>LR990660.1:1258331-11258331 GCA_905147715.2 Xestia xanthographa | reverse complement strand
GGGACGGAACCAATGGCTTAACGTGCTTTCAGAGGCACGCAGGAAACTCGGTATGTACCGAATGGGTGGTCACTCATCCACGAATTAACCTAGGCAAGCGCGGCTTAATCTGTAGATGGATCCGAGCGGCTGATATTATTATGCCACGAACTCCTCTGCGAGATCGGACGGGCAGTAGTTTTATTTAAAACTGACATCCCGTTATACTGGAAACCGGCAGATGCAGATAATGGACCTGTTACCTGAAGCATGCTCAGAAATTCCTGTAAACACCTTACGTGTGTGTTTGACTCACACACTTCCAAGCATTTGTGCAAAGTTGGGCTACTGAATATCAATGCTAATACTATGATGTCTGCTAAACCCAAATGTACTATCGAGGACACTCCCGCCTGACCACCACTAAGCTCATTTTTGCTAGCACTCACAACATGAAAACGTTCTCTAGCCCTGCCCCGTTGACTTTGTGTAGAAAAATGAATGAAAAGATACCGACTCGGCCGAGCGCATTGACGACGCACGCCAAACAAGAGTTATTGTAACTTTGCGCGCCAAAGTTGACGCTTTCCTAATAGGCCCAAACTTTAAGGGGGCGTGGCTCGGCGCCTCCGCATGATTTAAGCGAAAAAAAAAATTAAAATGGTCAGGCGGAAAAGACCCCGATAGTACGCTAAAATTTTAAAACAATTATACTTACGTACGTACGTAGTACGTATTTTAGGTCGGCACTTGAATGAATGTTTGAATAAGACAAAAGGCTTTGAAGAATTTTCTTTTGTGTTTCAAAAATAATAGACAGTGTTGAATATTGTTTTAGGTGAAAGTGACCTGTGTGTTTTACTTTCTTAGGGTAATTAATAATTGTGTGTTTGTTAATGATTCGAATGATTGTGTTCGCGACGAACGTCACCAATCCAACACATAGAGTGTTGATTAATAGTTAAAAAATAGTGTAGAGTCAGTGTATGGGCAATATAGTGAGATAACAAAGTGCCATCAGTGAATCTAGAATAGTTATATAGTAATTTTCAGTCGCGCTAGACACATATGAGCTCGCAAGTGGAGTTTTTTAGTATAATTTAACGCTTTGGCGAGGTCCAGGTAGCCTAGGTTGCGACCTAGGCCTGGATATAGTAATTTTTTATAACTTAGCTTATAGTTGAACCACTTAGACAAGAGTATGACGGTCTAGCGCGGCCATATTAGACAAAAACAGAAAAAAATTGTCTTACAGATTTTCAGTTGAAGGATCGCTACAGGCTGAAAGATACAGACACGAAAAAATAAGTAACAGTTTTAGATGGACCATATACTC
The DNA here is from genome assembly GCA_905147715.2 of Xestia xanthographa. Lineage (NCBI taxonomy): Eukaryota > Metazoa > Arthropoda > Insecta > Lepidoptera > Noctuidae > Xestia > Xestia xanthographa. The sequence continues at coordinate 11,257,016 of LR990660.1, read as the reverse complement.
GTCTAGTATATGGCGATTATATACTTACAGTCACAGCAACAGTTTTCGTGTAATTCAGCCTGTAAGACCCTTCATCCAAACACTTTTGGAAAAGTTGTCTGGTTTTTTGGAAATAATTTCCACGTTTTAATAAAGATTTTCGTTGTTTTTATGTCTGTACATAAATAACGTTATGTGGAATTGTGGCGATGTATATAATGTGTTTAAACATAAGCTCAAAATTGTAATTTGCAGAAAGATTGTACATTTCCATAATCAAATTTTCATTAAAGTTTTCCGAAATCAGAAAGCGAAATCAGGGTTCTCGTTACAGTAAAGTTCTGGAGTACCTTAGTAAACTCGACTTTTCTTAGAATCGTAGTCATCAGTACGGCAAATATGTATAAGTAAATAGTGAAAAAGTAGTGCGCGAATTAATCCTGAAATCGCTTCCTGTACAGTTATGAAAGTTAAATAAGTGTCTTATTTTCCCAGTAACCCCTATCCTCCCTCGTTAGGTCAACGCCCTGAGATAGCGAAGAATGATCAGCCACAGCTATAGTTAATTAGGTGTAGGACGTCAGCGCCGTCTGGCGGCGAAGTATAGTACAAGCGTGCGCCCGGTAGTAATAGGGTATAGGCAGAGCACCAGGTACACGTATCCACGCCATCAGCGGATAACGCCCGTCCGGCACATTCTTTGGTCCTTCAGAACCGGATTATTCTCGCGAATCTCAGTGCGTCGAAGTGTCGATACCTATGTGAAAGTGAATCGAAGTTATATACATTCCAAAACTTAAGTAATAGCAGTGCGACGAAGTTATAAACTTACGAGAACAGTGTATCAAAGTTAAATACTCAAAGCTTGTGTCAACAGTGCGTCAACGTTATATACCAAGCTTATGTGAACAGTACCTCAACGTTATACACAAAAAGGCTTATGTACACAGTCAAGTACATAGGTTACAGTTAATAGTCACGTGTATAACGATTTAACCACATAAGTTTTAGTAAACAGTGAAGTATATAACGACAGTACACAAGTGATAGTAAATAGTGAAGTGTTTAACAACAGTACATATGTGACAGTATACAGTGAACAGTACGTATGTAATAGTAAACAGTGCATATGTGACAGTCAACAGTAAAGTTTATAACAGCATATATAAGAACAGTGAACAGTTTATGTGACAGTGAATAGTGGAAGTATATAACGACGATAATACGAGGGACAGAAAATAGTGAGGTAAGCAGATATATTTGACAGCCAGTGTATAACAGCAAGTACATAACAGCAAGTACATATATAACAGCAAGTATATAACAGCAAGTATATGTATAACAGCAAGTACATAACAGCAAGTATATAACAAGTATATAAGTCAAGTATATAAGTCAAGTATATAAGCCAAGTATATAACCAAGTATATAAGGCGAGTATATAACCAAGTATATAAGCCAAGTATATAAGCCAAGTATATAAGGCGAGTATATAACCAAGTATATAAGCCAAGTATATAAGCAAAGTATATAAGCAGGTACATAACTTAAGTACATAAGAAAGTATATAACACAAGTACATAAGTTAAGTTTATAAGAAGCTAACAGAGTTAAGATTGTTTATTTACACCGAAGGATTATACAGAGAAATTTACAGAGAAACTTATATTACGTTGATAGTTATACAGTGAAGATATAGAGTAAAGATTGTTTATTTACACAGGAAGGTTATACAATAGAGTTTACAGAGAGTTTACAGAGAGGCTTATATACATATTATACTTATATACTGAAGCGAATAGTTAACATTAAGAGTTAATTCCGAAACCAAGATGCCGGTAACAAGATCGCAAGGCAAATCGTACGCTGAGCCACGCCAAGAGACACCGTCGGCATCAGCTATTCATCATCAGTTGCCGCCACGATCACCGTCATCTATAGAACAGCTGGCAATTCGCCCTACTGTTACACAGGGGGCTCAAAGCGTACCTGGTTCATCAGCTGCTACCAGGAGAACCAGGTCCAAGGAAAATTCGGAAAGAACAGTCAAGCCTTCAGATAGCGCACGAAAAATACAGGATGAGGAATCATCACGAGCCGTACCGATGACTACCCGGGGTGACGCCCGTAACGAACAGATTCGGTCGCCGTCAAACAGGACGACGCGACCAAACAGAAAAATTTCACGAGCCCGCGAGGCTTTACTAAAGATTAAGTTGGAGCTTGCACAAATAGCACTTCAGAGGGCCGAAGAAGAGGACTCCGAAGCTGAATACATGGATGACAGAAACTCTAACGATGAATACGTGCGTTCCTGGTTGGAAGAAGCGCCCGACGCAGCGCGGATTCCGCAAGATGACGTCGCCGAGGGGAACCATACAGAAATACAGAACCCCCCCCCTGCGGTCATCAACAGTACAGATATAGATAACCAGAGACAGGCACCATCGTTACATCCTACAGTTCCTACAGATAGAAACGTGCAAAGCAATATAGAACCAACTAAGAAGATCAAAGACAACAGGGGGGGAGATTTACGTCCATTTATTACGGAACTTACGTCCGCCATAGCGTCGCTAGCCGACAAAAAAACAGATACAGGGACATCGAATCAACCCTCGGCGTCGAAGATCATCATGACCCTACCGAATTTCAGTGGGTCACATACAGAATGGCTTTCATTCCGCGCCATATATGATACGACTCGGGCGTATTTCAACGATGTCGAGAATACAGCAAGACTCAGGAGGTGCTTACATGGAAGAGCATTGGATACAGTGAGTTCAGAGCTCATAGGACACGCAAGGCCAGATGACATCATGAGGGAACTTGAGCTGCAGTTCGGCCGTCCAGATTCGATAGCACAGGCCGAAACAGAGAGGCTGAAAGGATTGCCACGCTGCAGCGAAGCACCGAAAGACATCTGCACGTTTGCCAGTCGGGTGAGAAGCGGCATAGTGACTCTGCGAGCACTAAAAAAGGATTACTACCTCGTCAACGCTGAGCTGATGAGAATCCTAACAGAAAAGCTGCCGAACTCCCTGCGTGTACGTTGGTACAGAACATTCACAGATAAGTACCAGTCAGTGCCAGATCTGTCACTTTTCAGCGAGTTCATTACAGAACAAGCTCGCTACTGCAGTGCCTTCGCTCCACCTGAGAACATACACTCGACAGAAAATCCGGGAAAGCGGGTTGTGCAAAGAGCACATACGACCACAGACAAACCGACTTCAAAATGTCGAATCTGTGATAAAGAAGGTCATCAAGAGTCTGATTGCAAGAAGTTCAGAGAGGCATCCAACAACAGCAAATGGGAATTAGCGAAAAAGCACGGCCTCTGCTTCCGCTGTCTGCAACGTCGTCGCAGCGACCACAAGTGCAAGCCGAAGAAATGCGATATACAGGGGTGCAAAGCCACGCATCATAGACTGCTGCACTTCGTCAGGAAGACAACGGAAGAGGAGCCAAGACAGGAAGCTTCAAACGAAATAGTCGCCAGTTCACGAGCAACAGCCAGTCAAGCGTACCTCAAGATGGTACCAGTACGAGTCGTCGGACCGGCGGGAGAAGCATCCACGTTCGCTTTCCTCGACGATGGATCTACAGTTTCGCTCATCGACGAGGAAATCGCGGAGCGAGTTGGAGCAAGGGGCCGCATCGAACCCCTGAAGATAGGCGCCATCGGAGACACCGTGATCGACACACCCATGTCGAGAAGGGTAACAGTTACACTCTCCAGCCAGGTGAAGGACAAGATGCCCTTCAGAGCGCGCACCATACCGAAGCTCAATCTCGCGACGCAGACGGTCAGTGAGGAAGACATCGCTCACTGCAAACATCTGGATGACCTCAAGCAACAGTTGACGTACAACAGCGGCGCGCCAAAGATACTGATAGGCCAAGATAATTGGCACCTTTTGCTGGCCACCGAGGTCCGCAAAGGGCCCAAGAACCAGCCAGTCGCTTCACTCACGGCGCTGGGCTGGACTCTGCACGGCGCGCAAAACAGAACACAGAATCAACAGGTTAACTACGTCTACAGACTCACAGCAGAAGATGACAAACAGATGCAAGAATCGCTGGTCATTAACCCCCGCAGACCAGACTCCGACCCGGAACAAAAAACGGAAGCCATATCGGACCGTCATAACAGACAAACAGAAGACGGTCATACAGAAACAGCCCTGCTCTGGAAAACAGAAAACAGTACAGATCAGCCAGAAGCAGTGGTAACAGTTATACAGAGTCACATAGATGACTACCCCGACAGCTACAGAACCGTCGAAGAATCGACACCTACAGTAACAGCGGTGAAGAACATACACCAACAGAAAAAGTTTGAACTCAAAGAATGGGTGTCAAGCAGAACAGAAGTGTTAGAAAATACAGACCCGACACAGAACAGGACTGAAGAAGTCAAAATCGGGAAAACAGAAAAACCTCCAATCAATACAGATACAGGGGAGGAAAGAACAGTTACAGTCACCGAAAGCAGGGGCAACAATAGCCTTTCGCTAACAGAAGTGGTTCCGGATCCGACACGATTCTCGAAGTGGGAGAGACTACTTCGTGTTACAGCTTGCGTTTTACGCTTCATAGATCTCTGCCAAAAGAGAACAGAAGAAATATTCTACAAAAGAACACAGAACAGTACAGATAAAGATCCGGATAAGACACACAGGAGGTGTCGTATTCGCAAGGCGCAACACTCCGTGCCTGCGACCGGCGACCATCCGAGAACGCGCCTAGCACATTATCAGAGGCCATTCACCTACACAGGGCTTGACTATTTCGGGCCATTGACAGTCACAGTTGGTCGTCAGCATCAAAATAGGTACGTAGCACTATCTACATGTCTGACCACCAGAGCCGTCCACCTCGAGATCGCCGCCAGCCTCAGCGCAGACTCCGATAGACTGGCATTGCGCCGGTTTACTGCGCGTCGAGGCTGCCCTGCCGAGATCCACTCCGACAACGGCACCAACATGCATGGTGCCAACAGGGAGCTCCGAGACGCCTTCCGTTGGGAGGCCAGTCGCCGTGGCATCATGTGGCGTATCACGCCCAATGACCATCTTCTCGGCGGGTCAGCAAGGTTGCCAACCCCTGGCACCTTCACCGAACAAGACATCGACAGCAAAAAGATGTGGCGGCGCTCACAGATTCTCGCCGACATGTTCTGGCATCGCTGGGTACGAGAGTACCTGCCAGAGCTACAGTACCGGCGGGAGCCGCACAGCCGCGGGCCGGGTCTACAGGTCAATGACCCCGTCCTCATAGCCGACGGCCAGCTGCCACGAAACACGTGGCCGCGAGGCCGCATAGTAGCTGTCTTCCCCGGGGGCGACGGTGAAGTCCGGACAGCTGAGGTGCGCACTTCCGGCGGCACCTTGAAGCGTCCGGTGAAGAAACTCGTCCCACTACCGAAGTGATCCAGACAGCGGGACGTCCAGGCGGTGAGCATCGTGACGGCGGGAGTCACGACTACGGTCGTCGCTCGCCGGCATGATGTAGCGCCGCGCCGACATGACAGCGAGTCGTCACTGCACTACACGGCGGGAGAAATGTTCGCGACGAACGTCACCAATCCAACACATAGAGTGTTGATTAATAGTTAAAAAATAGTGTAGAGTCAGTGTATGGGCAATATAGTGAGATAACAAAGTGCCATCAGTGAATCTAGAATAGTTATATAGTAATTTTCAGTCGCGCTAGACACATATGAGCTCGCAAGTGGAGTTTTTTAGTATAATTTAACGCTTTGGCGAGGTCCAGGTAGCCTAGGTTGCGACCTAGGCCTGGATATAGTAATTTTTTATAACTTAGCTTATAGTTGAACCACTTAGACAAGAGTATGACGGTCTAGCGCGGCCATATTAGACAAAAACAGAAAAAAATTGTCTTACAGATTTTCAGTTGAAGGATCGCTACAGGCTGAAAGATACAGACACGAAAAAATAAGTAACAGTTTTAGATGGACCATATACTCGTCTAGTATATGGCGATTATATACTTACAGTCACAGCAACAGTTTTCGTGTAATTCAGCCTGTAAGACCCTTCATCCAAACACTTTTGGAAAAGTTGTCTGGTTTTTTGGAAATAATTTCCACGTTTTAATAAAGATTTTCGTTGTTTTTATGTCTGTACATAAATAACGTTATGTGGAATTGTGGCGATGTATATAATGTGTTTAAACATAAGCTCAAAATTGTAATTTGCAGAAAGATTGTACATTTCCATAATCAAATTTTCATTAAAGTTTTCCGAAATCAGAAAGCGAAATCAGGGTTCTCGTTACAGTAAAGTTCTGGAGTACCTTAGTAAACTCGACTTTTCTTAGAATCGTAGTCATCAGTACGGCAAATATGTATAAGTAAATAGTGAAAAAGTAGTGCGCGAATTAATCCTGAAATCGCTTCCTGTACAGTTATGAAAGTTAAATAAGTGTCTTATTTTCCCAGTAACCCCTATCCTCCCTCGTTAGGTCAACGCCCTGAGATAGCGAAGAATGATCAGCCACAGCTATAGTTAATTAGGTGTAGGACGTCAGCGCCGTCTGGCGGCGAAGTATAGTACAAGCGTGCGCCCGGTAGTAATAGGGTATAGGCAGAGCACCAGGTACACGTATCCACGCCATCAGCGGATAACGCCCGTCCGGCACAGATTGTATAATAAATTAATCGTAATCTGATTGTGACTGTGTAATAAATATTATCATATCTTCTGTAATAATAATTAAGTGTAACAAAATATTTCAGTGATTAATTAATTACATATTATGAAAATCAACAAGAAAACGAACAAATCTATACGGATTCAGATACCACACAACGAATGAATGGGCCACTCAGCACTCATTGCTATATGAACTATGATTATGAATGAATGAGACAAGACAACTCATGCATACCTCCTTTTACAAAGACTTGTGTTTCAATTCAAACAAGTCTTCAAGACTTTATAGGTATTATGTGGGCCGATCCCGGCGGCACTGCAATGCCGGGCCGACCCGCGACGGGAGTGGAGCGAGCCCCGAACATCCCGTCAGCTTACAAAAATCAGATTAATATACTGGTCCCTCAGTGAGGGAACTTTCAGATATTAAGCTGAAAAGAACAGATACTACACTTTGATCTTAGCCAAAAGGCCGAGAAGCGATAACGTGATAAAGTATAACTGGGGTAGTCATTCGCTCGCGGAAAATCTTAACACCGCGATTCAGAAACGTGACGTCAGCGCACAGCGCCATCTATCAATCAGTGAATCTACTAAATAATATCAAGTGGGTGACGCACATGATCACTGATAGCGCACTATAAATAAACATTATTGATACCGTAGCGGTATTTTCGCGAGCTGAATTCTAATTTATTCTAAACAATAAAACTGCGTATTTCATTTTGTATTTCGTTGCCAAATATATAAATGTTGCGTTCTTCTGCCAAAAATGTACCAAAAACATCAAAATATCTCCTTTATTTAGAAGTAATTGTAATATGTATGTTGTTGTGTGTGTATGTGTGTGTGTTGTTTGTGTGTGTGTTGTATTAGAGGCTGATTTAATTGAATCTAAATTTAAAAAAAAAACAATCGATTCACAGAAATAGGTAAATGGCCACTTTTTAGACCACTTGCTAATTAGACCAGCTGCTTTTTTAGACGAAATGATACTAACCCCTGTAAACAAATTGATAAATAACATCAAAAACAAGATAATAACTTTAAAAGTATAGTCTAAGATCCCTTGAAGAACGACCTTCACCGAGCTGGTTATTGGATGAAAAGTGTTTTATTTCAAATTAAATATGTCAAAAAATATATTGCAAATGGGTTGTCTAAAAAAATTCAGTCCAGAATATGATTAATTAACAATTTATTTTTCAAATATATTTTTTATCTTTTCTCTGGTTTGCTTAATAGACAAATTCCATACCAATTGAAAGTATGAAGCCTATAGAATATATACAGACGTTAGGTTGACCGGTTAACCTAACGTTTGCATATTCTATAGGCTATAGAATATGTTAGGTTAACCTAACGTTTGCATATTTTACAGGTTTCATACTTTCGATTTGTATGGAATTCGTCTATTAGCCAAACCAGTGAAATGTTGAAAAAAAAAATATTCTGGACTGAAATTTTTTAGACAACCCGTTTGCAATATATTTTTTGACATATTTAATTTGAAATAAAACACTTTTCATCCAATAACCAGCTCGGTGAAGGTCGTTCTTAAAGGGATCTTATACTAGTAGTAGAAATAAAAGATTCTCTAGATAACAAATTCACAAATGAAAGCGAATTAGAACTTTTTATTTCATAGACATTAAAAACCGGCCAAGCGGCAACAGAAATACATCATCTGTGAAAATTTCAACTGTCTAGCTGTCACGGTTCATGAGATACAGCCTGGTGACAGACAGACGGACAGACAGCGAAGTCTTAGTAATAGGGTTCCGTTTTTACCCTTTGGGTACGGAACCCTAAAAAGCTTCAGTGAAGATACTCTCTTACACGTTTACGTCTCACACACGTTTTACGGTTTGAACCCCATTGCTATAACTTCCATTGTGTATTCAATCGAGGGTTTGACAGAAACGGACCTATTGTGAGAAACGTGGGGTGACACAAGGTACAAGAAAGGTACAATGTGGTTCCCTTTTAAATCTTCAAGGCCAGTAACTATTGAATAAAGTAATAATGGATTTAAAAGTAATGCAGACATAAACTAAACCCTTTTCTCACTGAGGCAGGCAGGAACTACAAAACTTCACAAGGTACAATCGTTACATACTACCTATTTTCACCTTGTCGACGTTCATACATCTGCAGGCCTATTACGTATCTCTGTTGACAGCTCGAAATTATAGTAACTGGGCTCAGTATCCATCAAATAACTGTCAAAAGGTTAGTTTCGTATTATGTATGAACAGTCGCGATCAAATATGACGTCATCGGTGCCCATCGTGGCTGATAGACACCGTAACTCATTTTAACAGACGCTTTCGTATCGATTCTTCTAATATTGCAATTATGTAAGCATAGTGGACATCAAATTGATGACAACTGAGTTTATAGTGTCTTTCGTGAAAGACGTTACACCGTACCCGGGCTGTTAGTCACCGTAAAGTGATATCCACTCTGTGTAATACCAATATTTTGACATTCTCGGTTGTCATCAAAGTTCGGTGTACAACCGAAGCTTGATAGTCACTGGAAATAGCCCTACTGGTGATACACACATACCAATTGCGAGTACACCTAAACTCTCTGTACACCATCAATAAGATACTCAAGTAATGAGGAAATGAATGTTGCCGTATTAAGCTACGCAGAAGATGAATCGTCATCAGTCTTCTGCCTAGCTTTTTTAGCTCTTTCTCGCAAATCTTGTATCTGATGGTAATGACGTTTAAGATTGCGAGACTAGTAGTTTAAAGGTATGTGATTTGTTGTGGTTGTGGTGAAGACGTATTTTTAACACTACTGTCGGTTTCTGAATTATCTCTCACTGAAGCACTATAGAATAAAGGCAAGTCTCGGGAACATTAGAAAGCTCACCTTGATTCATAAAAGAATACTCTCGAAAGATAGATCACGGTCAAATTAAGCTAAAAGCATAAATGCAGTCCCTAGATGCCTTTGCTTTTGACCCTTTTGTCTTGAGTAATAAGTTTGAAAATTGGTCAACCGTTAGTGGCTTCGGTAGTACCTTGACTGACCAACTGATTTTCAACTTCAAATAATATACTTTTAGATACCGACAACAAATCATAAAAAAATAGTGATTACAGCAAAGAGTAGAACAATATCTGCATTAAAATGAAGATGTTCTAAACATAAACTTAGCTCCTATAGCAAAGTCTGTTCTAGCAATAATGCCCGAGCTAACCGTTTATGTACAAGTCACTCTGAAACATTGTTCCGTACCTAGAACACCTGAGAAACAATTACGGTCTTAGGATATTCCATTTGCTGCTATCATCTCTTCAAACAAACGCTTTTCTAAATTCTTGGACTGTTCCAAGATTTAATAAAATGTTCTTGGTGAAATAATTAAATTGAAATCTGCAATCTAGGGATGAAACGAAACGATATTGTTTGGGCTTTCATTAGAATGTCTGTTGAAATTACTGTTCGAGTGCTTAGGTTTTAAAGTCTGCTACGTAGGAAATTACCTTAATTTTATTCTTTTTCGGGTTTCATGCCTCATTTGGCAAAAACGGAACCCATTTAGGATCACTTTGTTGTCCATCTGTCCGTCTCTGAATTGACTGTATGGAGATGATATGGATAGAAATGGGATGATATATGGCGGATGAAGACTAACAGCGAAGTATGGAAGAAGAAGATAAGCTGCGTCGTCCCTATAAACTGGGATAGGTACAGAACAATGATGGAAACTAAATTTTTCAGAAGAAGAATGACTGTCAACATCTAATGGTGCCGACTGCCGATTCTGTTGTGCACAAACTAAACTTAATTTAGGCTATTGCTATCATTTTCTCTCTAATAAAACGAGAAAGAGACGGACTTAATTTAGAGCTGTCAAATTTAGTTGGAACTAATATTTCCATACAAATGAAGGGTGCACGTAAAAACATGTCGACACGGTGAAGCGCAAGGCATAAACTAGTTTGACATCTGTAACTTAGTTCATAGCTATAGCCGTCCTTTTCTCGCACTGCCTTTTAGTAAAATATAGCAATAGCCTAAATTTAAGTTTAGTTTGTGCACAACAGAATCGACACCAATGTCGTTACATTTTACTTTTGGTCATAGGGAACTTCTGTAAAATCTGGGAGGCGAAAAGAGCTAGTAAAAACAAGAGAGAAGAAGAAGAAGAATCAGAAGAAAATAAACAACCACTCGTTGTTGTTTATTTTCTTCTGATTCTTCTTACATAAAACTTACATAATTATATCTTTTAGAGCTCGAGGGACCTAAAGAAATGAAGCGTAGTTGGTTAACATTTTGTGCAAATGTTTTACGAATAGTGTTGAAAATATAGGGACGGCATCATTCTTTTGTCCTTTTACACGACTGTCATGATTTTCCTAATTAATTTGGGGTCGGCACAGCTGTCTTTTTCTTCTTCATGATTCTTCCTATTTCACGAAGACCATCCATCGTTTCTTTGGTCTTCCCCTACACTTAAAGACATCCATATTCATACTCAAAATTTTCCTCATCAATATTATCAATATTATTTTCCTCGTTCCTTTGCGTCACATGCCAATACCATGACAACCAATACTCACACAACTTTTCAGTTACCGCTGCCATTTTCAGACTTCTTCGTTTTTTATTTATTTATTTGAACACATGCCAAAAGATCTTTGTACAGCCCTACTCATGATTGTTTTCTTAAAGACCACGTTTGGCATGCATATGTGAGGCACGGCATTAAGCAGGTTTCCATAGCTTTTGTGTTTATTTTTGCAGGCAGTTCACTTTTAAATATTTTTTTCACTCTTTCATTTCTTTTTGTTAATAAATAAGAATAAAAAAATATTTTGATTGTTAATAAAATAATAATAAATTATATTTATTGTAAAGCATGAAGGGATAAAATATCTTATTTAATGTAAATTGCTAACAACCAATAGGTTGATTGAGTACATACAGTGTAAGGAATCAATAAAGCTATTTTTATTTATTTTTACTCATGATTGTGGCACGCAATACAAGTTACCATTTGAACTGCTCCATTTTAGCGTGACACAGTTGCGGCATTCTGAATTGCCGTCCAACGTGATATGTTACGTGTTTCGTATAACAAAAGTTTCAGCTTTAATAAACCTGTTTTTCAATGGAAACTTTTCTATCCGTCCGCCGTTTTGTAATGTCACGCGCCGTGACAACAGGTCGATTTTTGACACGGCATTTTTGATTCTGGTTTTTGTTAACTTTGTATTAGCTACATAGTAGTGTTGGGTACCTATATTAGGATTTTTTTTTATTTACTTATTTATGCATTTTAGAACCTTCCACCACATATTACAATACAGGTTGTTTGGTGCATCATTTGCCATATTGAACGGGCCGAAAGAAGGAGTTATTTGTTGTCTTCCGCCCCAATAACTTATCCTATTTTAATTTCCATGTTTAATATTTAATTTTAAAAACCGAATTTTTGTTCAGGACAGACTGCAAGAATAAATAATTTTCTCTTTTCATTTCAAGAGTTCACTTGAAATCTATCGGTCAAGAGTTTTCGCGCGCTTAGAGTATCAAATCTCAAAGCGCGAACCCGCACAAGGGGCGAACTTTAGAAGAACTCAAACATAAAACAAAATCTTTATACACGATGTATAAGAAATATTGTGACACAACCTTTGTCCAAGGATTCTTGACAACTTTTTACATAGCAATTTAACATCACGTCCTTATTACAATTTATATATTAATAATGTCAATAATCATAATATACCCGTCCTTACCAGTACACCCACAATCCGCCAGTTACACTGAGAAAAATGTAAAGCCGAATGTTTCGTAACGAAGGCGGATTTATTCGTAATGAAGGCGAAAAAACGACCACGAGTCAGCCGACCGAAAACGCCTTCCTAGGTTGGAGGCGTTTTACGCCTTAAGCGTAAGGCGCAATAAATAAGCAGCAATATACTCTATAATGTGTGTTTTAGACGTAATTATTAACAGATAAGCCTTAATTAAAAGCTGTAAACGTGGTAAGTCAGATAGGATCGACGGATTGACGATGAGATTTAAGTTCTGGTAAGGCGATACAAACGGTAAAGAAGGTGCTCGGGTCACACACATAAAACTTTCCGACGTATCATTGTCCCAATTGACTTCTAGTAAGGCGTTTTACGTCTTTTCTTACTGCGGTTTAATTTGTTCACAAAGTGTTTTGAATGTCTAATATCTCGTGATAGACTTCTTATAAGGCGTCTTATGCCTTTCCTTACTGTGGTTTAACCGGTCCACTAAGCGCTTATCGACTTCTAGTAAGGCGTCTAACGTCTTACCTTACTGTAGTTTAACCTGTTTACTGAGCATTTTGAACTTTTCCTAAGTCGTAATCGACTTTTAGTAAGGCATCATAAGTCTTTCTTTACCGTGGTTTAACCTGTCCAATAAGCGCTTTTAATGTTTTTTAAAGTAGTAATCGACTTTTAGTAAGGCATCATAAGTCTTTCTTTACTGTGGTTTAACCTGTCCAATAAGCGCTTTTAATGTTTTTTAAAGTAGTAATCGACTTTTAGTAAGGCATCATAAGTCTTTCTTTACCGTGGTTTAACCTGTCCAATAAGCGCTTTTAATGTTTTTTAAAGTAGTAATCGACTTTTAGTAAGGCATCATAAGTCTTTCTTTACCGTGGTTTAACCTGTCCAATAAGCGCTTTTAATGTTTTTTAAAGTAGTAATCGACTTTTAGTAAGGCATCATAAGTCTTTCTTTACCGTGGTTTAACATGTCCAATAAGCGCTTTTAATGTTTTTTAAAGTAGTAATTGACTTCTAGTAAGGCATTTTACGTCTTTTCGTACTGGGGTTTAATCTGTGCACTAAGCGCTATTGATGTTTTCATATGTCGTAATTCACTTTTAGTAAGGTGTTTTACATCTTTACTTACTGTGGGTTTAACCTATTCACCAAGTGTTTTCAAAGTTTACTAAGTTGTATTTACCTTCTAGTAAGTTGTATTAGAATGTTCCATACGATTAGGTAAGCCGTTTCGTAAGGTAATTAATGATTTCTTTTCGAGCAGAAACGTTTTATGAAAACCGGAAAAAAAGCCTTCTAACGGCTGGTAACGCTTTTCCCTAAGGGCATGATTGACTTGCTTTACTATCATTTAGATCATATTAAGGGTATTGCTCAAAGTGCGCGTTCACTCTAATGCCCAGCGCACACCGCTGGAGGCGCAGCGGAGCGCATTTGAAGACAACAATTTAATATAAACCTTAACAACCTCGATATACGGTCGCGCGCATGCTCTTGTAGTAGCTTGAGGGCGCTCCGAGTACCGCGTGCGAATTTATTCCTATATTGACCGTATATCAAGGTAGTTAAGGTTTATATTAAATTGTTATCTTCAAATGTGCTCCACTGCGCCTCCAGCGGTGTGCGTTGGTCCTAAGTTAGCGCGAGCCAATATCCTTCACATGAACTTCATGATAGTAGAACAGCCAACCGTGCCTTCAGTGAACAGCGTAGCCTGCTGTTCTTAGATAGCTGCTCTCCCAGTCTTTGTAAGCTTCTGCAATCAATAGAACAAAAATGTATTAAGCACTTCAATAATAACCGTTAACGGGATAGGTACTAAAGAAACATACTAGATAGATTAGTACCTCCTCAACCCAACATTACAACCTCACCAAGTATTTATTATGTATACCTAATAAGCCGATAGCGTCTGTATCTTATAGGCATAAGGAATGATAGTGGCATTGCAATAAAACCATTCAATAAAAATAAAAATGTATTAGAAAATTAATTTAGATACTAACTATATTTAGATACTAAAACAAGATAAAAAAGCATTGTAAGTAATTACTTAAATAACTCAAGAACCATATCACACACAAATTTTGCTATAAATTTACAAACATTTACTACACAACAAAAGCTATCTATTCATGTATTAATGGTTCCGGGCTGAACGAATTTTTGAAAGTCGATTTTGCCAGGATAACGTTTCAAACGTTACTCCAGCAAAATGTGTTTTTCTCAAATAACTTTAAAACCACAATTCACACAAATTTTGCTATTAGTAAACAAATTGCTCCTCATGATACACTAATTATTTGTTATGGTCTCACCTCTCAAATGCACAACATTTTGCCAGGGTAACGCACACAATGTCTAGAGTGGCCACATCCAATTTTTTCCACATAACTCCTTTTTCTCTCAACCAGGGAACCGAAAATGAAATTTTAACATTGGGGCCTACTTCTAAAGCATGATTAACAGATAAAAGTTATTTTTTTACCACATGAGAAACTTGGTGACAAACTTTTCCTAACAAACAAGTCATTCAAAATGAGTTGGGCCCTTTGAGTATCTGATACTCATCCAAATAATCTTAAGAGTGCTGTTTTCGTTATATAGTTTTTGCATACGCGCCTTTGCCGTTATCGCCCAAAGCTTAGCAATTTCATTCCATGGTGTAACTCCTTCAACGCCAACCGTAATTGCTAGTGAAGCGTCCTCAACCCGATCGCTTTCAACTGAAATAAAATGCATTTTTTTAGGAAAGAGTTATCGCAAACCACAAGGTAGAGCATTCTATTATGGTAATGAGTACGATTTTTTACGAAACCCTGTACAAAGCAATAAAAAGTGAAGATTTTTTTAGAAATGCATGTGAATATTATAAATTTGCTTTTTATTTATTTAATGAGTACGAGTATAAAAACAAAACGTAACAAAACTTACTTTCATCAATATTAGACAGTCTATTAGAGGACACGTCGGCCTGGCAGGTTCTACGTCAAAGAGGTCGCTTGAATCCTTGGTAGCGCGTCGTTTCCGGGAGGGCGTTGTTACATTTCGTTTAATTAGGTTATTCCTCTTCCTTAGGTATGTATTATAAGTATACCTGAAGCATTATTTTTGGCTTGAAAGGGGCCTCCCTGCAAAAACCAAATAGAAGATTAAGTTTAGGGCCGCCGGCAGTTTGAGGACTAGGTACTTATTGTTATAACATTATGGAGCACATTTCAAACCTTATGTCTAATTTATAATTTTAATCACCTCTTTAATGTTAATTAATAACTTTAATACACTATAGTAGTTTTAGCAATGATAGCTTACTTACAGCGATATATGCGGCGTAATATATGACGGGTGATTCCTTTTTAAAAAGTTCTCCAATACCTCGGGCCTATGATTGGAAATCACTCCATTTAAGTTGAGTGTTTGGATGTGCTTCTAGCACCGAGTACAATAATAAATGGGGCATAATTCCTTTCTCTGGCTTGCACCAAGGAGGCCACTAACAGCTTGTGGGCTGCTAAGTAAAGCCCGTCCTCGGTGCGTGTTATTTAAAATTTACCTTACTTATCTGAAAAAAAAAACAGTTAATTTTCGCAAGTTTAAAAACTCCTTTCTATCAATATACAAAGTTACATGCAAAAGTTCAGTTTTGGAAAAAAAACTGGAAAAAGTACAGGGGTCTAAAATAGCCGCTTAAGCAGAATCGAAATATGAATCACGTTAAAAAATTTAAATGCTTAAAATGGACTTTATTGTTATGAGTATAGAGTCCATTTCAAGAATTTAATTTTTTTAACGTGATTCATACTAAGATTTTGCGTGGATTCTGCTAAAGCGGCCATTTTAGACCCCCTGTCTATAATCTTTAAACAAGTATTGTAATTGGTGTTAACTGTTTTAATTAAAGTAAATTATATATATACAAAATACAAATAGGTACACACTATTTAAACTTTTATGTTATGATAATGTGACTTCCTATTATGTGGACAACTGTTAGTACCTATGAAATAAAGAAAAGAAAAAACCAACCCCAACATTCACCAATTGATTGCCAGCCTTTCACATGGACAAGTTACCATCAAACTTCACTCTGTCACCAAATAATGGGATTAATGATGTTATATCATTTTCTTAAAGAAGTCCCAAAGCGACAGCATCAATTTTAGCATCTAAATAATAAGAGAACCAAAGTAAATACAATGCAAAACACACCAGTTAGTTTAGTTAGCTATGGTTAGTAGGTAGGTAGGTACCTACCTAAGAGCCATAACCGCAGCATGCTACTAAAAATGTAGTGCTACTAGAAAAATATAAGAGTAGGTAACCTACCTACCTTACCTACCAACACACCAACAAAAGTTTGACTTGACATCACATCCAAAGAAGACATTTTTCGTTTCTGTTTCCAACACACAAAGACAGGTGTTGGTACCTACATAAACTACTTAATTACAAAATATGATTAGGTTCAACAACCGAGTTTTATATAGACTTACCTCGACATGTATCAATCACGGGCGTGCAGCCCCATTTTGTTAATAAACCTATGGTATACTGGTCTGCCATCGAAGCACGAAGCGAAGATGTTTGTCTGGTAAATTGGTTGTTATGTCTGTCTGGTAGCTTGTTGTAGTTCAACACCACTGAGCTTAAAATCAGTACCTTTACCTAACCTACGTGTTCAACACCTACAACCTGCATACATCTGTTTGTATGTGCCTTCGACACTGACACAGCCAGTAGCGTTCAGAAAATGAGGGACTAGTAAACGTTTCTAGAATAAAATCCGTTAAACAAGACTCAAATACTAAACCAACCACTCCAAACTGTCGAGTGTCGACGGACGACGAGAGTCGAGTCGAAGGAGCGATGAACGCAGTGTTGCCCGATGGAAACTGAAGAAATCAGTAGAAAAATTAAAGCTTTAGCAGTAGATCGTAGGAAAAATCAGTAGATTAAAAAAGTCATACCCACATGAGGTAAAATGGACTTGAGATTGAATTTTATGTATAATATTACAACTAACACACACTTGACATTATCTGAACTTAGAAATACACATATTCATGTAAATATTTACTTATTGTACTTACTTACTTATTGTACCCACGATATTTGATTGAATTTTTTTATGTATGTTTCCGTCTAACTTGTAAACCGATTTGAAAAATTAAATTTCATCAAAATCGGATCAGCAGTTTTGAAGTTGGGTTTTCAAGTTTTTAAACTCGTATAATATCGCTTATAAGGTTATTTGCCTTAGTAGCTGGCAGCATTATTGACATTTTCGGTGTACGACCATAAGCGCCTTAAAAAGTTGTTTCTCACCGTAACTAGAGAGCTTTTTTAAACTTCGCCCACGAACATAGGTAACTGACTGAAAGTAGTTATGCTAGTAAAACTGAGTAAAATTGACTTTTTCTACTATCAAATTAATATTATATATTTGTGGACATTCCACACAACACTATGTATCTAGCCCCAAAGCAATGCTTGTAATATGGGAACCAGGTAGCTGATTTATTACCTAGATACTACTTTTTTTTTTGTAAATGGGTACATACTTAAATAAACCTACTTAAAATATTTTATATTACCCACTCCGGCGCTATCTGTCACACTAAGTGTATCGCTGTCCTACAATTGATAGCTATCTGTCACACTTGTACTACGCGCACCCGCCTCCCAAAAAACTGCATTAAAAACCGTCTAAAACTGTCTCCTCTAGAGCTAGCTGCGAAGTGGTTACGCAGACAGAAAATAAACACATTATGTAATAAGTTCATCACACTTTATCTCGAGTCTCTATTTGTATTAAATTATAAGATAAGACATAAAATAGTACATTGTTACCCTAGGGGTGAAAGTAACTTATCTAGTCCCGAGACGGGGTTTGGTGCCCGAGCGAAGCGAGGGCGCTAATAGTTCGAGGGACTAAATAAGTCTTTAACCCGAGGTAAACACTGTGCTTTTCATTACGAATACAAGGAAAGAAAAAAAAAACATACAACTCGAAAAAACTAATGAAGATCGGAATTCGAATGGGGTAGATGACACACCAATCAATTGAGATACTTTTTAAGATCTGTCAAAACGCGGTTCTCTAACAGACTTTGTATGGCAATAGCCTACTGTGACGTCACTGTTTATTCAACTCAATGACTCGACTATTTATTGATTTCAAAGCAACTAAAAATCGAATTTGGCAATTAATTGAAAATAAATCGGGTTTTCAGGCCCAAAATAAAGTGTTTTTTTAGAGAAAGGTGTCTTGGAATTATTGTTTTATGGTGTCATCTACCCTATTGCCGCTTTCCCACCTATTTTGCTTTTTTTTTCTGTGGCCGGCCAGCTATTCAGCCAATACCTATTTTTCATTTTCATCATCGAAAAATGCTAAATATTTTTCCCAAATCTATGTTATTTTAAAGAAATAGTTGAAACTTAATTAAAATAAAGATATTTAAAAAATATATATTCTTTAATTAATACTTAACTTTATGTTATTTCAATTTTACATCGTGGCTGTATATAAAGTTTGAACATTTTTTTTTAAAATAATTTGATAGCTGTCAGTTGAAAACGATTCTCCCTAGGGCTGAAAAGTATTACTTTCAACCCGCTTCTCAGGCAACTTCAGACCTACTTTCAGAGTATGAGTAATGAAAAAATATTTATTGCTTGGTCCTAAGTAGGTAGGCACTTATGTAGGTACCCTATAACATTACAATATTAATAGGCAAGTTCGTATCCTGGCTGTTATTGGTTATTTACATTTTGTAATGCAGGTAGTGCTAAATGACCTTAGGTTAGATATTACATTTGACAGATTGGGTTCCTTGCTCGCTCTAAGTAGGTGAGGTACAGGTACAGGAAGGTAGGGCTTGTGTGTAGAAGCGACGGCTCTGCCTCTGGCTGGCAACAAGGAGTCATAAAGCGTTATCCAATTTCTTTCAATAGAACAGCTGATATTGGGAATGGTTTATACAGTCATAAGATCCAATTGGTACCTAGTGTACCAACTCTAATAAAACATAACCAGAGCTTGTAAACATGTTACTTAATACTACAAGAAACTTAAATTTATTTATTTTAGGCATACAATTAACGAACCACCAGATTTAGCAAAATGTAACGGCAAAAAAATCACTTTTGATTGCCAAAATTAGTAAATGATCACCAAAATTAATCCCCATTATTATCGTGAAATTAGAACCAAAAATTTATTTTTTTGGTTTATGACCACCAGAAATTGAACTGTTATGCTCAAGTTGCATCCGAGTCGAGGGAGACCCGGTCGCACTTTTTTATAAAATAGTGCCCCAAGTCGGCCTAGGCAAAACTAGTTTGTCATCAAACACCTCATTAAAATTTGGTGCTCAATTTACTAAATTTGGTGATCAATTGATATTTCAGGTGATAGATGTAAGTGGTCACAAAGTTATTTTGGGTGGTCATCATTTTTCCCCCCTTTATTTTATAGGTAACTATACTTAAACCAATAAAGAGATAACCACTAAATACTATTATGTAATACTACTTACTAGGAATCTAAATTAATTTTACTAAACTAATCATATTAGGTAGGTACTTACTTACCTACACCTATTTGTGAATAGGTATCTACCCAACCCATAAAATAGGTATTCTTGTGTATAGACTATGAGTCTATGAGGGTGTGTGGATGAGGTAGGTACCTAGGTAGGTTTAATGTAAATGCTATTTTTTATTTACTGTGATGATGTCTCTGTGTGCTGATTGTGTGTCAATAAAAATCTATTCTATTCTACCTACCACTACAATACCTAATATAATAGGTGTAGGTGGGTGAATCTCACCAATTTACCTAGGGTCCTTCGTCGTACCTACATAACACCCCTACCCAGTTCCAACCAACGAGTTCTATGTTCCACACTCAGTTACCTACTCAGCAGGTAGATGTAGGTAAGTACCTAACCTACTTATAGTAAGTATTTCTATACAATATAAGTAGGTACATAGGTAGGTAGCATCGTCATCATCAACTTGCACTTGGCCAGGTTTTTTCATTTTAAGGCACGGAACCCTAACTTGCAGAATGCGTAAGTCGTTAGACTTTGTAAACCTTTGAATAAATTGTCACCATCATAAGATAATATATTGCCTTATATATCTACGGTTTCATTCACCGAATATTATGTAGGTAGATACGTCGTAACTGACCTTATGTTAAGGCAAATATTGCTAAAATTACGCTTATATTAGCCGAATACGTCGTTATCAGACTCTTTAAACGTTTAATTAAATTGTACCTAACTCGAGTACCTATCATTCGCCTTATCATATGGTGAATTTTGTCGTAAATCTTCAGTTTCATTCACCGGATATGTAAGTCGTTATAAGACGTTATTCACCATTTGATAAGTCGTAACTTGACCATGTTTTGCCTTATGATAAGGTGAATATTGCCATATTTACGTTTATATGTGCCGTATATGTACGTCGTTATGAAACTTAAGGTTACCATTTGATTCGTCGTAATCTGAGCATATTTAGCCTTATGATAGGGTAAATGTGGCCACATTATACGTTTATATTACCGAATACATACCTCGCTGAAAGACTTTACGTTTACGTTCAAATTGTTGTGACTGAAGTATATTCCGCCTTATGATAAAGTGAATATTGCCATATTAACGTTCATATGTGCCGTATATGTACGTCGTTATAAAACCTAAGGTTACCATTTGATTCGTCGTAATCTGAGCATATTTCGCCTTATGATAGGGCAAATGTGGCCACATTATACGTTTATATTGCCGAATACATACCTCGCTGAAAGACTTTACGTTTACGTTCAAATTGTTGTGACTGAAGTATATTCCGCCTTATGATAAGGTGAATATTGCCATATTTACGTTCATATGTGCCGTATATGTACGTCGTTATGAAACCTAAGGTTACCATTTGATTCGTCGTAATCTGAGCATATTTCGCCTTATGATAGGGCAAATGTGGCCACATTATACGTTTATATTGCCGAATACATACCTCGCTGAAAGGTTTTACGTTTACGTTCAAATTGTTGTGACTGAAGTATATTCCACCTTATGATAAGGTGAATATTGTCATATTTACGTTCATATGTGCCGTATATATACGTCGTTATGAAACCTAAGGTTACCATGTGTTTCGTCGTAATCTGAGGATATTTCGCCTTATGATAGGGCAAATGTGGCCACATTATACGTTTATATTGCCGAATACATACCTCGCTGAAAGACTTTACGTTTACGTTCAAATTGTTGTGACTGAAGTATATTCCGCCTTATGATAAGGTGAATATTGGCATATTTACGTTCATATGTGCCGTATATGTACGTCGTTATGAAACCTAAGGTTACCATTTGATTCGTCGTAATCTGAGCATATTTCGCCTTATGATAGGGCAAATGTGGCCACATTATACGTTTATATTGCCGAATACATACCTCGCTGAAAGACTTTACGTTTACGTTCAAATTGTTGTGACTGAAGTATATTCCGCCTTATGATAAGGTGAATATTGCCATGCTAAAGATTATTTATGCCGCTTTCTAAAGTTGGTTTTATGACTTATGTTTACGTTTGTTTAGGTTTTATTGAAGTATATATCGCCTTAATTTGAGTTAAATATTGCCTTAATTACCGCGATATTCACCACATATTCGACGTCGTAAATTTAAAGCGTTTTTAGTAGTCCACTACCGCTGTATTAACAGTATAAAGTTGAATTCCAAGACTACCTTACGGTAAGACATTTTTGACGGTTCGTGTTTATCATAAAAGACGTACCATTTTAACGGAAACGCCTAGCTAAGCCAAAATAATCGTAAGCGTTACAAAATCGCCTCGCGTCATTACAATTTAGCCGTGGAAGGCTGAATTCACCTTAGGCCAGAAATCAATTTTTCTCAGTGTACGTTTTTAGATTACATGAGATAGGGATCTCAGCCGTGTGGTATCCGGCAGAGTAGAATAGAACCAACCCATTACACTCACGGGTGTCGTATAAGGCGACTAATGTCTGAGGCAGAACACCTTGCGCCTCCGTAGACCAGAGAATGGGCAGCAGCGTTTTCTGTTAGTCTTATATCACTGCGATCTCCAATCCGCCTGCCAAGCGTGGAGATTACGGCAAATAATTCCTCCCATCATGGCAGAGGCTTTTGTTCAACCGTGGACGTTATGGGCTGTTGTTGCTGTTGTTGTTGCTGTTGAGATAGGGATGAGCTTATTGTCATCAAGCGGGCGCAAATTCAAACTCCGTGGCTGCTACTGACCTGATGGATAAACCCAATAACATTTTACTCGAGCCAGGAATCTTACTACTTATTATCTTACATGCGAAAGTTTGTGAGGTTGGACGTTTGTTAATCTTTCACGCAAAAACATCTAAACATATTGGGATGCACACAGGATAGTTTAAAACCTGAATGAACACATTGGATACTTTTTATCGATAAAATATTCGAAAAATATTGTTTTTTTTTTTTTTGGAAGGGACCAATCGCAGATACAACTCGTTAAGGTTGTCTAACTGCTTAACCAGACTATCCTGTGGTGGCCAAAAATTACTTTAACGCCCCCAGCCAGGGCTTACAATATAGGATTTTCAGTTAAATGAACGACACTAAGGGCACCCCCCCTGGGGTTCGGGCCTCGGCTTAGTGCGTCATTGAGGGAGGGCAGCAAGGGTGGCTGGGTCGGATTATTATTTAGGGAATTTAAAGCTACATGCTTAGCGCTACTGCTCGTCGAGCAAGGGTCGGTCGGTGATGTTACGGGGGGGTCGCGCTCGCGGCACGCCACGGTGGCGGGGTCGGGTTCGGATTCGCGGTTTGTATTTGTGTTTTTTGATTTTATTTTTACGTAATGTGCTAGTTTCCCTACAACTTTCCTGAATGAGGGTGATGGGGTCGTCGGGTATGAGTAGAGTATGCCTGGGACAGCGAGTCTTGGAGATTTTTGATGGGACATAGTGGGCGGCTGAAGAGATCAAGGGGTTTTGGATACGTGTTTTTTGTTTTATATATATATCACGGCAGGGAAAGCCTAGAGGAACAGTCTGCCCATATATTGGCGACATCCGCCGCCAATCCACCTTTGTCTTTCAGTCTCTACTTCTCTAGCCATCACATCGCCGTGCGACACCTTTCTTCATTGTTGGTAGAGGTAGGTGGGTATTTGAAATCACACACAGCACTTGGCTCAAATTCCAAACGTTTATTTCTATGAAACCATTTAGGTACAGAAACTGATTAACTTATAACCAAAGAGTATGTAAAACCTAACGGTTATAACGTTCACTTCACTAAACACTTATAATTACATAGTATTTCAATTGTTTTGCTAATCGTAGGATAACGTGACTGCCCGTTGCTCAAGCGTCCATTCTTCCGTGTGGGCGGAAGTCCTCCACACAGTACAGGTAACTCATTACATAATAAGTTCATTAAAACTTACAAACAATACTAGAGTAATTCATAATTAATCATTTTAATAATTAAACAATAGCAATATTCACAAATGCAAAGGTTTTATCAAGTTAAAGCTAATTAGTCGCTTCAATACTTTTTACAACAATATTCAATCTTTTAAAACCATTTCCGGCAAATCAAAGTATTTAGTACAAAGAACACCTACGAAGTCTTTCACTAATAAATTGTTCTGTAAAATAATCTTGTTACTTTTTAGTTTGTAATTTAGTTAGATAATCTGATTTAATTGTAGTTTCAAATTATTAATTGATTTATTGATCAAATCGTATTCGGCCTGTAGTGTTGCCTCATAAAAATCTTGTGTCAAAATGAACAATAATAATTACAAATCCAATGTCCTAAAATACTTGCTTATCATAATTTTAACTATAGATTTAGCTAAAGACTTACTGAGTCTTTAGCTAGACTTTTGTTTAATAAATTACTATTTGAAACCACGAACTATCTAAGTGCTAGTTACGCCAATAGATGGCGCTTAACTCATTTGTCAAGTGATGTAATAACTGTACCACGAAGCAGAGATGGCAGGTTCATGGAATAGAATTATGAGTGTTAATAATTAGATTAAATCTTAGCAGATAGAGCCTCTTGCGGCGACACGGCCATTCTGATCGGCGGTGCGCGCTCTGCACCTGCCGTCGCCGTCAGTATGTGGAGTTTCGTGGTTGTTATCTGAAATAGTGGAGATAAATTTTGTCGGCAGATTATTGTTGCTTTTATTATTATCCTACAATGTTCATTGAATTGTAGGATTTGGTAATAGAAAGTGTCAGTCAACATAGAAAGCTAGTTATAGATCAGGCATCTATTCAGTTTTCATTGTATTCAAAATTAAATGCGTTTATGTATCACCTAGACATACACACAGTCACAGAGTTAATCTGCTTGAAATTTTTATTTAATCTTTTAGTAGTGTTTAGATTGAAGCTGGTATGAGCTGCTAACTGAATAAAATGTTGTAGCCTGAATTATCAAATAACATTAATTGAATTGAGGTTATTGATTTTGTTTAATCAGCTAACAGCTGAATAAAATATTGTTGCTTCAATTGTCCAACAATATTCGTTGAATTGTTGTTTAGTATCAGTTAGTTTGCAAGCAGTTTTGCAACTTGTATTTGAGTTTGTTGATGCTAAAAGCTATTTGTTAAAAATAACAGCTTGGTATGAGTTTGGGTTTTTAGTTATCTTCAGAACCTTGTAATAGATCTACTGTCTACTAGATTTGTCTTAAATAAAATTATTGATTGCTTTAGATAGTCTGTAATTTGTATTTGTTAAGTGTAGTGTAAGTAGCATGTTTTTATTTGTTCATTCTCACGGGAAGGTAATGCTCTGTGATAGACACAAAGTCTTGGATTTGACAGGATAAAAGGATAGGATCAGGAACACTGCTCTGTGATAGACACAAAGTCTTTGATTTGACAGGATTAAAGGGTAAGGAGTTTAGGACCATTGCTCCGTGACAGGCACGAAGTCTTTGATTTGACAGGATATAAGGAACCAGGCTCTGGGCGTTAGTACGCCGTGGACCCAGCAGGATAACATGAGAGTATTGTTTATCAGTTGCCTCCACGGCTGCTGATAGGATCATTAGTAGTGTTCATTATCAGTGGCCTCCACGGCTGCTGATAGGATTGTTTGTAATTTGTTGTGTTCATTATCAAGTACCTCCACGGCACTGACAGTATTTGTTTGATTTGTTGTGAGTGTTTGTATTACTCATTGAGCTTGTTGTTTCCTCCACGGATACCAATAGCTTGTGAGTTTTTTATTTTATTAGTTACTGTTAGGAGTACTAATATTTTGTTATTATTTTTGTAAAAACTAAAATAATCAATGTGGAAACATGTTACTCAATACACATAAGCATCATGTAGGTAAGTTGATTGGGCTATTGTATTAAGTCTTTTGTTGTAACACTGTAGGTATCAGTGGGGAAGTGTAAGAAGTAGTATGAAAACTCCTCACCTTTTATGTTAGTTTATGATGTGAGGACACTGTAACAGTCATCCCTGGTTGGCTGTTCTCATGCTGTTCCCCATTTTATAGCTCCATAGCTGGCGACACGGTCATCTGTTCACCAGGCTGTAGTCCTTGAAGTTGTTAGTTTTTGAAATTGTTCATCGAGTCACATTTTTAAGTGACCTTGCTCCATTATCATTTGCTGGGGTAGCGGTTAATTGATGTCATCACTATCTTGGAGTGACTGGGTGCATAGAGTTGCTCTCAATTTCTTTGATAAAACGTATCATTTCTTCTATGATAAGACAATTGCCTGGAACCTGAAATGTGAAAAGTCATGCAGGTAAATAACATAACATCACGCCTATTGTTCCTGAAAGGTTAGGCAGAGGTATACCTAATAGTATGCCAACATTTATTTTGAAGTCCCATGTAATAGGGGGCAAGCCTTATTGCCATCAACCAGGCACAAATCTGGACTCTGTGCCTGCTACAGAGAAATTCCTAATGGAAAAACCCAACAACACTTTGCCTGACCTGGGAATCGAACCCAGGGCCTTATGCTCAACAGTCACGCTTGCAGCCACTAGACCAACAAGGTAGTCAGTGCAGGTAAATATTAATAATAGTGTAATGTCTACACTACTAGTGAAGTGTGTAGGTACATAACATCACACCTGCAATCCCTGAGGGGTTAGGCAGAAGTGAAAATAATAAATCCACACTTTGCCTAAGCCTCTAGTTTAGCGATATGGCTATTTGCCATTCATATGATTGTCTGGCTTGCTACTGAGAAATTCCTGATGGAAAAACCCAATAACACTGCCAGGCCTGGGAATCGAATCCAGGTCCTCATGCTTTAATAACAGGGCTCATGACCACTGGACCAACAAAGCAGTCCTACTATTTTTTTTAAATTAGTTGGAGTGATAAGTTTTATAGTCGGTAATAAGTTGTTTTGAAATAGTTGTTTACTTAGATTAAGTTAATTAAACTAAGATGGGAAAGTTAAACTGATCAGAACTACTTTAAAAACACTGTTGGTTGTGTAGTTGCACTGACAAAACATTCACATTTTATTAACACATCGAAAGCTTTGCTTCGTTGATATCACACGCTAAGATTTCATTGTCATAACTTGTTGAACTGAAATTTGTTTGACATTTCATAAGTCGTCTTGTTTTATAAATCAGTTTCATAACAATGTGTTTTTGTATGAATCTTGCAACATGTTGTCCATTACAAATGTTTTCAAATTTGCATAATTATTTGAAAAGCCCTCAACTTTGCACTTAACGCAAACAATATCTGATTTTGAGGTTTAAACCTATAGTGTGAATGAAAAGTCAATAACAACAAGTTTTAAATTGTTACTACTCAGTTATTTAATTAGTAGTAATTAAAAAGTTAAATCTAATTCATGAGTTTAGTTTCTGACACATCATTACTGGTTATATTTCAAAATAACATTGAACGCATAGTGATTGAATTAAATGGAGTGTTTTTATTTCACTTATTCAGGTGTCAAGTTACCCTAACCAGCATGGGATGTGTTAAGATAAAATAATGTTAACTGTAAATATTCTCTACAGTAACAAAATACTAAAATAAATAAAACAAAATACTTCCCGGGATTGATGATCCATTAGCAGGTTTATTTATTGATAATTTTGTTTTCCCGGAGTCCAATCTTTGTTTATTCTGCTTCGGTCATTCTGTGCTGTACATGTTGGTAATTTTGAGTGCAATAAATGAAGTTTTCCATCACATACAACTTCATTGTTTGTTTACTAATGTAAATTGCATTTTCATTATGTGTTCTGATTTGTTTTGGGTCAAATGTTGCAATAAATTATCATGTTGGTATTTGTCAGCCACTTGGATGAAAATGCAGCCAACTCTTAGGCTATCTTAGACTTCTTAGGTATCTTCTTGTCTATCAGTTCATTGCCACATAACACTGTAAGTATATTGGCTGTGGCAGCATAATAAGTCGCTCTCTCTTGAAAAGCTTCGTGGTGACCACTTCGGTGAAAAATTCTTTGCCACGCCTTCGGCCATGGTCACGAAAGCAAGAGTTCTAGTTCGGTAGTTCCTTGTAATTGTTCTGGATGTCCGGCACTGTGAGCAGCGCGCAAGAGCTATCACCTCTTCTGATATCACGGCAGGGAAAGCCTAGAGGAACAGTCTGCCCATATATTGGCGACATCCGCCGCCAATCCACCTTTGTCTTTCAGTCTCTACTTCTCTAGCCATCACATCGCCGTGCGACACCTTTCTTCATTGTTGGTAGAGGTAGGTGGGTATTTGAAATCACACACAGCACTTGGCTCAAATTCCAAACGTTTATTTCTATGAAACCATTTAGGTACAGAAACTGATTAACTTATAACCAAAGAGTATGTAAAACCTAACGGTTATAACGTTCACTTCACTAAACACTTATAATTACATAGTATTTCAATTGTTTTGCTAATCGTAGGATAACGTGACTGCCCGTTGCTCAAGCGTCCATTCTTCCGTGTGGGCGGAAGTCCTCCACACAGTACAGGTAACTCATTACATAATAAGTTCATTAAAACTTACAAACAATACTAGAGTAATTCATAATTAATCATTTTAATAATTAAACAATAGCAATATTCACAAATGCAAAGGTTTTATCAAGTTAAAGCTAATTAGTCGCTTCAATACTTTTTACAACAATATTCAATCTTTTAAAACCATTTCCGGCAAATCAAAGTATTTAGTACAAAGAACACCTACGAAGTCTTTCACTAATAAATTGTTCTGTAAAATAATCTTGTTACTTTTTAGTTTGTAATTTAGTTAGATAATCTGATTTAATTGTAGTTTCAAATTATTAATTGATTTATTGATCAAATCGTATTCGGCCTGTAGTGTTGCCTCATAAAAATCTTGTGTCAAAATGAACAATAATAATTACAAATCCAATGTCCTAAAATACTTGCTTATCATAATTTTAACTATAGATTTAGCTAAAGACTTACTGAGTCTTTAGCTAGACTTTTGTTTAATAAATTACTATTTGAAACCACGAACTATCTAAGTGCTAGTTACGCCAATAGATGGCGCTTAACTCATTTGTCAAGTGATGTAATAACTGTACCACGAAGCAGAGATGGCAGGTTCATGGAATAGAATTATGAGTGTTAATAATTAGATTAAATCTTAGCAGATAGAGCCTCTTGCGGCGACATATACGTAAAGGGTGTAAAACACCTCTTAACGAAGCCGAAAGGCACTTGTTTTCCCCGTCATTGCAATCATTTTTTTGTTCTACATCATACCTAGGAACCTTCTAGTTACGGAGATAGTGGGGGTCAAAGTTCCAACTTTTTGACAAGTTTTTTTTTAATACAAGTTTTTAATGTAAGATTTTAACTTTAAACACCTCCACGACCCCCGTACTATTCAATACATCCACCAACACAATTTTTTGAGTGCGATACATTGAGTTCTACCACGAAACATGATTTTTCACCCCAAAAAAAGTTGTTTCCCAGCAATAATTTTTGCGAAAAGTTACTAACTTTGATTACAGAATGCTTGGTTGACGGCTTCGTGATAAGGTCTTTTACACCCTGTATTCAATAAAAATTGTTGAAGATAAAACGTGTCAAGATCATGAGTGGCTTGTGACGTCACATTTGAGTAAATAATGTACTCAAATGTGACGTCACACGAGTTTTCGACGCACTGTATCGTCTTAATTTTTTGTTTACGTGAAAAAAGAAAAAATATGCATCCAATATCTTTTGAAAATCTATCTGAAAATCTAATCACAATTTTTTTGTCATCTACCCTATGACTAAACTCCACGCGGGCAAAGCCGCAGGCAACAGCCTGCATGTGATGTAAGCATTGTCATATTCACAAACAACAATGGACAGAAAACATCAACCAATTAATTTACATTGACCTTTATTTAAAACCGTTTTAAGGTTTCCTTTTAATCAGGAAGTTTAAACTTGAAGTATTGATGCTAATAGCTTTTGTACAGCTTCCCAAGACTTCATGGTAAAGATTGACGAGTGCTACTGTATGTTTTGTTCAAAGATCGAATAAATAAAAGGTAGAAGAGACGACTCGAAACCTTTGTACTCAGTACCTACCTACATCATTGGTTATTCTGATCCACAACACAGAAATTTTTCAACGGTTATTAAAAAAAAAAATCTGCTGTTTTCTACAAAAGTGCAAAATCTACTACTACTACTACAACAGCCCATAACGTCTGTGGACGGCTTCACCTCAGTATAAGCTCGTAGGCCTAATGTCGGAGGCTACCTTCGATGTGATCGTGTGGACTGTATATTTTCTGGTATCTTGACTATCGATTTAAACAACTTGCTTGGTAACAAAAACACTTTAATTTTCACTGATATGTACAGACACCACGCACGTTCAATGGCAAACGGAAGAGAGAGACATAGACAATTTTGATTGTTGACCATAGAGTAAAAAAACTAAAACTAACTTTGTGTTGCCATAAACAACGTCCACTGCTGGACATAAGCCTCTCCCATGATGGGAGGAATTTGCCGTAATCTCCACGCTTGGCAGGCGGATTGGAGATCGCAGTGATGAAAGACTTTGACCTTGAAAAGGTCTCGTTTTAAACTATTTTACAAATGCATAAATAAGGAATATGCAAGTAATATATAACTTTATTTATTATTTCAAATGCATTGTTTTGAACCTTAAAGCAATGTGGTACACTTGTCTTTAACGAAAGTGTTTATGACCATCTATCGAGCTTGAGCTGTTGCACTACAGAACTCTCCTCCCTCTTACTATTTCACACCATTTCTATTCATAAACTACGAACTATGTACTTTTAAAAGTGAGTGCAGTGATGGCCCAGTCAGTTGTAATGGTCGTGGCTTCGTACCCAGGCCAGCACTTCATGTAATTTATTTCAACACTACTGCATTAAAAAACAGTGCGGGGGCAACTTTCTCACACTGGGTCAGCATGGTAGATTACTTTCAGTCTGAGGAAGCCTGTATCCCAACAGTGAGAACATTATATTATTATGCTGATTATGCTTATTTGTACAGCAGGGCCACCTTCCCTCTGCTTTTTTACATATCTTTGTATAATCAAAAATACCACTTGCAAATAAATCCACTAACTCCTAACAATCAACTTGTAGATATAAATGTAAACAAAAAGACCACAGCTTCTCAAAAATAAGGTGGAGTATAATAAATAATATTAAGTGCTAGCTTACAAAAAAAAAGACTGATACTTAAAAGACTACCATTTTAGTTAACAAAAGATAACGAGCGAAAATCTAGTAATGGATCATAATAAAAACTTGCGAATTCAATGGCGAGTATTTATGATCATAAATCATTCCGTCGACATCGTTAAAGTAAGATGAAACCGGCCAAGTGTGAGTCGGACTCCTAAACGAACGGTTCGAAGAAGTCTCGTACAGGTCGCGGCACGTAACTCTAGCGCTGAACGAAACGTGGAGGGGATAACTGCGGCTATCGGCGCAACGCACGCCCCAAGACATTCTTTTTTTACTTCTGCGCAATTAACGGTCAGCGCTAGAGTTTCGTACCGCGACTTGTATTGTATAGTTATCACTTGCCTCGGTGAAGGAAAACATCGTGAGAAACGAGCATGCCTGAAAGATATTTCTTGACGGCATGTAAAGTCAAATCAGACTGTCAGAGTCCCATGGGCAGCATAAAATTTTGACACCAGGTTGGGCATTAACCACACTCAAAAACAAAACTACGCCGAAAAACCCCCATTTCTTGTATAAGTATCCCTTTACATTTATATTACTAGTGTTATAGCAGCTACAATGGTGTCGATTATATTGTGCACAAATTAAACTTAATTTAGGCTATTGCTGTCTTTTTCTCTCTAATAAAACGAGAAAGAGACGGAGGTAATTTAGAGCTGTCAAATTTAATTGGAACTAATATTTCAATACAAAAGGGTGCACGTAAACACATGTCGACTAAAAACACTACTACACTACTACTACAACAGCCCATAACGTCCACTGCTGGACATAAGCCTCTCCCATGATGGGAGGAATTTGCCGTAATCTCCACGCTTGGCAGGCGGATTGGAGATCGCAGTGATGAAAGACTAACAGAAAACGCTGCTGCCCATTCTCTGGACTACGGAGGCGCAAGGTGTTCTGCCTCAGACATTAGTCGCCTTATACGACACCCGTGAGTGTAACGGGTTGGTTCTATTCTACTCTGCCGGATACCACACGGCTAAAAACACGGTGAAGCGCAATTCATAAACTAGTTTGACATCTCTAACTTAGTTCATAGCTATAGCCGTCATTTTCTCGCACTGCCTTTTAGTAAAAGATAGCAATAGCCTAAATTAAGTTTAGTTGGTGTACAACAGAATCGACACCATTGTCTGTGAAAATTTCAAGTGTCTATCTCTATTACCGTTCAATGGATCCCTGTAACTGATGGACGGACAGATGCACAGACATAGGAGTAATAGGGTCTCTTTGGCACCCTTTGAGTACGGAACCCTAAAAATATGACATGTCTGATATCATTAATTCAGAACAGAGTTCGCCCACAGCCAAAACCGAGGCGACAGACCGATACACATTTTATCGTAATGGAAATAATTCCGTTTCGTATTTATTTTTCCAATGCAAATGACGAAAATTTCCATACATATCAACATAAAGATAAATAAGCAATACAATCGGGAACGATTCGGTTTGATGTTTCTATTTGAAAATGTTTTGTTTTCTAGGACATGAAATGAGAAACGTCTCAACATTGAAACTTTCCAATCAAATACCCAATACTTTGCGCAAAAGAGACAAATAAACCGAGGTATAAATTATAGAGGACTACTATAGGAAAAGAGATGGCTTCTATCCAAAGTCTACGATCAAAATATTTACAAGCAATAAGTTTGATTACACATTCGGTTATTTCGATACACGGTATAAGTATCGTGAACAAATTAATCACCTATTCTATACAAAAGCCTATTCCATGCAATTCAACTGTGAAAATGTATGGAACATCAGTTTTTTCATAAAAGGCGACCAATGTTAATATCTATGTCCTGAATCCATGGTAAATGTTTTTATGTCGAAACTCCTTTCATCATGTAGTAAACTATTTGTTAATGGATGTTTCCTTCTACAAACAAGACATAACATTTTAATAGAAATCTTGACCTTGGGTCTCCAACATTGACGTCAAAACCAAATATCGCCAAAGTAGTCGATATAAAATCCATTAAATTGATGGTAACGATAGTAACTTTGATGTTCCTGTTATTATGATATCCAATACCAGAGGTAATGTCCTCTACAACCTCTGCTCCTCCCTCGATTTTGATGTCATCGCTCCGATGCATCCCACACATTTTCCAAATAACCTTAATCACACCCCCGATGTGCTAGACGTCGCGCTTCTGAAGAATGTAAACTTGCGATTACATTCTATGGAAACGATCGATGAGCTCAATTCGGATCACAGACCTGTGATTATAGAATTTGCCCCCAGATACGGTCCTTCTGACCCCTCTCAACCCCCCCCCACCAAAGTGATCACGGACTGGGGGAAAGTAAGCGAATTGCTGAAATCCACCCAGTCCCCTCACTTAGATCAAATCCCCGACAACATAGTAACCGTAGCCGACACGGAGGCCGCGATCGGCTTGTTCACTGGCCACGTTCAGTCAATCCTGAGCGAATGCTCAAGGGAGGTTCCGGCGGAGGATCACCTCCGCTGGAAACTTCCGGATGACGTACGTGAACTGGTGACCGAGAAGAACGCGGCTATCCGTGCTTACAGAGCCTTCCCTTGTGCCAATAACAAAGTTTTTATGCGTCGCTTACAACGCAAAGTAAGTAGATGCGTCAAAAAACTGCGTGAAGAACAATGGGACAAGATGCTCGACGATCTAGAACCGACCCATCAGGCCTTCTGGAACCTGCAGAGGAAACTCCGCTCCTCTGAGGTCACTCCCATGCCCCCTCTCATTAACCCAGATCAGAGTGTCGCCTTCGACGACGACGATAAAGCCGAATGTCTGGCCGACAGTTTAGAGTCTCAATGCTCCCCCAGCACCCAGCCAGTAGACCAAGCTCACCTTGCTAAGGTGGATGCTGAAGTCGAACGCCGGGCCTCCTTACCCCCTGTCGAAGACCCTGATGACCCACTACCCCCAGTCACTCCAGACGAGGTAGAGGACATCATAAAAGGTCTCAAACCTAGGAAAGCCCCTGGCTCTGACAGAATCACCAACAAGGTGTTCAAACTTTTCTCCCCCGCCCTCATAGTATTACTAACCGCTATCTTCAATAGCGCCATGTCCAATAATATTTTCCCTCAGTCGTGGAAACAGGCTACCGTTATTGGTATTCCCAAACCGGGCAAGCCTAAATCTTCCCCGAGCAGCTACCGCCCCATTAGTCTTCTCAATGTCATAGGCAAAATCTACGAGAGGCTTATTTATAAGCGTCTCAAGGACTACGCCGAGGCAAAGAGCTTAATTCCGAAAGAGCAGTTTGGATTTAGATCCCAACACTCTTGTGTCCAACAAGTGCACCGCATTGTAGAACACATCAGCGACCGCTTCCAGCGAAGCATGATGACCGGTGCCTTGTTCTTCGATATTGCTAAAGCATTCGACAAGGTTTGGCACAACGGGCTCATATACAAGCTGTATCGGCTCGGTGTGCCAGATCGTCTAGTTCTCATCCTCCGAGACTTTTTGTCGAATCGCACCTTCCAGTACCGCATCGAGGGTGCGCTTTCCGCCCCTCATCCGATTCGCGCCGGTGTCCCTCAGGGCTCGGTGCTATCCCCGTTAATCTTCACGCTGTTCACTAGCGACATCCCAAAGAGCAATACAGCCCAGTTAGCCCTTTTTGCTGACGACACGGCCATTTATTGCTCTGGAAGGAATCCCTCAAAAATCGCCAGCACCCTCCAAACCTCCGCAAACGCCTTAGGCGATTGGTTCCGGAGATGGAGAATAGAAGTCAATCCCGACAAGAGCCAGGCGGTACTTTTCACCAGGCCCCACCGCTCTGTTCCCCCGAACCCTAGTCCGATCACCATGTTTGACAAGCCGATCCCTTGGGAGACGCAAGCCAAATACTTGGGGGTCATCTTAGACCAACGCCTAAACTTTCGAGAGCACATAAGGACGGTACGCTCGCGTGCCGCCTTCGCTCTTGGTAGGCTCCACTATGTGCTGAATGCACGCAGCAAATTGTCACTTAAGTGCAAATTGCGTATCTACACCGCGTGCATTCGGCCTATCATGACATACGCGTGCCCCGTGTTCGCGCACTCAAAACCCTACCTAATCCACAGGATGCAGACCCTACAAAACCGTTTTCTCTGAAGGGCTACGGGCTCACCGTGGTACCTTAAGAACGAGCAACTTCACGTAGATCTTAAAATCCCAACCATTCAACAGTTCATGAAACGTCTTTCTAAGAGTTTCTTTGATAAGGCCGAGAAGCATACCAACCCCTTGATCTATTCAGCCGCCCATTATGCCCCATCTAAAATCTCCAAGATTCGCCGCCCCAGGCATACATTACTCATTCCCGATGACCCCACCACCCTCATTCAAGAAAGCTGTAGGGAAAGTAGCACTCTACGTAAAAACAAACACAGATACAAACCGCGAACTCGAAACCGACCCCGCCACCGTGACGTACCGCGAGCGCAACCCCCCTGTAACATCACCGACCGACCCTTGCTCGACGAGCCAGCCCGCGCCGCTGAGCATGTAGCTTCAAATTCCCAAAATAATAATCCGACCCAGCCACCTTTGCTGCCCTCCCTCAATGACTCACTAAGCCGAGGCCCGAACTCCACAGGGAGTGCCCTTAGTGTTGTTCATTTAATTAAAAATCCTAGCTTGTAAGCCCTGGCTGGGGGCCTTAAAGTAATTTTTGGCCACCACAGGATAGTCCGGTTAAGCAGTTTGACAACCTTAACGTGTTGTGTCTGCGAGTGGTCCCATCTAAAAAAAAAAAAAAAAAAAAAGTTATTATGATAGCTCCAATATCTCGGCTATCGTGAAAATTGGCTCAACCTAGTGTAGTCCAGGTAAGATATAGGTGTATCCCAGGATACAAACAATAGGGATGATTCCTGACTAAAAAAAAATAATTATGATTCTGTTAAGTTATATTATTGAAAAATAAAATATAATACAATGTATATATATATATATTATAATATATATAATATAATATATATTATAGATATATATAAATAAAAAAAATATATACGGATTGGTACGTGCTTTTTGTTTTATCAAATTAATATAAATAGATAAAACGTGTCAAATAGCATGAGTGGGGGCTTGTAACGTCACATTTGATTAAAAAATGTACTTAAATGTGACGTCACTGTACCTATCGATTTCATTTTTTGTTTATGTGAAAAAGTAAAAAAAACCGGCCAACTGCGAGTCGGACTCGCGCACGAAGGGTTCAGTACCATTATTTAAAAAAAATAGACAAAACTGCAAAAAAATCACGTTTGTTGTATGGGAGCCCCCCTTAAATATTGATTTAATTCTGTTTTTAGTATTTGTTGTTATAGCGGCAACAGAAATACATCATCTGTGAAAATTTCAACTGTCTAGCTGTCACGGTTCATGAGATACAGCCTGGTGACAGACAGACGGACAGACGGACAGACGGACAGACGGACAGACGGACAGACGGACAGACGGACAGATGGACAGACGGACAGACGGACAGACAGACGGACAGACAGCGAAGTCTTAGTAATAGGGTTCCGTTTTTACCCTTTGGGTACGGAACCCTAAAAATATGTCCCTAATATTTTTTGGAAATCTATTTGACGGACTATTTAGATTTTTTTGTCATCTAGCCTAGTCACGGAAAATATTAAATACGGAAGCAGGCTGCCCGCCCCAGGGGCCCTACTCTCTAACGTCTAATCCTCGCACTCGCACTCATCTGCAGACGTGCGCGAGAGAGACAGATAGAGACGGATGGACAGATGGACGGACGGACGTTAGAGAGTAGGGCCTCAGCGTCGCCCTTAGCCGAGGCGTTCGGTGTACCCCACAGGGGGTGCCCTCTAACGCTTTGTCGCTTGGGTTGTAAGTGTTTTGCCCTTCACAGGATAGTCCGTTTAATTAGAAGCCAGCCTCATAAATTTAGATAATTTAATGATAATATTTTACTTTACTTTTAAGTTTTTGTGATTTGTTTTCATTGAATTGTAATTTTAATATTTTATGTACCTTTTTATTTTTTATATATGGATGATTATAATCTGAAATAAACGTTTAATAATTATAGGTTGAATTGCAAGATGCCATTATAAAAAAATACTTCCATAGGTTTTTCCCAACCTTAGTGGGGTCGGCTTCCAGTCAAACCGAATTCAGCTGAATAACAGTATGTTACATGAAGCGACTGCCTATCTGACCTCCACAACTCAGTAACTCGGTAATACTGTACCCTTTGGTAAGACTGGTTGTGTCTTTCGAAGTCTCGAGCCACTGACCACCTGTAACGACTGTCAAAAATCTACAAATGAGATCCGGGAGCAACGGCTTAAAGTGCTTACCGAAGAACGGAGGAAAATCGGTATGTATGGATGGGATGGTCACCCATCCACAGACCAACCTTGGCAAGCGTAACTTAACCTTGACGATCGACCCGTTTGGCTGTTATTATTTAGCCACGAGCTACTCCAATTTCCTTCCCAAATTGTATGATTATCCCAAATGCCTAAAGGCATATTCTTTGAACAAGCTTTTGTGGACCTTTTCTGGAAATAAGTCGCAAAATGCCGTTTTCCAAGTCTCTTATGTTTGACTTGTGTTCTAACGAGTTGGACCCTAATTACCCCTTTTATCCACAGCGTCTGCTTCTGAATCCTTATTGTAATTTTATGCTAAGCTGGCTGCCAAATCTTCGCCTTTTTTCTCGGAATTTTTACCCTTTAACAGCGCAAGTTGGAATCTTTATAAAACAGTATTTCGCTAAAGAAATATGTACAGACAGATTATTAGGTACTTAGAAAGGATTAAGGTTAGGAATCATAAAAATCTTAATAACCTACATGTGGAAAGTGAATTTGCTGTGACTGTAATAAAGAGCCATACTTTTGATTTGCAGTACAGTGAACTTTATTCTCGTAGGCATGAGGTTTATGCTAAATGATCTGTGAACACAATGGCATTCCTAGGGGCCAACAGTACCTATATGCCATGAGGCAAGCAGACTGTTCAGAAATCCTAATTCTAGGCTTGTATGAAAGTACCGCCACTATATGAAAGGATTTTAAGTGCCATGCAGTAGTCAAGGACAATAAAATTTTAAAACAATAAATTCGACGGGTATCAAAAAGAAGTATTTAAATGTCGGGAAGAATACCTATCCATAAATAAACAATGAAACACGGTCTACACATACACAACATAATTTTACCCACAATTGACTATTACCACATTTAGCACTTTATTTAATTATCTTCCTTCCTCATCAGATCCTCTCAAATAACAGTAAAATGAGGAAAATTAATTTACATTTTACATGTTTAATCGTTTTCATTTCATTTATTCAAACATGCACAAAGGGCTACCGAGCGAGCCATGTTGGGCATAACGTTGAAAGATCAAGGGCCATAGGTAATATTGAAAAAATCGACGTAGGACTAAAGCCCAGCACATCAGGTTATATATTTATTTTTATTATTTTTACTTTGTCTATTTTTTATTATTTGTGCGATGACTATTTTATTATTACTATTATGCTTTAAGGATTGTGTGTCTGAAATAAACGTTTTATTATTACTACACTACTACAACAGCCCATAACGTCCACTGCTGGACATAAGCCTCTCCCACGATGGGAAGATTTGCCGTAATCTCCACGCTTGGCAGGCGGATTGGAGATCGCAGTAATGAAAGACTAACAGAAAACGCTGCTGCCCATTCTCTGGTCTACGGAGGCGCAAGGTGTTCTGCCTCAGACATTAGTCGCCTTATACGACACCCGTCAGTGTATTGGGTTGGTTCTATTCTACTCTGCCGGATATCACACGGCTAACAACTAAACACGGCGGTTTTATTATTATTATTATGATATTATCTATAGCCAGCCCACAAAAACAATCATAGATAATCGGAAGACGCCTTGTTCTAGCCAATCAGAAACAACCACCACCGTCTCTATCTTTACTTGAAGTAAACATAAATTATAATTAATATTGGTATTGTACCATTACCACTACCATTTCTCTATTTTGTAATAAAATTTTGTAGTGAAAACCAACTATAAAAATACTGCATAGCATCATAATTATAATTGGATTACCATTTATAATTGTGCAGTTTTTGCACTTTCCTGTAAAGTTGCTATTTTTGACATAACTTCAACGACGAAATTAAACTTGTGAAAAAGTTGGAATTTTGCCCACTAATATCTCCAGTAAGTAGAAGATGTCCAGGTACGTCCCAGAACAAAACAATGATCCTAATGACGGGGAGAACAAGACAGTGCGGTTTGACTTTGTAAGGTTATTTTTACAACACCCATTTTTTCCCGTTACTTTTAGACTACGCTCTGAACATAAAATAGAACTACAAAATGGCGTGCGTCAATCAGGTACTTGAAACAGTTGATGTCGGATAGAATATTGACCACTTGGTATTTATTGACGTAAGAATAAGTTCTCTGATTTGTTTCTGATTGCCGCCTATACAAATATAGACGCGAGATATCTCGTCAACAAGTGCCATAGGAAACGAATGCAATGCGTTTTCACATCTAACTACATATAAGATTGTTACGGGGATTATAATAATATTTCAGTTTAGAAATAGTTCGAGTGACAGAAAACTTATTCGACGGAGGAGAGGCATGGTGCAAATTAACGTAAAAATGTTTTGGTAAAGGCTCCCATAATTTTTTTTTGTTATTACTGCAAAGGGGATAAGCAAATAATAGCTCTGATGATAACTACCTCCAATGTACGTCTGGATTAAATTAAAACAAATAAAATAAAATAAATAAAACAAATGAAATGAACTACAAGTTCTACAAATGACGTCAAACCCGACGGTAGAACATATGGGATTAAGTTCCAGGAAGCAACATGGATAATTGGACACGACCTATGATGTACTACTAAGTATAATGTCGTAACAATTTTACGAGGTAAGTCGTATGTGTCCCTATAATAGGCCTTATATAGTGGGCCTTAAGGGCCTATACTACCTCAAATGGCTTAGCATGATCCTCCGTTACGCCTAAAATACTGCAGCATTCATTTTGAAATAAATATAATATATTTATTTCAAAATTAATGCTGCAGTATTTTAGTATGGTAAAGTTGAGGATTAATATTAGGTGAAAACACGATTTCATAAAATTTTCTCGATAGACAAAAATCCCAAAGTTACCTCCAAATCGAACAATAAACCACTGGTATTCAAAAAGTACTTCAAATTAGATCATGAAACTTTGCATACTAACTGAACTAACTATAAAGCAGGTCTTATGTTTTTTATTTTTTCCAAAAGACGAAATTTTAATTTTTTATAGAATAAAAACCACTAATTTCGCACTATTCGGTCGCAGTGACTGACGTAACAACCGCTTTATAGTGCAAGCTGATTAGAACTTTATTCTAACAGTATTACAAACGAAGTTTGAACCACCACAAATAGAGTAGCTAATCTGAGGTAGTACAGGCTCTTAAATATTACTGACGAAATATGGGTGTACTGGAGGAACATCTTTGCCTAACCCTTCGGGGTTAACAGGCATGATGTTATGTTACTCCCAAAAGCAATCAAATGGAACCTAATCCCGTTCCGACATTTAATTTGAAGTGCTTCCTTGATTGTATGAATGTTAAACCGCAATATTACGATCAATCATATCAAAATCTTCGGTCGATTAACCGAAAAAAATACGTCTAAATTGCGAAATTTGCTCTGTATTCGCTATTCGTTAAGAGTGAAAAAATGTTTACGGCTCCTGTACCTCAATTCTTTTTGTTTATTACATCTACAGACACAGACCTTTTCGAAAATGTTTTTGAGAATTAATGTCCGCCATTTTTTACGTAAAGTTACTTGCCTACTACATGATACATTAATGTTATTCTGTGCTAGCACGGAACCCTTATCTTCTTTTTTTATAAATATTTACTAAGTTACTCCACGAAACATCAGCTATCTACCAGTAAAAGTCCCGTCAAAATCGGTCTAGCCGTTTCGGAAATTAGACGGAACAAACAAAGAGATGCAGAGGTTTAGATGCCACATTTAAGAGACAAAACATCCAACACTCTAAATCCGTCATCGAAAATACGGGGCCCGTCCGACATTATTTTAGGGTTCCGTTCTCGAAGGGTAACCAATGGGACCCTAGTCCGCCTGCTTAGACAGTTGATATTTTCACAGAATATTTAATTTTATTTCCGTTGCCAAAAAAAATAAAAATTAAAGGGGACTCCCCTACTAAAATGTTACGACTCGTACTTGTTGGATTCATGAACTTTGAAAGCACTTAGTTAGGGAGTAGGGGCAACTGTCCAGTCCAATCGTGTTGCCATTTATTATTAGTTCAGGTCCCGAACTAATCTTTATGTGCGTCAGTGATACGGAGTAGCAAACGCCCGTAAAATCGGCTGAAACTACAGGTTTCGTGCATGGAGTTTCTTGCCAGCAGGCTTAGCCAAGTTGACAATCTACAATCGTTAACGCTAGTAGAAAACTAATCAAATGTATGGGAACGCCCGAACAACGCTCAACCGCAACGCAACGCTCAACGTTAAATCACGTGATTAACACAAACGAATAGAAAATTCGTAGATAAGTTTACATCGTCCAAAATGATAGAACAGAATGTAATCGTTTCTACAATGTTGATCGCTATACTCTTTGGTAGGAACGCTACATTGTAGTCTTTGGGAACGCTCACCATAGACTAAGGTGTAGGTTTTTTTCTACAGACATTAGAGAACGAGCCATCGACTCAATCGTGTCAACTTGGCTACAAATTTAGCGTTTTCTACAATCGCTTACGCCGAGGCGTTTACGATTGTAGAAAGAGAACCGATATGAAAAGTTTGTAACTTGGTTAGGCCTGCAGTTCTTCTCCATAGATCTCTATGCTTTGGAATGGCATCTACAGTACTTTCACAGATTTTATGCCTTGTGACCGGGACTGTAGCTACATTTCATTGTAGTCTTTGTTTGGACAGTGCAATTGTGCCTGTAACTGGACTACTTGGTATTTTATTCTTTGATTTTGTGCATAGAGGAGCTCGTGGCTTTATAATAACAGCCGCTCGGGTCATTCTTTAGGTTAAGCCGTGCTTGCCTAGGTTGGTTGGTCTGTGGATGGGTGACAACTCTTACATACCGAGTTTCCTCCGTGCATCGTAAAGCACGTTAAGCTGTTGGTCCCGGCTGTCATTTGTCCATCTTTGACAGTCGTAACAGGTAGTCAGTGGCCCAAAAAGTCTGACAACCAGTCTTACCGAAGGGGTATCGTATTACCAAGTATGAACTGGTTTGTGGAGGTCAGATAAGCAGTCGCTCCATGTAAAATACTGCTACTCAGCTGCATCCGGTTAGACTGGAAGCCGACCGCAGAATAGTCG
The DNA here is from genome assembly GCA_905147715.2 of Xestia xanthographa. Lineage (NCBI taxonomy): Eukaryota > Metazoa > Arthropoda > Insecta > Lepidoptera > Noctuidae > Xestia > Xestia xanthographa. Next base: position 11,214,410 of record LR990660.1, on the reverse strand, counting down.
GGAAAAGGCTAGGCAGATGATGATGATTTTGTGCATAGAGAGTTGACCACTTTAAATTTTTAGTTTTTGTACAGTGATTTTCACCTCTGAATTTGTATCCATATCAAAATAACAGTGATATATTTTATTTTCCTTGTTTGCTTGCTATTGGGTGGTTAACACTAGTTAGCCACTGCTAAATCTATCATAACCAAATTGATATTTACTGTCTCAAAAATAAAGGCTCGGATTGTATCACCCATCTCCAGATAAGTGTGTCAAAATAAGAGTAAACTTTATTTTCTGTTAAATAAGGACTCTATTCCGTTGCTCTTGCACCCATCGCTTGCTTCAGTACCGGTTTGATTTTCAGGCTTGTTTGTAAAGCAACTGTGGCAGTTTTTCTACTGCATAGCGTTCGTGTAAACCCCTTGAGGGATCAGTTATTTGGATAGATCTTTTGTGTCGTTTGTAATAGAGTCGCAACTATCATACCTATTCCGGTATAAACTGCCAAGGTAATATTAAAAAATAGTGTCGTTTGTACGACTTTCTAGAAATGTTTCAGTCGTTTTATGCTTGTATCAGAAATATGTGGTCATATTAAAGGAAATCGATTGGTATTGAAGTACAAAACTTCAATACCAACTCGACCCAAATGTCCCATACCTTTGGATCATTACTTATAGTACAGGTGATGTTACTCGTATGGGAAAAGTGGTTTGGTTTTGATCACATAATTATTATTATTTCTGAAACATACTTTATGGGTATAGTCATATTTATGGTGGTGATGATATTATAGTCAACGCCTAAAGCCTTTTTATTCAATAAGAAAAATGCGTAACTGATCGTGGTTTATCTAGAAGCATAAGACGAATGCAATATTCTTGATACCTACATTTAAAATAAAGTACTTAAGAAAAGAAAAAAAATACGCCTATCACCAACTGAAAAACTGTAAGTAACTAGTATGTACAAAATATTGTATTACACATAGACCCAACGAGAGAAGTAAAATAAATAAATGTGTGCTTAGTGATAGCCTAATGGCATCCCAAGATGTACAAGAAAGGCCGAAAAGCATTAGCAAGATGTGAAAGCCGATATCAATATGAAAGTCAACAACTTGACCAACAAACATGCTAAATATAGAAAAAAGGACAAAAAGTACACGAAACATTGAGAGGAAACGGAAATCTGATCCTGACAATGTATTGATAAGATCGTATGAAAAAAAATGTTGGCCTATTTTTTTCAATGTTATACGTCTATCAAGAGGTATTGAGTGTTAGTAGAAAACTGGATCGGTCAGTCGGTCCATGTAGAAAAGCAAAAAAAATGTCTGTAAATGTAGTATTAAGTGCTTACCGTCCATATTTATGAACATATTTTTTTAAGCTCTCTCTCAAATAAACGTTGCATGGGTCGATCATCAAGGTTAAGTCGCGCTTTTTAAGGTCAGCCGATAGATGGGTATCTATTCATTACATTAGGAGATTCCTCCGTGCCTTGGAAAACACGATAAGCCGCTGGTCTCGGCTATCATTTGTAGAACTTTAGCAGTCGTAACAGGTAGTCAGTGGCCTGAAAGTTTGACAACCAGTCTTACCAAGGGGTCTTACGTAGCCACGAGTAGAAGCTAGTCAAATACATTTTGCCCTCTAAACTCTGAATGACAAGACAGAATCTCCAGGTACCTAAATAGTTCGATAGATTACATGCAATGACCTGCATATATCAAAGGATATATCGTGGAAAACACCGTAAATTCACATCGCATATGAAATATGACGCAAAGAGCGATTTATCGGCGATTTAAGTTACAAATGTTGACGATATTTATGCTCGTTTTTCCGGGTTATTCACCAACTGGACACGAAAGACTGGACACGCGTATGTCCAGTTGGTGAAACTCACAATTAGTATCACTTATTCTTTCGTCATCTGGACACGCCAAAATTTTTACGCGTGTCCAAATAGTGAAACTTAAATTAAATCACTTTAATGTTTTCGCCAACTGGACACACGTTCGCATTTTATCTGAATTCATGAGAAAGTACAGTCACGCAGATTATGTTCTGTATCACAATCATGTTCGGCCACGTTCCACTGTTGGGAACGGGTGATTTTGAAAATTTCTGAATAAAAAATAATAATATCAGAAATGGTGAATATTTTACATTGACATACAAAATCACCAGTTTCCAACAGTGGAATCTAGCCAAACATGATTGTTGTTCGCGACGAACGTCACCTAATCAGCATATAGTGTTTTTGTTATAGTAAAACAGTGTAGAGTCAGTGTATGGGCAATATAGTGACAAATAATAAGTGCCTTCAGTGATTAGAATAGTAAAAAACAGTAATTTACATAAGCGCTAGACTCATATAAACTCGCAAGTGGAGTTTATAGTTTAATTTAGTATTTTATTAAGATCCAGGTAGCTTATATTGGTTGCGACCTAGGCTTGGATATAGTATTTTTTAATAACTTAGCCCTTCAGGAAAATCACTTTGATGAGAGTATGACAATCTAGCGCAGCTATATTCGTCAGTAAAAAGAAAATTTGGTCTTACAGAATAACAGTTGAAGGAGTGTTACAGGCTGAAAAATACAGACACGACAAAATAAGTAACAGTTTTTGATAGGCCATGTACTCGTCTAGTATATGGCAATTAAATACAGTCACAGCAAAAGTTTTCGTGTAATTCAGCCTGGAAGATCCTTCAACCAGCCACTGTTGGAAAAGTTGTCTGGTTTTTTGGAAATAATTTCCTAATTACAATAAAGATTATTGTGATTTTAATGTTTGTACATAAATAACTTTATATAGAAGCCATATCATGTATATAATGTACTTAGATCTAAGCACAAAATTGTAATTTTCCGAAAAGATGCATGTATCGATAATCAAAATTTTCATTAAATTTTCCAATATCAGGAAGCGAATCAGGGTTCTCGTTACAGTAAAGTTCCGGAGTACCTTAGTAAACATAACATTTCTAAGAATTGTAGTCATCAGTATGGCAAATATGAAGAAAAACAGTGAAAAAGTTGTGCGCGAAAAGTCCTGAATCTCCGAATCGCTTCCTGAATAGTTATGAAAGTTTATCAGTGTATTATTTCCCAGTAAACCCCCCTTCCCTCGTTAGGTTCTATGCCTGAGATTGCGTAGATTGGCTACAGTTAAATAGGCGTAGGACGTCAGAGCCGTCTGAGAGCGAAGTATAGTGTATGCGTGCGCCCGGTGTAGAAAGGGTATAGGCAGACTGCTAGGTACAGGTACACGTTATACATCCACGCTTTCAGCGGATCACGCCCGTCCGGCACAATTGTGATACAGAAAATCAATCTGCGTGACTGTACTTTCTCATGAATTCAGATAAAATGCGGACGTGTGTCCAGTTGGCGAAAACATAAAAGTGATTTAATTTAAGTTTCACTATGTGGACACGCGTAAAAATCTTGGCGTGTCCAGATGACGAAATAATAAGTGATACTAATTGTGAGTTTCACCAACTGGACACACGTATGTCCAGTCTCTCGTGTCCAGTTGGTGAATAACCCGTTTCGGGTTCTAGTACTAGACGACAGATGATATGCCTATTAAAGCACACTATTGAATTGCCGACGCTAAGCTCACTAGGTACCTAGAATTAAAATTCCACCAACGTAATAAAATTTGGGCTTGTAGTCAAATCGGTATAGCCTGACAAAATAATTGAGTGTGAACTTGTACCAAAAACCCGCAATTAAAAACAATATTTATCGCTACCTGTACTAACTGTTGCTAATTATCATGTCGAACGCGTATCTTGAATTACACAGGTCCATTATAATTGTGATACGCATGAGATTTATGTTATCGATTACAATTACGACTTGTTTGGTACAAGTTCACATTCACAATCACTTGTTTTGCCAAAAAATAGACGCCGAGGCTAATAAAACCGGATTACCTAAAGAAGATCTTCTGGCATTCTACAATCCTGACAAAAAGCCATTGTAAGCTACTATTGTTCCAGTTTCTGGAAACTTAAATTAGGTTACAAAAGATTCGCCTCAACTGTTAATAAGGAAAATGTAATAAACGACCAAATATTTGTAACAAACTCAAAAACATCTACTGAATTTGTTTGAGTTATTAAAATCATTATCTAACTAAGTCGAAATAATAAACATGGGATAAAATTGATGTTACTTGTTTCTTTCAAAACATTAATGGGATGGAAATATTAAAACGCGTGAAATATATTGATGGCTGCCGGCTGTGAGGAAATATGAATATAATTTCTATGATGACGAAAGTAAGAATTAGCTTCATTTTCTTAGAAAATTACTTTAATGTTGTAGATAGTATTTTCATGCTGTGTGTACAAAAAACAGACGTTCTAATGTACTAAAGTTCTCAAAAGATTGCTTAGGAATAAATTAGAAACGGTCCATGAAAAAAACACTTTCATATTTTTTTCAATATTGTAGACTACCACAGCCAAGAGAAAAAAAAACCAAAAAAAAACTGGCTGTCTTTAAAGTCGGTTTACGGACGATAATTTTACGTGTTATCGTCATTTTACACGATACCTATTAGTGATTTTAACTTAAAAAACAAAATTTGATCTCCCCTTTCACCCCCTAAGGATTGAAATTCTAACAACACTGTTGCGCTAATTAGCTTCCAAGCATACGCCTTGATAATACATTTTATAATTTTAACTTCGAAAATTAAGGACTTTCCATACACAATTTTATCCCCTTTTTTAACTCTTTGGGGGTGGAATTATCAAAAACTCTGAGACATGTGTGAATTAAATTTCAATCGTCAGCCTAAACACAAAATTTTAAGATCATAACTTTAAAACTGACGGACTTTCATACAAACTTTCATCCCCGATTTAAGTCCCTTAAGGGTTGAATTTTGTAAAATCCTTTATTATTCTATGGGAAACCACTGTGCCAAATTTCAGTTTTTTAGGTCCAAGGTTTGGGCGTTGATCGCGGCGCGCGTTACGGTGTGACACTTTTTCGTACGTGCAGCCGTTGTTTATCGATTTATAAGACGTTATCACGTCAAAACTCAGGGAGTACACAACCGCGTTACAAAAAATACTATACCTAGAACAAATTTTATTGCAATAACCGAAACTGTGTACTGAGCCCAAATCTGGCATGCAGCCATGGAGCAACGCAACGAACTTTCAATAACCACCGTATCTATTCAGCCATTTTATATTTAAAGCTATAAATCAATCAGAAGATCCGCAAGACAGAAACGAAATTGACTTCCATCAATACGATAACATAATGGAAGTAAATAAATAATATTTGAACTCTATGAGAGACTTTCAATGCAAGTTCTTAGTCAACAGTGAGAAACAAGATACGTCTGTTATTGACAGGATACTGTAGATTTTTGTGACGATAAAGGGATAAACTCAAAGCACTTATTTCAAATAGACCCGTGACAGGCACTTTTGCATAGTCAAAAATAACCTACCTACAGTCTAGCCACGGGCTTAATAACTGTGAATGGACTTTGGAATGGGCAACCATTCGAAAATCGTAGATCTCATGAAGAAGAATAGGCAAGAAACTCCATGGACAAAAATAACTAGTTATACATTACAGTCAAGGCCTACCTAGTACCTATTAATTTAACTGTGCATACTGTTTAACAGAATAGACCTTGAATATGCAATAAAAATGCAATAAAAATAAAAGACGCCTGTATTACGCTAATCCTCGCTTAGTTGCTCTGTGAAAATTGAATTGGATGACACAACAGTTGGTACTGATACCGGAAATCCTATTAAACACGACAAATTGGCATACAAAAGCTGGTCCCCGTTATGTTTTAACTGTTATTTAGGAAAAAATAGTTCACCCAAATCTTGTAAGAAAAGCAGTAGACGTAGGCACAGAAAAGTAGACTTGGTGCCAATAAAACAAGAATACGGAGTATTCTCCTTGAGTTTTGATACAAAACGGTCAACAAATATTCCTTTATTTGTATTTACAAATGTTATTTAAAGATAAATAGTAATTTCAGCAGACTTAAATAAGGAAAGAAGAAACGTATCATTAAATTTCAAAGAATCGACTAGAAGCTTAAACATGAACCAATAATTATATTTTTCACGAATAGATTGTTCAATAAAACTCCCGATAAAATAAGCAAGAAAATAGTAAGAAAATTCTAGAATAACAAGCAAGGCAATAGATAATAATTATTCAAAGAGAACAAACTCTACAGCTTCACTTTAAAGTTTCTTGTTTGTAATGGAAAATAAAAACAGGGCAGTCTGCTCCAATACTGGAATCAATCGTTATTTTAACGATGATATTAAATGCGGTAAAATCAGAACAAAATAGGTAATAAATTCGAGAGCTGTTGCAAATGACCTAGCCGTAAATAGAGCTTAGTTTATAGATCATGAAACGATAAATCTTGGACATAAAATGGTTGTCTAAGGTGCCACTTTATTTGCTTTGGCTGTTATACATTACACTCCAACGGTGGTTTTATTAATTGACCGGTAATATCGTCTTCGAATAGTTTGATATTGTTTTGATAAACTGTATGATTGTGTAAAACTACGTATCATATTTGTTCTGCCAAATTACATTCACAATATCAGAGTATTGTGAGTATTGTGCGCCCCTTTTCTGAGTAAGTTTGTTCACCTTGTCTTAGGCTTTTATTCAAAGACTACGTCCATGTGTTTTTCAACATTGACTAACTTGTTTTCTTCCTCTATTTCTTAGATAAATAACATTATTCTCCGGAGGATTCGTTTTAATACCAACAATTACAGTAGGTTTTACTATGGGTTCCATTTTATTACGCTCATTGACAAACATTACTAGCAGAGTACGTGCGTGACCTACTTGACAAATAGTTCCTCCACTTATTGATAGATGGCGCTGTACGCTGACGTCACGTCTCTGAATCGCGGTGTTAAGATTCTCCGCGAGTGAATGACTACCCCGGTTTTACTTTTTCACGTTATCGCTTCTCGGCCTTTTGGCTAAGATCAAAGTGTAGTATCTGTTCTTTTCAGCTTAATATCTGAAAGTTCCCTCACTGAGGGACAAGTATATTAATCTGATTTTTGTAAGCTGACGGGATGTTCGGGGCTCGCTCCACTCCCGTCGCGGGTCGGCCCGGCATTGCAGTGCCGCCGGGATCGGCCCACATAAAACCTTAAGTTTTCTATAGAGACGAGATGCTTGTTGCATGTGTGAGACGACTCATCCACCATCCATCCATAGTTAATAGTATTAACTATGGATGGGTACATTCAACAGTATTCTATTATCGCTGAAACATGCGTGACGATAATCTGAATCTCCCGCTTAACGATAATAATTATAATGTGTCACGATCATTTATACCTATTACCTTGGCTATCTTCTTATCAAATGCATTAGAAGTTTGTCAGATTAGAAAAAAAACTAACTAGCTAACTTTAGCACCATAAATTATATAGGTAGATGGAAAATTTATAATTATTACTAGACCGACTTTGATGTAATTGGCGCTGTTGTCGACATCTAATGACCTCGGGTTAGCTAGTTCACGAAATATAAAAATATGGTTAACGGAATTCCCAATTCCATAAAAGTTTTGTCATGGTAAAATTAGAACCTTCGATACATTATATTTTTCATAGATATTTTAACACTCGATGTAAGTGATATGACTAAAAAACTTAATAATATACTAATTAAAACCTAAGTGTTAAATAATTCATGTTGGTAGTTAAATGTAGACTAAACGGTTAGATTTTGTCTATTCGATGACAAGAATATTTAATGCTAAGCTTTTCAAAAGTCACCCACAAGGCGATCTGTCAAATTGATCGTGATGCAAGATAAAGTTTATCTATAAACTTTATCATCTAAACTTTTGTTTCTAATAGATTACGGATAAGTGCAACTTTATCTATCAATCAATTCATCATTTATGATATCAGAAGTTTATCTTAAGATCAAAAGGTCGTCCCTAAACAATGTAAGTTCTTCAATTTTGGAAGTCATAAAGAGCATGACACTGCTGGCTAACAGGTTGCCTACCATGACGTCTTAAAGCAGAAATCTCAATCTTGTTCCAGTGTGGGTAAGAGATGCTGCTATGGAGGACGTCTAGCGCCATCTCTAAAACAATACTGCTTTAAGACGTCATGGTAGGCCACTAGTTGCAATTTTTAGGATTTTGACTCCTTATTATTTTGCTTCCTAGATTTGGTGCTAGATGAGATGACGAATAAAGTATGGAAAACGAAAACATTAATACGGAATAAGGGCAGGACAATGATGGTTGGATTTCCATGGTCTATGGCGGTTCCTCCGTTTGATGGCTTGACTCCGTCATCGCTTTGAGCTCCGTCAGCTAAGTTTTTTACCTTCCATTTTGAATGATAAAATATTTTCGCTGTTTCTATTTTTGTATGTGCTGGTTAACAGAGGCCGGACCTTTTCTGGCCTAGCTTCAAATAAAATATAGTAGGTACACAGTACAATATAGTACGACAGTAGCCCTACGTATGTGGTAATACCTTGTGTTGTCCTAACGTGAAATGAAAAGGAAAAAGAGCCAGCTATTTATTTAGTTACCACAGATGCTATCGACTCGCGGGCCTGTGGTCGGCGAGCTATGGGCTAGCTCGCCGTCCGTCCGTCTCATGACAACAGGCCGTGTCGACGGCGCGTTCGTGCTCCACGCGCGTCTCAAAGAGAGTCAGCAAAAGGAAGGGGTCCGCAAGGACCGACGCCTGCCGGGGCTGCGGGACTGTTCGAAAGAGATACTGTGGCCCCGGAACACAAAGGGCGATGAAGGAACATATATGGATGGGTTTTAGGTGCTATCGACTGTAGTCATCGTCTGCTTAGCCTTATCCCAACTACGTTGGGGTCAGATTTCAGCATAGCCGGATACAGCTGAATACCAATACAAGGAGCTACAGGTACTATCCACTGTATCATGTAATAATTAAACTAGGTAACTGGAATCTATAACTTTTTTTAATCATGCGTAAAATATTGTATTCACAAACAAAATGCGTTATTTCGTATGAAAAATAACAAGAATGCCTAAAGATATAGAAGATTTATTTTATTGTCAATCAATGTTCAGTGAAAATGTTTACATTACACATCGAGTTTTACGAGTAACGTCAAATCGATTCCGGTAATAATTCATTCGATGAAATTGCTCTCACCAACCGCGTGTGTGGTGTACCTACCTATATCACGCACAATGACGTACATATTTGAAGAGAATTGGAACCGAAATAAGGATTCAGTCAGCCGGTAAAAATGATGATTTAATGAGTTTTATTCAAAACATTTGTACACGTGTAACTTCTTATGTATGTGGACAAGGGATTTAACGTTTTGGTATGTTTTTTGACTCTTTGTTGTTCTATCATGTAAAAGGAATACACGATTAAATGATTTTTTTCTCGATACAAAAAAAATGCAGTTAGGTATATCAATTTTTTTATTTTTTTCGACATCACGGATTCAATGGAAACATAGAGAATTATTGTATTAAAGTTTACTCAAAGTAGTTTTAAATTTAATTCTTTTTTTTTGTTAAAAAGGAGTAAATTCGGTTTGGCACATACGTCGTTTTATTCCGAGCGCACGCATATTATGCCATCTCTCTTCTTTTGCGTTTCAAAAGTAATCGCATCACTTTCGCTCGCTTAGTCGATCAGTCGCCCGGTGCAAGGTTTCGAGGTAGCGCTTTCAATCCATAGTAAGTAGTAAACATCATCATTCTCTACTGCCCTCATCCCAATGGGGGGTATCGTTTTTGAGCTCACCAGATGGCGCACTGTCGAGTAAGGTCCTGTCAGTAATTCTGTTTAATACTTTAAAGCACCGATAACTTCGTAAAAAAGTTTATTTTATTACGTATAACAACACAGTGTAAGCTAGGTATATTATATTTACAATATTCTTCCTAAAATTAGCAAGCATGAAACATTTAAAAATCATTCTAACTCCAAGTACTAACAATATTATTATCTTATGTTGACTTAAAATCTTCAAGTCATAATTAATCAGGAATGGGCTCAATCTAGAACACAATCGTGAGTATTAGTATAAATACGTGATAAAAAAGCACGCAACGCGCGAACACGGTATGACATCTGACATTTTGGAGGACCTCAGTCTACACTAGCGCCTCTAGTGGCAAATTCACACGCGATAGCCCCCATTGATTTGCAGCCGACGCAGCATTTCTACTTCAATACTTTTTCTATTTCTCGTCATCTCATCTCCTTTTATCATCCTTCACAAAGCTCATTCATCGCTTTTTTGACATGTCTGAACAAAATTCTTTTTACTTTTTCCTACATGCACTTTTTAGGGTTCCGTAGTCAACTAGGAACCCTTATAGTTTCGCCATGTCTATCCGTCCGTCTGTCCGTCCTCGCTTAATCTCTGTGACCGTTACCACTAGAAAGCTGAAATTTGGTACCAATATGTATATCAATCACGCCGACAAAGTGGTAAAATAAAAATTGGAAAAAAATGTTTTATTAGGGTAGCCCCCCTATATGTGGGAAGTGATTTTTTTTTTAATTTCAACACTAACGTGTGATATATTGTTGGAAAGGTATTTAAAAACCGGCCAAGTGCGAGTCGGACTCGCGCACGAAGGGTTCCGTACCATTATCTATACATTAGACAAAACGGCAAAAAAATCACGTTTGTTGTATGGGAGCCCCCCTTAAATATTAATTTTATTCTGTTTTTAGTATTTGTTGTTATAGCGGCAACAGAAATACATCATCTGTGAAAATTTCAACTGTCTAGCTGTCACGGTTCATGAGATACAGCCTGGTGACAGACAGACGGACAGACGGACAGACAGCGAAGTCTTAGTAATAGGGTTCCGTTTTTACCCTTTGGGTACGGAACCCTAAAAATGAATAGGGGTTTCCTAAAATCATTTTTTGATAATGTCAATAATTTCTGAAATAATCACTCCAAAAGTAAAAAACAATGTGTGTCCCCCCCCTCTAACTTTTGAACCATAACTTTAGAAAATATGAAAAAAATCTGAAAAGTAGAACTTTATAAGGACTTTCTAGGAAAATCATTTTGAACTTGATGGAAACAACAGTTTTTGTACAAAAAAGACAAAAAGTTGTACAAAATAATTTCTGGACTAAGTTTGTAGTATATTCGAATATTACAAGCATTTTTACATAATGGATACCCCCTTTAAACTCATAAGTGGGAACACTTATTGTGACGGACGGGAAACAACGGAACCCTACACAGAGCGTGGCTCGACACGCTCTTCGCCGGTTTTTTTATTATTGTATGTAAACACATAAATGATAAATGATGTTTATTTTGCAAGTAGGTTTTTACAAACACTTTTCACGTCATTTTTTAGGGTTCCGTACCTAAAGGGTAAAAACGGAACCCTATTACTAAGACTTCGCTGTCTGTCCGTCTGTCCGTCTGTCCGTCTGTCTGTCACCAGGCTGTATCTCATGAACCGTGACAGCTAGACAGTTGAAATTTTCACAGATGATGTATTTCTGTTGCCGCTATAACAACAAATACTAAAAACAGAATAAAAATAATATTTAAGGGGGGCTCCCATACAACAAACGTGATTTTTTTATAATAATTGGTACGGAACCCTTCGTGCGCGAGTCCGACTCGCACTTGGCCGGTTTTTAAAACTAGATGGGGCCGGTGTTTCGTACCTGACTACTCTGAGAAGAAACAGCCGAAACAAACTCAGAGGTCATAGTCTCTTTTGAAGTCCAGACATACTCTTGCTCAATTCACATGAGGACTATGCTGATTAGTGACTGAGATGGTCTTTTGAAGAAAGAATTACACAGATTTGAGTGGACCTGTTCAATCAGTGGAAGCATTTGACAGTTATCGTGTAGCTCGACTTATAACTCAAGGAGCTCAACGAAACGACGAACAATACCAAAGACAGGATGTTTGTTTAGGTCGCATAAAGTACTCAAACTGCCAGACAGCATGCTTCTTTGCTCAAAGCTTAGAGATAAATATTATTTTATCATAAGGAAGGTTTTATTGAATAGCTAACCACATTCCCTAAGCAAAATAACTAAAGTCTAGAAATATCTAGAATATAAATTCCTTGACTTTTCCAAGTTCAATTGTCCCCTAAAACCTATAACGTCACTCACTAGTCACTTCCAACACTTCTTTAAACGACGTTAATATTTAACCATCTGTTAAACTATTTTCAATTAGGACGATCGATAGACCAGTTTAGAAGACAGTGGTGGTTGTATGAATTTTTAATCCAGTCTTCGGTTTTAATATGAAGATGGATGTTCTTCTATATAAATGGTTGGGAGACCGTTGGATTAAAGCTTTATTAGATTCAGGTGCCCAGATACCCATAATTAATTTCGATTTTATTAAAAAAATAATATTAACAATTGACGCAAATATTAACGTTAACACTTCAATACCCGCAATTACAGACACAATTAAAATAACAATGCACCGTGCCTCTGGAGGCACGGCCGGGAGCATACGGGTTAATGTTATTTCTGCTAATATAGATAGAAGAGCATCCATCTTCATATTGAAACTCGGAACAAACAAAAAAAAAACTTTCCTCTTTAGAATATTAGTCTGGTGTTCACTAGAAACACTAGTTAGGGCTTAGAAAAAAACCACCAAATTATCAGTAAGTAGATCAACTACTTCAAGGGTATGTGCACCCGCTGCCCGGGTTATCCCGGGCAGCGGGTGGTCGGACTGGTCGACACGGAACCTTAAAACTAATATTCTAAAGAGGAAAGATTTTTTTTGTTTGTTTGTACCAAATAAGCTCCGAAACTGTTGGATCAATTTTAACCATTTTTTCACCAACAGAAAGCTACATTATCAGGAAGTAACGTGAATTACAATTTTAGCGGACATAATCGCGTGCGAAGTGCTAGTCTTCTATAGTTCTTTCAACAGTTTATCAGACCGGAAAGTCATCAATCAAGCTCTCTGTGAATTGATCCATGGAGGTTCTTATCTAACAATGTTACCTCCTTTCTATCCATCCATTGTACCAGGGCATCATAAGTCAGTGGGAAGTTATTGCCTACCCTAAAAGCGGTGATCCGTCGCTCTTGTGGTTACTCGCACTCAGGCATGGCAGGTGTAGACTTTGAAGTAAACGTATGGCACTTGAGTTGAGGGTTTCATGCATCTGACGTGTACAAAGAAGGTAAGAACAATTTTGTAAACAAAGTTTTGTCCTGCAGTTATGTGTAGTAAAGGAAAAGTTTACTTCAAATATTGCGTTGAAAATCTGTTGCGTGCAGCGTGTGATTTCACGAAGTAAATATTCACTATACAGGTTGTAAACGGTAAAAAATATTGCTGGGATTAGGCTTATCACGTTTTACAATACGACTCAATGTAACGCACTCAGAACATTGTGCTGATGAATGCTTTCAATAGTACGGGAATGTGGAGGTATTTCAAGTAAAGTTATATTATTAAAAACTTGTGAAAGAGTTTGAAATTTGACCACCAGTAATCCGCAACTTGAAGATTTCCTGGTTCTCTTTCCTGGTATCTTAATCATTTTGTTGTTGTTGACTCTACAAAAACAAAGTGATCGCAATGACGCTTCGTTAAAGGTACTTTTACACTCATTATAATATCACTGGAGATAACGATGATGGATATACATATTTCTACAATAGACATAAATTTAGTTTTTGTTAATTTTTTACAGTAGTTGCAGTAAGCATTATTTAAGCTTCCACACTCAGATCTATGTAACAGGCAAAACTTCAACCCCTGTCATACAGGTTGTCCTAGTTCAGGGGTTGAGACCACACTGATGTAACGAGTTTTGAAGTTATAGAAAATAAATTATTGTTCATTTAAACACATATTTTTGACATTTTTAAATATTTCTTAAAAAAACTACATTTAAACATATAAAAAACAGTAGCCCACCAGCGCTGGGAACAGGGTCCAAGCCGCCGGTGGTCAGGGCTCTTGAGAGAGGAACCTCCTAACAATACGTGCCGTGTCCAGAAGTACCGCTTTCTGAATCAAGCTCTTGATCCAGCTGCCAAGCGAGAGCCTCCTAAGATGTTGGTCGAGGCTCGTGGCTATTAAGCCATTAGCCGACACGACTATCGGCACAATGACTGCAGTATTCACGTCCCACATGTCGATAACCTCGCGAGTCAGCTAGATCTGACTTCTTATTATTTGTTGTCGATATTCTTATTATTATTTGTTGTTCTTTGTTTCTTCTCATTTAAGAGAGTCTAAGAAACTTTACACGCGGGTCGGAACCAAGGATATTAGGTGAAATTTATATTATTATAAAATATGTATGACTTCAAATAACTGGAAGTATAATAGTGTTAATATCGTAGCTTACCTTCTTTTCTGTAGTTTGTTTGCCTGAGAGCAGGAATCTTCCAAAAAGTTTTTACGCCTCTTTTTCGAAGTATTTAAATAATGTTGATAGCTTACCCTGTAACAAAGAAAAAACGTTATTAAGCAATGTTCCATAGTGAGGGATTTTATGGGTAGGAAGGGCAATTACTGCTGTGATGACGAATGATAGGTTTTTTAAATGTTACAGCACCAGGCTTTTGGCTTGGTACATTATATACCTTTAGATTAAGTTTTTTTTTGGTTGTTTCTTTTCATTTAAATTTGTTTTATTGTTTTGACCTGTGCGATATGGCCAAAAAGGAAGTGTCTGATGAGAATTTATTATTTAGACATTTGACAAACCGAATGGCGCAGTGGTAGTGAGGCTGCCTTGCGTTCTTAGGGTCCCGGGTTCGAATCTCGGTAGGAGCGAATATTTGTGTGTTGAACATGGACATTTGTTTCTAAGTCATGTATGTTTATATGTATAAAACTAACGGCCCGTCCCGGCTTCGCACGGGTGGACATTTTTTATTTTTTATTTTATATAGCCTATGTTACTCAGAGATAATGTACCATTCTAACGGTGAAAGAATTTTTAAATCGGTCCAGTAGTTTTTGAGTTTATTCGTTACAAACAAACAAAAATACAAATATTTCAACCTTATAATATTAGTTTTGATAAGTATGTAGTATATCAGCTATGTGGTAACCACGATACAAGCCTCGTTTCCTAGTGTGGCACTAGATGGCGCTGTGTGTAATGTCATGCGATATATTAAAAAAACAAAAAAAGAATGATGGTGTTTTGACCTGTGCGAGGCAAATAATTCCTTTTTCTTTGATAGAGAAGTATAAGAGGCGGAAACATACTGCGCTGACCCTAAACAATAGGGTATATGCATGATTTTTTTTTATCACTCTAAACAAAGCGTACTAACATCAGAAATAACAAAGACAATTTTTTTTTTATATTTAAAAACTAGCGGACGTCCCGCGGTTTCACCCGCGTAGTTCCCGTTCCCGTGGGAGTACGGAGATAAAATATAGCCTATGTTACTCGTGGATAATGTAGCTTTCGAATGGTGAAAGAATTTTTTAAATCGGTCCAGTAGTTTTTGAGCCTATTCGTTACAAACAAACAAACAAACAAAGTTTTCCTCTTTATAATATTAGTATATAGTATAGAAATACTAAGTTATAAGCATTTGAAACTGCTAATTAGACAGAGATATCCGATACAGCTAATGACGTCATTCACTGCATCGACGTACAAAATCCATACTAAATTCCGTTTATCTAGAAAAAGATAGTAACAAAAGTTTAAGAGCCATTTCACAAAATTTCAACGCTCGAGTTTAGGTAAAGACTGCAGCTTTGTTAATGTGTGCGTAGCTATCCACACTTACACAACGCGAACAGTGCAGCGCGAGTGTCGAGAAGGACTAAACAAACTTGGGCCCTTGGGCCGTTATAATCGTAATGCACCTTGGTTTGAGATTTAGGCAAAAAGATAATTTATTTATTTAGTTTTTAATCTATTAAAGCCTTCTAAACTAATAAAACATAAATATATGTTACGTAAATATGTTTTTTATGTGTATGTTTCTATTACATATTTATTTTTATACTTTTTATTATATTTAGTAGGTAGGTAGGTTGATGAACTAGGTACGTCGATGACTGGTTCCTTAACTAAATACACTAAATTCAAGCGTTTACAGTATTTTTCAGTAACGAGGTTTTTCCATATTCTTACTTTTGATCGGCTGATTAAGCTGTCAGAGTTGAAAGATTTTTTTAAGGATACCTACTCTGTGTAGGTGTACCTATGATATGTCATGAATTGCATCTATTTGCTTTGTTCATAAACTTCTTCCGTGTCGATGGCCATCTAAATTGATTCCCCTCAAAAATTTACTACGCGTTCCTTTAGTAGGTATTTAAAAAAAGAAGTACTGACAAGTTTTAATTAAAATTAACAGTAAGTCAGTTTATTAGTATGTTGTTTTGTAGAAGATGTCAGGAATATACTACGACTTCACGTTCTCATGTAATGTTCCCTGATAATGCCAAAAAAATACGCGCTGACGTGAGCGAAGCCGCTAGTTGTAACTAAAACAATCAATTTTATTGAATCAGACTTTCCAGTAGTACCCTGCACGGCGTCTCTTCTAAAAGTATTATCCTCCTCTACTCGATTCACGCGATTTCTCATTCTAAAATGAAAACAAAATAGCTATCAAATTTCAACACCCAAATATTTTTAAAGGAGTGTTAAGTGTTTTCAAACCCTTCAAATTGTAATTACGGTTCTATATTCCATGTTGATATAATTATGTTAAGAAAAGAAAATTTGTATAACAGTCTCAGGTTGTATGTTGAACAAAATAATATGATTCGCGATCGTAGCAAATAATGGGGTTATAATCAAATCATCAATGAAATAGTCGTTGGAAAATTTGAATTTCGCGGGCTACCCTTGCGCTTTCACCTTACGTGATCGATAACTATGTATATGAATTGCAAATAAAAATAATATCCACCTCGCTTCTATTTCTTTAATTCTTTCCTTTTATTGACACAATGATAATACAACCTTTACGCCCCATTGCTAAAACTAAAAACTTTTTTGCAAAAAAATAAAACCGACTTCAAAAGAAAAAACAAAAAACTGAATAAGTCGATTTATTTTTTTGCAAAAAAGTTTTTTATTTTTCTATTTTTAGTTGTAATATATCCTATACAAATATTTGCTATACAAACTTCAATTTGAAGTAAGCCCAACAAAAGGTACCTAATGAGAGGTTTTCCTTTTGAGATATTAAAAAAAAACTTAGTTTCCAAGAACTCTATAGATGGCGTTGAACTTGCTATGATAGTTGGTGCCAAAGCCAAAACGCTTGAAAAAAAGAACATTGTGTCACGTCACATACTCTCGTTGACTGACACTTTTAAATGCTTAACCTTCTGAATATAACCTAGTTTTCTCGCGCTTTGTTAAAATCAGTTTTTTTAGGTTCCGTTCCTTGCATTATCATACTAACTCCTAGCGCCATCTATCCAGCGACTAGGGAAGAGCTAAAAAGAAAATCCCTCATTGCTGTAAATCGTTGAGGAATTCCGTCGACTGTCTATGGTCTCCATAATCAGACCTGTAATGGCACTTATAACCCATACACAAGGTAGCTACTGTAAAACATTGAGGAGTTCCCTTGACTGTCCTTCGTCTTCATCATCAGACCCCTAATGACAGTTATAACCCATCTAGTAAAATTCTCATCAATACAAATTAATCAAGCCCAAACACCACGTAATTGCTATAAATCTTTGAGGAGTTCCCTCGACTGTCTTTCGGATCCATCATTAGATCGACTTCAGACCTGCATTAAATAGTAGTGCTTTAAAATACTTAGTGAAAATATTAACAAACGCACTAGTCACCAGTACGATTTTTGAAGGTTCTTCTCGATTTCTCTGGGATGCCATCATCAGACCCTGGTTTCCTTATCATAGTACCACCCTTGGAATATCTCCTTTCCAACAAAAAAATAATCATCTTAATCGGTTCATAAACGACGAAGTTATCCGAAAAAAAAAACATATATAAGGTCGAATTGAGAAACCTCCTTTTTTAGAAGTCGGTTAATAAAACAGAAATATAACAATTCATTTACAAACTACTAAAATAATACTTGTTATTAAACGAAATTCTAACATAATAAAAAAAATACAAAGAGGATCAAAATGTTGTAGTCGTAGTATAACAATGCGTTTACGATAGATACGCTCGAAAATCGGGACGCGAAAAAAAATGGCACAGGTCCTTCGTCGATGGGCGCTCGGGCCGTACTAATCGGTGCTCGCTTATGCGTCGTAATTTATTCTAATTTAGAGTGATGTTAAAAACTATATTGTGTCTGATTGAATGAATTGATTTTAATAAAACTTTGGAATTAGTTTAGTAAAAGTACATAGTTTATTTTTACATATTATTTTTAATGTAATAACGCTTTATTCAAACCAAAAAATCACGATAAAATAGCAATATAAAACGTAAAAATTGACCTAAGACTTTATTTTTTTACTAATTAATGTTATTAATTATCGATATTCTAGTGCATTTTGTGTCAACAAATGTATATGTCTGATGCTTTGTGTATTTTTTTGAGTGAAATTTATAAATATTTATGATAGAATTAGGAGTCTGAAATTGTCTCTGCGAAGATTTTCTAGTAAACTAGTTGTGGGAGATTAATCACTACATAGTAAACAAATAAGTTTTTGTAAATGTTTTAAATTAAGTGTCAATAAGAAAAACTGATCTATTTTAACATGTATTATAAAATGCCAGGGTGTTATCTAAGATGGTAAATTAGGCGACTAAAGTCTTATAAATTTGCGCGAAAACGTGAAATGGCTCTTAAGTGGTTATAACTTTGGTGTTGCTTGGCCGATTTATGTCTTGTTTTCGCTTTTTTTCATTATTTTTATACTACTTTAACATTCCGTTTCGGAATAAAAAAAAGAAAATTTATGCATATTATTGGGGTATAGGCAGAAAAATGATGATGATAGATAATATTTGTATAGCTAAAAAATACATTGCAGTGTAACTATTACAATTTAACAAAGACATTCCAATATTTACGAGCGATAGACGGGACAAAACGAAGAAAATCGTAATCTAAAATCTTGTTACTACTTAGTAACAAATCGTTCTGTCTAGTGTCATACGCCCGGTTGTCAGGTAGCATTCGTGTGTCAAAATCGAAAATGTTCAATACCAAAAATTTGTATGACATTATTCCCAATGTCCACTAAATCGTAATCCAAAATCTTGTTACTACTTAGTAACAAATCGTTATGTCTAGTGTCCTATGCCCGGTTGTCAGGTAGCATTCGTGTGTCAAAATCGAAAATGTTCAATATCAAAAATATGTATGACATTATTCCCAAAGTGCGCTAAATCGTAATCCAAAATCTTGTTACTACTTAGTAACAAATCGTTTTGACTAGTGCCATATGCCCGGTTGTCAGGTAGCATTCGTGTGTCAAAATCGAAAATGTTCAATATCAAAAATATGTATGACATTATTCCCAAAGTGCGCTAAATCGTAATCCAAAATCTTGTTACTACTTAGTAACAAATCGTTTTGACTAGTGCCATACGCCCGGTTGTCAGGTAGCATTCGTGTGTCAAAATCGAAAATGTTCAATATCAAAAATTTGTATGACATTATTCCCAATGTGCGCTAAATTGTAATCCAAAATCTTATTACTACTTGGTAACAAATCGTTCTGTCTAGTGTCATACGCCCGGTTGTCAGGTAGCATTCGTGTGTCAAAATCGAAAATGTTCAATATCAAAAATATGTATGACATTATTCCCAAAGTGCGCTAAATCGTAATCCAAAATCTTGTTACTACTTAGTAACAAATCGTTTTGACTAGTGCCATACGCCCAGTTGTCAGGTAGCATTCGTGTGTCAAAATCGAAAATGTTCAATATCAAAAATATGTATGACATTATTCCCAAAGTGCGCTAAATCGTAATCCAAAATCTTGTTACTACTTAGTAACAAATCGTTTTGACTAGTGCCATACGCCCGGTTGTCAGGTAGCATTCGTGTGTCAAAATCGAAAATGTTCAATATCAAAAATATGTATGACATTATTCCCAAAGTGCGCTAAATCGTAATCCAAAATCTTGTTACTACTTAGTAACAAATCGTTTTGACTAGTGCCATACGCCCGGTTGTCAGGTAGCATTCGTGTGTCAAAATCGAAAATGTTCAATATCAAAAATTTGTATGACATTATTCCCAAAGTGCGCTAAATTGTAATCCAAAATCTTATTACTACTTGGTAACAAATCGTTCTGTCTAGTGTCATACGCCCGGTTGTCAGGTAGCATTCGTGTGTCAAAATTATATTTCCCAATGTCCGCTCTACGTATATACCTATTTATTTTAAATGCGTAAGCTGCGTAAGCAGTTTTGTGGGGTAATGTAACTAGCGTTAAGAAATTTTAAGTGAATAAATAAAAATCAATCATTCAAAAATCAATTAATCAAATCTCTTTGCAATTTATCGAGACATAACAAAATTATTAAGTTGTAAAACCATTCAGGTTTTGGCTAAAATCTAAGGAACTTTTGTCACTTCTAAGTCGCGTTAGTGCGCGGTAAACCGTCATAATTCTACTTTACTGCCTTCACAAACCACTAACCCCGAGCTTCAGAAAGCCATTTCAATTCAATCAATAAAATTGATATTACGGTCAACCGATAACCACAGCAAACATATTGTGATTTGTTTGTTAGGCTTTCAGAAACTGGAATAGAAATATACAAATTTGAGAACATTATCCGTCTGAATACGTAACGAGTTCCAGCTATTTTTGAATTTAGGATTTTATTTTAAAATTTGAATAAAAAACCAGCCTGTAGTTGGTGCCAGTTAAGATCAGAATAGCGGTCATTGACCCACCTACATTTATTAAACTTCAAAACTTTGAAAACCAAAAATAAGCAAGTTTCGAATCGTCATCTATCGTGAACATCAACATATTTTTGTAATGAAAAACGATGCATGGTTTATTTATTTTGTTTTAGTTCGTACGAAGAGATATTAGAGAAAGGGCAATGACCGCTATTCTCGTCTTAGCTGGCACCAACTTTATGTCAGTCTGATTCGCACTCGTAGGGTTCTTTTAGAAACGTCGAATATAAATAAAAGCGTTTATTGTATGCCCTTTAATTTCTACAGTATTTTATTTGAGATAACTTCTCAACGGTTAATCACGGACACTAATCTTTGTGTTCGCTTTAAATTTTAATAGTTAAAGATGATTTCTATCATGCCCTTATCCTACAACTAGGATGTATGAATGTTTTCATCGATCCGAATCAAAGATGAAAAAATCGTAATAACTAAAAATTCTATTTGAAATCTTATAAGTGTTCTAAGTGTTATTACAGGTTGAAAACTTTGAAAACCGTCGTCATTTTGCTTAACAATCATGACTCAACAAAAAATATACATAATTGCTTAAATGTTTTTTGCGGTCTTCAGGCGTCCGCCATCAATTATGTATTAATTTGCATAAACAAGAGCCGTCTGACCTCAACAACCCTTGTTAGGATTTCAATAAACCTATGTCATTGTCGAAATATCGTATTCAAATTGATTAGCACAGCTTTATGTTATTGTAATTACTACACTAATTTGGATGCTGCGTTACGAATTATGTTTAAATTAATATTAATATGGATCCTTAGAAGGGTTGTCTCATAAATTCAGTGGTTTTAATGAGATTGATAATTTGGTCGCAACGCTCTGGCTCTTAATCTATACTAATATTATAAATAGGTAAGTTTATATGTAGGGTCAAACGGATTCGATTCAGAAAAGTCTTTCGGCAGTCTCGACAAGTTAGCGACAAAGTCGCTAACTTTCGATCGCTAATGACTCACGAAAAAATTCGGTTGCAATAACGATACTTGCGAGAAACGCATCTTGGATGTTAAAGACTTGCGTTACTCGCAAGCATTATTATTGCAACCGAATTTATTCGTTAGTAATTAGCAATCGAAAGTTAGCATTTTTTCATCATCTCTGTCGAGACTGCCGGTCTAGAATAGTACATTATTATACTATATAAAGCTCGATTACCACTGACTGACTGACTCACTCACTGACATAATTGTTCTCCCAGATGGTGGATGGGGAGGTGGGTATATTTTCACAGATTCGTAAACAAGTAACTCCAGCGAGTATGGGAAAAGTGCCCAACCTCCCCTTTTCGCCCCCCTTCCTCCCCCTCCCTATCGTATCTCGGAAACAAAGAGACTTGGAACATTTTTTTTTTCAGATTCGTATAGAGGAGGCTCGGAAAAGTAAAAACCAGTTTTCAAATTTGACCCCTTTTTCCCCCTTCTCCCCCCTTTAGGCGGATCTCGGAAATTGAGAGACTTGGAACATTTTTTTTTTTAGATTCATATAAAGGGGCAACGCGTTAGTCAAAAT
The DNA here is from genome assembly GCA_905147715.2 of Xestia xanthographa. Taxonomy (NCBI): domain Eukaryota; kingdom Metazoa; phylum Arthropoda; class Insecta; order Lepidoptera; family Noctuidae; genus Xestia; species Xestia xanthographa. Next base: position 11,191,972 of record LR990660.1, on the reverse strand, counting down.
CATTTTTCAAAACTCCCCACTCTCCCCCTCTTCACTCCTCCCCCCATCGTATCTCGGAAACTAGGACACGTAGCGGCTTTGTGATTTTTACTATAAATTATTATTGAGGAGCGTTTAAATTTGTATACGGAGGGTATCCTCTTCTCCCCAACCTCCCCTAAAAATAAAAGGGCTATAACTTCGTAACGGTCAGAGATAGCCATTATGTGTTTGAACAAATATTATAGTAGGCGTCGAAACCTGTCTGGTGGTAGGTAGGTTCTGAGTGGAGCGAACCTGCGAGACCGAGTGGAGCGAAGGGGGGAGGTGGCGAGCGAAGCGAGCCGGCGACCTCCTTAGCGTAACGAAGGTTGAGTGGGTGAAGCGTAACTCAGCTTTTAACGTTTCTAATGAATTTTTTTTTTTTACTTTTTTTTTATTGAGTTAGGTTTTAGAATGTTTTAGGGGTTCTTAAGGGTTTTCATACTGATTAAGGGGTAGTTGTAACGGATTTTCCAATTATTTTAAGGATTCCTATGGATTCTCAAAATTTTATGATGGTAAGGAATACTTCTCAAGAACACGACAACACGCGAGCTGCGCGCAGCTCGCGCACCCACGCAAATACTAGTTATTATATAAGTGCGGTAAGTTGAAAATTACAGCCGAAGCGATATTGCTATAATAAAGTAGAGGCTGTAATTATCAAAGCGCACGTATGTCATACGACGTTTTATAACATATTTGCGAGGAAATAAATAAAACTCGGACTTTCACAAATTAGCGATGCGCGCGCATCAGCACTTTTTTTCTAAGGCAAAGACACAAAAAACAGCCAGTATTACTAATACAATAAATTAATATTTTTGTGTTTTTGTTACACATAAATGGTTGTAATTGATTGTCAAAATTAAATAAATTAAAGAATTAAATGTGTTATAAAGCTACATTACCTATATCCAAGTGTCATGCTACATTTATTTACGTTCACGTGGGTTACATTTTCCGTACATAACAGGAGCAAAGCCACGTGCAAAATAATAATATCAAGGATCGTCAAGGGAATACTCGTTTATGATACCCATAGTGCGAAAGTAATTTCATAACAGAGTTGTATGTACAGTCGTGGTCTTTTCCGCCTGATCAGTAAAAGATTTTTTCGCTTAAATCATGCGGAGGCGCCGAGTCACGCCCCCTTAAAGTTTAGCAGCCTTACAAATAAAAATGTGTTATACCGCATTTATACCATTCTTATACCAAATATAGCTATAACAGGTATAACTTAAGAATAAGTCGAGAATATTTTCTTACAAATAAACTAGGTATATCTTTGTTATAACAACGCTTCCGTTATGTCAAAATGCACGATGTGGCAATAGCGCGACCGAAGAGAAACTACCAGAAAAAAAGCAGTTTGTCTATAAAAACTGTATGGGACCCTTTGTCAACTTAACGATTCTCGACCTTTTTTTTGTTCTATTGTTTGCGCATGGACTGAGTCAATACAGTTGTAATTGAATTTGTTTATTTTTGTGGATAGAGAAATATCATTTAGAAACTGAATATTAAAATGGCTAAGAGAGACCGATCAATCACCTGGGTCTTTATTATAGGGCGTAAATAATATCTTTATTTACGTCCCCAATACCTCAAAACAGAAGATAATCTACCTCCGCACGTGTCCATATTGAGAGATCTACCAATAAATTGGTCTAAAAACGTTACACCACCTTTAGAAAATTAGTATTTTAACCGTAACCGCTCATCGCTATTTATATCAAAAAGATTTTCTCTTTTTTAAATATTTTAAGTTTTCTTTGAACCTGCATTAGATAGATTTAGAATGATATTTACTGGTTCTACTTCTAGAAGAAGTTTGATCTAATTCCAGTTGCATCTAATTCCATAATCAAAACGAACGTAAATTAATTAAATTCGCGTAAACAAACACAAACCGTGGTATTTTTAAGGTTATACTAGCTTTATACAAGGGTGGAGGCGCGAATAACTTCGTAATAGCGGTTGTATGAATACAAATGTCAAAGTTATACCTGTTATAAGCTATGCTTTGTTTATTTGTAGACATTTTGCTTATTCTTTGTTTATTCTCGAGTATAACTTTATACCACGTTTATTTGTAACGCTGTTGGCCTATTAGGAAAGCGTCAACTTTGGCGCACATCATAACAATAACTCTCGTTTGGCGTGCGTCGTCAGTGCGCTCGGTCGATCGGTATCTATTCATTCGGCGGTGCTAGAGAGAGTTTCTATGTTGTAAGTGCAAGCAAAAATTTGCTTAGTGGTGATCAAGCGAGAGTGTCCTCGATAGTACATGGAGGTGCATCACTATCAAATAGAATTAACCTATTAATATTGAATGGAGTTTTTACACTATTAAGAAACTGAACGTACCTTATAGATCTCCGTTAATTTGACTAAATTATTTTTTCTTCTTGAGACCCAACAAATAATTTGATTTATTTTTTTACAAAATAAATACTTAATGGAATTTCTACGTATAAACTTATCAGTGAGAACAAACCTATTCCACTTGAATATCCACCGCTGAAACATGGCGCGTTTTGAACTTGATACGATAGCCCAATAAATATTTTAGATGTTAAAACGACAAGGGAAATCAAACTCTATTTAAAAAACGAATCCTAGAACCCCTTACGATCCTATCCTAATATTTATTTTTACCTTAATACTAAGCAAAGAAGATTATTTTCTCCTTTAATTTTTTCATGATATAGGATTTCTTGATACATAATTCAGTTCTTATTTGCTAAGGATATTACTTGGGTAGAAAAACATGTAAGATTTTCTCCTTTATTAAAAATTTATTTATTGAAGATCATTTATTATTTTGACTATATTTAGGTACCTGAAATTGGGTGAAGAGGGATTATTGAAACAAGACTGAATTTTGAGAGTTATGAAGGCCTGAGGCGTCTCAAGTAATTTTTAAATTTAACCTATTCTGAAGATAGACCAAGTCATAAATAACTAATCAAGAAGTTACTAACTACATAGAGTCTACTAGTCATCGAGGTAAAATGTCATTAGTGGAAGTCTGTTATATGAACATCCCTGTACATTATATAATTTGTTTCAGCTCAAACTGGATTTGAGCAACTGTCTATACTAATATTATAAAGAGGTAACGTTTGTTTGTAAGTTTGTATGTAAGGGGTAAGCTCCGGAAGTAATGAACCAAATTTAAAAATTGTTTCACTGGTAGAAAGCTACATTATTCGTGAGTGCTATAGGCTATATTTTATTCCCGTACTCCCACGGAAAAGGAAACTACGCGGGTGAAACCGCGGGACGTCAGCTATCACAAATAAAGTGCTATCTGACCTCTATATAACCAAAGTACTATTTTCGAATTAACCTGAGCCTACCCCAAATAAAATGGTAGAAGGGCAGGGTAATTATGATATTATATTATATTATATTCTCCTCACTACTTATATAAATAAGACTGGTTTTTGCTTGCGACTTCTTCCATGAAGTCCAAAAATGGTCCATGAAAACCAAGAAACCTTACCTCTACCGGGATACAAAGCATTCTATGTCTTAATCTTAACTCAGCTCACCCTGTACTTGTATCCTCAATGAAATCCGAACAGTCTTATAAGACCTTACACACATATGACCAAATGAACAAAGGTATGCAAGTAGGAGATATATTAAATTTTTCATTACACTTGCATGTAAACAGTAACATAACATGCAGGTTAACTTGGCCTCAAAGCCCCGTATAAAACCCTCGACCTTTTTTCTTCCCACCCTCGACCTTTTTTCTTCCCATGAAGCCCAAGGGCGGTAAGTATTTTAATTTGTATCACTGCACACAGGTCATGCAGGTTCAAGTTCAAGCAAGGAGTTTACATCAGATCGAAATTAATGAATTGTCTTAAAATATTATGACAGGCATTTTATTGCAATCTCGCTACATATTACTTTTACACCGTCATGGCTGTATGTATACGTATTTGCCCCTAATTTTTCAGAACGAAACATTTGTATTATCTGTAGTGTGGGTTAAAAGCCTGCCATCCGATTAGAAAAAAAAACCAATTTCGTAATATTAGTTGTGCTGACTTGTATACTAAAGCTGTATTTCATAATTATCCAAATTTTTGTTAGAAGTAAAATATCACAACTTCTAATAAGGAAGAAAATATTACTAATAATTTGTCTCAAACAATAAGACTCCCCAAAAAAAACGTTTGCCTTAATTTTACTAATTGTACAGTGACTATAAATTTTAATAGATAAGTTTTTTGCCATATAATTTTATTTATTTACTCGCAAATGTAATGAAAAACATTGTATGTATCACGGGCGGTACGGGAATTACGAACCTCGACACAAAAAGCCCTCAGTCTTCGACTTCGGGCTTTTACTAGTCTCGATCGTAATTCCTTACTTACCGCCCTTAATACACAATGTACTATAATCATGTTTAATATGATGTTTGTGGGATGTGTTTTGTTTGTTTGAAGAACAATAATTATTATGTATCTATATATGATGTATAAATTTTAGATCTACTAAGACATTGAATTAATTGAAATATTACTATCTATATATATATATATATAGGTATATAAAACAAAGACGGGTTTGTTACAACACTTATAACTCGAGATCTGCTGGATCAATGTTCATGGTTTTTGTTTCGTTGGATTTGTCTCCGCCCTGAATAGCAGAATACATTTTAAAAACAATGAAAACGTAAAAAAAAACAAATAGTTTCTATTTTCGAAAACAATTTCAAGATTTATTCTGTGGTAGGTAGTAGGTAGGTAGTAGGTAGGTAGTAGGTAGGTAGTAGGTAGGTAGTAGGTAGGTAGTAGGTAGGTAGTAGGTAGGTAGTAGGTAGGTAGTAGGTAGGTAGTAGGTAGGTAGTAGGTAGGTAGTAGGTAGGTAGTAGGTAGGTAGTAGGTAGGTAGTAGGTAGGTAGTAGGTAGGTAGTAGGTAGGTAGTAGGTAGGTAGTAGGTAGGTAGTAGGTAGGTAGTAGGTAGGTAGTAGGTAGGTAGTAGGTAGGTAGTAGGTAGGTAGTAGGTAGGTAGTAGGTAGGTAGTAGGTAGGTAGTAGGTAGGTAGTAGGTAGGTAGTAGGTAGGTAGTAGGTAGGTAGTAGGTAGGTAGTAGGTAGGTAGTAGGTAGGTAGTAGGTAGGTAGTAGGTAGGTAGTAGGTAGGTAGTAGGTAGGTAGTAGGTAGGTAGTAGGTAGGTAGTAGGTAGGTAGTAGGTAGGTAGTAGGTAGGTAGTAGGTAGGTAGTAGGTAGGTAGTAGGTAGGTAGTAGGTAGGTAGTAGGTAGGTAGTAGGTAGGTAGTAGGTAGGTAGTAGGTAGGTAGTAGGTAGGTAGTAGGTAGGTAGTAGGTAGGTAGTAGGTAGGTAGTAGGTAGGTAGTAGGTAGGTAGTAGGTAGGTAGTAGGTAGGTAGTAGGTAGGTAGTAGGTAGGTAGTAGGTAGGTAGTAGGTAGGTAGTAGGTAGGTAGTAGGTAGGTAGTAGGTAGGTAGTAGGTAGGTAGTAGGTAGGTAGTAGGTAGGTAGTAGGTAGGTAGTAGGTAGGTAGTAGGTAGGTAGTAGGTAGGTAGTAGGTAGGTAGTAGGTAGGTAGTAGGTAGGTAGTAGGTAGGTAGTAGGTAGGTAGTAGGTAGGTAGTAGGTAGGTAGTAGGTAGGTAGTAGGTAGGTAGTAGGTAGGTAGTAGGTAGGTAGTAGGTAGGTAGGTAGGTAGTAGGTAGGTAGTAGGTAGGTAGTAGGTAGGTAGTAGGTAGGTAGTAGGTAGGTAGTAGGTAGGTAGGTAGGTAGTAGGTAGGTAGTAGGTAGGTAGTAGGTAGGTAGTAGGTAGGTAGTAGGTAGGTAGTAGGTAGTAGGTAGGTAGTAGGTAGGTAGTAGGTAGGTAGTAGGTAGGTAGTAGGTAGGTAGTAGGTAGGTAGTAGGTAGGTAGTAGGTAGGTAGTAGGTAGGTAGTAGGTAGGTAGTAGGTAGGTAGTAGGTAGGTAGTAGGTAGGTAGTAGGTAGGTAGTTAGTAGGTAGGTAGGTAGGTAGGTAGGTAGGTAGGTAGTAGGTAGGTAGTAGGCAGTAGGTAGGCAGTAGGTAGGCAGTAGGTAGGCAGTAGGTAGGCAGTAGGTAGGCAGTAGGTAGGCAGTAGGTAGGCAGTGGGTAGGCAGTAGGTAGGTAGTAGGTAGCTCATGTGACGCAGACAAAGTTGCGCGGGTCAGCTAGTTATTAAATAAATAACTAATTTGTATAACATTGCATTAATTTAGTATCTTAAAATATTTTATGATTGTTTTTATTTATTGTTCATTTAACTATCTGACCTTATATTTGTTATTTGTATTCCATGACTGTATAGATTTTGCATGCCTTACGGTAGAAACACATGAAACATGTAAATTTTTAATAAGACCACTGTAACAGTGTTTTTGGCAAAAATAAATTATTTTTGATTTGATTTTGCAAATAGATTTTAATGGCACATCCACACCTCAGTTACTTTTTTTAGAACAACGTTTGCAAGGTAACACTTTTTGCTATTAAATGTTGCTCAGCAACCTGAACAACATCCGATAGCAAAAATTTATTTATTGTTAGTATTATGTTGCCGTGTTAGAATTTGTTAAGTAATTATTGCATAACTAGTCAACATTTGTGGTAAACTGGTAACAATTGAAAACATTGTTAGAGAATGTTACTAACATTTGTTAATGCTGTGCAACTCGCTTGTTGCTGAAAATTACTCTTTGTTAAATTTTGTTAATTTATGTTATTGGCGGTACGGCCGCGATTAATACCAAACATTCGACGACCCGAATGGCGCAGTGGTAGTGATGCTGCGTTACGTTCTTAGGGTCCCGGGTTCGAATCCCGGTCGGAGCAAATGTTTGTGTGATGAGCATGGACGTTTGTTTCCGAGTCATGGATGTTTATATGTATAGTAAGTATGTATTTACAAACAAAAAGTATCTATGTAGTATATCAACTATCTGGTGTCCACGACACAAGCCTCGTTGCTTAGTGTGGCACTAGATAGCGCTGTGTGTAATGTCCAGCAATATTTATTTATTCAACAAATAGTAACAAGTAGCCACAAAAGTTACAGATAGTTACCTAATGTTACCGTGTTGCACAGTGTTGCTCCACAAATGTTAACTGCGATTTGGATGCACCTTTACAGACACTTCTACGTGTCGTTTTATTTTTCAAAACTAAACAAGGCTAGTGTTTTATCTGACTAGTCTAAAAAAAAACAGCCGAAACAAACTCAGAGGTTTATTTAAGGTCCAGACATAATCTTGGTCAACTGACATGAGGATTATGCAGAACAGTGTCTGAGATGGTCTTTTTTAAGAAAGAACCACACAGTTTGAGTATACCTGTCCGTCCTGTCCTGTCTGTCTGTAACATTTGTCGGTTATGGTTATGTCGACAATTTTACAACGCGGAGGAAGTCGCAAGGAAAAGCTTGTTTGCAATAATAGTTCAGAATATAGATATTCGTGTGACAATCAAGACCCACGTTTTAACGTGTTCTCCGATGCGTGATGAGGTCACGATGTATTAAAATGCTCATCCACCCATGAACACCCAAGATCGATCTTTGCGACTGTTCTCGAGCCAAGGGATCTTGAACCTTACCTCTATAGATTTTATTGTAGGTAGATGATTTTTCTTTTGTCGGCACGAGACATATAGAGGCAAAGAAATTCGCTAGCTATCTTCTTTACAACTAATCTACAATTATGAAGAAAATCATGAAGATGCCTGCTGTCTTGGAACCTAAACTTCGAAAACTTGTGACATCCACCGTGCCCATACATAATTATGGTCCTTGATTAAAATACGGTCTCGGTACGGCTCTCTCTCACAACGCAGAATCCGTTCCCGAGAGAGCAGATGTTACGCCAATTTTTGTAAAGTAGGGATACTTCGACGAAGCAGCTAGAAAAACTGCATTGCAGACCTACTTTCCTGTCATCTGTGTCTTAAAATTTACTGTCAAAGCGGCTTTTCGAAGCATTAGGCTACAAAAAATTAATAGTACCGTCGATACGAAGAAGAAAAAGGAAAATAAGATATCTGGGGCCACCTCCATGAGCGAGTGAATCGCGGCGATTCAACGTATTTCTATACGAAAATATCGCCGCGATTCTCTCGCTCGTGGAGACGACTAAAAGAGAGTGTATAGAAAACGTGGCAAGGACGATAATATCGCCGCGATTCCCTCGCGCGTGGAGGCGGCCCCTAAGTAGCTCCAAAAAATAGGTTCTAGTCGGAAAAATGTGAGTAAGAAGACAACAACAACAAACAACAACAGCCCATAACGTCCACTGCTGGACATAAGCCTCTCCCATGATGGGAGGAATTTGCCGTAATCTCCACGCTTGGCAGGTGGATTGGAGATCGCAGTGAAGAAAAACTAACAGAAACCGCTGCTGCTCATTCTTTGGTCTACGGAGGTGCAAGGTGTTCAGCCTCAGACATTAGTCGCCTTATACGACACCCGTGAGTGTAATGGGTTGGTTATATTCTAGTAAGAAGACAATTGACACTAAAAGAAGACAAGAAGAATAAAAGGCAAGGGAGAAGTTGCTGATAGTTCAAGATGCAAATGAAGAACATTTTCAGCATCACCTATTTTAAAGTACCAGTGTGGTATGATTCGCAGTAGGTGAATTGTACGGCAAGATTTATGTACCTAACTAGCTCCGCTTACTCGTATCATAAACCCGTAAATAGAAGCAATCAGCAACCATTTTTATTTTATGACCAGCGTCACGCGACCAAGCCAGTTAATATAAACAGATTGTAAACGTTTACATTTGAACGTAACGCCTTTATTGTGTACACTGTATTTATTATGTCATAAAATGTTTTAATAGTAAGGCACCAAATGCTGGCAACATACGGTATCACGGGACCCTTACTGAAGTGGGTGGAATCATACCTCGCTAACCGTGAATGTTATGTAGTGGTAAATGGTTTTCGCTCTACCAACAATTATAGCATGACTTCCGGTGCCCCACAGGGTTCCCACTTGGCCCCCATTTTATTTATCATTTTTATAAATGATCTTCCCCACTGCTTTCACTTTTCAGAGTGTTTTCTGTACGCAGATGACTTAAAGTTTGCCAGGAAGGTCAAGTCATCAAATGATACGGAGCTTCTGCAGGATGATTTGAATAGAGTAATTGAATGGTGTAAGAATAACAAAGTTAGCATGTAAATAATTGTTGCACTTATAAATGTATATCGTGTACTTTTAAATGAAATGTAATGTGTAAACAATTGTAGGCTAACCATAATAAATAAATAAAAGGCAAACGAAATTTAAAAAGTGATGAAAATTTATTAGTAGTGTCCGACCGAAGGCTGTCGCTACAACTGTCGGCCGAAGCCGAAGGGTCAATAAGGCTAAGCAATTCTGTTAAAGATTGGCTAAAAGTGAATAATTAAGTATTTTTTAAACTTTTAAATGAAAAGTTTATCAAATACTGTTTTAAGCTTTCACGGTTCATAACTATACTTAAAATGTCACTTACGGAATATCTTCCGTGATTATAGATTATTTTTGAGCTCCCGATATTTCGACGCTGTTGCAAGTGCCATGATCGCGGGTTAACTGGAGAATGCAGGTGGATGGAAAATAAATTGTTAGGAGCAGACAAGTCTGTCTACCCTCTTTCTTTGTCTTTTCTCAAAAATAATCTATAATCACGGAAGATATCCCGTACCTAAGTGTCATTTTAAGTATGAAAAGTTTATGTTGACTGTAAGTAAACAACAAAATTTAAATTACCTTGCAACTTGTCAAAGTAATAACACTTCGCGTCGCTTCTTCCATCGTGCTTTCGCGCAATCGAAACAGTTCGTTCAATTTTGGCACTTGATAGAAATCTTTGGTTTCTGCTAAAACTTCGATCCATTTTGGCCGAATTGGGTTTTGTGGGCGAAACCGAAGACGAAGCTCCAGACACTACTTACTAGTCCTTAGTAAATCATTTAAGATAGATTAGCATAGAGATTCTAATAGTAATGAAAGAATCCATCATATTTAAGCGAATGCTCCGGATATTATATCAAATACTAGCTGACGTCCCGCGGTTTCACCCGTGTAGTTCCCGTTCCCGTGGGAGTACGGGAATAAGTATAACCTATAGCACTCACGAATAATGTAGCTTTCTACCAGTGAAACAATTTTTTAAATTGGTTTATTACTTCCGGAGATTACCCCCTACATACAAACTTACAAACAAATGTTACCTCTTTATAATATTATTAGTATTAGTATATTAGTAATAGTATCTTAGATTAAATGAACACCTCACAAAAGGTTCTGTAGATCAAATTACCATCCAACTGCTGGAACACAGTTGTCCAGCAGTTGGACATCATAGTTTAAAAATAAAACCTTTAACTGATGTCATAAGAACATCATAAAAAGTTTTTAATAATTGTCGTTTCGCCTTTATGTAAGGAAATGAAACGTCTGTAATAACGTCGCAACTCGTACAAAAAAGAAAAGTATTAGGTACGTAATCGTGTGTTTTACGAATTTATCCGAAATGAAAAGGAATTACTTTACTCATATGTTTGGCAAGATTAAATAACATAAACGTAGCTTATAAATGTTTGTATTTCCTTATTTGCCAGGCTCAAATGTAAACGGTTATTCTTAGAGAAACATCTACCTGAACCAAATAGAAATTCCAAATCATTTATCCATTTTCAGACAACGCAAGCCTAAATTAAGGGCCTGACCACATCTCCACGTCACGGAGTCGTCAACGTGGAACGGTACGGTAACGTAACACGTTACGTTGCCGCGTCGTGCTAGTGCACGGTACGGCAACGTCACCGTGGGACGGCGCGTCACGTCGGGCAACGTGGCTGGATTCGATGCGAATTCTGAAATAACTGTGAAATTTGTAGTCGCATGTTTTCAACGCCTCGTATTTTCTAGTGAAATGATTCCCATCAATATTCACAATTGAAGGATATGGGTGCACCCAGTATTGTCTTTTCACATCTTTTTTTTTCAACCTCTCTCTCCGTCTTTTTAACAATAGCAGAAGCAAAATACGTCTTGTGCGGTCCATATCTAGAACGAGACTGACGTACGTTAGTGAAGAATGTAGCATAATTTTACAAGGCACGGTGACGTGCAACGTTGCTGCATCGTGACGTGCAGTTTTACAATACGTTAACGTAAATTGGCACGTCATATCAACGTACCGTGCCACATTACCGCACCGTTCCACGTTGACGACGTCGTAACGTGGAGATGTGGACAAGCCCTAAGGCCTCCCACTAGGTGGACCGATTACCTGGCGAAGGTTGCGGGAATCCGCTGGATGCGAGTCGCAAGGGACCGGTCAATGTAGCGACACTTGGGTGAGGCCTATGTCCAGCAGTGGACGTCTATCGGCTGAAATGATGGTGATGATGATGAAAACCTAAATTTCAGGGTCTTCAGTGGCATACAGTTTTGCGCAAAAAGGCCATACCTTACAGGAGTAGGTCCTGTAAGGTATGGCATTAACGAAGGTAAGTCCTAAAAGGGTTGAATTTTACCTTACTACAACTATACCTAAATGCGAAAGTTTATACGGATGGATGGATGGATGAGTTAACGTAACTTTTTCACGCAAAAAGTACTGAGCGGATTTCGATGGCACACACAGGATATATTTTTTTATCCCGATAGAACAAAGAGATTTCTTTAGAAACTAGCGGACGTCACGTGGTTTCACCCGCGTAGTTCCCGTTTCCGTGGGATTACGGGGATAAAATATAGCTTATGTTACTCAATAAAGACGTGGCTTTCTAATAGTGAAAGAATTTTTGAAATCGCCGGAGAAGTTTCTGAGTTTATTCATTGCAAACATGAACACAAAAATACAAATCTTTCCTCTATAAAATATTAGTATCACCTTCGTACCTATTTTTCTATTACACACTATATACAGAAAAGAAAAAATCTTTTCTGTATATAGTGTGTACATAAAACGATTCCGTGGTACAAAAATAGAACTGCGGGCAAAGCCGCGGACATAATAATATATACTAGAAGGAGATTAAATGTATTTACTCGTAAGTTCGTCATTTTTGTCTTGTATAAAAGCGATTATGAGTAGAAAATGTGTAAAGACTAACGTCTGGTTACTGAAGTATTCTTAACCGTAGTTACCGCGATAACAAATGCTCCTAATATAAGGAACTAATGACGGAACTATCTCACGAGACGGCTCGACCCTATGTGATAGTAACAATATTTCTGTGACCACTAATCCATCCGTCACGACATAGCGTATTCAACATACAGTATTTCCACTTTGAACAACAAACCGGCCAAGTGGGAGTCGAACTCGCACACAAAGTGTTTCGTAGCAACAAACAGTACATTTTTTTTTTTTAACGCTCATTCATAGGTCTATTTAAACTCAACAGCAAAACTAAAAATTGATTTTCATAGTACGTTAATGAAAAACAAAGTTACTGCTGAAGTTTCATGACAAAATCTCATAACTATAAAGCTAAATATCAAATCTTCTTCAAACCAAGTTCTATTTACATTATACAAATTTAACTCTTTCCTCCTCATAAACTAGGAAGAAACAGGACAAACCTATAAGGGTTCCGTTTTTGCCAGTTGGCAACGGGATAATAATAATAATATTTCTTAAAACGAACCAAGTTGCAGAGAACCTCAAACGGCGTAAATATAGAAACCTTTGTGGTAACTATATTTTCAAGCCGTTTGGGGTTGAAACTCTGGGGCAATAGGGTCAGAGTGCCCATAGCCTGTTCAAAGAACTTTCAAAACGCCTAGTTGACGCTTCCCGTGACCCAAGAGCTGGCTTTTACCTTGGTCAGAGGCTAAGTGTTGCCATACAACGTGGCAACGGCTTCTTGGGCACATTTCCAGCTGACAGCGTTGAGGAGGAGTGTTTCGATGCCCTTATGGTTTGTTGTTCGTTTATTTATTTTAGTTTATTTATTACTTAGTTTTTATTCTAACTTAATAGTATAAATACCTATTTGTTTTACTGGTTAGTTTTTTTATACTGTGACCTCTAATCCTTTCATCACGCGTGCTTATTACGGCAATATCTTTGTCCATACATTGTGGCTGTTATTAGGAGATTCTCCCCTTATTATCTTTTGTTATTTCCTTTCCTATTAGGTACTTTAGTGGTACTTACAGATTTTCCTATTATTGTTATAAATACAAGTCGAATTTCTAATAATTGTCATACATAAAGGGTGTTAATAACCTAAAGGCCCTTGTTCTCCCCGTCATAGCGTTCATTTTTTTGTTCTAGGCCTTACCTGGAAACCTACTAGTTACGAGATATTGGAGGTCAAAGTTTCTACTTTTTCACACGACCTCCTGCATAACTTTACTATAAATACCTTCATAACTCGTTTGCTATTAAACGCGTCCATCAGCACAACTTATTGAGTGCGTTAAAGAGCGCGTGCGTTACATTAAGTTTTAACGTAAAACGTGTTTTTACACCCAAAAAAAAGAAAGTCGTTTCCTAGCAATCATTTTTTAGGTAGAGTTACTTAGTTTGATGTACTGTATAATGCTTGGTTGACAGTTTCGTGAAGGGTCCGTTTACACCCTGTATGTGTGAAACAAGATTTACAAAATATTATTTCATTTTTTGTGTACGATTTCTTGAATTCAAGAGTTACGTGTGCTATTGTCAAACTTTTTCTTCGTTCAAATTCATGTAACTTGCAAATGGGGATTTGCAAGTTACATGAATTTCATCCAGAACAGTGTTAGCAGTGTCTTCAGGTCCTTTAAAGTGCAGATGGAGTTGCACAAAAAGCAGGGCAGGGGTTTATTTCATTCATTGGAAGACCAGCGTCAGACAGCATCACCTGTCTGGCATGAATGCTGAAATGGACCTTTTTGGCGCAGCCTTAAGGTACACAGCACATATTATGTTTTCCTCCTTATTTTGTATCTTTTTTATATTTAATTGACGTCAAATAAATATTTTTTCTTTCTTTCATTATAATGTTTGACTGCGTAACCACCACACCTTCAGCTCCACACAACACCTTTCGGACCGAATTGAATTGTTGCCAAAGCGATGGTTTGTAATCTGGTGAATGCAATTGAGTATTATACTAGATTTTTTTTTTGTCATAAATGGAAAGATCGTTGTTTTATAACAAACAATTTTTATTTTATTTTTTTTCGCTCTAATTAGAAAGTTATATTAGATTAAAAATACATTCTCGAACCCCGTACCGAAAACACGCCGACAGTTCCCGAATAAACCCGAGCGCGTATGTGACGTCACAATGTTAATACTTACTCATCGTACCTACCATACAGCTGATACAGTGTTTTGACCTAGCATCGATGATTTTTTGTTATTATTAAAATTCTGTTCCCCAAATACTATGAGTGTGCGTTAATTAAGAGAGTTGGATAAAAGGATCATATGTCAACAACATTTAAAGTTATATATTTAGCACGCAAGATTCTTATTTACCCTAATAAAATCCAAGTGCGTAAATACGGTCATCGCCATATTGTGAGCCGAGGCTAGAAATCATAAAAAAATAGTTTTCGGACATCCAAGCTCCACTATGTTGAGAATAATTGACTCGTCATTTAATATGCGACGAATTCATCCATAGTTCCATTTAAATAATTAATGGTAATGATGATTTTGAAATCTAAAGTCGAAGTTTTGCGGCAATCTTGCGTGTTTACATTTTTATTTTTCACATTGTATCACACAGACGCTTAGATTCGAAAACAAATATGACAAATATCATTCCAAATATTTTATACAACATGAAAATACCCAGATCTTAGCGTAATTTACTAACACAGGACCAATAACACGTAATATTTATTACCACTACTCAATTTGTATTTGTTATTGACGACGTTGACGACATGACATGCCGATACAATTTTTTTAAAATCTTTGTGATGTGTGAAAGCGATTATTCCAATCGATTATTTTTTTGTAAATTTGGATTAACTCGAGTAAAATTAAGGATTGTAATAATCGACGAATGGAAACTAAAATAATCTTGTTTTATGCGTAAAAACAATAAATATTTATTATATTATTGTGCTTTTTTATAGGTAGGTACTCTTAATAGTATTTTGTATATTGTATACGTAGGTATTCAAACCAACCCAACAATAAACAGTACAGATTGATCCATGGCTAAATTCGCGCCGATTATTTCGAAATCAAAATTTAAATTAGAAATGCACTCGCTGTTCAAAATTACATTGTATTTAAATTTACTATTTTTTGAAGTGATAACTTCTTCTGGGAGGGTGACTCGATTCGGAACGGTAACGAAGGAGTTCGGGAACGAAGTAGTTCCTGAATGACTGACTGATGGATCAATGCACAGCCAAACCGCTGATCGTAGAGACCTGAAACTTAGAGGGTTTGTTCTTTGTGTTTTCCGAAATTCTACCCCATATTAGTGCTTTTGATTTAAATTACTTGTTATTTTGACACATGTCTAAAAACCCAATCCGATTGTATTAAAAAACTGACTCTACAAGGATCTTTTGGCGCGTGGACAAAATCTGAACTAACGCCACTAATTTGTTTATTTTTAAACAATTTCAATATCAAATAGGTAGTTCAACATAAATTAGTTTAATTTAAGTTATCACTTCAGTCTAGCGTCCCGTCAGTTGGAAATAGTGCGCCAAGCTTCTTGGTAGGTATTGTAAAAATCTGTTGAGGTTTTAGAGTTGATAATATTTATCTATCTTTGGTGGATCAATAAAAACTATGCCTACCAAGATCCTTGGCGCACTATATCCAACCTTCAGATATTACAAAACAAAATTCACAATAAATAAATGATGTAGTAAATAAAAATACTCATAAATGTGAATTGCGAGCGCATTCCAAGTTTAAATTTAGAAACTAAAAAATCGACGCGAATTTAGCCGTAGCCTTGTTTCTCATTAATATAATCTCCTTCTCGTGAAATCAATCAAAAGCATCGAATAATTACTAAATTACATTATTAAAAATGATAGTATAAAATAATTAATAAAAATTATACCAAGGAGCTTTCAGTATCAACTCTTTTTTTCCAGACTTCATTTCATTGCGAGTATCGATTAGGCTGAAAGCAACTTTTTAATCGTGATTGCGAAACTTGGGTTTGCGGTCAGCACTACTAAAAGAAGTGTTAGGTTGCAACATGGTTTTTTTTAGTAATATTGTCAAGACTTTGATTGTGTTCTGCTTGTGTATGAAAATTATGTATGAATAATGACGAAAATAAGAACGCATATAGAATGTTACTGTTTTCATTTTGACCTTTCGAGTTTTATTAGCAAACGAGAAGCTTCTATAAGTACAATATTTTCAGTGCATGTAGGTTACCTATTTTAGGAAGGGTGTAGTACTAAGTATTTTACACATATTTGGCAATAAACTGATGTCGCTGTCGTTTTACCGACCTCAACACGTTATTGTAGATATTAACTACAAACTTATTGTATGAAACAGCTACCGTGACATATTTTTCATTATAAAATATAATGCTGAAAGTTCATGAAAATTCACACTGTATTGTTGAGCAAGTCCTTTTAACATTGTGACGTAGCCAACATGACGACCGATTTTGGCGCGTTTCTAGTCACGTGACTAATTTCAAAATTTTATCAATTTTAAATTGTCTATAATAAATAAATAAAAAAGAATTGAGAGCTTTTCGCTTCTATCATTACTATCATTTATGATAAAGATTTAAATTATATTTAAAAAACGATGTTTTTTTTTTTTTGAACAAGTCAATTAGAGAACTTGCTACAGTCAAAACAAAACTTTAAACCTAGGTGAGAACCATTGCCACCCGAGCAGAGGTGGCCCAGTGGTGGCCGTCCCGACTTACGAATAGTAAGTCGTGGGTTCGAACTCAGGCAGGCGCATTACTTTGTGTAATTTATTTCATCACCGCTGCTCTCAAAACGGTGAAGGAAAACATCGTGAGGAAACCGGTATGTCATAGAACCAAAAATTCGAAGACACCTGACATCTATTATACGGTTCTCTATTGTATTACCTAACTTTTTTATTCATAATTTAAAGTGCCATAACTTTTTTTGTCCTAATCATCATTTGTCCGAATGATAACTTACCCGAACTTAATATCACATAATATCACATGCCATAAAATTGAAATCCCTAAATACAATATGCTCTAAACCCGTTTGTCATAAATATTACAATCAATAATATACAAAACACTTAAAATCGTTTTCAATAATAGTTATAAATCCTAAATTAAAAAAAAAAAAATGTTAAGATCTTAATAATATTTTTAAAACAAACCGGTATGTTCCCAGACGTTCCCAAAAGGGAACAGAACATTGTTATTTTAATTGTGTCTGTAATTACGGGTACCTACAGTAAAGTAAGTATTACTTAGCTTTTGCTATGCTATGAACTTCTCTCAACACAACACAATTTTATACAATAAAATAATAATAATAATTGCTCTTATGAAATTTGTAAGAATTAAAAAGTAGAACCATCATATCGCAGAAAGTTCATAGTTAGAATCTTCTTTTGTTTTGGCATACATTTCATATAAGTAGTCACTAAAAGGCAGAAAATCAATCAATCGAACCGTCAATCATTATAAAACAGTTGAGTGTGAACATAATTATGTGGATTTTATTTTTCCCTGTAATAAGTATGCAAACATGCAAACAAACATGCAGCAAGCATGCAGCAAGCAGGCAGCAAGCAGGCAGCAAGCATGCAGCAAGCATGCAGCAAGCATTCAGCAAGCATGCAACAAGCTTGCAGCAACCATGCAAGCACGCATACAGTATGCAAGCAACCATGCAAGCGAGCAAGCAACATGCAGCAAGCATGCAACATGCAAGCACGCATACAGTATTCAAGCAAGCATGCAGCATGCAAGCGAGCAAGCAACATGCAGCAGGCATGGTTTCTGTCACGGCTCTGGCGCTGCGGAGCTCCGGCGGTCCCACGCGAGCTTATCGTCGCAGATGTGTTTAACGCTCACCACCGCAGCTTCGGCTTGCTGGCCGGCTTCGCCGGCCAGCCTCAGCAGCGGCGAGTGTTACAACCACCTGCTCCTCAACTCGCGGGCCGCCTCGCCCCTCCGCGCCTACGCGATTTTAAATTACACTCTAGGGGTAGGGCAGACAAGACTGCGTGGGGTCGGATTTACAACGATTCGTTTCTGTCACTAAAACCTAATTTTTAGCAAATGTTTTAGGACCAAAAATTTTATTACACTTATATGAACATTAGGAATAATACACATTATATAATATAATACTTAGGATAATTGACTTTATGGCATATAAAATCAGAAGATTCAATTATTATAGTATTTGATATTATGACAGAACAGTTTTAGAAATAAAGATAATTATGTAAAACAAAATTTCGGGATTTTGAACATTATGGTAACTGAAGTTTATAGCAAACGTTTTATGGATAATGATTTTCGGACAAAATTTTTTAGGAGATATAAGGTAGTACCCTATTATACCAATGCGCAATGGGCCCGCATGGTGGATTATAGCTCATTCCCTCTCGAGAGGAGGCCGTGTCCCAGCAGTGGGAACATTATAGGCTGATGATGATGATGATGATGATGATGAGAACCATTGGCTCAACCATTTAACAAAATAAAACAGAATAAAATAGAATAGAATACTCTTTATTACGTACACCATAAAAATACGATCCACCACAGAACTACGTACAAATTCCTTTCAATTGAATTCACTCCTGCCATCATTGATTGATGAAGGAAACTATTCCTTGCACATCGATACGAAGGCTTATTTTCCCATAAATCACACCGACACATCTATCACGATCCCGACATGATTAAATGTACACACAACTATCTAGGTACTTACATACAAATATGTAACTATGTAGTTGATATGAAATTCATGCTATTTGTGCTATTCCTCGTGGACCTGTTTATGAATATGTCGTCACATTAAACCCCATGGTTATTATTATGGTATGGGACGAAATGGGAATGGACGAAACGGTCGTATGCTAATGGCGAAAACGTTTATAAAACGATTTTTTTCAGCTAGTTAGGCCTAAGCGGAGCATTTACCAAATTGCTATGGGACTTTATTTTTCTGAGTCAGCCTGAAACCTAAAAATGGGAGACTTTTCTCAGGGATTTCTACCAAAAAAATTAGATTAGAATTTAATAAAAAAGTATCAGAAAACTTTAAAAGGGAATTGACTATCTTGGATAATGACAAACGGACATGTGATGAGAAGGTGCGAATCGCATTTGACTAAAAGATGTTATGAAAATAAATGTTGATGAATGGAGAGGGAGAGGAAGACCAAAGAAACGATGGATGGATTGTGTGAGGAATGACATCTACACTAATATTACAAAGAGGAAAGATTTGTATTTTTGTGCATGTATATGTTTGTAATGAATAAACTCAAAAACTAAAGCGCCGATTTCAAAAATTCTTTCGCCATTAGAAAGCTACATTCACCTTGAGTAACATAGGCTATATTCTATCCCCGTACTCTCACGGGAACGGAAACTAGGCGGGTGAAACCGCGTGACGCCCGCTAGTGAAAAATAAAGGAGTAAATGATAGCGTGACGGTTGATAGAGGAGAATGGAAGACAAAAAACGTGTGGCGTCGTCCCCAAGTAACGTGGGGGAAGGGCTACCTAATGCAACTTGAGAAAACCAGGTAAATTTAACTACATTGCTAACAAGCTATGAGCAACAGCTGTCGTGTCGTGCAAGACCAGATCCTTACTAATGCAAGTACATTTACGAAGTTTGACTAGTGCAAGTCACAGATTTCCCGACAGTAAACAACAACAACAACAGCCCATAACGTCCACTGCTGGACATAAGCCTCTCCCATGAAGAGAGGAATTTGCCATAATCTCCACGTTTGGCAGGCGGATTGGAGATCTCAGTGATGAAAGACTAACCGAAAACGCTGCTGCCCATTCTCTGGTCTACGGAGGCGCAAGGTGTTCTGCCTCAGACATTAGTCGCCTTATACGACACCCGTGAGTGTAATGGGTTGGTTCTATTCTACTCTGCCAGATACCACGCGGCTAGGACAGTAAACAGGCGGTAGGTAATTGAAAAAACTGCCGAAACTTTCTTCACTAACTCTGTATTAATACCTTGAACAACGTTATAGTAATCTACAACGTGTCATCATAATCATTCACTTGCCCTTATCCCAATTTCAGCTTCTTCTTCTTTCTTCTTCTTCAATACTTCTCTATTACTCGCCATTTCACCAGTCACCTCGTTTCTTACCATATCATCCTTCACACAGTCCATCCATCGTTTTTTTGGTCTTTCTCTGTTCTTATACCCATCCACATTCACGTGTATTTCACCTTATATCAAAGCAATGAATCATGTAAGAAATAACAAATCAAAAACTCCCCACACCAAGCGACATCACTATCGATAAAACAGATTTAATCAAACAACACTTTCAAAGTTGGTACAAACAATTACAATTTCCATTCCACCTGCACGACCGATAAAACCCTCTAGCCGCTTGAAGCACTGTGAAGCGATTGAGCAGCTTATCTGGCTGGAACCACACAGCATACATTAGTACTAAAACTTGAGACAACTTCGACAAATTCAACGGGAAGCGTCAACTGAGTTTCCGTTTCCTATACAATATTCGTTGGATGTATATAGAGGGTGTTCTGATGTGATAATAGTTGGGGTATTCTAATTAGTTGGGGAACTCAGTTTTAGTTTTGTAGGGTTTTTGGTTGTAAATGAATAATGGATGTTAAACCTCGTAATTTAATGTTGTTTTAGTAAATATAGAAGCGTGTTGAAGTTTAGTGACTGCCTCGTTGGTCTATTGGTTGCAAGCGTGACCACTGAGCATTAGGTCCTGAGTTCGATTCTCGAGTCAGGCAAACGTGTTATTGTGTTTTTATATCAGGAATTTCTCAGTAGCTGCCACGAAGTCTGGATTTGCGCCCGGTTGATATAGTGTAGGATCCCTTATAGAATGACCTTCACCTAAATGGTTAATGGATGAAAAATATTTTATATCATACTAGCTGACGTCCCGCGGTTTCACCCGCGTAGTTCCCGTTCCCGTGGGAGTACGGGAATAAAATATAGCCTATAGCACTCACGAATAATGTAGCTTTCTACCAGTGAAACAATTTTTAAAATTGGTTCATTACTTCCGGAGATTACCCCCTACATACAAACTTACAAACATACAAACTTACAAACAAATGTTACCTCTTTATAATATTAGTATAGATGAAATATGTCAATAAATATATTCCAAATGGGTTGACAAAAAAAAATCAGTCCAGAATATAATTAAATAACATTTTTTTAACATTTCACTGACTTGGATAGGTAGTAGACAAATTCTATACCAATCGAAAGTATGAAGCCTATAGAATATGCAAACGTATGGTTAACCTAACGTTTGCAATTTTGCATTTATTATAATTATACATTTATTTAAATTATTAATTAATTATGTACTGGACTAAATCTAGGAGGAGCTCCTGGCTAAATAATAAAAACTGCTTGGCCTAGGTCGGTCTGTGTTTCCTTCGTACCTCGGAAAGCACGTTAAGCAGTTGGTCCCGGCTGTTGTTTATGATCTTTGACAGTCGTTACAGGTAGTCAGTGGCCCAAAAAGTCTGACAACCAGTCTTACCAAGGGGTATCGTATTACCCAGTACTAACTGGGTTGTGGAGGTCAGATAGGCAGTCGCATTATGTAAAATACTGGTATTCAGCTACATCCGGTTAGACTTCTGCCCAGCCCTTCGGGGATTATAGGCGTGATGTTATGGTAGGAAGTATATAAAGGGTGTAAAACACCTCTTCACGAAGCCGAAAGGCACTTGTTCTCCCCGTCATTGCGATCATTTGTTTTTTTTTTGTTCTACACCATACCTGGGAACCTTCTAGTTACGGAGATATGGGGTGTCAAAATTCCAACTTTTTGACAAGTTTTTTTTTAAATACAAGTTTTGAATGTATGTTTTTTACTCTAAACACCTACACGACCCCCGTACTATTTAATCCATCCATCAGCACAATGTTATGAGTGCGTTACATTGAGTTCTACCACAAAACATGATTTTTCACCCCAAAAAAAAAGTCGTTTCCCAGCAATAATTTTTGCGTAAAGTTACTGAGTTTGATGTACAGAATGCTTGGTTGACGGCTTCGTGATGAGGTGGTTTACACCCTGTATTATTGTAGACTTCTCAATGAAATCTCTAACTTAAATACAAGATAACACCACGTCTGTTATCCCCGAGTCACAGGTGTATAACTAATTATAAACATACATTTCGCCAGTTATGTTTAAAGTCCCATGGAACAGGGGCGAGCCTATTGCCATCAACCAGGCACAAATCTAGACTCCGTGATTGCTACTAAGAAATTATTGATTGAAAAACGCAAAATCACTTAGCCTGACGCGGGAATCGCGACCACTCGATCAACAAGGCAGTAGAAATCTCTGACTTTGAACTGGTCAATTTTATTCATAAAATAATAATGTATGGTGTAGTGATACACTTAGCCTCAAAAAAAGGATATAGATCGACAAAAAAACATTTATTGTTTTATTGTTTCTACCAAAATATTCTATCAATTTATGGCTCCAAAACATTAAAATATTGGGTTCATAATAATAGCTACACATTGATACAGTCTAATGGAACACAAATTATGGGCAATCAAAAAAAATGTTGACAGGTGTATAAATTATTTTGATGCTTGTTAAAAAATACCCTTAAAAATACCCTTAAAAAAACTTGTAAATTGATACTTTATCCTCCTTGGTAACAAATACCCTTAAAAAAACTTGTAAATTAATACTTTATCCTCCTTGGTAACAAATACCCTTAAAAAACTTGTAAATTGATACTTTATCCTCCTTGGTAACAAATACCCTTAAAAAAACTTGTAAATTGATACTTTATCCTCCTTGGTAACAAATACCCTTAAAAAAACTTGTAAATTGATACTCTATCCTCTAGCAGACTAAACTATCACAACACCCCATATAAAAAGCAATTTGCAACTTACATCAGTTCTCATTGATCGTGTTGGTTCACAAATAGGACACGTTGGATGTAAGCTCTTTGCCTATTCACCTTACTAACCTATTTACTCGCTAAAGTAGTGGGTACACTGTTTTAATGTATGGGGAATCTTCACTTAGATGTGTTTATGGTGACGTCAGACGTGACGTCATTTACTCTGTAAGGGGATGCATTAAGAAGGTTGAATGCTTTCAATATGTGAGTGACGCGTGACATGGATATAGTGCCATGTGGTTCTTTTGGCCCTTTCAAAGAGCTCGTGGCTAAATAATAACGGCGTACAATTAACGAACCACCAGATTTAGCAAAATGTAACGGCAAAAAATCTCTTTTGATTGCCAAAATTAGTAAATGGTCACCAAAATGAATCCCCATTTCATCGTGAAATTAGAACCAAAAATTTATTTTTTTAGTTAATGACCACCAGAAATTGAACTGTTATGCTCTTGCAACCGAGTCGAGGGAGACCCGGTCGACAGAGCCCCGCTTTGCGGGGCTCCTACTTCTGAGTGGTTTGTAAAAGAATAACCTAATATATTATATTTGTCATCAACCACCTCATTAAAATTTGATGCTCAATTTATTAAATTTGGTTGTCAAGTTATTTTTTGTGGTGATTATATTTTCCCCGCTTGCCTAGGTCAGTCAGTGGGTTTTGGAGGTCAGATCGGCAGTCGCTCCATGTATAATGCGCCGGCCCCAATATATGTTGTTGGGTAAAGGTTAGACAGATGACGGTTCTTTTGGCGTTAATGGTAAACATTTCGGAAATTGTCTATGAAGTTTGTTGTAAAAACAAGCGATTGTGACAGCGTTAGTTTCGACTATTGCCACACCAAAATAACCATAACGCACTCTGCAAGTTTTTGACACTGACTGTCGCTGAGATGAAATTGATTTGAATTCGAATGATAATTTGTAGGATTTACGTAGTAGGATTTTAATTTTGATTTGAACCACCACAAATAGGTGGCTAATTTAGCTTAAAGTGTAAAACATAATGAAAAAGAAATAGTTTCTTCGTTCGTGGTTCATTTTGCTGTCCCAGTAGGTAAATCCTACAAATACGATTGTCCTTCTACTCTCTAATTAGGTACTGATAATTTCACGACTAATGATAACATAATTGCAATGATAACGAAAGTCACCATTATTAAAAACAGCTCGATTATATTCGAAAAATACTAACAGACAACGCACGATTTCCCGGAAATAATATTTATAATATTACAGTAAAGTAGACAAAAGATAGACAGCTCGTAATACCGCAAATTATTTATCTAATCAAATCTGACCTAAAAACTGTTGATTATTATTTCATGGGGCTTGAATTTCCGTTGATGCGAAATAATCCCTTGCCTCGTCGCTTTGCCCGCAGAATATTGAGTTTTCGGGGAAAATTGATAACAAATAGGTAATAAGGTAAATGCTGGTATAAAATTAAATGGTTTTGGTTTGGTTTGTAATTCGAGAAACATCTCGAATTACAAACCTACAGATCATAGGGATGATGACTGACTAAAAAAATATGATTCTGTTTAGTCCGTCAGTTAGATTATCAAAAAAATATTGGATACGTGTTTTTTGTTTTATCGAATTAATAAAAATTTACGAAGATAAAACGTGTCAAAGATCATGAGTAAAAATGTACTCAAAGTGACGTCATACGAGTTTTCGACGCAATGTGTCGTCTTCAGTTTTTGTTTACGTGGAAAAAGAAAAAATGTGTAATATGTTTTGGAAATCTATTTGACGGACTAATTAGATTTTTTTTTGTCATACTCTATTCGCTATGAATGAAAAGGTTAGGTTTATTTAGGTTGGTTGGTACATTGCATGCATCTTCTGCCTATATGAATAGCCTTTTCCCAACTATGTTAGGGTCGGCTTCCAGTTAACATTGAACGACTGCCTATCTGACCTCCACAAACCAGTTACTACTCGGTTATACGATACCCCTTGGTAAGACTGGTTTTCAGACTATCGGGCCACTTTGTTCTTAATCGTATGGTTAGTGCCTAATCTGGTGTCAGAGATTTAATGCCGCCGTAGGGTCTCTGACTTGGCTTTCATGCCGTCGAGAAATATCTCTCAGGCATGCTGGCGTCCTCATGATGTTTCCCTTTGCCGAAGCAAGATAGTTACAGTAGTTTACCTTTTCGCCCATCATACACCAATATTTTCTCAATGACATACTATTCTCTACGTTTATGGGGCTCCACTGACTAGAAAAAACATAACAGTAACCTGGCCCTAATGGTAAGCAAACACGCAGTTAGCTAGCGTGGTGGTCGTGCCATCTATGTATGCACGTACAAGTGACAGTACCAGACAGTTCTACCTGTTTACTTTTAATACCCTACTTGGAGTTTTTTTTATGTGAAACATCTCTAGGCGCGGGTAAACCAAAAAAACAAATTAATATCACGTGGCGAGCGTCGCGACGCAGGGTTATTTCCAAAGTACTCCATTTCCTTTGAACTACAAATGTAAGACTCTCATACATTAATTCCCAAGTTACTCCAAGGAAATACTTGTATTTAGAAATACTTGTCAATTTGTTCCCATTCTGCTCCATAGTGGCACAACTAATTAAAATCGCGTGTTTGAAGCAGCATAAGATCTACATATTCGACACGGTTTACAACAAGTCAGCTGGTCTCGGGGCACAGAGCGCTGGTTTACAATCTTGTGACTTCGATTACAGCACAAGAATTTTATTTTTGTGAATAGTCATTTTTTAAATTTTCTTTTTTTTTTTAATATATGTGTTTATTTTTTAAATTGACTTTTTAATTCATATTACTTGTACAAAATAATTTCGATGTTTCACATACTTTTTGTTCTTGTACATTCCAACCGTGTAATTTTACATTACTAAGTATTTTAATGAAAGTAGTCGTTAGTCTACTTCTAGCAAATGTTTAAAAAGATAAACAACCATTTATAGGAATAGACTTTTTTTCATTAATAATCAACAATCTAAATAATTAATTATAGTAGCTTAAATGTATATAAAACGAAATGTTGGTCTAAGTAATCGGTGTCAAAAGCTTTTTATCATTACTAAATGAAATAAAATTCATCCATTAAGCATTCACTTAGTTTAATTCGACATCACCATTCATGGTTTTTCATAACAACTAAAAGCATTAAAAAAAATCAACAATAAGACCATGATAAATTATTACACTGACATTGACAAACTGTCGGGTAAATATACTTCAAGATAAGATTATTCAAGTAATTTTTTTAGGTGTCACAGTCTCAACTCTAAATATTTGAAGTCTGAATTTTAGTTTGGACTTAGGTTTTGAAATTGATTAAGGGCGAATTTAAGCAACGAAATTGTGTATGACCAAAATCAAAGCATTTATTTCAAGCAGGCCAGTTACAGGCACTTTTGAATTGTCGAAACAAAGATAAAGATTAAATGTAGCAGTCCCACTCACAAGACAAAAACTGTGAAAGTACAATAGTTGCCCATTCCCTAGCGTAGATCTCTATTGAGAAGAACAGGCAAGAAACTCCATGGACACTCTTTTAAGGGGCCTGTTATAAAATAACGCGAAATTGCAAAGTTGAAATTGTGAGCTTTCACTTCGTTGCTTGAAATAATAATAATATGTTAAAATTGTTCGTTATCTCTACTACAGTAGGTAATCATAAAGCGAATTTTTAGATAACTTTTTATTTATTTATTTAGCAATTATTATTCGCCCGAGGCATGTTTTAATTAGCAAAAACTCACGGAGACCTGATTTGGGGGGTCAGAGCCCATTCGTCCCCTAAAATTCGTCTCCCAGCATAAAAGTTGTGGATTCGGCCCCTATATAGGTGCCCATTGGTCTCCTGGTAGGGGACCAATTAATATTTTAACAAAAAATATTATTTTTAGGGTACCCATTCGTCCCCTCTAATATATATACAGTATAAGATAAAGATTCGGCACCTATTCAGGTGCCTATTGGTCTACTGAGATAAAATTAGCTATATTTTACATAAGAAACGGTTAACATAGTACACTTGTGAACAGTTTATTAACGGAATTAATTTAATAAATCATAACAGATCATTGAAAAAAGAGCTATGATCAATGATAATCCGTCATGATAATAATATAACCTGACGATAGGCTTACGATGTAATATTGTCTCTCGTCTGAGTCAGAACACATATCAACAGTAAATAATCACTTCAGTCAGTCGGAACTTCTGACTGACTATATATGTGTTGTGACTATTTTTTTGCATATTTTATATTTAATGTTGATTTATATAATGGTCAATCAAAAGGTTTTTGTAAAAGAGTTGTATTTTGTTAGTTGCTAGGACATTGTGATTTTGCACGTGTATTTGTAGTTATTAAAAATGTTGGTTTTACATAGTTGAGACTGATTTTACTTTTTATATTACTTTTATACAAAGATATTGTGATATTGCATTATTTTGTAGATCTCTTTGACTGTACAAAGTACTAACAATTAATTGTTATTTTTGTTATATTGGTATTGATATTTGGTACACTGGTTTGTACACTGGATGTAAATTAATCTAAAATTCAGTTATTACTGGGATTTTATTTAAATAGTTACACAGTTTTATTTTACTGCATAAAGATATTAGAGTTATCATATATTTTGCAAAATATTTACAAATGTAGAAGAAACCAAAAGTTGATTAATTATTTTGAAGACTGACTTAATGCCTAGAGCCTAGAGGCATTTTATTAAACTTAATCTTATTTGAAATAAACATGATATCTACCGAATTACTATATTTTTTATTTTACCCTTTTCTGCGCGACTGTACCAGGACTACCAAGCTGCAGTATACACATATCCATGTACTTATATTAGAAGAATGAATAAAAATAAATATACTTCAGGGGACGAATGGGCCCCTCAAAAGTTCCAGGGGACGAGTGGGCACAGGGTGCGAATCTTAGGGGACGAATGGGCTCTGACCCGATTTGGGGGCTCTAATTTCTAGATTCTGTTGAATATGGACTAATCGCAACATTTTTTTTCATATGACATAAATATACCTATTATATTTTAACAATCATAGAATACACTTTCGTTTTATGCCTTTTATGCAAAGAAAAAATATCTGGACCTTGACCGAAAAGGCTTCAAAACATGCTGCGATATCTCCGAAGTTGTCCATCGTTTTGACGTAATATTTAAACCAAAATATTCTTGACCATTTGTTTTCCCATAGGCCACCCCCAAGTGTCGCCACATTGACCGGTCCCGTGCGACTCGCATCCAGTGGATTCCCGCAACCTTCACCAGGTCATCGGTCCATCTAGTGGGAGGCCTTCCAACGCAACGTCTTCCGGTTCGCGGTCGCCACTCCACACATAAACACAAGTATCGAGTACAAATTAATACCCTCCACTAGTGCGAATATCATCATCATCAACATTTTCCTGCTCTTTTCGCAAAATATTTGGGGTCTGCGCGGCATTTCTTTTTCTTCCATTTTCCTCTATTACTCGTCATATCAACAGACACCTCCTGTTTAGCCATATCATCCTACCATCTACTAGTGCGATCAATAATGTGTTACGGTATTTATAAGTTGGACTACTTGACTTACTTGGCAAGTAGAAGGCAAGAGGTCACGCGGTCGATCACCTACGCGTTGGACAGATCTTATAAAAGCTGCAACACAAACGTCCATAGTCCAAAGCTCCCGAGACGCTGAAGACCGCAACAAGTGGAGGCGCATCGCAAGGGCTACGTCATCCAAAGAAAATGCATCATCTTCAACCACGACCATTCTGTCAAGAATGCACGACTGAGGAGGAGGATTTATATAAATTTCTTAAAAAAATATTCTTTGCTTTTCTATCCGTTAAGTACAAGATATTTCAATGGTCGTAAAAAGCAAGATATCAAAGAATTACGGATCTTACGGATTACGAGGTGTAATAAAACACACACACACATCGTAAAATAATTGGACACCACTATAAAAAATATCGGTCAACTGAAGTGGAACACCCTTGAATGTTCGATTTGCTGAAGGATGATTCATTGTTGTCCTAAATCTTACTGGCAATAAATTGATGGAAATGTTTCCATAGTATTTTGTTTCAGATGAATTTATTGTTGATACATAATGTTTTATATCAGCATTGTCTGCTGAATAAAATCTTAAATTCATTCACTGACATTTATTAAGAAAGCAGAAGACAGTTTTCGTGTACACCCGTATTTCTTTTTGCCAATCATAAGAAATCCCATCGAGTGCACGTAATACTGTTTTCTATACTAATATTATAAAGAGGTAACATTTGTTTGTAAGTTTGTAAGTTTCTATGTAGGGGGTAATCTCCGGAGATTACCCCCTACATAGAAACTTACAAACTTACTACCGGAAGTAATGAACCGATTTAAAAAATTCTTACACCATTAGAAAGCTACATTCACCCTGAGTAACATAGCCTATTTTATCCCCGTACTTCCACGGGAACGGGAACTACGTGGGTGAAACCGCGGGAAGTCCGCTAGTTAAAAATAAAATCGTAACGAATTCTAGATCCTACTGAGTTGTACATTCTGCAATAAATGATTGTGTGAACCAGTGTGACAAAATGAAATATAAAAGAGAAAAACCCGGGGTAGACCATAAAAAAGTTAGAATCCCGTTAAACGAAATAAACCTTTCAAACCCCACAGACTACAGACACGCTCTACTCGTAAAACTTAAATTAAACTTAACTGCAAAGCTAGACTTAAGAAAGCAATCTTGTATTTGCAGAACATTTTTATTCGGCTCAACGTTGAGGAAGAATCACCCACTTTTGTTTCGCAAAGAAAGGGAGGAAAAATCGCGAATCTTTGTCATGTCTCGGAAGACATCACTCGCAAATTAAACGCTCGGATTCCACTTTATTTTTTCCAGAAAATGCAGAGGAATTTACGAGAATTATTGGCACTGAAACTACCAGCAGTAAATTGATCTTTGCTGTACTTAAGGCGCTACCGAGCAAACGATACGTAATTCCAAAATAATTGCATTCGCTTGATCCCTTACTGCATCGTTATTACTTATCCTTCAGTTATGCAATTAATATGTAAGATATTTAAGGATTCACTCAATACATCATACGCTTTAGAAACACGATTACTTTTAGTTTCCTCGATAGAAAAAAAATCCAAAGTAATCTCTAAAAAACAAAATAAACCCTAAGTACGGCGTAAATACTTCACGGAAGATCATCAGATTTTGAATAATAACAAAACTATATGTTTTCTATAACGTATACGTTTTACATTTTCGAAATGTGTCTTTGTTTGAATATTATGAAGGAAATACCTAAATTAGCGTGCGTGCCGCCCGTTCTAACCAGAGCCGCCACGCTTCCCCCCTATCCGCTTTAGTCCTGCTTCGGCTGTTGGACGGGGAGCTTGTGTCGCTTGTTGATTTTTGCGGCGCGCCATAGAAATATAATTTATTAAATTTCGACTTTCGGACCGCGATCGTAACAACAACAACGTGACGACTGTACTATTTTTGCAATAAATACATTGCTCTTTGACCACTACGTAAGTTTGTCGCTAAGTCACTGGACAAGCAATGTAAAAATCACAAAACGATACTTCATTAGGCGGATACTTCGCGTAGTACAGCCGCTTCTTCTTGCGACTAGTTAGGGATGTGCGTGTGGAGATCCACTGACGTAGGCTGTCGACAATATCGACTGACGAATGAAATATTGCTATTTTAGTCGATTTTTTAATTTGTCAACCGTTTTAACCCGGTTGGAATATCGATTTGTAATAATGTTTTTACGTATTTTGATTATTTTACAGCATAGTAGAGAATCGCGTAACCAACTTTCGTAAAGTAAGTTAATTAAATTTGAGGTTAAATCGGTGGAGTGTTTTTGGCTTTGAATTATCGTATATTATGCCTTATCCTCGTGCTACTAACTACTGTTTCAATAGGCCATGACAGCCTAAACCAGCGGTCGGCAACCTTTTGGCAGGCAAGGGCCACAAGGTGGCAAAATAAACTAAAGGCGGGCAGCACTTGTGATATTAACTCTAGAAGCCCAATATACCTACGTATCATATCCCATAGAAAAAATGAAAAGCGCTTGTTGAGGTTGCACTTATCGCGGGCTCGAACTCACTGTTGCGCGTGCCCAAAAAGCACGCTGTCTCACCTGGCATCGTGCCCGACAGAATGAGCTCAGTGAGATGCAAGATAATTCATAGTAAAAGGTGCCTAAAAAATACGAAAAGAACTTTGAAAAATCGAGTTTTATGAAAAAAACCAGGGCATAAATCAAGTACAAATCAAATTGATTGAATTCTTCGATAATTGTGCTTTGTCAGTACCGACTTGTTTTGGAAATTTGACACATCTTTTATTACTAATTTACGCCCAAAGTTGCGTTAAAATTGGCAATAAAAAGTAAAACGAATCTTTGGTAGCTCGTAACTCTTTAAGGCGAATGCTTCAGGGTAGCCCGCGAAATTCAAATTTTCTTACGTTTTTTGCAATTTGCAGGCCAGTGCTAGGTTGTATGTTGATTAAAATATTATTCGCGGTTGTAAGACGTATGTAGATACAGAATTATATTCATCAAAATCATCAATACAAAAAAAGTTCATAAAGGTGGAAAAATTACTTTTCCAAGGTCAAAATCATTCTTGCACCTTTATGAACTTGGAGGGTTGTATTGATGATTTTGATGATTATAATTCTGTAACTACATACGTCTTACAGTCGCAAACAAACAATTTTAATCAACATACAACCTAGCACTGGCCTGCGAATTGCAAAAAAAGTAAGAAAATTTAAAATTTCGCGGGTTACCCTGGAGCATCAGCCTTAATGGCTTTTTATTTTACTATTCTGTTTCCTGTTGTGCTGTTCTGTGTTGTGTGTGTGTAAAATTATTATTGAGACAAAACGATATCATGTATAACTTTGGAGTTTGTATGTACAGTGTCCAACAGTGGAGTAATTCCCTCCCGAAATTTCTATGGAAAAATATAGACTACCTTAAGGCTGGATTCACACTATACGGTCGATTGTGGTTTGTTCATGCATTTATTTTATTTTGATAATTATAACTTATTTACAAAACTTTTACGGGCCGCAAGTGAGACGGCGGCGGGTTGCCGACCGCTGGCTTAAACCAACGTAACCGGATATTTTATTGTTTTAATTTACTTATTAATATATTTTTTAGCTACATATTGTTTATTTTTATTATAATATTATATTCCACCGGATCCCAAAAAAATAATTGTACAATAATAAATGGAAGATTCGATATCTTTCCGATTTAGTCAATCACTAGCGTACAGTGCTTTTGCGGGTGTGCCTTACGCACACATACGTGGAGCACATAGAATACCTAAAATCTATTAGCGCCAGAAGCTCGGCCCGCTCTTAATCTTAATGGAGAAGACTATTGGAATATCGCAGATTACAAATTATGTAATGTCGTGATGGCCCCGAGGTTAAGGCCTCGACGTGCATGAGGTTGTGAGTTCAAATCCGGGCAAGTACCAATGTGACATTTTAAATTCATTTATGTACTTTTCTAAGTTTATCTTGGACATCACAGACATCGGTTAAGGAAAACATCGTGAGGAAACCTTGGCATATTTAAACTAATATTATAAAGAGGTAACATTTGTGGCCCAGTGGTGGCGGCCCCGACTTACGGACAGTAGGTCGTGGGTTCGAACCCAGACAGGCGCATTACTTTGTGTAATTTATTTCATCATCACTGCTCTCAAAACTGTGAAGGAAAACATCGTGAGGAAACCGGCATGTCCTAGAACCAAAAATTGGAAGACATGTGACATCTACCAATCCGCACTGGGCCCGCGTGGTGGATTATAGCCCGTTCCCCTCTCATTGAGAGGAGGCCGTGTCCCAGCAGTGGGAACATTATAGGCTGATGATGATGATGATGATGAACATTTGTTTGTAAGTTTTTATGTTTGTAAGTTTGTATGTAGGGGGTAATCTCCGGAAGTAATGGACCAATTTTAAAAATTGTTTCACTGGTATAAAGCTACATTATTCGTGAGTGCTATAGGCTATATTTTATTCCCGTACTCCCACGGGAACGGGAACTACGCGGGTGAAACCGCGGGACGTCAGTAATTAATATAAGTCTGAAATCAACCCGTCTTGAGCAAGCGTGGTGATCAATGCTCGTGCCTTCTCTGTATGAGAAGTGGCCTTTGCCCAGCAGTGGGACAGTAATAGGCTGGTATTATTATTATTATTATTATTTATAAATTATGTAGAAATAATGAATTACAGGACGTTAAAAACCTTAAAGCAAAATAGGAAGTACACACTAAGATGACAGACGATAAAGATTTATAGAGGAATAAGACAGTCTGTGCCGACTCCAAACAATTTGAAGAAGGTAAATAAGATTATATCTTTTTAATGGTACAAGTCCGCCACACTATTTCCAAACCACTGTAACTCCTGAAAGCCAGAATCAACAGTGACGACCACCAGAAAAGCGCCGAGACAATGAAGCTCGACGAAGTCCCAGAGAAACAATTTAACTGTCTTGGATCCCGCAACGAAATTTATCAGAAAAGTACCTATAGCAGAGGAGTAGGAAAAGTGTTATGAAAAAATAAGATGGTATTATCAGAATGTGTCATTTTAGTCATAATTTCATCATTAAGGCCCTTCAATAATCAGCTTGCACTACAAAGCGATTGTTACGTCAGTCATTGCGGCCGAATAGTGCGAAATGAGTGGTTTTTTTGCGATTTACAAAAAATCTATTGATTGGACTAAAAAAATAAAACACATAAAACCTGCTTTATAGTTACTTCAGTTAGTATTCAAAGTTTCATGATCTAATTTGAAGTAAGTTTTGAATACCAGCGGTTTATTGTTCGATTTGGAGGTCTTTGGATTTTTTTTCTATCGAGAAAAGTTTATGGAAACGTGTTTTGGTCACACATAGGACTTAGCATTAATATATTTATTTCAAAATTAATGCTGCAGTATTTTCGCGTTACGGAGGATCATGCTAAGCCATTTGAGGGATCTAAAGCCCTTAAGTTGGACAAGAATTTAAGCCTGACACACATACACATACATAGTTCGCTTATTTCCCAAGAGCCTAGGTGGAAATTACAGATCGCCACCTGTTACGATCCTTAGACACTTCTTATGATTCGTCCACGTTCATACATCCTGTAGGTCATACACGCACGACGTTCTTCACTTATAAACACACGACGTGTGAGTTTGTGTGTACAAAAACATTTATTGTTTCTGTCTATTTCTCTATTCTGAACAATATCATCAATAAGGTCAGTATTTGTAAAACTTAACATAATTTTATTACCTATTTTAGCTAAAGGTTTACATTAAGATTATCTATGATGAACATAGTTAAGGGCCTATAGGTATATACTACCTTAAATGGCTTAGCATGATCCTCCGTTACACCTAAAATACTGCAGCATAATTTTGAAATAAATATATGGTATAGTTGAAGATTAATGTTAAGGCCCTTCTAACCCTAAAATTAGCAACTCTATTTGAGGTGGTTCAAACTTTACCACATTAAAACCACTCATTTCGCACTATTCGGCCTGCAGTGACTGACGTAACAAACACTTTGTAGTGCAAGCTGATTAGAACGTTATTATTATAGTATTTCAAACGAAGTTTGAACCACCACAAATACAGTTGCTAATTTGAGGTAGTTTATGCTCTGATAATTTAAAAATATGCATATTAGTGGATAGTGACTCAATTTTACAGAATTATCAATTACTCAAGCCTGAACTCAAACAAAAACGTAGGAAAGAAACAAACATATGGCGGTCTTCACATTGGCACTAAACCCAAACTATTTTTAAACAACGATAAACATTTTTTACTACAGATCCGACATCGGATCACGCAGAATAAAAACATCAAGTAACTTGACATGAACACTGCAAGTAATAAACAGTAATTACTCCTAAATGTTCCCGGAAATAGTCAACGTTAAACACAATGACGCGAAACCGACAATAAAATGGAATCGGCTGGACAGTACCAATACAATACGTATAGACTAGGGGTAGAACGCCTCGCTCACGTCCTCAGGCGAAGCAATTTGCGACAGAAGACACGTGAAGATTGTGTCACTTGCTTTCTTGCATCGTTAAGACTTGTGGCAATGTGGCATGATCTCAGGAATTTCTTCCTACTTCTTTTGTTCGGCCTTTTCACGTTTCTGACGATTTCTTAGTCTTACTTCTATTCAAAACTAGCTGATGCCCGCGGCTTCGCCCGCCCGCAAATTATATACTAAAACCTTCCTCTTGAATCGCTCTATCTATTAAAAAACCCGCATCAAAATCCTTTGCGTTGTATTAAAGATCTAAGCATACATAGGGACAGAAAGGGCGAGGACTTTGTTTTATAAAATGTAGTCATGCAAATTTTAGTGAGGATGGATGGATACTAAACGGATTTGGATACAATTTAGCACACAGATATCTTATAAAATACTTTTTATCCCGGTAATATGATCCCGTGGGACACTTAATGACTTAATGACGGGCATAACCTAGCGGTTCATAAACTAAACGGGTTGAGTTTAACTAAAAACTTCCCGTTATATCCCAAATTCTCCACAACATCATCATCATTATCAGCCTAGCCTTTTCCCAACTAAGTTGGGGTCGGCTTCCAGTTTTACTGGATGCAGCTGAAAACCAGTATTTTACATGGAGCAACTGCCTATCTGAACTCCACAGCCCAGTTATTACCGGGTAATACGATACCCTTTGGTGAGACTGGTTAACAGACTTTTTGGGCCTCTGACTACCTAACGACTGTCAAAGATCTACAAATGACAGCCGGGACCAACGGATTAACGTGCTTTCCGAGGCACGGAGAAACTCGGTATGAACTGGGTGGTCACCCATCCACAGACCAACCTAGGCAAGCACGGCTTAACCTAGCGATCGACTCGAGCGGCTGTTATTATTTAGCCACGAGCTAAATTCCCAAATTCTCCACAACATCAATGAGTAATAGCATTAGACCTTCTTATCAGCTCCTTTACAACTTGCAGAGGTCGCGTGCCAAAATATGATGTTTTGAGAAACTTCTGCATGATCGGAGGTTGAGACCAGGTTCCGTTACAACCCTATAGTATACACATACCAATACAAAATAGGGGTTCAGAGAGCGTGGTGACCCATCAGTGCCGCCAATCTAACAAATGACTATGGCACTCGAATCGTGCCGAAAAACCCTGAAACTCTGACAATTAGTCTTTGAGTTTCTGTACTAGTATTTTATTGTGGCTATTGCGACTAATAAACAAATTGTTTTGTTTACGGTTCCTTCTAGAGTTCCCAATTTATTTAGCTACTCAACATACAAAAGAGATGATATTTTGTAGTTATAATGGCGTTTTACGTTAATAGTCTTGTGTCCTGAAAAAATCTAATTAGTCCGTCAGTTATATTATAAAAAAAATATTTTACACGTATTTTTTCTTTTCTTTCGTAAACCAAAATTGACTTAGATACGACGCTTTTAAAATTCTCAATACGTACCGCCGTGCTATAAT
The DNA here is from genome assembly GCA_905147715.2 of Xestia xanthographa. Taxonomy (NCBI): domain Eukaryota; kingdom Metazoa; phylum Arthropoda; class Insecta; order Lepidoptera; family Noctuidae; genus Xestia; species Xestia xanthographa. The sequence goes on along the minus strand of LR990660.1, from coordinate 11,155,229 downwards.
TTTTAGTGCGTCGTGACGTCACGAGCGACGACGATCTCGAGTTTTGATGCGTTTTATCTTTGTCAATATTCATTGATTTACAAAAACAAAAAATACGTGTCCATTATTTTTCAATACTCTAACTGACGGACTAAATAGATTTGCAATTTATTGATGGTGGAACTTAGCCTAATGTACGTTAATAGTAAAATAACAAAATCACGTCAAAATTTCCTCGAAGGATTAGGCACACCCACCTTTCATCAGTTTTGTTTAAGTTCCATGAATTAGAGGCGAGTTTATCTAAATCAACAGGGTAGAAGTCCGAACTATGCTACTGAGAATTCCTAATGGAAAACAATTCTGCCCTACCTGGAAGTCGACGTCCCCTGAGTTTGATTCCGATAACGATACATGATTCATTTGTTTTGGTTAGTACGAAGAGATATTAGGGAAAGGGCAATGACCGCTATTGCGATCTTAACTGGCAGCAACTATAGACCAAAACACAGTTGTAATAATTTAATCAAAATTTCAACATTACATTGGTTCCAAATTTATCAAATAGCTGATATTTTGTACAGGCTTACAAATTGATGACTAAGATTAAGATACTAGAAAGCAAGAATCAAACCAGATAAAGAACACGAGCCAATATAATCGAGATTCAATGTCCCGCAATTCTTCTAATTCCGTCCCAACCGAAGAGTACTCTTCAGTGTAATTGAAGGAGATTGTGAAAACAGTATTCAACTCTTCAAATAGGACTGATTCTAGTTAAGTAGCTACTCCAGTGTATTTCTAATCTCCTGGTGTTTGACCCAGTTCCGGTTTTTTCTCCCGACCGACAGTTTATTTTTATTGTAAAACTTGAAGTTACTGGGACCTACGGAAGTGGTTGTGTGGTTTAGTGATCTAATTATGTAAGATCTGAAGTCCTGGGATTATCCTAGTAACAGAATATTACGTTAATCTAAGATATTACGGATATAAATACATACCTATACCTTAGGTTTAATTTTTAACACGCTTTTATTAGCTTCATCTGTAACTATGTAAAAAAATCTTAGAGGGTAAATTTGACCTACTTTCCGTTTCCGATTGAGCTGGATTTTGGCATACATTTTTAGTTTGGAGGAAAATGCATGGTTAGCTAAGTGATGTCATTTTTAATCTAATATGGCGGACTAATTATTTTGTATGCTTTCCCATGATAATTATGGGTATCAAATGAAAGTGTTTGGAAAACAAATACGAGAATTAAATGACGTCATTCTAAAGTTTTTATTACTTAAGTTTTTTAAAATGCAATAATTAAGTCCGCGGCGTTTCGCTAGCTTATTTAATTTTTCCTTGTGAGTATGTTAAGAAAAAGTAACAGTAAGACATACCAGATGTTGAGCTACTGGCCACTTGTGCGGATTTTTTATTAATTTATTTGACTTTCATCACCAATTAGTCCAAAATGAAATGGCAATCGCTTTCAAGGCGTTTCGTATTTCTACAATGACTTACAACAGGATTGACTTACTTATGCTTTTTAGAAGCACAAGTTAATCCTATATAATTATTTTCACTTTCCATCACCTTTATTGCTTAATATCACTTTGTTTCGGCCCTGTAAAGTCTCAAATAGACCAAGAAATCAATATACTGTCGTTATGAATACATCATAATTGTTGATACTAAATATGCTTTAATCTGATTCACAAAGTTAAATATTTACCCAAAACATCAGCAAGCCTTAGTAACAGTCTTAATTATCGGCCTCATTTTCCTTTATATAAAACAAGTAAGTAACATTTCAACGCAATACCGTTCTGGTATTAGGTCCGATAAATCATTCACGCCAATCAATCGGGCCGAGGTTATCAATCGACGTATCAATCTATCAATCGCATGTGCTTTCGCCTTTACCGAATGTGTACGTTGAATACAGCCACGAAGCATAGAAATAGATGAACGGGACGTACAAATCTAAGGCGCAGATTCTCTGTGGACCAAGAGTGTATTTAGTTAACTCTAAGTAATGAAATAACCTATTGAAAGATCTGAGGCTCTGGCACGAGCGCGCGGTATAAACACTATCGCCTGCTAAAGGATATTGTCTCCTTAAAGGCCGGTCTTGCGATTGTGCAAGCAAAATTGGATACATCCCAGAACATCGTTACCGATTTGCGCATGATATAGAAAGAAAATAAGGACCTCAGGGTCGTCAGGGATGGCCCTATGGACGGTGAGCTATGGGCTAGCTCGCCGTCCGTCCATCTCATGACGATAGGCCGTGTCGACGGCGCGTTCGTGTTCCACGCGCGCCTCAAAGAGAGTCAGCAAAAAGGAAGGGGTCCGTAAGGACCGATGCCTGCCGGGGCTGCGGGACTGTTCGAAAGAGATACCGCGGCCCTGGAACACAAAGGGCAATGAAGGAACATGGATGGGTTTTATTCAGTAAAAGTCTGACACTCTTCTGCTCCGCCCAGAGCGGAAGGTAGGGGGGAGGGGTCATTATTTTGATGATATCCCATCCGAAAAAAAGGGTCCTCAGGGAAATTTATCAATACCATACTAACTAATACCATTTACCAATACTTTAAATCTATAATTACCTACTTACTTATTTTTAGTTACTGCCTCGTTCGTGGTCGCAAAAGCTACTGGTCCTATTTTGTGCTCGATTGATAGCAATAGGCTCGCCTTCTGTTGCATGGGACTTCAAAAATATAACACGTGTAATATGCATATACGAAATATGAAAATGTTTCACCTACTCTAAGTGCGTTTAATATAAGACTAAACAAATACTATCTGTTATTTATTATACAGAGACTACGTTAAGTAAGTGGCATAATCGACAACTTACTTACTAATAGCACAAAATGGCTCAGATAGACAGCTCGGACACTTTCATCTTGGAATCTAATCTGCCGTCGAGGTAGGTAGATCTATCACTGATTTCAAGCGGACAAAAGAATGATAGCGCCCGTAATCTCGGCTTTGCCGCACTCGTACTACAAATCTATATTAGAATCTATATTGGAACTGTAGAACTGACCTATCTGCGAGTTTCAGTGCAACTCTATTGCAAATTAATACCTACAATAGGTACCGCGATTAAAATTATGTGCTTCGGCAATCATCGTCTTGTTTCGGAAGTGCGAACGTGCGATGATCAGAATCATTACATCAACTGCAGAAACTTTTGTTTATTGGAAAAACCAAAAAACTACAGAATAATGTTCCCTCTCATAGAGAAGAGGCCTGTGTGGAGCAGTGGGAACATTATTAGGCTGATGACGGCACGTAACTCTAGCGCTGACCGTTATTGCGCAGAAGTAAAATAAAAAAATAAATAAAAAAACCCGACTGCGTAAAACAATAATAATAACTTTAAATGAAAACTTAAAAAAAAAAAATAAGTTCAGGAAACAGGACATATTGATTGCAACAGTAGGGACCCATATTGAATGTAAAGATTTTAGTCTAGATTATTTAATGGGTCCCGACTCACAGTAAATACAAATCTAACGACACCACTCCAGCTAAAATCCATCGAGTCGTTCAGTCTGCAGAGCGTGCCAAACATTTAAATTTGGCGCCAAAAATCCGCCGTTTTGTTTTTTATATTATGATATACCCCGTGTCACTCTCACAATAAATACAAATCTAACGACACCTCTCAAGTTAAAATCCATCGAGCCGTTCAGGCTACAGAGCGTGCCAAACAATTATACATACGTACATTCTGTCGAAAAACATAACCCTCCTTCTGGCGCCGTCGGGTAAAAATAAGAATGTCTTGGGGCGTGCGTTGCACCAATTGGCTCTCCAGTCGTAGAACATGCGCAGTTATCCCCTCCATGTTTCATTCAGCGCTAGAGTTACGTGCCGCGACCTGTAGTATAATTATGGAAAAATCATCAAAATAAGAAATTTTGATCGGTCGATTGGTAGCTTATTCGTACTAGTTCGGGAATACGAATATTATTGCCAAGCTTGAATAGACTTACTGTAGGTAGGTTCGCTATTACTGGACATCATATTCGGATAATATGACGTATAAACTAGTCAGTCTTAGTCTATGACAAATTGAGAAGTATATTTCTTGTGAGTAATATATTGGGGTTTCCGATATCGGCAGTAGATACTCGTACATCTTAATTTATCGAGGTATAATTTATATAAACTAGAATTTGTCTGCTTTCATTTCGATACGATCCTAAGTAAATACAGACAGTCGACTTACTTATTGGACATAAACATACTACATAAAATCAAATACATGGCCTTGAAGAGAGAAAGAAAGGAAAAATCGAGTCTACCAATAACTATGTTTGACATAATATTTGCAGAAATGTTACTAACATGACAAAATTCCCTCGTAAAAAAATCATAAAAAGATTTGAAAACCATAACAAGAAAAGCTTTAACAAAAAGAAAAAAAAAATATATATATTTTACACTTTTTAGTTAGTTAGATATACTATTTTAAAATCCTCTTGGTGAACCCTTTACCAAGCCGTTCAGGCTGCAGAGCGTGCCAAACATTTGAATTTGGCACCAGAAATTCGCCATTTTGTTTTATTTTTTTATTTTGATATACCCAGTGTCACTTTCACAGTAAATATGAATCTAACAACACCACTCAAGCTAAAATCCATCGAGTCGTTCAGGCTGCGGAGCGTGCTATTGAATTTGGCTCCAAAAATCCGCCATTTTGTTTTTTTTTTTATTTTGATATACCCAGTGTCACTCTCACAATTAATACGAATCTATCGACACCTCTCAAGCTAAAATCCATCGAGCCGTTAAGGCCACAGAGCATCATCATCATCTGCCTAGCCTTTTCCCAACTATATTGGGGTCGGCTTCCAGTTTTACCGGATGCAGCTGAATACCAGTATTTTACATGGAGCGACTGCCTATCTGACCTCCACAACCCAGTTAGTACCGGGTAATACGATACCCCTTGGTAAGACTGGTTGTCAGACTTATTGGGCCTCTGACTACCTAACGACTGTCAAAGATCTACAAATGACAGCCGGGACCAACGGCTTAACGTGCTTTCCGAGGCACGGAGGAAACTCGGTATGTAATGGGTGGTCACCCATCCACAGACCAACCTAGGCAAGCACGGCTTAACCTAACGATCGACCCGAGCGGCTGTTATTGTTTAGCCACGAGCTCCTCGTCGTGCCAAACAATTTTACATACATGCATACTCTCGAAAAACATTACCCTCCTTCTGGCGCAGACGGGTAAAAATTCATAAGCTAGAAGATTTTCGGTTTATTATTTTACTTTATCATACAGGGTGTAAACAGACCTCTTCACGAAGCGTCAACCAAGCATTTTTTTGCATCAAACTCTAAATTATTGCTAGGAAACGCCTTTTTGCGGTAGGATTCAATGTAACGCACTCAAGACACTATGCTGATGGATGCATTAAATAGTACAACGTACGTAAAAAGCTTGTGAAAATGTTGGAACTTTGACCCCAATATCTCCGTAACTAGAAGGTTTCGCGCCGAAGGTTGGGCGCCGTGTGGTATCCGGCAGAGTAGAATAGAACCAACCCATTACACTCACGGGTGTCGTATAAGGCGACTAATGTCTGAGGCAGAACACCTTGCGCCTCCGTAGACCTGAGAATGGGCAGCAGCGTTTTCTGTTAGTCTTTCATCACTGCGATCTCCAATATAAAAAATATAAAGAAAACAGATTCGCAAAGATTGGCCCATGACTGAAAAAGTAAATCTATTGGCTGTGGCCTGTAAGATATTCCATAAGATCTCATAAAACTCCCTCTTTATCGATAACACAAATAGAATAGCCCCAAGATTTGTCCAACAGACTCCTCAAGTTTTGAAACTAATAAATAGTTCTTAGTTCTGCGGTCACAATATTGGATTTCCAACTATTGAAACTCAAACTTGGGACAAGACAAATGAGATGACACTCCATTTATTTCATTTCTTGGGTCATTTCGTTCGATAACATACACAGAAACATTATAGTCGTTACACACAAACATGTTCGGGTCGGCATGAGTACAGTACAGTACAGCACGACAAGTAACACAAGGGATAATCTTTCTCCTGCTCTTATTCCAATTTATACCGGATTGCACCAGCCGTGGTCAGGGGAAGACTGAACTATTTATGAAGATCAAGTGAGGGTAGTTGAATAAACACCTTCGCCTTGCTGTGGCGGTACCTCCAATATTTCAGTCTTGCCGCGACCACGGCTGGTGCAATCCGGTCGAAACGTCGGGCTTATATTAAAGGCAAAATACGTCATAAATACGTTTCCATATGTTTTATAATAGAAGAAGAAGGCAAATGCTGCGCTGACCCAAAATAAATTAGAATAAGAGCAGTAGAAAGATTATCCCTTGTGTGCCGTCCTGTACTGTGACCCGAACATGTTTGTGTGTATCGTTTCCATATGTTTTATAATTACTTCTTCTATACTTCTCTACTACTCGTCACCTCAGCAGTCACCTCCTTTCTAGCCATATCATCCTTCATAAAGTCCATCCATCGTTTTTTTGGTCTTTCTTTACTCTTATAGCCATCCATATTGATCCTCAAAACTTTCCTCATACAAGGTTTTTAGATACGGAAAAAAAGCGCTTGGCTTAGGTCGAATTGTAGGTACCCAGCTGATCTGAACATGATACAGCGATGTTGAATGCCTAAAATAAGTCGCGTCGGCTTTATGGTCAACAAAAACTGCCCTATCGAATGTGCCAATCCGAAGAAGTGTGTAACAACCTCTTACTGAAGTTTTGGCATAGTTGAAAGAGCCTGTATGTAGACCAAATTGACCGAAAGTAATAAATCAGTGGTATCATAAACCTTGGGAACTATATCTGTCTTTATCTTTCATATATCTACCGTAGATATAAATATTATATCTATCTTTGTCTTGCCATACGTTATCGTCTCGTTCATATTATGACACGTAGGCATTTTTATAGTTTTATTGGTTATGTCAGTTTGCCGTTATTGTCATCTTTATTGGGCTATGAATGTTATGTGACAAATATTATTTATTATTATAGGCTCGTAAGAGTTATGTGAGCAGACTATGTTAGTAGAACAGTTGGATGTAATGCGTAAATCTCGTGGTCATCAAAACATGCGACGTTTTTTGAAGATTTATTGGAGCGATTTTTGTTTTTGCTAAAGGTTTTCAATCTAAGAGAGGAGAGAATGTCAGAGGAAATGATCATTTTAACATAAAATAGGTACCTAAAAATCCTTAAACCGATAACAGTAAGATCGCAAGCATTATGTAACTTTTACGTTATTACACATAAGGATCTCAATTATCATAACCTAGCTAGAAAAGAAGGCGATGGTCACCCACAATAACGTACAAAATGGTTACCGCAAGCAGTTGGCTCTTGCAAGTTGATTACGATTTTGATCGCGCTGGCCGTACTATCGTAAGTAGGTAAGTAGGCGCATCTTTGATTTTAGTATTTTATTTGAAATATTTTGAAAAGAGGAAACTAATTCATCTACAGATTTCAATTTACTGCAGTCAATATATTATAACCTTCATTACTTAAGATGGGCGTATTTTATTTGGCTTCATATCGACGTATTTCCTGATTCATTTAATCAAATGAAGCACGGTCAAGACCCTGTCAATAAATCTTTTCCTTTTTCGTTTTTTCGTATAAGAATTATCGCCAAACCAAAAGCGAGAACTGGATGATAAATCAAATCATTTATGAATCAGATCATAAGATTAAATTTATTAGTAATACGTACACATTTTAAACACTAGTTAGTACATAATTACATTTGGAATTTATCAAGTTCATTAACAATAATGACAAAATCACCATCATAATAATATCAAAATCATTAAGAATTTAATAATCAGGAAATAAAAAGATCTAAATAAAGGACAATAATCAAATTAGCAATAATTAAAACACTATTTCAAGGCACAATTTGATATAGTAAATACTTGCATAAATCCTATGATGATATCTGTTTTCCCGGAAAGGTGTTTAGCTTAGACATGTACGATTTTCCCAGCTAAGTAAAGATCCATGTAAAACGAACGAGCTTAATACCATCAACTGGCCACAAATCCAGCCTCAGACGTGGATGTTAGGTACCGATAAAGTCCATTAAAACATTTCAGAATATAAATAGCCGTACATCACTATAATATGTGGGACTTAAGCCCCGCCATACGCATAAAATTTTAGTCAAAGCTCGACCAAAAATAAAACAATCGGGGACTCAAAACGAAACAGTATTTGGGGACTGCCGATAGAAGTGAAAACAAAAAGTACACAGGCCCCTCCCCAGTCGTACAATCATCGGCATAGCATTGGTTGTGTACCGAGCATGCCTATGTGGTGCTACGCCATAGCGGATCACCTACGAGTGCTACGAAGCGTGACCGCACGTTACGTCAAGTGACGATGAGTTCAATGTTTTTCCTTCACCCAAAAAGTATTCCACGCGCCAGAAGTTTTCACTTAAAAAAAATGTAGCTATCTCGCTACGTAACACTTACTGCGATTCTATTCGCTGGCGATTAGTGTCGGCGTCATCATCTTCCTGCACTTATCCCATGTTATTTAGGGTCAGCCCATCCCGTTTGTTTCTTTCCATTCTCCCTTGTCAATAGTTTCATCAATTTATTCCTTTTTCCTTCATATTATTCCTCCTTCCATACATCTTAAAACGGACTGATATGAATGCAAACCTGGGCGCATACCAAGCATGACTCTACAAAAACTTAACACAAAAGATGCTGAATGTCCAATGAATGGACAGATCGCATCATAAAAAAAACATTCCTCACACTCGCTGGCGATTAGTGGACGATTTAAAAAAATCACGACAAAAACTGTCAAAATATGCGCGAGGACGAGTAAGATTTTGAAATCGCCATTAAATCTTCGGCGATTACTCTGGGTGTAGGTATAACAGGCATTAAAATCATACATTACTATACATACATATATAACCAAAACTATTTGAAGGAACCCTACACATGTATCAACATATTGATCCAGACTCCATTTCAGAAATCGCCGTGATTACCAGGCAGATTATGGCCATCACATGACATCATGGCCACAAACAAGAATGCAATTACTTACACTACAATACGATTATTATTATTATGGTGAGTTTTGGCTATAAGTTATAACTATAAAACATGTCTATGTTTAGCCATCAAACGTGAGTAGAAAACCAAGCACTAGATAATAGCTATGTTAGTTTTATGCCTTGCCTAAGAATGGGTCCTTATTTTATGGGATACTTTATTTTGGTACCGAATAAGTTGAGATAAGTGATTTATTTATGGGGGAAAATATAATGACCACCAAAAATAACTTTGTGACCACAAACATCTATCACCTAAAATATCAATTAATCACCAAATTAATAAATTAAGCACCAAATTTTAATGAGGTGGTTGATGCAAACTAGTTTTGCCTAGGCCGACTTAGACCCTTCGTGGTTATTTTTTATTAAGTAGGAGCCCCGCGGGGCTCTGTCGACCAGGTCTCCCTCGAATCGGATGCAAGGGCATTACAGTTAAATTTCTGGTGGTCATTAACTAAAAAAATTATGTTTTTGGTTCTAATTTCACGATAAAATGGGGATTAATTTTGGTAATCATTTACTAATTTTGGCAATCAAAAGTGTTTTTTTTTTTGCCGTTTTATTTTGCTAAACCTGGTGGTTCGTTAATTGTATGCCTTTATTTATGCCTGTTTGAATAAGTATTCAAATTTAAGAGGGGGACAGGGCAAAAAAATAGATATTTGAAGAAACTATTGCTGTCTCGGGCGTCAAGCCTGCCCCCGTAGAGTGAATTTTACGAAATCAATATTTCATATTCCCATTTTCTCCTCGAAAACTGAGACGATTCAATTATTTTTGACATATTTTTTTAAGAAAGAGTATGTTTAGGTTCCTATCAATTTCTTGTGTGTAACGGTTTATATAATAACAAAAAATCTAACGTTCACTTGACCTAATTTCAGTTAATATACTTTTGTTTAATATAACGATCAGTTGAGATAATGAATTGTTGATATAATTTCATTTTATCTAATTTCTTATGATATAATAAACATTTCCTATAATGCACATTTGACATAATATTCATGTAGTATATTATTCATTTACTATAATATTCATAATCTCTAATAACTTTTAATATAATTTAGAAAATCTCACCCTCAACTATTGTAACCAGTAGAAATTGGATGCAATCTGGACTTTAGGGCACCCCGACTCGGACAGGTTAGGTTAGAAGGGGATGGCGGGGTCGTGTGAGCGAGCGAAGCGAGCGAATAGACCCCGCCATCCCCTTCGTAGTTATTTTTTTATAAACCATCCAGAAGTAGGAGCCCCGCGAAGCGGGGCTCCGTCGACCAAGCCCACCCTCAACCATGCATTGAATATTTTAGATTTGGTTAGGTGCCATTTGAGTTAGGTTAGAACTGTGACCATTAAACATGAAAATTAGGTCAAAAGAACATTAGGTCAAATGAATGTTATATAAAAAGAATATTATACATATTGAAAATTATATAAAATGAACGTTATACTAAATGTTTTATATTAAATGAAAATTATATCATATGAAACATTAGGTCATATGAAATTAGGTTATATGATTTTATAGCATATGAAAATTATATTATATGAACGTTATTTCAAGTGAAATTATAGCATTTGTTATTATATCATACATTACACACCCATAATCACGACCGTAAAAATGGCTAATTTTTTGTAATTTTTGGAGGGACATAATTTTCTTTTTTTTTCCTTAATATTTGCTGAAAAAAACGGAAAGGCCGTGTGTGTACAGTACACCTTGATTTAATGAAAACAAAAAAAACATTGCTCATGAGGCATTATTCAAGAAAAAAAAGGGGAATACATTTGTATGGAGAATCGCAACCCTTGTTCTCTCTTAATTAGACGGGTAACAGAGAACCTCTTAGCGAGAGAATTTCCTTGAGGAAAAATCCAAGCATTGCTTTCCGACCCGAGGCTTGAATCTAGGACCCCACATTCAACGATCACATTTACGAACATTTTCAATTAGAATTCAGAAGACTTAGATTAGAGGCAACGAGGAATTTTCCACTGACGTTTGTCACAACGCTTCTGTATAGGTATATCAATAGATGGCGCTGATCAGTTTTGGCAATATGTTTTTAAGCGGCGTTCTAGTAAAATCGAATAAATAATAATTTACTATGTATTATATATTATAGGTCAATGGTAAAATCTTTTAAGCAGGGCAAAAACAAACTCTACTAGACACATGTCAAACTCATTGTAACATAATAAAATTTCTTTATTATTCATTGCTGTATCTAAAGTGAGAACTGTAAAGAACCTTTTTTCTGTAAACATTTTTAACCTAAAAAGTGTACTGTTCTTTTGCATCACTGATCTGAACTACAAGTTTTTGCATGGTTTTTGCTATTGTTCTTTTGAGTGTTTTTGCGTTACGTCTAAACTCCTGGTGCGTCGAGTCGAGCTTAGGTTCCTCCGTACTTCAGTTAAGGCTTTGTGGACATAAAAATGTGCCATTTTATTATTCCCAAGATTGATCAGCGCCATCTAGTTCGTTCATAAAAAGCACTGGGAAATTCCCCATTGCTTCAAAGCGATTCGTTTTTCTAGACTGACTTTCAAAAGGATTGCAGGAAAGAATTGCGTATGCCAATCCAATTTTTTCACTTTTCCAACATACCTACATAATATCACGCCTGTAATTCCCAAAGGGTTAATAGGCAGAGGTGTATCTAGTAGTACACACATTTCGCCAGTTATGTTATGTGTGTTTTAAACTTGTTAATAGTTAATTAGACACCAATTTTATCGTATAGTGCTTGTGGCACATCTAATATGTTGCACTGTTTTAGATTTTCAGGGCTTTTCACTACACTTAAACACACACACTTTACTTTATAACTATCAAATACGTGGAATCCAGTGATAAACCTATTAAAAAATAACATGCGTCCCCATTATCAAGAAAAACCTGTGATACCGTGAGTGCGTTTTGTCGTGAGTTACAATCGAGTTCCAGTAGTGCGCGTAATAAAAGACTATATATAGGGTAGACAGATTTGCCTGCTCATAATAAATAATTTTCGCCCCACCCGCATACCTCTTCAGTATTCCCGCGATCATGATATTGCTTGCAACAGCGTCGAAATATTGAGAGCTCATAGATAATAGCTATTTATTCACCAAGGGGAGTAAGGCACAGATTACTAATCGAGTGTGCATTTGAGGCCCGACGCGAAGCGGAGGGCCGTGAACCACACGAGTTTAGTAATCTGTACTTACCCCTCGAGTGATATATATTGCTTTATACTACACTTGCACAAAGAAGTAAAAGACAAAATAGCAAAAAGAAACATGTTATTAAAAAGTTATATTGAAATTTTTACAAAGTTTACCAAGAAAATTTTCTCTACAAAATACGTCAACCAACAACAAGTCTTTTTTTTTTTAATTTTAGCGCGTCAAACAGTTTTCGCGCCAAAAGACGTTAGAGAAGGTAAAAACGCCCCGTATCGCAGGTTCCAACTTACGCGCGTGTTAAAGCGAGAGAGTGTTATAAATCTCTCGCTCTACCGCATAGAGGCCGGATATCGGAATGTATGCTACCTGCTTTAAAAGTGCTAGTGGCCAGTACTTTTTATGGTAAAATTAAATCGTTTGATTGCCAACGTCATCAAGACTTTAAAAAAAAAAAAACGCGTTAGTAATGGATTACTACCCTGATTTTCAGGGCAGTAATGCATTATAACCCTGATTTTCAGGGCAGTATTGAAATTCCATACAATATAACTGCCTAGATTTTTGAGAAGGTTTAATGAACAGCTTTCAAGCCTTTTAGTGGGGTAGTATTGGTACACTTACTAAGCAAGTGTAGTATAAAGAAAATTACAGATATTATCCCGTAAGTACTTTAGGTGTATCTAATATGTTTATGGGGTATGCGGTGCTAACCTGTAAGAAATTGTCAAACACTAACCTTACAAGGGCACCCAAAGGGCAATGGAGAGGGCTATGCTCGGAGTTTCCTTGCGTGATCGAATCAGAAATGAAGACATCCGCAAGAGAACCAAGGTTACCGACGTAGCCCGAAGAATTCCCAAACTTAAGTGGCAGTGGGCAGGGCACATTGCTCGCAGAACGGATGGCCGATGGGGCCGAAAAGTTTTGGAGTGGCGACCGCGAACCGGAAGACGTTGCGTTGGAAGGCCTCCCACTAGGTGGACTGATGACCTGGTGTAGGTTGCGGGAATCCGCTGGATGCAAGTCGCACGGGACCATTCAATATGGCGACACTTGGGGGAGGCCTATGTCCAGCAGTGGACGTCTTTCGGCTGAAATGATGATGATGATGATGACTAACCTTACATAGTGGTAGATAATTACTCAAAATATTTACAGTGTAAACATTATTGTTGGTTGGCCAATAAAGAAAACAAAATGTTTAAGTCCCATGGGGGGAGACTATTCCTACCAACCGGGCAAAAATCAGAATCCGTGGCTGTTACTAAGAAATTCCTGATGGAAAAACCCAATAACACTTTACTCTACCCGGGAATCGGGCCTAGGACCTCAAACTCATCAGTCCTGCCTGCGATAAATGAACAAACAACATAGCTATAAGAATATGACTTGGTCTAGCCCCTAGGCCCCCTGATTTCATATTAATAATGTCGAATGATGGTAGTTGTTATACCGAACTAATCAAATTACAGCAGCGGTCCCCAACTTTACTAGAGTTTACCGGTTTATACTTGTAATGGGGTAAAACCGTAGAAGTTTACAAGTACTAGTTACGACCTATCGGAACTTTATGTTGGGCACTACAAACATTGTCAGGGCGTAATGGTGTATCCTACGAAAGTTCTCATACCGGAACATTTTAGTAACTGATAGCTGATTTTAGTCACAGTTCCGTTCTATACCTATATTTTCGACCAGGTTATATCAACAACAACATTAATTTATTTTCAGGTAACTTTAGCTCATAGAAAAAATAGAAAGAAAGAAAGAAAGAAAAAGCATTTATTAGCCCGCATAGGACAAAACACAAATAAAAATGGTTAAATTAACAGTACTTACAAATAGTAAAAATAAACAAAGAGAAAAAAAAAAAAAAAACATGAAATGAAATTGGTCCAATCCAATAATGAATTTGGTCCAATTGGTTGGTTGGTGGTTGGTTGGTTGGTTGGTTGGTGGTTAGTTGGTGGTGGTGGTTGGTTGGTTGGTGGAATTGGTTGGTGAATTGGTTGGTTGGTATTGGTGGTGGTTGGTGGTTGGTGGTTGGTGAATTGGTTTGGAATGGAATAGCATAAATATGATAAAATACAATTTGTGTTAGTAAATAGAACCTAAAACTATGTTAGTAACACTTCACTATAGGCATATGAAATGGTGATGATGTAAAGCATTCTGTTGTCATTTGGCGTGGTGCTTTACGGCCGGATCCTCATCACAGAGAGAAGGACATAGTGGAAACGTTACACTTAACTTGACCTGAACGGCTCATTATGACGGTATAGGGAATATAAACAGGTATTACACACGTATTATTTACTTGTCGTAATCATCATCATCATTTCAGCCGAAAGACGTCCACTGCTGGACATAGGCCTCCCCCAAAGGGGGGCTTTTGCCATAATAGCCACGCTTGGCAGGCGGGTTAGCTATCGCAGTACGGTTGTTACAAAAGCACAGAGAACGCTGCTGCCCATTTTCTGGTAAGTCCCTTAGTCGCCTGTTACGACTCCCACGGGAAGATATGGGATATATATATTTATATAAAATGATGTTAGTACCTTAGAACTTTCTAAAACCACATTTACATGAATCGTGTTAAAGCTTTTGAACATTTTATTCTACAATGAAAAAGTTAGCAGGTACAATTTAAAAGAAAACAAGAACAATACTTTTGTAGGTAAATGACTAAATCTACTACAAAACTAATACAAAAACTTTCGAGAATCTGAGAATTTGAATATTCAAAAGCAATGGAACTACATACGCGTGTACAATTCTAAAATTGAAAAATACTTTCAGTTTTAAAAAGCTTTTTGTGATGGAGTTCGAGTGGTCCATAAAAATGTATCGTACGTATGTAGTTGCTTGAGCGTGCCAGTCGACTTACCTCATATTTATACTGAATAATATTTTTGAAAAATCCCGATGTAATGAACATAGAGGGAAGTATTTTGTGTTTTGTCTCCGCTATTCAATATAGAGGAGAAGGTCATTCTGAGAGTAAATAAGATAAAAGTTTTTTATTTTGTAACATGGGCAGTTGGCTCAATTACAAAGAAAATGATGATAGCAACAAAAGTTTATAACTGTGTCGCAGCTATCAACGCCCATCTAACAAGAAAACAATTGGTCCAGATTTGAAACTATTTATACAATACTAGCTGATGCCCGCGGCTTTGCCCGCCCGCAAATTATATACTAAAACTTATATTATCTGTGCTAAAACCTTCCTCTTGAATAATTCTATCTTTTATACTAGTTGCTTGAGCGTGCCAGTCGACTTACCTCATATTCATACTGAATAATATTTGAAAAATCCCGATGTAATGAACAAAGAGGGAACTATTTTTTGTTTTGTCCTCGCTATTCAATATTAGAGAAGGTCATTCTGAGAGTAAAAAAAAGTAAAAGTTTTTTTTTATTTTGGAACATGGGCAGTTGGCTCAATTACAAAGAAAATGATGATCGCTACAAAAGTTTATAACTGTGTCGGAGCTATCAACGCCCATCTAAACAAGAAAACAATAATGGTCCAGACTTGAAACTATTTATACAATACTAGCTGATGCCCGCGGCTTTGCCCACCCGCAAATTATATACTAAAACGTTCCTCTTGAATCATTATACTCGTATCTTTTTTAAAAACCCGCGTCAAAATCTCGTAATTTTAAGGATCTAAGCATACATAGGGACAGACAGACGCGGGCGACTTTGTTTCATAATAAAGGGTGTAAAACACCTCTTAACGAAGCTGAAAGGCACTTGTTCTCCCCGTCATTGCGATCATCTTTTTGTTCTACACCATACCTGGGAACCTTCTAATTTCGGAGATATTGGGGGTCAAAGTTCCAACTTTTTGACAAGTTTTTATTATAAGATTTTTACTTTAAACACCTCCACGACCCCCGTACTATTCAATCCATTTATTAGCACAATGTTTGGAGTGCGTTACATTGAGTTCTACCACAAATCATGATTTTTCACCCCAAAAAAAAAGTCGTTTCCCAGCAATAATTTTTGCGTAAAGTTGCTTAGTTTGATGAACAGAATGCTTGGTTGACGATTTCGTGATAAGGTCTTTTACACCCTGTATGTAGTGATAGTGATAACCAACATTGGGGTAAACTTTAGTAGAAAAGAGGGGGGTGTGTAAGTGAGTGTTTGTATTCTTGTGTAGAGTGTGGGGCTGGGGAGTGTGAGTGTATGTGTGTGTGAGTGAGAGTTTGGGTGTGTGGCAGTGTTTATGCTTGTTAAGTTTCCACATTTATTTCAATTGTCACCGTCACTTAGTCTACTGAGCCACAGTATTTAACTTTCTTGTTACTGAAATTTTCAAATTGTCAAAGTTCTGATGTCTTATTACTAAAAACAACTTTAGGTGTCGTAACTTAACTGTACAGACCCCATTGCCTGGTTGTATCGTTGCATGCAACCATGAGCACATTATTTTGCACGCTACTGTAGACAGGAATTTTTAAATCCAAAAATAAAAGTTGTTTTCCAGCTATTATTTTTGTACACACAAAAAAAAAATAAGGTATTATAAATCGTATTTTTATTTCTAGAAAAAGTCAAGGATCATGATAAAGGTCGTTTCGGGACAAGTTTATGTCATTATTTCTGTTTTCGGAATTTTGTATTTGAACAAATGTACCTATGTGGGTGAATGACTTTTAATTCTTACTTATCAGGACGAGACTATAGTCAGAAACTGTTTCATTGAAAAAGGAGAAACAGTTCAAACTTATCACAGGATTGTCCACTGCCTGAGAAATGCATTGATCAGCACCAAGTTTGCTTAATTATCCTTAATGTTAAGACTATAAGGGTCAAAACGCCATGATTCAATCCCATAATTTGTTCTTGACATTTTCCCGAAAGAAGCTAGCAGACATTACCAAAACTAGCAACCGTTTTAATGTTCTAAAGAAAATACAGTTCTGAGTTAAAAATTACGAGAACGTAAGGGCTCATTTCTGGACACGCGGCGCGTCGGGCGGCGCGTTGAGCGGCGCGTCAGGCGATGCGTCTGGCGTGGTGGCGTGTGCACCGGCGGTGTCATCTGTCATATGTTTGTATTTGCGCGCAAACTGCCGCGCTGACCGCGGTGGTGCACGCGGCGGGCAACACTGCATTTCAACAAACGCTTGTAAAATCGCTTCTCCGTAAACGCTCTCATACATTGCCATATGTTTGAATTTTAAGCGGGCCGCGCCGCACGACGCGCCGCCCAACGCGCTGCATCTCCGTAAATGAGCCCTAATACACGAGACGGGTTTGGCTCCACCGATCACAGTATAAGATGAGACATGCTCATTACCGCGTCTCGCGGTCTTTAATTTCAGTTCTTGTGTGACGGATTTAGCTTGTTTATTTATGATATCATCCAGTATACGCTGATTATATACACGTGTTTGCGTTAAGATCGGAGATACGGTCATGGACTTGGGGGGATGTACCGTCTGAACGCATTTCTCATTCTAACTCTCTCTTTGTTCGCGCCCTGGCTATACTGAATGCTCTACTGACATTGACACCGGAGTGTGATTTATTTGCCTCGAGGTGGGTAGACGTATGTATGTCGTGTATGTTAGAGTTTTTTATTTTATTTTCATCATTCCTTATCTGTTATGTCATACATATTTTCTCAAATAAATCAATAAATAGAGCTGGAACGAACTTTTACAAAAATGGTAAAATTCCAAAGGCGTTAGGAACTGCAGCAAACTGTAGCGGCAAAGCCGATTAATCGCAACGACACACAATAGAGAAACGATTAGTTTATATCAGTGTTTCTCAACCTGGGGGTCGCGAAGACTTTATAGGGGGGTCGCAAGAGGTCGCGAAAACTACCTCAATAAACAAAACAATAAAGCCTAGAAAAACAGATTTAATAAGAAAATGTTAAATAGAGGATATAAACATTTGTATGTTCATGCAAATTAACCAAATAAAAAACTATTAGTGTTCATCCATCTTATTATTAATCTTATCTTAATCTTATTCTATTGTCTTCTTATTTTAATCTTAGTCCATCTTATTTGAGGTTTAGCTTGTTTATCATTAACTAATTTCTCCCATCGTGGATCCGTTTTTGCTACATTGAGAATTTGAGAATTAAATCGAAATCCAAATAAAAAAAGTGTTTTAAAAACATTTTTATATTTAAAATTTTGTATAGATATATTTGTAACTTATTAATACAAGAAAAAAAGCGAAGGGGGTCGCCAAATATTTTTTCATACTAAGGGGGTCGTGTCATGAAAAAGGTTGAGAAACACTGGTTTATATAAAACTTAACTTCCTCTTAGTATGCGAGAAGCAGGCACAAATTAAGTAAATGTCTTATGCATCGGCAGGTCAACGCCTTTGAGGAGAGAAGGTCACAATTAGATTTAAAACGTGATAACTTTAAAGCTAGAGCACCTACAGCTATACAGCTATTATATACCATACGATGTCGTCAATATGGTGTTCTGACATGTCCGCTTTGTGCTCAGAGTTTTTTGGCCAAAGTTGGATATGCTAGCCACTTGAGACCACATGAAAGAGCAGCACACCAAAGCTCTCGATAACCACCATAATTATTATAAAGCCATCGAATGCATTCGCTTTGGCCGAAATCGGTTATCGGCTAGTAGGAAATAAAGGTTATTAACCCGCATACATTTATTCAAATACATAATTCCGAAAACAGAAATACTTAATGACATAGACTTGTCCCGAAACTACGTTTATCGTGATCCTTGACTTTTTCTAGTAATAAAAAACGATTCATAATGTATTGTCGGGGTACCTACGCAGAGAAATTAAGGAAAGAGCAAATGACCTTTAATTCCTAATTATCTGGCGCAGACTATAGCTGGCATCATCATCATATAAATCTCCATGAAAATGCCAGCAAGCGATGTCGTGAACTAGGAAAGCGTTTTTCTGCGGTCTGTGCGATTGGCTTTGCCCGTGTGGTTTGTGGTTGCGAACGCTATTCGTCATTCTGAAGAATAATACCTTGTATATCCTCAAATTTGTGTACAAATTCTTACACCTAGTGTCAATTTGGAAATAAACAATCTAAAGCAGAATCATTTTATTTTATAACAATAATAAACTTCATTATCAAGTAGGTAAGTACTTAAGTGGTAATTATTTTTTATTTGACAAATGTGTGCTGCTACCCCGCTGAAGTAGGCAATAAATTATCTACGTTATACCGTCGCGCCTCGTTAGTTTATTATTAAAATAATAATCATCATAAGTGGCCACTATACTTTATTAAGGCCTAAAGATTAAAGAAAATATGTTCAAGATTAAGCAATATTTTATTATTAGAGATCGTTTGGTGCGATACGAAGTCTTTTCTCACCCTAAATTTTCTTGATGAAAACCTATGACCAACAACAACAAACAAAACCTACAATAAATATTATTATTTTTATATCAATGGCGTGAGTGCCCCGGTTAGACTGTAAGCCGACTCCAACATAGTTGGGAAAAGGCTAGGCAGATTAAAACTGTCATAATGTCATCAAAGTCATGGGGAGAGGCGTTCTCCCAGCAGTGGAATGAATCAGGCTAACAGTATAAGTATCATTCACCATCCTTATTATACGTAGACAGTCACTTTTAAATTCTAAGCATAGTTATTATAGCTATAAAAAAATGAATATTATTTATGGTCTGTTATGATATTTATTGAGCAGCGGTGGCCCAGTGGTGGCGGTCCCGACTTACGAACAGTAAGTCGTGGGTTCGAACCCAGTCAGGCGCATTACTTTGTGTAATTTATTTCATCACCGCTGCTCTCAAAACGGTGAAGGAAAACATCGTGAGGAAACCGGCATGTCTTAGAACCAAAAAATTCGAAGATATGTGACATCTACCAATCCGCACTGGGCCCGCGTGGTGGATTATAGCCCATTCCCTCTCATAGAGAGGAGGCCTGTGTCCCAGCAGTGGGAACATTAATAGGTTGATGATGATGATATTTAGAGACATTAAACATTAACCATTCATGGGTCGCATTCTAGGTTAACCGCTTATACAATATTCAACGCATTCCACCATTGTAACCAAAAATAGCATCATCATTTCAGCCTCCCCCAAGTGTCGTCACATTGATCGGTCCCGTCTGACTCGCATCCAGTGGATTTCCGCAACCTTCACCAGGTCATCGGTCCACCTAGTGGGAGGCCTTCCAACGCAACATCTTCCGGTTCGCGGTCACCACTCCAGAACTTTTCGGCCCCATCGGCCATCCGTTCTACGAGCAATGTGCCCTGCCCACTGCTACTTAAGTTTGGCAATTCTTCAGGCTACGGTCGATAACCTTAGTTCTCTGGCAGATGTCTTCATTTCTGATTCGATCACGCAAGGAAACTCCGAGCATAGCCCTCTCCAATGCCCTTTGGGTAACTTTAAGCCTTTTTCTGATAAGGCCCATTGTGAGCGACCACGTTTCGGTCCCGTATGTAATCACTGGCAACACACACTGGTCATAAACTTTCGTCTTGAGACGCTGCGGTAAGTAGTAAAATAGCATGTCAAAATACTAAAATAGCATACATACATAAACTTACGCGTTTTTCCCATGGGGGTAAGAATAAAAGCACAACATGCCACCTGCTATTCGATCCTTACATGCTCCTTTTGCCTCGTCCAAGTTCATACATCTGCAGGCCTATTACAAAAAGAAAGAAAGAAAGAAAAAGCATTTATTAGCCCGCACAGGACAAAACACAAATAAAAATGGTTAAATCCACCTACCCTCCCCTCCTTCCCTACTCCTTCCTGGTTGACCTACGTATCTTTCTGATATCCAGTGACTATCAAGCTTCGGTTGTACACTGAACTTTGATGACAACCGTGAATGTCAAAATATTGGTATTACGTATTTCACAGAGTGGATATCACTTAACGGTGACTAACAGCCCGGGTACGGTGTAACGTCTATCACAAAATTCACTTCAAACTCAGTTGTCATCATTTTTTTTTCCACTAAGCTTACATAATCGCAATATTAGAAGAATCGATACGAAAGCGTCTGTCAAAATGAGTTACGGTGACTATCAGCCACGATGGGCACCGATGACGTCATATTTGATCGCGACCGGTCATACATAATACAAAACTAACCTTTTGACAGTTATTTGATGGACACTGAGCCCAGTTACTATCATTTCGAGCTGTCAACAGAGATACGTAGTAGGCCTGCTGGTCATACACACACATCGGTTGCGAGTACAACGCACCTGACCTGTTTGAAGAACCTCACCAATAAGGTCAGTGTATACCAAAATAATTTTCGTAGTATTACAAATTTACGATTTCCTGCAAAAATATGGTCTCTACAGTGACTAAGTACCCAAATTCAAACAATGAAGTTTTTCCTGTCCAAATTTTGTTTCCTTCTTTTTCCGTTGGTTTAATGTTAATGTTTTGAACTGTAGGTACAGTTCAAAACATTAACATTAAACCACCCTCTGTATTATCTACACTATAATCTACACTAATATTATAAAAAGGAAAGATTTGTATTTTTGTGTGTGTGTATGTTTGTAATGAATAAATTCAAAAACTACTGCGCCTATTTCAAAAATTCTTTCACCGTTAGAAAGCTACACTCAACCTGAGTAACATAGGCTATATTTTTTGACCGTACTCCTACGGGAACGGGAACTACGTGGGTGAAACCGCGTGACGTCCGCTAGTTGTAGTTGTTGTTGTTGTTGTAGTTGTTGTTGTGGTTGTTGTTGTAAGAAGACATGCTGCGCCGAATCCAAGTAAGTTGGGATGAGGTTAGGAGAATTCTGATGATGTGTGTTTAACGAAGATTGACAGCGGCGGTCGGTTTTGTTAATCATCTTAATAAAATTGGGATATGTTTCAATATACATCTATTTTTGGCCTTCGAGCCAGCGGAGGCGAAACCTTGTAAACTTTTCCCAATAATTAAACCGATTAAATAACAATTAACTCCGAAAAGGTTTGCAGACCCTTCCAATCGTTTTAAGAATTATAGAAATAGAATGTAATATTGGAAGTTTGACCCATTTTCCACCAAATGTCATCACCAATAATAGACAAAACGATTCGCGCGATTTTCGTATTCGGTTATAAATTCAAACTTTATTGCAGGCCATAGTTTTGTTAGTATTTTATTTAAATGATAAATGATGTTTATTTTGCAAGTAGGTTTTTACAAACACTTCTACAAGTCATTTTTAGGGTTCCGTACCCAAAGGGTAAAAACGGAACCCTATTACTAAGACTTCGCTGTCTGTCCGTCTGTCCGTCTGTCCGTCTGTCTGTCACCAGGCTGTATCTCATGAACCGTGACAGCTAGACAGTTTAAATTTTTACAGATGATGTATTTCTGTTGCCGCTATAACAACAAATACTAAAAACAGAATAAAATTAATATTTAAGGGGGGCTCCCATACAACAAACGTGATTTTATTGCCCTTTTTTGATAATAATGGTACGGAACCCTTCGTGCGCGAGTCCGACTCGCACTTGGCCGGTTTTTTTTAAAACTGGATGGGGCCGGTGTTTCGTACCTGATTACTCTGAGAAGAAGCAGCCGAAAGAAACTCAGAGGTCATAGTCTCTTTTGAAGTCCAAACATAATCTTGCTCAATTCACATGAGGACTATGCAGATTAGTGCCTGAGATGGTCTTTTGAAGAAAGAACCACACAGATTTGAGTAGACCTGTCCAGTCAGTGCAAGCATTTGTCAGTTAACGTGTAGCTCGACTTATAACTCAAGGTTTTTTTTAGTGTATTTAGTGTTAATGACAATGATGCTTAACTAATTAGATAGTATTATTGTAGGTATTGTATTATTATGAAAACCGTCTTTATAAGATGAGTGGATTTATTACGGTAACTCACACAATATTGTTTTACGCACGTCAAAACATAAGCTAATTTGAGTCACGGAAACATTAAAACAGTCTGTGAATGAGAGTATTTTTATCTGCCGGTACGGATGTTAGTGTTTAGCTACGAAACGGCTGGACCGATTAAAATAATCTTTTGATGTGTACACAAGTAGAATAATATAATTTTATTGGGCTAGATGTAAAGTGTCACTTTTAATTAAACTAGTTTTACCGCTCAAATTTAACCAATTAGCCAATTTTGACCGGTAGTCGTAATAATATTTGAAATATGAGACGATAATAATGGATTTAAAAATGTTTTTGTTTAACTACAAACATCGAGTTTTGCGACTATTAGACCATTCTGTTAATGAAATTAATTTTATCTGTCTGTCCGGATGTCAGTGTTGTTCTACGAAACTGCTGGACCGATTAAAACGACCTTTTTATGGGTTTTTAATTGGTGTAATATATAGGTATATATTTTAAGTATTAATATCTTGGTCACAAAGTCATAATAAATTGTGACAGAGTATCCCACATTTAGCTGAAGTAACCACGCTTGTATCATCTTTACAAAGCCATTAGATAAATGCTCAGTGTCATGCAAGGCTAATATTGATTGGCGCTACGGGACCCTTTGTGCGTGATCCCGACTCACGCTTGACCGGTTTTTTTTTTCATCAGGTGTTAACTACTTGTAGAGGGTTTTCCTCAAGTCTTTGATTACATCCACGGAAAACCCTCTACAAGTAATTAACAATTTCTGCGCATACTGATTGTCATTAAACAAATCGACGACTAACCCAGAAACTTAGTCTCAATCCAGTGTTTCATATGAGGACTAAGCACATAGATATCAGGTACCACTATGTTAGGGAGGATGTGAATAATCATGTAATCAAGTTGAATTATTTGTCTACTCACGAAATGGTGGCTGATGTACTAACTAAATCTTTGTGTGCTCCTAAACATACACAAATCAAAAAAAGTTTGTGATCACAAGCATAAGCTAATATATTTTTTAACCGACTTCAAAAAAGGCGGAGGTTATATGTTCGTGTGTATGTATTTTTTTTTTTTTATGTATGTTACCTGATTTCTCTCCCATTTGTGGACCGATTTTCAAAATTCTTTTTTTATTTGATAGAGTACACTCCTGAGGTGGTCCCATTTTAATTTGGTGAAGATCTGATGCTGATCTTCGGAGATATACAATAGAACTCTTCAAAAAGGGACGGCAAATCTGTTGTGATAGCTCCGATCGGTTGGATGTTCATTGTTTATACAATATCATGACGTAACATCACGCCTGTATGCTCTGAGGGGGTACGCAGATGTGTACAGTACACCCAGATTTCGACAGTTATGGCATGTTATGTTCCATTTATTGGGGATAAGCCTATTACCATGACATGTATTGTTAACCATGTACAATGAATGCATAGCAAATATTTGTAAGTATAGGATATTACAACTAAAAATGGAAAACTAAAATAAAACTTTTTTGCCAAAAATAAAACCGACTTCAAAAAAAACAAAAAACGAAAAAATCACAAAAAGAAAAGGACAAAAAAATACACTAAAAGAAAAACAAAAAAAAAAACACTAAAACAAAACCACAAAAAAGTGAAAAATAACTTTAGATTCAGAAGCCGGTGAGAAAAACACCAAATCAATCAAAGGTCAAGTTTCAGAAGTCGGTGACAAAAACACTAAATCAATTAAACAAGGTCACCGACTTCTGAAGCTTGACCTTATTGATTTGGTGTTTTTCTCACCGGCTTCTGAAGCTAAAGTTATTTTTCACTTTTTTGTGGTTTTGTTTTAGTGTTTTTTTTTTGTTTTTCTTTTAGTGTATTTTTTTGTCCTTTTCTTTTTGTGTTTTTTTCGTTTGTTGTTTTTTTTGAAGTCGGTTTTTTAAATAGATCTTTATCAAGAAAAAGTCTTTGATGTGTGTTTTCTATAAATAGAAATACCGTTTGAAATTAAAAAATAAAACTATTTTTTATCTACACTTCTACACTAATATTATAAAGAGGAAAGATTTGTATTTTAACCGACTTCAAAAAGGAGGAGGTTCTCAATTCGAAGGGTATTTTTTTTAATGTATTTACACCGATTACGCTGAGATTTATGCTTCGATTTAAGTGATTCTTTTTTAGTTTGATGCGGAATAGTTGCCATTTGGTCCCATAAAAATTTAACATAGTTTGGCCCAGTAGTTTTCATTTTATGAACATTTTTGCTTCAGTCGTGTGGTATAATTTCATGTATATTCACCGATTTCTCCACCATTTGTGGAGCGATTCTCAAAAATATTTTTTTATTTAAAAGAGTATACTCCTGAAATGGTCGCACTTAAATTTGGTGAAGATCTGATGCTGATCTTCGGAGATATATACGTACAATGGAACTCTTCAAAACTAGACGGTAAATCGGTCGTGATTGCTGTAATCGCTTGGATATTTATTGTTTATACAACATCATGACGTAACATCACGCCTGTATGCTCTGAGGGGTACGCAGATGTGTACAATACACCCAAATTTCGACAGTTCAGATATGTTAAGTTCCATTTATTGGGGATAAGCCTATTACCATGACATGTATTGTTAACAATGTAAAATAAATGCATATAATAAATTTGTAGAGGACATTACTTACAACTAAAAATGGAGAAATAAAAAAACTTTTTAACAAAAAAAAATAAAAATGATAAAGCTTCAGAAGTCGGTGACAAAAAAAAACTAAATGAATCAAACAAAGGTCACCGACTTCTGAAGCTAAAGTTATTTTTCACTTTTTTGTGTTTTGTGTTTTTGAAGTCGGTTTTTTATCCCCTAAACAACGAGTAACATATTTTATCCCCGTACTACCACGGAAACGGGAATTACGCGGGTGAAACCGCGTGACGTCCGCTAGTCTCTAGTATAATAATAATATAATATATATAATATTATAAAGAGGTAACATTTGTTTGTATGTTTGTAAGTTTGTAAGTTTGTATGTAGGGGGTAATCTCCGGAAGTAATGAACCAATTTTAAAAATTGTTTCACTGGTAGAAAGCTACATTATTCGTGAGTGCTATAGGCTATATTTTATTCCCGTACTCCCACGGGAACGGGAACTACGCGGGTGAAACCGCGGGACGTCAGCTAGTATTATAATAAAGAGGAAAGATTTGTATTTTAGTGTGTATATTTGTAATGAATAAACTCAAAAACTACTAAGCCGATTTAAAAAAATCTTTCACCATTAGAATACACACATTCACTCTGAGTAACATAGGCTATATTTTATCCCCATACTACCACGGAAACGGGAATTGCGCGGGTGAAACCGCGTGACGTCCGCTAGTTTTTTTATAAAAACGTAACAAAAATGATTTCGAATTTTCAAAGTGATCACAAACTTTTTTTGATGTGTGTAAGTTCTGTGTTGTGAACTTGGGCGTAGGTTTTTCTGAAGCCAGTTGAGCCAGCGGTGATGTCTGAGTTCAAACATTGATTGCGGGGAAGTGTTGAATGTTGACCTTCTTAGTGCAGTCACTGTTTGATTTGTGGTTTTCATTCTATTCTTAAATGGAGAATGACTTTTGTATTTGTCAATGTGACCGTTTGATGGCTGCGCTTATGTATTTTCTAGTAACTTTATTTTACAATATATCTGGTGTACTAGTTCCTCAAGTCTTTGATTGCATCCACGGAAAACCCTCTACAAGAAGTTAACATCAGGTTAGGAAATATCGAAATTATTATGAATAGGTTGACCTATTATGAGAATTGGGCTTCTGTAGTATCCAAGATGTATCCAAGCTTTCAATAGCAGTCAGAATAACGTTGCGATTCTGCGAACCAATCAGAATAAAATTTCATGTACCTATTTTCTTTATTTTCCACTAGCGGACGACCCGTGGTTTCACCCGCGTAGTTCCCGGGATAAAATATAGCCTATGTTACTCGTGGATAATATAGCTTTCGAATGGTGAAAGATTTTTTTAAATCGGTCCAGTAGTTTTTGAGCCTATTCATTACAAACAAACAAATAAAGTTTTCCTCTTTATGATATTAGTATAGATTGTTATTAGGGTTCCGTACCCGAATGAAACAAAACGGGATGCTATTACAAAGCCCCACTATCCGACTGTCCGTCCGTCTGTCTCTCAGTGGGCTGTAATCTCATGATCCGTACACAGTTGAAATTTTCACAGCACATGTATTTTTATTGTCGCTTTAACAACAAATAATTCATTATATGGGATCATTATAGAGGAGCTCGTGGCTAATTAATAATAACCGTTTGGGTCGATCGTTAGGTTAAGCCGTGCTTGCCTAGGTTGGTCTATGGAAGGGTGCCTCGGAAAGCACGTTAAGCAGTTGGTCCCGGCTGTCATTTGTGATCTTTGACAGTAGTTACAGGTAGTCAGTGGCCCAAAAAAGTCTGACAACCTGATTCATTATTATGGGATCTCCCCTGATTGTAAGGAACTCTTCACACTGAAAAAACGACTTGGTTTCTAGTTACCGAATTTTCATTAAATAATTACTAAAGTATTTAGTTGCTGTGGTGACTGCCGAACGTTTGGGTACAGTAACAAAACAAATTTAGTTACTTAATTTAGATCTCATTACAAAACTGTTTAGTAAGATATAACATAACAGTTTGGTTAACGAGTGCTGAACTGTTTGGTATGACATAGCTAAAGCTTTGGGTAAGATATAACATAACAGTATGGATAACGACTGCTGAACTGTTTGGTATGACATAGCTAAACTGTTTAGTAAGATATAACATAACAGTTTGGTTAACGACTGCTAAACTGTTTGGTATGAGATAGCTTAAGCGTTGGGTAAGATATAACGTAACAGTTTGGTTAACAAATGCTGAACTGTTTGGTATGATATAGCTAAACTGTTTAGTAAGATATAACATAACAGTTTGGTTAACGACTGCTGAACTGTTTGGTAAGAGATAGCTAAAGCGTTGGGTAAGATATAACATAACAGTTTGGTTAACAAATGCTGAACTGTTTGGTATAATATAACTCTATAGATTGGTTAATGTTAGCTAAACTGTTTGGTGATAGGTAACAACCTATTTGGTAAGATATGTTTGGTAAAGTGTACCTAAATTGTTGATTACGACCGTGCCGTGATTACGGCCGAGCTATTTAGCTAAAATAGCTAAATAGCTCGGTCGTAATCGCGGCCGATCTGTTTAGTTAAAAACAACAATTCGTCTTGTGAGAAAAGTGATACGCGGCGCTAGTTCATTTTTTGGCGTTTGCTCACGAGATGTATTGTTGCTTTAGTTGAAGAGACTAAAATCAAAGAAAACATACATCTATATCTTTTATTATTTCAATTATTTGAGTACAAATTACAATATTATGATTAAATAACATTTATTTATTTGAGTAACAAAGGATAACATTATTATTAAGTATTAACACACAAAATATCCATAAAGGTACACTACACAAGCCTCGAATTTAGGCTACGGCGCGCCGTCCACCCGCGGTCCGCGCTTTGTTTATTCTATCTTTCAACCCTTGAATATGTGCTTCGAGTAAAGCACGATCTTCTATGGCAGAAACGAGAGCATGGATGTGTTCTTTGGATAACACAAGCAGCGCATCTAGCGATACGCCTTCCTCTAAAACAAAACAGAACACAAATTTTATTCTTATGATAAATATTAGCATACGTAGCATGTTTTAATCTTTTTATGTTTCGCTACTGAGAAGAGAGTCCACGACACGATGAGGAGATAATAAGTTTATAATAAAAATCTAACTTTATTATGTGCATGAACATTTTAATTGTTACATACCTTTTAACTACTCCTTGTATTTTGAGAGACCGCAAGAATCCAGATGGTCTTCGACAGATTTATCGCCCATGACAAGCTTTGCAGTTGCACTCAGGAAAATTCTTATTCTAGAAGGCCGCGACAGATACACTAGGCGGGCGTGTGTGAACTTCAAGATTAAATATCCCTGCTAGTACTTGTAATTACTTTGGAAAACACTGAACACATCACTCTCTTGACACTTTTGATATAAGTACTTAAACGCGACTGACCTGTTACTAGTTTGGAAATAGAATGAGCTAGAAAACAAAATATTCTCAATGCAAGTTCATAGTAACTAAATTGTTTAGGAAAAAATACCAAAACATTATTTACAGATTATTAATGTGTTTAGCACCAAATTGCTATACACTATGGTACCGAGCTACCAAACATTAGTTAAATTGCTGCTAAATTTTGGTTGGAAATTTCTAAAGTTGTTTAGATAATAGTTACAAATGAAAGAGCACAGAACTACTAAATATTAGTTGTATAGATTACAGTTAGTTGCTGTCTGCAAATATTTAGCTATATTGCTTTAGCTGCTACAGCTAAGGAGTTTGGGATCCAGTTACTGGGCCTTGTCTGTGGCAACTCAATCACCTACATAGTGTTATTTCACTTATTTCTGAGAACCTACCTTAATGTAAGTAAGTACCTACCATACTGCACTTACCTCCCTAAGTGTTGTCCATTTTGACAACACTCATGGAGGTGGTGGAGGTGGGGTTTGATTGGTATGTTTTAGGTATTTAAACCTTAAACACACCAAGCAAAGCGCCAAACAACGATCACAATCAGTTGACACAAAGGCTTCCCTAAGCTTGGCAAACGTGCCGATACCAACTAGAGCCATGGGTACTTTGTAGTATTTTTTGTTTGGAAGTCTATTATTTTGTAAAAAGTTTTATATGTATGGTCAAATCTTACGTCTAAAAATTTTCCTTACATTCAAATTAGGTAACTTTAATTATATGATTAATAGAAGACGTTTTTGTCTGATTGTACATAAGTACGTCAGATTTTCACGGGCGAGCGAGACGCTAAAAAATACAAGAATTCTATATAGAACAACACATTGTTTTCTATGTACACATTATAGAGATTTAAAAGAATTTGAATGTCTTTGGTACTATACTAAATTCAAATATTATATTTATTCTTTTTCTTAACTCTTCCAAAAATTTTGGTAACTTGCTTGCCCTTAAACTGCAGACAAGGTCAACCTAGTACCTACCCAAGGAGGCTTGGGTAGGTACTAGGTTGATTAAAAAAGAAGATGTTACCATTAGGTACCAACACATAATTTAGGGTTGGCAATGTAAATCCCGAAGAGGACCTTACAGATTGACCTATAGCAAAATTTAAGTAGGTATGACAAAGCCAATAATATTTGTAACTCTTGAAACGACAGCTGAATTTCATTACTTAGTTTAGTTAAATGATGTAAATAATATATAAATGTATATTATAAACTATCGGAACTAGATGACTGATGAATGCTTAAATATTTTTAACCCCCGACAAAAAAGAGGGGTGTTATAAATTTGACATGTCTGTATCTGTCCATCTGTATGTCTGTCTGTGGCACCGATGGCTCCTAAATGAATGGTCCGATTTTAATGCGGTTTTTTCTTTTGTAAGCTGACAAGATCGAGGTTCTCTTCTTAGTTATAAGTCTATAATTTATGAAGATCTGTTCGGGTGGTTGATAATTACAGCTCATTTCCTACTTGAAAAAATGGGGGCTTTTTTAAATTTTCATTTTAATAAGCACTTGTTTTCTTAAAAATGTATAATGGATACAATTTATTACCCAAACACGTAACAAACATCAATGTTCATCACAAAAATGTTTGTCCTGGTTGGGAATCGAACCCACGACCATGGCATGGCAGGCAGGGCTACTTACGTGCTTACCAACTGAGCTGTGAGACTAGCCAAAGAGTGTTGCTATCAATTACTAACAGGAATTAGTAATTAATAGCTCATTTATAAAAACAGAGCTAATAATAGCTAAGCGGTTTAGTAAACACCTACATTTTAGTAATTAGATACCAAATGCTTTAGTTGTTGGTAACTCAACAGGTTTTAACAAAATAATAAATGTAGCCACAGCTAAATTAATTTTGAAAACGGAGCTGAACTTTAGTAACAATTAACTATAATATAGTAAATATTCAAGTAGCTAAACTGTTCAGTTAGACTATTTTTTTCAGTGCATGCGCGAGTCCGTCTTGCCCTTAGCCGGCTTTTTATTCTCTCATGCATGACTGTAAAAGTTACTCTAAAGCCAAATAAAATCCGGTAAAAAGTTTTATCTTTTACGTTACGCGTGTCAAATGACTCATCCTGATTCGTCGACCGACAAATAAACAGAAGAAATGACGATGATTGATATAGGGTTTCTCGATTAGAATCGAATCTCATTTGTTCCGCCCTAAGGGAAATTAAAAAGATTGTGGCTTTGTTGGTTCACTTGACGGTACTTAAGTGATCATTGAGTGAGGTGGTATCTGGAGTATTGTCCTTTTCGGAATTTCTTAAACTACTGGGGTTGTAGACCGGGACTTCAACAGATCTAGATAGGTTACACTTGTAGCGACATCTACACGGCATGTATCGAAAAGGTGTAGTCTTAATTAAGGAGAAGAGGTGACCTATAGACCATTAAGAAGGCTATCACAATTTTTCTTGTATTTGAGTGTTATAAGAGTCTAGCACTCGAATACAAGAAAAAAATAATATTTAAAGCGCTCCCTAAAGAAATAATCAAACTTTCTCGGGCATATTTTTTTTTTACTTTGTGGCTATATGTAAACCATAATCACTCATCTAAACTGAGATTTTTAATGACTGTTGTTTTATATAAGGGCACAAAATTAAAAAATAAATATGCCCGATAAAGTTTGATTATTTCTCTAGGGAGCGATCAAAATAGAAATCAATTTTTTTCATGTATTTGAGTGTTAGACTCTTAAAACAATTAAATACAAGAAAAAATGTGATAGCCCTCTTAAATATAAAAAATCTATTTGTGATATCCAACTGGTTAGTATCATTCATCGACCATAAGGAACGTGTCAAACTTGACAGTTAAATGTTATTTTGCTCTATGGCTTCACTGCAGGATCACAGATTTTCTGTGACGTCTTCTGATGCTGCTCTATTTGCTACATACGAATGTCACGTCATATCTGACGTTATGCAGAATCCTGGGGCCCTACTCCCTAACGCTTCGTCCGTAATTCGGATCTATCCGTCTCTCACACTCGCACTTATCTGCAGACGTGCGCGAGATAGATGGATAGCATCTGCATCGCACAATCCGTGAGATTGGAATTTTACTGCAGCCCAAAATTACAACCATCGGACTAATGCCCTACAGATATGACTCCTATTTGGTCGGCAGATTCTCACTTTGCAATTGAGGATGACGAGTTCTACACCTAATTATTTTAAAGACTCAACGATTTGGTATAAAGTAAGCGAAATTTTGGCGGTTGAACCGCCAAATTTTGAAGAGACCTACACTCAACATTATGTTGACAAAGGTAGAAGAAAAAGAGAGAAACTTTGTAGTAAAAATAATAATAATTATAATGACATCTCATTACATTATTCATACAATCTTCCGTCGTGCTTCCTCAAAGTTTTTCTTTGTCTGTTATTTATTTTTGTCACGGTTGTGTTATTGAACAGTTCGTGACCGTTTTTATGAAAAAAAAAAAGTTTTTTTTCTTCTTCTTGTTATGTATTTGTATGGTTTTTTTTCCTCAAAATAAAGTTTTAAATCCGTGTAGGACGTAAATAAACGCCACGTGATTTTCCTTAAAGAAATTTCAGGTGGGCTGAAACGTTTTTTCTTTTGTGGCTATGACAACATTTCTGAGAATGTTTTCAATGAACCTTTATACATAAGAAGTGGCTCGTGGGTTTGTCCACGTGCGGAAACAATATATTTATCAGAAGGGGAACGCTAAGCTCAAGTGAGACTGGACTTGCCACGTCTGCCGCATGCCCAATGAGCTGTAGACAAAAATATAGTTGGTGCCAGTTAAGATGAGAATAGCGGTCATTGCCCTTTCCCTAATATCTCTTCGTACAAACTAAAACAAATACACCATGGATCGTTTTTCATTTGATAAAATGTTGAAGATCACGGTAGATGAAGATTCAAGACTTGAACAGGTTTATTTTCGGTTTTCAAAGTTAAGAAGTTCAATAAATGTAGGTGGGTCAATGACCGCTATTCTCCTCTTAACTAGCACCAACTATAGCAACGTTCTGTAGCCCTGACACAGCCAGAAAGCGTTATGGTAGACCTCATAGAAGATGGCGAGACGAGCTGGACAAAACCAACAATCAGTGGTCCACATTAGCCCTGAATAGAAACAACTGGAAGTCATAGGGAAAGGCATTTGCCCAGCAGTGGGATGCCAAAAGTTAACAGTATCAATACCAGTAAAGGATTAAAATTATCATGGTGTAACTGTGTCAAAAGGTTACTTTCATTTTGATTTTTAGTATGACGTTGGTATTAAAACGGGTGTTTAGTCTCAACGGACCGCTATCAATTAATTTTGGTCCGTTCAGACGTAGACAAAAAATGTTTACGTCCGAACGGACCGGTGTCAAAAAAAACAAATGAATAAACAATAATAAGTTTAAAGGGCAGTCGCATACATTGTTGTTGTTTTCATTGCTCACGTATTGAAGCCTAAGGTCTGACTTGGCTAGTTTTCAAACGAATTAAAAAAAAACATTCTTTATGAGCGTAAAATAGGGGATGAAAGTTTGTATGAAATTTCTTCATTTTTGATGTTATAATTGTAAAAATTGTAGATGAGCTCATGCATGTTTAGAAATAAAAGTATACTGTGTCACTTTTTCGAAACTTCAAAAATTTCGGAGTTTCATACAATCTTTCATCCCCTATTTCACCCCCTTAAAGAATAGTACATTTTGATACAAGTGGAGGAAGCTTGTTATTGTATTCTAGGCGGAGAGCCGAGAACTGCAATAACAAATGTCCACGTGTATCAAACGTCGTTTTTCAATACACCTTTGAAGAAATAAAATAAATAAACTAAAAATATTTTTGTCATGAATCATTATTAGGAAACTATGATTAAAATTTTCTTTTTTTTCCGCGCTTTGCTTTCGCCAAGTTGAAAGAGAAGCAATGGTATAAAGCCATAGCGTATATGAAAAATAGAAAATTCAAATATGTTTGAGTTTAGAACACAAATAAATGTTAATAGATCCACCCCAAAAAAGTACTAGGCTGGCATGAGTTCAAGGTGGTATTTATTTTAAGAATCGGTCATGTACCCCAAATAGTACTAAGCTTAGGTACCCGAAAAAGTACTAGGCTGGCATGAGTTCAAGGCACTGCAGACCCACCGTACCCCTGGCCGTACCCAAAAAAAAAAACTTCGAAAACTTCGTAAATAATTCTCTTTGTCCCCAAAGTGCCGGGCCTCCACCGGCCTCCTTCCGGCCTTCGGCCCGGTGCTCATGCCGCCCATAAAGGATTAAAAAATACAACACTATTACCTGGTGGTATCGTTTAACTTTAAAAAACCCACCGTACCATCAGGGGTACGCCCAGGGGTACGGTGGGTATCCAGTTCAAGGTGGTATTTATTTTAAGAATCGGTCTACTGGTAGTGAATACAATTAATATATTATTTAGATACCATCTTGGATTCATGCTTGCCTAGTAACATTTCATTTTATTTTTTTAACTTTTGCACCCGAATGTACTTGATGAAGTTTATTCATTTGTTTTTTTTGACACCGGTCCTTTCGGACGTAGACATTTTTTGTCTACGTCGGAACGGATCGCGGTCCATTCGATTTGGTCCGTTCAGACTAAACACCCATTAAAACATGCTAAGCAATAATTGTTTGATATATAAGAACATTTTTTTTTCGGATTGGATATCATCAAATGACCCCTCCCGCTCTGGGCGGAGTGCAAGGGAGTGTCAGACTTTTACTGACTAAAACCCATCCATGTTCCTTCTTAGCCCTATAAGTTCCAGGGCCGGTATCCAAATCTATTATAATTCGCTTCAAACTTCACTAAATAAACCACAAACAAATCGAAAGCGAAATCAATAATCAACCTTTTCGGATTCACCTTTCAAAGTTGGAAAGTATAGCACAACAACTACACTAGTGGACGGCTTAGATTGATCAATACTGTGTCCGATATAAAACTGTCACCTATAACACCGAAATGCTCTTTCCATACCCATCCGTTCCCTAGGTTTTGCCTACCTTCATTAAAGAAACATCGACCAAATTTCCCTAGAGGAGTAATTATAGATACTAGGTAATCAACATACTGCTGATGTCGTGTTGATCCCTAAAGGGTTATGCAGGGGTGAAGATACTCTTTGAACTCAAAGTTTAGTATGATGGTGTTAGTTCCCCTAGGAGGGTAAAGTTGGTATTCAGAGAAGGTTGAAAAACTGATAATAGTCTATGTTCTATGATAACGTGCGCAGTTTAAACATTGTTAGTGGACTAGCACTTCGCCCGCGACTTCGTCCGCGAAAATTGTAATAGCTCGGCTAATTTGCTTAATACCAATAAATTTTATAGCATTTGTTACTCGGTAAAGATGTAGCTTTCTAATGGTGAAATATTTTTTTAAATCTGTTGACTAGTTCTTGAGTTAAATCGTCGATTTTTTGTTCATGTGTTTGTTAACACATATGAACAAAAAATCAAAACTATCCTCTTTATTATATTACTACTACTACTACAACATCCCATAACGTCCACTGCTGGACATATGCCTCTCCCATGATGGGAGGAATTCGCCGTAATCTCTCTTTATTATATTAGTTTAGATTATTTATCTTATATATTACTAGCGGACGTCACGCGGTTTCACCCGCGTAGTTCCTGTTCCTGTGAGAGTACGGGAATAAAATATAGCCTATGCTACTCAGGATGAATGTAGCTTTCTAATGGTAATATTTTTTAAAATCGGCGCAGTAGTTTTTGAGTTTATTCATTACAAACAAACACACACACAAATATACAAATCTTTCCTGTTATAATATTAGTGTAGATATATAATATATATAGTGTAGATTATTAGTGTATGGATGTCAGATAGTGGGCGAAGGGTATCGAATAGCTAACTTGTGTGGGAGTGTACTAACAGGAACTTGTAAAAGCTTTTACTTTCTCCTGCATATCAGGACACTGCCAGCGGGCCTACACAAATAATGATCTATTATTTATCGATAATAATAATGAAAGAGACAAAAAGTATTCGAAGTTTTCGAATTTCATAGCAACCGAAAAGTCTGTGTTGTCGAAAAATCATGTTGTAAGTCATAGAAATACTATATACGCTTTAGCTGCGATTGGCACTTGTATGACAGATAACAGTGGCAAAACTAGTCCTAATGGGACCCTGTATTATTTTTTGGGACCTTTGGAATCAGAGTGCGGTGTAGCTTAAAAATAGCATAAATAATGAAGTAATGATTTTTGCAAAAATAAATAGCACCCTAACTGGCATCGCATAATCTGTCATTGAATTTACTCAAAAAATGTAATAGCGACCTACGTGAGATAGAGTACCTAACTTCGTCCGAGGCTCGCATAGGTAAATCGGTAATCTTCATTGAAGAGCGAGCGAAGCGAGTTATAAAATAGGTAGATTTTTTCTGAAGAAATCTACCTATAAAAGCATCCTGACAGGGTATCGACATAATCCAAGTCTATACTGAAATGTGATCGTACCGAGCTCGAAAAAAATGAGCTTTCTGTACCGCGATAAGTTAAAATTTCATTAATATAGAGATTGTCTGGTTATTTTCCTGTGCACTTCGGGGGCCCTTGTTACTTGGGGGCCCCGTATCATCGGTAAGGCGGTAGTTACGCCCCTGTCATATACCCAGTGATTTCTACAAGACAGAGTGTGATCCTTTTGTTTAAATATGACTAGAAAATCAGTACGGATTTATAGATAGATCCGAACATGAGCGATCACTACCTAGATCATACAGGTCGTCATTATGCCGTGAGTTATAGCATCTAGATCAACTATAAACGTAACCAGATGCAGCTGAATTTCACGAGATCAATTTCAGAGAACGACCACCAATCTCTTCAATCTGTTTGTAACAGTTGATTTACCAGGAAACTATAATTAGGTAGGTAAGTACTTATTCAAGGAAGTAAGATTAATGTTTCTCTTAAATTATAAATATTTATTACTAGAAATAACAACTGATTATTTTTTTTATAAGTCGAGCTACACGTTAACTGACAAATGCTTGCACTGACTGGACAGGTCCACTCAAATCTGTATGGTTCTTTCTTCAAAAGACCATCTCAGACACTAATCTGCATAGTCCTCATGTGAATTGAGCAAGATTGTCTGGACTTTAAAAGAGACTATGACCTCTGAGTTTGTTTCGGCTGTTTCTTCTCAGAGTAGTCAGGTACGAAACACCGGCCCCATCTAGTTTTAAAAAATGACGTGTAAAAGTGTTTGTAAAAACCTACTTGCAAAATAAACATCATTTATCATTTTACCTCGGTTACATGTGAAACCGACGGTTCTCTATTGTATTACCTAACTGTTTTATTCATAATTTAAAGTGCCATAACTTTTTTTGTCCTAATCATCATTTGTCCGAATGATAACTTACCCGAACTTAATATCACATAATATCACATGCCATAAAATTGAAATCCCTAAATACAATATGCCCTAAACCCGTTTGTCATAAATATTGCAATCAATAATATACAAAAGACTTAAAACCGTTTTCAATAATAGTTATAAATCCTAAATTCAAAAAAAAATATCGTTGTATTGATCTTAATAATATTTTTAAAACAAACCGGTATGTTCCCAGACGTTCCCAAAAGGGAACAGAACATTGTTATTTTAATTGTGTCTGTAATTACGGTAACTACAGGTTAAGTGTTACTTGGCTTTTGCTATAATACCTTTTTAAATAATATTGCTCGAAATTTGTAAGAATTAAAAAGTAGAACCATCATAATATTGCAGAAAGTTCACAGTAAGAATCTTCTTTTGGCATACATTTCATATCGGTAGTCACTAAAACACAGAAAATCAATCAATCAAACAAACATACACCAAACAAACATAGGTACATCATGCATTCAGCAAGCATGCAGCAAGCATGCAGCAAGCATTCAGCAAGCATGCAGCAAGCATGCAGCAAGCATGCAACAAGCTTGCAGCAACCATGCAGCATGCAAGCACACATACAGTATGCAAGCAAGCATGCAGCATGCAAGCAAGCAAGCAACATGCAGCAGGCATGGTTTCTGTCACGGCTCCGGCGCTGCGGGGCTCCGGCGGTCCCACGCGAGCTTATCGTCGCAGATGTGTTTAACGCTCACCACCGCAGCTTCGGCTTGCTGGCCGGCTTCGCCGGCCAGCCTCAGCAGCGGCGGCGAGTGTTACAACCCCCTGCTCCTCAACTCGCGGGCCGCCTCGCCCCTCCGCGCCTACGCGATTTTAAATTACTCTCTCGGGGTAGGGCAGACAAGACTGCGTGGGGTCGGATTTACAGCAATTCGTTTCTGTCACTAAAACCTAATTTTTAGCAAATGTTTTAGGACCAAAAATTTCATTATACTTATATGAACATTCGGAATAATACACATTATATAATAAAATACTTAGGACATTTGACTTTATGGCATGTAAAATTAGAAGATTCAATTATTATAGTATCCGATATTATGACAAAACAGTTTTAGAAATAAAGATAATTATATAAAACAAAATTTCGGGATTTTGAACATTATGGTTACTGAAGTTTATAGCAAACGTTTTATGGATAATGATTTTCGGACAAAAATTTTTAGGAGAATTAAGGGAGTACCGAAACCGACCCCTCGCATTCTTGGAAATTTACGACATGGTTCCGGGTTGAAAGAAAAACAAGAAAAGATCGTTTGGTAAGTATGGGTACTTATGGAGGTATTTTTAGCTTTTAGAGAGTTTTAAATCACTCTGGCTGGAAAGCAAAAAACACATTGTGGTTTCATGACCGATTCAAAAATGGAATGACAATAGGATGGAACACTCAGTTACATTTTTTTTTAAACTTGTATAGATAGATGTCCCCTCGGGAATTTTAGAAAAATATATTATTTGTATTTTTTTTACAGCATAAACAACATAAACAAGAGGATTCCTTGTAAATTTTGGGGCTGACTGTACTGTACAAAAACAAATGAGAATTGAATCGGTGGAGTACTTTGTGAATAAAGTCAGATAACTATGGAGCAGAATGGGAACAAATTGACAAGTATTTCTAAATAATAATAAATCCTTGGAGTAACTTGGGAATTAATGTATGAGATTCTTATAATTGTAGTTCAAAGGAAATGGAGTACTTTGGGAATAACCCGTTGCTGACAGGCTCGCTAGTAGCGCGACTGCTGAGCTACTGAGGTCCTGCGGGTTCGATTCCCAGGTTGGGCAAAGTGTTATTGGGTTTTTCCATCAGAAATTTCTCAGGATTGCTGGCAATAGGCTCGTACCCTATTCCGTAGGACCTAAACATAACTAGTATAGTTGTACTTTTAGGTACACCTCTGCCTTATCCTTCTGCGATTACAGGCGTCATATTGAATGACGGACAGGAATTTCCGATTTTAAAACTTTTAACACAAACTGAGATAATATCTAAATATCTGCTTACCTCCTATTTGTTTAGGTAAAACTGTGCCCTGTTTTTGCTGGAAACATTTATGTCGACGATGAACTGAGTTGATTGATTTATTGAGACAGAATTGAGCAAATACGCCTCGGATGCGTAGGTACCAGTTTTGCCGAAACGCAAAATCTAAATAAATTATAATTTGAAACACAATTAACTAAATAGGGAAAATTCATCAAAGTTTAACGTAATCTAGTCTAGTGTATACCTCCTCCATGTGACAGTGCTAAATTAGGTTTATAATATGTTTATAATAGGCTAATCCCTGGAACTGATTCTGTTTTACATTGATTAAAGAGTTATTTTTCTTATTTATTTTAGTTCTTTTCATAAACGGTGTAATCCCAGGAGCTTACCATGACGTCTTAGAGCAGGATTGTTTTAATGTCATTCTCGTGTGGGAAAGAGACAGTGCTATAGAGGACGTCTAGCGCCATCTCTTTCTCACTCTGGAATAAGATTAAAACGATCCTGCTTTAAGACTTCATGGTAGGCCACCTGATCTGCATAGCTATTCACAACGATTCGATTCAATTTCGATTCGACAAGTCGTATGTCTGTCTTTTTTTTGGCATTACGAAAGCGAACGAGATAGACATACGACTTTCCGAATCGAAATCAAATCGAAGTGTTGTGAATATCTATGCTGCTCTTTATCCACGAGCCCCACATGCAAAAACCACTCTAAATTTTTATTATATAACAAAATATAATTTTTGATGAATATTATATATATAATATTCATCAAAATTTATATTTTGTTTTGTTTGAATATTCATCAAAAATGTATATTCTTAAACAGTAAGATGCAGTGGGGCTTTATTGGCACTACGGGGCGTAATGTCAGAAGTGAAACGAGTATTTTAATTTTAAAATCGACGTATTTACGTGCCTAACGTTAGTAAGTTCTGCCATATGCCACACGTAATCAAATCACTCATTTAAAAGATATAAGCCAATAAGATAGTGCAAATAGCTGTTTATGTCATTGATCATCATAACAAAATACCGGATGACATTTTTATCACTTTCCAAAAAAAAAAAATGGGTATTTTAGGTGAACGGAGTAGAGGCTTATGGCATACTTACCTAGTTTTGTTTTTTCTTTTTTCCACAGCTTAGAAAGAAATTGATCCATCATCAAAAAACGGTACAAATTTCAAGTAAAATTTTCATAATATAACAAAGAAAGAAAAATTTTGAAAAAAAAAAATGAAAAAAAATCGTTTTTTTGATTATTTTTTTTTCGCAAAAAAAGAAAGAAAAACAAACTAAGTTTGCCATTTGCTTCTACTCCGTTCACCTTTTAAACCCATTTTTTTTTGGAAAGTGATAAAACGTCACGCATATAATCCCCGAAGGTTTAATAGTGGAGCCATATTTCACCAGTTATGTTTAATTCCCATGTAATAGGGGCGAACCTATTGCTATTAACCGGCCGCAAATCCAGACTCCGTGGCTACTACTGAGAAATTCCTGAATGAAAAACCCAATAACACTTTACCCGACCTGGGATTCAAACCCAGGACCTTATGCTCAGCAGTCGCGTTTCCGACCACTAGACCAACGAGGCAGTCATTTCATCCTATTGTAGTTGATCAATATTACAAAATCAACTTTAGTCATTTAAAATATTGGTAATGATTTTTGAGTGAATTGCCTGTTTCGTTGGTTTTGACGTGGGTTGGTGAGTTCAGAAACATTAAATAAGAACGCTATCTTTTATTATATACCTACTAGCGGACGTCACGTGGTTTCACCCGCGTAGTTCCCGTTCCCTTGGGAGCACGGGGATAAAATATAGCCTATGCTACTCGCTGATAATGTAGCTATCCATTGCTGAAATAATTTTTCAAATCGGTCCAGTAGTTTTTAAGTTTATTCGTTACATACAAAAATACAAATATTTCCTCTTTTGTAATCTATACTATGCTAATATTATAAAGAGGTAACATTTTTGTTTGTATGTAGGGCGTAATCTCCGGAAGTAATGAACCAATTTTAAAAATTGTTTTCCTGGTAGAAAGCTACATTATTCGTGAGTGCTATAGGCTATATTTTATTCCCGTACTCCCAAGGGAACGGGAACTACGCGGGTGAAACCGCCGGACGTCAGCTAGTATTAGTATAGATTGAAAATTAATAAGAATATTTAAACGAATTACAAATCTGTCAGTGTATGTCTACACTGACAGATTTGTAATTCGTTTAAATATTCGACTAGCCTAGTCCCCCCCTAGTCTTTATCTTCCATTCAATTAAATAGGTAGTACTTAGATATTAAATGGAAACCAAACCAGCGTGCCTGAGAGATTTTTCTCAACGGCATGTAAAGCTAAGTCACAGGCTCATGGGTGTCATAAAAACTCTGACAGGGTAGGAATTAACTACACGAAAAAGACAAGACAGGCAAGACTGTTATTTTTGACGTGATAACGTCTTACAAATCGGCTGCACGCACGAAAAAGTGTCACGAATCCTGTGATCAACGCCCAGCCCAAACCCGTGGACCTAGAAAACTGTAAATTTTCACAGTGGTTCCCTTTATAATGTAGACAAGGAATATGGAAGGATTTTTCGAAATTCAACTCCAAAGAGAGCTAAATAGGGGATGAAACTTTGTATGAAAGTCCGTCAGTTTTAAAGTTAGGATCTAAAAATGTTGTGTATAGATTGACTATTGAAAATAAATTTATACGTGTCTCAGTGTTTTTGATAATTCTACCCCCAAAGGGTTAAAAAAGGGGATGAATTTGTGTATGGAATTTTTGAAGTAAAAATCACAAAATTTTATATCTAGGCGTATGGTTGGAAGCTAACGCAACGGTGTTGTTAGAATTTCAATCGTTAAAGGGGTGTAAAGGGGTATGAAAATTTGTTTTTTTAAGTTAAAATCATTAAATCATGAAAAATGACGTAATCACGTAACGTCATTTAAAAAAAAAAAATGGTTGTCTGTAAAGCATTTTTTTATTATGATTATAATGTGTATGATAACATGAATAATGACATTGATGTAACTTCATGATATTATTAAGCATGTAAGGCAAATAAATAAAATTTCATTTCATTTTATTAAAAAAATACTATTAAAATGAGCAAAAACGTAACTTTAGTTCAAAATGTGGTAACACATTCCTACAAATAATACTTTTCCAAGTGCGTTCCACTGAATGCTGCAATCTCAAGCTAAGTAGGTCAAGTGCAAGGCTCCCCATCTCCAAGAACGAAAAGAAAAAGATGTTTTCTCAAACGTCTTATTTTAAATACTTCGATAGTACGCAGTGTACTATTCGCTTTTTTATTCCGCATCTGTTTTCTAGTTTCGACATGTTTATTGATATTTTTAGTTATGAAAAAGAGATGGTGGTATATAAATTGCTACGAATTTATCATGAGTAAGGTGATTTGCAATAAATTAAGGACGTTTCTGTGTAGTAATGTGGTTGTGATTTTTTTTTGTGAAAGTGTAAAAGCGACGTGTGATAATCAAAAGTTTTCTGTGTATTTATTTATGTGTTGATGTTGTATTTATTATTTAATTATTTAAAATCTTTGTTTTGCACCTAAATATAAGTTTATGCACGTTTACAGAATTATTGAATAATTTAATGTTTATGGCGATAAATAATTTAATAATAATTAAATAATAATTAATGATAATTTAATGTATAGGCCTAAGATACCCCTTGTGTAAGGAAATATGATGTGATGACGCAAATATTAATAAGTCACCAAAATCCAAAGATAAAATTACAAATTCCCAAATCCTGTTAAATTAATAATTCAAACAATTAATTTTAAGTCCTTTCTGACTTTGTTACTTACCGAAAGTCACGTCAATTACGAAGCATTAAAATTTTCCGAACCGCCGACTCCGTGATGTCGTCCGCATCATAAATCATCTAAAGCCAACAAACTTTCCGCACTTCAACCAAAATAGCAATTAAAGTACTTTCAATTAATATTCAGTTACGAGATCAAGGATTTTAATAAATTTTAATACAGTTTCATTGTATTTTGGGATAGTTTTTTTTTTAAACTGCACTCACTAGAAGACACGCACGCACAATCACTATTGCGAATTTAAATTCAGAAAAAAAAAAAAAAAACTATTATTAATCTTTAGAATAAGACACTGGAATATTTTATTCCAAATTTAATTTTCAAAAACATTCGATGCTTTCAAAAAGGAGCGAAGACACGCTGCGTTCAAAGTTGCGAACATTCTGACGCGACACGGTATGGAGGCGGCCACGCGGGCGAGTCTCACAGAATAGACTGGAGTTAGCAACTTGTTCTCGGTACAAAATGGGACTAATGCGCATGGTTCGGGGCTAAGATAATCCGGGGTAAAATGCGAAGAAAAACCATGAAGGCTTTCACCGTGAATGTATCTTTTCTATTGTGCCAGTGCATTAACCAAGGCGGTTGATTAGCCGCGCGCTGTTGCCAGCTGCAAAAAAAAAGTTTCCAAAAATGCCTTTGCCTATAATAAATCTGGTCGTCATTCGAAGGTTAGGTAAACGTTTAAATGTTCTTTCGTTGAATGAGATGACGGTAATGACCGTTG
Source organism: Xestia xanthographa (assembly GCA_905147715.2). Taxonomy (NCBI): domain Eukaryota; kingdom Metazoa; phylum Arthropoda; class Insecta; order Lepidoptera; family Noctuidae; genus Xestia; species Xestia xanthographa. The sequence continues at coordinate 11,110,874 of LR990660.1, read as the reverse complement.
AAAACTATCTTGGAACATTTAACACGTTTCAAAGTGATGGATCACGTCATTAGTGCACGAATGTAATCGAACTGTCAAAATAAAGTGTAAAAGTTTAAATATGAATCAAAAGAAAAATGTTGACCATTTGTTTCGTTTTTTCACCAAATATTTTTCAGTTTTCTAAAGAGTATGAAAAGACAGCTGTTTCTGAATGAATTGTTATTTATTGAATAAGAGTGACTGAACTCGGTATGGTGCAATATTTAGGTTGAGATCGTTTTTCGATACTCTCAGTTTTACAACAATTGTATAGTTTTCAATCATGAAAGAATTTGAAAGTTTTTTTTTTAGATCAATTATGAAGATTTTTTGTATGGCTTGTCATACAGGGTGTAAACGGAGCCTTAAACCAAGCATTCTGTACATCAAACTAAGTAACTCTTCGCAAAAAATATTGTTTTGAAACGACTTTTTTTTCGGGGTGAAAAATCACGTTTTACGATAAAACTCAATAGCACATTGTGCTGATGGACGCATTTAATATTAAACGGGATATGGAAGTATTTAAAGTAAAGTTATGGTCTTAAAAACTGGTATTTGAAAAAAAACTTGTGAAAAAACTTTGACCTCCAATATCTCCGGAACTAGTAGGTTCCCAGGTATGATCCTGTAATGTTGGGGGTTCCAGGGTCTATTAAATTAGACAACCAACTCGATCGATTATGCTTTTATTACTGAACAAAGGGAATATATTTTATAATGCGCTTTAGGTAAAGTGCTTACTTAGCTTAAATGTATACATATATTCTAAAGGAGCGTACTTACTACGTTAAACATTATTATGGAGCATACATACACTTCAATCCAAAACCAAAAAATGATTGCAATGACGGGGAGAAAAAGTACCTTTCGGCTTCGTTAAAGATTTATTTACATCCTTTATACTTAATTTCGCTTTTTTTACTACACTTTTAGGGTTGCGCCTCATCTAGCAGAGCTCGGCATCTCGCTCTGTTTCTCACTCTAGCTAATGACAGTTTTGAGCGACAGAAAAGGATAAAAGCTATTCCATGTTGATAGATGAGGCACAGCCCTTAATTCCATAGTAACCCAAGATAATTAAAGATTATGTAGATTTATTTTAATACCATAAAGTTCGTCAAACATGTGAATAACTTAATATATTGATCAATAATTTAACGTATGTACACATTTACATCATTATTATTCCATTGTAATTTCACAAAGCTGTTGTTTTAAACGTATTAAATGTGAATCAGTCGATTGGTTGTCTCGTTAATCCAGTTGTCGATGCACTGCAGTTAAGAGTGAATGCATGGAGAGCAGCGGTGGCCCAGTCGTGGCGGCCCCAACTTACGAACAGTAAGTCGTGGGTTCGAACCCAGACGCGCGCATTACTTTGTGTAATTTATTTCATCACCACTGCTCTCAAAACGGTGAAGGAAACGTGAGGAAACCGGCATGTCCTAGAACCAAAAATTCGAAGACATGTGACATCTACCAATCCGCACTGGGCCCGCGCGGTGGATTATAGCCCACTTCCTCTCATCACGAGATTAGACCGTATCCCAACAGTGGGAATATTATAGGTTGATGATGATGATGATGATGGCATGGGTTCAATTCCCAGGCCAGCCAAAGTGTTATTGGGATTTTCCATTATTAAAATTATCCCGCTGTAGCCCACAGTTTGGATTTGTGCCGGGTTTAAGGCAACAGGTTCGCACACCACTACATGGGACTTAAACATAAGCGAAAATAAATGTGGGTGTATAATCTGTTTATGCTTAAAAAATCATCTGTCCCATACATTTGGGTCGAGTAGGTATTGAAGTTTTGTATTGGACAGCTGATTTTTTTTTTACGATTTCGATGGTTGTCCGATGGAGAATGTTGTTCAGTTTGATGGTCTGAATCATACCCTGAAATATGACCATAACTTTCTTTGGTGTCAATATCAATAAAGACACCAAAGAAGTTTTTCTTCTTTTGTTTCGAGTTGTTGGCATTACTGTTGTTGTTGTTGGTGTTGTTGGCCAATCTTTTATTGAAAAAAGAATAGATATATATCAAACATAGATAACGTTCCGAGAAGCTTCAACACGCGCTGGTCAGCTGTAAATAAAACTATTATTTTAATTATTGTAATCATGTTTTATTAACCATCCATGATCCACCGGCGTTCCACAGATAATCTCAACCTCTTTAGAGCTGTCCTTCAAGTAGTGATGTACTACTTCTTACATCTCCCTTTCTTTATGAATAAAATTATTTTCTTATATTTAAACTTAGATTACTTACATACCTACTTCAAAATCCTCAAGGTATTTTGGTTTGTTCACTACTCTACCTGATCTAGTAGTGTACTCCATCCTGTAATTTACATTGTCATTAACTCTACAACTATTGTCCATAACATTATTTTCATTTGTACTATTGTCTAATACACTCAGTCGATTAGTGTTATCTGTCCTGTTATTTACATCATCGTTAACTCTAAAACTATTGTCCATAGCATTATTTTCATTTGTACTTCTATTTTGTGCTTGCATATTATCCTCATTTCTTAAATTATTACCGACTTCAAACTTTGTATGTGGAGAACCTCTGTAGATATTGTATCTATTTCTAATCACTGTTTCTCCATTTTCTAATTTAACTTTGTAAGCTCTTGGATTTTCGGCTTTGTTTATAATCTGGCCTTTAACATTATTATTTTTACTGTCTCTAACAAATACATTTTGATTGATCAAGTATTCTTCTTCCTTTCCTTTATATTTTCTATCATGATACAATTTATACTTATTTCTCTTATCCAATAAATGTTCTCTCACATTTTCACAGTTTGTTTCATTATTAGATACAATTGTAGGTATTAATGAATTTACTTGTCTACCAATTAATAACTGATTAGGTGTTGGAGTTTTATCATCTTGGTGTGTTGCGATATTCCAACAATGCTATCTAAGGATCTTTGTTATCATATAAACATTTTTTTTTAATTCTTAATTGTTTGTACATATCTTTCCAACATCCCATTGGATCTCGGATAGTATGGACTTGATGTGACATGTTCAAATTTCCAATACTTAATAAAGTTTTTGAAAATTATACTGTTGTATTGTGATCCTTCATTATACTATATAAAGCTCGATTACCACTCACTCACTGACTCACTGACAGAATTGTTCTCCCAGATGGTGGATGGGAAGGTGGGTATATTTTGACAGATTCGTAAACAACTAACTCTAAATAGTATGGGAAAAGTGCCAAACCTCCCCTTTTCGCCCCCCTTCCTCCCCCTCCCTATCGTATCTCGGAAACCAAGAGACTTGGAACATTTTTATTTTCAGATTCGTATAGAGGAGACTCGGAAAAGTAAAAACCAGTTTTCAAAATTGACCCCTTTTCCCCCCTTCTCCCCCCTTGAGGCGGATCTCGGAAGTTGAGAGACTTGGAACATTTTTTTTTCAGATTCATATAAAGGGGCAACGCGTTAGTCAAAATCATTTTTCAAAACTCCCCACTCTCCCCCCCTTCACCCCTCCCCCCATCGTATCTCGGAAACTAGGACACGTAGCGGCTTTTTGATTTTTACTAAAAATTATTATTGAGGAGCGTTTAAATTTGTATACGGAGGGTATCCTCCCCTCCCCAACCTCCCCTAAAAATAAAAGGGCTATAACTTCGTAACGGTCAGAGATAGCGATTATGTGTTTGAACAAATATTATAGTAGGCGTCGAAACCTGTCTGGTGGTAGGTAGGTTCTGAGTGGAGCGAACCTGCGAGACCGAGTGGAGCGAAGGGGGGAGGTGGCGAGCGAAGCGAGCCGGCGACCTCCGCAGCGTAACGAAGGTTGAGTGGGTGAAGCGTAACTCAGGGCGACGACAAGCAAACTTTAAGGTAGTGTATTTTTAATCGGTCTAAGTTTTTTAATAAGGTTTATAGGTAATATTTTTTTTAAATTAGTTTTTAGAATGTTTTAGGGGTTCTTAAGGGTTTTCATACTGATTTAGGGGTATTTGTAACGGTTTTTCCAATTGGTTTAAGGATTCTTATGGATTCTCAAAATTTATAAGGGTATGGAATACGTCTCAAGAACACGACGACACGCGAGCTGCGCGCAGCTCGCGCACCCAAGCAAATACTAGTCTGTATATAATTTTTGTGGAATACCCCAACGAGAGAAAACAGTTTTTAGAGCTTGTATATGACTTTCAGCCGTCTGATCTTTTAATTCAATAACTTCTACATATTTGGTAAAATAATCAATTATCAAAAAAAATATCTTTTGTTGAAAGAAAAACATATCAGCTGCAATAACTTGCCATGGTTTATCAGGAAATTCTCTTAGCTTCAAAGTTTCATGTGTGTGTGATTTTTGAAATCTTAGACACGTTTCACAATTAGAAATCACATCTTTTAACTCTTTAAAAATAAATGGCCAATATAAAACACTTTTGACTCGATTTTTGCATTTTTCATAGCCTATATGATTGTAGTGAATTAAATAGAGCATTTGTTTTCTAAGTGACTTTGGAACTAATAGTGCTGTATTTTTAAAAATTAAATTGTCCTGAACACACAGATCATCTTTAATGGCATGATAAAATTTTAGATCTAATGCTATCTCAGAGCTACTTGGCCAACCATTTTGTACATACTGCAACAATAAACTAAGTTGATTGTCGCTTTCAGTTTCTTTTCTAAAGATACTCAACATTTCTTTGCTAATATTCATGTTGTTTATAATCATATACAAACATGTAAGTCTACTTTCTTATCAATCTCACTATTACATAATTATACTATCATTAACATAAGTTCTTGATAGTGCGTCTGCTACTAGTAGTTCTTTTCCCGGTTTGTATCTTATATCTAGATCATAATATGATTGTAATCTTAATCTTAATTTTTTTTAAATATGTGTTCCAAGGGTTTATGATCCGACTCAACTACAATCTTCTTGCCATAAATATACTGATGAAATTTTTCACACGCATATACTATAGCCAACATTTCTTTTTCAATTTGAGCCCATTTAGTCTGAGTTTCAGTTAATGCCTTTGATGCATAGACTACAGGCATATTTTCTTGTAAGAGGACTGCCCCGAGGCCTGTACTGCTACTATCTACCGACAATGTTATAGGTATGTTTGGATTGAAAAATTTTAATACTTTTGGTGAGGTCAGAAATTCTTTAAGTTTTTGATAATCTCGTTTTTGTTTATCATCCCATATAAATGCTGAATCTTTTTTAAGCAAGTCACGAAAAGAGTGTGTTATGTCAGAAGCATTTGGTATGAATTTGGTTATGTAAGTTATCATTCCTAATATATTTCGTAACTGTTTCTTATCTTTTGGTTCTCTCATATCTAAAATAGCCCTAATTTTCTCTGGATCTGGTTTTAACCCCTCTTTAGTTAGTATGTGTCCAACATACTTCACTTCTTGGACTCCAAAATGACATTTTTCCTTATTAAATTTAACTCCCGCTTTTTGTGCTGTTTTTAAAACTGTTTCTAATCTACTATTATGTTGATCTAAGTTTTCTCCCCATACTATAATTTCATCAACATATAATTGAACCCCTTCGACCTCTTTAAATATGTCTGAAAAGCATTTACCAAAAACTTCCGGTGCTAGATCTATATAGAAAATCTTAGATAACAATAACGTCCCAGGTGTCCTGCATTAAAAGTAGTGAGTAGTTGACTTTCTGGAGACAGAGATATCTGATAAAATCCTTTATGAACATCCAGAACAGAAAAGTACTTTGCTTTAGGCATTTTAGAAACTAGCTCCTCAAATGTTGGCATCATATGTCTTTCTCTAATTATAGCCTTATTCAAATTCTGAGGGTCTAAACATACTCGTACCTTATTTTCTTTTTGGCTTACCACCACCATAGATGATACCCATTGAGTCGGTTCACACACCCTTCGCATAACACCTACTTTCAAGTCGGTCTAGTTCTTGTTTAATTTTGTCTTGTAGGCTGAATGGTAATTTTCTTGGTCTTTCTGCAACAGGTATAGAGTTTTCTACTAATTTAATATTATATGTATAATCAATTTTTCCTAATCCACTAAATAAGGATTCATGCTTCTGAACAATTATATCTACATCTGATTTCTTCTCAATGACATTGACTTTGTTTATTAGGCCTAGTTTTATTGCTGACTCTAATCCAATGATACATGTTGTTTTAAAATTCACTACATGAAATTGACAATTAATAGTTTTATCACTATTTGATAGTTTTCCTGCACAAATACCTTCATATTTAATTTCTGAACCATCAAATTTTTTTAGTTTTGTTTTGCATTTCTGTAAGGTTAATTGTAACCTTTTTACAATATCTAAAGTTAAAATATTAGCTTGTGAACCTGTATCTATTTTAAATTTAATATTCAATGTGCTATTTAATTTTAGTATCACATACCATTCTCTGTTTGGGTTCATTGTTAGTGTCCCCACTAAAAGCTCATCTTCGTCTTCTTCATTACACTCTTAAAACTGACACTTTCTTGTTTTTGTTTCTGCGGCACATTGATGCATAATGTCCGTAAATGCCGCAAACTGCACATTTTCTACCATGTGCGAGGCAAAACTCCCCATGCTGCTCGCCACATTTGTAGCATTCTTTTAAATTCACATCTTTGTTTCCTATTTGTTCCTTCTTCCCCTGCTGCTCGCCACATCTGTCGCATTTTCTGAAATTCCCATCTTTGTTTCCTTTTGTTTTTATTTGCTTTACCACATGTACTTGGTTCTCTGTTAAATCAATCGCACCAATTTCTTGAACCATTTCCTTTACTTGGTTTGCAGCTGCCTCACTCGCTTTGCATGATGATATACATTTATCCAATGTCAGTTCGCTTTCTTTGAGCAACCTCTCCTTAAGACTTTTATCCCTGATGCCCGTGATTATTTGATCTCTAATTAGTCATCTCTCAAGTCTTTGAAATTGCATTGCTTGGCAATTTTCTTTAGGTCGGTTATAAAATTATCATAGGTCTCGCCTTCTTTCATTTTTCTATTAAGAAACTGATGTCGCAAATAGGTTTCGTTGGTTATGGGAACACAGTAAGCTTCAATTTTTTCCATCACTTGTTGAAATGTCAGTTCCTCTTTATTATCAAAGTTGTTGTAAATTACCAAAGCTTCCTCTCCCAAGCAGTGTAGGAGCAATGACTTCTTTTGGGCTTTAGTTAGTTTTTCGGGTATTGATGCTCCGCTTGCTTCATAATAGAACTCAAATTTCTGTTTCCATATCTTAAAATTCTCACTCACTTTGCCCGCCATTACAAGCGGTGATGGTGGCGTCAAATTTTCCATTTTTGCACAAAGGTGTTTTCTTCCACTGAGTTTTTATATTTATCACTGAGTTATTATTTCGACCTCCTAGTTATTCGAACTCGGCCGCAGCGCCATGTAAATAAAACTATTATTTTAATTATTGTAATCATGTTTTATTAACCATCCATGATCCACCGGCGTTCCACAGATAATCTCAACCTCTTTAGAGCTGTTCTTCAAGTAGTGATGTACTACTTCTTACATCAGCGCTGGGCGCTGCCATTTAAAATTAATAAACAACTGCGACAACACGTGCAATTACGACAAGCATATTTTTTTGTCTGCTTCAACCTGCTTCCTTTGTGTAGAACGGACCAGCACTGTCAAGCGCCGGTAAGCGCTTATAAATTTCCAGCTTTCTTTCTGTATACAGCCTAAGGGTTGCGTCTTATCTACCAGCTCGGAATCGTCTTTTTGGTGCGCAGTGTGGTGTTTCTAACGCGTATTGTATGTAAATACCCTAACAGCCTTGACGGTATGGATCGCTAGACTTACCGTTATCCGACACGCGGTTGTTGACAAAACTCCGACACTCATTATTCAATCGTCAACAAACGAAAATGTGACCAATGCCTGTGTGAATAAATCATAATTTTCGTGCTCAACTAGACCTGCCAAATAACAGCCAATTGACTGACTCTGATATACTGAAAGTTATTTACATTGTGGAGATCTCTCCCACTTCTGTTTTCAGAGTTGTTTAAACGAAAGTGTGATTCCCTCTCTACCCTCTCTAGGGTAACAAAAAAATTAAGGCAGTCTGAATCACAGAGTTGATTAAAAGCATTTTCTTTCTTTACAGACTCCTGCGCCCAAGAACGGAGGACATCATACTGCTGACAAATTGCTCTGCAGTTTGGCAGATGTGGTACTTAAGGCGCCTGTTAACACCAAAATCGCGCACACTGTCTATTTCTATGGGAGAAAACGAGACGTCACTATTACTGGGCGGCCAGGTTTTAAAGGCGCAAGGTGTTCTGCCTCAGACATTAGTCGCCTTATACAACACCCGTGAGTGTAATGGGTTGGTTCTATTCTACTCTGCCGGATACCACACGGCCAATGGATAGTATGGATAGTATGGATTAAATAAATAAAAAATAAAAAAAATACATAAGCCGAAAAAAAAAACGATAAACGAGGAAGCTACTGAAACTGAAACTATTAACTAACTTTATTTTCAGAATTTTCCTCTCCAATTTTCCTATAATCTTTCAAAATCACTTGAGGCTAAAATACTGATCAGGAAGGCACAAAATAAAGTAGCATCCAATTTATTTTGAAGATTAACTTTACGAAGTCAATGTTCACAGGATCATGTATTTATTGGGAATGTAAGATACGCTACACACAGTACGCGAAGATACGCGACGGCTACGCGAAGCGTTTTTAAAAGCAGTCTGAAACGGTTGTAAGTCGTGTAGATTTTTTTTGTGATGTTGTGATTTGTTTACGAAAAAGCCACGGAAGCATGCCACATTGCGCTTTGTAACCAAACAAAACCAAATGCCGTTATGCTTTTGTTTTTTTTTTGGTTTCAAAACGCAATATATGCGCAAAATGGTACCGCGCCTCTTTAATTCCTTTCTCAATTATTTTAGCACACACATTATTGTAACAGCAACTTTATTACAACGACAGTAAAGATGGATGTTATTTTGATAGTAATGTAGAATCAGACTTAAATAACAAGACCTGTGAAGTCCTGCGGGTCTAAAATGGCCGCTTTAGCAGAATCCACGTAGAATCTTAGTATGAATCTCGTTAAAAATTTAAAATTCTTAAAATGGACTCTATGATTATAATCATAAAGTCCATTTTAAGAATTTTAAATTTTTAACATGATTCATATTACGATTCTGGTAAAGCGGCCATTTTAGACCCCCTGTGCTGTATGGTTCATGTACTGACCAATCGATATATTTATTTATTCAGTGTTTAAAATGTGTTATTAAGGGCCTGTTACACCAACTGCGATTAAGTTTTTGTTAACTTGGCAGATAATTTCATATAAATTCTGTTCCATATTTTATTTAGTGGGTAAGTAAGTAGTGGCTATTCAGACATCGTGAAATAGGCCCATTAAGTCGTTTATCTATTGTTGGTTGAAAAAAAATGCTTCTATTCTTTTCTATAGTGGTTTGTATGTGGAGTTCTTTTGAAGAAAAAAAAAATTGATATTCTCCCCTATAAGTCAAGAGTATCCTATTTAACCCGGCGGGAGTGTGGTGGGGTGTGACATACCCCAGTGTTCGTTTGTATCGATATATCATTTTATTCTATGCGACGTTTACACTTCGTGTAGCTGGAGGTAAGACAGTGTGGGGGGAATAGTGACGTAATGTCAGTGTTGCCAAGTGTTGCGTCGGCCAGCGTTGGAGATACACGTGCGCAAACGTAATTGGGGTAAGTTTCATGACAAAGGTATTCACTGTTTATGTTATTTTATTCTTTTTTAGTTTTTCGTCAAATATGGGTGAGGACAGTGGTGAAAGAAGACTTAAGTCTTTGTTACGCGAAGTGTTAGAGAATTCTGAGAAGCTGTGGAGTAGCCATTTGTCTTGAACACGCAAGTTATTCCTGCAAAAATTGTGCTAATTTTGAATCTAGTTCTTAAAGTGTTCCTATAATATAACTTTATTTGTATTTTGTTTATTCTATTTAAGATCTCATGTTCTTTAAGTTTTATGAGATTTTTTTCGTTAAAGGAAAATTTGTTTAGTTAGATGCGACTTTAGAATAAGCGTCATGATTCTGCAGCCAAAAATTTGTGCCTTAATAAATTGTTAATTCAAATTATTAAAATATATTAAAAATATCATTTTTTTTTCATTTAAAACCATACATAAATAAATAAAGAATACAATAATTTGACATTATTTTAATAACAACAATAATATACTGGCAGTTATGTTTTGGGGCATATCATACCCCGCCACATACTTGATGTAATATTTTATCACCACACTCCCGCCGGGTTAAGGTACTTGCTAACTTCCATGTTTAAGCTATGAGATTGCTTTTCATTACTTTCCCTCTAGGTAGGTTTACCTATTTATCTTCTTATTCGGAAATAAAGCTGATTAATTCATGAAAGTGTAGGTACTATAAAAGTAATCCTTAGTACATGAAAACTTTGCCCAATTATTTTAAGTGTATTATTAAATTTATAGTTACTACAAATACGTTTTTATCATATTTCATCAATAATAAATACTGTAATTTTGCCTATGATTGTATTGTAGCTTTTTCGTAAGTTTTATTTTGTACAATTCCCCTTAACAACGGCTTTCTCCAGTTCCTTTATTAATTTTTAACATTAATTAAACATAATGACACTCGTGATACTGTGCTCTCGTCAGTTGAATCTTCTCTCTTCTTTGATCTTACGTTAAGTTAGTCACTCCGTCTACAATACTAAAGCCACCAACGAAGTCAAGAAAAAGTTAAGTATTTATAAAATGAAAAAATAATGCTCTAAAAGCCAGCAATTTTCCAATTTCAAATTACCTTTCATCAATAAAAAAAAAACAGTGCTTACTCATGCACGAGTACTTGATTCAAACGCAAAACAAATGAATCACGGCCACAGATAGCACTAAAAACTATGCAGAACACTCAATCAACAGTTTTCCGCAGAGGAAAACCACTCGTGGACATCTCACCGAGGATTATCTACTTTATGCATTATGCAGGCAGATAAGTTCGCTACTGTAGATTATGGGAACTGACACTGACATAGATATATCAGCTAATGGAGGGTACTAAGTATCGATAAGGACATTAGATTTTTTCTTTTCAGCCGTTTTTGGTAAGCCTTTTTGGTTTTCATGAAACGATAGAGTTACCTTGACTGCCTCGTTGGTCGAGTGGTTGCAAACGCGACTGCTGAGCATGGGGTACTAGGTTCGATTTCTCGGTCGTGCAAAGTGTAACTAGGTTTTTCTATCAGAACGCACGTAGCGAACGGCAAGCGCAACGACGAGTTCAATAAACTCCGTAGCTGGGCGGGCATTTTAAGGTGCTTTCCCGCGTTGTAAACTATCTCTCCCGCGTTAACGCATTAAACGCGTTAACGCGTCCCTCTCATAGAGAGGAGGCCTGTGTCCCAGCAGTGGGAACATTAATAGGCTGATGATGATGATGATGATGAGTCAACTAGGAACCCTTATAGTTTCGCCATGTCTGTCCGTCCGTCCGTCCGTCTGTCCGTCCTCGCTTAATCTCTGTGACCGTTAGCACTAGAAAGCTAAAATTTGGTACCAATATGTATATTAATCACGCCGACAAAGAGATAAAATAAAAATTGGAAAAAAATGTTTTATTAGGGTAGCCCCCCTATATGTAAAGTGGTAAGTGATTTTTTTTTTAATTTTAACCCTAACGTGTGATATATTGTTGGAAAGGTATTTAAAAATGAATAGGGGTTTCCTAAAATAATTTTTTGATAATGTCAATAATTTCGGAAATAATTGCTCCAAAAGTAAAAAACAATGTGACCCCCCTCTAACTTTTGAACCATAAGTTTAGAAAATATGAAAAAAATCTGAAAATTAGAACTTTATAAGGACATTCTAGGAAAATTATTTTGAACTTGATGGAAACAACAGTTTTTGTACAAAAAAGACAAAAAGTAAAAATAATTTCTGGACTAAGTTTGTAGTATATTCGTATAATTATGCAAGCATTTTACATAATGGATACCCACCTTTAAACTCATAAGTGGGAACACTTATTGTGACGGACGGGAAACTACGGAACCCTACACTGAGCGTGGCCCGACACGCTCTTGGCCGGTTTTTTATTATTATGTATCCTGCTCATCACAGCAATCTGTCATAGACATTTAGCTGTTCCTCTGTTCGAATTTCATCTAAGTTTTAGTCTTTGTAGCAGTGAGGAATTGTCCATACTCACTCATTCTGCTGAGAATCTTTTGATTAAACTTGGAACACTGTTCCTATTAAGTCTTGTGTATATAATACTTCCGGACCCTGATAAATCAACAGCCAGTGAGTTGACGTGTTTGGTAAGCTTTTTCTGGTAGTTAGTGCTACGGGCAGCAATCTCTTGCTTTACTGTTTTGAGCTTCAGATCTTGCAGGATGTATTTATTGTGAATGCATTTAGGGATGTTGAACATGAATCTCAAAGCTTTAGTCTGAAAATAATAACTGGAAATAATAACTGCACTGCAAGTACGTAGCAATCGATAACGATCGAATCGATACGATTCGATAAATCCGACTTTTCGATTGGTTAAAACTCATTTTATCGAGAATAACTGTCAGATTTATCGAATCGTAGCGAATCGAGTGCTACGTACTTGCACTGCTGATACGATAAAAAAAACCCTGAGTAAATTTCCTTATAATATAATCTAAACTAATATTATAAAGAGGTAACATTTGTTTGTAAGTTTGTATGTAGGGGGTAATTTCCGGAAGTAATGAACCAATTTTAAAAATTGTTTCACTGGTAGAAAGCTACATTATTCGTGAGTGCTATAGGCTATATTTTATTCCCGTACTCCCACGGGAACGGGAACTACGCGGGTGAAACCGCGGGACATCAGCTAGTTCAAAATAAAGAGCTGAATGAACCCTATCAGTTTGCAGAGGGCAATCCCTTAAACCCTGTATAACTCACGGTATAAAACATTGATAGAATATAGTCAAATCAAATTCGCCTTCCGTATCCAGTCTGCCCCAGTAACCTCTGTAAGGTCGTCGATCCAAGCAAAATTACTAACTAATATCTAATCAAAAGCACCTTAATCGTGTGTCAACGTGCATATAGATCGTCTAATTTAAATGCTAGCACGTTTCCTCTTTAAGCGGTATACTGTACATAAAGCTTTCCACGACATGAGCACACTAATTGGTCTGCCTCAAAATTCTGAGTAAGCCGACGTGTCTGAAAACAGCCTAAACCATTCGTCGTGACTGCCACGTACAGATTAGTACGCTGACTCTGATATGTTATATCTATGTCCCTATAGTGAGGGTTTTATTACGTATGGTTATAGCAATAGCAAGAAAAAGGGCAATAAAATTCAAAGCTAAATCAAAGATCAGAATGTGTAAGTTGTGATTCACTATTTTAGACTTTTACGGTTTTTTTTTGTTTTTTTATCACGGATATTAACACGTAAGTACTTTAATAATAATACTCCATTTATTTCAGGTAACAAAGACCCATACATAAATACCTTAATCTAAAAATACATACTAATAACAATTTTTGTTAGTATAAGCAACTTAAAACTATGTTAGTGGCACTTCACTTGCACGATGTTTTGCGCGTTCTTGTGGAATTTGCCCGCGGAAGCGACGGAACACCACATCCTGCGGCCAAAAACTTTCTTCCATCACCAAATGGAGCATACACGTTGGAATGCGCACCACAAACGCCTTGAAATTGACGCTGCGGCGCGACTCCAGTAGCTGTACTCTTGGCGTGTACTTCAATCTTTGGCGCACGTACTCCTCGATGTCCTCAGCCTCAGTGGTGTAATGTAGGCGAGAGATGTACACCGGGGTGTTCGGCTTCGCGGCACGTAGTTTAACGATGGGCTCCGCAGGAGCCTTGCTGGAGCGGTTCTTACAGCTTCGCTGACGGCATTTCCTCCTTTGCACCGTCACGAAACCGTCATCATCAGCCCGGTCCGCTGCCTTTGCAGGCACGGGCTTTGCGGGGAGAGTAGCAGGGATGCTCGAAATAAAGAATAAGTAAGTAAGTATTTAAGTGTAAGTAGTAATTGTTCGTAGATCTCTTGAATCGGAACCCAATCCGCCATTTTAGGGTCACTACCCAAGGGTAACCAACGGGAGCCTATTCCCTATTCCTTATTTTTGGCCTCCTTCCATCCGTTTGTCCGTCCGTCTGCTGTCTGACTGTGGGCGATAAAAGTAGTTTCGGGACAAGTTTATGTCATTATTTCTGTTTTCGGAATAATGTATTTGAATAAATGTATGCGGGTTAATGACCTTTATTTCCTTCTTATCTGGCGCAGACTATATAATACTACGACCGTACGGAACCCTTCATGCGCGAGTCCAATTTTTTCTTTAATAAAATTTCATACAGCACTTCACGAATGTTTGAACTTGAAGGGATCTGTTAATGCCATTCCAGTGCCAAAATACATATATTATATATTTATAGTTTTTATATAATATAATTATAGTATTTTATATATCCTTCTATTTTACCTTAGTATTAATTAATTATTTTCAGATGTACACCTACCACTGCTTGTCTCTGCATCACCCAAAGGTTGACTGGTAGAAAATGCCTATGGCATTAAGTCCGCCTCTGTACTTTGTGCTTGAAGTGTTACATAAATAAATAAATAAATACATATAGCATTGTAGTATTTAAAGTAATGAAATACACGAAATTGTGACATAATATGAATCAATATAATCAGATAAGAGCTTTGTGAAGACTCAGATTCGTTTGTGCGAGATTGGCCTGAGAAAACCGCACAGAGAATGGAAGGCAATGGGGAGGTCTTTGCCCAGCAGTGGGACACTATAGGCTAAGGAAAAAAAAAAGCTTAAAGTGTAAACATAGTGCTTAAACATCGTGAGGAGCTCGTGGCTATATAATAATAAAGCCGCTTGGGTCGATCTTTAGGTTAAGCCATGCTTGCCTAGGTTGGTCTGTGGATGGTGGATGGGTGACCACCCTTACATACCAAGTTTCCTCCGTGCCTCGAAAGGCACGTTAAGCTGTTGGTCCGGGCTGTCATTTGTAGATCTTTGACAGTCGTTACAGGTAGTCAGTGGCCCATAAAGTCTGACAACCAGTCTTACCAAGGGGTATCGTATTTGCCAGTACTAACTGGGTTGTGGAGGTCAGATAAGCAGTCGCTCCATGTAAAATACTGGTATTCAGCTGCATCCGGTTAGACTTGAAGCCGGCCCCAGCATAGTTGGGAAAAGGCTAGGCAGATGATGATGATAGTGCTTAAAACATGAAAAAATTTGAAGTAAATCTCTCAAAGTTATAAATCTTTTTTGGACAGAACAGATGGATGATTTGTAATGTTCAGTTGTTAGTTTGTGGTGTTCAGTTTTGGCCGAAGGGTGTCATGTATCGGCGATTCCGCGGAAGGCTACGCGACACCACGCAGCGCAACATGACGCCGTCTCTTCGTGTTCAATAGTTTAATTCTCTTGGTTTTGCAATATGTATTAGTTTATTATTGTTGCTAATTATTATTTTCTGTATTTTATCTATGGGCCTTAGTCGCCTGACAATAAAATGATTATTATTATTATTAAAAAGCTTATAATATTAAAATGATGTATTAGAAAAGTTTTACCCCTATAATTTAATTTGAAATTCCACGCTTGCACTTATAGTAATGGATAAATGTTCTGTCCAAGCCTGCTTGTTGCCAAGTAATACGTGACTTTGAAAACCTTATGCTAATGCCCGTGGAGTTAGTAAATTATTTAACAGGGTCGTTTTATAGGGATAAAAAGTATCCTGTTTTAATCCAGGTTACAAACTATAAGTGTGCCAAATTTCATTTAAATCCGTTCACTAGTTTTTGCGTAAAAGGGCAACAAAGTTCATTCCTTCCAAAATCACGAAACGTCCTCACAAAATTTAACATTTATAATTAATACCCAGTAAGATAATATAACAACGTAAACAATCATGTCATAACAAATTGTTATTCTGTCTGTAATTGGTGTTTTCCTAAACCCAAACAAAGCCATAGAATAAATAATAAAGTACCAGTTTCAAATTTATATACAATGCCTCTTAATTTTGAAACAAACATTGAAACCTTGGACCCGAATTGAGTAAACACACCATTCTATCACAAGCCGAAATAATTTAATGGATCCATAAGTTTGAAAAATTTTCAGACCAACAACGTAAATAATGCAATGAATAGTTATTATCGTGTAATCAAAATACACCCAAGACACGCATCTCTGCATTGCTTCGTTGAAGGAAAAGATCGTGAGGAAACCAGCATGCCTGAGAGATATTTCTCTACGGCATGTAAAGCTAAGTCATGTAGGCGGCATAATAACTCTGACACCATGTTAGGAACTAACCAAAAAGATAAAGAGATATAATAATACTCTATGATATAAGTGCGGTAAGTTGAAAATTACAGGCGAGGCGATTTTGCTAGCCCGAATCGTAGGCGAGGGCTACAAGAAAGCAGAGGCTGTAATTATTAAAGCGCACGTATGTCATACGACGTTTTATAACATATTGGCGAGGAAATAAATAAAACTCGGACTTTCTTATACGAATAAATATTTTACTTGTTCACAAATTAGTATTTTTAAGGCAAAGACACAAAACCAGCCAGTATTACTAATAGAGTAAATTAATATTTTTGTGTTTTTGTTACAGATATATGGTTGTAATTTATTGTCAAAATTAATTAAATTAAGAATTAAATGTTTATTTATTGTATTTCATCTCCGAAAGTTAATTTTATTCATAAAATGTTGACCACTTTTCTGACATAAAACTCTTTGCTAAGATTTAAAAAAGTACCGTTCGTTTTAAACGGAGCATATTGATAAACCGTGTGTTTTACATTACAATAACTACTTGTGTACGTAATGAGATACAATACGATATTGAAATTGGTGAAATAAGAGACCCTTTACGAGCAAATAATGTTATAAAAATATAAATAGCTTTGGAATTTTGAGCGGTGACACAATCACCTCGCTGATCTTTAGCAACCTTGTTCTCATTAAAATGCTTTTCACGTCTTGTAATAAGTTATTGAAGAAAAACTAAACGTAACATTTCTTCAAGCGAAAAGAAAACAGTCTACGTGTCTTCGACATAGTTTAAAGCGCTCAATCCTACTAGCTAGTTTAATTGTGCAAGTTGACTTAAAACTCCCAGTAATCTTTGTTCTAGATGTTAAATCTTCCGAAATTTGTCTTGCAGTTAATGTTTTCAGTGCACTTGCTAGTTTCAGCGCTTTATGCGATTTATTACTGATCTAAGATGTTATTTACGCTGCAACACATTTAATTCTGCAGAATAGAATTGAATATCCATTACTATACACCAAAATTGAAACACAACTGTTTTACAATATTGCTAATATTTAATACGGGTAGCCGTGTGGTATCCGGCAGAGTAGAATAGAACCAACCCATTACACTCACGGGTGTCGTATAAGGCGACTAATGTCCGAGGCAGAACACCTTGCACCTCCGTAGACCAGAGAATGGGCAGCAGCGTTTTCTGTTAATTCTTTCATCACTGCGATCTCCAATCCGCCCGCCAAGCGTGGAGATTACGGCAAATTCCACCCATCATGGCAGAGGCTTATGTCCAGTAGTGGACGTTATGGGCTGTTGTTGTTGAATACGGGTAGATGCAGATATAGGTGTTAACTGGGTAAAATATTGGATTTTTCCATCAGGACTTTCTCAGTAGCAGCCACGGAATCTGGGTTCGTGTCCAGTTGATGGCAATAGGCTCGCCCCCTATTACATGGGTCCTAAAAATAACTGGCGAAATGTGGGTGTATATGTACTATTAGGTACATCTCTGTCTAACCCTACGGTGATTACAGGCGTTATGTTATTATGTTCTATATATCAGTAGTTTTGAGTGAGTAATTTAGAGGAGCTCGTGGCTAAATAATAACAGCCGCTCGGGTCGATCGTTAGGTTAAGCCATGCTTGCCTAGGTTGGTCTGTGGATGGGTGACCACCCATTACATACCGAGTTTCCTCCGTGCCTCGGAAAGCACGTTAAGCCGTTGGTCCCGGCTGTCATTTCTAGATCTTTGACAGTCGTTATGTAGTCAGAGGCCCAAAAAGTCTGACAACCAGTCTTACCAAGGGGTATCGTATTACCCGGTAATAACTGGGTTGTGGAGGTCAGATAGGCAGTCGCTCCATGTAAAATACTGGTATTCAGCTGCAACCGGTAAAACTGGAAGCCGACCCCAATATAGTTGGGAAAAGGCTAGGCAGATGATGATATCAGTAGTTTTGACAACGTTTTAATACATACTTTTAATAACTATGTCATGTAATAAATCAATGTCTACATGCATGGTAACATGGTCTTCTAATATTGGTTGCGTGCCGATTCATCGAAGTATTAAGCGAGACAATCTTGGTGATATCACGCACACATATCGTGGACCATTGGAGTGCAATAGTATGATATACACATTTGTCGTACACTACCTACTCAAACTCAATATGAACTCAAGTAGTATTAAAAACTGAAATTAAAACAATGAGAATTTTTCATTAGAGTATTTTTAGACTGGCGTTTTTTAGGGTTTCGTACCAACGGGACCCTATAAGCCTCCGCTGTCTGTCTGTCCGTCCATCCGTACGTCTGTCTGTCTATCACCGGGCTGTATCTCATGATCCGTGATGGGTAGATAGTTGAATTTTTCACAGAATATGTATTTCTGTTGCATGAAGGGTAACCAACGGAACCCTATAAGCCTCCGCTGTCTGTCTGTCCGTCCATCCGTCCGTCTGTCTGTCTGTCACCGGGCTGTATCTCATGATCCGTGATGGGTAGATTATAGTTGAAATTTTCACACAATATGTATTTCTGTTGCATAAAATTAATATTTAAGGGGGACTCCCATACAACAAACGTGATTTTTTTGCCGTTTTGTCTAATGTTATTACTTATAGATAATGGTACGGAACCCTTCGTGCGCGAGTCCGACTCGCACTTAGCCGTTTTTAGGGTTCCGTAGTCAACTAGGAACCCTTATAGTTTCGCCATGTCTGTCCGTCCGTCCGTCTGTCCGTCCTCACTTAATCTCTGTGACCGTTAGCACTAGAAAGCTGAAATTTGGTACCAATATGTATATCAATCACGCCGACAAAGTGGTAAAATAAAAATTGGAAAAAAATGTTTTATTAAGGTAGCCCCCCTATATGTAAAGTGGGAAGTGATTTTTTTTTAATTTCAACCCTAACGTGTGATATATTGTTGGAAAGGTATTTAAAAATGAATAGGGGTTTTCTAAAATCATTTTTTGATAATGTCAATAATTTCGGAAATAATCGCTCCAAAAGTAAAAAACAATGTGTCCCCCCCCTCTAACTTTTGAACCATAAGTTTAGAAAATCGAAAAAAATCTGAAAAGTAGATCTTTATAAGGACTTTCTAGGAAAATCATTTTGAACTTGATGGAAACAACAGTTTTTGTACAAAAAAGACAAAAAGTTGTACAAAATAATTTCTGGACTAAGTTTGTAGTATATTCGTATATGCAAGCATTTTTACATAATGGATACCCACCTTTAAACTCATTAGTGAGAACACTTATTGTGACGGACGGGAAACTACGGAACCCTACACTGAGCGTGGCCCGACACGCTCTTGGCCGGTTTTTTTTTTTGCTCTTATAAGCTCGTATCGTTTTACTCACTTACGCGTACTGAAAAAATCCTGGAGCAAACACCCAATGACACTTTGCCTGGCCTTTGAATCGAATCCATGTCACAAATTCAGTATTTTTCCATCATTCCCAACTCTAAATAGATTACACAAATCAATTTCTATCACCATACGTAATCAATCCCTAATGATTATAGCACATATTGAATCGTCGCTGCTGATGCTCTTATCAAACGACAGCGTAATGAATGCACGAGTGTTTACAAACGTGTGGGTGAAACTGGATTTATACGGACACTGTATTTAATCAGCAAACACTTTGTAGGCAATATTCTTGTACTAATGGGAAAGCTTCTAGTTGGGTACATCAAATAATTATGATATAATGGAATAGATCTAATTGTTTTCTTTGAACAATCTTTCAGTTCGTCTTCAAGGACCCACCAAGCATCGGTGGGTCTCCGAATACTGATAATATGTCTCCCAAGACCTACTATTGGGTCCTCTGAGATTTTATTGTCTTCGAAGATCCAGTCGGACTAGTAGTTTTGGAGAAAAATGTCTCCGTTCCGTCGTGGGTAAAAATTGAAAACTATCCCCGAAGTACCGGGTCTTCGCCGGCCTCGTTCGTTGGCCTACGGCCCGGTGCCCATGCCGCCCGTAAAAGATTATTTGTAATTGTTTTCTTTCGTACCTTTAAGTTCTTGGTGGGTCTCAGGGGATATAAAACTAAATAGTCACATAGGTCCTACCAGTCAGTAGGTCTTGGGAGACACATCAGTATTCGGAGACCCACCGGTAGATCTGCTTGGTGGGTCCTTGAAGACAAAGCTCTTTCTTTGTCTACCAAAATAGAAAAAAAAAATCGAGAAATTGATACACAACTCTCTTTAGATTTATTTTCTTTGTCAGCTAATAGATTTCGAAATGATATTCTTAAAGCTATCAAAAACGTTGAGGATTACTTGCTTATCTCTGTATCTGTAGATTTTGTTGTTTTTTTTTTTTAGGTAGTAATAAACTCGTGCATGTATCTTCCAATTTTAATTATATAAAATGTGGATAACGTATCAGTAACTGCACACTAATGTAGTCTCGTTTAGTTCTTTGTAGTTTAGTAACTGTAGTGTATGTAGATATCAATATATATCGCACTACAAACCGATAATAGTATTGTGACGTTGCCTCGGGCGCACACGTCGCTCGGTTATAAGTACCGGTCCGAGTGGTGGGGAGATCAGTCGTTGTCAGACTGTCGGACTGAGCGGTGGTGCGTTGGCGAGTCAACTAGTGTTGTTAAATGTGCATATTTTACATTGGCGACGAGGATAAAACTTAATTAAGTGGAAGTGGGGTATAGTGTAAAGTAAAAAAAAAAAAAAAAAAAAAAAAAAAAAAAAAAAAAAAAACCCGTGGTGAGTTAAGTGAAATAATAGTGTTCCATGGGAGGAATACTAAAGTGCGCGACACTATCAGGTGAGTTCCTTATCTAGACCAGTACAGCCTACCTATGATTTTTAAATAATCATATTTAAATAATTGTGTTATTACAATTACCAAAGAGATGTTATGATTCAAGTAACCAAAACAATTTTATAAGTAATGGAAGTAACGACAGCCTTTAGAGTGTTACGATTCATTAGATCAGAACGCAGCTGCACTGCTAACAGTGTTTTTAAAAGATTAACTTGGTTATTTTATTAGTACTTAGTAGGTACCTATTGCTAAACTGACTATTACTGAGGTTTATAGTTTTTATAATACAAACAAGGTATTTGTGTGGATGTAATGTGGAGTGCAAATAATCACAATCACGCCTATAAAACTCACCAAGTGATATGTGTGATGTGTGTACATCTGCTATTTTAACAAAAATCATGATCAAATCAATATCACGCTTTATTTCTCTTATATTTAAGAGATAGGCAGAGGTGTTTAATAGTGGTTACTTTGGATAATTTCAAAACATAATGAAGCAAGTAAGCTGGCGTAGTGCCTGAAATACCAAAGTTATTTTTTAGTTTTGTTTATGCAGTGTAAACAGTTTATACTGATCATTAAATTGATATTATGGAAGCAGCATAGCTGGTCATTTAATTGACACTGATTGACAATATTCAGGGGAATTATATCCTCAACAGCTTTTTTGGTAATTAAACTGACGTGATAAAAGTGAGCAATGTAAAGTAAATAACACACAGTCATTGGCTAAATAAAAACCGTTTCAGTTTTTAAGCAATGATTTGAAGTGTGTAAGGTGCAGTTTCAATGGGTGTTGTCCCAATACAGTGTGGAAATGAACATGCGAAATTAATTTTTAAAAGGGTACCAGTTTGTAACATTTCATTATTAATTGGGATAAGTTACATCGATTAGATAGATGGTATGTTACAAATAAATTATGGGTAGATAGGTTACGAAGTAACAAGCAAGTACTATGTCACCTTAGATATGTATTAAATATTTGGGTAGTACAATTAAGGTCGAAACCGGGACCTCACGCTTGGTTATTAGATTTGTGCTATATGAAACCAAAAGCAGTAGAACATTCCTACTGGTCATTCAATTGACAGTTGTGCACTAGTAGTAGTTGTAATTGTAAATCGTACGTGATTGTTTGTGTCAGGTAGTGCGAACCTACATGAAATTGTAAATCGTACGTGACTGTTTTATTAAAGAGCGGTGATGGCCTTGTCCGACATATGTCGTGGGTTCGAAACCAGACAGGCATTTTGTGTTATTATTCCACTCATCACCAGTGGACGCTTTTTGTTAGTAGAATATATCTACTGGTCATTAAATTGACAAGTCATCAAAGGATGACGGTTATTGCAGTAGAATATATCTACTGGTCATTAAATTGACAAGTCATCAAAGGATGACAGTTATTGCAGTAGAATATATCTACTGGTCATTAAATTGACAAGTCATCAAAGGATGACGGTTATTGCAGTAGAATATATCTACTGGTCATTAAATTGACAAGTCATCAAAGGATGACGGTTATTGCAGTAGAATATATCTACTGGTGATTAAATTGACAAGTCATCAAAAGATGACGGTTATTGCAGTAGAATATATCCACTGGTCATTAAATTGACAAGTCATCAAAGGATGACAGTTATTGCAGTAGAATATATCTACTGGTCATTAAATTGACAGTAACCGCAGTAGATTGTATCTACTGGTCATTAAATTGACAAGTCGTCAAAGGACGACGGTGGTTGCAGTAGAATATACCTATTGGTCATTAAATTGAAAAGGTGAAGGAAAACATCTTGAGGAAACGCCGATCCTAGAAAAAATACTTCGAAAGACATGTGACACTTACCACGCACTGTTTTCGCGTGGTAGGTTAAGAGCATCCATTAAATTGGAAGCATTGGGCATCCATTAAATTGGAAGCATTGGGCATCCATTAAATTGGAAGCGGAATTGCAGTAGAATATAGCTACTGGTCATTAAATTGACAAGGTGAAGGAAAACATCTTGAGGAGACCGGTATGTCCTGGAACGAATGCTTCGAGGGACATGTGATCCATTAAATTGGTAGCATTGGGCATACATCAAATTAAAAGCAATTAACAATCATGAAATTGGAGGAGAATGCTTGGCATAACCAGGACACAGTCCCGAACCAACCAACGTCTCAATCCTCCAGGAACTTCGAATCAAACAGCGTCTTTCTTCCATCGTCCAATGTCGTATCCTCACTTTCTTTGGACATATCACACGTCAAGAAGACACATCTGTGGAGCGACTTGTAGTGCAGGGAAAGGTTGAAGCGGCAGGTCACCAATGCGTTGGATCGACCAAGTCAAAACTGCACTCAATGGTCCACTCCACGAATGCATAAGAAAAGCCACAGTACAGGAGGAATGGCGACGGGTTGTGAAGCTTGCCACTACCCCTGATGATACGACCACGACCACTCTGCCAAGTGTTTGACAACGAAGAAAAAGAAGATCTAATCACTGGCAACATACACTGGTCATAGACTTTCGTATTGTGACACTGCGGTAAGTTCAACGAGAAGATTCCGCACGGCTTCCCGAAAGCTGCCCAGCCAAGTCAGATTCGACGATTG
The DNA here is from genome assembly GCA_905147715.2 of Xestia xanthographa. Lineage (NCBI taxonomy): Eukaryota > Metazoa > Arthropoda > Insecta > Lepidoptera > Noctuidae > Xestia > Xestia xanthographa. The sequence continues at coordinate 11,087,032 of LR990660.1, read as the reverse complement.
ACCTCTTTCTCGAGGTTGAACCTGCCTGGCTGGACCGTTTGTCCCAGGTAGGTACACGAAATATAAAGTAAAGTGTGGTGTCTCCGATCTTGATAGGAGTGGGTGTTACATGGGCGTTTAACGTGACCTTGGTTTTGTCCATGTTCGTTTTGGGACCTACTCTTTTGGAAGCTCTGCTGAGGTCATCGAGCGTTGTGCTGGGGTCCTGCAGGGTCTCAGCCAAGACTACTGTATTACCGGCGTGCCGTGGGAGAGTGATGTGCTCGCCGTTGGCGTTGATGCCTGGCCCTCTCTGGTCCGGAACCTTGAGGGCGTCCTCCGGTGCGGTGGTGAGCAGTTTCGGGGATATGACGTCTCCCTGTTTCATACCGCGCTGCAGAGGGATAGGCCAGAAACTGAGCGTACGTATAAAACAACCTCTTCAGCTTTACAGTATTGGTGTAAATGTCAATCAGATTGTGTACGAAGATATAGCCAGATAGAGAAGGAAGAAGCTTAGCTCTTGTCTGGGCTATCAATCATTTAAACATCTTTATTTTATGAAGCAATTTGATTACCGACCACAAAATATTGAAGATATATTATAATATTGATAAAAGTCAAAGAGGTAAGAGAAATTCTCTCGGTATATCTCATGTTGTATGAAGGAGAATGCTCATGGTTATCTGGAATTCCGTACCATGCTGCGTCAAAATCAAACTTTGTTTTCTAATCTACACTTATCATATTAACTCCTTCAAGAGTTCTTTTGTAAATAAAATCGGAGTTTTGGAGTAATTTTATAAAAAAGAAAATAAGTTGTAAAAAATAATTATGTAATAAATAATTTGGTAAATAATTTTGAAGCAAACGTCATAAGTATTTATAACATTGAGTTAAATATACTAGAGATGCAAACCTCAATAAAATGTGTCAAAAAAAAAAAACACTTTTTAAACGCGACGACGTAGCTTTGAAACCACAAACATTTAAAAGAAATCATTTTTTTATTTGTTTACATTTTTTAAATATTCCAATATTAAAACAATATGAAAAACGTTTAAAAATCAAAAACAATTAAATAATATTAAAATCACTTATTTCATCAATTACAAAACTCTCCCACAAATGTGGGAAACTAAAACAAGTTTTTAGTGGTAACACTGAACCTAATTGTCAAAATTCAAAATTTCAGTGATATTAACCAATACACGTGGGACGTATACATGTGGGAACACAGAAACAATAAAATTAGGTACGTGTGGAAAGTTATTGCGATTAATTTGTCATGTTTTTGTGATTTTGAATCGCACTCTTTCACTACGCATTTGCCCATATTTTGTCGCGTGTCACTTCGGTACTGCGTCAAACAGAACACTGAACTGACATAAGCTACGCATATGACCCTGGTCATATGCCCGTGGCAACGCCTTGGCGCGGTAATTGCTAATCTAGTGTAACTTAGATATCTATGATTTAAAATAAAAAGAAACTGTTGGAATGACTGTCGATTTATCAAAACAGTTTCTATAACATGCTACATCTCCAAAGAGATCTAAAAAGACTTATACAAGTAATATATTTGAATGTCTTTGTACATCTCTATGACCGGTTGTGTGAACGTCATGTAAAGGGAGTAAAACAATATTCATACTTCTATACCTTAAATTATATTCCCTGTACAAAAAATCAAATTCCTAATGCGTAATGGCTAAAAAATGAAAAAAAAAACATAAGTCATTATGAAAGGAAACGAAAAAAAAATGGAAAGGAATATGGAAATAGGAAAACGAGATCATACTGACCCAGAGGTTAGAGTAGACGATAAAGTTTATAGATAAGTTAGTGGTGGTTATTGGAAGTGATGTTCAAATGGGGTAACTGGGTAAACCCTGAGGAGGTAAAGCATTAAAACAAATAAAAAAAGAAACTGGTTGTCTATCTAGTAAAAGGGAGAATTGGTTATATAAATAAAATATAAAATGTAAATCAGTATGATTATCTAAAAAGGAAATCAAAGGAGGAATAAAAGGAATCGGTCAGTCTAGCGATAGACACCGTGAGAGGTGGACGTACGATTGAGCCATTGCTGCGCGTAATAGTGAGACAGTGATATAACGATTAGTAGTGATAGCCGTGATAGTGAGCACTATAGGTAGTAAGCAGATAGTGTCCTTATAGAAATAAAAATAATTAAAAGAAACTAAAATAAGGGAGGGATGTAGTGTATGTAGATATCAATATATATCGCACTACAAACCGATAATAGTATTGTGACGTTGCCTCGGGCGCACACGTCGCTCGGTTATAAGTACCGGTCCGAGTGGTGGGGAGATCAGTCGTTGTCAGACTGTCGGACTGAGCGGTGGTGCGTTGGCGAGTCAACTAGTGTTGTTAAATGTGCATATTTTACAGTAACCATTATATTGTGTATTGTTTTTGTTTTCCCTAATAAATTAAATAACATAAAAACTACGTATGGATATGATTCAGGCTGTGTCCTTAGCCAAGTGATCGTCGGATGAACACGCGGTCGTCGCTTTAAATTTGCTCGAACGCGTAGCCAGCGCCTTCCAAATTCAAAAACAAAAGAGTTACATGACTGTGTCAAGAGACACACGGGTGCGTCATTTAGGTTTTCGCGTTTTTACCGTCGCACCGCAAGTCACATCACGGTGACTCGTTGCTTGCTATTTCATTTGTTTTTTTATCTAGTCGCTTTGTAGCAAGACTCATGTTTCGTGAAATCGTAATCAAGAAATTGGTTGGAACGCTGGTTCAAACACATTGTGATGTATCGCTTCTCTGCTGTTGTGTATTTAGAGCGTAGCCACATGGTGCAGTGCTACAACGCCTACGGCTTGCGGTTTTCCAATCAGTTCGTTCAATCATACAAGCTATCATATTAGTTCGTCGAGATCAAACTGCATACGTACAATCTGCTGGTATAATGATAAATGATAAATGAGGTTTATTTTGCAAGCAGGTTTTTACAAACACTATTACACGTCATTTTTTTAAACTAGATGGGGCCGGTATAATAAAGCCTTTTCCCCCACTGTGTTGAGGTTGTCTATCTGACCTCCACAACCCAGATAATTTTGTGTAAAAAAATACCCCGTTGGTAAGACTTTTTGTTAGAGTTTCGGGCCACTGACTACCTACAACGCCTGACAAAGATCTACAAATGACAGCCGAGTGCAACAGTTTAACGTGCTTTCCGAGACTCAGGAGAAACTCGGTATGTAATAGGTGGTAACTTATCCACTGACCAACTTAGGCAAGCACGGCTTAACCTGTAGATCGACTCGAGCGGCTGTTATTATTGGGTATGATTTAAGCTGTCGCCAATTTAATTGGTTTAGCATTTATTAAATAATAGGGTAAATGACGGTCACGCGAGTTCCATGATTTTTATTCATCCAAAACCCCGCCCCAGTCGTAGCACTGCTACGGGTTGTGCCCCGCGCACGCCTACGTCGTGCTACGCCGTAGCGGATTGGCTACGACTGCTACGAAAAACGTACGTGACGATCGCGCGATTTTTGTTGATGATTTTTGTTCACCCGAAAAGTGCTCAACGCGCCTAAAAAAGTTTTCACTTCAACAAGTCTCAATCTAGGGACGATAATCTATTATATTTGGTGACAGATCTACCATTCTGAGTACAAGCTATAATTTAAGGAATAAATATTATTATGAGGACGTAGTTTTTATTCAAGAATGAGCTACAATGTTTTTGACGATCCATCTCTTATTTTAGAAACATAATGAAATTAATTTGGGAATTCATACTTGGCGTAACTTTTTATTTTTCGGAGAGTGAAAATATTTCATGGTGAATAGATCTATTAATTCGATGATACAAATTGATGACAAATATAAACTTTGGTGACAAAAAATATAAGTTATATTTATAACAATGGCATTAAGGTTGATTTTGGGTTTCTATCGCAGGTAAACAAAGTACCTGCCGGGGTTGCGGGACTGTTCGAAAGAGATACCGTGGCCCCGGAACACAAAGGATGGGTGGATGGGTTTTAGTCAATAAAAGTCTGACACTCCCTCCCGCTCCGCCCAGAGCGGGAGGAGTCATTTGATGATTTCCCAACCAAAAAAAAAAAAATATGTTACCTGTGAATTGACAGGACAAGTGTCACAAAAGGTCTTTAGTCGCCTTCTCATAAAGGAATAGTGAAGAATATGTGCGGTAATGTTAATTAAAATAATAATAATTTCGTTTACCCTCTAAAACAAATAATTTCCGGACCTGAAAATAACTGAACATTTTCTTCCTAAGTTTACGCACAAGTACCTCCTGCCTATTTAAATTAATTCCCCTAATTCATCCCAGGATTGGGGGAGGGGTCATTAGAAAATGGTCATTCCAAGTAAGTTCACGTCGTTTCAGTTTCATTTAGAACTACTATTTTCTGCTGAAAATGATGGAACATTTCATAAGGAAGTTTGAATACTTATTTTTAGAGAACGACAAAAGTTTTTTGTACGACGAGAACTAAAATTAGCGGGTTATGATTTCAAATAAAGGTGAACTGGTTTTATTAGTAGGATTTCAGGAGTTACTGTAATTAAGTTCGTAGGGCTGGCTAGAAAAGTTTTATTTTTAACTCTGTTTTTGACCGATAAAAACAATTAATATTATTTTTTTTACAGTAATCTAAATATATAAAAGAAGAAACTGACTGACTGACTGACTGACTGACTGATTGACTGACTGACTGACTGACTGACTGACTGACTGACTCATCTATCAACGCACAGCCCAAACCGCTGGGTCTACAGATTCCAAATTTGGCAAGTAGATTCCTTATATGGCCTAGGGGTGCACTAAGAAAGGATTTTCCAAAATTCACCCCCTAAGGGGGTTAAACGGGGCTCCAAAGTTTGTATGGGGAAACAAGATTAGTTAGACTATTTTATTCGAAACTTCACAGGAGTGCTCCTAATGATAAATGAGTAGAAATGGGTTTCAGGGTTTTTCAGAATTCAACCCCTAAGAGGGGGAAATGGGGTGGCAAAGTATAAAAATCAATGCACAGCCCAAACCACTGAGTCTAGCTCTAGAGATTCCAAATTTGGCACATAGATTCTTTATGAAGTTTAGGGGTGCAATGAGAAAGGATTTTTCAAAATTTACTCCCAAGGGGTTGAAACGGGGGTCCATAGATTACATGGGAAAATAAGATTGGTTAGACTATTCGAAACTTAACAGGAGTACTCCTATCGCTAAATAAGTTAACATTTGTGTTTCAGGTTTTTTCAGAATTCAACCCCTAAAGGGGGAAATGGAGTAACAAAGCCTGAAATTCAACATCATTGTTTGTATGGTAAATTGGGTCAGGTGTATTACAAAAACAACGATTTTAAGATTTAATGTGGCGGACCTGAAATACCATCATTCCCTGTTGGGGTCTTGGGGTGCGATTGGGTTGAAATGTCTAAAAATCAATATGGGTGTCGATACCGAGATTATCAGGGGTGCTGATTACGAAAATTGCATTTATTTTGAGATCCAGAAGATGGCGGATTCGACTTCTGTACAGGGTTGCTTCTGTATTGTTGATTTATTGTGTGATAACGATGATGATGATTGTGATCATGATGATGATGATTGTGATGATGATGATTTTGATTACGATGCTAATGATTGTGATTACGATGATGATGATTGTGATAATGACAATTGAGATAACGATAATAATGATTGTGATAACGATGATGGTGATTGTGATTTTGATGGTGATTGTGACAGTGATGGTAATTGTGATAGTGACGGTGATTGTGATGGTGATAGCGATGGTTGTGATAACAAGGATGGAGATTGTGATGGTGATGATTGTGATTACGATGATAATGGTTGTGATTACGATGATAATGATTGTGATAATGATGATAGTAATTGTGTTGTGATAGTGATTGTGATGATGATGATTGCGATTAAGATGATAATGATTGTGATTACGATGATTATGATTGTGGTAACGATGATGGAGATTGTGATAGTGATTTTGATGGTGATTGTGATGGTGATAGCGATGGTGATGGTGATTGTGATTATGATTGTGACAGTGATGGTGATTGTGATAATGATGACGATGATTGTGATAATGATCATGATGATTGTGAAGATGATGATTGTGATTACGATGATATTGATTGTGATTACGATGATGATGATTGTGATAATGATGATGATAGTGATTGTGATTGGGTTTGTCATAGTGATGGTGATTGTGACGGTGATTGTGATTGTGATAGCAATGGTTATGATAACGAGGATGGCGATTGTGATGATGATGATAGTGATTAAGATGATAATGATTGTGATGACGATTATAATGATTGTGATAACGATTATGGTAATTGTGATAGTGATTTTGATGGTGATTGTGATAGTGATTGTGATAACGACGGTGATTATGATGGTGATAGCGATGGTGATGGTGATTGTGATTGTGACAGTGATGGTGATTGTGATAATGATGAAAATGATTGTGATTACGATGAAAATGATTATGATAACGAGGATAGTGATTGTGATGGTGATGGTGATTGTGATTGAGATAATGATTGTGGTTGTGATAGTGATGGCGATTGTGATCATGTTGATTGGGATTAAGATGATAATGATTGTGATTACGATGATAATGATTGTGATTGTGTTTGTTATAGTGATTGTGATGGCGATTGTGATGGTGATTGTGATGGTGATTGTGATGGTGATTGTGATGGTGATTGTGATGGAGATTGTGATAGTGATTGTGATAGTTACGGTGTTTGTGATGGTGATAGCGATGTGATTGTGATAGTGACAGTGATGGTGATTGTGATATTGATGAAGATGATTGTGATTACGATGAAAATGATTGTGATAACGAGAATAGTGATTATGATAGTGATTGTGATGGTGATTGTGATGGTGATTGTGATGGTGATGGTAATGGTGATTGTCATGGTGATTGTGATAATGATTGTGGTTGTGATAGTGATGGCGATTGTAATCATGGTGATTGTGATTAAGATGATGATGATTATGATGATAATGATTGTGATTGTGTTTGAGATGGTGATTGTGATTGTGATGGCGATTGTGATGGTGATTGTGATGGTGATTGTGATAGTAATTGTGATGGTGATTGTGATGGTGATTGTGATGGTGATTGTGATTGTGATAATGATGGTGTTTATGATAATGATTGTGATTACGATGATAATAATTGTGAAAACAATGAGGGTGATTGTAATAGTGATTTTGATGGTAATTCTGATGGTGATGGTGATTGTGATGGTGATGGTGATTGTGATAATGATGGTGGTTGCGATAGTGATGGTGATTGTGATAATGATGGTGGTTGTGATAGTGATGGTGGTTGTGATAGTGATGGTGGTTGTGATAGATCACTATCACAATCACCATCAGGTGATTGTGATAGTAATAATAATTTGTGATTATTATGAAATTTGGCACATAGATAGTTTATAACCTAGATTTACATGTAGGACACTATTTATCCCTTTAGTATAATTCAGTGACAGTTACCGAACATCTCGCGGGCGAAGCCGCGGGCAACAGCTAGTCTAAATATATAAAAGAAGAAACTGACTGACTGACTCATCTATCAACGCACAGCCCAAACCGCTGGGTCTACAGATTCCAAATTTGGCAAGTAGGTTCTTTATGTAGTCTAGGGGTGCACTAAGAAAGGATTTTTCAAAATTCATCCCCTAAAGGGGTTAAACGGGAATCCAAAGTTTGTATGGGTAAAACAAGATTAGTTAGACTATTTTATTCGAAACTTCACAGGAGTGCTCCTATTGATAAATGAGTAGAAACGGGTTTCAGGTTTTTTCAGAATTCAACCCCTAAGAGGGGGAAATGGGGTGGCAAAGTATGAAAATCAATGCACAGCCCAAACCGCTGAGTCTAGAGATTCCAAATTTGGCAAGTAGGTTCCTTATGTGGTCTAGGGGTGCACTAAGAAAGGATTTTTCAAAATTCAACCCCTAAGGGGATTAAACGGGAATCCAAAGTTTGTATGGGTAAAACAAGATTAGTTAGACTATTTTATTCGAAACTTCACAGGAGTGCTCCTATTGATAAATGAGTAGAAACGGGTTTCAGGTTTTTTCAGAATTCAACCCCTAAGAGGGGGAAATGGGGTGGCAAAGTATAAAAATCAATGCACAGCCCAAACCGCTGAGTCTAGAGATTCCAAATTTGGCACAAAGGTTCTTTATGAGGTTTAGGGGTGCATTTAGAAAGGATTTTTCAAAATTCACCCCCTTAGGGGTTGGAACGGGAGTCCAAAGATTACGTGGGGAAATAAGATTAGTTAGACTACTTTAGTTGATTAGTTACGTTAGGTTTATTCGAAACTTAACAGGAGTACTCCTATCGATAAATGAGTTAACGTTTGTGTTTCAGTTTTTTTTCAGAATTGAAAGAAAGAAAGAAAAAGCATTTATTAGCCCGCACAGGACAAAACACAAATAAAAATGGTTAAACCCCTAAAGGGGGAAATGGGGTAACAAAGCCTGAAATACAACATAGGTATTGTTTTTATGGTGAATTGGGTCGGGTGTATTGTATGTATACAAAAACCACGATTTTAAGATTTAATGTCGCAGACCTGAAATACTACCATTCCCTGTTGGGGTGCGATGGGGTTGAAATGTCTAAAAATCAATATGGGTGTCGATACCGAGATTATCAGGGGTGCTGATTACGAAAATGGCATTTATTTTGAGATCCAGATGATAATGATTGTGATTACGATGATGATGATTGTGATAATGATGAGGATGATTGTGATGATGATGATTTTGATTACGATGATAATGATTGTGATTACGATGATGATGATTGTGATAATGATGATTGTGATAACGATGATGATTGTGATTACAATGATAATAAGTGTGATAACGATGATGGTGATTGTGATAGTGATTGTAATTGTAATGGTGATTGTGACAGTGACGGTGATTGTGATAGTGTCGGTGATTGTGATGATGATGATTGTGATTAAGATGATAATGATTGTCATTACGATGATAATGATTGTGATAACGATGATGGTGATTGTGATAGTGATTTTGATGGTGATTGTGATGGTGATGGTGATGGTGATTGTGAAAGTGGCAGTGATTGTGATGGTGATAGCGATGGTGATGATGATTGTGATTGTGACAGTGATGGTGATTGTAATAATGATGTAGATTATTGTGATTACTATGATAATGATTGTGATAACGAGGGTAGTGATTGTGATGGTGATGGTGATCGTGATGGTGATGGTGATGGTGATTGTGATGGTGATTGTGATTTTGATTGTGATAGTGTTGGTGATTGTGATAATGATGGTGATTGTGATAATGATTGTGGTTGAGATAGTGATGGCGATTTTGATCACGATGATTGTGATTAAGATGATAGTGATTGTGATTACGATGATAATGATTGTGATTACGATTATAATGATTGTGATGACGAGGATGGAGATTGTGATGATGATGATTGTGATTACGATGATAGTGATTGTGATAATGATGATAGCAATTGTGATTACGATGATAATGATTGTGATAACGATGATGGTGATTGTGATACTGATTTTGATGGTGATTGTGATGGTTATGATGATTGTGATAGTTATTCTGAGAGTGGTAGTGATTGTGATTATGATGGTGATTGTGATGGTGATTGTGATGGTGACGGTGATTGTGATTGTGATGGTGATTGTGATGGTGATTATAATGGTGATTGTGATGGTGATTGTGATGGTTATTGTGATGGTGATTGTGATGGTGATAATGACTGTGATTACGATGATAATTATTGTGATAACGATGATGGTGATTATGATAATTATTTTGATGGTGATTGTGATAGTGATAGTGATTGTGATAGCGATTGTGATGGTTATTGTGATGGTGATTGTGATGGTGATAGTGACTGTGATTACGATGATAATTATTGTGATAACGATGATGGTGATTGTGATAGTTATTTTGATGGTGATTGTGATGGTGATGGTGATTGTGATAGAGATTGTGATAGCGATAGTGATGGGGATTGTGATTGTGATTGTGATAGTGATTGTGATTGTGATGGTTATTGTAATAATGATCGTGGTAATTATGGTGGTTGTGTTAATGATGATAATTGGTGATAATGATGGTGACTGTGATAGTGATGGTGATGGGGATTTTGATGGTGATTGAGATAGTGATAGTGATGGTGATTGTGATAATGATGGCGGTTGTGATAGTGATGGTGATTGTGATAATAATAATTGTGATGATTATGAAATGTGGCACATAAATAGTTTATAACCTGGATTAACATGGAGGACACTATCCCTTTAGTATGATCCAGTGGGACAGTTACCGAACTTCACGCGGGCGAAGCCGCGGGCAACAGCTAGTACTACATATAAAGAGAAAAGATTTGTATTTTTTAGTGTATCTTTGTAATTAATAAACTCAAAAACTACTGCGCCGATTTCATAAATTCTTTCACCATTAAAAAGCTTCATTCACCCTGAGTAACATAGGCTATATTTTATCCCCGTACTCCCACGGAAACGGGAACTACGCGAACTAAAAAAAAGAGACAGACGGACAACGATTATTGTATTGCGTTTTTCGCGTTTGAGATTCGGAACCCCAAAAAACCTCGGAAAATGTGTGTACTTGCTGGAGATTTCAGAGGCACCTTTTATTCTCTCTAGCATTAACACAAAAAGATCGAAAATGGAAGTTTTCAGCGCAATAAGGTTTTTTTTTATTTCCGACCCCAACCTACTAACATTATTTTTCTTTGCCGTGTGGTTAGTGCCTAACCTGGTGTCAGACCCATGGGTGGCATGGCCATGGGCCTCTGACTTGGCTTTACATGCCGTCGAGGCATAATGGTTTCCTCGACACGATGTTTTCCTTCGCCGAAGCAAGTTTAATGATAATACAACACACACATGAATCCTAAAAATCAGAGGACGCACCTCTGATTTTTAGGATTCATTTGTGCATCTGTAGGTTTGAACTTGAGATATATGACTCGACAGTCCAACGTTCACATCACTGCCTGGCTAATACTATTGATGATGATGATGATGATTGTGCACCACACCCAGCCTAGAGCAAGCCTGATCCAGACAAGCCGGATACACCAGGGGGCACTATTTTGTAAGGAAAGACATGCTCTGGATAGGAGAGGAAGCCCGATCAACCGCACCCAGTCGGGCACAATCAGCCGACTATGCAGCACAATCCATAGGAATAAGCATTGGTGTTTTGACCTTCGTTTGATTGGTCTCTTCTAGCATTGGAGAATCATATTGGGGCCTTTTGGCCTTGTACAGGACCAATTTCATTTCATGTTTTTTTTTTTTTTTTCTCTTTGTTTACTTTTTAATTTTTATTAGTTGTAAGTACTGTTAATTTAACCATTTTTATTTGTGTTTTGTCCTGTACGGGCTAATAAATGCTTTTTCTTTCTTTCTTTTTCTTTATATTCGTTTCTGGTGGTCATACCACTGCCTGGCTATTACTACTGAATTCATATTGAAATCCATGTTAATGACTGCCTCGTTGGTCTAGTGGTGGCAAGCACGACTGCTGAGCATGAGGACCTGGATTCGATTCCCGGGTCGGGCAAAGTGTCATTGATTTTTTCCATCAGGAATTTCTCAGTAGCAGCCAGGGAGTCTGGATTTGCGGCTCGGTTGACAATAGGCTCGCTCTCTATTACATGGGATATAGACATAACTGGCGAAATATCGGTGTACTATTAGGTACATTTCTGCCCCCAATCAACCCTTCAGGGTTTACAGGCGTGATGTTATGTTATTTATAACTATCATCATCATCATCATTTCAGCCGAAAGACGTCCACTGCTGGACATAGGCCTCCCCCAAGTGTCGCCACATTGACCGGTCCCGTGCGACTCGCATCCAGCGGATTCCTGCAACCTTCACCAGGTCATCGGTCCACCTAGTGGGAGGCCTTCCAACGCAACGTCTTCCGGTTCGCGGTCGCCACTCTAGAACTTTTCGGCCCGATCGGCCATCCGTTCTGCGAGCAATGTGCCCTGCCCACTGCCACTTAAGTTTGGCAATTCTTTGGGCTACGTCGGTAACCTTCATCATCATCATCAGCCTATTAATGTTCCCACTGCTGGGCCACAGGCCTCCACTCTATGAGAGGGAATAGGCTATAATCCACCACGCGGGCCCAGTGCGGATTGGTAGATGTCACATGTCTTCGAATTTTTTGGTTCTAGGACATGCCGGTTTCCTCACGATGTTTTCCTCGGTAACCTTGGTTCTCTATAACTATCAACCACTGTTCAAACTTTCGTATTTAAAATTGTTGTTGTTGTTGTTATTTTTTGTTAATGTTGTTTAAATGCATAAATGAGATTACACTAACCCTACCAAAGTTAGTTTAAACCCGTTCAACCCTAAGATAGGAGGATCGCTTTGAGGTTAACCGCAAACCAGAACAAGCGAAGCAAGGGAAATACTCAAACAGACGTAATTAAGCGATTTCGTAATTAATGGTACATATAAAACTTTCTTCTTGGTTGTTAATGGGTATAAAAGTATTTTTTGACTCTTTTAAAACATATCAAACACTGTTTTAAGCTTTCACGGTTCATAACTATACTTAAAATGTCACTTACGGGATATCTTCCGTGATTATAGATTATTTTTAAGCTCCCGATATATGAACCCCCGATGATGATGATGATGTAACTTTCTTTTAAATATGTTTCAGAACTAGCTTAAGCATCTTGATGTTACCATTAACATATTTTTTAAACCTGTTCTTTGGTTATACTTTTGTATGGCTTTAATGAATCAGTTATATTCTTTTAATGCCTGTAATAATCCTAGTAAAGTTGTCAAATAAAGAAAATGACGTTTTGACATATCAGTACCCGTGCGAAGCAGAGATGACGCTATTTGTAAATAAAAGCGACAGATAAAAAGCAAGGAATTTATTTAAAACATCATCCCAATTTATTTGGGCTCAGGCTCAGCGCAGTAATTTAAAAAACGGCTGAGCTGACCAATTTTTTTTTTTTAACTTAAATATATTATTTTAAAACGCATTCTGACCGTTTGTCTGTGAGTTTCTTTCAACTTCGACTTTGTGGCGGACAGTAATTAAAAACTCCACAAAACTCTTTAAAAAAAACCCTTACTGCTTCCTAGTGATATACAAACGCGAGTTTTATAATGCAAAAAAGCATATGATTTACTGCAATAAACAAAACCAGAAAAATATATGTTATTCTTCAGGATATATGCTAGTATGATAGTGTTTTGAAAACATAATACAACTAATATTAATCGATAAAAAAAAATCACGAACTTATCTCTAAAAAAATATTTTAACGAGTAAAAACCATACTTAAATACACGCGATCATTCTGATTTTTTTGGCAAATAATTCTACAAACAACATATTAGCATGATAGTGTTTAATTTTTTTAGTCCAATCAATAGATTTTTTGTAAATCGCAAAAAATCACTCATTTCGCACTATTCGGCCCGCAGCTCGCAGTGACTGACGTAACAACCACTTAGTAGTGCAAGCTGATTAGAACTTTATTCTAACAGAATTTCAAAAGAAGCTTGAACCACCATAAGTAGAGTTGCTAATTTAGCTCCTGTAGTCACCTTAAGGTGGATGCTCCAGGGTAGCCTGCGAAATTCAAATTTTCTTACGTTTTTTGCAACTTTCAGGCCAGTGCTAGGTTGTATGTTGATTAAAAAATTATTCGCGACTGTAAGACGTATGTAGTTACAGAATCAAAATCATCAATACAGCCCTCAAAGTTCATCAAGGTGGAAAAATGACTTTTTCAAGGTCAAAATCATTCCTGCACCTTTATGAACTTGGAGGGTTGTTGAATTTCGCGGGCTGGTTGGAGCATTCACCTTAAACAAGCAAGATATTCTCAAATAGGCTATTAATAGCTTCAAACATCCTATTCATGAATCAGAGTTCCTCAAGACGGACTCGAGCCACTACATCAAACAATACAGAACATAAACCCACTTAACTTGAGGGCCCGTATAATTTGCCGCTCGTTCAATTACAAGTCTGTTGGTGATAACTGCTAATTGCCGTGACGTCATTGTTATTACGTAGCTGTATAGTGTAGAGTACTTGTGGACCAAGGTTTGTAGCTGTCAAAATGACATTGAGTGTAGATTTTTTCGGAAGCTTTTAATAACTTTGAAACAAGCTTTATCAAGGCAGACTTGGAAACGTAAATTAATCATTTGTTTTTTTGTGTACTATGTATCATGTAGTTCTGTATGGTGTCGGATGTAAAGAATAGCACCGTCTGTATGAAGAGCGGACTTATGTAAAAACTGTAGAATTTAATTTGTATGTTAAGAATTATTCAAAATTATTTAAAAAAGTTTGTTTTATAGCAAAGTCACGTTACTTGAGTTCAAAAATTAAAAATAGTAGTAATGTGGTTAAAATGACATGGAACATTATTAATAGCGAAACGGGAAGGTCTTGCAACCGAAATAGTGACTACAGCCTTGCTATTGGCGATAATATTTTAAATTCAGATACTCAAGTTGCCACAGCCTTTGAAAATTTCTTTGCGGATATTCCCGTATCGACTACTAAATCGCTAAACTCGTCACCTACTGCTGCCGAGTCTTTACTAAGGGAAAACGTTTCAGTCTTTGAATCCGAATTTAATTTTCAATATGTCACCTGTAAAGATATAATTAAAACTTTTCACACCATAAATGTTAAAAAGACCGCCGATCTATGGGGTCATTCTGTAGACGTTGCTAAATCCATTATAAACATTGTAGCTCCTTCATTAGCTGTAATATTTAACGATTGTATTGACCGTGGTGAGTTTCCTGATCTAATGAAATATAGTAAAATAATACCATTGTTTAAATCGGGTAGTACATCAGACCCCACTAATTATAGACCCATTTCAGTACTACCCACCTTTAGTAAAATTTTTGAAAAATTAATTTTGGCACAAATGCAAAGTTTTTTCAATAAACATAAGTTATTGCATAAAAAACAGTTCGGTTTCACAAGGGGTCGTTCAACTACTGATGCCGGTGTTGAACTTTTAGGACACATTTATAATGCCTGGGAGGACAAATGCGATGCTTTGGGCATTTTTTGCGATTTATCTAAAGCTTTCGATTGCGTTCTTCATGAAACATTAATCAGGAAACTACACCACTACGGAATCCGTAACGCCTCTCTGGATCTTCTTATTTCATATTTGAGTAATAGGATTCAGAGAGTTGATGTTAACGGGAAGAGATCTCCCGGATCCGTAGTAAGAATGGGGGTACCACAGGGCTCAATTCTTGGTCCATTTTTGTTTCTTATTTACATAAATGACTTGCCTCACCTCATAAAGGATAATCATGACATAGTATTGTTTGCAGACGACACTTCTCTTTTATTTAAACTCAAACGTCAGCAGTTAGTTACGGATGATGTTAATAGCGCCCTGGCAAAAGTCGTTAATTGGTTTAATGTTAATAACCTACTCCTAAATGAAAAAAAAACTAAATGTATTAAGTTTACGATACCCCATGTAAGACAAGTGGAAACTACTGTACTAATTAAGGATGAAGAGTTGAAACCGGAAGATAGCACAGTGTTCCTAGGCATAACTTTGGATGCCAAGCTTCAGTGGGGCCCGCATATAGACAAATTGTCAAAAAAACTTAGCTCTGCAGCATACGCCGTTAGAAGGATTCGTGAGTTAACTGATTTAGAGACAGCCCGTTTAGTTTACTTTAGTTATTTCCATAGCGTGATGTCGTACGGTATTCTCTTGTGGGGCAATGCCGCCGATATTCAGACAATATTTGTTTTGCAAAAAAGGGCAATTCGTTCAATTTATAAATTAAGTCCCAGATGCTCCCTCAGACAAAAATTTAAAGAGATTAATATTCTTACTGTGCCTTCTCAGTTTATTTATGAAAACCTTTTGTACGCACACAAAAATATTAATTTGTTTAAAAAATACAGTGATATCCACAACATAAATACGAGGAACAAACACAAATTTGTTGTTCCTGCAACGAGGCTCAAAAAAATAGGGGGTACGTTCAGATGCCAATGTATACGTTTTTACAATAAACTTCCGAGCCAAATTCAAGCACTAAGCCTAAATAAATTCAAATCGTTTATAAAACGGAAGCTGTGCCTGAAAGCCTACTATCATGTTAATCACTATCTCGAAGATAAAAAGGCTTGGGATTAAGCTGCTCCAATGAAATTTGCTCTGTGAATGTCGAAGCTTCGGCCTTCGCTTGTTTATTATTTATTCCTTTCTTTTCCTTTTTTTTATTTTTTCTTTTCCTTTTTTATACACTCTGACATTAAATGTTTTGACATGTATTTTATTATTTTTTATACACTCTGACATATATTGTTTTGACATGTATTTTATTATTTTTTACTTTATTATTTTATTTGACATTTACTGATTTGACATGAATACTTATTTTGTTAAGTATTTTACTTTTTTTTCATTTTATCATCATTGTGCCTTTTAATGATTTTTGTGATTTTTATTTACATTCTTTTTGGATAGAACTTGTTATTAATTTTATATGATTATTGTGAATGTGGGGACCATGTGGGTCACATTTATATTTTTTGTTTATTTTTTCCCACAACTGTCTGACAGTTTGAGTACTCTAAGCGACCTACCCAAATGTCCTTTCTTTGGTATTGTTCGTCGTTTCGTTGAGCTCCTTGAGTTATAAGTCGAGCTACACGTTAACTGACAAATGCTTGCACTGACTGGACAGGTCCACTCAAAACTGTATGGTTCTTTCTTCAAAAGACCATATCAGACACTAATCTGCATAGTCCTCATGTGAATTGAGCAAGATTGTCTGGACTTTAAAAGAGACTATGACCTCTGAGTTTGTTTCGGCTGTTTCTTCTCAGAGTAGTCAGGTACGAAACACCGGCCCCATCTAGTTTTAAAAAATGACGTGTAAAAGTGTTTGTAAAAACCTACTTGCAAAATAAACATCATTTATCATTTATCATTTACCATCCCATATCTTCCCGTGGGTGTCGTAAGAGGCGAGGGACTTACCAGAGAATGGGCAGCAGCGTTCTCTGTGCTTTTGTAACAACCGTACTGCGATCGCCAACCCGCCTGCCAAGCGTGGCGATTATGGCAAAAACCCCCCTTTTGGGGAGGCCCATGTCCAGCAGTGGACGTCTTTCGGCTGAAATGATGATGTATAATTATCTGCCTAGTCTTTTCGTATCTGTTTCCTGACTAACCGGATCCAGCTAAATACCAGTATTTTACAAGCAGCTACTGCCTATCTGATCTCCACAATCCAATAAGTACTGTGTAATACATTAACCCTTAGTTAGACTGGTTGTAAGATGTTTCATCCACCAAGTTCTGAACGCACCTTTTTTGACGTTTGACAGATTACGTTTCGTTGTCTGTGGTGCGATGACGTTAGCTTGTCAGTGCAATTTTGGTTGAATAATGATCGCTCCGTGCTTGTAATTTTTGGTACACGCTGTTCCGTGTAATTATTGGTTGAAAACTTTGAGTTATTGTTAATCCGATACCATCTTGATCGGTGTTTGATATTTTGTTGATAATTGAGTGAAAATTGAGAAATCTCGCCATTTTGGGTCTTGACCGCGAGTGATTTTTTGGTTATGTCCGGCCTGTTTGTGTCATTTGAACGCCGGTAATTTCCTAAATTCAGTGTTGGACTATTACATCCCCGATTGGGTTATCAAACCGGGATAAAATTCAGTTGGACATTCGTGAGAGGTGCCACGTGTGGGATCTGAAGGTTTGATCCTGGAGTCGACGACGCGAGCCGCGCGCGTCCTTTGGTTACCGTCGAATCTTACCTAACTATACATACACCACACACACCACAGATATACTTACACCCCACCCAGATGAGACGTGACCAGGACTACGTCACATCACCGGTGCCAGCGTGATGGTAAGTGTATTGAATAGTTGTTTTTCCTTTGTCAATTTGGACAAATATATTTTGATTAGGGCTCCGCGTAATCGCGGACATCGTGAGTCTGTTCGTGCAGTCTCACACATAAGACTTTCGACTAACTATAGTCTCCGCCAAATAAGTAAAAATTAAAGGTCATTAACCCGCATACATTAATTGAAATACATAATTCCGTAAACAGAAATAATGACATAAATTTGCCCCGAAACGACCTTTATCGTGATCCTTGACTTTTTCTAGTAATCAAAAACGATTCATAATGTATTGTCTTAAAAGAAATCTTTAATTAAGGAAAGAGCAATGACCTTTAATTCTTACTTATCTGGCAGAGACTATAACGACTGTCAAAGATCTACAAATGACAGCCGGGACCAACGGGTTTAACGTGCTTGCAGCGGCACGGAAGAAGCTCGGTATGTACTGGGTGGTCACTGGTCTCACATCCACGGACCAACCTAGGCAAGCGCGGCTTAACCTGAAGATAGACCCGAGCGGCTATTATTAGTTAGCACAGTTCCAGTAATCTTCCATTCATCATGAGAGAAAGTTATTTAAATGAACTAGCTCCCGCCGCCGCGCCGGTCCCTTAGGGAAATCAGTGGATCGCAATAATGATAGGATGTCATTAGAGCATTGATAAATAGATGACGATGGATGAAGCGGGAGAGGAAGATTAAAGACAATATAGATGGTTTATGTTAGTTATCTCTTTCTTTCTCGTGTGGTTAGTGACAAAGAGAGTAAATTGCTTTAGACCAGTTTGTACTTAGACCAGCTACTTTTTAGACCACTTGCTAATTAGACCAGCTGCTTTTTTAGACGAAATGATACCAACCCAATCAGAGGTGCATATCTTGGGTTCGACCTTCTTTACTTTGTCCTCTACTTTGTCTTCTATTTTCAAATATTGTCTTCTTAAATTTACCTACCAGCTGAATCAACGTTCCTAACCAACCTCTGTGATTTTCTAGAAGAGAGAGGTTTCTTAATAATACCAATAAAAATAAAAATAAATGAGGCTGGGGTCGTGGACACCAGAAAGTTTACATACTACACAGATACTTTTTGTTTGTAAATACTTACTTATTATACATAAAGGGTGTAAAACACCTCTTAACGAAGCCGAATGGCACTTGTTCTCCTCGTCATTGCTATCATTTTTTTGTTCTACACTATACCTAGGAACCTACTAGTTACGGAGATTTTGGGGGTCAAAGTTCCAACCTTTTGACTAGTTTTTTTTTTTTAATACACGTTTTTAACGTAAGATTTTTTACTTTAAACACCTCCACGACCCCCGTACTATTCAATACATCCATCAGCACAATGTTTTGAGTGCGTTACATTAAGTTCTACCACAAAACGTGATTTTTCACCCCAAAAAAAAGTCGTTTCCCAGCAATAACTTTTCCGTAAAGTTACTTAGCTTGATGTACAGAATGCTTGGTTGACGGCTTTGTGATGAGGTCTTTTACACCCTGTATAAACATCCATGACTCGGAAACAAAATATGTCCATGCTCATCACACAAATATTTGCTCCCATCGGGATTCGAAACCGGGACCCTAAGAACGTAAGGTAGCCTCACTACCGCTGTGCCATTCGGTCGTCGACTTATGATTTGATTAGTCCGAAGGTCACACCACGAGGCTATCAGTGCTATGTAAGTTATGATATGAAAAATAAATAAAAAAATAAAAAAGCCTTTTATTCCATGCATTTACAAAATAATTTAACAATATTGAATTAAAATTTCATGCTTGATTATTCTTTCATCCTTTGAAATATCACAAAAAAAAAATTAAAAAGGAAAAAAAAAACAATTCAGAATATATGTATCAAATAGAAAAAAAAATTGAAATAATCAAATGTATCGTAATCATCATTCTCTTGCCCTTATCCCAATTCATTTGGGGTCGGCGCAGCATGTCTTCTTCTTCCAAATGTATCGTAATATAGGTAAATTATTATTATTTTTAGGATATTCTAGTTATAATTATTATTCTTAAGTATATATTTTTTTTTATATGCATGGACCCCTCTCAGGTCAGGATATGAAAGATAAAGGAATAATAAATTAATAGTATGACAGAGGCGAGTAGACGAAAACACGGGTTGCGCCGATCCCAAGTAACACGGGTCAAGGTCAGGAACATTATAATAAGAGCACATAGAACCTACTAAAAACTTTAATGGGTGTAAAAAGACCCCTAACGAGAACGAAAGGCACTTGTTCTCCCCGTCATTGCGAAGTTTTTTTTGTTTATGGCCATACTGGGAAACCTACTAGTCACGGAATCAAAGGAGGTCAAAGGTCTAACATTTTCACAAGTTTTTTTTTAATGCAGGCTTTTAATTTTATAACTTTACTTTAAATATGAGGTACAACCCTCGTACTATTTATTCAATGCATCTATCAGTGTTTTTGACATTGGAAAATGTCTTTTCGTTCACTCCAGTATAGGCTCCGATTTCACGAAAAAGTGCGATCCCCTTATATCTCGAAGAGTTGTGAATATAATTATGGTACCTATTCAAAAAAAGTTATGGCTGAAATAGTAAAAAATTTTTTTTTGTATTTTGGCGCTCGATATTTTGGAAACGAAGAATGATATAAAAAAATTGAGAAAAATTCCTCTGGACAATTTAGTTAGCTACAATTTGAGCCTAAAACAAAGACGATGGGTTAAGGGTTTGCCCTGTAGCCTAACCTTTTTGAAAAAGTCAGAATGAGATGATTTATCATTCAACGTTGTCGTTTTAATTTGTAATCTTTTCTTTATCCCAACTTTCTCGTCGCTCAGCGACAATGTTTTTTCGAATTCCGTAGATTAATTTCCAATGTGCTCGAAAGTCGTGTGAGGCACGAAATCTGTCCGGGGTTGCGGGACTGTTCGAAAGAGATACCGTGACCCCGGAACACAAAGGGCGATGAAGGAACATGGATGGTTTTAGTCAGTAAAAGTCTGACACTCCCTCCTGATCCGCCAAGAGCGGGAGGAGTTATTTGATGATTTCCCATCCGAAAAAAAAGGCACGAAATCTGTGTTTTTTTTTAAAATAACGTAAAATAAGATCACGCCCGTTATAATCCCCGAAGGGTAGGTAGGGCACATCAAATCAAATCATATCATTTATTTTTGCCGAAAACACTGTTACAATGGTCGAATCATGGTTGTGTTTGACATTTCAACAGTTATGTTTTAAATCCCATGTAATAATGGGATACAGTCGTATATACCTATGTTTAATTTTTGCTCCTCGACCAAGAATTCCCGGGAGTAAAACTCGTTTAAAATAAATCTCTATGTAAGTTAGCTTTATTTTAGTTAGATTGCGGTGTTAGAGGTATCCTCGTTTCTCGCTTGAGCGCGTTAGTAATCAAAGTGTTTGCGTGTAAGCGACGACTTTACAACTAACTTATAAGAGCGAAATACCACTTTCTACATGTTGTTAAGAAATGTCTTAACAACATGTAGAAAGTACACACAATATAAGTAGCACACAATTAAAAACATGTAAAACCTTACTCTAAGTAATGACTTATTAGATGTTTTTAATCAAGATGAGAAAGTTACAGAAGGTGTATATAGGGTGCGGCGCTGGAACTTCCTTAAAAAAAAAAACATTAAATAAAAAGTACCAATTAGATGTTTTATTTCTTTTTTTGTTAAAACTTTAAGCACAAGTAGAAACTGTACCGTTCTACCTTAGGGTAATGCACAGACAATACACAGTAGGTGCAAAACATACTAGAAACTATTTATCACTAAATTATAAAAATAAATATACCTACATGACAAAACCAAATCTAATTAATTACTACATCTTAATTCTGGGACGTATCTACCATCTTTTGTGTATGTGTTTTCGAGCTTTCAATTTAAATGTGAACCGACTGATTTCCAAAAAAAAAACAAGAGCGGTGATAAAAGTTAATAATAATTTAATTATTTTATCGGAAAAACAGTAAATAAAAATTGGCATTTTTGTTGCATCATTCGACCACTTATTATGCGTATTTTGACGGTTTTAAGTTGCAAATATTCCGGCTTCTAGTAATGACTAAATTGTAACCTATCTACAAATACTATACTCAATAATTTCACATGACAATACAATCGCCTATCTATTTGGCAAGCGTAGTAATTAGGACAACAGCCGAGCCGGTCGTTAGAAACCCATGTTCAATAGTTAAAGTTTATGGTCTAATATTATTATGACATAAATTACCTACACTAAGCATGGTTAAAACTACTTTGGGGTACAGTATGACAGAAAATAAAGTCATATTATGTGAGTAGAATACGGAATCTCGACGCTCAAAATATCGATAAAGGCTTAAATAATGCTACAAAATTGCGACGCCATTTATTAGAGTTGTCAACCAAAACAGCTTGGTACTTATGTGGGATTGTAAGCAATTTAAACTAAAATATTATTTTGAATTATTATTAAAACGGTAATTTAAAAAACAGGCCAAGTGCGAGTTGGACTCGCGCATGAAGGGTTCCGTATCGTAGTACCCCAGCCTGATTTCATTTTTAATTTATTTGTATTAGGTTTTGTTACCGCGGTAGCGGAAATACACATTCTTTGAACATTTCAACTATCTAAATTTCGGATCATGAGATACAGCCCGCTGACAGACAGACAGACGCACGGACAGCGGAAGCTTAGTAATATGGTCACGTTTGTTCCGTTGGACCCTACGTTCGGAACCCTAAAAATCACACTCGATTCTTCCTAAATTATTGTTCTAAATTCATGAAAACCTACAGCAAATCAAATGTCTTTTATTCAAATTAGACTTATAGAGAAAATTAATGAGACACTCCACAAAATTCCACTCTACGCTTCTTACTCGCAGCTTCTCATTCATTAAGGAAATACACACATAATAAATGAATGTACACCTAAGTAAATTCTATTCAATCTACACTTTAAACCATTTTCCTGAAAAAAAAAAACGAAGTACTCTATTATTTACTCCGTACTTACTAATGTGTTTATAAACTTGTATAAGTACTTTTAAAACTCTTTCACAAAACTCTATTAATAAACTCCTGAATAACAGGACCGCATTTTGTAGAAAAATACACCATGGACAAACTAATAGGTAGATACAAAGGTTAAATTGTGTCCAAAAAAGGGAAAACATAAAACCGTGTGAAACTAAAAAAAAATTGGGAGTATACGTTGTTATTCTCTTGTTAGGAAGGAATTGTGGGACGCCTTTGCCCAGCAGTGGGACAATCATCATTCATCATCTTTTCAGCTGAAAGACGTCCACTGCTGGACATAAGCCTTCCCTAGTGTCGCCACATCGACCGATCCCGTGCGACTCGCATCCAGCGGATTCCCGCAACCTTCACCAGGTTATCGGTCCACCTATTGGGAGGTCTTCCAACGCAACGTCTTCTCGTTCCGTCTCCATCAGTCATCCGTTCTGCGAGCAATGTATCCTGCCCACAGCCACTTAAATTTGACAATTCTTTTGTTAGTCAAAATTAAAGAAAACTTATTGTTTTTATTCTGAAATGTGCAGTTAGCAACCAGTGAACAGCAGATACATAAGTATTCTTATATATTTATATATTCTCTTCCCAGCCTTTACAACTCGTAAAAGCGAAAAGTAAGTACTCATAAAAACTAGAGAATTCCTTTTTCAGGTTTATCCACAGTTATTTACCAACAAGAACTATCCCGTCGTTTTCTGATGTACGTTTGAATAAAAGAAAACCTACCTTTCATGAAAGTTAGTAAAGTCGACTGAAAGACGTGATTTGTAAGTTGTGATTGATGATATTTTATGCTAAAAGTTTTCAGCCTAATATTGATTTGTAAGATTTCTTTGAAAGCAGCAATGCCCTGAGCTTGTTAAGAAATAACTGATCTAGACTATTTCTAAAATGCACTTATAGTATATTATGATACAAGTGAGCTAAGTTGCTCATTATACACGAGGCTGTGGGCTGCAGCCCGAGCTGTAGGCGAGGGCGTAAATCAGCCGAGTGTCTAGTGAGCAAGTTGCTCACGAGTTTCATACGCACTTTTTCAACACACTTGCGAGGAAAAAACGAACATGCAGCAACAAATGTGATACAAACAAAATATGAAAATTATGGGAAATGGCGCGCAAGTTTTTTTTTTTGCACGCGCCAAATGTAAGGTGATTTATTACTTATAGCCATACAGCCTACTTCAAAATTATAATTTTAGTCATAAAATAAAAATAAATTTTACCTATAACAAATTATTGTGAATTAAATAATTTGATAATAATAAATGTGTTTTCGTCTTAATTATGGACACATTAGTTATTTATTCCAAAAATGTAAATGGATTTTCAGCGGCATAAAACCTCGTTGTTGTTACAAAAAAAAACCTGCATAACCCGGTTAAATTGAAAATGCTCTGTTTACTCGCACATTATTAGCAGTTAGGTACTAACTTAACTTTGTAGGGATAATTCTATTATGCACTAGTATAATATCATTATTCACGTGTGAGTAATAGTTCGGTTTATGGCCTTAAGAACGATGTAATAAGTCTCACTTTACGAGCAAGTGTGTTGAAAAATACTTTAAAAATCAAGATCAGTATTGCATTTCTAGCTATTGCATAATACTGAGAATTAGTGTGCGACAGTAGCACGATTTTCAGTCGAAACAGAAACCGTGATCAAAAACTCGGTAGGTACCTCTCATAATTTCATTCGAAATCGAAAATAAAGCATAATTAGTTACAGATCATCCAATAAAACACTATTTCACAAAATAAATGTTCTAATTATTAACAGATCATTGAAAAATCAGTATTGCGCAAATAAAGAAGTCTAAGTTTCCGATAAATAAACCATTTAATTTTTTTTAAAAGCGTTGCTTACACTTTAGAAAAATTAATGAACGAATGAAGACGAACTCGACTCTTTTCTCAAGGATTGGTGAATAACAGTAAAGTTATAGATAGGGACAAAAGCAAGAAGGAAAGGCAGGCCCTAAAGACCATGTCCTGAAGGCCCTGGGGCACAAATGGCTGAATGAAAAAAAAACATAATTAAAAGAAAATTTACCAAAAGCGAAATTCGAATGCGTACCCGAAACCAAAACTTCGGTAAGATATAGTAGGTATCTGAAAAAAAAAACCTTTAAAAATAAGAAAAAAAAATACAAACTTAATAATCCAACATCTAAGATTTCTAAGTCATATCAGATTAGCTAAAGTTCAGACTTTTGAGATAAGTTCAAAGTGAAAAATCGAATTCGTCTCTGAACTTTCGTTTAAAATTCACATCGTAAGTTGTATAGCGAAGTTCTCACGAGAACCAATCCTTGAACCCGAATCAAATTTACTTAGGGTGCACAACCGGTCACAGTTAACTTAAGCTTTGACATTTCAAGGTATGGCAGAGAGGGTAAAGGAGTAAGTATTGAATCAAAATAAGGGTATTTCAGTGAATCGGATTTAATTTGCATCACAAACGACCAAACAAACTTTCCTATGCAAGGGATCGTTTGAGTTTCACTTAAAGTTTCTTTGATTTATTGTGTTTCTAAAGAGCTAAGAGTTTGTTGTTATAGAAATTAAAGTTAGTGAAACTATAGAATCACTATTCTGAGTAGTCTGTAGTACCTTCTTTGTCGAGAGTCATTAATAATGCTTTGTCGCATAAACTCGTTCCAGTTGGATGGTTTTACTCAAAAATTCATACTTAGACTGTCGAAGTTTATACATACTTTTGAAGAGCTGATAGTCTTTGAAACTCTATCGTAGCTCTTCGATACCCGCAATGACAGACACAATTAAAATAACAATGCACCGTACCCGATCGGGTACGGCTGGATCCGGTACGGCTGGGGACATACTCAAAGGATTTATTTCATTTAAATCATTATGGCTATTAAATGGCTTTTGCATTTTCAAGGAGTCCGTCGGTCAGAATGATAAAGCTACTTGTTCATTCTATGGGGTAGTAATTAAGTTCGGTTAGGGAGTAGTTTTTTTAGGTGACGGGTTCATTTTCATCTCGGCGGACCATGAAACTGCACTTGTGTCAGCACATAGAAAATTAATTGTTTTCTATCAAATCATTGGCTTAGTTGCGAATTAGTGAATTTTCAACCGGAGTTAGGAATTTTGCTCTCAGATCGAAAGTGTTAAAAAGAAAAATAACTAGAATTAAGTAAAGTGGAACTACTTGTATTATATCTCCCGCGCCGATGACCGAAAACGGACGGAACTTTTTTTTTTAAATTTTGTTCCTTGAACAAAAAGTCATCATCGTCGGCTTCAAGTCTAACCGGTTAGAGCTGAATACCAGTATTTTAAATGGAGCGACTGCCTATCTGACCTCCACAACCCAGTTAGTACTGGGTAATACGTTACCCCTTGGTAAGACTGGTTGTCAGACTTTTTGGGCCACCTGTAACGACTACCTGTAACGACTGTCAAAGATCACAAATGACAGCCGAGACCAACTGCTTAACGTGATTTCCGAGGCACGGAGGAAACTCGGTATGTAATGGGTGGTCACCCATCCACAGACCAACCTAGGCAAGCACGGCTTAACCTAAAGATCGACCCGAGCGGCTGTTATTGTTTAGCCACGAGCTCCTTGAACAAAAAGTATTGTTCCAAAAAATAGGTTGAAATTTACTCATAGAAATGTGATAATATTCGCAGCAACGTTAAAATCGTCCTACGTAAAATATAAAGAAAGAAAAACACCCAGTTGGTTGCACCTAACCCAAATTATATAACAATGAAGCTACTTTCAATTGACAATTTGTCGCAGAAAATTCGATAAGGAGACAATAAATTGCATCAAAGTAACACACGATGCATACTGATGCGATACTTCCCGTTCACAGAAATAGATCGCGAGATGCATATTATATACGTATTATTGTTGTTCCAAAAATACGAAATACCGAAGCTGAATTTCTTGGCAATGCCAAATAATGTATTCTCCAGAAAAATTGGTGCACTCCTGATTTTTTACAACATAATTATCAGGGAAAGCCTAATTGTATGTAATATTATTGAACCTTATTACTTAATACTTAATTTTCTAAGCTACAGCTAATGAGATCATATTACTGAATTTTATAATTCACACCATGTCCTTGACGCGAATAAAGAAAAAAAAATTCTATCCGAGTCACTTGCGCAAGCACGGACTCATGTATATATGTCCTGTTCATGCAGGGTTCTCGGGCACACTGAAGTATTTTACAGTGTCCATATAACCACTTTTAAACTCCAAGCTGTAAAAGCCACAAACAAATAAACATCACGACAACTAAAACAATTTCCATTTACGAGACCCAGTTTCAACCAGCATTTTGGCTCATAAAATAAAAATAAAATTACAAGTAATCTCTGAAGTGCGTGACAACCTGTTGTACAATGGGCTCAGTCGCCTTGGATCGTAAGGAACAACCACCAGGTTATCAAGAACCGTCTTTCTCCAACCAAGTAAAAGAAAGAAGAGGTCTGATTACCCTGGACCAGGTAAATTAGCCATCAAAGTTATGGTACGCCTGTTAAGGCGTTAAACTGAATAGATAACGGGAATGTGTTGGCTTTGTTTAATTCTGGATTTCGTTTTATTTTTCGACGAAGAATTTATTTGAGAGGGACAGATATTGAACCAAGATTATTTTGTGGCAGACTGTTTCTGGACATAAATCTTGGTTAAAGGTCACAACTCTAAATAAGCAATTAAGAGCCTTGTAGCTGTAACTTAAGATTACTAGCTAAGGTTACGTATTTAACCTCCAAATTAATAGAGCTTGATATATCTAATTTACTATTCATTTACTTGTAATCTATACTATAAACAACTGGGTAATACCCATTTGGTGAGACTGGTTTTCAGAAACTTTCGGGGGAGACATTTTTTTTTGTTTGGAGAACAGGCCACCCACATAAAATTGTAACAGACATACAGATATTAATGAAACGTATATAGATTTCTTCCTTATAATTTCTAGATTACAGTGGTAATATTAGCTAAGCCATGTCTAACCGGAATGAAGAGAAATTCGAAAATGAAAACGTGAATCTAACAATAAACAATAACAATAACACGTCAAATGTCAAATGAAGCTGTCAGTCAACCACCAAAAAGACGAATTTACAACGATCCGTGCCATGATGATTTTCTATACCATCTAAAAGATTTTACCGGAAACCTCTAAAATAGCATTAGAAAGCTCACAGTTTAATATTATTTCTTTTTATATTATATTATATATATTTTAATTAAAGCAGATATTAGTACCAATGGATAGGTACCGTACTTTTTTTTTGTAAACGGAAAAAACGCCCCTATTTACGTAAGTATTTTCCGTCAAATGGCATATACCACAACATGAATGATTTGACTCGCAAAAAAATATCATAATATAACTTATTTGTTATGATTTTAAGATTCCGGTTTCGTTTCTATGTAATCTTTCGTTTATGATTAGAATAAAATGGTTACTTTTTTTTGGTGTAAGTAATATGAATATCCGCAACATCGAAGAGGGCCTAAAAAAACTGTCTCCTTTAAAAACTCAAGAGTTTGTTTGGATGACGGCCTTAATCTCAAGAATTACGGGTTCGAATTGAAAAAATCTTTTATTGTTGGATAGCCCATTTATCGAGTAAGGATAGGTTATGTATCATCACGCTAGGACCAATAGGAGCGGGCCATCGATGAAAAATGATGCAAAAACTGGGAAAATAGTATTTCTATAATAATTTCACGCGGATGAAGGTGGCGGAAGGCGTTCAACAGTGCTCTAATAAGCTTACAGTTAAAATGCGCAAATCGATTTACAATTAAAATCTTGCTAAACCAATAATAGACTACAAAGATCTTTCCTATATCCGTCTAAATCTCTCGATATTCAAAACCCTCACAAACATGAAAGCCACAAATTCTGAAAGGAAGAAAACAAATAAAAAACATGGAGTATCCATACATCTCTAACGCAAACGACTTCAGACAATATAAGCTCCTAAAGCGCAGCTCCACAGATTTTTTGTCATTACTCGAGTCGACAGTCATAGATTCAGTCATGGCATTTTTATTTGCGACTTCGTTTTATCTGTTCTCAATTCTGTTTTATTCAATATCACATTGCCTTTCTATTGGAAGAACTGAAGGTTGGTCTTTTGTTTCATTAGCTGCAATCTCTTGCTCTTTTATGATTTCCTGTTTTATTTAATGAGTCTTCTCATTAGTGTACAGGATATTGCTATTTGTTGTTGGTTTGAATTGTGAATATGAATTGTTTTCTCATTCGTTGCGTGTTCCACTTTTGAGTATCGGTGTTTCTGTCTTTGTGTGTTTGTAGTTGCTTATTGCTAAAGCAACTTACTGGTTCGATTTTGATGGGCTCTCAGGTATAACATGACTGAGTTTAGGATATCGGGTACTTTTTATTCCCGTAGTATGTTACTATAGTATACGGGGAGGGAACATCGAAGCCGAGAATCGTATCGCAAGGCGATGTGATAGATGACAGAAAGACAATATGGTTACTCTAGGCTTTCCCTGCCGTGATATATATATATTTCCAACAGGAATTTCTCAGTAGCTGCCAGAGAGTCCGGTTTTGTGACCGGTTGTTGTCAATACGCAAGTCAGGCTTGTTTATCGAGTTAAACATCACCTGCCTAGCCTTTTCCCGTCACGTCCCGTCACTAACTGTGAATAACTTCTTATCTCTCCAGAATCCAGAGCAGCTGCTCCAAATTTCGGTGAAATCTGCAACCGGTTTAACTTTCTTCGCGTTCAAAAGGTATGTCCAAAACATTTTAATCTGTTTTCTCCTTATCACCAATTCACCAAGTCACTTCAAGTGCCACGCAAAAATAACTTTTATGACAGGCGTACCGCTTCTTTCGCAATACCCGCTTTACTAAACCTGTAGACATCAGAGACTCAAATAATAGTAAAAACATAAAGCCTAAGCTGAAGGAATATTACATCAACTCGATTAAACGTATAACTTAAGCGCGTTGATCAAATGTCAGGCTATGCAATGCCAAGACAGACCCCAGAGGTCTAATTTTGTGATTTGTTTGAGTGTGTTTGAACATGTAATTTATAAAATAAATAAATAATAATAATAAGAAAGCTTCTAAAAGTAACTCTACGCAAAAATGATTGCTAGGAATAGTACTTTTTGATACAAGTGGAGAAAGTTTGTTATTGCATTCGAGGCGGAATTATAACACACGAGCCGTAGGCGAGGGTGTTTTTGAGCCGAGAATTGCAATAACAAATGTCCACGTGTATCAAACGACGTTTTTCAATACACTTTTGAAGAAATAAAATAAAATAACGAAAAATATTTTTGTCACAAACTATAAAACTATGATTTTCATTTTCTTTTTTTTTCGCGCTTTGGTTTCGCCAGGTTGAAGGAAGAAGAAGAAGATATGAAACCGTTAAACAGCCTAATATAAAAAATAGATTTATTTTATTTTTTTGAATTAAGAACACAAATAAATGTTAATTTGTGTATAAAAGTAACTATTAGTTTTTAATAATCATGTTTATTTATGATATTCTATTTATAAACACAATTTGAATATTCAAAAAATATTTATGCCATAAACCCCCGAATACTGAAACGTCACTCAAAATTTGAGAGCTGCTTAACATTTGAGCAGCTTCGAAATTTAAAAATTTGTATGGCCAAATGTCACCTTTGAGTATCTGTTAAATATAAGTGCTACTTAAATTTTGAGTGACGTTTCAGTATTCGGGGGAAAGACGCGTAGTGATCTGCCGAAATTAAAAAAAAAATCACTTCAGACTAGATGCATTGAACCAATTTGGACTTAGTATAGGTATAGTTATCTGTTGCAATTTTCATGGAAAAAATCGCACGCGTGTGAAATACATTGCATGTTGTACCTAATCGTAGTGCGTTGTGGACCAGTTTTCGAGGAAGTGTACTGAAAACTACTTTTTTGGGGCGAAATATCACTTTTTACGGTAGGACTCAATATAACGCATTCAAATCATTGTGTTGATGGATGCATTGAATAGTACGAGGATCTTGAAGGTATTTAAAGTGAATTTATAACATAAAATTTGTAAAAAAAAATAATGTGAATAAGTTGGAACTTATATCTCCCTAGAAAGGTCCCAGGTATGGTCTAGAACACAAAAATGATCGCAATGACGTGGAGAACATTGGCATCGTCAAGGGTATTTTAACACCCATTACTCCAAGGCTTTTATGAATCCACTTACCTACAACGATCGGTCTTAAAAATGTCAAAAAAATGAATTACCTCACAGGAAAGTCGTGGGTCATTAGGTCACCCTGGTGAATTTACTTATTGACCTGCCCAAGCAAATTTTTTTTGTTTACAAAAACATAATATCATGAATGTGTGAATATCCTGACGCTTTTACATCACTAGCAAAAATTCATTGAATCTCAATCTCAAAGCATTTATTTCGAATGTTTGTGTATTGTCAAGGAATCGGTTAGTCAAATAAAAAATAGATAAGGTAAAGTCCCTTCACAGCCGTCAGCCTCCAACAGCAACTTCATTGTAACGTAAACCAACATCATTATATTTTTAACGAAGATGCAAATCTAGAAGCATAATCACTGTTGTCCTATAGTTGTCATTTCCAAAGCTTAGATCTCAATAGAGAAAATCGACAAGGCAACTTTTTTTTTGTAGCCTGTACTATCCTACTGAGGGCTATGCTCGGAGTTTCCTTGCGCGATCGAATCAGAAATGAAGACATCCGTAAGAGAACCAAGGTTACCGACGTAGCCCGAGGAATTGCCAAACTTAAGTGGCAGTGGAAGACGTTGTGTTAAAAGGCCTCCCACTAGGTGGACCGATGACCTGGTGAAGGTTGCGGGAATCCGCTGGATGCGAGTCGCACGGTACCGGTCAATGTGGCGACTCTTGAGGCTATGTACAGCAGTATACGTCTTTCGGCTGAAATGATGATGAATGATGATTGTCCCACTGCTGGGCAAAGGCCTCCCACAATTCCTTCCATGTGCTCTTATCCTGTGCATCCTCGAACCAGTCCTCGCAGTACGTCTCCAGATCGTCCCATGACCTCTTTCTGGGCCAGCCTCGGCGGCACCGTCCGTCTTCCGGCAACCAACATGTGGAGACGCTGCCCAGCGGTAATCGTGCCTGCCACTGACATGACCCGCCCAACCCCATTTTAGCCTAGCAGCCTTCTTGCCAACGTCCGTTTTGGAACGCAGCGTGGTGTTCCGAACTTTGGAAACTTCTCATCATCTGCCTAGCCTTCCCAACTATGTTGGGGTCGGCTACCAGTCTTACCGGATGCAGCTGAATACCAGTATTTTACATGGAGCGACTGCCTATCTGACCTCCACTACCTTGTTTGTACCGGGTAATACGATACCCCTTGGTAAGACTGATTGTCAGACTTTTCGGGCCACTGATTACCTGTTACGACTATCAAAGATCTACAAATGACAGCCGGGACCAACGGCTTAACGTGTTTTCTGAGGCACGGAGGTAACACAGACCAACCTAGGCAAGCATGGCTTAACCTAAAGATCAACCCGAGCGGCTGTTATTATTTAGCCACGAGCTTGGAAACTTCTAACCACCTAAAATCTCCTTCACAGTGGATCTGCCTGTTCTGCAAAGGAATCGACCCAGCATGCTTCGGTCAAACAACGACGTCGACAGCTTCAACAACGCCTGTATCGACTACGATTGAGTTGGCTATGAGTACTCTGGCTAATACGACCCCTACGTCTACAACCACAGTGACAACTGAAGCTCCTGGTGAATAATAATAATGAATACGACTCTAAAGTAATGATGTGCCTGTTTATGGATTGTTGTTTATCGTATAATGGTAGTGTATGTAAGTCTTCTTATTTTGTGTAGATGATAGTAGGATTGGTATGTTTTTAACCCGTATGCTCCCGGCCGTGCCTCCAGAGGCACAGTGCATTGTTATTTTAATTGTGTCTGTAATTGCGGGTATTGAAGTGTTAAACTGACATGGGCACTAAGATTATCATTAACACTAAGGGTTTGCCGCCACGAGCGAGAAAATCGCGGCGATATTATCGTCTTTGCCACGTTTTTCTAAACACTCTCTTTTGAGCCCAAAAGAGAGTAAATATCGCTGCGATTCTCTCGCTCGTGAAGACGGCTGTCTCCACGAGCGAGAGAATCGCAGCGATATTTTCGTATAGAAATATGTCAAATCACCGCGATGCTCGCTCTCGTAGAGGCGGCCCCTAAAAACGGTTTTTTTACCAAGTTAACTGTTTGTTTTGAGTTCCCGATAACGAAACAACGGGCGGATAACTTCAGTTTATCTGTGATCGCTTGTATATCACTTGCAACAGCGTGCAGCGCTGAAATTTTGGAAACTCAAAACAAACAGTAAACATGGTAAATATCTTGTTTCTAGTGGTAACGATGGTATGACTGGTTTAAATTTCGTGGGCCCAGTATATTGTGGCCACGTTAATCGTGTATGTGTATTCAGTTTATAATGTTCCTGCGGTTGGAACCGAGTCCTTATTAAAAGGCACTTATTAATGTATGTTAATTGTTCTTAATAAAATACCTATACTGCTATTATACTTAAATTATAAGGTCTAAGCGGCATTTTTTTGTGTTTTTAACTTTTTATTAAAATGCATTGACATTCTACATATATGAAATTAATAAATGGCAATACCGATGTGATGTCACCTGCTTCATTTATTTTTTCGTACAAATTAAGCTCTTCGCCAAGAAGTTTTATAATCTGAGTAATAAATAAATATAATCTTCAATGTTGGTTCCCAAAGAACTCTTGGCGAAATAATTACAATTAAAAACCATAGGTGTGAACAAACCTTTCACGAAACCACCATCAACCAAGCAATCTGTAAATCCAACTCAGAAAATCTACGCAAATTCTTTTTAAATAACGAATAACAAAATTACCGTCGAGATTGATCACAACCTACCAATGCTTTAGTATAAGGTCTAGCGCCGACATTAAGCGTACACTATCCGAACAAATTCCACTAAACATGCCTTTACTATCCATCTATCCAGAAAATAACGGGTATAACAAGTTAATTATCTGGTTAAGTCAGCCGTAAGTACCCGTCAGTCGGCTTGATACTCATCGGTAAGCACTGACAGGAGAGCCTGATCACGGCCATTTTATTGACAGCGTCATCGCTACCCGCCCGCGAAATTCCTTTGACAACTCGTTAATATGTATCACGTTAGAACGTGGGAGGAATGTGGCTTTTGTAAGGATTCTAGAAGGTTCTTTGTAGAATTTGAAATTTGTTTTTTTATATTATTTTTGAATTTGTCATTCAAGTTGTCAGTAATGTCAGGAGTATACCGAAAGAAAGTCACCCACATTATGCTAGATTTTTTAAACTTTATGTAAGGTGAATCGTGGTTGCCCAGAGCGGGAGGAGTCATTTGATGATTTCCCATCCATGCCGTGGTAGCACTAGGATATTATCTAAGTTCGAAGACACCTGTTCCTTATGGCCGGTTGAGACAACCAAAGCAGAAAATCGTTTGATACAATGCAAACGGAAACGCGGCAGGCCCCGAAGGAGATGGCGAAATCGACTCTTTCCACAAGGATTGGTGATTAACAGCACTGGGTAGGGATAAGTGGTTGGAGGGAAGGGAGGCTTTTGTCCTGGGATACAAATGGCTGATAATAATACCAAACCATAATGTTGCAAAATTCCAAACAGAAGATTCTAATAACCCTTTTTGCGGTTCGATAACTGGGACATAACAGTGGTTGGTATTATCCTGATTTGATTTTGTATTATTGTAGCGGTGGCCCAGTGGTGGTGGCCCCGACTTACAAACAGTAAGTCGTGGGTTCGAACCCAGGCAGGCGCATTACTTTGTGTAATTTATTTCATCACCACTGATCTCAAAACGGTGAAGAAAAACATCGTGAGGAAACCGGCATGTCCTAGAACCTAAAATTCGAAGACATGTGACATCTACCAACTCGCACTGGGCCCGCGTGGTGGATTATAGCCCATTCCCTCTCATAGAGAGAAGAGCTGTGTCCCAGCAGTGGGAACATTAATAGGCTGATGATGATGATGATAATAAGTCTCAAAAAAGAGCAGTTCCTACTTTTTAATCCGGAAAACTATTATTGTTATCCGCAATATTCTCGTAGCATTGAATGAAAGACGAGATGAGAAATAAGCTGTCCGCGCATAGCGCTCTGATTGGATGAAATTGCTATTGTGTATGTTTGATGCAGTGGTTTCTAATATAGCAGTATGGTTCACGAGAGCTAGATTTGCTTGGCAGGTCCGCTCTTGATTTGTAGAAACTACAAACCATGTGCCCAAATGAATTTGCTATCGACATAAACGACAAACTTCCATGCAAACCTTAATTAATATTATTACAACAATTTGCAAAGTAATTTAGGTACACTTGCGTTATCACGGGTATGGGCAATTGATACGAAGAAATGAGGAAAATATCGTGAGGAAAGTTTTGAGTATGAATGTGGATGGGTACATGAGTAGAGAGAGGATGACCTAAAAAACGATGGACAGACTAGCCATTTCATCCTTAACAAAGGATGAAATGGCTAGAAAGGAGGTGACTGCTGAAATGATTGTTGATGAGTTATTGGAAAAGTCTGGAAAATGCAGACAAGCAAGCCGACCCCAAATAACGCAGGAAAAGGATGATTATGATACACTTGGAGTCTAACAACCAGTCTAACCAACAACAACAACAACAACAGCCCATAACGTCCACTGCTGGACATAAGCCTCTCCCATGATGGGAGGAATTTGCCGTAATCTCCACGCTTGGCAGGCGGATTGGAGATCGCAGTGATGAAAGACTAACAGAAAACGCTGCTGCCCATTCTCAGGTCTACGGAGGCGCAAGGTGTTCTGCCTCAGACATTAGTCGCCTTATACGACACCCGTGAGTAATGGGTTGGTTCTATTCTACTCTGCCGGATACCACACGGCGTACCAGTCTAACCAATGGTTATCTTATTACCCAGTAATAACTGGGTTGTGGAGGTCAGATAGGAAGTCGCTCCATTTAAAATACTGGTATTCAACTGCATCCGGTTAGACTGGCAGCCTACCTCAACATAGTTTTGAAAAGGCTAGGCAGATGAAGATGAAGGTTGCTACCAATAACAAGTCTGCCGAACAACAGTGATCTTTATTCTCATTCTAATAAAGTTGGGTTGCTGCTGTCAGACCTAAACCGTGAATGGACTGATCTCGTCTTCGATTCAATCAAAAGCCTGTATTCCCTGTAGTCAGAGTCCAATTTCCCTCAGCAAATCTCAGCTGCAACATCATCCTATTGTTCCATTAATAGACACTCTATTGTGCACTATCACCCAAGCAGACTGTAATCTATTGGTGTCGTCATCCGAGAAACTAATTTTGATTAGCACATTCGATGCATAGGCATTGTATAAAAGCCTTTTGTTTAAGACCGATGAAGTAGACTTTAATTGAAATTGTTTTGAGCTGCTGAGCGATGTAATGGGCTTAGGATTACCAGCACTTCTTGCGCTATGTTTTAAATTGGTTTAGGAATTTTCAGTAGCAGCCATGGAGTCTGGCTTTGTATTCCTTTTACATGGGACCGTAAAAACCAAAACTGGTTATATGTGAGTGTACTATTAATTAGCTACACTTCTGCCTTACCCTTCGTGGATTACAGGCGCGATGTTATAATAATAATAAAAATTTATTCAGTTTGCATAACAAGGTACAATACTAAAAAGCTAGGAACAAAAAAACAATGATCCTTAAACACTAGATTTTTACAATTTCCCTGGACTCCACACTAGGATACCCTGTGTCGTGGGATCCAGTCTCTTCCCAAGTAAAGGTAACATGTTAGCTTTAACTGAACTACTTAATTACAAAGGAAATAGAAAAGAAAAACGATAGGTAAATCAAGATAAATAAATTGACAACTAAAAACTATTCTAATATTATAACAATTATGTTATGTGCGAGGCTGTACAGCGGGGATTGTATGTAAAAAGAACCAATGACATAGCTAGCTCAGCTAAAGCTGCGAAAATGAAGTGATATTATTGGTTTTTAGACACAAACGCAACGCATCATAAATCGCTGAAAGAAACGCAGCCTAGGGGACTTGTCTGCTCCCAAAACCAAACCTTACATAACAAGACTTTACGACAAAAACTTACACATATAACTACATACATAGCAATGTCGTGTTAAACCGTGGTTTATACCAAAAAACTGATACACAGGGTTTTATGATACCTACAATATACACTGTTGTAGACTTTCACGGTTTTTCACTACACTGTACTTAGTGCTCATTTCTGGACACGCGGCGCGTTGCGCGGCGCGTCGGGCGTCGCGTTGAGCGGCGCGTCAAGCGGTGCGTCGGGCGGCATGTTGTGCGGCGCGTTGCGCGTTTTTCAGTTTACGGAGAGGCGGTGTGTGCAGCGGCGGTGTCATCTGTCATATGTTTGTATAGGCGCGCGCACTGCCGCGTTGACTGCGGCGGTGCACGCGGCGGGCAACGCTGCATCTCAAGCCAACGCGCGTAAAAACGCCTCTCCGTAAACGCTCTCATACATTGTCATATGTTTGAATTTTAAGCGGACCGCGCCGCATGACGCGCCGCTCAACGCACCGCGTCTCCGTAAATGAGTCCTTATTCCCGCGATCATGATGCTTGCAACAGCGTCGAAATATCGGGAGCTCATAAAAACAAAAGAAAATCACGGATATTATCCCGTAAGTACTTTAAGCCTACATATAGTTCCAAAGACATTGTTTATCTTACTTGCCCCTATTTCCAAGTCATCAAATTTTGTTTTGTTTCCTTATTTATTTTTTCTCCTTATCTCTTTTTGACGAAAACTTCAGCTGTAATAAATGTCGCTACGTAGAAACTTGGTTCTGTTCGCACAGCCAAAACTTTTGACAGGACATGACGCGTTTCGTGTTCAGAATTTTAAAGTGGTTCTTAATTCTTATTGTTTTCTGCCTGAGAGATTAAATTTAGGGATTTTGTTGGTTGCCAGGTAAATTGAAACTCAGGTAATCATGATCTTGATCTTTTGAAACGTGGGTAGGCGGTATAAGTTTTTGAAACATGGACCGAATTTAATACCTACCCACGTACGGTGGAACAAGCTATTTGGTTTACAGTTTAACCCACAAATTACTTTGTAAAATGTAAATCAAATATAGCTTGTTCGACCGTACTTACAGTAAGTACCCACTGGTTCCTTGGCATCAATAAAATACGACTATTTATTTAGTAGAGCTGTTTACACGCGACTGAGCATGTGGTTTTGTTTTTCCATCAGGAATTTCTCAGTTACAGCCAATGGAGTGTGGAATTTTGCTCGGTAGATGGAAATAGGCTCGACCCTATACCTAAACACATCTGGCGATGAGTGATGTGGGTGTACTATTAAGTACACATCTGCCTAACTCTTCGGGGGTAACAGGCATGGTGGTATGTCATGTTAAACTGTTCACTCTCAAAAAAGGTACAAAACCAGACATTATTCTTTAGACATTCTCTGCTAGTCAAAGTCAAACAAGGACGTCAGAGAGATATAACATGGCAGGTGCTTGCACGGTAATAAGAATTACGAAATTATTAAAAATCTTAATGATAAAAATTGGTATTAGAGTAAATTGTCTCAGTTTGAACAAAGGTGTAATCTGGAGAGAGCCTATTGGGTGTACCATAGTGGTGATAGGATTGGTCTGCTAGATTGCGTTACCGAGTGCTAGTTTTATCCATGGGGAGCCGGGCTTTTTGAATTTAGGCGTTAACGTTGCTCGGGGAGGCTCATGCACTTGGTAGAGTAGGGTAGATACTAGACAAGTAGGGTTCAATGAAAAGATCACACTAGCGATTCAATATTATAATTATTAGACACTGTTTACTACAATTTCACAACATATTTTCTGTTATTCCGACAAAATGTTAAGGTTTTCATAAGCATTTCCAATTCATCTTGCATTTAGTGTGAAGGAGATACACCATGACCAGACCTACCATGTTGCTTTGCTGGAACCGCCTGTAAATTAAAATACCTAATGTAATTGAATTTAAAATGTGTAAAGGAAGAACTGAAAAAAGTCATCATCATCTGCCTAACCTTTTCCCAACTATATTGGGGTCTGCTTTCAGTCTAACCGGATGCAGCTGAATACCAGTGTTTTACATGGAGCGACTGCCTATCTGACCTCCACAACCTAGTTAGTACTAGATAATACCATACCCCTTGGTAAGACTGATTGTCAGACTTTTTGCCACTGACTACCTGTAACAACTGGCAAAGATCTACAAATGACAGCAGGGACCAACTGCTCAACGTGCTTTCCGAGGCACGAAGGAAACTCGGTATGTAATGGGTGGTCATCCATCCACCAAGCAACCTAGGCAAGGACGGCTTAACCTAAAGATTGACTATTTTATTTAGCCACGAGCTCCTCAAGCACTGAAAAAAGTATCAGTGTCAATTCCATAGGTACCTAAGTGTGTTCTAAAACGGACCTAACGGAACTCTGGCTAATAATAACAATAATGAGGAACCAACCTCGGTTAGAGTACTTTTAGATCTTCCAGGACCAAAAGCGGTAGGTAAGTCGACGTTTCGGACACGGCTCGGTTCAGGCCATTCGAAGTCGTCGCCATCACTACCGTAACCCTCACTGGGATAGAAGGTCGTGGCGTATTCTTCGACCTTCGCATTGTTACCTCTGTGCTTCTTATGGTTATTGGCTGGAAGTAAAAAATAAGAGATTAACTCATCATTAGTCATGCCAAAAAGTTATGTAAACGACCGCGTGGGGTGCGTGACATCCCGACCATTTCAGTAAAATACGAAATAACATGCAAAATCACGATTATGCTCTATAATAAATGGTCATAAAGGGTACGTGTTTTTATAAAGCTAACGGGACTTAGCTGCTGGTTAGAGCGCAAAATTCAGAAAAAGAAGTTCTAATCCCAACTATGTTGGGGTTGGCTTCTAGTCAAACCGGATGCAGCTGAATACCAGTATTTTACATGGAACGACTGCCTATATGACCTCCACAACCCAGTTATTTTAGGTATATGGATGCTCTACCTGTAACGACTATCAAAAATCTACAAATGACAGCC
This sequence comes from Xestia xanthographa, assembly GCA_905147715.2. NCBI lineage: Eukaryota > Metazoa > Arthropoda > Insecta > Lepidoptera > Noctuidae > Xestia > Xestia xanthographa. The sequence goes on along the minus strand of LR990660.1, from coordinate 11,046,787 downwards.
GGGACTAACGGCTTATGTGCTTTCCGAAACACGGAGGAAACTCGGTATATGTATGCAGACTGCTTGGTCTGGCATACAATGTCAAGAAAAGTGTAGGTCATGTGTAGGTCAAGTATCATGGTCTTTGGGGCCAGAGATAAATACCCAGAAGCAGTACCTTCAGTGAAGCTAAGCGGTATACCCCTTGTAAGGGTAGACCAATTTAAATATCTGGGTCACTTATTGACCACTGGCCTCAAAGATGATGAGGATATTGATAGGGAGCGGAGGGCGCTGTGTGTGAGAGCAAACATGATTGCCTGCAGATTCAGGCGTGCCTCTAAAGAGGTCAAGCGCACTATATTTAGTGCTTATGGTATGTATGGGTCATTATACTCAAAAATCATACAGCGCCCTTCGCGTCCAATACAATAACGCATTCAGGGTGTTGATGGGGTTGCCTCGATACTGCAGCGCATCAGGGATGTTTGCTGAAGCTCACGTAGACTGTTTCTACACGGTGATGCGGAAATGGTGCGCATCCCTGGTCCGTAGGGTGCGGGGCAGCGCCAACAGCATCCTGTCTATGATTGCGAGTAGGCATGATTGTGTGTTTGTGAACCACTGCTGTAAGGTTTCAGCTGCGCCTGTCACCTTGCAGCAATGATGTCACAATCTGTTTTCTGTTTTATTTTGTTTGTAAATGTATTACTAACATAGTTTGTAAGTATATTGTTACTAACACTATGAGTCTTGTTGCTCGAAATAAATAAATTATTATTATTATTATGTAATGAGTGGGCACCCATCTGCAGACTAACCTAGGCAAGCGCAGCTTAACCCGTAGTTTAATAGTAGTAATAATAGGGGCGAGCCTTTTGCCATCAGCTGGGCATAAATCCATGGCAGACTCCGTAGTCTGCCATGGATTTATGCCCGGTTATTATTGGTAGCCACGGGGCTACAATTGAGAAATTCCTGTAGGAAAAACCCAGTAAAACTGCCCGACCTGGGAATCGAACCCAGAGAACCACACGCAACGAGGCAGCCTTACAAAACTTATTTGTAAAACAATAACGTCCGTCCAACATTTTCATCAAAATGTTCGCGAGAACGTATCCATTTCGTTAAAAAGTTTCACAATATTAGCGTCCTAACGTTGTGTTCGGGACTCTTTTGTAACCATTTTTCCCTCCAGAGTTTCGCTTGTTTGTCTTTTATTGGAGTTTATATTTATAAAGCCCTATTTTGGGGACAAGAGATTGTTCCCTAATGTATTGTTTTGTACAGAACGTGCAACATATAGGTGTACAGGAAAAATTATAAGAAAAATGTTTGTTTTATTTTGTTTTAAATAGACCTTTTTAGTGTTCCGTACCCAAAGGGTAAAAACCGGCCAAGTGCGAGTCAGACTCGCGCACGAAGGGTTCCGTACCATTATTATCAAAAAACCGGCCAAGTGCGAGTCGGACTCGCGCACGAAGGGTTCCGTACCATTATTTAAAAACATTAGAAAAAACTGCAAAAAAATCACGTTTGTTGTATGGGAGCCCTCCTTAAATATTGATTTAATTCTGTTTTTAGTATTTGTTGTTATAGCGGCAACAGAAATACATCATCTGTGAAAATTTCAACTGTCTAGCTGTCACGGTTCATGAGATACAGCCTGGTGACAGACAGACGGACAGACGGACAGACGGACAGACGGACAGACGGACAGATGGACAGACGGGCAGACGGACAGACAGCGAAGTCTTAGTAATAGGGTTCCGTTTTTACCCTTTGGGTACGGAACCCTAAAAAGGGCAAAAAAAACACGTTTGTTGTATGGGAGCCCCCCTTAAATATTAATTTTATTCTGTTTTTAGTATTTGGTGTTATAGCGGCAACAGAAATACATCATCTGTGAAAATTTCAACTGTCTAGCTGTCACGGTTCATGAGATACAGCCTGGTGACAGACAGACGGACAGACGGACAGACGGATGGACGGACAGACGGACAGATGGACAGACGGACAGACGGACAGACAGACGGACAGACAGCGAAGTCTTAGTAATAGGGTTCCGTTTTTACCCTTTGGGTACGGAACCCTAAAAACGGGACCCTATTACAAAGACTCCACTGTCCGTCTGTCTGTCACCAGGCTGTAGGTACCTCATGATTTCATGAACCGCCATTGCTAGACAATTGAAATTTTCACAGATGGTGTTGTAGCGGCACTACAAAAGTAGTTACTACAGCTACATTGGACAAAAAGTACTACAGCGCCATCTATGACAAAGATGCCTAACAGCGAAACACGTCAACGTCCTACATCGCGCAAGCAACTTTATCCGCGACTTGAGACTATAATACGAGAACCCGACAACGATCCGTCGGGCAGTGGCCCACCAGACATAACACCCGTCTGGTCGGAGGATCATTCCTTTTCTATGGGGAATGAAGAGCTTTACACCCTGTTCTTCATACTCCCAAAGTGTATTTTGGTCACCGTTAGAACAACAAATACTAAAAACTAAACAAAATAAACATATAAGGGGGTTAACGCTACAGGTAGACTCTAGAAATATTCACAAAATATTTAGTTGTATATTCAATTTAAAAGTTTATAATTATATTAAAATAAAATAAATATTAAAGGGGATAGGTACAAAAAACGTGATTTTTTTGCCGTTTTGTCTAATGTTGTAGGTGCGCGAGTCCGACTCGCACTTGGCCGTTTTTTTAATTTATTTTGTTTTAAATAGACTTTTTTTGTTTCTTTTTCTTTGATTTCTTAACCAGATGAAGATTTTAAGGCTATCCTATTGTGCCTGAAATTCCTAGAAGATAATTTTGTTCCGTGAAGCATATACTAACTGTCGCAGTGGGTGTACTATTAAGGTACACCCCTGCTCAAGCTTTCGGGGATTACAGGCGTGATGTTATTCGATATATCATGTTTACCTAGAACTGTGACTGCTGATTATTAAAATAATTCTTAAGACGATTACAGGAGCTAAATTAGCAACTCTATTTGTGGTAGTTAAATACTATTAAAATACTATTAGAATAAAGTTCTAATCCGCTTGCACTACAAAGTGGTTGTTACGTCAGTCACTGCGGGCCGAATAGTGCGAAATGAGAGATTTTTTGCGATTTATAAAAAATCTATTGATTGGACTAAAAAGAGATGCTAATATGTTGCTTGTAGAATGATTGCATGTATTTTAGTATGGTTTTTACTCGTTATAAGATTTTTTTAGAGATAAGTTCGTGATTTTTTTTATCGTGTAAAATTAGTTGCATTATGTTTTCAAAACACTATCATACTAGCAATATTTCCTGAAGAATTCCATATATTTTTCTGGTCTTGTTTATTGCAGTGAATCATGTGTTTTTTGCATTAAAAAAACTCGCGTTTAGCTCTTGTAGTCGCCTTAAGCACACAAAATAGAAAAGCTACAGGCGCTCCTAGAATATCGAACAGAGCAATGTTGCTTGGATGAAAAAATATGCATAGTTTGTTATTGTGAATGGTATTGTTACTTTCTGGACGAAATCTTTCACAAAAGCATGCATGTTGTTAAGTTAGAATTTGTATAATATACTACTACTTAGGGTGAAATAAAAAACTCTTTTGCCAAATAAAAACCGACTTCCAAAAAACATTACAATGTCTAAAATATTATTAATTTCGGAAGTCTTTTTTGGCACCGACTTCCGAGAGTAAAGTTATTTTAGACATTGTTAGTGTTTTTTCGTAAGTAGAAGTGTTTTTTTTTGCAGAAGTTTTTTTTGTGTAATTAAATTCATCACCACCGCAGCTCCCAGAACGGTAAAGCAAGAAATCGTAAGGAAGACGTAGATCAGAAAACTCCAAGATATGAATGCAGCCGCCAACGCCTACTGAACAAACAGATAAGAATCTTATAGAGTGTGGCTCTCACAGAGAAGAAACTTATGTTCTAGCAGTGTGCATGATATAGGTACGATAGGATTGACATCGTCGCAATTGTGAACAAAAATCCCTTAAATAAAGAAGATTAAAAAAAAAATGATTATAGGTAAGTGGTTTATATTAGGTGAGGTCCTGGGTTGGATTCCCGGGTCGGGCAAAGTGATATTGGGTTTTTCCATCAGGAATTTGTCAGTAACAGCCACGGAGTCTGGATTTGTGCCCGGTTGATGGTAATAGGCTGTCCCCCTAATAATACATGGAACTTATAGAATCATAACTGGCAAAATGTGAGTGTACTATTAAGTACAACTCTGCCCAACCCTTCTGAATACTGGCGTGATAATATGTTATATTAACACAAAAGAAGTGTGAAATCTTCACCGTTTTAGCGTTTCTTTTTTATTTAATTATTTGTAAATTACATGTTTAAACACTCTTAGACAAAGCACACAATTAGACCTCTGGGGTATATCCTATCATGCCATGGCCCGCTATGAACAGTTAAGTTTTAATCGACTCGAAGTAGTTTCAGCGTACGCTTTATATTTGTACTATAATTGAGTCTCTGATGTCTACATTTATCCATTGTCCAGCGATAATTATTATTTATTACCATTCATAATTATAATTTAGAGCTGTCAAATTTAAACCGGCGGGAGTGTGGTGGGGTGTGACATACCCCAGTGTTTGTTTGTATCGATATATGATTTTATTCTTTTATGTGACGCTTACACGGCTTCGTGTAGCTGGAGGTAAGGCAGTGTAGGGGGGAATAGTGACGTGATGTCAGCTTTACGTCAGCCGGCGTTGGAGATCCACGTGCGCAAACGTAATTGGGGTAAGTGACACCCCGCCACATAGTTCGTGTGTGTTATTATATACACTATTTATACTGTTTATGTTATTTAATTTTATTCTTTTTTAGATTTTCGACAAACATGGGTGAAGACAGTGGTGAAAGAAGATTTAGGTATTTGTTACGCGAAGTGTCAGAGAATTCTGAGAAGCTGTGGAGTAGCCATTTGTCTTGAACACGCAATTTTTTCCTGCAAAAATTGTGCTAATTTTGAATCTAGTTCCTAAAGTGTTATAGGAACACTTTAGGAACTAGATTCAAAATTAGCACTTCATTTGTATTTTGTTTATTCCATTAAGGATCTTATGTTCTTTAAGTTTTAGGAGCTTTTTTTTCGTTAAAGGAAAATTTGTTTAGTTTGTTGCGACTTTAGAATGACCGTTATGATTCTGTAACCAAAAATTTGTGCCTTAATAAATTTTTAATTAAAATTATTAAAATGTATTAATAATATCTATTTTTTTATAAAAACAATTTTGATGGTACCTAAATAAATAAAGAAGACATTAATTTGACATAATTTTAATAACAACAATGATATACTGGCAGTTTTATATTGGGGTATATCATACCCCGCCACATACTTGATGTAATATTTTGTCACCACACTCCCGCCGGGTTAATCGAACTAATATTTCCATACAAATTAAGGGTGCACGTAAACCGGGGTTGCGGGACTGTTCGAAAGAGATACCGTGGCCCCCGAACACAAAGGGCGATGAAGGAACATGGATGGGTTTTAGTCAGTAAAAGTCTGACACTCCCTCCTGCTCCGCCCAGAGCGGGAGGAGTCATTTGATGATTTCCCAACCGAAAAAAAAAATAAAAAAAAATAAGGGTGCACGTAAAAACATGTCGACTAAAAACACGGTGAAGCGCAAGGCATAAACTAGTTTGACATCTCTCTTAGTTCATTGCCGTACTTTTGTCGTACTGCCTTTTGGTATAAGATAGCAATACCCTAAATTAAGTTTAGTTTGAGCACAACAAAATCGACACCATTATGAAAGAAGCGGTACGCCTGCCATAAAAGTTATTTTATACCTTGATGAATGTTAAAGCAAGTTCACAAGACCACAAACAGTAATAAATACAATTCCAAGTCGAGTGTTAATCATCTGGCCAAGAACAAACAGGACACAAAGACTGAAATATACAGCGAATTAATCACGTAAGTAGTTAGTAGTGCTTCCTCAGGGATTATACTGGGTATATTAGTATAGCCAGGAGTGTATTATAGTGTAACAATGGGATGTAACTTGAACAATAACTAAGGGAATAGGAAGTGTATTAGGCTGCGTTTCCACCAGATATGAGCGAGGATGCGTAGCGAGGGATGTGTGTGGAACTAACTAATCACAGAGCTAGAATACCTTAAGCTGTGAAAAGAAGCGACATTATTGGTTGGTTTCGCACACATCCCTCGCTACGCATCCTCTCTCATTTCTGGTGGAAACGCAGCCTTAATGTGGAGTTAGAGATTCAGACACTGTTGATGCGTATTTGTTTGTTTGCGTGTGAGTTTTCTTCCTATGCCATCCGAGTCGTTCATCAACTCGTCCCACAAACCTACGGCCCATTTGGGACGCGTGCAAGTGAGAGGCCGCCTCCACGAGCGAGCAAATCGCGGCGATTCAACGTATTTCTATACGAAAATATCGCCGCGATTCCCTCGATCCCACGAGCGAGGAAATCGCGGCGATATTCACACACACATATTTAAACGTGGCTAGGACGATAATATCGCCGCAAGTCTCTCGCTCGTGGAGGCGGTCCCTTACTCAGAGAGCTGCGGAATGAGCCATGCTAGGCAGTTCTATGACCAGGTGAAAAACACCGAAATACGGAGATGAAATGAGACTTCATCATCATCATTTCAGCCGAAAGACGTCCACTGCTGGACATAGGGCTCCCCGAAAGCGGGGATTTTCCTATAATCACCACGCTTGGCAGGTTGGTGATCGCAGTACGGTTGTTACAAAAGCACAAAGAACGCTGCTGCCCATTCTCTGGTAATTCCTTAGTCGCCTCTTACGACACGCACGGGAAGATATGGGATGGTGCTATTCTTTACGTCCGACACCATACAGTTATAGTACACAACGAGACTTACGGATATAGCAAAAGCCATAACAAAAATTATTTTTTTTAAAAACCCCCGACACAAAAAATGCACTCTAAATATCAAGTATCAAGGTACTTTCCAAGCAGGTGTAGTATTATACTACACCCGCTTGGAAACCTTGATACTTTATCAAATTTACGGTAGAAAGTACGTCATTGCATATCGAACAAATATGCGGGGAGAAAACGCATCTGAGCGGGAGAGAAAAGTGTATGAAAATCCATTTCTTACGTGGTTTTTCTTTTTTAATTTTGGGTAAGACTATGCGCCGGTAACCTAAATATCAAAAGCCAAAAAGTTTTTACAGTGAGTTTTTATCTCCAAGTTTGCAAAATGACACTGGCCACTAGCTGTGTGTTGGATAGTGTCGGGCTGGCAGTGCGACCCTGCGGCGGCAGGATAAACAATTTGAAAAAAGAACATGTGAAAATTGCAGACGCCATTGGCGCCATTTCCAATTTGTGTGTTGTTTGAGGATTCAGTTTTCGTAGAATTTATTTTCCTCGTAGGTGTAGTATAAAGCACTATGTATCACTCGAGAGAAAGTGCGATTCCCGATCTCAGGTGTTTTAAAGCCCTCGCCTACGGCTCGGGCTTCAAACGACACCCTCGACGGTAATCGGTCACTTTCTCCTCTCGGTGAACAATGTACTATTGTCACATATATTATGTAAGTTTAAATATTTTTATTTTCCAAGCGTTGTCGTGTCGCGGGACCGCTAAGTGAGAAAAACAAGTGTAGTCGCAGATTACAATAAAATAATTTACTCCAAAAAATTTGCAAAATCGACACCTGTTTGCTATTTTTTAGGTTTTAGAGTTCATTTTTTGTGTCAAGTTTGTACAAAACGTCAATTAAACAAAACATATTCGAAGTCTTGAATCCATTTGACAACATAATGTTACAAATTTTCTGAAAAAATAACAAGCCTTGTGGTAAACCTAGGTAGATTTACCTGAAAGCTTGTTATTTAGTTTAGTTAGGTTATTACATTACCCACCCACATTGTCTGACTTTAAAACATTTGCTTGAGTTTTCGCCCAAAATGAGTTAATTTAGTTTAAGCGAATTTCTGGATAATTTAGACTTTAAATACCTACCACGTTTGCTTATAAACGTATCCTATTAGTATACAAACGTTTATTGCCTTTTACAAGACTAATTGCGAAGTTGCTATAAGCACAAATAAAATAAATAAATAAATAAATATTGCTGGACATTACACACAGCGCTATCTAGGGCCACACTAAGCAACGAGGCTTGTGTCGTGGACACCAGATAGTTGATATACTACATAGATACTTTTTGTTTGTAAATACATACTTATTATACATATAAACATCCATGACTCAGAAACAAATGTCCATGCCCATCACACAAACATTTGCTCCGACCGGGATTCGAACCCGGGACCCTAAGAACGTAAGGCAGCCTCACTACCGCTGCGCCAATCAGGTCGTCAAATGTGGTCTAAATTGTTATCACATATATATATATTATATGTGCTTGTGTCATTTTGTGTTTCTGTAAACACACATTTGTTTAAACATGTTTGAAAAGTTCATTGTGGTCGTATCTACTACTACAGAAATGTGTACTATAGAAATGTATGCAAGAATGTGAGAAAAACCGGCCAAGTGCAAGTCGGACTCGCGCGTGAAGGGTTCCGTACCATCGTAGTAGGGGAGCCCACTTTAATTAGTAAGTGTCCTTTATTATTTGTTGTTACAGCGGCAACGGAAATACATATCTGTGAAAATTTCAACTGTCTACCAATTACGGATCATGAGATACAGTCCGCTGACAGACAGACAGACGGACGGACTGATAGACGGACAGCAGAGGCTTAGTAATAGGGTCCCGTTGGTAACCCTTAGAGTACGGAACTCTAAAAATTTCGGACAACAGCATTTATATCTAAACTCAGTGAGTTTCTCAAAGGACATTAAATGTAAATAAGAGCGGTTTCCCAAAACGGGTACAAATATCTTGTAGAAAGCAACAATAAAGTGAATTTCAACGACAAAGATAAAGTGAAGACATTTTACATGTGAGTAAAGCACAGATAATAACTTACTCGTAAAGTCAGATATTAACCTTAGAGTTGTGGCAAAGATACTCCAGTAGGTTAGGTAGCCTTCTGACCGAAAATGCATACAAAAATGCAATGACAACTTTATGATTGTTCAACCTTCTTCAATAACTATTTGATATAAAGGTCATTGAATGGGGTTAATTGAACCTAAAGGGTTGTATTGATGATTTTAAGGATAATAATTCTGTGAATTCTGAAACTACAGACGTGTTTCTTGCGCAAATCATATTTTCATCAACATAAAATCTGACACTGACCTATAAATTGCAAAAAACGATAGAAAATTTGAATTACGCGGGCTATCCTGGCGTTTTCACCTTAAAGCCTCGACCACACAAGCGCGTTTTTGTGTTTCTGCGTTTTCGAGTTTCTGCGTCCCAATACCAAAATAATGTTCTAAGAACTCTTATCGCAATATACTTCTATTGCGGCGTTATTATCGCGGCAGTGTGTGGGATCGCATGCGTCCCAATACATAATAATATACTAAATACAAATGCCATATGTTTCAATTTTAAGGGCCTATACTACCTCAAATGGCTTAGCATGATCCTCCGTTACGTCTAAAATACTGCAGCATTAATTTTGAAATAAATATATGGTAAAGTTGAGGATTAATTTTAGGTAATATTTGGCGAAAACACGATTTCATAAAATTTTCTCGATAGAAAAAAATCCCAAAGTTACCTCCAAATCGAACAATAAACCACTGGCATTCAAAAAATACTTCAAATTAGATCATGAAACTTTGCATACTAACTGAACTAACTATAAAGCAGGTCTTATGTTTTTTAATTTTTTCAAAAGACGAAAATTTGATTTTATAAAGATTAAAAACCACTAATTTCGCACTATTCGGCCGCAGTGACTGACGTAACAACCGCTTTGTAGTGCAAGCTGATTAGAACTTTATTCTAACAGTATTACAAACGAAGTTTGAACCATCACAAATAGAGTTGCTAATCTGAGGTAGTATAGGCTCTTAAGCGGGCCGCGCCGCACGACGCGCCGCCCTACGCGCGGCGTCTCCGTAAATTTACGCGGCAAAGGAAAGTCAAAGTTCTATTTTTGAATTTTGTCCTATTTCTGGGTGCGTTTTTGCTTGTTGCGTAGAATTAGCCTTCTGTACTATACTGTGGTTGCAGGCATCAAGTGTGTCGTGGTGCTGTTGAATATTCACAAGCCGTGTCGTTGTTATCTTGGTAAGAGAAATGATTCGTCATATCTGATTGTATTATCATACACCGGGGTGAAGTTATCAAGTTGAACTTTAATATTTTCCTTAATTTTGCAGGTTATTTTTGTGCTTATCTTTCTTATCATTCACTTAGTTGTTGGTGTTCTTTGAATAGCGCGGAAACCTGACATTATATACAAAATTAGTTTTAAATTTATTTTTGTACTTAACGAAACCTTCCTTCAATTGGAAAATTGAAGGAAGTTTTACTGTTTTCTACACATACGATTAAATAGCTATTTATTCACCAAGGGGAGTAAGGCACAGATTACTAATCGAGTGTGCATTTGAGGCCCGACGCGAAGCGGAGGGCCGTGAACCACACGAGTTTAGTAATCTGTACTTACCCTCGAGTGAGATATACTGCTTTATACTACACTTGCAAGAAAAGAAAAGAAAAGGAAAGCAAAGAAAAGCAAAGAAAAGAAAAGAAGAGCAAAGAAAAGAAGAGAAAAGAAAAGAAAAGAAAAGAAAAGAAAAGAAAAGAAAAGAAAAGAAAAGAAAAGAAAAGAAAAGAAAAGAAAAGAAAAGAAAAGAAAAGAAAAGAAAAGAAAAGAAAAGAAAAGAAAAGAAAAGAAAAGAAAAGAAAAGAAAAGCAAAGAAAAGCAAAGCAAAGCAAAGCAAAGAAAAGCAAAGAAAAGCAAAGCAAAGCAAAGAAAAGAAAAGATAAAAAAACGTGTTGCGCCGACCCCAAGTAACATGGGATAAGGGCAGGAAGATGATGATGACGTCATCAAGACTTAAAAAAACAAAAACATAACGCGTTAGTAACGCATTACTACCCTGATTTTCAGGGCAGTAATGAAATTCCATACAACTTAACTGCCTAGATTTTTGAGAAGGTTTAATGAACAACTTTCAAGCCTATTAGTGGGGTAGTATTGGTACACTTACTAAGCAAGTGTAGTATAAATTTGTTTATACTGCCCTGAAAATCAGGCGTTTTGTTTTTTTTTTTAAAAGTCTTGATGACGTTGCCGTTGGCAATCAAACGATTTAATTTTACCATAAAAGTACTGGTCACTAGCACTTTTAAAGCAGGTAGCGTACATTCCGATAAGACCGGCAAACTTTAAACCTCTATGCGGTAGAGCGAGAGATTTATAACACTCTCTCGCTTTAACACGCGCGGAAATTGAAACCAGCGAAACGGGGCGTTTTTACCTTCTCTAACGTCTTTTGGCGCGAAAACTGTTTGACGAAACATTTAACAATTGTAACAATGTCAATAATAGAACTTTTTAATAAAATGCTTTTTTTGCTATTTTGTCTTTTACTTCTATGTGTAGTATAAAGCGGAATATATCACTCGAGGGTAAGTAGGTACAGATTACTAAACTCGTGTGGTTCACGGCCCTCCGCTTCACTCGATTATTAATCTGTGCCTTACTCCCCTTGGTGAATAAATAGCTACTATTATTTTAAGAGTCCGTGCACAAAGTTCAGTCGCTAGAGTTTAGGCAAATTCGTTGCGATCCTATGTTAGTGTGCATTGTTCATGCAGATACACGCACACACGGGTGAAGATCGAGCGTAGTGATCGCTTAAACCATTTTGATCCTGTAGACGATATTATTTTATGATACATAATTTTATTATAAAGTCAGTACGGTTTAGAAATAAAAGTCTGGAATGTGTGTCTACTGTATATTTATCAAAATAAAAATGGTTTAATTTTGTATTAGAAGAATTTAGATACATATAAACATTTTACAAAATGATAAATAAAAGTGCGAGTTGGACTCGCGCACTGAGGGTTCTGTACAAACTTTTTAAAGGACAAACTTAATTTTTCTGGATCTGGGAATTTTGCGCGAAAGACACTTGCGCGAAAAGACAAATGCGCGCATGGACTTTTGCGCGATTGGACTTATGCGTGAACGGACTTTTGCGCGCCTGGACACTTGCGCGAATGGACTTTTGCTCAATTAGACTTATGCGCGAACGGACATTTGCGCGCCAAGACACTTGCGCGAATGGACTCTTGCGCGAAAGGACACTTGCGCGACTGGACTTTAGCGCGACTTAATGGCCACTGAGGTTCACTCTGTAGAGTAAAAATCACCTTCAAGTATAAATAACAGGGGTTTGTTACCCCTGTTATTTATACTTGAAGGTGATTTTTTCTTTTGGTTTTTGTCATGGATGTCATGTTCATGTTAAGGAGTCGCTGATAACGAAATGAGATCAAAATGAAAATCCAAGATGGCGCCGAGGAAAACTTCTGTTTTTTCCATCATGGGTGTCATTTTTATGGTTTTCGGGGTCGCTGATTACGAAAATGAGGTCAAAATGAAAATCCAAGATGGCGCCCAGGAAAATTTTTGTTTTTTCCGTCATCAGTGTCATTTTCATGATTTAAGTGGTCACTGATAACGAAAATGAGGTCAAAATGAAAATCCAAGATGGCGCCAGGGAAATTTTTTGGTTATTAAGTCATGGTTGTCGTTTTCATGGTTTACTTGATCACTGATAACGAAAATGAGGTCAAAATAAAAACCCAAGAGGCGCCGAGAAAAATTTTTGATTTACCGTCATGGTTGTCGTTTTCATGGTCTTTGGGGTTGCTGATTACGAAACTGAAGTCGAAATGCAAATCCAAGATGGCACCGAGGAAAATTTTTTGTTTTCCGTCATGGATGTCGTTTTCGTCGTTTTTGGGGTTGCTGGTTACGAAAATGAAATCGAAATGCGAATCCAAGATGGCGCCGAGGAAAATTTTTGATTTTCCGTCATGGGTGTCGTTTTCATGGTTTTTGGGGTTGCTGGTCACGAAAATGAGGTCAAAATGTAAATCCAAGATGGTGCCGAGGAAAATTTTTGATTTTCCGTCATGGGTGTTGTTTTTATGGTTTTTGGGGTTGCTGGTTACGAAAATGAGGTCAAAATGTAAATCAAAGATGGTGTCGAGGAAAATTTTTGATTTTCCCTCATGGGTGTTGTTTTTATGGTTTTTCGGGTTGCTGGTTACGAAAATGAGGTCAAAATGTAAATCCAAGATGGTGCCGAGGAAAATTTTTGGTTTTTCCGTGATGGATGTCGTTTTCATGGTTTTCGAGGTCGCTAATTACGAAAATGAGGTCAAAATGAAAATCCAAGATGGCACCCAGGAAGCAAAAAAAATAAAATAATCAGCGACTTCAAAAACCATGAAAATGACACCTACGTTGGAAAAACCGAAATTTTTTCTCGACGCCATGTTGGATTTGCATTCGACCTCATTTTCGTAACCAGCAACCCCCAAAACCATGAAAACGACACCCATGACAGAAAAAACGAATTTTTTTTTGGGTGCCTTCCTGGATTTTTAGTTTCACCTCATTTTCGTAATCAGCAACCCTAAAAACCATGAAAAGTACACCCATGACGGAAAATAAAAAAAAATTCCTCAGCGCCATCTTGGATTTTCATTTTGACCTCATTTTCGAAACCAGCAACCCCAAAAACCATGTAGACACCCATGACGAAAAATCAAAAATTTTCCTCGGCGCCATCTTGGATTTTCTTTTTGACCTCATTTTCGTAACCAGCAACCCCAAAAACCATGAAAACGACACCCATGACGGAAAATCAAAAAAATTCCTCGGTGCCATCTTGGATTTTCATTTTGACCTCATTTTTGTAACCAGCAACCCCAAAAACCATGAAAACGACACCCATGACGAAAAATCAAAAATTACCCTTGGCGCCATCTTGGATTTTCATTTTGGCCTCATTTTCGTAACCAGGAACCCCAAAAACCATGAAAAGACACCCATGACGGAAAAACAATAATTTTTCTAGGCGCACTCTTGGATTTTCATTTTGACCTCATTTTCGTAACCAGCAACCCTAAAAACCATGAAAACGACACCCATGACGGAAAATCAAAAAATTTCCTCGGCGCCATCTTGGATTTTCATTTTAACCTCATTTTCGTAACCAGCAACCCCAAAAACCATGAAAACGACACCCATGAGGATAAAACCGAAAATTTTCGTTGGCGCCATCTTGGATTTTCATTTTGACCTCATTTTCGTTATCACCAACCCCAAAACCCACGAAATCGACACCTATGAAGAAAAATATCGCTCGCTCACTCGACCCCGCCATACCCTTCTTGTATACCTCCTACTACACACACACACACACAACAACATACGGCATTTTCTTACGTGACCATTTCTACCAAATCGCACTTCCAAAATAGAAAATTATCTTTATTTCAAAATCAAATTGTAGGTACCATAGGTTACCATGAAAACCAATAATAATATGAAGTAGTGAAATCCCCTAAATGAAAGAATTTTCGGAATCGGATCAGTAGTTCCGCAGACCCTTACATACAACATATTAAGTACAAACAAAGAAACTTAACTTTAAATAATATGAAGACGAAATAAATCTTAATAAACAACCAACGTCAAAAAAAACTCTTATCATAATACAATCAAAAAGTTTAATAATTTTAATATAAATACTGGATCGAAATGTGGTAGTCTGCGTATATCAACAACAACAACAACAACAGCCCATAACGTCCACTGCTGGACATAAGCCTCACCCATGATGGGAAGAATTTGCCGTAATCTCCACGCTTGGCAGGCGGATTGGAGATCGCAGTGATGAAAGACTAACAGAAAACGCTGCTGCCCATTCTCATGGTCTACGGAGGCGCAAGGTGTTCTGCCTCAGACATTAGTCGCCTTATACGACACCCGTGAGTGTAATGGGTTGGTCCTATTCTACTCTGCCGGATACCACACGGCTACGGCTGCGTATATCTCGGAAATATATTTACGTAATAACTCGGGAGCGCTTGCGAAGCAAAGTGATACGTGCTCACGCTGGGAGAGCCCTTTCGTTACTGACGGGAGCGGGTTTGCGCGGTCGATAATATAGCTCTCTTTGCCATTTATTTACGAAATGAAGTTATTGTTTATTTATGAATTAAAATTCAGATTCAATTAAAAAGCTACCTTGAGATTAAGAATTATTTTTTTAATTTTCTTTAAAGTGTTTCTAAGGTATAGAAAAAAATACTTATTTGTCCCGACGTTTTCCACAAATTACGTTTTTTCAACATTTTTTTCTGCTATATTTCGTATTAAAATCAATAATGTTTCTTGCTATGTTACGAGTAGACCATATATTGATGTTATTCATATTTTTTAATGTTCAGAATATTTTGTAGTTCTTTGTTCAGCGAACCACAAACATCACTCGCTCGTTACTTTTGTGGAAAAGGGGTTTTGAATATGGGTGATTGCCATTAATATATACATTATTTTAAAAAATTGTTCAAGCTGTCGACAAGATGAAGAACCTGTCTCTTATAATAAAAATAAATAAGGTTCAAATTCTTCTTGCCTTTCCCACAAGTAGTGATCAAAAATGTTCAAAATGTCTTAATTTTGTGCACGGGCCCTTAACTACCCACCTACATAATAATAAATTATTTATCCATACTTTCCATACTTATTAATAATTATTATGTATAGATATTATAAATGAGAAAGTAAGTTTGTTTGTTACCTTTTCACGCCTAAACCACTGAACCGATCATCCTGAAATTTTTCATATACGAGTACGTTGTCAGGTGTATAGAAACCTGCCGGGGCTGCGGGACTGTTCGAAAGAGATACCGTGGCCCAGGAACACAAAGGGCGATGAAGGAACATGGATGGGTTTTAGTCAGTAAAAGTCTGACACTCCCTCCTGCTCCGCCCAGAGCGGGAGGAGTCATTTGATGATTTCCCATCCGAAAAAAAAAGGTGTACAGAAACGGACATAGGGTACCTTTCATCACGAAAATAAGTAGGTACAGAGGCCCTACTCTCTAACGTCCGTCCGTCCGTCCGTCTCTATCCGTCTCTCTCGCGCACGTCTGCAGATGAGTGCGAGTGAGAGAGACGGATAGAGAAGGATGGACGGACGGATGTTAGAGAGTAGGGCCTCTGTTCCCGAGGAAAACAACGATAACGTTCTTATGATAATAGATGGCACCACGTATCATGATTAAATTATAATTCTTATAGAAACCCGAGTTAACAGTCAAATTCTAAATTAACGCAAGCGAAGCCGCGAAAAGCTAGTATGTTATAATTTCCAGGTATAAACTCAGAATATCTAAGACCTAAAGCTGTGATGTTATTAGACGCTTAGAATGTAGCGTTACATACAAGACGAGTAACATATTATTTTAAATAATTAGGGCTCTAAAGGTCAGGTTTGTAGTTTGTGTTTGTTTGGTTTGTGGTTTGTAGCGCGCCTCAAAGAGAGTCAGCAAAAAGGAAGGGGTCCGTAAGGACCGATGCCTGCCGGGGTTGCGGGACTGTTCGAAAGAGATACCGTGGCCCCGGAACACAAAGGGCGATGAAGGAACATGGATAGATTTTAGTCAGTAAAAGTCTGACACTCCCTCCTGCTCCGCCCAGAGCGGGAGGAGTCATTTGATGATTTCCCATCCGGAAAAAAAAAAAGGTTTGTAGTCGTTGGCACTAAGACTACGCGACACCTAAATTACTGCCTTGACTAAAGTTGGACGCGCACCTATTTGTGGCGCAGAAGCCACATGCCGCAGTCATCGCATTTTCGGATGGTCCTACGCACTTATCTGCATCGTACGCGCTGTATCGCACCCATTATTATTTTAACAGTAGATATTTCCGTTTGGCAGTCGCCACACGCGCCGTTTGTGATGACGTCATCAGCGCTGGTGGAATTCGTAAAACCCACACAGCATTTTACTGATATGTGTGTGGGTCTTTCGGCAAGGAAATTACTATTTCATATAAAGATTTATAAAACACGATACCTGCGGCGCGTACGATTTCTGCTAACAAAACATTGCCAAAGTCCAATCGGCAGGACGCAAATCTGCAGAAAATCCCAAAATCTAACTTAGAAAGCATTCATCAAATGATACTGCTCAGACTTTAAGTACCTAACCCGAAAAATAGGTCCAGCCCATAGAAAGCCAGTGAACCTTTGTAATTGTTGTCATTATGGCCGCGGCTTTGATGTGAAGGGTCGGAATTATGATCCTTTGAATATTGTGTTATCTGTCATGCCAGACACGATGGGTGGGCCAATAGCGGTTTCATGAGTCGCAATCAAATACTTTTTTATTGCCTAGCTATGTAGGCTGAGTCACTTTTACTTAGGTCATACTGTACGGAGGGCAGGCTCTAGGAGTAAATGATACAACGAGTGCTGTTACAATACTCCCTTTAATATAACAGAAAATTGGTTTATAAGTATAATGTAATTACGGCTACTACCTCACAATACTTACATCACTAAATCATAATATAACACCGCGCTTGTAATTCCCGAAGGGTTTGGTAGAGGTGTACCTGATAGTACACCCACATTTCGCCAGTTAAGTATAGAAAAACCCAATAACACTTTGCCCGACATGGGAACTGAACGCAGGATTTCATGCTGAGCAGTCGCGCTTGCGATCACTCGACCAGTGAAGCAGTCTTCTCATCACTAAATCATTGTGTAAATGTATTTAGAGCTGAACATGTTGAAAATATCATTTGAAGTCGGCAGAGACGCAATGATTATTCTGTAGGACGTACTTATCCCAATTTATTTTGGGGTTGGGGCAGCATTTTTTTTTGGGACAAGCCCGCCACACTATTCCCAAACCACTGTAACTCCTGAAAGCCAGAATCAACAGTGGCGACTACCAGAAAAGCGCCGAGACAATGAAGCCGGATGAAGTCCCAGAGAAACAATTTAACTGTCTTGGATCACGCAACGAAATTAGTTAGAAAAGTATAGTGGAGGAGTAGGAAAAACTGTGACTTCCACTTCGCTTCTTGTCAGCAGTAGACAGAACGAAATATGGCCAATAGGCACAAAGGTATGTTAAAATAAAATATGATGCCTGCGGCGCATACCGGTCCTGCTAACAAAACTTTGCCAAATTACAATCGGCAGGACGCAAATCTGCAGAAATTCCCAAAATCTAACTCAAAAAGCAATCAAATGATAATTTAATTTACGGATGAATGTTAACATTAATGGGTCCTAAGTGGTGAGCTGTTATTTGATTCCAATAATAGATATGGCAAAAACGCTTGAACAATTTGATTTAACCTGGCTAGGGGTGCTGTACACTACCTAACATAATATTGCGTTAATTCTGCCAAAGACTGCACTCCCATAAAAATTGATATGCAGATTAGTCGTAATCGCAGTCAGATGTAGAACATTGACAAAACGGCGAGGCGAGTAATTACCATGACCTGTGAGAAATTAGGCAACACAGTGCTCAACCTCCAGCCATGTCTTGGCCAGCCATTCACGAACGGATGGAAAGAACTGGTGGAGGTGTCGGCCCTTGATGGAATTATCCCACCCACATTGCCATTCAGACAAAAGTTCCTCCCAGACGTGCGTTGGTCTGTGGTTTGATTAATCTAGAAATCTTATGACCGTCACGAACGGTTAAAAAGTCTGCGTCCACGGTCAGCATGTCTTCTTTTTCCATACGTTTATCTATTACTCGTCATCTTATCAGACACCTTTTTCTTGCCATATCATCCTGGCCACAGTCCACCCATGCATATTATTTTATAGTCAAAACTTCCTTTATTGTAGGTAATTCATAAATAGTAAAGACTGTCCATGGAGTTTCTTGCCCGTTCTTCTCCATAGTGATCCACGCTAGGGAATGGGCAACTACAGTACTTTCTTAAGTTATTATGCCTTGTGACTGAGACTGTAGCTTTGTTTTTTTTTTTTGTATTTTTGACATTCAAAAGTGCCGTAATGGTCTAATTGAAATAAATGCTTTGAGTTTGAGTTTGGGTTGAGTTTGAGTTTAAGATAGCAAAAAGTTTTAATGTTTGCTTTTTCTGAAGTCCACCTTCAGGTGTAAGGAAGACAGATTGGACCAACTGCTTTTCTTGCTTTCCGGGGCCAGGTGGTGTCTCGGTGTGAAAATGACAGTCTGCCATCTACGGATTTACCTTGGTAGGCGTTGCTTTACCTTGAAGATCGACACGCGCGGCAGTTATTATACAGGCACGAGTTACTTAAAAATTCAACTGAAGTTAAATTAAAACTTAGGCTCGGGGCAAACGGGCCACCAACCACAGCCACCAGTGGCTGTCGCACGCTACCGCGGTTCGCCAACGCTGCTGTAGCGAGTGACCGCCACCGGCCACACGTGTGCGGCGAGTTTAAACATAATGTATGAAAAAGCATGTGAACTGCTTGTCGCTGGCTACCGGTGGCTGTGGTTGGTGGCCCGTTTGCCCCGAGCCTTACGTCAACATCAATTTATGACTTTTTAATTAATTTACTGGTCTGTGTATAATTGTTTCTACGTACGTATATTTATGGATGAAAAAGAAAACAGCTGTAATTTTTTTGTTCTGTTTCCAAAATATTGGATTTTGAAAGAATTTTTCCCCACACAAATGTTTGTTAATTATTTATTTAGTTAATTATGTTCGTAGACTGTTAATTAGAGGATAATCAAGGGCTCTTAATGAACACCTTGGAACTTGGAGGCTTTATACAAAACAGAACAAAAGAAAAAGTATTTCTTGTAGACATTTACGAATCATTATTGAAATTTCATTACATTAGCGGACTGACTTAATGCCACAAGACATTCTATACTAGTCAATATAGACATAGATAGAGTCTATCACAATGCTGACCCAAAAGTTGACTTAAATAATGATTCGTATAATGAAATTAATAGAGTATGTAAATAAAAAGTTCTAAGCTATTCTTCTTCTAGAAATAGCACAATATGTATTCCTTAAAATTTGCTCCTCCCAACCCCTTTACAGGGTGTAAACGGACCGTTCATGAAGCTGTAAACTAAGCATTATGTACCTACATCAAACTAAGTACCTTATGCAATTATTGCTGACGACTATTTTCTAAGGGCTGATTTTACGCCCTTAGAAAATAGTCGTCAGAAATAATTCTGGCATATGGTACTGAGTTTTACTGTAAATACGTTTACAGTAAAACTCAATGCAGGGCCCAGCAGTCTCGACAGAGATAACAACAAAATAGCTAAGTTTTTATAGCTAACTAATAACGAATAAATTCGGTTGCAATAATGATGATTGCGAGAATCTCATCTTGGATGTAGAGACCTACGTTACTGGCAAGCATGACAAGCCCTGCACTCTTAAAACATGTGAAGATGGATACTTTGAATACTAAACGGGTCATCATCATCATCATCACCCTATTAATGTTCCCACTGCTGGGACACAGGCCTCCACTCTACGAGAGGGAATGGGCTATAATCCACCACGCGGGCCCAGTGCGGATTCGTAGATGTAACATGTCTTCGAATTTTTTGGTTCTAGGACATGCCGGTTTCCTCACGATGTTTTCCTACACCGTTTTGAGAGCAGTGGTGGTGAAATAAATTACACAAAGTAATGCGCCTGTCTGGATTCGAACCCACGACTTACTGTTCGTTGGAGGTAATTAAAGTAAAGGTATTAAGTTATTACTTAAAAACTACGTAATTGACCTCCAATATTTCCGTAACTAGAAGGTTCCCAGGTATGGTTCAGTACAAACAAAATATTACAATGACATTACACTAAACGTGTAATTTTTTTGTTTTTTATTTTCTAAAAATAATTTAATCATAATGAATGTAAGTACGAATAAATACTAGTTAAAAGCGACTTACCTGAAACCACAGCAAACGCCAATAATACAACGAACAAAACTAAAATAGTAGGCTTCATGTTGTAGGTACTGAGATTTTCACAGAATGTTACTTGACGAAACGTTCATGCTTTATATACTTGAATAGGCAAAAGAGTCCATAATTTTCTAGTAATGTCACAATAATTATTTGTGATAAGACGCTCGGTTGAAATGTTACCTGTAGATACCCGTAATTACAGACACAATTAAAATAACAATGTTATGTTCCCTTTTGGGAACGGCTGCAGACATACCGGTTAAATAATTATTGTGTGTTTATCTTTATCATAATTTGTCTGCAAAATAATAGTAGAAAAAAAAACCACAGAATATAGACCAGAGAAGAATATCACGAAAGAGAAAAAGTCAATTCTCGGCAGAGGATGGCACAAGGCTGAAAAGTGAAATGATGATATAATTTAAAACACCAGTAGAAAAAGAAAATGAATAGAACAGAAATATAGATTACACCATCATTCACAAAAAATGAAACATCTAAAAAATATTATTCTGGCTAAGGAGTACTTTATCCATATTCCGACGTATCTACTAAATACCAAAATATTGATGCAATGAATAAGTTAGCTGAGTCATTTTGGAGAAACATAAAATTCTTAATGGTGCACGTGCAACACGGAGGCACAGCGTACCCTGTGTTTTCTGCCGTGACAGGAATTTTCTGGGACAAAGAACAGCCCAGTATTATTCTGTCCATTCAGTCTTCAATGGCCGACGAGCGGAAGCAAAAGCTTGAGGTTGATCTATCCTGGGTTGATGCTAGACACCGTGAAGCAAATGATATACGCATAAACACTAAACATTTACACTCTCACATTCGCACACACACATTTACACACACATCTACTCACGCATTGCATCAATCCACTCTCATCACTCCATTTCCACTTTCATCCTTTTGATTTTAAATTTTGTCTCGTATATGTACCTACATAAGAACATCTTAACCCACTTTTTTGTACAATCATATTTTTTTTATTTTTTATTATGCCTGCAAGCATAACTTATATAATTTTGAACCAAAATGTTCCACAAGTTATTTTTTTTTTAATATGTCAATTGCATATTTTATTTTACGTATAGTTATTGTAAAATTTCAAATAATTAATTTTAAGTACCTACTTCCAACTTTAGCTTTAGAATCTTGACTTATTTTTTTTGCTAAAATTAAAATGTTATATTATATAAGCCGGAGAGGTGATCTGTACCTCAGGATTGTCCTACTTCAGACACCTTTCTCTATTTAAGTTTGTGCATAATACCAGTGCCTGTAATTTTTGATGTCGAGATAAATAAAGATTTATGATTATGATTATGACATACGCCAAGAGAAGAAAGCATTTAACAGAGCTGCTAATTCCTGCAATCAGGTACTGCAGAGCGCTTAATTTGACCGCATTAGTAGAATACTTAGGGTACAAATTTGTTTCGTACACTGCGGGTAGAAAAGCTTTAGGTCCCTAGCTAAACCGATCAATTTATTCTGGATCTCTTCAAAGTTCGAGTAAATCGGTTTCTTCTAGGCAAGCCTTTTTGAAAAATATGAGATTCTTTTGTCATTTTTCGAAAGGATAATAAGCAACTTACAATGTAAAACTTTCATCATTTTTAGAGAACGATCAGGAATTTGTAAACTATGCTTGGAACTAAAACGAATCGTTAAAGTTAATAATCCCGCGTATAATCTTGTAATCATGCTTAAAGGTCACACTAATCACAATATTATAAAGGCGAAAGTTTGTATGTTTTTTGTGCATGTGTGTGTGTTTGTTACTCCCTCACGCTCAAACGGCTTAACAGATTTGGATGAAATTTAGTATCAAGATAGCTTATATTCTGAATTAACAGATAGGCTACTTTTGATCCCGGTAGTATAATCCCGTGGGACAATATTAAACTCTACGCGGGCGAACCGGTGGGCATAAGCTAAGCTAGCCCAACATAATTTCGGCAAATAAATGTTGCATTGCCAGAATATTTGAAACCTCTCAGATGTTTTGCGGTATTAAGACTTCAGCCGCCAAGATTTATGATACATTGCGGTCTAAGGGACGTTCATCTTGGGTCTTATGGGAAATGCATGTGTGTGTGAATGCTGCTCAAACAATGGGCCCTTAAGCCGATGATAAATGAGGCCCTTAGCTTGTCAAGATGACAGTAAATCTCTAAACACCGTCAAGCCTCTGCAAACAAGACGCTTTTATTATTTTAGGAATAAAAGTATGTCTTATAGAAAGGCACATCTTTTGGTGAAGCAAAAATCGAAACATTTATGCCGTTCGGAACAAACGAACGTCTTGTTTTACCAATACAACTTGTTTGTTTAACAATTTTTTAAGTTTTCACGAAGATACTGTTTTGGAAGCCATACAAATCGAAATAGGTCCTATCTCAATGAAGAAACCGTTATAGTACGAAAAAATTGTTGTTGAATTTTGAAAAGCACATACATTTAATTCCTCGTGACTGTACAGTCTCTGCTGCCTAGCCCCTCGCGAATTACAGGCCAATAATATTATGTTATGTAATAGCACAAATGGCATACAACAACGTATCCCTGTTGCGTCCTTGCTTGACCTTCAAAACATTCACTATTCCTCCTGACCGTTTTTCGGTCACGGCAGTCAATCTCGGCGGAGATTAGCCGTCGGTGCGGGAGATATTATTATTATAGTGCACATGACGTGTGTGCACAGGCACATGGTGCACTCTCTGTTCCTTTACTCTCATAGTCCGATGGGACGGTAATCCGACACGACCGGAGAGAGATCAGGAGCAGGACCACCGGTTTAACGTGCTCTCCGAGGCACGGGGGTATCATACCGCCAACTTCCAAACTCCGAGCTACTACTGAGAAATTTCTAATGGAAGAAACCCAATAGCACTTTTTGCCCGACCCGGGAATCGAACCCAGGACTCTACGCTTAGCAGTCGTGCTTTGCAACCACGAGACCAACAGGGCAGTCAAACATTCATGTACCTTCTATGGAAAGAGAAAAAGATTGACACCTTTAAAGCGCAGGCCACACCGCCAGCTAGCGGGCGGGCGAGCGAAGCGAACGAGGCCCTTTTCATACTTCGTTCGGCTTTTTCGGTAGCTCGCGGTGTGAACCCCGAAGTATGTAAAGAGGTGCAACGATGTTCGCCCGCCCGCCCGCTAGCTGGCGGTGTGGCCTGCGCTTAAGTCATATGTGGCTTCGTTAGGGATATTTTTAAACACTTTATGACCTGACGACGATGAACCCAGAACACAGACTTTAAAAAAATATTGACAAAGTACAAATCGTGAAGTGCTCATAAATAATTTGATAAAAGGTGGTCACATATTTACATTATTTCTATTGCATTCAGATTATTTCTATTGTATCCAGGCTAGACAATTATTCCGTAGATTTTAAAAAATCTATACTAATATTATAAAGAGGTAACATTTGTTTGTATGTAGGGGGTAATCTCCGGAAGTAATGAACCGATTTCAAAAATTCTTTCACCATTAGAAAGTTAGATTCACCTTGAGTAACAAAGACTATATTTTATCCTCGTACTCCCACGGGAACTGGAACTACGCGGGTGAAACCGCGGGACGTCCGCCAGTAGATAATAAAATCAGTGTGTGATTAACATTATAACAGATATAAAATATTAATAAATAAAGTAAAAACAACTCAAACTGGTATTTGAAAGATCAAACTTGAATTTGGAATTTTAATATAAGGCAAAGTTCAAACTATATTGCAACCAAAATAATAGTTTGTAGAATTATTACATAGGTCACTCGAAGTTAGACTACAAAACGCTAAAGCAGGTATTTGAGTTAGAATGGAATAATCAATGAATATACAGCCAGCAGGTTTAATTCTCAATGGGAATAATAGATATCTATTACCTAAGGTATTGATAGTGATAATGTCAATGAAAATAGAAATGACTTATTCCTAACTGATGCCCGCGAGGCCGCGACTTCGTTTGCGTGGAAACTTTGATCATGTGTATGTGTGAGACTAAAAATAGCCTACCTAACATCTATTATCTGACCTACCAAATATACACAAAAAAAAAAAAAAAAAAAACAAAAAAATCGGTCAAGCCGTTTCGGAGGAGTTGGATAACAAACACTGTGACAAGAGATTTTTATATAATATAGAAGATTACTAATAAATTTTGTTAACAATTATATCATCATCATCATTTCAGCCGAAAGACGTCCACTGCTGGACATAGGCCTCCCCCAGGTGTCGCCACATTGACCGATCCCGTGCGACTCGCATCCAGCGGATTCCCGCAACCTTTACCAGGTCATCGGTTCACAATTTTATGGTTTTTATTTTTTTATTTTTTCTCAAATAACGGTAGCCTAAGTTACTCCTTATAACAGCTATCTGCCAGTAAAAGTCTTGTCAAAATCAGTCCAGCGGTCTCGGAGATTAGCCGGATTATTTATTTTTATATCTACTTATGCACTGATAACAAAAATACATTTTTTTTTAATTTGTGTCACTCAGTTTGTCTGTTTGTTTCGGCTAATCTCCGAGACTGCTGGACTGATTTTGACAGATATTCAGTAAAAAGCTGTTATTTCGATATTACAAACAGACATTTCAATTTTATTTATATGACTGGAATTCGCGGACCATCTTATTTACTTCTATAGAGTTCTATTTCTAAAGTTCTGTCAAAAGAGCAGACAATAGTTTTAAGTACTCAAATAAAAGTGATAACTAGAAAGGTGACGTTGATCGCTGACTTCAAAGGATCTACTCAAAGGACAAAACTAAATTAGTATGAAGCTTGGTACTTTATTCAAATTGAACGCAACCACAGATTTTACTGTATTAATCGGAAGAGGATAAAATATAGTTTCACATAACTAAATCCTAATCACGTAAATATCCTGCAAAATAAAGATATTCATTTTTGATTTTTTTTATTTTTAGTTCACAATGCAACACAGGTGGATTTTGGTAACACCGTGTTTTACGTTCCTATCCTATCGCAGTGCTAACTAAGAATTGTGACAATGGTCGTGCTGAAACGCATTTTTGGTAATCAAAGTCATAAGAATGGTTACGAGAATATAATGAGGAATAAAAATGAAAAACAAGGTGTACCTACCGACATGTTTGTGCTTTGAGCAAATATACTTAGGAATGCATTCAGCGTAATTCGGAACTCGCTGCGTTGAATGACATTTGAACAAAGCTAGATGTCAATGTCACGATAGATAAGTCCGTCACAGTTGTGACAGTTAGTGATTTGACTGCGTGCGTTCTTCTGTTCAGTGTATTATTCGATGCAAAAATATAGTGCATCATCTATATTAGAGAGATATGAATACCACCAGTGCATATTTGTAATAATAAATTATAATTGGGCCCAAACTCAGCACAGCGCCATCTATTGACATTATTAAAACTTCTCTACATCTACACTAAATAGTAGATCTTTGGACATTAATTTCTCGAAAATGCAGGCAATTTCCAGCTTGAAACTTGAGATTAGGCAGTCTATTGTGCAGTATTATCTGTGTTAATTTTCTTTACAGTGGTTAGATTATCTCAGAATAAAGTACCAAAAAAAAACCATGTCCTTTCACTTGCTATAAACTTATTATTTGTTTTGAGTTTCTGATATTTGGGCGCTGTTGTTGGTAATCGCCATGATCTTGGATGGACTAAAGTTATTACAGATGGGTTATGATAAGTAAGTATGGTAAATATCCCATTTTATTTATTTATTTAACAATTTATGTACACACTAAATATAAAGAAAAGTAGAAAGGAACAGAAAATAGTACAAAGGTGATGCTTATTTCTAAAGAAATCTCTTCCAGCATACCTGCGAAAGGAGATACTAAAAAAGAGATGTAGACATAGTGTGTTAATAAAAAGAAAAGAAAATGGAATACATAAAACGGATAAATATTTTAAATATAATATACAATACATACATACCTACTCATAAATACAAAGAAAAATATATAACAATACTATAAATACAATACAAAAACTAATAATAAATACTTATGCAATTATGACGAAATGGATAGGTAATGTTCTTTTACTCTTTTCTTGAAAACTGCAACAGTTTGGCAGTCCCTAATGTCAGGCGGAAGTGAATTCCACTACCGCACGGCGTGGACAGTGAAGGAGTAGGAATAGAAGTCGGTAGAGTGTGGAGGGGATTTGAGGAGGTTCCTAAGATGCGTCCTGCAAGGTGCATCAGAGGGACGAGGGTAGGAAAACCGTTCCCGCAGATAGGATGGCGTTTTAGGATTGTGAAGGATGTTAAATAGCAAACACAATATCCGAGAGTTCCTGCGAAGTCGAATTGGGAGCCACTTGAGCACAACAACAACAACAACAACAGCCCATAACGTCCACTGCTGGACATAAGCCTCTCCCATGATGGGAGGAATTTGCCGTAATCTCCACGCTTGGCAGGCGGATTGGAGATCGCAGTGATGAAAGACTAACAGAAAACGCTGCTGCCCATTCTCAAGTCTATACGGAGGCGCAAAGTGTTCTGCCTCAGACATTAGTCGCCTTATACGACATCCGTGAGTGTAATGGGTTGGTTCTATTCTACTCTGCCGGATACCACACGGCCACTTGAGCATTTAGCGAAAATTAGAAACATGATCATATCTTTTAAGATTAAAAACGAAACGAATACAGATGTTTTGCAAGCGCTCAAGTTTATTTAAAAGCTCCTCGGTGGCATCCAAATAACAGGCATCGGCGTAGTCAATGATGGGTTGCATGAGAGTTTGCGCAAGGGAGATTTTTTTAGTGAAGTTTTTTAATGAGATGATGAGTAATAGAGAAGTATGAAAAAAAAAAGACATACTGCGCCGATCCCAAATAAATTGGGCAAGGGCAAGAAAATAATGATTTTTTGATGATGACTTTTTCCAAGACAACAATTTAATATAAGCCTTAACTACCTTGATATACGGTCGCGCGCATGTTCTTGTAGTAGCTTGAGGGCGCTCCGAGTACCGCGTGCGATTTTATTCTTATATTGACCGTATAATCTAGGTTGTTAAGGTTTATATTAAATTGACGTCTTCAAATGCACTCCGCTGCGCTTCCAGCGGTGTGCGCTAGGCCTAAAACCTCGTCATCCCATAGACTCGACTCTTGCAACAACCAAACTTTTGCCTAACCCAAAAATGTATGTGTATGTGTATTCGCTCAACCCCACTAAGGCGATCAAACGTTATTTTTACTTCTGATTACAGTCCTATTACATAGTAAAAGCTGACACATACTTGGCCGCAACGCAACGCAAAAATCATCCATTCATAATAAGAACCCTTGCACACTGCAATCAAATTGCACTGCAGGTTTTTGTATTGAAATGTATTGCACTGCGGCCCCCACGCGGCTGTTATGTCATCATCATCATCATCTGCCTAGCTTTTCCCCAACTTTGTATCTTCGGGTCGTCTTCCAGTCTCACCAGATTCAGTTGAATACCATTATTATAAATAAAATGACTGCCTATACAACTTCCACTGCCCAGTTACTGCGTTAAACGATACCCATTGGTAAGATTGTTAGTCAGACTTACCGGCCGCGGCTGTAATGTGCGCGCTTGACGTAACACTCACACTCAAAGTATTTGTTAACGACCGCATTGTTTAACCATCGTTAGTTTCGGTGTAATATGACTGACATCAATCTAGGTTCAAGTGTAATGCAAACACTAAACTGTAGTCAGTGTGTCGTAAATTGGGAGCTGTAGTTTTCCTACGAAACTCACGACTGCAGCAAATTACTTGTCAAGCTTCTTGGAACGTGTTAGAAAGTAAATGTAAAACTACATGCATATGTCTTAACCATATAACTACCAAGCTTTGTGTGTCAAAATTATTACATGTTATTTACTGTGTCTGAAAGTATCTCTAAAAAGGTGTGTGCGGAAAAGGGTTTATATAAATAAAAGCACATAAAGATAAGACTATTCATTTTATTTTAATAAGCTTGTCAGCTATTTTTAAGTAACGATAATTACCTACAAGCTACGTCCATTCGCAAACCTAGATCTTCGTGGAGAAGAATGGACAAGAAACTCCACGGTAACATCTTTTAAAGTATTACGCTAGGACAATTATACGTTTTCCTGGACTATTCTCAAGTTATAGGAATTCATCAGTGTAGATAAACAATATTACATATTTCTAACATGTTTTTATCACATAGATCTCAGTAATATTCATTGTATCATATCAAATAACTTACATTAACATTGCAAAACATTTGGGTAATTCTTATTATTTATTTATTTCAATCAACTTTAGATCAAACAATTAAACTGAATTATTAATCAAATTAAAGAAATACATTTAAAATTAAAAACTAATTAATAATAGGTAAACAAAATTTAATTAATTTTATATCTATTTTAATTTACTAAAACAATGTCTTAATATTTATTAGTCAGTACCGGAATGCAGCAGTGGTTTACGTACTGACACTGCCTCGGAAAACAAGAAAAGTTTTATAGAGGTACGTTTTGAACACATTGGTTTTCGAAAGATTAATTCGTTCATGAGTTATCAGAAAAGTATCGGTTTGACATCCTGAACGAAGTAGATTTTTCACAATCAGCAGTAAACTGCTGATTGTTAACTGGGGTTCTGTTAACTGGGGTTCTGTTTCCAGTCTAGTTCCACCGGGAAACTGGGGTTTTTTGGTTCCACCTCTCCGCCATTTATGGTTCCCCAAGTTATCGGGGTCTAAATTGCTGCAAATAATGTCCAGAATCCCTGGTTTCAAGGAATGCACCCAATTTTATCACCAATCAACCTGCATGTATAGTTAAAACAAAAACCTGACGAAACAAATGTTCTAAATAATCGTGACAACCGCACATAACATGACAAATTTACTACACAGGATTGTTCATTAGCAGTCACCTGCTGAAGTTCAGGAATGGGAATAAATATTTCAGGCATGATGATATTGTCACTCCTTTGACTGGCTAATACCGACCTTTTATTTAATTTATTTAAATAAAATTCATACCACAATTGCCGATTACTCTTAACTAAAATAAAGAAAACATCAAATGCTAGTGGATTGAAGAATAAGAAGAATAAATGGAGAATCAATAATACTTTATTCGAAGGAATAATTAAAACGAAAAAATGAGACAAAAATAAAATGTCGCTCATTATAAATATCAAGGTGGCTATATACAAGCGACGCCGGATGTTAGCACCTGTATGTGTGCTCGTGATGAAACTACGACAAAGTGTAGAAACAATTACAATGTATAATAAGCAATTTACAAATAGGGGCAAAATGCGACTTAAATTAAAGAGTAAAAACTGAGTTGCAGCAGGTATTTTCTTGCTAAATGCGTGAAGAAACACAAATAATTGTGATGTTATAACAGTCACACCCCAAGAAAAGATACTACTTTTTAGATATTTCCTTGTGATATGCCCGTTGAAAACCTTAGCAAAGTCTATGTAATACATATGGCTTATGACTACCAACCAGTGGGTCCTCACTGTAGATAAGTATAATTCCAATTGTTTGAATTCATCTCTGATGTGAGCGTTGACACTGTTGAAATGATATTCGATTTCACGCATTTGTTGCATAATATCATGACTCTGGAGTAGTTGTATTGAAAAGATTAAGAAATTTACCAACACAACGTTAAAGTACACAAAATTCCTGTAATTTCTGAATTTCTTAAGTAACCACCATGATTTTACTCCGTATATTAACGCAGATAATGTCAGCACCAACATTATAGTGTTTAAGTAGATTTCAGCGAGGCTAAAATTTTCGGAAAAATCTGACATGGCGAATATTATAAGTTTGGATTGTTTTACTTTTGGTTGTAAATTTCGAAAGTAGTTTTGTAAACAGATTATCGTTGAGCACTGCCAAAATATAGATGTTTCTTCTAAAACAGTCTATGTAATTATCACAATTTTTTTAAACTAAAAGTAATATGTTTTATCACTAGGTATGTAGGTACACTTTAATTCAGTTACGTTTCACTTGTTAATTAATAAACTATATCTAAAAGAACAACAATTAAGTATCTAATATGTCACACGAGCTATCCTTGTGATCGGACATTCACTAATATAAGATTATGTCTTACAGTTCGTTCAGTTTGCAGCGCTTTTGTTTTATTTTGCGCATATTTTTTATCTTGTGAACGCGCGTGCTAGCCGGTTTTCTCCGCTCGGTCCTGCAGCTGTTGTTTGGCTCACATGTGTAAATCACATCTAAGCTAAGTAAACCGTTCACTATTAATGTTTTACCAAAACTCTATTGTCAAATTTTGACTATATAACCAAAGTTTCATACACTGTTTACTTCACAAACAACCTAGTCCCCAAAGCTTTTATTTTATAAACACTCACTTTACAAACATTCATTTGGCAAATGCTTCCGTTTACGAATGAAGTGAGTTTGAAAATAGTGATTCAAACCATTTCTGATAAGTTAGAAGTCGCAGAGACGCTAGAAAATTTCTGTACCAACATTCCGTTAGAGGTTAAGTACCTACGAAATCTCTAAATTGAAATTTCCTCATCTATATTATCTGAAGCACTTCAGAACGATGTCTGATTTGTTGTTACAAGTGCTGTACCTATATATTTTCATATGCATTCAGTAAAAAGCTATTATTTTGATATTACAAACAGACATTTCAGTTTTATTTATATGACTTGCGAATTCGCGGGCCGTCTTATTTACTTCTATAGAGTTCTATTTCTAAAGTTCTGTCTAAACAGACTTCTGTTCTGTTCTGTCAGACAATAGTTTTAAGTACTCAAATAAAAGTGATAACTTGAAAGGTGACGTTGATCGCTGACTTCAAAGGATCTACTGAAATTTGAGTGGTCTTTAAACTGCCAACACTTGCTATAAACTTATTATTTGTTATAAGTTTCTGATATTTCGATGCTTTTGCAATCGACATGATCTTGAATAAAATTGTCTCCCTCGTGTATGTAGATAGTGAAAGATATAAATCAGATTATTGTTGACTTCTTCTTCTCAGCATACTTGCATCTACTGCTGGACATACTTATGTCTCTAACATGGCTCTCCAATCGCTTCTGGGCGCGGCGATAGTTGACATATGCGAGGTGTAAAGGGAATCCTCATGAAGTCGTAAACCAAGCATTTTGTTTATCAAACTAAGTAGTTAAATCTACGCAAAAATTACGGCTGGGAAATGACTTTTTTTTGGGTGATAAATCACTTTAAGGTAAAAGTCAATGTAAAGCACTCATAACATTATGGTAATGGGTGCACTGAATAGTACAGGGGTCATGGAGGTGTTTAAAGTGAAAGTCTTACATTAAAAACAAGTTTATAAAAAAAAAAAACAATCATAAAATTGGAAATTTGACCACCAATTTCTCCGTGACTATGTAGAAGGTTCCCAGGTATCATGGTCTAGAACAAATAAAATATCGCAATGGCGGGGAGAACAACTGCGCTTCGTAGTGTCTTCTTTCACCCTTTATAGTAAACTAGCGGACGTCCCGCGGTTTCACCCGCGTATTTCCCGTTCCTGTGGGAGTACGGGGATAAAATATAGCCTATACGGATTCGGAAGAATCCCTCTAAGTAATGGTAAAAGAAATTTTGAAATCGGTCCAATAGTTTTTGAGCCTATCCTTCTGCGACTGAGGTGGTAGTCTATCGGACACCACCAAATACAAAAAACGTTGCCAGATCGTAACATGGCGTGATGTAGCTCTGTCTCGCTATACCTTCCTGTAACGGCTCGCGCTAACGGTCAGTGAGGCGCGGGCGGCCCTGCGGTGTGCACGTTTGGAGTTTTCGACTGCCGGTGTCCCACAGACGTAAGTACAGCAATAAACGTTGATTCTGATAAACGTCACCTCACCAATATCGTTTTACATTCGTTAGTGTCTGTTAGTCGTTTCATCAGTAAAATATTAATACTACCATAGTGTCTCTCAAACATAACCTCACATTTAATTGCCTTAACTTATAATATTCATATTTTTTTAGATGGCGACTCAAAGTACAGATAGTAGGCCACCAAAACGAGACAGCAGTGGAAGATATACAAATGATGGTGGGCAGATTGGGGAATGGCTTGAACAATTAGAAGAAGAAAACGAGTTTAGCGATTTTGATGATTCGTTAGAAGATCCTAATTGTGTGGAAGGAAATGTACAGCAAGAGGAAAATGAAGACCTCGTGGAACAGAATGCCCAATCGAGTGAGAGCGATTTTAACTCTGAAGACGAGGAGCCCCTTAGCTCTTTAGTTTGTGGTGATCAAGATGGTTCAAACTACATTGGAAAAAACGGATTTTTACGGTCTAAAAAGGAAATAGCGAGGACAAGCAGAACTCCTGCACATAATATTATTCAAGTAGAAGAGAAGAAGAAGAAGCAAAGAGGGGACTTTTTACTATCTTTGGCAAGAGAATTGGTTCTTTCTAGCTTAAAAGAACGCGTTTATAATGACAGACTGCCCAGAGAACTCCGTCTTACTATAACGCGAGTTTTAGGCAATGATTTGCCTCCCCCTCCACCCGTGGCTCAGCTTCCAGGTCCAGCTGGAAGGAAGCTATGCAGCATATGCCCCAGTAAATTGAAGAGGCAAACAAGGTACCATTGTTGCGCATGCAAAAAGCCAATTTGTCTACAATGTTCTTCTCCACTATGTCAAGACTGTAAACCTAAGTTTTAGATTTAGGGTTAACTTTGAGACTGATTTGTGCCTAATTGAACCGTGATATCACGTTGTGTTTTTTGTTTTAGAGCTATAAGATAACGCCTAAAAGATTAATATTAAGAGTTTTAAAGAAGTTTTATTATTTCGTTTTTTTTTAATAGTTTTGTAATCATTTCAGCCGAAAGACGTCCACTGCTGGACATAGGCCTCCCCCAAGTGTCGCCACATTGAACGGTCACGTGCGACTCGCATCCAGCGGATTCCCGCAGCCTTCACCAGGTCATCGGTGCACCTAGTGGGAGGCCTTCCAACGCAACGTCTTCCGGTTCGCGGTCGCCACTCCAGAACTTTTCGGCCCCATCGGCCATCCGTTCTGCGAGCAATGTGCCCTGCCCACTGCCACTTAAGTTTGGCAATTCTTCGGGCTACGTCGGTAACCTTGGTTCTCTTGCGGATGTCTTCATTTCTGATTCGATCGCGCAAGGAAACTCCGAGCATAGCCCTCTCCATTGCCCTTTGGGTGACTTTAAGCCTTCTGATGAGGCCCATTGTAAGCGACCACGTTTCGGTCCCGTATGTAATCACTGGCAACACACACTGGTCATAGACTTTCGTCTTGAGACACTGCGGTAGGTTGGACGAGAAGATACCGCGCAACTTCCCGAACGCTGCCCAGCCGAGTCGGATTCGACGATTGACCTCTTTCTCGAAGTTAGACCTACCTAACTGGACCGTTTGTCCCAGGTACACATAATCGTCTACAACTTCGAGTGTAGAGTCTCCGATCTTGATAGGAGTTTTGTAAGTTTAAGCGTAAATATAACGAAAATACTGATCTCAATAAATGATTCCATAATAAACTCGTTTTTTGTTTTGAGCTTGCTTATTCATTTTTATTTCATTATTCATAAACCCATTAATAGTAAAATAAAACTAGAGCCCTATTATTTCTAAAAGTTATAAACGAATCATGCTGTATATAGTGACGCCTGACAGACTACACCTCAGTCGAATGTTGACGAGAAACCCACCTCAGTTGCAGAAGGCTATTCAATACAAACATACAAAAATACAAAGGTTTCCTCTTTATAATATTAGTATAGATACCCCATTTTTAGTGCTAATCATAACAACAGGAACATTGTCCCTAAAATCACGTCATTATTATCCCACAGACTTGTCTCTTTCAAGAGTATAAAGGGTGTAAAAAACCTCTTAACAAAGCTAAAAGGCACTTGTTCTCCTCGTCATTGTGATTGATTTTTTTTACACCATACCTTCTAGTTACGGAGATATTAAGTGTTAAAGTTCAAACATAATGGCATTTTTTTTTTTTTTTAATACAAGTTTTTATTGTAACATTTTTACTTTAAACACATCTGCGACCCCCGTACTGAAAATCCATCTATCAGCACAATGTTTTAAGTGTGTTACATTGAGTTCTACCACAAAACATGATTTTTCACCCCAAAAAAAGTCGTTTCCCAGCAATATTTTTTGCGTAAAGTTACTTAGTATGATGTACAGAATGCTTGATTGACGGCTTCGTGAGGTTGTTTAAACCCTGTTTTCCAGAACCAAACATTTTCTTAACCCCAAAAAAGGGGTTATTCGCTCAACCCCACGAAAGCGATCAAACATTATTTTTGTTTCTTATTACAGTCCTAAAGGCTGATGAACATACTAACGAAACACAAAATTCATCCGTCATAATATCCGTTCATATTGTAGAAAAATAAATTATATAAGCCCTGAATGCAATGGGTGCCCAGTGGTGAAGGCCCCGATTAACGAACAGTAAGTCATGCGAATCCAGGAAGGCACTTTACTTTGTGTAATTTATTACAACACCACTGCTCTCAAAACGGTGAAGGAAAAAATCGTGAGGAAACTGGCATGTCCTAGAACCAAAACTTTCGAAGACATGTGACGTCTACCAATCCGCACTGGGCCCACGTGGTGGATTACATACAGCTCATTCTTTCTCTTAAAGAGGTAGCAGTGTCCCAGCGTAGTAGGAACATTATACGCTGATTATGCTATGCTTATGCTATAAACCCTCGCACACTGCAATCAAATTGCACTGCAAGTTTTTGTATTGAAATGCATTGCGCTGCGGCTGTTATGTTTTCATCATCATCATCATCAGCCTAGCCTTTCTCCAACGTTTTATCTTTGGGTCGTTTTTCAGTCTAGCGACTGCCTTTCTGACTTCCACTGCCCAGCTAATGCGTTATAAAATAAAATAAAATCATTTAATTCAGATGTCACAACAATCAGATGTTACAATCCATCTAAGTAGCTACATTCATAATTATCCACGTTCACAAAATTAATTCACAATTGTTAGTAAAAATACAGAACTTACTTATCTATGTTAGTCATCATCAGCCTATTAATGTTCCCACTGCTGGGACACAGGCCTCCTCTCAGTGAGAGGGAATGGGCTATAATCCACCACGCGGGCCCAGTGCGGATTGGTAGATGTCACATGTCTTCGAATTTTTGGTTCTAGGACATGCCGGTTTCCTCACGATGTTTTCCTTCACCGTTTTGAGAGCAGCGGTGATGAAATAAATTACACAAAGTAATGCGCCTGCCTGGGTTCGAACTCACGACTTACTGTTCGTAAGTCGGGGCCGCCACCACTGGGCCACCGCTGCTCCTATCTATGTTGTATCTATGTTAGTATTTAAACTTAAATGTAGGTTGCTCCAAAACTTATGTAACCTCTATGTGACCGTCTAGTCTGTCACTAAACATTGCCATAATGCTGTTAGTGCTGGAGTGGACTCTGCAGCGCAAGGCGGCGCACCGCTTGCGCAAGATGGCATGGAAGCCGTCCACCTGTGCATCCGCAAACATCCTTGATGCACTGCATGCCTGCGGCAACCGCACCAACACCCTAAACGCGTTATTGTACTGGACGTGTAAAGCATTGAACAATCTTTGCGTATAGTTACTCCAGAGATTGCAGGTGTACAGCGATGTACAGTAGGCTCGAAAAAGTGTAACTTTGACTTGAGCTGTACACCGATTGAATCTACTGGAGATCATATTCGCTCTTATCGCCAATGCTCTGCGCTCCCGTTCAATATCCGGATCATCATGTAAATTCTCTGTTATCAAGTGCCCAAGGTATTTAAACAGTTTAATCCTTTTTAAAAGTGTACCATTAAGTGACACTGTGGGTACACACATACGATCGACACTTGGTACCAGACTTAAAACCCATCAGCTCACTCTTACCGGCATTATATTTCAGACAGTGATCTGCAGCATAGGTACCGTTCACACACGGTCAGTAAGTCCCTCAGTCCACTGATTGACGGACTCAGCAGCACCATGTCGTCTGCGTAACTTAAATTATTGGCGCTGACACCGACACCATCACGCATGCTGCTCAGCTCGCCAATCAGGGTATTTATGTACAAATTAAAAAGCCTCGGTGACATCAAATCGCCCTGTCTAACCCCACATTGTAGTCCATACACGTCTGACCTGGCATTGCCCCATCTTACTGTATTATTAAGCTGACCCAAGTACCAACTTCTAAATAAACGTATAAGATCCCTAGGTACATTGGCCCTCTCTAGTTTCGGTTTATTCCCGTTGTCCCCGTATGCCATATCCCCGTTACGGGGATAGCGGCACGTGATAAAATTTATGTTCCGTTGTCCCCATAACGTACTTTCGGCTATCGGGGACAACGGGAAGTAAACTTTTCACGAGTCATTGTCCTCTTAAATCTGCATTCTGTTGTAAGCTTAGTTTTTAGCATAGGAAAAAGAAAAGGGGAATAAAACAAAATTTATTTATTTGTATTCGAATTTTAATTTGAGGTAAAAAAAAAACAAATAGTTATAAAATTTACACAAATAACTTGAGCACTATTGGAAAAAACGAAACATTAAATTGATTTTAAATAGACGGCTTCCAAACATTTTTTAAAAAGGTTACTAGTTTTTGTGCAAATATATACTTAAGTATTTTTTTGCATTCTAAACATTCTATAAATGCTGTACAGAACATATTATAGTTTCAGTTAGATATTAAAAATAATTACTTACATTTGCTCCTATTTACACTTTCACTAACATCACCAGCGTCAACATGTTCACAAGTAAAAACAATAAATAACCCTTTGTAGAATTCTGGAGTGGGATTTTGCATGAGCCAATGAGAGCTCGACAAAAACAATGTTATCAGGGCTTTTGTTCCGCAGCTGCAAGGGCGCGCGCGACGCCCCGGCGCATCCTTTTCAAGGCCACTCCGTTTATCATAGTTACTAGAAAACTTAACATGGAATTTGAAACAAGAAACATGTAATTAATTTAGTTTAAGATTGTGTACTTACCATTTTTTTTAGGAAAAATAGAGGGCTTTATCGTTCACAATAATCTAATATTTCGATCAAATTCATTATATAAAAAAAAACCTACTTGAAAACAAGGTCTAAATCCTTTATATTAATCTACCGGGTACCAAGACTAACTTCCGAATATTCCATACACTTTGTATATTGACGGTTAAAAAAGAAAAAACGGGGACTGTGGGCAATAATTTATTCAACTATATTAACGGGGACAGTGTGCGGGGACAACGGCAAGTATTTTTAAATATTTAATTAAAGTACCGCTGTCCCCGTGGAACGGGGACGTGGCGTACGGGGACATCGGGAATAAACGGGCAGTCAAACATACCGGCCGCGGCTGTAATGTGCGCTTTACTTAACACTCACACTCAAAGTATTTGTTAACGACCGCACTGTTTAACCATCGTTAGTTTCGGTGTGTAGTATGACTGACATCAATCTAGTTTCAAGTGTAATGCAAACACTAAACTGTAGTCAGTGTGTCGTAAATTGGGAGCTGTAGTTTTCCTACG
The DNA here is from genome assembly GCA_905147715.2 of Xestia xanthographa. NCBI lineage: Eukaryota > Metazoa > Arthropoda > Insecta > Lepidoptera > Noctuidae > Xestia > Xestia xanthographa. The sequence goes on along the minus strand of LR990660.1, from coordinate 11,008,260 downwards.
AAGGTCACAATTGTTCGAACTCAAGCAAACCAATTTTTTTGACGTGACAACGTCTTATAAATTGGTTTGCTGGGTGACACTTCAAGAAACTGCGTTACGCTCCGCTCACGTTATGCGCTCACAATGAGAGCGAGTGAGAGGCACGCGTCCCTTCCACTCGGGCATGGTTAGCCCGCCTAAGAGCGAGAGAGACAGACATAAAAAGTGAAAGGCACGCGTCCCTTCGTCGTCCCTTCCACTCGAGCACAGTTAGCCCGCCTAAGAGCGAGAGAGACAGAGCGAGAGAGAGAGAGAGTGAGAGAGATAGGCATACACACCACCACCACCACCACCACCTAAACTCAAAGTCGTTGTCACGTAAAACTTTCGCCCGTATACCGACTTTACAGGCAACCAATTTTTTTCATAGACTGCAGCAAATTACTTGGCAAGTTTCATAATATGAACGTGTTAGAAAGTAAATGTAAAACTACATGAATATGTCTTAATATCCACGTAACTATCACGCTTTGAGTGTAAAAATGATTACCTGTTATTTACTGTGTCTGAAAGTATCTCTAAAAAGGTGTGTCGGGAAAAGGGTTTATATTAATAAAAACACAGAAAGACAAGACTATTTATTTTATTTTAATAAGCTTGTCAGCTATTTATAGGTAACGATAATTACCTACAAGCTACGTCCATTCGCAAACCTAGGCCTTCGTGGAGAAGAATGGACAAGAAACTCCACGGTAACATCTTTTAAAGTATTACGCTAGGACAATTATACATTTTCCTGGACTATTCTCAAGTTATAGGAATTTATCAGTGTAGCTAAACAATATTACATATTTCTAACATGTTTCTATCAGATTGATCTCAGTAATATTCATTGTATCATATCAAATAACTTACATGAACATTGCAAAACATTTGGGTAATTCTTATTATTTATTTATTTCAATCTAATTTAGATCAAACAAAACTAAATTATTAATCAAATTAAAGAAATACATTTATAATTTAAAAACTAATTAATAATAGATAAACAAAACTTAATTAAAACAATGTCTTAATATTTATTAGTCAGTACTTGAATGCAGTAGTGGTTTACGTACTGACACTGCCTCGAAAAACAAGAAAAGTTTTATAGAGGTACGTTTTGAACACATTGGTTTTCGAAAGATTCATTCGTTCATGAGTTATCAGAAAAGTATCGGTTAGACATCCTGAACGAAGTAGATTTTTCACAATCAGCAGTAAACTGCTGATTGTTTACTGGGGTTCTGTTAACTGGGGATTTTTGATAACATGACAAATTTACTACACAGGATTGTTCATTAGCAGTCACCTGCTGAAGTTCAGGAATGGGAATAAATATTTCAGGCCTGATGATATTGTCACTCCTTTGACTGGCTAATACCGACCTTTTATTTAATTTATTTAAATAAAATTCATACCACAATTGCCGATTACTCTTAACTAAAATAAAGAAAACATCAAATGCTAGTGGATTGAAGAATAAGAAGAATAAATGCAGAATCAATAATACTTTGTTCTTAGGAATAATTAAAACTAAAAAATGAGACAAAAATAAAATGTCGCTCATTGTAAATATCAAAGTGGCTATATACAAGCGACGCCGGATGTTAGCACCTTTATGTGTGCTCGTGATGAAACTACGACAAAGTGTAGAAACAATTACAATGTATAATAAGCAATTTACAAATAGGGGGAAAATGCGACTTAAATTAAAGAGTATAAACTAAGTTGCAGCAGGTGTTTTCTTGCTAAATGCGTGCAGAAACACAAATAATTGTGATGTTATAACAGTCACACCCCAAGAAAAAATACTACGTTTTAGATATTTCCTTGTGATATGCCCGTTGAAAACCTTACAAAGTCTATGTAATACATGTGGCTTATGACTACCAACCAGTGGGTCCTCACTGTAGATAAGTATAATTCCAATTGTTTGAATTCATCTCTGATGTGAGCGTTGACACTGTTGAAATGATAGTGGATTTCACGCATTTGTTGTATAATATCATGACTCTGGAGTGGTTGTATTGAAAAGATTAAGAAATTTACCAACACAACGTTAAAGTACACAAAATTCCTGTAATTTCTGAATTTCTTAAGCAACCACCATGATGTTACTCCGTATATTAACGCAGATACTGTCAGCACCAACATTATAGTGTCTAAGTAGAATTCAGCGAGGCAAAAAATTTTGGAAAAATTTGACATGGCGAATATCACTAGCACAGTTTGGATTGTTTTACTTTTGGTTGTAAATTTCGAAAGTAGTTTTGTAAACAGATTATCGTTGAGCACTGCCAAAATATAGATGTTTCTTCTAAAACAGTCTATGTAATTATCACAAATTTTTAAAACTAAAAGTATTATGTTTTATCACTAGGTATGTAGGTACACTTTAATTCATATACGTTGCACTTGTTAAATAATAAACTGTATCTAAAAGGACAACAATTAAGTATATAATATGTCACACGAGCTATCCTTGTGATCGGACATTTACTAATATAAGAGTATCTCTTACAGCTCGTTCAGTTTGCAGCGCTTTTGTTTTATTATGCGCATATTTTTTATCTTGCGAACGCGCGTGCCAACCGGTTTTCTCCGCTCGGTCCTGCAGCTGTTGTTTGGCTCACATGTGTAAATCACATCTAAGCTAAGTAAACCGTTCATTATTAATGTTTTACCAAAACTCGATTGTTAAATTTTGACTTTATAACCAAAGTTTCATACACTGTAACTACTTCACAAACAACCTAGTCCGCAAAGCTTTTATTATATAAACACACACAAACGGAAGCATTTTCCAAATGAATGTTTGTAAACATTCATTTGGAAAATGCTTCCGTTTACGAATGAAGTGTGTTTGAAAATAGTGAATCAAACCATTTCTGATAAGTTAGAAGTCGCAGAGACGCTAGAAAATGTCTGTACCAACATTCCGTTAGAGGTTAAGTACGAAATCTCGCAATCGAAATTTCCTCATCTATATTAGCTGAAGCACTTCAGAACGATGTCTGATTTGTTGTTACAAGTGCTGTACCTGTATATTTTCATATGCATTCAGTAAAAAGCTGTTATATTGATATTACAAACAGACATTTCAATTTTATATACCTATATGACTTGCGAATTCGCGGGCCGTCTTATATACTTCTAAAGTTCTGTCAAAAGAGCATACAATGGTGTCGATTCTGTTGTGCACAAACTAAACTTAATTAAGGCTATTGCTATCTTTTACTAAAAGGCAGTGCGAGAAAAGGACGGCTATAGCTATGAACTAAGTTAGAGATGTCAAACTAGTTTATGCCTTGCGCTTCACCGTGTGTTTAGTCGACATGATTTTACGTGCACCCATTATTTGTATAGAAACATTAGTACCAACTAAATTTGACAGCTCTAACTTACATCCGTCTCTTTCTCGTTTTATTAGAGAGAAAAAGATAGCAACAGCCTAAATTTAGTTTGTGCACAACAGAATCGACACCAGTAGTTAATACTATTGTCTGATCTTATACTCGCTACTCAAATAAAAGTGATAACTTGAAAGGTGACGTTGATCGCTAATTTCAAAGGTTCTACTCAAATTTTAGTGGTCTTTAAGCTGCCAACACTTGCTATAAACTTAAAATTTGTTTTGAGTTTCTGATATTTCGACGCTTTTGTAATCGACATGATCTTGAATAAAATTGTCTCCCTCGTGTATGTAGATAGTGAAAGATATAAATCAGATTATTGTTGACTTCTTCTTCTCAGCATACTTGCGTCTACTGCTGGACATAATTATGCCTCTTGCATGGCTCTCCAAATCGCTTCTGGGCGCGGCGATAGTTGACATATGCGAGGTGTAAAGGGAATCCTCACGAAGTCGTAAACAAAGCATTCTGTTTATCAAACTAAGTAGTTAAATCTACGCAAAAATTACGGCTGGGAAATGACTTTTTTTCGGATGATAAATCACTTTAAGGTAAAAGTCAATGTAAAGTCAATGTAAGGCACTCATAACATTATGGTAATGGGTGCTCTGAATAGTTCCGGGAGTCATGGAGATGTTTAAAGTAAAAGTCTTACATTAAAAACATGTTTATAAAAAAAAGGAACAATCATACAATTGGAAATTTGATCACCAATTTCTCCGTGACTATGTAGAAGGTTCCCAGGTATCATGGTCTAGAACAAATAAAATATCGCAATGATGGGAAGAACAACTGCGCTTCGTGGTGTCTTGTCGCTTTATAGTAAATATCCCATTTTTAGTGCTAATCATAACAACAGGAACATTGTCCTTGAAATCTCGTCATTATTATCCCACAGACTACTCTTTCAAGAGTATAAAGGGTGTAAAAAACCTCTTAACGAAGCTGAAAGGCAAAAAATCAATCACAATGACGAGGAGAATAAGTATTCTCCTCGTCATTGTGATTGATTTTTTCTACACCATACCTACCTTCTAGTTACGGAGATATTAGGGGTTAAAGTTCCAACTTTTTGGCAAGTTTTTTTTTTATGCAAGTTTTTATTGTAACATTTTTACTTTAAACACATCTATGACCCCCGTACTAAAAATCCTTCTATTAGCACAATGTTTTAAGTGTGTTACATTGAGTTCTACCACAAAACATGATTTTTCACCCCCAAAAAAAGGTGGTTTCCCAGCAATATTTTTTGCGTAAAGTTACTTAGTTTGATGTACAGAATGCTTGATTGACGGGTTCGTGAGGTTGTTTAAACCCTGTATTCCAGAACCAAACATTTGCTTAACCCCAAAAAAGGGATTATTCGCTCAACCCCACGAAAGCGATCAAACATTATTTTTGTTTCTTATTACAGTCCTAAAGGCTGACACATACTAACGTAACGCAAAAATCATCCGTCAGATTGTAGAAAAATATCATTATAATCTCTGAATGCAGCGGTGGCCCAGTGGTGAAGGCCCCGATTAACGAACAGTAAGTCGTGTGTCCGAATCCAGGCAGGCACTTTACTTTGTGTAATTTATTACAACACCACTGCTCTCAAAACGGTGAAGGAAAACATTGTGAGGAAACCGGCATGTCCTAGAACAAAAAAATTCGACGACATGTGACTTCTACCACCTAGCACTGGGCCCGCGTGGTGGATTACATACAGCTCATTCTTTCTCTTAAAGAGGTAGCCGTGTCTACTAGCGTAGTAGGAACATTATACGCTGATTATGCTATGCTTATGCTATAAATCCTCGCACACTGCAATAAAATTGGACTGCAAGTTTTTGTATTGAAATGCATTGCGCTGCGGCTATTATGTTTTCATCATCATCTGCCTAGCCTTTCTCCAACGTTTTATCTTCGGTTCGTTTTTCAGTCTGACCAGCTGCAGTTGAATACCATTATTTTATATGAAGCGACTGCCTATCTGACTTCCACTGCCAAGCTACTGGGTTATAAAATAAAATAAATAAAATCATTTAATTCAGATGTTACAAGATCCCTACTTTCATAATTATCCACGTTCACAAAATTAATTCACAATTGTTAGTAAAAATACAGAACTTACTTAGGTATCTATTTTTGTATTTAAACTTAAATGTAGGTTGCTCCAAAACGTATGTAACCGACCGTCTGGTCTGTCATTAAACATCGCCAGAATGCAGTTAGTGCTGGCGCGGACTCTGCAGCGCAAGGCGGCGCGCGGCGCACCGCTTGCGCAAGATGGCATGGAAGCCGTCCACCTGTGTATCCGAAAACATCCCTGATGCACTGCATGCCCGCGGCAACCGCAACAACATTCTAAACGCGTTATTGTATTAGACGCGTAAAGCATTGAACGATCTTTGCGTATAGTTACTCCAGAGATTGCAGGTGTACAGCGATGTACAGTAGGCTCGAAAAAATGTAGCTTTGACTTGAACTGTACACGGATTGAATCTACTGGAGATCATATTCGCTCTTTTCGCCAATGCTCTGCGCTACCGTTCATTATCCGGATCATCATGTGAATTCTCTGTTATCAAGTGCCCAAGGTATTTAAATAGTTTAATCCTTTTGAGGGGTGTACCATTAAGTGACACTGTGGGTACATACGATTGACACTTGGTACCAGACTTAAAAACCATCAGCTCACTTTTACTGGCATTATATTTCAGACAGTGATCAGCAGCATACCGTTCACACACGGTCAGTAAGTCCCTCAGTCCACTGATTGACGGACTCAGCAGCACCATGTCGTCTGCGTAACATAAATTATTATTATAGACACTGACACCGACACCAACACGCATGCTGCTCAGCTCGCCAATCAGGGTATTTATGTACAAATTAAAAAGCTTCGGTGAGGACAAACCGCCCTGTCTAACCCCACATTGTAGTCCATACACGTCTGACCTGGCATTGCCCCATCTTACTGTATTAAGCTGACCCAAGTACCAACTTCTAAATAAACGTATAAGATCCCTAGGTACATTGGCCCTCTCTAGTTTCTTCCACAGGATTTCATAATTTACTAAATCGAAAGCGATTATACGATACCGATACCATTGGTATGATTGGCAGTCAAACATACCGGCCGCGGCTGTAATGTGCGCTTGACTTAACACTCACACTCAAAGTATTTGTTAACGACCGCACTGTTTAACCATCGTTAGTTTCGGTGTAGTATGACTGACATCAATCTAGGTTCAAGTGTAATGCAAACACTAAACTGTAGTCAGTGTGTCGTAAATTGGGAGCTGTAGTTTTCCTACGAAGCTCACAATTGTTCGAACTCAAACAAACCAATTTTTTTTTTTTTCATAGACTGCAGCAAATTACTTTGCAAGCTACTTATGAACGTGTTAGAAGAAAGTAGATGTAAGGCCGCTTCCCAGTTTGTCGTGACGACAGATAATCGAGTAGGTACCTAGTTTTAAGTGTCGTGGCTTGTGTTTTTAAATGGAGGTACTCACATATAGGACGACACGATTGCTGTCGTCCACGACTTACTAAATACCAACGATAAACTAATCGTCACGACATAGTGGGAACGCGGTCTACGACTACATGAATATGTTATTGAATACTACATGAATATGTTAAGTTGTTATTTCCACTTAACTATTGTAACAAAAATCTACTTTGATCCTATCAAAATAAAGAGCTTTAAGCAGACTTGTACTTTAAAATTTAATGACCGTGTTATAAAGTAGAAGTAACTACATTTATTAATTATTTACCATCATTAAATTAATCCATCGTAAAACTTCATATAACCAAGATAAATACATTTGATATTGTAAAACCCAAAATACACGATCATTTATAAAATAAAACTCTCACGTAAGAGTCATGAATATGTTTTTGAGTGTCAAAATGGTTACTTTTTATTTACTGCGTCTGAAAGTATCTCTAAAAAGGTGTGTACTGTGTAGGGAAAAGGGTTTATATAAATAAAAGCACAGATAGACATGATTATTAGTTTATTTCAAATAGGCTTGTCAGCTATTTTAGGTAACGATACATACCTACACGCTACGTCCATTTGCAAACCTAGGTATTCATGGAGAAGAATGGACAAGAAAATCCGCAGTAACATTTTTTAAAGTATTATGCCAGGACAATTATACATTGGAAACTTGGACTTTAGCGCGAAAGACATTTGCACGAAGAACACTTATGCGTGCATGGACTTTTGCGCGCCAGGACACTTGCGCGAATGGACTATTGCGCAAACGGACTTTCGCGCGCCAGGATACTTGCGCGATGGGACTTTTGCGCGACATAATGGTCACTGAGGTTCACTCTGTAGAATAAACATAACGTCACACCTGTTATTTATACTTGAAGGTGGATTTTTTTTGGTTTTGGATGGTGCCGAAAATATTCCTGGGTGCCTTCTTGTATTTTCATTTTGACCTCATTTTCGTAATCAGCGACTACGTAAAAAGAAAAAAAAAAAATCCCGGCGCCATCTTGGATTTTCATTGTGACCTCATTTTCGTAATCAGCGACCCCGAAAACCATGGAAACGACACCCATGATGGAAAACCAAAAATTTTCCTGGGCGCCATCTTGAATTTTCATTTTAAACTCATTTTTGTAATCAGCGACCCCGAATACCATGAAAACGACACCCATCATTGAAAAACAAAAAAAAATCCCGGCGCCATCTTGGATTTTCATTGTGACCTTAACCCGTATGCTCCCGGCCGTGCCTCCAGAGGCACGGTGCATTGTTATTTTAATTGTGTCTGTAATTGCGGGTATTGAAGTGTTAATTTCGTAATCAGCGACCCCGAAAACAATAAGAACGACACCCATGATGGAAAAACAAAAATGTTCCTGGGTGCTATCTTGGATTTCAATTTTAACCTCATTTTTGTTATCAGTGACCCCGTAAACCATGAAAACTACACCCATGATTGAAAAGCCAAAAAAAATTCCCGGCGCCGTCTTGGATTTTCATTGTGACCTCATTTTCGTACTCAGCGACGCCGAAAACTATAAGAACGACACCCATGACGGAAAAACAAAAATGTTCCTAGGTGCTATCTTGGATTTTAATTTTGACCTTTTTTAACCCCATTTTCGTTGTCAGTGACCCCAAAAACCATGAAAACGACACACATGATGAAAACACCGAAAAATGTCCTCGGCGCCATCTTGGATTTTCATTTTGACCTCACACAATGACACCTATGACGGAAAACAAAAAAAAACCACCTTCAAGTATAAATAACAGGCGTGATGTTAAACAGAGTAAACACTACAGAGTAAACCTCAGTGGCCATTAAGTCGCGCAAAAGTCCAGTCGCGCAAGTATCCTGGCGCGCAAAAGTCCGTTCGCGCTAAAGTCCAATCCCGCAAAACTCTATGCGCGCATTGTCTTTTCGCGAAAGTGTCCTTCGCGCAAATGACAATATAACATATTATTTCTAACATTTTTCTATCACATAGATAACACTAATATTCATAGTATCATATCAAAATAACGTACACATTGTAAACCATTTGGGTACTTAATTGTTATTATTTATTTATTTCTATCAACTTTGGATCATACAATTAAACTGAATTATTAATCAAATTAAAGAAATACATTTAAAATTGTAAATTAAGAAAATTAAATTAAAATAACATTTTAAAATTAGTCAGTAACTGAATACAAGCACTGCCTCGAAAAACAAGAAAAGTTTCGTAGAGGTACGTTTTGGATACATTGGTTTTCGAAAGGGGCCATCCATAAATTACGTCACACGTTAAGGAGGGGGTCAACGAAGTGTGACATTGTGTGACAAGGGGGTGTGAGGGGGCTTCAAAGAGAGTCGGCAAAAGGAAAGGGTCCACAAGGGCCTATGCCTGCCGGGGTTGCGGGACTGTTCGAAAGAGATACCGTGGCCTCGGAACACAAAGGGCGATGAAGGAACATGGATGGGGTTTAGTCAGTAAAAGTCTGACACTCCCTCCTGCTCCGCCCAGATCTGGAGGAGTCATTTGATGATTTCCCATCCAATAAAAAGGGTCCTCAATTTCGTGACGTCACATTTCAAAATCTTTATAATCTAGGTGTTTAAACACGAACTTTCAACTATTAACTAAAAACTCAAAAACATTTAAAAGTCTATCTGTATAGACATAAGATTCAAATTGTTTTGTCGGCTACTCGCTCTAATAGTGTTATGCGCTGACCGCCTAAGCGCTCTAGCGATGGATACTTTCTGTTTTTTTATTTCATTTGACAATTATTGAATTTGGATAAACGACGTCGTTTTCTTCGTAATTCTGTTATATATAACATAAATCACTCTTTTTGTTTATTTTAAACTTGGTTCGTAAGTTAAAAATCACAAAATAACAGAATTACGAAGAAAACGACGTCGTTTATCCAAATTCAATAATTGTCAAATGAAATAAAAAAACAGAAAGTATCCATCGCTAGAGCGCTTAGGCGGTCAGCGCATAACACTATTAGAGCGAGTAGCCGACAAAACAATTTGAACCTTATGTCTATACAGATAGACTTTTAAATGTTTTTGAGTTTTTAGTTAATAGTTGAAAGTTCGTGTTTAAACACCTAGATTATAAAGATTTTGAAATGTGACGTCACGAAATTGAGGACCCTTTTTATTGGATGGGAAATCATCAAATGACTCCTCCAGATCTGGGCGGAGCAGGAGGGAGTGTCAGACTTTTACTGACTAAACCCCATCCATGTTCCTTCATCGCCCTTTGTGTTCCGAGGCCACGGTATCTCTTTCGAACAGTCCCGCAACCCCGGCAGGCATAGGCCCTTGTGGACCCTTTCCTTTTGCGGACTCTCTTTGAGGCCCCCTCACACCCCCTTGTCACACAATGTCACACTTCGTTGACCCCCTCCTTAACGTGTGACGTAATTTATGGATGGCCCCTTTCGAAAACCAATGTATCCAAAACGTACCTCTACGAAACTTTTCTTGTTTTTCGAGGCAGTGCTTGTATTCAGTTACTGACTAATATTAAAATGTTATTTTAATTTAATTTTCTTAATTTACAATTTTAAATGTATTTCTTTAATTTAATTAATAATTCAGTTTAATTGTATGATCCAAAGTTGATAGAAATAAATAAATAATAACAATTAAGTACCCAAATGGTTTACAATGTGTACGTTATTTTGATATGATACTATGAATATTAGTGTTATCTATGTGATAGAAAAATGTTAGAAATAATATGTTATATTGTCATTTGCGCGAAGGACACTTGCGCGAAAAGACAATGCGCGCATAGAGTTTTGCGGGATTGGACTTTAGCGCGAACGGACTTTTGCGCGCCAGGATACTTGCGCGACTGGACTTTTGCGCGACTTAATGGCCACTGAGGTTTACTCTGTAGTGTTTACTCTGTTTAACATCACGCCTGTTATTTATACTTGAAGGTGGTTTTTTTTTTGTTTTCCGTCATAGGTGTCATTGTGTGAGGTCAAAATGAAAATCCAAGATGGCGCCGAAAAATTTTTCGGTGTTTTCATCATGTGTGTCGTTTTCATGGTTTTTGGGGTCACTGACAACGAAAATGGGGTTAAAATAAAAATCCAAGATGGCACCCAGGAAAATTTTCGATTTTTCAGTCATGGGTGTCGTTTTCATGGTTTTTGGGGTCGCTGATTACGAAAATGCGGTCAAACTGAAAATCCAAGATTGCGCCGAGGAAATTTTTCGGTGTTTTCATCATGTGTGTCGTTTTCATGGTTTTTGGCGTCGCTGATAACGAAAATGTGGTCTAAATAAAAATCCAAGATGGCACGCAGGAACATTTTCGGTTTTTCAGTCATGGGTGTCGTTTTCATGGTTTTCGGGAAAATGAGTTAAAAATGAAAAATGAAATGAAGTGGGTATGTTCCTTAATATTAATTAGTATCTATGCTCCTTTAGATTAACCTTTAGATTAATTTTACATAGAAAGAAAGAAAGAAAAAAAAATATTTATTTGCCGCAGGCACATGACATGCAAAACATAGGTACAAAGCACACATCCACAACACACATACATCTCACAAGATACGCCCAGGAACATTTTTGTTTTTCCATCATGGGTGTCGTTCTTATTGTTTTCGGGGTCGCTGATTACGAAATTAAGGTCACAATGAAAATCCAAGATGGCGCCGGGATTTTTTTTTGTTTTTCAATGATGGGTGTCGTTTTCATGGTATTCGGGGTCGCTGATTACAAAAATGAGTTTAAAATGAAAATTCAAGATGGCGCCCAGGAAAATTTTTGGTTTTCCATCATGGGTGTCGTTTCCATGGTTTTCGGGGTCGCTGATTACGAAAATGAGGTCACAATGAAAATCCAAGATGGCGCCGGGATTTTTTTTTTTTCTTTTTACGTAGTCGCTGATTACGAAAATGAGGTCAAAATGAAAATACAAGAAGGCACCCAGGAATATTTTCGGCACCATCCAAAACCAAAAAAAATCCACCTTCAAGTATAAATAACAGGTGTGACGTTATGTTTATTCTACAGAGTGAACCTCAGTGACCATTATGTCGCGCAAAAGTCCCATCGCGCAAGTATCCTGGCGCGCGAAAGTCCGTTTGCGCAATAGTCCATTCGCGCAAGTGTCCTGGCGCGCAAAAGTCCATGCGCGCATAAGTGTTCTTCGTGCAAATGTCTTTCGCGCTAAAGTCCCAGTTTCCAATGTATAATTGTCCTGGCATAATACTTTAAAAAATGTTACTGCGGATTTTCTTGTCCATTCTTCTCCATGAATACCTAGGTTTGCAAATGGACGTAGCGTGTAGGTATGTATCGTTACCTAAAATAGCTGACAAGCCTATTTGAAATAAACTAATAATTATGTCTATGTGTGTGTATTTATATAAACGAGGGACGAACCAAGTTTAAAATGAACAAAAAGAGTGATTTATGTATTCTTTACCGCAAACTATATGAAGCATACAGTGCAGCTTATGCTGATAAAAAAAAAATGTACAAGAAGAAATTAACAACTTGTGGAAAAGTTTGAAAAGTAGTGACAATGTTGAAGGTGAAGTGGAATCTAGAAATCAAAGAATTGCAAATAAAAATGACGAAAAAGAAAGCGACAATTTGTAGATGTAAAATCGGAAAATAATGTGACATTACACTAAGGCGGTCTCACAAATGTGACAGCTGGTCACATTTGTGCGACAAGGACGGGCGGGGGTAAAAAAATCATGAAATTCGTGTGACGTAATTTATGGATGGACCGAAAGATTTATTCGTTTATGGATAAGCTATCAGAAAAGTATCGGTGAATCAAGTAAATTTCTCACAATCAGCAGTTTATGGTGGAGAGGTGGAACCAAAAAACCCCCGTTTGGACCCCAAGTAATCAGCACCCCTAGCCAAGTTACAAACGTTTCGTATCGATTCTCTTTCTTCAATCGTAAACGCCTCGGCGTAAGCGATTGTAGAAAGCGCTAAATTGGTAGCCAAGTTGACACGGCTGAGTCGATCGCTCGTTCTCAAATGTCTGTAAAAAAAAACCTACACTTTAGGTACGGTGAGCGTTCCTACCAAAGAGTTTAGCGATCAACATTGTAGAAACGATAACATTCTATTCTATCATTTTGAACGATGTAAACTTGTCTACGAATTTTCTATTCGTTTGTGTTGATCACGTGATTTAACGTTGAGATGATGTCATTCCCATTCATTTGAATAGTTTTCTAAAAGCGTTAACGATTGTAAACTGTCAACTTGGCTAGGGGTGCAGGGGTTAAATTGCTGTATTATATATAATTCAAGAACTTAGTGCACTCAATTACCAATCACCCTGCATAATTAATACAAAAACCTTTCGAAATAAATGTTCTAAATAATAATGACAACCGCACGTAACGTGGAAAATTTACCATACGAGGATTGTTCATTTAGTTAATCAGTCAAACTACCGATGCTCAGGAATGGAAATAAATCTTTCAGACATGATGAAATTAACACTCCTTTGACTTGCTAAAAACGACCGTTTATTTAATTTATTTAAATAAAATTCATACCAAAATTGCCGATTACTTTTGACAACGACGATAATAACATTAAATGCTAGTGGATTTAAGAATATGAAGAATAAATGCAGAATCAATAATACTTCGTTCAAAGGAATTATAAAAACTAAAAAATGAGACAAAAATAGAACGTCGCTCATTATAAATATCAAAGTGGCTATATACAAGCGACGCTGGATGTTAGCAGCTGTATGTGTGCTCGTGATGAAACTACGACAAACTGAATATACAATTACAATGTATAATAAACAATTTACAATTATGGCGAAAATGCTACCTAAATTTAGGAGTACTAAATAAGGTTTAAAATTTAAATCCCCAAAACCATCGAACAGATAGAAAGATGATTGGGATGTTATAACAGCCACACCCCAAGCAAAGATACTACTTTTTAAATATCTCCTTGGGATAGTTGAACACTTTAACAAAGTCTCCGTACAACATATGGTTTATGACTACCAACCAGTGGGTCCTTACTGTAGCAAAGTATAGTTCTAATTGTATGAGTGACTTCATTATATTGATGAAAACATCAGTATAAACATAATTCAACCCGAGTGTTCTTATTGAAAATTTTAAGAAATTTACCAAAATAATGTTTTTTATAATTTGTTTATTTTCAGTAATATTTACATTATTTACATACTAACTCTATAATAGAAATAAAAATATTTACAAGTATCAAAAAGGGTTACAGGGCGTCGAAAAATTCGTCCACATCGCTGTCAACAGGAAACGTGCCCAAAAGGCTGGCAGCATTGCCACGTTGGATGGCAATGCTGATTCTTTGGCCAAAAAATAGGCCCGCCCTCTGGTCACGTAATGTTAGTATACAGAACATTTCTGTAATTCCGAAATTTCTTCAGTAAGCACCACGATCTTCTTCTTCCTCCTAGACCTTATCCCATTTACTTTTGGGGTCGGCCTTCCTTGTCCGCATCTTCCATTTAGCACGATTTTGTGCCGCGTCTTTATCTAAATTAACCTCTTTCAGTTCTTTTTCGATCGTCGTCAACCAGCTGGCAGGTGGTCTTCCACGAGTGCGTCTCATTGATGGCAAGTCTAGGGCAAGCTTAAATGGTCTGCTTGGCGTCTTTGAATGTGACCGTACCACCGTAAGCGTCTCTCTTTGACCTTATCGACTATTGGGGCAACTCTGAAACTCCCTCTGATGTACTCGTTTCTGATTTTGTCTAACAGTGTGACGCCCGCTGACCAGCGCAGCATTCGCATTTCTGTTGTGTGCAGTTTGCTCAGGTGATGCTTATTGGTAGCCCAGCATTCTGACCCTTCAGTAAGCACCACGATGTGACTCCGTATATTAACGCAGATAGTGTCAGCACCAGCATTATGTGGCATAAGTAGAATTTAATGGACTGATATAAGGATAACGTGTCTAATACATTTTCACTTGACAAGGCGAATATCACTTGCACAGTTTGGACTGATTCACGTTTGGTTGTAAATTTCGAAAGTAGTTTTGTAAACAAATTGTCGTTAAGCACTGCCAAAATATAGCTGTTTCTTCTAAAACTGTCGATGTAATTAATTATCACAAATTGTATCTAATAGTAGGTACTATGTTTTATCACTAGGTACACTTTAATTAATTTACGTTGCACGTGTTAATTAATAAACTGTATCTAAAAGTACAATAATTAAGTATATTTATGTCGCACGAGCTATCGTTGTCATCGGACGTTAACTAATATATACCTAAATATATCTCATACTATGTAGTTATTAAACGCATATTTTATCTTATTTACGCGAAGGCCAACCGGTTCTCTCCGGTCCGGTCTAAATGGTTCACACACTAATGTTTCGACAAAACTCGATAGACAACTTTTTAGTTCACAACAAACGCTTAATACACTGTTTACTGCACAAACAACTTATTACGCTAATTCCACAAACATTCACTTGGTAAATGCTTCTCTTATGTTTTGCATGACATTCAAAAATGTTTTTTTTTCGATTTTTTATTAATTACTATGAACAATAAAATTATACAAACTTTACTTAGTTCTAAAATAATAATAAAAATCAAGACTAACAGTATTCGTAAGTACCTACATGTTCTATGTTAGTGTTTTGATTTCCGCACCTAGTCCTTAAAAAGAAATTGAAATTAGAGCAATGCTGTGAAGATGACTGCACTCCGGGTGTCATCCATCAAAGCCATGTTTTTAAAATGTGACTAAACATGAAATTTAACTCTTTTTTTAAGCCGTATTGTTATTTATTACATCCCAGAATTTGATTCCTATTAGCGACACTATCGAATGATGTAATAATACAGAATGTGGTATTTTTCAAAATCCAGGGGTTCTGGAGGATGTTTTCAAGGTTATGGACTGGAGAGGGCTAGGCATCAAAGTCAATGGCGAGTACACCACTCACCTTCGGTTTGCCGATGATATAGTGGTAATGGCTGAGACCATGGAGGACCTCAGTACAATGCTCGATGACCTCAGTAGAGCTTCCGGAAGAGTGGGTCTAAAAATGAACATGGACAAGACTAAGGTCATGTTGAATGCCCATGTCACACCCACTCATATCAAGATCGGTGACTCTACTCTCGAAGTTGTAGACGATTATGTGTACCTGGGACAAACGGTCCAGTTAGGTAGGTCTAACTTCGAGAAAGAGGTCAATCGTCGAATCCGACTCGGTTGGGCAGCGTTCGCGAAATTGCGCGGTATCTTCTCGTCCAACCTACCGCAGTGTCTCAAGACGAAAGTCTATGACCAGTGTGTGTTGCCAGTGATTACATACGGGACCAAAACGTGGTCGCTCACAATGGGCCTCATCAGAAAGCTTAAAGTCACCCAAAGGGCAATGGAGAGGGCTATATGCTCGGAGTTTCGAATCAGAAATGAAGACATCCAGAAGAGAACAAAGGTTACCGACGTAGCCCGAAGAATTGCCAAACTTAAGTGGCAGTGGGCAGGGCACATTGCTCGCAGAACGGACGGCCGATGGGGCCGAAAAGTTCTGGAGTGGCGACCGCGAACCGGAAGACGTTGCGTTGGAAGGCCTCCCACTAGGTGGACCGATGACCTGGTGAAGGTTGCAGGAATCCGCTGGATGCGAGTCGCACGGGACCGGTCAATGTGGCGACACTTGGGGGAGGCCTATGTCCAGCAGTGGACGTCTTTCGGCTGAAATGATGATGATGATGAGGGGTTCAAGAAAAAGTCGTATCACTGCAACAATTTTTGCGTTGAACTCTTTAGTTTGATTTGCAAAATGCTTTTTTTTATTTGATTAAAAGGGCTTTGTCGCTCAGCGACCACATCGCCCGCAAAATGCTTGGTTGATGGCTTCGTGAAGGGTCGTTTACACTTTTTATTGTATGTACGAGTATGTCTGTGGATCGAAGCGTCAGGATAGTTTCAGACTATTCTTATTTCGAGGTTCTATATGGTGTCGGACGTAAAGAATAGCACCATCCCATATCTTCCCGTGGGTGTCGTACGTAAGAGGCGACTAAGGGACTTACCAAAGAATGGGCAACAGCGTTCTCTGTCCTTTTGTAACAACTGTACTGCGATCGCCAACCCGCCTGCCAAGCACGGCGATTATGGCAAAAACCTCCCTTCCGGGGAGGCCCATGTCCAGCAGTGGACGTCTTTCGGCTGAAATTACTTCGAGTGATTTGCAATTGAATTATAATCAGAAAAATCATCAATAAAACTCCTGAATCTTTATTTTTGATTGCTGATATTAGTATGTTTCAGTGTGATGAGTTTTTGTGCTAATAAAAATTTACGAGAAATCTTTTGCGCGCTTAGGTCGGTTAACTAGCGTCGGAGTTATGGGAATCGCAAAATAAGTACTTGATTTACTTATTATGGAGTGAGTTTATTAAAATAAATTACAAGGAGCAAGTATGCCGACCGACCGAACCCGGAGACGAGAAGTTACTGACTAAATTCTACATTTAAACAATTATTGAAAACTTGGGATACGGTCGGAGTGGCACGTACAAACTAAAAACTGTACAAAGGTTTCTATAGCTAGGTAACACAATACAAATAGCATAGTTAAACAATAAACACATTACAAACAGAACCGTCGGCATTTCAACAAAAATATCAAAGGCTATATTACTCTAAATTCTTAAAGCTAATATAAACAATAAGCAAAAATGGGCAAGGCCCTACCATAAACTATTGCTATCCTTACATAGCAAAGGAACAAAACCACCCGCAATAAAACATCTGCAGGCTTGCCGTGAGCCGTGAACATAAAGCTTAAATTACTTACATACTAACTTCACTGAAGTAATAACTATAATATTAATAAATAATTAATGAAGACGCTACAAATCTGTGGGATAAATTCTTTTTGGAAAGGATACATAGTGTACCTAGTGTAGCGTTTTATGGTTTGTACTAAATAGTGTGTTGTAGTTGTTGTACGATGATTTTGTCAGTTTCTCTTGTTTTTTACTGTGTCTGAAAGTATCTCTAAAAAGGTGTGTCGGAAAAAGGGTTCATGTAAATAAAAGGACAGAAAGACAAGACTATTTATTTATTTTAATTAGGCTTGTCGGCTATTTATTGGTAACGATAATTACCCATCAAGCTACGTCCATTCGCAAACTTAGGTCTTCGTGGAGAAGAATGGACAAGAAACTCCAGGGTAACATCTTTTAAATTTTTATGCCAGGACAATTATACGTTGTTCTGGACCATTCTCACTATAAGAATTTATCAGTGTAGAAAAACAGTAAGCATTAAAGGCCATATTATAAAATATTTCTATCACATAGATATCAGTAATATTCATAGTATAATATCAAATAACTTACATTAACATTGTAGAACATTTGGGTAATTATTATTATTTATTTATTTTCACTTAATGTCATTCAATTATACTAAATTATTAATCACATAAAAGAATTACATTTCAATTTAAAATTATGCATTAATTAAAAAAAAATTAATGAATAATAAATAAACAAAATTAAATTAAATGATAAATGATGTTTATTTTGCAAGTAGGTTTTTACAAACACTTTTACACGTAATTTTTTATGTGCATAACATGAAAAATTTACTAAGTAGATAGGAAAGCTAATTTAATTAATCAGTCAAACTGCTGATCCTCAGGAATGGTAATAAATCTTTCAGGCATGAAGATATTGTCACTCATTTGATTGGCTAATAACGACCTTTTTCGACGCCCTGAATGGCGCAGTGGTGGTGAGGCTGCCTAACGTTCTTAGGATCCCGGGTTCGAGTCCCGGTCGGAGCAAATGTTTGTAAACAAGCGACGCCGGATGTTAGCAGCTGTATGTGTACGAGTACTAGTGATGAAACTCTGACAAGGTGTTTATTAATTGCAAAGTATCAATTTACAATTAAGGGGAAAACGCTAAATGAACAATAGAGTATAGATTGTATTACATTATGTATGTCTGTTCAATCTTAATATGTTATCATACGTAGAACAAAATGGCATTATAAGACCTAATGAAATACAAACAAGCCACACCCCAAGCAAAAATACTGCTTTTAAGATATCTTCTACGGATATGCCAAGTATAGTTCTAATTGTACGACTGTATGACTGAATGTAACACTAGTTTTCTTCAAGATTTTTACGCAACCGGATTGTTTCTGTTAAAAAGTTTAAGATATTTACCAAAATAATGTTAATACACAGGAAATTTCTGTAATTTCGGACTTTCTTCAGTAAGCACCATGATTATGACTCCGTATTTTAACGCAGCCCGTGTCAGCATTAGCATTATGTTGCGTAGGTAAGTAGTATTCAATGGAGTCATAATTTTCGAAAAATTGATTTCACATGGCCAAAATCACTTGCACAGTATAGAATTACTTTTGGTTGTAAATTTCGAAAGTAGTTTTCTGAACAGATTGTCATTAAGCACTGCCAAAAAATAGGTGTTTCTTCTAAAACGTTTGATGTAACTATCACTAATATTAAAAAGTAATAGTAGGTACAATGTTTTATCAATAGGTACACTTTATTAATTTACGTTGGGCCTATACTACCTCAAATGGCTTAGCATGATTCTCCGTTACGCCTAAAATACTGCAGCATTAATTTTGAAATAAATATTTGGTAAAGTTGAGGTTTTGGTTAATGTTAGGTCTTATGTTTGGCAAAAACACGATTTCATTTGATTTTCATTTCAAATCGAACAATAAACAGCTGGTATTCAAAAAGTACTTCAAATTAGATCATGAAACTTTGCATACTAACTGAACTAACTTTAAAGCAGGTCTTATGTTTTATTATTTTTTCCAAAAGACGAAAATTTGATTTTATAAAGAATAAAAACTACTCATTTCGCACTATTCGGCCGCAGTGACTGACGTAACAACCGCTTTGTAGTGCAAGCTGATTAGAACGTTATTCTAACAGTATTACAAACGAAGTTTGAACCACCACAAATAGAGTTGCTTATCTGAGGTAGTATAGGCTCAAACTGTATCTAAAAGTTTAATAATTAAGAACGCACGAG
Source organism: Xestia xanthographa (assembly GCA_905147715.2). NCBI lineage: Eukaryota > Metazoa > Arthropoda > Insecta > Lepidoptera > Noctuidae > Xestia > Xestia xanthographa. The sequence goes on along the minus strand of LR990660.1, from coordinate 10,988,255 downwards.
CTATCCTTGTGATTAAGCGCCTTTTTAGGGTTCCGTAGTCAACTAGGAACCCTTATAGATTCGCCATGTCTGTCCGTCCGTCTGTCCGTCCTCGCTTAATCTCTGTGACCGTTAGCACTAGAAAGCTCAAATTTGGTACCAATATGTATATCAATCACGCCGACAAAGTGGTAGAATAAAAATTGGAAAAAAATGTTTTATTAGCGTAGCCCCCCTATATGTAAATGTATGATTTTTTTTTATTTCAACCCTAACGTGTGATATATTGTTGGAAAGGTATTTAAAAATGAATAGGGGTTTTCTAAAATCATTTTTTGATAATGTCAATAATTTCGGAAATAACCGCTCCAAAAGTAAAAAACAATGTGTCCCCCCCCCTCTAACTTTTGAACCATAAGTTTAGAAAATATGAAAATAATCTGAAAAGTAGAACTTTATAAGGACTTTTTAGAGAAATCATTTTGAACTTTACGGAAACAACAGTTTTTGTACAAAAAAGACAAAAAGTTGTACAAAATAATTTTCCAGAAATTATTTTGTACAACTTTTTGTCTGATTTCTATTTCTTTTTGTCTGATTCTTTAAACTCATAAGTGGGAACACTTATTGTGATGGACGGGAAACTACGGAACCCTACACTGAGCGTGGCCCGACACGCTCTTGGCCGGTTTTTTGTTTAATTATCTTGTTTACGCGAAGGCCAACCTGTCCTCTCCGGTCGGTTCTGCAGCAGTTATTTTGCTCACATGATTGTGTAAATCACATCTAAGTTATGTAAACTGTTCCACTACACTGTACTAATTGTTCACCAAAACTCGATTGACAAAATAATTTTGACTTAATAACCAACGTTTCATGCCCATAATAGCATATTATTATAAATGTTTCATTTTTTAAACAATCACTTAGCAAAATATATTCATTTGGCAAATGCTTCTCTTTACGATAACCGTTCATACCTAGATGTTCTATTTACACCAAAATTTGGGTACTGACCTGTCCTTGCTTCGCACGGGTACAATGGCGACATGTAAAGACATCGGGATTTCTAAACTAAGTAAAAATTGTTTTGTACAGAGTGATTGGTAATTGGGTGCATTAAATGCGTGATACTAGACCTAATTTGCAACAATTTTGTTCGCCCAACTACCAATCACCCAGTATATTAGATACACAAAAACTATTGTAATTAATGGACTAAATAATAGTGAAAACTGCACATAACATGACAAATTTAGTACACAAGAGAGCTCATATAATTAATCAGTCTAAATACCGATGCTCAGAAATTGGAATAAATCTTGCATTTGCTTATGACGACCATGTATTTAAATAAAATTCATACCACATTTGCCGATTACTCTTTACAATGATTATAAAAACATCCAATATTAGTGCATTAAAATAAGAGATGAATAAATCAAATATTATGGAATAAGGAATTACAAAACTGAAATAATGAGACAAAAATAAAACGTCGCTCATCATAAATATCAAAGTGGCTATATACAAGCGACGCTGGATGATAGCAGCTGTATGTGTGCTCTTGATGAAACTCCGGCAAAGTGAATATACAATTACAATGTAAAATAAACAATTTACAATTAAGGGGAAAATGCTACTTAAATGCAAGAGTACATAGAGTATTATAAAGGGTATAAACTGTAAGTCCCAAGTACTTTTGACCAGATAAAAAGATGATTGTGATGTTATAACAGCCACACCCCAAGCAAATATACTACTTTTTAGATATCTCCTTGGGATATGCCCATTGAAAACTTTAACAAAATCACCGTAAAACATATGGCTTATGACTACCAACCAGTGGGTCCTCACTGTAGATAAGTATAGTGATAATCTTACGTCTATTGATGAAAAAAACAATATATTATCATCACTCTTATAAAGCTCGATTGTTCTAACTGAAAAACTTATGGAATTTACCAAAATAATGTTAATATACAGAAAATTTCTGTAATTTCTGAATTTCTTCAGTAACCACCATGATGTTCCTCCGTATATTAACGCAGCTACTGTCAGCACCAGCATTATATGGTGTACGTAGAATTCAAAGGACTCATAAATATTGATCATTTGAGTTGACATGGCGAATATCACTTGCACAGATTGATTAACTTTAGTTGGATTGATTCACTATTGGTTATAAATTTCGAAAGTAGTTTTGTAAACAGATTGTCGTTATGCACTGCCGAAAAATAAGAGTTTCTTCTAAATCAGTCGATATAATTATCACAAAATTTTAAAACGAATAGTACTATGTTTTATTATTAGGTACACTTTAATTAATTTACGTTGCACGTTTTAATGAATAAACTGTATCTAAAAGTACAATAATGAAGTATCGCACGAGCTATCCGTGTGATCGAATATTAACTAATCTATACCTATCCAAATATATCGCATACAATGTAGTTTATTAAGCGCATATTTAATCTTGTCTACGCGAAGGTCAACCGCTTCACTACGGTCCGTCCTGCAGCATTTTTTAATCAAATCTAGGTATTGTAAACGTCTCACTAATGTTTCAACAAAACTCGATAGACAACTTTTTAGTTTACGACAAACGCTTCATACACTGTTTACTGCACAAACAACTTATTACGCTCATTCCACAAACATTGACTTGGTAAATGCTTTTCTTATGTTTCGCATGATGTTCAATTTTTTTTTTCGAGATATTATTAATTACTATGAATAATAAAATTATACAAACTTTACATAGTTCTAATATATTAATAAAAAAAAAGACTAATAGTATTCGTAAGTACCTACATGTTCTATGTTAATGTTTCGATTTCCGCACCTAGTCCTTAATAAGAAATTGAAATTAGAGCAACACTGTGAAGATGACTGCACTGCGGGTGTCATCCATCAAAGCCATGCATTTAAAACCAGCTGACGTCCCGCGGTTTCACCCGCGTAGTTCCCGTTCCCGTGGGAGTACGGGAATAAAATATAGCCTTTATCACTCACGAATAATGTAGCTTTCTGCCAGAGAAACAATTTTTAAAATTGGTTCATTACTTCCGGAGATTACCCCCTACATACAAACTTACAAACAAATGTTACCTCTTTATAATATTAGTATATAGTATAGATATAGATGTGACTAAACATGAAATTTAACTCTTTTTTTAAGCCGTATTATTATTTATTACATCCCAAAATTAGATTCCTATTAAAGCGACACTATCGAATGGTGTAATAATACAGAGTGTAGTATTTTTCAAAATCCAGGGGTTCAAAAAAAAGTCGTATCACTGCAATAATTTTTGCGTTGAATTACATAGTTTGATGTGCGTAATGCTTGTTTGATGGCTTTGCATTTGTGAAGGGTCCATTTACACTTTGTATAGTATGTAAGTACAAGTATATCTGTGGACCGAAGCGTCAGGATAGTTTCAGACTATTACTTCGAGTGATTTGCAGTTGAATTATAATCACAAAAATCATCAATCGAACTCCTGAATCTTTATTTCTCATTACTGATATTAGTATGTTTCAGTGTGATGAGTTTTTGTACTAATTAAAAATCTTTTTGGAAAGGATACTTTTTAGTGTTGTGTTTTATGGTTTGTACTAAATAGTGTGTTGTACGATGATTTTGTCAGTGTCTCTTGTTATTTACTGTGTCTGAAAGTATCAATAAAAAGGTGTATAGGGAAAAGGGTTCATATAAATAAAAGCACAGAAAGACAAGACTATTCATTTATTTTAACTAGGCTTGTCGGCTTTTCTTAAAATGTCACTTATGGAATATCTTCCGTGATTATTGATTATTTTTGAGCTCCCGATATGTCGACGCTGTTGCAAGTGCCACGATCAAGGGTTAACTGGAGAATGCGGGTGGATGGAAAAAAAAATTTAGGAGCAGACAAATCTGTCTACCCTCTTTCTTTGTCTTTTGCTACGCGCACTACTGGAACTCGACACTTAGTCACGGCAAAACAAACTCCAGTTAACCCGCCATCATGGCGCTTGCAACAGCGTCGAAATATCGGGAGCTCAAAAATAATCAAGAATCGCGGAAGATATCCCGTAAGTGACATTTTAAGTATAGTTATGAACCGTGAAAGCTTAAAACAGTGTTTGTCGGCTATTTATAGGTAACGATAATTACCTATTAAGCTACGTCCATTCGCAAATAGGTTTCCGAATGGACGTAGCTTCATAGGTAATTATCCATTCCATCCAAATAATAATAAAATGGTAATGGTGGTTGGTAATTGTCCATTCTTCTTTACGAAAACCTAGGGGTTTTCGTAAAGAAGAATGGACAAGAAACTCCAGAGTAACATCTTTTGAAGTATTATGCTAGGACAAATATACGTTGTTCGCACTAGTCTCACTATAAGAATTTATTAGTGTAGATAAATAATAAACAACGTAGGCCATATTGTAGCATATTACTATCACATAGATATCACTAGTAATATACATAGTATCAAATAACTTAAATTAACATTGTGGAACATTTGGGTAATTATTATTATAATTTATTTAATTCAACTTTAGATCAAACAATTAAACTGAATTATTAATCACATTCAAGAATTACATTACAATTTAAACAGATTTTTTTTTTTTAAATGAATGAATAATAAATAAACAAAATTAAATTAAAATTATATCATAAAATTAGTAAGTACGTGAACCATGCAGCAGTGGTTCACGTAATGGCACTGCTTCGAAAAACCAGAAAAGATTCGTGGAGGTACGTTTTGGATACATTGGTTTCCAAAAGATTTATAATTCGTTCATGAGCTATCAGAAAAGTATTAGTTTGACAGACTGAACGAAGTAGATTTCTCACAATAAGAAGTTCTTGGTGGTCTTGGACCAAAAAACCCCAATTTGGATCCCAAATTATCGGAGTCAAAACTGCTGCAAATTAAGGCCAGTATCACCGATTTCAAGTAATGTAACCAATTACCTATCACCCTGTATAATAATACGAAAACCTTTCGAAATAAACGTTCAGAATAGTACCTAGTGAAAATCGCACATAACATGAAAATTTTACTAAGTGGATAGGAAAGCTCATTTAATTAATCAGTTAAACTACTGATCCTCAGTAATGGTAATAAATCTTTCAGGCATGATGATATTGCCACTCCTTTGACTGGCTAATACCGACCTTTTATTTAATTTATTTAAATAAAATTCATACCACAATTGCCGATTACTCTTAACTACAATAACGAAAACATCAAATGCTAGTGGATTAAAGAATATGAAGAATAAATGCAGAATCAATAATACTTTACTCAAAGGAATAATTAAAACTAAATAATGAGACAAAAATAAAATGTCGCTCATTATAAATATCAAAGTGGCTATATACAAACGACGCCGAATGTTAGCAGCTGTATGTGTGCCCGTGTAAAAACTACGACAAAGTGTATATACAATTACAATGTATAATAAACAATTTACAATTAAGGGTAAAATGCGACTTGAATTATACAGTATAGATCGTATTACATCAAGTGTTTTATTGTCATGTTCTATGTTTATTGAGATAGTGAGCTCGTACAGATATCTAAATATTTGTGATGTTATAACAGCCAAACCCCAAGCACAGATACTACTTTTCAGATATCTCCTTGAGATATGCCCGTTGAAAACTTTAACAAAGTCTCCGTAAAACATATGGCTTAGGACTACCAACCAGTGCGTCCTCACTGTAGAAAAGTATAGTTCTAATTGTATGAGTGGCTTAATTAAATTGATGAAAACAACAGTATCAATATAATTAAGCCGGAGTGTTTTTATTGAAAAACTTAAGAAATTTACTAAAATAATGTTAATATACAGAAAATTTCTGTAATTTCTGAATTTCTTCAGTAACCACCATGATGTTACTCCGTATATTAACGCAGCTACTGTAAGCACCACCATTATGTGGCGTACGTGGAATTCAACGGAGTTATAATTTTTGAAAAATTGAGTTGACATGGCGAATTTTACTTGCACAGTTTGGATTTATTTACTTTTGGTTGTAAATTTCGAAAGCAGTTTTGTAAACTGATTGTCGTTAGGCACTTCCAAAAAATCGGTGTTTCTTCTAAAAAAGTCGATGTAATTATCACGAAATCTGAAAACTAATAGTATGTTTTATTATTAGATAAACTTTAATTAATTTACGTTGCACGTGTTAATTAATAAATTGTATCTAAAAGTAGAATAATTAAGTATAAAAGTCGCACGAACTATCCTTGTGATCGGTCATTTACTAATATACGAGTATAATTTTATTTGTGCAGACTGCAAACGCGCGCGGGCGCAGAGTCGGTGCGGTGTGACGTACTCAAACAAGAGCTTACTTTGAGCGAGCGCGAGCGTCCTTGTTTGGCACGCGTGCGCGGGTACTTGACGCGTGGAGCTCGTTCATACAAGTGGCGGCAGTGAGTGCGCAGGCGACAAGCGACCACCTGCGCGGGAGTGGAGATTTCAAAGGCTGCGGATCGGATAGGCACTATCGCGCTCGTCCCCATACCCGCGCCGCTCCCCGCACAGCGCTGCCAGTCTGGCCAAGCACTAACTTTACAGTTTAATAAGCGCATATTTTTTATCTTGTTACGCGCGGGCCAGCCGGTTTTCTCCGCTCTGTCCTGCTTACGCGCGGGCCAGCCGATTTTCTCCGCTCTGTCCTGCAGTTGTGTTTCACCAAAACTCAATGGACCACTTTTTTGTGAACAACCAACGTTTCATACATTCATTGTTTACTTACTGCTTAGACAACTTATTTCGCAAATGTTTTATTGTATAAATGTTAACGGAAAAGTATGTAATCCGTCATGTATGTATACAATGAAAAGATTACATACTTTTCCTAAACAATTCCTAGCGATTGGAAATGTATTACACTCTTGATGTTCGGGATAGTGGTGCGAAGGGCGATTATACACACGATCAAAGGATCATTTTTTTAGGTTACCATAATACACTACACACCACACCAACATAAATAAGGCATTGTGGCAAGGAAAAATAAGAATGCAAGAGCTAGCGAAGCGAGCTTGGGACTTGGGGACCCCGACTCCGGACAGGTTGCGATGGGAAGAAGTTCTTTCATGTCGGTTACGTTAAACCCTGCAGACAGAAATAGAAGCCCCGTGTAGCGTTGTACTTTGACAACGCCTTATTACAACATTTAGATATATAACTTGACGTTGATTTTGAGGAGCTCGTGGCTAAGTAATAACAGACACGCTTGCCTAGGTTGGTCCGTGGATGGGTGACCGCCCATTACATACCGAGTTTCCTCCGTGCCTCGGAAAGCACGTTAAGCCGTTGGTCCCGGCTGTCATTTGTAGATCTTTGACAGTCGTTACATGTTACTCTTACCAAGGGATCAGACTTACCAAGGGGTATCGTATTACCCAGTACTAGCTGGGTTGTGGAGGTCAGATAGGCAGTCACTCCATGTAATATACTGGTATTCAGCTGCATCCGGTTAGACTGGAAGCCGACCCCAACATAGTTGGGAAAAAGGCTAGGCAGATGATGAATATCTAAAATGCACTTTTGGTTTGATATCTAGATCTTAATTTTAAATTTTGGCTGGTCATTGAAAACTGACCCTGTATAATTTATGATTTTCATATTTCTTAACTTTATTTTCTGAAGAACTTGGAATCTATTGAAAGCAGGTTAATAAATGTTTAGTTTTTTAATCTATACAATATAATAAATCTGTAGAAAAATCGTTTTTGTACATCGAAAATATTTAGAAAAAAAATTGCCAGAGTATTAAAGGATAAGCAACAGAACACATTTCCAGCATTTTTGGAATTTTTGTCTGTTTGTCTGTTTCGATGATCAAGCATCACGTACAATTCACAAAACCAATATAGATAACTTTTATACATAAATATTTTGTGTAACTTGGGGTATGATTTAATGTTTGTTTAATTGAAATTGGTTAATTCTATCAAAAGATATATGAACTTAAAGTTTTCAAGAAGAGCTAATCATCAAATGTAAGATACATACATGCAGCGACATCTGTTGAACTAAAATGGTACCAATGACTAAAAATGTGCTCACCACATAACTTTTAAATCGACTGACCAGCTTTAAAAAAATATATATAGCATAATATACTTTAGCAGTTTAACATTTTGGTCCATAGATGGCGTTGTTCATTTCACTCCATTTTTTGAATCGAATGACCCTCGCCCGTGTCAGTTGCCTCAAGATTGGTTTTTTAACCGACAAAACAAAAATAAGGATGTTCTCAATTCCACCACGGAAAGCCGTGAACCGTGGTTAAGCCGTGTGGTGTCCGGCAGAGTAGAATAGAACCAACCTATTACACTCACGGGTGTCGTTTATGGCGACTAATGTCTGAGGCAGAACACGTTGCGCCTCCGTAGACCAGATAATGGGCAGCAGCGTTTTCTGTTAGTCTTTCATCACTGCGATCTCCAATCCGCGTGCCAAGCGTGGAGATTACGGCAAATTCCTCCCATCATGGGAGAGGCTTATGTCCAGCAGTGGACGTTATGTGCTGTTGTTGTTGTTGACCACGGATAATTTTTACAGGGAAGTCCGTACATGGTCCTTTTTTTTGTGAAAAGCGTAGGTACATCTCAAAGTTGGTCCCATTTATAATTGAATAACCGGCCAAGTGCGAGTCGGACTCGCACACGAAGGGTTCCGTACCATTGACTATTTAGTATTTGTTGTTATAGCGGCAACAGAAATACATCATCTGTGAAAATTTCAACTGTCTAGCTGTCACGGTTCATGAGATACAGCCTGGTGACAGACAGACGGACAGACGGACAGCCGGACAGACGGATAGACAGCGAAGTCTTTGTAATAGGGTTCCGTTTTTACCCTTTGGGTACGGAACCCTAAAAATCGTGTTTGGGCTAATTTCTTGCACCTTTGATGAGAACTTTCGACCTAGCTGGAGTATGACTGTCATCGAGTGTCTAAGGATGAAGACGTAAGGCTGTCGAGGCAAGCCCTTTTTTGAAAAAACATAAGTAGATTATTTTAGCGATTAATGCAAATATATCGAAGAAATTAAATTGTTACCCACTTGGATCTATAACCACTAATATTATAAAGCTAAAGAGTTTGTTTGGTTGGTTGAACGCGCTAATTACAGGAACTACTGGTTCGAATTAAAAAAAAACTTTTAGTGTTGAATAGTTATCGAGGACGGCTATAGGTTATCTAACATCACGCTATAATTAAAAGGAGCGGAGCATCAATGATAAATGTTGCAAAAACAAGGAAAATTTATTTCTTTTGAGAGTTTCCTTTGCGGGCGCTGCATAAACGGTTAAAGTTACGCAACAATCATGTGTTAGGGAATTGTTCGTTTTAAAACGTTCTAAAAAAAACCGCGACAGCATTATGTCTATCTTTGGTTGTCTCACACTCTCTCTAACCCTCTTTCTCTCATGTGACGCAGACGAAGTTGCGCGGGTCAGCTACTAATAATATAAGTACCAGTGTCAGTGTTAGTGTAGAACGGCGCTGTTGGTGAACATTTGTGAAACTGTCGGTGGCTAGAGTATTTAATTACAGGTAACTAAATACTCTAATGTCGGTGGCCACGAGCCAAATGAACAAACAAAGGCAGCACTGTAAAAAGTACGACGCATCCTAAGCCGACCACACGATCCAAACATAATTTTATAGATACCTAGAAAAATGTAATTGTACTAAAGTACCTACCCCTCTACCCTTTCAGGATTACGGCAATCTTAAGCACAAAATATGCCAAAAATACATTGTATAACATAATTAAATAAACACAAAAGGCACAGCAGTTACACATTTTGCAGTTCCGGCTTTTACATAAAAATCGTAATAATTTACACCCTACAATTCACGCCCGTAAAAAACCTACGCTCATTAACTTCGTCATTGTGATACAGACTGAAAATTAGGGCTCGTTGACAACAAAGCAATCAGGCAGTTAGTACAAGTTTAAATATTTAGTTACCAGAGTGTCGTGGCGCAACGTGTAAACAGTTTTTAGTACAACAACAACAACAGCCCATAACGTCCACTGCTGGACATAAGCCTCTCCCATGATGGGAGGAATTTGCCGTAATCTCCACGCTTGGCAGGCGGATTGGAGTTCGCAGTGATGAAAGACTAACAGAAAACGCTGCTGCCCATTCTAGGTCTACGGAGGCGCAAGGTGTTCTGCCTCAGACAATAGTCGCCTTATACGACACCCGTGAGTGTAATGGGTTGGTTCTATTTTACTCTGCCGGATACCACACGGCTAGTCTCTTTAGTAGCAAACTGTCTAATCAGGTAGCTCATCATCGGCCTAGCCTTTTCTCAACTATGTTGGGCTCGACTATACTTTCTCTGAAAACTAGATCAAGTCTCTATGATGGCTCATTTTAATTAAACAGTTGTTTAACTAAAATGAGCTATCAGCCAAACATACCTCACGGGTGCAAAAAGAAATTAAACAAAGCCGAACGGCTCTTGTTCTCTCCGTCATTGCGATCATTTTTTGTTCTAGACCATACCTGGGAACCTTCTAGTGAGGGATGCTTCTTCTTTCAGAAGATTTTGGGTGTCAAAGTTCTAACATAATCACAAGTTTTAATTTTACTATTACCTCCATGACCCTGTACTATTCAATGCACCCATCAGCATAATATTATGAATGCGTAACATTGAGTTTTACCGTAAAAGTGATTTTTCACCCCAAAAAACGATTTCCAGCAATAATTTTTGCGTAGAGTTACTTAGTTTGATAAACAGAATGCTTGGTTGACGGCTTCGTGAAGGTTACACCCTGTATAGGTCAACAAGTAAGAGCAGTGGTGGTCCAGTGGTGGCGGCCTAGACAAAGAGCAGCGGTGGCCCAGGGTGGCGGCCCCGACTTACGAACGTGTCGGGAACTTACAGGAAACCCTAACTCATCAGCAATGACATACCATCCAATACCAATCAATCTGTCAAGCTCATTAAGTCCAATATTTAAGTCTAATGACGCCGGCAAGTTGTCTGACGCAGGAATATAATCCGACACTAGTTGAAGTTCATTTGACTTCCATTTTCTCAATTGCATACATGCCGAAGCAAGCGCCTTTGTAACTTCAGTGCGAATTAATCTTGCTTCGTCTAAGTCATTCCCCCCTGTCAGTAAATCGTCCACGTAAAAGTCATGTCTGATAATTTCAGATATTTTAGGGTTCCTACAATCGAGTCCTAGTTGTTTAATGCATCGAGTCGCGAGGAACGGTGCACTAAACGAACAAACAAATAAACATTAATCGGCTCACAAACATTGTCACGCCAAACAATCTGTTGCAAATACCTATCTGACGGGTGGACGGCAATTTCGAGTCGTGGCTTCGAACCCAGACTGGCGCATTACTTCGTGTAATTTATTTTATCATCACTGCTCTCAAAACGGTGGAGGAAAACATCGTGAGGAAACCGGCATGTCCTGGAACCAAAAAATTCGAAGACATGTGACATCTATCGCACTGAGCCCGCGTGGTGGATTATAACCGATTCCCTTTCATAGAGAGGAGGCCTGTGTCCCAGCAGTAGGAACGTTAATAGGCTATTGATGATGATGAGGTCAACAAGAAGTGGGACATACAAGGCTCTTAAAAAATAACTCAACAATAATCTGATGTATATCTGTCAGTATCCATCTATACGAGGGAGACATTTACTTGTACGACTAAAGACATACATAACCAAGGTCTTGTATACGGTTTTGCAGGAGTGTGAGAGACCCTAATGAAATGTCGTTGCATAGCAACAGGGCCGTAAAAACCGTAAAACCCCGTAAATTTCAACGTAAATACGATTCGGGGATTACGCCTACGTTACAAGGATTGCAGTAAATCCGAGAAAAATGGTCGTTTAGACAATGTGAGGAGATGAATACGGTTTTTGGAAAAGCTTTAACTAAACACTGTTTTAAGCTTTCACGGTTTAAAACTAAACTATAATTATTGTCACTTACGGGATATCAAAACAAAACAACAATGATCACAGAAGATATCCCGTAAGTTACAATATAATCATCATCATCATCATCATAATCAGCCTATTAATGTTCCCACTGCTGGGACACAGGCCTCCTCTCTATAAGAGGGAATGAGCTATAATCTATCACGCCGGCCCAGTGCGGATTGGTAGATGTCACATGTCTTCGAATGTTTTGGTTCTAGGACATGCCGGTTTCCTCACGATGTTCTCCTTCACCGTTTAGAGCAGTCGTGATGAAATAATTACATAAAGTAATGCGCCTGTCTGGGTTCGAACCCACGACTTACTGTTCGTAAGTCGGGGCCGCCACCACTGGGCCACCGCTGCACAACAATATAAGTTTAGCTTTAAATAAATGTGATCAGGATTGTATGAAAAGGTTGTAAATTCAAAACTTGTACGAGTAATTCAATTATACGTACAACAAATATAGGTTCATCTAAATCTTACTAATAATAAAAATGCGAAAATTTGTGAGGATGGATGGATACATGAATGATTGAATGTTTGTTACGATTTCATGCAAAAACTACTGAACAGATTCGGATGAAATTTTGCACACAGATAGTTTATTGGTGGGACAATTAACTATCGAACTCCACGCGGGCAAAGCCGTGGGCATAAGCAAGTAAATCATAAGTATGGTTTTCGATAAAAGCTACCTTGTGGGTTCGATTCCCGGGTCGGGCAAAGTGTTTTTGGGTTTTTCAATCAGGAATTTCTCAGTAGCGGCCATGGAGTCTAGATCTGTGCACAGTCTTGGTTGATGGCAATAGGTTTACCTTATTTTATATGGGACTTTAACATAGGCTCGCGAAGAATGGATGTACTATAATAATAATAAAACCTTTATTTTCAGGCAACAGGCCCATAGCTAAATACCTTACAGAATAACATATCTGTGATAAAATACAAACTGTGGCACTTACCCGTGGAAGCGACGGAACACCACTCCCTGCGGCCAAAAGTCCTCCTCCAAGACGAGGTGCAGGGAACACGTTGGCACTCGCACCACGAACGCATTAAAGTTGACGTTGCGTCGCGACTCCAACAGCTGCACTCTCGCCACGTACTTAGTCTTCTGACGCACGTACTCCACGATGTTCTCCGCTGTAGTGGTGTAGTGTAGGCGGGAGATGTACACCAGTGTGGTTGGCTTCGCGGCACGAATAGGCACGTTGGGCTCCGGTCAGGGTTTGGGAATTCCCGACTTCGAGACTTTAAAAAACAATGCTTTTTTGTTTTTTCAGTGGGGTATGCCTTTTTGGAAGAATTTTAATTGAGTTTATTTCTGGTGAAACGTATTCAAAAAAGGCGTTTTTTTGTAAACATCAACATTTATTAAACAGAAAATTAAGTCTTTATATTATAACTTTAACGTAAATTTCTGTCTTATTAATTGCTTTGTTTATTTTCTTTTAATCACACACAGTCTCAATTTTAAGCAGTTAAATCTTAAAGTTATAAAACGAACTTTTGTTGTTTGATTTTTGTAATAATGCTACTTACCGGACGAAGAGAACACTCTCGTTTTCAACAGATATCGGTTTAATTGTGTTTAAGGATTTATACAGTAGTTCCAAACTAACAATTTCGACAATCTTGTCTCGTCTCGAGTCTCGACTAGAAAGTCCCGGGACTCGAGACAACTAAAATTATGAAAAATCCCGGGACTTCGAGACACGAGACGTCCCGGGAACCAAACCCTAGCTTCGGTGGAGCCGTGCCGCAGCGGTTCTTGTTCGTACGTTGTCGGCGTTGTCTATTAGGTACACTTCTGCCTAACCCTTCGGGGACTACAGGCGTGATGTACTGTTATGTTAAATGTAATTAAACAGTAATAGATGTGTGACCCTACATAATTAACTGAGATTAACAAAATTAACGCGATTTCAATGCTTAGGGGAAAACACATGCAAAGCCTGCTTAACTGTTACACAATGTTAAAATGTTTACTGTTTCCATCATAACATCACGCCTGTAATCGCCAAAGAGTCAAACAGAGGTATACATACCGATATGGTTAGGGGTACCATCACCTAAACTGACGATGCCGGACAAAAACTTTAAAAAACTTAGGTGAAATCGATTTTTTTTTCCCGGATACCCCGAAAAAATAAGTACCTATAGAAAGCAAAAACATCTCAAAACAAACGATATGGTGATAGTGAGTGCGTGTCCAAATAAGTAAGGGCCCCGCTATACTTATGCGAACAAAGGAACTTTATGCTGCGGTCTGTACATATTCCGTCTTTAAGAGGGGCCTTCCCAGCCCGTCTTTCGTCAACGCGAGCATGGTTGAAAAGCTTGTTGTTTCATCTAGAGCCACAGCGGTAGTATTCTTTCAACTCCCCTATCTTACCTAGCCCCGAACCCGGACTACTTGCCTCCCGCGTACCTCATAACGCCTAACGCGAGGACATTGAACGAAAAATATTGTTCAAAAATTTATAAAACTTGTTCCAGGAAATACGTGTTTTTGAATTAGTCTTACAAGTATGTGAAATAAATGTTTGTTATTTAGAATCTCCACTACATTTGCAAGGCTTCTATCATGATGCTTTCTTTACTTTTACAATTTATAAGCACATTATGAACGGCCAAAGTTGAGGTAAAAGTTGTGCAAAACAGGCAATTTTTGGATGCTTATACTGAATTTGTTTCTACAAATTTTTATTATCTGCTTCGACAGTAGCCATGATATGGTACACAAGATATCTATTGGATCAAAAAATTCAAAGATATATGTCTAACAACGGCATAATCACGCACGAGCTATAGTCAAAATTCTCGCGAAAAGTATGGCGGGTTGGCTGCTCTTAAGTCCCTACAGGAGCTAAACGCGAGTTTCATAATGCAAAAAAGCATATGATTTACTGCAATAAACAAAACCAGAAAAATATATGATATATTTCAGGATAAATTCTAGTACGATAGTGTTTTGAAAACATAATACAACTAATTTTACTCGATAAAAAAAAAATCACGAACTTATCTCTAAAAATTTGTTTTATCGAGTAAAACCATACTAAATGCGATCATTCAGATTTATTGGCAAATAATTCTACAAACAACAAAATATTAGCATCATAAGTAGTGGTTTATTTTTTTAGTCCAATCAATAGATTTCTTGTAAATTGCAAAAAACCACTCATTTCGCACTATTCGGCCCGCAGTGACTGACGTAACAAACACTTTGTAGTGCAAGCTGATTAGAACTTGTAACAAATCTACTTGCTCCTATTAAATAAAGAGATAAGCAGACTTGTTCAATTAAAATTTAATAGGGGATAGATATTTACAGGGAAAATAAGAAATACAGCTAATTATAAAAGACTTACCTAGCACGCACTCTAGGATAGAAAGTAGTAGTTTTATAGTACACGCACTTTAAATTGGTGACGAAACGGTAGATACACATTTGATGTTGACGGTCGTGGTGTAATGAGAGTAACACAAAAAGTCCAGGATGAAATCACTTACTTTAGCACCTTTGTTTCGGGCGCCTAAATATGCCGTACGACTTGCACATACGGTTGCGGCGCGCCGGGCCTGGATATCCCTGACACAAAAAGGTGCCCAGATTTTAACCGAACATTTTTTAAAACCCCGCCCAGACGGACCCCGTACTTATTACCAAACTAGGACAAATCCGGGGAAACCCGGACGGATGATAACCCTACCTGTATAGTAAACTTACACATCCATTTATGTCTAAGTCCCACATGTAATAGGTTTGGGACGATCCGTAAACCGCGGGCACAAATCCTAATTTCGAGTTGGACTTATAATACGCAGACCGAGTGCGAATTGGTAGATGTCACATTTCTTCGAAGTTTTGGTACAGTCACATTACTATTTTTTCTAAAACCGTTTTGGGAGCAGTGGTTGTTAAATAGATTGGACTTAAATAAAGTGCCCGTCCACCAACCCACACTGGACCAGCATGGCATGGTGGCTCACTCCCTCAGACAGGGAGGAGGCCTGTGTCCCAGCAGTGGGATCAATTTTGGGCGACCTGTTAAAATGCTAATCTGAATTTTAACCTACGATCCATAACTCAAAGCTCATTTTCGCTGAGCCACAACTGCACGATAACAAAGTATTGCAGACAAAAAGAAATCTGATCCTGTTAATTTAGTGCTTGATTGAACGTAGTACAAATAGAAAGAGCCGGCGTCAGTTTGCAGACAAACTGCACCTAATTCAGTAAATATCACAAGAATAAAAATGCATAGAAGCGACAGCCTGCCTCGTGCAAGCAATAATGCAAAGCAAGGGGTCCTTTTTTTTAACCGACTTCCAAAAAGAGGAGGTTCTCAATTCGATTGGTAAATTATTATTATTTTTTATGTATGTACACCGATTACGCTGACATTTATGATCCGATTTACCTGATTCTTCTTTAGTTTGATGCGGAATAGTTGCCATTTGGTCCCATAAAAAATTGACATAGTTTGGCCCAGCAGTTTTCATTTTATGAACATTTTTACTTCAGTTGTGTGGTATAATTTCATGTATGTTCAGCGATTTCTCCTCCATTTGTGGAGCGATTCTGAAAATTATTTTTTAACCGACTTCCAAAAGGAGGAGGTTCTCAATTCGGCTGGTATTTTTTTATTTGAAAGAATAGACTTCTGAGATGGTCGCATTTAAATTTGGTGAAGATCTGATGCTGATCTTCGGAGATATACAATCTAAATCTTCAAATTAGAAGGTAAATCAGTCGAGATTGGTGCAATTGCTTGGATGTTTATTGTTTATACGACATCATGACGTAACATCACGCCTATATGCTCTGAGGGGTACGCAGATGTGTACAATACACCCAAATTTCGACAGTTTAAATGTTTGAATGTTAAGTTCCATTTTTTGGAGATAAGCCTATTACCATGACATGTATTGTTAACAATGTAAAATAAATACATAGCAAATATTTGTATATGATATTACAACTAAAAATGGAAAAATAAAAAAAACTTTTTTGCAAAAAAATAAAACCGATTTCAAAAAACACAAAAAAGTGAAAAATAACTTTAGCTTCAGAAGTCGGTGACAAAAAAAAACTAAATTAATCAAACAAAGGTCACCGACTTCTGAAGCTGTTTT
Source organism: Xestia xanthographa (assembly GCA_905147715.2). NCBI lineage: Eukaryota > Metazoa > Arthropoda > Insecta > Lepidoptera > Noctuidae > Xestia > Xestia xanthographa. The sequence goes on along the minus strand of LR990660.1, from coordinate 10,971,125 downwards.
TTGAAGTCGGTTTTATTTTTTTGCAAAAAAGTTTTTTCTTTGTTTTTTTTCAGATCCTTGGTTCGATACGAAGTTTAGCAGTGTCATAGGTTTTTCCAAATGGATGCTCACTTTTAACCTTGGTATTTTTATGTCGAGAGGAAATATATAAAACCTTTTATTTTATTTTTTGTGAATTGGGCTCCGTCATTGAAGACAGCATCGATTCCATCAGGTGATATCTCAGAACAGAAAAAACAGTAGAATCAGCATAGCGCTTTATTAGTATCGGAACCAGCGTACCCCAAACTAACACATAAACAGGTTAATTGTATTTCGTAACACTAAGAAAAGCGTGGTGTGATTGGTAATTTAATATTAAAGTATTCGTTTATTTGAAAATAAACCATAATCACATGCTAATAGAGTGGTTTATTATCTACTCTGTTTACGTATTAGCTCTTAGTGAATAGTTTCACGAGCAAGTTCTGCTACTCGCCGCTAGATGTCACTACACTAAATGCATTTAATAAACCTTTATTACTTTTGCAATAAGATTGATATTTTCGTAACGAGCTCATTACTATTTTTGTGCTATTCGTCCTTTCCTAGGGTTGTACCACTGTCGTTGCCTTTTTATTGACATTGCGTTTTATTTTCAAATATAATACAAGAGTCGATAAATATTTTTAAATTTCAAAATGAATGAAGTACTTACATATATTTGAAATCAAGTGTTATAAATTTATAATAATGCTTATGATTTATAGAAAGAATTATTAAGAATGTATTGTTATGTTAATATTGTCATGTTAAACAACTGATTGATTTCGAAAATTATCCTATTTGATAGAAAGGTAACAGATTAAACTACACGATTTGTTAATACTAGTACCTACCTTCTAATGACATGGAACCCTGCGATTTCGCCGGCAGCTACACTCGTTTTAAGTATGTTTTGGCTCGACGAACTCCTTAGCGAACTTTGATGAAATTTAAGATTACACATAGGCCATTTATTAAACTAACACGGGCCTGGTCCCTATCTGACGGCGAACCCATCATCGCTCGCCGTCCGCAGGCCCGCGCCTACGGCCGGTGGCCGGAAATTGCCCTGCGTCTCCCGACTTGACTTGACCAACTCGAGACCACAATATAAAAATGGACAGTAGCGAAACTAAGCCTAGTTGATGCATTATTTACCTACGCTCCATTGAAGCCATAGGGTTGTCCCTTTTAATGTTGTTGATAGTGTATTTTTTTATTAAAACATTTTTATTCTGTTGTGATCAATCGACCTAATTGAAATATGTCACTAGCTTACAAATACAAATTTAAATAGTATTTATGGCGTAGTTATCTTATGGCGTCGGTTAATATCAACAAAAGACGATAGTTTATACACGGAAAACCAATGATATATAAACTATAGATACGTTGTCCGCACTCTAAAATGACAACATGAAATGAAGCCAATTGGCCACATCGTGCTTAGTTACGCACCAACCTGTCGCGCGACGCTACGTTTGTTTATAATTTAATAAATCCTGTGACATGACTGAAGATGTATATTTATCTCCCTCTCGCAACAGGCATCCCGCCGTTTGGTGTCATATTTTCTTTCTCTTTCTTCACGCTTATAACCTGATAAGAAAAATAAAAGCGTGTTACATTTTCAGCATAATTATACACCTTCATTATTTTTCTTTTGCAATCAAAATGTAACACGCTTTTATTTTTCTTATCAGGTTTAAATTATTTAAAACTTTTTAGTTCTTTTTATTAATAAGTAATAAAAGCTTGTTTTTAAAAAGTTTTTTTATGTTTTAATTTTATTTTTAACTTTTTAGTCTTTTTTTGTTCATCATGTTCCCACGAGTATAAGACAAAAACGGGCCATCCTCCTAGAGGTACATTGTAGGGGGATAAGGGTTTCAATACAACATGGTTTGCCCAGCCTACCCTGAAGCCCAAGCGCAACGTTAGCGATATGACATATTTATACACCCTCATACCATTCAGCCCCGCACGTCCTCACCTTGGCATTGGGACATCCATCTAATCAAAAACAGAATCCACATTCATAACAAACGGAACGAACGAACGAATGAACTTATTTTCCCAAAGATGGTGTCACATATTCACGTCCACCAAATCACCACCACTCACACTCCACCCATCAAGACGAATCAAACTCGACACGGTAGTGACGCTTAGTTACTGAGTTCCTATGGCCACCTTTCTGCTCCACCAATCAGACCCTGTTACCATCTAGCACCAAAGTACTCATCAAGATGAATCGAACGAGCCTAAACTCGATGGGGTTATGTCGTTTAATTACTGAGTTCCTGTAGTCATCTTCCAGCTCTGTCATTAGACCCTGGTTACCATCTAGCACCAAAGTACTCTTCAAGACAGATCAAACAAGTCTAAACTCGATGGTGTTGTGTCGTTTAATTACCGAGTTCCTATGTCCATCTTCCAGCTCCATCATTAGACCCAGGTTACCATCTAGCTCTAAAGTACTCTTCAAAACCAATCAAACGAGCCCACACTCGATGGGGTTATGTTGTTTTTAGTCGAAGTTCCTATGGCCACCTTCCAGCTCCATTATCAGACCCTAGATACCATCTAAAAACAAAGTACTTATCAAGACCAATCAAACGAGTCCAAATTCGATGGGGTTATGTCGTTTTATATCGGAGTTCCTATGGCTACCTTCCAGTTCTATCATCAGACCTGGATACAATCTAAAGACAAAGTACTCATCAAGACCAATCAAACAAGTCCGAATTCGATGGGGTTATGTCGTTTTATTTCGGAGTTCCTTTGGCCACCTTCCAGCTCCATCATCAGACCTTGGAGACCATCGAAAGACAAAGTACTCATCAAGACGAATCAAACGAGTCCAAATGTGATGGGGTTATGTCGTTTAATTACTAAGTTCCTATGGCCATCTTCCAGCTCTATCATCAGACCCTGGTTACCATCTAGCACCAAAGTACTCTTCAAGACGGATCAAACGAGTCTAAATTCGATGGGGTTGTGTCGTTTAATTACCGAGTTCCTATGTCCATCTTCCAGCTCCATCATTAGAGCCAGGTTACCATCTAGCGCCAAAGTACTCATCAGGACGAATCAAACGAGTCCAAATTCGATGGGGTTATGTCGTTTTATATCGGAGTTCCTATGTCCATCTTCCAGCTCTATCATTAGACCCAGGTTACGGTATCGTCGTTTCGTTGAGCTCCTTGAGTTATAAGTCGAGCTACACAATAACTAACAAATGCTTGCAATAACTGGACAGGTCCTCTCAAATCTGTGTGGTTCTTTTTTCAAAACACCATCTCAGACACTAATCTGCATAGTCCTCATGTGAATTGAGCAAGATTATGTCTGGACTTCAAAAGAGACTATGACCTCTGAGTTTGTTTCGGCTGTTTCTTCTCAGAGTAGTCAGGTACGAAACACCGGCCCCATCTAGTTTTAAAAAAATGACGTGTAAAAGTGTTTATAAAAACTTACTTGCAAATAAACATCATTTATAGTTCATTTATCATTACCATCTAGCGCCAAAGTACTCATCAAGACGAGTTTTATTACGGAGACCCTATGTCCACCTTCCAGCTTCATCATCAAACTCTCGTTACCATTTAGGACTAAAGTACTCTTCAAAACGAATCAAACGAGCCCACACTCCATCGAGTGTGGGCTCGTCTGATTCATTGCCCATCGGGTTATATTGTTTTATATCGGAGTTCCTATGGCCACCTTCCAGCTCTATCATCAGAACCTGGATACGATCTAAAGACAAAGTACTCGTCAAGACGAATCAAACAAGTCCAAATTTCGATGGGGTTATGTCGTTTTATAACGGAGTTGCTATGGCCACCTTCTAGATCCATCATCAGACCCTGGATACGATCTAAAGACAAAGTACTCATCAAGACGAATCAAACGAGTCCGAATTCGATGGGGTTATGTCGTTTTATAACGGAGTTCCTTTGGCCACCTTCCAGCTCCGTCATCAGACCCTGGATACAATCTAAAGACAAAGTACACATCAAGACCAATCAAACGAGTCCAAATTCGATGGGGTTATGTCGTTTTATTTCGGAGTTCCTTTGCCCATCTTCCAGCTACATCATCAGACCCTGGATACCATCTAAAGACAAAGTACTCATCAAGACCCATCAAACGAGTCCGAATTTGGTAGGGTTATGTCGTTTTATATCCGAGTTCCTTTGACCACCTTCCAGCTCCATCATCAGACCCTGGATACCATCTAAAGACAAAGTACTCATCAAGACAAATCAAACAAATCCAAATTCGATAGGGTTGCGTCATTTCATTATAGAGTTCCTATGGCCACCTTCCAGTTCCATCATCAGATCAGCTCCATGTTATCATAATATTGCATTGCCCCGCGATGTACATATGCGTGCAAAATTTCAGCTCAATCGGTAACCGGGAAGTGGATCAAATTTAACTTGCAAGTTTTGATTACAGACAAACACCGGGACAGGTGAAACTAAATAAAAGCTTGTAAAAAAAGCCACGACTTATCTTTGAAAAGTTCTTTTAACGAGTAAAAACCATACTAAAATACATGCGATCATTCTGATTTTTTGGCAAATAATTCTACAAGCAACATATTAGCATGATAGTGTTTTATTTTTATAGTCCAATCAATAGATTATTTTTAGTTCAATCAATAGATTTTTTGTAAATCGCAAAAAAACACTCATTTTGCACTATTCGGCCCGCAGTGACTGACATAACAACCACTTTGTAGTGCAAGCTGATTAGAACTTTATTCTAACAGTATTTCAAACGAAGCTTGAACCACACATAGAGTTGCTAATTTAGCTCCTGTAGTCGCCTTAAGTAAAAAGTTAAATTCAAAGTTGAAAGACGAAATATCGGGGAGACAGCAACCAAAAACCGCTAAATTGCAAAATTAAATAATTATTTCTCTTTCGCTGAAAACTGCCAGTTTCCTACAGCAAGATTCTTTGGAAACTTGGTAAGCGTGTTTTTGCATTACAGTTTCCTATTGTCATCAACTGGTCCTAAATCCAGACTCCGGGATGCTACAGAAATTCCTGGTGGAAAACACTTTCACTGGTAATCGAAACAAAGACCTCATGCCGTGCCTTCGACCGCTAGAACAACAAGGCAAATATTAATTGGATTTTGATAAGTGTCAATGTGTTATCTTTATCAGAAAAACTGAGGCAAACTATATCAGGACCCCTAGCACGAATTCCATGTCAAACATGCAATGATGCGTAAAGGTAAGCTGGGATCAACTAAGATTTGAGGTCTGATCTCCGAAGCGTGACCCGATTGAGAGCCAACGAACATGTCTCGTTTGTCGAGTTAGATGAAAATAGATTCGAAGATATTATTGAGAATTCGTAGGAGAAGGTGGTGGGTGTGCTATTGTTATTGTTGCGAAATTTGGAAATATAAGTACGTATAGAATGAGGGGTTAAGCTTTTTGATTTCGCAAGCATCAGTAGAATACAACACCGAACATTTAGAAAATACGCAGTTTTAATGCATAGGTCCTATTTAACTACAAATCAGTCATAACACTGACATATGTCATGAAAATCCTAATGATAATCCTATTGTAGATCGATAAGCGAGTTGTCTGATGAGATGACAAATAATAGAGAAATATGGAAGAGGAAGACATGCTGCGGCGACCCCAAATTAATTGGGATAAGGGCAAGAGAATGATGATGATGATATTAATTTATTTATTTATTTGTTTATTTATTTATTTATTTATCTATTTATCTATTTATCTATTTATCTATTTATCTATTTATCTATTTATCTATTTATCTATTTATCTATTTATCTATTTATCTATTTATCTATTTATCTATTTATCTATTTATCTATTTATCTATTTATCTATTTATCTATTTATCTATTTATCTATTTATTTGGTTTATTTATTTATTTATTAAGTCACAGTTATACAAAGATGATATAGAAAACAATTGACATTTGTCTAGACAAATGTCAATTTTGTAACTAGAACTTACTATCTAAGCTAGACCTGAGCATGCCTTAAATATATTTCTCGAAGGCATGTAATGAATAGTCAGAGGAATATGGCTGGCATAAAAGCTCTGACACCAGGTTAGGCACTAACTATACAAAACACATTTTGCCTCAATAACAAAACAAACCATTTTAAGTACCGATTAGGCATACCCTAAATTGTTCTTTATGACGACCACTAAAATCCTTTTAGCCGAATTGTCTCACTGATCCCTATTTATTGCTCGAAATGGTTCCTTAGTAACACAATATACGTATACGTCGGATTTCATTTGGCCCAGACATCAGAAGTAATACTCAGTTAGATAATGGTAATACACAAATTTATTTTAATAAAAGAATCAGTTATCTTAAATTTAGAAATACAGAAATAAAATAAAAATAATTTACTGAAATAACAAACAAAGGCAATGATAGTTACATAGCTGTGGCAGTACTAACTGTCAGGAACAGTGGTCCATGCACCAGGAATACCAAGACGCGTCCGTTGGAAATGCGTGCCCACTCAACAGCAGAGCTTCTTATAAAGTCGTTCGCTCGGGAATCGAACGTCTCGGAAATAGAACGTTACAAAATTTATAATATTTTACTGGCTTGAATTCAAGTCTAACCACATGGCCAAATGTGCATAGCCCCTGTATGGTGCGTCCAGTGCACGATCCACTAGCGCTATCTAGTCACTGTCTCTTGCAGCTACAACATGGCTGCCATCACGTACACGTTAGGATGGAGAAGTTAATGGTAGCTGGAGACAAATGATACAACATCATCTACATCGACTTCCAGTCTAACAGCTGAATACAACATCATCTACATCGACTTCCAGTCTAACAGCTGAATACAACATCATCTACATCGACTTCCAGTCTAACAGCTGAATACAACATCATCTACATCGACTTCCAGTCTAACAGCTGAATACAACATCATCTACATCGACTTCCAGTCTAACAGCTGAATACATCATCTACATCGACTTCCAGTCTAACAGCTGAATACAGCATCTACATCGACTTCCAGTCTAACAGCTGAATACAACATCATCTACATCGACTTCCAGTCTAACAGCTGAATACTTGCATTTCAACGACCCGAATAGCGTAGCGGTAATGAGTCCGCCTTACGTTCTTGGGTCCCGGGTTCGAATCTCGGTAGGGGTAAATGTTTGTGTGATGTGCATGGACATTTTTGTTTCCGAGTCATGGATGTTTATATTTATAATATGTATATATATTTAGAATAAAAAAGCATCTATGTAGTATATTAACTATCTGGTGTCCACGACACAAGCCTCGTTGCTTAGTGTGGCACTAGATGGCGGCGTGTGTAATGTCCAGCGACATTTATTTATTTATTTTACATGGAGCGACTGCTAATCTAACCTCTCCAATGCAGTTAGTACTAAACTGGAGAAATGTACTTTACGTATACCTATCTCTTTGAGGAAATAACACTATCACATCTGTTAATTTGCTAACTGTATGGGTGGGTATAGTCGGTATTATAATGTCTAACCTGACCCTACCATATTATGTCTTCTGCGTTATCTGAGGGGAAAGTTTCGAATAAACAAGGAAGTTTTTGCAAGAAAGAGTTACCTAATAAGATCCGAGAATCGCTGGATTAACATGTGACTTATTATTTATGCATCTATTATGGTGGGGAAATAGGGGTATTCCTCAAAGCGCAACTATTTTAAGCGCAACAAAATTATTGCTCGAAGCGCAACCAACTAAGCTCAACTAAATTATTGCTTAAAGCGCAACCATTAATTGCGCTCACAAAGGGGAAAATAAAGTTTGGTTTCGAAATACACCTCCTTCGTTAATCTTTTACAGTAACACCCTTAGAGGAGCTCGTGGCTAAATAATAACAGACGTTCGGATCAATCTTGCCCAGGTTGGTCAACGTAGAGGTACAGACATTGCGAATATCTGTACCTACATTGTTGCAACAACCACGTCCTCAGTCACCATTAAGCGCAGGTGGCCTATTACGTATCTTTCTGATATCCAGTGACTATCAAGCTTGGGTTGTACACCGAACTTTGATGACAACCGAGAATGTCATAATATTGGTATTACGTATCGCACTGAGTGGATATTACTTTACGGTGAATAACAGACCGGGTACGGTGGAACGTGTTTCACGAAAGCCACTTCAAACTCAGTTGTCATCAATTTGTTGTCCACTATGCTTACATAATCGAAATAATATAAGTATCGATACCAAAGCGTACTGTCAAAATGAGTTACGGTGATTATCAGCCACGATGACAACCAATGACCTCATATTTGATCGCGACTGGTCATACATAGTACGAAACTAACCTTTTGACAGTTAATTGATGGACACTGAGCCCAGTTACTATCATTTCGAGCTGTCAAAAGAGATACGTAATAGCCCTACAGGTCACACCGCCAGCTAGTGAGCGAGCGAGCGAGCCGGGCGAGTACCTATCGTTTCACCTCTTTTCATACTTCGATTCACACTGCGAACTACTGTAGCTCCTAACTACGAACTAACTCTGGCGAACTACTCTAAACTAGCTTATCTCTATAAGCTACGTCAGCGATACAAACGATGCGAACGAAACATCCGACGATGCCAGCAATGCTATTCGTTCACCTCGTTAGCGTAATTTTGCTCTGTAGTTCAGGGTGTGAACCGAAGTGAGGTGAATTGATGCTCACTCGCCCGTCCAGGGCCAGTCTCGACAGAGATAGCGACAAAATCGTTAACTTTCGATTGCTAATTACTAACGAATTAATTCGGCTGCAATAATGATACTTGCGAGAATCGCATCTTTGATGTAGAAATTTGCATTTCCCGCAAGCATTGTTATTACAACCAAATTTTATCGTGAGTTATTAGCGATCGAAAGTTAGCATTTTTTTCGCTATCTATGTCGAGACTGCCGGGTCCCTGGACTGGCGAGTAAGCATTGTTTCACCTCTTTTATTATATACTTCAGTTAGCCCAGGGTACCTCCGTAGTTTTCGAAGTAAACCCACTTATTTTAGCTCACCAAAGCTTCGTTTAGTTTATACAGTTTCCTTCGCATCGCTTCGCTCGCCAGCTAGCGGTGTGGCCTATGCTTAAAACACGTTTTGAACCGCAGAAATAACACAAAATTTACCTCAATCATAAGATTTTATATCTTCAACAGTTACATAAAAAACTTGTTAGAGGGAAGTTTTGCTTGCATCTAGATAATCGTTGACGTAATTTCTGATAATACCTGCTTAAGCACCCGTTCTTGACTTGTAACCTGTGTCACTAGTTTAGCAGGAGCCAGAGCTGTAATTTGGATATCTATGCAGGTTTTAATGGGCTGTGATGTAAGGTTTTATTTTCTACATAGTCATATTTCCAATCTTTTTGGTTCGCTTTGTATGTAGTCGAGTGTTGTCATTTTACAATAGGTGTAAAAAAAATACCTTAAAAGACACCGAAAGGCACTTGATCTCCCCGTCATTGTCATTTTGTTATTCTAGATCATACCAGGTCTGATAATACCTGCTTAAGCACCCGTTCTTGACTTGTAACCTGTGTCACTAGTTTAGCAGGAGCCAGAGCTGTAATTTGGATACCTGTGCAGGTTTTAATGGGCTGTGATGCAAGGTTTTATTTTCTACATAGTCATGTTTCCAATCTTTTTGGTTCGCTTTGTATGTAGTCGAGTGTTGTCATTTTACAATAGGTGTAAAAAAATACCTTAAAAGACACCGAAAGGCACTTGATCTCCCCGTCATTGTCATTTTGTTATTCTAGATCATACCAGGGAAATAATTCATAATTTATTTATATATATTACGGACATAATTCATACTTTATTTATTTATTGTTTATTTAGATATTATGGGTTAAAGTTACAACTTTTTCACAATTATTTTTTTATAAATGAACTAGCGGACGTCACGCAGTTTCACCCGCATAGTTCCCATTCCCATAGGAGTATAGGGATAAAATATAGCCTATGTTACTCAGTAAAGACGTGGCTTTATAATGGTGAAAGAATTTTTGAAATCGCAGGCGCAGTAGTTTTTAAGTTTATTCAGTAAAAACATACACACACACAAAAATACAAATCTTTCCTCTTTAAAATATTAGTGTAGATGAGACATTAATTTATTCGCAAGAATATAGGAAGTTAACATAAGTTCTTTATATAATATAATGGTTTTACTATATTCTGCATTTCGGTCTTACAAATATTGAGATTTTACATCTTGGCATAATAATAGTATGCAGTACACATTTACTATTAAGAAATTACATAATTATAAATACTTACTTATCATAATAAAATTAAAATTACAAACCAATTAGTAAAATTAAATATAATGACATTCATTAAAAAAATAATTTATACACATTAAAATAGCGATCAATACTAATTTCAAGTCATGTCAATAAAAATAGTATACGTATTTAATGAATCCAAAAAAGAACATTCAATATTAAAATAGCGTTGACGATAAATTATGTAAGTAGTGTCAATAAAAAAATAGCAAGAATAATTAAAAAGATTTCAATATTATTTAAATAATGCCAATAATTAAATATATGTCATAATAAATAAAGTAAGTCAGTTTTAAATACTTGTAATGTTATCCTCTCATAGAGAGGAGGCCTGTGTCCCAGCAATGGGAACATTAATAGGCTGATGATGATGATGATGATGAATGTTATAACTTCACTTTAAATATATCTCCATGACCCCCGTACTATTCAATGCATCCGCCAGCACAATGATTTGAGTATGTAACATTGAGTGCTACTCTAAAACATATTTTTTCAGAGAAAACGAAACCTGGTAATTGCCACTCAATTCCTAAGGAGCCGCTTCCACGAGCGAGAGAATCGCGGCGATATTATCGTCCTTGCCAGGTTTTTCTATACTCTCTCTTTTGGGCCGTCTCCACGAGCGAGAGAATTGCGGCGTATTTTCGTATAGAATTACGTTGAATCGCCGCGATTCGCTCGCTCGTAGAGGTGGCCCCTTCTCTTGATACAAAAAATGCTTGCAAACTTGCACTATATGTGAGTTAAATATGCTTTTAAAAATGCTTAAAGCCTGTCGCTATAAAATATTATCCAAATCATGGTCAAAACCACATTAAAATCTTTTCAATAGTGTAAGAGGCATAATATACGAAAAGCGATTTTGTATTATCGTACTTTTCCATCACCGCGTCTCGTCTAGCCAGATAGCCTTGTAGCTGTCTTCAAATCCTAATTTACAACGACTTTTCTAACCTTACCACATTCCTTCTAACAAAACATTTTTTTTTTGGAACTAAACGCCTTGAAAAGTCTTTTTATTCGAATTTGAAACATTGATAAAGTAATTTACTATTCATTTTAAAATCAATGTTTTCACGTAACGTATTCACCGTAGGCTCGTGCTTGTGCCTGTTAGTTTATACTATAGTTGGTGCCAGTTAGTATGACAATAGCGGTCATTGCCCTTTCCCTGATATCTATTCGTACTAGATATGAGCGCCGCGCCGGCGCGCCGCCGTCGCCGTGAATTCATTTCGACGCGTCGTCGCGTCGGCGCGCGCCGTCGCAACGAGTCGCAATTTGCTTTCTCGCTCGCACGCGCGGCCCTACCGCATAAGTGCTCATTTACGGAGAAGCGTCGCGTCGTGCGGCGCGTTAAGCGGCGCGTTATCCCGTTTACGGAGAGGCGGTGTCATCTGCGATATATTTGTATTTGCGCGTGTGAAGCCACGTGCACCGCCGCGGCCAACGCAACGCTGCATTCCCATATGATACCTACTACTTAAAATACTTATATTTATTGTTTTTTTTTAATAGTTTTTATTAAATAGATAGATAGTGCTCTAATTAAAAAACTCGGTTTCACTTCAATTCAAAATGCTGAAATGATTATTTTTCAGTAAACGTGATCTCCAATTATTATTTAGAAGACTGTACATTTTTGTTTGTAAGTAACAACAATATGGTTTTCTTTGTTATTTTTAAGAAATCTCTCCCTGATAAAAAAAAAAACTAAGGCCCACGACCGGCCATGCCACGCCGCCGTGCAAATTTCCTGGCTACGCCGCCACCGCGGAATTGGCCATCGGCGCTCATATCTAATTCGTACGGACCAAAACAAATGAACCATTTATTGTTTTTTATTAGAAAAATTGTTGAAGATCACGATAGATGACGATTCAAGACTTCTATTTTTGGTTTTCAAAGTTAAGAACTTTGGTAAATGTATACGTAGGTTGCAGGTGGGTCAGTGACCGCTATTGTCATCTTAACTGGCACCAACTACAAACTAACACCGTCACGCTAAACCCTTCATTATTTTGACAATTACAAGCACGAAAATCATACTTTATTAAATAATCTTCGAAAGTTGCAAACTACAAACAAACGGTAGTTAATCACGCGTGTAGAAACTAAAACAATACAACATAAGTTATAGTAAAGTTATGCTAATAGTATACAACTTTCACGTATTGACTGAATGATTGATTTTGTGGCACGTGGAGAGTTCCCAAGTTTCGAAGCCTTGTAACTGTTTTCATGAAAACACAAGCGATTTCTGATTGTTGGTCAAGTTATCGCTTGCATAGTATACAACCTGTTTTTTTTTATATCCCATAACTCTAGGGTATGATTGAGACCATATCAAAGAATCAACTGGCATATGAATTATGTTTCAATCATTCTTTTAATAAGACAACGTCGCATTTTCTTAGCTTTAAATATGAATGATTGGTTTGAATTAAAATGAATTAGTCTCGTATTTGTACCTATATATGGTATGTAGAGAGCTCATGACTAAATAATATGGTTTTTCAGGTGAAGCCGCGCTTGCCAAGGTCGGTTCGTGGATTACCATCCATTACATACAGAGTTTTCTATGGGCCTCGGAAAACACGTTAAGCCGTTGATCCTACGAGCCGTAATCAACCGCCGGAAAATATTATGACAACCAGTATTACCAACGGGTATCGTACCAGTACTAACTGGGTTGTGGTGGAAGGTTGAGGTTGTCGGTTGATATTGATGATAGTATGTTAGAAACGTAACATCATTTTAGTTACCAGTCGCTGAATTTAGAAAATGTGTGCCACGCGCTGTGTAGCTCTCCGTAACCCGTTATCACAATATAGAACGATTCTGTAGTTACTAAACTTATGATAATGTATTATGTTTTTCAATGCAAATCTTTACCCGCTATAAACAAGCAACTACTTCATCTTAGTCACTTTAAAGGATTTATTCTAAAGATTTTGTATTTGGTACAAAAATATCCAACACCGCAGTTTAACGACTATTACTGCTAAACTAATAAAGTTACCGTAGCCGCTATAATTTTTCATTAAAGTTCATGAAATGCACTATCATCATGAATTTTTGCAGATTTTTCAAGCCAGCAGTTTAGTTTTTAGAGGGGGGGGGGGGGGGGGACGCCCTACCGGAACAAAATTTTGCATTTGAAAGTTAAATATTTCGTAAATGGAGCATTAAAACGAAAAATAGTATTAGCAACCCCGAAGTCATTTTAAAAGACCTATTCAACGATATCCCACACGAAGGGGTAGACGACGAAAAAAAATTCATCCCCTCTTCACATGTAGGGGAGCTACCCTAAAGCTATCCGGACGGACAGACGGACATGACAAAACTATAAGGGTTCCTTGTCAGGACTTCGGAACCCTAAAAAGAAGAGAGGAAAAGGATTCAGGTAATACGGGGTACTCAACTACTAACCAATGTATTTGTCTTTACAAGAAAGATGCTTGAATAAAATCATTGTCAGACGCGCTAGCATGCTTGCAAGTGACTGTTTCTTTAATCTTCGAATGAAACGTACTCATATAATAGGGAATCATCATCAGCCTATTAATGTTCCCACTGCTGGGACACAGGCTTCCTCTCTATGAGAGGGAATGGGCTATAATCCACCACGCGGGCCCAGTGCGGGTTGGTAGATGTCACATGTCTTCGAATTTTTTGGTTCTAGGACATGCCGGTTTCCTCACGATGTTTTCCTTCACCGTTTTGAGAGCAGTGGTGATGAAATAAATTACACAAAGTAATACGCCTGTCTGGGTTCGAACCCACGACTTACTGTTCGTAAGTCAGGGCCGCCACCACTGTGCCACCGCTGCTCACAATAATAGGGAATATGCATACATTTTCTTTTTTTCATTTCGATACGGAATGTTAAAAATCTATAAATATAATGACTAAAAGCGAAAACAAGACATAAATCGGCCAAACAACACAAAAGTTATAACCATTTAAACTTCTGTTTCTATCTCTTTCTAGATAAACAGAATTTAGTATGGATTTTGTACGTCGATGTAGCGAATGACGTCATTCGCTATATCGAATCTCTCTGTCTAATCAGCAGTTTCAAATGCTTATAACTTAGTGTTTTTTAAAGATATTAAAAAAATAATTTTACTTTGCTATTTTTGATGTTAATACGCTTTGTTTAGAGTAATAAAAAAAAATCATGCATATACCCTATTGGGATAGAACTTCACTTACAGGTAAGTTCGTTTAATCATCAATTGTACTGCTGTTACGTTTTCCAACATCGTATGTTATCGTCTTATTTTTCACACAATCTAGTAACTATGACTGGTAGGGATTTGTCGGTGGGGATTTCTGAAATAATCCTGTTTAATTTCTTCTTTTCCTACAACTACAAGGTGGAAGTTCCAATTATGAACACACATAGAATTTTTTGTCGCTTATTAAAAAAGGTGTTTCGTACAAAACAGCCCTGTTTTTTTTTAATTGCCCATCTTTCTTTTTGTGTGGTTAGTGCGTAATCTGGTGTTAGAGTTTTATACAGCCTATGGGCTCTGACTTGCCACTCTAATAAATTACCAATGAAAATTTTCTGAAGAATGCTGTACCGAATATGACTGTGGTAAACGATTTAGTATCGGTTTCTGTTCCAACTTGTATAGTTGTATCACCTGTAGTTATCATTAGTTTATCGTTTTCCCAAGTATATTGGAGCCGGCTTCCGATATAACCGGCTGAAGTGGAATACCAGTATTTTACATCGATAGACTGCCTATCTAACCTCCACATCTTCAGCAACTTTTAAATATAGATAACATCTACCACTATTTTCACATAAATCTCCATTTATTTGACTAATAACGTCGGGTACTAAATTCATTTAAATTTGAATTCGTAACGTTATTACGTTACGAATTAAAATTTAAATGAATTTGCAGATCTTTTGTATTAACTCGGGATTAATATTAACACGAAAATGAAACAATGAATCATAGTTTATTAATTTATTTTGTGAATTTATAATTTTTGACTTGATTTCACCCACAATTGGTGTTGATAGTTAGGTACAGTAAGGAGTCATCTTTTTATTAGAGTCAGACGCTTACGCTGGTAATATATCGTTCGACAGGATTTTGTACAACAAAATAATATAATAAAATAAGACTGCGATAAATTCGATTTAAGTTAAGCAATTTAGTTGCAAGATTATAAATTAACTTAAGACTGACATTATAATTACTTACACCCGTATCTATAGACAAGTTAAAGTAATTATACTTATGCAAACATTTTTATGCAAAAGATAAGAATTTAAACAAAGTAAGAACCGTCAAAGAAATCAAAGCTAAGAATTATTTATTAAACAAAAAAATAACTACTGCCCTACATATAGCATTTTGTTAGAGCTCCTGCAGCCTGTGATACAGGATTTTCCTAATACAGGCATCATACATTATTATACCTACATAGTTAGTTTTTAGTTTCATATTGTATTTTACCTTCCGAGTTCCTGAATAAAGATTTATTATTTATTTATTTATTAATTCTAACTTTTGACAGTTCTAACTTCAAGCAATAACTAAACTACAGAATAAAAAATTGTATTTTAAGTTATTACATTTACTTAGGTACTTTGATTGGTTAACAGACACGGGTGTCAGTATACAAAAGAAAAGATAAAGTAATGTCAACCGATTTCAGACCGCGTGCAGACTTATCGAGAAAAGCTAAGTTGGTAACATTTAAAATAAAAACAATTACAAAGTTATTTTGAGTGATCAGGGTGTCTAAAATGGAGTCGTTCATCAACTCGTCCCACAAGCCTACGGCCCATTTGGGACGAGTTGATGAAAACCAAGGCCTGTTTAGCAGAATCATAATATATAGAATAATAATATGAGACACGTTGAAATTCTACTCTAGCGGCCATTTTAGACCTCATGACTTTGTAATTGATTTTCTTTTAAAAACAGATACAATAATAAAAAAAACAGCTTGCGTTCGTAGTTGTTCTACATTCTACATAATTTGGTAAAGCACGCCAAACATCGATTATTAGCTATTCATAATTAATAAGCATTTCCCGATTAGTATAATCAATCACAATAAAAATACTATTCGTTAGCACGCAGGGCTATAAAACACAAGTACAATATTTAAATTGAAATAACTGAAACCCTGTAAAAAGGTTAGTTTACACATACCTAAATATAAACAAGTTTTACTATGAAACCAAAAATCAAAAATGGCGAAAAAAATTACTACACCTTAAATTGCTCATCAGGTAATACGCGAACATTACGAAACACAAGTTTTTTTTTTTCGCGAAACAATTTACAGGGTGCAAACAGACTCTTCACGAAGCCGTCAACCAAGTATTATGTCCTATCGAGGACACTCCCGCCTGACCACCTCTAAGCTCATTTTTGCTTGCACTCGCAAAATAAAAACGCTCTCTAGCCCCGCCCCGTTGACTTTGTGTAGAAAAAATGAATGAAAAGATACCGAATCGGCCGAGCGCACTGACGACGCACGCCAAACGAGAGTTATTGTTATTTTGCGCGCCAAGTTGACGCTTTCCTAATAGGCCCAAACTTTAAGGGGGCGTGGCTCGGCGCCTCCGCATGATATAAGCGAAAAAAAATTAAACTGGTCAGGCGGTAAAGACCCCGATAGTACATCAAATTGAATAACACTGCGTGAAATTTTTTGCTGAGAAGCTACTTTTTTTTTGTAAAAAATCGCGTTTTACGTTATAACTCAATGTATCGCATTCAACACAAACATTGTGCTGATAGATGCATTGAGTAGTAAACGGATTAGGGAGCTATTTAACGTAAATTTATAACAATAAAAACTAAAAAAACCCCAACATCTCCCAATATCTCCGTAACTAGAAGGTTCCCAGGTATGGTGGGCCCGCGACGCATGTGTTAAAGTGTAAATTATCACACGATATGCATACCGATCAATCACATAAAAAATACTGTCTTCTATTTTTTTTTTTTTTTTTATTACCTACCAGCTGAATCAACGTTCCTAAAAAACTTCTGTGATTTTCTGGAACGTATACTTTGTCAATTGTAATGTTAATATGTTTCTTGATAATAACAAAAAAAAAAAAAAAAACAAATCGAAAGCGTAAAGACTGAATACCAGTTGGAATTGTGTGACGTACAGTCAGATCCCTTTTATAAGGCTAAAACAGAAACTAAAATGGATTTTTTTTGAGATCGTTGGCGCTTGTTTCCGCAAACTAACAAATTTTGGCTTGAAAATGCCGTGCCATTCTACGAAGTGGTCAAAATCCTGTTCGCTCTATATATCTTCTTTTTAAATATAGCTACATTTTAACGATAGTGTGTATTTTGCTTTATTTAATGTTTTTTATCTTCACGTGGTTCAATTGATAGATAATATCTTTTATTTATTAAGATTTTGCGCTTTTCCTGTAGACAAAATCACATCCTGTAGACAAAATCACATCCTGTAGACTATTCGTGACATAGGTTGCCTGATTCAGGGATGTTTTAAAAATACTTTCACATATTTTGAAGTAGCTTATGTGAACCTATCATATTGCAGATATAATAAAGTCAAGTTTTCGTGTAATTAAAAAAATTACGACGTTCAAATATTCCAAGTTACAAAAGATTCTACAGTGTTCGCAAAAAACTAATCACTCCTGTAGACAAACATTAAAAGTCTGGTATTTTTTTCAAATATTTTGTTTAACAACACTATTTAGTTTTGCTAGCAAAAGTAAAACCCGTAGTTGTCATCGTCTGTCTGTTTTTGCTGACCATAAGACGTTATTTCTGAGTTTTTAATAATATTTGAGTATTTTTTTTTCTTTGGCTGAGCATGATTATTGTACTACGACATTTAGACATGTTTGTTCATAATAATAACATTACCATCTTTTATACCATGTTTTTAGCAAATAAATGATTATTATTATTATTATTATTTAGACATTTTAGAATTGAATATTTGCATGCCCATGTGACGGTAGAATATGGAGGACTATATTATATAAGAAAACATCTATGTACTATGGGGGTCTTTCCCGCCTGACCATTTTAATTTTTTTTCGCTTAAATCATGCGGAGGCGCCGAGCCACGCCCCCTTAAAGTTTGGGCATATTAGGAAAACGTCAACTTTGGCGCGCAAAATAACAATAACTCTCGTTTGGAGTGCGTCGTCAGGGCGCTCGGCCGATTCGGTATCTTTTCATTCATTATTTCTATACAAAGTCAACGGGGCGGGGCTAGAGAGCGTTTCTATGTTGCGAGTGCAAGCAAAAATTAGCTTAGTGGTGGTCAGGTGGGAGTGTCCTCGATAGTACCAATTACCCATATTTGCAAAGAAATAAATGATTTGGTTTAACAAATCATCTGATACCGAAGATATCGAATTCTTCTCAATCACCTCAAATGGTAGATTAAATTCTATTTCTGATAAAGATCAGAAATAGAATTTAATCTACCATTTGAGGTGATTGAGAAGAATTCGATTTGGCAGACTTCTGATGATGCTTATAATATTACTGAGGATGTTTTGATAGATAAAGAAGAGAAAAACTCGCTAGTACATAGATAAAAAAAATGTGGAAAAAGATTGATTTTCAAATTGCGATAATGATTTTGATATTTTCTAAATGATTATTCCTACTTAACTGATATTTTTCTTTCATATTTTTTTATTAAGCTAAAAATTGCTCATTATTACATCTACAGAAGTGAAATCACATCTGTTGGCATAGTTTACATATTTTTTTAATTTGTAACCGTTGGTTATTTTCATGATGATTATGCCTTAGCAAGTGAGAAGACATTTAATTTTTTGAGGTTATAAAGTTTTTTTTTCTGGAATTGTATTTATTTTCTTTATTTTGTAATATTTTCTATTCTGTCGATAATGGCATCACACCTGTCGACAGCCAAAAATCCTAAAAGTGCCATAAATGCTAATTTTGTGATTGATGATCTCTGAAACTATTTTTAGATTAAATTAAGGTTAATTTTAATTCTTCCTACCTCAATAAAAACACCAAACACCACCAAACACAATCATAGAATTTGTTTTTATTAAAAATAAAATAGGTTCGTAGAATGGCCGTGCAGCACTTATTTATGTGAAAGTGCGTATTCAACAATGAACTTTACAAAATCTAAGTATAGATCTTTACTGCCAGATAAGTCATCACTTCGTCATGCAATGCGTCTGGTAACAACGAATTTTGACTTTGATATCGATATGATTGTTAAAGATAAATTAACAAAAAACCAATAAACGTATAAAGAAAATGATTACCCTGTATTTGTTTACTTGAAAACTGAAAATATTTTTTTTCTGCGGCTCTCCAGCTTTTGTAGTAAATTTAATTAGCCCGCGAAGGTAGGTATGTGGTTTGGACTGCCTTGCACCCCTATCCAAGTTGACAATCTACAATCGTTAACGCTAGTAGAAAACTATTCAAATGAATGGGAATGACATCATCTCAACCTTAAATCACGTGATCAACACAAACGAATAGAAAATTCGTAGACAAGTTTACATCGTTCAAAATGATAGAATAGAATGTTATCGTTTCTACAATATTGATCACTAAACTCTTTGGTAGGAACGCTCATTGCACCATAGACTAAAGTGTAGGTTTTTCCTGCAGACATTAGAGAACGAGCGCTCGACTCAGTCGTGTCAACTTGGCTACCAATTTAGCGCTTTCTACAATCGCTTACGCCGCGCCGAGGCGTTTACGATTGTAGAAAGAGAAACGATACGAAACGTTTGTAACTTGGCTAGGGGTGCTGATCTAGAACAAAAAAATGATCATAGTGACGAGGCTGGAGAACACGTGCCTTTAGGCTTCGTTAAGAGTCTATTTACATCCTAATACTTCTATGCATACCTAATTTTGGCAGATTTGTTACGATTCTTATTAAAAAAACAATTTTCCTACAACACAATTTCTAAGTCCCCTAATAACTTCTTATCGTAAAATATCGTGTAGGACAGCATCGTGAGAACGCTGTTTAGTATTACATTCAACAGTTTAAAACTAAGTCTTCAGATAGTTACATTTCTTCTTGCAAACCATACAAATAAAGCTCGGCTCTTCAGTGGTTGGAGCCATTGTAGTGGTGGTAGTCGGCGCCGGCGCCGATGTTGTAGTGGTCTTAGTCTTGTCCCAGTATATGAAGTGGCCGTGATGGTACGGATGCAGAGGGAAGGGGTAGTCATCTTCGACCCAACCTTCGGGGCTAAAGGAGTATGGGTCGTCTTCCAGATAGATTAGGGATCCAGCATCTGTTAATGAAAAAAATCGAGGTTATTCGAGCCAGCTGTACTGTAAAGTTCATCCTATTCTTACCTTTTAGTTTTTCGCAAACATGCATGTTAAAGTATTTATAAGCATTCATTAGAAAGCTGATATTTCAAAATTACAAACAGACAATTTTTATTTATTTTTATAGATTAAAGATTGACTGTCATTTGTAGATTTTTGACAGTCGTTACAGGTAGTCAGTGGCCCAAAAAGTCTGACCACCAGTCTTACCAAGGGGTATCGTCGTATTACCCAGTACTAACTGGGTTGTGAAGGTCAGATACGCTGTCGCTCTGTGTAAAATATTGGTATTCAGCTGCATCTGGTTAGACTGGAAGCCGACCCCAACATAGTTCGGAAAAGGCTAGGCAGATGATGTTGTATAGAAGATACAGTATCGTGGGTTTTGTCAGTACAACCTAGAGCTTATAGTATTCAATGCTGAATATTAGGGCTAGTCTTAAACAGAACATCTCAATGGGCAGTAACGAGTCACTTCTAGCACCGTACTGCACTTGTGGTGTGAATTCCTAGTTAGTGCGAAACGCTCGCTGTCAGTACTTACTGCTTTTACGTGCACCATTCTCTATAATCTAAGCCTTTATTATTAGTCACATTATTTTATCATCCTACAAACAAAGTGACGGACTCTTCACGAAGCCGTCAACCAAGCATTCTGTACATCAAACTAAGTAACTCTAGGCAATCAATATTACAGCGAAACACTTTTTTCTTGGAGTGAAACTTGACGATTTACGGTAAACCATGACCTAAGTACATTGGATATCTTTTATCAAGGTCAGGCGTTCCGCAAATATTCAGGCAAAATAAACAATTGTATAAATCGTCGTACCAAGTCCAATGTATTACAGCACAAGCTCCCATAATAGTAATGGCGTGACTTGGCACAATCGAGACATTATACAAATCGTTTTTCGCACCGCACAGTGTAATAACCAGCACTAGTGTTACAAAACAGTTCCCTTGTACAAATTAAAGGGAACATGTTCAACATTGCGTGAGCACTATCGAGGTCTTACCCTCGTCACTCCGGCGTGGCGAACAATAGAGAGGGCACACTTTCCAACAGAAGAAACTCGGCTTTTCTGAAACAAAAATGGGAAATACTTATTTACTGATAAGAATAAGAATAAATTTATTAATTCATTGTTACAAAGTTACCTACCTACCAACCAACCCAACCAAACCAACCAACCAACCCAACCAACCAACCCAACCAACCCACCAACCCATCCCAACCTAGTTAACTAACCAACCAACCAACCTAGTTTAGCACTATGACAAAATCGTAACAATTAAACTTTTAACAAAAATAGTTAGAAAGCAGAGGTAACTAGGCTGCGCCTGTATCTTGGGGGCCGGAATTGCGTTTAGGTACTTAAAATTAAAACACATTTTTTTTATTTTGTTAATGTGATAAATGCCAGATAAGTAGGTAAAAGAGGAATACCTTTTTACAAACAAAAGAAAAAAACCCAAATGATAATACAATAATAAAAAAGAAGTAATGAGTAAAAAATTAGTAAAAAATAAAGAATTCCAATGTCGTGTGAGAGTGTGTATGTGTGTGTGTGCGTGCGTGTGTGTGTGTGTGTGTGTGTGTGTGTGCACGCAGATGTGTGGGTTTGTAGTTTTATGATTATTTTTATTCTGGCTGTCTTGCACGAGTATGAACTAAATACACGAGATTCTAATGGTGCTATTAATTGGTTAGCCCCCATTTGGGTGGTTGAATGACCTTACTCGAATTTGCGCATCCGATGTATTTATTATACTGGCCATCGCAATAAAATACGAGCTAACGACTACGAGTAGTTTTAATAAAGTCGAGTGCACCTGTACCCGAAACGAAGCCGGACGAGTTTGGCCAAAGAAGGGCGTTCTTGAACTCGTTAATTTACACTTGGTCGTTTGACTTATAAATTCTATAGGAAATTGAATTTGGGCAAACGACCAAATATAAATGCGCCAGAAAAAAAAAATAGTTGACAGTATAGTAGTATATAGTGTAGTGTAGTGTGTGTGTGTGTGTGTGGTAGTAGTGTAGTAGTACCTAATTGTTGTTGAATAGTAGTTGAATAATCTGAAACTCCACTCAATACGTGATGGGAATCACTTTAGACATGAAACTAAAAATATTAGATTTTTGTTTTGGGTCAATTACCGTAGAGATAATCGTATGTTGTTTGGCCATGAGACGAACGAAAAGAAAATCTTGTACTTTGTTTTGGCATGTGTAGATATTGATCCATTGTGAATTTGTGACCGTATTTTTTCCTTTATTGCCTTAAATTTACACTTAGCACCTGTATTGGAAACCGGTTCTGATGTTGGACCCTGGTTCAAGCTACGGGAAATCAGGGTTCTAGAAGTACTCCTTTCTGAATCAAGCGATTGACCCAGCCGTTGAGCGATCGAGGCTCTTGGCAATGAAGCCATTGGCTGCCATCGGCACAACGAGCGGGATTATTCCAGAAATCCCCACCGAGAAATCCCTACCAGTGGGGAGTCGAGTCCACATTCTACGGGTCGACAACTTCGAAACCCAAGTCAATACACTTGATTAGCGTATCTTTTTCAGCTTTCACGAAGTTCATGGTACTTAAAATCGTTAAGTTTTGCAAAGTGCACATTTTGATATTGAAATTGTCTAAAATTAACAAAATAAGTCTGATAATGAAAAGGTCAGACGAAGGGTTCACAACTAAGTAGCAATATCAATTTTCAAGTTTATTATAGTATAAATAGTTGAACAAAACACTAATTATTTATTCATGGCTCTAACAATCACGAACAAACAACAAGTTTTAATACTTAAATCTTAGAATTAACTTTGAAATAATCATAAAGTGTAAATTTTTGATTTTCACATTTTCATGTAATTATTTTTAATGAAGACTTCAAGATAAGTTTCTTAGAATTTTTAAGCTACACCCAATAATCGGTTAATTATTATAATTACTGAGGGATTGAGAAAGTTTTGGATATAATTTTCGAGTAATTATTTTCTTGAAGAAACTTTTCACTAGTATGAAACTAAAATCATAAATAAAATATGATTCTGTGACCAATATTCACATAATTTTCGCTGTGATAGAAAAAGGAAATTGTTTTATGTCAATGATGATCAGGTATACACGGTGTAAACAACCTCGTCACGAAGCCATCAACCAAGCATTCTGTACATCAAACTAAGTAACTTTACGCAAAAATTATCGCTGAGAAACGACTTCTTTTGGGGTGAAAAATCATATTTTGTGGTAAAACTCAATTTAACACGATCAAAACATTGTGCTGATGGAGGGATTGAATAATAAAGGGTATTGGAGGTGTTTAAAGTAAAAATCTTACATCTTACAACTTTTATTTAAAACTTGTCAAAAAGTTGGAATTTTGACCCCCAATGTCTCGAGTCGTTCAGCAACTCGTCCTACAAGCCTATGGCCCATTTGGGACGAGTTGATGAAAATCAAAATAAATAATATTTTCGTTGTGCAACTCGTCCCACGTAACTAGAAAGTTCCCAGGTATGGTGTAGAACAAAAAAATGATTGCAATGACGGGGTGAACAAGCTTTCGGCTCTGTTAAAAGGTTTTTTACACCCTTTATTAGTGCTCATGAGTTTATCTCAAGGTACTAGCATTCCCAAGGTGCGACTAATATAAATTAGTTATTAACATAACATAACATCACGCCTGTAAATTCTAAATGGTTAGGCAGATGTGTGTCTAATAGTACACCCACATTTCGTGATAGGGGGCGAACCTATTAGCATCAACCGGGCGCAAATCCACAAACCATGACTGCTACTGAGAAATTCTTGATAGAAAAACCCAACAACTCTTTGTTCGACCCGGGAATCGAACCCAGGACCTCATGCTAAGCAGTCGTACTTGCGATCACTAAACCAACGTGACAGTCTGGTAAATTTATTATAAACTGACGTCCCGCGGTTTCACCCGCGTAGTTCCCGTTCCCGTGGGAGTACGGGAATAAAATATAGCCTATAGCACTCACGAATAATGTAGCTTACTACCAGTGAAACAATTTTTAAAATTGGTTCATTACTTCCGGAGACTACCCCCTACATACAAACTTACAAACAAACGTTACCTCTTTATAATAGGTATTATAGTATAGATAAATTATCATTAATTTAAAATTATCCAATTACCTGTTAAATGAAAAAACGGTTCACTCGACACGACATTTAAAAGCACAGAGTAAAATAAAAAATACTTAAACATTTCTAATGCTGAACACAAATATAAAGTAGTAGTGGTACCTTTCACTACGAGGTGGTCACGAGTTTCCTTCAAAACTCAACGCGTTCTTTATATAAACTTGGTGAAACTAGTTGATTACGTATCCAGATGGAAATTACAGGTAAAGTTTAAGAAGTTATTTTAGAAGCAAGATTCATACAGTACTTTAGTATGTTACATACCTATATATCGTTAGGGCAGAGATATAGGTACTTATGGCTGGGGTATCTGCTAAATTAGCAACTATAAGTGTGGTAGTTCAAACTTCGTTTGAATTACTGTTAGAATAAAGTTCTAATCAGCTTGCACTACAAAGTGGTTGTTACGTCGTCAGTCACTGCGGGCCGAATAGTGCAAAATGAGTAGTTTTTATTTATTATTTATTTATTTATGTACACACAAAATACTTAACAGGACATTACATTAAGATAGAAGAGCACAAAGGTACTGCTTATTTCATAAGAAATCTCTTCCAGCAGACCTGCGAGAGGAAAATTGGATTAGAAATGTAGACACAGTGTGTAGAAAAGACAAAACAGGAATATGTCAATCAAAACTTAAAACAAAATATATCTAGGTATATGAAATAAACATAGGTACATACAAATACATACACATATAAAAAAACTTACTAGTATAGTAAATATTTACCTATACCTTTTATTTAATTGTAGTCTATTAGATCTTTAGATCAAAATGCCAATTGTACACTTTGTCAAGAAAAAAGTGACAATATTTGTGTGAAAAAAAGTACTAAAACTTAATGACTTGATGACTTCTTGACTAGTTTTAGGTATTTGGGGCACGTTGTGACGAAGGATTTGTCCGATGACGTGGATCTGGAGAGGGAGCGCAGGGCATTGGCGGTCCGAGGGAACATGATTGCCCGTAGATTCGCTCGCTGCTCCATTCCAGTTAAAATTACTTTGTTTATGGCATATTGTCAATCGTTTTACGCGAGCAGTCTATGGGTAAATCATACCCGTCGGGCTGCCAGTGTCCAGCGCGCTCAATATAACAACATCTTTAGGATGCTGATGCGGCTGACTCCCTATTGCAGTGCGTCGCTAATGTTTGCTGAAGCTCGAACGGATGGGTATCCAGCCATAATTCGGAAAAAGGTTGCTTCTTTATTAAGACGAGTGAGAGACAGTAGCAATAGCATCCTCAAGATGATTGCTTCCCGCACAGACTGTCCGATCCAACATAAGTGGATGTGTATATCTATTGGACAATGTTGATCTATTATATTATTTAATTGAATTGTATTGTATTGTGTTTTATTGTATAATTTCCAATTTTAATAGATTGATTGACGTACTATTATGTAATATTGACATTGATTATTGAATATTTTTAATTGATATGTATCATCATTTCCAGTGTATGTATATGCTATTAATTGATTGATTTTATTATTTTTACTTTGTCTATTTTTATTATTTGTGCGATGACTATTTTATTATTACTATTATGCTTTCTGGATTGTATATCTGAAATAAACGTATTATTATTAATGCCGTTTAGGAGCAGTTACGAAATTGCTTCAGTTTGAATATTTTTTTCATATAGTAATAATAAAGTTATTATTTCAATTGTACCAATTAAAGTTTAGAGTCTATTTAGCAGCATATTTGTTTTGCACAATTATATTCACTCATCAAAGATGAGTTACATGGAGAAAATCTGTCGTTAGCAGATACCACCCCCTTAAAGAGTACACCCACATTTCGTCAGTTATGTTTTAAGTCCCATGCAGTAGGGGGCGAGCCTATTACCATCAACCAGGCGCAAATCCAACACCGTGGCTGCTACTGAGAAATTCTTGGTAAAAAGAGCAATAACACTTTGCCCGACCCGGGAATCGAACCCAGAACCTCACGCTCAGCAGCCGTGCTTGCGACCACCAAACCAACAAAGTAGTAGTATGTTACTAAACTCAAAACGCTTATCTAAAATATTGTCGAATAAATACCATGTACATTTATGAAACAATCATCTGCCTAGCCATTTCCCAACTTTGTTGGGGTCAACTTCCAGTTTTACCGGATGCAGCTGAATACCTGTATTTTACATGGAGCGACTGCTTATCTGACCTCCACAACCCAGTTAGTACCGGGTAATACGATACCCCTTGGTAAGACTGGTTGTCAGACTTTTTGGGCCTCTGACTACCAAACGACTGTCAAAGATCTACAAATGACAGCCGGGACCAACGGCTTAACGTGCTTTCCGAGGCACGGAGGAAACTCGGTATGTAATGGGCGGTCACCCATCCACAGACCAACCTAGGCAACCACGGCTTAACCTAAAGATCGACGCGAGCGGCTGTTATCATTTAGCCACGAGCTCCTTCCTTGACATTTATGAAACAACTAAAAATTAATTTATTTCCAAAGGTGAATCTGGTGAATGCTCCAACCAGCCCGCGAGATTCAAATTTTCTTACGTTTATTGCAATTTGCAGGCCAGTGCTAGGGTGTATGTTGATTAAAATATAATTCGCGCCTGTAAGACGTATGTAGTTACAGAATTTAACAAACTTGCAATCCAGTATACCTACTATTTGGATGTTTGTTTTGTCTAATCTACCTATTATGTTGCCGTGCCCTAACCAAGTTTCATGTTGGAACTTACCTATACGTACATATAAAGGGTATAAAACACCTCTTAACGAAGCCGAAAGGCACTTGTTCTCCTCGTCATTGCGATCATTTTTTTGGTGTACACCATACGTGGGAACCTTCTAGTTACGGAGATATTGGGGGTCAAAGTTCCAACTTGTTGACAAGTTTTTTTTTTTATTCAAGTTTTTAATGTAAAATTTTTACTTTAAACACTTCCACGACCCCCGTACTATTTAATCCATCCATTAGCACAATGTTCTGAGTGCGTTACATCGAGTTCTACCACAAAACATGATATTTCACCCCAAAAAAAAAAAGTCGTTTCCCAGCAATAATTTTTGCGTAAAGTTACTTAGTTTGATGTACAGAATGCTTGGTTGACGGCTTCGTGATGAGGTCTTTTACACCTCGTATGTAACAACTAAATGTACACATGAATGCAATAAAGAGTTTGAGTTTAAGGGCAGGTAGTCCCAATTTTCCCAATTTTACATAACTTTGATTCAATAGTAAACAAAGAAATTGTGATTTTTTAAAGCCAAAAAAAATAGATATTATAGTTGACTATATTTACTAAGATAATTTGTGGTTCAAAACATGATATCAAAAAGTTCACTCGATGAAAAAAAAATCTGAACAGGAGCCTAATTCGAATAATTTTTTTATGTTTTTCTTATTTTACTTGGAGAATATGAAAGTTTTACTTCCAAAAAAAATATCTAAGCAAAGTTAATAACATATAGAACAATTATTTGTGGTTAAATTTTTCAAAACAATTTAATCCTTTTAATAATAAATTATTATATAAGAAAACGGCTTGCGCACGTGGATTCAGTCGCCCGCCAGGCCTTGACGAGGTAGGACCTATGTCCCTTTTGCTGGCGCACGGCTGTCCCGTCGATTTATCGAACGATTTATTTAAAGAACGTAGTGTAATTATAACAGTACAGTCTTTTTTAACCGATTTAAAAAAAGGAGGAGGTTTCACAATTTGACCGTAGGATAACTTCGTCGTTTATGAACCGATTTAGATGATTCTTTTTTTGTTGGAAAGAAGATATTCCAAGAGTAGTACCATGACCATGAAACTGGGATCTGATGATGGCATCTCAGAGAAATCGAGGGGAACCTTTGAACATCGTAGTGCGACTAGTGCGTTTGTTTTTTTGTTCATTGAGTATTTTAGAGCACTACTATTTAAAGAAAGTCTGGACTCGATCTGATGATGGAACCCGAAGACAGTCGAGGGCACTCCTCAACGATTCACAATAATTACCTGGTGTTTGGGCTTGATTAATTTGTATTGATGAGAACTTTACACCTAAATGGGTTGTGGTCATCTTTAAGGGTCTGATGATAAAGACGAAGGACAGTCAAAGGAACTCCTCAACGTTTTACAGTAGCTACCTTGTGTTTGGATTGAATTCATTTCTATTGATGAGAACTTTGCACCCATATGGGTTGTAAGTGCCATTGGTCTGATGATGGAGACCATAGACAGTCGAGGGAATTCCTCAACGAACGAGTTTACAATCTTACGAGATAGATTATAATCTAATGGTATTTACAATTTTACGGTGACACATACAACAAATAAAGCATGTGTCTCTTCGTGAGATAAAAACAATGTAAGAAACCTAGTCAAATTGTTCGCGACAAGTGTCTAAAACAGTGTTTTTATATAGTCTATAGAAAGAACGTTCGAGAAAGTACGCTATTGCCGTGTTTGTGATTCTTTGTCGAGTACTTTCTGTTATTATTAGTTTTAAAAGTAAGTAGGTACAAATTCCCTCGAGAATAGTCTCGTCACAGGTGCGCGTACGCAAAATACTTATAAAAAACATCGAGAAATGTTAATTTAATTTCGACCGTACGCCGAGAGCGTAAAGTACCTACTTCCTTCTTCCGTTCGAGTTATTTATTATCCTTTTGCTTTTAGTTTCCTTTGTATTTTTTTGTTCATGTTTTTTGTTCATGCTTTTTGTATGAATTAAAAGATTGTCTAGCGAACAAATACTACACACCGCTAGAGGATTCGCGAATATTTTTTGTGTGTCTGCTAATAGTATGAAAGCACAGCGCAGGCACCGCATAGTATGTTTTGTTATCGACATTGGAACAGTCAGTTTTGTTTACGATATTCAAGCAGTCAGTTTCGTTTCGATATCCGAATAGTTAACAGTTCTTTCCGATTATAGTTTCAGCTCAGTTTTTCCAGTATTGTCTGCTTGTAGTGTCTTACCATAGTCAAATAGTGTTTCATTTCTTCTCCATCTACAATAATAGTGCAGTATTTTCCAAACCCACCTCTCCGTTCCACGAAGCTAACGTTTACACCCGGAACTTTCGGTACAGGGCGGTTAGTGGCTCAGATTTGGTTCCGTTATAGTTTTTGAATTTCCAAACACGAGTCCACCCGTCTGGTACACAAATAATTGAATAAATTACGACTTGCAGCAATTTGTATTTACAATATCTATTCAAATTAATTTATTACATTTAAATGTTAGGTTTTCGCAATTACTACCTATTATAATAAATCAAGCTGACAATTTAATAAAATAAGTTGACCTACTGCCTACACGACACGCTTACCTATACTGTGACACTTCGCTCAGCTTTGGGTTCAAGTCGGCAACGCGTGTGCACGACTCGTTTCGCGTAAAGGGTGGTAGCGTTAAATACCTACTTTGCTTGGCGTAGACGGCCTTAAGTTGGAGTTTGAATTATTATCATCAAAATCATCAATACAACCCTCCAAGTTCATAAAGGTGTAGGAACAAAAAAAAAACAGAAAAACTAATTTCTACATCTTTGTGAACTTGGAGAGTTGTATTGATGATTTTGATGATAATAATTCAAACTCCAACTTAAACTCAAACTCTTTATTGCATTCATGTGTACATTTAGTTGTTACATACGAGGTGTAAAAGACCTCATCACGAAGCCGTCAACCAAGCATTCTGTACATCAAACTAAGTAACTTTACGCAAAAATTATTGCTGGGAAACGACTTTTTTTTTTTGGGGTGAAATATCATGTTTTGTGGTAGAACTCGATGTAACGCACTCAGAACATTGTGCTAATGGATGGATTAAATAGTACGGGGGTCGTGGAAGTGTTTAAAGTAAAAATTTTACATTAAAAACTTGAATAAAAAAAAAAACTTGTCAACAAGTTGGAACTTTGACCCCCAATATCTCCGTAACTAGAAGGTTCCCACGTATGGTGTACACCAAAAAAATGATCGCAATGACGAGGAGAACAAGTGCCTTTCGGCTTCGTTAAGAGGTGTTTTATACCCTTTATATGTACGTATAGGTAAGTTCCAACATGAAACTTGGTTAGGGCACGGCAACATAATAGGTAGATTAGACAAAACAAACATCCAAATAGTAGGTATACTGGATTGCAAGTTTGTTAAATTCTGTAACTACATACGTCTTACAGGCGCGAATTATATTTTAATCAACATACACCCTAGCACTGGCCTGCAAATTGCAATAAACGTAAGAAAATTTGAATCTCGCGGGCTGGTTGGAGCATTCACCAGATTCACCTTTGGAAATAAATTAATTTTTAGTTGTTTCATAAATGTCAAGGAAGGAGCTTGTGGCTAAATGATAACAGCCGCTCGCGTCGATCTTTAGGTTAAGCCGTGGTTGCCTAGGTTGGTCTGTGGATGGGTGACCGCCCATTACATACCGAGTTTCCTCCGTGCCTCGGAAAGCACGTTAAGCCGTTGGTCCCGGCTGTCATTTGTAGATCTTTGACAGTCGTTTGGTAGTCAGAGGCCCAAAAAGTCTGACAACCAGTCTTACCAAGGGGTATCGTATTACCCGGTACTAACTGGGTTGTGGAGGTCAGATAAGCAGTCGCTCCATGTAAAATACAGGTATTCAGCTGCATCCGGTAAAACTGGAAGTTGACCCCAACAAAGTTGGGAAATGGCTAGGCAGATGATTGTTTCATAAATGTACATGGTATTTATTCGACAATATTTTAGATAAGCGTTTTGAGTTTAGTAACATACTACTACTTTGTTGGTTTGGTGGTCGCAAGCACGGCTGCTGAGCGTGAGGTTCTGGGTTCGATTCCCGGGTCGGGCAAAGTGTTATTGCTCTTTTTACCAAGAATTTCTCAGTAGCAGCCACGGTGTTGGATTTGCGCCTGGTTGATGGTAATAGGCTCGCCCCCTACTGCATGGGACTTAAAACATAACTGACGAAATGTGGGTGTACTCTTTAAGGGGGTGGTATCTGCTAACGACAGATTTTCTCCATGTAACTCATCTTTGATGAGTGAATATAATTGTGCAAAACAAATATGCTGCTAAATAGACTCTAAACTTTAATTGGTACAATTGAAATAATAACTTTATTATTACTATATGAAAAAAATATTCAAACTGAAGCAATTTCGTAACTGCTCCTAAACGGCATTAATAATAATACGTTTATTTCAGATATACAATCCAGAAAGCATAATAGTAATAATAAAATAGTCATCGCACAAATAATAAAAATAGACAAAGTAAAAATAATAAAATCAATCAATTAATAGCATATACATACACTGGAAATGATGATACATATCAATTAAAAATATTCAATAATCAATGTCAATATTACATAATAGTACGTCAATCAATCAATTAAAATTGGAAATTATACAATAAAACACAATACAATACAATTCAATTAAATAATATAATAGATCAACATTGTCCAATAGATATACACATCCACTTATGTTGGATCGGACAGTCTGTGCGGGAAGCAATCATCTTGAGGATGCTATTGCTACTGTCTCTCACTCGTCTTAATAAAGAAGCAACCTTTTTCCGAATTATGGCTGGATACCCATCCGTTCGAGCTTCAGCAAACATTAGCGACGCACTGCAATAGGGAGTCAGCCGCATCAGCATCCTAAAGATGTTGTTATATTGAGCGCGCTGGACACTGGCAGCCCGACGGGTATGATTTACCCATAGACTGCTCGCGTAAAACGATTGACAATATGCCATAAACAAAGTAATTTTAACTGGAATGGAGCAGCGAGCGAATCTACGGGCAATCATGTTCCCTCGGACCGCCAATGCCCTGCGCTCCCTCTCCAGATCCGCGTCATCGGACAAATCCTTCGTCACAACGTGCCCCAAATACCTAAAACTAGTCAAGAAGTCATCAAGTCATTAAGTTTTAGTACTTTTTTTCACACAAATATTGTCACTTTTTTCTTGACAAAGTGTACAATTGGCATTTTGATCTAAAGATCTAATAGACTACAATTAAATAAAAGGTATAGGTAAATATTTACTATACTAGTAATTTTTTTTTATATGTGTATGTATTTGTATGTACCTATGTTTATTTCATATACCTAGATATATTTTATATTATAAGTTGGAGTTTGAATTATTATCATCAAAATCATCAATACAACTCTCCAAGTTCACAAAGATGTAGAAATTAGTTTTTCTGTTTTTTTTTTGTTCCTACACCTTTATGAACTTGGAGGGTTGTATTGATGATTTTGATGATTATAATAGGGTAGATGACACCATAAAACAATAATTCCAAGACACCAATCTCCAAAAAAGACACTTTATTTGGTGCCTGAAAACCCGATTTATTTTCAATTACTTGCCAAATTCGATTGTTAGTTGTGTGCGGGGTAGCACATTTACTGCTGGTGTGGTGAGGAGTAAAACCACTGATGAACTTGTTGCTTCTTTATTGGGAAGAGTGTTTCCTTATTACTATCTTGCCGACTACTGTGTCGGTCGAACAAAATGGCCCTATTTTTATACATAATTTTCTAAGTAATTGACCAATCAGCAATCACAAACGATGACAAATTTCCAAAAAGCGCGGGAAAAACTAAAAACCAATGAAAACATAACAAAAAAGCGGGAAAACATTGTGCAAGTTATCTAAGTACTACGAAACTTGACTGTAACGAGGACCGCGTGACAATATTTGCGTTTTTCACTAACTTTTTGTATGTAAACCTATATAATAGAACTATTCAAAAACTATCATACAAAAATATAAAATCATCAAAACATATAACATAATAAACTTATATACTCCTAACACTCGAGGAGCTCGTGGCTAAATAATAACAGCCGCTCGGGTCGATCGTTAGGTTAAGCCGTGCTTGCCTAGGTTGCTCTGTGGATGGGTGACCGCCCATTACATACCGAGTTTCCTCCGTGCCTCGGAAAGCACGTTAAGCCGTTGGTCCCGGCTGTCATTTGTAGATCTTTGACAGTCGTTAGGTAGTCAGAGGCCCAAAAAAGTCTGACAACCAGTCTTACCAAGGGGTATCGTATAACCCGGTACTAACTGGGTTGTGGAGGTCAGATAGGCAGTCGCTCCATGTAAAATACTGGTATTCAGCTGCATCCGGTAAAACTGGAAGCGGACCCCAACACAGTTGGGAAAAGGCTAGGCAGATGATGACTCCTAACACTAAGTCTACTATGTACACGAACAAAAATGCAAGAAAACTATTAAAATTTAGACTTAAGCTATGTGCAAACGTCTATATACTATTCCTTATGTGCCTATTTACTATCCTATAGGTCCCTATGTACCCTATACACTTACATATACCACTATACACTACCTGCGTTGTTCCGCACACAAAGCACTAAATCTATCAGTTTATTTATCACTATAATAACACTTTATGTACTGTTTTGTGCAGTGTCTATGTAGCACTATAACTTAACTATATATTTTCACTGTCCCGCACAAGTTGCTTTGAAATCAATAAATAGTTGAGTCATTGAGTTGAATAAATAGTGACGTCACAGCTGGCTATTGCCATACAAAGTCTATGAGAGAACCGCGCGTTTTGACTGCTCTTAAAAAGTATCTCAATTGCCTGGTTTGTCATCTACCCCATTCTGACAATTATAATTTCGCGGGCTTGTTGGAGCATTCAGCTCAACTGAAAAATTGTACTGGAATATCAATTATTTTTTTTATTATGAAATACAGGGTATAAACAGCCCTCTGCAGACTGATGGGGTGCATTCAGAACTAAATAAACTAATTAATAGTGATCAGCGCACATTTAAATGGCTTTCAAGAGCTGTCAGTCAATGTTCAAAAGCAATTTTGGCGCACCAACTTGAACGTAGAACGTGGTTAAAATATTGTGCTGATCGCGTTCATTTTCTTGGGTCAAAATTCGCTCTAAGTACACTTCACATTCAAAAAGCCAGTCTCGATTAACTTGTCCAACGTGTTCTTGACACCTTATTTAAAAACATGAAACGCACTGAAAAAACGACTACGCTTTTGTGCCAAAATCACAAACGTACACATTCCTGATTTACTCTGAAACTTTACCCAAAAAAATCCAGTACAATCCAGATTGAAATAACAACACTCTGTATAATGGAGAGAACAAAAGCCACGCTGTAGACAGCTTGTGTATGTACAATGTACAGTAAAAAGGCGCCTTTTTTGAAAATTGTGCTTTTATTTTCTATTATATACCTCATTGTCATTTAAATAGTACTTGCTTACATGAAATTTTTAGTACGAATTTCTTAGTACGATCATTAAAAACCTGAGCCCTTTTCTATTATTTTCTTGTCTATTTACAATAACTATTTTGGATCCTGTACTAGTTACTTAAAAAATGTCATCATCTGCCTTGCCTTTTCCCAACAAGTTGGAGTCAACTTCCAGTTTAACATCCTGCATACTTAAACACATTGTTGATCGCCACTATTAACCATTAGACTGGTCATACAAGTAAGGTAAAGTGAACACTGTGACACAATTAAGGGCCTAAGCACACGGCGTATTTTAAACGCGCAGACGACACGCAGATGACGCGCGTATACTCGCTTCAAACGAGATTTGAACGCAACCTTGTAACCTAAGCACACGGGGCGATCGTGAAACACGCGTCTACTGCGCGTATACGCGCAGATACAGTGGTACAGACGCGCTGCATCGCTCGCAGCTTCCGCGTTTTGATCAGAGACTCCTCTCCTCGTCAGTTGTACAATGGCGTCCCTTTGTACGCACTTCAAACGAGTTTCGAACGCACTTCACACGTGCGTTCGTATCGCGTTTTACGCGCGTTTGAATCTATAAAAACGCAAAAATCGTTTTGCGTTTTTATAGATTCAAGATTTTTGACGTGGAAACGCGCGTCATCTGCGCGTTTAAAATACTCAGTGTGCTAGGGCCCAAGATATACCAAAGATTGACTGCTTCATTGGTCTAGTGGTCTCAAGCGCGAGTGCTCTGCATGAGCTCCTTGGTTCGATTCCCAGATCGCACAGTTTTGTTTTCAGTAGCAGCCTAGAATCAGAAAGTTGGAGTCGTTCATCAACTCGTCCCACAAGCCTACGGCCCATTTGGGACGAGTTGATGAAAACCAAAATCCGTAATATTTTCGTTCTGCAACTAGTTGGTGGAACACAAATTAACATAATTTTCTTCTTCTACACGACCAGAATGAACTGTGGGAAGCAATTTCACAATCGCTTCTTGATGAAGTTTATTAATTTGTTTTTTTGTTTTGACACCGGTACGTTCGGACGTAAACATTTTTTGTCTATGTCTGAACGGACCGCGGTCCATCCGATTTGGTCCGTTCCCTTCAGCCCATCATTGCGATATTTTTTCGTTCTAGAAGGTTCCCAGGTATGGACCTGGGAACCTTCTAGTTACGGAGATATTGGGGGTAAAAAATTACAACTTTTTCGCAAGTTCTTCTTAGATACAAGTTTTTAATGTAAGATTTTTACTTTAAACACCTCCAAGACCCACGTACTATTCAATCCATCCATCAGCACAATATTTGAGTGCGTTACACTGAGTCCTACCGTAAGAGACGTGATTTTTCATCCAAAAAAATGTCGTTTCCCATCAATATTTTTGCATAAAGTTACTTCGTTTTATGTACAGAATGTTTGGTTGACGGCTTCGTGAAGTGTCTGTGTTCAACCTGTATAAGCAGGTTGATTGATTGAAGTTACCTTCAGAACAGACTACGATGAAATATAAAGAATTTCATCAAAAGGAATTTGAGTCCTGTTCGATAGAACTATAATTTATCACGTTGTTGATTTGTTTTGCGAAAGACAAAATAGATCTGCACCTGGGCCTAGCGAAGACACGGTGAAAGAGGAACGTAAATTCAGTCGATTTTTGTGGGGAATACTCGATTTGTGAAGTCATCTATTAGTTTTTACCCGACTACGGCGGCGGAAGGCTATGATTTCAGCCCGAATATATTATGTTCATCTGTTCCCGCATAACTTCTAAACAAATTGTCATAATTGATAAGCAGACAAATACCATACCAGCAGACGAAGATGACGTTTCTAACGACACCTATCGTTAGAAACGTCTTCTTCGTCCGCTGGTTACAGGCTATGTGACGTCAAATTAAATTAAATT
The DNA here is from genome assembly GCA_905147715.2 of Xestia xanthographa. Taxonomy (NCBI): domain Eukaryota; kingdom Metazoa; phylum Arthropoda; class Insecta; order Lepidoptera; family Noctuidae; genus Xestia; species Xestia xanthographa. Next base: position 10,934,087 of record LR990660.1, on the reverse strand, counting down.
TGATGTGACGTTACATCTAGTGGACATAATTAAAGCCATAAATTGAAAAAATATATATTTACAAAGTGCCGTGTTAGGTCCCAAATGAAAGGGCATAATTATATATTTAAAACTTGTTGAAAACAAATACATTTAAATAATGTTCGGTAAGTTGATGATCTTTGTTTCTTGACAGAGCGCCATTTGATGATGGGATCAGGCTGGTTTTAGTTCTTATTCATTTTATACTTGTGAAGAATCTATTCATATCTATATGGGTACTAATTGTGTTTTGTAAAAGTGTTTTTAGAATGTACGATACTTTTATTTCGTGCCTCCGCGCAATGATGCCCATCAGGACTTATCTTTTAGGAACTGTTCGTCGCCAGATTTTTTTTTTGTATTAAATCGTAGTAGCCCCAGAACAACAAGTTCTATTTTTTGAGTTATTATTGATTAATCTTTACTTCTATAGTTTTACTTAGTTACAATAAGTACAACAACAACAACAGCCCATAACGTCCACTGCTGGACATAAGCCTCTCCCATGACGGGAGGAATTTGCTGTAATCTCCACGCTTGGCAGGCGGATTGGAGATCGCAGTAGTGATGAAAGACTAACAGAAAACGCTGCTGCCCATTCTCTGGTCTACGGAGGCGCAAGGTGTTCTGCCTCAGACATTAGTCGCCTTATACGACACCCGTGAGTGTAATGGGTTGCTTCTATTCTACTCTGCCGGAAACCACACGGCTCAACAGTAAGTACATATAAATGAATATACTTAGAATTAAATGCCTCACCGACTTAGATACGATACTAATCTAATTAGAGAATAATTATTCCATCTTGCTGGGTTTCTAGTGATTAGAATCCTTAAAATGAGTATAGTCAAAATGCCTATGTTACGCTTGTATTCCCTGAACGGTTAAGCAGATAAATTGTGTTTATTTTGCGAACAGGTTTTTATAAAACACTTTTACTCGTCAATTAGCTGGGGCTGGTATTTTATACCTGATACACTGAGAAGAAACTGCCGATCTATAGACATAATCTTGGTTCAGAATTCTCATAAAACTCGACCGAGTCGTATAGCCTACGAGTTTGGTTCGGCTATTTCCACAGAATAGATAATAGTACTAGCGTACAGAAGTTGCACTCCTTTGATCTTATAGAAAGCCGACATTATAAATACCTAAACTGGGCCCGCTCGATCTAAATTGTGCCTTGACGCCATGCGTTAGCGTATTTTATTCGGCGTCTCACTGCTTAAAGGTCAGTCGGTAGGGTTGCCTCAAGCCAGTACCTACTCAAAATAAAATACTACCAACATTTTTGTATTTTAATGTATTATTATTTTAATTTGTGTAATAAGTGCTAACTCAGGGCTTTATGTGAGTACTCTATTATAATGTCTCATATACATATATCTTGCCTTCTCTAAAATTACGATTACTTATTAAATTGAATAGCAGCATAAATGCGAAATCTAACAAATAGGTAATTTCAAAATAAACTCTGATGGGAAGCATGGACATGGAGCAGTAAAATTTAAAAAATGACAATTTTTTTCTACATTTATTGACAGTAACGGTTTATTCGGCTTGTCATTTTCACTAGTAATGATTAGTGATCAATAAATCAGTCAGTTAACAAACACGAAGTACCTACGAGTAGGTAGGTACGCGACGCAAGGTCAAAAGAGCGCGAAAAATTAATGCGGCATACGTACGCAGTTACGCACGGCAGGAACGCGACAGCCCTAGAGAGCTTGCATATTCAATATGCGCGAAGCGGTAGGTAATTATCTCATGCCTACACACGGAGTGCAATAGCTCTGCTATTTCTAATAAAAGCGTTTATAAAAACCTATTTCCAAAAAAAAAAAAACTTTTTTTCCAAAAAAAATAAACCAACTTCCAAAAAAAAAACACTAACTGGCAAAACGTGGCAAAAAAGTCAGTGAAACAAACAAAAGTCACTGACTTCCCAAACTAAAGTAATAGTTTTCACTTTTTTTGTGGTTTTTTTTGTTGGGAATTTTGATGGATGGATTGTGTGAGGAGTGGTATGAAAGAAAAAGGTTTGAATGATTGTGTGACGGTTGACAGGGGAGAGTGGAAGAAAAAATCGTGTTGCGGCGACCACAAGTCACATGGTACAAGTGTAGAAAGATGATGATTTTGAAGTCAGTATTTTTTTTTTTTGCAAAAATGTTTTTGTTCTCACTTGTTGTTCAAGGCAAGATATGATTTTTATTCAAAGAAAGATTAGGCAAGACAATTATTTTAGCAAAAATAAAACTGTCCACAAATCAAATACCGAACCTCGAATACTCTTTACCCCTGTCTCAGCATTTTACGTAAAAAAGAAAACGTGAAATATTTCTTAAACGTAATAGTTTTGATGTTTTGCGTTTTAATACTTGGGAAATTCTTTAAGATTTCTCTATGTAAGAGTATTTTAGTGATTGTGTTGTCATACCTTCATCACACTTTGTCGTGACTTTACATTCATAGATATTGATTTAGTTGCCTTTGTCGGTAATATTTCTAGTTTCATAGATGTTGAACGTATAGACCAACGAACGAAATCTTACCACCGATACGGCTCTTTTTGTTTGCAGCATCCGACCGCTATTGAAGCGCTTATGTACGCTCATCAACCAATAGCATCGCAGCATCTGATTCCTTGTCTTTGTTAATGAAAAAAGGGTCGAAAGAAAAAAATACGAAACAATACGGGTGGTAAACAGATGTGGTCATCGTGTCCACGGGATTTTGTTAAAAACATGGTAAGATTTCGTTCGAGTACATAGTACATCAAGCTACTAAAACCTTTCAAACTTTAAAAGATTTTCAACTTTATCGCTAATGCATTAGGTTCAACGTTGATTGGGATAATTTGTCAGTTTTGGGTAGCTTGGTGTGGTGGCAACCAGTGGCGTGTCTAGGTGCCAATAATACGGCAAGCCGACTGTTGTATAAGAAACCCTAACATCATCAAAACAGTAGGTTATAAGAGCAAGCCAAGCTTTTAAGCTTTTATGAAAGGACCGCCACTATCTATCACTATCTGTACTTTGGGTAGGTAGGATTTGATGAAAAAAATGCATTTAGTTTGACTAAATCTTGTAAAAGTCGACAGCATACATTGAATACTGTTTTGTCAGCCGATTTCATAATCGGTTAGAAGCCAGTTTAACATTACACAAACAACAGCAACAAAGCAGTAACAGTTAAGTTTATTTGTATTAGCCAGTTATGTTTAAGTCCCATGTATTAGGACTCCATCGCTGCTACTGTTTTCAGTACACTGAAAAAAATGTTAGGTTGAATTTAACAGATTTTGCGTAAATGTAACTAAAGTTTGCGGTTGATTTCGGTCCTATCACGAATTTTTGTTGATTTTACCAAACATATTAAGTTGGTGTTGTACCAAATTTATTTAGTAGATTACACCTTTAATTTGTACATTTTTTACCAAACTAATTTAGTAACATTTCTCACCAAAGTACTTTAGTATATTTTTTTACCAAAATACTTTAGTAACATTTTTCACCAAAGTACTTTAGTAAAATTTTTACTAAAGTAATTTAGTAACATTTCTCACCAAAGTACTTTAGTATAATTTTTACCAAAATACTTTAGTAACATTTTTCACCAAAGTACTTTAGTAACATTTTTTACCATAGTACTTTAGTAGATTTTCTACCAAAGTACTGTTGTAACGTTTTCATCAAAGTACTTTAGTAAAAAAGTACAATTTAGTTTGCTGCAATCTACCAAAAAGATATTGTATATTTTACCCAACATACTTGTTTTTTTTTACCAAATACATTTTGTATGTTCTACTGTTACCTTTTGTGGTACAAATTACCGAAGGTAGTTTAATAGAAAATTCAAAGGTATTTGGTAAAATCTACAACAAAAATTTGGTAGATAGCACTTATTATATGGTAGAATGTATTAAATCAGTTTGATAGAGAAAACTAAACTTAACTCGTAAGTATAATCTATTTTATTTGGTAAACTCTAACAAACAATATTTAGCAGTATTTACTAATCACGTTCGGTGTATTTTATCAGCGTTAGTTTGGTAATAATTACCAGATTTAATTTTAGTTACTACCAAAGGTTGTTTGGTAATATCTATCAGATGTATATCGTTCTTTTAATCAGAGATAATATTGTATTGTCTACCAGACGTATATCGCAGATTTTATCAAATATAATTAAGTATTATCTATCATGTGTTTCGTATTTTTTCCTAAAATTTGTTTGGTAATATTTACCAGATGGGTAATGCAGTTCTCATCAAAGTTAGTTTAATAGAATCTATCAGATGTGTATCGTGCTTTTTATCAGAGATAATATTGTATTATCTACCAGAAGTGTATCGTAGATTTTATCGAATACAATTAAGTATTATCTATCATGTTTGTTTCGTATTTTTTCCTAACATTTGTTTGGTAATATCTAACAGATTTATGCTGTAGTTATTACCAAAATTTAACTGGTAATATCTACCAATATTTTATCAGTGCTTGTCTGATTGTACCGGTCTTAGTTTAGTAAAACATACCAAATAAATAGTGTAAATTTTACTGGTGTTGTTTGGTTAATTTATCAAACTAACACTAGTAAAATGTACACAACTTTTTGGTATATATTACCAAACATTGATTTCCAGAATATTAATAGGGTGTGGTATCATTAAAAATTAGGAACTTAGTAGCTAATCTGCAATATTGCTGATATGGTATGAGAGTAAAATCATATTGCAGTTATGATTTTCAAACCACCGTACTACACACACGTACTTTCGTGGCCAGCAGTGACCACGAAAGTACGTGTGTACCATGTTAGCAATATTGCAGATTAGCTAGTAAGTTTCTAATTTTCAATGATACCACACCCCTTTTATGGCACACGCTAAAAATATAGAAGAAAAAAACCTTACAAGAAATACAGGGTCTGAAAAAAAAAAGGTTTAAAGACTGTTTGACAAACACTTCAAAAATATACAGGATTATTGGTAATTCAACATATTCCTTTTAATTGAGATATGTAGTAAAGTTCACTAATTGCAGTTAAAAAGGTCATGTAAGCTAGCCGAAAATCAGCAGTTTCTAGAATACATCGAATTACCAGTAACCTTATTTAATATGGGCTTAATAAAAACAGTGGTTTAAAGAAAAATAAACAGATTTTTGGAACATATCAGAAAATTTATTTTACCAATCATAAATACAATTATAGTATCACTAGATCACTCATCTTAAAATTATATCCGTATAGGATTCGAGACATTTGAAACAAACAAACATTTTGATTAAATTTAGCAAATAAATCACTTATTCCCAAGTCGAAGAAGAGACAAAAGACGAGACTCGCGAAAGCTTTTTGTCTGATTTTGTGTCAATGTTATAAAAACATTTTTGCAGAAATAGCCAAATGTGAAAGGCTTCTGTGGGATATTCTGCGTCCAGGCAGTGAAAAGTTTTGAAGCATACATCCAGCGCTTTCAAGAACGAGTCTATTTTATAAAAGATGTTATCATACGCAACATAAAAATCCTTTAGGGCATCGATGGTTGGTCCGACAGCAGTAATGATGGGTTGGCACCGTAGACCCTTAGCAGTTTGGGCTTTTGGCCAATAGTCCAGCTGGGTAGGGACTTCGCTTTGGTTCTGGAAATTAGAATGAATTGTTTACTTTTAACCATATTTTTTTATAATTCCTAGTCAGTATTGACACTGAGCATTTTTTATTGCTAGGCATTTAGGTAGGTATTGCAATTATATTTATTTAAAGGGGTTCGGAACGTAATTCACACTTATGATTAGTCTGTGCGAAGCTCTCAAGCAAGAAGTGTACTTATACAGGCTGTTCCAAGGCTATGCCACATGGAGGGATGATATCTTAAGTATTGTAGATAGGCGGTTTTACTGAAAGAAGACATCATTTTGATTTTAAAAACAATTTGAACCGCATTCAAAGATTTTTGAATAATCGCCTATCTGAACCGGGAATCGAACCCGTCAAATTGTAAAAAAAACCGTAATTTTGCGACACCGATCACAAGACTCAATCGGAAGCTTTTATTTTTTTCCACTTAGCATAGCATCATAAATAAAAGGAAGATCATGAAATTTTACTTTTAATTTCAGGAAAATTAATACATACTTAGCCTTTTCTTTGACTCTGCTGCGCTTTAAATACTGAATTTATCATTTTAAGTATTACTAACAAGTACCCACTTGAAAAATAAATGAACAGGGGACACATTTTGGGCATTTGCTAAATTAAATTAATTTTAAGCAAAATGTAATTAGGTATTTTAATTAAATGTAAAATATGTTACTTGGAAAAAAATTAAGCTTCCGATTGAGCCTTTTGATCGGTGTCTTAAAATTACGGGATTTTTTTTTACAATTTGGCGGGTTCGATTCCCGGTTCAGATAGGCGATTATTCAAAAATCTTTGAATGCAGTTCAAATTGTTTTTAAAATCAAAACGATGTCTTTATTTAGTAAAACTGTCTATCTACAATACTAACTTTGTACGTCATGCTTTATTTCAGTATCATCAATAGATTTCATTATATTCCTGTTTTAGTGTTTATTGATATTTAATTAACTAGATCAAGTACAAACTTAGATTTTGGTCCGACTGACGGTATATAAAAAATGTGACAAAATCGGTTAACGCTTAGGGGTGGAAATCGTCGTTAGTATGGGAAGTCGTCATCTCACAATAGTCTTAAAAGTGAAGTTATACATACCTTTGCATGAAGAATGAAACTGTTCATAGCTTCTTGAATGCTTGGCTTTATGGTTTTTTTTTTGCCAGCTGTATCTTGGCACTGTATTCTCAGTTGGAACTATTTTATATCCAATTGCCGCGCAATAACAGAAGTCTCTAACATCTGAAAAATAAAAATGGAATAAGTTATGATGCATATTCGTTGACTTAATTAGTTTAAGTTAATAGTATACATTTTATTAAGAAATTTAACCAGATAACTGGTTATCAGAGATTTTTTGCTAAATATCCGAAAATACTAGTGCTATTAAAAAAATACACTTTAAATATACATAATAAATACCTATAAATAGTTTTATTATCAGAACTTTCACTAATTTCACACAAAAACCAAAACTTTGAGTTCGCTTTAAGTGTAAAATTCGTGAAAGTTTTGATCAATACAAGTAGGTATATTTAATAACCAACCTTCACTTGGGTTTTCTTCAATCAATTTAATGTAGACAGAAGCAGCTTCAATTGTTTTCAAAAGATTAAGAGTTTTCTCTAAAAAGATGCGCCATTTTTTGAACAGTCGGAGCTCTGATCCTTTAAACTTGGATTCAAAATCCAGTTCAATCTGAAAAAAAAAGTAACGATTTTAAGTAAATATACAGGGTGTAAAAGACCTCATCACGAAGCCGTCAACCAAGCATTCTGTACATCAAACTAAGTAACTTTGCGCAAAAAATATTGCTGGAAAACGACTTTTTTTTTTTGGAGTGAAAAATCATGTTTTGTGGGTAGAACTCAATGTAACGCACTCAAAACATTGTGCTGATGGATAGATTAAATAGTACGGGGTCGTGGAGGTGTTTAAAGTAAAAACCTTATATGAAAAACTTGTCAAAAAGTTGGAATTTTGACCCCCAATATCTCCGTAACTAGAAGGTTCCCAGGTATTGTGTAGAACAAAAAAATGATCGCAATGACAAGGAGAACAAGTGCCTTTCGGCTTCGTTAAGAGGTGTTTTACACCCTTTATATATTTTCAAATATTGCTCACAAGACTGAAACAAACAAATATACAGGGTCAAGCTAATAAAAAGCTTGTAAAAAGGGTCACAACTTACCAACTTATATCCGAAACTCAATTTATACGATGGCCAATCGTTCACGATGTCATGTGTCTTTGCATATTTTTCGGATTGTAGTTCCTTCAGGCGCATTTGTGGATGTTTTCCTCCAATTCTCGATTACTTCGGGCTGGCACCTTGTTATATTTCAGCCAAACTTTTAACTCTTCATATTCTTCATTAGATACTGGTAAACAATAGATCAAGTTTAGTCTAGCTTCAGCCTTATTAACCGTTAGCCTTGTATAATATATTTATGTTCAAAGTTCAAATTTATACCACTTTGATTTTCATCTGCTACAGCTGTGTCAGCCAGAACATCGTTGGTGCTGGTGTGCATGGGCTCTCCTTTCGTTTATTATTACCCCACTCTTCCACAGCAAATGTTTGTGATTGTTATATTTATCAACAAGTATTCCCCTTGCTGAAATATATTTATTTTTTCCAAACTTTTGGCTTGGAATGGTAGTATGTCTCCTATAGAAATCAAAACAAATTATAAGGAACTAAGCATGAAAATCAAGGAAACACTTAATGGTTATTTTGAAATAACCATTAAGTGTTTTTGTCATGAATAACTTAACAACATGGAATTGATAGTTTTTAGGGTTCCGTACCCAAAGGGTAAAACGGAATCCTATTAATAAGACTCTGCTGTCCGTCCGTTCGTCCGTCTGTCACGAGCTAGTATCTCATGAACCGTGATAGTTAGACAGTTGAAATTTTTTTACCACCCCCCCCTCTTCCCTCTTCCACCAGAGCTGTGCGAGGTTTCGTCATACATTTGAACCTCGTAAACATTTTCGCTGTCTCGCTATTTTACTATAGCGCTGTCATCCAGTTGTCTAGTTTCGGTCGGTCATATTCGGGAACACGAAGTTAGTCGATGCCCATTATATACTTTGCAGAACTGTACTCTTTTCTCGGTCGCAGTTGGATAATCAACCGTTAATAACCGCATATTATCGGTAGTTAACCATCAATTTGATTAAGTAACATTAGCTAGCGGGTTTTTTACAATTATAGTCGCGGCCGTTTAACAACGTAGGTTGACTTGAATGAATGAAATGTATGCCAACAAAACCAATCTGTAAAATTTACTAAAGTTCGTTTTGTAAACTTAACAAAGTAAAATAGCTAATTATGTAGGTACCTAACCACTATTTCTAGCTCAATATCTAGGTATCCTATATAAAAGGCCCCCCTTTCCTATACTCTGACCCATTGGCGGCAAAACCGGAACACAAATAAATGTAGAATTAATTAAAGTCACATTAAAGTACTCGAAAACTTTCTTGCTTTTTGTAGTGACTAGCGATTTACAAAAAAACACGTGGATTATCGGACTTTGACAAAAGAGGGGCTATATCCGTTTCAAGTTGAATTCTTCATTAACCATCCACTCAATCGTTAGTTCACTGCACATTACGCTATCAATATTACACACTGAACAACCAAAATTAATATAGTGAACAATACAACGTAAAGGCATGGCACCATCTTGATACACGGCTAAACAAACCACTAATAACAATATAGGTATATAGGTAATCATCACCTCATCATCTGCCGAGCCTTTTCCCAAACTATGTTGGGGTCGGCTTCAGTTTTACCGGTATATAGGTAATATTGATCAAAATAGGCACTCACCTTCAAAGTTTGTTATAGTGTCTTCAGATAGTCCCCATTCTGTTAAATATTCGGCGACCACCACGTTTAACTCTTCTTCTTCACTTTCCATTGCGAGCGAAGCGACAAGCAAAGCGACTACTTACTAGCCGGCCGGCGCAAAATGAAATGCACGATGAACGCAGACGCACGTCACGGCCGCGCGCCTAATGCTCAGCAGCGCCCCGTGCGCAGGCGCGGTGGCGGCGCGGCGACGCGAGGCCTAGGGTTGCCAACCGTACTTTATTATAAAGTGAAAATAATTTCAAAACAGATGACGTTATTGACGCTAATGCTAGCAGTACCAGTAGTAGCAGGGGTAATAGGAAAAGAAAACGAATGCAAAACTATAAGCCGCTGTGGGAAGCGGAATACCCCTGGATCAAAAGTGCTGGATATCAACAATGAAATAAGTAATCTTTAAAAATGAAATAAGGGAAAAAATCTATAGTAGTACCACTAAAAATTCCTGTGCAGCGAAGGACTGGCAATCTATTTTTAGGGTCCCGCACCTTAATCGGAAAAAACGGAACCCTTCTAAGATCACTTTGCTGTCCGTCCGTCCGTCTGTCTGTCTGTCAAGACTCTTTATCTCGAGAACGTGTAGTATCGAGTTAAAATTTTAACCATATATGTACTCAAGTCTACGGTCCCTTGAAGCTGTGTAAAAAAGCATACTTCTACGTTAATTTAAAAAAAAAAGATACGGCCGTTTATGTCGCAAAACACACACATTTCAACACTCTCGAGGGAATCAAAATGATAGGGTACTTCCCGTTGACCTAGAACTATGAAATATCGTCACATACTACAAGTACTTAGAAAAATCTGAAAACTATACATTTGTAATTACATCATAATAAATTTAGTCCTTTTTAAACATCATATTTGGAGAACTCAATTGCATTAAGCACCTAGTTTTTATGCGGCGTCATACATTTCAGGTGCGTACTTAACTCAACTCGGCCAATTTAAGATGGAATAAGTGAAAGTTTGTACGGAACCCTAGGTGCGCGAGTCAGACTCGCACTTGGCCGGTTTTATTTTTTCGAGGAAATACTTTTCCGAACATGCATAAAGTGGTGTCACGATTACTGTGCGTTCCCGCCACTTCAGAATTTACAGAAAAGGTGTTTTCTGTTATTAATGCGAAGTGGCGTGACGACAAAAATAAAGCTTCCATTAAGCTTATACGCAATTATTTGAGATGCCATAAATATATTTAAAGCAGATACGAAATTGTTATTAGGCTGAAAAATAAAATTTGTATGAAACAAATATAGTACATTGTTTAACGAATTTTTCATCACATTTGCGAGGAAAAAAATAACTACAAAAACTATAACTGCACCAATCAAAAATTGACGAAATTAACAACTTCACTTCCAGATCAGAATATTTTATCCGTCAAAAAAAAGGTGGCAACCCTACGGCAGTGGCCGCAAACGACAGCTCCGCGGGGCAGTGCGGAAGGGGGAAATACTCGGAAATAGTCGCATAAATTGAGTAGGTAGGATGGAAATGGAACTACCTCTAATGGTTTTGTAAATTCTACGATACTGTTTAGTAATTTTAACATTTTTTAACCACAGCGACAAGTAGGTACTTATGTTAGTTACTGTTTCGTTTATATGGTTGTTGGAGAAAATAATATGACTTTGTGCGGCGTGAAAGGTTGTAATAACCAAAGCAAGATAGAATGTTATTATGTACTTACAAGCTTTTCATTAATTTAATTTGCAATGTACCTATGTACCTATGTATGTTTCTTCGGGTGGAATCTTGCAACTCAATTTTGAAGTAGGTAGATATCCTCAACCGATTGAGCTGAAATATGGCAATACAATAATATGGTACCATGGGGCTGGTCTGATGATGGAGCCGGAAGGTGGCCCTAGGAACTCTGTAATAAATAAAACAATCGTAGGTACCGAGTTTGGGCTCTTCAGAATCGTCTTGGTGAGCAATTGCTGGATGTTTATAGAAAAGTACATTTGGCTATAAAAGCTTGTCACAACAAAATATTTTTTTGACAGAAACTTAATCACCGACAAGTAAATACAAAACGATTCATTATTCACTACATAGTATAAAATGGCTCCGGCCCATCTCGTAACTTTCCCATTTCGACAACTAAACAAAAGACGTGCGAAACAAGTGACAAAGTGTGCCAACTCGTAACTATTTTAATCTTCATCTTCCCGCTGTCTGTCCTATGTAAGTAATTAGGTAGGTATGCTTAGATCTAACTACGCAACGATTTTGATGTGTTTTTTTTATACATAATAGATAAGTGATTCAAGAGTAATGTTTATATTTTTCATAAATAAGTATGTAGGTATGTAGTGTCAATTTGGACTCACAAGTTACACTTTCGAAAGTGTAAAAAACCAGCTGATAGAAATGATAAATGATGTTTATTTGCAAGTAGGTTTTTACACTTTTACACATCATTTTTTTAAACTAGATGGGGCCGGTGTTTCGTACCTGACTACTCTGAGAAGAAACAGCCGAAACAAACTCAGAGGTCATAGTCTCTTTTAAAGTCCAGACATTTATTCTTGCTCAATTCACATGAGGACTATGCAGATTAGTGCCTGAGATGGTCTTTTGATGAAAGAATCATACAGATTTGAGTGGACCTGTCCGGTCGGTGCAAGCATTTGTCAGATGTTTTTATCGTGTAGCTCGACTTATAACTCAAGGAGCTCAACGAAACGACGAACAATACCAAAGAAAGGACATTTGGGTAAGTCGCTTAAAGTAGGTACTCAAACTGCCAGACAGTTGTGGGAAAAACAAACAAAAAATAAAAATGCGATACATACCTACCCTTTTTCAAGCGCGGCAGCGGTTCCGGGAACACAGCTAATTCGTATATTAATGAACAAATGTACCTACTTACTTACTAACTGTTAACTTTTACCGACGAACTGATCTTAATAAACTTATAAAGGGTGTAAAACACCTCTTAGCGAAGCTGAAAGGAACTTGTTCTCCTCGTCATTGCGATCATTTTTTTGTTCTACACCATAGCACGGTAATATTATAATACAGTAGTGTAACTCAGCCGCATGATAGAAATAAATGCCTACAGCCGCGCGTAACGTAAACATGCGTTATAGGGCTGCCCGTCTCCAGCATTTTCATTACTTTTGCCTACTTTCTGTTTCTATTTAGTTTTGTGATTGTAAATATCCTTTTTATATGAATAAATGAAATACTTTGTATATTGAGTGATAATTCAGAACCGCATATAACTACCTATTTCACTCGTCTCAATAACTTTCCGTTACTCTATTCGCTTTATTTATTAATCCAAACACCTTTTTTTTCGTGAGATAAAAGGAAATACTTATCCATTAAAAAGACACACATTATGTACCTACCTACTAGTAAGTAATAGTTATTTATAGTCTTACCTTTCAGAGTTTCCAGGTAATTTAAAAAAAAATATGTCTGGATGCGTTATTGACGAATTCATACAACCAAAAACAGCACAATATTTCCTACTCGTCATATTAACTGATTTTTAGAGAAACAATGGCGTGGTTATTGTTAAAAAAACAACATACCGTCCGTTCGACACTGCGGTACAGCCGTGACTGTCTGCGCCCCAATCGCACCCCGAGATCGAGGCGCGTAGGTATAGCTCGCGTTTCGTTCGTTTGTATGAAGTTAGAGTACTATATTATAATATTACCGTGACCATACCTAGGGACCTTCTAGTTACGGAGATATTGATATTGTTCCAACCTTTTGACAAGTTTTTTTTTAAATACGAGTTGTTTAATGAAAGTTTATTTTTCTTTAAACACCTCTACGACCCCAGTAATATCAATCTATCCATCAGCACAATGTTTTCATTGCGTTACATTAAGTTCTACCACAAAACATGATTTTTCACCCCAAAAAAAAAAGGTTTTCCAGCAATAATTTTCGCGTAAAGTTACTTAGATTGATGTACAGAATGCTCGGTTGACGGCTTCGTGCTTAGTAATAATGTAATTATTGTTCTCATGGAAGTAATGTACCTACCAAGGTATAATGTCTTATATGGGAATCAATGTCTTTAAACCTTTGCTATACAATCTGAGATAAAATCACTGTCAGTCAGTATAAAAAAATAAAACCGACTTCAAAAAAAAAACACAAAAAGAAAAACACTAAAAGAAAAACACAAAAAAGTGAAAAATAACTTTAGTTTCAGAAGCCGGTGAAAAAAACACCAAATCAATCAAACAAAGGTCGAGCTTCGAAGTCGGTGACCTTTGTTTGATTGATTTAATGTTTTTGTCACCGACTTATTTTATTTACGACCGTTTTATTTTATTTTTCCATTTTTAGTTGTAATATCCTATACTTACAAATATTTGCTATGCATCAATTGTACATTGTTAAAAATACATGTCATGGTAATAGGCTTATCCCCAATAAATGGAACATAACATGCATAACTTTCGAAATCTGGGTGTACTGTACACATTTACGTACCCCTCAGAACATACAGGCGTAATGTTACGTCATGATGTTGTATAAACAATAAACATCCAAGCGATTACAGCAATCACGACCGATTTACCGTCTATTTTTGAAGAGTTCCATTGTATATCTCCGAATGTCAGCATCAAATCTTCACCAAATTAAAATGGAACCACCTCAGGAGTATACTCTTTCAATTAAACCAATAACTGTAACCAAAACTAGAACTAAAAGAGTAAGAGAAAACATAAAATTAAAATATACAAAATAACAAAGTACAGGTTGTCACATTCATAAATTCCTCTCACAATACTTCTGACAGGCCAATCAAATCTTATTCCATCCATCCGCAAACATACCTAACTGTCGAAATCTGGGTGTATTTTACACATCTGCGTACCCCCTCAGAGCATACAGGCGTGATGTAACGTCATACGATTGGAGCTATCACAACAGATTTGCCGTCTATTTTTGAAGAGTTCCATAGTATATCTCCGAAGATCAACATCAGATCTTCACCAAATTAAAATGGGACCACCTCAGGAGTATACTTTTTCAAATGAAAAAAGAATTTTGAGAATCGGTCCACAAATGGGAGAGAAATCAGGTAACATACATTAAAAAAAAAGTGGGTTTTTATTGAAATTTTAGGATTTGGTAAAGGCTTCTATTTACCGAATCCTAAAATTTCAATAAAAACCGGCAAATCGTCAATACAACCCTCCAAGTTCATAAAGGTCGAGAAACGATTTTTTCAAGGTCAAAGTCATTGCTAGACCTTTATGAGCTTTGAGGGTTGTATGATGATTTGGATGATTATAATTCTGTAACTACATACGTCTTACAATCGCGAACAATATTTTAATCAACATACAACCTAGCATTGGCCTGCAAATTGCAAAAAACGTAAGAAAATTTGAATTTTGCGGGCTGGTCGTAACATTCACCTTAACCGAATATTTTTTTTATGAAATGAGTCTGCTACTCATTACCAACTGCCCCGGTAAATGTAACTATAAATTGAATTGAAACTAACATAGTAACAATGATACAGTCAACCGAATGGTTGTGACTTGTTCAGTTAAATGTACAATATTCTTTGTTAATTTACACTATGAACTCTTGTAGGGACTATATTTTGACCTCAACCTTTTTAGCTTTGTAGGTTCAACTGCGAGGTCTTGTTACATTTATCATATTATGTTTATGATAAAATCAGCCAAACCAAATTGTTGACATTTGTTTGGTAAAATGTACAATATTCTTTGTTAATTTACACCATGAACTCTGGTAGGGACTATATTTTGACCTCAACCTTTTTTGTTTTGTAAGTTCAACCGCGAGTTCTTGTTATATTTATCATATTTTATGATATAGGTAATCAACCAAACCAATTTTTTGAAAGGACGGTAACAATTTTTGCCCTGATATAAATATAATATATGTAAAATAAATAATATATGATGATAAATAAGATATGTAACATATGTATGCAAAAATTAACGATTACAGTAAATTCAAATAGTCGGCATCCTTAATTATTTCCATTTTGATTTTTGGGATACATGTAAAACTAATTAAAGCTGCGGTTTATTATTCACTGATAAAACATAATTAACGCGTTTCCGGTTTGCAATTAATAGTGAAAATTATTCAAACATATTTTTAGGGGACTAATATAGGTTAGGTAAATCTCTTTACATGAAAATATGAAAGAAATGGGTTTATAATTTGTTGACTATGTAAACGTCTATTCTGTGAACAAAAACGGCTAATCCGCAGTCTACCTACAACATTAAAGTCTGTGGGTTATTCAGGTGGCTCTCAACCCTTTGTCTAGAAAGAATTCGCAAATTGTTTGGGCACATTAGCGATCCAACCAGTACTGCCTCAAAAGGAAAATCTACTACTGCTATGTCTGAGGCAATCTTCCTTCTACTATTTGCATTTCACTGCTTAGAGGCATCAAATCGCCTTTCATTTATCGATTTTTTTTCTAAGAAAACTGTTCTAATGGAACCGATTATTCAAAAAGACGCCTAAAAAAAAAGTAGCGGCAAAAACACTGTAACGTGTGAGAACTTATTAATGTAAAAGGTGTATTTTTTTAATTAAAAAATACAAGACACTATAAAGACACAGCTTTCAATGAAATAAATAAAATAAAGCTCAATCTACGTCCAATGGACTATAAAATAAACTATAAATTAACTTTGTAATCGGCAATTTTTGACAGGGCACGCGTTCATACTTCATACTAATTTGGTCATCGTCCTTCGTGTAATAAAATGTACATTATTCTTTGTTAATTTGCACTATGAACTCTGGTAGAAACAATATTTTGACCTGAAACTTTTTAGTTCTGTAGGTTCCACCGCGAGGTCTTGTTATATTTATCATATTTTTATGGTAAAATCAACCAGACTAAATTGTTGACATTTGTTTGGTAAAATGAACAATACTCTTTGTTGTTGATTTACATCAAAACTCTGGTACCAACTTCAACCTTTGTTAGTTTTGTAAGTTCAATAGCGAGGTTTTGTTATATTTATCATATTTTTGTTATAAAATCAACCAGACTAAATTGTTAAGATTTGTTTGGTAAAATGAACAATACTCTTTGTTGTTGATTTACATCAAAACTCTGGTACCAACTTCAACCTTTGTTAGTTTTGTAAGTTCAATAGCGAGGTTTTGTTATATTTATCATATTTTTGTTATAAAATCAACCAGACTAAATTGTTAAGATTTGTTTGGTAAAATGTACAATATCCTTTGTTAATTTACACCGTAAACTCTGGTAGGGACTATATTTTGATGGCAACCTATGTAGTTTTGTAAATTCAACCGCAAGGTCTTGTTATATTTACCACATTTTTATGATAAAATCAACCAGACTTAATTGTTGACATTTGTTTGGTAAAATGTACAATACTTTTTGTTGTTGATTTACATCAAAACTCTGGTACCAAATTCAACCTTTGTTAGTTTTGTAAGTTCAATAGCGAGGTTTTGTTATATTTATCATATTTTTATTATAAAATCAACTAGACTAAATTGTTAAGTTTTGTTTGGTAAAATGTACAATATTCTTTGTTAATTTACACCATAAACTCTGGTAGGGACTATATTTTGATGGCAACCTATGTAGTTTTGTAAGTTCAACCGCAAGGTCTTGTTATATTTATCATATTTTTATGATAAAATCAACCAGACTAAATTGTTGAGATTTGTTTGGTAAAATGTACAATATTCTTTGTTAATTTACACCGTAAACTCTGATAGGGACTATATTTTGATCGCAACCTATGTAGTTTAGTAAGTTCAACCGCGAAGTCTTGTTATATTTATCATATTCTTATGATAAAATCAACCAGACTTAATTGTTGACATTTGTTTGGTAAAATGTACAATACTCTTTGTTGATTTACATCAAAAATCTGGTACCAACTTCAACCTTTTTAGTTTTGTAAGTTCAATAGCGAGGTTTTGTTATATTTATCGTAGTTTCCTTGTAATTCAACCAACCTTTGCTAATTTGGTAAATCCAACAAACCTTTTTTTTCAGTGTACCACACTTTGCCCGACCCAGGCATCAAACTCAGGCCACCACTACGCTAACGACGCAGATAAGTAATATGTACCTTTGTAATCATTTTTAACCCCAAACTTAAATACACACTCGAAAACTTTATTTTCTTCTACGCAAAGTTAAATACACTCACATACTTGAGACTAGATAATATAGTAGAACATTTTGCAAGTCTACACTTGAGATATTCTTTCATATCAAACCGATATATTACTAACACCACATTTATATTTGTAGTTTTACTTAAGGCCAAGCTAATCTAAAGGCAAATATTTGTATTACAAAATAATACAAATATTTTCTGAATGAAGGCTGCACAAATATTGTGAGTAAATGAACAAGACAGCCTAAGTTTATTTATATCTTAAATACATAAACGTTATTAAGTATCTAGAGACTTTAAAACTTATATGTGAATAACTTTAAACTTGACGTAAATAATAGCTTATAAACTCTAATATATAATACAAAAACTAAAAGAAATTTTCCCAAAAAATGCTGAATTTAGCCAATGCAAGATAGAAGAGTTATTTTAGCTGTAAGTAATGATGATTACATTATAATTATTTTGGTGGCAATTTTATTTCACACGATGTGTTTTGGACTACTTCGTTGGTCAGTGGTCGCGAGTGCAGATTGCTGAGTATGAGGTCCTGGATTCGACTCCCGGGTCGGTCAAAGTGTAATTGGATTTTTCCATCAGGAATTTGTTAGTAGCAGCCACGGAGTATGAATTTGCGACCGATTGATGGCAATAGGCTCGTCCCCTATTACATGGGACTTAAAAAACCGGCCAAGTGCGAGTCGGACTCGCGCACGAAGGGTTCCGTACCATTATCTATACATTAGACAAAACGGCAAAAAAAATCACGTTTGTTGTATGGGAGCCCCCCTTAAATATTAATTTTATTCTGTTTTTAGTATTTGTTGTTATAGCGGCAACAGAAATACATCATCTGTGAAAATTTCAACTGTCTAGCTGTCACGGTTCATGAGATACAGCCTGGTGACAGACAGACGGACAGACGGACAGACGGACAGATGGACAGACGGACAGACAGACAGCGAAGTAAGTAATAGGGTTCCGTTTTTACCCTTTGGGTACGGAACCCTAAAAATAACTGCTGAAATATAGGTGTACCATTAGATACACCTCTGCCTAACCCTACGGGAATTACAAGCGTGTCGTTGTCACTTTTTCCTTTCGGTAACTTACGCACTACTTGGTAATTATTTTTTGTAGACATATAAACTTAAATTTTGTTTCCAGCCTCAAGAGAAATTATGTTATACGATCACTGCACACTATCTGTTTAAATTTAAACTTAAAGTAGTATTGATTGATTTATTGTTTTGGTTTTTCTTCGCTGACACAGATGATATATTACTATACTCTATGAACAAATGTCTGCGTCCGCGTTTCTGTCAGTGTTGCCATGCAACCATGCATAGACAAACCGTGGTGACGTGGGGTGTACATAAAATTATATTTTTATTCTGTAACCTATATTTATTACACATTAAATATTTTTATTTGTTTATTATTATTATTTTGTATTATAAATTTATATTCGTTTATGACCGTGGCATCACTCTGGGCCCTATCAGAATACCAGCGCTGTGACTTTTTTTTTAAATGTCACAGCACCTTGCTGAGATAGAAGCCTTTTGGCCTTGCACAGGACCATTTTGATTGTTTTATTTTTTTATTTTATGTTAAATGTGTGTGTTTTGGAAGAATGACAAAGCGTCCCCTTAAACAGACAAGCCCCAAACAACTCCATTACAACCTTTCGCATAGAAAACGATTTCCGAAAAAAGGGTTGAACGTTATCTGCTAAACGTCAGTTATTCTACGAGTATTCTGAACCGCAATACACTCAACAAAGCAGTCACGTGAAATGGCTAAGAAAATTACTGTTTTAGACTGTGCGCACAACAGTCAAGAAAGGTCTACAGACTTTAGAATTCTTGGGATCGAACCTAGGCAAGCACATTACTTTGTGTAATTTACGTATATTTCATCACCAATGCTCTCAAAACGGTGAAGGGAAACATCGTGAAGTGTGTTATTTATTTCATAAACACTGCTCTTATAACGGTGAAGGAAAACATCGTGAGGAAACCGGCATGGCCTAGAACCAAAAATTCGAAGACGCGTGACATCTACTACCGGCACTGCAATGGGCCCGCGTTGTGCATTACAGCCCACTCCCTCTTGTAGAGAGGAGGCCTGTGTCCCAGTCGTGGGAAAACTACAGGCTATTATGTTATGTTGTTGACAGAATAGAGAAGCAACTTAGTGGGTCTTTTTAGAAATAGTGATAGATATCATTTATTTGCCAATATCAATATCAATACCTACAGTATACAGATATGATGAGATGATAATTTCCATGAGAGTCCCGATATATTTTGCCATACGGCATGCAAAATTATTTAATATAAAACACAAAACAAAAACAAATAAACATAAAGAAACATGAAACAAAAAAGCATTTCATTCACTAAGCAGCAAAAAAAAAGAATAACTATTGTTGTATTATTTTTGTTTTAATTATTTATTATAAAATGCGAAAGTTTGTGAAGTTGTAATGTTTATAATTGCTCTTTCACGCAAAAACGAATCACAGGATTTAGATGAAATTTGGCACATATAGTATATTATATAGTTATAGTATAGTATTATAGATATAGTTTATAACCTGTATTAACACATACATAACTTTTTATCCCGGTAGTATGATTCCGCGGGACAATGATCGAACTCCACGCGGACGAAGTCGCGGGCATAAGCTAGTAAGTATCATAAACGACCAAAATAAAGGTCTACCTGTGTCGAATCGAAATTCGGTAACCCTTTAAAACGTGTAAAGGTAACAGACGTTCAGAGTTTCATTCGCATTTATAATATTACTAACGGACGTCCCGCGGTTTCACCCACGTAGTTCCCGTTCCCGTGAGAGTACGGAGATAAAATAAAGCCTATGTTACTCAAGGTGAATGTAGCTTTCTAATAGTGAAAGAATTTTTGAAATCAGTTCATTACTTCCGAAGATTACCCCCTACATACAAACTTACAAACAAATGTTACCTCTTTATAATATTATTATAGTATAGATTTTATTTTTATTTTAGCTATGTTATTGCAATTTGTATGTATATTTGTTATTTTGTGTGTAATAAAGAATAAGAATAAGATTATTAATGAATATAGAAATTTAAAAACTCTTGTCTGAAGTCTGCGCACATCCTTACATTTTAGATACATCGAGCTGCTTTGAGCGAAGACCTAATCTTTGGAGTTTCCGGAGAATAAAGGTTTATTTTAAATCTGTCTGAGTTTTCAGTCGCCTTTTGTATTGGGGATTTTCACTTTGACCTTTTGCCTTTAGATGCTGTGTCAAATTTAATAACGTAGCTTGACTTTTCGAATGCTTTGATTTAGTAAAATAATGCTGCATACAGGTTATAAGCGGACCGGGTTGGTGGCTTCATGACGACGAAGCTGTCAACCAAGGATTCTGTACATCAAACTAAGTAACTTTACGAAAAAATCACTGCTGAGAAACGACTTTTTATCACTGCTGAGAAACGACTTTTTCTGGGATCAATCAACTTGCTACAGAGTGAACACAGACACTTCACGAAGCCGTCAACAAAGCATTATACATCAAACTAAGTAACTTTACGAAAAAATCACTGCTGAGAAACGACTTTTTGTGGGATCAATCAACCTGCTACAGAGTGAACACAGACACTTCACGAAGCCGTCAACAAAGCATTATACATCAAACTAAGTAACTTTACGAAAAAATCACTGCTGAGAAACGACTTTTTGTGGCGTCAATCAACCTGCTACAGAGTGAACACAGACACTTCACGAAGCCGTCAACAAAGCATTATACATCAAACTAAGTATAACTTTACGAAAAAATCACTGCTGAGTAACGACTTTTTGTGGGATTAATCAACCTGCTACAGAATGAACACAGACACTTCACGAAGCCGTCAACAAAGCATTATACATCATACTAAGTAACTTAACGAAAAAATCACTGCTGAGAAACGACTTTTTGTGGGATTAATCAACCTGCTACAGAGTGAACACAGACACTTCACGAAGCCGTCAACAAAGCATTATACATCATGCTAAGTAACTTTACGAAAAAATCACTGCTGAGAAACGACTTTTTGTGGGATCAATCAACCTGCTACAGAGTGAACACAGATACTTCACGAAGCCGTCAACAAAGCATTATACATCAAACTAAGTATAACTTTACGAAAAAATCACTGCTGAGAAACGACTTTTTGTGGGATCAATCAACCTGCTACAGAGTGAACACAGACACTTCACAAAGCCGTCAACAAAGCATTATACATCAGACTAAGTAACTTTACGGAAAAATCACTGCTGAGAAACGACTTTTTGTGGGATTAATCAACCTGCTACAGAGTGAACACAGACACTTTACGAAGCCGTCAACCAAGCATTATACACCATACTAAGTAACTTTACGAAAAAATCACTGCTGAGAAACGACTTTTTGTGGGATTAATCAACCTGCTACAGAATGAACACAGACACTTCACGAAGCCGTCAACAAAGCATTATACACCATACTAAGTAACTTAACGAAAAAATCACTGCTGAGAAACGACTTTTTGTGTGATTAATCAACCTGCTACAGAGTGAACACAGACACTTCACGAAGCCGTCAACAAAGCATTATACATCATGCTAAGTAACTTTACGAAAAAATCACTGCTGAGAAACGACTTTTTGTGGGATCAATCAACCTGCTACAGAGTGAACACAGACACTTCACGAAGCCGTCAACAAAGCATTATACATCAAACTAAGTATAACTTTACGAAAAAATCACTGCTGAGAAACGACTTTTTGTGGGATCAATCAACCTGCTACAGAGTGAACACAGACACTTCACAAAGCCGTCAACAAAGCATTATACATCAGACTAAGTAACTTTACGGAAAAATCACTGCTGAGAAACGACTTTTTGTGGGATTAATCAACCTGCTACAGAGTGAACACAGACACTTTACGAAGCCGTCAACCAAGCATTATACACCATACTAAGTAACTTAACGAAAAAATCACTGCTGAGAAACGACTTTTTGTGGGATTAATCAACCTGCTACAGAGTGAACACAGACACTTCACGAAGCCGTCAACAAAGCATTATACATCATGCTAAGTGACTTTACGAAAAAATCACTGCTGAGAAACGACTTTTTGTGGGATCAATCAACCTACTACAGAGTGAACACAGACACTTCACGAAGCCGTCAACAAAGCATTATACATCAAACTAAGTATAACTTTACGAAAAAATCACTGCTGAGAAACGACTTTTTGTGGGATCAATCAACCTGCTACAGAGTGAACACAGACACTTCACAAAGCCGTCAACAAAGCATTATACATCAGACTAAGTAACTTTACGGAAAAATCACTGCTGAGAAACGACTTTTTGTGGGATTAATCAACCTGCTACAGAGTGAACACAGACACTTTACGAAGCCGTCAACCAAGCATTATACATCATACTAAGTAACTTTACGAAAAAATCACTGCTGAGAAACGACTTTTTGTGGGATTAATCAACCTGCTACAGAGTGAACACAGACACTTCACGAAGCCGTCAACAAAGCATTATACACCATACTAAGTAACTTAACGAAAAAATCACTGCTGAGAAACGACTTTTTGTGGGATTAATCAACCTGCTACAGAGTGAACACAGACACTTCACGAAGCCGTCAACAAAGCATTATACATCATGCTAAGTAACTTTACGAAAAAATCACTGCTGAGAAACGACTTTTTGTGGGATCAATCAACCTGCTACAGAGTGAACACAGACACTTCACGAAGCCGTCAACAAAGCATTATACATCAAACTAAGTATAACTTTACGAAAAAATCACTGCTGAGAAACAACTTTTTGTGGGATCAATCAACCTGCTACAGAGTGAACACAGACACTTCACAAAGCCGTCAACAAAGCATTATACATCAGACTAAGTAACTTTACGGAAAAATCACTGCTGAGAAACGACTTTTTGTGGGATTAATCAACCTGCAACAGAGTGAACACAGACACTTTACGAAGCCGTCAACCAAGCATTATACATCATACTAAGTAACTTTACGAAAAAATCACTGCTGAGAAACGACTTTTTGTGGGATTAATCAACCTGCTACAGAATGAACACAGACACTTCACAAAGCCGTCAACAAAGCATTATACATCAGACTAAGTAACTTTACGGAAAAATCACTGCTGAGAAACGACTTTTTTTTGATGAAAAATCTCGTTTTACGTTAGTACTCAATGTTTCGGTCGCAAAACATTGTGCTGATAACAATTGAATAGTACGGGGGTCGTGGAGGAGTTTAAAGTCAAGTCCTTACATTAAAAACAACTATTTAAACAAAAATCACTTGTAAAAAAGTTGCAACTTTGACCCCCAATCTCCGTAATTAGAAGGTTCCCAGGTCTAGTCTAGAAGAAAAAAAATATTGCAATAACGGGGAGAACAAGTGCCTTTCGGCTTCGTTAAGGGTATAAAAGGCAAATCTTTCAAATCTTTTGAAAAATTGTGTCAGGTTTATAATATATCGCATCTAACACTGGCAACACTGTCAATGACGTTTTCGAGCCACCCATAGTTCTCATCCTGCATCTTAGAATAAAAGACTAATAAGGACAACGGTGTTTCCTTGGTATATTACGCCTCTACTCCCTGACAAATACTACAAATTGTGGACATATTATTGCGATTCCACAATAATTAATGGTTTATTTAAGCAGCAGATGAGATTAATTATTAGCCCCGAGAGGGGTCGCTCTAGACAAACACGCTGACCTTATCGGCGATGTTTTTCAGAAATATCTGGTGCGTACTCTCGCACGTGTAATAAAGGTCAAGCTGTAATTTCTGCTGACCCCCTTGGGAACAAGATGTAGCTTTATGTATGTCCGCACGTGTAATTGTGTATTTCACGACTGCAATCCAGTCGCCTTTGATATACGACTTTTAACAAAAAGGGTACAGTCATATGGATGGTTGATACTGACCATCAAAATGAACAAATTTTTCCATGGGACCACCATCGTAATGGTCTCATACGCTTTCTCATACATTTGGGTCGAGTAGGTATTGGAGTTTTGTGTTTTTTTCGACCTGAATGGCGCAGCGGTAGTGAGGCTGCTTTACGTTCTTAGGGTCCCGGGTTCGAATCCCGGTCGGAGCAAATGTTTGTGTGATGAGCATTTGCACATTTGTTTCCGAGTCATGGATGTTTATATGTATAATAAGTTTGTATTTACAAACAAAAAGTATCTATGTAGTATAATATCAACTATCTGGTGTCCACGACACAAGCCTCGTTGCTTAGTGTGGCACTAGATAGCGCTATGTGTAATGTCCAGCGATATTTATTTATTTATTTATTTATTTGTATGAGGCCGTTGATAATTTTTTCGCGATTCCGATGGTGGTCCTATGGAAGTAAGTTGTTCAGTTTGATTGGTCTGTAGCATACCCCTCCATATGACCTTTTATGTTACATGTTGTATTATACCCAATTTGCACCGGCATTTTTAAGACATCAACTTGATACCAGGGACCCTGCATTCGTAGATGGTACAATCATCATCTGCTTAGCCTTTTCCCAACTATGTTGGGGTCGGCTTTTAGTGTAACCAGATGTAGCTGAATACCAGTATTTTACGTAAGTGACAACCCAGTTAGTACTGGGTAATACGATACCTCTTGGTAAGACTGATGGTTGTCAGACTTTTGGGACACTGACTAACTACAACGTCTGTCAAAGTTTCTACAAATGACAGCTGGGATCAACGGCTTAACGTGCTTTCCGAGGCACGGAGGAAACTCTGTATATAATGGGTGGTCACCCATCCACGGACCAACCTAGGCAAGCGCGGCTTAACCTTAAGATCGACCCGAGCGGCAGTTATTATTTAGCCACGAGCTCCTTGTAGGTGGTACAATATTCACCGATAAACATATTTCAAATCAACTCCACTATTACCGTTCAGAATCTTACTCCAAAAAACCTTTCTTAACCCACCATAAATAAAATAAAATGAAGTTATATTGACTGAAATCCAAGTAAACTACCTGCTTATGGTCCTCCCCTACCCATAAATCCGTTTTATCCCTCTTCTGAGGCTGTCCCCACTTCGGAGGAGGTAGGAGGGCGGAGGAAGGATATGTTCCAACGTGAGCACGATTACCTGTCAACTTACGGCCTACTTATTCTTAACGTGTTTTTAGTATCGGGCTTATTGCGATACTAGCTATATGCGGTGGCTTCGCTTGCCATATAAAGATTTTAGAATAATGAAGAAGGAAAATATAACTTGTTTGGTGTCACTGTACTTGCTTAGGTCACACGAGAAAGTGTTTTCCGTCGTATGGAACGTATGTATGTAGATAAAATTTTCAGCCTATGTGAGTTAAACAATGAGGGCTATCGTGCATACATTCGCCGCAAGAGTCGTTCGTGTAGAGTGTGGTCTTCAGAAATGTCAGATCAGAGTATTCTTTTTTATCACGTATTTTTTCTAATTTTCAAGATTGAGCCATTCCTGATTAATTATGACTTGAAGATTTAAGTGTACCTATCTAATTTTTGTTAGTACTTAAAGGAGAATGATTTTGAAATTTTTATACTTGCTTACTTTATGGACAACATTGTAAAATGTATCTTAAATTATAAAATAAGTGTATCAATCAATATTGGATATCAACACTACAGCCCTGATTATATTCAGATGTCATTTTAAATGAAACAATTATTTGATATCTTAAAATATCACACAAATATGCGTTTACGCAGCTATTCTTTTCAATAAGAAGAGGTGGTAAGAAAATATTGTAGAGTTCTTTAATTATTGCTCATTGGAAAAGGACTTCAGTTTTAAATAGAAAACAGGAGATTCTCATCACAATTGGATTTTTAGAAGCTACTTTGTTCGCCTCTAATATGAAATATCATGTTTAGATTGATTCGTTCGTCTTGTGGTTGCAGGCGCGACTGCTTAGCATGGTCTTGGGTTCTATTCCCTGATCGGGCAGTGTTATTATTTTTTACATCAGGCATTTTTCAGCAGCAAAGGAGTCTGGATTTGTGCTCAGTTCTATCCGGGCCGCCCTCTATTACATGTGACTTAAACATAACTGGCGAAATGTGGGTGTACTAATGGGTACACCTCTGACTACCCCTTTTTTTTCGGATGGGAAGTCATCAAAAGACTCCTCCCGCTTTGGGCGGAGCAGGAGGGAGTGTCAGACTTTTACTGACTAAAACCCATTCATGTTCCTTCATCGCCCTTTGTGTTCCGGGGCCACGGTATCTCTTTCGAACAGTCCCGCAACCCCGGTAGGCATCGGCCCTTGCGGACCCCTTCCTTTTGCTGACTCTCTTTGAGGCGCGCGTGGAACACGAACGCACCGTCGCGTCGACACGGCCTGTCGTCATAAGACGGATGGACGGCGAGCTAGCCCATAGCTCACCGTCCACAGGCCCGCACCTCTACCTACCCCTTCGAGGATAACGAGCGTGATTATGTTATGTTAAGTATATTTAATATCATTTCAGTCTAAAATCAGGTCGTTGAATATAAGTAGACCGTATATGTGTAGATAAGTAGATGGAAGGTGGCGGGTAATCGTGCAGATACCGGCGGCACTCATCCTTCCTGTCTTGACGAGCCCTTATCTCTGCCATCTTTTAAACGGTGTCATTTTGTTTAACCCACATACATACATAAAAACTTGCTCATATAGATAAGATTCGCAGGGGAAAAACAGGACCGAATCAGGTGGCTTAAACTTAAACTCAAAGCATTTATTTCAATTAGACCATTACAGGCACTTTTGAATCTCAGAAAAACAAATAAAGCGAAGCTACAGTCCCAGTCACAAGACATAAAAACTGTGAGCGTACTGTAGTTGCCCATTTCTATGGAGAAGAATGGGCAAGAAACTCCATTGACACCCTTTTAAATCAAATTCAAAATCACCTTACAATGAATGATCTCTCAAACCAGTGTTGTTTTAATCTCAATTCAGTGCCAGAAAGCGATGGAGCTAGGCTTCCAATAATGGGTGTAAAATACCCTTATTAAAGGAAGGCAGTTGTTGTTCTTCCCGTCACTGCATTTTTTTTCTAGACCGTACCTGGGAACCTTCTATATATTCTTCTTCTTCTATTGGAGGTCAAAGTTCCGACATAAACGCATGTTTTTTTTTGTTTATGTTTTTAATGTTATAACTTTACTTTAAATACCTCCATGTCTACTATTACCTAAATGAATCCATCAGAACAATGGTTTAAGTGCGTTACATTGAGTCCTCGTCAAATTTTCCCAATCAAACTTGAACCTAATGCATTAGCGATAAAGTTGAAAATATCTATATCTATACATATAATAAATCTGTAGAAAAATCGTTTTTGTACATCGAAAATATTTTGAAAAAAAATTGCCAGGGTGTTAAAGGATAACCAACAGAACCCATTTCCAGCATTTTTGGATTTTTTGTCTGTTTATCTGTTTGTCTGTTTCGATGATCAAGCATCATACTGTGTCATACTCTCTCTAACCCTCTCGCTCATGTGAAGCAGACGAAGTTGCACGGGTCAGCTAGTATTAAATAAATTTGACAGATTGTAGCAGTCTGATGTGCTGAATCTGTACTAAAACAAGATGCATTACCTCAAGTAGCTACATCGTCGAGTTTCTTCGAGAAAAGCAAGTTATCGGAGCAAGAATATATATATATAAGGATCCGACACGAAAAATGTCACTACGTTGTAACTCAGTCGCTTGGATGCATCGCAACGGAAACACATTTTAAAAACATGTTTATCTTAAGGTAGGAAACACACTGCGAGGGGGAAGCTATGCGAGGCTATTATGTTCATTGAACCGCGAATATGTAAACGATTGTGTATATTTTTTTATTAAGCATCCAGGAAGATTTTCACATATCAAAATGTATGGCGATGACTTTCAACCCACAAAAACGAAGCCACCCGCGCTCCAATAGGATAGACGACAAAAAAAAATCTCATTAGTCCGTCAGATAGATTTCCAAAAAATATTGGACACATATTTTAGAAGATACTATAGGATTAGGTTCAGAAATAAAAGTAAACTTTGACTGAGGATGAATATATTCACTTTGTACTTCAGTATTACAATACTTAAAAGACGTTTATAAACACTCGTGAACTGCTATGAACAGACTGCCAGGCCGATGTCGGCATTCTTGCCCCTTCCCTCAAAACCAAATGTACGCAGTGGTTTTAAGAACCGTATTCATACCACTGCGTAAACCGTTAAATTACTGCACTCATAAAATTGAACAACCGTGTTCATGACTAGTAAAAGCAGTGGCACTAAGTGGTAATCCATAAAACTGCGTAAATCGTTAAATTACTGTACTCATAAAATTAAACAATCGTACATAAGACTAGTAAAATTACAATATTTATTAATAAGTCTAACAATACAGTGCGTCGAAAACTCGAGTGACGTCACATTTTAGTACATTTTTACTCAAATGTGACGTCACAAGCCCCCACTCATGAACACGTTTTATCTTCGTCATTTTTTATTAATTTGATAAAACAAAAAACACGTACTTAGCCAATATTTTTCGATGATCTAACTGACGGAAGCAGAATTATGTTTTTTTTAGTCAGTCATCATCCCTATTGCGTTCTGAGAGATTTTGATGAAACATAAATTATATTTATATTATTGTTCACAATGGGACAGCGCAATGACATAACATCACGCCTGTAATACCCGATGGGTTGGGTATAGAGGTGTACCATGTAGTACACCCACATTTAGCCAGTTATGTTTAAGTCCCATGTAATAGGGGCGGGCCTATTGCCATCAACCGGGCACATATCCAGACTCAGTAGCCCTTACTGAGAAATTTTTGATGCAAAAACCCAAAAACACTTTGCCCAACCTGGGCAAGCAGTTGCGCTTTGGACCCTAGATCAACGTGACCAATAAATGTTGTTGAATTGTCAAAATGAGCATTGGGAATGCGAGTGTGTTACGCCATTACCACGTGAGCCTTTTGAAACGAAAACATCACATATGACCATAAGAAATTGAGTTACAGCTCCCAAAGTTAGCAACACAATCTCCAATTTTATGAAAAGAACTGTAAAAAAAGCTTTTAATAAAAGCAAGCCAAAAAACATCGGTCGTAATCAAATTACCCTTGGTTTGATGAGACCTTTTGCGCAATTTTAATACCTGACAAATCGTTTGTAGTCAAAGTAAAATAAAATTCGTCAAATGAATTGAAACTAAAAAGATTGAAAGTGAAATCAGTTGTGAATTCCAATCAACTACGACAGACTACTCAATCAAATAGAGTGTCCGTAATACTTGTACCTACCCACCCTCCATTGATTGAACAATGCATTCGCATAATGGATCACCACTCAGAACTCAAAGGGAATAATAACGGCACAATTACACCTACTCCCGTTATCAGTAAAGTCAGACTTTGATTGGACTGGAAATCGATTAGCATAATCAGCCTATAATATTCCCACTGCTGGGACGCAGGCCTCCTGTCTATGAGAGAGAACAGGCCATAATCCACCACGCAGGCCCAGTGCGGGTTGATAAATGTCACATGTCTTCGAAGTTTTGGTTCTAGGACATGTGTTCCTCACGATGTTTTCCTTCACCGTTTTGAGAGCAATGGTGATGAAAAATAAATTGGACAAAGTAATGCGCCTGTCTGGGTTTGAACCCTTGACTTTCTGCTCTCACCGATTCATCATCATCAGCCTATTAATGTTCCCACTACTGGGACACAGGCCTCCTCTCTATGAGAGGGAAACCGATTACCTAGTTTAAATTGCCTTAAAAATCGAATTTTGGTAAACAAGAGATTCGGGCTAACAACTAACTAATAAATATCCAATATAGTCTTCGACTTGTTTGTCTGCTTCGTCCCCCTATTCCATAAATTTCTTAGCTCGGTGTAAATAACGTGACAGGTGTTCGAATCTGTTGAAAGGCATTATTTCGAGTTATATTTCATCACCACTGCTCTCAAAACGGTACAGGTAAATACCATGAAGAAATCGGCACGAAAAAAATCCAACCTAACCTAACCATCCCTAAACCCGCGTGGTGCAGTACAGCCCGCTTCTCCTCGCAGGGAGCAAGCCTATTTGCCAGCAATGGACACATTATTGGCTGAATATGCATGCAGTTCCCAACTAACGACCAATTGAAAAGAAACTGTGAATTCGCCAAGTGCTCTGTCTTAATTATTTCCAAGTAGTCAAGTGATTCCGATAATAGATCGAGGAATTAAAACGAAAAAAGGAAAATTACTAAAGATTAATTAAAAATTCTCATTGTGACCGACAGGTTCCATCACTGTTAAAAGCCTCTTGTCATGATGAATGAAAGTAGAATGGTGTTTGAGGAAAGATTTTTAATTTGACTTTTGGGTGTAAATTAACTAACAAAAAACACTTATTCCGGAGTTAGAACAGTCATTATTTTTCCGCAGGAACTATTTCTTACTTTGTTACAAAATCTGACTTCAAACAATGCTTAATTTAATATGACCTCCTTGATAAAATTCAAAGTAACGTAATGTCGATTGCGACATGAGTACGAGTAAGAATCGGGTAGGGAGTCGTTACCGTAGGAGGATCGAGTGGGTGCAGATGGTTGGTTAAGGAGTTACTTAATAACAATTTTCTGGAGGTAACCGCTGTGTAAAGGATGATTTGGCAAGAACGGTCTCTGATAAGATGACGAGTAATAGAAAAGTATGGAAGAAGAAGATATGCTGGGCTAAGAATATATCCATCCATTTCCATCTCATTTGGAGGCATCCAAATGAGATGGAAATGGATGGATGGATGTGATTGGGATAAGGGCAAGATAATGATAATGATGATGTTTTGGAGGTAATCGCTCCGTGAAAAAGAAATTGTAGTCAGCTGCATCCAGCTAGATTGAAAGCCGATTATAGGGTTATAGGAAAAAACTTAGGAGAAACTCAGAAATACTTCAACTGCATCTCGTTGGACTCGAAGCCGACCCAATTATAATGACAGGAAAAGAGGCCAGGGAGGTTACGGTTACCAATATTCGAATAATATCCGATAGTGCCTCAGTCCTTCAGTCCTTAAAGAGTAATCAGATAACGTCGAGACTGATACTAGAATGCCATAATGCCCTAGAACGAATCACGGTACTAAACTATAACACGGTAACACTACAATGGATCAAAGGTCACAGTGGATCACTTCGGAACGATGCGGCTGATGAACTTGCCAGAAGAGGATCCAGCACAAAACACTGCGGACCCGAGCCCATTGTGCCTATTCCCTTCAAGCCACTAAGAAGCTGGTTAAAGGAACACACTCGAATACAAGCGGAGAAATGGTGGACCTCGGCACCAGGGTGGAGGCAATCCAAGGAAGCCATGCCATCCCTTGACACAAAGCTGACCAGGCGCCTTCTGCGCCTGGACAGAGATAGCCTACGACTGGTGGCGGGGACCATCACTGGACACTGTTCACTAAATAAACACTTCCACACCCTAGGAATCACTGACAGTCCCCTATGCAGAGCATGCATGGAGGCGGAGGAAACGGTGGCGCATGTGCTCCTTGAGTGCACTGGCGTTACCAAGATTCGCGAGGAGACCCTGGGAACACCAAGATCCCTTGCGGACGCCCTGAGAAGACCGGGAAGTTTGATCTGCTTCTGGAGGGAGGTGGGCTGGTTGGAGTAAACGGCCACCACGGCTCACGCACAATGGTTCACTTTAAGGACTAAGTGCGGAAACCAAAACCCCATGATAGATAGATAGATAGATGAGGATGATGACGTAGGATGACCCATCGTTAGAAAAAAATCGGGTGGGGCTGTGTCGGTGCACACGGCCGTTGGTTTTAACGTGAAACGTCTACATCACATATCAGTCACGACGACCCGAATCAATATGTCGGCCTTATCTCGATTTTTTTTTTTTTTTTAAACTTATTGTTTATTTTTACCTACCTAATATCGTCCAAGTCATATTTATTATTATTCAAATCGATTGGTCTAAATGATTTCTGTAAATTCACGAAAGAATCACCGCGCTATCACGCGTGAGTCGTGAGTTATACTGAATAGAAACCAGCGAGAGCGCCGGTTTCCGTTATTCTACGCAGTGCCCCTCCACCGTCGCCCCGCCCAGCCCCGATGCAAACTTAAGGTCTTAGCAGCGAGCTGACTATATACGCTAAATAATGACACTAAACGCATGTTTCTACAATTAACAATTTTGTAGTTATTATGTCAGACGATATAACCCAATTCGTTACAGTCCGGTTTTCTGACATGGGATACCATGTGTGTATGGAACCGATTTTAAAGATGTTTCACAAGTTTTTGCTCGTAGCATGGCTTTCTATGGATCACAAACAATTATTTGCAGTACTACTTAGTAGTTGGCAACAATAGGCAATAAAATCCAACGCACTGACGCCCGGAAATGTGTGTGTGTTATGTGAAATTACATTTTAAACGCAAAACTTGTTTGTTACTAACGAGCACACAAACTTAAAGTGCGGAAATAAATAAAACTAAAGTGTCTCTTTGTAATTTCAAAATAACAACGTTTTACTGAATGCATGTGAAAGTATATATTACGGGGGGCTTATTCCACAAATCCCCCCTAAAAGAATCCCTCTCAGGGCGGAAAACTGGACTTCAATTTAAAAATAATCCAGAAAGTCCCCTATTCATTTTGAGTTATTCCACTATTCCCCCTGAGAGAATCTTCCTCAAAAACTGAACCATAATGTAATAAAATCAAAAAATATAAATGTTAATTATAACAAACACAAAATATATTTTCATTTTTTTGTCTGTCTGTCTGTTCGTTCCGGCTAATATCCGAAATGGCTAGACCTATTTTGAGAGGACTTTTACCTGAAGTTATAAGAAGTAACTTAGGCTACTTTTATTTTAGAAAACGTATTAGGGTTCCGTGCAAAATTAAAACTCTTAAAATTGTTAAAGAAATCCGATTCCAATAGGTTAGGAATATTTTTATTATAATAATTACACGTGGACGAAGGTCGCGTACACTAGTTGTGTAATAAAGGGTGTAAAAAGACTCTTAACGAAAAAAGACTTAACGAAGCCGAAAGGCACTTGTTCTCCCCGTCATTGCGATCATTTTTTTGTTCTGGACCATACCTGGGAACCTTCTAGTTGCGGCGATATTGGGGGTCAAAGTTCCAACATTTCCACTTTTTTTTTTTTAACTGTATGTTTTGATGTAAGATTTTTACTTTAAACATCTACACGAACCCCGTACTATTCATCCATCAGCACAATGTTTTATGTGCGTTACATTGAGTCCTACTGAAAAACGTGATTTTTCACCCCAAAACAAATTCATTCTTTTTTTTTTTGCGTAGAATTACTTATTTCGCTGTACGTACAGAATGCTTTGTTGACGGGTTCGTGAAGAGTCTGTTTATACCCTTTATAAGTGCCTTGAATTGAACGCTAAGTTAGGGAAACCTAAAAGAAAATAAACAGACGTACGCCGTAAGCAGTAAGGCGGTTTTTACACGACATCGCTCATCCGCG
This sequence comes from Xestia xanthographa, assembly GCA_905147715.2. Lineage (NCBI taxonomy): Eukaryota > Metazoa > Arthropoda > Insecta > Lepidoptera > Noctuidae > Xestia > Xestia xanthographa. Next base: position 10,899,768 of record LR990660.1, on the reverse strand, counting down.
AGGTCGGGTGGAGGCGATGAAGAGGATGTTTTTTTTTACGATATGGCATCTTGAAGTACAACCTAAGGAGGTTGTCGTACTACTACTGGACTATCCTGTGAGTGCTTTGAATGTAAAGCCTCCAGCCAGGGCAAAAAACTTACAAACTAAGCGACTACACGCTAAGGGCCCCTCCGCCGTGGTACGGCTTGGGGCATCGCTGGGGGAGGACAGCAAAAGGCCAGGCTGGATCTGAATGGTATCATTATTTAACTGAGCTTGTGGTCCAAAATCAGCCCGATTTTGGACTACAAGCTCAGCCATGCGGACTGGCTCGAGCAAGGGTCGAGGAGGCGAAGAGGACTTTGTGGCGGTGAATCGCCTTTTTTTTTTTTTCGTTTGGGAAATCATCAAATGACTCCTCCCGCTCTGGGCGAAGCAGGACGGAGCGTCAGACTTTTACTGACTAAAACCCATCCATGTTCCTTCATCACCCTTTGTGTTCTGGGGCCACGGTATCTCTTTCGAACAGTCCCGCAGCCCGACACAGTCCCGCAGCCCGCAGTGAATCCCCTTAAATACATAACACAGACACGTGTGGGGAGCCGCGGGCTCAGTTGGTAAATAATAATTTGTTATGTTGTCTTACATCCTTTCCTATTTAAAATTTCGTGAAGTAAAGTTTTACAAAGTATCAAGGTTCTGACTTTGATTATTTTGTTCAACATATTATGAGATGATTTTATATAAGTACATAAACAAGTTTCCTAACATTAACTCCTGTTACACAGATCATCCTCCCTCAAAATTCTCACTCTGGAAGTGGTTTAGTAATATATTCCATAATAATATTCATTTTAAATGTAGCATAGGATAGGATTCGTCTAGCAGAGCTGCAATAAAAATGGAAATTGCCCAATACATGGCCGACGAACTTTAACTAGTTTTTTATCTTTTTGAAACCAGAACGGTACGGTTCTGGTTTTAAAATGACAACTACTGGTACTGATAGATAAAAAAACGAGAGTTTTACTACAAAATAACATCACGCCTGTAATCCCCGAGGGGTTAGGCAGAGGTGTACCTAATAGTCCACCCACAATTTGCCAGTTACGTTTAATTTCCTTGAAATTGGGGCTCGCCCATAAGCCTAATGGTTTTCCATCAGCAATTTCTCAGTAGCAGCCACGGAGTATGGATTCGTGTGTGCTGGATTGCCATCAACCGGGCACAGATCTGTAGCGGCACTATAAAAAGTACTTCGCTACATGGAACAAAAAGTACTAAAGCGCCATCTATACCCCCAAATTGGGGGTATGAAGAACAGGGTGTAAAGCTCTTCATCCCCCATAGAAAAGGGAGGATCCTCCGACCCGACGGGTGTTATGTCTGATGGGCCACTGCCCGACAGTTGTTGTCGGGATCTCGTATATAGTCTCAATTCGCGGATAAAGTTGCTTGCGCGATGTAGGATTTTGACGTGTTTCGCGGTTAGTTCATCATCTCTGTCATAGATGGCGCTGTAGTACTTTTTGTTCCATGTAGCGAAGTACTTTTTTTAGTGCCGCTACAGATCCATACTCCAACAACATATCCACTTTACATTTTTCAACGCGCTCCTCAGGCAACTTCAGACCTACTTTCCGAGTATGAGTAATGAAAACTTATATTATGCGTATATTATTGTTCACAATGGGACAACGCAATGACATAACATCACGCCTGTAATCCCCGAAGGGTAAGGCAGAAGTGTACCCAATAGTACCTACACCCACATTTCTCCAATTATGTTTATGTCCCACGTAATAGGTACCATTACTACTACTACTACAACAGCCCATAACGTCCACTGTTGGACATAAGCCTCTCCCATGATGGGAGGAATTTGCCGTAATCTCCACGCTTGGCAGGCGGATTGGAGATCGCAGTGATGAAAGACTAACAGAAAACGCTGCTGCCCATTCTCTGGTCTACGGAGGCGCAAGGTGTTCTGCCTCAGACATTAGTCGCCTTATACGACACCCGTGAGTGTAATGGGTTGGTTTTATTCTACTCTGCCGGATACCACACGGCTGCCATTAACCGGGCACAAATCCAGACTTCGTAGCAGCTATTGAGAAATTCCTGATCGAAAAACCCAATAACACTCTGCCCGACCTGGTAATCGAACCCAGGACCTCATACATTAGTCGTAGCGCGTGTAGCCACTAGACCAACTCGGCAGTCATTAGTACAAGGAACCTCATTATATAGAACGAAGGCAATCACACTTAAGATCCATTTTAATTAAGAACGAACATGACTTCTTATAATTACTGGCGTACGGAAATATGGAGCAATTTGAAGGCGTGTGGAAACAAAAATTGAATCATAATAACCTACTAATATTATAAATGCGAAGCTTGTGAGGATTTCTGGATGTTTGTTAGGTACTCTTTCTCGCAAAAACTACTAACCAGATTTGGATGAAAGGCACACATATAGTTTATAACCTGGATTAACTCATAGAATACTTTTTATTCCGGGAGAATACCGTGGGATAATTACAGAACTCCACGCGGGTGAAACCGCGGGCATAAGATAGTCATTAATAGTACTGATGATTATCTTTACCGATACACATGCCCAGTCAAAATGTAATAGGCAGATTGTAGACAAACCACGGACATAGGACACTGCTGTCGATTCTGTTGTGCACAAACTAAACTTAATTTAGGCTATTGCTATCTTTTACTCTCTTATAAAACGAGTAAGAGACGGACGTAATTTAGAGCTGTCAAATTTAGTTGGAACTAATATTTTCATACAAATGAAAGGTGCACGTAAAAACAAATGTCGACTAAAAACATGGTGAAGCGCAAGGCATAAACTAGTTTGACATCTCCAACTTAGTTCATAGCTATAGCAGCTGTCCTTTTCTCGCACTGCCTTTTAGTAAAAGATAGCAATAGCCTAAATTAAGTTTAGTTTGTGCACAATAGAATCGACACCACTGACTGATACTTCGCACCGGTTCCACGGAATCTTCAGCTAGCGGTGTTTATAGTAAATGGTGTTCAAATGTTTCTAGAACAATTTTAAATGACAATTCAATAACAGTTAAATACCTTCGTCATCGTCAATATAGCAGAATTCTATCTCACGACGGTGCGCTTGGCAACACGCTTTGTTTTCAGTTCTAGCAAAAGACGGTTCTGAGCGGTAGAAACGTATAGTAGTATTTCAAAAAGCGATTCCATGCCGCTAGATGAGGCAGCGAGTAACTAGGGTGTTTATAGGTATTAAAATATTTCTAGAACAATTTTAAATGACAATTCAATAACAGTTAAATACCTCCGTCATCGTGTGGAATGGTATCGCACGCGTACCTAAGCATTGACTGCGCTCGGCAATAATATGCTCTGTTTTCCGTTCTGGGTTAAGGTTCTGAGCGATAAAAACGTATAGCAGCATTTAAATATGCGATTCCGTGCCTGATGAGGTGCAATCCTTAACCATTCATAATTTAAGTAACGGGTGACGACCCGCTACTTAAACCTACAATGGTTAAGGATTGCGATTGCTCTGTTTTCCGTTCTAGCAAATGAAGGTTCTGAGCGTTAGAAACGTATAGCAGCATTTAAAAATGCGATTCCGTGTCTGATGAGGCGCAATCCTGTGTAGGTTTAAGTAACGGGTCGTCACCCGTTACTTAAACCTACAATGGTTAAGGATTGCGATTGCTCTGTTTTCCGTTCTAGCAAATGATGATTCTGAGCAATAGAAACGTATAGCAGCATTTAAAAATGCGATTCCGTGCCTGATGAGGCGCAATCCTTAACCATAGTGGGTTTAAGTAACGGATCGTCAGAATCCCAAAAGCCTGACAATTGGGTCTGGTAAGCCTCAGAATAGACCTTTAACACAATAATTGGGTTAAATAGATAGAGGTCAGAAGACAAAGCTCCACGTAAAATATTGAGAAGATTCAGCCGTTTCTACTTAGACTACCCTCATCCCTTCTCTAACTTAGTTGGGAAAGGGTTAGGCAACAGATTAGCATAATTTAAAAGGACCGAAAAACAGTGTGACGTCACATTTAAGGGTCCATTAAATCTCTGAAAATGCTTAGTCATTAAACTGTCCTCTTAATAATGTTCGGGTTTTCCACGAAAATTGGTTCCTTATTATATGCTGACAGCAAATACTCTAAAAAGCCCCTTTGTTTCCCAAGAGAAAAAGGCTACTCGAGTGTACAACCACGAACACGGACCATTAGACTTTATAAGACAGGGTAAACACGCCTATACTGCTATCGTTATAAGAACTAGAATAGTTTGCAGAAACTTTTTGTCAATAAAAAACTGTGTGGAAGACTGTTCCTGGCTTCAAAAGATACGCGCTAAACAGGCTATTATTGCGGTATTTTAAGTTTGATAAAAGTCTAAAGATTTTTATTGAGTAGAAGATATTAAAAGTGCATTTAGAGAGTTCCGGAATTAAAACTACTTCAGTTTAAAGCTTACATTTCCCCCTTTTATAGAGAAGGCCTGTTTTTCAGCAGTGAGAAGGGTTTGGGCTTCTTCTTTCTTTATCGTGTGGTTATAGTGCCTAACCTAGTAGTTAGAGAGCCTTCAACACTAAACCTAATCTGATAAGACTCCCAGATGATAAATAATATAATTAGCTTCGTTATTTAATGGGGGAACACGAAATGGCGATGCTGCAATGCAAAAACCCGGGCGGTGCAATAAAACAAACGATTTTTAGGTGCCTACTACAACTACTACTACAAGAGCCCATAACGTTCACTGCTGGACATAAGCCTCTCCAATGATGGGAGGAATTTGCCGTAATCAAGTAACACATCAAAGCAGTATATCGGCCGACTTACAGCATTTCTGTATCGTTTTCGCATTTTGAATTAGTTCTATGATAGCATTACAAACGTTTATACGGCTACTGTAATGCTTATTTGGGCACAAATTATACGGCTTTAGATCATAAATAAGTTCACAATTAGTTGTTTAATTGCATTACAGGCGCATTACATTAGCATTAGTGTGACCAAATAAGTTGCGAATCGCATTATAGAAACATTATTACGGTCAATGAAGTTGCCAATCGCATTACAGAAACATTATTACGGACAATGAAGTTGCCAATCGCATTACAGAAACATTATATTAGCAATATTATTAATAATGAAGATGTTAATTGCATTACAAAAGCATTAAACTGGCATTAGATTGTTCTAAAAGAATGATTGAGGCTATCTAAGTGTTCACAGTTAGAACTTAAATAAACCCTACATCATTGCAAAAACATCTCTAATACTACGGTACAAATGTTATAATACAATTAACTATGTCAATCAGTATTATGGACGAAGACGGTCAAAACTGAGTGAATGACACCATATTTGTTTGCATCAAAACAAAAATTATAATCCTGGATTTTGACTCTTTTCTTATTTTATGCCTGTAAATATTATTCGCAATGCAGTTTACTGTGAATGTCTATATAAGTTTCATTGAAAATTTTCACGCGCCTTCGTTATTTTGTGGTTTTCATATAAAATGTGACATGAAAATATGTGTGAAATGCCCAACATAATTGTGTATTCCTAGTATAGAATGAATTTTGCATAATTAACATAATAGTAATGGTTGAGCATTATTAAATAAAGTTATATTATTATGATATAGGTCTATTGCTTTTATAAATAGGTCCAAATGATAATATTTTTTGGTTATAAATTATTTACAAAATGGTGTCGATCTATAGCAGCCAGGTGAGCCCTTTAAGGCTAATTAATGCCACCGGTAGTATCAATACTCACACGTGAACAATTATTAAGCTAGAGGCCAGAGAAAAGACTTTTGATGTGCCACTGTAATACCATTGTCTATAAAGTAGCTCTATATGGGTTCACCGGTATACCAGCAGACTTGAATTATCCATAATGGAGAAAAATCAGACACAGATTCGAATGACATAGGCATGGCTGGACCCCGGACGACCGTAGTTCAAAATCAAGAAGAAATGAAAATGAAAAAATCCACCCTAAAAATGGCTGTTGTTTTGTTGATCATAAAATATGTGCTTTTCCCCAATATGGCCGACAAATGGTTTTACGAATACAGTGAAATGAATGTTTATACAGCTTTACGCATTACAATAACTCACGTGTATTTGATTAAATACCTGATAGCTGTACAACAGAACTCAGTTGAACTCTATAAATGCAAGCATTACATTGATTCACGTTGATGCTGTTCAGCGGTACTAGGCTTTTACTTACCGCTTAATAGTGCTAGTACACAACAAAGGGCACTAAAAACAGCTCAAAGCTGTATAACGGATTTACGGTGCATTATAATGGTACACGTTTATGCTATTAAGCGGCAATAGGCATTATCGTACTACTTAAAATGCTATTGTAGATCCAAACGCACTAAAAACAGCTGAAAGCTATACAGCTGCCTTGTGGTTTGCTGCACTCAAACTAAAGGCTTTACAAAAGCATTTTCATATGCCGTTATGCAACCGTTATGCATCGTAAAGCATCATAATGCTTTTGAAATACCAATATAAAGCGTTAAGATGCTCGGTGAACTCAAATAAGAGTTTATACGGACCTTAAGTTCTAAATAAGTTTACTATTCGTTTGTTATAATGCTTCTTGTGTTACTTGGCTCCACGCTTGGCAGGCGGATTGGAGATCGCAGAGATGAAAGACTAACAGAAAACTTTGCTGCCCATTCTCTGGTCTACGGAGGCGCAAGGTGTTCTGCCTCAGACATTAGTCGCCTTATACGACACCCGTGAGTGTAATGGGTTGGTTCTATTCTACTCTGCCGGATACCACACGGCCAAGGTAGGTAAGGTAGGTTTAGGTATCTAGTACGATCTAACTCCTGAAAAAACCAACGCTCATCTGAAAGATCATTAATTTCTGTGTAAGAAAAATCAATGCTACATTTTCCAAATAGTGGACAAAGTGGTTGCTGCAGCGATTGAAAGTCGCCCACCGCGCACCTGGATTCGGTGTATTGTCAGCAATCACCCGGTTCTTTTCGATTTGTACTGATTGAATACGCGTGCCACGGTAACGTACGAATCATATTACGAAAATTGGGAGTCTTTATCACACGAATAAATCTTCTTTTTTTTAATAGCAACGCCCGGTTTTTTGCATTGCAGCATCGCCATTTCGTGTTTCCCCATTAATAAAAAAGTAGCTAATGTTATATAATATATCATCTGGGAGTGTTATCAGACTAGGTTTAGTGGCATCGGCTATTATTTATACTATTTTATGTTCAAAATGCAGATGGATGGAAGATAGGGGAAGAAAATGCTGAAGTGGAGACCACGGACGTGGGAAGACAACCAACTAGGTAGATAGACGATCTCATTAAAGTGGCCGGAAGAAACTGGATAGCCATGACATAACACTGCCAGAAGTGGAGAGAGAGATTTGGAAGCGACCGACATTCAGCATGGGTACACCCTGCTGAACAACAAACAAGGCTCTGATGACTATCAATCATGGCGGTATAAATATTTTTAAAGACCAGTCTAAAATGACCAGTGTGAATCGCTTGTATTGGTGGTCATACTTGTCATTGTCCCTCTAAATATAATAGTTTTCTTGTCCCCTTTAGATATAGTGGTACAGTCAGCTTAGTCTTAATCTGCAGCGTCACTAGTGCATGAAGCTATGATCTTTGATCGCCAACCTGCATGCTTGCAGCATAGCGATTAAGGGCAAACCGTATAGTCCTCAAAACGCCCACCTTTCCTCACTTCTTAATTTTTAATTTGGAAATAATGTGGCTCCCCCTAACAAATGACTGATCTAAGCCATAATCACATATCAATAATCTCGGTTTAGGTGTATGATTATGGTTTAGATATGGCCACAAAATTTAAAAAAAATATATGCCCGAAAAAGTTTGATTATTTCTTTCCATGTAGAAATAATCATACTTTCTCGGGCAAGTTTGCAAGCTCAAAATAAAAATCAACATTTTTCTTGTATAAGTATAAGTGTTAGACTCTTAAAACACTCAAAAACAAGAAAAATTGTGATAGCCTTCTTAAGTGAAACTAAATGTGAATAAGAAAAAATAAAAAGAATAAAAAAGGCCCCAGGAAATTCAATTCATCGACAGGATAGGTATCATCAATCAAGGTGCCGAGATTTCTATAAAAAGTCATGGGAAAAATCCCATAGGATCTTGAGTAATGTAATGTGCTTGGTCATTGGCAAATACCCAAGAGTGTTTTCAAAATAAAACGGTTTTATGCAAGGGAATGTGATTTTATCTGATAAGGAAAACTTGTGTCTGTGAATTTTCCAGGAGTAATAAGGCGCGTGAAGCAGCGGTGGCCCAGTGGTGGCGGCCCCGACTTACGAATAGTAAGTCGTGGGTTTGAACCCAGGCCGGCGCATCACTTTGTTTAATTTATTTCATCACCGCTGCTCTCAAAACGGAGAAGGAAAACATCGTGAGGAAACCGGCTTATACTAGAACCAAAAAATTCAAAGACATGTAACATCTACCAATCCGCACTGGGCCCGCGTGGTGGATTATAGCCCATTCCCTCTCATAGAGAGGAGGCCTGTGTCCCAGCAGTGGGAACATTAATAGGCTGATGATGATGATGAATAAGGCGTGAGCCTATTGTCATCAACCGGACACAAACCCAGACTCCCGTGGCTGCTACTGAGAAATTCCTAATGGTAAACCCCAAAAATCCTTCTAATTTTAAATGCGAAAGTTTGTGAGGATTTAAGGATGCTTGTTACTCTATACTTTACTCACACATTTATTTTATTTAAGTATCCTTTCATACAAACACATATATAATTAGAACAACAACAACAACAGCCCATAACGTCCACTGCTGGGCATAAGCCATGATGGGAGGAATTTGCCGTAATCTCCACGCTTGGCAAGCGGATTGGAGATCGCAGTGATGAAAGACTAACAGAAAACGCTGCTGCCCATTCTCTGGTCTACGGAGGCGCAAGGTGTTCTGCTTCACTTACCGTGTTTGAGAAAAATAAAATAATATTTTGCTTTCAAAAAACTCACTTCCCTGTTCCTAAAAATTTTATTAACGGAATTCCCAAGCCATTTTACTGAATCATCCAAAATGACTTTCCTCCTAAGTGGTCCACGGTTTGATTAATGCTGCTGGACCCATGTACCCCAATTTTCTTACATAACGATATTGACCAAGATCAGTTTGTCCTTTCGCACCCTCAAAGATCCTTATTTATCTCTGTCCAAATGGTTGGATTGACGCATTTAATAAGGGCAATCTGTGTTTTTATAGATGTCGAAAAATGCGTGTTTATTAAAAATCCCTTTTTTAAGGTTCCGTATCCGAAGGGTAACCAACGGGTTATTAATAAAGTTGGAATTTTTACAGAATGTGTTTTTCTGTTGCCACTAAACAGCTAATAATAAAATAAAAATTAAAGGAAGCCCCCTACGATGGTAAGGAACCCTTCATGCGCTAGTCCGACTCGCATTTGGCTGGTATTTGATTTCAGGCTGTTAGACCGTGTTCTAATATAAGCAAACTACAAACGGCACGCGAATATGCGATCGGCGGCGTGACCATTATTAGTAGTGACTAATAATGGTCACGCCGCCGCCGACAGCTCAGCGTTGCTCAGACAGCCCTCTGTCGCATTCAAGTTTTCCAAGCAAATGAGTGCATTTGCTTGGAAAACTTGAATGTGACAGAGGGCTGTCTGATCAACAACGCGGCTTCGGCTTCACTAGACAAGATGAACGCATTATTCCAAATCTACACGACGATATAAATTAGGACACAGATACAACTCGAGGTATTTTTTTCAAGTTATTCAGCACAAACATTCCTACTAAACATTAATTTTAAAAAACCTAAAAGTTAAATTATTTCAGCAAAATAAAGATTTACCAATAAAACATAACCAGGTACATAACAGACGCCAGTACCTACATCAAGCTACTCGAAACTGACATATTTTCTCAATCAACCTTGAACCTAATGCACATATTATTATTACCTAATGCTATAGCGATAAAGTTGAAAATCCTGTACAATTGGTGCCATTAAGATCGCAAAAGCGATCAATGCCCTTTCCCTAATATCTCTTCTTACGAAACAAAACAAATGAGAAAAAGTGTTGAAGATCACAATGGATGACGATTCAAAACTTGAACAGGCTTATTTTTGTATTTCAAAGTTAATAACTTTAATAAAAATGTAGGTAAGTAACGACCACTATTGCGATCTTAACTGGCACCAAATAGTTTGATTTGTTAGCGTCTGTCTGTACAAATTCTACGAAGTTAAGTATCTAATAAACATTTATCTTATAACCTTTGTTAGAAGAACAAACATAAATAGGATTTATTATAAATCCTATTTATGTTTGTTCTTCTAACAAAGGTTCAATAAATGAATCGTGTGTTATAACTATTATTACTTGTTGTTTATATAGGTGGCGCCATCTGTGTTATCAGAGTTTAACTACGGTACCGACATGTTGGGTTTATATGTAGGTAAAGCGTGACGCTATGTGATGCGTCGAAAGTGAAATATTCCTGCAGTCAATCCTTTGATGGCTCTGCATGTTTCATGAAAGAAGTTGGTATTGTTGGAATCGCAATTTCAGAAGCGTTCATCAATGAAAGCATATACAATTATAATGCAGAAATTACACGGCTTTACTTTGTGTTTAGCTCTAAAAAAGGAGAAATATATATTTTATTAAATCTGAATATCGAAACACCAGTTTTTTCACAGATAAAGATATGATACTAAGAAATTCTTAGTGGAAAAACCCAATAACACTTTTTAACCGACCCGGGAATCGAACCCAGAAGCTCTTGCTCGGCAGTCACGCTTGCGACCGCAAGTTTACAGAGTGAACAAAGTCAGTCTACGATTCTACATAATTATTACTGTATCTGTACCTTATCTTGAGTGGTTTTCTAACAGAGTAAGTACTAGCTCCTTCCAAAGTTCTATTGAATCAATCTTGAAACATTAAGACAAACGAATACTTAAGTAGGTAGGTCAATCTAATTGACCTTTCACTGTAATTTGACCAAGTAGAAGTAAGAAAACAAAAAAATGCGATCAACAAAAGTTTTATGGGTCAAATTCAATCAATCGACTTGTAAGTATCTTAGTACCTACATCGCTCTTCCAAGTTGGTTCTCTCACGCACGACTCTCCGTCTTTAAGCGCAGGCCTCACCGCCAGCTATACGGGCTAAAAATAAATAAAATTAAAAGTTATGGGGCGATGACCTCCCAAGAATTCCAGCCCAGAACAACATACACTGAACTGTGATAGTCCTCTGAAAATAAAATATGTGTAGCATTTGCAAAGGACATTCAAGAATTTTAGAGGTGCTTGATGTTGGGAACGATTTATGGAAAAAACAGAAACATTTCTTTTCTACATTTTTAACATCGCCATGCTTACGACGATAGAAATCTTTCTACAATCTGTCATTTTATAATACACATGTAAACAGGTATTTATCGCGAATTGTACCTTTATTATAAGCCCGACGTTTCGACCGGATTGCACCAGCCGTGGTCGCGGGAGGCGGGTCTTCCTGCGACCACCATAAGTACCCGTTTACAAATGTGTATTATAATGTGTTCTGATCGTGAAATTTTAAAAAAGACAATCTGTCATTTTGTCGATTCTTCCGTCGACAAAATTCGTTTCCACGGTGGTCATGCTACGCGAGGACTGCTATTAGAGTGATGAAATGAATAAACCGAAAAATAAAAATTAAAAAAAATGGAAACTGCAATATGGGTATCAAATTAAAGGGCTCATCATGGGGATTTTAAAATGGTTTATATAACTAAAAAGTGTAAAATTAAAAAAAAAAACCGGACTTTAAATAAAAACTGAAATAAACAAGTTCAGGAGACAGGACATATTGACTGCAACAGTCGGGACCCGGTCCGTTTAAAGTTATTAGTTATTTCTTACGCAGTCGGGTTCTTCTAATTTTTTTTTTAACATACTTATGATGAAACTCTAAAGATACAATATTCCAATGTTTGAAAAAACATAACATTTTCGCTTCAAACAATGGCGTCTCACAGCCGCCATGTTTATTTCGATGTCACGTGTGTACAGGAACACTGGAGCTATTAAAACAAATCTAACGATAGCTTAATTATAGAAATCCGTCCAACGGTTTGGAAAGCACGAACGTCTAGAAAAATCATTGAATTATAATCATCAGCCTAGTCTCCTCAATCGCACGCCACTCAACTCGACTCTCAGCAACTCTCGTCTAGTTGCTACCAGCCACCATGCAAAAAACCCCTGAAAAAACATTTTCAATACACTTCCTCGAAAACTGGTCCATAACGCACTACGATTAGGTACAACATGCAATGTATTTCACACGCGTGCGATTTTTTCCACTTTCCCGCACGTGTGCAGGAATGAAAATTGCCACAGATAACTATACTTAAACTTAGTCCAAATTGGTTGAATGCCTATGTCTGAGGTGAATGTTTTTTTTTTTAAATTTCGGCAAAGCACTACGCGTCTTTACGGTATAAATATTTTTTGAATATTTAATTTGTGTTTATAAATAGAATATCATAGATAAACATGATTATTAAAAACTAATAGTTACTTTTATACACAAATTAATATTTATTTGTGTTCTGAATTCAAAAATTTAAATTAAATCAATTTCATATATTAGGCTGTTAACGGCTTCATACCTTTGCCTCTCCTTCAACCTGGCGAAACCAAAGCGCGAAAAAAAAAGAAAATTAAATCATAGTTTTATAGTTCGTGACAAAAACATTTTTCGTTATTTTATTTTATTTCTTCAAAAGTGTATTGAAAAACGTCGTTTGATACACGTGGATATTTGTTATTGCAATTCTCGGCTTAAAAACACCCTCGTTATAATTCCGCCTCGAATGCAATAACAAACTTTCTCCACTTGTATCAAAATGTACTATTCTAGGCATCAAGTTAATATTTCATTTGCTAAACATGTGTCATACATACAAGAAAATACATGCATGCAAGATGGTAACACGAACAACATTATTGGGTACAGCATGTTTTCCGTGCACGTGCAAATGTCCAGAAATTTTATTACTTAAAACATTTAAAAAAATGTTTGTTGTTTGACAAATTTTCCCAAACAACCTTGAAGCTAACGCTTTAGCGATAGAGTTGAAAATCTATTAAACAAATTGACAGATTGTAGTAGCTTGATTTACTGGCGTCTATATATATCATCTGGATACTTAAGTCCCAAATGTTAAATGGTCTGAAAGTGGATAAGTATCAAGTAAGTTTTCTACTAAGAATCTTTTTTCTCCCATCATTTAAAATTTACTTGCCCCTCAACTGAAAAATACGTACATAAAGATTACTTTGAAATGACATTATCATGGACGAACGAAGGCTAACGAGATTTTTCCCAACTTTTCATTTTCGTCTCAGTGATTGAAAACTGATTTCGTAAAACGACTTATTATTTCGAAATTATTACTAACGAATTTCGGAACTTGATTATTTTGGGGTTTTTATCCTTAGTCTTGTCATTTACATACATTAATCAAGGAAGACACTTCATCATGTGTTTTGGTCAAACTTTCTCAAAGTTTGAAAATATACAAGTGTTGTAAGTAATCATTTCATAAGTAGACACAATTTAGAATGTAACTGAATAAATAAAGAAGAACAATTTTTTAATTTAAATTTAATTTAGTTTTTAACAAAAATTGATTATATGATACTTCAGTTCCGTTCACTTGTCTCAACTTATGTTTAAGTAACTGCTCGAGACAGAGTTTAAGAGGCGCAGGGTTATAAATTATTGTACGGATTTTACAACATTTTACATCTGTAACTTTTGTTGGTGAATAAACTATTCTATTATTATTATTATAATAAAACAGGAAAAACTGACGAAGACTTAAAACTTGAGTTTTTAGTTGTCTCTGTTCAAAATGTATTTATTGATCAAATTCCTTATTATTTGATTATAGTCCTCTCTTTTATTAGTGATGGGTTGGGTTGGATGGATGGGTTTTAAAATTATTTATACATAGAAAAATCTTCCTAAGAAATACGTTATTATGTACCAACTTGAAAGGAGCTATTTTCAGCTAACCCATTAGGGTTAACAGAAAATGTTGAAATAGCATAATTATAATACATTCTTTCATCCATAATCGATTCCATCGACCATAAAAGTCAGCACAAATTTTAAAGGGCCAAGGGATAAGGGGATACCTGTAAAAGCCCCATCTACAACTTTTGAAACCAGCATCAGCCTAAAACAAAGGACTTACTTACGCATACAATTATCGACTTCAAAGAGCTTTCTGGATCAACAATTAGCAACTAAAGTATGAATTCTTTTAATCATCCAAAAGTTCTACTTATTCAGTATTTTAGGTATAAACGTTTGATTTAAACGAAGCCTTCAAACCGAATAAATACGCCGTAGGAGATTACATTTTGTTCGAGCTTAGCGAAACAAATTGGCCACGAAATTATTCCGGCCATTTGCAAACCAAAGATATAATCCTGCGTAAATTGCTCTAGATTGCCCTCATCTTAGAAGATGGAGTATAGAGGTTTTAGAAGTAAAAGTCATGGACAATGGACAATGCCTCACGTGCTTCTTTGGTTTAGCAGTCACAAGCCCTGCTGCTGGACATGAGGACAGGGGATGAAGCGGCATCACAAAAATCACTACAGCAACATAGTGCAAAAAAAACACGCGGCGCAGTCTTTGGGGACTGTCGATAGAAGTTATGAAATGAAATGATGTTTATTTTTGCAAGTAGGTGTTTACAAACACTTTTTAACGTCATTTTCTAAAAACTAGATGGAGCCGGTGTTTCGCACCTGACTACTCTGAGAAGAAACAGCCGAAACAAACTCAAAGGTCATAGTCTACTATTCTACAAAAACTAAACAAACCCACTTCCCCCATCCCCGTCCCCCTCGCCTATCCCCGTCCCCCTCCCCTCCCCCTCGCCTATCCCCCTCCCCACTCAGGCCCGGCTCCAGTCGCAGCACTGCTACGGGTTGTGCCCCGCGCACGCCTAAGTGGTGCTACGCCGTTGTGGATCGGCTACGAGTGCTACGAGGCGCTCGGTGATGGTAACGATGAGTTCAATGTTTTTTCTTCACCCAAAATGTGCTCAACGTGCCTAAAGAAGTTTTCACTTCAAAAACTACATCTGAGCCTCAAAAATGAACAACTAACATCAAATTCTAAAATGGCGATACCAATAATGTTAAGTTACCGCGACCATATGGAAAAACCTGACAACCACTGTTGAGCAGTAGCCCAGCAGATACAACACCCGTCTGGTCGGTCCTGTCATTTCTATGACAGATGAAGAACTCTACACCCTATTCTTCATACCTTGCGCCATTTTTCTGCTTTTTGTGGGACCATCTTATTTGAATAAAAGATTTTGGATTTTTAGGTTAAACATGTCGATTAAACCGTGAAAGAGTTCAGAAAATTCTCAGGCGTAGCCCGAAAACTTGATTTGTGCCCTTTTGACAGCAATACCTTTGGACACAAACGTAACTGGCGAATTATGAGTGTACCTACTTTTAAGTGTCTACACCTCAGCCTAACATTTTAAGGATAACAGACGTGATGCCTGTTTGTTACCATTTCAAGCCTTAACAGCTGAATAGATTTTTATAAAATCAAAATTTGTAACAGGTAGACCATGACCAGTTTCGCACACAGAATTATTTTTATCCCGGTAGTTCGAGAGGAGCTCGTGTCTAAGTAATAACGGCCGCTCGGGTTGATCTTTATGTTAAGGAGTGTTTGCCTAGGTTAGTCTGTGGATGGGTGACCACCCATTACATACTGAGTTTCCTCCGTGCCTCGGAAACACGTTAAGCCGTTGGTCCCGGCTGTCATTTGTAGATCTTTGACAGTCGTTAGGTAGTCAATGGCCCAAAAAGACAACCAGTCTTACCAAGGGGTATCGTATTACCCGGTGCTAACTGGGTGGTAGAGGTCAGATAGGCAGTCGCTCCATGAAAAATGCTGGTATTCAGCTGCATCCAGTAAGACTGTAAGCCGACCCCAACATAGTTGTGAAAAGGCTTGACAGATGATGATAGTTTGGTCAGGTAGGATAATTTCCAACCTCGACGTAGTCGAAGCTGCAAGTGCTAGCTAGCTTGTGATGATTTAATTATAGAGGAAACAGTACATAACAACCACAGCTATTCACCTCTCTATTATGTCAAGTTATTAGTTACTGCCAACTTTGATTGCCAGCCTTTGGAAACCAAATTCCTTAATAAAACAATGCCAATCTTATGCCAACTATATTGTAAGTCTTCGAACCCTGTCCATGTCCTCTGGAGAAGCGATTTGCGTCAAGCGACACGCGCGTGCCTCACTAAAGCCCGATTTACATTGGTCAAATATCTAGCGAAGTAGGTTTACACCACGGTCTTTACTTATTGTACTTATCTAAGTACAATAAGTAAAGACCGTGGTGTAAACCGAACGGACACTTAGCGAAAAAGTAAACAGTCATTGTACTCACCACTGTACTTGTAGTGCCTAGCCTTTTCCCAACTATGGGCTCGGCTTCCAGTCTAACTGGATACACCTGGATACCGTTATTTTACATGGGGCGACTGCCTATCTAACCTACACAACCCAGATAGTACTTGGGTAATACGATACCCCTTGGTAAGACTATGGTTGTCAGACATTCGGGGCACTGACTATCTGTAACGACTGTCAAAGATCTTTTAATGACAGCCGTGGCCAACGGCTTAACGTGTCTCCTGCACGGAACAACCTAGGCAAACGCGTTTTCGTCCTACGAAAAAGAAATATGATTGTCACATTATACCCACACCTCCAATGTGATGATTTCTGACCCCCTACCCCCTTTTTGAACCTCATCATCTGCCTAGCCTTTTCCCAACTTTGTTGGGGTCGGCTTCCAGTTTTACCGGATGCAGCTGAATACCCACGTGATTAAAAGGCGACCTCTTGAATGAATGAATGAATTATACATATCACGGCAAGGAAAGCTTAGAGGAACACTCTGCCCATATATTGGCGACATCCGCCGCCAATCCGCCTTTGTATTTCAGTCTCTACTTCTCTAGCCATCACATCGCCGTGCGACACCTACTATTCTTCATTGTTGGTAGATAGTTATGTGGGTATTTGAAATCACACACAGCACTTGGCTCAAATTCCAAATGTTTATTTCTATGAAACCATTTAGGTACAGAAACTGATTAACCTTTAACGTTCACTTCATTAAACACTTACAATTACATAGTATTTCAATTGTTTTTGGTAATCGTAGGATAACGTGACTGCTCGTTGCTCACGCGTCCATTCTGAGTGGGCGGAAGTCCTCCACACAGTACAGGTAACTCATTACATAATAAGTTCATTAAAACTTACAAACAATACTAGAGTAATTCATAATTAATCATTTTAATCACACTCATGCCTGCCGGCTGACATGTTGAGGACTATCGTAGTGCCTGTAGTAAAAAACAAAGCAGGGGATTTGTCAGATATATCTAATTATAGACCTATTTCTCTTGCTACAATAATTGCAAAAGTGTTTGACAGCATTCTTAATACACAATTAAACAAATACATTAAGTTGCACGATAATCAGTTTGGGTTTCGGCCGGGACTGTCTACAGAAGCTGCAATATTGTGTCTTAAGAGTGCTGTTAATGCTGTTAAATACTACACCGAGAGAGAAACATCTGTGTACGCTTGCTTCCTTGATCTTTCCAAAGCCTTTGACCTGGTCTCATATGATATCTTGTGGAATAAGATGAGGTCATCCCAGATACCGTATGAACTTATTAACATCTTTAAGTATTGGTACGGGAACCAGGTGAACACTGTGAAGTGGGCGGGCACGTTGTCGGACCCATATAGGTTGGAATGTGGGGTGAGACAGGGGGGGTTGAGCTCCCCCTCCATTTTTAACCTGTATGTGAACGGACTGATCGAGGCGCTCAGCGAGCAACATATTGGTTGTCACATAGATGGCGTCTGTTTTAATAACATCAGCTACGCGGACGATATGGTGCTGGTGAGCGCCTCGGTCTGTGGACTCAGGAGGCTGATGACCATATGTGAGGATTACGCAGCTGATCACGGCCTGCGTTATAATGTCAAGAAGAGTCAGTGCATGGTTTTTCAGGGTGGATCTAGGAAAGTGCGAGATATGCCACCCATAAAGCTGAATGGCTCACCCTTGGAAAGGGTGGACATATTTAAGTACTTAGGACATTTCGTTACTCCTACCTTGAAAGATGATGCGGACATTGAGCGGGAGCGGAGGGCGCTGTCGGTCAGAGCGAACATGGTTATCCGCAGGTTTGCACGTTGCTCCAAAGATGTTAAAATAACTCTTTTTAGAGCCTATTGCACCACACTGTACACGTGCAGCTTGTGGACTGACTATACGCAAAAGTCATACAGCGCCCTTAGTGTCCAGTTCAACAACGCGTTCAGGATGATGTTGGCGCTCCCCCGCTACTGCAGCGCATCGACTATGTTTGCAGAAGCGCGCGTGGATTGCTTCCACGCCACTATGCGCAAGAGAGGTACGTCACTGGTGCGGCGAGTGCGGGGGAGCGCTAACAGTATGCTGGCCACGCTCGCAGGAAGGCTTGACTGCTCCATCATCTCCCACTGTTGCATGCGACATGTGGCAGGCTGATGCGACTGACAAACCTGATTTTTGATAAGTGAATTGTTAATGTTAATTGATTGATTTATTTATTTTTATTGATTGTGTTGACTTATTATAATGTAATATTGAATTAAGTAAATGAAATTAATATTAATTGGATTGAATTTAATGTTGTGTAGGTAATGTGACTGTGAATGTGATTGTGTTATGTATTTCTATTATGAGTCAGTGATACTTGAATTAAATTGATTTTATTTTATTTTTATTTTATTTATTTTAATAATTAAACAATACCAATATTCACAAATGCAAAGGTTTTATAATGTTAAAGCTAATTAGTCGCTTCAATACTTTTTACAACAATATTCAATCTTGTTTTGAAACCATTTCCGGCAAATCAAAGTATTTAGTACAAAGAACACCTACGAAGTCTTTCACTAATAAATTGTTCTGTAAAATAATCTTGTTACTTTTTAGTTTGTTATTTAGTTAGATAATCTGATTTAGTTGTAGTTTCAAATTATTAATTGATTTATTGATCAAATCATATTCGGCCTGTCATATTGATTTATTGATCAAATCATATTCGTGTTGCCTCGTAAACAATCTTGTGTCAAAATGAACAATAATAATGAGGGATTTTCTTTTTAGCTCTTCCCTAGTCGCTGGATAGATGGCGCTAGGAGTAAGTATGATAATGCAAGGAACGGAACCTAAAAAACAGATTTTAACAAAGCGCGAAAAATGTTGGTTATATTAGCAAATGAAAGTGTCAGTCAACGAGAGTTTGTGACGTGACACAATGTTTTTTTTTTCAAGCGTTTTGGCTTTGGCATAGTTAGTTCAACGCCATCTATAGAGTTCTTAGAAACTAAGTTTTTTTTTAAAACCTCAAAAGGAAAACCTCTCATTACAAATCCAATGTCATAACATACTTGCTTATCATAATTTTAACTATAGATCTAGCTAAAGACTTACTGAGAGTCTTTAGCTAGACTTTTGTTTAATAAATTACTATTTGAAACCACGAACTATCTAAGTACTAGGTAAGCCAATAGATGGCGCTTAATTCATCTGTCAATTAATTAAGTTCTATGTAATAATTGTACTGCCAAGCAGAGATGGCAGGTTCACCAGTTTTATCATGGAATAGAATTATGAGTGCTATTAATTAGATTAAATCTTAGCAGATAGAGCCTCTTGCGGCGACATACATTTATTTGTAAGAACATCGGTAGTTAACATAAATCCTTTGTATCTATGGGTTTTTCACTATATTCGGCATTTTGGCCGTACAAATACATATTAAGATTTTTCATCTTGGTTAGGTTTACTAATAGCATGCAGTAAGTAATTACAATTACATAACAATACTAATAATAATTTCATAATTAAAATTAAGATTACAATTTTACAAAGCAATTAATAAAATTAAATACAATTAGATTCATTGAAAATAATAATTTATATTAAAATACCGATCAATAATATTAATCTCAATAATTTATTCCCATTAAATTATATTAAAGTAACTATAAAGTCTCATCTATCGTAACCATGTTTGAATGTCTTTGATACCGTGTTATTAGTAACTTCCTAATTTCCTAACTTTGATTGACAGCCTTTGCGTAACTATGCCAATCAAGTATCAATAGTACTGTAAACCCTTAGGCCTAGTTAATCAGTTTGAAGGGTAAACCCTGGCGTGTCTTAGTAATTAATTGTCAGCCGCATATTCATGAATCGTTTGATGATCTTGATTTGAAATTATGAGGCTAATTGCTAGATAATTGGCTCCGTTGAGGGCGTTTGTATTGCCTGGTCTAGGGTATTATTCCATCGTTATCTTGTGTTTGCTCTTGTGGTCAGGGGTTAATTATTGTATTTGGGAAAGGAGTGATTTGGACTTTACCTACTCCGGAGCAAGCAGGATGTGACAATTAGCAAACTGAAGGGTGAGACCAGTACGAAATTCAATGACTGAAATGTGATTTTTTTCTTGTTTGAGGAGTGTTTGATTAGGAAGGGGTCCGCAAGGTCCGATGCCTGCCGGGGTTGCGGGACTGTTCGAAAGAGATACCGTGGCCCCGGAACACAAAGGGCGATGAAGAAATATGGATGGGTTTTAGTCAGTAAAAATCGGACACTCCCTCCTGCTCCGCCCAGAGCGGGAGGACTCATTTGATGATTCCCCAACCGAAAAAAAGGAGTGTTTGATTAAAGATAAAGAAGGAAGTCTATAAAAGTTGAAGAAATGGTCCGAACTGGAATCAGACCAACGCAGCAAAGAATGTGGTCTTCAACTGCTGCGTGATAACTACAAATAGTTATCCCTATTTCCTCCAGGATCCTGCAGGATTGACATACTTTCTGGCTTTCGGTAGCTATGTTTAGTTGGTGCCAGTTAAGATGAGAATAGCGGTCATTGCCCTTTCCCTAATATCTCTTCGTACGAACCAAAACAAATAAATTATGTATCATTTTTCATTACAAAAAATGTTGAAGATCACGATAGAAGACGATTCCAGACTTGAACAGGCTTATTTTTGGTTTTCAAAGTTAAGAAGTTTAATAAATGTAGGTTGGTCAATGGCCGCTATTCCCATCTTAACTGGCACCAACTGCAGACACTGTTTTGACTTTTCAGTCATATTGTACATACTAATATTATAAAGAGGTAATTTGTTTGTAAGTTTATATTGTATGTAGGGGTAATCTCCAGAACTAATGATCCAATTCTAAAAAAAAAAATTCACTGGCAGAAAGCTACATTATTCGTGGGTACTATAGACTATAAATTATATTCATAATATCAAGATTATCCTGTCTTCGTCTTTCGAGATTTAAATGTTCACCTGTAGTAGCCCCGCTACGCTTCGACTCACTCGCACATAGTTTAGCGCCATAGGAAAGAAAGAGATAGCACTATCTCCATAGGCGCTTGATCACCCTACTAAAACATTCCTCATTCGTTTCCGTGCGCGCGCGGCTACCGCACATAGTAAAAGAAGGTTTTCGGATTTTTGGATATTATTGGTGTGTTGAGTTCTAAAAAACTTAAGAAATGCCAAAAAGCAAGGACGAAGACACTAAAGAGGATAAATGGCGAAGAAAATTAAAGAAATATGAACAAAAATTATCCAGGAAAATACGTCGTCATAGACGCGAGTCAATCGAAGGTATGTACCTACTACCCACATAATATTTATTTTTTTAGTGGTAATTGTTACGGTGCAAAATAAAAGGCCTAATATAAAGTAATTATTTGTACAATCGTACCTTAGATCTAACACGAGATGTTAGACGGTACATCAAACATTCGAGTCAATACGAGATATTCACCTACTGTATTATTTTTTTTGAGTCAATACGAGATATTGACCTATTGTGTTTTATTAGAGTTAATACGAGATATTAACCAAAAATATCGTTCCATAATATCTGGAATCGGACAGCGGTGCGTCTAGGCCTTCGTCACCTGACCGCTCGCCTACGCCAATGGCTGTGGCGGCGGATGCTGACCTGCTGACTCAGCGAGGCCCGTGGATGAGCCAGGCACCTCTGCGCGGTCTGCGTCACCCGTGCCACCCGAACTTTCTACAACGGGGGGAAGTACATCACAGCCAGCTGACCCCCAGGGTGTGACAGAGCCGGCCGATGACGCTAATTCGAATGGCGATAATGTTCCTCCTATCGCAGATCCCGAGCTCCTAAGGGCTCTAGGGGATTTCGAAGCTGAAACCGCCGATTGGGGTCCTGATATTGTAGCTGATTTATCGAAACGATGGGATCTTATCCTTAAAGATGGCCTTAAAAAAGAAACACGAGAGGAACGAATGAAAAGGTACCTACCTCCAAGAAACTGTCACTTAATTAAAGCTCCAGCGCTTAATCCTGGATTAGCTGCAATGCTAAATGAGTCCGCGAAAAATCGTTACTCAAGGATTCAGAAGAAGCAATCACAGATGGGATGCGTCCTGGCTATCTAAGGAAGGACGATGTCAGGTATATTGACTAAATCCAGTGACATTGCTGATATCCTTCGTCTTCTTACAGACGCGACAAAACTGTTGTCGGATTCCCATTACTCGGAAACTGAGACTAGAAGATCTCTTGTCACGCCAATAGAAAGAGAGACAGTCATCTTTTTGGTGAGAAATTAGGAGAATTTATTAAATCTTCGCGTGGCATACAGAAGACAGGCAAGCTGATCCAGTCTGCAGCTCAAACGAGCACTTTAAACTACAAAGTCCCGCCGTCACGCCAGCCTTATCACCGCTACGTTCGTGGGCAGACGAGACGCGGCGGTGGGACCAAGCCAGGATCGAACTACCGCCGCCGCGGGTCAATGCAGGCACCAGCCCCTCACCAGCACCCTGCATCACGCCGCAAGCCAGCGGGAGCGGCCCCCACAACGAACGCGAAGCAGTAACTTCTCAGGTATACTCTCATGCTGGTCGCTTAAGGCATTATATTGAAGCTTGGAAAAAGGTTACTAATGACAAAACGATTCTTGTGACCATTTCTGGTTATAGAATTCCCTTTCTTAAGCATCCTGTACAACATCCGGGTATGATTCCAAAATCATCTTTCTGGAAAGACGACAGGTTTTCTATTAAACAAGAATTGAATCGTTTATTGCAAGCGAATTTCATACATAAATGTAATCCTACCCGCGATCATTTTGTATCTACTATTTTTTATCATTCCTAAGAGTAATAGATAGATTAATTCTAAATTTAAAGAAGCTAAATAAATTTGTCGATGTTAGCCATTCTAAGATGGAAGATGTTAGGACTGCTGTCAAATAAATGACACATAACTACTTTATGGTTAACTTGGACTTGAAAGAGGCATACTTTTTGATACCTATCCACAATGATCATGTAAAGATTTTGAGATTTTATTTTGATAATATTCTGTACGAATTTTTGGTTTTACCTTTTGGATTGAGCTCAGATCCACATGCTTTTACAAAACTTATGAAACCAGTTTCTACTTGTTTACGATCTCGAGGTTTTAAATTGGTATTCTACCAAGAAGACAGTTGTTATTTAGGAGACAGTTATGAAGAATGCTTAAGAAACATTAATGAAAGCATTAAGTGGCTAGTGAACTTAGGATATGTAATAAACTATGAGAGGAGTTCACTAGTACTAAGTCAAAGTTGTCAGTTTTTAGGTTTTATTTTAAACTCTAAAAACACCCTAGAGCTCCCTTTAAAGAAAAGACGCGACATCTTGTCACGTATCGAAAATATGCTGATTACGAAGAGAATCACTATTCGTGCCTTTGCTCGCTACTTAGGTACCCTGACAGCTTGCCCGGCAGTCGAGTACGGATGGTTGTATACAATGACGTATTATATATAGACACGTCATGAACCAACATCGCGGCGCTTAAAAACGGCGAAAATACTAGAACTACTTATAAGCGTGAAGAAAGAGAAAGAAAATATGACACCGAACGGCGGGATGCCTGTTGCGAGAGGGAGATAAATATACATCTTCAGTCACGTCAGAGGATTTATTAAATTATAAACAAACGTTGCGTCGCGCGACAGGTTGGTGCGTAACTAAGTGCGATGTGGGCAATTGCCTTCATTTCATGTTGTCATTTTAGAGTGCGGACAACGTATCTATAGTTTATATATCATTGGTTGTATAAAAAATCTTTAGAGCGGGCCAAATATCTGGTGTTATTGGATAATGACGATTATGACACGATAATGACTGTTCCAAATAGTTTACACGTTGATTTGACTTGGTGGAAGTCTTCAATTTTAAACACGAGTAACCCCATCAGACCAATGTGGTTTGCATTAGAGATCTTTACTCTTTAGTGACGCATCTAGTATCGGCTGGGGTGCAGCCTCTGGGGGAGAAAATATAGGCGGTTCGTGGACGGAAGACGAGCGTTCTCGTCATATTAACTATTTGGAACTCCTTGCAGCCTATTTTGGACTTAAATCTTTCGCGAACAAGATCACTAATTGTTACATACTCCTTCCTACGCATTGACAATACTACGGCGATCGCTTACATCAATAGAATGGGTGGAGTGCAATACCCACATCTCAATGAAATTGCCCGTAGAATATGGACATGGTGTGAAGAACGGCAGATATTCCTTTTTGCTTCCTACATAGCGTCATCCCAGAATATTCAAGCAGACACCGTCAAGAAACATTGATATTGAGTGGGAATTGCACTCTACAGCATTTAATACTATTGTTTCAAAATTTGGTAAACCTGAGATGGACATTTTTGCGTCGAAAACGAACGCTAAATGTAAAAAATATATATCATGGAAGCGCGTTTTCTATGCATACAACGTGGACGCTTTTACTAATAAATGGGATAGGTTATTTTATGCGTTTCCACCATTTTCACTAATTTTAAAGGTTCTGCAAAAGATTGTTACTGATGTTAACCGGCATAATTGTAGTGCCTCATTGGCCATCTCAAGCATGGTTCCCAGTATTCAGATCCCTTGCTGTAAGTGAAATATTGATATTTCCTCCGGATAAATTTCTGTTATCATCTAATTTCAAGGAAACTTATCCTCTGCATCGCCACCTTTCCCTGGCGGCGACTATATTATCCGGGAAGCCTTCACGCGATTGCAGATCCTTCAATCAGCACTGATTATAATGACG
Source organism: Xestia xanthographa (assembly GCA_905147715.2). Classification (NCBI taxonomy): domain Eukaryota; kingdom Metazoa; phylum Arthropoda; class Insecta; order Lepidoptera; family Noctuidae; genus Xestia; species Xestia xanthographa. The sequence continues at coordinate 10,874,388 of LR990660.1, read as the reverse complement.
TCATCTGTATCTGGGAGCACTAAAACGCAATATACTTCTAGCTTTAAACGATGGTGGTTATACTGTCACGATAAGGGATTAGATCCGTTCCAGATCGGAGTACATGATTTGCTAGACTTTTTGTCTGAATGTTTCACAAATGTTTCCACATATGGAACATTAAACAATCACCGTTCGGCTTTATCACTTATTTCCGGAAATAATGTGGGACAAGACGAACGTGTCAAAAGGTTCTTTAGGGGAGTATTTAAGTTGAAGCCTTCCTTCCCTAAGTATAATTGTACATGGAACCCCAATATCGTCCTTAATTATTTTGGTGATTTATACCCCAGCGATAATTTAAGTTTGGAGCAGTTGAGCAAAAAATTGGTTGCATAATTGGCATTGTCAACAGGCCAAAGATGTCAGACGCTGTCGTTGATTAGGTTACCCAATATTATGATCAATCAAGACATAATTTTAATCACTATTACTGATTTGATTAAGACATCTGGTGTAAGTAAATCCCAACCAATTCTGGGCCTTCCCTTTTTCCGACAGCGTCCTGCAATCTGTCCTGCAGAGACTTTAATAGCTTACATGAATGTTACATCCACCAAAAGAAGTACTTAAGATAATAAATTAATTATAACTTTTAAAAAAAACCTCATCACGCCCCTCTTCGCAAACTATAGGGCGATGGATAAAGCAGGGTTTGACTGCTAGTGGCATTGACACTGAAATATTTAGTGCCCATAGCACTCGACATGCATCATCTTCTGCTGCACATCAAGCAGGAATCAGTGTTGATGTCATTAGGAGAACCGCTGGGTGGTTAGATCAATCTGCCACCTTTGCTAATTTTTACAATCGGCCAATCGCTCAAACAAATTGTGAATTTGCAAACGCTGTTCTCAGTAATAAGTAAGGAAGTTTTGTTTATTTCTTTGGTTATAATCTTTTAAGTTATTTTATTTTTTGTGTGTTTATTAATTGAAACAAGAATTATTTACTTAAGGAATTCATTTTTTCATTTTAGTCCTACCTATAACATTGCAAATGTCTATCTCTAAACATCTACAGGTGAACATTTAAATCTCGAAAGACGAAGACAGGATAATTTAATAATCAAACGAACTTACCTGAAGTGAAGTTCGATTTTAATTATCCTGTCTTCGTCGAAGAGATTTAAGGTCCCTCCCGACCCTGACATTCAGGTGGACCTTTCATTTCCCTAAGCAATGTTATAGTTCGTCCAGTAGACCGGTACCTACTCTGAACTGAATGAGGAATGTTTTAGTAGGGTGATCAAGCGCCTATGGAGATAGTGCTATCTCTTTCTTTCCTATGGCGCTAAACTATGTGCGAGTGAGTCGAAGCGTAGCGGGGCTACTACAGGTGAACATTTAAATCTCTTCGACGAAGACAGGATAATTAAAATCGAACTTCACTTCAGGTAAGTTCGTTTGATTATTAAATTATCCGAGCAATCACATTTTTTGCGAACGAAGTCGCGAGCGAAGAGCAAGATGATTATAAAATGTCACTTTGTCAAGGCCCTTGGTATATAGGAAATAGAACAATAAATTCAGATAGGTACGTAAAGGTACACAATATCAGGCACTACTCAAACAACCACACAAACCCTTATTTCCGAGGCAGGTTCGATCCCACCCCCAGTATTTGCTTGGGGCAAATTGGGCACTTAATTAGACCGTACTAGTATTATTTGTTGCAAACCATTTCATTTATTTGAACGGAACACACACAAATGTTACACACCTTATGACATTTTAATTTAATATTTGTTTTAGTAAGAAAGACGATACTGGTGTCGATTCTGTTGTGCACAAACTAAACTTAATTTAGGCCACTGCTATCTTTTACTAAAAGGCAGTGCGAGAAAAGGACGGCTGTAGCTATGAACTAAGTTAGAGATGTCAAACTAGTTTATGCCTTGCGCTTCACCGTGTTTTTAGTCGACATGTTTTTACTTTAGTAACTTATTTGCTTTTAAGGACATTATGATGAGAATGTAAGCGATTTCTTCTTAGGTTTTTTTTATTAATTTAATCACATAAAGGCGAAGTTTTTTGAACATAGTTATAATTGTTTCATATTTCTCTATTAATCAATTAACTTTTCGTGTCTGTTTGTATGACTGCGTTGTTTTTCTAAAGTATTCTAAACTATGCAACGGAATGTAATGTGGTTTTTACCAACTATCTTGGAGAAGTAGAGAAGCATACTCGAATTGCGGTAGTTACCACGCATTAAAAGTGAAAAAGACGGTCATTCATCGTATCGAATCGGACGATGCTAATCTACTACAGTAAGGATACCTATAATGTAGCTGACTCTGACTTGCTCAAGCCTATTCCGCGTCAGAGGAAAAGCAAATACATTTCTTGCATTGACATCAAGCTCTTTCTGACCCGATTAAGTCGATTCGTCATCGACAAGCATGGTGATAGTCACAAATACATAAGTCTAATTATTATTAAGCATACTTAGCACAAAAAAGAACGAAATAAGTGCGGATCGACTATCACACACAAAAGTTGCACCGAAAAAAACACGTTTCTTGAATGGAAATATATTATGTTACAAATTAAACGAGGTTCAATAATTTGTAACATTTTTTTATTTTGCGACCATAGTAATGCGCACTCTACATAAATTATTATTGCGGTTCAAAATCTACAGCCCTGTGACAAACGTATGGACAGATAGCGAAGTCCCCGAGGATCCCGTTGGCACACATTGGTTACGGAACCCTAACAATCGACAAAAGAAGTGTGACTTCAGTTCACCCGCTGTCGCTAACTTTTCGAACGTGTCGATTCGAAACGAAATTGAAAATTGAATTTACATTATTCCCTCGGAAGAAACTCGATAAGTATTTTTATTCGGAAAACCTTTTGCTTAATATAACAAGTGACAAATTCGCACGAGCTCATTACCTTACTTCAATATTTAGGTGAATTGACGTTGATTTTTAGCCGTTTAGCTACACTAATATTATAAAGAGGAAAGATTTGTATTTGTGTGTGTGTGTGTGTGTGTATGTTTGTAATGAATAAACTCAAAAACTACTGCGCCGATTCTAAAAATTCTTTCACCATTAGAAAGCTACATTCACCTTGAGTAACATAGGCTATATTTTATCTCCGTACCCCCAAGGGAACGGGAACTACGTGGGTGAAACCGCGTGAGGTCCGCTAGTAAGATATTTTTAGGTTTTAGAATAGAATATTACTTATTGCTGCTTACTGCTTAGCATGTGGTCCTGGGTTCGATTCCCAGGTCGGGCAAAGTGTTATTGGGTTTTTCCATCAGGAATTTCTCAGTAGCAGCCACGGAGTCTGAATGTTGGACCGGTTGAAGGTAAAGGCTCGCCCCCTATTACATAGGAGTTAAACATAACTGGTGAAATCTGGGTGTACCATATCAGGTACACCTCTGCCTAACCCTTCAGGGATTACAGGCGTGACGTTATGTTATTACTTATTGTTGCTGTCAATGTTTTACAAAAAAACTCTTTTTTTTTTGCAAAATAAGAAAATTAGGTTTATTTGTTTGATTGAACGCGGCATCATCATCATCATTTCAGCCGATAGACGTCCACTGCTGGACATAGGCCTCCTCCAAGTGTCACCACATTGACCGGTCCCGTGTGACTCGTATCCAGCGGATTCCCGCAACCTTCACCAGGTCATCGGTCCACCTAGTGGGAGGCCTTCCAACGCAACGTCTTCCGGTTCGCGGTCGCCACTCCAGAACTTTTCGGCCCCATCGGCCATCCGTTCTGCGAGCAATGTGCCCTGCCCACTACCACTTATAAGTTTGGCAATTCTTTGGGCTACGTCGGTAACCTTGGTTCTCTTGCGGATGTCTTCATTTCTGATTCGATCACGCAAGGAAACTCCGAGCATAGCCCTCTCCATTGCCCTTTGGGTGACTTTAAGCCTTTTGATGAGGCCCATTGTAAGCGACCACGTTTCGGTCCCGTATGTAATCACTGGCAACACACACTGGTCATAGACTTTCATCTTGAGACACTGCGGTAAGTTGGTCGAAAAGATACCGTGCAACTTCCCGAACCGGACAGCCGAGTCGGATTCGACGATTGACCTCTTTCTCGAAGTTAGACCTACCTAACTGGACCGTTTGTCCCAGGTACACATAATCGTCTACAACTTCGAGTGTAAAGTTTCCGATCTTGATAGGAGTGGGTGTGAGTGTGACATGGGCATTCAACATGACCTTGGTTTTTTCCATGTTCATTTTAAGACCCACTCTTCCGGAAGCTCTACTGAGGTCATCGAGCATTGTACTGAGGTCCTCCATGGTCTCAGCCATGACCACTATATCGTCTGTAAACCGAAGGTGAGCCCTCTCCAGTGCAGAACCTTGAAGACATCCTCCAGTGCAGCGGTGAATAGTTTCGGAGAAATGACGTCTCCCTGTCTCACACCTCGCTGCAGGAGGATAGGTTCCGAGGCTTGGTCCTGAAGTCGGACTGACATGGTGGCGTTTTTGTACAAACACTTTAACACCTCGATGTACCGATAGTCGATTTGGCACCGTTGGACAGACTGCAGTACAGCCCAGGTCTCGATCGAATCGAAGGCTTTCTCGTAATCCACAAACGCTAAACAGAGGGCAGGTTATACTCTTCTGTCTTCTGTATAACTTGCCGCAGCGTATATATGTGGTTCATGGTTCTAAAGCCTTTTCGGAAACCGGCTTGTTCGGGTGGCTGGAAATCGTCAAACCTACGCGCGAGACGATTCGTGATGACTCTAGAAAACAACTTGTAGACATGGCTTAGAAGTGAGATGGGCCTATAATTCTTAAACCGGGCATTGTCATCCTTCTTGAAGAAGAGTACAGTCACGAACACCGATATAAATAAATTAATAAATATTGCTGCTGGACATTACACACGGTGCCATCTAGTGCCACACTAAGCAACGAGGCTTGTGTCGTGGACACCAGATAGTTGATATACCACATAGATACTTTTTGTTTGTAAATACATACTTATTATACATAATTATAAACATCCATGACTCGGAAACAAATGTCCATGCTCATCACACAAACATTTGCTCCGACCGGGATTCGAACCCGGGACCCTAAGAACGTAAGGCAGCCTCACTACCGCTGCGCCAATCAGGTCGTCAAAATATGTATACACTTTCCTAAATTTAAAAGCAATTTTCGCGAGAAATAACGATTATAACTTGAAGCTGAGATCTTTTTCATAAAAATATAAGTTTCAGAATACTATGTTCGTAACACCATAAAATTTTAACTAGAACAGTACGAGAAAAACACTTATAAAAGTTGTTAAGTGTTTATATATTGGTGCTCGTGACTGTACCACCACACCCCTGCACCATGCCTGTGGCGTTTTTCCCTCTTGTATGACGGAATCAAACAGCTTCTGAAGGGCCTTAAGTACCGGTTTTCCACCCGCCTTCAGGAGTTCGGCCGTAATTCCGTCATCACCTGGTGCCTTGATTGAACGCATATTCAATGCCAATGTGGTGTCCGAATTATTAGCCATTGAGGAGTTCTATTGACTTTTATACCAATCAATCAGCAATCAACTTTCCAACCGTCTAAAACAAACTAGGTTTTTCGTAAAAATGCTAAAACTTTCACAAAGAGAAGATGTTTCCAACTATCCAGCAACAAAATACCGTCGATAATTTGAACCATCAAAGACTTTTCACTAGAAGCTTTTTTTGAAGATCTAACTCAAATCACTAGTGAATAGGCAACGGCCTCCAAGCAAGCAAGCCTAGCCTACATACACTATCGTTAACCACATCATTATAAACAACGAGGTGAGAAATTTGTCAAACAAAAGCCTTAATGCTGGCACTTCACCTCGTATATATGCGCGTTACTGATCTATACAAAACCTTCTTTATGACTATCACGATAAAGTTCACTTTGTGTTTTACAAGCCCAATATTTGCACAGATGTTCCGAGTGTGGTACCACCATAACACTGAACATTTACACACCATTACCAACATACTGTGTAACCTCTTCAATCATGGCCACATCACAAAACATGCCTCGTTTGTTTTGTGGTCGCAAGCGATTCTGTTGAACATGACGTCTTCAGTTCTGGATTCGATTTCCAAGTTGAGTGGAGTTTTCCATCAGGAAACAGTAGCAGCCGGGGAGTCTGAATCTGTGCCCGGTTGATGGCAATAGGCTCGCTCTCTAGGTATTACATAGGACTTAGACAGAACTGGATGTGGGTCTACTGTTGGATGCATATCTCCCTTACTCTTCGGGTTTGTGGTTTCTTCAATTAGGTGAGCATAGAAGTATTAGTATAATACTCCTGTATACTAAATATATCATTCATCATTCTTCTTCACACAATCCCTTGTGTGAGGATGAATGTTAGGGAGGATTGTAAAGGGTGTAAAACACCTCTTAACGAATCCAAAAGGCGCTTGTTCTCCTCGTCATTGCAATCATATTTTTGTTACACACCATATCTGGGAGCCTTCTAGTTACGGAGATATTGGGAGTCAAAGTTCCAACTTTTTGAATAATTTTTTTTTTTGAAACAAGGGCAGGAAGATGATGATGATGATGATTAGTATTAATATACCCACACAAATTTCAAGTACAACGTAGCTCCTTTTAAACCTCTCCAGTAAATCTGAGGAATTTTAGACCATTACTTACTAGGAATAAGCCTTTTTATAAATAAATAATAAATAAAATAAAATCATTTATTTCAGGTCCGAGACCCATTTTAAACAAAAATACAAACACATATAATTAAAATTGCAGAATTACATTAAGATTACATTCGAGACATTATTTAAAAACAAGAATAGAAAGACACAAATACAAATCTAAATATATAAAAGAAGAAACTGACTGACTGACAGACTGACTGACTGACTGACTGACTGATTGACTGACTGACTGACTGACTCATCTATCAACGCACAGCCCAAACCGCTGAGTCTACAGATTCCAAATTTGGCCAGTAGGTTCCGTATGTGGTCTAGGGGTGCACTAAGAAAGAATTTTTCAAATTTCACCCCCTAAGGAGGTTAAAAGGGGCTCCAAAGTTTGTATGGGGAAACAAGATTAGTTAGTCTATTTTATTCGAAACTTTACAGGAGTGCTCCTATTGATAAATGAGTAGAAACGGGTTTCAGGATTTTTCATCATTCAACCCCTAAGAGGGGGAAAAGGGGTGACAAAGTCTAAAAATCAATGCACAGCCCAAACCGCTGAGTCTAGAGATTCCAAATTTGGCACATTGGTTCCTTATGTGGTCTAGGGGTGCACTAAGAAAGGATTTTGCAAAATTCATCCCCTAGGGGGGTAAACGGGGCTTCAAAATTTGTACCTATGGGGAAACAAGATTAGTTTAACTATTTTATCCGAAACTTCACAAGAGTGCTCCTATTGATAAATGAGTAGAAATGGGTTTCAGTTTTTTCAGAATTCAACCCCTAAGAGGGGAAAATGGGATGGCAAAGTATAAAAATCAATGCACAGCCCAAACCACTGAGTCTGGAGATTTTAAATTTGGCACATAGGTTCTTTATGGGGTTTAGGGGTGCATTAAGAAAGGATTTTTCAAAATTAACCCCCTCAGGGGTTGAAACGTGGGTCCAAAGATTACATGGGGAAATAAGATTAGTTAGACTACTTTATTCAACTTAACAGGAGTACTCCTATCGATAAATGAGTTAACATTTTGTGTTTCAGGTTTTTTCAGAATTCAACCCCTAAAGGGGGAAATGGGGTAACAAAGTCTGAAATTCGACATAGGTATTGTATGTATGGTGAATTGGGTCGGGTGTATTACAAAAACATCGATTTAAGGATTTAATGTGGCGGACCTGAATTACCATCATTCCCTGTTGGGGTGCGATGGGGTTGAAATGTCTAAAAATCAATATGGGTGTCGAAACCGAGATTACCAGGGGTGTTGATGTCGAAAATGGCATTTATTTTGAGATTCAGAAGATAGCGGATTCAACTTCTATACAGGGTTATTGTTGATTTATTGTGATGATTGTGATAACGATGATGATGATTGTTATAATGATGATGTTTATTGTGATGATGATGATTGTGATTACGATGATAATGATTGTGATTACGATGATGACGCCACGCTTGGCAGGCGGGTTGGCGATCGCAGTGCGGTTGTTACAAAAGCACAGAGAACGCTGCAGACCATTCTCTGGTAAGTCCCTTAGTCGCCTCTTACGACACCCACGGGAAGATATGGGATGGTGCTATTCTTTAAGTCCGACACCATACAGACAACATCACCATCCAACAACATCATGATGATTGTGATGATGATTTTGATTACGATGATAATGAGTTTGATAACGATGATGGTGATTGTGATAATGATTGTGATAGTGATAGTGATTGTGATAGTGACGGTGATTGTGATGGTGATTGTGATGGTGATAGCGATGGTTGTGATAACGAGGATGGAGATTGTGATGATGATGATTGTGATTACGATGATAGTGGTTGTGATTACGATGATAATGATTATTAAAATGATGATAATGATTGTGATTGTGATGGTGATGGTGATTGTGATTGTGATAGTGATGGAGATTGTGATTGTAATAACGATGATAATGATTGTGATTACGATGATAATGATTGTGATTACGATGGTGATGATTGTGATTACGATGATGATGATTGTGAAAACGATGATGATGATTGTGATAGTGATTTTTATGATGACGGTGATTGTGATTGTGACAGTGATGGTGATAATGATGAAGGTGATTGTGATTACGATGATAATGATTGTGATAGTGTTTTGATTGTGATGGTGATTGTAATGGTGATGTGACGGTGATTGTGATGGTGATTGTGATAGTGATAGTGATAGTGATGGTGATTGTGATAGTGATAGTGATGGTGATTGTGATAATGATTGTGGTTGTGATAGTGATGGCGATTGTGATCATGATGATTGTGATTAAGATGAAAATGATTGAGATTACGATGATAATGATTGTGATGACGAGGATGGGGATTGTGATGATGATGATTGTGATTACGATGATAATGATTGTTAAAATGATGATAGTGATTGTGATCGAGATTGTGATGGTGATTTTGATGGTAATTGTGATGGAGATTGTGATGGTGATTGTGATGGTGATTGTGATGGTGATTGTGATGGTGATTGTGATGGTGATTGTGATGGTGATTGTGATGGTGATTGTGATGGTGATTGTGATGGTGATGGTGATAGTGATGGTGATTGTGATTACGATGATAATGATTGTGATAACGATGATGGTGATTGTGATAGTGATTTTAATGGTTATTGTGATGGTGATGATGTTTGTGATAGTGACGGTGATTGTGATGGTGATAGCGATGGTGATGGGGATTGTGATGGTGATTGTGATTATGATTGTGATGGTGATTGCGATGATGATTGTAATAATGATTGTGATAATGATGGTGGTTGTGATAGTGATGGTGATTGTGATGGTGATTGTGATAATGATGGTGACTGTGATAGTGATGGTAATTGTGATAAAGATTGTGATAATGATGGTGGTTGTGATAGTGATGGTGATTGTGATAATGATTGTGATCATGATGGTGGTTGTGATAGTGATGGTGATTGTGATGATAATAATAAATTGTGATGATTATGAAATTTGGCACATAGATTGTTTATAACCTAAATTAACATGTAGGACACTATTTATCCCTTTAGTATGATTCAGTGGGACAGTTACCGAACTGCACGCGGGCGAAGCCGCGGGCAATACATAACTGAAATGTCAGAATTACAATAGAAACATTAAATAAATAAAATATAAATAAATATTGCTGGACACACAGCGCCATCTAGTGCCACACTAAGCAACGCTTGTGTCGTGGACACCAGATAGTTGATATACTAAATAGAATTAAACTTGATTAAATTGAAAAGTCAGAAGTAAAAATACACAATCAATTCAGAATAAATAAATAAATGTCAAAATAAATTATCAAATACAAAATGTGGAATTACAAGAAATGTCAAAGTATTATCAAATACAATATGATTGTGGAATTACAAGAAATATGTCAAAACAATCGTATATTTTACACTACAACTTTCAGATCATTATGGTGCAAGTTGGCGGCGGGCGACACGAAGCCACCGCAGACGACGAGTCGCGGCGACACTACTGGTTTCTATGTATTTCTATGAAATTCCCTCCGAAGCAAGCGACATGAAGCTAGCGACGCGTCGTCGAGCGGCAGACGCAAGTGTCGCCCAACCGCAGATCAGTAATGTCGCTGACGCCGAAATGCCGGGTTCGAAATCATGATTCCAGCGACATGAGGCAGCGACGTGTCGCGGCGACATGAAGCGAAGCGCTTCCCCGCGAAGTTCGGTAATGGGGTGGCTAAGGCAAAGTAAATCTCAGGTGGCGCCACCATAGTTGGTCTCAATCTGACCAATGGGGTTAAGCTATTTTGAATATAAAATGACATTATACCACATTTTCATCCAATGATGATGTTTGGGTACCATTACCAACTATGCTAGCGCCATTAGTTCCACAGTTAGCCTCCCCATTGTCCCACAGGAGCGTACTGCCGGGATAAAAAGTAGCCTATGTGTTAATCCAGGCAATGACTATCCAGGCCAAATTTGATCCAAATGCGGTCAGTTGTTTTTGTTGGAATCCCAACGATAAATAGTAATTATGTTGGAATCCCAACACTTAATTAGTAACATCGCGAACAACACTAGCGTGTTCGTTTTGGTCGCCACATTTAATTCGGGTCTCTTTCACTTCCTCCCAAGCCGGGTCCGCGATAGGACACCACACCGGATCGCCTCATGCTCCGACCTTACGTACTATCGAGGACACTCCCGCCTGACCACCACTAAGCTCATTTTTGCTTGCACTCGCAACATAAAAACGCTCTCTGCCCCACCCCGTTGACTTTGTGGAGAAAAAATGAATGAAAAGATACCGAATCGGCCGAGCGCATTGACGACGCACGCCAAACGAGAGTTATTATTATTTTACGCGCCAAAGTTGACGCTTTCCTAATAGGCCTAAACTTTAAGGGGGCGTGGCTCCGGCGCCTCCGCATGATTTAAGCGAAAAAAAATTGAAATGGTCAGGCGGAAAAGACCCCGATAGTACATATTGATGGTGAATTTTGTTTGATTGATTTGGTGAGAATTTATTCATTTATCATTAATTACAACGGTATACATCAGTATTAATTTTATAGTAATTAATTAATTAATACATCTCCTTACAAGAACTGGCCGTTTCCTTTTCACATCCACGCTACAAAACTGCACATTTTTTGAGTGAAAGAGTAACAAATAACCATCCATCCATCCACCCATCCTCACTAACGTTCGCATTTATAATATTAGTAGGAAGTAGGAATATTTAGCATAATATTTATTTAAAAGAGTGTCCATGGAGTTTCTTGCCCGTTCTTCTCCATAGAGATCTACGATATGGCATGGGCAACTACAGTACTTTCTCAAGTTATTAGGCCTTGTTACTGTGACTGTAGTTTTGCTTTTTTGTATTTTTGACATTCAAAAGTGCCGTAACCATTACGGCACTTTTAATTGAAATACATAATGCTACATTAACCGACGTGCTTAAACTCAAACTCAAATCAAAATTTGAGTTTGAGTTTAAGCACGTCGGTACTTTGCCTAAGCCTTCTGCTTTATTCCCGTCACTATCGCTCAACTGTGAAAGTAGAATTACAAGACAAAGATAGAAGATGCCTTTTTATTTTTTATTTTTTACGGATGGGAAATCATCAAATAACTCCTCCCGCTCTGGGCGGAGCAGGAGGGAGTGTCAGACTTTTACTGACTAAAACCCATCCATGTTCCTTCATAGCCCTTTGTGTTCCCGGGCCACGGTATCTCTTTCAAACAGTCCCGCAATCCCGGCAGGTATCGGTCCTTACGGACCCCTTCCCTTTTGCTGACTCTCTTTGAGGCGCGCGTGGAACACGAACGCGCCGTCGACACGGCCTGTCGTCATGAGACGGAAGGACGGCGAGCTAGCCCATAGCCCACCGTCCACCGGCCACGTGGTGGTCCACAGGCGCGGGCCTGCGGCGTGGCCCCCGACGCCCGGGGCGTCTCCCGCGGCGGCCGGGACGTTGAGAGGTTCTCTCCCTCTCACGTTCCGCCACCTCCTTCTCTAGCATTACTGCTTCGCAGAAGGAGGTGACGGCGTCCCATTCCATGGCTTGCACCAGGGCCGGACGCGAGAGGTCGCCGCCGCCGATCGCCGCTTCGAGGACACGGCGGTGCTCCGCCCACGCGGGGCACACCTCCACCGTGTGTTCCTCCGTGTCAAAAAAAAAAAAAAGAAAAACAGTTTTTTTTTTTTTTTTTTCCTCCGGTCGATCCTCACAATGGAAGCACCCGGGCGTTTCCTCCCGCCCGATTCGGTGCAGGAACCTCCCGAACACTCCGTGTCCAGTGAGGACCTGCGTCAGGCGGAAGGTGAGGACGCCGTGGCGTCTCTCAAGCCACTCCTCAAAGAGGGGACTTATCGCGACTATTGTGGCGTGCCCTGCACGGGGTTGCGACAGTCGCTGTCTCTATGTCGCCATGAGATCCCGCCGGAAGTCTGTCCGCTGAGCGACAATTTGTCGCTGCAGCGGAGTTTTCCCCCGGCGTAGCGCCTCCGCGCGCCATTCACGTAGGCGCGCAAGGACTATTGCCTTCAGATCCCATGGCTGCAATCCGGCAAGGAGGCTCGCCGCCTCGCGGGAGATCGTGCAGTAGCCCCGGGCCAGCCTTACGGCTACCACCTTTTGGGGCGCGTTCAGGTAGTGGGCGGCTCGCCGCCTCAATGAACGCGCCCACACCGGGGCCCCGTAAAGGGCCATTGACCGCACGAATCCCGCGTAGAGCCCCTCCGGCAGGAGGCGTTTGGCCCCCCCAGATTGGCCTTTGGGGATTGATGCCTTAGGGGAAGCATAATATGCTAGACTTGACTGACTTATATTTTTTGTTCAGTTGAGCAGACAAAACCAAAACTCTGCCAAATGAGCTTTAGTGAGAAACCATTAAAAGAATTGAACTTAAAATAAAAACTTTCCACTTTGCAAACTAAGAAAATTAATGTTCTGTATCTAAACGAAGATGCTATAAATTGCGTTGATTTTGGCAAAAACCACGTACCTACATAACTGAGCCAAAAAGTTTATTACAAGTTGTTACATTTCAATTAAGATGTTAATTGAAATGTAAGAACTTGTTATAAACTTTTTGGCTTGAATTTTTGAAGATTTTAGTGATTTGGGCTGTTACAAAGCTGAGAAAATTCACTAAATTTTCAAAAACAAATGCCTTTGCCATTATCTGATGAAAAACCCAATAACATTATACCCGCCCCGAATCGAACACAGGTCCTCACGCTCAGCAGTTAGTGCTTGCGACTAGGTACTACACCAATAAGATAGTCAAAACCATTTCAAAAGGCATACAATTAACAAACCAACAGATTTAGCAAAATGTAAAAGCAAAAAAAACACTTTTGATTGCCATATTAGTAAATGATCACCAAAATTAATCCCCATTATAGCGTGAAATTAGAACCAAAAATTTATTATTTTATTTAATGTCCATCAAAAATTGAACTGTTAATGCTCTTGCATCCGATTCGAGGGAGACCAGGTCGACAGACGGACTGCTCCTACTTCTGAATGGTTTATAAAAAAATAGCTACGAAGGGTATGGCGGGGTCTATTCGCTTCAAACCTAAACTATCCGTGTCGGGGTGCCCCAAGTAGACCTAGGCAAATCCAGTTTGTTATCATCCACCGCATTAAAATTCTAAATTTGGTGATCAATTGATATTTTAAGTGATAGATGTAAGTGGTCACAAAGTTATTTTTGGTGTTCATTATATTTTTCCCCATTTCAAAACGAACTGTTAAAAGAAATTGGGGCCATTACACTCATAAGACACACATTACACTCGTAAGAACTAAGAATCGTTTATTTTATTGAGCTTCTTAGCACTGTTATTTTCAAAATGAGTTACTTCACAAGCAAACACGAATACAAAAACAGTACCATGTCAACACTGCCTCATATTCACGATATTGAAAACAGAGACATCTCTCCTCTGAGTCTAGAACTACAACGAACTAAAGGTTACCGTAATTTGCGTTGGATGGCGTTATGGACAGGTTTAGTTGTACTTTTGAACTTGATTTAGGTGCTAGGTATTTTCATTTTAATAATTAATTACATTTATTTATTTTCTATTACAAAGAAAATATTTATAGTTTTTGTAAAATTATTATGTAAATACTACAACTAGAGCTATATATAATAACATAAAAATAAAAACTAAAAGTAAGTACATTTATACAACGACGTCAATAGGCGTCAAAGTACCTACTCTTCCGCATCGCTGTCAGTTGGAAACGTACCCAGAAGTTTGACAACATTAATCAACGTGGCAATGTTGTCAAACTTCTGGGTACGTTTCCATCCGTCCATTCCGTGCTAATTCTTTGGCCAAAGAAAAAGCCAGCCCTCTGGTCACGTGAAGTGTCGACCAGTCGACATGATTACATTTATATGTTGCTCCTCTTAATAATGCGAATGCCTATTTGATCAGGCGCGGATATAGGATTTCCTTTAAAGGGGGGCAATTTTTGGAAAATTTATTAAAAAAAAATATTATAAGTACTTTTGATAATAAATGGGTGTTACTTTACAGAAATCCATGATATGCAAGATACAAGGGGGCCGCCAGCTTTTGGGCCAGGGGGGGGGGGGGAGCGTAGGAAGAAATTTTTACGACACCTTGCCTTAGACAGGTTAGAATGGTTTCGAACGTTCATGTAAGAGTTACTTGGTCGAATTTTAGATACATCCAAGAGAAAGTAGTTTGTAGAGCGAGCGCGTAATTTTTTACAACATTGTCTCAGATAATTATGCTATAATACCATTCTATGGCATCAGGCAGGAAAAGCTTTAAAAAATCCTGAGCCTCTAGAGGCAGCTGCCTCCTGGCGACGCCCATGACAAGATATACAACGAGAATATTTAGTGTCAATTCCGTCAAATTAGTTCAAGATTGGCTAATGACGTATTTGGTCCGGTTCAGGGGGGGGCAATAGCACCCATTGCCCCCCCCCCCTGTATCCGCGCCTGTATTTGATACACTTAGCCCCAAGCTGTATACGTAGGTATAAACGGATAAGGCACCATTTTAATATCTACAACTGTCAACCGTCATGCTCATGTATTAAATGTGTACCTAATCGAGTAAAGCTAGACACCGCATTTTACCAAAACTAAGTACGCACAAGCACCAACACTTCGTACACAGGCCGCATTACCTACATAATTTTGTCTATCATCAACACGAAGAAGAAGAAGAACTAATATTGGTCTTATTTTTTATATTTTTTTTTTATTTCAACCCTTTTTTTCATCAAGAACAAGGAATCAGATGCTGCGATGCTATTGGTTGATGAGCTTAAATAAGCGCTTCAATAGCGGCCGAATGCTGCAAGCAAAAAGAGTCGTATTGGTGGTGAGATTTTGTCCGAGCTACCTAATGACCTACCTAGAAATTAAAAACTACTTTATTTGGATGAAAAATCACGTTTTAAGGTAAGACTCAATGTAACGCATCCAAAACATATTTATAAGCTGTAGTTGTTTTTTAACGCATTGTCCAATACCGGTTTTACGAACTGATGTTGTAACTCGTACATAGTATATATTGTGTCCTTCGGCCTCATTCGGGGTCATATAAACAATATTTGAGTCAAGCATCTTCCGTTTCCGTGTCACATCTATACAGGTATATGCAACTATCGCCTTTTTGACAACACGATGATGACGTATTTCCGTCTTCGTTCACCAGGTGGCTGCAGCGCGCCAAAAGTTCATTGGCGTCCTGTTTTTCGGACGGTTCACATCTTTAAAAGTTTAACGTTGTTAACGTTCGATATTTTCAAAATATTTTAAAACATTAGAATTTATATTAATTTTGGATAACGCTGTAGGCGTTCGGTATATGCATAGTTTAAAACAAAATAGTTTTCAAACACTGTTCTAAACTTCAGTTTAAAACTATACTTATTTACCTATAATATAGGTTTAAAAATAGTGTTCAATTTAGTTTTTATTAAAATGGCGGATAGATTAAAGACGCGTAGTCGTAAAGATTCTGTTTCGTCATCGGGTTCGTCGAGTTCCTCTGAATCGTCACCGCTGGCTTCAGAGAGGTTGAACAGGTTGATGAATCCCTTATGAGGACGAGTAAGGAGAAGAGGAGTAAGCGTCTTCGAGGACAAAGCAAGGTAATCAAAAAGCTTACAAAACAGGTCAGTGATTTGAAAAATTTATATTGCTACCCTCTTATTATGATGTATTCTGAAAATAGAAATTATGATCGTGTGTTAACCCGATATATTATGGTGATAAGTTAGATATGGCCCAGGAGCAACCAGATACAAAAGGTTGTCAGAACCCGTCGCAGATCCTGCACCGGTTCAATCATTTGATTTTGATTTGGCAACGCAATTATAGGAGCCAGCTGTCATTGCAATTCCTTCTAATCAGTTAGGCAATATTGTAAAATTCCATACAAATATTTCATAAATGACAACTAGAATAATGTTGGTTATGTGAAAAAATTTAATGCTCGTCTAGGATATGTTGACTTTTAAGTTAATGATGAAATCAAGTCTTTAGAAAATGTTAGTAATCTACCCTCTATGGATAACGGGCAATGATTATGCAAAGCGAGGCTTTGCAATAGGATTCCCGTGGGTGCTGACAGATAGTGAACTGGACATAGTAGTTTGGATCCAGAACAGTTACCATTAAAATTAAAAGAGGTTTTTTCTGCTGACTATCAAAAAGTTTCAGAAGTGTTCAATAATCAATTAAGGGATAAGTGAATTTTTGTTTGAAAAAGTACCTTTTAGTGAATTTATTAAGAATAATGGTAGTGTTAACAATTTTTTTTTTTTTATCCGAATAAAAATGTATTTTCTGGGAAAGAAAAGAAAACTCCTTGAGGCGTACCCTGGATCTAGTGGGTATCAATCGTCCAGTCGCGGTTCTGCACTGACGATGAACCAAAGATTTCTTCCTCCTCAGAGTGTAGAAACTTTTTATAATTTTCGGGCAATGCACCTGTTTCATAATGATAGATTTTTTTTTTTCGTCCTCGATCAAGGGGATAGCACGCTGGACAACGCTTTCACCAGCCCATTAGTTTTCAGAGAAATGAACCGCAAAACATTGTACCAGGCACGAGGCAAAGACTCTGGTAAATTAAATAAAAAGTTCTGACTCGGATCAGGAATTCCGGGGGGTTGCATTAACAAGTAACGGAGTGAAAGAGATTAGGGGCATTAGACCCATTAGAATAACCGCCTCTGGTCCCGCCAAGGCAGGTGAAACGTTCCATTTCAAAAGAAACCACCTCTGGTCCCGCCAAGGCAGGTGAAATGTTCCATTTCAAAAGAAACCACCTCTGGTCCCGCCAAGGCAGGTAAAACGATCAATTTCAAAAGAAACCGCCTCTGGTTCCACCAAGGCAGGTGAAACGTTCAATTTAGAAAGAAACCGCCTCTGGTCCCGCCAAGGCAGGTGAAACGTTCAATTTAGAAAGAAACCGCCTCTGGTCCCGCCAAGGCAGGTAAAACTTTGCAATGTCACTCTACTAGCTCCAGAGATCGACACGGTTATTCAGAGTCAAATCAAAATATTTCTTTGCTAGAATATGGTACATTATTAAGGTGATACAGTAAATTGTGGTTTTATCACATCCTGTCGTAACATGACGTGCAAATACATTCACAATAGGCGATGTCAATTAGTCTAACTTACAAATTACAGATTCTATTGAGTTTGTTGAAACCAGGAATTTTAGAATATGCCCTGACTCCGACTTTCGTATCAAATTTGAAAGAAAAAGAAAGAAACAGAACCTACCGTCCCATTTTCAATTTAAAAAGTTTAATAATAAGCAAGTTTCGTTTGATTTCGGTAAATCAGGTTCCTGATTTTATTCAGGACAAGGATTAGATGGTCAAAATAGACCAAGGGCAAGCCAAACCAACAACCACGTTATTGTTGCTCCAGTACATCGTTATTTTTCTCCGCCTATTGTATCGAAATTGGTAACTGCAAATGCCTTGTTTGTCATTTGGCCTGGCGACAGCGCCCAAAGTGTTCGCATCGCTAAAAAACTGGACCGCCGAGATTTTCAGAAATCTAGGCATACGAGTAGTGGTTTTTCTCGACGATTATCTCTTGGTAGCACAAGATAGATCGCCACTCATAAAACACATGGAAATTGTACTTCGAACTCTCAGCCCGTTGGGTTGGCATTTATAGAGGAGGGAGTCTATTCTTGTCCCACAGAAAATAATAGAGTACTTAGGTTTGATGTGGAATCCGTGGCAAAATAAACCATTGTAGTGTGATCAGGTTCGCTAGGTTGTAAGAGTTGAAATGATACGTCTGGTTGGTTTCATGGTCGGGTTTAATGTGTGTTAAAAATACATACAATTTATTGTAAATCAGTATTGCTGAAGAAGCACTTTAAATAAGGCTGTTTACATACATGCTTAATATTACTTACACACTACATCATCCCCGTTATGTGAAAAAAAAAAAATGAACAGGTTAAACATTTTTTTTTTTTTTTTATCAACCCACTTAAAATTAACTTAACTATGGTTCCGTATACAATTTTGTTCTATTCTTATGAACTATGACATTTTTACCATTAATATTTATTTTAACATTAGGTGTAAGGTCTTCTATAACAATATATGGGCCGGTGTACAAAGTATCCAATTTATTTCCTATCTCATTTTTCAACAACAAAGCATCACCTGATTTGTATATAATAGGATTTATTGATTTATCATAATTTATTTTTCTACGTTCTTTGTTTACAATTAAATTATTTCTTGCATCTCGTTGAGCTTTTTGTAATCTGTACTTAAATTCCGAAACATAATTTTCAAAGTTGTACAGTGGTTCTACAATATTACATAGATTATTAGGCAATCTACACACTTGTCCAAACACTAACTCGTAAGGTGTATATTTAGTCTCTGAGTGTACAGTAGTGTTATATGAAAAACACCAATACTGTAACCATGAACTCCAACTTGAGGGATGATTTTCTGTTTGGATTCGCAAATAACTACCTAACACTTTATGTGTATTTTCTAATGACCCGATACTTTGATGGTGGTAAGCAGTCGCAATTGTTTGTTTTATATTTAAAATTTTGCATAATTCTGACATTAATTTAGAAATAAATTCAGTACCTCTATCACTTGCTATTTCATTCGGAATTCCATATCGTAAAATAAAGTTTTCCGCGAATGCTTTAGCTACGTCTGTTGTAGTTTTCGTTTTTAAAGGATATGCTTCAACATATTTGCTGAGCTCGCACTGTAATGTTAGAATGTAACTGTAGCCTAAATCATCTTTATCTAATGGACCTACAATATCTAAGAAAATTTTCTCAAAGGATGAAGATGCTGTAGATGTAATTGTTAATGGTTCCTTATGGATCTTAGTATATTTTTGTTTTTGACACTTGCTGCATTTTTGTACATAAGCCGTCGTTGCACGTAATAACGTCTTTTTCTATTGATGGCCAATAATAATATTTTTAATGTTACTTATCATTCTCCTAACTCCTACATGACCACTACTAGGTAATAAATGAAAGTCATTCATTATTACTTTTTTTTCGTCATCATCATTAATTCTCTGGACGTCCTTTACAATATATATTCGAGGAAAATCACTCGATTTATTTTTAGCAATATATTTAACTATACTTTCAATTAGTTCTTTATTTGTACGCGTTTTCATAATTATTATTTCTTCTATATTTAATTTTTTGCAAAATAATGCCATCTCTTCCAATAAATCGTCTCGCGAGTTTACTGATAAAGAAGATGAACTTGCAAACAAATTATTTTTACTTTTACAATAAACAAAAGTCCTATTTCTTGAGAAAAATAACAAATCGTTATTATTCAATGATTTTAGTAATCTGCGCAGATTTCTTTCCGGTAAAATAATTAATTCCACATCCATATCACATTTTTTAAGTACTTCAACGACTTTAGGTTGATCAGACCTATTGTTATCGTTTGAAGTCTCAGTACTAGTTGTCAAATCAGTTAATTGCTGAGCTTTTCTGTATTGCGCTCTTGTCATAACATTTACCAAATTGTTATTCATTTGTTTCAACTCGTCTGAAGTTAAAATAACTCTAGAAAGGGCGTCAGCAACTACATTTTCCTTTCCTCTGACGTATTCTACTTTAAAGTCGTATTCCTCTAATAAAAGACGAAATTTTGTTAAACGACTAGATGGATTTGACATGTTAAAAAGATAAAGTAAAGGTCTATGATCGGTTCTAATTACAAATTTCTTTCCATATAGATATGGCCTAAAATACTTTATTGACCAAACTATTGCCAGAAGTTCCTTTTCTATTGTTGCATAATTTAACTCTGCTTTATTTAAACTTCTACTAGCGTATGCGACAGGTTTTCCGTTAGAATTACTTAAAACACTGCCAATTGCAAAACCAGAACTATCTGTTTGTAAAATAAACTCATTTTCTGATGCAAAATTTCGATAATCTAAGACAGGTGGACTTGAAAGTAACTGTTTAAGAGTTTCAAAGGCATTCTGACATTCTGTTGTCCATTCAAATTGAACCTTCTTTCTACATAACTTGTTAAGTGGTAAAACAATAGCTGCAAAGTTGCGAATAAATTTCCTATAATAATTACTAAATGCAACAAAACGCTTGACGTCATCCGCACATGTCGGTGTCGGATAACTTTCAATTACTCGGATCTTTTCAGGGTCAGGCAAAATACCTGAGGATGATATGACATGCCCTAAGTAAAGAATTTGTCGCTTTAAAAATTCACATTTAGAAGGATTTAACTTTAATTTAACTTTTCGTAATCTTTCAAAAACTGACATGAGATTTTTATTATGTTCTGCTAAATTTCGACCAAATATAATTAAATCATCCAAATAAATAATGCATTTTTCGTAATTCAGACCTGACATTGCTACTGTCATTAATCTACTAAATGCTGATGGGCTAATTTTTAATCCCATAGGCAATCTACACATTTGGAACTGACCTTTATCAGTAGTGAATGCAGTATACTTCCTAGATTCTTTTGATAAATTACACTGATAATAACTACGACTTAAATCGCAATGGCTAAAATAAAAAGCACCCGATAAAGACTCTAAAATGTCTGTAATATTCGGGAGAGGAAATTTATCATCCTGAACTCTCTCATTTAATTGTCTGTAGTCTATTACTACTCTCCATTGACGTTTACCGCTCCTATCTAACTTCTTAGGCACTAGCAACAAGGGGCTGGACCACTCACTGCTAGCTTTTTCTATAATACCATCTTGTAACATGTCATCAATCTGCCTATTAAGTTCTTCTTTCTGCATGAACGGAATTCTGTATTGTTTTCTATACACAGGCGTTGCATTATCTTTCAAATGAATCGTTTGCTCATAAACGTTAGTAACACTTAATTTATCACCTGGTAAATGAAATATGTCCGAATATTTGGCACAAATTTGTTCGATAGACAGTTCTTCCTCCTTATTTAAGTATGAACCTAGATTAAGTAACGAAAATAAAGTTCTAATTCTCTCCACATTAACATCTGGTCTCTCAAAATTACAAAATTCGTAGTTTTCTAATGTATCAACCTCGATCTTATTCAAACATAGAGACACTTCCTCGTCTGTGGTATTCAAAAGTCTCACAGGAATCTTTCCATTTTTGGGCCTAGCTACTATGCTAGCCAAAAAAATACCCGGAGTAATCTCCTTTGGATAAATTACACAATCATAATTAATACGCGTAGGTATATATTTAATGACCTCACATCGCGGTGCGATGGTTAAATTATAGTTATAACAATGTAAAGGTAATTTAACTTTACAGTCTCCCACTTTGAGAGATAATGTGTTTGTTTCATAATCTATAACACCACAGTAAAGTTTTATGAAATCTTGACCTAATATTCCTATCGACTTACATGGTAACTTCCTAAATACGTAAAACTTATGTTTAAAAATTATATTATTGTATTCTAGAGTCAAGTAAACAAATCCAATAGACTTTGAACTTCCACCAATACCATGGATAGTTAAATCGCATTTATGCAACTCTAGCTTAGCTAAATTTAATATTTCGTAATCAATACATGATAAAGAGGCCCCTGTATCTACTAAAAATTCTAGCTTTATCTTATTTAAACTTAAATTTACCCAATTAATGCTATCACAAGTAAAAACTTGATTAGGAACGAAAAAATTGTCCCAAATTCTGATCCGAAGAAATATCATTACGACTATTTTGCGATGTAGGTAAACCATGTTGTTCATTCGCAATAAAATGATTTAAATTTCTATTATTATAATGGTTTGCGCAATAATTATAGCCGCGATTTCCACGAACATTCCTGGCACCGTAACTTGACGCTCCACGGCGATGTACATGGGCGCCGCGGCTGTCTTGCCACGTGATCCTTGGCGCAGCAGAATTTTGATGCGCACCATGTGGTTGCCTACCATTGTGGTTACTACCTCGAAAATATCTCGATGTATATCGAGTACGAAATCCACGATGAGCAAATTTATTATTTCGAGGAGGCTGGCGATTATATGACATAACGTCAGGCCGCTCCGATGATGAGCTAGTTTCATCTTCGGCTACTCTAACGGCATCCTTTAATGAGGTCAAATTTCGTGCTGATATAATTGTCCCTATCTTTTGGCTTTTTAAACCCTCGGAAAAACACCTAATAGCGTTCCTTTCATTGAGTGGACGCAACACTTCGTACGCTTTATCATCGCCATTAGCCTGGGAAATTGTTAAATCTACAAACAACTTTTCTAGCTCTTGGCCAAACTCTGTAACTGACTTTTCACCTTGCCTTGCTTTTTGTAATCTAGACTGTAAAGCAGTGTCTGACTTACGAGTAAGTAAATATTTACGCATATCTTCTAAAAGCAAATCAACAGAAGTATAAGAAGTCGCTAACCGCATTTTTGCTCCACTTATTAATCGAGTCTTTAAAACAAAATTTATTAAAGTCGCCTTATCACTGTCATCAAGCATTGAGTCATACAATTCAATCGCAGACATTAATTCGTTGGTAACATCTTCATCACCAGTCATTTTAGGCAATAGGCTTACAGCCGTCTTTAAATTAAACTTTTCACCTGTTACTGGCATTGTTGCTAATTTATTTTGACTTTGACTACTACTCGTGCCAGATTCCAACTCAAATTTCAAGATTTTATCATAGCATCTGTTTAAGCATGAACACAGAAATAATAATTCTTTAGACACTTCTTTAGGTAAACTACTTATAATATTTCTAAACGACACATATAAGGTATTCGCTTCTATAATCTTATTCTCATAATTACTACCTACTCTTCTTGCAGGACCTAACTTAGAAATAGAATCCGTACTATGTTTTAATTGCTTATATATATCTGATAATTCTAATTCTATACTCATAATCCAATCCAATAATTAGATATTAGATTTCTCAACTTTACATCAAAATTACACAATTCAAGTTGGTAAATTTACTCAATAATACATACTATATTTTATAAAAGTGATTGAGACGCGCGTGGGTATTAGTTACAACTTACTTGTTGGTCACGCTTGCCTACGCATTCATTTCTGGATTCTCGCGCTCTCTGAGTTCCTGGCGACGTCGGTAGCTGACACGGGACAGGACTCGCTCCAAAGCATCACTCCTCAGCTGCTTCTGCATCCAGTTGGTGTGGCATCGCTTGTACAGGCAGAAGAATCCGATAAGTACCGCCAACAGCATACAGGCGCATATTATGGACAGGAGAATGTTGTTCGCCTGAAGGTGTTCCGCCGTCGCTTGTGCGTGGTTGCTTCCAGCTGCAGACTGCGCAATTACTACTTGCTCCTTGCTTTTCGTAGTTCCCATAGTCTTTCGATGTCTCAAATTCCAAATAGGTATCTCGGAGCTCGGTGCGACGTTCCAAAAATAGATGAAGGTTGAAGATTGTTGTTGTGTGACACGAGGACTGGCAGCGTCGTTGCAGTACGGTAATTAGAGTAGCACGTGGACTGGTAGACTCGTTGCAGTATGTTTGAGTGACATGAGGACTCGCAGGGTCGTTGCAGTATGGTAATTACAGTGACATGAGGACTGGCAGGGTCGCCATGTAGTGTGATCAGGTTCGCTAGGTTGTAAGAGTTGAAATGATACGTCTGGTTGGTTTCATGGTCGGGTTTAATGTGTGTTAAAAATACATACAATTTATTGTAAATCAGTATTGCTGAAGAAGCACTTTAAATAAGGCTGTTTACATACATGCTTAATATTACTTACACACTACACCATCATCATCATCTGCCTTGCCTTTTCCCAACTATGTTGGGGTCGGCTTCCAGTCTAACCGGATGCAGCTGAATACCAGTATTTTACATGGAGCGACTGCCTTTACACACTACACCATATAGTGGTTTTTACCAGAAAGCAAAATTCTGAGCATGCAAATAGCGAAATTGCTCCGCCGGCGGAAGGCGTCTCTTCTAGAAGTACAATACAATACAGTACAGAAGTCTGGTAGTTCCGATGGGTCGTTTGAACTTTTGCCGCCTTCTGGCTTATTGCAACCGGTCCTGAAAATGCCATGTCAGTCGACTTACTTCTTGCCTGCGGAAGTGCTGGAAGAATTGAATTGGTGGAAAGTTCATTGTCTAGAAAAGACCAGGCTTCGTCCACTACCAGTGGGAAATTTATTTATTTTTTTGACCAGGGATGTAGCCGATTCAGGTTGGGGGGCGGAGTTGAATGGTCTTCATTTATCGGGCAAGTGGACATGAGAAGAAGATTGGCTTCATTCGAATCACATGTCGCAGACGGTCTATCGCGTCATTCGACGTTACAGGAATGGTATCTGCTCCCCGAATTCACCAGCATTGTTTTTGCAAAGTGGGGTGTTCCCCATACAGATCTTCTTGCCTCCAGCACAACTCGCGTATTGCCTTGCTATGTCACTCATACAGATCAACGAGACCAGCGAGCATGGAGACACAACGTGTTCGCATTTCAATGGGATTTTCGTCTGGTTTGGGTCTTTCCTTCTCCGAGTTTGTTATCCTGGGTCCTGATGCATCTCAATCAGGTTCGAGGTGTACTCCTGATAGTTGCACCGAGGTGGTCTCGAGCATTCTGTTAACGATTCGTCAATTATCGAAGGTGTTAGTGGACACGAGGACCGGGCAGCCGCCACGAGTGAAGGAGCTGGTCCTATGGTCTCGAGCATTCTGTTCACGATTCACCAATTATCGAAGGTATTAGTGGACACGAGGACCGGGCAGCCGCCACGAGTGAAGGAGCTGGTCCTAGAAGTATGGAGATGGGGGAGTGGTCTGAATCCTTAGGTGACTGGTCTGCAGAACAAAAGTATCTGCTCAAACAAGGTTGGAGGTCGTAAACTTTGTCAGGTAGTGAATGGCTTGATATTTAGCCGATTTTCACCTAAAAGAAAAATTATCGTATGGTATAATTTTACTTCATAAATCGGTTGTCTACTTTATGTAATACAAAGATCAAAGCCCGTTTAAGTTCAAATATTTTAGTTAAGCAAATGATTAAGCTATGGCGTTGCAGTAACCGAAGAAGTATCCACCCACTGTCTTGGACACTCAGTCTCTGGTAGGTTGGTTGGGTAGTCTATAAAATCAAAACCTATTCGACATTTCAAGAGTTAGTACAGTTCTTTTGTTGTTGTGTTCAGGGTTTAGGATACACGACTTTTCATTGCCAAGTATATCTTCAGACACATGTATAAGTAGGTGAGAATAGCTAAATGTTTTGGCCGCATTTTGGGTCCAAAACTGATTCGGAAACTGATTCGGAACACGTACAGTCAGGTTGGAGATTATTAGGTAATGTTGAAAATAAGGCTCTTGACTCAGTGGTTTGGTTTTAAAAAGCTCATAGAAATTGGAAAACCACGTCGTCTGCTTTGTTCTAGTGATAGATTATTTGTTACGGTTTGTGGAAAAGCTAAGCCAGCTACTAAGACTATATTGTGAAGGAAGCAGGAATTCAGGCTACTCCGGGTAGTTTTCGTTCTGCGGTTGCTTCCCGAAGTCGGTTGGTTATCAAACCTCTTGACGAGATAATGGCACGAGCTAATTGGAGATCCAGTAATACTTTTAAAAACACTACAGGATGGAAGTGATTCCAGCACAGGGAAGCTCCTTGATTCATCTTTTTCAGCCAATTAATTATCTCATTCAATGAAATAATTTATTTTTATATAAATGAGGTATTGATGAATGATAGATGTTGTACTGTAAGATTATGGTAAGTTTACAAGAAGATGATTTATGGTACGTATTAATGTTCAGTTTATTCTGATACGTGTTTACTAGTCATTGGTTGGTATTAGTTATTTTAAAAAGTTATTATTTAATTGCAATATAGAATAGAATAGAATAGAATTTGAAATGATGAAATATATTTAGTAAATATATAAATTGGGGTTTTATTTTGAAACTCATTGGTATTATTGGTTCCTTGATCTAATTTAGATAATTTACTTTAAAACACATTGGCGTCCCGTTCACCAGGCGATAACAAACAAAGCCTCAAATATTGTTTATATGACCCCGAATGAGGCCGAAGGACACAATAGTAGCGTTGTACCTTCAAATATAACGCTTGTTGTGTCCGGAGACTCATTCGGGGTCATAATTTTAAAGTCTGCCTGGTTTAATTGGTTCTCAAGTTTTTAGGTTTTTGAGGCCACAATGAACTTTTGGCGCGCTGCAGCCACCTGGTGAACGAAGACGGAAATACGTCATCATCGTGTTGTCAAAAAGGCGATAGTTGCATATACCTGTATAGATGTGACACGGAAACGGAAGATGCTTGACTCAAATATTGTTTATATGACCCCGAATGAGTCTCCGGACACAACAAGCGTTTTATTTGAAGGTAAAACGCTACTATTATTTGTGTATGTTTTATTGATTATGTTGGAACCATCCAATTGAGTACGAAAATCTCGATTAATTTCCAGCGCGTTTCGGAGCTTCGGCTTTAGTGCGAACATGAAGCACTCCAGTTCGGATTATTTTATACATTGCTGCGTTAATCAGGCTCGGCTAGTATTTCAGTTTGAAAATTACTGGAATTTTTAATGGTTTCCAATCCTAATGAGTTTTCAGTAAGTTAATGGATGATTTATTCATTCATTGCATTCGGGTTTAAGATGTGTCTTTTAAAATTTTGAAAAAAAATCTGCTAGTAATAACAATATGACAAAGCTAAAAAGTTAGTTTTATTTATTTGTTTCATTGCGTCCTAATTGTTGAAATCCGACTATTATCTGAGTATTATAACAATAAAAACTTGTATTTCAAAAAATCTTGTAAAAAAGTTGAAAGTTTGACCCCCAATATCTCCGTAACTAGAAGGTTCCCAGGTATGGTTTGGAACAAAGAAATGATCGCAATGATGAGGAAAACAAGTGCCTTCCGGATTCGTTAAGAGTCTATTTACACCATAATATTATAATACTTAGGTACCTAGGTAACCGTGATTTTAATTTTCATAAAAGAACACAATAATTGAAAGGTAAGCACAATATTCCTATCTCTAAAATAAAGGAAATGAGATCTTGTCAGGGTGTTATCTTGAATAAACTTTCGAAATCATTTGAATTTATCCTTAGTTGCAACGAAACTACGAAAAACTGTTACCTACTGTAATAAAACAATGGAAATAACTCGTTTTGCCAATCAAACTGTAGTAAAATAAAAACTAAACTGCCTATAATTTTCAGGATATCAATAGATGTTACGACAAACAACTATAACCCATTATTTCAACACACTACGCCATTTTATTTAAAATTTCCTGATACTCCCGGCAGATGGCGTGTTCTGTCGTGTCTGGCAGGTAAGCTTTTTCATCGTCGTAACTACGCAGTACGGTGCAAAATGCAATTATCTATTCTGGCTCGTTTTTAAACTGTCTGGACCCTTCTAATTGGTTTATTTTTAAACAAAGTCCTAGGCAGGATTTTGTGAAGGGCATGAAATTCTAATAGACCGGTTTCTGTAACGAAAATTACTGACGAGTTAAAACTAAACGCAAGTCAAGTGTCGTCTTACTGCTATTTGATTAGTTGTTGTATTAAATAAAATTATATTTTCAATACACTTCCTCGAAAACTGGTCCATATCGCACTACGAATAGGTACAACATGGAATGTATTGCACACGCGTGCGTTTTTTTCCATTTTCTCGCACGTGTGTGAGAATAAAAATTGCCACAGATAACTATACCTATATTTAGTCCAAATTAGTTCAATGCCTAATAGTCTGAGAATATTTTTTTTTTAAATTTCGGCAAAGCATTAGCGTCTTTACGGCATAAATATTTTTTGAATAAGTATTCAGATTGTGTTTATAAATAGAATATCATAGATAAACATGATTAATAAAAATTGGTTGCCTGTAAAGTCGGTATACGGGCGAAAGTTTTACGTGACAACGACTTTGAGTGGTAAAATAATTTTAATGTGAATATTCATTCGTATAGTAGTAGTTTCGTATAGGGACGCGTGCCTTTCACTTTTTATGTCTGTCTCTCTCGCTCTTAGGCGGGCTAACCATGCCCGAGTGGAAGGGACGCGTGCCTCTCACTCGCTCTCATTGTGAGCGCATAACGTGAGCGGAGCGTAACGCAGTTTCTTGAAGTGTCACCCGGCAAACCAATTTATAAGACGTTGTCACGTCAAAACTAATAGTTACTATTATAAACAAATTAACATTTATTCGTGTTCTAAATTCAAAAATATAAAATAAAAATAAAAAAAATATTTTTATATTAGGCTGTTTAGCGGCTTCATACCTTTGCTTCTCCTTTCAACCTGGCGAAAGTAAAGTGCGGAAATAAAGAAAACTAAAATCATAGTTTCATAGTAATTCTTGACAAAAATATGTTTCGTTCTTATAATTTATTTCTTCAAAAGTGCATTGAAAAACGTCGTTTGATACACGTGGACATTAATTGTTATTGCATTTGTACCTGCTCTAAGATATCGAGTTCGCTTCGCTCGCTCCTGCACTTAAGAATCGGTTACATAGTTTTTACGATATTTTCTACAATTACGTATATCTACTGAAATTATACCTACCTACACTTTACTGATTTTCTCCAGAAAGGTCAAGTACGTAGTACTCGCACCTGGCCTGCATCCCCCATGATGGAAAGAGGCGTGAGTTTATGTTTTATTATTATGTCAAGCAGCGCTTGACAAGGTCGGTCTGTAGATGGGTGACCATCCACTAGATACCGCGTGTCCTCCATGCCTCGGAATGCACGTAAAGCTGTTGGTCCGGGCTGTGTTATAGATCTATGACAACCATTACAGGCAGTCAGTGCCTCGAAAGTATAATTGCCAATAAACTAAACTTAATTTAGGCTATTGCTATCTTTTACTAAAAGGCAGTGCGAGAATAGAACGGCTATAGCTATGAACTAAGTTAGAGATGTCAAACCAGTTTATGCCTTGCGCTTCACCGTGTTTTTAGTCGACATGTTTTTACGTGCACCCTTTTTTTTTTTTTTTTTTTTTTTTTTTTTCGGATGGGAAATCATCAAATAACCCCTCCCGCTCTGGGCGGAGCAGGAGGGAGTGTCAGACTTTTACTGACTAAAACCCATCCATGTTCCTTCATCGCCCTTTGTGTTCCGGGGCCACGGTATCTCTTTCGAATAGTCCCGCAACCCCGGCAGGCATCAGTCCTTACGGACCCCTTCCTTTTTGCTGACTCTCTTTGAGGCGCGCGTGGAACACGAACGCGCCGTCGACACGGCCTGTCGTCATGAGACGGACGGACGGCGAGCTAGCCCATAGCTCACCGTCCACAGGCCCGCGCCTACGGTGGCCGGGGGCTACGTGGTGGTGGCCCCCGACGCCCGGGGCGTCTCCCGCGGCGGCCGGGACGTTGAGAGGTTCTCTCCCTCTCACGTTCCGCCACCTCCTTCTCTAGCATTACTGCTTCGCAGAAGGAGGTGACGGCATCCCATTCCGTCTCGCTCCGGACCATGGCTTGCACCAGGGCCGGACGCGAGAGGTCGCCGCCGCCGATCGCCGCTTCGAGGACACGGCGGTGCTCCGCCCGCGCGGGGCTCACCTCCACCGTGTGTTCCACCGTGTCCTCCGGTCGATCCTCACAATGGAAGCACCCGGGCGTTTCCTCCCGCCCGATTCGGTGCAGGAACCTCCCGAACACTCCGTGTCCGGTGAGGACCTGCGTCAGGCGGAAGGTGAGGACGCCGTGGCGTCTCTCAAGCCACTCCTCAAAGAGGGGACTTATCGCCACTATTGTGGCGTGCCCTTTTACGTGCACCCTTCATTTGTATAGAAATATTAGATCAAACTACATTTGACAGCTCTATATTACGTCTGTCTCTTTCTCGTTTTATTACAGAGAAAAAGATAGCAATAGCCTAAATTAAGTTTAGTTTGTGCACAACAGAATCGACACCAGTATCTCATTACCCATTACTAACTCGGTTGTATAGCTCAGATCGGTAGTCGTTGTATATAAAATACTGGTATTCAGCTGCATCTGGTAAGACTGACAGGTCGGGCAGATGATGGCTAGAAACTGATATCATCAAATAATCAGTTTCAAGACTAAACTCATCTCTAAAGCAAACTACACGAGAGAAACACGGCAACTATGATGCTGTATCTGGCAGAATGAGGGATCACCGAAGTCACGTACGCAATCTTACTGATTGATGCGTCGTCTACGCTGCGATTATGTCGGGAATGCCTTGTGATCTGTGTGTTCTTGCTCAGGTGCATATGTTGAAGGGAGTTCCGGGATATGGCGAGGTTTTTAGGGAGAAAAGTTAGAGGTTGTGAGGTGTGTATTGTGTAACTGTGTCTATTTTATAGTCTTTCAGGTCCTTATAGTACCGTTATACCCTGTAATAGGACATGGCATGTTCTAAATTTTTAGAGGTTCTTTGTGTCGCGGCTTTTTCATTTTTTAAGATTTTTACAATAGTTTAAGAAGGTAGGGACCTAAATCTATTGATTTTTATAGTACCGACGCATTAAAAGGGCTCTTATTTTTCTTGCAAAGCTGTATTAAAAAGAAGAAAATCTGGTTTATCTATCAATATTAAACGCGTATACAATATTCGTGTTTGTGCTATTAAGGGGACTACAGGAGCTAAACGCGAGTTTTATTTTGCAAAAAAGCATATGATTCACTGCAATAAACGCGAGTTTTATAATGCAAAAAAGCATATGATTCACTGCAATAAACGCGAGTTTTATAATGCAAAAAAGCAAATGATTCACTGCAATAAACGCGAGTTTTATAATGCAAAAAAGCATATGATTCACTGCAATAAACGCGAGTTTTATAATGCAAAAAAGCATATGATTCACTGCAATAAACGCGAGTTTTATAATGCAAAAAAGCATATGATTCACTGCAATAAACGCGAGTTTTATAATGCAAAAAAGCATGTGATTCACTGCAATAAACAAAACCAGAAAAATATATGATATTCTTCAGGATATATGCTAGTATGATAGTATTTTGAAAACATAATACAACGAATTTTACTCGATAAACAAAAATCACGAACTATCTCTAAAAATTTATTTTACTGATAAAAACCATACCTACTAATAAAATACATGCGATCATTCTGATTTTTTGGCAAATAATTGAACAAGCAACATGTTAGGATGATATTGTTTTATTTTTTTAGTCCAATTAATAGTTTTTTTTGTAAATCGCAAAAAAACATTAATTTCGCACTATTCAGCCCGCAGTGACTGACGTAACAACCACCATGTAGTGCAAGCTGATTAGAAGTATAATCTAACAGTATTTCAAACGAAGTTTGAACCACCACAAATAGAGTTGCTAATTTAGCTCCTGTAGTCGCCTTAACCGTTGAGGAGTTCCCTCGTGAAGACGCGATCTCGGCTGCAGGATTGTGTCATGTCTGTAATGAAAATGTAATATTGTCACCAGACCCAAAGGTGTGTGCAAAATGCAGGATAATAACATCGACTATCATTACGCGGCGCGCTGGTCAATCCGTCTATCACCATTATGTCAGGCTTATTGGCTTACTTGCTTTATTAGTATTACTATACTAACTAATAAGGCAAGTTAAATAAAAACTTTTAGTAAAGTGTTTTTTAGAGAAGTTGTATATTAGAATTATCGTTTAATGTTGTCAAGTACCCTATTCCACGGAAAATCGTAAAGTTACGCCTGTTTCACAATTAAATACATACAAATGTATGAGAAGCTTAATCAACTGAATGTCAGTTGTCTGACAACCATTTTGTAGCGAAGTCGAATCTGAAATATGCCAACTATCGGAAAACATGACAGATGATGTTGGAAAAACGGTGTTGGCGAAAAGGTATAGATATAGCTATAGTTGGTGCCAGTTAAGATGAGAATAGCGGTCATTGCCCTTTCCCTAATATCTCTCCGTACGAACCAAAACAAATAAAACATATCGTTTTTCATTACAAAAAATGTTGAAGATCACGATATATGACGATTCCAGACTCGAACAGGCTTATTTTTGGTTTAAAGTTAAGAAGTTTAATAAATGTAGGTGGGTCAATGACCGCTATTCTCATCTTAACTGGCACCAACTAAAGAAATGAATACTGCCAAACTATTTTTCTGTAAAATATTGCAAAGTTTTTTGAGAAATTTATTTATTTATTATCACTCTCCTGCCCTGGAGCAGCGGTGGCCCAGTGGTGGCGGCCCCGACTTACGAACAGTAAGTCGTGGGTTCGAACCCAGACAGGCGCATTACTTTGTGTAATTTATTTCATCACCGCTGCTCTCAAAACGGTGAAGGAAAACATCGTGAGGAAACCGGCATGTCATAGAACCAAAAAATTCGAAGACATGTGACATCTACCAATCCGCACTGGGCCCGCGTGGTGGATTATATAGCCCACTCCCTCTCATAGAGAGGAGGCCTGTGTCCCAGCAGTGGGAACATTAAATGGCTGATGATGATGATGATGATGACTCTACTGCCCTTATTCCAATTAATTTGAGGTCGGCGCAGCATGTCTTCTTCTTCAATACTTCTCTATTACTCGTTATCACATCAACAACAACAACAACAACAGCCCATAACGTCCACTGCTGGACATAAGCCTCTCCCATCATGAGAGGAATTTGCCGTAATCTCCACGCTTGGCAGGCGGATTGGAGATCGCAGTGATGAAAGACTAATAACAGAAAACGCTGCTGCCCATTCTCTGGTCTACGGAGGCGCAAGGTGTTCTGCCTCAGACATTAGTCGCCTTATACGACACCCGTGAGTGTAATGGGTTATGCGTTATCACATCAGTCACCTCCTTTCTAGACGTATAATCCTTCACACAGTCCACCCATCGCTTTTGTGGTCTTCCTCTACTATTACAGCCTTTATCTACATTCATACTCTCATATTTTCTTTCTTCTTCTTCTCTCTTATACAGGCTGTAAAAGACCTCATCACGAAGCCATCAACCAAGCATTCTGTACATCAAACTAAGTAACTTTAGGCAAAAATTATTGCTGGGAAACGACTTATTTTTTGGGTTGAAAAATCATGTTTTGTGGTAGAACTCAATGTAACGCACTCAAAACATTGTGCTGATGGATGGATTGAATAGTACGGGGTTCGTAAAATTGTTGCAATAAAGTAAAAATCTTACATTAAAAACTTGTATTTAAAAAAAAAACTTGTCAAAAAGTTGGAACTTTGACCCCCAGGTATCTATACTATATATACTATAATATTATAAAGAGGAAAACTTTGTTTGTTTGGTTGTTTGTTTGGTTGTAATGAATAGGCTCAAAAACTACTGGACCGATTTAAAAAATTCTTTCAACATTTGAAAGCTACATTATCCACGAGTAACATAGGCTATATTTTATCCCCGTACTCCCACTGGAACGGGAACTACGCGGGTGAAACCGCGGGACGTCCGCTAGTGGTGTATAAAATAAAAATTATCGCAATGACGAGGAGAATTCCTCCGCTTTTCGTTTTCGGTAAGAGGTGTTGAACACCCTTTTTATTGTTTTGTTTTTACTATGGACACTTTTATTTATTTATTTATCACAAAATCCACAGCTCTTTACAATCTTAACCTAAACTATTCTAACTAATCCTACAGCCAATTAAGGATTTACAATTTAACATCTACACATAGCAAAGAATACAGCGTGTGAGAGTGTGTGTGCCTGAGGAGTTAAAGTGGGTGTGTGAGTATGTTATAACGGTGTGTGTGTGTGTGTGTTGATTGTCTGTATACCTTCTGAACAAGCCTACTTTATCGTGCACATCTTGCTACATTGTTCTCACTTATTGTACCATCTCAACATGAATGATGAAACCAAGATTTTGTAACAATATTCTGATTTAAAAGAGTGTCCATGGAGTTTCGTGCCCGTTCTTCTCCATAGAGATCCACGCTAGGGAATGGGCAACTACAGCACTTTCACAGTTTTTATTTATATCTTGTGACTGGGACTGTAGCTACACTTAATTTTCATCTTTGTTCCGACTGTTCAAAAGTGCCTGTAACTGGCTTACTTGAAATAAATGCTTTGATTTTGACTTAACATTTTCCTCATTCCTCTGCATCACATGTCCATACCACGAAAACCTGCAAAGAACAATGACTTCAACTTCTGTGAGGACATTAATGTGCTGTCCAAAGCACGGTTCGATTTTCAAGCCAAGAAAATTTTAAAGCCGTCAAAACTGGGTTATTATATACTCCGACAAACATAATACTACCCTTTTTTTTTCGGATGGGAAATCATCAAATAACTCCTCCCGCTCCGGGCGGAGCAAGAGGGAGTGTCAGACTTTTACTGACTAAAACCCATCCATGTTCCTTCATCGCCCTTTGTGTTCCGGGGCCACGGTATCTCTTTCAAACAGTCCCGCAACCCCGGCAGGCATCGGTCCTTACGGACCCCTTCCTTTTTGCTGACTCTCTTTGAGGCGCGCGTGGAACACGAACGCGCCGTCGACACGGCCTGTCGTCAAGAGACGGATGGACGGCGAGCTAGCCCATAGCCCACCGTCCACAGGCCCGCGCCTACGGTGGCCGGGGGCCACGTGGTGGTGGCCCCCGACACCCGGGGCGTCTCCTGCGGCGGCCGGGACGTTGAGAGGTTCTCTCCCTCTCACGTTCCGCCACCTCCTTCTCTAGCATTACAGCTTCGCAGAAGGAGGTGACGGCGTCCCATTCCGTCTCGCTCCGGACCATGGCTTGCACCAGGGCCGGACGCGAGAGGTCGCTGCCGCCGATCGCCGCTTCGAGGACACGGCGGTGCTCCGCCCACGCGGGGCACACCTCCACCGTTTGCTGCACCGTGTCCTCCAGTCGATCCTCACAGTGGAAGCACCCGGACGTTTCCTCCCGCCCGATTCGGTGCAGGGACCTCCCGAACACACCGTGTCCGGTGAGGACCTGTGTCAGGCGGAAGGTGAGGACGCCGTGGCGTCGCTCAAACCACTCCTCAAAGAGGGGACTTATCGCCACTATCGTGGCGTGCCCTGCACGGGGTTGCGACAGTCGCTCTCTCCATGTCGCCATGAGATCCCGCCGGAAGTCTGTCCGCTGAGCGACAATTTGCCGCGGCAGTGGAGTTTCCCCCCGGCGTAGTGCCTCCGCGCGCCATTCATGTAGGCGCGCGAGGACTATTGCCTCCAGATCCCATGGCGGCAATCCGGCAAGGAGGCTCGCCGCCTCGCGGGAGATCGTGCAGTAGCCCCGGGCCAGCCTTACGGCTACCACCTTTTGGGGCGCGTTCAGGTAGTGGGCGG
Source organism: Xestia xanthographa (assembly GCA_905147715.2). Classification (NCBI taxonomy): domain Eukaryota; kingdom Metazoa; phylum Arthropoda; class Insecta; order Lepidoptera; family Noctuidae; genus Xestia; species Xestia xanthographa. The sequence continues at coordinate 10,838,343 of LR990660.1, read as the reverse complement.
CTCGCCGCCTCAATGAACGTGCCCACACCGGGGCCCCGTAAAGGGCCATTGACCGCACGACTCCCGCGTAGAGCCTCCGAGAGGAGGCGTTTGGCCCCCCCCAGATTGGGCAGGAGCCGCCTGAAGGCAGCCCCAGTCCGCTCCAGTTTGGGGGCCAAACGTCGGAAATGTTCCACGAAGTTCCACCGGCTGTCAAGGACAAGTCCCAGGTACTTCAACGTCGACTCGACGCCGATGGATACCCCTCCTACCGTCAGTAGGGATCCCGTCGGTGGCGCATTCCGAGGCCCATGAAAGCACATGGCCTCGGACTTGTGCAGTGCCACCTCGAGACCCAGTTGCCGGATCCTCTCAACGACTATCGCAACCCCGCGTGTCATCGCTTCGGCCGCCGCCTCGTGCGACCTCCCCTGCGCCAGCACCAGCGTGTCGTCAGCGTAGCACACTACACTGACACCGCTGGGGAGGTCGGTGCGCAGCACCCAGTCGTACCCGATGTTCCACAAGGACGGACCTAGAACCGATCCCTGCGGAACACCGCACGACATCTCTCGCCGGTTCCACTCTCCGTTGCGACCAGGGTAGATGACGGCCCTATCCGTCAGGTAGTCCCCGACCACTCGACGGAGGTAGGTCGGCACCCGGTGATACCGGAGTGCCTCCCTAATGCAGCTCCAGGGCATGGAGTTGAAGGCGTTGGCGATGTCGAGAGACACCGCCAAGACAACCCCACCCCTGGACACCGCATCCCCCGTCGTGAGGGCTCTCACGCGCATGATGGCGTCTACCGTAGAGCGCCCCTTGCGGAAACCAAACTGGTGTTCCGCAAGATCCGGCCCCGTCCCCGCAAGGTGCTCGGCGAGGCGGTTTGCAATTACTCTACATAATACTACCCTTACATCCTCTTTGTCAGTATTATATAAAGGGTGTAAAACACCTCTTAACGAAGCCGAAAGGCACTTGTTCCCCCTGTTCATTACTGTTCATTACGATCATTTTCTTGTTCTACACCATACCTGGGAACCTTCTAGTTACGGAGATATTGGGGGTCAAAGTTCCAACTTTTTGACAAGTTTTTTTTTTTTAAATACATGTTTTTAATGTAAGATTTTTACTTTAAACACCTCCACGACCCCCGTACTATTAAATCCATCCATCAGCACAATGTTTTGAGTGCGTTACATTGAGTTTTACCACAAAACATGATTTTTCACCCCAAAAAAAAAGTCGTTTCCCAGCAATAATTTTTGCGTAAAGTTACTTAGTTTGATGTACAGAATGCTTGGTTGACGGCTTCGTGATGAGGTCTTTTATATCCTGTATAACATACATCATTGTTTGTTCTGTCACAAAATGAAACCAGAATGAATTTAAAATATGGCGGGGCTCTTGTCAAAGGCTCCATGTGTGCTTGTACAGATCGATAAACCGCCCGCAGTTATTTCTCTACAACTATTATGAATATTAAACCCACGTTTTCAGCGAAAATTTTAATTTACATTTTCCCTCGCTGTGTGTTTTACGCGGAAATGTATCGTCATTATTTCCTAAAAGGCTTTACTGCCCTCATTTCAGTTGTAATTATCATGCATTCAACGTTTATGCATTTCATGTTACGTAATTGAAAATAGTCCCTTTTAAACTCGCAACATGGACGACCTACGCATGGGATTCATCTCCTATTACATTTCTCTGCATTCAATTTTCAAGCATATCTCTGAGTGATAGAGTGTATTTTTCTTAGTTGTACAGAAATTGATTGCATCTATAGCTACGTGGACATTTTGTAATGAAATTCTTTAAGTTCATTTCACGGTATGTTTGCGACTATATTAATTATGTGAAGAGAAAAACAATTAGCGCAATTAACTGCAAATAACTCATATGTACATACTTTGTCCCTTTCATAGAATTCAAAGGAAATACGAGACAAAGTTTTTTTCCTTGCAATTTAATTAGCCTTCTACGTTTTTTATTTGTGTCCGTTCTTAACCGTTGGCAAGATAAAAGGATGCTTTGCTTGTTAGGAAGCTAAAAACTTCTCTATTCATATAAGACTTCCTTTGTGTTGCAAGACTTATAAGGTAACAGAAAGAACAGTGCTACTAAACCACTCTTTTTTATTTAGCATACATAACATCATGCATGTAATCCCTGATGGGTTTGACAGAGTCGCGCCTCATAAGTAGGTACACCCACATTTCATCAGTTATGTTTCATCACGCATGTAATCCCTGATGGGATTGACAGAGTCGCGCCTCATAAGTACACCCACATTTCATCAGTTATGTTTCATCACGCATGTAATCCCTGATTGGTTTGACAGAGTCGGGCCTCATAAGTACACCCACATTTCATCAGTTATGTTTCATCACGCATGTAATCCCTGATGGGTTTGACAGAGTCGCGCCTCATAAGTACACCCACATTTCATCAGTTATGTTTCATCACGCATGTAATCCCTGATGGGTTTAACAGAGTCGCGCCTCATAAGTACACCCACATTTCATCAGTTATGTTTCATCACGCATGTAATCCCTGATTGGTTTGACAGAGTCGGGCCTCATAAGTACACCCACATTTCATCAGTTATGTTTCATCACGCATGTAATCCCTGATGGGTTTGACAGAGTCGCGCCTCATAAGTACACCCACATTTCATCAGTTATGTTTCATCACGCATGTAATCCCTGATGGGTTTGACAGAGTCGCGCCTCATAAGTACACCCACATTTCATCAGTTATGTTTCATCACGCATGTAATCCCTGATTGGTTTGACAGAGTCGGGCCTCATAAGTACACCCACATTTCATCAGTTATGTTTCATCACGCATGTAATCCCTGATGGGTTTAACAGAGTCGCGCCTCATAAGTACACCCACATTTCATCAGTTATGTTTAAGTTCCATATAATAGGGGGGGGGCGAGCCTATTGCCGTCAACGGGGCGCGAATTTGGACTCCATCGCTGAGAAATTCCAAATGTCCGACTCGGGAATCAAACCCAGGACCTCCTGCTCAGCAGCCGCGATTGCGACCACTAGATTATTTGAATAATAAAATTTAGTTTAATGGCATACAACTACAGTATCTGTTGACTCAAAAACATTACTCAAAGTTTCACGTTAACAGCATTTGTTTGGCCTGCGAATCTTACTGGTTGCGACCAAACTTTACGACATTACGTCATTCAGTGTTAGGGTGCCGTATCCGGTTGGTGAACCGGATAACACAAGGTGTAAACCACCTCATCAAGAAGCCGTCAACCAAGCGTTCTGTACATTAAACTAAGTAACTTTACGCAAAAAAATTTGCTGGGTAACGACTTTACGACTAGTTATAGCACTAAAAACTTGTACTTAAAAAAAAAAAAAAAAAACTATTGAAAAAGTTGGAACTTTGACCCCCAATATCTCCGAAACTAAAAGTTTCCTAGGTCCATACCTGGGAAACTTTTACTTTTAGTTTAATGTTCTAGACCATTCTAGAACAAAAATATAATAGGGAAGATGCATGATTTTTTTTTATCACTCTAAACAAAGTTTATTATCATCAGAAATAGACAAGTGAAATTATTTTTTAAATATCTATTAAAAACACTAAGTTATAAGCATTTGAAACTGCTGATTAGACAGAGAGATCCGATAACACAAATGACGTCATTGCTCTGCATCGACGTACAAAATCCATACTAAATTCCATTAATCTAGAAAGAGATAGAAACAAAAGTTTAAATGGTTATAACTTTTGTGTTATTTGGCTGATTTATGTTTTGTTTCCGCTTTTTGTCATTATTTTTTTATAGTACTTTAACATTCCGTATCGAAATAAACAAAAGAAAATTTATGCATCTTCCTTATTGCAATGACGGGGAGAACAAGTGTATTTTGTCAAGGGTACTTTTACACAATGCAACTTGGCTGATGTGAAGCGATGCCGTGGCCTAGGGTAAATCACGTTTGCCTTGAAGAAACCGATTCACTTGAACTTTGAATACATCCAAATTATGATGACCAGAGAACAAAGAAGCTGGCAAGAAATTCCACAGAGTGGCGGTTCCCAAATAAATGTTGAAGCATAGCGCTTTGTTCGGGTCCGTGGAACTTAAACCATATACAGGGCTTAAAAGACCTCATCACGAAGCCGTCAACCAAGCATTCTGTACATCAAACTAAGTAACTTTACGCAAAAATTATTGCTGGGAAACGACTTTTTTTTGCGGTGAAAAATCATGTTTTGTGGTAAAACTCAATGTAACGCACTCAAAACATTGTGCTGATGGATGGATTTAATAGTACGGGGGTCGTGGAGGTGTTTAAAGTAAAAATCTTACATTAAAAACTTGTATTAAAAAAAAAACCTGTCAAAAAGTTAGAACTTTGACTCTCAATATCTCCGTAACTAGAAGGTTCCCAGATATGGTGTAGAACAAAAAAATGATCGCAATGATGGGGGGAAACAAGTGCCTATCGGCTTCGTTAAGAGGTGATTTATACCCTTTATACCGGTGACGCTTCGCCGTATCTCTGATTATGTATTTCCATAGCATGGAGAGTATGCTATGAAATAATGTAACCGATAAAAAACCTCTAGGCTGGTAACTTTGCGGCAGTATTTGTCAAAGTCCGCGGTGCCCGCAGTCTAGCCCGGCCCGGTGACTGCACCTTTACACGTCACGATATATCTCATCTCTTTATTGTTACCTACCCGAAGGGACCCTATTACTAAGCCTTCGCTGTCCGTCCGTCGTTCCGTTTGTCTGTCAGTGGGCTTCACTCATGATCCGTAATAGAGTGTGTGGTGTATTTTCACAGAATGTATATTTCTGTTGCCGCTATAACAAAAAATATCAAATTAAAAATTAAAGAGGCTCCCCCACTACGATGGCTACGGAAACGTTCATGCGCGAGGCCGACTAGCACTAGGCTGTTTTTTTTTTTTCGTAAATTATCAAATTATTCATACGGTGATCGGCGTAGCTGCTACGCCGTAGCTCAATACATCATCAGCTACGAGAATTCGTAGCGGACTTCGTTAAATCATGACATTGTTTTTACGAAAATGATCCTGTGGGTATTTGTAATCAACCACAAACTGGTTCCGAAAATAATTTTTAAATATTTTTAATACGGATCACGTGAAAGAATAGTTTTGTCCAACTTTTAACTAAATGAAAACGAACATAAATTACCAATGTCTATAAACAAAAAACCGGCCAAGAGCGTGTCGGGCCACGCTCAGTGTAGGGTTCCGTAGTTTCCCGTCCGTCACAATAAGTGTTCCCACTTATGAGTTTAAAGGTGGGTATCCATTATGTAAAAATGCTTGCATATAACCAGGTGATACACACAAGATCACAAAGGAACAATAACACGAGAAGATTTGTAGTGCCCACTTGTAATAATTATTATGGTAGAAGATGTAGAAAGTTTGTAGTCCCAACTATTTTTAATGACCTTCCAGCTGATATATTATATAACGCTTATATCACTAAAACCTCCTTTAAAAACAAATTAAATAAGTACCTATATAATATTTTCTGTAAAAGCCTCGCTAGTAGATAATAGTTCTTCTTCTTCTCTTCTTCTCTTCTTCTTCAACCCTTGGCCACCCAATGCTGAGTGTAGGTCTCTTCCAAATCTCTCCACTTTTGGCGGTTTTGTGTCATGGCTATCCAGTTTCTTCCGGCCACTTTAGTGAGATCGTCTGTCCACCTAGTCGGTTGTCTTCCCACGTTCCTCCGTCCCGTCCGTGGTCTCCACTCCAGTATTTTCTTTCCCCATCTTCCATCCAGTCTACGGCATATATGGCCCGCCCACTTCCACTTTCTTTTTGCTATCACTACCGCTATGTCCACGAGTCTCGTTCGTCTCCGTATTTCGGTATTTCTCACCCGGTCATAAAGGGTGATGCCCAACATGGCTCGTTCCATAGCTCTCTGAGTGACTTGCATGCGGTGGATAGTGTGTTTGGTGAGCGTCCAAGTTTCAGCCCCGTACGTCATGACTGGGAGGACACACTGCTCGAACATGCGACGCTTTAGGTTGATGGGCACCCGCTTCGACTTGAGTACGTCCGACAGCTTACCGAAAGCACCCCACCCTAGTTGGATACGGCGCTTGATTTCGCGGTCTTGTCCGCTCATTACTATACTCAAAGTCTGTCCCAAGTATACGTACTCCTTGACTTTTCCTATTTGCTGGCCATTCACTAGAATGTGATCAATGTCGTCATCACAGCACATTATTTTTGTTTTTGCGGCGTTCATTTTTAGACCGACATTGAGTGACACGTCATACAGATCTTGTACCATGGCCTGCAGATCCTCCACGTTGCTGGCAAAAACGACAATATCATCGGCAAAGCGCAGATGGGTTAGCCGTTCACCATTAATGTTTAAGCCTCTATTAGACCAGTCGAGAAGCTTAAATACATCTTCCAAGCAGGCTGTGAAGAGTTTAGGTGATATCGTATCTCCTTGCCTCACCCCTCTTTCAACGCGTACTAGATTTGTAAGCTCGTGAAGTTTGACTTGTAAGGTAGCCGCACGGTATACTTCCTTTATTGCCTCTACATATCTGGTGTCTACCTGACATCGTTTGAGCGAGTGAATGACTGCCCAGTGTTCAACCGAGTCAAACGCTTTTTCGTAGTCGATGAACGCCATCACTATAGGTCGGTTGTACTCGTTACACTTCTCAATTATTTGTCGTACTGTGAAGATGTGGTCTATTGTTGAGAACCCACTCCTGAACCCTGCCTGTTCCACTGGTTGTGCTGAGTCTAGTCTGGTGGTAAGACGGTTTGTGATGACTTTTGTGAAAAGTTTGTATATGTGGCTAAGTAACGAAATGGGTCGGTAGTTGCTCAGCTTGGTGTTGTCTCCTTTCTTATGCAAGAGTATGACGACCGCATTCTTCCACAATTCTGGAGTTATCCCCCCGAATAGCACTTTATTATAAAGTACTTGCAGTTCTTTGAGTACTGGTCGACCCCCAAGAAGAAGTTGTTCGTACGTAATACCATCTTCCCCTGGTGACTTCCCTTTCTTCATTTGCCTGAGAGCGTGTTTTATTTCATACATGCAGATAATAGTTACACAATGTTAACACACCTGTTTTTGTTATTCTATGGAATGCTAGAATAGTTTTATTTTTCTTTTTTACTTTGTTTACTGTGTTTGTGGAAAAGTGTCACTATTAAAATTTTAATAAGTTAATGTAAAGGAAAAGGAGCTACGTCTGCCAACAAACTGCTTTGCAGTTTGGCGGGGGTAATTATGTAACAGTTCTAATATATTTTTGTGAATAAACACTTTTTCATTTTTTTTTTTCTTTTTAATACGAATATACTACAAACTTAGTCCAGAAATTATTTTGTACAACTTTTTGTCTTTTTTGTACAAAAACTGTTGTTTCCATCAAGTTCAAAATGATTTTCCTAGAAAGTCCTTATAAAGTTCTACTTTTCAGACTTTTTTAATATTTTCTAAACTTATGGTTCAAAAGTTAAACAATCCCCCGATTGTTTTTTACTTTTGGAGCGATTATTTCCGAAATTATTGACATTATCATAAAATGATTTTAGAAAACCCCTATTCATTTATAAATACCTTTCCAACAATATGTCACACGTTAGGGTTGAAATTAAAAAAAAAATTCACTTCCCACTTTAAGGGGCCTACCCTAATAAATTTTTTTTTTCCAATTTTTATTTTACCACTTTGTCGACGTGATTGATATACATATTGGTACCAAATTTCAGCTTTCTAGTGCTAACGGTCACAGAGATTAAGCGAGGACGGACGGACAGACATGGCGAAACTATAAGGGTTCCTAGTTGACTACGGAACCCTAAAAAGTAAATTCCTTCCGGTGTTATAAATTCTTTGTCCCAAGAGATCGAAAAACAAATAAACTATAAAGCTTAAAGATACATACAACACATGTTGCAGGCCAACAGTATCAGTAAAGATATAAATACCAAAATATCGAGTTTACATTTCGGTGCAAAACCTCTCTTTTGGTCCGTATCACATCAAACCGAGGATCACCCCTAGCGCTTAGTCCGTCGTCCCAACATTGTCTCTTCGTCCCATTTCAGCGAACGATATGGACGCTGATTCGTTTTGAAGGCAGAATGTTTGGATCTAAATTCAAATGGACGCTCCCCTTTTAGACTACACCTTCGTCAAGGCTTTACGTTTACGCTTGACAAAGTTATAAAGGGGTGAATGGATGTTTAGGAAAATGTCGTGAGGATAGTTATGGCTATGGATGGTTTTAAGAGGAGGGAAAGAGGAACTGTGTGAAAGAAGATAGGGATGAGTGCACTACGTAAGGTCGACAATCGGGTAATCTGTAGTGCGTGATGTCGAGCTCAGGTTTATCGCGCTTGCGTGCAGTAACCCTAGCCGAGTTACAAACGTTTCGTATCTATTTTCTTTCTACAATCGTAAATGCCTCGGCATAAGCGATCGTAGAAAGCGCTAAATTGGTAGCCAAGTTGACACGACTGAGTCGATCGCTCGATCTATAATGTCTCATGTCTGTAGAAAAAACCTACACTTTAGTCTATGGCGAGCGTTCCTACCAAAGAGTTATTGTAGATTGTCAACTTGGCTAGGGGTGAGTTTTGTCGCACAAGTGTTAATCGTACATCCGTTTGTCGACCACACGTAACGTAGTGCACTCGATATTTATTTATATTTACCATACAACATTATTAAAATTACTTCTAAATATAGGAGACATTTTGATGTTTTTAGTACATTTTTGGCAGAAGAACGCAAACGTTTATATATTTGGCAACGAAATACAAAATTAAATACGCAGTTTTATTGTTTATAATAAATTAGAATTCAGCTCGCGTAAATACTGCTACGGTATCAATAATGTTTATTTTTATTGCGCTATCAGTGATCAAGTGCGTCACCCACTTGATATCATTTAGTAGCTTCACTCATCGATAGATGGCGCTGTGCGCTGACGTCACGTTTCTGAATCGCGGTGTTAAGATTTTCCGCGAGCGAATGACTACTCCAGATTTACTTCTTCACGTTATCGCTTCTCGGCCTTTTGGCTAAGATCAAAGTGTAGTATCTGTTCTTTTCAGCTTAATATCTGAAAGTTCCCTCACTGAGGGACCAGTATATTAATCTGATTTTTGTAAGCTGACGGGATGTTCGGGGCTCGCTCCACTCCCGTCGCGGGTCGGCCCGGCATTGCAGTGCCGCCGGGATCGGCCCACATTATATCTTGAAACACATATACACGAGTCTCTTTTATTTAGAAGAACTGCTGGTCTGTCTGGTTAGCATGTCCAATTGTCCATGTATCACATTACATGTATGGCATGAGTTGTCTCATTCAACCAATCTAATTTTTTTTTATATATATAATATTTTTTTATTAATGTTGTCATTTTCATAAATTAATCAACTATATTTTTAATCAATTTTGGCATAATTCTGTTTTTACTAATTTGTGTTTAATTTAATATTGGCGCTTAGAGCTTACTAAGTAAGCTTATATTCCGATTTTTTTATTTAGTGCATGTGGTGTTTACCTAGTAATTGTTGCGCTCTCATTTAATTTTAAGAATGAACTATGCCGCTGTATCCAGTGTGAACAATTGTTGGTAGACCTATAATAAATAAGAACACATTGCTGCGTCGACTTCAAATTAACTATTAGGTATATTATTATTAGGTAAACCTCTAACCAACCTTTTGAGATAATAGGCGTGATGTTATATGTGTATGTCTGCACTCTTCACTTAAATTTTCCCCATCATTCATATGGCAAGACAAGACAGGACACAAGAGCTAAACGCGAGCTTTATAATGCAAAAAAACACATGATTTACTGCAATAAACAAAACCAGAAAAATATATGATATTCTTCAGGATATATTTATTATGCTAGTATGATACTGATACTGATACTGTTAGCCTGCGTCATCCCACTGCTGGGCAAAGGCCTCTCTCCTCTCTTTAGGCTAGTATGATAGCGTTTTGAAAACATAATACAACAAATTTTACTCGATAAAAAAAAAATCACGAACTTATCTCTAAAAAATTCTTATAACGAGTAAAAACCATACTAAAATACATGCAATCATTCTGATTTTTTGGCAAATAATTTTACAGGCAACATTGATATGTTGCATGTATTTTAGGAGCATCATAGTGTTTTAAGTCCAATCAGTAGATTTTTTTAAATCGCAAAAAAAAATACACTCATTTCGCACTATTCGGCCCGCAGTGACTGACGTAACAACCACTTTGTAGTGCAAGCGGATTAGAACTTTATTGTAATAGAATTTCAAACGAAGTTTAAACCACCACAAATAGAGTTGCTAATTTAGCTCCTGTAATCGCATAAATACCCTTTCGTACTTTCATGTGCTTACACGTTAATAACACACACTGCATGCCATATACATACATACAGTAACACGTAATACACATAGATAGAACATACAAATCTATAGTACATAGAGGTACCTGCAACACCTAAGACGTACAGTTCTATTGAAATACGAGAATACTGCGTCTTACGTCCGATGCTCCAATTTAACGCAAGACGTTCATCAATGTTGTTAGATTCGCTACACACTCGATCGGACGGCAGATTATATATTTGTTATAATATTTCACTTAAATACGCATTATATTATAATGTAAAATTATATTTGCATGCCTTTAGGAAGGCAAAATATGGTTTATGCCCAAACCACTTATTTTTACAACTGGTTACACCTGTATACTTATAAAGCAATTTTTTTTTTTTGATTTCGATAAACTGTGAGCAGCGGTGGCCCAGTGGTGGTGGCCCCGACTTACGAAAAGTAAGTCGTGGGTTCGAACCCAGGCAGGCGCATTACTTTGTGTAATTTATTTCATCACCACTGCTCTCAAAACGGTGAAGGAAAACATCGTGAGGAAACCGGCATGTCCTAGAACTAAAAAATTCGAAGACATGTGACATCTACCAATCCGCACTGGGCCCGCGTGGTGGATTATAGCCCATTCCCTCTCATAGAGAAGAGGCCTGTGTCCCAGTAGTGGGAACATGAATAGGCTGATGATGATGATGATGATGAAACTGTGTGAAGAACGAAATTAAAGAAAAACTAAATGGTTCCCAGACTTCCCAGGTATAATTATACCTGGGAGGTCTAGGAACTATTTAGTTATGGAGATAGAGAAGGTCAAAGCAATATTTTATGCACAGTTACGAATTATGACGTACAGAATGCTTGTTGATGGTGTCGTGAAGGGTCTGTAAACGGGATCCCGGGATTCTTTTTGCATAATATTCTTTTTCCTAATATATTTTGGCATAAGTGTTTTGGCATAATTCGTTTTGCCATAATAATACTTTGCCAAATTTGCCAAGTTATATAAATAATACTTTGCCAAAAAATATAATTGGGAGTAACAAAAGTATGCCAAGTTATATTAGGTCTCAAAATTTTATGCAAACGGATAGGGAACCTCTGTAAACACCCTGTATGATCCAACTTCCTACTAATATTATAAATGCGAAAGTATGTGAGTATGAATGTCTGGATTTTTGTTACTCTTTCACGCAAAAACCACTGAACGGATTTGGATGAATTTTGCACACAGATAGTTTAAAACCTGGATTAACACATAGGATATTTTTTATCTCGGTAGTATGATCGCGTAGGACAAATTATTGAACTTCACGCGAGTGGAGCCACAGGCATAGGCTAGTTTTTTTTTGAATTTTCATTCTGGGCTAAATAATAACAGCCGCTCGGGTCGATCGTTAAGTTAAGCCGTGCTTGCCTAGGTTGGTCTGTGGAGGGGTGACCACCCATTACATACCGAGTGTCCTCCGTGCCTCGGAAAGCACGTTACGCCGTTAGTCCCGGCTGTCATTTGTAGATCTTTGACAGTCGTTAGGTAGTCAGTGGCCCAAAAAGTCTGACAACCAGTCTTACCGTATCGTATTACCCGGTACTCACTGGGTTGTGGGGGTCAGATAGGCAGTTGCTCCATGTAAAATACTAGTATTCAGCTACATCCGGTAAAACAGGAAGCCGACCCTAAGGGAAAAGGCTAGGCAGATGATGATTCTGTGTCTTCCCACGTCAGGGCTAAGGCCTCTCTTACATACATCCCTTGTATATTCAAATTTGCCGCCCTACCGAGCCGAATTATGCCGAGCCAGGTGTGTAGCACTCCTTACACAGAGGTTGCCGTGGACGTATGCAATGAAGTAATGAAGCTTTGCTTAATCAAAGCGTGGAGAGGTTTCCTGTAAGATAACATCCACAATACTCGTAGTTGTTATATCTTACGAACGTTTCAATCATTGCAATTTACACCTTATACCAATGACATTAGAGATAAATGCTCGTGTTCAAAGACTACCTTATAGTAAGGTCTTGAAAAGGTCACAATCGGAGTGCATTTGTAGTTAAAATAGTTTTATCCATCGTGGACAAAACGTTATTTTGACAAAAACTTGGGATTACTCTTCAACATCCAACTTCAAAATATTAAAAAGAAACCGTCGTAAAAGATAAATATAAATAAATAAATATTGCTGGACATTACACACAGCGCCATCTAGTGCCACACTAAGCAACGAGGCTTGTGTCGTGGACACCAGATAGTTGATATACTACATAGATACTTTTTGTTTATAAATACATACTTATTATACATATTAACGTCCATGACTCTGAAACAAATGTCCATGCTCATCACACAAAAATTTGCTCCGACTGGGATTCGAACCTGGGACCCTAAGAACGTAAGGCTGCCTCACTACCGCCGCGCCATTCGGGTCGTCAATATGATATATCATCCAAAGTATTAAGTAACGCACTAGGTAACTTTTAGTATAATAATTACCTATATAATAAGTTTTTTCGCATAATAATTATAAAACAACACTTGACAACATCTGAGCGACTCAGCTGAATATAAATATAAATAAATAAATATTGCTGGACATTACACACAGCGCCATCTAGTGCCACACTAAGCAACGAGGCTTGTGTCGTGGACACCAGATAGTTGATATACTACATAGATACTTTTTTTTTGTAAATACATACTTAATATAAGTACATATAAACAACCATGACTCGGAAACAAATGTCCATGCTCGTCACACAAACATTTGCACCAACCGGGATTCGAAACCCGGGACCCTAAGACGTAAGACAGCCTCACTACCACTGCGCCAATCGGGTCGTCAAAACACTCACTGAAATGCGCGCTGCCCGTCCTCTGACTTTCGCAAAAAAAACCGCTAATTTAGGAAGCGTCTGGCATGAGAAGATAAGTGTTTACAAATGCGCGCTGCCCACTTCCTGCTCATTTCCATGCCTCCTGCCGCAGAAGTAAGCTGAATATAAATGAGACAATACGGTAAAAAACAAATGCAATATTTATGTCTCCACTATGATCCCAAAATAATATCAAAACATCGGACGGATAACAGAAATGTGAACGGGGCCTGTGCACACTTTTATAGCTGTTTGCAAATTTGGCGCAGCCGTGAGCCACAATATAATATATATATTTTTTTTTTAATTGAAAACTTCTTTAACCGCGTTGAGCACTTTTTGGGTGAAGGAAAAACATTGAACTCATCGTCACGTAACGTAACGTGCGGCCACGCTTCGTAGCCGTTCGTAGCACTCGTAGCATCCGCTATGGCGTAGCACCACATAGGCATGCGCGGGGCATTACCAGTGCTAAGACTGGAGCGGGGTTGTATACTTTTTGTTTTCACTTCTTTCGGCAGTCCCCAAAGACTGCTCCGATTTTTTTTTAATTTCTCATTGTGTTTTGTGGCATTGCCAAATAAACATGTTTTCTTTCTTTCTATGGTTTTTTTAAGTAAGTTTAAAAAAAAAATGTACGCTCGCAAGTACTCGCAACCAATCAAGCTATGCAAAACCAAATCAAGCTGATAATTATGTCATCGTACGGGAAGCTCATACAAAGCAAAGTCAGGTTATACTGGTTATTTACAGCTTGATGTATCTCCACGTGTACACCTAATTAGACTAGGTCCATGCGCGTGTTTTGACTGTAAAGTTAGTACAATGGAAATATTTTTTGAACAATATCTGAACCGCTTATTACCGTAGAAGCAACGATAAAATGTTGTGAAAGGCATTGCTGTACCAAAATAAACTCGTGTAGGCGTTCACTTTTGTGTTCATAATTTGAAAATTGGATCTATAGCAGAACATTTTTTTGATGATGATAAAGTGATACTGGCCATTAAAATGCCAATTAATTTTTAACCGACTTCTAAAAAAAGGAGGTTTCTCAATTCGACCGTATATATATATTTTTTATGAGTGTTCGCTAATAACTTCGTCGTTTATGAACCGATTTAGATGATTATTTTTTTGTTGAAAAGGAGATATCCCAAGTGTGGTACCATGATAAGGAAACCAGGGTCTGGATGGGAGGATGGGGGAGGGATGGAATCCCAGAGAAATCGAGGAGAACCTTCGAAAATCGTACTGGTGATTAGTGCGTTTGTTAATTTTTTCGTTAAGTATTTTAAAGCACTACTATTTAACGCTGGTCTGGAGTCGATCTGATGAAGGTGCCGAAAGACAGTCGTGGAAACTCCTCAACGATTTACAGCAATTACCTGGTGTTTGGGCTTGACTAATTTGTATTGATGAGAACTTTACATTTAGATGGGTTGTGACTTTCATTAGGGGTCTGATGAAGGACAATCAAGTGAACTCCTCAACGTTTTACGGTAGCTACCTTGTGTTAAGACTTAATTCATTTCTATTGATGAGAACTTTGTACTCATGTGGGTTATAAGTGCCATTACAGGTCTGATGATGAAGACTATAGACAGTCGACGGAATTCCTCAACGATTTACAGCAGTTACTTTTTGTTGGGCTTACTTCAAATTGAAGTTTGCATAGCAAATATTTGTATAGGATAAATTGCAACTAAAAATGGAAGAATAAAAAACTTTTTGCAAAAAATAAAACCGACTTAAAAAAAACAAAAAACTGAAAAATAACTTTAGCTTCTGAAGTCGGTGACAAAAAAACTAAATCAATCAAACAAAGGTCACCGACTTCTGAAGCTAAAGTTATTTTTCAGTTTTTTTTTTTTTAAGTCGGTTTTATTTTTTGCAAAAAGTTTTTACTTGAATAAATATTTGAGCTCGTGGCTAAATAATAACAGCCACTCGGGTCGATCTTTAGGTTATGCCGTGCTTGCCTAGGTTGGTCTGTGGATGGGTGACCACCCTTACATACCGAGTTTCTTCCGTGCCTCGGAAAGCACGTAAAGCAGTTGGTCCCTGCTGTCATGTGGCCAGTGGCCCAAAAAGTCTGACAACCAGTCTTACCAAGAGGTAACGTATTACCCAGTAACTGGGTTGTGGAGGTCAGATAAGTAGTCTCTCTATGTAAAATACTGGTATTCAGCAGCAGCCGGTTAGACTGGAATCCGACCCCAACATAGTTGGGAAAAGGCTAGGCAGATGATAATGAATAAATATTATGTTCTCTTAAATTACATGTTTTGTAAACTATAATTTAAGTTCTCAAACTCAGTTTGCTCGTTTCGTCCAATTCGTACTGTTACTAATCGTAGCTACTTTAAAACGCGCTGGTGTAGGTAAAACCACAGTTTATTTTTACAAACATTCAAAATCGTAAGAAACCAAAAAGTCACAAGTGACCGATCGCTGTCAAGTAATATTTGAATTTTCAAGACAATTTAAAATGTTCCAAAAAGGTGATGCCAAAAGGTCGGTTCGTAACACATACGGTTGTGTATCGATGAAATCGTATAAAAGGGACGGCTTTCATCTCCAGTCGAAAATGGTCGTCCAATTCTTTTGTCAGTCCTGCAGTTTCCATTATTTCATGCTATGAGGGCGTCGCGTCGTCGACATACAGTTCGGATTTCGCATTGAATTTTTCACTTCAGAAAAATGTCAGCGATTTTATTCTTGGCGGAGTCTCCGAAAATGTTTTTAAGGCTTTTTTATTTTGACAACAGAGTGATAGTGGATAATCGGAGAGTTTTGCTCTGTTCAGATCACAAAAAAAAAACACTTTATTATTTGTTTTAATGTGCGGTTTTTGAAAACTTTCCATCACTTATAAACGCTGCATAAAAGACAAAAAAACCGGCCAAGTGCGAGTTGGACTCAATCACCGAGGGTTCCGTATAAACTTGTGGGTATTTTGTTATTAAAATACATATTTACTTATTCTGATTTTTCCTTTAATTGTAAGACATTGGTTCTTGGGCTTCTTGGCCGTATTTCATGACTCTAGGTCAACGGGAAGTACCCTGGTTTTGATTTCCTTGTGAAATAGCAAAATATGTGACATAAGCGGACATATCTTTTGATCGCATTGATTCATAAGTTTGATATTTTCACAGCTAAAAGAAACTATAAACCCGAGTATTTCATATTAATTTAAGCTTGATACCTCCATGCGTTCCCGATAAAAGAGGTCTTGCTTGACACACGGAGAGACAACAAAGTGATCCTATAAGGATACCGTTTTCGCCGACTGAGGTACGGTACGTGCCCTAAAAAGCAACATTTATAATACTTTAAAACTAAACCTTATTTACTTTTTTTCTAGGTAACAATATCGACAAAACAGTTCAAGATAAATAAATAACAGACTGTATCACGTACGAATCAATCTTTAGTAACTTCTGCGCAACACGTTCTAACTCTAGTTCTACCGTAGAACTGTGTAGTAGAACTAGTGGGAATGATCCAAAACAACATAATAAAATCCAACTTAACTGAGAAATTTCTTTCATAACTTGCATTAGAATGCAAACAACAAACTAGAAAACCATCTCAGTTAAGCCTGCAAAGTTTGGAAACCTTAGTAATACATCTCGTAACAATTATGAAGTTTTGAGCCTATGTAGCAGTGGATTCTACGAACACCGTTCAACTTTTAATAGGTATTTCCAACTAGATATTATGACGAGCTCTTCTAAGAGGATTGCCGTTTTCTGAGAATCGTGAAAATTGAGCTTATTCATTAGCAGGAAGCTTTGAACGTAGACTTTTCTTCTTTGTTAGTAATTTTAATAAGCTGACATTACACCTGCTTCGATTGATCGATTGGTTGCTTTGGTTTATCACAGAGTAAATTAAATTAAGCTGTGTGCTATCCGGCAGAGTAGAATAGAACCAACCCATTACACTCACGGGTGTCGTATAAGGCGACTAATGTCTGAGGCAGAACACCTTGCGTTTCCGTAGACCAGAGAATGGGCAGCAGCGTTTTCTGTTAGTCTTTCATCACTGCGATCTCCAATCCGCCTGCCGAGCGTGGAGATTACGGCAAATTCCTCACATCATGGGAGAGGCTTATGTCCAGCAGTGGACGTTATGGGCTGTTATAGTAGTAGTAAATTAAATTAACTAACCAAAATATGGGTACAGAGCGTAAACGGGGCCTTCACGAACCCGTCAACCAAGCATTCTGTACATCTCATCTGCCTAGCCTTTTCCCAACTATGTAAGGATCGGCTTTCAGTCTAACCGGATGCAGCTGAATATCAGTATTTTACATGGAGCGACTGCCTATCTGACCACCACAACCCAGTTAGTACTGGGTAATACGATACCCCTTGGTAAGACTATGGTTGTCAAACTTTTTGGGACACCGACTACCTGTAACGACTGTCAAAGATCTACAAATGACAGCCGAGACCAACAACTTAACTTGCTTTCCGAGGCACGGAGGAAACTCGTTATGTAAGGGTGTGGTCACCCATCCACAGCAACCTAGGCAAGCACGGCTTAACCTAAACATCGACCCGAGCGGCTGTTATTATTTAGCCATAAGTTCCTCAACAAAGCATTCTGTACATCAAACTAAATAACTCTACGCAAAATTTATTGCTGCGAAATGACTTTTTGTTTGGGGTGAAAAATCGCGCTTACGGTAGGATTCAATGTAAATAACACAAAATATTGTGCTAATGGATGTATTGAATAGTAAACGGGTCATGGAGGAATTTAAAGAAAAGTAATAACATTAAAATGTGTATTTAGAAAAAACTTGTGATAAAGTTCGAAGTTTGACCTCCAATATCTCCGTAACTAGAAGATTCCCAGGTATGATCCCATGTATTGGAAAGTACTTACATTTTGAATCTCACTCAAGTGACCGCATACAACTTACTCTATTAGTGACGGTTCAAACTTCGTTTGAAATACTGTTAGAATGAAGTTCTTTTCAGCTTGCTAGTGCAAGCCGCAGTGACAGACGTAACAACCACTTTGTAGTCAAAGTGGTTGTTACGTCTGTCACTGCGGCCCGAATAGTACAAAATGAGTAGTTTTATTTGATTGTAGCCTAATAAATCATTAGATCAAAATGCCAATTGTACACTTTGTGAAGAAAAGAGTGACAAAGGAGACAATTTTTTTTGTTTGGAGAACAGGCCCCCACATCAATTGTAGCAGATATTAATGAAACGTATATAGATTCTTCCTTATAATCTCTAGATTACAGTGGTAATATTAGCTAAGCCATGTCTAACCGGAATGATGAGAAATTCGAAAATGAAAACGTGAATCCAAACAAAGCATCTAAAAACCTTGCATACTATGTCAACTTTTAGAACTACCATCAAATTTGAAAAATAGCAGAGCAAACATTTACTGTATACTCTTTATATTTAACGCTTGTACCTTTCTTTGTTTTGTTACTATACCGAATTAACTTATGTGCCACTTGTCTAATGTAGTAACTAACCTATTACCGCGACCGAGGAAAACTGTTCCACCGTAATACAGTTTATACTAGTGCGGGGAGCAGGGTGAATCAGTTCCGTGTAAACATCCTAATTAGAGTTATCTAGTGAAACTGTTAATAGAAGAATTTCAATGATTGTGTTAGGTTGTTAGTTGATATGTATGCTAATAAAGAAATTATTATTAAAAAAAAAAGATTTAAAAAGACTATACATAGAGCGGACATTGGGGCTAATGTCATACAATAATTTTGATGTCGTACGTCAGTAGCGCTATCTAGCTATGAATAGAAAAAACACAAATATATACATATATACTTATTTTATATAAATTCAGCTATTACACGGTAGATCCCGCTTGTAACCACCTATGATACTTCTACAGTTTAGGATGGCATCAAATTATCGATAAATCTTATCAAAAACGCTTGGTACGATTAATTAAATATTTGTATTATATTGAGACTGCCCGTCCAGTGGCCGCAAACGCAACTGTTGAGCATGATGGGTTCGATTACCAGGTCGGGTATAGTGTTTTTGAGTTTTTCGATCAGGAATATCTCAATATCAGCCGCGGAGTCTGGATTTGTACCCGGTTGATGGCAATAGGCTCGCCCACTATTACATGTCACATTAGCCAGATGTCCCACCGCCACCGATGAGCGAGAAGCGAGTAGAGCTGAAACACATGGAGAAAACCTCTCGTTAGCAGATACCACCCCCTTAAATTTAACCAGCATTTCTGAACGAACCTCTTAATCATCGCATCCGCTCGCCGTCGACCGAGATACCTACTAATTGTCATTGATATTTTGAGAAGAGCCACTTTGACCTTATGAAACTGATTTCCTGCCAATCTATAGTGAAAAGATGTGTAGGTGTTTCGGGGAATAATTAAGTTGCGCTTAGTTAGTTGCGCTTACATATAGTTGCGCTTTGAAGAATACCCCTAAAATACATCTTTCGTAGGAATATGTTTAAACTGCCAAAAAATCCTAAATCGAAGTAAAAAAAAAATCAAACAAACTAAATAATATAGAACTTTTACCAAAATAGCGACACCATTTATTGGTCCCAGGCACAAGGTATAATTTGCACTATTTTTCATCAGGAAATTTTAAGAACGAATTTGGAGAAGGTTTTTGAACTATTACTAGAAGAGTTCCCTTTTGTACTTAAAAAATATGCACGAAAGAGACTGAGTTAGTCCATGCACCGAGGCTTGTGCCTCTTTCATTAAGACGTTTTTGTAGCTGACTGTACATAAATACGTCAGATTTTCACGGTCGAGCGAGTTGACAACAAAAAAACTTTTTTGCAAAAAAATAAAACCGACTTCAAAAACACACAAAATAGTGAAAAATAACTTTAGCTTCAGAAGTCGGTGACCTTTGTTTGATTGGGTTATTCACCAACTGGACACGAAGGACTGGACACTCGTGTGTCCAGTTGGTGAAACTCACAATTAGTATCACTTATTATTTCGTCATCTGGACACGCCAAAATTTTTACGCGTGTCCACATGGTGAAACTTAAATTAAATCACTTTTATGTTTTCGCCAACTGGACACACGTTCGCATTTTATCTGAATTCATGAGAAAGTACAGTCACGCAGATTGATATTCTGTATCACAATCATGTTCAGCCACGTTCCACTGTTGGGAACGGGTGATTTTGACAATTTCTGAATAAAAAATAATAATATCAGAAATGGTGAATATATTGACATACAAAATCACCTGTTCCCAACAGTGGAATCTGGCCGAACATGATTGTTGTTCGCGACAAACGTCACCTAATCAGCATATAGTGTCTTTGTTATAGTAAAACAGTGTAGAGTCAGTGTATGGGCAATATAGTGAGTGACAAGTAATAAGTGCCTTCAGTGATTAGAATAGTAAAAAACAGTAATTTACATAAGCGCTAGACTCATATAAACTCGCAAGTGAAGTTTTTAGTTTAATTTAGTATTTTAGTAAGATCCAGGTAACCTATATAGGTTGCGACCTAGGCCTGGATATAGTCTTTTTTAATAACTTAGCCCTTCAGGAAGAGTATGACAATCTAGCGCAGCTATATTCGTCAGTAATAGGAAAATTTGGTCTAACAGAATAACAGTTAAAGGATCGTTACAGGCTGAAAAATACAGACACGACAAAATAAGTAACAGTTTTCGATAGGCCATGTACTCGTCTAGTATATGGCAATTATATACTTACGTACAATCACAGCAACAGTTTTCATGTAATTCAGCCTGGAAGATCCTTCAACCAGCCACTGTTGGAAAAGTTGTCTGGTTTTTTGGAAATCATTTCCTAATTACAATAAAGATTATTGTGATTTTAATGTTTGTACATAAATAACTTTATGTAGAAGTCACACAAAATTGTAATTTTCCGAAAAGGTGCACGTATCGATAATCAAAATTTTCCTAAATCAGGAAGCGAATCAGGGTTCTCGTTACAGTAAAGTTCCGGAGTACCTTAGTAAACACAACATTTCTAAGAATTGTAGTCATCAATACGGCAAATATATTATGAAGAAAAACAGTGAAAAAGTTGTGCGCGAAAAGTCCTGAAGCTCCGAATCGCTTCCTGAATAGTTATGAAAGTTTATCAGCGTATTATTTCCCAGTAAACCCCCCTTCCCTCGTTAGGTTCTACGCCTGAAATTGCGTAGACTGGCTACAGTTAAATAGGTGAAGGACGTCAGCGCCGTCTGAGAGCGAAGTATAGTGTATGTGTGTGCCCGGTGTAGAAAGGGTATAGGCAGACCGCTAGGTACACGTTATACATCCACGCCTTCAGCGGATCACGCCCGTTTGGCACAATTGTGATACAGAAAATCAATCTGCGTGACTGTACTTTCTCATGAATTCAGATAAAATGCGGACGTGTGTCCAGTTGGCGAAAACATAAAAGTGATTTAATTTAAGTTTCACTATGTGGACACGCGTAAAAATTATGGCGTGTCCAGATGACGAAATAATAAGTGATACCAATTGTGATTTCACCAACTGGACACACGTGTGTTCAGTCTCTCGTGTCCAGTTGGTGAATAACCCGTTTGATTCATTTAGTTTTTTTTTTGTCACCGACTTCTGAAGCTAAAGTTATTTTTCACTATTTTGTGTGTTTTTGAAGTCGGTTTTATTTTTTTGCAAAAAAGTTTTTTTATTTTTCCATTTTTAGTTGTAATATCCTATACAAATATTTGCTATGCATTGATTTTACATTGTTAAAAATACATGTCATGGTAATAGGCTTATCCCCAATAACATACCTAAACCGTAGAAATTTGGATGTATTGTACACATCTGCGTACCCCTCAGAACATCCAGGCGTGATGTTACGTCATGATGTTGTGTAAACAATAAACATCCAAGCGAATGCAGCAATAGTTTTGAAGAGTTACATTGTATATCTCCGAAGATCAGCATCAGATCTTCACCAAATTTAAATGCGACCATCTTAGGAGTATATTCTTTCAAATAAAAAAATAATTTTGAGAATCGCTACACAAATCAAGGAGAAATCGGTGAACATACATGAAAAATTATACCACACAACTGACGTAAAAATGTTCCTAAAATGAAAACTACTGGGCCAAACCATGTTAAATTGTTATGGGACCAAATGGCAATTATTTCGCATCAAACTAAAAAAGAATCACGTAAATCGGATCATAAATGACAGCGTAATCGGTGTACATACATAAAAAAAAAAAAAAAACCAGTTGAATGGAGAACCTCCTCCTTTTTGGAAGTCGGTTAAAAATTGGTAAGCTCAATTAAATTCGCGGAACACGCGCGAGTTTCACTATTGCGTAAAATTCATCGTCACCAACTTTACATCCATCAGGATGTTGGTTATGTAGATACTGGAATATGGATAGGCCATCCATAATGTGTCAACCTGTGATTCATCATCTAGTTAGTGGGATTCAGTTATGCAATGTCATCCATTAGATGACCCGACATTCCGTTGACGTTTAACAAATGGACATTCAGGTACAGTATGACCAGTTCAAGATGGCGCTCTTCAAGAAAAAAAATGCATCAATATTTCAAACTTGATACATTTATTTTAGTTGTGTTTTCCCGTCTTCACAGATAAGTTGGTTGAGATGTACTTATACGAGGTAGGTCCAAATAAAAAAATACAAAAATATTTCCCTGTAATGCTTCTAAAGGTTGCATTAAATAGATCGACTGTAGCGCTATGACTGACCATTGTGTCAGCCTATGAAAAATATCTACTTTTACCGACTTTTCACAAAGGAGATATTATGACACCGATTTCTCCTTGATTACTAGGCCGCTTGACGTGTTTCTATTTTAATGAGGGATTTTCTTTTTAGCTCTTCTCTAGTCGCTGGATAGATGGCGCTGAACTTAGTATGCAAGGAACAGAACCTAAAAAACCGATTTCAACAAAGCGCGAGAAAACTAGGTTATATTCGGAAGGTTAAGCAAACGAAAGTGTCAGTCAACGAGAGTATGTGACGTGACGTAATGTTTTTTTTTTCCAAGCGTTTTGGCTTTGGCACCAACTATCGTAGTCAGTTTACCGCCATCTATAGAGTTCTTGGAAACTAAGTTTTTTTTAATAACTCAAAAAGAAAACCTCTCATTTGGTAGAGGAATACCGCGGTAGTCTCTTATACATTTTGTCAAATTTGCTTGAACAGTTTATGAGTGACCTCCCTTATTACGCCTCTTTTGTCCTGCTCAGACGAAATCTCACCACCAACACGACTATTGATTCATCTATTTAAGTTCATCAACCAATAGCATCGGAGCTTCTGATCCCTTGTTTTGTTAATGGAAAATAGGGTCGAAAGAAACAAAAAAAAATAAGACCAATAGTAGTTCTTCTTCTTCTTCTTCGTGTCGATGATTCGTTAAGGGCCCACCCATATTGGATGTAATAATTTTAGTCTAGATTATATGGGTCCCGACTGTTGCAGTCAATATGTCCTGTCTCATGAACTTGTTTTTTTCGGGTTTTTTTATTTAAAGTTATTACTTAGCTATTTTTTACGCAGTCGGGTATTTATTTTTTTTTACTTTTTTTTTATTTTACACTTTTTATTTACTTAGATATTATACCATTTTGAAATTTTCATGATGAGTCCTTTATCGAGCCGTTCAGGCTGCAGACCGTGCCAAACATTTGACTTTGGCGATAAAATCCACCATTTTTTTTTTTTTTTTTTGTATTATTTTGATATACCCAGTGTCACTCTCACAGTAAATACGAATCTAAAGACACCTCTCAAGCTAAAATCCATCTAGCCGTTCAGGCTGCAGAGCGTGCCAAAAATTTGAATTTTATTTACTTTTATACTATTTGTCATTTCGAATTACATTCAAACATATAAGTTACATATACGTAAGTATATTTTTGAAATTACCTTTTAATACCCTTCATTTTGATACCCCACTCGATGGTATTAGAAGAAAATAAATTTCGAACTCCACAATATGGCACCTCAAATCCACGATTTTTTATTATAATGTAACAGTGACACTCGCGGCATCAAGAAAAATGTAACGACATATAATCTATTCAAATCACTCCATCCGTTGAGTACTTACGAGGGAACAAAGAAACACACATACATACATACAGGTCAAACACATCACCCTCCTTTTGGGCTTCGCCGCAGGTGGGTAAAAACTATTCCTAATCATAATCGAAGGCTCCAAGGTTTAAATTAGCTTACAAACTACGTAACGGGGATCTCGTTAAAAGTTGTGCCATGGTGCCAGTACCTATTCACTGAGCAAAGTTATGAGGTATGGATGTGTTTCAGAAAACTCAATTACCGTGTTGAGAAAGCTCGGAAACAATGTGTGTGTTGGTAACACGGCGACACATCATGCTGTAAATATCAAGTATAACCTCTTTTTTTTCGAATGGGAAATCATCAAATGACTCCGCTCTGGGCGGAGCAGGAGGGAGTATCAAACTTTTACTAAATTACTGACTAAAACCCATCCATGTTCCTTCAACGCCCTTTGTGTTTCGACGCCACGGTATCTCTTTCGAACAGTCCCGCAACCCCGGCAGGCATCAGTCCTTGCGGACCCCTTTCTTTTGCTGACTCTCTTCGAGGCGCGCGTGGAACACGAACGCGCCGACACGGCCTGTCGTCATGAGATGGACGGACGGGACGTGAGGTTCTCATTAAGTATAACCTGACCTCGCTTTGTATGAGCTTCCCGTACAATGAGAAATCAGCTTGATTTGGTTTTGCATAGCGCGATTGGTACTCGTGCGTACCTTCAATTTCGATTGCATATAGGTTGGAAATTATCCAAAATACTGATGACGAACCGGGAACATCAAAATTAAATATAAATTATAGTGCATTACTGCGGCGGCAAGCAACAGAAGCATTGTTGGACGAAAGTCACATACGTAAGTCTATCAATGGCTAGTTGTGGCCAAGGCTTGTATAGTACTTTTCTCAAATAATGCGATGAAATTAAAACTCTCGCGTTGAAGAGTTCATTTGTTTATTTTTCAATAAACCGCTTTCTATTTGCAAGCCAATTCGAAATTTAAATAAAACCTTTGAAAAGTTACCTCCTTGGTTGCCATGTTTCAGAGTAAAAGATCGTTCCATTTTTAAATAACACGACAGATATGAGTTTAACCCGTATGCTCCCGGCCGTGCCTCCAGAGGCACGGTGCATTGTTATTTTAATTGTGTCTGTAATTGCGGGTATTGAAGTGCTACTAAGTAATTTATTTGGCCGCTAAACACGACAGATATGGATTTTCATACAACTTTTGCCGGCCGCTGGTCGCATGTATCTGGCCAGTACAGCAATTTCGATTTATCTCAAAGAAGATTGTCAAAATAATGTTCAAAATTCCAAGCATGTTTGAGAATCATTTTGATACAAGTGGAGAAAGTTTGTTATTGCAATCGAGGCGGAATTATAATTACTATATAGTATATTAAAAACATTTTTTAATACAGTTGCTCAAAAAGTGGTGCATTGCAGGGACGTCTAGCGTTCGGGATGTGGGCTATTACATACTAGTGCTTTTTTTTACCTTTCCCGAACTAGTGCGTTCTCTTTCCCAACTGTCAAAATAATGTCTATTAAAAAGAAAAACCAACCATGAAGTTTTTACTAAAGAATTTTTGTGATTCATACAAATACGTATATTTCTAAAAAGAAGTTACTAATTTATTTCAATATCAGATTTAATGATTTAATTGAATGAGTTAGGTTAGGTTTCATTTAATCTCATCTCATTAAATTTCATTTTCATTTCATATCAATATAAAAAAATCTACTGAAGACTAAGCTGTATGGATAGTTCCCTTTGCCTACCAAAATGGGTGAAGAAAAAAAAAACTCTGCTTATATTCTACGGTTGGCGCCATTTTCCAGAAGTTTTCTTTGCGAGTTTATTGTGTATTATTTTATTAAATTGCTTCATTTTTTCGCAACTGTATTAAAAATAGTCGTTCAGTACACTTGCGGAACCGTCATTGCAACTTGTTCCGACTGTCAACCCTCGCCTTCGGCTGCGCCTCGGCTCGGGTAGACATTTGTCGGAACTCTTTGCAATGACAGCTTTTCCGCACTTGTAATGAAATATACTATTCCCGCACGTGTTCGGGAATGAAAATTGCCACAGATAACTATACCTATACGTAGTCCAAATTGGTTCAATTGTTGTCTGAGGTGAATGTTTTTTTTTTTATTTCGGCAAAGCACTACGCGTCTTTACGGCATAAATATTTTTTGAATATTCAAATTATGTTTGTAAAATAGAATATCATAGATAAACATGATTATTTAAAACTAATAGTTACTTTTATACACAAATTAACATTTATTTGTGTTCTGAATTCAAAAATATAAAATAATTCTATTTTTTTTATTAGGCTGTTTAACGGCTTCATACCATTGCCTCTCTTTCAACCTGGCGAGACCAAAGCGTGAAAAGAAAAATTAAATCATAGTTTCATACTTAGTTCGTGACATAAATATTATTCGTTATTTTATTTTATTTCTTCAAAAGTGTATTGAAAAACGTCGTTTGATACACGTGGACATTTGTTATTGCAATTCTCGGCTCAAAAACACCCTCGCCTACGGCTCGGGTGTTATAATTCCGCCCCGATTGCAATAACAAACTTTCTCCACTTGTATCAAAATGTACTATTTCGTTATTTTATTTTATTTCTTCAAAAGTGTATTGAAAAACATCGTTTGATACACGTGGACAGTTGTTATTGCAGTTCTCGGCTCAAAATCTCCGATATAATTCCGCCTCGAATGCAATAACAAACTTTCTCCACTTGTATTAAAATGTACTATTTCTTACGATGACAAATCGGGACTTCTTGTTAGGAAAAAAATTTGGTGACCAATCGGAACAGGCATAACTCGAACATTTTTGGATAAAAATAAAATTATCCATTATCCAAACCTAGACCATGGTTTATATCCGTGTGGGAAACTTCGAAATCCGAACCGAATTTATTTAACTTTTAACGAATTTTTGGTTGTTGTGGTATCCACAGATTGGTTCCACAATTAGTTTCTTTACACCAACGCCAACTTTTAATTTGTTTGTGTGTGGCAATTTGCAGGTTAACGTTCCGGATTTGGTGTTTCCATTTATAAGTTGTAAGAAGCAGTCTAGTTGTGTGGCCCCTGAAAGGCGCATCCATCATGACATGGAACTATCGAAATGTGTGTGACATTTACACATATTTGCTCTCCCATCGGGATGTACCGGGAGGCGTGATGCTGGGTACTGTCACCAACATAATAAGCAAAGTTCAAGAGTGACTCCGCTCCGCTCGTCCGCGCGGTCGGGCGGGCGGTGTACAGTTCTGTTCAAACTTTATGGCGCCTCGGAAGTTAGCTGCAAGTGACGGTATGCGCAGGTATAACGGTTTAAACGGGTTCCTGCTATCTGGCAGAATCTTGATGCTCCGAAATTTATTTGGCATAACACACTTGGCATAATCTTCTTTAAACGAATATTTTTAAGGCATAAAAAATATTTAATATATTTATTGTTTGGCCGAATGTTTGTATGTCCGAATTTACAATGGCATACTATTAAGATGGCAGAATTTTATTTGGTACCTTTGGCAATGTTCAAATTCCCCATAATTTCGTTTAGAATAACGTTTATTTAGAGCGACGATTATTTGGTACAATTGCACTTGGCATACTATGAAGATGGTAGAATTCCATTTGGGATAATTTTATTTGGTATTATTGCCATTTCTATAAAAAAGCATTTTTAACCTAAAATTAAAAAACTTTAAAACCTAAATTACGTAGAATCAAAATATTGTCTTAAAAAAAGACAATATGTTACGTTAAAAAAAAGTTAGTGACAGAAACGAATCGCTCCAAAACCGACTCCACGTAGTCTTGTCTGCCCTACCCCGAGAGTGTAATTTAACTCCGCGTAGGCGCGGAGGGGTGAGGTGGCCCGTGAGCTGAGGAGCAGGTGTTTTTAACGCTCGCCGCCGTAGCTGAGGCTGGCCGGCTTTGCCGGCCAGCAAGCCGAAGCTGCGGTGGTGAGCGTAAAACACATCTGCGACGATAAGCTCGCGTGGGACCGCCGGAACCCTGCAGCGCCGGAGCCGTGACAGAAACCATGCCTGCTGCATGTTGCATGCTTGCTTGTATGCTGCATGCTTGCTTGCATGCTGCATGCTGGTTGCATGGTGTATGCTGGTTCACATGTTGCCATACTGCATGCTTGTTTGCATACTGCATGCATGATGTATGCTTGCCTGATCAGAAGTATGCAGCAATTAACATTATCGTCGTATGTTTGTGGCGAAAAAAAAAATGTTCAATCAATTTTATTATTATGGTAAGAAATACAAAATTATTCTAACTATGATTTTTTTATAATGTGATAGATAAGGCTTTCCATTATTATGCATATGAAATGTATGCCAAAAGATGATTCTAACTGTAAACATTCTGTAATATGATAGTTCTGCCTTCTAATGACTATCGATATGAAATTTATGCCAAAAGATGATTCTGACTTACAAAATTATGAGTTTTGAATGTATGATAAATGAATGTCTGCCAAACGATTTTCTGCGAAATGAATTTTATGCTATCTACTGTTATGCAAAGTAATATTATGACATAAAAAGTTCTGCTATACTTAAAGAGTAGACCCGGTTCAAACTTTATGTTAGCTCGGATCATCTAATGTTAAGCTGCGCAGAATGCAATTTTAGGTATCTGCGGAATGGACGCATCATCTTGGCTGTATAATGCGCAGACCGTCACTCGCAGCTTACTTCCGAGCCGCCATAAAGTTTGAACAAATCAATGCGACGTGATTTGAACGTGACACCCACGTTTCGCCAGTTGTGATTAAGTCCCATGTGATGGGAGCGAGCCTATTGCCATCAACCGGGCACAAATCCAGACTCCGTGGCGGCCGCTGGGAAATTCCAGATAGAAAAACCCAATACCAAATTTACCAGACCCGGGGATTGAACTCTGGACCTCATGTTGAACAGTCGCTATTGCAAACAGTAGACCAAAGAGGCAGTCCTAAATTACACAAACCGAAAGGTCCTGATAGTACTACACTACTACTACACTACTACAACAGCCCATAACGTCCACTGCTGGACATAAGCCTCTCCCATGATGGGAGGAATTTGCCGTAATCTCCACGCTTGGCAGGCGGATTGGAGATCGCAGTGATGAAAGACTAACAGAAAACGCTGCTGCCCATTCTCTGGTCTACGGAGGCGCAAGGTGTTCTGCCCCAGACATTAGTCGCCTTATACGACACCCGTGAGTGTAGTGGTTTCGTTCTATTCTACTCTGCCGGATACCACACGGCTAATGTGAAAAAAATGTCCTGACATGAGTCGTTATTCCCATCATTCATGCCATTGTCAAGTATAAAGCCATCCCTCAATTAATCGATCAAATCGTTTCCAACTAAACGTGTGATACTAATACCGATTCACGCTAGTTATCTGTAGATAACAAGCCCTACCTACCCCTTTGACACTAATCGGATGACGGTTTAGCACTTTATGTATTTCTCCTACCTATATGAACATAATATCTGCGCCAACATGCTAAAGCTAGCAGTAAGCTTAACGTCTCAATCGGCTACTCCGTGGCTAAGTGATCTGTGGCTTTACTTAACAGCCAGCGCTGCGTGCGCTGCGTGCTGTGGCTTAGCAGCTAGTGTAGCGGTTTATATGTAGTAGTATCTTGTAAAAATATTTTGGCTTATGGTGAATGCTCCAGCCGGGGCTTCGGGACTGTTCGAAAGAGATACCGTGGCCCCGGAACACTAAGGGCGATGAAGGAACATGTATGGGTTTTAGTCAGTAAAAGTCTGACACTCCCTCCTGCTTCGCCCGGGAGGAGTCATTTGATGATTTCACATACGAAAAAACAAGAAAAAAAAGGTGAATGCTCCAACCAGCCCGCGAAATTAAGGCTACAAGACTTAATCGATGGCCCCACCGAATAAACGTGCAAGAGTTCTTAAACATGTTTTTTTTTTAATTTTTCATTTCTTTTGCCGATCCTGCACCTATGTACTTAATTTTTTATGAATTTTAGACTCAAAACACGCCTATTATAATAGTAAATTTCTTTATTCTAGGGAAAAAAATATTTTAAATTTTTTGGAATAATAGTATAAGCTTCTATTACATGCATTTTGAGTCGCTTATTACACAAGAATAAACGTGTGCAAACCTACAGACGTTTAAGAAGATTTGTGGGTTATTCACCAACTGGACACGAATGACTGGACACACATGTGTCTGTTGAAATATTTGGACAGAAAAGAAAACTTTCATCGGAGATAAAACAGGATTTATTGAATTAAAGTAGAACGATAAATACGCACACACAAACGCATAGATGGCAAACCATAGTAAGAAGAAAGATGACCAAAAACATAAAAATAGTTGTCACTGCATTGCCAGAGACGAAATAGGTTGCGTTAACAAACTTAAAACAGTTATTCTAACAGTGTCCAGTTGGTGAAACTCACAATTAGTATCACTTATTATTTTGTCATCAGGCCACGCCAAGATTTTTACGCGTGTCCACATAGTGAAACTTAAATTAAATCACTTTTATGTTTTCGCCAACTGGACACACCCAGTTTTTTTGCAAAAAAAGGGTATAGTCCGTTTAATAGTGTACAACCGGACTGTA
Organism: Xestia xanthographa; assembly: GCA_905147715.2. Classification (NCBI taxonomy): domain Eukaryota; kingdom Metazoa; phylum Arthropoda; class Insecta; order Lepidoptera; family Noctuidae; genus Xestia; species Xestia xanthographa. Next base: position 10,807,334 of record LR990660.1, on the reverse strand, counting down.
CTGTAAAAAAAACTCACAATTAGTATCACTTATTATTTTGTCATCTGGACACGCCAAGATTATTACGCGTGCTCACATAGTGAAACTTAAATTAAATCTTTTTTATGTTTTCGCCAACTGGACACACTCAGTTTTTTTTACAGTACAGTCCGGTTGTACACTATTAAACGGACTATACCCTTTTTTGCAAAAAATACACTATGTGGACACGCGTAAAAATCTTGGCGGTTCCAGATGACGAAATAATAAGTGATACTAATTGTGAGTTTCACCAACTGGACACACGTGTGTCCAGTCTTTCGTGTCCAGTTGGTGAATAACCCAGATTTGTGATTGTTTTCGAATTTGGGTAATGTTTTCTTACACGTTTATTCGTGTAGAAATTATGCAATGCAATGGGCTCAAAAATAAACTGGATTTACGGAGAATAATAGTGTAACATTACAGTACGTTTCATTCGTTGTGTATTATTACACGAATAAACGTGTAATGACATATTACTGTGACCTAGTCATGCAAATTTCACAAGAGTAAAAAAATTAAATAGTTTTTCATGAATTTCCTGAAGTTCGTTGATGTTTTTAAAAAAGTAAATATACAAATCTATAGTTTATTTTTTACCTATAATTCGATAATACATTATTTTTTATACCTATTTACAAAATTATGAGCGTTATTAAAGTTTGAACGTTTTTATTTTTTGCTGAAAAGTTGTCATTTTTCTTACGTTTATTCGGTGGGGCCATCGTTATGTATCGTTACAGAATTATAATCATCAAAATCATTTACAACTCTCCAAGTTCATGTAACTCGATTGAATGACTTTTTCATGAAATAGTCATTTAATCTAGTTACATGAACTTACATACGTCTTACAGCCGCAAATAATATTTTAATCAACATACAACCTAGCACTGGCCTGCAAATTGCAAAAAAACGTAAAAAAAATTAATTGTAAAAAAGAATTTCGCGGGCTTCCCTGGAGTATCAGCCGTAAAAGAGTGTGCCTGGAGTTTCTTCCCATTCTTTTCCGTAGAGATCTACGATTTAGAGTTCTTTCACAAGTATGCCATATTTTCATAATTTTAAGAATTTATTCATAACTAGGGTTGATATTGATGTGCTTGGCGTCTGTACATCAATTAATTTCGATTTATTTTTGAAAGAAATAATAATTAAAGCTATTTGAATCATATCTACATTTTTATAATTTTGCAACAACAAATGTAACAGACAACATGTTAAAATGTTTATAGTCTTAAAAACTAAGTACTTTAATGCCAAATTCGTTATCAAATTGACGCTACGTTTTTCCTATAGTCTACGCCAGATAAGTAAGAAATAAAGGTCATTAACCCGCATACATTTATTCAAATACATAATTCCGAAAACAGAAATAATGACATAAACTTGTCCCGAAACTACCTTTATCGTGATCCTTGACTTTTCCTAGTAATAAAAAACAATTCATAATGTATTGTCGGGGTACCTACGCAGAGAAATTAAGGAAAGAGCAACCTGAGCCTATACTACCTCAGATTAGCAACTCTATTTGTGGTGGTTCAAACTTCGTTTGTAATACAGTTAGAATAACGTTTTAATCAGCTTGCACTACAAAGCGGTTGTTACGTCAGTCACTGCGGCCGAATAGTGCGAAATGAGTGGTTTTTATTGTTTATAAAATCAAATTTTCGTCTTTTGGAAAAAATAAAAAACATAAGACCTGCTTTATAGTTAGTGCAGTTAGTAGGTATGCAAAGTTTCATGATCTAATTTGAAGTACTTTTTGAATACCAGCGGTTTATTGTTCGATTTGGAGGTAATTTTGAGATTTTTTTCCATCGAGAAAATTTTATGAAATCGTGTTTTTGCTAAACATAAAAGCTAACATTAATCCTCAACTTTACCATATATTTATTTCAAAATTAATGCTGCAGTATTTTAGGCGTGACGGAGGATCAGGCTAAGCCATTTGAGGTAGTATAGGCCCTTAAGTGGCGCAGACTATAGGCTGGCTCACAGAATCGACTACAGACTCCTCCGGCCCAGAATACCCAATTAAATTATGTCAATTAAGTACGGAACCCCGTACCCCGTAGTATCTTGATCAACCGCCCTCGTTGGAAATATCGTTAGTTAGAAGCCCGCGTTTTAAAGTGGCTTTCTACGTTAGATCGAATTATAGGGCCCTACGACGGTGGTGGTATTTATAGATTTTACCATCTTTCATTTACTTTTACTTGTGTTTATTTACATTTTTGTATGCTGTTTCAGCGGGTAATTGCGTAGGTAGGTACCACAATCACAATCTCAATGCTAATTCATTTTGACAATTCAACATTCATCGCGTTTTTTTAGTAGCCAAGCAGTTCGACAGTTTAAAAGTGCCTGTAACTGGCTTGAAATAAATGCTTTGATTTTGATTTTGCAGACGATTATTTTCAAACATGAAAAAACCGGCCAAGAGCGTGTCGGGCCACGCTCAGTGTAGGGTTCCGTAGTTTCCCGTCCGTCACAATAAGTGTTCCTACTTAAAGTTTAAAGGTGGGTATCCATTATGTAAAAATGCTTGCATATACGAATATACAACAAACTTAGTCCAGTAATTATTTTGTACAACTTTTTGTCTTTTTTGTACAAAAACTGTCGTTTCCATCAAGTTCAAAATGATTTTCCTAGAAAGTCCTTATAAAGTTCAACTTTTCAGATTTTTTTCATATTTTCTAAACTTATGGTTCAAAAGTTAGAGGGGGGGGACACATTGTTTTTTACTTTTGGAGTGATTATTTCCGAAATTATTGACATTATCAAAAAATGATTTTAGGAAACCCCTATTCATTTTTAAATACCTTTCCAACAATATATCACACGTTAGGGTCGAAATTAAAAAAAAAAATTACTTCCCACTTTACATATGGGCTACCCTAATAAAACATTTTTTTCCAATTTTTATTTTACCACTTTGTCGGCGTGATTGATATACATATTGGTACCAAATTTCAGCTTTCTAGTGCTAACGGTCACAGAGATTAAGCGAGGACGGACAGACGGACGGACAGACATGGCGAAACTTTAAGGGTTCCTAGTTGACTATGGAACCCTAAAAACCTTTATTCAAAAATAAATATAAAGCTATGCATTACGAATGTCACTCAAATGATAAAAGTGTGAATGCCATCGTCCACAAATTGGGCTTGACTAATAAATCATACTTGTGTTTTTCTGACTGCAAATAATATGCTCAATAATATAATTAGTGCAAGACTTTACTAATAACTACACGGAAAAATAAATAAGCATGGTCTCTTCAGTCTAGTGGTCACAAGTTCGTTTGCTGAGTGCGCAGTCCTGGGTTTATTACCAGGATCAAGCTATTTTGATTTCCTTTAGAAATTCGGTCGAAATTACACGAAAGGTTGATGCAAAAGTCTTCAGTTATCAAATCGCTAAATTATTGCATGTTAATAGTCATGAAAACCTTCATCTAGTGCTTTTTTACTCACTCTAATTACTTACGTTTTCTTGTCATTTCTTCTCGAGCAACGCTTTACCATATTTCGATTTCACAATATATCTCACCATAAGTCCCCAAACAACACAAAGAACGAAACTTAGACAACGCAGTTTCAATAAAGGACACTACCAGTCTACCAGTCCAAACTCGTCTCGCAAATATTGAGCATAGTTTCGGGAACGACACCCGCCCGAACAAGCAAGTGCACACGGTCGGCATCCACTCCAGTTTCCATTGTGTAACCTGCCCCTGCATCTTGCAACTTGCATGCACACACAATGAGAACTCGCCTTTATTTTGAGACGATAGAACCCGACTTTGAAGGGGATTATCGGAAATCTCATACGTGGTGTATGAGATTTCCGGCAGGCAAGGCGGCAGGTTGGAAACTATGTAGTACTATGTACACGGTGTACACTACATACATGGATAGCTGTAGGTACATCTGTTAGTAGTTGATACATACGACCGTCGACAGCTCGTTTCCCGGTAGTACATAAACCTGAGTATTGATTTTTACATTTTACATAGATGCCTATGTATTTACATTCGAGCATGAACTGTCCGTAAAACGATGAGCCCCGAAACTGTTTCATTTTTCAGATCGGTAAATGGAACTGAAACAGCCACTGTCTATATTTCAGTTTTTGTCCGGATGAGATCTCCTATTACCGTCGAGAATGTAACAGGAATTTGCTTTATTAAAACTATCATTGTTCGTACATTCACGTTTTATCCAGTCGTACGCGATCTCTTTGTTGCTATCTCTTTGTTTACCTTACGAATCCTGTAGCACAATATATAGGTCATGTCAGGTGTAGCTACAGCTTAGCAGCTAAGACGTCTGTGCGTCTATCTAATTCGAGAGACAATGGACTGCAGGACATTGATTACGCGTTAGACGTATCTATTGTTTTGTTTACATTCGAACCGATCTGTACCTTAATTAAGCGACGTCGGCACCTTGAGACGAGGCATGTAGCTCCACCTGAGCGGCAGATGCGTCGCAGCTGCCGGCCGGGCCAGTCCTCTCGCCCCGCGCCCACCCGCGGCCCTCCGCCCCCCGACCCCCGCCTCCCGCGGTCCGCGCAATCGCGGCTAACAGTTTTATTTCCCCGAATAAACTTTATCAAACAAAGCGAGCGTGCCCCGCGCCCTGCATCTGCTCGCCCAGCTGTTCTCGCTGCAGCTGACCTTGCCGTCTCGCTCTAACGTACGCTCCGCCCCACCGCTAGACAAGGATAGCAAGTATCGCTGTAATCGTGGGCCCTTCAATTCCCAGTGCATAGCTCATTCGCAGTTTGTGTTCCGTTGCCGTCGGGCAAACCGATAATGCTGAACAAGCGTAAGCGTGAGGATACGTCCGCCGCCGCCGGCGAGTCGGACGGTGACAATGACAACCGCGGCCGGCGCGCTAAGAAGCCACGTGTTCCTAAGCGCTCGCACAGTGAGCCGCTGAGGAAGGAGTCTGTGCCGCCTGAGAAACGCGAGGCGCTTAGGCGTTTGTTTGGAAAAATTTGCGCCGAGCAAAACCAGCAGCCGAGTTTGGAGGAGGATCTGTTCGATGACTTGCTGACTGCGGAGGACGAGGCTGCTCTGGTGGAGGAAGTGCCGGCCGACATGGATCCTGAACAACTTGGATTCTTGGTGTGCGCTCAGGAGACTCTGCGCTTCTTGAACGGGCTCGGCATCACGTACCAGAACCCGGTGTTCAACCATCTTCGCCTGCGCCTGCTGCAGGGGATCAGTGAGATCGGGGTTGCCTGAGTATTGCTGGGCCCCGAGCCCACCCGCAACTAAGCTCTGATCTCTTCGTTTCGGACCACTTCGTTTCGGACCACTATTCCTCGTGTGTTTCTTTGACCCTGTGACCCCCGTGACGTTCATCCGGAGTTGTATCCTATCTTCTTGTTCGGGAAATGGCAAAAGCCTGTCAAAATAAAAACTCTAAACATATTGTGGCGTTTCAAAGCAACAGGTGTCCCGCTTGGGAATTCTAGTCACTGTCTAGTCAAATTTTATGTTAAGAAAATTTTAATCTATGAATGTCTAACGATTGAAATAAATCGTCATAATATAAAATTGGTGTTTAATTGATTCTCTCCTTTTTACGTTCGTTTATGCTAATGGAAAAACCGCTAACTTATTTAATCATTACCTAAATTAGAATCAAGTTCAAGTTGACAACAAGGATTGGCTGATAAAAATAAAACAAAAGAGGTCAGTTAATAAAAAAAAACTTAGTTCGACACAAGTTTTATTTACATGACATTTCTTTGTTCTATTTTCAAAACGAGCGAATATTTTTTTTACTCCATTCCTTTGTTTCATACAAGCAAAGATAAAACCATGTGAGCTCAGTTTTATTTGGTTTCGGAAATTCATATCACACACACTCGTAATATAAAGCCAAGCATTCATTTAATGAATAGTTGCTTAGCAGTAGAGCGAATCACACGAATGCTTCACATTTTATGAAATTCACCGCCGGTGAAATACTAGCTGGTTTTAATTCTCTTTGCTTCCAATTAAAAAAGTCCTTTCAAAACTGACAGCTGCATATGTTTATTAAAATATGAATAAGAACACACACACATGCTGAGTTAACTCAGCATGTGTGTGTGTTCTTATTCATAAAATAAATACTCAGTAAGATAAAACTTTTACAATTAAAAAGAAAACTTGTTTTTTGCTCCTTTCACCCATCTGCGTGACAGAAAATACAGGGTCATTATTAATTGGGTCACCCCATAACATAGGGGCTTAATAATACAGCTTATAGAAATTCAAGGGTGCATGGTAGCACCTGCTTAACCCACCAACCATAGGCAGTAACGGTTGAGTATACCGAATTTCAATAAACTTCAATTGGATAGATTAGAAGATAACCAGAGGTTCCACGGAGTCAAAGCAGCTTTAATGTGTAAGTATTTAAGGACGAGTAAGTATCTAGTGAAGCTTAAAACTATCTTCTGTATCGTGCGGACCTGGGCCCTGTTTTATGAAGCTGACAATCCGACATATATGTCAAAAAATTACAAAATTGTAGAATTGTCGCGCTTAGGCTGTTTTATGAACGTCACATATATATCAAAAAGCGACAGGTGAAATCTTGACATAATTGTCATCTAAGAACGCGTTTTATGAAACTCGACATATATGTCAAAAAACCACAGTCGAATTATTCGCGACATAGGGCAACGCTCCTGTCAGACTTGTCGGACAATTCTACGAGTATATACAGGCTGGAATTTTGTAATGCCACCTGGAGGAAAAGTACTCTTAATACCGGAGATAGCAAATTTTACTCAAAGGAAACATTCCTTCATTTTTAAAAAGAAATTAATCTGCATTTTCAAAATTCGCGTGCCACACTCGGGAATCGAACCGTCTAAATTCCAAAAAAATAACACCCTGTACTTTTATGGCACCAATCGATAGGGTAAATCATAAGGATCAAATCCCTCTAACAAATACGACAAATTAAATGAAAGGGAAACTATGAAATCTTAACTTATAAATTCAATGGGATAAGATAAAGCACTTTTAGTCAAAGGTCCATCCAATTACGAACATAGTAAACAATTCTCTTTTGACGACATTTAATTATTAAAATGACGAAGAACTATTTACATAGGAATATTGCAATTTGCACGCTCATGTCACATAGTATGAAAGTATGGGAGAAAGTGATAGAGAAAAGAATAAGAGAAGAGAGTAAGATCACCCAAAATCAGTTTGGGTTTATGCCAGGTCGAGGAACAATGGACGCCACTTTTGCACTCCGCCAATTGTGCGAGAAGTACAGACGTGCACACAAAAACTTGCACATGGTGTTCATTGATCTGGAGAAAGCGTATGATAGGGTACCTCGTGATGTGTTGTGGTGGGCCTTGATAGAGAAAGGTATACCTGGGAAGTATGTAGAGTTAATTCGTGCTATGTACAGTCAATCTTGTACCTACGTCCGGTCAGCTGCTGGCAACACGTGTGGCTGTAGGCTTGCATCAAGGGTCGGCTTTAAGTCCTTACCTCTTCTTGTTGATCATGGACGCTTTAACGTCGGACATCCAGGAAGAGGCACCCTGGTGCATGCTGTTTGCCGACGACATTGTTCTTGTCGGTGAAGATGGACCTGAGATCCAGAGCAGATTGGAGAAATGGCAACAGAAACTGGAGAATGTTCGCTTGAAAATCAGCAGAAGTAAAACTGAATACATGTTCTGCGATTTCGGCGGTCTCTCCAGTTCTGGAGCCATAGCGTTAGATGGCGCGCCTCTTCCTGTCTGCTCCGACTTTCGGTATCTCGGTTCACTCGTGCAAAGCGATGGCGAAATAGATCGTAGTGTAAAGCACAGAATTAACACGGGATGGATGAGATGGCGGCAGGTCACGGGAACAATCTGCGACTCCCGCATTCCCCTTAAACTCAAGGGGAAGATTTATAAAACAATGGTTATACCTGCTGTCTTGTATGGATCAGAATGTTGGGCCACAAAAGGGATGAATGAAAGGCATTTGCATGTCGCGGAGATGAGGATGCTAAGGGGGATGTGTGGTGTTACGCGAATGGATAAAGTAAGAAATGAGTATATAAGAGGAAGTCTGAAAGTGGCGCCGGTGACTGAAAAGTTGTGTGGTAATCGGTTGTCGTGGTATGGGCATGTGGTGCGGAGGGATGAGGAAAATGTCGTGAGGAAAGTTTTGAGTATGAATGTGGATGGGTATATGAGTAGAGGAAGACCAAAGAAACGATGGATGGACTGTGTAAAGAATGATATGGCAAGAAAAGAAGTGTCTGATGAGATGACGAAAAATAGAGAAGTATGGAAGAAGCAGACATGCTGCGCCGACCACAAATGAATTGGGATAAGGGCAAGAGAATAATGATATTGCAATTTGCACAAACAAACACATGCAAATTTAAATCTTCTTCTGCAATCTTATTCTCTTCAATTGTAAAGGTTGCCATCATTTTATTAAAGTGCTTTATCATACCTATTGAATTTATCCCATTGAATTTATAACTTAAGATTTCTTGGTTTTCCTTTCATTTAATTTATCATGTTTGTTAGAGGGATTTGATCCTTATGATTTACCCTATCGATTGGTGCCATAAAAGTACAGGGTGTTATTTTTTTGGAATTTAGACGGTTCGATTCCCGAGTGTGGCACGCGAATTTTCAAAATCTTTGAATGCAGATTTTTTTTTTTTTAAATAAAGGAATGTTTCCTTTGAGTAATATTAATATAAATATATTAATTTATTATTATATTGTTTTTAATATTAATATATTAATTTATTATTATATTGTTTTTATTATTATTTTTAAATTCTATGTTATATTGTGATATTTTGTATTATCTCGTGTTTCGTGTAATGGTCATATGGGAGAACCTGAAATAAATGGATTTTATTTTATTTTTATAAATTTTCCATTTTTAATTTCGATACGGAATGTTAAAGTACTATAAAAATAATGGCAAAAAGCGAAAACAAGACATAAATCGGCCAAACAACACAAAAGTTATAATTATTTAAACTTTTGTTTCTATCTCTTTCTAGATAAACGGAATTTAGTATGGATTTTGTACGTCGATGCAGCGAATGACGACATTCGCTGTATCGGATCTCTCTGTCTAATCAGCAGTTGCAAATGCTTATAACTTGGTATTTTTTATAGATATTAAAAAAATAATTTCCCTTTGCTATTTCTGATGCTAATACGCTTTGTTTAGAGGGATAAAAGAAAATCATGTATATACCCTATAATGTCTGCTGCCAGGGTAGAAGCAACAAACGCGATTAAAAATCGCAAGTATAGTAGAATCCTTAGCAGTTAGAAATAACAAAGCGGCATCGCTACCAGTCGAAGGCAGCATTTGCAGGGATTTTTCCGATACTTATCGGTTGCCTAACAACGCGCCTACGATTTTATTCCGTTTGAAAGCAAGAAAACATCTCTGTTAGGAGTTTGATAAAGTGTGTTTTAAAAAGGTATTTTTGTGTAGAAGTAAAAGCCTGACTTATGTAAGCTTTAGGAACTTTATAAATGTGATGTTCTTTGCGAGAAGTCATCATTTTGCTAGTCCAGCAGCCCCCATCATCATCATCATTTCAGCCGAAAGACGTCCACTGCTGGACATAGGCCTCCCCCAAGTGTCGCCACATTGACCGGTCCCGTGCGACTCGCATCCAGCGGATTCCCGCAACCAGCAGCCCCCAATTATATGTTAATTTATCCGTGGTGCTAGGGTACTGGGCTTATCCTAGTTATAAACGTCCCTTTGTGCCTATTGGCCTTGTTATTTCTGTCTCCTGCGGATATGGAGGGAAGTTAAAATAACGGTCTTTTCCTACTCCTCCGCTATACTTTTCTGATTAATTTCGTTGCGGGATCCAAGACAGTTAAATTCATTCTCTGGGAATTCGTCGAGCTTCATTGTCACGGCGCTTTTCTGGTGGTCGCCACTGTTGATTCTGGCTTTCAGGAGTTACAGTGGTTTGGGAATAGTGTAGCGGGCCGGCCGCCTCACCAAAAGCGCGCTTCGTTTGACCAAACCGCAGCTATGCACAGTTACAGCCGCCATTACTGGACATGGCTCTTTTAATAAACACCTCTTTGTCATCGGAGTCACGGACAGCCCCCTGTGCCTGCATGGAGGAAGACGAGACAGCAGCCCACGTACTTCTGCATTGCCCAGTGGTTGCAACATACAAGGCAAAGTACTTCGGTAACCCAGGTACTCTCCGCGAGATTGTCAGCTACACCAAGGCGCTGCTGGCCTTTCTCGGGGAGTTAGGGTGGATCGAATAAAATTCCCACCCGTACGCAAAATACGCGCTTTGACGTGGAGTTGCGGACACCAGCCCGCTATACAATACAATACAATAGTGTAACGGGCTTGTCAATGCCCTTAATTTTGTCATTATCATCATTCTAGTACCCTTATCCCAATTTAATTGTGGTCGGCGCAGCATATCTTCTTCTTCAATTCTTCTCTATTACGTGTCATCTCAACAGTCACCTCCTTTCAAGCCATATCATTCATCCCACAGTCCTTCCATAGTTTTTTTGGTCTTTCAGCCCACAATTACTTGTGACTTAATAATATTATAATAAGTTAGGTTATCCAGTCAATTTATTTGCGATGTAGTTTGTTATTATCATTAAGTAACAGACACCTGATAAGTTCGTAGGTTTTGTTGCGACTTGCGCGTCATTAATCTCGGGATTTACTCAAACACCTTTTCACTAATTCACAATAGATACTACGTGTCCTTCAGTTTGGACAAAGCCTCTTTCTGCTTTCAAACCTCTAGATCCTTTACCATGTATTGCCACAACTACTCTGCAACCAAATCTAGACCTCGTCGACGATGTCCTCTTTCAGGTGTCTCTATCCAGTGAGTGACAGGTTTTTCGCGATGCTTCCAGCCCAGTCTCACTTCGCGCCATAAGACTAGTAAATATTATTTCTGATGATGTTGATATATTTCACTGTAGCCTGATGAAGTTCACAGGAGTAGCACTGGAGTGCATTGAAAAGTTTTAGAGGTGATTTTTAATTGTAAGTATTATGTAATTAAATTGTGTTTTTAATTTGTATTTTGTCTCTTGTATCTCTATCTTTGTGGTAGTAAGATCGTATTGGCGTTATAGCTCTTAAGGTGATAATTACGTAATCTATACTAATATTATTATAAAGCTGAATAATATTATAAAGCTGAAGAGTTTGTTTGTTTGTTTGAACGCGCTAATCTCTGGAACTACTGGTCCGATTTGAATGATTCTTTTAGTGTTGGGTAGTCCATTTATATAACATCACGCTGCGACCAAAAGGAGCGGAGCATAAATGAAAAATATTGCAAAAACGGGGAAAAATGTATTCCTTTTGTGAGCTGTTTCTCTTTTATGTGACGCAGACGAAGTTGCGTGGGTCAGCTAGTTTTAAATAAAAAAATTCAGCCCGGCTGATTTTTCCCCATTGTCCAATAGGTACTTGAGTTATACAGATAGTTAGAACATTATTATGTACATTGCATTAGTGATCGATGTATGTACACCATAAAAATTTCAATTAACATAAAAGAAAACATTTTAGTTTGACCTACGTATTACGAAAATGCGACCACGTGCGCCAGCAAGAGCTCAAAATCTATTTAAACATTTTTCCGAGAACTTTCCATAATTTTCTCGGGGATCATGGAATTTTCCGTACTTTTACACAATTATTTTGCTTTTCCTGTTTATTTACGTAAAACGCTTACTTTTGGAGAGAGTATTTTAAACCTACTTACAAGTGGAGTAATTGGCCTTCTTTTGTAAATTATCACTGTATATCATTAAATTACACACTTATTGTTTTTTTGCAAGCGGTTATACAATTGTTAAAGAATAATAAGTGATTGGTTAAGATCTCTAACACATGAAGAAACAGAAAACAGTCTGATCGGGGTAGGCTAACATGCTGGATAATTATCTGGATTATTATATCACACAAACAAACACACAAAAAGACAAATACACACACACACACGCACACAAAACATGCACACAAATACACACGCACGCACAAAACACAAGGAGAGCTGCTTGTAAAGTTAATTATCATTTATTTTATTTCTTTTTTATTGTATTTTTATTCTATTCGTTGCCTACATTTTTAGGGTTCCGTACCCAAAGGGTAAAAACGGAACCCTATTACTAAGACTTCGCTGTCTGTCCGTCTGTCTGTCACCAGGCTGTATCTCATGAACCGTGACAGCTAGACAGTTGAAATTTTCACAGATGATGTATTTCTGTTGCCGCTATAACAACAAATACTAAAAACAGAATAAAATTAATATTTAAGGGGGGCTCCCATACAACAAACGTGATTTTTTTGCCGTTTTGTCTAATGTATAGATAATGGTACGGAACCCTTCGTGCGCGAGTCCGACTCGCACTTGGCCGGTTTTATTGTTAGGATACCACTTATGGGAAGAGCGAGACAGCCCCGACACAAGTACTATTGTAACTTACTGGGGCTGCCTCAATTTATGTACCTATGACACAATGTTTGAGAAGTAATCAATATTTTTGTATTTTTTTTTGTATCATCTTTCTGACCTTGTACCATTCTACTTGTGGTCGGTGCAACACGTTTTCTTCTCTCATTCTCCCCTGTCAGACGTCACGGCATCATATCTCCTTTCTCTTTCATATCGTTCCTCACACAATCCATCCATCTTTTCTTTGGCCTCTCCATCCATCAACATTCATGTCCATCGCACTTTTAGTCTTTCATATCTCCTCATTACATGTCCATACCAAGACAAACAACTACTAACAAATGATTAACATGTTCTAATAGCCATAAGTTTTCTTAAAATTAATAAATTAATTACTGCAGTCATCATTCTACGCCGAAAGCCCAAAACCCAAAAATGATGAACCAGCACATCATCATCATCATCTGCATAGCCTTTTACCAACTATGTTGGGGTCGGCTTCCCGTCTAATCGGATGCAGCTGAATACCAGTATTTTACATAGAGCGACTGCCTATCTGACCTCCACAACCCAGTTAGTACCGGGTATACGATACCCCTTGATAAGACTGGTTGTCAGACTTTTTGGGCCACTGACTACCTGTAACGACTGTCAAAGATCTACAAATTACAGCAGGGAACGTGCTTTCCGAGGCATGGAGGAAATTCGGTATGTACGGGTGCAGGTCACCCATCCACAGACCAACCTAGCCAAGCACTGCTTAACCTAAAGATCGACCCCGAGCAGCTGTTAATATTTAGCCACGAGCTCCTCCTTCATCAAATAATGACTCAGCACAAAACGATGAAATATGAATTGAAATTTTAGACAACAAAACATTTTTATCCTTACGTCACAAAGGAAACAATACAACTACACTACACGCATTACTATAAACGCTATACAGTTGATAGTAATGGACATGACAGGAACTCGCCCATTCCAGTGAAAAACAAACTGGGAGTGAACACCAAACGAATAGATTTCTGAGAATCAGAGAAGTAAATGGGTTACGGGCGGACTGTAATGGACAGTACATAAAGCTCGGAAAATATAGGGTGTAAAAGACCTCATCACGAAGCCGTCAACCAAGCATTCTGTACATCAAACTAAGTAACTTTACGCAAAAATTATTGCTGGGAAACGACTTTTTTTTTTGGGGGTGAATAATCATGTTTTGTGGTTAGAACTCAATGTAACGAACTCAAAATATTATGCTTATGGGTGGATTGAATAGTACGGGGATCGTAGAGGTGTTGTAAAAATCTTACATTAAGAACTTGTTTTAAAAAAAAACTTGTCGAAAAGTTGTAACTTTTACCCCCAATATCTCCGTAACTATAAGGTATGGTGTAGAACAAAAAATGATCGCAATGACGGGGAGAATTCCTTTCGGCTTCGTTAAGAGGTGTTTTACACCCTTTATACCTGTCATATATGTACAGGCAAACAAAGAGTGCACTGCCGATGTTGTTTTTAATTAATTGTGTAGTATCGTAAATTTCAAAATTAATGTAAATGTAGGTATGAAAGATTAAATCGACTGTATCATTGGTCGAGTGATCGCAATCGCGACAACTGAACATGGGGTCCTGAGTTCGATTCCCAGGTCGGGCAAAGTGTTATTGGGTTTTTCCATCAGGTATTTCTCAGAAGCAGCCACGGAGTCTGGAGCTGTTGTATAGCAATAGGCTCATTCCCTATTACATTGGACCTAAAAAAACATAACTGGCGAAATGTAAGTGTGCTACCAATAAATAATAAAATAATAAGAAATAATGTTACTGAGACTGGTAATATTAGCTTGCATCATCCCACTGCTGGGCAAAGACCTCTCCCCATGACTTCCAGTTATTTCGATCCCAATCCAAAGTACACCACTGGTTATTTGTCACGTATAAAATAGGAAGATTCAAGTTTCAAATAGGTTAGCTACCCGTACACCAATCTCGTCGTTTGACGGTACGTTAGTATATCTTTGTGACAGTACCTGTAATTCTATTCGACAGTTGGGCGAGCTTTATTCAAAGTCGCTCGACAGCTATGCTCGGAGTTTCTTGGAACATTCAGAACGCCAATTGAATATTCGGTAGGGTTCTCCGAATTGCCACCTTGACAAACTGTCAAAGGATTGCTAGCAGTTAGATTATTTCTTACTAGCGGACGTCACGTGGTTTTACCAGTGTAGTTCCCGTTCCCGTAGGAGCGCGGGGATAAAATATAGCCTATGTTACTCAGTAAAGACGTGGCTTTCTAATGATGAAAGAATTTTTGAAATCGGCGCAGTAGTTTTTCAGTTTAATCATTACAAACATACACACAAAAAATTACAAAAATACAAATCTTTCCTCTTTATAATATTAGTATAGACTAGAGACCATTTATTCATAGCCTATGTTACTTAGGGATAATGTAGCATTCAAATGCGGAAAGATTTTTTTAAAATTATTCCAGTACTTTTTGAGTTTATTCATTACAAACGAACAAATCTTTCCTCTTTATAATATTCGTGTAGATGAAGCGTCGCAACCAAAGAGAAAGATGGTCATCTAAATGCAATAAAAATCTGTCTGACCCAGCCACCTTATAAAGGTTGTCGACCAATCAGACTGGGAGGGAAGTCCGACCCTGCGCTTACCGTCGGTCTTTCAACAGACGTGTGCCCACTACCATTTCAGCTTGTTGGCTCATTGCGGTAACATTTGCTGGTAAGTTTGTATGTTTGTAAGTTTGTATGTAGGGGTAATCTCCGGAAGTAATGAACCAATTTTAAAAATTGTTTCACTGGTAGAAAGCTACATTATTCGTGAGTGCTATAGGCTATATTTTATTCCCGTACTCTTACGGGAACGGGAACTACGCGGGTGAAACCGCGGGACGCCAGCTAGTGTGAAATAAAATATTTTGATTTTGATTTTACGGTGAATAATAGCCTAGAACAAAATTCTTTAGCCAAACTTGAAGACAGACCCGAGTGGCTATTATTGTTTAGCTACGAGCTCCTCATTTCCTTTTATGAGTAAAACAAGGATTAAAAATACTTACTCATTTTAGCAGCTTCAAAACATAAAATGCGACATTCTAGCAGAGTATTTAAATAGTCCGGCTTTTACTCCACTGCGGAAATACGGATGTCAATCTGCTTTCAACTTTTTACATTGTCCATGCTCATCGCGAGATAAAATAGAATTTATATTTATATTCTGCGACCGGACGTCAAAATCAATACTGGCAGCTATTCCAGACGAGCAACAATATAATCTCTGTTATATTGTTTCCACACTTTTAAACGTAAACATGGATATTTTTATCTATCTAACACTGCTTTTAAGCTTACACGGTTTAAAACTAGATTTATACTGTCACCTACGGGATATCTTCAGAAAGAAGAAGATGCCTATGGCAATATGGAAGATATCCCTTAGGTGACAGTAGATGAATGATGCTAAGTTTTTTAATTAGATGACAAAAGTATACCAATATTTATTTATTTAAATTTAATGTAAAATAGTGGTACATAGGCGGACTACAAGGCATTCCCTACAAGTTTACCTTTGGGTTAAATAGGACAACTGTGATAAGGTACAAAAACTAACTACTAGTTTTCGAAATGTATAATTACACATAGATACTTTACTTTTCGACAGATAAGTTTAATGTGGTAGATGAATAAACAAAGTTTTATATAAATTGATTTCAGTAGTAAACCATTTATAAACAGATAAAACTTATACTGTCATTTACGGGATTGCTTCCGTAAAATAAATTAATATTTTACGGAAGAAATCCCGTTTTAGTTGCTTTGAAATCAATAAATAGTTGAGTCATCGAGTTCAATAAACAGTGACGTCACAGTTTGTTATTGCCATACAAAATTTATGAGAGAACCGCGTTTTGACAGCTCTTAAAAAGTATCTCAATGGGAAGACATACTGTGGAAGTAATGGCGATAGCATAGCTGGTTCCCGTAATGTAATTTTATATTTCAAAATAGCTTAACCTCATTGGTCAGATTGAGACCAGCCATAGTGGCGCCATCTTAGATTATCTTTGACTGTGTCTCCCCATTGATTGGTGAGTCATCTACCCCATTAAACATATCTGTCGAAACGTAAAGTATACCTACATTTCGAAAACTAGTAGTTAGTTTTTGTACCTTATCACGGTGTTGTCCTATTTAACCCAAAAGTAAACTGGTAGGGAATGCATTGTAGTTCGCCTATGTACCACTATTGTTCATGACGTTAAAATAAATAAAAAATGGTGCCTACTTTGTTATTATGTGAATTAAAAACCTAGCATCTTTTTGAGGCAACTAAATAATTACCTCCCTACGGTAAACGAAACCTTCTAACTATTTCACTAATTAGAATCATGAAAAAGATCAATAGGCTTGTGTCCTGAAAAAATCTAATTAGTCCGTCAGTTAGATTATCAAAAAATATTTGACAAGTATTTTTTCTTTTGTTCACACCAAAATTGACGAAGACTCGACGCTTTTTAAATCCTCAATACGTCACACTGTGCTATCATTTTTAGTGCGTTGTGAGTTGACGTTACAAGCCCCCACTCCCGAGTTTTGATGCGTTTTATCTTTGTCAATTTTCATTGATTTACAAAAACAAACAATACGTCTCCATTATTTTCCAATACTCTAACTAACGGACTATTTACTAAATAGATTTGCAATTTATTGATAGTGGAAACTAGCCTATTAGAAGTCAACAATAAAAACAAAAGACTGCTGACATACATCTATCAAAGCAATTTGTAACAAAAACTATAAAGCGAAGGATACACTCACGAAAAAAACTCTCCCAAACTAACGGAACGCAGTCGAAATAAAAGCTCAGTTACAAAAACAAACACGCTGAAAGCAAACGAAAACATTCGACTGACCTTTTAAATTGATTCTGAACATAGCTTATCTGTGTACGAGTATTTAGTGTAGCCTCAGCCGTTTTCCTAGAACTCCAGGGGGAATTTTCCAATAGCTAGCGGGAGAGGGAACGTTGCCTAGCAACGAAAATTGAACTTCCTACTCGGAGGCCAATAGCGATAATAGGGAATATGCATGAATTTTCTTTTATTTATTTCGATACGGAATGTTTAAGTACTATAAAAATAATGACAAAAAGCGAAAAGAAGACATAAATCGGCCAAACAACGCAAAAGTTATAACCATTTAAACTTTTGTTTCTATCTCTTTCTAGATAAACGGAATTTAGGATGGATTTTGTACGTTGATGCAGAGAATGACGTCATTCGCTATATCGGATCTCTCTGTCTAATCAGCAGTTTCAAATGCTTATAACTTAATATTGTTTTATAGATATTAAAAAAATAATTTATTTTTGCTGTGTTATTAAGCTTTGTTTACAGTGATAAAAAAAATCATGCATATACCTATTATATTTCTAGTTTTATACCTGGCTGGCAGGGTTTGTTTCAGACAATTAGTTCAACATGGTTTGTAGTCCGGTATTCAGTTTATTGATAAAAGAGGATTTCGTTTTGCTGGGATTGTACATTTTGATTGGATTGGATTGGATTTTTATTGAAGTGTTTTTACAATTTCACTAACTGAACCTATTACAAAATATAAATGTGTTCTGAATTTCATGCTATAAAACATTAAATTGACAATTATTAATATGTACATTTAATTATTAAAATGCAGTTATAAATAATACTAAGATAAGTAAATAATAAATGAGTATTAACTTTGGCTAATATATTAACTTATGGACTAAGATTATATAATAATATACAGTAAATAACTTACAAACTACGAGTATATAATAATAATAAAATAATTATGCTTTAGGAGTAATATGTAATTTAATTATATTAATTCCATTATATTTGGTGTCGTTACATATCTTAGGATTGCACTAGCAATAACTATACACTAATTATTATTATAAATAGAAAATAAATATTCTTTATACTTTTAATCAAATTGCAGGCGTTTGCAGCAACATTTTTAGCTGAAAATAGCCTATATCCAGCCTATATTCACAGTACTGAAAACTTGAAAAGTTAGTTTCGTTACACAAAAACGCGCTTTTGTGAAAGGTTTCTTTGTTTTGCAAGAGAGGATAGACACACTGGCATTGTATGATAACTATGATATAAACGTCAAAACTGAATAATCCACTCTTCCAATAAACTCATATCATCTGTCAAAAGTCGTTTTAGGAATACGAATCGTCACTAACCCTGGTATCTACACCTACAGTCAAATTAAAGTAATTACTTGAGTACAAGTAATTACTTACGCAACCATTATTACGCAATAGACAAGAATTTGAACGAAGTAAGAACTGTCAAAGAAAGCAAAGCTAAGGATTATAACTTGACAGTTCCAACTTCAAGCAATTACTAAACTATAGAATAAAAATCGTGTCTTATGCAATTGAGTTTAAGTATTACTTTTATTACTTACGCAACCATTTTTACGCAATAGACAAGAATTTGAACGAAGTAAGAACCGTCAAAGAAAGCAAAGCTAAGGATTATAACTTGACAGTTCCAACTTCAAGCAATTACTAAACTATAGAATAGAAATCGTATCTTAAGCAATTGAGTTTAAGTAATTACTTACGCAAACATTTTTATGCAATAGACAAGAATTTGAACGAAATAAGAACCGTCAAACAAAGCAAAGCTAAGAATTCTAACTGTTGACTGTTCCAGCTTCAAGCAATTACTAACCTATAGTTTAAAAATTGTTTCTTATGTAATTACTTTTATTCAAGTAACCACTTTGACTTGTTTATAGATATGGGTGTTATTGGTGTCGATTCTATTGTGCACAAACTAAACTTAACTTAGGTTATTGCTATCTTTTACTAAAAGGCAGTGCGAGAAAAGGACAGTTACAGCTATGAACTAAGAGAGATGTCAAACTAGTTTATGCCTTGCGCTTCATCGTGTTTTTAGTCGATATGTTTACGTGCACCCTTCATTTGTGTGGAAATATTAGTTCCAATTAAATTTGACAGCTCTAAATTACGTCTGTTTGTTTCTCGTTTTATTAGAGAGAAAAAGATAGCAATAGCCTAAATTTAGTTTGTGCACAACAGAATCGACACCACTGTCTAGTAACTATCAATTTAAACAAAAAAATGTGAAAAGAATTTTCGAAACGCCTGCATAAATTATACTTAAAACTACGATTTGACTAAAAAATAATTGCTATATCCCTCGTCGTCTATTCTGTAGGATTTTGATATCGTATATCACAACCTCTGTAAGCATACTCTAGGAGCAGCCTATTAATTTCCTCTTCAGTCATGTATTCAATCCAACCTTCTTTGTTCCCGAGTTCCTTTCGTAAGGCTTTGTGTAGCTCGTGAGCGACCATCTTCCCAGGCTTAGGTAAGACTTGACCTTTACGTGTGACGCTGTCTGGCTCCGGAATCATTCTGAAATCAAAGAGAGCGGACGTTTCAGTTAAAGACGACACCTGAAGTTGAGATGGTTCGAGAACGTTCGAGGCTTGGGGTATGATTTGTTACAAAAAAAAAGGACATATAACTGAACAAGTTTTAAGTTTGTACTACAGATCAAAAGCTACATTCAGACATAGCTAATGATAGATTATTCTGAAAGTACTTGTTTGGTCTATTAAAATAGAATTAATGATAAATATCATCATCATCATAAGCTTATTAATGTTCCCACTGCTGGGACACAGGCCTCCTCTCTATGGGAGGGAATGGGATATAATCCAACACGCGGGCCCAGTGCGGATTGGTAGATGTCACATGCCTTCCAATTTTTTGGTTCTAGGACATGCCGGTTTCCTCACGATGTGTTTCTTCACCGTTTTGAGAGCAGTGGTGATGAAATAAATTACACAAAGTAATGCGCATCTCTGGGTTCAAACCCACTACTTACTGTTCGTAAGTCGTGGCCGCCACCACTGGGCCACCGCTGCTCTCGATAAATATATAAATATAAAAACAACAAAAAAAGCTTTAATGAAATCGGTTCATCCGTTCAGGAATCAGGAGCTATGATGCCACCGATACACACTTCAAAATTATAACACCCATCTTCTTCGATTGGGAGTTCAAAAGGACGAAATATATCGAAAGGATAGCTTGTGTATACTGAAAAATCTTCTCACCATGTTCATAAGATCTTCTAAAAGTTCGGTCAAAGTAATAGGTACGGAAAAATGCCTGCCTGCGGTCACCGGACGGTGGATTTTAGCAGACATTTCAACACAATCTAGCAGAGGCAGCTGTTCGAACCCCCATCCGCCACCTCTCCGTAAATAAGCTTTATAAAAGTCAAGAGGCATCACAAAGATTGAAAACAATAACTAAAACCTCTTTGGAGGATCTAAATATCAGTTTACTTCGCAACACACTTTATTCCCTAAGTGCAGATACATAGATACTACTTTACTTATACCCCAGTTGATAGAAAACTTCCCGTTTGTGGTGCCTCTTAGTTTAATGCAATTACAGTTGATTCCACGCTGACGGAAGGTAAGTAAAGTCTGTTCCAATACTTGTTTCTAGTGATTTTCGCTTAAAGAGACGGTTAATTAATTTAATGAATTAATTAATTTAATTTAATTTATTCTATTTCACTACCATTTTTAAGTTTTCTTCATATCAGATGCCTGACCTTTTCCCAATGTTTGGGTTGCCTCTAGTTAAACGAATGCAGCTTAATACGAGTACAGGACATGGAGCGACGGCCTATGTGACATAATACAACCCAGATTGCTTTGTAATACATATAAGGAGGCCAATATCAGCTTCATGAAAGTGCAAATAAAGTTGATTTTAGAATGACAGAGTAGTATTACGACTGAAAAAGTAATTTAAAATTTTGAAGTTGTAGCGTAGCGTTAACCAAAAACTCCATGTTGACATGTTTGGAAACTAAATTGCGAACGCTGTATAGAGAGTACCAACTCTAGGTTAATAATTAGATCATCTAAGAAATACAAATACAGTGAAGGAAACTGACTTTTGTAAAGGCGTGTTTGTGTTTGAAATAATTATGTTTTTTAAGGGAGTAAAGTAAAGTAAAATTTATTTGCATAGATTGCAGGTAGGTACCGTGAGCTCGGACGAAATCTGCTCATTTTCAAAACAATATCCCGTGCACAAGATCTCCACATCTGTTTACCATCCTTCGAATCCTAACGAATCATCGACACGAAGAAGAAGAACTATTATTGGTCTTATTATTTTTTATTATTATTTTTCTTTTCTTTCGACCCTTTTATTCATTAATTAAAAACAAGGGATAAGATGCGGCGATGCTATTGGTTGATGAGCTTAAGAGCGGCCAAACCGCCATACTTTTCGCGAGAATTTTGACTATAGCTCGTGCGTGATTATGCCGTTGTTAGACATATATCTTTGAATTTTTTGAACTAATAGGTATCTTGTGGACTATATCTAGGCTTCTATTGAAGCAGAAAATAAAACTTTGTAGAAACAAATTCAGTATAAGCCTCCAAAAATTGCTGTTTTTCACAACTTTTACCTCAACTTTGGCCGTTCAAAATGTACATATAAATTGTAAAAGTAAAGAAAGCATCCTGATAGAAGCCTTGCAAATGTAGTGGAGATTCTAAATAACAAATATTTATTTCACATACTTGTAAAATTAATTCAAAAACACGTATTTTCTGGAACAAGTTTTATAAATAATTAAACAATATTTTTCGTTCAATGTCCCCGCGTTAGGCGGTATGAGGTACGCGGGAGGCAAGTAGTGTGGATTCGGGGCTAGGTAAGACAGGGGAGTTGAATGAATACCACCGCTGTGGCTCTGGATGGAACAACAAGCTTTTCGACCATGCTCGCGTTGACGAAAGGCGGGCCGGGAAGGGCCCTCTTAAATAAGCGCTTCAATAGCGGCCGAATGCTGCAAGCAAAAAGAGTCGTATTGGTGGTGAGATTTCTTCCGAGGTCATTGTACATAAAATAAGATGTAACGATATACAGGTTCTAAACAGACTCTTCACGAAGCCGTCAACGTACATTCATTCGTCATTCTGTACATCAAAATAAGTAACTTTACGCAAAAATTATTGCTAGGAAACGGCTTTTTTTTGGGGTGAAAAGTTACGTTTACGGTAGAACTCAATGTAACGCACTCAAAACATTATGCTGATGGATGGATTGAATAATAGAGGGGTCGTGGAGGTGTTTAAAGTAAAAATCTTACATATAAAACATATACTTAAAAAAAAAACTTGTGAAAAGTTAGAACTTTGACCCCCAATATCTCCGTAACTAGAAGGTTCCCAGGTATGATCTAGAACAAAAAAATGATCGCAATTATGGGGAGAACAAGTGCCTTTCAGCTTCGTTAGGGATTTTTTTTACATCCTTTATGCTTACTAATATTTGCGTTTCTTGGGAGAGTGACTTTTTCACCCACGCCATTTTAGACATAGGAGGAGGGATACCTACCAATATCTTCATCATCTGATAACCTTTTCCCAACTATGTTGGGCTCGGATTCCAGTCTAACCGAATACCAGTATATTTACATGGAGCGACTGCCTATCTGACCTCCACAACCCAGGTAGTACTGTTAGTACTTCCATAGTTACTGTAGTGATTAAATGAATGGCATAGGCAATGAAATCTGGCAAAAACCGTCACATTTTACTGCAGGTTACTCAAAAGTAATGTTACGAGCTGGGTATGGGATAAATTAATTACTACCGATCAAACAATTAAATAACTTTATTAATCACAAATGCACCTACTGATCACTATTCGCTTAGATATCGCACTTCTAGTTCACTTCGATTCGCTTCGTTGTGTAGCCAAAATCAGACTGACTGCTCCGAGACGACGATGGAATTCGCAGCGCCCCCGCCAGGGGGCGCGGCAGGCGGTTTCAGGGCTATGCCCTCTGACCGCGGAGGCCATACCTCGGTCCGTCAAAACGGACCCGTCCTTGGGTTGGACACTGTCCATGGACTATTGGACGCATGTAAACATGCGCCCATATGTGTGGTTGCTGTGTTGTGACTGTAGGCGCGCCACAGCGCTGTTGCACAGCGCTGCTTTCTTCACAGTGCCCCGGCGGTCCGTCTCCGCCAGGTGAGACCCCCGGTTACCCGAGGGAAGCCCAGCGGGAGACAACCAGCGGCAGAGGCACCGACTTACAGCGCACCTACAGTGGATGTGTGTTTCCCGCCCGCCCCACTAACCAGAGCTAGCCGGCAATGGTACGGGCTGCAGAAACGACGTGTGTGTGTGGGCGGTATTGTATGTGTAACACCGCCCATGTATGCGTTTTCCGCGGGCCCGAGGGCCGCGTCCACGCGTGAGTTTACGTGCTTGTAGAGGAGTGCATGTGTGGTCATGGCTGCGCGCCCTGCCTATATTAACTTAGAACAAGTCGCGCAGCCGGGTGTGCGTAATGTGTGTGGAGTCGTATTGTGCAGGTAAGCTGCGTGTAGCGAGGAACAGCTTACCTGGGTCCATCCGGTGGTGAAGGCGGCGGAGGGGGGGCGACCATGCATTGCCGGTCGCGGACGCTCCCGAGTCGTCCTTGACGGTCTATCCACTGTACAAAGAAAGTAGGGCAGCCAGGCCGTCAAGAACGACCAGTTGCACGTCCCGACCCTGCCTGATGGCACCAATCAGGTCCATCAACAGCTGGATGGCGCGGGCTGTAAACTCCTTCTTTTCGGCTTCTGAGCCGGCAGCTGGGCCGGCGCTGGTGGTGCCTCTGTTGGCACGGAGTCGATCTTTTGGTTGGGCCGCGGGCAGCGCCATGCCGGCGCCAGTTGTCGGCCCAACGGACTTCCTGTCTTCGGGCTGCGTTGGGGCTGCAGCCGGTGTTACAGCCCGCACCAGGTTCGGAGGCTGGTCGCCCGGTTGTTCTCCCTCAGGTGCGGAGGGGGGCACGGGTGCCTTACCCTTGCCCCCCCGCTTCCTCTTCTTTCCCCTCCGCCGCTTCGAGGAGGGGGGAGCTTCTCCCCTGTTGGTGGGCCCGTTGGCCGCCGCCATCAGCGACTCACCTTGGGCCTCGGTGGAGGCCACGTCTGTTGGCCTCTCGGGGACCGTTGCCGGTCGTCGTGAGGCGGTAATGGCGGCGACTGTACCCGCTCGCCTGTTGGCCCTTATCTCTGCTTGGAAGGAAGGGCACTTGATGTTATTGGCGGGATGCTCGCCCCCGCAGTTGACGCACGTAGCTGGTACGTCACGTGGGCGGGGGCAGTCCCGCGCAGCGTGCCCCTCTCCGCAGCGGACACAGGCGAGCGGCCGGTGGCAGTGGTGCGACGAGTGCCTCCATTTCTGGCACCGGTGGCACTGGGCGGGCCCACGCTTGCCCCGCCAGGCTTCGATCTTGACACCTCTCATGTATAGAAACACGGAGGTGTCAAATATCCTGCGTACGTCAGGCGTCCTCTTCAGTACGGCGTGGAATACGCAGCCGGGTCGTCCCTGGCTCGCCTTGATGTGGCGAACGTACTCCGGCTCGTACCCCAACGCGCGGAGCTCCTCCTCGATCTCAGAAGGGGTGGTGTCCACAGGCAGCCCCCTGATGGCCACCTTAAAGCTTCGCTCCGCCTGTAGCGAATAGGCGTACCAGGATGTACCGTTCTCCTTCTCCAGGCCAGTCAAATAGCGCTGGACCACCCTATATTCGACTTCACTCTCCGGAGTGAAGCGAATTCCAGTGCCAAATGGTTGGGCACTGGGGGGGTGGCCCAGCTTCTGTTTGAGGGCCCTGAAATGAGCGGCCCATCCTGGCAGCTTCTCCACCGTAAGCGGAGGATACCTAGGCCGCTTCTGCGGCTTCGGCTTGGGCTGGCTGGCGGCTGTATTGTCCAAGTCCCGGGGGGCCGCCGACTGTGAGGGAGAGACAGTGTTAGTGACACTCACCCCATGCTGCGTCCCTGGACTCTTCGGCGTCGGTGTTGTTGAGGAAGGAGGCGTGCGGCGGGTGGCCTCCGCAAAGGTGGGAGACCTTGCGGTGACCTGCCCCCCCCGCGGCGGCGCGCAGTCGCGCTGCTGCGGCGGGTTGAGGCAGTATCGCTTCGCCTCCTCCTCGGACTCGTCCGTGCTGCGGCGACGTCGCTGGGGCCGTGGATCCGACCGGCAGTCGGAGCCATAACCCCGCGACGGCGACGGTGCTGGTCCTGGTGTGCGCCTCCCCCGTTCACTCGGCCCCGAGTCTTCCGTCCCCACAGACACGAGCGACATGCTCGAGCCGGCTCGCGACGAGCATGCCGACCGTTCTGCTGGTGAGTCATAGGCCGAGGCACGAGGGGGCGCCGGCGATGCAGGCACCTGGGGCGCCAGTAAAGCCTGGCGCGCTCCAGGTGCTAGCCTAGGGTCCCGGCTGGAGAGCCTCGCCACGGACGCGGCCCCGGAGGGCGCAGTCGACGCGGCGGGGCGTGCAGCCGTGGCAGCGCGGTATTGCACGGCGGGGCGCACAGGTGGCGCTGGTGCCGGCACTGTGGTGGCCACTACGGTGCGTGGCAGCGGTGTGGGCGACATGGGCGCGGGCGCGCGCCACGGGATCGCGGGCTTTTGCACGGGCGGCGCGGGATCGCGCACAGCCCCGTGCGTGGGTGCAGCGGCGCGCAGTTGCGGTGCGTGGCCTGTGTTCACGGCGGCAGTGGCGGGGGCGGGTGTCTGAGATGGAACCGGGCGGGGCGCGGACGGGGGCATAAACTCGGCGTGCGGTTGGCTCGGCGGTGGTGCCGGCGCAGCACGCGCAGGCGCCGGTGACGCCGACGGGCCACACGCATCGGCAGCCGCGCCTCGACTCGCCCCGTCCCCTTCCCTCTCCGCCCGGGCTTCAGCCGATTCCTTCTTCCGTCTGGTGGCGGCGGACCTCTTCTTGCCGGTCGTCTTCCTCTCCTCACTACGAGGGGGGGGGCGACCGGGCGGCGCTGGCTCGGGTAGCACGAAGCCGATGTTCGGCATCGACACCGTCCGCTCCAGCGCCCAGAGGCGAGCCTCGTAATCGGCGTCGCCGTGACCGGACGAGTCACGGGCGCCGGACATCTTCTTCTCGGTGGCTTCAGGTATAATGTGGGCTCGCGATCGCGGGCAGCGCCCAAGGGCGCCGGGCAGCGTCGGTGACTCCCCCTGTGCTCGCACCGGTGCTGGGCACTTGCGCGAACACAGGGAAAGCGAAGGTGATGGCGATCCGCGCGAGCGGAAGTTTTCGGCAAGTACCCCCAAGTTGGTTCACTTTACCGAAAACTTCCTCCGGAGTCCGTCTGCAGCGCTGTAGGGAGACGTCAGCTCTGGACCACTGGCGAATCCACTGACTGCTCCCGCACACACGTCGGCTATTTATATGGCGACCGATCCTTCGAGAAAGATCCACGACTTTCTCGAACATTCTTTACAATCCCATAGTAAACACCATTCTTCGAGAAGGTTCCAGAACTTACAATGTTCTAGACAATTTTATAGTGGGTCATTGTCCTTCGAGAAACTTCCACCACCTTCTTAAATCTTCTCGACATTTCTATAGTAGAACATTCTAGACTAGAATCGTCTAAACATTTTGAGACTCACTCGTAATCTAGAATGTTCTCGTACGACGTAACAGTAACAATTTATGTTTCTTCTTTTTTTCCGGACCTTCCCAGTCCCCGGAGATTCCCAGTCTAATAGGACAGCGTGCTATGGCGATTGTTGAGTATCTTCCTTTAAATAACCCTAACTGGTCGCATAGAGTGTTACAGAAATACACAACCCAACGTGTCAGGTTTAGTACTTTTAAAATTCAGATTTATATCTGACTGAAGTTCCCGTTAGCTTCAATAAAAACACGTGACCTTTATGATCTTCGATCAAGTAACGAGTAGTGATCGTGATTTACATGTATTTCGTATTTTATTTGGATGTCCGCACTTTTATGCATGCAACTTTTGAGGCGCAACATTCAGGGTTAAATTGAATCAACAGATCACCAAATTGATCGAATAATCAGCTATAGTAGAACAACCCTACAGAAACGCCCATACACTGCTGTAGGTAGGTTTTAAGACACTTGCACGAACACCAAGTGTCCATACGCGCATATTTCCGTTCGTGCAAAAGTCCATGCGCGCAAATGTTTTCGCGCAAGTGGGTTCGCGCAAATGTCTTTCGCGCTTAAGTCCCATATTCAGGTAGGTAGGTTCCTACCTTCACATTTGTACTCTCTGACATTTTCAATTAATTAAACTTTGCAACGCAATATAAAACTGCAAATTAATTAATTCGATTTGCTTTGCTGTTGCATGGTCAAAAGGGTAATTAAGTATTTTATCGAAATCCGCGCTGCAACCATTTATGAGAACAAAGAGCTGCACTTATAAACAGATAAAATGACATGTTTGTTAACGTATTAAGTATTTCACAGATAAATTGCAATTTTATTAAATACTGGCGGACGTCCCGCGGTTTCACCCGCGTAGTTCCCGTTCCCGTGGGAGTACGGGGATAAAATATGCCTATGTTACTCAGGGTGAAAGTAGCTTTCTAATGGTGAAAGAATTTTTGAAATCGGTTCATTACTTCCGGAGATTACCCCCTACATACAAACTTTCAAACATACAAACTTACAAACAAATGTCACGTCTTTATAATATTAGTATAGATATAGACTAGCGAACGTCACGCGGATTCACCCACGTAGTTCCCGTTCCCGTGGGATTACGGGGATAAAATATAGCCTATGTTACTCAGGGTGAAAGTAGCTTTCTAATGATGAAAGATTTTTTTAAATCGGCGCAGTCGTTTTTGAGTTTATTCATTACAAACATACACACAAAAATACAAATCTTTCCTCTTTACAATATTAGTGTAGATATAGACAAGTTGTTTTCCGCTACGGTACTTCATTTGCATGTAAATAACTCCGCAGAAAATCTTCTCTAATCAGCAACCCGCTGTCCTGAAAAAGGGTCATAAGGAACCTCTTACAGTGACTGCGAAATGAGGTCCTGTCAAGTTCCTGGCACAAGGTCTTCGAATATATTACGGGAGACTGCGGAATTTCTATAAAAAATCAGCAGCTGTAAATATAAGCGGTGTGAATATACCCTTAAAGGCCATAATATATGTCTCAAATGGCTTAGCATGATCCTCCGTTACGCCTAAAATACTGCAGCATTAATTTTGAAATAAATATATGGTAAAGTTGAGGATTAATGCTAGGTGCTATGTGTGACGAAAACACGATTTCAAAAACTTTTCTCGATTAAAAAAAATCCAAAATAACCCCCAAATCGAACAATAAACCGCTGGTATTCAAAAAGTACTTCAAATTAGATCATGAAACTTTGCATACTAACTGAACTAATTGTGTTTTATTTTTTCAGTCCAATCAATAGATTTTTTGTAAACCGCAAAAAAACACTCATTTCGCACTATTCGGCCGCAGTGACTGACGTAACAATCGCTTTGTAGTGCAAGCTGATTAGAACTTTATTCTAACAGTATTTCAAACGAAGTTTGAACTACCACAAGAGTTGCTAATTTTATGGTTACAAGGGCCTTAACGAAGCCGAAAGGCACTTGTTCTTCCCGTCATTGCGATATTTATTTTTGTTCTGGACCATACCTGGGAACCTTCTATATAGTTACGGAGATATTGTAGGTCAAAGTTCCAACATTTTCAAACTTTTTTTTTTTAATACTAACTTTCATGGTCACCACTTTACTTTAAACACCTCCATAACCCGTTTATATTCTATCCACAATGTTTTGAGTACATTACATTGAGTTTTACCGTAAAACGTGATATTTCACCCCAAAAAAATAGTCGTTTTCCAGAAATATTTTTTGCGTAAAGTTACTTAGTTTGATATACAGAATGCTTGGTTGATGGGTTCATGGAGGGTTTGTTTACACCCTTTATATGAGGGTGAATGTGACACTTTGACCGAATAAGTGCCAAATAAAAATCTCGTTCTATTATTATAAAGGCGATAATTTAGAAGATGTATAGTTGCCTGTTACTCTTTCACGCAAAAACGGTAGAACGGATTTAGATGAAATTCGGCACACAGATACTTTATAACCTGGTTTAACACATAGGAATTCTTGTCTGTAAACTTTTTATCCCGTTAGTACGATCCCATGGGATAGTTACCGAACTCGACGCGGGCGAAGCCGCGGGCATAAGCTTAGCCTCTTTATAAAATAACCGTGATTAATTAGGTGCCTCCATATTTTGTCAAGATTCCGAATATACCGGATTACTTTTTTAACACTTTCCAAAAAATGGATATATTAAGTGAACGGAGTAGAAGCTTATGGCATACCTAGTTTTTTTTTTCTTTTTTCAACTGCTTAGAAAAAAAATATCCATCACCAAAAAACGCTAAAATTTCAAGTAAACTATTCATATTAGAACAAAGAAAGAGAAATTTTGAAAAAAAAAAAGAAAAATATCGAATTTCAAATCATACGCAATACGCGTATAATTTGAATTTCGTTTTTTTATTTTATTTATCGCAAAAAAAAAAAATAACTAGCTAGTAGTAGCAATAGTAGTAGTATGCTTCTACTCCGTCCACCTATTAAACCCATTTATTTTGGAAAGTGATAAAAAAGTCATCTATTTATTAGAAACTATTTGCCACAGACACCGAAAACTCCAG
Source organism: Xestia xanthographa (assembly GCA_905147715.2). NCBI lineage: Eukaryota > Metazoa > Arthropoda > Insecta > Lepidoptera > Noctuidae > Xestia > Xestia xanthographa. The sequence goes on along the minus strand of LR990660.1, from coordinate 10,777,166 downwards.
TTTAATAGGGAGGGAGACACCGGAGACACGTCATCCAGATACCAGGCACACATAACACTGTGTAGGTAACCGCCTGTCGCCTACAGTGACGCGACGCCGACGTTTTCCTCCGTTCACTCGCTAGGCGGTCGAGTTTGTACCCTATCAACGTACTTACTTTGTTTGGATTTTAGCCACAGAGAGAACGGTGAACCGTGTCTAGTGTTTATTTGGGAAATCCTACGACTTAGGCGCCTTTGATAACATTGGTAGCTAGAAATATATAGAAATCGATTTTAAGGTGGCATTTTTACGAGGTCAGGTCATCTCTTAATTGCCAAGGCCTTGCCAAGGCTTATCTTTGTATTTTGTTTTTTTTTTCTCTACATTGTTCTCAAATACTCGCAATTATTTGAGAAACAAGTATAATGTACCCTTCTCCGAATTTTCATGATTTAAATGTGTCATATCTAGTTTCTTATGGAATTATTAACTTTAACGCTAGCTTCAACTTTCTATCAAACTGACTCCTTGACCATTCAAATGTGCCTGTAAATGATTTAAGTGTTATTTATAAATGCTTTGAGTTTGAGTTTAAAGAAACTTTCGTGTGTAAGTTGGAGCTAGGTAAGTAGGTACTATAGGCATCAGTGCAATGTGATCATTGTGAGAATATGATTTACATTATATTATTATTTAACTACGCTTTCCAGGTACTATCGGGGTCTTTTCCGCCTGACCATTTTTTTTTTTTTTCGCTTAAATCATGCGGAGGCGCTGAGCCACGCCCCCTTAGAGTTTGGGCCTATTAGGAAAGCGTCAACTTTGGCGCGCAAAATAACAATAACTCTCGTTTGGCGTGCGTCGTCAATGCGCTCGGCCGATTCGGTATCTTTTCATTCATTTTTTCTACACAAAGTCAACGGGGCGGGGCTAGAGAGCGTTTCTATGTTGCAAGTGCAAGCAAAAATGAGCTTAGTTGTGGTCAGGCGGCAGTGTCCTCGATAGTACACCGGAGAAAGTGATTCACGAATGATTAGTTTACGGATGTCTGAAAGAGAGAAAGAAAATTGTGTTTATTTGGCAATAGAAACACCTACAAAATTTTACAAAATAAATTAACAAAACTGTACGTGTAGGTACATATGTATGTATACACCTATGTTTGTCTTATCCTTTGTGCCATATATCGTAAACGCCTTAATTAATTTGAAGTGCAACCTTTTACAGATTTGCATTAAATTTACAGTAAAAAAAAAAACATAATATCTGAGAAACAAAGGGCTGTGCTAGACTATAGGTTCCTTGTTATGTAGACTTACGTCATGTGAACTACCATTTGCCTAACAGAAAAAAATGTCGATCGCTCCTGGGAATGTCACCGCTGTACTGAAGACCATATAATTTGTAATGCCATGCCAATCATGGCGGACAGCACAGACTGTTCGTTCACAGTGAATTTACAGAAAGAGTTAATAATAAAAGCGATTGCGACTGTTTCTACTACAACCTTTTATTATTATCCTTTATTCCTAATCTTACCAATCATGTCAAATAAGTACAACTAGAGGTTGCAATCGAATATTCGAATTATTATATATTCATTCCAAAGTTATATTCGAATCTAAATATATAAAAGAAGAAACTGACTGACTGACTGACTCATCTATCAACGCACAGCCCAAACCGCTGGGTCTACAGATTCCAAATTTGGCAAGTAGGTTTCTTATGTGGTCTAGAGGTGCACTAAGAAAGGATTTTTCAAAATTCACCCCCTAAGGGGGTTAAACGGGGCTCCAAAGTTTGTATGGGGAAACAAGATTAGTTAGTCTATTTTATTCGAAACTTTACAGGAGTGCTCCTATTGATAAATGAGTAGAAAAGGGTTTCAGGATTTTTCAGAATTCAACCCCTAAGAGGGGGAAAAGGGGTGGCAAACTCTAAAAATCAACGCACAGCCCAAACCGCTGGGTCTACAGATTCCAAATTTGGCAAGTAGGTTCCTTATGTGGTCTAGGGGTGCATTAAGAAAGGATTTTTCAAAATTCACCCCCTAAGGGGGTTAAACGGGGCTCCAAAGTTTGTATGCGGAAACAAGATTAGTTAGACTATTTTATTCGAAACTTTACAGGAGTGCTCCTATTGATAAATGAGTAGAAACGCGTTTCAGGTTTTTTCAGAATTCAACCCCTAAGAGGGGGAAATGGGGTGGCAAAGTATAAAAATCAATGCACAGCCCAAACCACTGAGTCTGGAGATTCCAAATTTGGCACATAGGTTCTTTATGGGGTTTAGGGGTGCATTAAGAAAGGATTTTTTAAAATTAACCCCCTAAGGGGTTGAAAAGGGGGTCTAAAGATTACGTGGGGAAATAAGATTAGTTAGACTACTTTATTCGAAACTTAACTCTTATCGATAAATGAGTTAACATTTGTGTTTCAGGATTTTTCAGAATTCAACCCCTAAAGGGGGAAATGGTGTAACAAAGCCTGAAATTCAACATAGGTATTGTTTGTATGGTGAATTGGGTCGCGTGTATTACAAAAACAACGTAATGTGGAGGACGTGAATTACCATCATTCCCTGTTGGGATGGGATGGGGTTGAAATGTCTAAATATCAATATGGGTGTCGAAACCGAGATTATCAGGGGTGCTGATGTCGAAAATGGCATTTATTTTGAGATCCAGAAGATAGCGGATTCAACTTCTATACAGGGTTATTGTTGATTTATTGTGATGATTGTGATAACGATGATGGTAATTGTGATAGTGATTTGATTGTGATTGTGATTGTGATGGTGATGGTGATTGTGATTGTGATAGTGACGGTGATTGTGATGGTGATAGCCATGGTGATCGTGATTGTGACAGTGATAGTAATGGTGATTGTAATAGTGATGGCGATTGTAATAGTGATAGTAATGGTGATTGTGATAATGATTGTGGTTGTGATAATGATGGCGATTGTGATCATGATGATTATGATTAAGTTGATAATGATTGAAGATTACGATGATAATGATTGTGATTTTACGATGATAATGATTGTGATTACGATGATAATGATTGTGATGGTGATTGTGATAGTGATGAAGATTGTGATTGAATTACGATGACAATGATTATGATTACGATGATAATGATTGTCATTACGATGATAATGATTGTGAAAGTGATTGTAATGGTGATGTGACGGTGATTGTGATGGTGATTGTGATAGTGAAAGTGATTGTGATAGTGATAGAGATAGTGATGGTGATTGTGATAATGATTGTGGTTGTGATAGTGATGGCGATTGTGATCATGATGATTGTGATTTAGATGAAAATGATTGAGATTACGATGATAATGATTGTAATGACGAGGATGGGGATTGTGATGATGATGATTGTGATTACGATGACAATGATTGTATAAATGATGATAGTGATTGTGATAGTGATTGTGATAGTGATTGTGATAGTGATTGTGATAGTGATTGTGATAGTAATTGTGATAGTAATTGTGATAGTGATTGTGATAGTGATTGTGATCGACATTGTGATGGTGATTTTGATGGTGATTGTGATGGTGATTGTGATGGTGATTGTGACGGTGATTGTGATGTTGATTGTGATGGTGATTGTGATGGTGATTGTGATGGTGATTGTGACGGTGATTGTGATAGTGATGGTGATTGTGATTACGATGATAATGATTGTGATAACGATGATGGTGATTGTGATAGTGATTTTAATGGTTATTGTGATGGTGATGGTGATTGAACAGTGACGGTGATTGTGATGGTGATAGCGATGGTGATGGGGATTGTGATGGTGATTGTGATTGTGATGATGATTGTGATGGTGATTGCGATGATGATTGTGATAATGATTGTGTTAATGATGGTGGTTGTGATAGTGATGGTGATTATGATGGTGATTGTGATAATGATGGTGACTGTGATAGTGATGGTGATTGTGATAATGATGGTGGTTGTGATAGTGATGGTGATTGTGATAATGATTGTGATAATGATGGTGGTTGTGATAGTGATGGTGATTGTGATGATAATAAAAATTGTGATGATTATGAAATTTGGCACATAGATAGTTTATAACCTAAATTAACATTAGAACACTATTTATCCCTTTAGTATAATTCAGTGGGGCACTGCACGCGGGCGAAGCCGCGGGCAACAGCTAGTAGTAAATAAAGATATATTCGAATATTCGAATACTACCAATTTCCATAGATGCCTTAAGTTTCCTCAGGTCTCACCTTCAAAGAATACAAAAATAATAATTATTGGTGGTGATTTTTAACCGACTGCCCCAAAAGGAGGAGGTTCTCAATTCGATTGGTATTTTTTTTTTTTATGTATGTACACCGATTACGCTGACATTTATGATCCGATTTACGTGATTCTTCTTTAGTTTGATGCGGAAGGTTGCCATTTGGTCCCATAAAAATTTAACATAGTTTGGCCCAGGAGTTTTTATTTTATGAACATTTTTACTTCAGTTGTGTTGTATAATTTCATGTATGTTCACCGATTTCTCTTCCATTTGTGGAGCGATTCTCAAAATTCTTTTTTTATTTGAAATACTATACTCTTGAGATGGTCGCATTTAAATTTGGTGAAGATCTGATGCTGATCTTCGGAGATATACAATGGAACTCTTCAAAACTAGATGGTAAATCGGTCTTGATTGCTGCAATTGCTTGGATGTTTATTGTTTATCCAACATCATGACGTAACATCACGCGTGTATGCTCTGAGGGGTACGCAGATGTGTACAATACACCCAAATTTCGACAGTTTAGGTATGTTAAGTTCCATTTATTGGGGATAAGCCTATTACCATGACATGTATTGTTAACATTGTAAAATAAATGCATAGCAAATATTTTTATAAGATATTACAACTAAAAATGGAAAAATAAAAAAACTTTTTTGCAAAAGTTTACTTATCTACATAAAAAATTAGTTCCTAAAGCAAGGCTGCTCATCTTATTTTGAAGGTGGGCCAACATTTTGTTCCCGTGTCAACCGGCGGGTCATCTAGTAAAAATAAAACTTATAAAAGTGTGTTGAAGGCGCACTAAAACGTCTTAGGTGCGTCATTTTGCGAAAGTGCAAGCAGGAGTTCATAGAAACATACCCATAGAACCTTTTTTGAACCGATTTCTGATGACTGGCTATTAATACACTTTCAGTAAAAAAAAAGATGTTGGCTTACTGAGAATGGGTTCATGGAGAAAAAATTTTTTTTCCATCTGTTTGAAACCTGTTTTCAAAAAACTGTCGTCAGTTGAAGACTGTTAGAGGGCCAATTCAAATGTATTGGCAGGCCATATTGTGGCCCGTGGGCCTGGGATTGAGCAGCCTTTGTCGAAAGCAATAAAAGCTAATATTATAAGAGCTTTTTTATTTTTTGAAAATATTCGAATAGCACTGAAAAAATATTCGAATATTCGAAAGTGAAAACTATCGAATATTTGCTATCTCTAAATACAAGTCAACTAAAACTTAAACATATAAAATGACGTACTTAACCTGTTAATTATTTACTTCTTATTGGTTCGGTTGACTGGTAGAAAATGTCCATGGTGTTAAGTTTGTCTATATAAATAGGGAGCGAGCGTATTGCCATCAACCAGGCACAAATCCAGACTCCGTGGCTACTACTGAGAAATTCGTGATGGAAAAACCCAATAACACTTTGCCCGACCTGGGAATCGAACTCAGGACCTTATGCTCAGCAGTCGCGCATACAATCACTAGACCGACGTGGCAGTCATTTGTCTTGGCAGTTATGTCTTTGACTTAGTAACTTAGGCTTTTATTCTAAGAAAAGGATTGGGGTTCCGTGCAAAAACATGTAAAACCTTTTTTTTTTCGGATTGGAAATCATCAAATGACTCCTCCCACTCTGGGCGGAGCAGGAGGGAGTGACAGACTTTTACTGACTAAAACCCATCCATGTTCCTTCATCGCCCCGGAACACAAACCGGGGCAACGGTATCTCTTTCGAACAGTCCCGCAACCCCGGCAGGCATCGGTACTTGCGGACCCCTTCCTTTTGCTAACTCTACTTGAGGCGCGCGTGGAACACGAACGCGTCGTCGACACGGCCTGTCGCTATGAGACGGACGGACGGCCGCAGGCCTGCGTCTACGGTGGTGGCCCCCGACGCCCGGGGCGTCTCTCGCGGCGGCCGAGACGTGAGGTTCTCTCCCTCTCACGTTCCGCCACCTCCTTCTCTAGCATGACTGATTCGCAGTAGGTGGTGACGGCGTCCCATTCCGTCTCGCTCCGGACCATGGCTTGCACCAGGGCCAGGCGCGAGAGGCAAGATCGCCGCTACGAGGACACGGCAGTGCTCCGCCCACGCAGGGCACACCTCCGCCGTGTCCTTCGGTCGATGCTCGCAGTGAAAACACCCGGGCGTTTCCTCCCGCCCGATTCGGTGCTGTTACCTCCCGAAACAACCGTGTCCGGTGAGGCCCTGCGTCAGGCGGAAGGTACTCCTCAAAGTGAGGACTTTTCGCCACTACTGTGGCGTGCCCTGCACGGGGTTGCGACAGTCGCTCTCTCTATGTCGCCATGAGATCCCGCTGGAAGTCTGTCTGCTGAGCGACAATTTGCCGCGGCAGCAGAGTTTCCCCCCAGCGTGACGCCTCCGCGCACCATTCATGCAGGCGCGCGAGGACTATCGCCTCCAGATCCCATGGCGACAATCCGGCAAGGAGGCTCGCCGCCTCGCGGGAGATCGTGCGGTACCCACGCACGGGCCAGCCTTACGGCTACCACCTTTTGGGGTGCATTCACGTAGAGGGCGGCTCGCCGCCTCAAGGAACGCGCCCACACCGGGGCCCCGTAAAGGGCCATGGACCGCACGACTTCCGCGTAGGCCCTCTAGTAGGAGGCGTTTGGCCCCCCAGGTTAAGCAGGAGCCACCTGAAGGCAGCCCCGGTCCGTTCCAGTTTAGAGGCCAAACGTCGGAAAAGTTCCACGAAGTTCCATCGGCTATCGAGGACAAGTCCCACGTACTTCAGCGTCGACTCGACGCCGCTGGATACCCCAACATGTAAACCATAGATTTAATAAAATTGTTTACAAAATCTGATTCAAACCATCCCTGAATCATCCAAAAACCTGGGTCTTAAATACACCGTCACAACATCCATTCCACCAAGTCCAGTTACATTTAATGAAAGGTGTTTGATCCTCAACATCCATCAATTATCACCCGAGCATGCTCTAATCAGCTTGTGAAGGAGAGAATAGATCGATAACCACTATCAATCGTCTCACAATGCCAATCATGTTCACATACTCATCAGGGCATTAACGTGTCTTGATAAGAAATGTGTCAACTCTTGAGTAGGTGAAAATTAAGACAAACACACGACGTTATAATGCCAATATTTACTATATTATTGGCATTATAACGTCAAACTCATTTGTAGATCTTTGACAGTCATTCATCATCATCATCATCATCATCATCATCAGCCTATAATATTCCCACTGCTGGGACACACTCACACATGCCTCCTCTCTATGAGAGGGAATGGGCTATAATCCACCACGCGGGCCCAGTGCGGATTGGTAGATATCACATGTCTTCGAATTTTTGGTTCTAGGACATGCCGGTTTCCTCACGATGTTTCCTTTCACCGTTTTGAGAGCAGAGTAATACGCCTGTCTGAGTTCGAACTCACGACTGTTCATAAGTCGAGGTCGCCACCACTGGGCCACCGCTGCTCTCAATCAGTCATTAGACAGTCATTAGAGCTAGTCAATGGCTAGAAAGTTTGACAACTGGTCTTACCAAGGGGTATATTACGGATGGCACAGAACCCTAAAATGAAGGTAGCCTACTCTAGCTAGCTGATGTTTTAGCAAAATCGGTTCCGCCGTTTCGGAGAATAGACGGAAAACAGACATTTTCTTTTTTGGTAAAATTATATTTTCATAGGTAAGTATGGATTTAAAAAACTGTTATGTATTTAGAAATTACAAACAATTCAATTTTATGTATTTTTTAAAGATTTATGGACACAAAAAATACGTTACATGACAGCATTACACATAATTATATACATATGCTTTTCAGCATATTAAGCATAATGATCAGCCTATAATGTTCCCACTGCTGGAACACAAGCCAGAGATGGGATACTCTATAATCCACCACGCGGGCCTACAGATATACCAATCAATATTGCTTTAAACACGTACACACACTATACAGCATTGAAATTTACTCATCTCTCTTTCAAAATGCAGCCCATAAACAGTATGATTCGTGGAATAAATACATTCCTGCCAACTGAGCTACGTAAACATGAGCGATCAAGTGTGTATTTACCCTTGCCTCGACGTACCTACTTTTGCATCAAAAGATAATTTTTCGCTCATGACTGAACACATACTGCCAGCAATGGAGAAATGTACAAAATTCATATTTGTACTTTCATAAATTAAACACGGCAGTTTCGAAATTGAACCATAAACACTTTAACACAGAGCAGAAATTCGTACAACGATTAATTTCGACTTAAATGAGCACTGAAAATGAGGATATGACATCGGTAATAAGCGCACTTGTTTTAACAGGAATTCCAATAATTCACAAAGGGATGATAAATGAAAAGTATTGCAGGACAGAAACAACGCTCTTTTGATGTGGAAGAATTTGGTTGAACAAGGTTGTATGAAAAAAGAGAAACCTGTCAACAAAAACATATGTTGTTGAATGACTCACTTGTAACAGCCGGGGGTTCCGAAGAAAAAAAAAGCACCTTGCCACTGGCGCCCCTCGGCGATATCTTGCACAAACCTTACGATTACACCTTTTAAATTACAAGAAAAAACACACACGCCACACGGAGCTTTCAATCGTACCCGAACTGTCGACAAAATGCCGGGGAAAGACCGTCAGAGTCATTCAAGACCACCTTTTTTTGTTTTCAAAAAGCCCGGGGGCTTCTTTCCATTACAATAACGACCTTGCTCAATGATGTTAAGGTTAGTTTTTGAGTGGGTGGTTTTATTTAGGGGTGCATCTGGTTGCCGGCTGGCCCCATTTGTGTGATTTACCCCGGCATGTGGCGAGCCGGTTCGGATCCGCTCTAAACGGGAATGAACTGAATGAAGCGTACTCGAGCTTCAAAAATGAATGATATCGTAACGAACATCACAAAAGAGATTGGGAGTTTTTTTTTCGAGTTTATCTGGTCTTCCTGTTGCTAGCGCAGCTTTAATGTATTGGTTTGCTAATTAGTGGATGTGCATTGCGGTGCATTTTCTATGCTCTTGTATTTCATAGCCAATGTTGTGCTTGTTTATTTATACAATTTTGTAGTACCTACCTAGCTTATTTTTAACAACCATTCATTTTCTACTGGACCAAGTAACTAATAAATTACCACTTACGATAATAAATCGGTGCAAAAATACACTTAACGAAGCCGAAAGACACTTGTTCTCCCCGTTATTGCGTTATTTTGGTTGTTCTAGACTATAGTACATATATATATAGGTACTATAGACCATAAATACTTTGGGGGTCAAATTCCAACTTTTTCAAATGTTTTTTCGACGACCCCCCGCCGTTCTATTCAGTAAATCCTTCAGTGACAATGTTTTTAGTGCGTTACATTGAGTCCTACCGTAAAACGTGATTTATCAACTAAAACAAAAAAGTCGTTTCCCAGGAATATTTTTGCGTAGAGTTACTTAGTTCGATGTACGAAATGCTGTAGACGGCTTTGTGAAGGGTCCCTTTACACCCTGTATGTAATTGTCTAACGCCCGGTTTCTGAAATGAAATTAACACAAAATAAATCGTCAATAAACGTTAACGTAAACTGGTGATAGAATTTTTATCAGCCAATCGCGTGATTTGCATCGTACCAGCACTTTATTGTTGTCACATCCATTATTTCGTTCTAGAAACTATGTGTAAGTTCACGCAAATATTGATATTCCAAAAACTCAACCCTTTAGTACTAATATCACGCCATCATTCAAAAAACGAATACATTTAAAAAGAAACCGTTAAAACAAGAACCCAATAAAAAGCGTTTAAAAATGGAACGCTCCAATAGTCACGAACGGCGGATAAAAATATCAACAAGGACACGTGGCTAGACCGCGCATGGAAGGATTCTGTCAATCGTACGTGCAGTCCGTGCTTTTATTTTACCACAGAAAACAGCAAACCAACAGCAGCCTTATTACAAAGAGAACAGAGATCACAGTCATCTTAACGGACTTGTCAGTAGAAGCAACTCGACACCAGCCTTATAGTTACGGCAATAAAGTTCATTTTGCCAAATAAAGCATAGAATAAATATGAAAGGACTAGTAACGAAAGGATTTGCATAACAAGCCCATAGACCCGTGGCTGACTATTGTTGCAACCCCCCAACCCCTATCTATTAAAAAAAAACGAGTTTTAATATTTTATAGGGCTTTGTTTGGAACAGGGTTAAATCTTGTATTAATAAAATAAATGCATTTTTATTCATAGAAATGTATTTAGAATGAGAATCACAAGGGGGTACTATGGCCCAGGGCCTTTTTGATGCTAATGATATGTATATAATTACTAATAGCAACAAGGATTTGCCCAATGTCCACTGATCTGCATAAATTTAATAAGACCGATAAAAACTGGTTAGTGTATTAATTAATTAGGCATGTAGTTTTAATGTAAATAAATAACATAAATAAAAACTAAAACATAATTAATTACATGTTTATTCCATTATTTGCATCGAAAACGTCACACTAGGCCACGAACAAGACCGGACCCGAGACACATCCTTGTGGTACTCTGATTTTGTTCGGTTCTGTTAAGATTGAATTTAAGCCAAGTGGAATTCTAGAACTTCCGTAAGTCGCACCTACGATTAATCATTAATGTGGCGAACGATTCAGATCAAGGTTTCCTAATAATTTTTCCTTTGATGACTATTTTATTCAATCATTTGCTTTCCTCAATTCTCTTTGAAATCGAATCTATTAGAAATCTAACATTTATCCTTATTGGTTGCATCCATTAACTGCCAACTGAATTATCCCGGATTTGCGTCAGAAATAGACACCCGCATCGTTTCCTAGCAACTCCCCTTCAATTATAATTAGCTCCACTTATCCACGATCTAACCACAAATAATAATTCAAAAACGGTAAAGGAAAACACCGTAACGAAAACGGCATGTCCTGGAACTGTAGAGGCACTACAAATAGTACTACAGTAACATAATTATGAAGGGCAAAAAAACAAAAAGCCATCTTAATTAGCTCCACTTAAGAACTAACTACAAATAATAATTCAAAAAGGTAAAGCAAAACACCGTAACTAAAACGGCATGTCCTAGAATTACTGTAGCGGCACTACAAATAGTACTATACAGCAACATAGTACTTCAGTATAAAAAGTACTACACCCTGTTCTTCATAACCATCACATGAAGAACAATGAGCAAGGTTCTACATCCTCCATGTCCATAGAAAAGGGAAAATTGTCTGATGGGCTACTGCCCCACAGTTTGTTGTCGAGTTTTATCTATACAGGGTTAATTTTCAATGACTAGCCAAAATTTAAAATTAAGATCTAGATAAATCAAACCAAAACTGCATTTTAAATATTATTGTCGAAAAATATATAATAATAGCATTGATTTGAAAATGCCTTAAAACTTTCCTAAATCATAAATCCAGTGGGAATCAATGCACTTGTGGGCGTGCATGCACTGCCAAATTTATGTGTTAGCTGCTACCTATCTAGGTTGTTGAACTGAATTGTGCTGTTGCAATATCCACACGTTCGCGTTTTAGTGGTGGACAGGAACGAAATTTTATTAAAAATAAAAAATAAATGTTTTTTTTTTTCATTACTTATATCGAAAATATTATCGATTTTAAACCATCTTTGAAAATTTGGCCGGTTATTGAAAACTAACCCTGTATAGTCTTAAGTCATGTATAACTTCAACTGCATGATTTAGAATTTTGATGTTAGTTTTTCCAAATGTTGATTATACTTATTGTATTTATAGTTTAAGTCTGGAACAATTGTTTTCTTGTTTATATGGGCGTTGATAGTTGCGACACAGTTATAAACACACACACACAGCGTCACAGTTACACACACACACAGACACGTGCGTCACAGTTAGAGGAGCTCGTGGCTAAATAATAACAGCCGCTCGGGTCGATCGTTAGGTTAAGCCGTGCTTGCCTAGGTTGGTCTGTGGATGGGTGACCACCCATTACATACCAAGTTTCCTCCGTGCCTCGGAAAGCACGTTAAGCCGTTGGTCCCGGCTGTCATTTGTAGATCTTTGACAGTCGTTAGGTAGTCAGAGGCCCAATAAGTCTGACAACCAGTCTTACCAAGGGGTATCGTATTACCCGGTACTAACTGGGTTGTGGAGGTCAGATAGGCAGTCGCTCCATGTAAAATACTGGTATTCAGCTGCATCCGGTAAAACTGGAAGCCGACCCCAATATAGTTGGGAAAAGGCTAGGCAGATGATGATGATGAGTTGCGACACAGTTATAAACTTTTGTAGCTATCATCGTTTCCACTGTAATTGTGCCAACTGTTCCAAAATAAATACTTTTTACTTTTACTTTTTCATTTAAGTCATAGATGACACTGTAGTACTTTTTATATTATGTTGCTATAGTACTTTATGTAGTGCCGCTACAGAACAAAAAATCGAAGACATGCGTCATCGACTGGGTCCGCGTGGTGCATAACGGCCCACCTTTCACAGAAAGGACTGAGAATTACATAGGCTAACTATAGTTGGTGCCAGTTAAGATGAGAATAGCGGTCATTGACCCACCTACATTTATTAAACTTCTTAACTTTGAAAACAAAAAATAAGCTTGAGGCAATAATTCCCTATCTGTTAACAATGGTATCTCTCAGCTGATTCTAAAATTAATCTATGAAATTGACGATATAAAGACAATCACATGCCACATTCCACATAGGGGTGTAACACCACACAAAAATGGACATCTCTAACCTACTCGGACTCGCTCATGAATCGTCATCTATTGTGATCTTCAACATTTTTTCTAATGATAAACGATACATGGTTTATTAGTTTTGGTTCGTTCGAAGAGATATTAGGGAAAGGCAATGACCGCTATTCTCATCTTAACTGGCACCAACTATAGTTAGGTCTGGTAAATCTTAAAGATGGAACGAACAACCGATTATGTCAGTATTTTTCTGGAGGATTTACGTTATTTACGTACAAATTAGCATATCCGTTAGTGTCCAATTATGTTTATTAATTCTGTCTCATCGCTTGATGGCCGTGGTAATGCTTAAATATATTTTAGTTTATGTTTGAGATTTTAAATAACGTCTTCATCTTCATTCAACAATGCTATCAACTCCATTGTATTATTATTTTATCCTTGTTTGTTTTTGCTATTGTATTTCAATCTTTACCAACAGTTCGACGTATTATTATTGCAAGTAGTTTACATATATTTTTTAATATTTTTTCAATACACTTCCTCGAAAACTGGTCCTTAACGCACTACGATTAGGTACAACATGCATGTATTTCACACGTGTGCGATTTTTTCCACATTCCCGTGCACGTGTGCGGGAATGAAAATTGCCACAGATAACTATACCTATAGTTAGTCCAAATTGGTTCAATGCCTATAGTCTGAGGTGATTTTTTTTTTAATTTTTGTAAAGCACTACGCGTCTCTAAGGCATAAATATTTTTTGAATATTCAAATTGTGTTTATAAATAGAATATCATAGATAAACATGATAATTTAAAACTAATAGTTACTTTTATACACAAATTAACATTTATTTGTGTTCTGAATTCAAAAATATAAAATAAATCTATTTTTTATATTAGGCTGTTTAACGGCGCCCGGGTGTTTCCATTGCGAGGATCGACCGGAGGACACGGTGGAGCACACGGTGGAGCACACGGTGGAGTGTGCCCCGCGTGGGCGGAGCACCGCCGTGTCCTCGAAGCGGCGATTGGCGGCGGCGACCTCTTGCGTCCGGCCCTGGTGCAAGCCATGGTCAGTAGCGAGACGGAATGGGACGCCGTCACCTCCTGCTGCGAAGCAGTAATGCTAGAGAAGGAGGTGGCGGAACGAGAGAGGTAGAGAACCTCTCAACGTCCCGGCCGCCGCGGGAGACGCCCCAGGCGTCGGGGGCCACCACGTGGCCCCCGGCCACCGTAGGCGTGGGCCTGTGGACGGTGGGCTATGGGCTAGCTCGCCGTCCGTCCGTCTCATGACGACAGGCCGTGTCGACGGCGCGTTCGTGTTCCACGCGCGCCTCAAAGAGAGTCAGCAAAAAGGAAGGGAAGGACCGATGCCTGCCGGGGTTGCGGGACTGTTCGAAAGAGATACCGTGGCCCCGGAACACAAAGGGCGATGAAGGAACATGGATGGGTTTTAGTCAGTAAAAGTCTGTAACTCCTCCTGCTCCGCCCAGAGCGGGAGGAGTTATTTGATGATTTCCCATCCGAAAAAAAAAAAAAAAAAAAAGGCTGTTTAACGGCTTCATACAATTGCCTCTCCTTTAACCTGGCGAGACCAAAGCGCGAAAAAAAAAGAAAATTAAAATTATAGTTTCATAGTTCGTGGCAAAAATATTATTCGTTATTTTATTTCCTCAAAAGTGTATTGAAAAACGTCGTTTGATACACGTGGACATTTTTTATTGCAATTCTCGGCTCAAAAACACCCTCGCCTACGGCTCGGGTGTTATAATTAAGTGTAAGGTGTTACGACTTGTATCAAAATGTACTATTGTAGTGCAATCTTGAAGACTTTGTCCAGGAGTGAGAAAGAGCAGGCTAGGGTAATAGTACATTTTGATAAAACTGGAGAATGTTTGTTATTGCATTCGAGGCGGAATTCTAACCTTTTTGAACCGAGAACGTTTTTTACATTTATTGAAGAAATAAAATTAAATAACAAAAAAATATTATTGTCACGAACTAAGAAACTCTGATTTTAATTTTCTTTTTTTTTCGCGCTTTCCTTTCGCCAGGTTGAAGAAGTGGCAAAGGTATGAAACCGTTAAATAGCCTAATATAAAAATTAGATTTATTTTATATTTTTGAATTCAAAACACAAATAAATGTTAATTTGTTTATAAAAGTAAATTTTAGTTTTAAATAGTCATGTTTATCTATGATATTCTATTTATAAACACAATTTGTGTAATCAAAAAAATATTGACGCCGTAAAGACGCATACTGCTTTGCCGAAATTTAAAAAAAAAACATCTCCGACTATAGGCATTGAACCGATTTGAACTTCGTGTAAGTATAGTTGTATACCTATGTGGAAATTTATTTTGAAAACGAAAAAAAAAACGCACACGTGTGAAATACATTGCATGTTAAACCTAATCGTAGTGCGATAAGAACCCGTTTTCGAGGAAGTGTATTGAAATAGTACATTTTGATACAAGTGGAGAAAGTTTGTTATTGCAATCGAGGCGGAATTATAACTCCCGAGCCGTAGGCGAGGGTGTTTTTGAGCCGAGAATTGCAATAACAAATGTCCACGTGTATCAAACGACGTTTTTCAATACACTTTTGAAGAAATAAAATAAAATAACGAATATTTTTTTTGTCACGAACTATGAAACTATGATTTAAATTTTCTTTTTTTTTCGCGCTTTGGTCTCGCCAGGTTGAAAGAGAGGCAATGGTATGAAGTCGCTAGACAGCCTAATATAAAAAATAGATTTATTTTATATTTTTGAATTCAGAACACAAATAAATGTTAATTTGTGTATAAAAGTAACTATTAGTTTTAAATAATCATGTTTATCTATGATATTCTATTTATAAACACAATTTGAATATTCAAAAAATATTTATGACGTAAAGACGCGTAGTGCTTAGCAAAAATTAAAAAAAAAAACATTCACCTCAGACTATAGGCATTGAACCAATTTGGACTAAGTATAAGTATAGTTATCTGTGGCAATTTTCATTCCTGCACACGTGCGGGAAAGTGGAAAAAATCGCACGCGTGTGAAATACATTGCATGTTGTACCTAATCGTAGTGCGTTAAGGACCAGTTTTCGAGGAAGTGTATTGAAAAAAATATACCAAAATGGCACAAGTCATCATCATCCACAGCCCGACTTCACCCACTGCTGGGTATAGGCTTCTGTTTGTGCCAAGCTCCACACTCTTGTGCCAGCCTCATCCAATATATTCCCGCGATGGCAACAATGTCGACTACCCATCTCGCCGCCGCCGCGGCTGCGCCGGATGACCAACACTTCTCATTCCAGTTCTATTAGTAAGAATGTTTAATAAAATTGTTTAATGTTCCCCAGAAAGATAATTATAATGTTCACGTCACAAGGTTTTGTGATGACAAAGACAGTAGCCATCAAGAAATGTTTAAGTTATAATATCATTTTCCAAAGAATTTTCTTTATTTAGAAAATGATAATTTCATTATATTTATTTAAGTTAACAATGCAATTTGTTTAGTAACAGAACCTAATCTCAGTACAATTGAAAATAAGTTATACAACGCCGTAAAACAATGAAATATAATAAACTTCTTATCACAAGACATAATAAATATTTACAATAAAGATAATTATAATGAATATCACACAATAATAAACCGTAAACCATTCACAAACGTTTTAAAATAGCTTGAACACAAACCACAATAAACTAGTTTACTAAAATACATGAGGAAACAAACGCAATGAAGAAAAAATTTGTAATTTGCCATTTAGTGCTGTGCGACCTTGGAGTAAGGACGATATTGGCGTGAGCTGTTCCGATAAGGTGTGAACTGTAGTTGTGCGGTGTGCATGACAATTGTAGCACGTTGAGTGAGGCATACGTTTACAAGCTGAGGCAAAATACAGTCGCGTACGCATGTCCAACGAAGAAAACTCGTGACAAAAAAACAAGTGAATAGGAACGTGAATATCAATGGTGTAACATGCGAACAGTTTTAAAGGAAAAGAAAATTGTGCAAGTGTTTTGGATTACATAAATGTGAGATTTTTACTGTGTTATAGAAAATGTCAACGTAGTCAGTTTCGGAGTCATTTTCTAGCTTTTCCTCGTGTATGTTTTCCCTCGTTTGACTGACTATCGGTATATTTATAACAATATCAGGAAGTAATTTACAAAATATTGTGTCGTTTTTCAACACTATTTCCAGTGTTTTCCGTTTGATTTGTTCCTCCGGTCGTCTACATTGAGACAACGTTCGGTAAATGTTCTTCTCTCTTGTAAAATTTGTTTGTATGTAGTGTTATCTCCGGAACTAAAGATCCAATTCCAAAAATTCTTTCACTGGCAGAAAGCTACATTATTCTTAGGTGTTATAGTTTATTAATTTTATTTATGTCATGCATAATAACCGAGCTATCACAGTTTTTGCGAACAAAGTCCCAGGCGAAGTGTGAGTTTTTGATTATGCATCATTGTGTGTTTTCTATATAGTGTTATATTTAAGTATACAATATTTTGTAAAATATAAACTTTATCTAAATAGCCTTTGTATTACACTAACTAATATTATAAATGGAGAACTTTTTATCAATATTTGTTACTCTTTCACTGTAAATCAGAAAATTTGCATAAATTTTACAGTAAGACAGCAGTAATAAAAAAACTGTTTCAAAAATAGAATTTATGAAAGCGAAGTCCGTGCGGAAGCTGAAAAATTGAAAGGAAGTCGTTTGTTTTGGTATGGACATGTTATGAGGAGGGTTGACGCATGTGACTTAAAGGTAGAGAGGGAGAGGAAGGCCAAGAAAAAGATGGATGGATTGTGTGAGGAATGGTGTGAAAGAGAAAGGAGTAAATGATGCCGTGACGTCTGACAGGGGAGAATGGAATAGAGCAAGATCCCAGGGCCGCCAGAAAAGCGAGTGCTGATTTTTAGGGTTCCGTAGTCAACTAGGAACCCTTATAGTTTCGCCATGTCTGTCCGTCCGTCCTCGCTTAATCTCTGTGACCGTTAGCACTAGAAAGCTGAAATTTAGTACCAATATGTATATCAATCACGCCGACAAAGTGGTAAAATAAAAATTGGAAAAAAATACTTTATTAGGGTGGTGAGGGGGGAGCCCCCCTATATGTAAAGTGGGAAGTGATTTTTTTTTAAATTTCAACCCTAACGTGTGATATATTGTTGGAAAGATATTTAAAAATGAATAGGGGTTTTCTAAAATCATTTTTTGATAATGTCAATAATTTCGGAAATAATTGCTCCAAAAGTAAAAAACAAAGTGTCCCCCCCCCCTCTAACTTTTGAACCATAAGTTTAGAAAATATGAAAAAAATCTGAAAAGTAGAACTTTATAAGGACTTTCTAGGAAAATCATTTTGAACTTGATGGAAACAACAGTTTTTGTACAAAAAAGACAAAAAGTTGTACAAAATAATTTCTGGACTAAGTTTGTAGTACATTCGTTTAGGCAAGCATTTTTACATAATGGATACCCACCTTTAAACTCATAAGTGGGAACACTTATTGTGACGGACGGGAAACTACGGAAGCCTACACTGAGCGTGGCCCGAAACGCTCTTGGCCGGTTTTTTAATGTTGTAAAGAAGATTGTTAAAAAAAAAATAACATTTCCAAATGCAGGTTGGCAGAAATTTCTGCCAAGCACTTCGAAGCACGGAATAAAATGTGTTTTTTTACCGATAGTCCGAGACTTAATTTTTATATTTGAAACCCAGGAAATCATTTCAGTACTTATTTTAAGCCATACCGATCATAGTTGTGCCAAACATCCCCCAGAGAGTTTATTGAATTCATACAAAAATTATGAATTGTGACCCTCCAATCGTTCTGACTGCTTACAATGACTATTAAAAGAAACCTCTGAGTATCAAAATATTAAAAAAAATTGACTCTCACGCGATATTTCACGTTATTTTTTGGCAGAAATATCCGTCAACGGGCGGTGTCAGGCAGTGTTCGTTATTAGTTTTTAACAATATTCTCTGTAACATACATAAAAATCAGCACTCGAGCTATAAGAAAAAATAGTATTATTTTTACGCAACTTTAGCAACTAATATCTAAAAATTGGCCGTCGGCATAAGTTAGCACGTATGCATACGTTCACAGTACACACTAATACTACTTAATGCCACACATTTTGTTCGTGAGAAAATAACTAAAGTCTAGCAGCTCTGGGATCTTGGACCAGGGGCCCTACTCTATAACGTCCGTCCGTCCATCCGTCTCTCTCACTCGCACTCATCTGCAGATATGCGCGAGATAGACGGATAGAGACGGACGGACGGACGGTAGAGAGTAAGGCCCAGAAGAATAAAACGTGTTGCGTCAACCCCAAATAGAATTTGACAAGGGCAGGAACTTTTGTTTCTATGATCTGTGGGCAGGAACATGATGAAGCCCGCGCGGAAGCTAGATCGTTCACAAATTTATCTTATAATTTGCAATCATTGTTTGTAGGTCAGGAAATAGCACGCTATTTACTGGGCATTAGCTTATAACACTACACCGGCCGGTCACCTCTACTCCAAAGAAATCAAAACAATAATACACACTGATAAGCCTGACAACGATACAAATTGTAATTCAATACGAAACGTAAGATAGTACACACTAGAGACAAAGTAATGTTGTCTTATCATAGACAGCACATGACAAAAGTTAGAAAAATACCGGATGACTTTTTTATCACTTTCCAAAAAAATGGGTATATTAGGTGAACGGAGTAGAAGCGTATGGCATAATATCTAGTTTATTTTTTATTTTTTCCACAGCTTAGAAAAAAAATGATCCATAATCAAAAAACGCTACAAATTTCCAGTAAACTTTTCCATTAGAACAAAGAAAGAGAAATTATGCAAAAAAAAATGAAAAACATCGAATTTCAAATCATATGTAATAACGTATGATTTGAATTTCGAATTTATTGATTTTTTTCTTTTCGCAAAAAAAAAAAAAACTAAGTGTGCCATTTGCTTCTGCTCCGTTCACCTATACCTATTTTTTTAGAAAGTGATAAAAAAGTCATTCTGTGTATTATAAACATTTTGAAAACACTCCAACAACATCCCCTTCGCCTAATGTTTTTTCATTACCTACTTCCCAGAATTTGATCCTTATTAGTGACACTATCGAATGGTATAATAATACAGCGGTTGTTTTTTTTCCAAATCAACGGGCTCGAGACTCATAAAGTATTTTTCGCTAATCCTCATAGTTTCAGATTTAGCCATAGAAAAATTCAACCAGTAAAAGACTAAATTCTTAAATTTTTGAAAATATTAAACGTGACACGTGTAGTTTTAATTGTAAAATCGAAGTATTGACCATTGCCGGCTCGTAGTCACACCAGATTATCACACCAGTGTGTGACAAACATGATTTTGTTCCCGTTTGTCACACCACTGATTTTTCCACACCATTATTTTATTCCTGACTAGTGCTTACTTATTACTTAGTTAAATTTAAAACCTTCAAATTACGTTTTTAACGCATCAAGGAAATTTCCCAATGAAACGATTCACCATGTTTCAACCGACTTCCAAAAAGAGGAGGTCACTCGTGCTAGGGCTTCTTTTTAGAAAAAGGTTGGGAATCCTATGTTTACACATCACTTACGAACCGCTATAACAATAATAATAAACTGATTGAGTTTCAAGTCACACCTTGTAACAATGCTATACTCATGAATTGTGTCTTATATGAGACTTGTAGTTTATCCTGCTGGTACGTAGAGACAATAGCTAGGTGGTATCGATTATGTAATTATAACACCACGCCTGTTTACATTGCAGGTGTAGGCAGAAAGGTATACCACCAGGGTTCGATTTTTTTTTCGTGTCTTTCCTCTCGCAGTTCAAGTGCGGAGAAACCTCAGCTCGATTTGACGCACCTGGAGTTTAGACGTAACGCAAAAACACTCAACAATGGTGCCGATTCCCTTGTTTACAAACTATACCAAATTTAAGTTCAGTGCATCTTTTTCTTTCTATTTCATTATGAAAAGGACAGAAGATAAATATTAGTTTAATCCTGTCAAATTAGTCAGCACCTGACGTAATTTAATGTAATTTTAGTAGTCAACTTTTTAATCGCGTCTAAAACTTGTATGGCGCTGATTAATTTGACAGAACATAACTAAAATTTATCTTCTGTCCTTTTCTTAATGAAATATAAAGAAAAAGATGCACTGAACTTAAATTTGGTTTAGTTTGTAAACAAGGGAATCGGCACCATTGTTGAGTGTTTTTGCGTTACGTCTAAACTCCAGGTGCGTCAAATCGAGCTGAGGTTCCTCCGCACTCGAACTGCGAGAGGAAAGACACGAAAAAAAAATCGAACCCTGGTGGTATACCTTTCTGCCTACACCTGCAATGTAAACAGGCGTGGTGTTATAATTACATAATCGATACCACCTAGCTATTGTCTCTACGTACCAGCAGGATAAACTACAAGTCTCATATAAGACACAATTCATGAGTATAGCATTGTTACAAGGTGTGACTTGAAACTCAATCAGTTTATTATTATTGTTATAGCGGTTCGTGAGTGATGTGTAAACATAGGATTCCCAACCTTTTTCTAAAAAGAAGCCCTAGCACGAGTGACCTCCTCTTTTTGGAAGTCGGTTGAAACATGGTGAATCGTTTCATTGGGAAATTTCCTTGATGCGTTAAAAACGTAATTTGAAGGTTTTAAATTTAACTAAGTAATAAGTAAGCACTAGTCAGGAATAAAATAATGGTGTGGAAAAATCAGTGGTGTGACAAACGGGAACAAAATCATGTTTGTCACACACTGGTGTGATAATCTGGTGTGACTACGAGCCGGCAATGGTCAATACTTCGATTTTACAATTAAAACTACACGTGTCACGTTTAATATTTTCAAAAATTTAAGAATTTAGTCTTTTACTGGTTGAATTTTTCTATGGCTAAATCTGAAACTATGAGGATTAGCGAAAAATACTTTATGAGTCTCGAGCCCGTTGATTTGGAAAAAAAACAACCGCTGTATTATTATACCATTCGATAGTGTCACTAATAAGGATCAAATTCTGGGAAGTAGGTAATGAAAAAACATTAGGCGAAGGGGATGTTGTTGGAGTGTTTTCAAAATGTTTATAATACACAGAATGACTTTTTTATCACTTTCTAAAAAAATAGGTATAGGTGAACGGAGCAGAAGCAAATGGCACACTTAGTTTTTTTTTTTTTTGCGAAAAGAAAAAAATCAATAAATTCGAAATTCAAATCATACGTTATTACATATGATTTGAAATTCGATGTTTTTCATTTTTTTTTGCATAATTTCTCTTTCTTTGTTCTAATGGAAAAGTTTACTGGAAATTTGTAGCGTTTTTTGATTATGGATCATTTTTTTTCTAAGCTGTGGAAAAAATAAAAAATAAACTAGATATTATGCCATACGCTTCTACTCCGTTCACCTAATATACCCATTTTTTTGGAAAGTGATAAAAAAGTCATCCGGTATTTTTCTAACTTTTGTCATGTGCTGTCTATGATAAGACAACATTACTTTGTCTCTAGTGTGTACTATCTTACGTTTCGTATTGAATTACAATTTGTATCGTTGTCAGGCTTATCAGTGTGTATTATTGTTTTGATTTCTTTGGAGTAGAGGTGACCGGCCGGTGTAGTGTTATAAGCTAATGCCCAGTAAATAGCGTGCTATTTCCTGACCTACAAACAATGATTGCAAATTATAAGATAAATTTGTGAACGATCTAGCTTCCGCGCGGGCTTCATCATGTTCCTGCCCACAGATCATAGAAACAAAAGTTCCTGCCCTTGTCAAATTCTATTTGGGGTTGACGCAACACGTTTTATTCTTCTGGGCCTTACTCTCTACCGTCCGTCCGTCCGTCTCTATCCGTCTATCTCGCGCATATCTGCAGATGAGTGCGAGTGAGAGAGACGGATGGACGGACGGACGTTATAGAGTAGGGCCCCTGGTCCAAGATCCCAGAGCTGCTAGACTTTAGTTATTTTCTCACGAACAAAATGTGTGGCATTAAGTAGTATTAGTGTGTACTGTGAACGTATGCATACGTGCTAACTTATGCCGACGGCCAATTTTTAGATATTAGTTGCTAAAGTTGCGTAAAAATAATACTATTTTTTCTTATAGCTCGAGTGCTGATTTTTATGTATGTTACAGAGAATATTGTTAAAAACTAATAACGAACACTGCCTGACACCGCCCGTTGACGGATATTTCTGCCAAAAAATAACGTGAAATATCGCGTGAGAGTCAATTTTTTTTAATATTTTGATACTCAGAGGTTTCTTTTAATAGTCATTGTAAGCAGTCAGAACGATTGGAGGGTCACAATTCATAATTTTTGTATGAATTCAATAAACTCTCTGGGGGATGTTTGGCACAACTATGATCGGTATGGCTTAAAATAAGTACTGAAATGATTTCCTGGGTTTCAAATATAAAAATTAAGTCTCGGACTATCGGTAAAAAAACACATTTTATTCCGTGCTTCGAAGTGCTTGGCAGAAATTTCTGCCAACCTGCATTTGGAAATGTTATTTTTTTTTTAACAATCTTCTTTACAACATTAAAAAACCGGCCAAGAGCGTTTCGGGCCACGCTCAGTGTAGGCTTCCGTAGTTTCCCGTCCGTCACAATAAGTGTTCCCACTTATGAGTTTAAAGGTGGGTATCCATTATGTAAAAATGCTTGCCTAAACGAATGTACTACAAACTTAGTCCAGAAATTATTTTGTACAACTTTTTGTCTTTTTTGTACAAAAACTGTTGTTTCCATCAAGTTCAAAATGATTTTCCTAGAAAGTCCTTATAAAGTTCTACTTTTCAGATTTTTTTCATATTTTCTAAACTCATGGTTCAAAAGTTAGAGGGGGGGGGGACACTTTGTTTTTTACTTTTGGAGCAATTATTTCCGAAATTATTGACATTATCAAAAAATGATTTTAGAAAACCCCTATTCATTTTTAAATATCTTTCCAACAATATATCACACGTTAGGGTTGAAATTTAAAAAAAAATCACTTCCCACTTTACATATAGGGGGGCTCCCCCCTCACCACCCTAATAAAGTATTTTTTTCCAATTTTTATTTTACCACTTTGTCGGCGTGATTGATATACATATTGGTACTAAATTTCAGCTTTCTAGTGCTAACGGTCACAGAGATTAAGCGAGGACGGACGGACAGACATGGCGAAACTATAAGGGTTCCTAGTTGACTACGGAACCCTAAAAATCAGCACTCGCTTTTCTGGCGGCCCTGGGATCTTGCTCTATTCCATTCTCCCCTGTCAGACGTCACGGCATCATTTACTCCTTTCTCATCACACCATTCCTCACACAATCCATCCATCTTTTTCTTGGCCTTCCTCTCCCTCTCTACCTTTAAGTCACATGCGTCAACCCTCCTCATAACATGTCCATACCAAAACAAACGACTTCCTTTCAATTTTTCAGCTTCCGCACGGACTTCGCTTTCATAAATTCTATTTTTGAAACAGTTTTTTTATTACTGCTGTCTTACTGTAAAATTAATGCAAATTTTCTGATTTACAGTGAAAGAGTAACAAATATTGATAAAAAGTTCTCCATTTATAATATTAGTTAGTGTAATACAAAGGCTATTTAGATAAAGTTTATATTTTACAAAATATTGTATACTTAAATATATATAAGTAGCAATAGCTAGGTGGTATCGATTATGTAATTATAACACCACGCCTGTTTACATTGCAGGTGTAGGCAGAAAGGTATACCACCAGGGTTCGATTTTTTTTTCGTGTCTTTCCTCTCGCAGTTCAAGTGCGGAGGAACCTCAGCTCGATTTGACGCACCTGGAGTTTAGACGTAACGCAAAAACACTCAACAATGGTGCCGATTCCCTTGTTTACAAACTAAACCAAATTTAAGTTCAGTGCATCTTTTTCTTTATATTTCATTAAGAAAAGGACAGAAGATAAATTTTAGTTATGTTCTGTCAAATTAATCAGCGCCATACAAGTTTTAGACGCGATTAAAAAGTTGACTACTAAAATTACATTAAATTACGTCAGGTGCTGACTAATTTGACAGGATTAAACTAATATTTATCTTCTGTCCTTTTCATAATGAAATAGAAAGAAAAAGATGCATGCAACTTAAATTTAGTTTAGTTTGTGAACAAGGGAATCGGCACCAATAGCAAAAACCAAGCAAAAATTTGTAGTTCAGTTCAGTGATGCAAAAGAACAGTAGACTTTTAGGTTAAAAATGTTTGACAGAAAAAAGGTCCTTTCGAGTTCTCACTTTATATAATTTTGTCGAACTGTCGATTCTGTTGTGCACAAACTAAACTTGATTTAGGCTATTGCTATCTTTTACTAAAATAAAGTGCGAGAAAAGGACGGCTATAGCTATGAACTAAATTAGAGATGTCAAACTAGTTTATGCCTTATGCTCCACCGTATTTTTAGTCGACATTGTTTTTACGTGCACCCTTCATTTGTATAAAAAAATTAGTTCCAACTAAATTTGACAGCTCTAAATTACGTCCGTCTCTTTCTCGTTATAATAGAGAGAAAAAGATAGCAATAGCCTAAATTAAGTTTAGTTAGCACACAACAGAATCGACACCAATTAACAATGAATAATAACGAAATTTTACATACAACAAGTTTGACATGTGTCTAGGAGAGTTTTTTTTTACCCTGCTAAAAGTTTTTACCATTGACCTAATATAATACGTAGTAAATTCTTTTTTCATCCCATCTATTCGAAAAGGACGACTTGGTTCGCCTTTAAGTGCACCCAAAGGTGGTGTTTTCTATAAGAAACTTTTAGCGGGCAGTAATGAGTTTTTAATCCTCTTTATAGATGTTCCAAATTCAAAAAGTGCGCCGCAAAGATAATTGGCGTGATTACTAAAGAATAATCACGTCAATTGGCTCATAAATATCAGCGTAATCGGTGTAAATACATAAAAAAACAGTCGAATTACCTCCTCCTTTTTGAAGTCGGTTAAAATTATGAGGCGCCTTTTATTTTCTCATAGTGGGTGATGAAAAGTAGAGTGTATCACTCGGGCGCAAAATATATTTTTGGCTCGGGCGACGTACTTTGAATCCCTCGCTACGTTCAGGATTCTATTAAAGAATCCCTCGCTACGCTCGGGATTCTACTCTAGAATCCCTCACTTCGCTCTGGATTCAAAAAAGCGCCCTCGCCGTAAAAATATTATTTTGCTCCCTTATGATACAATCTACTATTTCATTGGATTTTACTAGAACGTCGCTTAAAATATTCCCAAAGCTGATCAGCGCCATCTATTGATATATACTGAAGCGTTGTGACAAACGATAGTGGAAAATTCCTTATTGCTATCAAGCAAGCAAGTGCGGCTTAACCCAGCTGAACATTTACCGAAGCGGTCTTTAGGGTTTTATTTTAGAACCACGAGCTCCTCTAGTTTCCTCCTATCCTATCCAGGCATAAAACCAGAATCCAGAGTCATAAAACCTCTAACACTTTGTCCGATTCACTGATCGATCGGACACGTAACACGGCCCTACTCTCTAACGTTTCGTCCGTATATTCGGATCTAAGTATCTGTCTCTCTTGTTCACGTCTGCAGATGAGTGCAAGTGAGAGAGACGGATAGAGACGGATGGAGGGACGGACGTTAGAGAGTAGGGCCCTAGTACACGCGTACAGCAGCGTAGCGGTCACGTTTACAACCACTAGATAGGCAATCATACTATAGTTGGTGCCAGTTAAGATGAGAATAGCGGTCATTGACCCACCTACATTTATTAAACTCCAAAACTTTGAAAACCAAAAGTAAGCCTGTTCAAGTCTGAAATCGTCATCTATCGTGATTTTCAACATGTTTTGTAATTAAAAAGGATACATGGTTTATTTGTTTTGATTCGTACGAAGAGATATTAGGGAAAGGGCAATGACCGCTATTCTCATCTTAACTGGCACCAACTATAATATTACACATGCGAAAGTTTCTGAGGGTGTATAGATGTCTGAATGTTTGTCACTCTTTCACGTAAAAACTACTGACCGGATTTGAATGAAATTTGACGCATATATACTGTATAACCTGGATTCATACATAGGTTACTTTTTATCCCGGTAGTATGATCACGTGGGACAATTATCGACCTCCACGCGGGCGATGCCGCGGTCATATACCTACATACATTATGCCAGCGATATGTACGCGGGCATAAGCTAGTCCTATACTCGTATATTATGCAATGCTCATCATCATCATCATCAGCCTATTAATGTTCCCACTGCTGGGACACATGCCTCCTCTCTATGACAGGGAACGGGCTATAATCCACCACGCGGGCCAAGTGCGGATTGGGAGATGTCACATGTCAGGACAGGGTATGCAGTGCTATTATGGGTGAAAAAAAATACTTAACGATGCCCAAAGTCACTTGTTTTTCTTATCATTACGATATTTTTACCTTGGAGCCTTCTGACTCCGGGATAATGAAGGTCAAAGTTCAAATACAGCATTTTCTCACACCAAAAAAAATAAATTCGTTTCCCAGCATTGTATTATATTCTGTCACGTGTGACTTCTTATTTCCCAGCGATTATTATTTTAGTAAACATCCGGTTAGACTGGAAGCCGTCCATAGTTGGGAAAAGGCTAGGCTGATGATGATGGCTTTGATGCAGAGAATACTTAGAAGATGGCTTTGTAACCCATCATTTAACACCTCGTATTTTGCTTATCTTAAAGTCTACCTACCAATTTTACTTTAAGAAATACAGCGCACAGTTAGAACGAATGTAACCAAACTCAAAATGCGGCGAATGGGGTGGAAGACACACCAATCAATTAAGATACTTTTTAAGGGCCTATACCCCCTCAAATGGCTTAGCATGATCCTCCGTTACGCCTAAAATACTGCAGCATTCATTTTAAAATAAATATGTATATGGTAAAGTTGAGGATTAATGCTAAGTACTATGTGTGACGAAAACACGATTCCATAAACTTTTCCCGATAGAAAAAAAATCCAAAGTTACCTCCAAATCGAACAATATACCGCTGGTATTCAAATAGTAGGTACTTCAAATTAGATCACGAAACTTTGCATACTTACCTACTAACTAACAATAAAGCAGGGCAGTTTTAGGGTTCGTGTTTTGCCTAACTTACGAGTAACTACCAACTTTTCTTAATGAAATACCTACATCGCACATTTAGAACGAAAGTGACCGAACTGAAAATTCGGCGAATTGAGTTAAATACCTAAAAAAAACGACTCGCAATGACTTGGGCTGTCGTCTAGCGATTCAAAAATTGACGATATCGTGCTAGAAAAGGACAAACAAAAACATTTTATCTCTTTCATTGCCGCGATCACAATTTCGTTTAATTCCCACAAACGTTTTTCTCAGGGTGAGGTTCTTATATACCTACACAGACTTATCTATATCTCGTCCTTTCTCTCCGTTTCCATTCCAACTACCGTTGTTAAACCATCTCCAGGGATTTCCCTAAGTCCCCAGCTTAATTTGTCAGCGATCTTTAGCTAGCGTAGACACGGCGATACTTCAAGCTGTACATTTTCAGTACTTATAACATGGCCTCGCTTTGTTTAAATTTCGAATACAATGATAGATCCGCATGAACTGGTTTCGTATAGCTTGATTGGTCGCCGTGCGTACCAACTATACAGAGTGTAAACGGACCCTTCACGACGCCGTCAACCAAACATTCTGGACATCAAACTAAGTAACGGGAAATTACTTTTTTTTGGGTGTAATAAAATCACGTTTTCCGGTAAATATCAATGTAACGCACTCAAAACATTGTGCTGATGGATAGTACGGGGGTCGCGGAGCTGTTTAAAGTAAAAAAAAAAACTTACATTAAAAACATGTAAAAAAAAACTTGTGACAAAGTTGGAACAACATCTTTAAAACTATTAAGAAATACAACGTCAGTCACTGAAATGTTTCTAAATCTGCACCCCTAGCCAAGTTGACAATCTACAATCGTTAACACTAGTAGAAAACTATTCAAATGAATGGGAATGACATCATCTCAACGTTAAATCACGTGATCTACACAAACGAATAGAAAATTCGTAGACAAGTTTACATCGTTCAAAATGATAGAATAGTATGTTATCGTTTCTACAATGTTGATCGCTAAACTCTTTGGTAGGAACGCTCACCATAGGTACCTAAAGTGTAGGTTTTTTTCTACAGATATTAGAGAACGAGCGATCGACTCAGTCGTGTCAACTTGGCTACCAATTTAGCGCTTTTTACAATCGCTTATGCCGAGGCGTTTACGATTGAAGAAAGAGAATTGACACGAAACGTTTGTAACTTGGCTAGGGGTGCAGATATTATAGTCTACTAGAACAAAAAAAATATCGCAATGACGGGGAGAACTGCGTTTCGGCTTCGCTAAGAGTCTATTTATGTGTTGCATAGTTTTCTTTACCGTTGATGGTTTGAGCTATCAATTAATAGATAAGACTGATTGCATTTAAAGCAATAACCGATGTGTGTGATATGACGTTGGTTATCGCTTTTAATATGCAATAGAGTAGCTCTATAAGCTGCAGGCCTAGCCAAGTTACAAACGGTTCATATCGATTCTCTTTCTGCAATCATAAACGCCTCGGCCAAAGCGATTGTAGAAAGCGCTAAATTGGTAGCCAAGTTGACACGACTGAGTCGATCGCTCGTTCTCTAATGTCTGTAGAAAAAACCTACACTTTAGTCTATGGTGAGCGTTCCTACCAAAGAGTTTAGCGATCAACATTGTAGAAATGATAACATTCTATTCTATCATTTTGAACGATGTAAACTTGTCTACGAATTTTCTATTCGTTTGTGTTGATCACGTGATTTAACGTTGAGATGATGTCATTCCCATTCATTTGAATAGTTTTCTACTAGCATTAACGATTGTAGATTGTCAACTTGGCTAGGCGTGCAGATTTAGAAACATTTCAGTGACTGACGTTTTATTTCTTAATAGTTTTAAAGATATTAATATTCTCAAAAAAGACACACATGCACTTGCATGAAAACAGACAATTACGCTAATATTAATAACTAGCACTTCGCCGCAAACAATGTAATAGCTCGACTAACAGCATGATATAAATATAATTTATAACCTATAGCACCCACGAACAATGTAGCTTTCTGCCAGTGAAAGAATTTTTAGAATTAGATAATTAATTTCGGAGATTACCCTATAGATAGAAACTTACAAATAAATGTTACCTCGACTTTTAAACGTGGATACAAAAGTGGACTCAAAGTGAATAAAGGTAGTTTATTATAGTGAATGAATCTAGTCGAGCAAATAGGAGCTCCCTAATAGCAACTATTGTTAAGCTGTGCGGACTACCGTTGCCATGGAAACATCGGCAGAGCGCACTCTCTAAGGATAATCCCTTTTACTTCCTCTCCTTGGATATTACATTCAGGGGATGTTGAGTAGAAACTCTTTGCTAATTAAAAAGTCGTTCGCGACAAAAACTGTGAAAGACTCGGACGTCGTAAAAGATAAAAGTAAAATATTAATTTTGCGCGAACGGTCTGCAATGTGAGATTTTGTTCAGACACAAAGAACTTTGTGTGGTACCTTGTGTTTTTGTAAAAAGAAGCATTCATTCCTCATATCAACTCATGTTGGAAGTAATTTCTGAAACGTTCGTATTCTGTATAATATTCAAGCTCTATTATGATCATTTGCACGAACTTTTCAGGCGTACTATTTAATTATTTTGCAATCAGTATTCATTTCACATGAATTCCTCTTGAAAATTCGTAATTAACAGAAACAGCAATTTGAAAATTAAACCCTTTTAAACGACTACCTGGGACTCGTGATACATAAACACACACAGTTTTATTTCCAATAAACCGTTACATAATAAAATCGCACACACACGCAGTCTTGGTACATACAAAAACCGTAATACATTATGTACAGGCGAACACAGACGCGAACTATGTCATCGCCAAAATCAATAACCACGGAGCTTCATTAAAATATCATTTTATCCAGCAAAATGAAACCGAATTAATTGATGCGTTATTATTTTCAGGAGTGATCGCGACTGTATCAATGTGGTCCTACTCGAGTGTGGATATTCCTGGACCTCACGTCAGCAGAACTGAGAGGATCAAGATCTATCTCTCAGAATGCATTGTGTGTTTCTGCATTGTGTTTTTCATCCTCTGCGTGGGATTACTCTTATACCTTTTCTTCCATTTATATAGCACTGTGACGACTGCAGGAAAACTTGCGGGTACACTAGCGGAGAGTTGAAGCTTACTCAGTATTATGATGAAGACTGAGAATCTAGTGTTTGTGAATAAGATTTATGTGATAATTTAGTTTGTAAGGTAGATAAGAGTGAATTTTATGGCGAGGGAAATAGTCTGCCAGCCAGTGTATAGATGAGGCTAAATGTTGGAGGATCGATTCGAAATGATGAAAAGAAAATTGTGGTATAATGGGTATTACCAACGGAACCAAAAACGTGTAGGTAACTAAGTAAGTTTTATAGTTTAGTCTAGTAAAGAAGTCTAGCCACCAAAGTGTAATCGAATAAATTGATTTGAAAAAGAAAAGATTATGGATGACAGACACTTTCAAAAAGTATGTTGAAAAACTTATAAAACTGAGAAAACTAGGAAATAGGTCACAAAGCAGTGCCTTATTCAAACCAAATTTACGATGTTACCTTGGTAAAATGGCCGGGTTTTATCGCCTATCTTTGCATTGATGCCAGATTATCCGTTTTCTGAAGAAGACGGCCAGCCTTGGCAGCGCGGTGGTTTCAGAACTATTACTCTTTACACAATGGGCCATCTTAGACACGCTTTATCTTTAGACTGACTGAAATAATAAAAGGTTTGACTTTGACGGACAGTGCTACTATGTATTTTGTGTATTACCAAAAAATAAGAATGTTAATATACAACGCATGTTTCGCTAAAAGATGTTATACATGTAATACATAGCATATATAGTTTGAGACACCTTTGAAAAAACCTGTTTGTTTGTGTTATTATGGGTAGCATCTAATGCGTTCCCGTTTAATAGGACTTGTTTTATTTAGTTCATGGTCTTACAGTTTTATAAATGCAAATAACTTCTATATTTTTAACTACTTAATCAAAGTTATATAAAAGTGCCTTTACAGCAATGGTTTTCAATAACAGCTATACAGTCAATATTCAGGACCTCACCCCTAAATTCAATACACTAAGGTTCAAAATTCCCACATTTTCAAATTAAAAACTTATCTCACAAAACTGGCTAAATTACCACCCACTAGATTAATAGGATCCGTTTGTGGTACCGTGTGATTGGTTGACAGTTTTGTGGTCGGGTGTCAATGAGACCGCAGCACAGCATGAATGTCGCTTTGACAACTATTTTGTTGTACCACAATTTATGTGGTCGCTGTTTTTCGGATGAATTCGTTTCGCAGATAGTGTCCTGTACGTTTTTTTCTGTTATTTTGGGCTTAAATGATAATGATGCCAAATAGCGATTTCGGCCACAGCGACTGCATTCGATAGCTTTTCAAGGTGGTTTCCGAGAGATTTGGTGTGCTGCTCTTTCATGTGCTCTCAAGTGGCTAGCATATCCAAATTTGGCCGAAAAACTCCGAGCACAAAGCGGACATGTCAGAACACCATTGACGACATTGTATAGGGTATAGCTGTAGGACCTAAATGTGTGACTAATGGAAATCTTCTGTGGTGTACTTAAAGCCCTCGTCCACCACGATATTTGTAGCGATGCAGACGCAAAACGTCCGCGATACAACTGTGATTCTGTCGCACTGAGTTCACTGACGGTCTGCCACTTTTCACACTTAGGGCCTAAGTAATAAAGTTGAAAATTGGTCGACCGTTATTTAACTTGGTAGTACCTTCGCCCACGTAACGACGATTGAACTGTATCGCTACAATCGTGATGCTGTCGCGTTTCAGTCGTGTTTCCA
Organism: Xestia xanthographa; assembly: GCA_905147715.2. Taxonomy (NCBI): domain Eukaryota; kingdom Metazoa; phylum Arthropoda; class Insecta; order Lepidoptera; family Noctuidae; genus Xestia; species Xestia xanthographa. The sequence continues at coordinate 10,744,123 of LR990660.1, read as the reverse complement.
TCGCTTCTGTCGCACATTACAAATGCGATAGCAGCGATATTGTCGCGGATATATCGCTACTAACATCGCCGTGGATGAAGGTCCTTAATTGTTATGAAAACTAGCAATATTGTGTCAAATTTTCTTATTGTTGTAATTATGAGAATTCTGAATCACGTTCAAGCACGTTCTTGTAATCAAAATCCTACTTAATCATTGAAAGAAACTATGTTAATATAGCACGATTGATTTCTGAATGTATAATGTATATTCCGTCGTTTGTACTTTTGTAAATAATGTTCTTCAAGATTGCATCGTTCTCGAATTAAGTAAATATGGTACTTATGTGTTTGAAAATAGAAGCTATTCCAAAGTAACTTTGGCTGTTATACTTATACTTACGTTGTAAATACATTCAATAAACGATTATTGTTTTTTTTTTGTTTAACGCATTTTTTATTTCATGTCAGGCCGGAAACATTTCGTTGGTAGGTAGGTATGTAAAGTAGGAAATCTTAATAAAGTGGACACTGGTGCCGATTCCCTTGTTCACAAACTAAACTAAATTGAAGTTAAATGCATCTTTTTCTTTCTATTTCATTATGAAAAGGACAGAAGATGAGATTAGTTTAATCCTGTCAAATTAGTCAGCACCTGACGTAATTTGATGTAATTTTAGTAGTCACCTTTTTAATCGCGTCTAAAACTTGTTATCTTCTTTCCTTTTCTTCCTGCCTTGCGCTTCACCGTGTTTTTAGTCGACATGTTTTTACGTGCACCCTTCATTTGTATGGAAATATTAGTTCCAACTGAATTTGACAGCTCTAAATTATGTCCGTCTCTTTCTCGTTATAATAGAGAGAAAAAGATAGCAATAGCCTAAATTAAGTTTAGTTTGTGCTCAACAGAATCGACACCAGTGTAAGTACCAATTTGTTCATCAATTTAGGTAAGTACCTACTTCCCTATCTATGCCTTTTCATCAATTGTCATTTAGGTGGCCATGAGCATTAAAGTCACGTTATATAGAAAAAAAATTGGTTGCCTGTAAAGTCGGTATACGGGCGAAAGTTTTACGTGACAACGACTTTGAGTTTAGGTGGTGGTGGTGGTGGTGGTGTGTATGCCTATCTCTCTCACTCTCTCTCTCTCGCTCTGTCTCTCTCGCTCTTAGGCGGGCTAACTGTGCTCGAGTGGAAGGGACGCGTGCCTTTCACTTTTTATGTCTGTCTCTCTCGCTCTTAGGCGGGCTAACCATGCCCGAGTGGAAGGGAAGCGTGCCTCTCACTCGCTCTCATTGTGAGCGCATAACGTGAGCGGAGCGTAACGCAGTTTCTTGAAGTGTCACCCGGCAAACCAATTTATAAGACGTTGTCACGTCAAAACAAAAGAATTTCGCAAGAATGGCCGTGACCTAAGAACACATTCTAGGTATGCTTGTCACATAAGAATAGGAATTTAGGAATGACCTTCAGAGTTATAGCTGTCTGACTTACTTTATTTACTTTAAATTAGGTATGGGTTGAGAGATTAGAACAGGCTGAAATATAATACAAAAGTTTTACTTAGTTCACTTAAAATGATTCAACTCTTAATAATACACTGGCCTGCAAAAATAAGTAACTATCACACTTTTAAAATTGCAATAACTTTTTAAATAAGTACACAAGAAATACTTACGAAACAAAAAGGACACGAAAAAGACTTTAATTTTGTACATAACACTAATAAAGCTGATAAAACATTGCTATAAAACGTTTTTATTTTAAATGTCTAACCTCTGTAGAGTTTAGAAAAAATTTAAATTTTAAAAGTGTAGTAGTTTTGCAGGCCAGTGTAGTTTAGTTAATTTCGTCAAACTAATATTCGAAAAACGTGGTTTATTTAGGTACCTTCTAATTTCCAGCATGTGACTTCCATACAACTAAACAATTATGTCAAAACGAACTTTAAAATGAATTGTACTGTGTAAACAACACAAAACTTCAAAAAACAGGAGAAGTTTTGACGTCTGTTGGTTTAGTGTTGACAAAAACAAGTCCAAATCAAGCATTGTTCACTGGCAGAAGTTTATTAAAAGCCAGCATTTCACCAGTTATGAATGCTAAAATCCCCTTAGCAATACATCAATCATTCTGTAATGATGTACTGAATCATCATCATCATCATCAGCCTATTAATGTTCCCACTGCTAGGACACAGGCCTCCTCTCTATGAGAGGGAATGGGCTATAATCCACCACGCGGGCCCAGTGCGGATTGGTAGATGTCACATGTCATGACTTCGAATTTTTTAGTTCCAGGACATGCCAGTTTCCTCACAATGTTTTCCTTCACCGATTTAAGAGCAGTGATGATTTGATGATGAAATAAATTACACAAAGTAATGCGCCTGTCTGGGTTCGAACCCACGACTTACTGTTCGAAAGTCGGGGCCGCCACAACTGGGCCACCGCTGCTCCTACTGAATACTATAACGTACTGAATAATATGTGGTAACTGTTTTGTATTAGCGTCATCGGTATACATTTTAGTTAAATCATTTTGATTTAAAACAACGCAACTCCCTATTACGCAGTGCAATGCGGTGTCGCAACGCAATGACGCCGATACTATGGCCCAAGGTTTTAAAAATGCATCGATAGGTATTCTTCTTCTCGAAGCTCGATTGGACCTGGACAGCTCTGTTTTATACCACATTCGAGTCCTGAAGGGGTCCGGTCCGGAAGGTTTTTTGAAAAGCAAGTTTAAAGCCCCAACACAGGATGCCACACCTTCTCCCGGACCCCTCCAGGACTCGACTGAGACAAACGATAGAACTGTCCAGGTCCAATCAGAGTTGTTAGTTGTCATTTATATGCGAAAGTTTGTGAGGATGTATTGATGTTTATTCCTCTTTCACGCAAAAACAGTAGATCGGATTTGGGTGAAATTTGGCACACAGATACTTTATAACCTAGATTAATGTATAGGATACTTTTTATAACGGTATTACGATCCCAAATCTTAATAAAAATGAAACTAAAACTTCGCTCCCCTTCGTGGCCGCTCCGGGGTATCACACTACAGCCAGCGTGTGCATGCCAAACGCACACATGCCATCGCCGCACTCCGATTCAACGCATCGTGTGGCATGTCGCTAAATTCCAGCCATTGCAGGGACACATACCTACCGTAATCATTTCTGTTTTCGTCAAGGCATGTCAAGGTGACAATAATAATAACTCATGGTACAAAATCGCTTGACTATTCCATTTACCTCCCGTAACGCCTCTGCAGTTCTCAGATCTCAGGAGATGAGTTGTATGGCACTCAGAATGCAGCCAGTTTTGATAGACTACGGTCACGTGAAGTATTAAAGGGATGGTGCCTTGGGAATGGTATTTCTACGTCGGTAGAGTGCAAGTTTATGATGGACTTACATTGTTTGAACCTAAAGCACTAGACCGATCGCACGATGTTAAGGTAACGTAAATACCGACGATTTTTTAATCGAAAATACAATTATCCTACTTGTTGCATTTTGTTTTTTTTTACGACAAGCACAATAAGGTAAACACCAACGCTAAAACTAAAATTTGTCGGTTCATATTCTACCGAATACCATTGCTACTCTTCTACTTATCTGCAGCATGATCTAGGTACAATAAAAAAAAACCGGCCAAGAGCGTGTCCGGCCACGCTCAGTGTAGGGTTCCGTAGTTTCCCGTCCATCACAATAAGTGTTCCCACTTATGAGTTTAAAGGTGGGTATCCATTATGTAAAAATGCTTGCATATACGAATATACTACAAACTTAGTCCAGAAATTATTTTGTACAACTTTTTGCCGTTTTTGTACAAAAAATATTGTTTATTTATTTATTATTTATTTATTAAAACTTTATGCACAAGTAAAAAAACTGTACAAAGGCGGACTTAATGCCTTGGGCATTTTCTACCAGTCTACCTTAGGGTGATGCAGAGATAGTACACAGTAGGTGCAATAACAGAAAAAAGACTAGAAAATATTTATAAATTTATAACTAAAACATAAGAATAAATACATATATACATACATATAACAAAAAAAAATATATATATATAAATTAATATAAAAAGTGAAGAGAGATAAACAAGAAAAAATAAAAACTAACAACTTAGTTCTGAGACGAATCTGCCAACTTCTTGTGAATATGCTCTCGAGCTTTCACTTTGAAGGTGAAACGACTAGTCAACGTCCTGATACTCTGGGGGAGTGCATTCCAAAGAAAGACCGCCTGGACAAAGAAAGAAGATTTTATAAAGCCAGATCGGTGAGAAGGACAGCGTAGAAGACGGTTATTGGAAGAACGAAGATTTTTGGTGTGCGCAGAGCATAAATATTGAAAATGAGAAGTCAGATAAGAAGGAGAAGTGGGTTTGTGAAGAAGAGAAAACAGGGTTGTCAAAGCCCTCAATGCTCTGCGTTGCCGGATGGGCAGCCACCTTAACAGCGATCGATGTGCAGATACATGATCATACTTGCGAAGATTGAAGACGAATCGAATACAGTTATTAAGAAGTCGGTCAAGTTTATTGAGGAGTTCTGCATTCAGGTCATAGTAGCACACATCACCATAGTCAATCATGGGGAAGATTAGGGACTGTACAAGCATAGCCTTGATGTGTGATGGGAGAATATTTTTCAGCCGATAGAGCGACCGCAATGTTCCGGTGACTTTCTTGCTCACCATCGCAACCTGCTTACGCCAGTCAAGACAAGTGTCCACATGCAAACCTAAATCCTTGACGTCAGAGCTAAACGGGATTACTGTTCCGTCAAAGGTAACCGGTGGCACCGTTAAACCATTCAGCCTTCTCAGGCTATGGGGGCTCCCTACAATGATGGCCTGGCACTTGGTTGGGTTAACCGCCACACCGAAACGATCAGACCAGTTTTTAACTACGCGTAAATCCCGGTTTAGCTCCTCGACCGCACCGGGTAGGCTGTCAACACCCGCCTGACAGTAAAGCTGTAAGTCATCAGCGTAGAGATGATACGCACACTGAAGTTCGGTAGTTATGAGATCAATAAAAATAGAAAACAAAAGTGGAGATAAAATACCGCCTTGAGGGACGCCAGTTTCAAGATTACACCAGCTGGAGTTAGATTCACCAGCAAGAACTGACTGCTGACGCCCCTGAAGATAGGACGAAAACCATTCCAACGCCTCGGGAGAGACCATGAGATAGGAGAGGATGGATAAAAGGACTTCGTGACTGACGGTATTGAAGGCATTTGAAAAATCGATCAGCACTAAGACCGTAACTTTAGTGTCTTCCATGCCTCGCCTTATATCGTCAGTCACTTTAAGGAGAGCAGAAACTGTACTGTGCCCGGGCCTGAACCCGGATTGGAAAGGACTGATGAGGGAGTTTTTGTGAATGAACAGAGTTTTTGATGTTTCCATCAAGTTCAATATGATTTTCCTAGAAAGTCCTTATAAAGTTCTACTTTTCAGATTTTTTTCATATTTTCTAAACTTATGGTTCAAAAGTTAGAGGGGGGGGGGGGACACATTGTTTCTTACTATTGGAGCGATTATTTCCGAAATTATTGACATTATCAAAAAATGGTTTTAGAAAACCCCTATACATTTTCAAATACCTTTCCAACAATATATCACACGTTAGGGTTGAGATTAAAAAAAAATCACTTCCCACTTTACATATAGGGGGGCTACCCTAACAAAACATTTTTTTTCAATTTTTATTTTACCACTTTGTCGGCGTGATTGATATACATATTGGTACTAAATTTCAGCTTTCTAGTGCTAACGGTCACAGAGATTAAGCGAGGACGGACAGACGGACGGACGGACGGACAGACATGGCGAAACTATAAGGCACCGGCCACACAGAACAGACGCAAGGCACGGACCCGTCGCAGTCGCGGCGCCCGTTTAATCTACTTGCATATAAAATGTATACAGCCGTCGCGACGTAAAACATACAGAAAAGACGGGACGCCGCGGCGTCCCGTCTTTTCTGTATGTTTTACGTTAACGTTACGTTCACGACGAGTTAACGTCGTGACGGCGCGCCGTCACGACGTTAACTCGTCGGTGCCCTATTGGAAAACATATAGAAAGGACAGGGCGAGGGCCTGCACGGGCGCAAGCGGGGGAGCGGAAAGGGCGCGAAGGGCAGGTTCTCACAGCGCTCGCGCTCGCCCGCTCGCCCGCTCGCCATTTTGCATCTTGCGCCATAAAAAGTCGTGACGGCGCCCTGTCTGCGACGCGTCCGTGTCTTTTCTATATATGTTAAAAAGTCGTGACGGCGCCCTGTCTGCGACGGGTCGGCGCCCCGCCCTCGTCTTGCGTCTTTTCTGTCTGGCCGCTCGCTTAGGGTTCCTAGTTGACTACGGAACCCTAAAAACCGTCTTCAAAAACACGAAAAAGGTGAAAAATAACTTTTTTCACTTTTTTTGTGTTTTTGATGTTGGTGTTATTTATGGCAAAAAAGTTTTTAATTTTTTCCATTTTTAGGGAACTCTTCAATAACAGACAACAAATCTGTCGTGATTTGACGTGATGTTACGTCATGATGTGGTATATAAACAATAAACATCCAAGCGGTTGCAGTCATCACGACCTTATTAAACACCCGACTTATATACCCTTGTATATCTCCGAAAATCAACATCAGATCTTCACCAAACTTAAACGGGACCACCGCGAAATAATATTCTTCCAAACAAAAAAATACACATTAAACTCGGTTCACAATTGGTGAAGATATCGCTGAACATAAACACACAAAAAAATATATATAAAAACGAATTGATATCTCCTTCTATTGGAAGTCAGTTAAAAATCAGCTGTTCCATACATTCTGACCGTGTAATTATTGCAGTTTTATAGAAAACCACTCATTTTTCCCTTACACCATGTATGTGAAAATAATATTTTCAGTTTTATAAATAGTCGATCGTATTTACTTACGTTAAATTTACACTGCGCGCTTGTGTTAATATACCTCTTTACTCCTATTATTATTTTGATCACATAATAGATAGGTTATGTAATGCAAAGTATTGCGTGCTTCGTATATGTTAATGGTTTCGAGTAAGGTCAGTATCCAGAACTAACGTCTCCTTATGGCCCGCCTACGACCTCAGGTGATGCGACTAGCGTCCAGTGACACGTGTGCATGTGCAGTTTTGCCTGTACAGTCAAACGTGAATGAACGTAAAACTGTACAGTTATCCTGAACTTACATGGAACCTAGACAATATCGAAATATGTATTTTCCCCCTAACCGAGTGTGTGTTGTGGGTCGCATGCATATTTCTCAGTTCTTTTACTTTTGTATTTACAAGCAATAATCCCCCTGAAGCAACCATATTGTCGTGTGTTGCCGGTGATGGTATGCTTGCAAATGAGCCAACATACAGACTTGCAATTACGTATGTGTCCTCAATGGAACTTGAATTGCATGCACATTAAAAAAAAATAGAACTGTGACGCATAACCTATCGTCTATAAGCGTGAGTACCATCTCGTCGCAAGCCGCCTCGTTGCGGTGACTTGTGGCATTATCAATTTCTCTTTCATTTGTTTTCTTCGTAGTCGCTGTCGCAAGACGCGTGTCGCTTAATCGCGTAGGTTGTGGCCAAGCGGTAGTTGGTAAACATTTTATATTTAAGACATGTTGTTCTTATACATCATGTCATGTATTCTTGTTCTGCAGCAATTATTTGATTTACATTGACGTAATGTGTAAGTGTAAGGTAAACGTTTTCAAATTTAACAAACTTACGTACATAAATAGATGTAAATACAAATTTTTACATATACTACGAGTCATTTTTATGAAACCTACGTAGAGCAAAGAAAAAGACAAAGAAGTAATTTATTACGTACTCATGGAAAATACCTTAATATTTTTTTTTCTAGTCTGCATAGCATCATATAAACTGCTTTTAACTAAAAAAAGACTAATATTTGCTGAAGTCTTAATAATAAATCAAACATACCTCTTTGTCTTCATCATTTGTGACATATTTATCTTTTGATAAATAATTTCTCTATTGTGCTTCTGTTATTAATAAAGTTATAGAAAGTAGATGTCTTAGCAAAAATATTTATTTTTTGGGTGACGTAAATCTGATAACATTTTTTTGCTTACTTTTATTTCATTGTTTCTGCCGACGCTGTGACATACATCAGATAGCAGTGTACTCATAAAAACTTTCTGGTGATGAAATTGCACTCAAAGCATTGATTTTTCTAGCATGTTTGCTATAATCTAAATATATAAAAGAAGAAACTGACTGACTGACTGACTGACTGACTGACTGACTCATCTATCAACGCACAGCCCAAACCGCTGGGTCTACAGATTCCAAATTTGGCAAGTAGGTTCTTTATGTGGTCTAGGGGTGCACTAAGAAAGGATTTTTCAAAATTCACCCCCTAAGGGGGTTAAACGGGGCTCCAAAGTTTGTATGGGGAAACAAGATTAGTTGGACTATTTTATTTGAAACTTCACAGGAGTGCTTCTATTAACAAATGAGTAGAAACGGGTTTCAGGTTTTTTCAGAATTCAACCCCTAAGAGGGGGAAATGGGGTGGCAAAGTATAAAAAATAAATGCACATCCCAAACCGCTGAGTCTAGAGATTCCAAATTTGGCACATAGGTTCTTTGTGAGGTTTAAGGGTCCATTAAGAAAAGATTTTTCAAAATTCACCCCCTAAGGGGTTGAAATGGGACTCCAAAGGGGGAAAATAAGATTAGACTACTTTATTCGAAACTTAACAGGAGTACTCCTATCAATGAATGAGTTAACATTTGTGTTTCAGGTTTTTTCAGAATTCAACCCCTAAAGGGGGAATGGGGTAACAAAGCCTAAAATTCAACACAGGCATTGTTTGTATGGTGAATTGTGTCGGGTGTATTACAAAAACAACGATTTTATGATTATTAATCACACACATAGTGGCGGACCTGAAATACGATCATTCCCTGTTGGGGTGCGATGGGGTTAAAATGTCTAAAATCAATATGGGTGTCGATTCCGAGATTATCAGGGGTGCTGATTACGAAAATGGCATTTATTTTGAGATCCAGAAGATGGCGGATTCGACTTCTATACAGGGTTATGTGATGATGATGATTTTGATTACGATGATAATGATTGTGATTACGATGATGATGATTGTGATAATGATGATGGTGATTGTGATCGTGATTGTGATGATGGTGATTATGATGGTGATTGTGATGGTGACTGTGATTGTGATTGTAATAATGATAATGATTGTAATGACGGGGATGGCGATTGTGAATTTGTAATGATGATAATTGTGATTACGATGATAATGGTTGTGATTACGATGATAATGATTGTGATGACGAAGATGGAGATTGTGATGCTGATGATTGTGATTACGATGATAATGGTTGTGATTACGATGATGATAATTGTGATAATGATGATAGTGCTTGTGATCGTGATTGTGATGATGGTGATTGTGATGGTGATTGTGATGGTGACTGTGATTGTAATAATGATAATTATTGTAATGACGAGGATGGAGATTGTGAATTTGTGATGATGATAATTGTGATTACGATGATAATGATGATAGTGATTGTGATAGTGATTATGATAGTGACGGTGATTGTGATGGTGATAGCGATGGTGATGGTGATTGTGATAGTGATGGTGATTGTGATAGAAATGGCGATTGTAATAGAAATGGCGATTGTAATCATGATGATTGTGTTTAAGATGATAATGATTGAGATTACGATGCTAATGATTGTGATTACAATGATAATGATTGTGATGACGAAGATGGAGATTGTGATGCTGATGATTGTGATTACGATGATAATGGTTGTGATTACGATGATGATGATTGTGATAATGATGATAGTGATTGTGATCGTGTTTGTGATGATGGTGATTGTGATTGTAATAATGATAATGATTGTAATGACGAGGATGGACATTGTGAATTTGTGATGATGATGATTGTGATAATGATAATAGTGATTGTGATCGTGATTGTGATGGTGATTGTGATGGTGACTGTAATTGTGATTGTGATAATGATGGTGATTGTGATAGTGATTGTGATAGTGATTGTGATAGTGATTGTGATAGTGATTGTGATTGTGATAGTGATTGTGATAGTGATGGTGATTGTGATGGTGATTGTGATAGTGATGGTGATTGTGATTACGATGATAATGATTGTGATAACGATGATGGTGATTGTGATAGTGATTTTGATGGTAATTGTGATGGTGATGGTGATTGTGATAGTGACGATGATTGTGATGGTGATAGCGATGGTGATGGTGATTGTGATGGTGATTGAGATAGTGACGGTGATTGTAATGGTGATTGTGATGGTTATTGTTATAGAAATGGCGATTGTGATCATGATCATTGTGATTACGATGATAATGATTGTGATGACGACCATAGAGATTGTGATTATGATGATTGTGATAACGATGATAATGGTTGTGATTACGATGATGATGATTGTGATAATGATAATATTGATTGTGATCGTGATTGTGATGATGGTGATTGTGATGGTGATTGTGATAGTGATTGTGATAGTGAACCATCACTATCTGGTGATTGTGATAGTGATGGTGATTGTGATAATGATTGTGATTACGATGATAATGATTGTGATAACGATGATGGTGATTGTGATAGTGATTTTGATGGTAATTGTGATGGTGATGGTGATTGTGATAGTGACGATGATTGTGATGGTGATAGCGATGGTGATGGGGATTGTGATGGTGATTGTGATAGTGACGGTGATTGTAATGGTAATCACCATTACAATGACGGTTATTGTGATAATGATGGAGGTTGTGATAGTGATGGTGATTGTAATAATGATGGTGGTTCTGATAGTGATGGTAGTTGTGACAGTTTATCAATTTATCATCACAATCATGGTGATTGTGATGATAAATTGATAAATTGTGATGATTATGACATTTGGCACACAGATAGTTTATAACCTGGATTAACATGTAGGACACTATTTATCCCTTTAGTATTATTTAGTGGGACAGTTACTGAACTACACGCGGGCGAAGCCGCGGGCAACAGCTAGTCTTGTAACAATAAAAATGGCAAAAAAACACTTCGGTATAAAAACAAATACCGAAGCTAAATTCAATATAATAGACCACATTTGACACTTCATCAAAATACAACAACGTAACCTTGTAACGGCTGACATAAAATATTATTTATTTCTTCGAAGTTAGAATTGCACAATTGCTCAACTTTTTTCAATTACGAATACATATTTATTGCAATTGACAAAATAAGGTAACTTAATAATGTAGTTGTACGAAACTGACAGAGGTCAAACGTGGTCTATTAAATTGACCCTACTGTAGCGGCTCTTTAGTAAATTGATCCCACTCATTTCGATCCCGCGGGATCAATTTACTAAATTAAGATTTTTATGTCATTTTCTTTAGTAGATTGGTCCCGCTCTTAAAATAAAATAAAAAATGCCGTCGAATTTCAAATTTGAGTAACATCATGTAGAAAAATGTTAGGATGAATAAAAATAAAATCCCGTTGACCCCACCGTATTTTTAACATTGTAAGGGATTGAGTAGTGTTAGTACAGCCAGTTTTTTTCTTGTAAAAACAAAAGACAGTAAGTAACAATGTAAGAATTCCAGATTTTCAAAATAAAATCATCAAGAACTGCAATTATTAAGTATAGAAAAAAAATAGAAGAATTTCGGTAGTCCCTCCTTTTTTCTGATGGGAAATCATCAAATCAATGGCGACAGTCGCTCTCTCCATGTCGCTATGAGATCCCGCCGGAAGTCTGTCCGCTGAGCGACAATTTTCCGCGGCAGCGGAGTTTCCCCCCGGCGTAGCGCCTCCGCGCGCCATTCATGTAGGCGCGCGAGGACTATCGCCTCCAGATCCCATGGCGGCAATCCGGCAAGGAGACTCGCCGCCTCGCGGGAGATCGTACGGTAATTTCGATAGTGCTCACACGGGTAGTGAATTTTGTAAAGCTAAGCTAGGAAATCGAAGAGAAGATTAGCCGAAACAAGACTGAATATGACCCATCATCATCATCGTCATCGTTTCAGCCGAAAGACGTCCACTGCTGGACATGGGCCTCCCCGCGCGTGTCGCCACATTGACCGGTTCCGTGCGACACGCATCCAGTGGATCGGATTCCCGCAACCTTCACCAGGTCATCGGTCCACCTAGTGGGAGGCCTTCCAACGCAACGTCTTCCGGTTCGCGGTCGCCACTCCAGAACTTTTTGGCCCCATCGGCCATCCGTTCTGTGAGCAATGTGCCCTGCCCACTGCCACTTAAGTGTATATGAGCCATACCTACCAAATACCAATCGAATGTACAGTTTCAACAATCATAGTTTCAGTCAATTAATTCGACATACCACATTCACCAAAATTAAAGCAATACCGAAACTTCATAATTATGCAAAGCCTCACGTCTGTTATTTCACAGATCTATTATTCCACATCGGCCACCATTTTCCGACTGACGTGACGTGAGCATCGATAACGCTTCAACGGTTTCCAAGTGACGTCAAAACAACACGTAAATTCAGACTCCACATGCGACTTATTGGTGGCTTTACTGGCAAAAGATGTAACAAATAAAATATTAACATTATAAAGACGTACATTTGGAAGTATTGACCCGATTCCCCCACTGAGCACTAGTGGATGATTCCACTAAATAAAAGTGTCGTCTGCCACCAGTGGTGACAGATGGAGGAGCTAATGCGACTGACCAGACGCAGCCACCATCAGTGGTGGTAGCTGCGACAAATAGTTCCAACTACCACCAGTTGGTACAGAGCGGGGTGAGAGCAGATCGGAATAAACTATGGGAAGCTACGTAAAAGTTTCCCTTAGGATAATTATCGAATTTATAGACCATAACGCGAGCGAAGCCGAGGGTAAAAGCTAGCGACCAATAAAAGTAACAGCTCAGTAAAGTTTGTGAAAATCCAGAAGTTTAACAAGTTACGCAATCCAGCGGTGGATTTCAGGTTGGGAACATTGGGACAACTCTATGCGGAACTTCGATATATTATGCAACACTGGAAATTGGATAAGGTGGACAGCCGGATCAGTAATGACTTATCCATCCATTTGAATAAATTATGACTACAATAGATAATTATTAAGTATCATGCCTTATTTTACTCCTTCGTTCCAACGAGAAATGGGTTAGGGGTCATTCGGCCCACTATGGAACTGGGACCAGGGACCAGTTACCACCCCTTTTGAAAATTGATAGTGGTTAACTGGGCCCACATCTGTTTTTCTCTAATAGAAAGCAAATACAAGTTGGACATGAGAAGCAATTATAATGAAGTCTCACAAAACTACCAGGAGGCCAGAATCGCCTGCTGGCTGTGGGTGATCCCACTCACCCACAGCCAGAATGCGATTGTGAGATTCGTATTAACAATATACAATACCTCCTTCGTGATTCTGGCCTCCTGGTAGTTTGTGAGACTTTCAATCGTGAAATAACTTGGCAGTCCGACGGTTACACCACTAAAGTCTGTTTTTTAATCTCGTAGACTAAATTGACACATGCAAATGTCAAATTTACAAATAATGTTGCCAGCTCTTTTGTGCAGTGTTGTACCTACGATACCGGTTTGTTGAATCGTAACTTTTTATCTATAATAGACGAATTTAATTTTCATTCAAAGTTTTATATTTAAAATTCACCTACGTACACACGGCTACACGACATACTACAAACTGCCAGGGAAATCTGACCACGCAACGCCATGCGTAATCCGACCATGGCCTGCAGTCTCGACATATGATAGCGATTCGATCGCAAACTGACAGTCACTAAATATTAATGAACAAAATTGCTTACCAAAACGATGAAAACGACAAATGCAAGGCTTCATCTTATATTTTGTTATATTTTATAATTTTTATATTGTTCTTCAATGTTTATACGATCCCAATTTAATGATTTTTGGTAGTCTCTACTGTCAAAGTTATCGAGTGTCATCGCAAACCTAACGATTATTTTCGCTAAGATGACATTTCCTTGGGACCGTTTTTGACAGCCCGCTAGGTCATCGCTATCGCGGTCATCGCAAACAAAAAAAAAATTATAGACGCCATCAGTGTTGTTCCCGTACGCGTTAAAACGGCAATCTTAACCCTTTTCTCTTACGAAACGGCAGAACTTAAAAAATACGGCAACTATGGAACTTGACACCATACGAACAACTGCAATTTTTTTAAATAATTATGAAAATATGGTAGGTAGTTTTAAAAATGTTAGATTTTGAATACGGCAACCCTAAATTTCAGAGGAACAACACTGGACGCCATTTTGTTTGCCTTATTCGTCCTTCAACCTCTGAAGTGTTCGAATGCGTCCGTTGTGTCTTGATACAATTTCAAGTGCTATTTGTTATATTTTCGTTGAGTTTGTTTCTGTTTGTTTGTTAAGTTTTGTGGTTTTGTTACGTTACCAAACGTTACGTTACGTTTGTTTTCGCTGAATCGTTTATGATGGACGCTCGGCCTTCAACTTCGTCGCGTAGGCGTAATGAAGAAACTCTATCGCCAAGAAAAAAACGAAAGCTCAAATCATTTAGCCAAACCGAAAAAGAAATGATCATGAACGCTTACAAATATGTATATTCTGAAAAGAAAACCGAATCTCCAACCGAGACGCCGAAAAAAAACGAATGTGTTTTAAAAACTGCCGAAATATTAAACATATCCAGAGCTTCAATCTACAACGTGCTGAAGGAGCACAAAGAAAATGAAAATTTTAACTCTCCGAAAATACCTGGCCCTAAAATAGATTTCAAAAACAAATTGGACGATTTCACTCTTTCGGCTATACGTCGAAAAGTCCACCAATTCTTTTATAGAAACGAATCACCATCCTTGAACAAGGTAATGCTAATTCTGTTTACCTATTTAATATTTTTGATTTTGGCAGGTATTGTAATGATGCTTGCAAACTGTAGTTTTTAAGTTCGTACTTACCTACACAATTATTTAATTTTTAGGTTCTTCAAGTCGTAAATGATGACCCAGAACTTCAGTCATTTTCAAGAAGTACGTTACATAAAATTTTAAAACACCTTCGATTTAAGTTCATGACCAGAAAACGCCGCAGTGTATTAATTGACCGAGATGACATAACTTTATGGCGGCATCGTTATTTGCAAAAAATAAAACAGTATCGTAGGGAAAGTCGTTCTATATATTATCAAGATGAAACGTGGATTAATGAAGGTTGGTACTAACATTAGCATTTAATTTTACTTTTTTCTCGAGACTGTCGTTTTTATTATATTAGTAGGTATTTATGTTTTTTATTATTTTGTTCACACACATACTAATTAATTTTTAGGTCATACTGAGAATAAGCACTGGGTGGACACCAGTGTGAAATCATCACGTCAGGCTTTCTTAGAAGGGTTAACCACTGGGTTAAAAGGGCCTTCAGGCAAGGGGAGACGACTTGTAGTGTCCCATGTTGGAAGCGAAGAGGGTTTCGTGGATGATGGTCTATTAATATTCGAAGCGAAAAAGGGGCTAGATGATTACCACAAGGAGATGACTTCTGATATATACGAAAACTGGCTAAAAAATATTTTTCCGAAATTAAAAGAAAACGCAGTACTTGTAATAGATAATGCTCCATATCACACCAGGAAACTGGAATCGTTACCTACTTCTAGTTGGCGAAAAGGGCAAATCCAAGATTGGCTAAAATCAAAAAATATTTCATATGACGAGACAATGTTAAAGCCCGAATTAAATGAAATTGCCCGAAAGCACAAAAAAGCCCATGAAAGGAATGTCGTTGACGAGATGGCTGCTGAACGGGGTGTCACTATTTTGCGACTGCCCCCTTACCACTGCGAGCTAAACCCGATTGAGTTGGTCTGGGCTCAAGTAAAGGGGCATGTCGCTAAAAATAATAAAACATTCAAAATGAATGAAGTACGAAGCCTTTTTGATGAAGGGCTTCGTCAAGTGACCCCGCAGCGGTGGAAAGACTGTGTAGTCCATGTAATTAAAATTGAAGATGAAATGTGTCATCTGGGCCATTATAACGGGTCAGAGCCCATTCGTCCCCTAAGATTCGCACCCTGTGCCCACTCGTCCCCTGGAACTTTTGAGGGGCCCATTCGTCCCCTGAAGAATATTTATTTTGATTCATTCTTCTAATATGAGTACATTTATATGTGTATACTGCAGCTTGGTAGTCCTGGTACAGTCGCGCAGAAAAGGGTAAAATAAAAAATATAGTAATTCGGTAGATATCATGTTTATTTCAAATAAGATTAAGTGCCTCTAGGCTCTAGGCATTAAGTCAGTCTTCAAAATAATTAATCAGTTTTTGGTTTCTTGTACATTTGTAAATATTTAGCAAAATATATGATAACTATAATATCTTTATGCAGTAAAATAAAACTGTGTAACTATTTAAATAAAATCCCAGTAATAACTGAATTTTCGATTAATTTACATCCAGTGTACAAACAAATAACCAAGTATCAATACCAATATAACAAAAATAACAATTATTGTTAGTACTTTGTACAGTCGAAGAGATCTACAAAATAATGCAATATCACAATAACTTTGTATAAAAGTAATATAAAAAGTAAAATCAGTCTTTATCAACTATGTAAAACCAAAATTTTTACTAACTACAAATACACATGCAAAATCACAATGTCCTAGAAACTAACAAAATACAACTCTTTTACAAAAATCAGCCTTGATTGACCATCATATAAATCAACATTAAATATAAAATATGCAAAAAAATTGTCACAACACATATATAGTCAGTCAGAACACATATCGACAGTAAATAATCACTTCTTATTTTTTTGTATATTTACCAACTACATACATGCAAAATCATAATAACTTAAATCTAAAAAATTATAACAGTACAAAAAAATACTAAAATCACAGTAATTATTGAAGACTAGATAAATCAACATATTTTTTTTTGTATAATATTAACCAACTACATGCAAAATCATAATAACTTACATCTAATAAATTATAACTAGAAGTACCTACATAAAAATTGGCTATAATCACCGTATTTTTTGTATATTTACCAACTACATGCAAAATCATAATAAGTTAAATCTAACAAACTATAACTACAATAACAAAAAATGACTAAAATCACAATAATTAAGATTAAACAAATCAACATTATTTCAGTATAAAACTAATCTTATTACGAAAACAGAATTATGTTAGAACGTTCATTATTTTTGTACATTAAAAGGGTGACGACTCCACATTGAGCTAAAACAAAACACTTAGAATACAAGAACATAATAACATCCACTAATATGATAAAATTATAATTACGGAAAAAAAATTGCTATACATATTTAGGAGTAAATAATTCAGTTTTGACTTTTTAGTCAAAATATGACTGTAGTATTCCACCATAAAGTGAATTACCATCAATAATAATACAAATCATATTCCAGGATTCATCATCTGCCTAGCCTTTTCCCAACTATGTTGGGGTCGGCTTCCAGTTTTACCGGAGGCAGCTGAATACCAGTATTTTACATGGAGCGACTGCCTATCTGACCTCCACAACCCAGTTAGTACCGGGTAATACGATACCCCTTGGTAAGACTGGTTGTCAGACTTTTTTTTGGGCCACTGACTAGCTAACGACTGTCAAAGATCTACAAATGACAGCCGGGACCAACGGCTTAACGTGCTTTCCGAGGCACGGAGGAAACTCTGTATGTAATGGGCGGTCACCCATCGACAGACCAACCTAGGCAAGCACGGCTTAACCTAACGATCGACCCGAGCGGCTGTTATTATTTAGCCACGAGCTCCTCCATATTCCAGGATTCAAATGAGATAATTCAATTCAATTATGTTAAAAATATTATTATTATATTTTTAACAGTATTGTTTATTTCGTTAGGCGAACTTCATTTAATAAAAGACCAAAGACACATTGAACAGTCTCGTATTCGCAGTCACTTTCAAGAACCAATATGTCACCAAGGCAGCCATAACATACAAAAAAAACACCTTATCTATTTCGTAACCCGTTTTTTTAACAAGCCATTCGTGAGACCAGAGACAATACATCGTAAGCCTATCGTCAGGTTATATTATTATCATGACGGATTATCATTGATCATAGCTCCTTTTTCAATGATCTGTTATGATTTATTACATTAATTCCGTTAATAAACTGTTCACAAGTGTACTATGTTAACAGTTTCTTATGTAAAATATAGCTAATTTTATCTCAGGGGACCAATAGGCACCTGAATAGGTGCCGAATCTTTAACTTATAATGTATATGTATTAGAGGGGATGAATGGGTACCTTAAAAATAATATTTTTTGTTAAAATATTAATTGGTCCCCTACCAGGAGACCAATGGGCACCTATATAGGGGCCGAATCCACAACTTTTATGCTGGGGGACGAATTTTAGGGGACGAATGGGCTCTGACCCATTATAACCGACGACATTACTGATAGGTTTATCATAGAAGTAGGTGGCGATTCTGATGATTCAGAATATTCCTCAGACATGGAGTCATTATCTGAATCAGATTAACGCGAATACCTGTAATTAAGTTATGTAATTAAAAATATATGTTTTACATTATTAATTTTGTATTTTTACGTTTTAAATAAGTACCTACACATTATTTCAGGATAAACACATTATTTCAGGATAACTTATTTTAAAAAAACGATACTTAATTTTATTAACGCTAAGTTTCGGTTGTGCCACATCACTATTTAAGAATTGCAATAAACTGACAACACTCGTAATGTCAGTTTAGTCTACGAGATTAAAAAACAGACTTTAGACTGTCACTGCTTACTTAGGTACCTTATTAGTAAGCTCACAGTAATCTCCACTACTTATCTATTAATGGCAACTTCAAATTATATAGCTGACTGCTATCAGGATTAAAACGAATACAATGAGAGATTTTTTTTTTAGCAGTTCCTTAGTCGCTGGATAGATGGCGCTAGGAGTTAGTATGATAATGCAAGGAACGGAACCACAACGGAACCTAAAAAAACCGGCCAAGTGCGAGTCGGACTCGCACACGAAGGGTTCCGTACCATTGACTATATTTAGTATTTGTTGTTATAGCGGCAACAGAAATACATCATCTGTGAAAATTTCAACTGTCTAGCTGTCACGGTTCATGAGATACAGCCTGGTGACAGACAGACGGACAGACAGCGAAGTCTTAGTAGTAGGGTTCCGTTTTTACCCTTTGGGTACGGAACCCTAAAAAACTGATTTTAACAAAGCGCGAGAAAACTAGGTTATATTCGGAAGGTTAAGCATATGAAAGTGTCAGTCAACGAGAGTATGTGACGTGACACAATGTTTTTTTCAATACACTTCCTCGAAAACTGGTCCTTAACGCACTACGATTTGGTACAACATGCAATGTATTTCACACGCGTGCGATTTTTTCAACTTTCCTGCACGTGTGCGGGAATGAAAATTACCTATAATTAGTCCAAATTGTTTCAATGCAAATTAAAAAAAAAACATTCACCTCAGACTATAGAGTCTGAGGTGAATGTGGAATCTGAGTCTGAGGTGGTGGTGAATTTTTTTAATTTTTGCAAAGCACTACGCGTCTTTACGGCATATTTTTTTTTTGAAAATTCAAATTGTGTTTATAAATAGAATATCATAGATAAACATGATTATTTAAAACTAACAGTTACTTTTGCACACAAATTAACATTTATTTGTGTTCTGAATTCAAAAATATAAAATAAATCTATTTTTTATATTAGGCTGTTTAACGGCTTCATACCATTGCCTCTCCTTCAACCTGGCGAAAACAAAGCGCGAAAGAAAAAGAAAATTAAAATCATAGTTTCGTAATTCGTGACAAAAATATTTTTTTTTTTTTTTTTTTTTTTTCTTCAAAAGTGTATTGAAAAACGTCGTTTGATACACGTGGACATTTGTTATTGCAATTCTCGGCTCATAAACACCCTCGCCTACGGCTCGGGTGTTATAATTCCGCCTCGAACACAATAACAAACTTTCTCCACTTGTATCAAAATGTACTATTTTTCCAAGCGTTTTGGCTTTGGCACCAACTATCATAGCAAGTTCAACGCCATCTATAGAGTTCTTGGAAACTAAGTTTTTTTTTAATGTCTCAAAAGGAAAACCTCTCATTAACAATCAACGGTCGACTGGGGAGAATGGAAGAAAAAAACGTGTTGCGCCGACTCCAAGTAACATGGGATAAGGGCAAAATATAATGATGATGATAAATGAAGAATCGTTGAACTGCATCAAGTACTACCTCGTTGGTTTAGTGGTAACAAATACCACTGCTGAGCATAAGTTCTTGTATTCGAATCCCTGGTCTTTCGAAAAGTGTTTAAAGTTTTTTTTCAATACACTTCCTCGAAAACTGGTCCATAACGCACTACGGTTAGGTACAACATGCAATGCATTTCACACGTGTGCGTTTTTTCCATTTTCCCGCACGTGTGCGGGAATGAAAATTGCCGCAGATACTTAGCCCAAATTGGTTTAATGCCTATAGTCTTAGGTGAATGTTTTTTTTTTATTTCGGCAAAGCACTACGCGTCTTTACGGCATAAATATTTTATGAATATTCAAATTGTGTTTATCAATAGAATATCATAGATAAACATGATTATTAAAAACGAATAGTTGCTTTTATACACAAATTAACATTTAAAGAAAATTAAAATCATAGTTTCTTAGTTCGTGAAAAAATATTTTTCGTTATTTTATTTTATTTCTTCAAAAGTGTATTGAAAAACGTCGTTTGAAACACGTGGACATTTGTTATTGCAGTTCTTGGCTCAAAAACACCCTCGCCTACGGCTCGGGTGTTATAATTCCGCCTCGAATGCAATAACATCCAATAATCCGATGCCCAATTTGGCTTTAGAAGTGGACTTTCTACGGAAAGTGCTATCTTGTGTGTTTAGCAGGCTGTCAGGTATTACACTGAGAGGAGTACGCCGGTATACGCGTGCTTTCTAGATTTATCCAGAGCCTTCGACACTGTTTTGTACGATATACTGTGGATGAAGCTGGAGAGCGCTGTTGTGCCGGCAGAGGTTGTCTCAGTGTTAAGGCATTGGTATCGGTGCCAGCGAAACCAGGTACGTTGGGCTGGGGCTCTGTCCCAGGAATATGGCATGGAGTGTGGCGTGAGGCAGGGGGGCATTACTTCTCCTCTGTTGTTCAACCTATATGTTAATGACCTCATTGGTGAGCTCAGCAGTACTCATGTGGGTTGTTTCGTGGATGGAGTTAGCGTCAATAATATCAGCTATGCAGACGACATGGTACTGCTGGGCCCATCGGTGAGGGCAGTCCGTAAACTTGTGTCAATCTGTGAGGTGTATGCGACGGAACATGGACTAAAATATAACTATAAAAAGAGTGAAGTTCTTGTTTTTAAGAGTGGAAAACGTGGTCCACCTCATGTTCCGCATATTATGCTTAATGGCGCAGCTCTGGCAGTGGTGAGTAGTTTTAGGTATCTGGGGCACATTGTGACAGACGAATTGCAGGATGACGCTGACATTGAGAGGGAGCGCAGAGCGTTAGCAGTCAGGGGGAACATGGTTGCGCGTAGGTTTGCTCGCTGCTCGAGGGAAGTTAAGATAACTCTTTTCAAGGCTTATTGCCAGTCTTTTTACTCTAGCAGTTTGTGGGTAAATTACACTCAGCGGGCTGCTAATGCTCTGCGTATCCAATATAACAACATTTTCAGGATGCTTGTGCGGCTGCCTCGCTATTGTATTGCGTCTGGTATGTTTGCGGAGGCGCGTACGGACGGCTTCCACGCGATTGTGCGCAAGAGGGTAGCTTCCTTGTCGCTACGTGTGCGAGGCAGTAGCAACGGCATTCTGCAGATGATTGTATCTCGTACGGATTGCCCTATCCAAAATAAATGGATGCGCATTGTTTTGGGCGCTCACTGACATAATTCATTGTTTATGTCCAATACCTACTAACACAAATTTGTTTTAATTTTAATGTTATTTTGATTTGCTTGTAAATTATTTAATTGTTTTGTATTATATGACATTGTATTCTAATTGATTTTAATTTAGTTTTATGTAATTGTATTTGTGTTCTAAGTGTGAAAATTTATTTTAATATGTATTTTATGGATTTTAATAATCTGAAATAAATGGATTAATAATAAATAACAAACTTTCTCCACTTGTATCAAAATGTACTATTCTATCAGGAAATTCTCAGTCGCCACAAGGAATCAGAATTTGTGACCGTTTGATGGCAATAATAACCATAAATACCCATAAATACATATAATAAATCTGTAGAAAAGTCATTTTTGTACATTGAAGAAATTGAAACAAAAAATAGCCAGCGTGTGAAAAGATAAGTAACAGAACCCATTTCCATCATTTTTGAAATTTTTGTCTGTTTGTCTGTTTGTTTGTGCGCACACCACGTAAAATCTACGAATTCAATGCTGACAATGTTTATACATAAAAATTGTGTGTAACTTGAGGTATGATTTAGTGTTTGTTTCATTGAAATCGGTTAATTCTATCAAAAGATATATGAACTTAAAGTTTTCAAGAAGAACTAATAATCAAATGTAAGATACATACATGCAGCGACATCTGTTGAACTAAAATGATACCAATGACTAAAAATGTGCTCACCACCTCACCACATATAAACTTACAAACAAACTGTACCTCTTGATAACATTGGTATAGATAAATAAATACGTGTGTTTTACTACCCAAGTACTTAAATATGTAATACACACACAGCTAATAATGATTGTCATCTTGATTTGCGGTTTGCGGTCTGCCAAGGTAATTAACATTCTATTAGGTACTAACATAATGACTTATCTCTATACAGGTAAATACATATAATTTTACGATATTATAAAGGTAAAAACCATGTTATGATATTGAATAGTAAGAGGATAATGGTATGAAAATGGTAATAGGTGATTTGCAATGTCCTGTAAAGAAATTATAGGTAAATAGAATTGGAATTATACGTGAATAGTGAGGATAATAATAGGTTATTTGCAGTATCCTGTAAAAAAACTGCAGACTAATACACATCTGTGAATGCTCACGCTGCTGCAACTACAAACTGCAACATTGGGGGGTTTACTAATATTTTTTTTACCATTGCCACTCGAAAAAGGGCATTTTATTCATCAATAACAGTGAATAAAACTCTCTTTTACTCACTGAGTGAATAAAGATATTTTTCACTTCTCATGCTCTGAAAGTGCTTGTTTGTTTATATATATATATATATATATATATATATTTATACAAGGGCATTAATGTATCTACTCATAAATGTATCTATATTAAGGCAAAGAAAATGAGCCATACAGCCAAACGCAATAAGAAGTTCATAGATAGAATTTGATATTTTATAATATTTACTTTAATTTATTTGCCTACTGTGTTTTTTAAGACATACAAGACATACAAAATTAAATTCAAGTACCTACGGTAGGTTATTTAATTAATTTAAGAAAATTATTATAAAAAAAAAAAAATATTTAATAGTAGGCTGTATAGGTCTGCAGCCCAAGTCTAATATCAATGTCGTAACTTCGTAAGATTTCAAATAAAGAAAGCGGCGGGAAACAGCTCTTGTTTTTGCGTGTTTATTAATTTCTTCAATTTATACTACTGTTTTATTTCCTCGCAATCGAAGTGAAAAGCAGAGTTTATAACTCGTCCACAAAACCATTTTTATCCTCGACATTACTATCAGCCCTCGCCTTCGGCTCGGGCTGCTAAAAATCTCGGATAAAAATGGTTCGTTTTGTGCACTTGTTGTAAAATCTACTATTGAATTTGGAACAAACACGAATTACGTACAAAAAAAAACGCTGCTGCTGAAAGTATGTACTAGGAGGATGAATGGAGCTATTCTATTCCAAATTAAAAAAAAAAAAAAACCCGCCAATTTAGTTACGTTCTTTTTTATCTGTTATTGTGGTTGTTTTGTGTTATTGGAAAATCTATTAACTTAAGTAATTATAATAAAATGAGTTCTTCCGATATCGAAAATGAGAGACTGACTCCGGAATCATTTCGTTCTAAAGCAGCAGATATAGTAGATGATTAGTTGCCGCCAAAATCTCGGGAGTTGTACCTGAAAACATACAATTTGTTCTGCGACTGGAAAACCACGAATGGCGCCAATTCCTTCTCTGAGTGCATATTTCTTAACTATTTCAATGAATTAACCAAGACTAAGAAGCCGTCGACACTTTGGAGCATATAGCTTTGCAGATATATTCTATGCTAAAAGCCACAGTGAGAATCAAACACAACATTCATATTTCAAACTACTCAAAGTTAGTGAGTGACATACTTAAAACGGCTATCCGAGGGTAAAAAGTCAAATAAATCTAGAGTGCTTAGCTCCGAAAACATTGAATGTTTTCTAAATGATGCGCCTGACCACAGTTTTCTGGCTGTAAAAGTAAGTACCTACTTAATATATATATATTTATTTACAAACCTACTGTGCTTCTAAGGTTTTCCTGTCAATACATATTTTTTTAAATTATTGTTCACAGGTTGTGCTAATTTTCGGCGTGAATGGAGCCTGTCGCAGTAATGAATTATTACAGATAACTATAAACGACATCCAAAAACACTCGGATAATTTATTACTTATCGTTTTAACTGATACGAAAACAAAAATTGATAGAACGTTTCTAATACGCCAGGAATACGTAAAAATCGTCGAAAAATATCAAGCTTTACCGCCCACTAATACAAAAACCGACAGGTTTTTCTTACAATACCATGGCGGAAAATGTACTCGCCAACCTATTGGAATCAACAAAATAGGTGCGATGCCAAAAGAGATTGCCAGTTTCTTAAATCTATCGAATCCCGAAAAGTACACAGGACATTGCTTCCGCAGAAGCTCTGCCACCCTTTTAGCAAATTCAGGTTCTGATCTTATAGAACTAAAATGCCACGGAGGGTGGAGGTCCAGCACAGTAGCAGAAAGTTATATCGAGGATTCAATCGAAAATAAATCGAAAAGATGCAGTCGGATAGTTGAAAGTATAAATCTAAAACCGTCTGCTGTTGAGCCTTCTGCGACACTATCTCCGGCGCGCCCTTCTACATCGAAACTCGAAAGGTTGTGAAACGACTACATTACAGCTGTCTCAGCAACAGCAACCACAAAATACGGCGACTTTGCCAATTACCCAAGTGTTGTCTAATACAACAGTTTCAAACCCGCCTATAACACTAAATTTTAAAAATTGTTCTAATTTTACTATACATTTTTAATTTAAATTTAATATTTAATCCTTTGTTGTTATAATACTGATTATATAATAAAAACTGATAAATATAAATACCATGCTCCTTTTTATTTTCTCACAGTCAATGGTAAAAAGTAGAGTACACAACACGTAAATAAAAAATTTATCTCGGTACTTGTATCCCTCGCTCCGATCAGGATTCTAATCTAGAATCTTTCGCTGCTCTCGGGATCCAACTTCGTACCTCGAACTAAATTCCCTTTTTATTCACTTGTTGTATAATCTACTATTATAAAGTTATGATGACTCTATCGTCTGTTAAACAATGTCGCGGGTCTCGGTCTCTACTGAAACAATATTCTGCTAAAAACAAAAGACAATCAAGGTAATAGACGAAAACGAAGTAAAGCTGCCTACGGTTAAACCATATTTCGGTATAAGACGGAAATAGCAAACACGGTTTAGCAGCCGACAGCCGTGAAATGAATCGGTGGCACTGACAGGCGGGCTCCGTAATTAAGGTTTGTGGACACTGTCGACTAGGATGCTACATTGTAACACAATGTTACAAATACTGGGGCCTATTAAGGCCGCTATAGCAGAATCTTAATTCGAAAATAGAATAACGTTAAAATTCTTAAAAAGGTCACAGACGCAGTTAAGGGGAAGTGACTACGCAAGTTTTATAATGCAAAAAAGCATATATGATTCACTGCAATAAACAAAACCAGAAAAATATATGATATTCTTCAGGATAGTATGCTAGTATGATAGTGTTTTGAAAACATAATACAACCAATTTTACTCGATAAAAAAAATCAGGAATTATCTCAAAAAAATCTTTTAACGAGTAAAAACCATACTAAAATACATGCGATCATTCTGATTTTTTGCCAAATAATTCTACAAGCAACATATTAGCATGATAGTGTTTTAGTTTTTTAGTCCAATCAATAGATTTTTGTAAATTGCAAAAAACCACTCATTTCGCACTATTTGGCCCGCACTGACTGACGTAACAACCACTTGTAGTGCAAGCTGATTAGAACTTTATTCTAACAGAATTTCAAACGAAGTTTGAAATACTGTAACTGTACTGTACTGTACTATTGTAAAATTAGCAACTCTATTTGTGGTGGACAAATAGAGTTGCTAGTTTAGCTCCTGTTGTCGCCATAATGCTATAAATTTATTGTCTCTTTGTGACCGTATTACGAATTATAAAGTAATTCATAATTATTATTGCAAGCGGACATTTTAGCCCCCTGGTCTAAGACTTTCAGATGAAAATAGTCTATGTATAACTTTGCCGCAGTGATTTTCTGCAACACGATCTTGTACAATGTATCAGAAACTATGCTCAGATTCTAAACCGGGACCTAAATTGTTTAATTTACCAAAATATGAACATAAAAGCCTTAAAATATGGCGATTACAGATTGATGAGATCATTGGTAACTTTCTCTTCTGAATTTATAGCTGCTTTCTACGACTTTCAATATAAAGGGTCCAAAATAAATAAGGTAGCGCAAAATTTTAGAAATGATCGTTTTCTTACCTAATATTTCGAGTACTTACACTACCTGCGGTCGTTGACCCTGTAAATATTTTACCAACTTATTTCAATTGAGCCTGCACGGGTCGAAATGTTAACAAATAAAATTCATATCTTGTAGCAACTAACGGGTAACTTAAATTACTTAAAAGATAATAGTATGATCTACTCGTTAGCTCGTGGCTAAATAATAACAGCCGCTCGGGTCGATCTTTAGGTTAAGCCGTGCTTGCCTAGGTTGGTCTGTGGATGGGTGACCACCCTTACATACCGAGTTATCTCCGTGCCTCGGAAAGCACGTTAAGCTGTTGGTCCCGGCTGTCATTTGTAGTAGGTCTTTGACAGTCGTTAGAGGTAGTCTGTTGTAGATAGTAAACTAAAAGGCCATGTATCAATGCTATGTATGTGGCATAGAGCATACTGTGACTGACACAAAGAACTTGTCTTTGTTTTTTCTTATGTAACGTGTGTCTACTTTTAAATAAATCTTATCGCATCTTACTATATAATATTATTTTCCAAACAATAATCCACTAGGTTATGGGCCCAGGACACTATCAGGAAAAATAATAGTAAGATTTCTTCTGAAACTGCGCAATCCGCTAAAGTGAAAAAAGTCGGCCGGTGTGACCGGTGTGCTTTGTGACCTACACAATGGCGTCTTCAACTAATTCGTCAGGTACGTCTTCTTCACTGAATCAAATTGATAAATTACGTGGTTTAGAGAACTATGGAAATTTATTATGAAAATGACTTTGGTTCATGAAGACTTGTGGGATTGCGTCGAGAGCAACGGAAAATGTGATGAAAAGAAGACACAAAAGGCACTGGCAAGGATATGCCTGTCCGTAAATTCTAATATATTTCCGCAAATTCGCTATTGTAAGAACGCGCAAGAAGCGTGGTCTAACCTTGAAAAGGCTTTCGAGGATAAGGGACTGTGTCGAAGATTATCATTACTACGAATGCTGTTTAGTACAAAACTCGGCGGTCATGGTATGGGCAGTTACCTCAGTAAGGTAGTTGAATTATTACAACAATTACAGGATATAAACTCTCCTCTTGATGATGATTTTGTGGCGGTAATTATGTTAAGCGGACTGACGGGTGACTATGATCCTCTAATAATGGCTCTAGAAAACTCTAATATCGAGCTATCCAGTGATGTAGTAAAGGCAAAGTTGTTACAAGAATCTCAACGTCGTGATAAGCCAGACAAGAGTGCAACCGCACTATCAGCATCACGTAACACATCAAGAAAACCTCCAAAATGCTATAGATGTAAGAAAACGGAAAACTTTATTAAGGATTGCCCGAAGCAGACTAAGAACGTCAACAAGGAAACTTCGAAAGTGCTGTTGACGGCAATGTCTGTCAGCATCGAGTCAAGTGAGTGGTATATTGATAGTGGAGCAACGGCTCACATGTGCAATGATAAAAATGCCCTAGTTAATTTTGTGCATAGTAAGCCTATGATTGTAACAGTAGCCAATGGTGAAAAATTAGAGACTGCAGGATGTGGCAATGTCAAGGTTCAGCTCAAAGACTGTATTAGGATAATTAGTAATGTGTATTATGTACCTAAGCTGTCTGCCAACCTGTTGTCTGTCAGTACCTTAGTAAGTAAAGGGTACAGAGTAGTTTTTAATGCTCAGAAATGTCATGTTTATGACGGAAATGATGTTTTAGCTTCAGGAAGTTTAGATGCAGGGGTCTACAAGTTAGACATGTGTCAGACTCAGTGCTCAGAGAGGGGTACTATTAAATCATCAGTAACGTCAGTGACATCAGCTCCAGAAGCAGTCTTTAAGGCTGCTTGTTCGCCTACATCGAAGGAAAAGATTTCGGTAGCATCGCAGGAAACCTGGCATCGTCGTCTCGGACACTTAAACTCCAGAAGTATGGCGCTTCTTAAACAAGGTATGGTCAAAGGTATTAATTACGACTCTACAGTTTTTCATCCATGTATTGCGTGTATTGAGGGCAAACAAAGTAAATTACCGTTTCCCAAGAAGTCATACACAAGAGCTTCTGAGGTTTTAGGTTTGGTAGGTACATACAGACCTGTGTGGTCCTTTACCTGTTGCGTCTTTTAGTGGTGCCAAGTATTTTCTATGTTTCATCGATGACTATAGTAGAAAAAAATTTGTGTATTTTCTTCGAACAAAAGATGAAGTGTTTGAGCATTTCAAACATTTTAAAGCTATGGTTGAAAATGAAACCAACCAGAAAATTAAGATTCTCCGTAGTGACAATGGTGGTGAGTTTGTTAATATAAAATTACAGACTTTGTTGAAGATTAATGGCATCAAGCATCAAACTACGGTCCCTCACTCGCCACAGCAAAATGGAGTGGCTGAGCGTGCAAATAGGACCATTCTAGAGAAAGCGAGATGTATGCTGCGAGATGCTAAGCTTGACAATAAATTCTGGGCAGAAGCGGTCAACACTGCAGTCTACTTGAAAAACAGAAGTCCAACCAAAGCTGTCATTGGATCAGTTCCAGAGGAGAAATGGACCAATAAAAAGGTGAATATTAATTATTTACATATATTTGGCTGTATTGCGTATGCTGTTTCTCATATTCGAAAGAAACTTGATTCCAAGAGCAAACAATACATATTTGTAGGTTATTGCGAAGATACGAAAGGTTACAGGTTGATAGAACCTGATTCGTTTAAGTGTGTTAAGGCAAGGGATGTCAAATTCTTGGAAAATACATTTATTTCTGACTTAGCAGATAGGTCACATAATATTATTTATAAAAACATGAGCTCATTAAATCTCACTAGTTCAAGTATCGGGCAAACTGCAGAGGTACAGTCTGATTCCAATGAGATTTCAGAAACTGATGAGTCTCCTGAGCACTCTGAGACATCTTCAACAAAGAGGCGTGCAAGGGAGACAAGTATTATCACAGTAAGTGACTCTGAGAGCGGGAACAGTTCTGATGAAAATGATACTTTGGATTCAACTTATATTCCAGGAGAATCGTCAATAGAAGATGCACTGGCATCATCAGATTATGAAGATTCAATGATGTTGAATGGGTCTGCACAACTAGTATGTAGATTAAGCAGTATTGATGAAGAACCGGAGACAGTGCAGGAGGCACTGAACGGTCCAGATGCAGCTAAGTGGAAAGAAGCAATAACAAAAACAATTGTTGGACCCTTACTGAAAAACCAAGTGACCAGAAACCAGTTAAATGCAAATGGATTTTGAAGAAGAAAAGAGGTCTCAATGGCGAATTGTTGAAATATAAGGCACGACTTGTGGCAAAGGGCTACACGCAACAATATGGAGTAGATTATGAAGAAACATTTTCTCCAGTTGTAAGATACTCTACAATTAGGACTCTAATTGCTATTGCTGCTCAATATAACTTAAATATTGATCATTTGGACGCAAAGACTGCATTCTTAAATGGCGATTTAAAAGAAACAGTTTATATGGAGCAACCAGAAGGTTTTAAGATAAATGGGAAAGAACAATTTGTTTATAAATTAAAAAAAGCCATTTACGGATTGAAACAAGCATCTAGAATGTGGTATGAAAAAATTAATGATGTTTTAATGAAGAAATTTGGATTTAGTAGAACATCATCAGAACCATGTGTTTATTTCAAAAGATTACAAAGCGAGATTATAATAATTGCTTTGTACGTCGATGACATCCTTTTGTTCTCATCAAATAATTCATCTTTAAGGTCTAAAGTCAAGAATGACTTGAAAAAGGAGTTTGACATGCATGATCTGGGACCAGCCCATCAGATATTGGGGATGAGGATCTGTAAACAGGGAGATAAGATCACTCTGGATCAGTCAGGTTACATAATGAAAGTCTTAGAGAGATTTCATATGACAGACTGTAAACCTGCGAAAACTCCGATGGAAAAAGGATTAAAGTTAACTGCAAGTCAAGAAAATAATAATAAATATGATTATAGGAATTTAATAGGCTGTCTTATGTATATTGCAGTTTGTACCAGACCTGATATTTCTCATGCTGTGAGCGTGCTGAGCCAGTTCAACGAATCTCATTCAGAAACACATTGGAAAGCAGCTAAGCGTGTGTTGCGCTATCTCAAAGGTACTAAAGATCATTGTTTAATTTTTCGAAAGAGTGAGCTGAATGTCACTGCATATGTAGATGCAGATTGGGCAGGTGACGAAAACGATCGTAGATCTGATACCGGTTTTGTTTTTAAACTTGGTATAGTAGCACAATATCATGGGAGAGTAGAAAACAGAAAACAGTGGCTCTCTCTAGCACGGAGGCTGAATATATGTCTTTATCAGATGCCTGTAAGGAGGCTTTGTTTGTTAAAAATTTCTTGCATGAACTACTTGGAAAGTTTAGCAAAATATTGGTTTATAATGATAATCAATCTGCTCAAAGATTATGTACTAATCCTGTGTATCATAGCAGAACAAAACACATAGATGTAAGGCACCATTTCATAAGATATATTATTAAAAAGGACATTATTAAAATTGAGTATTTGTCAACTGATGAAATGATAGCCGATATCTTAACGAAACCCTTAACGAAGGAAAAACACGATTTGTTTTTAAAGGATTTAGGTTTATTCAAATTGTGTTAGTTGTATATTTAAAGTGTATAACGTGTTATTTAAGGACCAGTTAGTTGTGTGGAACATCGCCTTTAGTTTAAGGGCAAGTGTTGTAGATAGTAAACTAAAAGGCCATGTATCAATGCTATGTATGTGGCATAGAGCATACTGTGACTGACACAAAGAACTTGTCTTTGTTTTTTCTTATGTAACGTGTGTCTACTTTTAAATAAATCTTATCGCATCTTACTATATAATATTATTTTCCAAACAATAATCCAATATAGTTAGTGGCCCAAAAAGTCTGACAACCAGTCTTACTGAGGAGTATCGTATTACCCAGTACTAACTGGGTTGTGGAGGTCAGATATGCAGTCGCTCCATGTAAAATACTGGTATTCAGCTGGATCCGGTTAGACTGGAAGCCGACCCCAATATAGTTGGGAAAAGGCTCAGATGATGAGTATGATCTACTCGTTTATTGTTTTACATTTTAAGATAATCGTTTAAATATAGAACGGCGTGCGGTCAACGACTCGACCTAGAGGAAATGATAAGGTCTGGTACAGACACTGATTAATGACGCTGTGACGTAGCAGACAAGATTGTTGGTTTGTTAACACACGGCTAAATAGTACAAGGCAGGGTCGGCAGTCTCGACAGAGATAACAACAAAGTCGCTAACTTTCGATCGCTAATCACTAACCAATAAATTCGGTTGCAATAATGATGTTTGCGAGAAACGCATTTGTATGTAGAGACTTGCATTTCCCGCAAGCATTGCATATTGCAACTTTGCAACCGAATTCTTTCGTGAGCAATCAATTAGCAATCGAAAGTTAGCGATTTGTCGTTTTCTTTGTGGAGACTGCCGCGGCCCAGGTACATTATTTTTGAGTTAAACGTATCAGTTTAAACACACAACAACAACTACTACTGTCAATAATTAATAATCAACATCCTTTTATCATATTTTTTTTCGCATGGGAAATCATCAAATGATCATCATCATCATCCCGCTCTGGGCGGAGTGGAATCCAGTGCCAGACTTTTACTAAGACTAAAACCCGTCCACGTTCCTTCTTAGCCCTTCGTGTTCCAGGGCCGCGGTATCTCTTTCGAACAGTCCCGCAGCCCCGGTAAGCATCGGCCCTTGCGGACCCCTTCCTCTTTGCTGACATCTCTTTGAGACGCGCGCAAGTTACAATATAAGTTTAATACTATCAAGTTATAAAAGATTACTTTACTAAAAGTAACTTCAGTGTGAATGCACCACTAAAGACAAAAACCAGATAATCGATTCGTAACTAAACTCCACTGTAGGGAACTGTATTGAAACTGTAACACCAAAATGGTAACCACTGACTCCATGTTTCTTTTTTACCATCACAATATATTCGCAAAAAAGCACCGAGATTTCTATGTGTATTTTCAAGGGCACCGATAGATTGGTGGTGATAAGCAGTGGATGTCAATTTGTTTATTTCTAGCAATTTACATACCTGTTCCATTACTGAAGACACGAATTCTGTTCTACGATCAGTTGCAATGGTATTTGGTATTCCGAATCTTAGTATAAAATTATCAACTAATGTTTTAGCTACACTTACCGTTTCCTTGGTTTTTAATGGATATGCCTCTACGAACTTAGTTAGCTCGCACTGCAGGCTTAAAATATAACAATTTCCTTCAATATCCTTTTCTAATGGACCTACAATGTCAAGAAATACCTTTTCAAAAGCATGTGAAGCAGTTGTAGTTATCTCCATGGGCGCCTTGACATATCTACAATGCTTCATTTTCTGACACTTTATGCATTTGCTAACGAATTCTTGTACGTCTTTATCTAAGCCTGGCCAGTAAAATTTCCTCTTAATATTATTGGTCATCCTACGTACACCTGCATGACCTGCAGTTGGTAATAGATGAAAATCATGTAAAATATAGTTTTTTTTCTCCTCATCATTAATTCTTTTAACTCCTCTTAATACATATACTCGTGGACCGGTCCAATCCGTATTATCTTTTATTTCTTTCAATAAGTCTTTTATAAAACTTTCATATTCTCTACTTTTTACTATGCATAGTTCTTTTATGTTCATATTTTTACAAAATTCTCTTAACTTAATCACAAATTCGTCTCGCGTAAATTGTGCTTTAAAGTTAAGATTAATGTACAACGTTTTTTTACGATTACTGTAAATAAAACATTTATTTTCTGCGTCTATGCTTTTTTGTCTCCTTAACTTCATTAATTCTTCATTTTTTATAAAAGTCATTTCTATAGACTCACTAGGCACTCTTAGCACCTCAACTACGTGTGGTTGATCAGGCCACGACTCGTCGGGTCTACTAAGAACGGGTGTGTCATACTTGATTGCCTAAATCTAAACGCCGTTTTTGCGCCCTAGTCATCACTAACATAATGTCTTCATTCATTTGTTTTAAGTTATCTGATGTTATTATTATTCTAGACAACGCGTCTGCTACACTGTTATCTTTACCTTTCACATATATTATTTTAAAATGGTATTCTTCTAGCGCTAACCTTAGTTTAATTAGCCTACTTGATGGATCTTTCATTGAGAATAAATATATTAATGGTCTGTGGTCAGTCATAATTGTGAATGTTTTACCATAAACGTATGGTCTAAAGTACTTCACTGCCCACACAATGGCAACTAATTCTTTTTGAATGGTTGGATAATTTAGTTCGGCTTTATTAAGTGGTCTGCTTGCATATGCTACCGGTTTCATATTTTTATTGCACAAAACTGCTCCTACAGCTGTACCTGATGCATCCGTTTGTATTACAAATTCATTATCCTCTGAGAAATCTGGAAATTCTAAAACTGGTGGTGTTGTTAAAGCATGCTTCAGCGTGTCGAATGCTTTTTGGCACTCATCAGTCCAGTTAAATATTTCGTATTTTCTGGTTAATTTGTTCAAAGGATAAGTTATTTCCGCGAAATTTTTAATAAATTTTCTATAATAGTTACAAAACGCTACGAATCTTTTTACTTCATCTGTATTGGACGGTGTGGGATATTTTTGTAATACTTCTATTTTTGCTGGGTCGGGTAAGACTCCATTTTGTGATACTAAGTGACCTAAATATAGAATTTCTTTTTGTAAGAAGTTACATTTTTCTGGATTCAATTTCAAATTAATTTTTCTCAGTCTTTCTAATACATCCATCATATTTTTGTTATGGATAGCTAAATTTCTACCAAAAACTACCAAATCATCCAAATATACAAAACATCGGTCAAAAGTTAATCCTGACATAGCTACTGACATTACTCTGCTGAAAGCACTTGGACTTGTCTTGAGTCCCATCGGTAACCTCTTCATTTGGTACTGTCCAGTGTTAGTAGTGAACGCAGTGTACTCTCTACTGTTTTTATCCAAAGCTACTTGGTAATAACCCTGATTTAAATCTAAATGTGAGAAATAGACTGAGCCTGAGAGTGAGTCCAAAATTTCTGTAATATTTGGTAACGGGAATTTATCGTCTACAATGCAATCATTAAGTTTACGATAATCGACTACTAGTCGCCACCTTTTGCCGTTTCCACTTTTTTTTGGTACCAATAAAATAGGACTCGACCACTCACTCTTTGCTTCCTCTATTATATCATTGTCAAGCATGTTTTGTATTTGTTTCTTTACTTCATTTTTCATGGAATGTGGCAGCCTATACTGCTTTACATAAACCGGACTTGTATTCGGTTTTAAGGTTATTGATTGCTCATAAACGTCTGTAGTTGTTAATTTGTCGCCGGGTAAAAAGAACACGTCCGAATACTTAGCACATAACTCTTGTATTGATTTCCTTTCCTCCACGTTAAGATGATTTAATTTCAAAATGCCTGATAATGTTTTTGCTCTCTCTAAACTGTTGCAGTTATATTTAAAATCGCATAAATCATAATCTTGTACCGAAAAAACCTCTGGTTCAAACATTGGTAAAGTAACATCGTGCTCATTGGTGTTTAATATCTTTACTGCTAATCTATTATTTTTAATTGTTCCTATACATCCTGCTAAAAATACATTTTCCGTCAGTTGCTTGCTATGAATAATACAGTCATTATTTGTGTTATTATTCAAGAGTAAATATTGAATCGATTCACTTCTGGCTGGAATGTGTAACACTTCGTTTGAATAATCTACAGTGTCACGTAGCGTTAAATAATATTTCTTTCCATATTTAGACAAGGTGATGATGTTAGTCTCCAAGTTGATATTCGATGCATGATGACATAGAAAATCTAAACCTAAAATTCCATCAGCCTTTAATGGCATGTTATCGAAAACATGTAACTTGACTTTAAAGTCAGCGTGTTGTTGCTCATCACGATGAGTCAGATTAAGATTAATAAATCCAGTTGCTTGAGTTTGACCCGCAATACCATTTATGATAGTGTCATCTTTAATTATGGCAATGTTATTTGGTAACGCGACTCTCTTTATTATGGAAATGGATGCTCCCGTATCTACTAGCCAAAAGTATTTTCTATTGCCAAAATATAAGGTTATGAATTTTGCTTTGCCTGCCAACGCCAAAATGTTATGTTTTTGATCGAAAAAACTGCATTTCCTCTGATTCTGAAGTCACAGCTTCGCCGTTGTTAGATTGATCCGTATAAAACACACGATTATCATTACTATTACCACTACCATGAGTTTCGTAACTCGATTGGTTTTTGCTGGATACCTGGTAACTTCGTCCACGATTTGTGTTGAATGACCCTCGAGTTTCTCCTCGGGAACGATAAAATGATCGTCCACGCGATTGTCTGTAATTCCTTCCGTCATGATTATTGGAGTTCTGATGATAGTATCCTCGCTGTCCTCGTAGTTGACGATTATAGGATTGCCCTCGGCGAAAATTATTAGGTTGGAACTTACCTCTAGCACGACATGAGAACTGCATGACATTTTCATCTCTGGAAGTTGATGCCACTGCCAACTCCTCGTCCTTCGCCGCCTGGATTGCGTCCTTCAAACTGTTGTAGTTACGTGCAGCAATAATTGTACTGAGCCGAGAATCACTCAAGCCATCTGCGAATCGTTTAATTGCTTGCTTTTCGTTTAAAGGTTTTAGTATAGCATAATTCTGAGAATTACCATCTGCTTGCGATATTGTAAGATTGGTGAATAGTTTTTCGATTTCCGTGCCGTACTGGTCGATAGTGCGCCAGCCTTGTGTTGTATTTTGCAACCTCGATTGTATTGCAGTGAATGACTTTTTTGGTAACAAGACGGAACGTAAGTCTCTTACAAGATCGTTTGCTGATGTGTAACTGTTGTTCATTCGTAATTTAGCATTTTCTGACAATCTACTCTTCAAGACAAATGTTATAAGTAATGTCTTCCCTGCTTCTGATAACATATCTGCATACATTTCTACAGAATCAATGATACTTTTGATGTTATTTTCTTTACTGTTCATTACAGGAATCAAACTACACGCGGTTTTTAAATCGAATTCCATGGTTACTTCTAGATTTGAGTCTACGTCACAAAATTCACTTCCACTACTACTATCTTCCCTCGTTTCAGAACATAAATCTACTATTCGTAAATAACACGATTTTATTTCATCTCTTAATGAAGTTAGTCTTGTCAAAATATCTGTTTTTATTCCTTCCTTAGTAGTCAATAACTGTATTAGTTTATTACTTTTCTCAAATATTATTTCTGTTTCTGTTAATTTATTTTTTATAACATTAGCCTTAAATCGAGACTTTCCTTTCTTAACTAGATATTTCCTTATTATAGTAAGCTCGTCTAAACATTTAAGTAATTCTTCTTCCATTCCCTGACTTACAATTATATATTATTATTTAAATTACATACCACATTCTCGTAGTGAGTTACCGTAGTAGGGGACAATAACGTAAGTTGATACATTGGAATGCAATTGCCCGCTATAGTAAACACAACTCAGAAGGTGAAATTGAAACACATTTACACAGTTAGTAATATAAACACTAAAGTCACTATTAAAATCCTGAAGGTCCTTCTTCTTGTACTTTCGTCACTTCTTACTTTGTTTGTAACTGTTTTTCACTAACGCTCATTATTTCACTCACTTTATACTACTGAGACCGACTACTCATTCACTAAATAAGCACTTGCACTTTTGCTTCCATCTACTTCATTGGGACATGAACCTCTCGATCATCTGCACGATTCCCTCTGGAACGGTTTAACGATCGCCGAAAATTATTTTGTGCAATCTGCTCCCTGATCCATGAATGGTGGCACTTTTTATATTGCTTATACACAAAATACGCTGCGCCAAGACCCAAAAGTGTACAAATTACCAGCAACACAATACTGATAGTTGACATGTGCATCTTCATTTCTTCGACATGGGCATTGTTCGAACCCGCAGCATTCTGGTTTAAGAAGACAGTCTCCTTTTCCACATTTGATCGACACATTGTGCACCGATTTTTCCCGAATTTAATAAACAAAAATACTTTCATATGTATTACGCCATTATTATCTGTTTTTTTTTCTACATGTTTCGGAGCCGTAACACTAAGCCAACAGTGATCGCGTCACGCGCCCCATAACTGGCAAGGGTCGCCATGTAGGGAACTCGTATTATTGAAACAACCGTTACCGATCAATCAGCCTTTAATACTACTCTCTTAATACTAATGCAATACATCTTATAACATAGATCTTACCTACTAAGTACATACATAGGTACTACACCTCACCACTTTGCTCGTCACAAATTAGGACACGCAGACGAATCAACGACTCTATTTAGGAATCGACACACTCTACTGCTATCGCCGACGACATGCTATTTGTTGGTCGGATAGTGGCCACCGATTCTGTCAGCGGCTGTCTCCGACCTCCGCCCGACGCTCGACAGCCTGCCAGCAAACCGGGGACATGTCGGAAATATCGCAGTTTGTGGAGACCTATTTTTTGAGGTTATATTTTTGGGTAGGCATTTTTTTAACAACTAAGCGGGGTATATTTGCACATAATATATATGGGATGGTTGTTGGTCGTGAAAGTCTTGCCAGATCAGGAATAATGTTGGTACAGATTGTTATATTGTATGAACGTGGACCAGGAATATGAAAGGATCATAATAGGTTATAGTTTCTGCCTATCCCGAGGGGAAAAAGTCGTAAGTTTATGAATGTGTATGTTGCTACAGTTTTTTTAAAGAATGCATACATACAATCTCTTAGGCTTAGGCTATGGGGCCTAAGAGATTTTTTTATTCCTTAAAAAATCGAATCGACGAATTTTTCGACGCCCTGTAACCCTGTCTGATACTTGTAAATATTTTTATTTCTATTATAGAGTTAGTATGTAAATAATGTAAATATTTTAGAAAATAAAGTAATTTCTTAAAGAATTACGTAAAAATTCGAAATAAAAACGTTGTGTAAAATAATTCAGTATCGATTCCCACACAAACAAGATTTTTGGTGGGTCAAACAAAAACAAACCATAGACAATGCTAATTAATTTACTAGATAATGCTATGCTTCTTTCGATGTTTGTTACAAAGAGTATAGTAATTAATATTCTCGCGACGATAAATCAACACACCTACTTAGTGCCAAAGAGCTATAAAGCGAAAATATTTGAATGTCATCTTTGAAAACATAGGTATTTATATCTCAATAATCTATTTAAAACAAGACACGATAATAATCCGACAGTTGCAGTGAAAACGTTGAAGTACGGACTTGTGCTATAAGTAAGTAAGTATGGCAAGTTACACAAATCAGTAACATCTATACTTAGCTCTTAGAAAACATAGGTATTTAAATATCTCAGTATTCTATTCAAAACAAGACACGATAATAATCCGACAGTTGTAGTAGATATAGGACCTATTCGTAAAATGGCTTACGGAGAAAAAAAGGACACGTTCTCGGAATGGCCTATTCTTCAAATGACTTGTTCTCATAATACCTCATTCTGTAAAAGACCTATTCGTTTAATACCTTATTCGTGTAATGACCTATTCTAGAAAGGACTCATTTTTAGGGTTCCGTACCCAAAGTGTAAAAACGGGACCCTATTACTAAGACTTCGCTGTCCGTCCGTCTGTCTGTCACCAGGCTGTATCTCATGAACCGTGAGAGCTAGAGCTAAGCACCTACTATTTGTAGATCTGTCCATTCGCACAAGTGGCCGTTCGCGTAAAAGTCCTTTCGCGTCCATGCGTACCAATGTCTTTTCACGCATTTTTCTTTCGAGCCTAGAATATCCTAGATCTTAAAAAAAGGAATTCCAGACACACGAAATTACTGTGGGGCAATTCTTCAAAGAAATTGTTTATTTGCAACTTTTAATGTAAAAAATCTACTATATAATAAGCAGATTTCAATTTACGCATGCCAATAATTGATATAATTCTTAAATTTGTACCTTTTCTTTAAATTTTGTTGATTTTTATTAAAGAGATAGTAAATGAAAGGTTTTTTCTTATTTATACTTATACTCGCATCTTCATTTAAATACGAATCATTTCACCTTTATGAAATACTCTGAATTACTGTTGTAAATGAACAAATTACATTCACAGTTTCATTAACGAACATCATCATCCTCCTGCCCTTATCACAATTCGTTTGTGGTCGGCGCAGCATATCTTCTTTATTCCATACTTCTCTATTATTCGTCATCTCATCAGACATTTCTTTTGGCTTAGTAGACATTGGACTTATTCGCAAAATGACTTGCAGTTCTTCCCAAAGGTATCATTCTTTTTATAGCACATCCATCGTTTTTATGGTCTTTTTCTACTCATATACCCATCCACATTTATACATACTCAAAACTTTCCTCACGACATTTTCGTCATCCCTCCGCATCACATGCCCATACCACGACAACCGATTACTACACAACTTTTCATTCACCGGCGCCACTTTCAGACTACCACTCCACTCATTTCTAATTTTATCATTCACGTAACACCACACATCCTATCATTAACGAACTCATAGAAAAAAAATAGGGCATACCTACCGAGAATAGGTCTTTCTAAGAACAAGTCTTTCTGCGAATGAGTCCAAAGTAGAATAGGTTATTTCACGAATAGGGCATTTTCAGAATGAGGCATATTGCGAATAAGTCCAAAAACGACTGCAGGTCATTTTGCGAATAAGTCCAATGTCTACTAAGCCGTGAAAACGTTGAAGTACGGACTTGTGCTAAGTATGGCAAGTTACACAAAGCAGTAACATCTATACGTAGCTCTTAGAAAACAGGTATTTAAATATCTCAGTATTCTATTCAAAACAAGACACGATAATAATCCGACAGTTGCAGTGAAAACGTTGAAGTACGGACTTGTGCTAAGTATGGCAAGTTACACAAAGCAGTAACATCTACTTAGCTCCGTAGTTCGGGCAAGTTCTCTAGAACTTTCTCTTCGTTTTAATTATTTTCCTTTGAGAGTATTTAACTAGGGATTTTCCTTATTATATTAAAAGGTTTTATGAATAAAGGGAAGTGTCAACAAAGAGATTTTAGTACATTTGTCTGAAACGTAGTCAAATTAAAATATTTTTTTATAGCAGAATTAATTCGCAGATATAAGGATACCGACTTTTATAGGATCGACTTTTGTAGGATTCTTATAAGGAAAACTCAAAGGCAATTTCTGTTTTTTTTTTTTATAAAAACTGTCAAACTTAGGTAAATTGGGTTGCCGAATGGTTTTTTAGGTCAAAAAGTTACAGTTAAAATCAGTTAATCTTTCCTAAAAAGGTTACTTTCATTATTGTATTCAAAAAGAAATCAGATATAGAAAATATTCTATATTTGAAAGCGACGATACCTTACAACAAAAATTGTTCCATAGTCTTTTTCAAAAATGTCTCAAATATACAGCCAGCTGCTGTCCAAACAATGACGTACATAATTTTAAAC
This sequence comes from Xestia xanthographa, assembly GCA_905147715.2. Lineage (NCBI taxonomy): Eukaryota > Metazoa > Arthropoda > Insecta > Lepidoptera > Noctuidae > Xestia > Xestia xanthographa. The sequence continues at coordinate 10,702,688 of LR990660.1, read as the reverse complement.
GTGGCGAAAAATATGTATGACTACAAACAAAACAACGTCAAACAATGTAACCAAGCTATTGTTTAAAATATCCAATAAACCACAAGGTTCAAAACGTTCAGTCTGGAGGTCAAATAAAAAAAAGAACCGATTTCATCGAATCGTTCACTCAAACTCGTTCGTTCTCAAAAATTTCCGCGAAATCCTAACAGCCAACGTTCGTCGTAGTTTTAAAGCCTGCAAACTCTAATATGGAAACTTTTCGACGATGTCAGTAACTGGAATAGTGGAGGCAGAAGCCAGTTATTTTAGCTAGTTCGGAACTTTACCTGGATGTCATCGTGTAGGGGAAGCTACCAGACTGTTATGCCAGACGCCCTAGTGCGAGGGCGCGGTGCAAAAAAAAAAAAAACATTATTAATTTTTTTTCATTATTTGTGAAAATGTTTTCAGAAATTGTCCTATGTTGTCCCAAATAAAACAATTATTTATTACTATCACTGCATATTCTAAATCAAAGTCGTCCGCCGCGTCTGTCCCTATAAAGGGTGTAAAACACCTCTTAACGAAGCCAGAGGCACTTATTCTCCTCGTCATTACGATCATTTTTTGTTTTACATCATACCTGGGAACCTTCTGGTTACGGAGATATTGGGGGTCAAAGTTCCAACTTTCTGACAAGTTTTTTTTTTTAAATACAAGTTTTTAATATAAGATTTTTACTTTAAAAACCTCCACGACCCCGTACTATTCAATCCATCCATCAGCACAATGTTTTGAGTGCGTTACATTGAGTTCTACCACAAAACATGATTTTTCACCCCAAAAAAAAAAGTCGTTTCCCAGCAATAATTTTTGCGTAAAGTTACTTAGTTTGATGTGCAGAATACACATCAAACCTTACATTCCTTCCTTTACCATTCTTTTGGCTTGGTTGACGGCTTCGTGATGAGGTCTTTTACACCCTGTGTATGCTATCTTTAAAACTTCGCAACGGATTTTGATGCGGGTTTTTTTAATAGATAGAGTGATTCAAGAGGAAGGTTTGAGTATATAATTTGCGGGCGGACGAAGCCGCGGGCAACAGCTAGTTATTATAATAACATTTTCATAATTTTGAGGAATTTATTCATATCTAATAGATGATACTAATTGTGTTTGTTGCAATAAAATGCCATAGGATAATTTTATTGTATTTTCAATATTCATAAATCGACATATTTACGTTACGTTTCAACCGCGCGCTCGTGCTGGGACCTTTAAGGTAATATGGCAACTGTAACTTATGCTGTGCACGTGTAACTACAAATTTAGTTGTATGTATGTGTTTGGCTGCGACATGTGTTGCAAATAAAAGTTGTGCTGAGCTAAAAACTAATTTAGAATTTACTGGGATGCCTATATAGTTGTATTGTATATTGTAAAACGGGCTGGTGTCCGCAACTCCACGTCAAAGCGCGTATTTTGCGTATGGGCTATAATCCACCACGCGGGCCCAGTGCGGATTGGCAGATGTCACATGTTTTCGATTTTTTAGGGTTCCGTAGTCAACTAGGAACCCTTATAGTTTCGCCATGTCTGTCCGTCCGTCCGTCCGTCTGTCCGTCCTCGCTTAATCTCTGTGACCGTTAGCACTAGAAAGCTGAAATTTGGTACCCATATGTATATCAATCACGCCGACAAAGTGGTAAAATAAAAATTGGAAAAAAAAGTTTTATTAGGGTAGCCCCCCTATATGTAAAGTGGGAAGTGTTTTTTTTTTTATTTCAACCCTAACGTGTGATATATTGTTGGAAAGGTATTTAAAAATGAATAGGGGTTTTCTAAAATCATTTTTTGATAATGTCAATAATTTCGGAAATAATCGCTCCAAAAGTAAAAAACAATGTGTCCCCCCCCCTCTAACTTTTGAACCATAAGTTTAGAAAATATGAAAAAAATCTGAAAAGTAGAACTTTATAAGGACTTTCTAGGAAAATCATTTTGAACTTGATGGAAACAACAGTTTTTGTACAAAAAAGACAAAAAGTTGTACAAAATGATTTCTGGACTAAGTTTGTAGTATATTCGTATATGCAAGCATTTTTACATAATGGATACCCACCTTTAAACTCATAAGTGGGAACACTTATTGTGACGGACGGGAAACTACGGAACCCTACACTGAGCGTGGCCCGACACGCTCTTGGCCGGTTTTTTGTTTATTTATTCTATGAAATGCTGATTTCCTCACGATGTTTTCCTTCACCGTTAGGCCAACGTTTATTTAAATTAAGCTACGCGGATTGAGATCGGTGAGGCCCTCGTGGTTAAATAATAACAGCTGCTTGGGTCGACGGTTAGACCAGATTTCGCGGGCAAGTCCGCCGTCGCGCGTCGATACGTCTGCTGGAGTTCTTAAGGAAGACCGTATGGTGGAGTTGCGTTTGGGTAGGTTGGTCCGTAGATGGGTTGTGGTCCCGGCTGTTATTTGTAGATCTTTGACAGTCGTTACAGAAAGACAGAACATATAAATCTCGACAAAACAAATTTCATGACATTCAGAAGTAGAGTAGGTAAGTAAAATAGCAAACATGAACATAAATTACCGAAATAATTAGATCCAGGAAGTAGACGTTACGAGATTTCTGGGTATAAAGATAGATAATAATTTAAATTTTAAAGAACATATTGATACATTATGCTCTAGATTAAATACATTTTCTTATGCATTGTTTAAACTTAAACAAATGGTCAGTACTTCTACAGTCCTTACAGCCTACAACGGCTATGTTGCACCTATTCTAAAGTATTGTGTTATTTTTTGGGGTAATTCTACTAATAGAGAAGCGGTATTTAGAGCCCAGAAGAAATGCATACGAGCCATCACGAGTATAAAAGTAACAGTCAGTTGCAGACCATCATTTTTAAAATTAAATATTCTTACGTTACCATGTATATATATATTAGAGGTTATAATGTTTGTAAGAAAAAATACAAACCTCTTTAGTAAATTACATAACAAAAGACATCAGTTCAAAATATGCTTACCAATCAATAAAACAGCGTTATTAAATAAAAGTATATTATGTATGGCTCCACGCATATATAACCATTTACCAAACTCATTCCTGGAGATAAATGATATGAATTTATTTAAAAAGAATGTCAAAACACTGTTACAAAAAAAAGCATATTACTCTGTCACTGAATATTTACAGGACAAACTTATATAATGTATGTAAATTTGCATGCCCTAGAGTAGGATATGGCTAATGGACACTATTGTTTATTTAAGACCCTTTATTTTGTACCCATATTCGCAAATGAATAAATGATTATGATTATGATTACAGAAGGCCGAAAGTCTGCAAGCAGTCTAACCAAGAGGTATCGTATTATCCAGGACTAAACTGGGTTGTGTTGGTCAGATAGACAGTCGCTCCATGTAAAATACTGGTATTCAGCTGCATTTGGGTAGACTGGAAACCGACCCCAACATAGTTGGAAAAAGGCTAGGCGGATTATGATCCAACAAACTAAACTAACTACCTAGTTATTAAAGAGTGCACAAAAACATCTCTCAAAATATGGCAAACAGCAAGAGAATAAACCGTAGTATCTCTGAATACAAAGTAATAATCCAAACGTCATCCCGGAAAGATCTTCCTGTCGGAATTGCAACGTATATTTAATCAAAAGAAAAACGGGAAGCAAAGAAAGTAAAGCCCCAGTCTTGCAATGTGAGGACAGTAAAAGAAAAAGACAAAGATTGTTGGAAAGAAAAGCAACGTCGGACGTAGTACTTGTAAACATGCCTTCGGAGTAAATTACAGGAATTTGTTATTTACGTTGTGCAGTCGTGGAGATACTGATTAAAAAAACTTCTTTGGAATGTCTTTGAGATGTGTTATACTTTTGCATTGAATTTTTATGTCATATAAAATTAACATAAATAAAAAATAAAATAAAAAAACATAAACTAAAAAGATTGTTCTGATCTGTTTGAATATGTTGAATTGTTAAAGTTAGTGAGTTATCTACGCTCCTAGTTTATGATAACATTAGGCAACGCCTAAATGAATTTTCTAAATAAAAGCATAGTGTTGGATTTTGCATGATACCTATTTAAGCAATCATTAGATGTGGCGTTAAACAATAAATAAATGTTAAAGAAAGTTATATTTAATTTTTTACATAAAGTTCAATCATGAATCGTATCCGAGTAGATAATTAACCTAATACGCTGGGTCTTAAAGTATGAAACTTTTCACAAGAGTTCCTTAGTAACACGATAAAGGTATGCAGTGATGAAGGATTCCTGAAAATTTATTTCCCTGAAGAGATTACGTACCTACTTGAAAAAGATTTGGGACATGGGGCATTAATCATAATCATAATCATAAATCTTTATTTATCTCGACATCAAAAATTACAGGCACTGGTATTATGCACAAACTTAAATAGAGAAAGGTGTCTGAAGTAGGACAATCCTGAGGTACAGATCACCTCTCCGGCTTATATAATATAACATTTTAATTTTAGCAACAAAAATAAGTCAAGATTCTAGAGTTAAAGTTAGAAGTAGGTACTTAAAATGAATTATTTGAAATTTTACAATAACTATAGGTACGTAAAATAAAATGTGCAATTGACATATTAAAAAAAATAACTTGTGGAACATTTTGGTTCAAAAGTAGTACTAGGTACAGACCAAACATAAACAAACAAAAAATAAAATTATATAAATTATGCTTGCAGGCATAATAAAAAAATAAAAATATGATTGTACAAAAAAGTGGGTTAAGATGTTCTTATGTAGGTACTACATACACGAAAACAAAATTTAAAATCAAAAGGATGAAAGTGGAAATGGAGTGATGAGAGTGGATTGATGCAATGCGTGAGTAGATGTGTGTGTAAATGTGTGTGTGCGAATGTGAGAGTGTAAATGTTTAGTGTTTTTGCGTGAGGGTTAAGACACAGGTTTAAGTAAATTTTCTGTGGAAGCATAGTCAAGACTTAATAGCCAGGTGCGCAGTTTTCTTTTACAAATAGCTTTAGTGTGTATGTAAATAGAAATTTTATTATTAATTGAATTATAAAGAAAAGTGCCAAGGAAGGCAAAAAAATTTTGGGTAAAACTAGCATTCATCTTGTATGGTACCTACAATTACCTAAGAAGTTTAAAATCAATGTTAAACATCACTAAACACTTAAGTAAATAAAAATAAACAACTCATCCTATCGTATATTATTACAGTATAATAATTATTATTACTTAGTTACCAACAAACCAAAATCAACTGCTGATAAACGCCTTATTAAATCTGCTTCAATATTTCAGACCGTCAATTTGCTATTAAATTATATCAGGCGCTCGAATCTCTGCGGTATCGCTCGGCAATGTTAATGGCGAATCTGCTTCAACAAACTGCGCTAATTAATGATATTTTGATTGGTAACGTAAAGTTATATTTACTGTAGATCATGATTGAAGATCATCATCATCTGCCTAGCCTTTTCCCAAGTTTTATTGGGGTTGGCTTCCAGTCTAACCGGATGCTGCTGATTACCAGTATTTCACATGGAGCGACTGCCTATCTGACCTCTACAACCCAGTTAGTACTGGGTAATACGATACTCCTTGGCCTCCTGGCTTCCTCCTTTTCTCCTCCTCCTCTCCTCCTCCTGATTGTCAGACATTTGGGCCACTGACTACCTGTAACGACTGTCAAAGATCACAAATGACAGCCGGGATCAACTGCTTAACGTGCTTTCCGAGCTACGGAGGAAACTCGGTATGTAATGGGTGGTCACCCATCCACAGACCAACCCAGGCAAGCACGGCCTTAAAGATCGACCCGAGTGGCTGTTATTATTTAGCCACAAGCTCCTGATTGAAGATAATGTAATGAATAAAGGCTTTCCAATCCATGTTCTCCGATCTTCTTCTTGACGTGTCGTTGTACTAAAATTGTGTTAGACCAGTATTGCGAGACCTGCGCAGTTCTAATATTTGCTACGATTAAATCTTGAAAGGTGCAAGTGGTGGTGCAGGATGGGCAGGGATGGAGGTAGAGAATGTCCTGCAGAGGGGCTCCTCACTGGCAATCTGTTTGGGGTGGATTGAGGATACCCCATTTGGCCAGATTATATCTACAGCGGCCAAACTTTTTTTTTTTCGGTTGGGAAATCATCAAATGACTCCTCCCGCTCTGGGCAGAGCAGGAGAAAGAAAGAAAGAAAGAAAAAAAAAAATCTTTATTTATCGCACGGCCATGACATGCATAAAAAAATTAAAAACATAACAAGTATTGCTAAACGGAACAATAACAAAGAGTAAATTTAAAAATATAGGTAGTTGACAGCTTGCACGTCGTGAGTGCGATAAATAGGTTACCACTCAGCATGAGAGGAGGAAGTGCCAGACTTTTACTGACTAAAACCCATCCATGTTCCTTCATCGCCCTTTGTGTTCCGGGGCCACGGTATCCCTTTCGAACAGTCCCGCAACCCCGGCAGGCATCGGTCCTTACGGACCCCTTCGTTTTTGCTGACTCTTTGAGGCGCGCGTGGAACACGAACGCGCCGTCGACACGGCCTGCCGTCATGAGACGGACGGACGGCGAGCTAGCCCATAGCCCACCATCCACAGGCCACAGCGGCCAACCTGGGCTCACAATCGGTTAAGAGATTTCCAGATTGGCCACTACAGTTTGTATTCAGGCGGCAGTATCCACTAGGTCCATAAACATTTTTCAATACTTACGTCCCTGTAGATACAATAAATTGTAGTCTCCTTCTACAAAAATAAATATGTCAAGTTCCTAGAAATACTCAATACAAGTCGATCTCTTGAATCATCTACAGAAAACACCTTGTCATCACGTGCTTCCAATGTTTTGATGATGAGACGGTAAGCAATGATATTGTGTTTATGATCCACAGTACATCCCCTGAAATGACCAATTGTTCTGCCAACCACGGCAACCACGATGCATCAATCTTCAACGAGGCATTTTGACGACAAACTAAACGCGTTGACAATAAAAACTGTGCGTAAAAAATATTATAGAAAACTTCGACACGACAGCCGAATATTCAAATTATTTTCCAATAACATGTTTCTCTATACACACAAAAGAAATAACGAAAAAAAGGGAATACAAAATAAAAGTTTGTTAAACCCTGTTACGTAAAACGAAACGTCACGTGTCTCGTTAGTCTTTTTTTGCGATCTGCCCGATCGTTCACCCTGCCCACTGTGCAGATTGACATGACAGAAATAGTTCTGCGTGCACAGTGGGACAAAATATAGACAATAAAGTAATCAGTAGATGACAGAAACATGGTTCCATTGTTATTTAGTTAGAGTTACTCTCTGAAGGCTTGGCCTCGACTAATCATTGTATTTATCATCAATAAGGTTTCACAAAGTAATTAATATTAATAGTTACTCGTGATCTTGTAACAATGAAGACGACAACTTGACAACTAACTTCTTTAAATGAGAAAAGGCTAAATCGTTTTTATAAGCAGAATTGGCCACGTGGTGCCTTAAAAAAAGATATACAGGGTGTAAACCACTTCATCACGAAGCCGTCAACCAAGCATTCTGTACATCAAACTAAGTAACTTTACGCAAAAATTATTGCTGGGAAACGACTTTTTTTTGGGGTGAAAAATCATGTTTTGTGGTAGAACTCAATGTAACGCACTCAAAACATTGTGCTGATGGATAGATTGAATAGTACGGGGGTCGTGTAGGTGTTAAGAGTAAAAAGATTACATTAAAAACTTGTATTTAAAAAAAAAACTTGTCAAAAAGTTGGAATTTTGACCCCCAATATCTCCGTAACTAGAAGGTTCCCAGGTATGGTGGGGAACAAAAAAATGATCGCAATGACTAGGAGAACAAGTGCCTTTCGGCTTCGTTAATAGGTGTTTTACACCCTTTAGAGAAAGGAAAACGTGTACCTAGTGATTTCCACATTCAGAAAGAAGAACTGAGCTCCAAAAACTAGAATGTAAGTACGTTTAATTATTATTATGATGTTGTGACTCCCTCGTTTCTGTAGTGCCTCAGGGATGTTTGCCCAATCGCGTACAGGTTTCCATGCCATCATCAGGAAAAAGGTAGCATCGCTTGTGAGGAGGATTCGGGGGAGTGGCAATAGGATCCTGAAAGTCGTGGCCGAGGACCCGAGAGCTCCTGTACTGAGACATCTCATGGGGAATCATTGTCCGCATGAAATGTCTCGTAAGTACCTACATGAATCAATAACCGGCCTTTAATATGCTTTTCTTTGTTATTTATTTAATTTGTTACCTACTAATCCTAGTATTCAAGTCAGTTATGTGTGTATTAACAAAAATGGTTCCTATGTTATTCCGAATAAAAACAATTAAAATTTATTATTCTTAATCTTTTGAACGCCATAGTCACATGTGACAAGCAAACGAAGCGCGTGCCCTGTACTCCAAACAACACAATTAAGATTGTGACAAAATGGTTGGTGAAATTGTGTCTTGGCGTTGAGGGCACGCGCGTGCGGCCAAAAGGTTAAATGAATGACAAACCTGGCTCAGTTTACATCACTATCAAGCGTTTAGTTGACGTATGCCACATTTCAGCCTAATCTCTTATTAGTAGATTACAAACACTCATCACACTTCAATGGGGAGACACAGGCAAAGATAATCTAAGATGGCGCCACCATAGCTGGTCTCAATCTGACCAATGAGGTTAAGCTATTTTGTAATATAAAATGACATTACTACATTTTGAACCAATGACGATGTTGGGAACCTGCTATGCCAACTGGCACTGCTATGTATAACTGTTATATTATAAGCTTTGTACCTATGTTTTGCCCGTCATGTGCCTGCGGCAAATAAATATTTTTTCTTTCTTTATTTCTATGCTTACGCCATTAGTTCCACAGTGTGTCTCCTTAATACAGCCTAACGAGTGACGACTTCTCACACCGTTGGACATAGGTCTTACTTGGTCTGTGTGTCCACATTTCTGTGCCAGCCTTATCCATTATTTTTACCGTAAAGACAAAAATTTGGTCGGCCCCTCACCATCACGCTCTTTTCCCAGTCAACAAACAAGTTCCCAGCAAACACTCGTCAGCATCATCATTGCAGTCGAATGACGTCCACTGCTGGACATAGGCCTCCCTCAAGTGTCGCCACATTGACCCCTCTCGTGCGACTCGCATCCAGCGGATCCCCGCAACTTTCACCAGGTCATCGGTCCACCTAGTGGGAGGTCTTCCCATGCAACGTCTTCCGGCTCGCGGTCGCCACCCCAGAACTTTTCGGCCCCATCGTCCATCCGTTCTGCGAGCAATGTGCCCTGCCCACTGCCACTTAAGTTTGGCAATTCTTCGGGCTACGTCGGTAACCTTGGTTTTCTTTCGGATGTCTTCATTTCTCATTGGATCACGCAAGGATACTCCGAGCATAGCCCTCTCTATTCCCGTTTGGGTGACTTTAAGCCTTCTGATGAGGCCCATTGCGAGCGGTCATGTTTCGGTCCCGTATGTAATCACTGGCAACACACACTGGTCATAGACATTATTCTGGAAGCAAACACTCAGTTTAGCATTTTATGGAGAAATCGGATCCCCAAAGCACGTACCAACGACCTCATATCTGTCTTCATGACAAAATTGAGGTCAAGAGTTGGTTCATTTAATATTCGTCCTTGGGGTGAAGACGGCAACCATGTGGTTTTAAGTAGTCAGTTAAGTCAGTAGGTAGAATTCCTAGAATTCCTATAGATATGTCTAGCCTTGGTATACAGTACAAACACAACACCAGCGTATGTCATGATGGGACAAATCACCGCGGTATAGAGGCGCAACTTGCACCTGAGAGACAACTTACTAACAGGAAATGGAGCCTACCCATAGCAAAGGCGACTCGGTCACGAGCTGCACTGATATGCAGCCCGAAGGACAGATGGTCGTCGAGTATGACTCCTAGATATCTGGCTTCCTTCTCCCAAGGAATAGGCTTACCGTACAGAGTGATTGGGCTGGGGGAGGTGGAATTGATACGCGGTTTAAAATAAAAAACCGCCAGAGTCTTATCGGGGTTAACTTTAATTCTCTACTTCCGGATCCATGCATCTAATACGTCGGCTGAGGTTTGTAGGTTTCTGGCGATAGCGTTCTTATAACGACCAGCGTAATAGATGGCCGTGTCAGCCGCGAACAGGGCTAACTGAGCCTTTTTGCTTCGACAGTACGTAACAGCGTAACAGCGAGAATAATATAAGCGGGGAGATGGCGGCTCGAATGGGGTGGGAAGACGACAACCATGTGGTTCTAAGTAGTCAGTTAAGTCAGTAGGTAGAATTCCTTCGTGGGAATAAGGCAAAGAGACCATAAACACCACGAGTGTGCATAACGCACCTTCTTATTTTTGTCTATTGATTGTTTATGATTTTGTATTAAGAAAAAGCTTTTGTTCTAGTCTTAAGAAAGTCAGTAAAATTTCCTACCTTTTGAAAAAGCGCCTTTCTTTTAATAGATTAAAACAATATTAAAACATACAGTCCACTCACAGTTACATATTGGTCCTTCTACCTTAAATAACATGGTAGAAACAAGATCTGGAAGAAAAACTGATAATACCAATGCGGTGCCGGGTGCTTCGACCGTCGGGGACGGAGACCCTCCTGTCATCGCACCGACTGCGGTCGTAGAAACCGCTGGGCTGCCCAGCGCTACTACTTCTGTTTCAGGTTCTTCGAGTACGGTAAGGAGCCGTACTTTAAATATCGAGGCAGACTATGCCCTAAAAATTGCGAACTTGGAACGTGCAGCCGTAGAACGGGAGCACATGCGGGAGCGTGCTGCGCTAGAATTGGAGCGGACGGCTTTAGAACTACGCAAGCAAGCTGAAATTGCCGAAGCGATGGAAGGAGGTAGCGTGCGTGGTAAATCAAGTCGTACAAGCCATATTTCCAACAGGGAGATACATAAATGGTTAAATAAGTGTGTTGACTCTATTCAGGTTGATGTTACAAAGGAACCACAGGACGTTGTCATTACAGATTCTTCTGTTAAGAGACCTACGGTCAATTTTATACAGCGTCCGGGGGTTGCCTTGGTTCCTCAACAGGTGCCTAACAAGCATGATTCCTGTCTAGCAGACAACAGCTCCATTCCTATTGCGCTAAAACCAGGCACTTTATCTACTAACAATAATAATTGTACTCCATCCTCAGATATAGCTCAACTAGCCCAAGCAATTGCGTCTTTGTCAAGCAGGAATGTATCCAGACCTAAATTTTGGGACGGTCGCCTACCTGTGTTTGACGGTAAAGCTTTGGACTGGTTAACTTTTAATAAAACGTACGAAAATACCAAGGTAGAGTATTCAACTTCAGATAATTTAGCGCGCATCAATTATGCGCTTAAAGGAGCAGCTCGTGAAGCTGTTGCGATGCTGCTAGTGTCAGCACGCAATCCTTCTGAGGTGATGGAAGCTTTAGCGGTTAGGTTCGGTAGGCCTGAACACATTGTTTTACAGGAAGCCAGTACCCTTCGTGCGTTACCAAAGATAAATAATGACGGTAGCGATCTACATAAGTTTGCTTGTCGCGTTCGTAACTCGGCCGAGGTGATGAGGCTTCTTAACCAAAGTTCCTATTTGGAGTCGCCCGAGATTTTTCAGTCTGTTTTGAGTAAACTCACGCCTCTGTTGCGGACACGCTGGGCAGACTATGCATCAAAATATTTTTCACAGCAAGGAGATTGTACCAAGCTGGAGCTCCTGGCCCGGTTTCTAATTCGAGAGGTAGACCTGCAGCTCAAGTTTGGTCTAATCACCGAGCCAATCAATTATGTGAAAAAGGGTGATAAAGTTCATGTAGTACAGGCTGACGATTCTTCTTCTTCTTCAAATCCGCGCCCTTCTTCCGCTAAAACTCATGAAAAATTAAATAACAAGCTCGTTTCTAACGATAATAAATCTTGTTGTTTTTGCAGCGAAAGTCATGACATATGTCAATGTAGCACCTTCAAGTCATTGTCTGTCACTGATAGATGGCAATTTGTCAAAGATAAAAAGTTATGCCACAAATGTCTGCAAAGAGGTTCACATAACTATAAAAATTGTAATATTAAAAAAGAGGTTTGTAATGATAAAAAATGCCGCTCCGCACATCATAAGCTACTACACATTGCTTATGTAGTAGAAAGCGAGGACGATCACGAAGATTCGGCCTCTCCTACCTGTCCTGAACTTTCGAACTCAGATAAATCTTCCAATGTAGAAATAACTGAATTTATTGCGCATGCTAATAGTTCGGCCGCCTCCAATAGACCTCTCCTGAAAGTCGTTCCTGTCACGGTGTCAGGTCCGACTGGTAGCGAGGACACCTACGCCCTATTGGACGACGGGTCTACGGCAACCTTTATAGATGCAGATCTCGCGGCGCGGATAGGAGCTAGGGGCCCTCTAGTGGAAACTCTTTTAAGATGCGTTGGTGGCTTATCAAAGGACACGCAAGTAGAATATGTTGACTTTAATGTCAAAGGCCACCACGTCAGCAAAATGCATCGCGTCAATCGAGCACGGTCTCTAAAATCTTTACAATTAGCTAAGCAGTCTGTCTCCCCTCACACTGTTAATGATTATCCATTTCTTTCTGAATTAAAATCTGTTCTTTGTTATGACAATGTTCAGCCCAAGGTTGTAATCGGTATTGATAATTGGCATCTCACCATACCTCAAGCCGTACGCAAAGGTTCCAAGTCACAACCAGTCGCTATTAAAACTGCTTTAGGCTGGGTATTGTTTGGTTTTAGTAGTAGCAGGACTAGACCCGTCGAACTACTGAATCACCTTTTCGAAGAACATGTTGATAATAATCAAAATCAATCGCTGGAAAGCATGATAAAAGAACAATACAAGTTAGACTCAATAGGTATTTCTAAAAAGACACCGCATAGTGCTGACAACCTACGTGCTGTTCAGATTTTAGACCGTACTGCCAATCGTTTAGCATGTGGTAGGTTTGAAGTAGGTCTTTTGTGGAAATCTGATAGCTCTGTTGTTCCTAATAGCTATCCTCTTGCCTTGTCCCGTTTCCTTAGTTTAGAAAAGAAAATGTTGCGAGATCCAGTTTATGCTGAGCGCTACAAACTAAATATTCACGAGATGATTAACAAAGATTATGCTGAAAAGTGTCAAATAGAGCATTCTTCTGATTCTGTGTGTTGGTATCTTCCACATTTTGGAGTAGTAAACCCAAATAAACCAGCAAAGCTTCGTGTCGTTCACGATGCTGCAGCGAAAACTCATGGCGTCAGCCTAAATTCGCTTTTGTTAACAGGGCCAGATTTATTACAGTCTCTATATGACATTTTGCTTCGTTTTCGGGAGGGTAAAGTAGCTTTGACCGCGGATATAAAGGAAATGTTTCCTAGGTTTAAAATAATTGAACAGGACCAGGATGCGCAAAGGTTTTTGTGGCGAGACAGTCCTGATGAACCCATTCAAACCTATAGGATGTCTTCCATGATCTTCGGGGCAGTATCTAGTCCATTTACTGCTCTGTATATGAAAAATAAAAATGCACTGGAGGTCAAGGATCAGTTTCCACAAGCAGCACATGCTATTGTACATGATACGTATATGGACGACTATATTGGCTCCGTGTCTTCCAGTGACATAGCAGCTAGTTTGGCTGCTGATATAGTAAAAGTTCACGCGCGTGCTGGACTTGAAATGCGTGGGTGGGTATCTAATGACCTCTCCGCACTTAAACTTTTACCTAAAAGTCTTATATCTGAGACAGTGTGTGAATTAAACGTCAGTCTTGCTAATCTTCCTTCATCTACTTCTTGTACACGAGCTTTAGGACTATATTGGCATCCAACTACTGATCTTTTAAGTTTTAATACTCCAGGTAAAGGTGAAGAAGCTATTTTACCTAGCCTACTTACAAAACGCAAAGTACTTTCATTAATTATGAAAGTATTTGACCCACTGGGTATCCTTGCTCCCGTTGTAATTCGCGGTCGAATTTTATTTCAAAATGTCTGGCGAATGAATCTGGATTGGGACACTCAGTTTCTCAGTTCTGAAATCAAGACATGGAACGATTGGTTCCAAGATTTGATTTTAACTACACAGCTCAAAATTCCTCGTTGTTACAATCCACGGGGAACGGAGCCCAGTCAAGTTGAACTGCACATCTTTGCAGACGCAAGCGCACAAGCTTATACTGCTGTAGCATACTGGCGTTTTCTTTATTTGAATGGAGATGTGCAACTCGCACTCATATCTAGCAAATCACGGGTCACCCCTTTGAAGCCATGTAGTATTCCTAGATTAGAATTACAAGCTGCACTAATAGCTGCTCGTCTAGCTAGTTCCATCGTAGATGCAGTTAGATTAAAACCTCACAAACGCATATTTTGGTGCGATTCAATGAACGTTTTGGGTTGGCTTCGAAACGATGCACGCACCTACAAACCTTTCATAGCTCATCGAGTGGGTGAGATAATAGAACTCACTGATGTCCGAGAGTGGCGTTGGGTGCCCACCAGCCTCAACGTCGCTGACGACGCAACCCGTTTGGGTCGAGGTCCTCTTATTCCAGAGTCCCGTTGGATAAAGGGACCCAACTTTTTATTGACCTCAGACTGGCCTGAAGAGCCTGTTATGACAATGGGAACTACTCATGAAACTCATGCTCATGTCATCAACATTATATCAAACGATGATCATTCATTGTCTGCGAACGCACGACGTTTTAGTTCGTGGTCTCGCCTAATCAGAGCTACTGCTTACGCTCACCGGTACTTATCATTACTGCGACTTCATTCATTACGTAAGAAAAATATTTGCGTTGATTTCAATCATAAAGTTCCAAACCTCATACTCACTTTTAATTTGCCACCAACCCCAAACGTTAACAGTGGCCGTGGCTTTCTGCCTCATACGCTGACTTCTGATGATTTACACTTAGCAATGATTCATGTTTATCGTACGAGTCAGATAGATTCATTCTCGGAGGAAATCAGATCCATCCGGAACAATTTACCCGTGTCACGCCGTAGTAGGTTATTCAGATTATCCGCTATTAATGATAGTGAGAATATTTTGCGGTTATCTAGTAGAATAGCCGCTGTCAAAGAGGTACCAGAAGCTGTCAAGTCTCCTATTCTGCTTGACGGAAAACATCCTGCTGTCCGACTTCTCGTGCTAGACTACCATCGAAAGGCGGCTCATGCATACACAGAGATGATCGTAAACGAACTACGGCAAAAATATTGGATATTGAGCCTTAGGAGCACTGTACGTTCGGTAGCCTTCAAGTGTCAGTTTTGCAAGGTCCGTCGAAGCGTCGCGTTTCAACCACCCATCGGCGACCTTCCTGCAGCCAGACTCGCTCATCACTGCAGACCATTTTCTTTCGTGGGCTTAGACTATTTTGGCCCCTTCACCGTGAAGATTGGGCGAAGAACGGAAAAGCGCTGGGTTGGCTTATTTACTTGCTTAACGGTTCGAGCTATTCATCTGGAAGTTGTCCACTCATTATCATCAGACGCTGCAATAATGGCCCTAAGAAGATTTATAGCTCGACGTGGAACACCAACTGAAATCCACTCTGACAACGGCACATCCTTTGTTGGCGCAAATAGAGAACTCAAAACCCTATACGAGGAAGCTGTCCCAAACTTCGCTGCTAGTGAAATGATCAAGTGGAAATTCATTCCCCCATCAGCACCTTTCATGGGAGGAGCCTGGGAAAGACTCATAAAATCAGTCAAGACAGCTCTAAAAGTGACCCTCGGAAATAATGTAAGGACACCGACCGATGAGATACTTTTTACCCTTCTATGTGAAGCCGAAGCATTAGTCAATTCTAGACCTTTGACGCACGTCGCGAATGACCCTCAACACCCTGAAGCGCTCACTCCAAATCACTTTCTTCTGGGATACTCTTCAGGACGCCCTATTCCAGCAGAATTAACTGACAGTGATGTCTGCAGCAGAGCAGGATGGAAAAGAGCAGTGCGTATGGCCGACCATTTTTGGAACAGATGGGTCGTAGAGTACCTGCCTACCCTTTCTCCTAGAAGAGCAATTGGAACAGCCCCATTAATATCTATTGGTGACATGGTAGTGGTAGCTGATGGTACGTTACCACGTGGATCCTGGCCCAAAGGCCGTATTACCGCTACCTATCCGGGTAAAGACGGCGTCACACGGGTAGTAGATATTGCTACTAAGGGAGGCATACTCCGTAGGCCACTTAAGAAGGTCGTTCCTTTACTTTGAAAGGGGAGCATGTGCATAACGCACCTTCTTATTTTTGTCTATTGATTGTTTATGATTTTGTATTAAGAAAAAGCTTTTGTTCTAGTCTTAAGAAAGTCAGTAAAATTTCCTACCTTTTGAAAAAGCGCCTTTCTTTTAATAGATTAAAACAATATTAAAACATACAGTCCACTCACAGTTACAACGAGAGACGAAAAAAGGATGCTAGCACCAATCTCAATGGAAAAGTTTCATTCCAAGGACCAAAGCTAATAAAGACTCAGCCATTACTATATTAGTAAATTTTGTCAGACGTGGAAAGGAATCCTTTTGTTTCGAAAGGACAATGAATATTAAATAGCCTGAAATTTAAATTTACATTATGTTAGACGTCACGTCGGAACCTATAAAATTGATTTATGATCGATCGGCATTGAAATGCAAAACAATGAAATGTTATTCAATGTTAGCTATGATTTGTTGACGACTAGACTACGCTAGTGATACGTTAGTCATAACAATTTAATATGTATTCTAATATTCTACAACTAAAAAACCAGACTACGGAAAAACGTGATTTTTCAGTAGGTAGTCAGGTTTTTTAGTTCTCTCTCTAATTAAATTCGGGGTTTACAAATTAAAATCGACTCTTTCTATTTGAAGTCGTTGAAAATGTAGCCTGTTACCGGGGCCATAGTAACGAATCGATTGACACTTTATTCATCAAAATCGGATGAATAGTTTATGCGCTATGGAGGAACATACGTAAATACAAACATATATACATAACTACATACATACGTATACCTACTACGCCGTAGTCGGGTAATAATAAATGATAGTGGAACTTCCCTATCCCAGGTCATCATTGGAATTGACATATATCTAATGGAAACTCACCCCAACATAGTTGAGAAAAGGGTAAGACAAATAATATTGATGATGATGAGTCCGTGAGCCCCATTCGAAAACATAATCCGGTTTTGTAATGGAAAATCAATTTGCTTAGCCTTGCTTTAAGCGTTCACGGTTCATAACTGGCCCGATTGGCGCAGCGGTAGTGAGGCTGCCTTACGTTCTTAGGGTCCCGGGTTCGAATCCCGGTCGGAGCAAATGTTTGTGTGATGAGCATGAACATTTGTTTCCGAGTCATGGATGTTTATACTTATGTATAATAAGTATGTATTTACAAACAAAAAGTATCTATGTAATTTATCAACTATCTGGTGTCCACGACACAAGCCTCGTTGCTTAGTGTGGCACTAGATGGTGCTGTGTGTAATGTCCAGCAATATTTATTTATTTATTATTTATTTATTTATAACTATACGGATATCTGCCGTGATTATTGATTTTTTTTTTGTTAACCCGCGATCATGGCGCATGCAACAGAGTCGAAATATAGGGAGCTCAAAAAAAAAAAAAAAACAATTATCAAAACTCAAAAAAAACTCAAACCATTTACCTATTTCAATTAGACCATTACGGCACTTTTGAAAGTCAAAAATACAAAAAAGAAAATCAAAGCTACAGTCCCAGTCACAATCCATAATTGAGAAAGTACTGTAGTTGCCCATTCCCTAGCGTAGATCTCTATGGAGAAGAACGGGCAAGAATCTCCATGGACACTCTTTTAAAATCAAAATATTGTTACAAAATCTTGGTTACATTATTAATTTTGAGATTATACATATAATTATGTGAGAACGATGTAGAAGGACGTGCACACTAAGAGCATCCAGAGTAAAAGATTAGATCAAAAATGTATGAATAAAGTAATTAAAATGAACCTTGGCATCTAAGAGATGACCAGTCCCAACTGACAGCGCCCGTTCACAGACATGACGCATGTACCGGCGCCATTCAACTCAACCATATTGAAGGGAACTAAATGACCCGACACACCCGCCACCATCAGCGAGACATTTAAGTGAGCATGACATTCTCTCAGCCACCAAGGCATATTCAAGTCAATGAAAGATAAATAAATGTAAATGGTGGCTGAACAGTACAAAGTACTCACACATGTGCTATGCAATTATATAATACTAAGAACTGGAATCTATACAATGCAGGTATATTTTTAGAATCTTCTGCAGCTTCCACAATACATTAACATGGGAATCAATTCTTCATCTTCTTCTTTACGTGTCGATGGACTCAAATAATGCCCGACCAGTACAAACAATTAGTTTGCCCCCCCCACCTATGGTTGTGGAGCAGGACCAGCATTTAGCCAAGCATTTTTATCATCAATGTAATCCCCCAACTTATAATATGCTTGCCTACATAGTGTGCGTTTTATACAAGATTTAAATTTCGTCTCATTCAGTTGAAGAATGTGCGGGGAGGTATTTTATTGTAACATTTCAAACAGTACCCCATGAAAGATGAATCCACTTTAGCAAGCCTGAAAGCTGGCTGAACTAGAACTATCACGGAAGATATCCCGTAAGTGACATTTTAAGTATTGCATAGCGTTTTCCCAAACAATGTTGGGGTCGGCTTTCAGTCTTACTGGATGCAGCTGAGTACCAGTATTTTACATGGAGCGACTGCTTATCTGACCTCCACAACCCAGTCACTGGATAGTGCGATTCTCCTTGGTAGTCTGGTTGTCAGACTTGCGGGTCATTGACTACCTGTTACAACTGACAAAGATCTACAAACAGCCGGGACCAACGGCTTAGCGT
Source organism: Xestia xanthographa (assembly GCA_905147715.2). NCBI lineage: Eukaryota > Metazoa > Arthropoda > Insecta > Lepidoptera > Noctuidae > Xestia > Xestia xanthographa. The sequence goes on along the minus strand of LR990660.1, from coordinate 10,683,741 downwards.
CCTTTCCGAAGCACGAAGGAAACTCGGTACTTATGTAATGATGGTCACCCATCCACGGACCAACCTCGACAAGCGCTGCTTAACCTTGAAGATCGACCCGTGCTGCTGTTATTATTTAGCCAGGAGATCCTCGGTTTTTTAGAGCCATCCGGGAGAGCTTTATCTCTAAGGGCGGATTCGACCAAATGCCATGTTATATCAGAGTAACTAATCTTTGCATAATTTTACTCGTTGGTTTTACTCTCATATAACTTCGTTTGCGTTTTTCCATCACAAATGTAGAGTAGCCAATACTGGATATTGTTACTCTAGAGTTGATGAATGAATGATTAATGATTTTGTAAGCCAACTAAAATGGAAATACAATTGTATAGATAGCGGAACGCAAGATTCTATGTCCATATAATTTGGCCGGTTTATATTGGAGTTATCTGTCAAATTTATTTACACGAGTTGTCATACTTGTCATTAGTTGTCATAGTCAGTTGAGTGCAGTTGAGTGAGGTTATCTTTCGAGTTTTGAAAATAAATAAATAATAAATATGTCTGAATTAAAAAGGAAACGTAGCCCAAATTGGTTACCTTCTGAGAAAAACTTTGCTTGTAGAAATACATTTCAGTAAAATCTTCGATCATATTTCGTAATCGATGCATTATTAAAATATCCTCACAAATAACAAAACTACAAAAAATTATCAACTTGCGCTCAACTGTGAACAACAGACAATTAACTTTTTCAACAAAGCATACGAAAACAGATGGTAGAATGCAGCGGCCGCCATTATAATTATTACTCTGTGATAACTTGTTTACTCGGTGTAGGTATTTTGGCGGTATAGCGATTTACTTTCGGACCTATAATTATACCAGGATTAATATTTGGTAAAACGAAAAGTTCTACAACTCTAGAGTAATTAGTTATTTTATCTCCAGGAAAATACTTATCCAAGTTTGGTCGAATCCGCCCTAAAGGGTGTAAAACACCTCTTAACGAAGCCGAAAGGCACTTGTTTTCCCCGTCATTGCGATATTTTTTTTGTTCTACACCATACCTGGGCAACTTCTAGTTACGGAGATATTGGGGGTCAAAGTTCCAACTTTTTGACAAGTTTTTATTTTAATACAAGTTTTTAATGTTAGATTTTGACCCCCGAACTATTCAATCCATCCATCAGCACAATGTTTTGAGTGCGTTACATTTCTACCACAAAACATGATTATTTACCCCAAAAAAAAGTCGTTTCCCAACAATATTTTTTGCGTAAAGTTACTTCGAAGTTGCTACGATGTACAGAATGCTTGGTTGACGGCTTCGTGATGAGGTCTTTTACAGCCTGTATATGTCCGTGCCCAGCTGCCGTGCTCTGTGTTCTTGTTTGGTGAAATCGACCCTTATTAGGGTCGATTTCACCAAACAAGAGTAAATCTTACTCGAGAGTATACGAGCAGTTACTCCTATTATAACATGTTTTTAAGTTTCACCATAGACTTAATCCAAGAGTAAACGTTTATGCTGGAGTAAATCTCTACTCCACCGATTTTCAAGGAACAGCGAGCTTATACGAAGGATAAGTTCAATATGGCATCCAAGTGCCATTATTTTTACAGCTGATTCGCTAACTGGCGCGCTGGCATAAACATATTAGTACCTACCTATTACTAGGTATTGTTTTTGTGAAAAGTGAAAATAGTTTAGATGAGCCTGTGTATTGTCTAAAAATGTCTGATCGTTTGAGAGCATTAATTGAGGATTCTGACAGTGATAACGAATATATACCAAGGCGACCAAGATGGATACAAGAAAGAAATAATTATTTTGACGACTACGATAACATAGATTTTATTAAAAGGTTCCGTTTACCTAAGCGAGCAGCGTTATGTTTGTTTAATTTGTCAAAACACAAGCAAATCTCAAAAACAAACACCACAAAATATTGATGAGGTTAGAATTTCTAGTATTGACTATTGACACTTTTGATATAGGTATAAGTAACCCTACCGAATAGAATAATACGCAATACACTTTACTTATTAGAGGAGAAACGAGCAATCGAATTTGGGTGGCTTATAAAGTCATTCATTTCACACATTCGGATTCACTCCCTGTCACAGAATAACTGTCCGAGAGTAAATTTGCTCCGGTGTAGAGTGGTGGAACGTGGACGAAGTTATCCGAGAGTAAAATATAAGAATAGATATATTCCGTGGATAGCTATTCTCGAGTAAAGTCATGTTTGGTGAAATCAACCCGCATAATAAGCCTATACCTAATGTTCACACTGCTGGGATACAGGCCTCCTCTCTATGAAAGGTGGTGGGCTATAATATACCGCAGGCCTAGTGCGGGTTGGTAGACGTCACATGTATTCGAATTATTGGTTCTACTATGTTTTCCTTCACCATTTTGAGTGCAGTGGTGATGAAACCAATTACACAAAGTAATGCACCTGCCTGAGTTCGAACCCACGAGTAACTGCTCGTAAGTCGGGGCCGCCACCACCACTGGGCCACCGCTGCTCTTATTATTATTATCTTGTCCTAACCATAGCTTCATAATAATTATGTTTAAAAAAATCTTGTAGTCAACCTATTAAACACGTCTAATTCTACTTACTCGATCTTAATATAATAGGAATGTGTCTATTAACCTTGATAAAATAATGTGTGACATCATCATTTGGCCCACTTTCCCTAAACTATGAGAATTATATTTTTAAACCATACGATTTTGGCGTATTGACAATCTTATGAATTAACCTACAAATCTGTAGTTTTGCCAAGAGGAAAAGACTATTAAAATAAAGCTTCGTTATTTTATTAACAGTTGATGTTTTTTGAATGAGTCAATCTACATACTAACATACACATTTCTTAACATTTTGGTTTTTCTTTTTGAGCACAAAAATAAGTTTGACAATTTGATTTAATTTGCACACTGAGCAATCAATACTCAATATTGTTGGTTGTTTCTGACTGTATCTTTACCTAAGATATTTATTTCGTACAAATTTTTAAAAAACAATGGTAAATATTTTAATACACAAGTACCACAAATCATACTTGCATTGCTTGTTAATTGTTTTCTAACTGCTCATAGCAACTTACCACAAGGTACAAGCGGTTATAAGTTTATAAAAAACCGGCCAAGTGCGAGTCGGACTCGCGCACGAAGGGTTCCGTACCATTATTTAAAAACATTAGACAAAACTGCAAAAAAATCACGTTTGTTGTATGGGAGCCCCCCTTAAATATTGATTTAATTCTGTTTTTAGTATTTGTTGTTATAGCGGCAACAGAAATAAATCATCTGTGAAAATTTCAACTGTCTAGCTGTCACGGTTCATGAGATACAGCCTGGTGACAGACAGACGGACAGACGGACAGACGGACAGACGGGCAGACGGACAGACGGACAGACGGCGAAGTCTTAGTAATAGGGTTCCGTTTTTACCCTTTGGGTACGGAACCCTAAAAATCATAGTCTAAACAAAAAGACAAAAATTACCCCATCATTAAGCAAGTAAATACAAAACAATAGACCATCGCTCTTTGCAAAGCGACGATAATTAACAAAACAGTCTAACAGCTAGACAACTCACAGCTATAACTTACAATTTACAATGTCGTCAATAGGATCCATTTGCATAAAATTTTAAGATTTAATATAACTTGGCATACTTTTGTTACACAAATTATGCCAAAACAGTTATATCAAAGTATATTAGGAAAAAGAACATTATGCAAAAAGAAGGGATCCCGTCAATGGTGTCCTGACATGTCCGCTTTGTGCCCGGAGTTGTTCGCCCAAAGTTTGATATTATGCTAGTCACATGAAAGAGCAGCATACCAAAGCTCTCGACTACCACCTTAAAAGTCATCGGATGCAGTCGCTGTAGCCGAAATCGACTAGATGGCATCATCATCACTTACTGGTACTGAAAACCCAATTCTGACAAAGCTTTAAGACTAGAGGCTGTAGCTTGAAGGTGACATTTTTACAGCAATAACGCAGACGGAAAGGTCAAAATGTATGGGAACAACATACTCGTAAATTACGGAAAAACTCTATGAGCTTAATTTTCCTCAATCAAAATAAATAAATTTACGAAAATAGCACTAATCAGACAACTATTAAATGTGCTAAGAAAAAACTATAAACCATTTTGTATGGAATAATAAACATTTAACAATCTATCAGGCAATTCGACACAGTCAGTTCCAGACACCTAGCGAGTCTGAGTTAAAGATGGGACGACCTTAACATTTTCCATTCTAATTGCGGACTAAGAGCTGGTGACTAGGGCTGTCCAACAAGACAATATCATTTAATAGGGTATAAATATCCCACATTAGACACAAACCGCTTTCATACCGTCCTCGCCATCGCGGTCCATACCTCTCCCCCAACCCGTGGTCGAGCTAGCCGCCATGCTTAGCCTGAAGTTTTAAACTCGTCACGAAATAATGATATTGTTCAGATTTAGCGTATCCCTTACTGTCGGGAGGACAGCTAGGGATACGCTGCCAGTGACAACCTAAGCCGAGGCCCTTAGCGTGTAGTCGCTTACTATTTAAGCCCTTGGGTTGAGGTCTTGCACTCTAGGTACCCACAGGATAGTCCCGTTAAGGAGACCACAACCTCCAAGGCCATACACAAAAACAAACCAACATTAGATTCTCTCCGTAATTAGGACACATGGAGTGATAGAAGAAGATTTACTCCAAAAGTCCTTGTACCAGAACGTATACTCAGGATTCAGGTTTGAAATAATTCACCACCTCTAACATTCTAGACTGATTATTTCAGTATAGTGAGCCCCAAATATTCTCACTACTTGGACACACACATCCTCCCTGCCAGAAAAGAACTGTTCTATAAAACACGCTGTAATCCACCAAAGCAGACTGAAATTTTTTTCTTAGACTGTTGAGTATCCCACTGCTCAGTAAAGGCTTCCCCTTTCTCCCTACAAACCTCTCTATCCTGTCCATGTTCGCCCCGCAAACAAAATCAGATCGTCACTCCTTCTTCACCGCGATCTACCTCGACGATTGATGATGTGATTTACATACGCACAGCGACGGCGATAGCCATTACATTCATGATAGTTGATATTACACTTTGAGCAGAGAACAGCGAAACTATAAATGGAAATATGAGGAAACGGGATTTTAAACAGCAAATCAACAGACGACTTTGATAGAAGCCACCACCAATATTTACGTGCCTCGGGCTATTTAAATAACCGAGCTATATTGGATAGCGGTGTAAGCTTCGCTTGTGCATTTTACTACGCTACGTATGGCTGCACTTTATCGACCAAATAAACACATATATGTAACACACATGGACTGATTTAATCCTTGTAGAAATAATGAGTTATGAGAATAAACATAGGCATTTTGAAAATCGTCTGAAAAATACGTGTAATTTGATATCTATACCTACAAATAAATATTTGTGTCTGTTTATGTGCTTAGTTGACCCTTGACGAAGACGTCAACCAAGCATTCTGTTCATCAAACTAAGTAAGTCTACGACTTTGTTTTTTGGTGTGCAAAATCACGTTTTACGTTAAAATTAAAACACACTAAAAACATTGTGCTGGTGTATGGGTTAACGGAAATGTATGAAATCTAGGAATTGTACACAATTCCTAGGAAATATATACAATTTCGAGCCTACTTAGGAAATGTGTAAAATAATTAATACACACATTTCCTGGGAAATGTATGCATTTCCGAGGAATTGAATGTAATTCCGAAATGATACTAGGAAATGTATAAAAACGAATGCTTTCTGTGAATAATTTAAATAAAACACGTTTGAGAACTGAAATCAGAATTTTTATTAAGATGGTTTGCACTATAACCGTTTCGAAATTTGAATTTGGGTTGGTTTTTTGTTTGTTTGAGGTTTATTGATAGGTTTTCTGAATGGTTTAAAAAAAATAACCACGAAGGGGTCTAGCGGGGTCTATTCGATCGCTCTTTAGGAAATGTATAGATATCCTAGGAAAAATGCTTATTATAATATTATCATACATTTCCTATCTAGTTTAGGAATTGTATTCATTTCCTAGGAATTACGAATGACGACTTAGGAATGACGAATTAGGAATGACGGATTTTATACAATTCCGGTGACATATGCATTGAATAGTAAACAGGTCGTGGAGGTATTTAATTAAAGTTAAAAACTTGTGAAACAGTTAGAACTTTGACCTCCAATATTTCCGTAACTAAAAGGTTCCCAGGTATGGTCCAGAGCAAAATATGATCGCAATCGCAAGTGCAAGTGCAAACAAGTGTTTTTCGGCTTCGTAAGGGTATTGTTATTTCTATTATTATGCTAACTCATAAGAAATAATGTTAATAAAACGCTAATTGGACAGCCTTGCGCAATCCGCGAATAATGGTGTCGATTCTGTTGTGTAAATTTAATTTAGGCTATATATCTTTTTCTCTCTAATAAAACGAGAAAGAGACGGACGTAATTTAGAGCTGTCAAATTTAGTTGCAACTAATATTTCCATACAAATGAAGGGTGCACGTAAAAACATGTCGGCTAAAAACACGGTAAAGCGCAAGGTATAAACTAGTTTGACATCTCTAACTTAGTTCATAGCTATAGCCGTCCTTTTCTCGCTCTGCCTTTTAGTAAAAGATAGCAATAGCCCAAATTAAGTTTAGTTTGTGCACAACAGAATCGACACCACTGCCAACAATAATGAAGTAAACATTGAATATACTATAAAGAAGTTAGGTCAACTCAGCTCAATACTGACGAATAGCGATGCTGCCAACCCTAGCGTTCCTTTAGATTCATGGCAGCCATCGTATGCGCGCGATTCCTTCCTCCTCGACAGACAATGCGGCTTCATTTCATCAAACCGATAGAACCTGCTCAATAGCTTGGTGACGGAACTAACCAATTTAGTTATTGGTTATCGAATTTGTTTTAATAAAAATAAAAAAAAAATAAAAAAAATTAATTCAAATTTATTATTTATTGTTATTATTTATGATTAATGTAGTTATTAATTTGATGTAATTAGTTACCAATTATTGTTATTAGTAATTTAAGGGAATTAATTATTGATTTGAATATCTATTTATTGCTGATGATAATTGTTAACTAGTGTTTATATATTTTTTAATAATTGTTAATGTTATTTGTATGGAATTAAATAAAGCTTAAATAAATAAATAAATAAATATCGAATTTGAGCTGAGTTTTGGTGGTTTAAGCTTCGCCTTGCAGTATGGTAACAATTATTTGTTCTTAGACAAATATTGCAAATATTACCAATCCTCACTGGGCCCGCGTGGTGGATTATAACCAATCCGCACAGGGCCCGCGTGGTGGATTATAACCAATCCGCACTGGGCCCGCGTAGTGGATTATAGCCCATTCCCTCTCATAGAGTCTCTGTCTCTCGGAGCAGGGGCGGATCTATATAGGGACTTTTTGGGCTGCAGCCCAGGGCCCCGTAGATATGAAGGGGCCCCAGTCACCTTTTTTACTCTCTTCTTAGTCGAGACACTCTCGTCAGAGTGGTCGTGGTTGCGCAGACGAGGTACACGGAGAGATGTTCGGTGGGTCGTTGACTTCCCCGAGGATTGCCCTTTCAGCGATGTGCTTCCATTTCTGCCGATTGGAGACGTTGCGAGTACACCAGACCATGGTGGACTCAGTGCTTTCTTGATCAGGTCAGTCCAGCGAGTTGGTGATCGGCCGCGTGATTCTTGCCCTCCACCTGGCCCTGAACCACCAGTCTCTCCATGGAACTTTCACTTCTAGTGGTGTGACCAAAGAACTTTAATATTCGTAGTTGCACAGTAGACGAAAGCCGGTTCTTAAGAGCCTATACTGCCTCAGATTAACAACTCTATTTGTGGTGGTTCAAACTTCGTTTGTAACACCGTTAGAATAACGTTCTAATCAGTTTGCACTACAAAGCGGTTGTTACGTCAGTCACTGCGGCCGAATAGTGCGAATGAGTGGTTTTTATTCTTTATAAAACCAAATTTTCGTCTTTTGGAAAAAATAATAAACATAAAACCTGCTTTATAGTTAGTTCAGTTAGTATGCAAAGTTTCATGATCTAATTTGAAGTACTTTTTGAATACCAGTGGTTTATTGTTCGATTTAGAGGTAACTTTGGGATTTTTTTCTATCGAGAAAATTTTATGAAATCGTGTTTTCGTCAAACATAAAACCTGAAATTAATCCTCAACTTTACCATATATTTATTTCAAAATGAATGCTGTAGTATATTAGGCGTAACGGAGGATCATGCTAAGCCATTTGAGGTTGAGGCCTCCTTGAGGATGGAAACATTGGTGCGAAACGCTGTCCACGGGATCTTTAGGAGGCATCTCCAGCACCACATCTCCAAAGCGTCGATTTTACGGTGATCCTGCATTCGCAGATACCAAGTTTCGGCACCATACAGAAAGATTGGAAAGACAAGGCATTTCATCAATCTGACCTTAGTCTTTTTGGTAATCCTCCTGTCCCCCCAAATCTTTCCCAGCCGTTCCACTGCTGACCTGGTGATGGCGCACCGTCGTTTTATCTCGTCACCACATCCCCCAGTATTCGAGATAGTAGAGAAGAAGCCGACCTTTTTTACACAAGGTTTCAAAAATGGAACATGTGGACATTTTTGTCTCAAGATCTCTCTCTTTCGAAGAAAGATGTATAATTTTCGAGCTAGCTTCGCTCGCTCTTGCAGCCTTAGTTCCTTCTTTTTTTCTTAATATTGTCTAAATCTATTATGTAGCATCTATTTATCAATAAAAGGACTAAATAATAGCTAAATAGTCTGGAGTGGTGGTGGTTTAGTTCCTAGACTTTTCAAATATCTCTTCGAAACCAACTAAACCAATCCGAGGTTACCGAGGTGCTAACATTTTGGAAGTGGCTATTGCATTTTAGATTCTTAGAAGCACTTCAGCTGCATCCGTAAATATGTATGTACCTACAAATCAGTTTTTAATCGCACCCTTCTGCCTTCCCGGCCTAAAAGCTGGTGACGCCCTTGGGCAGGCCGCCAGGCCCCCAAGTACCTAGTATTAGCCCAGGGCCCAACAAACTCACGGTCCGCCCCTGTCTCGGAGGCCTGTGTCCCAGCTGTGGGAACATTAATAGGCTGATGATGATGATGAGACAAATATTGGGACTACTACTACTCTACTTTCTAAAATTACTAATAACTATTTCTCTTCTCTTGTTTTTATCTCGGTTATACGATTCAATAATTTTAATGCTAGTTTTAGCGAATTGTTTGATGAACTGTAAAAAACAACTCGACGGGTCAGTTGATGTTGTTGAATTAATTTTACGGTTAGAAGGGCTTTAAACAGAATAAAAACCAAACGAATTGTCACAAGCTTATCAGCTTCTGGTTTCTTTGATTATTTTCCTCAATTATGTCTCTTAATTTAGATCAGGGTAAGCTGAAGAAGAATTTATAAAACAGATTTTACATTTACTGGTAGTAAGTATTTCTATAGAATTTATCTGTAGCAGCCCGGAGTCTGCTTTTTTTCTGGTTGATGGGAATAGGGTCGCCTTATTACATGGAACATATGACTTGGTAACTGTTGAAATTTGGGTGTACTGTAGGAACACTTCTGCCAAACCGTTCGAGGATGAGCGGCGTGATGTTATTAATAATCAAATAATTATAATATCACCATTTTATTTTTTTCATTTTTTATACTGTTCGGGTAGTTTTTATTAAAGTCAGGGTAAGCGATGCCCCGGTTTTTTTCACTTTATGGCATGGCAGCCAATTATGCAAAGAAGGTCATTCGTTCAAAAAAAACTTTTTTGCAAAAAATAAAACCGACTTCAAAAAACACACAAAAGTGAAAAATTACTTTAGCTTCAGAAGTCGGGGAGTTGTTTCTTTGATTCAGTTTTTTTTTTCCACCGACTTCTGAAGCTAAAGTTATTTTTCCTTTTGTGTGTCGGTTCGGTCGAAGTCGGTCGAAGTCGGTTTTATTTTAGCAAAAAAGTTTTTTTTCAACGAATGGCCTTTTTTGCATAATTAGCTGCAATGCCATATTAAATTAATGCTTAAGGCGATTACAACAGTTAAATTAGCAACTCCATTTGTGGTGGTTCAAACTTCGTCTGAAATTCTGTTAGAATAAGGTTCTAATCACCTTGCACTACAAAGTGGTTGTTACGTCAGTCACTGCGGGACGAATAGTGCGAAATGAGTGGATTTTGCGATTTACAATAAATCTATTGATTAGACTAATAAAGTAACACACTATGATGCTAATATGTTGCTTGTAGAATTATTTGCCAAAAAATCAAAATGATCGCATGTATTTTAGTATGGTTTTTACTCGTTAAAAGAAATGTTTAGAGATAAGTTCGTGATTTTTTTCTATCAAAATAATAGTACATTTTGATACAAGAGGAGAAAGTTTGTTATTGCAATCGAGGCGGAATTATAACACCCGAGCCGTAGGCGAGGGTGTTTTTGAGCCGAGAATTGCAATAACAAATGTCCACGTGTATCAAACGACGTTTTTCAATACACTTTTAAAGAAATAAAATAAAATAACGAATAATATTTTTGTCACGAACTATGAAACTATGATTTAAATTTTCTTTTTTTTTGCGCTTTGGTCTCGCCAGGTTGAAAGAGAGGCAATGGTATAAAGCCGTTAAACAGCCTAATATAAAAAATAGATTTATTTTAATATTTTTGAATTCAGAACACAAATAAATGTTAATTTGTGTATAAAAGTAACTATTAGTTTTAAATAATCATGTTTGTCTATGATATTCTATTTATAAACACAACTTGAATATTAAAAAAATATTTATGCCGTAAAGACGCGTAGAGCTTTGCAAAAATTAAAAAAAAAAACATTCACCTCAGAATTAATAGGCATTGAACCAATTTGGACTAAGTATAGGTATTATCTGTGGCAATTTTCATTCACGTGCGGGAAAGTGGAAAAAATCGCACAGGTTTGAAATACATTGCATGTTGTACCTAATCGTAGTGCGTTAAGGACCAGTTTTCGAGGAAGTGTATTGAAAAAGTAGTTGTATTATGTTTTCAAAACACTATCGTACTAGTTTAGATCCTGAAGAATATCATATAGGTATTTTTCTGGCTTTGTTTATTGCAGTGATATAAAACTCGCATTTAGCTCATGTAATCGCCTTAAACAAAATAATTTCGTAATTTCACGTCATTTACGCATTCAACAAATGCACACTTCCGAAAGTTACAGATCTTATTAAAGAAATAAGACTTATTTCTAAACTCAGTCGTAAAACGTATTTAGATTTATTGCTTTAGGTTACTGAAATAGCTTCTAATTCCTTGCTCCATTAGGTCGCATTTAGGGCAACTGACCATTTTAAACACACGACTGACGTGACTAGTCCAGCTATTTGCAAACTATCCCTTGAGACCTTGGCCTGAAAACAAAATGGCACCCGATTGTCACACATTTAACGCTATTATTATAGAGAAATGGATGTTTATCGACGCGATGTTAGATAAAGAATGAGCACTACGTAAATATTGTTATGCTGTTGGAACCATTGGGGAATTGCTAACAAATATTCGTTATTAATATTTTTCAGAATAATTTTGCCGTAATTCCCTTTAACTACGTACAATCGAACTAAGATATTTTTTGGGAATGTTCGAACATGTCAGCTGAGGTATTCCATGAAGCACACCCAAACGAAGCACACCCAGACGAAGCACACCTAAATTATTCCACTTAGCACACCCGTAGGTGGGCTTCAAATAAAAATTTAAAATAATTAATTTCCTATTCCACGAAGCACACCTACGAATATAATTTCTTAGTCCCCGCACCGCAAGTGATATTCGTAGGTGTGCTTCGTGGAATAGGAAATTAATTATTTTAAATTTTTATTTGAAGCCCACCCACGGGTGTGCTAAGTGGAATACTTTAGGTGTGCTTCGTCTGGGTGTGCTTCGTTTGGGTGTGCTTCATGGAATACCTCTGTCAGCTGTGCCACGTTCAATGGCAATGCTGCCATAATACCTTTTACACCCATGACCCTTACAACTCGTAAGTTGGAGCTGATGCCACTGGACCACCACTGCTCACTTATTTATAAAACAACAGTAAGTCCTAGTAGGTGTGAAATGAGACCTCTCATTGGGAAGTAGAGACAAGATACCGACTTCTAAAAAAAGAGGAGGTTACCTATGTATTCTGCCAGCATTCATCTTTTTTTTTTTTTCATGTAAGTAAGTGTACCTACTACACCGATTTCTTCCTGATTATTGATTAGACTCTTTTTTCATTTGGTAGAGAGGAAGCTTGCGTGGAGGTCCCATTTACAAATTTTATTAACTTTGCTAGGATAGTTTAAGAGTTTTCTTCATATTACTTCTTCGTCTATGTTGATAAGTAGTATTTTTTTTTTTTTTATCGCTGGATATTACACACAGCGCCATCTGGTGCCACACTAAGCAACGAGGCTTGTATCGTGGACACCAGATAGTTGATATTCTACATAGATACTTTTTGTTTGTAAATGCATACTTATTATACATACCTATAAACATCCATGACTCGGAAACAAATGTCCGTGCTCATCACACAAACATTTGCTTCACTGGGATTCGAACCCGGGACCCTAAAAACGTAAGGCAGCCTACCGCTGCGCCATTCGGGTCGTCGGTCGAGTACCTATGATGATATTATAATCACCAGAATTTCTAGGGGATATATTATCTCAACTAAAACGGGGTAACGTATCAACATAACTTTCTTGTTATAAAAATACATGACATACTACTTTCAAAAACATTAATAAAGTACTTACAACAAAATTTTACTTACGCTAAAGAAAAAAAGGCAATAAAAGAAACAAACTCACGTAAAGACACACGTACATAAGTAAAGTTATTTTTAAATATCTTTTTGCAAAAAAAAGTTTTTGTCATTTTATTCGAATTCTTCTAATTCTCATTCATCCCGCCGGCGGCGCCGTTACGCTATTGTCTCTCAAGTCTTAGATTCGTGAATGGGCAGGTGCCAGGTAGAAACTTATTTGTATTCCATACCGATCCCGTTAAGGCCGGATGACTTTAAAGTCATTCATTACTTCATTAACATTCTCCTAAAGACGCAGGGGGTGGAAGTTCTCATGAATATGGACAACTTTCACTATGGTGAAGACTCCGAAATAGTGATAAAGGTTATCGATTTTATTAGTAAGTTTTGAGTACCTATATATTATTATAATCTAGAAGACATGCTGTTTTAAGCTTTCACGGTTTTTCAAGGGATATCTTCCGTGATTGTTGTTCCGTTGTTGTTTGTTGCGTTGTTGTTTGTTGTTGTTGTGTGTTGTTGTTGTTGTTGTCCGTGACAATTAACCATCGCGGAAGATATCCTGTAAGTGACAATATAAGTTTAGAAGACTTGCTGCACCGACCCCTAAGAAATTCAGTTTGTGGCAAAGTAATGCTAATTATGATGAGTAATAGAAGTGTGATTTTTTATTCTATCCTCGTTTTTATTGGAAGAACCACATGGTAGTTATTTTTAAAGTATTACAGACAGAAAGTCTACATTTCTGTTTATTTGTTCATCGTTACCTCATACGACATCTATGGATGCTATAACTTCACGTTTACTACCATTTGAGTTTTGTTTTGTTTTTCCCTTAAACCATAAGAATATTCATTCTTTACCAACTTTACCGAGACAAATCACAACGGTGTAACAATCTGCAAACTGACACAAAATCGTAAAACATTGCAAAACAGATAGTAACAAGAAGTACTCATTAAATTCTACAGTAGGTATTCAAGACGGCTGGTAATCGAGTAGCGCCAATTATACGATCAACGTTATCATTTCATCATAATCATTATCAATGAAACTGCGCGGACGCATATATTTTGTCCGTAGAATGCACGCCTTCGTCTTTTAGTTGTGATCCAGCCGTCGCGAGAGCCGCACGTCTTTCGCGCGCTCCCGGTTTTAAGAAAACGTGGTCCGAACGCGTGTTACAATCATGGTGAGTGTTCTCTTATAACATCGCGTGCAATTCCCATTATGGTGGTCATGACTTAACAATTTTATGACTGTGAAAACCTTGATACAAATTTATTTTTTACGGCTGAAACTGACGGCCCACGTGTCGAATGGAAACATAAAAACGCTACTTACTAATCATGTTAATTTTTCACGGTGATATTTTTATGGAGCGTTTATTGAAAACAAATAGCTGAACTTAACACTTTACTATAAGGTTTTTGACTTCGAATCCTGACTAGAAAATATATCTAGATCAAACAAATTCGAATGTTCTTATCAAAAATGTAGAACTGCATCGCTTTCCACTTAAGTAGAACATTATGCAATTCTTAGTAAACACACAAATAAAACGTTGTTTAAGTAAACGCAGACGTCATGTGCAAAAACACTGACTATCGCGCAATTAGACTTGAGTACATATGTTATATACTTACCTACTCGAAAAAACAGGTATCACTGAAGGTAAAAAGTGTGGATCATACTTGCATCACGAGGTCAGGATTACTCATTTACTTGTAAGTTTTAAATTTCCTTACCTACATAAAGGGTGTTCTCCTCGTCATTGCGATCATTTTTTTGTTCATCATCATCATACCTGGAAACCGTGTAACGCACTCAAAACATTGTGCTGATGGATGGATTGAATAGTACGGGGGTCGTGGATGGTGTTTAATTAAAGTAAAAACTTGTATTTAAAAAAAAACTTGTCACGAACCCCCAACTGAACCCCAATATCTCCGTAACTAGATGGTTCCCAGGTATGGTGTAGAACAAAACAATGACGAGGAAAACAAGTGCCTTTCGGCTTCGTTAAGAGGTGTTTTACACCCTTTATGATATAAACAACAACATACGCCAGAAACGTTCATAAAACTAGTCGCAAATAGCCCTGTGTTATAAAGAAAACGATAGAAAAGTGTGAAGTAACTAAAACTTCTCTACACAAGTCAATGACCGCAGATTTGGCATTTACCCATATTTGTAAAGATTTACCAAGAAATTATTTCTAGATGGCTACTAGCCATGTTAATGTTACATTCACATCTGTGAGTACTGTTGTTAGAAAAAAAATTAGAAGATCATTAAAAGTTAGAACCAATTAATTCCAATTTACTGCTGTAGTTAGCTTGTAGTTCTTAATCAATCTGGCATTACCTGGCAACAAAATATATTGGCCGAAACAACAACCGGCCAAGTCAACATAGATCCTCTACATCCATAGATCCTAAACATTCGTTATGTTTATGTTGACTACAAGATTTTTTTAAAACTTAATTATTATGAAGCTATGGTCAGAAATTTTCTTCTAAATCTTTCGCATTGTGATTAAAATATCATCATTCGCCTTCTCTTATCCCAATTCATTATGGGTCGGCGAAGTATACTTCTCTGTTACTCTTCATATCAGCAGTCACCTCTAGCCATATCGTCCTTCACACAGTCCATACATTGTTTCGCATTTAGATAAATCTCACGTGAGATCAAGGGGGGAGGGGGGTCGAAAAATCGCCAAAATTGTCTCACGTAATTAATGGACGCCTCCTTACCTATCCAAACAACTTGACACACATTGAAATATTATTAAAAACTAGCTGTGTTTTTATCACAATCCAATCAATCGTCTCATTGAACTTCCACGTAGTGCTAATTTCTATTATGTGTTGCAATACTTATCAATTCGTTCGTTTACTATTCAACCTGAAAAACATAGTTTCATTATTTTTCATGTTTTTCTTTACAACCAGCACGTTTGTATAACAATATTGTCTTAGCTAATTAAAACGGTGAACTACTTTTTAGTGTAAACTTGATATTCTACTTAATGCCGATATCTTCATTTCGACGAAAACCTAGTTCATAGAAAACTCCTCTACCAGTTATAGAAAACTCCTCGTTGGTCTAGGTTCGATTTCCAGGTCGGGCAAAGTGTTATTGGCCTTTCCCTTCAGGAATTTCTTAGTTGCAGCCACGTAGGCTAGGTTTGTGCCCGATTAATGGCAATACGCTCACCTCATCTTTGCATGAGATGAAAATTCGTTAGCAAATAATTCTGTAATGTACATAGCAATATTCACCACATGTACTTAGCTGTTAACATTGAGATAACATTAGTAATCAGTTCATATCACAAACATCATAAATATAATAAAGATTATGTTTATGCACATTAACATTAAGCTGAATGTGAAAAATATAATTTATTTATTTAGACACGTGACAATGAAGTACCACTCGAGTTTGTTTATTTAATACTAGCACAAAAATTGTGATACTTAGTTTGGCTAATACGGCACGATATAAATATAATTACGCCCACGAATAATGTAGCTTGAAGGCAGTGAATGAATTTTTTGAATTGGATCATTAGTTCCAGAGATAATCCCTGGAACTAATGATCTAATCCTATACATATATCATCATCATCATTTCAGCCTAAAGACGTCCACTGCTGGACATAGGCCTCCCCCAAGTGTCGCCACATTGACCGGTCCCGTGCGACTCGCATCCAGCGGATTCCCGCAACCTTCACCAGGTCATCGGTCCACCTAGTGGGAGGCCTTCCTACGCAACGTCTTCCGGTTCGGTTCCTACATAATATACAAACTTAAAAACATTTTTTTCTCTTTATAATATAGACAATTACATCAGACCTTTAGAACCTACATATTTTATCATTTAACAGCCGGTAAAACAAGATTTGACGAAATCAGCCTTAAGTTTTTGCTAATAGGTACTTAGGTCTTAAAATATACCTGTGTGTTTTGATGATTTTTTATCACAAATGGATCGGTAATCATCTCTTAAAAAACCTATAACTACGCCTGTTAGTTATAGGTTTTTGAGAGATGATTACCGATCTATTTGTGATTAAAAATTATCAAAACATCAATAATTAAAAAAAAACTATCAGGTTTGGTTAGTAATCAAATTTAGGATATCTCCAGGAAACATTAATGACTCGATATACACACATCAAAAGTGTCTAGGGATCAAGCATTTTTATGCGGATTTCTTGAGATTGAGATGTGGCTTTGTAATAAATTTATGATTTTATAAATTTATATGGATCCTTTTTGGTGCATTTCATAATTTGAATCAGGAACTCTCAATCAAATTCGAGTAAAAGATGAAAATAAGCTGTCAATATTTTCCCTATAAAAACATACAACGCATTGAAGACATTATTAGTGCTAACAGTAGCACTAATAATGTCTTCAATGTGTTGTATGTAGGGAAACAGTTCCCTACTACTGATTAAAACCAACGTTATTATGGAGCGGCGACGTCATTTAAGCAGGGAAGAAATGCTCAGAGCCGTGGGAATGATAGAAGCTGGTTCCCGGCAACGTACTGTAGCTTTAGCTCTGAATACAAGTCAGAGTGTTATCAGTCGACTTTGGACACGTTACCGTAGCACTGGTACCGTGGCTGAGCGCCATGGAGGACGGTATCGCTGCACCACACGGAGACAAGACCGATACATTCAAATCTTAACTCGAAGAGCTCCAACAATAACCGCCATGATGTTAGCCGTGAGGCTTCATCACTCTTCAGGGAACTTAATTAGCGACCAAACAGTCAGAAACCGCTTGCATGAAGTGAACCTTCATTCCCGAAGACCGCTACGGGTACCACCTATAGCAATGCACAATCGTAGGATTCGATATCAATGGGCTCTTGAACACAGAAATTGGGCAGAAGAACAATGGCGTTTCGTGTGCTTTTCTGATGAGTCTCGTTTTGGTATGAGACCGGATACAAGACGTATACGACACTGGAGAACCCCTGGACGCCAACAGTGATTAAAATCCTGCCAGGAAGTCCATCCTTATAG
This sequence comes from Xestia xanthographa, assembly GCA_905147715.2. NCBI lineage: Eukaryota > Metazoa > Arthropoda > Insecta > Lepidoptera > Noctuidae > Xestia > Xestia xanthographa. The sequence continues at coordinate 10,665,830 of LR990660.1, read as the reverse complement.
TGGTGGAACCATCATGGTATGGGCGGGTATTTGGATCGGCGGAAGAACTGAGTTGATTTGGATCAGAGGCAACCTCAACGCTCAAATTTATGCTGAGACGATTGTATCAGACGTCATCGTTCCTCTACAAGTGCAAATCGGTCCCTTATTTCAGTTAATGCATGATAATGCACGACCGCACACCGCAAGAGTTGTAAGACAGACTCTCGCCGCAGCTAACATCAATGTCCTGCCCTGGCCTGCTCAGTCGCCAGACTTGAACCCGATTGAGCATGCATGGGATATGCTACAGAGAAGAGCTCTGCCGAATATGGAGGGTATCCAGTTGCAAGAAGACCTTTTTTTGTTGTTGCAACGAACATGGGCGGCCATTCCACAGCGTGATTTGGATGAACTCATTTTGAGTATGCCAAACCGATGTTCTTGTGTTGTTAGTGTTCGCGGTAGAAACACGGATTATTAATTGTTTAAGTTACCCAATAAAATTTTAAAGAAAACTGTGTTTTCAGTCATTTTTTCGAACTTTAATGTTAGTGGTTCAAATGTCAAAAATCCCTTTATTAGGAAAATGACAAATTTCTTTATTAATGCAAAGGTGACTTGGTTTATCGTTACTGTGACAAACGAAAACACTTTATTTGATGAATTCTTAAAGAAAATTTTAATTAATATCAATCAGGAGAAAAGTTATTGCAAAAATATATGTTGATCCCTAGATACTTTTGATGTGTGTATATTTATTATTTCGTCCATAGCAAACTATTTTGTAGTGATAATAGTGATCATTATCACAAGTAGATAGACGCAAGTTCGATCCCCGCACGGAACAAATATTTGAGTGCCATATCTTTTCGCGAGAATTTTGACTATAGCTCGTGCGTGATTATGCCGTTGTTAGACATATACCTTTGATTTTTTTTAAATTATAAGGTATCTTGTGGACTATATCTAGGCTTCTATCGAAGCAGCAAATAAAAATTTGTAGAAACAAATTCAGTATAAGCCTCCAAAACTTGCTGTTTTTCACAACTTTTACCTCAACTATGGCCGTTCATAATGTACTTATAAATTGTAAAAGTAAAGAAAGCAGCCTGATAGAAGCCTTGCGAATGTAGTGGAGATCTAAATAACAAATAATTATTTCACATACTTTTAAGACTATTTCAAAAACACGTAGGTATTTCTTGGAACAGGTTTTATAAATTTTCGAACAATATTTTTCGTTCAATGTCCCCCGCGTTAAGCGGTATGAGGTACGCGGGAGGCAAGTAGTGCGGATTCGGGGCTAGGTAAGACAGGGCAGTTGAAAGAATACCACCGCTATGGCTCTGGATGAAACAACAAGCTTTTCGACCATGCTCGCGTTGACGAAAGGCGGGCCGGGAAGAGGGCCCTCTTAAACACATTCGTCAGTAGCCATGATCATATTATTAAGCTAAAACTAAATATAACAGCAATTTAACAGTAGATAAAAAACTTAAAATTATTATTTCTAAAGAAAACTATAGCAAAGAACATTTAATCATACCTGCTAACTTAAAGATTACAAGAAAAGATTAAAGATATCAATCGTTATTAGACCTAATAAGAACGCTTTCAAACGAAATTACTTAGTTTTTTTTCTTAATTTTTTTTTTTTTTAATACTGGTATTTCAGCTGTATCCGGTTACACTGGAAGCCGACCCCAACATAGTTGGGAAAAGGCTAGGCAGATGATGATGATGATTTTTGTAATAATTATCTTACTCTTTGGTCTAATGGTCGCAAACGTGACAGCAATGCACGAGGTTCTGGGTACAATTCCCGGGTGTGTATTGGGTTTTTCCATCAGGAATTTCTCAGTAGCAGCCCCAGAACCTAGATTTGTGCCCAATTGATGACAATAGGCTCGCCCCCTATTACATGGGACTTAAACATAACTGGCGAAATATTGGTTTAGTATTAGGTACATCTCTGCTTAACCATACGGGGATAACAGGCGTGATGATATGTTATGTGTTTTCCAATAACCACTACGAAGCTTTTAAGGAAAACCAACTTTTATCTGAAGGAAATACACCAAGTAAACTAGGATTTATTCTCCAAACATTTATAAGGGTGTAGGCACTTGTTCTCCCCGTCATTGCGATTATTTTATTGTTCTACACTATACCTGGGAACCTTCTAGTTACGGAGATATTGGGGGTCAAAGTTCCGACTTTTTGACAAGTTTTTTTTTTAATACAAGTTTTTAATTTTGACTGCAAACGATTAAAATATTTTTTCTTTAAACACCTCCGTACTAATCAATCCATCTATCAGCACAATGTTTTGAGTGCGTTACATTGAGTTCTACCACAAAACATGATTTTTCACCCAAAAAAAAGTCGTTCCCAGCAATAATTCTTAGTTTGATGTACAGAATGCTTGGTTGACGGCTTCGTGATGAGGTCTTTTACACCCTGTATAGACGGGAGGAAAGTATAAACATTTTCCCGTTGAAGTTCTGTTGCTATAAGTTCGTATTTATTTGTAAGTTTTTGCCTGTGTCAAGCAAAAGCGTCTTCAGAGGCGTCAATTTCTGTTAATACCTTTTAGTTTTACCATTTTCCTGTTTTACCTTTTTTTCCTTTACCTAAGTTTATTTGCGTCGCACCTGAGTGACGCATATAAAATTAAGTTATACCTGAGATGAAAAATAATAAAATAAACATTCCATAATTTAAACTTAAACTGCAACTTACGGGATTATTATATTATCTTCCAAGATTGTTATTTATTTTGAGATCCCGAAATTCAACCATATACAATATTCCCGATAGTCAACCCGCGATCATAGCGCTTGAAACAGCGTCGAAATATCGGGAGCTCGAAATAAATCACAATTACGGAAAATATCCCGTAAGTGACAGTACCATTGACATATATATTACTGCGTAAGGACTGGGTGGACCGCATGTTACAATGACGCCTCGAACGTGGTCCCCTATAGCGAACTAAACTAGAACGCGTTCGGCTGTCTTCGGGAGCGGTCGTAAATTTTACAAGCAAAAATGCCAAGTTGTGTCGTGAAGGGATGCGTGAACTACGACAAAAAGCACAATAAAATAAATGATAACATTTCTTATCACCGGTAAGTTAAAAAAAAATATTATATCAACTTCTAACATTATTTAAAACAATTTTCTTTCGTATTTGTCTCAACGTTTGGCAAAGACGACGCGAAGCCGCGTAAAAGTTAGACATAACTTTGCAGCGGCGCGCGTTTTAGCCGATGAAATGAAAAGATTTAATAATTCATATCATAAAATTAATGTTATATGTATAAAATATTTTTTATTGTTTATTACAAGCAAATTAAAATGTGTTTTTATGTACTTACTGGTAAAAATCTATAAGTACAGTGAAAATACGTATTTAATTTGCAGATTTCCTACTGATTCGGTGCGAAATGAAGCTTGGAGTCGTGTCATAAGACAGGAACGTGGTGAACCATATTTTAAGTCAAATAGCTATTTACGTGTTTGTTCCGCACACTTCTTCTTCTTCTTCAAGTCTGTTAAAAATACCCGCTCTTACAAGGTTACGTCTAGGGGCAGACCACGCCGATTGACATCGTAGTTCATAGTAGGATGGCGTTAGTGTTTCTGTATGGCGACCGCGTTCGGCGAACATACGGACGACCGTATCTTTACTATTTAAATCAATGGACAGTACTTATAAGTTTAGTTAAGAACCGTGAAAGCTTTAAAAACAGTGTTTGATTAATTGATTCCATATTTATATGAAATAGAAAAACCTAGCCACAACTATCCATTAATACAATCACATTACCAAACACAATATCTCCACACACAACACAGTTTATTACCGTCAATATATCACTATCAATTCATATAATATACATGATATATAGAGCATTGTACGGCACAAACTGTCATCATCAGTCATCATATATATTGTCATATAATACGACGCTGCAACCGACCCCTGGTGACACCTGAGCAACTCCGGACATTATTTGCTTAATCGATTACGATATTGGCCTTGAGTTGTTAAACTGATGCTTGTACTAAATTGATCGGAAGTAATCGGCATGAAGTTTACATCATTCTGAGACCGTACACCACTTAAAGGCTCGGACATACCGTCACGGATTAATTATGGACATTGACTATATATAGACTTTGACAGATAATGTACTAAAATAATGGGTGTAAAAAGATTATCACTGTTATTGAGCGTTTTTCAAAAAAGATGTACATTTGCGAATTTCGGGTGCCCCAAACATTAAAGGATTTTTTTTTTAAATGCATGCATCGAACTCAAATAAACTGCATATTCATTAAATACTTATATAGGTAGGTATACAATAAAACCCTAATACAATAAAACCCTAATACCCCTCGAAGGACAGGTTTTGTAGGTTTACTGACTGATTTACTAATTAAGAAATGAAATTTAAAATAATATGCAGTCTAATTACTACTGATATTAAAATATTGCAAAACTATTAACAAAAAAAGTGTAAAATATTCATGTCCCACCACAAGTTTGAAACTTTCAAGTGTCAACTCATAAATTATTAAATAAATTTAATGGCGTCACTTTTATAGGCTTTCCAAACGTATGTTTAGATCATAAATACGATTAAGAGCTGCTTATTTCGAATTTGGGCTTAGAACAGCTCAAATACTATATTTATTGGTGTCCCATGAATATGACTGACTGGAATTCCGGCAACAATCACGTTCATTTTTTTATTTCTTCGCCTCAATATTACCCTGTAGCATAGTTGTTTTTCATTTTTGGCAACATTTATTTTGTCTGTGGTAAAGCCGCCATTTTGAACCAAACGTTCATTGCGATCATTTGTTTGTTCTGGACTGGACCATACCCGGGAACCTTCTAGTTACGGAGATATTGAAGGTTCCAGCAAGTTTTTTATGTTTTAATAAATTATGTACTATAGATTCTAGAAGTCTTTTCCTACTAGAGATTCAATGCATCTATCATCACATTTTTTTAAGTGCGTTACATTGAGTCCTACCAATGTGATTTTCCACTCCAAAAAAAAGTCATTTGCACACCAATATTTTTGATGTACGGTGTGCTTGGTTGACGTCTTCGTGAAGGGAGGGACCTTTACATCTTGTATATCTAACTGTCCGATGTCCACAGCTTGTCCGCAATTATATTTGATTTAACCCTATTTGATCCCCGTAAATTAGACACCCAAATAAAATAATAACGCTTTAAAGAGTTCTTTTTAGGGTTCCGTACCCAAAGGGTAAAAACGGAACCCTATTACTAAGACTTCGCTGTCTGTCCGTTTGTCTGTCACCAGGCTGTATCTCATGAACCGTGACAGCTAGACAGTTGAAATTTTCACAGATGATGTAATTCTGTTGCCGCTATAACAACAAATACTAAAAACAGAATAAAATTAATATTTAAGGGGGGCTCCCATACAACAAACGTGATTTTTTTATAATAAGTAATTGGTACGGAACCCTTCGTGCGCGAGTCCGACTCGCACTTGGCCGGTTTTTTAATTTCTGGCAGCCGTTTTAATGGCAAACACAATAAAACCCTAATACCCCTCGAAGGACGGGTTTTGTAGGTTTTACTGACTGATTTACTGGTTTGACTGATACGTTCTAAATGCATTATTGGGTTGAAGAGGTAATCGATTCAATACGATAAACTGTGCACACATATCGTGAGGGAAAACTCCGTTGAGAACCCCATATGCTGCTAACCAAAATGGTCCCTAGCTGGCATACCAATCGACTCAGTCTGTGGTATGTGTAAGATTCCATGGATGCTATAAAGCGGTGGCGTTTACAATGTTGTCACTTTCACGGGTTTAAAGCCTCCGCTGGTGAGAACGGGGCACCCCGTCTTTTTTGTGGCTTAAACGGGTAACGGGTCCAAAAGGCACGCGTTCACCCCGTTCCTTTTTTCATTTTGTTACTTTTTTCCCACACCGTGATTTTTCCTGTAGTGCAGTTCCGTTTTACTCACATTTTCCGTCACAGTGAATATTTAATTTTACTTTGTACCTGTTTCGTCAATTTTGTTCTTGTTTTTATGGGTTGGTTGGTAAAATTGTTATTAAAATGAAGAACGAGTCACGATTTTTACTACATTATATCAGCAGACAAAGACAATAGTTCACCATAGCTTCCAATAATGTACCAAAAAGCCTTGAAATTGCTAATGCATTTACAATATACGTATATTTATAGATCTGCAAAAAAAAAACCAGAAACACCAAAACCTGTTCCAGAATCTCAGGGTTATTAATGATGGCTATAAAAGGCAATAAATACCGACTGGAATAGGTAATAAATAAAAAAAACTGATCTTTATTGTACATCGATCAACAGTAATCATTGTCGATGAGTTGAGTGCCTACAAATCACGAGTATTAATGATAAAAAGTAACCTTTGTTCATCGTCAAAGAAACCATTTATTTTGAACATTGAAATAAAGGCTAATGTACAGCAGCATCAGCATCAGCCTATTAATGTTCCCACTGCTGGGACACAGGCCTCCTCTCTATGATAGGGAATGGGCTATAATCCACCACGCGGGCCCAGTGCGGATTGGTCCACGCGGGCCCAGTGCGGATTGGTAATGTACATGAAATTACTAAATGATGCGCACTACTCTTGGTTCAGCGATTCATCAGAAAACAAATGACAATATACACCTAGGCAATCACAATATATATCACGAAAGAAGAAAGAAAGAAGTAAATGATGCCGTGACTCTGACAGGAAAGAATGGAAGAAGAAAACGGAAAACGGACGAAGGCAAGAAGATGATGTATCAGGATCAATTTCAGGGATTACAAGGCGTGATGTTACGTTATATTATTGTAAAGATCACGTTCAAACAATTTCACAGCCGATTAGCTCCAAGCTTGTCTGATAATTCAGTGCAGTGTTGTTAAGATGGCTTCTAAATAGATACGGCAGACCGTACAGCTATATTTAAAACAATTGAATGCTAAGAAAAGGAATCTTGTCGCGTCGCCTACTTACTTTCGTGTCTGCTATCCCTATTTGTACCGCATTACTGTGTAGTTCGTAGCTTAATACCAGCCACTCGGGTCGATCTTTAGGCGTGGCTTAGCGCTTGTCTAGGTTGGTCTGTAGATGGGTGACCGCCCATTACCTACATACCGAGTCTCTTTCGTACCTCTGAAAGCACTTTAAGCTGTAGGTCGCGGCTGTTATTTGTAGATCTTTGACAGTCGTTACAGGTAGTCAGTAGTGGTCCAAAAGTCTAATAACCAGTCTTACCAAGGGTGTCATATTACCCAGGACTAACTGGGTTGTGGAGGTCAGATAGGCATTTGGTTAGAATAGAAGTCGACCCCAACATAGTTGGGAAAAGGCTAGGCAGATGATGACTGTAGGTATATATATACGTAGTTAGGATGTTGGTTTCGTGAAGTAAAGTTATCGCTTTAGTCCTTCCATAGTTTTATTTACCGCTAGATCTTGGCTAATGACGGTGAGCAGCGGTAGCCCAGTCTGTAGTGGCGACCCCGACTTACGAACAGTAAGTCGTGGGTTCGAACCCAGACAGGCGCATTACTTTGTTTAATTTATTTCATCACCGCTGCTCTCAAAACGGTGAAGGAAAACATCGTGAGGAAACCGGCATGTCCTAGAACCAAAAAATTCGAAGACATGGTGACATCTACCAATCCGCACTGGGCCCGCGTGGTGGATTTATAGCCCATTCCCTCTCATTGAGAGTAGGCCGTGTCCCAGCAGTGAATATTCCCACTGCTGGGACACGGCCTCCTCTCAATGAGAGGGAATGTGCTATAAATCCACCACGTGGGCCCAGTGCGGATCGGATTGCTGCTGATCAAGCTGATGATGTGATGATGATGGCTAACCTGTGTTTTTTAACGAATTCCCTGTAGGCCTTTTTTTAACCGATTTCTAAAAAAGGAGGAGGATTTATGTATTCTACTAGCATCTTTTTTTTTTCTTTTCGTGTATATACACCGATTACTCCGTGAATACTGGGCTGATTTACGAAATACGAGATTTTCATTTGGTAGAGGAGGACCGAGCGGTGGTCTCTTAAGGGTTGTATATCCCTCAAATGGCTTAGCATGATCCTCCGTTACGCCTGAAATGCTGCAGCATTAATTTTGAAATAAATATATGGTAAAGTTGAGGATTAATGCTAAGTCTTATGTGTAACGAAAACACGATTCCATAAACTTTTCTCGATAGAAAAAAAATCCAAAGTTACCTCCAAATCGAACAATAAACTGCTGGTATTCAAAAATTACTTCAAATTAGATCATGAAACTTTGCATACTAACTGAAGTAACTATAAAGCAGGTCTTATGTGTTTTATTTTTTTAGTCCAATCAATAGATTTTTTGTAAATCGCAAAAAACGACTCATTTCGCACTATTCGCCCGCAGTGACTGACGTAACAACCGCTTTGTAGTGCAAGCCGATTAGAACTTTATTCTAACAGTATTTCAAACGAAGTTTGAACCACCACAAATAGAGTTGCTAATTTTAGGGTTAGAAGGGCCTTAAACATTTTATTCTCTTTGTGTCAGTTTATGAGTGAGTTACCTCCTTTAATACGTATTTTTTCCTCTTGACCTATATTGACGTCATGATGTCCTCTTAATAACTTCTAGTTACAATGTAAACTTGACAAGAATTTGTAAGGGTATACCTACCTAATAAAATGTGGTATACATGGTCAGAGTAAAATTAAAACACTTTTTTGACAAAAGAAAACCGAGCTACAGAGGAAGCTCGGTGTAGAATGATATAGAAAGAAAGAAAGAAAGAAAAAATATTTATTCGTCACAAGGTCATGACGTGCATACAATAGGTATTAGAAAAACAAACAATCATCAAAAAACCAATCTTTCAATGATCATCAATACATGGTTCCGAGGCGAGCGAGGGAACCGACCTAGACAAGCATCGCTTAACCTTAGTTATCGACTCGTGCGGCTGTTATTATTTAGCCACGAGCTCCTCTTTTAGCCTCGATTTCTCAAATAACAATAGACAATTAACAGGAAAGGTAACTGTATAAAAAAAGGACATGAAAATTAAGATTTATAGACTAATCCATTGAAATTATATTATACTAGCATTTCGGCCGCGACTTCGTCTGCAAAAGTTGTGATGGCTCGGCTTTTATAAATATGATTTATAACGTATAGCACCCACGAATAATGTAGCTTTCTATCGGTTAAAAAAAAAATTAGAATTCGATCAACAGTTCTGAAGACTAACCCCTACATGCAAAATTACAAACCAACAAACTTTTACCTCTCTATAAGTTTAGTATATATACCTAGATAACTTTGCAGTGTTTTTACGTGCACATACAAAGTGATAGAGAAAAAAAGAATAATTGAGAACAATAAAGTATCCACCTAACGAGTATTTTATTTCAGGCATTAACCCATATAACTCAGTACATAATTATTACATACTTAAATTACATTAAAATGTAAATCACATTAGATACTATCAGGGTCTTTTCCGCCTGACCATTTTTTTTTTTCGCTTAAATCATGCGAAGATGCTGAGCCACGCCCCCTTAAAGTTTGAGCCTATTAGGAAAGCGTCAAGTTTGGCGCGCAAAGTAACAATAACTCTCGTTTGGCGTGCGTTGTCAATGCGCTCGGCCGATTCGGTATCTTTTCATTCATTTTTTTTACACAAAGTCAACGGGGCGGGGCTAGAGAGCGTTTTTATGTTGCGAGTGCAAGCAAAAATGAGCTTAGTGGTGGTCAGGCGGGAGTATCCTCGATAGTACATTATTAAAATAAAAAAATCCACATTTAAATCAAATTCACCATTAAACGAGCACAGCAAGCAAAATGATTTGATTCGGATCTTGACCCCTGTGCGCTCTTTCATTTAAAAGTTTATTCGGAGGCCTTTGTTCGGTAATAAACGTTTAAGAATTTAATGATTTTGATGAGGTCTCTCATCAATGATATTGGTCAATTAATTGAATAGGTAGTTTGTAGACATTATCAAAAACATTGATCAACTCTGTATTGGACCTTCATCCTGATTGCGTAACACGGTAACACACTCAGGCCGTGCGCTAACCAAAGCGATTGTTCGCACACAATTTCGATCATTTTGTTCAGCGAACCCTAGCGTAGTATTGACAGACAGATGGCGCTACACGGTTTTTTGAAAAATATTGTGACATTAGGACAGAGGCGAATATATTCGCACGACCGGTTGCTTTGGTTACGACCCGGGGTCATAATCACAAACCCATTTGACAATACTCCAAAATTCATTGACAGGCCCATCTACTTGACAGCTACATCGAATCAATATCTATTGATGGTCTAAAATGAATGCGATTGTTATTCTGCGTATGACAGCGGGTGATATTGGCTACAGCAGTTATTCAACCTTTTTTATGACACGACCCCCTTAGTGTGAAATAGTACATTTTGATACAAGTGGAGAAAGTTTGTTATTGCATTCGAGGCGGAATTATAACACCCGAGCCGTAGGCGAGGGTGTTTTTGAGCCGAGAATTGCAATAACAAATGTCCACGTGTATCAAACGACATTTTTCAATACACTTTTGAAGAATAAAATAAAATAACGAATAACATTTTTGTCACGAACTATGAAACTATGATTTAAATTTTCTTTTTTTTTCGTGCTTTGGTCTCGCCAGGTGGAAGGAGAGGCAATGGTATGAAGCCGTTAAACAGCCTAATATAAAAAATATATTTATTATATATTTTTGAATTCAGAACACAAATAAATGTTAATTTGTGTATAATAGTAACTATTCGTTTTAAATAATCATGTTTATCTATGATATTCTATTTATAATCACAATTTAAATATTCAAAAAATATTTATGCCGTAAAGACGCGTAGTGCTTTGCAAAAATTAAAAAAAAAAACATTCACCTCATACTATAGGCATTGAACCAATTTGGACTAAGTATAGGTTTAGTTATCTGTGGCAATTTTCATTCCCGCACACGTGCGGGAAAGTGGAAAAAATCGCACGCGTGTGAAATACATTGCATGTTGTACCTAATCGTAATACCTTAAGGACCAGTTTTCGAGGAAGTGTATTGAAAAAATATTTGGCGACCCCCTTCGATTTTTTTTCCTGTATTTTATTATGTTACAAATATTAAATCTTACAAAATTTTATATTTATAAATAATTTTAACACATTTTTTAAAAATTTGGAATTCGATTTAATTCTCAATCTAGCAAAAACGGATCCACGATGAGAGAAATTAGTTAATGATAAACAAGCGAAACCTCAATAAGATGGATGAGTAATAATAGGTTTTTATTTTATTAATTTGTATCAACACACAAATTTTTATATCCTTTAGTTAACATTTTCTTACTACATCTATTTTTCTAGGCTTTATTGTTTTGTTTATTGAGGTAGCTTTCGCGACCTCTTGCGACCCCCTTGTGGGTCGCGACCCCCAGGTTGAAAAACACTGGGCTACAGCATTAGATTGTGTCGAAATGTAATGGCTTATAGTTTATCGAACCAATAAACCCATCCGTGTTTTAAAAAACGCTTAAACTATTTAAATTCCATGCAACTTCTAAACTTTCAGAAGTTGTAAGTGCTAACATACTAATAATCCAAGATGTAATCGCGCCATCACGAAGCCGTCTACCAAGCATTCTGTACATCAAACAAAGCCACCATGCGCAAAAATCATTTTTGCGCATGGTGGCTTTGTTTGATGTACTAACGTGTGTGTAGCTGGAAAACGACATTTTTGGGGTGAAAAATTTAGTTGGACGGTGAAACTTAATGAAACGCACTCAAAACATTGTGCTGATAGATGCGTTGAATAGTAAATGGGTCATGGAGGTCATCATCATCATCAGCCTATTAATGTTCCCACTGCTGGGACACAGGCCTCCTCTCTATGAGAGGGAGTGGGCTATATAATCCACCACGCGGGCCCAGTGCGGATTGGTAGATGTCACATGTCTTCGAATTTTTTGGTCCTAGTACATGCCGGTTTCCTCACGATGTTTTCCTTCACCGTTTTGAGAGCAGCGGTGATGAAATAAATTACACAAAGTAATGCGCCTGTCTGGGTTCGAACCCACGACTTACTGTTCGTAAGTCGGGGCCGCCACCACTGGGCCACCGCTGCTCTTATGTTCTTATGCCGCTGGTCATGGAGGTATTTAAAGTAAATTTATAACCTTAAAAACTAGTAAGTATTAAAAAAAAACTTGTGAAAATGTTGGAACTTTAACGTCCAAAATCTTCGTAACTAGAAGTATTGTCTTGAACAAAAAAAAAATCGCAATAATGGGGAGAACATAATAATGCCTTTCGGCTTTGTTAAGGGTCTACTTACACCCTTTATAAATGCGACAATAACCGAAGTTACCACTAGGAAAGGACAAAGGATACTTTTATACCGGTACTAACTTCACGTGATTCGACACACGCGGGCGAATCCGCTGGGAAAAGCTAGTCCCGTTATTAGTAAGATTAGCCTGCCTAACTGATGGGTAACTCCATAAGTTTGCTATTAAGTACATAGTGTATCAAAATACAAGTTTATAACGGGAATTTATTTTGAATGAATTAGATTATGCATATAAACGAAATGCCATGTTGCAATTTTGATGTCAGGTATTTGATAAACAGAATACAGTGCTCTACTTTACATAATTATGTAAATAAAGTTACATTTATGCAACCGTGTTATAAAGATATCTAGCAGTCTTATTTATTTAATTAAAACTAATATTATAAAGAGGTAAAGGTTTGTAGTATATTAGGAGGTAATCTGCACAACAACACAGATACGGCAGTCCACGTACGAGTAGATGCTGAGTGCCATAGGATATAAGGATATTATGTTTACGTTAAACAAGAACCTTCGCGCGTATTTTCGCGCGCATATTAAGCTACTTAATTAAAATGCATAAATAAGGTCAAAACAAAACTCAAAATCGAATACGTTTCACCCTCGATTTATGAATATCTTTGCACGCTTTCAAAACAATAGATTTTTAATAAAAAATGTTGTTCCTTTGAATTACTTATTTGCAATCTATCAGAGGAGAGGACAGGATGAGAGGAGCTCGTGGCTAAATAATAACAGCCACTCGGGTCGATCTTTAAGTTAAGCCGTGCTTGCCTAGGTTGGTCTGTAGATGGGTGACCACCCTTACATACCGAGAGTTTCCTCCGTGCCTCGGAAAGCACGTTAAGCTGTTGATCTCGGCTGTCATTTGTAAATCTTTGACAGTCGTTACAGGTAGTCAGTGGCCCAAAAAGTCTGACGACCAGTCTTACCAAGGGGTATCGTATTACCCAGTACTGAATGGGTTGTGGAGGTCAGATAGGCAGTCGCTCCATGTAAAATACTGGTATTCAGCTGCATCCGGTTAGACTGGAAGCCGACCCAACATAGTTGGGAAAAGGCTAGGCAAATGATGATTTGCAATCTATCAGTTTCATACTATATTTTGTTAATAATGCTTGAATACATTACACTTAAATCAAGCGCCAATTAACTGCAGACCGGGTCCTCTGGTTGATCTTCAACTCCGGCAAAAGTGTCCCTAGGTTTTTCCATTAGGAAATTACACACATTAGCAACCAGGAAAAATATCCGCAAACCAATGTTTGCTAAAGAAAAAGAAAAAAAAAAACAAAGTTTTAAGTATCTGTGGTCAATACCACAGATACTTAAACTTTGCTTTTTTTTTCTTTTTCTTTAGCCTTGTGTCTACATGAAGTTTTAAATAAATTACCTATTAAGGCGACTACAGGAGCTAAACGTGAGTTTTATAATGCAAAAAAGCATGATTCACTGCAATAAACAAAACCAGAAAAATTTATGATATTCTTCAGGATATATGTTAGTACCTACGATAGTGTTTTAAAAACATAATACAACAAATTTTATTCGATACAAAAAATCACGAATTTTTCTCCTAAAATTTCTTTTAACGAGTAAAAACCATACTAAATACATTGGATCATTCTGATTTTTTGGCAAATAATTCTACAAGCAACATATTAGCATCAAAGTGTTTTACTATTTTGTCTATCAAATCAATATATTTTTCAATACACTTCCTCGAAAACTGGTCCATAAAGCACTACGATTAGGTACAACATGCAATGTTTTTCACACGCGTGCTTTTTTTTCCATTTTCCCGCACGTGTGCGGGAATGAAAATTGCCACAGATAACTATACCTATACTTAGTCCAAATTGGTTCAATGCCTATGGTCTGAGGTTATTTTTTTTTTTAAATTTCGGCAAATCACTACGCGTCTTTATGGCATAAATATTTTTTTAATATAAAAATTGTATTTATAAATAGAATATATAGCTATACATGATTATTAAAATTAATAGTTAGACACAAATTAACATTTATTTGTGTTCTGAATTCAAAAATATAAAATAAATCTATTTTTTATATTAGGCTGTTTTACGGCTTCATACCATGGCCTCTCTTTCAACCTAGCGAAAGCAAAGCGCGAAAAAAAAGAAAATTAAAATCATAGTTTCTTAGTTCGTGACAAAAATATTTTTCGTTATATTTTATTTTTTCTCTTCAAAAGTGTATTGAAAAACGTCGTTTGATACACGTGGACATTTGTTATTGCAGTTCTCAGCTCAAACTTATTATTATAATTCCGCCTCGAATGCAATAACAGACTTTCTCCACTTGTCTCAAAATGTACTATTTTGTAAATCGCAAAAAACCACTCATTTCGCACTATTCGGCCCGCAGTGGCTGACGTAACAACCACTTTGTAGTGCAAGCTGATTAGAACTTTATTCTAACAGAAATTCAAACGAAGTTTGAACCACCACAAAAAGAGTTGCTAAGTTAGCTCCTGTAGCCTTAACTAAGATTGAACCTTCTGCCTTCGGTCTATGGCTCTTAGTATCTGCAAACATTGGTCACATGATACTTAGAACTGCGTAAGTACGGGTTCCGTAGTCAACTAGGAACCCTTATAGTTTCGCCATGTCTGTCCGTCCGTCCGTCTGTCCGTCCTCGCTTAATCTCTGTGACCGTTAGCACTAGAAAGCTGAAATTTGGTACCAATATGTATATTAATCACGCCGACAAAGTGGTAAAATAAAAATTGGAAAAAAAAATGTTTTATTAGGGTAGCCCCCGTATATATAAAGTGGGAAGTGATTTTTTTTTTAATTTCAACCCTAACGTGTGATATATTGTTGGAAAGGTATTTAAAAATGAATGAATAATTTATTTTTATTCATAATAATTTATAAAATACAAATCATGTCCGATAATTATTTAAGCCGGTTTATAAAAAACCTTAAGTCATAAGAAGTCCACAGTCCCTAGACGTTCCCGGTGCAAAGGAGCCCATGACACTTGCAGCGTTTCCGCGCTGAATTGCCAGGGCTAGCCTCTGCACCAGGAAAGAACCAGAGCGTGGGTCACCGCCCCTATCTCTAAGTCGCCGGCCGATCTCGGCCACAAATTTGATAGCGTCGGACCCCCAGCAACCAGTGGTTTCCACAGCCAGTGGTACAAAATAATACCTCGAAAATGAATAGGGGTTTTCTAAAATCATTTTTTGATAATGTCAATAATTTCGGAAATAATCGCTCCTAAAGTAAAAAACAATGTGTCCCCCCCCCCTCTAACTTTTGAACTATAAGTTTAGAAAATATGAAAAAAATCTGAAAAGTAGAACTTTATAAGGACCTTCTAGGAAAATAATTTTGAACTTGATGGAAACAACAGTTTTTGTACAAAAAAGACAAAAAGTTGTACAAAATAATTTCTGGACTAAGTTTGTAGTATATTCGTATATGCAAGCATTTTTACATAATGGATACCCACCTTTAAACTCATAAGTGGGAACACTTATTGTGACGGACGGGAAACTACGGAACCCTACACTGAGCGTGGCCTGCCTGACACGCTCTTGGCCGGTTTTTTTCTTTTTCTTACACCTTGTGTGTATACAATTGTAAACATAAACTACATAAAATATTAACTAAGATTAAACGAGTAAGACTTCGGATTACGTACATAGCTCCTAGAATCTGCCTTCCAATCTCATGCATCGTATTTCTTAGTTCGCTCGTCGTTAAACCTGTCGATGCAATAATGCACATCAGGGAGGATGTAGGGAGAGCCCTCCCGCCTTCCCCCTCCACCTCCCCCCTTTCTTCGTATGACGTCATCTACCTACGTTGCCTAGCAACCGGATGGGATGTCAAAGCCATTCCTTTGACGGTGTATACCGCTAAGCTGGGATGCATAAAGGCAGATTTTGTAATAAAATTGAAGCTTGGAAAATAATATGATCACGTTGCGAAATTTAACGTTGGCTCTTTATTAAATTGCAAGACTATTATTATTTCTATGCATTTTGTCATAATATACCTATACAATATAAATATTCATAGATCACTTTCAAATACAGAGTGTTCCAACTTTGGAATCATTCCCCCTGCGTCGAATCCCTTTATGTCGACTTGTGATTTTTCTTGGTTTTGATGCACTGTCTTTTGTTTCGCCTCGACATAGCTGTCACAGAGTACAGTCACATTTAAAACGAAATACGGCTTTTTAATTAATAAAGTTATTTTGCTCATCCGGTTATCCGTATTTTAAATAATACATTGATAACCCACCAAAAAGTACTAGGCTAGCATAAGTTCAAGGAGTTGTGTATTTTTACGTTCCTGGTATCTGAGTAGGTGTAGGTAACTACTTACTGTTTAATATTGTTACAGTTAACTTGTGATTCAAATACCATCTTCAATTCCTGCTAGCCTAGTACTTTTGTTGGCAGACGCTGCACGAATTGCAGCAGATGCTGGATGGCCTAGTTGATAATTCAATACGCATTGGTCTCAGGGTGCAACCACGCTCTGCTACCATGTAGAAATATTGGTAGAAGTTCCACCGGCTGTCGACGGCGAGTCCTAGGTACTTCAAAGTCGACTCGACGCCGATGGATACCCCTTCTACCGTCAGTAAAGATTCCGGCGGTGGCGCATTCCCAGGCCCATGAAAGCACATGGCCTCGGACTTTGGCAATGCCAGATTATGTCTACCTTGGCCAAACTCTGCAGTTTGGTTAGAACAACTTGAAGAGGGAGACTAACAGAAGAATTCAGCTGCGCTGGGCAGCTGGGCATTTGGAAAACTTCTTCGGGTCTTCTCATCACGTAATCCAGAGCCTAAAGAGTAAAGTCTTAAACCAGTGCGTCCTGACTGTTATGACTTACGGGGCCAGAATGTGAGCACTCACGGCTCGGCTGGTCCATACATTCAAGGTCGTTCGGCGAGCTATGGAACAGGCTATGCCTGGAGTCTCTCTGAGGGATCGCATTTGAAACGAGGTGATCTGTCACAGAACCAGAGTTGTCGACATAGCTCACAGAATATGTAAGCTGAAGTGGCAATGGACCAGCCATATAACCGATAAACATTGGGATACACGTGTAGTTGAGTGGAGAACGCGAATGGGCAAGCGTATAAAGGTGGGAATGCCCTCAGGCTGGCTGGCAGGGTGGCTGGTAGCAAATGGATGAGAGTTGCTGAGAATCGAGTTGAATGCCGTGCGATTGAGGAGGCCTATGTCCAGCAGTGGACTGCTGTAGGCTGATGATGATGTACTTAGTACTTTTGTTAGGGTAAAGAATTTAAGCGCAACGTGTCGCAAACAGAAAAAACTATCTTTAATACAGGGTGTAAACGGACCCTTCACGAAGCTGTCAGCTGAAGCTGTCGGTGTGTGTGTGTGTGTGTGTGTATAGTTCGTTGACTACGCAAAAAAGATATTGCGGAAACGACTTTTTTTTCCGTATACGTTTTGCACAAGATCTGTGCAGTAAACAGACAAAAAGTACTAAACTTCCATGAATTGAATTATTGAAGATGGTATTTCGATAATTAGTTTAACCTTTATTTCAATTATGTACAATATGTAGGTAGACCACAGAACATGAGGTAGACTCCCTTGAATGTATGCAAGCCTAGTACTTTGGTCGCCAAAAAGAAGATTTCAGTCAATACATATTAGATATTAATTAGATAAATTAATTTAGAATAGCCTTGTTGTCTCCTAAAATATTAAATGTATAATTTGTGTAATTATAAAGAGGAAAACTTTGTTTGTTTGGTTGTTTGTTTGGTTGTTTGGTTGTAATGAATAGGCTCAAAAACTACTGCACCGATTTAAAAAAATCTTTCACCATTTGAAAGCTACATTATCCACGAGTAACATAGGCTATATTTTATCCCCGTACTCCCACTGGAACGGGAACTACGCGGGTGAAACCGCGGGACGTCCGCTAGTTTGCAAATAAAAGCGTTTCACTTTTTGTTATATGTGTGTACTTTTCCAATCTCTTGGTCAAGCGTAAACTTTTTAAAACAGATGTCATTTGTTTCACGAGTCGACGTAAAGGGATTCGACGCAGGGGGAATGATTCCTTAATGTACATAGTTTAATGATGAGTAAAAACGGTCGTAAGCTTTTATAGTTATTTATGCAACTGTTGTATAATGAGGGGTATTAAAACACGAATGTGGGTTTATCACATGAGGCGAAGCCGAGTGTGATAATAGTATCACATGAGTGTTTTAATACCTAATTATGTACAGTTGCATACAAGACTTTATCTACATCCATGATATGAATCCTCCATAAAAGGTTCTGAAACCATAGGGTGTTGCAGTGTTCTAAGAAGTCTATGTAAATTCATGGAAAGTTTAATTGCTTGTATTTAATACAAACAAACCGTGTATAAGAAGTAATATAATTATTTACATTTTGGATTGTTCATTTATCAAAATTGACAAAGCTTGTATCACTCATTTTTGTAAACAACAAAGTACATAACGCAATTTATACTAATATCCAAATGTCGAACAAAAATGGCGGGATACGACGTGAATTCGAATTAACCCATAAGTTTTTTTTTTTAATTACGGCGCTGTGGTAGTGAATCGCACGTGCTAGACGTTCGATTCACTACCACATTCGATGTTCTTTTTTTAAAACGAGTTGCATAATGAAATTCAGTACAACATTATAACACCCGTTTGGGTGTTATAATGGTTATTATGACACTTGCTGTTTTAATGTTGGCCATAAGCTAACTGTTTCAGATACCTTTATAGAGGATTTATAGCATGGGTGTAGATAAATACATTAATGAATAGGTATAATATGAATTCTCTCTGAAACTAGACGACAAAAAAATATTAGTTTTGAGGCAGACATAATCACGGCTGTTATCCTCGAAATATAAGGCAGAGCCACAACCCAAGCATTACGTAAGGAAAAACATACTTTGAACTACTAATATTTACAGGATAAACTTATACAGGGTGTAAAAGACCTCATCACGAAGCTGTCAACCAAGAATTCTGTACATCAAACTAAGTAACTTTACGCAAAAATTATTGCTGAGAAACGACTTTTTTTTTGGGGTGAAAAATCATGTTTTGTGGTAGAACTCAATGTAACGCACTCAAAACATTGTGCAGAAGGATGTATTTAATAGTACCTACGGGGGTCGTGGAGGTGTTTAAAGTAAAAATCTTACATTAAAAACTTGTATTTTTAAAAAACTTGTCAAAAAGTTCAAACTTTGACCTCCAATATCTCCGTAACTAGAAGGTTCCCAGGTATGGTGTAGAACAAAAAAATGATTGCACTGATAAGGAGAACAAGTACCTTTCGGCTTCGTTAAGGGGTGTTTTACACTCTTTATAATGTGTGTAAAGCATGCCTCACAGTAGGATTATGGCTAATGGACACTATTGTTTACTTAAGACCATTTTTTTTGTACCCATATTCGCAAATGAATAAACGATTATGATTATGATTAACATTATTAACAATGAAAACGGGATATTTACCATGTTAACAGGGGCCCAATTCTGTAAAATTACCAACTTGTCAATAGTGTGTCGGTAGTGTGTAAGTAGTGTCTCAATAGGCTAATCATTGACATTTGGTATTCTACAAATTATCTATGGTCATTGACTTACCACTGTAGTGCCATTGAAACGCCATAGAAGACTATTGTAATAATTGGTATTCTGCTCCACTATAATGTTTTAATGGCATCATGATAGCCAAAGTTACGGTAGTCTGTAAATATTTTAAGTGTATTTGAATGTTGTGTCTATCGTGTTTGAAAAGTGTTTTGGCCATCGAACCGCCATTGTAAAGCCATCGAACAACGAAAACACTGAAAAATATTGTACCGCCACACTATCGACACACTACTGAGACACCATTGAAACGCCATTGAAGTTTTTGCAGAATACCAAATTTGCAACAGAGTGGCAACATAATGTCTGTAGTGTGTCGATTATAGAGTGTCAATGGCGTGTTCCTTTAAAACAAAGTTACAGAATTGGGCCCGTTCTGTTGTGTGTTGTGTGTCAGTGACCTTGTCAGTTTAAAACCTTCTCCAATTTTAGCACTAAAAATACTTCTCAAGCATTGACGTAGCAACGCATGTCCATACAACAATATAGTCAACAATATAACAACTTAGTCAACAATATAACGTTCCTTCCCCGAATATAACCGTAGATCAAATCCAAGATATTCCCCGTCCAATTCTCATACACACAAACAAACAAGCAAGCTCTATGTATATCTCCTGTACATATGTATCGTCTTCCAATTACACAGTTCACTTTGTAACGTCTTCGGAGATCATTACATCGTACGTAGACGTATATGTATATATACGTAATATATATGTATTATGTATGTTGTACGCCTGAAAGCGTCTTGTGCAATAGACAGGTCTCTTTGTTGGAATCATGATCAATGAAGACAGCTATAACTACAGAATTAACAATATTGTATAGAGGTGTGTAGCTGTAGCATCATCATCGTCATCATCAGCCTATTAATGTTCCCACTGCTGGGACACAGGCCTCCTCTCTATGAGAGGGAATGGGCTATAATCCACCACGCGGGCCCAGTGCGGATTGGTAGATGTCACATGTCTTCGAATTTTTTGGTTCTAGGACATGCCGGTTTCCTCATGATGTTTTCCTTCACCGTTTTGAGAGCAGAACGGTGTGTAGCAACTTTGATACCTACAATTATTGCATAATCAAGATTTTGCATTTTCCTAATGTGTGTTATTGTGCTTTTTTGTAATTTATTTCATCACCACTGCTCTCAAAAACGGCAAAGGAAAAAATCGTGAGGAAACCGGCATGTCCTAGAACCAAAAATTCGTAGACATGTAACATCTACCAACCAATGGCCCTCGTGATGGATTAGCCCATTCGTTCTCATAGAGAGGAGGCCGTATGTCCCAGTAGTGGGAACGATATAGGCTTATTATGCTATGCTCATGCTGTGCTATGCTATGCATTTTCCTACCGACCATGGAAGTTTTTTTGATATTTCTTGATGATGGAAGTGAGTTTCTAACAAAGAGATTCGTAAATATTTGAATGTCTTTGGTTACTAACAAGAAGTATTCCTTTGACGGACATACTGTTTTGCACCGCCCATCTTTTACAACAACAACAACAGCCCATAACGTCCACTGCTGGACATAAGCCTCTCCCATGATGGGAGGAATTTACCGTAATCTCCACGCTTGGCAGGCGGATTGGAGATCGCAGTGATGAAAGACTAACAGAAAACGCTGCTGCCCATTCTCTGGTCTACGGAGGCGCAAGGTGTTCTGCCTCAGACATTAGTCGCCTTATACGACACCCGTGAGTGTAATGGGTTGGTTCTATTCTACCCTGCCGGATACCACACGGCTAATCCATCCCCATCAATCAATCAGGCCCATCTTTTAAACTACATGTAAAATACTGGTATTCAGCTGCATCCGGTTAGACTAGAAGCCGACTCCAACATAGTTGGGAAAAGGCTAGGCAGATGATATGTATTTGCCATCGTTCCATCAATAGTGTAGTTCACCCTAAAGGTGCAAGTTGGCACCGGGCGACACGAAGCCGCCGCAGACGACGTGTCGTCGAGTCATGTCGCCGCGACACGTCGCCGCCTCATGTCGCTGCAGTCATGATTTCGAACCCGGTATTTCGGCGTCAGCGACACTACTGATCTGCGGTCGGGCGACACTTGCGTCTGCCGCTTGACGACGCGTCGCTAGCTTCATGTCGCTTGCTTCGGAGGGAATTTCATAGAAACACATAGAAACTGGTAGTGTCGCTGCGACACGTCGTCTGCGGCGGCTTTAGTGTCGCCCGCTGCCAACTTGCACCTTAAAATTGAATGTGCGTTCTTAAAATGAGAATTAGTATCTTCTTTGTCAGGAAACACACAAACTACCATCTTATTACAGAATAACAACTTTATAGTTATCTAAAACAGCATGGACAGCAGCGTTTTCTGTTAGTCTTTCATCACTGTTTTCTCCAATCCGCCTGCCAAGCGTGGAGATTACGGCAAATTCCTCCCATCACGGGAGAGGCTTATGTCCAGCAGTGGACGTTATGGGCTGTTGTAGTAGTAGTGTAGTATCTAAAACACTATAACTAATTGAAAACCTTTTCAATCAAGACGTTTCCATTAACAGATCAGCTAAACACAAACACAATATTGTATTGTTCATCGTATTACACGGGAGAGCAAATCCAACTCAATCATATAAAGTGAAGAGAATAAAAATCTTTCACAATCACCATACTGAACTTTTTGTTGCACTGCTGGTAATAAACGATAGCAGTTTTTACTCTATAGGCCTATTTCACTATATTCCAATAGCCACTACTTAACGAATAAAATAAAAAATGGAACAGAATTTGTATGAAGTTGGTGTTGATTCTGTTGTGCACAAACTAAACTTAATTTAGGCTATTGCTATCTTTTTCTCTCTTATAAAACGAGAAAGAGACGGACGTAATTTAGAGCTGTCAAATTTAGTTGGCACTAATATTTCCATACAAATTGAGGGGTGCACGTAAAACATGCCGACCAAAAATTCGGTGAAGCGCAAGGCATACACTAGTTTGACATCTCTAATTTAGTTCATAGCTATAGCCGTCCTTTTCTCACACTGCCTTTTAGTAAAAGATAGGAATAGCCAAAATTAAGTTTAGTTTGTGTAGGTACAACAGAATCGGCACAAATATCTGCCAAGTAAGTCGGGAACTTGATCGTAGATGGTGAAACTGGCCCTATGTGATTTCATTACTCCGTTTAAGAATCCCCTTACGAAATGCAAGATCGATGCATCTTACCTAGCTCTGACCCAGTTACTATACTAGCTTACTATACCTGTCACTCGACTTCCAACCGGTCGTTGATGCTACTTCTGGTGGAAATTGATGTTAAATTGAATCGACCGAGATGCGATTTAATAATGTTGCAACATTTTCGATTTTGTATCGAAAATGTTGGATGATTTCCATATTTTTTTCTTTTAGGTATAGAACTGTAGATCTGTATTAGGATCTGTTGTGAAAAAAGTCAAGTCTTAGTGTTGTACTTACCACTGTTAGTCGATAACAAAAAATAATTACCTATGATAAAAAAAGTTCTTCAAATATAAAATTGTGTGTGGATGTGTCGCATATTTTCTCCCTGCAAAATGTTTTTCATTACTCATACTCTGAAAGTAGGTCTGAAGTTGCCTGAGGAGCGGGTTGAAAGTAATACTTTTCAGCCCTAGGGAGAATCGTTTTCAACTGACAGCTGTCAAATTATTTAAAAAAAATGGTTCATTTTTCTATTGAACCAAGTTCCAACTTTCTATACAGCCACGATGTAAAATTGAAATAACATAAAGTTAAGTATTAATTAAAGAATATATATATTTTAAATATCTTTATTATAATTAAGTTTCAACTATTTCTTTAAAATAACATAGATTTGGGAAAAATATTTACCATTTTTCGATGATGAAAATGAAAAATAGGTATTGGCTGAATAGCTGGCCGGCCACAGAAAAAAAAAGCAAAATAGGTGGGAAAGCGGCAATAGGGTAGATGATACCATAAAACAATAATTCCAAGACACCTTTCTCTAAAAAAACACTTTATTTTGGGCCTGAATACCCGATTTATTTTCAATTAATTGCCAAATTCGATTTTTAGTTACTTTGAAATCAATAAATAGTCGAGTCATTGAGTTGAATAAACAGTGACGTCACAGTAGGCTATTGCCATACAAAGTCTATTATAGAACCGCGTTTTGACAGCTCTTAAAAAGTATCTCAATTGATTGGTGTGTCATCTACCCCATTCGAATTCCGATCTTCATTAGTTTTTTCAAGTTGTATGTTTTTTTTTTTACTTTCCTTGTATTCGTAATGAAAAGCACAGTGTTTACCTCGGGTTAAAGACTTATTTAGTCCCTCGAACTATTAGCGCCCTCGCTTCGCTCGGGCACCAAACCCCGTCTCGGGACTAAATAAGTTACTTTCACCCCTAGGGTAACAATGTACTATTGTGTATCTGTGCCTTTTTTTTGTTATAAGTACGTCATTATTTAGCGTAAATTAATAATTAATTTATTATTAATATATTATTTTTTTATTCACATTTTTAAAAATATTCTTACATATAATTTTCTTAAAAAGAAAAACATATAAAAATATATATTTAATTATTTTATTCACTATCAGGCTGCTAGTTGAGACAACTGATAGCTGCCTGTATCCTGCTGCTCCTCCCCAAATATTTTCTTCAAATACATAGTGTCTACATGTTTGTCTAGTCGGTTGTTTAAATTGGTTTATATTTTGGGCTGAGACTACATCTTCAGGGAGCTTATTCCACGCTGCGGCTGCTCGGTGGTGAAGGTTATTGCTCGAGATAAATAAGATACTAGGTATCCATCCACATTCTATAGGTAACTGGAGAACACTTATGCTCTTATCTTTTATACCCATTTACGAGTTCACCGACATATTCGACACAGATTCACATCGCGGGAACAGTGTCACGTTCATTAATTCAATTTCTTCGGATCGCAATCAATCGGATCTTCTTACTAGAGACTCTCTACACTCTTCTCCGTAGAAACGACAATGAAACCGGGGAAATGATTTCCGGATTTGAAGTCTTGGAAACGGCTACCGTCTTACTAAATAGAAATAATAATTGACTTTGTCTTTGACGTTCTTAACTTGGTCTTCGGACGAGAGAGTTTAAGGTGCGTTTATTAATTTGTATCTGAACAGTACATATTCCTTATTAATTTTTATTTTATCTTAGTATTTGGATAAACAAAGCACTATGCTTCCACATTTACTGTGCAAACCGCTATCGCCATTGCAGTCTGTTGAATTAGTTCGCTTCGAATTGTTCCCTGCACCCCTAGCCAAGTTGACAATTTACAATCGTTAACGCTAGTAGAAAACTATTCAAATGAATGGGAATGACATCATCTCGACGTTAAATCACGTGATCAACACAAACGAATAGAAAATTCGTAGACAAGTTTACATCGTTCAAAATGATAGAATAGAATGTTATCGTTTCTACAATGTTGATCGCTAAACTCTTTGGTAGGAACGCTCACCATTAGTGTTGCCCAAAATCGGTCTTGGTCTTGCAGTCTTGGTCTTGTTCTTGCATTTTCGCAAGACCAAGACCGACTCATTGTAGCAAGACCAAGACTGAACCCTGCAAGACTGGAGCAAGAACAAGACTAAGCCTGCAAGACTCTTGCGTCTCGCAGTTACACATCAATATCAATTATTTTATTTCATAAATCAGCAGATTTTTTTTTAAAGAGCGATAGATAAATAATAGGTGCTTAAAAATTCCTACAAACTATTTTCGTTCGTCACAAGCCACAAAAGATATCCAAAAAATGATTTCTGATACATTTGAATGTAGGTATCAAAAATTTAATTCATGTTTTAGATGTTTGTGCTGGTAATTAAAAGTCTGGCTGACGACAAATTTTATTACTTAGAAGTATCAAGGCCAGATGAAGATAAAAAGTATAATATGTGATAATTATTTTAACCGCTAGCTGTTTGTGAAGAGTTTAGGATAGCCAGTACGCGTACAGAAAATCATTAAAGGTACCTACATAGAGTTAGTAATTACGCTTAGGTACTAAATTGCGTAATTTTTTTTAAATTATTGTCAAGTTAATTTGATTAATTGGTGGTTCACTATGCCTATGTCAATTTAAGCTCAACATTACCTACTCTGTTACGTTGTTCTAAGACCTAAACTAACGTGTTTATTATATAGCAATAGGCTAATAGGTATTTGAAAGTTGTCTAGTCTAAGTAGTAGAGTCTCGCAAGACTTGCGAGACTCTTGCTGCAAGACCAAGACCAAGACCAAGACTGAGAGTGCAATACCAAGACCAAGACCAAGACCAAGACCAGGTGTATTGACGCAAGACCAAGACTGGCTAAGGTCTCGTCTTGGTCTTGCATTTGGGCAACACTACTCACCATACCTAAAGTGTAGCTTTTTTTCTACAGACATTACAGAACGAGCGATCGACTCAGTCGTGTCACCTTGGCTACCAATTTAGCGCTTTCTATAATCGCTTACGTCGAGGCGTTTACGATTGTAGAAAGAGAATCGATAAACGTTTGTAACTTGGCTAGGGGTGCTGATCTGTTAGAGTGAATCGGCTTCTTCTAGGCAAGCTTCTAGGGCGAGAGTGAAGTGCTCCACCCTCGTCATCGCTTCACATCAAGCGAGTTGCGCCAAAACACAAGCTTATCTACACTAATATTATAAAGAGGAAAGATTTGTTTGTATTATAAAGAGGAAAGATTTGTGTATTTTTGTGTGTTTGTAATGAATAAACTCAAAAATTACGGCGTCGATTTCAAAAAATAGGCTATATTTTATCCCTGTACTCCCACGGGAACGGGAACTACGCGGGTGAAACTGCGTGACGTCCGCTAGTCTACACTAATATTATAAAGAGGAAAGATTTTTGTATTTTCGTGTGTTTGTATGTGTGTAATGAATAAACTCAAAAACTACGGTGTCGATTTCAAAAATTCTTTCACCATTAGAAAGCTACATTCACCCTGAGTAACATAGGCTGTATTTTATCCCTGTACTCCCACGGGAACGGGAACTCCGCGTGACGTCCGCTAGTTTTGTATTAAAAAAAAAAAACAAAAGAACACACTATAGCCTTACATTATTTCTCAGTTTAAAATTCTAAAACCTACCTTCATATTATTCTTACATAGAAAAACTGCAATCTACGTATAGTATTCCAACCATATTTACGAACGAACCAGCATAATAACAACAATGAAATCAATATCCAATTATAGCTAATAAACAATAATTGCAAAGGAAAATCTAGTGGCCAGTATTAAAAATTGTGTTGCATAATAAAATGGCGGCCCATAGGTACCATAGTATCTACAAACTACAAGGCACAGGGTTTAATAATGAACTTAATCACGGATAATTGAACCAGACTTCAATTATAAAATGGCGGACCAACGTAGATGCGAGTTTATTCCAACATTTCCAATACATACTCGAAAGCCTTCAGGGAAAATGAGTTTTAAAAATAAACCTGATATAACCTGCGTTTCGTAAATTGAAAGGTTTTAATGAACAAAGCTTGATGCTGGCATCGACTGTTTTTGGCGCATCATTACGCTTTCCACTGACCTCGTTTAAACAAAATATTGGAAAATCAGTACGAGGCTTAAACCAGGGTTTTGTGTTACAAATGGAAAATGAAATATGCTTTAATTATGTACCTGGAAACAGCCGCGCCCCGCGGCTACGCGAATACAGTTTTCCATTTCCAGCGATTCAAAAGAGTACCTAACTAGTAGTTCATTTACTTCTGTTAATGTACTTTGTTTAAAAATGTACTTTCTACTTTTCCCAACTATTTTGGGGTCGGCTTCCAGTCTAACCGGATGCAGCTGAGTATCAGTATTTTACATGGAGCGACTGCCTATCTGACCTCCACAACCCAGTTCATACTAGGTAATACGATACCACTTTGGTAAGACTGATTGTCAGACTTTTTGGGCCACTGACTACCCGTAACGACTGTCAAAGATGGACAAATGATAGCCGGGACGAGGAGCGGAGTAAACTCGGTATGTAAGGGTGGTCACCCATCCACAGACCAACCTAGGCAAGCACGGCTTAACCTAAAGATTAACCCGAGTGGCTGTTATTATTTAGCCACGAGCTCCTCTAAAAATGTACTTTCTACTAATACGAGTATTATAAATGCGAAAGTTTGTGAACATGGATGGATGTTTCTCTTTGGATGAAATTTAGCACAGAGAGAGAGAGAGAGTTTAAAACCTGGATTAAAACATAGAATACTTTTTATAACAAATTCAGAGGTCCAGGTCTCTTTTTTGAAGTCCAGACATAATCTTGTTAAATTCACATGAGGACTTATAAACTTATTGGTTCAAATGCGAAGAAGAAATGTTCAGATGTATAAACGTGGACGACGCAAAACACGTTAGAATGCAAGAAACACTCGAAGTTTTTGTATGAGTTACGTATCAACAAAAACAAAACGTTCGATTTTGAATCGCATCATTCAAAACAACTTTTTCGGACATTATGTTACTACTTCCTTTTATCCTACTAATACAGGGTGTAAAAGACCTCATCACGAAGCCGTCAACCAAGCATTCCGTACATCAAACTAGGTAACTTTACGCAAAAATTATTGCTGGGAAACGACTTTTTTTTAGGTTATAAATCATGTTTTGTGGTAGAACTCAATGTAACGCACTCAAAACATTGTGCTGATTGATGGATTGAATAGTACGGGGGTCGTGGAGGTGTTTAAAGTAAAAATCTTACATTGAAAAACTTGTCAAAAAGTTGGAACTTTGACCCCCAATATCTCCGTAACTAGAAGGTTCCCAGGTATGGTGTAGAACAAAAAAATGATCGCAATGACGAGGAGAACAAGTGCCTTTCGGCTTCGTTAAGACGTGTTTTACACCCTTTATAAAACTGTCTTTCTATTACAGTGCGGCAGTCAGGAAAATGTTTAATTAAGTTCTTTATAGAAAAGTAGGTATCGGGCTGGATTGCATCAATTGGGAACCCCAGTTGTATTAATGAATGCTTTCAAGGGGTGTGCCCACATCTTGTAACTGATTTTACATAGGAATTGTTACTGAAAAGTTAATTTTCAGTGACATAAAGAGTTATTTGATAAACATTTTATCAAACTTTCGCCGTGATTTTGACACAATCATGGCTCGAGTTCGGTGGAGCGCATGTCTTTTGATTCAGGCTCGATAGGGCACAGTGGACCAAATATTTTGTGTGTTTTTGTTATGAACGAGTACATAATATGCCTATATAGTTGCGTAGTAGGTATAGAAATCGGAAATTTTAAAAAATAAAACATCTCGTCAGAACTTCATAATGTTATAGGTATTACGCGGTACCAAATAATGATTATTGTTCTTTTGTTAATTAGTATAAAAATTGAGAGCGAGGTCCGATCGTCCATTCATTCGGTTCCACAAAGTTCATTGGTGTGAAATCATTCAATGCGTATTCGTGACAAAACAATAAATGTACAAAAGTGCATTTTCTTAAATGCACTTTTGTACATTTATTGTTTTGTCATTTACAGTACCTAGCAATATTAGCTGAACGGTAATAACTTACGTCATTCAAAATTCTTACTTACCTACGAGTATAAGCCGTAAAACGGAATGCACACGAAACTAATATTGGCATAAGTAAGACAAAGTCACTCTGCTTGAATGGTTAGAAGGTTTACAAGACTTTGTTTAATGATTTGTTTTGGTATTTTGTATTTAGCTGCGTCCGGTTAGACTGGAAGCCGACCCGAATATAGTTGGGAAAAGACTTGGCTAATAATGATGATGATTTCTTTATTGTAAGTGACAATGAACGCAATATTTTTTTAGAATCGTTCAATACGAAACTACTATAAAAGTTATTAATGTCATTATTTTATACTGTTATCTTAAATTCTAATTCTATTCCATTTTTAATTTAAAATTTTAATGCTCATTATACTATTTATTACTGCACGTATTACTTCTAATCTTGGAATGCAGTGCTGTTATACGATTTGCAAAATAATGGTGGGTAATAAAGTAAATTTAAAAAACTAAAAACCCGACTGACATACTTACATAAAATCACGGGCATTTGGAAGCAGGCGGGACCCATAGTAATGTCACAGGCAATTTGATAAGTCTGGGCACTATTAATAATGGCCGGTCTGTATGCATAATGCCCCCGACTCAATTGGGCAATGTGATTAAAACAGCGCGATTAATCACTGTTCCCGACCATTATGAATAATGCCCACCTTATCTTGGGCAAAATAATAAAATAGGTAACCTGTAGTGTTTTTGTTTATTAAATGAAATTAAACTTACAAAATGTTCATGAAAAGTTAACAAAAAATAAACTATTGAACATAGTAGTTAAAAAATAAACAGTTAGAAATGTAATAACATCAGTAGTTACCTACTTTTATTTTAATAAAAATATTGCTTATCAAACACTATGTCATCATGTAAAAATAGAAATTACACTAAACAGATGGTCGGATCGGGCGCTCTAAAAAAAAGCTAGCTAACGCTCCTCATGTCCCAAATTCGGACTTCTGGGACATAAAATTGTAATACTAATTCGGACCAATCTTGGTGGTCGACCTATGCAGGGCAAGTATTAAAGAAAACAACTTTTTAACTTTAAAATTTAGACCGATGATGCTATCTCAAACACTGTCACTGACTTATTACATGGTCCACGGGCCGTCGTGCATTATTAATAATGGCCGGTCAAAGTGATAAATTAATCACTTTGCCCATCGCTCTTGGGCATTATTAATAATGGCCGGTCCTTTATAATAATGCCCAGTTAATCACGTTGCCCGTAACAGTAATATAAAAATATTAATAAATGTTCAATCAGTTTTTTAGTTTTGCTAATAACTTTTTTAATTTCAATTTTTGATTTAATTTCTTGTTTTTTTTTTCACTTTTATATGATTATTCATTTCGAAAAACATATTGAACTAAAACTTTTACATTTCCCTTTGCCGTAGTACGTAGTGTGTATTCTGTTCTTGCTTACATAGTGGTATATTGCAGTGTCTTTGACTTGTCGGTAGACATATAGCTACTGATACTTACAGCCTAGACGACCGAGCTTAGCCAGTACCGGGTGTCGTCGCAGATGAAATTTTGCTCAATCGATTTTCTGGTCTCTTCGTTTAATCCTCCTCTAGGAAAAAAGGAAATATGCTGTCGTTGCTTATTAAAGCTAGTCACGAAGTTTATGTATTTTATATTTTTAATGCAACATTACCCTTGAATTCCTGACTGGGGTAAACAAAGATGCAGCCTGCAGTATACTACTACTACTACTTTTAAATCCCTTGTATTTTTTCTGTGATTTAACAAATTACATTTTTTTATGCATGATGTCTTTTAGGTTGAGACAGTTCTGGCTTACGTAAATAAGGGATGATGATTTTGATGATGATCAAATACCGATTATATCAAATCATCATCTGCGTAGCTTTCAACTATGTTGGATTCAGCTTCCAGTATAACCTGATTCAACTGAATACCAGTATTACAATCATATTTCCATCTTATACCTTAGTTTTATTAAACTGGTCTAACTTATCTTACAATTCCAAGTAAATATCGATAATAGGGTTCTACATTAATGTCGATAATATTTCTCAAGACGAGCACATCCCTAACCAAAAGCTCCGATGCATCAGAACAACGACGTGGCCGTATCGATTACTCACTTAACAGAATACATACATAAGGAAGCTCATATGTCATCGGAATTGTATTCGAACTGTACCTAATGGCCTTTAGCTATAACATTCTGTCATCATTTCATCATCTGCTATAGCCTTTTACCAACTATGTTGGTGCCGGCTTCCAGTCTAACCGGATGAAGCTGAATAAGTACCAGTAATTAACATGGAGCAAGCTATCTGACCTCCATAACCCAGTTAGTACTGGGTAATTGATAGTCCTTAGTAAGACTAGTTTTCAGACGTTCAGGCCACCTGTAACGACTGTCAAAGAACTACAAAAGAGAGCCGGGATCAACGGCTTAACGTGCTTTCCGAGGCACGGAGGAAACTCTGTATGTAATGGGTGGTCACCCATCCACGGACCAACCTAGGCAAGTACGGCTTAACCTAAAGCGAGTAACTGTTATTGGTTAGCCACGAGCTACTCTATACGAACTATGACACTCAGTGGTATGTACATAATTATGTATTTGTGTACACAATAGTTTAACATCCTATTTAGCAGCAACTCATCCTATAACAGTCCACTGCTGGACACCAAAGCTGCGCTGTAACACCCTGTCCAACCATGGCTGGGTCAGCTTCCAGCCTGACCCAGACAGACAGACTGACTGACGAACTATAAGAAAACAGGGTCCCCTTTGTGAGAGGCAGTTTGTTTTTGACATCTGGTCTTCTCGTGATGTTTTTTTTCCACCGTTTTGGGAGCAGTGGTGATGAAATAATTTACAAACAGTGTGTGCCTGCTGCCTAAGTGGTGGCCTGGGCCTTCGCAAATCTTAATACCCCATTTCTAAACCGAATGAAAATCTATCATAATAAGATGATCATTGTCATATAATTGTTACTGGTCAGTGGTCACAGACATTTATTTTTATACTAAATTGCAAAATAATGCATTTTTTTCAATCAGAGAGTTTCTACTACTCTGAGTCCTACCTAAATATATCAAGAAACAGAGTTTTCAATAGAAGATAATTATAATATTATGAAAATATGGTAGAAAAGACTACTCTTTTAACTCTCACACAATGGTTTCATTGTGAAAACCATAACCAAATATATATATTCATGCTATGTTAACTTATGTAGTGTGAAACAATGATTTAAATCATTAAACAAGCCCTCATTGTACTTGGCTCCCGTAAAAATGTATTCACACAGAAAATAGTCCTACACATCCTACATGGTACGTAATTGTCTACCAAGCAAAAACGCAATATTTTGTCGTGGAAGCGTGAATCTAATGATTCTTCGTACTGTTGGCCCAGAGCTGGACTACTAGTTGGGCGCTTTCGATAGCGTCCATGTTCCTGTTTTAAAAAAAACAACAGGACATCTAGAACACGATATTAAGTGCCCCATCGTTTGTGGAACATCTAATGATTTATTTATTTGGTGTGAAATAATAACAAGGTCACTGTGTTACCATTTAAATAGAAAAAAAGTGAATACTTATAGTGAATTATATTTAAATAACAATGAACCCAATGTCACTTTGCCGATGAATGACTTTGACGTCACTGCACGACTATTGTCGGGTAAAGACCGTGAAATTATTCTAAAATTGCACCAGAACTTATTTATTTACACTTCTTTGGCATAATAAATATAGGTAGGTACATAAACGATGAATTTAGTAAATAGTATGAACAGGGGTCAAATCAATTTATAAACAATTTCAAAAATAATATAAGTAACTAGGAAGAAGATGTATGTATTCTGATAGTGATCTATGTTTGACGTTAAATAGTGATAAATGATAAATGATGTTTATTTTGCAAGTAGGTTTTTACAAACACTTTTATACGTCATTTTTTAAAACTAGATGGGGCCGGTGTTTCGTACCTGACTACTCTGAGAAGAAACAGCCGAAACAAACTCAGAGGTAATAGTCTCTTTTAAAGTCCAGACAATCTTGCTCAATTCACATGAGGACTATGCGGATTAGTGTCTGATATGGTCTTTTGAATAAAGAACCATACAGTTTTGAGTGGACCTGTCCAGTCAGTGCAAGCATTTGTCAGTTAACGTGTAGGTCGACTTATAACTCAAGGAGCTCAACGAAACGACGAACAATACCAAAGAAAGGACATTTGGGTAGGTCGCTTAGAGTACTCAAACTGTCAGACAGTTGTGGGAAAAAATAAACAATAAATATAAATGTGACCCACATGGTCCCCACATTCACAATAATCATATAAAATTCACAACAAGTTCTATTCAAAAAGAATGTTAATAAAAATCACAAAAATCATTAAAAGGCACAATGATGAAAAAAGAAAAGTAAAATACTTAACAAAATAAGTATTCATGTCAAATCAGTAAATGTCAAATAAAATAATAAAAAAATAATAAAATACATGTCAAAACATTAAATGTCAGAGTGTATAAACTCCGTAAACTCACAAATAACTAACTTGTCCTGAGGAAAGTTTTGAGTATGAATGTGGATGCCGTGGCTATAAGAGTCGAGGAAGAGCAAAAAAGCGATGGGATAGCTGCTGTGTAAAGGAAAGGATGACATATGGCTATAGTTGGTGCCAGTTAAGATGAGAATAGCGGTCATTGAACTACATTTGCTACATTTATTAAACTTCTTAACTTTGAAAACCAAAAATAAGCCTGTTCAAGTCTGGAATCGTCATCTATCGTGGTCTAAAACATTTTTTGGAATGAAAAACGTTACATGGGATAGGGTATCATCATCATTTCAGCCGAAAGACGTCCACTGCTGGACATAGGCCTCCCCCAAGTGTCGCCACATTGAACGGTCCCGTGCAACTCGCATCCAGTGGATTCCCGCAACCTTCACCAGGTCATCCATCGGTCCACCTAGTGATAGGGAAATAGTGATAGGGTATGACTATCCTAAATTAAAATTATTCAAATAGCAAATAAACACAACTATTGTTAGCTCACGGAGTCATATCATCATTCATCATCATACTTCTGCACTTATGCCAGTTTATTTGGCGCAGCATGTCTTCTTATTAAATTAAAATTATTCAAATAGCATATAAATACACACAACTATTGTTAGCTCACGGAGTCATATCATCATTCATCATCATACTTCTGCACTTATGCCAGTTTATTTGGCGCAGCATGTCTTCTTATTAAATTAAAATTATTCAAATAGCATATAAATACACACAACTATTGTTAGCTCACGGAGTCATATCATCATTCATCATCATACTTCTGCACTTATGCCAGTTTATTTGGCGCAGCATGTCTTCTTATTAAATTAAAATTATTCAAATAGCATATAAATATACACAACTATTGTTAGCTCACGGAGTCTTATCACCATTCATCATCATACTTCTGCACTTATGCCAGTTTATTTGGCGCAGCATGTCTTAAAATTATTCAAATAGCATATAAATATACACAACTATTGTTAGCTCACGGAGTCATATCATCATTCATCATCATACTTCTGCACTTTTTTTTTTTTTAATCTTCTTTAATTATAGAGGGTTTAATCACAAACTGATTATGCCACCCTCATCGGTACAAACAAATATTTCTTACGATCTAAATCCTATCTTAGCTAATTTATACAAGGTTCTTGCATCCTTTGACAAAGGTAACGCAAGAACACTGTTGCATTTACCAACATCCATTGAAATGGGCAAAATTAAAGGTCTTTCGGCCTCGTTCCGGACACACTCCATTAGAATATGGTAAGTGTCTTCCACTGTATTACACTCCGGACAATTTGGTGAAGTAACTTTACCCATGAGGAACGCAAAACTGTTCAATGGTATGTGTCCCGATCGAAGCCGAAGAGCCATAACAATTTCTGATCGACTCATCTTGGCCTGGTCGAACCATGGGCCTCGAGAAAGTGTTGGTTGGATCGTCCGATACCAGATTCCCTTGCACAGCGATCTCTGGTCGAAGTGCTCTTGCCACATTTTAATACTTTCTTGTCTCACTGCATACAAAAAATCGCTGTGCACGGGAAGGTATGGACAAACCAACCCATCATCACATGCATCCTTTGCCAGTCGATCAACTATTTCATTGCCCTCCAAGCCAACATGAGCCGGTATCCACTGAAGTACAATTTTCATTTTCTTAAAAATAAGCTTATTTAATGATTT
Organism: Xestia xanthographa; assembly: GCA_905147715.2. Lineage (NCBI taxonomy): Eukaryota > Metazoa > Arthropoda > Insecta > Lepidoptera > Noctuidae > Xestia > Xestia xanthographa. The sequence goes on along the minus strand of LR990660.1, from coordinate 10,629,915 downwards.
GATTACACACTTCTGCACTTATGCACTTAAAAATAAGCTTATTTAATGATTTGATTACACACTTCTGCACTTATGCCAGTTTATTTGGCGCAGCATGTCTTCTTATTTCATACCTCTATTACTGGTTCATCTCATCAGTCACATCCTTTCTATAGTTGGTGCCAGTTAAGATGAGAATAGCGGTCATTGCCCTTTCCCTAATATCTCTTCGTACGAACCAAAACAAATAAACCATGTAACGTTTTTCATTCCAAAAAATGTTGAAGACCACGATAGATGACGATTCCAGACTTGAAAAGGCTTATTTTTGGTTTTTAAAGTTAAGAAGTTTAATAAATGTAGCAAATGTAGTTCAATGACCGCTATTCTCATCTTAACTGGCACCTATATGGCAACTATAGCCATATGTCATCCTTTACACAGTCAGCCCATCGCTTTTTTGGTCTTCCTCTACTCAATCCATCCACATTCATACTCAAAACTTTCCTCAGGACACGAAGTTAGTTATTTTTTAGTTTACGGAGTCTATTTGAGTTTAATTTCCAAGATTTTCCGAGTGAAATTATAGTTGCAAATTTTTTGATAGCCGAACAGAGAGGTTATTAGTCAAGTTGATTTTTTGATAGCCGACCAGAAAAGTCATTAGTCAAGTTGATTTTTTGGTAGCCGAACAGAGAGGTTATCAGTCAAGTTGATTTTTGATAGCCGACCAGAAAAGTCATTAGTCAAGTTGATTTTTTGGTAGCCGAACAGAGAGGTTATCAGTCAAGTTGATTTTTGATAGCCGACCAGAAAAGTCATTAGTCAAGTTGATTTTTGGTAGTTTGGTAGCCGACCAGAAAAGTCATCAGTCAAGTTGATTTTTGGTAGTTTGGTAGCCGACCAAAAAAGTCATTAGTCAAGTTGATTTTTGGTAGTTTGGTAGCCGACCAGAAAAGTCATTAGTCAAGTTGATTTTTGGTAGCCGACCAGAAAAGTCATTAAGTACTTAGTCAAGTTGTTCTTTCAGCCACAGTATTAATCAAGACACTCGACAAATTGCAAAACCCAAATTCGCAGTTACCATGTAATAAGTACCTACTTCGGAAAATGATTTAAATTGGACTATTACACGCTGTACCTAATTGGCCAATTAGAGGGGATACGTCATCGCTAATTTGTAGCGGATGGTGATAATTTTAAGCTGAATTCAGAAGGAAGGACAAAGTTCCACCTTTACTAAATACAGCGGACGTTCCCGTTCCCGTGGAGAGTACGGGGATAAAATATAGCCTATGTTACTCCGTAAAGACTTGGCTTTCTAATGGTGAAAGAATTTTGGAAATCGGCTCAGTAGTTTTTGAGTTTATTCATTACAAACATACACACACACAAAAATACAAATCTTTCCTCTTTATAATATTAGTGTAGATGTAGATTGATGGAGTTTTTATTATTAACAAGTTTATGTCCACGCGCGACTTCGCCTGCGTCGAGTTCGGTAATTATCCCACACGGTCGTAATACCGGGATTAAATGTATCCTATGAGTTAATTCAGGTTATAACCTATCGGTGTGCCAAATTTCACCCAAATCTGTTCAACAGGGACAGGAGGGACAAACATCCATACATCGTTACAAAGTTCGTCATCGTTAGTTAGTCGTAAGATAATATCCGAAAAAAAATTGTTTTGCATCAGGTTAGCTATATTTGCAATGATGTGATTTAAAATCGAACGTTATGTTTTTATTGATACTTACTTCATCATCATCTGCCTAGCCTTTTCCCAACTATGTTGGGGTCGGCTTCCAGTTTTACCGGATGCAGCTGAATACCAGTATTTTACATGGAGCGACTGCCTATCTGACCTCCACAACCCAGTTAGTACCGGGTAATACGATACCCCTTGGTAAGACTGGTTGTCAGACTTTTCGGGCACTTTTTTATTGATACTTACTTATCTCATAAAAAAACTTACGAGAGTTTCCTGCTTAGATCCTAACCCTAACATGTTTTGCTTCGTCCACGTTTATACATCTTGTCATAACCACGCGCTGGCTAGTACTATTACACGCATTTGAGCTTTAACCAATAAGTTTTTATAGAAAAAATCTAATTAGTCCGTCAGTTAGATTATCAAAAAATATTTGACATATATTTTTTTTTTGTTACGTAAACTATTATTGACGAAGATATGACGCTTTTAAAATTCTCAATACGTCATGCCGTGCTAAAATTTTTTCATTACCTACTCATACTCTGAAAGTAGGTCTGAAGTTGCCTGGGGAGCGGGTTGAAAGTAATACTTTTCAGCCCTAGGGAGAATCGTTTTCAACTGACAGCTGTCAAATTATAAAAAAAAATATTCATTTTTCTATTGAACCATGTTCCAACCTTCTATACAGCCACGATGTAAAATGGAAATAACATAAAGTTAAGTATTAATTAAAGATTTATATTTTTTAAATTTTTTTTTTTACCTTTGGTTTAATTAAGTTTGAACTATTTCTTTAAAATCCAAACATATATTTGGGCAAAATATTTACCATTTTTTCGATGATGAAAATGAAAAATAGGTACCTAATGGCTGAATAGCTGGCCGGCCACAAAAAAAGCAAATAGGCGGGAAAGCGGCAAACCGACCTTCATTTGTTTTTTCGAGTTGATTCATGTTCTTATTAAGTATTAATTAGAGAATATATCTTTTTTTAAATAACTTTATTATAATTCGTAATTAGGTAAGTTTCAACTATTTCTTTAAAATAACATACAAACAACAACAACAACAACAGCCCATAACGTCCACTGCTGGATATAAGCCTCTCCCATGATGGGAGGAATTTGCCGTAATCTCCACGCTTGGCAGGCGGATTGGAGAAAATAACATAGATTTCGGCAAAATATTTACCATTTTTTCGATGATGAAAATGAAAAATTGGTAATGGCGGAATAGCTGGCCGGCCACAGAAAAAAAAAGCAAAATAGGCGGGAAAGCGGCAATCCGATCTTCACTTGTTGATTGAATGTTTTTATTTTTAATTTCCTTGTATTCGTAATGAAAAGCACAGTGTTTACCTCGGGTTAAAGACTTATTTAGTCCCTCGAACTATTAGCGCCCTCGCTTCGCTCGGGCACCAAACCCCGTCTCGGGACTAAATAAGTTACTTTCACCCATTGCTTTCACCCCTAGGGTAACAATGTACTATTAGTGCGTTGTGACGTCACGAGCACCCACTCCCGAGTTTTGATGCGTTTTATCTTTGTCAATATTCATTGATTTACAAAAACAAAAAATACGTGTCCATTATTTTCCAATACTCTAAGACAGGCTAAATAGATTTACAATTTATTGATGGTGGAAACTAGCCTATTATCGAGGTGGGAAAAGATTGAAAGAACATTAGTATTACTCACTTATAGACGCCTGAGGGAGGATTTCACCGTCGAGTTCGACCATGGCGAAGGCGGTGCGGTCTGACAATCTAATTATGTTCGCGGATCAAACGTGGCCAGAGATGGCAATACAAAATCCAAACCATCGCATAATCCAAAAACGTTCCTCAATTGTTCGTCGTTTTCGCAGATTTAAACGTTTTTCTAACTATCTGTGTCTCCGTCACAGCTGTCAAGCTGTCTGCCCCATCACTAGGTCCTTAGTGTCGGATATAGGGATCTACCGTTACCCAGAAAGGGTATCGGAATGTCTATATCATCGCACAGCCGTCGCACGTCGGAAAGGGTCGGGTTTGCGTATTTGGTCCTCTGTTATGAGATTAGTATTGCCGTCACGTTTTGTAAAGAAACCTTCTTTAGACTGGGCTGAGCTGATATTATTATGATAATACTTTTATAAAGTTTTGTTATACATAAAGGGTGTAAAACACCTCTTGACGAAGCCGAAAGGCACTTGTTTTCCTCGTCATTGCAATCATTTTTTTGTTCTACACCATACCTGTTCCAAGTTCAAACTTTTTGACAAGTTTTTTTTTAATGTATGTTTTTAATGTAATGTCTATAAGCACCTCCACGACCCCCGTACTATTCAATCCATCCGTCAGCACAATGTTTTGAGTGCGTTACATTGAGTTCTACCACAAAACATGATTTTTCACCCCAAAAAAAAAGTCGTTTCCCAGCAATAATTTTTGTGTAAAGTTACTTAGTTTGATGTACAGAATGCTTGGTTGACGGCTTCGTGATGAGGTCTTTTACATCCTTTATAATTATGAGAAAATTACATAGGCTGGTTCAAGGTGGCGCAGGAAATGAGTACTTCGAAGGATATGGGGAGGCCTTGGCCCAACGGTGGGACATACAAGGCTATTGAAAAACAAAAACATAGCATTTAGGATTTGTGTTTTTCTTTGTTTTTGAAATTTCACATTGATCGTGATATTGTATTTAGAACTTCGTTAGGTGCATAAAACTCTCGTTGTTTTGTATAACGAACCATAGAATTATAGGTACCTATCAGTTCAGTTTTGCCTTTTTTATTCACGAAATTCGCAAATCTGATTACAACCCAAACAACTTACACAACTAAAGGCAATGAAATCGACTGAACTCAAAGCCATGGGAAATTAATAAAATGCTTTGTTTTCTGATATAATTACAAAAAAGTTTAAAACCTACATATACCCAAACATTTTTATTTTTTTTATTGTATGGAATTCCAATGACATGCCACTTAATTTTGAATTTATAATTTTATTGTAAACCAGTTATTTGCATGCCCATGTGACGGCAAAATGTGGAGAACTTTATCATAAATGAATATCTATGTACCCATGTTTGCAAAGAATAAATGATTTGATTTGATTACAAAAAAACATAAAAAAAAACTCCAATGGCGAAACAGATGGAACATGGAACACATACAACAATAAACTGAAATGAAAAGGAACACTGCCCAACCTGCTTATCTTGCAGCGCGGCAGACTAAGGAAATGGCATCCCCTAGTGTTCGTAAATAGGAAATGGGCTGCAGACACACTTTCACAAATTGCATGTTGTTTGTATGCTGTGGTTTGAAGAGAAAGAAAGGAACATGTACCTAGTCAGAATGGTACAGGAAATCAAAAACTGTGTCAATGGAATAGTGTTGCAAGTCAAACTTGTTAGTGAATTCATTAATTTATTTATTTGACACACTGATGCATAATTTTGTTTAAAAAAAAAGTTAGTAACCAAGGAATCAAAGATACACATCGTTTACAATAGTTTTGTTATTAAATTAAATTAAAAATCCATAACACCAAATTTAAAAAATATAAATAAATTAACGTAAATACGAACACAAATAACATTTTAAAGTTGGTTAGCCAACACTATGCCACGGCACTTCCCTCCCCTATAGAGGAGGCCTGTGTCTCAGCAGTGGGAACATTAATAGGCTGATGATGATGATGTCACAGCTGGACAAAAGCTAACCATTCTAGCGCATAATCGAGAAGTAGACTCAAAAGAAAACTATGTGGATAAAACAAAAAACATAAGTATTTGAACAGACCGGAAACCGTAAAAAATACCACAATTCATTTACATGTGTACACATGTAAACGAAGGTTGGTATTTTGTAATGTTGATTAGCCACGTTGTCTATGCCACGGCTGGACTAAAGCTAACTATTTTCTAGCCCTTAATCGAGAAGTAGACTCAAAAAAAACTACTTATGTGATAAAACAAAAAACATAAGTATTTGAACAGACCGGAAACCGTAAAAATACGAACATTCGTTTACATAGTGTACAATCAGCAACAAATTTCGTTTAGCGCGTCCATAACAAGTATATGATAAACAAATTCTTAATCAAACTGATTGATCCAATAGAGCTTACTCTATATATTTTTTTTTCTAATGTTATAAAAGCATTTCCATGTAAAGTCAACTATTTTATTATAGTTAGATGCTTTAATAACAATCATAGTTCTGTTAAAATTCGTGACCGTTATGAATTGTCAGAATAATTCATCTCTGTTTTGAAAGTTTTTCACATTTTGTGCGAAGGTCAGCAAAATTATTAATAGCAAAAAGAGTTAGCCACTTTATTTATTTACTTAAACTTCATGTAGAAAAGTGGTAGGTACATAGGCTGACCAACACATACACACACACACACATATTGACATTGGACATTTTGTTTTGTGTGTGTCCCTATCGATTTGTGTGGCCGGCTGCATAATATTCTCTCATTAAAATAATGTAGTCATCATCTGCCTAATCTTTTCCCAACAAATAATGTAGCAAGTATACAAATTACGCAATCTGTTATCTGTTTATAACATCGCTCTTATCACAGTGTAAGCAAAGTGACAAGTGTGTTATAATTATGAAATTATCATACCGAGGCATTTAACTGTCGGAAACATGCGATTAACTAAACATGCAACACTTAATTACGTAGTATTTGAACTCCTAATATATACAGATTTTTTTCATAAAATTGTAAGTAGGTACTGTCACCAGCACGGCACTTGCAAAATTCCAAAACGTGGTTGTTACTTTTAGAATTGATTTAATTCTACATTATAATGTTACAAACATTTGTCAAAGGGCAATGGAGAGGGCTATTGCTTGAAGTTTCCTTGCGTGATCGAATCAGAAATGAAGACATCCGCAAGAGAACCAAGGTTACCGACGTAGCCCGAAAAATTGCCAAACTGAAGTAGCAGTGGGCAGGGCACATTGCTCGCAGAACGGATGGCCAATGCGGCCGAAAAGTTCTGGAGTGGCGACCGCGAACCGGACCGATGCATCCGCCATCGCGATGACCTGGTGAAGGTTGTGGGACTCCGTTGGATACGAATCGCACGGGATCGGTCAGTGTGGCGACACTTGGGGGAAGCCTATGTCCAGCAGTGGACATCTTTCGGCTGAAATGATGATGATGATGATGAAACATTTGTAACACCATATTACTTCCATGAACACTTTAGGAGAAAAAATTAATCTTTCATAAAAGTAAGGTTCATCTCCGCCCGTATGACGACCCACTGACTTATGGTTCAAAGATTTCCAAGAGAAGTAAACCACCACTGTAATCTGTATACAGAGTAAAATTTCGTTGGTGGTTAACCAACGAAATTTTACTCTGTTCTGGCTTCAGACATCAATTCATTTTCGTTCTTTTCTTATCCTAATTTATTTTGAAACACTCATACAAACCGTTATTCCTTTCAAATGATAATACGCGAATTTTCATCTTTATTTATTAATTTATTTATTAGTAAAGGTTCACTAACAGCTTCTGTGTATAACATTTAGGTATAAGTACATTGGTTTTACAGTCTTAGACTAACACAGTTGCCAATTACAGGTTAACTAGCATTCACGAAAATAAGTGTTAGCATGTGAGAGATTAAAATAAAAAAAAATGAGAAAATGAGTGGCTAAAGAAATGAAATACAATAGTAGACACTACAATTAAGAGATTATCTAGCTTACGAAGTTATACAAAGAAAAGAAAAACGTATGATGTAATTTTACTAACTAATTAAAATTAAAAAAAAGACAAGATATGATTAGTATCTAGTGTTATAATATGTAGATAAAAATGAGATCAGAACTATGAATAAAAATAAAATTATTATAACATTGTTAAAAATAAAGAAAGAAGTATTATTACAAGGTAAAAAAGAAAAAAAAAACAAAAACCAAAGGAATCATTAATTAATACTAACATAGCAAAACATTGTGTTGCGATTTTCGATAATCCAGTAATTGGGATCTTTATTAAGTAATCTTTATTTCTAGTCTGTATTTGAACGAGGAGCTCGTGGCTAAATAATAACAGCCGCTCGGGTCGATCGTTAGGTTAAGCCGTGCTTGCCTAGGTTGGTCTGTGGATGGGTGACCGCTCATTACATACCGAGTTTCCTCCGTGCCTCGGAAAGCACGTTAAGCCGTTGGTCCCGGCTTTCATTTGTAGATCTTTGACAGTCGTTAGGTAATCTGATAACCAGTCTTACCAAGGGGTATCGTATTACCCGGTACTAACTGGGTTGTGGAGGTCAGATAGGCAGTCGCTCCATGTAAAATACTGGTATTCAGCTGCATCCGGTAAAACTGGAAGCCGACCCCAACAAAGTTGGGAAAAGGCTAGGCAGATTATGATTTGAACGAGTAGGTACGCGTAACAAGATGGGAGAGACTCGCCCCCTAAACAATGGCGAAAAGCAAGTAAGCAGAGGTGTACTATTCAAATACACCTCTGCTTACTCTAACTTTTTAAGGTTTACAGGTGTAATGTAATGTTATTTGAACCAGTAGGTACGCGTAACAAGATGGGAGAGACTCGCCCCCTAAACAATGGCGAAAAGCAAGTAAGCAGAGGTGTACTATTCAAATACACCTCTGCTTACTCTAACTTTTTAAGGTTTACAGGTGTAATGTAATGTTATTTGAACCAGTAGGTACGCGTAACAAGATGGGAGAGACTCGCCCCCTAAACAATGGCGAAAAGCAAGTAAGCAGAGGTGTACTATTCAAATACACCTCTGCTTACTCTAACTTTTTAAGGTTTACAGGTGTAATGTAATGTTATTTGAACCAGTAGGTACGCGTAACAAGATGGGAGAGACTCGCCCCCTAAACAATGGCGAAAAGCAAGTAAGCAGAGGTGTACTATTCAAATACACCTCTGCTTACTCTAACTTTTTAAGGTTTACAGGTGTAATGTTATGTTATTTTAAAGACCAAAAGCACCCCTTATCTTATTCTTTCCTCTGCACTCTAAAATACAAATACCTACATTTAAAGTCAAATAAAACGTTAGACTTAGCGTTCCGTTTTTCCTTATTTTTCTCTGCAATTTTCCGAAGCGAGGAAAAGACAAGCATCCGAATCTTATTTTACCTTATTAGTTAAGGTTTTTAAGATTAGTTCGGTGGATTCAATTTTAATATAGACTGGTAAGCTTGGAATTTGTGGTACTCAGTACGAGCAAGCCTGCCGTGTTTTTTTTTATTAGGATATAGGTAGATCGTGTACTTTGTGACCGATTATTTGTTTGGGATAATATTTTTTGAGGGTTTATTCTCTAATCATGACGTGTCTCTTTCACAAAAAACAGATTTATTCAAGTTTCTAATTTTTCTTGCGTCTTATTTATTGAGAAAACAAACAAACTTTTTTTTTTACAAAATAGGCACATTCTAAGATGAACACATTATTTTGTCAACTAAGCATGGGTCGGCTTCCAGTCTAACCGGATGCAGCTGAATGCCAGTATTTACATGGAGCGACTGCCTAGCTGACTTCCGCAACCCAATTAGCATTGGGTAATACGATACCCTTTGGTAAGACTGGTTGTCAGAATTTGGGGTACACTACCTGTAACGACTTTCAAAGATCTACAAATGATGAGAAACTCAGTATCTAATGGGTGACCTAGACAAGCACGGCTTACCCTGGAGATTGACCCGAGTGGCTGTAATTATTTAGCCACGAGGTCTTCTGCAAACAAACGGTCCTAACCATCGTATACTGGATTGAAGTATTTAGTCTACGAACCAACCGTAGCTCACATTACTCTAAGTAGGGTAAGAATTTAATTAATAGACAACCACTAGAGTATAGAGCTTACATAGACAAACTAGAAGCGAAACCACGACCACAGAGTCTTGCAAACACTCCTCTTACTATAAAACTAAAAACTATTTCACTTCAAAATATTTTGAACTCTCTCTTAGTAGTACTAAAGTACAAATTAGAAAGAGTCTAAATAAATCAGTGCCTTTAATTTGTACTGAAGAATTTCCACATTTTCACAGAGGAAACAATTTTTCAGCTTGGAAGCGGTAACTCGGGATACTCCTGAGATTCTTTCAACTTGATTGCACTTAGTATGGGTACTTTGCTTCAGTTTATTGCGACTGTAATGGAATGCTTCGGTATACTCATTGAGAGTTTTTTTAGAATTTCTAGGATCTGCATTTCCTTATGAAAAGTTATTAGGTACTCATTTTGCATCACAAGATGCCTGCTACAGATTTGCCACTGTATTTTAAATCAATTCGTAGAATTTGATTCGTCTATTTAGTGTTTGTTAAAAGTATTTGATTTACATGTCTAAGGAAGACAAAAATTATACGTAAACGACGAAGACTGGAGGAAGCACTTACATTCTTACGTTTTTTGCAATTTACAGGTCAATGTAAGGTTGTATGTTGATTATGATTTGCGGTAACAAAATATGGCTTTACAAAGGTATAATCATTAAAATCATCAATACAGAAAAGTCATTAAATAGGATTAAATGAACTTAAGAGCGGCCAACCTGCCATACTTTTCGCGAGAATTTTGACAATAGCTCGTGCGTGATAATGCCGTTGTTAGACATATATCTTTGATTTTTTTGAACTAATAGGTATCTTGTGGACTATATCTAGGCTTCTATCGAAGCAGAAAATAAAAATTTGTAGAAACAAATTCAGTATATAAACCTCCAAAAATTGCTGTTTTGCACAACTTTTACCTCAACTTTGGCCGTTCATAATGTACTTATAATATAAATTATAAAAGTAAAGAAAGCATCGGGATAGAAGCCTTGCAAATGTAGTGGAGATTCTAAATAACAAATATTTATTTCACATACTTGTAAGACTAATTCAAAAACACGTATTTCCTGGAACAAGTTTTATAAATTTTCGAACAATTGATTTCGTTCTATGTCCTCGCGTGAGGTGCGCGGGAAGCAAGTAGTGCGGGTTCGGGGCTAGATAAGACAGGGGAGTTGATAGAATACCGCCGCTGTGGCTCTGGATGAAACAACAAGCTTTTCGACCATGCTCGCGTTGACGAAAGGCGGGCCGGGAAGGGCCCTCTTAGGTAAGATCATTTAATACTTCAACCCTTGCCTTGGGGATTACAGACCTGAAGTTATGTTGTGTGTTATCCTCTGAATAGTAGCAATGTGAATAACATTTACAAGATGACCAAACTACAAAATGTTTAACAACTACATAATAAATATTCTGGGCGCGCCAGTATCCAATAGCCTTTACTGGCACTTCGCCAGATCATTAGTGACATATTTACAAATATTATGGAGTAGTAATTACCCTGTGCTAATATTATGTGTTACAGTGTGTTGGTTTGTGGGAGGTAAACTCTAAAACTACTGAACCGAATTTAGAATTTGTTAAATCCACACTAACAGCCGCACTAAAGTCCTTAGCCCACGGTTTTTTGTGGCGATGCAGTCGCGTGTTTCGTTAATGCGGCTCTGCATCATTCTTATCACAAGTTCATCGCATTTGCGACGAGCGGCAGAAGCGAAACAAAAAATAATAATTGTATTTTACATTATAATTTTATTATACAAATTATATCGACATCAACGTAATTTAACCAGGTAATCTCTCATATTTTTGGCTAACGAGGTTTCTATACAACCTTGTAAAATAAATTTAGGTAAAGATAATATTTTTTTTTTTTAACAACATCTCAGAATGCGACAGATATTATGTTCACAACAAAACTTTGCATTGTTAAGGTATTAAAATCAACAATATTAAAAGTTTTAATATTATAATATTGAAAGTATTAGTTAAAGTTTTTAAAATCGACATTACTTTTATCTTCCGTAATCTCAGTCGGCTAATTATCGCCAACACCTCAAAAACAATAGATAAATCATTTTTGTTTTTACACAAATTAGGGAATTGCATTCTTATCAAAAGTAAAATCTTATCAAACTGATTACAACATCGTTTTTAATTACCCGGATTATGGACGTACTGCCTAGTGCACTGAAGGTCGACCAATTTTCAACCTTATAACTAAGGGCTTATGGGTGAAAGTAAAAAGTGGTAGACCATCTTGTGAACTTGGTATTACATCTACATACTGTTATTGTGTGATATGCAGTATTTGATTGCTGATTATTTATCAGCCCAGTTATTTCGGGGATTTCAATATGATAGACTAATCTACATTGTAGATTGTGTAAGTTCACACCTCCTTTTGTATTTTTCTCATATTTGTGCGCAGAGTGGCCCAGAATATAAGGCATGCACGAGGTTGTGGGTTCAAATCTGGGCAACCACCAATGTGCCTTTTTCAATTCATATACCTAGTACTTTCTAAGTTATAAACAACTAGCGGACGTCACACGGTTTCACCCGCGTAGGTCCCGTTCCCGTGAGAATACGGGGATAAAATATAGCCTATGTTACTCAGGATGAATGTAGCTATCTAATGGTGAAAGAATTGAAATCGGCGCAGTAGTTTTTGAGTTTATTCATTACAAACATACACACAAAAATACAAATCTTTCCTGTTTATAATATTAGTGTAGATGTATGTTAAAAAAATGATTTTTTTTTGTACTCCCTCACAACACAATGCTGTCCTATTTGACCCTAAGGTTAGTCAACCTCTCTACCAGTCGGTAAAGAGGCTTTATGCCTTGTGTGGCATTAAGTTCGCTTAGGTACCCCTCTTGTACATGAAATTACTAATAGGTACCTATACATGTTTATAAATGTTCGTATTGAAAATTACTGACGGCTCTTATCTTACACCGGTCATCATACTTTCCGGGCTGGATACCTGCTGTACAGTTCAAGAAAACCATATAAAAAAATAAAAAAAAACTTTATTCAAAATTTCAAAAGGTAAATACAATTTATGAATCTGAAACTAACACTAGGATAATCCTGTATCACAAGCTACTGTAATTGACGGCATCGTAACTGTTATATCCATTTGTTCAAGCTAATATCAAATAAAAAACATACGGAAACGGGTATATAATGCGAGTTTTACCTTTGACATAAGCTCAACGTTTCGACCGGATTGCACCAGCCGTGATTGTGGGAAGACTGAAGTATTGGAGGTACCGCCACGGCAAAGCGAAGGTGTTTATTGAACTACCCTCACTTGATCTTCATAAAAGTTAATTAACATCAACAACTCGCGATAAATACCTGTTTCCATGTTTTATACTGGGTTCTGATCTCAGATCATAGAAACAGCTATGATCTGTGGTTTTGATCGTGAAAGTTTTAAAAAGACAATAATTATTTATCAATATTTAATTTAATTTCCGGATCACACGTAGATCATGCCTCCAAATACAAAATGTAATTATACTTACTATATAAATTAATTTATTCGGATAAGATATCCAATCTTTATCAAATTCTGTATTAGATATTGAAATCAATCAATAGCTGACGTAGGTACTATACCAGATATCGTACGTACCTATATATCGGTTAAATGACGATAAAAAGTAACTAACAAACTATGTCCAAAAATCTTAATTTTTGGCACTGTTCCTGGTTTCAAATTGAGCTGTAATTTTACGTACATGTTTAGTTTGGATGACAATGAATGGTTAGCTAAGTGACGTCATTATAGGTCCAATATGGCGGACTCTCAAAGATGGCGGTCATTCACATGATATGGGTACACAATTTAAGGTTTAGCTGAGAAGAATAAGAAATATAAAATGACGTCCACTCGAAGAAAAGCGTGTTTTTTAGTTTTTTTAATTCACAAATGTTTACTGACAGTAGGGCTACTGACAGTAATATTCAAGTGACACAAAAACCTTAGGACTGTTGTACTGCCTCAAGTCATGTCGACTTCCCAATCAGCTGTTACTGCAAAGATAATAATCAACAAACAAATTCATTTCAATTAGTTCTTTACTTTATTATGTCGATATGTACTTAAATATCAGAGAACAAGATTTTCGATATCTTTAGTAAATGCCCAATCTACCATTGCTATCGCTCGAAGTATGATTACTGCTGCCGAAAAATGATGTATTTAAGCTGATATAATACGATTTATTGTTGTAGTTATCGTGGAAGGTAAATAAAAAAATAAAGCACCAATAAATAACGATATAGTAATACTAAAAGCCTTGTCATATGGTGGTCTCGTAAAACCATTCACTCGAAAAATCATATGTCTGGAAGGTCGGTTTACGCGGAAGTTAATTTTACGTGATAACGTAATTGATCATGATATTAGTGATATTAACATTTTAAAAAAAATGTCCCCTTTTCACCCCCTTGAGGATTAAATTAACACAAACTTTCATCCCCTATTTAACTCCCTGAGGGGTTGAATTTCTAAAAATCCTCCCTTATTCCTTGACTACATTATAAAGGCAACCACTGTGCAAAATTTCAGTTTTCTAGATCCAAGGGTTTGGGCTGGGCGTTGATCGTCGGATCGGAACGCGAACGGTGCGACACTTTTTCGTGCGTGCAGCCGGTGTTCATCGATTCGTAAGACATTATCACGTCAAAAATCAGATTCCTGATTCTCACTGCATTAAAATCAACCTTCAGAATTCGAATTTCAGGGAGATATTTAGACGGTCACCTTTTCTTATCAATACAAATTAATTAATATGATACTACATACATATGTAACTAATCTAGATACAACAAACATACTTAATAAAGCCGATAACAAAACTACACAGTAAGTAAGTAACTCAACATCACCGTTGGTTGGTACTCATTCCAGATTCTCACAAAAGTATCTATTATAAAAGTATCAGTCACGAGACGAGACATTGCACAAAAAAGATGGCCGTCGTTCATTGAACTCCCGAATATTTTAACTAGTTAATTGTGAAGGATGCCTTCACGCAATCTACCTGAGGTTCTCAGAAACTTATTAACTCCAGACACTCCAGTCTAAGGTAAAAAATTGAACCACAGTGTAACAGAAGGTTCGTTATTATCGGTATAAAGGCAACCGCGTGCCGATGCCGTGTCGTCGCGTGAAACCAAAAAACCGGTCAAGTGTGAGTCGGACTTGCGCACGACTGGTTCCGTGGTTCCGTACCATTGTACCATCTATACAACACAAGACAAAACGTAAAAAAAACACGTTTGTTGTATACAATTTGGGTAGTCATTGAAGTTTTGTACTGAACAGCTGATTTTTTTTCTTTTTTATTGAAAAGTATGAGACTATACCCACTAGACCGCATGCCATGCCTGGAGCGTCAAAAATTACTGGCAAAAATATTTTGCCGTTGCCGATACGCTACGTCAGCGGACCTATCTCCTTGCGGCCCGCGATTGCTTTGTAAATGAAAGCTTAATTCTTATAATTAAATTTAACAATAAAATAATTTATGATATAGCAGCGTTACTTGGGCCAGCCTCGGTGACGACGACAGTTTTCAGACACCCACTGAGTGAGACTAGGGTTGCCACCTTTTTTTAGGACGAATAAAGTATTTTTCAATACACTTCCTCGAAAACTGGTCCATGACGCACTACAATTAGGTACAACATGCAATGTATTTCACACGCGTGCGATTTTCTCCACTTTCCCGCACGTGTGCGGGAATGAAAATTGCCACAGATAACTAAGTCCAAATTGGTTCAATGCCTATAGTCTGAGGTGAATGTTTTTTTTTACTTTCGGCAAAGCACTACGCGTCTTTATGGCATAAATATTTTTTGAATATTCGAATTGTGTTTATAAATAGAATATCATAGATAAACATGATGATTAAAAACTAATAGTTACTTTTATACACAAATTAACATTTATTTGTGTTCTTAATTCAAAAATATAAAATAAATCTATTTTTTATATTAGGCTGTTTAACGGCTTCATACCTTTGCATCTTCTTCAAACTGCCGAAACCAAAGCGCGAAAAAAAAAAAAAGAACATGAAAATCATAGTTTCATGGTTCGTGACAAAAATATTTTTCGTTATTTTATTTTATTTCTTCAAAAGTGTATTTAAAAACGTCGTTTGATACACGTGGACATTTGTTATTGCAATTCTCGGCTCAAAAACACCCTCGCCTACGGCTCGTGTGTTTTCTATTCCGCCTCGAATGCAATAACAAACTTTCTCCACTTGTATCAAAATGTACTATTTTCGTTTTGGTAGAGCACAAATAAAGTACACAGCATAAAAAAAGAGTATAACCCCAAGAGAGAGAGAGAGTCTAAGAGCATAGTCCTTAAAAACGTATTTTTATTGCTCTTTGCAACATTTAACAAATATTTGTCTTTCTTGAAGATATTATTTACAGCCTCTTTGCAATAAAAAAATCAAAAACCAGATTATTTAGTCTCATAAGTAATCATAACAAGTAACGAGCCAGTAACAATCAGTTTTACGTAAATAGAGTATATTAGCGTACTTTATTGGTGTCGTAGATTATAAAGTACGCCTACATGAAAAAGAGGACAATACTCTATTTTAGAGTACGGGTGGCAACCTTAAGTGAGACCCACCCAGTTCCATTTGAACCTCGCAGATTTATCGCCAACATCAGCGATGTCTGTCTTGAAGCGTATTGTGGTGTTTCGAATTCGATCGGTGACTGATGTTTAAAATGCTACGCTCCATCGCTCTTTAGCAAACCTTGAGTTTGGACTTCTGAGCGTCCGTCAAAGTCAAGTTTGGGCGCCATAGGTTAGGATAGGCAGGTTAGGGTAAGTCACACATTTCTTTTATTTCATTTACATTTTATTCATAGGAGTTTTTGTTAAAGTTAGGTAGTTATTGTTCTCCCCTCATTTTTTTTCATTGTTCCTTTGTCCTCTGTATTAATAAAATTAAAATAAATATTTTAACATTTTAACATATTTTCACGAAGTGGATCGTCTGTATTTTCATATTTCCTTCGAAACAAGTCTCCTGACTCCGTTTTTACAAACGGTCAACTAAAAAAATGTATTATTAAAAGAGGAGGAAGTGTTAATGAACTATTCCCGTCGATAGTAAGTGGACGTCGCTATTCTATTTTTGTTGCGTCTTCAAAGATTTTAAATATCGTCGCGAAAGTCAAGGTTTTTGAACGCTATTCGTATGATTTTTTTAGACGTAAAAGCTCTGCAAAGTAGTTTAGTTATTGAGGACGGGTAATATTGTGTCCAGTTTAATATATACGTATACGTGACCATTTTTTTCAGTCGTGTTCTGGGAGAAGTTGTGGCAGAAAAGACAAGAAGTAGGTAGTAAAACATTTTCACCGACAAGCTAAAAAATATACCTTTTCACATTTTCGTACACAGCAAAAAAGAAACCACGCGGGAAACGGGGCACGTGGAGTTACAAAATCGATAAAATACTATTGGGAATTCTAGTTCTAGATACGTCGGAATTTGATTGGGAGTATGTAAGGAACTTAACCTGTGGCGTTGTGTAGTTTGGTCACCTATGGTAAAAGGCGTAAGTTTATACATGTGAAATCAATAAACACCCTACTTTCCTGCAATGTATAACAAGACAAAAGAACTTAATATTGCAGAAGAGTACATTGGCCACAAAGTTAATTCGTCACATTTTTGTAAACTCCATACATTGAAAGTGTATTCGTCACATGCATAAAAAATATGTATAAATTTGTCACAAGTCTTCATAGGTACATAATTTTTGCATAAAGTACTGATAGAAAACAAAGTAATGAACATATGGTTATTGTATTATTAATGTAGCTTGATCTCATACACTGGTTTGATAATTATTTATTTAGTCACAAAGGCATCAAATCCCAATTTAAATACATAATTATTTAAAATTGAAACTTTACAAAACAAGGTACATACATGAGAAATCTTACCTTATGTCATCAGTAATAATAATTTATCAATAACATTTAAAAAATATTTAGTAATTCAATATGAAACAAAAGACAACTATTCAATTCAGTAAAACAGGTACAGTAGGTATATTATTGAAGTAAGTAACGACATGTAATTCATTAACAACAATTAAAAAAAAATCGGAGCAGTCTTTGAGGACTGCCGATAGAAGTGAAAACAAAAAGTACACAGGCCCCGTCCCAGTCGTAGCACTGGTAATGTCCCGCGCATGCCAATGTGGTGCTACGCCGTAGCGGATGCTACGAGTGCTACGAACAGCTACGAAGCGTGACCGCACGTGACGATGAGTTCAATGTTTTTCCTTCACCCAAAAAGTGCTCAACGCGCCTAAAGAAGTTTTCACTTCAAAAATGAATAATGATGATGATGATTTTTTTTATCACTCCAACTATTGAATTAAGGTTACACAAGTTGGTTATTCTTCCATACAAACGTAGTATGGTGATTACTCGTCTGTTTGACGGTGAAGGTTCAAAACTAAAAATTATATTAACTGGTCTTGTCATTATCTAGCCCTGTATGGAAACAGAATTGGAAAAAAAATATAGGTTTAAAAGTTATGAGCGTCGAAACTTCCATATTTTAACACTAATTTTAACTCATCTTTGGGCGTAAATAAATAACTTATGTAGTATGAAAATGGAAAAAGTGAAACCGTACAGGGATAAATAATTGATTCAAAAGTTCAAATTATTTGTTTTGAGAAGATACAGTAGTTTTTCCATAATATCTATACGCCCAAAAGTCAATTTATGAAATTTTACGCACTTATTTTCGTTATAAACCGTCGTATATTTCCTTACATAAATAAATAAGAAAAACTAGGTAAATTAATACTTAATTGAACTAGATAAATTAAAAACTTTCCAATAGCATGCATGTTAACTACGCCCGCGAACGAGTTCGAGCCATCGACTAGTGCAACTTTAAAGTCTGCAGGCTCCTTTCACACCTTCATTTCGATGAAATTTGGCACACATGGCCCATAACATCGAATACTTTTTTATGCCGTATCTTGTATACTATCCCGTGGGATCATTTCTACTTTTCTAGTCTCCACGCAGAGGAAACCGCGGAGCTACAAGAGCTAGTTTGGTTACAAAAGACCGTTAAATAGTCTGAAGTAGGCATGAATAATAGAACTGAGCACAATGAGAGCTATTTGAACAATTTCCTTTGACTGGCTCTTAAAATAACAGAGGGTCGAATGTGGGCCGTTACAGATGTGGGACAATTGCTTCAATTGCATAACAACGGGGCATTTAATCTATATTATTGTTTTTTTATTTATTTACTATAGAGTATTTTTACTGTATGGTGTGTACGTAGAATAGCATCAGCATCCCATTTCTTTCCGTGGGTGTCGCAAGTGGCCTAAGTGGAACTTACCAGATACCAGAGAATAGGCCGCAGCGTTTTTTGTGCTTTTGTTGTAGGTACCGTTCTGACGCCTGCCGCCGATTGTTATCCTTGCATAAAACCTGCAATAAAACATCTGCAGGCTAGCCGTGAGAACCTAAAGCTAGCTAAGCTACTTAACAGTTAACTTTAAATACCTAGGTATTTAAAGTTAACAGTTAACTTTAAATACCTAGGTATTTAAAGTTAACAGTTAACTTTAAATACCTAGGTATTTAAAGTTAACTGTTAAGTAGCTACATACTAATTTCACTAAAGTAATACCTCTAATATTAATACATAATTAATGAAGACGCTGCACCTGCTGGGGGAGGCCTATGTCCAACAGTGAACGTCTTTCGGCTGAAACGATGATGAGGATATATTATCATATTTTGACACTTTGATAATTTTCTGCTGGTGTTGTTGTTGCAATTACTGTTAGACTGTTTATTTTCTGCTGGTTTAGTTGTTGCAATTACTGTTAGACTGTTTATTTTCTGCTGGTGTTGCTGTTGCAATTACTGTTAGACTGTTTATTTTCTGCTGGTGTTGTTGTTGCAATTAGTGTTAGTCTGGTTATTTTCTGCTGGTGTTGTTGTTGCAATTACTGTTAGACTGTTTATTTTCTGCTGGTGTTGTTGTTGCAATTAGTGTTAGACTGTTTATTTTCTGCTGGTGTTGTTGTTGCAATTACTGTTAGACTGTTTATTTTCTGCTGGTGTTGTTGTTGCAATTAGTGTTAGACTGTTTATTTTCTGCTGGTGTTGTTGTTGCAATTAGTGTTAGACTGTTTATTTTCTGCTGGTGTTGTTGTTGCAATTACTGTTAGACTGTTTATTTCTACTGCTGGGCTAAGCCTCTTGACTTCAAGGTCTTCCGATCAAGGGTCTAAGTGGTAGGTGGGGTTGGTAAGTGGTAACTGGTCGTTGGTTTTGTCTAGCTCGAACCGCTATCTTCTTCGAGATCTGCCGCGACGCATTCTGTCTGTGCCGAAGCTCTCTTATTGGCTATTACACCTTAAAATACAAGGTGTAAACAAACGCCGTGTAAATGACAGCTATTCTCATCTTAACTGGCATCAACTATAGTAATCGCCTCGCCCTGTTTTCCCCCCTTAAGGGTGAATATCAGGGGGGAATTCTAGCTTTCTTTTTAGATTCCACTTTTCCCCCTTTTTTTTTTTTTTCGTATGGGAAATCAACAAATGACTTCTCCCGCTCTGGGCGGAGCAGGAGGGAGTGTCAGACTTTTACTGACTAAAACCCATCCATGTTCCTTCATCGCCCTTTGTGTTCCGGGGCCACGCCCTTTGTGTTCCGGGGCCACGGTATCTCTTTCGAACAGTCCCGCAACCCCGGCAGGAGTCCCGCAACCCCGGCAGGACTTTTCCCCCTTAGGGGAACTTTTAGGGGGGATTTCAGGAATAAGCCGTACTCGGCCACCGGCGGCGTGCGACCAGATGTATGAACGAGTGACGTGACGTGGACGAGGCGCAAGAAGGATCGCAGAAATTCGACCTATTCCTTGAAAAGGATGATACCAGATATCATTAGCAACAAATTAATCCCAGTTAACTATAATCCCAGTTAACTACTTAGGACTTACTCCCTCTCATAGAGAGGAGGCCTGTGTCCCAGCAGTGGGAACATCAATAGGCTGATGATGGTGATGATGAACTATACTTAGGGCTCAAAACTTAATGGTGTCGAGCTGCGTCGGTTCTTCGTTTTTTTTTTTTAATTTTCTGACTTGTCATCAAAAACAATATGAAAAAACTACTCCACTCTAAACATTTAATTGATACTTTTCTGAAAGCTGAAAAATGGATGATCATTAACAAAACTTATTTAATCTCAGAAATAAAAGGTATGTTTTTTTTTTTTTGTGTTATATAAAATCGACGTCAGTTATTGAAAAAAAAAAACTGTATTCAATGACAAACGCGCAAAAATTAGTAATATGACAAACTGGTTTCATAAGCACGTGTAGTATTTCCACGTGTAGTATCTATAATAATAAAAAACAATTGCCGCATGAATGAAAGATCAATAAGCTCATCAATAATTGAGAATGGCTGATATTTTTTCTTGTCATCTGATTTGTCGGGACAACGAATTTATGAAAGAATGTTTTAATTTATTTTTTTGATTGGCGCACTTCTCTTTTTAGGGTTCCGTACCCAAAGGGTAAAAACGGAACCCTATTACTGAGACTTCGCTGTCTGTCCATCTGTCCGTCTGTCCGTCTGTCTATCACCAGGCTGTATCTCATGAACCGTGACAGCTAGACAGTTGAAATTTTCACAGATGATGTATTTCTGTTGCCGCTATAACAACAAATACTAAAAACAAAATAATATTAATATTTAAGGGGGGCTCCCATACAACAAACGTGATTTTTTTGCCGTTTTGTCTAATGTATAGATAATGGTACGGAACCCTTCGTGCGCGAGTCCGACTCGCACTTGGCTGGTTTTTTTTCCTTTTTTTTTTGCACCGCGCGTGCCTGTGGACGGTGGGCTATGGGCTAGCTCGCCGTCCGTCCGTCTTATGACGACAGGCCATGTCGACGGCGCGTTCGTGTTCCACGCGCGCCTCAAAGAGAGTCAGCAAAAAGGAAGGGGTCCGTAAGGACCGATGCCTGCCGGGGTTGCGGGACAGTTCGAAAGAGATACCGCGGCCCCGGAACGCAAAGGGCGATGAAGGAACATGGATGGGTTTTAGTCAGTAAAAGTCTGACACTCCCTCCTGCTCCGCCCAGAGCGGGAGGAGTTATTTGATGATTTCCCATCCGAAAAAAAAAAAGAAAAAAAAAAAGGGGTGCTCCCATACAACAAACGTTATATTTTTACGTTTTGTCGTTTTGTTTGGCAAATAAACACGATCCCAACACAAGGCCGTTTGACAAGTGAAACGGTCAATCAACGCGACGCGAATTCATAAATGGAATGTTTTCATACTGACATTTGTTTTTTTTATTGTCTTTTTTAATGGCATTGGCGTGTACGTCATTCGTTCTGCTATGTCCATACATAATGCTGATTAATAACTTATTTAAGGCCATCCTTAAATAAGTTATTAATGCCGAGAATTGCAATAACAAATGTCCACGTGTATCAAACGACGTTTTTCAATACACTTTTGAAGAAATAAAATAAAATAACGAATAATATTTTTGCCACGAACTATGAAACTATGATTTAAATTTTCTTTTTTTTTCGCGCTTTGGTCTCGCCAGGTTGAAAGAGAGACAATGGTATGAAGCCGTTAAACAGCCTAATATAAAAAATAGTTTTATTTTATATTTTTGAATTCAGAACACAAATAAATGTTAATTTTTGTGTATAAAAGTAACTATTAGTTTTAAATAATCATGTTTATCTATGATATTCTATTTTTTTAAATACAATTTGAATATTCAAAAAATATTTACGCCGTAAAGACGCGTAGTGCTTTGCAAAAATAAAAATAAAAAACATTCACCTCAGACTATAGGCATTGAACCAATTTGGACTAAGTATAGGTATTATCTGTGGCAATTTTCATTCGAAAAAATCGCACGCGTGTGAAATACATTGCATGTTGTACCTAATCATAGTGCGTTAAGGACCAGTTTTCGAGGAAGTGTATTGAAAATAAATAAATAATACCGAACAGTAATTGTGATTTTTCTTAGTAGTTCTTTTGAGTGCTAACTGTACTTGCCGAACATAAAAGTTTACCAAATGGGATTCAATGTATGAAGATCAAAATAGTTACGAAATGGGATTCAATGTATGAAGATCAAAATAGTTACGAAATGGGATTCAATGTATGAAGATCAAAATAGTTACGAAATGGGATTCATTGAATGAAGATCAAAATAGTTACGAAATGGGATTCATTGAATGAAGATCAAAATAGTTACGAAATGGGATTCATTGAATGAAGATCAAAATAGTTACGAAATGGGATTCATTGAATGAAGATCAAAATAGTTACGAAATGGGACTTTTGTGATGCTATTTTGTTTAGTTGTCGAAATGGGAAAGTTACGAGATGACATAATATTATGAAACTATGTCGCCATCCGATCACGAGAAAGCATCACGCCTGGAACCTTCAAAGATTTAGGCAGAGGTGTAGCTATAGTACCTACACCCACATTCCATCAGTCAAGTTAAAGACCCATGTACAAGCAAGCCTATTCCCATCCCATAGATTTAGGCGAAGCGGACATTCCGTAATTCTTTACGTTATACCTCTATACAAGGTGTAAAAGACCTCATCACGAACGCTGTCAACCAAGCATTCTGTACATCAAACTAAGTAACTTTACGCAAAAATTATTGCTGGGAAACGACTTTTTTTGGTGTGAGCTGATGGATGGATTAAATAGTACGGGGGTCGTGGAGGTGCTATGAGTAAAATCTTACATTAAAAACTTGTATTTAAAAAAAAAACTTGTCAAAAAGTTGGAACTTTGACCCCCAATTTCTTCAATTTCAAAAAAAGTCCGTAACTAGGAGGTTCCCAGGTATGGTGTAGAAATACAAAAAATATTGCAATGACGAGGAGAACAAATGCCTTTCGGCTTCGTTAAGAGGTGTTTTACACCCTTTATGAAGCGTAGTTCTTCGTACAATTGGAGAGCATCGAGTTAAACTGACCAATTACAATTATAAAGATCATGAACGTTGTTGTTTAGAGTCACGACTACTCGCTCTTTTACTAAAATGTTCGGAATGCCAACCAATGATTGAGTGATACAGCTGTTTGTTATCTAGGCGGCTCTTTGAAAGCAATTTAGATCAATATTGGAACAAGGTTAATTCTGTCATAAAAACTTTTCGGCGCGATAATTTGCTATATAGAAATACTCAGGCACTAGGTCATAAACTTACATCAGTTGAGTCCTGTCACATCATCGAAAGTTAATGAGAGGTTTTCCTTTTGATGTTTTAAAAAAAAAACTTAGTTTCCATGAAGTCTATAGATGGCGTTGAACTTACTATGATATTTGGTGCCAAAGCCAAAACGCTTGAAAAAAAAAACATTGTGTCACGTCACATACTCTCGTTGACTGACACTTTCATTTGCTTAACCTTCCGAATATAACCTACATTTCTCGCGCTTTGTTAAAATCAGTTTTTTTAGGTTCCGTTCCTTGCATTATCATACTTACTCCTAGCGCCATCTATCCAGCGACTAGGGAAGAGCTAAAAAGAAAATCCCTCATTAAGAAATCAAAGGTTTTTTTTCGGAATTAGTTCTTTGTTTTTTTTTTCATATCAGCCTGCTCTGTCCCACTGCTGGGCAAAGGCCTCCCCCATGGCGTTCCCATCCTGTTTACAATTTGCCCTCTCCGACCAATCCGTCAAGAACGAGTCCAGATCAAGCCAGCGTTTCTTGGGCCTGCCTCGGTTACGACGGCCGTCTTCAGGCACCCACTGTGTGACTATCTTCGCCCATCTGTCCGACTTCAGCTTGTTGACGTTAAAACGTTGGTTGAAAAATTTTTTTGTCCAAAAAAATTGACTATCGAGTTTTGGTGAAACATTAACGCATCATTAGTGTACTCTTATCATTACAGTACATGGTACAAACGTCTCGGCGCAATATATTGCTACATAAAACTTTTCAGGCGCTTGGCCATCCCCAAATCAGCCTACAACGTCCCCACTGCTGTTGTGTGCCATAATAGGCCACGCGGGCCCAGTGATGGAGTTGGAAGGTCACCTGTATGTCCCCAGCCGTACAGTACGGGTATCGAAGAGCTACAATAATCCGTTCATAAATACAAACATAACAATATCTGTAAGAAAAAAAATACCTAATTATATATCTCCCACAGGACAAAACAAAATTATATAAAAAAAAAAAAACATAAGAGAGAGATAAAATAAATGAAATTGGTTCTTTAAGAGGTCAAAAGACCAGCATGGGGCTGTAACATTTAAAAAAAAAGTCCCTGTTATCTGCATACTCCTGTGCCTCAAAACTGAAAAAAAAACTTTGTCCAGAATAATGAAATCATTCAGTCCGCCATTCACTCGTTCATTCATTCTGTTCACTCCATGCGCGCTAATGCGCGAGACTTACTAGCGAGCATGGCCGTATATAGGTACGTAGGCAATCACGGCCGTAATCCCTGAAGAGCTCAATTTCAATTAGAGCGGTACCACGATATCCACTTTTCGCGTCAACATGGCGCGGTAAACGTAAAAATAACTGCACTATTCAGGTAAGTCTGTTACACCTATTAGAAATGCATTTATCAGGCTTATTCAGTAGGTAATTATGAGGTCCTAGGTTTGATTTCGGGTCGGGCAAAGTGTTAGGTGGGTTTTTCCATTAGGAATCTTTCAGTAGCAGCTTTGGAGTCTGGATTTGTTCAATGTATGGTTCGCTGATTTTGTGATTGATTGAATAACATACTCGTACTCGTTGTGGTCTTAGACGAAATACGATTATCTTCATAAGATAGGCACTGTTTTACAAGAGATTTCTCCTTTGCGTTATCAATAATAACATACTAGGTGTTCAGTATTTCTCTCCCTAGAGTCAGAATCATCTGCCCAAGTTTTCTGCGAATCAAGTTCAGAAGGACCAAATTAACAACCCGATACTAGGAGTCACAAAATTTCACGGACATTTCTGCAGCACTCTATACTTTTAGCAATTATGAAGATATAGTGAAACAACTCGATCTTTTCAGCTGCGTTTGCCCTCTATTACATACGGAGTTTCCTCCGTGCCTCGGAAAGCACGCTAAGCCGTTGTTCCTGGCTGTCATTTGTAGATCTTTGAAAGTCGTCACAGGTAGTCACAAGCCCGCGAGTCTGACATCCAGTCTTACCATGGGGTATCGTTTTACTTAACACGCGCTGGGTTGTAGAGGTCAGATAGGCAGTCGCTCAAAGTAAAATACTGGTCTCCAGCTAAACTCAAGACGATCCAAACGCAATTGGGAAAAGGCTAGGCTAGCTATTACCAAAAATCGAAATAACAATCCACCAGAATGATAAAAAAGCACATTTGTTTTTGTAAAAACTTCACCTCACACATCACGTTGCATCTACTACCTATATGCCACCCAATTTGTGACGCAGCAAAAAGTAATTAGTTTATCGAATCGGCCTCGGGTATCAGGCTGCGCGTACAGATTTAGTAAAAAAAAGGAATTTTGGCGGGATTTCCACTGATTGACAGGTCGGCGGCCATTGCGTGCGTTCAATTTCCGTTTCATAAATGTTACAGAATATTTACCTACATAATATGCAATATGCCATGACCGTTATTAGTCATGATTATGTGAATGCTATTTTTAGCTGAAAAGGATCGATGTTTTTGGATGGAGAGGAAGTAAAAAATATGATGGATTGAGTGAGGAATGATATGAAAACAAAAGGAGTTACAGAATGGAAGTAACTGATGTGGGACAAGGGCCAGGAAGATGATGACGATGATGATTTAATTAGAAATAAAAAAAAAAAGCAAACATATTTATTTGATACACGCCACAAGTACACACAATATAAAAATAAACAAAAGAAAACCAAAATAGAATTAACTTAAATCTAAACAATGTAACACTGTGTGCATAAGTACTTACTATACAACTAAACTATTTACAATGAATACTAAATTAAGTAACTAACCAGCTAGATGTAAGTAAGTACCTACTAAGTAAAATTAAAGGACACAATTGGTATTTATGCAGATTTTTTAATTTCCATAATAATGTGAGAAACAAAACAAAAAAAACATTTTTTCAAAGTAAAATTTTGCAATGACGGGGAAAACAAGTGCCTGCCTACATGCAACAACCTGGGCAGGAAGACGATGATGAAAATGTTTTAGGTCTATTATCACTAAAAATATTTAATAATTTAAATTATTTATACATCAAGTACTGCCGGTTGGCTTTCAGCAGGTTCCCGAGTCCCCTCCCGGGTCCCGGGTCTCCTTGAATGTTGATATCTTGTTCCCTATGCATCGCTACTGACACACTGATAGATAGACCTTTGGTTTAATTTATTTAAATAATATTCATTCCATATTTCTCGATTCCTCTTAACAGCTACCAAAAAAACACTCAATGCATTTAAAAGTAATACAGAATTGCCCCTACAAGTACCTACTGATGTTTTGCTCCGGTCGCGTTTCGTTGTTAAAAGATAATCAGATAGTAATAATACGTCGCTGAATAAAAATAACAGAGTAGCTATATACAAGCGACGCCAAGTATTAGCTGCCGCATCAGCCGCATGTGCACTCATGTCGACACTACGAGTCTACGACAAAGTGAATTTACAATTAAAATGTAAAAGAAACAATTAACTACTAGGGGTAATATTTGACAACCAAAGTAAAAGAAAATACTATAGCCATAAAACCAAGCAAAATAAAAACTTTGGGATGTTATAAAAGCCAGACCTCAAGTAAAGAGGTTACATTTTAAATACCTCCTTCGGATATGCCCAATGAAAACTTTCACGATGTCAACGTAAAACATATAGGTTATATCACTAACCAATGGTTCTTTACTGTCATAAAGTATTCAATTATAGGGATAGTTAAATATCTTCTAACCATTTAAATGATTTCAATTTATTGAAACCAAGGTCATTGTTGATACAGAGTGGAGTAAACAGTTTGTTAAAATGGCGCTAAGATACAAATAGTTTCTGTCATTTCGATTTTTTTTTAAGATGCGTCATGATAATGACTCCGTATATCAATTCAGCCAGAGTCAGAACAAGCACAATCAAGTGCATAACAAACCGTGGAATTACTGTTGACCTCCAAGAGTCACTGGACACTGAAAAGTCACTTATATTGTGGTCAGACATGATGATTTTCACTCGCACCGTTTTAATTTATACACGTTTAGTTTTCAAAGCTGTAGGTCTTCCAGCGCGTGGCGAAAATCGAAACGAACGCGACTGTCTTCTTTTTTCAAATTCAAACATTTTCTTAAATGTTTACAGCACCCAACGTCAACGTCATTCGTGTGTCAAAAGGTTCTTGAGGCACTGTTTGTTAGACAATTTGTGAACAGCATAATGAAGGCAAATTAGTTCCAGGTTAAAAAAAAATCGATGATGCTTCTGAAACTACTTAGGGAACAATATAACACCACAATACAAATGATTGAACGTTACTATGTAGGTGTTCGTCACTAATTATTTTTTAATTTTCCTGTTTGTTATTATAATCTTATTCGTAGGTAGGCAGGTTCTAATGTTCAGTCACCAGCGCAAACTGTACAATTTTCTCATTCGATTTTGAACTTAACCATCAACATTTTATTGTTTAAAATCATTTGGAGAAATTTATCAGTTTGACCCTACTTGCTGAGTAGCGTCGAATATTCTAGACAAAGTCGATTGTTTTATTCAGGAAATAATCAACATAATATTAAGTTTTGGTTCAAACCGTACGAAGAAGGAAACAATTGAGGATATTCAAGCTCCTTCATTATCAGCTTTAATTATTTTACATCAAAACATGAAATAAAAAGATTTTAATTGTTTTTTTTTTTTTTACAATTACTTTATTTCTATTCTATTAAATTTCCCGAACTGCCAAATTGCCATCTTCCGGATCGCGACAAATTCCTCCGTGCATGGCGATATCGCGATCCTTATTTCTCGCTGAAAGCGTTTCACATAAAATTCATACCATATTTCTCGATTACTTCTTACAATGACTATAAAAACATCCAATACTAATACATGAAAGTGAAAATACAACAATTCGAGAAATAATACTGTTGGACTGGCCAAATGATTTTTGCCTGAAAACATTATGGCATCGCTAAAGATGAATATTAATGTGGATAAATACAAGCGACGCCATCTGCCAGAAGCGGTATGTGCACTCGTATTACTACGACAAACTGAATATAAAACTTTGATGTAAAAGAAACAATTTACGAGCACAGGAAAAACTCCAATGAAAATCGTAAGAAAAAACATATAAATGCCTATCTTAGGATTAACTACTTGAACCCAATAGAGCAAGTTTATCAACCCCATAATTATTAAAGGCACGCCCCAACCATAGATGCCCCAACTAAATAAGCAACTTTTTAAGAATTTCCGTTGTATGTGTCCGTTAAAAACGTTTACAAATTCTACGTAAAACATGTAAATCATAACTAACAACCAATAATGTTTTACTAGCTCAAAGTATAAATTCACAACGATACACACACAATCAAACCATATATTGAATCCGCCGCCATAGTAGTGGATAGTTTCTACTGAATATTGTAAAAAGTTCACTAAAATTGTGTTGAGAAACACATAGTTTTTGAAATCGCGAAATTTCTTCACGATGGTCCATGCAGTCACTCCATACGTCAACGAAGCCAGAGTCAGCACAAGCATGATATCTTGTATAATATTATTCGCTCGATATAATGATATATTGACCAATGCAGGATCATAAACATAATAAACACTGGTATCGTTATCAGACATGATGTGAACGTCACTTTACTGATTGATTTACTTTTATTTGACGAAAAACTCTTTGTGAAACTTGGGTTAAGTACAGCTACGCCCCAAAAGAAACTGACGGCAGAACACTAGTTAATTAGTTATATATAACTTTCTTATATAACGTTTAATTCATTGGTTAATTACCAAGGAATAAAACCACAAAAGTGATGATTAATTACCAATGCCTGCACCTTATTTAACTTTGTTCAACTTTCCCGTTCGCCTTATCTTATTAGGGTTTTACCCAACTACCTACGGGTGCCGCTATATCGCCACTGACCAGCACCCCTAGCCAAGTTACAAACATTTCGTATCGATTCTCTTTCTACAATCGTAAACCCTTTGGCGTAAGCGATTGTAGAAAGCGCTATATTGGTAGCCAAGTTGACACGACTGAGTCGATCGCTCGTTCTCTAATGTCTGTAGAATAAACCTACATTTTAGTTAGCGATCAACATTGTAAAAATGATAACATTCTATTCTATCATTTTGAACGATGTTAACTTGTCTACGAATTTTCTATTCGTTTGTGTTGATCACGTGGTTTAACGTTGAGATGATGTCATTCCCATTCATTTGAATAGTTTTCTACTAGCGTTAACGATTGTAGATTGTCAACTTGGCTAGGGGTGCTGGGCTGACTGCGACTGAATTATAGTTGAAATTGTTAAAGTTATACAGATTTTTGCTGCACTTGTGTAGCTGGGTCCGTGGCTTAGGCCCCCAGTGGTCAAGGCACCCCCCGATTCGATAAATTTAATTCAAAGCAATTTTTGCTTGGCTTGGCTTTTATTACTAAAAAAACTGACCGTATTTTTTTAATTTGATTGAAGAACTTTAAACTCATTCATATTTTCTTCGTGATATTGCTATCTTTATTCTTTACTGCAAACAACCTTTAATCTATACTAATTATTATTATTACAAATAGGTAAAATTTATTTGTAAGTTTGTATGTTGGGGGTAATCTTCAGAACTACTGATCCGATTCCGTAAATTCTTTCACTGACGGGAAGCTACATTATTCTCGAGTGTTAAAGGCTACATTTAAAACGTTCCCGTGGGTTAATTTCCGAACATAACCGGAGCGAAGCCGTGATGAAAAGCTAGTTTCAGTAATATTATTTACGTAAAATTCGTAGCATATTTCCGGATTACTTTTAACAACGACCAAAAACACATTCAATGCGATTGCACTCGAAAAAAACACTAATAATTCTAAAAACATGACTATTGTTCTGTGCTCGCCAAATGTCAATATTTTTATAAAATCAGAGAATAATATAAAGTTGGTGGATGTAAATATCGAAGTGGCTATAAACAAGCGACGCCAGCTGTTAGTAGCTGTATGTGCACTCGTTTTGAAACTACAACTAAGTGAATATACAATTCTTATGTAAACTAAAAAGTTAACCATCAAAGGAAAAATAACACTTGCCATAGAGACGATAAGAGACATATCAAAGTGTGTAATTTTGTCTATCATACCTGTTTTAATAAGTTCAAAATAAAATACAAACATAAAAATTAAAGTTGATAAGAAAGGTGCACCACAAGCGAACAACCCAGTCTTTGTATATTTCTTTTGGAAATTCACAGCGTTAACTCCATCAATATTTGCGTGGCACATATAAAAAACTAGCGGTCGTCACGCGGTTTCACCTGCGTAGTTCCCGTTCCCGTGGGAGTACGGGGATAAAATATAGCCTATGTCAGTCAAGGTGAATGTAGCTTTCGAATAGTGAAAGAATTTTTGAAATCGTTTCATTACTTCCGGAGATTACCCCCTACATACAAAGTTACAAACAAATGTTACCTCTTTATAATATTAGTATAGATTACCTCTTTATAATATTAGTATAGATTACTACTAGCCAATGTTTATACACTGTTTTAAAAAATAAAATGAAATGAAGACATTTATAACCAGACACTTAAAAGAAAACTCATCGTTAATTAATCCACTGATCAAAATAGAGTATTCGATGGAGAATACGGAAAAAGTTAACACATTTGCCAGAATGGCATTGAGAAACACATAGTTCTTGAAATCGCGGAACTTCTTGACGAAACACCATGACGTCACTCCGTATATCAAGGTAGCTGATGTCAGGACAAGCACGATGTGGTGAATAGTAAAAAAAAGAGTAAATGCTGACTTGAAGTCATCGCTTTGATTCTCTCTGTTATCAGACATGGTAGTATCACAGGTCTCTAATGGTCCACCAAAACTTAAATTCCCTTTTCATTCAAATTATTCGAATTTATTGAAGCTAAATGTATATTCGCATCCAGGTACATAGAACCCTTGCCAGGACGTACTAACTTTAGTACTAAGTGACATACATCGTGTCAAACTGTTGTGAGCGTAGAATGGGATACGGGTAAACTAGAGAAATAGCTCCCTTAACTTGTACACAGTTTATTGTTACAGAATCAATTACCAACACTTCTGTACTAACTAATACTCTGAACCTAAAAGGAAACACCGAGTTGTTCCTAGACCAGTATGTGTCGCGACCACGCCCGAACGATCACTGTCGATTCCTTGGGACTGAGGTCCGCATTCGGACACCATACCTCTAGACTCCGCACAACGCTAAACAAAGGCGCTTGTGTTTAATTTTAAGTGCATACTCATCTGGATCCGATATAATTACGGACATTAACACAAGTTTGTCCAGTGAGCATACACACTACAGTGCTTATGAGTAAGCGCTACTTGAACCTAACTATAATATGCAATGATATATAAACTATAGATACGTTGTCCGCACTCTAAAATGACAACATGAAATGAAGGCAATTGCCCACATCGCGCTTAGTTACGCACCAACCTGTCGCGCGACGCTACGTTTGCTTATAATTTAATAAATCCTCTGACGTGACTGAAGATGTATATTTATCTCCCTCTCGCAACAGGCATCCCGCCGTTCGGTGTCATATTTTCTTTCTCTTTCTTCACGCTTATAAGTAGTTCTAATATTTTCGCCGTTTTTAAGCGCAGCGATGTTGGTTCATGACGTGTCTATATATAATACGTCATTGATAATATGTATTTAAACTATCCTGTTTGTCGCTGCTTTATCGGTTGATTCAGGGAATTGTTTGTCGACTTTGTTAAATTCAAAATAAGTAAACTTATTAACTTGTCTGCTTACATTTTTGTCGTAACTATTTTCAATAGAAACGTTTTGAATTTGAGTCATCGTAGTGATTTAATAGAAGCAAATTTTAGAGCTGTACAGGTGGCATATAATGCTAGTCTAACACAATTTGAGTTCTTCGACACGTAAAGAAGAAGAATAGAAACGTTTAGCTAATTAAAGGGGAAAATATACATGTAGCGAAAATGAGAATGTTGAGATGGATGCGAGGAGTGACAATAATGGACAAAAAAAACCGGCCAAGTGCGAGTCGGACTCGCGCACAAAGGGTTCCGTACCATTATCTATACATTAGACAAATCGGCAAACAAATCACGTTTGTTGTATGGGAGGCCCCCCTTAAATATTAATTTTATTCTGTTTTTATTTGTTATTATAGCGGCAACAGAAATACATCATTTGTGAAAATTTCAACTGTCTAGCTGTCACGGTTCATGAGATACAGCCTGGTGACAGACAGACGGACAGACAGACGGACAGACAGCGAAGTCTTAGTAATATGGTTCCGTTTTTACCCTTTGGGTACGGAACCCTAAAAAGGAAGAAAGTGGCGCTAGTAACAGAAAAGTTGAAAAAAAAACTGTCTTAGTTATGGCATGTGATGAGAAGTCATAGAACACACGTGACTAAAAAGTGATGAATAAAATGTTGATGGATGGAGAGGGAGAGGAAGACCAAAGAAAAGATGGATTGAGTAGTAGGAGCAATGATATTATAAAGAAGATACGCCATGTTCATACTGAATGGCGTTCAGATATCGTTGCGAGTAATTTAAAACTACGACAGCGATAGATAATACGGAACGTATAAGATAGAAAGAGATAGCTAGCTATCAAAGTGCAACAATTGTGTCACTTTGTTCTCAACAATTTGTGCGTGCTAGTGCGATATCTACCTCTTTTTACTATTATAATATCATTGAGTAGGAGTAAATGATGCCATGTGGTCTGACAGGGGAGAATGGAAGAAGAAAACGTGTTATAGAATAGAACAAGGACAGGAAGAGGATGATTTTAACGCAAACATTGTTTTTCCTCTAATTAGTGCAAGTGCACCTTGTGACCATCAAATAAAGTCCAAAGTGCAACTATTCTTCTAACTGGTGCACTTCAAGGAATCCCAGGCCCGCTGGTTTTGTACATTTCAAGTACCATACGAAGTCATAATGAGTTTTGACATCTTTTTAAATAGCTTATTCACGAAACGTTATAAACGTTTGTCTGCCTGCGAGCCGTATGCCAATTATAATTTCGTCGGCACGTCACTCAATAATCATTTCCGTCGATCTATTGATTTGTCCACGGCCAATAAAACTATTCAAAGAATACTAAAAACCGTACTAGCTACTGAAAATATCATAAAATTGAAGGTAAATAAAGCGTGCGCACAGATGTATTATGTAGAGAGGATTCAATGCGGAGCATGCAGGAGTTTTATTGCGTACGTGACCACGCAACCAGCAATGTATGTCGCGTTATTTGGTTTACCAGCAATAATTTGCGTAGGGTTACTTAATTAGATGTACAGAATGCTTGGTTGAGGCACAGTTTTACAAGCATACAGTTGGGAAACGCCTTTGATGTTGAACGATGCCGCCACGCGTGTAGGTACTTAGGCTCTGAGTCGTAAAAGTGTAAGGGTTGTCAAAAAATAATAATAAAAGAAATGTGATTTTGTAATCATTTATTTACATTATTAATTCAATATTAATTTACAAGACATACTTAGATACTATTTTAAACACTATTTAAAACTAAATATTTACAAAACAAAAAAAGACGTGGATTGGATCCAAGTTTATGGTACCTATATTACTTTAATGTAGTTGTACTTTAAGTACTTTAAGGTTTTTTTTTATATTTTTACTATACCTACGGTATGGTACTCATTATTATCTCCTAAACGCGTGGACCAATTTACATGATTCAAACGGATAAAATGGTTTTAGACCCAGACCTTTCATTTGGTACCAAAATCATCAAGATATCTCAACAAACAAAAAATCACATTTTCAAATTGCTCTCGTAATAAATTATCCAACATGTATGGAACGCGTAACAATTCTTTTGATATACCTGCGTTCACAATTAGCGCAGTAGAGTTGGCCGGCAGAGCTATAGGTGTAGGTATAGGAGGGCTAAGGCATAAGGTCTGTCTTTACGTACCTACTTGGCGTTTTAGTACTAGATATACGACGGGTAGGTATTACTAATTTAAACGAAAATAGTAATAGTAGGTACTAGATGGTTATTTGGTTAGGTAGCTAATTCGAATTTATAGGAAGATAAACTTACCTCTCGTCACGGGGAAATCTATGATTTTTTTTATTTTTATCC
This sequence comes from Xestia xanthographa, assembly GCA_905147715.2. NCBI lineage: Eukaryota > Metazoa > Arthropoda > Insecta > Lepidoptera > Noctuidae > Xestia > Xestia xanthographa. The sequence goes on along the minus strand of LR990660.1, from coordinate 10,594,934 downwards.
TTATTGGTGCTCGTCGAGGCAACAAGTGTACACCATTATATTCAAGTTATATTATAACGATTATTAATAGTATTAACAACGATTTACACAGACGCGTCGGCCCTAAACGTCCAAGGCTATGAACTGCGCGAGATCGTAGAGCGCGTACCGCGTCGCCCAACCCCCCGCAAGATCCCCGCCGTTGCTCCACGGAAGTACATTCGTTGCGCAACTGTATGAATTGTAAAACTGTGGTTGAGGGCTTCGTGAAAGGTATGTTTTCACCTTGTATGTGCTGTCAAAACCATGCCCTAACGATATCGCCACTAGTGAAGGTTTAATGCACGATAACTTAAATATGTACTTAATTAAGCGAGTGCCACTGCACTGCACCATAGATTTATAACTCATCAAAATTTATATTTTAAACAGCTTTTTTTGTGATTTCGGGGTTCCTATTGCAAAAGTTGTTCATTAAGTGAATAGGATTTCAGTTATTTGGCGAAATGTGGGTTTGGCGAAACCTTCTAGAAATTCAGGCGAGATGTTTTGTATGATTTCAGTTATTTCGATTACACGAGGAACAGGGAGGCCTGTGACCTAGCACCCCACGTTATAGATAGATTATGCTTTTGTACGTCCTTTTATATACCACCAGTAACCAGTAACCAGTTTTTATACGCACGTTCTACCAAAAGGTAGTAAAGTAGCAACGCCCTAAATCAGAACCACGCGTGCGTCAATAAAGCGCACACAAAAATATATCTACAGCGAAACAAACACAGCCACGCTCGCGGCTCAAACTAGAATTCAAACTAGAATTCATACACACTACTTTTACATAGGTATTATTCTCGCCGTTAATTACTGGATGGCTTATGTACTTACACATAATTATAACCCATACTAACGTTATAAATGCGAAGGTAACAAGCAGTGATAGTAACTTAGTGTGACCGTCGTACTGACAGACATAGGTCTCGAGTTTGAAACTAAAACACGCTGTTCTGATTTTTCTTCGGATGTATGTGCGTATTGTATAACTAGCTGACCCGCGCAACTTCGTCTGCGTCACATAATATAGCTTATAACATGTCATTTTGTGCATTCAATTACGAACAAAAACCTTTTAAAATCAATATTGCTTACCTCCCATAATATACGGCGTGATAATATGTAGCCTAAAGCCTTCCTTGGTTTACAAAGAACATTTTTGCTGAATTTCAATTCAATCTATCCAGTAGTTTTGGCGTGAAGCCGTACCATACACACGACAAACAGACAAAAATTCTAAAATGTCACTTTTTGTCATCAGTTACGTTTTTTTAACAAAGCCACTTATTTTTTTTTTTTTATTCTCAATGTACAGTTTTTCTTTTGTTACTGTTTTATTATATGTATAGATAGATTATCACTTGCTTCGGTGAAGGAAAACATCGTGAGGAAACCAGCATGCGTGAGAGATATTTCTGGACAATATTAAAAAAAAAATATAATAAATATATATATAATATTCAATATTTTTTTTTTTTTTTTTTTATATTTTATGTTAAGCCAAGTCAGAGGCCCATGGGCGGCATGAAATCTTTGACACCAGGATAGGCACTAACAACACGATAAAAAAGAAGATAGCGAAGGTAACTCTGCCTCTCTTGTACCTTTTTACGCCTTGAAACTTGAAAGAAACTCAATGAAATTTGGCACACCATGTCCTGGGTACCCCACACATTGACCATGTCCTGCGTCGGAAATACGATACGCTTAATCTAGGTAGTATGTTTCCGATATACGGGCAAAACCGTGGGACAACGCTAGCTATACAAAAGCTATATTGAAATTATCGACTCACGTAAACGCTACTAAGCTGTAAGCCAAGTACTCAATTTATCAATAATTATAATAGACGTAATAGTAATAAGTACTTAAGTGCTAGAGTTTCGTGGTTGAGATTATCTGACTGCAGGGGTAGGGTAAAAGCACGTAAAAGCTTCTTCTCATATTATACGTAGAGACGGTCGACCACTTTTTCACCTTAGTACCTTGTTCCTTATTACTAAAGGCATAAGGGTGATAAGTCCTGGGTGACCGTCTGTGAACGCAATAGTACTTCTTATCGGGCAGTACTTACACACTATAGTGTAATAGTAGGTACAGTGAAAGTTACTTATTTAGTGCCGAGAAAAAATGAACTACAACTCGAAAAAACAAACAACATCGGTTTGCTGCTTTCCCGCTTATTGTGTTTTTTTTTTTTCTGTGGCCGGCCAGCTATTCAGCCATTATTTAAAAAATGGTAAATATTTTGCCCAAATATTTTGTGTTGTTGTGTTGAAACTAAATTATCATAAAGTAATTTTTATAAATATATATTCTTTAATTAATACTTAATTCATTTTATTTTAATTTTACATTGCGAGCAATAGAAATGTGAAAAAAGAACTAGTTTTTTATTTATAATTTGACAGCCGTCAGTTGAAAACGATTCTCCGAAAAGTATTACTTTCAACCCGCTCCTCAGGCAACTTCATACCTACTTTCCGAGTATGAGTAGGTAATAAAAAATAAATATCAACTAATTTAAAGTTTGTAAGGATGAATGGATGGGAAGTTTGTTACTCTTTCACGCAAAAACTACTTATACTGAATAATTTTGAATTTGAATTAAATTTAACACTCAGAGAGTTTATTAACCTAGATTAACACAGAGGAGGGCCTCCCCCGTAGAAGGAATTGGGGGAAGCCTTTATCCTGCAGTGGGACAGTACAGGATAACAAAAAAAACACAGGATACTTTTTATCGTTGTAGTACGATCCCGTGGGACAGTTACCAAGCTCCACGTTCTATAAGCTAGCTTGTTGATACTCGTATCTATACTAATAGTATGCAACGAATAAACTTAAAAACTACTGAACGGATTTGAAAAATTCTTTCAGCAATGGATACCTAGCCACATTATCAGCGAGTAACATAGGCTATAATTTATCCCCTTACTCCCACGGGAACGAGAACTACGAGGGTGAAACCGCGTGACGTTCGCTAATAAATTATAAATACTTAAGGATTGATGTATATAAAAAGATGATGTACATTAAAGAATAGCTCCATCCCATATCTTCCCGTGGGTGTCGTAAGAGGCGACTAAGGGATTACCAGAGAATGGGCAGCAGCGTTCTCTCTGCTTTTGTAACAACCGTACTGCGATCGCCAACCCGCCTGCCAAGCGTGGCGATTATGGCAAAACCCCCCTTTGGGGGAGGCCTATGTCCAGCAGTGGACGTCTTTCGGCTGAAATGATGATGATGACTTAAGGATTGGATAAGAAAGACTGGACATTAGAAAATAATCAAAGACTAGATCATCAAGAAGAATACGCTATAAAATTCCAATTAAAAAAAAAAACAGATGAATTCCGAGGCAGTGACACGCGCCGTCAGGCTGAGACAGACGAAAAAATGACTTTGTTTTTGTTGTTGGCTAATGATTACGGCCTTTGTCCAGCACAGTTGCTCACATGAAGAGTACTTGCTTGCAAAAAGGACTGAGAACACAGTTCGTTTAAAAAAATGCAAGAGAAAGGATAGAATTCTTTTTAATTCGGTGAATGGGGCTGGCGCGAGGTGGGTCTGGAAAATGATACTCGGATAAATTCAGATATATATATGACCTTTTTATATGGGAAATTGTGAAGAGTTATGCCCGACTCGTCACTGTTCCGATTGGTCACCAAAAACTTTTTCCATACTAGGAGTCCCGACTCCGCGACTCGACACCATAAAATAAGAAAACAAATGAAATTTTTTGAATGATTGAGGTCCTGGGTTCAATTTCCAGGTCGGGCAAAATATTATTGGGTTTTTCTATCAAACATTTCTCAGTAGCAGCCATAGATTAATGTTTTTTTTTATATTTCTATGGTAGCAGCCATGGAGTCTGGATTTGGGCCCGGTTGATGGCAATAGGCTCGCCCCCGATCACATCAGATCTAAACATAACTGCCAAGGTAGCAGAAATAAACTAACAATATCCGTTTACCAGAATGTGTCTTAATATTGGCATTTTCCGCTTTCCAGAAAGTCCTACTAACAGCAGTGCTGACGGTCGCAGCGTTGTCTTCGGGCAGCGTGGTGAAGGCGCCAGGAGAGACCTTTGAACTCCTCATCCTGCACAACAATGACATGCACGCGAGATTCGAACAGACGTCACAACTGAGTGGAACCTGCACAACCGCCGACCGGGAGGCTGGCAAGTGCTACGGCGGCTTCCCGAGAGTTGCTCATGTGTAAGTTAAGCTTTATTAATCTCGACATCAGGAGTTACAGGCGCTGATATATGCGCAATTTTGTACAGGGTGTAAACAGACTCATCACGAAGCCGTCAACCAAGCATTCTGTACATCAAACTACTAAGTAACTTTACACAAAAATTATTGCTGGGAAACGACTTTTTTTTGGGGTGAAAAATCATATTTTGTGGTGGAACTCAATGTAACGCATTCAAAACATTGTGCTGATGGTGGATTGAATGGTACAGGGGTCGTGGAGGTGTTTAAAGTAAAAAATCCACCTTTCTCTATAAGGTTCTAAACTTGTATTAAAAAGAAAAGGCTTGGAAGGTTCCCAGGTACGGTGTAAAATAAAAAAAATAATCGCAAAGACGGGGAGAACAAGTGCCTTTCGGCTTCGCTTTACAGAGAAAGGTGGCAATAAGAATGCTAGGTTGAAGTGGGAGAGGGCGGGCCATGTCTGTAGAATGCATCAGGACTGATGGTCCAGAGTCGTCAAGCAGTGGGTGCTAGAAGATTGGCGTCGTCGCCGAGGGAGGCCTAGAAAGCGCTGGTGTGACGACTGACAAGCGTTTGTGACAGATTAGCCGAAGAAAACCGCACAGAGAGAAGAATGGAAGGCTATGGGGGAGGCCTTTGCCCAACAGTGGGACAATAAATTATACAAGTTAAAAAAAAAATACATATATAAAGAAAGCCTGAATGTCTGAAGTAGGAAGGTCCTGAGTTACAGGAATGAAATTATGCATGTAAATACAAACGGTATTGATGACATCTACACCATCACATAAGGTTTACGTGCCATCGTAACGGTACGCAAAAACCTCACGCAATGAAAATGCAATGCACGTGAAATATCTTATATTTATGCAAATAAATTGTACTAATAAATAACAATTTGGACTAGTTCATGACTGATTGGCCAGAGATGGCAAAACAACGGGAGAGTTGGAAAGGAATGGGGGAGGGCTTTACTTAGCAGTAGGACAAAACAGGATATTAGTAATTATCCTGTTGACGGAATCGAAACTGTCCCGACGGTTGGTGTTGGACAGTAGTCCAACACAACACCAACCGTCGGGACAGTTTTAAATCACAATTTATCGTGACGTGTTTCTTACAGAAATAAATGTATTTGCATAAGCTTTTAGTCCATATCATGGGCCGGAGTCGCCATATCCACAGCCTATCAGATCACTGTTTGACTTGTTAACTCTCTCAATTTCAGTGTAAAGGAAGCTCGTAAAGCCGCTCACTCTGGTGAGGGCCCTCCGGTCCTGTATCTCAACGCTGGAGACACTTACACCGGCACAGCATGGTTCACCATATACAAATGGAAGATCGCTGCAGAATTCGTTAACGCCTTGCAACCAGATGCTGTTGTGAGTACTAAAAAAAAAAAGAAAAAAAAAACTTTCTACCGGTTTTTTCTGTCCATCAATGTCATCATCGCGATTTTTCGTCCGTCAATTATTCGTGCTGTGAGCGTCCCATCGGCTTTATGTGAAACGTTGTTTTTCACCAAAGTTTCGACTTCCATTTTGTTTATTTTGCTTCTGTTTTGTTTCACGTCAAAATCAGAAGTCAATGTGCATTAAAATTGTAGTGCGGCAATCGAAGTGTTAAACAAGGAGATTACCGTGTTGCTGTCTGTCCGAGGTACTATCGAGGACACTCCCGCCTGACCACCACTAAACTCATTTTTGCTTGCACTCGCAACATTAAAACGCTCTCTAGCCCCGTCCCGTTGACTTTGTGTAGAAAAAATGAATGAAAGGATACCGAATCGGCCGAGCGCACTGACGACGCACGCCAAACGAGAGTTATTGTTATTTTGCGCGCCAAAGTTGACGCGTTCCTAATAGGCCCAAACTTTAAGGGGGCGTGGCTCGGCGCCTCCGCATGATTTAAGCGAACAAAAATTAAAATGGTCAGGCGGAAAAGACCCCCATAGTACGTACACCTCATCAGCAACAGACTTACGGAACCTCGTCTATGCACCTACCTGTCTTGTAGAAGTGTCTACTGCTTATTGTTAAAAACACCTCCAGAAAGTACTACAACATCTATGTATCTACCTATATTAAATCTGCTGCCATTTGTAATTTATGGTCGATAACTAATGAAATTACAGGTGCAGAACTTTTCACATTTGTCTAAGTGCGAAGAGCGTTTTCATAAACATTTTATGTAAAGCTGATATCACCGATTAATAACAGGTGGGCAAACCACGAAAGTGTTATAAAGAAAAATATTAACAATACACACAGTGACACAGATGATAGTACCAATAGCAATACCGAATTTGAACACAGTTTTTAATGAAACTTGAATGGATTCGGAATTTAAATTGCAAAACCAGTCACTTTTTGCTTTTACATCAACCATGGTTTATTTAGCGCTTGAATTATACTGTCAGGAGGGCGTTTTAGGTAAACAATTGTAATATTGTCTACGGATTTTGTACAGAAAAATAAAATGGCGTACCTAGTTGGTAGCCAAAGAATCATGCTAGTGCACTATATTATAAAGAAATAAATAAATATTGCTGGACATTACACACAGCGCCATCTAGTGCCACACTAAGCAACGAGGCTTGTGTCGTGGACACCAGATAGTTATAGAATTATACTACACAGATACTTTTTGTTTGTAAATACATACTTATTATACATATAAACATCCATGACTCGGAAACTAACGTCCATGCTCATCACACGAACATTTGCTACGACCGGGATTCGAACCCGGGACCCTAAGTACGTAAGGCAGCCTCACTACCGCTGCGCCATTCGGGTCGTCAAACAAAACAAAAAATATTAGATAATGACGTCATTCAGCGACAGTATTAATCTTCGTAAAGTTCGTTATTAGGCCTTTTAAATGGCTTACTGGCCGGAAAATCATTGAAAACGAATCAATCGATACGACAAGAAGAGACGCTAAAAAACTTTCAGAGTAACATTCTTTAATAGTCCATAAAATCTACCTCGATTAAAATGACAACTGCCAAACTAAAGGGACTAGTAGCTTTGGTCATATAGAAATAAATAATTACAAATGTATATCTATGCAGTCTGTATTTTAGGCTATGTAAAAATGAGTATTAATTAGGCCCATTAAATCAAATTATAAAAAACATAGTCTAAATCAAAATATCGGCTTAATGTTTTACATGTTTAACGGTGATTTTAATCAAGTTAATTTTTAAGAACTGTAACGAACATTTTTAGTACCAACAGAAATAAATGGAAATTGTTGCAAATTGAATAAAATGTTAAGCTCACAAAAAGAAAACTACAAACTATTTATATCGTCAATCGTAGTTGTCTGCATTTTAAATTCATTGTAAATTCTCAATTAAGGTATTTTTGTACAGGAATTTAGGACAACGAAGTGGTATCCAATTGTTGAATACAAAAAAAATACATCTCTTAAAATCAAAATTCTCATTTTTTTTTTGATCTCAAGTAAGTACTTACTGTTGTTATGAACTTTTAATTACTTTTTACTGTTGGTTTAAGTACCAACTTATTTGTTTTCAAGTGCTTTAGAATTGAATTCACTGCAATGAAAATATTTGTAAAATTTCATACATTCAAGCTCATATTAAATTAAATACCTAATGAAGTTATCATAAAAGACTTTTTTCTGAATTTAAAAATGATATAGGTTATCTGTTGGATGTTTCTATTAAAATCAATGAAAAGGAAAAAAGAAGTAAGATGATACGTAAATGATAGGTAGCAGAAAAAAAAGCTTGACCCACATCTGAAACAATACCGTAAGTACTTTTTTAATCCAGATCACAGTCACTAATATTTACTAATATTGATCTAATAATGAAGCAGAAATTCTTACTAAACATTTTCTTCACTAACCAAAATTGTAAATTATTTAGGGATAGATGTTTATTTGTAGGTATATTTGCGGCTCATAACACTGCTTTGGTGTTGGTAATTTGGTGTTGGAATAAGGAAAGAAGGTAGTCATAACGCCCCTTATCTCAAACTCTAATATTTCTACAATAATTATGACATAAATAACCTAACCTAACTAAAAAGCGTCTGCCACTAGAGGGCGCACGAATAAGTTTTCTTCTTACGACGCTCCGTACTTGAATAATTATTAAAATAGATTAAGTGATCTTATCTATTATTTCTTGTGCGTAACTCAAAGTCTGCAAGTGCAAAAACATTATAAATAAGTTACCAGTGGACGATCTTTATTGTGAACTGTGTTGTGAAGTGGCAAATAGTGGGAACCAAACTAAAGGAAACAATCCCATCTAAGGTATTATTACTGGAACAAAACAACGATATCATTGTTGTTATTGTAGTGGAGCGTGTTAATTGTGATTGTTGGCTGTGCCTTTTGCTATAGTAAAATCTCAATCGCTTGATCATAACTGCTAAATCATTTTTACAAAGAGGTAATATTGTTATCAGTACCAATTCAAAATACCCCCGAATACCACAAAACTACCAAACTACAAACTGGTACCAGAGCCATCTGTTATCGAATAGCGGAATTGCTTACAAATCTATAGCAACTATCGACTGCAACTTTTAATTGTCTTGATCCTAATCTGAACCGACTACATCTCGAAAGCATAGAGGGCGCTAGTAGTAGCTAACACTCCAAGACCTCAACGCAGTGCAACAAAAAGGTTATAGAGGGCGCCCATAGTACCTGTGTTTACAATATTTCTATACTTTGATCGTAACACCTTTGATCACTCATCATGCAGTGTTGTGTTGATACATCATCAGCGGACAATAGCATCCTCCAATGCTCTGTATGTGGTGGTAAATACCACTTTGAATGCTTGAATGTGACATTGCAGCAGTATACGGCTCTGAACAACGAATATAAAGCTTCCTGGAAATGCCCGGCTTGCTGTAACGTAACTAGACGTGCTAAGTCAAACGTGAATACGCCTGTGCGCAGCTACACTGAACTCCCAGCCTCTGACCTCTCTATGGACATGTCTTGTGACAACTTGGACCAGAGTTATCTTAGTTCATCCACTAGCCTGGGCAATACAACTATGATGGCCGAAAAGTCGCTGAAGCCCAACCTGCCCAACACCAATGCAGACTTTGCATCGTTCACCGCTAATCTGCAATTAACCCTAAGTCAATGGCGTAGTGACATGAATACAGACATGCGTCAGTTACGCGACGATATTAAGTCGACCCTAACAGATATTCAGAAGGAAATGCAAACACTACGTACAGAGCAAATCCTCATAAAACAGCGAGTCTCTGATCTCCGCAATGATGTCATTACACTTCAAACTAGTGCCCAGAGCCAGTCGGTGGAACATGAGATCCTACAGAAGCGTGTAGACGAACTGAGCAGTACACACGCACCAGCAGTGTCGGAGCTGTTAGTCAGTAACTTGGAAGCTAAGATTGACGTGTTGGAACAGCAGGCTCGGCAGTGTAATGTGGAAATAGGCAATGTGCCCGAGAGGCGCAATGAAAACTTATCAGCTATTATCCAAGCCGTAGGAAGTGCTCTTAAGTGCCCGGTCTTACTAAATGACATTGTATCGGTGCACAGGGTGCCCCACGCGCACCAACAAAGCACACGACCAAAAAACATTATTCTTAAATTCGCTACGCGCCTACAGAGGGACAACATGCTTAGCGCATTCCGTAAAGCGAACTCGTTGAAGACTGACCAAATCGGTATAACTGGCACATCCGCATCTATTTACGTTAATGAGCACTTAACCTTACGGAAGAAACAGTTATTTCGTAAAACCCGTGAACTCGCTAACAATCATAATCACAAATTTGTATGGGTCAGAAATGGTACCATACTGGTGCGCGAGCGTGAGGGCGAAAATGCATTCGCAATACGTGGAGAAAGCGATTTCAATAAAATTAAAACCAAAACCAAACCAGCTGAATAACTGTTACTTCTTTTTAAAAATCCACTGCCCAACCACAGTTTATTTTTTATGTTCCTCACTTAAATTATTTTTTTATGTTCTCCACCTAAGTAATATTGTTATTTTTTCTATGTTGCATGTGTTGTTAATTATAATGATGAAATATGACTGTTATATTTTTTATCGTTTATTATATTGCTTTACCTATTTTTACAAAAATATGCATGCCTTGAAACTTATTAATATTTTACTCAATCGAAATTTCCTAACTATAAAATTTAAATTAATTATAAATGATTTTTTTATAAAATCAAATCATATTATTTTAAAATGTAAATCTAAATTATATAATTATTTTTTAAACTTTAATCAACTTTATATGATACTATGTAGCCCAAAATCATACACTGGTCTTAATGTTATCTTGTTAATTTATTTCAACTATGAATGTGCTGTTAGAATTCATTGGATTCCAAAATGTATCAAGTTTTACAAAAGAACGCGAGGTCTATATAAAATTGTTGCAATACATCCTGTTAATGGACAGTACTGATAATTTGTTAATTTACTACCAGAACTGTAGGGGAATTAGAACTAAGCTACACTCGTTGCTCGTGAACATTTTGGCATCATCATATGACATCATAATATTGACAGAGACTTGGCTGATACCAGAAATAGCGAATAGCGAGTTTATTGACCCTCGTTACGTTGTGTTCCGCTGTGATCGGGATCGTGGCGCTACGGGGAAGCGAGACGGGGGTGGGGTGCTCATTGCAATACTGCGTGAACTTCAATCGGCCTCACTGGATATTCTTAATAATCCGCATTGTAAGCCCTCGGCGTGTATTGAGCACCTCATGGTTGCGTTACCTTGCAAAACCGATAGACATAAGATACATGTTATCAGCGCAGTGTACATCCCGCCGGGGACCAGCTCCGATGTCTATACATCTCACTTTGATTTTCTACATGACACCTTAAATGCACCTAACGTCATGAACGTTTACATCGTCGGAGATTATAATCTACCTAGTGTCACTTGGAGAACTGTAACGGCAGGGCATGGGGCCTGTTTGGCATGTGTTTGTACTCACCCTATATGCTCGGAACTGACGCATCTTATGTCTTCGCTAGATGCTCACCAATATAACAGTACCCCCAATAGCGGAGGAAAGACCTTAGATTTGTTCATCTCGAACACTTGCTGTTCGACTAGCCACCTTAAAGATCCACTATTACCAGTCGACCCCCATCACCCTCCTTTTGTTATAACCGCACCTGTTAGCATATCTACACAAATGATGAAGAGAAAACCGATTAACAAATATAATTTCCGTAAAGCTAATTATGATCTCATCAACAAACACATGGACGAGGTCAATTGGTCCGCACTGTTCGACAATCTATCAGCCGAAGAAGCTGTGGAGGCTTTCTATAGCATGTTGAGTGACATAATTAGCCCACTAGTCCCCCCTGCAAGAACTAGATCACTTGACTTCCCAATCTGGTTTACACCAGAATTAGTTAAAATATTTAAAAAGAAGCAACGTCTTTGGGTAAAGTGGAAAAAATACAGCAACGTCAAAGACCATAACAACTTCTCCGAATGTAGGTCTATCTTCAAACATAAGTGTAAAACCTGTTATCTCAGTTATATTAACTCGGTTGAAGATAGTCTCTCCAGTAATATAAAGCATTTTTGGTCCTACATTTCAAACCGAAAAAATAAGTCAGGCATTCCGTCCACGATGCAGTACCAGAATGTCAAGTCAAGTGATCCTGATGTTGTCTGCAGTATGTTTTCGGACTTTTTCTTGTCCGTATTTGAGCCCGTATCACCAACGCTCTCCACGTGGGTTCCGCCGCAGCAGTGCGCAGAGAGTTGTAGCTTAATTAGTGGTCTGCATATCGATAAATCCAAAATACTCAGCGAGTTAAAACGGTTGGACCCCTCGAAGGGGGCAGGACCTGACGGTCTTCCGGCGGCCTTCTTTAAGGCTACAGCTGATAATATATGTGAGCCACTCTATATTCTTTTTAACAGATGTCTGCGTGAAGGTGTGTTCCCGGTGGTATGGAAGCAAGCTAATATTACCCCAGTGCATAAGGGTGGCTCGAGGCATGACGTCGAGCAATATAGACCCATTTCGATTCTGCCGGCCTTGTCAAAGCTTTTTGAAAGACTTGTTCACAACGAGATTTACCCTCTTCTGCATAATATTATCATTCCTGAACAACATGGCTTTGTTAAGCGCCGATCGACGACATCTAATTTGTTAATATTTGCTAATTACCTTTTTGAAAATATTGATAGGCGCTTGCAAATAGATGCGGTCTACACTGATTTTAAAAAAGCTTTTGACAAGGTCGATCATGAAATTCTCCTAAGTAAAATTGCTTACAATGGAATACGCGGAAATCTATTGCGTTGGTTTGTGTCGTACCTCGAAAATCGGTCACAAAGGGTAGTGGTTAATGGTCATCAGTCTGTTTCTGTCAATATTACTTCCGGCGTTCCACAGGGGTCTATTCTGGGACCGCTATTATTCATTATTTACATCAATGATATTAAGAAATGTTTTAAAAAGTCCAAATTCCTAATGTACGCTGATGACTTGAAAGCGTTTCAAGCGATCCGCACTATTGATGACTGCATGTTATTTCAGGAGGATCTAGACAGACTAACTGCCTACTGTATTGAAAATAAGCTGCATCTTAGTATCCCCAAGTGTAACTATATACAATTTACTAAGAATAACTTAATCTTCAAATTCAATTACAGCCTCAACTGCATCCCCTTAAACAATATTCAAATAGTGAAGGACCTTGGTGTTCTCTTTGATGGCAAGCTATCCTTGAACCAGCATATCGAAGCCATAGTCAATAGTGCTTTTAAAATGTATGGATTCGTGATGAGGTCTTCAACCGAATTTAAGCGTACATCTACCTATCTTTATTTATATAAGACGCTCATTAGGTCTCAGTTAGAATATGCGGTCCCTATTTGGAACCCCTTCTACCAAAAGTACGTAGTTGCAATAGAAAGGGTCCAACGCAAGTACTTACGTGCTATGTGCTACAGATGTCATGGGACTAAAACTTATCTGTCATACTCCCAACTTCTTGATAAGTACAAGCTTATCAGCCTGGAGAACCGGCGCAAATACCTGGAGGCCAACGTGCTTCATGATATTGTTCACAATCATTTTGACGCCATTGATCTAACGAGTATGCTATGTTATTCTATTCCCCGAACAGTTCATGTGCGCCAGGTTCGTGCTCGTACTCTGTTCGCGCTCAATTCTTGTCGAACAAACTCTGGCTTACGCTGCCCTATTCATAGAATGTTGGAATCCTATAATTCAAATTTCATTGATACTGATATCTTTGCATGCTCGAAAAATAAATTTAAATCTAATATTATAAAAAAATTATTGTAATTATAATAATTCTATGATTAATATTTATTTAGTGCATAATTTAATTTAAGTAAATGGAATTGTTTCTGATTTTATCTGATTTGGTTTTTTAACTATTGCTTGCTTTATAGTAACTTACATATATGTGTTTTTAAATACTTAATTATATAATTAATTTTTGTAATGCCCATCTAGTGGCAACAATAATATTTATCCTCAAATATGTCTATCTGCGGATAATGCAGTTGACTGCAACGCTATTAATTTCACATTGTTAACCTTATAAATTATATATGTTGTAGTTGTTTATTATCCCATATAAAATAAAATAAAATAAAAAAAGGCTAATATGAAATTATGAACCTACTAATCAAAATAAACTATTGATACTAATTTTGACATGTATTTTAACCTTTCAGTCGCTTGGAAACAACGAAGTCGACAAGGAATCTTTGGAGATTTCGCCTTTCCTGGAAAACTTAGAAACCTATATTCTAGCCAGCAACGTAATTATAAAATCAGCTGAAGGAAAAGCCAATATAAAAAAATCCATCGTATTTGACATACAAGGTGTTAAAGTTGGTGTTGTAGGCTACTTAACACCCGAAAACAGTATATTGGACAGCTCCGGTCACGTTGAATACATCGATGAAGTTTTAGCCATTACAGAAGAAGTAGAAAAACTGCAAGCTTCAAACGTCAACATCATAATCGCTTTAGGTCATTCAACTCTTAATAAAGAGCAGGAAATAGCAAAAGAAGTCGCTGGTATCGATATGGTTATCGCCGGTAATAGAAATACATTCAACTGGAATGACGACACTGCTTCAGATGTACATCAGCCCATCGTTGTGACTCAGCAATCAGGAAAACAAGTACCAATAATACCATCAACGGGCTACAACAAATACCTTGGTAGTGTTAAAGCCAAGTTCGATAAAAATGGAGACATTTTGGGGTACAACGTCGATCCTGTTCTACTTGATTCGTCAGTCCCTCAAGATATAACGACACTGGAGTTAGTTAATTCTTATACTCCAGATGCCATTGCAAGAAACGCTGAAGTCATTGGAAATACCTCGGTCGTGTTGGATAGCGAATCTTGCTTTCATGAAGAATGCAATTGGGGGAATTTTGTCACTGATGCCATTATCTATTGTTATGCCACAAGGTACGAGGGTAGAGAATGGTCAGATGCCTCTATAGCTATAATCGATTCCGGCAGAGTCATTTGGGGCGAATCATTTGCACCATCCAATCGACCTGCCAATATGACTAGAGGGGACTTACTTTCTATTTTACGTTTAGAAAGTGATCTAGTGGCCGTGACTATGAACGGATTAATGCTCAAAAGAATTCTAGAAAACTCCGTCAGGCCTTACTTCATTGACAGTTCTCGGGGATCATTCCTACAGTATTCTGGTATACGTGCAGTATATGACTTAACACGAGAACCTGGATCTAGGTTAGTAAGCGCCGTCGCTCGTTGCTGGCACTGTTATGTCCCCGGATTTTATGAAATTGATGATGGGGGGTACTACAAAGTATTGATGCCTGCGTATTTGATTCAGGCACGTTTAGGATACTCTTTCTTGTATAATGCCCCTAAAGTTGAGCTTGAATATGATATAATGACGTGCACGGAAGAATTCATCAAATTGAGGAGTCCATTATACCCAGAAGTGGCTGGACGCATAGTTTTTCGCAGCGACGCTAGTTCTGCCGTACCTTCCTCCCTACTCCTTGTTGCTCTAATATCCTTTGCTTTAGCATAATTATTTAACTAATTCATTCTAAATGAGTCGTCGCATGTACAGTCAAAGGTCAAAATTCCACTTCCACCGCAATGCACATTATCGTTTGCGCTATACGGGCGGCGGCGCCTATACACACATACGCATATTTATCCGTGTGAGTGATGTTCCAACGCTAACAACCAATTTGGCCACCGTATCACTTACACAACTCATTGAAATTTGTAATAACAATCTTAAGCGGGCAACAAGTTGCTAATGTGTAAGTGTTGTCAAACGTTCTTATAGAAGAAGGCCATAAGTACCACCAATATTGCTTTGCCATTGTGTTGCGAGATTGGCAGTCGACTTCTGACTGTTACTGTACATAAATGAATATTTTCAGATATTCATGTTTATTTTTTAATAAATACAGACATTTTCAAAACTTGTGTATATTCATTTTCCCCACATAAAACGTAAAAGTAAGTCATGATATCAATAGTCAAGTATCATATCATGATACTAAGTGTGAAATTAAATAGAAGAATATCCTTTTTGCTAGGAGAAGATATCCAAATTTTGAGTCGTAAGTATATTGAAACAGCATGACTTTTATCTGGTTGATACATCAATTTGCAGATTTGAAACTGGCATGTCCCTCCATGCAACATGACAAATGAAAAATATTGATTCAGGAATGCACGCTGTAAAAATAAATTTGCTAAAATTCCATCTGGTTTAGCTCTACTTGCAAATAAACAAAGCCTAACGCATGTAAATTATTAACAGAATGAAAAGATAAGTGTTGCCGAACGTGTTTGTGAATGTCATTGTTACTAATACGGGATTCAATATTTACACGACTCGTAATGACTAACAAGAAAAACAATAAATATATGATAAACTTACACATAATTTAAGTAGACCTACTATATTCATGTAATGTCAGGAGCACATCAGTGGTAACATTAGTGCTGCGGAAATCACGCCTCCGTTACGAGATAAATGTGTTGTTAATGGCAAATGTTAATATGAATGTGTGCGATGATTTTGGCACTTCCAGTAGCGTCTATCAGATCCTGTAATGTGCAAGCATCAGGACAAGCACGACACTTTATCCAGACAGTGTCCCATAGTTTGTGGAACAAAACTATAATAACACAGTGACAGACTCATCGGTACAGGTTTTCTTTGCTGCGGTCAACCTGTATCCTGAGTCCATTTAAAAAGTTCCGGGTCAGCCATGGCAATACATTTGTAACCTCTACTACTACCGTATATGTGCGATTAACTACCCTGTATATTTAACTGCCCCGTTGGTCTCGTGGTCGCAAGGCGGCTGCTGAGCGTTGGGTCCTGGGTTCGATTCCCAGGTTGGGCAAAAAGTGCTATTGGGTTTTTCCATTAGAAATTTCTCAGTAGTAGCTCGGAGTTTGGATGTTGGCGGTTAGATACCCCCGTCCCTCGGAAACCACGTTAAGCCATTGGTCCCGAGCCTGATCTTTCTCCGGTCGCCGGTGCCGTCCCATCGGACTATGAGAGTAAAGGAACAGAGAGTGCAGCTGTGCCTGCGCACACACGCCTGCACTATAGTATCTCCCGCACCGCGCTAATCTCCGTTAAGATTGGCCGCCGTGACCGAAACCGATCAGGAGGACTATTATCATTATTATTATGTGCGATTGACTATACCAACTGAAACGCAACGCAACGCATATCTGCTTTGTGTTAGGCACCACAACAAATTTAATGCGAGAAACACGATTGGTGCTCGAACATAGTGGATGGTCTGAAATGATTAATGCTGCGATTTATTAGTAAGATGGTTAATCCCGTTTTCACTAAACTAGCCGATAACTAAAAATGGTTTAACTTTCATACTTGTGTTGTGTTGCCTGTATGTTTGCATGATTGTTACCCGTTAACTATGTACTGCATTTAATCATTCTTTGTTTCAGTCCCTGGGAAATCACGATTTCGATAACGGCGTATCAGGACTCACTCCATTTATTAGAAATCTTACATGCCCCGTTCTGGCCGCCAATCTTATTCTTGCAGAAGAGCCAGATTTGGAAGCGGAGTCCAATTTAATGAAATCGGTTGTCTTTGACATCAATGACATACAAGTTGGTGTCATAGGATACCTCACACCTGACACTAAATTTGTAGCTATAGGAAACAATGTCGAATACATAGATGAGGTAACAGCTGTACGACAAGAAGCAGCTATCCTGAAAAGTAAAGGAGTGCAAATACTCATTGCTCTTGGCCACTCAGGTTTTTTAAAGGATTTAGAAATTGCCAGAGAAGTAGAAGACATCGATCTAGTAATAGGAGCTCATACGAACACCTTTTTATGGAACGGGGGCAGACCCGATACGGAAGATCCCGAAGGACCTTACCCAACTATAGCTGAACAAGAATCTGGCAGATTGGTTCCTGTAGTGCAAGCCTACGCATACACAAAATATCTTGGAAAATTACACATTACATTCAATTCTGACGGTGAAATTATCAGGTCTAATGGTAATCCCATACTTCTGGATATAACGATACCACAAGACAGCGAGGTTTTAAAACTTGTAAACTACTACAATGACAAGGTTCATGAAATTACTGAAGAAGTTATAGGCAATACTTCGGTGTTTGTAGATGGTGATACTTGTCGAGTAAGGGAATGTAATATGGGAAATTTTATAACAGATGCGATGATATATAAGTATGCTTCTACTTATAGAGGTCACGGTTGGACAGATGCTCCTATTGCTATTATTCACAGTGGTGGGATTAGATCCTCATTTAGACAACGAGATCTGCCCAACAACATCACAAAAGGGGATATTTTAAGAGTTATGCCTTTTGACGGTGTCATAGTTAAAGTAGCAATAAATGGGCATGAGATATTGAAAATGCTGGAATATTCTGTACAAACGTTTAATCCATTGTATCCAACGGGTCAATTTTTACAAATGTCGGGAATGAGAGTAAAATACGACTTAAGTCAACCTAAAGAAAGGGTCACGCAGGTATCCCTGCGATGTGGCAGATGCTTGTATCCCGAATATTTTACCCTAAATAAGACAAAAGAATACAACATACTGATGCCTGTGTTTTTGGCGAATGGAGGCGACGGTTTCTTCATGTTGAATGACTTACCAATAACTCATATAAGTATTGATGAAATCCAAAGCACAGAAGCTTATATAAAAAGTCACAGTCCTTTATATCCTGGCGTGGAAGGACGTATCAAATTCCATAATAACACACGTAACATGGAAATGGTTGATTTGAATCTGAATTTGAGTGTTAATTTTAAATAATGTATTCATGAGTTTTAATATTTACAAGGACGTAATTTTGAAATTGATCTATGGTAAAACTTTTCGGGACTATGCGTCACTTTATATTCCTGTGGAGTTTTGGTACGTGAAATGATAATGAGAGAAAATATGGCTGCCTTTTGCAATACATCAAGCAAGTCGGTGGGTATGACCAAAAGTGAATTTAAATACCACAAGACCGATCTCAATTTGTCCAGGTTCAGTCAGTCTCTGACTAGACAAAGTATAGCCTAGTACATACATCCATGCAGCTTGCTACAGTACTCCAGAAACAGTTTCAGACCTAGATATGGACATAAGTGTCATAGATCTACTTGATGAAGAAGAGAGAGATTACAAAAACTATTTTCAAAGCAAAAAACTTGGAATTCTCCGGAAGATACGTATATCCATGAACACAATTAAATGATAATATAATTTTGTAATAATAAAATTTCTATTCAGCATGGGAACTTTTACCTTCTATTTCTTATTTCATTTTACCTGGACAGTACCTCTCCATACGCAAAATAAATATGTTAGTAAGACTTTTCTATCTTATGTATGTATTATTTTACACTAAAAGCACAATATAATATTCTGAATGAAATATTTTTTTAATTTATAACTAGCAATCATTGTGTACCTACACTAAGGCGGTTCAGTTCAGTCACAGATATAATGTATTGTACTGTATACCTTATTATGCTTTGTCACAACCAATTTCTTCTTTTAATTATTGATAATGTTACCTACTAACATAAACGATTAGGACAATAATTAAATATCAATCATTTAAGTGAACTATTTTGTAAGTATGTATCTATATTTTAGTAGGCATGATATTAAGTAGAATAAAACCGCTTTCAAATATTCTGCACGTAATACCAAAATCTTTATACTGAAACTATTCTAATTTTATGGGTATTTAGTGTGAACGGCCCAAAACGAATGGACCGCGAGCCGTTCGACACGTGTAGGTGTAATATTTGTTGCTTATTCATATTTTTACTAACAAACATGAATAAGTATTATGTCGCACTAACCTAATTTTAATCTCATTGTTGCCTGTACCTACTATTCATTACTATATTAAAGTACCTAAGCATGTACCTATATTTTTGCATGCAGCTTGTAATATATTTTCACCACGCTACATTATTTTGTTCTTTGTTTCAGTCCCTGGGAAACCACGAATTTGATAACGGAATATCTGGCCTAACACCCTTCATTGAGAACCTCACATGTCCAACTCTTGCTGCCAATCTTATCCTGACTAAAGCACCAGAGTTACAAGCCGAAAAGAACTTGATGGACTCTGTTGTATTCGATATAAATGGTACTAAGATCGGTGTCATTGGCTACTTAACTCCCGACACAAAAATCTTAGCTATAAGAAATGACGTAGAATACATTGAAGAAGTAATAGCAATACAAAAAGAAGCTACAAGACTTAAGAGTATTGGAGTGAATATTCTGATTGCTCTTGGACATTCTGGTTTTACCAAAGATTTAGAAATAGCCGAAAAAGTAGAAGATATTGATTTAGTCATAGGTGGACATACAAATACATTTTTATGGAACGGAACCAGTCCTGACGTTGAGAAACCAGAAGGGCCATATCCAACCTTAGTAAAACAAAAATCTGGTAGATTGGTGCCCGCGGTACAAGCCTACGCATATACTAAATATCTAGGTAAATTACACATTGTATTTGACTCAGATGGCGAAATCATCAGTGCTAATGGAAATCCCGTACTGTTGGATAACTCGATACCACAAGAACCTGCAGTACTAGCAATTGTCAATCGTTATCGTGAAAGCATGCTGCAAATAACTGAGCAGGTCGTTGGTACAACTTCAGTGATATTGAACGGGCAGACATGTCGCTTGAGAGAATGTAATATGGGGAACCTCATAGCTGATGCTATGGTACATAAATACGCTTCGGGATACAGAGGAATTGGTTGGAGTGATGCTCCTATTGCCGTAATACAAGGTGGTGGAGTAAGAGCTACCATTGCTCATATAGATTCACCAGCAAACATAACAAAAGGAGACTTGTTACGGGTGATGCCTTTTGATGCCAATATAGTAAAAGTAACAATTAATGGCAGTAATGTGTGTAAGATGCTGGAACACTCTGTTTGGAGATACAACCCGACACGTGCTCCTGGACAGTTTCTCCAAATGTCTGGAATGAAGGTTGAATACGATTTTCGTCAGCCATCAGGGAAGAGGGTCACAAAAGTTTACATGCGATGCGGAGAATGCTTGAACCCTGAATATTCTGTTTTAAACAAAACAGGAACATACAATATATTGATGCCAGCATTTTTGTCGATGGGAGGGGATGGCTTCTCAGTCTTCGATGGTCTACCTTTATCTCCTTTAAGTTACGATGAGCTAATTTCTACAACTGAATATGTTGAGAAGCACAGTCCTGTGTATCCCGCTGTTGAAGGACGAATCATCATTAATAACCTTGAGAAATTGCGTAACTCGGCAGTATATTTGAAATTGTCCACAGTATCAGTGTTTATTTTCGTTTGTTCTTTGGTTCTATAACAATATTCTTTAATCATTTGAAGGGCAAACAAAATTTTGAATAAAGTAGGTTTCAGTTAGTAGATAAATTCAAACTTTCAATGTGTACAAAATGTAGGGATATATCTACTATGGGTAAGTATTATCGCAGGTACAATGGCTACTGTAAGTAATTGTACAGATAATCTTACACATTAAAAGCCATTGGTGTCGATTCTGTTGTGCACAAACTAAACTTAATTTACGCTATTGCTATCTTTTACTATAAGGCAGTGCGAGAAAAGGACGGCTATAGCTATGAACTAAGTAACTAGAGATTTCAAACTAGTTTATGCCTTGCGTCTTGTATTATATAGTGTATTATCTATGGCCTTGCGCCTCACCGTGTTTTTAGTCGACATGTTTTTACGTGCACCCTTCATTTGTGTGGAAATATTAGATCCAATTAAATTTGACAGCTCTAAATTACGTCCGTCTCTTTCTCGTTTTTATTACAGAGAAAAAGATAGCAATAGCCTAAATTAAGTTAAGTTTGTGCACAACAGAATCGACACCATTAACTATTTCATTATCGCTTATTTAGTTGCATTTTCCAGATCAGTATTATTACACTGTTTAAGACTTTCACGGTTTTTCACTACACTCAAAGTACTTACGGGAAAATATCCGTGGTTTTCCATGTTGATGAGCTCCCGATATTTCGACGCTGTTGCAAGCATCATGATTGCAGGAATACTGAAGAGGTATGCGGGTGAGGCGAAAATAATTATTATGAGCAGACAAATCTGTCTACCCTCTTTCTTAGTCTTTTATTACGCGCACTACTGGAACTCGATTGTAACTCGCGACAAAACGCACTCACGGTATCACTAGGTTTTTCATGATAGTGGAGACGCATGTTATTTTTTATTTGGTTTATCACTGGATTCCACGTACTTGATAGTTTAAAACCGTCCTCACGATTGAAATTTTAGTGTTTTGAAATTTCAATAGCTTCTCTGGTTAGCCTTGGGATGTGTGTTGTGTATGTGTGTGTTGTGCTCTTCAGTATTCCCGCGATCATGATGCTTGCAACAGCGTCGAAATATCGGGAGCTCATCAACATGGAAAACCACGGATATTATCCCGTAAGTACTTTGAGTGCAGTATTATTACTTTTAATGTTACATGATAATATGAGATATTAGTTGCATTATCCAGATCAGTATTATTACTTTTAATGTTACATAATATGAGATATTAGTTGCATTATCCAGATCAGTATTATTATTCATAATTATTCGTATTCTTTTTATGATCATTAGAAACTATGCTTTAAAGGTACAATATTATTATATGTAGTAATTACCTATCTAATATACCTATGTTTATGGTTGTGTTTTAATGGTTTTGTTATGCTTTTACTTTCAATAATATAAAACACAAATGTATGTTCGATGATGTTTGTATTCATTTTCGCTCGACGCGGGACCCCATAACAGTGTCATATTTTGAGTAAAGTAAGTCAAATACATGATTAGACATACATAAGTAGGTACACATTTCTAAAGACACATGACATACTTGTCATCATTTAGCT
This sequence comes from Xestia xanthographa, assembly GCA_905147715.2. Lineage (NCBI taxonomy): Eukaryota > Metazoa > Arthropoda > Insecta > Lepidoptera > Noctuidae > Xestia > Xestia xanthographa. The sequence continues at coordinate 10,572,166 of LR990660.1, read as the reverse complement.
ACTTAGATAAAAAAGACAAAACGAGATTCATCATAGAGCATCCATTAGTACGTTAAAAACTGCACAGCTTCCAGCGAGCTATTTATAAATTCGCCCGTCAGCGGGCGCGTAACAAAAATCGTTAACAGACAGTACATAGACCGTACATAACGTTCTATGTACTACCTACAGTAATACACCGCACTGACCAATCAATAAAACTGCAATTGAGCTCCGACACAAAATATGTCCGAACAAAGTAATCACGATGATTGAATGATGTTGCACCGCATACATACACGCTCGTGTATGGAACAGGCTAACCAACTCGTGTTTCAAACTTTCAATGGATTCACAACCGGTAAATTTTCTCTTTGAACCTCGAATTTTGAAGCACCTACCTATGTATATACCTATTGAATTCTGACGTTGGCGTATTCAAACAAAGAGTGACCGGAAAAACAGACGGGAGTTTATTACGCAGGCGTAAACCGACCCCGAAAACTAGCGAACTATTTATTTGGGAACCTACGCATTACTTTCACGATGTTTTAAATTTAAAAGTGCATTGTTTTAGTAAGTTGAATTCTTACTACCTTACGCGTTTTTGTTTCAGTCCCTCGGAAATCACGAGTTCGACCAAGGAGTCAGCGGGCTCACGCCGTTCATAGAAAATCTGACATGTCCAGTATTGGCTGCTAATCTCGTTCTAACAAAAGTGCCAGAACTTGCCAAGGAAACTAACCTCAAAAAGTCTGTAATTCTTGATGTTGCCGGTCACAAAGTAGGCGTAGTTGGCTACTTAACTCCCGAAACCAAAGTGTTAGCAATACCAAATGATGTCGAGTATTCCGATGAAATCGTTGCACTCAACGAGGAAGTGAAGGTTCTGCAATCCAAAGGAATTAACATTATTATCGCTCTCGGACATTCTGGTTTTAACAGAGACCTAGAGATAGCAAAGGGAGTAGAAGGACTTGATTTAGTTATTGGTGGACACTCAAATACTTTCCTTTGGAATGGTACAAGCCCGGATTCAGAACAACCATCAGGCTCCTATCCTACTTACGTGAAACAAGCTTCTGGAAGACAAGTTCCTGTTGTTCAAGCGTATGCTTATACAAAATACCTAGGAAAACTTCATTTAGTATTCGATTCTGCAGGTGAACAAATCAGCGCAGACGGGGTTCCTATTCTTTTAGACCAGAAGGTACCGCAAGACCCAGAAGTCCTTCAAATCTTAAACAGGTTCAGAGACAAAGTCCTCAATATTACAGAGGAAGTAATTGGAACCACTGGTATAGCATTAGATGTCAGAAATTGCGACGTTGGGGAGTGCATCATTGGTAACTTGATCACCGATGCGATGGTATACAAGTACGCATCGGAATACACTGGCGAGCATTGGACAGATGCCCCGATTGCTATTATCCAAGCAGGTGGTATAAGGTCATCCATAGTACGTGCAATGCCAACAAATATTACTCAAGGTGATTTACTCGGAGTATTACCTTTTGATGGCATCATGGTAGCAGTAACGGTCAACGGTAGCGTCCTTTTACGAACGATTGAACAAGCAGTTCTTTATTGTAATAATGATCAGGAACACGGGGAGTATCTTCAGTATTCTGGTATTAAAGTTGTATACGACCTAAATAGGCCACCTGGATCTAGAATTGTCAGTGCCGAAGCCAGATGTTGGGCTTGCGACATCCCCAAATATTCAAAAATTATGGATAAAGATATTTACAAAGTTTTGATGCCTCGTTTTCTAGCTACGGGTGGGGATGGATTCAAAATGTTCGTTGGATTACCTACACAGAACTTAAATTACAATGAGTTAAAGGCTACTGAATATTACATATCCCATCATAGCCCAATTTACCCTGAAATTGAAGGGCGGATTACTTTTGTCAATCAAAATAAAAGTAATAGTTCGTCAACTCAAAATGAAAATAATTATTCGTCAACTCAAAATGAAAGTAGTGGTTCGTCGTCTATTGTTAAAATTTCAGTTGCATCAATTTTTATAGGTTTTGTTGCTATATTTGTAGCTTAAGCTTTATTTTGTAGAACAAATTGAGTAGCGGTAATTAATAAATTAAATTCGTATTAATAACGACTGAAATGTTTTTAAAGGTTGTGTTACTGATTAAATACAGAAATAAGTATTATTTTATCTACTAAATGACTGACTATGATGTGTCCTAAACTTGTTTTTTTTTTGGGGAATAAATATTTTTTTTTGTATTCTGGTTTGTTTTATTTTCTTCCAGCTTATTTATAAAATAGCCTCCGACCGTTGCATAAAATTCTGTTTGTTGACACACTTACTTAATAATATTACTAAGATCATACTCAAAGATGTAAGTATAGCCTATTATATACAATTCATCATCTTTTTGCGAGTGACTGTAGGTACAGACCGTTACCTACTCCAATGACGTCTATTTCATACCAGGACCTAGAGAACATTTTTTGTAACCATCTAAACCAGTCTAACCCCAGAATTTAACCAATAAGATCATGTATACCTTTTACGGCTTCGCATGGGTGCAATGTTATACCTTTAAAAGATCTAAAGCCTACAATCAGCGGGAGCTGTGGCGGGAGCGACTTTGTTATATACTATGTAAAGTTAAAATGTGAGAATCTTTTTTATTTTAATAACTACCACATTACTTTAAACTACCCAGACACATACATAAATGTGTTTATGAATGTACTAACAAAATGCCTAACACAATACTAATAATTTTATTTCAGTCTCTCGGCAATCACAACGAAGCTGTGGATGGACTAGTGCCGTTTATGAGAAACTTGAACGTGCCGGTCGTAGCAGCTAACCTCATCTTAGACAAAGTTCCTGAACTAAAGAAAGAAAAGAACTAATATAAATCAATTGTGATAGTCAAAGATCATGTTAAAATTGGTATTAAAGGATGCCAAACGCCGAAAATAAATTATCTTGCTCCCAAAAATGTTGAATAAGAAGATGAAATTCCAGCCATTCTAAGAGAAGTTAAAAAACTAAAAGAAACAAAATGTTAACATTTTGATTGCTCTAAGAAATTCCGGGTATGTGATAGAATTAGACATTGCTAAACAAGTCGAAGATATTGACTTGGTAATCGGAGGCCATTCCAATACATTTCTTTGGATCGGTTATAGTACTTTACCTGAAGCCCCTAAGAGACCCTATCCCACAGAAGTGGAACAAGCAGATGTGGAATACGTAGTAAGACTCGTACAGGCTTATGCTTACACTAAATATCTAGGAAAATTACATTTAGTTTTCGACTCAGCAGGTGAAATAGTAATAGTAATAATAGTAATATTTATTCACATACATTATGTAGGTACATTTTTTACAGTACAGTGCTTAACCTAAACTTAAAGTACACAAAAGTATTAGCATTTGAGGCCGAACTAGGCAAAGCCTGTAAGCCCTCAACGCCGATCCCCCTGGGTTACATTGCGAAGGTACTCCCATATTGTTGAACCAGGAAATACCAAGAGATCCAAAACTGTTAGAAATCGTCAATAGTAAAGTAAAAAGTCAATAAATATCGCCAAAGAGTTGATCACATCAGAAACGATGTTGTTGGAAGTTCATTAGTTCAGCTGGATAAAGAAGGATGTCGACTACGAGAACGCAGTTTAGGTGACTTAATGACTGACGCCATGTTAAATTATACCAGAGAAGTACATCACAGCAAGTATCCTGATGTAAATATAGCATTACTGCAAAGGGGGAGGCATACGATCATCAATTCATCGTGAAGGATTACCCTTTACTCTGACTAAAGGCGACTGGATGAATGTACTGCCTTTTTCAGGCTCGATACAGTAGTCACAATGAACAAAACAAAGTTCAAAGAGAGTCCAGAACATTCCGTATCCACATAGCGCACTATAGATAGTCGGGACAATTCTAACAGTTCCCCGGAATGGAAGTCACTTACGACATAGCGAAAACAGCAGGTTTTCGTGTAGTTAAGGCTAAAACAGTATGTTCAAACTGTGGATTTTACAAATTGCAGGATAAACAAGATGATTATGAATACAAAATATTGATGCACACTTTCCTTGCTAACGGTGGAGATGGATATAGCATGTTACTTTTAGACCTTTCTAGAGAACCCCTTTCATACAATGAATTGGACAGTGTGAATTTGATAAATTACAGTCCTGTCAATACGCAACTGGACGGGCGTATTGAAGTCCTCAATGAAGACAAAGATTATAAAATGGAATTTTCAGCTGTCGACAGAAAAAAGCCAAAGGATTTATTCTAGTGTTTAAGCTGTAGTTTATGTCGAGATCTTAATGCTCATTATGAATGGATATAAGCATAGTTTGAATCTAATTCATTGAATACGATATAAGTGTAGAATTTTAGGGCTGATACACCAATGTAGATAGTACATGATAGTTTAGTTGACTAGTGCTAATTATCCCTGCGCACTAAAGGTTAGTAATTAGCGACTCGTAATTGGCTGCCTTGATTCGATATGGACGCGTTATATTGCGAATATATATTCAAGATGTTGGTATGTATCACGTGTGTGACACCTATGTATATACGACCACGTAGGCTACTTAGTTAAATTGTCATAAATACAGCCTAAAATACATTATACCAAAAACGTTGTAGGGAGGTTATTGTCAAGTTAGCTTTAGTCAATTTGTGCCATTTGCTTTTTTACCCACTATTTTTTTTATTTTATTTTATTTGGTTACTTAATTTATACAGCGTGGTGATTTAGTAGCCTGCATTTAAAACTTAGGTACTCGTACATCCAATTCCATTTGTATTTATATACCTCTGTTACTGGGTATCTCTAAGTACTCGCAGTTTATACTTTATAAGTTCATATTTTATTTAATAATTTACGAGTTGTTGAAAATAATTATTACTATATTATTTTATTTAGTTTTGTTGTTTCATAATAAATTACCTACATTTTGTTTTAACCCCTATTTTATTTTTGTGAATACTCTACTAAATACTACCAAAGTCAAAACGTACCAGATCGTACTATAGAATAGAATAGAATACTCTTTATTTTGTACACCGACACACACTGTACTACCAACATTATGAGTAAATAAATATAGGTTTATGTAATAGTAGGTATACATGTGTATAAAGGATGTAAAGTACATATACGGTATAAGCATACCCTGTAACTACAGAAAATACTAAGCAGTAATTATAGAATACTTATTTACTAATTTGCTTAAAGTATCCATTATCCTCAATGATATTATAAAGAAGATACGCCATGTTCATACTGAATGGCGTTCAGATATCGTTGCGAGTAATTTTAAAACTACGACAGCGATAGATAATACGGAACGTATAAGATAGAAAGAGATAGCTAGCTATCAAAGTGTAACAATTGTGTCACTTTGTCCTCAACAATTTGTGCGTGCTAGTGCGATATCTACCTCTTTTTACTATATAATATCATTGATTATCCTCAACATTCTCTTTCCCTTGTCTCATTTTATTTGGGGTCGGTTCAGCATGTCTACTTCTCCCATACTTCTCTAATACTCGTTATCTCATTAGACACCTCCTTGTCGTCGGTCGCGCACGGTCGGTCGTGCGTACGTCATCGAGAAAAACAGTGGGAACATACGCGCCGCTGACGTCAACGTCGCAGTATGGTGCTGTCTGGTGCTGTATTGAACACAAAGTATGCTCGTACGCGCGACCGATGTCATGTCAGCGCAGGAGGAATTCAAGCCTAATACGCCTAATATTATATAATATTAATATTATATTATATTACGGAATTGAAAATATGGTTATTTTAGAAATATGTACGTACGACTTGTACTTAGTAACATTACAAATTGTTGATCAATAATAAAATAAAAGAATATTTTCTGCCACTGCCTACTTATTTTTTTTTATAACTAATCTTAATTATGCTGGTAGGTATTCAAATAAAGTTATTCTACATAGTCAATGGCCTATGGGGCCCTATAGTCTTCAGTCTGTCATCCATGAATTTGTATTTTTGGAGATTCATAAATATGTAGGTAGAAAAGAATAATAATTAATGTCACACACAAGTTAAGTAACATACAGACATGGAAATTTGAAATACATTGAACGAAGTTCAATAACACTCCAGTAGATGTAGCCGTGGGTCCTAAACTAGGGATACACTATAGTGAATTAAATTCACACATGGTACCGAAAAGTTTATAATAATCCGAAATGCTTTGAATGTCAATGCCACTTAATGGAATAGTTAAAAAATCGAAGCAGTCTTTGGGGACTGCCGATAGAAGTGAAAACTAAAAGTACACGGGCCCCGCCCCAGTCATAGCACTGGTAATGCCGCGCATGCCTATGTGGTGCTACGCCGTAGCGGATGCTACGAGTGCTACGAACGGCTACGAAGCGTGACCGCACGTTACGTTACGTGAATCGGAGTTCAATGTTTTTCCTTCACCCAAAAAGTGCTCAAAACGCGTAAAAATTTCGAAGTGAAAGTTTTCACTTCAAAAAAAATGTTTCATTTATTTCTTTATTACGTTTTTGCAGGTTAGTATCAGGTTGTATGTTGATTTAAAAAATACAATTCGCGATCGAAACAAATATGGCTTTATAGAGTTATAATCATTCAAATCATCAATACAACCCTCTAAGTTCATCCCCATTGAATGACTTTTTCATGAAATAGTCATTAATTGGGTTTAAAAGAACTTCGAGGGTATTATTCTGTAGGTAACATATACATAGTGTTACGGTCGCGAATGATAACTTGTTCAACATACAGCCTGACACTGACCTACAAATTGAAAAAAAAGTAAGAAAATTTGAATATCGCGGGTTGTCCAGGCACTTCTGCCTTAAGGTGAATGCTCCAACCAGCCCGCGAAATTCAAATTTTATTACGTTTCTTGCAATTTGCAGGCTAGTGCTAGGTTGTATGTTGATTAAAATATTACTCGCGGCTGTAAGTCGTATGTAGTTACAGAATTATAATCATCAAAATCATCAATACAAGTACCCTCCAAGTTCCTATAGGTGTAGGAACTAAAAAAAAACGAAAAAGTCATTCCTACACCTTTATTCCTACTTGCAAAAAACGTAAGAAAATTTGAATTTCGCTGGCTGGTTGTAGCATTCACCTAAACCTTTCTATCCCAGAAAAAGGGTTCGTCCAAATCCATTAAAAACCCCTTCAAGACCTCATTCTCATTGTCATAAATCGCTACTTTTCCATTGAATAATGGCCTAGGTCGAACACAAACAGGATAGTCAGGAGAGTTGTAGTAGTTGTCTGTAGTTCCATTTGGGTCCTGTTACTAATTAGTACATTTTAGAGAGATTCTTGCTGCGCCCTAACAGCCTAGGGCTCATTAGTTTTAACTAAGATTAGCCTGTAACTGTGTGTACATCGTGCAATAAATAAATACATGAAATAGCTCCTATTTAGGGTAGGTGTACACAGAAACTACCGACACAAATTCCTATCAAAAGTAGGCTAATATTTTACTGGCCCTTGACACCCAAAAGCTAACCTAAAAAAAGTTAAAACGCCTTATCTAGCAATGATATTATAAAGAAGATACGCCATGTTCATACTGAATGGCGTTCAGATATCGTTGCGAGTAATTTAAAACTATGACAGCGATAGATAATACTGAACGTATAAGATAGAAAGAGATAGCTAGCTATCAAAGTGCAACAATTGTGTCACTTTGTCCTCAACAATTTGTGCGTGCTAGTGCGATATCTACCTCTTTTTACTATATAATATCATTGTTATCTAGGCCAAAAAAGGAGTCTGCAGCACATTAATACTCAAAATATTTAAAAAACGGCGAAATAGACGATGAAATGAAGCACACTAAGGCTAAGGCTTTCTAAAAGATTAAAATGAGAAGAAGATGACGTTTTTGACTCAGACGGAAGAAATTAGGACAAAGAACGACCTGAAATATTGCCAGATATATTTGTAGAACACTTTAAGTTACCAAAACAATAATATAATAAACAAATATATAATAATATAAATAAATATACAAATTTAAATATGTGAATACGATCAACCTAGCTGCCAAATATATATTTTTTAACACATTGATACTGGTTTTTTCCCCCCTGGCTATCACGTGCTTGTAGTTTGTAAGCATGTAGTATAATGTGCAACTTCATATTATTTTATATCTTACCACTTTACACCCTGCCCGGGTGTCCTTAATAAAATCAGCACACGACCCGCAGGTACAGTCAACTAGCAGTCACTCGCAAAAAGATGAGAACGATTAGAATAGGCATGACGACAGTATCAAAAAATTTGCTAATCTATTTAGTCTGTCAGTTAGAGTATTGGAAAATAATGGACACGTATTTTTTGTTTTTGTAAATCTTAAATATATAAAATAAGAAACTGACTGACTCATCTATCAACGCACAGCCTAAACCGCTGGGTCTACAGATTCCAAATTTGGCAAGTAGGTTCCTTATGTGGTCTAGGGCTGCACTAAGAAAGGATTTTTCAAAATTCACCCCCTAAGAGGGTTAAACGGGGCTCCGAAGTTTGTATTGGGAAACAAGGTTAGTTAGACTATTTTATTCGAAACTTCACAGAAGTGCTCCCATTGATAAATGAGTAGAAACGGGTTTCAGGTTTTTTCAGAATTCAACCCCTAGGAGGGGGAAATGGGGTGAGTCTAAAAATCAATGCACAGCCCAAACCGCTGAGTCTAGAGATTCCAAATTTGGCACATTGGTTCCTTATGTAGTCTAGGGGTGCACTAAGAAAGGATTTTTCATAATTCACCCTCTAAGGGGGTTAAACGGGACACCAAAGTTTGCATGGGGAAACAAGATTAGTTAGCCTATTTTAATCGAAACTTCACAGGAGTGCTCCTATTGATAAATGAGTAGAAACGGGTTTCAGGTTTTTTCAGAATTCAACCCCTAAAAGGGGGAAATGGGGTGGCAAAATATAAAAATCAATGCACATTGCAGCCCAAACAGCTGCGAGTCTAGAGATTCCAAATTTGGCACATTGGTTCCTTATTTGGTCTAGGGATGCACTAAGAAAGGATTTTTCAAAATTCACCCCCTAAGGGGTAAAAACGGGGGTCCAAAGATTACATGGGGAAATAAGATTAGTTAGACTACTTTATTCGAAACTTAACAGGAGTACTCCTATCGATAAATGAGTTAACATTTGTGTTTCAGGTTTTTTCAGAATTCAACCCCTACAGGGGGAAATGGGGTAACAAAGCCTGAAATTCAACATAGGTATTGTTTGTGTGGTGAATTGGGTCGGGAGTATTACAAAAACAACGATTTTAAGCTTTAATGTGGCGGACCTGAAATACCATCATTCCCTGTTGGGGTGCGATGGGGTTTAAAATGTCTAAAAATCAATATGGGTGTCGATACCGAGATTATCAGGGGTACTGATTACGAAAATGGCATTTATTTTGAGATCCAGAAGATGGCGTATTCAACTTCTATACAGGGTTATTTGTTGTGATGATTTATTGTGATGATTGTGATAACGATGATGATGATTGTGATAATGATGATGATGATTGTGATAATGATGATGATGATTGTGATTACGACGATAATGATTGTAATTACGATGATGATGATTGTGATAATGATGATGATGACTGCGATGATGATGATTTTGATTACGACGATAATGATTGTGACTACGATGATGATGATTGTGATAACGATGAAAATGATTGTGATAGTGATTGTGATTGTGATGGTGATTGTGACAGTAATGGTGATAGTAATGGTTATTTTAACGAAGATGAAAATTGTGATGATGATGATTGTGATTAAGATGATAATGATTGTGATTACCATGATAAGGATTGTGATAACGATGATGATGATTGTGATGGTGATTGTGATAATGACGGTGATTGTGATAGCAATGGTGATGGTGATTGTGATTGTGACAGAGATGGTGGTTGTGATAATGATGAAGATGATTGTTGATTACGATGATAATGATTGTGGTTGTGATAATGATGAAAGTGATAGTGATAGTGATTGCGATCGTGATTATGATGGTGATTTGATGATGATTGTGATGGTGATGGTGATTGTGATGGTGATTGTGATGGTGATTATAATGGTGAATGTGATGGTGATTGTGATGGTGATAGCGAAGGTGATGGAGATTGTGATGGTGATTTTGATTGTGGTGATGGTGATTGTGGTGTTGGTGGTAATTGTGATAATGATGGTGATTGTGGTAGTGATGGTGATAGAAACGGTGATTGTGATGGTGATAGCGATGATAATGGGGATTGTGATGGTGATGGTGATGGCGATTGTGATGGTGATGGTGATTGTGTTGCTGATGGTTGTTGTGGTAGTGATGGTGATGGTAACGGTGATTGTGATGGTGATAGCGATGGTAATAGGGATTGTGATAGTGATTGTGATGGTGATGGTGATTGTGATGGTGATGGTGATTGTGATAATGATGGTGGTTGTGATAGTGATGGTGATAGTAACGGTGATTGTGATGTTGATAGCGATGGTAATGGGGATTGTGATGGTGATTGTGATTATGATGGTGATTGTGATTGTGATGGTAATTGTGATGGTGATTGTGATAATGATGGTGGTTGTGATAGTGATAGTGGTTGGGATAGTGATGGTGACTGTGTTAGTGATTGTGATAATGATGTTGGTTGTGATAGTGATGGTGATTGTGATGATAATAATAAATTGTGATGATTATGAAATTCGGCACATAGTTAGTTTACAACCTGGATTAACATGTAGGACACTATAGTATGTTTCAGTGGGACAGTTACCGAACTTCACGCGGGCGAAGCCGCAGGCAACAGCTAGTCAATGAATATTGGCAAAGATAAAACGCATCCAAACTCGGGAGTGGGAGCTCGTGACTTGACGTGAGAACGCACTAAAAATATAACGGCGTGACGTATGAGAATTTTAAAAGCGTCGTATCTTCGTCGATTTTAGTTTACGTAAACAAAGAAAAAAATACAGGTCAAATATTTTATGATAATCTAACTGGTGGACTAATTAGATTTTTTCCCCCCATTTCCCATTCCCCATTTTTTTTTTGCCTATTAAACTTTTTCAAATGAACCTTTCGAGACAATAAAAAGAATGAAAGTACAGTACGACAAAAACTTACAGGCGACACCATTACTGTAGGTACTTACTGTACTAACAATATAACACAACACTAACTTTTCCTTTCAGTGTCTCGGCAACCACGAGTTCGACGAAGCTGTGGACGGACTAGTACCATTTATTAGAAACTTGAGCGCGCCGGTCGTAGCAGCTAACCTCATTTTAGACAAAGTTCCTGAACTAAAGAACGAAAAGAACTTATATAAATCAATTGTGATAGTCAAAGATCATGTTAAAATTGGTATTATAGGATATCTAACTCCTAGCACAAAGGATCTCGCCCCCAGAAACAAAGTTGAATATGAAGATGAAATTCCAGCCATTAGAAGAGAAGTTAAAAAACTAAAAGAACAAAATGTTAACATTTTAATAGCTTTAGGACATTCCGGTTTTATGACAGACTTGGAGATTGCGAGACAAGTCGAAGATATTGACTTGGTAATCGGAGGCCATTCCAATACATTCCTTTGGGACACTGATAGTACTTCAGAAAAACCTGAAGTCCCTGAAGGACCATACCCAACAGAAGTACAACAAGCAGACGGTAGAATAGTAAGAGCCGTACAAGCTTACGCTTACACTAAATATATAGGAAAATTAAATTTAGCTTTCGACTCAGCAGGTGAAATAACAAAATGCGAAGGCAATCCCTTATTGTTAAACCAGGAAATACCAAGAGATCCAGAACTTTTAGAAACAGTCAATAAATATCGTAAAGAGATGGATCGTATCAACAACGAAGCTGTTGGAACTTCACTAGTCTATCTAAATGAAACTGGCTGTCGACTAAGAGAATGTAATTTAGGTGACTTGATTGCTGATGCCATGTTGAATTATACCAGGGAAGAACATCACGTACAGTATCCTGATGTGAATATAGCAATAGTGCAAGGAGGGCGGATTCGTACATCCATTTACCATGATGGAACACCCTTCACATTAACTAGAGGCGACTGGATCAATGTGTTACCATTTTCGGACTCGCTAGCAATACTAACAATGAACGGAAAAATACTGAAGCAGAGTCTAGAACATTCCGTGTCCACATGGCGCACTATAGATAGTACGGGACAATTCCAACAGTTCTCCGGAATGGAAGTCACCTACGACTTAGCGAAACCAGCAGGTTCTCGAGTTGTTGAAGCTAAAGCAGTCTGCTCAAACTGTGGAGTTTACAAATTGCAAAATATACAAGATGATTATGAATACAAAATGATGATGCCAACTTTCCTAGCTGACGGTGGAGATGGATATAGCATGTTTATAGAACTTCCCAGGGAAACTCTGTCGTACAATGAAATAGACAGTGTTTTACACTATTTGAAGAAGTACAGTCCTGTCGATAAGCAAGTGGACGGTCGAATTAAACTGCTCAATGAGAACAAAGTTCCAGAGTACACTTCTGTCATTAAAGGTGAAGCTCGAAGGAAGCAGACAAATGCAGCAGCAACTAAGTATAGTCTAAACTGGCATTACGTACTTACTATCTTATTTTTATGCAAATACTCATTCGAATGGATGTAAGCATAGTTGGAATATTATTCATTTATGTTCTTTAGGACATTAGTGTAGTTTAGAGTTATAAGGGTGACAAACCAATTTTGAAAATAGATAGTGTACTTAGTCATAGTTTATTTTTCCAGTGTTAAAAATCTAAGCGTAGATAATAAAATAGACAGCTTCAAATGGGAGTCGTGAAAAGTAAAATTGACACTACATTGTAATTCCAATTAAACATTTTTTTTGTATACTGTATAAGACCCAGTGGCGTAGCGTGCCTTGGCGGGGCCCCGTATAAAAATTTGTTTAGGGGCCCCTAGGGAAATAATGAGAGGTTTTCTTTTTGAGGTATTAAAAAAAAACTTAGTCTCCAAGAACTCTATAGATGGCGTTGAACTTACTATGATAGTTGGTGCCCAAGCCAAAACGCTTGGAAAAAAAACATTGTGTCACGTCACATACTCTCGTTGACTGACACTTTCATTTGCTTAACCTTCCGAATATAACATAGTTTTCTCGCGCTTTGTTAAAATCAGTTTTTTTAGGTTCCGTTCCTTGCTATCGTACTAACTCCTAGCGCCATCTATCCAGCGACGAGGGAAGAGCTAAAAAGAAAATCCCTCATTGTGATTTCTCACAAAAAAAAAACTGTTTGCATAAAATGGGGAAGGCTGGTCAAGGCTGATTGTAGATGGCGTGTCCATAGCTTAGTCCCAATCTGTCAAATGATAACAAACAAGCTATTTTGAAATATAAAATGACATTGACAGATTTTTAACCAATCACGACAGTTGGTACAAGCTATGCTAGCGCCATTAGTTCCATAGTTGCCATCCCCATTGAAAGAAATATTTATTAATCATAATTATCTATCTGTCACTTTTTCCAAATTTTTTACAAACAATTAAAATTAAATATACACTCTCCTTGCCTTTTTCGGCTAACAGATTTATTTCTGAAAAAAAAAAGAAATTGGGTAGTTTTTAACTTTTGCTTACTCGCGTTGGGGGCCTCCGTGGCCCGGGGCCCCGTATAATTGATACATAGAATATACATAGAATAAAATATAATATATAGAATATTCATCCCGTATATACGGCGGTAGCTACGCCCCTGATAAGACCACCACTAGTTAGGAATCAACTTCCCAACTGCCTTGTGTACTTTTTTACAAAGATACCTACCAACCTACCAATAAAATGAGAAAAGTCTCTTTGCAGAGATCTGCTTCCTCACTGTGTAGTGTTATAAAACGTTTTTTTTTTCTATAAATAGCTAGGTATTATTAAATACAAATAGTATGTGATATAATCATTTGATATTAGTTTATTGGAAAATTACAAAAAAACAATTTTGACGTTTGGTTGAGTGAGCGTCATCTGGCAGCACGGAATCGCACTTTTGTACGGCCGACCGACGCGTATCTTGGCGAGTCCGAACTTCGCGCAGAAGGTTGCGCAATAACATTTTTTAGGAACCAAATGGTGGCATGAGGCGACGTGCGGGGGTACACGGTAATATTTAGCATTGGTGTCGTGTTCCGTGTCGCTGTCTCTGTCTTGAGCACAGTCGGTCACAAAAGTTTTCGTTGTTAATGTTATTATTATTGTTAAGTTTTTTGTTTAGTGTTAAGTTTGTTCTATTTGTGTTATTTGCAAGGGTCAGTTGGCACTTATATTATTCGCCAAATATGCACCAAAGCATAATATGGTAATTTTATTCGCACATTGGTTTATAAAAAATAATGACAATAACAATTTTCTTGTGTAGGTACATGCGCTAAAGTTCGCAGAGCCTATGTTCAGACTCGCCAAGATACATCGGCCGTATTGTATGTGCGTGTATAAATAACTTCTTAGCTATGGTTGGATGCACGTCGTTAATATACGGACGGTGGTTACGGGAAACTGGGGCCCTACATATCTGTGGGGCCAACTCTTTAACGTTTCGTCCGTATATTCAGATCTATCAGTCTCTCTCGCGCACGTCTGCAGATGAGTGTGAGTAGGACAAAGAGTATAATCATAGAGTAGGACCTCTGGTGTCGACGAGAGCGCCGCGCGTACGTCGACGAATACAAAATGCTGCGTCAGCGCTCCTACAGCACTTTTCCATGCCCTTATTCTTTGCTAGAGCGAGAAGCAGAGTGAAAATCGCACGCGGCAGCACTTTTTCTCGCTCTAGTAAATGACGGTTCTGAGCGACAGAAAAGGATAGGACCATTAAAAAGTGCGATTCCGTGCTGCCAGTTGAGGTTAATTAAGGTAAGGTATAATTTCGCATGCGACTGTAACCACTAACCGCATCGGCAAAACCGCTGTCTCATACAAAATTTCAATATCTACTCGATTCAAATATATTGGACAACTGCTATCTTTTTCGCGATAACGATGTTGGTTCGCTTCATTGTCACTAGTACTATTAAAACAGTTCCATGATGGAACTAGTGTTGTTTTTTATAACCACTAGTTCCATTTTTAAAGAATCTGAAAATAATGGAACTAGTGTTGATTTTTTTTATCACTAGTTCCACTAGTAAGATTAACAGTTCCATGATGGAACTACTGTTGTGTTTTATAATCACTAGTTCCATTTTGAAAGAATCTGAAAATAATGGAACAAGTGTTGATTTTTTTTTATCACTAGTTCCACTAGTAAGATTAACAGTTCCATGATGGAACTACTGTTGTTTTTTTATTATCACTAGTTCCATTTTGAAAGAATCTGAAAATAATGGAACTAGTGTTGATTTTTTTTATCACTAGTTCCACTAGTAAGATTAACAGTTCCATGATGGAACTAATGTTGTGTTTTATAATCACTAATTCCATTTTAAAAGAATCTGAAAATAATGGAACAAGTGTTGATTTTTTTTTATTACTAGTTCCACTAGTAAGATTAACAGTTCCATGATGGAACTACTGTTGTTTTTTTTATTATCACTAGTTCCATTTTGAAAGAATCTGAAAATAATGGAACTAGTGTTGAATTTTTCTACCACTAGTTCCACATTATTATTTTAGGCACTTGTGAAATTTGCATGAAGAAAGTTCATTTTGATGTTCTATAAAGCGTGTACATAGATAGATCCACAACATAGCCAAAAGGCACTTGTTCTCCTCGTAATCACGATATTTTTTTTTCTGCTGGACCATACCTTCAAAACTAGTTATGGAGATATTGGAGCTCAGAGTTCCAACTTTTTGACAAGTTTTTTTTTAAATACTAGTTTTTAAGGTCATCACTTTACCTCCATAACCCGTTTACTAGTCATGCATTCATCAGCACAATGTTTTGCGTTACATTGAGTTCTACCACAAAACATGATTTTTCACCCCCAAAAAAAAAGTCGTTTCCCAACAATAATTTTTGCTTACTTATTTTGATGTACAGAATGCTTGGTTGACGGCTTCGTGACGGGTCCCTTTACACCCTATATAATAAATATAACCGACCACACTCTCTGCCTGCTGGTCGCAAGAGTGACTGCTGAACAAGAGCACCTGGGTTCAATTCCCGGGTAGGGCAGTGTGATTAGGTTTTCCATCAGGAATTTCATTATTAAGCAGCAGGAACGGAATCTAGATCTTGTGAGAGAGAATCTTGTGGCCAGTTGATGGCAATAGGCTCGCCCCATATTGCATGGTACTTAAACATAACTGGCGAAATGTGGGTGTACTATCGAGGACACTCCCGCCTGACCACCACTAAGCTCATTTTTGCTTGCACTCGCAACATAAAAACGCTCTCTAGCCCCGCCCCGTTGACTTTGTGTAGAAAAAATGAATGAAAAGATACCGAATCGGCCGAGCGCATTGACGACGCACGCCAAACGAGAGTTATTGTTATTTTGCGCGCCAAAGTTGACGCTTTCTTAATAGGCCAAAACTTTAAGGGGGCGTGGCTCGACGCCTCCGCATGATTGAACCGAAACATTTTTTAAATGGTCAGGCGGAAAAGACCCCGATAGTACATGTTAAATTGCACCTCTGCCTAACCCATCTGGGATTACAGGCGTGATATTGTGTGATTGGGAGGCTTTACTGCCGCGGTTTGTGCTTGCGGTCGCATTCAGAATTATACATACTTTTGATTATCTAGTATTCCAAAAAGTTATTCTATTAGTTTATTTTTATTTGTACAATGTTATACTTGTTATATTTATCCTAATTGCATGACAACTTACATCCATTTTAATTACTACCTCTTTAAGTACAATCCACGTACAACTTTTACGTAAAGACATATGTTGGATTTATGTAGTACATTTAGACAGGGTTAGTTTTCAATAACCGGCCAAAATTTTTAGAATTGGTTTAGAATCGATAATATTTTCGATATTATAAGTACCTATTGAAAAAATAAACATTTTTTTTAAATAAAATTTTATTCCTGCCCATCACTAAAAAGCGAACGTGTGGATATTGCAACAATTCAGTTCGACCACCTAGATAGCGACCAAACTGAATTAGTATGAAGCTTGGTACTTTATTCAAATTGAACGCAACCACAGATTTTACTGTATTAATAGGAAGAGGATAAAATATAATTTAACTTAACTAAATCCTAATCACGTAAATATCCTGCAAAATAAAGATATTCGTTTTTTAAGTTTTTTATTTTTAGTTCACAATGCAACACAGGTAGATTTTGGTAACACCGTGTTTTACGTTCCTATCCTATCGCAGCGCTAACTAAGAATTGTAAAGATGGTCGTACTGAAACGCATTTTTGGTAATCAAAGTAATAAGAATGGTTACGAGAATATAATGAGAAATAAAAATGAAAAACAAGGTGTACCTACCGACATGTTTGTGCTTTGAGCAAATATACTTAAGAATGCATTCAGCGTAATTAGGGATTTTCTTTTTAGCTCTTCCCTAGTCGCTGGATAGATGGCGCTAAGAGGAAGTATGATAATGCAAGGAACGGAACCTAAAAAAACAGATTTTAACAAAGCGCGATAAATGTTGGTTATATTCGGAAGGTTAAGCAAATGAAAGTGTCAGTCAACGAGAGTATGTGACGTGACACAATGTTTTTTTTTTCAAGCGTTTTGGCTTTGGCATAGTAAGTTCAACGCCATCTATAGAGTTCTTGGAAACTATTTTTTTTTTTAAAACCTCAAAAGGAAAACCTCTCATTCGGAACACGCTGCGTTGACATTTGAAAAAAGCTAGATGTCAATGTCACGATAGATAAGTCCGTCAAACAGTTGAGACAGTTAGTGATTTGACTGTGTGCGTTCTGTTCAGTGTATTATTCGGTGCAAAAATAGAGTGAATCATCTATATTAGAGTGATAAGAATACCACCAGTGCATATTTGTAATAATAAATTAGAATTGGGCCCAAACTCAGCACAGCGCCATCTATTGACATTATTAAAACTTCTCTACATCTACACTAAATAGTAGATCTTTGGACATTATTTTCTCGAAAATGCAGGCAATTTCCAGCTTGAAATTTGAGATTAGGCAGTCAATTGTGCAGTATTATCGGTGTTAATTTTCTTGACAGTGGTTAGATTATCTCAGAATAAAGTACCAAAAAAGACCATGTCCTTTGGCGGTACATGCACACACACAAGTGCGTTGATTCCCACTAGGCTTATGATTTAGGAAATTTTTAGGACATTTTGAAATGAATGTATTATCTTATTTTATACTTTTCGATAATCACATTTAAAATGCACTTTTGGTTTGATATCTAGATCTTATAATACAATGTAAACGGGTATTTTCGCGAATTTTTACCTTTAATATTAGCCCGACGTTTCGACCGGATTGCACCAGCCGTGGTCGCGGGAAGACATCTATCATATCTAGATCTTAATTTTAAATTTTGGCTGGTCATTGAAAACTAACCCTGTATACTGAGTATTTTTAATTAACAACTGTGTTGTTTAGTAAATAAATCGCATTTTAGTAAAACATTTATTCAGTTAGAAACTGAAGTTCTTAATTTAATTTTACTCTCACTCCACGTTCGCCGCGCGAACTTATGGGATATTCCTTAGTTCAATTGAAAATACAGTTTCTTTTTTTACAAACTTTATTCAGAAAAAAAATGTAGAATACAAAAAGTTTGTACATTTAGTACATAAGACAATACAAAATTAATATATTATTGTGATACAGAAAGTCTAAGCAGTCAATTTAGACAAAACTTCAAAACTTTTCTATTTAGATTAAAAACAGCTTATATCTATAAGCTGTTTTTAATAATCACGAATTCAGTAACACAATTATGTGCTACGCATGTTTTTTTTAGTATATAGAGCACAGTTGGTCAAATCTATAAATTTTATAGATTTTCGTCTTTCATTGAACTAATGTTTCTGCTTACCCAACTGCGCGACAGAAAAGACGGAGTTGTGTTTTTCGTCAAAAGTTTTGTTTGATTATTCTTGAAACTGACGGATACGCGAAGACCTCTGTATTTTTACATTATAACACACTAACGCTCGCATTACTGAGCACAAAAAAAAGTAATACTATCAAAGGTAATAATAAATCTTAATAATCATGACAAAAATAGTAATAAATTAACTTATTTGACTACTTCTTTATCGAGAGAATGCGTTTCCAAAAGCAATAGGAATCAGACTTTTCAATGATTCAACTATAACCATAGTAAAAAAAAAACATAATTCACTCATTATTATGATGTTTTTATTTTGTTTAATCAGAACGGAAGAGAAATAACAAACTTCTTTGAAGTAGTCAAATACTGAAGTAGAAAATAATAAGAAAAGCTAATGTACGATCGAGGACACTCCCGCCTGATCACCACTAAGCTAATGTTTGCTTGCACTTATAACATAGAAAAGCTCTCTAGCCCCGCCCGTTGACTTTGTATAGAAATAATGAATGAAAGATACCGATCGGTCGAGTGCACTGACGACGCTCGCCAAACGAGAGTTATTGTTATTTAGTTGACGCTTTGCTAATAGGCCTAAACTCTAAGGGGGCGTGGCTCGGCGCCTCCAGATGATTTTAGCGATAAACTGATCAGGCGGAAAAGACCACGACTGTTCATACATTAGCAAATACTCTTAAAATCTAAGTACAACATCAAAAAGACTTAGGTTTACCTAAATATACCATCAAACATCCAGATCTGAAAAGACAATGTTATATTGTAGACATCAATGTTAAATTGTGACTAATAATAAGTATTGGTATAAATACTACTACTGTACTTATATGTTATTTGAGATTAAAAAATGCTTTATTTGTTGTTGGTGTTTCTTTTCCAAATTCCTTTTAGTGTTGCAGAAAAAAAATACAATTTACTCACACTTTAAATACTCTTACTCTCTCTCCATTATTTTTCCAGTCTTTACCGTTCGTTCGTACATTCTTCCTTGTCTTTACCTCAGACCAAATAAAAACTAAGACAACGCTGCGAACAATAAAGTGAAGCCGGTTTCGTAAACATGTGTGCATTTTTTGAGCGTAGTTTAATGACGGATTTTCTTTTTAAACTCTTCCCTAGTCGCTGGATAGATGGCGCTGACTTTGTAAGTTACTGCAAAGAACGGAACGTAAAAAACTGATTTTAAACTAGACTAAATTCGCAAACGAAAGTGCCATTCAACGAGCGTATGTGATGTGACGCATTTTTTTTTTCCAAGCGTTTTGGCTTTGGCACCTAGTAACGTAGTCATTTCAACGCCATCTACAGAGTTCTTGGAAACTATGTTTTTTTTTAATACCTCGAAAAGAAAACCTGTCATTGTAGTTTGATGTAAATGTGTGTGTGTGAGCGTGTATGCACAGAGCGGGGCTTAGGTTTTCGCTGGCTTCACTTAATTGTTCGCAGCGCCATCTTGTGTTGAGCGCTGTCTTGGTTTTTTATTTGGTCTGAGTTACTTACAGAAAGTTTGTTCTATCATATACCTATTCATACCAGAGGACCTACATAAAACGACAGTCTATCAGCGAAAACGACGATGAAAGTCAAAAATGTATTCGATTATAAGCTACCGAAAAGCCTAACAATACTGTTGGAAATATTTTTTACTTTTATTTTCGATGAGTATTTATTTCAGAATGATTATACTGAATTCCTTTCACCCTGTATATTTTAGTTAATAGTTTGTACAACAATATTCCATTGCTAAGGGGCCGCCTCCACGAGCGAGAGAATCGCGGCGATTCAACGTATTTCTATACGTATATTATACGAAAATATCGCCACGATTCTCTCGCTCGTGGAGGCGGCCCCTAAGTGTGGAGGTTTGTCGTGGGTTATCCTTAACTCACCATTTCTTTTGTATTGTTAGCTGAGAGCCACCAAAACACAATAAACGCACTGTATGTGCTTACGAAACGCTTTAAAAGCGATATCCTCTTCGAGAACTACTACCTCCAGACACATTTTCGAAGAATGAGAAGACAACACAAAAAAGCCATTTGTCTAGCCCCTCAAGTCCCTTCTAGGGTACGCAAAAAGCACCGAAAACTTAACAATCACTATGTCAAAACCTTACAATTTAGGCACAATTCTGTAATAGATTCATATCAATCAGATTTTGTTTTAGACCCAGGAGATGGACCAAAGCCAGTGAAGACTCGACTGATACGTAGACGAACATCTGGGGGTACTACTAGTGTCCCCGCCAAGTCTAAAGGGTTTTTCTGGAAACAACTGACATTTATATTGTTGTCAGTGTCATATAGTGCAAGGACCGCCAACACGTACTATCGTAGACACTCCCGCCTGATCACCACTAAGCTAATTTTTGGTTGCACTCGCAACATAGAAACGGTATCTAGCCCCGCCCCGTTGACTTTGTATAGAAATAATGAAAAACAATACCGATCGGCCGAGCATACTGACGACGCACGCCAAACAAGAGTTATTGTTATTTTGCGCGCCAAATTGACGCTTTCCTAATAGGTCTAAGATAGGGCGTGGCTCGTCGCCACCGCATGATTTAAGCGAAAAAAAAATTAACAGATCAAGCGGAAAGGACCACGACTGTACATCAAACTAGTCTGCACCGCGTGCAAAGTGTACGATTAAATTTCAGGAAATTCTCCTTTCGGTCTATGCCGAGGCCTAGAACGCAAGATCTAACCAGGTGTAATTTTTCTTTAGAAAAACAACCTCTTTTCCGATTATAAAGATTCATACCAAGTCTGAATCCAAAGTTCTTACAAAAAGACCATAAACCTACAAGAATACCAAACGCTTTGAGTACGTTATCTATCACACGAAATCCCTTTCAGAGACAACCTCTTAATTCCAAAATCATAACTTAAACCCTGTTAGTAGATAGACCAATAACACACACATTCCTAAATACTAAATTATGTCTTACACACTAAAAAAACACTAGATATTAGAAAATTTACCAATATAGCTTCAATGCTTGTCAGTATCAGTACGAAAAAAGGCTTGACAAGTTGTGGCAGAACGATTTGAAATGTGGCCAATGAGCTCGCTTTATTGGCTTCAATCGCTAGTGAGTTAGTTTCTGCATTTAGAGTCCCCTCAACCGACCGACAATAGATGTCGATTGGTTGATGGAGAAGCACCACAGCGTAAGCTATTTTCATGTTTCAAAGTAGCTTTCATGAAATGAGAAGAAGTAAGTACCATTTCATAAATTATGCATCATGACCAAAGCTTTGTTGAGGCCGTATAGACAAAGGTTCGAGACGCTTGAGCGGGCGATGGCCGCTGCGTCAAATATGATAAGATATTAAAGACATGTCTGTATGATAGACGAGGCTGGAAAGTTAGGTTTAGAGGCAGGCGTTTACAAAGCACAATGTTAGCGAAAAAAATATCAGTCTATGGAACGAACTATTTGGTCCATGGAACTTCTTTGAACGAAGGCGGAAGGTGGAAAACCGTATATTGTGGTGTAACTTGGGCAAGGCCCATGTCCAGCAGTAGCTCCAACATATCCGTGGACACACTATTGACGATACAAACAACTGGACGTGTTTAAAAAAAAAACAAAATGGTAGGTTTCCGTTCTCCAGTTTTCTATCAAATATGGCCTTACAGTAACTTAGATATCTAAACATAGAACAGGCTACTAACTAGCACTGTTTTACAAAAAAACCCGATCATTATAATAAAAATTGGTGTCGATTCTGTTGTGCACAAACTAAACTTAATTTAGGCTATTGCTAACTTTTATTAAAATACAGTGCCAGAAAAGGACGGCTATAGCTATGAACTATATTATATTAAATATTATATCTATATTATAAAGAGGAAAACTTTGTTTGTTTGGTTGTTTGTTTGGTTGTAATGAATAGGCTCAAAAACTACTGGACCGATTTAAAAAATTCTTTCACCATTCAAAAGCTACATTATCCACGAGTAACATAGGCTATTTTTTATCCCTGTACTCCCACGGGAACGGGAACTACGCGGGTGAAACCGCGGGACGTCCGCTAGTGTTTAATAAAGGTAAAATTCGCGATAAATACCCGTTTACATGCGTATTATAATGAGCTATGCGCTTCACCGTGTTTTAGTCGACATGTTTTTACGTGCACCCTTCATTTGTATGGAAATAGTAGTTCCAACTAAATTTGACAGCTCTAAATTACGTCCGTCTCTTTCCCGTTTTACTAGAGAGAAAAAGTTAGCAATAGATAGCCTAAACTAAGTTCAGTTTGTGCACAACAGAATCGACACCATCGACTGTTTAAACGACACTACATCTACTTGGCTGAAGTAGGTGCGCGCGATGACATACCAAGATATACCGATCCAATATAAGGTGACCTTTCATGACCATACAACCGCCCATAACGTCCACTGTTGGACATAAGCCTCTCCCATGATGGGAGGAATTTGCCGTAATCTCCACGCTTGGCAGGCGGATTGGAGATCGCAGTGATGAAAGACTAACAGAAAACGCTGCTGCCCATTCTCAGGTCTACGGAGGCGCAAGGTGTTCTGCCTCAGACATTAGTCGCCTTATACGACACCCGTGAGTGTAATGGGTTGGTTCTATTCTACTCTGCCGGATACCACACGGCGCCATGACCATATCGACGTGAAATCAGCTAGAGCCGATCAGAAAGAGCTTTAAGTCCACGCAATAAAAGCGAAAATGAAGTGGTTCGCCTCGGAAGAAGCAATTGGACACCCGAGTCAAACTATTCACTAAGTCGGCTTATACTGGAAGCAGCTTGACATGTCATCCTGCTTACCTTAGCTACATTACTCAGTTTAATTTGCAAGAAATTAAGGTTCTAAATCAATAGCTATACAGTCATATTAGAAATACTGTTATTTTTTTTAATACGGCCAAAGTACTTTGCGATCAAATCGGTAATTGTATTGGTCATTTTGAATTATAAAAATAGCAGCAGCACTAATAATCGAGATCGCGAATGCAGACAAAAATAATTTACCGTTTAGGCGCGATTGGTCCATTTCGCGATTGGTCCCATTCACCTTATTCGCAATTGGTTCAATTCGCGATTGGTCCAATTTGCGATTGGTCCAATTCGCGATTGGTCCAATTCGCAGTTGGTCCAACTCGCGGTTGATCCAATTCGCAATTGGTCCAATTCGCGGTTGGTCCAATTTGCGATTGGTCCAATTCGCGATTGGTCCAATTCGCAGTTGGTCCAACTCGCGGTTGATCCAATTCGCAATTGGTCCAATTCGCGGTTGGTCCAATTCGCGATTGGTCTAATTTAAAGGTATTTCCAAAATTAAACAAAATGACACATTTTTATGTACAAATATTGGACTATAATCATATTATAAGTCATATCTCGTGTTTCAAACTCCTACCAACTAATAGTTTTGTACATTCGTAACAAATCAACAAAACAAAAATTAAAAAGTACTATAATCGTATCTTCGTGATTATTAATTTATTTTATCAGATCTTTCATCAAATATCCACTTAAATTATGATAAAAATATGGTTTTTTCTCTTGCTTATCTCAATAAGATAAGGGAGAAAGAACTATGACCACATATATTTGATCAAAGGTATGATAATATAATGAATAAAAGAATAGAAATAAAAGATGTGAAAAATATGTCATAAATACAATACAACATCATGTAATTTTATTAACTATTTTTTTGTAATGGTAATCTTAATGATGGAAAAAGTTTTTTTTACTGTTATTGTTCCAAAAGCAAAAGCTAGTAATTATATTGTATAATTTCTGAAACATTGGACATTGCCATTTTGGACCAACCGCGAATTGGACCAACTGCGAATTGGACCAATCGCGAATTGGACCAACTGCGAATTGGACCAATCGCGAATTGGACCAACTGCGAATTGGACCTTTTTTTGAACATTGGATCAATCGCGAATTGGACCAATCGCGCCTAAACGTAATTTACGTGTCAAATTATACTTTGTAAATGTTGAATTTCCGCCCAAGGGGTTATTTTTACACGACTGCACAAAAAAGGAGTGTTATGTTTTGCCCATAGTTTAACTACTGGTCAGTTTTCGTACCCTCTAAGAGTAGCCAAAGCTCTGATATTGTGACATTTTATCCCTGATACATCCAAAAGTCTCATCAATTCCTTCTTTTAAATAAATTGTTACCAAAATCTTAAATGTTTAAACTTACAACTTATACGATGGCTGACTAGAAATGTTTAAACTAAGCCAAATATTAAACTTAATCAAATAATTATCAGTTTTAATCACAAAAAGCAGAATACGTTCTAGTTTTACATTTTAATACATTCCTGTATTTTGTGCTTAATTATTGAACTAAAATAACGTTAATTTTTTTTTTATTGTTTGTTTTGACACTGTTTTCTTCAGCCATAATGGCTGTGTAAAAACATCCACATTTGCAGAATGTCATTAAACTCTAAAAAGGGTTTTGGCAGCTGTGAGCATAATACAAAAATTTTACGCAACAACGGTCCAGCCAGCTGAATGGTACTAAATTAACATAACAAACAAATAAATAAACCTCTAAAATAATTAGGAAACACTCAAATCGCGTTGCTGAGCAAGTGTAACTTTAGAACTCTACAAAGACATAAAAAACGCAAAGCAAAACAATAGCAATACCAAAAAAAAAACATAAAATTAAAAACATTACACTTGATTCACCGTGTCAAACGGATTCATTCCAGTATAGAACCTGGTAGACTTGGGAGAACCTGCATTTCGTGGTGCAGGTATTGAAAACTCAACAAACTTGGTAAAACCATGAGGGAGTACACCTGCAAGTATTGCGAGACACTGCTTCAGTGCCTCCTGACATTCAGCCCCCTCTTTGCAAGGAATATAAGGTTCAAGACTCGTGGCTAACTCACATAGGGGCTTGAACAGCTTCAGTGCTTTCTTTTTATCCGCTTTCTGCAGTGTTTCAATCACCTCTCCACTTAAGAATTTGTTTATCTTCTGTGCTATAGCCAGCGGTAGGGTCAGGATGTTGCTCAAGCCTTGATATAGTGGCCAGTCATTGATGCAAGCCTCGCAGATGCAGGTGAACTTGTATTGAGACTTCAGCATGGCTTGCCGATCCTCCTTAGGGTGTACTGCATGATGTGCTCTGGAAATGAAACGGTAGAAGGTATTAGGATTATTGTCAATTTTAAAAAGTTTTATGGCAACTACTTTAAAAAAAATGTAAGTTGCTGAACTGACTTCAATAGGGACCCAGCGGTCAGCACCACATTCCCGTCGCTTTTGTTGGGCGTGCGTGGACTAGCCCTACTCATGGTGAAATACTATCTTATCTGAATCAGTCAAAATCTCGACTCTGATGATAATATGAGTGTTTAGATAATTAAATGTGTTACTAATAACTCTATAATTGTAAACGGCTATTTATCATTAACTACACCATATTTAATTTTATATTTATATTGCTGTGCCCTAACTGGGTCCATAATATTGTTCTTAGCTGTAAGCCAAAGTCGTCTATAACACCTTTTTAACGATGCGGAACGCAAATAAAATCAATATGAATAATTAAAGAAATGTAAAATTTAATTAAAATTGTTGAGATTATCTTAAGAGCCTATACTACCTCAGATTAGCAACTCTATTTGTGGTGGTTCAAACTTCGTCTGTAATGCTGTTAAAATAACGTTCTAATCAGCTTGCACTACAAAGCGGTTGTTACGTCAGTCACTGCGGGCGAATAGTGCGAAGTGAGTGGTTTTTATTCTTTATAAAATCAAATTTTCGTCTAAATAAAAAATTAAGTCAACACGATGTTAGATAATATTGTTACCTATCTATTAGGCTAAAAATCATCATTAACTTCCGTAGGGTTTGAGATCCAACACAAAATAAGTGCAAAACGAGTTTTTTTTGTCTTTTTTTTCTATCGTGATTTTTTTATCCAATCGTGTTTTCGCTTCAACAGATTTAATGATTATAAGTCCAAGTTTAATGGTGTTCAAATAG
Source organism: Xestia xanthographa (assembly GCA_905147715.2). Lineage (NCBI taxonomy): Eukaryota > Metazoa > Arthropoda > Insecta > Lepidoptera > Noctuidae > Xestia > Xestia xanthographa. The sequence goes on along the minus strand of LR990660.1, from coordinate 10,545,115 downwards.
CGAACTCTTAGGTCTTATAGATACCGAGATCTAGATCGCCCAATATCACCAAAACAGCAAAAACAGGCTCTTATGTAAAATCCAGAAAAAAAAATATATATTGGTGTATAAATAGTTGAGTTTTTAGTTTTTTTTTATTGTTTGAATTACAGTCGCCTTTTTCAACAACCACATGAAAAATTATAATAAGTATACTAATCAGCAGGTTAAGATGCACAGCGCGACAAAATAGTCTTCCAGACCCATCGCGCGCCGAATCGAGATATGATTAATTTTACACACTCATGTATAGCTCTGGCCCGAGACAATGCCAAGACAAAACCTTGTCGCGTGCACATGTCAGTTAGGTTGCATGCATTAGTTAGTCAAGCTACAAAATAGACTCTGGACGTCATTTATGTAGATAGGTACTTTTTAGTGGGGTTCATCACCATCCTCGCGCTCAGTTCGGTTGGGATGATCTCGGTGATCTGGCACACTGCTCCCATGTTCTCATCACGGGGCAACTCGGAGTACCTAACGTTAATTACAAAAGCATTCCAAGGTTAATGGGCATTGTCTTCAAACATTCTAAGTTAGAAAGACATATTTCATATGAGACATGCAAACTCATAATATAGTACTTTGAAAACATGCACCTGAAATCGACATTATTCAATCAAACAAAAGTACTTAACAGTTTCATGAATTTTATTCGTATCAAGATAATTATGAATGATAATTACCACTACGAACCCTAGTTTTTAAGTATGAAACCATGGGCCCTGTAAACTAATTCTTGAGTCACACAAAAGAGCCTATTTGTAGCATCGAAATTTGCAGTATTTGCACACAGGCATTCACAATACCCATCTGGGAATTTTCCACTGCGTTTTATGAACGAACTAGATGGCGCTGATCAACCTTGGGAATAATAAAACGGCTCGTTTTTATTTCCACAAAGCCTTAACTGAAGTACGGAGTAACCTAAGCTCGACTCGGCGCCCCAGGAGTATAGACGTAACGCAAAAACACTCAGAAGAACAATAGCAAAAACCATGCAAAAACTTGTACTTAGTTCAGTTTAGTGATGCAAAAGAACAGTAGACTTTTTAGGTTAAACCTGTTTGACAGAAAAAAGGCTCTTTACAGTTTTCACTTTAAATACAACAATAAATAATAAAGTAATATTACTATACAATGACTTTGACATGTATGAGTTTTTTTTGCCGTGCTAAAAATTTTTACCATTGACCTATAATATAATACGTACCTAGTAAATTCGTTTTTCTTTGATTTTACTAGAACGTTGCTTAAAAAAATATTCCCAAACCTGATCAGCGCCATCTATTGATATATACTGAAGCGTTGTGACAAACGTCAGTGGAAAAATTCCTCATTGGGCGATGTTCAACTGATGGAGGTCAAGATACAAACAGACCTAGCAGTGAATATTACGGAGGATCTAAAGTGGGAAAGCATATAACAACAATCATTAAGAAAGCTAAAAAGCTTAATCTACCATGTCAGAAAAGGCACTGGTGCCTTGATGCTTCCGATCCAAAAAACTTTTGTCAGACCAATCCTAATTTCCAAGTTTTCAATTATGGAGTCCCTATTTTTCGAAAGACATGGAACTACTTGAGTCACAGCGCAGCGTCACTAAAATACCCAGGAGTACTGATACCACGGCCCTACGAAAACAAAAATTTTAAGCTCACATTATTACCTATAAATAGATCGACAGATAATAGATAGATAAACTTACCGACCAAATAAGGAACACCACACTGCGCTACAGAACTCAAATTGCTGATGTAGCTCAAAAAGCTTACTTAACTAAAATGGGACTGGGCAGGTCATGTCTGCCGGATGCCGACGAAGCTGTAGGCCCGCATACGAGTATCACAAAGCTGTCTCAGACAGCTACACGGGGTCGCGGCAGACCGAGGAGAAGATGGCGGGACGCCTTGGATGGCTTTCTCGTTAATTGGCGAGAGAAGAGGCGCAACACCGAGAAAAGTGGAAGGAATCGGGGAGGCCTTCGCCCAGGAGTGGGGCAGCACAGGCTAACTAAAAAAAAAAAACATTAAATGACCGCTGGGACCGTAGAGACCTAATTGAAACATACAAGATCTCAAATGGCATCATTACGACCTTCAGGATTTTAAACAACTACCTATTCAAAAGACCATCTAAAAGGTCAACACTTTTAGCTATGTACTAAATTCTCGAATAACAATCCTCAAAAACACTTTCTAAGCAACCAGTGAGAGCGAATAAGATCCCAGAAGATGTAATCTCAGGTCCAAAATGTGAAACAATTAAAAAATCGACTAGAGAAGTCATTTAATGAACTGCAAGACAAGAGCAGGGCGTCTAAAATGGCCGCATTAGTAGAATCATAATAGGATAATAAAATGAATCACGTTAAAAAATTTAAATTCTTAAAATATATTTTATGTCCCTAATCATAAAGTCCATTTTAAGAATTTATTCTCATAATCATATTATAAGCTCATAATTTTTAACCTAACTCATATTACGATTCTGTTAAAGCGGCCATTTTAGACCTCCTGCTATCATTTGTCTCAACTGCCTGTCTGATAATAAATAACAATAATAGTATTACATTAGATGGTTATTTTATAAAAATGTAAAAAAAAAAATAACTCACCCATAATTATCCAAGATTTGCATTCCTTTCTTTATAGGTCTTATGGCAATTAAATTCATTTCTGTATAGCCCAGCCTAGTATACCGCACAACATTAGGTGAGCACGAGTGATTGATCAAACTGAGGAAAGCATATGCACCACTTCCTATATTATATTCATCAATGTAATTTCCATCTGCATCCTCAACATTACATGTGATGGCATGCATATTTGTTGGAGCAGTCATCATGTGTTTAAGCAATGTTCCTGCTGCAAATTTCTGCATAGATCTCTTTAAAACAGGGTCCTCTGTTCTAAATAAGTTTTTCAAACCCAAGTAGTGCATAAACACAGCAGCACTTACGGCCTTCTGAAAGAGATCTGATACATCTCGTTTCTCTTCATTTGTAGCGAGAGCATGAATTGCATGATAGCTGTCTGAAGCATAAACCATGTTGTCACCTGACTCGTCCAGCTTACATCCTAAATTTTCAGCATCTGTGCAACTTTCTACTTCAGCTAATGTGATAAAAAGCTCTTCCCATGTTTGATGGTCATTCCTAGCTCTGACAGTAGTTCTAAAAGCAAGCAATTCCAATTTTGTGAAATCATTTTTGATGAAACTTGCAATAAAAGGGCATTCATAGAAATGGTACTCCTCCCATGCCTTTACGACACACCGCCTGCTGCAATACATGGTCATGCAACAATATGGACAGGGATACAGATTATATTTCCTTGAAAAACAATGAGCACAACTGATCACTAATTGATTTGGTAAGAGCACATTCACATATGGAATATCTTGGACTATTAGTTCACCTACTTCTATGTCCTCTGCTGCAACAACATGTCTACCCATTTCTGGAGTATACTTGACCATCAACTTTGAGCTTGCACATTGATATTTTTCATTCTTACTCTTTAAAAGAAATATGTCTTCTTTGTCCTTATCATCTTCCTGAAAACCTTCTTGCTGTAAAGCATCTTCACACATTTTCTTTCTTTTAAGAAGTTTGAGCCTGATGTTTTCTGGGAAGACTAGAGTGAATACCATTTTGATATCTTCTAAACAAGCTTTATATTCTTTCAAACCAGCAAGTGCTGCTGATCTGTTAGAGATAGCCAAACCATAAACCATAGAATCTAAAGGTGAATACATTAATGCCAAGTTATAGTATTGCCATGCCTGAAAGTATTCAGCCCGTTGGTACAGCTGGTTGCCAAGGTTACGATAGTGTATGGACGAATACTCACATTTGTCTTCTTTTAAAATAAGTGGTATAAAATTATAGTTTTTTAGGAGCTCATACACATACAGCACTTTTTCATCATTCTCTGGTATGGTTAAAAACTGTCTAGTAATATCTTCTGCTCGTCCTTCGCTTCTGATTCTTGTAATAAGTTTATGGTAAATGGAATCTATAGTCAAGTTGAGGTTATCAAATGGAAACATTATTGATTATTTCAGTGTTGCTTATTCTCTACTGAAAGCAGTGCTGTTACAATGTCACACTTCGCGACGCCGTTTCTGGTTATTAATTTGGGATGTGAGATGGTCTTCGTAATTGACCAGAGGCTGAAAGCTCAAAATATTCAACTGGACAAGTCTGAAAAAGGTAAATTGTAGACGCTTTAGTGTTCTGTAATACTTGGGTACATTGAAAAATACTTGAGCACTGTTTTGTTAAATATTTGACCACATTTTTAGAAATATTTGATTGTGTTTATTTGATTAATTTCAGTACTCACCGATGTAGCGACTGTTTTACTTCACCCGAAACTTCTTGATGAGTTATTTACACCGCAGCCGGTGGCAGCTCACACACTCATAAAACAACTACTACAAGATATAACCTCCTCTTCAATAATGAAACTAGACGATTATTCCATGAGCAAATTGTGGGATCTCATGACCATGATCTTCAAATGGCAACTGTCAGTTGCAACTAATCAAAATATTTTCGACATCACACGCCGTCATCTGAGAAATGTTGCCATGCTAATGCCACAGTTTTTCCCTAAAAGTATTATCGAACAGGTTATGAGAAGATTCGAGAATTTATCACATCAATTCACCGACGATGATTATAAAGGTCTAAACAATACTCTTATTATTTGGTTTTCAGAATTTCATACAAAAATTTCCGTTTTAATGCGATTGGGGCTACAAAGAAAAGACGGAACTTTTAATTTACCGTCTACAATCAGTACAAACTTTTTGCATAACCTTGGGGAAAATATTTATAGGTATGATAATCAGAAAAATCCTATTGAAGAATTTGAAAACCGATGTGCCGATACTAATGAAATTAAATGTCTTTTAGCTTCAATAGAAAAAAATCATTCCACGAACAAAGTGGAGCTACAGTTACCTATTGAATTTGGAGCTACAAGCTCGAGTAAAAAAACTTTAGAAATAGCTAGAGATATTCAATTTGAAACAATAGATACAAGTGTCAAAATAAGGAACACGGATCTTACTTTTATTCCAGATATTCCAAAATCACCACAGGAAGACTTATTAGAAATGTTAGGAACAATTGATCCAATGTAAAAAAAAAACATAAATAATTCTGTACAGACACCACACATCAAGCAACTGCAATCTGTCAAATTTATTTTCAACTTTATCGCTGAAGCATTAGGTTCAAGGTTGATCGAGAAAATTTGACAGTTTCGGGCAGCTTGACATGCTGTCGTTTGTACTAAGTTTCCCATTTAAATGGGACACTTTGAAAAGATTTGGCTAGCAACATTGATTTGATTGATTCCGTTTCATCTTTGCTTTGATTTTTCTTTGCTCCACTCTTCCTGTAGACTCCCGCCCACCAATAATATATAAAAGGCTCTCCCCTCGGGGAGTAGCTTTCCCTTTGGCTCCCTCCTGGGGCGAATACGCTGGCTAAAATAAACTACAACCTAGCACTGGCCTGCAAATTGCAAAAAAAGAAATTTTGAATTTCACGGGCTACCCTGGAACATCCATCCGTTTACGCTACCCCCAGTAGCGATTTCACTTATTAAGTAGGCCAAACAGATGTCTCCCTGTAGTCTTTACAGTTTTATTCATGTTGCTATTCAAGTTGTTCAATTTGTTGTTCCTCAAGTTATTCATTTTCAGTAAAACATGGACTCGCTTTGTAGATTCTTGAACAATGACAGATCCGCTTATACTGGGTTTGCATAGCTTCTTGATTGGTCGTCGTGCGTACTTTCTTTGACAAGTTGGAATCACGCTTGACCTATTTATCTCGAAATAAAGGTACTTACCACAGCTGCCGTCTGTTTGGGAGCTTGGAACATTTGAACAAACGGGTTCCCAAGTAACAATAATATACCTACTGTTCATTTGTTTAATTTCAACGGAATGGCAGTAGGTATATCGAATCGAATTCATAACTAGGTACCAATCAAAAGAATCAAGACTACAAACCCCTTATACTAGATAAAGTCGTTATAATCAAATGGTCAGTTGGCAAACATTTCAAAGTAACAGAGGCGGCGTATTTATGGTAGGGGGTCGTCCATTAACCACGTGATTTTTTTTAGCAACTTTTTAAACCCCCTCCTTCATTGTGATACGTGCGAAGTTTTAGACTAAATAAAAATAAATAAAATAAAATCTGTTTATTTCAGACTATAGGTAAATGTCCATACTAATGACATGACATACTGTAGCAATCAATTTATGTAGGTAGTCCATCTGGACTACCTAAATAAATAGATGCATCTGCATACGAATTAAAATAAACTTGATTGAGAATTAATTAAATTGAAATACTAAGACTTTCTAACTTTGTACCTACCAAAATCACGTGTATTTTTGCTTTACCTACTTTTCAAAAGAAAGTGTTATTTTGACACATAGACTTTGACGTCACTACCGGCGTTATCGAGGACGACGCGTTTTGAGAGTGCGTAACGTTTCACCCAAAACATGCTACGTAAAACAATAAATTGTAAATTTTGTGATGTTTTAGTTAGAAACTTAAACAAGTGTACAATGTTTTTATGCGCCAATACAAGGCATTTTTGTAAATAAAAAGAGATATTATTACTATTATGATGGCTAGTTGTAGTGTCCACAACAGCCTGGCCACGACGGGCTTAAGGTTGCATGTTGACAGAGGATAAGCTCAAAGATCAAGCTTGTTGTTAAAATAGATTTAAAAAAATCAGCTTGTTAAAAAAAAAATCTTTTAATAATGATTAAGGTCTTAAATATGTAGTTAATACTAGTTATTTAAAGATATTTGGGCGTGGCTTTGTGTCGACTCGCGACGTTTACTAGGAAAAAGAACAATAAGTTCTCTAAAGGTAAACAATTTATTGGAGTCGGTTTTTAGGGTTCCGTACCCAAAGGGTAAAAACGGAACCCTATTACTAAGACTTCGCTGTCTGTCCGTCTGTCCGTCGGTCCGTCTGTCTGTCACCAGGCTGTATCTCATGAACCGTGACAGCTAGACAGTTGAAATTTTCACAGATGATGTATTTCTGTTGCCGCTATAACAACAAATACTAAAAACATAATAAAATTAATATTTAAGGAGGGCTCCCATACAACAAACGTGATTTTTTTATAATAATTGGTACGGAACCCTTCGTGCGCGAGTCCGACTCGCACTTGGCCGGTTTTTATATGGTTAATAATATACTGGTGGATAAAAAAATTAGGCCGCCTAATTAAATCGGCTCTCGAGACTGTGTTTGAATCTTTTTGATCATTAAATGAAATACCTAACGTACATTTGAACAAACGTAAAAACGACGTGTTTTAACGTTCATTTGATTTGTAAATTGAACAACTTTAATCGTTTAATTTTTAATTAATTTAGAACTAAATTTTATGTTAATAATTAATAGAACATAAAAATAGAGGTGGTCTAATTATTTTCCACCAGTTTATAGGTATTTTACTCATAACATAACCCTTTAAGCGTGGGCCAGACTGTCTCCCTCCACCGGCGGCGGCGGTGGTCAAAAGATTGTTGTAAACCGCCGGTGGAGACCGATATGGAGGTGTGTGGAGGGCTTGTAACTTACAACAGTCCGGCACGGGCATTACTATGGCTTTGCGGTAGTCGGGTAAAAATGGCATTGGCTGCAGATAAGGTAGGGTAGATGACACCATAATATGTTCATTTTGGGCTTTATTTTAAACTAGCGGACGTCCCGCGGTTTCACCCGCGTAGTTCCCGTTCCCGTGGGAGTATGGGGATAAAATATAGCCTATGTTACTCAGGGTGAATGTAGCTTTCTAATGGTGAAAGAATTTTTGAACTCGGTCCAGTAGTTTTTGAGCCTATTCATTACAAACAAACAAAGTTTTCCTCTTTATAATATTAGTATAGATTAATTTCCACATTCGATTTTTAGTTGCTTTGAAATCAATAAATAGTTCGAGTCATTGAGTTGAATAAACAGTTTGCTATTGCCATACAAAATCTATGAGAACCGCGTTTTGGCAGCTCTCTTAGAAAGTATCTCAACAATAAAATAGATTGATGTGTCATCTACACCATTTATAAATGAAAGTAGCCTTTCGGAAACCATGTTTACATGTTAGTGTACAGACATCATAGTGTAATCCTAAGCCCTCATGTTTGTGCTTTAAAAATGATATTATTGTTTTTATTTTAAAATTAGTATTTTTATTAGTAAATATTTAGTTTCTAGTTTAAATTCATTGATGTATTTATTTATTAACTACAATTAAAAACAGTACTTATTAATCTTTTTTTTATGTAATGGGAATACAATGTTGTCGATTCTGTTGTGCACAAACTAAACTTAATTTAGGCTATAGCTCTCATTTAGTAAAAGGCAATGCGAGAAAAGGACGGCTATAGCTATGAACTAAGTAAGAGATGTCAAACTAGTTTATGCCTTGCGCTTCACCGTGTTTTTAGTCGACATGTTTTTACGTGCATCCTTCATTTGTATGGAAATATTAGTTCCAACTAAATTTGACAGCTCTAAATTACTTCCATCTCTTTCTCGTTTTATTAGAGAGAAAAAGATAGCAATAGCCTAAATTCAGTTTAGTTTGTGCACAACAGAATCGACACCAATATATGTGTATGTGTATTGAATGAAAAAGATCACAAAGTTTACAAAAATACTTTATTTCACACATCACAAGTTCCGAAACCCCATACCGAGTACAGGATACAAACACATCTTTTTATATTATAATATAATAATAATAATAATATGTTTATTCAAGAAAATGTCACAGAATTTTACAAATATCTTTTAGGCTATATTTTTCACAACACAAAAGAATTTAACATCTGTAGCCGAACTAGGCAAAAGCCTGTATTTCGGCTATCAGTGCCAATCCCCTCAAATAATTTTTAATTAATGGCAGCCATCAAGCAGAAATGTTAACCTTAGTGGGATTTAAACAAGCAAATTTTACCAAAAACATAAAAATAAAATGTTTAAAATTAAGTTAATACAAATAATGAAATAATTACAATTAAATAATTTAAATAAAATCACTAGATTACAACCATTGACATAAAATAATTAAAATGAATACATTTGAATAAAATCACTAAAATAAAAATATGAAATAAATAAATTAACAAAATCATGACAATAACATTGGTGACATTGGATTGTTATTCAAACAAAGATTTACTTCTAAAAATGACTTAGAATTCATTATACAAAAAAACATGTGTTTGTATTTACAATACGTCACAAAAAGTTAGTTGCATCGAAATGCGAATACAATCTTAAAAAAACAACTAATTCTAGTTCTTTGAGATCTTATATACAAAAATTGTATTTACATTTCTATAACATACACTTATTTTATTTATTAATCACTAGCTAGAGTAAGCAGAAGAAAAATACAGTTTTTTTTATTAATTATTTAGACATCTTGTCAAGATATTCTGTCGTCATTTTAATGTTATATTATTTCTAATAATGTATTTACCACGTCAAAAGATTCTAAAGGTCCTTACAGATTTGATTATGTTCTTCTCGATCGCCACGTATTGGAAAAAAACATCGAGTGTGAGTATAGTTCGGTTCAAACTTAATGGCGGCTCTGAAGTTAGCTGCGAGTGACGGTCTGCACAGGAATAACGCTTTAAACTTTATGACGATTCGGAAAATCTAATGTAAAGCTGCGCAGACAACAATTTTAGGTATCAACGAGGCGCAGATGACGCTTCGTTTTGTCTGTATAATGCGTAGACCGACACTTGCAGCTAACTTCTGAGCCGCCATTAAGTTTGAACCGAACTATACTATCATAACAATAACGATCGTCATAATCGAGCAAATCTGCGGGCAATCTAAGTTTAGATGATCAAATTACAAAAAAATCTTGGTTCTAAAAAAGCGAAGCGAGGAAACCATAACAACTACTAATAACTAACCAACCAACTATGTCTACAACAATTACATATCCAATTATAAAATCAAACATTTTGATACTTTGGTTTCTACAAAAAAAAAAAAATCTTAAAAGTCAATTTCGAAATTCATATTTTGATGTAGGTATTTAATTAGTTTTAAGTATAACTTTGATGTAGATATTTAATTAGTTTTAAGTATAACTTTGATGTAGGTATTTAATTAGTTTTAAGTATAACTTTGATGTAGGTATTTAATTAGTTTTAAGTATAACTTTGATGTAAGTATTTAATTAGTTTTAAGTATAACTTTGTTAATAACTCGACAACAATAAAGCACATACGTATTGAATTTGTATTTTACTTAACACTTTAACACCTATGGTAGGTATTTTTTCCTAAGCCAGGAAAGGTATAAAGAAAAAGTTGCATAATAGGTTATGTTGTAGTTCATTTCAATCTTAATGGCGGCTCGGAAGTTAGCTGCGAGTGACGGTCTGCGCAGGAATAACGCTTTATATACCCGTAATTACAGACACAATTAAAATAACAATGCTCCGTGCCCGAAAGGGCACGGCTGGGGACATAAGGGTTAAACTTTATGGCCATTCGGAACATCTAATGTAAAGCTGCACAAACAACAATGTTAGGTATCTATTGATAACTAAAATTGTTGTTTGTGCCCTATTGGGCACAGATGCCGCATCGTTTTGTCTGTATAATGCGCATACCCGTCACTTGCAGCTAACTTCCGAGCCGCCATTGAGTTTGAACTATAGGAGAATCGTGTAGTTAGGTACCGGCAGCGATTACGTCACTCGGGGTATCCATGAATTTTCGGACGGTGTCGGATATTTTTTTAAAAGTACTACTTATAGTACTGGGTAGTGGGTAGTACTTATTCTGCTTTTTTAACTCGGTCCTAATTGTTTTTATTTATGTCAACTACCCATGGTTTGAGTGACAACGGTGTTCACACTTACACCCTGTATTGTATTGGAATGGGGTGGTGAAGGCAAAGTAAATCTCAGATGGCGCTACCATAGTTGGTCTCAATCTGACCAATGAGGTTAAGCTATTTTGAAATAACAATACCACATTTTCAACCAATGACGATGTTTGGGTACCAGCTATGCTAGCGCCATTAGTTCCACAGTTAGCCTCCCTATTGGACTATATTTTATCACTAATTTTGTTTTAATGACTATTGTTGAGTTGCACGAAACGTTACGTCGCGTCGTTTGTTTAGTTTAACGGAGACTTTAAATTCATGCCATCCCTTACATTTTGTATCAAAAAGAAAGTGACAGCATCAATTTAAAGCCTCTGTTAAACTAATGGTGTTTTCGTGAAACTCACCGTATGTCACTAAATGCGATCGATGAAGTAGCTTCCTAGATGCGCAAAAAATAGTACACTGTGCACTTCGGTAAAATGAGTTCTTAAAGTATATCGTCCACTGATTTATATAAGTCTATTTACTTGAACCTCAATTTACACCTAACATTGTTACCTAATTATACAAGGAGTAACATAATAAACGCAAGACCTCCCGTGTGGTCTCTTGGACAACAAAACCGAACTTTTGTTCTACGAGTTCTTGAAATTCGAAAAAAAATGGACTTCTATAGAAACTGATGCGATCAGCTGTAAAACTAAAAATAAGTAATGTATTTCCAAAAGTCATAGAACAAAAGTTGTTCAGATTCATTGTCTGAGACACCACACGAAAGGTTTTGCGTTTATTATGTTACATCCTGTATAACACTGCTTACTTGAACTTCAATTTACACCTAACATTGTTACCTAAACATTAAGACATTGGTGTCGATTCTGTTGTGCACAAACTAAACTTAATTTAAGGTATTGCTATTTTTTACTAAAAGGCAGTGCGAGAAAAGGACGGCTATAGCTATGAACTAAGTTAGAGATGTCAAAATAATTTATGCCTTGCGTTTCACCGTGTTTTTAGTCGACATGTTTTTACGTGCAGCCTTAATTTGTATTGAAATGTTAGTTTTTTTTTTTTTAGTTACAATATGGGCCTGCCTGCTCTTGACCTCGATAAATTTAGTTTAATTTTAGATAAATTTTTCAATTTTGTTAAATTTAGTTCCAACTAAATTTGACAGCTCTAAATTATTATATTAATGATTAATTATTACAGAGAAAAAGATAGCAATAGCCTAAATTAAGTTTAATTTGTGCAAAACAGAATCGACACCATTATAGTCAAGATTTATTCTATGACTATGTCTAAAAAACTATGCTCACCTAAGGTTGACAAAAGAACCTCCTTTGGGCGTCGCTCAATTTTAGCCGCAGAAGCTTCGACCAAGGTTACAACAAGTCGTGGTCATGGCCGTGGAGTACACGAGGTCCTTAAAGGTACCTGCGTACTGTGGGGTGAATAGAGACGCACGGGTGAATCGAGACAAAACTTTGAAAAGGATTTTAACGTAGAATTAATATGACATGTTGCTAAAGGCTCTAAATAATGTATCATCATCTGCCAAGCCTTTTCCGTCTAACCGGATGCAGCTGACTACATGTATTTTATGAAATTCTATACGGTATTTAAAAAAACAAAACGTTTTTTTTTTTTTTATTATCTGTTTGTCTGTCTGTTCCGGCTAATCTCCGAAACGGCTGGACAGATTTTGACAGGACCTTCACTGGCAGATAGCTGACGTTATATCGTGTAAAATATATTATCGTGTTAAATGTTTTTGAGAATAAAGTAAATCAAACCAAATAATGTTTTGTTTTAAAAAAATCCGATTCAAGGAAGTAATATTTTCCGTTGTCCGTCTCATGACGACAGGCCGTGTCGACGGCGCGTTCGTGTTCCACGCGCGCCTCAAAGAGAGTCAGCAAAAGGGAAGGGGTCCGTAGGGACCGATGCCTGCCGGGGTTGCGGGACTGTTCGAAAGAGATACCGCGGCCCCGGAACAAAGGGCGATGAAGGAACATGGATGAGTTTTAGTCAGTAAAAGTCTGACACTCCCTCCTGCTCCGCCCAGAGCGGGAGGAGTTATTTGATGATTTCCCATCCGAAAAAAAAAAAAAAGGAAGTAATATTTTTATAATAATTTCACGCTGGCAACTTTAGTCTTTCGTCTCGATTCACCCCTACGCCTACATTCAACCCGTTTCACCCGGTACGATACGTATCGATTGTCGAATGATGGTTAAACGAAAATGGCCAATGTGTACGGACTTCACAACCTTTATTTCGTCTGAGGTCACCTTATTAACTATTTAACATTACAATACACCGATACGGCGAAACAATATCCTTGTAGGGTTGCCAGATGAAAAGAAGTATCGACAAACTTGAAATTAGTTATATTACGGTTTAATACCTAGTAAGTAGCCTATATTTTGATTACGGTATTGTTGAACATATTCAGTCTGATATAATTTAAAAAAAAAATAGTTAAATCGTTTTGTTCGTCTTTAGTGCTTTTAGTTACCCGGTAGCGATGTGTATTAATTAGAGATGCAACGAATATTCGGCAACTATTCGGTATTCGGCCTATTCGGCCAGTTTTTTCAGTATTCGGTATTCGGCCGAATAGTAAGTAGTATTCGGCCGAATACCGAATACATAAAAAAGTAGCAAATATCTTATAAAAGGAAATAAAAAAAGCAATTTAATCGAAACATTTAATTATCCAACAATCATTAATTGCGAAACTTGGAATCTTCACTGAAAACTTCAAAATATTTCCAAATAGGAGACTTTTTATTCACTACTAAAGCCATTTTAGACAAATTTTAGACAAAGTACATTTAAAACACTGCGCGTTGTAACACGATTTGCCGGCTACTGAGCCAAATACTTCCCACCCCGGCACCGCCGCACGCACCGCATTAAAACGTGTCGTTACTTGTTAGCGTCGACGTCAATTGTACTGGATCACCCGCCGAATATTCGGCGGCCGAATATTCGGTATTCGGCTGAGAGCGCCGCCGAATATTCGGTATTCGGTATTCGGCCAAATCACTATTCGTTGCATCTCTAGTATTAATGAGTATAAAAGTTTTAACACCTGCAGTATTATCTCTCCTTTTCCCTATAATTCATTCAAAGATAGTCTTAAATAGATAGCTTTTAGCGATAAGACCGACCATTGTGGCATGCAAAGTATGCAAAATTCCTACATTTTAATCAGTATTTAATTTTAATGGTGTAAAATGCCAGCACATTAAGCTATAAAATAGTTCGGTTCAAACCTAATGGCGGCTCGGAAGTTAGCTGCGAGTGACGGTCTGCGCAGGAATAACACTTTAAACTTTATGGCTATTCGAAACATCTAATGTAAAGCTACGCAGACAACAATTTTAGGTATCAACGGGGCGCAGATGACGCATCGTTTTGTCTGTATAATGCGCAGCACTACTACTTGCAGCTAACTTCCGAGCCGCCATTAAGTTTGAACCGAACTATACCCGAAACTGTTTTTTTTTCCAATCAACTTTGAACCTAATGCTTTAGCGATAAAATCTATTAAAGAAAGACATATTGTAGTAGCTTCGTGTGCTAGTAACTGAACATACGTAACTAATGAGTAATTTGTTCTATTCTTTCACACGAAACGGCACAATTTGCCCTTACATACATTCGCCTCCGAATACTTGGCTGTCTAGCAATAAGAACATTTGAAAAGGTTCCTCCAAAAGACACAAAACAGTACAGATGATAATACAGAAGAAGAATAATACAGATAATAATAGAGAATTCCTCTGTCAAGGAACGACTTTTTCAAGGTCAAAGTCATCAATACAACCCCCCTCCAAGTTCATAAAGGTCGAGGAACGACTTTTTCAAGGTCAAAGTCATTCCTCGACGTTTATAAACTAGGAGGGTTGTATTGATGATTATAATTCTTTAACTACATACGTCTTATAATCGCGAACAATATTTTAATCAACATACAACCTAGCACGGGCCTGCAAATGGGGTTGGCCGGTGAAAGCTGAAAGCAGATGGCGCTAGCATAGTTTGTTCCCAATCTGACCAATGAGGTCAAACCAGTTTGAAATATAAAATGACATTACCAGATTTTCTACCAATGACGATGCTTGGAACAAACTATACTAGCGCCATTAGTTTCACAGTTGCCATCCCCATTGCAAAACACGTAAGAAAATTAGAATTTTGCGGGCTACTCTGACGCTTTCACGTTAAGGGCTTACTTTTCAGGTACTAAACCTCAAAAATCCGTAATCAAAAATGTAAAAAACCGCTTTACGTAGTAGGCTAACCCTGCTCTCTCCCTGGCTCGCCGGTCCTCTTCCAGCTGCTATAGGAACATGGAGTTCCTGGTGGAGTTGGGCGAGAAGCTCTGCTCGGGCAGCATGCTGGCGTCTCCGTACACGGGCGCCGCCGGGCCGCTGGACGCGAAGGGGCTGCGGGACCACGTGCGGGAGCGGGGCGGCGGGGAGCTGGGAGGGAGGACGGTCTCTACGGGCTCTATGGGCATCCGGATTTGGGCTTTGCGCTGCATCCTTTGTTGTACTGTAAGAGAAATTGGTGGTAAGAATACACTTGTCGACTGAAAAAAACTAATTAGTCCGTCAGATAGATTATCAAAAAATATTTGACACGTATTTTTTCGTTTGTTACGTAAACCAAAATTGACGAAGATACGACGCTTTTAAAATTCTCAATACGTCACGCCGTGGTACAATTTTTAGTTCGTTCTGACGTCACGAGCCCCCACTCCCGAGTTTTGATACGTTTTATTTTTGTCAATATTCATTGATTTACATAAATAAAAAATACGTATCCTTTATTTTCCAATACTCTAACTGAAGGACTAAATAGATTTGCAATTTATTGATGGTGGAAACTAGCCTATTGTGATAAGATCTTGCGAAAGCAGTTGGTCACATAATGTGTGGGTATGTAGAATTATAGATACACAATTAAATTCGTTAAATTAAATGAAAATTCCTGTAAATTCGTTCATAATTCCACTAATTTACAAATGATTTTAGTCATCTCTCGATTGTGGGTTTTTGACATCAACATTCAAGGTCCATCACTCTTTTCGTTACATGCGTTTCTTCCCATTCATTCATCTCACCACGACAAACGACGTAACAGGCGCCACTATCAAACTTCCTCTAAATACTCATTCCTAACTTCATCAATTCTTGTCCTCCACACATCTCAACATTCTCATCTCCGCTACATGCAATCTTACTGTCATCAAATAATAAACAAAATCAAATGACTTACTATACAAATACGCTACAGCAGCCGCTGCAACAGTAACTATAGTCGACAAGTAAGGCCTGAGGAGAGAGAACAGAGCGCCCAATAACGTTCCACAAGCGACGTCACATTCCCTCTGCACCTCCACACGTAGCTCTTGTGCGGTCAGCTTCGACCGCACGGTCACCCATCCGTGACCACAGGTTGACGCTTCGTTCGTTATTGTTACGAGCATTTCACCTGCGAATATGAAACAAAAACAGTGTGGATTTATTGGCCAAGAATGAGGAAGCGTTTATAGAATTTTTAGATTTTTCATACAATTTTTGAAGATCCTCAGAAGATAAAAATGTCGTTTGCCAACAATAATTTTTAAGCATTGTAACTTAGTTCTCTTGGTTGACGGCTTTGTCACCGTGTATTACACGGTGACAAAGCCGTCAACCAAGCATACACGGCGTGTATTATAAAGGGTGTAAAAAGACTTATGGAAACCGAAAGGCACTTGTTCTCCTCATCTTTGCGATCATTTTTTTGTTCTAGCTAGACCATACCTGGGAAACTTCTAGTTACGGAGATATTGGGGGTAATTTCCAACATTTCCACAAGTTTTTTTGTTCTACACCTTACCTGAGAACCTTCTATAATAGTTACGGAGATATTGGGGGTCAAGTTCCTTTTCCACAGTTTTTTTTTTAGAAACATGTTTTTTAATTTATGATTTTTACTTTAAACACCTCCACGACCCCCGTACTATTCAATCCATCCACCAGCACAGTGTTTTGAGTGCTACATTGAGTTTTAGCGTAAAACGTGATTTTTTTTTCCAAAAAAAAGTCGTTTCCCAGCAATATTTTTAGCGTATATTTATTTTAGTATGATGTACAGAATGCTTGATTGACGGCTTCGTGATGAGATTGTTTAAACCCTGTATTCCACAACCAAACATTTGCTTAACCCCAAAAAAAGGGTTTATTCGCTCAACCCCACGAAAGCGACCAAACTACTTTTTATTTTTATAACTACTATTTTTGTTTCTTATTACAGTGCTAAAGGCTGACACATACTTGGCCGCAACGCAACGCAAAAATCATCCGTCATAATATCCGTTCATATTGTACAAAAATAAATTTTATAAGTCCTGAATGCAGCGGTGGCCCAGTGGTGAAGGCGCCGATTAACGAACAGTAAGTCGTACACTGAATGCTTGGTTGGCGGTTTTGTAAAGGGTCCGTTTACACCCTGTATTTTAGCTTATAACAATCGCTCACCATTATCAACACTAGTCTCCAGCTTCAACCCAGGCGAAGGAGTCAGCCTGACTAACTTCAACGCCTGCGGGTGCCCCGAAACAGTGAAGGTAGTGGGCGGCGTCAGTAGCGACACCTTGGTGGCCGACAGTCGCACCTGAGGCAGGAGCAACACCCTGGTGCAAGCCCTGAAGGCTCCCCATTCAGCGCACAGTTCTACTTCTGAAGCCTCTGTGATCGGCGTCGCTGGGATTATTTTGCAGCCCATTTGTCCTGGAATTAAAATTTAGAAGTTTAGTTTGTGGTACGTGTATGCACAATAGTTTAAAGAGTGACCGTGAGTTGGGCATGAAATGAAGAAAATACAAGAAAAATTGTATTTGGCATCAGAACAGACTTAACACTCCATTTAGGTGAAGCAGAACGCGATAAAAAATAATCAATGAATGAAAAGAGATATCGTATTAGCCATTAACTGACTTTTGCTGCACTATGTTAGAGTGTCATGGTAATACGTTGTACAGAAAATATTCGTAGAAGATGTTCTAATAAAATGTTTGGTAATCGGTCAATTTTAAACCGCTCTGCCTCAATGGACTTTTAGCCTTCTTCTACTGTTCCTAACATAACATCACGGCTGGAAACCCCGAAGGGTTAGCTAAAGGGATACCCTATTATAGGATGCTAAAATAGTACAGTACTCCCAAATTAATAATGCGCATGCAAATCTTCGCCAATTGTCGTGTTCCCGGAAACACCCGAATCATTGAATCGGAGAGAGCCCTAAACAATGCACTTGCATTTTGTACCTTGTTCGAAAGAAACAGGAGTCAATGTCATATGTCAAATCATGTGAAACAATTGAAAACAATTCGGGCGGTCGGCGGCTGTCGCCGGTCAGTCAAAGGTCTGTCAGTCGTCTTTATATATTGGTGGTGACTGCACGTGTTCTCTCTGTGTGGAATTATATAGAGCTGCTATTACACACCCTTCTTGGTTTTGTTTTCAAAGTTGAATTTAATTTCAACTTTAATTATCTTACTCAAATTGAAATAGTTTATTTTGTAAAATAGGTAAATACACTAACATTTTTCACGTTTTTTAATATTAAAAATACCTACGTTATATACATTTTTTAAGAACTGAGATTTTAATGATTAGATTTTAATGTAAACCTGTGTTTGAAAACCATTTTACCAGACGACGGACTGAGATGGGACCAACAAATTGACGCCGTCACCACCAGAACTTTACGTCTTATACATATATTTAAGTCTCTTAGAGTATCCGCCGACCTAAAAACTCTTAAGATGGTGTACCTTGCACTATGCCAATCAGTGATTGGTTATTGCATAGTAGCGTGGGGTGGCGCTGCTAAGACTAGATTTCTGAGGGTGGAAAGAGCACAGCGAGCTATACTTAAAGTCATGACGAAAAAGCCCTACCGGTATCCAACAACTGAACTGTTCTCTGACTGTAAAGTACTTACGGCTCGTCAACTTTATGTACTTAAATCCATCCTTAGAAAGCACGCAGGCCTTCCTCCTCTTAGTACAAACAAACGCACGTACGTACCACCAAATATACAACACAAAACCTCCTTCGCCAAACATCAATATTATATACTAAGTACTCATATCTATAAAAACATTAACAAACATCTCAATATCATAAATCTAAACTCACATGCACTAAAATCTAAAGTAACAGAGTGGCTGCTCCTTAAAGATTATGCCTACACGGAGTCTTTACTCACCTATCTTGTATAATACACTCACACACCTACACACACATACACTCACACCTACACACACATCACGTACACACACAACATACATTTCTATTCTTTTATACCATACAGTAGAATGACACAGTCCACTTGAGATTTAAGTTTTTGTTGATTAGTGACCGTAAACTACCTCTTATAATACAGGTTAACCTAGCTTAAGAGGTAGAGTAATAATCTTGTACAGATTTTGCAACTTAAACTATAAATGTACCTATACGTATTTCCTTTCAAACTCTGTATGTTTTTGGATAAATAAAGATTTTATTATTATTATTATTATATTATTATTATTTTTTCTTCTTCTAGTATAAACCTTGTGTTATTCAAATCTTCTTTTCTTCCATCATTACACCAGCTTCAGTATGAAGAAGTAAATCAATTCAACAAAGATTGTAGCATATTCGCAATCGTGTCGTTTTCCTCGCTATTTACTTATATCGAATTATCGAATCAATTTCGTTACTGATAAATCAATATTTATCTCTTTTAGCACAAAACACATAATTCTACTAAATTATGCATGAAGAAAATGCACTTAACCACTCTATATACATATCGTCTTCCGACGCTCGGGGAATACGACCGTTGCCGAACAGTGACGAAGATTTCTATGTGCATTATCACTTTGGGAGACCTGTACACTCACTTTTGGCCTGTTATGTTTAAGTCCCATGTAATAGGGACGGGCCTATTACCATCTACCGGGCACTACACCAAACTACATACATGGCTGCTACTAAGAAATTCCTGATGGAATAAGTCAATAGACAGATAGACAGACAGATCTGATAGTCAATGTTATTACACTACTCAACCTGACCAAGTAAAAAACCACGACATAGCGCTGCGAACAATAAAGTGAGGCCAGCGCAAATTACGTCTCGCACTGTTCACACACGCTCACACGCACACATTTACATCAAACTACAATTAAACTAAGCCTCAATAAATGCACAACATGTTTACGAAACCGGCCTCACTTCTCTGTTCGCAGAGTTCCGTCTTAAGAGCCTTTACTACCTCAAATTAGCAACTCTATTTGTAGTGGTTCAAACTTCGTTTTAAATACTGTTAGAATAGCGTTCTAATCAGCTTGCACTACAAAGTGGTTGTTACGTCAGTCACTGCAGGCCGATTAGTGCGAAATGAGTGGTTTTTATTCTTTATAAAATCTAATTTTCGTCTTTTGGAAAAAATAAAAAACATAAGACCTGCTTTATAGTTCGGTTAGTATGCAAAGTTTCATGATCATCATGTTCAGTTTTCATGATCTAAGATCTAATTTGAAGTACTTTTTGAATACCAGCGGTTTATTGTTCGATTTGGAGGTAACTTTGGATTTTTTTTCTATCGAGAAAATTTTATGGAATCGTGTTTTCGCCAAACATAGGACCTAACATTAATCCTCAACTTTACCAAATATTTATTTCAAAATTAATGCTGCAGTATTTTAGGCGTAACGGAGGATCATGCTAAGACATTAGAGGTAGTATAGGCCCTTAACGTTTTTTTTTGGTATGAGTGTGCACGGCGAGACGTAGTTTGACGGCCTGACTTTGCTGTTCGTAGAGTTCCGTCTTTACCTTTTTATTTGGTCTGAGAACTTAAGAGTCGAACTCATGCTCAGCAGACCCGTTTGCAACCACAAGAACAGCTACTATTCATAACATCTAATCTATAATTTCCCTTACCGTTAACAACATGCAGCACAGGCACGGCAGTGTGCGGCGCCTTAGTCCGGCAGGTGTAGGGCAGCTCGATGGCGGCGCCCTCCAGCGCGTACCGCTGTTGTTCTGTGCACAGCAGCGGGCCGGGCGGCAGGCCCGACGCCGAGAACGACAGCGGGACTAGCGCGGACGGCCACTCGCCGGGGAGGAACTCCATCTGGGGGTTCAATATTGAGTCACTATAAAATACTTTTAAAGAGATAATACACAATCATTATTTTCATAAAATTTCGTATTTCGTTAAATGTAAAAAAAAAACACTTTTATTTGAAAGTACTTAAAGTTTCACTAAAATTTTATTATAATATTGTTATTGCAATTTTTACTTGAATAAAGCACATATTTAAACAATTAGTAAAATTATTTTATTAAGGCCAAAAAAATTAGATGTAAAAAAGGCAGATTATGGATAACGATGTCACATCATGGCCGCGACAGCTACGGATGTTTGAACTGTCGTAGAAAATTGCAGGAGTTTAATATTATTTTTGTGCGACAAGCAGTAGTTGAACTTAACTTTGAATACTTTTCTTGGCTTGATAGTACTGTATTTTATTGGTTTAAGTGAAGAAAAAATTACGTGCCTATATAAAAAGGGGCTGTATCTTTATATAAGAAAAAAAGTCAGGCTTTCTCGAATCAATACAAACATTGCGGAATAAGCAGTAGAACCAGGTGCATGCCCTAGCAAGCAGTGTACTGTGTAGTAATAGGAAAAAACATTGATTGGAATGGGTACTCCAGTTAGTGCTTTTTCTATCCGCTTTTTAGCGGAATCATTGCGTCACTGAACACTGTATGTGACATCATACATACCTTGTCTAACTGTAGCAGATGCAGCGTGAACATGTTGTGCGGCCGGTCTAGCCGCAGCACGTGCGTGCCGGGCGCGTCCTGCGTCACTACCGCGAGTGACACGTCACTGAACACTGTACGTGACATCATACATACCTTGTCTAACTGTAGCTGATGCAGCGTGAACATGTTGTGCGGCCGGTCTAGCCGCAGCACGTGCGTGCCGGGCGCGTCCTGCGTCACTACCGCGAGTGACACGTCACTGAACACTGTACGTGACATCATACATACCTTGTCTAACTGTAGCTGATGCAGCGTGAACATGTTGTGCGGCCGGTCTAGCCGCAGCACGTGCGTGCCGGGCGCGTCCTGCGTCACTACCGCGAGTGACACGTCACTGAACACGGTACGTGACATCATACATACCTTGTCTAACTGTAGCTGATGCAGCGTGAACATGTTGTGCGGCCGGTCTAGCCGCAGCACGTGCGTGCCGGGCGCGTCCTGCGTCACTACCGCGAGTGACACGTCACTGAACACTGTACGTGACATCATACATACCTTGTCTAACTGTAGCTGATGCAGCGTGAACATGTTGTGCGGCCGGTCTAGCCACAGCACGTGCGTGCCGGGCGCGTCCTGCGTCACTACCGCGAGTGACACGTCACTGAACACTGTACGTGACATCATACATACCTTGTCTAACTGTAGCTGATGCAGCGTGAACATGTTGTGCGGCCGGTCTAGCCGCAGCACGTGCGTGCCGGGCGCGTCCTGCGTCACTACCGCGAGTGACACGTCACTGAACACTGTACGTGACATCATACATACCTTGTCTAACTGTAGCTGATGCAGCGTGAACATGTTGTGCGGCCGGTCTAGCCACAGCACGTGCGTGCCGGGCGCGTCCTGCGTCACTACCGCGAGTGACACGTCACTGAACACGGTACGTGACATCATACATACCTTGTCTAACTGTAGCTGATGCAGCGTGAACATGTTGTGCGGCCGGTCTAGCCGCAGCACGTGCGTGCCGGGCGCGTCCTGCGTCACTACCGCGAGTGACACGTCACTGAACACTGTACGTGACATCATACATACCTTGTCTAACTGTAGCTGATGCAGCGTGAACATGTTGTGCGGCCGGTCTAGCCGCAGCACGTGCGTGCCGGGCGCGTCCTGCGTCACTACCGCGAGTGACACGTCACTGAACACTGTACGTGACATCATACATACCTTGTCTAACTGTAGCTGATGCAGCGTGAACATGTTGTGCGGCCGGTCTAGCCGCAGCACGTGCGTGCCGGGCGCGTCCTGCGTCACTACCGCGAGTGACACGTCACTGAACACTGTACGTGACATCATACATACCTTGTCTAACTGTAGCTGATGCAGCGTGAACATGTTGTGCGGCCGGTCTAGCCGCAGCACGTGCGTGCCGGGCGCGTCCTGCGTCACTACCGCGAGTGACACGTCACTGAACACTGTACGTGACATCATACATACCTTGTCTAACTGTAGCTGATGCAGCGTGAACATGTTGTGCGGCCGGTCTAGCCGCAGCACGTGCGTGCCGGGCGCGTCCTGCGTCACTACCGCGAGTGACACGTCACTGAACACTGTACGTGACATCATACATACCTTGTCTAACTGTAGCTGATGCAGCGTGAACATGTTGTGCGGCCGGTCTAGCCGCAGCACGTGCGTGCCGGGCGCGTCCTGCGTCACTACCGCGAGTGACACGTCACTGAACACTGTACGTGACATCATACATACCTTGTCTAACTGTAGCTGATGCAGCGTGAACATGTTGTGCGGCCGGTCTAGCCGCAGCACGTGCGTGCCGGGCGCGTCCTGCGTCACTACCGCGAGTGACACGTCACTGAACACGGTACGTGACATCATACATACCTTGTCTAACTGTAGCTGATGCAGCGTGAACATGTTGTGCGGCCGGTCTAGCCGCAGCACGTGCGTGCCGGGCGCGTCCTGCGTCACTACCGCGAGTGACACGTCACTGAACACTGTACGTGACATCATACATACCTTGTCTAACTGTAGCTGATGCAGCGTGAACATGTTGTGCGGCCGGTCTAGCCGCAGCACGTGCGTGCCGGGCGCGTCCTGCGTCACTACCGCGAGTGACACGTCACTTCCCGTGAACACTGACACGCCGGCCGGAGATCTCCAGCCCACGCCGTCTAGGCACACGCCCCAGCTGCCCGTCACTGGAGAAAATGAATAATCTTTAGTTCATCTGCCTAGCCAACTATGTTCAAAATCAAAATATTTCACATAGGCCTAGATGTGGGCACTTATAAAACGTCGAAAAAGGTGCACGGTTCGGGTAGGTCGTTTCCATGGAGAAGAACCGGCAAGAAACTCCATGGTTACTCTTTTACTCCATGGTTCCTCATTTACTCTATGGCTCCTCTTTTTCTCCATGGTAACTCTTTTACTCCATGGTTACTCTTTTACTCCATAGTTACTATTTTACTACATGGTTCCTCTTTTACCCCTTGGTAACTATTTTACTCCATGGTTACTCTTTTACTCCATAGTTACTGTTTTACTCCATGGTTCCTCTTTTACTCCATGGTTACTCTTTTACTCCATGGTAACTCTTTTGTTGGGGTGGGTTTCCAGTTTAACCGGACGCAGCTGTCTACTACTGTCAAATGACAAATGACAGCCGGGACCAACAGCTTAACGTACTTTCCGACGCACGGAGGAAACTCAGAATGAAACGGGTGATCACCCATCCACGGAACAACTTAGACCAGGGGTCGGCAAGTAATGTTAAGTGGGGTCCATATAACGATAGAATTTTTTATCGAGGTCCAAAAAAAAATTTATTATTTTACGAATTAAGTTATAAATTGTATTCCAATATACGTTTTATGATATTTAAAATGTTTCAGTAAAATTAGTGCGCAAAATTACACCGACGGTTTCTAGACGACATTTGGTTCACGAGTGGAACACCAAATGCGAAGTGAGTCTTCAAGAGCGTCCATTAATCGCGAACGATGTTTGTTCTTAGAAACATAATTTTTTGAAAATGATGACTCTTCAGAGATCTTTTTATATTCAAGAATTGTTAACAAATATTCGGCGGTCCCAGGGTCGATCATACGCGTTCCGGATATGGACCGCGGTCCGCCTGTTGCCAACCGTTGACTTAGACAAACACGGTTTAACGTAAAGATCGAACCCACTTTAAACCTGGCACTATATTAGTACAGAGTAAGTAGCTTTTCATATGAAAATAGTTCAGTACTTACCAACAACACGGTCAGCCCGCAGATCAGTCCCGGTGACCCAGACTTCGTCTTTGACAGTCACGCCACTAACAGATCCTTGGAAGGTCATGAATGTTCCCGTTGCATCCAGGTTGGGTATCAATAGATCGGTATCGAGGCCACTGGGAAAGAAAATAACAAATAATATTAAACTAGCCATTGCTCGCAACTATGTCCGCATAATTGACTACTCAAATGTATTAGCTGTCAGTTTTCATAAAATTAATAAAATAAAAATATTACAGCCCTTTTTTAATCGGAGCTTGTTACCAATGTCAAGGGGTTTAATTGTTTTGCACGGAACCGTCATTCTTTTTCTACACTAATATTATAAAGAGGAAAGATTTGTATTTTTGTGTGTGTGTATATTTGTAATGAATGAACCAAAAACTACTGCGCCGATTTAAAAAAATCTTTCACCATTAGAAAGCTACATTCACGCTGAGTAACATAGGCGCATATTACTTTGAGTTGATTAAATTTGGGCTTATTTGTTGATGATTGAATTGTATCTACGTAACTTGATTTGAAGTTCCTTATTTACAAAAATAATTGCTTCTCGTGACGAGCACTCTAGTTTATGTCATGTTTACCTGTCAGTAGAGCGCTTGTGTCGCTCGTGCGCAGCTAGCGGCGCCAGCGCAGACACGTTAGCGTTCGGCGCTAGTAGCGCGCGCCCCACTGAGTTCCTCATGACCAGGCGCACGCTGCTCTCGTGCGGGGACCCTGAGGGTTCCGCGGTGCAGTATGTTGGTACTGCAACTTCCACGTGAATGGCCTAAGAAAAATACAATTTATTCTTTAAAAATATTGAATGAGACAACCATTTACACAGGAAACTGATATTTGAATATGTTCATGAGGGAATGAAATGGGAGAACGCAAACAATCGTAAAATCGATCTTTGAAAATTCGATAAGAATAGAACAAAAAAGTGGCGACACCTTCATACAACCCCAAAAAAATAACACCCATCAGGCAATAAGCTACCTTCCCGATACGGGAGAAAGCGCAATTTAAATTACTACTAATTAATAGTAATCAATCAGAATTTTTTTTTCGAGTCGGATTTTTCCCGAACTTATTGCCCGAACAAAAGATCTGCAGTTTATCACAAGACAATCGAGCATATTTCCGCTTCACACCATCACAGCCTTTTAATGTTCCCACTGCTGGGACATAGGCCTCCTCTCTATGAGAGGTAATTTGCTATAATCCACCACGCGGGCCCAGTGCGGATTGGTACACACAGTTCATCAAAAATACTTTAAAATCAAAACTAACTTCAATTCATAAAAAGCTATCTCACATAACGAAAACAAAACAAACTCACCGTCTCTCTATAAATATTATTCCTCTCATCCTTATGCTGTGCCACTATGACTCCGTACCCTGGCCTCACAGCCGTCACTTCACCAGCAGCGCTTACAGACAAGGCACCATCACCATATGCCTTCCAACTTCCTCGAGGCAAAGACTTCATCTTGATCACAGAGCTGACTGCTAAGGCCAGGCGGTCTCCTGAAGATAACTCCTTGGATTGACCTTCGATTGATGTTCGGATGTCGGATAGACCTAGGATCTCGATTGTGCTGTCCCAGGAACGGGTTTCTGCTGCCTGTGGGGAAAAATGAATTTATGGAAGGAAATATAGAAACGACATTGTGAGGATATAGGCGAAAAAATACAAGTTAAAGGGGAAAATATACAAGTTAAAGGGGAAATATATAAGTTAAAGGGGAAAATATCCAAGTTAAAGGGGAAAATATACAAGTTAAAGGGGAAAATATACCCCAACCCAACCTAAAACCTTTTTTCAAGGTGTTGGGCAGTTCTCACAGTCGCAACCTTCGAGCTTCCAAAAACCTAATCCTTCAAATTCCCTCTCACCGTACTGGTTTTATGTCCTCTTCTTATGCTATCTCCTCTATAAAACTCTGGAACGCGCTACCCCTTGGCATTAAAAAAGCTGAAAGCAAATTGGCTTTCAAAAGAGCAGTTCGGAAGTTCTATTTAAAGTCAGACTAAATTACTTTTTAGTCATTAATAATGTCGTAGCAATTATTATAAGATTTCTCGTATTTTGGACTATTTGTATGTATTTTAATATATATTAGTTTATTTTAGCATATATATTATATGTATTAGTATGTAAGTACCCATATCAGTGTTTTTAATTGATGCTTACAAAATGGTATTTTTCTTATTTATTTTTATTGTACTCTATCACAATGCTATCCTATTTGACCCAAAGGTTGACTGGTAGAGAATGCCTTGTGGCATTAAGTCCGCCTATGTACCACCCTTGTACATGAAGTTTAAATAAATAAATAAATAAAATATACAAGTTAAAGGGGAAAATATACAAGTTAAAGGGGAAATGTACAAGTTAAAGGGGGAAATATACAAGTTAGAGGGGAAATATACAAGTTAAAGGGGAAATATACAAGTTAAAGGTGAAAATATACAAGTTAAAGGGGAAAATATACAAGTTAAAGGGGAAAATATACAAGTTAAAGGGGAAAATATACAAGTTAAAGGGACGGAATATATACAAAACCCGTGATTAGACCTGTCGTTCTATATGGATCAGAATGCTGGGCTGTAAAGACAGATAAAAAACTATTGCATGTAGCGGAGATTAGAATTTTGAGAAGGATGTGTGGAGAGACAAGAATGGATAAAGTTAGGAACGAGTATATTAGAGGAAGTTTGACAGTGGCGTCTGTTACAGATAAATAAAAAAGAAGTCGTTTGTCTTGGTATGGACTTGTAATGATGAAACAAATATGAATATTAATGGATGGAGAGGAAGAGCAAGACCAAAGAAAAGATGGATCGATTGTGTGAGGAATGATGTGAAGTAAAAAAGAATAAATGATGCCGTGACGTATGACAGGGGAGTATGGATGAAGAAAACGTGTTGCGCCGACCCCAAGTAGAATGGGGCAAAAGCAGGAAGATTTTATACAAAAAATAGTCGTTACTAAATCACAGTGTTCGAAATACATTTTTGTTTACAAGTTTCAAATTAAAACGGAGCCAAATAAACAGATGCAAACCTACCTACACGCAAGCACTCACAAATATCTTGTATGTAAAATGTTCTGTTGAACGTTTGATCTTACGTTCTTACATACGAGTTTGTGGTTAAATAATAACAGTCGCTCGGGTCGATCGTTAGGTTAAGCCGTGCTTGCCTAGTTTGGTCTGTAGATGGGTGATCACCCATTACATACCGAGTTCCTCCGTGCCTCGGATAGCACGTTAAGCCGTTGGTCCCGGCTTTGATTTCTAGATATTT
The DNA here is from genome assembly GCA_905147715.2 of Xestia xanthographa. Lineage (NCBI taxonomy): Eukaryota > Metazoa > Arthropoda > Insecta > Lepidoptera > Noctuidae > Xestia > Xestia xanthographa. The sequence continues at coordinate 10,516,710 of LR990660.1, read as the reverse complement.
GGCAGTTGTTAAGTAGTCAGTGGCCCAAAAAGTCTGACAACCAGTCTTACCAAGGGGTATCGTTATTACCTGGTACTAACTGGGTTGTGAAGGTCAGATAGGCAGTTGCTCCATGTAAAATACGGGTATTCAGCTGCATCCGGTAAAACTGAAAGCCGATCCCAACATAGTTGGGAAAAGGCTAGGCAGATGATCTTACCTGTCCCATATTCCTCACTCTAACATCGATAGTAATGACTCCTGGCTTCAGCGGTACTACTCGCACGGACAGTCCCTCGGCTACTGATCTCTCGAGCATGTCTGTGAACAATAATAAAACGGTAAACATGATATCAACTACACGATGCCAAAATTCGAGTTCATGAAGTTGACCCCCTGTATTACAAGTAGAGAACATCTTTAGGCTGAATAATGATGATTTGAACCTAAAATTTTCATTTCTCTGACTTTAAGGTAGCACAAATTGCGGGCTCGAACTCGTTGGTGGGCGTGGCCAAAAAGCACGCTGTCTCACCTGGCATTGTGCTCGACAGAGTGAGTTCAGTGAGATGCACGATAAGTAAAAGGCGCGTGTAAAAAAATACGAATAGGCCTTTGGAAAATCAAGTTTTATTAAAAAAACACTGCATAAATCAAATCTAATTAAAATTTATTGAATTCTTCGATATTTGTGCTTTGTCGGTACCGACTTTGTTTTGGAAATTTGACCCTTCTTTTATTACTAATTTACGCCCAAAGTTGCGTTAAAATCTATACATATAATAAATCTGTAGAAAAATCGTTTTTGTACATCGAAAATATTTTGAAAAAAAAATTGCCAGAGTGTTAAGGATAACCAACAGAACTCATTTCCAGCATTTTTTGAATTTTTGTCTGTTTGTCTGTTTATCTGTTTGTCTGTTTCGATGATCAAGCATCACGTAAAATTTACAAAACCAATGTAGATAACTTTTATACATAAAAATTGTGTGTAGCTTGGGGTATTATTTAGTTTTTGTTTCATTGAAATCGGTTTATTCTATCAAAAGATATATGGACTTAAAGTTTTCAAGAAGAACTAATCATCAAATGTAAGATACATACATGCAGCGACATCTGTTGAACTAAAATGGTACCAATGACTAAAAATGTGCTCACCACTTAACTTTTAAATCGACTGACCGGCTTTAAAAAATATATATAGCATAATATACTTTAGCAGTTTTACATTTTGGTCGATAGACGGCGTTGTTTATTTCACTCCATTTTCTGAATCGAATGAGTCTCGCCCGTGTCAGTTGCCTATTTTTTTTTTTTTTTTCGGATGTGAAATCATCTCACAATGACTCCTCCTGCTCTGGGCGGAGCAGGAGGGAGTGTCAGACTTTTACTGACTAAAACCCATCCATGTTCCTTCATCGCCCTTTGTGTTCCGGGGCCACGGTATCTCTTTCGAACAGTCCCGCAACCCCGGCACGCATCGGTCCTTACGGACCCCTTCCTTTTTGCTGACTCTCTTTGAGGCGCGCGTGGACCACGAACACGCCGTCGACACGGCCTGTCGTCATGAGACGGACGGACGGCGAGCTAGCCCATAGCCCACCGTCCACAGGCCCGCGCCTACGGTGGCCGGGGGCCACGTGGTGGCCCCGGGCGCCCGGGGCGTCTCCCGCGGCGGCCGGGACGTTGAGAGGTTCTCTCCCTCTCACGTTCCGCCACCTCCTTCTCTTGCATTACTGCTTCGCAGAAGGAGGTGACGGCGTCCCATTCCGTCTCGCTCCGGACCATGGCTTGCACCAGGGCCGGACGCGAGAGGTCGCCGCCGCCAACGTGTCAGTTGCCTCAAGATTGGTTTTTTAACCGACGAAAAAAAAGAAGGAAATTCTCAATTCAACGCGTATTTTTTTTATATATGACCACGGATAACTTTCACAGAGAAGTCCGTACTTGGTCCTTTTTTGTGAAAAGCGTAGGTACATTTCAAAGTTGGTCCCATTTTATAATTGAAAAATCGTGTTTGGGCTAATTTCTTGCACCTTTGATGAGAACTTTCGACCTAGCTGGAGTATGACTGTCATCGAGTGTCTAAGGATGAAGACGTAAGGCGATTATTTTAGCGATTAATGCAAATATATCTATGAAATTAAATTGTTACCCACTTGGATCTATATCTACTAATATTATAAAGCTAAAGAGTTTGTTTGGTTGGTTGAACGCGCTAATTACAGGAACTACTGGTTCGAATTAAAAAAAACACTTTTAGTGTTGAATAGTTATCGAGGACGGCTATAGGTTATCTTAACATCACGCTATAATTAAAAGGAGCGGAGCATCAATGATAAATGTTGCAAAAACAAGGAAAATTTATTTCTTTCGAGAGCTTCCTTTGCGGGCGCTGCATAAACGGTTAAAGTTACGCAACAATCATGTTTTAGGGAATTGTTCGTTTCAAAACGTTCTAAAAAAAAACCGCGATAGCATTATGTCTATCTTTTAAGGTTGACTCCACTCTCTCTAACCCTCTCTCTCTCATGTGACGCAAACGAAGTTGCGCGGGTCAGCCAGTTGGCAATAAAAACAAATCTTGGGTAGATAATAATTTTATTTTTGAATTGTTTTTGTTTTTACTATGGACACCTTTAACGTGCACATCTTGCTACATTGTTCTCACATAATGTACCATCTCAACATGAATGATGTAACCAAGATTTTGTAAAAATATTCGGATTTAAAAGAGTGTCCATGGAGTTTCTTGCCCGTTCTTCTCCATAGAGATCAATCTGAATCAGATCTAGGGAATGGGCAACTCAGTACTTTCACAGTTTTTATGTCTTGTGACGGGGACTGTAGCTACATTTAATTTTCATATTTGTTTCGACAATTCAAAAGTGCCTGTAACTGGCCTACTTGAAATAAATGCTTTGATTTTGATCATAACTTTTTAACGACTTTTTATTCTACTATTCTGTTTCCGCACAGATAAAATTAATAATGAGACAAAACGACATAATGTTTAACTTTCAGTGTAGTAACATCTTCCCGAAATTTCTATAGAAAAAATGTCGTCAAGTGTCACCTTAGGATTTTACGCAGACTTAACGCACACGACGCACATCTTCGATCATTCTATTCGGATGCAGATTGCATACTAAAAGTGTGCGCCGTCTGCGTCATTGAAGCAGTTGCTCTATTTTTTTCGCGAACTTTTGTGAGGCGCGGCGCGGCGTGATCTGCCAGAATAACACGGATTTTTTTGGCCGAAGGACTTTTTGCGCGTCGTATGCGTTACTGCATAGAATTGCTTGGGTTATATTTTCACAGACTTAAAAGTGCGTCACAGATAGTCGTCTGCGCAGGCCCTAAGGCATATTTATGAATATGCAAGGGTTTTTTGAAGTGAAAACTTCTTTAGGCGCGTTGAGCACTTTTTGGGTGAAGGAAAAACATTGAACTCATCGTCACGTAACGTAAAGTGCGGTCACGCTTCGTAGCCGTTCGTAGCACTCGTAGCATCCGCTACGGCGTAGCACCACATAGGCATGTGTGAGGCATTACCAGTGCTACGACTGGGGCGGGGCCTGTATACTTTTTGTTTTCACTTCTATCGGCAGTCCCCAAAGACTACTCCGATTTTTTTTAAGCCTGTAAGGGTTCTTACTGCGTACGTGTTTATTAGGTGCTGTGAGTCATGTAAATAAAACAACTGATTTCGGCGAGCGCTAGTACATAACTAAAAATGAATAATTATTTATTTCGCTATTGCTTGTTGACCTACATACAAGTCGTTGATGACGATGCACCACATTATTTCCCCCTTTTTAAAAAAAAAAAACTTTGTAAATACACTTACATAAAAAACAAAAAAAATACATAGTTGTTAAATATTCCCTAAAATCATACTATACACTTAGCAATATAATGGTCCAGTAAACTGACGTTGTAAAACAAAATAGAAAAAATACTTAATTACACTTCGCCGTTACACTATTCTTCTGTTTATCTTTAATATTAACGATGGAGAAACCGCGTTCTGGGAAGTTCTTCATACGTTTTGTGCTCCTTGTGCTCCGTTTGCGTGATGGTTGCAACGCATGGAGACCGTTGGGGGCGCCGCCTGACCTTGTCTGGTGTCAATAATATGACGTATCGCAAAATCGTACCACCGGACGTATGACGCGACCTGAACGTGTTGTGTTCGGCGCGGTCTTATTATTTTCCGCTGTCTCAACATTCTTGTGGTCGTTTACTTGGCTACTGCTACTTTTCATGTGTGCTAAAGGTTCGTTTACCTTTTCATCGGTTAAAATATAAGCTGGTTTTAATCTATCCACTGTTACTATTGACGTTTTCTTCAGCATTTGAATTTTGTAATATTTGTCTTGTTTCTCCAAAACTTTATATGGGCCTTCGTAAGACGGGGTCAGTGGTTTCTTCACAGCATCCGTTCTGACGTATACGTATTCACAGTCTTTCATGTCCGGGTGAATATATGGTTTGTGACTTGTAGCGTGGTGATTCCTATTAAATGGGCTTAGTTTTGCCATTGTCTTTTGGAGAGTCTGTGCATAATTTTCTGGTGATGTTTCTTGCTTTTTCGGCTCGATAAACATTCCAGGCAGACGTATGTTTGTTCCATATAACATTTGTGCTGGGCTTATATTTTCTTTCAGTCGAAGTGCTGCTCGTAGTCCTAGTAAAACTATAGGTAATTCGTTCGACCAATTTGTTGTGTTGCCGCGCGCGATTAGCGCGGTTTTCATTGATCTATGCCAGCGTTCAACTAAGCCATTTGATTGCGGATGATAACTGGTGGTCCTGGTTTTCTTAATACCAAGTGACTTAGTCAGAGCAATAAATAAGTTTGACTCGAACTGTCGTCCTTGGTCCGTGGTTATGGTGTTTGGGCATCCGAATCTTGTTATCCAGGTATTTATGAGGACTTCCGCTACAACTTTTGCTGTTATCTCTGCTACTGGTACAGCTTCCGGCCATCTTGTTTCTCTGTCGATCATTGTCACAATGTATTTGTTGCTGTTGGATTCTGGTAATGGGCCGACAATGTCAATGTGCACGTGATCTAAACGTTCTGTAGATGGGAACGTTCCGATTGGTGCCGAGTTGTGCCTATGTGTCTTGCTTTTCTGGCATGCCTCACATGTTCTCGCCCATATTCCAACGTCGGTATTGATGCGAGGCCAAAAATAGTGTTCGGTGATCATTTTCTTCGATGCTCTTATACCGGGATGTGTTATATTGTGCATAGTGTCGAATACTTGTTTTCGAAGCGATTTCGGCACATACGGTCGTAATTTTAACTTTGAGTTTTCGCAGAGTAGGTGTCTCGTTCCTGTTAGCTGTATTTTTTTCCAGCTAAGGTTGTTTTTGTTTAACAGCTGAGTGAGTTCAATGTCCGTGTCTTGCATATCTGCCAACTCATTCCAATCCACGGGTGTCGGGCAGTCTATCTGTTCGACTCGCGACAATGCATCGGCCACCGGGTTCATGTTACCGGACAGGTGACGTATGTCTGTCGTGAATTGTGCGATAAACTCGAGGTGACGTAGTCGCCTTGGGGCTATCAATTTGCTTGTGGAGTTTTGTCTAGTAGTGAAGGCGTGACATAATGGCTTATGATCGGTGTATACTATCAACTCTCGTCCCTCGACATAAGGTTGAAAATGCGTTACTGCCATGTAAACTGCCAGCAATTCTCGATCATATGTGCTGTATCTTGATTGAGTTTCACTCAGTCCCTTTGAGAAAAAGGAAAGCGGCTTCCAGTTTCCGTTTTCGTACTGTTGTAAAACGGCGCCAACGCACGTTTGAGACGCATCTGTCATGAGTGATAGCGGGGAATGCGTTGTTGGTGAGGTCAATGTAACAGCGTCGCTTAGACTTGCTTTACATTGATCGAATGAATCTAGCGCCTCTGGAGTCCATTGTATTTCAGTTTTGTCATTTTTCTTCGATCCAATGAGGTATTTGTTCAACCGAGCTTGATGTTGTGCTGCTTGTGGTATGTTGTTCCGGTAAAAGTTAATCATGCCTAAAAATCTTCGTAACTCTTGCACAGTTTTTGGTAATGGGTATTTGGTGATTGCTTCGACCTTGTCGGGTAATGGTTTGATACCGTCTTTTGTGATCTGATATCCGAGGAATTCTATTTGCGTTTTGCCTAGTACGCATTTGGCTTGATTTATTGCAATGCCATACTCGTCTAGTCGTTTGAACACTTCATGTAAATGACGCCGGTGTTCGCTGACTGATGATGACGCCACTAATATATCATCTATATACACGAAGATAAAGTCGAGTCCCGCTAAGACTGTGTTTAGGAATCTGACAAAGGTTTGACCTGCGTTTCTTAGTCCGAACGGCATTCTTGGAAATTCGAATAGACCGAACGGGGTGATTACTGCAGTCTTTTCTACCTCTTGTACTGGAATCTGATTGTAAGCCCTTTTTAAATCGATCGTTGAGTATATACTGGTTCCGGGTAATAGGTATGTGAAATCGAGTAATCTCGGAATCGGGTATCTATCCGGTACAGTGATCGCATTCAGTCTCCTGTAATCACCACATAACCGTAATTCGCCGTTTTTCTTTGTTGTCACGTGCAAAGGGCTTGCCCACGGGCTCTTGGAAGGTCTGCATAACCCTGTCTCTAACATATGTTCTATTTCTTTTTTCACTCTAAGGTACTTGTCTGCTGGCAAAGGTCTTGACTTGGAGTGAACAGGGTGTCCGTTGGTGATGATTTGATGAACTACGTTGTGCTGCGGTTGTGACTGTGCGTCTATAGGTCTCAGAATGTTTGGATAGTCTGCTAAAATGTCTGCATAATCTTCGGTTAAATTTACGGTCCGAAGTGTTGGTGTGCTGGACTTCATTAACTTTGCGTTACTCTGAAGACCAGTTGTACCATCTATTAAGCGTTTATTCCTAATATCCACCAAGATGTTATTTTTTTCTAGAAAATCAGCACCCAGTATTGGTTGCGTAATGTCAGCAACGATGAAAGTCCAATGGTACGGCCGTCTCAAATTCAGATTTAACGTCAGCGTTTTGTCGCCATATGTTTTAATTCGCGTTCCGTTTGCGGCGTATATTTTATATGTATCGTCAGATTTTAAATTTCCTCTTCTAGGTATTGCTGAAATATTAGCGCCAGTATCTACCAAAAAACGAAACCCACTTTTTCGGTCGGTTACGCACAGGCGGTTTGAAGGTATGATAGCGCTGACGACCGCCTCTGTCAACGCTGAACTTAGTTTTCCGACGGTGTCTTCCAATTGCATGGTTTTTCGCAGGTCCGGGCTCGATTTCGGTACCGAAGATGATACTTGCATAACCAATTGGGGCTGTCGGGTGAAATCCTCGTTCTGGAGTGGGATCTTGTGCGCGACATGCTTCGATTACGTCTGTAATTTCGATGTCCTCTGTCTGCGTTTGTTCTCAAGGCGGCTATTTCCATGGTTAGCTTACTCATTTGGTTGACTAACTCAACCATTACCTGTGTTTGACCGCTTGATCTTCCTTCCAAAATCTTGTCTGCTATGGCGGCGTTACTGATGTCTGTCGCTCCGCATATTGGCGTTCCACTTCCACAACTTCCGCTTGAGTTCATGTCTTCGGTAACTATGTGCCTCTTGAAAACCAAACCAGGGAGATCCGCTTGTGGCTGATAAGGCTGTGCAGTGCAGTTACCACGACGTGGGAAAATAACAAGAAATCAATTTTAAATCGCGGCGCGTGTCACTACTGTTCGATATCGGGGTCACCAGATGTAAGGGTTCTTACTGCGTACGTGTTTATTAGGTGCTGTGAGTCATGTAAATAAAACAACTGATTTCGGCGAGCGCTAGTACATAACTAAAAATGAATAATTATTTATTTCGCTATTGCTTGTTGACCTACATACAAGTCGTTGATGACGATGCACCACAAGCCCCACTTACCATCAGCATGTGTAGTATAGAGCCGGGCGGCGGCGGGGTCCCGCAAGGTCCACGTGACGCGCGGCGCCGGCTGCAGCGCGGCTAGTGCACCCGCACTCAGCGCTCCCGCCTCCACCCACACGGGGCTGGGGGACCCTACCAGCAGGGTTTGCGTCGCTGCCTTTACGCGGACGCCTGATATCGGTATCACCTGTAAAACAACATATTTGAAGGTAAAACAAAGGCCCTTTCATCATGTAGAGCTCGAAACACACAGAGAGCTGGTTCGGGTCGTGTCCGTCAAGTGAGAACCGCTGATCATTGCCTTCACACACAACGCGGGCGCGTGTCGGGCGCGGTTCGGGCGTATTCGACAAGACAGCGACAACGGTTGCTATCAAAACGCAGTCAGATGTCGAGGTTTCCTCGCGTACAAATATAGATCCCTAGGCATTCCACTGCTTACAATACGGTCGACGTATCTTGGCGAGTCCGAACTTCGCGCAGAAGGTTGTGCAATCACTGTTTTGAGGAACCAAATGGTGGCATGAGGCGACGTGCGGGGGGCGGTGGTCTAGGCTAGAGATTGACCAAAAATAAACACAATCGACCCTTTATTCAATCTAATATCGTAATCGATTAGTTTTAAATATAATTAATTGATTTTTGTTTATTTAGGATATTAAACGAAATAGATTTACAAATATAGTGTATTTTGTTTGTGAATAAACGGGATTTCGATTGAAATTAAAAAAAAACTTATTAAATTCTATTTTCTCGGTTGAAAGACTTGATTTACATAAAATATCAGTTATCTATTAACGACTACTTGAGTAACGACTATTTGAGAAAATTTAAAACCTCCTTAAAAAATTAAAAATAAATATATTTTTTGACTTAATTTTAATCGATTTGAATAAAAATCGATTAAACAGCACCCTCAGGAACGCGTATTGGACATCCCTATTTGATTACTTCGTGAAGCTTCGTGCTTATTCGGCAATGCTCGGTACACGGTAATATGTCTCACTCACACGTTAGCATTGGTGTCGTTTTCGTGTCACTATCTCTGTCTTGAGTACAGTCGGTTATAAAAGTTTTCGTTGTAAATTATTTATTATTGGTTATTATTATTGTTTAGTTTTTTGTTTAGTGTTAAGTTTGTTCTATTTGCGGTATTTGCAAGTGTCAGTTGGCACTTATATTATTCGCCAAATATGCCAACCAAAGCATATTATGGTTATTTTATTCGTACATTGGTTTATAAAAAATAAAGACAATAACAGTTTTCTTCACGAGTGTACATGCGCTAAAGTTCGCAGAGCCTATGTTCAGACTCGCCAAGATACATCGGCCGTATTGTACATGAGTTTTTGGAGGTGATTGTTGGAAACGAATAAACCCTGAATTACGCAACAGTTAAAAAGTTGCGAATGCCTGTAATTTTTGAATCTATCAAGCTCCAAAAATTGGTAATTGATTTTCAATATGCAAATATTAGAGAGAGACTTCGAGCACGCCAACTCGGGCAAGTTACGTTCGAACACGAAGGAGATGGCGGGGTCTTAATTCGCCATCCCCTTCGTGTTAGGTTTCCTTAAGCCCTGCAGACAGAAATAGGAGCCTAGGAGTGGGCTACGTCGACTACGCTTCTAAATCAGTCAAGTAAACTCTATCAATGTTACCTCAACTTCAGATTCAGCGCTCGCCATCTCAACATTAGCGATGTCGGTAGCCACGAGCTTGATGCGGGAAGTGCCGATTGATAAACCGTGTACGGTACCCGACGACGTCACCTGTCAAGGAGAAATAACTAGGATAAAAATAAATAATTTTCTATGTGAACTTCTTAATAGGGCTGATTTTATCAAATTGGTTTTTAGGGCTCAGTAGCTCAGGCAGTCCGCCCAAATAGTGCAAATACTGTGCCAAATGTTGCGCAATTATTGATACATTACTGATGGACGCCCGCTATGGAAAACAGTGAAAATATTGCCGGCCATACTCTGCCATGCTCATTCACTGATTGAAGTACGTAAGTAAGTTTTTTTACATACTTACTTACCCGGGACCCGGGGCCGGGCGGGTACCTACCTCAACATGACTGAGTCCTGTAGTAGCCCTGTAGCTGAGCGCGGCCAGGTGCGGCGGGGGCCCGCCCTGGTGCCGCAGCTGCAGGCGCGCGCCCGGCGGGACCCGGGGCCGGGCGGGTACCTACCTCAACATGACTGAGTCCTGTAGTAGCCCTGTAGCTGAGCGCGGCCAGGTGCGGCGGGGGCCCGCCCTGGTGCCGCAGCTGCAGGCGCGCGCCCGGCGGGACCCGGGGCCGGGCGGGTACCTACCTCAACATGACTGAGTCCTGTAGTAGCCCTGTAGCTGAGCGCGGCCAGGTGCGGCGGGGGCCCGCCCTGGTGCCGCAGCTGCAGGCGCGCGCCCGGCGGGACCCGGGGCCGGGCGGGTACCTACCTCAACATGACTGAGTCCTGTAGTAGCCCTGTAACTGAGCGCGGCCAGGTGCGGCGGGGGCCCGCCCTGGTGCCGCAGCTGAAGGCGCGCGCCCGGCGGGACCCGGGGCCGGGCGGGTACCTACCTCAACATGACTGAGTCCTGTAGTAGCCCTGTAACTGAGCGCGGCCAGGTGCGGCGGGGGCCCGCCCTGGTGCCGCAGCTGAAGGCGCGCGCCCGGCGGGACCCGGGGCCGGGCGGGTACCTACCTCAACATGACTGAGTCCTGTAGTAGCCCTGTAGCTGAGCGTGGCCAGGTGCGGCGGGGGCCCGCCCTGGTGCCGCAGCTGAAGGCGCGCGCCCGGCGGGACCCGGGACCGGGCGGGTACCACTTCCAGTGGCGGGAATACTAGCACCTACACAAAAAATTTTATATTAAGTTAAAGAGCCATTAAATCTGCTGGTTTTAAGTCTAAATTCAAGACTGTACCAAACTAAGCCGATGACAACAATCGATGGAATGTGGTGTTAACTGTGCATGACAGCAGGACTTCTTTCATTCGATTCTTATTATTCATTGTACACTAACATAAAGCCCTAAGTAATAAGGTTAAAAAGTGGTCACAGTCAGTGAACTCGGTAGTACAAAAGCGATTTTAATCCGAAATTCGGTTTTCTAGCAAAAACCTGAGTGCGATAAACCATCAATTATATTTTGAGGCAATGCTGAACGCTGATTGACCACAACCTAGTTTAATCTAAAGACAGATGTAAAAAAACCCTCTCACCTCAACTTCAGGGCTCCAAATCCCCCCAAACAGCGCCCTAACCCGCCCCGTGCCCTCCTTGAGCCCGCACATGGCGCCGTCCTTCACAGACACGTACCCGCCCGCCCTCCACTCGGGCGCGCGGCCCACGGACAGGTAGCGGTGCGACACGCCCTTCACCAGCGCGGAGATGGGGACGCATGCGCCCACGCCCACTGCGCGGGACGTTGATACTTCCACGCTTAGAACTTCTTCGATGTGGACCTGGTGGAAATAGATTGACTGAGATATATACTCCTGTATTACTCCAAAGGATATTCGTATAAGGCCCGGTACTCCAGGCCTATACTAGAATATACAGCCTAACGATAAAGATGTTGGACTGACACGCAAAAAGTCATAAAATCAAATTCAGCCCACTGCATTTCATTTACAAAAGATTTTTTACCATTGCCACTCGAAAAAGGGCATTTTATTCATCGATAACAATTAATAAAACGCTCTTTTACTCATTGAATGAATAAAGACATTTTGAATTTGGAACAGACACAAATTATGTACACAAAAAACCGGCCAAGTGCGAGTCGGACTCGCGCACGAAGGGTTCCGTACCAATTATTATAAAAAAATCACGTTTGTTGTATGGGAGCCCCCCTTAAATATTAATTTTATTCTGTTTTTAGTATTTGTTGTTATAGCGGCAACAGAAATACATCATCTGTGAAAATTTCAACTGTCTAGCTGTCACGGTTCATGAGATACAGCCTGGTGACAGACAGACGGACAGACGGACAGACGGAGAGACGGACAGACGGACAGACGGGCGGTCTTAGTAATAGGGTTCCGTTTTTACCCTTTGGGTACGGAACCCTAAAAAAAAACGTACTGAAAGTAGTAGGTACTAGGTGGCTGAATGAAGCTATTCCATTCCAATTTTTTTTTAAATATCCCGCCAATTTTAGTTAGGTTCTTTTCTGTCTGCTTTACGTACAACTAATACAAAAACTGTTTAATGTTCATATTTAATCCTTTGTTGTTTTATTACTGATTATTATAATGAAATGTGATAAATATAAATACCATAGCCCGATTTATTTTCTCACAGTCTATGGTAAAAAGTAGAGTACAGAAAACGTGAAAAAAATAATTGTCTCCGTCCTTGTATCCCCCGCTCCGCTCAGGATTCTAATCTGAATCCTTCGCTGCTCTCGGGATCCAACTTCGTCCCTCAAATTAAATTCCCTTTTTTTTTTCACTTGTTGTATAATCTACTATTTTAACAAATAACACAAAAATATTTAACAGGTTGGTACTGTGTTGACATTGGTTCAGCAAGTTTATATGATCCAAATCTATTTAAGTTGCGAGTAGGCTTTTTTTGGGTTAGCTCGTTCCATCGTCGACCTCATTTCTGTCGTCAGGACAAAATTGAGGTCAAGAGTAAGCCCACTTAACATTAAAAAATAAACAATTTTCTGGAACTGTTTGCTTGCAGACAAATTGTTTTGCAATTTAGCAAATACTGATTGCTGTTATATTAAGAGCCATTTCACAAAATTTAAACGCTCGAGTTTAGGTAAAAGACCGCAGCTTTGTGTATGTGTGCGTAGCTATCCACACTTACACAACGCGAACAATGCAGCGCGAGTATCGAGACGGACTAAACAATCTTGGGCCGTTACAATCGTAATGCACCTTGGTTTGAGATTTAGGCAAAAATGTAATTTATTTATTCAGTCTTTAATCTATTAAACCCTTCTAAACTAATAAAACACAAATATATGTTATGTAAATATGTTTATCTACACCCATGCTATAAATCCTCTATAAAGTTCGACGACCTGATTGGCGCAGCGGTAGTGAGGCTGCTTTACGTTCTTAGGGTCCCGGGTTCGAATCCCGGTCGGAGCAAATGTTTGTGTGATGAGCATGGACATTTGTTTCCGAGTCATGGATGTTTATATGTATAATAAGTATGTATTTACAAACAAAAAGTATCTATGTAGTATATCAACTATCTGGTGTCCACGACACAAGCCTCGTTGCTTAGTGTGGCATTAGATGGCGCTGTGTGTAATGTCCAGCAATATTTATTTATTTATTTAAAGGTATCTGAAACAGTTAGCTTATGGCCAACATTAAAACAACCAGTGTCTTAATAACCATTATAACACCCAAACGGGTGTTATAATGTTGTACTGAATTTCATTATGCAACTCGTTTTAAAAAAAGAACATCGAATGTGGTAGTGAATCGAACGTCTAGCACGTGCGATTCACTACCACAGCGCCGTAATTAAAAAAAAACTTATAGGTTAATTCGATTTCACGTCGTATGCCGCCATTTTTGTTCGACATTTGGATATTAGTATTGCATTATGTACTTTGTTGTTTACAAAAATGAGTGACAACAATGAGTGAGTGAGTTACAAGCTTTGTGAATTTTGATAATTGAACAATCCAAAATGTAAATAATTATATTACTACCTATACACGGTTTGTTTGTAGTAAATACAAGCAATTAAACTTTCCATGAATTTACATAGACTTCTTAGAACACTGCAACACCATAAGGTTTCAGAACCTTTTATGGAGGATTCATATCATGGATGTAGATAAAGTCTTGTATGCAACTGTACATAATTAGGTATTAAAACACTCATGTGATACTATTATCACACTCGGCTTCGCCTCGAGTGATAAACCCACATTCGTGTTTTAATACCCCTCATTATACAACAGTTGCATAAGTAACTATTTTACGTGTATGTTTCTATTACATATTTTTCAACACACTTGCTCGTAAAGTGAGCCTAATGTGTGCAATAATATTACACACTAGTGCATTATAGAATTATGCCTACAATGTTAATTTAGTAGGTACCTAACTGCAAATAATATGCGAGTACACAGAGCATTTTCAATTTAACCGGGTAATACAGTTTTTTTTTTGTAACAACAAAGAGGTTTTATGTCGCTGAAAACCCATTTACGTTTTTGGAATAAATAATTAATGTGTCCATAATTAAGACGGAAAAACATTTATTAATATCAAATTATTTATAATTTACAATAATTTGTTATAGGTGAAATGTATTTGTATTTTATCACTAAAATTATAATTTCGAAGTAGGCTGTATGGCTATAAGTATCACCTTACATTTGGCGAGTGCAAAAAAAAAAACTTGCGCGCCATTTCTCATAATTTTCATATTTTGTTTGTATCGCATTTGTTGCTGCATGTTTGTTTTTTCCTCGCAAGTGTGTTGAAAAAGTGCGTATGAAACTCGTGAGCAACTTGCTCACTAGACATTCGGCTGATTTACGCCCTCGCCTGCGGCTCGGGCTGCAACTCACAGCCTCGTACTTGCAACTTACTTGCATCATAATATACTATATTATTATACTTTTTATTATAAATGATAAATGATGTTTATTTTGCAAGTTGGTTTTTACAAACGCTTTTACCACAGTATATATAGTAGTGTATCTCGGCCGCATGATAGAAATAAATGCCTACAGCCGCGCGGTACGTAAACATGCGTAAGGGCTGCCCATCTCCAGCATTTTAATTACATTTGCCTACTTTCTGTTTCTATTTAGTTTTGTGATTGTAAATATCCTTTTTATATAAATAAATGAAATACTTTGTATATTGAATAGGAAGTGTTCAATAAAAATGCGTGTTGTTTTTTGATTGGTAGATTTGCAAACTAACAAATTTATTTAGAATTTAGAATTATGCAAACTAACAAAACACACATGCACCGAAGTTTTAACACAAGCGTAAGTAGGTAGGTACCTACCATATCATGATTCATTCAGAACCGCATATAACTACCTTTTTCACTCGTCTCAATAACTTTCCGTTACTCTATTCGATTTATGTATTAATCCAAACACATTTTTTTTGTGAGATAAAAGGAAATACTTATCCATTAAAAAGACACACATTATGTACCTAACTAATAGTAAGTAAAATTATTTTATAGTCTTACCTTTCAGAGTTTCCAGGTAATTTAATAAAACTTATGTCTGGATGAGTTATTGACGAATTCATACAACCAAAAACAGCACAATACTTCCTACTCGTCATATTAACTGATTTTTAGAGAAAAAATCACGCGGTTATAGTTAAAAAACAACACACCGTCCGTACGACACTGCGGTACAGCCGTGACTGTCTGCGCCCCGGGCGCACCCTTAGATCGAGGCGCGTAGGTATAGCTCGCGTTTCGTCCGTTTCTATGAAGTCGGAGTACTGTATTATAACATTACCGTGCTTTTACACGTCATTTTTTAAAACTAGATATTTAGTAGGTAGGTAGGTTGATAAACATGATAATCTTGATTTCGAAGCGCGTACTCTTTCTGGTTCCTTAACTACTAAATACATTAAATTCAAGCGTTAACAGTATTTTTCAGTAACGAGGTTTTTTCATATTCTTACTTTTGATCGACTGATTATGCTCTCAAAGTTGAAAGATTTTTTTAAGGATACCTACTTTGTGTAGGTGTGTGTATCTATGATATATCATGAATTGCATCTATTTGCTTTGTTCATAAACTTCTTCCGTGTCGATGGCCATCTAAATTGATTCCTCTCAAAAATTTACTACCGAGTTCCTTTAGTAGGTATTTAAAAAAAGAAGTACTTACTAACAAGTTTTAATTAAAATTAACAGTAAGTCAGTTTATTAGTATGTTGTTTTGTAGAAGACGGCGGGAGATTACGGCAAATTCCTCCCATCATGGGAGAGGCTTATGTCCAGCAGTGGACGTTGTGGGCTGTTGTTGTTGTTGTTGTTTGTAGAAGATGTCAGGAATATACTACGACTTCACGTTCTCATGTAATGTTCCCTGATAATCTATCTATCTATCTAATGCCAAAAGAATACGCGCTGACGTGAGCGAAGCCGCGGGCACAGCTAGTTGTAACTAAAACATTAAATTTTATTGAATCAGTCTTTCCACTAGGACCCTGCACGGCGTCTCTTCTAAAAGTACTATCCTCCTCTACTCGATTCACGCGATTTCTCATTCTAAAATGAAAACAAAAGAGCTATCAAATTTCGGATCCCAAATATTTTTAAAGGAGTGTTAAGTGTTTTCAAACCCTTCAAATTGTAATTACGGTTCTATATTCTATGTCGATATAATTATATGTTAAGAAAAGAAAATTAATATGTCAGTGTCAGGTTGTATGTTGAACAAAATATGATTCGCGATCGTAGCAAATAATGGATTTGCGGAGTTATAATCAAATCATTAATGAAATAGTCTTTTGAAAATTTGAATTTCGCGGGCTACCCTTGCGCTTTCACCTTACGCGATCGATAACTATGTATATGAATTGCAAATAAAAATAATATCCACCTCGCTTCTGTTTTTTATTTTCTTTTATTCTTTCCTTATATTGACACAATGATAATACAACCCTTACGCCCCATTGCTAAAACTGATAAAACAGAAATATAACTATTCATTTACAAATTACTAAAATAATACTTTACTTGATAATAAACGAAATTCTAACCTAATGAAAAAAAAATACAAAGAGAATCAAAATGTTGTAGTCGTAGTATAACAGTGCGTTTACGATAGATACGCTCGAAAATCGGGACGCGGAAAAAAATGGCACAGGTCCTTCGTCGATGGGCGCTCGGGCCGTACTAATCGGTGCTCGCTTATGCGTCGTAATTTATTCTAATTTAGAGTGATGTTAAAAATTATTTTGTATCTGATTAAATGAATTGATTTTAATAAAACTTTGGAATTAGTTTAGTAAAAGAACATAGTTTATTTTTACATTTTTTTTTCAATGTAATTACGCTTTATTCAAACCAAAAAATCACGACAAAATAGCAGTATAAAACGTAAAAATTGACCTAAGACTTTATTTTTTTACTAATTAATGTTATTAATTATCGATATTCTAGTACATTATTTGTCGACAAAAGTATATGTCTGATGCTTTGTGTATTTATATGAGTGAAATTTAAAAATATTTATGATAGTATTAGGGGTCTGAAATTGACTCTGCGAAGATTTTTTAGTAAACTAGTTGTGGGAGATTAATCACTACATACTAAAAAAATAAGTTTTTGTAAATGTGTTACATTAAGTGTCAATAAGAAAAACTGATCTATTTTTAACATGTATTAAAAATGCCAGGGTGTTCTCTAAGATGGTAATTTAGGCGACTAAAGTCTTAGAAATTTGCGCGAAAACGTGAAATGGCTCTTAATACTTTAGCTTTAGAGCAAGCTTATCAAGTTGATTTTTCAACGTCACATAGCCACATGCTCTCTGACATTGTCATGAACTCACCTCAACCAGCTGTTTCTCTCCCTGCACACACATGTCGGTGACCAGCAGGTCATAGGTCCCCGGGCCGGGCACCGTGGCCGTGAGGGCGCCGCCCTGCAGCCCTGCGGCCACGCCCTTGGGACCCTCCACAGCGTACCGCCCGCTGCCGCCTGTGACGGTGGATATGTTGCTCACTGTTTCACTTTCCCAGGCTATGTTCACCTAGAACAAAGTGTAGGTATTTGTGATTTCAAGGAAGCTAAAGTGTGTTAGAAAACTGTTGAAGAAAAGATGCGACAAAAAAATAATAACGCGAGATCTGATGGTGAGGATAGGCTAGGAATAAAAGCAAGTTTTTTAGGGTAGATGACAAAAAAAAAAAACTAATTTGTTCGTCAGATAGATTTCGAAAAAATATTGGACACAGTTTTTCTTTTTTCACGTAAACAAAAAAATAAAAAATGAAGTCGAAAACTCGTATGACGTCACCGTTTGAGTACATTTTTTTGTGTGACGTGAAATGACGACACAGACTCATGATCTTTGACACGTTTTATCCACTCATGATCTTTGTCGACGTTTTATCTTCGTCAATATTTATAAATTTGATAAAACAAAAAACACGTATCCAATATTTTTCGATAATTTAACTGACGGACTAAACAGAATCATATTTTTTTTTAGTCAGTCTTCATCACTATTGTCCATCAATGGTGCCGATTCCCTTGTTTACAAACTAAACCAAATTTAAGTTCAGTGCATCTTTTTCTTTCTATTTCATTAAGAAAAGGACAGAAGATAAATTTTAGTTATGTTCTGTCAAATTAATCAGCGCCATACAAGTTTTAGACGCGATTAAAAAGTTGACTACTAAAATTACATCAAATTACGTCAGGTGCTGACTAATTTGACAGGATTAAATTAATATTTATCTTCTGTCCTTTTCATAATGAAATAGAAAGAGAAAGATGCATTCAACTTAAATTTAGTTTAGTTTGTGAACAAGGGAATCGGCACCAATATCTTTTTTTATGAGCAAACTAATTGACCGACCAAGACAAAACTGCACTCAATGGTCCACTCCACGAATGCACGAGAAAAGCCACAGTACGGGAGGAATGGCGACGGATTGTGAAGTTTGCAACCACCCGTGATGTGATGACCACGACCAGAGTGGTCGTAGTCGTCAGAAGGGTAGTCAAGAGTGTGACCAAGAAGAAGAATTATAAACCTTCAAAAGTAAATTCTGCCCGCAAATATTTATTATAGGCGTCCAATCTACACTTGAGCAACAAAACAGTAGTTTTGAACTTCCGTTTCGTAATATCCGGGTAGAAAGATAAATCAAAAATAGAATGTGTTTGAAATTTTCAGCTGAATACGCTATTCTCATATAATATGATACAGGCCATAATGCTTTTAGGATAGTCAACTGAATATGCTATACAGATAGACAGAGATGATGATACAGGCTCAGACCAAATAAAAAGGTAAAGACGGAAATGCGATCAGCAAAGTGAGGCTCGTCAAACTACGTCTCGCCGTGTACACTCAGACCAAAAAAAAAGTTAAGACGGAACTCTGCGAACACAGGAGTGAGGCCGGTTTCGTAAACATGTTGTGCATTTATTGAGGCGTAGTTTAATTGTACTTTGATGTAAATGTGTGCGTGTGAACGTGTATGAACAGAGCGAGACGTAATTTGACGGGCCTCACTTTGCTGTTCGCAGAGTTCCGCCTTTACCTTTTTATTTGGTCTGAGGATACAGGCCATAATGCTTTTAGGATAAATTGCTTTACCTTGATAGGATCGCACTTCAGCGGAGCGACGACCCTTGCTTGAATAGACGCAGTCGCATCAGGAATGCTCGCTTTTAACACACCAGTCCATCCGATAGCTAGGTCATCGGCTAACACTACCTGAAAACAAATCAATTATTATTTGTAAGGCAATACTGCAAACATTTTTGCGCACACACACAAAATATGGCTGCACAAGGATGGTTTGGCGCTGGGCCGACCACGGAACTAACGACGCCATTTTGTTTTCAATACCTTTCACAATCATTTAAAGATGTATGTGCAGTCGTGGTCTTTTCCGCCTGATCAGTTGATTTTTTTTTTCACTTAAATCATGCGGAGGCGCCGAGCCACGCCCCCTTGAAGTTTAAGCCTATTAGGAAAGCGTCAACTTTGGCGCGCAAAATAACATTAACTCTCGTTTGGCCTGCGTCTTCAGTGCGCTCGGCCGCTCGGTACCTTTTCATTTATTATTTCTATACAAAGTCAACGGGGCGGGGCTAGAGAGCGTTTCTATGTTGTAAGTGCAAGCAAAAATTAGCTTAGTGGTGATCAGGCGGGAGTGTCTTCGATAGTACATGGAATTTTTAGCGCAAAACATTTTAAAAATAACATTTGACGTAGTGCGAGAACCAAAAGATTCTGTATCTCTCTCTCTCTCTCTTGTTTTGCAGTAATTGTTAATTCTTTAACTTTTGTTGGATGTTACTCATCCGAGTTTTGTGATGGTAATGGTCAGTAACAATAACTTGTCATCATCATCATCTGCTTAGCTTTTTCCCAACTATGTTGGAGTCGGCTTTCAGTCTTACCGGATGCAGCTGAATACCAGTATTTTACATGGAGCGACTGCCTATCTGACCTCCGAAACCCAGTTAGTACCAGTACTACGATACGCCTTGGTAAGACTGGTTGTCAGACTTAGTAACATTGTCATCGTCATGTCAAACTTGATCAAGAGATCTCTCAATAGTTTGTCTCATTCTATCATTTTATACTTACTTGGTAATACTTAAACGGTACAGGCACAGGCACATACTCAGGGTGCGGTTCAACAAACAGCCTGTTAGTAGCCTTGTACTGTAAGCCGGGGTGATGAGGTTCAATTTCCCATGACATCTTAGGGCCGTTCTCGTCGAGAAGCTCGCGCCCAATCGCGTCTAGGAGAGTCACTTTTACTGATAACTCTTGACCAGGACGAAGCCAGACTCTGTAAGGAAAAATGGGTATTATTACTTTTGCTGTAAGGTCGAAAAGTCGCCAAATCCGAACAATAGTGACACAACCGCAGATTGCTTTTCATAACATAACATCAAGCCTGTAATCCCCGAAGGGCTAGGCAGCGGTGTACCTAATATTACACTCGCATTTCGCCTATGTTTAAGTCCCAGGTAATAGGGAGCGAGCCTATTTCCATCAACCGAGCAATGACTGTCAGTTGTCACTGAGAAATTCCCAATAACAATTTGCCCAACCAGGGAATCGAGCCCAGGACTCATGCTCATCAGTGGCGACCGTTAGACCAACAAAGAGGCAGTCCAATTGCTTAAGTAATCGATAATCAGGTGTTTCTGATGAAAAGTCAAATTCCTCTAAAGGTGTGTCCAAACATTGCGCGGCAAGAGCGCGGCAGCAGCCCGCGGCGTTAGCAGGACACATTTCTACC
Source organism: Xestia xanthographa (assembly GCA_905147715.2). Taxonomy (NCBI): domain Eukaryota; kingdom Metazoa; phylum Arthropoda; class Insecta; order Lepidoptera; family Noctuidae; genus Xestia; species Xestia xanthographa. The sequence continues at coordinate 10,495,808 of LR990660.1, read as the reverse complement.
GCGCTTTATTAGGACTAAACAGGGGTACGTTTAAGTAAGCCGGCGAAATTTTCACCGGATAAAAATTAAACTAGCGAGGGTTCGCTGAACGGAGTCATAGGTCTACTATGGCTTAAATCAACGTTAACTATCAAATTCAATTGACAGCTCAGCTTGTCAAACAAGTAACAACTATAATTCATCTCAAAAGTCCATAATCCAGAAATAAAATTCACGGAGACGATGAATTAAGTACTCGGTAGAAATATTCGTTTTCTAGGGCGCGAATCGAGCAAATGAAACAACAAACAGCTCAATGTCAATGTCAATCTGACAGCAGACTAAAATTTAGCGAGGTAAAAAGGTCGCTAAAATTTATCCTAGTCAGGCGAAAACTTATACCAGCGGACGACCGTGAACGGGGCAGATTAAATTTTAGCCAGTTTAATTTTTCACCTCGCGGTGTGCTTGAACGGGGTGTTTGACATTTAGTTAGTTTAAATTTTAAACTGGTTAATTGACTTAAACGCAGCCCAGACGCATGATACAGCGGGCGCGCGCGGCACTCGTCCAGTCGCAGCGCGCACAGGCCGAGCTCGGCTGCTGCGCGCGGCGCAATGTTTGGACACACCTTAACGGACACACAATATTCGCTTCGAAATTATTTTTTATTCGAGTATAATATGCATAGGCATAACTTGGAAAAGGCCTATATCAGTGTCTATGTCTAGCTTCTGACTAAATTGAATTGATTGTAAGAGTTGAAAACCATGCTAGATGACGTCAATATAGCGAGTTCGTGACCAATTTCATATCGTGAAGTCAAATTTTATCATCTGACCAACCGCAGTTTAGCATTGCAGTTATATTTGTGGTGTGGTCTCAGTACATAAGACGTACTTGGGAGGTATGGAGCAGCTCCCGGGCGCGTCTGGCGGCTCCAGACGCACGCGCGACACGTGCGCCGCACAGCGACCCTCTAGCGATACCGCCTCGCGCTCCTCGTCTGTTTCCGATGTTAGTTCTATACGAGACTCGCCTTTCTGTAAAGAATGAGGGTCACATTATGGTAGTGAATAGTTTCAGAATGAAAACCATACTTTTGATAGCGAAAAACCGATTTCTGAGGTAATTTATCGATTCTGTCACAAAATATTGGCCATATCAGAACTAAAAGATGAAGAAGATGGAAAGGGAGAGGAAGACCAAGGTAACGACGAATGGATTGTGTGAAACATGATATTAAAGAAAAAGGAGTACATGATAGTGTGATGGTTAAAAGAAGAGAATAAAAAACTGTAAGGGCAGCAACCACTCTGTTAGATGGTTGCCTGTTTTGTTTAGAACTCAATAGGATCAAACATTTTCATCTATTGAAGTACAAACACATTAGTAAGAAGGGGTAAAAAAACATTTGAAAAAAGAAATGGGTACAGAAAGTTGATGTGCGCTGTCCGCACTATACAAATAATAATACATACCCTACGGCACTTGAAGGTGAACAGTTGAACATCAGGGTACTTATGAGGAGCCGGGCCATCTCGCTTGCTTATCTCAGCCACTCGGCTGTCGTGGGACAGAGGCACTAGCGCTTCGCCCTCTGCTAGAATCTGTGGAATATAACATTGATACAATAACGGTTGGACCAAGACTAAACTGCAGAATGAAGTGGCTACAAATGGCTCACGTTTGCTAGACGTAGACGCGTATGCTAGACGTAGACGCGTCTGCTAGACTTAGACGCGTCTGCTAGACTTAGACGCGTCTGCTAGACTTAGACGCGTCTGCTAGACGTAGAGGCGTCTGTTAGACGTAGACGCGTCTACTTGCCGTAGATGCGTCCACAAGACGTAGACACATGCATAAGACTTACCGGAAGTGTAGCGCCAGGCAACGCAGCGGCGTTTTGTGGCCACAACAAAGTAGGAGCCGCGCGAACTGCCACGCGAGTGGTGTCACCGAGACGTCCGCGAGACACACGCACTGTAGACACACCGCGGGTACTCCATGCGCATTCCAATACGCAACACGCACCATCTAAAAATAACGAATGTTTCGAAAACATAAGAAGAGTATTGAAGAGAAGAATACACTATTCTACAGTGCAGCACAAAAATATTAAAAAATAGGCTTTCTCGAATAATATGTATACGTCTGATAGACGTATTAAATATAGAAATGCCATACTAACCCATAGGTTGCATCCAGTTTGCTACAGTAACATTCTGAGGTTCTGGACCCTCCAGTAACGTTACGGCGAACGACCCACAGTTGCACCTGCAAAAAAATGTTTAGAATTGTCCAATATTGTTGCATTGTAATTTAAACTTTATGTCAATGTGGTTTAGAAAGACTATAGCTAATTTCAATTCACTTACGTATGAAAGTTGAACAGTTCACCGGTTTCAGATTTGGTTGCTGTCAGCGCTATATGCAGGTGATGAGGTTTGCCGACGCGAGCGAAACCAGAACTTGATACTTGAAGCAACTCGAATGGTGTTGCCAATACTCTGCAAAATATTGAAACATGAATTTCCGAACAAAAATTATAAGGGTATTTATAGCTTCTGCATCATTGGGTACAGTTACTGTCCAGTGCAATTATTAGTAGATAAATAAGAAACAGCCATGAATTCTGCTTGTTTATTAACCGATTTCAAAAAGGAGGAGGTTCTCAATTCGATTGGTTTTTTTTTATGTATGTACAATGATTACGCTGAGATTTATGATCCGATTTACGTGATTCTTCTTTAGTTTGATGCGGAATAGTTGCCATTTGGTCCCAATAAAATTTAACATAGTTTGGCCTAGTAGTTTTCATTTTATGAACATTTTTATTTCAGTCGTGTGGCATAATTTCATGTATGTTCACCGATTTCTCCCCCATTTGTGGAGCGTTTCTCAAAATTCTTTTTTTATTTGAAAGAGAGATGGAGAGCCCTGAGATGCTCCTCCTGAGAGCCTCCTGAGATGGTCGCATTTAAATTTGGTGAAGATCTGATGCTGATCTTTGGAGATATACAATGGAACTCTTCAAAACTAGACGGTACGTGACGGTCGGTCGTGATTGCTGCAATCGCTTGGATGTTTATTGTTTATACAACATCATCACGCCTGTATGTTCTGAGGGGTACGCAGATGTGTACAATACACCCAAATTTCGAGTTTTTAGATATGTTAAGTTCCATTTATTGGGGATAAGCCTATTACCATGACATATATTGTTAACAATGTAAAATAAATGCATAGCAAATATTTATATACGAAAAACCGGCCAAGTGCGAGTCGGACTCGCACACGAAGGGTTCCGTACCATTATTTAAAAACATTAGACAAAACTGTAAAAAAATCACGTTTGTTGTATGGGAGCCCCCCTTAAATATTGATTTAATTCTGTTTTTAGTATTTGTTGTTATAAGTAGGTTTAATTTTTTTTGCAAAAAAGTGTTTTTTTGGTAAACAAGTTTAAACAACACCACAGCAGTTTCATGTTTTTATTTTTATATCAAAGCTTATCGTAGCATACCATTTCCGCTTCTTTATTTATCGTGTAGTTAGTACCTAACCTGGTGTCAGAACTTTTATGCCGCCCATGAGTCCCTGACTTGACTTAACACGCCGTCAAGAAATTTCTCTCACGCATGCTGGTTTCACCATTTACCGTTAGAGACATCGAGCGTGCTATAAAATTTATTTTCAACTTTCGTCGCTCTGACGCACGTTTTTCACCGATTTTGCACATTGAATTGACTCAACTTTGCCTTTTGATAAACTCATGAAGTCATGACTAAAAGCTCCGTTCAAGTTATATGGAATATCTGAAAATAAATACTACAGTTCCTCAAAAGTACGCTACAGCAAAATCAACATGATCAACTTACTTTCCAATAGCTTTAACATGTGGATATTTCTTCAACTGTACTCTTACGCCGATCTCACCGGTCCCTCGGATCGTCACAAGTCCTTCGGTCGTTAGAGTAAGAGGTCCTGGTGCTGTCTCGCTCTCTATCTCCGACCATACAACGGGCTCGTCGCCTCCACCGATGTGTTTGAGATTGATTTCCCTGGAGAAATATTAACATTATTTTCCAATAACCTAAAAACACATTTGTATTGTTTAAAGTCAACGAAAAATTCAAAGATATGACGTAACAACTACCAATCGCCACTGGGGCCGTATGGTGGATACATCCTACTCTTTCGCACAGAGACGAGACCTGGTTTTGACCTAAGGTTTAATTTTAAAAGGGTGTAAGCCTAATAGCAAAAGCTAGGCCCAGATACAAGCGTCGCGCTTCTTGGAGCTATAACCCAATAGCACTGCTCAAATCTGGAGGTCGAATCCAGGAACTCATGCACAGCAGGGCTTGTAACTAGTAGGTGAAAGAGGAAGACCAACTTTTTTTTTTTGTTCAAATCAGAAAATAGTCAGTGGAAATCGCCGTCGAGGTAGACCGCGGCGAAGGTGGTGTGACGATCTGATCTTGTTTGCGAGGCGAACATGTTCAGAGTTTGCAAAGGATAGAGAGGTTTGGAAGGAGGAAGAAGAGGCCTTTGTCCAGCAGTGGGACACTGAAAAGGGTAGCAAAAAAAAATTACTTACTGCACGGTGTCCGTCCATGCTACATAAGTATATGGTGGTACTACTTCTAAAGGATCCACTGCAACAGCTGTGACTTGTCCTTCCACCTGCAAGGAAAATTAATTAATTAAGTTACACAGTTATTAATATAACAAAAACTAGACACCAAAACAATAATAATATCACAATAATAATAAGATCATGAATTTTGAAAAACAAAACATTTCAAGAAGAAGGCCACCTTTATCAGCCTAGCCTTTTCTCAAGAATCTTGTGGTTAATGTGGTTATACCCAGTTATTACAGAGTAATGGGGTAGATGACACACCAATCAATTGAGATACTTTTTAAGAGCTGTCAAAACGCGGTTCTCTCATAGATTTTGTATGGCAATAGCAAACTGTGACGTCACTGTTTATTCAACTCAATGACTCAACTATTTATTGTTTTCAAAGCAACAAAAATCGAATTTGGCAATTAATTAAAAATAAATCGGGTTTTCAGGCCCATAAAGTGTTTTTTTTTAGATTGGTGTCTTGGAATTATTGTTTTATGGTGTCATCTACCCTATTACCCAGTACTAACTGGGTTGTGGAAGTCAGATAAGCAGTCGCTCCATGTAAAATACTGGTATTCTGCTGCATCTGGTTGGACTGGAAGCCGACCCCAATAAATTTGGGAAAAGCCTAGGCAGATGATGTTGTGGTTGACTTTCAGTCTAAGCAGACTGTGGTTAGATCTACAACAGCTGGAACCAAGAGAGAGCTCGGCATGTAATGAATGGATACCCCTTCACGGGCCGACCTTTCCAAGCAGTGAAGACCTTGTCAACTTGGCTTTTTACCCATGGTCCCTCCCCTCTCATAGACCCTTGAAGAGACCACAGACACTAAAATCCCTTTATCAGATAATAACCATACTAAATTAAGAAGGCGTTCATATAACCAACCATACTAGCTTTGTGGGTGATATATTATCTAGACACAAGTAGCGTTAGTGTTCCCTCTCATTGAGAGGAGGTCGTGTCCCAGCAGTGGGAACATTATAGGCTGATGATGATGATGATGAAGTAGTGTTAATAATTATCTATCTCGTCAACCACTCACGATTGTGATTTTCAATTTAATTTATAGATATTTCGCTAGGTTTTTAGAGTAGGGATAGTAAAACAACTTTTTGTTGTCATACCTTTCGCGAAATCGTCCTCCCAGCAATAGAATACAACCTCGCCGTAATAGTCAAGGATCCAGCATTCTGTGCGACCGCATCAGTCAAGGTGCCATTTTCCGTGGACCGCAACAGATCTACATTAGCTTCTCCTTCGACCGCCAGCCTTATCAGGATCTCATCACCAGCTGTCAACGCATGTCCTTTTTCATCTAGCACAACACAATGTACTACAAAATATTCTCCTTTTATAAGTAAGCTTGAAGGGCGTAGTGTAACCCGGATGCTGTGTGCCTCTGCTACGGTTAAGGTTGCTGTAGCAACCTCGGTTGCTCCCGACATGAGCTGTACGTTCGTAGTGCCTATGTCTGTGCCTCGGACTAGACTGCTTGTGTCTTCGAGTATGGCTACGTTGTTTTCTGGCACTTTTAGGTAGTACATAGTGTCGGCGATGTCCTGGACGGTAAGGCGGCCTGCGCGTGCGCGTACAACCCTAGAAAAATTATAATATTATTTAATTATTACTGTTCTTTATTTTTTTAATTGAGTTCACTATTTTTTTTAAGTAACTTTTACATGTTTTTTTTTAAACGAGATAAAATAAGTTGTTATTATATCTTTTGTAAAAGGTATCTTATATTGGATTGCAATTCACAATCGTTGAGTAAGAAGATCCGATAAATTATCTAGTGTTGCGAAACTTCCGGGAGTCTTGTGTCGTTTTGTGCATCAAAAACATAAAGAATAAATCTTGGACTAAAGAAATTGTAGGTTATTCAATATCAATTGTCTTAAAATAATACTTTTACTAGTTTTCTGTAATAATTCAAACCAAGCATTTCGATTGGATTTTAATGGGGAAGGCTGGTCAAAGCTGATTATAGATGGCGCGTCCATAACTTAGACCCAATCTGACCAATGAGGTCTAACTATTTTGAAATATAAAATGACATTGACAGATTTTCAACCAATGACGATTTATGGTTCAAGCGATGCTAGCGCCATTAGTTCCACAGTTGCCATCCCCATTAACTTACCTATATCGCAGCGTATCACCAGGCGCGATGCTTGCCGTAGCGGGCATCAGCACGACACTAGCTATGACTTGCAGGTTGAAATCCGTGCATATGACGTCATCGAGACATGCGGTGACACGCGACTCGCCCATTGCCTGACCGTATAGGAGAACGGAGTGCGAGTGAAGGCCTCGGGCTTCTAGTTCAGTGATCCCGCGAGGAGCTTCGTAGTCGGTGTCCCGCCATCTCACTAACCTGGGGATATTAGAAAAAAAAATAGGATGTGCAATAGGCTTGTCAACTGAAAAAATCTAATTAGTCCGTCAGTTAGATTATCAAAATATATTAGACCCGTATTTTTTCTTTTGTTACATAAACAAAAATTGACAAAGATACGATGCTTTTAAAATTCTGAATACGTCACGCCTGACCCGTGCTGACGTCACGAGTCCCCACTCGCGAGTTTTGATGCGTTTTATCTTTGTCAATATTCATTGATTTACAAAAGCAAAAAATACTTTTCTATTATTTTCCAATACTCTAACTGCCGGACTAATTAGATTTGCAATTTATTGATGGTGGAAACTAGCCTATTGTTTTGATGTGAGAACTAAATTAGGTTTGTAGGTCTGTGGTTAGTTGGTCAGTGTAATTTTATTATTGCAATAAACAGTTCACTATAGTATATCAACTATCTAGTGTCCACGACACAAGCCTCGTTGCTCAGTATGGCATTAAATGGTGCTGTGTGTAATGTCCAGCGATATGTATTTATTATAAAGAGTGTAAAAATACCCTTAATCAAAGAGATTTAAAAGAATTAGGTACAGAGCGGACATTGGGAATAATGTCATACAAAAATTTTGATCCCGAACATTTTCAATTGTGACACACGAATGCTACCTGACAAGAGGGCGGATGACACTAGACAGAACAATTTGTTACTAAGTAGTAACAAGTTTTTGGATTACGATTTTCTTCGTCTTGTCCCGTCTATCGCTCATAAATATTTAATGTCTTTGCCCTTAATGAAGCCAAAAAGCACTATTTCTCCCCGGTCATTGCGATAAATATTTTATTTTTCTGGACCATGACTGGGAACCTTTTAGTTACAAGATATTGAGGGTCAATGTTCCAACTTTTTTTTAAATACATGTTTGTAGCACTTCGATACCCGCAATTACAGACACAATTAAAATAACAACGCACCGTGCCCAATTGGGCACGGCTGGGGACATAAGGGTTGTTATAGCTTTAATTTAAATACGTCCACGAGGCTAGTACTATTTAATGCATCCATCAGCAGTGTTTTGAGCACATGAGTAAGAAAACCGAACAAAGTATAAGCTTCTTAAGAACGTGCAAAATTTGTCCCAAAACAAACAACGTGTGTTGCCATGACAACCCTGAGGTTCTCAACTGGCTGTGACAGCGTAAACCGGTTTTTTCCACTTTCGCCGCGTACGCGACAAGCGGCCAGTGGTAGTGCAACCAATTCGCGCGGTTGTATGAAGCTTATACTCTGTTCCGTTTTCTTACTCATGTGGTTTTGAGTGTGTTACATTGAGTCCTACTGCAAAACGTGATTTTTACCCCAAAAAAAAGCTATTTTAAGATTACTTAGTTTGATGTAACAAGTACTTAGTTGTCGGCTACGTGAAGGGTCGGTTTACGCCTTGTATACTACTTAGGGCCAAGTTCGCCGAAAAGATAACAGTCTGATTATCTAAAAACAGCTGTTTAAAACACATTTTTGTACATGAAAATGTGTTTTAAACAGCTGTTTTTAGATAATCAGACTGTTATCTTTTCGGTGAACTTGGCCCTTAGTGTTGAAAAGTTTAACAGTAAATTATTAAAGCTGCAAACTCTAACTTCTATACTTCAGCTTTGGACATGGTCATATGCATTTTCAGGATTTCTATCAGTTTAAGAGACAAAGAACCAATGATTTACAGGGAGCATAGGCAACTAGCTAACATAAAATGTTGAATAGAGGAACAAGTAATACAAGAATAATAATCATGGATATTTGCCAAAAAATATATAAAACTTAGTAATTTCTGCTTACGTAACCAATGGATCTTCCCCAGCATTGCTGCCAAGATTCTCTATAGTCCACGTGAAGCTTACGCCTTCAAGAGTCGAAAATGTGTTTCCTAGAAAATTTCAAATGTTTTGGTAAATTTATCTATACAAACAAATACAATTGAAGAGTGTTTGTAATTTCAAAATAACGGCTTCTAACTGAATGCATATGAAGGCGTATGTATCAGTAATTATAACAACAAAAAATTGTCTGTCTATTTGTTCATGCCAATCTCCGAAACGGCTGGACCGAATTTGATGAAATTTTTACTGGCGGATAGCTGATGATATAAGGAGTTACTTAGGCTACTTTTATTTTACAGAGCAAACAATTAAAACAGTTAACTTTCAAGAGAAAAATAAACCATCAGCTGTTGAATCAGCAAATCTTTTAAATATAGGAACAAACTTTAAGACAATAGGGAATATGCATAATTTTTATTATTTTTATTTCGATACCTACGGAATGTGAAAGTAGTATAAAAATAATGACAAAAAGCGAAAACAAGACATAAATCGGCCAAACAACACAAAAATTTATAACCATTTAAACGTTTGTTTCTATCAGATCTCTTTCTAGATAAACATGATGAATTTAGTATGGAGTTTGTACGTCGATGCAGAGAATGACGTCATGCGCTTTATCGGATATCTCTGTCGAATCAGCAGTTTCAAATGCTTATAACTTAGTATTTCTTATAGATATTAAAAAATAATAATATCTATAAAAAAATAATTTAATTTCACTTTGCTATTTCTGATGTTAATACGCTTTGTTTAGAGTGATAAAAAAAATCATGCATATACTCAGTGCAGTGACTCATCTTAGGGGTTGTATTTAAAACATTATTCAGTCCCTGTCAACTTAAAAAAATTGACAAAAACAGAACAATGTCATTTTGAGATATGTTTAGCCCCCAACTATTGTGATTTGTGGTGCAAGCATGACTTTTTTACACATTTTTAACCGACTTTTAAAAAAGGAGGTTTCTCAATTCGACTGTATATATTTTTAACATACCTTGATCATCATAGGCAACAATGTCAAAAGCCTCTGGTGCTTCCTCAAGAAACAGGTTCCAAGTTGTACTCATCACTTTTATAGACCTGACCTTGTCTATGTCTACATCTCCCCGGAGAACCTGGATAGATGAAAATATTATACATCATAACATTTGTTATCATCAAAAGGTTTTTTATAGCTAATACACCACACAATTTTGCCAGGGCCCGTAGTCTCGACAGAGATAACAACAAAATCGCTACGACTAACGAATAAATTTGGTTGCAATAATGATGCTTGCGAGTACTGCAAGTCTCTACATCCAAGATGCGTTTCTCGCAAACATCATTATTGCAACTGAATTTATTTGTTAGTAATTAGCAATCAAAAGTTAGCGATTTTGCCATTATCTCTGTCGTGACTGCCAGTTATGTTTAATTACCATGTAATGTGTGAGCCTATTACCATCAACTGGGCAAAAGTTCATACTCCAAGCTGCTCCTGAGAAATTCCTGATGGACAAAACCCAAGAAAACGTTGCCCAACCTAGGAATTGAATCTAGGAACACACTTTAGCGGTAGTAGCTGTAAGCACTGGTCAGTGGGTCGTCTTAGGGGTGAAGTCCTAATGAGGCAAAAGAATAAACTTAAACACCTTAAATAGTAGTCATTTATGTGACGCTTGTTGTACAAGTTTTTTTTTTATGATTTATCTCTTAACTTTAATAACTGCACCAAGATTAGAATAATAATGAAGTGAAAAGTGCATACATATATAAAGTTACAACACTTGGTACTTCAAAATACTGCACACAACATTGTACAATATAAACATAGCTACAGAATTATCAGCTACTTACAAAACAAATCGAAATGTTAACCGCAAACATATCTGATAAGGTGATAATTCAATTACAAAAAAAATAAACAAGTTTTCGTTTTCAATGAGAATAGGATGCAGTTTCCCGCCATTTCGCGTGGCTATATTTTACCTCTCCTGTGTTGACTTCCTCGGCTAGAATGATGACCGAGCCAGGTGGTACACATGACTTGGAGACCGAAACGCGGGCCGCTCGTGAGCAGTGGCCTATAGCATCGTCGTACAGCGGCTCCAAATCTATGATGTCATCGCGAGACAAACTCCTACAAAAAATACACTTTATGTAATCTTTCTGGACGTCAAATGTCGGATATGTAAAACTTAATAAGTTTCCGTCTGAGACTTACCATGTGTAACAACCTCCTTCAATGATTTCAAAGGTAAAGTTGATATACAAATCTTCAAACCAAGGCAACAACACCCTTGGCGTGTTTATTTTAGCTCCATCACATGTACACCCAAGTAAACACAATAGCGATAAGAAAACAGCAGTCTTCCTAGTCTCCATGATATTATTTGAGAACATACATCAGCAAACAATCAAATTATTAACTCTATTTTGAAAATCTAACCTATTCCTAGATCGGCAAATCGCGCATTTCATTCAAACTTTTGACAGTAGTCTATGAAATAAGTTTACGAGCGATTTTGGCTGTTGGAGTAAAGCCACTAACAATCGACTATTGTCTATGGACCATCAAACTACCTAAGTACAGATTACCCACGCTCAATATGGTTCCTTCTAGCATTAACGGGGAAGGCTGGTCAAAGCTGATTCTAGATGGCGTGTCCATCGCTTAGACCCAATCTGACCAATGGGATCAAACTATTTTGAAATATAAAATGACATTGACAGATTTTCAACCAATGACTATGTTAGGTTCATGCGGTGCTAGCGCCATTAGAGTTCCACAAGTTGCCCACCCCACTGCGATGTAAAAAAATATTCGGTGAGAATGTGTACTACGCATTGACATATATGTACTACGTCATAAAAAAAATGTGACGCACTCGTACTGGGCCATGCGCTGACAGTTCCCAAACTGTAAATAAAACACACATGCACACGTTGACACATCAATCTAAGGACGCTTTTACATTATTCTCCAATTATCAGTGCTATTCAGGTACCATTTTAATGTTTAATGGTCTTAATTTAAAGATAATAGATTCATCTCCAGATTAGCATCTGAAAACTTAAATGTCGTTATATAAAACTTTCGCACAAATACGTTTTTAACCGACTTCTAAAAAATGAGGTTTCTCAATTCGACCTTATAAATATATATTTTTTATGAGTGTTCGCGGATAACTTCGTCGTTTATGAACCGATTTAGATGATTCTTTTCTTGTTGAAAAGGAGATATCCCAAGTGTGGTACCGTGATAAGGAAACCAGGGTCTGATGATGGAATCCCAGAGAAATTGAGGAGAACCTTCAAAAATCGTACTAGTGACTATTGTGATTGTTAATTTTTTCATTAAGTATTTTAAAGCACTACTATTTAATGCTAGTCTGGAGTCGATCTGATGATGGAGCCGAAAGACAGTCGTGGGAACTCCTCAACGATTTACAACAATTACCTGGTGTTTGACTGCTTTGCCTTTGCTTGACTAATTTGTATTAATGAGAACTTTACACTTAGATGGGTTGTAACTCTCATTAGGGGTCTGATGAAGGACAATCAAGGGAACTCCTCAACCTGTTACGGTAGCTACCTTGTGTTTAGACGTAATTCATTTCTATTGATGAGAACTTTGCACTCATGTGGGTTATAAGTGCCATTACAGGTCTGATGATGAAGACTATATACAGTCGACGGAATTCCTCAACGATTTACAGCAGTTACTTTTTGTTGGGCTTACTTCAAATTGAAGTTTGCATAGCAAGTATTTGTATAGGATAAATTGCAACTAAAAATGGAAAAGTAAAAAACTTTTTGCAAAAAATAAAACAGACAACAAAAACAAAAAACTGAAAAATAACTTTAGCTTCAGGAGTCGGTGACAAAAAAACTAAATCAATCAAACAAATTTTTCAGTTTTTTGTTTTTTTTTAAGTCGGTTTTATTTTTTGCAAAAAGTTTTTTTTCCCATCACAATAATCGCAGAAAATTGTAAAAAGTAGGGTCAGAATTGGTACAATTTTAGGTAAATTTACTGCATTTTTATCTTAAAAATGATAGTAAATGAAAAAAAAAAAGTGTTTAATCACGAAAAAAATCCTTATCTCGTACTTAATTACACCTGCCAAACTGCAAAGCAGTTTGGTGCGTTAAATATAGTCCTTTAAAGGTCCAGCTAATTTTTTTGTATCAAAATCAACAAATATTCCAATTACACTAGCTAAAATAAAAATATTTGTCAATTTTTTCATACATTTTGCACTCGCGGTTCATCATTCCGCGCTCAGAGGTGCTAGTGGAAGGACGGGTGTATCGCTCTCTCGCAAAAAATAAATAAGATTTTATTATTAGAAAATATTGTAGTGTGCATGCGTGTCGTCGTATAGCGTAATAGGAAGGAATTGATACTTTTGCGAACTGAAATAAAAAGTATGCGCGAGGTTCATACTTATAGTAATATAATGTGATTTAGAAATTATGTTGGGTAAGATCGGGATTTGGATGGGTAAGCGCAGTTGCTGACAAGGTTGCAAAATGGATGAGTGGGGGGGTTAAGCAGCTCTAAGTAAGATCGGGATTTGGATGGGTAAGGTTAAGCAGTTGTTGACAAGGTTGAAAAATGGATGAGTGGGGTTAAGCAGCTCTAAGTAAAATCGGGATTTGGATGGGTAAGGTTAAGCAGTTGTTGACAAGGTTGCAAAATGGATGAGTGGGGTTTAGCTCTCTAAGATTAGGATTTGGACGGATAAGGTCAAGCTGTCGGCGGTGAGGTTTGGAAGTGGATGGGTGGGAAGAGAGTTATTATTTTAACAGGTTTGTATCTATGTATGACGAATAAGGATTCAAAACCGAAATCCAAGATGACGCTGATAAAAATATGACAACTTTTTGTCATGGGTGTCATTTTTGTGGTTTTTGGGGTTGGAGGTATCGGATTTATGATCATAACCAAAATCCAAGTTGGCGCCAATGAAAATTCGGTTAAAATTTCCATTACTGGACATCAATTTAAGGGGTGGGGGGGAACAATGGGAAGGGGAAGGGGGTACCCCCTGTACTATCACCACCCCGTGGAGCCCCATGGTTATGGAGATATCCATGGGTAAAGTTTTGAGGTTAAATAGCGCTATTTAGTTATTAGAATGAAATGTAGTAAAAAATTAGTATCGTTTGGCAGAAGGAGGTAGGGGGGAGGTGCCCTGACATCCCTCCCATGTAAAGGCAACGAACCGTTCTTGAGAAAAAACAATTATAGTAACCTAACCTCAAAACACTTTATATTCGCCTAAAAAGCGTAGTCGACGGAGCCCCGCTGGGCGGGGCTTCTATTTCTGTCTGCAGGGTTTAAAGGAACCTAACTAACCTAACATTGGGGTGCCCTAAGTCCCGAGTTCACTTCGCTCGTTCTTGCATCCAAATTCTCCTAGTAGCAGTAGTAAGTAACATTGCCTATTTGTACACACATACAATCAGTGACACAACATACACTTTTTTATACGTTCCGTTTTGTCAATTTTCACGTTATTTTGCACTAGAGATGAATGATGTGTAAAAAAGTCAATGTAATTGCAAAATACACCAAACGATTATTGTGCACATTAATTATTACACACCAAAAGTAAGTGAATATGTAAAAAAGATAAAATTATAATTATGTAAAAAACAATACATAAAATTGAATAAAACACGTAAAATACTCTAAATACACACTTCTACCGTCAACGGAACGTGAAATTACAACTTTGACGTCGACCATGACAATTTAACCAACCTAAAAATGTGCAAATGTCGTGCTATTTTCCAATCTGTATAGAAACATAAAAGAATTAAATCTCGTAAACCGTGGGCGTCCGCGTATTGTAAATTTGTAAAAAAGCTTTCTACTTATGTGTACTATCTACAAAAAAAAATATGAACTTCGAAATCAGTGTCCAGTAATGGAAATTTTCTCCGAAAATTCGGTCACTTTTCGTCATGGATGTCTATTTCGGCAACACTCAAAAATTCCGAAATGTTTTATTCTGAATTTCGATATTACGATTATAAAAAGTCCGAATTTCATAATACGTATACAATACATAATAATGTCTATTATTTAAAATCCTGGAATTCAAATTTCTGAAAGTCGTAAATACGATTTTTTGGCTGTCCGATTTTCATATGTCCGAAGAATCAATTGTTGGATGTATCGTTAGTCTGAAAAACATTCCGATTTTAAATACTTCGAATAAACTGCTAAAATTGTCGTAAAAGTCTTGCTAGCTGGCATGAGGAGCGTAGGCTGAGGCCGACGGATCTACGACGACATTTGTGACAGAAAGTGTCACGCGTCATGGAGTCGTAGCAGGTTCTGAATTTGCTTATATCTTGAAAACGGTGCGTTCTGTCGCAAAAATAATGAAACATTCGCCCCCCTGTTAAGAAACCCCCTGTTGCGTAATTTTCAACATGTAAGTAAAAAAAAAATGAAAAACACAAAAAAAAAAAAACATTGTATGTTGCACACAGTTTTGATTGACAACCCTAACCCACACTTTTAAAATTCTAAATTTCCGAATTCTTGGATTTGTTGCATATGGTTTTTTGTGTGGCGATAGTCACTGCAGTAATCAACAATTGAACTTTTAAAGAAAACGCGACCATTAAGAGCCAGACAAAAAATAATTACTAAGTCATAGAAAAAAAAACCGGCCAAGTGCGAGTCGGACTCGCGCACGAAGGGTTCCGTACCATTATTTAAAAACATTAGACAAAACTGCAAAAAAATCACGTTTGTTGTATGGGAGCCCCCCTTAAATATTGATTTAATTCTGTTTTTAGAATTTGTTGTTATAGCGGCAACAGATATACATCATCTGTGAAAATTTCAACTGTCTAGCTGTTACGGTTCATGAGATACAGCCTGGTGACAGACAGACGGACAGACAGACAGACGGACAGACAGACGGACAGACAGACGGACAGACAGCGAAGTCTTAGTAATAGGGTTCCGTTTTTACCCTTTGGGTACGGAACCCTAAAAATACCACATGGGTGAGCAAGATTAGTTAAAAAAATTGTTCTTAGTGAATTTCTATCATAACTTAAAACATTTAGCGTAAAAACCAAATCCAAAAACAAAATATTGTGATATGGTTTTTAAGGATGTTAACCGATTTTCTTATTTTCTCTTAATAAATTAGAGCTGGCGGAGTTATAATAGGTGTTTTGTTTGGTTAACAATTTCTAAAAAAAAAACATAAAACTGGTATATCCACAACTAAGGCAAATAACACACTGTGCGACGGTAATAAGTAACAGAACTACCAAGTGCATTTTCAAAGGTCCAAGTAAGGTTCAGGAATCAATAGGGATTAAGCATGAAATCCCTCTCTACCCTTTCTATTTATTAAAACGCCTTGTATTGGAGCATAAGAAAATTGTGGATCACTTGTTTAGGTTTCTAATACATAACTTATTTTACAATTTATTGTTTTATGTAGATGTTCTTAGTGAAACGGAACGCACTCTCAAAACTCATCGTCCCTCGATAACGCCGGTAGTGACGTCAAAGTCTATATGTCAAAAAACACTTTTATTTCAAAAGTACTTAGATGAATATTTTATTTTAATATTGTTATTGCAATTTATGCTTGATTAAAGCACATATAATTAGTAAAATTATTTTATTAAGGCCAAAAAATTAGATGTGAACAAGGCAGATTGAGGTAAATGACGTCACATCATGGCCACGACAGTCACGGACATTTGAACTGACGTACAAAATTGCAGATGATTAATATTATTTTTGAGGGACACGCAGTCATTGAACTTGACTTTCAATACTTTTTTTGGGTTGATATTAGTGTATTTTATGTGTATAGTGAAGAAAAAAATACATGCATATTCCCTATTACAATTAAATTAAAAAATAATATCAAAGACCAAGATTATATAAGTGAAGTATAAAATCGAACGCTCGGAGTGGTTCAATGTGTGATGTTGCTGTGTGCGACTTTAGATGCCTAAATTTGAGTTCATCGAAAACGTAACAGCGTCCTTATAGAGTTCTAGTATATATCGTCATTTTGTATGGATTTCCCATACAATGAAAGGTCAGCTTCTACAATCAAGCTCTATAACCCTAAAGAGCTTGATTGTTTCTGTCAAAGTCAAAAGTCAAAATTATTTATTTGCAGTAAATGTGGTACAAAAGATGGTAAAAATAATTTGTAGTGCAATGACACATTTCGCCATAAAATTGGCATGCAAACATTATAGAATTAGATGCTAATTTCAAAACATAATAACTGAATGATAAACAAACATTAAATTAGGTAACTATGCGTATTGCAAATTTACTCAATACATAACAAAATTTTGCTGTTAAACACTAAAACCAAACAAAGAAATTGTTAACAGAAGGAAAATAATATGAAAATAGAATATTTTCTAAACAAACACAACAATATTATTATAATTTTAGGAAATTCTCTACAATACATTCCGGTAATGGTAGGATTGACAATTAGATTTTTTGAGAAATTCAGTTATGGAATAAAAGGTATGTGAAATGAGCCATTTTTTCAGAACTTTGCAGAATTTTCTGTACGGAAGATCAGTAATAAAATTAGGTAGAGAGTTAAAGATGAGTGGAGCCATATATACACAATTACGTCTAAATAATTCAATCCTAGGTATAGGCATGGTAAGTAGATACTGTGTAACTGTACGTTTATTAATATTGTTTTTCAGTTCAAAAAGTGAAGAGTTCGTTTTGACAAATTTTGCAATTTCATAATATAAATACAAGGAACTGTGAGAAGGTTGTGTGCTTTATACACTGGTCTGCAAGAATCAGTCCAGTCCATATTGAAGATAGAGCGTATGCATTTTTTTTGTGCTAACAACGCCCTAGTAACTTCAGAAGAGTTCCCCCAGACAATGATGCCATATCTGATGATGGAGCAAACATAGGCGTGATATACCATTAACGCAGTTTGTCTGGAGGTCTCATCTTTAACTTTTTTCAAAGCGAAAACAAATCTATTTATTTTAATACATATTTCATCAATATGATCCTTCCAGGTGAGATGTTCATCAATTGTAATACCAAGAAATTTTGTTTTATGAATTTGTTCAACTATTTGATCCCTGTGTGATATTTTAAGGTGTACATATTTACTCTTCTGTGTTTTAAAATTTAATATTTTAGTTTTTTCTATATTTATTTTTAAGGCGTTTATATCTATCTATGTAATAATTCTATTTAGGGTGTTGTTTATATTACACTCATGCGATTCACTATTTTTATCATCTAAAATAACTGTTGTGTCATCAGCAAACAGAACACAATCTTGGTCTATCGCTTGCGGAAGATCAATTACGTATATAAGGAATAACGGTGGCCCTAAAATGCTTCCCTGCGGTACACCAAAGTAATTGATCCGGGGTTGAGAACCAAAGTGCGTAATACTATTAATTTTGTCGTCGATTTAGTGATTCTCGTTATCTGTGTACGATTTCAAAGATATGATTTGAACCACTCTAAGGCTGGGCCTCGAATACCAATTTTATTTAGTTTATCAGTAAAAAATGAATGATTTACGAAGTCGAAGGCTTTGCTTAGGTCTAAAAATAAAGCTGAAGTGGTAAATTTCGAGTTTATGTTATTTAAAACCGATTTAACTAAATTAAAAGCTGAAAGTGATGTGGATTTCTTTTTTCTAAATCCGTACTGTTCTTTTGCAAGTTCTGTAGTGTGTGGTTGTTTTTGCATCGTGTGCGTGCAGTAGAATCTACTGCATCTTATTAATTCTTATTAATTCTCTGTGGATGATTGAATTCCCGTTAGTGATGGGTCGTTAACGGTTTTTCCGTTAACGAAACGTTAACGTTGACATTAAATTGTCAACTGGTTAATCAACTAATTAAATTCGCCAACGAGTTAACTTACTACTAATATCAACTTGCATCGTAAACCGTTCAATAATTGAACAGTTTTTATTCAACGCTGCGACTTTCAATTTTAGAAACAATTTGATTCAATGTATGTATAAGAAAACGTTTGATTGATGGTTCTACTTCTTAGATGACCTTCCCTTTATACTTTTTTTCATCAGGCTTAGGACTGACTGAATAGAATACAATTAGCTATTAACAAGTAAACAAACAAACTAGTATTAACCTGTTTCTCTCATGCGGCACGAGCGGGGCGCGCTATTCCACCAATATCGACTTATGTACTATTCTTAAAATAAATATTTCGAAAATCAACTCTGTAACACGCTAGAGTTCAAATTCTATGACATAACCGTCGCTTGCAAGCTACGACATTATTTTCAACGTAAGTTTTTTAATTCGTTGCGTTTGCGTTCTCGATTATTGAACGAGACGCACGAGTTAAATTCATAAACGTCGTTGACGAATTCAACTAGTTGATTCTTATATAGTTTACGTTAATACGTTGACAGGAGATTAACGGTTGATTCAACTAGTTCGTTGATTATACGCCCACCCCTAATTCCCGTACTGTACAGTGCGACATAAAAGAGTAGAAATTAAATATTTGGGAACTAAAATTTTTCATTTTCTGGCAACATCTAAAATGAGTACTTGAGCTGTCAATTCTTCTCAATCGGTTTCGTTTTTCAATAGAATTTGTTTTTTGTGTGTTATTTCTGAGTGTGGACAGGAAAACAGCGACATATCATGAATAAGGTAATTCGTAGAGGTGCTCGTGAAATAATTTATCAAGTTTTCATACGGTGTTTGACCGAATTACACAAGCTGGGAAGCTACTATCCTACTTCGAAGATGTTTGCCATCGTACAGCAGATTTTACTTGTAAGTAACTATTTAAAGTTGCAGTAAACGTTAATTACAAACGATTAATACATTCAGGAACAAAATATTCGATCTTAATAGTATTTACAAATTAGTTGTCTACGATTTTTGAGGTTATGCTAAGATAAACAAATACAGTTGTGGATAAAGCGCGACTTAACAACATTGATAGTAAGGCAACAACATTTAATGTAATTAATTGCGTATTACCAAATACGTTTTTTGCTATACCATATTTGTTAAAGCAACCGACTAATGGAAAGAAACAATTTTAAAATATTTTCACGTTATGAACATATTTGCGCGGGACTTATTCGTCACCCGTCGGACTGACATCAGTTATATTATTTATGAAGATAGAGCACTGATTTAAAGTTGTATCTTACTTATGTTAATAACATGCTTTGTTTGTTTTAGGTGTTTTTGTAAGCACAGTGCGCAGAATTGTGCAAAACGGCGGGAAATTCTCGACTCCAGCTATACACAGAAAGGGTCGTCCCTCATAATATGTATTTGAGTGAACTTGTAGTTTTATTACTATTACGTACCAAAACTATTTAATAACTACGAGGAACATAATGAAAGCAATTAATTAATAAACATACTTATTTAAAATAATTATTTTCTCATTATTTATAGCTATTAGACCAATAATACTAATCAAGATCAGCTAGGTCGTACTAACTGAGTTGCCACCTGAGCGATCGCAGCGCCCTCATTTATTTTCTACTCTTTTGTGTCGCACTGTACTGTATGTGTTTATATTTATACCACGCCTCCCCCAAAAAGTAGCAAAATATTTGGCGATTCGCTCCGTGCTGCCTCCATAGCTTATTCTTCTTCTCTGAGGGCTAGTAATTTTATTTTGTTAATCGACTAAAATGACATTTTTTACTCTGTGCCAAAACTGAGGCACAAAAAAAAAACAAATAAATGTCAAAATGTTAAATATGGCTGCTGTGTATTCGTCATGTTTTGTGTCGTATTTTACATGAATTTTATCAATAAATGGCAAAATGAGTACGATTAGTAATTAAAGTGAGACAATATTAACGCTTCTAAGTAATAGAAAACTATTGAAATAGCGCTCAAGTGTCAAAAATCATCATGCCTTCAGACAAGGCTACTGAAATAGAAGGCAACAAGATCGATAAAAGCAGACGTCGTCATAAAACTGACGACACTGTTATTGCGACAGCGGCAACAAACGGCGTTGAAGATACAGTGCAATTCGCGAAGATGGAGTGCGCGGTCGAAAGCGCGGGCAAGCCCACAGAGCTATGTCTACAAGGCAACACTCACTTGATTTCTAGTACAACGAGTAGTTTGGCCGACACGCCTGGTGATTCTGGTGTTTTGTGTTTAGATAGTGAGGCCTCGGAGGCCACGAGCCAAGCGCTCATGTCGCACAGTCTCATAGGGGCGGAGGAATTAGCGTGTGACAGTGTTTACGACGCACCGCCGTCATGCTCTCAGGACATGATCAAGAGTACCACCAGCAGCATCATGACACGCAGTGATATCGACAATCAGAACATTGGTGTACCTGATGACATGGTCCCAGAACTAATAGTTGAGTCACATAAAAAACCCTATGAAAACTTGCCAGATTTAGTATTGAAAGCTTTAGAAAGTGAGAAAGGTGCTGAAGAATCTCGAAAGCCTGCTTTAAGGAATGAACCAAAGAAGTCTCTTTCTGAGGATATTGTTTACAGACGAAGATGTCGGAAAAAGTCTCAAAGTGGACCAAGTTCTCAGAAGAAAAGAGTTTCGTTCCATGAAGATATATTAAATAACACTAAAACTGATAACATTCACATTGAAAGAGGTTTTGTATCTTATGGACCTGATAGTTCATACTGTGATAGGTTTAGGCAGAAGAATAACATTGTGACTGACAGGTTCTCATGGTGTGCCTCAGGGGACAGAACACCAAAGTATGCAGCTGATGTAGTGCAACAGACTATGTCAGATATCCTCACTTATGGTGACTCTAAAAATGATCAGAGTGGTATTTTTGAATACTGTCAGAACTATGGACAAGGAAACCAAGACAATAATAATGATAAAGACAACAATAATGAGCCCAGACCATCTGGGAAGCTTTATGGATGTGACTCAAACAGCTCCGATTCTAATTTCAGCTGCGACTCTGAAACCTCATCCAGTGACTCGTCCTCCTCCCATTCGAACAAAACAGAAACTTCAATGCTGCACAGAAAATGTGACAAAGCTCAGAAATCCTACTCCTGCGATGCATTTGAAAACAATGGCCATGTTGCATTTATGAGGAAAACATATTTTTCTGAAGCTGATATTGACCAGTCCACTGATCGAATGAAAATGCCTCTTGAAGTTTCACACAGTCCAAACACAGTGAAATCTGTACTGAAGAAGAAACGCTACATTACTACTAGTATTGTTGAGGAAAGAAAATCACATAATAAAGTATTAAATCTACTGGATGCTAACAATATCATAGATTCTTTGAGGAATTTTTACAAAAACTTTAACTTCAATTTTGCTCCAGAAAAAGGTTTGCCAGAAAACAGTTTGGAATTGAACAATGTTGTTGAAGCTTTGCCTTGTGATGTCAATCATAATAAAAAGTTGCTGTCCAAAAGTTTAGATTCTGGTTTCCAGGCTGAAGATGAAGATGACTTTGTTGAAATCAATTTGAATGGCCAGCCATTAGAAACAGCAAAACCTAAAGAAATTACAACACCATCAAAGACTGCAGTGGCAGGTGATAGAACTCCCAATGAAGGATCTCCAAGGCATAAACTTACACTGAACATGAAAGCTCAACTTGATAAGAAACCTAACAAAGCTGATCTCCCACCACTTAGCAAGTATGTTGTGAACTGTGAGAGCACTGTCTATGAACACAAAGGAGTCTCCTACAGCTATGTCCATGATACATTCCAAACTGCTTTTGATGCTCCCAAAGAGACTTTTGTTCCTATTCCTGAGACAACACCAGTGAAAGAGCTAGTCACTAGCTCAAGTAAAGTGGACCTCAATAAATCTACCGATACTGACTCTTCAAGTAAGACATCTACACCCAAGAGACAATTCAACAAAAATATCCAAGACGAGACTGAAGCTAAAAATGGCATTTCCAAGCATTTGTCTTCACCTAAGAAGCAGAATGTAAACAGGTACAGTCGTAAGTCTGCGTCGACAGTGCAGAAAGTGCATGACGAGACGCCGCCACAAGTGAATAGCGACAACTGTTCAAACACCGACAACTCAACCTTGAAAGGGGCTGAAGACTTCAATGACGACTTTTTCGACAGTCCCGGGAACCAAAAGCTACAATCTAACAAGTCGGCGCTCTTGAACCGATATTTGAAGAATGTGTGTCAAAGGAAAGACCTTGAACTCAAAATCAAGAACAATAAGTTCTTTCAATTCAAGCTTCGAATGGAGAAGCATTTTCCGAGCATAATACTTCCACTGAAAGAGGTGTCTGATACATTCCACGTGTCGGCTAGCAGAATGTCGAGGCTCATAGACAAAGAGGTGATAGAGAACAAAAGGTTGTCTGTGAGGCTGCTGACAGCGGACGAGCCGTCCTACTTCGATAGTTTCGAAGATAACGTAGCCATTGAGTGCAATGAAAAGCTCAGGCTACAAATATTCTCGTATCCAAATGAAACTTTGAATAGGGTAATTATGTTTGATTACTAAATCGCGCGGCAATTTCGTTCACCGTAATACGACCTTGATTACGCGATGTTTTGTACAAGGTACTAATTTGGCGAAAAAGTTTTGAAAACCATTTTAATCATCGGTCGAAAGGTCAATTTAACGGTTGAAATGTATTCTTGGGGTATATTTAGCCTTTTTCTTTTGACCTTAATTCAGTCTTTGATGTTCTTTCAGATGATGAAAGTGAAGTCACCTTACAGCATGGAGGATGGTTCTTGGACACCTCTGTTGGTTTTTATCACTGACTACGCGCTGTATGTCGCGAGCGTTAAGCCTGGGGGTACTGAGTACGAAATGCTGTGCCGACTACCTCACAACGAACTGGATGCTATTGTTGTAAGTAGTTTACTTACAGGAATTCACTTATTATCATTGAAAGAACGGCGTGGTGTTTGTCGGCGCTTCAAATTCTTAGCAAAAATTTAAAGGATCTGAAGACGTTTCGTAATCTGCGGAACCGAGCCATAATGTGCATATCAGAACCATCACGCTGCTCTGTATGTAATTTACGTATCTAAACCTTGAGAAAATGTAGTTGTTTATGCAATTACAGACGTAACTAAAGCTAGGTCAATAAATAATATCTTAACGATTTGAATGAGTCATTTTAATAACGTCTCGATAACATTCCAGACCTATTAGCTCATACTGGATCATAACATTCTGGACCTTATATGATACGCAAAGCTGTTGACATTAATATTAAAATCAATGACCCTTAGAATATAAACTGCACATTAATTTGCAATGTATATTGATTCGATTTATATATTGTTTGTATTTGAACCGAATCGATTATCTAGCTAGGGGCTTGTGAATAAAAACACAGCCATACATATTGTTCTTTGCGATGGTTAGGTTAGCATGAGTCTTTGACGAGAAATCTCCGAGCCTCGGGAAAACTACGTTGAGCCATTGGTTCAGTTCACAGGTTCTGGCTGTTATTTGTAGATATGTGACAATCGTTATGGGTAATTTAAATCCCGAAAGTCTGACAAGCAGTCTCATCAAGTCTCGTCGATGTCAGAGATTGGCAGTCTGCCAAACCCAAAAGGATGATGATTAGGTAGTCACTATAGGCCCTAGGTGAAAACTGTTCTAGTGCACTGATATGTCTGTCGTTAAAAAGATTAATACTTGATCCAGCGGAATAGCGCGATTTTACGGGTGACATTTAAAGAGGTAGGTACCTTTGGCCTTTGGCTGACCTTTGACCGTGGGACTCGTGGAGCAAATACAAGAATGATAAGGTACAAAGCTGCGTCTGTCCCTGGAAGCGCCTGCACGAGTTTGTCTATTTTATTGTATGAAAGAAAGAAAAAGAAAATTATTCGTCGCAAGGACATGACGTGCATACAATATTAGGGAAAATAAACAATAGACTTACAACGCATTTAGACAAACACAAACATTTGGAATACAACAGAATCAGACTATATTTGTAAGATAACACGGAACAAAAAGAAAAAGTGATGAAATGCACAAAGTTATGCACCTGGCTGGGTTCGTTATAACTACCTCCAGCACTGCACTTTTTTCCATTCTTACCATTTTCTTTTTTCATGACACCAACAGGTAGGCCCAGAAGCGCAGTACATCCAAATCTTAGACATCGCTGGGAACATAGCCTGTTCGATCATCACTGGGGAAGCTACACTCGGGGCTCGCTTCGCGTCTTCTCTTGAGTGGAGTGCAAGGACGTCGCCGCTGAGGATTCAGCGGCCGCCGGCCATGATCCCGCTTGGATGCAGGGAGTTAGCAGCCGCGGTGACTAGGCAGAGGCACGAGAAAAGGGTATGTATCTTTGTCATGTGTTTTCTTTTTGCGGGTCATTCAAAAAACAAACTCAAACCAGTTGGTGCCAGTTAAGATGAGAATAGCGGTCATTGCCCTTTCCCTAATATCTCTTCGTACGAACCAAAACAAATAAACCATGTATCGTTTTTCATTAGAAAAAATGTTGAAGATCACGATAGATGACGATTCAAGACTTGAACAGGTTTTGTTTTTCAAAGTTAAGAAGTTTAATAAATGTAGGTGGTTCAATGACCGCTATTCTCTTCTTAACTGGCACCAACTATAGAGTTTACTTGCCTGGACTTGAAGGAAGTCAGTAACATGTGGATAATTTAACAGCTTTATTTCGGATCTTAAAAATCATTCTGAGATTTTAGAGGCAGATATTATCCACATGTTACTTACTTACTTCCTTAAAGTTTAGGTGATTACAATCTACTTATTCCGGTCATTATTAGTAGTTACCATTGCATTTCGTGTAAGTTAAGAAAAAAAACCGGCCAAGTGTGAGTCGGACTCGCACACGAAGGGTTCCGTACCATTGACTATATTTAGTATTTGTTGTTATAGCGGCAACAGAAATACATCATCTGTGAAAATTTCAACTGTCTAGCTGTCACGGTTCATGAGATACAGCCTGGTGACAGACAGACGGACAGACAGCGAAGTCTTAGTAATAGGGTTCCGTTTTTACCCTTTGGGTACGGAACCCTAAAAAACGATGATAAACTGTGTGAAATCTCGATGTACGATAGCATAAATACAAAAAGAAAGGAAATGCATGGATTTCAGAAACTTGCTTTGGACTTGTTTGATCGCATCTCAGTATTTCCTATAGTTTCCATACCGCAACAGCATACTCTAACTGTGACCTGATTAATGATTTGTAATGGTACAAATATACAATGGGTTGTGGAGGTCAGATAGGCAGTCGCTCCATGTAAAATACAGGTATTCAGCTGCATCTTGTTAGACTGGAAGCCGACCCCAACATAGTTGGGAAAAGGCTAGGCACATGGAGATAAAAGGTACAAATATGTATATGGGCTATGGGCGGACACATTCAATGGCTGATCTCATAATTATTCACAATTTTATTGATTTGTTGCTGCGTATCTTTATATACCTTTCGAATGTTTATTATTTACAGTTTAAAACAATGAGTAGTACCGAAATAGTATGGCCGCAACTACACTGGCCTGCAAAAATAAGTATCTCACTTTTAAAATTGCAATAACTTTTTAAGTACACAAGATATACTTTCGAAACAAAAAGGACTCGAAAAAGAGTTTAATTTTATACATAAAAACTAATTAATCTGATAAAAATTGCTGTGAAATGTTTTTTATTTTAAATCTCTAACTTCTATAGTTTAGAAAAAATTGAAATTTGAGTAGTGTAGTACTTAGTTTTGCAGGTCAGTGTATTATTGAATCGTTTTGTTTTCATTTAGTCAAATAAATATTATTCAATTGTTCTCATGTTCAGAGTCAACATTTGTGTTGTAAAAAGTTTTTGAGGTTGTCAACCTGATAGCGATAGACCTTAATTAAAATGAACTTCGTTTTATTTGACCCTGTTCAATGAAACCAAAACAATATTATGATAATAAGCTGTTATCAATAAAATAATAAGTGTCCGTAAAACGTGTTTTTGAAATATTATCGGTTATTGGCTGTATGTTATTTGTTACTAGCCTAATATAAAAATAAGGGATACTAATAAAGGTTCTGGTAAATACTTTTTTGTGAAAGAACTAATATTACGATGTAGTGGTTTCATTACGCGCTATCAAATTGTTGTTATGTTTAATAGTAAACAGAATGAGAGCATAAAGTAATAATCGTAAGTCTTTCTCTTTCCATGCTTTCACATTTGGCCATGTTTTAACTTGATTTTAGTGAAATCGTAGTTAGGCAGTAAGACGGCTTTCGGCAAATACCGGTCAATATCGATTGCCAAAATACAGGTGACTTTTTTTATCACTTTCCAAAAAAATATTGGTATAATAGGTGAACGGAAAAGAAGCAAATGGCATACTTAGTTTTTTTTTTTTTTTCGAAAAAAAGTAATAAAGAAATTGAAATTCAAATCACGCTGAAATTCAATTCTATCCGCTCGATTAAAATTCAATTCAATTTAAATTCGTTTTTTTTTTTCAGAATTTATTTTTATTTGTTCTAATATGAAAAGTTAACTTAAAATTTGTAGCGTTTTTTGATGACGGATCAATTTTTTTCTAAGCTGTGGAAAAAAGAAAAAAAACTAGGTATGCCATAAGCTTCTACTCCGTTCACCTAATATACCCATTTTTTTGGAAACTGATAAAAAAGTCATCCGGTATATGTCTTGTCAATTTGGACCTCTTCTGAGGTCCTACATGATTTATCTACACTAATGTTATAAAGAGGAATAAGAGGAGGACGATATAAGAAGAGGAGGATATTTGTATTTTAGTATGTAACAAAAAAACTACTAAAGCGATTTGAAAAATTCGTTCAGCAATGGATAGCTACATTATCAGCGAGTAACATAGGCTATATTTTATTCCCGTACTCCCACGAGAACGGGAACTACGCAGGTGAAACCGCGTGATGTCCGCTAGTACTGAATATTCTTGATTGGGACTTTCTAATGGTAGAAGTGGACGCACACACAATAGGGAATATGCACGTAATTTTTCTTCACTTAAATCAATAAAATACAGTACTATCAACCCAAGAAAAGTATAAAAAGTTATGTTCAACTATTGCTTGTCGCTCAAAAATAATATTAAACTCCTGCAATTTTCTACAACAGTTCAAAAGTCCGTAGCTGTCGCGGCCATGATGGTTATCCACAATCTGCCTTGTTTAGATCTATTTTTTTTGGCCTTAATAAAATATTTTTACCAATTGAATGTGCTATATGTGAATGTGCTATCAAGTAAAGATTGCAATAATAAAATTTTAGTGAAACTTTAAGCACTTTTCAAATAAAAGTGTTTTTTTGACACAATGAACTTTGACGTCTCTACCGGCGTTATCGAGAACGGTGTGTTTTGAGAGTGCGTTCAGTTTCACCAAAAACATGTTACATAAAACAGTAAATTGTAAAATAAGTGATGTATTAGCAACTTAAACAAGTGTACCACAATGTTTATATGCGCCAATACACGGCATTTTTCATAAATAAAAAGAGTTTTGTATTTCATGCATATTCCCTGTTCACAAATATGAAGCCAGTACAAAGAAATTACCAGAATAGCCCGCTTCTGTGAGTTGAGTGGTGGAAGGGCGCACAGCTGCGCTTATGCAGCCCAGGTTCGGTATATCTTTTATTCACGCTAACACCATCATGATTGAAATAGCACAATGTGGGTCTCAAAACCAAACAATAATTTAGAAAAAAAAAGATTTTCTTTGTAATCATGCCATCATAAAGGCTTCCCAAAGAAATATGAAAAGCCACCAATCTATACGACCCAAAGGACCACCACGGTTCTATTTGACCTAAAGGTTGACGGGTAGAGAATGCCTTGTTGCATTAAGTCCGCCTATGTACCACTCTTGTACATGAAGTTTAAATAAATAAATAAATACAAAAATCTTGTTCCAGATACCGCAAATTCTATTCTACGGTCGTGTATGTTCCGGTGACGCGGGCGACCGTCTCATCGAAGCGCCCGGCGCCTTCGCCCCGCCGTTGGAGGGGTACCTCATGTGCAGGACGGATAGAAGCCGGCGGTTTGAGCCCTGTTACTTCTTGCTCAGGTAAATAGATATTTGTTTGATGTCATACTATGATACGCAAACGATGCAATTTTTTTTTAAACTGTAACAACCAATGGATGAAAGAACAATACGACAACCAATGGACAGGCTTGACAGGAGTGCTCATTTTTGTCCGGCGGGCAAAAAGTCCATCGTTTGCTCAGCGCTTAAAATTATTTTTCAATACACTTCCTCGAAAACTGGTTCTTATGGCACTACGATTAGGTTCAACATGCAATGTATTTCACACGTGTGTGATTTTTTTAATTTTCCAACACGTGTGCGGGAATGAAAATTGCTACAGATAAACTATACCTATACTTAGTCCAAATTGGTTCAATGTCTATAGTCGGAGGTAAATGTTTATTTTTTATTTCGGCAAAGCAATAATGCGTCTTTACGCCGTAAATTGTGTTTATAAATAGAATATCATAATTAAACATGATTGTTTTAAACGAATATTTACTTTTTTAAAGAATTTAACATTTATGTGTCTTCTAAACTCAAAAATAATATAAACTAAAAACTATTTCTTTATTAGGCTGTATAGCGGCTTCATACCTTTGCTTCTCCTTCAACCTGGCGAAAGCAAAGCATGAAAAAAGAAAATTAAAATCATAGTTTCATAATATTTCATGACAACAATATTTTTCGTTCCATTATTTTACTTCTTCAAAACTGTATTGAAAAATGTCGTTTGATACACGTGGACATTTGTTATTGCAGTTCTCGGCTCAAAAACACCCTCGCCTACGGCTCGGGAGTTAATTCCGCCTCGGATGCAATAACAAACTTTCCCCACTTGTATCAAAATGTACTATTTATTGTCTAGTTCGGAAAGCATTAGAAATTATTTAAAAAATTTGAGTATTAGGGTGTGTGCACAGCGTGTTTATAGAACGAGATTGTCACTCAGACGATTTTCAACGATGCGACGTAAGAAGACGAAGTAAAACATTTCATAATGTACTATTTTTAAACGGTAACTTTTTTAACGGAATCCTTTCGCTGTTTAAATGTCTGTTCAAAAGAAATGCCAGCACTACGGCAACTCGCAAGGCCACACTAACCACACACAAACTTTTCTTCCATCCCAGGGCCGGCGTCCTCCACTGGGGCCCGCACTCCTCAGACGGCACGTCCCCCCTCCCGCACAACATCGCCCTCCGCTCCGTGCTAGGAGTCAGGAGACACCTGGACACTTCACGGAGGCCGCATTGCTTCGAGATTGCCCTAGCAGACAACAGCAGGCTTCTACTAGCGGCTCCTGATGATGCTACCGCGTCGTCGTGGCTGCAGAGCTTGTTGTTACATGCGGCACAGGTATTCAGTCTTCTACAAGAATCACTACATATTATAGAACAAAGTCCTCCGCCGCGTCTGTCTGTCTGATCGCGATAAACTCAAAAACTACTGCACCGATTTTTATGCTGTTTTCACCAATGGATAGAGTGGTTCTCGAGGAAGGTTTTAGTATATAATTTGTCAAACGGGCGGGTGAAGCCGCGGGCATCTGCTAGTTATACATATACAAGGTGGTTTTAGCGTTGGTGTCCCTTCAATCCTGTATTATCACGTGTGTATTTGACATGTGAACCCACTTTTCTCCAGTAATGGTTATAGGGGCCAGCCTATTGCTATCAACCGAACGGCAATTCAGACTCTAGGCTAAGACATTCTGATTGGGAAAACCTAACACCGATTTGTCTGACCTCATTATCTGCACTTGCGACCACTATGCCAATGAGAAGTTGGTCTCCATACAAATCCAAAAGCTTAGCTTGACTTTAAATTGTACTAGCGGACGTCACGCGGTTTCACCCGCGTAGTTCCCGTTCCCGTGGGAGTACGGGGATAAAATATAGCCTATGTTACTCGCTGATAATGTAGCTATCCATTGCTGAAAGAATTAAAAAAATCGGTCGAGTAGTTTTAGAGTTAAATCGTAACAAACACACAAACAAAAAAATATCAAATCTTTCCTCTTTATAATATTAGTATAGACTATTATTTATAATTAAAAGATTTCTTGACAGCTTACTTGCCCTAGCTTACCATAACAAGACCGATAGGCATTCCACTGATTCAGGAGCAGTTCTTCAAAATAATTTAGTTTCAAATATACTTAATTAATTTTGAATGTGTCATATTCATCATCATCATCAGCCTATAATGTTCCCACTGCTGGGACACGGTCTCCTCTCTATAAGAGGGAACCGGCTTTAATCCACCACGCGGGCCCAGTGCGGGTTGGTAGACGTCACATGTCTTCGAATTTTTGGTTCTAGGACATGCCGGTTTCCTCACGATGTTTTCCTTCATCGTTTTAAGGGCAGTGTCATATTAATCCTAAACAAACGACTTATTTCTATCCTTTTCGTCCAGGCTCTCGAAGAAAAAGACGGTGCTAAGAAGTCGTACGAGCGGCCCGGGCCTCCGCCGGCGTGCACCGTGCTGGTGACGCCCACTGAGGTCATCAGTGTGCGGGACACACTCGACCTGGCCTTCGTGACGGGCGCTGCGGCCTATCTCAAGGATAGGGGCTCCGAAGCACTGCTTAAAGGTATAAAAATGTTGCATTTGAGACGAATGGGGCGGCGAAGGCAAAGTAAATCTCAGATGGCGCCACCATAGTTGACGACCCGAATGGCGCACCGGTGGTGAGGCTGCCTTACGTTCTTAGGGTTCCGGGTTCGAAACCCGGTTGGAGCAAATGTTTGCGTGATGAGCATGGACATTTGTTTCCGAGTCATGGATGTTTATATGTATATAATAAGTATGTATTTACAAACAAAAAGTATGTATGTAGTATATCAACTATCTAGTGTCCACGACACAAGCCTCGTTGCTTAATGTGGCACTAGATGGCGCTGTGTGTTCATGTCCAGCATTATTTATTTATAGTTAGTCTCAATCTGACCAATGAGGTTAAGCTATTTTGAAATATAAATGACATTACCACATTTTCAACCAATGACGATGTTTGGGTACCAGCTATCCTAGCGCCATTAGTTCCAGTTTCCTTCCCCATTTAGGCACTAAAAAACGTGGATGGGTTGTATGGACGATATGGCTAGAAAAGTCAGTGAATAATAGGGATACCGGTTAATAGAGATGTATTGATTATCCCATGGGATCGTATTACCAGGATAAAAAGTCCCATGTTTTAATTCAGGTTATGAAACTATGTGAAAATTTTATCCAAATCCATTTAGTAGTTTTTGCTTGAAATAGTAACAAACATTCATACATCCTCACAAATTTTCGGATTTATAATCATCATTTTTAGGGTTCCGTACCCAAAGGGTAAAAACGGAACCCTATTACTAAGACTTCGCTGTCTGTCCGTCTGTCCGTCGGTCCGTCTGTCCGTCTGTCCGTCTGTCTGTCACCAGGCTGTATCTCATGAACCGTGACAGCTAGACATTTGAAATTTTCACAGATGATGTATTTCTGTTGCCGCTATAACAACAAATACTAAAAACAGAATAATATTAATATTTAAGGGGGGCTCCCATACAACAAACGTGATTTTTTTATAATAATTGGTACGGAACTCTTCGTGCGCGAGTCCGACTCGCACTTGGCCGGTTTTTTTTACTTATTAGTAGGATATGCTGCATCGCCCTCTCATAAATTAGAAAAAAGAATGAAAGATGTTGATGATTTGTATGATTTTGAATACTGCGACTGCGGTTTCCATTTTTTTTTATGATTCTGGCGAGCTCTCATTCAGTATGAGTAAATGAGGATGGCAACTGTGGAACTAATGGCGCTAGCATAGTTTGTTCCAAGCATCGTCATTGGTAGAAAATCTGTCAATGTCATTTTACGAAATATACATTTAGCTTGCTATTACAAACTAGCTTGTCCTCTTGGACACATTGGGACTAGGCTATGGACACGCCATCTACAATCAACTTTGACCAGCCTTCCCCATTGTGCGGAAACGCGGGCTTAGTTTCGACGACTTTTCTTGCGTGGAACTAAAAAAAAATGTTTTCTTGCAAATGACTTGTTTCAGAATACATCGAAGAGATGCGGACAGACATCGAGATCCTGGCGTGCGGATCCATTAAGAACTTGACTGCTTTCAAAATACCGGATACTGACGAAAATTGGTGCTGTTTGGTTAGTCTAAATATCAAACAAATAACATGAAAAATGACAGCTGGTATTTTAATTAAAATGTGGCTTTTGTCACAAAGTTCGTTCCAAAAAAAACATGGCAGTAAAGCATCACGTTTCCTAAATATAAGTCAATAGAGTCAGACAATCTTTGCCATCAGCACAACTTTGATTTCTTAAACGTGATACTTTAGAAGAGTCTCTCATACAAAACTTGTTTGTATTGATGCTAGCTATTGAAGACTTCTTCTTGTTCAATCTTGCCACCCAATGCCGCCGAGTGTAGGTCTCTTCCAAATCTCTCCACTTTTGGCGGTTTTTTGTCATTGAAGATTTGCGTGGTCGCTATTTTGAAAATTAAATAAAATGGCGGAAGTTAGGCAGGCCAATTGAAAGCCCTTTCCATAACTTTTCAGGAGTGGAGCGTCTGTGAGGCTCGCGAGCGCGGCGCGGGACTTGCGCTTGTGCTGGCCAGCAGTGCCGAGCTTGAGAGGTTCATAGCGGCCGTCGAGCAGGCCTTCTGTGCGCTCACTGTGAGTTTATACGGGTTTGACGCAGAATGTGCACAAAGCAAAATGTGCACTTGACGCAAAATGAGCACAAAACAAAAAGTGCATTTCGCAAAATGTGCACTTCTCAAAATGAGCACTACAAAAATAAAAACCGTTTGCCTAATATATTTTTGTATTATTTTGACCGATTATTAACATGATCATGCCAATTCTACACCAATTAAATGGAATCTGCGATCTCCAATCCGCCTGCCAAGCGTGGAGATTACGGCAAATTCCTCCCGTCATGGGAGAGGCTTATGTCCAGCAGTGGACGTTATGGGCTGTTGTTGTTGGAAATGGAATCACGTTAAAAATCGTGCAAAATAATAAAAAAATATAGTAGACTAACGGTTTTTATTTTTGTAGTGCTCATTTTGAGCAGTGCTATTTTGAGAAGTGCACATTTTGCGAAGTGCACATTCTGCGTCAAACCTGTTTATACTAACCTTTCACTTTACATTACGTAGATAGGCTAAAGGCCGTTTTCTGTAACGTAATTTTATTTATTCTTATTCATTCATCAAACAATTTCCATTGTGTTCGAATTTTACAAAATAATTACAACATTTCAAATCATAACAGAATCAAATACAAAACAAACAACAACAAAAAATATTACTATGTCATCAATCAAAAACCAAAGCTTAAAAAGCACAAAAAGTCAAACCATAAAAAGCACAAAGACGAGAGAGATGTCTCCATTTTGCGTAAATCAACTGTGAAATAAATATCAATTAAATTACTGTTTATATGTCCAACCATAAAAAGCTCGACTTATACTCAGCTTACTTACGTATAAGTGTTGGTTAATATGCCTACTTCCGTAGCTATCGGTGTTTCTATAAACAACGAATATCCTATCCGCGTCACCTACCTGTCACTTGATTCATAGAAAAATCAAAGAAAGCTTTTCTGTGACGTTTTGTTTCTAACGGTCAGTAAGCAAAATGTCAAACAGACAGAGATAGCAACCTACCGAAACCGGCTAGTATTTTATTGAAAATGGTCGTAAGTTGATTGAACTGAAGGCACAGGGGGTTTGACGCAGAATGTGCACAAAGCAAAATGTGCACTTGACGCAAAATGTGCATTTCACAAAATGTGCACTTCTCAAAATAGCACTTCTCAAAATGAGCACTACAAAAATAAAAACCGTTCGACTACTATTTTTTTTTATTATTTTGCACGATTTTTAGCGTGATCCCATTTAAATGATGTATAATTGGCATGATCATGCTAAAAATCGATCAAAATAAAAATAAAAAATGGAGTAGGCAACCGGTTTTTATTTCTGTAGTGCTCATTTTGAGAAGTGCACATTTTGCGAAATGCACATTTTGCGAAGTGTGTACATTTTGCGTCAACTGCACATTCTGCGTCAAACCCTAAACTGCTTTAAAATTCAGTGTGCAATTTAGAAAAACTAAAAACATACTCAAGCACAAATTGCGTCTTTGTTTGTGACAATATCAAGTATCATTGTAAAATAATGATTGTGTACTCGATTCAGGCTTGTCAATCCACATCACACTCAGCTGTATATTTAAGAAATAAACTGCCTATCAAAAACAAAAAGGCATCTGCCCTAGCTTACCATAACAAAACCGATAGGCATTCCGCTGATTCAGGAATAGATCTTTAAAATAATTCCGTTTCAAATATACTTAATTAATTTTGAATATTCATCATCATCAGCCTATTGATGTTCCCACTGCTGGGAAATGGGCTATAATCCACCACGCGGGCCCATTGCGGATTGGTAGATGTCACATGTCTTCGAATTTTTTGGTTCTAGGACATGCCGGTTTCCTCACGATGTTTTCCTTCAACGTTTTGAGAGCAGTGAAATAAATGATATATTGTCAAATCAAGAAGACCTCATCACCTCAAATCAAGACCTTATTACTATGAGATAAGAGTCATGCTCTTGGTCGTAAATCATATTTATCCACATGAAGTTTAATTTTATTTTACAGTGCGAGCCATTCCCGCTATCAGTGGTAGAGGCCACGAAATCCGCGTGTAGTTCAGCGCACACAAAATACGAAGCCGCCTGGTCGCATATGCTACCGCAACAGTAATGCGATCATTCGTCGAGAAGCTACATCACTAGTGGTAAGATTACAGCACTAGGATTGAACTAGGGATGTGTGAATGATATCGATAAAAATGTGTGCACTTAAAAGAGATTGTACTTATTTTGACCGACTTCAAAAGAGAAGGAGGATATGTGTGTATGAGGAAGCAATTGAAAGATATTGTCAAAAATGTTTAGGAACAAGTATTAAAATGAGGCTTATAAGTATAAAATTGAAGTATGGAGATGCAAATAGTTCCTAGAATAGAATCTTACCACTAGTTTGTAATTAAAAGTTTTAGACTTAACAAATAATAGGAAATGTGAATTTTTAGTTGTTAATAAAATTGTAAGCGCTTTTTTGCCTCGTTCTACTCAGAGGACTTAGTGAACTTATTATAAATGACATAAGTAAGTAATATTATCTACCAGTTTTAACAACACCGTATAGTTGGTCCTAGCTTTAGAAACACACTCATCATCATCTGCCTAGCCTTTTCCCAACCATGTTGGGGTCGGCTTCCAGTCTATCAGTCGGGTGCAGCTGAATACCAGTATTTTACATGGAGCGCCTGTCTATCAGACCTGCATATGCATAACCCAGTTAGTACTAGGTTGTTACCTAGTACTAACTGGGTTGTTACCTAGTACTAACTGGGTTGTTACCTAGTACTAACTGGGTTGTTGCTTAGTACTAACTGGGTTGTTACCTAGTATATGCATATACGGGTAGTATACCCCCCTAACCCCTTTTGAAACTTACTATTGACGTTAATTCTACAGTCTATAGCATAACACCCTTAATAAAACCCCTTATGAACCTCAACAAAATGTTATCTAATACTAAACTTCTAAATCTGAAAGTTATTGCATTTGGCAGCATTCAAAATTAAAATGCACCAGCTAGAATGTTATGTGATACATCCCTAAAAAAATTGGCAAATTGGGGTCAAGTCTGTACTTAGTTCCCGAGTTGCCATAATGCTCAGGGTGTTTCTGAAACTTTGCTATGTCCCACTCTTCTTTATCGTGTGGTTAGTGCATAGCTTGAATCAAATCAAATCATTTATTTCTTTGCAAACATGGGTAATTGGTACATAGATGTTTACTTATATAATATAGTCCTCCATGATGTTCTCCATTTCATTTGATTTGATTTAGTGCATAGCTTGGTGTCAGAGTTTTTACGCCGCCCATGGGCCTCTGACTTGGCTTTACATGCCGTCGAGAAATATCTCTCAGGCATGCTGATTTCCTCACAAAGTTTTCCTTCACCGAAGCAAGTGATAAATTATACAATACGCACATGAATCCGAAAAACCAGTGCGTGTCTTGGCCCACTATATGGTGTTGTTAAAATTACGAAAAAAATCTCTCAAATACTCAATCTAAGCTTAAAAACAACAACTTTCCTCTGTGAGACAGATAAAGCGTCCTGCGAGCACAATTTAGTTAAATTGTAATATATAAATACGCTTCCATAAAATTTTCGCTCGTAAATAGCTAATTTTGTTGATTTTAAAAGGAAACGACGATAGAATTTTATCCATAGAGACTTGCTGAAAAGTTATATTTTTCTTTAAAATTACATTCCATGTTTCTTACCTTTAATGGCTTACCAAAGACAATTGAAAATGGTTGTACTATCGTCGTTTGCTTTAAAAACAAATTAATAATAAGTATTATTTACAGTTATTGTTTATCTGTGGTTCTTATTATTATGTATTATGATGATATAACTATTAATTATTAATATATCGATTCCAGTTTGTATACTGCTATTACGTAGTTACATGTTCTCACGTTTAATAGTAATAATAGGTCACAATACTCCACTATGATATTTATTTAGTGTTTATATGAATGCTATAATCGATCAGATGTCCTAAACTTGAACTACAAAGGTACTGTCAAGTTCAAAAGTGTGATAGCGAAAGATACCTACTTTTCAAAATTACATTTGTTACACTTACACTTATATATTTTATGTTGTTCTCTGATGTCGTTTTCACACTTTTTCTCTTGATTGATGTTGTAATTAGCTCAGAAGACAATAACAGAATTTGTAGCATCAATATAAACACGAAAAACGTAATTATACCTATCAAATCGAATACTATAAAACATGTATCATAAGTATTTAGCTCTAAATGAAAATAATAATAATCATTATATTTTAAAATCGGCCAGAGTTAATCGTTAAAGCGTTGAAAATTGTATTTAAAAATAATCATAATAATTGTATTTATAATTTGTTCTGGTCAGATTTCCCAAATATATGTGTAATTATATTTTGTATATCAATTTGTATACTTGTTTAGAAGAAGTACTAAAGAGGTTTTAGTTCAGTCTCCAAACAAAGTGCGTTCTTATTAGTATTATTATGAAGGGAACAGTAGTGGGGAGGAGTAGCTTTGGCTAAGTGTACTGTGAATTCGCGCTATTCTGAAACTTGGTCAACGAAACTATGTCCTAATCGATAATCGAACTCGGTAATCGGTAAAAATGGATATCGATAAACAAGTTTACAGAATAAGTATGCTTTGTGTGACGGCTTAGTAGATTTTGTATGGGGAAAAATTATAGTTTACTACAAACCTTTTGTAGCTTTATTTGTTTTAAAGCTAATTTTAACGGTTTTGTTTTAAAAATTTGTTTCGGTTTTTAAAAAGGGAACGTTCCCGGGGTTTGAGGAGTGGTGTTACAAGCTTTAATATTTCGTTAAAAAAGGTCTCAAAATTTTTATTTATGCTACGTATTAGAACAATTTTCTGATGGTTGTCCGCTGTTACCAAATATATCAATGGTATATCATTTCGTATGTGTATTAGGCCGCTGTAAGGCCGTGTGATATTAATGTATATTTAGGGTAGGTATTAGCGCATTGAGAACTATGAAGTCACGTATTTTTATCTGTATGACGTGTTGGGAAGTTAAATTTTCTGGTATTTTGTGGTTTAGACCCTTTAAAAACTTTTTCCTGAGAATTAAAATCAATAAAACCGCAGAAAAGCATTACATATTAATAATTTATTTAATGAGGAAACAATCAACGAAATTGTGGTTTTGTAATGTTTTCTGTCTATGTACGCAATTGTTTCAACAATGTGTCATATAGGGTAAAAATACGAGACATTATGACACATAATATTGTAACTACAAATTTGAATTCCATAATAATATACTTTTATATAGATACCCCAATACATGAATAATAAATATTATTATGAATAAATATTGTTATATTTGGCACTTTATATTCATTTTTAATGTATTTTTGTTCCAATTTTTTTCTTGTATTGTCTTATATAGCTTTATTTATAATATTTCTCGATATGTAACCCTTTTCCTATATCTTTGTTGTGTATGTGATTGCGCTTATACTAAAGGCTATTTTTACTTAAATTAGGATGATGGCAACATTGATGCTATACGAGCCGCCCGCCGGTTTAAAACCAAAGAGAATGTTTCTCTTAGCTATGGTGCTGGCACCACGGTTTAGTTTGAATTTCGAACTTACCGTAAACTGTGATTATACAAGATGAAATAAATTTAAAAAGCATAATTCATAGACATATTTTGTATCTATTTCCTAACCATGTTGAAAGAAAATATTTTATAAAAAAAATTCGAATTTTATAATCAAATTCCTAGTAACACCTGACGTGGGTAGTGTGTAGACTCAGATATTTTTTTTGTTTTATCATTTTAAGGGTTCCCTAACCGAAGCATAACCAACGGGACCCTATTACTAAGCCTATGCTGTCCGTCCGTATGTCGGGCAGCGGGCTGTATCTCATAATTCATAATAGGTAGACAGTTGAAATTTTCACTAAATGTGTAATTCTGTTCAAGAAATAATTAAAATAAAGGGGGTAGTTTCACTACGCTAGATTGATCTTGTATATTTTTGACAGGTATAGTTTTTTTTAACTGAGTTAGTTTTTTCTTTTGCTATTATTCTCGTTTCAATGTAAAAATAGCCTGCACTCTATTTGCTACGTAACTGTGATTTATGTTGTTTACCATTAAGTTTGTTGTTTACGCATAATATTAGATCAATGTTTTTAGCTTTTAGTATTAGATAATTATTTGAATATTATTATACAAGGATTAATTAATTAATAGAACTTATTCGAAGACTATTATAATAAAATAGATAAATAAATACACATATTACGATAATTGCGTGGTAAACAGTAATGCTTGCTATCACTAAAAATAAGCGATACCAATATTAATGCCTATAGTTATTATTTAGGTATTCATTAAGATGTCGCTTAGTCTTGGTGAAAACGGACATCTTTCTCTTAATGATTTATTTACTGTTACGCTGTTGGTAATACTGAAATAGCATGAATATTGTACATTTTGTTTTATACGATTAAAATAATCTTTATAATTGCATAACTAACTGTATTAAAACACATAGTAAAAAATACAAAATTACTACTACCATCGAATCAAAAAATCTCTTGTCTTTGTTTTGTTTAAATTGGCTATGATTCTTACTATTGGTTATTTATTTTGTTAAATTATTTTTATAAAACTCACGACTGTATGTTCCGTTCTATTGTAAAATGTGTAAACTATGGATGATGTTATTTTTGCTTGGAGTAAACGCATCTGGTCTTTGTGTTTGTTGGCAGTCAAGTGTCATTACTAGACTCCCTTTTTTTTCGGATGGGAAATCATCAAATGAGTCCTCCCGCTCTGGGCGGAGCAGGAGGGAGTGTCAGACTTTTACTGACTAAAACCCATCTATGTTCCTTCATCGCCCTTTGTGTTCCGGGGCCATGGTATCTCTTTCGAACAGTCCCGCAACCCCGGATTAATAGACCACCTTGAGTGGAATTTCTTGTAAAAAAAGCGCTCATACTCTCACAGTTAGATGAAAATATGACGATAAAATTTTTACCAACATGAAAAGAAAAAAAAAATGCGCACAAAGTCTATTTGCATTGTGAATTTGTGGCTATTGTAATTTAAAAATCAGCACGTGTTAAAACTCAATATAAGAAGTCACATATTTATTTGGATCCTTATTTAGCGCTACGAGATGAATTTTTATTTTTTTAAAGAAACCTAACTAAACAGTAAGTGGGTTTCTATTAAAAAAAAAGAAAATACATTTATTTGCGCAAAAATAAAACAACAAAAAAAATAGACGGAAAAATATACATCACATAACCACGCAAGAATGCCAATCACAAAGTTCAGATGCGTACGCGACGACCAATCAAGCTATACAAACCCAAATTAAGCTGATCTCGCATTGTACGGGAAGCTTATACAAAGCGAGGTAGGTTATATTGGATATGTATAGCTTGATGTGTCGCTTGCGTGTACGCACGACAACCGATCAAGCTATAAAAAACCAGTTTATGCAATGGGAAATATATACAAACCGAGGCCCTGTTATACGGCCCGCGTAGTATGACACGGTTTCTTCGAAGAAAGAATCGACAAATATTTTTTATCTGTCATTGAATTAACAAATATTTTGTTCATCTGTGATTGAATATTTGAATCAACAAATATTTTGTTCACCTGTCATTGAATCAACAATTATTTTGTTCA
This sequence comes from Xestia xanthographa, assembly GCA_905147715.2. Taxonomy (NCBI): domain Eukaryota; kingdom Metazoa; phylum Arthropoda; class Insecta; order Lepidoptera; family Noctuidae; genus Xestia; species Xestia xanthographa. The sequence goes on along the minus strand of LR990660.1, from coordinate 10,454,542 downwards.
TCTGTCATTGAATCAACAAACATTTTGTTCGTCTGTCATTGAATCCACAAAATGACAGATGAACAAAAGATTTGTCGATTATTTCTTCGAAGAAACCCGTTTCTACGGTGGTCATGCTACGCGGGCAGTATGATACATAGCTTGATTTGTGGCCGTGTGTACTATTAGCAAAAATACCATGTCTGTACCGTCTCTTCCGTTAGATACGCTAAGTATTATTAAGAACAATAATAAAGTTAATGCTGTATAATGTAGAAGCTATCTTACGATTGTAATGTAATTTGTATCTTTACCCGCCCTTTCTTGTCACAGGCGAGTGTCTCTTCAAAGAATTTCTTCGTTTGCCGATCTGGCCAGGGCTCTGTAGGAACCTTTTTTTTTAGTTACTGTACAGACTTTTCCCAATCAAACTTGAACTTAATGCTGTAACGATAAAGTTGAAAATCTATTAAAGAAATTTGACAGATTGTAGTTTGATGTGCTGGACTTATTTTCATAACTAATTATGAGTTACTTTTCAGTCATATGTATACTTAAATGTGGTGTGTGTGATTTGTCATATTACCGGATAAATTCACAAAAATGTTCTCAATTTCTTAAATTTATTCGCTAGATAGTGCTTTTGAAAGTTGGAACAAGGCGTTGTATTTTAAAATAGAATTGTTTTTTTTTTCAAAATCGTTACCCTTCTTTGCAGTCAGGTAAAATGTATTTTACTGTAAAATTTATTTTCACGATCCATCACGAATCATGATAACGCTGGCGATTCATGAAAATGTATACGATGAGCTTCACCAAATTATTAACCTACAGAAAAATAATTCCCAAAGAAGACAAAAATCTCTATTTTGTAGATATTTCTAGTAATCATTGAAGAGACACGTCGCAACATAACCATTGTAGAATATCAGCATTGTAATGTCCTAAACTCAGTTAAATAAAATAGGCAATTCGAATTTAATATCGCTTGACATTATTGTTCATGTAAACAATATTATAATAAATAATTGCGGAAGTAAAACATGTTTCATTGTATTATTACCACCTATCTAGATGTAATGTTAAATCAAAAGTGTATTAATGTTCCATTAATGTTCCGATGTCCTGCCCGCTTAGCATGAACACCGTAGACAAGAACTACGGCGTTAATGCTAAGCGGGCTGACCGACGGACTCCAAGACATAAGTCTTCAGTTCGAACCCAATACATGCACCTCTGATTTTTCTGATTCATGTGCGTATTGAATGATTACCTATCACTTGCTTCGGTGAAGGAAAACATCGCAAGGAAAGATCTCGACGACATTAATATGTAAAGCTGACAGAAGCCCATGGGTGGCACATAAAAACTTACAGACTAACCACACAAAAAAGGAAAAATTCCTTATCAATTTTATCAAAAACTAGCGGACGTCACGCGCTTTTACACGCGTAGTTCCCGTTCCCGTGAGAGTACGGGGACAAAATACATGCTTAAGTTACTCAGGGTGAATGTAGCTTTCTTATGGTGAAAGAATTTTTGAAATCGGAGTAGTTTTTGAGTTTATTCATTATAAACACACACAAAAATACAAATCTTTCCTCTTTATAATATTAGTGTAGATTGCATTTATTTCTTTACACCTAAAACATATTACACCATATTATGCAATATTCAATTGAGTAGCTGTATTAAATTAATGTTTATCTCGCTTCCATAAAACGGGATTGACAAGCATTTCTAGAGAACGATTTGAAACCGGTTCCCAAATAATGTCCGATATACCGGACCGGTAAACACACCTCCGTTGGCCGATATTTTAAAGCAATCGCCATAGATTATAAATACTGTGACGCAGTATTGAGAAACAGAAAAACATGTTTATTCCTTTAAATGCTAATTATGTTGTTTACTAGGGCTGCGTTCCGAATTAGGCTATAATCGCTCACAGCGCTCACATCGATATTTTGCGTTCCGATTTAGATATCACGATTATGACAGCTAAGAGCCGTCATCAATTCGGAACGCTCGTGAACGCGTTGACAGTAAACATAACCCCAAACCAAAACATTTCACAAGACTTATTTTGAAAATGGAAGTTATGTTGGTTGACTCTATCTACTCTGATAACTCAAGGGTATTTTGCTCCCGGCAAAGATTTACCCCTTAAAAAAATCCTACGAATTACAATTTACCTATGTAATTTACCACACATTATTGAACATTATTTTTAATTACCGTTGCATCTATATGCAACGGTAATTAAAAATAATGTTCATGAGTTTGAAACTCATTTCAATTTTTTTCAATCAAATTAAACAACACAACCTGTGAAAAAAACTGTCATTTTTGACAGCGCTCACAGTGATATTTATTTGGGGCATGGTCAGTGTAATCGCAAAATGGCGCATGTCATGACGTCATCTATGACGATTCAAGGGACATCGATATCGCGCTCACGGTAATTCGGAACAGCTTTATGGACGCTCAAATCGATTACAGCCTAATTCGGAACGCAGCCTAGTTGAATATCAACTGGTGCAAGCTCTGCTTTATTTACTTTATTTAATAAAAAATAGGGACTTTAGGAGTGGTCACAGTTATCGAGACGGAATCGTTTTAACAGTTTTTTCCTTTTAGTTAAGTATATTCTGTCCCACTGCTGGGCAAATGCCTCCCTCATTCCTGCGACTGCTGAGTTTGAGGTTCTGGGTTCGATTCCCGAGTCGGGCGTAGGTATTATTGGTTACATAAAGGGTGTAAATAACCTCATAACGAAGCTGAAAGGCACTTGTTCTTCCCGTCATTGCGATCATTTTTCTCTTCCACACAATACCTGTGGGAAGTATTATATTATCTGTGCTGTGGGGAAACCTTCTAGTTACGGAGATATTGGGGGTCAAATTTCCAACTTTTTGACAAGTTTTTTTTTTATAAACAAGTTTTTAATGTAAGATTTTTACTTTAAACACCTCTACAACCCCCGTACTATTCAATCCATCCATTAGCACAATGTTTTGAGTGCGTTACATTGAATTCTACCACAAAACATGATTTTCACCCCAAAAAAAGGCGTTTCCCAGGAATAATTTTTGCGTAAAGTTACTTAGTTTGATGTACAGAATGCTTGGTTGACGGCTTCGTTATGAGATTGTTTACACCCTGTATAAATCGAGCAAGCAAACAAAAAGTACTCTCGCTGAGGACAGGATTCGAACCTGCGCGGGTATAACCCATTGGATTTCAAGTCCAACTCCTTAACCACTCGGACACCTCAGCTACGAACTTTAGTAGTGAATTTATTGTGGTATTTGAAACTATTCTAAGCGTAGAACAATGTGTAGTAATTACAGAAGCAGACAACAGATGTTTGAGTAATTATTATTTAGGTACTCTAATAACAATTTTACATTTTACTGCCTCGTCGGTCGAGTGTTTGCAAGCGCAACTGCTGAAAATGAGGTCCGGGTTCGATTCCCGGGTTGGGCAGTGTTATAGGGTTTTCTGGTCACGGAGTCTGGATTTGTGCCCAATTGATGGCAATAGGCTCGCCCCCTATTAAGTACATTGGGACTTAAACATAAATGGCGAAATGTAGGGGTAGGTACTAATATATTAGGTACACATCTGTGTAACTCTCTATGGATTATAGGCGTGATGTTATGTTATGACATAAGCTACACTAATATAAGTACAATATAGGAAGATACTTATGCAGTTAAGTAGTTATATGTTGTTGTTGTTGTTACAGCATTTTGCTGCGTAATTAGGCTTTAGGGTGAATGCTCTAGCCAGGGTAGCCCGCGAAATTCAATTTTTCTTACGTTTTTTGCAATTTACAGGCCAGTGCTAGGTTGTATGTTGATTAAAATATTATTCGCGGTTGTAAAACGTATGTAGTTACAGATTTATATTCATCAAAATCATCAATACAACCCTCAAAGTTCATAAAGGTGTAAAAATGACTAGGTCAAAATCATTCCTGCACCTTTATAAACTTGGAGGGTTGCACTGATGATTTTGATCATTATAATTCTATAACTACATACGTCTTTACAGTCGCGAACAATATTTTAATCAACATACAACCTAGCACTGGCCTGCAAATTGCAAAAAACGTGAGAAAATTTGAATTTCGCGGACTACCCTTGAGCATCAGCCTTAAACAAGTTATCAAAAACCCTGGATACCGCCACTTATGGGCTACGTGCCATCGTCCATGCTATTGTCTATTAATTCTTCAAATTGGTACTGCGGTTACAAATAAAATCCAACATGGTAGGCTAATAGAAGGGTTTTTTAATGAGTTGACGCAATTAAAGCGTCAGTATCGTAATAATATGTGTCTAGTGTAATAGGTACCTACATATTGTGTAAACAATCATTAAATATGTAGTAATGTCAATGACTTACGCGGTATTGGTTACTGAATACCTACCTAGCCATTTTCAGTCATACCATACCTCCTTAATTGGCGACATCGAGGCGAAAAGAGTATGTTTATGGATCGTAGCAGGCCGCGTTCTGTGGTTTCTGCCCATAGATAATCTAAATATATAAAAGAAGAAACTGACTGACTGACTGACTGACTGACTGATTGACTGACTGACTGACTGCATTGACTGACTGACTGACTGACTGACTGACTGACTGACTCATCTATCAACGCACAGCCCAAACCGCTGGGTCTACAGATTCCAAATTTGGCAAGTAGGTTCCTTATGTGATCTAGGGGTGCACTAAGAACGGATTTTTCAAAATTCACCCCCTAAGGGGGTTAAACGGGGCTCCAAAGTTTGTATGGGGAAACAAGATTAGTTAGACTATTTTATTCGAAACTTCACAGGAGTGCTCCTATTGATAAATGAGTAGAAATGGGTTTCAGGGTTTTTCAGAATTCAACCCCTAAGAGGGGGAAATGGGGTGGCAAAGTATAAAAATCAATGAACAGCCCAAACCGCTGAGTCTAGAAATTCCAAATTTGGCACATTGGTTCCTTATGTGATCTAGGGGTGCACAAAGAATGGATTTTACAAAACTCACCCCCTAAGGGGGTGAAACGGGGGTCCAAAGATTACATGGGGAAATAGGATTAGTTAGACTACTTTATTCGAAACTTAACGGGAGTACTCCTATCGATAAATGAGTTAACATTTGTGTTTCAGGTTTTTTCAGAATTCAACCCCTAAAGGGGGAAATGGAGTAACAAAGCCTGAAATTCAATATAGGTATTGATTTTATGGTGAATTGGGTCCGGTGTATTACAAAAACAACGATTTTAAGATTTAATGTGGCAGACCTGAAATACTACCATTCCCTGTTGGTGTGCGATGGGGTTGAAATGTTTAAAAATCGATATGGGTGTCGATACCGAGATTATCAGGGGTGCTGATTATGAAAATGGCATTTATTTTGAGACCCAGATGATAATGATTGTGATTACGATGATGATGATTGTGATAATGATGACGATGATTGTGATGATGATGATTTTGATTACGATGATAATGATTGTGATTACGATGATAATAAGTGTGATAACGATGATTGTGATTGTAATGGTGATAGCGACGGTTGTAATAACGAGGATGGAGATTGTGATGATGATGATTATGATTATGATGATAATGATTGTGATTACGATGATAATGATTGTTATAACGATGAGGGTGATTGTGATTACGATGATAATGATTGTTATAACGATGATGGTGATTGTGATAGTGATTTTAATTGTGATGGTGATGGTGATTGTGAAAGTGGCGGTGATTGTGATTGTGATTGTGATAATGACTGTGATTACTATGATAATGATTGTGATAACGATGATGGTGATTGTGATAGTTATTCGATGGTAATTGTGATGGTGATGGTGATTGTGATAGTGATTGTGATATCGATAGTGATAGTGATTGTGATAGTGATTGTCATGGTGATTGTGATGGTGATTGTGATGGTGATTGTGATGGTGATTGTGATAATGATTGTGGTAATTATGGTGATTGTGATTATGATGGTGATTGGTGACAATGATGGTGACTGTGATAGTGATTGTGATGATGATGGTGGTTGTGATAGTGACGCTGATTGTGATGGTCATAGTGATGGTGATGGGGTTTGTGATGGTGATTTTGATTGTGATGGTGATGGTGATGGTGATTGTGATAATGATTGTGATAATGATGGTGGTTGTGATAGTGATGGTGATTGTGATGGTGATTGTGATAATGATTGTGATAATGATGGTGGTTGTGATAGTGATGGTGATTGTGATACTACAACAGCCCATAACGTCCACTGCTGGACATGCCTCTCCCATGATGTGAGGACTTTGCCGTAATCTCCTCGCTTGGCAGGCGGATTGGAGATCGCAGTGATGACAGACTAACAGAAAACGCTGCTGCCCATTCTCAGGTCTACGGAGGCGCAAGGTGTTCTGCCTCAGACATTAAACGCCTTATACGACACCCGTGAGTGTATTGGGTTGGTTCTATTTTACTCTGCCGGATACCACACGGCTATTTATTGTGATAATGATTGTGATAATGATGGTGGTTGTGATAGTGATGGTGGTTGTGATAGTGATGGTGATTGTGATGATAATAATAAATTGTGATGATTATGAAAATTGGCACATAGATAGTTTATAACCTGGATTAACATGTAGGACACTATTTATCCCTTTAGTATGATTCAGTGGGACAGTTACCGAACTGCACGCGGGCGAAGCCGCGGGCAACAGCTAGTACACTATATAATGCAAGTTTCGACTGCCTATCCTCATGAGAAAAGGCGTGGGTTTATGTAAGAAGGGGCTAAAACACCTCTTAACGAAGCCGAAAGGCACTTGTTCTCCCCGTCATTGCCATCATTTTTTTGTTCTACACCATACCTGGGAACCTTCTAGTTACGGAGATATTGGGGTGAAAGTACCAACTTTGTGACAAGTTTTTTTAAATACTTTCAAGTAAGATTTTAATTTAAAAACCTCCACGACCCCCGAACTATTCAATTCATCCTTCAGCACAATGTTTTGAGTGCGTTACATTGAGTTCTACCACAAAACATGATTTTCACCCCAAAAAAAAGTAGTTTCCCAGCAATATTTTCTGCGTAAATTTAAGTTACTTAGTTTAATGTACAGAATGCTTGGTTGACGGCTTCGTGATGAGGTCTTTTACACCTTGTATGTAGCTGGCGACATATTAACGAATGTCTCTAAATAAACGCACAAATGTTAGGTGTCGCTAAACAAAAGATAACATCACGCCTGTAATCCCCGAAGAGTTAGGCAGATGTGTACCAAATAGCCGTGTGGTACCCGGCAGAGTAGAATAGAACCAACCCATTACATTCACGGGTGCCGTATAAGGCGACTAATGTCTGAGGCAGAACACCTTCCGCCTCCGTAGACCTGAGAATGGGCAGTAGCGTTTTCTGTTGGTCTTTCGTCACTGCGATCTCCAATCCGCCTGCCAAGCGTGGAGATTACGGCAAATTCCTCCCATCATGGGAGAGGCTTATGTCCAGTAGTGGACCTTATGGGCTGTTGTTGTTGTACCAAATAGTACACCCACATTCTGTCAGTTATGTTGAAGTCCCAAATATAGGGAGGCTAGCCTATTGCCATTGATCAGGCCCAAATCCAGACTCCGTGACTGCTACTGGGAAATTCTTATTGCCGATAGTCGTGTCGGCCAATGGCTTAATAGCTAATAGCTTCTACCAACATCTGAGGAGGCTCTCGCTTGGCAGCTGGATCATGGGCTTGATTCAGAAAGCAGTACTTCTGGACACGGCACGTATTGTTAGGAGGTTCTTCTCTCAAGAGCCCTGACCACTTACTACGCGGTATTATCTTTAGTGTGGCTGTATGGTGTGAAAAGCATGAACGGATGAAGAAGAAATATTTTTTTGGGAAAGCAAATAGTTCAGGAAGCCAATGGGTGCAATTGCCCCCCCCTGAATCGGACCAAATACGTCAGCCAAGTTTGAACTTATTTGGCGGAATTGAAACTAAATATTCTAGTTGTATATCTTGTCATTGTCGAGGAGGCAGCTGCCCCTAGAAGCTCAGGATTTTTAAAAGTTATAGATTTTCCTGCCTGATGCCATAGAATGGTATTGTATGTAGGTAATAAATTGTAGCGTAAAATGGAATCACTTAAATTAGGATATTGTTTAACCCTGCGAAAAATCATTTTTCAAAAAGGCTCCTTTTTTCTACCTCTGGATTGGCACTTCTATTGGATTTTTTTTAAATGAATTTTCCAAAAATTGCATATTCAGGATTCAAAGAAACTATAGACAGCAGGACCTACTATACTGCGCTACTAATGGTTTCTACCCGATGATGTAGCAAGACCTACCCACAAAATCGCCTTTACCATTTTTTAGACAATCACAAAAATGCTCAAGAAAGATTACATACTCATCATCTGCCTAGCCTTTTCCAACTATGTTAAGGTCGGTTTCCAGTCTAACCGGATGCAGCAGAACACCAGTATTTTCCATGGAGCGACTGCCTATCTGACCTCCACAACCCAGTTAGTACTGGGTTAAGATACCCCTTGGTAAGACTGGTTGTCAGACTTTTTGGGCCGCTGACTACCTGTAACGACTGTCAAAGGTCTACAAATGGCAGCCGGAACCAACAGCTTAACGTGCTTTCCGAGGCACGGAGGAAACTCGGTATGTAAGGGTGGTCACCCATCCACAGACCAAGCTAGGCTAGCACGGCTTAACCTAAAGATCGACCCGAGCGGCAGTTATTATTTAGCCACGAGCTCGTCTCCAAGAAAGATAACATACCTACTATCACTTAGTAATATTATTTTATTCTCCAACTTATCTGTACCTACATATTATCTCAATATACATAAATGCCATACTCTTTATCATAAACAAACCGGCTACATTTACATAGCAGTCCGTGTTCTGGATAGTAAACAACAAGACTCCGACATATATCTGGCCTAGTCTGTACTGAGAGCTGATTCGATCATCTCGTCTGTTACACTAAGATGGAGGAACTTAAGGTAAGAAATCAATATAGTTTTTCTTTTTATTGTATTAGAATCTATATAGTAGATAGATACAAAGAAATCAGTAGGAACGAAAGTTTTAGAGATGACGTTGTGTTTGAAACCAGTTATTCAGCTTCCAGTTTGTTTGTGGGGCTTGTTTTTGGTCGACTTTGAGTAAAAATAGATTTTTGGAATAAAGGTAGCTTTATCCTATTGACTTACTTATTATACATAAATGAATGGTTTTGATATTGAAACACGTTTTCGAAAAGCTTTGATTGAGGGCCCGGACGAAACGTGTATAGATAATTAAGAGATACCATGGTTTTCTAGTTCTAGTAACTTTTAATCAAATACAGTGACCTATTTATAAACGCGCAGTTATGTTATGCCAAACAGGGTGGCAATTTTAGTTGTTTGTATTTACGGATGTTTCTCCGTAGCGCATAAACTTTTCATCCGTTTTTTGATAATTCCGGTGTCAATCGATTCTATTATGGCCCGGGTAACATAGGCTACATTTTAAGCGACTTCAACAATAGGAGGAGTCGATTTTACCTTGTAAACCCCGAATTTAAGTAGAGCGTGATTTTACAGTAGTCGGGTTACCTATTTAATTGTAGTAAGTAGGTAAGTACCGATAATTACCACACAATTCTTGCTAAGTAGGTATATGACTATATGTTAGTAGAAGTGTAGAAACACCGAAACGGTATGTTGGCGCGTTCCGAACTTCCGATGTCGCGCCAGCCGCATAATAGTTTATTGAATACAATAACCCAGAGGAGTAGGTACCACTTGGTTTTTTTTTCAACAACGGAACTCTTTTTGGCTTGTAACTATGTGCTATAACAGCACCGCTTAATGATGTATGAATACACATAATATGAAGTAGGCAGGTACTTTGAAGTAGGTATACCGCATCAGTCTGAAATAGGCTTTCAAACTTTAACCTTTGGTAGTGGATGTTGATCTGATGATTTGATGGCGTTTTTTCGTGGATTCGCCGCGTTCCACCAAAGCTTTTAAAGCCTAGCAATAATTTAAAGCACCTTCGTAACTATAACGTGAACTTGACCTATGTTCCTGCGTCTCCTTCACAGTACCTCTCGGGTTTCGGCTCTGAGTTCTCGTCGGAGGACCCTCGAAGGCCTGGCGCCCTCCCTGAAGGTCAGAACAGTCCTCAGCGTTGCCCCTACGGACTGTATGCTGAACAACTTTCCGGAACTGCGTTTACTGCTCCCAGACATGAAAACAAACGGTCTTGGCTGTACAGGTAATATCATCATCATCTGCCTAGCCTTTTCCCAACTATGTTGGGGTCGGCTTCCAGTTTTACAGGATGCAACTGAATACCAGTATTTTACATGGAGCGACTGCCTATCTGATCGCCACAACCCAGTTAGTACCCGGTAATACGATACCCCTTGGTCAGACTGGTTGTCAGACTTTTTGGGCCTCTGACTACCTAACGACTGTCAAAGATCACAAATGACAGCCGGGACCAACGGCATAACGTACGTGCTTTCCGAGGCACGGAGGAAACTCGGTATGTAATGGGCGGTCACCCATCCACAGACCAACCTAGGCAAGCACGGCTTAACCTAACGATCGACCCGAGCTTCTGTTATTATTTAGCCACGAGCTCCTCCCAGGTAATATAATACATTCTGTAAATAATTCAGGGTACCCACCATCCGGGGTTGCGGGGCTGTTCGAAAGAGATACCGTGGCCCCGGAACACAAAGGACGATGAAGGAACATGGATGGGTTTTAGTCAGTAAAAGTCTGACACTCCCTCCTGCTCCGCCCAGAGCAGGAGAAGTCTTTTGATGATTTCCCATCCGAAAAAAAAAAAAAACCGGCCAAGTGCGAGTCGGACTCGCGCACGAAGGGTTCCGTACAATTATTTAAAAACATTAGACAAAACTCCAAAAAAATCACGTTTGCTGTATGGGAGCCCCCCCCTTAAATATTGATTTAATTCTGTTTTTAGTATTTGTTGTTATAGCGGCAACAGAAATACATCATCTGTGAAAATTTCAACTGTCTAGCTGTCACGGTTCATGAGATACAGCCTGGTGACAGACAGACGGACAGACGGACAGATGGACAGACGGACAGACGGACAGACGGACAGACAGCGAAGTCTTAGTACCTAATAGGGTTCCGTTTTTACCCTTTGGGTACGGAACCCTAAAAACAGGGTACCCACCTTGTGACTAAGTGACTTACTGAGAATATTGCAGTTCCATGATACATATAAAACTGGTACATACTACTTCATATTCCATTATGACATAAACATAATATCACGCCTGTAATCCTCGACAAATTAGGCAGAGGTCTAGTACATCCACATTTCATTGCCAATCGTCGTCAACCGGGTACAAATTCAGACTAAATATGACTTTGCCCGACCCGGGAATCAAACTCGGACACTCCGAAACACGTACCTTGTGCTCAGCAATTTCGGCTTAGAGCGAAACGCAGTCACTCTATCTATACTGGATAACTTGTTTATCACTTTCCAAAAAAAAATGGGTATAATAGGTGAACGGAGTAGAAGCAAATGTCATACTTACCTACTTAGTTTTTTCTTTTTTGCGAAAAAAAAAAAAAAAAAAAAATTGAAATTCATATTTTTCATTTTTTTTTCAAAATTTTTCTTTGTTTAGAACAAAGAAAAGTTTACATCGACGACCCTATTGGCGCAGTGGCAGTAAGGCTGCCTTACGTTCTTAGGGTCCCGGGTTCGAATCCCGGACGGAGCAAATGTTTGTGTGATGAGCATGGACATTTATTTCCGAGTCATGGATGTTTATATGTATAAGTACCTATGTATTTACAAACAAAAAGTATCTATGTAGTATATCAACTATCTGGTGTCCACGACACAAGCCTCGTTGCTTAGTGTGGCACTAGATGGCGCTGTGTGTAATGTCCAGCAATATTTATTTATATTTATTTATTTACTTGAAATTTGTAGCGTTTTTTGATGATGGATAATTTTTTTTCTAAGCTGTGGAAAAAAGAAAACAAACTAGGTATGCCATAAGCTTCTACTCCGTTTACATTAATATACATTAACACATCACATTATTTTTATTTACATCACATTTAAATTAATATACTTACTGAATTGTATTTCAGAATTCGTCCTTCCGTGATTCACAAGCCATTTCAGAAGATAGAAGTCGCCAAGTATCTTACTCACAAGTGGGATGAACAGGAACCTGATCCAAACCAGGTATGCATACAGTTTCGTGACCGTGCCCGATCGGGCACGGTGCATTGCTGTAATTGTGGGTATCGAAGAGCTACCAGCGCTTAGAACTTTGACTTTCAAGTTCTGTGGTATAGCGTTTTATTTTATTGAGTGGCTAGCGGACGTCACGCGGTTTATGCGGGAATACAGGGATAAAATATAGCCCATGTTATTCAGGGTAAATGTAGCTTTCTAATAGTGAAAGAGTTTTTAAAATCGGCGCAGTAGTTTTTGAATTTATTCATTACAAACATACAAACAAAAATACAAATCTATCCTCTTTATAGTATTAGTGTAGATTAGCCGCGCGTCACACTTTCGGTCGCGTCGCGTAATGCTATGTATGCTTATTGCTATGCAAAATACATTGAATGCGTTTTAAATGCTGAAATAGTCGCTCGAAGGAAGGTTCGACTCGTTCAGTTATAAAACAGTGTGTTTAATATAATCCTGAAAACCTGTATTACTTTACAGTCCCGCTGGCTTCCCTTCGACATTCCACCTTCAACTGAATCTGTGGACTTCGTGGCTGGTCTCCACACCGTCTGCGGGGCAGGTGACCCTCGATCTCGCAATGGGCTTGCCATCCATGTCTACTTGTGCAACAAGTCTATGGATAAAAGCGCTTTCTATAACAGTGATGGAGATTTGCTTATCGGTAAGTCCAATAACGCTTAAAATATAACAACACAATTATTTTTGTATATATTTCGCTAAGGTTAATAGTACTTACCATACATCCACACATATCGCCAGTTCTGCTTATGGGGGAAACGCCAGTATTTGCAGGTCAATTCAGTGTCGTTGTATGTTGGTTAAAATATGATATGACTCAGTGTTATAATAATTAAAACCATCAATACAATCCTCTGAGTTCATTTTTTAAATCCCATGGATTTTTTTTTCACGAAATAGTCATTCAATGTGAATAATGTAATTTAATGAACTTTGCAAGAAAATTTTAATTTCGCGGACTGCCCTGGCGAGAAGGACTCATACCGTCGTATGCTCGAGGGTTTTATAACGCGACAATTAGGAGGCCTATTCGGCCTTCGAGAGTTGAAAACCCAACACCCCAACAACCCTTTGGACAACTCTATTTTTGTCGCGCTGAACTGCGCTATGTTGGATGAAAATCAAGTGCACGATAAAAATATCGTCGCGTTCAGAATCGCCCATGCCCACGAGGGCTACACCCCACCAGGGGGACTCCTATTGATATCAATACTGGCTATTACTAAGAAACTGGAATAACATGACAACGATCTTCATTGTTTCAGTTCCACAGCAAGGTGTGTTGAAAATCACGACGGAGTTCGGCATCATGACGGTGGCTCCCAACGAGATAGCGGTCGTCCAACTCGGCATGAGATTCGCAGTGGCTGTCGATGGACCTACAAGGTAAACGAAACTTTAGACTACCTATGGTTTTATTTGGCGCGTAGCCATAGTCGGACCGATGCCGCCATTTTGTTTTTTTCAAAAAAAAAAAATCGATTGTCAAAAGAAACACGCTGCACTATTATTATGCCTACCTGGCTACTATACTTTCTTTTAAATTGAAAAGGACTTTGTTGCGCCACTTCTTCCCGTTTTAAGGGACCGTCTTTCGGAATTTTTTCGTTGACAAAATGTTGATGCTTAGCATTAGGTATAATAATCTGACTTTTGATTTTAAAGATGATAGATGGGTATTAGTAACTGCTGTTTTTTTGAAGTGAAAACTTCTTTAGGCGCGTTGAGCACTTTTTGGTTGAAGGAAAAACATTGAACTCATCGTCACGTAACGTAACGTGCCGTCACGCTTCGTAGCCGTTCGTAGCACTCGTAGCATCCGCTACGGCGTAGCACCACATAGGCATGCGTGGGACACACACAACCAGAGCTACGACTGGGGCGGAGCCTGTGTCCTTTTGTTTTCACTTCTATCGGCAGTCCTCAAAGACTGCTCCGATTTTTTAATAGCATAGCAGGTATGTGATTTAGCACCACGACTTTTTCACCGAAGGAAAGGCAAAGTTGATTTACATAAAGAAAGTTTCATATGACAAACGGCTGTTGTAAATACTTAGCAAAATTTAAATTTGATTTCAGAGGATACATTCTCGAAGTGTTCGATGGGCACTTCAAGCTACCAGATCTCGGACCTATCGGAGCGAACGGACTCGCGAACCCAAGAGATTTCCTCACACCGGTTGCACGGTACTTCGACGAAGAAATACCTGGTAAGTTAATATTTAACATCGACAAGAAAATATGTTATATCTAAACGAAAAAGTGGGTCTATCGTAACTGTTTTTATGTTCACATCACTGCTCGTCCAGGCAGCTAGGTACATCATTTATATAACTATACTTACTGCATTTAACCCGAATCTATTTAAAGCGAGTTAAGAGGCTTCTTTTGGGTTAGCTAATTCCATCGTCGACTCTGTCCTTAGGACAAGATTGAGCTCAAGATTTTGGAACCGTTAAACTGGCTTCTAGAATTTCGTCTGATTGTCCGATTGTGATGTGATTAGCAAGGGAGCTACCTCATGCAGTAAACTTTAGACATCTTTACCCATTTCAAATCTTTCCCCAGGCTTTAAAATAGTTAGTAAGTACCAAGGGTCCCTGTTCGTGGCGGAGCAGAAGCACTCGCCCTTCGATGTGGTGGCGTGGCATGGCAACTATGTGCCGTACAAGTACGACCTCAGCAAGTTCATGGTCATCAACGCCGTGCTCTACGATCATTGTGTAAGTTTATTTCGCTACTAACTTTCGGGCTTTACCCGCGAAAATTCTCATTTTTTACGCAATATCTTTCTAAATTATAGCCTTTATATTATCCTGATGTATATAGCAGCTATACCTACAGCGTGGAAGGGGGGACATCGACAAGCTACCATGGTTCAGTACGTCGTCACCTAGAAATTTCTCATCGGTAAAAAGATTACAAAATTAATGAATGACATGAAAGCAAAAGGAGTAAATGATAGGGTGAGGGTTGACAGGGAAGAAAAAAACGGGTTGTACCGACCCTAAGTAAGGGTGTACATGTTGAACGCTGGCTACCGGCCGGCGGGCGGCGCCGGAGCTGCCAGAGCTTATCGAAACCCCGCGCAGGTAGTCTCTATACTTTGTGCGCCGCCGATAAGGGCGAAGGTCCACGGTGACCCGAGAAATTCAAATTTTCCGTTTTTGCTATTTGCAGGCCAGTCACTGCCTTTACCAACCTTTTTTTGAATAAATGAATTATAAACTAAACGATTTGTAAAATAACGTGTAAAATAAATGTGATGAATCATTAACCAGTTTACAACCGGTTTACAACTGTTTTTGTTTCCAAGATTCCGTATCACAAATTATTATTTTCATGTAATTCTGAAAGTATAGTTTCATACACTTTCAGTGGTTCACGCGACGAAGGAAGCAAATAGTCATAATAATAATAATATTGATATTGAGAATATCCACAAAGTATCACGAAAAACACACGCAACAAAGCCGCGGGCTAGTCCAAAAAATAAAAAAAGATACAAATTCAATTCAATTCAATTCATAAACAAAAAAAAAAACAAAATGATTACGAAGACTGTATGTAACTTTAAGTTTTTTGCGATTTCTGACTTATTAGTACTCCAACGAGGGTTGGCCCGATAGAACTTTTTAAACAGTATTAGAAACAGGGACCGATTAACAACTAACTGTATATTTTTTCGACAATTTGTAAATGCGGATCAAAATTTCACGAAAAATTATGGAGTCTCTTATGACCATTTTCGTGTACTTGCAACGGTTATGGTACTTCCCCTTACTGAATACTGCCCCATTTACCGTATCACTATGTATAAATGTATAGAAGATAAGTAGTAAGTTCACCGTCACTGATACCATAACGTCACCCGTCTGATATTTAGTACCTTTGCTAAACCGATAGATGGCGCTGTACGCTGACGTCACGTTTCTGAATCGCGGTGTTAAGATTCTCCGCGAGCGAATGACTACCCCGGTATTCAAAGTTCGACATTCATTGTTCTACCTAAATATGTTTATACTTAAGGTATAAACATTCACTTTTACTTTTTTGGAGAATCAAGACTGAGTATGCATCTTGGTTCTTGACAAATTACTTTTGCTTGGCTTTGAGTAGCGATGTGGGCGATGCCGAGATGTTTTAACAATCGAAAGAATCGGAGTCGTTAAAGTAAACCATCGAGTCGACTATCGTATCGACTCGCCGTTTTTCAAAACAATCGAGCGAGATGTTTTTCGATTGTTTCGAATCAACTGAATCGACCGCTAGTTTTCGAATCAGTCACTCTCACTTACCGAGTCTCGATCGATCACCGGGGTCAGTCTATTGCATGCATCGAGCCGAAGTAAGGCATGTAAAGGAAAGTGTTCCAGACTCTAGCTATCTAAGTATTCGTACGTAAAGTTAACTACTTCCATTTTATTCCCGTTGAGGTTTTCATTATTTTCGATTGCTCTTGTTGAAAGAACTAAGTAGTTTGAATTCGCAATCACAACGCAAGTCAAGAACCCGCAACGCAAGTCAAGAACCCGCGAAACTCTAAACCGTCGAGGAACAACTCTCGAATGAACGCGCCATGCGCCAGTGTCGCAATAACAAACCGAGTCGGACTCGAGGCCAAGTCGAAACAATCGAGAACCATCGAGATGTTCGAACAATCGAATAAAAACTCTCGCCATCGCGCATCGCTAGCTCTGAGTGCTCTGACTCGCCACCGCGATGACGACGGGATCTAGTTAGTTAGCACTAGTTAGCAGTTGCTTTTCTATTTCTACTAGTCTATGGATGAGTCGTACTAGGTAGGTGCATCTAGTCCAATTCCGTACAAATACTTGATGAACTTGATCTAAATAGTCTTTGAGTACCACCGATACGTGCAGGTACAGGATGCATACGTAGTACTTAATAATTGTAATCTTGCCGTCATACTTTACACAGGTTTACGACTGTCAGAATAAAGGTTTATCTACAATGTAGATTGTTGGCGTATTTAAAAGATTCAATGCATTTTTCAAAATACTATTTTTTTGCCTTTGTATTGGAGTAAGGTTCAAATTCAAATGAATAAATACACGAATTATTTAGGTAAATATGAGTGCGCGTCGCGTTACTTTTATGAGCATTGAAATATTGTTCAAATTCAAATGACTGGCACACGAATGATTTTAGGCAAACACGAGTGACCGGCAAAGCAGATTAGTAGCTATGGAAACAATAGTACATTGTTACCCTAGGGGTGAAAGTAACTTATTTAGTCCCGAGATGGGGTTTGGTGCCCGAGCGAAGCGAGGGCGCTAATAGTTCGAGGGACTAAATAAGTCTTTAACCCGAGGTAAACACTGTGCTTTTCATTACGAATACAAGGAAAGTAAAAAAAAAACATACAACTCGAAAAAACTAATGAAGATCGGAATTCGAATGGGGTAGATGACACACCAATCAATTGAGATACTTTTTAAGAGCTGTCAAAACGCGGTTCTCTAATAGACTTTGTATGGCAATAGCCTACTGTGACGTCACTGTTTATTCAACTCAATGACTCGACTATTTATTGATTTCAAAGCAACTAAAAATCGAATTTGGCAATTAATTGAAAATAAATCGGGTTTTCAGGCCCAAAATAAAGTGTTTTTTTAGAGAAAGGTGTCTTGGAATTATTGTTTTATGGTGTCATCTACTCTATTGCCGCTTTCCCACCTATTTTGCTTTTTTTTTTCTGTGGCCGGCCAGCTATTCAGCCAATACCTATTTTTCATTTTCATCATCGAAAAATGGTAAATATTTTTCCCAAATCTATGTTATTTTAAATAAATATTTGAAACTTAATTATAATAAAGATATTTAAAAAATATATATTCTTTAATTAATACTTAACTTTATGTTATTTCAATTTTACATCGTGGCTGTATAGAAAGTTGGAACATGGTTCAATAGAAAAATGAACCATTTTTTTTTTAATAATTTGACAGAGCAGCTGTCAGTTGAAAACGATTCTCCCTAGGGCTGAAAAGTATTACTTTCAACCCGCTCCTCAGGCAACTTCAGACCTACTTTCAGAGTATGAGTAATGAAAAATATCTTGCTTCGCCGCACCCGCGCTCGCTGGTAGGTACTTCGGACGAGCGGGCCGTGAGTGCCGGACGCCGCGTATGCAGTGAGACTCGGTGGATCGAGTATCTAAAGAGTTGGAATAGGTGCAATCTAGTCTCGTTAAATACCTAGTGCCTGGATCTGTTCTAGTATATACGCTTCATCTCTATTTCTACTAGAAAGTAGAAACTTTCTTCTAGTCTTCTTCTATGCAAATTGCAAACATGAAAGGTCGTTCCTGTTCCTGCCTGGTGCTGAAACAAACACCGAATGTTACATCTTTGATCTTACATGACATGTCGTTGTCGACGCATGGCGTAAAGTAAAGAACATTTTGGCCAAATTAACTTTTTGATGATGCAGTCTTACTTAGTTTCTCTTTGTAGGTACGTACCTACCTGTATATTTAATACTAGCGGACGTCCCGCGGTTTCACCCGCGTAGTTCCCGTTCCAGTGGGAGTATGGGGATAAAATATAGCCTATGTTACTCGTGGATAATGTAGCTTTCAAATGGTGAAAGAATTTTTTAAATCGGTCCAGTAGTTTTTGAGCCTATTCATTATAACCAAACAAACAAACAAACAAAGTTTTCCTCTTTATAATATTAGTATAGATTGCGCTACGGTGAAAAAAATGGTTTTTACTAAAACCGCTGTAATGGTTTGACTGTGGGGTCGGTGAGTCTCTAGATACTTACTCATAATACACTACACTAATAAGATAGGTAGGTAAGTACCTACATTAAAGTTTATTTCCGACTACATATTTTTGTTAGTATTAGTAACAATGGTGCTTAGGTTATTATATATATTAGTGTTAGTATAGGTAATCATCACTTTTGTACTATCGAGGACACTCCCGCCTGACCACCACTAAGCATATTTTTGCTTGCACTCGCAACATAGAAACGCTCTCTAGCCCCGCCCCGTTGACTTTGTATAGAAATAATGAATGAAAAGATACCGAATCGGCCGAGCGCACTGACGACGCACGCCAAACGAGAAATATTGTTATTTTTGTTATTTTGCGCGCCAAAGTTAAGGCTTTCCTAATAGGCCCAAACTTTAAGGGGGCGTGGCTTGGCGCCTCCGTAACATTTACTCGAAGCTGGGTGAGGCACGCCGATTCCGGGGAAAGTCTCCTTGACTGCGTGCAGTTGTATCCACCACGGCCAAGATCGGAGAGTCTCACCTAGGGTTGCCGGCTTGCCGCCCGTAGGTACTCTAAAATAGAGTATTGTCTTCTTTTTTATGTAGGCGTACTTTATAATCTACGTACGACACCAATAAAGTAGGTAAGTACGCTAAAATTACGCTTAAATTATTATTAATTATTATTATTTACGTAATTGATTGTTACTGGTTCTTATTACTAGTTAGGAGTAGGTACATAAGAAACTAAATAAAGTGGTTTCCACAGCCACAAAAGGGAAATGCCCATTTGATGAAGAGGTTTTGGCCAAGTGACGCCTATGAAAGAAACCAATTACAGATGTTAGGGTTGACATCACAGATGAAGAAACAAACACTATTTTGTACATAGAACTCGGTTGGACTTTTTTTAATTTGTTTTCTATATGATTTACAACCGACCGGAAGTGTTAGATGGGGCAATAAACGATTGAGTTTCTTGATTAATTCGGCTTTTAATTACCTACGGAGGTTTTATTGCAAATAAGTAATAGCAATATTTTAGTTAAAAAACCGGCCAAGAGCGTGTCGGGCCACGCTCAGTGTAGGGTTCCGTAGTT
Source organism: Xestia xanthographa (assembly GCA_905147715.2). Lineage (NCBI taxonomy): Eukaryota > Metazoa > Arthropoda > Insecta > Lepidoptera > Noctuidae > Xestia > Xestia xanthographa. Next base: position 10,434,409 of record LR990660.1, on the reverse strand, counting down.
TCCCGTCCGTCACAATAAGTGTTCCCACTTATGAGTTTAAAGGTGGGTATCCATTATGTAAAAATTCTTGCATATACGAATATACTACAAACTTAGTCCAGAAATTATTTTGTACAACTTTTTGTCTTTTTTGTACAAAAACTGTTGTTTCCATCAAGTTCAAAATGATTTTCCTAGAAAGTCCTTATAAAGTTCTACTTTTCAGATTTTTTTCATATTTTCTAAACTTATGGTTCAAAAGTTAGAGGGTCACATTGTTTTTACTTTTGGAGCGATTATTTCCGAAATTATTAACATTATCAAAAAATGATTTTAGGAAATCCCTATTCATTTTTAAATACCTTTCCAACAATATATCACACGTTAGGGTTGAAATTAAAAAAAAAAAACACTTACCACTTTACATAAATGGGCTACCCTAATAAAACATTTTTTTCCAATTTTTATTTTACCACTTTGTTGGCGTGATTGATATACATACATATTGGTACCAAATTTCAGCTTTCTAGTGCTAACGGTCACAGAGATTAAGCGAGGACGGACAGACGGACAGACATGGCGAAACTATAAGGGTTCCTAGTTGACTACGGAACCCTAAAAATGGGTATATTTTTTGTACCTAACACATTGGTGGACAAAACTTGGTCAAGAATGGGCATTTCTCTTTGAGCGTTTGATAAATGTCGCTATGAGCAACAAAAAATACGTTTCCAAGGACAAATAATGAAAAATAAATAATAAATTTATACTCTTTTTTATGACGTGCCTGCCGGCAGACTGCTCAGTATACGCGCGCTTAATCATATACTGAGCGATTAGTGGCCGGTCAAAATTTAATTAAGTATAAGTACCAAGAAGTTTATTTTAACGCCCTCTTTTGGCTGATCTCGTTTTTTTTTTATATCTTGTTTCTAGGCGGAGTTAAACCTAGAGATATAGGTTTTACTCCGCCTTCTTTCACACGCAAACATTTCAGAAAACTTTTTTACGAGACATAGACAATTATGTACTTATATCAGTATGCGTCAAGGACTAAGATCGTGAACATCACGTGTTTTTATTTAAAAGTGTCAAATCAGCAATTAAGTCGATAAGTCATTACAATATGAACATACATTGAATAAAATGACGGACTCATTTCAAAATATGTCATCAGTATTAAAATTTAACTTCATAGTATAGGGACCCATACCTTAATAATGAGTATTCTTTAGTTATATATTATATTAAATAAAACACGGATTCATTTCAAAATAATATGTCACCAGTAAAATCAATTTAACTTTATTTTTTTTAAACTGACGCATCTTGAGGAACAATTTTTCAACCGATTAATTTATTTATGGTAAAAAATTAAAAAAAAATATTCAAACATTAATAAGTACTCACTTTATCAACTATCCCTACAATACATTATTTCATTTTAGAAAACTATTTTCTTTGAGTTTAAGCCATTTTTAAAGTTAGTCAGGTTTGCTAAATCGTTTTTTGCGATTTCCCGAAAAACGTCTTTTTTGAGATATGTCAGTATATCGACGCTTTCCGCTACAAAGGGCGTAACTCCAAATCCCATAGTTTTGGCTATATATGATATATAGCAAAATAGCAAAAAAAAATAAACTTTCTTGAATAACTCTTTTGTTTTTATACTTATAAAATTAAGTTCTAGGATGAAAGTTCTTAAATTTTGGCATTCTCTTGCCTCATTTAATTACAATTATGTATACTACCTCAAATTAGCAACTCTATTTGTGGTGGTTCAAACTTCGTTTGAAATACTGTGAGAATAACGTTTTAATCAGCTTGTACTACAAAGTGGTTGTTACGTCAGTCACTGCAGGCCGAATAGTGCGAAATGAGTGGTTTTTATTCATTATAAAATCATATTTTTGTCTTTTGGAAAAAATAAAAAACATAAGACCTGCTTTATAGTTAGTTCAGTTAGTATGGAAAGTTTCATGATCTAATTTGAAGTACTTTTTGAATACCAGCGCTTTATTGCTCGATTTGGAGGTAGGTAACTTTGGATTCTTTTTCTATCGAGAAAATTTTATGGAATCGTGTTTTCGCCAAACATAGGACGACCTAACATTAATCCTCAAAATTACCATATATTTATTTCAAAATTAATGCTGCAGAATTTTAGGCGTAACGGAGGATCATGCTAAGCCATTTGAGGTAGAAGCCCAAAGCGCTCGGCGCTCGGCGCGGGCCTCTAAGTTAGCATGGAGCTACACCCCTGAAAACGTTAAAAAAATGTAAATACAACCCATAATTAAATGGCTTGGGAACAAACGTCTTCGGTAAAAACCAGTTATGCACATACAAGGGTAATTTATATAATAATAATAATAATTTATTCATCAAACACATTGTAGTAAATGTCACAATTTACAGAATCTTTTAGTTATATCATGTAATTATATAATTGTAATGACCATGTTTTTTTGCAAATTAGGTAGATACACCCTGAAATTAATACTCTATAAGCAATTTCATTAACAAGGATGGGTTTAATTTAATTAATAAGCATGGGTTGTAGGTAATTTTTAATATAAATAGTGCTAAGTTGAAAATGAAATTGTGTATCAAATTGGAACGTGAAGCAAGTCGGGCTCTGGGTAACATAATTATTTTATTCAACAACAACAACAACAGCCCATAACATCCACTGCTGGACATAAGCCTCTCCCATGATGGGAGGAATTTGCCGTAATCTCCACGCTTGGCAGGCGGATTGGAGATCGCAGTGATGAAAGACTAACAGAAAATGCTGCTGCCCATTCTCTGGTCTACGGAGGCGCAAGGTGTTCTGCCTCAGGCATTAGTCGCCTTATACGACACCCGTGTGTGTAATGGGATGGTTCTATTCTACTCTGCCGGATACCACACGGCTAAAACTGACGGTGTACTTGCTATTCGGCTAATACTGGCGAGGGCCCATCGTGCAGCACGCTTAAGGTATGCCCGGGAACATTTGGAATGGACCAGGGATAACTGGAGGAATGTGCTTTTTACGGACGAGTGTAAAGTTAAGTTTTACAGTGACGACAACAGACTGATACGCGTGTGGAGAAGAGAAGGGCAACGTTTTTCTGAACCATGCGTCCATGGAACAGACCGATTTGGAGGTCCGTGTTATGGTATGGGGGGAATTAGCTTACACGGCAAAACAAAGCTGGCAATTCTGAATAAAGGTACCGTAACCGCCGCCAGTTACATCGACTAAGTAATCCGGCCACATGTCATCCCATTTTCACAAAGAGTGGGCAATAACTTTGTCTATAAGCATGACAATGCTCGCGCACACGCACTACACAAAGAGCACTCTCTGAAGCCAGTGGTGCCGATTCCCTTGTTTACAAACTAAACCAAATTTAAGTTCAGTGCATCTTTTTCTTTCTATTTCATTAAGAAAAGGACAAAAGATAAATTTTAGTTATGTTCTGTCAAATTAATCAGCGCCATACAAGTTTTAGACGCGATTAAAAAGTTGACTACTAAAATTACATCAAATTATGTCAGGTGCTGACAAATTTGACAGGATTAAACTAATATTTATCTTCTGTCCTTTTCATAATGAAATAGAAAGAAAAAGATGCATTCAACTTAAATTTAGTTTAGTTTGTGAACAAGGGAATCGGCACCAATATCACCGTTTTGCCATGGCCAGCCATGAGTCCCGAGCCTCAACCTCAACCCCATCGAACATTTATGGGATCAGCTCAAAAGTCGCCTGAAAGAAGATTAGTGATTGAACAGCCAGCAGGAGCTGAGCCCTGAAAGTCTGTTGGGAACAAATACCGGAAATAAACGTGACTCACTTGATTGAAAGTGTCCCAAATAGGCTCAGAGAGTGCATACGGAGCAGAGGAGGACCCACTCGATATTGAAATATATCAAGCACCTTATTTTTTTCCAGAATAGTTTTTTACTCAACTTATCACTAAGTATTTACCCTACAACCCATCCTTACTATTTACATTTATCCATTCTTGTTAATAAATTGCTTATAGAGTCATTGCATTAGTATAAATATTTCAGGGTATATCTACATATTTTGCAAAAAAACATAGTCTAGTTTTTCGTCCTCCGGTACTGATATGAATCGTGTCAGTGTGAATGGAGGAAGTTCATAAGGTTCATTATCGTAACTCCGAATTTGTTCTGCTGGGTAAATAAAGGGTTAATATCTGAGAGTTCCCTCACTGGGGGGCCAGTATATTAATCTGATTTTTGTAAGCATCGGTGCTGAATTTACACATTTGCCGCCCCAAAGCTATAACATTTTTTCCGCTCCTACTCTAAAATTAGATACACTGTTCACAATAAAGTTAATTCCTTTTTTTTAGGGAATAATCTAGTTTCTAGATTATTTTTACAACTTTTTGGGTATATTTTTAAGCTAAGAAAAGCAAAGCTTTGTTTTTACTGCACTACTTACAAGGTGTGGTGGGCTAAAGATGATAGGTAGGTAAGAGTGTAAGACCAGTGTAGCCAACTCGACTACTTCAAAATATGATAGATAGATCATTGGCGTTAAAAATATGACAAAAATATGCTAACCTTCCCTAAAAAATGCAATAAAAATGCCAACATTGCCAACATAAGTGTCAGTAATTATTAAGAAATTAAATCAGGGGAATAGAATATCAATGTCTTGATTTTCATCAACATCAGCTGATGTGGAAGGCTAACCAAGGAAAGGTTTTTTCGCCGCAGCCCAACCTCGTGTCCGCAGCCTTACTTTTTTTGTGTACCAAATTTTTATTTGGGCCTATTTTGCCGCCCCCCTAATTTTGCTGCCCTAAGCTTCAGCTTTTTCAGCTTCTATGGTAAATCCGGCACTGAGCGTCGCATTACATAACAGCCACGTTTTTAAATCGCCGCGCCTTTTTATGATATAATGGTGTGTTAAACGATATGCCAGCACGGCATACGGGGGAGCAGTGGTGGCCCAGTGGTGGCGGCCCCGACTTACGAACAGTAAGTCGTGGGTTCGAACCCAGACAGGCGCATTACTTTGTGTAATTTATTTCATCAGCACTGCTCTCAAAACGGTGAAGGAAAACACTGTGAGGAAACCGGCATGTCCTATAAATACAAAAAATTCGAAGACATGTGACATCTACCAACCCGCACTGGGCTCGCGTGGTATCCACCATTTCTTATAGCCCATTCCCTCTCATAGAGAGGAGGCCTGTGTCCCAGCAGTGGGAACATTAATAGGCTGATGATGATACGATATGCCTGCGACATACGCATAGCGTAGCAACTGCGGGTCTAAAATGGCTGCTTTGATGGTTGCTTCAGAATCTTATTATGAATAACGTTAAAAATTAAAAATTCTTAAAATGTACCTTAAGCTTTTGATCATAAAGTATTTTTTAAGAATTATTAACGTGATTCATTTTATGATTCTGCTAAAGTGGCCATTTCAGACCCCGTGGTCTAAAAAGAGATGATTTATTATTATAGTGAGGCGAGTTGCCGTTCTTCTGCCATAATGTACCTGGTGCCCTTTTACAGGACCCATCAATATTCACGGTTCTGACGTGCCCTTCGGCGAGGCCCGGCGTCGCCATTGCCGACTTCGTCATCTTCCCTCCGAGATGGTCCGTTCAGGAGCACACCTTCCGACCACCGTACTATCACAGTAAGTTATTACTTACGTAATATTGTAGGCCTACAACTAATCAGAGGATGGTTATAAAGAAAGATAAGTCAGACAGATGAGAAAAATAGTACATTTTATTACAAGGGGAGAAAGTTTGCTATTGTATTCGAGGCGGAATTAACTCCCGAGCCGTAGGCGAGGGTGTTATTGAGCCGAGAACTGCAATAAAAAATTAATGTCCACGTGTTTCAAACGACGTTATTCAATAAACTTTTGAAGAAATTTATAAGTACGAAAAATATTTTTGTCATGAATTACATGAAACTATGATTTTAATTTTCTTTTTTTCCGCGCTTTGCTTTCGCCAGGTTAAATGAGAAGCAAAGGTATGAAGCTGCTAAACAGCCTAATATAAAAACATGTTTTCTTTTTTTATATTTTTTTAATTTAGAACACAAATAAATGTTTTTTTTTTTCATAAAAGGAAATATTAGTTTTAAATACTTAATCATGTTAATCTATGATATTCTATTTATAAGTAAACACAATTTGACTATTCAAAAAATATGTTTTCAAAAATGGTATGTAATGTTGCCATAACGTCTCTAAAAAGTATCCAGAAAGTGAACTCTACTGAACTAATATACAACTGTCTGAACTATTAGTTCAATAAAATTTGACAGCTCTAAATTACGTTCGTCTCTTTCTCGTTTTATTAGAGAGAAAAAGATAGCAATAGCTTACACAACAGAATCGACACCATTGTCTTTTTCTTTATTTATCTATGGAAATTCTGACTATCGCATGTTTTGAAGTTTGACATTACATACGATTTTCACTGCGGAGATAAGTCGTTTTCTATAAAACTCCCAATGAAATTGCCCGATGAAATCCCGAACAACTCTAATCTCTGAGGACAGATTCGAATTTCGAACCTGCGCGTGCACTCGGGCAGTGCCCATTGGATTTCCAATCCACTCGGACATCTCAGCTGCTTATGATGATAGCTAAATAAGCATATGAAAGCCTTCTCACAGCAATACTATAGAATAGGATAGGCCAAAAAAAGAAAGATTGAGGCTATATTTAAAAAAAAACTACGTCATCAAGTGCCTATAGCCTTTTCCCAACTATGTTGGGGTCAACTTCCAGTCTAACCGGATGCACCTAATACGTTATACGATACCCCTTGGTCCTTCCTTATCGTATAATTATATATTAAGTTATATGTATGTATATATGTATTTATTCCTATATGTTTTAGCTATATATATTTTCTAGTCTTTTTTTTCTGTTTTGCACCTACTGTGTATTATCTCTGCATCACCCTAAGGTAGACTGGTAGAAAATGCCCAAGGCATTAAGTCCGCCTTTGTACAGTTTTTTTTTACTTGTGCATAAAGTTTTTATAAATAAAATAAAAAAAAATAAAAAAAAAATACATAACCTGGTGTCGAGAGTTTTTATGCCGCCCATGGGCCTCGAACTTGGTTTGACCCCTTAGTAAGACTGGTTGTTAGAATTTCGGGCCACTGACTACTTGTAACGACTGTCAAAGATCTACAAATGACAGCCGGGACTAACAGCTGTGCAGCTTTTTGAAGCATGGAGGAAACTTAGTATGTATGGGTGGTAATTAAATACTAAAAACAGAATAAAATAAATATTTAAGGGGGACTCCCATACAACAAACGTGATTTTTTTGCCGTTTTGTCTAATGTTGTAGGTACTATCGTGGTCTTTTCCGCCTGACCATTTTATTTATTTTTTTCTGTGCTACTGAATAATGAAACATGATATGTGCGTGTCGGTTTAGTTTAACACTTCAATACCCGCAATTACAGACACAATTAAAATAACAATGCACTGTGCCTCTGGAGGCACGGCCGGGAGCATACGGGTTAAAATAGTTCCGAGACCTTGTTATTTAATAGTCCGCTTTTATATTAGAATTGTTTTGTGGCAAAAAGTTACTTTGTTTAGGTGCTTTAACTTATTTTGTATGAAAAAATAAGGAACATCGTTGTTTTACAACCGAATCTAAACGTTTCAGATTCTATTTCTTAAAAGAAAAAAAAGATATTTAGAAGAAAATATAAAAAATAATGACGACTTTAACTGGCTTTACTCACGATTCGAAGTTCCCATAAACTTTTCTTTAAATCCCTCGTTTGTCACTATTTATTATGGCAGCTGACAATGTTTGTTTACGGTTCTATCGACAATCCAACACTGATTAGAGGTGGCACCATGGCAACTGTTGCGAATGGAACCTAGTGCTTCTGTACCGTTTTACCGACATTCCTCGCGATAGAAACAGGAACAGGCAGGGATTATTTCCCAGGGTGAAACTCTTACATTTGTTTCGTAATTAAAATTACATGAACAGTGAAAGAATCCGTTTTGGGAGTTTTATTTGCAGGATTGATGGCTTATTTAGATAAATTAAATGAATGGAAGAAAAATCCCTGTCTAATGGATTCACTCCCCACCCGACCTTAATAGAAGATAGGCTTTCGCAATATTTTTACATTTCTTTTTTGTATTTTTAATTTTTTTTTTACATATTTTATCATGCGGAGGCGCCGAGCCACGCCCCCTTAAAGTTTGGGCCTATTAGGAAAGCGTCAACTTTTTCGCGCAAAATAACAATAACTCTCGTTTGGCGTGTGTCGTCAATGCGCTCGGCCGATTCGGTATCTTTTCATTCATTTTTTCTAAACAAAGTCAACGTGGCGGGGCTAGAGAGCGTTTTTATGTTGCGAGTGCAAGCAAAAATGAGCTTAGTGGTGGTCAGGCGGGAGTGTCCTCGATAGTACCTATAGATAATGGTACGGAACCCTTCGTGCGCGGTTCCGACTGGCACTTGGCCGGTTTTTGGTGTTTTATACCAGCAGTGGAGTTATCAGCTTTCTCCGTTTGTAGGGAAGAATAATCGGCTTCCACTCACGTTTGACGGACAGCTCGCAGTTCCTTTGTTTTAATGTTTGGGTCAATGGGTCTTGCTTCTAATGCCGCCGCCGAAGTCTTTTTTTAGTAACAAAACATATCGCCTGTGTAATCCTCAAAAGTTTAGGCAGAGGTGTACCGTGTACCTTTTAAGATTACAACTAAGTATTATTATTGTGTTTAAACTTAATTATATCTGAACCCTAGGACCATTTATACATTTTAGTCCCATTTAACAAAACCTCTTTTGTAACTAAATTATAACTCTAGGACTGAATAACTTATTTCACCCTTAACCCTTACTCATTCATTCACAATCCTTCCACCCTCCCAAACCCAAACCCATTCCGGAAAAGGGAAGACATACCTTTAAAAAAAATACAACTAAACCTGAATGTCATTGGACGTTGGTATTTAACCTTTACTTGTATAGTAACACGAGCTGACTGTTTCATTCGAAATATAAATTCATACTTGACCGGTTTTACATAACATAACATCACGCCGGTAATCCCCGAAGGGTTATGCAGAGGTGTATGTAGGTATGTACCTTAGTACTTACACTAGGGTTGCCACCTTTATTTTGAACAAATATAGTATTTTTCCCAAAAAGGCTGCAAAAATAAATAGTACTTTTGGGAAATTCAGGAAAAAAATAGTTTATAAAAATCGGGCGGCATTCATCGACAAATTATTGACAGTTTGACGTTTTGTTGCCGCGAATGCATATCGTTCTGAAATTCCCCGTGCAGCGCTGTGGTGGGTACGTTCCAGATTTCCAGAAAAGCGCGACAGTTGAATTAGGGATAAAAATATAGTATTTTTCGTACTATATTATTTTTCTATAATAATTATATAGTACAATTGACTGAAATATAGTACAATACTAAATATTATATTGAAATATAGTACGGGTGGCAACCCTAACTTACACCCACATTTCGCCAATTATATTTCAAGTCCCATACAGGGTGTAAAAGACCTCATCACGAAGCCGTCAACCATGCATTCTGTACATCAATATAAGTACCTTTACGCAAAAATTATTGCTGGGAAACGTTTTTTTGTTTTGGGGTGAAAAATCATGTTTTTTGGTAGAACTCAATATAACGCACTCAAAACATTGTGCTGATAAATGGATTGAATAGTACGGGGGTCGTGGAGTTGTTTAAAGTAAAAATCTTACATTAAAAACTTGTCAAAAAGTTGGAACTTTGACCCCCAATATCTCCATAACTAGAAGGTTCCCAGGTACTTATGGCTTAGAACAAAAAAAATGATCGCAATGACGGTGAGAACAAGTGCCTTCCGGCTTCGTTAGGGGGTGTTTTACACCCTATATAATAGGGGCGACACTATTGCTATCAACCAGACACAAATCCAAATTCCGTGACTGCTACTGCGAAATTCCTGATGGAAAAACTCAATAACGCTTTACTCGACCATTGAGCTATAACAACTACGTGGTAATAATTATATAGCTCAATGTACTCGACCCGGGAATCGAACTCGGACCTCATGTTCATCAGTTGCGCTTGCGAACACTCGATCAACGAAGCAGTCAAATGTAAAATTGTTATTACAGTAAATAATAATTACTCAAACATCTGTTCCTGTAATTACTACACATTGTTCTACGCTACAAAGAAAGTTTCAATACGACAATAAATTCACTATTAACGTTCGTAGCTGAGGTGTCCGAGTGGTTAAGGAGTTGGACTTGAAATCCAATGGGTTATACCCGCGCAGGTTCGAATCCTGTCCTCAGCGAGAGTACTTTTTGTTTGCTTGCTCGATTTTACAAAATTGTAGGTATGTAAGTACTTCTTACTATGAAGCAAACTAGGCTACCAATAGTAAATAGTAATACCTCCTTCGTATTTTGTGAATAGATTTTAAATAAGAGTAGGTAGCTACTTACACTTATAAACGTCGAGACCAATATTTTGGTGTTTTTTTTTTAAAGAAGTTGAATAGGTACTACTGGTATTCAGCTGCATCTGGTTAGACAGGAAGCCAAACCTAACATAGTTGGGAAAAGCTTAGGCAGACGATGACCACGTTGACTTCGACTGTTATCGACAGTAATAAAAAATTGGATCAGTAATCACAGAGTTATGAAAATAAAAAAACCGGCCAAGTGCGAGTCGGACTCGCACACGAAGGGTTCCGTACCATTGACTATATTTAGTATTTGTTGTTATATATATAGCGGCAACAGAAATACATCATCTGTGAAAATTTCAACTGTCTAGCTGTCACGGTTCATGAGATACAGCCTGGTGACAGACAGACGGACAGACAGCGAAGTCTTAGTAATAGGGTTCCGTTTTTACCCTTTGGGTACGGAACCCTAACAAGACAGCCGACTTGAGAACCACTTTCTTTTTAAAGGTCGATAAAAAAAAACATTTTTTTAATTCTAGTATTGGTTTGTTAACAACGGACGGTCGGGATAACTACTTGTATGTGCGTCATTGACACAGGGTACCTAAATAATGTAAATAGTATATGGATTATGGTAAGGGTTTGTGGTCAAATCGAGCAAGACCACGGGTATATAAACTAAAAACTTTATTGGACAATTCAGTCCTCATATCGGTCACTATTGCCGTCAACATGAAATTACTTGGTGTCATAACACTGTTGTTCTTATTGACTGTCGTAGCGGGAAAATACCGCCGTAATCCCGCCAGAAAAAGACATCAACTCATTCCGCATCAACAAAATGCCGGGACGCAAAGGACGCACGGTTGTTTAGTCGATAGATTTGGAAAATGTGTCGGTGCTTCTCATACTATCATTCCTCCTAATTTGACACCCACTCTAAGAAATCAGAGTACTTCAAGAAGTGCAAATGATGACAAGAGGCTAGTAAAGCCGGTTCAGACGACAATTTCGCCTAATTTGAAACTCACAACAAGAAAACCTGGTAAACGAAATAGTACCAGAGATGTGAAGCTGGTTCAGACATCTATTTCTCCTAACTTAAAACACACAACAAGAAAACCGAAGAATGCAAATATTAAAAATGTTGAAAAGAAAAAAGAAAAGCCAAGTCATACTACTATTTCTGCTTACTTGAAATCCGCAAGAAACAAACCGAAGAATACAAAAATTAAAAATGTTGAAAAGAGACAAGAAAAGCCGGGTCAGACTACTATTTATCGTAACTTGAAACCCAAAACAAGAAAACCGAGTAATGCAATTAGTAAAAAAGTTGAAAAGAGTTCTCCTAATTTGACACAGACTACAAAAAAACCGGGTCAGGAAAGCCTCAGAAATCCGTGGTATAGAAATTTGTTTGATAGTGCTACTTCTTATTTTTCTAAACCCGATCAAGAAAAGCCGGTTCAGGCTGCTTTTTCTCATTATTTGACACCGACTACAAAAAAGCCGGGTCAGGAAAGCCTTCCAAATAAGTGGCATACAAATGTATGTAATAGTGCTTCTTCTTATTTGTCTAAACCGAGCCTATACTACCTCAGATTAGCAACTCTATTTGTGATGGTTCAAATTTCGTTTGTAATACTGTTAGAATAACGTTATAATCAGCTTGCACTACAAAGCGGTTGTTACGTCAGTCATTGCGGCCGAATAGTGCGAAATGAGTGGTTTTTTTGCGATTTACAAAAAATCTATTGATTGGACTAAAAAAATAAAACACGTGAGACCTGCTTTATTAAATTGCCCTGCTTTTTTGAATTTATTGTTTAGTTCAGTTAATATGCAAAGTTTCATGATCTAATTTGAAGTACTTTTTGAATATCAGCGGTGTATTGTTCGATTTGGAGGTAACTTTGGGATTTTTTTCTATCGAGAAAAGTTTATGGAATCGTGTTTTTGTGACACAAAGTACCTAAGCATTAATCCTCAACTTTACCATATATTTATTTAAAAATGAATGCTGCAGTTTTTTAGGCGTTACGGAGGATCATGCTAAGCCATTTGAGGCATATTAGGCCCTTTAAGTCATCAATACGGGTTGTATGGATGATTTTAATGGTTATAACTCGTTAAAGCCCTATTTGTTACGGTCACAAATCATATTTTAATCAACATAAAACCTGATATTGACCATTTGGATTTCGCGGGCTACCCTTGTGCTAAGAAAATACGTTTATTATTAAAAAGCTATCCCTAATCTTTGACTAGGTATGTTATAGAAAACTTAATACTGCCAATTCTTATTTTCCAAGTTTATCACCAGGATATAAACGAACAGTTCAAATAGTTTCCGAGGTAACCGGCTTTTTCAAACATAAAACTTTATAGATGTAGAAAGGAATATTTGTTTTCAAAATAAGTTAAATAAGGTCTATCTATACACGAAATATCTAAAGGAGGGGGGGGGGGAAATCCGCTGTTCCATAGGTACAGGTCGCGGCACGAAAGTCTAGCGGTGACCGTTATTGCGCAGAAGTAAAAAATAAGAATGTCTTGGGGCGTGCGTTGCACAGATTGGCTCTCCAGTCGTATAACATGCGCAGATATCCCCTCCACATTTCGTTCAGCGCTAGAGTTACGTGCCGCGACCTGTATACATTTTGACGAGTTATGTGAACATATAGGTAGTTGGGAACAGCAGTTTTTTTTTCGCGATTTAGGGTTTCATCCCATAGTACTAAAAGTTGTTCAAAATGATGACTACAATAACCCCATAAGAGATTTCATGTATGAATAGATAGGTAGACCTAGGCCAAAGACATAAATAAATATGTTGTATACTTATTCTATTATTTTTAAAATAGCTCTAAGTTTAGTCATAATTCTAATTTCCAAAATAAATTTTGTAAGTGCATAATTTTGTTTTAATTTTATTTATTTGAGCTCGAACCATGTTTCCGTAAACAAATTCCATCAATAAGTCTGTATAAATTACGTTAATTTTAATAATTATGAAGTTGCGGTACAAACCTAATCCTACAACATTTTACGGTTAGGAATTCAAGTATTTTTTCCTTAACTCATAATTACACATACACATATATGGAAACTAAATTGCGAAATCAAAACAGAATGGACATCTAGTACTCATTACATTACCACATTGTTCATTCATAACCAAAGAAAAGATTTGAAAAGTTTTTAAATACAATAACAGTCAATGAATTCACTGCTTCCAACAGTAGCTGAGGTGTCCGAGTGGTTAAGGAGTTGGACTTGAAATCCAATGGGTTATACCCGCGCGGGTTCGAATTCTGTTCTCAGCGAGAGAAAATCTAATTTTTAACCACTGATTCAATACAGTTTTTGGATCTTCGGTGTTTTTGAGCATTGTTTAAGAGTCCTATTACATTTTTTTGGGTGCGCCAAAGTTCACCTAAATTTTTAACTCCGATAATTGGAAATCCGAAAATGTTCTTCCTAACATTTTTCATCCTAACAATCACAATTCCTAACTACTCTGTCTCTAATGTTCATTATTCCGAAGCATTCAACTTCATACTGTCAGTAGCAATAAACATCTATTATACTTTTATTTGTTTTCCTATATTTTCTCAATATAACCATCTTTTACACTATTATTCAAAGTCATATCTTTTTTGTTTAGATTTATTTTTATTCATAATAATCAGTATTATTTATATACATTAATTTTGCGTAACTTTATTTTCACATAACATGTATAACATATAAGAATAATAGTACCATACAAAATAATAAAAAAATATAATGACCACTAAAATTAACTTTGTGACCACTAACATCTATCACCTAAAATATCAATTGATCACCAAATTTAGTAAATTGAGCACCAAATTTTAATGAGGTGGTTGATGACAAACTAGTTTTGCCTAGGCCGACTTGGGGCACCCCGACACGGATAGATTAGGTTAGAAGGGTATGGCGGGGTCGAATGAGCGAGCGAAGCGAGCGAATAGACCCCGCCATACCCTTCGTGGTTATTTTTTTATAAACCATTCAGAAGTCGACCGGGTCTCTCTCGACTCGGATGCAAGAGCATAAAAGTTCAATTTCTGGTGGTCAAAAATAAATTTTTGGTTCTAATTTCGCGATAAAATGGGGATTAATTTTGGTGATCATTTACTGATTTTGGCAACCAACGGTGATTTTTTTGCCGTTAAATTTTGCTAAATCTGGTGGTTCGTTAATTGTATGCCAAATAATAGTACGGGACAAGTAGTTAAATAGATGTTTTCATATATATTTAAAGCAGTGTGTACCTGCAAAGATATCCATAGGTTAGGTTAGAATTGTGACCAACTATCAAAATCATCAATATATCAAATATCATCTTCTACCCACATATATATTTTTTATTACACTTGGTAAATGTTTCTTTCTGAGTATGAGTGAAAATATTATGGTAATTATGTTTAGGGATAAAAGCGTTATGATAAAAAACAGTAGGAGAGCTAGTTTAAATATATTCACATGAATGATATTATTAATTACAATTTTATGAAATATGAGTGTTATGAACATCGCCGGTAGCACTACAAATAGTATGAATGAAAACTTTAGGATGAAAGATTTTAGGAAGAGTGATCATTCGGATTACAAATCATTAGGAAGAACAATTTCGGGTAAAGAACTTTAGGTGAGCCAATATGGACCCCATTTTTTTCGCAATTATTTTATTTTTACTCCCTGGATCAAATTTTTTCATCGAAGACCAAAGAAGTGATAGATGGACTGTATGAAGGATGATATGGCTAAAAAGGAAATGACTGCTGATATGACGAGTAATAAAGAAGTGTGGGAGAAGACGTGCGCCGACCACAAATTGGGATAAGGGGAGGAGAATATGAGTGCAGGGCCCGCAGTAACACGTGGTTGTCTCACGTCAGTATTTTTACCTGCCCGCTTAGCATGAACGCCTGACGCGTAGACACGAAAGAGAAACCACAAATCTTTTGTTCATCTGTCATTGAATCGACAAAATGACAGATGAACAAAAGATTTGTCGATTCTCTTTCGTGTCTACGGCATTCATGCTAAGCGGGCTGATTGCCAAGGAAGGGTTAAGTTTTTTGCGCGTAATATTCTTTATTACCTCATTATCTTCCAAACCGCTGCACGTGACATAAGTATCGTTAGATTCGTCTTGGTAACCCAATTGTGTTCTTAGATAGGGAAGTGACGCGAAAAAAAAACCAACATGACTACTGTGCGACGCTACAGTTTAAAGTAAAAAACGGTACTGCATTATGGGTATCAAACTAAAGGGCTCATCATGAGGATTTTAAAATGGTACATCATGACCATATTCAGGGGATCCCAATGGGGAAGGCTGGTCAAAGCTGATTGTAGATAGCGTGTCCATAGCCTAGTCCCAATCTGTCCAATGAGGACAAGCTATTTTGAAATTTAAAATGACATTGACAGATTTTCAGCCAATGACGATGCTTGGTATTAGCTATACTAGCGCCATTAGTTTCACAGTTGACATCCCCATTGTGTACCATACACATTTTGCATCACAAGTCAGAACCCGAAGAATTTTGGTAATACATTGCTTCTTAGGTGCGTAAAGCGAACAGCCATCAACTTTTTTCTCGCTCAAAAGACGTACAATACTTATACATAGGTCCCGGGCCTCCTAACAGAACCTACTACAATGTCTGACTTTGTCTGTCGTTGTTACTCTGAATGCGAGGATTTAATAAATGTATTATAAAAAATCACGTGTCGCTGTGTGTACACGGTAATCTCCAAAAGCACCGAACCGATATCAATAAAATTTTGTGTAGGTACCAATACAATTTTGTGTTTGATTGGATCCAGCTTGGTAGTAGTTGGAAGATAGTTTTGGATTCAATAGGTAGTGCCATGCGCACTACAGGTAAAACTAGTCAATGTTAAAGTACTAACAATCAATTTCTTGGTAATTTCCAGGAAACTGCATGAGTGAGTTCATGGGTCTAATTCTGGGTGCTTACGAGGCGAAGGAAGGAGGATTCCTGCCCGGAGGGGCGTCCCTCCACTCCATGATGACCCCTCATGGACCCGATGACAAGTGTTTCAATGCTGCTTCTAATGGAGAACTGGTTCCACAGAAAATCGCTGTGAATACTCAGGTAGGTTCACCAGTGGTACTTTTGTTGCATATTTCGAGGATTTATAAATGATGCTAATGGTGTCGATTCTGTTGTGCACAAACTTAACTTAATTTAGGCTAAGTATTGCTATCTTTTACTAAGAGGCAGTGCGAGAAAAGGATGGCTATAGCTATGAACTAAGTTAGAGATGTCAAACTAGTTTATGCCTTGCGCTTCGCCGTGTTTTTAGTCGACTTGTTTTTACGTGCACCCTTCATTTGTACTTATAGAAAAATTAGTTCCAACACAATTTGACAGCTCTAAATTACGTCCATCCCTTTCTAGTTTTATTAGAGAGAAAAAGATAGCAATAGTCTAAATTAAGTTTAGTTTGTGCACAACAGAATCGACACCTATTTCGACGATTTTAAGTTGCCTATCTCTACTACCTACTACTATAATCTGGTCTACCATCATGAATCTGGCCAATGGATGTTCTGAGAATGATCGTCTAGTACCTACTTACCTAATACTTAACAACGACAATTAACAATAGTAGGTAGGTAACAATTTAATTTTATTAGATTTTCTTGCGGTTAAATACGTAGGTATATTCCATTTTATGCCTTCGGTTTTTCGGGTAATTCACCAACTGGACACGAGAGACTGAACACAAGTGTGTCCAGTTGGTGAAACTCACAATTAGTATCACTTATTATTTCGTCATCTGGACACGCCAAAATTTTTACGCGTGTCCACATAGTGGAACTTAAAATAAATCACTTTTATGTTTTCGCCAACTGGACACACGTCCGCATTTTATCTGAATTCATGAGAAAGTACATTCACGCAGATTGATTTCTGTATCACAATTGTGCCAAACGGGCGTGATCCGCTGAAGGCGTGGATGTATAACGTGTACCTAGCGGTCTGCCTATACCCTTTCTACACCGGGCGCACGCATACACTATACTTCGCTCTCAGACGGCGCTGACGTCCTACACCTATTTAACTGTAGCCAATCTACGCAATCTCAGGCGTAGAACCTAACGAGGGAAGGGGGGTTTGCTGGGAAATAATACACTGATAAACTTTCATAACTATTCAGGAAGCGATTCGGAGCTTCAGGACTTTTCGCGCACAACTATTTCACTGTTTTTCTTCATAATATATTTGCCGTACTGATGACTACAATTCTTAGAAATGTTGTGTTTACTAAGGTACTCCGGAACTTTAATGTAACGAGAACCCTGAATCGCTTCCTGATTTTGGAAAATTTTGATTATCGATACATGCATCTTTTCGGAAAATTACAATTTTGTGCTTATATCTAAGTACATTATATACATGATATGGCTTCTACATAAAGTTATTTATGTACAAACATTAAAATCACAATAATCTTTATTGTAATTAGGAAATTATTTCCAAAAAACCAGACAACTTTTCCAACAGTGGCTGGTTGAAGGATCTTCCAGGCTGAATTACACGAAAACTGTTGCTGTGACTGTACGTAAGTATATAATTGCCATATACTAGACGAGTACATGGCCTATCGAAAACTGTTACTTATTTTGTCGTGTCTGTATTTTTTAGCCTGTAACTGTTATTCTGTTAGACCAAAAATTTTCCTATCACTGACGAATATAGCTGCGCTAGATTGTCATACTCTCATCAAAGTGGTTTTCCTGAAGGGCTAAGTTATTAAAAAAGACTATATCCAGGCCTAGGTCGCAACCTATATAGGCTACCTGGATCTTATTAGAATACTAAATATATACTATAAACTCCACTTGCGAGTTTATATGAGTCTAGCGCTTATGTAAATTACAGTTTTTTACTATTCTAATCACTGAAGGCACTTATTATTTGTCACTATATTGCCCATACACTGACTCTACACTGTTTTACTATAACATAAACACTATATGCTGATTCCACTGTTGGGAACAGGTGATTTTGTATGTCAATGTAAAATATTCACCATTTCTGATATTATTATTTTTTTATTCAGAAATTGGCAAAATCACCGGTCCCCAACAGTGGAACGTGGCCGAACATGATTGTGATACAGAATATCAGTCTGCGTGACTGTACTTTCTCATGAATTCAGATAAAATGCGAACGTGTGTCCAGTTGGCGAAAACATAAAAGTGATTTAATTTAAGTTTCACTATGTGGACACAAATACAACACAATGAAATAATAAGTGATACTAATTGTGACTTTCACCAACTGGACACACGCGTGTCCTGTCTTTCGTGTCCAGTTGGTGAATAACCCGGTTTTTCCTGGTTCAATGCAATTAAACAGACATTTATATTAGAGATGCAACGGATATCCGGTAACTATTCGGTATCCGGCCTATCCGGCCAAATTTTACTATCCGGCCGGATACCGGATAGTAACTCATTATCCGGCGGATACCGGATATGCATACGTTTTCTAAAAAAAATCAAAATATTGCCTAACAGGCGATCTTTTTCTTGCTGATGACATGTTTCTGCCCCTCAATTATTTTGTTACATATTTTTACTGCACAAATATCGAAAAACAAATAATTAATCCACGCACGGCCAGCATTCAAGCAACAAGTAAACACTTGATTGAATAACGCTTGTCATTACCTCACGAATACAAGCACGATCACTCCCGATGAGTCCCGATGAGACCCGAAACCGCCCGAAATGATGCAATCGCGTTGCCCGCAGCTAGGGGTCTAAAATGGCCGCTTTAGCAGAATCATAATATGAATCACGTCAAAAATTCTTAAAATGGACTTTGTGGTCATAACCATAAAGTCCATTTTAAGAATTTTAAATGTCTTAACTTTATTCATAGGTACTAAGATTCTGCGTGGATTCTGCTAAAGCGGCCATTTTAGACCCCCTGTACGACGCTAAACATGTCACAACTTGCCTCAGAGAACTACTTACTCCGCCGGAGCTCCGGCGGCCGGATATCCAGCCATCCGGCCTCGCGGTTCGCCGAATATCCGTTATTCGGTATCCGGCCAAACAACTATCCGTTGCATCTCTAATTTATATACATGTAAATATCAGTAGGCAGAGATTAAATGAGCAAAGCATTAAAGGGCGTAAACGTATACTTAAAGCCTTTTTTTTTCGGATGGGAAATCATCAAATGACTCCCGCTCCGGGCGGAGCAGGAGGAAGTGTCAGACTTTTACTGACTAAAACCCATCTATGATCCTTCTTTGCCCTTTGTGTTCCGGAGCCACGGTATCTCTTTCGAACAGTCCCGCAGCATTGATATAAAGCCTGGCATGCAACTTCCGCTATTTTCATAATCGTACAATACCTACTTGTTTGTATTGATTTCAGCTGTTGACTAATACAGGTTTTATGGCTTCATCTTCTTCTTCTTCAACTTTGGCCACCCAATGCTGAGTGTAGGTCTCTTCCAAATCTCTCCACTTCTGGCGGTTTTGTGTCATGGCTGTCCAGTTTCTTCCAGCCACTTTAATCAGATCGTCTGTCCACCTAATTGGTTGTGTAGACACACAACCACACTTACCACAACTTAGTATTTGCAAAACGTAACCAAGTTTTGCAAATACTAAGTATAGGTACAACCTGTTTTTTTTTATATCCCATAACTCTAGGGTATGATTGAGACCATATCAAAGAATCAACTGGCATATGAATTATGTTTCAATCATCCTTTTTTTTTTATACAAAATAGGTACGTGAAATATGACAACGTCGCATTTTCTTATCTTTACATATGAATGATTGGTTTGAATTAAAATGAATTACTCGTATTTATCAAAGAAACTTAGATATATATTTTATAATTATGATTGATGATAATATCTCCGAAACTATGCATTTTTGGACCACCTATTCTAAGAGTTTTAGTATTATTTTTACCTACAGAATATAACCCTAGAGTTATGGGATATAAAATAAACAGGTTGTATAAAATGACGAAAGGTTGGGCCGGGCCAAATATTCAATTTGTTTAAAAGACTCCATGTGTCTATATTTTAAGGGCAATTTTAATTATACATATTCTATGTTTTTTTTCCAGTCATTTATGTTCGAGTCTTCACTAAGTTTAGCTATAACAAAGTGGGGCGCAGAGACCTGTCATAAACTGGACCCGAAATACTACGAGTGCTGGCAAAACTTGCCGAAGCTTTTCTCAGAAAATGTCAACGTTTAATTTTAATCATTATGTTCTGTGAAAAAACTAAAACAGGATCATTTTACCTATTTTACTTACATTTCATCATAATAAAACAAAATAATAATAATAAAATAATATAATAATTACTAGTAAACTCACTCTCTCTAGTATTACTAGTAAAATAATATAATAATTACTAGTAAACTCACTCTCTCTAGATTACTAGTAAAATAATATAATAATTACTAGTAAACTCTATACCTTGTAAAAATCTGCCAGAAAAAGTTTGCGCCTCGGCAATCATCATCTATCGTCGGAAACACGAAAGCGCGATGATGATGTTTCAACCATAGAAGCACTTGGAAAGCTGTATTGTTCTTTGTGCAGTCAAATCTATAAGACGAATACTTAATTGTAATTTCAAAATCAAAAAATCTTTTGCCTCTCAACAGTTGTACTATTTCCATAACACGAATATTACAGAAGCGCATAACTTTTCTGGTTTTCCTGTATCATTATCTGCTTGTGAATATTATCAATGTTTTTTTTTTCTACTTTTACATTAAAACAAGTTTACACATTTTGAATAAAAGTTTTATTTTTACATTTCCTACTATACTTAGGTAGATTTAATTAGTGAAACGACTTATCACTGAATTCGCTTGCCACACTCGGGCATCGAACCCACGGATCGAACCCGAGATGGATCGACTATAAATTCGAATAAATAACTTTAAGATTTCATGGTTTTCCTTTCATTTTAGTTTTGCACTTTAGTCGGTTCGATTCCCGAGTGTGACAACTGAATTTTCGAAAATCTGTGAAAGCAAATTTGTTTCTAAAAATAAAGAAATGTTTCCTTTGAGTAAAATTTTGCTGTCTCCAGTATTTCGAGTACTTTCCCTCCAGATGGCATAGAAAAGTTCCATCCGGTATATAGTCAATACTTCCCTACCAGGTAAATTCAAGTTTAAAATCAAATCGCCAATCACATTTGTAAAAATCTACATCGCGTCTCTCCTCTTTCCTGTGATTGGTTGAATCTTCCCACCTCCACACGTCTCCGTTTTGCTGTAGTCCGGACCCGTTCTGTGGCCTCCCGAAATCTCGACCATAGACCATATTGGCTCCAGATCTCGAGTCAATATGGTCTGCAGGACTGCAGTCCCATCCCATGCTTAGTGTTGCTGTATGTTGTGATTCATTTGCTTTTACCTTTTCCTAACTATGTTGGGGTCGGATTCCAGTCTATCCGGATGCAGCTGAATATCAGTATTTTACATGCAGCAACTGCCTATCTGACCTCCACAACCCAGTTAGTACTGGGTATTACGATACTCTTTAGTAAGACCAGTTGTCAGACTTTCGGGCCACTGACTACCAATGATCTACAAATGACAGCTGGCTTTACGTGTTTTCCGAGGCTCGAAGGAAACTCGGTATGTAATGGGTGGTCACCCATCCATGGATCAACTAGGCAAGCACGGCTTATCCTGAAGATCGACCCGAGCGGCTGTTATTTTATAGGTACGAGCTCCTCCTGCCTAAGACGTTCTGTTGTGATTACGGGTAAAATAAATTATGCATTTGTAAATCCAGCGATGATGGTGCGATGCTTGGTCTATATCTATACACACAGAGATCGATGAAAAAACCGGCAAGCAAGTCAAGACTTGAGCCCACCTCTATTTTAATTACAACAATAATTGCCTCTCATTGCTGCCTCGTTGGCTGCGCGAGGTCCTAGGTTCGATTCCCAGGTCGGGCAAAGTTAAATTAGTTAAATTAAATTAGATTTTTCTTTAAGATCTTCAAGTCTGGATTTGCGCCCGGTTGATAGCAAGCCCGCCACACTGTTCCCAAACCACTAACTCCTGA
This sequence comes from Xestia xanthographa, assembly GCA_905147715.2. Taxonomy (NCBI): domain Eukaryota; kingdom Metazoa; phylum Arthropoda; class Insecta; order Lepidoptera; family Noctuidae; genus Xestia; species Xestia xanthographa. The sequence continues at coordinate 10,411,807 of LR990660.1, read as the reverse complement.
AAGCCAGAATCAACAGTGGCGACCACCAGAAAAGCGCCGAGACAATGAAGCTCGACGAAGTTCCAGAGAATGAATTTAACTGTCTTGGATCCCGCAACGAAATTAATCAGAAAAGTATAGCGGCGGAGTAGGAAAATCCGTAATTTCCACTTCCCTCCATATCAGCAGGAGACAGAAAGAAACAAGGCCAATAGGCGCAAAGGGACGTTCACAACTGGGATAGGCCCAGTTGCCTAGCACCACGGATAAAATATTACCATTAATGGGTCCTAAGTTGTGTGTTGTGTTGTGATATTTGATTCCAATAATAGGTATGGCAAAAACGCTTGAACGCACGGAAATTTGTACTAGTTTCTACAAGGTCTGTGTAGTAAATAACTCCGGATGTAACCTGTATACTATCCAACATAATATTGCGTTCATTCTGCCAAAGACTGCACTCCCATAAAATATGATGTGCTGATTGTTCATATTCGCAGTCAGATGTGGAACATCGACAAAAAGGCGAGTCAACAAGCTTGAAGGAAAATAATTTACTCCTAAAGTTACCATGACTGGTGAGAAATTGAGCAGCACAGTGATCAACCTCCAGCCCTGTCCTGGCCAACCGTTCACGAACGGATGGAAAGAACTGGTGGAGGTGTCGGCCCTTGATGGAATTATCCCACCTACATTGCCATTCAGACAAAAGTTCCTCCCAGACGTCGGTCTGTGGTTTGAATAATCTAGAAATCTTATCACGGTCACGTAGGGTTAAAAAGTCTACGTCCGTGGTCTCACGCGCGTTATAGTACATTGCAGCCCGTCGCTGCACTTCAAGATCGACTGGAAGTACACCTGCAAGTACCGGCAAGGCTTCAGTATTAACCGTCCTATACGCTTTGCATAAGAATATCAAAGCCAAACGCTGGCTTTGAAGCAATTTACGTCGTACCGCTCCTATGGTGGCCCTATCGGCCCAAACAGGTGCCCCGTAGCACATACACCCCAAATAGGTAGCCCCATAAATGGTCTTTAAAGTTAGAAATGACAGACCCCACGTAGATTTGGATATTCTCGTTAAGGCATAAAAGTTCTTTTTAGCTTTTTCACCGACAGTTTTTATATGATCTATGAATGAAAAAATCCTCTCTAAGACCAAACCAAGGTAGTACACGGACTGCTTTCTTTTCACGAGAACGTTATTAAGTTTAATACTAGGCCACGATTTAAGATTACCTTTTAAAATTAGTTGATAAGTTTTTTGCGGTGCAAAGGTCAGACGGTTTCGATCGCCCCACTGAGATATTAATCGTAGGCAAGTGTCAGCTAAATTCTCGAGTCCAGCCCGAGTACTCGACTGAATGAGCAGCAGGCCGTCGTCCGCGTTACCGGTTAATGAACAGCCGGCTGGAAGCGGAATCGCGAGAAAATCATCGAAACCTAAATTCCACAGATACGGAGCGATTACCGAGCCCTGAGGACATCCCATGGTAAGGGACTTTGACATAGAATGATGTTCGAGTTTAAGTTTCGCGGAAACATTAAAAAATATGAATAAACAAGATTATAATAATATAAATGTTTTTAGCAGTAGGTTAGCCGGTTGATAGCAGTAGGTTTGCCCGGTATTACATGGGTCTTGAACATATCAGGCAAAATGTGAGTGTATACATTTAGGTACACGCGCGCTGTCTTGTCCGTATGGTGTCGGACGTAAAGAATAACACCATCCCATATCTTCCCGTGGGTGTCGTAAGAGGCGACTAAGGGATTTACCAGAGAATGGGCAGCAGCGCTCTCTGTGTCTTGTGTAAGAACCGCACTCACTGCGATCGCCAACCCGCCTGCCAAGCGTGGCGATTATGGCAAAACCCCCCCAAATGAATAGCGCATCACAAAAATGGCCCCTAGTGCCCGGCAGCCCGTCTACCCTCGACTACGGCAGCGGTCGAGGCTACGGCGTGGCAAGGGGTGCGAAGAATCTCCGGAAGGGATCCGGCTGCCAATACCGACGACTAGACCTGGCAACATATAACACGCGCACACTCCGGACCGACGAGAAGATAGCGGAACTCGAAGAGGAATTGAGCAGGCTGCGATGGAGTATTGTGGGATTATCTGAAGTCCGAAGAGAGGGGGAGGACACGATAATCCTGAAATCCGGCAACCTGCTCTATTTCTGCGAGGCAATCCCAGGGTGGTGTTGGGTTTATCGTCCACAAGTCCCTTGTGAACAACGTCGTGAAGATCGAGAGTGTGTCGACCAGGGTGGCGTACCTTATACTCAGAATATCCTCAAGATATTCGCTGAAGGACATACAGGTCTACGCCCCAACCTCGGCACACCCCGACGACGAAGTGGAGACCATGTATGAGGATATCTCTAAAGCCATGCATGGTTCCAAAACTCATTTCACAGTTGTCATGGGGGACTTCAACGCGAAACTGGGCAAACGAGACGGCGATGAGCTGCAAGTGGGGCAATTTGGAATTGGACGTCGGAATCGCCGGGGTCACCAACTGGCTAGTTTTATGGAGAAGGAGGGCCTCTATATGATGAACTCCTTCTTCAGAAAGCGTGAGCACAGGAAGTGGACCTGGCAGAGCCCCGATGGTGCAACTAGAAATGAGATCGACTTCATCATGTCAACCAAGAAGCAAATGTTCAATGATGTCTCTGTGATCAATTCGGTGAAAACCGGGAGCGATCACCGCATGGTAAGAGGCACATTGAACATCAATATCAAGCTTGAAAGGTATCGACTGATGAAGTCTACGCTCCGTCCAGCACAGATCCAAATCCAAAACCCCGAGAGCTTTCAGCTTGAACTCCACAACCGTTTCGAGTGCCTAGGAAGCTCAGTGGACGAGTACAACGATGGGTTCGTGGAAACTGTCCATACGACTGGGTCTAAGTTCTTCAAGGCGCGTCGTACAGATCAGAACAAGAGGCTCTCCGATCACACTCTCAAGCTCATGAAGGAGCGGCGTGAGATGATCCTGCAGTCTTCAGACGAGGCGTGTGAATATCGGCAGCTCAATAGACGGATCTCTAAATCCTTGAAGAGCGACCTCCGCTGCTTTAATACCGAGCGTATTAAAGACGCGATTGAGCGGAATAAAGGCTCCAAGGTATTTGCAAGAGATCTGGCTATTGGGCAGAGCCAGCTCACGAAACTGAAGACCGACGATGGTAGGATCTTATCCGCCAAACCGGAGCTTCTGAGGGAGATCGAGAGCTTCTATGGACAGTTGTACACGTCAACTAGCAAACCCGTCGTAGATCTAGCAAACGACCCAAGAGCTAGACTGACCCGACACTATACTGAAGACATTCCGGACGTCAGCCTGTACGAGATTAGGATGGCTCTGAAGCAGCTCAAAAACAACAAGGCACCGGGTGATGACGGAATTACGGCCGAACTCCTGAAGGCGGGTGGAAAACCGGTACTTAAGGCCCTTCAGAAGCTGTTTAATTCCGTCATACTTGAGGGAAAAACGCCACAGGCATGGTGCAGGGGTGTGGTGGTGCTCTTCTTCAAAAAGGGTGACAATGCCCGGTTGAAGAATTATAGGCCCATCTCACTTCTAAGCCATGTCTACAAGTTGTTTTCTAGAGTCATCACGAATCGTCTCGCGCGCAGGTTTGACGATTTCCAGCCACCCGAACAAGCCGGTTTCCGAAAAGGCTATAGCACCGTAGACCACATACATACGCTGCGGCAAGTTATACAGAAGACCGAAGAGTACAACCTGCCTCTCTGTTTAGCGTTTGTGGACTACGAGAAAGCCTTCGATTCGATCGAGACCTGGCCCCTTATTCACAACGCTTCGATTCGATTTTTAGCTCGATTTGGTATTGTCAAAAAAAGATAGACATACGACTTTCCGAATCGAAAATCGGATCGAAGAGTTGTGAATAGCTATGCTGGGCTGTACTGCAGTCTCTCCAACAGTGCCAAATCGACTATCGGTACATCGAGGTGTTGAAGTGTTTGTACAAAAACGCCACCATGTCAGTCCGACTTCAAGACCAAGTCTCAGAACCTATCCTCCTGCAGCGAGGTGTGAGACAGGGAGACGTCATATCTCCGAAACTGTTTACTGCTGCACTGGAGGATGTCTTCAAGGTTCTGGACTGGAGAGGGCTAGGCATCAACGTCAATGGCGAGTACATCACTCACCTTCGGTTTGCCGACGATATAGTGGTCATGGCTGAGACCATGGAGGACCTCAGTACAATGCTCGATGACCTCAGTAGAGCTTCCGGAAGAGTGGGTCTTAAAATGAACATGGACAAAACCAAGGTCATGTTGAATGCCCATGTCACACCCACTCCTATCAAGATCGGAGACTCTACACTCGAAGTTGTAGACGATTATGTGTACCTGGGACAAACGGTCCAGTTAGGTAGGTCTAACTTCGAGAAAGAGGTCAATCGTCGAATCCGACTCGGCTGGGCAGCGTTCGGGAAGTTGCGCGGTATCTTCTCGTCCAACCTACCGCAGTGTCTCAAGACGAAAGTCCAGTGATACATACGGGACCGAAACGTGGTCGCTTACAATGGGCCTCATCAGAAGGCTTAAAGTCACCCAAAGGGCAATGGAGAGGGCTATGCTCGGAGTTTCCTTGCGCGATCGAATCAGAAATGAAGACATCCGCAAGAGAACCAAGGTTACCGACGTAGCCCGAAGAATTGCCAAACTTAAGTGGCAGTGGGCAGGGCACATTGCTCGCAGAACGGATGGCCGATGGGGCCGAAAATTTCTGGAGTGGCGACCGCGAACCGGAAGACGTTGCGTTGGAAGGCCTCCCACTAGGTGGACCGATGACCTGGTGAAGGCTGCGGGAATCCGCTGGATGCGAGTCGCACGGGACCGTTCAATGTGGCGACACTTGGGGGAGGCCTATGTCCAGCAGTGGACGTCTTTCGGCTGAAATGATGATGATGATGATGCGCTGTCTTGCCTAACCCTTTAGGGATTACAGGCGTGATGTTATCTCATAATACCCACCTCTGAACTCTGTCATTCTTTTGTAACAACTGAAAACCAGAAAAGGGGTCATTGTACCCAATATTGTGAATAATGTACACAGAAATATCTATGATAATGTCTATGAGAAGACACTGACTCATTTGACTCGACAAAAGACAAAATGCAATTCGAAAAAACTTTTATACACAAAAAAAAAAGGTTTTTTGGCACAAATATAAATTATTAAAGTATAAAAAAACATGCAATAATTAGTATGATTCAGTAAGTAGGATAATTTAACAGGGTTCTAATACAGAGAGGAGGCCTGTGTCCCAACAGTGGGACTGATGATGATGATGAATACAAAATGGCTATTTTATGTGAAAGTACGATTTACTTAGAGCATCATATATTATTTTTATACGCTGTTGAGTCTACGGCGTTCATATATGGCGGTTTTAATTAATGTGCTCTACTTTTAACTAAAAAAACACGCAAAAAGTTTTTTTATTTTTCAATCTTCGGTTGTATGGGGGCAGTGCCAACTGCCACCCTTAATTATTATACTAAGTACAAGATGTACCAAGATGTGTCAAGCGTTGGACTGGTGCACAAAAATTCACCTTCTCTCCAATTAAAGTCGATTTATTGGTAATAGTATCTGCGAGTAATGGTTGTATGTTATCGGTAGTGCAGTTACAACGGACGTAACGAATCAATAAGGATTCTGTTTCTGCTACGGAACCCTAGCCAAATATCCAGTACCACTTTGGCTTATCATCAGAGACAGTAGGTTCGTCTTCCTCCGGCTCTAACGAATCTTCATCGGAAAAATTGAAGAGATCTCCAAACCAGTCTTTTATACGATCAATTGCAGATGTTTCTTTTTTACTAAGTTTACGTCCGGTTACATTCTTCCCAATATTTTTTTTCTGCCGTGTAGGGATTTGGGATTTGATTTTTGGGATTTTTGTTTCAAATCGAAATGAATTACCGCGTCGTTTGATACGTGTATGAGTAACTGATTTCGCTTCGTCTTGTGCTTATGTATCGACTTCATGGACTTCTTGATTGTTCTCGTTTCCGTAATTATTATCGTCAATAGAATTGAATAATTCCTCTTCTTCAGCAAGTTCAACGTCTTCTTCTGTTTCCTTGTTAGATACTCTTTTGTTCGGTACTCTTTCATACAGAGAATAGAAGACAGGGTCATCAATTGCAGGTTCATTATCAATTGTTGGGTGCAACATTTGCGTTTTATATGACTCCAGTATTTTCTGAATGTGGGGATGTTGTTCCAATTCTGGTTGCTTCATTGCTTTGGCATGTTTGTTGCCAAGGTTACGGAATTTGGGTGCTGGTTCCTGGTAAGATGCACCAGGACTGACTGGCTTTCGGGTTATTGAAGAGGATGGTGACATCTCAAATCTTGGCGAGTGATGTCCCAAGCCCAAGTGCCTGGCCCCAGCTGCCGCGACGATGGTCGTAGGAACACATAACAAAAGAAGACTGAACCTCATGTTGCTAGTGCGAGTGAGTGTACAGGACTTAATGATGTCGAGCCTATGTTTCCCAACATTATATAGGTACTTCATAGATAGTTTTTTCCAGTACAGTCATGCCCAAATATTGATGTGACATTCAAACGCAATTATATTTTATAGTTTCGATCAATATTAAATACCTACCTATCAAATGTTGTTAATAATCCTACTAAATACTTACTTTGTTTCTTAACTATTATTGTATTGCCAATTTAGAATGTTTTCTGCAAATATTACCTACTGGCTGACACAGTAAATAAAACCTACCTACAAGACAAACGGAGGTGGATGGATGGAGATGGATGTGATAGATGGACTACGAAATTTATTAGTATTTCTTTTCTTTAGCGACTGTACCATGGAGTAGGTTATTTCAATAGCGGGAACGGTCCAACCACATTCGAAATACTTACCTACTAGTGTAGGACCTAACCTAAATCATGCTGACTTTCTACGTCACAAACCATAAAATAATGTCGTCATTATATGATGTGTGGCTTGGTTAGTTACAAAAAACTTTGTAACAAACCATTCTTCCTTTATTGTGTGGTTAGTGACTAACCAGCAGGCTTAGCCAAGTTAGAAAACGTTAAATCACGTGTTCAACACAAACGAATAGAAAATTCGTAGACAAGTTTACATCGTTCAACATGATAGAATAGAATGTTATCGTTTCTACAATGTTGATCGCTATACTCTTTGGTAGGAACGCTCACCATAGACTAAAGTGTAGGTTTTTTCTACAGACATTAGAGAACGAGCGATCGACTCAGTCGTATACGAAGTATTATATTATCTGTGGTCGTGTCAACTTGGCTACCAATTTAGCGCTTTCTACAATCGCTTACGCCGAGGCGTTTACGATTGTAGAAAGAGAATCGATACGAAACGTTTGTAACTTGGCTAGGCCTGCTGGAGTCGAGAGTTTTTATGTCGCCCATGGGCCTCTGACATGGCTTTACATGTCATCGAGAAAGATTGTTTCCGGTGTTTTCCGTCACTGAAACAATTGATAATTATACAATACGCACATGAATCCGAAAAATCAGAGGTGCGTGCCTTGGGTTTGAACTTGAGACCTATGAGTTGGCAGTCCGACGGTCACACCACTAGGCTAGCACTGCTGCTGCTGAACAACGGAAGCTGAAAAGCGAATAACTTAATAATCTTTAAGACTGACCCATGGCACACTAGCGCCACTTTAGTAAAAAAATCAGAACTCGTTAAATACAAATATAATATAAAATCTGATAGACAAAATCAATCTTTTGGTCTTCTAAATTATTTACGTCTGCCTATCTCATTGAAACATAGCTCGCTGTCGTTACAGATACAAAATGGAAAAAAACGGCCGTTTTTAGCAATTTTTCTAACTGTAACTACAGTGAAGTATATTTTAATGAATTAAACAGACGTCAATAATCTAGAACTCTAAAGCATTGATTTTGTCTATCAGATTTTATATTATATTTGTATTTAACGAGTTCTGATTTTTTTACTAAAGTGGCGCTAGTGTGCCATGGGGTAGGCCCTACAGGTAAATACCGGATGACATTTTTATCACTTTCTAAAAAAAAATGGGTGTATTACGGTGAACGGAGTAGAAGCTTATGGCATACCTAGTTTTTTTTTGTTTTTTCCACAGCTTAGAAAAAAAAATGATCCATCATCAAAAACCGCCACAAATTTCAAGTAAACTTTTCATAATTATTAGAGCAAACAAAGAGAAAATTGGAAAAAAAATGAAAAATATCGAATTTCAAATCTCGCAACACGCATATTATTTGGATTTCGAATTTTTTTGAATTTTTTTTAGTCGCAAAAAAAACGAATTATGCCATTTGCTTCTAGTCCGTTCACCTATGTTAACCATTTTTTTTGGAAAGTGATAAAAAAGTCATCCTGTTATGTGAGTTACCATTTACGAAGTTTAAGTCGGCGCAAAACAAACAATCGAGGAAGACCAATCTAGCTGCGATAATTTCTCGCATTGCGCACCTACATAAATCGTTAAAACGGTTATTCTTTTGCATTTCAGTTTCCATTTTCATATAATTTTCTGAAAAACCTATGTAGGTATACAGGATGGAAAAAAACCTCTTAACGAAGCCGAAAGACACTTGTTGTCCCCATCATTGCGATCATTTTTTTCTTCTACAGTTCTACATCATACCTGGGAAGAGGGTTCTAGTTACGGAGATATTGGGGGTCAAAGTTCCAACTTTTTGACAAGTTTTTTTTAAATACAAGTTTTTAATGTAAGATTTTTACTTTTTAAACACCTCCACGACCCCCGTACTATTCAATCTATCCATCAGCACAATGTTTTAGTGCGTTACATTGAGTAAATGAGTACCAACAACAAAACGTGATTATTCATCCCAAAAAAAATTCGTTTCCCAGCAATAATTTTTGCGTAAAGTTACTTAGTTTGATGTACAGACAGTGTGACAGTGCTTGGTTGACGGCTTCGTGATGAGGTTGTTTACACCTTATAAGTCGGTACTTACAACAAAAAAGCATGTATTTTTTTATTTTTGTCTGTCTCTCGGCTTGTTTCGACTAATCTCCGAAATGCCATAGCTGGACCGATTTTGCCGGGACTTTTACTGGCAGAATTAAGCTTATGTTTATAAGGAGTAACTAGTTAGGGTTCCGTGAAAAAAAAACCCTTGAAATTGACAACAATATCCGATTCAAGGAAGCAATATTTTTAACTTTGTGACCACTAACATAAAAAAAAAAAAAAAAAAAAAAAAACACCTAAAATATCAATTGATCACAAAATTGAGCACCAAATTTTAATGAGGTGGTTGATGAAAAACTAGTTTTGTCTAGTCCGACTTGGGGCACTCCGACGCGGATATAGATTAGGTTAGAAGGGTCTGGCGGGGTCGAATGAACGAGCAAAGCTGTTTGTGGTGATTTTTTACAAACCATTCAGAAGTAAGAGAGCCACGCGAAGCGGGGCTCCGTCGACCGGGTCTCCCTCGACTCGGAAGTAAAAACTCGGAAATAAGGTGATCATTTACTCAATTATTTGATAATTAATAAAACATTTCATAATTTATTCATTTAATTTTGGCAATCAAAGTGATTTTTGAGGAGCTCGTGGCTAAATAATAACAGCCGCTCGGGTCAATCGTTAGGTTAAGCCGTGCTTGCCTAGGTTGGTCTGTGGATGGGTGACCACCCATTACATACCGAGTTTCCTCCGTGCCTCGGAAAGCACGTTAAGCCGTTGGTCCCGGCTGTCATTTGTAGATCTTTGACAGTCGTTAGGTAGTCAGAGGCCCAAAAAGTCTGACAACCAGTGTTACCAAGGGGTATCGTATTACCCGGTACTAACTGGGTTGTGGAGGTCAGATAGGCAGTCGCTCCATGTAAAATACTGGTATTCAGCTGCATCCGGTAAAACTGGAAGCCGACCCCAACACAGTTGGGAAAAGGCTAGGCAGATGATGATGAATCAAAGTGATTTTTTTGCCGTAACATTTTGCTAAATCTGGTGGTTTGTTAATTGTATGCCTTTTTATATTTTTGCAATGCGTGTGCGGTGTATGGCCCACCCAGTTCGAATTAATCCCACAGAACCTGTGGTTACCTAGATCACACCTAGATCTTGTCAGTTGATAGAAAGATATCGTCATTCGTTAGTCATTCTATTTTCGTCACAAACAACACACATAACTAATGTGATCATTTGTAAAAATTTACGACAGTCGTAATAAATTTCGGTCAATCATTCACTTTTCCACACAATAAATCGTAGGGATTCCTTAATAATAATACAGAATGAATCACTGTGGGTCGTTTTAAAACAAACTTGTTAATAGTATTCACAATATATCTGTTATGGGTGGACTGTATTTATTTATTTATTCCCTTCTTCGATAGCTCAGGTGGCTAAGGGATTTACTTTCAATCAAAACTCTTCGATGATTTCACACTGTTTAATTACTTGTTACAATAGAGCGGGCACATTTACTTTAACACAAACTGATTTATCACAAGACACAATAATCACAAGAACATAATAACACAAGAACATAATAACACAAGAACATAATAACTCAAATATACGTGGGACTCACAATAAACACTTAAAACTAAACACTTGTAAATAGGAAGAACTGTAAAAACTGTAGAACTGTCGAAATGATTTAATCGCCTATACTTATATGAAAACATCATATCGCAAGTCGTGGCGGGGCCTCGCTGTACTCAGGACCCTTTAGCCATTCGTTGCCCTTTTATTGGACTTTCCCATCGTTTCGTGGGTAGGTCAAGTTTCGACTTGTCGGAGGCTCCGCCCACAACACGCGATGTGATGCTTCATAACCATATATGGTAACGTTTTGGTTCAACATGGAACTATCATTTTCGCCACCATATAAGGTAATTGTAGGTCACAATATGTCGTTCTAATAAAGATTATACCCTTTTCCGCCTTGTGCGGGCCTATTCTTTTCTTTATTAAGACCTTAATTAAGTTAATTATCATACAATGGAGCTCGACGTTTGTTACAAATACAATGGAGCTCGGCGTCTGTTACAATATCCCTAAGCCAATAAATAATGAAAAGGAAATTAAATAGTAATGTCGCATGAGGCGACAAATATTGTGACACACTTCGCTGTAATGAGCTTCGCGCGTACTCTTGTAAAAGTCCACAATCCACATGTTTTCGCGTAGTTATGGTATCTCTAGAAATTCTGATCATGTAACAAGTCATGCCCGGCGTCACTTGTATAGAGGGGCCCTTCACTTTCAGAGCGTCCTCCACAGTGCTGGTCGTCACCGTCACCACAGAAGAATTTCCAGTTCCGTTCACAGTCTGCGTCACTGTCACCTGAGTTGTGTTCTTCACAACATGTTGCTCGTTCCGTGTTGTGCTCGTCGTGTCTTCCCAAATAAAGCTCGACATCAGGTTGCAGTCGATGCGCGACTCCTCGTAATCGCCGGGGCTTTTACTTATTTGTAGTTTGCACATCTCTCCCGGGGAGCTACTGTACTGTCGAGTCTGTTGAGTTGTAATGATGAGAGTGACTGTTGCGACCCAAGTTGTACAGCGCTAGTCCAGTCAGCAAGGTATCGTATCTGCTGCCAGAGTTTCGGTACTTGTACACGTAGATGGCCGGGTGTCTTTGATACACAGGGTGGAAGTTAGACACGTAGCTTATATGCTGCGGTGGATTGTAGTAGTATTGTTGATCAATTTCAATCTTTAGGCTATTTGGTTGTTGAGGTGTTTCTCCAACTTTAACACTATTTGCATTACCTGACTTTTCTGCTGAAGGGGGTTTCAACGTAGAAGTATGTTGGGACACGCTTTGCTGTTGTGGTAACTGTCCGTCATTGGCACTTTTGACATTGTCCGACTTTTCTGTTGTGGACGGTTTCAAAGTGGAAGTAAGCCTATATTGGCCCGTCTTTTTCTTTTGTTAGGTCTTTAGAACTTTTCCACAGGTTGTATGACCAGATTTGCTTAAAGTTATCGACTTTTCAGCAGAGGCTATCAAATTAGGAGAACGAGTAGGGGTAGGTTGACTCGCGGTTTGCTCTTGATGTGTCTTTCCAATTCTGCTACTGGTTGAATTACTCTGCTTTTCAGCTGAAGAAGGTTTCAATGTACGTTGGGATGCATTTTGCTGTTGATGTATTTGTCCAACAATGCCACTGGTTGTATTACCTGACTTCCAAGCTGGGTGGTTTAAAATAGGAGAACGAGTAGGTTGGATCACAGTTTGCTGTTGATGTCTCCTTCCATCTTTGCCACTGTTAGATTTTCCGGACTTTCCAGTAGAAAGGTTCGATTTAGGAGCAAGGCAACAAAAATCCGCAGTCCAACGAACCCCTCGTTGGACTGCGGATTTTTGTTGTTGACCTGTCCGTCCATCTTTGCCACTGTTCGAATTACCCGATTTTCTAGTTATGGGATGGTGTTTATTAGCAGTGCGAGTTCCGCCTGAACTATGCCCGATATAGTGTTTTTGAGCTCCATGGCCTGCCGGCTGAGCAGGGCTAGGGCGGCTCCCCGCGACTCTGACAGTAAGACAACTAGTACGATGAAACTAAGCTTCATCTCGGCGACGCGAGCAACTGTTCAACACTATATTGACCACTAAGGTTTAAATAGATACGATCTTTCTGACCACAACCCTTACTTAACCATTTCTATTTTGATAAAAAGTCGTCAACTATGAATTATTCTTGTTAATATTGTAATAAATGCATTGCAAAAACATCCATGAAAGAATTTGCCGATTGCATCCTTTCCAGTTTATTAGTTAACGGACTTACGAGGACCAGTTAGATTACATAAGTGATTTAGGTCATCACCACCTAAATGCTGCTTTAAATTTACTGGTTTTAGTAAAGATCTAGGGAATTAAAGTATTCAATGATTACAAAAACAAACCATGTCTAAAAAGGCTTTAAGTTCGAAACATTTAAAATGAAAAATTGCATAAAAGACTGCATGGAAGCCGACCCCAACATAGTTGGAAAACAACTGGTAAGTATTATGACAATAAAACGGGTAATTAGAAAAATACAAGTATACTTTTTACTGTTACAAAAAAATACACATTACATGACAATTAATTAATTTACTCCAGTACCTATTATCGAAAAAATAAATATAATCGTCTTAAGTGGCGTCAAACTTTGTGCAACACTTCGATACATTGAGCTCCGCGCGTACTCTTGTAATAGTCCACAATCTACCGGTTTCCCTACAACAGTGTTATCTCTTGAAGTTTTGATCAAGTGACAAGTCATGCCCGGCGTCACTTGTATAGAGGGGCCCTTCACTTTCAGAGCGTCCTCCACAGTACTAGTCGTCATCGTCACATTCGTCACCGTCGATACTGAATAATTTCCAGTTCCGTTCACAGTCTGCGTCACTGTCACCTGAGTTGTGTTCTTCACAACATGTTGCTCGTTCCGTGTTGAGCTCGACGTGTCATCCCAAATAAAGCTCGACATCAGGTTGCAGTCGATGCGCGTCTCCTCGTACGCGCCGCTTTGTTTACTAATGCGCAGCTTGCATTTCTCTCCCGGGGCGCTATTGTACCGTCTATCGGGGCCGTAATGATGAGAGTGACTGTTGCGACCCAAGTTGTACAGCGCTAGTCCAGTCAGCAAGGTATCGAATCTGCTGCCAGAGTCGCGGTACTCGTACACGTAGACGGGCGGGTGTCCTTGATACACAGGGTGGTTGGTGAAGGACCCGTAGCTTATCTGCTGCGGCGGACTGTAGTGGTAGTGGTGATGGACTTCAGTTCTCGAGCTGTAGATGTGTTGTTGATGGTATGTCTGCCTCGCGTTGCCGCTGTTTGTGTTACCAGACTGTCCATTCGAAGCAGGGAATGAATGTGCATCGCCCGAACCATTCTTAGCACTATAATGCGGTTCTGCGGGGCTTGAATTACTAGTCGTATTGTGGACCACTTTGGCTTGTTGATGGTATGTTTCCCGCGCGTTGCTGCTGTTTGTGTTACCGGACTGTCCAGACGATGCAGGTGAATGTACATCGCGTGAACCATTCTTAGCACTATAATGCGGTTCTGCGGTGCTTGAATAATGTGTCGTATTCTGGACCACTTTGGGTTGTTGATGGTAAGTCAGCCGCGCGTTGCTGGTGTTTGTGTTACCAGAGTTTTCAGTAGATGAAGGGTGTGAATGTAATTGCCTGAACCATTCTTAGCACTATAATGCGGTTTTGCGGTGCTTGAATAACGAGTCGTATTATGGACCACTTTGGGATGTCGACGTCCATTTTTATGCCGCAAATTGATGTTATAAAGAAACCCAGTCGAAGCATCGATCCAACCGATCGAGGGCGAGTGTGCACCGCCTGAATGACCGGTAGACACGGGATTGTGGTGCGAGATTTGGGGGGCACTATAACCGCGTCCACCACTTATACCGCGTCCACCGCTTATACCACGTCCACCGCTTATACCACGTCCACCGCTTATACCACGTCCACTGCTTCTTCCACCACCACCTCGTCCACCGCCACCTTTCGCGACTGTTGTTGTTACGAGAAACAATACTATAAATTTCAGCCACATTACCGACGCCATTATCCGTGCTGACGCGAGGTGTTTAGGGTTAAATAACAAAACTCACTTTGACTGCAACGACAAAAGCCTGTTAATAAATGAGACTACATCTAAATTAACGTCTGCAATATCCTCTTTATTTTCCTGGTCTTTAGCCAGACAAAAATACGTTGTCAAAATACCCAGCTTACATAAATAATGAATTTGCGTCAATTTGAATCATGCGCAATTATAACACCGAAAGATGATTGAATAATTATTATAATTTACCATTTTACAGACATAGGGATAAAGTTAATATTATTGCGGTTGACATTACGATTAATGAGTATTTTGCGACTTATAGGTACTTCTTCTTCTGCTACCTTTGGTCATCCAATGCTGAGTGTAGGCCTTCTCCACTTATACTAAGGCCCCGTTCCCACTATGTCGTGACGATTAATTAATATATTTATTTATAAAAACGTTGTGCACAAGTAAAAAAACTGTACAAAGGCGGACTTAATGCCTTGGGCATTTTTAACCAGTCTACCTTAGGGTAATGCAGAGATAATACACAGTAGGTGCAATAACAGAAACAAAAGACTAAAAAATATTTAAGTATAGCTAAAACATATAAGAATAAATACATATATACATACATTACACTTATCGTTACATTTATCGTTGGTTTTTAGTTGGCAAAAGTCGTGGACGACAGTAATCGCGTCGTCCACGACTTTTACCAATTTTCTTCTTCTTAGCGTGTCGATGGCAAATATTTATTAAATACTAGCTGACCCGCGCAACTTCGTCTGCGTCACATGAGAGAGAGAGAGGGACAGAGAGAGTGTGAGTCAACCTTAAAAGATAGACATTATTATTTTATTGCGGATTTTATGTTGAACTTTTTAAGAGGACAATTCCCTAATACATGATTTTTGCGTAACTTTAACCGTTTATGCAGCGCTCGCAACGGCAGTTTTCAAAAGAAATAAATTTTCCCCGTTTTTGCAACATTTATCATTGATGCTTCGCTTCTATTAGTTAAATTTACATCATCACGCTACTGTGTGAGTTGCCGCTAAAGCTCGATAGTAAAACTATCTCGTATATAATGGGTCATTTTAGCCCCTTGTATTACAACGTTCTATTATAAAGCTGAGCAGCGGTAGCCCAGTGGTGGCGGCCCCGACTTCCGAACAGTAAGTCGTGGGTTTGAACCCAGGCAAGCGCATTACTTTGTGTAATTTATTTCATCACCGCTGCTTACAAAACGGTGAAAGAAAACATCAATCCGCACTGGGCCCGCGTGGTGGATTATAGCCCATTCCCTCTCATAGAGAGGAGGCCTGTGTCCCAGCATTGGGAACATTAATAGGCTGATGATGATGATGATGATTATAAAGCTGGTCAGTCAATTTAAAAGTTATCTGGTGAGCACATTTTTAGTCATTAGTACCATTCTAGCACAATAGATGTTGCTGCATCTTACATTATTTTGATGATTATTTCTTCTTGAACACTTTAAATTCGTATATCTTCTAATAGAATAAACCGTTTACGATGAAACAAAATCTAAATAATACCTCAAGATACGCACAATTTTTATCTATAAGAGTTATCTGTATTAGTTTCGTATATTTTACGTGATGCTTGATCATCGAAACAGACAAACAGATAAACAGACAAAAATTCCAAAAATGCTGGAAATGAGTTCTGTTGGTTATCCTTTCACACCCTGGCATTTTTTTTTAATGTTTTCAATGTACAAAAACGATTTTTCTACAGATTTATTATATGTATCTATACATCTATACATATACAAAGAAACAAAAATAAATAATAAAACAGTTACGAAAGAAAAACTGTACATTGAGAATTTTCGAGAAAATATAAGTGGCTTTTGTTAGAAAAACGTAGCTGATGACAAAAAGTGACTTTTTAGAATTTTTGTCTGTTTGTCTGTTTGTCTGTGTGTATGGTACGGCTTCACGCCTAAACTATTGGATAGATTGAATTGAAATTCAGCAAAAATGTTCTTTGTAAACCAAGGAAGGCTTTAAGCTACATATTATCACGCCGTATGTTATGGGAGGTAAGCAATATTGATTTTAAAAGGTTTTTGTTCGTATGAGATACATACATGCAGCGATGTCGCAGCAAAAATGTTCTTTGTAAACCAAGGAAGGCTTTAGGCTACATATTATCACGCCGTATGTTATGGGAGGTAAGCAAAATTTATTTTAAAGGGTTTTTGTTCGTAAGATACATACATGCAGCGACATCTGTTGAACTAAAATGGTACCAATGACTAAAAATGTGCTCATCACATAAATTTAAAAAATCGACTGACCGGCTTTAAAAAAATATATTAGGTCGTTACATTATGAAATTGGCGTTTTGTCGTACTGACCACTTTGATATATATATATTATATTTATATCTATATTTAAATAAAAACAAAAGGCCTGACTGACTGACTCATCAACGCGCAGGCCAAAACCTAGGCCCTAGAAAGCTGAAATTTTCCACAGAGGTTCCCTTTATAATGTAGACAAGGAATAAAAAAGGAATTTTAGAAATTCAACCCCTAATGGAGTTAAATCGGGGATGGAAGTTTGTATGAAAGTCCGTCAGTTTTAAAGTTAGGATCTTCAAACGTTGTGTTTAGGCTGACAATTAAAAATTAATTTATACGTGTTTCAGCGTTTTTCATAATACAACCCCCGAAGGGTTAAAAAGGAGAATGAAGTTGTTTATGGAAAATCGTCAGTTTTAAGGTTAGGATCTTCAAATTTTGAGTTTAGGCTGATTAATAAAAATTAATTGTTCACGTGTCTCAGCGTTTTCCATAATACCACCCCCGAAGGGTTAAAAAGGAGAATGAAGTTGTTTATGGAAAGTCCTTAATTTTCGAAGTAAAACTCACTAAATTTATTATCTAGGCTTATGGTTGGAAGCTAACGCAACGTTGTTTTTAAAAATGTCAACCCCTAAGGATGAAAAGGGGGCTTTATCTGTACAAATAAATAAAATTGAAGTGTCTGTTTGTAATATTAAAACAACCGCATTTTACTACATGCATACGAATGTATACGTATATAGGGTACATATACCAAAACAACATTTTTTTCAATTTTTGTCTGTTGTCTGTTTGTTCCGGCTAATCTCTGGAACGGCGGGACCGATTTTGTCGGGACTTTCACTGGCAGATAGCTGATGAAATAAGGAGTAACTTAGGCTACTTCTATTTTACATAAATCTATTTAATAACCCTTCTTCCGGCGCAGTCGGGTATAAATATATAAAAGAAGAAGAAACTGACTGACTGACTGTGACACACAGCCCAGACCGCTGGGTCTACAGATTCCAAATTTGGCAAGTAGGTTCCTTATGTGGTCAAGGAGTGCTAAGAAAGGATTTTTCAAAATTTATTTACTCCCTAAGGGGATGAAAAGGGCTCCAAAGTTTGAATGGGGAAACAAGATTAGTTAAACTGTTTTATTCGAAACTTAACAGGAGTACTCCTCTCAATAATTGAGTTAACATTTGTGTTTCAGGTTTTTTCAGAATTAAACCCCAAAGAGAGGGAAATGGGGTGACAAAGTATAAAAATCAAAATATAAAAAACAGCCCAAACCGCTCAGCGGTTTGGGCTGATCTACAGATTCCAAATTTGGCACATAGGTTCCTTATGAGGTTTAAGGGTGCACTAAGAAAGGATTTTTCAAAATTCACCCCCTTTGGGGCTGAAACGGGGGTCCAAAATGTACATGGGGAAATAACATTAGTTAGATTATTTTATTCGAAACTTAACAGGAGTACTCCTAACGATAAATAGGTAGAAATGGGTTTCAGGTTTTTTCAGAATTCAACCCCTAAAGGGGGAAATGGGTTTGGTATTGTTTGTATGGTGTATCGGGTCGGGTGTATTACAAAAACAGCGTTTTTAAGATTTAATGTGGGGGACCTGAAATACCATCATCCCCTGTTGGGGTGCGATGGGGTTGAAATGTCTCAAAATCAATATGGGTGTCGATTCCGAGATTATCATTGGTGCTGATTACGAATATGGCATTTATTTTTAGATCCAAAAGATGGCGGATTCGACTTCTATACAGGATTATTGTGGATTTATTGCGATGATTGTGATAACGATGATGGTAATTGTGATAATGATTGTGATAGTGATTGTGATTGGGATAGTGATGGTGATGGTTGTTGTGATAACGATGATGGTGATGGTGATTGCGATTGTGACAGTGATAATGATGGTGATAGTGATGGTGATTGTGATAGCGATTGTGATGATTATAATTGTGATGATTATGAAATTTGGCACATAGATAGTTTATAACCTGGATTAACATGAAGGATACTATTTATCCCTTTAGTATGATCCCGTGGGACAGTTACCGAACTTCACGCGGGCGAAGCCGCGGGCAACAGCTAGTAGATAGATATAGATGTTTGGCCCAAAATTCAGCTATGCGGACTCCGCTCGCTGATGCAGTAATTAATAAGGTCGTCAAGTGTGCAGGTGTCAGGGCATGCGGCGCAAGATGGAAGATGGGCCATTGTCTGTGGAGACACACCGCATACACATTTGAGGTCTGAGCCGTCCATAATTACTAATTGGCAAAAGACAATCTCCTTAAATGGGGGTATTTAAGGAGATTGTCTTTTGCCAATTAAAAACCAACGATAAATAAAATTAACCGTCACGACATAGTCGGAAGCAGCCTAACTAGTTAGCACCAAACATTGGTTTCATTATTCGTGATTTACGTGTACAAAACCTATACAGGGTGTAAACATCCTCATCACGACCGTCATCCAACCAGTACACAGACCGCAGCGCAACGCGAAACTGATGTTGGAGGATTTTCGCAATGCAATGTGAAGCGGCGGTGGCGGCACCCCTAGCCAAGTTGACAATCTACAATCGTTAATGCTAGTAGAAAACTATTCAAATGAATGGGAATGACATCATCTCAACGTTAAATCACGTGATCAACACAAACGAATAGAAAATTCATAGACAAGTTTACATCGTTCAAAATGATAGACTACAATGTTATCGTTTCTACAATGTTGATCGCTAAACTCTTTGGTAGGAACGCTCGCTCACCATAGACTAAAGTGTACGTTTTTTGTACAGCATTAGAGAACGAGCGATCGACTCAGTCGTGTCAACTTGGCTACCAATTTAGCGCTTTCTACAATCGCTTACGCCGCGCGCCGAGGCGTTTACGATAGTAGAAAGAGAATCGAGACGAAACGTTTGTAACTTGGCTAGGGGTCCCGATCGCGCGACCGGATCCTTTGAATAGACTGGAAACAGTTCAAATTCTAATAATCTGACTGACACAATTACTGCATTGCGGCCTAGGCCAACGCTACTACTATTGTGCTTTTGTTTTTGTTGTGTTGCGCTTGGTTGCCAGCCGCTGCTGTAATCTGCACTAAGGGCTATAAGACATTTGCAGCATCTCAATAACGGGTCATAACGTCTAAACCGCTTAAACAGACAGTCCAAATAATAATAGACTAACAAACCTTATGCTCGATGAGATGCAAAACGTCTGTTAAGGGGCTGACAACACCTAATTGATGTTTTTTAAGCAGTTTTAAAAAAAAACCATTTGTTTTAGCACATCAAAAAAATTGTGTGAGACTGCACAAACAGACTCACGATGTCCGCGATTACGCGGAGCCCTAATCAAAACAATACTTGTCCAATTGACAAGGGAAAACAACTATTCAACTATTAGATATAACTTACCCATCACGTTGGAACCGGAGATGTGGCGTAGTCCCTGGTCACGTCGTATCTGGGTGGGGTGTAAGTGTAAATGTGTTTTGTGTTGTGTATGTGAAGTTATGTAGATTCGACGGTAACCAAAGGACGCCCCACAGCGCGTACCGTCGACTCCCTGGTCAAACCTTCAGATCACACACGTGGCACTGTTCATCAATGTCCAACTGAATTTTATCCCGGTTTGCTAACCCAATCGGGGATGTACAATAGTCCAGCACTGAATTTAGGAAGTTACCGGCGTCCAAATGACACGGAGGCCGGCTACATAACCAACAAATTACTCGCGGTCACGACCCAAAGTGGCGAGATCTCTCAATTTTCACTCAATTATCAACAAAATATCAAACACCGATCAAGATTGTATCGGATTAACATTAACTCAAAGTTTCAATCAATAATTACACGAAAACAGCGTGCATCAAAAAAACGAAGACCACGGAAGCAAGTTTCTTCCCAATCAAAATTGCACTGACAAGCAAACGTCATCGCACTGACAACTGAAACGTCATCTGTCAAACGTCAAAAAGGTGCGTTCAGAAACTTGGTGGATGAAACAAAAATATATGTTAATATTCATCATATTTCAAATACCGTGGACGGACTTGATAAGTCGATACATAATTGGACGAAATCGGCTCGATAGAAAATAATTGCAAAGAGTGGTCTTAAAATTATAATTAAACGGTTCTGTCTTTATTTTTTTGACGTATGGGTCTACAAATTAAAAACATGAAGTCATTCATACCCAAACCGCTAAAAAGTACGTGAAGTAAGCATAATTATTATGTTTGTGGTGCAAGGCCATGAGCGCGGCGCCGCGCCGCCCGGCGCCCGCGCCGCCGCGCCGCCCCGCCCTAACGTGCGCGACCTGTCTGTCCATTGCACATTGTACTGGACTGAATACACTCGATGTGAAAATCATTTTTATAAGTAGCTGAAGGTGAGACAAGATCATTCAAAAAATAGTTTTTGCTGCCACATGATTTGAATTGGTTAACCTTCAACTCGACCTATTTCGATTTTTATCTGACGTCAGCTCCACGTTGCAGCGACTTGTAGACGGACGTAGTCACTCCTTTTTTTCATAGATACTTACATAGATAAAACTACATAATTTGTGTTTTTGTTTTATGTTTTGTAGACAGTTGACACCAAGATATTCTATTTTATTAAATAATTACTTGAAAAATAGGCACAAAATTTAATAAATATCAAGACAAGACACAAAGAAAGTGTTAGGCTGTAACAGGGCTGTAATTAATATGCCCAGTATCTCACTAAATATATTATCAGGAAATTAAATATTATTCTCTTAAGGGGTGTCAAACATTGTGCAACACTGCGCTGCAATGAGCTTCGCGCGTACTCTTGTAACAGTCCACAATACACAGATCTTCGCATAGTAGTGGTGTCTCTAAAAGTTCTGATCATGGAACAAGTCATGCCCGATGTCACTTGTATAGAGGGGCCCTTCACGTTCATCGCGTCCTCCACAGTGCTATTTGTCGTCGTCACTGAATAATTTCCAGTTCCGTTCACAGTCTGCGTCACTGTCACCTGAGTTGTGTTCTTCACAACAAGTTGCTGGTTCCGAGTTGAGCTCGGCGTGTCCCAAATAAAGCTGGACATCAGGTTGCAGTCGATGCGCGTCTCCTCGTAATAGACGGGTCCTTTGCTTATGCCCAGCTTGCATACCTCACCTGGGGCGCTATTGTATCGTTTATCGGGGCCGTATTTATGAAAGTTACTGTTGCGAGCCATGTTGTACAGCGCTAGTCCAGTCAGTAAGGTATCGAATCTGCTGCCAGAGTTTCGGTACTCGTACACGTAGATGGGCGGTTGTCCTTGATACACAGGGTGGTTCCTAAAGGCGTATCTTATTCGCTGAGGTGGATTGTAGTGGTAATAGTGATGGACTTCTGTTCTCGGGCTGTAGCTATGATGGACCACGTGTTGTTGATAGTATGGCTCCTGCACGTTGCCACTGTGAATGAGACCAGGTCTTGCAGTGGAAGTATGGTATGAAGGGTAACCACCTAATCCATTCTTCGGATATTGAGTCGAATTAGTTTGGTATTTCTCCCTCGCGTTGCCACTGCCAATGAGACCAGGTCTTGCAGTCGAAGTATGGTATGAAGGGTAACCACCTAATCCATTCTTCGGATATTGAGTCGAATTAGTTAGGTATTTCTCCCTCGCGTTGCCACTGTGAATGAGACCAGGTCTTGCAGTGGAAGTATGGTATGAAGGGTAACTACCTAATCCATTCTTCGGATATTGAGTCGAATTAGTTTGGTATTTCTCCCTCGCGTTGCCACTCCCAATGAAACCAGGTCTTGCAGTCGAAGTATGGTATGAAGGGTAACCACCTAATCCATTCTTCGGATATTGAGTCGAATTAGTTTGGTATTTCTCACTCACGTTGCCACTCCCAATGAAACCAGATCTTGCAGTCGAAGTATGGTATGAAGGGTAACCACCTAATCCATTCTTCGGATATTGAGTCGAATTAGTTTGGTATTTCTCCCTCGCGTTGCCATTCCCAATGAAACCAGGTCTTGCAGTCGAAGTATGGTATGAAGGGTAACCACCTAATCCATTCTTCGGATATTGAGTCGAATTAGTTTAGTATTTCTCCCTCGCGTTGCCACTGCCAATGAGACCAGGTCTTGCAGTCGAAGTATGGTATGAAGGGTAACCACCTAATCCATTCTTCGGATATTGAGTCGAATTAGTTTGGTATTTCTCCCTCGCGTTGCCACTCCCAATGAAACCAGGTCTTGCAGTCGAAGTATGGTATGAAGGGTTCCCACCTAATCCATTCTTCGGATATTGAGTCGAATTAGTTTGGTATTTCTCCCTCGCGTTGCCACTCCCAATGAGACCAGGTCTTGCAGTCGAAGTATGGTATGAAGGGTAACCACCTAATCCATTCTTCGGATAATGAGTCGAAGTTTGGTATATCTCCCGCACGTTGCCACTGTTAATGAGACCAGGCCTTGCAGTCGAAGTACGGTATGAAGGGTAACCATCTAACCCATACTTCGGATATTGAGGCACGTCCGGATGATAAACAGGATGGACAGGTGAACGTGGACCATCATAAATCTTCGGTTTATCTATGTGCCCTGTCGGATGCAGCTTCGGGTGTGTGATGAGGACCTTTGGGTGTGGGATGTGGACCTTCGGGTGTGGGATGTGGACCTTCGGGTGTGTGGTGTGATGTCCTGCGGAGCTGCGGTGAGAACGCGCGTAACGAATATTCGGATCTGCGATGGCGATGGTCAATGGTAAGAGAAATAGTGCTATCAAACTTAATCTCATATTGGCAGCGCGAGTGTTTAGCATTGAAAGAGCGACGGAAATTCTCTCAGACAACGACCAGTATCCGTCACTAAATAACCGCAACTAACACTACGAGTCTAGAATTCTAGATGCGATAAATAAAAAAAATCTATTTATCTGCTATTTCGGGCAGCAAGCCACGTGCCAAGAAATGCGACTATAACTAAAGCTCGATCATAATGAAAACAGAATCATCAATATTAGCAAACAAGTAGGAAACGCCGCTTTTGCTACCAGAAACCAGCAAGATATGCAAGAAAAAAAACGGCCAAGTGCGAGTTGCACTCGCGTGGAGTTCCTACAACGTCCTGCGTACAATTCCAAAGTCTTATATTAAGTTTACTATTTTATTTTCAATTGATAGAATTCTTATAGGTTTTCCTGTAATCTACAAGCAATGAACTATATTTTGTATTTTTTTTTTTCAAAATTTTGGGCTCGATAGTTTCGTAAATCAAGGGTTGGTCAATTTTCGACTTCATTCATGAATAAAATCAAAACTATTTAAGTATTTTAGAATAATAACAAAAACATGTTTGAGATCCTCATCCCTTTCATCTTCTATCTATATATTATATACGTATATAAAAGAGAAGTCCACTCACTGACTGACTGACCACTCATCACAAAATCTCGGAACTACTGGGCCGTGAGGTCTGAAATTTGGCACAAGCACTCTCTATGGGGTGCAGGCGCACTAAGAAAGGATTTTTTTAAATTCACACCCCAAGGGGTTGAAAAGGGGTGTCAAAGTTTGTATGAAAGTCCTATGTTTTTAAAGTTAGAGACATGAATGTGGGCCTGAATGTTTCTTTCAGCTTCTAGGTGCTCACTAAGAAAAGGTTTTACGAAATTCGGCCCTTAAGATATGCATGATCCTGTTTTTTGGAAAAAGTGAATAATTATCTCAAAGTTGGTCCCATTTAAAACTGAAAAATCGTGTTTATGCTCACTTCATGCATCTTGATGAGAACTGCCTGGACTATTAATATGATCGAAGCGAAGGTCACGATGGCGACGAAAAGCAGTTGCAAGAGGTCCTCAACAGTTTACAGCAGCTATATCGTGTTTGGGCTCATCTCATGCACCTTGATGAGAACTTTCGACCTAGCCTGTCATCGAGTGTCTAAGGATGAAAACGTAAGGTAGTCGAGGGAAGCCCTTAATTAAATTGGAAAAATATAGTAGAATATTTTAGCGATGAATGCAAATATTTCCGAGAAATTTAATTGTTACATAATTGAATCTATACTAATATTATAAAGCTGAAGAGTTTGTTTATTTGGTTGGTTGAATGCGCTAATTTTAGGAACTACTGGTTCGAGTTAAAAACATCTTTTAGTGTTGGATAGCCCAAGAAAATAAGCTAATAAGGCTGTACGTTATATAACATCACGCTACAATCAATAGGAGCGGAGCATCAATGAAAAATGTTGCAATTAATAGGGAAAATGTATTCCTTTTGGTAGCTATGGTTGAAGTTACTCAACAATCATATATAACGGTATTGTTCCTCTTAAAAAAATCTAAAATAAAAAGTTCTCGATAGCATAGGTAAGTCTATCTTTTAAGGTTGACTCACTCTCTCTAACCCTCTCTCTCTCTCTTATGTGACGATGACGAAGTTGCGCGGGTCAGCTAGTCTATATATATATATATTTTTTTTTTTAGAGAAGTCCACTCACTGACTGACTGACCACTCATCACGAAATCTCGGAAACTACTGAGCCCGACTGAGCCGTGAGGTCTAAAATTTGGCACAAATACTCTCTATGGGGCTGTATGTAGGCTTGAATATTCCTTTCGGCTTCTAGGTGCTCACTAAGAAAAGGTTTTACGAAATTCGGCCCTTAAGGGTATATAATTAAGGGTACACTTAATACTTACGAGATAATATCTGTGATTTTCTTTATTTATGAGCTCCCGATATTTCGACGCTGTTGCAAGCATCATGATCGCGGGAATCCCGTAAGTACTGTAAGTGTAGTGAAAAACCGTGAAAGTCTAAAAGATCCAAATTGAATCTTACAGCAACGCGTTATTGCATACTTTACATTGAAATTAGAATTCGGAAGCCGATAAAGATCCCAATTTAATTTTACGACAACGCGTTCATGCATATTTTACATTGAAATAAGAATTTGGAAGGGGTCGGGGGGCTTTCGGGACCAGGACCGCGGTCTTTGAGGTTTATCTTCAGTTTTTATGCCAACTTCTAGGTGGCCAGTATTTTTACCCACGACGGAACGGAGACGTTGTATGCGTTTGGGGTGAGAGGATGTTTGTTTGTTTGTGCAAATACATGTTGCCATTTTTCTTCAAAACTACTTGTCCGATTTTGATGCGGTTTTCAGTTATGGGTTCGAGTTTGATTGGTGCATGTTCTTAGATAGGTGTTACGGTTGCAACTCACGAGTTATCTTCTCACGAGGGAACTCCTTAACGGTAAATGGCACGGATACGAAAATTTGTAGACGCGTTCTATTTGATAGATAAACATAATTTCTATCATGACCTGATCCTACAGCCAGAATTGTCTTCTCGCGAGGGAAATCAAATTTGATCAAGATTTATAACTTAATTTTATAAAAACATAATAACCTTAATAAGTATTTTCTTAATCCTGGCTCTCCTAACTAACGTTTTGACTACTTAATGAATTGTTATTATTGACATGTAGCATACCGTTAGAAAGGGTATCAACTAAAGAACGTTTTAAAATAAAGCAAAGTTCAAAATGGCTTTTAGTTTTTTTTTATAAGTAATACATTTTGAAGTTGTACAATTTCATACATTTAAAAAAGAAAATAACTTTGGTAGCTCGTAAGAAATTTTCTTGAAACCAGTTCTATCAAACAAAGATTTATTTAGATTAGGAAGACTGGAGAATACAACAAAATTTATTTTGTGCCTTTACACTCACAAAAGAAAAAGTTATTTGGAATTAAAGGAAACATTTTGGGTATTTTATTCATTTGAAAAAAAAAAAACATATGTAACCAACCATGACATTTAGGACATAAAGTGTATGGGTAGAACCTAGTTAATGACCTCCCAAATCCCTGGAAAAATTGTGTCGGTTCATAAGCCAAACACCCTGTATATCTTTGGTTTAGGCTGGTGTTGTAAAAGAGTAGCTCTAAAGAATACGTTCCAAGTATTTTTTTTTTTGGGGAGGGCTTGTATTTATGCATTCGCGGTTGCACAACGACATGCTTTGCTTGCGCTTTGCTTGGTAGCATAGATGCAGGCCTACCTTACTGCCTCCCTCAGAGGTGGTAAGGTAGCGGGGTCTTGAGAGGGGAGCGCTACAGTCGTGTAGATCCTCAAGGTAAGTCTGGTGTGTTCTCCTTCACGTGCAGGTTGCCGCCCTGCTTTTGGTCTATTTCCCTAAGAAATAGACGCAACGAAAATCACCAGGCGCATTTTAACCTAACCACGACCCTCCGTGACCGAGTGGGCGTGAGGTACAACATACGGCCATTGCCTTGATCCAAGAGCCGTGGATTCAATCTTGGTGGTAAGCTCTTAGTTAGTACAGATCATGATAAGCCAAGATCGTGCATCTATGTGACACGTAACATAAAAACACAGCCACTAACAGATTTCTGTTGCAGGGATGTCTCTGCAGCTAGGCTACTGATACAGCGGGGGGACACAGTAGCAACTATGGTCTTCGCCTCCGCTTACATGCCCGAGGCAGTAGAGGCCGCATGACCTCGCCCGCCTCGTGACTTACTGCGAGAGCACTAGGCTGGAGGTTGTCATAGGCGCCGATGCAAACGCTCATCACCCTCTGTGGGGCATGGACACACAAAATGCAAGGGGTAAGGCGCTAGTAGATTACTTATGTACAACTAACCTAACCCTACTAAATACAAGTTCCGAACCAACCTTCGTAAACAGACGTAGCCAAACAATCATAGACCTCACTCTGGCATCGGAGGGTGCAGCGGCCATCACCACTGGCTGGCAGGTCTCCAAGGAGGCCTCCTGCTCGGACCACAGGTGGATCCGCTTCGATATTCAGATCTGTGTGACACCAACACTGCCACGGCGAAACCCGCGAAACACTGACCGTGCTGCTTATACACGCATCCTCGAAACTAAACTTGCGTCAATAAACTACGGAATGACCTACGAGGACACGCAGCAGATCGACGAGCGTGTAAGTCATCTCACGAAATCAATGCTAGACAGCTACCATTCATCCTGCCCGAAGACCACTCCGCCCACAACACCAGGGAAGCAACCATGGTGGGGAGCGGATCTGGAACGTAAGCGCGGGAAGGTAAGGTCAGCCCTAAACAGAGCCATGAACACCTGTGCTGATGAGGATTGGGACGCGTACTACGCGGCCAAAAAATCATATAAAAATGCATCAGATTCAGGAGCTCCACTGGATGGCGCAAATACTGTGGCAACATCGAATCCTGCCAACAAGCAAAAATGGTAAGGAAAATATTGGCACAGCAGAACCCGACTGGGCCTGCTGTCCTCCGTAAACCCGACAACACACTTACCACCTCACCAGAAGAGGCGACGCGCGTCCTTATTGAAACTCACTTCCCAGGCTGCGCTTTCACACAGGCTATCGACTGGACAGAGGTAACTCAAACACCGTCAGAAAACGACTGGCGCTATGCACACAAAGTCGTCACGCTGGAAAAACTCCAGTGGGCGATCCGGTGCTTCCATCCTTTCAAGGCGGCCGGTCCGGACGGGATCTTTCCTGCCTTACTGCAGTGGGGTGGGACCTCTGTCGCCAACAGACTGGTACCCATAATGAGGGCGTGCCTGGCCTTCAGATACGTTCCAAAAGGATGGAGGGAAGTGAAAGTATATTCATTCCTAAGCCAGGTAAGAGTGACTATACCAACGCCAAACACCACCGACCAATCAGCCTGACCTCCTTTCTCCCTAAAACTTTGGAGAGAATTTGCGAGAGAGAGCTGAGGGACGGCGTTATGAAAACTATCCCACTCCACACTAACCAACACGCTTACAGCTCGGGCAAGTCCACTGAATCCGCCCTCCATCTAGTAAACAGCCGGATAGAAGAGGAGATTCACCAGAAGGGCATCTGCCTGGGCACCTTCATAGACATCGAAGGAGCCTTCGATAAAACAAACTTCGCCAGCATCAACACCGCGCTCTCCCGTCACGGAGTAGAACAGGTACTGACAGACTGGATCACCAACATGTTAAGCAAACGAGTGGTTCGACTTGAAGGGGAACAGCAGATGGCCTTGATAGCCAGAGGCTGCCCTCAAGGTGGAGTACTATCCCTGCTCCTCTGGAATCTGGTAATAAATGATCTCATCACAAAACTCAACGCGAACCATTTCTACACAATAGGGTATGCTGACGACCTCGCTATCCTCATTTCAGGTAAAGTGACGGGGACAATCTGCAACCTCACTCAACAAGCACTACGCATCTTTGAGCGGTGGTGCAGAGAGTTCGATCTCTCAGTGAACCCCACGAAAACTGAACTAGTCATGTTTACCCAAAAACGAACAGTATTATTTTTTACGTTACTTACTGGTTGTGAGAATTGTTTAATTAAAATGGATAATCAAATGATTATCACTTCCAATGGAGTGCAAATTCTTTGCCAAATAGTAAATAAACCTGGTGATGGCGCATGCTTATTTTCATCTCCATCCTATTTGGTGAACGGTAACGTGATCATGGCTTCTCAAATTCGAGGCAGCATTGTGCGCCACGTATCTAACAACTGGGAAATATTCCAACCTTTCACCCAGGATCGGTCACGAGCTGTTTATGGTTTAAAGCAGCGAGCGGTCGGCAACCTTTTGGCAGGCGAGGGCCACAAGTTGGCAAAGTAAAGGCGGGCTGCACTTGTGATATTAACCCTAGAAGCCCAATAGGTATACCTAAGTATAATTGGTCATATCCCATAGAAAAAATGAAAAGCGCGTTGTTAAGGTTGCACTAGTCGCGGGCTCGAACTCACTGGTGCGCATGCCCAAAAAGCACGCTGTCTCAACTGGCATCGTGCCCGGCAGAGTGAGTTCAGTGAGATGCAAGATAATTTATAGTAAAAGACGCGCTTAAAAAAATACGAAAAAACTTTGGAAAATCGAGTTTTATGATAAAACTAGCGCATAAATCAAGTACAAATTAAATTGATTGAATAATGTGCTTTGTCAGTACCGACTTGTTTTGGAAATTTGACACTTCTTTTATTACTAATTTAAAATCCAAAGTTGCGTTAAAATTGGCAATAAAAAGTAAAACGAATCTTTGGTAGCTCGTAACTCTTTAATGGCTTTTTATTTTATTATTGTTTCCGCACAGACCAAATTAATGATGAGACAAAACGATATCAAGTATAACTTTGGAGTTTGGATACACAGTGTCCAACAGTGGAGTAATTCCCTCCCGAAATTTCTATGGAAAAAATATCTATACGGTCGATTGTGGTTCGTTCATGCATTTATTTTATTTTGATAATTATAACTTATTTACAAAACTTTTACGGGCCGCAAGTAAGACGTCCGCGGGCCGCACGCGGCCCGTGGGCCGCCGGTTGCCAACCGCTGCGCTGGTTTAAAGCGTAAATACGTCGATGAAATGTATTGTAATGGCACCTACGGTACCACCTGTGAACTCATGGCAGCGGGAGAACTATTCCCATTTGAGTTCCAGGTGTTTCAAGATGGTATTTTTATTGCTGGTTTTGGGAAAGCACGGCAGGGAGTAAAACTTGAACATTTTGAGAATTTCTTCATTTTTCTATTACAAAAAACTTCATTTTGACTATGGATGAACTCAGCCTATACAATTTATAACTTCGTCATTTGGTACGGTTTAGGGTTCTAAATGCGCGAGTTCTGAAGTGCACTTTTGGTCTGTTTTCTTGGAACATTAAATTTCACACTAAATCTCATAGAGTTTATGAGATTTAGTGTGAAATTTAATGTAACGTATGTAACACGCGAGTGAAACCGCGCGGGTACAGCTAGTTTGATATAAAGGGTGTAAAACTCCTCTTAACGAAGCCGAAAGTCGGGTGCGCCAAAGTTCACCTAAATTTTCAACTCCGATAATTGGAAATCCGAAAATGTTCTTCCTAACATTTTTCGTCCTAACAATCACAATTCCTAACTACTCTGTCTCTAATGTTCATAATTCCGAAGCATTCAACTTCATAATGTCAGTAGCAATAAACATCTATTATACTTTTATTTGTTTTCCTATATTTTCTCAACATAACCATCTTTTACACTATTATTCAAAGACATATCTTTTTTGTTTAGATTTCTTTGTATTCATAATAATCAGTATCATATAAATTAATTTTGCTTAACTTTATTTTCACATAACATGTATAACTTACTAGCTGTTGCCCGCGGCTTCGCCCGCGTGCAGTTCGGTAACTGCCCCACTGAATTATACTAAAGAGATAAATAGTGTTCTACATGTTAATTTAGGTTATAAACTATCTATGTGCCAAATTTCATAATCATCACAATTTATTATTATCATCACAATCACCATTACTATCACAACCACCATCATTATCACAATCATTATCACAATCACCATCACTATCACAACCACCATCATTATCACAATCACCATCACTATCACAGTCACCATCATTATCACAATCACCTTCATAATCACCATCACTATCACAACCACCATCATTAACACAATCATTATCACAATCACCATCACAATCACCATCAAAAACACCATCACTATCACCATCACAATCACCATCACAATCACCATCACAATCACCATCACAATCACCATCACAATCACCATCACAATCACCATCACAATCACCATCACAATCACCATCACAATCACCATCACCATCAAAATCACCATCACAATCTCGATCACAATCACTATCACAATCACTATCACAATCACTATCACAATCACTATCACAATCACTATCACAATCACTATCACAATCACTATCACAATCACAATCACTATCACAATCACTATCACAATCACTATCACTATCACAATCACTATCACAATCACTATCACAATCACTATCACAATCACTATCACAATCACTATCACAATCACTATCATCATTTTAACAATCATTATCATCGTAATCACAATCATCATCATCACAATCCCCATCCTCGTCATCACAATCCCCATCCTCGTCATCACAATACCCATCCTCGTCATCACAATCATTATCATCGTAATCTCAATCATTTTCATCTAAATCACATTCATCATGATCACAATCGCCATCACTATCACAACCACAATCATTATCACAATCACCATCACTATCTCTATCACTATCACTATCACTATCACAATCACTATCACTATCACAATCACCATCACAATCACCGTCACATCACCATTACAATCACCTTCACAATCATTATCATCGTAATCACAATCATTATCATCGTAATCACAATCATTATCATCGTAATCACAATCATTATCATCGTTATTACAATCACAATCTTCATCACTATCACAATCACAATCACCATCACAATCACTATCACCATCACAATCACCATCACAATCACCGTCACATCACCATTACAATCACCTTCACAATCATTATCATCGTAATCACAATCATTATCATCGTAATCTCAATCATTATCATCTTAATCATAATCATCATGATCACAATCGCCATCATTATCACAACCACAATCATTATCACAATCACCATTACTATCACTATTACAATCGCCATCACTATTACAATCACCATTACTATCACTGTCACAATCACGATCACCATGGCTATCACCATCACAATCACCGTCACTATCACAATCACAATCACCATCACTATCACCATCACAATCACAATCAAATCACTATCACAATCACCATCATCGTTATCACAATCATTATCATCGTAATCACAATCATTATCATCTTAATCATAATCATCACCATCACACATCATCATTATAACAATCATCATCATCGTTATCACAATCATCACAATAAATCAACAATAACCCTGTATAGAAGTTGAATCCGCTATCTTCTGGATCTCAAAATAAATGCCATTTTCGACATCAGCACCCCTGATAATCTCGGTTTCGACACCCATATTGATTTTTAGACATTTCAACCCCATCGCACCCCAACAGGGAATGATGGTAATTCAGGTCCGCCACATTACGTTGTATTTGTAATACACGCGACCCAATTCACCATACAAACAATACCTATGTTGAATTTCAGGCTTTGTTACCCCATTTCCCCCTTTAGGGGTTGAATTCTGAAAAAACCTGAAACACAAATGTTAACTCATTTATCGATAAGAGTTAAGTTTCGAATGTTCGGATGTTAAGTTTCGAATAAAGTAGTCTAACTAATCTTATTTCCCCATGTATCTGTATCTTTGGACCTCCTTTTCAACCCCTTAGGGGGTTAATTTTGAATAATCCTTTCTTAATGAGATTCCAAATTTGGCACATAAAGAACCTATGTGCCAAATTGTGTTGTGTGTGAAGTGGTTTGGGCTGTGCATTGATTTTTATACTTTGCCACCCCATTTTCCCCTCTTAGGGGTTGAATTCTGAAAAAACCTGAAACCCGTTTCTACTCATTTATCAATAGGAGCACTTCTGTGAAGTTTCGAAAAAAATAAGTAAACTAATCTTGTTTAACTATACAAACTTTGGAGCCCCGTTTAACCCCCCTAGGGGATGAATTTTGCAAAATCCTTTCTTAGTGAACCCCTAGACCACATAAGGAACCAATGTGCCAAATTTGGAATCTCTAGACTCAGCGGTTTGGGCTGTGCATTGATTTTTAGACTTTGCCACCCCTTTTCCCCCTCTTAGGGGTTGAATTCTGAAAAATCCTGAAACCCATTTCTACTCAATTATCAATAGGAGCACTCCTGTAAAGTTTCGAATAAAATAGACTAACTAATCTTGTTTCCCCATACAAACTTTGGAGCCCCGTTTAACCCCCTTAGGGGGTGAATTTTGAAAAATGCTTTCTTAGTGCACCCCTAGACCACATAAGGAACCTACTTGCCAAATTTGGAATCTGTAGACCCAGCGGTTTGGGCTGTGCGTTGATAGATGAGTCAGTCAGTCAGTCAGTCAGTCAGTTTCTTCTTTTATATATTTAGATAAGAATAATAGTACCATACAAAATAATAGGGGGGGAAATATAATGACCACCAAAATTAACTTTGTGACCACTAACATCTATCACCTAAAATATCAATTGATCACCAAATTTAGTAAATTGAGCATCAAATTTTAATGAGGTGGTTGATGACAAACTAGTTTTGCCTAGGCCGACTTGGGGCACCCCGACACGGATAGATTAGGTTAGAAGGGTATGGCGGGGTCGAATGAGCGAGCGAAGCGAGCGAATAGACCCCGCCATACCCCTTCGTGGTTATTTTTTTATAAACCATCCAGAAGTAGGAGCCCCGCGGAGCGGGGCTCCGTCGACCAGGTCTCCTTCGACTCGGATGCAAGAGCATAACAGTTCAATTTCTAGTGGTCAAAAATAATTTCTGAGTCTAATTTCACGATAAAATGGGGATTAATTTTGATGATCATTTACTAATTTTGGCAACCAAAAGTGATTTTTTTGTCGTTACATTTTGCTAAATCTGTTGGTTCGTTAAATTATTATTATTATATACATGTTTTCATATATATTTATAGCGGTGTGTATCTGCAAAGATATCCATAGGTTAGGTTAGAACTAAGACCAACTACGAACTACTACCTCGAAATTGGTCGCGAAATTTTTCTAAGTATTTTTATCATAGTGCCCCCAAGACGACACTCTGACCTGAATTTCATTCATTAAAGACAAGAATCAGTGAAACGACCTTTAATCATTCTAAACAGTTGGTTTTTAGACATAATTATCTCAGGTATAGTTATAGTAATAAGTACGTTATGTAAAGCATACCCCCCAAATAATAATCATACCCTCAAATTAAAACTATAAATATCGTCTTCTACCCACATATATTTTTTAATACACTTAGTAAATGTTTCTTTCTGAGTATGAGTGAAAATATTATGGTAATTATGTTTAGGGCTAAAAGCGTTATGATAAAAAACAGTAGGAGTTTAAATATATTCACGTTAATGACATTATTAATTAAAATTTTCGGAAACATGAGTGTTATGAACATCGCCGGTAGCACTACAAAAAGTATGAATGAGAACTTTAGGATGAAAAATTTTAGAAAGAGTGATCATTCGGATTACAAATCGTTAGGAAGAACAATTTCGGGTAAACAACTTTAGGTGAGCCAATATGGACCCCCGAAAGTCATTTGTTCTCCTCGTCATTGCGATCATTTTTTAGGGTTCCGTAGTCAACTAGGAACCCTTATAGTTTCGCCATGTCTGTCCGTCCACAAAATTTAAACGCTCGAGTTTAGGTAAAAGACGGCAGCTTTGTGTATGTGTGCGTAGCTATCCACACTTACACAACGCGAACAATGCAGCGCGAGTGTCGAGACGGACTAAACAATCTTGGGCCGTTATAATCGTAATGCACCTTGGTTTGAGATTTAGGCAAAAATATAATTTATTTATTTAGTCTTTAAACTATTAAACCCTTCTAAACTAATAAAACACAAATATATGTTATGTAAATATGTTTTTTATGTGTATGTTTCTATTACATATTTATTATTATACTTTTTACTATATTTAGTAGGTAGGTAGGTTGATAAACATGATAATCTTCATTTCGAAGCGCATACTCTTTCTGGTTCCTAAACTAAATACATTAAATTCGAGCGTTTACAGTATTTTTCAGTAACGAGGTTTTTCCATATTCTTACTTTTGATCGACTGATTATGCTCTCAGAGTTGAAAGAATTTTTTTAAGGATACCTACTCTGTGTAGGTGTACTATCGAGGACACTCCCGCCTGACCACCACTAAGCTAAGTTTTGCTTGCACTCGCAACATAGAAACGCTCTCTAGCCCCGCCCCGTTGACTTTGTATAGAAATAATGAATGAAAAGATACCGAATCGGCCGAGCGCACTGACGATGCACGCCAAACGAGAGTTATTGTTTTTTTGCGCGCCAAAGTTGACGCTTTCCTAATAGGCCCAAACTTTAAGGGGGCGCGGAGCCGTGTGGTATCCAGCAGAGTAGAATAGAACCAACCCATTACACTCACGGGTGTCGTATAAGGCGACTAATGTCTGAGGCAGAACACCTTGCGCCTCCGTAGATCAGAGAATGGGCAGCAGCGTTTTCTGTTAGTCTTTCATCACTGCGATCGCCAATCCGCCTGCCAAGCGTGGAGATTACGGCAAATTCCTCCCATCATGGGAGAGGCTTATGTCCAGCAGTGGACGTTATGGGCTGTCGTTGTTGTTGTTAAGGGGGCGTGGCTCGGCGCCTCCGCATGATTTAAGCGAAAAAAAATTAAAATGGTCAGGCGGAAAAGACCCCCATAGTACCTATGATATATCATGAATTGCATCTATTTGCTTTGTTCATAAACTTCTTCCGTGTCGATGGCCATCTAAATTGATTCCCCTCAAAAAATTACTACGAGTTCCTTTAGTAGGTATTTAAAAAAGAAGTACTAACAAGTTTTAATTAAAATTAACAGTAAGTCAGTTTATCAGTATGTTGTTTTGTAGAAGATGTCAGGAATATACTACAACTTCACGTTCTCATGTAATGTTCCCTGATAATGCCAAAAGAATACGCGCTGACGTGAGCAAAGCCGCGTGCACAGCTAGTTGTAACTAAAACAATCAATTTTATTGAATCACTTTCCACTAGTACCCTGCACGGCGTCTCTTCTAAAAGTACTATCCTCTCTTTTCACGCGATTTCTCATTCTAAAATGAAAACAAAATAGTATCAAATTTCGGCCCCCAAATATTTTTAAAGGAGTGTTAAGTGTTTTCAAACCCTTCAAATTGTAATTACGGTTCTATATTCCATGTCGATCTATTTATATGTTAAGAAAAGAAAATTTATGTCAGTGTCAGGTTGTATGTTGAACAAAATATGATTCGCGATCGTAGCAAATAATGGATTTGCGGAGTTATAATCAACTCATCAATGAAATAGTCGTTAGAAAATTTGAATTTCGCGGGCTACCCTTGCGCTTTCACCTTACGTGATCGATAACTATGTATATGAATTGCAAATAAAAATAATATCCACCTCGCTTCTGTTTCTTTTTTTTTTTTATTCTTTCCTTATATTGACACAATGATAATACAATCCTTACGCCCCATTGCTAAAACTAATAAAACAGAAATATAACAATTCATTTACAAACTACTAATATAATACTTTACTTGATAATAAACGAAATTCTAACCTAATGAAAAAAATACAAAGAGAATCAAAATGTCGTAGTCGTAGTATAGCAATGCGTTTACGATAGATATACGCTCGAAAATCGGGACGCGGAAAAAAATGGCACAGGTCCTTCGTCGATGGGCGCTCGGTAATCGGTGCTCGCTTATGCGTCGTAATTTATTCTAATTTACAGTGATGTTAAAAATTATATTGTATCTGATTAAATGAATTGATTTTAATAAAACTTTGGAATTTGTTTAGTAAAAGAACATAGTTTATTTTTACATTTTTTTTTCAATGTAATTACGCTTTATTCAAACCAAAAAATCACGATAAAATAGCAATATAAAACGTAAAAATTGACCTAAGACTTTATTTTTTTACTGATTAATGTTATTAATTATCGATATTCTAGTACATTATGTGTCGACAAAAGTATATGTCTGATGCTTTGTGTATTTTTTTTGAGTGAAATTTATAAATATTTATGATAGAATTAGGAGTCTGAAATTGACTCTGCGAAGATTTTTTAGTAAACTAGTTGTGGGAGATTAAGCACTACATAGTAAACAAATAAGTTTTTTGTAAATGTGTTACATTAAGTGTCAATAAGAAAAACTGATCTATTTTTAACATGTATTCAAAAATGCCAGGATGTTCTCTAAGATGGTAATTTAGGCGACTAAAGTCTTAGAAATTTGCGCAAAAACGTGAAATGGCTCTTAATCTCTGTGACCGTTAGCACCAGAAAGCTGAAATTTGGTACCAATATGTATATCAATCACGCCGACAAAGTGTTTTGTTAGGGTAGCCCCCCTATATGTAAAGTGGGAAGTGATTTTTTTTTTAATTTCAACCCTAACGTGTGATATATTGTTGGAAAGGTATTTAAAAATGAACAGGGGTTTTAAAAGTTAGAGCCCCCCCCCCCCTCTAACTTTTGAACCATAAGTTTAAAAAATATGAAAAAAATCTGAAAAGTAGAACTTTTTAAGGACTTTCTAGGAAAATTATTTTGAACTTGATGGAAACAACAGTTTTTGTACAAAAAGTTGTACAAAATAATTTCTGGACTAAGTTTGTAGTATATTCGTATATGCAAGCATTTTTACATAATGGATACCCACCTTTAAACTCATATGTGGGAACACTTATTGTGACGGACGGGAAACTACGGAACCCTACACTGAGCGTGGCCCGACACGCTCTTGGCCGGTTTTTTATTTGTTCTACACCATACCTGGGGGAACCTTC
Source organism: Xestia xanthographa (assembly GCA_905147715.2). Lineage (NCBI taxonomy): Eukaryota > Metazoa > Arthropoda > Insecta > Lepidoptera > Noctuidae > Xestia > Xestia xanthographa. The sequence goes on along the minus strand of LR990660.1, from coordinate 10,373,506 downwards.
TAGTTAGATATTTGGGGTCAAAGATCCAACTTTTTGACAAGTTTTTTTTTTTAATACAAGTTCATAATGTAAGATTTTTACTATAAACACCTCCACGACCCCCGTATTATTCAATCCATCCATCAGCATAATGTTTTGAGTGCGTTACATTGAGTTACCACAAAACATGATTTTTCACCCCAATACAAATAGTCGTTCTATTTAGCAATAGTTTTTGCGTAAAGTTACTTACTAACTGACTGACTTACTGAGGTCTTTTACACCCTGTATTCAGTAAGGATTGCAAAACTTTTCTTTTAATTTCCTAATTTGTCCCCCGAAAATGACCCATCTATATCTATCTATCTATATCTATATTATATTACATATAATAAATCTGTAGAAAAATCATTTTTGTACATCGAAAATATTTCGCAAAAAAAATTGCCAGGGTGTGAAAGGATAACCAACAGAACTCATTTCCAGCATTTTAGGAATTTTTGTCTGTTTGTCTGTTTATCTGTTGGTCTGTTTCGATGATCAAGCATCACGTTAAATTTACGAAACCAATGTAGATAACTTTTATACATAAAAATTGTGCGTATCTTGAGGTATTACTTAGTTTTTGTTTCATCGTTATCGGTTAATTATATCAAAAGATATATGAATTTAAAGTGTTCAAGAAGAAATAATCATCAAATGTAAGATGCAGCGACATCTATTGTACTAAAATGGTAGCAATGACAAAAAATGTGCTCACCTGATAACTTTTAGATCGACCAGCTTTGAAAAAGTTATTATAGGTTATGGCACTCTAAAATAGATTAGTCTACATGAGGCTGCTTTGAAAATTTACATAGCATAATTTCTGTTCATGATATTTTAGCAGTTTAATATCTTGGTGATAGATGGCGTTGTTTATTTCACTCCATTTTCTGAATCGCGGTGTTACGATTTTCCGTGAAAGAATGACCCTTGCCCGTGTCAGTTGCCACAAGATTGGTTTTTTAACCGATGAAACAAAAAGGAGGAAATTCTCAATTCGACGCGTATTTTTTTTTATGTTTGATTGTATGATCAGTGATCAGGATCACGATTGTTAGGGTCCCGGGTTCGAATCCCGGTCGGAGCAAATGTTTGTGTGATGAGCATGGAGATTTGTTTCCGAGTCACTCAGTACCGCTGCGCCACTACGGGTCGTCACGGCCACGGGGTTTTGTACGGAACTCAAAAAAAGAACGAAATATACCCTAAAAAAACGCGTGTGACAAACATCATCTTGAATCAAGGCCCTAACGACCACTCACAACACAACAACTAATTACACCAATTCAGTTGAAAATAAGGACCAGAAAAAAATCCAAGACTATTTTGGACGGCTACAAAATATTATATAATATCGCCGGGTTAGAGGCAAAACCAACTAACGTGATTTTTTGCAGTTTTTCACTTTAATATACCATTCGAATCGGTATTCGATTCTCTATCATCATATGTTAAAATAATATTATGTAATTTTTGCAATTATTCTTCTATTTTTTTTTTTTTTGCTAATTAAATACCATACATATCCATGATTTTCAAATATATTTGTCTTTGAATTTTTAAATTGTAATCTTGAGCTAGATGCTCACCATATTTGTAAGCCAGCTACTGGCATAACATAGCGCTCGGTTTTATCAATTTAAGATCTGTATTTCTTTACCTGTGTTAACAAATAAAAAGTGATTTGATTTGATTTTTTGATTTATCTAATGGTAAAACCAACTAAACCGCGGGACGTACCGTTCCCGAGTTACCGAATGTAAAAACCGATTATAGGGAACGTGCAGTAACTATAGGTGGCAGCACTAATCGACAAAAGAGACACTATGCGGACAGAAAAGGAAACTTATCACTTCTCATCGTGCTTTCAATTTACTTAGACAAAATTGTCTCTTCAATTATATTATTTTTGAATAAGCTAAAAGGTATAAAAATATAAGTTCCGGTCTATCGATAACGATCGTCAGCGTAATCTAAATGTTTAATAATATGAATTTTATATCTTTCGTTTACTTTCCGATGAAAATTGTGGTGTATGAAGACATGGTGGCTGGCATAACTAAGATAGCTTTCTTATTTTCAACACATGTTATAATGGAAGGGAATCCTTTATCAGCAAGAACAGTATCTCCAAGCTCTAATAAATCAATTAGTTCACAATCATTTGATGAAGCAATCAATAAAATGCAGTCCGTAGCTTTTAGATACAAAACTTAAAAAACGAAAGGAGTGCAGCCAACTAAAAACATTATTGTGGGTATAACCATGTTTATATTCTGAGTACATGTGGAGTCTTTGATTAACTGTTGAGGGATATTCGGTGTGAACTTTAGTGCGGTCTAGTAGAACACGTGTATGGTGAAGTATAAATGGTTCTGGTACTTATGTTTGCATGGACGGTTGATTTTGAGGGCCTTTTCAATGCAGAGTGTAACAAAAACAAGTTGTTTTCAAATATTTTTCTTTACTGCGTTTATCCATTTTTTGCGTTTTTCCCCAAAACATGGTATGATAGTAGTAGTCTTTGGAAAGTAATAGAATTTTACGCTAATTGATTTATTTTCATTTTTGTGGATGTATTGGTACCTACATCCAGAAATGCAACAATGCATTATGATTAGTTAATTAATTTTCACTATAAAATCAACTCTGTTTACTTGTTATAAAAGTCAATGTCAAGCATTAATAGAGCACAAGATTCGGATTGGCGACGCCAGTTGGCAGCACCGTCGTTGTGCACGTTCCCTATATAGAGAATAGACTGAAATTAGACTGTAATAAGAAACAAATAAATAAAGATAGTGTATTTTTAGAGAATTCAAAACCTATAATTCGTAATAATTTGTCTCAATATTTCGAAATCTAGATGCAAAAAATACCAAACTTTTTTAGTGGTTTTTAGTCCTACAAAAATGTCAAAGGAAGTTCATATTCACTAATAGTAAAAAATAATATCTTGAATTAGCTCCTTTTTGTTTTTGAACATTCAAACTAAATAAATATAGTCGATTTTGGCATTTGGTTTTTCGGTTTCTGTTTAGCAAATTGCCTAGAAACAAAACCGATTAAATTATGCATTTCCCTGCGCTGCCGCTGTCGCTGCTGACTACAAGCCGGATGCATCACCCACGATCATCGGTGATGAGACTGTACATGCCGCGGAAGTGCGGATGTCGAGGCTTACTAAACGCGAAGACCCTCCATAGCCGCGAGGTGCGCAGTCTCCGAGAATATTTTTAAAAGCCGAGGTGGGTATATATGCACCGAGATGTGGTTGCAGTGGACCAAGGGACTCACCCCGCTGTCCATGGCTAAAGAAAACTGGCGAAAACTTGAAGTACTTACTACAGACAAAACTTTCGGTTTCCCGAAGAGGTCACGAAGCGAAGCCAGGATACCGGACGCTAAGAAGTCTACATCAGGCCCATGTATGGCCCGGTAAAAGCACCCGTGAAGCTATTTGCCCTGCCACACCTCTTGCGGTCATTCGTGTCTAATGTATAACGAACAATAATGAACTGGCGCAAGCCTTTAGGCTTGCGCCAGTTCTCGTTAGCTAGGGAGAGCGGGGTGAGGCTTTTGTCCACTGAGACCACATCTCGGTGCATCTCCACGTCGTCAGCTTCTAGGGAGTATTCCCTGAGATCTCACGGTTGTGCTGGGTCTTAGCATTTAAGAAGCCTCAGACTTTCACCCTGGAATATACCGCGCTCGATCCTTATCGGTTCGCTGTTCCTCTGCATCTGTCGACATCCTGAATAGCGAAAGACCGTTCTCCAGTGTCCCATCCTACATGACATCAGGAACGTACGCAAAGTTGCATCTACTTTTTACAACTCCAGCACCCTCATGAGCCATGTACGAGGCACAGAATCACAGGCCACACAGGCCTTCTTGTAATCTATCCAACATGTAGACCCCTTCGGGAGCGGCGAACTTGTTAGCTAGTGGCCATATCAATGAGGAGCAGCTCCTTAGTACCGCGGTACCCGCTCCTATAAACATTCTGAGAGGCAGACATGATAGAATTACTCTGAATATGTTGGTTGATTTAGCTCTCAAAATGGATGTAGGTCTATAATTTTTGGGCTCCGCAGTACTACCTGATTTATGGTGCGGGAGGGTAATTCCTATCGTCAAGAACTGGTGCAGCGACCCTGACTCGTAACGTTGTTTGAAACAGGGACGCCAAGCGAGCGTGCGATCTTTGGAACACTTTGATCCAGAAGTTGTGCAGTTCGTCCGGCCCTGGAGATTTCCAGTTAGGCAACGGACGGACTGCACGAGCTACGTCTTGGGGGCTGATGATGATTGCTCCCATTTCTGGTATTGGATTACACGCTTGTTCAATCCCCCGGATCCAATCGCCCTCAGTGTGACTGACAGGCACCGACCAAATGCTTCGCCAGTATGAACACATGGCGTTATCATCCGGCAGACGCGTGTCAGTTACACCTTGGTCCGGTCGCTCCCAAGCCCTATATACCCACCTTTCATCGCTTTAGAGTGTATCGCTCTACGCACCGCTTGTACTGACGAATACGGCTTGCTTATGCACAGATCTTCTGCTTAAGGAAATTGAAACACTCTGTGATGTGAGCCAAGTAATCGCGAAAAGTAATATCAGTTAGAACCAGCCTGAACGACCGCTTCACTCTAGGACGAGTATTGCCCTCCTTGACGACCGCTTCACTCTAGGACGAGTATTGGCCTCCTTGAAGCAGATTAACTTGCCGATGAGTGCTCTAGCCTCACCGATACGCCGCTCAATCCTGCACTGCCAAGCTGGAACAGCTAATTTTGGTCGTGTAGCTCTGTCGCTGTTGGGGAATTGGTCGTGAGCTACACGACATGCTGCTACAGCTCCACAATAGGTCTTTGCTGCTGTCATAGCAGTTTTACAGCTGCGAATCTAGAGCACACATTAGCGCTTTGTTTTTGTTGTGCATATGCAAACGAGGTAGATGTGTTCTAGTTCAGGCGGTGGTGTAGAACGGTACTCCTAGAATGCACCCTCCAAAGTGCGTCTCGATTGTGCGTTGCACTGGGTACTCACGGATATTTAAGTTAAGATAGTAGAGTGATTAATTATTTTAGAATTCATTTCTAAAGGCCAATTATTGTTTGTTTCGATTACGAAGCTTTTATTTCTGTTCATACAAAAAAAAAAAAATACTTCTTGTTGTGATCTGTTGATTTTATTTTCCGAGGGTTTTCTTGTGCTGGCTGATACTGGCTAGTGTATTTACACAATATGAATGATTTAAGCAATACAAATCAGTCACTTATAATGTTAGTACAATTTTGCATTCTACATTCGAAGACATCTATTAAGAACTAGAAAAGCAAAACCAACTATTTTTCGTATTTTTTTTAATTATTTCTAAATGAATGATTCTAGAATCAGCCGTAATAGCAAATTATCAAAACAATACTTAAACTCACGTAAATACGAAGTCTATTAAGACACAGGACCATTACTTTTTCAGATATGCCTGTATTTTCGCTCTATATAGGCAAAACCAACTAAAGGGGGGTTTTTTTTTTTTTTTTGTACGAATGAAGTAAGTTTTTTTGTTCAGTATGTAAATGTTTGAAACTAAGATAATTATAGAACACGCTCATACATTTGCAAGTGATATAATTTTATTACTAAGGACTTCATTTTAATAGCAAACTTTTCAAATGCTCTTACGGAAAATTTTAAATTGACTTTTTTGGACTAAATAGTTGGTTTTGCCTTTAACCCGGTGATATTATGGAACAAACAATTATCGAAAGTCATTTTCGCACGATTTAATAGGTAATAAGAGACACGATTAAAAATCGTGTATTTCCTCAATATTAGTTGACAATTTGTAACCATAGTTTCGTAGGGGAGCTCCGAGTTCTAAATACACATCATCTATTTGCACCCGATCGACGAAAATATTACAAAACATAATTCACCCAAAAAAATTTTTGAAAAAAAAAATAACGAATTCAAAAAAAAAACACTAAAAAGTGGAAAATAACTTTACTTTCGGAAGTCGGTGACTTTCGTTTGTTTCATAGACTTTTTTTGCCACCGACTTCTGAAAGTAAAGTTATTTTCCACTTACACATACCTACAAGTAACTTACATGAAAAGAAACATTGCTAGCCGAATACATAACTACCTCCTTTTTAGAAGTCGGTTAAAAATAGATAGCGCACCTGTCCTGTTCCATTTCCATTACTCGTAAATTGCCGAGAAAATTAAATCACAGTTTTAGAGGAAAAAAAATAAAATTTGAGGCAAAGGTATAAGAAAAACCTCTCTTAATTGGTTACGCAGCTACCGCAGATATTGTAAAATTGGCAGTCATCAAAGCAGGTTTCAGTTTTGGTTTTCCACAGGGCAGTACCCTTGGTCCGACGTTGTTTGGACTGTAGATTATCCAATCGCCTATCCTGACGACACAGCCAATGTTATTCACGACACGTCTGTTGTGAGGAAGTACTGATACAGTACAAAAAATAAACAAAAATTACTACTTACATTAATTTAAATGAACTGACTATGAATGAATTCATATGTTTTTATGACAATCTAGTGAATGGTCTACTTGCACTCTAGCAGTCATTAATACAGTGCAATCTAAAATCTACATAATATATTCCAGGGAAGGCACAATAGTAAGAAGTTAGGAGTTTTAAAGAAAATGAGCCTGAGGCACTAAACAACAAACAACGATCAGGTATCCATTGTGCATAAAGGACAACCTCCTTTATTACCCGACTGCGCCAGAAGGAGGGTATATTTCTTTGGCACGCTCTGTAGCCTAAACGGCTTGATGGATTTTAACTTGAGAGATGTCGTTAGATTCGTCTTAAACGTGAGAGTGTCACTGGGTACATAAAACTGGCCAAGTGCGAGTCGAACTCGCGTGCAAAGGGTTCCGAACTAAAAATATTTTTTTTAAATCTCTCACATTCTGTCAAGTGGGGTATCAAAATAAAGGATTTAAAAAATGGTTTACCAAAATATATATAACTTATATGTTTCAATTTAATTTGGTCTGATAAATGCTAAAAACAACAAAATATTTTAAAACAAAAACCTAAGATAATAAATATACCAATATTGCCGAGCTTTTTGTTGTTGTCCCTGTGTATGAGCAGACAAGATTTATATACCCTGGGCAACAAGCGTGCGGCGGCGTGTGCGCAGCAATATTACAAGCTTTTATTTAGTTTCACCTGTCCCGGTGTTTGTCTGTAATCAAAACTTGCAAGTTAAATTTGATCCACTTCCCGGTTACCGATTGAGCTGAAATTTTGCACGCATATGTACATCGCGGGGCAATGCAATATTATGATAACATGGAGCTGATCTGATGATGGAACTGGAAGGTGGCCATAGGAACTCTATAATGAAATGACGCAACCCTATCGAATTTGGATTTGTTTGATTTGTCTTGATGAGTACTTTGTCTTTAGATGGTATCCAGGGTCTGATGATGGAGCTGGAAGGTGGTCAAAGGAACTCGGATATAAAACGACATAACCCTACCAAATTCGGACTCGTTTGATGGGTCTTGATGAGTACTTTGTCTTTAGATGGTATCCAGGGTCTGATGATGGAGCTGGAAGGTGGCCAAAGGAACTCCGTTATAAAAAGACATAACCCCATCGAATTTGGACTCGTTTGATTGGTCTTGATGTGTACTTTGTCTTTAGATGGTATCCAGGGTCTGATGACGGAGCTGGAAGGTGGCCAAAGGAACTCCGTTATAAAAAGACATAACCCCATCGAATTCGGACTCGTTTGATTCGTCTTGATGAGTACTTTGTCTTTAGATCGTATCCAGGGTCTGATGATGGATCTAGAAGGTGGCCATAGGAACTCCGTTATAAAACGACATAACCCCATCGAAATTTGGACTTGTTTGATTCGTCTTGACGAGTACTTTGTCTTTAGATCGTATCCAGGGTCTGATGATAGAGCTGGAAGGTGGCCATAGGAACTCCGATATAAAACAATATAACCCGATGGGCAATGAATCAAACGAGCCCACACTCGATGGAGTGTGGGCTCGTTTGATTCGTTTTGAAGACTACTTTAGTCCTAAATGGTAACGAGAGTTTGATGATGAAGCTGGAAGGTGGACATAGGGTCTCCGTAATAAAACGCGTATTGATGAGTACTTTGGCGCTAGATGGTAATGATAAATTAACTATAAATGATGTTTATTTGCAAGTAAGTTTTTATAAACACTTTTACACGTCATTTTTTTAAAACTAGATGGGGCCGGTGTTTCGTACCTGACTACTCTGAGAAGAAACAGCCGAAACAAACTCAGAGGTCATAGTCTCTTTTGTCCAGACATAATCTTGCTCAATTCACATGAGGACTATGCAGATTAGTGTCTGAGATGGTGTTTTGAAAAAAGAACCACACAGATTTGAGAGGACCTGTCCAGTCATTGCAAGCATTTGTTAGTTATCGTGTAGCTCGACTTATAACTCAAGGAGCTCAACAAAACGACGATACCGTAACCTGGGTCTAATGATAGAGCTGGAAGATGGACATAGGAACTCCGATATAAAACGACATAACCCGATCGAATTTGGACTCGTTTGATTCGTCCTGATGAGTACTTTGGCGCTAGATGGTAACCTGGCTCTAATGATGGAGCTGGAAGATGGACATAGGAACTCGGTAATTAAACGACACAACCCCATCGAGTTTAGACTCGTTTGATCCGTCTTGAAGAGTACTTTGGTGCTAGATGGTAACCAGGGTCTGATGATAGAGCTGGAAGATGGCCATAGGAACTTATTAATTAAACGACATAACCCCATCAAATTTGGACTCGTTTGATTCGTCTTGATGAGTACTTTGTCTTTAGATGGTATCCAGGGTCTGATGATGGAGCTGGAAGGTGGCCAAAGGAACTCCGAAATAAAACGACATAACCCCATCGAATTCGGACTTGTTTGATTGGTCTTGATGAGTACTTTGTCTTTAGATTGTATCCAGGGTCTGATGATAGAACTGGAAGGTAGCCATAGGAACTCCGATATAAAACGACATAACCCCATCGAATTTGGACTCGTTTGATTGGTCTTGATAAGTACTTTGTTTTTAGATGGTATCTAGGGTCTGATAATGGAGCTGGAAGGTGGCCATAGGAACTTCGACTAAAAACAACATAACCCCATCGAGTGTGGGCTCGTTTGATTGGTTTTGAAGAGTACTTTAGAGCTAGATGGTAACCTGGGTCTAATGATGGAGCTGGAAGATGGACATAGGAACTCAGTAATTAAACGACACAACACCATCGAGTTTAGACTTGTTTGATCTGTCTTGAAGAGTACTTTGGTGCTAGATGGTAACCAGGGTCTAATGACAGAGCTGGAAGATGACTACAGGAATTCAGTAATTAAACGACATAACCCCATCGAGTTTAGGCTCGTTTGATTCATCTTGATGAGTACTTTGGTGCTAGATGGTAACAGGGTCTGATTGGTAGAGCAGAAAGGTGGCCATAGGAACTCAGTAACTAAGCGTCACTACCGTGTCGAGTTTGATTCGTCTTGATAGGTGGAGTGTGAGTGGTGGTGATTTGGTGGACGTGAATATGTGACACCATCTTTGGGAAAACAAGTTCATTCGTTCATTCGTTCCGTTTGTTATGAATGTGGATTCTGTTTTTGATTAGATGGATGTCCCAATGCCAAGGTGAGGACGTGCGGGGCTGAATGGTATGAGGGTGTATAAATATGTCATATCGCTAACGTTGCGCTTGGGCTTCAGGGTAGGCTGGGCAAACCCTGTTGTATTGAAACCCTTATCCCCCTACAATGTACCTCTGGGAGGATGGCCCGTTTTTGTCCTATACTCGTGGGAACATGATGAACAAAAGACTAAAAAGTTAAAAATAAAATTAAAACAAAAAAAACCTTTTTAAAAACAAGCTTTTATTACTTATTAATAAAAAGAACTAAAAAGTTTTAAATAATTTAAACCTGATAAGAAAAATAAAAGCGTGTTACATTTTGATTGCAAAAGAAAAATAATGAAGGTGTATAATTATGCTGAAAATGTAACACGCTTTTATTTTTCTTATCAGGTTTAAATTATTTAAAACTTTTTAGTTCTTTTTATTAATAAGTAATAAAAGCTTGTTTTTAAAAAGGTTTTTTTTTTGTTTTAATTTTATTAATAACATAAGCTGGGAGTACCTCCACGCGGTGAAGGCGGTAACAGTTTATCTGGCTAAAACTCCCATTAAACTCATTAATGCCTTCGGGCTTATGTTTAGTTGTTGTGTATTTTGGATCTTCCTATTTGGCTCTGCCATCCCAGTAACGCAGGGAGGCAGCCATCTAGCGAACGTTTGTGTTTTAAACTATTTACTTTTTGTAATGATAAAAAAAAAAAGAAGTGTGTGTGTGTTTTATGAATTATATTATAAATGTTAAAAAAATGTGTAGTGTGCTCCAAATAAAAATAATAAATAAAAATGGAAATTCGGGCGCCAGGAGTACACACAAAACTATGCCTAGGATAGACTTACCTGCGAGAGTTGGATTTTAATCTTCAAGCGGGAAGGTATCAATAAAAATCGACCATGGAAGTTAACGATCTATTTTATTACCCGAAGGCTTGCTGGTTGGGAGAAAAACACAAAAAAAAAATTCCTTTCTAATATTAAAACATAAGGTTCTGAATAAAGGTGTAAAACTAAGAATAAACGGGTGTTATTTTGTGACCTGTCATTATTGCACTTTGGAAAATATAAAATAGGTACCACAAACCATACTAAAATTTTGTCAAATAATTTAAATCCGATGAGCTAAATACGTGCTCATCTTGGTGACCTCCGCTGTGATGCCAACGGCGTCCATCATAAATCTTGGTAGAGGCGAGCGTTCAAATATTTACGTTGTAAAAAATAAGAACAATCGTCGGAAGAAAAACTAATCGTATAAAGAAAACTAATCGTCGAAAGAAAACTAAAAGTCGAAAAGAAACGCCTCGTACGGCTGCGAACAAACATTAATAATTCGTTAGCTGGAGTACAGCGTTGATGAAAAAATGGCGGACCACGCCAATCGAACAAATACTATTAAACTCACCGTTTCTTCCAAAATATCCAAAAGCAGTCACCAGTAGATGATGCAATCCAAGCAAATATATTATGTCCAAGTTAAAAAATCCTGAAACAATTAAATATCGGAAACTAAAGCGTCTGCTATGAAAATAACCAAAACATGTGAAACGAACAAAATTACGAAAAATTCGCTTACCATCAAAAATATATGTTATCCAACTAGGATGCGGGCAAGGGCAATCGGCTACCACATAATGGTGATTAGATGCCGCCCATTGGAAGCTATATTTAACGATTTCTTAGGAGCGCTGTAATTACGCCATCACCCAAAAAATTGACGAGTCGAAAAGTGAGCAATGTCAAAGTGAACTTGACAGTATAAAATCAGTGTGACCACTACATGAATCCAAGTCAACCAACCAATGAATTTTTTAAAAGGCAACACCCAAGCTAATTTGTCAAATAAACGACGAGAATATTATGCATCCATGTGACGAGCTAAAAAGCCTCGTTACATTACATCCCTCCCCGAAAATAAAAGAAAGGAACTTTCTTTTATTAAAAAAAGAATTATTTAACCAAATAAACCAGTCTTAATAATTTTATAATTCCACAGGAAAAATCACTAAAGATTCAAAGTGTAAATGAATTCTGAAAACGTCAAACGACAAGGTCTCAAGAATTTAATAAAAGTAAAAAATGCAAATGACTAAAAGTCAAAAACGAAATCTGTGAAGAACAGACAAAATTATAAGTTATAAAAACTTTATCAAATAGATGAAAGAAAGAAAAACTTTCCAATTCTTCTAAACTCCAAAACAGTACAGCTAGGCACTATAGCCGCTGACTAAATTCAACAAACCTACAGAAATTTAAAAATAAAATGTAAGTTATAAAAAACTTAATAAAAGAAGAAAATCCCTAAGTTTCCCAAAACCCATAGTAGTTCAGTTAAGCACCATAGCCACTGACTAAAAATTTCAAAACCCGTCTCATCCATCAACTCATACCACAAATTTAAGTTCAGTTAAGCACCATCGCCACTGACTAAAAATTTCAAACAACTTGGAACAGTACAACTTAGAGTGCAGTTAGGCACCATAGCCACTGACTAAAAAGTCGACTGCTTCCATCTCTTCTATCTCCACGAGTGCAGTTAAGCTCCATCGCCACTGACTATCTATCTATCTCCACAACAAACAATCCGAAAATTTCTATCCCCAAACGAAAGTATTAGATAAAGTTGAAGGACTATATCCAAGAAGTCAGATTAGGCCTGTCCTGCAAATGGCATGAGTGGGGCCCAAACCAGTTGCGGTGTGCTCAGGGATGATGACCATCCCTTAAATTTGAGCGCGCTGGTCAAAGAAAATCTGCCTTAAATAAACAGCGGTAGGAAATGAAATCCAAGGGCAAAGAATCCCCGGACAGAAATATTAGAGTGGAACAACTCAAACTAGACGTTCCTATCACCACAGCAACTAGTGACAAAAAAACATATTGTGATCGGCCCATCAACACCGAACTTCCGAACACAATAGCTAAAAGTGGAAAGGAATGCAATCGGCAAGTGCCTCTTCAGAAACCAATCCAAACAAAAACATTGAGATCTCCAATGAGAAATCTCAATAACAAAAGGCGAAAGCCAAAATTTCATATTGTGATCGGCGCAACGCCACCAACTTTCCGAGCACAATAGAAAAAATAATGGTAAAGCCAAAGCTTCACAATGCGATCGGCACATCACCACCGAACTTCCGAACGCAAAGAAAAAGAATGACGAAAGTCAAAAAAAAAATATCCGCATTGTGATTGGAACAACATGTCCAACACAATGGAAAAAGGAAAAAATATGGCCGGGGCCGAAATCCCACATTGTGATCGGCACAACACCACCGACTTCCCGAGCACAATGGAAAAAATAGTTGAAATCAAGGTCAAAAGTTACACCAAGATCCAAAAATAATAAGGCATTTTGTAACAAAGGTTACAGAATGACCCTAAAAAGTAAAGTCCAGGATGAACGCGTTGCTAACAAAGTCACATCCGAGCAATGTCGAATGAATCTCGAGATAAGAAATGGTAAACACTGTCAATAAACAGTAGAAACAGACTTACAAATCAATAACTATTTAAGACTAATAGAATGATTCCAATCTAAGAAAAAGGTAGGATTATAAAAACTTGAAATTAAATTTAAGCTTTTAAATCTCTAAATGTAAAAAAACAAGTGTGAAATTATATAAGATCTCAAATAAATGTAAACACAGGTAAAAAACAAGGTTACCCTATATGTAAAAGTAAAATTAAGATCCCATACAATTCAAACAAGAAAACAAAACAAACAAATAAGATCCTTCGATGTGAAAAATATTTTTATAAGTGTGAAAAAAGAATTCTTTTAAATTAACCGAAATGACCTAAGTTTTATTTTAGAAAGAATTGAATTGGAATCTAATAAATTGTATGGAAGTTGCCTAACATAATAATACTTTTCAAACTGCTATATCCTTTCATTCATCATTCTATCAGAAGCAGATCTCCACACAGAAATAGTCAACACCAAGACAAAGTCTATAAATTTCCCAGAATTAAAATTTAATAATATCCTTTACATGATAACGCCCTACTGAACCCTTATTTAAATCTTTCAAAACATAAACGTTATCAGAAACTTTTTCAGTTATTCTACACTTTAAGAACTTAGGTGCAAGCTTAGCCGAAAAATAAGCAGGTGCTTGAGATTGAACAAAACTTCTTCTCCACACTATATCGCCCACATCAAAAGAAATGACTTTCCGACCCTTATTATAATAAGCGGCATTTCGCTTATACCCCTTCAACAAATAAACTTGAACTTTAACAAAAATATCACTAAGTGAATTAAGAGAAACTGCATAAGCATTTCTATTTGAAATTTCTAGTTGAGGTAAGTTATCAACTGAATTACTAAAATGATGTAATGAAGCATCAAGAACAAGCTCTCTACCAAACATAAGAAAGTTAGGTGTAAACTCTGTAGCGAGGTTTACACTACTATTTAAAGCTAATTGAACATTGGGCAAAAAAGTTGACCAAGTTCTATGATCATCTTTAACAAAACACGATATGCAAGTTTCGACCGTCTTATTATACCTCTCAACAGGATTATTTTGAGGTGTATACAAAGTGTTATAAAATATTTTAGTTATATTAAAACCTTTCAAAAATTCCACAAAATGTTTTGAGGTAAATTGAGTTCCATTGTCACAAACTATTATTTTTGGACAACCAAACTTAAGAAATATTTCTTTTTCAAAATGTTTACAAATTACTCTAGTGGTAGCATTAATCATTGGGAAAAACCAGCAATATTTAGTAAAAACATCAACAACTGAAAGTATGTATCTATGTCCTGAATAAGTTTTAGGTAAGATTCCTATAATATCAACTGAAAGCATAAGCATGGGACGATCTACCTTTTTGGGATTAATCATAGTACCGAAAGGAGGAGAAGTAGTATGTTTATAAGCTTTACAAGTATCACATGACAAAATGTATTGGTGAACATCATTAAACATTCCTTTCCAAAAATAATGTTGTTTTAATTTCTTTATAGTTTTATGAATTCCTAAATGACCAGAGTTTACATCATCATGATTTGACCTAATAGTATCTAAAATATGCTCTTTTGGTATAACAATTTTCCAATCTAACAAACTGTGAGGGTTAAATTTATTTCTACAAAATTTATACAAAGTATTATTTTCTACTCTAAAATTTTTATATTTTCTAGGATATTTCTGACATTGGGTGAATACTTTTCTATACCATGGGTCAGTAATATCATCGTCAGGAGAGACTAAATTATCCTGAGCGTTTATAGCAGTGACTTCTATCCGTGACAGAGCATCTGGAACTAAATGTAATGAACCTTTTTTATGAATAATATCGAATGTAAATTGAGAAATTCTGGCTGCCCAACGAGCTAACCGTCCACTAGGATTACTAAGACCTAAAAGCCACTTTAAACAAGCGTGGTCGGTGATTACTGTAAACTTCATTCCCTCGACATAAGGTCTAAAATGTTCTATGGAATCTAAAATAGCTAATAATTCACGTTCAGTGGTACTATAGTTTCTTTCACATTTATTAAGAGATCTCGAATAAAAGGCAATGGGATGCTGATCTCCATTCTCATCCTCTTGGCTTAAAACACTACCTAGTCCTACAGAACTGGCGTCACAATGCAAAAAGAAAGGTTTTTGAAAATTAGGACATTGTAAAACAGGAGAAGTTATTAAAGATTGTTTTAATTCTTGGAAGGCAATTTCTGCTTCGTCATTCCAAACGAGTGATTTTTTTGAATTTTTACTACCTGCTGTCAATTTAGTCAAAGATGAAGCTATATCAGCGAATTTACTAATGAATCTACGATAATAAGAACATAAACCAAGGAAACTACGGAGTTGTTTTACCGTTTCTGGACGAGGGAAATTTTCTATTGTCTCTAATTTAGAAGGATCAGTGTGTAAACCATTACTATCAACTATAAAACCAAGGTAGCGAAGTCTATCCTTGCAAAAATTACATTTCTTTAAATTTACAGTTAGTCTTGCCTCTTTCAATATTTTATGAATTTTATGCAACTGTTCTATGTGGCTGCTAAAGTCTGAATTTATACAAATTAAATCATCTAAATAACAAAATACAGAATTATCATACTCTGGACCAAAAAGTTTATCTACTAGTCTCTGCAACTCAGCCGGTGCATTAGTGAGACCGAAAGGCATCCTAACAAATTCATAAAGTCCTTTCCCAGGAACCACAAAAGCAGTCTTCTCACGGGAGGATTTTTCAAGTGCAATTTGTAAAAAGGCTTTAGAAAGATCTATAGTACTAATATATTTAGCATCTCTAAGGTTATCTAATATTCTAGAAGTATAAGGAAGGGGATAAGAATCTTTAATAGTAACGGAATTTAAACGTCTCGAATCTAAACACAATCTAGTTCCTCCATCTTTCTTCTCTACCGCCAGAACAGGTGAGCACCAAGGGGACTTAGAGGGCTGGATAATACCTTCTTTCAATAAAACTTCTACCTCATCAAAAAGTTCCTTCTGTTTAGCAGGACTCAAAGGCCAATATCGTTGCTTAAAAGGTTCACTAGTTACGTTAATTTTATGTTCTACTAAAGGAGTGAGACCTAGGCCTCTTTTCTCATAAGAAATATCTTCAAATAAAGCAATGGTATCATTTAACTGTTGTTTCTCAGAAGGAGATAATTCAGTAATAGCAGTAACAGAACAAACCTGTTTGCTATTTCCTGGAATAAATTTAATGTTTTTCCACAAATCTTTAGCTAAATTAAATTTAATCCAAAAGTCAAAACCTAAAATGATTGGTGGGTCAAAAGAAGGAATAATTAAAAATTCTACTAACTTAGTCATACCATCGCAAGTTACTGGTAAATCCAAGGCACCAATAATTCTCCGAGAGGAACCATCCGCTGTGGATGCAGAACCACAAGTAGGTCTAATTTTAAATCCTAACTGCAAAAATTGTTTATGAACATTACAACCTAAAACGCACTTATTGGAACCACTGTCCAATAATCCTGAAAACGTTTGATTACTAACGGTGAACTCTAAAAAAGGCCTAACATCCTCCTGTTTTGTAAAAAGAACAGGGGCTGAACGGTAAATATGAAAAAAAGTTTTTAAATAGTCTAACCAATTTGAAAAATCTTTGTTACGGGCAACATTACCAGGCTTGTGACTACTAATAATTTTCTCACACATCGAGTCTCTCGAAGTTTTATCAAAAACGTGGGCTCGATGCTGCCTAATCAGTTTTTTGACTCTTGCGAGTTTTTAGTTTCCGAATTACAAACATCACAAGTCTTAGGGGTGACCCCAGCTTTATGACACTTAAAACAAACAACACCTGGAATGGATTTACAATTTTTATATGAATGTCCAGGTTTTTGACATTTTAAACACGTTAAATTATTCGAAACGGCATTAGACCTAACAGCTGGCTTACTTGAATCTTTGAAAGGCTTTCTGTCAACAACAACTTCCAGTTCCTTCGCAAGTTCTAGAAACTGTTCAATTGAATCAATCTGTTTAAGAAACAAAAAAGGTGTATAAATTGGCAACATATTGTGTTTTATCGCATTGACTAAAGTTTTATCAAATAAAGGTTCTGAAAGACGACTAGCCATGTCAGAGATTTCGGTGATGAAGTCAGGAAGTGACTCAGACTGTTTCTGTTTCCTAGTACGGAGTTCATTTTCCAAAAAATAATCAAAATCGGGTTTATCAAAACGTTTCAAAAGAGCTAACTTAAGTGCTGTCCAAGAAGGAATCCGAAATCGAACAGACCTGAACCATTTGAGAGCTATCCCGTCAAGCAAATCCGAAAAAGAACCAACAAGTAAAGTTTCATTGAAATTTTTATAAAGAAAATATTCTTCAATTTGAGTAATAAACTCTCTAACACAAGTTTTACCATTAAAAATTATTCTACTTTTCTTCAAATCAGGCAGCTTTGTAAAAGGTGGGAAATTTTTCCGAATATTTTCATTTACAAGAGCATTCAGTGAATTAAATGAAGGCGCAACGTTCATTGCGAAAGCCGAAGAAGAATGGGCAATCCTGGATTCAAATGGATTATCTACCTCGGGGGCATTGACCATCTCATGCTCCACTTCCCTAACGTTCTGCTCACCAACAGCAACCTTACCTGGATCCTCCAATTGTGGGCACCGAACTCCCTTGTCCATGCTTAACTCGTACAAAAACAAATAGTAGCGAAAGGCAAGACTAAACTTCAAAAAGTTTCAAAATAAATCAAAGTTTGAAAATAAAATTCTAAGTTTGAGGTTAAGTATGAAAGTCAATGTGATATTTTTATAAAAAACTACTAAGTTATTTAACGTTGAAAAAGTGCAATAATCACTTACAAACAGCTTAAATCTAGATAAACAAGGTGTACTATAATGTACTTATGTTAAGATTAAATTATTTACTTAAAAAGTTAAACTAAGTTATGAAATAACTTCACTGTTGAGAACAACAAAGAGCGGTCTATGCTATACAATTGTTGGTTATGCTAAGGAAAAAAACATGTTATAAACAACAGGTTATAAACAAAATTATCAATTGTAAAAACTAAACAATGTTTACAAAAGATTCAACAAGTTAAACAACAACTCATGAGTCAAATTATCAAAGTTACATTTAACAAAGTTATGAAATTAATAATGCACAGAACAAATTACTGTAAACAATAGACTCACTAGTTAAAGTGTTAATTAATTAATAGTGCAATAATGACAGTATATAATTACCAGCAAAACCTACTTCAAGTCCCTGTTCGCTGAGCGACAATTGTAATGATAAAAAAAAAGAAAAGAGAGTGAATGGGTGTTTTATGAATTATATTATAAATGTTAAAAAAATGTGTAGTGTGCTCCAAATAAAAATAATAAATAAAAATGGAAATTCGGGCGCCAGGAGTACACACAAAACTATGCCTAGGATAGACTTACCTGCGAGAGTTGGATTTTAATCTTCAAGCGGGAAGGTATCAATAAAAATCGACCATGGAAGTTAACGATCTATTTTATTACCCGAAGGCTTGCTGGTTGGGAGAAAAACACAAAAAAAAAATTCCTTTCTAATATTAAAACATAAGGTTCTGAATAAAGGTGTAAAACTAAGAATAAACGGGTGTTATTTTGTGACCTGTCATTATTGCACTTTGGAAAATATAAAATAGGTACCACAAACCATACTAAAATTTTGTCAAATAATTTAAATCCGATGAGCTAAATACGTGCTCATCTTGGTGACCTCCGCTGTGATGCCAACGGCGTCCATCATAAATCTTGGTAGAGGCGAGCGTTCAAATATTTACGTTGTAAAAAATAAGAACAATCGTCGGAAGAAAAACTAATCGTATAAAGAAAACTAATCGTCGAAAGAAAACTAAAAGTCGAAAAGAAACGCCTCGTACGGCTGCGAACAAACATTAATAATTCGTTAGCTGGAGTACAGCGTTGATGAAAAAATGGCGGACCACGCCAATCGAACAAATACTATTAAACTCACCGTTTCTTCCAAAATATCCAAAAGCAGTCACCAGTAGATGATGCAATCCAAGCAAATATATTATGTCCAAGTTAAAAAATCCTGAAACAATTAAATATCGGAAACTAAAGCGTCTGCTATGAAAATAACCAAAACATGTGAAACGAACAAAATTACGAAAAATTCGCTTACCATCAAAAATATATGTTATCCAACTAGGATGCGGGCAAGGGCAATCGGCTACCACATAATGGTGATTAGATGCCGCCCATTGGAAGCTATATTTAACGATTTCTTAGGAGCGCTGTAATTACGCCATCACCCAAAAAATTGACGAGTCGAAAAGTGAGCAATGTCAAAGTGAACTTGACAGTATAAAATCAGTGTGACCACTACATGAATCCAAGTCAACCAACCAATGAATTTTTTAAAAGGCAACACCCAAGCTAATTTGTCAAATAAACGACGAGAATATTATGCATCCATGTGACGAGCTAAAAAGCCTCGTTACATTTTAGTATCAATATTAGAATTACTTGAGGATAGGTAAATTTTATTCGAGAGTATGTATGTATGTATGTTTGTATGTATACGTATGTATAATTGTTTGGCACGCTCTGTGGCCTCAACGGCTCGATGGATTTTAGCTTGAGAGGTGTCGTTAGATTTGTATTTACTTTGAGAGTGACAGTGGGTGTATCAAAATAAAAATAAAACATAATTGCGAATTCTTGGCGCCAAATTCATATGTTTGGCACGCTCTGCAGCCTGAACAGCACGAAAAAAGGGCTCATCATGAGGATTTTAAAATGGTATATCTAAGTAACTAAAAAGTGTAAAATAAAAAAATAATATATCATTGTAATTTAATAAATTTAAAAACCCGACTGCGTTAAAAATAACTAATATATTTAAATAAAAACTGAAAAGAAAAAAAAACAAGTTCAGGAAACAGGACATATTGACTGCAACAGTCGGGACCCAATATAATCTAGACTAAAATCATTACATCCAATATGGGTCCCGACTGTTGCAGTCAATATGTCCTGTTTCCTGAACTTGTTTTTTTTTCTTTTCAGTTTTTATTTAAAGTTATTAGTTATTTTTAACGCAGTCGGGTTTTTTTTTTTTTTTTTTTTTCGAGAGTATGTTGTATGTATGAATGTATAATTGTTTGGCACGCTCTGTGGCCTAAATGGCTCGTTGGATTTTAGCTTGAGGGGTGTCGTTAGCTTCGTATTTACTGTGAGAGTGACACTGGGTATATTCAAAATAAAAAAAACAAAATGGCGGAATTTTGGCGCCAATTTAAAATGTTTGGCACGCTCTGCAGCCTGAACGGCTCGATGGATTTTAGCTTGAGAGGTGTCGTTAGAATCGTATCCACTTTGCAGCGTCGATAGCGCCAAACGCGTATATTTTTCGCAACGAACCGCTCCCACCGCGCTAACGATTTGCGAATTTTTCGCAAAAATTCGCAATTCTATAAAAACACTTGTCGATCGCAAACTACAAGAGATATAGCTATATAAACTCTACATTGAATAGCTGAATAGATATGGAACCTATTTAACCAAAAATAAAGATAAATAATTATAATTTGATACCCTAAAAATTATGTAGAACTTGATTCACACCGATAAAAACGGACATTTCGCTAATAAATTATTAATTTGTGGTTAAACTATTAACTTTTTTACTATTTTTTAATATTTAAAAATAAACTAGATTATATTACCTTTCCAATAAGACCTTAATCTAATTAATAGCTTATTAGCATCATATCAAAATAATTATATGAAACTAGGTACTCACTGTTTGTTTACATCTGGAACTAAAGTTGTCAGTCGCTGTTTGGACGAAAAAACACACAAAACTACTTGTTTTTTGGTGTAGATAGTTGAGCAATCTAATCACCTCACTAATTAAACACTAGTTTTCCCATTTCACACACGTTTTAATCACTAAATCACGTATTTCTTCACACTAAACAATCACTGTAGGTACATATAACTACTGCATTTTCACAGGCGAAATACTGCAATTTTGCGATTCGGAACCTAATTTGTGTTATCATAATACGATAGCACAACTTCTCACGAACATTTTAAGGTATAACACTGTTTTCCAATAACAAACACATAACTCGTAATTACTTGAAGTGTGACACTAACGCTAAAACGATGACGTAAAAAATGGCGCGCTCCGTTGACGTAAGTTTGTTACTTTCATTGTGACACTTGTTGACGGATGATAGCTATGGTTTTTGGTATAGAGTTGAAGAATATTGTAGAGATGGGAAGTAAAGCAGCCTATTCACGAATAAAGCCCGTTTTTTCGATTATTAAATGATTAATTGACGGGGTATTTTATAAATGTTAATGGGGAATTAAGGTACCCGGACGCGGTTGGGGGTACGCACCTCCTGGGTATGTAGGGTACCCGGACGCTGTTCGGTGGGTATTTACTATGAAAATGATACTAGGTATATCAAAATAAAAAAAAAACAAAATGGCGGACTTCTGACGCCAAATTCAAATGTTTGGCACGCTCTGCAGCCTGAACGGCTTGATAACGGGCTCATCATGAGAATTTTAGAAATGGTATATCTAAGTACCTAACTAAAAAGTGTAAAATTAAAAAAAAACCGACTGCGTAAAAAATAACTCATAATTTGAAGTAAAAACTGAAAAAAAATAAAACAAGTTCAGGAGACAGAACATATTGACTGCAACAGTCGGGACCTATTAAATAATCTAGACTAAAATCATTACATCCAATATGGGTCCCGACTGTTGCAGTCAATATGTTCTGTCTCCTGAACTTGTTTTATTTTTTTCAGTTTTTACTTCAAACTAAGAGTTATTTTTTACGCAGTCGGGTTTTTTAATTTTTTTTTTTTTTTTTGACGGAGCATTTTGGTAAACCGTGCGTGGTACATTACATTACTGCACAAGTACGTAATGAGATACATTGCGATATTGAAATGGGTGAAATAAGAGACCCTTTACGAGCAAATGTGTTATAATAGTAGATTGTATAATAAGGGAGCAAAATAATATTTTTACGGCGAGGGCGCTTTTTTGAATCCAGAGCGAAGTGAGGGATTCTAGAGTAGAATCCCGAGCGTAGCGAGGGATTCTTTAATAGAATCCTGAACGTAGCGAGGGATTCAAAGTACGTCGCCCGAGCCAAAAATATATTTTGCGCCCGAGTGATACACTCTACTTTTCATCACCCACTATGAGAAAATAAAAGGCGCCTCATAATTTTAACCGACTTCAAAAAGGAGGAGGTAATTCGACTGTTTTTTTATGTATTTACACCGATTACGCGATTTATGAGCCGATTGACGTGATTATTCTTTAGTTTGATGCGGAATAGTTGCCATTTGGTCCTATAAAAATGTAACATAGTTTGGCCCAGTAGTTTTCATTTTATGAACATTTTTACTTCAGTCGTGTGGTCTAATTTCAACATGTAAAATAAATGCATATCTAATATTTGGATAGGATATTACAACTAAAAATGGAAAAATAAAAAAACTTTTTTGCAAAAAATAAAACCGACTTCACAAAACACAAAAACGTTAAAAATAACTTTAGCTTCAGAAGTCGGTGACAAAAAAAAACTAAATGAATCAAACAAAGGTCACCGACTTCTAAAGATCTAAAGTTATAATTTTTCACTTTATTGTGTTTTTTTATTCACTGTCACTTGAAGAACTCATTTTTCAAAACAAAACCATGAATTTCTAACAATTCATGAAAATTGACGAAAACGCGGTCTGTAGTTCGCGCGTTTTTAATTTGATTTCTTTTTTTTATTCAGTCAGCGCGGCGGCCGGCGGCGCGACTGGGCCGTCGTACCAGCCAGTCAGCCAGTCTTTATTCAAACAATATTTGCGTTCGATTTCTTTCGGCGCTGAACACTAAGATGTTCCAAATTCAAAAAGTGCGCCGCAAAGATAGCGCACTTTTTGAATTTGGAAATCTATAAAGAGGATTAAAAACTCATTACTGCCCGCTAAAAGTTTCTTATAGAAAACACCACCTTTGGGTGCACTTAAAGGCGAACCAAGTCGTCCTTTTCGAATAGATGGGATGAAAAATATATTTTATAATGTCTGTATGAAAAAGCTTACGGCGGGCGGCCCTCGCGCGGACCGCGGGTGGTCGGCGCGCCGCCGCGGCGCCGCCGCCGCCGCCATCGCCGCCATCGCGCGGACCGCCTGCTTACGGCGCGCCGACTCCGAGTTGCCCGCGGTTGCCCGCGAAACAATGTCGTAAACAAATGCAGGAAGCTCATAGTCTGGGAGATAGCGTTGCTAGTGTTGGGCAATGATAATAATCCGGTTCAGTCATGCCCGGGTCGCGCCCCTCGGCCAGTCTCGCCGACTTCTCGGAGGCAGCAAGCTTGCTGATCGGGGATCATTCGGGCCGAGGCCATCTTTTCTTCGGATGACGACACTTGATTGCCATCCTACCTGGACCGCTTGCGGAAGAACTTGCCGTTCTCCGCAGCACTGCCGGCACTCACGCGGTGGTAGCTCCCTGAGCCTCCCGCGCTAAACCCATCCACGGGTATGGGTTTGAACCCACGAGTATAGGGGAAATAAAAGTCAATCTGGGTAGAGACCCCTGTACCCAAGATAAACAGATTTTAGCATGAATAACTCGCCAGAGGGCAGTTACCCTGGCGAGGGTGAGCACTTACGACTGATTTGTTCCATGGGAACACCCGTCAGTTATACATCCCCTCGCGGTGCGCCGCCGCTTGTGATTCGGGGTAAGCCAAGTCCCTCGGTCCCTATCGAAGCCGTGAGACGTGATCCACGACACTTCGATGGTGGGATTACGAGATCGACGGTGACAGAGAAGGATGCGTCCTTCTCTGTCACCGTCGATCTCGTAATCCGTAATGAGACGGGAGCATCCTTCTCTGTCTGCTCGGAGGCAGGGTGAGTGCACACCGAGCCTGCCTTCACTCCTCTGCTATGCCCTATTGCTTTACAGAGGGTCACGCAGAGAAACGTACCGTTGGTCCTAAGAATTCAGGCTTACTTTCGGAAGTCGGTGGCAAAAAAGTCAATGAAACAATCAAAAGTCACCGACTTCCTAAAGTAAAGTTATTTTCCATATTTTAGTGTTTTTTTGGAAGCCGGTTATTTTTTTTTTCAAAAAAGTTTTTGACTGTAATAAGTTTTGTAATAGAATTAATGTGTATTTAGAACCCGGAGCTCACCTACAAAACTGTGGTTACAATTATATTTTCAACTGATATTGAGGAAATACACGGTATTTAATTGTCTCTTATTACCTACTAGCTGACCCGCGCAACTTCGTCTGCGTCACATGTGAGAGAGAGAGAGTGAGAGTTAGAGAGAGTGTAAGTCAACCTTAAAAGATAGACATATTACCTATACTATCGCGGATTTATTTTTATTCAAGTGAGCAACAATTTAATATACCTACTTAACTTTAATCTACCTACTTAAGGTTGAACTGCGCAACATATTTTCCATACAAATTTCGGGGGGCTATTACTCCACTGTTTGGCATGGTACATCTAAAGTTAAACATAATATCGTTTTGTCTCATTATTAATTGTGTCTGTGCGGAAACAGAATAGTAAAATAAAAAGCCATTCAAAAGTTACGAGCTACCAAAGATTCATTTTTATTGCCAATTTTAACGTAACTTTGGGCGTAAATTAGTAATAAAAGAAGTGTCAAATTTCCAAAACAAAGTCGGTACCGACACAGCACAATTATCGAAGAATTCAATAAATTTTATTTGATAATGATTTATGCAGTGGTTTTTTCATAAAATTCGATTTCCCAAAAGCCTTTTCATATTTTTTTACGCGAGCCTTTTACTATGAATTTTCGTGCATCTCACTGAATAATGTTTCCCCCGGCACGGTGCGGGAGGGGGACATGCGATATTGACATGTCTTTCGTTTGATAGAAGAACAAGACCTATATTTCTGTCCTTTTCATTTCATGCATGACGTCAGTGACGTGTCATTTGTTTTTCGCTGAAGTTGAAGGGCCGCATTTTTATTGCTCTCCTATAATGTGATTGGATGGATGAAAAATATATTTTATAATGTCTGTATGAAAAAGCTTACGGCGGGCGGCCCTCGCGCGGACCGCGGGTGGTCGGCGCGCCGCCGCGGCGCCGCCGCCGCCGCCATCGCCGCCATCGCGCGGACCGCCTGCTTACGGCGCGCCGACTCCGAGTTGCCCGCGGTTGCCCGCGAAACAATGTCGTAAACAAATGCAGGAAGCTCATAGTCTGGGAGATAGCGTTGCTAGTGTTGGGCAATGATAATAATCCGGTTCAGTCATGCCCGGGTCGCGCCCCTCGGCCAGTCTCACCGACTTCTCGGAGGCAGCAAGCTTGCTGATCGGGGATCATTCGGGCCGAGGCCATCTTTTCTTCGGATGACGACACTTGATTGCCATCCTACCTGGACCGCTTGCGGAAGAACTTGCCGTTCTCCGCAGCACTGCCGGCACTCACGCGGTGGTAGCTCCCTGAGCCTCCCGCGCTAAACCCATCCACGGGTATGGGTTTGAACCCACGAGTATAGGGGAAATAAAAGTCAATCTGGGTAGAGACCCCTGTACCCAAGATAAACAGATTTTAGCATGAATAACTCGCCAGAGGGCAGTTACCCTGGCGAGGGTGAGCACTTACGACTGATTTGTTCCATGGGAACACCCGTCAGTTATACATCCCCTCGCGGTGCGCCGCCGCTTGTGATTCGGGGTAAGCCAAGTCCCTCGGTCCCTATCGAAGCCGTGAGACGTGATCCACGACACTTCGATGGTGGGATTACGAGATCGACGGTGACAGAGAAGGATGCGTCCTTCTCTGTCACCGTCGATCTCGTAATCCGTAATGAGACGGGAGCATCCTTCTCTGTCTGCTCGGAGGCAGGGTGAGTGCACACCGAGCCTGCCTTCACTCCTCTGCTATGCCCTATTGCTTTACAGAGGGTCACGCAGAGAAACGTACCGTTGGTCCTAAGAATTCAGGCTTACTTTCGGAAGTCGGTGGCAAAAAAGTCAATGAAACAATCAAAAGTCACCGACTTCCTAAAGTAAAGTTATTTTCCATATTTTAGTGTTTTTTTGGAAGCCGGTTATTTTTTTTTTCAAAAAAGTTTTTGACTGTAATAAGTTTTGTAATAGAATTAATGTGTATTTAGAACCCGGAGCTCACCTACAAAACTGTGGTTACAATTATATTTTCAACTGATATTGAGGAAATACACGGTATTTAATTGTCTCTTATTACCTACTAGCTGACCCGCGCAACTTCGTCTGCGTCACATGTGAGAGAGAGAGAGTGAGAGTTAGAGAGAGTGTAAGTCAACCTTAAAAGATAGACATATTACCTATACTATCGCGGATTTATTTTTATTCAAGTGAGCAACAATTTAATATACCTACTTAACTTTAATCTACCTACTTAAGGTTGAACTGCGCAACATATTTTCCATACAAATTTCGGGGGGCTATTACTCCACTGTTTGGCATGGTACATCTAAAGTTAAACATAATATCGTTTTGTCTCATTATTAATTGTGTCTGTGCGGAAACAGAATAGTAAAATAAAAAGCCATTCAAAAGTTACGAGCTACCAAAGATTCATTTTTATTGCCAATTTTAACGTAACTTTGGGCGTAAATTAGTAATAAAAGAAGTGTCAAATTTCCAAAACAAAGTCGGTACCGACACAGCACAATTATCGAAGAATTCAATAAATTTTATTTGATAATGATTTATGCAGTGGTTTTTTCATAAAATTCGATTTCCCAAAAGCCTTTTCATATTTTTTTACGCGAGCCTTTTACTATGAATTTTCGTGCATCTCACTGAATAATGTTTCCCCCGGCACGGTGCGGGAGGGGGACATGCGATATTGACATGTCTTTCGTTTGATAGAAGAACAAGACCTATATTTCTGTCCTTTTCATTTCATGCATGACGTCAGTGACGTGTCATTTGTTTTTCGCTGAAGTTGAAGGGCCGCATTTTTATTGCTCTCCTATAATGTGATTGGATGGATGAAAAATATATTTTATAATGTCTGTATGAAAAAGCTTACGGCGGGCGGCCCTCGCGCGGACCGCGGGTGGTCGGCGCGCCGCCGCGGCGCCGCCGCCGCCGCCATCGCCGCCATCGCGCGGACCGCCTGCTTACGGCGCGCCGACTCCGAGTTGCCCGCGGTTGCCCGCGAAACAATGTCGTAAACAAATGCAGGAAGCTCATAGTCTGGGAGATAGCGTTGCTAGTGTTGGGCAATGATAATAATCCGGTTCAGTCATGCCCGGGTCGCGCCCCTCGGCCAGTCTCGCCGACTTCTCGGAGGCAGCAAGCTTGCTGATCGGGGATCATTCGGGCCGAGGCCATCTTTTCTTCGGATGACGACACTTGATTGCCATCCTACCTGGACCGCTTGCGGAAGAACTTGCCGTTCTCCGCAGCACTGCCGGCACTCACGCGGTGGTAGCTCCCTGAGCCTCCCGCGCTAAACCCATCCACGGGTATGGGTTTGAACCCACGAGTATAGGGGAAATAAAAGTCAATCTGGGTAGAGACCCCTGTACCCAAGATAAACAGATTTTAGCATGAATAACTCGCCAGAGGGCAGTTACCCTGGCGAGGGTGAGCACTTACGACTGATTTGTTCCATGGGAACACCCGTCAGTTATACATCCCCTCGCGGTGCGCCGCCGCTTGTGATTCGGGGTAAGCCAAGTCCCTCGGTCCCTATCGAAGCCGTGAGACGTGATCCACGACACTTCGATGGTGGGATTACGAGATCGACGGTGACAGAGAAGGATGCGTCCTTCTCTGTCACCGTCGATCTCGTAATCCGTAATGAGACGGGAGCATCCTTCTCTGTCTGCTCGGAGGCAGGGTGAGTGCACACCGAGCCTGCCTTCACTCCTCTGCTATGCCCTATTGCTTTACAGAGGGTCACGCAGAGAAACGTACCGTTGGTCCTAAGAATTCAGGCTTACTTTCGGAAGTCGGTGGCAAAAAAGTCAATGAAACAATCAAAAGTCACCGACTTCCTAAAGTAAAGTTATTTTCCATATTTTAGTGTTTTTTTGGAAGCCGGTTATTTTTTTTTTCAAAAAAGTTTTTGACTGTAATAAGTTTTGTAATAGAATTAATGTGTATTTAGAACCCGGAGCTCACCTACAAAACTGTGGTTACAATTATATTTTCAACTGATATTGAGGAAATACACGGTATTTAATTGTCTCTTATTACCTACTAGCTGACCCGCGCAACTTCGTCTGCGTCACATGTGAGAGAGAGAGAGTGAGAGTTAGAGAGAGTGTAAGTCAACCTTAAAAGATAGACATATTACCTATACTATCGCGGATTTATTTTTATTCAAGTGAGCAACAATTTAATATACCTACTTAACTTTAATCTACCTACTTAAGGTTGAACTGCGCAACATATTTTCCATACAAATTTCGGGGGGCTATTACTCCACTGTTTGGCATGGTACATCTAAAGTTAAACATAATATCGTTTTGTCTCATTATTAATTGTGTCTGTGCGGAAACAGAATAGTAAAATAAAAAGCCATTCAAAAGTTACGAGCTACCAAAGATTCATTTTTATTGCCAATTTTAACGTAACTTTGGGCGTAAATTAGTAATAAAAGAAGTGTCAAATTTCCAAAACAAAGTCGGTACCGACACAGCACAATTATCGAAGAATTCAATAAATTTTATTTGATAATGATTTATGCAGTGGTTTTTTCATAAAATTCGATTTCCCAAAAGCCTTTTCATATTTTTTTACGCGAGCCTTTTACTATGAATTTTCGTGCATCTCACTGAATAATGTTTCCCCCGGCACGGTGCGGGAGGGGGACATGCGATATTGACATGTCTTTCGTTTGATAGAAGAACAAGACCTATATTTCTGTCCTTTTCATTTCATGCATGACGTCAGTGACGTGTCATTTGTTTTTCGCTGAAGTTGAAGGGCCGCATTTTTATTGCTCTCCTATAATGTGTGCGTTTCGATGGCGCGACCACGGCATTTTTTTTTATTTTTTATACTATGGCAAGATTTTGTAAAAAAAATAATTTAAAATTAAATTCTTTAATTACCTAATTAAATTAATTAATTTTAATTTTAAATTTCACATTCAGAACATTTTGAAGGTGATTTACGATACCGTACCTATGCTCCTGAAATATAAACCTAGGATTTTTTATATTTTTTTTACAAATTCAATCTGTTATTTACCTAAATTTCAGGTCTCTGCAACGCTTAGTTTTTAAGATTTCCGTGGCCGCGCGGTTCTCCGCGTTTCGATGGCGTGGCCACGTTCAAACCCTTATAACTTTTAAACCATAACTTTGACAAATTTAAGGTTTTGGGAAATTTGAACCACGTACTACATATTTTTACAAAATCATGGCATAGTTATTTTTAAAAAAAACGCCGTGGTCGCGCCATCGAAACGCACACCCTATAATATGGTGTAGCGACCTACTTATTTAGAAACTTTATATACATAAAACCTTCACGGTATAATTTTTACTTTTCTTCTGATCTGTCACTTCTCTGTCTTGTGTTGACTAAATTTATATAGAATTATGCAATGATGTTATATTGGTAAAATCTCATTGGAATTATGAACATTTTTAATTTAATTTAGTTAGTGTACAACAACCACTAAATTGGTGACTCCGACGTGATACGCCCTGAAAAGGAAATCCTAAACTTTATCAGGCCAAGGAAATCCACAGTACCACGATGACAATATAAAGCAGTCGTCTGCCGACCAACGTCCAGACTCTGCTGGCTTCACAGCCATTTATTTCTCTCGAGGGATTAGCAGACCTGGCGAACAATAACAAACAATATAGTTATACAATATTATTGTTGCCACTAATCTCGCGAATTGTGTAGTGACGATGACGTTATAAGTTGATAGTAAAATTTTTAAAGAAAAAGTTTATTTTATTCTTTTTAGCGCATTTAATTATAAGGTCAGACGAAAGTATTATATAACTTCGTTTTTGTTCGGAACGGTTCGGAACCGTACGAACTAGACGCGCGTGAAGACTAGCGTCTAACTGCTCATCACTGATACTATCTCTGTCGGGCACGATGCCAGGTGAGACAGCGTGCTTTTTGGCCACGCCCACCAATGAGTTCGAGCTCGTGTGATGTGTCACCTTAAGTATGTTTTTCCAAATAAGGGCTTGCCACGACAGCCTTACGTCTTCATCCTTATACACTCGATGACAGTCATACCTACTCCAGCTAGGTCGAAAGTTCTCACCAAAGGTGCAGGAAATTAACCCAAACACGATTTTTCAATATTACTACTCTTTTCACAAAAAAGGAGCATGTTTATCTTAACGTTTAACGTCGAACGTTAACGTTTTACGGAGAAGTCTAATAGACTTCTCCGTAAAACGTTATGCGTGATCACTGATCATACAATCAAACATAAAAAAAATACGCGTCGAATTAAGAACTCCCTCCTTTTTGTTTCATCGGTTAAAAAACCAATCTTGTGGCAACTGACACGGGCAAGGGTCATTCTTTCACGGAAAATCGTAACACCGCGATTCAGAAAATGGAGTGAATTGAACAACGCCATCTATCACCAAGATATTAAACTGCTAAAATATCATGAACGGAAATTATGCTATGTAAATTTTCAAAGCAGCGACTAATCTTTTTTAGAGGGGTCCACCCTTTATAGCAGAACTTTTTATGTCATAATATTACTTTGCATAACAGCGGATAGCATAAACTTTTTTTCGCAGAAAATCGTTTGGCAGACACTCATTTATCATACATTCAAAACTCATAATTTTGTAAGTCGGAATCATCTTTAGGCATAAATTTCATATGCCTATGAATTAAAAGTAGAACCATCTTAGCGCAGAAAGTTCACAGCCAGAATCATCATTTGGCATACATTTTATATCGATAGTCACTAAAAGCAGAACTATCATATCTCAGAAAGTTTACAGTAAGAATCATCTTTTGGCATACATTATAACAGACAAAAATTCCAAAAATGCTGGAAATGAGTTCTGTTGGTTATCCTTTCACACCCTGGCAATTTTTTTGCGAAATATTTTCGATGTACAAAAATGATTTTTCTACAGATTTATTATATAATTATATGTATAGATAGAAGATATAGAATAGATTAAATCGTGAGAAAATTACTTTTGTGTTTGCTCCCTAAAGGTAAATATTTTATAGCCGTTCAAAGTATTCTTTGATTTTTTTGGTTCTTATTTATTTTTCTCTCTGTTGTCTAAACTGAATTGGTATAAATTAGTTGTTGTTGGGTTGGCTTTGCATTCAAGATGATGTTTGTGATTGTCACATTGTCTCGTGCATCTTATAAAATCATGAGTGTACAATTTTAGTCTTTTTACGACCACATAAACGTATTTTCTTTCTTTCTTTTCTTGCATATTTTGCTGGTTTCTGAGGGCAAAAGCAGCGCGGCGTTTCCTACTTGTTTGCTAATATTGATGATTCTATTTTCATTATGATCAAGCTTTAGTTATAGTCGCATTCTTGGCACGTGGCTTGCTGCCCAAAATAGCAGATAAATAGAAAAAAAATATTTTACGCATCTATACTCGTAGTCGTAGTGTTAGTTGCGGTTATTTAGTGATGAATACTGGTCGTTGCCTGAGAGAATTTACGTCGCAATTTCAACGCTAAACGCTCTCGCGCTGCCAATATGAGGTTAAGTTTGATAGCACTATTTCTCTTACTGTTGACCATCACCATCGCAGATCCGGATATTCGTTACGCGCGTTCGACCTACAGATTCGGACAGCGCCACCCGAAGTGGCGTCCAGTGCCCAAACCGAAGTTTTATGATGGTCCACGTTCACCTGTCCATCCTGTTCATCCCGGCCATTCATACCCTGCCTCGTCTGGAAAGTCAGGCAACGTGCCTCAACATCCTGACGTACCTCAATATCCGAAGAATGGATTAGGTGGTTACCCTTTATACTATACTTCGACTGCAAGGCCTGGCTTCATTCACAGTACCAACGTGCAGCCATACTATCAACAACACGTGGTCCATCATAGCTACAGCCCGAGAACAGAAGTCCATCACTACTACAACTACAATCCACCTCAGCGAATAAGATACGGCTTTACCAACCACCCTGTCTATCAAGGACACCCGCCCGTCTACGTGTACGAGTACCGAAACTCTGGTAGCAGATTCGATATTTTACTGACTGGGCTAGCGCTGTACAACTTGGGTCGTAACAGTAACTTTCATAATTACGGCCCCGATAGACGGTACAATAGCGCCCCGGGTGAGGTATGCAAGCTATGCATAAGCAAAGGACCCGTATATTACGAGGAGACGCGCATCGACTGCAACCTGATGTCGAGCTTTATTTGGGATGACACGCCGAGCTCAACACGGAACCAGCAACTTGTTGTGAAGAACACAACTCAGGTGACAGTGACGCAGACTGTAAACGGAACTGGAAATTATTCAGTGACGACGACAAATAGCACTGTGGAGGACGCTATGAACGTGAAGGGCCCCTCTTTACAAGTGACGCCGGGTATGACTTGTTCCATGATCAGAACTTTTAGAGACACCACTAATATGCGAAGATCAGTGGATTGTGGACTTTTACAAGAGTACGCGCGAAGCTCATTACTGCGAAGTATTGCTCAATGTTTATCGCCTCATACTACGACAATACTTCATTTCCTTTTCATTATTTATTGGCTTTGGAATATATTGTGAAGTCTTGTCTAT
Organism: Xestia xanthographa; assembly: GCA_905147715.2. Lineage (NCBI taxonomy): Eukaryota > Metazoa > Arthropoda > Insecta > Lepidoptera > Noctuidae > Xestia > Xestia xanthographa. The sequence continues at coordinate 10,340,500 of LR990660.1, read as the reverse complement.
TTTAAATGTAATTGCAATATCGAAGTGTTGCACAATGTTTTATTTGTTTTCCTTTTTATGTATAAATTAGTTGATTTCATATTATAATACATATCTTATTAGAGGAAAATTAATTTAATTCTTATTCATATTTGCAGATTCTAAATTATTCACTCAAGTTTATTTCGCCTTATGTTAATCTATAATTCATTACTGTATCATTTCATGGGGTGACGCATCGAAAACTACCCTGCTTCCCCTTGAAAGAACTCAAAGAGCAATTTTAAAGATAGCAAACTTGGTTCCGTACCATTGACTATAATTTAGTATTTGTTGTTATAGCGGCAACAGAAATACATCATCTGTGAAAATTTCAACTGTCTAGCTGTCGCGGTTCATGAGATACAGCCTGGTGACAGACAGACGGACAGACGGACAGACAGCGAAGTCTTAGTAATAGGATTTTCCCACATGCAGATCTGTATAAATCCTGTAACAGGACTCCATGCTCATGAACAATGCTGACAATACTAACAAGAGACAAAATTATATAGGGTGGAATTTTGTAATGCCACCTGGAGGGAAAATACTCTTAATACCGGAGATAGCAAATTTTACTCAAAGGAAAGATTCCTTCATTTTTAAAAATAAATTAATCTGCATTCAGCGATTTTGAAAATTCGCGTGCCACACTCGGGAAACGAACCGTCTAGATTCCAAAAAAATAACATCCTGTACTTTTATGGCACCAATCGATAGGGTAAATCATAAGGATCAAATCCCTCTAACAAATACGATAAATTAAATAAAAGGGAAACTATGAAATCTTAACTTTTAAATTCAGTGGGATAAGTTATAGCACTTTTAGTCAAAGGTCCATCCAATTACGAACAAAGTAAACAATTCTCTTTTGACGACATTTATTAATTAAAATGACGAAAAACTATTTACATAGGAATATTGCAATTTGCACAAACAAACACATGCAAATTGCAATCTTCTTCTGCAATCTTATTCTCTTCAATTGTAAAGGTCCATCATTTTATTAAAGTGCTTTATCGTACCTATTGAATTTATCCCATTGAATTTATAACTTAAGATTTCATGGTTTTCCTTTCATTTAATTTATCATGTTTGTTAGAGGGATTTGATCCTTATGATTGACCCTATCGATTGGTGCCATAAAAGTAGAGGGTGTTATTTTTTGGAATTAAGACGGTTCGATTCCCGAGTGTGGCACGCGAATTTTCAAAATCTTTGAATGCAGATTAATTTATTTTTAAAAATGAAGGAATCTTTCCTTTGAGTAAAATTTGCTATCTCCGGTATTAAGAGTACTTTCCCTCCAGGTGGCATTACAAAATTCCATCCTGTATAGTATGCATTTCTAATGCAACCTCTAAACATGTTTTTGCGGAAAGATTCTTTTTATTTTGAGGCCTTTTTCTGTCTGTGCAATAGATTCAATAGAAAACTAAGTTTATATTTAGCTGTAAAAAGTCTATTCCTTTATAACAACCCATATCCATATGCACAGACAGAAGATTTACTTGTTGTCTGTAAGTAAACTGCTGACACGTTGAAATTTATTTTTTAGTAAGTTGTAATTTTAGTAATTAACTTTTCGTTTAATGTTAATTTATTTATTTTAAGTAGGTATTGTGCACCTTCTAGCCTGAAACACAGGTTCCACCTAGTTCAAGCAATAAGCAAACAGTGCTCTATTTTATCTGATAAGATACAATTAAGTAATTGTAAATGTGCCCCTTTTTTATAAAATAAACGATTTATTATTATACATTTTGTCTGAACTGCTGCGGCATGTCTTGATACTTATAAAATTTGTGTTTATCTTATTAAGTATCTGAAATGCTGAAAAAGGTGCGAGTTTTAGAAGTAGTGGCACCCGTTCAGACACACACAAGTTAAAAATAAGTGCCGAAGTCAGAATACACGAGGGCTGGTGGGGCGGTGTTCCATTTAAAAATTTAGAAAAAAAAAAAAAAAAAAAAAAAACCCGACTGTGTTAAAAATAACTAATAACTTTAAATAAAAACTGAAAAGAAAAAAAACAAGTTCAGGAAACAGGACATATTGACTGTAACAGTCGGGACCCATATTGGATGTAATGATTTTAGTCTAGATTATAGCGAGATGAATAGTGGAGGAAGTGCGGAGAAAAGGGCCAGGGAAAAGGGCGATGAAAGCTGCAGCGAAGAGGGTTTTATACCGGTGACCAGGAAGCGACCTAAGCGCCTTTTAAGGAATGAGTCTGGAATTGAAGGCGAATCGGGGAAGGAGATGAGAGAAGAAAATATGGATGACACATATAAAATGAGCTTAACGTCCTTAGAAGTCTTGCCCAAACAAATGGCATTAGCAAAATTATTGAAAAATGAGAATATCCAAAACATATTAAGAATAAACTATAAGAGTCCCTACAAGGTTTTCATACATATTGCTAAGAAAGAAGATGGAGAAAAGTTGATCAAATGTCAGAAGTTCGTTGATTTAGGAGTAAGAATTCAATTTGTTAACCAACTCAACTTATCTTACGGAATCATTAAGGGTGTAGACTTGGAACTGAGTGAGTCAGAGATATTAGAGTCATTAGAGATATCATGCAAAATACTATCAGTTAGACGACTAAGGCGTATCAGTCAGGAAAGGGAGTGGGTGGAGAGTGAGACTGTGCGGGTGTGTTTTGAGAGCCCTACAACTCCAGAATTTATTCTTGCCTATGGATGCCGTTTTAGAGTAGAACGATATGTATTTCCTGTCTCTCAATGCTCCAACTGTTGGAAATTCGGTCATATAAAGAAATTCTGCCCAACAAAAAAGATTCTGTGTCCTAAATGCAGTAAAGAGCATGAGAATTGTGAAACAGACAGAATTGTATGTCCTAATTGCAAAGGGCCTCACATGGCACTTGACAAAGCGTGCCCCGTCTTCCTAAAAGAAAAAGAGATTCGCACTCTAATGAGTGTAGAGAACATATCCTATAGAAAAGCCTTAGAAATATATCTAAAGAACATCAATAAAGGCAGTATGGTTGTAGCAATTGAGGATTCTGATGAAAGAACGGAGGAGAGTCACGTTGAGCACTTTTTGGGTGAAGAAAAAACATTGAATTCATCGTCACGTAACGTGCGGTCACGCTTCGTAGCACTCGTAACTCGTAGGCTATCCGCTACGGCGTAGCACCACTTAGGCATGCGCGGGGCATAACCCAGTGCTACGACTGGGGCGGGGCCTGTGTACTTTTTGTTTTCACTTCTATCGGCAGTCCCCAAAGACTGCCCCGATTTTTTTAATGTATTATCTACACCGATTACGCTGAGATTTATGATCTGATTTACGTGATTATTCTTTAGTCTGATGCGGAATAGTTGCCATTAATTGGTCCCATAACATTTTAAATAGTTTGGTCCAGTAGTTTTAATTTTATATCATTTTTTTACTTCAATCGTGTGGTCTAAACACGTTTAGGTAGCCAAGAAAGGGACTTCAAAAAGACATCAACGCGGTATAATTTTTTTGTCATTTAATACTTCACTCGTGTGTTAAAATTTTATGTTTGTTCACCGATCATTTGTGGAGCGATTCTCAAAATTATATGAGAATCACTCCCACAAAAAGTTTTTATTTGAAAGAGTATACTCCTAAGGTGGTTCCATTAAAATTTGGTGAAGATTGATCTGAAGCTGATCTTCGGAGATATACAATGAAACTCTTCAAAAATAGACGATAAATTGATCGTGATTGCTGCAATCGCTTTGATGTTTATTGTTTATACAACATCACGCCTGTATGCTCTGAGGGGTACGCAGATGTGTACAATACTTACACCAGATTTTGACAGTTTAGGAATGTTAAGTTCCATCTATTGGAGCTAAGCCTATTACCATGACATGTATTGTTAACAATGTAAAATAAATGCAAAGCAAATATTTGTATAGGATATTACAACTAAAAATGGAAAAAGAACTTTGGCTTCAGAAGTCTGACAAAAATACTAAATCAATCAAAGGTCACCGACTTTGAAGCTTGACCTTTGTTTGATTGATTTGGTGTTTTGTCACCGGCTTCTAAAGCCAGTTATTTTTCACTTTTTTTTTCTCTTTTGTATTTTTTTTAAGTCGGTGTTTTTTTCCCTGTTTTATTTGTTAATAGTAATACCTATTAAATGGCAACGTTGTAGGTACTTTCGACTTTTCGAGTGAAATCAAAAAGAACACTTCTTTTTATTAAGTACTAGCTGATGCCCGTGGCTTCGCCCGCTTGACAACTCATACACTAAAACCTTCCTCTTCAATCACTCTATCTATTAAAAAAATCCGTTGCGTAGTTTTAAAGATCTAAGCATAATTAGGGACAGACAGACGCGGCGGTGCGCGGGGACTTTGTTTTATAATATTATTATATAGTGATATGAGTTCTTTTCAACGCTGTTAAAAGTAGGTAGGTACCTACTTACGTTAATCATTTTCTAAAATTCATAACAATCGTTATCCATGTTATTTGTAATAAGTACCTACATTTATTTTTGTACACTTTGGGCTGTGCTTTGGGGCACAATTTGTCCACCTCCATTGAAGTGTCTGTTTGTAATTTCAAAATAATAGATACCTACATACCTAACTTTTATTTTTAGAAAAAGTATTACCTAGTTACGTGCAAAAAAAAACCCTTGAAATAGGCTAGTTTCCACTATCAATAAATTGCAAATCTATTTAGTCCGTCACTTAGAGTATTGGAAAATAATGGACACGTATGTTTTGTTTTTGTAAATCAATGAATATTGACAAAGTTAGAACGCATCAAAACTCGGGAGTGGGAGCTCGTGACGTCACAATGCACTAAAACTGGTCTACGTAACAAAAGAAAAAATACGTGTCAAACATTTTTTGAAAATCTAACTGACGGACTAATTAGATTTTTTCAGGACACAGGCCTATTGTTAACAAAATCCGATTTAGATAGAGCAAAAGCAACATACATAATAACAACAGCCCATAACGTCCACTGCTGGACATAAGCCTCTCCCATGATGGGAGGAATTTGCCGTAATCTTCACGCTTGGCAGGCGGATTGGAGATCGCAGTGATGAAAGACTAACAGAAAACGCTGCTGCCCATTCTCTGGTCTACGGAGGCGCAAGGTGTTCTGCCTCAGACATTAGTCGCCTTATACGACACCCGTGAGTGTAAAGGGATGGTTCTATTCTACTCTGCTAATACCTATACAATATCTATATTACTTAAATAGTAGGTTATTTTCTGATAATAAATTCACGTGACCGAAAGTTGCGGGCAACAGCTAGTCACGTACCTATTATAATAAATATAAAGTAGGTAGACTGAGAAATTTACAGTATTTTCCCTAAAATTACCTACCAATATTATTAAGAAACAAATAAAAAACATTCTTCCTTCAAGTGCAGCTAACATGTTAAAATCTAATTTGGATTCTTCTTGTTCTCCTTAGCGTGTCGATGGCAATCTAAATTGAGTCAGCCCTAGTTTGGCGCTTTAGGTATCGTCCATCAGTTCCTGTAGTGAACAAACAACAGGACACGCAGGACACGATAATAAGTGCCCCATCGTTTGTGGAACAGCACCACATTTACACTCCACTGAGAGGGGTGACATACTTCAGAAAGCTGTTTCGGCTTTTCAGCCTTTGCGACACGAGGGTATTCAGAAGTAAAGGGTGTCGTGTATCTGAAAACTTTGATTATAACTTGCTACTAAAATCTTGAAGTCTTAACCAAGAATGGCATTTTGACAACAATTGTAAATAAGTATAGGTACGCGCTAACTGTGGACACTATATGAACAAACATTTCTATAGACCTTACTCTACACTACCGCCTCTAGCGGCGAATTCATGCCCGAACCATCACCTTTTTTATCACTCATTATACACACTATTTTGCTGCAATGCAGCAACAAAAAATAGTTGCCAAAAGATTCAAATTGGTCGACCTTCAACTCGATTTATTTTGTAATTGGTCTGACATCATAGCAGAAGAAAAATAATATTATTATAACCTTGTGACACAACGTTTGCAGCGACTTCCAAACGGTCTCCGCTCCTTTTTTCATAGCTTTTAGTAAAACTAAACAAATGTTTTTATCGTTTTATGTAAATTCGTGGACAAAGACTCTAAAATTTTATGATTCATTGAAAAAATACAAACTTTTTAGGTATCCCAGACCCACAAAATGTATTAGACTGTAATTAATTTGCCCTTAATATCTTACTAAATATATTATCAGGAAATTAAATACTATCGTCTTAAGGGGCGTTAAGCATTGTGCAACACTTCGCTGTAATGAGCTTCGCGCGTACTCTTGTAAAAGTCCACAATCCACATGTTTTCGCGTAGTAATGGTATCTCTAGAAATTCTGATCATGTAGCAAGTCATGCCCGGCGTCACTTGTATAGAGGGGCCCTTCACTTTCAGAGCATCCTCCACAGTGCTGGTCGTCACCGTCACCACAGAAGAATTTCCAGTTCCGTTCGTCTGCGTCACTGTCACCTGAGTTGTGTTCTTCACAACATGTTGCTCGTTCTGTGTTGTGCTCGTCGTGTCTTCCCAAATAAAGCTCGACATCAGGTTGCAGTCGATGCGCGACTCCTCGTAATCGCCGGGTCTTTTACTTATTTGTAGTTTGCACATCTCTCCCGGGGAGCTACTGTACTGTCTATCCGAGTTGTAATGATGAGAGTGACTGTTGCGGCCCAAGTTGTACAGCGCTAGTCCAGTCAGTAAGGTATCGAATCTGCTGCCAGAGTTTCGGTACTCGTACACGTAGACGGGTGGGTGTCCTTGATACACAGGGAGGTTGGTCATGGACCCGTAGCTTATCTGCTGCGGTGGACTGTAGTGGTAGTGGTGATGGACTTCAGTTCTCGAGCTGTAGCTATTATGGACCGCGTTGGGTTGTTGATGGTATGTTGGGCGCGTGTTGCCGCTGTTTGTGTTACCAGACAACCCAGTCGAGGCAGGGTATGAGTGTGCACCGCCTGAACCATATCCTGATGAGTGTGTTCCGCCTGAACCATATCCTGATGAATGTGTTCCACCTGAACCATATCCTGAATGCCCACTAGACCCGGGATAGTGGTGCGAGCCTCCGTGCGTGGAATGGCCATGGCTGCGTCCCGAGACAGAAGACGTTGCCAAAAATAACACTATAAAAATAAGTCTCATGTTATCGTCGCGAGTGACTGGATGGGACTAAATGAGTGTCGGCTGTGGTCACTCCCTGAGTCCGTCACTAAACAATCACATTAAGCATGACGCAGTGGGCGCGGTGTGTACTCGGCACGCAGGGGTCGCGACCTACCCAGATATCCCGCTGTCGCGTATCGGTATCGCAGTACGCTATCGGGACAAACGTGCGACGTATTAGGGTAATCTTATTTATTAACAGCATAGGACTTGCAGGTTTAAAAAAAAAAACAAGAAATATTATTACGATACTTTTAATCATAATAGGTAATTAGCAGAGCTTAAAATTATTCCATTACTGCATTAAAATTATAAAATACCGTCGGTCAGTCGCGTCACCAGTGTAAGAGCGTCTTTCACTTTGTGCTATTACAGATATGATATACTAAACATAGAACATGCAGGTTACATCGAGTTACTACAATTCGATAGCTCAGCATATCATTACTATCAAAATGTTGAACTGTTTACGTATTACGTATAAACTATGATAGCTAAGCTATCAAATGCTACATACTACGAGTTTTTAACTGGAAATTTTATCCATTAATCTAGTTATACATTATATGCAATATGAAATACTTATTTGGCTGTGAAAGAGGCTCTTAGAATCATAATAATGACAGTTACAACAGAAACACATCCTTGTGACTTATCGGATAAGAAACAATAAATTAAAATGGAATTAACTTGTCACGGCTAGCGAGGTGTTTCTACAGAGTGAATTGTTTGTGTTGCAGGATTCTGGCATCAGCCTCATTACGTCACACCAGTACATCGCATCGCACTTGTGTGGTCTGCACGCACATTTATTTTAGACGAAAATAAATTAGAATATTTCACTTTTTTTTTCCAAAATTCATTTATGCTAGAAAGTGTTTGTGAGATTCCTGTGCATACAAACCACATATAATTGGACCCTTTCCATTTGGACTAGTCCAAAGGCAGAAACATTTCGTTATAACTAAATTTACATCTTACTTAAGTTTAAGGCGACTACAGGAGCTAAATTAGCAACTCTATTTGTGGTGGTTCAAACTTCCTTTGAAATAAAGTTCTAATCAGCTTGCACTACAAAGTGGTTGTTACGTCAGTCACTGCAGCCGAATAGTTCGAAACGACTGGTTTTTTGCGATTTACAAAAAATCTATAGATTGGACTAAAAAAATAAAACACTATCATGTTATTATGTTACTTAAAGAATTATTTGCCAAAAAAATCAGAATGATCGCATGTATTTTTTTGGTATGGTTTTACTTGTTAAAAGAAATTTTTAGATATAAGTTCGTGATTTTTTTTATCGAGTAAAATTTGTTGTATTATGTTTTTAAAACACTATCACACTAGCATAATATCCTGAAGAATATCATATATTTTTCTGGTTTTGTTTATTGCAGTAAATCATATGCTTTTTTGCATTATATCACTCGCGTTTAGCTCCTGTAGTCCCTTAACAGTTGTTTTTTTAATGTGATAACCCTCTAGTAGTCTATATTGTCTATTAGCGACGAGAGCGATATAAAAGGAGATCTGTGTTTACCAATTAATTCCCATTTCCACAATATTGACAGTTTACTAAATATGTTAGGATGAATGATGATTTTTAAAACAACCTTAGTAACTCAATGTACTCGTCCATAGAATCTTGAGCTTAATTTAAAAGATATGCTTGCAAAAGATCTTTTTAACATTTTCAGTTCAAACGAGATCAATTTTACAAAAACAAAATTGGGATGGCAAACAAACGGAAATTATATATTAATTACTTTTACAGTTCCTACCAATGGACTTAGTCAAAGCACACGAGCATCTGAACTGTATAATTTAAAATACAAAACATGTGTTCAAAAATAATTTTCAGATTATGCAAAAATATTCAATTTCTTACTCTATTACCGCAAAACAATGATTGCAGTACATTTATTTAATTCTAACTCCTAATATCGTACAGTTTATGTACTTATTGACCGTACCAATAATTTTTACATCTATTTTATACGACATAAGATCCAAATTACAATGTATTCAGAGCTCTTTCATTTTCTATGTGTATTGCAAATAGTGCAACAGGTTGCCGAGCCAAACATTACTTTTTTCCACTTAGATTTAAGTTCCGACCATGTATTGCAGAGTTTTGTCTAGATTAAATTCTGGGATTAGTATATTCGCCAGATCTCCATATAACAGAACAGATTGGGAACACTACATGTCACCCAATTAGGACAAATGGATCGCTTAATAAAAAATGTCGTGTTGAATGATAAGTGTGTCTGGTATCCTTGAAAACAATTTATTAATACGGCCACAAATAAATTGAGCCACCACATTACGTTGATTAAATTAGCATTCGCATCGTGACTACAAAAAAAATTAGATGAATGGTACGGTCAGCCGCGCGTCAGTAGTCAGTAGAACCTTGATCGCTGCTACGACACGAACGGCTCGTCCAATGAACGTGCGGTCGTCTGTACAATGACTAACACAAGAACGCACATGAAGAAAGAGCTCATAACCAAAAACAAACGTCCATGTGAACTGTGAAACTTAGTGTTGGAGCCCGGTTACTAGTGACGTAGTAAGTGTATAGTCTGTGGCACAGTACACTCAGCGGCGCGGGAGGGGGGGCGCTAGCCGTGGTTCACGTTGACGCCTGACTCCAGTTCCGACGCCGGCGTCTCTGGTTCTTCGTCGTTGTAGATGTTCTCGGCCATCTGCCATACCTGCGCACAAATTACAACCATAAAGCAAATAGCAATCATAACATAACATATTTGACCAGTTGTCTTCTATAGTCTGCTCCAGATAAATAGGAATTAAAGGTCATTAACCCGCATGCATTTATTCAAATACATAATTTCGAAAACATAAATAATGACATAAACTTGTCCCGAAACGACCTTTTTCGTGATCCTTGACTTTTTCTAGTAATAAAAACCGGCCAAGAGCGTGTCGGGCCACGCTCAGTGTAGGGTTCCGGTCCAGAAATTATTTTGGACAACTTTTTGTCTTTTTTGTACAAAAACTGTTGTTTCCATCAAGTTCAAAATGATTTTCCTAGAAAGTCCTTATAAAGTTCTACTTTTCAGATTTTTTTCATATTTTCTAAACTTATGGTTCAAAAGTTAGAGGGGGGGGACACATTGTTTTTTTACTTTTGGAGCGATTATTTCCGAAATTATTGACATTATCAAAAAATGATTTTAGGAAACCCCTATTCATTTTTAAATACCTTGCCAACAATATATCACACGTTAGGGTTGAAATTAAAAAAAAAAATCACTTCCCACTTTACATATAGGGGGGCTGGCTCTACCCTAATAAAACATTTTTTTCCAATTTTTATTTTACCACTTTGTCGGCGTGATTGATATACATATTGGTACCAAATTTCAGCTTTCTAGTGCTAACGGTCACAGAGATTAAGCGAGGACGGACAGACATGGCGAAACTATAAGGGTTCCTAGTTGACTACGGAACCCTAAAAAACGATTCATAATGAATTGTCAGGGTACATACGCAGATAAATTAAGGAAAGAGCAATGACCTTTAATTCCTACTTATCTGGCGCAGACTATAGTCCTTTGTAATAGAGGACGACGCTATTAACAGCCAGCACAAATCCAGACTTCGTGGCTGCTACTAAGGAATTCCTGATAAAAATCCGATAACACCAATCCTGATCTAGGAATCCAACCCAGTACCTTATGTTTAGTAGTCGCCATAACCCAACTTCATCTTTCTTGTTAAGTTGTTTGGTCTACCAACCCGCACTGACCCCGTCTCAGTCCCTGTCACAGAGGAGGCCTATTTCCCCAACGGTGGGAATATAACAAAACGCTACGCCCGCTATTCAATGGCTCGTACGTAATTGTAAGGCACCATCACGCGACGTCACGTGCATGGCCACTGACAGGTCACTTCACGCGACGTCGCGTGACTTGGCAATGGAAGTGTTAAACTAAGTATGTATTTTCTGTCAGAAATTTCTGCAGGACGGGACTTAAACATAATTCCGTTTAAGTTGTTATTGTCGCAAAGTGGGTGTGCCACTGCCTACTCCTCCCTCTAGGAATAAGAGTTTAATGACGTCATGTGATAAATAACGGATGGTTTCCAGCTAGACTAATTATTCTAATGGCAGATTGTATGTAGGATTTGCCTAGCTATATGTAATAATAATAATAAATGTTTTATTCGCTAAGATGTACTATCGGGGTCTTTTCCGCCTGACCATTTTAATTTTTTTTCGCTTAAATCATGCGGAGGCGCTGGAGCCACGCCCCTAAAGTTTGGGCCTATTAGGAAAGCGTCAACTTTGGCGCGCAAAATAACAATAACTCTCGTTTGGCGTGCGTCGTCAATGCGCTCGGCCGATTCGGTATCTTTTCATTCATTTTTTCTACACAAAGTCACCGGGCGGGGCTAGAGAGCGTTTTTATGTTGCGAGTGCAAGCAAAAATGAGCTTAGTGGTGGTCAGGCAGGAGTGTCCTCGATAGTACATCTTAGTGACTTAAAATAGGAGAATGAACATTGGATTACAATTTCATTGGGTACTGTAGCTAGGGCTTATATTAGGCAAATTAAGTAATAAGTATCCCTGACTCCGAAACTAGGCATAACCTGCATCTACAGAGCCAGTGGTTCCTTCTTGGGGTCTAGTCAGCCGATGTTGAGTAGTAAGGTAATTAAAAATATGCAACAAAGATGTAAAAATAATAATTGTAAAAGGGTTATCTAATATGTACCGAAACATTAATATCGAAAAGGTGTTGCCATAAGTTTGCGTAAGTGTTCGTTAATGTAGAAGTGTGTTTGTGTGTACATAGTGTGCCGTGTGTGAAGGTGTTATGGAGAGCTGTAATCGAAGGTAACGTAAACGAGAGTAAATTTTCAGTTTCGTCGTATGTCAAATTTAGTAAGTAATTAGTAACTTTTCTTTTTTAGGTTATATTGGTTTAACGTGTGTATATTTATGGATTTGTTTAAACTGTTATATAATTTAGATACTAAAAAAGAGTATTGTCGTGTCGCAAAGCTTGTTTTAATTTGGGTATAATTACAAATGGGTTTCCCGCTACGCCCTGTTCTATTTTTAGCGTGTGGAAGAGAGGCATGTTTTCTGAATATTATGCGTAGGATGAAGAGTTTCCTTACAGAGAGACAATTGCAGTCTTTATATTGTCAGAGTTTGTGGGTCATGACTTTTAATAAAGCCCTTTGCGCTCTTTCGAGGCCCAACACCGCGGATTTATCAGTGCCACCCCAAAAGGGGATGCAGTAGGAGAGAATAGACTGGCACAGGGCAAGGTATACTAGTCTCATCGTGTCCATATCGGCTACATCGCGGAGGTTTTTGAAAATGTAAATGAGTCGCCAACTTTTTTTTTTTTTTTTCGGAAAATCATCAAATAACTCCTCCCGCTCTGGGCGGAGCAGGAGGGAGTGTCAGACTTTTACTGACTAAAACCCATCCTTGTTCCTTCATCGCCCTTTGTGTTCCGGGGCCGCGGTAACTCTTTCGAACAGTCCCGCAACCCCGGCAGGCATCGGTCCCTACGGACCCCTTCCCTTTTGCTGACTCTCTTTGAGGCGCGCGTGGAACACGAACGCGTCGTCGACACGGCCTGTCGTCATGAGACGGACGGACGGCGAGCTAGCCCATAGCCCACCGTCCACAGGCCCGCGCCTACGGTGGCCGGGGGCCACGTGGTGGTGGCCGGGGGCCACGTGGTGGTGGCCCCCGACGCCCGGGGCGTCTCCCGCGGCGGCCGGGACGTTGAGAGGTTCTCTCCCTCTCACGTTCCGCCACCTCCTTCTCTAGCATTACTGCTTTGCAGAAGGAGGTGACGGCGTCCCATTCCGTCTCGCTCCGGACCATGGCTTGCACCAGGGCCGGACGCGAGAGGTCGCCGCCGCCGATCGCCGCTTCGAGGACACGGCGGTGCTCCGCCCACGCGGGGCACACCTCCACCGTGTGTTCCACTGTGTCCTCCGGTCGATCCTCACAATGGAAGCACCCGGGCGTTTCCTCCCGCCCGATTCGGTGCAGGAACCTCCCGAACACTCCGTGTCCGGTGAGGACCTGCGTCAGGCGGAAGGTGAGGACGCCATGGCGTCTCTCAAGCCACTCCTCAAAGAGGGGACTTATCGCCACTATTGTGGCGTGCCCTGCACGGGGTTGCGACAGTCGCTCTCTCCATGTCGCCATGAGATCCCGCCGGAAGTCTGTCCGCTGAGCGACAATTTGTCGCTGCAGCGGAGTTTCCCCCCGGCGTAGCGCCTCCGCGCGCCATTCATGCAGGCGCGCGAGGACTATCGCCTCCAGATCCCATAGCGGCAATCCGGCAAGGAGGCTCGCCGCCTCGCGGGCAATCGTGCGGTAGCCCCGGGCCAGCCTTACGGCTACTACCTTTTGGGGCGCGTTCAGGTAGTGGGCGGCACGCCGCCTCAAAGAACGCCCAAAGGCTCCAAAAGGGGATGCAGTAGGAGAGAATAGACTGGCACAGGGCAAGGTATACTAGTCTCATCGTGTCCATATCGGCTACATCGCGGAGGTTTTTGAAAATGTAAATGAGTCGCCTTAGTCGGGTTTTTAATATTCAAAAATGCGTGTGCCAGTCCAGTCTCTCATATATGTGGACACCCAGGTATTTGGTAGTAGATATGAGCGCCGATGGCCAATTCCGCGGCGGCGGCGTAGCCAGGAAATTTTCACGGCGGCGGCGGCGTCGCGGCGGCGGCGCGGCATGGCCGGCCGTGGGCCTTAGTTTTTTTTTTATCAGGGAGAGATTTCTTAAAAATAACAAAGAAAACCATATTGTTGTTACAAAAAAAAAGTTTACAGTCTTCTAAATAATAATTGGAGATCACGTTTACTGAAAAAAAATAATTTTAGCATTTTGAGTTGAAGTGAAACCGAGTTTTTTTAATTAGAGCACTATCTATCTATTTAATAAAAACTGTTTAAAAAAAAAAACTGAAAATATAAGTATTTTAAGTAGTAGGTATAATATATTTTGTTTGTTGTTAACACCACACTACTATACACGTTTACTCGGTAAAATATTCGATTCGACTGCGTTAGCGACGAGTGTGGCGAAGCGACTAGGCTTACTAAATACGGAGACGCGGTGCGTCGCGCGGTGCGTTGAATCATTCCCCCTGCGTCGAATCCCTTTGCTTCGACTCGTGAAACAAATGACATCTGTTTTAAAAAGTTTACGCTTGACCACGAGATTGGAAAAGTACACATATAACAAAAAGTGAAACGCTTTTATTTGCAAATAAAATTATATTTATTTTACACAAATTATACATTTAATATTTTAGGAGACAACAAGGCTATTCTAAATTAATTTATAATATCTAATATGTATTGACTGAAATCTTCTTTTTGGCGACCAAAGTACTAGGCTTGCATACATTCAAGGGAGTCTACCTCATGTTCTGTGGTCTACCTACATATTGTACATAATTGAAATAAAGGTTAAACTAATTATCGAAATACCATCTTCAATAATTCAATTCATGGAAGTTAATACTTTTTGTCTGTTTACTGCATAGATCTTGTGCAAAATGTTCTGTGGTCTACCTACATATTGTACATAATTGAAATAAAGGTTAAACTAATTATCGAAATACCATCTTCAATAATTCAATTCATGGAAGTTAATACTTTTTGTCTGTTTACTGCATAGATCTTGTGCAAAACGTATACGGAAAAAAAAGTCGTTTCCGCAATATCTTTTGCGTAGTCAACGAAGTATTCTAGTAAACTAAGTAATTAGTTTGATGTACAGAATACTTCGTTGACAGCTTCGTGAAGGGTCCGTTTACACCCTGTATTAAAGATAGTTTTTTTCTGTTTGCGACACGTTGCGCTTAAATTATTTACCCTAACAAAAGTACTACATCATCAGCCTACAGCAGTCCACTGCTGGACATAGGCCTCCTCAATCGCACGGCATTCAACTCGATTCTCAGCAACTCTCATCCATTTGCTACCAGCCACTCTGCCAGCCAGCCTGAGGGCATTCCCACCTTTATACGCTTGCCGATTCGCGTTCTCCACTCAACTACACGTGTATCCCAATGTTTATCGGTTATATGGCCGGTCCATTGCCACTTCAACTTACTTATTCTGTGAGCTATGTCGACAACTCTGGTTCTGTGACAGATCACCTCGTTCCAAATGCGATCCCTTAGAGAGACTCCAGGCATAGCCTGTTCCATAGCTCGCCGAACGATCTTGAATGTATGGACCAGCCGAGCCGTGAGTGCTCACATTCTGGCCCCGTAAGTCATAACAGGCAGGACGCACTGGTTTAAGACTTTACTCTTTAGGCTCTGTGGATTACGTGACGAGAAGACCCGAAGAAGTTTTCCAAATGCCCAGCTGCCCAGCGCAGCTGAATTCTTCTGTTAGTCTCCCTCTTCAAGTTGTTCTAACCAAACTGCAGAGTTTGGCCAAGGTAGACATATTCTGGCATTGCCAAAGTCCGAGGCTATGTGCTTTCATGGGCCTGGGAATGCGCCAGCGCCGGGATCCTTACTGACGGTAGAAGGGGTATCCATCGGCGTCGAGTCGACTTTGAAGTACCTAGGACTCGTCGTCGACAGCCGGTGGAACTTCTACCAATATTTCTACATGGTAGCAGAGCGTGGTTGCACCCTGAGACCAATGCGTATTGAATAATCAACTAGGCCATCCAGCATCTGCTGCAATTCGTGCAGCGATCCAGCCAACAAAAGTACTAGGCTAGCAGGAATTGAAGATGGTATTTGAATCACAAGTTAACTGTAACAATATTAAACAGTAAGTAGTTACCCTACACCTACTCAGATACCAGGAACGTAAAAATACACAACTCCTTGAACTTATGCTAGCCTAGTACTTTTTGGTGGGCTATCAATGTATTATTTAAAATACGGATAACCGGATGAGCAAAATAACTTTATTAATTAAAAAGCCGTATTTCGTTTTAAATGTGACTGTACTCTGTGACAGCTATGTCGAGGCGAAACAAAAGACAGTGCATCAAAACCAAGAAAAATCACAAGTCGACATAAAGGGATTCGACGCAGGGGGAATGATTCGGTGCGGAATTTGTGCGGCGCGGCTTCAATTCAAACATAATATGACGATTGACTATGTATGGGAGTGTTCACGGAGAAGCAATTTTGCGCGCGTTTACTGAAATGCAGCGTTGCGTTGGCCGCGGCGGTGCACGCGGCTTCACACGCGCAAATACAAATATATCGCAGATGACACCGCCTCCCGTAAACGGGAAAACGCGCAACACGCCGCATAACGCGCCGCACGACGCGCCGCGTCTCCGTAAATGAGCACTTATGCGATAGGGCCGCGCGTGCGAGCAAGCAAGTTGTGACTCGTCGCGACGGCGCGCCGCACGCTTTACTCGGCGACGACGCGTCGACATGAATTCACGGCGACGGCGGCGCGCCGGCGCGGCGCTCATATCTATTTGGTAGTAGTAATGTATGTACGTTTGAAATTAATTGTTCCAGCTTTGTTTTGCCAGAAAGCAATGCTATTCAATGTTGTTACGCAAAATACGTGCTTTGGACGTGAAGTTGCGGAAACCAGCCCGTTATACAACCATACAATTTTGCAAATACAAGCATTCATATACGACAATGAGAAGACTGAGCAAAGAGTATTCGCCCAATTAAGAGTTAAAACAAAGTTGTATCTAGAAAATGTGTTTTAAGTCAAAGTTAAAACCACAATAAAATTATTATTTTGAAACCATTAGTATCCTTTTTTTGGGTTGGAGCAGCATGGTTTTACCTCCATAAATACATGTATGGACATACACATTTATAGCTATTTCTATAGCTACCAATAGGGAATATGCATGCAATACAAAACTCTTTTTATTTATTAAAAATGCCTTGTATTGGCCCATAAAAACACTGTCGTACACTTGTTTAAGTTGCGAATACATCACTTATTTTACAATTTACTCTTATATGTAGCATGTTTTTGGTGAAACGGAACGCACTCTCAAAACGCGTCGTCTTCGATAACGCCGGTAGTGACGTCAAACTTTTCTTGGGTTGATAGTTCTGTAGTTTATTGATTTAAGTGAAAAAAAAATTACGTGCATATTCCCTACATAAGCAAAGTCAAGGGTAATAGATAGTCCAGGGTTACGGGACTGTTCGAAAGAGATACTGTGGCCCCGGAACACAAAGGGCGATGAAGGAACATGGATGGGTTTAGTCAGTAAAAGTCTGACACTCCGTCCTGCTCCGCCCAGTCATTTGATGATTACCCATCCGAAAAAAAAAAAGGTAATAAGCCATTTTATAATCAGAATCCAGATCCATCTACAATCATCATCAGCCTATTAATGTTCCCACTGCTGGGACACAGGCCTCCTCTCTATGACAGGGAATGGGCTATAATGCACCACGCGGGCCCAGTGCGGTTTGGTAGATGTCACATGTCTTCGAATTTTTTGGTAGGACATGCCGGTTTCCTCACGAAATTTTCCTTCACCATTTTGATCCTCGATAACGCCGGTAGTGACGTCACTTTTCTTGGGTTGATAGTTCTGTAGTTTATTGATTTAAGTGAAGAAAAAATTACGTGCATGTTCCCTTCTATAATGTATCCATCTACAAACCTGCATAATATTGTCTTCTGAGACGGAGCAGATGACCCATGGCTCGTTGGGGTTCCATGAGAAGTCAGATATCTTGGCGGTGTGACCTCCGTGGATGAACAGCAGCTCTGGAGGACCATCCTCGGCGTCTTCAGCCGTCTGCTCCTCGCCTATCTTCGACAGATCCCACACGTGAAGCCTGCAACAATATTCGTTACTTATCAAATTTACGTTTGGTAGGTCCTTGTGGGTTGGGCGCATCTCGAATAGTAACTAGGAGTTCATCACAGTTGGGTTTCGAGTTCCTAGTTTAAAAGTGACTGTTTCAAGTGACTTAATTATTTTTTCTTGTTTTTTTTTGACCTAGTTTAGTAAACGAAGGTTGACGAGTTTTTCCGAGTAAACAAGCTGCAGTGGCAGTGAGGGCCATAGTTAGTAGTGGCATATTTTATTTTTGAATTGTTTTTACTATGAACACTTTTAACGTGCACATCTTGCTACATCGTTCTCATAATAATGAACCATCTCAACATGAATGTTGTGGAATGTACAATACGGCCGACGTATCTTGGCGACTCCGAACTTCGCGCAAAAGGTTACGCAATCACTGTTTTGAGGAACCAAATGGTGGCATGAGGCGACGTGGGGGGGTGGTGGTCTAGGCTAGAGATTGACCATACATAAACACAATCGACCCTTTATTCAATCTAATATCGTAATCAATTAGTTTTATTTAGATTTAATTGATTTTTGTTTATTAAGGATATTAAGGTTGAAGCTTCGACTGACCGTTCATACATTTTTGTCTCGGGTTTTACACTAAACACAGACACTCTTTCTTTAAAACTAATCATTTTATCACTTCTCTATAATAAAAGGTCTACGCGTCTGACCTCTTTTGGCAATAACTTACATTATTTACTGAGAAAAACAATAGTGAAATCCCGACAAAATTTGACACTTATTTAGTAGTGTGCGTGACTTTTGACAAGCAAACCAAAAGCGTTGTTTGGACATTGACACGCTAGATGGCGTGCAGACGATCATACAATTCTGATAAATCAATAACTTAAGTTCAATAATTGGTTAATTCCCTTTCCAACCGTTAAAAAAAAAAGCAATATTAAATAACATAAAACTGATGACCTTAGACATCAATGTTTTGTTTTTTTACAATTTTCTTACTTATTATTGTTGTGTGGCAACAATAAACACCAATAGTCGTAGGTAGGTTATAAGCAACGATGCCGTCCTTCCTGACCTTGACCTACATGGAATGCGCCAAGCGTTGCCAAACTTCGTTCTCTTGTTTGACTGTTATAAAATACATTCTTACTTCGATTGTGACGCGCTATGATTTGCGCGCGGAATTTCTTGCGCATTATATTTTGTATGCTATGCATTTTCATTCATTCAAATTGCAATATTTCTCCAGTATATAATTTGATTCATTTTATGTATTAGACTATAATGTAAAATATCGTAGGTATAGTAATTAATTGTTCTACAAACGCAATTCTATTTTCGGTGGTATTTGAAACAGCAAGTTGACCCTTGATTTTTGTGAAATCTCGTCACAATACTAATTACCTACGTCATACGTGTCAGTGATGAGTACAAAGTCGGTGTTTCATATTATTTGAATGTGTTTGAATATGTTTTTGGTCAACAATAAATACAATAAGTCGGTAAACTACCAAAGTATTCACAAAATTAAACTTGCAAACATTGTGCAAAATATGGTTTTCGGGACGCCTTTTATGAATTTTGCAAACAGTTTCGGACAGACAGACACACAATAATATTAGTTGGTTTTATTTTGTAGTATCTACCAAGCTCTCTCTCTCTAGTTCACGACAAATTGTTATGGTGCGTTCAGAAACAAATATAATTCAGTTACTTAGAATCTGTTTTGTGCTTTAAAAATAACGTGTCTAATTTGATTTTGTTTTCTTATTCGTCGACCGAATATTATAAAGATAACATTCAAATATAATAAATATATATATATAATAAAATGTAACTTTTTATTTTTCTAGATTTTGTTTCGAACGCAACCCTATTTTATTAATTATCTATGATCTGGAATATTGCAATTTGTACATGTTTGTGAATTACGATTTTACGATAATATTCTAACACTAATAGTAACATTCTTTTCAAGCGTGGGCCTTAGTTACTATACTCTATGCGTGGGCCAGACTCACAGTGCGCGCTGTTGTAAACCGCCGGTGGACACCGATGTGGTGTGTGGAGGGCTTGTTTACAACAGTCTGGCACGTGCATCAATTTTTTTGATTGTGGAAGCTGGTCCAAATACCTGTTTATCTGGGATATCTGGGTATCGCATTGTGTACTTGAAGCATGTAATAAATAGAGTGGGCATTTCTTCTGGAAAGACGTCGAAATATGTGTGAATCTTCACAAATTGAATTTGTTAATTAATGTTCAAGTGCAGTAAGTATTATGTATAATAAAATTGTAAGGATAGCAGTGATAAAATAAATATTGCACTTGCACACAACTCACAACAAGTCCGGGTATTCCAACAATGTCAGATAATAAAAAAAGATCACTAGATTGCTATTCTAAAAGGTTATGATGTGTCTTCAGACGGTGTTCCGTTTGTTACTGTATAAGTAGATGGAGGATGGTTGAAAGGATCAGGTAAGTTAATATTTCACAAAACACAAATTTTGTTCTGATAAGACTTTTTTATTACGTGCAATATTTACAAATGTTGCTTTTGCATTTCCAGACCTGCATTATTGGTAAAGAAACCAAAAAATGTCTTTTTCTTGCTGTTAGAAACAAATATTGTTATACCTGTCAATATTATGAGAGGAGAAACATGGATATGAAAGCATAATATTACTGCAAAAATTTTACTGGACCATCTAGAGCAATGGAATTAGAAATTATTGTGGAAGGCTTTCAAAAGAGTGAAGAAATACATCAACTTCAATATTTGAGTTTTATTGGTGACGGAGACTCCTCTGTGTTTGCAAAATTGAAACAGAAAGTGTCTTTTTGGAACATAATAAAAAAAATATTGAATGCAAGAATCACATCAAAAACTATACCAGTGTTATAACTATAAAGTATACAAGTGGAAAACGAATTAATTTAGGAAAAGGGGGTTCTTTCCAGCAACATGTTCATGTGGCAGGTAAATATAAAACAGTCAGAAATTGTTAGAACCAGTAAGAAATTCTTTGATTATAATGGCTTTGGAATATCATGATTCTCCTGCCCTTATTTTACCCAATTTAAATGGGGTTGCCGCAACATGTATTTTTCTTGGAATATAACATTTGAAATATGTTTTCAGGACTATCGCTTGCTAATGGACACAAATGGCATGAAACTGCATGGAAAAAGCAGGCCACACACTGTTTTTCGAGATAGTGAATTTATCAGCACACACTACACTATTCTGCCAGAAATAACTTTGAGACGTGTTCAAAAAAATGCTAAATGTAAATCTAAATAGATTTGAATGGTATGTACACAAAGCTTTTCCTTTTTTTTTTCACTTCATAAATTGTTTCAATTTCAATGTCTAATTAAAATATATTATTATGTTATTCTAGTGAAAAATCCTTCTGCAGCATCAACTTCATCATCATCAGCCTATTAATGTTCCCACTGCTGGGACACAGGCCTCCTCTCTATGGGAGGGAATGGGCTATAATCCACCACGTGGGCCCAGTGAGGATTGGTAGATGTCATGATGGCAGCATCAACATCAGTTGGAAATTCAAGCAAAGAGAAGTAAAGTTTTTTTAGAGCAGCTTTGGACATCGACGGTAAATAAAATTTTCAAGTGAATGGTAAATAATATTCTTCAAAAAGTAACAAATATACCTAAGTACCTGTGTTTTATTTGCAGCAGCAGTGTAGCAGTGGTTTCCAGACAGGAAGTTTCAAGGCAGAGAGGGTGAAATCAACAAGTCAAATGATTTTTGTTCTAATTGAATTTTGGCAGTACCTAGTTTGTTTAGAATCTACATTATCATTGTTTATTTCTTTTTATTTTGTATCAAATGGTGAAATAATACATCATTATGTATACATATTTCATATAAAGAGCAGCTTATTGAATTTAACAAGTGGTTATAATAATAATAGAAAAACTTTTATTTTCAGGCTACTTTGGCCCTTACATCACCTTACAGACTAACATATACATTATAACCGAACTACTTGCTCAATTCATTATGCTGCTCTTTAGAATTTCATTTTACTGAAAGCTTTTGTTGAGTATTTCGAAATTAGGAAATATTTTTTTCACCTTCCTGGTTATTAGTGCAAAAAAAAACGTGTTTTAGTTTTGTTGTTATCTCTTATATAAGAATGTTGTTCCCGTGTTATGAAATGTCTAATTATTGTAATAATTGGTACTGTTACAAATCATCAGTGTTATTAGTTTTGAGTGAATAGGCATGTATCAGCATAATTTCCTTCAAATACTTCTGTTTTGATAAAACAATCACTGTAATGTTATAAAAAAAAACTGCGTTTAATTGTAATTAATGTTGACATAATTTATTTCCCAAAATTATAAATAAATTAAATAGTCTATGCCAACAAATAATATAACTTTTATTTTTATAAAAATCGTACATATTAAATACCGTAGCAGGTGGCGTTCTGCTAACCCAATCTACTCATTTAGAAAAATGAAAAACTTGTTTTTTAGTTCACGCCATCTAGTGTCAATCTTCGTAAACGTAGGGATTAGATACTCATCCACGTATGTGTGTGTAAACGACACTGTATTCGATAGCAGATGATAAAATCGGGTTATGTGTCGAATTGGGTGGATTTTGTGGGAATTTTAAGACCCAGTTCGATAAAGCGCAATGTCCGATCACCGCGTCCGCTACTCATACGACTTAATAATTTTCCAATTACACAAAAACCCAAATAAACTAAAAATGTTGACTTCAACGCCATCTCGCGGGAAAATGGCTGGGAGCAGCCTGTATGAATCACCTTAAACGAAATAGGTTTACAAATATAGTGTATTTTGTTTGTGAATAAACGGATTTCGATTTAAATTAAAAAAAAACTTATAAAATTATATTTTCTCGGTTGAAAGACATGATTTACATAAAATATCAGTTATCTATTAACAACTACTTGAGTAATCACTATTTGAGACAATTTAAAACCTCCTTAAAAAAATTAAAAATAAATATATTATTTGACTTAATTTTAATCGATTTGATTAAAAATCGATTAAACAACACCCTCAGGAACGCGTATTGGACATCCCTATTTGATTACTTCGTGAAGCTTCGTGCTTATTCGGCAATGCTCGGTACACGGTAATATGTCTCAGTCACAGTTAGCATTGGTGTCGTTTTCGTATCGCTATCTCTGTCTTGAGTACAGTCGGTTATAAAAGTTTTCGTTGTTATTGTTGTGAATTGTTATTATTCTGATTTTTATTTTTTATTTTAATGATGAATTGATTTATGTGTGGATTTTAACTTTGATTATGATTTTAATAATGTAATGATAATAAAATTTTAATGTGTAAATCTTGTGTAATAATTATGTAAACTGAGTTATATGGGCCTGAGGCCTGAAATAAACGATAATAATAATTATTGTTTAGTTTTTTTGTTTAGTGTTAAGTTTGTTCTATTTGCGTTATTTGCAAGTGTCAGTTGGCACTTATATTATTCGCCAAATATGCCAACCAAAGCATATTATGGTAATTTTATTCGTACATTGGTTTATAAAAAATAATGACAATAACAGTTTTCTTCACGAGTGTACATGCGCTAAAGTTCGCAGATCCTATGTTCAGACTCGCCAAGATATGTCGGCCGTATTGGTTTTGTAAAAATATTCTGATTTAAAATAGTGTCCATGGAGTTTCTTGCCCGTTCTTCTCCATAGAGATCTACGCTAGGGAATGGGCAACTACAATACTTTCACAGTTTTTATGTCTTGTTGACTGGGACTGTAGCTACATTTAATTTTCATCTTTTTTTCGACAATTCAAAAGTGCCTGTAACTGGCCTACTTGAAATAAATGCTTTGATTTTGATAGTGGCCATGTTTCCTGAAGGACCGATGGCCCCTGTACCTCAATGCATCTATCAACACCGTGTTTTGAGTGCGTTACTACACTTACATTGAGTCATACCGTAAACCGTGATTTTTCAGCCAAAAAAAGTCGGTTCCAGTTAAAAATTTTTGGGCAGTGTTACTTATTTTGGTGTACAGAATGCTTGGTCGACGGCTTCGTAAAGTCCGTTTACACCTGGGGCATTCAACGTGAAGCGGACAGGTAAAAAAAGTTGATGTGTCCAATTTTAGTAATATTCGATTGAGTTGTACCTATGTAAGTCCTCGACCCAGTTATACTTACAATATTTTTGCGGTACAATTATATAGTTAACGAGTAGGTCATTGAACTTTTGACTAACTAGCAAGTATGCGCTACTATATATTTTACCGCAAAAATATTGTAGATCTGTGTCGAGGACAATGTAAGTACAACTCAATCGAATATTACTAAAATCGAACACATCAACTTTTTTTACCTGTCCGGTTCAAGTTGAATGCCCCACCTTTTATATCTCGTGAATAACTTAGATAACTCAATGCAAATTTTCGTGATTTATTTGTTGCGTGTCTAGATCTGTCAAGTTGTTCTGTGCATTACCTCCTGTCGGTGCCGCTGCTGGCGAGGATGGTCTCGTTGTGCGGCGACCACTGCACCTGGAAGATCTCGTCCTTGTGCGACTCGAACGAGTGGAGCTTTAGCTTCAGGTTGCGGAGGTCCCATAGCGCCACCTAGTACACAGATCTATATTAATAAAGAAATGTCGATAGACATAACACACAGCGCCTTCTAATGTCTACTAAGCAACGAGGCTTGTGTCGCGAATGGAGGACCAGCAGGCCTAACCAAGTTACAAACGTTTCGTATCGATTCTCTTCCTACAATCGTAAACGCCTCGGCGTAAGCGATTGTAGAAAGCGCTAAGTTGGTAGCCAAGTTGACACGACTGAATCGATCGCTCGTTCTCTAATGTCTGTAGAAAGAATCTACACTTTAGTCTATTTTGAGCGTTCCTACCAAAGAGTATAGCGATCAACATAGTAGAAACGATAACATTCTATTTTATATTTTTGAATGATGGAAACTTGTCTACAAATTTTCTATTCATGTTGATCACGTGATTTAACATTGAGATGATGTCATTTCCATACATTTGATTAGTTTTCTACTAGCGTTAACAGTTGTAGATTGTCAACTTGGCTAAGCCTGCAGATAGTCGATATACATAGATAAGTTTTGTTTGTAAATACTAATTATTATACATAAAAAGTAATATAAACATCCATGACTCGGAAACAAATGTCCATGCTCATCACACAAACATTAGCTCCTACCGGGATTCGAACCCGGGACCCTAAGAACGTAAGGCAGCCTCACTACCGCTGCGCCATTCGGATCGTCAAATATGTGCAAATATTAATATTTGCTCATATTTTTCCGTGGTCTGCAGACTTGGTATTAGCGAGCCTAGCGTGAAACTCCCCCGCTAGATGGACCAATAACCATAAAGGATAGAAAAGTAACAACGTAACGTAATAATTATAAAAATCGTCCTACATCACTACATATTTATAAAACAAAGTCCTCCGCCGCGACGGTCTGTTCGCGATAAACTCAAAAACTCCTGCACCGATTCTCATGCTGTTGTCACCAATGGATAGAGTGGTTCTCGAGGAACGTTTTAGTATATAATTTGTTAAGTTTTTTTATACATTGGCTAAAATATAATTATACTTGTTGGAAGTTTCCGAAAAAAATAAGCCATCCGGGAGCTGTTAACGAAAACGCTGCCTTAACCCGTTAAGATATAACAAAATGATTTCGCGGACGAAGTCGCGGGCGAAGTGCTAGTTATGTATATATGTATATCTACACTAATATTAAAAAGCGGAAAGATTTGTATTTTTGTATGTTTGTAATGAATAAACTCAAAAACTACTGCGCCGATTTCAAAAATTCTTTCACCTTTAGAAAGCTACATTCACCCTCAGTAACATTGGCTATATTTTATCCCCGTACTCCCACGGGAACGGGAACTACGCGGGTGAAACCGCGTGACGTCGGATAGTTATGTATAAAACGCACACTACAGGCGAGCCTTACCACTCTGGATTGTATTTAAATGTGATGCACTGCAGCTGTCATGTGCGCTTAGGTTAAAAGGCGGCTGCGGGAAACTGAATGTGGGGGGTGAAGAACTCCGGGGTTGCGGGACTGTTCGAAAGAGATACCGTGGCTCCGGAACACAAAGGGCGATGAAGGAACATGGATGGGTTTTAGTCAGTAAAAGTCTGACACTCCTGCACACTGACCTCCTGCTCCGCCCAGAGCGGGAGGAGTCATTTGATGATTTCCCATCCGACAAAAAAAGGGGGTGAAGAACTGCGTGTTGTGGTGCGACTTATATAAGGAAAGTCTACTTTCTGAAGAACGTTCAACACCCCTTCTCGACACATTTGTCTACTTGCCTTGCAATGTCACTTTTTGTTAGTAACCTGTGATTCATCCTCTCAACATGACCAAACCATCTAAACTGTATGCTATGAAGCACATTAGTACATTTTGATACAAGTGGAGAAAGTTTTTTATTGCATCCAAGGCGGAATTAACTGCCTAGCCGTAGGCGAGGGTGTTTTTGAGCCAAGAATTGCAATAACAAATATCCACGTGTATCAAACGACGTTTTTCAATACACTTGAAAAAATAAAATAAAAGAACGAAAATATTTTGGTAATGAATTACTATGAAACTATGATTTGAATTTTCTTTTTTTCCGCGCTTTTGTTTCGCCAGGTTGAAGGAGAAGCAAAAGTATGAAGCCGCTATACAGCCTAATATAAAAAATAGTTTATTTTTATATTTTTGAATTTAGAACACAAATAAATGTTAATTTGTTCATAAAAGTAAATATTAGTTTTAAATAATCATGTTTATCTATGATATTCTATTTATAAACACAATTTGAATATTCAAAAAATATTTACGCCGTAAATACGCATTATTGCTTTGCCGAAATAAAAAAAAGCATTCACCTCCGACTATAGGCATTGAACCAATTTGGACTAAGTATAGGTATAATTATCTGTGGCAATTTTCTTTCCCGCACACGTGTTGGAAAATGAAAAAAATCTCACGCGTGTGAAATGTTATGTTGAACCTAATCGAAGTGCGACAAGAACCAGTTTTCTTGGAAGTGTATTGAAAAATAATTACCGTTTTATCAGCACTGCCTGTAGCTAGTATGAACTCGGAGTAGGGGTTGAAGCTGAGGCAGTTCACTTCAGCGGTGTGTGCGTCCACCGTGTGTGACGGCTTTGACGTGTTGTTACATCTGGAATAAGAACGAGATTTATATGACATTGTGTTAAGTTGAACATGGTTTAGTAAATCAGCAGAGGTCTACGCTCAAGGTGTGCCGTAGGGATATGCCAAACTAACAGACCCGGTTTAGGAATACGACAATCGGAACAGGTCAACAACATAACCATCGAATGGATCGAAGGACACAGGAATTCCCGAGGTAACCATGCAGCGGACGAACTCGCTAGAAGGGAATCGAGCATGGTAGCGTGCATGCGTGTGTGGCATTCGGATACCTACGCACTCTGGTAAGGAAACGCACAAGAGAACTACTCACCAGAAACTGTGGCTAGACTATGATGAGTGCAAGCAGGCGAAGGAAGTGCTTCCTATCATCAAAGGCCGCTTCACAAAATAGACACTCCGGCTACGGACGCACAGTTACAGCCGTCATAATAAGCGAGACGACAAAAAAAATCTAATTAGTCCGTCAGATAAATTTCCAAAAAATATTGGACACGTATTTTTTATTTTGTTACGTAAACCAAAATTGACGAAGATATGACGCTTTTAAAATTCTCAATACGTCACGCCTAGGTATAATTTTTAGCTAGTTCTGACGTCACGTGCCCCCACTCCCGAGTTTTGATGCGTCTTACAGTCCCCGGCACGTAACTTGGCAAGAGTCGTTAGATGCGCAGAAGTCGTTTTTTAGGTCTCTTTGGTGGTCAAGAGGGACGCGGGGTATGACGTAGCGCCGATCCAAGCGCGCGATTGGTGCGTCAGTCGACCCCTGCCTCCCGCACCGCGTCTACATTCCGTATGCTCCTGATTACACTTGCGTGCACGAAATTTGAACCCTTTGTTTTTGTTGACTTTTAGTTACGAGTTCAGTTTTAGTTTTAAATTAAGTTTTTGTTACGAGTTATTGTTATTGTTTTAAATTTAGTTTTTATTACGAGTTGTTGTTATTGTTTTAAATGTAGTTTTTGTTATGTTTATTACATAATATGCCAGCTCAAGTGGTAGTTCTAATTTGGTGCCAGGGTAACAGTATTATTAACCGATAGTGACGACGAGAACCTATAATTTTTAAAAATAATACTTTTCTTTTTTTTTCTTAATAAAAAAAAATGCATATTATATTTTATTTATAACACCTAATAAATGTCACGAATTCCTCTGCTTTGTTTAACTATACATGATTAAAAATAAATGATGGCAATAACCATAATGACAATCAATAAAAGTGACCAGTTTTTTGTTCCACTAAGTGCACGATGCGCGAACTTGCCCCCACTACGCCAAAACCTTGCCAACTTACGTGCCGGGAACTGTATCTTTGTCAATATTCATTGATTTACAAAAACAAAAAATATGTGTCTATTATTTCCCAATACAACGGACGACAACACCAAACGGACCAAACCAACGGACTAAATAGATTTGCAATTTATTGATACTGTCATGTGAAGTTTATTTTGTGCACAACATAATCTTCTACGGAGATATCGGGGGTCAAAGTTCCAACTTTTTGACAAGTTTTTTTTTTTAAATACGAGTTTTTAATGTAAGATTTTCACTTTAACGACCCACGACCCTCGTACTATTCAATCCATCCATCAGCACAATGTTGTGAGAGTGTTACATTGAGTACTACCACAAAACATAATTTTCCACCCCAAAAAAAAGTCGTTTCCCAGCAATAATTTTTGCGTAAAGTTACTTAGTTTGATGTACAGAACGCTTGGTTGACGGCTTCGTGATGAGGTCTTTTACACCCTGTATACATAAATATTTCTAACCTGGTATCCCAAATCATGAGCTTCTGGTCATCAGCGACGGAGCCGAAGAGAGATTCGTGAAGCAGGTGCCATGCGACGTCTTCCACGACGGCCGTGTGTCCCGTGAACACCGACTTAGCTTCGATGACGCGGCCCTCCTTGGGCGTCGCGTTTATATCCCATAGGCAGATTGTGTGGTCGTCACTGAGGAATAATGTTATGGTTAATATTTAATCTTATGGTAAGGGTATAAATAAATTATTCTTATTCTTAGAACTAAGAACTAAGAATCATTTTCCCTGAATAATAGAATAATTTTTTGCCCTGGAGTCTGGATTTGTGTCCAGCTCTTGACATGGATTCTTGACCCAATTACAACACAACTAGTTCTTTCATTCTTAAAAACACGTGTCCTCTAAGTCTGCGGGTACGAAACTTGCGACGGCCAGAGCGACGGCGGGGCGGCGCGACGGCGATGTAATCAAATGCATTAAAAACATAAAGCGCTGTGTACGAAACGGGCGACGGCGGAGCGGCGCGATCGAGCGATGCACGGGCGGCGGTGGAGCGGTGGCGGCGCGGAGCGACGAGAACAAACTAGTTTGATTTCGCCGCTCGCGCGGGTACATAGTGTTGCATTTTTATCACAGTAATAATATGGAAATTATGGAAATTGACAATGAAGAGTTCATATCTTTTATTTTATCAAAACCGGCTATTTGGGACAGTAAAAACGATTTATTTTATCGATTTATTATTGATTTATCATAGTCTCTCATTAGGAGACTGGGCTCCAATAGTTCTCTTCAACGTGAATTCATGCTTATCACAACACTACGTGAGCGCGACTGCGCGGAAGTTTGTTTCGTACACACGCAAGACACCGCTATCTCATCGCCCCGCGCCGCATCGCCCCGCCCCGCCGTCGCTCCGGCCGTCGCAAGTTTCGTACCCACAGACTAAGAATAAGTAGCAAGCGAGCATAATCGTGATTTTGTATGGATTTCGTATTTGATTTATATGATCGGGATGTCACGTAAATTTTTAGGCACGCCCAATGAAGGGTTAAAAAGCTCTAGAAAATGTATTTTAAGTCAAAGTTCATCATCATCATCATCATCATCATTTCAGCCGAAAGATGTCTACTGCTGGACATAGGCCTCCCCCAAGTGTCGCCACATTGACCAGTCCCGTGCGACTCGCATCCAGCGGATTCCCGCAACCTTCACCAGGTCATCGGTCCACCTAGTGGTAGGTCTTCCAACGCAACGTCTTCCGGTTCGCGGTCGCCACTCCAGAACTTTTCGGGCCCATCGGCCATCCGTTCTGCGAGCAATGTGCTCTGCCCACTGCCACTAAAGTTTGGCAATTCTTTGGGCTATGTCGGTAACCTTGGTTCTCTTGCGGATGTCTTCATTTCTGATTCGATCGCGCAAGGAAACTCCGGGCATAGCCCTCTCCATTGCCCTTTGGGTGACTTTAAGCCTTCTGATGAGGCCTATTGTGAGCGACCACGTTTCGGTCCCGTATGTGATCACTGGCAACACACACTGGTCATAGACTTTCGTCTTGAGACACTGCGGTAAGTTGGACGAGAAGATACCGCGCAACTTCCCGAACGCTGCCCAGCCGAGTCGGATTCGACGATTGACCTCTTTCTCGAAGTTAGACCTACCTAACTGGACCGTTTGTCCCAGGTACACACAAGTCAAAGTTAAAACCAAAATAAAATTATTATTTTGAAACCATTAGTATCCTTATTTGGAGTTGGAGCAGCATGTTTTTACCTCCATACATACATGTATGGGAAGTACACATTTATAGCTACCAATTATAGAATTCTATGTATTTCAACACATTAGTGACAAACTTATACTACTACAAGAATAAAACTTGAAACTTATCTATTATCAAGACAGACAGTTAGTGTTATTGGTACAGGAGCAATTAAAAAGTACAATATCAGAAAAAAGAGGAGCTGCATCCTCATGGCATTGTCATGATGATGGCAGACTCGTTTCGTCAGTTTATTAACAAGTGTGTCAGACTTCACATAACACTAACCTTGCTGACAGAAGATAGCCATTGAGGTTGGGGTTCCATGATAAACCATAGCCTTCTTTTTGGTGACCACGTAACCTGTAGGTAGAGAAGTAGACATTTAATGTTTATCAACAAGAAATAGCAGATTTCACAGTTACATGCAAACAATGCACATTTTAATTGGTAACACTTTAGCCAAGGCAGACCACAATAATTAGTTAATTGAGTCGAAGTATTCCACTATTTCTAATTTTGTATTTAAACGCAGTAAACATAGTTTACAGTAACTATTCACAAGTGCAAATAACTACAGCCCCCGCAAAGACAGATACGTACGTACAGATAAATGACAGATGAACAAAATAAATCTGTAATTTTGTTGATTCTTTCTTCAAAGAAACCGTTTCTACAGTGGTAATGCTAAGCGGGCATATAATTAGTTAAAGATGGTTAATTTTAATTCAGAAAAGGTATACAATTAACGAACCACCAGATTTAGCAAAATGTAACGGCAAAAAAATCACTTTTGATTGCCAAAATTATTAAATGATCCCCAAAATTAATCCCCATTTTATTGTGAAATTAGACCCAATTTTTTTTTTTTTTGGTTAATGACTACCAGAAATTGGACTGTTATGCTCTTGCATCCGAGTCGAGGGAGACCCGGTCGACGGAGCCCCGCGAAGCAGGGTCCTACTTCTGAATGGTTTATAAAAAAATAACGTGTCGGGGTGCCCCAAGTCGGCCTGGGCAAAACTAGTTTGTCATCAACCACCTCATTAAAATTTGGTGCTTAATTTACTGAATTTGGTGATCAATTGATATTTTAGGTGATAGATGTTAGTGGTCACCAAGTTATTTTTGGTGGTTTTATATTTTCCCCCTTCAGAAAATGGAAGACTGGTGCGAATTGTTATGCTTAGGCCATTACTGTTTCCAATCATTTAACAGATTGCCAGTGTGGAGTCCCTCTGCAGGACATGCTCCACCGTCTGTCCTGTGTTGCACAAACACTTGCACCTTTCAAGATTTAATCAAAGCAAATGTTAGAGTTGTGCAGGTGGCTAACGCAATACTGGTCTAACGCAATTTGTGTTCATTGACACGTAAAGACAAGATGGTTCTTAACATACCTGAGGTCAGGATGGCATTCACCAGATGGTTCAGGCTTTGATGGATGCTTAGTGTAGTCAAAGACCAGCACATCGGAGGAAGGGGTCTTAGTGGCGATGACACAGGGGTTTTGTGGCATGTAGCGCGCCCTATTCACTTCACCTTCATGGTTGATCTTGATTTCAATGTCTATTTTACCTGACACAGAGCCAAAGCCACCAAATTCTGGAAAAAACAACATTATGCTATTTGGTCTTTGGTGAAGGTTTAAATTGCAGACATCTACATTATGGTAGTTAAGTGTTACTAGTACACTGATCTTTTTGTGGTTTTCCTTTTATTTTGTAATCATTTTCAATTAATTGTTTATTATATTCCACAGTTAATCTGTGAACAGCGTTGTGGGCTACAATATTGTTCAAATGTTATGTGTATCTCTTTCTTTATGTTGCAGCTGTTTGCTGTTCCTCATGAATAAAAAAAATAAAATCATTATATTTATTTAAGTAAAGCTAGGCTGCTACAAGACCACAAATAAAACATATTTGCAAATATTTTTACTAATTACAGAACACAATATTAACAGGTCATGATGAACTTTGCCGTGTGGTATCCGGCAGAGTAGAATAGAACCAACCCATTACACTCACGGGTGTCGTATAAGGCGACTAATTGAGGCAGAACACCTTGCGCCTCTGTAGACCAGAGAATGGGCAGCAGCGTTTTCTGTTAGTCTTTCATCACTGTGATATCCAATCCGCCTGCCAAGCGTGGAGATTACGGCAAATACCTCCCAGGGAGAGACGGGAGAGGCTTATGTCCAGCAGTGGACGTTATGGGCTGTTGTTGTTGTTGATGAACTAGGTATGGTGGATTGTTTTATTCTCTTAAAGATTATGATTGTTATTAAGAAGAGATAAAAGTTTCTGCTTGTATACCATACTTGTCTTAAATATTGAAGTGACAGAGAAATGATAATACTGTAACAATCGATTTTTGATGTACCATTAAGTATTTATTTATTTAAGGAAAAACAAACAGTAGCACAATACGAATTCGTAACAATAATTTAAATATTAAATTTTAATTTTTTATTTTTTTCATTTTTTTAAGTTTTTGTGATTCCCCAAGCGGAAGAAGCTAAATACCTTGGAATGTACTTAGACCGGCGACTAACCTGGCGAAAACATATATTCACTAAGCGTAAAGCATTGAGCCTCCAACTAAGAAAACACTATTGGCTACTATCAAAAAAATCCAAGCTGTCCCTGGAAAATAAGCTCAGGATTTATAAGTGTATCATAATGCCTATCTGGACATACGGAATACAGCTGTGGGGCACGGCAGCCAATTCAAACATTGACATACTCCAAAGGTTTCAATCAAAAATGCTTAGGATTATAACTAATGCACCATGGTTCATGACTAAAGATAGCTTACATCGGGACTTGAAAATACCAAAAGTGAAAGAACAAATCACGCAAGCAATCAGTGTCTACAAGAATAGGATTACTACTCATCCTAATAAACTGGCATCGAACTTGATGAAAACCAAGTCATTCAAAAGGCTTAAAAGACAAACCCCACAAGACCTGATACTGTGAAAGCTGACACACCATAAAACATACTGATATGGATGCACCACTGGGTGCATACCAAGCATGACTACTAAACTTAACACAAAATATGCTGAATGTCAGTTAATGGACAGATCGCATCATAAAAAAGAAAAAAAAAAAAAAAAAATTATGCTACCCACAACATTCTCCACAGATTACAATTTAAAGTATTTAAAAACTAGCTAGTAACAACACAAATACAATACATAAAAAACGGTCATTGTCCTGGAACTAATATATAAGATTTTTAAATGTATGTGATTAATACATAACATAAAAGAAAACAAAAAAAATATATAATTTGTGTGCATATTAACATTACATTATTAAATGTCTAATTATACAGTTTTTAGTTGGAGTTTCTTTTAATAGATTTGTTAATTGTAAACTCTGTACATTCTGAATTCAAGTAAAAAATTACACAGTAATTTGCTGTGTAGCAGTAATAATATGTATTCTAGCTACTTATACAAATATAATGAAGCTAAAGAGTTTGTTTTTTATTTACAAATGTTAATCTTTGAAACTACCTGTTGGATTTCTCAGGATGCTAGCGAACAGACAAATTGCAGTTGAAACCGCTGGGCGTAGCTAATTTTAAAAAAGGTCAATGCTCAATACATACCTCCTTTATCATTGTCATAGTGGCTAGCATCAAACTGTGCATCTTCATTGGGCAGCTGGACGCTGGCAATCAGCAGGTGATTCTGTTCATCTGATGTGTGTGTGCCCAAGATCAACCTACAAAAACAATCGTTTTTTTTTTTTATTCATTCCTATGTACAGACCAGAGTTGTTGCTGATGCAGGTTATGTTGAGGTCAGCTTCCAGTCTAACTAGATGCAGCTGAATACCTGTATTTTACATGGAGCATCTGCCTATCTGACAACCCAGTTAGTACTGGGTAATACGATACCCCTTGGTAAGACTGGTTGTCAGTCTTTAAATCTAAAATAACAAAATATAAATCAAGAAAGCCTTTCTATAGCTACCCAAATAGGTACAGAAAGCAGGACTTCTAATAGTTGAATTATTAGGAGAAAACCTTTAGTGGTCATCATAGGAAACATCCTATGGTTGTTATTTGAGTTAGGAACTTTTTTGCTTAGATGAGTATCTCATACTATCACACGACCTACCCTACCCATGATGATAAATGGTGTTTATTTTCATGTAAGTTTTTACAAACACTTTTCATGTCATTTTTTAAAACTAGATGGGGCCAGTGTTTCGTACCTGACTACTCTGAGAAGAAACAGCCAAAACAAACTCAGATGTCATAGTCTCTTTTGAAGTCCAGACATAATCTTGCTCAATTCACATGAGGACCATGCAGATTAGTGTCTGAGATGGTCTTTTGAAGAAAGAACCACACAGATTTGAGTGGACCTGTCCAGTCAGTGCAAGCATCTGTCAGTTATCGATGCACCCAGGAAGTACAAACTTAATTTTCAAAGACAACGAAAGAAGTTGAAAAACCTTTGTTCTAAATATTGCTTGAAAATGCAAACGGAAATTTTTAGATGTAGGCGGTGATTAGAAGTGTAATATTGACATGACTTTCCTCAAAATGATGTGTCAAGGAACATCATCAAGAAGTATTGGGCAAAAAATAAAATTCAAAATATGATAGAGGCTGTTGTACCTGTGAACCGAGTAGTCCTTTCCTTCAGGCCGGGTTACGTCTGGAAGCCACTGAGCAGTCAGCGAGGGCCACTCCAGAGCGTGTGTCATCACTAAATCATACAAAAACGGAGTGTTCTTCTTCCATATTTTGTACTCCTCATTGATCACCCTCTCTTCAACCGCATCATCAAAGGTTTCTGCAAACGACAGAAATTACAGATTCTCTACGAAGTCTTTTTTGATAACCAAAAAATCACTGGCTGTCAAGCACAAGCGTCAGCAAAGAACAGCACCACCTTAGCGTGAAACATTGATTTTGTATACAATTACCTCCGTCACCTTTGTCGGCCATTATATTTAACAGAAACCTGTGTTTGTTTGATGTAAATTTACGAATTAATCAGTAAAAACCGACCGGCCCCGTAAAGGCGCCAAACAAAAGTCCTTGGCGTTACTGGTAACAGACAACACAGAAACTTCCGGTTGCCAATTAATGGTGGGGATCAGAAATTATTAGAAATAGAAAATACGATTAAAGATTCAATTCAAGATTCGAGATTCGATTCATTTTCATTTGGCGTAATGATTAGATTTTTCTTTCAGGTAGCTACCCATACACATACTTATTTGAGGAAATATTGAAACTATAGTACTACTTTGCTTTCAATAATTTAGCAAGTTGGTTTTTGACATTACCGGTTTTTCAGAGATTTCGAATTTTGTCTCGCCCGACGTAACTATTATCTATCGCAGAACAGAACTTAGGATAGTGGCAATAAAACCAATTACTGATGTATTCATGACTAACGGGAAAACTTGTGTTTTTGATGATTTGGATAGTTTTATAAAACCGGCTTCGATTTCCAAATAAAATTTTAAAATCATGATGGCAATAATAAATGAAATGTCATTGCACTCTGTGTCATAATGTCATTTGATTAATGTCAAGTTGTCAACATGGCTGATGTTGCAGCAGCTCGTCGCGAAGCTCGCAGAAGGAGAATATTAGAAAATTCTCACAATAGACTTCAATTTATATCCGGAAAATGTGGCGATGAAGGTCCCAGAGGTATTACAAATAATTATATACTGCTGACATCACAGAATGCGCAGGCTGGGCTTTGCTCATCACATTGTTTCTTTTTCAGAATCTCCGGTCAGAAACATAATTCCTGATCCAATTCCGGAGATTTCGCTTTCTTTGGACAGTAGCAGTAGCAAGACTTCGCTTAACAATGGTGTGATCGTCCCTGAACCAGATTCTTTTGAGTTGTTATCATCACTCAATCATGACATCGCATCAGGCGATGGAGAGGTACCCAGTGAATTATTGGCACCTTTCGTAACACCGGCAGCAGAACCAGCACCAGCATCATCCTCCTGGCAGAAACTTTCTAATAACAGATATGACATAGTTTTGTTATCACTTCTATTTCAATTACTGTACAGTTTGTCATTGTTCACATTTGATGATACTTACTTTTTCTTACCAGTACTCATCTATGCTATTACAAAATTGATATGGTTTCCGTCACAAAACAGTAGTTCTAAACTCGCCAATGCATTGCAACTCTTGCATATTATGTCTTCTAATAGAGTGCAGAAAATTATTTACTTGACACAATGTATGGGTGTAATATCATGCGACATTTGTATATTTCTATTTACCACAATTTGCATACAATCACTACTGATCACCTTGAGGGATGGGTTAATTACATAGTAATGACTTCATTTGCACCCAAGCTGAGGGCATAACATTGACTGAACAGTTTCTAACAATAGCTGGCTAGAATAAATTGAAGTAGTGTTCAAAATTCAACTCATGTTTGGTGGAAATCTCAATATGTTGTGTACTTGTCTATTAACTCAAGATGTTGAATTTTGAAAGTGCTTGAGAATGTTCCACAATAATTTGATTGCTTGTGCCTTTATTCATAGGTGAGAACATGTGAAATGTGTGCGTTTTAGTCACATATTGCCATTTTTAGTTTTAAATTAGAATCAATTTTGTATATATAGCAACAAAAACAGAAATTTTAGTTACATTCATGATTATAGTTATGTTTTATTTTTGCTCAATGCATTCATTTTGTGTATAATATTTATGTAATTAGATTATTTTATTTACTCTCTTGCATTTAAATTGTATTTAGTTCAGTAACATTTATGAAACAACATATTATTTATAATACTAGAGAACATTTAATATTGGTAAGAATGTTCAATAATAGGCCAAATTAGTAAACTATTTTCATGCTTTATACTTGTAAAATATTGTATTTTGATAAAAGGATCCTAGTCCTTTGAATTATAATGGCCCGTATAACCCATTTCAATGGCCTGGACTTGTATATTTTTTATTCTTGAAATGTAATACTACATAATATAATATTATCCAAAGTTGTTAAATCAATATTATAATACTAACCACTTGCATGTATGGCAGTCTGTGACTTGTAGACCCTTTTGTAGATATGTATTTTTGTTTTTATTGGTTTTGTTAAAACTTTTAACCTTTTCAATTCTAACAATGCCTTAATCTTTTTAGTCAAATTATATCAATTTATTAAAAAAATATATAAAAAGTTAGGTTAGCTAAATCACTATACTTATGTATCCAATAACTGACCCCAATGTGTAGGTACCTACCTAAGATAAAAATCAATACTTATGTCCCAAAAATGTAACAACCTTGTACTTACTTTTTAAATCGGTTTTTTGGTAATGGAATAGTTTTTTTACTACAATATTCGTAATTAAGCTGGTATGGTAATACCAAAGATTTAAATGCTATTTTTAATTGCTCCCGCCAAACTTCTGTCTATAAAATTTTATTGTTTTGTTTACAACAGGCTGTAAATATATACATAGGCTTTGGACTAACTGCTAGCATGATGTCTTTGAACATTGCCAGTTGCCACTACCCACTTCAGTATAAAAATTGTTACAAAATGTCTTCCTCCTATTGGTACTTACTTCTTTGTTGTCCCAACACTTACTTTTTCGTTATAAATAAAATACGGCACCCGTACGCCTATAAACAATATGCAGGCTTAGAAAATTTAAAAATAAAATTGTTAATTTGTACCTCGACTTAGAAAATAATCTGTTTTAAAATAAATGTGAATAATTTAGTGTATCAGCTTAATTCATATTGTAAATAAAGGTCAAACAACTAATAAATAAAAGTTTATTTGAATTATATTTTGTAACATCTTTGAATTAAAAAATGGTTATGAATGGTAATTTGTTTCTTTCACTGCTTACTCTTGCTCCATAGGCGTCGAAAATAGGCTGAAATAAAGTTAATTTTTGATCATTCATTTATCATTATTTTGATGAGACGTGTGGCCATTATTATTTAGTATTAAATAATAATTGGCTCCAGGGTAGCCCGCTAAATTCAAATTTTCTTAAGTTTTTTTGCAATTTGCAGGCCAATGCTAGGTTGTATGTTGATTAAAATATTGTTCGCGATTGTAAGACCATAGAAAGGAGGCCTGTGTCCCAGCAGTGGGAACATTAATCGGCTGATGATGATGATGATTGTAAGACGTATGTAGTTACAGAATTCATCAATACAACCCTCTTATGTTCATATAAGTCGAGGAACGATTTTTCAAGGTCAAAGTCATTGCTAGACCTGTAAGAACTTGGAGGGTTGTATTGATGATTATAATTCTGTAACTACATAATACGTCTTACAATCGCGAATAATATTGTAATCAACATACAACCTAGCACTGGCCTGCAAACTGCAAAAAACGTAAGAAAATTTGAATTTCGCGGACTGGTTGGAGTGCTACAGCACCAACTATAAGGGCCTTATCACACTGCAAGCGTATTCAAAGCGAGGTGAGCTCACCGCGAGTTCGCAACGAGCGCGCGCCGAAGACGCCGCGGGTACGCAGCGAGCCCGCGGCGTGCAATTCGCGTCTTGGACAATCAGTAATAGAATGGATTCTGACGTCTGACGAGGAGACACTGCTGTTAGCTTTGCTTCTTCAAAGATGCAGGAAACGAAAACAACAGCAGATACAACAACGAAACGTACGGGAGGATCCTTGCTCCGATCTCGCTACGCGCCTGCGGTGTCTTCGCGACGTGTTCGACGCGCGCGTTCTGTCTAGTTCGCTCCGAACTCGTCCCGCTTTGGACTCGTTTGCAAATTGTCAGTGTACTAAGGCCCTAAAAGATTTTTTTATAAAACTAAAATAAAATAAAATGGTTAACGAGTAAGTAATGTACAGTTCGATTCAAACTTAATGGCGGCTCGGAAGTTAGCTGCCAGTGCAGGTTCGCGCATGTACAGTCAAGTCGAAAATCATCTAAGCTCGTTTAATTATTTTTATAACTGAAACTTGTGTGAATGTTTTAGTGCTGTTTATTACGTATTTATTTGTTAATTTGTCAAGTACAGAGAGGGTTCAAAGCAAAATAAAATAGGTTTTATGAAAAATATAAGAAATGTATTTTAAATTTATTTTACAACGGCTGAACACCCTCCACAAAAACTTGTTTTTTTGTGGAAGGAACTTCCATGGAACTATCGCTTCCTTCGTCTTCACTTGAATCTGATTCCTTTTCAGATTCAGAGTTGAGAAAGAAAGAAGAAAGAGTTAAGAAAATGGATGACATTATAAACCATTTTTCTCGTTTGTCTGCGTAAAACGTATCGTCCGCGAGGCATTTTACAAATAAATACCAAAGTATTTTCCGTACAACCAAAAACAGTCTTAAAACTTTACGTAAATAACGAACAACAAACGGAATAATAACAAAAAAAAAACTTAACAAAACAATAACAAAAAAAAAACAAAACAGTTAACAAACAACAACAAATTATTATGAGCTCGACTGTACTTATGCAGAATTTCGCGCGCGTGTGCAGAATACAGACATAACTCACACACTAAAGTGACGACGCGTAGGGCGAGTGCGGGTGAGAGAGAGAGCGCGCGGGGATGTGCCCCGCCGGCACGCCCCTCTACGTCCCGCTGATACCTAAAAATTGCGATCTGCGCAGCGGCACGTACGATGTTCCGAGCCGCCATTAAGTTTGAATCGTACTGTACCAGTATAAATTCATTTACCGTAGCTAAGTTCAGATAGCAGCAAGATTTGCAATCATGTTCTTTGCAGCGTTTTGTTGTTTGGTCTGTTCTTACATGAGGCGGGGTAAAAATGACAACAAATAAAAATAAAAAACATAATAATGAAGTCATAAACTATAATTCTATTCTACAACTGAAAACACAAAAACATTACAACAAATGCATGATGCAATATCTACAAGACTAACTTAACGATTAAAAAAGTTTTTAATACTACTGAAGATATTCTTATTCTTACTCTGATTCGGTTGGTCACTCTGTACCGACGCTTTAGCCGGAGTGGCTTCATCACCCGTGCTCCGACGATCTGACTCTGAAGAAAAAACACTTTGAGGAACTATGCTTTCTTTATTCAACATGTCTGGACTAGTGGCAATATGCTTATCAATACTTTGTACAATTATATCCTTATCGCTACTTTGAGGGGAAGAGTCAGCTGGTTCATCGGAGCACCCGAGTTCCTATTGTTTCTTTGCGACTGTCTTTGGCTTCTTCTCTCGTAAGGGTTTGCTGCGAACGAGGTCCGTGCGTCCTATTGATATCATTTTAAGTTCCCATGCCTCTAAATCTTTCCTGAAAAAGCAAAAGAATACATTTTAAATCTTTTTTATGTTAATGATGATGATGGCCTGATTGCAAAATCCCTCATTTCATAGGAGACACAGACACACCACTGTGCAGAGCCTGTGTATAGGATGATGAGACAGCAGCTTATGTGCTTCTTAAGTGCCCAGAAGTTGCCACATATCATATAGGATCAAGTACTTCAGTAAGCCAAACACTGTCGGTGAGATCATCCGTAACATCAAGGTTATCCTGAACCTTTGAGAAGTAGCAGTGGAGCAAATGATAAATTTTGCCATCCATATGCAGAATTGGATGTGAGCTTGCATTGGACATGAAGTTGCCAATGTATACTACCGGCCTGTCTCAACTTCGCATGGGACATTTCTTTTTTAAACATTTAAATACTTCGTTACTCAGGGACAATGTAGCATTTTACCGGTGAAAGAATTTTTCAAAACGGTCATACAAATCTTTCATCTTGATAATTAGTATAGTTATAAAGGTTTTAATTGTATAACTGGCAAAATGTTACAGGCAAAAGTGTTCTCTATAAACTTACCTATATTTAACCATTAGGTCCGCAGCCTGTTTTTCAAGCTTAGCTTTATCATTATCAGTCAATTTTTGCCATTCTTTTTTCACGATTTCTTGAAATTGTTTTAAGTCTTTGCCTTTGAAACTATCCTTTCTAGATTGAATGAAGAGGAAATATGAAGACATAGGTTTCTTTGGGCGTCCAAGCTCTTTGTATTCCTGTAAAATTACAAACAAAAATATAAGCCAAGCAAGTCAAGCCTTTCCGACTATTATATTGTATTGTATAGCGGGCTGGTGTCCGCAACTCCACGTCAAAGCGCGTATTTTACGTACGGGTGGGAAATTTATTCGATCCACCCTAACTCCCCGAGAAAGGCCAGCAGTGCCTTGGTGTTGCTGACAATCTCGTGGAGAGTACCTGGGCCTTTCCGACTATGTTGAGGTCAGTTTCTAGTTTCACCACATGCAGCTGAATATATCATCAATTTACATGGAGCAAGTGGCTTCCACAATTCAATTACGGGGTAGCACAATAATTCTTGGTAAGTCCTTGGTAAGGTTTTCAGACTGTCACCACCGATTTTCTCAGGAACGGGTGGATCTAGCAAGTTAAAATTTATACCAGATTCTCAGGTCTACAGTCCCTATTGGGTGTATATAAATTAAGGTCCTGAGTCCACACGATAAAAAGATATGCACAAATTTAGATTTTCATGAAAACTTGTAAGTACCTTACCTTAATTTTCTTCATTTTTTTATTTTTCGGAATTTTCCCTTTACTTGTGCTGTAACTAACTTGCTTTTAACCAAAATTGACAATCAAGTGGAAGTACCCTATAGGTTTTGGGTCGAAAACCAATATAGTAGTCCCCGTTGACCTAGTTTATTTTGGGGAAAATTTCTATGTGGGGCAGTTTTCTAATCTCTGTTCATTATACTCACAGCTTTTAATTTCCTTTTTTCCTTAGCCTCAGCCAATTCATGCTTCACCCTTTTGATATCTTCCTTTTGTTGATCTGTGAGTGAAGATTCATACATTGCCTTGATCTTCTTATAGTCTTCTAGATCCTTTTCATATTCCTTGCCCATCTGTGTTTTGGTCTGCAAAAAATAATCAGAATATTTGTATTAATGTTGCAAGTGCAGCTGCAGAAAGTGGGGTACTAGATTTGATTGCTAGAATTTTACTCAATTGTAGTCCCAAGTCTGGATTTGAACCTGGTTAATGGCAAAAGGATCACTGTCAACCATGTGAGACTTATACAATATCTGTGCCTAGCCTTTCAGAAAATTCAAGATTATTGATACCTAGTTTTTTTGACAAATATTATAGTTATGTCAGGTTCTAGCTTACCTCTAAATCCAACTGCTGCCAGTGTTTAGATGTCCAGGAAATGGCCTCTTTGGAAGAAATTCCGGGGTTCTTAGCCAGGAGTGCTGGCCTCATCTGTGTCATGAACTTGAAGAATGGAGTCAGTGGCCGTTTTGGCTTGTCTATGCCTAGTCTCTCCTCGGCAGATTTTTTTGTATAGGTGCATGCTTGAGCAGGCGCCAGCCAGTTTGTTCTATAGGAAAAAGTGAAAGGTTTGGGTCAGGTTTAATAACAATGGTTTGTTTCCCAATACTTAATTTGTTTATTTTAAGTATAATGCAATGTTTAATTTAAACTGTAATACGAAAAGCGAATACTTTTATTCAGAAATCTGAATAGATATAAAAAGAAAGATAGCAATCGATTTTCGTAAAATAAACAATAACTCAAGCGTCATAACCTCAATCTTACCTCCCATGTAGAACACTTTTATTAAAACTCCCCACGAAGTAATTACTCAATCGACAAATCTGAGTAAAAGAAGACATCGTAAAAACAATCGTTTGGTCGATGTATCATAGAAACATGAACGAATAACAACAGTTTTTCAAAAGTAAAGCCAGCGATTTCAGAATTTTAGCTTGGTTACAAAGTAACAAAGTGTCAATGTCAAATTGTCAACTTTATGTTCGTCCGCCGTCGTTGGTATTTACTTTTTAAACATGTCAGAGTGCGATAAGTATAGGCATAACTCCCAAGTGTAAAGCATCAAGAAGGGCATGCTAAAAATTGTTAATACTAAAATATGGAAACGCTTTTTTTTACTTTTAAAACCAGGGTTGCCGGTGTCAAAAAATATTGAAGGAAAGAAAAAAACCGTAAAAATCTTTTGCTTTTATTGACCTAATTTATTTCTTGTGTTGTAAAACACCAATAGAATTTCGTTATTTATTCTTCCCGTCTCCGCTTAGCTTTATAGGAAACGGTTGAGTAGAGGATGGATATATCTCGTAATTGTTTATGCCAGCAGAGATGAGAAGAGACGTGAGCGACGTGCGGTGAGCAGTGCAAGAGCAGTGTGCTGTGAGCGGCGTGCCGCTTTACAAATCTCATCTCCTCTCCGCATTGCACATCTCCACTCGGCTCCGCTTTGGTAGTCTTAAGATAGAAACAGCTCTTACAGTGGTTTGATGACATTATCCCCAAGGGTATCCGAAAATACCCCATGGAGGGTATCATCGTAATAGGGTATTTTAAAATTAAAGGGGGCTCCCTTTAATTTTAAAAGGAGAATGCCCATTTTTCTACTGACCACCGTTGCGCATCAAAACTTTTTGTATGATAGCATAAATTGAATATAAAAGAGGGGTGATGTCGTACTTTCTAAGGGAAAAAAAAAATATCCATTTATTTTGTGGGGGTTTTAGTTGTTCTTTAATTTTCTGTTCAGTTTTGAGGTTAGTTTTGTAACGAACCTTCCACTAAAAGCAGCAGCCCATTACAACAGTATGACTTGAATTGACATAAGACACGAACAGTACGCAATGATAAGTTATTTATAAGCACAACAAACTCAACAACTATCGATGCACAAGTGAAA
Organism: Xestia xanthographa; assembly: GCA_905147715.2. Classification (NCBI taxonomy): domain Eukaryota; kingdom Metazoa; phylum Arthropoda; class Insecta; order Lepidoptera; family Noctuidae; genus Xestia; species Xestia xanthographa. The sequence continues at coordinate 10,295,945 of LR990660.1, read as the reverse complement.
ACAAAAGTTCGGTGTTGTTTTGTTTGTTTGACAAATTGACAGAGACCGTTCACATATCACATTGTGATAGTGTTACCAACAGTCAATATAAATCATTCTGACTGTCAACTAAAGAAAGATTTTTAATTAGCAAAGTAATATTATCTATAGGATGTGAACTAAGAAAATATGTTATTTCAATTGTGCTAATTAAAAATATAAATAACGAGGATAAAGTCATAGTTGAATTTATTTTTAAAACTGAGTGACGGATTATGTCCCAGGTTTTAATAAATTGGCAACATTGATTTTACCGAAATACGCCATTTTAAAAAGTAAGCAATAAAATCCAATACTGTAGCTAATAAAATACAAAATAGTAACCCCCACATACGATTTTGTTCAAGTGAAGAGAAGTTAAAAAATATTTTATAATTTATGAGTTTATTTTTATGGCCATACTCTTTTACTATAAAGCGATTCTGATTGTGGTCAATGTCCTTTTATTATTTGTTGTAAAAGCGGCTACAGAAATACATCATCTCTGGAAATTTCAAATGTAGGTATATATATATATATATCTATGAATAGGTTCATGAGATACAGCCTGGTGATAGACAGACAGACGGGCAGTGGAGTCTTAGTAATAGGGTTCCATTTTTTTCCTTTGCGTACGAAACCCTAAAAAGAAAACAACTGTTTCCTACAAAAGTGCATCACATACCTACACGATGACAATGTACGGAACAGCCGTTCTTTTTTCAAATTACCAATGAAAAGTTTCGATGTGGGGGCTTCAGAATGATGTAGGTATATACCTAATGAATACGTGGAAACCGTTTGTGCTGCGGCGTCCCTTCGCCCCTGCGGCGTATTATGGTTTAGGTTATAATAGAACGATTGCACTTGAAAGGAAGGTAGGTAGGTATCTGCTCAATTAAAATGAAACAAAAACATTTTAATATTATGCATTTTATTGTAATTTTATTGTAACATTAGCCACTAAGTTCTAATACTTAAAATAATTACTTACATAAATAGAACTTATTTATTATTCACAATCAAATATTTTCAGTCATTATTTACATTATATACTCATATAATATTTTGGCAATAAGGAGGTGGGTTTCTCGCTGTAGATTTCTTGTTTTAGTTTTTATTTGAATAGTAGGTAGGTAGTTGACAACCCGGTAACACAACCGACTATAGAGAGGGGTATGCCAAAGTATAGGTACCTTATACCTATGTTCTTCTCCATAGAGATCTACGCTAGGGAATGGGCAACTACAGTACTTTCACAGTTTTTATGTCTTGTGACTGGGACTGTAGCTACATTTAATTTTCATCTTTGTTTCGACAATTCAAAAGTGCCTGTAACTGGCTTACTTGAAATAAATGCTTTGATTTTGTTTTTTATGATTTTGACTTAGGCTACTTACTATACACCTTTGCCTATCCCCTCGGAAGAAACAGGCGTGATGTTATTTGACGACGCGGTAGAATCAAGAATATTAAATTAACAGTCATCACGTGTTACTCCAAATTGAAATAATAATTACCTAAAAAATAAGTTGGGTATTTCCTGAAGAACATGAAATCCAAAAAGCAAGAAATGTAGCGGATAGTTTTAATTTTATATAAAACGTAAGAATAAAATGAGGACGTATATTAATAATACTTAATTCTTAAATATTTTCCATTGATATTTACAATTCCGAGTAGATATTATACCCACTCATTTAACTTATTTACAGTTTGTTTATTATGAAAATAAACTATGTACAAAAAAACAAGGTTTCTTAATAGTTATTACTGTAATACAATGTAGGCAATTTTTCTCGGACTGAGTCTTAAGCCTAACCTACCTATACTTATTCGTATCAATCATAAACTGATAGAAAACCAGTTGATTTTGTTTAAGTAGGTAAAATTTAGGTACTTTCACTAATGATCCTTATATTCCACCATTTCATATACTTTCTTATCAGTATAGCTATTTACTTTAATTAATACCATGTAGGTTCAACAATCAAATGCGAGGTTTGACATTTTCGACACAGAACAACCAAACAGTCATTCTTCAATAATTATGCATCATTCATAACACTCTAAACATAGTAATTACAATTATAAATACTTAGCTATAATTAAAGGCCATATCATCACGACCTCAGTTAATTACAAAACTAATGGCACTTGAATATTAGTTCAATCATACACACATCTTACCAGTTTAAATGCAGCAATGGAGGTTCCTCCTCTCAAAATTGTCTTTGAACCGTCTTTGAACGTTACTAGTGAAATTGCAAAATATGACCATTATGCTCGTCAGAGAATAGTTTCCCCGGCTGAGTAATGATAGTGTCTAGGCTTTCTATACGACGAATGCGTCTGTGGCGGCCTATACGTGGCATACTTGTGCGGATGTCTCGTCAGGGTATGCGGGTGTGACGCGTAGCAGTGCAGAGTCAGCGGAGTGGGCGGTGGACCCGGCGGACACTTCGCCATCGGCGGCTTCCTTGGCCCAGCGATCCTCCTCCACAAAGCCTTTAGACTTGGCGTCGCGATCCACACCGCCACCATGACACCGAGAATCTGTGTCGCAAATATTCGAAACAGAAACACCCAGAATGCAGGTTTTGGATGCGTTGAAGGTTCTAATGAAGGCACTGGAGCAGCGAGCCACTCGTCTCTCCACGCATACTCGTACACCCACGTTGCAAGTATGCAAGCTGAGGGCACGGCGTACAGTGCCGCAAATGCTCCTAGTCTTAGTACACTTTGATCCTGATGTGGTTGTGGCGGCGAGTTCAGCAGTACAGACGGGGCTGGCACGGGTGCTGGACGACGAAGGACAGCACGGAAGCCCGATGAGAGGAACACGGAGCCAAGCAGCAGACAGATCGCTTCGGGAACAATAACCAGCGCCAGTAAGGACTTACTGGATTGGTTACCCACGAAGCATGTCCCTGTAACAAACACAAAAACCTTTAGTAAACGACATCAGTGGTGTAGAGGTTAGCGGATACCGAATACTTTTTCTCGAGTGCTCTTTAGATGTGAATAACATTCCAATTTCCACTAAGGCTGCTCTCAAAGCGAACACCTACACAAACATACGGCGAGAAAAAAGGCTTGCATTAATAAGGCGTTTAAAAGGGCCGATTTAAAATTGAAATACGAGCGTGCGAGGAGGAAAGGTGTCGTATTTAACGGCTCGAATAATGGTCGAGCATTTCTTTCGGCCGCCATAATGGAAGTGGAATGGAAATAATAAAAATAAAAGCACAATACTCGTGGCATGATTGAAACTGCAATATGCCTGAGAATCGGGCCGCGTGGCACTTCGCTCGCACTTCGCATAATGGCGATAAAAATAAATGTAAGAGGATTTTAAAATATATCCACAGGCCGAGATAAACAGATAGCGGACAAACATAGGAAACCATACATCAGATAGACGCTAGAGCGGCTAAATAGTGAAAGACTAATAAATTGTTTTCGCAAATGAGAAACTTGTTGATAGATGAGCTTGCACGAAGTTTGCAGTTTGCACGCAGCTCATTAATTCTGGTTAATTAAAGGAGCCGAAGTTGTCAAAAAAAAGACTAAACTATGCAGTACCATATTCAGAAATGCAAATATCCCAAAAGATGGTCAACGAAAACTTATTTAAATAAATATCCAACATGCTGGTTTCCAAGTGCGACCGTAACGCTGCCGTCATTATCATCATATAAACCTTCCAGTTTTTACCGGTCACGAATTTATTACAGCCGACAAGTCGGACGGGGCCAAGTGATTTACGTCCAAAACTTTATTTAAACAACCAGTTAAATATTTTTAAGTATCATGTCCCCATAATTCAGCTTGATAAGTGATGATTGGCTTATTGTTCTCTTTCATAATCGTGAAACTGATTCTTGGAAAAGAAGGAGAATTTAAATTAAATGAGAATTTAGATATGGAAAGAATTGATGTTTCCGACTAGTCTTAGGAAGAAGATAATAAAATGTTTGTTCAAACTAGAGTTAACGAAACACTATCGGAAGCCATTAAGCATGGCTTCAGGAAAATAGAGGGTACTAATTTTTGCTACAGACTAACACTCGAATCTCTAAACAAGTTAAAGTGATAACTTGATTAAAAGTAATTACTTAAGTTACGAGTTTTATTTTGTAGATTAGTTATTGCTTGAAGTTAGAACTGTCAATAGTTAGCTTTGTTAGCTTTGCATTCTTTGACGGTTCTTACTTCGTTTATATTCTTGTCTATTGGATAAGAATGGTGACTTAACTTTTAACTTATCTAATATAATAATAATACAAGTGTAATTAATGGACTGTCTACTCTAGGAGTCTAGGGTTAGATGCCTAACTCCCTGGACTATGTATAAAGCTTCAGGAAAGACGGTTGCCTTTGCCAACGAGTAGGTTAGGTACTTAGAAATGTAATCTCGCCACTTTTAAAGAGGACAGAAGTCTTTGTCGGCATCGCATCTTTGTATCACGCAAAACCACAAACACCGGAGTCTTCTAATCCAAGTATTACCGACTACTCGATTAGGTACGATAAAAAATCCTTCTTTTCACTGAACGTTATCAATTCACCGCGGTGTTTTTGTATCGTTCGCTTGTCCGTTATAATTAATCGTCTCTAGCTTAAATGATAAGAGGATTTTTTGATAACTAATGTTTTCTACCGCTACAATGTTAACAGAGTTTTATTATCTAAAGCTACTGTTCCTGTATCTGGTGTTTCAGACTTTTATGTTGCCGCTACGAACGTTGGCTTTTATCTTTCATGTAAAGATGCTTCCAGTAAAGGAACACGTGTACTTCGCTATGTAAGTATTACAATTTGGAAGGATAAAGCCGCCTGTAACGCGGTCTGATTGTAGAACCCCAAATAGCGGAACATCGTACGATTCGACGACAAATCTCGGGATTTACTGATACCGATACTGTGTATCTTGCCGAAAACCCCGTCTCTATGTCAGATAGGGCATGCCGCGGTTTCTTTTAAAAGATTAAACACATATTTACAAGAATTTATGAGATTGCTTCCATGCTAGTCTAATCTAAATTTGTTTCTTCGGTTGTTACAAACAAAAATGCAGTAGTCTTCTTGCGCTCGCCGCCTAAATGAGAACTAGCAATAAGTAGACAAGTCCTGTATTATTTATCGTCATACAGTAATCTGCACATATCCTCTAATGGCACAACCCGAGTCAGAATCTCGTTCAGCACACAAACAACATTACAATGAGCCGGTACTTCCATACAAACCACTCAATACCATTACAGCATGAATACGTGCTCCCGCGCACTCGTACCAGATTTAATCGCTTTGAAAAATGCCGCCGATCAAACAAGAAAGGACTATTAAAACAGGAACGTTTCTTGCATTTGTGTTGTTTCGCTACGGACGTGTATTAGGACTTATTGATTGATTCAGAAACAAACAATGGGGCTCTGAGAATATTATTCAGTCCCATATTATGCGCGTTGTTCCTGGCTGGTAAGTTAGCTTTGTATTTTTTAAGGGCTTAGGTATGTATTCATTCAGTTAAGAAAATATCTTACCTTCTTTCCATGCTTGACATTCGTATGATACCATAAAGATTCAGCAAAAAAACCGTATGTAAATTACATTCACTGCTTTCAAATCTAGTTCGATCAATCAATGCTAGAGGATATGGAGTCCAATAAATAACTATACCGATATGGTGAATCACCCATAATACTGCAGCCTCCTTTAGAAGCGTTGAACTTCTAACATGACCACTTAAAGATGTCCAAGCAACGGGAAAAACGACCTGTGATCGACTGCCTTTTCAATATGGTCAAGTAATACAGGATTTGGTATAAGGTATCGGTCAGACCGATGAAATATGACTCTATATTTTTCTGAAGAAAAAGATTCCTTGCAATAGTTTGCGCATTCGTTAGTCCATTTGTCATTAGTTTTTTTGACACATGCAGCATTATTATTCCGCCTTCTGCCGCGGCCCGCGACAAACCTGCTTCATCTATGGTCAGTAATACACTGGCTAACTATGGAACCGGTCTCTAACTACCATAGTTGGTGGACCCAGTTACTAAGAAACGAGGTGTTATAAAAACGTATGATGGAGTCCAATGATGGTGTGTAAAAGTCGACTGTGTATCGGAATTGTAAATCGTAAATTAAAATTCTATGAGAAAACTTGATCTTAATGATGTGTCAAAAATGTTCCTTACATTTAGATAAATGTCACCTTTTTTGAGATGTCACGAATAAGTTCTAGTGGTCACTAATTGATTTGATATTATCAAACAGGAGTTATGTCTCATTAATTAGTCCGGCAACTGTCAATTACAATCAACATTGTTATGGATGTCACTGAACAGGAATGGATGTTGACATTACGACAAGTTAGTGACCTGCTACTTGGTGGATAATGAATTCGGTAAATAGCTAGGGGATAAATAAGTTGCAATACCTTTGAAAACTTACAAAGAAAACAAATTTTAATGATGTAAGCCAGTGGGTCTTTTGCGGCTTTTTTAACTTTTACATTCCTCCTGTATATACCTGATTACTAAAATCAGGTAAATATCGGTGAAATGCCCCAGAACTGTCGTTGTTTTGACGTCTAAATGCATGTCTCTCTTTGCGAATTGAGCATTAAATTATCGAGTTTCCTAGACATTTCAACATCTTCTTAATAACAATCAGATTATCATCTAACCAATCTATATGCATTGCATAGTCGTTTATTTCTCAAATTAGAATCAACCGATAAAAGGGAGACTCATTTACGTCTTAAATGTCTAGCTTCTTTCTGCCAAATCGTTCCTTATTATTCTAAGCGGGCTCTCTCAGTCAACTTACCGGTAAGTTCATCAGCATCAACATCCCTGGTGACGAGCACAGCGGCTGCGAGTGCAGCTGGCACACCCCACGCTGCCAGCTGCAGCAGTGAGGAGTGGCGGTTGTTGCGAGCGCCTGCTGCTGCCGGTGTGGGGGGGCGCATCACGCTCGCCCGCCAGGCTCCTGCCACCACCACCCACCTGTAATAAAGAGGAGAGAGGGTTAGGATCTGTCAACAGTGGTTGCTAAGGTAAATGTTTGAACTTGAACGTGGAAACGTCTGATTTGGTTTCTGTCACATAATGGAGGGAGATTTTTGTCAAACGGGTTCACTATTGAAACTGTGAAAGAAAGAACTTGCAATTGTAGGGTTTGATCTCCACTCTGACTGCGTTAGACACTGTTTATTCTATTTATTTTTTCAGCAACGAAAATTGGGGGTCTTAAATGGCCGCTCTAGCAAAATCATAATGTGAATCACGTTAAATTTTTTAAATATATTATAAAAAAAGCGGCCATTTTAGACCCCCTGGTATTTTTATATTATGTTATGGAACACTATAGCATTAAAAAGTCTATTTACGAGTGTAAGTTACAATGCTCCGAAGCTGCCGAAAGATGAAGAACGATGACTGATAAGTGATCCTTTCTTATAGAAGAGTCGCCTATATATAGCTGATGGTTAGAAGACGACTTTTGTATGAACACTGGAGCATCCACGAGGTCTAAAGACTGACTACAAGCTCTACACTTCATAGAGTCGAGCAGAAACACGAGTTTCAAAGAAAATTATCTCTCATTTTCCATAACCTCTTTAACCAGGACAAAACATTTCATTTCTAGCTATAAAAATTGATGGTCATAGCTTTTGGCGCCAGTTCAGCATACTGTGCTTCCAATAAAATTTCACCTCTGATTTTGTGGAGTGACCTTTATGCCCGTTGTAATAAGGATTATGTCAGAGGTGTAACCGTGTAACTGTGGAAGGACTGTAGTAGCGCAGTAAAATTTAACTGTGGTAGTAGTCTAGTTGGCCAGTCGAGTACTCGAGTGGCCCGCCATTACCGTTGATCTAGATTTGCCGAGTATATACGTGTGAATGCGCTACTGACACTCACGCGCAGGTTTTGGAGTTCAAATGTCGTAATACTCATAATGCAGATGCATGATGTAAAACATGATGGGTAAGTAAATACTGGCTGGAAAGGTTTTAAGCCAAACGGCCTTTTTTAAAAAATGAGAGAACGAAGTTTTTTCGTTATTTTCTTGTTACGAGTAGTGATGGACGAGTACATTTTTTGTCGCTATTTTTGTAGGTCTCGTTTATTAGTTTAGTCTCGAACTAAACCATTCGATCATGAAATAAGTAGGACTAGACCAGAAGCTTTCACTAAAAACAGTAATTAATACTTCCAATTATAAAACGTAAAATAAAAAGTACTCGACCAACTAACCAAGATCATGATGGTTCGCAGTAATTAAGATAAGTAGACAGTCAATGGGCAAGGTCTAATAAACAGCTGTAGTAGGTAAGCAGGTGTCTTCCAATATATGAACTACGGAGACCTAAGTGTACTTACATGTAAATACCATGCGGTATAATTACAATCAAGATTATATTCAGTAGGTACTACGATGACGAGCCTGCTTGTAAAATATAGATCGTGTTAGATAATCTTATCGATATTTCGTGATATCAAGTATCCTACTTTTTTCATGTTATTTAATTTTTTTACGATGTCAACAACTTTTAACATGTGCTTGGTCTAGACTGCGCGTCTACAATATTGTTTTCTCAAACATGCTTGGAAATTTGAGCATTATTTTGACAACCTTCTTCGAGATAAATCGAAATTGCTGTACTGGCCAGATAAATGCGACCAGCGGCCAGCAAAAGTTGTATGAAAATCCATATCTGTCGTGTTAAGCGGCCAAATAAATTACATAGTTTAAAAACCGGCCAAGTGCGAGTCGGACTCGCGCACGAAGGGTTCCGTACCAATTATTATAAAAAATCACGTTTGTTGTATGGGAGCCCCCCTTAAATATTAATTTTATTCTGTTTTTAGTATTTGTTGTTATAGCGGCAACAGAAATACATCATCTGTGAAAATTTCAACTGTCTAGCTGTCACGGTTCATGAGATACAACAGCCTGGTGACAGACAGACAGACGGACAGACAGCGAAGTCTTAGTAATAGGGTTCCGTTTTTACCCTTTGGGTACGGAACCCTAAAAATGGAACGATCGTATACTCTGATACATGGCAACCAAGGAGGTAACTTATCAAAGATTTTATTTAAATTTAAAATTGGCTTGCAAATAGAAAGCGGTCTAATGAAAAAAAAAACAAATGAACTCTTCAACGCGAGAAAAATAGTACATTTTGATACAAGTGGAGAAAGTTTGTTATTGCATTCGAGGCGGAATTATAACACACGAGCCGTAGGCGAGGGTGTTTTTGAGCCGAGAATTGCAATAACAAATGTCCACGTGTATCAAACGACGTTTTTCAATACACTTTTGAAGAAATATAATAAAATAACGAAAAATATTTTTGTCACGAACTATGAAACTATGATTTTCATTTTTTTTTTTTTTCGCGCTTTGGTTTCGCCAGGTTGGAGAGGCAAAAGTAATAGTATGAAGCCGTTAAACAGCCTAATATAAAAAATAGATTTATTTTATATTTTTGAATTAAGAACACAAATAATGTTAATTTGTGTATAAAAGTAACTATTAGTTTTAAATAATCATGTTTATCTATGATATTCTATTTATAAACACAATTTGAATATTCAAAAAATATTTATGCCATAAAGACGCGTAGTGCTTTGCCGAAATAAAAAAAAAACATTCACCTCAGACTATAAGCATTGAACCAATTTGGACTTACGTATAGGTATAGTTATCTGTGGCCATTTTCATTCCCGCACACGTGCGGGAAAGTGGAAAAAATCGCACGCGTGTGAAATACACTGCATGTTGTACCTAATCGTAGTGCGTTATGGACCAGTTTTCGAGGAAGTGTATTGAAATAGTACATTTTGATACAAGTGGAGAAAGTTTGTTATTGCATTCGAAGCGGAATTACAATGTTTTTAAGCCGAGAACTGCATAAACAAATGTCCACGTGTATCAAACGACGTTTTTCAATACACTTTTGAAGAAATATAATAAAATAACGAAAAATATTTTTGTCACGAACTATGAAACTATGATTTTAATTTTCTTTTTTTTCGCGCTTTCTTTCGCCAGGTTGAAGGAGAGGCAAAGGTATGAAGCCGTTAAACAGCCTAATATAAAAAATAGATTTATTTTATATTTTGAATTCAGAACACAAATAAATGTTAATTTATGTATAAAAATAACTATTAGTTTGTAATAATTATGTTTATCTATGATATTCTATTTATAAACACTATTTTAACATTCAAAAAATATTCATGCCGTAAAGTCACGTAGTGCTTTGCCAAAATAAAAAAAAACATTCACCTCAGACTATAGGCATTGAACTAATTTGGACTAAGTATACGTATAGTTATCTGTGGCAATTTTCATAAAAAAAAAAACAAATAAAAAAAACAATGAAAAAAACGCACGCGTGTGAAATACATTGCATGGTGTACCTAATCATAATGCGTTATGGAGCAGTTTTCGAGGAAGTGTATTGAAAATATTGTTGTTTGTGTCCATACTTAGTTTTAATTTCCTAGCACTAATTGAGAAAAGTACACAACCCTTGTCCACAACTAGGTATTGATGGATTTACGTATGTGGGCCGAGTAGACACGTCATGAACCAACATCGCGGCGCTTAAAAACGGCGAAAATACTAGAACTACTTATAAGCGTGAAGAAAGAGAAAGAAAATATGACACCGAACGGCGGGATGCCTGTTGCGAGAGGGAGATAAATATACATCTTCAGTCACGTCAGAGGATTTATTAAATTATAAACAAACGTAGCGTCGCGCGACAGGTTGGTGCGTAACTAAGCGCGATGTGGGCAATTGCCTTCATTTCATGTTGTCATTTTAGAGTGCGGACAACGTATCTATAGTTTATATATCATTGGAGTAGAATGCCTTTGTTGCTGGTCGCTGGAGTAACATACTATTTATTGAAGTGTCAAATGCTACTGGTGTTGCGTTATTTCTATTGTTTTTTCTTGGATAGGTTTATCCACTACAAAAATAGTTTAGCTTTAAGCGCCGAGCAACTTTTAAAAAGTAAGGTTTGGATCTGAATGACATTGAAGCTTTTCCAAAACCGAATATCGTTTTGATCGTTGAAACGACATTCGCTAATTCGCTTTTTGAAAAGGTTCAATGGGTTTTCGACAATGATATTTAATTAAACAGATATGCTATGAGCGCGCAATCGTGAAGACTCGAAAACGTGTCAATTGGCCTGTTTTTCCTTTATTCTGCGTCACTGCGTGTATGTGAGCTGGCTCTCCCCGGCGGCACACTTTTTTCGGTGGTTTTGTAGGTGTATAACATATCTGTTTGTTAGAATATCATTGGTTTTCGAAAAGCGAATATCTTTTTGTTAATAACAATACTATTTTAATATCGTGGGAGATTACATTATACAGGAATGTTTGAATCGCCATGCTAGGTATTAATTGCCGTTTAATTTACAATGGGGAATTTTTCATAAAAGCTTTATCTTTTGCACGTAATAGAGGTGCAATTAAGAAAATATTTGAAAAACAAGTTCTGTTTGCCAAACAATACATAAACCTGTTGGTGTTATATGCGTGTCCAAATTGTAAATAACACAAATTATTCACACAAAAAGGGCAATTAGAACCTGACACCAGTTTTGTGGATTTAGTGTTGCCATGCACGCTTTTTTGCGAAATATTCTTGTTTTATCATCTTTCTTTGATTTACTCTTGTTATTAAAAAAGTAATCTGATCTATTCTAATATGCAGCAACAATGTAATTTTACTCCAGACTCGTTGGGCCGCTGATGTAAACAAAAAAGTGGTTGTAATCAAGATGACAGTGTAATTCGATGCCGCTGAGAGCTGAGACTCGTTATACTATCATAAAAAAACTCTTTGTTTTTATCTTTTTCTACTTATAAATTTAAATTTTACGATCTCGGCCACTGATCGATAAGTCGTTATTTTCCAAACCCTGATTGCCGAGTTCCTAGTTTTATTTTAGACCCGTTCCATTGCGCTGGGTTCTCGTGCTCTCGGAGCCTCGTAAACGCTCGTGTTGGACTTCGCCCCGAGTAAATTATAGCCTTTGTCAACCCTTACTTAGCTCGTTAAAACATCTGACAGGTAAATCCTTCCCACTACGGTCGAGAAAGGTGTCGCCTTGTTTTGAACCGCCGCCACTGTAACAAGACCCACTCCGTCCCTTCCTGCTCGTTGCCAGATAACTCAGAAAAGAGGGACTCAAAGGGTTCTTATGGGCTTTCTTAAGCTGGACAAAGATCTCCGCAGTGGCGTGTCACTGGCACTTGAACAAACAACGGTCCCTATTTGTACAGAACCGAAAGTGGCGATAGTCCAAACACCGGTGTTTGTTCGCTTGCTCGTATGTTTGATCCGGCCTCCGCCGCCGGCACATGTTGGCTAACATTTTACTAATGTTTGTACGATTTGCATTGTGATAATTAGGCTCATTTCTTTCAAGTACTTACCGAACACGCCACGTACGGGTTTTAGAGGTTTACGCGCTCATAAAAGTTTAATTTAAAGATCACACGGCATACGTTGAAACTAAAGTTTACTACTTTTGAAGTAATCGAATTTGTAAATGTTATGACGGTCAATCAGTATCGCAATAAAACAAAAACCTTTTAGCATATTAGTACAAAGTACTTGGAGCGGGATTTATGACTCAATAAAGCATTGAGATCTATCGAGAGCTGGTCAAGTCTGAGCGAGAACGAGTCGTTTGTCTGCGGCGCAAGTGCAAGGAAATGCAAATGTTATTACATGAAGGCGCGAACGGACGGACGCTTTTAAAAACTTTTTTTATTTCTTATTGTGTTTATGTGGCGTCGTGTCGTGGCTCAAGTGGCCATTAAACGATAACGCTATCTCCACAACGATTGGTTTCACGCCGTAAAGAAATATATTTATTTGACAAGAACGAGATGCGATGCAATATTTATAGGGTTATGGTGTTCATGAATATATATTGTGAGTAAGGTATGGGAAGCGCCATGTTCCTATAGTGGCCGTGAGTCAATATTATTAACAACTATCTGTATGTTTATAAGAGAAACATTAATATTACATTTTGTAATTGGCACTTCAATTTAGGTATTTGATTTCTGTGAAATTACGGGAATGGCCGATGGGTAGTAAGTAATAAACTTTATCATCGCTTCATCAAACTCACAGATAATTTATATTCTGTGGCTCTATAATTTCATCCTGCTTACAAATAGAAGTCTTTTGCACCCAGATGCGGAACTAAGAAATCTTTTGAATTTTCAGTTTTACAGGTAAGAGCTACATTGTAGCTATGGTGAAATTGCAGCAAGTGCAACAGGGTCACAGGGATACAATTAGATAAATTCACTCAGAACTAAACACATGTTTTTTTCATAAAATCATTAGTAATGGTATTATATTATTTATGGTAATGGGACATTTTCGTTAATAACTTTCTGGGGCGTACACACACTGGATTGTTTACGAGGCCACACATGTGGTCATTACATTTGTATTCTTATTTGAAAATGTCGGGTAGTCGTAAATGTCAACATGACATATGTCAGTGCGCTTGCACCGAGTCACCTCGGTGCTACAAGTACATCTACGTCAAACAGATAGACATGATTGACGGAGACTGCCATGTTTAACTTACGCTACAAAAAACTAAGACGGAGAGTCGGCGCGGCCGGCGTCGTGTTTACAAAATTAAAATGTAAGTGGATATTTTCAGGTAAGTGAGACCGATGCCCCCGATGCGCCGAGACTTGAGACTCTCGGGAATATAAGAAACAAGCAGAATTGTGTTTAAACTTTTAAAATTTTAAATGCTGGGTTCTAACTGGGGCAATGTGACGTCTCCCTAGATTTTTCAACCGACTAGTGATTCTAAAACTTCAAGAGATCGAAGCTCGTGGAAAGTAAGAGCTTTTGTGCTGAAAAAATCCCGGAACCATTGCTACTGTCCAAACATAAGATCTAAACTTCCATAAGCTATCAAAACTCGAATCATTTCCAAACGTTTACGATGATCCGGAACAGAATACGAAAAAGTAATGTATGGAATCGTTTACATGTTTCTGTTTGTGATAGCTCTAGGGAAGACATACTGACGAAACTTTCGGCGCGAGCGCATGGCAGTGCGCCGGCGCTCGTTAACCCGCTCGTAACAATAAAACAACACCCACACCACTATTTGGGTGAACGGACCCATTTATTGCCTTACCCGGGGACGCTATTCTGCTACAATACCGTTTTCTATCATTCGGGTAGTATTCAAATTATATGTCCCTATTTTGACTTAAATTGCGTTCCTTATATGGACTCGCCCACGATAGGTTCGTCTATTACTTGTTCCGTAGCTAGATCATTTGGTCATAAAAGGCGTACAAGGTTCGACATATTGATCGAATTCTTGATTACAAGAACTGGTCGAATAGTGATGTCATAGCTGAGCTAATGTAAGTTTATGATTAAGAGTCGAAAATACGAAACAAACTTCAAATTTAGAATCAGTGCGCTTGTTTCTTTAACAACATATGGTCGTCTGCCGTCGAGTCATACATTTCCCTTCAGTAAAAGAACAACACAAGCTGCAGAATGTGACCGTCGATGATGCATGTTGTGCCGAAGGGACTCGGTTTATTTCGGGAGCTCGTAAAATCGATTATCCGTCCGATTCGAGCGCGGCTCGACACTCGGGCGCAGCGCTTCTCGGCGCTCGCGCACGAAACAGGATGCACTATTTCTGTTGCGCCTCTGACAGAGATATGTGTATGATATTAATGAGATTCAAATGTATTATGAGTCTATTTATAAGGATAAATACGAGCTGCTGACGTAAACACCGTTAGGTTCCTGAAGTTACACAAGATACTGCACCAAAATGGAATGCTATTTCTGAAAAGAACTGTTTTGCTGCAATACAATATTATCTTCCTAGTTCTGCATAGTCTGAGAATGTGCTCCGTTACTTTACCCCTTACATGAAAGCCCTAATTTTAAAAGTTACCACCTATGTCCTGAAATTTAGCTTAGGTTAATAGACTCTACATAGACTACATAAGGATCTACCAGTTCTGATTTCCAACATATGAGAAACCTTTGAACTCCATACTCAACTGCCCAAAATGGCAAACAAGTTCACAGCAGGTGGCTAAATATGGCCGCGAGAGTTGAACGCACCACCATAACCATCTGACAAGTTTACTTGGACCCTCCTTGAACGTATAACTGGGTGTCTGTAAAGGAGATTAATGACCTCCCAGAGGACTAATTACACTGGTCGTGTCATGATGTGGAATGGATATTCGATCAAGTGTTGAGATCGCATATGATTGATGTTTTTGGAAAGGAAAATAAATGATGGAACACTTTATACAACGTGCTGGGAATATTAATATTACACAAGTTTAAACTTTATTTTTCAGTGTTACAGGCTTTTTTTGCGTGTCGTCGTGTAAATTAGCATGTAGTTAGCCGTTGCCAAACGGAATTAAATATGAATTGATTCCCCTGTCAGTGAATGCATGGCAAGGGTGTAAAGTGTGTTATTCGTGGTAATTAGTGCGATTACTTACTTAGGTTTAATTTGTTTTCCCGAGTTAATTCATTAGGTAGCTAATTAAAAAGTTAAAGTATTTTAATGAAAAGGTCAGATAAGTTAGTATTAAGTACATCCAGACAACCAGTCTTCCAGAACTAACTGGGTTGTGGAGGTCAGATATATTCAGTCGCTCCATGTAAAATACTGGTATTCAGCTGCAGCATACGGTTAGACTGGAAGCCGACTCCAACATAGTTGGGAAAAGGCTAGGCAGATGATGATGCAGAAGTAAGTACTTATTACATAGAGGTTAGTATAAAGTTGGTTACATAGAGTAGGTATCATACTTTCAATCGTCTAAAAACTTTTGACAAACATCTATAAGTAAATGTAAGCGTGGACTTAGACTTCTTTTTACTCTGAACAACAAGAACAACAGCCCATAACGTCCACTGCTGGACATAAGCCTCTCCCATGCTGGGAGGAATTTGCCGTAATCTCCACGCTTAGCAGGCGGATTGGAGATCGCAGTGATGAAAGACTAATAGAAAACGCTGCTGCCCATTCTTTGGTCTACGGAGGCCCAAGGTGTTCTGCCTCACACATTAGTCGCCTTATACGACACCCGTGAGTGTAATGGGTTGGTTCTATTCTACTCTGCCGGATACCACACTGGTATATACTCTGAACATAGAGCCTAAATCAGTAACTTAGGCTTACGTAAAAAAAGAACGTATTTACACGCTCAAGTCTTTATCCCATGAGGGTAGGTAAGCAGAAACAACAGAAAGAAAAATTATTTCCCGTCAATGTTCCTAGAACACCATTAAAACTTTGTAATTCTAACAACTCACCCATACAAGTTATACAACAAATACACAAGCTGTTATTACTTATCCCATTTCCTTCTGTACAATTCATGTGATCTTATAAATATTGATTGATTGCTCGTAATCCAAGATGGCGGCTAACCAGTCGTATGTCTTGTTAGGCAACGACAACATGACAAGTCTTTTATGGTTGTGTCAGTTAATTAAGTTTGTTTTACGATGGCAAATTGCAAGCACGCCCTACAAGAGAACGGGGGCATAATTTCTTGTTAGCATAATAAGTAGTCTTGGTCTTGTTCTAGCAAGCCGAAGTTGCCTTGTTGATGTAAGCGGATGTTGTCGGTGTCAATTATAATTTGTGTGGGATGGTGTACCTGTACAGTGTGCACAACATACCCTGTCTTTCTGGGCAAGCGGTGACATAGAGAACTGATTTCTTTTTGAAGTGAAAACTTCTTTAGGCGCGTTGAGCACTTTTTGGGTGAAGGAAAAACATTGAACTCATCGTCACGTAACGTAACGTGCGGTAACGCTTCGTAGCCGTTCGTAGCACTCGTAGCATCCGCTACGGCGTAGCACCACGTAGATACGCGCGGGGCATAACCAGTGCTACGACTGGGGCGGGGCCTGTGTACTTTTTGTTTTCACTTCTATCGGCAGTCCCTAAAGACTGCTCCGTTTTTTTTTTAAAGCTTTCCTCGTTGTTTTAGGCCCTAAAACAACGAAACAAGCTTTCCAAAACACTTTAGCTCATCAACAAACGCTACAATTTAGGGTTTGTTCATGAGCTGGCCCTATAATATGATATGAGGGTCCTCAACACAACTGCTGAAATGAGGGTACTAAAGGCACCTCGAGGATAAACAGACCCTTGGGCATAATAAAGACGTGATGTTGATTGAAAAGCAGTTCATGCAGCGGCAGCCACCAATTGCAATTGCATTTACAGCGCAAAGGAATACGATAAACCTTTCTTTGAGCTACTCTTTCTATCCTACCACTCTCTTGGCGTAGTCATGATACACTTAAATATAGCTTGTTTAATTAAAACCAAGTAAACAACTACTAGTTAGTTAGCATTCCTGTACTTTCAGAAATTTTCTTAACATCTTTAATAGGTACTTATAAAAGATACTAATTAAATTGCTGAAAGACTAACATAAAACTAAATTGCCATATTGGCGTACCGGATCTGCATCAACGATGCACTTTAGCTTACTTGCAAGAACCAATCTGTAGTCTGTAGTAACAAAAGCTGTCCGTAACTCGTATGTTCCATGTCTTCTCGTGACAGCCTAATATTTACATAATGGGCACTGAGCACGGTTAACGAAACAGGCTCTGCGCATACAAAACATACGTATTTACATTTTCTTTCTTTTAAAAGTCGCGGTGATTGGCGACCAGCCTCTATACTCTATGCACGGAATAGTAAGCAGCCAGTAAGCTCGTTATACCGCGATATCTTTTGTTTTGAGGGAAACTCTTTGGTTTTTAAATTTATAGTTTGAGATAAAAGCTGTATGGTTATTCTAAAGCAACGCAAAAACGTTTAAAAAAGTACTTACTTAGTAGAAAAGTCCACCTCACATGAAAGTAGATAGCGTCAAAAAATACTTGTAAAAGTCAAGATTTTAAAAGATAATTAGGTCGACAATGATCTACCCACTGGCGAAAGAGCTGTTTATTATCCTGTGAATCCAATCAGCTATTCCAATAAACAATTACTTTTTCAATCATGTTTTACAGCAAATAATTAAAGTTTGCATTCATCAAGTTTTAGTGGCCGATGCTGAACAATTTTCTTAACAAGCCTTCAGCTTATAATTACATTGGAGATTGATAGTGCTACCTGCAATGAGGTTGACATGTGATCTCAGCTGTTCGCTCATAATATAACTAATTTTCTAACATGATACATGGACTTGTCAAGAAAGACGTAATGAGGTGCAAGCTAGAAGGAAAACCAAGCAATTAGAGATTTAAAAAACGTCACCAAGACGCTGCCGCGGCCGCCATCATGAATTTTCTTAACGGCCTATTTATTCGAAATAGACCGTCGTAAAACCACGCGACACGATTTTTAAAACTTTCATTAGCGAATACAGCTTTCAAACACCAATTAATTTAAAATTCCAGATTATTTTAATTTGTCATTAATTATGGCTGACTTCAAACAGGTCGCCAAAATGTTGACAAATAAAGTCGTTGACAGCAGGATATCCGCTGTTAATCAGCAATCAAGGAAGCGAACATAATTACCGAATAACTAAATTAGAAAGAAACAACATGAGAGATGATTGATACGCCGAATAAATTATTTGTTTACGCAACCAGAGAACAATTTTAATGAATTAAATTATTTGTTGCCACAAGAAGGAAGCTTTTATGAAAAGAAAAACAATAAAACTTTTATATTTCCACGCTTAATTCATTCAATTAACATTATTTATGGAACACAAAGCATTCAAATCGAGTTCTTTAACAACCAAATTGCTTAATTCTCTAAATAGCGTTTGGAAAGCAATTCCAATTCTAATCAAACGTCATTTAACGAGAGCGCTGTCAGGAGGCACTTCAGGTGCTTTCGTAAAATCATCTATATTAACAAGAATACAAGATTTACTTCCCGAATTGAATGACAGACGATTCCTTGTGCGATGACTGCGCTGGTTTTATTTTGTGGTATGGACGGAGATTTTCAAAGAGCTTTTTAATGCTCTGCGCGTACACATCTCGTTGGAAACTATTACGGCATACTAAAGCCGATTACACGTGGGCTGTTAGGAGCCAGCGTATGCGCGTGCTGCTTTGAAAAAGGTGTTCAAATAGAACTTATTTTAACTTTAGTAGCTCCTTTGGTTCGAGAACTTTTCAGAGTCTCTGACTTATCGTATCAGACTAGCTGTTGCTCGCGACTTCAACTGCGTCTGTGATTTTTCAGGATGGAAGTAGTCTAGATTTATACTCTCTGTTTTTAAATTTAAAATAATAACGACCGCTTCAGTGTGCAATCTTACTACTTTACTATTTTAAACGCGGTTAGTGAGGATGTATGGATGTCTAGCTAGATGTTTGTTTCTCTTTCACGCAAAAACTACTGACCAGATTTGCATGAAATTTGGCACACAGATAGTTTATAACCTGGATTAACACATAGGATACTTATTATCCCGGTAGTACGATCCCGTGGGACAATTACCGATATATTATTATACAGGGTGTAAAAGACCTCATCACGAAGCCGTCAACCAAGCATTCTGTACATCAAACTAAGTAACTTTACGCAAATATTATTGCTGGGAAACGACTTTTTTTTTGGGGTGAAAAATCATGTTTTGTGGTAGAACTCAATGTAACGCACTCAAAGCATTGTGCTGGTGGGATTGAATAGTACGGGGTCGTGAACGTGTTTAAAGTAAAAATCTTACATTAAAAACTTGTATTTAAAAAAAAAACTTGTCAAAAAGTTGGTATTTTGACCCCCAATATCTCCGTAACTAGAAGGTTCCCACCCAGGTATGGTGTAGAACAAAAAAAATATCGCAATGACGAGGAGAACAAGTGCCTTTCGGCTTCGTTAAGACTAGAGGTGTTTTACACCCTTTATAGTTCAAAATATAACGAACGTTTCAGTGCTTGAGACATGAAAACGTTACAGACAGACAGAGTTAGTTTCACTTATAAAATATCAGTAATATCCAGGATAGATATAGTAGCTAATGTTGTAATATAGAACAGAAATATGACGCGGGCATTCGCACAGTAGGCCTCATTCATCACTGTGTTCTAACATCATAAATTACAGTGAAGTGACTTGACTACATCGCGGACTATTTCGACAGATGCTCTTTGCAGTCCATTTATTATCACTAGAAATGTTTCTGATTCATCTATGACGAATGAAATCCTAAATTGTCTCACGTAGTAAGTAATCTGGGAGTTGTAAAATAGGCCAGTCACTAGTCAGTAACAGGGGTATTACGTAATACATGTACAGTTAGGGAAATAGATTGATTGTCAAATTGACTACCCACAGAAATTGTCCGCATTATTTATTTATGTACAAACACATCAAAAAAAGTTTGTGATCACTTTGAAAATTCGAAATCTTTTTGTTACGTTTTCATAAAAAAAACTAGCGGACGTCCCGCGGTTTCACCCGCGTAGTTTCCGTTCCCATGGGAGTACGATAAAATATAGCCTATAGCACTCACGAATAATGTAGCCTTCTACCAGTGAAACAATTTTTAAAATTGGTTCATTACTTCCGGAGATTACCCCCTACATACAAACTTACAAACAAATGTTACCTCTTTATAATATTAGTATAGATTAGTGTAGAAGTGTAGATAAAAAATAGTTTTATTTTTCAAACAGGGTATTTATATTTGAGGAAAACACACAACAAAGTTTTTTTCTTGATAAAGTTCAATTTAAATAATTATATCAGCTTATGCTAGTGACCACAAATTAACACAAACTAAGACACTTTACAAAAGGAAATACATTAAGATTAGCACAAAGGTACTGATTATTTGATTACTTTGCCTTCTAGTGACAAGAACGTTGGATACGAGACGAACATAGCGTGTGTAAAAAGACACAAGAAAGCTTACATTAGACTACAGTTACCTAAACTTAAAACATACGGATATCGTACCGTGTATTTAAAAGGCCGACGACCGATGCGTAGTTCATACAAACGTTATACCAAAATAATTTGTAAAAAATCAAACATATTATACGGTAGTGTGTATTTATTTCGATTGGATTACAGAATATCTATGTTCCCAAACATATTTTGAAAAGACAGCAATAATAAAGACGTTATATCAGGAATTTAAAATTTCTATAAGTAGAAAACTTATTTTTCTCATAACTCTTGTTGAAGTCAGTTTCCATTCAAAATATATATTTGGGAACCTAGATATTCTGTATTCCAATCGGAATAAACACACACTACCTTAAGAATATGTTTGATTTACAAATTATTTTTGGTTTTACGTTTGTATGAAATATGCATCGGTCGCCGGCCTCATAAATGACAACTGTCATTCCTTATTAGTCGTATTATTAAATAACTAGGTATAACACGACGAGGTTTAAAAGTGTGTCAACTTGCTGAATATATATAATTTCTATGACTGTACAATTAACTCTTGCTCCGACGCAAGTTTTTAAACAACCGTCGTCGTCGTGTGCGTACCGCTTAATTCCACGGAATAGTTTTTCGGTACGGTGATTAACTCTTTGACTGATCGGTCCGTCGACACGATGTAATTTTCTAAATTGTTTTAATGGTTGTTGTTCGTCTACTCATCGGTCCATGGTTCGACCATAACAAACATGTAAGTGTTGTAGTACTGCGTGATTTTTTTAGGCACGTGGCCTTAATCGAATCTAACTCCGCCATCTTTTTTTATCGATAAAATTTCCATAGACAATTTCACAAATGAGTCTAGTTCTACCAAAAATTCAAAATTTCTCCCATTTTCCGAAGTAATTGTACCTAATGATTTTGGATAGAATTTAATCACTGTTTAATTTTGAATAATTATGTTCGAAGCATAAGGACGTTTTGGATGCATCTGACACTGATTTTACGGAATAATTAGTCTATAGGCTACATTTATAACGGAGGAGCTCGTGGCTAAATAATAACAGACGCTCGGTTCGATCTTTAGGTTAAGCCGTGCTTGCCTAGGTTGATCTGTGGATGGGTGACCACCCATTAGTTTCCTCCGTGCCTCGGAAAGCACGTTAAGCCGTTGGTCCCGGCTGTCATTTGTATATCTTTGACATTCGTTACAGGTAGTCAGCGACCAGAAAGTCTGACAACCAGTCTGACCAAGCGTATTACCCAGTACTAACTGCAGGGTTGTGGAGGTCAGATAGGCCGCTCGATGTAAAATACTGGTATTCATCTGCATCCGGTTAGACTGGAAGCCGACCTCAACATAGTTCGGGAAAGGTTATGCAGATGATGAAGTTACATTTATAACGTTGAATTAGTTGGACGTATTTAATTGAAATTCCAAGAGTTTGTAGGTTAGCACATTAGGCTACCAATTTCACAGTTTTTTTACCAACAGCGCCTCTCCTGTCAATGTCATTCAAGCGCCAAAACACCCATGTAGCAATGCAAATTCAACTCAACTCAGAATATTTAGCCGTATGGTGAGTATGTTAAATCGTGTTACTTAATGCAGGCGTCGACTTAGCTGTTGAATATAAACTTCTTCGCAAGTAAATAGTCACATAGTGTAGGAACGTCACATTATTCCAGTGATGACACTGCAAAATGTTATAAGCGATGGCCCGATGCAGGGAGTCGTGCGCTAGCGAGGCTTTAGGGATCACGTGTTGTAAGAGTTTGTCAGTGCAGTTCATAAATATATTAGTGTACCAATTCGATGCAGGAGACTTTTCATTTATTCCTCTAGAGTGATACTAGAACCCTAAATTGGTGACCCCGACGTGATTTGCCTTGCAACCATATCGCGCCACGTCTAAATTGGGTAACCACGAGGACCGTACCGCGTGTGTAAAGTGACGGTGATTACATAACACATAATATATCAAGACATGGCAAATCCCGGACATCCTGTGCCTGCAGCCATGCAGCAACAGGTCAATTATGAAATGGCTGGAATCAGTGTGAACGCGAGAATTCCCCCCTTTTGGACCGATATGCCGCGCATGTGGTTCGCGCAGTTTGAAGCCATAATAGGGCCACAGCATCAAGGTGAGAGCGTTAAATACGACTTGGTAGTGGCAAAACTGGGTAAAGAAGAACTAAGTCAGGTTGCGGATTTGATAGATGATCCGCCAGAGCAGCAGCGATACACGACTTTGAAGAAAAGATTACTTAAGGTTTTCCAGGAGAGTGCGGAAGCGCAGTTCCATAAACTCGTAAAGGAGATGGACCTAGGACAACAGAGGCCATCTCAATTACTGGCAAAAATGCGTGAGCTAGCCAAGAACACAGCTACGGCAGGAGATACCCTAAAAAATCTATGGATGTCAAGGTTACCCGGATGGGTGCGTGCTATACTCGCCAGCTGCAATGGTGAAGCCAAATTGGATGACCTCGCTGGAATGGCTGATAAAATCATGGATAACTTGCGCAGTGGGGAGATATCAGAGGTAAAATGCCCACCGCCGTCTGCCACAAGTGTCAATACAGAATTACTGAACGAAATACGAGACATGTCTGCAGAACTCAAGGCATTACGAGTAGAGGTTAACGAAATAAAAAGACGTGACAATCGGCGCAGCTATCGACCATGGAGCAGAGACAGAAGTGTGAGCAGGTCTCGCTCACAATCACGGAGTCAGAGGCGCACACCGCAGAGTGCCGACTGGCTATGCAGGTATCATTTCCGTTTTCGGGAGGCAGCCAGAAGTTGCGAACAGCCGTGTAACTGGAATGGGAACGCCAACAAGGGAAACTAAATGTGGTGCGTTCGAGATCGATGGGAGAATGCGCCAGCTTGGAGGAAAACCATCGCCTTTGTGTCACAGACAGTAAAAACGGTGTGAATTTTTTGATAGACACTGGTGCTAATGTGTCAGTGGTTCCCGCGTCCAAATTTTGTGGTAAAAGTTACAGTAAATGCCCATATTCATTATTCGCAGCAAACGGAACAGAAATAAGTACGTCCGGTATCGTAGTGTTAGAACTTAACTTAGGTTTAAGACGTAGTTATAAGTGGCCTTTCATAATATGTAATGTCAGTAGACCAATTATAGGCGCTGATTTTTTGAGAACACATAGATTAGTAGTAGATTTATACAACAAGAAGTTGATAGATCAAGTAACGCAATTATACACAGTAGGGTCCATCATAAGCTACAGGGAACCGTCTCTTACGACTATTAGTGCGGATAATCCTTACAGTGATTTATTGAGGCAGTTTTCAGAGATAACAAGGCCGGTATCATTTAAAGATACGCCCAACCACGCAGTTTACCATCACATCGAGACCACGGGTCCGCCAGTCCACGCGCGCGCCAGGCCCCTACCACCGGACAAATATAAACAGGTGAGAGATGAATTTCGTGTAATGCAGGAAATGGGTATATGTCAGCCATCGAGTAGTCAATGGGCAAGCCCTTTGCATGTGGTGCCGAAAAAGGACGGACAAATTCGACCATGTGGTGATTATAGGCGATTAAATTCAATAACAAAACCCGACAGATACCCCGTGCCGAGGTTGCATGATTTCACATACGCGTTGTCAGGGAAAAAAGAGTTCTCCAGGCTAGATATTAACAGAGCGTACCATTTCATAAAAGTAGCACCAGAAGATGTTGAAAAGACCGCCATTATAACACCTTTTGGGCTATTCGAGTTCCCGCGCATGACATTCGGGTTAAGAAATGCCGCTCAGACTTTCCAAAGGTTTATGGACAATACCGTATTGCAAGGACTAGAAAATTTGACAGACGAAAAAGGAAAGGTAATCAGTTCCTTATTTTGCTACATCGATGACATCATCATAGCGTCAGAAAATGAGCTTAGTCATAGAAAACATTTAAAACAAATATTCGAGCGTTTGGCAAAAATAGGCATCACGATTAACGGTAGTAAGTGTCAATTCGGCAAAAAAGAAATAGATTTTCTAGGGTATAAAGTTTCACAGAACGGTATCAGTCCCTTATCTGACAAGATAAAGGCTATTATAGACTATCCTAGACCGGAAACTGTGGAAAGTTTGAGAAGATTTCTCGGAATGGTAAATTTTTATAGGTCTCACCTACCTAAAGCAGCCGAATATCATGCACATTTGAATAAGTTTTTACATAATTCGAAGAAAAAGGATAGGTCAGTCATAAAATGGGATAATGACTCAGAAATAGCATTCGCGCAGTGTAAGGAGAGCCTACAAAGCGCCGTAACACTCGCGCATCCGGCTACTGACGTTCCACTGTCATTAATGACAGACGCATCCGATACATGTATAGGCGCCGTTTTGCAACAAAGAATAAAAGGTATTTGGCAACCATTGGGATATTTTTCAAAAAAAATATCAGAAACACAACAGAAATATTCAACGTACGACAGAGAATTGCTCGCTATTTATATGTCTATTATGCATTTTAAGAATCTTGTTGAAGGACGAGAGTTAACGGTATTCACAGACCATAAACCTCTGGTACATGCATTAACAAAAATAAACTCAGAAAAAGAAACATCCAGACGTATTAGACAGTTAATATATATAAGTGAATATACCAACAACATTCAACACATAAGCGGTAGCGAAAATGCAGTAGCGGACGCTTTATCACGTGTAGAGACAATAGGGTGCCCAAACATAATTGATTACGAGGAATTAGCGGTGAAACAGGACGAGGATAATCATATTACCGATTTGCTAAATAGCAATGAAGGAACGAGAATACAGTTGAAACGAGTTAAGTTACCTTATGTAAACAGAAGTATTTATGTCGAAACATCAACAAACAATATCAGACCATATGTACCAGAAAGTTTCAGAAAATCAGTATTTGAATCAATACATAATATAAGCCATCCAGGCACTAGGGTAACAGTAAAAATGGTAACTTCTAGATTTTTTTGGCCTGGAATCAATAAAGATATTAGAACGTGGACAAAAACTTGTATAAAGTGCCAAAAAAACTAAAGTGAATCGACATGTGATTTCAGGTTTGGGCGCGTTTACACCGAGTGAGAGGTTTGAACACATACACGTGGACATCGTAGGGCCACTACAAACGACGCAGAGAGGTAACAAATATTGTGTGACTATTATTGATAGGTTCACAAACTGGCCAGAAGCAATACCCATTGCAGACATTACTGCAGAAACAGTGGCAAAAGCTGTTTACGAGAACTGGATTTGTAGGTTCGGATGCCCGTCTAGACTGACCACTGATCAGGGTAGACAATTTGAAAGCGAATTGTTTAATAATTTACTTAAATTGTTAGGAGTTGAGAGAATACGAACCACACCGTACCACCCACAGGGTAATGGAAAGATAGAAAGGTGGCATCGCGCGCTAAAGGTAGCTTTGACATGTCGAATGACGGACATAACATCTTGGGATGACGAGCTGCCAACAGTTTTATTCGGTCTTAGGGCAGCGGGCAGGTGTGAAACCGGCCTTAGCGCCGCAGAGTTAGTTCTAGGCCAGCCGTTACGCTTACCGGGCGATTTTTACAATGACTCAGATATTAAACACATTAGTCACTATACATATGTTGAAAAATTGCGAGAAACAGTTCATAGCTTAAGGCCCAAGCCAAGAGCAGATAGCGATTCACGTAAATTATTCGTATATAAGGATTTAGGGTCATGCACTCACGTATTTATAAGGAACGATAAGGTTAAAAGACCTTTAACCCCTACTTATGATGGCCCCTACCGCGTTATAAGCAGAAATACAAAAGTTTTTAAAGTACAGTTAAGTAACAGAGAGATAAGTGTCTCAATAGATCGGTTAAAGCCTGCCTATGTTTTAAAGGAATCTGCTAAGATAAATAATGAGGACTTAGATAGTAACATAAGTAGATACAGTTTCGTACCAAAGTTGGGTAATGATGACGAACAGAACAACTTGAATACAAATAGCAATAAGTTAATAACTCGTACCACACGTAGTGGACGGGTGGTTAAGCCGACTGTGCGGTTCAATTTATAATTGCTCAGCAAGATACAGTAAATACAAATATATATAAGTGCGATTAATAGGGATTACATTACAAAAAAATTGATTTTCATCACCAACGGATAGACAGTAGACAGTACTTAATTACTAGTGAATGGCCATTTTTATAAACATGGGCAATCCACAATCGAAGAACGAGCAAGTTATAGTGGCACAGACGGGTTCGGATAACACAGCAAGAACGGAAATGGAGAGAAAAATCGAAATATACGGTGTACTGGTTTTTGTGCTGATCGCAATAGTTACAAGTGTATGTCTCTATGTGTTTCTGAAAAAGTGTGGCAGACATGTGCATGGTAGATTTCTTGATCATCTCGCGTCTCGGCTCGAAGAAGGTCGCGTCGGGACGGATAGACAGGCAACCACCCAGACTACGCCAGTCGCAACAACGGTAGCGCCAGCAATGTATTAGTTATAGTATGTGAAATTAGATAGTAAGAATAAATTAAGTTAATTATATCATTACAAACGTGTACTGGAACAACGGATGAACAGCTGTAATAATCATAAACACTTTAATGTATTCATTTCATAACAAGTATCTACTATAATAAATCAGTACATAACAATGTAAACCTATAACTAGTGAAGAATTATGTAGGTCGACAAAGTAATAACATCGTATCACATACCTCACAGAAAACAGTGTCAGCACTAGGGCGTGCAAAACCGGAAGGTCTTCAAAACCGGTTTTGAATTCCGGGTTTGAGGGCCCAAAACCGGAAAGCGGTGTTAGCCCCGGTTTCGGCAAAATTTTTTTTTTTTGATACATACTTAGTTGAATATTAACAACAAAACAATATTTTCCGATACACAAATAAAACAAATTTATTGTATCAAACCTCTTTTAATCAAACCCACCACAATGTTAACTTACGGTGTTATATTGGGGGAACTCGACAAACGTACAATCCACATTCATTCTCCAAAGGAAATGTTTATAACTTGCATAGAACCGAATCATTAAGAAATCGAAAAGATTCAAAAAAACGTCTCGATTTTTTTAATTTGAGCTCATTAATTACGAACTACTAACAACATTAAAGAATTCATATTTGACTATAAAACGAGATCAAATCAACTGTGTGCCGTACACTAATTTAAATAAACAATAATATTTTTTTCCATGAGACCGCTGTTCTTGATAATTTGTTCATAAGAATAGAAGTGCATTTAACATTTTATCAGATCATAGCGTACTTCTTATTTTGTTGCAAAAGTACCCAGCACTCGAAAAGGTTAAAGCAGCGGCACTCACAAAGGCAAACTGATCGAAACTCAGAAGATACAAAAGACCCATTCTTAAAGATATGATAAAGAGTACGCGAAACCCCCCGAACAAAAACACGTGAAATTCTTATGAGAAAAACAATTAGGTACCAAAATAATTAAATGCCTACGGTTATGCTACTACGGGCACATTCTCCGACGGCCAGATCCTCACTTTCTACAGGCAGCCATGAGATACAAGGCTAAACGGTTTAAAGTAGGAAGACCATTATATACATGGAACGGGTCACTCCAACAAGGCATGGAATATTCCAATAAAAGCAAAGAAGAATGGATTCAGCTAGCAGCAAAAAGAAAGAAATCAGCTACCCAAGAAATATATCACCAGCGAAACATTTACTGACAAAGTGGAACACATACTACTGACGATGAAACATATACGCGAACAATAATATTTTCAACTTTAAGCCGTGTCAAAATCGAATGGAATCGCAACCACCAGAAACGAACATGATTCTCCAATGATAGAAGAGACCAATCAAACGAAGGTCAAAGCACCAATGCTCATTCCTATGGATTGTACCTGTCTTTACCACTATTCCTATATTGGCTCGAGGCTGCATAGTCGGCTGATTGTGCCCGACTGGCTGCGGTTGGTCGGGCTTCCTTTCCCATCCCAGAGCAGGTCTTTCCTTACAAAATAGTGCCCCCTGGTGTATCCGGCTTGTCCGGGTCAGGCTTGCTCCTGACTGGGTGTGGTGCTCAATTATCATCATCATCATCAAAGTACCCAGCACTCGAAAAGGCTTTCCCACTCTCAACACTTGTTGATAGTACACACATCAAATAGTTACGTCATGCTTTCATACATGGCTTGTTCTACCTTGACAAACCATGCAAGGCCGAAATAAGACCGATTCTTGGGGGATTTTCCTGCATTTATCCAATTCCTTATCAAGCTGCTCTTGAAGAGTTAGCTCATCAGCTACAACTTCAGCGTCAGATGATAATGATAACGATGGCACGGACTACTCGGAGACAACTACGGCGATGGTATCAGAGTCCTTGAGCTTATATTTTAGCTGCTGCAATAAGTTTGTAATAGTCGCAGATATGTCAGCACCATTGGATTTGGGAAAAGTTTAAGGTAAGGTTTGAGTTTGGGCAGACGGGATCGGGTCGCAGGAGTCGCTTCGTGGGTGAGGGGGTCGCGGAGGGAGAAGTGTAAGAGGGTGTAGGTTGCGTTCGGATTTATTTGTTGACTCTCAATTGAAGATTTCTTAATGGGGGCTATCACGTGTGAATTTGCCAGAGGCGCTTGTGTAGACTAAGGTCCTCCAAAATGTCAGATGTCATACAGTGTTGGCGCGTTGCGTGATTTTTTATCACGTATTTATACTAATACTCATGATTGTGTTCTAGATTGAGCCATTCCTGATTAATTATGACTTGAAGATTTTAAGTAGCAAAGCAACTTAGGACCATAATATTTTTAGTACTTGGAGGTAGAATGATTTTTAAATGTTTCATGCTTACTAATTTTAGGAAGAATATTGTAAATATATATCTAAAGCTTAGACTGTCGTTATACGTAATAAAATAAACTTTTCTATGAAGTTGTTGGTGCTTTATAATATAAAATTGAATTATTGACAGGACCTTACTCGACAGTGCGCCATCTGGTGAGCTCAAAAACGATAGCCCCCATTAAGTGCGTACTAAAAAAGTTGTTTTAAATCAAAATGTAATTCAAAAATGGGAAAACCGGAGTTAACTCCGGTTTTGACTTTCGAACCCGGTTTTCAAAAATCCGTAAATTTTGACCGGTTTCCGGTTTTTACCAAAACCGGAAAACCGGCTTTGCACGCCCTAGTCAGCACATTCGGTAGCAACAGCGTGCATTGGTGTAGCATTAGCATTAACGACATACTGAATGTAATGATAGGGTAACCATAACATTTAAAAATTTTGGAAATTGTTTTGTTTTTAAATTAGGCTAAGACATTTGTGTACATTACTTTTTTTTTTTTTTTTTTAAGAGGGGGAATATTGTAGGAACGTCACATTATTCCAGTGATGACACTGCAAAATGTTATAAGCGATGGCCCGATGCAGGGAGTCGTGCGCTAGCGAGGCTTTAGGGATCACGTGTTGTAAGAGTTTGTCAGTGCAGTTCATAAATATATTAGTGTACCAATTCGATGCAGGAGACTTTTCATTTATTCCTCTAGAGTGATACTAGAACCCTAAAATAGAAAAGCTTTGGTGCAGTAAAAGGTAAGCCGAATGTGTGCTTTTGCGTAAAGGTGAGTGGCCTTATTATACATATTTATATCTATCACATCTACATTATGCGAAAGTATTGCCATACTATCCATCTATCCATGCTGCTCCAGGGTAGCCCGCGAAATTCAAATTTTCTTACGTTTTTTGCGACTTGCAGGCCAGTGCTAGGTTGTATGCGGTGAACGAGTTGTATGTTGATTTAAATATTGTTCGCGACTGTAAGACGTATGTAGTTACAGAATTATAATCATCAAAATCATCAATACAACCCTCTAAGTTCATGTAACTCGATTGAATGACTATTTCATGAAAAAGTCGAGTAAAGAAAATTTGAATTTCGCGGGCTACCCTGGAGCAAAGACACTTGTTCTCTCCGCCATTGTTTTATTTTTGTTCTGGACTATACCTGGCAACCATCATAGCTACAGAGATATTGAAGATCAAAGTTCCAACTTTTTCACACGTTTTTTTTAAATTACAAATTATGTTATAACTTTTCATATAGTCAATGCATTTCCCAGCAATAATTTTTGCGTAGAGTTATAGAGAGAGTTTGCATAGAGTTGGCCGTGTGGTATCTGGCAGAGTAGAATAGAACCAACCCTTTACACTCACGGGTGTCGTATAAGGCGACTAATGTCTGAGGCAGAACACCTTGCGCCTCCGTAGACCAGAGAATGGGCAGCAGCGTTTTCTGTTAGTCTTTCATCACTGCGATCTCCAATCCGCCTGCCAAGCGTGGAGATTACGGCAAATTCCACCCATCATGGGAGAGGCTTATGTCCAGCAGTGGACGTTATGGGCTGTAGTAGTAGTAGTAGTAGAGTTACAGAATTTGAAATATTGTACAGAATATTTGGTTGACGGCTTCGTGAAAGCTTCGTTTACCTACATCTTGTTTACTATCTTTTAAAGGTATACGTACCTACTCGTAACTGCCTGTTAATTTATCAGGCCTTAAAAAGTATAAATATTGATGGAATTTGACACTTGTAATGTGAATTTTGTATAGACCTGGACAGAGACAGGGTTTATAGGACATGGAATACTTTTTATGCCGATGGTAAGTCCTCGTGGGATATTTTCCAATCAAAATACGGGTGAACCCGCGGGCATAATTCATATTTAATTTTATACCTGTTACAACCACATATTGTGATAATATTCTCAAACCATGCACGTATAAAATAAAAAGCCATAAAAAGACCCATTCAAAATATAACTCGATAATAAGCCGGTCCACTACAAAAGTATTTTTATGTGTCAAGCGAATTTTCGAAATAAGTACGTGCGGTATAAAATCGGTTTATACGTTAAAAGAATCGATACAAATACGAACTTGGTCGGAGAAGGTATCGATTGAAGCCTCAACGAGGCAATCGGTCGAGTCGTTTTCTACAAAAATACCACTTTTTTTCTCTTATTTCTGACCGGGACGGCCCAGGAGCGTTGCCTTCACTATAATAAACAAGAACGTTACTGTAGCCATCACTTTTAAAGTGTTTTACAGGATATAACAATATTTTAAATGTAGAATTATCGATACGGTGTTAATAAGTACGTTTGCACTAAACTGTAAACGTGCTGATTATTGGCAACATTTTGAAGTCTTATTCCATTTTTAAACGTACTTTTTAAAAAACCTTGATTTATTTTCCCATAGCTACCTAGCTACATACAATGCTACATCCTTTTTTGTGAAGCCACACGCTCAATAAATTATAATGATTATGCAAGCAATAAAAAAGTTATAACAAGACAGGCTACCAATTAAATCTTGTCAAACTAGTACAGGAAGCTCATTAAGAATCTTAACAAAAAACTTTAATACATTTGTATAAAATGTAGGTACTTACGTTTGTACATTTATCTTTGTTTGTAAGTTCGGATGTAGAGTGTAATCTTCAGAACTACCTACTGATCAGATTCCGAAAACTCTGTCACTAATGTACTATCGGGGTCTTTCTGCCTGACCATTTTAATTTTTTTTTGCTTAAATCGTGCGGAGGCGCCGAGCCACGCCCCCTTAAAGTTTGGACCTATTAGGAAAGCGTCAACTTTGGCGTCAATGCGCTTGGCCGATTCGGTATCTTTTCATTCATTTTTTCTACACAAAGTCAACGGGGCGGGGCTAGAGAGCGTTTTTATGTTGCAAGTGCAAGCAAAAATGAGCTTAGTGGTGGTCAGGCGGGAGTGTCCTCGATAGTACCTAAAGCTACATAATCCCCGAGTGTCTTACAACGTCTCGTCCCGTCGAAAGTTTCCGACCATAACGCGAACGAAACCGCGGGCAACTCTAAAATAAAACATGCAACAAAATCAGCTGATATCCACAAATGACTCAAAACAAAGTTGAAAGACATTAAAACGTATAAAGAATTTAAATTGATTGCAACTCGGAACTTACTCGAAGATAAACGTAAGGTGTTTTCTTCAGGCGATTATCCTGAGTGGCGTGACGGGATGGTGTCAGTACATGAGCGAGATAGTGCCGCGTTAGAGCGGGACGTGTAGATGCGCAGGAGTGAGGTGTGAACGGGACACGCGCGGAACATGCCGAGCGAGCCTCCGACTGAGATCGTCAAAGTTCAGGGGTTTAAATGTAGTTTTGGAATTTGTTCTTATAGGTTTTTTAAGTGGTTTTAGTTATTCAGAATGACCAATGAGAAAGAATCATCATCAATGAGAAATGTATTTGGTACAATAATACAAAAAAAAAAACACCAAGAAATAATTTATCAAGAACATAATTGACACACTTCGTCAATTTGCCGTGGAGCAATTTCAAGAAGCTGTCAAAGTATGACATTATGATTAGAATAACAATTTATTTAAGTTGATGGGTAGTCAATTTGATAAACAATTAATTTTCCTGAATGTAATTAACTTATAAAATATGTTTACCAAGCAAAACAGGCACATAACTTTCAAACTAAAAAAAAAAAACAATAAAAAAGCCTTCAGAACTTTGAGAGCCACAGTGAGGCTCGTGCTTTTCCTTCGCTTCTCGTTAAGAGCTTTTAACGAGCCGACCTTGCAGTAACGATTAGAAAGAGAGAGCAGCACCCACCCGCACCCAAACACCCACGCCAGACAAGGACGGAAGTCGCACCGGTAACAATAAGCTTACTAACAAGACGGACTCACTCACTGAAAAATGTCGTAACCACCATAATTACACATTGAATTATGCAACCTATTTTTATTTAGTTAAGGTGTGATTTTAAATAAACAAACATCGCCACTTATGAGACAGGCACCGCGGCAACTCGTCTGACTAACGAGAATGACTCAGGCGCAGGTTTTTTGTCGTTTTTCCGATATAAACCTTTCAGTCAAACAGGAGAGTTTAAATTAGATTGGTGTGGAGGCTCGCTACGGGGTTTTCTCATAAATGCCTTTTTGAAATTTATTTAAATTGGTTTTTCGTTGCGCAGAGCTAATCGTAACTATAAAGTATGTTACAAGCGCATTTTTATGAGATGCTATCGTTTCATAATTATTAGCTAGCCGTCTCCGTGGGACATGTTATTATAGGCATAACACTAATCATGTTTTTAGTAGATTCTTATTAGATAAATACGACTTAGGTCGGAAACCTCATTAAAATTTGATCGTTAGAATGTTAAATATTACTAGGAACATGTTATTGACTGTTAGAGTAGAAAATTAATTATTTTACTTAGGTGTGTCGTTTTTCCGGTTACGCGTGAGGTCCTCCCTTACAAAAGACATCAACGCATTAACACTGTGAAACATTCCATTTCCATGGCAATTGAAATTGTTTGTAAATATAACATAAACCAACTATAAACATTTATTTTTACAGTTATTATTTGTGCTTAAAAACAATGTCATGAACATTAACAAATTCTAAAAAGTTTGTTTTTTGCTTCGAGTTGCGAGCATTAAAATGCCTTAAAATAAACCAGAAATAATCACAATTTTAGATCTACTGTCAGTTAAAATAGCTTTTAATCTAAAACTAAAACCAGCTTACTTGGTTTCAAAAAGCCGTTACCAAAATAAATCCTTTTATCAGTTTATTTATCAAAGTGATTAACTCGCGGCAGCCATTTTGAAAAAACTCAGGCGCACAACGAGCCGTCAGTCAAAATTTGAAAAGCGAACATTAAAGTTTAACAGCACTTGAAAGGCTAAGGTCTTTTAAAGAAAGGAATTTGAACTAAACAGGTACATCACTATGTTGCAAGAAGTATTTTGAGATGTGACTGCTTAGATTAGAGTGACAGGCTTTTTATTTTTACATTTAAATTACAAGAAAAGTATGTATTGAATATCTCTAAGCTTTATCACTGTGACTCTGCTTCCCATGAAGTTTTCAGTCAAAAGCGAAAAGAAATTAAAAATAACGATGAAAAAGACAATTACCGAACTTGTTATGAGCTTTGGGCTTAAGCTGACATCGATTAATAACTAATCTATTCACACATATTATATCTTTCGTCTTCTCTCACCATTGCAAACTTCAATTAAGTACTTAGTGAGTTCTTATCTCGACAAGCACCTGTTTCTTTTAAATTATCAGAGTAATCTTATTGAAGAACCTCAATTTCGCCGGCCAGAACCAAAACATCACACCAATATTGTAAAATACCAATCTTCAAAACAAAAAAGAATCACGAACTTTTTCTCGATACAGGTTTTCCGAACACCTCATTACGATGTCCGTTTTTCAGCGACCAATTAGGTGATGAACAAAAAACGTAGTCTATCGCTTGGTAAACATTGTTGGTGTTTGTGTCGGCGCTAACGCGGCGAGCCGTCGATCGTGTCCAAAGTTATTACGACACACCTCGTTGAGATACCACCGAACGTGGTACCGTAAAAAATGTACGGCCATATCGTTAAAATGGCGCTCGGTAATTTGATTCGACTTGTGAATTATTTTTTGGTGTATCTTTTACATAATTATGGAATTTTCTTTTTTGTTTACTAGTAGTATTAAGCATTCTGTCAGATCGTGCAAAACTATAAATTCAAAAAAAGATTCATAGAATTTCCCCATAAAGAGATCAGACATGTAAATATAATACTTTGTCCTCATCAGTCATCAATGAATGATCAAAAATATTAAATTACAAAGGGATGATGTGCGTGGGCTTCTGGCTGTTTATATTTTTCCACCACGGTGTCAAAGCAACCTTTGAAGTTTGATGTAAAAATATCCTCTACGATTGATCAAATATAATATTTCTTATTGAAAAAGAATGTGAGATTCTGACTTTTCTGTGATCTTTTTTATTAATTAATTATAAGGCACGTCATACTCCGGCCATAACCTCATTGGCTACAAAAATATTGCCTCTGCGCAAAGCTATTCCTTCTACTGATCAATTCAATCTTAGTCATCTGACAGCCTTTACAGCTTTGACAGCTGACTAACTATCAAAGTAAATAGCAAAATTAAAAAAAATATACTCAACAGCATCAAAGGGCGCTCAAAACATATCAGCTTTCAAATCTCCGATCAGAATTTCAAAACGACACCCACTTTAAAATCAACTAACTGATTGTACTACCAAATCAGTTGTGAGTTCCCAATCTATATTACTATACTCTATGGTTGTGAGAGTCAACAAGCAACATTTTACCGCCCACAGCCTCTGCGTGGATAGGTCCCTCCTCAGTATCGGACGGAGCACGGAGGGCATGATTACTCCTTTGACGTGCCGCCTCGGAGATGCAAAATAGAGTTCAGAACTTCAAAGTAGCCGCCTGCGATGATTGTTATCGTTGTTTATCACTTTCCAACTACAACGAACTATTATAATGATTATCGAGTCGTTTTTAGTAGGTGGTAGGTGTGCTTTTTAATGGCAGCGTTAAGTATGTGTGGCAAACTGGCAACTGTAGATAGTTATCTTAGGAGTGTATGTGGGAACGTTCGTAGGTTTATTGTGAAATGTTAGGTTTACTGCTAATATCTAATTAAATAGTTAGGTGTTTGTGAGATTTATGTCTCGTGCACCCACGTTAAACGAGGACAAACAACGGTTTTAAATGAAAATTCATGAAAATTGGTAATCAACATAAAATAACTTTCTTTTTTTAAGCGTGTCGATATCAATCCTAAAACTGAGTATAAAATAACTTTGAACTAGTCGTAGTTCAGAAAATAAATGCCACCCAAGCATGTTATTTTTTTATTCAGCCAATATTGTCCCACCTTTGGGCAAAGTTCATCCAAGAACTCTTCTCCCCTCAAACTACCTCAAATTATAAATTACTAGCGGATGTCACGCGGTTTCACCCGCGTAGTTCCCGTTAATGTGTAAGTACGGGAATAAAATATAGCCTATGTTACTCAGTAAAGACATGGCTTTCTCATGGTGAAAGAATTTTTGAAATCGGCGCAGTAGTTTTTGAGTTTATTCATTACAAAAATACACACAAAAATTCAAATCTGTATCTCTACCTTTATCAATATTTTTTCAGTGTACAGTGTAGATATGGTAAAGTTACATCATCCAATCGCTCACAAATATACCTCAAGAACTGTTTTAAGCTTTCACGGTTCATAACTATACTTAAAATGTCACTTACGGGATATCTTCCGTGATTATTGTTTATTTTTGAACTCCCGATATTTCGACGCTGTTGCAAGCGCCATGATCGCGGGTTATATAAGTGACATTTTAAGTAAACCTCAAGAAAATCTATAAAGCCTATATAGATAGGTAACACAAACACACATTAGTACTAAAAACACAGCAATAGCAATTACGTACAGACGGACACGATACGATCTGACTGGTCACAGCGCCCACTAGTCAGGCATTACACATGTCTAGGACTTACATGACCCGTTATCGAGACTTGGCATGTACACAGTTACACACCCAGTCTACAGTAAGTACTTACAGACTGTATAAAATTATCGTTTACACTAATGTAAAGATATAATGAGCATATTTTAATGGAATAAAAATAAAGGATTTGTTGGTAATGAAATGGAAAAAAAGATGAGACGTTTTGTATCTCTGTGAGCTTCTAGACCTTCTAGTTTCTCTGCTTCGAGTTTTATTTCTTTTTATGTTTATGCTTCAGGAAGTTAGTGTGGCTACTGGTTAGTTTACGAAAGATTCTGGATCTGGTTAGACTGAAAGTAAACCCCATTATAGTTAGGATGGAAACAGCGAGGCAGATGTTGATGTTGGTCTAAGACATAATCAGAGGCGTGCCGAGGCGTAGGGAGTTAGGCACCAACAATACGGTAAGCCCGGCTAGCAGACTTTTCAGAGACCCTAACATCATAAAGTAGTAGTGAGGGCAAGCTAAGCTTTAGGCTTGTATGAAAGTACCGCCACTGACAATAAATTAATACACACATACTACAATAAAAAATTGATGCTTGCGAGAATCGCATCTTGGATATAGAGACTTGCATTTCCCGCAAGTATATCGTTATTGCAACCGAATTCTATCGTGAGTAATTAGCAATCGAAAGTTAGCGATTTTATCGTTATCTCTGTGTCTCTGTCAACAGCACCCTAAGGAATTTGCTCAGCCAATACTGAACAAATCAACAAAATTTAAATGCATTCGTGACCAGCATTTCGCTGGCATTATTAAAATTGAGACAGTTGGCAGCGGATTATATGTCTACCAGTTTTGAGTCTGAACCCTATGGCTATTTTGTGAATAGAACTATACAGTGGCGTGCCTAGGGGCCAACATTGCGGCAAGCCCATAAGGCAAGCACACTATTCAGAAACTCTAACAATCCTAACATCCTGATGATGAGTAGTCTATACTAATATTATAAAGAGGAAAGATTTGTATTTTTGTGTGTATGTTTGTATTGAATAAACTCAAAAACTACTGCGCCGATTTAAAAAATCTTTCACCATGATGAAAGCTACATTCACCCTGAGTAACATTGGCTATATTTTATTTCCGTACTTCCACGGGATCAGGAACTACGCGGGTGAAACCGCGTGACGTCCGCTAGTAAGTTATAAAGGCAAGCCAAAGCTTTTAGGCTTCTATGAAAGTTCCGCAACTAAGAGAATCACTTGTTTCACGGTAATCATCGCATTGTGAAACAGTGATTTATTCACATAATTATCAAAACAAAACAAAACTCGAATTTAAGTATTTGGAAACAGAATGGCAATCTTCACCTGCACTGTTGCAATGCGATGTCCAGAAGAGATTGGATTGATTTCTAGATTACAATCAAGACTTGGTTATTTCGTTTTGTGGTCATTAAAGATTCATTAAACTTAATTTAAAAGTATTGCAATTTGTGATTTCCTCCTGTTTTTGGGCTTCGCTGCACTCGGGTTTAAAGGGCCCCAAAAAAAAAAAATACAGGGTCCTACTAGGACTAGCTTCGCCACTGAGTAGATTATGATCGTATTTGCAAGACTTCTTTCTATAGTTTATAAATGAGCTTCGTCTAACTAAAGGAATACAGAATCCAATAGGTAACACAGGAATCAGGTAAGGCAGCGATCGGGGAAGGAAATATCTGCTATCAAAGTAATAGTTTTAACCAAAAAGGACTTGATTATCTAATGTATTTTTTCTAGTAATAAATAGCTCGTTACCTTATTTACCTACTCAAAAGCCAGCCAACTACAAAATCTAGCACCTTCTAACTTCTAATCATACAACTTGACGGAGGCACACCGAAGCGTTTAAAATTAATAAATCTGCCTCGTAAATTCCCAGCTCGTATCACCATTCGTCATGCCCATCGCCCTTTACGCTCGCTTCACTATTTCAGTTTTACACTCCATTGTAATAGAACCTCACAGTAAGTGGATTACTCTATGGTCGGGGGCATACCACCACTGCTTAAAGAAGTAGGTGTTATTTTAGTCTTACTTTAGTGGATGTATAGCTCTATCTCTGTTCCACATATTGATGATGGTAGCCCCCTGCTCTCTGCTGGCGTGAGCCTCAAGCTATTAATAATAACCGATAAGTCACGCTTTTCCTACTGATGGAAATTTGAATTTAGTACTTACAAAATTAAGAAATGCTGCTTGGTTCTTTCGGCGCTTGAATACATTGATAGCAGGGATCGATCTCTCTATGCAAACATTTATGAAATAGTCTGTGGAAATTAAAAAAACAAGATGGCGGCGGCGCCGGCGGTATTTCCAATTAAGTCTATGCGCTAAAGTTCTATACACCACAGCACTTAGCACTATATTTATATATATTAAATTATATGTTAGTTTTTATTTATTTTTATTTAATTCGACCTTTATTTCTGAATCGTAGCTTCAAGCAGTCTATGGGATTTTCTCATGCAAGACTGTCTCAGGTGTGAATCATTGCGTAATAAATTAATACCAATCCAATTGATTAAACATGGTAGAATAACTAATTATATTTTGCATGCAACATGCTACCTGTTTCGTGCGAATGCTATTGTTCAATACCAAAGCAGTGTTGCCTACTGTTGCCTAATACGCACGATTTTCAAATTAACTTTATGATTCGAAAAAAAAAAACAAAACGGTAAACTGATTCGTAATTCAAAATATTAAATGGCATATCCCAAAAGGCTAATCTTCGTGTAAGTAAAACGTGTCGACATTTAAGTGTAAAATTAAGAATCGAGATAAAATCATCATTCGATTTGGGCAACTGTATAAATTGGTGCGCGGGGTATTCGGCCGGGCTCGTTATAATAAAGTTTATGGCCCGTTTACATCGCTTGTTTTACATACAATCGAGCCTTTTCTTATACTTGCGATGTAAATAAACAGGTTATCTTGTCCTTTGTTAGAGATGCGTGATGCTGCGTCCATCGAGGATACGTGGGTAACTACATACTTGTGAGATTTGAAATTTAAATTGTTACTAGCCAACTAAGTTACTCGTTGCTATACAATTTTATTCATCAGTCTTCCTATAAATTGGGATAGGAGCGCAGGCTTATACCAATTTATTTGAAGTCGGCTTAGCCACTGGTGTCGATTCTGTTGTGCACAAACTAAACTTAATTTAGTCTATTGCTATCTTTTACTAAAAGGCAGTGCGAGAAAAGGACAGCTATAGCTATGGACTAAGTTAGAGATGTCAAACTAGTTTATGCCTTGCGCTTCACCGTGTTTTTATTCGACATGTTTTTACATGCACCCTTCATTTGTATAGAAATATTAGTTCCAACTAAATTTGACAGCTCTAAATTACGTCCGTCTCTTTTTCGTTTTATTAGAGAGAAAAAGATAGCAATAGCCTAAATTAAGTTTAGTTTGGGCACAACAGAATCGACACCACTGTCTTCTCCTGCCATACTTCTATCTTAGTCGACATCTCATATCTTCCTTTCTAGCCAAATAATCTTTCACACAGTCCATAGACAAACAATTTTATTATAATACATCATTTCATGGGATGTTTCCAAAAGCTTCTCTGAAATGTGCAGTTGTATAAATACTAACCATGAAATTAAATTATAAACAATTAAATGTGTCTTCTTTGGCTTAATACATAACTGTAAAAGGAAAGGTGGCGAACATGGAGAGCCTTTAGACCCTTTAGTATCTTTAAATTTGCCAGTTATACAGAAACCTTCAACTTTAATTACTATCTTACACATAAGTAACCTAAAAATAGACCTAGAAAAACCCAGAACTTACTGCTTTACTTGCTTATATAAAAAAAAATAAAAAAAAAATATAAAAATCTTTATTACAAGTAAAAAAGGTACAGTAAATCTCCTTAAACATTATTAGTATTTATTTTGACAAAAACGATGTGCACTTAAGTGACAAAGGAGTGCTTTGGCACTCGTACTAGGATTACCCTGTATCACGAATGCCGAATGCTTATGTAAGAATTCCACAAAATTAAAGAACTTTTTGAAAAACGTTGACCTAAGAAAGCTCATCTCAACAATCTACTTAATACTAATAATTGAAATTCTTACAGTAATAACGTAATTTTTAGAGCTTTTATTCTTATCTTTTTCTCCCTTATTGGACAGGTTTATTGTGTGAAAGGTACGGCAATGGCGGTAAAAGGATAGATAGCTGGTGGACGTAAGTATTGTTGAGGAGATGTGCATCTGCTTAGCGGGCCACTTGAGAACAGGGTTGGGATGGAGTAGCATATAACTGTATTTTTTTTGGACTTCTCACCTCCTCCTCTGCCAGACACCTTCAAAATATGAAAGTGTCCTACAGTCCTTTACACTTAGTCGTTTTTACAGTCCTTGTTTCAGAGGTGATGCTAATTTGATGAGCATTTTTCTTTTATTTTTCTTTAATACAAATCTAATACGTCGTTTTACTACTAGAGCTATTTCAATAGCGCAACTCTCGCGTAGAAATAAAATTCTTAAATATTTATTACATTTTAAGACCTAATAAATCTTTGTTAAAAAGTGTGCTGTATAAACAGATTAAAATAAAGCATTCGTAGTACGGCGCCGAATTTTGACGATTGATTGATATATTTATACAAACTCCATTCCATACCCAAACAATACTCCGCTATACAAATATTTCACACCAGAAACTGATAGATCGAATCAAAATATAACACAAACATAGATATGGCACGCACGCTCACGTAAATACAGCGGGTATTTTTATTTTACCATAAACATGTCCAAACATTGCCCTGTCCGACTCCGAAACATGGCCGGCTTTTTGGATGCCCGTTTAAATTACGGCCGTCGGGATTTCTCCTTACGATCAATAAATCAATAAATATATACGGCTAAGCCTGTCCGTCTGGCGGACATTAATGGAAATCTGTGTTTGTTTAGGACGCGATCCTCGGACGAAACGTTTGTTATTAAACGGAAGCTTCCTCGATCAACTTCCTGCAAGCTGCTTTGCTATTTTAGAAATTATGATTTAGGTGTAACGACAATTTGTTTAATGGCTTCCTAACTGCGTTTGGGTGGGTTTAGTAAGACTAGGAACATTGCTTTGCAACGGCAGTTTAACTTGTTACCCGTGGGTGGTGCCGAGAGCTTTTATAGCTCCGACTCCGAATTGATGGGATTCGTTCAGGAAACGTTTTTCATGATATTGAATTCTTGTTTGAGGTCGACACCAGTTACTCGAGAGTTCAGGTGTTCCGAGCC
Source organism: Xestia xanthographa (assembly GCA_905147715.2). NCBI lineage: Eukaryota > Metazoa > Arthropoda > Insecta > Lepidoptera > Noctuidae > Xestia > Xestia xanthographa. The sequence goes on along the minus strand of LR990660.1, from coordinate 10,253,251 downwards.
TATTGTTCAACTCAACATTGCAAACCACCACCAGCTAAACCTGTCTTACCAAATTCGAAAAGAAAGGTTGTTTTCAGCCAACTTTTTACAATAACTGTCCCCGGCACATACTACTACTGTTCAAAAACAGCCGGCACCAATAAATTACGCGTTTTTTTCGCCGCCAGTACGACCGTACGGTCGGCAAAAAAGTCTACCTGCTCCCCCAAACCCACACAATGGTTCCCTCGACCATTTATTTGGGCGAGCGTCGTAACATTTCACGTTTTCGTATTCCGAAAAAAAAACGAACAAACTTGCACACAAAGAAATCTTTGCATTTTCGGGGAACAAAACTTAACCTTGTATGTTACAGTATAAATCACTTAACGAGACATCGGAGGATGTAAAAATAAAAGGACAGGACACATTTAGTTTTATGATGGTCTTTGTCTAATCTTTGAGCTAACAGAAAACTAGGAGAAACTAGAGAAACTGAATCTTTGATGATTTCGAAACGATCGGAGATCTAAAAGTACAACTAATTATCAGGGCAGTTTTGGGCGTCAGTTTTGGTTGTACTGTTGGTGTCAAAATGAACCGTGAAAGCTTTTAAGATTACAGAACGTGTACAAGACAACGCGGGCGCAAGCTCATTTAGAAGAGGAGGCGCTAAACGACGCATACGCATCCGTTGAGGTAACCACGAGCATTGAAGCAGGTAATAAAATTGTAGGATCTGTGTTTTAGAGAAAATTCCGGAAAACTATTTAAGGACGCGTTTGCAAAATTGATAGGTACAGAATCGAACTACTACATTGACACGGGTCATACACACAAGTGTACGCACGACTAACTGCGAGAATAGTAGTCAAGTGAACACATTTCGATACTTTGAATGATTCATTTTTATTACGTATTTCTTTGAAATAAAATTATGTTAGGTACCTACAAAAAAAATATTTTTGCTCTTTATATTTTTCCGAATTACTTCCGGACTTGATGGAGTGACCTGAAGGTGTGCTTCAGTGACTGCTACTGGAACTTCTCGACGTGTTGTACTAGGTGAGGAGAGTTTGGGCTCGTTTTGTTAGTTATGATGAGACCTTACCTCCGGACCTGATGAAGTGACCTGCAGGTGTACTTTGGTGACTGCTACTGGAACTCCTCGACGTGTTGTACTAAGTGAGCCAAGTTTGGGCTCGTATTGTTAGTTATGATGAGACCTTACCTTTCGACCTGATGGAGTAACCTGCAGGTGTACTTTGGTGACTACTACTGGAACTTATTGACGTGTTGTACTAGGTGAGCCGAGTTTGGGCTCGTTTTGTTAGTTATGATGAGACCTTACCTCCGGACCTGATGAAGTGACCTGCAGGTGTACTTCGGTGACTACTACTGGAACTCCTTGACGTGTTGTACTAGGTGAGCCAAGTTTGGGCTCGTATTGTTAGTCATGATGAGACCTTACCTCCGGACCTGATGGAGTGACCTGAATGTGTACTTCGGTGAGGTACTGGAACTCCTTGACGTGTTGTACTAGGTGAGCCGAGTTTGGGCTCGTATTGTTAGTTATGATGAGACGTTACCTCCGGACCTGATGGAGTTACCTGAATGTGTACTTCGGTGAGGTACTGGAACTCCTTGACGTGTTGTACTAGGTGAGCCGAGTTTGGGATCGTATTGTTAGTTATGATGAGACCTTACCTCCGGACCTGATGGAATGACCTGAAGGTGCACTTCAGTGAGCTACTGGAACTCCTTGACGTGTTGTGCTAGGTGAGCCAAGTTTGATTGACCCCAGATAGGCAAAAAATATGGAGCTCATAATAAAAAAATGATAACGTTTTTTCATAATTATGAAAGTACCTACACCTTTAGGTCACTCCATCAAGTCCGGAGGTAAGGTCTCATCATAACTAACAATACGAGCCCAAACTCGGCTCACCTAGTGCAACACGTCAAGGAGTTCCAGTACCTCACCGAAGTACACATTCAGGTCACTCCATCAGGTCCGGAGATAAGGTCTCATCATAAATAACAATACGAGCCCAAACTCAGCTCACCTAGTACAACACGTCAAGGAGTTCCAGTACCTCACCGAAGTACACATTCAGGTCACTCCATCAAGTCCGGAGGTAATGTCACATCATAACTAACAAAACGAGCCCAAACTTGGCTCACCTAGTACAACTCGTCAAGGAGTTCCAGTAGCTCGCCGAAGTACACCTTCAGGTCACTCCATCAGCTCCGGAGGTAAGGTCTCATCATAACTAGCAAAACGAGCCCAAACTTGGCTCACCTAGTGCAACACGTCAAGAAGTTCCAGTACCTCACCGAAGTACACATTCAGGTCACTCCATTAGGTCCGGAGGTAAGGTCTCATCATAAATAACAATACGAGCCCAAACTCAGCTCGCCTAGTACAACACGTCAAGAAGTTCCAGTAGCTCACCGAAGTACACCTTCAGGTCACTCCATCAGGTCCGGAGGTAAGGTCTCATCATAACTAACAATACGAGTCCAAACTCGGCTCACCTAGTACAACACGTCAAGGAGTTCCAGTACCTCACCGAAGTACACATTCAGGTCACTCCATCAAGTCCGGAGGTAATGTCACATCATAACTAACAAAACGAGCCCAAACTTAGCTCACACCTAGTACAACTCGTCAAGGAGTTCCAGTAGCTCACCGAAGTACACCTTCAGGTCACTCTATCAGCTCCGGAGGTAAGGTCTCATCATAACTAGCAAAACGAGCCCATACTCGGCTCACCTAGTACAACACGTCAAGGAGATCCAGTAGCAGTCACCGAAGTACACCTGCAGGTCACTTCATCAAGTCCGGAGGTAAGGTCTCATCATAACTAAAAAAACGAGCCCAAACTCGGCTCACCTAGTACAACACGTCAAGGAGTTCCAGTAGCTCACCGAAGTACACCTTCAGGTCATTCCATCAAGTCCGGAGGTAATGTCACATCATAACTAACAAAACGAGCCCAAACTTGGCTCACCTAGTACAACACGTCAAGGAGTTCCAGTACCTCACCGAAGTACACCTTCAGGTCACTCCATCAGCTCCGGAGGTAAGGTCTCATCATAACTAGCAAAACGAGCCCAAACTCGGCTCACCTAGTACAACACGTCAAGGAGTTCCAGTAGCTCACCGAAGTACACCTTCAGGTCATTCCATCAATTCCGGAGGTAATGTCACATCATAACTAACAAAACGAGCCCAAACTTGGCTCACCTAGTACAACACGTCAAGGAGTTCCAGTACCTCACCGAAGTACACCTTCAGGTCACTCCATCAGCTCCGGAGGTAAGGTCTCATCATAACTAGCAAAACGAGCCCAAACTCGGGTCACCTAGTACAACACGTCGAGGAGTTCTAGTAACTCATCAAAGTACACCTTCAGGTCACTCCATCAGGTCCGGAGAAAAGGTCTTATCATAATAACAAAACGAGCCCAAACTCGGCTCACCTAGTACAACACGTCAAGGAGATCCAGTAGAAAGTCACCGAAGTACACCTGCAGGTCACTTCATCAAGTCCGGAGGTAAGGTCTCATCATAACTAACAAAACGAGCCCAAACTCGGCTCACCTAGTACAACACATCAAGGAGTTCCAGTAGCAGTCACCGAAGTACACCTTCAGGTCACTCCAAGTCCAGGACGAATAGGCTTTTAGAAACCCCACTTACATACTTTTTATAGCGAAATAAAATAGAATAAAAATCTACCTCCTTGTGAAGTATCAAATTTGGTTTATCGAATATTTTGTGTTTGTACAGCGATCTTTTTCAACTCGAGGCGCTCCAAACAGGCGATACGTGTCCACTCTCGACGGGCGTCGCGCGCGGACTAGTTTCATTTGAAATACTTTGCAATAAATCAAGACGGGTATCAAAAATAAAATAACCCCTAACGCAATCGATTAAGATTCATCCAGAAGAGCATAAAATGTGAAATAATAAGTTTCGGTTTTCATTTTTTCTGCGACTATATAAAGCATTTAGATTTAAAAAAAATCCTAGAATTAAGAATTGAATATGTTTGCCAACAAATAGTATTTTTAGAAATAGTAAAATATGTTAATAATAGCACAAAAAATGTACCTAAACTCAACTCGGTATCGTTGATTTTGTGAAAAATGGCAACGACAGATCGATTTTATATTATAAAAAACTAAAATTTTCGATGATCTAGTACCTAGCATTTGAAGATGAAGAACCAATCTATACGAGGTAGTTATTAGTTATATTGGATTTTGTTTGGTTATGCCATAAAATGTACTGAAAAACAGCATAATTTTGCCTGAAATGCAAACGCGCCCTTAAAGTGATGGATAAAAATAATCCATTTAGAAATTAATAAAGTCAGGTGGAGCAGAGAAAAAAACATTCAAATTAAGTAATAAACAAGTTGATGTCATGTATGCACACAGAAGTAAATTATAAATATCTGCAGCGAGTAGCCCGATAACATTGTTTCCAACGGCGGTCACATTACACGGTCATCACTTTCCGCTGACCGCGTAGAGTGCAGTGTTGTGTTCACACTAAGAGCTGTGAGTCAGCGACCACCGGGAAGCGTTCCCGAGAGAAGTCAATGATGACAACCATACATGACATATCACAGCTTCACAACGCTCACATGTAAACATTTGTGCGACATCTGACTGCAAACACAAGACAGTGTCAATTTACGATAGGGTCTTCCCTGATGAAGATGATAACATGAAGCTGTAGAAGTAGTTTTTTTCTCTAGTAAAAGGCTGATGAACAATGAAATCTATTACATCAAGAAAGAGAGGGAGAAGTCCCTAGGCCGGCTGAGCAATCATAACCAGTGTGCGGTGAATTCAATCGCAACTTCACTTTAAGATATTCATTAAACTAATCTCTTACATCAAGAAAGAGAGGGAGAAGTCCCTAGGCCGGCTGAGCAATCATAACCAGTGTGCGGTGAATTCAATCGCAACTTCACTTTAAGATATTCATTAAACTAATCTATTACATCAAGAAAGAGAGGGAGAAGTCCCTAGGCCGGCTGAGCAATCATAACCAGTGTGCGGTGAATTCAATCGCAACTTCACTTTAAGATATTCATTAAACTAATCTATTACATCAAGAAAGAGAGGGAGAAGTCCCTAGGCCGGCTGAGCAATCATAACCAGTGTGCGGTGAATTCAATCGCAACTTCACTTTAAGATATTCATTAAACTAATCTATTACATCAAGAAAGAGAGGGAGAAGTCCCTAGGCCGGCTGAGCAATCATAACCAGTGTGCGGTGAATTCAATCGCAACTTCACTTTAAGATATTCATTAAACTAATCTATTACATCAAGAAAGAGAGGGAGAAGTCCCTAGGCCGGCTGAGCAATCATAACCAGTGTGCGGTGAATTCAATCGCAACTTCACTTTAAGATATTCATTAAACTAATCTATTACATCAAGAAAGAGAGGGAGAAGTCCCTAGGCCGGCTGAGCAATCATAACCAGTGTGCGGTGAATTCAATCGGAACTTCACTTTAAGATATTCATTAAACTAATCTATTACATCAAGAAAGAGAGGGAGAAGTCCCTAGGCCGGCTGAGCAATCATAACCAGTGTGCGGTGAATTCAATCGCAACTTCACTTTAAGATATTCATTAAACTAATCTATTACATCAAGAAAGAGAGGGAGAAGTCCCTAGGCCTGCTGAGCAATCATAACCAGTGCGGTGAATTCAATCGCAACTTCACTTTGAGATATTCATTAAATTCCATAAACCAGTACAGATACCAGCAGAACAGCTATCGATAATAAGCTTATTATCATAACTGACTATATGCGCATTAACAACAATTTTAAAATTCCACCAGACTACCCACTACCCAGTTTCCCCGAGGCGGGACGGGTAGACAGATAATCGGCTGTAATTACACGGCTATCCATCATCGAAAACCAACAAACGAGGTAGAAATGATCGGCCACCCACTGCACAGCCTGACCTTTGAGGAACAACCTTCTTACTGACAGGGGAACATAGCATGGGTCGGACTCCGATCCGAATGAACAAAATCATGATCCGTCTTTTAAAATTCTCAGATGAAACGCCAGTAATCAAGAATGGAAACATAAATGCGTGACACACTTTCCAAACGATAATTCTACCTGTAAAATGCTAAAACATCAAACATATCACTGAAATGGACGCCATCGTTGAATGAATGAATACTACTCTAAACTGTGCCAGATTGCATGTCTACAAAAAACAACGTGTTAAAGCTTTCATGATACTCTGAAATAGCTGCTGTAAAAATACTTGCAGACACCCACAAAATCTGAAGTAAAAATAGAAAGTGACAGTCATTCATGATCGTAACGTAGTGACGGCGAACAATGGGCGGCGATATGATCGTGGCAGGCAGGCGAGCCAGGGACCCGTTCTTGTATCTAAGCCGTGAATCGCGGCTAACAAGCCCGCTTGGTGCACCAACCGAGATAACACAATGTTTCTTGTAAAATAACTTTGCTTTAGGAGACGCAAGCAGCATTTCATATGGCTTAAGTTAGAGATAAAATATTTCTACAATAATTTTCCTGATCTCGTCAGAGGCTATGAGAGATAGGCAGAAAATTATGAAGCTGGATTATCGCGTATATTTGTATATGGCTAAAGAATCTTATCTCTTGAAAAAACTTAGATTGCGATGCAACTATGCGAAGCTCTTCCGAGGAGCCGGCCGCGGCGTATCAACAATGTGATAATGTTTCAACCGTCTAGTTTCTTAACGCTATCATCTCCCTCATACAATAAACATGAGATTATCGATGCATGAGGCCATAAACTTGATAATTGGAGTAACATAAATTACGTTTCAAAAGAAATTGGACTACACTACGGGCCTACGCAACTAAATTTCTTGTTACTTTTTTTTACTACCTACATAGCTCCTCTCACAATTCTGTGTATACTATTTGTACCCAACAAAGCGTGTTCCAATAATGAGGATCGCTCGATACGATCTCGGCTGCGCTGCGCCCGCGCCGATCAGAGAGCCAGATATGCAGAATCCTCGCTCCTCGGCTCCTTTGTAATCCGGCCAGGGTAAACACCGCTTTGAGGCTCCAACGACCCATCTCACCGCACGCACGTGTATTGTTTTTCTAGCACAAAATCAAATCACCAAAAAAAATAGAATCATGACGAGTCCCTCCCCTACTAAATATTAAACGATTTTGCACCGGAATGATCAAAGAGCCCATAATAGAATTTATAGCCGGCCTATAAAAAGACGAGTGACTTCTCAAAAATGCGTTTTTTACAACCAGTGATTCTCGAAATGATTTTATTGGCTGCCAAAAGCGGCTCTTCTTATTAGCTCGTTACAATATTGCATATTAATTTTTTAACTACATGATGAAAATTACAGCAAATTGTTACTTTAAAAACAAAAACAAGTGTAGGATCCATCTCGTCATTCCATAACATGGTTTTGTCGGGTTGTTGGTAGGTTGTTAAAAATGAAAATTATTCTGCCAGCGCAAACTACGGTGATTACATATCAGGCGGGCCGAAGCCCGAGGGAAGCGCGTCTCTCTCGCTTATTGCCAGATGATTGAAGACCCCGCCGCCTACGACGCACTCCTTTCTGGCACGAGAGCGAGACGGCACCGCCTCCTGCCATGAGAGGGAACAGGATGGCGACAGCTCAGCATCTGATTAGCATCCCAATTACGGTGCGGGCGCGCAGTGGGATCGAATCTTCCTTCATAGTGTTGCACCGCATCATTTTCCGCAGGAGCTTTTATCGATATTTTGTATATTAGTTTAGTTAATCATCTCAAATGTTGCTATACGTTGATGAAGTATGTACGAACGGTATTGAAGTTTGATGACGGCATTGAACTCGAAACATTACTGGTGCAGCAATTTAACGACAACACAGAAATATGGCCTGTAATAATATTTACAATAGGTTGTAGCTTAGCCGCGCTGTCGGTTGTCAATGTTATCTCCAACAACAATCACAGCTGGGTTATTGATCGATAATAAAATGTAATAACGAACGAGTGGCAGGCAGCCCTATTAACGAGAATGGCGGCCGAGGCGCGAGGCGGGGCGCTCGTGTCGAGATTACATCGACGCAGCACGGAAATTTTAAATAAACAAGGAATTATGAACCGACCCCAGATTATACACTTTCGCATTGACCAGCATCGGACGGTAACTAGAGGAAATTACCGCAACAACAATTATTTATAAGCACCTACATGAAGCGGGTTGCTTGTGAGTTTTATGCTTTACAAAATTGCGGAAATTCCGCCACTTATTGAAAACTATCGAACGCTGGTAAAGCTACATGTAGGTACCGTGACTTTCTATTCCGCACGACATTACCTATTATGGGATCGCAGTACCTACATAATTAGAGATTGTAAATTACAACAACAAAATGCTCCGAAAGTGCACTGCCGAAGAAAACCTAATCCCAACTCTACGTTACGAAACAACAACAGTTGGAATTCATGCTAGTAGGTATCCGTGGTCTTTCGTCTTAATGAAAATAAAATTACTGTTATTACAAGTTAGAAAACCTGTAGTTTGAATTCTTTACACAAAAGCTCCACAAAGCAAGCGATAACATGATCATTTCTAGAGTTAAGATAATTTTAAGTTAGTTTTGTTTAATTAGCATTTATTTAAGTTATGTGCACAAGGGGATATAAAGTAGTTAAGTACTTTTTGTAAATTTGATATTTCTTGAGTTATGAAAACTGTAATTTGATTTTAAGAGTAAATAGGTCTGGAGAAGCTGAAATCGAAGACTTTTAAGCCAAGAACAGGTTGAAACATTCAGTGGACAAAACAAATGCTAACGGATCGCGTCCGAAGCGTAAGCTCACTGCGCGAGCGCATGAATACAAAACCAATTTGACGTTTCTCATTACACAGCGACCACAACATGCGCTAGAGTCGCTCGACTAACTAGTTCCGCGCTGAGCGATCTGTTATTATGTTAATAGGGCTAGTTTAGAGGCAGAAAGAAAGGCATAATAAAACCCAGCCAAGGTTGCTAGATTGGGGATTTTTTTTTCCTTTATATGGGGAAAAAATCTTTCTTGAGGATATGAAATATTTGGAAATAACTTGGGGAAAATTTCTCCAAGGATTACAGACTATAAAACTATAGAAAAACAAGAGATATTTAAGTTAAGAGTTTTTTTTATTTTGTTTTTTATTTTATGTATATTAAATTATACACACAAATGTAGTGAGAAAAATGTTGAATATGCATACTTAAGAGTAGAGGAAGACCAAAAAAACGATGGATGGACTGTGTGAAGGATGATATGGCTAAAAAGGAGGTGACTGCAGCAATGAGGAGTAGGTAATAGAGAAGCATGGAAGAAGAAGATATGCTGCGCCGACCACAAATAAATTGGCATAAGGGCAAGAGAATGTTGAAACACAAAAAAAAAAATTGTTAAAAATTCGATACATAACGCAGACAAAGGTGTGTTGCGCGTGCTTGTACTATCGAGGACACTCCCGCCTGACCACCACTAAGCTCATTATTGCTTGCACTCGCAACATAAAAACGCTCTCTAGCCCCGCCCCGTTGACTTTGTGTAGAAAAAATTAATGAAAAGATAACGAATCGGCCGAGCGCATTGACGACGCACGCCAAACGAGAGTTATTGTTACTTTACGCGCTAAAGTTGACGCTTTCCTAATAGGCCCAAACTTTAAGGAGGCGTGATTCGGCGATTCGGCGCATGATTTAAGCGAAATAAATTTAAAATGGTCAGGCGGAAAAGACCCCGATAGTACACTGCAAGTGCGCGTGTGACTATTTTGTGATTAAACGTAGTATTATATCACCCTATTTTTAAATTCCTGTTTTAAAAAAAAAATGAAGGAAAAAGTTACAAAACGTGTCATTTTGAAAAAAAAAAAAAACGAATTTAGAAACTTGATCTAGCAACCCAGCACCCTGCCTCCGCTTCACGTACGCTGCGAACAATTCAACCGGCCTCTTTCATGTGTCAATAAAACGCGATAACTACTTGTAATTGATGCTATAACTGCGACTAGTTACGCATATTGTTACCGAACGGGGAACAGTCATCGACTCGGTTCGATTGTTATTGGCGGCCTAGGGCGCTTTGTGATACTAGGTCATTAAGACCGTAGACTCTTGATCTTGGTGCTATTAGAACACATGGTGTGCTTTTGTTTTAAATGAAGCCAACCAGATCTAAGAAAAAAACTTTTGACGTGACAACGTCTTATAAATTGGTTTGCCGGGTGACACTTCAAGAAACTGCGTTACGCTCCGCTCACGTTATGCGCTCACAATGAGAGCGAGTGAGAGGCACGCGTCCCTTCCACTCGGGCATGGTTAGCCCGCCTAAGAGCGAGAGAGACAGACATAAAAAGTGAAAGGCACGCGTCCCTTCCACTCGAGCACAGTTAGCCCGCCTAAGAGCGAGAGAGACAGAGCGAGAGAGAGAGAGTGAGAGAGATAGGCATACACACCGGTTCATGTCTTCCACTCAAAGTCGTTGTCACGTAAAACTTTCGCCCGTATACCGACTTTACAGGCAACCAATTTTTTTGCAAAAAATAAAACCGACTTCAAAAAACACAAAAAAGTGAAAAATAACTTTAGCTTCAGAACTCGGTGACTTTTGTTTGATTGATATTTTTTTTGTCACCGACTTCTGAAGCTAAAGTTATTTTTCACTTTTTTGTGTTTTTTGAAGTCGGTTTTATTTTTTGCAAAAAAGTTTTTTATTTTACCATTTTTAGTTGTTCCCAAACAAATATTTACTATGAATTTATTTGACTGGTAATAGGCGTGAGCAGCGGTGGCCCAGTCGTGGCGGCCCCGACTTACGAACAGCAAGTCGTGGGTTCGAACCCAGGCAGGCGTATTACTTTGTGTAATTTATTTCATCACCACTGCTCTCAAAACGGTGAAGGAAAAACTCGTGAGGAAACCGGCATGTCCTAGAACCAAAAAATTCGAAGACATGTGACATCCAATCCGTGGGCCCGCGTGCTGGATTATAACCCATTCTCTCTTATAGAGAGGAGGCCTGAGTCCCAGCAGTGGGAACATTAATAGGCTGATGATGAATAGGCGTATCCCCAATATATGGAACTTAACATACCTTTTTTTTCGGATAGGAAATCATCAAATTACCCCTCCCGCTCTGGGCGGAGTGGAAGGGAGTGTCAGACTTTTACTGACTAAAACCCATCCATGTTCCTTCTTAGCCCTTTGTGTTCCAATGTCGCAGTATCTCTTTAGAACCGCGCGGAACACGAACTAACTGTCGAGATCTGGGTGTATTGTACACATCTGCGTATACTCTCAGAGCATACAGGCGTGATGTTACGTCATGATGTTGTATAAACAATAAACATTCAAGCGATTGCAACATTCACGGCACTTTTGCCGTCTATTTTTGAAGAGTTCCATTGTATATCTCCGAAGATCCAGATGTTCACAATTTAAATGGGACCACACGGGAATCACCAGCTTTCAAATAAAAAAAGAATCATCAAAATCGGTTCACCCAGTCGAAAGTTCTGAGGTAACAAACACAAAAAAATAAAAAAAAATAAAAAATACAGTCGAATTGAGAACCTCCTCTTTTTGGAAGTCGGTTGAAAATATATATATCTTAAAACTAGAATTTAAAGAATCACTCTGATCTAAAAGTTATGAGCGTTTCAATAATCTAAGCAATAATGAAAATCAAAATAACGCAAGATTCACGATCTGTTAGAAAATAATTATCTCATCTCCAGAGAAAGTATCATACGCACTACGCAGCAATCGAAACTAAAATAAATCGATATTTTAAATCTAGAAAAAGAATCACTCTGATCCGAAGGTTATGAAAGCTTCAATAAACTAAGCAGCAATCAAAATTAAAGTAAAAACACAATATAAACCAAAGATGCTGGTGATTTGCATGATTCCAAAGTTCTCTGTGCTCTTTAATTTTCAGGATTCCAAATATAATATTTATCATCAGTCAGTCAGCCTACAGCAGTCCACTGCTGGACATAGGCCTCCTCCGTGGCACGCCACTCAACTCAATTCTCAGCAACTCCCATCCAGTTGCTACCAGCCACCCTGCGAAGATCGTCGCTGCACAAAGCCTCGCTCCTCCATCGAACTAAAAATAATATTAAACCTATCTTTTTCCAATAGCATATTTCATTTAATAACAAGACGAAGATCAATATTCAGGCCTATAATAAAACTAAGATAACCAACAACATCAGTGTGAATGGATGCGCGGATTACATTACCGAGGCGATTGATTGATTACATGAAATCCTCGATAATGAACGACGTTTATTTACAACATCCAGTATATGCGGATCTTATCTGCGATATAACAATCTACGCACTTAAACACTGAAATTGAAGTAGCAATATTATTTCTAAAATTATGACACCAGCACGCCTGTAATCTCCGAAGAGTAATATAAAATAGTACACAACCAACATTACGCCATGTTTAAGTCCTTAGTTCCCTATGTATGTAATAGATGACTCTGTTGCCGTAGACCAAGCATTTCTACAAACAGCCTCCAGACTGCTACTACGAAAATGCTGATCGAAAAAAAACCAATAACACTGCGTGCCTACCCGGGAATCGAACTAAAGACTTCATGATCAGCAGTATAAGTGCTTACGACCACTACACCTAAAGCTATTTCTGTTCCGTTTATTTTATTATTTGTATCAATATTTTCTCACAAAAAATGTGCCCAGGATTTACATTAAAACACATTCAAAGAACACCGACGTCGTATAAATCACCGGGAAATTATCATAACGAGTCAGTTTTGTAACGAAAATTGTGGCTTTCTAAGAAATTAATAATGTCCGCTATAAACCGAGATTTACAACAGTTATGGGTGTGTGTCCTCCTTAAATATGAGTTGCGTGTGTGGTTGTGGTGTCGGCGTGACGGAATTGGAATCGATGAAACACTAATGTGCCTTTAGATTTGGCTAGGTGATGATTGGTACAATGATAGTTTAATCTAAGAAATGGACATGCATTAGGTTGAGCCTTTATTGGCGAAGGTGACGATTGGTAAATCTTGTTGAATGCAACTGATGGAGATGGATTACGTATTAGCACCAAAGTACGAAATGAAGCTATCTAGATTCTAGATGGTTTAAACTAGTCTGAAGCCACTGAGAACATACTTCGCTGATCCTAGCCCGAGGAAACGGCTCGATGAAAAACACGGTCTAATAGGACCTTCGATCAACTATTATTGATCGAAGAATAGGACTGTAAAACTTACTAAACACCAGATTATGTTGGAGCTAGAGAAAGAATTAATGGAAATGTTAAAGGGACTAGATGGGAAATAATAGAGAAGTGCCTGACATCCAGTAGGACAAATGAATAAGAGATTATTACCAATTTATTTTCGGTTAAGAAGGAACAATACACAGAAGCTTACAGAAAGTAATGATTAAGTTTCAGAAAACGGTTTTTTAACTGGAATGTCAAGCCACATTTTTAACTTCGCAAAAGATCCATCTTGACAAAATAACACGGCATCAACCTCGCCGGAACGTATAAGTGTTCGCAAGGTGAGTGATTATAAGTTTAATAACCTTAAACAAGACACGAATTTGCACGTTAAAGAGATTAAAGTCACTTTAAATTGCAGATTAATTGCAACTTCTCATTGTACTAATGAATAGTCTCTTTAGTTCTTAATGTCGTGTCTTTGATAATCAGTAACGGTTTCTTAAATAACATTGTACTTAGTTATTGCAATGTTTTAGAAAACTACGTCAACGAACTTACAAAGGGAAGCTTTCAAAAGCTAATGTGCCTTAGCAGGGGAGAATCATGTGCTTTAAGAACCATGCATCCTTTAGGATACAACTATTTATCGTTTGCAATTGTTAAAGTTCAATAGCCATTGAACCACTAATTAACTTAACTGCTAATAGCCGATCAACGTTCACTTACTCAAGTCCTCAAGTATAACAAACATTTATAGGTATTATACCAAAGTACCCCACGGACCGGTAGAAAATTCAATTACGTACTTAGAACCCTTACTGGAATCAAAGTACACATGGCCAATGGTACTTGAATGTCAACTCTTCAAAATGTCAGGCTTTCTTAATTAATAATGAAACCGTTGATATTAAAGGATGAAACATCTACAAATTCAAGCACGCACGTTATGGTGAACAATAAACATAAAAAACGCAGTAGGATAAACAAGAGTATCCATTAATTCATTTAATTTCCCCATTATTTTGTCTTTAATGTCAGGTAAAATTATGTGGAGGTACAGGCATTATAAGTAATTAATAAGGTCCAAAGTATGACTACAATCGATAAAGATCACATTTTTATCGCTACAAATCGTAGACTTACCCATAATTTCATCACGAAAAGGATAAAACGACTAGTGTTTATAACGCAATTAGTAAACTATTCAAAGAATCAGGTTTTACTTTCTTAAACGTGTTATGATTTCAAAAAATGTCTTCATTAGCGCATTGGTTTCGCAAGCAAGAACAAAACGCATTTCTGGAATGGCGGGAATATGTGCCTCGGCTGGCATTTCTTTTTTAATTGGTAAATCCGAGACAGGAGAAAATTTTTCGTTTACAAACCTATCAGTTACTTTCAAAGTTTATTGTTTGTTCGTTTTGCAATTTAAGTACTGTCTACGGTCTATGGTTCTACCATTTTTTACAGCAATTGATACAAATACCTCATGGAGTCATGGTCTAAGGATGATATCTTTACAAAAAAGCTAGCAGCACACAATGTTTAATGTTCGCCGCAAGAAGTCGATCGCCAATATTTCTCAGATACCAATGATTGGATCGCAACTGCTGTATGGGTAGTTAAACCAATATTTATGTAGAAATGCAAGACGGCGAGTTTTTACTGCTCCACCATGTCGCTTCAGATTTACAAGCTTTTCATTGCCGCCCTATTGTATCTTAGTGTTCCAGATATAAGATTTATATTTGAAAATCAACAGAATGTTTGGTTTGCAGACTGTACAGGGCTAGTTTTTCTGTGTCCTCGTCAACTAAATGTATTTTGTTACAACCACGTGAAGTTTTACAGCTGCCTCTTATTATTTTTTGTGGAAAAAGACCATAACTCATTTCCTATGCAGTAAAAATGTCACTTTATACGACAAAATGAATGGGCAAGATATTCTTAGAACTTAATTGTCTCATTATGGGACTTGGGTGTAAAAGTATAACTTTTTCTCCGGAATCCTAATTTAAATTCCGGTTTAATTTCAGCTTACGTAATGTAGCACAGAGTTTCCAAGTTTGATGTCCGTCCTTCTTTGAACTGTGTACAATATAAGGTGCGTTAAACTTGCGAGTTAGGGCGCACGTACACGAGCCGTGTTTCGTCGCTGCAACCGACGCGGGCGCAGTCCTCGCCTCCCCGTGATTTATTGGACCTCGTTTATTTTATTTCCCAATTCGTTTTAGTTTACAACCTCGATGTTCCTCTATCGTTCTCTAAGGAAATGGCCTTACAAAGAAATTGTGGTGATTTATCTTGTCAGTGTTACCTATTTGAAATTGAAAAATAGGGTTTAGAAAGTTTAGGGGTCAGAATGGTTGGTTAAGAAAGCGGGGCTTTCTAGGCCGATGTCCAGCAGTGGACTTGCTATAAGCTGATGATGTTGTTGAAGAATATTGTTTTATTTGACGACTAGCTGATGCCCGCGGCTTCGCTCGCCCGCAAATTATATCCCTACCTTCCTCTTGAATTACTCTATCTAAAAAAACCCGCATCATAATCCGTTGCGTAGTTTTAAAGATCTAAGCATACATAGGGAGTTAGGGACAGACAGACGCGGCGGGGACTTTGTTTTATAATATGTAGTGATATATGTTGGAATCGTCATTTAGTTTACCAGAACCTGGGTAGGTAAATATCGGCATTCGACAGGGAATTCAAAAGCTATGTCAATATTGCCGTAATCCCGGACATTACAGAAGCTACAGATACATTCCTATGAAATATTACCAAGTATTTGTCTTGTTCAAGATTTTAAAGTGATTTCGTAACGGCATCGGCAGCGCGCAGCGTCTATAACTTATGAACTAGACAAAGAGCTAGTTCCATATGTGTCTAACCGTTTCAAAGCATGACTTATTACTAAGAAAACAATAAGTATTCCATCTAGTAAAGGAGTTTGAACTCTGTTAACTCCATTCAAGTTTAAATAGCTTTGTGTAAGCTCCCCGGCTCCGACTACAAACAATGATAATAATTTCTGATTTTGTATTACAAAGCGAACTGTGAAAGAGTTTGAGGTCGTTGCATTTCTGGTTTGACAAAAGACGAAAGTCGATCTATGTATAAGAAACCCCGGTGTTGTATTCAGTTGTTTGTCAAAGCCCGAGCGACAGATTAAAGGACATTATAACACGACAAGTGACAAAACATAATTGATGGTCGACAAAGTTAACGTTGGAGTAGGGTAGGGGCCAGACAATAAGGACAGGTACCCAAATCGGAATACAAGAAAGGCCTCAATTGTTGGCAATTTTTTTTTTTCTGAACGAATAAATTGCTTGTTTTGTTTGCTTTGCACAGGTACCTACTAAGGTTTTTGCCAATTTTATATTTGGTTCCCAATTAGGGTCTGCCAATACACTATATTTATTAACTTAGGACGTTCCTTTATTTTTAGAATGAGGGCGTAAAACTTAATGGTCTAACTAAATGAGAAAAATCTGCCGTGGTGTTGCTATATGCAACCAGAGAATTATGTAAGTGTAAGTAGTGTAGGTGGATGCTGCAATGCAGCTTTTAGTAGCAATTTGTAAATTATAGGCCTTGTTTAGGTGGAAATAATTATAAAGGGACTTACCAAACTGATGCAGCCAGGCCGAAGTAATACAGGAGTAGGAAGACAACAGCGCAATTGGGGTTCGCTAGACCGTCGTGGGCTAGTAGCATGCGAGTTGGTGAAGTGGAGTCCTTGGCGCAACCAGCTGCGGCCCGGCCGGCGGCGGCGCGCACGCCCCAGCCCGCTGCCGCCGCGCACCGGCACAGCGCCACCAGCACCAGCGCCCGCTCCCCAGCCCCCCCGCGCTCCCCGCACGCCAGCTGAGCCCCCACGGCCGCCAGCGTACACGCGAAGCTCAACGCAGCCCATGTCGCCAACCACACCTCTGAAGCCTTCCGCTCTCCTCCGTCCCATAGCACCTCCGCATCACAGTACTGTGCGCAGCGTGCCGACCCTCTCACCCACACCCAGTTATTGGGCTTGATTAGTCTTCTGCACGCTCCTCTGCCGCCTGCATTCCCCATATCCAGAGGGACTGTCCCCACTGGCGGTGCACGCTCTCCCGGGCCTTCCATACACATATGTTCATGGTTGTTCTCCGCAGGGAATAACGAACAGTCCAACTCTGGAGGCCAGAGGAACCCGAAGCCGTGCAGTACAGGGTAACACCTGGTGTACACACTCTCGCACAGGCCTCTGCAAGGGCCGATGGGCAGCGCCACCTTGTCGGTGCACATGGGTACGTACACGGAGCACAGGAACAGGTGCAGCTGCGAGGAGCAGCCGTACTGCACGAGCGGGCTGAACGTCTGCAGCGTCACGTCGGCGTCCGCCTGCAGCGTATGCCGCGCTAAGTTCGGCATCCCCGTTTGGTTGTATCCAATGTTCTTACACATCGCCACTTTAATAGGTTCACATGTCCGTACGGAGGCCTCGGCGGCGACTCCGGTCACTAGGGTCACGGTAAAAACAACAGCCACGATGCACTTCATGTTCGGAGAGGACATTTCCGGCGCGTTACATCAAAGATCTCATTGTAGTCGTGAATGTTTACGCGCTCGCGCCGCGGACGCACCTACAGCGTGCGTGCGTCCCGAGTGGCGGCAACACGGCGTGTGACTCGTGTGAGGAGCGCTCCGCGCTCGGGCGCCGGCCGCGGGGGGACCACCATCACAAAAAAAGGTCCGCAGGTATGCGCTACACTGTAGCGGCGGGAAAGGGAGAGAAATGGCCGAGGAGCCGCCGTGCACTGTCCGCACTGTAGTGTCCTGCCGGTGTCCGGTGTCCGGCCGCACGCGTGCAACTGTCCGCGCCGCGCTCGCTTATCACCGCCACAGCTTATCACTGAGGGTAGATTCCTACTCGTGATGTGGTTTCATTTATCCGGTATCGATTTTTCGATAAATATGATATCGCGCGGTTGATATGAAAACTGATTAAATTAGATACTCAATTTGGATCTTCGTTTGGAAACTTGTAATGAAATTGTTTATCCACTTTCCAGCGTCGATAGCGCCAAAAGCGTATATTTTTTGCAACCAACCGCCTCCGACCGCGGTAACGATTTGCGAATTTTTCGCAAAAATTCGCAATTCTATAAAAACACTTGTCGATCGCAAACTACAAGAGATATAGCTATATAAACTCTACATTGAATAGCTGAATAGATATGGAACCTATTTAACCAAAAATAAAGATAAATAATTATAATTTGATACCCTAAAAATTATGTAGAACTTGATTCACACCGATAAAAACGGACATTTCGCTAATAAATTATTAATTTGTGGTTAAACTATTAACTTTTTTACATTTTTTAATATTTAAAAATAAACTAGATTATATTACCTTTCCAATAAGACCTTAATCTAATTAATAGCTTATTAGCATCATATCAAAATAATTATATGAAACTAGGTACTCACTGTTTGTTTACATCTGGAACTAAAGTTGTCAGTCGCTGTTTGGACGAAAAAACACACAAAACTACTTGT
Source organism: Xestia xanthographa (assembly GCA_905147715.2). Lineage (NCBI taxonomy): Eukaryota > Metazoa > Arthropoda > Insecta > Lepidoptera > Noctuidae > Xestia > Xestia xanthographa. The sequence continues at coordinate 10,234,435 of LR990660.1, read as the reverse complement.
TTTTTGGTGTAGATAGTTGAGCAATCTAATCACCTCACTAATTAAACACTAGTTTTCCCATTTCACACACGTTTTAATCACTAAATCACGTATTTCTTCACACTAAACAATCACTGTAGGTATATATAACTACTGCATTTTCACAGGCGAAATACTGCAATTTTGCGATTCGGAACCTAATTTGTGTTATCATAATACGATAGCACAACTTCTCACGAACATTTTAAGGTATAACACTGTTTTCCAATAACAAACACATAACTCGTAATTACTTGAAGTGTGACACTAACGCTAAAACGATGACGTAAAAAATGGCGCGCTCCGTTGACGTAAGTTTGTTACTTTCATTGTGACACTTGTTGACGGATGATAGCTATGGTTTTTGGTATAGAGTTGAGGAATATTGTAGAGATGGGAAGTAAAGCAGCCTATTCACGAATAAAGCCCGTTTTTCCGATTATTAAATGATTACTTGACGGGGTATTTTATAAATGTTAATGGGGAATTAAGGTACCCGGACGCGGTTGGGGGTACGCACCTCCTGGGTATGTAGGGTACCCGGACGCTGGAAGGTGGTAACTGTTATGTGTTGAATGCGTCAATTGCCTTGCTTATATTGATTTAGATAACGAGTTTTGGCTACCTCATAAATTAGCTATAGCTGTTCGCTTTGGACTCGCTTTAAATTAATTTTAGATGATTTACAAGCTCCTAACTATAATCCGCGCCCCAAGTTCATCTCTCATCGTCTAAATACAAATACTGATACAATTTTGAAATAAATTTATTGTACATAAATTACTACATTGTATTTAAGCATTACTGTATAAATTTTTTATGAAACATAAATAGGTAGATAAGTATAATGGTGAACATTATTAGTAGTACAAAAATTGGACCAAAATGTAGATCAGTGGGGTTTTAAAGCGTTCGACAGACGTTCTCTGAGAATCAAAATATTTACAGTGCGATGAGGCTGCGATCTAACTGAGGACCATTGACCATATACTTAAAGTTACGACTAAAATGAAAGATAAATACTTTTACAATAATCTTATTATAATACAAGTTTTATTTCAACACATATTTCAGTTGCTAATATTGTAATCTGATAGTTTATAACATCTGCAGCGGGCCGTCGGGCCCACTGCGCGTCGATACCTACTTACAAATAACAATCTTATGTACTCATCATACTTCACAAGTCTTGTACATCTTTCCCTTTAGTTCTTACATCTTGACATTTTTACATTCGCTAAGCTAATGTATAATACAACATTCACAAAATTTAACAAATACACCCTCCGTCAGATGGAATTTTACACTTAGAACGATGACAAAAGCAAATTAAAATACGGAATGCTAATCAAGCAAATAGCGCCACCTGCAGTAACATTTTGGAGTTACAACTAATTCCTAATATTGTACAAACGTATTCTACGAAATTATAAATGCCACGGTACGAATACGACGAATTAGAAAATTTGGAAAACTATGAATCTTACAGATTCTCAAGTATTTGGCCTCTAACAACGAATTATTAGTTTGTATATCTGTAGTTTTATAAATTACAAAAAATATCGTCAACGGATACAAACATTATTATTTAGTCTTATAGTATTAGCCTTTTGCCGATTTAGATTAAAAAAAAACTTTTTTATACAATGAAACTTTTTTTTTGAATAAACAAAATATCAAGTAATAAACGATCCGTTTCGATATTTAGTCGAATACGGATGGAAGAACTGATATAATGAGTAAGCAAGCACAACCAGTGAATAATACATTGCTCAATAATATACTTAGAAAACCCTAGAATTAACGACAATTTCAAATCAATTATTTAAATCATATTTTTGGTACTGATGATTGATTTGAACATTGATCAAGTTTGGATAGTAAATATAAAAACGACGTTGTTGTAAATTCCTTCACTTCATCGAAGACCATTCTTTTGATGGTGTTTTGGCGTAAGACGTTTTCTTTTATTATGTATCACTATACAAATCTTTAAAATTTTCTTGTTGTAGCTATAAGCCCAACGCAACTACAAACGCTTGCACTATCAATAAGACACATTATGTCTTCAACACTGCTAACTCTGGAAATGTACTGGAGTGACGTCGTTATAAATTTAATTATATACAATACAATAAACTACATGTATACAAAATTATATAATGTGACCGAATCATATTAAATGCTACTGAGACTACGGAAATTACTAAAGACTTTAAATACTGTGGCTCTATTACATAATTATAGTTATTTTTAAAATAGCCTCTAGAAATAAAATGTAAATGGACCCTTTATGCTCGAAAATGTAAAAAGGCACAAAAAATATACTGCGCAACGCTAACGCTAGCTAATGTCAAATATTACACAAAACGTACAACTTCATGCCTCGGAGCAGTACGCGCAAGCAGACATGTAAACGTGAAGGCAGGTCGAGGCCGAAGTGACACGGGGTGATCAGCGAGGGTCGAATAAAATACACATACAAATAATTAGTCTCACCGAATATACGATAACAATACTACATAATAAACGATTCACATTGCATGAGATTACATATTTGAAACAATAACATGGGCGTGGCGTGCGAGGCGCGAGCGAGGCGTGACTAGAGGTTGGCTTGGTCCAGGCGCACTTGCAGCGCCTCGCGGTCGCGCGTGACGTCAGCCAGCTCGCTGCACAGCGCGCGGCACACGCGGTGCAGCACGGCGTTCTGCTCCGACAGCGCGCGCACGTCCGGCTCGGGCGAGCTGTCGCGCGGCTTGCGGTACACCTCGAACGCGCCGTGCATCTTGGGCGCGTCCTCGCGCACGTACCCGAAGCCCTCCGCGTCGTACTCGCGCGGCGCGAACGCGTCCGGCGGGAAGGCCGGCTCGCCCTCGCTGCGCTGGTTGATGAGCCGGCGCGGGGGCTCCGCCGCGGACGGGGAGGCTCGCGGCGGAGGCTGAGGGGGAGGTGCGGGCGCGCCTTTGAGCCGGTTGAGGTCGAGCGAGCTGGAACGAGTGTGGTTGCGCAGCGGGCGCGGCGGGGGCGGCGGCGGCGGCTCCTTCTTTGGCGCGTACGTGAGCGAGGCGGGCCCGTCGTCGTGCGGCGGGTCGCGCGCGGGCGGCGGCGGCAGCACTCCGGCCGGCTTGACGGGCTTGCGCGGCTGCGGCCGCTGGATGGACTTGATCTCGGCGCCGTTGGGCGGCGGCTCGGCCGGCGGCTGCGAGTGCAGGCGCTTGGGGCTGGCGAGCTCAAAGGCGTGCGCGAACTCGTCGCGGCGCGGGGAGGCCGACGCGCGGGTGTCGCTCTCCAGCGGCAGCGCGTTGTTGTCGGGCGTCACGCGCACGGCCACCGGGTGGAAGATCTTAGGGTCGCGCTCCACGGCCGACTTGTGAAAATCGAAATTGACCGGTTTAGGACCGGGACTGGACACGCTCGACGTGGGCGAGTCCACAAACTTGGTCCATTCCTTGTTGTTGACTTGGGCTTCTGTTTTCGGCGGGGTGAGGGAGGGCTGTCGTTCTTCTGGCTTCTTGGGTACTACCTTGGTGGCGTCGTAGGGGTCGATGATGGGTTCGGGTTTGGGCGCGAAGTTAAAGTCTGCGGAGGTGCCGGAGCTGAACATGTCTGAGCCGAGGTCGACGAGGTCGGTGGTGACCTGTCGTGCACTGTACCGCGAGTCCACGCGTGGGACGAGGGCGGCTGGGAGCGCGTCGGGCACGGGCACGTTGTTCCGCCGCAGCACGATCAAGTGCATGGCTATGCTGAACTCCTCCAGTGTCAGCATGCCATCCTTGTTGATGTCTGAGAGCTGCCATATTTTCCGGAGATCGGGTACAGGTAGATGTGATTTTTCGAAAAATAACCTGGGGAAACAAACATGATTTTATTAGGAACCATGTAAATATCACATCAGCATATCCAAACATTACATTAGATTTTTCCTAGAATATTGGGGATAGCCGTGTGGTATCCGGCAGAGTAGAATAGAACCAACCCATTACAGTCACGGGTGTCGTATAAGGCGACTAATGTCTGAGGCAGAACACCTTGCGCCTCCGTAGACCAGAGAATGGGCAGCAGCGTTTTCTGTTAGTCTTTCATCACTGCGATCTCCAATCCGCCTGCCAAGCGTGGAGATTACGGCAAATTCCTCCCATCATGGGAGAGGCTATGTCCAGCAGTGAACGATAAGGGCTGTTGTTGTATTGGGGATAGTGATTGATATTATAATATTTTCGATAAGTAATTGCTTAATTCTGCCATTAGTTTGCGGGCTTAAAATGGCCGCTTTATCAGAATCATAATAAGAATTACGTTAAAAAAATTAAATTCTTAAAATGGACTTTATAATCATAACCTTAGAGTCCATTTTAAGAATTTTAAATTTTTAACGTAATTCATATTATGATTCTGCTAAAGCGGCCATTTTAGACCCCTGATAAGATGAATTGACAACTAATTGTATAATTCCTGAGCCATAAGATACAAGCGAAGCTGAGTTTGTGGCACTCACTCATCATTTGTCACAATTTTACTGTCACGTTTTGACAGTAAACGTCAGTAAATTCCAGTAGAACAATACCGTGGGATAATAATAGTTACCTAGCAGTCTGTCCGGATAGCATGCCCCTGTCGGGCCGCAGCGTGGCGAACTGTCCCGCGTAGTGCCGCGCCTGCGCGTCGCTGATGGCCCAGATGTCGTCCACAGGGTCACCTTCCTCTTCAGAAGAGTGGCGATCTGAGGACTCTTCTTCTGTCCCTGTAGACAACATTATGAACGGATTAGAAAGGTAGATCATATGGCTAGACAAGAGGTGTCTGATGACTTGACGAGTAATTGAGAAGTATAGAAGAAGGAGGCAAGCTGTGTCGACCACAAATAAATTAGGGTGAGCCGTGAGGGCAGGACAATGATGGTGAACGATGTAAATGTCTGCCACGATGAACGATCTTAGCTATAGTTGGTGCCAGTTAAGATGAGAATAGCGGTCATTGCCCTTTCCCTAATATCTCTTCGTACGAACCAAAACAAATAAACCATGTGTCGTTTTTCATTACAAAAAATGATGATAGATGACGATTCCAGACTTGAACAGGCAAATTTTTGGTTTTCAAAGTTAAGAAGTTTATAAAATGTAGGTGGGTCAATGACCGCTATATTGAGGCTACCAGCCCACAGAGCGAACCGCCGCAACGGGAACTGCCCCAACAGCCGTTGAGACTTCTCCACTTTCCGCGCTCTGTGCGTTGACCGGGAGAACAAAAACCTTTTGCGACAGCCGCGGGTGAAGAAGTGGCCTTCTCATTGGTTTAATAATCTCATTGGAAAAGGTAGATCATATGGCTAGACAAGAGGTGTCTGATGACTTGACGAGTAATTGAGAAGTATAGAAGAAGGAGGCAAGCTGTGTCGACCACAAATAAATTAGGGTGAGCCGTGAGGGCAGGACAATGATGGTGAACGATGTAAATGTCTGACACGATGAACGATCTTAGCTATAGTTGGTGCCAGTTAAGATGAGAATAGCGGTCATTGCCCTTTCCCTAATATCTCTTCGTACGAACCAAAACAAATAAACCATGTTTCGTTTTTCATTACAAACAATTATGATAGATGATGATTCCAGACTTGAACAGGCAAATTTTTGGTTTTCAAAGTTAAGAAGTTTATAAAATGTAGGTGGGTCAATGACCGCTATATTGAGGCTACCAGTCCACAGAGCGAACCGCCGCAACGGGAACTGCCCCAACAGCCGCTGAGACTTCTCCACTCTCCGCGCTCTGTGCGTTGACCGGGACAACAAAAACCTTTTGCGACAGCCGCGGGTGAAGAAGTGGCCTTCTCATTGGTTTAATACGATGCCTATGCTTAAGGTGACACATCACACAGGCTCGAACTCATTGGTGGGCGTGGCCAAAAAGCACGCTGTCTCACCTGGCATCGTGCCCGACAGAGATAGTATCAGTGATGAGCAGTTAGACGCTAGTCTTCACGCGCGTCTAGTTCGTACGCACACACTCAGCGTTCCGAACCGTTCCGAACAAAAACGAAGTTATATAATACTTTCGTCTGACCTTTTATTTAAATGCGCTAAAAAGAATAAAATAAACTATTTCTTTAAAAATTTTACTATCAACTTGTAACGTCATCGTCACTACACAATTCGCGAGATTAGTGGCAACAATAATATTGTATAATTATATTGTTTGTTATTGTTCGCCAGGTCCCCTCGAGAGAAATAAATGGCTGTGAAGCCAGCAGAGTCTGGACGTTGGTCGACAGACGACTGCTTTATATTTGTCATCGTGATACTGTGGATTTCCTTGGCCTGATAAAGTTTAGGATTTCCTTTTCAGGGCGTATCACGTCGGAGTCACCAATTTGTACACTAATTAAATTAAAAATGTTCATAATTCTATATAAATTTAGTCAACACAAGACAGAGAAGTGACAGATCAGAAGAAAAGTAAAAATGATATCGTGAAGGTTTTATGTATATAAAGTTTCTAAATAAGTAAGTCGCTACACCATATTATAGGGTGTGCGTTTCGATGGCGCGACCACGGCGTTTTTTTTTAAAATAACTATGCCATGATTTTGTAAAAATATGTATGTACCGTGGTTCAAATTTCCCAAAACCTTAAATTTGTCAAAGTTATGGTTAAAAACTTATAAGGGTTTGAACGTGGCCACGCCATCGAAACGCGGAGAACCCCGCGGCCACGGAAATCTTAATTAAAAACTAAGCGTTGCAGAGACCTGAAATTTAGGTAAATAACAGATTGAATTTGTAAAAAAAATATAAAAAATCCTAGGTTTATATTTCAGGAGCATACGTACGGTATCGCTTATCACCTTCAAAATGTTCTGAATGTGAAATTTAAAATTGAAATTAATTAATTTAATTAATTAATGAATTTAATTTTAAATTATTTTTTTTACAAAATCTTGCCATAGTTCAAAAAAAATAATGCCGTGGTCGCGCCATCGAAACGCACACATTATAAGAGTGCAAGACAAATGCACAGGCCCTTCAACTTCAGCGAAAAACAAATGACACGTCACTGACGTCATGCATGAAATGAAAAGGACAGAAACATAGGTCTTGTTCTTCTATCAAACGAAGGACATGTCAATATCGCGTGTCCCCCTCCCGCACCGCACCGAGGGAAACATTATTCAGTGAGATGCACGAAAATTCAAAGTAAAAGGCGCGCGTAAAAAAATATGAAAAGGCTTTTAGGAAATCGAATTTTATGAAAAAACCCCTGCATAAATCATTATCAAATAAAATGTATTGAATTTTTCGATAATTGTGCTGTGTCGGTACCGATTTTGTTTTGGAAATTTGACACTTCTTTTATTACTAATTTACGCTCAAAGTTACGTTAAAATTGGCAATAAAAATGAATGTTTGGTAGCTCGTAACTTTTGAATGGCTTTTTATTTTACTATTCTGTTTCCGCACAGACACTATTAATAATGAGACAAAACGATATCATGTTTAACTTTAGATGTACCCTGTCAAACAGTGGAGTAATAGCCCCCCGAAATTTGTATGGAAAGTATGTTGCGCAGTTCAACCTTAAGGTTGATCTGCACAACATATTTTCCATACAAATTTCGGGGGACTATTACTCCACTGTTTGACATGGTACATCTAAAGTTAAACATGATATCGTTTTGTCTCATTATTAATTGTGTCTGTGCGGAAACAGAATAGTAAAATAAAAAGGCATTCAAAAGTTACGAGCTACCAAAGATTCATTTTTATTGCCAATTTTAACGTAACTTTGGGCGTAAATTAGTAATAAAAGAAGTGTCAAATTTCCAAAACAAAGTCGGTACCGACACAGCAAAATTATCGAAGAATTCAATAAATTTTATTTGATAATGATTTATGCAGTGGTTTTTTTCATAAAATTGGATTTCCCAAAAGCCTTTTCATATTTTTTTACGCGCGCCTTTTACTATGAATTTTCGTGCATCTCACTGAATAATGTTTCCCCCGGTGCGGTGCGGGAGGGGGATACGCCATATTGACATGTCCTTCGTTTGATAGAAGAACAAGACCTATATTTCTGTCCTTTTCATTTCATGCATGACGTCAGTGACGTGTCATTTGTTTTTCGCTGAAGTTGAAGGGCCTGTGCATTTTTATTGCACTCCTATAATGTGTGCGTTTCGATGGCGCGACCACGGCATTCTTTTTTTTTTAAGCTATGGCAAGATTTTGTAAAAAATAAATAATTTAAAATTAAATTCATTAATTAATTAAATATTTCACATTCAGAACATTTTGAAGGTGATAAGCGATACCATACGTATGCTCCTGAAATATAAACCTAGGATTTTTTATATTTTTTTTACAAATTCAATCCTTTATTTACCTAAATTTCAGGTCTCTGCAACGCTTAGTTTTTAAGATTTCCATGGCCGCGCGGTTCTCCGCGTTTCGATGGCGTGGCCACGTTCAAACCCTTATAACTTTTTAACCATAACTTTGACAAATTTAAGGTTTTGGGAAATTTGAACCACGTACATACATAATTTTTACAAAATCATGGCATAGTTATTTAAAAAAAAAAACGCCGTGGTCGCGCCATCGAAACGCACACCCTATAATATGGTGTAGCGACCTACTTATTTAGAAACTTTATATACATAAAACCTTCACGATATAATTTTTACTTTTCTTCTGATCTGTCACTTCTCTGTCTTGTGTTGACTAAATTGATATAGAATTATGAACATTTTTAATTTAATTTAGTTAGTGTACAACAACCACTAAATTGGAGACTCCGACGTGATACGCCCTGAAAAGGAAATCCTAAACTTTATCAGGCCAAGGAAATCCACAGTACCACGATGACAATATAAAGCAGTCGTCTGCCGACCAACGTCCAGACTCTGCTGGCTTCACAGCTATTTATTTCTCTCGAGGGATTAGCAGACCTGGCGGAAAGCGTCCAGGACATCGTGACCCCAGGCCAACAATAACAAACAATATAGTTATACAATATTATTGTTGCCACTAATCTCGCGAATTGTGAAGTGACGATGACGTTATAAGTTGATAGTAAAAGTTTTAAAGAAAAAGTTTATTTTATTCTTTTTAGCGCATTAAAATAAAAGTTCAGACGAAAGTATTATAACTTCGTTTTTGTTCGGAACGGTTCGGAACGCTGAGTGTGTACGTACGAACTAGACGCACGTGAAGACTAGCGTCTAACTGCTCATCACTGATACTATCTCCTTCGGGCACGATGCCAGGTGAGACAGCGTGCTTTTTAGCCACGCCCACCAATGAGTTCGAGCTCGTGTGCTGTGTCACCTTAAGGGGAATGCTCCAGGGTAGTCCGCGAAATTCAAAATTTCATACGTTTTTTGCAATTTACAGGTCAGTGCTAGGTTGTATGTTGATTAAAATATTATTCGCGGTTGTAAGACGTATGCAGTTACAGATTTATATTCATCAAAATCATCAATACAACCCTCAAAGTTCATAAAGGTGTAAAAATGACTTTATCAAGGTCAAAATCATTCCTGCACCTTTATGAACTTGGAGGGTTGTACTGATGATTTTGATAATAATTATAATTCTGCAACTACATAAGTCTTACAGTCACGAACAATATTTTAATCAACATACAACCTAGCACTGGCCTGCAAATTGCAAAAAACGTGAGAAAATTTGAATTTCGCGGACTACCCTTGAGCATCAGCCTTAAGGGGACATTTCTTCAATAAAACTGATCGCGATCGACAAATGTAAACCGCGTTCAAGATCTATCAGTGTCAATATTCCGTAACAACATAGAATTCGCCCCAAATGTCTTTTAGCATTATGGTCCCTGTGAACGCGTGCCTGGCTCTAAATATGCACAACATTTACGTAGGCCCGCGCTAAAGCTAAAGCAGAAAATCTAATCAAATTCTTAGATTTCCCTGAACAGCCTGCGTGAGTATTTCATGCGTGATATCTAGACATTTCTTAATTTTAAGTACCTATGTCGATAAAATTTAATCAAGAATTACATACCTAGTGAAGGACGCATTCGTATGAAAAGTGTGAGTCAACGAGCGATGAAAAAACGGCCTAATTTAACTAGCGCCAAAATACGAAAATATGGCTAATTAAGGCCAATTGTCGCTAAGTAGGTACGTAGAAATAAACCAGACGATATAAGAAAAACTTGTACTATAAGTTCAGTTTCATTTAGTTGTTGTAAGTTTCGATTTCACTTTTATTTACTACTTCTTGTTACACTCGAGTTGGGGTTAGAGATCCGATCGAGTGTATTTCTTACGTGACGTAAAGGAAATAACCGCAAAGCCGCACAATAGGAAAATTAATATATATATATATATTTTACAAAAATATTATACTTCTATTTGAGAAAACAGCAAAACATTTGGAATTGGAGGAATAAGTTGGATGATGACTGACAAAAAAAATATGATTCTGTTTAGTCCATCACGTCAGTTAGATTATCGAAAAATATTGATACGTGTTTTTTGTTTTATCAAATTAGTAAACATTGACGAAGATAAAACGCGTCAAAGATCATGAGTGGGGCTTGTGACGTCACGTTTGAGTAAAAAATGTGCTCAAATATGACGTCACACGAGTTTTCGACGCACCGATACAGTGCGTCTTCATTTTTTGTTTACGTGAAAAACTAAAAAATGTGTGTCCAATATTTTTTGGAAATCTATCTGACGGACTAATTCGTTTTTTTTTTTGTCATCTAACCTATAGTGTGAAATAAGTTCCTCTTCGAAAAGGAGGATGACAATCCATTTTGGCGATGATGATGATACTATCACCAGTCTGAAAAATTCTATTGAAAACGTAGCTTAATACAGGGGCGCAAAAACAGGTATAGTGAAGAATAAAAAGAGAGTTTGAGGAGTTCCCAGAGCGGACAGTGTAAAGAAAGAAAGAAAGAAAAGGCATTTTTTATCCCGCACAGTACAAAACACACAAATTAAAATGGTTAGACTAACAGTACAACTAATAAAAAAAAAAGAAATGAAATTGGTCCTGTACGAGGCCAAAAGGCCCCTATCTTAGCATGGTGCTGTAACATTAAAAAAAACGTCACAGCACTGGTATTCTGATAGGGCCCAGAGTGATGCCACGGTCAGATACGGATAAAATAATAAATACATAAAGTGTAAACGAAAAAATAATACAGTAGTGGGTAACTTCTCACTTCCGTAGTTCCGACCGTGTCTCATATTGGCATACCGTACCTATAAAGTAGCTTGCGCCGATTCGAGAGAAGAAACCCCGGACTTCGTGAAACAGGCAAGCAGATAGGGTTTCTTACCAAGTAGTCTCGTGTGTTCCTCCCCGGTGTTGGCTGGCCACACCCCCCGGCCGGTGGCACTGTGTTCCCACACAGGGTGCACTCGCTCCGCCACGCTATTGGTCGGCGTCGGACTTTCGCTTGCTGTACTCCACGGCGAGCCAGTCTTGGGTCCTCTCCTCTGTAAACAATTACTTATAGATGAGAAAAAGCAGTGGTGGTAGCCCAAAAAAGGATAAACCTGAGGAGATGCAGTAAGTGTCCTACATCACTTAACCATGATGAGGCAGGTAATGCGGGAGACTGTTCGATTCATAGTAAAACTCAAGCATTTGGTGTGACGTCCACATAATCACTAGGCCCACATGATGGAACGTTTCGAGAACCGGCCTTAGATGCATCTATGGTATGAATATAGGCTCATTGTCATGGGTGTAGCCACGGTGGGTGCAGGGTGGGGCGCTTGCCGCACATTTTTTTTTTCCGAGGGGTAATCATTAAATGACTCCTCCCGCTCTGGGCGGAGCAGGAGGGCTGAGGAGGAAGTGTCAAATTTTTACTGACTAAAACCCATCCATGTTCCTTCATCGTCCTTTGTGTTCCGGGGCCACGGTATCTCTTTCGAACAGTCCCGCAACCCCGGCAGGCGCTTGCCCCACCCTGGCTCAGACCTGTATGGTACCTAACCAAACCTAAAAATTAAATTATCTAGGTATTACCTACTAACTACAATACTTTAATATCCGTAAGAAAGTTCACACTCGACAATCGACACAAACAAAATGCGATCAAACCAATAATAGGTTATAACCCGTAAACCTATGTGTAATTGTTTACTTACTGTACCTGAAAGTACTATCTATAGACAGATATAAACCTCTAAATACACTGATTAACAAATTGGCATACGCCCAGAGCCCAAACGGCTGAAGTTAGAGACACATTTTTCGATGGAAGATTTCGTAGTGTAGGTAGATGAGCAATAAGAAAGTGTTTCGGTGCCGTAAGCCCATGGCTGGCTACGCCCATACTCATTTTGATACCATGTTTTATGATCATTCAGATCCAGCATGTCCCTTTGCTGCCCTCCCCAGCGACGCCCTAAGTCGAGGCTCCTACTCCACAGGGGGGATGCCCCTAACGTGTATAAGCCGCTTAGTTTATAAGTGTATTGCCCCTGGCTGGAGGCCTTACACTTAGGCACCCACAGGATTAAGCTTAAGCAGAAGCCAACCTCATAGGTTTACCTGCGAGAAGCCATTACCAAAAAAAAAAAAAAGTTCTAGGTAAAATGAAGCGAAGCAATAAAGTGAAGCCAGCGCAAAACAAAGCTTCGGCTTCGCTCTGTGCGTACACGCTCACACGCACACATTTACATCAAATTACAATAAACTAAGCTCAAAAAATGCACATATGTTTACGAAACCGGCATTACTTTATTGTTCGCAGCATCTCTAAACTAATTTTTGCATAAATTTTGAAATGTAAACTCTGCTAGTAAACTGGTGAATGAGGAAGTAAAATCCATTATAACCACTATACCTACGTACGTGCAGAAATACGGGAAAACTATGTGATTTTCCCAAAAGTACTACACTCACACATCAAATATTATCAATATTATCATCTGAAAATGCACACCAATTATCCATACATCGAATTCCCACATACCTTGTCATTTAACAAAAACAAAGGCAAAAACTAGCATAGCAAAAACACACATAGGCACGTCATGTACTTATGAATATGTATCAATTACAGCACACACCTGCAAGGTCAAAAGCTCACTGAACTGTACCGGTGACAAATATGGCGTATCGATACGCCATCTTGTGACTCAACGTAACAGTCTTGTTCATTATGGTTAGTCTTGTTCGTTATGGAACACAGTGAATATGGAACAACAGATTTTTTCCCGATTTCAGGGTTGGTGAAAGACCAACAAGGGCAACGACGTGACGCAGGAAGTGGTGGGACGAGCTGGACAGAACCAAGGACCAGTGGTCCACATTAGCCCCAGATCAAAAGATTTGAAAGCCACGGGGAGAGGAATTTGCCCAGCTGTTGGATGACACAGCTAACGGATACGGGGTTGGTGCCACAATTAAAGTTAATGACTAGGACTACAAACCTATAATCAAAATATAAGCTTCTGAAGTACTTGATCTTTAATAGACCTAAGGCGAACACTGAATACCTACCAGGCTAGTGTTTGCAAGCTCCACTTCCTAAGCAAGATCTGGCCCCTTATTCACAACGCTTTGATTCGGAAAGTCGTATGTCTATCTTTTTTTGACATTACGAAATCGAGCGAGATGGACATACGACTTTCCGAATCGAAAATCTAATCGAACGGTTGTGAATAGCTATGCTGGATTAGGGAAAACGATATTGGGTATTCATAACATCACGCCTGTTATCTCCGTGGGGCTAGGCAGTGGTGTACGTAGTAGTACACCCACATTTCGTCAGTTGTTTTAGTCCCATGTCAATCGTCCCAAGGACGATTCCAGGCTCCGTGGCTACTACTGAGAAATTCCCGATGGAAAAACCCCGTAACACCACATCGAACCCAGGACCTCATACTCAACAGTCGCGCTGGCGACCAAGGAGACAGGATTGGGTATTTTTTGCGACCAATGAGACAGGATTGGGTATTTTTTGCGACCAAGGAGACAGGTTTGAGTATTTTTTGCATCCAAGGAGACAGGTTTGGGTATTTTTTGCGACCAAGGAGACAGGTTTGGGTATTTTTTGCCACCAAGGAGATAGGTTTGGGTATTTTTTTAGAAAGAAGTTCCCATCGAACCCAGGACCTCATACTCAACAGTCGCGCTGGCGACCAAGGAGACAGGATTGGGTATTTTTTGCGACCAGTGAGACAGGATTGGGTATTTTTTGCGACCAAGGAGACAGGTTTGAGTATTTTTTGCGTCCCAGGAGACAGGTTTGGGTATTATTAGGCGACCAAGGAGAAGGGTTTGGGTATTTTTAGCGACCAAGGAGACAGGTTTGGGTATTTTTTGCGACCAAGGAGACAGGTTTGGGTATTTTTTTAGAAAGAAGTTCCCAGAAGTAGCAAGTAGTTTGGATTTGTGTACAGTGCCCAGCTACAGGTTTGCCCTCATAACTTTTATACAATATCCCATGGCTTTCAAATTTTTTGTATCATTTGCCTTCTCCAACCAATCCATTATGAATTGAGTTATAACATAAATCTCTAAAAAAATATGAGCAAGGTCAAACTCTCAGTTTCACTTCAAAACAAAGATTTATAAAGAGAACATGCAATTTTTTTGGCAAGAATTTCTTTAGGCGTGGGCCAGACTGTTGTAAACAAGCCCTCCACACACAGACCTCCATATTGATCTCCACCGGCGGTTTACAACAGCACGCACTTTTGACGCACTGTTGTAAACCACCGTTGGAGACCGATGTGGAGGTGAGTGGAGGGCTTGTTTACAACAGTCTGGCATTCGGGTTACCCTTAAATCAATATTATATTATTTTCTATACAAAATCGAATCTATTTTGCAAACATATTCAAATGGTGTGAGCAATCACTCGGAACTGGCCATTGGTAGGATAAGGATAATGTGCATTTCTGTGAGAAAATATTGATAATGGCACAACAAACAGGGAAACTGCATTACATTTGTAGTTTTGGTATACCAAATTAGAAATATTTAAGGCTAAATTGGCAAAAATTGATTTGGTTTTATATCTGTAAATCATAATTACATCATACATGGTGTACATTATAAAGAGTATTTATTCTATTTTATCACAATATATCATGATATTATGTATATGGTAAATGTAAGGAAATGTAAACAACGATTTTTGTTTGAGACGCGTAAGCATCCGTTCAGCAGAGCGCGCGCGTACTCGTCTCATACAAAATCGTTGTTTTCTATGGGCATAAGCTGAATAAGTGTGAGTAGTCCCTTAATGAACCAAACAAAAACAATATTTCCTAAAAAAATTACATTCTAATAGATTGGTGTGAAGTTAATTAGTTATTCTACGTAAAGAAACACTGTTCTGATTATAATTTGCATACATTGGAACTTCCCATAGAAAACCATGAGAAAATCATTTTCCGTTCACAATAATATTTACTTATTTTTAATCAATCAATATAATCAATCTAAATATATAAAAGAAGAAACTGACTGACTGACTGACTGACTCATCTATCAACGCACAGCCCAAACCGCTGGGTCTACAGATTCCAAATTTGGCAAGTAGGTTCCTTATGTGGTCTAGGGGTGCACTAAGAAAGGATTTTTCAAAATTCATCCCCTAAAGGGGTTAAACGGGGCTCCAAAGTTTGTATGGGGAAACAAGATTAGTTAGACTATTTTATTCGAAACTTCACAGGAGTGCTCCTATTGATAAATGAGTAGAAACGGGTTTCAGGTTTTTTCAGAATTCAACCCCTAAGAGGGGGAAATGGGGTGGCAAAGTATAAAAATCAATGCACAGCCCAAACCGCTGAGTCTAGAGATTCCAAATTTGGCAAGTAGGTTCCTTATGTGGTCTATGGGTGCACTAAGAAGGGTTTTTCAAAATTCAACCCCTAAGGGGGTTAAACGGGAATCCAAAGTTTGTATGGGTAAAACAAAATTAGTTAGACTATTTTATTCGAAACTTCACAGGAGTGCTAATATTGATAAAGGAGTAGAAACGGGTTTCAGGTTTTTTCAGAATTCAACCCCTAAGAGGGGGAAATGGGGTGGCAAAGTATAAAAATCAATGCACAGCCCAAACCGCTGAGTCTAGAGATTCCAAATTTGGCACAAAGGTTCTTTATGAGGATTAGGGGTGCATTAAGAAAGGATTTTTCAAAATTCACCCCTTAGGGGTTGGAACGGGAGTCCAAAGATTACGTGGGGAAATAAGATTAGTTAGACTACTTTATTCGAAACTTAACAGGAGTACTCCTATCGATAAATGAGTAAACGTTTGTGTTTCAGTTTGTTTTCAGAATTCAACCCCTAAAGGGGGAAATGGGGTAACAAAGCCTGAAATTCAACATAGGTATTGTTTTTATGGTGAATTGGGTCGGGTGTATTACAAAAACAACGATTTTAAGATTTAATGTGGCAGACCTGAAATACTACCATTCCCTGTTGGGGTGCGAAGGGGTTGAAATGTCTAAAAATCAATATGGGTGTCGATACCGAGATTATCAGGGGTGCTGATTACGAAAATGGCATTTATTTTGAGATCCAGATGATAATGATTGTGATTACGATGATGATGATTGTGATAATGATGATTGTGATAACGATGATAATGATTGTGATTACAATGATAATAAGTGTGATAACGATGATGGTGATTGTGATAGTGATTGTGATTGTAATGGTGATTGTGACAGTGATGGTGATTGTGATAGTGTCGGTGATTGTGATGGTGATAGCGATGGTTGTGATAACGAGGACGGAGATTGTGATGATGATGATTGTGATTAAGATGATAATGATTGTGATTACGATGAAAATGATTGTGATAACGATGATGGTGATTGTAATGGTGATTGTGACAGTGATGGTGATTGTGATAGTGTCGGTGATTGTGATGGTGATAGCGATGGTTGTGATAACGAGGACGGAGATTGTGATGATGATGATTGTGATTAAGATGATAATGATTGTGATTACGATGATAATGATTGTGATTACGATGAAAATGATTGTGATAACGATGATGGTGATTGTGATAGTGATTTTGATGGTGATTGTGATTTTGATGGTGATTGTGATGGTGATTGAGATAGTGATGGTGAGTGTGATAATGACTGTGATTGCGATGATAATTATTGTGATAACGATGATGGTGATTGTGATAGTTATTTTGATGGTGATTGTGATGGTGATTATGATAGTGATTGTGATAGCGATAGTTATGGGGATTGTGATGGTGATTGTGATTGTGATAGTGATGGTGATTGTGATTGTTATGGTGATTGTGATAATGACTGTGATTACGATGATAATTATTGTGATAACGATGATGGTGATTGTGATAGTTATTTTGATGGTGATTGTGATGGTGATTGTGATAGTGATTGTGATAGCGATAGTGATGGGTATTGTGATGGTGTTTGTGGTAATTATGGTGGTTGTGTTAATGATGATAATTGGTGATAATGATGGTGACTGTGATAGTGATGGTGATGGGGATTGTGATGGTGATTGTGATGGTGATTGTGATAGTGATGGTGATTGTGATAATGATGGCAGTTGTGATAGTGATGGTAATTGTGATAATAATAATTGTGATGATTATGAAATGTGGCACATAGTTTATAACCTGGATTAACATGGAGGACACTATTATCCCTTTAGTATGATCCAGTGGGACAGTTACCGAACTTCACGCGGGCGAAGCCGCGGGCAACAGCTAGTAATATTATAAAGAGGTAACATTTGTTTGTAAGTTTGTATGTAGGGGGTAATCTCCGGAAGTTATGAACCAATTTTAAAAATTGTTGCACTGGTAGCAAGCTACATTATTCGTGAGTGCTATAGGCTATATTTTATTCCCTTACTCCCACGGGAACGGGAACTACGCGGGTGAAACCGCGGGACGTCAGCTAGTTTTTAATCAAATAGACTATATACGTACACAACTAAATACAAAAATATTTGTTTAATTTCTACTTGGATAAGATTAATGGCTGATTTTTCAAGGATCTGATAATGAATTTATGTCAGTATTTCTTAATCAGTACACTTTGTAGATTCTAATTATCAGTGTAAATAATTTAAAGAAGTTCTTCATTATATTTGTACCAATATTCCATAACGATGCAATACCTAATAACTCACTCGCTTCTGCCAGCGGCTTCGTCCGCGTGAAGTTTGATAATTGTCCCATTGGATCTTAACTACCGGGGGTAAAAAGCATCCTATCTGTTAATTGAGGTTATAAACTATCTATGTGCAAAATGACATCCAAATCCGTTCAGTAGTTTTTGCATGAAAGAGTAACAAAAATCCAGACATTCATAAAATCCTAACAAACTTCCAAATTTATAATATTAGTAGGATAGCCCAGGTACTCAATTTAGATTGTCATTGTCATGCTGAAAAGAAGATGCAAGTACTATGGCAATAGCAATGAAAGTAGTGAGGACTGAGGTCTAATGCCACAACGTTAAAAGCAAGGCATTTTTCAATTTAGTTTCTTGCTTGGTAAATAGCTAGACAAATCAAAACTTCTCTAATGATCATCATCTGCCTAGCCTTTTCCAAACTATGCTGGGGTTGGCTTCCAGTCTAACCGGATGCAGCTGAATACTAGTATTTTATATGGATCAGCTGCGTATCTGACATCCACCACCCACTGGGCAATACAATACCCCTTGGTATGACTGGTTGTAAGACTTCTAGCTGTGTCAAAGATCTACAAATGAGAGCCGGAGCCAACTGTGTAGTGGTGTAGGTGGGTAATGTTTGTAGCACAAAATGCACAAAAAAAGCAGCAATCAAATAAGAATGGCACTGCATTACTAAATGGGTCACACATCCAGAAACACAACAATGACAAAAACAACCGACCGTGTACCGACTTACAAAGAGCACAGATAATATGCTCATTGTATTTGTAGTGATATTAGAGGAATAATCAACAGCAGTGGACGTTTTTAGGTTGATATAACAATTCTAAATGTGCCACATTTTCTTTGCATGTCCATGGACTCAAAATAATACCCAACCGGTACAAGCACAGATCTTTCGTTGGCTTCATTTAAATTTTAAATATTACAAATGTTTATTTTAATTAAACAAAAATTCATCAACATTTATATGTGTACAGCATGTTAAATGTCATGAATTACGTTGAAGTTAATGAATAAAGAGTTTCTTTAAATACCTGACCTAAAGAGAGCCGAGTACAAATGTAACATTGTATCGTTATCGACCTGCATTCTCTGCTATTAGCTGGTTATTAACCTGACTGATAACAATGTCACCACAAAACAGAAAAAAACTTTTTATCTTGTTGTTCAGTCTTAATTTATCACTCAGAATCTTGTTTTGCTGTACTTAAAAATATTTCCATTGAAAACGTAAATTATTTAGTTTACTTACTTATTTGTCAAATCAAAGGAGTATCTGACAATGGAGAATGGAAGACAAAAATGTGTAGTGTTGAACCCAAGCAACATGGGCTAATGCCAGCAATATCATGATGATTTGAAAAAAATATAAATAATTTATTTTATTATTATAATATAATAATAATTATTATTTTTAATTATTTTATTTTATTAAAAATTATAATTATTTTATTTTTAAAAAATCTATTTACATTAACATTGAACTATGTTTTCATTACAATAATAAAATTGCTTCCATTGCTTCCCATTGCAATTAATGTGGTTTTAAGTTTCAAAAAAGAATGTTTAATGGTTTTCTTTTTTGTCAATAAACAAGTTTAGTGTTTAATGTAATAAGTTGAATAAGGGAAAGGGGGTTAACAGTACTTATGGGAAATAACCTACCCAGTAGTTAATCAATAATAGAACATTGTAAGATAAATATGCATATGCAAAATACACACTTTGACGTGGAGTTGCGGACACAAGCCCGCTATACAATACAAGATAAATATTATATTATTCTTAGCTTGAGTATTTTTTGTTGCTATCAGAGAGAGCACTGTTCCACTTCCTTAACTAGGTCAAACTAAGCTTACATTTCTTGGCAGAACTCTTACTTATGCCAATTAAAAAATGAATTCTGGGAATATTTTTCTAAAAAGTATGTTTTTGGGTTTGGAATTCAACCAAAATAGGATATTTTAAAGTTAGCAATTACACCACACTAGTGAATATTGTACGGTACAACATAATACAGCAGTTTAATAACAATTATTTTGTGTATCATTAAAATGATGAAAGAAACTCACCCCACGGGATCCTGATCGCTGTGACAATGTTTCTGATTCAATTTCAGAGTCTGTACTTAATCCTTCAGTGGTATCGTGGGACAACACTTGTGGGACATCGCTATCCGACAGGTTGGATGACAGTCTTATAGGCTCATATGCACCAAGGGTTCCACCAAAATTCCTTTCCCTTTTACTCAAATGATGTTGGTGATCATGCGGTGAATTAGATAATTGTATCAAGTCAGCGTTCGCTTCAGAATTAAGGGCCCACGTAAACCTCGGGAGAGGCAAGTCTACAGGAGTAGACAAAAGCTCAGGCTTCACTGTCATGTTTGTCTGATGGGCTGCTATTAGTTTCAGTGCTGAATAAAATTGTTTTCTGTTCATGTGACTCAGTGACGCACAGCTATTAGGAGCAACACTTATATCCATGATCTGTAACATATAATTAGTGTTCTAATCACTCATTCACAAAATGTGTTATCGTACGTCTAACCTATACCACTAATTACCTGTTTTAGGACATCGTTGTGTACATTTGATGATCGAAACAATTCTGTTGCTTTTAAAATCGGTATTTTCCCATTGGATTCCTCGTCACAACATAAAAACAAATCACCGAAATATCTCATTTCGGTTTCTGTCAAATTGAGATCCTCCATTATAGTAATAAAATAACAATATTATGGACTTCTACACAGTGTCTTTAGTTTATTATTAAATAGGCAACATAAACAACCATTATCTATTAATGTACACCATATTCATTGATAAATAGACGGATTCGAAACTTGTACATCACAAAATTTACACGAAGCAAACCAAATGTCACTGACAGACAGCTGCCTGATGCGCACGGCCATTAAAATTTTAGAGCTCGCTTTCACGTTCAGGAACCGATAATAGAGTAGTCCCGCAATCGGTATTTATAATGTTTCAGTTGAACGAAAGCCCTAGAGACGATTACGGTTTACATTACGGTTTTGTAAATCATACGAATCTAAAATATTTAAAATTAAGCTTTTTCATTATTGCCAACTTTAATTTTGATATGAAAAACATTTATATCCACATCGGTATGTTCTAAACCGGTTTTTTTACTTGACATAATCTAAGAATAAGCTCCAAACTCGGGTCCACAGAGTACATTGACCTGAAGAAGAGATCTCTAGATAAAAGTACTGTCTGTGGTGAAGGCGATCAACGACAGCGAAAAAGACAGCGGTCGGCAACCTTTTGGCAGTCAAGGGCCACAAGGTGCAAAATAAACTAAAGCCCAATATACCTAAGTACGTATAATTGGTCATATTATCCCATAGAAAAAATGAAAAGCGCGTTCTTAAGGTGAATGCTCCAGGGTAGCCCGCGAAATTCAAATTTTCATACGTTTTTTCCAATTTACAGGCCAGTGCTCGGTTGTATGTTGATTAAAATATTATTCGCGGTTGTAAGACGTATGTAGTTACAGATTTATATTCATCAAGTTCATCAATACAACCCTCAAGTTCTTAGAGGTGTAAAAATTACTTTACCAAGGTCAAAATCATTCCTGCACCTTTATGAACTTGGAGGGTTGTATTGATGATTTTGATCATTATAATTCTGTAATTAAATACGTCTTACAGTCGCAAACAATATTTTAATCAAAATACAACCTAGCACTGGCCTGCAAATTGCAAAAAACGTGAGAAAAATTGAATTTCGCGGACTACCCTTGAGCATAGGTCTTAAGGTTGCACTAGTCGCGGGCTCGAACTCACTTCGTGCCTGAAAAAGTGAGTTCAGTGAGATGCACGATAATTCATAGTAAAAGACGCGCGTAAAAAGCCTTTGGAAAATGAAGTTTTATGAAAAAGCCACTGCTTATATCGATTACCAATTACAAATAAAATTTATTGAATTCTTCGACAGTTGTGCTTTGACAGTTGCGACTTTGTTTTGGTAATTTGACATTTCTTTTATTAAGTATTAATTTACACCCAAAGTTGCGTTAAAATTGGCAATATATACGAATCTTTGGTAGCTCGTAACTTTTAAATGGCTTTTTCTATTACTATTGTTTCCGTACAGACAAAATTAAGAATGAGACAAAACGATAACATGTTTAACTTTGGATGTACAGAGTCAAACAGTGGAGTAATTAAAATTAAATTCCCTACCTACCGAAATTAGATAAATTAAATCAATTATAAAAAAAATGTCAACTAGTGTCACCCTAAGGCTGGATCCACACTATACGGTCGATTGCGGTTATAAGTTTATAACTTATTTACAAAACATTCACGGGCCTCTCAACCGCGTTTTGTCACACTTGTTGCAATTGCTTATCAGCTTAACCGCGGAGTGTCACATGTGTTGCACGCGGCTTTATGAAGATATTTTAAATAAAAAATCGACAAAAACTTGCACTGTCCATGTTTTCAATAGTTTATTTCACATCTCTATAACATTTCCAAACGCCGTACCAAAAATCACAGCTCTACTCCATTGACAAGTTGTCAAATAACATAAATAAAGTTACGTCAATAGAACGCGCCATTTTTGCGTCATCGTGTTAGCGTTAGTGTCACATTTCAAGTGATTACGAGCTACGTATTTGTTATTGTGTTATAGTACCTTTGAATGTTCGTGAGAAGTTGTACTATCGTATTGTGATAACGCAAATTAGGTTTCGAATCGCATAAACTCTACGCTAAAAAAATCTACGCCTTTGAAAATGACGTAGGTTTAATTACCTATTTTGATTGTGAAGTGTGAAGAAATAAGTGATTTAGTGATTAAAACGTGTGTGAAATGGAAAAAATAGTGCTTAATTAGTGAGGTGATTAGATTGCTCAACTATCTACACCAAAAAACAAGTAGTTTTGTGTGTTTTTTCGTCCAAACAGCGACTGACAATAATTAGTTCCAGATGTAAACAAACAGTGAGTATCTAGTTTCATATAATTATTTTGATATGTTGCTAATGAGATATTAATGAGATTAAGGTCTTATTGGAAAGGTAATATAATCTAGTTTATTTTTAAATATTAAAAAATGGTAAAAAAGTTAATAGTTTTTGATCAAATTAATATTTTATTAGCAACATATCCGTTTTATCACTGTTTTTCAAGTTCTACATTGTTTTTGGAGTATCAAATTATAATTGTATGTCTTGATTTTTAATTAAGCAGTTTCCTTATCTATTCTGCTATTCACTGTAATTTTTCTAGAGCTCTAACTCTTGCAGTTTGCGATCGACAAATGTTTTTATATGAAGTGTCAAATTACGTGCAAATTTTTCGCAAGCATGCCAATGATATTATATAGTAAAAAGAGGTAGATATCGCACTAGCACGCACAAATTGTTGAGGAAAAAGTGACACAATTGTTGCACTTTGATAGCTAGCTATCTCTTTCTATCTTATACGTTCCGTATTATCTATCGCTGTCGTAGTTTTAAATTACTCGCAACGACATCTGAACGCCATTCAGTGTGAACATGACGTATCTTCTATATAATATCATTGAAGCATGCGCGGTATGGCGCGGGCTGACTTTTTTTAGCGCGGTTGACACGCTGAGGGTAGAACGTTCGCGGGACGCATGCGGCCCACGTGTTGCCGACCCCTGAACTAAGGCAACAATCAACGCGCTTATTAGGCCTTTCGAATGTTGGTTGGTATTCTTAGATTGGTTGGTATTCTTATCGTAGAGGTCTGAAGTTTTTTGTAAAACCTAGATTTGAATTTGTCAAAACTTGTAAAAATACCCAAAAAAATCATAGGCTTACCTATATTTCAGGAGCTAGTTACCTAAATTTCAGGTCTCTGCAACGCTTAGTTTTAAAGATCTCCGTGGCCGCGTGGTTCTCCGCGTTTCGATGGCGCGGCCACGTTCATTCAAACCCTTAAAACTTTTTAACCGTAACTTTGACAAATTTATGGTTTTGGGAATCAACTTTTACAAAATCTTAGCAGTTTTTTTTTAAAAAAAACGGAAACTTACAGTACGGCCGCTTTTACGTGACCTTTTTAATTTGGTCGGCTTATTAGAGAATTTCCGACATATTCTTGATTTTGATATAACTTTCATTACAGCTGTAATTGAAAGCTGAAATTAACAGGAATTAATGTTCATGAATCATTTTAATTAGTTTAAAGTATGCCATGTTTCTTAATGTTTTGGGAACTGCGTATTTCATCGCTAAAGTACGACCAGTCTAAAATTAATCAATTTTGTTTTTATCTTCATATCGTATAAAGTTACATAATCTATTTTACTTGACGTGATAAGTGTCTACCATGGGTATTTTTTACAGCTGTTTATTTGGTTGTAAGTGTTTTGGTTTACTTGCAAATCCGTTTTTATCTGATTTTTAAAACCATTTAATTCCATTGGTTTACGACAACCAAATCAAAAACTAATGTTTAAACTAATTTAAACAAATTAAGGTCTCTTAGTGGTATTTTTTTCAATCTTCTGCGTTGAGCCGTTTTCGAGATCTGGGAAATCCCAAAACGTTACCGCAGCAAAATCTTAAATAACTCAAGAACCATACCACACACAAATTTTGCTATTTACTTACAAACATTTACTACGCAACAAAAGCTATCTAATCATGTATTTGGTTCCGCGCTGAACGAATTTTTAAAATCGGTTTTGCCAGGATAACGTTTCAAACGTTACTCCAGCAAAATGTGTTTTTCTCTAATAACTTTAAAACTACAATTCACACAAATTTTGCTACTATTAAACAAATTGCTCCTCATGATACACTAATTATTTTTTATGGTCTCATCTCTCAAATGCACAACATTTTGCCAGGGTTATGCACACGACGTCGACCCAACGAACTTGAGTACGTTACCCCAGCAGGAAAGTGTCTCCTAGAGATATATGAGTGGAACGTTTAATTAGTGCCCTAACTGCTGTCAATGTGCCCCCAGTTAAAAAATGTGTGCCCCCTGTCGTTTTGGAAATAAACGGAAAAAACGATTCCTGCTGGGGTAACGTTTTTCTAGCAGGAAAATTCTAAACGAATGATCGGAGGGAGAAACATTGTGCATGGCCTTGTAGCTTATGTTAGTGCCACAATGTGCACCCAAAAATAAAATGTGTGCCCCTTCAGGTTTTCGAGATATTGCGTTTCCTGCTGGAGTAACGTTTTGCAGAATCGTATATCTCTGAAACCATTGTATGTGCCCCTGTAGAATAAACATACACGAGTAGCTCTTAATGTGTGCCCCTTAGTGCCCCAATTAGATTTAAGAAAATATTTCTAATTTCCAAGTTATCGCGGTTTTATGAAATCTCGAAAAAACATCGCAGCGCCTAAATGAGACAAGGTATAAGCTCGCTGAAAACTGTATTCTGTCCGTCTTGACACTAATAATAACCATACAAAGTTTCAAAACTGTTCATGCATGCGTTTTTGAATTATCTTGTTATAAGTCAAAACGATGGTGACATAACTTTGACGGAAACATACAAGGAACCAGCTCAATCCCAGATGTGTAGGTGTAAACCAATAATGTGTGCCTTTAGTCAAGAATATATGGTGAAAATATTCAGCTTGGAATGTTTCACAATAAGTAAATATCGACAAAAAACTAAACATGTAAATAACGGCTGGTTATCCGACCAAATTCGAATGACTACTAAAAAGCGACGGATTCATACATAACGATGACCCTCTTTATTGGACGTATTATACCTAAGCTGTTGTCCATACCACAGTATAAATATGGACCGTACGGAAACTACCTACAAATGCGCGAAACCGCACACTAACACAAACATGCGCATCGACGGGGTCCCCATAGTCTAAGATCCCTTACAAAACGACCTTCACCGAGCTGGTTAATGGATGAAAAGTATTTTATATCAAATTAAATATGTCAATAAATATATTACAAATGGGTTGACTAAAAAATTTCAGTTAAGAACATGATTAATTAGCAATTTAAAAATTATATATTTTCTTAAACATTTCTCTGGTTTGGTTAATAGACAAATTCCATACCAATTGAAAGTATGAAGCTTACAGAATATGCAAAGGTTAACCGGTTAACCTAACGTATGCATATTCTACAGGCTTCATACTTTCGATGGGTATGGAATTTGTCTATAAACCAAACCAGAGAAATGTTTCAAAATATATATAATTTTAAAATTGCTAATTAATCATATTCTGAACTGAAATTTTTTAGTCAATACAATGTCAAAGTCAATACAATTTGTAATATATTTATTGACATAATTTAATTTGGTATAAAATACTTTTCATCCATTAACCAGCTCGGTGAAGGTCGTTTTGTAAGGGATCTTAGACTATGGGGAGCCCGTCGAAGCGCATGTTTGTGTTAGTGTGCGGTTTCGCGCATTTGTAGGTAGTTTCCGTACGGTCCATATTTATACTGTGGTATGGACAACAGCTTAGGTATAATACGTCCAATAAAGAGGGTCATCGTTATGTATGAATCCGTCGCTTTTTAGTAGTCATTCGAATTTGGTCGGATAACCAGCCGTTATTTACATGTTTAGTTTTTTGTCGATATTTACTTATTGTGAAACATTCCAAGCTGAATATTTTCACCATATATTCTTGACTAAAGGCACACATTATTGGTTTACACCTACACATCTGGGATTGAGCTGGTTCCTTGTATTTTGCCGTCAAAGTTATGTCACCATCGTTTTGACTTATAACAAGATAATTCAAAAACGCATGCATGAACAGTTTTGAAAATTTGTATGGCTATTATTAGTGTCAAGATGGACAGAATACAGTTTTCAGCGAGCTTATACCTTGTCTCATTTAGGCGCTGCGATGTTTTTTCGAGTTTTCATAAAACCGCGATAACTTGGAAATTAGAAATATTTTCTTAAATCTAATTGGGGCACTAAGGGGCACACATTAAGAGCTACTCGTGTATGTTTATTCTACAGGGGCACATACAATGGTTTCAGAGATATACGATTCTGCAAAACGTTACTCCAGCAGGAAACGCAATATCTCGAAAACCTGAAGGGGCACTTATTTTATTTTTGGGGGCACATTGTGGCACTAACATAAGCTACAAGGCCATGCACAATGTTTCTCCCTCCGATCATTCGTTTAGAATTTTCCTGCTAGAAAAACGTTACCCCAGCAGGAATCGTTTTTTCCGTTTATTTCCAAAACGACAGGGGGCACACATTTTTTAACTGGGGGCACATTGACAGCAGTTAGGGCACTAATTAAACGTTCCACTCATATATCTCTAGGAGACACTTTCCTGCTGGGGTAACGTACTCAACGAACTTTAGGACGGCCCTCGTTTCTATGGCCTAGCCTGTACCAAGGCGGTCTACCAAATAGTCATCCAATTAAATACTGGAGCTCCAACCAAATGTCCATTGTCGTCAATGGTTGCATGGCAAATAAAAGTAGGGGGAGACAAAACAAATGAGTAATTTCGTAACTTTTTATTGATTTCTGATTTAATTGCGATACTGCATTAAATACATAAATGTGATAATTTATATGTGTATTAAACCACTATCAAAGTGGTTGAATAATTTAGATTTGTCCGCTATACTTAAGCTTAAAATAATTATAAAAGTCGATCTAGTCGACAAAATCATATTCTTAAACATTCATAACAACATTTATCTCTACACAATCTAACATTTAATCCTTGGTCTGGATGTACTTGATGAGATCGATAACGCGGTTGGAGTATCCATACTCGTTGTCGTACCAGCTGATGAGCTTGACGAAGTTGTCGTTGAGAGAGATACCGGCAGCAGCATCGAAGATTGACGAGTGGGTGTCACCAATGAAGTCAGAGGACACAACTTGCTCGTCAGTGTAGTCCAAAATACCCTTCAGGGGGCCGTTAGCTGCCTCCTTGACCTTCTGTTTGATAGCTTCGTAGCTGGCGGGCTTGCCCAGGCGGACAGTGAGGTCGACAACGGACACGTTCGCAACGGGCACACGGAAAGCCATACCAGTCAACTTTCCGTTCAGAGCGGGAATGACTTTGCCGACGGCCTTGGCAGCGCCGGTGGAGGCGGGAATGATATTCTGCTGAGCACCACGTCCATCACGCCACAGTTTTCCAGAGGGTCCATCTACGGTCTTCTGGGTAGCGGTGGTAGCGTGTACAGTGGTCATCAAACCTTCAATGATCTCGAAGTTGTCGTGGATGACTTTAGCGAGAGGCGCGAGGCAGTTGGTTGTGCAGGAAGCGTTGGAGATGACCTTGTGAGATGGGTCATATGACTCAAGGTTGACACCACAGACGAACATGGGTGCATCAGCACTGGGGGCAGAGATGATGACCTTCTTGGCCCCACCCTCTAAATGAGCAGACGCCTTTTCAATGGTTGTGAACACGCCAGTGGACTCGACAACGTATTCAGCGCCAGCCTTGCCCCATGGGATAGCCTTGGGGTCCCTCTCGGAGAATACGGCGATCTTGTTTCCGTTAACGACAAGGAAGCCATCGGCGATATCGACGGTGCCCTTGAAACGACCGTGGGTGGAGTCGTACTTGAAGAGGTAGACCATGTAGTCAAGGCCAATGAAGGGGTCGTTGATGGCAACGACCTGAGCGCCCTTCTCGACGGCAGCCCGGAGCACCAGACGCCCAATGCGGCCAAATCCGTTGATACCGATCTTCGACATGTCTGTAATAGAAACAAACAGAAAAACATTAACTTTATGTAATTTAATGGAGGATCATCTTAATTAAAAGGCATTTGAGTAATATGCCATAACAGGATATCTGTCTACACCTACGCTACATACAGCTGTTGCAATGTACAATTACATTGTTAAAAGTAGTTAATTTCATCAAAGAGATAGGTACCGCCTGATAGGTGCACCAGAAATTTTATTGAATGCTACTGATAAAGGCTACAACTTTATTTTTATCCATAATACGTGATTCGAGTTGTAATAACGACGTTCTTATAACATTATTAAAATAATTCGCTTACTTATTGTATAATTCGAAAATAAATGTTTAATTTGGAAACAAGTTGAGAGTATTTCTGGTTTTTTAGTCAAGGAGGTGTGTCTCTAGCTTGAAGAACTAGTTTATCAAAATAATTTATATGAAACATAAAAGACAGGACCTCTTGCAAGGTCATATAAAATGTCGGAAACAAGCCTCGGGACAACTGAGTGGACCAAAATATTTTTTTTGGATATGTCCAAAAAATTATGACCTTCATTGAAAAACACTTTGTATAATGCAGAGTTACTTACTTGAATTTATGTTTTGAAAACAATTTATGTTTGACATTATGAAAAAAATCTTGTTCGTATGCCAAAAGGAAAAGTATATTTGCAGACAGAAACATGAAACAAATATTACGTGACTACCAACAGTTGCACCTTGATGAATCATCTACGCATTTCCTTAAAGGAATAAATGAGAGGAGACCTAACTATGGAAATACATGATGCAATTTCTCGTAAAAAATTGTCTTATTAATTTTCTTGCCCCTGATTTCCTGTCAATAATTTATGGACCAAGTAACATTCATGATCAGCTGGCTTTTAGTTGCGTCCAACGATCGCAGTGTATTTCAAGGTCATGGGAGACAAACTGATTGAACAGTACCTACTTTATTAATCTTGATTTTTACGGCATCGGAAAGTTAATGTTGAAGAAACAGGCAAATGGTAGGTACTATTGAAATAAACCTATTCAGTAACCCTACAGAAAAAAAAAGCACGTAGGAACATAAATTAATAGCAGGAAAAATCTCAATTACTTATGTAGGTATTAGCAAAAACTTCGTCAAATAATGGCATATAATGGAGCTGATACAGTAAATTTTCAATCATTAGATAGATGGAAGAAACCTGCATTATTCCTAGTCCATCCAACTAAGACTGTAACTAACCGAGCAGCGAGCTGTTTGCCAGCACGTAGGTCAGTTTTACCGAAATATAAATAGAAAATTCCGGAAGCCGATGATATAATCGTACCGGCTTCGATTCTGTTGCACACAGTTATTCAATGCATTTGTTTGTTGCAAACTAAGATCATCCTGTAATTGTGTAGGACGATCGAACACCGGCCGGTATGGAGGTCACGTAGAGGTCACTCATAAAAACTGCATAAAATGCTATCCAAAAGCAAAACAAATACTACAAAGCTTTGTAAAAAGGCTAGCTTAATCATCAAAAATATCGTCAACTAAAATACTTGATACAAAACGGCTATAGCTTAAAATTATTCTAAAAGTCGGCAAAATCACAACGCTACGTGGTGAAGAAATAAACGCAGTAAATTATGCAATACACTACCAATTAGTAAAGTAAGCTGGAAAGACAATGGAATTCGAAATGAATTAACATGTAATTGTTTGTGAACACTTACCGGAATAAATTTATGTAGAAACAAGTAAATAAGTAACTCCACGTATGCTCTCCACGAGATGGAGTTTTAAAATGTCAGCTGAAGGACAAGGCAGGACGGGCGTTGACTATAGACAACTTCCAGAAGATCAATGAAGCATAGAGCAAGCAAACTTAATGTAGACACGACAAAACTGCAAAACTCCTTCTTCGTCTGTTTTGTTACCCATAGCATGGACCCCATGGTGGCGCAACATAAAAGTAGGCCGATAAGTTAATAATATTTGATGGTTCTGGCGTACTATATATATATTGGAAAATGCATGTTTTGTTTTTACGATTCTATACAAATGGACAAAGTTTTTGCTGACAAAAATTACAACGACTCGGTTCAATCAAGCGAGATCTGGTGAACTGGTTATTAACAGTTTATCTGACTGATTTCCAAAAAAAAAAACGATTAAAATAAGCGCAGATAGTTGCTTTTGTTAATCGTTTTTTTTCAATTTGATGGATGGAATAGAAGGAAAGCACGCTAAGCAGTTGGTCCCGGCTGTCATTTGTAGATCTTTGACAGTCGTTACAGGTAGTTAGTGACCCAAAAAGTTTGACAACCAGTCTTACCAAGGGGTAACGTATTACCCAGTACTGACTGGGTTGTGGAGGTCAGATAGGCAGTCGCTCCATGTAAAATACTGATATTCAGCTGCATCTGGTTAGACTGGAAGCCGACCCCAACATCATAGTTGGGAAAAGGAGTTGAGTGGTGGAGTGTGGTGGTTGGTGTTGGTAGTCTAATAGGTTTTTGTGGTTCATATTAAAATGTATGTTAGTCTGTAAGGTATATTTGTTATGGGTCTTTTGTTACCTGACCTAAATGATATATTATTATTATGAAAAGACTACGCAGATGATGATGGATGGAATACTCGTAGAAGGAATCTAATGTTATTTACGTCTAGCAGACAGTCTTTTCTATAATTTTATTGAACAATACGCCGACCATACAGTGTGTCCCAGAAAGGCGTGGTCTTGATTCAGATTTTTTTTTCAGTTTTTGGTCTAAATCACACCCTGAATAAAACCACACATTTCTGGTACATATTTTTTTTTAAAAGCTCCTAAATAAATAAGTTCAATAAACAGACCGATAGACTGCCTCAAACTAATAGATAAAAAAACACAAACAATAAATTTAATACATCACTAAATTGCTGTATTTTACCTACTGGCAATTCTATTATTACTTAGTCAACGGTCTCACTTCTATATCATCTCGCGGATAGTCTATGAACTCTAGTGATTGCATTTTTATTAACCGGTAACAAAAATAAAATAACCGGTTTTGTAATTAAATTATTTTAATACGCGTTTTGTGTTTTTAACGTTATTGTTTTAAAATAACAACGTTTGAAACTTTGTTATTTATTTTAAAACGCACATTTTTTAATTAATGTCGTTATTATCGATTATGATAGCATCTCATTGAAGCGCGAAATTCGAAACGTCAACCACACTCTTAGCATCAAAGGCGTCAAATAAATAATATTCAAAATATTAATGATTACTCAAAATCTACTAAATGGTTCTATCTAAAATAAATAAAGTTTATTATTATTTTATAATTTTTACTATATGCAAGATTGTCGGGAATGGTTATAAAAGTAGGAATAAATGGTTTCGGCCGAATCGGCAGGGTGATATTCAGAACGTGTCTTCAGAATTCTGAAATTGAGGTAATGTCCACACTCCACAGAGTACCTACATTATAATATGTAATGTCTCTAGCAGGTTTTTTAGTGTCATGATCCACTAAGTATAAATTTTGTTGTATTTCGTGAATAGCCGCTCTGTATATTGACCTAGATTTTCAGTAAATGGCTGAAAAGATACCGGGTTGTTTGATAGGTACCTACTTCCATTCAGCGAACGTTCTGGCATTAGGACGACCAACATAACGGTACAGTATATTTAAAATTCCGGAGACATGAGCTACCATATAAAGCTACATAAATACAATAACTTAGTGTGCAGGAAAATTTTGTTCTCTTTTTTACTGTTACAGAAATAAAAATAAAGTCAAAATCATATTTCAGCTTGTACCTAGTCCAATTTATTGTGTAGGGTAGGGAAGTACGTTTATTAGCAGCATCTTCCTTATGTAGGTAAGTACCTACCTTCCTACTTACTTGAGTATGTACAGACCAGCACATCAATAGGGTAGATGACACCTTAAAACAGTAATTCCATGACCAATCTCTAAAAAAAACACTTCATTTTGGGCCTGAAAAGCCGATCGATTTTCAATTAATTGCCAAATTCAATTTTTAGTTGCTTTGAAATCAATAAATAGTTGAGTCATTGACTTGACTATATAGTGACGTCACAGTTGGCTGTTGCCATACAAGATCTATGAAAGAACCGCGTTTTGACAGCTCTTAAAAAGTATCTCAACTACCTCATTATGCTACTATAAACTGTCAAATTTATACAGGGTGTCCGGTAATTAATGGAGAACCTTGAAATGGCTAGTAGTAGAACTTAGGGCCATGGACCTATAAAAAAAGGTTTTCTATAGGGTTTTTAATTCATTTTATGTCCATGCCTATGGCCATCTAAACAAAAATACGAACAAAAAACTATCGTAGTACTTACCTGTAGGCAAGTTCATTTCTTTTGCAAAATTAGTATGAATCTTGGGTAAAAAAATGTGTGCATACATGAGTGACCAATAATTTTATAATAGTGTCGGTTTCAAGTAGATTTGATAATGGTACAATTCATAATTGTATCTGCTTAAAAAGTGAATTAGTGCTATTAATGTAGGTAAGGAGAAAAAAATACTGAAGCAAAAAAATGTAACATGGCCCCCCCATTCTTATGCAGGCCCTACATCTGCGGCTGAATTTTTTTTTAAGATAGTTTTTTTTTTTCTGAATGCTATGTGTTCTGATATGGGCCATTTCAAGGTTATCCATTCGTTGCCGGACACTCTGTATATTAGTTTATCGACTTTATCGCTGAAGCACTAACTTCATTGGGAAAATTTAACAGTTTCGGGTGGCTAAGGTGAACGCAGACTTAGCCGTACCGCAGTCGCCGCATTCCAATTCTTCGTATAAAGTTGGTTCTATAAAATCTGTGTCTGTGTGCAATCTGTGTCTTTATCTGTGTGCGAGATTGCATAGAAAAATTAGAATGCGGAGACTGCGGTGCAGCTAAGTCTCAATCTCCAAGAGTTAGTTTTCCACACTTGACAGTGACCCCAAACGACATTACCTTTATTAATACACTCTGCGTTGATTAAAACAGTTATCTGCAATTAACGACCCTGCGATTGATATCGAGTACATCTGCTACTTGATTAAGTTCGACTCTACACATGGCAAATTTAAAGGGAACATCACACACACGGAGAATACTATTAACATCGATGGTAAATTCTCTCTCTATTGTTTTAATTATTAGATAATAACTAGATCTTGCTCCCAGCTTCCTCAACTTTTAAACGCCATTGTCACATATACGTGACAAGCAAGCACGTGCCCTGTAGGTACGCCAAACGACACAAATATATGACAAAATGGTAGGTGAAATTGTGGCTTGGTGTGGAGGCCACGTGCGTGCGTTTATGCTCTGGCGTTTAAAAGTTTATTTACCTACCTACAAATTTTGTAAAACTCATTACACCTGTTGAATCGTGAAAAGGTATGTAGATAGTTAGTTTCAATGCATGCAATTTAAATTATTTAAATACAATTTAATATTAATAGGCATGCAATTGATGCAATGGAGACTTCAGGCTATTTAGATGGAGCATCGATTTTGTCGGCGAATGAGAGTTGCCCAAGATTATAATGAATGGCAAATTCTTCAGTCATTACAAATAAAGGCAGTTTCACTGCATAATTTTTTATTCGTATACGCAACATTGGGTTGTTGACTTGTGATCTGATATCGTGTAGGACATAACGACATCTGTGAAGAAATAAACTATAACAGATCCATAATATCTTTCGTACTTCATTTGTTTTTAAAATATTCTTATCATTTTTGTTTTGTTGAATCAAGAAAACGCCTACTTTTTCAACCTATGAATGACTTCTCTGTAACTAATAAAGATAAGGAAAGATCACAGAGTTTAATTTGAGCATGGGCGTGGTGTCTTATCGCTATGATATGATGTAACGATGTGACCTTACGTCTTCTTGCATCAAGTATTACCTTCAGATACCACCAGTACAGGTCGCGGCACGAAACTCTAGCGCTGACCGTTATTGCGCAGAAGTAAGAAATGAGAATGTCTTGGGGCGTGCGTTGCGCTGATTGGCTCTCCATTCGTACAACATGCGCAGCTATCCTCTCCACGTTTCGTTCAGCGCTAGAGTT
Source organism: Xestia xanthographa (assembly GCA_905147715.2). Lineage (NCBI taxonomy): Eukaryota > Metazoa > Arthropoda > Insecta > Lepidoptera > Noctuidae > Xestia > Xestia xanthographa. Next base: position 10,199,481 of record LR990660.1, on the reverse strand, counting down.
ACGTGCCGCGACCTGTAGCAGAAGTAATTTTGTAATCCGTAATAGTTATTACTTACAGATACTTTTTCTACTATCAGGTATTTTATCTTTGTATCTACTTGCCAAGAAGCCCAATTAAAGAAATGGGCCAGTGGGCATGGTTGTGCCTTGCCCAGCTGTTAGTAGATACAAGAACTGGTTATTCTTCTAAAAAGTGGCTCAAAAAATGTTAGCATATAAATAGATACTTGCAATTTTTAAAATGCTGATAAATTCTCAGCAAAATCATTTTTTTTTTGACACTTATAAAACGTCGAGAAAAAGTGCAGCTACGTGATAAGTACTCCTATTTTATATTTTAATACTGAAGTCTGAAATGGCTGAAAATACTGTTACGAGCTGGGTATGGGATAAATTAATTACTACCGACGAGTAACTGAATAACTTTAATAATCACAAAACACTTCAAACTCAATCACAAGTACACTACTGATCACTATTCGCTTAGATATCGCACTCACAAGTTCACTTTGATTCGTCCCGTACTGTAGCCAAAATGATACTGCCCGCTCCCGCAAACACGTCGACTATTTATATGACGACCGAACGTTTGAGAAAGATCCAGAATCTTCTAGTCAATTCATACTAGGTCATTGTCCTACGAGAAACTTCCACAACTTTTGTACAAAGGAAAGAAATAGGTACTTTATGCCCTGGGCGTACGGTCGAAATTACAATGACAACTTCCTGATGTATTTTATAGGTAGTTTGCGAATTTGTACCTACATCATTCGATACATACCTACTACTACCTACCTACTTAGTTGTAGGTACCTACTATTAGAAGCTACTTGTATTGTAGGTATGGGTACGACGTAACACTGCCCCCTCCTTAGACATGCTCGTCCCGAGCATCATTAGGCCCGTAGTATCGCGCCAATCGGTCTACATGGACAATCTTAGGCGCACCTCGTGGACCCTTCTGTATTCGGTAGGTGACATCGTTGATCCTAGTCACGACTCGGTATGGTCCATCCCAGTTTGCTTGTAATTTCGGAGACTTCCCTTTGCTCCGTACTGGGTTATGCAACCACACCAGTGAACTCTCGTCGAAACCCCTACTATTTGCCTTCCGGTCGTAACGGGTCTTCATCTTCTCAGACATCTGTTGGCCGGATTGTCTAATATGCTCATAAACATCATTCAACTTGTTACGCAAGTCATTTGCGTAATCTGTTACACTGCGTGGAGCATCAGGGGGAGTTCCAGTGATTAAATCTGCAGGCAACCGTAATTCCCTTCCAAAGTTCGCGAAGGCGGGCGTCACAGTCGTACTTTCGTGGACTGCGCTGCGGTAGGACAGAAGAAACGGTTGTATGTGCTTGTCCCAATCCCTTTGTCTGCTTTCCACGACTTTTGCCAGATATCTTTCCAACGTTTGGTTGAATCGTTCCACCATTCCATCAGATTGTGGGTGGTAAGAGGTGGTTCTGGTTTTGTGGGTACCCATTAATCGACAAGTCTCCTGAAATACTTGCGATTCGAAATTCCTTCCTTGATCGCTGTGTATTTCTAAGGGTACTCCAAAACGACAGAAGACTTCCTGAACCAATTTATCTGCGACAGTTGTAGCTTCTTGATTAGGAATGGCGAAGACTTCTGGCCACTTTGTGAAGTAATCCATGACCACCAAGAAGTACTTGTTTCCGCTCTCACTTTCTGGAAATGGTCCCGCAACGTCTAGTGCTATCCGTTCCCAAGGGGCTCCAACGTTGTACACTTTTAATGCTCCTCTGCTGCGTGTTTGGGGTCCTTTCACGGCCGCACAACTGGTACATTTGCGACACCAGTCCTCCACATCATCTCGACAGTGGATCCAGTAAAAGCGTTCTCGAATTTTTAGTAAAGTCCTTTTTACCCCCATATGTCCTCCCGAACATCCATCATGGTACAGCCGTAAAACATCCGGTACCTTAGCTTTAGGGACAACCATTTGTAGATGACAGCTGTCCCCTCGAGCGTTTTCCCATTTACGGCACAAGACTCCATCCTGGATCACCAAGCTGTTCCATTGCGCCCAATAACTCTTCGTGATGGAACTCATCGCAGCCACATCACTCCACTTGGGTTTAGGAGCACCAGCTTTGATCCACTCGAAGATCGGTTTGATGTCCGAGTCATTTTGCTGAGCCTGCTGTAGGGTTTCTTTCCATTCATCGCTGAGATCCATTCTAAGCATCCTCACGGGCACTACTTCCTTAGTCTCTTGCCGGGCACAGTGCTTACAGTCTTCAGGACAAGGTCTTCTCGACAGGGCGTCTGCGTTACCGTGAGTTCTTCCACTGCGATGTTCAGTTACGAAGTCAAACTCTTGCAATAGCTCAATCCATCTCGCCACTTGCCCTTCTGGATTCTTGAACTGTAATAGCCACTTCAATGCAGCATGGTCAGTTCTTAATTGGAATTTACGTCCCAACAAATATTTACTGAAGTGCTGCAATGTCTTTACTACGGCGAGTAGTTCCCGTCTTGTAACGCAGTAATTTCGTTCTGGTTTGGATAAAGACTTGCTGAAGTAAGCTATCACAACCTCTTGGTTTCCTTTCCGTTGAGACAGCACGCCCCCAATTCCAGTATTACTTGCATCTGTGTCAACTATGAAGTCATTTTCTGTGTCAGGATATCCCAAGATAGGCGTATTGCACAGACGTTTCTTTAATTCCTGAAATGCAACGTCGCAGTTCTCGTCCCAACAGAATTGCCGCTTTTCCTCAGTGAGTTTGTGCAGAGGTTTTGCAATGTCGGCAAAATTCTTGACAAACCTTCGATAGTAGGAGCACAAACCCAGAAATGCTCTGACCTGTGTCTTGTCTTTCGGAACTGGCCAATCCTTGACGGCGATTACTTTTTCTGGGTCTGTTTGAACACCTTCCCCCGAAACTATGTGTCCTAAGAAGTTCACTTGTTTTCTGAAAAACGAGCACTTTTTCGGACTTAACTTAAGATTTGCTGTTTGGATTTTCGACAGCACTTGGTTGAGGTTTTTAAGGTGATCTTCAAATGTACGGCCCACGATGATTATGTCGTCTAGATAGACAAGACATGCGTCTCCAATCAATCCGGCGAGTACTTGCTCCATCAGCCTTTCAAACGTTGCAGGAGCATTGCACAATCCGAATGGCATAACTTTAAACTGCCACAATCCCTTCCCTGTTGAGAATGCAGTTTTTTCCTTATCCTTGGGGTCTATTTCTACTTGCCAGTAGCCACTTTTCAGGTCAAGTGTGGTAAACCACTTCATACCAGTCAGCGTATCCAGTGTGTCATCGATCCTAGGCAGCGGATAGCTGTCCTTTTTCGTGACATCGTTCAGTCGTCGATAGTCCACACAGAAGCGCATACTGCCGTCCTTTTTCTTTACCAGGACCACAGGAGAACACCATGGACTCGATGAAGGCTCTATAACACCGTCCTTCATCATTCCCTCCATCATGGTTTCCACCTCTTTTTCACGTGCAACTGGCAGTCTTCTTGGTCGCTGACGGATTGGTAACTCGTTACCCGTATTAATCTTATGCTGAACTAGTCCAGTTCTCCCTATGTCAGCATCATTTGAAGAGAAAATGTCGGCGTACTGAAGTAACATCTTCTTAGCCTTGTCCATTTCTTCTTTAGATAAATCGCAGTTTTCCAAAAGTGTTGACACGTCAAACTTTGTACTACGAATTTTATTTCCGGTAGGCAGATTTTGCAATTGACGCATCCAAGCTACTTCCTCGCAAGTGCCGATTAAGGTGCCCTTCTTAATCACTTGCTCCTTGTCACTTGGATTCAGTATGCGTACTGCCGAGACGTTTTTGGCCTTGACCAGAGTACGTGCCATCTTCCATGGAAAGTCATTGTTCACCCTTTCTATCAGAACACTTCGATCTTTTTGTCCAGAATTCCGTGGTAAACTAATTGGCACAATCGTTTCTGATCTGCGAGGAAGAACAATCTCCTTCAAGCAGTACACTTTCCCTGATGGTGCACCTTCCATGAAGACTTCCTCTGAACCACATTTCAATACTCCTTGATCAACGTCGATCTCACAACGATATTTCCGCATGAAATCCAAGCCCAAGATGCAATCGTCCACTATGTCGGCCACGATGACATTGTGCTTGTAAAATCTGTCACCCAATTTTAACTCCACCTCCTTCTTGCCTCGGACGGTTATGTGCTGACCGGTAGCTGTTAGTAATCGTATACGGTCGTGGTTATCAAAGTAGTCCCCAAGAAACCGACTTGCTAGGTGAGAGTTAACGACCGTGTAAGAAGCTCCAGTATCCAACGTCAGTTTGCATGGTGTTCCGTTGACTTCGCCTCTGATGGTCAGGCTGTTCCCGTCATGTGCTTGCGAGATCAAGATTCTCGGGGCTCTTTCAATACCAGCCAGCACCCGCCCCCCAGTCCTGGCATTTACTCGTTTCCCTGCTGTGGCTGGGCAGTCACTTCAGCCACCCTTCCTTGCTGATCTTCTCGCGGGGTGTTGCGCTTTGGACAGCTTGACCGAAGGTGACCCCTTTCTCCACAAGTGTAGCACCTAGGACTGTACCCTTGTGGGCGCTCGCGTACCGGTGATGCTACAACCTCCCTAACGCGGTGCGTTCGGTGGTCTTGCCTCACTGCCTCTACTTCTAAAGCATGGGCTAAGGCGTCCTTCAATGTTTCATGATGCCCAAGTCTCACGGCGGCTCTAACTTCTAAGTCACGTATTCCATCAACGAACGCTTGTACCAGATTCCCATCGATCAGTGCAGGGGCAGACTGGTATGCTTTCCGAACCAGCTTTTCAACTTCCAGGGCCCACTGCTGTAGGTTCTCGGCACTACGTTGAACACGATCCTTCAACTTAGCACGAAATACGTGCTCCAGGTGCGCGTCGCCGTATCTGGACTCTAACGCCTCCAGCAGCTGCTCGTAGGTTACATCCTTACCGAGCGCCTCAAGAATGTTTAGGGCCTGGTCTCGGAGGCCCAAGGTGAGCGCGGTCATGGCTTGCGATTTTGTCCATCCATTCGCCTTCATAACGGCCTCAAATTGAATTTTATAAGCCGACCACGAAGATGTTCCGTCGAATGGAGGCACCTTAAAGCCCCGCGCTGAAGGTGCAGCAACTACTGAAGCCACAGTCACGTCTCCAGACTTCAGTTCTCCCAAAGCCTTCTTCACTCCAGCGATCTGAACTTCGGCCTCTGAGATGCGATTCTCGTGCTGGTGTACCTGGTCCTTCATAATCTTGAGCTCTTTGCCGAAAGTTGCATGAAGATCCTTTATGAGGATCATCTGTTCTTCTTGACGGCGAGCCTGCTCCTCTTTATCTCGTTGCAACTGCTCTTGTAACTGGCGAGCCTGGTCCTCTTGACGGCGAGCCTGCTCCTCTTGACAGCGAGCCTGCTCCTCTTTATCTCGTTGCAACTGCTCCTGTAACTGGCGAGCCTGCTCCTCTTGACGGCGAGCCTGCTCCTCCTTATCTCGTTGCAACTGCTCCTGTAACTGGCGAGCCTGCTCCTCTTGGCGGCGAGCCTGCTCCTCCTTATCTCGTTGCAACTGCTCCTGTAACTGGCGAGACTGCTCCTCTTGACGGCGAGCCTGCTCCTCTTGACGGCGAGCCTGCTCCTCTTGACGGCGAGCCTGCTCCTCTTGGCGGCGAGCCTGCTCCTCCTTATCTCGTTGCAACTGCTCCTGTAACTGGCGAGACTGCTCCTCTTGACGGCGAGCCTGCTCCTCTTGACGGCGAGCCTGCTCCTGCAGCAGCGCCATTAAAGCTGACAAGTCTGGCGCTACTGATGCTGGAGAAACTCCGGATGGACCAGCGACTGGCACTGACGTAGGCTGGACTCCACCCGGTGTCTGTGTCGGAGAGTCTCCAAACCGCCTTTGGTCCATGTCCTGCTGTCGCTGACTCCTGGTACGGATACCGTCCGTGTTGTCCTTTGGTAGAACTGGCATAATTTATCCCTCACTTCTGGCACCAAATTGTTACGAGCTGGGTATGGGATAAATTAATTACTACCGACGAGTAACTGAATAACTTTAATAATCACAAAACACTTCAAACTCAATCACAAGTACACTACTGATCACTATTCGCTTAGATATCGCACTCACAAGTTCACTTTGATTCGTCCCGTACTGTAGCCAAAATGATACTGCCCGCTCCCGCAAACACGTCGACTATTTATATGACGACCGAACGTTTGAGAAAGATCCAGAATCTTCTAGTCAATTCATACTAGGTCATTGTCCTACGAGAAACTTCCACAACTTTTGTACAAAGGAAAGAAATAGGTACTTTATGCCCTGGGCGTACGGTCGAAATTACAATGACAACTTCCTGATGTATTTTATAGGTAGTTTGCGAATTTGTACCTACATCATTCGATACATACCTACTACTACCTACCTACTTAGTTGTAGGTACCTACTATTAGAAGCTACTTGTATTGTAGGTATGGGTACGACGTAACAATACATTCAGGTTAGATGTTACAGGCTCGTAGTACAAGAGCCAAGGCTAAAACAAACTTTTTCATCTTGCCAGGTCGGCTAATCAAAGTGTTTCGCGAAAAGCTGCCTCACACGGTGCCGTGGCAGGTCGCAGGCGTGCAGTACGTTGTTGAGGCCTCTGGAATGTTCACGGGTCTGGAAAAGTCTTCGGTTGGTTGAGTATACATAATTCTTCATCTTTTAAACCTATATAAATACACGTTGTTTCTTGTACAGTTCTCATCCTCTTTGATCTCTTTTGGCAAATTGGCCTTGGGGATCAACTTCCTATTAGTAAATATGGATTATTATTATTATTATAGTTTTTACAGAAACCTGCTTTTTTTTCTCCACCGACCTGACCCTGTCGTATAGCCTGTTCACCGGTATACAGTATCTAGAATAAATATGATTATAATAATATTCTATACTATTAATATTATAAAGAGGAAAGATTTGATTTTCTGTTTGTTTGTTTGTGTGTTTGTTACGATTTAGCTCTAAAGCTACTCGACGGATTTAAAAAAATATTTCAGCAATTGATAGCTACATTATCAGCGAGTAACATAGGCTATATTTTATCCCCGTACTCCCACGGGAACGGGAACTACGCAGGTGAAACCGCGTGACGTCTGCTAGTAATATATAATACTATATACCAGTATAATATATTATATTCTATACTGTATACCGGTGACCAGGCCCAGGACCGGTCGATATGACCACGCTTGGGAAGGCCTTTGTCCATCTGTGGCCATATTTCTGCCGAAATAATGATGATGATGGACCGGATCCCATTCCACAGGATCCTAAGTTTTGCGTTCCGGAGTATTTTACCTCCTGAAGTGTATTTACCCGCAAGGTTTCCAAATAATTTCTTAAAATATATATGATGTTTATTTTCCATATTTTAAATTATTTTATCTTTTACTTATTCTTTTTTTTCTTTTTATTTATTTATTTTTTTCATTCCCTGGTATGGTCACCAGGGTCACCTAGCCAGTGACGGTGTAAAACGAGTGATAGTCACAGCACCGAGTGTAGATGTCCCCATGATAATTCTGGGCGTCAATGATAATCAACTAAATGCAGGTAATTTATTAGTCACTTTAATTAGTCACTTTAACAAGGTTAGTCACTTTAACAAGGTAATTTATTAGTTACTCATTAGAGATGCGGGTGAATGATTTGATGAATGCGTTTGCATACAATTGAATGGGTCAAGTAAGCGTCCTAATTTTATTGGAGGAAATTATGCAGTGTATTAATGGGGATGGCAACTGTAGAACTAATGGCGCTAGTATCACTTGTATCAAACATCGTCATTGGTTGAAAATCTGTCAATGTCATTTTATATTTCAAAATAGCTTGTCCTCATTGGTCAGATTGGGTCTAAGCTATGGACGCGCCATCTACAATCAGCTTTGCCCAGCCTTCCCCATTGGAGTGATGACAAAATGGCTTTTAAAGGAACCTTAGTAGAGCAGGTAGTCCAGTGAAAATTCCTTCACAAACAAAACCACAAGTTTTCTTTTTTTTCAACTATCTGGTGTCCAGGACTCAAGCCTCGTTGCTTAGAGTGGCACTAGATGGCGGTGTGTGTAATGTCCAGCTATATTTATTTTTTTGTTTCAGGTCCACTAGTTCCCTATGTCGTGACGTTTAATTAATCGTTGGTTTTTATTTGGCAAAAGTCGTGGACGACAGTAATCGCGTCGTCCCATAATGTGAACACCTCCATAGAATACACACCACGACACTTGAACTTCTACACGATTATCTTTCGTCACGACATAGTGGGAACGCGTCCTAAGGCCCAGCGCACACCGCTGGAAGCGCATTTGAAGACAACAATTTAATATAAACCTTAACTACCTTGCTATACGGTCAATATAAGAATAAATTCGCACGCGGTACTCTGAGCTCCCTCAAGCTACTACAAGCAAGCGCGCGACCGTTTATCAAGGTAGTTAAGGTTTATATTAAATTGTTGTCTTCAAATGCGGTCCGCTGCACCTCCAGCGGTGTGCGCTGGGCTTAATAGTGCAACTTCACACTCACACTCTCAACCTCATAGCTAGTGACGTTGATTTAATATTCCATTGTTCTCTGAGTGTTAATTACAGAACTGAATATTGTTATTGTGTACACTATCGCATTAGGTAACCCTGTGATAGTCGTAAGATGGATAAAATAAACTTGTTTCAAAAATGCCTCCCAACTCCTGATGCGTCATGGACCACGGTAATGCAGATGTGCAATTTTCAAAGATGCTGTCGTGGGAATCTTTATTCACACCTAATAACATTTTGCACTATAAAAAATACTATACAGTACAGTATCAACCACTTATGGTGCATGCACACCGCATGTTAAGGTAACATTCTCTAACAATGTTATCAATAGGGATTGATGACTGACTAAAAAAATATGATTCTGTTTAGTCCGTCAGTTAGATTATCGAAAAATGTAGGACACGTGTTTTTTGTTTTATCAAATTTATAAAAAATGACGAAGATAAAACGTGTCAAAGATCAGTGACGTCACATTTGAGTAAAAATGTACTCATATGTGACGTCACACGAGTTTTCGACGCACTGTATCGTCTTCATTTTTTGTATACGTGAAAAAAGAAAAAATAAGTGTAATTTTTTGGAAATCTATCTGACAGACTAATTAGTTTTTTTTTGTCATCTACCCTACCATGTGTTGACCGTTTTCAAAAGGCAACATAGTAACTGCGGTGTGAATGCACCATAAGAAACATTGACAGCAGTACAAACATTTCCAAATACAACTCAGGGTCGCGGGTTCAATTACCGCATCAGGACAAATATTTTGACCTACAGATACGAGGCGTTTGGCCTTATTACGGGTGAACGTAGCGAGGGCACTTACACAGATTGGCTCCGATATCACTTATGAAAGAAAATAAATAAGACATTTTCATAATAAAAATAATGACTGCATCGTTGGTGGTCGCAAGCGCGACTGCTCAGCATGAGGTCCCGGGGTCGATTCCCAGGTCAGGCAGTGTTGTAGGGTTTTTCCATCAGGAATTTCTCAGTACAGCCACGGGGTCTGGATTTGTACCTGGTTGTTGTCAAAAGGTTCGCCCCCTATTATAGGACTTAAATCATAACTGGCGAAATGCCGGGTGGGTGCACCTCTGTCAAACCCTTTGGATATTACCAGCGTTATGTTATGTTATGTAAAAAGGAATGTCTGTTGGTTACAATGCTACTCCCCTTATCAGTAACTACTCTAATAAACAGGGAAATTAACTAACTTCTTTATCACTTTCCAAAAAAAGTGGGTATAATAGGTGAACAGAGTAGAAGCAAATGGCATACTTAGTTTTTTTTTTTATTTTAAGTAAAAAAAAAACAAAAAAAAAAACGAAATTCTAATCGATATTTTTAATTTTTTTTCAAACTTCTCTTTGTTCTAATATGAAAAGTTTACTTGAAATTTGTAGCGTTTTTGATGATTGATCAATTTTTTTCTAAGCTGTGGAAAAAAGAAAAAAATCTGGGTATGCCATAAGCTTCTACTCCGATCACCTAATTTTTTTTGGAAAGTAATAAAAACGTCATCCGGTATAAGTATACCTACTACAATTTGATGTTATAGGTTGTGTTACTCGCACTTTTCATCCACCAGACCAGGAAAGCACTCCATCTTAGTTCAGCCTAAAAATAACGCTGAACTACTCACTAAACTGTCCCACATTTCAGAACAAAAGGTCCTATCATGTGCATCAAGCACGCTATACTGCCTCGCGCCCATTGTGAAGGTCCTAGAAGAAAACTTCGGCGTGAGTGAGGGGTTCATCACTAGCATACACGCCATGACACCCTCGCTGAAGCCTCTGGACGGACTGTGCTTAAGAGGAAAGGTAACGATAGTCACTTAAATCTGCAGTAGGGCTATTACGTATCTCTGTTGACAGCTCGAAATGATAGTAACTGGGCTCAGTGTCCATCAAATAACTGTCAAAAGGTTAGTTACGTATAATGTATGACCAATCACGATCAAATATGACGTCATTGGTTGTCATCGTGGCTGATGGTCACCGTAACTCATTTTGACAGACGCTTTCGTATCGATACTTATATTATTTCGATTATGTACGCTTAGTGGACAACAAATAGATGACAACTGAGTTTGAAGTGGCTTTCGTGAAAGACGTTACAACGTATCCGGGCTGTTAGCCACCGACATCCACTCGATGCGATGTATATTATATATTATGACATTCTCGGTTGTCATCAAAGTTCGGTGTACAATCGAAGCTTGATAGTCACTGGATATCAGAAAGATACGTAATAGGCCTACTGAATAGGCTAGTTTCCATCATCAATAAATTGCAAATCTATTTAATCCGTCAGTTAGAGCATTGGAAAACAATGGACACGTATTTTTTGTTTTTGTAAATCAATAAATATTGACAAAGCTAAAACGCATCAAAACTCCAGAGAGGGGGTTCGTGACGTCACAATGCACTAAAAATTATAGTACGGCGTGACGTATTGAGAGTTTTAAAAGCGTCGTATCTTCGTCAATTTTGGTTTACGTAACAAAAGAAAAAATACGGGTCAAATATTTTTTGATAATCTAACTGACGGACTAATTAGATTTTTTCAGGACACAAGCCTATTGTTCTGCAAAGTCTTTTTCAGAAATAATGTTCTCGATTTAGAGTAAACTTTGTCGGACTGCCTCGTTGGTTTAGTGTTCGGAAGCGCGACTGCTGAGAGGTCCTGGGTTTGATTCCCGGGTTGGGCAAAATGTTTTTTTTTTAGTACTCATCCATCTTATTGAGGTTTCGCTTGTTTGTTATTAACTAATTTCTCTCATCGTGGATCCGTTTTTGCTACATTGAGAATTTAATCGAATTCCAAATTTAAACAAAAATGAGTTAAATACCTACATTATATTTTTCCGAATCCTAATTATGCAAATACATAAAAAAATTGTATGGTTTTAATATTTGTAATATAATAAAATAATTATATGAAAAAAAAATGAAGGGTGGGGGGTCGCCAGATATTTTTTCATACTATGGGGGTCGTGTCATGAAAAAGGTTGAAAAACACTGCCTTAGAGGATTATAGGCTTGATGTTATGTGATAGCAATAACTTAGAACAGAATATTCGATTTGCAAAAGACATGAAAGACTGCAATCTATGTAGTCGAAATATCGCGAAGGTCATGACATTTAAGTACAACAGCAACTCAACTTCATAAACATGCCATAATAATCAAACAACAAAAAACTAATAACAGTTTTTTTAGCAGCCGAAATTGGTAAAAAATCTCACAAAAAAAAATGCAAAAACCGATGCAAATATAAGAAAAAGTATTTTCTTAATTATTAAAATGACAGAAAGATTTGCCTATTACTTTTTGGGACCAGTTGTCTATTACATATTGGTAGGGTTTTGCTTCGCTCTACTTTACGTACGAATCACTTGCAGAAGCCCCCAAGGTAAGGTATGTGTTAAGGGGCTGACAACACTTAATTTGTTGAAATTGATGTCATCTAAGAAAAACTATTTGTTTTAGCACATCAACAAAAAAAATATATGTTAATATTCATCATATTTCAAAGACCTTGGACGGGCTCGATACATAATTAGACGAAATCGGCTCGATAGAAAATAATTGCAAAGATTGGTCTTACAATCATCATTAACGGTTATATTTCTTTATTTTTTTTGACGTATGGGTCTGCAATTAAAAACATGAAGTCAACATATGCATACCTAAACCGCTAACGAGTTATATTTCACAAATAATCCACACATTTTTTATTTCAATATTTATTCACTATTTTCTTCTAAAATCTGGCCGCCCAGTAATAGTGACGTCTCGTTTACTCCCATACAAATAGACAGTGTGCGCGATTTTGGTGTTGACAGCGCCTTAACATCAAGAATAAATAAATGATTTCAAAGAAATTACGAGCTAGATTCCAAATTTCCAATTTTCATGTGGTTTTAGCCAGAACAAAAATTTTGAGAAATATAGGTTAATTCCTGCATATGTATTTATAGAAAGTGAGACCTCTTCTAATAAAGATAAAGAATCATCTCAGTTCTCCACATTCGCAATAACAAAACAATAATGAATATAATAACTTGACGACCCGATTGGCGCAGCGGTAGTGAGGCTGCCTTACGTTCTTAGGATCCCGGGTTCGAATCCCGGTAGGAGCAAAATGTTTGTGTGATGAGCATGGACATTTGTTTCCTAGTCATGGATGTTTATATGTATATTAAGTATGTATTTACAAACAAAAAGTATCTATGTAGTATATCAACTATCTGGTTTTTTACGACACAAGCCTCGTTGCTTAGTGTAGCACTAGATGGCGCTGTGTGTAATGTCCAGCGCTATTTAAATTAGGAGCTAGACCCCAAATATCAAATTTTCATGTGTCTTTAGCCAGAACAAAAATTTTGAGAAATATAATTTACTTCCTACATTTTACCTCTCGATTGTATTTATAGAAAGTGAGACCTCTTCTAATTAAGATAAAGAATAATCTCAGTTCTCCACGCTCGCAATAACAAAACAATAATTAATATAATAAAATTACAAATATAAGCTTTTAAACTGACATGGTCACTAATATTATCATTAACACAAACTGACTGAGCGACTGTGACAGTCCTGGGCCGACACAATGTAGATTGCCATCGACACGCTAAGAAGATTAACACAGAAAACAGGATATTAATCATGTTTGCTATTTGTTTTGAGTTCCCGATATTTCAGTACTGTTGCAATGGTGCAACAGTGTTAATGACAAATTATAAATAGTCAGATTAATCCTGTTTTGCGTCCCCAGACATTAAGAATTTGTGTTCCCACCCACATTTAACCCGCCTGCCTTCAAAGCAAGAGTGAACAGGCATCTTCTGGGCACGCTCGTTCCATCATATATCTCATCCATCGCTTTTCATCAGGAGAGATCGAGGTCAAGAGCAGGGCCATATTGAAATAAAAAGAATTTTCGAGATACAAACCGAAATTGTAATTTCGGGTTACACAACGATTTTGGCCAAACAGGGGCAAATATAGACTGTTGCATAATCCGTCTCCATTGCAGTAACAAACGCTTTGGAAGAAAGCCTATTCAGACCATAATAACTATTCTCCCTTTACCAGCATTGGCGCGACCACAGGAGTATTCACCAGAATATAATCCCAGCGACTACTGGTTCCTGCAAAGCTCTAGCCAAGATCATTCCGCAAGTTAAAGATAAGATGGCCGGGCTGGCCTTTAGAGTTCCTATTGTTAATGTTTCTGTGCTTGATATGACTATCAGGTACGTTTGTGCAAAGTATTTTGAGTCCATACTATTTGTTTTAAAAGAGGCTGTAGGTTTAGTCTTGAGTTTTGTATTGTAGAGAGAGAGACCACACTATAGTTGGTGCCAGTTAAGATGAGAATAGCGGTCATTGCCCTTTTCCTAATATCTCTTCGTACGAACCAAAACAAATAAACCATGTATAGTTTTTCATTACAAAAAATTTTGAAGATCACGATAGATGACGATACAAGACTTGAACAGGCTTATTTTTGGTTTTCAAAGTTAAGAAGTTTAATTAATGTAAGTGGGTCAATGACCGCTATTCTCATCTTAACTGGCACCAACTATAGTCGACGCGGAAAGGGCTTGAGTCAGAAAGAGCTACATGTAATATTGTCTATGCAAAGTGACTAGTCCGACGCGGTGCCGACTTTAGTCGTCCGAACCAAAACAATACGAATTACGCGTTTTTCGGTTTTATTGCATGGATTTTTAACTCTTTGAAAGAAAGAAAAAGTAAACTTAAAATGTTACTTAAATACGGGATATTTTCCGTGATTATTGTTTATTTTGAGCTCTCGATATTTCGACGCTCTTGCAAGCGCCATGATGCACCGGAGAATGCGGGTGGATGGAAAAAAATAACAACAATAAAAGGCGAAAAGGTCTTTCTGACTGGCTTACGCCGATTCCGCGTCGGTAAGTGTAGTCACTCCGTAATAAATTCGACTTCCAACTCGATCGACAAAAACTAAGAAAGAATACGTTTTAACCATTCAATCTTTACCCACACAGACTAAGTACCAACACGTGTCTAAAAGACATAATCAACTCTGTAGAAAAAGCAAGCAGAACATGTCTTCGTAATATTATAAAAGTATCGAACGAAGAAGCAGTGTCTTCAGACTTCAGCGGAGACAGTCACTCGTGCATCCTCGACGCCGCCTCCAGTTTACAACTAAAACCAAACTTTTACAAAATCATATGTTGGTACGAAAACGAATTCTCATACGCCTGCAGAGTTATAGATTCCATATTTTTCTCGGAAAGGCAGTTTAATAGCCCAGTCAGACTCCCATGTAAGATGACGTACGTCCGCACAAAGCTTACGAAAAAGCAAGACGAGGTTCAACAAACTGAGCGGAACTTGAAAGAAACATCATCGATAGAATGTAATAATGAGGTCCCTAAGTGCACCACATCAGCTCAGGACAATATAAGTATACGAAAACCACCCGTCCGTCCCGTGGTTTTAAGGAAACCGCCGGCTCCACATAGCGCTGGGATCCCCGTTACGGAACCCGCGGTCCCACGCGACAGTAAAAAGAGAAATGAGCTATTCAAAATATGGAATGACAATAATGATGCACAGAAAAATGCTGCAAGGCAAAAGAGAAGTTCTTTATTTCACAGTTGCATGGCATTTGGACCAAAACAAGCAGAGAACGCTGCTGATTGTATGAAAGCTCAAGAACGGTTGGAGAATGTCAAGAAAGAATTCTCTAAAATGGTTAACATAACCGAAGATTTGCTCAAGAAGTCTAATGCTGACAAATTGCAACCCGGGACTCCGCAAAAAAGCGCTTTGTTAGGGGTTAAATTGAGTGCTAATGGAGGATCGATAGACTCCAAAATTCCAATAGAGAGAAATAACTCGCCAACAGACAATTCTATATTCAGCGTTTGTAGTGATAAGAACCGGTTATCGGCCAGTCCTACTGATTGCAGCAATGAAGCAGTACGATGCTGCAGCTCTGGTGACCGAAACGAAAACAATTCAGAATACAAGATAGCTAGTGCAGTGAAAAAAATTGTTATTAATAAACCATACTCAATACCTTCTCGTGAAAAAATTGCAAGTTTAGCTAAACAGAACACTAATCTTACGAATTTTGGTCTCAAATCCACAGTTGAAAATAAGTTGTCACCTAAGGCACGTGATTCGTTGAAGATAAATAGTAAATATAATACTAACATGAATTTAAAGCCACACATGACTAAAAATAACAGCAACTTTATGGATAGCCTATCCAACAAATCACCAGTTCAATGTGCTATGAAGGAGAAAAAAAGAAGTCCAAAAAATTCTGATACTGCCATTAAGCTAACTATGGAAGAAAAACAAATGGAATCTAAAATTACAGAAGGTCGTCCAACACCACAAGTGAATTTTGAAAAACAAGCAAGTCCAGAGCAAGAGCCCTACCCGCCCGAGGAATTAATACCCCACAAAGATCTTGAACAATATTTACAGAAAAAGGATTATAATATGCGTATCATAGATGAAGCACTACAAAAGCGCAATATGGTGTTAGTAAACAATGAAAAGCCAAGTAACTCCGTGTTGAGTTGTAAAACCAGTAATATTAGCAGTGAACAAAAGATTGCGGAAACTGAGATACGTGGCAAAACATTGAATAAACAGATTCTGGAGACGTTGAACAAAAGAGTTCCTGGACCAGTGGTGGTGGTGGCGGTGGAACCCTCGAAATGCGTCATGCCCGACCGAACGGGCACTACCAACAGCAATACGAACAGCACAAGAAACAAACTTGATCTCTACGAAAAACTAGACAGTGCCAGCGGCACAAACTCTACTAACTCATTCGACATAAACGAGAAAAAATCTCTAGTACTTCAAATCTGTGATCTGTCAAACTCTATCGAGGATTTAACACGTCTGGACAAGATTTGCCGAATCATCGAGATCTCTGACGAACTATCAGATAAATTATTCTCATCTTTAAACCATACGGAACTTACGGGACTACAGCAGAAATCATGGTCATTCAGAGATTTGTGCGAAAGAATACAGTTAGACGATTTCTGTAACAAAGTTTTTGGTAAATCTAGAAGTTAGTATAAATTGTGCTTTGTGAAAATTAAAACAATGTACGTATTATATGAAATACATCTACTTTTATTTCAGGCACTTGTACAGTAAGTTTTTATTTCTAATGGCGTACAACAGATCATAATAAATTACTAATATCATACATAAAGTACCATACTATGAATTACTGAACGTATATAAAAAATATGATTTCATTATCACAGAAAAATCTTGTATTTCGTAAACGCGTAAAAAAGCATCAGGTACATTCGTAAATAAAATGACACACTCGCCTCAATATGGGCTAAAATCGCTAAACCATAAAAATAACAAAGCTTAAATCCAAAAATAAGAAGTGCTTTTTATTACCTTAGCCGTTGTTTGTTAATTCTGTATGCCTTAATAGTTTCATGTTAAGATCTATAATGGTCCTCGGGAAGATGGCGTCGTTCATGTGGACAAAGTCTGCTATGACGACGTTGACAGGCGAGCGAGACGCGCCCTTGCGGTCCCGTGACGTGGGGCCCGGGGTAAACTTGGTCAGTTCGGGCAACACGTCTCTTAGCACTGGGACGGCACATTTTTCACGTAAACTTGAAATCCACCTGGAATGTATAAAGTATTGTTGCAATACATGTCTGAGACATAATTATTTATTACTAGCGGACGTCCCGCGGTTTCACCCGCGTAGTTCCCGTTCCAGTGGGAGTACGGGGATAAAATATATCCTATGTTACTCGTGGATAATTTTTAAATCGGTCCAGTAGTTTTTGAGCCTATTCATTACAACCAAACAAACAACCAAACAAACAAAGTTTTCCTCTTTATAATATTATTATTTATTATGTCCCTTAACGCCCAACATTTAACTAACATTACAATTGTTAACATTAGTTGTAACATTGATTACTATAAGAGGAAGAGGGGCGAGAGAATTGAGAAATAGGTATTTGTAAAATGTATAAAGCGCAGGCCACACCGCCAGCCAGCGGGCGGGCGAGCGAAGCGAACGAGGCCCTTTTCATACTTCGTTCGGCTTTTTCGGTAGCTCGCGGTGTGAACCCCGAAGTATGTAAAGAGGTGAAACGATGTTCGCCCGCCCGCCCGCTAGCTGGCGGTGTGGCCTGCGCTTTACTGTCGCGCAGTGCCCACACGACCGCGCGTATAGCGCGAAAGAGACAACAGCAGAAAATACCAATTAAAATACACAAAAACAACGTTTCCTAGTCCCCTGATTACTTCTCCAAAACTTGACCTATTTAACTTTTTTTTCATTCAAAATTAAAGAAAGATGTTGTCCTTTTTTTATACAATCTAGTCAAATTTGTTTTGTGGATGTTTGAACACACCGGAAAATCTGGCCAATTTTTAAGGTTTTTGCAGGTTCATATCTCTTTTAATAAATAATTTATGAAAAATAATGACATGCCAATAGTGGTTATAGATTTTTTGGAAAAAAAATATGGCTCACCTGGCCTTATCCAGGGAGGAAACAGGGAACTACGTTTGTATGGAAAAACGACCGTTTTGTGTCCTCTTAATTAGTTAAAGTAATCAATGTGGCGTTGAGAGTTGCGACAGCCCGCTTTGCCTAAACCACCATCAATAATATAACATGAGCACCACGTAAGGTACGCTCCAGGTAAACTGTTTCTAAGCAGAAAATCGCGTCGATCCGATTTTCCGTTGCTGCGGGAAACAAGGGGTCAAAGACAAACACACAAACGCACTTTTGAATTAACAATATTGAATAGGGTTCCTCACCGCAGCACAATAAAGGTGGGTGTTGGCGTGAGTACAGCCTGATGCACGAAGCCCGTGCTGGGGGGCCTCTCGACGTTGCGCAGATAGTTCAGGAGCCCTGAGATGCTGTCCTGCTGCGGCCACGGCGACGGCATCATCTGCGGCGGCCAGAACTCGCCCGTCGAGCTCACCGTCTCGTTGCGGTATACTACTATTATCTGAAATGGTTTGAATTTGTTCCATTGAGTATCGTATTATGAACCCACATACAACTGATAGAGGACACATCATGTGTGATGTGGGAAACATATACACACAATTATCATTCAAGACAGAGACAGAAATAAATCAAGATTTCACCATGTATAAGTGGGTATTGAATGAAAAACTAGTACCAATTTCTGAAACGAGAATTTGAAGTTGAGATCTTGTCAAACACTAATTTCTTCAATGTAGTCCTCGAAGTAAAGCTAATTCCTCACAAACACTTTATAAGCAACCGAACAGTGGGAGCATGGAATAAGCTCCCAGAAGATGTAGTCTCGGCCAAAACAGTCCAATACAAAAATCGATAAGATGAACATGTATCCTAGGTACTGCAAAAAAAAAATCTAGTGGAGAACAGCAGGACACAGGCAGCTATCAGTCATCTCAACTGCCTGTTTGATAATAAAAAATAAAAATAATAATTAATAAGAGTTTTGTAAAGTTCTGAAATTTAAATTCTCCATTCAGAAATTTGGGTGCCATTCAACTAAAATATTTACCCTGCTTCATATATAAGTCATAAAAATGGGTGCAAAGCCACCCCAAGGTCACATATGCTATGGCAGTTAAACTTTTATAGTTTTCAACATGTAATGTCTAGGTAGGTAAGTGAACACATTATAATTCACTGCCTAATGGTTTGGTGAAAAACAAAGAGTTCATATTACTCGGTCAATTAGGCACTAAAAAAATTAATTAACTGAGTATATTTAGTCCAGAGAATTATTTATTAGGCTTGGCAGACATCAATTCAAGAAGTACGTACCTTCGGCCTCATTAACTTACTTAATTATGCCGTTGTGGTATTTTGGCACTCCTATAGTAACTTTTTTTGTTAATGGAAAATAGAAATGAGCCTTAGTTCGTTGCCTGGATATGGCAACCAACGTGTTTTTCTATCAGGAAATTCTCAGTAGCAGCCTGGACTAACATATAACTGGAAAAATGTGGGTGTAGTATGGGGTATATCAGACATCTCCAGACTAATCCTTTGACGGAGATGTTTTGTGGAAATAAGCTTTAATTACTGAGCTGCAGAGCAGGTCTTCTTATTTTTGTACTTATGACTTCAGTAGTGAGACTCTTCTAGCCTTACATCATCATCATCTGCCTAGCCTTTTCTCACCATGTTGAGGTTGGCTTCCAGTCTAACCGGAATACCAGTATTTCACATGGAGCGAATGTCCCACTTAGGTCATTTTTTACACAATTCATCTATGCAAGAAAAGCGCCGAGGCAATGAACTTTGACAAGTCCCAGAGAAATTATTCAACCATCTTGGATTTCATAACACAAATAATCAGAAACAGCATAGTAGTTGGAAAATGGTGGTCGGTGATGGTATTTTTCTTATTTATTTTTTTGTACTCCTTCACAATGCTGTCCTATTTGACCCAAAGGGTGAGTGGTAGAGAATGCCTTGTGGGTCCGCCCGGTCCGCCTATTATTTACCACTCCTAAATATGAAGTTTAAATAAATAAATAATAATAATAGTTATGTTATCTGTGTGTAACATACCTGCATGTTAAGTCTATTGAGCGAGTTGAGCGTGATAGCTTGCAAGTCTATCTGGCGCGGGACGAGTCTTGGCCCAAACAGTTCCAGCAGGTACCCTCTTAGTCTATGATGGTCTTGACGGGTGAATTGGTAGAAATGCTGGCAGTCAAGGATGACCACCTGGAAAGTTTGAAAAAGGAATTCATATTTTGATGGAGATAGAAGCTTGGCAGCCATTTAGCAGCAATTTCTGGGCACTGTATCAAAGTCCAGAAACCACCCAAGCCAAAGCCTAAACTAGATTGATTTTGGATATAATTATTTGTATGATGTTTCACATACAAGATACTTTTACTGTTAACTTTCACAATAGCTCATGAAATTTCATAAATATTTTTGAGTCATTATAGTTAGTTATGGGGCAAACTCAATATTGATAGTCATTTGTTTATAACTAGGTATTTATATACTACATACCTCTCCAGGATGTGTATCGACAAACTCCTTAACTTGAGCCAAAGCATTAGTTATTTCTTCACCGTATAGTCCATGAGTGAAATAAAAGCTATTTTCTTCATCAGCCTTAGTTGCCAGTCTTAGGTCAAAGTATCTAGAAATATACAAAAAGTTTTTATTATATCGTAGAATACCTACAGGTAAAGCTCAGCGAAAAATATTTATTCACTCAGTGAGAAGATTTTTAAATGTGCGATTTAAAAACAAATTCAATGAAGCTACATTAGTGTTACGGTGAAAGATAAATAGTCAGTGCTAAATGTGCTAATTGTTACTTCAAAGATACCTAATGCCAATGAGAAGTTGGTGCCAAGTGTCACTGGCCTGCGTAATGGTCCATCGTAAAATCGTACCTCGGAATAATGGGTACAGTCGGTGGAGTATTGGTTCGGCATCTGGTGCTACTGCACTAGACCTTGTTATGCCATATGTCATGGAGTCATGGCTTCCTGTAATATCATTTAAAATGTATGAGGGGGATATTTCAGCTTTGGGGCACAACCACAATAATGTCACGTCATTAATAATTCACTATTCAAGTTCATGTTGAAATATACATCTTTCAGGTGGTATCTTTCTATGGTTTAATAAAGTCCCATGAAATGAGACTGACTGGATTAACATGTAAGAAGTGTAATATTTTATGGAGTTATTCTATTTACTAATGTAAATTGCACAATGTACACACAATTACCAGTTAAAACTTAACACTTATGTACTTACATGACATTGTTATTTAATTTTCTTTTGTTTATTTTATGTATCATAATGTACTTTTCAAGCTTTTCCATCTATTTCAATTGAAAGAAAAATTGAAAACATGACCTTTGACCAGGCCTTATCACTTTAAATTCAAAGTTCAACAAATAGATATCTAGGTCAAGGTATTCTGTGAAAAAGTTTAATTTTTAAAATATCCTGAATAAAATATTAGCTTACCTGGTATAGCAAGATAGATCAGAGGCATTTCTTTGAGTGGAGAAGGTAGGTCACTCATCCAGTGTTCTAAACGAACCTTCTGTGCTTTAGTATCTTCACCCATTATTGCAGCTGAAAAATACAAACAAAGAAAAATTTTAAAACGAAAAGTTATTGAAATATAAATTTAAATTACAAACATAATTTATTTGATATACTGACCAGTAAACACAGTTTGCGAGGAACAAAAGATTACCTACCTACCTTGAACAAAATTTAGAACCACGATTGATTTTAATTACAAAGGAATCACGTCATCCTTACACTGTACTACTTATTTATGCTTGCGGTTAACGTAGGCCCTACGAAACAATTACTGTACTTCCCCATATTTGAATAATGTCGACATTTTCAGTCATGAATTCGTGAAATAAAATTAATGTAATATCCCATGCATTTTTGATGATAGTTATTAGACGTTGCAATTTTATTGATAATCAATAGAACGGGATAACCGGGTCTCATCCTTCCTATTAAATTTTGTCGCGTAATACGTCAAAATC
Source organism: Xestia xanthographa (assembly GCA_905147715.2). Taxonomy (NCBI): domain Eukaryota; kingdom Metazoa; phylum Arthropoda; class Insecta; order Lepidoptera; family Noctuidae; genus Xestia; species Xestia xanthographa. The sequence continues at coordinate 10,177,310 of LR990660.1, read as the reverse complement.
AACTGACATTTGGAACAATGACACTGAATAAAAGACATTGACATTTGTACGACGTTTCGTTACTGCTAAAGTTAAAACAAGAGCTTACGTTTTGATTATTTTAATAACAGGTTTTGTTTCCTATTTCTAGATACGTTGCTTGTTTAAAATATTATGTATCACTTGAAATAACATGTTATACCGATATAAGGTTTTACAAAATAAATGCATAAATCAACTGCATAGCCTCTGCCTTTTTGCCCACTATATTGGGATCGGCTTCCAGTCTAACCGGATGCACATAAGGAGAAACACCCCAATTTGTTTTAATTCGTAATTTTTCCTCATTTTTGTGTAGCGGTTCATAGAAGTCACCCTTTTCTCCAATTGTGGTGCCAACAGTCTTGGAGTAGGTACAATGGTTGCTATATACGGACGGACAGACAGATAGACGGACAGGGTTCCGTTTTTTGGCAACGGAACCCTAAAAGGATTATTTGTTTGGTAACTACTTTCTCTTTCACTTTGCTTAATCCTTCGAGTGCTAGTAAGTATGAAAAAACGTGGTTTCTTCAAGTGTGGGTTAGTCATCAGTGAAAGTGCTCTTATTCCAATCGAATGAGGGTAGAAGGATGTTAGTTATTATTACTTAAGAGGGCTATTACAAATTTTCTTGTTTTTGAGTGTTTTAAGAGTCTAGCACTCAAATATAAGAAAAATTTTGATTTTTATTTTGAGCGCTCCCTAGAGAATTAATCAAACTTTCTCGGGCATATATCTTTTTTAATTTTGTGGCCATATCTAAACCATAATCACACATCAAAAATCTCAGTTTAGAAGTGTGTCGTTATTTTGCTATGGCTGACAAACTGGTTATGCTTCGTTAGGATAAGAGTGAACTATTAAATTCCCAATTAGTCTTCGTAATTCTTTAGATAATTAACAACTGTTTACATACCTATTAGAAGGAAACTGAATACAAACTTCATGTTAACACAAATAAAAAGTTTGTTAGTAGTGGCCGTAGCGGGAAATTCGCCGGTGTTCTTCAAAATATTTAAAAAAAGAACAAGCACTTCACCGAATAACCGTTATTAGTTCCGCAAAGTTTTAGCACGTGTGTTACTTCGCACATGTAAATGTACTCTGCGAAGATTTAACTAAAATGAACTTAACATGCACTTCAATGATACAGCTCAGATGTTATTAAATGCGAAAAGTAGGGTTAGGTGCGGTTGTTAATAAACCGGTGCACAAACCACTTTGTGGTTCTAAGCCCGATGTCCACTACTTAGATTAGGTGAAAGGAAACGTTTTTTGTCTTTGGTGCTCCAAAATTAGCGTTGACCTTGATTACATTGGGTTCGCCATAGAAGGCCGATTGTAGGAAAAGAAAAAGCCGGGAAAATTAACTAATCATGTTTATAAATAATAAGGTACACGTGATTGCGAGATAACATTGTAGTTTTTCGTTGATTTTCTCACGTTACGCCTAATTCCAAAAGGTTAATAGGGCTATTTTAAATAACCGCGGAACCCTCTCAACATGGATATCAGAGTTGGAAGGAAAAACGGCCTTTGAATAGAAAACTAGTTCACTTACCTATGCCTAGGCTGTGTAATACTATAACAAAACCTGTTTGTTTTCATATCATTTGGATTGGAATGGCAGTGGCTATAAAAGCTTCCTATAATATTATTAAAGACTTGTTATTATACCTATATCTACCACCAACTAACACTAGGCCCGTAAGGATCCACCTTACGGCCCCGTGCGCTCCCGCACCCCCTCTCATAGAGAGGAGGCCTTTGTCCCAGTAGTGGGACACTATACTGATTTCGCTATAAAACAAATTCACTATGATCTGTTAGGAGTCCTACGTTATTTTGGGGATCTTAATCGAAAACGACTCCTCCTTTCATTAAAGGTAGTAGAAAACCCTACACACTAAAGAATCGTCTCGAACCGAATGCCCCTGATGCATAAATATATGTTACACGCAGATAATAAATTATTGAACACATTACACAAGGTCGAAATATGTAGATAAGTTTCAAAGTTCAATGGAAATGGAGGAGATGCAAGGTTTTCCGAGAGCTTTGTTGATTTCATGATTGCCGGGTAGCTATATATTTTGTTTTCATTCAATACTATACCTATGTAGGTCCACTAGAAATTTGGGGCTTTTCTCATAACGTCAATCAACTGGACGCAGTGCTGCATACAACGAAAATAAGTTCTGAAAAGACCCTACCAAATTTTCAAATATTTCTGTCTGTGAAAGGCAATCTGCCATCGGTTCAGAGAGTTGGTTTTCATGACAACATTACCAGCCTTTCAGCTCACTGGTGCTGAAAATGGGGTCATGCTCATGAAATTGAAGCAGATTTGAGCAGGCTGCACCGCCTTGCATAATCCCGCCTAAATCCAATGATATTCTATTATTAACTTTATTATTACAAACATTGCAGATATGTTATACACCTAAAAAACCACCGAAAAAAGTGTTCCGCGGGGGAGAGCCAGCTCACATACACGCAGTGACGCAGAATAAAGGCAAAACAGGTCAATTGGCTCGTTTTCGAGTCTTCACGATTGCGCGCTCATAACATATCTGTTTAATAGAATATCATTGTCTAAATCAGTTCTATTCTATGTATGGACCATCGCATATTGTAGGCACCGCGTTTACGTGCCTTTTTGCATTGAAAAGCGATGCACTGCAGCCCTATGCGGCTGTAAAATGTGCTTGCCTTTAATAGAAGAAGTTCTGATTCCGCTATAGATTGGGGTGGGCTTCATTGGGTAAGATAACTTAAAAATTAGCTAAAACTGCAAATGACATTAAACTGAAGGATCCCAAGGTACTGTTCATATTTGACTTTCTAAACTAGGTACACTCCTACTGGAAACGATTGGGTATTAGGTGTCTTTCAAAATAACTGAGAGGCTACAATAGCGAAAGCACCCGCCTTAGTTTTTCTAAGCTACGGAGCTGCAGGTTTTTTTCATACTAAATAGGCTTGCGTTTGGCCGCAAATGCCTGATCTGATATGAAGCGTTGATGCAGCCAAGAGTGGAGCACGCTTGCTTAGAAGAAACCGATTCATTAGAACTTCGAATAGGTTACCGTTAGATTATAATAATCAGGGAAAAGTACAGCCGGCAGTGAATTCCAGGCTTGTATCAAGTAAATACGTGGCGGCAGACTAGAAAATAAGCACGAGCAAGCCGCCCTACACAGTCTACCGCCTCGGACCATGGCACTCTTGCCTTCAGGTTAAATACCCCACTGCATATGTATATAGTAGACCCAGGGGGGGAGGGGTCATGACCCCATGAGCCAAGCTCCCCAGCTCATGCCTGTAGCTCTTGGCCAAACGGGATGTGAATAGCTATTGTTTCTGATTACCTTAGCAGATTTCCTAGCTTCGTGCACACACAACAAAGATGACTTGGTAACACAAACACTGTAACATGCAGTACGGCTTCGATCGCTTTCGTGTTAAGGTCATTTCAGTGCGAAATGCAATCGACAAATGCAAGGACATAGCAATTACTAGTCTGATGTGTTGCATTATTTATGGTTTCGTGTAAACAAACGCTGTAAATAAATTATCATGCTGTACTCAATCGATATTGCCGTAGTTGTGGTTCTTTGTCTGCTTTAGAGCATTTCATTCTTATAGGTTTATAATACCCGATGTGATGTGTAACTGATGGGATTTTCCATCAGTAACCTTCAAAAGCCTTAGGGGACAGTTTCCAAAAAACGATGAATATTTGTGGCGCCACTCTTGATGTTGTCAGTGAAGCTTGTGTTTGTGAGTGAGTTTTAATAAGATTTTTAATAACTAGAATAAACTATTTACTTATAGATTTATTTTGTTCCTGTTTTAATCCATAAAACAACGAAAACAAAGGTAATGTACTGCAAAATCAAAGGACAGTTATTAGTCCCTACATTGCAGCACATTGCATGCAGCATGCCGAGATATTTTTTGACGGCATGTAAACCCAAGTCAGAGGACGGCATAAAAACTCTGATACCAGGCTAGGTCCATCAGTGCCTGTAGTGAACAAACAACAGGACACGCAGGACATGATATTAAGTGTCCCATCGTTTGTGAACAGCACCACATTTACATTTAGGTTAGGTACTAACCTGCACACGATAAAGAAGAAGAAAATTAAGAATGTAACCTGATGACAAATTGACAATCTCCAATGACTGACTGACAATACATCGGCTTTTAATTTACTAATAATATTGCTTTGATGATTGTCAATAAAATTGTCACCTGGCGGCGCGGGCGGACTTCGGTCGGGCCAGGTAGCAGTACCCCTACTATAAATAGTAGCATAATTTTTTTGCCTTTTTTCTAAATTAAAATTTAGGTCAAAATGATCCCAAAACTTTTCGGCCCCATCGGCCATCCGTTCTGCGAACAATGTGCCCTGCCCACTGCCACTTAAGTTTGGCAATTCTTCGGGCTACGTCGGTAACCTTGGTTCTCTTGCGGATGTCTTCATTTCTGATTCGATCGCGCAAGGAAACTCCGAGCATAGCCCTCTCCATTGCCCTTTGGGTGACTTTAAGCCTTCTGATGAGGCCCATTGTAAGCGACCACGTTTCGGTCCCATATGTTATCACTGGCAACACACACTGGTCATAGACTTTCGTCTTGAGACACTGCGGTAGGTTGGACGAGAAGATACCGCGCAACTTCCCGAACGCTGCCCAGCCGAGTCGGATTCGACGATTGACCTCTTTCTCGAAGTGGCGACCGCGAACCGGAAGACGTTGCGTTGGAAGGCCTCCCACTAGGTGGACCGATGACCTGGTGAAGGTTGCGGGAATCCGCTGGATGCGAGTCGCACGGGACCGTTCAATGTGGCGACACTTGGGGGAGGCCTATGTCCAGCAGTGGACGTCTTTCGGCTGAAATGATGATGATGATGATCCCAAAATGTTTACATACGAGGAAATTCTTGTGAAATTGTACTCGTTAAAAAATATTATTAGGATAATTTGATGAATGTTATTTACAATTAATATTTTAAGTACGTCAAAACTTTTCGCGGCCAAATTTTTTGCACAGCCAATTTGATCAACAAATCGACAACAGGCTGGTTTTTTTTGTCTACCTGCACAATGCACAAGCCTTTGATCATGACATGGCATGATGTATCATCTTGATTCAGTTTTTTTTTAATAGTGTACACAAATCAGGCAGAAGAAATGATGAGAGTCATCGTTGTGACTCACCAAAAGAGGTAACCTATGTCCAAACAAGATGATTACGTTTGATTACTTATAATAACGACCAACAATCACTGTTCGGGGCGAAAATAGTAGCACTGAGAAGCATCATCTTTGTTTTATTGACCTGGGTTGTGGACTTACGTAGTTAGTAATACACGAAAATTGAATTTTTGAGATATACGTACCTATAGATAGTGTCCTTAGAGTCGATGCTTCCCGTGAATAACTGTCGATTGTGCCATTCGGTGACTTATTTTTACAGTACACTTACGTTTTTTTTTTTAATGATAGAGCAAGAATGACTGAAGTTGAGTTTGGGTGGGCTACCTGAAAAATGCGCTTTTCCCAAACTCTTCCACATACTTTTCCAAAAGGTTTTCGGCTAGGTTTTACCAAAATAAAGACATTCACAGAAGTAAATACTTACAAAACAAAAGCACGGTCGCTGCAGCTGCAGTTTCTACAGTAATAATTATGTTGTTATCTTATGAATTGATAACTAAAGCTACTTTTCTTTCATTATTTACTTTTCTCGTCTTGATATCTTGCATTGATATTATGATAACGGGTGGTAAAGGCGATGTCCTCTGATGTCATTCAAATAATTTCCATTTGATTTTCTATAAATACGAGAAGGTTACAATACAAAGGATTCTATCATGACCTTTATCTTTGCTCTGTTTTTATAATATCTAACTGATGAGGCCCATTGTGAGCGACCACGTTTCGGTCCCGTATGTAATCACTGGCAACACACACTGGTCATAGACTTTCGTCTTGTGACACTGCGGTAGGTTGGACGAGAAGATACCGCGCAATTTCCCGAACGCTGCCCAACCGAGTCGGATTCGACGATTGACCTCTTTCTCGAAGTTAGACCTACCTAACTGGACTGTTTGTCCCAGGTACACATAATCGTCTACAACTTTGAGAGTAGAGTCTCCGATCTTGATAGGAGTGGGTGTGACATGGGCATTTAACATGACCTTAGTCTTATCCATGTTCATTTTTAGACCCACTCTTCGGGAAGCTCTACTGAGGTCATCGAGCATTGTACTGAGGTCCTCCATGGTCTCAGCCATTACCACTATATCATCGGCAAACCGAAGGTGAGTGATGTACTCGCCATTGACGTTGATGCCTAGCCCTCTCCAGTCCAGAACCTTGAAGACATTCTCCAGTGCAGCGGTGAACAGTTTCGGAGATATGACGTATGTCTCCCTGTCTCACACCTCGCTGCAGGAGGATAGGTTTCGAGCCTTGGTCCTGAAGTCGGACTGACATGGTGGCGTTTTTGTACAAACACTTCAACACCTCGATGTACCGATAGTCGATTTGGCACCGTTGGAGAGACTGCAGTACAGCCCAGGTCTCGATCGAATCGAAGGCTTTCTCGTAGTCCACAAACGCTAAACAGAGAGGCAGGTTATACTCTTCGGTCTTCTGTATAACTTGCCGCAGCGTATGTATGTGGTCCACGGTGCTAAAGCCTTTTCGGAAACCGGCTTGTTCGATTGGCTGGAAATCGTCAAACCTGCGCGCGAGACGATTCGTGTATGCACAGAGAAAGCAGCGGTGGCCCAGGGGTGGTGGCCCCGATGAGAGCAGCGGTGGCCCAGTGGTGGCGGCCCCGACTTACGAACAGTAAGTCGTGGGTTCGAACCCAGACAGGCGCATTACTTTGTGTAATTTATTTCATTACCACTGCTCTCAAAAACGGTAAAGGAAAACATCGTGAGGAAACCAGCATGTCCTAGAACCAAAAAATTCGAAGACATGTGACATCTACCAATCCGCATTAGGCCCGCGTGGTGGATTATAGCCCATTCCCTCTCATAGAGAGGAGGCCTGTGTCCCAGCAGTGGGAACACTAATAGGCTGATGATGATGATGTGTATGCACAGAGCGGAGCTTAGTTTTGCGCTGGCTTCCCTTTATTGTTCGCAGCGCTATGTCTTAGTTTTTTATTTGGTCTGAGATTAATAATATGAATTCCAACTCTGAATATTCAGAATGTGTGAGTACAGCTCCAGACAAGAATATCGTTGAGCTCCAGCCATACGGTCAGTAACAATTACTTGTCTGCTTTTTGGGATAGAGCTAGAGGGGAGTCTAAAAATAGATCTAGTAGATTGATCGACCACGACGATATAAGTGGGTAGACTGTAGACACTCTGACGATGATGGCAATTGTATGTGACCATTGAGATCACAAATTGCTTAGACAGAGACATTAATTTGTATGTTGTAATAGTTAGTTGACTGTTAACACCTGAGTCCGGTTTCGATGGCGTGATGTAAACCAGTTTCTATAATAGCCTACTTTAAATTCTAGAAAACATTTGCGAGGCTGATCTTATTCCAAGCCGTAAGACTCTTGTACTAAAGAACATTGGTCCTAGGATAGATCCCTGTGGAACGCCTAACAAACTCGTAGAAAAATAATTTGTATTTAACAAAATATTGTTAGTAGGTTCACTCGTTGGGTACCATTATTGAAACTTGTTTAATTCAATTGCTGAGGATTATTCTGTTTTGACTTTTGAGACCAACTGAACTTCTTTAACATTTATCAAGGAAAAAGTTTACCTAAACAATTTGCACGTCGCGGTCGTCGTTAAGTAAGTTTTAAAAAAATCTAGAAATATGAATTACCGAAGTGATACTTTGTCGAAGGTACCTACTTAGAATTGAGTCCAGTAATTAACTTTTCTAGATAACTTTGTTGATAATGAAATGTGGCGTTAATTAGTGGCGTGATGGATTAATAAAAACTCCAACAGCTTTGATGATGAAATTATCATTTAGGTACATACTTTATGTTACTTAATTATGATCATGTTAGTTTCTAGAAAGGTTACTAAAGCTAGACTTGTGCTTTTGTGGGACTCAGTGTGACCGGCTGTTTCCACTGACTATTGGGTAAACTACATGCCGAAGCGCCGAAGTTACGATTGGGCTAAATGTATGGCTTGACTGTGTAGTTTGGTGCATATTTTTTGTGCTCTGGCTTTTGCTGTTTCATGTGAAGTCTTCCCTGTAGATAACACGCATGTGTTAACTGTACAGCCAGAAAAGAACAGCATGCCAAAACACTCCCTCCCACCCTCCTCCGCGCGCCGAACGTGGCCGAACGAGAATCGATGTCACACGAAGCCGGTCCGCTTGCAGTCTCGCTGACGGCTCCCTTCCATACATAATAATCTGCCTCGCTTTCGCCACGCTGCGACGACCCGACGCCAGTCAACAGTACACGTTATCACTGTGCGGCTACGTAAACACTTATTGTGCATCAAATTGACAAAACCAACAGTATTTACCTGCTCAAAAACGCTTTTAGCCAAGTTACAATGAGCAAATTAAGATCCGGAGTGAAATAGAGACGGGCCGAGGCAACGCCATCGACGTTTTATTTTGGAACGCTGGACTAAAGACGCGAAACTGTATAATTACTGTGTTACATTTCCTGTGCGATGTTGGGGGAGAGTTTTGGTTAAAAAGTTGACATTAGACGTTTACTGGGACTTATTGCGAATGTGTATTGAGACGTTCATCGCTATCCACGGGCGCACTGCTATGCGCCACGATTTGGTGCATTTTATAAGACACACATCCTCTGATCACTACTGCGAAGGAAGAATTTAGTCACCGAAGCAGGTAAGAACAACGATTTTTTTTGTTTTTATTTTATGTAACATGCTAATTAGTAAGTTGAGCTCTTTCTAGAACTCTTCGGTGTGCGAAATGTTGTTGAATTACCATAACGCTTTATCAACGCTTGTGAATTCCAGCTGTAATCGTATGCTCTTAACGCAGGTAACGATAGCAATCACAAATGAAAAAAAAAAAATGTGTCAAAGTGCAGACCAATGTGCAGTTGTATGGAAACTGAACTATTCGTAGAAAACTATTCCATTGAAGTACAAAATTGGCGTAAGTGTTTCTAATTGTCTTGAAGTGGAATCCTATTAATTTATTATTAAGGATAATGGTTGTTTAATGGGTATCGTCGGACAACGTTAAACACATAGGTTATGCTGATATAAACAAACAAACAGGCTCTTATAACGCGAGCCACAAACAAAGGAGTACCTATTAATATTCTTAACTCGTCAACCTTGTAAGTTCATGCTCTGCTTCACCTCTGAAGAAACGGTAACGTAAGCAGAAACATTAAATAAAGGACGACTACAAAATAACTACACACAAAGAAGAGATACCAGTCGCCTGTTTTAAAATTCAGGTGGATGGATCAACTATGAATGCAAACTGGTGGTAGCATGCAAAAACCATTATAAAAGTCAAGAATGCATTTAAATGGAACATTATGCATGGCATTGTTTCTGTTAAGATAACAACTCCATAATCATGATGAACACAGTCATTAAAAATCTTAATCAACAAACCGGTGAAGTCTTCTTACAGGACTGGTAACCTTTTTGCACTTGGACCTACCTATAACAAAATTACAATCTTAAAAGTTCAACCATATCTTCGAAAACCACTTGTTAACAACTGCAACAGTCCGAATACAAGAGTTAGCCCTTTTATACACAAAGGCCATTAAAAGAATGGCCCCCAGATAATAGGTACCGAAGGCGACAATATCTTTATAGATATTGGTCAGGCTCATCGTCATCGTTTATATTAGGTATTATATGTATAGATTTATACTAGAGTATAATAGGCCCATGTTTGTAAACATAACCTTATATTCATTATAACCCTCCTAATGCTTCTCTCAAAATTTTCGCCGCCATTATCGTCATTTTTGCCAAGAGCTCCATTGCTGGCCATAGACTCTGCACAAGTACAGTTCCTTAGACACCATTCCTAGAGCCATTTGCTTCACAATTTAGTAATAACCAATACCCACCCAATTGTAAATGAACCGAGAGCGGACCCAAGTTGGCCGCAGCAAGGAAAACCTGCTTGTGGAGATTAATTGAAGCCTCTGCCCTGGAGTCTGTTTGTTCATTACGGGAACTGTTGTACGCTACTGCGGGCTCAGTACTGGGCCGTCATAATTTAGATTGCCACTGACACGGTAAGGTGAAGACGAATGAACCAATCCCAAGCGGAGCGCCCCCCAGGAAGAAGGTAGCAGAGATAAACTTCAAAATTTACGTTGTCTGTAAACATCCCAGAAAAAAATCAGGTCAGCATACCCGACTCGGCAATAAAGTTGAGCAATAGACAAGAAATAGTTTAATAGCTTAGCTTAGAGATGTTTTACAATTGAGGTGTTTTCGTGTACCTATTACGCACGATTTCCCCTACAGACGACCTATGCCGTTTGTACGAATATTAATAAAAAAGCAAGATAGAATAGTTAAAATGCAACATTTACGTGTCCACAGAAAGTGTTTACGAAATATTTGTTGGTATTTGGCTCCGACAGAGAACCAGAGTTGTCGACATAGCTCACAGAATAAGTAAGCTGAAGAGGGATTGGACCGGCCATATTAGCCGTAGAACCGATGACCGTAGACGTGTTCTTTAGTTTCTTGACTGGAGACCGCGAATCCGCAAGCGTAAAGATAGGACGCCCGGGCCCTCAAGCTCGGTGGAGCGGCGATCTTCGCAGGTTGGCTGGTAGCAAATGGATGAGTTGCCGAGAATCGAGTTGAGTGGCGTGCGATTGAAGAGGCCTATGTCCAGCAATGGACTGTTGTAAGCTGATGATGATAATGATTTTCTCCTGCAACTACACCAGTGCAAGAGCAAGGAAAGATCCTAGAAACTAATTGGATAAACATACCTACTCAATATGTAGGTACTTAATAGAGAATGTAACAGGAAAACATGAATGATTGCGGCTGGGTAATTTGGAACAATGCATCTTGATTCATTTTGTAAATGGACCGATGAGTACCTATAGGGAAAATGAATAAGTACTTGTTTGGTCAATATTTACCTATTTTATTCACGTATACTGTGTGTACGTGACCTTTTTACATAAAATGTAATAAAAACTTTTATATTTGTGATGACAATTTAACCGCAATGACCACAAGAATGTAAAATCCAATTTTCGCGTAAATTCACTTAATCATAATCATTTCTAACGACGCACGCAGGGTTTCAAGTGACGACTTCCCTGCATCTATCAAAGCTTATATTTACCATACGATATTGCTGTTACTAAATAGCTCAAATGACACTATTGTATTTCATTACAATTGTTACGCAAAGTTATTTCTATTACGGACAAGAATGATCTAGGTACTTCCGAAAGGATCTCTCAATAGCGTTTGATACTCTTAATCATCCGAGTATAGTTGCTTCAAAATTTTCGGTAAGTATCTATTACGGACAAGAATGATCTGCTTCCAAAAGGATCTCTCAAACGCATTTGAACTCTTAATCATCCGTGTATAGTTGCTCCAATATTAATCATGGCATTTAGTAATGAAAACAAAATATACTAAGAAAACTGATTCATGAATCTAGGCCACTTTAACCTACTTAAATATTACAAAAAAAAAACAAAAACAGAGAGAGACAAACATTTCGACAAAACAAAGCACGATGAAGCTTTTGCTGAATTTGTCCTTATATTCCTTTTATTTTATTTTATAATGTCTGCTTATCATTCAAAATTTCAAACATTCTTGTTTGGTTTGGTGTTAAAAATTCAAGATCCTCACGAATTGACGTAAGCGGTGAAACGAGTTACCTTTACCTCGTACATGGTACACGCTTAATGGATCAACTTGTGTTTCAGATAAACAGCATGTGGATATCACATGAATAAGTATTTTGTGGATATGGAAAATAGTTGCCTTTTGAAATCAAAGTACGCCACTGTCCTTCATAAAAATATGGTAAAATCACCAACAATGGCTTTGAGATCTCTTGATGGCCAATCGTCGGTTCATTCATGAATATACGAATATGACACATGTACTAATGAAACTGATATAATTAATCGTACGTTTACTTGATAAATAATATAATGAGGAGTGTGGAAGCTATTAAAAAGCGGATGTATAGGAATGGAAAACATTAACAGACATAAGAGAAAGCACTGTGTCAACTGTAAACAAATACATAACATGAAGATAATGATGCTATAAACGGCGGAAAATTTATTAGAGAACAAAATGAAAAGATTTCTGCTATTTCATCACCAGTATCAACAATTTTATCGGTCGCAACTGCCAAACGTTTTGTTGGTAAACCTGTTCGGAAATCAAGATACAACAAAAAAAAACCTATACGAGCATAAATATTAAGTCATTTTAGTCTTTCGATACACGAGGCTCTTTCTGATACTGTTTTCAAAGACCAAGTAGACACAATAGTCTAGACAGCTTTTTAGATAACATTAAACAACCATATAAACCACCACAATTGAAGCTTAATAGAAATGCGGTTGATAATTAACACTATGTATTGAAACAAGTTGTGAACTATCTTTAGATGAATGAAAAGGTTTTTCAATCTTGCCTGTTTTTGTAGCTTTGCCTTACTTTTCTGAACAAACTTATTGCTTTCCAAAAATATAGTCTTCCTCACCCCATTCTCTTTTTGTTACAGATCGCTATTGATGGCGTTACTCAGCGTTCAGGGCGATTGGTATTTGTATTTTTGGTTGATATACTGCAAAATCTATTCAGCTATTATTTGGTTGTTCAGCAATCACTGCCGCGGAGCTGATAAGGTTCGCTCAGTGATAACGAGTGGAGTAAGCGGACAGTCGCCTGCAGGCCTCCATAGAGTTCGCACGCGTCGCCGAAGAGCGCCCCAGCAGCACCGCGTTAAACACATCGTTGCTTTAGCAAGGAGACCGTCTCTAAGAAGGATCGTGATGGCACCAGGAGCTAGCACCGCCCATACCATGATGGAGGACAAAGAGAAGATCCTACACGGAGCTTTGGCAACCGGTGAGTTCATTGTTTTTAACGGTTTTGGATATGTGTACAACAGCTTTTGTAACTTTTGTTTTGTGCTCACGATTTCTGGCGCCCGTCATGCAACAAGAAGGTGTGTGGTCAACCGAGTTATTGTTCTGTCACGAATTCACGATGTTGTTTTGTTTGCCAATGTTTTCTAAACCCATGAACACGCCTCCGTTCGGCCAGTTTCAGAACTAGGTGCACTGTTATTGACATAATTATATACATTTGTGTTATTATTCTTGATTATTATAACGTCAAAATTTTTAGCAGTCGGTTGGTTATAAAAAAATTGTTAGGACAAGGTTTTGCTTAATTGAAAAAAAAAAAAAAACTTTTTTAAACTGCTAAATCGTAAGATCCAATATCGTTTGTATTCCACTTTTAATTTCCCATTTCGCCGGCAATAATGCAAGCAAGTACTGATTAATCAGAATGTACAGAAATAAATTGATAATAATGTATAAAAATAGAACTTTTGTATGTAGCTTTTATGCAGTGAGAATGAATTGATCAGTCTTGTCGAGTAACCGTTCTCTGAGATTGCTTCCTACTTAGTCGTGATCGATGAGGTCAATAGCAAGAATGGAAAGCAAAAAATCAGCTATTGATATTCTGATATCACGAACGAGCCTCCAAGCGTATAAATAACATTCAAAATGGCTAAAACAGGTAGTCTTCCGCCAGCTTTATTTATTCTGTAGCCTTTAAATAACAATTTAATGAATCTATAAAGTACATTCTTAATTACTTCAAGCGTGAAATTAAAGTGGTCGTTTCGTTTTAGGTTGTTTTGCTTTTTCTGCGAAAGTCCAAAATTAGTTTCCAAGTAGGACGATCTATAACAGTCCGTTTACGACGAACGATGTTTGAATATAGGCATGAAATTAATGATACAAAAAGTCTTTATTAAAGCCAACAATAGGTTTGCAAGTACTGTGAATTCACACCAATTGAATTTTCCGCATTCTTATTCTAACACCTATGCAATGCTTTTTTGAATTTAGAACTCATATCGTAACGAATCCCGCAAACAATAGAGATGGGTCGTCGACGCATTTGGCGTAAACGGAACTAGACCGTCCATTTAAGTTCATCGACTAGTTCATAAACTAGTTGAATTCGTCGACTAGTTTATGCGTCGACTTGGTTATGCAGTCGTTTATATAAACGTTACAACGAAGTCTACGACGCGGTGACGGCGACGTAGGCAGTAGACTAGAGACTGCTCTGTGCTGTAGCCGCTGTAGGTACATATTAATTTGAACTTCCCTTCATACTCGAGTACATAGTAACAAATGCATTCATCCTAATAAAATAATCACCCAAATAAATTTTAACTCTAAATTTAACCTAGAGTTGATATTTGTACAGAACGGATGTAATTTACACTCGTCGTATACAAATATCAACTCTCTAGTGCTAGATTTAGAGTTAAAATTTGTTTGAGTGATTATTTTATTTCTAAGGACGAATAAATTTGTGCTATGTGCCTACGTTCTTGAGTCAGTCCGTCGTCCAGTTCGAGCGTTTACGCGTTTACTCGTTTAGCCGTTGTTGATCGACTGCCGTTCATGCCGTTGAGCCGTCGACGGATTCGACTAGTCCACGGATTGTTGGTGAACCGTCCGTTCGTTCACAGTCCGTGGACGGTCGAATAAACTAGTTCGTTCATTCAACGCTCATCTCTAGTAGAGATGGGTCGTCGACGCATTTGGCGTAAACGGAACTAGACCGTCCATTTAAGTTCATCGACTAGTTCATAAACTAGTTGAATTCGTCGACTAGTTTATGCGTCGACTTGGTTATGCAGTCGTTTATATAAACGTTACAACGAAGTCTACGACGCGGTGACGGCGACGTAGGCAGTAGACTAGAGACTGCTCTGTGCTGTAGCCGCTGTAGGTACATATTAATTTGAACTTCCCTTCATACTCGAGTACATAGTAACAAATGCATTCATCCTAATAAAATAATCACCCAAATAAATTTTAACTCTAAATTTAACCTAGAGTTGATATTTGTACAGAACGGATGTAATTTACACTCGTCGTATACAAATATCAACTCTCTAGTGCTAGATTTAGAGTTAAAATTTGTTTGAGTGATTATTTTATTTCTAAGGACGAATAAATTTGTGCTATGTGCCTACGTTCTTGAGTCAGTCCGTCGTCCAGTTCGAGCGTTTACGCGTTTACTCGTTTAGCCGTTGTTGATCGACTGCCGTTCATGCCGTTGAGCCGTCGACGGATTCGACTAGTCCACGGATTGTTGGTGAACCGTCCGTTCGTTCACAGTCCGTGGACGGTCGAATAAACTAGTTCGTTCATTCAACGCTCATCTCTAGCAAACAACCGCATTGTTTGACTTGTTACCTCATTACCTGCCAGTACTGAATCTTATCCAAACCATTGTTAGCATCTTGGCATCAAGTCTTAAGGCCTTCTGAGAGTCCGTTCATGACTTCATGGCAATTGCCCGAAGAACTGCAGATCTTGATGGCAACGCGCCAGTAACATTCGGTCTGGTCTGACAAATTTTCAGAGAATCCATTGGACGACTATATTTATCATTTCACGTTTAGTCTGCGTGATGACGCTAAGTTAGATATTAGATTTTCGCCATAAACACTATCTGATACGATGCAGTGAACATTAGCAATCGATAGTTTCATTACACCACTCAGTGATGGCGGACTTTATCTGTGGGTACCTTTCTCTTTATCTTTTTTATTATCTCGGAACATCATCCGTTTAGCAATTAACAATTTTCATTTATAACATCAGTCATTCGGCGCTTTTCACCTTTTGAAAGCTTTGGTTGAGCAGTTTGGTCGTGATTGACCTCGTTTGAATTGAAGAATTTAAATGTACGATCATTTTGAAGATTTCATGCAATTATTGGTTGTAAATTATTTCAATAAACAGTAGCAGATCATTCATTCACGACCACGACCGTTGATTTCCCTATTGTACCGAACCGAAGGATCATTAGTTGAAGCTCACGATGATGGGCAATGAGTTGATGATTCATGCTTTTTAGTGTGGTGAACTACTATTCTAGATATTGTTACAATGATGTCAGTTACAAGGCTGGATGACCCCGTTGGCGCAAACACAAATCCATCAGCCAAATGTCTAATGAGGCCTGTTCAAGAACCGGATCACTCATCGACATCAGACATTTTCTTAGCTTCAGGATTTTCGTTTTCTTTAGTAGACTTTCTGAGAAGTGTCTGGAATGTGTGTCGGTTATAAAAAGTCAATGAAGTTAGTCGTTGCGTGGTGCAGTGTACCGGTCAATTGCCTCCGGCCGTCGCCGCCGCTTCGTTGCCAGAGCACATGCATGAAAGAAACGCATTGAACTTTGCACTTTACTAAGAATAACTTTTCACATTACAATATTAGATCATGCCATCTGCATTGTTAACGTTTGGTAAAGTGTGGCTCATTCGTTCAGCGATAGTGATGTCTTCCTTTCTTTAAGTCACCATACGGTTTTTGATGTTAGTTTTGTTCTGTCCTTGTCCATGTCTTTCAACTCACATGCCAGCAGATATCCGATGGTGCTTTGCAATCGTTAACATGATAGTTTGCTGAAATATTTACATCTATCCCACTTTGCTTTTATAAATCTTATTTCTATCAAATTATCCACATTTATTCTGCGAAGTCACGCCTGAATTTTTTTTTTTTTTTGTACAGTGACTTGGAGGAATCACCTTTTATTAAATATATAATCATGGTCGTGGCACGTGTAGGTAAAATGATTAATGTAATTAAAGATTAAAGACCAATATTCATTAAGATAATCATTTCGACGGTGAGTGACGAGAACTTAAAACAATATTACAAATCGTGGGTCTCCGACCTTTGTTAAACAAACTTATCTAATAAAACATGGGAGATAAAAGAAAACCGAAGTAAAATACATCATTAAGAATAACGTTATATTTCTAAATCTATATAGGCATCTCAATGATAAGCGCCAGAATTTATTTTTAAAACATTTTTTTTTCTCCAATGACACTTGACATCGAAGTTAAAAACATTATTGCCACATTGACGTGACTTAAAAAAAAAAACAGCTAATCGCGCCATTTTGTGACGTCAAAGCCGCGCCTCCGATTAGGACCGTTGCTTTAGAAACAAACATTTAAATGTCAGTAGGTAGTGGCAATAAAATTATTCATAATAATAACATTTTTATTACAATGACGTAAGAAATAATAATTTCCGCACAAGCAATTTTATCGATAAAGCTAGTTTGGCATGAAAATTACTTAGGTACATGCTGAAGATTTTCTTGATACAAACTGAAGATTTTCTTGATAACAATGTAAGTAACTAAGCATATTATTACTTAGTAGCGATTTACAGTAGTCACGTCAAATAATGGATTAAAAACAAGCAATTTAATTTTGATTAGCTTGATGATCTTCTTCTATAAGGTGTGGTTAGTGACTAACTAACCACACCGTGCCGTGCCTAGCTTGATGATAATATTATGATTTTAACAAAAGGAAATTAGAAATGTATTTTTTTCTAAAAGGGAGTGTCTCTATCAAAGTCTTACAAAACAAATTCATCAACAATTTTGATAACATTTGTAATATTAGATGTAAGAGATTGCGTGAGTTTTATCTGCCCCCTGCAAATTTATCAGTCCGGTGTTGCTATGTTCATTATCAAACTCCTCGCCTATGTTTACAAACCATAGCACAAAGACTTTTACGAAATCATTGTATAAGTTTAACTTCAACAAGATAAAGTTGTTTTTCATTCAACACATTTTATCGCCTACACATGGCAAGACAAGGTGCCGCATAAATTAAATTTGCTATTTTATTATGCACCGGTATAAAATAAATATTGCTACACAAGAATTATTTTATAAATATTGCAAAACTTAATTCTCGTATGCTTCGTTGCTTTTGTTTTAGCAGAAACGTTTTCAAGTAGTCATCGATTTAAAAACTTTACTATCGATGAATATTTTTTTAATCTCATTATTGAACAACCATTGCTCAAGATATAGCGATGTTTTGAGGGCATGTTGATTAACAAAGTAGGTATATCTACTATACTACGTTATAAATATTTCGAAACAGACAAATCCACTGAATGGTGGGCGTGGGCCAGACATTCGGGTAGCAACATTAGTTACTACTCAGATACTACAGCGGATGACGCCATTTAAAATAAAACGATCACATTGAAGGCTCGTTCTTTTTAGGTCTATCTATTTTGAATTTTTCGCTGTTGACCAGAGACACTGTTTTTTTTTTTTTAAGTTCCAATACAATGTGACATTGTTGATTTCAATATGCAATAAAATGCAGTTCATTCATAATAAGCATTGTGTTTTTATAACAGAACTTATATAAATAATTATATTTAAATTGCAATATCAACAACCGAAGGACCATTTAGACTTAACATAAAGATGACAATTAAAATAAATAACTTTAAATGACTTACAAATTGCTGTTATTTATTTACAAATTAGACCTTAAACCATTAAAGGTATTCATGAAAGAAATCAATCTTAAGTATAATAATTGGTCTTAACATTAAGAATCAATGTATAGTTTAAGTACTAGTAGGTATATAGGTAGCCGATTTCTGAAGTTTCAACAAAAACAGTTGTTAGATTTGTATTATTTCAGAAAACTATAGATAATAACATTATCATCAATTGACTTGTTTTGTTCAATTTAATGATGAATCCTACATCTAAAAGTTGTTATTTTCAATCTAATCTGTATGTATGTGCAAGAGGGGTCAGTTCTAAGAAGCGACGTCACTTGACTTGACCTGATGATTGCAAATCAATAGGAAGTTTATAGCTTCACGCATAAAGTGCATGCTACAAACGTCACCCATTGAAACGTGCTGCATTATTACATTCACTTTATTGCGTACCATTTTTATGACTCCAACTACATATAAACATACAATCTTGAGAAAATACAAACAAACGTAACTTTGTCTGTGTCGAAAAAACTTAATAGGTACCATAAAGCGTTCAGTAATAGTACCTATAGCTGTCCATCAGAGAAAGATTTTTCGAAATCGGGTAAGTAGTTTCAGAGATCACCTCCTTCATCCAAACTGACAAACTTTGCCTCTTTAAAACAATGGTGTAGAAACCATTTTAAATATTCACGTTCAAAACGACGGGTAACTGTTCGACATTGGAATTGCAATGCATGACTTTTTCTCATGGACATCTAATGATTTAACTAGAGAAGTCCAACGTTTGTTGGAAAGAAGCCATTATGACAATTTTTTTTCTGTCATCCTCGTTTTTGTGTTGAAATGTTACAAGAAAAAAAAAACAAGTTTTTGGGAAAATCTAAATTTGCCCATATCTTTTTATCGTGTTGACTCAGGACTTGTTTTTATACGCCTAATTTTAATAGGGACTATAGGCCTCAGTATCTGGTATAAATTTCAACTTGCTAGGTCCACCCGTTCCTGAGAAAATCGGTGGTGACGGACGGACAAGAAAGTGTTCCTTTCTTTACCTTTTGAGGTACGGAACCTTAAAAACACGACAGATATAATTTGGTCACTAACCGTAAACCAGGTCCTAATTTTGTGCCATGGCACCTTTTGCCTAGAACGATGTATTACTTAGATATCGCTTTTTTAATCCATGGTACGCAAATCCGCATTGCCATAGCAACTGTTAATACTAACACTGTTTAATAATTTAGCATTCTGGTGAATTCATGCGACAAGGTTCAATCAAACGGCTTTGTTTTATTAATTACTAGCGGACGTCACGCGGTTTCACCCGCATAGTTCCCGTTCCCGTGGGAGTACGGGAATAAAATATAGCCTATGTCACTCAGGGTGAATGTAGCTTTCTAATGGTGAAAGAATTTTTGAAATCGGCGCAGTAGTTTTTGAGTTTATTCATTACAAAAATGCACACAAAAATATAAAAATACAAATCTTTCCTCTTTATAATATTAGTGTAGATTTTCCTTTACTTTGCATGTTTCTCTGAATCCAACTTGATTAAGTGCACTTTTTCCTTTATCTACACTTTATTTGGAAAGGCCAATGCCTAGACTTCTCAGAAAACATTATTTAATTCTGATAACATCATCGAAGTATCTATGTCATCATCAATCTCCTGCCCTTACTTATCCAAATTTATTTGTGGTATCCGGCAGAGTAGAATAGAACCAACCCATTACACTCACGGGTGTCGTATAAGGCGACTAATGTCTGAGGCAGAACACCTTGCGCCTCCGTAGACCTGAGAATGGGCAGCAGCGTTTTCTGTTAGTCTTTCATCACTGCGATTTCCAATCCGCCTGCTAAGCGTGGAGATTACGGCAAATTCCTCCCTTCATGGGAGAGGCTTATGTCCAGCAGTGGACGTTATGGGCTGTTGTTGTTGTTGTTTGTTGTTGTCAGCAGTCACCTCCTTTCCAGCCATATCATCCTTCACACAGTCATGCTTCATACATCATCGAAGTATGTCTAATCATCAATGCATTTCCAGCTGATGGTATCTTAACAAGTAACACACAATCCATCTGCCACAGAATAATATGTAAGCTTTCTGGAATTTTACCGTGCGTACGTAATAAATAGCTTTAATAAATATGTATTTCACCTACTATCTGTCGTATGTAATTTATCTTTGGAGTACTCATTCCCGTTTTATAACACGCATGTGACGGGCAACGTGACTGGTTGTATAGGAAAACTACGCTCAATAAACGTGTTACCTTTGCTTGTTAATAACTTAATTAAGTTTTTTTTTTCATCTACATTTCCATTAGCTGTAGCTAGGGTATGATTCAGTCTTTCTGTATTAGACTTGTTGTCATTTCGCTTCAAAATGGATTCGTCTGTTTTTAATCGTATGGCTTTTGTCATACTTAATAGTTAGCTACTTATTCTTGTTCAGTCTTTAAATAGCCGGACATCTTTCAATGTGACCGTTTTGTGCATTCCATAAACGGTTGTCTCATTTGACATCGCATCACCTAACAAAAAAAATCCTTTATCTTTATAAAACATCGTCTTGAGAACTTGGACACTTGGGAACATTCGCTTGCGTTCAATTTGTAATTGATTTGAGTCAACGAGGCTGATGAGGTCAAACTATGCTTTATTTAATCATGAGTTCTCACGCTACGTCATATCATCACATGCCACATTGTAAACTTCAATGATTATAAACAATGTATGTAAACCGCAATTGAACCATTCATGGCCATGTGACATCAATTTCATACATGCAAGTTTATTCACCATAAAATTCCAGACATGTACTCAATGCAGTTTACGTATCCTTCACACAATGAAGCAGACTGAAGCATGGTTAACAATAGGTAACAAAGATAAAGGTTAACAGCTCCATATTTTCAATTCTTTTGCAAATATAATAATATGCGGCATGGAAATTTAAAATATAGACAAAGATTTATTTGCCAAGACTTCTAGCGGATTAGCACAAGACTGGTTTTTCTAGACATTACAGACTCCGGACAAATAAAGCAAAGTTATATAAGTTATCTGTTATCGTTTAGTTGAGAGCGTTAAACCAGTGCTAATTAACTTGTAAAACAAGTATCTTATGAAGTCATTCCTTTTAAGCTTAACAAATAACATTTAATTTAATCATCTTGAATTTGAGCCAAATTAAAATCATAAGGATCATATCTATGGACTGATCTTTAGAGTCAAAGACCTCTTGGTATGCGGTTAAAGTTAAGGACCAGAAAAAACTGCTTTTGTTCGAAATTTTATGAAGATAAACAATGTACGACGACAGTCCGAAGGCTGGCGAAAGGTGTATTTCCTGTTTCTCCAAAGTTGTCTGGACAAAATAGTGAAATGTCAAGCTTGACGGTGAAATTTTTGATCTCTTCCATGAAAAATATGTGAAAATATTAACTTGACCAAGCGAAATCGTGATCAGCCAGACAGTTTTTTTGAAAGGTTTAATAAGTAATAATAGGAGACACACCTCTATTGACATCGTTAATCTAAATATAGCGTCGGTCCACGCGTCGTCGGAGCTAGATCGTTTCCTTGGCGGTACAAAGTCCGTGCTCTCTGGCAGTTGCGCCTGCGCCGCTGAGTGCCGCATGCCGCGCCTGCACATGGGGGCCTTGATGGTAGTTGCAAAACGAAACTTTCTGTTTATGCTTATGATACTATTTCAATTTTAAACTAGCCTCGTCTGATAAAAGAAAACAAAAAGAAGATTTGAAGAATATGAACAAGAAATAAGCGGGACCTATTAATTAGTTAAACTAATTCAAAAATAACAGGCATTCCTAATGCAGCTGTGGAACAAATAGGAAACATAATTTGAGTCGGCAATGCGTGGAAAATCGATTGCTTATCTATCAATCATTATCGTTTGAAAGCGATAAGATGGAGTAAAATAATGACAAATCAATGTTACCCATAAGGAAGCTGAAGCTGCTATTTTACAAGGCATAAATAATATAAAATAAGAAAACAAGATTTTTTTATTGTTCAACATTTCAAAAGTCACTTGTATCACTAGTATCGTTATAACCTTTAAATGCCATTAATTACATCAGATTAGCTAAGGATATTCATGTAGACAATAACAAAAACGTTCGAAATAATATAAAAAGTCTAGTCTAAAATTGGTATGATGTCATTGTTTGTTAAAGACAAAGGCAAGGCTGAAGGCGTGTCGGCGGTGCCGCCTTTTTATTGGTCGGTTTCTGCCATATCAACAACCATAAATGCCACTTGTACAAACCGCTCAGGTATGATGACGCGGCTATACTTCATTTAGCTCTTCGAAACTGGATACTAACTTATCTTTATTCTTTTAAAGCCACTCATAAATTGACAAGTCTCTGACAGATATTGGTCTTTCTGTTCGTAAACTTGCTGTATCTTTTCAGGAAGATTTGTCGGTATCTTTGACGGGTTTGCTCGTTGGACCTTGATCTATTCAGCCGTACCTATCTTCTCTTAGTTTTATCAATTTGTGTCAACGATTAACGTTCAGCCTGAAAAACTGTTCAAATATTTGCCGTTCGGTTCTTGCAGCTGGGAAGGCGTTCTTGGCATAATTAATTTCCCGACGTTTATTTATTACTGATGCGACTGGTCCAGTTTCAGAATATTATTCTCTTTCGCTTTTTGTTTGATGAGATCATTATTTTAATAATTTCCATTCTGGGAAAAGTTCAATTAGATTAAAGAAAATGTTAATCCCCATATTATCATGAGAGTTGTTTACAGTTTAACTATTGCATGTATTATCATGATTCTGACCCGGACTCGCTGCTAAGGTTATGTTATTGATCAATTATTCGCTGACGAATGGCTGTCTGAGGCAATCTAATAAATATTCGAGACAAGTGTAACTTTAGCATCTATTATTAGAAATTGGAACGTATTGAGAATTTAATTGGACACGCCCACGGTACGCTGCTTGATAAGCGTTTATTGCTTCAATAATATTTGATTGTTCAATAAAGTCATTAAACACGGCTTTTATAAGTGCAAGTACACTGTTTCTATCTAAATTCGGGTTAATTAAGCTATGTTCCAGACTCATTTTAACATTGTTCTCATTTATTTCGACGCTTTAATTGAATGTCATGTCAGGCATTGGTTAGTCCGCATAAATCCAAAAAATCCTGATATCATAAATATTGTACTTATAAGTATTTTGCCATTGTTCTAGCATCGATGCGCGCACGCCGCATCAGCCAGTTTGCGCCGCTGCTCATCGCACTGGTGGGTCTACCGGCGCGTGGCAAGAGTCAGCTTGCGCACAGACTCTCTAGGCATCTCAACTGGAACGGGGAGAGCACTAAAGGTAACATAATATGCTTGTAGACTTGTAGTATACATTACACATACAGACTACGGTTAAAACTGGGAAAATAGGACCAAGTTTTAGTACCTTTTTTTTATTTTTTCGGATGGTAAATCATCAAATGATTCCTCCCGCTCTGGGCGGAGCAGGAGGGAGTGTCAGACTTTTACTGACTAAAACCCATCCATGTTCCTTCATTGCCCTTTGTGTTCCGGGGCCACGGTATCTCTTTCGAACAGTCCCGCAACCCCGGCCTAAGTTTTAGTACCCTGCAACATTGATTCTATCTGAAGTGTCTAAAGACTGGTAGATTCCATTAATCAACAAAAGCTGGAAGGCTTGGTCTTCCTATTAATTACTTACACTGTAATAATTATGATTTATAACCTCTGACTGTTAACGAGTCATTAAAGAAGCTATATGGTTTAAATGCTTTGACGTCAGACCAATTGACTTCTTTTATACTTTGTTGGAACTGCTGATCATGAGATTAACAAAGCGTAAATGGAGGCCAAGATAAAAGTTCCAAATTACTTCTTTGAAGCTGTTTATAGGAATGATCATCATGAGTGGACCCGTTTTTTGGTCTGTCTCGAATGATGTCTCACATGATTGATGATATTGTAAATTTAATTATCCTTGCGGGGGGTCAAAGTGATCTTATCTTGGCTTTCAACACACATGTACTGCAGTAGATACAATTTGATTGATGCTTTCCTCGAGTTTTTATAAAGCCACTTTCGGCTGGATTTTCCCGGTGATGAAAATTTTAAATGACTTACAAAGTAAGTTTTATCGAACATTTTTGATAATAATATGATAAGATAGCCTTTAAATAAAGTGATTCGTAAGTTAAATCCTTCCGGCGAATGTTATTTAGATTAGAGATATTTATTCATTAAAAGCGTTCTTAGTCATAATTTCAGAACCTTTCAGCCTTTTAACCTTCCAAAGGTTTATTTTATTTCATTCAGTAATATTGATAAATTCTTCAGAACATAGTCTAGCCGCTACCTACCTAGTAAAATTCCTATCCTATCTACAATATAACTGTTGTCAGATCACATTACACAATCGTGTTATTTACAAAGTAGTGTTTACAAAAGGTTGTGTGTTGTTGTATGTATCAGTTAACGGGTATACAATAAATCACATAAGCGCAGACTGCTTGTAGGTACTAGGTACCTACACAATAAACCCTGACCTAGATGGAAGCGTTGGTCTCGTCTCTATACATTTATATTTATCTAACACAACACTCACGGCCTAGCTCGCGAGAATATCTTTATAACTGATTAGATATTGCGGGTTTCATCTTGATAAAAAGTGGCCTAATTGAAGAACATGGATGTTTGCCAATCAAGGAATTATATGGTTCAGTTTGTTTGTTGTTTCCAGTTGTTCTAAATTGTCATAATAAATAAATATTCTATAGCATTGCATAATATGTTGCAGACGTAAACAGAATAATTATAAACACATTATGCAATATTATCACGGTCAAAATAAACAAATTAACGATAGTAAAGGTTTGAAATAACTTGTGTACTTAAATACAAAATGCACAAGTTTTACTAGCGGTAGACTACTACTACTACAACAGCCCATAACGTCCACTGCTGGACATAAGCCTCTCCCATGATGGGAGGAATTTGCCGTAATCTCCACGCTTGGCAGGCGGATTGGAGATCGCAGTGATGAAAGACTAACAGAAAACGCTGCTGCCCATTCTCTGGTCTACGGAGGCGCAAGGTGTTCTGCCTCAGACATTAGTCGCCTTATACGACACCCGTGAGTGTAATGGGTTGGTTCTATTCTACTCGGCCGGATACCACACGGCTAGCGGTAGACTAGCATTTACAAATCTAGAAAAGTTCATTTCTACTGCAAGAAGCGATTGCCACAGCGCTAGTTTGTTTGAAAATACTGCTGACTTATACTCACTTCTAAATATAGGCACTCAGATACTAAGAAAATGTATTATGCAAGCCTTTACATAATGCAAGCCAGGTAGTTTCCTAGGTTTATCAAACAACAGTGATTGTTTTATACATTAGCACTTAGCACAATGTAAATACGTAAGCACTTAACACGTAATAATAACAGATAATAGGGAAACGCGCGCGACACGTGGTCCTTTTCACAAAAGACTAATTAATGAAAATATTTTGATAATTACTCTATGTAACGACTAATGTATTATATGTCATACACTTCCTTTGTTTAACACAATAGCACGTATCTGCTAAATTCTGATATTTCTGTTAAACCATAGCCTATTTTTCACTGAATATTTTTGGTCCTTCGAGTAGACTCTCCTGATAACTGTAAATATTTTTTGTCAGCTTGCCACAAATAAAATATTTCAAGTAGTTTCGGTGTTTGTCTAAAACGATACCACACATCTGATAATCCTGCATAGCAGTTACAATTTAATCACCCAAAAGAGTTGGTCCTTCGAGCCGGATACAACTTTCCTTTAGAAGAATTCTTTGTCAGTTTCTCTTAAAAGTATTTGTTTCCAGTGTTCGACTGCAGCGAGTACCGTCGCCGCCACATGTTATTGTATGGCAGCCATGACATTTTCCGCGCAGACAACGCCCAGGGCTCCGCGATACGTCGCCAGAGTGCCCGTGAGGCTGTGCAAGATGCGGTACTATGGCTGAAGGATGGAAACAGTGTCGCTGTAAGTTTATTTCTTATCTTACTTTTCACATATTTGTTTTAAAATGTATAAACAGCAAAAGTCATGTATTAATTAAAGAATCAGCACTTGCTTACTAAGGTTACTTAACCAATAGTGAAAGTGCTGAGAAATTGTTTCATTAAAGTTATTTTAAAGTCTTGTGAGTAATTACGTGTATACGGACATTTGCTTTCGTTAGTCTGGTCTTAAAGACCGTAAACAAGTAGTTAACTAATCCGCGATCGAACCCGGAACCCTGCTAACTGCAGCAAGGCCACTGGTGTCTTGGAAATCAAATATGATTCGAAGGCATAACACGTGATGAATTAACGTGGACCAAGCAAAAAGGATGTAAGGATCGTAGTAGGTGTTGCGGGACTGTTTGAAAGAGATACCGCGGCTCCGGAACACAAAGAGCGATGAAGGAACATGGATGGGTTTTAGTCAGTAAAAGTCTGACACTCCCTCCTGCTCCGCCCAGAGCGGGAGGAGTCAATTGATGATTTCCCATCCAAAAATAAATAAAAAAGGTCGTAGCAGGTGGCGTGATGTAGTTCCTGCATGGGAAAAGCCTTGAGTTTCTGTTCGAAACGTGATGTCACTAATTTGTTTATTAGACTTGCTTGTACCTTATGAATTGATTGCATGATTGATTGTGTTCCGAGCGTACGTCTTGAGTAGGAAAGTTAGCACGTGCCACGTGCTTCTCTATTGGTAATTAATTACTTACGTAAATAATTTTGCTACGATTGAACGTAAAATGTTTGAGTATTTCTTTGAAAATTAATTACTTGTTGAAAAGGTAGTTTAATTATTATTTTCCCTGTTTTGATATCGCTCGTTTTAGAGTTTCAGCACCTTAAAATAAACGATAGAGCCTTGACATTTTAGTGTTCTTATAAAATGTTTTTTGAATGAAAAAAAGGAGACAATGATAAGGTCTTGATTGATAGGGGAGAATGAAAGAAAAAAAAACCGGCCAAGAGCGAGTCGGACTCGCGCACCAAGGGTTCCGTTCAAACTTTAAAAAAGACAAACTTAACTTTGCTGTTCGATCAATTAATAAGTTTGTAATAGTAAAATCGCTTTTTTTTTTGTTATTTAACTATATATTTACGGTTTTCAGATTTTTCCCTTTACATGTGCTGTGAGAAATTGCTGCTCCCCAAATTTCGTGATTCTAGATCAACGGGAACTACCAGATAGGTTTTCGACTCAAAACATATAGGGTACTTCCAGTTGACCTAGAACTGTCAATTTTGTTTAAAAGCAAGGTCTTACAGCACAAGTAAAGGGAAAAGTCCGAAAAATAAAAAAGTTGAAAATTAAGGTAAATTTTGGTACATACAAGTTTTCGCGAAAATCTAAATTTGCCCATATCTTTTTATGATGTTGACTCAGGACCTTGATTGATTTTATATAAACCTAATAGGGACTATAGACCTCAGTATCTGATACACTTGCTAGGTCCACCCGTTCCTGAGAAAATCGATGGTGACAGACGGACAAGAAAGTGATCTTATAAGGGTTCCTTTTTTAGCTTTTAAGGTACGGAACCCTAAAAACGTGTTGCGCCGACCCAAAGTACCATGGGACAAGAGCAAAAAGATTGATGAGTGCTTATTGAATCTTAGTAAGTTTATTACCACTGGCTTTCTAACGTGAGTAGTGTTATGTAAACCATAACGAAGACAATAGGGTACACGTGTTAACTTATAGACACAATAAAGTCTACACACATTCTTAGATTTATGTCACCCTCATAAAACATTATATATGAACACATAAACTACCCTAGATATACAATTTAGTATGAAACAACAGAAGCTTTCAATAAACAATTAATGAACTCTTTAATCTTCATCTTAAGGATTAAAGAAATGATTCAGATTGGATTATATCTATTAGTCATTGTTTTTTTTCAGGAAAAAGTCTATTTTTATCGTTTCAACTCAAAATAAACTGATTAGATATAGACACGGTGACTAAATTGTTAAGCTTACGTAAAACGTAATGTAATTTCAAGATCAAGAACATTTTTTTGTAGATTTTTTCCTGTTCTTTGTTTGTAAGCAATCTTAATTAGATTTTAATTACTGACGCCTATTTAACCCATAATTAACCTCGGTAGTATACTTTGCTTCAATGACACCTAAGTTGCCTTCTCATGCAACAATATTTTTCACCTCTATCAATTTAAAATTAATGTAAAAGGCCATCGATACTTATTAAAATCAAATCAGCGGTTTCGTACAAAAGGCCAAACACTACATGAATAAAACAGCAGTTTTTTTTTTAGTTTGTTTCGGCTGTTTCTTCTTCGTCGTCAGGTACGAAACAACGGCCGGGGAGACACAGGCAAAGATAATCTAAGATGGCGCCACCATAGCTGGTCTCAATCTGACCAATGAGGTTAAGCTATTTTGAAATATAAAATGACATTACCACATTTTCAACCAATGACGATGTTGGGCACCAGCTATGCTAGCGCCATTAGTTCCACAGTGTGTCTCCCCTTCCCTCGTGGGGAGTCAAGAATCATTTGCTGAATTCATGGTAACAGTACTTACAGTACCTTGCGATACACCTCACATGTTGTATTTCCACCTCTTTCGATTTATTTAATATCTGTATCCTTCAGATCTTACCCCCATATCCCTTCTTTCCAGATATTTGACGGCACAAACATAACGCGAGAGCAACGTCGCGAACTCAGCGAGTACTGTCTGTCCGACATGGGCTTCAGGATCCTCTTCATAGAGTGCGTCTGCGAGGACCAGGAACTGCTCGAGAGGAACATCATCGAGATCCTTCACTACTCCGCCGACTACAAGTCTATGAGTGAGGAGGATGCCGTCGATGACCTTCGGAAGAAGATGGAGCATTACATGAGGCAGTATGAGCCTATTGATGCAGAGTTGGAGACCGTCAGCTTTGTGCGCGTTGAGAATGGAGGGGAGACTGCGACAGCGCATCGCGTTGCTGGACAGAAGGAGTCTGGGATTCTGGGATATTTGTCCGGGATGAGGGGTCTGCCGCAGACTTTGTACTTCACTAGGGTGAGTGTCTTTAATTTACTATTTTACCATTTTTGTGCAGTTTTGATAGCCCCGCTACTGATTCGTAGGGACCAGACAAAAATGTTTACTTTCTCGGTGATAACGATGACGGGAAAGTCAAAAATGTATTAGATTTAAGACAGCATATGTAATGCAATAGATGTTTTGAAGGCGATTGCCACTTGTCCTAGCCCTCTGGACACAACACCGCGGCGTGGCAACTTTCAGGATACGATACCTAGCTAGACAGATTTTGTAGAAAGTTTTTAGAAGGCTTTTTATTCCTTTACTTGCTTTGCTAGCCATTATATTTGTTTACATTACTTAATCTATAATTCAGTCATTTGGCTCTCTTGACTCATCCTTGATATCTCTGTATCGTCTCCGCGTAAATAAGTTCTAGATCATCTAGTTAGGCTTCCGTTTTAGACAAACATGTTTTCAATACACTTTCTCGAAAACTGGTCCATAACGCACTACGATTAGGTACAACATGCAATGTATTTCACACGCGTGCGATTTTTTCCACTTTCCTGCACGTGTGCGGGAATGAAAATTGCCACAGATAACTATACCTATACTTAGTCCAAATTGGTTCAATGTCTATAGTCTGAGGTGAATGTTTATTTTTTTATTTTGTCAAAGCACTACGCGTCTTTACGGCATAAATATTTTTTGAATTTTCAAATTGTGTTTTTAAATAGAATATCATAGATAAACATGATTATTTAAAACTAATAGTTACTTTTATACACAAATTAACATTTATTTGTGTTCTGAATTCAAAAATATAAAAAAAAAAACTATTTTTTATATTAGGCTGTTTAACGGCTTCATACCATTGCCTCTCTTTCAACCTGGCGAGACCAAAGCGCGAAAAAAAAAAAGAAAATTTAAATCATAGTTTCATAGTTCGTGACAAAAATATTGTTCGTTATTTTATTTTATTTCTTCAAAAGTGTATTGAAAAACGTCGTTTGATACACGTGGACAATTTTGTTATTGCAATTCTCGGCTCAAAAACACCCTCGCCTACGGCTCGTGTGTTATAATTCCGCCTCGATTGCAATAACAAACTTTCTCCACTTGTATCAAAATGTACTATTTCTCGACTCCATATTTATTTTGAGCGGCACTGGCGCGATATCACCAATTTCCTCCACGTGTGTTTCAATCGATAAACAACTTCTGATTTGAATTTGAAACTTTGTTTACAATAAACACAGCTATGGCGGATGCATTTGCTGCGTAAATATCGTAAAATTTATGTTTAGAGTGGAAGCGTAATTTTTTTAGATGTCTAAAATCCCTGAATGGAGCATAGCTAAATCAGTCTTAAGCGTTTCCACTGCTGGAAGACAAGCTTACTCTCGGCTCTGACCATACCAACACTCATAGTTATTTGGTAAATTAGGGTTTTCTTGCGAGTTTCATTACCCACCTTTATCAATTAGGCAATTCAAAGTTGGCAGTCATTTACTGTCAATGTGTTCCGCTACATCTTCCTAATCAATATTCAATATTGTCCCATGACATATTGTCATGTTTCTGGATAACATTCAAGGTATTATAACGCCGCGAGTGCACACAAGGCAGAACTGCAGCCATTCCCAATGTCGCCACGATTCCCAATAGAGTGCCAACTACGTCAGCTGCCCTTTTAAATAAATTAAAACTAGTTGATACGTATTTCCTGATATTACTTGTAATACCTTGATGATATTAAAGGGCTGCGGTTATTTAAATAATCTATTTAATTGATATTAATACAATTACGGTGCGTATCGGCACCGGAAAAATATTCTCGCCAACAATTGTTGACAATCTGTGCATGTCACGCGACGCGTGTTAGTCGGTGACGAAGTATTATATTATCTGTGGTCGGTGACAGAACGAACCAGACTATCAAGTCCATTACCAGAGTAGTGGACTTGATAGTCTCCCAGTCTCATACGTTTTAATACAAAGAACACACAACATGTCAGGTAGAAAAATATTTGCCTGACATGTTGCGACACTTGGGGGAGGCCTATGTCCAGTAGTGTAATATTGTGTATCTTTCGGCTGAAATGATTGATGATGATGATGATGATGTTTCTAGCACGGTCATGGTATAATTCGGTTTAGTGGCCAGAATCCAACAAATACATCTCACCAATATTCCGTTAAATTCTTCACACAAGTCTAATTTCCTGCCATTTCTCCCAACAGCACGGTGAAAGCGAGTACAACGTCCTAGGCCGTATCGGTGGAGACGCGTCTCTGTCACCTCGTGGTCTACTCTACGCGGGTGCCCTGGCCGAAAAGATGAATGCTTTGGCTTGCCGCGATCACATGACTGTGTGGACTTCCGAGAGATGGCGTACTAAGCAGACTGCTGCTGATATTAGGGCTCCGAAGAGAGTCGTCAGGGCGTTAAACGAGTTGGATGCTGTAAGTACCTTTAAGAATGATATTACTTAGAAAACAAAAAATAATAATTATAATAATTACAGTAAATTTTTAGCTGTAAGTTTTCCTAAAACTGTAAAATAAATAAATAATAGCGTAACATCACGCCTGTAATGCCCGAACAGTTAGACAGAAGTGTAGATACCTGATATAGTACACCCAAATTTCTCCAGTTATGTTTAAGTCCCATGTCCCATGGCGAGCCTATAGCCGTCAACAACAAGTCTAGTGTCACAGGACACTAGACTCTGGGGCTGCTACTGAGAAATTCCTAATGGAAAAACCCAATAACACTTTGCCCGACCCGGGAATCGAATTCGAGGATCTCAGGCTCAGTAGTCGCGCTTGCGACCACTCAACTAGCGAGGCAGTCTCGGCGACATTTCTTATTTTGATTGGCTATGAGAATGATCTCACTACCTGCTATGAAGCAGGTAGTTTATATTACTGAAGAAAACGTTGTTTATTTATTTATAATACATAATATAAATTATATAGTTTATATATAACGTAAATTATATGTTATACTCTTTAGAAAAGACTTTAGTCATTTCTGTGTTTGATCTTTGTAAAATCAAAACAAAAACTGACTGATGACGTATCACAATTAGAATCACGTACACCAAATTATATCTAAATGCGTAATATCATTTATCTGACCCCAAGCAAGTTATGCTGACACATCACAGATAATAAGAGTAAAGTACCTTAGTAACTTGACTAGCACAGGATAAACGATTTTATCGTTCCCTGGTACTTAAAAGCTAAGTGTTTTTATGTTTATCACCTCCACAATCGATAATTAGAGCTAAAAACATGATCGATACTCAATTAAAGATAATTAGGAAAACAATAGCAGGTGATTTGATTACGATAAAGATTTGTTTTTCAAAAGCTTTCGAATACATCGACGTCACAAAGAAGGAAATGTACAAACAAGAACTGAAGAATGAACATAAACAAATAGTGTCTGGGAAATCCAATTATGTAGTTTCAGGAATATTTCATGGTAGCGTACGACTCGTATTTAAATGATTCACGAAATCACGAGAAATTGTTGAGGTTGAGACATACAGGAATAAGATCGACACGCCTTAGCTATCACTGGACAGGGTATACTGCCTTGACGTATCCCATCCGATGAACCGAGGTATACGGAACAATTTAGCAAGTTCGTGAACCAAGATTCACCGTACCTATAGCAAGTGTGCCAAGATCTCTGTTGTTGTCTAGATCAATAACTTTGGCCGTTTGTTTAACTTTTCATATGTTTGAGTTTTCTCGCGTTTTATATTTCGTTTCATCATCTACGAGTACTTTCGCAGAAAAAGCTAGAAGGTTCATTGTTTTACTCATTATTTTATTTTTCGCGTTTAGCTTTGTACTGTTATCGTTCAGATTTGTTTCTGACATCGCCAATCATTACGTTATCTTATAATACATCACGTAATGCGATGTTATCGTAGCCGATATTGATTAGAGTTCCGGAATGGTGTGATCGTCGCCATCTTTGAATAAATATAAATGTTTATGGTAAAATCTGTTTACTGTCTAGTGTTTGTCGAGAACTTTCAAGATAACTATGATTAAAATAGAAGAAATATCTACTTATTTTGCTAGTTCCGTTATTACGCAATTAGATACAAGTATTTATTAGAGAGAGATTTCATGTCTTATCAACTTCTCATTGTAAAATAAATTGTCGTCAGAAAATTAATGCTTAAAATGTGACTGTGTCCGGCAACGGAAAAAATTGGAAAACACAATACAATCAGTCATCTTGTAACCTTCGGAACTTAGAATGCCTGTATCAGCAATTTAGATGCATATCGAATCGATTGATCACTTCGATTAAAAAAAATCTCGATAAAAACCTTTCTATGTTACCTAATGGTTACATCGAAACAGTTGACAACACATAAATTACAGCCAATTACTGAATCCATAAAACAGATGATTGAACTTAGAGGCTTGGCTACAGCTGTTGCCTTTAATTTACGACGTATGTCCGCTCGACCTACATCAAAATGACGTCTTTAGATAGTCGTAGGTACTTCGTTATCGTAGGAAAAGTACTATCGTCGTCTATCGAGATTCTGAAACCACAGATTCTATTTATTGTCACCATTATGAGTCACAGTGCAACTTTGACATTGAACTGGTTATAAATAGATCAAAGCTTACTCTGAATTCGTTTGTGAGATGTAATAGTTTAGAGAACTCTTTTTATTTTTGTAGATGTTGTTTCATTTTGAATTTCGCAGTATTTAAAAATATCTGGTCATAGACATCAGACATAACACCAGCCCACGCTTGGTGCCCTAATTTTATTGATCAACGAATGCACCATTTCGTTTTTACACCGAAGACTTCAAAATGCAAATGTACCAAAACAACTTCAATAAGACCTAATCTAATGCCAAATAAACGACGCAATGATTAATTACTGCACATATCATTAAGTAGCAACTCACGTGTAACGCAACGAGGTAATAAATTAAACTATCTGAACCTAAACATAATACGCATTGACATTAGAAATGTATCACGTTTTGTTGTTGACGCTACTGATAATCCTAGTTTATAGAATTAAAGCTATGAAAGTTACATACTAAACCTGTTATTGTATTTACTGGAAATCCAGTTTAAAATAAAGTAAACGTAGGGAATACAACACATAATTAATGAATTACTTTAATTATGGGTCTGCGTATTTACTCTGGGCAGTCAACCTAACAGAATTGCTAACACATCTACCTACCTTTTAGTTTTTGGCGTTATGAGTAAAGAACTTCATCCACAAATGCTCTTACTAATAATTTTCTATCATCTTTTCCAGGGCATCTGCGAGGGTCTGACCTACGAAGAAATGCAGGAGCGCTTCCCCCAGGAGTTTGCATGGCGTGATCAGGACAAGCTGCGGTACCGCTACCCTTGGGGCGAGTCCTACATCGACATCATGACTCGGCTGCGCCCCGCCCTGTCAGCCCTGGAGGATGAGCATAACGTTGTGGTCGTCGGCCATCAAGCCGTGCTTAGGTGCATGCTTGGATACTTCTTGGATGCTAAACTTGGTAAGAAAACCTTTTGTTAATGCATCCTTCAAAGTCCTTGCTATTTTGAATCACTTAGAGCCGAACAGGCATAGCTCCGTTCTTCTATAAAAATCGGACTACTTTTTTTGCTTTTTATCTATCTATTCGTATGGATTAATAAACTGAGATTATTGTGCTTACTGATAGTGAAAGTCATTTGTAAGATTATTTAATTGTGTCGTCAGTGCTAAAGTCCCTTTTTTGCCATTTGCTTTCAAGACTGAAGCTATCTCAATACTTGAGGGCCTCAATCCTTCTCTATTCCTTCATATTCTTCTTTTTCGCTCTTGCCAGAACAGTCGTGCACTATAAATTGTGTCCTATCGCAGATGTAGTTTTACTTCGCCTCACGATATAACTATGTCTTCATCTGGTTATGAAGACAGTCTGGCGCATTCATTAACATGACCTCCCAATCGCGAATATGTCCATCAATATCAAGCACGTTTTTTCTAACCATCGACCTATCTCCTTCCAGATGAATTGCCGTACATGAACGTCCCTCTGCACACGATCGTGAAGCTGACGTCGTACGGCTACAAGTACAAGGTGGAGATGATCCATCTGGGGGTCGAATGCGTCGACACACACCGCCAGCAGCCCAAGGTAGGCACACGATATTCTTTGTCAATTAGTCTTTGCAGATGAGGTATTTATAAGGCAGATGAGTGATAATAACATAGTAATAATGAATAGAAATGCCGGGAAGCGACTCCCTAGTAGAATATACTGAACTTTCGGTTTCGTGTGGTTAGTGCTTAAGTTGGTATCACCACCTGTGGTATTTCCCTCTATATTATCAGCTCTCAGACGCGCGCACGTCAGTCCACTACCGCAGCTCAAAGCTAACTGACCGCACGCGCACTTAAGAGACGACATAATGCTTCCCTCTCTTTCACTCACAGACACTACACCACCAAACCCTTAGCATGCCGCCTCTGACTTGGCTTTACAAGTTTAGACGCCGTCGAGAAAGATCTCTCAGGCATGCTGGTTTCCTCACGATGTTTTCCTTCACCGAAGCAAGTGATAGTTATAAAATGCATCCGAAATATCAGAGGAGCGTATCTTGTGTTTGAACTTGACACCTATGACTCGGCAGTTCGACGGTCAGACGAGGCTATCACTGCTAAATACACTGAACTTTGGTGATGTTCTTCAAAAAGGTCACAACTGTCGTGTATGACCCGATGTAAGAATGTGAATGTAGCAAAAGAACATGACTGTAAAGATAATGGTGTCGATTCTGTTGTGCACAAATTAAACTTAATTTATGCTATTGCTATCTTTTTCTCTCTAATAAAACGAGAAAGAGACGGACGTAAATTAGAGCTGTCAAATTTAATTGGAACTAATATTTCGATACAAATGAAGGGTGCACGTAAAAATATGTCGACTAAAAACACGGTGAAGCGCATAAACTAGTTTGACATCTCTAACTTAGTTCATAGCTATAGCGGTCCTTTTCTCACACTGCCTTTTAGTAAAAGATGGCAATAGCCTAAATTAAGTTTAGTTTGTGCACAACAGAATCAACACCAATATATGTATAGCATGTAGCCTTCTGTACTTTTCGTCTACTGTCATAAAAAAGGCGTCAGTCAGTTGATGTATGTCATGATATTTTTTTAAAACTCGAACTGCATGAATTCCAACGGCTAGGAAATACCCGGAAACACACGTCTACTAGAATTTTGACGTCACTTTAGCACACATGGCCATGGCATGGACCATTGTTCCGAAGCATCGACAGATGTTTTAGTTGCATTGCCAAAAATTCCAACATGTGATTGACAATGAATTTTTTTTCGCCTGACTTTTTGGCTACAATTTGTATTACACAACGATATTTCAACATGTTTCATTTGGATATTTTTTACCTAACTTATTTAGTTATGTTAGATAACTGTGAAGAGCAAAGATAAGATATTTATTTGCGTAACAATTATTGCTTTTATTGGATATGTTATTATAGCACTTGTCAAAGACAAAAATAACTTGAAATAACTTTAGATATCTATTGTGATAATGGCAATGGTGTCGATTATATTGTGCACAAACTAAACTTAATTAAGGCTATTGCTATCTTTTACTAAAAGGCAGTGCGAGAAAAGGACGGCTATAGCTATGAACTAAGTTAAAGATGTCAAACTAGTTTAACTCTTGTGCTTAACCGTGTTTTTGGTCGACATGTTTTTACGTGCACCCTTCACTTGTATGGAAATATTAGTTCAAACTAAATTTGACAGCTCTAAATTACGTCCGTCTCTTTCTCGTTTTATTAGAGAGAAAAAGATAGCTAAATTAAGTTTAGTTTGAATCGACACCAATGTCTCGTTTTTATCGAATGAAAGCGGTTCGTCTGATGGAATATCCCATTCCAAAAATCGCGAATATTATACCTACCTCCATTCCGTATTTTAAAACCTCTATATAAGTTTTGAAAGAATGAAGGAATTCTGGTGCAAAGAGTGTGCGTTGTCTGCCTGTGACAGAATTAATTAAAATTAGATTTTGATTAAATCGATTTTCAAAATTATTTACGAAGTTCAAAGACTTTTTTTTTTAAACTTCGTTTTTCAAGCCATGCATGTCATGGATGTTGATGATCAATAACCCAAAAATCCAGATTTTTTAAACTTTACCGTTTAAAAACTTCTTTGTTTCCAACTCTTTCGTTCCCATCACGTTTTTGATAGTATCTTGCGATATCGTAGTGGAAAAAAAAGTCACGAAAATAGTTATTGGCAAGCTCCGAGAACACGTTTGTGCAGTAATCGTGAGTGTGTGAATTTAATTTAGGAATATTCCTCCACACATACCTGTACAGGCGCCAGCACTTCAAGCCACTACAATCTGTCAAATTTCTTTAAATTATTTTCAACTTTATCACTAAAGCATAAGGTTCAAGGTTGATTAGCTTCTGCTTTACGTTCTTAGGGTCCCGGGTTCGAATCCCGGTCGGAGCAAATGTTTGTGTGATGAGCATGGACATTTCTTTCCGAGTCATGGGTGTTTATATGTATAATAAGTATGTATTTACAAACAAAAAAGTATCTAAGTAGTATATCAACTAGGTATCTGGTGTTCACGATACAAGTCTCGTTGCTTAGTGTGGCTCTAGATGGCGCTGTGTGTAATGTCCAGCAATATTTATTTATTTAATATTTAGGAAAATTAGCGTCTGTAGGTACATACACAGTAGATCATCATCATCTGCCTAGCCTTTTCCCAACTTTGTTGGGGTCAGCTTCCAGTCTAACCGGATGCAGCTGAATACCAGTATTTTACATGGAGCGACTGCCTACCTGACCTCCACAACCCAGTTAGTACCGGGTAATACGATACCCCTTGGTAAGACTGGTTACATATTATGTACCTATACCTACAGTCTAATGACTACTTATACATATTCTACACCAGATTGTTAGGCATATGACTGTCGCAAGTGCAATGTGATCTTGAACTTTGAAACAATCCAAAAGTTGTATTTTTGTAACTGCTTTACATACGTTTTTAAAATCATTTGTAACTGGCTTAAGACCACGGCTTCGTCCGCGTAGAGTTCGGTAACTGTCCTACGGGATCACTCTAACGGGATAAAAGTACCCCATGTGTTAATCCAGGTTATAAACTATGTGTGTGCTAAATTTCATCCAAATTCGTTCAGTAGTTTTTGCGTGATAGTGTACCTAACAAACGTCCTCAGAAACTTTCGCATTTATAATATGTAAATAGAATACTAGCGAACGTCACGCGGTTTCACCCGTGTAGTTCCCGTTCCCGTGGGAGTACGGGGATAAAATATAGCCTATGTTACTCAGGGTGAATGTAGCTTTCTAATGGTGAAATATTTTTTGAAATCGGCGCAGTAGTTTTTGATTTTATTCATTACAAAGATACACATACACAAAAATCCAAATCTTTCCACTTTATAATTTTAGTGTAGATAAGTGTAGATTAGTAAGATTTTTTTTTGCGCAGTTGAAAAAGTGTTTGAAGACATAATCCGTCTAGACGATAAATATAATATCTACTTATAATATAATACAGGTTCGTTAATTAAATAATATGAAGTGTATCTTGAAGGTCATCTTAAAGAATAAAGTCCGATTCAAAACTTGAATTGTATGCATGATTCGATCGAAGATGTTTGATATAATTTTTATCAGCACTTTTCTCAAAAAAATTTAATCAGTTATTTAATTACAAACGTGTTATCTTGTGTAAGCAATATTTATTATGTCATAATAACAATGTAGCTAATATAATAGTAATGACATAACATCATGCTTGTAACCTCAACGGTTTGAGCAGAGGTGTACCATTCAACACCCACATCACGCTATTGACAGACAGATATGTTTTCGGGAGCCTTTAGCCATCAACCGGGCTTAAGGGCCTATACTACCTCAAATGGCTTAGCATGATCCTCCGTTACGCCTAAAATACTGCAGCATTCATTTTGAAATAAATATATGTTAAAGTTGAGGATTAATGTTAGGTCCTATGTTTAACGAAAACACGATTCTATAAAATTTTCTCGATAGAAAAAAAATCCAATGTTACCTCCAAATCGAACAATAAACCGCTGGTACCTATTCAAAAAGTACTTCAAATTAGATCATGAAACTTTGCATATTAACTGAACTAACTATAAAGCAGGTCTTATGTTTTTTTATTTTTTCCAAAAGACGAAAATTTGTTTTTTAAAGAATAAAAACCACTAATTTCGCACTATTCGGCCTGACGACGTAAGTGACTGAGTACTGAGTACTGAGTGACTGACGTAACAACCACGTTGTAGTGCAAGCTGATTAGAACGTTACTTTAACAGTATTTCAAACGAAGTTTGATCCACCACAAATAGAGTTGCTAATTTGAGGTAGTATAGGCCTTCTTAAGTCCTTATTCCAGGCTGCTACTGAGAAATTTCTGATGGAAAACTCAATAACACGTATTACCCAACCTGCGAATCGAATCCAGGTCCTTGTGCTCAACAGCAGCACATGCGACGACTAGACCAACGACCATAACGACCCGAATGGCGCAGCGGTAGTGAGGCTACCTTACGTTCTTAGGGTCCGGGTTCGAATCCCGCTCGGAGCAAATGTTTGTGTGATGAGCATGGACATTTGTTTCCGAGTCATGGATGTTTATATGTATAATGTATGTATTTACAAACAAAAAGTATCTATGTAGTATTATCAACTATCTAGTGTCCACGACACAAGCCTCGTTGCTTAGTGTGGCACTAGATGGCGCTGTGTGTAATGTCTAGCAATATTTATTTATTATTTATAACATCTTAGCTATAATTTTCTTTTCTTCTTGTTCCAGAACTGCTCAATAACTAGGACGACGGACGATGCATTGGTGACAGTCCCATCTCACTACGACACCCTCCCATCCAACTTGTGGCAGAGCCCCACGGAGGCGCAGCTTTAGGCGCCAAGCTCGGGCTCGCGAGTACGCCGCCCCCCTACCGTAGCAGCATTACAGGGCAGCCAGCCCCCAGGACCCAAGCTCAAGGTCTACCGTCCAAGGACTTGAAAAACCATGGACTAGGAGCGCACGCCACGCCAAGATGTTTCGGGAGTCATCTAGCGATCTCTTTATTGAAAGACTGGTTTGTGGTGTGAGTGATCCTTCAAATGTATTTTGAACGTATGCACGCCTGGTACAATAGCCAATTTTAACTTTAAGTTTAGCTTATTTTAAGTACATTTTTCTTTAAGCCAGTGTTGACAAACACTTTCTCGATCTTTTTAAAAGCTCAATTGAAATCGTACAAAATATGTAAATTATTTTTAAACAAATGATGAACTGATGAAGCACGCTGTGTGAATATCTTCCAACATTTTTATAACAAGACTGAACGAGTGGAATTCTTCAAAATCAATTTCATCTTTAGGTACATAATAATTTTGTGTTCTTTTAAAAGTAGGTATGAAGTAGCTCTATTATTTTTTAATGTTACTCCTTTATTCATAAAAACTTGACGCTCGTAATGCTTGACACATATCTCACCTCTCACTCAATTCCTTATAATCAGAATGAGAGGACAATAGTACAGAACGTCAAGTTACGCTGTTTATGATTAAAGGGGATAAAGCTAAAATAAGTAGAACGTAAAAGTATCCAAGTTATTTAAGATTTTTTTTAGTCGAATAGTTTCATAATCACTACGGACATTCAGTTAAATCTATATTCCTTAATTCTAACTCTAACTACGATTAAGAATTACTTTTAAATGAATTAACACCTAGATAATTTAGGCCTTTAAAGTAATTTTACTGATTGTGTTAATTTTCACTTTAGCTACTGGTAAGCCGGGATTTATTTCGCAATCTTACGTTTTATGGAGGTTTTGTCCTATCTTGCTTACTTAGATCCTACTTTATGGTGAAAGAAATTAGTACCTACTTTTAGTTTTTAATCTTTAGACTCGAAAGTACTTAGAGGGATAGATTTGTCGTGATTTACTTGTAATATTAAGAAAGCCCGACGGGCGTAACATGTATTATGGTGTGTCAATTAGGATAGACTGACCCATTACGGATTGTAGGTAACAGTCTCTTCTTAAAACTGTGACACGGGAAATGTAGGAATTTCAACTGTCTTTGCATGTATTTTTATAATAAAAATAAATATAGATACTTAATGATAATTTATGAGATTGTTTTATTTACCAAGCCAAGGAGATTGTCTCAATGGATATTCAGAAGCACACAGATATTAATTACACAACCACAACTACAACTACCTACTTCACAATGTCAGTTGCCACTGGAAAAACGCAACGACTTTTTACTGCAAACTGAAAGCTGGCCTACCTTCCGTGGTTGCTTGATATTGTTACGAGCTGGGTATGGGATAAATTAATTACTACCGATGAAACAACTGAATAACTTTAATAATCACAAAACACTTCAAACTCAATCACAAGTACACTACTGATCACTATTCGCTAGATATCGCACTCACAAGTTCACTTTGATTCGTCCCGTACTGTAGCCAAAATGATACTGCCTGCTCCCACAAACACGTCGACTATTTATACGACGACCGAACGTTTGAGAAAGATCCATAAGTTCCCAGAATCTTCTAGGCAATTCATACTAGGTCATTGTCCTTAGAGAAACTTCCACAACTTTTGTACACAGGAAAGAAATAGGTACTTTATGCCCTGGGCGTACGGTCGAAATTACAATGACAACTTCCTGATGTATTTTATAGGTAGTTTGCGAATTTGTACCTACATCATTCGATACATACCTACTACTACCTACCTACTTTGTTGTAGGTACCTACTATTAGAAGCTACTTGTATTGTAGGTATGGGTACGACGTAACACTGCCCCCTCCTTAGACATGCTCGTCCCGAGCATCATTAGGCCCGTAGTATCGCGCCAATCGGTCTACATGGACAATCTTAGACGCACCTCGTGGACCCTTCTGTATTCGGTAGGTGACATCGTTGATCCTAGTCACGACTCGGTATGGTCCATCCCAGCTTGCTTGTAATTTCGGAGACTTCCCTTTGCTCCGTACTGGGTTATGCAACCACACCAGTGAACTCTCGTCGAAACCCCTACTATTTGCCTTCCGGTCATAACGGGTCTTCATCTTCTCAGACATCTGTTGGCCGGATTGTCTAATATGCTCATAAACATCATTCAACTTGTTACGCAAGTCATTTGCGTAATCTGTTACACTGCGTGGAGCATCAGGGGGAGTTCCAGTGATTAAATCTGCGACAGTTGTAGCTTCTTGATTAGGAATGGCGAAGACTTCTGGCCACTTTGTGAAGTAATCCATGACCACCAAGAAGTACTTGTTTCCGCTCTCACTTTCTGGAAATGGTCCCGCAACGTCTAGTGCTATCCGCTCCCAAGGGGCTCCAACGTTGTACACTTTTAATGCTCCTCTGCTGCGTGTTTGGGGTCCTTTCACGGCCGCACAACTGGTACATTTGCGACACCAGTCCTCCACATCATCTCGACAGTGGATCCAGTAAAAGCGTTCTCGAATTTTTAGTAAAGTCCTTTTTACCCCCATATGTCCTCCCGAACATCCATCATGGTACAGCCGTAAAACATCCGGTACCTTAGCTTTAGGGACAACCATTTGTAGATGACAGCTGTCCCCTCGAGCGTTTTCCCATTTACGGCACAAGACTCCATCCTGGATCACCAAGCTGTTCCATTGCGCCCAATAACTCTTCGTGATGGAACTCATCGCAGCCACATCACTCCATTTGGGTTTAGGAGCACCAGCTTTGATCCACTCGAAGATCGGTTTGATGTCCGAGTCATTTTGCTGAGCCTGCTGTAGGGTTTCTTTCCATTCATCGCTGAGATCCATTCTAAGCATCCTCACGGGCACTACTTCCTTAGTCTCTTGCCGGGCACAGTGCTTACAGTCTTCAGGACAAGGTCTTCTCGACAGGGCGTCTGCGTTACCGTGAGTTCTTCCACTGCGATGTTCAGTTACGAAGTCAAACTCTTGCAATAGCTCAATCCATCTCGCCACTTGCCCTTCTGGATTCTTGAACTGTAATAGCCACTTCAATGCAGCATGGTCAGTTCTTAATTGGAATTTACGTCCCAACAAATATTTACTGAAGTGCTGCAATGTCTTTACTACGGCGAGTAGTTCCCGTCTTGTAACGCAGTAATTTCTTTCTGGTTTGGATAAAGACTTGCTGAAGTAAGCTATCACAACCTCTTGGTTTCCTTTCCGTTGAGACAGCACGCCCCCAATTCCAGTATTACTTGCATCTGTGTCAACTATGAAGTCATTTTCTGTGTCAGGATATCCCAAAATAGGCGTATTGCACAGACGTTTCTTTAATTCCTGAAATGCAACGTCGCAGTTCTCGTCCCAACAGAATTGCCGCTTTTCCTCAGTGAGTTTGTGCAGAGGTTTTGCAATGTCGGCAAAATTCTTGACAAACCTTCGATAGTAGGAGCACAAACCCAGAAATGCTCTGACCTGTGTCTTGTCTTTCGGAACTGGCCAATCCTTGACGGCGATTACTTTTTCTGGGTCTGTTTGAACACCTTCCCCCGAAACTATGTGTCCTAAGAAGTTCACTTGTTTTCTGAAAAACGAGCACTTTTTCGGACTTAACTTAAGATTTGCT
Organism: Xestia xanthographa; assembly: GCA_905147715.2. NCBI lineage: Eukaryota > Metazoa > Arthropoda > Insecta > Lepidoptera > Noctuidae > Xestia > Xestia xanthographa. The sequence goes on along the minus strand of LR990660.1, from coordinate 10,132,879 downwards.
GTTTGGATTTTCGACAGCACTTGGTTGGGGTTTTTAAGGTGATCTTCAAATGTACGGCCCACGATGATTATGTCGTCTAGATAGACAAGACATGCGTCTCCAATCAATCCGGCGAGTACTTGCTCCATCAGCCTTTCAAACGTTGCAGGAGCATTGCACAATCCGAATGGCATAACTTTAAACTGCCACAATCCCTTCCCTGTTGAGAATGCAGTTTTTTCCTTATCCTTGGGGTCTATTTCTACTTGCCAGTAGCCACTTTTCAGGTCAAGTGTGGTAAACCACTTCATACCAGTCAGCGTATCCAGTGTGTCATCGATCCTAGGCAGCGGATAGCTGTCCTTTTTCGTGACATCGTTCAGTCGTCGATAGTCCACACAGAAGCGCATACTGCCGTCCTTTTTCTTTACCAGGACCACAGGAGAACACCATGGACTCGATGAAGGCTCTATAACACCGTCCTCCATCATTCCCTTCATCATGGTTTCTACCTCTTTTTCACGTGCAACTGGCAGTCTTCTTGGTCGCTGACGGATTGGTAACTCGTTACCCGTATTAATTTTATGCTGAACTAGTCCAGTTCTCCCCATGTCAGCATCATTTGAAGAGAAAATGTCGGCGTACTCAAGTAACATCTTCTTAGCCTTGTCCATTTCTTCTTTAGATAAATCGCAGTTTTCCAAAAGTGTTGACACGTCAAACTTTGTACTACGAATTTTATTTCCGGTAGGCAGATTTTGCAATTGACGCATCCAAGCTACTTCCTCGCAAGTGCCGATTAAGGTGCCCTTCTTAATCACTTGCTCCTTGTCACTAGGATTCAGTATGCGTACTGCTGAGACGTTGTTGGCCTTGACCAGAGTCCGTGCCATCTTCCATGGAAAGTCATTGTTCACCCTCTCTATCAGAACACTTCGATCTTTTTGTCCAGGATTACGTGGTAAACTAATTGGCACAATCGTTTCTGATCTGCGAGGAAGAACAATCTCCTTCAAGCAGTACACTTTCCCTGATGGTGCACCTTCCATGAAGACTTCCTCTGAACCACATTTCAATACTCCTTGATCAACGTCAATCTCACAACGATACTTCCGCATAAAATCCAAGCCCAAGATGCAATCGTCCACTATGTCGGCCACGATGACATTGTGCTTGTAAAATCTGTCACCCAATTTTAACTCCACCTCCTTCTTGCCTCGGACGGTTATGTGCTGACCGGTAGCTGTTAGTAATCGTATACGGTCGTGGTTATCAAAGTGGTCCCTAGAAACCGACTTGCTAGGTGAGAGTTAACGACCGTGTAAGAAGCTCCAGTATCCAACGTCAGTTTGCATGGTGTTCCGTTGACTTCGCCTCTGATGGTCAGGCTGTTTCCGTCATGTGCTTGCGAGATCAAGATTCTCGGGGCTCTTTCAATACCAGCCAGCACCCGCCCCCCAGTCCTGGCATTTACTCGTTTCCCTGCTGTGGCTGGGCAGTCACTTCAGCCACCCTTCCTTGCTGATCTTCTCGCGGGGTGTTGCGCTTTGGACAGCTTGACCGAAGGTGACCCCTTTCTCCACAAGTGTAGCACCTAGGACTGTACCCTTGCGGGCGCTCGCGTACAGGTGATGCTACAACCTCCCTAACGCGGTGCGTTCGGTGGTCTTGCCTCACTGCCTCTACTTCTAAAGCATGGGCTAAGGCGTCCTTCAATGTTTCATGATGCCCAAGTCTCACGGCGGCTCTAACTTCTAAGTCACGTATTCCATCAACGAACGCTTGTACCAGATTCCCATCGATAAGTGCAGGGGCAGACTGGTATGCTTTCCGAACCAGCTTTTCAACTTCCAGGGCCCACTGCTGTAGGTTCTCGGCACTACGTTGAACACGATCCTTCAACTTAGCACGAAATACGTGCTCCAGGTGCGCGTCGCCGTATCTGGACTCTAACGCCTCCAGCAGCTGCTCGTAGGTTACATCCTTGCCAAGCGCCTCAAGAATGTTGAGGGCCTGGTCTCGGAGACCCAAGGTGAGCGCGGTCATGGCTTGCGGTTTTGTCCATCCATTCGCCTTCATAACGGCCTCAAATTGAATTTTATAAGCCGACCACGAAGATGTTCCATCGAATGGAGGCACCTTAAAGCCCCGCGCTGAAGGTGCAGGAACTACTGAAGCCACAGTCACATCTCCAGTCTTCAGTTCTCCCAAAGCCTTCTTCATCCCAGCGATTTGCACTTCGGCCTCTGAGATGCGATTCTCGTGCTGGTGAACCTGATCCTTCATTACCTTCAGCTCTTTGCCGAAAGTTGAATGAAGATCCTTTATGAGGATCATCTGTTCTTCTTGACGACGAGCCTGCTCCTCCTTATCTCGTTGCAACTGCTCTTCCAACCGGCGAGCCTGCTCCTCTTGACGGCGAGCCTGCTCCTCTTGACGGCAAGCCTGCTCCTCCTTTTCTTGTTGCAACTGCTCTTCCAGCCGGCGAGCCTGCTCCTCTTGACGGCGAGCCTGCTCCTGCAGCAGCGCCATTAAAGCTGACAAGTCTGGCGCTACTGATGCTGGAGAAACTTCGGATGGACCAGCGACTGGCAATGACGTAGGCTGGACACCACCCGGTGTCTGTGTCGGAGAATCTCCAAACCGCCTTTGGTCCATGTCCTGCTGTCGCTGACTCCTGGTACGGATACCTTCCGTGTTGTCCTTAGGTAGAACTGGCATAATTTATCCCACTTCTGACACCAAATTGTTACGAGCTGGGTATGGGATAAATTAATTACTACCGATGAAACAACTGAATAACTTTAATAATCACAAAACACTTCAAACTCAATCACAAGTACACTACTGATCACTATTCGCTAGATATCGCACTCACAAGTTCACTTTGATTCGTCCCGTACTGTAGCCAAAATGATACTGCCTGCTCCCACAAACACGTCGACTATTTATACGACGACCGAACGTTTGAGAAAGATCCATAAGTTCCCAGAATCTTCTAGGCAATTCATACTAGGTCATTGTCCTTAGAGAAACTTCCACAACTTTTGTACACAGGAAAGAAATAGGTACTTTATGCCCTGGGCGTACGGTCGAAATTACAATGACAACTTCCTGATGTATTTTATAGGTAGTTTGCGAATTTGTACCTACATCATTCGATACATACCTACTACTACCTACCTACTTTGTTGTAGGTACCTACTATTAGAAGCTACTTGTATTGTAGGTATGGGTACGACGTAACAATATCTTCCGTGGTTGCTCCTGACCAGATGATGGCCCACTTGTTGAAGTGTCATTTTGTAGGTAGATAGCAGACACCTTTTATATCTGTAATGTCTTTACTTAATAGATTTTAACTTTTTCAAGTGTAAACTTCTTTAGGCGCGTTGAGCACTTTTTGGGTGAAGGAAAAACATTGAACTCATCGTTAATCGTGCGGTCACGCTTCGTAGCCGTTCGTAGCACTCGTAGGCGATACGCTACGGCGTAGCACCACATAGGCATGCGCGGGGCATAACCAGAGCTACGACTGGGGCGGGGCCTGTACATTTTTGTTTTCACTTCTATCGGCAGTCCCCAAAGACTGCCCCGATTGTTTTTTGTTTTTGCTTTATCGCTAAAGCATTAAGTTTAAGGTTGTTTGGGAAATTTGTGAGTGGGATAGCATTCCGCCCTGTTTCTCGCTCTAAAAAAACCAACTCTCAAAACAGCTGTCGACAAAAATGGATAGAAGCATGGAAAAGTGCGATTCGGTGTTGCTAGATGAGGTTCCTTCAATCCTTATAGAAGTATCGTAAGTATTATGGAAGTACAGAGTTAGCAATTAAATGATTTTGGACGAAAAACTAAGCGCAGTTTAGCATTTTAATAGTACATTATGATATAAGTGCGGTAACTTGAAAATTACGGCTGAGGCGATATTGCTATAATTATCAATGAGAGGTTTTCCTTTTGAGGTTTTAAAAAAAAACTTAGTTTCCAAGAACTCTATAGATGGCGTTGAACTTACTATGCCAAAGCCGAAACGCTTGAAAAAAAAAACATTGTGTCACGTCACATACTCTCGTTGACTGACACTTTCATTTGCTTAACCTTCCGAATATAACCAACATTTATCGCGCTTTGTTAAAATCAGTTTTTTTAGGTTCCGTTCCTTGCATTATCATACTTACGCCTAGCGCCATCTATCCAGCGACTAGGGAAGAGCTAAAAAGAAAATCCCTCATTATCAGTAATTATCAAAGCGCACGTATGTCATACGACGTTTTATAACATATTTGCTAGGAAATATATAAAACTCGGACTTTCTTAAACGAATAAATCTTTTACTTGTTCACAAATTAGCGATGCCCGCGCATCAGCGCTTTTTTTAAGGCAAAGACACAAAGCAGCCAGTATTACTAATAAAGTAAATTAATATTTTTGTGTTTTTGTTACAGATAAATGGTTGTAATTTATTGTCAAAATTAATTAAATTAAAGAATTAAATGTTTATTTATTATATTTCATGTCCCACAGTTAATTTTATTCATAAAATGTTGACCACTTTTCTGACATAAAAACTCTTTGCTAAGATTTAAAAAAGTACTGTTCCTTTTTGACAGAGCATGATGGTACGTAATGAGATTCATTACGATATTGAAATGGGTGAAATAAGAGACCCTTTACGAGTTAATGTGTTTTAAAATAACATTACAAAACAGGTAGATACTTGAAGTTTACTTGGTCAATGCTCGCTTAGTTCTCACTTCTGATGGAAAAACAAATAGACACGAATCTGTTGACTTTGCCTTGTTCTTCGCGGTTTGATGATCTTCAATGTTCCTTCGTTTATTTTTCACTCGTTTTAATGTGTACTTTGGTCTCAACCTCATTTAACACTTTAAAATACGTATTATGTAACATTGTTAACAAAACCATCGTCTTGTAATGAAGAATCTTCAAGCTATCTAGTTGGGATCTCGAACAAAGAATAGAGAGAAGAGATATAATAGATATCATGTTCAATGTAAAATTCCGGTATTCAGCTGCATAGGTACGGAGACTGGAAGCCGACCCTAACATAGTTGGGAAAAGGCTAGGCAGATCATATTTTTACGAACTGGGTATGGGATAAATTACAACAAATAACTTTAATAATCACAAAACACTTAAAACTCAATCACAAATACACTACTGATCACTTTTCGCACTTCTAGTTCACTTCGATTCGCTTCGTTGTGTATCCAAAATCAGACTGCCTGTCCCGCAAACATGTCGCTTATTTATATGGCGACCGTTCCTTCGAGAAACATCAACGACTTACTCGAATTGTTCTAGACAATTCCACAGTGGGTCATTGTCCTTCCACAACTTGAACTTGAACTTGAATAAAGAAGTATGTACTTTATGCCGACGGAAGTAAGGTCGAAATTACAATAAAAACTTCCTGATGTATTTTATAGGCAGTTTGCGAATTTGTACCTACATCATTCGAGACTCGTCCTACCTATCTACCCACTACTACCTACCTACTTACTTGTAGGTACTATTAGTAGCTCCTTATATTATAGGTACGGGTACGACGTAACAATATTACAAAAAACGGGCTTTCTTAACTCGGACTCCTCGCGGATCCATTCACAAAATTATCTCAGAATGTTATTTGCAATTGCAACCCCTCCTAGACAGAAATACTTATGTACCCTAATCAAGATTATTTAAGGAATGGAGGATACAATGCCTACAGAAAAAATCGGAAAAATAACCTCTAATTTGCCGCATACAATTCATAAAGGGGGTATGAATTGCTATTGCCAGCGTTTTCAAAAACCGGCCAAGTGCGAGTCGGACTCGCGCACGAAGGGTTCCGTACCATTATTTAAAAACATTAGACAAAACTGCAAAAAAATCACGTTTGTTGTATGGGAGCCCCCCTTAAATATTGATTTAATTCTGTTTTTAGTATTTGTTGTTATAGCGGCAACAGAAATACATCATCTGTGAAAATTTCAACTGTCTAGCTGTCACGGTTCATGAGATACAGCCTGGTGACAGACAGACGGACAGACGGACAGACAGCGAAGTCTTAGTAATAGGGTTCCGTTTTTACCCTTTGGGTACGGAACCCTAAAAAGGAAAATTGACAGGATATCAAAATACGACCTTCAAAAATAATACTTTACCAATAAATGTGAGTCATACCATAATCTATACTAATATTATAAAGAGGTAACATTTGTTTGTAAGTTTGAATGTAGGGGGTAATCTCCGGAAGCAATTCAAAAATTCTTTCACCATCAGAAAGCTACATTCACCTTGAGTAACATTATAGGCTATATTTTATCTCCGTACTCCAACGGGAACGGGAACTACGCGGGTGAAACCGCGGGACGTCCGCTAGTACTTAATTAAGAAAAGTAGTTCAGATTTTGAGTCATTCGGTCATAGACTCATAGACATAACACAGGCAGAGGTCGAATAAATTTTTGGGTGTGGACCGCAACAAAATTCAATGCGACACTTTAGATTCTGATTTTGATGAGAAACATGTACAAGTAGTAGTAATAGCTAAGTATAGGAAAGTTTGTTTTGGTACGATTCATTATCATCATCATTTCAGCCGAAAGACGTCCACTGCTGGACATAGGCCAACCAAGTGTCGCCACATTGACCGGTCCCGTGCGACTCCACACGAACGATTGTTGTGAGTAAATAAAAGTCAAAATAACGTCTTCTTATTAACTATTATTCTTTATTCTACTTCATATTTCGGTACAGGGTTTTTATATCAAAATATGAATTCTAATATTAACATAGATGTTTCACATTTGCCGGGCGTCCCATGACGGCCGATTTTTTATATCAAAATCGCGTCTGGGATTCTTTTTCGTGAGAATTACTGCTCCATATAACACGATCACATTGAATTTGCAAAACCTCCATTCGAAAGTGGCGTGATGAAATGTGAACCAGTCTGGACTGGGTCATTACTGCAGCCGGCGTGAAGGTTACTGTCGTGTATGTAGATCAGTATCTATTAGGCAATCTAACGTTACAATTACTGAGGAGATAAAGTGGGTTTAGTGAGTTTAAGTATAGAGATCAATCAGTCTTGCAGTGCGAACGTTTAGATAATAATAATTAAGAGCTATTAACAAAGTTTACTAAGTCCTGCGGATTTCCATAATCTGTTGAAGGCTAAGAGGGGGCTGGAACATTGGTCTCCAATAAGCCATCGAAATAGCCCAACGAGTTATATAAAATAGGCATACAAATAACGAACGACCAGATTTAGCAAAATGTAACGGCAAAAAAAACACTTTTGATTGCCAGAATTATTAAATGATCACCAAAATTAATCCCCATTTTATCGTGAAATTAGAAACAAAAATTTATTTTTTTATTTAATGACCACCAGAAATTGAACTGTTATGCTCTAGCATCCGATTTGAGGGAGACCCAGTCGACGGAGCCCCGCGCAGCCCCGCTAACCACGAAGGGTATGGCGGGGTCTATTCCCTCGCTTCGCTCGCTCATTCGACCTCGCCATACCCTTCTAACCTAATCTATCCGTGTCGGGGTGCCCCAAGTCGGCCTAGGCAAAACTAGTTTGTCATCAACCACCTCATTGAAATTTGGTGCTCAATGTACTAAATTTGGTGATCAATTGATATTTTAGGTGATAGATGTTAGTGGTCACAAAGTTATTTTTGGTAGTCATTATATTTTCCCAACTTCGGAATCTCCTAACGTATACTAACGGATTCTGAGCCTTTGGTTGTTACCTAAGCGGAATCGCGCTAGTCCACCTCAATGATGTCCTTCCATAATGTTTTATGACCAACTAATGTTTTGGCCACTGCGTTTAGTCTTTATCTACACCAATGGTTCTTAACCTTTTAGTCATTTTAGCTTTAAATAATTGTATGCGTGCAAGACAGAAATTTTGTCAAATGGTCCCCCATTTGACAAAATTTCTGTCTTGCAATGAACCACCCAGTTGGTTTGGATACGTACAAAGGGTAACTAAATCAAAGGTTTTCTATGTATCTATCTATACTGTATCTAATTAAACACGCATACAATTATTTAAAGCCCACAGATATTTTTTTTTACGATCGCGAGGGTCGCGTTGTGAACTATCTTATTAAGATGGCTCCGTGGACCACTTGGGATGTTTTCAGGGACCACCAGTGGTCCGCCGACGACCGGTTAGTAACCACTGATCTACACCATCATTGTACCTACCCTAGCCGTTGTTGGACTAGGTAATAATAATTCTGCAAGAGTACATAGAATAGACCGTACCTACATAGAAATCGGCATCACAAGCAACAAAAAAACATGTTACAAAAATAAACTCTATGGGGATTCCCAGAATTGTAGAAAATAATAAGAATGATTAGCCAATATATTTTACAAAAACAGCAAAAAAGTACAGAACTACCTAGAGACGTAAAAAATAGAAACACAAAACAATAATTTAAAAATGAACCTTTGAACTCCAGAAAATATAAATTACCAAATCATTAAAAGTTTTTTGTTGTGTTATGTATAAGAAAACAGCAAAAAACTTTTCGCGTTAAACGCGTAATTTTCGCCACATAATTATGATACCAGCGAGTTCAAACCTTCTTGGTTATACTTTGCCAAGACTTAAAAAAGTGGTTCCGCGTGTAAATAAAGAAAAAAACCGGCCAAGTGCGAGTCAGACTCGCGCACGAAGGGTTCCGTACCATTATTATCAAAAAGAGGGAAAAAAATCACGTTTGTTGTATGGGAGCCCCCCTTAAATATTATTATTACTAATTTTATTCTGTTTTTAGTATTTGTTGTTATAGCGGCAACAGAAATACATCATCTGTGAAAATTTCAACTTTCTAGCTGTCACGGTTCATGAGATACAGCCTGGTGACAGACAGACGGACAGACAGCGAAGTCTTAGTAATAAAGTTCCGTTTTTACCCTTTGGGTACGGAACCCTAATAAACGACAGATGAACTGTGTAAAGATGATATAGCTTAAAATGGGTGCTGAGACAACGACTAATAGAGCAGTCTGGAAGAAGACAAGAGGATATGCAGCACAAATCTCAAAAAATTGAAACTAGGGCAGGCATCTAAAGACAATTAAAATGAATAGAGATACTTCCAGAGTTTTGGCTTGACTTGGTAACATGGGAAATGTACTGCAAGAACTAAACTAAAAACTACACTTGGCAATATGCTAAGAAATTAATATACTCACGCAAATTATAAAAAGAATCATGCATTTAGGACTACAGAGAGATCAAACAGATCTCTCGAGAATCGATACGATACGATGAAAATTATAATGAACGCAAAAAAAGATAAGCAAAAACCTTAAAAAAAACCTGCCATCACACATAATAATTTTCAAATCTTCTTCCTCTTAGCTTGTCGATGGCAATTATTGTCTGTGGAGACACGCCGCATCCACATTTAAGATCTGAGCCGTCCATAAACCCCCATCTGAGGAGATTGTCTTTGCTACGGCTGACCTGGGTTCGGAGTCAATTCAGCGATTACCTAAGCCGTCAGGGGGCTTAAGCAGTTCCCGCCAGAGATCATCTCGCTGTGATCATCTCAATATTACTATTAGCTGGAGTAGCTGGGTCAACGCACCCAAAACATCAAAGAGACAAGACCAACGTTAAATAATGATAAATGCAATGATATTCTTTTAAACAGATAATATATGTTGTGAGCGCGCAATCGTGAAGACTCGAAAACGAGCCAATTGGCCTGTTTTGCCTTTATTCTGCGTCACTGCGTGTATGTGAGCTGGCTCTGCCCCGCGCCACACTTTTTGCTTTTTTCGTTGGTTTTGTAGGTGGTGTATAACATATCTGTAATATATTGCCATCGACACGCTAAGAAGAAGAACATTTATCTGTTTGTTAGAATATCATTGGATAAATGGGAAACACTTATTTAGCCAGATATCATACCTACTGTAAATCAGTTGAATCTACAGCGTCATTAAAAACATCTTTCATATTTTATTAATCAACCACATCATTAATACCTGTAACAAAAAATGATAAATGCAAAGATTACTGGTATCAACACATGATTGATAGTTTTCCATCCATTCATCGTTCCACTGATAATGCATATCGTTCCCATTGATCATTGCACTAGGAAACAAGTGAGAGGCTGCACAATACGGCCGTGGCTTACTTCATTGACAGATGGTGCTCTGAGATCGCAGCCTACGACCGGCGCCGACGACCCCACGGCGAAAAATATACACCGCATTGTCATACAAATGTTTTAAACGCGCACACGCATGGTATCTCTGCCGTGTTTTTATTTTTTTATTTGATTTTCGTGCCTCGAATTTTGAAAGAAGTATAGTGTTAGTTATGTGTGGATTTGTTCAGTGATCTAAACAGGAAAATATTAAAGTAAGTACAGTGTTGTATTTACTGAGTTTTTTTGATACAATGTAGGTAGAAAATTTATTGATTTCGTATAGATAGTGAGTGATATGAATGGTTTATTTTGAAAGGTTTGTGATAATAGACTGGTAATGGACTGATAAATAATGTGGTATTATTTATTGACGTTTTTCCTTTTTGAAGTGCTTAAATTAAAATGATAAGTACGTGTAACACAATAAAATAGATTGAATACATAAAATTGAATGGGCTATTATTTTGTCCTGTAAGGAAACTTATTATAATTAGTTCCATTATCATTGAACTTTTAATTATACTCGTTATTTTAAGGTCATTTGTCTAGGTAACCTCATATTTAGAGAAAAAATCAGAGAACACGGTCATGAAATGTTTCTGTTTTTTTCCTGAGAATTAATAGAATTTTGGCACTGCGATCACATACTACAGAATGATCTATTTCCATACATCAACTCTATTAACTGTTTTCGTGTAGGAATCCATCATGATGGCTAAATAATTACAGCCGCATAGGCCGATTCATCAGGTTAAACTACGATTACCACGGTTGGTCCGTGGATGGGTGACCATCTTTACATACCGAGATTCCTCCATGCCTCGGAACGCACATTAAGCAGAGTAGAATAGAACCAACTCATTACACTCACGGGTGTCATATAAGGCGACTAATGTCTGAGGCAGAACACCTTGCGCCTCCGTAGACCAGAGAATGGGCAGCAGCGTTTTCTGTTAGTCTTTCATCACTGCGATCTCCAATCCGCCTGGCAAGCGTGGAGATTACGGCTAATTCCTCCCATCATGGGAGAGGCTTATGTCCAGCAGTGGACGTTATGGGCTGTTGTTTTTGTTGTTGTGGCAGTCGTAACGGGTCGTCAGGACTCATAAACCCGAAAGTGTAACAACCAGTCTTACCCAAGGGGTATCGTATTACCCAGTTACTGAGTTGTGGAGGTCAGATACGAAAGCTATAGACAGATTAAGTCCTTCACCTGATTTGGTTTTTTCCCAACTATATTGGGGTCCCAGCAGTTTAACCGGATGCAGCTGAATACTAGAATTTTACATGGAGCGACTGCCTAAGTATCTGCGCTGCGTTAGGAATCCGTTAAAAATACGGACAAAGTTTATTTATATGTTATATAGTTCTGGATATTCTCTGTGGAGAAGAACTAATTGAGTGTAGACAGATGTTAATCTTCCAGTTAGTACACACGACGACCGATCAAGCCACGAAATACAAGTATACGCTGGTCTCTCATTGTACCAGAAGCTCATACAAAGCGAGGTCAGCTTATACTGGATTCTGAGCTACGGGACTGTTCGTAAGAGATACCGTGGCCCCGGAACACAAAGGGCGATGAAGGAACATGGATGGGTTTTAGTCAGTAAAAGTCTGACATTCGGAGGAGTCATTTGATGATTTCCCATCCAAAAAAAAATATAATAAAAGATTATACTGTAGCCGAGTGTAGGTACGTACTTACAATACCAGTTTATTTGATGTCATAACTTGTGATATTATGGATGTGCCATGTACATAATATATTAACATCGACATATTTGTCGTACATAAGTGTTGATTCACTTGCTAAGCGTCGAAGTAATTACACCTGCCTTAAGTATTTTCTTTGTTGCTAATGTAGGTACTAAATTACTAATATCATACTACGATAAATACATTACATTCTATCAACTTATAGGTAATAATTATTTACGGTATTCGATTTTCGGGCACAAAAAAAAGCGTTCATTTTTTCTACCAACTCTAAACAACACTTGTATTTAGTACAGTATAGTGTAATTTCTTAAAGAAATTGTATAATTAGTGCATAAAAGTAAATTATAACAAACGTAACGAAAATGTCGAATTCAAAATGTTAGGTAGCGATCTGCCTGATCTATAAGGTGTATTTAAACCTGTTTCAAGCCATCACTTTACATTGCATAATTTAATTAGGACAGAAAAGTTTTAAAATAAATAAATCTACAACTATAACAAAAACTAACGAATGCTACCTGACAACCGGGCGTATACCTAACACTAGGCAGACCGACTTGTTACCTTTGTCTTGTCCCGTGTATCTCTCGTAAACATTTCAATATCTTTGTATGTATCGTGTTTTAAGATCTTAATTCACGCATGTCGTTGCCAAATTCGATGTCAATAAAGTAATGGCCAATTTACTAGAACACCTTTGAAATCTGGTTTTCCTATAATAACACGCATGAATTATATTTGTGTGTCTCCGTCTCGTCGCGTTTGTGCAAACGCGTTTCTGCTACACAGAAAGCGCGTAGCAGTCGCATCTGCGTAGTACCCGCATAGCGTAGCGGCCGTAGCTGGTGTACTACCCAGCGTAGAAGGCGCGTAGCGGCTGCGGCTGTGTAGCACGTAGCATGCGCGTAGGCACAGGCACTGACAAGCACCGCAGCATCTCCTTAGGCCTACGCTGCGTAGTACCCGCGTAGCAGGTGCGACTTCGTAAAATGTCGTCAATTTCCCTCTTTTTATCCCTCCGTAGTCGGGGAAAACATGAGGTTACAACAGACCACGAATTTCTTTAGGTGTGGCATAATGAATAAAGGATATAATTATCTAAACAAACAAACATCCTCTCACCCCAAATCATACACCGTCGTGGGTAAAAAAAAGGCGCTAACACCGTGAAAAATAACAATAATAAATAATGACTTGTTCATAAATAAAATGAAATGCATAGTACCAAATATGTCGAAGCCATTGGTGATCGATTGACAAGTCAATAACTGTGACCTACACAATCGCTCAAAATCACGTAATGTATGATGACTGTATGAGAGTATTTAAAACTGGTTTTATAATGGAGCGACTACTTTTGTGCAGTGCTTTGTTTACCAAAATATGTTTAAAATAAAGGGTGTAAAACACCTCTTAACGAAGCCGAAAGGCACTAGTTCTCCTTGTCATTGCGATCATTTTTTTGTTCTACACCATACCTGGGAACCTTCTAGTTACGGAGATATTGGGGGTCAAAGTTCCAACGTTTTGTTGACAAGTTTTTTTCAAATGTAATATTTTTAAACTCTAAACACCTCCACGACCCCCGTACTATTCAATCTGTCAGCACAATGTTTTGAGTGCGTTTCATTGAGTTCTAGCACAAAACATGATTTTTCACCCCAAAAAAAAGACGTTTCCCAGCGATAATTTTTGCGTAAAGTTACATAATTTGATGTACAGAATGCTTGGTTGTTTACAATCTTTCAGGACAATGCCGTACGCAAGACAGACTTGACTTTATGTACTTAATGAGTAAGACATAATCAATATCTACATTTGGCGAGCGATTACGGACAAAATCACATCTCGGAATGTCTCAAATGTTGTCAAATTACTGTTTGTATTAGTTGCTAAACTATATCTACTTAATCATCATCTAATAATGATTACTTAGTTAAGATGTAAATTGAATAAATATTTCGCAACATTTATTTTGTCTTACATGTGTTTTTAAATATAATTTGACGATGCTAATCCTTATATAATTTTGGATTTCAATCATGCTTCGATCTTCAATTAGAAAATATCATCGTTAATAATCGTTCTCCCAAAAATTGCCGATTGCAGGACACAAAGAACATTCAAAATGAAGCTGCAGAACATTTCACAATCCAAAATCGAACCATCGAACGTATTTTCGCAACACCGACCATAGACACAACATCTAAACTTAGAACGCCTCAATTGCAAACACCTAATCGCTAACGACCAAAACGATTATCGATTACCGACACGATACCTATTCGATAATTACAAGAACAGCTATGATATGGCCACCTCCTACGGTTACAAGCTCGTAATTCGTAATTACAATGACACGAACGAACACGACAAGTTCGCCTTGGCCGAGGAACAGGATCCCAATATATTGCGATTGCTAGATTTCGTTCGAGACTTTGTCGTGAGATTTGGGCGATAAGAGATGTAGAAGGTTTGTACGTTAAAGGCAATGGAAGAAAACTGGAGCATCAAACGAGCGATAGCCTTGAGATGAATCTATAGCGGCGAAGGATCATAGACTGGTTTCCCACTTATTCTATTCCAGTACAACTTTAATTTGACGTTCGATGGTTATGACAATCAAAGTGCACCCACACGACTCTGCACTAGACAAGATAGGTTGGGGCATCTTCGAGTCAATCATTTGAGAAGCTATGAAATAAAATGCTTTAATGCCTAGTAACCTTCACAATACTTACTGCCATGTGTTGCGCTTACACTTACGACATTTTTGCTTCCAGAAGTGATATTTCGGAAAAAGGAACCCTTAAAAAACCCAAAGGGTATTTAAGGTGTAAGGGTCAGGGTTAGTCATCATCCTCTGCCTAGCCTTTTCCCAAGGGCTCGACTTTCAGTAACTTCCAGTCCAGTTTTACCGGATGCAGCTGAACACCAGTATTATACATGGATCGACTGCCTATCTGACCTCCACAACCCATTTGCTGTGTAATATACGATACCCCTTGCCATACACAGCAAATATTAAACTAGCAAATCTGTAATTTATCTCAAAAGTTCTATATTTTAGCCCAAAAGTACTAACACAGAAACAAGAGAAAAAAAACTAATATTATCCGTGGATTCGTTTACGGGACAGCTTGTTATCTTAACGACTAGCGGACGTCACGCGGTTTCACCCGCGTAGTTCCCGTTCCCGTGGGAGTACGGGGATAAAATATAGCCTATGTTACTCAGGGTGAATGTAGCTTTCTAATGGTAAGAGAATTTTTGAAATCGGCGCATTAGTTTTTGCTTATGTTACTCGCTGATAATGTAGCTATCCATTGCTAAACGAATTCTTAATTTCGGTCGAGTAGTTTTAGAGTTAAAACGTAACAAACACACAAACAAAAAAGAAAGGTCAAATCTTTCCTCTTTATAATATAGACAACATAAACCTAGAAATACCCACCCTGGAATATTCCCGTCTTCCTAACTATACTGCGAGTCTATATATTTTACGAGAGTACTATGTACTCACAACTCAATAGCATTGTTCAAGAGAATGACGTAGCGACAAACAGAGAAAGCTGATGTCATAGATAACGCTGAGGAAATCAGTTCGTCTGCGTAGGTCAACGCAGGCTGGTTTGAAACGGCCGCGGCGTGGTGGAAGTTCGAGAACGTTTTGTTGTTTAACTGCACTAATTAAAATGTTGTGAAAAGAAGGTATTGCCCTTCTTGAGTAGAATTAAATACTCTTTCTCGGTATAGTTCAAGAAAAGTTTGCTAACCCCGAACCGGGTAAGAAACGGTTGGTGAGTGTGTTTAGTTTGCCTTAGTCTGGACCATTGCAGACATTGTCATTCTATGGTATTTAAGCTGGTAAGTATGTTGCATATTCAATTAACTTTATAAGGCAATGCTAAGACCAGTGGCGTAGCTAGGTAACCAAGGGCCCTGGTGCAAATAAAAAATGGGGCCCCACTACTATCTAGTTAAGTTTTATCAAGTAAAAATCTCAGATCAAAGAAATAGGCAGATGGAACGTGCGCGACAAACAAGGTGACGCCGGTTTTTATTTATGTGTGCGCGGCAGACAAGAGGCGCCGTGTAGGGACACGCGCGTCTGTGTGCGTTTACGGTTGCCAGATATTGAGAAATACTCCCATATTTTTGTTAAGTTAAATTGTTCCCAAATATTATACTACTATTTTTTTAAAATTGGAAACGCGATTTTGCTTTATGGTTTATGGTTATACTGCATACTAATATGCATTAATAATTTAATAATGTTTTTGAGTTGCGTAGTACAATTAGTATCCATAGTAATGCCGGAGGTTAAAATATTCGTCATGAATTTGAATGCACCCTTTAGATACAATATTTCCTTATACGCAATTACGTATGTATAAATTAATCGATATTTTTTATGCACAATACACATTCCCTTAATTCAGGGTAATTTTCCCGTCATAAACTAGCAACACAGACGACTTACTGTTAAGGTTTTTGTGTTTCAAGTGAGCCGAAAATATTTGGAAAATAAATACCAAAACAATAAAAATAACAAAGTTACCTGTGGAAAGATATTCCATCTTGTTTTCTTAGTTTTTGTGAACAACTTTTGCAGTGTTTAAACACACAAGACGGCATGTTTTGACCTAAAATGACAAATCACTAGTGACGTGTGAGCGAGACGATGCGTAGCTTGGTACTGTCGCGAGTTTGTATTTGCTTTTGATTTTGTATTTGCTTTGGTGGAACCACTCGCGTGTTCTGAGCGCGCTATCTGTCTATTTCTTTGATCTGAGGTAAAAATATTAAAATATACAAATACTTTAAAAATGCTTAGTTACTTTGTCATCAGCTCTTTTTCGTACACTGCAGGGCAGGTAATAAAAATATTAAACAGTAATGCCCTGACACCTGCACACTTGACGACCTTATGACTGCATCAGCGAGTGGAGTTCGCATTGCTGAATTTTGGGCCAAACACATTTAATAAATATTTGCCATCGACACGCTAAGAAGAAGTAATGACATAAATTACAATTAATACTTAGTATTTTCTATAGGACATAAGTCCTATAGAAAAGAAACTCTTTTTTATTTCGTTTTAACTGAAAATTACATTTTTGAAAGTTCAGTTCGTTCGAAGGTTTTCTGGTAAGGATTCGAGGGCCCCCTGAGCTTGAGGGCCCCGGGGCACTGCCCCGCCTAGCCCCTAGGTAGCTACGCCACTGGACAAGCAGTGGGTTGAAAAGGCGGAAAATACTCAAATACACGATTAAATGTATTGTTTCTTTACTTTATTGCATTCTATGTTTCCATAAACTTTAATAACTTTTTTTAAGTTGGGACCATAGTGATCTAAGTCCGTGTCTAAGTGCACCTCATTACTTAGATCAGTGTGACTAGCTCCACTTTGTAGACCGCACCAATTCTATACTCACATGTTGTGGCGCCTCAACTCATCAAGAAAGAAAGCCCTGAAGAGTACTTAGATCAGTGTGGCATGAAAGAATTATGAATTTCAATGCCATTGTGGAATATATACTCATTATTGGTTTTTACCAATAATGAGTGATCTTTTGATAAGGCTTTTTCCCCAATTCCCCCTAAGAGAATCCCCCTTAGAGGGGTAAACTGGACTTTAATGTAAAAATAATTCAGAAAGTCCCCTTTTCAGCTGGCTGGTTCCAACGTCTGTCCACATTTGGCCATCTCATTATTAGTCATACAGGAACGGCCAGGTCTTTAACCAATTGGGGGCCCTGGGCATTTGAGAATAATGGGGCCTCTGTAGGATGTAATGCAAGAGCGAACGTAGCGAGTTTGAATTTTTTGCACCTCACCTCCGATAGGTTAGTGTTTCTTGTGACTGAAAATTTTAGTATCCTGCAGTTTTCCTGCAGCCTGAGATAGGTAACTAAAGTTTCTTTTGACAGTTACTGAAACTTGGGGCCCCTTGGAACGTGGGGCCCTGGGCACGTGCCCAGTAGGAAAGACGGCCCTGGTAACGGTCAGGAAGACGACACAGATTATTTTCCCACTTGTACGCGAATATCTAAATTCGCAATTAAATTAACTAGTGTGACATCATTTGTAAATGAGGTGTAAGGGTAAGTAGGTAGTTATTTACGATTCATTCAAATAAAACACGTACGATTCAATGTTAGAATTTATGATAATTATCACATTTATGTTATTTACATGAATAAATATATTATCTGGTATTGTAGGCTCGTAGGAAGTGACGCAAATTAGTGGAATTATTTCCGTGTTTAAGCTAATGTTAATTTTGTTAAAAAGCTATTATTCTTTTATTTGCCTACTGTATCAAATTATAATACACTAGCTGATGCCCGCGGCTTCGCCCGCGCAAATTATATACTAAAACGGACTAAAACCTTCCTCTTGATTCGAAAATAAAAGTCTTAATTACTCCTTATAACATCAGCTATCTGCCAGTAAAAACCCCGTCGAAATAGACCCAGCCGTTTCGGAGGTTAGCCGGAACAAACGGACATTTTTAGATAGATAGATAACCCTTCTCATTATACTCAAGTTAAAGTACTTACTTGAGTTTTTTTAAATTATATAAGCAAACATTACAATGCATTAAACAATAATTTTATAAATTTTATCGAAGTAAGAACAAAATTTAAAATGGCCATTTATTTTCAGAATGAACGAGCAAGATCTGATGGTGGCGCGTGCTCTAGCGGCCGAGTCCAAAGAGAGTTCGCCTGGTGGGTCCCCCGGCCCTCTGCGGAAGACTGTGCTCACCAACCTAGCTGATAAACTAAATACATTCAGGTATGAAGCATTGCTATTACTTAGTATTAGCCATATTCATAGTTATTCACTATCACAATGTTCTACTTGCAAGTTAGTAATACCCCAAGGATTAGGCCGAAATGTAGGTAGTACCTACATAGGTACTCTACCAATAATAAACCCACATTTTACCAGGTTTGTTTAGGTCCCACTTATTAGGGGGCGAACCGTTTCATAAGCGTTACAAACGTCTAACCCTTCAGGTTTCATACCCCTTTTTACCCGACTGCGCCAGAAGGAGGGTTATGTTTTTCGAGAGTATGTATACAGGGTGGAATTTTTGCATGCCACCTGGAGGGAAAGTGCTCTAAATACCGAAGATAGCAAATTTTACTGAAAGGAAACATTCCTTTATTTTTAAAAAGAAATTAAACTGCATTCAAAGATTTTGAAAATTCGTTTGCCACACATAGGAATCGAATCGAATAACATCCTGTACTTTTATGGCACCAATCGATAAGGTCAATCATAAGGATCAAATCTCTCTAACAAAAACTATAAATTAAATGAAAGGAAAACCATGAAATCTAAAGTTATAAATTCAAAACGATAATAGTAGGTACATTATGATATAAGTGCGGTAAGTTGAAAATTACAGCCGAGGCGATATTGCTAGCTCGAGCCGTAGGCGAGGGCTACAAGAAAGCAGAGGCTGTAATTATCAAAGCGCACGTATGTCATACGACGTTTTATAACATATTTGCGAGGAAATAAATAAAACTCGGACTTTCCTAAACGAATAAATCATTTACTTGTTCACAAATTAGCGATGCGCGCGCATCGACGCTTTTTTTTAAGGCAGACACAAAAACAGCCAGTATTATTAGGAAGGTAAATTAATATTTTTGTGTTTTTGTTACAGATAAATGGTTGTAATTTATTGTCAAAATTAATTAAATTAAAGAATTAAATGTTTATTTATTATATTTCATGTCCCACAGTTAATTTTATTCATAAAATGTTGACCACTTTTCTGACATAAATACTCTTTGCTAAGATTTAAAAAAGTAACGTTCCTTTTTGACGGAGCATCTTGTTAAACCGTGCGTTGTACATTACATTACTGCACAAGTACGTAATGAGATACATTACGATATTGAAATGGGTGAAATAAGAGACCCTTTACGAGCAAATGTGTTATAAAGCACTTTTATTCAAAGGATGGAGCTTTACAATTGAAGAAAGAAGATTGCAATTTGCACGTGTTTGTTTGTGAAAATTGCAATCTTCCTATCTAAATAGTTCTTCGTCAATTTAATCATTAAAGTCGTCAAAAGATAATTGTTTATTAGGTTATAACCAAGTAATTGGATGGATCTTTGAGTAAAAGTGTGTAAGTGTTGTCCCATAAAATGTATAAGTTAAGATTTCATGGTTTTCCTTTCATTTATTTTATCATGTTTGTTAGAGGGATTTGATCTCTAGGATTGACCCCTATCGATTGGTGCCATAAAAGTACAGGGTGTTATTTTTTTGGAATTTAGCCAGTTCGATTCCCGAGTGTGTCACGCGATTTTCCAAAAATTTTGAATGCAGATTAATTTCTTTTAAAAATTAGAGGAATGTTTCCTTTGAGTAAAATTTGCTATATCCGGTATTTAGAGCACTTTCCCTCCAGGTGGCATGCAAAAATTCCACCCTGTATATGTACACACATCAAAAAAAGTTTGTGATCACTAGCTGAATAATTTTTTAAATTGAACTTTATCAAGAAAAATCTTTTTTGTGTGTTTTCTTTAAATATAAATACCCTGTTTGAAATTAAAAAATAAAACTATTTTTTATAAAAACGTACCTACCAAAAAAGATTTCGATTTTTTCAAAGTGATCGCAAACTTTTTTTGATGAGTGTATGTATTTTTGTATGTGTGTATGTATATTTATTTGGCACGCTCTGTGGCCTGAACGGCTCGACGGATTTTAGCTTGAGAGGTGTCGTTAGATTCGTATTTACTGTGAGAGTGACACTGGGTATTTCAAAATAATAAAAAAACAACATGGCGGATTTTTGGCGCCAAATTCAAATGTTTGGCACGCTCTGCAGCCTGAACGGCTCGATGGATTGATAAAGGGCTCATCATGAGGATAAAATGGTATATCTAAGTAACTAAAAAGTGTAAAATTAATAAATTAAAAAACCCGACTGTGTAAAAAATAACTAATAATTTTAAATAAAAACTGAAAAGAATAAAACAAGTTCAGGAGACAGGACATATTGACTGCAACATTCGGGACCCATTAAATAATCTAGACTAAAATCATTACATCCAATATGGGTCCCGACAGTCAATATGTCCTGTCTCCTTGTTTATTCTTATCAGTTTTTATTTAAAATTATTAGTTATTTTTTACGGAGTCGGGTTTTTTATTTTTATAATCTAGTCTAGAATTCTAAAGGTATCCGACCCAGTGAGGTTTTGCTTACTTAGCTGCAGAGCTGCCGATCAATCCAAATAAGCACAGATAGAATTGTATAATAAACTTTTACCATTTCGCTGCGCCCCGCGCCGCGCGCCACCGTATTGCTCAGTCAGCTAGAACAAAGTTCACGTTTACTTCTCCTGTCTAGTACTGTCGTGCATCTCTAGATGGCGCTACAAGTATTAAAGTGAAAAGAAAAACGGAGCTAGCAATCCGTATTACTCCAGTTTAAAACACTAAATGAGAGGGAACAACTCGTATTTTATTTGTTTTTTGTTGAACAAGCACGACAAAAATTGCTGACCAAAAGACTTGTGTCTGAGGCAGTGAATATTTTTTTTGATAAACAGATCAGCTGTCAAAACCGTGTCAAAACAAACGTCAACCTAGATTAATTTTCACGGGCGTATTATAACCTCAAATTACGTTATAATTTAATTAAATACGTATTTCAACTGTTTGTTTTTATAATGACACGTTGTACACATAATGGCGATATCACTATCGAAAGTGACTCTACGAAATGAGTAATATTATGACACTTTTGTGGAAAATATTGCAAACAGTGTGTTTTGAAGATGGATAGCACTAAACTCTTAGTAGGTAAACCTTCGAAGATTCGTCCAACCGGTCCAACTACAAGCTTCGCCGTAGTAGAAGCCGCCGAAGAAGATGACAGGTCTGTAAGCTCGTACGTAAGATTCTTCCTTGTTACATGCTTTACAATGT
Organism: Xestia xanthographa; assembly: GCA_905147715.2. Classification (NCBI taxonomy): domain Eukaryota; kingdom Metazoa; phylum Arthropoda; class Insecta; order Lepidoptera; family Noctuidae; genus Xestia; species Xestia xanthographa. Next base: position 10,110,998 of record LR990660.1, on the reverse strand, counting down.
AGTTCATAGATACCTACATAGTTGATGATGAATTCCTGAATCATACCGGACTGCGGACGAGGGTGTTCCATTACACTTCATCTTTATAGAGAACTTTGATTTAGGTTCATAAATTACTATTTTTACACACACCTAAGTTCATTAATTCACACACATATATAGATAGCCTAAATCTACGAATTGTTTATTTATTTTATGTTATCGTTGTCGTAAATTGTTATTGTTTTGCAAATTGCAATTGAGCGGAAGTTTTCGGTTTTTCTGTCATCTTTAATTAGGCCAAATCTACGTAAGCTGTATGAACAGCTGATCAAACAGTCGAAAATACTCGAAAAACATTTCAACATTCTGAATTCTTATCGAGGGCACTGTTATGGAAATAAAACCGCATCAACAAAAAAAAAATTGAAAAGTAGCCTGTAAGAAAAACACCCTAATATTCTATGCGACTGTTCATAGTAGGTACCCCAATTTTCGTTTTTCCTATACATAATGAAAATATTAGTAATAAAGTCGGTTTTCCCCTACAAGTGTTTTAGAATCAGTGATGCAGTTTTTGGTCCCAAGGTCCCAATTTTTATGGTGTAAATAACAAAGAGTTTTATTATTCTCGTTGCACACGTTGGTAATACTTCCGTAGGTAATAATTATACCTACACAAAAACTATATTTCAGTTTTGTTCTATAATTAGAATCTAGATCGTATTCAGGGCACACTGTACCCTATAGCGCCATCTATCGGCCACATCGCGGAGTTTGAAACTCCCTAAGTTCTCTGACTTACTGCACTTTTATCTAGCTAATGTCCAAAACATGAAAACATTGGTTACTAAGCGCGATTCTTATTCGATAATGATCAGTTGTCCTGTCTGGGTATTGACCCGGATAGGACACCCGATCATTATCGACGCGATGTCCATTGTGTTCGTGTAACACTTGGTAAGTATTCGCGTGTCTCGCTACTGTACTGTTGCCGGGGTTTCGGATAGCAGAGTCATATCATATTGTTCAAAAAATGTTGATTATTCATCATAAATCAAATAAACCATTTTGCGCACCTTCCAAAAATAAAACATGACCATCATCAAGGCGTGTTCGAAGGGGCACAGCCGACAGGAAAAGTAAACAAGATTTTGCCATTCGGCTAGTGCTGAATCATGCCGATCGAGGCTTCATCAATTCAGCCGTAAGACGTCCACTGCTGGACATGGGCCTCCCCCAAAGGGGGGGTTTTGCCATAATCGCCACGCTTGGCAGGCGGTTTGGCGATCGCAGTACGGTTGTTACAAAAGCACAGATAACGCTGCTGCCCATTCTCTGGTAAGTTACTTAGTCGCCTCTTACGACACCCAAGGGAAGATATGGGATGGTGCTATTGTTTACGTCCGACACCATACAGAACCGATCGAGGCTTAGTACAATATTATTATTTGAACGTTCCAAAACCAGCACACAACGCATGCAGGTTGCACGACATAAACCATTTTTTTTAAACCTCTTCATTAATAATTCACGCACGTGTCATAAATTCCTTTCGTGCTTAGATCGCAGATTTGATGCCATAAATAAAAAAACCGAGATTCGTATCATTGGAGTCCAATGTCCCCAGTAAAGCCCACGCAAGTCCTATGACACGGTTTCGGCAAACTAACCGACTTGCGGCGACACTAGTGTTGCCAGGTGTCCCGATTTGCGCAGGACGTCCCGATTTGCACCTGATCGGGACGCTAAATGTCTCGATAAATCATAACTTTAATAAAAACCATAATTATTACCAAAAAATAATATGTACTTAATTATATATTACATCAGTCGCATTCGAATCACCACGTCGAGAGCGACAATGCGGTCAAAATCGTGCGCATTGCATCACTAGCTTGTTCTCTTTCTCTCGCTCAGAACCGAAACCGAACCGACATCGACAGTCGAACATGTCAAAACAACTACATTAAAAAAAAAAATATCTTTAGCATGACGTGCAGTGAATTTTATAACTACGTTATCAAAAACAAGGCAATCCTAAAAGCAGCAAAATGAAACGAAAAATATAATTCTAATTAAAAAAAAAAAGTTATACATAAAACAGCGTTAAAATAATACATCACTACGGTTTTAAATTGTAATATTTTGTCTATTCTTCTGTCTATTCATCCAGTATGTCTGTCTGTTCTGTCTGTTTATCCATCATGTACAATTGAAATAAGATTTACTAAATTAGTAATAGTAGTAGTAGAAAAGCTGTATATAACAATGACAGTTATTTGAAAAAAAAAACCGGCCAAGTGCGAGTCGGACTCGCGCACGAAGGGTTCCGTACCATTATCTATACATTAGACAAAACGGCAAAAAAATCACGTTTGTTGTATGGGAGCCCCCCTTAAATATTAATTTTATTCTGTTTTTAGTATTTGTTGTTATAACGGCAACAGAAATACATCATCTGTGAAAATTTCAACTGTCTAGCTGTCACGGTTCATGAGATACAGCCTGGTGACAGACAGACGGACAGACAGCCAAGTCTTAGTAATAGGGTTCCGTTTTTACCCTTTGGGTACGGAACCCTAAAAAAGAGCATTTTTGTTTGTCCCGATTTAAAACCCTAAATCCCGATTTATTTTACCATCTGCCCCGATTTTAATCCAATCGGACCTGGCAACACTAGGCGACACCGGCTACTAGTGTTTCAAGTTTTGGAGCCTGACTCATTGACGGCTGACCCGACAGGAATGTACCACTTGTAGGACAATGACTTCTGACCTACACTCGAATTGGATCCATACGGTGCACGGCATGGCAGCAGGAATATGTCGATTTATCGTGTTAATGCTCCTAGTGTTGCTACTCTAAATGAGGAAAATATTGTGAAGAATGAATGTGGATGCCTATAAGAGCTAGTAAAGGATGGCTAGTGTAAAGGAGTTATTATTACTGACATGACGAGTAAAGGAGAAGAATGGAAGAAGATGACACGCTGCGTCGAACGCAAATAAATTGGCACAGAATGATGTTAATACTCCATGCAACTCCGACAATGTCGTGGAATTGGAGATGATATGGTTCAATTCTGTTTGCGTGTAGCTTGTAATTTAAGCCAAAACTGCGCGCGTTATTGTTCTTATTCCGAGAAAGTGACTGTTTGTGAGAAATGCTGCGGAAGTGTAATTTGTACAGAACTAGATATTCAGATTTTTTTAAATAAAAAGGATGCAATGCACGTCTCATAAAACATAAGATTTTTTTACTACTTCAAAACATAAAGCACTTTAAAGATCATCCGTGATTGTGGGCGATTGACATGCGATTTCAACAAGTTTGATTGTATTCACCACTTATGCCCGGTTCCTATAAACAACGGTTCGTTATTGTGCAAAAGGAACCATTCGTTTTTGAGTTACGAATATCGGAAGGATTGTGGCGTTCCTATATATTTTTGCGTCAGCTACCTGCACCGAATGGATGTTGGTTACCCACTTACCAAAGCCCTCCGTCAACACGTGTTCGACACCCCATGTTTCGTTATTACAACAGGGTAGATGACAAAAAAATACAAAAACAAAAAACACGTGTCCATTTTTTTTCGATAATCTAACTCACGGACTAAACAGAATCATATGATTCCTACCTTTATTCAGAAAACTTATCTCTTATGTTTATTTTATCATTTTGGTGTTGAAAATATCTGTATTAAAAAATAAAAATAAAAAATATTTTGGCTACTGAAGTGAACAAAACCCGATTGAGAGCGACAGACTTTCTTGACACATTACATTTTAACGGAACTGTAAATTAAATTGTAATTTGTAAGGCACAGAGGATCATAAAAATCACAGAGTACTTTTATATACCTATGTGCGTAATGTATTATGGTTGTTTCAAATAAATATTTTAAGGTTTGTTTGAGAAATACATACCTGGCACCCTTATAAATTTCGACGAGTAAACTTTGTACAGACGACATATCTTGCCGAAATCTAATTTGTGATTTATTATCCAAGATACTAAAATGATCGACCCTTGTTTTTTAATTCCGTTGACTAGAACCACTTTCTTCATCTGATTCGGAGTTACTCCAGTCCAATAACCTTTATAGATCACTTAATTCACTATCTGAACGCGACATTTTACAATTATTTATAGCAAATAACAAGGAATAAGTAAAATTATTGTAGACAACCGACCGAAATCGGGCGGTAAACAAATTGTAAACGACTCGTTACTTTGACAGCTCGTTGACCTACCTTTTTTGTTATAGGAACACCATCGCCCGACATCTGCATACATTTGGCTTACGGTTCGTTATTCGAAACCCTCCCATCCGTAGAACTGATCTATCGGTAACTTAAGTAACGAAACGTTTTTTATAGGAATGGTTTTGGCTTACGTCTCGTTGTAAATACTACTATCCGTAAGCAAAACGACTCGTTTCTTGTTTATAGGAACCGGGCATTATTAGTCAACAGGTGACCCTATTATTTTTGCTACACCGCACCCTGCCACTGCTCCTCAAATTCCACTTTTGCTCGCGATTTCGTCATGTTTAGCCTTGATTTGCGACCTGTTTTCGGACCGAAAGCTCCTTATCGAATCGATGGATAACACGGAATGTATTCGTGCTTGCACCATTAGCACATCTGTTGTTATCGCAAATCTCCCATATTTGTCTGTTCAACATGCAGCTTTTCATTGCATACATAAATAACATCACACCTCCAATCCCCGTAGGTTTAGGCAGAGGTGTAGTGTACGTATTCAATAGTACACCCACATTTCGCCAGTTAGTCTCAAATAATAGGGGACGACCCTATTGCCATCAACCGGGCACAAAGTAAGACTCCATGGCAGGTACTGAGATATCCCTTTTTTTCGGATGGGAAATCATCAAATGACTCCTCCCGCTCTGGGCGGAGCAGGAGGGAGTGTCAGACTTTTACTGACTAAAACCCATCCATGTTCCTTCATCGCCCTTTGTGTTCCGGGGCCACGGTATCTCTTCCCGGCAGGCATCGGTCCTTACGGCCCCTTCCTTTTTGCTGACTCTCTTTGAGGCGCGCGTGGAATACGAACGCGCCGTCGACACGGCCTGTCGTCATGAGACGGACGGACGGCGAGCTAGCCCACCGTCCACAGGCCCGCGAGAATTCAACCCTGATGAAAAAACCCAATAAAACTTTGCCCGGCCCGGGAATCGTACCCCGGATCTCATGTTCAGCAGTCTAGCGCTAGTGACCTGTAGACCAACAAGGCAGTATTTTCGCTGCATAGTCATCCCTTATTTTACTTTGATACTGTCATGTATGATAATCATGATATTATGTTTACATTGTCCAACAAAATATTATCTTACAAGATAACAGTAAATCAATTTACCTAATAATCCAATTACCAGAGATAAAGATTTATTTACACACACAGTAGAATGTTTCCTAGATTTTCTTAAGAGACGAGAAGTTATTCCATTTCGGTCCTTCCATGCAGCTATTTGAGTAAGTAATGAATATGAATGGGGGAAAACCCAGGTTCTTGGCTGTGTACCAATTCTATCTACCCTCATCTTTTATACAATGTAGGAAAAGTACCTATGTTATTGTTTGTAACCGTTTTCGTTTTAGAAACAAATTGGTACTTTGAGTTTAATTTTTTGAGATTTTAAGACTTGTTCTAAACGGGCTTCATCGCATTTATTCAGTGTCGGGTCATAGACACCATCTTTAGACCAAATATTATTGTTCGCCAACCAGACTCTCTGAAAACAAGAAGGTGATCGTTCCGCAAATGCTCGGTTGAATATTTTTATTGTTGAGGATGGGTCGACGTAAATTCAACATGAACATCTGCACGACACAAGTCTGGAACACGATAAACAGTTTTTACACGTACCTAGCTAGATCGAACTCTAGCTAATATCACTATATTGAGGAAAGATAACCATAACAAACAAAATATTTTGCAAATAAAAGTAAATAATCATAAGTTATGCATAAATAATTATCATAAAATATGCACGATATGATATATTATATTTTTAGAGGCCAGCATCTTGAAAAACTAAACGCAAGCCTTGTGTAAATATCACACGTTGACAAGTCTAACAAATTTCATCCTCGTTCGCAAAAGTACAGACTAATTCCTCTTCGTACATGATAATCTGTATAAAAATTCATTTCGGTCTGCTGCGTGTCTACCAGCTGTTAATTAACAAACACTTTCATTGTTTAGTTAGTGCACTGCGGATCGTTAGAAACGGACAATCTTCTTTTACCATTGTATATTCTGCAACAAAAATAGAGATTGTACACGAACCATTAATAAATTAATTCATAGATGCAGACTTCACGCGGCATAATTAGCCATATTTTGTGGAATCAACAGCATTACAAGATTGATTGAAGATTCATTACAAGAAAAATATGACAGAGAAAAAATTGCACAATAGAATGCTAAATAAGGTGGCAATCGGGTTATCGAGTGGCTATAAAACCATGTTTGGGAGGCATGCGACCGAGTGCATCTAGATGAGGTAACAGAAGATCTACTCGGAACAATGACCGAGTTTATAAGAACCACAAGAGGACTTTCCTTGCAGAAAAAAAAGAACACCCAAAACGTCACGTGGAACATCAATAATAGTACGAAAAGTGCAGAAAGGTTTGTGATGACTTGCCCAGACAGACGAAGTCTACGAGAGCCACAAGGAAGAGTGTAGTAGATTTCAGACCCCAGTTGCGCAAATTCACCTACATAATCTAGAAGTTTGAGCAAAAAGGAAACAGGCTGTCACAAAGACTGTTTGAAAGTTTACAAATGGGCATGAAAGAAGCCGGACCATTTCTTTGATTGTAATCTATTACCATGAATCTAGTAAATGATACAGATAATAGACGCGTACCCGCAGGATGCTCTTACATCATTTCTGCTCCATTTGGCAAGTTATCGCGCAGTGGTCCTTCTAAAGCTATCCATGCTATGATCAAAAGCACGCGATGAACGCGCCATAGACCCGGCCACTGTGACGGACAAATGGACGACATTTCCGCAGTTGAAAGAGGGCTTGGACCTTATAACACGTTATAATAATTCATAGATCAGGGGCTGTACTTCCAACTTTTGAAAAATGTTATAGGAATTTGGTGAAAGATAGGGTGAATCGCAGCGCCACTTTTAGATACCGAATTGCAATTATTATTATGGGCCTGAATAGTTAAATTCTAAATTTGCTTTACCGTAATACTAAGACATTGAAAACAGACTAGCCTATCACGAGCAAATATTAGTGGCCTAATACTGCTGCCCCACCTCAATATTGTTTATCCACCCGAACTGACCTTAATTGATGGTTTACCTTTCTAATAGCGGTATTTGAGGGCAATTTATTTTAATGTATAGATATAATGCCTAAAAGTTCCAAGACCATAATTTTGGTCCTTTCGGCAACATGTTTACAGTTAGACCTATCGGTCATATCACGAATCATGACCCATCTTCAAAGGCCATGGACTATTTTGTTTAAAAATTTTCAGACATGCCTCATTTGTCGCAATAATAACAAGAGAGCGTGCTACAGACAAGTAGATTAACATATTTTTTATAAATCACAACAAGCCCAGCGTGATTAAGCATGATGCCCTCTTAGGACCCACAATCGCAGCGATAGCGGCGTCCAGAGATCTTTTGTTTGCAATTTTTGAGCATTCGGCGGCATCGTGGTTGTGGCGGGAGGTTCGCCGCTTGCGACTCTCCGTCAGTCGGCCGCATCACGCCGCCACGGCTCCCGCGCTCTCACGAACTCGCTCGCGGCCCGCGGTCCTTCGATCCGCTTCGCGCGATACTGACCGCAAACCATTTCCGTACTTGCTACAATAATTCATAATTCACGACTCGCGGATAGCCTCGCAATATCCAACCATCCAATTTAACGAGCCTCACGTGTACGAATTTTGCAACGCGATTTCGCGCGGCGATTCCTCAGAAGAAGGTTGCCGCACCAAAACATTGTCGATTGCAACATTTCACATAAGTTTTTAGAAATAATCCCCTGAAAATTGCAAGAATTGAAAAGGTCTCAAAGAACTCTAAAGGCCCTCCAGTAACTTGTCGAGTTCGTTGGATCGGTCGTCTTAAATTGCTGTTGCAACAGTGCAGATTCCAAGGTTGCTCGTGAGAAAACTTTTGAACATTATTTGCTGTTTAGTGATGTGTTAAAACTAGCGTGAAACAATGTTGTCGATGGATTCCTTGTGGTGTGGTTCGGAGAGTGAGCTGTCGACATTGAGACTGTGTAAAAGTTCGGCTGACAGGCCGGAGTACCGGCTGTCGAGGCGCAAGCCGTCCAAGAGCCTGATCCCGCAAGCGCTACTGCACGCTCCAGAGCCGCAGCCCAGGACACACCGGCGACGAAGGTCTGGTACTTGGCCGTAAGTGTATCCCAAACACTGGCATACTCCACGTGCTATTTGTTACATGATTAGTTTGTTCGCTCGGTCCTTATCAGCTCTACTAATGTGCAATTTATCGGTGTTCTTGATATTGGCGTACTATAAAATACCAGAATCATCGACGAAGACATTAACAATTAGCTTAATAGTATTTTTATCATTATTATGTCATACTGGCCGAGAATTCCGACTGACTGCAGAAACATGCAAGCGAGTAAATGACCTAATTAGCTCAGGTGTCGTGTCCGACGTATTAGACTGTGTGATTGAAACTGCAATGCCACACAATTTGTGTACCTCAACGTAATGGTTTACATGATTATTGTAATGTTTTCATATTGTATTGCCAGTTGCAACATATGACTAAAATACATGCCTCATAATATTGGTAACTATCGATTTATCTCTGTCTTGTCGCAATTTTACAAAATTCTTCACTCGCTTAGGTCATCGCTATGATCCCTGTGAAGGTTCTCTGTTACCGCTTCAATACCCAAAAAGAGTCAATTTTCAATATTTTAGTGTTTGTAAAATACAACAGCTTTTGTAAAACTCAAATACACGTACGTAAAACATGGCTCGACCTAAACAGAATTTTTGCGCCCTGTCGTTTTTATAATTTCTAGGCAATTATGATAGTACATACAAAATACCGCTACATTCTAGACTCTGGGCCAACGCGATTGGAGCAACGTTCCAGATATACCTGTTTAACATGTGTTTCAAATAGCATGTGCAAGTATATGTCACAGACTAATATTACACTCATATTGACCAATATTTGCTTTGATTTACCGACCTTTCTCTTTTATGAAAATAATATTAAGTCAATGCAAGTTTCCGTAGACTTGACGGGTCTGTAGGCAGTAGTTCTATGGTTTCACTCGGTACCTTATGTCTTTACATCCGTTCCGACCCAGATAGCAGTTGATGCGTTGCGGCTTCAACCTTCGGTAACTTGGTCAATATATTCTAAGTTGTGTTTTAAACTATTATTTGCAAATGTTATGGTAAATGGTTGCTTCAGCAATTTAAATTGTTGTGATGATTCGACGCTTTGTGATTGCATTTGCACTGCGACCTAGTTTTTCGTTACACAAATATTGAGGTTAAAACTGAACTTGGTTATCGTTAGCCAAAAAACGTTCCGTTGTGAGCATTAAACGTAGTAAAATCCTTTCGATCTCGCTCAGAAAACCAAGTAGCTGGCACAGTTGCCTCTCGAACAGTAAAAGGGGAGGCTGTAAACAATGGTCGTGAGTAAGCGCTAAAGAAAGGAGGCACACATTAACATACCCGATGCTAATCTTCATTTTTTACACGATGACCCACACTGCATTTGTAGCTTCTGACGTCATAATTCAACCAAGAAGGATACGAATAGATGCTAATTGTAGGCAGAACCATTCAGTTCACTGCGGTCGAGGTTATCGTTTGTAGAAAGTCGATCCTGTTTCAAACAGGCTTTCCCACCCAGATATGCCCATGGAATTGTGGAAAAATAACTTAATTAAGAAGAACGTTGGCATTAGAGTTACCAATGCGTTTTCTATAATGTTTAAAACTGTTATGTCATTAACCAGTCAAGGAATGTTAATGATTTCGCAAATGAAGTCGGTCTCGGGTTGTTGAATCAAGTGTTCATTTACATAATTAAGATACACTGCTCGCTTCATTGCTTTTGTGTTTTCTTTGAATCCAATTGATGTAGTACTTTCGCTACATGTTTAAGAGAAAACTGGAAACAGTAATTATTTGAAACTTAAATATTAGTATTAACATCTGCAGTTCTTTGTTTCAATTTCATTGGCTTCTATTTCATTGTTATCTTCTCAGGCGGTTCTACCATTTCTAAATGCTCTTAGATCCCTATCAATTCTGATATGTATGGTAGTAAGATATCAAAAGGGAAATCCTTCAGCTTCACATGTCAGTATGGCGTCCGTTTCTTGGGCAATGTTTGCTTTCCTGCAGGAATCAAAGTTTCATATCCGTGGCTATGCAATACTCGCGCCATTGCACTTAAACCACTCCGCTCTGGTATTGTTAAATTTTACGCTACTTTTTGTTTGTGGAATTTATACAGCGTGAACTATAAAGGTGTAGTCATATTTCAGGGTGTAATTCAGACTATCAAGCAAACTGAACAACTTTTTCCATTGGACCACCGCGGATATCGCGAAAAAAAAACTACGTTTGGGTCGCGTAGGTATCGAAGTTTAGTACTGGACATCTATTTTTTTTGTAACAATGAGTCTAAAAATCGTAATATGTATAATTTTGAATAGGTTAAAGAGACTGACGATGATACTAAACTCAATGACGTCAAAGTAATCAACAAAATCGAAACTACAACACAGTCTACTTTTAACCTTATCACAAACTGTGAATTCCCATGAACAAACTACCTTGTTATTTAAGAACAAACTGCGAAATATTTTACATGTTGCTAAACGTGTAAAATATTTCGCAGAAAAGAAGAAGAAGAAAAACAAGTATAACAACATGGCCTCTGTAGCAATTATATAACAGGGTGTTACATTATATCAATAGCAAGTGCTGCAACTAATCATATCACTAACAGTTATGTCAGGATGTTGCTTATCTAACTTCTCCGTCCGCGTCTTCAGTTATCTTACTTGATTAGACTCGGATATCATTTAGAATTTAAATCAACGAAGCAAGAAACACGACATGCCAAGAATTCTCGACACTTCCTCATAAATATTTCCAAGGATTGTCGAAGGAGCATTTTAAAAGTGGTAAAATATGATCATGCTGTTTTAACATAATGCCCATAATTAAAGTCACGCAATCGTTGAATACTAGATTACCGCAAACATGAAACTAGGTATAAAAGTAATAAGTAACTTTTTCCAATGGTCTCAGGTAAAGAAATAACGTCTCGTAAACCATTACGTGTGTGTTGCTCTTCATTGTATTCATATTTGTATGAAGATGAGTTAATACGTACATTATCATAGTTCATACTAATGCAAGCTGACATGCCCACTGACCATCCAGTAACTCTGTTCAATTGACTTCTTACAAAATTGCTAACTATTGTAAAATGGCCGGTATACTTTTTAATGTTAATTGGCATTTCGTCAAGCCTCGTTACATATTCACGAACGGTTAATGTAAAATATATGAAAGCAGTATCCACAAGATAAATGTTATCTTTGAAATTGTTCGTCTAAAGTATAATTTATTCTATGTTAGTATAGCCGCAATTTACATGAGTCCGCTGCTTATATCTTTAGTACTTATTGCCGTGTATGCAGAGTATATAACGATTTCGTAATGTGCCTATTTGTTACGCAACCTGCTTAGGCACCACTAGGGTGTGTTGAATTACAAGCAGGCGAGACTTTATGTGACTGGCTACCGTTTAGAGACATAGCCTAGGTGCTATTGTAGGCATGTCTAATAACCTACGTACTGATATATTAAACTTGTTCGTGTGGCAAAGGACACTGATACACACCCGTAGCTATCTGCCTTACTACCACCCTATTTGTCTATCTCATGTGTTTCTTTTGTAATCAAGCTTTCTTTATCATCATCATCATCTTCATACCCTGCTCCATGTTACTTGGGGTCTGCGCCAGACGCCTTCTTTCATTCTCACCTCTCAACTGTCACACTCCCTTTTCTATCACATTTTCTTTTCCTAGCCTGCTCTGTGCCACTCCCGGTCAATAGGTCTCCCTCCACTTTTTCCATTTCTCGCGAACTCTTTCACATAGCCTACAAAAAAATCTAACAAAATAGTAGCCATGCTAGGCATCCCATGATTGAATTTTTTTTCATATCTGAAACCCGAAGAAAAACGCTCGCCTTATTTTAATTAAATATTGCAGGAGCGTATTGGCGACATATCATACAAGCAGCAGGCAATAGTGTCACGCTTCTCTTTTACTAGAACAGCATACAGGAGATACAAATCTGTTGACGTACTTGTGTGGGTGATATGGATCTTAATCAGTGTAGGTACTTACCTTTAATTACATCGAGCAAATTCCATAAATTGTGCAATTACTGAGATAATGTCCGGTCAGTTATAGAGCCAAGTACTTACGTTATTTCAATTAATGTTTTCCGCGAAGTGGTATTATTTTTTAAATTGATTATATGTACTGCGTTATGTCATATCCGCTGTGTGTTTTGTATGAAAAATCTGCACTGCGTTATATGGCTTTCAGCTTTGCATAGTTTGCCTACTTTTAAAATCTTCAGTGAAGTAGTCGCTTGGGAAAGAGGGAGCGCTTTATATCGTGCATTTTAGAAGAGCAGCACACACTCATCAAGACTTCCACGCGAACGAAGTCGCGGGGAACAGATAGTATACTGTCACTTTTATGCTGCATACCATCTGGCTACTATCTAAATTAAACACATTCAAATTGGGAGTACCTCAAGGCAATATCCTTTGACCACAATAATTAGGGGCCTATGGTAGTTCCTTGCAAAATTAATAACACTAATGAAATTATCTTGTTACAAATTCTCGGTGTATATTTTACATTGTTGAAAATATTAGTGCAGACATCCAAAACAGTCCAACTATAATGTCATTTAATACAGTTTTGCCTCAGTCGACTATTATAAAGATTTAAACTAAGCTGATGAGTATAGAAGGCCTTAGTTAAAGTTATTCTCAACTTAAATCTAGACTAATAAAAAGATTTAAACCAAGCTGATGAGTATAGAAGGTCTTAGTTAAAGTTATTCTCAACTTAAATCTCTCGACTCGCCACAAAGTCTGTTAAGCCATCAATGTTCTAATTTCGTCGTTTCGCACCCAATCGATGCAGTTAAGGCCGTCCAATCAATATCGATTATTCAATTTTCTTGTCGTACCGTTCCAATTGCGATGCCGTCGATAAGTAATCTGATTGCCTCTCCTTAATTTGCCAGTAGTTTCTTTAACACAGTTGACATCGAATTTCGTATGAGATAATGACAGTGCAATTCTGTTTTTCTAGAACGGCCATTTATCAAAATTGAACCTACCTGTCTGATCAAATCAACACGTTCAAGTGGCCATATTTTGTTCAATTAACAAAACCAAAGTGGAACTTACATAAAATGCAACCAAAAACGTTCGTTTTCAACGATGTGGCATGTTTGAGGATCTAACCAATAACTTTTGTATAGTTTCTGCTTTCCTAGTCCATGTTCTACAGACCATGTCCATGACCACCGAAATAGCTATTTGTGTACACCAGCAAACTCTTTGTTTCAGTCTACAAGTTTTTACTTTCACAAAAAATACAATTATCTTGCATATTTTTTTCTAAGACTAGCCTTTCTCATCCATTCTCTTGCATTGTTAGCTAAGCAATTACCGCTAGATATCCTGCTTTCAAACAACGACGTTTTTACATGTGCAATTAACTTTGTTAACTGATCTCAAAATGATAAACACGCAAAACCCGAATGGATCTTAAAGTATCGTTTCCTTGTGCAGTAGCTCAAACAAAACTCCATCCACAATCGTTTTCTCCAAAAGCCCATCGTATTCGGCGCCTGCAAATCTTTACCCGTATCCAAGGATCAATAAGCTTATGTCCTAGAAAGATATCATCTCTGATGGCCTTTTAATCCCTAACACGGAAGCCATTTAGCAATATAGAGGAGCCTCATATTTCAAATCGCAGTATGGCAATCTTCCTCGTGTTCAGAAGGTATTGTACTCTGCAATTTATTCACGCCCGCTCTATTTATGGAAGGTATCAATTTGCCGTGTACAGATTACAGACACAAGTAGATCATTGTATTGTTGTCACAAATGGACACCTGTCAGAGTCGTGGCACGTATGCTGTAATCATGAGCATGGTTTTTCCGATGCACCATGTGACATCAATGATTGACATGGTGCTATGAATTTATAAAAGAGCGTTGTATAACTTTAAGTTTAAGTGGGCTGATCGAAATCTTACCCTTAAAACTGGGGTCACCTCTACTCACACACTAACTTCCTTTGTCTTTCTTACTTGCTCCTACGTGAATGATTCCAGAATCGGTGGTTGGAACAGCTTTGCTACTATTTTAATGACCGATGGCTATATGATCGTGCACAGAGTTCGATAAAACTATAGTTTTGTCTTTAGTGTTCGTTGTGCCATTGACACGAAAAAAGTTCAGTCCATTGTCTGCGTGTTCATTTATAGTTATTAGGTACGGTTGCGTTTTGCGCATTTAATCTTTCTTATGATTGATTTTTGATCGGTCAGTAGTTCATCGGCTCCCTACCCTTTGGCTTATTAATTAAGTTGCAAGTTTACACATTAATGCAACAATAATTATTAAGGTATTTTTAAATGGCATTGCTCCTTAACTTGTTCTGTATTTAACGGAAAATTTTAAAACCGCTGAAGGCTGGCTATAATTTATTCATTTTTTTGCCAAATTGCATTCCATTTGACATTCCATAAAACCGGCTAGCTTTTGCCCGCGGAAATTATGGCACGGGAACATTTTAATTATAGCCTGACGTCACTCGGAGATGATGTTAGCTTCCCTTTAGTGAAAACAAAATCGGAATCCAATCAGAGTAGTTCCGAAGATTACATCCAAATTTGCAACCTGCATCTCTTTATAATGTAAGCACAGATGAAGGAATTGGAACTGATAGTTTTGGCAGTGGCTTTATTCAGCCGGTCTAACAAAATCAATATTAGGTAATTGGACGAAGAAAATGACCAACGAAATTACGTCGGTAAAACCTAGTGTGACTCCTTTATCGCCTTTGCCCACCTTGATTATGTTTACATATCTGTTGCTATGGCAAAGTAACTTGCCATGTTGGTTTTATTTTTTTATAAGCTTTGTGAAATCAAAAAAAAATAAGATTTATTTATGTTTGACTGTAACGTCAAGGTTTTTGTTTTTAGGAACCTGCTTTCATCTTTCTCTTTTGGTGGAAATCTTTGGAAAGCATCTTTATCCTTTGCCATTAGCTCTTATCCTCCACAATTTTCTATTTAGGTTCTTGGTGTTATGGTCCATCTTTCGTTTGAAATAGAAAATGATTATTTTAAAGAACCTTCTTCAAGATTTTGTGCTTAGTCGCTGTTACGGATCATCTGCTTAGACTATCATCATCATTAAGGTTTATTAGTATCAATCGCAAAATAAAATTCTAATCTATTCTTTAAAAAAAATAGTAGTACCTAATACTACTTTTTTTTAATAGTAATAAATAATACAATTTTTTATAAAAAGTAGTACCTAATACTACATTTTTTTTACTCTTATCATATTTTAGTTCACAAATATAAAATAAAACAGTCTTTTTCAATGTTCAAACGCTACACAGTTGCGCAACATAATTATGACATATCGGTAATTATTCTTTGTTTTCGCGGTTTTATGATGTGAAACATTCAACTACCTAAAAAGTTGTGTTTAATAAACAATACGATAAGGCATCGTTACGTTATCATTATTTATGTGTAAGGTATTGTTGAAAAAAATATTGATAAGGAGACTGGCACGGACCTTCTTTGTTTTGTGTTTAAAAGGTTTATTTATTTGTTATTTTTTAAAGATAAGTGACAGTTGTTTAGAGGTGTAAAACTTCACTATTTTCCATATCAATATGATCTAGGCATCATTCTGAGTATAAGCCTTCTTACTGAAGTCACAACTTGCAAGTGCCTACTATTTTGTTTCGTATCTTAGTTATAATATTTGTTTTGTGTGTGTATTTCTTTAACATTCTGTTTTGCTGTTGTATGCACGTCATGTCTCTGGGACAAATCATTTTCTTTCTTTCTTTCAATATTTACTGGCAGAATGCTAGCCATAGCCAATTAGCCATCTGCATGTAAGGTATTCGCTACACACCAATTATTTTAGCCCCGTGGGAAAAGACCAATAGTCTCGTAGCATGGTTCATGCATATTCATGATTCCTTCTTATAATGACTTCCTACTGAATCGATCATTGTTTTAAAAGGCGTAAGTACCGATCCGATGACGTTGTCATGTCACCGCAAATGGAAAGTGAAAGCCAGTACTGCACCCACCACCGTATCATAAGACCGAATTCCGCTGTTTTTAAACTTGAATGACAAGTGTCAATTTACAACATCATGCTGATCCGGACTATGACATTATGGAACATTTGTGACTTGATCGAAGTTTTGTCTGGGACAGTCATGTCCGGTTAGATAAAGAAAATTAGGTATTACTAAAAATGTTTTTCCAACTCATAACACGGTGTGCGCAATATTGTACTTACCATCCGAAGCTTGGTAGTGAGCATTTTGCTGAACCTTATCGTGCAATACAGTATTATTACTGTAAGTAGTGTTAGTACAATACAAGTACCTACCTAGGTATAGTGATAAGATAGCACAGTTTTATTTGATTCAAGTAATTAGCGATTTTTCCCAATTCGAGAGTTATTTTCGTGCTGGAATTGTCTAAATCAAAGCCAGTAGACGGTGAATTTCTGTCTGCAGTGCAAAATCCCCGATACACAGCCATCTGCTGCGACAACACTGCTAAACCTGCGTGAAATACAACCGTGACGTTGTAGGGCTTAGGTAATACTTATCTACAAAATGCATCCCGCAGTCTTCAAGACCGACAAGTCCCTCGTCCACCCTAGCCTTTAGTAACCTGACTTCAATGTATATCTAAACAAAGAGCACTTTAACAGATTGGAGCCGTTATCTATGAGTACACCCATATGATGACCTCGTGTTCTCGCGTCCAAGTCATCTATGCGGGAGATAACGGGCACGTGGGGCACGACTTCTAGACTGATCGGAGATCGGAAACAACCCTCACTGAGTGTTACAATTGAACAATCGCGGAGGGTAACTCGTAACTGCGGGTGCCAGATTTGTCTGTCTTTTTAACCCTCGTCTGCGCAATGGTCTTATATAATTGTTTGTATGTGTTAGCAGCCCCCTCTGTCGTAGTAGGTTGTAAAATGTTGGTCTATTTGATGTTGTCCTTGACAAAGTTTGAACTTTTCCAATTTTCAGATTAGATTGGACTAGATATTTTGCAAAAGTCTGGCTTCTTTACCTACAGTGGGTCCGCAACTCCGCATGGTGGATTAGAGTCAAGAAGCTCTGTGTCCTTGTGGCGGGAACATGACAGGTTGATTATTCTGTGCAGCATCAGAAAAAGCACTATTATGTCAATAAACCGACAAGATACTCGCACAATCATGCTTCAGCTTTGATTTAATTTGGTCTCTTAGCGGCACACTAAAGTGTCTTGAGGGGCACACAAAAATCGGAGCAGTCTTTGGGGACTGCCAATAGAAGTGAAAATAAAAAGTACACTGAGGGGTACACAAAAATCGGAGCAGTCTTGTATTGTATTGTATTGTATAGCGGGCTGGTGTCCGCAACTCCACGTCAAAGCGCGTATTTTGCGTGCGGGTGGGAATTTTATTCGATCCACCCTAACTCCCCGAGAAAGGCCAGCAGCGCCTTGGTGTTGCTGACAATCTCGCGGAGAGTACCTGGGTTACCGAAGTACTTTGCCCTGTATGTTGCAACCCCTGGGCAGTGCAGAAGCACGTGGGCTGCTGTCTCGTCTTCCTCCATGCAGGCACGGCACAGGGGGCTGTCCGTGACTCCTATGACAAAGAGGTGTTTATTAAAAGAGCCGTGTCCAGTAATGGCAGCTGTAACTGTGCGCAGCTGCGGTTTGGTCAACCGAAGCGCGCGTTTAGTGAGGCGGCCGTCGATAGTAGGAAGTGCTTCCTTGGCCTGCCTGCACTCGCCGTGGTCTAGCCATAGCTTGTGGTGTTGTTCACTAGTTCGGTTCCTTACCAGTGTGCGTAGGTATCCGAAAGGGAGTGGCACGATAGGTTCGGGTCCCACCGCTGCCATGCTCGATCCCCTTCTAGCGAGTTCGTCCGCGGCATCATTGCCTCGGGAATCGCTGTGTCCCTTAATCCATTGGATGGTTATATTATTGAGATTACCAACCTGGTTCAGGCGTTGGTGACACTCGTGTATTAACCCAGAGTTGACTGTGTGGTTGTTTAGTGCCAGCAGTACAGCCATGCTGTCTGAGAGTATACGGATTGAGTGGTCCACAACCTTCCTGGCTAAGATGGCAGATGCCGCCAGGGAAATGCCCATGCATTCTGCCTGAAATACCGTGTTGTGGGCCCCCAGAGGTTTGGCTATCTGGATGTTGAGATCCTCGGAGAAGACTCCAGCACCTGTGCCAGTACCTGTTTTAGATCCATCCGTGAAGATCCGTAGTTCCGCGGGGTTTAATCCCTCGCAGCGGTGATCCTCGTGGAGCTGGATTTTGTACTTCTTATCGAATACGAATTGTTTTGGTATCCGATCGCTTATTGCTTTCGTCAGGGGGAACTCGTTGTGGAATCCCTCCAGTACCGCGGTGTGCTGTGTTTTTTTCTTACCCCATAGTTGAAGTGTATTAAGGCGTACAGCCGTCATCGTCGCTTCCTGCTGTATGAACAGATGAAGCGGTGGGAGCCCCAGCATGGCTTCGAGAGCTGCGGTCGGGGTAGTCCTCATGCAGCCTGTGATCGCCATGCAGGCAAGCCTTTGCATGCGTTGCAGTTTGATGGAGGCTGTAGTTAGTTTGGTACGGGGCCACCAGACCACTGCCCCATAAGTGATCATAGGTCGGATAACCGCGCAGTATAACCAAAGTATAATTTTAGGGGATAGGCCCCACTTCTTACCTATCATCCTCCTGCATTGCCAAAAGGTGATGCAGGCCCTGTTTATTTTATTATCTAAGTGACTACTCCAATTTAACTTACTGTCCAGGATGACTCCCAGATATTTGACCTCGTCGGCTAACTGGAGTTCCGTATCGAAAAGTTTGGGTAGGCGATAAGGGCCTAGTGTTCGTTTTTGGGTAAACATGACTAGTTCAGTTTTCGTGGGGTTCACTGAGAGATCGAACTCTCTGCACCACCGCTCAACGATGCGTAGTGCTTGTTGAGTGAGGTTGCAGATTGTCCCTGTCACTTTACCTGAAATGAGGATAGCGAGGTCGTCAGCATAACCTATTGTGTAGAAATGGTTCGCGTTGAGTTTTGTGATGAGGTCATTTATCACCAGATTCCAGAGGAGCGGGGATAGTACTCCACCTTGGGGGCAGCCTCTGGCTATCAAGGCCATCTGCTGTTCCCCTTCAAGTCGAACCACTCGTTTGCTTAACATATTGGTGATCCAGTCTGTCAGTACCTGTTCTACTCCGTGACGGGAGAGCGCGGTGTTGATGCTGGCGAAGTTTGTTTTATCGAAGGCTCCTTCGATGTCTATGAAGGTGCCCAGGCAGATGCCCTTCTGGTGAATCTCCTCTTCTATCCGGCCGACCACTAGATGGAGGGCGGATTCAGTGGACTTGCCCGAGCTGTATGCGTGTTGGTTAGTGTGGAGTGGGATAGTTTTCAAAACGCCGTCCCTCAGCTCTCTCTCGCAAATTCTCTCCAAAGTTTTAAGGAGAAAGGAGGTCAGGCTGATTGGTCGGTGGTGTTTGGCGTTGGTATAGTCACTCTTACCTGGCTTAGGAATGAATATGACTTTCACTGCCCTCCATCCTTTTGGAACGTATCTGAAGGCCAGGCACGCTCTCATTATGGGTACCAGTATGTTGGCGACAGAGGTCCCACCCCACTGCAGTAAGGCAGGAAAGACCCCGTCTGGACCGGCCGCCTTGAAAGGATGGAAGCACCGAATCGCCCACTGGAGTTTTTCCAGCGTGACGACTTTGTGTGCATAGCGCCAGTCGTTTTCTGACGGTGTTTGATTTACCTCTGTCCAGTCGATAGCCTGTGTAAAAGCGCAGCCTGGGAAGTGAGTTTCAATAAGGACGCGCGTCGCCTCTTCTGGTGAGGTGGTAAGTGTGTTGTCAGGTTTACGGAGGACAGCAGGCCCAGTCGGGTTCTGCTGTGCCAATATTTTCCTTACCCTGTTTGCTTGTTGGCAGGATTCGATGTTGCCACAGTATTTGCGCCATCCAGTGGAGCTCCTGAATCTGATGCATTTTTTATATGATTTTTTGGCCGCGTAGTACGCGTCCCAATCCTCATCAGCACAGGTGTTCATGGCTCTGTTTAGGGCTGACCTTACCTTCCCGCGCTTACGTTCCAGATCCGCACCCCACCATGGTTGCTTCCCTGGTGTTGTGGGCGGAGTGGTCTCCGGGCAGGATGAATGGTAGCTGTCTAGCATTGATTTTGTGAGATGACTTACACGCTCGTCGATCTGCTGCGTGTCCTCGTAGGTCATTCCGTAGTTTACTGACGCAAGTTTGGTTTCGAGGATGCGTGTATAAGCAGCACGGTCAGTGTTTCGCGGGTTTCGCCGTGGCAGTGTTGGTGTCACACAGACCTCAATATCGAAGCGGATCCACCTGTGGTCCGAGCAGGAGGCCTCCTTGGAGACCTGCCAGCCGGTGGTGATGGCCGCAGCACCCTCCGATGCCAGAGTGAGGTCTATGATTGTTTGGCTACGTCTGTTTACGAAGGTTGGTTCGGAACCTGTATTTAGTAGGGTTAGGTTAGTTGTAAATAAGTAATCTACTAGCGCCTTACCCCTTGCGTTTTGTGTGTCCATGCCCCACAGAGGGTGATGAGCGTTCGCATCGGCGCCTATGACAAGCTCCAGCCCAGTGCTCTCGCAGTAAGTCACGAGGCGGGCGAGGTCATGCGGCGGCGGCTCTTCTGCCTCGGGCATGTAAGCGGAGGCGAAGACCACAGTTGCTACTGTGTCCCCCCGCTGTATCAGTAGCCTAGCTGCAGAGACATCCCTGCAACAGAAATCTGTTAGTGGCTGTGTTTTTATGTTACGTGTCACATAGATGCATGATCTTGGTTTATCATGATCTGTACTTACTAAGAGCTTACCACCAAGATTGGAGAGTCCTTGTATTTGGCCCGCCCTAATCCACGGCTCTTGGATCAAGGCAATGGCCGTATGTTGTACCTCCAGCCACTTCCGCAGCTGAGCCGTTGCGGTCTGACTGTGGTGGAGGTTGGCCTGCAGGACCTTACAGGTCGACGAAGGGGACGCCATCACTGGACGTTCCTTCCTCGTCTCCTGCCAGCCGCAGCCCAGCAAACAGGTCGCCCGCGTCGAAGCCGTCCCCCTCCAGGTCAGAGGCCGAGGACAGGATGATGTCCTCGAGCTCCTCCCCCGAGAGGACGGCGCCCACGCTAGCGGCGGTAGGGGCGGCTGGCGCTGCTACTGCAGGCTCAACCGCGGGTGTTTCCGCGGTGTTTGTTGGGGGGGGAGTTGCCTCCTCCACCTGTGTCCCAGCGCTGGCGGCGCCCGGATATCCCTGAGGGACGTCGACAAATCTGCCGTTCGGACCCTGGAACTTAACGTACACCGTCCCTGCACCAAATGAGAGACGGCGTTCGGCTTCCATCAGGGTCGGAATTTGGTCCTCAGGGACCCCGACCATCACGTACCACGCTTCGGCCTGTTTGTTGGCGCCCAGCAACACCCACTCCTTGATGCCAACCCAAGAGTTCTGGTAGCACAGAGCACGCCCGATGTCGGACGGCTCCGCGAAGATCCCCTGCTCATCAGGAATGAGGATGCCGCATCTTACCCGGCGCTTGATGTCCGCCTGCCTCCTGACCACTAGCGGGGTGCTAGGGGGGGGAGGCAACTCGGAGATCAGTTTCCTTAGCCATGCTAAGGTGTGGTCGTTCCCGCACCACAGTCTGAGGACCCCGCTGCTGAACACCGGCCTCGCATTGAAGGTCGGTGCAGGTGAGTCTTGTGTAGGAGAAGAGGCCTCGACGAGTATCTTCTTCTGGATAGCCGCGAGAACCAGGGTTGACACCTCCTTGCTGATGTGCCCCGTACGGCCGCAGGTGACTGCGACATCAAGGTCGGAGCTCACAGCTTGGGCGTAGCTACGCTTAGCATCCCGTTTGGATTTATCAAGACGCGGCCGCTGAGGTGTTAAAGTCTCGTTGAGGGCTCGCTTGGCCGCGGCCTGATCCATCCGAACGGGTTGCGGTGGCGTTTGCGTGGCTGGTCCACTCGCGCCGCTGGCTGCTGGTTGGCTGGGTCCCGGTCGGCTGCTGCCGGCCGCGGCCTGCGACCGCTTGCCTGCGGAGAAATTGACATTGCCATGGGTCGGTTTAACCCGGCCCGTGGCGTTAGCCTGTATAGATTGAGGGGACTTACCCGTCCTCAGTGTCTGCCGCTGCCTCAGGGACGGCCTGTTCTTCCTTCTCGGTTTACCCGTCGAAGGGACCGGGGCAGCCTGCACTGAGGGTTCAGCGCAGTGGCGTTGTTTGCCGGAATCCTCCTTCCTGCCTTTGCGCCTGCTCCTCTGCACCTGCCAAGTGAGCGCGAACGCGTCACCTGTGGTGCTGGTCTCCGCCGGTTGACCAGTGACGGCCACCGGGGGGGGAGCAGTAGGCGGAGGAAGATGTATGAGGGGAGCCCGGCCAGAGGAATTAACCGTCGTGGCGGGCTCCGCGCCTGAAAAAGAGGGAGGTGCGGTACTGGTCCCGAGCAGCGCCGCGGTCCTCCGTTTATTACGGGACCTGGTTTTGGTCCTGGCAGCGGTTCTCGCCACTGCCGGACCTGTACCCGCACTGGAGCTCGCTACGTTAGCAGCGGAGCATCCGGGGGCTAGAGAGGTGCTGCAAGCACCCCTCTTGGGAGAATCCTTGGCTTTTGCCTCCTCTCCGGTGTGTGTTTGTGCAGTATGTGCGTGCGAATGTGTGTGAGGTTTGTGAGT
Organism: Xestia xanthographa; assembly: GCA_905147715.2. Lineage (NCBI taxonomy): Eukaryota > Metazoa > Arthropoda > Insecta > Lepidoptera > Noctuidae > Xestia > Xestia xanthographa. The sequence continues at coordinate 10,087,833 of LR990660.1, read as the reverse complement.
TTGTGTGGTTGTTGTGTGTGTGTGTGTGTGTGTGGTGTCGTATGGTCTTTGAGTATCCATAGTATAGTATAAAAAATTCATCTCTCCGGCTTCCCACCCTCCATGGAGCCCGCACCTGGGAACGTCTCGCTACAAACTAGCTCAACCGTTAGGACTACCTTCGAGATATAGGGGCGTGAGGCTGGTTTACAGTGCGACATCGGGCGCTTGATCGGGTTGACGACTAATCAAACCTTCACTTACACCTTCAGCATGACCTTCACCAACCGCTTCGGCCATCCGAGGACGACCTCCGCGGACCTCCCACCCCTCGCCGTGGCCCTCTGACGGGACACTGTGGCCATTTCCCTACCCTTGGCTATTGGGTAGGGCCACCGTTTCGCTTGAAATCCAGACCAAAGAGGGCGTGTTGCCTCACGGACGCATAACCACCAGCGCCGATCGGCTCAACCCTCCAGGACTCCTTCATCCCCGCTTACGGCGCTCAACTGCGCAGGTCCTAGCGCAGGTGACCAGATTACCTACTCGACGCCAGCTGGGTTTAGTGGCGGCCGAGCCCACGCCCACTCGGTCACGGAGGGTCGTGGTTAGGTTAAAATGCGCCTGGTGATTTTCGTTGCGTCTATTTCTTAGGGAAATAGACCAAAAGCAGGGCGGCAACCACGTGAAGGAGAACACACCAGACTTGCCTTGAGGATCTACACGACTGTAGCGCTCCCCCTCAAGACCCCGCCACCTTACCACCTCTGAGGGAGGCAGTAAGGTAGGCCTGCATCTATACTACCAAGCAAAGCTCAAGCAAAGCATGTCGTTGTGCAACCGCGAAAGCATAAATACAAGCCCGCCCCCGCATCGGAGCAGTCTTTGGGGACTGCCGATAGAAGTGAAAACAAAAAGTACACAGGCCCCGCCCCAGTCATAGCACTGGTTATGCCCCGCGCATGCCTATATGGTGCCACGCCGTAGCGGACGCTACGAGTGCTACGAACGGCTACGAAGCGTGACCGCACGTTACGTTACGTGACGATGAGTTCAATGTTTTTCCTTCACTCAAAAAGTGCTCAACGCGCCTAAAGAAGTTTCACTTCAAAAACTCTTTAAATATAATGTTTTTCAAGCCATTGATGTCTTACTCCTTGGGTAATTCTAATTTGTCGGTTTGCTGTAAGAAAGTGGAAGACCATGAGCTAAATCCTAATGTTTAAAGTATTCTGGCCAAGGATTTAGAATTATAGTTCTGTTTGGATAAACGCTTATCAGCTCATTCTCATTCATTTCCTTTCGCCATGCTTGTTGAATTCTTAAGATTCTTTTCTTAATCGTGTTGCAAGATTTGTTTAGTTACAGGATCTCTCTAATTTCATAGGTCTACATTCTTCATCTCGATGTCTTCTTTCGCCACTAAAGATGTATGTTTACTCTCACAAAACTAAGTCCAATAACGTTTTGCGTATTTACATTACCTTCGGTTGCTAAGATCTTGAATATTTTTAAAGCCCTGCTTGCAATTTGCAAAATTTCGAAAATACTGTCACCTACCTTGCCGTGTTTTCTCTTATGACGTAATCACATAGTTTGGGGCACCCCTCTCTCGCCAAATCATTAAGGCGAGGCTTCGGATGATGAAACTAGTAACGCGCGATGTTCTATGTCGGTCAATGTTGCCGTGTTGACACCTAACTCGAGTCTACCGGTAATAACAGCCTTGGCCGTAGTGTTAACATAACATCACGCCTATTATCAAAGGGTTAGGCAAAGGTGTACTTACACAATGCTCTCACAGAACAAAATTGGCGTGAACCTAAAGACATCACGTACATAGGTACTTATACATAGTATGATACACCAACAACAACAGCCCATATCGTCCATTCCTGGACACAAGCCTCTCCCATGATGGGAGGAATTTGCCGTAATCTCCACGCTTGGTAGGTGGTTTGTAGATATATAATACACCAACATTTCACCAATTATGTTTTACTCCTATTGATAGGGGGGTGCCTCTTGCTATCAACCGTGCATAAATCTAGACTCCAAGCTGCTACTAAGCAGCTCGCAACCTAATAGATATTCTCTAAATATAAATGGCATACAATTAACGAACCACCAGATTTAACAAAAATGTAACGGCAAAAAAAATTACTTTTGATTGCCAAAATTAGTAAATGTTCACTCGAATATCGCGAAATGTGTGTGATACATGTGAAATTAAAACAAAATATTTTTTTTTTAGTTAATGACCAGAAATTGAACTGTTATGCTCTTACATCCGAGTCGAGGGTGACCCGATCGAGGCTCCTACTTCTGAATGGTTTATAAAAAAATAACCTTTCTAACTTATATGCTCCCGGCCGTGCCCCGTGAGGCACAGTGCATTGTTATTTTAATTGTGTCTGTAATTGCGGGTATTGAAGTGATCTATAGGTGTCGGGGTGCCCCAAGTCGGCCTAGGCAAAACTAGTTTGTTTAACCACCTCATTAAAATTTGGTACTCAATTCATATTTTAGGTCATAGATGTTAGTGGTCACAAAGATTTCTTTGGTGTACATTATATATTCCCCAATATTAATTCTCAGCACTTATGACTTTTAGACCATCGAGGCATGTCAGTCGCCGTAGGGTAGTGTTATTGCCTAGAAAAAATATTTCCATTAACCGCATACGTGGGCCTTCATGTAAATGGGGTTTTTACGTCGAAGGACCGCAGTGACGTCAAATACCATATTTTTTCGTTTTATATGGCTATTTCTACGTATACTATGGAGAGGATTGAATATATTATGACAAAGTTTGTAAATAACATGCATAGAGCACATGTTATTGTATATTTGTATTACCTACCTACATTGCAAATTATTTTTTTGTCTTGTATCTTTCCACAATTGCTTTTTCATTGTTTTTTAGGTATGTTAATCGTGCGTATTTGTTTCTGTTTATTTAATATCCTGCTGAGAAGCACGTTTTGTATTATTAATTATTATATTTACCTTTATTTTTACTATTATATGTAGTATTTTGGCTTAATGGGTGATGTCATATTGTATATCAGTATTTAATTTCTTACATTGCATTATTTTGTCTTTTGCTTGTTTTTTCCACAATTGGCTGTTTTTTCTAAGCATGTTACTTGTGCTTCTTTGTTTTTCTATTCAATTAGTATCCTGCTGAACGGTACAAATATTTGTCTATATTTTTGACTAGTATTGTGGCTTTATGGGTGATGTCATATTCAACCTATAGGTATCGTTATTTAATTTCTTACCTAATCTTTTCTGTATTTTATTTACAAAGCGAATCGGAATAGTTACTCTTGAATCACGAATTCATGGCCAATCACGCCACACTGAAACGAAATGCTTATCATTAAAACGTTATTTTTTTACTGCGGCACGGGTCAACTCACGATCTCGGTCAGCCAATGGTCAACGGTGCAGGTATATCGGTCAATGTCGGCCCGACACAGATTAACAATGCTGATTCATTCGGTCTCCGACGAACAATATGCTAATAAGAACTGATTTTATACAATAACTAGCTGCGCCCCGTCGTTTCACCCGCGTAAGTTTCGATCTCAAATTTTATTTTTTAATAAATTACAGCCTTTATACTTCTTGATAATTTAGATTTCTATTGGTGAAATAAGGTTAAAATCGGTCTAGTAGCTTCGGAGTTTTTTCGGTACAAACAAAAAAATCTTTCCTCTTTATAATATTAGTATGTGGATTAGTATATAGATTTGTACAAGTTCTCGTTTTGAATTAAGATTTTTAATTTAATCATCAGTGCATGTTATACCCTTGTACCAATCGTTTCGGGCTAGATGAAGAGCTTGTCTTCTTCTAGCTATTACGTCTTGACCGACTATCATCTCATTCACCCCCTTTCTAACCAAATCATCTTTCACGCATTTCATCATTCGTTTCTTTAGTCTTTATATCCTTTCAATTGTCTTCCAGTTCCAATCCAGATAGAGCCTCAGGCACGTCTACATTACCAACATTCTCCTTTAAATCTAACTCAGTACCTTTCATAATCAGTTCATCACCATGATTCTCCAGCCCTTAGGGGTCGGCGCAACATATCTTCTTCTTCCATACTTAGGTACTTCTTTATTACTCGCCATCTCATCAGACACCTCCTTTCTTGCCATATTATCATCTAAGCTAACTTTAGAGGTAGTAGACTTAATAAGTCTTAATAAGACTTAATAAGACTTGATAAGTCTACTACCTCTAAAGTTAGCTTAGTTGTATAATAAGTTGTCAATAGATTATATCAGACCAATCAAACATTTAAAAGCAAGATGATTGGCAAGTTTTTAATCAAACAATAATGACTATAATATAGTGACTATATTATAGTCATGGATGGATTGGCAAGTTTTTAATCAAACAATAATGACTCTAATATAGTGACTATATTATAGTCATGGATGGATTGGCAAGTTTTTAATCAAACAATAATGACTATAATATAATGACTATAATATAGTGACTATAATATAGTGACTATAATATAGTGACTATAATATAGTGACTATATTATAGTCATTATTGTTTGATTAAAAACTTGCCAATCATCTTGCTTTTAAATGTTTGATTGGTCTGATATAATCTATTGACAACTTGAGAACTTCAGATTACAATAAGAATAACATGAAAATCCGCGAAATCATGCATTTGATAATTGATTAGATATAAAATAAAACAGTGGCAGCACAGTAGCTATCTAGCATTAGTAACCAACTAACCAGTTAGTGAGTTTGTACCACGAGACACGAATGAACTCGGCTCGGAGAGCCGGTCGCTTCCGAATGATAAGATCAGGTTTAGTTTACAAGAAAACGGTTCGTGAACCGACGCTCACGATTATCGCGCGAACACGCCAAGGTCAGAACTTGGACGATCACCGACTCCTGCGCAGCGTCAGTCGCCATCCGCGCACGAGCCTCTTCGCGAGTACGCGCCCCACCACCGCGGACCAACATTCCAAATTATACGTAACAATGTCTTAACTTAAACTTAGTAAAATAGTTTTATTTACAATTTAAATCCGATATTTAGACATAGACATGTTTGTGCCAATATTGACAATGTGTAATAATTATTAAAAGTGAAGTGTTTGTGTTCAAAATGTTGCGGCGCCAGTTCTCTCATGAGTCCGGCAAAACAGAACTTGATAGGGCAAGAGAGGAATATTTCGATAGAAGGTATGTTACAAAATAATTGCAAAACAATGCATTTTAATTTAATTGATAGTTTACTTTAAATTGTGAGTTATTAGAAGCACGCAACTGTGCAATTACCGTTTTTATAGTATGTTCCGTAATTAAGGGCACGGATACTAATGAAAACTTTATAAATAATATCATAAAAACTATATCATAGACCGCAGACGGAAATAAATATATAAACAATCATTTGTGGGTGACAATCTGTTAGTGGTTCCCGTCTGTGACAGTCCCTTATCAATTGGTGTTGTCAAGTGTTTGAGGGTATTTTGATTAAATGTGCTATCTTTTTGATAAGATCGTCGAGTATTTTTGAACTGTCACTGTTTCCCATGCTCAATGTATTTTTAGTTCACAGTCTAGGTATCTTAGCTCTTCTTGACTTTACTTGCTGTGCAGTTTCTTCTTTGTAATGTAAAAACCCGTATACCCGTATTGGGATTTCCGATCGGCAAAAATGATGAACTATTTGATCACTATTCGGATGGGTTTCCCGAATGAGAAACATGCAAATTTTGTAGTGCTCAACTGCTACAGCGGGCAAAATTTCAACCCAGCAGTTTATCCTGTGCGCTGCCAATGTCTTTTTAACATTTTTTATTAAGCAGATAGTCAAAGCACCAACGACCTAACCTTATCACGTATCGATTGAAATCATCAACATTAAAATCTTTGCTTTAACTCTCGGGTTATAAATCCAAATCTTTCGACCTTCAAATAATGCTGATACTTCATACTTAAATACTTAATAGGTAACGAAAAGAAATCCTCCTGGCATTTGACTCGTTGCTTGCAACAAACAGGTCATTTGGAGACCATCATCTGCCTAGCCTTTCTCCTACTATGTTAGGGTCGGCTTTCCGTCTCACCGGATGCAGCTAAATACCAGTATTTAGACTGGTTGTCAGACTTTTGGGCCACTACGACTACCTGTAACAACTGTCAAAGATCTAATTTGGAGACCAAAACAGTTTTACTGATCTTTACATAACTCATGGCCGTATTCGTAACGTTTAAATCTTCAAAATATAGTCGCAATATCATCTCGGCGACAATCGATGTATCAAAAACTTGTCAATTTAACCGTATTTTTATCGATAACTACAAAATGTTCTTCCTTGAAACATTCAACAAAATAATATCATAGTTTTTGTGATAGACATTTAATCATACTTTTGAAGGTAAACAAACACGGAAAACTTCGACAAATATGTTAACTACCGTATCCTTTGCGGTTTTCGTACATTAAGGTCAATTTTGTTTACTTAAAATTGGTTCTAAAAAAACTAAGATTATTCTTCCACGTTTCTAACTCAAAGCACGTTTTACAATGTGTATTATTTATCTAATCTACTGCTTTGATTAACCTTACTTTTAAGAGTATAGAGTTGATATAAGTATTTTGTTATTTATTCATCAATCTTGTACAACTTGTACATTTGACCATATACCTGTAACTCATTAAGTCATTACTTACCAATAAATTCACATGACTTTGACATAGCCATATTTAAGCCAATGATAAAACACAACAAATGGAGAAGTGACATCAATCATTCGCAATATAATTAAGATAATTTAATAGGTATTCATCACAAATGATCGAAACACGTGTAGCTGTTTGGTTTATTGTGTTGTTGCACACACAAATTATATAATAAATACTGGTAAAACAACTAATACACATGTAAACGAAATTGTGGGAATAATACTTCTTATGTCAATGTGTAAACTAATCATCACTGCATGTCTCAATTGTTGTCCATGCTTGGATTGCCTCATGCTTGATACATTGTTGATGGCGACAATTTCTATATGATGTTGTTACAGAAATCATAATCACTTTGATTACCCTCGTTTCTTTGGTTCCACCAACCCTGCAAAAGCCAATTTCTTTCACAAGAAGTGCAATGATAGCACCTGGGCATATACTCATCAAATAATTTCAACTATTTTCCCTTTTTGATGGAGGAACATTACAGATGGTTTCTCCACCTGGATTGGTTGACCAGGATCCTCCGATACAAATTGTGACGATCGTCGCTTGGTTTTCAATGCATGTTGATGTAGAATATTTCTTCAGGAAAGAACGTTCATGAACTTGCAATTTTCTCAGCCAAGTTGAATTTTTTTTTTAAATTCTATTGTTTCATTGCGTTTAGGATTTTTTTGCTCCTTATTAAGTAAATTATAATGCTGTACAGTACACACTATAAATAGCAACAGTAAATGTGTTTGTATGTGTACACACTTTTTTATGGGTATTTTTTGTTTTTATTCGTTCACGTTCTTTGAAGACGTTTCCGTGCTGACTGTCATGTTTTGCTCATTAATAATGTCAGTAAGGTTAATGCATAATGTTTTGTATTAACAGCCATGAAATTTGCATACAGTGTGTTGTTAAAAGTTTCCAAGTTATAAACACTCGATGGATGGACTGTGTCTGTGAAAGATGATATGAGATGATATGGCTAGAAGGGATAAATTCATGAGATAATGACTGTTAGAGAAGTATGGAAAAAATAATTTAAAAAATTAAAAAAACCCGTCTGAACACCCGACTGGACCCATTAAAAGCTAGACTAAAATCATTACATTCAACATGGGTCCCGACTGTTACAGTCAATATGTCCTGTCTCCTGAACTTGTTTTTTTTTTCTTTTCAGTTTTTATTTAAAGTTATTAGTTATATTTTACGCAGTCGGATTTTTTAATTATTTTACATTTTTTAGTTACATATACCATTTTAAAATTCTCATGATGAGCCCTTTAATTTGATACCCGTATACAGTATCCAATTATTATTATTTTTTAATTTTTATCTAGTCTATGGTTACCCGGGGTAACACAAGGATCCTAACGATACCATACATCGAGATCGGTTTAGGCGTTTATAAGTTATGGTGGAGTAAAGAAACTCACAAACATACACATACATGAACCCTGAAAACATAACACTCCTTTTTTTGGGCAGTCGTGTAAAAAGAAGGATTGCTGCACCGACGGGACCGATCCCAAATAAATTGTTATAACGCCAGGAAAACGATTATACTGACGATGAAACATTCAAAATTATTACACTTTTTAGACATGCTACTGCAGCCATGACGTGTCTAAAAATTGTAATATTTTAACTAACATTAAAATTCCCAACTTAGCTCATTAAAATGTCAAAAAATATTATAATTACCTAAGTATTTCAAAATTAGCAACAAGCTAGTGTTTTTCATACGTAATCGTTGAATGCGGAAATATACGTCAAGGATAACAATTTTATAATAAGTATTTAGTATTATGACTTGTTAACTTTATTATGTACTTGAAGAATCTCAGATACGTTTAAATGTTTTGAAAGATAGGTATATTATTATAATACAAGAAGTGTGTTCCTCTTTAAAACGATATTTGTTATGCTGTACTAAAAATGACAGTATGACATTTACATTATCATTAACCGACTTCAAAAAGGAGGAGGTTCTCAAATCGACTGTTTTTTTTTAAATGTATGTACACCGATTACGATGAGATATATGATCCGATTTACGTGATTCTTCTTTAAAAATTTAACATAGTTTGGCCCAGTAGTTTTTTTTCTATTAACATTTCTTTACTTCAGTCGTGTGGTCTAAACCTAGAGTATATATAAAACCAAAAAAGGGACATGAAAAAGACATCAACGCGGTATCATTTTTTGTGCCATTTTATTACTTTAGTCCTGTGGTCTAATTTTATGTATGTTCATCGATTTCTCCCCCATTTATGGAGCGATTCTCAAAATTATTTTTATATTTAAAAGATTTTGACAATTTACCTATGTTAAGTTCCATTTTTGGGGATAAGCCTATTACCACGACATGTATTGTTAACAATGTTAAAAAAATGCATAGCAAATATTTGTATCGGATATTACAACTAAAAAGGAAAAATAAAAAATAAAACTTTTTTTGCAAAATAAAACAGACTTTAAAAAAAACACTAAATTAATCAAACAAAGGTCACCGACTTCGAAGCTTGACTCTTGTTTGTCAATCAAACAAGGGTCAAGCTTCGAAGTCGGTCGATTACGATGAGATATATGATCCGATTTACGTGATTCTTCTTTAAAAATTTAACATAGTTTGGCCCAGTAGTTTTCTTTCTATTAACATTTCTTTACTTCAGTCGTGTGGTCTAAACCTAGAGTATATAATAATAATAATAATGTATATTTATTCAAGTATCCATGACTCAAAAAGGTGTTAGTAAAACTTACGACTATGTTAGTAAACACTAAGGCATCAAACACACAATACAACAAATAATGGTGAATTACTGCTGCGACAAACCATGAGTAATTGCACAGCAGCGACCCACATAAACACAGTCCAGGCGACTGGCAATCATGCTTAGGATACTGTTGGTGCTGCCCCACACCCTGCGCACCAGGGAGGCGCACCTTTTACGCATTGTTGCGTAAAAACAATCCACATGCGCATCTGCGAACATCCCCGACGCACTACAGAAGCGGGGCAGCCCCACCAGCATCCTAAACGCGTTATTATACTGAACGCGGAGAGCACTGTACGATCTTTGCGTACACCTAGCCCACAGGCTGCACGTGTAAAAAGAAGTACAGTACGCTCGAAAGAGCGTGATCTTGACTGGAAGTGAGCAGCGTGCAAACCTGCGAGCCAACATGTTCGCTCTAACCGACAATACTCTCCGCTCATGTTCAACGTCATCATCGTCCTTAAGGTCAGGGGTATATATGACCAAGGTATTTAAAATTATGTGCTCTCTGCAAAGGTGTGCCATACAGTAGTACAGGAGGCACCCTGTCAGGGCTTTTACCCCCAGCCTTAAAGACCATGAACACAGACTTTTTACAATTGTACGCCAAACCATGTACTTTGGCGTAAGCTTCACACTGGGCAACCAATTTTCTCAAGCCACAGACTGACGCACTCAGCAGCACCATGTCGTCAGCATAACTAATATTATTGACACAAATACCGTCCACGTAGCATCCAACCCTGGTACTGCTGAGCTCGGCAATCAGTGCGTTCACATAAAGGTTGAAAAGCGTTGGCGAGGTCAACCCCCCCTGCCTCACCCCACACTCCAACCCGTACGGACGAGAAAACGCCCCAGCCCATCGCACAGTGTTGATCTGGTTTCCATACCAAAACTTTAAAATGTTAATAAATTCCAATGGCAAATCAGCCTGTTCTAATTTGCTCCATAACACATCATAGGAAACCAGATCAAAAGCCCTAGACAGGTCCAGGAAGCAGGCATAAATCGGCGTCTCGCGCTTCGTATAGTAAGTGACAGCATGCTTAAGACACAAAACTGCACTCTCTGTTGACAATCCAGCTCTGAATCCGAACTGGTTATCATGTAAGGTTACACTCTTATTTAATTGCGTATTGAGCATGCTGTCACCTTTGATTTACCATCGCTGTGCAAGACAAGAGCGGCAACTTCAACATTACAGCAGTGTACTGTCCACAAAAACACAAAATCAACGCAAGTATGTTTTCAGAGTTTATTGCCACCCTTGGTCATCGGTTCATTGCAGGCGGGGACTGGAATGCTAAGAATGAACAATGGGGCTCCAGATTAACAACAACCAGAGGACGTCAATTAAAAGCTAGCGTCGACAATAATAATCTGTTGACTAGCTCCTCCTGTGAACCAACTTATTGGCCATCAGATCCAAGAAAAACTCCAGATTTGCTAGACTTCTTGAAAGGTTTCTGTAAGCATTACATAAAAACTGAATCTTGCTATGATGGCTCTTCAGACCACACTCCTGTGATATTAACTGTCAGCGCAATGTTAGTAGAGTCCACGGGTCCAGAGAAATTATATAACAAGTACACTGATTGGGCATCATTCCAGGAATTCATTGAAGAAAAAATCCAACTTAGAATACCTCTTAAAAACGAAGCAGATATTGAGAATGCAACCAAGTATATTACAACTTTGATCCAAGAAGCCTGCTGGCTCAACACCCCTGCTACAGACTCCCGCATGAGACACTACAACTATCCCATAGAAGTCAAAAGAGCTGTTCTGGAAAAACGAAGGCTAAGACGGGTTTGGCATGAAAGTCGGCTGCAGATCGATAAAACCAACTTCGAAAAAACGAGTGCAGAACTAAAAGAAATGCTTCACAAATGGCACAATGACACCCTGGAATATCAACTGGAATCACTTACAGCCAGTGCGTCCACTAACTATTCGCTATGGAAGTTTACAAAAAACTATGACAGACCACAAGTAGCCATACCTCCTCTAAAAACTGACGTCGGATGGGCGCGCACCCCTCAAGATAAAGCAGATGCATTTGCACTACACCTAGCTAATGTGTTTTGTCCGAATGAGGCAAGTGATCCACAGTCCGAGGAAGTGGATGACATTATCAATCAGGACTTGCAAATGTCGCCGCCACCATCCCCAATAACTGTACGAGAGGTCTGGAGGACAATCAACAGAGAGCTGAAAGATAAAAAAGCACCGGGATTTGACCTCATCACAAAAGAAGTGCTAGTGCAGCTCCCAAGAAAAGCCATAGTATTTATTACAACACTCTTCAACAGCATGCTAAGAGTCCAATACTTTCCCAGACTTTGGAAAATCTCACAGATCCTGATGGTCCACAAAATGGGAAAACCAGCTAATGAAGTAACCTCTTACAGACCTATCAGCCTACTACCGATCCTATCTAAGGTATTCGAGAAACTATTATTACACCGAATGCTACCCCTACTCCAGAAAAATAATGTCATCCCTAATCACCAGTTTGGCTTCAGGCAACACCATTCTACAGTGGAGCAAGTCCATAGGGTAGTGGATAAAATAAGAAAGACTTTAGAGGAGAAAGAGTATTGCTCTTCAGTCTTTCTTGAACAGGCTTTTGACAAGGTCTGGCATAAAGGACTACTCTGCAAAATCAAGAATAGCCTCCCTCACAGTTACTATATACTGCTAAAATCGTACCTGGCAGATAGACTCCTTCAGGTGAAGGAAGCCGACTCCACTTCCAAGTTCCACCAAATAGACGCTGGCGTGCCACAAGGATCAGTCCTGGGACCTGTACTGTATACCATATATACGTCTGACCTGCCAGAAGATGAGAGTGTCACTACAGCCACATTCGCAGATGATACGGCAATTTTAGCAAGCGACAAGAACCCTGTGCTCGCAACACAAAAGCTACAAACAAGCCTCAACAGTGTTACCAATTGGCTCCAAAAATGGAGGATAAAGGCTAGCGCATCAAAATCCGTACATGTTACGTTTACACTGCGACAAGGAAATTGCCCTCCTGTACACCTGGGAAACAATACTCTACCTCATCAAGACAGTGTACGATACCTTGGATTACACCTAGACCGACGCCTTACATGGAGACACCATATCAAAACTAAGAGGCAAGAACTCAAACTTCGATACACTCGCCTCTCCTGGTTACTGGGCCGAAACAGCAAACTAAGTGTAGATAACAAACTACTCATATACAAGAGCGTTCTTAAACCTGTCTGGATGTATGGTATACAACTCTGGGGCAGCGCTTGCGACTCCAATATCTTAATAATACAGCGGATGCAGAACATGATCCTCAGAAACCTATGCAATGTCCCATGGTACATCACCAACGCAGAAATACACCATCATCTGAGGATGAGCACGGTGAAGGAAGAGAGCCATAACACTACAGAGACATACAAAGAGAAGCTGGAAAGACACCCCAACAAATTGGCGGCTAATCTAACAACCAGAAGCTACAAAAAACGGCTAAAGCGGAAAGACATATTGACCATATAATCCACTTCTATGGTCTACTGATGAGGAGATGACCTCACTGGAGGACACACTCAAACTGCCACATCTTACAACTCATCTGCTCATAGCATAGCTGATTGCAGATTACAATATAAAAAAAAAAAAAAAATCTGGAGCGATTCTCTAAATTATTTTTATATTTAAAAGATTTTGACAGTTTACTTATGTTAAGTTCCATTTTTGGGGATAAGCCTATTACCACGACATGTATTGTTAACAATGATAAAAAAATGCATAGCAAATATTTGTATCGGATATTACAACTAAAAAGGAAAAATAAAAAATAAAACTTTTTTTGCAAAATAAAACAGACTTTAAAAAAAAACACTAAATTAATCAAACAAAGGTCACCGACTTCGAAGCTTGACCCTTGTTTGATTGATTTGGTGTTTTTGTCACCGGCTTCTGAAGGCAAAGTTATTTTTCACTTTTTTGTGTTTTCTTTAAGTCGGTTTTTATAGGAAAAGATGTTTACATAAAACTTTATATCATTGAAGTTACGTTTGTTGTCTGGCTAAAAACATTGTACTATCAGCATGTTAATTTAATAAAGCCAATGTATTGAAAAACTATGTATAAAAACTTGTTTTACGTATGAGCTGTCTATCAGGTGACTAAGATTTTTTTTCTTTTTTATAAATAAAAAACAGAAACATAGGTTTTTAATTATTTTAAATAATAAGTCATTTAAATTGAGAATTTATGCGCTAAACCAATAACAAAAAAGGTTGAAAAAAAATAAGCCGGTTTTGTTTTAAAACCATATTAAAAGCATACCAAATGAGAACTGCCTGTATGTGAATAAAATAAATTAACATGTGTAGCACCTAGCACTGTCGTGGTTCGTGTTTGTGTATTTAGTTCGTTATTTTCACTCTGTTGTGACAAACGTCCAGCTCTTCAATGGAAGCTTTATAGTACATACGTTCAGGTATTTTGTGCTTGTTATTTATTAACTTGAGTATTGATTTTATTTTTCCCTTATGCCCTGGGCCTTATTAAGGTTGAAAAGTGCGCCAGTGACCGCTGTAGTACCTAGTCTTAATTTGTTAGTTAATACAGAAGTCCTCTTTAGGGTTCCGTACCCAAAGGGTAAAAACGGAACCCTATTTATTACTAAGATTCCGCTGTCCGTCTGTCTGTCACCACTTCACCAGGCTGTATCTCATGAACTGTGATAGCTAGACTGTAGGAATTAACGGCTGAATGGATTTTGGATAAAATGTTGGCACACAGGTCGATCAGACCTAGGTAAGACCATAGGAATAGGATAGGATTAGTGGCGACCCTTTCATATATGCCTAAAAGCCTGGCTTTACCTTATAACCACTACTCTTCATAATGTTACTGTTTGTCAACAGTCTGCTAGCTATAATAGGCTAGTTTCCACCATCTATAAATTGAAAATCTATTTAGTCCGTCAGTTAGAGAGGACTTAGTCCTCACGAGAGGAGACCTGTGTTAATGTTCACTAGGAAAATAACAGTCTGATACGATGGTGCATAGGTGGTACTTCCTGGTGATTCGATGAATGACTTTTGATCTTTCAGCAATATTTAAGTATGCAACTTCATTCAACAAATTTCCTAGCTAACAAAAAAGCTTAAATGATAAAACTGTAGGTAAAATAAAACATCAATTTCCACAATTGATGAATAATTTTGCCTAACGTTTTTGCGCGCAGAAACTGTTCCTACAGAAATTATTACATCCTTATTAATGCGAAATTAGCTCTGTTCTAAACCTTTACACTAATTAAAGGGTGAATGGATTTTGTATAAAATGTTGGCATGAATGTTGTGGTCAAAGTAATAAAATACTATTTTTCACTATAATTATTCAGTTATATTATAATAAACATATATGTTATACACCTACAAATCTACCGAAAAAAGTGTTCCGCGCGGCAGCGGCAGCTCTGTATTAAATAAGTTTATTCGTGGGAAGGCGAGTTATACATTATTGGTGGCAAATAGACGGACTACTTTTTTTTCTCTGTATTAAATAAGTTTATTCGTGGGAAGGCGAGTTATACAGTTTTGGTGGCAAATTGACGATTACTTTTTTGACAGTAGCAAACATGACACATGACAGTTCTACAGTGTTGGCCACAGATAGCACAGATAAACTGTATGTCCGTAACACACAGGTCGAACACGACCTACGCACACCATAGGATAAGATTAGTGGCGGTACTTTCATACAAGCTTAAAAGCTTGGCTTTCCCTTATAACCAACTACTCTTCATAATGTTACGGTTTCTCAACAGTCTGCTAGCCATAATAGGTACCTAGTTTCCACCATCAATAAATTGCAAATCTTTTTAGACCGTCAGAGTATCGGAATATAATAGACACGTATTATTTGTTTTTGTAAATCAATGAATATTGACAAAGATAGAACGCATCAAAACTCGGGACTGGAGGCTCGTGACGTCACAACGCACTAAAAATTATAGCACGGCGGTGGCGTGACGTATTGAGGATTTTAAAAGCGTCGTATCTTCGTCAATTTTGGTCTACGTAACAGAAGAAAAAATACGTGTCAAATATTTTTTGAAAATCTAACTGACGGGCTAATTAGTTTTTTATTTTTTCAGGACACAAGCCTATTATGGGCTTGCCGTATTGTTGGCCCCGCCATCGCTGACTTTAAAGGATAGGTCATAAAAGTTGTTAGTCTTTGAGTACCGTATCGTTTGATATCTCCAAACGCAAGTATTTAATAACTTGCAATTAAACATTTATGAAACCAATGATGACACAAAATAACCGGTCACATTCCGGGCATGTGCTAAGGCCGCGGCTACCTTCAGCTCGGAATATAACTTCACGGTTGTAAAGACCGTTTAAAATTTTAAATAGTATGCAATTTTATTTTTATGAGTTTACTGTTTTTCTGGTAGATGATATTGAACTTGTTACAGTTCTAGATAGAACTAAGTAGTCGAGATGGGTACATTTGCCACAAAGTAAATTCGTCACGAAAAAAAGTAGGAGTAAATTCGCCACAGATCTATTTTCATGAAGAAAAATCCTCCGTATTGTTTATTTCCGTACAGACAGCAGAAAAATCAAACAATAAGTAGAATAAAACGATTCGAATTATTTCTTTATTGATTGCCAGCCAAGTTTTTTTTAAAGAAGTAGTTAGTAGAAAGGTAGTTACTTAACATAATTAAAATACATACCATAATTAAATATTCATTTGACTTAAATAATAAATATGATAAAGAATGTTAAATGTTTGTAATTAAATGATTAAATATGATGTTTATAAATGAAAGGTACTTATTTCCTAAAAACCCCTTAATGACTATTAAATAATATGTATCTGCAAGAATGTCACAAACAACCACAACCAGCAACAATTTAAATGTTGAATATTCAGCATTTTCAGAATGTTAATAAACTTGACACTGTAGGTCATATTATGTATTTTGTTTTATGATCCATGTGTCCTATCGCGATTATTTCACGTGTGATTTTATTTTATAATAGACTAGCTGATGCCCGCGGCTTCGCCCGCCTGCTAATTATATACTAAAACCTTCCTCTTGAATCACTATCTATTAAAAAAACCCGCATCAAAATCCGTTGCGTAGTTTTAAAGATCTAAGCATACATAGGGACAGACGCGGCGGGCGACTTTGTTTTATCTACACTAATATTATAAAGAGGAAAGATTTGTATGTTTGTAATGAATAAACTCAAAACCTACTGCGCCGATTTCTTCTTTCTTCAGCTACATTCATCCTGAGTAACATAGGCTATATTTTATTCCCGTACTCCCACGGGAACGGGAACTACGCGGGTGAAACCGTGTGACGTCTGCTAGTAATAATATGTAGTGATTGATACTCGTACGTTACATAACTTAGTGCGTGTATCTTTATTTTATAAATTAACTTATGCTATAAAAACACACTGTTGTTTTGCCAAGCTAGGGGTATTATAAAGGTGTCGTTACCTGTTACCTTTAGTATTTTAATGAGGTATAGGTACTTGATATGCCAAGAAAGAAGGTGACTGCTGACGTGACGAGTAATAGACAAGTATGGAAGAAGAGGACATAATGCGCCGAATTTAGGCTATTGCTATCTTTTACTAAAAGGCAGTGCGAGAAAAGGAC
This sequence comes from Xestia xanthographa, assembly GCA_905147715.2. Classification (NCBI taxonomy): domain Eukaryota; kingdom Metazoa; phylum Arthropoda; class Insecta; order Lepidoptera; family Noctuidae; genus Xestia; species Xestia xanthographa. The sequence continues at coordinate 10,070,641 of LR990660.1, read as the reverse complement.
GGCTATAGCTATGAACTAAGTTAGAGATGTCAAACTAGTTTATGCCTTGTTCTTCACGGTGTTTTTAGTCGACATGTTTTTACGTGCACCCTTTATTTGTATGGAAATATTAGTTCCAACTACATTTGACAGCTCTAAATTACGTTCGTCTCTTTCTCTTTTCATTAGAGAGAAAAAGATAGCAATAGCCTAAATTAAGTTTAGTTTGTGTACAACAGAATCGACACCAATATGTAGTGATACGTTACATATATACCTAACTTAGTGCGTGTATCTTTATTTTATAAATTAATTTATTCTATAAAAACACACTGTTGTTTTGCCAAGCTAGGGGCAATATGAAGGTGTCGTTACCTGTTATCTTTAATATTTTAATAAGGTATACTTGATATGGCAAGAAAGGAGATGTCTGATGACATGTCTAGTAAGTAATAGAGAAGTATGGAAGAAGAAGAGATGATACGCCGACCACAAATAAATTGGGATTAGGGCAATAGAATAATGTTGTCGATTCTGTTGTGCACCAACAAAACTTAATTTAGGCTATTGCTGTCTTTTACTAAAAGTCAGTGCGAGAAAAGGACGGCTATAGCTATGAACTAAGTTATAGATGTCAAACTAGTTTATGCCTTGCGCTTCACCGTGTTTTTAGTCAATATGTTTTTACATGCACCCTTTATTTGTATGAAAATATCAGTTCCAACTAAATTTGACAGCTCTAAATTACGTCCGCATCTTTTTTTTTTTTATTAGAGAGAAAAAGATAGCAATAGCCTAAATTAAGTTTAGTTTGTGCACAACAGAATCGACACCATTGGCTAACAATTAACATTGTGAATACGATTTCCCAGAATAGGCTTGTGTCCTGAAAAAATCTAATTAGTCCGTCAGTTAGAGTATCAAAAAATATTTGACACGTATTTTTTCTTTTGTTACGTAAACCAAAATTGACGAAGATACGACGCTTTTAAAATTCTCAATACGTCACGCCGTGCTATAATTTTTAGTGCGTTGTGACGTCACGAGCCCCCACTCTCGAGTTTTGATGCGTTTTATCTTTGTCAATATTCATTGATTTACAAAAACAAAAAATACGTGTCCATTATTTTCCAATACTGACGAACTAAATAGATTTGCAATTTATTGATGGTGGAAACTAGCCTATTACTTAAACATGTTTAATTCAATACAATAATCAAGCAATGTTACCAGCATGTCTTCAATCTTTTTATATCAGTAAATGACATACAGTCTCCAGACGTGTTTTGTTTCAACAATTCCAGCGACTTCCAATAATATGGAAATTGTATTATAATCATATACACTTTAGTGTAAACAACAATAGAATAGTCTGTAGATTAGCATGCACAAAAAAACGGTTTGTTTTATTTTTTGACTGCCTCATTGGTTGAGTAGTCGTAAGCGCTACTGTCGAACATGTGGTCCTGGGTTCGATTCCCAGGTCGGGCAAAGAGTTATTGGAATTTTTCACTAGCAGCCCGGACTCTGAATATGTGCCCGTTCTATAGCAATAGGTTCGCCCCTTATGACATAGGACTTAAACATAACTGGCAAAAATATGGGTTTGTTAAAGAATTCCTGTTTCGTTTTTTGCAGAAGGACGAGGTCCCTGAACGCACCGTCGCCGATACAGCAGTTTGGACCATGCGGAAGGATAATGAAAAACTCGGCTATGGTTATGTGAGTACTATAAATCGAAATTATATTCAGAATTGAATCCAAAAGGTACCACTTCTGTGGTAACTCATCATCATCCGCCTAGCCTATTCCCAATTAAAAAAAAATAAAGAAAACAATCTTTATTAAATATGTATTGAAATTGTCTATCTTTATATGTACTTAGCATCTCTAGTGTCTTCTGTACTTTTGCATGCCTTTTGGTTAAACATGGCTGTTGCTATTATATATTTATGTCACCGTGTGTATATTCCCATATTTGCAAAATAAATATCTTATCTATGTTGGGGTCGGCTTCCAGTTTTACCGGATGCAGCTGAATACCAGTATTTTGCACGGAGCGACTACCTATCTGACCTCCACAACCCAGTTAGTACCGGGTAATACGATACCCCTTGGTAAGACTGGCTGACTGACTTCTGTGGTAAATGTAGATACAATAATGTCGCCAGCACTTGACATGAACCCTGTAAAGGCACTGCAATTTTATTTCTTGACTTATCTTACTGATCGTAGGATATACAAACCTCTATGAAAAAGGGATTTAGGCATTCAGAGAATTTTCATGAAAGAAATTCAAAGATTTTGTCTTCTTCAGAACTCAGAAAGTTTCTTTGTATTTCGCTTTAGGCCTCGTTAACTTCAACCTTATTTACTTAGATCACATTAAATAAAAAGCCTAACCTCACAAGAACGTAGTCTTTTTTGTCGACAAAGTTGTTTCGGTACTTAATACGATCGATTGGTTGAGTGACAGCGATAGTTTAACGGCCTTAGCACTTACTTTAAATCTTTATGTATAAAATTACCTTCACTTAAAGTTACATTAGTATTTATTTACTACAGTTCCAGTCAATTATTCAAGGCTAATGAACCTGCGTCACAAGTTCGCCGAAACATAAACGAATTACGTAGATTTAAAATTACGTAAGGATTAAAAAGTATTTGTTCGTATTCATGTAGGTAATCATAACTAATATAAAACCAGTATTAAATAACCAGTATGTTCAAACTTCAGACTATCCCAAGTCTGAAGTTTGAACATACTGGTTATTTATACCCAAAACAGTCCGACATGACTATGCATTAAGATCATGACCTCAAAATACCTCTTAATCATCATATCAGCCCAACTTCACCCACTGCTGGGTATAGGCCTCTCTTTGTTTGTGCCAAGGACCAAGTTCTTGTGCCAAGCTCCTAGTTCTTGTGCCAAGCTCCTAGTTCTTGTACCAAGCTCCTAGTTCTTGTGCCAAGCTCCACGTTATTGTGCTGGCACAATAACGTGGAGCTTGCGTTGGAGCGGTACTTTGAGTCTATGATGAGGATGAGGCTGGCCTCATCCTCATCATAGACTCAAAGTACCGCTTAATTAAACAATATTTTGAATTACTGTATCTATGTTACCCAGTTCTCTGGGTCTTCTGATTTCAACTTGGTTGTGGAGGGGTAAGGTAGACAGTCGCTCCATGTTCAATACTGATATTCATTTTCATCCAGTTAGACTGGAAGTCGACCCAAACATATTAGGGGAAAAGGCAATATGATAATTTTGAACATCCTAACTGAAATACTAAAGCTATCCTTCTAAAATTGCAGGCAGATCCAGGACCCAGCGTCGCAGCGGCTGACCTGGTACAAGCCGCCGCTGACGGTGCTGGTCATCAAGAAGGTGCACGACGCTGGCATCCTAGCGCCCTTCGTGCAACTGGTACATTGGCTGGTTCATGTAAGTTGAGATTTGGTTCTTACCGCTTGCTACACTCTTGTTGCGGCAGCGACTATTATTTAAAAAAATGGCATTTCGGTTGGCATTTTGGTACAAATACAAATCCAATCGGTGACGATCTTATTGTAAGAGTAGTGTTCTAGTTATGACCCATGTGCACGCTCGCATGATAGAGCACCGTTAACGTCCAAAGTCGAGACTGTGGACGTTAATGGTGCTCTAACCAGTGAATGTGTGGTGGTGTGGCTAGTATTAATCTAAAGTCCATCGGTTAAATATAAAGGCTTTTCTTCGTCCTTGATCTACGTTCATCGTTAATCCCCATATTCGCATGTATAAGTATGTCGTGACGATACAAAGATTATCTAACATTACAGTTATAATCACTTGAACTCTATTAATCTAACAGATTAGTGACGACACTAGTTCATTGATTAATTTTATCCACAATTATTGCTGTGTCTATGTTACAAAGTACAATACAACTTGGGAAAGTCTGTCTATGTGTAAACTGAAGTACGCCTATGTACCCTACTATGATTTAGATCACCAGAAACTTCACTGAAGCATGATTTGATGAAAATTGGAGAAATTCGTCGTTCCTAACAAAAATGGTTTATTTTGCTCATAAACTCGCACTTTTTTCCATTAAATCGCACTATTTTCCATTAAATCGCACTTTTTTCCATGAAATACGCAGAAACTACAGCTTATTTTTTTCTATTCAGGTAACGTGTCTTGCCCGTGTAGTTTTCAATAGTTTTTCATTGTCAACGTGTTGAAATTGACTTTGTTTACGACCAAAACGTGGCAGTTTTTATGACGTCGGCTCAACTGTAATTTGCTGAACATAATTATATAGACTTTAGACATAAGTAAATATGTATGTGATGACTTTGTAAATATCTATAAAAACATAGGAGGTGCAAGTTGTCATGATAAGGCAAGGATGATTAGTAAAAATCTATTTTTGAACCTGAGTTCTGAACAAAAACACTAGTTCTCATGATGTTGCTCCAATATAATGAGCCAACAATTCACACACTTCTTTCCATACCTACCTACATCATTGATATCTTTTAAGAAATGATAAAAAGTCAACTATATGTATAAAACCAGGAATACGCAAGCCAGTAACAAGCACAAAATGATGCAAGTAGCTTGCATGCCATTCTTGAAAATATCACCAATCAGAAGGTTTTTGTCGTGAGTTTTCATGCCGCCCATAGGCCTTTGACTTGGCTTAACATGCCGTCGAGAAATATCTCAGGTATGCTGCTTTCCTCATAATGATTTCCTTCACCGAAGCAAATAATATACAATACGCACATAAATCCGAAAAATCAGAGGTCTCCTATGGTTCGAACTTGAGACCTATGACTTAGCAGTCACACCACGAGGCTATCACTGCTTATTGCAGTTATCGGCTCCATAACACCCTCGCGTGGGGCTCGGTTGTAAATTCTGCCTCGGCTGCATTATCAATGTTTTCCCACTTCTATCAAAATGTACTCTTTCGATACCTTATCATTCCACCTGTAAACGATAACACAGCGTCGCAATATTATCTTAAATTCGACACACAAGTGCTATCCAGACAAAACAATGTGCAACGAAGAGTGATTCACCTCTGCCCTAAATGTAATGTAATGTACGCGCCAAAAAGTTGTTCATGGTACGTTGACTCAGATCAAATTGCCCATGTGCAACCGCAGATCGATCCAACTGATTGTGTAGCTAATTTATTTTGTTTATGAAATACAAGAGTGAATACACTCATTAAAAGGCAGGGAAAAGTATAGTGCAACAATGTTTTAAGCTTTTCTAGTATTCATTCTTCTTATAAGTATAACAGAAATAATGCAAAACACATTAGGATAAATAAATTGACTTTTCATTATTTTGTATCAGGAACTCCAAAATAAAAATTTCTCCCCTTTTTCCTTAGGGAAAGTTGTCCAGCAGGGGTATTCTAAACTATTCGATAAGTTTCCGTGTCGGTAAGGAACCGTATTCGACAATCTCATTTCCACGCCGAAGAACTGTCAAAACGCTATTCACAGATCCGAACGGATGCGTTTTTTTCTATCCGATAGACCGTTGTGTTTATGGGGAACGCTACAAAATGGTAGTAAATAGATGATCGTGGTAGAAAATTTTAAAAAGTAAATAAAATAGGTTTATTTGAATATTTAGTTCCGTTTAAATAAGGAATATACAGCTAGTAACTTAATAGACAGCAAACGATACAAAATGATTTTATTAGTAACTAAAATAAACTTTATTTCATTTCGAATAAACCTGCTTTGTAAACAGCCTCTGTCAAACGGGCAAAGCGGAAAAACTTTTTTTTTTTTAAGTAAAACTAGTTTTATTTTTTCTTAGATAACTTTAAATAACTTTGTTTAAAAAAGGAAAAAAATACTGCAAGTATTTGATATCAGTATTATACAATTCTTGCTATTTGCTCATTGTCAAAGAATAATTAAATTTCTATGGGAATTACGGCAGATGATTGCGTGTCAGGGAAATAGGGCCTTATTTCTTCAATGAGGCCAAGGGCCATGTAGGGTGTTAGTCTATAAACCAACTGAAACCGCGGCTCGGCAAAAGGATTCGTCCTCAGTTGTCCTGCACGCCGACGGTCTCTGGCTCGCACAATCACTTAATCCATCTACCAAAGATCAAATAATGTTAACTAAAATCTAGAACGAATATCATAATATTTCTGTAAACACTTTGAATTTATGTAAATGCGGATACATCAATGAAATATGGTCAATACAATAATAAAACTTCATTTACTTACTTTAAGCAGTGTTTAAAAAGTTTACAGTCTTTTTATTTCACAAAAATAAGCTGGAAATATTGTTTATTTCTTCGTTTTAATTTTGTTCGATATGACTCCCGATAGCAAACAGCTGTCGGAAAGATTTGAGTCTTCAAATCGAATTTGAACTGTCAAAATTATTCGGTTTCGGATTTGTGAATTGCGTTTGGAGGACATCTTCGATATCTTAGACGTTCGATTCGGTACGGAAGCGAGTCGAATGGTTATGAATAAGACTGCAGGTCAGAATTACCACCTAAGAGGGATTACGCTCATTCTGCTAGACCCTCGTATAATAGTAGATTGTATCCCAAGGGAGCAAAATAATATTTTTACGGCGAGGGCGCTTTTTTGAATCCAGAGCGAAGTGAGGGATTCTTGAGTAGAATCCTGAGCACAGCGAGGGATTCTTTAGTAGAATCCTGAAAGTAGCGAGGGATCCCAAGTACGTCGCCCGAGTCAAAAATATATTTTGAGGCCAAGTGATACTCTACTTTTCATCACACATATGAGAAAAAAAAAGCGCCTCATATTTTATTCACTGTTACTTGAAGAACTCATTTTTCAAAACAAAACCATGAATTTATAACAATCCGTAAAAATTTACAAAAACGCGGGCTGTAATTCGCGCGTTTTTAATTTGATTTCTTTTTTTTTTTATTCAGCCGGCGGCGCGACCATGGGCCGTCTTACCAACCAGTCTTTATTCAAACAAAATTTGCGTTCGATTTATTTGGCGCTGAACACTAAGATATTACTCTTATACTACTTACTTATTCTAATAGGAATTGCTTAAGTAATTTTGCAAATCTGATTTTTGAATCTAGCTTCTAATATCTAGCTAGATGGATGAACCGTGAACCATATTGTTCATTATGTCTTGGCGCCAGATATCTCGGTACAGGATAATTCTTGATGCTTCCTGAAAAGACCGTCCCAAAGCCAGTACAGTACCGTTTTGGTCATCGACAATCCCGTGGACGATTCCCTGGTCTTTTTCGACTGGCTAGGACTTTCTCCATACAGTCTGTGGGTCTTCCGCTTGCCGAAGTCACGACCACTCGCCATTAAGACTGATGTTGATTTTTTCAGGTCCAGGTTTTTCTGAGAGTCCAGAAATGGGGTCTTGTCACACACTGAAAAACCATTATATTTTCCTACAAATATTAGATACCCTAAAGTTTGTGACATTCTTTAAAAAAACCATTTGGTGTGATTACAAATCACACACAGGCGGTCTAAAATGGCCGCTTTAGACGGAATCGTAATATAAATCACGTAATTTTTTTATTTATTAAAAAAAACAAAATTTTAACGTGTTTCATCTAATGATTCTGCTAAAGCGGCCATTTTAGGCCCGCTGTTTGAGATCAGAAATTGATACCTCAACACGCTATTCTAATATAATTGAATCTTCTATTTACTTCGTTTTGTCTCGGTATGCGTCTTCCGTCACGCTATTTTCCCAAGCCCAAAGAGCGGAACTGTAAGCAATCGACACGACATTGACATTGTTCTATCTTCAGTTTTTAATAAAAGCTACGACTTTTTTTTAAAAGAATAAGTGATTTAAATTAAATTTTGTATCATAGTAATCTTTTTGGATTAGAAGCATTAAATTATGCAAAAGAGTTCCACAAAATGTGAGTTACAAAAGAAGGATTTTTTAATTTGAATTGATTGAGATTTGTCATATTTTTCCCATGGGAAATCCCATCTGTCACACGGCTTTTAGATTCATAAAACCGTAGTAGGGACTTAGGCTGTTCTAACAAAAAAAAAACTTGTTCATTTATTTATATGTACACACAAAATACATTAAGATAGAAGAGCACAAAGGTACTGCTTATTTCATAAGAAATCTCTTCCAGCAGACCAATCATTCCCATAGACAATCTATCGATTTTTATTGAAATGAACTTGAAACCGTACATCAAATATTCATCGACGTAAATTACCAGTTCACGATGTGGACATAATAGTTCGAATTGACTCATATGATAGAAGTGACCACACCGCACGCTACCGCCGCCGCCCCGGTGCGATTATTGATCGGACTTCATACAATGTTAATGAGTGTCGGCCATTGTTTGTCGTGATAAGGGGAACGATCGCGAAGTTTCATAGCATAGCTGTGGTGTAGCGATGATTCAACGAAAAGTGTCTCTTATTTATTTTCTTATTGAAAGAGATAAAAAGTAGAGTATATGACTCGAGAGCAAAAATATTTTTCCCTCGGGTGATTTACTTTGAATCCCTCGCTACGCTCAGGATTCTATTTTAGAATCCTTCTCTTCGCTCTGGATTCAGAATAGCGCCCTCGCCGTAAAAATATTATTTTGCTCCCTGTCATACAATCTACTACTGTCGACGGAAGAATCGACAAAACCCGTTTCTACGGTGGTCATTCTACGCGTGCTGGTGTCCACTGTCCAGTGACATGTTTTTTTTTAAATATTTCCGATGGCCATCAGTGAACAGCGACTCAATTTTAAACATGAGTATTCTCGTTGTCCACCTATTATGACGGACAGTGACTCAATAATATTATTCCAAGTAACTACCGCATTTAACTATTTTTATTACATATCTGAAGATTAGTAATAGATATAGGGTTTTAGGTGTATGGTGCTAAGATTATAATACAAAAACCGGCCAATCGCGAGTTGGACTCGCGCACGAAGGGTTCCGTACCATTATCTACACAACATTAGACAAAACGTCAAAAAATTTCGTTTGTTGTATGGGAGCCCCCCTTAAATATTTATTTCATTCTGTTTTTTTTATTGTTATTATTATAGTGGTAACAGAAATACATCATCTGTGAAAATTTCAACCGTCTAGCTATCACGGTTGGGCCTGCAGTCTCGACAGAGATAACGTCAAAATCGCTAACTTTCGATTGCTAAATTACTAACGAATAAATTCGGTTGCAATGATGATGCTTGCGAGAAACGCATCTTGGATGTAGAGACTTGCGTTACTCGCAAGCATCATCATTGAAACCGAATTTATTCGTTAGTAATCAGTGATCGAAAGCTGGTGACAGACAGACGGACAGTGGAGTCTTAGTAATAGGGTCCCGTTTTTACTCTTTGGGTACGGAACCCTAAAAACGAAATTATACGTTACGTTACGTTTAAAGTTTTCACTGATTAATAGGTACTATTATTTTAAGATGTTGGAAAACAACATGTTGACACCAATTCCGAATAATCTAAAAAAATATAAGTACCTACTTTTTACTGACCGCACCTTTTTTACACGCTGTAGACACGTGGAAGAGTTCAAATGAATTAATATGCATTTGAGGGATATAGCAGAATTTGGTCGCCTGCCAATAAACAACTTGTACAACGTATGTTCCTCAATTTTATTCATATAAACAACACGGATATATTAGCGAGAATGTTGACATTATACAAATAAACACATTGAATGTCTATTATTTTGATGAATGCGTAGGTACATACGTATAATATTGCTTATGCATTATTTCCACATGTAGTTTTTTTTTTTGTAAGTTTAAGGTCAACACAAGCTTATAATAAAACCAGACATTCTCGACCTTGTAATTAGACCAGCGAAGTAGTTACACACAACTAGATAATATAACATACCATCACACCTGTAATCCACTAAGGGGTCGGTCGTCCTTAAGGGCCTATACTACCTCAAATGGCTTAGCATGATCCTCCGTTACGCCTAAAATACTGCAGCATTAATTTTGAAATATATATAGTAAAGTTGAGGATTAATGTTAGGTCTTTATTCTGACAGAACTACAAACGAAGTTTGAACCACCACAAACAGAGTTTCTAATTTGAGGTAGTATAGGCTCTTAAGGTGGATGCTCCAAGGTAGCCCGCGAAATTCAAATTTTCTTAGGTTTTTTTTTTTATTTTGCAGGCCAGTGCTGAGAATTTCCTTTTGCCAATGGGTTTCATCCTACTATATTTTTTTTTCGTATTCAAAAATTATCTGCACTGGTCTATAATAGTAGATATATACGCATATTCCGCCCGTTATGTTTAAGTACCACGTAATAGGGGACGAGGCGAGCCTGGAGCTTTCAACCGGGCACAAATCCAAACTCCGTGACTGCTACTGAGAAATTCATGTTGAAAAAACCTAATAACACTTATAGTCTAAGATCCCTTAAAGAACGACCTTCACCGAGCTGGTTATTGGATGAAAAGTGTTTTATTTCAAATTAAATATGTCAAAAAATATATTGCAAATGGGTTGTCTAAAAAATTTCAGTCCAGAATATGACTAATTATCAATTTATTTTTTAAATATATTTTTTAACTTTTCTCTGGTTTGCTTAATAGACAAATTCCATACCAATTGAAAGTATGAAGCCTATAGAATATATACAAACGTTAGGTTGACCGGTTAACCTAACGTTTGCATATTCTATAGGCTATAGAATAAGTATGCAAAAGTTATGCAGCCTATAGAATGTGCAAATGTTAGGTTAACCTAGCGTTTGCATATTTTACAGGTTTCATACTTTCGATTGGTATGGAATTCGTCTATTAGCCAAACCAGTGAAATGTTGAAAAAAAAATAAAAATAAAAAAATATTCTGGACTGAAATTTTTTAGACAGCCCGTTTGCAATATATTTTTTGACATATTTAATTTGAAATAAAACACTTTTCATCCAATAACCAGCTCGGTGAAGGTCGTTCTTAAAGGGATCTTATACTATTAGCCTAAGAGCCGGAGAGCTCGTGGCTAAATAACAACAGCTGCTCGGACCGACCTTCAGGTTAAGCCGTGCTTGCCTAGGTTGGTCTGTGGATGGGTGACCACCCATTACATACCGAGTTTCCTCCGCGCCTCAGAAAGCACGTTAAGCCGTTGGTCCCGGCTGTCATTTGTAGATCTTTGACAGTCGTTACAGGTAGTCAGTGGCCCAAAAAAGTCTGACAACCAGTCTTACCAAGGGGTATTGAATTACCTAGTACTAACTGGGTTGTGGAGGTCAGATAGGCAGTCGCTCCTTGTGAAATACAGGTATTCAGTTGCTTTCGGTTAGACTGGAAGCCGCCCCCAACATAGTTGGGAAAAGGCTAGGAAGATGATGATGAACACTTAGGCCCAGCGCACACCGCTGGAGGCGCGCTCTTGAAGCCAACAATTTAATATAAACCTTAACTACCTTGATGGTCAGTATGAGAATAAATTCGCACGCGGTACTCGGAGCGCCCTCAATCTACTACAAGAGCATGCGCGCGACCTTATATCAAGATAGTTAAGGTTTATATTAAATTGTTCTCTTCAAATGCGGCCTTAGCCTGACCTGGTAATCGAACCCAGGACCAGCTTAGCAGTCACGCTTGCAAGCACTACATTAACAAGACCCATCTAACGAGCGTATTCTACCATTACATTTCCAGGACAAAAGCATGGTAGTGTTCGTGGAAGCAGCAGTGTTAGACGACAGGTTGCTGGCTGAGTACGGAGACTTCTCCTCCATCAAGGAGAGGCTGATGACCTTCCGGGCTGGCACCGACGACCTGACGGATAAGATCGACTTCATCATCTGTTTGGGCGGAGATGGGACGCTGCTGCATGCTAGCTCGCTGTTCCAGGTAAGATTAAAATACAGTTAAAAGATATATAATCCTGGTTTTGCGCAGAATATGGAGAAAATTTACAAAATCATCTGCTTCTCCTTGGTTCAGGCTGATCGTGACCTTGACCTGATTCATTAAAATAACCTTAAGTCGTGCAAGTCTTATCTGTCTTTTTTTGGCAATACGAAAGCGAGCGAGATAGACATACGACTTTCCGAATCGAAATCGAATCGAAACGTTGGGAATAGCTATGCAGGTACACCCTGGCAATCTCGCTGATAGGCGTTTAACTTTGAGGCGACGATAATTTTGGTTCTAGAAACTAGGCATTATTATATTATTTTAATCACTGCACGTTTTGTGAATGAAATACTTGAACGAAGAAGACTGGATTGCTAGTCTTTTCTCGTGCCAATTACATGATTTGATGAAAAAAAAAAACAGTAATATTGTTAGTTCGCTTTTCACGGTCCATCCTCACTAGTTACGGTTTCTTTTTAGGGTTCCGTACCCAAAGGGTAAAAATGGAACCCTATTACTAAGACTTCGCTGTCTGTCTGTCTGTCCGTCTGTCCGTCTGTCTGTCACCAGGCTGTATCTCATGAACCGTGACAGCTAGACAGTTGAAATTTTCACAGATGATGTATTTCTGTTGCCGCTATAACATCAAATACTAAAAACAGAATAAAATTAATATTTAAGGGGGGCTCCCATACAACAAACGTGATTTTTTTGCCCTATTTTTGATAATAATGGTACGGAACCCTTCGTGCGCGAGTCCGACTCGCACTTGGCCGGTTTTTTTTTTGTTGTGGATCACAATAACTTTAAAAACTTACAAAAAGATTAAAGCTGCGCAAAACTACTTAAACTAAATGCTCCTTCATCATTTATTTATTTCCAGCAATCTGTACCCCCTGTGATGGCATTCCACTTGGGCTCGCTAGGATTCCTCACACCTTTTGAGTTCAACAACTTCCAGGATCAAGTTATGAACGTTCTAGAAGGTAAGCCTACACATACAGACATAAACTCACGCTTTCCCAATTTCTGCCTATTCCCAGATAGGCAGATTTACAAAACGCCACCTGGTACGATCCTCGCAGACCCACAGCCTCAGCTTATCAATAGCAATATTATACTGTAATAGACCCTGAATAGCGCCAGAATTTTAGACCTCGGTTTCTGCATCGAATCTACCCAATTTGCTAAGTATCTATGACTAAGTAGGCAAAAACACCATGGACTGGATGGATTAACCATCCATCAAATGGAGTTTCTTGCCGTTTCTTCTCCATAGGAAACGACAAACCCGAACTGTAAACCTTTTCTCGACGTTTTATATGCGTCCCAGGCCTATGTGAAATAAAATATTTTAATTTCTCGTAATAAGAAATAGACATTCGCCCGTAAAACTCGCATGTATCTTTTATTACCACCTGTTGATGTGATACGTACGTCATGATAATCTTAACACTTCTCTTATTCTATAATTTCAGGACACGCAGCCCTCACACTCCGGTCGCGTCTCCAATGCGTAGTCCTACGCAAGAGTCGTGACGACAAAGACGGCAAGGAGAAGAAGAAGCCAACCACCATACTGGTGCTCAACGAGGTGGTGGTAGACCGAGGACCCTCGCCGTACCTGTCCAATATTGACCTGTTCCTGGATGGGAAGCATATTACTTCCGTGCAAGGAGATGGTGAGAGATGGTTTATTTTTAAAGAATGAAAGTAGCGGGAAAACTTGTTTTTTAAGGTCTGCCATACGCCTATCTGGCAAAATCTGGCGCAATGTTCACTGCCAAACCAAACAAAATATATTAACTGGCGCCAATCAGAATAAAGTTCAAAAACTTACTTAAATACGTGCATTTGTCTGCTTTAATGCTCTGTCCTAGTAGTCCATGTTTATTTGTTTTCGACCTATTAGACAAAACGGGAAAACAAAATTAATATTTCATTGACAGTCAAAATCGCGCTAGATCTGCACAAACCCATTTCGACATTTTCTACACCTATAAGCTGATCAAAGAGTTCAAGCATTAACTAACTTCAACATCCATACGTATACTCATTCAACTTCCCATGAGGCTCTGCTACGATTCTTACATACTCTGATGTTTTTCAGAATTAATGTTAGGTGCGTAGTATTCGCAACCAGCTTGCAAAAGGAGTATGTTGACTTTGGTTACCTAAATGACCTGCATTATCCTATCTTATTAAATGAGCAATATTTATAATTGTTTACGCCAAAATTATTGTTCGTATAGACAGTATATAGGTACCTACCTAGATGTTAGTTAGCTAAAGGTTTGTAGTACGAAACTAGTTGCAAAATAAACTCATTTATGAAAGGACGTCTTTAAATCACATCTATTCATCGTCAAGCAAATTTAAACCTTAACACCTAGTGAACATGGTCCAAACGAACCGGATTAATTAATAAAAAGTAAATTGAATAGAAACGCTCGGGCCACCACCTCGCACCTGGCCGGCGCCGGCGCATACAATAGGTGACGTAGGCCGGTCGAGAGATAAGGAAGTTGTTTACGTATCGAAGACGCGTGTGGCTCATTAGAAGAAATTAACTTTAAAACGTGTTATTTACGAACTAAATAAAGTGTTGTGTATGCAAATAAACATTGAAAATGACTGCTGTGACATCGGAACAAAGTGTATTGCTGGCTTCTTTAGAGGATACTGCTAATGTTTTGCAAAAAGCACAAATTAACTTCAAGAAATGTGCTAAAGCCAAGTTAACTAGTGGTTATGCAAAGGCGCGCTTAGAATGTATTGAGGAATACTGGCAGAATTTTACGAAGATTCATCGAGAGCTAATTAAGTGCACACCACGCGAACAACGCGGAGTATTGCCTTACTTTCTCAATGAAGAATTTTATAAATATGAGGAACTATATGTATCTTTAAAAGCTGAATTGTTAGATCTATTGAACAAATCGCTACCGAGTCAACAGGTCAATAATGAAGATCAGTTAAATGAATCTGGTGTTGCGGCAAGCTTATCGAGTGTGAAGTTACCACGTATACAGTTACCATCTTTCTCTGGCAAGTATGAAGAATTCCCTACATATGAAGACTTGTTTACCACTCTCGTACACAATAATAATGCGTTATCAAATGTTCAAAAACTACATTACCTGAAAACAAGTGTTACGGGAGAGGCGGAAGCATTGTTACGGCAAATACAAATTACAGAAAGTAATTATACACAAGCTTGGGAATTAATAAAAAGTCGTTACGGCAATAAACGAGTATTAAGAACCTCTCTTTTCAAACGGCTTTTTTATCAGAAACGGGTAGCCAACCAAGCTGCTCCTATGATCAAACTTTTGGTTGATACAACTTCAGAGTGCCTTCATGGTTTGAAAAATACCGGACTAGCTATTGATGAGTGGGATCCATTCCTGGAATTTCTTGTCATGCAGAAATTAGACAATCTTACTCACAAAGAATGGGAAGAATTCGCATACAAGGGCAACACCGATGACGTACCTAAATGGGCCACTTTGAAAGGTTTTTTAGAAAGCAAATTTCGCACGCTGGAATTGGTTACACCTGAAACTATGAAGGAGAGAGGGGGAAATAAGCCCAAGTCATTTCATGCCGCCACCAGTGAAGAAGATAAACCTGAACGTGAGAAAGCTTGTGCCTACTGCAAGGGTGATCATTTCATTCACAACTGCAAGGAGTTTGTCAAGTTATCGGTCGCAGATAGACACAATGCTGTACTAAAAAACAAGCTATGCTTCAACTGCCTCATACCTTACCACGCCGTTTCTCGATGCAAACACAAGACGTCCTGTAGAATCTGTAAGAAGAAGCATCACTCCCTCCTACACCAAGACCGGTCGAGACCAACTGAAGAGAAGAACACTTCGTCTGGGACATGCGTTGCCTCTCAGACTGAAGACGCTACTGAAACAAAGATTGCAGCCCACTATTCTAGAAAACAGCAGCCTGGTCAACAAGTTTTGTTAGCCACAGCACTGGTAGATGTCATTTCAAGTTCCGGAGAGTCACATGTCTACCGTGCACTCATTGACCAGGGCTCTGAAGCCTCCTTTGTCACAGCTAGAACAGTGGAGTTATTAGGGTTAAAGAAAACTGAAGTCAGTAGTATAGTCAGTAGTATTGGCGAAGAAAAACAATCCATCAAGCATAAGGTATTTTTCCACCTACTAGCAAGCTCAAGGGAACCTATTGAAGTTAAGGCCTACGTAATGAAATCGATTTCCTCAAGATTACCTTCTAAGTCCATGAAGATAAACAAGGCCGAATTACAACCCTTGACGTTAGCTGATCCAAAGTTTGGCATACCGGGAAAAATTGACATTCTTCTTGGGGCAGACGTTTTCGGAAGAATAATAGAAGAAGGGCTAATACGACTACAAAATGGTCTAGTAGCACAACAAACATGCTTAGGATGGGTTTTGTCGGGTGAAACTAACAAAAGTACAGATCAAGAAGAAATAACTACTCTATTTGTCAAAGAAGAAGAAGACACATTAAAAAGATTTTGGGAGATAGAAACAGATTCTTATACAAAAAGGAAGATTTTAACAAAGGAAGAAGAAGAATGTGAATCTATTTACAAAAATACAACCATGAGAGATAAAGAAGGGAATTATGTCGTACAATTACCATTAAAGCAGACTGTTGAAGAAACTATACAAAAAATAGGAGATACAAGACACGCAGCGATTCAGAGATTCCAACAATTAGAGCGGAAATTCCAAAGAAACAACGATTTTAAGAACAAATACAAAATGGTAATTGATGAGTATTTAGAGATGGGACATTTACAAAAATGTGAAGACCAAGATGACAGACATATGCAATACCTTCCTCATCACGCTGTAGTCCGAGAGGACAAAGACACGACGAAGTTACGTGTTGTCTTTGACGCTTCGGCTAGAGGCACCAATGGACATTCTCTCAACGATTGTATGATGATTGGGCCTGTATTACAGCCTGATTTGCGCAGCCTTATAATCAATTGGAGGAGACACAAAATATGTGTAATAGCAGATATTATCAAGATGTACCGAATGGTGAAAATGGCTGAACAACACACACCACTGCAATGTATTGTGTGGCGAGATGACGCAGACAAGAATTTGAGTACGTATAAACTGAAGACTGTCACATTCGGCACAGCTGCCGCGCCATATCTTGCTGTACGAACACTTCAGCAGTTAGCTGATGACGAAGGCTATGAATGTCCAGAGGCTGTCACTGCAATAAAACAATGTTTTTACATGGACGATTTAATGGCCGGCCATGAAAATGTACAAGAAGCTAATATTCTATGTATAAATATAAGAGAAATACTCAAAAGGGGTGGATTCAAAATGCAGAAATGGTCAAGTAATTCAGAAGAAGTATTAAAATGTTTACAAGAAGGAAAAGAAAATACTACAGATCAGTTGGAAATAAAACTAGACAAGATTATAAAAATTTTGGGACTAAAGTGGGATAGAAAAGATGATAAATTCAAGGTGACAGTTAACTTACCTGGACTGAAGTATCCCATAACGAAGAGATCCATTCTCTCGGACGTGTCTCGATTGTTCGACCCGTTCGGATGGTTGTCGCCTGTAGTTATTATAGCTAAAATAATGATCCAGAAGTTATGGCTCCGTCGGTTAGATTGGGATGATGAAGCTCCTTTCGACCTAGTGGAAGAGTGGACAAAATATAGAAAAGAATTAACTTACCTGCAATCCATAAGGGTCCCACGTTGGTTTCAAATTACGCCACGAAGTAAGGTAATCCAGCTCCACGGCTTCGCAGATGCTTCGATGACATCATACGCTGCAGTCATTTACCTAAGAGTTGTCGATGAAGACGATGTGGTGCACGTCGTAATGGTAGCATCTCGTACGAAGGTAGCACCTGTAAAACAACTTAGTATCCCCAGACTGGAACTGTGCGCTGCCACGTTACTGGTTGAATTAGTGAAGGATATTACTGCTGCACTCGATATACAAATGAATAATGTCTATGCTTACACCGATTCCATGGTTGTATTGGCATGGTTACAATCTACACCGAGTCGATGGCGCACATTTGTCGCGAATAGAACAGCAGATATTCTCAGAGTCCTAGAAAGCAATAAATGGAGTCACGTACAGTCGGCTGAAAATCCTGCGGATGTAGCTACAAGGGGTGTGAAGGCAAGTGATTTAGCAGATCTCGAGCTGTGGTGGACGGGACCTAATTGGCTTAAGTTTAAAGAAATTAAGAAGGCAAGAGAAGAGGTTCCTGAAACTGATCTAGAAATTAAAGAATCAAGTTACCATACTTTTGTCAATACCTGTGAAGAGAAACCTATTTGGGAAAGATTTTCTAGCATTTCAAAACTAAAGAGAGTTTTAGCCTACTGTAAGCGATTTATAAATATTAAAAACATAACAAAACAAGGAGATTATTTAACAGTTAATGAAATGGAAGATATTTTAGAAAAGGCAATTAAATATTATCAAAATCTAGTATACGAAAGGGAAATAGAAAACATTAAGAAAAGGGGGAAGGTTAACACTAAAAGTTCTCTAATTACATTGGTTCCATATTTAGATGATAAAGATATAATGAGAGTCGGAGGCCGACTACAAAACGCAATACTGGCGGAAGCATCAAAACACCCAATAATAATACCTAAAGATGTTCACATTACAAGACTTATAATTCAAGAAGCACACATTAAGACTTTTCACGGTGGCATCCAAATGATGATGACTTACATTCGAAGTAAATATTGGATTATTGGGTTAAAGGCAGCTGTAAGAAAATGTATACGTACCTGTAAGGTTTGCATCGTTGACAAGGCAAAGACGCATAATCAATTGATGGGACAGCTCCCTCCTGAAAGGGTGAACACCAACAGAGCTTTTCTTAACAGCGGCGTCGATTATGCTGGGCCTGTGCAAATAAGAACATCTAAGGGACGAGGTCATCATGCAACGAAGGGCTATGTATGCTTGTTCGTGTGCATGTCGACAAAGGCTCTGCACTTAGAGGCAGTTACAGACCTTACTGCCCAGGCATTTATCGCCGCTTTCCGACGATTTGTTGCTCGAAGAGGTCCATGTGCTCATTTATGGAGCGACAACGGCACCAACTTTGTCGGGGCCGCAAAGGAGCTGAAAGCACTATTTGCAAGAGGCAAGGCCAGTGTAACAAATGAAATTGCTGAACTGTTAGCCAATGATGGTACGGTATGGCACTTTATTCCGCCGCGAATGCCAAATTATGGAGGCTTATGGGAAGCTGGCGTACAATCAGCCAAACGGCACTTGACTAGAGTATCTCAAGGAACTAAACTGACATACGAAGAAATGGCTACATTATTGGCTCAAGTGGAAGCAAGCCTTAATTCACGCCCATTATGTCAGCTTGATGATACTACCGACACTCTTACACCTCTGACACCTGGTCATTTTTTGGTGGGGGAACCCCTGATCAGTGTTCCAGATATCAATTTCAAGGAGAGAAACATAAGTATACTCACGAGATGGCAATTAATACAAAGGATGACCCAAGATTTTTGGAAGCGGTGGCAATCTGAATATCTAAACACCATGCAGCAAAGATATAAATGGCATTCCAAGATTCCATCACCCTGTGTTGGTGACATTGTAATAATTAAAGAGGATGACTTACCACCTAATAAATGGCTATTAGGTCGAGTGAAAGTAGTCCATCCTGGGACTGACAATTTGGTTCGAGTGGTCACCGTACAATGTAAGGGAAATCATGAATTGAAGAGACCTCTATCAAAGTTAATATTTTTGCCACAGGAATATGACACTAACACATAATTATATAAGTTGTTGTTGAAATAATTAGTCTGAATAAGTAATTTTGTACCTTTTAAAGATTCGTTTTGTATACAGTCCAATTGCTCTGATTTGAATGTTATAATGTAAAACAATTCGTTTTGGTGGGCGGAATGTTTACGCCAAAATTATTGTTCGTATAGACAGTATATAGGTACCTACCTAGATGTTAGTTAGCTAAAGGTTTGTAGTACGAAACTAGTTGCAAAATAAACTCATTTATGAAAGGACGTCTTTAAATCACATCTATTCATCGTCAAGCAAATTTAAACCTTAACACCTAGTGAACAATAATCATGTTCATGGCTCTAACGATTTCGATGAACACATGTAAACGGGTATTTATCGCGAATTTTACCTTTTACCAGACACTTTTAGTGTAGTGTGCTGTCCTAGTGTGAACCGGCCCTAATTAACATTTATGAAGATCAAGTGAGGGTAGTTGAATAAACACCTTCGCTTTGTTGTGGCGGTACCTCCAATACTTCAGTCTTCCCGCGACCACGGCTGGTGCAATCCGGTCGAAACGTCGGGCTTATGTTAAAGGTAAAATTCGCGATAAATACCCGTTTACATATGTATTATAATGATTTCAGTTGGGACTGGTCATCTCTTAACTGCCACGGTTCATTTTAATTACCTACTTTATTTATAAATTTTTGATTTAATCTTTTACTCTGGACGCTCTTAATGTGCACGTCTTTCTACATCGTTCTCACATATGTATAATCTCAACATGAATGATATAACCAAAATTTTGTAACAATATTTTGATTTAAAAGAGTGTCCATGGAGTTTCTTGCCCGTTCTTCTCCATAGAGATCTACGCTAGGGAATGGGCAACTACAGTACTTTCTCAAGTTATTATGTCTTGTGGCTGGGACTGTAGCATTGTATTTTTTTTGTATTTTTGACATTCAAAAGTCCCGTAATGGTCTAATTGAAATAAATGCTTTGAGTTTGAGTTTCGATCAAAGTTGCAAAATACGGGTTTACGGGGGCGAAAAATCGATCTAACACGGCATAATATTCTCTCTCCAGGTTTAATAGTATCAACCCCGACGGGCAGCACAGCGTACGCCGTGGCGGCCGGCGCCAGTATGATCCACCCGTCCGTCCCGGCCATCATGGTCACACCCATCTGTCCACATTCCCTCTCCTTCAGGCCCATCGTGGTCCCCGCTGGAGTGGAGCTTAAGGTAATATGAACTCTTATTCATACCTAATAGAACACATTTCGGTTTGTGTATTATTCGGGGTTGCTTGAGTAATAGGGATGACGACTGACTAAAAAAATATTATTCTGTTTAGTCCGTCAGTTATCGAGAAATATTGGATACGTGTTTTTTGTTTTATCAAATTAATAAAAATTTACGAAGATAAAACGCTTCAAAGATCATGAGTGGAGGCTTGTGACGTCACTTTTCGGTAAAAAATGCACTCAAATGTGATGTCACAAGAGTTTTCAAAGCACTGTATCGTGTTCTGTATCTGTTAACGTGAATAAATAAGAAAAATACGTGTCCAATATTTTTTGGAAATCTATCTGACGGACTAATAGACTTTTTTTGTCGTCTACTAACTAACTTCCCTATTTTGGACTTGACCAAAACTCTTGGGGCAAGTCCGAATTGTATTGAGTAAAATCTGTATTCAGATTTTCAGTTCAATATGTAGTAGAAATAACAATTTTTGGTCCAAAAAGTATCCTGAAATTTTACGTTTAGAAAAAAATGCACTGTTGAAAATGATTTTCTTAGTTTTAGTTTTAAAACACTATTCCTTCACAGGTTTGTATTATTTTAGAATAAATAATCCACAATAGACAGTATTTTTGATCCCACAGTTAATTTAAAGCTAATATTCTAGATCGCACTGTCTCCGGAAGCGAGAAACGCCATGTGGGTCTCGTTCGACGGCCGCAACCGTCAAGCGTTGCAACACGGAGATAGGTACAGGACTCTCTGCCTACACCCGTACGCTGTGCACGCCGCTATGCGCTTGGAACTTAGTTACACGCATGTTGTATAAAGTCTCGTGTGTAATCAGTTATATACTTTGTTTTGTAGGTGTATCTTAAAGTATTTAGAGTTGCTAGGTTTTAAAACTTAGGTTAGAGGTAGAAGATTTTAATATATTCGAGTAAATTTCATACCATCTCTAAGATAAAAAAAACCAGTACCCTTTATAATACTGTAAAACTGACTTGCCAACAAAAGTTAGAAGATCTCGGGAAGTTATAAGCCCCAGAATACTCCAGATTACTTTTGTGCAACTTTACCCACTTAATTTATTTAAATAAATAAATATATATACCCGTTCTAAAAATACATGACTCTACAACGGGCTTATAGAATTTGGTGTATAATGTCACCAATTAATCCCAAACATTCGAAACGCCACGACAAACATGGCTACCTACTAGACTAGGAGGCCCATTTGAGACGAAAGTAGAAGATCCCAACAATCGGGGCAGTCTTTGGGGACTGCCGATAGAAGTGAAAACAAAAAGTACGCATGCCTGTGGTGCTACGCCGTAGCGGATCGCCTACGAGTGCTACGAAGCGTGACCGCACGTTACGTCAAGTGACGATGAGTTCAATGTTTTTCCTTCACCCAAAAAGTGATGAACGCGCCCAAACAAGTTTTCACTTCAAAAATTTGGAGTACAAATCTCCCCAGAATCTGATAGGCATAAAGTAACTTGTAGCATTGAGCTGAGGTATCGGGGCTTGTTTCAGATAATGCCCACGCTAGAGGCGCGTAGTGCGGCCAGTGTGTCGTTCGACGGGCGCTCGCAGGTCACCCTCAGGCCCGGCGATAGGTAACACGACTCGCTTCACTCGCATCGCACACCACACGGAGACGGCATGCCAACGAGTAGATATATAGGTCATGGAGAGTTCAGTTCGGGGCTTATGAGTCAGTGAAATGAGGGAAGAAATAAATATTGATTACTCTTGAATGATCCTTGGTTATGAAAAGGTTGTTCTAAGTTGAAATAGTAGGTACGTAAATGTTGATGGATGGAAGGGGGTAGGAAGATCAAAGATAATATGGATGAATTGCATGAGGAATGATATGAAAAGGAGTAAGTACCTAAATGATAGCGAGACGCTTGACAGAAGAAGAAAAAAATGTGTTCCTCCAACCCCAAGAACAGTATGAGTGCATTATAAAAATGTTGAAAACCCTTAGAAAACTTTGATCAATGGTCACTAGGGTGTTTTGAATATTTCATACGACTTTAAAAGCCTTTCAGGCAAATTTTATTTGGCCTAAAAGTGAATGTTTTGATTGCCGTCTCCTGTTCAGAAGAGAGTGATATCTCCACTGCTCATAGACAACTTCTCTTATGATAAACATCGTTGTTTTGTTCGGGGATGGTTTTTAGATCGTATTTGCTTTTTATATGGTGAAGGGCTGTTCTATTGCCATAATAAATGAAGATGTAGGTTTTTAAAGTTTTATTTGCAAATTCAATGTTGAAAAAAAAATATTTTAGGTTAATTTGCTTTTCGCTTCTGCTTTGCATGTTAAAGTAATCATGGTTTGACATTAATCTCATTTAGTTTTTAGTGTCATATCACCATGCATGTCGTGTTTGTGTGTGTTCCAATAAACTAGCCAAAAATCTCTTGGACAAAATGTCAGATATTTTATACAATGTGTAACGTGAAGAGAAACAAAGGAGGGTAGGCCTCACTAAACTCTAGTCAAATCTGACCTGTCTGTCAAACCTGACGCGTATGAACACTCCATTTGTTAACTACCCCATAACTATCATACCTATGGGCTTTTGAGCTAATTTGTTTTTATACGAAGTCGTCTGGTTCTGTTGTGATGGTCCATTCCACTTGCATGATATTTCAATAAATTATTTATTGTCCATCAAAAGAAAACTTGACAATAAAAGGTCCCCTATTAGTTATTCGTGAGTTTCCTAACTATTTCAAGAAATTTTGTGTAATAAGTACTTAAATAATAAACAAAAAAACTATTTCCATTCTCATATTGATTTAATTCAGGAACATAAATTAAAACCAATCTCTCATTCACAGCCTCTACGTGACGACGTCAGTGTACCCTGTACCATCGATATGCGCACAGGACCAAATATCCGATTGGTTCGACTCCCTAGCCGAATGTCTACACTGGAACGTTCGAAAAAAACAAAAGCAGATCGACGAACTCAGCGACATGACACATTCGTCCAGCGACAATCTAGAGGAGTTAGACCAGAACCACCACGATGAAAGACCCGTCGATACATGACCAGCGAAGGATCAGTGACCTCAAAGTGTTCTTGTTTAAAAAAGGAAGGACGTAAAAAAAAACTTTTTATTTCTTTGTCTGTAAGCGAAATACCAATGTTTGTATTTCTGTGTGTGTGAAAATGACATTCGAAAAGTGGAGTTTCAAAAAGAGTTAGGTGTCGATACTGCCTAAGCCTCTAATTTTTCTCAACAAAAAAAATGGAATAATGTCGAAATTTTGTCATCAAATCAATTTTATTGGCACAAAAATCTGTATTCTCTTGTTCTATTATTGTTTTGAAAGTTAGTTACATTAGTGAACAACGAATATTTTTTTTTGTGACTAGAAAGTTTTAAGTGAATAATGATTTTTTGAGGTTAAGATGTATAAAACTTTTCGGCTCTTAATGTGATATTGATTTCGATTAAATGTTGTTTTTGACATTCCCTTGGACAATAAAAAATAAATGTGTTATGTCTTTCTGGGGTATGATCGGTTTTTCTATAGTTTACATGTCCAATATTACTAAAATCTAAGTTTTTGTTACATCATGTTAGTTCGAATGGACTGCTCAATAGAAATCACTCGGTGAAACAAGCGTTTTACTAATTATGGTTTTGTATTTTTGTTCATATTGCGAATATAAACCAATCTCATACATAAACCTAACACTCGTGTGTTATGTGAACAATATTGAAGGTGCTAAATAAACTAAAACAGTGCCAATGTTAATGTAGGGTGAAACTTTTTGGTATAAACCCATTTTAAGAGTTTCTGTTAGATACGAAAGACGGTTAAAATGGCTCGTTTCACCCTTAATCAGTGATACTCTACATTTTTCCTTATATAAATATCTAAACTAATTTTTCTTTTAACATCTAAGCGGAATTGGCGAAAAAAAAAAATCTATAAAAAATATATTGACGACATTTCTTTAAGGTTTTACTCAAGGAAAAGGTTGAGTATCCCTGTCTAAAATAGTTATACCATAAGTGTTCAACAGCGAGCACAAAATGTAGATAGTTGATAGATTTTTTACTTTCAGCTGTTCTTTAATGTGTAGGGATTGATTAGTAAAAGTGTACAAAAGAAATTGCGATATAACTTTTTTTTTATGTGACATCACAGTAATAAAGTTCCTTGGCTGTTTGTAATGTTATTATTGCCGGCTTAGCATCAGAATCAAATTGTCATTGCCAAATAAAATAGATTTTTTTTTTGGGTCGTTTTGGTCCTCTGCAAAGTGCATCCAGGTAGGTACGAGTACGACCTGTGATTGATGTTGACATGAATATCTGCTAAAAGTTGACAGTGGCAAATTGGTTCGCATTGCATTAATTATACAAACATCTTTTTTTTTTGTTTCCTGGATGTATGTATTTGTATTGGTGTTCCATGAGTATAATAGAAGGATAATTATGTATATAGGTTTACTATAAATGATATGAATGCGAATTTATATTTTGTTTGACTTGCCCTCAAAATACCCTCACCATTTGTCTAGCGTTTTATCAACTACGTTGGGGTCGGGATCCCTTCTTTTTGCTTATTGTTCTTTTTCCGAATATACTTTGGCATAACTGTTACTGTTTTGGCATAATTTGTTTTGATGGCAAAGCAAATAATACTTTGCCAATTTTTTTGGGGTCCTGTTACTATACCTACTGTTTATGTTAAGACAATCATCTTATAGGCTAATTTGTTTTGGCATAGTGTGGCTGACTCTGGCAGAGCCACCATCAGGGATTTTAATTTTGATAACAAAAAATTAGTCGCTAATTAGTCGAAATTAGTCGCCAAATATCAGATTTGGTCGGTCACTGGTTCAAAAGATATAAGGGCTTATTGGTGGCTCTGCTGGAGAGAGCCTACCCCAGCAGAGCCACATTAATAACTCAAAAACTAGGGCACCTAGCGAAGATCTGTTTTCTCCCATATTTACTCGCTAATTAGTCGAAATTAGTCGCCAAATATCAGATTTGGTCGGTCACTGGTTCAAAAGATATAAGGGCTTATTGGTGGCCCTGCGCTGGAGAGAGCCTACCCCAGCAGAGCCACATTAATAACTCAAAAACTAGGGCACCTAGAGAAGATCTGTTTTCTCCCATATTTACTCGCTAATTAGTCGAAATTAGTCGCCAAGTTACAGATTTAATCGGGTCCTAGTTCAGAAGATATATTGAGTTCAATTATTAAGGTATAGTCCAAGAGCAGATCGAAGAGTTCACGATAAATTGCCAAGAAAAAATATTTCTATTAATATGTGTAATATACTTCTAGTTTTATCGGTCTAAAGTCCGTAGAAATGACCGAGAGAGATAAATTCTCTATTAAATAAATGTTTAATGTTTTTAATTATTAAGTTGAGTGGCTTAAACTTCTTTGAAACCATTAAACCTTGCTCTTGGCCTATTTAGTGTCAAGATGTACAGTCGCATGCAACTGTTTTACTAATTTACAATGTTGAGCTCTAATTTACGTTAGAATAATAAATACGTTAAAATTATCGTACCTATCTTTAGTAAAATGTAATACTTAAACGTTGAAAACGTATTGTAAGTATGTAGGTAAGTATCAACCCATTGCTTGAAATACATTACAAAAAATACATACTTAAATCAAAGATGTAAATACTTACTATAAGTACCTAATATGAGCATTAATTTACCTATTTTTTTTTAATACTTTGAGCGGCGGGAACATCGCCGACGCGCCGGTGCTCGCTCTGCGGGCCTAAAATGGCCGCTTTAACAGAATCTACGCAGATTCTTAGTATGAATCACGTTAAAAAATTTAAAATTCTTAAAATGGGCTTTATGAATTTGATTTTAGAGTTCATTTTAAGAATTTGTAATTTTTTAACGTGATTCATATTACGATTCTGCTAAAGCGGCCATTTTAGACCCCCTGGGGGTCTAAAATGAAAATCATGTTAAGAATTTTATTTTTTTAACGTGATTCATGCTAAGATTCTGCGTGGATTCTGCTATAGCGGCCATTTTAGACCCGCTGTTCCCCGTTTTTGTATTTGCGGAATAGGTACCTAAAGATAACAACATTCGAGTTCCTAACTATTCTTTAAGTTCCACTTTAACTGGCCGACTTTAACTTAGGTACGTCACGGGCAACTCGTTCTAAGTAGCTCGTCTGTACACGCGCATCTATCTCTTTCTTACTTACCGTGTAAATGTAACGGAGCGCAGTGATCTATCTGCCAGCGACTAAATGCAAACATTTTGTTCGATACCTAAATAATCACATATATTTATATTGTAGATCTTGTTTTAGGTAATGAATACTGCTTTCCTTTGGTGGGTTGAAGTTATAGAATTCCTCCAGACGTCGTATAGATACACCTGTCTAAAAACTACTTTAAGTATTTTGTACTTGGTTGTACCACTGTATGGGGAAATTGAATTCTTTAATATCTTTTTAATGACACACCGACTGAATCTGTAACTTGGCGACTAATTTCGACTAATTAGCGAGTAAATATGGGAGAAAACAGACCTTCGCTAGGTGCCCTAATTTTTGAGATATAAATGTGGCTCTGCTGGGGTAGGCTCTCTCCAGCAGGGCCACCTATAAACCCTTATATCTTTTGAACCAGTGACCGACCAGTTCTGATATTTGGCGACTAATTTCGACTAATTAGCGAGTAAATATGGGAGAAAACAGATCTTCGCTAGGTGCCCTAGTTTTTGAGTTATTAATGTGGCTCTGCTGGGGTAGGCTCTCTCCAGCAGGGCCACCAATAAGCCCTTATATCTTTTGAACCAGTGACCGACCAAATCTGATATTTGGCGACTAATTTCGACTAAATAGCGACTAAATTTTTGTGTTATCAAAATTAAAATCCCTGATGGTGGCTCTGCCAGAGTCAGCCACACTTTTTGAATTTTGCATAATGTTACTAGGCATAATGACTATTAGCATAACATATAGGCATACAATTAACATAAATACCGGAACCAAATTTGAGTTATTTTTACGTATTTATTTTGAATAAGGGATTTTCTTTTTATCTCTTCTCTAGTCGCTGGATAGATGGCGCTAGGAGTTAGTATGATAATGCAAGGAACGGAACCTAAAAAAGTGATTTTAAGAAAGTGCGAGAAAACTAGGTTATATTCGGAAGGTTAAGCAAATGAAAGTGTCAGTCAACGAGAGTATGTGACGTGACGCAATGTTTTTTTTTCAAGCGCATTGGCTTTTGTACCAACTATCAGTCAGTTCAACGCCATCTATAGAGTTCTTGGAAACTAAGTTTTTTTTAATACCTCAAAAGGAAAACCTCTCATTAAAAATTCACAGTGACAGAAACTAATCGCTACAAAACCGAATCCACGTAGTCTTGTCTGCCCTACCCCTAGAGTGTAATCTAAGTCTAAGCCCGCGTAGGCGCGGAGGGGCGAGGCGGCCCGCAAGCTGAGGAGCAGGTGGTTTTAAGCTCACCACCGCACCTTCGGCTTGCTGGCCGGCCAGCCTCAGCTGCGGCGGCGAGCGTAAAACACATCTGCGACGATAAGCTCGCCTAGGACCGCCGGAGCCGTGACAGAAACCATGCCTGCTGCATATTGCATGCTTGCTGCACGCATGGTGTATGCTTCTTTGCATGGTGTAGGTATGCTTGTTTACCTACATGCTTCTTACAGGGCAAAAACTCACATATGTTCACAATCAACTATGTTCAAAACAAATATAGTATTTCCTGCTTCAGGAGACACTGTTTTTTTTTTTTCATTCGAGGGTATGTCTAAGATTTTAGGAGTTAATTATTATGTTTCCTTGTGATGCGCAGCGGTGGCCCAGTGGTTGTGGCCCCGACTTACGAACAGTAAGTCGTGGGTTCGAACCCAGACAGGCGCATTACTTTGTGTAATTTATTTCATCACCACTGCTCTCAAAACGGTGAAGGAAAACATCGTGAGGAAACCGGCATGTCCTAGAACCAAAAAATTCGAAGACATGTGACATCTACCAACCCGCACTGGGCCCGCGTGGTGGAGACCATTCCCTCTCATAGAGAGGAGGCCTGTGTCCCAGCAGTGGGAACATGAATAGGCTGATGATGATGATGATGATTGTTATGCCTTTAGAAAATATGCGTAAATAAATTTATGCCTAAGAATGTTATGCCTAATCATTATATGATTACAGAAAATTATGCATAGAAATATTATGCGTAAGCTGTTAAGCGAAAATATAATTAGAAGAAACAAAAGTATGGCAAGTTGTATTATGTCTTTTGGGTCGGCTTCCAGTCTACCCGGATGCAGCTGAATAACAGCGACTGGACTGTCTTCAAAATACTGCCACAAAACTATTAACTTGAGCATAGTCAGTGGGGTACCAAATAATAACATAGTTTGAACGAACAGATTAAAATGCTGCGCTGTGGTTGCATGTCGCGGGTTCGAGACCCACGAGAGGCAAATATTTTTAGGACTCCTAAGGACCGTGGTTCAAAGTTTTGGCTATTTTACTGTTAATAAATACCGATACAAGAATTTCCTAGCCTGGGTCAACAAAATTACAATATAAGTACATTGGGACAACAAAAACCCATTTTCTCGTAAATATTATTTAGCTAGCTATCTACCATAAAGTCAAGATTTTTGCTTGCGAACATTACCGGTTTTCTATTTTCTACTCCCTACGTGTCAAAGTTGTCAAACTCAAAATGTCAGTGTGAAATCAAAACATTGACATTTATGTAACCTACGGCTACAAAATTCTAGGCAAAGTAATATTTACTGAAAGAAAATGTCTAAAATAACAAACTTAATAAATTTCATAGCAAAAAGGAGCATTTCCTTATCTGCTCCGAGGGAAGGCAAGAGAAATTTCAGAAAATTTGTAATTGCTAACAAGAGAGGCTCACGTATTCATCGCCAACAGCAGATGACTGATAAAAGGATGTTGGAAGTTGATAAGCGAGGAGTTCGTGATGTAGGATACAACCTGAACGGCCGCTTCGTTACTGTTCCTGAAATGATACCTGAACTTATTGTTCCTGACCTAAAAGACTTCGATTTGAAGCCCTATGTTACATACAAAGCTGCAAACGTTATTCAGAGTGAATTCACTCCACAGCAGCTGTTTGACGCAATCTACAGCAAGAAGATCGTCACTGACTACAAAGAAGGCAAGTTAGATGAAGAAGGATTCCCTAAAGATCCATCAGAAGAAGAGAAATTACAGCCCGATGAAGCAGTCCGCAGGGCGAAGAGAACAGGCTCAGATATCTTTTGATTTGTTTCGTACTTGTGTAGTTTAGCTTTAAATAGATAAGACTATTGAATCTTCTTCTTCTTCTTCTTCTTTCAGACTATTAAATAAATACTATTAACTTGTTGTCAAGGGTTCTCTTGTATTTATTTTATTATATAATTAAGTAGCTTTCAGTGTAGTTAGTGTACTTCGCTAGTCATAATACTTAGTTGGATTAATCTGTTTTATAACATGCTTTATCATATATGTATATGATACTAGCGGACGTCGCGCTGATTCACCCGCATAGTTTCTGTTCCCGTGGGAGTACGTTGATAAAATATAGCCAATGTTACTCAGGGTGAATGTAGCTTTCTAATGGTGAAAGATTTTTTTTTTGTAATGGTGAAACATCCATTTGGTCAAAGTATCCTGCACTATGTGGACCCGGTCATACTGTGAGAGTCCATGATTCGGCAGACTCTTAAGCCATAAAGGGCAGGATGCACCGATTACAACACCTTAGTATTTAGGCTCTGCGGAATATGCCATGAAAAGTTGCACAGCCCAGCACTGTTGATGCCTGTCTTAGTTGCAGCTAGCTGCTGCAACTAATCACTCAGCAGTTTATGTTCAAGTTAGGAACAGCTTTTACACGGTTAGTCGGAGACAAAAAACAACAAGACACTTTTAACCTAATATTTAGGTCTTTTATACGATAGAATCGAGAAAATAAACAATTTGCTAAAATAATACATTTTTGGCTAAATTTTTCTAAGTGCTCGGGCCGTAGCGCCCATAAGGCTACACTCCAACCGAAATACCTACATTACCTGCGCATTAACTTTATCATCTTCATCATTTCAGCCCAGAAACGCCCACTTTTAGGTACTACCTACTTTGTTTCCTGCCATACTTCACAAACTCAAACTCAAAGCATTTATTTCAATTAGACCATTACGGCACTTTTGAAAGTCAAAAATACAAAAATGAAAATCAAAGCTACAGTCCCAGTCACAAGGCATAATAACTTGAGAAAGTACTGTAGTTGCCCATTCCCTAGCGTAGATCACTATGGAGAAGAACGGGCAAGAAACTCCATGGACACTCTTTTAAAATCAAAATATTGTTACAAAATCTTGGTTAAGGTCAAGGTGGCGAAGTCCGGCATAATTTATGGCAAATTGGGTTTGATGAACCCCCCTGCCTGATTTTTTTACCTAATTGTATGTTTTGCATATTAATGATGATTATAGATTCCTTATTTATCAGTTACTTTTACAAACATCAATGTAACTAATGCCAATATGAAAATAACCGCGTTTTTTTAAAGGTAGATATTAGACGGTCTTTCCCGAGTAATTGGGGCAAGTCCGTCATATGCATGATTTGTTTGTAATTTGATAGATATTTGCAGCAGTCATATTCAGTAAATATTCGAAAATAAAAGTTAATCAAATCCATGCTTTAAGTTCTATGAAATAAGGTAGCAATCACAATCTACAGCGGTAAAATCATGAAGTGGGGTAAGTCCGGTATATTTGCAAGTGCAGGGATTGTCAACATTATGATCAGTATTTTTTTTATTAATTAAATTTGAATATTCTGACTGTAGGTTAAATGTAAGTATGTTTGTTAGGTGAAATGCAATTTGAACTTTAATACGTTTTGGTATTTAGATGATACAAACCAGATCCAGAGGGTATTTCACCCAGCGCCAATTACGTAAAAATAATAACGCTGACTTTGACACCGGGTCATGGTGACCCAAAGTTTATCAGCATTTTTCAAAATGTTATGTAATGATATCAGGCTATTTTAATGATCATGTTTTAGTTTGTGTTACTGTTTATTGGCAAAAAATAACAAAAATGCAAAAATATTCATAAAATCGACTTTTATTCATTTTTCTCAGAAAAAAAAAATGTAAAATCAACTTTGAAAACACAACTTGAGTAATTATTTAAATTTTAGTATAGAAAACTTACTAAAATAACAAAACAAAAATCTAATTCACTAATAGAGAGATCATACACACATAAGAGCTTCAATTATACATATAGGTAATTAAACTTCAGTTTCCTCATACCTAGCCATGGAACTGCTACAATATTCGCAGTATGGGATGTAATCAGGGCATATTATGTATATCTGGCAAGCATTGCAAGTGTGGCTAGTTTTCTTATCCTTTTTTGAAGGACACACCTGACATCTCCTACAAGCCCCAGGAACTTGCCGGGGAGGTTCATCAAAGGATGCTTCCGCGAAATCTGCGATTCTATTGTACAGCGCATGTTCCATCCTTTCCTTTGAAGCAACGTTGGTGTAGTTCCAATTGAAGGGTCAAGAGATCAACAACATCTGACGAATCCAAGTTTGATGAGTCCAAATTTACATTTGTGTCGCTTGCATTTTATACTGTCCCAATACCTACTTTGGCTGCACTCTGGTACGTGATCTTCTTCTTCGTTGTTTGAAGCTTCATACATTTCATTGTAGGAGTCCGATTCCTCTAAGATCTCTAATATTCTTTCAGAGCGGTTTGTGTAAGACATATTTGCTAAAATCCTAAAAACAAACAAAAAAAAAATATCAATAAAACGCTTAAACCAAAAAAGGTTAACAACATCTGCTTTGGGGCAAGATCGGCACATGACGGCCTTTCCCTAAATTACTAGACAGTCTTACCCCACTATTGAATTTTTAGGTTTAGATTTTATCACAACTAATATTTCTGTAAATATAGATTTAAATTCGATTTGAATATAATAGAACAATTAAAAGTAATACAAGCTAGACACTTACCACTACAATATGTAAAAATCTGTTGATATTCACATTTCACGTTAGGTAAAACGTCGACACACCTAACTCGTGTTTCAACTTTTCAGCTACTAAAAATTTGTGAGACCGATTTTTGATATTAAACTCAACACAGCGTCATCTATAATTTAAAGGTAGGACCAAATAGTGACTCTGTTTTACCGACCGAGCTACCAACGTCGTAGCTATTCAAAAACAGCTTAGAAAGACGTTGTATGGTGTTCCCCCGTAGACGAACTTCCCCACCTTGACCTTACATCATTAATTTTGAGAGGAGTTTGGTTCGGACAGCGGTCGTGAATGGTCGCCCATCTGGTGCGCTTGCGACAAAGGTTTTATTGTTCTGTGCCATCACTTAGTGAATTCGTATAGATCATCATTTCATCATCATCATCATTTCAGCCGAAAGACGTCCACTGCTGGACATAGGCCTCCCCCAAGTGTCGCCACATTGACCGGTCCCGTGCGACTCGCATCCAGCGGATTCCTGCAACCTTCACCAGGTCATCGGTCCACCTAGTGGGAGGCCTTCCAACGCAACGTCTTCCGGTTCGCGGTCGCCACTCCAGAACTTTTCGGCCCCATCGGCCATCCGTTCTGCGTTCGTATAGATACTGTATTACTATTGATTCTATTTGTTTTGAAGTTTATAATAAATAAATAAATTTGAGTGGCATGTCGTGAATTTAAAATTAGATTAGATTAGACTAGGGTTGAAACGTTCGCGTATCCAAGTGCAGTGCTGCAGTGTAGTGTTTGTGTTCTTTGTGCATACGAGCACCCAAGATGCCATCGAGAGCAAGGCACAGCGACCAGCAGCGTGTCCTGCATTTCTGCGTCTGAAGCTGAAATTCGGTGAACTCGTTGAATTTATTGATCTTGAATGAGCACAGTTTGTTTTTCAGCCAACCGGCGGTGACAAGTGTGTGCGGGTCTGAGGTTTCCCAGTCTACCTGGCTAGGAAAATATTACTATGAGGGAATCATTTAAAAATATAACTATGAGGGGTGGCCTGGCTTTAACTTTACCTACTGGAATTGTGGCCTAAATCGTGCACACCATGCTGGACACACGACAGTCACAATTTTGCAATGCATCAAACACTCTCCCTGTAAATTGAGTACTCTTCCGATATTGTATTATGTGCCCAATCTGGCCTGGAACGGCCATCAATACAGAGATAAAAGCCCAGCTCGGAGACTTCCCCAGTTTTCATACCTGCCTGCACCGACCGCATACTGGTATAATACTAATTGCATGAATAACAACATAAACATATTAATATATTATGTAGGTACCTAGAATATATTGGGGCCTCCCGTCAACAGTATTTCCGCGTATACCGTTTAATGTTTAAAAATAATATATAACATAGCTTGTAATAATGCATCAGCGAATGCATTTGTGTAAATTAACATGTGGCTGTTCCTAGCCACACTTCCCGGCGCCTGGCTGGCCGCCTTGTCTCACGTTTTTACAGGGTCAGTTTACGACCGTTTTTGTGCGAATGTATCGATTGTTTTAAGTATCCCTTTGGATGTTTTACTTTAACCATGGCTTACTATTTCCAGATGTGGCTTGGCTATTGTTTTTTGCTCGGAGAAATCGGATATTGTAACGTTTAGAATTCTTTGAAAGGGCTGTCCAATCCCCAGTGCGTTTACCCTTTAAAATATGGGATTTATCGTTTTACGAGTAGTCCGACATTGTCTTACAATTCTAGAAAGGACAAGCGGACAAACAAAAAACGTTGCGCTATTAATTACGGTAACTTGTCAAACCAACAAATAGAAATCCAAACATTCGGTTAATAAGAACATGGAATCGCGCTTGCAAAACTGCACAAGCCAAGTGTATCAAAAACTGTTACCCCAGAGAAGCATTCACAATCAAGCAAAGGCGAAGCAGGACACAATCTGCAAAATTTAAGAAATAAAGAAGAAGAGAAAAGAGAGTGAATCGAAGTCGGGCTATAATAGTCGGCGGCCACGTAAGTACGTTTGAAGACTTTGAAGAGCTGCCAAGGTCACCGTCGTCGACCATCGCGTCCGCGTTGCCGCGCACCCCGTACGGTGCGCCCGTGGCTGGGACCGATCCTGCCGCCCCCGCGCTCGCGACCGCGCCCCCCGCTACCGCCGCTGCGAAGAGGGCTGCTCTGACCATGTCGGAAAGCGCGTTCGCCGCACCTGCTCTACGCCCCCAGGCGAGTAGAGCTACCGCGACCGCGTAAGAGTACGGGGAATCGATCGCGACGCCGTCCACGTGCTATTCTCCCGCACAAAACCCCATACTACAGGACTCGGATAGAACTATGACGGCCGCCCGCGAAGTTTCTGTGAGGAATACGGCAAGCACAATACGTCCGAGAAGATCGTACAGCAGCGAAGTGGCACGAGTTCAGAAGGCAGAATACGAGGCACAAAAGAGAATCGCCGCGATACGTAACGAGCAACTAGAGATTGAAAAGGCGCTCGTCAACAAACGGTACGAATACGAAGTATCGGTGATCGAGGCGGAAGCAGAGGCCCGAGAAGAGGGCTCAGTGCACAAGAGTGAGGATCGGGTGGACGAGTGGCTTCAAAATATCAACCGGAGCCACCTCTCAGTCCCGAAACAAATACTAGAACAGCAGCCCCAGCGTCCCGCCGCCCCGCACGCGTTTTAAGAAATTACCACGTGCGAAGGAAATACCACATGGAACAAGCCCGCCACATGTGTCGACGCCATAACCCCCGCCAGACATGAATAAAGAAGACAACGATCGGTCCCGCAGTCGCCCATCCGAAGAGAGCGTCGCATAGGGATAAAACAGTTTGCCGATATGTTAGACAAAATGATGCGAGTACGAACGCCGCCCCAACAAGTGACTGAACTACCTGTCTTCACGGGAGCGGCCATTGAGTGGATGCCGTTCAAAGCGGCGTAAGTCGACTCATCGAGCATTTACTAGTTTACCGCGATTGAGAACTTGGCATGATTGCGAAACTGTATTAAGGGTGAAGCACGCAGCCACGGGCACATCCTCCGACGACCAGAGCCTCACTTACTGCACGCAGCTATTAGAAACAAGGCGAAACGGCTAATAGTTGGAAGACCAATATATAGGCACATGGAACGAGTTACTCCAACAAGACATGGATTATTTCAATAAAAGCAAAGAAGAATGGATTCAGTTAGCAGCAGATAGAGAAAATTTCAAATCAGCCACCCAAGGAATATATCACCTTAGCGAAACTGACAGTGAAACAAATACTACTGACAATGAAACATTATGCAAACATAATATTGTTACATAAGGCGAGCCAAAACCGAAAGGAATCCCAACCGCCAGAAACGTATATGATTCTCCAATGATAGAAGAGACCAATCAAACGAAGGTCAAAACACCAATGCTCATCCCTATAAATTTTGCCTGTCTTTACCACTATTCCTATATTGGCTCGAGGTTGCATAGTCGGCTGATTGTGCCCGACTGGCTGCGGTTGGTCGGGCTTCCTTTCCCATCCCAGAGCATGTCTTTCCTTACAAAAAAGTGCCCCCTGGTGTATCCGGCTTGCCCGGGTCAGGCTTGCTCCTGGCTGGGTGTGGTGCTCAATCATCATCATCATCATCAAAATCTTGGTTACATCATTAATTTTGAGATTATACATATATGTGAGAACGATGTAGAAAGACATGCACACTAAGAGCATCCAGAGTAAAAGATTAGATCAAAAATTTATGAATAAAGTAATTAAAATGAACCTTGGCAGGTAAGAGATGACCAGTCCCAACTGACAGCGCCCGTTCACAGACATGACGCATGTACCGGCGCCATTCGCGCCATTCAACTCAACCATATTGAAGGGAACTAAATGACCCGACACACCCGCCACCATCAGCGAGACATCTAAGTGAGCATGCCATTCTCTCAGCTACCAAGGCATATTCAATTCAATGAAAGATAAATAAATGTAAATGGTGGCTGAACAGTACAAAGTACTCACACATGTGCTATGCAATTATATAATACTAAGAACTGGAATCTATCTATATTTATATTTTTACAGTTCCCATCCATGCATCCCTTCTCCAGGTATTTCTTGCGACTATTTTTTGAGATTGGCACAAGAAAAGAGAAGCATACCCAGCAGTGGCTGAATTCTGGCTGTGGATGATACTGATGATGAAGACCAAAGCGCTTCTACACATTCTTGGTTTCTTCGGCCATAATTTGGTCAGAAACATACTCCAATGGCCATCATCACATTTAGTCAAGTAACCCGACATCCCTCATGTTACATGAGTTCTTAAACATGACTGTATTTTTGGTGTATGCTTTGTTGGTTGTCCTTAAATAAATAAATAAACCTGGCCAACACTACTTGAAGCGAATTGCCTTGTCACCGACGCCAAGCACTTTCAAACTTGCCGCCGACACTCACTTCACAGATTATTTTGACCACGGGAAAATCACACAAGCTCTATTGTCCGATTCAGGATTCTGATAAGGGTCGCTAGAATTATGTAATTATCAGCCGGTTCCACTCGTACAACTAGTCTCCTAGTTATATAATTAAGTTTCAAAGCAGACTTCTTATCACTCGGTCTTCATCCAACATGCATTAAGACTGGCGATTTTTTTTTTCATTTCACATGTTGTCTCTTTTCTTCTGTAAAGTCAGCTCATTCATTCACATTCTTATGAGCAGCGGTGGCTCAGTGGTGGCGGCCCCGACTTACGAACAGTAAAGTTGTGGGTTCGAACCCAGGCAGGCACATTACTTTGTGTATCTATTTATTTCATCACCGCTGCTCTCAAAACGGTGAAGGAAAACATCGTGAGGGAACGGGCATGTCCTAGAACCAAAAAATTCGAAGAAATCTGACATCTACCAATCCGCACTGGGCCCGCGTGGTGGGTTATAGCCCATTCCCTCTCATAGAGGAGGAAGCCTGTCAGTGTCCCAGCAGTGGGAACATTAATCGGCTGATGATGATGATGATGAACATTCTTATCATTATTCATGTACCCCTAGCGTAACTCAATGTCCAGAAACATATCACTGTGACTTGGGAATGGCATTTGGACAACTACTACCTACCTAGTTTACCGATGTCAGTATCAGCAAGTAAATTAACCCAGAAACCTTTCGTACTATTAAGCACAAATTAAAATTATCCGGAATAGCCTTTTTTAAAACATGAAAGATGATGATCAGATAACCCATTAGAACTAAAGGGGTATCGCAAGGTCACATTCTTGGCCCTCTCCTAAACTAAATTATCCTGTCACTTTTCTTGTACTTTATATTGAAGCAAATAGTATCTAAACATAAACATTTTGTTTACTATTCTAAGCCAACGACAGTTATCAATCATGGAACCTTCACGTATGTACCTACAACTTAGTTATTTGCGATAACATAACCTCCTATACCTACATGTTTATAAGACTTACATAACGTAGATAGAAGCGCTTATGTACTTAGTCATATTGACGGCCCAGTATATCGCTGCTTATCCTGTCTAGTATTTGAGATAGCCGAGGCGTAATATGTCGAATTGTCGAAAACGTACTCTTAAATAAATATACCTAAAGTGGGTAGACTATTAATAAACTAGGTAAGTACCTACTTACATAAATGCTAATTTGCAAGTCGGTCAATATGGTAATTTTCCGCACCTCGTTGGTAAAGAAGCAATATTGATAAATATTTCTTCTTTCTACTAAATAAGTGTGTGCAGGCTTCAAGTTAATTACCTATGTACCTGAAGAGTTGTAAGTATAGGTATAATTGTAAACGGGTTACTTAATCATAATCTCATACAATATACTGCGAATAAAAGCTGCGACTAAACTGATGATAACATAATCACGAGATCAAAGAATGTTTTACAACAGGGATTGATATTGAATTTTTTTAAACAAATGCCAAACCCGTGGACACTTTAACATTAAATACTGAAGCGAAACAAAGTCTACCGTGGCACAGATGACCCGAACTTTATCTAAATTGTAATAAACTTGTCTACAGTTCATAATAATATCGAACAACGCTTTATCATTTAAACGAGCGATACCATTTCGCGCGGTTGTATAGCGCCTGCGCAGTTCGTACCGGTTTGACAAAATAGTAAGCAACGCTATAGACGTAATGGGTGGAAACTACTCAGCGATGGACCCGATGGAAGTTCCCGTGCCCGATATACAGAAATTATTCGAACGAGATGGTTATTTGAAGCCATACGAACGGGAAATCAGACGCAGGTAAGCCTTTAGTGTTCCTGACACAGTTATTAATGAAGTTTG
Source organism: Xestia xanthographa (assembly GCA_905147715.2). NCBI lineage: Eukaryota > Metazoa > Arthropoda > Insecta > Lepidoptera > Noctuidae > Xestia > Xestia xanthographa. Next base: position 10,031,350 of record LR990660.1, on the reverse strand, counting down.
AGTGAAATTGTGGAAGAAAATAGTGTTTTTAAGTGATATTTTGACTCAGTTTGAGGTTAACCTACCGTGTTTACGAATTGTTGACAATAAAGCGATGTAGCGCTTAATATTTTTAGGCGGGCAGAAACGTTAGAGAATGTTGTTTTGTTTATTAATAGTCACGTTATGTGGAAAGCAGTAGATAGTGAATCAATGCACGACTGTTTTCCGTCTTTGCAGCATAACCACATTCTATATCAATATTTATTTTCCTGAAAATACCGCGTTTAACGATTCAACGCTGCGAGCGCTTGATGGGCGTGGTGACGTTCCCAATGTCAAATCTAAGGTCAATTGATACCTATCAGACATGCAGAACTCTATACACACTTTGAAACTTCTATAGGTATTTATTACGTTCATTTTCATTGCCAATTTAATAGTTGTAGACCTTAGAGATAAATAAACTAACTGGTCATACATGTATGATGAAAGAATTAGCATAATCATAGCTAGTTTAGTTTTAGCGATCTATAGAGGCGATAAACTTAGGTAGCACATCATAATGGTCGAGCGTAGCAAAACAATCAAGATGTAAATAGGTAGCGCTCTGCTTACCTACCTAATATAACGTATGGAATGCAAAACAGAATTTTATCTAGTAATTACTATTTTAGGCAAGCCTAAATAGGAGGAATTTTACAAATACCCTCATTTTACTTATGCACATTAAACTCATTGCTCATTTAACTTTACATAGGTAGGTACTAAAACCGGAATTTTGTGGTTTTCTAATACCTAATGCCTAAGAGGCATAATAAAAATATCTAACACCAACTTAGATAGGTAACATCAGATTTATCACTGATTTCTAGTCCGGCCGCTTACCTACCTACCATCGTAAAATATTTGGGGAATCTTCATTCTTCAAACAAGCTGTGCCCAGAAACTGTATAGCTTCATGCTTTTGCCAATTTGGAAATGTCGGATATTATGACAACCATGAATTATGCTGAAGTAGTATCTGAACAAGACCGGTCGACGTAGCAACGCTTGGGGAGGGTTTTGTCTAGCAGCGGACGTCTTTCAGCTGATATCGCGATGATGATAAAGATGAAAACATTAAATCACATAGTTTTATTAATTTACGTAATCTCAATTTCAGATATGGATGCTACAAAGATCTCTGGGACAGGGTCGAGTCCTGGGAGGGTGGTTTCGATAGCTTCACAAAGGGGTACAAATACTTCGGTCCTCAGTACAACTCCGATGGTTCCGTGACGTGGCGGGAATGGGCCCCGGGGGCACACAGTTTGCACTTGCAAGGAGAATTCAGTACGTATTCGATTTATTATCTTCAAATCCGAGTCGAGGGAGACCCGGTCGACTAAATCTGAATCGTTTATAAAAAAATAACCACGAAGGGTATGGCGGGGTTTTTCGCTCGCTCATTCTAACCTAATCCCTAATCTATCCGTGTCGAGGTTCCCCAAGTCGGCCTAGGCAAAACTAGTTTGTCATAAACCACCTTATTAAAATTTGGTGCTCAATTTACTAAATTTGTTGATCAATTGATATTTTAGGTGATAGATGTTAATGGTCACAAAGTTATTTTTGGTGGTCATTATATTTCCCCCACAATATATTACGCCAAGACAAAGATTCCGAGTCATACGCCGCGAAACAAATGACGGACAAAAAAACTAGGGTTATTTTCTTCACTCTGAACATTGTTTTCTTAGAATTTCTCTTTTGATTCAGTTGTAGACGGTTAACAATTCGTTACATTCAAATAAGAAATAATCAATAGTGCATGAGAGCATGGCACATGAGGGAAGCTCCCAGAATAGCTAAGGGCATTAACTCTTGATCAACTACTCTCGAAGCAGATTCTGTCAAATCGAGACTTTATCACTTCATTTCAAACTCTATTCTATTCTTCATAGAGTTCAAATGACAATTGAATGGAATGGATGTGTAAGTTAAGTTCAATAAAACATTATTGGTCGGCGCATTACGGGCTAGTGTGTGCATTTTACTCATTTGATCTCGTATTACGTAGGCTTAAATACAACTAGTTGGTGCCAGTTAAAATGAAAATAGCGGTCATTGCCCTTTCCTTAATATCTCTTCGTACGCACCAAAACAAATAAACCATGTATCGTTTTTCATTAGAAAAGTTAGTAGTGTTGAAGATTACGATAGATGACGATTCAAGACATGAACAGGCTTGTTTTTAGTTTTTAAAGTAAAGAAGATTAATTAATGTAGGTGGGTCAATGACCGCTATTCTCGTCTCAACTGGCACCAACTATAATACTTTAAAGTTAAAATATGTATATCTTCTTACAGACGGCTGGAACTCAAAGAGTCATCAATTCAGGAAGTTAGAATTCGGTAAATGGGAGCTAACGATAGCAGCAAACCCGGATGGGTCTTCTCCACTGAAACACGGGGGCCGTGTGCAACTCATAGTTAATGACAACTTGTACAGGCTCTCGCCCTGGGCTAGCTATGTCAAACCTTTCGAAGGATTCACATACCAACAGTTTATATACAGACCAGAAAATGTAAGTAAACAGAATGACTTTTTTATCACTTTCCAAAAAAAAATGGGTATAGGTGAACGGAGTAAAAGCAATGGCATACTTAGTATGTATTTTTTTTATCGAAAAAAAAAAACGAAATTCAAATCATACGCGTATTGCCTATGATTTGAAATTCGATTATTTTTCTTTTTTTCAAGATTTCTCTTTCTTTGTTCTAATATGAAAAGTTTACTTGAAATTTCTAGCGTTTTTTGATGATACATCAATTTTTTTCTAAGCTGTGGACAAAAAGGAAAGTTTTTAGGTATAAGTACCATAAGCTTCTACTCCGTTCACCTAATATACCCATTTTTTTTGGAAAGTGATAAAAAAGTCATCCGGTATAATATTTCTTCCTCCTATGTGCTTGGTTACTACTATCTGGTTAGACTGGAAGGCTTCCAATGTAAGCAGACCCCAACATGCTGGTAGGCAGATGATTAGGGCCCAATGTACTATCCAGGAAAACATCGTGAGGAAACCGGCATGTCCTATGAACCAAAAATTCGAAGACATGTGACATCTACCAACCCGCACTGGGCCCGCGTGGTGGATTATAGCCCATTCCCTCTCATAGAGAGGAGGCCTGTGTCCCAGCAGTGGGAACATTGATAGGCTGATGATGACGTACTATATCCATTCGGTATCACCTACTTGATACGTCGCAAACAGTCTTTATCAAACTGATTGTGTTTTCTCATCACTACAGTACATATTATAAAACAAAGTCGCCCGCCGCGTCTGTCTCTATATTATGTATGCTTAGATCTTTAAAACTACGCAACGGATTTAGATGCGGGTTTTTTTTTAATAGAGTGATTCAAGAGAAAGGTTTTATTATATAATTTTCGGGCAGCTAATTACAGCAAATAACAATTAATGTTCAGTAATATACATGGAATGACTTAGGTGTCTCAGTATACAGAAACACATTTTTATCATGTTACCAATCGCATAAAATGATATTTTACAACGCCACAGATACTTTACTAGCAAATTTAGTAAATAATCTTCCTCTTCTCTTTCAGCCATATCAATTTAAGCACCCCAAAGTAGCGAGACCGAAGTCCCCCCGAATATACGAGTGCCATGTCGGTATCGCTACAGCGGAGGGCAAGGTCGGCACATACAACGAATTTAGAGATAATGTACTACCTAGGATTAAGAATCAAGGTAAGCTAACTAGTTTTTAGTTCACTAATTAGCTTGAAACCAGAAGCCAGTAAGCTCTGAATTTTCTGACCCTGGCATGTATATCGAGGACACTCCCGCCTGACCACCACTAAGCTAATTTTTGCTTGCACTCGCAAAATAGAAACGCTCTCTAGCCCCGCCCCGTTGACTCTGAATCGGCCGAGCGCACTGACGACGCACGCCCAACGAGAGATATTGTTATTTTGCGCGCCAAAGTTGACGCTTTCCTAATAGGCCCAAACTTTAATGGGGCGTGGCTCGGCGCCTCCGCATGATTTAAGCGAAAAAAAATTAAACTGGTCAGGCGGAAAAGACCCCGATAGTACATACTAATTCTAAGAATTAGGAATCTACGGGTCTTTTTCTTTTTGGAGCCTGTTTCTTTAAAGATATGATCGATAGAACGGTAGATGCAACGCCGAGCAATAGAGCAAAAGTAGAACTTGAAATTTTTATGCTTTTATTGATGTCACCAAATGGAGGAGTCAGGAGGAGCTCGTGGCTAAATAATAACAGCCGCTCGGGTCGATCTTTAGGTTAAGCCGAGCTTGCCTTGGTTGGTCTGTGGATGGGTGACCGCCCATTACATACCGAGTTTCCTCCGTGCCTCAGAAAGCACGTTAAGCCATTGGTCCCGGCTGTCATTTGTAGATCTTTGACAGTCGTTAGGTAGTCAGAGGCCCAAAAAGTCTGACAACCAGTCTTACCAAAAGGGTATCGTATTACCTGGTACTAACTGGGTTGTGGAGGTCAGATAGTAGCAGTAGTCGCTCCATGTAAAATACTGGTATACAGCTGCGTCCGGTAAACTGGAAGCCGACCCCAACATAGTTGGGAAAAGGCTAGGCAGATGATATTCATGTCACCAAATGGGGAGACACAGGCAAAGATAATCTAAGATGGCGCCATCATAGGTGGTCTCAATCTGACCAATGAGGTTAAGCTATTTGGAAATATAAATGACATGACCACATTTTCAACCAATGATGATGTTTGGGTACCAACTATGCTAGCGCCATTAGTTCCACAGTTTCCTTCCCCATTGGTTTGTTCCAGCTGCCATTGAAACCAATTTTTTCAAAATAAACTAACTGCATATAAGTTTATTTACCCTGTGATGTTATTAAAGCAATTTTTTTTAAGGTTACAACTCAATACAACTTATGGCCATTATGGAGCATGCGTACTACGCGTCCTTCGGTTACCAAGTCACAAGCTTCTTTGCAACTAGCAGGTATGTGTTGTTTCCATTGTGTATAACGGGCTGGTGTCCGCAACTCCACGTCAAAGCGCGTATTTTGCGTATGGGCTATACGCAAATCCACCACGCGGGGCCTAGTGCGGATTGGTAGACGTCACATGTCTTCGAATTTTTTGGTTCTAGGATATGCCGGTTTCCTCACGATGTTTTCCTTCACCGTTTTGAGAGCAGTGGTAATGATATAAATTACACAAAGTAATGCGCCTGTCTGGGTTCGGGCCCACGACTTACTGTTCGTAAGTCGGGGCCGCCACCACGGGGCCACCGCTGCTCGTGTTGTTTTCATTTGTTTTATCCAAGACACATACCTCTGATTTTTCGGATTCATGTGCGTATTTGTGTGTTATTGTCACTTGTTTCGGTGAAGGAAAACATCGTGAGGAAACCAGCATGCCTGAGAGATATTTCTCGATGGCATGTAATCCAAGTTAGAGGCCACTGGGTGGGCATAAAAATTCTGACACCGCATTAGGCGCTAATCACAAGATAAAGAACATTAATTTGTATTACCCACAACTGCACTGAATCGTTCAGAGAGTTTCTTTTGCCACTTACTAGTGGCAAGTCCTAGAAGACTGAGATTTATTTTTTGCAGCCGGTCGGTATCTTGATATCCTCGTCCTTTTCCTTAACTACCCACATCACAAACCTAATCTGCCTTTTCACTACTATATTGGGGACTTCCAATCTTACCTCGGAGCGACTACCTACCTGATCTCCACAGCAAAGTTACTGCACACACACCTCTTGGTCGCTACCCCTGTCCTATTATATAGCTATTTCCCCTGGCTAGAGGCCTTTCACTCAAAGCACCCACAGGGTAGTCCAGTTAAGCAGAAGCGAGCCCCATACGATGACATGCGAGATACCATAAAAAAAACTGGATGTCTGTAAAGTCGGTTTACGGACGATAATTTTACGTGATAACGTAATTTTTCATGATATTATTGATTTTGACTTTAAAAAAACAAAATTTCATCCCTCTTAAGGATTGAAATTCTAACAACACCATTGCGTTAGCTTCCAACCATAAGCTTAGATAATAAATTTTGTAATTTTTACTTCGAAAATTAAGGACAACACACACAACATACAACAACTTCACAACTTTATCCCTTTTTTCAACTCTTTGGGGGTAGAATTATCAAAAACGCTGAGACACGTTTAAGTTAATTTTCAATCGTCAGCTTGAACACAAAATTTTAAGATCCTAACTTTAAAACTAACGGACTTTCATACAAACTTTCATCCCCTATTCAACTCCCGTTGAATTTTGAAAAATCCTTCCTTTATCCTTGTCTACATTATAAAGGGAACCACTGTGCAAAATTTCAGTTTTCTAGGTCCAAGGGTTTGTGCTGGGCGTGGATCGGTAACGGTGTGAGTAGGGTGCTTGCATAAAGAATGCATTTTTAAAGTACTGACAATCGGTACGGGTCTGTACCTATAAGTACCGATAAGTCAGTACTTAAAAAAATGTAAGCACCCGAACCTGTTTCTCATGCATAAACCCTGTACTTATAGGTACTGACCCGTACCGATAAGTCAGTACTTAAAAAAATGTAAGCACCCGAACCTGTTTCTCATGCATAAACCCTGTATTTATAGGTACTGACCCGTACCGATAAGTCAGTACTTAAAAAAATGCATTATCTATGTAAACACCACTTTTTCGTGTGCAGCCGGTGTTCATCGATTTATAAGACGACGTTATCACGTCAAAAGTAGCTGTTTTAATATGACCATATTTTCTCCTCACCAGTCGTTACGGCACACCATGCGAGCTCAAACAGCTGATCGACCGCGCACACGAGCTAGGCCTCTACGTCCTGCTCGACGTAGTACACTCCCACGCCTCCAAGAACACCCTGGACGGCCTCAACGAGTTCGATGGCACCAACTCCTGCTTCTTCCACGACGGAGTGAGAGGCACCCACCAGCTATGGGACAGCAGACTGTTCAACTACTCAGAGTAAGTGATAGTAGACCATATGGTAGATCGTGCAGGGTCTCTCGTTCGACGGCACCAACTCCTGCTTCTTCCACGACGGAGTGAGAGGCACCCACCAGCTGTGGGACAGCAGGCTGTTCAACTACTCGGAGTAAGTGATAGTAGACCATATGGTAGACCGTGCAGGGTCTCTTGTTCGACGGCACCAACTCCTGCTTCTTCCACGACGGAGTGAGGGGAACCCACCAGCTGTGGGACAGCAGGCTGTTCAACTACTCGGAGTAAGTGATAGTAGACCATATGGTAGACCGTGCAGGGTCTCTAGTCCCACGGCACCAACTCCTGCTTCTTCCACGACGGAGTGAGGGGAACCCACCAGCTGTGGGACAGCAGGCTGTTCAACTACTCGGAGTAAGTGATAGTAGACCATCTGGTAGACCCTGCAGGGTCTCTAGTCCGACGGCACCAACTCCTGCTTCTTCCACGATGGAGTGAGGGGAACCCACCAACTGTGACTGAGTAAGTTGTGTATCTGTGGTAGGTAAGCCCCATGGGCGGAGCGAAGAGAGGATATAATGCGGGTATCGACTTATCACGTTGGTTGAAATCTACATCGGATCTTGCCAGTCTCCACATACCTACTTCCGCTTGTCTCTGCTTTAGTGGAAAACGGGTCTAATACTGGAAAAAAAATAGCCCCTAAAATGTTAATAGAAAAAATTGTGAAATTCCCATTGGATCTACAACTAATATATTATATTGCTGTTGTTACAGGAAACCAATAAGTGTAGTTTATATTTATTTTTTCCAAATGACTAAATATAGTGTACCTATAAGAAGGTCAGAGTAAATAAAGATTATTTTAATTTATTTTATTATATTGATGTTTATTTTCAGAACCGAAGTGCTAAGGTTCTTGCTATCAAACCTGAGGTGGTACCAAGAAGAATACCAATTTGATGGATTTAGGTATGTACAAAGCATTGATCACAAACCTATCAACCTTTGAACCTTGGGCTTGGGTCTTAATCCAGATGAACACATCTGCAAAAAAATACGTGATACTTGCCACAATTACAAAATCGGTTTGTTTTTTTTTCCTTTTAACTCTATTTATTTTACACTAGCCGACGTCACGCGGTTTCACTAGCGTAGTTCCCGTACCCGTGGGAGTACGGGGAAAAAATATAGCCTATGTTACTCAGGGTGAATGTAGCTTTCTAATGGTGAAAGAATTTTTGAAATCGGCGCAGTAGTTTTTGAGTTTATTCATTACAAACATACAAAGATAGAAATCTTTCCTCTTTATAATATTAGTGTAGATGACTGCCAAACAAAAATAATGTTTCTCAAAGTCTTTTTATACTGGCTTCAACACTCACTGGACACTAAAATGTATGATCCAGATATTCTCCCACCATGTTTCAACCATCCTCCGTTACATCTGACCCCCGTACCCACAGATTCGATGGGGTCACGTCAATGCTGTACCACTCGCGTGGCATCGGCGAGGGCTTCTCGGGCCACTACGACGAGTACTACGGGCTGGGAGTGGACACGGAGGCGCTCGTGTACCTCATGCTGGCCAACGAGATGGTGCATAAGATCGATAACAGGACTATAACCATTGCTGAGGTGAGAATAGACATTATAGGAAGGGGTCCGCAAGGGCCTATGCCTGCCGGGGCTGCGTGACTGTTCGAAAGGGATACCGTGGCCCCGGAACACAAAGGGCGATAAAAGAACATGGATGGGTTTTAGTCAGTAAAAGTCTGACACTCCCTCCTGCTCCGCCCAGAGCGAGAGGAGTTAATTGATAATTACCCATCCGAAAAAAAAGGATAGACATTATGGACCATAAGAAACGTTATTGGGCAGGATTACCGACCCAGCCTGCGATGCTGAATTAAACCAGCCCCTAAATAATCACACTCAGATCCAGCCTGTTTCTTTCCTGTTTCAGCCCCACAAGGGGTGCTCTTAGCGTGCGGTCACTTAGCTTATAACGGGGGAAAATATAATTTAATTTAATTTATTCAATTCAGTCATCAATGAATCAAGTTTTCACTTGGGGCACCCTGATATTTATTTTTTTATAAACCATTCAGAATCAGAAGTAGTCGACCGGGTCTCCCTCGACTCGGATGCAAGAGCATAGCAGTTCAATTTCTGGTGGTCATTAACTAAATAAATACATTTTTGGTTCTAATTTCACGATAAAATAGGAATTAATTTTGGTTATCATTTAGTAATTTTGGCAATCAAAAGTGATTTGTTTGCCGTTACATTTTGCTAAATCTGGTGGTTCGTTAATCGTATGCCGTTTATAACTTGTATGCCCCTGGCTGGAGGCCTTATACTTAAGGCATCCACAGGATAGTCCAGTTAAGCAGAACACAGCCTCACAGTTTGACCTGCAAGATGCGATGTTGAAAAAAAGGGTTAAACTTTTCTTACGGAAGTTCTAATCGGCAATACTATAAGTATTGTGCTAGATAAAATGGAATTGTCTGAGTGGCGTGAAATTCGATAGGCCTATGTCCAGATGTGGACTGCTGTAGGCTGATGATAGATAATGATGCTGATAACTTAGACAGATGAAGCAGCAGAATAGAGAAGACTATAAGAAGAAGAATATATTGGTGGGCTTCCACCATGACCATCAGCTATTTAAGACTGTTATTAGTCTGTAAGATTTGTTTAAAATTAAATAAACAAATAAATCACAGTGAAGTAGCTAAACTGATTTATTATGATTCTAAATATCCATTTTTCTCCTAGAACATAATGTTAGTAATGTCTACTTTAGATTTACTCATCGTTTTTGTAAAATCCTTAGACTCACCGAGCATCTATTTCATAGACTTGCCCATCCTCTGCTTTTAAGCAGGTCCAGCATATTCCACTTGTTTCTACATTTATTATTTCTACCTCTATCTAAAACGTTACTCATTTCTCTTCCCAGGACGTATCAGGCATGCCAGCGTCCTGCCGCCCGGTGAACGAGGGCGGCACCGGCTTCGACTACCGCCTCGGCATGGCAATCCCCGACATGTGGATCAAACTCCTCAAGGAGGAGAAGGACGAGGACTGGAAGATCGGCCACATCGTGCACACCCTCACCAATAGGAGATGGATGGAAGGCACCGTGGCGTATGCTGAGAGTCATGACCAGGTACTATCGAGGACCCTCCTGATTACCAATAACCAGCTAATTTTTGCTTGGACTTTCAACATAGAAACACTCCTTAGCCCCGCCCTGTTGACTTTATATAGAAATAGAGAGTTATTGTTATTTTGCGCGCCAAAGTTGACGCTTTACTAATAGGCCTAAACTCTAAGGGGGCGTGGCTCGGTGCCTCCGCATGACGTAAACGAAAAAAAAAATAACTGATCAGGCGGAAAAGACCACGACTGTACAGATGTACAGTTTCAACGAAGATACGTTGAAAGAACACATGTTCTTAAACTTAGACATCTAAGTTCAGACGGTTTTTGTCAAAGCGTCTGCCACAAATGCCACGATAAAATATGACCAGGTTAAAGTGAGCCGCGCGACAAAATTGTCTCATTTCTTAAAATTGCTCCGAAACAAGATATTAATAATAGGTATAGATGTACGTCTCGCTTTAGACAATTCCAGTACAAACCTTGTTGTGTGAGCCCAGCTGGTCAGTTAGGTGCGAGATCCTGACTTCTGTACTGAAGTATATTATATAACGAAATACTGTGATAGGTGAGTCACTGTCGTACCAAGTCTGATTACAGCTTTATCAAATACTAGCACTTCGCCTGCCTCTTCGCCGCAAAAATTGTGATAGCTCGGCTAATATTGATGATATAATAGTACATTACGATATTAGTGCGTTAATATGGTGATAACATGCGAGGCGGAATTTCAGCCCGAGCCGAAGGCGAGGGCGTAATTGAGCCGAGCATGTTATAACCAATACGCACGTATATCGTACGACGTTTTTTTAACACATTTGCGAGGAAACAGAAAAAAAATCATTTTTCACACCACCTGCTCGAAAATGTCAAATTATATGTCAAGCAACCTTAACCTAAAGTGAGTCATTAGTGGCCGGGGGCCCAGCCGGTCAATAATGTTGTACTGGATTTCATTATGACCCGCTGGTCAATAATGTGATTTGAATTTGGAATCTCACATGTTCAGCTAAATTGGCAGTATAGTACTAACAAACACCCTTTGGTGCCAGAAAGAGGAAAGCTATTCTCGATACCCTTACTACGCGTGGATAATATTCTCGATTTCCTACAAAATCATAACGACTGCTTCTTCATATCGTTGCCATGTTTTCGAAGACATAATATTGTAAGAATAATTAGATAACTACGAACCATTTTTTAAAAGGAATGGAATAACATTAAAACTGGCATTAATAATGACAAATGCCGTACCGCGCCGTAATACCGTAATAGTAATTGGCTGTAACATTAGTTAATTATTCTTACTGTTTGTTTATTTAATAAATACTTTGTTTTTCGTACTATGGCATTATTTTCTTACAGTAGGTGTAAAAAGTAGAGTATCCTCCTCTGGGCTAAAGGTGTCTTTGCCTTGGGCTAGCTTGAATCCCTCGCTGCATTCAGGATTCTTGTATTAACTCCCTCGCTTCGCTCGTGAGTTAAACTCTTAACTCCCTCGCTTTGCTCGTGAGTTAAATTTCGAATCCTTCATTGCGCTCGAGATTCAATATGACGCCCGTGACATAAGACACAACTTTAGCCCCTCGGTGCATAATCTACTATTTCATACGTGGTTATGTATCTGACCTTGGATAATGGATATTGACAGCAGCAAGCTGTCGCATGCGGTTCGCGCTTCTGTTAGTATATCCGGTGGAGTTGAAGTAATATATTGCTCATCGTCATTATTCAATGTTGTCATTTTTAGATATTCACAATACAAGTACAAAGAAAAGAAAATTTGAGAAAAATGGCACGAGGATTATTTTCTGCCGTGGCTGCGTGAAAATGTTGGCAAAGACGCTAGAGCATGCAGCCAAGTTTTTAAATTACCGAATAAACTGTTTTTATTTTATTTGAAATAAACTCAATCTGTGAATGCACACTGTTGCTTTCCCGCCATTTTAACAGCGCGCTAGCGCTGCCTACTGACTGGCGCCGCGCGGCGATCAGTTCCATATTTGAAATGGCAAATAATACTGTTATGGAATTTGTATGGACTATAACTTAACTATTTGCTTTGGTAACACACGCGTTTTTTATGACCCGCTTTACATATTTAAAACCGGTGGAATTACATCAGCTTTACGAGGAAGGGTGTTAAAAATATAATTATGGAATTTATAGCCTATATATATACCCACGAATATTATAGTTTTCTGCTAATGAAAGATTTTTTTTAATTTGGTTCATAAATCGGCCGGATCGCCGGATTGCCGGTCGGATTGGCTAAATAATAACAGCCGCTTGGGTCGATCGTTAGGTTAAGCCATGCTTGCCTAGGTTAGTCTGTGGAGGGGTGACCACCCATTACATACCGAGTGTCCTCTGTGCCTCGGAAAGCACGTGAAGCCGTTGGTCCTGGCTGTCATATATCTTTGACAGTCGTTAGGTAGTCAGTGGCCCAAAAAGTCTGACAACCAGTTTTACCAAGGGGTATCGTATTACCCGGTACTAACTAGGTTGTGGAGGTCAGATAGGCAGTCGCTCCATATAAAATACTGGTATTCAGCTGTATCCGGTAAAACTGAAAGCCGACCCCAACATAGTTGGGAAAAGGCTAGGCAATGATGATGATCATTAGTTCAGAGGATTACCCCCCACATACAAACTTAGAAACTTGCAAACAAATTTGATAATATTAGTATGGATTTATGTCTTACACTGCACTACTGAAACTTACACTATTTTACACTATTACACCGTATTGTCACCTCAAGTTATTAACCAATTTCTCACCCTTCCAGGCTCTAGTAGGCGACAAAACAATAGCGTTCTGGCTGATGGACGCGGCCATGTACACGCACATGTCGACCCTGAGCGAGTCGAGTGCCGTCGTGGAGCGCGGCCTGGCGCTGCACTGTATGATACGACTCATCACGCACGCGCTAGCCGGGGAGGCCTATCTCAACTTTATAGGTATGTGTGTACTGGACAATGCAGGGCAAAATGATCAAGGAGGTAATATTGGATATCAGTATTTTAATACAGGATATCAGTATTATAGTACAGGATATCAGTATTTTAATACAGGATATCAATATTTTATTACAGGATATCAGTATTTTAATACAGGATATCAGTATTTTAGTACAGGATATCAGTATTTTAATACAGGATATCAGTATTTTAATACAGGATATCAGTATTTTAATACAGGATATCAGTATTTTAATACAGGATATCAGTATTTTAATACAGGATATCAGTATTTTAATACAGGATATCAGTATTTTAATACAGGATATCAGTATTTTAGTACAGGATATCAGTATTTTAATACAGGATATCAGTATTTTAATACAGGATATCAGTATTTTAGTAAAGGATATCAGTATTTTAATACAGGATATCAGTATTTTAGTACAGGATATCAGTATTTTAATACAGGATATCAGTATTTTAATACAGGATATCAGTATTTTAGTACAGGGTATCAGTATTTTAATACAGGATATCAGTATTTTAATACAGGATATCAGAATTTTAATACAGGATATCAGTATTTTAATACAGGATATCAATATTTTAATACAGGATATCAATATTTTATTACAGGATATCAGTATTTTAATACAGGATATCAGTATTTTAATATAGGATGTAAACAACCTCATCACGAAGCCGTCAACCAAGCATTCTGTACATCAAACTAAGTAACTTTACGCAAAAATTATTGCTGGGAAACAACTTTTTTTTGGGGTAAAAAATCATGTTTTGTGGTAGAACTCAATGTAACGCACTCAAAACATTGTGTTGATGGATGGGTTGAATAGTACGGGGGTCGTGGAGGTGTTTAAAGTAAAAATCTTACATTAAAAACTTGTCAAAAAGTTGGAACTTTGACCCCCAATATCTCCGTAACTAGAAGGTTCCCAGGTATGGTGTAGAACAAAAAATCGGGGCAGTCTTTGGGGATTGCCGATAGAAGTGAAAACAAATAGTACACAGGCCCAGCCCCAGTCGTAGCACTGGTTATGCACCGCGCATGCCTATGTGGTGCTACGCCGTAGCGGATCGCCTACGAGTGCTACGAAGCGTGATCGCACGTTACGTCAAGTGACGATGAGTTCAATGTTTTCACCCTAAAAGTGCTCAACGCGCCTAAAGAAGTATCCACTTCAAAAAAATAAAACGCAGTGTCGGGGAGAAAAGGAGCTTTTCGGCTTCGTTAAGAGGTTTTTTACACCCTTTATTAATGCTTCCAGCGCACCTTCCACGATCTTAGTTACAAGTCACAGTCAAGACTGACTATTCACTGCTCTAAAACTGAATGAAGAAAAATCTGAATTTAACGGATTAGCAGTAAAGTACTTATACTGATGATGACGAAATAAAACCTCTCTTAAAAATAATCATGACCGTTCATTATCTAAGTTATAACACCCACGGTGCGCAAGTTAAACCGTTGGTCCTAAGCCCTTCTGTCCCCGGTCGGGTCGGTCTGCCGTCCCATCGGACTATGAAAGAGAGAGTGCACTGCTTCTGCGCACACGCTTGTGCATTATAATATATCTTTAGGTCATCTCCGCTAAGATTGGCTGCCATTGCTGAAATTTGGCCTAGAATAGGGTAGATGACAAAAAAAAATCTAATTAGTCCGTCAGTTACATTATCAAAAAATATTTGACCCGTATTTTTTCTTTTGTTACCTAAACCAAAATTGTCGAAGATACGACACTTTTAAAATTCTCAATACGTCACGCCGTGGTATAATTTTTCGTGCGTTCTGACGTCACGAGCCCCCACTCTCGAGTTTTAATGCGTTTTATCTTTGTCAATATTCATTGATTTACAAAAACAAAAAATATGTGTCCATTATTTTCCAATACTCTAACTGACGGACTAAATAGATTTGCAAATTATTGATGGTGGAAACAAGCCTATTATCATCATCATCATTTCAGCCGAAAGACGTCCACTGCTGGACATAGGCCTCCCCCAAAGGGGGGTTTTGGCCTCAAGCAAAAAGAAACAAGCCTATACCTATTATTAATATGACCCCTTGCCTCCCCAGGCAACGAGTTCGGTCACCCCGAGTGGCTGGACTTCCCTCGCGCCGGCAACAACTCGTCGTACCACTACGCGCGGCGTCAGTGGAACCTCGTGGATGACCCGCTTCTCAAGTACAAGTTCCTCAACCAGTTCGACAGGGACATGAACGAGATGGAGGACAAGTATGGCTGGTTGAGTTCCGCGCCGGTTAGTATGGCTATTTATGGTACCTATATATTTTTTTTATGAGATTTATTATAATTAAGTTACGTTGCATTCCTGCATGCTCTCGATCGATCTATGGTAAAGGTTAATCCTTTAAGTTATGTTGATCATCTACGCTATTTGATTAACTATTACTTACAGTTAAGTTATGTTGATCATCTACGACATTTGAAATAACCTTTACTTACAATTAAGTTATGTTGATCATCTACGCTATTTGATTAACCTTTACTTACAATTAAGTTATGTTGATCATCTACGATATTGGATTAACTTTTACTTACAATTAATTATGTTAATCATCTACGATATTTGATTAACCTTTACTTACAATTAAGTTACGTTGATCATCTACAATATTTGATTAACCTTTACTTACAATTAAGTTACGTTGATCATCTACAATATTTGATTAACCTTTACTAACAATTAAATTAAGCTATGTTGATCATCTACAATATTTGATTAAACTTAACTTACAATTACGTTATGTTGATTTCCTGCGTGCTCTATTACGATTCAACCGTGTTGATAAAAATCTGGATGTGCTACATTTTGGACCACAAACATGGACAAATATGGACATTTTGGGGAAGAAGATTCGGTGATTATAAAAATTTGTCGCCCCACCGTGTCCTTGACCCAGGAATCGAACTCGGATTACTCAGAACCTCATTTTAAGCAGTCGCACTGGACCAACAAAGCAGTCTCGTCGTGTAAGGACCTCGGTAATAATTAGAATTTTGCTCAGGACCAACTTAAAGCATAAATACATTTTGTTCACAGCCATTTTGTCAAGTGGTTTCTTCACGTACTATTAAACTATACATATATAATAATAACGGATGACTTTTTCAACACTTTCCAAAAAAAAAATGATAGTTAAACGGAGTAGAAGCTTATGGCATACCTAGTTTTTTTTTCTTTTTTCCACAGCTTAGAAAAAAAATTGATCCATCATCAAAAAACGCTACAAACAAAACTTATATCACTTAACATATTAGAAAAAAGAAAGACATTTTGAAAAAAAAAAAGAGAAATATCGAATTTCTAATCATACGCGTATTGCGTATGATTAGAAATTCGTTTTTTTTTTCTTTTTCGCAAAAAAAAAAAAAACAAGTATGCCATTTGCTTCTACTCCGTTCACCTATATTATACCTATTTTTTTTGGAAAGTGTAAAAAAGACATCCTGTATAAACATGCAATACTTACATACATATATATATAGTGTACCATATATTATTACTATTTTCTCTGCGTTTTATCAATATTCTGACATCACTGTCTCTCCGTAGGCGTACGTATCGTGTAAGCACGAAGGCGACAAGCTGGTCTCGTTCGAGCGCGCCGGCCTGCTGTTCGTGTTCAACTTCCACCCCTACCAGAGCTTCACTGACTACAGGGTCGGCGTCGACGTGCCTGGCAATTATAAGGTAAATATTGTACTTTACTAACTGTACTGTAATGTATGCCCGCGTGGATCTAGGTTATATGCTGTGTGCCAAATTTCATCCAATTTCGTTCTGTATTTTACGTGAGAGAGCATCCGTTCTCACAAACGTACGCTTTTGTAATACTCGCAGTAGTAAGATGGATAATGGTAGGTACGTAAACGACTTCATTGGATCTTGGTCTGTCTATCAGCTGCCGATTTTCCAAACAGGTGTTTTTTTTTAATTTAACTGCTCAACATAAGAGGTATTTCGAGGTTTTCAGCTACTTAACCTGGCAATCTTGTGGATTTCTTATAATAAGGCCTGCAACCTAGATCATTACTAGCTCAGAACCTAGCTATGACTTTAGATTTATCAGTTATACTCATCCTAATAGGTTAAGGTAGGTAGTTTCCTCCATGCCTCGGAACGCTCGTTAAGCCGTTAGTCCCGGCTGTCATTTATAGATCGTTGACAGTCGTTACAGGTAGTCAGTGGCCCGTAAGTCTGACAACCAGTCTTACCAAGGGGTATCGTATTACCCGGTACTAACTGGGTTGTTGAGGTCAGATATGCAGTCGCTCTATGTAAAATACTGGTATTCAGCTGCATCCGGTTAGACTGAAAGCCAACACCAACAAAATTGGAAGAAGGCTAGGCAGATGATTCAGAAATGCTGAGTGATCAAATGAAAAAAGAAGTAGATTTTTAAGTAGTGTTATTTTGTTTCAGGCGGTCCTGTGTTCAGATAGCAAGAAATACGGCGGCTTTGGTCGCGTTGAACCGAACGGCGAATTCCACTCCACACAGGGCCAACCTTGGGGCAACCGAAGTGACTCTATACAGGTATACAAGAAACAATTTATTTTTTAATCATTTATTCCAATAAACATATTTTAAAAATATCGCTTCTTGGCTCATTCAGTTCCCATAGACGCATAATCACAGACTAAGTAGAACTCTTAATTCATTTTATGAATAATTATATTTTTTATCATCCTGTATTGTTCCTATTTGCTGAGCAAAGGTCCCTTATATAGTTATTTACTCTTCCCCGCGTGTTGACTTCTCTGGCCACTTTCACAGAAATCATATAATATACATGTATATTGTTTAACTAAACACCAACTACAATATTCGGACATACAGTGTAATTATATTTATGTGATACACACTGATCTACTGTTTTTATTTGTGATTCTAAGTGCATTGAAGCATTAAATCTAAACATTTATTTCAGTTATTGATAAATCCAGAAATCTCATTTGATATTATGCAATAGACATCAACCTAATATTTAATTAGACAGTTTTTAATAGCAATCATAATCTATTTTTTATTGATACGTCAAACAATCATTTTAATTGATACATCCAGAATTACTAATTGATATTATGCAATAGACATCAACTTATTCTATAGATTTAAAACTTAATATACACATAATACCAACATGTATTCATTCAACTAATGTCGAGACAAGAAACAATTAACTACCCATTTGATACATCCAGCGGGCCTAAAATGACCGCTATAACAGAATCATAATATGAATTTAAAATTCTTAAAATGGACTTTATGACCAAGATCTTAAAGTCCATTTTAAGATTTTATTTTTAACGAATTATATTATGATTGTAATAAAGCGGCCATTTAAGACCCCCAGTATTATGCAATAGACATGAACTTATTAATTGAACATCATTGAATAGACACACACGTTGATTTAACTTTACTCATCAAATAACATCTATTTTTTATTGAAACTGCATACAGTTGAATAAAAGTGTACGTTTAGAAGCCGTGAAAACTTAAAACAGTGCTATCATACAATCATTTAATTGATACATTCAGAAGTAGGTACATATTGGTATTATGAAATAGACATCAAATTTAAGTTTTAGCTTAAATCTTGTAACAACATCAATTCAATTATTTAATTCTTAATTAACCTCCTGGGTGCCAGCGTCATACATATGTTACATAAAGATTTAAACGTAATTTTATATCATTACTTAGCCTTAGCATCAATCTTTGTTGCTTGATTATAGTCAGGAAAGACGCTTTAAGTCTTATTACATTACACGATTCATCGGGCCCTGCCCGCAGGTACAGGGAAGTGTAATAAGAAACAGGGAGTCAGGGTCCGTAAATAATAAGCGGCGCCCTGCCTGATCGGGGCACACACGGGACAAGATCGACAGGGCCGGATAAATCGTGTAATGTAATAAGACCTTATGGCCTCCAGGAGGAGTATCATTCAACTATGGATACATCCACAACTCATCATCATCATCCACGGCCTGACTTGACCCACGGCTGGGTATTGCCCTCTTCCTTGTAAAAAAAAAAGCTCCACGCTCTTATGCCAGCTATTCATATTGTCGTCTACCCCCATCTCGCCGCCGGACGACCAACACTTCTCTTTCCATTTCTTGGACTCTCTGTCACTGCTACTTATTTATATTATTATTACGCATGATACATTAACCTACTATTCAAGTAAAATTGATGTTAGACAACTAACTTTTAACGTCAAAGAACATACTTTTTTTTTTTTTTCATTTAAACAGCAAGCAATCATTTCAATTAATTGATACATCCAGAATTACTAATTGATAAAATGCCATCGACATCTACTTTTTATTTAAGTTTATATTGAATGGACACATAAATCTTTTATATAACACAATATTCTTGCATTGAAACAGAAAACTATCATAATATAAATGTGCCTCAAGCTAATATTTAAATTGTTCGTTGCTGTACTTAGGTCGCGCCAAAGTGTTCACACCTAATAGTGAGCGAGCTCACACATCTTACATTATGGCCCAGCCACACTATGCTCCTTCCTTGTGCTGTCTACACACTGTCGGTCCTTTGACGCGTGCTCAAAAACCGACATAATAGGGAGCGGTGGGCACGACAAGGAGCATAGACATGCGCCATAACGAGTAATGTTGCCACACTACGTCTTTGCCTCCTTTCCTCGCTACTTCCCACCCATTATAAGATACGATATTCCGTGCGAGTGAGCGAGACAATACTATTTAAACATTGTCAACAAGACAGAACTTTAGGAAGGGGTAGGTCGAATCGAACAATTTATATCATTGGTCTCAAGAAAGGTATCCTAACATATGACTAGAATTACTTGTAGTAAACATACAATTTTATTTTTCTTTCAGATTTATATCCCGTGCCGCACTGCCATTATCTACGCAAAGGAGAATTAGATTTACTTACATTTAAAAAGTGGAAAATTTGGTACTTTTACTTGGTAAAAGTATTACAATTTGATACCAATGATTATGCTTTAAAACCAGATGAACTTTGTTCAATTTGGAAGAAACAGTGTGTTATTGAAAATGCTATTTTTTGAATGTTTTGATTTGGGAAGGTTGCGAATAAACTGTTGTTAAAATAGGTACGAATTCTACATTTTTAAAATCTGTTAAAACAATAAATGATCTGTTAGAAATTTTTATTTTTATTTTTCCTTAGATATTCCTACTAATAAATTGTTCTTAGGCGTACATGTGATTGGCTTCAGCCTCATAAGTATGACCTTGTATCCATACTCTTCAGCCAAGCGAGCCCTGTCTGAATCAATGATTGCCATACACCTTGCCCCTCTGATGGCTAAAGGATGTTCCTGGTGTGTCTGATCTGCAGCATGTGCAATACACAAATATTCCTCAAAGGGTACACTGGCAAACTTTTTGCTTCTTGGATATTCCATCCTACTGGTATCATGTATAGCTCCATAGCAGCATGGGCTTAGGACAAACCGAGCATTTTGCTTTAAACATTTGTCCAAAATCAAATCAGTGGCAATCCCACAAGCGTGTAGACCAATTCCTATATCAAATTCGCCAATGAAAAAGTCCAAGTTGCACTGGTAGAAATATACATTTTGCATCCTCATCTTCTTAACCCTCTCTTTAGCTCTTCCGAGAGAATACTCTTTATTCTCCAATAATATGATTGTGCATTTCGGCAATAGATAAGCAAGCAGGATGCCCAAATGTCCAGTTCCGCAGCAAAAGTCTACAATCACATCTCCATCTGTAGCCATACTTAGCACAGCTAATGCTAAGTTTTCTAATTGCTCTGATTTCCTTTGGCTCCTTGTGGTCGGCAGATAACCAGAATATGGATTTGCATGCTCTGGTATATCCTTCCATCTAAAAGAAGGTATGTATTCATTATCTGAAATTGGGAGTTCCATTCCTTCTGTTATGGAGCTTAGAGCCTTTTCAATATCTTCATCCTTTGTATAAAGCCCTTTTTTAGTACTATTCCTCTTTGGGTATTTGTACAGGCTCACTTCTTCAGCTGTCGGCAAGGTCATATTATCAAATGGTAACTGTTTTAAATCAAATTTATTAAAAAGGGACATAAAAATTTCTTCTATTTTTGGTATGGATATCAAATTTTTATACCATTTGTATGATAATGGTAAAAGAGATTCAAACCGTGTCTCACCAATAGTATGTATTATGACATGGTATGACGGCAGCAGGATTAGGTCCGCTAATGTTAAGTAAGGGCCTTCAGCAAATTCATGATTTACTTCTAGGTCTTCCAGTTTTGTGGAACAGTCGATTCCATTACCTTTGTTTTTCTTGTGAGATTTCTTTTTTCTTGGGGCCCTTTTTGAGCTGGATGAACTTTCCCTGCTTTCCTTTCCATCCTGTTTATCAGCAGCTTGTTGCCCAGCATTTGCCTCTAGCTCAACATTTGAACAACCCGGTTCAACATTTGACTGATGCGCAGTTTGCTCTGCATTAGTCTGTGGTTCATCAATTGATTGTTGTGTGAGATTTTCCGCAACAGTTGACTGTTTCTGAGCATTTATTTCTGGGACAGCATTTGGTTTTTGTTCAACATTTGTTTTAAGCTTAGCATTTCCTTGTTTCTCATTATTTTGCTTTTGCTCATTAGCAGCCTGTTTCGTTTCATTGACTGGTTGTTGCTCAGCTAGCTCAATATCTTCTTGTAGCTCAAATGTTGTTTGTTTTGGAGCATTTATATCTTGGTTATTATTTGCTTTCTGCTCAGAATAATTTTGTAGCGCAACACTGGCTGCTTCTAGCTCAGCCTTTACACTTTCTTTTCTTAAATGTTGGGCAACTTTGTACACGTTATGAATTCTAACAGGCTGCCCCATATGAATTTCAAATCGTACCAATGCATTAGGGACTTGTTTTATATCTTTATTTGTTAATAATTCCTGGACAGTTCTTATAATTTGTATTTCACAGAACTTTGTCCATACTGAAACCTCATTTGGTGCTTGGAGGCAAGAATGACGAAAGCCAAGAAGACCGTCCTCATGTTCTTGCCTCAACACATAGCAATTTCTGAAGTAACAAATCTGTCTGCTCACGGCACAGAGACCAGTAATTATCACATCTTCGGCCATAAGGACTGGGTATGCACATAAAGCCACTGTCCATGGTATCTCATATTCATTGATCAGAAAGATGAACTTCTCTCCTTCTTCGACAATAGTAAAAGCCGACTTTTCATTCTCAGGAGTTGTCTTTACTGGAATAAATCTTAATGTAACGAATTTGCTGTTACAAAATTTCTGTATGCTGTAGCAAATAAATGAATCTAAGGGCACTCTTAATTTATGGGTCTCCTGGTATTCTTTGTAGCTTGTAAAACTCTCCAAATGTATAACTTGTAGAGACTTCTTCTTGAAACTTATTCCCACCATGATTGTTGGCAAAATTGATTAATAAAGCAGTTGAATGGTCGTCTTTTCAGCTTTTAGAGCGCACAATAGTCTTTGAGCTGTATTGTATTCAGGTCAATCAATCAATACATGTTTTAAATTAGTAAAATGTGTGAACGGGAACCACAACACAATAACACACCTGGTTATTGACGTTACTGACCACAGACTCAGAGTAGACCACAGAACATATACTCTTAGGGAGGTACACCACAGAATATATATACTCTTATATAGGAGGAGTACACTGTACCTATTTACTGCAGTATAGTAATATATAAATTTACTGACTGACAAGACAATAGTATAAATGTTCTGTGCTTCATACTTGTGTACACAGAGTACATTGAATAAATCTTGTGTATTTGTTGCCAATGTTGCCATCACTAAATTATGACACTCGACTAATGAGGTATTTACTTTTTAGCTCTTCCCTAGTCGCTGGATAGATGGCGCTAGGAGTAAGTATGATAATGCAAGGAACGGAACATAAAAAAATTGATTTTAACAAAGCGCGAGAAATGTAGGTTATCTTCGGAAGGTATACCAGCACCACACCGGCACCGCACCGGTACCGCTCCAACCCAGCAATTAACTTGCCATTCAAATTAGAGCATTAAAAATCGTGTGTACAAATGAAAGTGTCAGTCAACGAGAGTACAGTGCGACACAAAAGAGTAGAAAATAAATGAGGGCGCTGCGATCGCTCAGGTGGCAACCCAGTTAGTACGACCTAGCTGATCTTGATACTTGAATAGTATTATTGGTCTAATAGCTATAAATAATGAGAAAATAATTATTTTAAATAAGTATGTTTATTAATTCATTGCTTTCAATAAGTTCCTCGTAGATAATAAATAGATTTGGTACGTAATAGTAATAAAACTACAAGTTCACTCAAATATATATTATGAGGGACGACCCTTTCTTTGTATAGCTGGAGTCGAGATTTCCCGCCGTTTTGCACAATTCTGCCCACTGTGCTTACCAAGGGCGGATCCAGCTTTGGCGCCAGGGGGGGGTCACATTGTCGTGGTCAAGTCACAAGAAGTTACAATTTAATTTTGATAATAATAGATGCAAGTTAAAAGTAGTAAGTAGGTAAGTAAGTACTGTACTTAAAAATACCTACCTATATTTAAATAACAAAATCAAATTTTCTTTTACGTCTTCTCCCGAAACGCGCTATCACTTCATCTTCTTCAATTGGTACGTTTTATGGACGTGGAGAAGTGTCAGTCCGGTTAGACGTTCTTCAACCATTGAAGCTTTTCGTATTTTCTTTGATTTTTTGAAGGCTCCAAGAACGAGCGAAACGAGCTCAAAAATTTTAACACTCTACCTTGGGCAGATTGCAATTGTTTAGACCTTCTTATCATAGAGGAGTTACTAGATCGAACCTCAGACAAACAATCACAACATTCAAGAGGAAGTAGGCTGCAAGAGCGAGCGCAGCGAGCTCGAAATTTTTATGACACCTTGCCTTAGACAGGTTAGAAATGTTTCGATCCTTCTTAAAGGAGTTACTTGGTCGACTTTTAGATAAATCCAAGAGAAAGTAGTCTGAGAGAGTCTAGAGTGAGCGAAGCGAGCTCGAAAATTTTAACACATTACCTACCTTGAACAGGTTAGAATTGTTTCGACCTACTGGAGTTACTTGGGCCTTCTTATAGACAAAGTTAAGACTCAAGAAAAACTAGGTAACAAGAGCGAGCGAAGCGAGATCGCAATTTTTTACATCATTGCCTAAGATAACTATGCTATAATTGCATATAAGGCTTCGGGGCAAGGGGCTCCTGTAGGATACATCTCAATATCGCAATTTAGAATATGGTCAGAAATCGACTGCGGTATGTCCTCACTCCGCTGCCACTTCACCATCCACAGCTGATATTCGTTTACAACGACATAAACTGGAGTTTTATCTAGTAACAATGTATAATCGGTTGTTAGTAGTTTCAAAGTTTTCAACATCTTGATTCCGTATTCGCTTTTTGGCATAAAAACGCTTAGCTTGAACAAAATAAGTATTTCAGGAGACGGTCCTGTAGGTCACTTATTATTAAATCCAGAAGAGGGATGTATATGGCTCTGCGGGCATATTCTCCAGCAGATTGAGCAGGTTGGTTATTGGCCCTATGTATTTTGTCTTGACACTATTCTGGTACATTATGTTTAACAATTTTAATTAGCGGTCCACCTAGGTCCAGGACCCAGCCCAGGGGGGGGGTCATGACCCCCATGACCCCCCCCCTGGATCCGCCCTTGGTGCTTACAGAAACACATAAAACAAACAAAGCATGTTAATAACATGCTTATAGATACAACTTTAAATTAGTGCTCTATCTTCATAAATAATATAACTGCTGTCAGTCCGACGAAAAAAGTCCCGCGCAAATATGTTCATAACGTGAAAATATTTTAAAATTGTTTCTTTCCACCATTTTCCAGCGTCGATAGCGCCAAAAGCGTATATTTTTTGCAACTAACCGCGTTGACCGCGCCAACGATTTGCGAATTATTCGCAAAAATTCGCAATTCTATAAAAACACTTGACGATCGCAAACTACAAGAGATATAGCTATATAAACTCTACAATGAATAGCTGAATAGATATGGAACCTATTTAACTAAAAATAAAGATAAATAATTATAATTTGATACCCTAAAAATAATGCAGAACTTGAAAAACAGCGATAAAAACGTACATTTCGCTAATAAATTATTAATTTGTGGAAAAACTATTAACTTTTTTACCAATTTTTTTTATACTAATATAAACTAGACTATCGTCGTCGTCATCGTCGTCCGTGTGGTGTCGGACGTAAAGAATAACACCATCCCATATCTTCCCGTGGGTGTCGTAAGAGGCGACTAAGGGACTTACCAGAGAATGGGCAGCAGCGCTCTCTGTGTGTTATGTAAGAACTGCACTCACTGCGATCGCCAACCCGCTTGCCAAGCGTGGCGATTATGGCAAAACCCCCCCATGAATAGCGCAACAAAGAAATGGCCCCTAGTGCCCGGCAGCCCGTCTACCCTCGACTACGGCAGCGGTCGAGGCTACGGCGTGGCAAGGGGTGCGAAGAATCTCCGGAAGGGATCCGGCTGCCAATACCAACGACTGGACCTGGCAACATATAACACGCGCACACTCCGGACCGACGAGAAGATAGCGGAACTCGAAGAGGAATTGAGCAGGCTGCGATGGAGTATTGTGGGATTATCTGAAGTCCGAAGAGAGGGGGAGGACACGATAATCCTGAAATCCGGTAACCTGCTCTATTTCCAAGAGGGTGACCGGCAGTCCCAGGGTGGTGTTGGGTTTATCGTCCACAAGTCCCTTGTGAACAACGTGGTGAAGATCGAGAGTGTGTCGACCAGGGTGGCGTACCTTATACTCAGAATATCCTCAAGATATTCGCTGAAGGTCATACAGGTCTACGCCCCGACCTCGGCACACCCCGACGACGAAGTGGAGACCATGTATGAGGATATATCTAAAGCCATGCATGGTTCCAAAACTCACTTCACAGTTGTCATGGGGGACTTCAACGCGAAACTGGGCAAACGAGACGGGGATGAGCTGCAGGTGGGGCAATTTGGAGTTGGACATCGGAATCGCCGGGGTCACCAACTGGCTAGTTTTATGGAGAAGGAGGGCCTCTATATGATGAACTCCTTCTTCAGAAAGCGTGAGCACAGGAAGTGGACCTGGCAGAGCCCCGATGGTGCAACTAGAAATGAGATCGACTTCATCATGTCAACCAAGAAGCAAATGTTCAATGATGTCTCTGTGATCAATTCGGTGAAAACCGGGAGCGATCACCGCATGGTAAGAGTCACATTGAACATCAATATCAAGCTTGAAAGGTATCGACTGATGAAGTCTACGCTCCGTCCAGCACAGATCCAAATCCAAAACCCCGAGAGCTTTCAGCTTGAACTCCAGAACCGTTTCGAGTGCCTAGGAAGCTCAGTGGACGAATACAACGATGGGTTCGTGGAAACTGTCCATACGACCGGGTCTAAGTTCTTCAAGGCGCGTCGTACAGATCAGAACAAGAGGCTCTCCGATCACACTCTCAAGCTCATGAAGGAGCGGCGTGAGATGATCCTGCAGTCTTCAGACGAGGCGTGTAAATACCGGCAGCTCAATAGACGGATCTCTAAATCCTTGAAGAGCGACCTCCGCCGCTTTAATACCGAGCGTATTAAAGACGCGATTGAGCGGAATAAAGGCTCCAAGGTATTTGCAAGGGATCTGGCTATTGGGCAGAGCCAGCTCACGAAACTGAAGACCGACGATGGTAGGATCTTATCCGCCAAACCGGAGCTTCTGAGGGAGATCGAGAGCTTCTATGGACAGTTGTACACGTCAACCAGTAAACCCGTCGTAGATCTAGCCAACGACCCAAGAGCTAGACTGACCCGACACTATACTGAAGACATCCCGGACGTCAGCCTGTACGAGATTAGGATGGCTCTGAAGCAGCTCAAAAACAACAAGGCACCGGGTGATGACGGAATTACGGCCGAACTCCTGAAGGCGGGTGGAAAACCGGTACTTAAGGCCCTTCAGAAGCTGTTTAATTCCGTCATACTTGAGGGAAAAACGCCACAGGCATGGTGCAGGGGTGTGGTGGTGCTCTTCTTCAAAAAGGATGATAATGCCCGGCTGAAGAATTATAGGCCCATCTCACTTCTAAGCCATGTCTACAAGTTGTTTTCTAGAGTCATCACGAATCGTCTCGCGCGCAGGTTTGACGATTTCCAGCCACTCGAACAAGCCGGTTTCCGAAAAGGCTTTAGCACCGTGGACCACATACATACGCTGCGGCAAGTTATACAGAAGACAGAAGAGTATAACCTGCCTCTCTGTTTAGCGTTTGTGGACTACGAGAAAGCCTTCGATTCGATCGAGACCTGGGCTGTACTGCGGTCTCTCCAACGGTGCCAAATCGATTATCGGTACATCGAGGTGTTGAAGTGTTTGTACAAAAACGCCACCATGTCAGTCCGACTTCAGGACCAAGCCTCGAAACCTATCCTTCTGCAGCGAGGTGTGAGACAGGGAGACGTCATATCTCCGAAACTGTTCACCGCTGCACTGGAGGATGTCTTCAAGGTTCTGGACTGGAGAGGACTAGGCATCAACGTCAATGGCGAGTACATCACTCACCTTCGGTTTGCCGATGATATAGTGGTAATGGCTGAGACCATGGAGGACCTCAGTACAATGCTCGATGACCTCAGTAGAGCTTCCGGAAGAGTGGGTCTAAAAATGAACATGGACAAGACTAAGGTCATGTTGAATGCCCATGTCACACCCACTCCTATCAAGATCGGAGACTCTACTCTCGAAGTTGTAGACGATTATGTGTACCTGGGACAAACGGTCCAGTTAGGTAGGTCTAACTTCGAGAAAGAGGTCAATCGTCGAATCCGACTCGGTTGGGCAGCGTTCGGGAAATTGCGCGGTATCTTCTCGTCCAACCTACCGCAATGTCTCAAGATGAAAGTCTATGACCAGTGTGTGTTGCCAGTGATTACATACGGGACCGAAACGTGGTCGCTCACAATGGGCCTCATCAGAAAGCTTAAGGTCACCCAAAGGGCAATGGAGAGGGCTATGCTCGGAGTTTCCTTGCGCGATCGAATCAGAAATGAAGACATCCGCAAGAGAACAAAGGTTACCGACGTAGCCCGAAGAATTGCCAAACTTAAGTGGCAGTGGGCAGGGCACATTGCTCGCAGAACGGATGGCCGATGGGGCTGAAAAGTTCTGGAGTGGCGACCGCGAACCGGAAGACGTTGCGTTGGAAGGCCTCCCACTAGGTGGACCGATGACCTGGTGAAGGTTGCAGGAATCCGCTGGATGCGAGTCGCACGGGACCGGTCAATGTGGCGACACTTGGGGGAGGCCTATGTCCAGCAGTGGACGTCTTTCGGCTGAAATGATGATGATGATGAAACTAGACTATATTTCCTTTCCAACAAGACCATACACGTGTAAATACCTTATCACCAACATAAAAAACAAATAATTAGAAACTAGGTACTCACTGTTTGTTTACATCCGCGGACTGACTCTGGCCTGCCGCTTGTGGGCGAAATGGTCCTCATACAAAACACAAAACACTTATTTTTTGGTTTAAATAGTTGAACAATCTAATCATCTCACTAATTAAACACTAGTTTTCCCATTTCACACACGTTTTAATCACTAAATCACGTATTTTTTCACACTACGCAATCACTGTAGGTACATAAAACTACTGCATTTTCACAGGCGAAATACTGCAATTTTGCGATTCGGACCCTAATTTGTGTTCTCGTAATACGATAATACAACTTCTCACGAACATTTTAAGGTATGACACTGCATTCCAATAACAAATACGTAACTCGTAATTACTTGAAGTGTGACACTAACGCTAAAACGATGACGCAAAAAATGGCGCGCTCCGTTGACGTAAGTTTGTTACTTCATTGTGACACTTGTTGACAGATTATATCTATGGTTTTTGGTATGGAGTTAAGGAATATTGTAGAGATGGGAAGTAAATCAGCCTATTCACGAATAAAGCACGTTTAGTCGATTATTAAATGATTAATTGACAGGGTATTTTATAAATGTTAATGGGGAATTAAGGTACCCGGACGCGGTTGGGGGTACGCACCTCCTGGGTATGTAGGGTTCCCGGACGCTGTTCAATGGTTCGGTTGCTTCAAAAAATATGGTATAGCAAAAGACGTATTTGGTAATACGCAATTAATTACAATAAATGTTGTTGCCTAACTATAAATTTTGTTAAGTCACGCTATAACCACAACGGTATTTGTTTATCTTGGCATAACCTCAAAAATCGTAGACAACTAATTTGTAAATACTATTAAGATCGAAAATTTTGTTCCCTGAATGTATTAATCGTTTGTAATTAACGTTTACTGCAACTTTCAATAGTTACTTACAAGTAAAATCTGCTGTACGATGGCAAACATCTTCGAAGTAGGATAGTAGCTTCCCAGCTTGTGTAATTCGGTCAAACACCGTATGAAAACTTGATAAATTATTTCACGGGCACCTCTACGAATCATCAAAATCATCAATGCAACCCTCCAAGTTCATAAAGGTGCAAGAATGATTTTGACCTTGGAAAAGTAATTTTTCCACCTCTAAGAACTTTGAGGGTTGTATTGATGATTTTGATGAATATAATTCTGTAACTACATACGTCTTACAGTCGCAAACAAAATTTTAATCAACATACAACCTAGCACTGGCCTGCAAATTGCAAAAAACGTAAGAAAATTTGAATTTCGCGGGCTACCCTTGAGCATCCACCTCCCCTAATAACTTTGTTTCAATGTCCAAAAATATTATTACGATAAAAAAATATCTGGATTTAAAATATTTATCCAGTGCTTTTTATGAACGAATTAGATGGCGCTGATCAACCTTGGTAATAATAAAATGGCTATTTTTTATGTCCACAAAGCCATAACTGAAGTACGGAGGAACCTAAGCTCGACTCACTGCACCAATAGTTTAGACTAGACGTCATGCAAAAACACTCAGAAGAACAATAGCAAAAACCATACAAAAAAAAGTTCAGTTCAGTGATGCAAAAGAATAGTAGACTTTTTAGGTTAAACATGTTTGACAGAAAAAAGGTTCTTTACAATATTCTCACTATAAAACCAACAACAATGAATATTAAAGAAATTTTAATATACAATGAGTTTGACATGTGTCTAGGAGAGTTTTTTTTTTGCCCTGCTAAAAGATTTTACCAATGACCTATAATATAGTACGTAGGAAATTCTTTTTCATTGGATTTTGCTAGAACGCCTCTTAAAAAAATATTCCCAAAGCTGATCAGCGCCATATATTGATATATACTGAAGCGTTGTGACAAACGTCAGTGGAAAATTCCTCATTTCCAATTATCACCCCGAAAACCGGGGAATGGGGAGGCTAACTGTGGAACTAATTGCGCTAGCATAGTTGGTACCCAAACATCGTCATTGGTTGAAAATGTGGTAATATCATTTTATATTTAAAAATAGCGTAACCTCATTGGTCAGATTGAGACCAACGATGGTGGCGCCATCTGAGATTTACTTTGCCTTAGCATTCCCATTGCCAGTTGACATCAATCAATAAATATGGTTGACATGGATATATGTATGGATATATGCGGCTTAGAGAATCTAATAAAATCAATGATATTTAATTAAACAGATATGTTATGAGCGCGCAATCGTGAAGACTCGAAAACGTGTCAATTGGCCTGTTTTTCCTTTATTCTGCGCCACTGCATGTATGTGAGCTGGCTCTCCCCCGCGGCACACTTTTTTCGGTGGTTTTGTAGGTGTATAACATATCTGTTCGTTAGAATATCATTGAATAAAATAATATCTCTATTCTACTGATTTCTACTACTCAATAAATCCAAAGACAAAACACTAAAATCTCAACCTCCTTCGGGACTTAAGGTGAAAGCGTCAGGGTAGCCCGCGAAATTCAAATTTTCTTACGTTTTTTTCAATTTGCCGACCAGTGCTAGGTTATATGTTAATTAAAATATTGTTCGCGATTGTAAGACGTATGTAGTTACAGAATTATAATCATCAAAATCATCAATACAACCCTCCAAGTTCATAAAGGTCTAGCAATGACTTTGACCTTGAAAAAATCGTTCCTCGACTTATATGAACTTAGAGGGTTGTTTTGATGATTTTGATGATTATAATTCTGTAACTACATACGTCTTACAACCGCGAACAATATTTTAATTAACATACAACTTAACACTGGCCTGAAAATTGCAAAAAACAAAAGAAAATTTGAATTTCGCGGACTGGTTGGAGCATTCACTGGACTGGTTGGAGCATTCACCGGACTGGTTGGAGCATTTTTTCTGTCTACTCCCGGATTTTTGAACGATTGTTCCTCTCAAATCCTAACCTTGTTGAAACTGTACGATAGCATCTATTTGCGACACAAAGTGAAACTAGGTACTAGCAGAGATCGGTGATCTAATTGGACGTATATGGTCAAATGGCCTATTTCAGCATAGAGCAGAGCTGGGCTTACCCCAGCTATGCTGTCATCCTAGTGATAAATTTTGCCTTGATTCGTTTTACCGGTTTTTACTAACTCCATGGTAATCTGTTAACGCAGACCTAGCCGCACCGCAGTCACCGCATTCGAATTCTTCTAAGCAATCTCGCATATAGGCATAGACACAGATTGCACACAGACACAGAATGTATAGAACTTTATACGAAGAATTGGAAATCGGCGACTGCGGTGTGCCACATGACGGAAGTTGTGTCATGCCGTACGATTCTTGCCACAATGTGCAACACTTTTTAATTATTGTAGTATGCGGCCTTGTGGTTTTGCTGCAATGCCGCACAGTGTTGCCCCGGTGTATAAAGCAGTCTTTAATCTATCTATCTCTATTATGTATGAGGCTTTGTCATCTGTGTGAGTATTCAATCAATTCAATGCAGCAATGTAATGTACTGATTTGTACTCTGTGTCAGACAAGCTACTAATATCTAATCTGTGGTCAGACAACTGACTGACACTGACTTACTTACACTGCTGACTAGTGACTGTGACAGTGAGTGAGATTCAGTCAGATTTCAGTGACAGCAGAAAATTTCGCGAAATTACGAATAAACAAAAATTGATCTATTTGTTCTGTACTATGAGATTATTTACAAATATTCTCCAAGACCTATTGTGAATTTCAATCTTTGTGTAATTTAGATAGTCCCTATCACAGTAAACAAAATGTTAGAGGTTATAAATGGATTTCTTTTGGTTTATTTTCTAATTTTATGCACACTCAGTGCTTTAGTCCCTCAGTTAGTAAAACCGGTAAGTAACTGCTAAGTGTGTTGCTTGTTTGTTCACGAGATAATATTCATTAAAAAATACACTTTATTTCTTGTAGATAGCTGCTTGTTTTGCCAGACCATCACATGAAGAGCGGACAGTGTGGGACCAAATCGTGGCACTCAAAGCAGAACAAAAGGGCGTATCTATGAAAGAAGAGTTTGCCGCATATTCAAAGTTGCAACGGAAAATAAACAGACTCGAAAATCAGCTGAAAGATGATTCACAGACTCGCATAGGGAAGAATATGGCAGTTAGAGGTACTATACGAATGGGTCTTCAAATTGGATTGGGTATTATGACTGTTCTCTCCGTCGTTTGGTTCAGGCGGGAACCTATTGTTGCCCTCAAAGGTGACCTGTTTCCTCTGGCTGGGGTATTAAGGTTCCCAAGTGATGTACCAAATGCTATCTCAACTCATGTGTGGGTTGCAATATCTAATGTTGCCGTCAGGACTCTTTTGAAACCTGTTTTGTCATAATCTCATTATTTCTGGTGTATTTATTTGTGTTGATGTTGGAATAAATTGTTTTTTATTTGGTATATGAACCTCGCTTTTAACTCATTGCTTCCCAAGTTTCTCCAATGATGACACCCTAACTTATAGTCAGCTCTTATAAACATATTTAAAATCTTTGTAGGTTACGTAGGTATTTAGTATAATAAAGTCATAACAAGTTTGCTGTATCTCTAGAAAAGGATAATGAAACTCAACATTATATTTATTTAAATATTTTATTAATTACATAAACAAATAATAGTAGGTCCTACATAAACCTACTTTATTTATACTCAGTCTGACAAATGTCCAAATGTGTCCTCTAATTAACATAACCATCAAAGATCTACCTGCCTATGTATGGAAACATTATTATACTTACATAAGTTTTTTTTTTTTTTTTGCTTCATCTTGCGATCAGTCGAAAGACTATGAGCAGATGTGTTGTAGGATCAGTGTGCAGTGGCGTGGAGCAATATGACACAATACTAGCGATGCGCGATGGCGAGAGGTTTTATTCGATTGTTCGAACATCTCGATGGTTCTCGATTGTTTCGACTTGGGCTCGAGTGCTACTCGGTCTGTTATTGCGACTGGCGCATGGCGCGTTCATTCGAGAGTTGTTCCTCGATGGTTTAGATCTTCGCGAGTTCTTGACTTGCGTTGTGATTGCGAATTCAAACTACTTAATTATTTCTTTCAACAAGAGCAATCGAAAATAATCAAAACCTCGACGGGAATAAAATGGAAGTAGTTACTTTACATACGAATACTTAGCTCGAGTCTGGCACACTCTCGCCTTACATGCACTTCGACTCGATGCATGCAATCGACTGACCCCGGTGATCGATCGAGACTCGGTAAGTGAGAGTGACTGATTCGAAAACTAGCGGTCGATTCCGTTGACTCTAAACAATCGAAAAACATCTCGATTGTTTTGAAAAACGGCGAGTCGATAGTCGACTCGATGGTTTACTTTAACGACTCCGATTCTTTCGATTGTTAAAACATCTCGGAATCGCCCATCGCTACACAATACCACCTGCCACAAAACCCTGAAGCGGTGCAAAGGTCACTCAAATGCGACGACATGTGCAAAACGCAATGAACCGAGACAAGGTGGAAAACACACCTGCATCAACCATATACAAGAGGGTGCGCCAAGGGAAGCACACTCACAATGCATCACGCATTCCACATACCTAATAACATCATGGAAATCGAACCACTCATACAAGATGAATCCACAAATCGAGCAAGACAACAACCGGAACACGGAAATCTGAGAAGAAATGACACATCCAATGGCGAAACGAGACAGAAACATACACCAATCAATCTATCCGAAGAGGAGAAGAGCCTGACGCCAGACCAAAGCGCCACCAACTGCGGGTCTAGACTGCGGGTCTAAAATGGCCGCTGTAACAGAATCTACGCAGAATCTTAGTATGAATCACGTTATATAAATGTAATTCTTAAAATGGACTTTATGCACGTAATTATAAAGTCCATTTTATGAATTTTAAATTTTTAACGTGATTCTTAATACGATTCTGCTAAAGCGGCCATTTTAAACCCCCTGAGCACCCAGCAAACGACCACTAACGCTATCACTACGCCAACCCCCAACCAAGAAACAACAACAGCAAGCAAAGCGGATTTGGATGACATTTTGCACACAAGTTAGTTTATCACAGAGAGTGACTTGGAAAAACTGAGAAATGCCTCATGACTATTTTTTTATTGCATTAGTAAAAACTCGATCATACTGTTAATTTTGCATGTATTCCTACTTATTATTGTTGAAACTACCTTACTTGTTATTAATATTTTTTTGTATCAAAATAATCTGCCTTGCATGTTAAGACCGCTTAGAAAACCATTTGTACTATTTTCATACACACACATAATCACACTTCATTACGCATTAACAAATACTCCACACAAACAACATATACTTGCACTTGCCGAAAACATTACTTTGTCGCTTCTTCCATTCCACAGCCATAAACAAATTAGATCTAATTTCTTTGACGTGCATTTACTATTATTAAACATTCGATAATTTGATTGACTTAGCAAAAAATATTGATAATTTGACCATCTCTAAGGCCCTATCTTGTGATCTGGACAAGTGTTGTGAACTATTAACAACAACAAAGAATGGGTTCACCGTCTTCACACAGAACATCCGCAGCTTAAGTTGCAATTTCTTGGGTTTGGAGGCGATGTTACAAAGCCTAAAGGTTCAATGCGACGTGCTTGTGCTTACGGAGTGCTGGCTTCAGAATGTTAGCTCTGTACCTTTATTAACAGGTTACCGATCAGTTGCCACTATGAGAAACCTTAAACAAAACGATGGTGTTGTCGTATATTACAGAGAACAACTAACGTTTGTTGTTGAAGAACCCGACTTTGAAGAGGGTAACTGTATTGTACTTAAAAAAGACAATAACTTAGCAATTGTTTCTTTATATCGATCTCCTTCTTACAAAAATATAGACACTTTTCTGGAATCACTGAATAATATTTTGACAGAGATAAAATCGTTTAATAATATAATTGTAATTGGTGACATGAATATTGCAATCAACGCCAGCAAAATTGAGCTTCTCGGAGAGAAATATCTCACCTTGGCTGCTTCTCATGGTCTCTTGCCAGCACACACTGAGGTCACACGTGATGCTAGTGGTACATGTATTGATCACATTTTACTTAAAACCAAAAATCCATGTACAACTCTCGTACCACAAACTAATCTAACAGATCACCATCCAGTTCTTATACACATGGATCTAATGCAACCACATCGTTACGTCCCTTCAACTATAAAAAAGATAAATGCAGCCAACCTAAATAGAGACATCCTTAGTATTGATCTAGACCCAGTTTTCCGAACACAAGACCCGGAAATTGCCTTAAACTACCTTATAACCAACATACAATCAGCGTTACAAAAGAACACGAACTCAATAACTCAACCAAGACGTACAAGAATTATAAAACCTTGGATCACACCGGGCTTACTGAGATGCATAAAACATCGGGATAGGTTACATCAAAAATGCAAAAAGTCACCGAGTAACGAGATCTTAAAAGTTACATATACACGTTACAGAAATTTTTGTAACCAAATCCTAAAGAAATTAAAAAGAGCTTACGATAAAAGTCAAGTCGAAATGGCTAGAAACGACCCTAAAAAATTATGGAATGTGATAAAAAGCGTCACTAATACTAAAAAAGATAATAGTTCTCCAACCGAGCTACTAAAAGTCTGTCCCTCTCCTCAGTTGACCGTAAATGAAATGAATGATTACTTCATTAGCGTAGGACGGTCATTGGCTGAGAATATTATTAATTTACACAGATGCGACGATGACAAGCACTTAGTTGTTAATCCAGAAAGGAAATCCCCCTTACACTCGTTCTATTTAAGAAAAACTACAGAGGAAGAGGTAGCACGTTACATAAATAACCTTAAGACAGAATGTTCGGTTGGCTGGGACAACATCTCTAACAAACTATTAAAACAATTTAAGGACTTCATTGTTCCGCCACTAACATTTATTTTTAACCTATGTCTCGAGACAGGCACCTTTCCTCAAGCTCTTAAAAAATCTGTTGTCCGTCCGATAGACAAAGGTGGTGATAAGAAAATGTTCAGCAATTATAGACCCATATCGATCCTGCCATCTTTGTCCAAAATTCTAGAAAAGATTATTAACTCGAGACTTGTGAACTATCTTGAGAAGAACAAACTTCTCTCAGAAAATCAATTTGGTTTTCGCGCAGGCAAATCAACTGATCAGGCTGTGCTTAAACTTACTACTCTTAGTAGCACAAAATTAGATAAAGGACAGAAGTGTGTATCGGTCTTTTTAGACCTCGCAAAAGCTTTCGACACTATTTCTGTTCCGATTCTAATACAGAAGCTAGAACACCTTGGTGTACGCGGTACACAGCTTAAGCTTTTTGAAAGTTACTTATCTGAGCGTTACCAGTGTGTACGAGTCGATAACTATTGCAGCAATGAACTCCCTGTGTCATTTGGAATTCCTCAAGGCAGTATTTTAGGACCTACTTTGTTTCTCGTATACATCAATGACCTCACAAACTTAAATATACCAAATTGTGAAGTAATCTCCTACGCTGATGACACCGCTCTAATATTCTCCGCTAATAGTTGGAATGAGGTCTTTGATGCCGCACAAAATGGTTTTCATGTGGTACAAAATTGGCTGTTTGAAAATGTTTTGACTTTAAATACTGAGAAAACCAAATATCTAACTTTTTCTATTCGAAACAACCCGGATTTTGACGCTTCACTTAAGATCATTCCTCATAAGAGTCATAAGTGTAACAGTAGAAACAGCTGCAGTTGTGAACCGCTGGAATGCGTGAAGACTATAAAATACCTCGGTATTACAGTGGACAGTCATCTCAGTTTTAAGCAACACATCAAATTGCTATCATCCAGGGTTCGCAAACTCATTTATATATTTAAAAACCTAAGACACATAACAGATGCGAGTCTCTTAAAACAGATTTACTATGCTATGTGTCAATCTATCATCTCTTACTGTATATCCTCATGGGGGGGCGCCCCAAAAACTACTTTAAAGAGTTTAGAAATTGCACAACGTGCCATTCTAAAAATCTCTACTTTTAAGCCTATACTGTTTCCAACAAGAGAACTATATCAGTACTGTCAAGTGACAACCGTATATAAGACAAATGTTCGTAGAAACAATTCTTCTTAGGCAACACTGCTCACTAGTATATGATCCTAGTAACATAAATAGGCGTAGGAAACATGAAGTGTGCTCGCGATCGTACAAACCCAAAACAGCGTTCATTAAAAGATTCTTTACGTTTATTGCCCCCCTCATGTACAATAAAATAAACAAAATTCTCAACATCTATCCACTTAATAAATTGCATTGTAAGAAGAAAATTCATCAATATCTCCTTAGTCTTTCGTATGATGAAACTGAGGACCTACTAAAAATTCAAAATTAGTAGACGCTTTACAAACATTCATTCTGTTTTTCGGTACTACACGCACAAATAAACATTACACAAACACACAGATACACACACACAAACACACCTACATACATACGCGGTACTTATATTTTTCATTAGGTTTAAACACGTTAATTCGAATTTTATTTATTTGTTTATATTATATTATTATTATTGGATTAATTGAATGTAATGTGAGCTATAATAGAATTTAATTTTGGAAATTGTTATCATGAATCGATGCAACTTGTATGTCTAGTTTGGCTTAATCATTGTAGTGAAATCTGTTTAGGGGATGGCACTGTTTGCCGAGATACAGGATCCGTCCTAGTTCGGCAACAGAAGATTCCATATTAAAAACTTGTATACTAAGCCTATCAAGTCATATAATATGTTATTGTTATATTATTGTGGTGAAAAATAAATATTATTATTATATTATATTATATAACCTAGATTAATACAGGACATTTTTTAAAATCTCGGTAGGTAGTAAGATCACATGGCACAATTATCAAAGTTCACGCGGGCAAAGCCGCTGGCAGAAGCTGGTAAAGCAATAATTCTAACCGAAATTCCCAAAATAATATATTTCTTATATTGGCACAAGTTACTTAACTACTTACATAAAAATGTGCATTAAAATTAACTAAAATCATTTAAAGAAACTCACGCCTTTTTCCCATGGGGGATTAAAAGGCAAGGTGGCCTACCATGAAGTCTTAAAGCAGGATCATTCCAGAGTGAGAACGAGATTGCGCTAGACGTCCTCTATAGCACTGTCTCTATCCCACACGGGAATGACATTAAAAAAATCCTGCCTTAAGACGTCATGGTAACCCCCCAGAACGCCACTTGCTACGATCCTTACACACTTACTCTTTCCGCCTCGTCCACGTTCATACATCTTTCATACACGCACGCCGGTTGCGAGTACTGCGCACCTGACCTGTCTGAAGAACCTCACCTATAAGGTCAGTGTATGTCCTTCTAGGCCATCGGCGACCCCTCCCAGCATCGCCACTCACATCTGCCTTGTAAATACCTTTTGTTATTATGTAACTCAGACAAAATAAAAAAAAAACCTAAGACAGCGCTGCGAACAATAAAGTGAGGCCAGCGCAAAACTATGTCTCGCTCAGTTGTTTTAAATACCCTCACACGCGCACATTTATACACAGACAGGAGCTAAATTAGCAACTCTATTTGTGGAGGTTCAAACTTCGT
Organism: Xestia xanthographa; assembly: GCA_905147715.2. Classification (NCBI taxonomy): domain Eukaryota; kingdom Metazoa; phylum Arthropoda; class Insecta; order Lepidoptera; family Noctuidae; genus Xestia; species Xestia xanthographa. Next base: position 9,992,097 of record LR990660.1, on the reverse strand, counting down.
TTGAAATGCTTCACTGCGGGCCGAAAAGTGCGAAATGAGTGGTTTTTTTGCGATTTACAAAAAAATCTATTGATTGGACAAAAAAAAATAAAACACTATCATGCTAAATTAGCATGATAGTGTTTTTTTTTTTTTTTTTGCATTTTAGCATTGCTAATATAATAATATGTTGCTTGAAGAATTATTTGCCAAAAAATCAGAATGATCGCATGTATTTTAGTATGGTTTTCACTCTGTAAAAGAAATTTTAAGAGATATTTTTTTATCGAGTAAAAATAGTTGTATTATGTTTTCAAAACACTATTATATCATACTAGCATATATCCTGAAGAATATCACATATTTTTCTGGTTTTGTTTATTGCAGTGAATCATGTGCTTTTTTGCATTATAAAACTCGCGTTTAGCTCCTGTAGTCCCCTTAAACTATAATGAAACTATACGTCTCAATAAATGCACACATATTTACGAAACCGGCCTCACTTTTCTGTTCGCAGAGTTTCGTCTTAACTTTTTTATTTGGTCTGAGGTTTGTAAGGATCCTAGCAGGTGGCGTGCTGGGCATTCTGCCTACTCCCATGGGAAAAAGGCTTGCGTTTATGACGTTATAAGATAGACTACGGCTTCGTATGTTGTCATCATGATTGCCGTGTTTGGTATCTGACGTATTAGTTGTGTGGTTAAGCCCCTGAAACGACAAAGAAGTTGTTTATAAAAGTTGGCACAGTTAAGGTAGACCCAAGACTCAAGGGATTTAAATTTTTGCCAATGGACATTCAAACGTATTAATGTAGAAATACGACCGTGGCGCGTCAAATCCCTTTCGATGCCACGACATCATTTTGAAGCATTGCAATTTATGTCATATTTCTATATCCATACGTTTGAATGTCTATTGGTAAAAATTAAATCCCGTCCCGGTCTGCGTTCAGCCTTACCGAACATGTTGTGTCTTGATAAAGGGGGAAAATATAATGACCACCAAAAATAACTTTGTGACCACTAACATCTATCACCTCAAATATCAATTGATCACCAAATTTTAATGAGGTGGTTGATGACAAACTAGTTTTGCCTAGGCCGACTTGGGGCACCCCGATATAAACTATTCAGAAGTAGGAGCCCCGCTCTGAGCGGAGCCTCCGTCGACCGGGTCTCCCTCGGCTCGGATGCAAGAGCATAACAGTTCAATTTATTTTCCCGATAAAATGGGGATTCATTTTGGTGATTATTTACTAATTTTTGAAATCAAAAGCAAGTCACTTTTGATTTATTTACTGTTATATATTGCTAAATCTGGTGGTTCGTTAATTGTATGCCCTTGATAAATACTGCATTGCTTACCCATAGATCCCTCGTCGCCCCTCCTCCCTAAATACTGTGCGCAGCGTTTGCCAGAACGTTTTGTATTTGCCACCTTCTTCTCTGAGCCGTGTCCTTGCTACATCTGGAAATTTAATTCGACTTCATTAAGAAACCATTATCATTTCAAGCGAAAGACGTTCCCTGCTGCAGGACACCGCTATGATTCCCCAAGCATCGCCACGTAGGCCCGTCCTGTGCTACTCATCTCCAGCAGATTCCCACAAAGTCCGCGGGAATCCGCTAGATGAAGAAATGATAACACCAATAAATTAAAGATAGCGTTTGAAATATTCCTTGATAATAATCATATTAATTTGCTTCCTATTCTTAATTACCGGAATATCACAGACTTCTTCAGACATTTGGTGCAATATATAACGATGCGTTACTTTTCAAAAACCCACTCAGCAACCGGTCCGTAGATGCCATTAACTCTTACTATCAGGCCGTTGCTGTCAGGACTCTTTTGAAACCTATTTTGTCATAATCTCCTCATTATTAATATCAGCTTAATTTATTCAATTTTAACCCTACTGTGACGTCCTGCGAGGAATACGTTGAGTTACCAGTAACCCTTACATATTTAAAATCTCTAAGTAAACTTAACATTTTTAATATACGAAGGGTTTGTTGTATCTAAGGAAAGGGAAATGAAACTCAACATTGTATTTATTTAAATATTTTATTCATTAAACAAATAATAGTACTTTATACTCAGTCCGACAAATGTCCAAATGTGTCCTCTAAATTAACATAACCATCAAAGATCTACCTGCCTATGTCTGGAAACACATTATTATGCTTAATTTATAAATCACTCTTAACTTCGATATAATTAGAATATTTAACAATAATTAAATCAATCATAACATAATATGACTGACTTCATCTGACACAATGAGTGTTCCCAGACAGAATAAAATCTATATAAAAATTAACACAATGAGGGATTTTCTTTTTAGCTCTTCCCTAGTCGCTGGATAGATGGCGCTAGGAGTTAGTATGATAATGCAAGGAACGGAACCTAAAAAAAACTAATTATAACAAAGCGCGAGAAAACTAGGTTATATTCGGAAGGTTAAGCAAATGAAAGTGTCAGTCAACGAAGTATGTGACGTGACACAATGTTTTTTTTTCCAAGCATTTTGGCTTTGGCACCAACTATCATAGTAAGTTCAACGCCATCTATAGAGTTCTTGGAAACTAAGTTTTTTTTTAATACCTCAAAAAGAAAACCTCTCATTCTCAAATAGTGGTCCATTCATGCTTAGTTACTGTCTGTTTCATTATAGTGAATAGTGAATTTACATGGATTAAATTAGAGATGAAACGGTTAGTAATTTGGCCGGATACCGGATATTCAGCATGCTTGAAGGCAGTATGGTCGGATAATTCGGTCCTTTGTCGCGTTACACGTTGTGACGATTTTGATTTGAGTTAACTCTGCCACACAAGTGCGGTGTTTACCAATCCTAGCAGAGTTGCTTTTTACCATCAAATACTAAAAATTTAGACTTATGCACCATAATTGACCGCTTTTTAATTTTGAGTACCAAATTATTATCAATAACAATATTTTTGACAATTATTAAAAATTTGCATGTTTTGTTATACTTAATGCAGGCATGATTTATCGTGTGTTAATGAAAAATTATTGATTTCTTTTCATTTCGTTATCCGCCCGGATAGTGGGTTACTATCTGGTATCCGGCCGGATAGTAATAATCGGCTGGATAGGCCGGGTAACGGATAGTTACCGGATATCCGTTTCATCTCTAGTATAAATGAAGTCAGATTAATATTTTAACATAACATTAAATAAAATCTAGACTCAAAAGTGGGCATTCACTTTAAGGTTAATGAGAGCGACGTTCATAGAGGCTGCACTGTTATGTTCGTTCAGGATAATAACTTGCATAAATAGACCAGTATGTACACATTTCAATAGTATGTAAGATGGAACTATGTATGTGCGACAGTTGTATTTTATTTTCCATAACTAATATTTACAAGCTCTATATCACAGCTTATGTTTTACTACTTTGTGTGCTGAGACTGGAATATGAGGTTTTCTGAACAAAAGTAAACTCTTGTGCATATTACTTTGTGTTCGCGAATTAATTTTTAACTCTTCAAACTATGGACGAAACATGTAGGATACTAATATTGGACAATACCTGACTAGTCCATATTGAACAGTGGGATTCATAAAAACTACATTTCTATTGTAAAAAGCTTGCTTTGACACAGTAAAGACTTACACAGATACAACATAAAAACATTAATAAAGCAATAATTCTAACCAAAGTTCCCAAAATAATATATTTCTTATATTGGCACAAGTTACTTCACTTTATGTGCATTTAAATCAGCAAAACTTATATCATACTATTTATTGTAATCATCTGATGACTGATCCTAATGACATGATTAAGGCATTTACATGGTTCAAGCACTTAATGAGACTAGAAACTAATGACTAAATTAATTCAGATTGCTGGTAGGCGGATTATTATTGTGGAGTCAAATCTCAACAAAATAATCATCAATCAACTGAATGAATGATTTCCGAAAATCCTTCATGAAAATATAACACTTTTGATCGCAGTATATAACAACAGAAGCGCAATTACTTGAATAATAAACGGGTCAAATTACTTTTTTTTACCTTAGACTAGCTCAACAATGAGAATATTTTCAGTCATACCAACACTACAATACTAAATAATGACAAAAACAGGAAAATTGCAATTATTTCAATCATATTAACAGCTAGTACTTGTTATTATGATTAGATTGTTGTTATACACTTTGCAAATATCCATTCTAAAATAATTTATGAAAAAGTAAAGATAAGAAAGTACTTACTATAAAAGCGAAACTTACAGTTACATCCAAAGGTTAAAAAGCGGAAGGAATCGTATCTTATCTGGATACATAATATCACCATGTAAGTACATTTCAAATCGTTTACACACTTTTAAAATGGATTAATGTTTGAATTTTTTTTTTAAATATTATACTGACCATTCAATGGTTTTATAGGTAGCTCAATTTACAAAGATTACTCATTATGAGGTCTACCTCTTATAGGAGACTCTTACAACTTATCAAGGAGTTTAAAAAAAATCCATAGATCCAATTTTCACCCCTGCCAAGTATTGCTGACCTTGAAATTGTTATCATTTTTGAGAACCTGGCGTTACGTTTATTTACTTCCTACCACACAAAGACTGGTGGGTTTGACAAGTTTCGTAATTTCTCAGCCACAACATCTGCCTACGGACATTCGAGAACGTTGTCATCTAATGTTGGCTACGAAACTACTGTTTTGGCGCTCAACGCGGCTCAGACACGGCTAACGACTCTATGCAGTTTGCTAGGTGTTCTCATAAAACGAACTGTTAAAATGTGTAGTAAGAAGATAGACTACGGCTTCGTATGTTGACATCATGATAGCCGTGTTTGGTATCTGACGTACTAGTTGTGTGCCTAAGCCCCTGAAACGACAAAGAAGTTATTAATAAAAGTTGGCACAGTTACCGAACATGTTGTCTCTTGATAAGAATGCTGCAGTGCTTACCTATAGACTCCTCGGTATCCCTCCTCCTTCAGTACTGTATGCAGCGTTTGCCAGAACTTGCGGTATTTGTCACCTTCTTCTCTGAGCCGTGTTCTTGCTACCTCTGGAAATAGAATACGACTTCATTAAGAAAACATCGTCTCTTCACTGCTGCAAGAACCGCTAGGTTTCCCCAAGCATCGCCACGTAAACCCATGCTGTGTTTGTAGTCTCTAGCATATTAATCCCACAAAGTCCGCGGGAATCCGCTAGATGAAGAAACCATAACACCAATCAATTACAGTATGCGTCCAAAATATTCCATAGTAATAATCACATTTGCTTCCTATTCTTAATTACCGGAAAATCACCGACTTTTAAGTGGTCTAGATAACATGGTGCAACATAAAACGACGCGTCACTTTTCAAAAAATCCACTCAGCAGCACGTTCCGTAAAGATGCCATTAACTCTTCGACTATCAGGCAGACGGAAAATGTTTTAGATAAGGTGACACATCGGTCTAGTTACACATGCATACGTTAATGACCTGAATGAGGAATTATACAATTAATGTGCAACTAACAACGTTCTCTACAGATACATAAAAAGACAAAGACAATGTTGATGAAGTAAAAGTCGGACAGAACAGATAATATGTGCGTGTGGACTGAGGGCCACTTTGTTAAAAAAAATTGAAAATGTGCCAAGGATTTAGTGAATATTCCCAAAGAATTGTGAAAGTTGGAATCAGATTTTGTGAAAGACAAATAAGTGAGTTATGGACTGCAAAGTTGGGCCCTCAGTTCTCATATAGAGGATTGAGGGCCCGCCTGTACCTGATAAACTGTGAAGACCACAGAAAAAGTCTTTATGCTATAGTCTAAGCTAACGCCAAACAAAATTAGTGAAAACAAGATTTTATCGCAAAACGCTGTCCTACTTTGTATATTTACGTTCAAAATGGGCCCTCAATTCTCATACACGTAAAAGTTTATTACGTAAATAAAATTAAACCATTAACTTACAGCTACTACTTGAAATCATATAAGCTACTAAATAAATTGTGAAAATTTGTGAAAGCATGAACAGGTCTCCACTTCTTGTGGTTTGAAAATTATGACCTTGATAAAAAATCGGGCCCTCAGTCCTCCATTTCTTTTGTTTTTCTTTTATTACACTACGTATTAAAGATAAGACAAACACCAAAATTGTGCCTTTTTGTGAAATTAATTGTGCAACAAATTCGATACTAGGAAGAAAATAAAAGACCCTTTATTTTATAAGAAAATCGAGTTTTATATTTTTATTCTCTGAATTAGAGAATAGGGTGGGTGACCACAATTTCTATTAGATTGCAGTAAATATTAGTAAATGTAGTGTCATAGGTTTTAATAAACTTTCTTAGATTTGTAGGGTTTCGTACCTCAAAAGAGAGAAACGGAACCCTTATAACACTTTGTTGTCCGTCTGTCAGTCCGTTTGTCTGTCAAGACCTTTATCTCGGGAACGCGTGGAGATATCAAGTTGAAATTAAAACCATATAATCAAGTCTTCAGTCCCTTGAAGTTGTGAAAAATCAAACTTCTAAGTTGATGTTGAGGTTAAAATGATGATTCCAATTTCTATTGGAATCATCATTTTTTTTTCAAAGGAAATTGTCTTTCTAGACAATTTGCTTTCATACCATTTTTTTTTTCGCTTGGAAATCATCCCCGCTCTGAATGACTCCTCCCGCTCTGGGCGGAGCAGGAGGGAGTGTCAGACTTTTACTGACTAAAACCCATCCATGTTCCTTCATTGCCCTTTGTGTTCCGGGGCCACGGTATCTCTTTCGAACAGTCCCACAACCCCGGCAGGCATCGGTCCTTGCGGATCCCTTCCTTTTTGCTGACTCTCTTTGAGGCGCGCGTGGAACAGGAACGCGACGTCGACACGGCCTGTCGTCATGAGACGGACGGACGGCAAGCTAGCCCATAGCGCACCGTCAACAGGCCCGCGCCTACGGTGACCCCCGACGCCCGGGGCGTCTCCCACGGCCGCCGGGATGCTGTGAGGTTCTCTCCCTCTCATGTTGCCCCACCTCCTTCTCTAGCATTACTGCTTCGCAGAAGGAGGTGACGGCGTCCCATTCCGTCTCGCTCCGGACCATGGCTTGTAACAGGGCCGGACGCGAAAGGTTGCCGCCGCCAATCGCCGCTTCGAGGACACGGCGGTGCTCCGCCCACGCGGGGCACACCTCCACCGTGTCCTCCGGTCGATCCTCGCAATGGAAGCACCTGGGCGTTTCCTTCCACCCGATTCGGTGCAGGAACCTCCCGAAACAACTGTCCGGTGAGGACCTGCGTCAGGTGGAAGGTGAGGACGCCATGGCGTCTCTCAAGCCCAAAGAGGAAAAACCTATGACACTACATTTACTAATATTTATTTATTCATATAATAAAAATAAAACTCAATTTTCTTATACAATAAATGGTCTTTCATTTTCTTTCTGGTATCGAATTTGTTGCACAATTAATTTCACAAAAAGACACAATTTTGTGTTTGTCTTATCTTTAGTAAGTTGAGTGTTATAGAAGGAAAACAAAAGAAATGGAGGACTGAGGGCCCGATTTTTTATCAAGGTCATAACTTTCAAACCACAAGAAGTGGAGACCTGTTCATGCTTTCACAAATTCTCACAATTTATTTAGTAGCATATGATTTCAAGTAGTAGCTGTAAGTTAATGGTTTAATTTTATTTACGTAACAATATTTTACGTGTATGAGAATTGAGGGCCCATTTTGACCGTAAATATACAAAGTAGGACAGCGTTTTGCGATAAAATCTTGTTTTCACTCATTTTGTTTGACGTTAGCTTAGACTTTAGCATAAAGACTTTTTCTGTGGTGTTCACAGTTTATCAGGTACAGGCGGGCCCTCAATCCTCTATGTGAGAACTGAGGGCCCAACTTTGCAGTCCATAACTCGCTTATTTGTCTTTCACAAAATCTGATTCCAACTTTCACAATTCTTTGGGAATGTTCACTAAATCCTTAGCACATTTTCAATTTTTTTTAACAAAGTGGCCCTCATTCCACACGCACATCAGATAATTGCGTGAAATAAAATACGCATAAATTACAACTACTACCAAGGAAAACTAAAGATTTACAATATTATTCGGATTGCGTCAAGGAATATTTTTCTAAATTTTCCAACAGACAATGTAAATAGATCCAAGTTAAAGAAAAACCTTATTTAAATTGCCTGTGAGGCGACGTAGAGGCGCCCGCAAGCCTGCATTCGTGCGACTAGGAGTGACGGCGAAAACAGGTCGTGTGTGCACCTCACGTCCCTGAATAGTTCAAGGAACAACAAAGCACAACTTGTTACAAATGGCCATACAATCATTTATCTCAGATCGTATTGGACCATCTAGAAAAGTACTTCTAGACTTCAAAAAGATCAAGTTATATTTTTTCCACAAGTTGCTAAATGGGTGGTAAATACGACTCCTAGTACAAAGGTAATGCATTGTTTTCAAAAACTTACGTTGTATACGCTCAATACAGTTAGCATATTTATTATAATAAGGACTCCACACTGGCACTGCATATTCTAGGTGAGACCCGGATTAATGACCGATACAAATGACTGTAAATTTATGTGCTTGGTGCAGGCGCGGATACAGGATTTCCTTTAGGGGGGGAGCAATTTTTGTTTGATTTTACCTATCTTACAGAAAATTCATTAAAAAAATTGATTTTACTTAATCGACTTAGGGCGACAATTTTAACAACAAAATTAACTAAGGCTCCATGAACGAGCGAAACGAGCTCGAAATTTTTAACACTACCTTGGGCAGGTTACAATTGTTTAGACCCTGAGTTACTAGATCGACTCTCAGACAAAGGCAACATTCAAGAGGAAGTAGGCTGCAAGAGCAAGCGTAGCGAGCTCAAAATTCTTATGACACCTTGCCTTGGACAGGTTAGAATGGTTTCGATCCTTCTTATAGGAGTTACTGGTCGACTTTTTGATAAATTCAAGAGAAAGTAGAGCGAGCGAAGCGAGCTCGAATATCATAACACTTTACCTACTTTGAACAGGTTAGAATTGTTTCGACCTACTAGCCTACCTGGGCCTCTTATAGAAGTCAAGACTCAAGATAAATTAGGTTGCAAGAGCGAGCGTAGCGAGCTCGCAATTTTTTTACATCATTGCCTAAGATATTATGCTATAATTGGCCTCGGGGCAAGGGGCTCCTAATTTATTTCAGGCTCTGTGTATACCGGTCGATCATGCAAAAATTCAATTAGAGTGCTTAAAAATCCACATGCCACACATAAATTGTTAAAAATCCTGAGCCTCGAGGGGCAGCTGCCTCCTCCTGGCGAGGCCCATGACAAGATATACAACAAGAATATTTAGTTTCAATTCCGTCAAACTAGTTCAAGCTTGGCTAATGACGTATTCGGTCTGGTTCAGGGGGGGGGGGGGGGGGGGGGTCAATTGCACCCATTGCCCCCCCGTATCCGCGCCTGGCTTGGTGGATAGATGAATTCCGTGACTGATCTCATCACGAGTCCATACATGCATCAGATAAGCCTGACTATGACTTTATCAACATGTCCGTCCAGGTGCAGTTTACTATCGAGCAGTATTCCCAGATCACGAATTGTGTTGGACTTTGTCTAGGATTTCATTTTGTAGTGCATAGCGGTGTTTAAATTGGTTTTATTGGTAATACTGAGGAGTTTATGTACCCAGCAGACGTACCCGATCGGGTACGGTGCATTGTTATTTTAATTGTGTCTGTATTTGCGGGTATCGAAGAGCTACTACAATACTTTGCTAAGCAATTAAGATCTTGTTTGAGTGATTGACAGTCAAGTATAGATCTAATTAGTCTAAACAATTGTAGATCGTCCGCGTAAAGTAAGAACTTATAGAAAGAAATAATAAAATACATAATTATCAACATCATTAATAAAATGATAAATAACAGACGTCCGAGAATTGAGCCCTGGGGCACCCTTGACGTTGCGGTTATAGCGCGGGCGGTGGAATGGAACCTACTGACAACTACTTTTTGTTCTATTAGACACAAGAAAAAAAACCAACGTAACAGATCCCGGCGGATTCCTGTAAATGCTAGGTTCTTCAAAAGCTCGACCCGTTCATGATCGACCCTGTCAAAAGCTTTTCGAAAGTCAATGTATACAGCGTCCACTTGCACACGAGAGTCCATACTATTAAACAAATAGTCAGTGATTTTATTCGTGGCAGTAGTCCTTCTGTTTACGAACCCGTGCTGCTGTAGTATTTTGTCATGGACAATCGGATACAACTGATTGTGAACGAGCCTTTCGAAATGAATTATTGGCATCTGTATTCGATTATCATATCGGTAAGGAAATGTTTAGTAGTGTGTAACAAATTAATCGTCGTATTGAAATGTAATCAACATAAAGAGTAATGTGTATTGCTGTCCTAAGAATTGATGCTAGAAAAATTATATCTTTACCATGTGGATATGCAATGCAAGAAGCGACTGTCTTCGAGAAGGCACCTGCTCCCATGAACTCAAGGAAGTCTCTAGGAGAGCGATGTTCGCTCGGCACACCATCAACACTCCTCGCTGCCATCAGTCTCGCCTTTACAGCTTCGTATAGCACGAAGTGGACTACTGTCTCGCTGATGCCCATGTACGAAGCCGTTATGCCTTTGTAGAATCCCCTTATGCCCTGAAATCAATCACCCTGGTTGAGTTTGATGAAGTAACAAAACGAAGATGAGCTACTTGTTTTAAAGCATCGGCATTATGACGATGAATCTTATTTCTTCTTATATAATTGAACTAGTCAGGTACCATTTTGCGGTATATCCTCTTAATACACTGCAACGCTGTCACATTTTGCCCATCCAACTGTAGCCGCGTCTTAACAAACCAAATCGGATTGGTCAGCGTACAAGACACAAAACCTGAAACAGACTGTTCTTCAAACAACTGCGTGACAAACAAAGCGCGGTTACTAAAGCCAATATGAATAAATTAACAGGGGAACGAGAGAAAGACAATGCGATAACAATGTTTATTATAATTTGCATTTTCATGTCTCATAATACAAAGGAGCGACGTTTGATCACAGAAACTTGAGTAAATAATATAAATATTTCACGAACAGTGTAAAACGTGTTTTACCTGCAGCACTTGCTGCGGATAGGTGCACGATCGGAGTATCCGGTGATATGTTTTGATTCAGTATCGCCTTAGCTTGAGAGTATGTGCAGAAGTATATGGCCCTAGACGGTGCTACCCCAACTATGTTGGGTCCTAGACCTTTGAACAGTGCTTTAGGGCCCTCAGTCTGAACTATGTGTCTGGAAACAAATAAGCTCTTTGAGTAAATCACCTTTGCACCTACGTTGATGATAATTATTAAGTTAGTTCGTGACGTAAATGGATATCTCGTCCATTGAGATAAAATAGTAATGTCAACATACAAGCTATAAATACTGAGTTTGGTTGAGGTCGAGCCGCAACCTCGAGAAAGCCTGAAGTTTAAATGGAGGTGCGTTTCTGCGCAGGAGGTACTCTTTCCTACATCCGAGATAGTGGTCTAAAAAATGCCAACTGATAAGGGATCAGCCGGTATTGGCAGCAGCAGGCTAATCTGCAAACACCAAGCGCACCAATGGGGTCGTGATTCGTGATCGCGAATCCGGCCCACGTTCAGCTCTCGTGACACTTGGGCATCACACTTGTTATCTATTAACATACACTTGATAACAGCGCTAGTTGAAAGCGGTTTGAACTTCTTCTGTTTGCCGGTGCTTGATTATTTAAATACACAGCAAATGAATTTTTGTTGTATCTTCGTTTGGACGAGTGTTAAATTGTGTTTTTCCACTTAGAGTGCATCGACTAGAGGATGTCGTGACATCAGCTCCAATAAGTAAACAGCTAAATTAAAGGTCAACAAGACAGTTATACCTCTGACGTACACTTAGTAGCACAGAAGCTCCAATCAAAGACACTGAGTGGCTGAAAGCCAAAACGACAATCCACACAAAATAACACAGATAGCAGCAAACACTTCACACAATTTTGTACTGGTGTCGGAAACTGAATTTATAAGTCCATAATAAGTGGGAAGAAAATTGCGTAGCGTTTGACGGCCGTATGATAATAAATCCCGATAATGACGCACATAAAATGTTATTAATAATTGTGGCGCTTTAAAGGACGCTCACGTAGACATAACACAAGCGGATAATAAAATGAGGTCTTACCTGATGCACTGTATAAGGCTCATCCTAGGCTGTATCCTGGCGTGCCCCGCTCTCGCATACTGCTGAACCTGACAATTGTACGACATCAGCATACGATCTGCTTGCTTGCTGTATGCGAACATCGCGCCCATCGTACGTCTGTAGCCCCATTTGGCCTCCTGCATTATATGGCCAATTTATTATAACCATCGCTTGTGTCCAGCACTCATGCGGTGAAGGATAACTACGTTATATTAGCAAACTCAGAGTTAAAGCAAATGGATATGACACATTGATTTAAACATTTACATTCGGATTTTTATTTCAACTAAAAGCTGACATTTAATGTGTATGATTCGATTAGCGCAAATATATACGTTCTTATTAAATAAAAACACAAAACGTTGTTAGAACATTGTTTTCTATTCTAAAAACATAACGTGAAAAGCGAATAACTAAGTGCTCTTCACACAAGTGATGGAAACAATGGGACCTACGCCAATGTTAGGGCCAAATGTTTCCATACTGCCAGTTCCACAGTTAAAATATTTACGGTTATTTAAGGTTCTGAATATCGTTGATGAAACGTTTAACTATCTCTAAGAGAAACACCATTATACTCGGCGGATACGAGGTAAATTGGCTAACGGAAATAGGCACCTAATAATGAATCAACTCTCATTGATACCTAAAGCCCTACACCTCAGCTTATGGCTAATAGTACATTTTCATATTAGGATAAGCCTGCCATAACATGCACCATTCTATAATTAATATTTAAAAATAACACGGTAAACTTCCTTCATCATTTTAATCATTCTAGCTAGGTGTTTGTGCAAATGTTAAACATACATCTACGACATCATAATTTTTTGGATAAACATTTGAGAAAGAGCAGAGAACCAATGAAATATATGTATCAGGATATGGCCAGAAGAGCTAGGTACTTTGTCAAGGCTAAATTAGTGGCATATTATCGCCGAAAGAAACCCGCAAGATGAAGACGATCTATGTGTGCCTACGATAAATGATTAGAGTGAGTGCTCAAAATATCTCAGTGCAAAAATATATCTACCTTAGATCAATCACACTATGGAAAACAACAGAGTAATCAGCTCGAAAACCTTGGAAGTTGATTTAATCCAGGCCAGATGAGATGATACTGTATCGTGTTAGTGATTTTATCGATTCCAAGTGCATCCCGTTTTGGACAGTTTTGCCATTTGATTTAAAACAAGAGTTGGACTTAGCGTGTATGTCAAACCTGTCCGACAAATCCAAAAATACATTCGGAAATGTCCCGATGTAATTTCGAGTAATATGCTTGCCATTGTTAGCGAAAGTGCATCGGCAGGTATGCACGGCAAAGCCAATGAATGTATATTGCAATTCCAACTTGCTATGCATAATTCTACTTTTAGAACAGCCTTGAGCGCCGTTAGCTTCACTATGTATAATGACATTGTACAAGGTCATTATTAATCTTACATGGAACTACGCCGTAAAATGTGAACAACAATATCACGCTAAATAAATTTTGCTTTGCTAACTGAACTAACTTTAGTGCTCAAACGCACTGAAGTCAATTGAAAACGATTAAAACTGGCCGGCTTCAAACCATTCCAATCACATTGTGTGGTAAACAACATAGGAAGAAAAATATCTCGTCAAGAAAATGCCTGGCCTAGTTCTCGGTGGTTATTTTCGAATGCTTCTAGAATCTGGGAAGCTATTGGAAACGAGAGAAACATTTTTTACGACTTTGGCGTTCTAACATCCTTATTGTTTTTCAGCTATCTATCATCGGAGAGCGAACGCGAATACCAAGCACTGCACTTGGACAACATATATTTATAAACATCCTTGGTATATTTTGCGTAAATAAATTATTGATCTGGCGTAGCGTGGCAAGCTGATTTAAACATTTGGGAAGGCATGCCATCTGTATCGATTTAGACGTAGAATAAAATCGAGCTCCGTAGAACTGTTCATGAATTAATAGAGATAAATAATTTAATGGTTTCGTGGTAGGTACGGAAGTTAGGGCGTGGTCTGTTAAACGATACTGTTTTCCTACAGCCGAATCTGCCATAATATCGAGGGAGCACCTATTTTGTACTGTTGGTTGGACTCGTGCCAATGTCAGGTCACTCACTAGCTCGATAATTTATATTTGATTAGTGCTGATGTTGATAAAGCTAGTTTGTATGTTTTTACCAAGATGTATTACCTACGTCTTTGAAGAGAGTTGACGTTTAGAATTTTATTGTTTTCGCAGTTTTTGTCGTCATGGACTCATGGTAAACTCTCTATAAGTAGGTATTTAGCGAAAGATTAAAATGTGCAGAAACCGTATAATTTGATTAATTTATTATTCGGCAATGCGTAAGTTGTTTTTCTAAGACGCTATCTCTCGCTGTCAGCTGGTGATGTGAATATCAGAACCGATTAAATAACACGAATAGGTATCGTGAACCGGTTTTCATAATAGTTTTACGTGCAAAAAATTCGACACACTGATAGTAAAGTGCGCAGTTTGTGTACATTAGCAACAACATTTATGCTATACTTTGTACAGCGCTTGAATTATTTTTGAGTAAGCGCTACTCAAGTTACGCGTTATTCAGAAAAATATAAATTAGCAATGGCAATGGCACAGATAATATAATACTTCGCAATGGTAAACATATTATTAAACTAACAATACGTTAATTTATGATGTTTAATATGCTACATAGGTATAATTATAAAGATTACCAATTTTGTAATTTGCCAATACATCTTTCATAGTTTGCATGTTGATGTTAATTTGGTTCAAACAATCATGATACGTATTTTTTTAACACGTTGCTTTTGCTAACAGCAGTCTTTTAAAATATTAGTCACCAGAAACAGTGTTCGAGGTAGGTTATAATTTATGTGTAGCTAACACGTTTATCATTAGGGCGAGTACGAGTATTGGGTATGAATTAGATTAATTCGGTGTGTTTAGAAATGAAGGAAAATATAATGACCACCAAAAATAGCTTCGTGACCACTAACAACTATCACCTAAAATATCAATTGATCACCAAATTTAGTAAATTGAGCACCAAATTTTAATGAGGTGGTTGATGACAAACTAGTTTTGCCTAGGCCGACTTGGGGCACCCCGACAGATAGATTAAAATTAGAAGAGTAGGTATGGCTTCGTGGTTTTTTTTTTAAATAAACCATTCAGAAGTAGGCGCCCCGTCGACCGGGTCTCCCTTGACTCGGATGCAAGAGCATAACAGTTCAATTTCTGGTGGTCATTAACTAAAAAAATAAATTTTTGTTCTAATTTCACGATAAAACGGGGATTAATTTTGGTACCTAATCATTTACTAATTTTGGCAATCAAAAGTGATTTGTTTGCTGTTATATTTTGCTAAATCTGATGGTTCGTTAATTGTATGCCCTTGATAAATACTGCATAAGACTGCATTGCTTACCCATAGATCCCTCGTCGCCCCTCCTCCCTAAATACTGTGCGCAGCGTTTGCCAGAACGTTTTGTTTACAATTTCACGATCAAATGGGGATTATTTTTGGTGATCATTTACTAATTTTGGCAATCAAAAGCGTTTTTTTTTTTGCCGTTACATACCTATTGCTAAATCTGGTGGTTCGTTAATTGTATGCCTTTAGAAATTGCTGTTTTGTTTACATACGTTGGCAGAAGCTAGCGTGTTAGTATTCGTAATTTCCTGTAATTATGCCCCGATAGCACATTATATCTGCCGCCGTAATCATTATAACACTGCAACAATATTTTCTTCTGATTATGTTCTATTTTTAGCTTAGTTATACTTAATGTAATTATAAGTACTTAATAGCTAAACATTTGAATTTATTATGTAAGGAATAAGTAATGCGCAATAACTTGTATTAACGATGGCATTATCGTTTTAAGTGATAACATATTTGTATCTAGATACCTATGTGACCGTATATCCGTCACAAGGACTGATTGTAAAAGAATGCCGTGCATGAAATCTTGTTCTCTCTCTGATCTGATTCTTAGCTTTGATTATCGCTTGCGCTTTTATAAATCGATTTGGTCAACCTTCAATTAAAAATAACTAGAGGGAGGGTAGTTTGGAAAAATCTTGACAGTTGAGAGAGCACTTGTTTTTTCTCTCGCACTCCCGGTATCGGTACAGTGTGGCGACTTTATTGATTGTGATTTAGATCGGCGACTCAATAATTTTAGGTACCTAGTTCTGGAACCGAAAGCCTAAAACATCGAACTCAAAACGTTTGGGACTATTTTTATATAAATAACAAAAAAATGTAAGTATTAAAATTAAATTTTTCGTGATTTTTCATCATTATTAAAAAAAAGTATTATAAATTTATTTTTTCGTGATTTTTTATTGTTATTTAAAAAAAATGAAAACACGAAAAATTAAATTTATAATATATTTTTTTTATAAAAAAAAAAAAATTGTCCCAATCGTTCCGAGTTCGATAATCGAGTTTATGGCTTTCGGGTCCAGAACGACCTAAAAATAATGGTGTATAAATGCTTGGATGGAGAGGGAGAGGAAGAATAAGCCCAAGGAAACGATGGATGGATTGTGTGAGGAATGACATGAAAGAAACCGGCCAAGAGCGAGTCAGCCAGACTCGCGTACAAACTTTTTAAAGGACAAACTTAACTTTGCTGTTCGATCCCATGAAACACCTAACAACAACAGCCCATAACGTCCACTGTTGGACATAAGCCTCTCCCATGATGGGAGGAATTTACCGTTATCTCCACGCTTGGCAGGCGGATTGGAGATCGCAGTGATGAAAGACTAACAGAAAACGCTGCTGTCCATTCTCTGGTCTACAGAGACGCAAGGTGTTCTGCCTCAGACATTAGTCGCCTTATACGACACCCGTGAGTGTAATGGGTTGGTTCTATTCTACTCTGCCGGATACCACACGGCAAACACCTAATATACACCTAATAGGGACTATAGACCTCAGTATCTGGTATAAATTTCAACTTGCTAGGTCCACCTATTCCTGAGAAAATCGGTGGTGACAGACAGCCTTCTGTCTGTCACCACCGATTTTCGACAAAAACAAGAAAGTGATCTTTTAGGGGTTCCTTTTTTACCTTTTGAGGTACGGAATCCTTAAAAAGTAACATGGGACAAGTGAATGTAGCTTTCTAATGGTGAAATATTTTGATATCGGTTCATTACTTCCGGAGATTACCCCCTACATACAAACTTACAAACATACAAACTTACAAACAAATGTTACCTCTTTATAATATTAGTATAGATTTAGTAGTAAAAATATTTTCCAATTACTTTTTATAAGAAAACCAAATGTATGCTGTATGTATTGGTGACGGTTTAAACTTTAAACCGTCATCAATAATATATAATGTTTTCAGTAATTTTACACTTTAAACTTTAAAGTGTAAAATTACTGAAAACATGAAATTTTAGCTCTGAATGCATCAATGCATTTAAAGCAAAGATCTGAAATCTGAATATAATTAATTGGACAATTGAATTGTTCTTTTATGTAACAATAATAAATCATTGTTTCAGATTTATCACGGAGTTGTATTTTAATGAAAAAGGTCACTTTTTGGCACGTGAGCAGTTCTAGTAAAACGTATTATAAATCTTATCAATATAACTGTTCCATGTGACTGATTTTAATTCAAAACGCATTTTTTTCAACAATAGGCTGGACGTTGTTTTACAAAAACAAAAAAATACGTGTCCATTATTTTCCAATGCTCTAACTGACGGACTAAATAGATTTGCAATTTATTGATGATGCAAACTAGCCTATTATCTTAATTACAGACAGAGTCGATACAGTGCTGGGGCTTGATAAGATGAAAATTAAAAATAAAGTGGGGGTCATAATTATGGGCAATGCGCCTATACTACCTCAAATTAGCAACACTATTTGTGGTGGTTCAAATTTCGTTTCAAATACTGTTGGAATAACGTTCTAATCAGCTTGCACTACAAAGTGGTTGTTACGTCAGTCACTGCAGGCCGAATAGTGCGAAATTAGTGGTTTTTATTCTTTATAAAATTAAATTTTCGTCTTTTCGAAAAAATAAAAAACATAAGACCTGCTGTATAGTTAGTTCAGTTAGTATGCTAAGTTTCATGATCTAATTTGAAGTACTTTTTGAATACCAGCGGTTTATTGTTCGATTTTGAAATAACTTTGGTATTATTTTCTAACGAGAAAATTTTACGGAATCGTGTTTTCGCCAAACATCAGACCTAACATTAATCCTCAACTTTACTATATACCTACCTATTTATTTCAAAATTAATGCTGCAGTATTTTAGGCGTAACGGAGGATCATGTTAAGCCATTTGAGGCAGTATAGGCCCTTTTCGTGAAAAGTCACATTAAACGGCATCCATCACGAAAGCACGAAAAACAATAATTTCTGCCAATGTTTTGTGTTGTACCAGTGCGTGATACGACTGATTATATACCTATATATTTTTATTACATAATTCCGATTAGCTTTGTTGATAAGGCTGATAAATATTGCTTTTATAGTATTGATAAGTTAAAACAATATCCGAAGTAGACTTATTGAAATCATAATATGCACGTGTGGTCATTGAGTGTTTTTCTGCTAAAAGGGATTCATTAAAGCAGAGCATATTGTTAGATATAGTAGATAGGTACCTAGAAAAAGCTGAAAATAAGTTGTTTACTTTAACTGGCGTTATAGGTAACCTACGTGACGACGACATAGCCAGACAAAACAATTGCATTGATGGGATCTTATCTTGTTTGTACTTTTCCAAACAACATTTTAGTAGACGACAAAAGAATTTAATTGATGTTTTTAAGTACAAAACCGAATTTAATGTCAATGATTGCATTACTGCCAGCATCGATCACAATCTTTTCCGCCTGACCATTTTAATTTTTTTTCGCTTAAAACATGCGGAGGCGCCGAGCCACGCCCCCTTAAGTTTGGGCCTATTAGGAAAGCCTCATCTTTGGCACGCAAAATAACAATAACTCTCGTTTGGCGTGCGTCGTTAGTGCGCTCAGCCGATTCGGTATCTTTTCTATACAAACATATTATTTATTATTGTTATTTCTATACAAAGTCAACGGGGCGGGGCTAGAGAGCGTTTCTATGTTGCGAGTGCAAGCAAAAATAAGCTTAGTGGTGGTCGGGCGGGAGTGTCCTCGATAGTACATGGGTTACCTAAAAACAACGGGAAATGGTTAGAGAAATTTTCCTTTTGCCACAAAGTGTAACTGACGACAAATTAATCGAACAAAATTCGTTTTTCTAAAAGGCACACAATCGATGGGAAAAATATCTTGCTAGACAGAAGACATAGTAATAGTCAATTAATTGCTTTGTGCTTTCACTGGTTTTTATCGGCATTGATAAACGAAAGAAATTGCGAATAGTAAAGCCAAATCAGTGCAGATTGTTTGCAGAGTGATTAGTATTGGAGTGACCTTTCCACCGAATGTGGGTTATTTCGGCCATATGCTGACTAGAGCTTGCCATCTCATGAAGACCCTGTCATTTCACAGTTTGGAGAAAGTCTGATCTGGGAAAAGATCAAGAAGTCGGCAATCAAAATACCGATAAGATCTGATTCTCCGGGCCTTGGGACTTTATTTTCAGGAAGCCTCAAGAACTCCAGACTAGAGTTATTTGGCGTCAAGCCGAGACAATATAACTACAAGATTTGTGCCACTTATTACGATCCTCAGTGCAGACAGACTGAGTTTAAAGGAAAGGCAGGTAAGGTAGGACATGGAATGTTGGAGTCCGTCAGAAGTGATTTAATAGTATTAAATCTAATACGCACTTAAACCCGAGGAAACCCAACCAGGGTCAATCCTGGTTGGGTTTCCTCGGGTTTAAGTGCGTATCATATCGAACATAAATAGAATAAGTAAGGTAAATGGAAGGTAAAATTATACCTAAGTCGTAGTAAAACAATAAATAAGGAAAAGTACGGCACGGCATGATGAGGAAAACTACTATGATAACATCAATCTTTATTTAGCGTCCCGAGATATAAAATCGATGTTTTGTTACTGTAAATAAGGATTAGGAATAAACCCTAACTTTAATCGAAGGTACTAAGGTGCACAATAGTGTAGACGTAATTTACGAGCCAAAAACAAACTGTATGACTTTCATCGATTCAACTGCAGTTGACTTTGGTAAACATATATGATGCATTGGGTCATCGATCGACTACATAGCCTTTGCTATTTTTGTCGACTAATATGGCAACTGATATTGGTCTACAGATCCGGTGTTTAATTTTATTGCAACCATGTGTCGACAACAAGAACGTTTTGTTTTTTTTTTATCTGGTAACATTCTGAACAACTTTTTTTTTGTTTTTATTTGTTTAATGGAACCGGTTACTTGTTACAAAACCGATTATTAAGATAGCTACAATAACAAGTTATTGGAAGCAGTCCAGCGGTGAACTCAAAAAGGCTAACTTAATTATTCAAGGCGTGTAAAATTATGGCCATGAGCTATGTTGATTCCAATAAGAATACATTATTTATCGCTTGTTTAAATTTTGCATTTTTGATTCAGTAATGATATTTTTTTTTAATCTACTTACCCCAAATTACAGTTTTAGAGAAATCAGACAGACAATAGTAGGTATCCTAATAGTAGTAATATACAATAATACAAGGTAGACCAATGATATTATAAAGAAGATACGCCATGTTCATACTGAATGGCGTTCAGATATCGTTGCGAGTAATTTAAAACTAAGACAGCGATAGATAATACGGAACGTATAAGATAGAAAGAGATAGCTAGCTATCAAAGTGCAACAATTGTATCACTTTGTCCTCAACAATTTGTGCCTGCTAGTGCGATATCTACCTCTTTTTACTATATAATATCATTGAGGTAGACAATGATTTCTCCTATTGCAAAAATGTGGGTAAGTAGTTATTTGTTTACATTTTTAGTTTTGCTAGCCTGAATTAGACCTTAAGGCGATTACAGGAGCTAAATTAGCAACTCTATTTGTGGTCGTTCAAACTTCGTTTGAAATAGTCTTAGAATAAGGTTCTAATCAGCATGCACTACAAAGTGGTTATTACGTCAGTCACTGCGGGCCGAATAGTGCGAAATGAGTGTTTTTTTGCTATTTACAAAATATCTATTGATTGTACTAAAAAAGTTAAACACTATGATGCTAATATGTTGCTTGTAGAATTATTTGCCAAAAAATCAGAATGATCGCATGTATTTTAGTATGGTTTTTACTCGATAAAAGAAATTTTTAGAGATAAGTTGGTGATTTTTTTAGTTAGTTGTATTATGTTTTCAAATTATATAATTTCTGAATAGTTTATAAAAAAAAATATCGGGGTGTCCCAAGTAGATATGAGCGCCGCGCCGGCGCGCCGCCGTCGCCGTGAATTCATGTCGACGCGTCGTCGCCGAGTAAAGCGTGCGGCGCGCCGTCGCGACGAGTCGCAACTTGCTTTCTCGCTCGCACGCGCGGCCCTATCGCATAAGTGCTTATTTACGGAGACGCGGCGCGTCGTGCGGCGCGTTATGCCGCATAACGCGCCGCGGAGAGGCGGTGTCATCTGCGATATATTTGTATCTGCGCGTGTGAAGCCGCGTGCACCGCCGCGGCCAACGCAACGCTGCATATCAGTAACCGCGCGTAAAATTGCTTCTCCGTAAACACTCCCATACATAGTCAATCGTCATAATTATTATGTTTGAATTGAAAGCGAGCCGCGCCGCACAACGCGCCGCACAACGCACCGCGCGACGCACCGCGTCTCCGTATTTAGTAAGCATAGTCGCTTCGCCACACTCATCGCTAACGCAGTCGAATCGAATATTTTACCGAGTAAACGTGTATTGTAGTGTGGTGTCGTGGTGTTAACAACGAACAAAATATATGATACCAACTACTTAAAATACTTATATTTTCTGTTTTTTTTTTTAATAGTTTTTATTAAATAGATAGCTATAGTGCTCTAATTAAAAGAACTCGGTTTCACTTCAACTCAAATGCTGAAATTATTATTTTTCAGTAAACGTGATCTCCAAATATTATTTAGAAGACTGTAAACTTTTTTTTGTAACAACAATACGGTTTTCTTTGTTATTTTTAAGAAATCTCTCCCTGATAAAAAAAAAACTAAGGCCCACGGCCGGTCATGCCACGCCGCCGCGACGCCGCCGCCGCCGTGCAAATTTCCTGGCTACGCCGCCGCCGCGGAATTGGCCATCGGCGCTCATATCTAGTCCCAAGTCGGCCTAGGCAAAACTAGTTTGTCATCAACCACCTCAAAATCATACTAAATTTGGTGATCAATATTGATATTTTATGTTATAGATGTTAGTGGTCAAAAAGTTATTTTTGGTGGTCATTATACAGGGTGTTTGGCTTATGGACCGACACAATTTTTCCAGGGATTTGGGGGGTCACTAGCTAGGTTCTACCCATACACCCTATGTCCTAAATGTCATGGTTGGTTACATATGTTTTTTCTTTTCAAATGAAAAAATTACCCAAAATGTTTCCTTTAATTCCAAATAACTTTTTCGTTTGTGAGTGTAATGGCACAAAATAATTTTTGTTGTATTCTCCAAAGTCTTCTTAATCTAAATAAATCTTTGTTTCATAGAATTGCTTTCAAGAAAATTTCTTACGAGCTACCAAAGTTATTTTCTTTTTTAAATGTATGAAATTACCTACTTATAGTCTAATGTTAATCTCTAAATAATACTTAATCACTAATTTGCTGGCCCTGATAAATCACATTTCAATTGATTACAACTGCCTGATAATATAATCTGCTATGTTTATTATTATTTTTGTCAAGTATTTAAGATTCTTGTATAAGTAATCCTCTTAAAATCTCTCAAAAGCTTTTATATCTAGTGTGTCCCATTTGCATAAAAATAATTAAAAATACTAATTTTAAAATTAATCATACCTGATGTTTAGCAATCTTGGAGATGACTTTCCGGGTATTGTTAGTGCTATCAGAAGGAGGTGGTTGAGACGGTGGTGATATCCCAAGACCCTTCGAGGACTGAAGACGAGTCTTAATTACTTCTAAAGGACATGTTACCACAGCTCCAGCTGTGCCGGCCACTCTGAAAAGAGGATTATTATGTTTAAGTGAACAATCTCATCTAGTTTCAATTTTTTTTATTTGCTTGTAAGTCCTAACCTACGGTGCTCGGACCTAAGTAGTCTGTAATCGAGTTGCAGAAGTTCCACGTTGGAGTTTTTCAAAGGGCAATGGATCACAGCAATTTGAGCATAAAAAGACAAGATAGAGTATGAATCAACACACTGCATTCCAAAAATGGGTATTAAGGATGCTGGTAAAAAGGCTACCACGCTGAAATGGGACGTATCAAGTCAGCCGCATGGATGACGATCGCTGGGAAAGTCTCTTAGTCTCCACACAGTGGTTGCCAAAAGATAGCTGGTGCCTCCGAGACGGACTCAGAGGCGGACACTCAAAGAGAAGGCGATACGACCTGGACGCGTACCGTGAGGGTTGGTCCCAGCAGGCGCAGGATAAAAATTCCTGGAAGGACTTGGCCTTAGCCCATCAGTGTGGCAGCTAGGCTATTAAAAAAAATTGTAAAAACCTATGTACGAAATAAACATTGTTTAATTATTTTGTCATTTAATATTTGAAGAACAGGAGATCGCAGGAAAGACCTGGGATGAGACTTGCACTGACTAGGGACGCATGGCATAGAAGAAGGGAGGAGAATTATTCTCAGCATTGGTTCGATCAAGGCTGCTACTGATGATTTAATGCCACCTGAAGAAGCATCCCTTGCCTGATTTTATTTTTCGTGTGGTTAGTGCATAACCTGGTGTAAGAGTTTGTATGCCACCCATGGGCCTCGACTTGGCTATACATGCCGTCGATAGATATGTCTTAGACATGCTGGTTTGGTTTCCTCACATTGTTTTCTTTCACCGAAGCAAGTGACTATCATACAACTAGGTTAACTAGGTTAAAAAGCAGCAATAGCCTAGTGGTGTAACTGTCGCACTGGCAAATCATAGTTCTCGAATTTAAACCCAAGATATGCACCCCCGATTTTTCAGACTCATGTGCGTATTGTATGATAGTCACTTGCTTCGGTGAAAGAAAACAACGTGAGGAAACCCTTATTCTTTGCCTGCTTTAGTAATGCGAACGCCATGATGAATATGATCATTTAATTATTCTATATTCAAATCTCAAGTTCGAGGTTCATGATTGGTTGTTGTTTTAAATTGTCTACCAATGAAAATAAATTATAGAAACTCTATCATACCTTCAGAAACATGGAACAGTTATGTAAAATTTAATAAACAAGCTTAGCTAGCACATAGTCTTACGAAATAAACATACATGTAATTAAATTGGGTGCTAAGGTCTTATGAAAATAGTTTTTCTCAACTTATTTACCTAGATAGTTTAAACGGTGATATATTGTTATCTAATCATGTGGATGAAGTAGACTTTTTTTTTAATTAAATATATTGAGTGAAATTAACTTGATACCATTATAAATTACTTTATATAAAAAGCTGTTTTTTTAGTCTGATCTAGTTTTTTTTATCAGTATCAGTAATGGCTACAAAACGTGTGCTCTGTCTCTTTGTGTGAATGTGGGTTTGTCAACTAGGTATACTAATTTGTTGCAATTTAGCACATTTTTGAGATAAAAGTGTAGGAACATTTATTCAGAGGTTTGGGTGCTGCCCGTTCTTGTTTGATAAAAGCATAGTTTATTATTATTATTATATTATTCTATCTCTTCCAACTAAACCTGTGATGAAAGATTATGCATAGAATTGATGGTGGATTGTAACTGTCAAATATTATTATGAAATTTGTAGATTGTATCTGCTAGCATTGTTATATTTTTTGGTCAGAGTAATGCTTATTTTGTACTCTTACTCCAGCAAAGATTTCTACTGAAATCATTTAGTAAATGCTTACTTATTACATGCATCAACAACATACCATGGTAGGCACTAGATATTGTATTACGGTTTGATAACTACATTTTCAAGGTGCTTTGAGTCTGCATTTAATTAACAGAGATTGATTATTTAACTGAAAACTAATGTGACAATGTTTGCTAAGATAACTCAAGAACACGAAACTTGGCTTGTAAGAGTATAAGAATAATACGATCAAAAATTTTGAAATGTTAGATGTTTGAGTAGATGTGTGCCACGCGTAGGCACAGTGAAAACGCTGGCGCTTTAAATTACTTTACTCTTTGCGCTGGCGTAAACAACGTCTCGCCACATGTGCCAAGCCAATACTTGCGAGTTCTCTAGCCATCCAGATTATGATATAGCTAAAAGATAACGCACTACACTACATGTTTATCATATCGCCGACCTCCCTCGGCGCAATACTCACCCTCCGGCTAACAAATGTATCGCAGTATCCTTCTGAGACATTTTAGCGCCACAGGAATAATTACATGACTGCAAATTGCGACTGTCTATAAATAAACAAATGCACCGCTTATTATAGCAATGTCCACACTACGTTGGAAACACTTGGACTATGTCTAATAATTTGATTTTACACTTATTTTACTGTTAAATGTTTTAATTTTCAAGAAAAATAAAGTAGCAATTCATGTGATCACAATAAATATCGGCAAAAACTTCATTCATTGCACAGCACACAGCACTGTCGTACGTTCGTCGTCTCGTAACAATATGCACACGAACACAAGGCGGGCTCACGTGCACACGGCTCGTCTACACACACTAATGAAATTTTCGACGACTACGTCACTACGCGGCTACGTGACGTCGCAATCGCGACTGTCGGCATTTATCGGCAACAACCTCCGCTTCTGTGGCAACCAAGTGGCAACATTCAACAACGCAGCAACCTGCCTCGGCATTCGGCAAGTAATCGACCCAAAGACTACAAAATCGGCCGCTATTGGTTGACAGAATTGGTGGTACAAAAGGCCGAAACATTTTTCGAAGTAAGGCCGAAATCGGCCAGACATAAAGCGGCTTTCAGACTACGCTTTAATATAATAGCTTAAAGTTCATAGCACAACAATATCGCGCACCATACATTGTTATGGACACGTTCACACTGTACTGTACTATATATTATTGGCTTAGTAGACGCTATAAAATTGTGCGATGCGCTGAATTCATGCTGTACTATATCACGCGCTCATTATCATCATTATCCGCATAGATCCTCATTATCTAAATCTTCAAAAAGTTTGAAATCACCACGTTGTCCTCTGAACTAAATGATTTGATATCCAGGGTCTGGCATTTTTCTTCTTTCGTAGCATTAATGACAAGATAGTGTCAAATTCGGCATTGTCATCATCACTCGATGAGCTTTCAAGATCCAGTATTAAATCCATTGTGTCGATCATGATGTGTGCTGTGCAACTGTGCACACTCTTCAAAGATCGCGGTCAACTGAGCTTGCTATATACTATAAATGCTTGCGATAATATCGCATAATGTGAACGCCAAATTATATAGTATAGCATTAGGTCCTTCTTTGCTATACTAAATAGCACAATAGTATAGCGTAGTCTGAAAGCCGCTTTATTATCACGGAATCTAGGAAAGAGAAAAATAAAAAGCGAAGCAAAGTGTTGGAATCAATCAAGATCAACGATATCTTTTTCAAAAGAAAAATCTGTTTACTGATATTCCAAAGTGGTTATCGAGAATGTCAGGATTTAAATTTTTCTATACAATCTCGCACACAGCATAGATACAGATTGCATAGAAATGCGGCGACTGCGGTGCGGCAGTCTGCGTTCACCTAAAGGCTGCTTTACGCCGAGGCAACACTGTGCGATATTGTGGCATGCCACAAAGCCGCATGCTATAATAATGTAAAATGTTGCACATCGTAGGAAGTATCTCGCGGCATGGCAACAACTTGCATCATGCATGCTGCTAAACAGAAAAAACGAATTATATTGCGAATTAGGGTGTGTGATGTGGGGTCATCGCGTAGTTATACCGTCGTTGTGTAGAACAAAAGTTATTTCGGAACTCCACGATGTTCAGGGAATAGTTAAAACAAAGGCGCTAGCTCGTAGTTACGTTTGGTGGCCGGGAATAGACGAAGCTCTAGAGAAGGCATGTCGCTCGTGTGTTATATGTTCAGCTGTAGCGGACGCTCCGCCAGCACATGTGCCATGCTCATGGCCGTGGCCGTCACGTTCCTGGTCCAGGCTCCATTTGGATTTTTTAGGGCCTATTGGTGGTTTGACCTATTTGGTTATTGTAGATTCTTGTTCAAAATGGATCGAGGCAATAAAAATGAATAGAACTACAGCGCAAGTGGTAATTCATGTACTACGGAATTTGTGGTCGCAATTTGGTCTTCCGAAACCAACAGTTAGTGACAACGGTCCACCCTTTTCAAGTTTAGAATTTCAAAATTTTCAAAAAAATAATTGTATAGAACATATTTTTACATCTCCATGTCACCCAGCTTCTAATGGTGCAGCTGAAAGTGCGGTAAAAATTTGTAAACGTACTATTAAAAAGGCGTTCAAACAAAATGTTAATGTTGATATAGCACTGTCGAGATTTCTATTAGCTTATAGAAATACGGAACACTCTACTATCGGTGATAGTCCGGCTAGTCTATTACAGGGTCGTAGTCTTCGTATGAGGTTGAATACCTAAAGCCAGAGCGTGAATCACAGGTAGCAGCGCGTCAGGCTCGTAGTGAGCGTGACGCGGATGGGACGCAGCGTGAATTAGAACCGGGAGCTCTTGTTTGGTATCGTGAATATAGGGGCTCAGATAAATGGGTACCTGGTACGATTCTTAGACGTTTGGGTAACACCGATTATTCTATTAGATCCGGAATTGGAACAGAATGTCACAGACATATCGATCAGTTGAGGTTAAGGGTCTTGGGTGAAGTTGGTAGTGATATTCCTAGAGAGAGTACGGCGGCCACGTTAGATCAAATTGCAAAAAAGTTGGAAATCAATGAGCATGCACGTAATTCTCTATCAGTTCCCATGACTAGTGGCGAGGATCTAGATCGGGGTGCGGCTGGTTCTATAGAATGTAGCGTTGAGGGTGATTCGTCTCCAAAGTCACTGACTCCTGCTGTAGTGGGGGCTCAAGATGTTTCCCCAGATATTTCCTGTGGGTCACCGGGAAAAACCAATGTGTCACCCAATGGGGATTTTTCTGGCAGCGTTGTCGAAGTGAGTAACCGTCCAATGAGGTTACACAAACCACCTGTCAGATATGGGTGGGATGACGGTTAAGTTTTATTTATATTTAGTATTACATACATATGATTAGAGAGTTGATGTGTTTTGTTAAGTGTTGTAGTATTTACTTTTGTCTTACTATTAGTAATTAAGGGTAGAGGTGTTGTGTATGTACACGCCTTTTCCGTCCTTCATGGATGAGTCTATGGTTTCGCTCTCTTACAATAAACGCCTCGAACTGAGCACACGTCTTTCATTCAACAGTTACTTCATCAGCCATATTCTACGGTGTCTTGTCCCCTCGATCAATCAAGTTGGTAGACCAAAACACTCCAATAAAATTTACAGCACGATGCTTTGAATATTATCTAGGCACGATGTTGCCTCGGTGTAAAATAGGCTGTCGCATACCGCAATTGCCGCTTAAGGCTGATGCTCCAGGGTAGCCCGCGAAATTCAAATTTTCTTACGTTTTTGGCAAATTGCAGGCCAGTACTAGGTTGTATGTTGATTAAAATATTGGACGCGATTGTAAGACGTATGTAGTTATAGAATTATAATCATCAAAACCATCAATACAACCGTCCAAGTTCATAAAGGTCGAGAAACGATTTTTTCAAGGTCAAAGTCATTGCTAGACCTTTATGAACTTGGAGGGTTGTATTGATGGTTTTGATGATTATAATTCTATAACTACATACGTCTTACAATCGCGTCCAATATTTTAATCAACATACAACCTTGCACTGGCTTGCAATTTGCCAAAAACGTAAGAAAATTTG
This sequence comes from Xestia xanthographa, assembly GCA_905147715.2. Lineage (NCBI taxonomy): Eukaryota > Metazoa > Arthropoda > Insecta > Lepidoptera > Noctuidae > Xestia > Xestia xanthographa. The sequence goes on along the minus strand of LR990660.1, from coordinate 9,962,860 downwards.
AATTTCGCGGGCTGGTCGAAGCATTCACCTTAAAGCATACCACAAGATGACGCACGCCTCAATATGTAGCATGCAGCAATACCGCACAGTGTTGCCTCGGTGTAAAGCAGCCTTTAGAAAATTTTACTTTATGATTTCCAGCAGTCGCGTTCCATTCCATATTACCAAAGAGTTAAATATCATAATACAGTTTACGAACGTCTACGCGAGGTATACATCTGAGTCATCTGAGTAGACTGAAGAACTCATTACTCAACTTTGATTGTCGGCCTTTCTGTGTTTGAAAGAGATAGACGCAATGCATGCCGACCATTGACTTGAGAAGTAGATGATGCCGACACGAAAACAAACGGATAATATTTTTACAATTTGACATTGGCACTTGGCAGTATGAATTTTTCTCATAGAGATAGAAAGAAAGGAGAAAACTGAATTAGTATGAAGCTTGGTAATTTATTCAAAATGAACGCAACCACAGAGTTTACTGTATTAAGCGAAAGAGGATAAAATATAGTTTAACTTAATTATATCGTAATCACGGAAATATCCTGCAAAATAAAGATATTCATTTTTGAAGTTTTTTTATTTTTAGTTCACAATGCAACACAGGTAGATTTTGGCAACACCATGTTTTACGTTCCTATACATATCGCAACGCTAATTATTATTTATGAGGATGGTCGTACTGAAACGCATTTTTGGCAATCAAGGTCTTAAGAATGGTTACGCTTTGGATCAAAAGAAAATAATGAGGAATAAAAATGAAAAACAAGGTGTACCTACCGACATGTTTGTGCTTTGAACAATTATACTTGAGAATGCATTCAGCGTAATTCGGAACTCGCTGCTTTGAATGACATTTGAAAAAAGCTAGATATGTCATGTCAATGTTACGATAGATAAGTCCGTCAGACAGTTGAGACAGATACGGCTGCTTTACAGCGGGGCAACACTGTGCGCCATTGCAGCATGCCTCAAGGTCGCGTGCTACAATTATTAAAAATGTTGCACAATGGATTCCATACCACATTTTTGGTGCGTCAGACAGTTTCTAAGTTATGTTTTACAATGCTTTGAAAATCATCTAGGCACGATGTTGCCTCGGCGTAAAATAGGCTGCCGCATACCGCAATGAGAGGTTTTCCTTTTGAGGTTTTAAAAAAAAACTTAGTTTCCAAGAACTCTATAGATGGCGTTGAAGTTACTATGCCAGAGCCAAAACGCTTGAAAAAAAACCATTGTGTCACGTCACATACTCTCGTTGACTGACACTTTCATTTGCTTAACCTTCCGAATATAACCAACATTTCTCGCGCTTTGTTAAAATCAGTTTTTTTAGGTTCCGTTCCTTGCATTATCATACTTACACCTAGCGCCATCTATCCAGCGACTAGGGAAGAGCTAAAAAGAAAATCCCTCATTGCCGCATATTTTGGTTATTTGTAGCATACCACAAGATGACGCACGCCATATTTAGTAGCATGCTGCAATGCCACACAGTGATGCCCCGGTGTAAAGCAGCCTTTAGTGATTTGACTGCGTGCGTTCTGTTCAATGTGTTATTCGGTGCAAAAATAGAGCGCATCATCTTTAGAGAGATAAGAATACCTCAAGTACGTATTTGTATTAATAAATTATAATTGGGCCCAAACTCAGCACAGCGCCATCTATTGACATTATTAAAACTTCTCTACATCTACACTAATTATTAGATCTTTGAACATTATTTTCTCGAAAATGCAGGCAATTTCCAGCTTGAAACTTCAGATTAGGCAGTCTATTATGCAGTATTATCTGTGATAATTTTCTTTACAGTGGTTAGATTTTCTTAGAATAAAGTACCAAAAAAAACCATGTCCTTTTTTCTGCGATTTCCATGACACTGACACTGTTCAAGTGTTCATGTTGACGTGTGTCAGAAAGACTGTCAATAGGGTTCTGTTCTGGCAGAAAATAATTGCACTGCGTTGTTGCATAATTCTGCGTTTTGATAAATATATTGTATCGGTATCGGGTAATCGTTTGCCGGTAACTTATTCAACGTAACTGCATTTCTTTCACTGCATTTCATAATGTTTACTCGCCGGCTTACGCTGTAAGTATCTTCTGAAACAATGCAGAACTACCGACAAAAAAAAACTTAATTTTCACGTGATTTTAAACCACGAATTTTTCTTCTGCATTAAATTATTCTTTGCTTCACCTAGGTGCTCGTCTGCACCATTTCTTAATGCATTAAGCATTTTATCGAACTGAATTACCTAATTTTATAAAACGGACATTGCTCCGACCGGCCGGTAGCTGCAGTTGCCATTGAGCAATATTGATTTGACCTCGATGAACTGTTCCCAGCTGGTCTGCGGGCGCGACTCGTATGAAGCACACTCTCCCGGAGCTGCCCTATGAGTACAATGCTTTAGAGCCTGTGATCAGCAGGGAGATCATGAGCTTGCACCACAGCAAGCATCATGCCACATACATCAACAACCTCAATGCTGCTGAGGAGAAGCTGGCTCAGGCACAGGCTAAAGGTAACTATTACAGTTTTGAAGAGATTTTACTAATACTTATTCCATTAATTTTTTAAACCTACACCTTTCCAAAAGTATGAATTCCTTGTGAGCTGTGGTGACCAAGTGATATTGGCACCAATTTACCAGTTCTAGTAGGTTGTGAGTTTGAACCCAAGCAAGCACTTTACTTTGTGGAGTTTATTTTATCGCCACTGCTCTCAAAACTATAGGAGAATTATATTGTGAGAAAACCATAAATTTGAAGACCTGTGACATGCCATAGTCACACAGAGTGGAGGACCGTGTCCCAGCAGTGGAAACATTACAGGCTAAGGCAGCTTAGGCAGTTATTCATGTATACTCATCTGCACATTGTGTTATAATACTTTAGCAGAGGACACGGACCAGATAATAGGGCTCCACAGTGTAGTAAAGTTTAACAAAGGAGGTCATATCAACCATTCTATTCTGTGGCCGAGCCTTACTCCAAATAAAAGTTGCCCTTCTGAAGCTCTCAAGCAGGCTGTTATCAAGTAAAGAGATTTAATTTTTGTATTTTTAAGAGTTTATATTAATTAGTGTAACAGATTTTGTCTAGAAGTTAATTTTAGTCTTTTGGGTATGTTTTATTATGTAAGTAAGTATCTGTATTTTCATTTCATGGTGAATTTAGTAAGAAAATTTTCTTTTAGTTCTTTATTTCTCGCAGAATGATCTCTGGTTTCTGAAAAGCCTTTTAATTTAATATTCTATATCTCAACTTATATTCCCTTTATTGACTTCAGGGGGGCAATTCCCGTAATTAGAAGTAAGTTCACATTCTCATCTCAGTCTTACTCTGTCAAAAGTACTTCTTATTTCCATTCTTTTTTTTTGGCATTGATTGTTGTTGATTGAGATTGTGACTAGATTTTGACCATTTTAAATTACAAAAAATGACCTTTTGATTAACTTATCATAAACTGGATACAGCTTACAGAAACCATGTGACAATCTGACAGAGTACGAAAATCTGATGAAAAAATTGTGAAATTCTAAATTGTCCATGACCATATCTTCAGGTGACATCAGCACAGTAATCAGCCTGGCACCGGGGCTGAAGTTCAATGGTGGTGGTCACATCAACCACACAATTTTCTGGCAGAACCTCTCCCCCAATGGTGGGAAGCCTTCTGGTCCCCTCACACAGGCTGTTGAGAAGTAATTCAAATTAAATTTACTACTTGCATGTGTCTGGCTTTTGGGTGGTTTTTGGTTCTTAAATATATTAGTATCTTATTTTCATAAAGTTAGAGCTGATTCTACCAACATTTATAAGGTATCTGATATTGATTACAGTTTTGTGTGAAAAGAGATTAAGGATGATAATAAAATTGGACTTCAGATGTAGGTTACCAATGAAAAACTTTTGGAAAGTTTGTCTAAGCAAACTATCTGATGTTGGTAATATCAGCACTCATTACACAATGTGGTAGGACACCGACGCAGAAACGCTTACCATGAATTCAGTACATCATTCTGAACCCTCCCCCCCCCCAGGGCTTGTGAGCTTTTGTGCGTTGGTGTATCTTCATCTTGTATTGTTAGTGAGATCATTAATCAGTGTTGTTTCTCTGCTTGCTTTCTCCGGACTGATACTGTCTTTATTTTTATAACTTCCATTTATCTAAAGCTGTAAATATGTAACAGTGATTACTATAATTGTTTTTATCAGTTTGGCTTGAGTTTGTTTACATTCATTTTGTATTGTTTTGCTTTTTAATTTGTGGAAATTACCGCTTTGCGTCAATGGTTGAGATAACCTGCATTGTAGTTTGGCATGTTAACCTATTGTTGACATAAATCCGGGATGTGATAAGAAGTACCTGATATATTATAATAATTAGCAGCAAAAGTATTCAATAATATTGTATTATTCAGGTTACATACTATACAAGGTTAGTTTTCATGACCAGCCAAAATTTAAAATTAATTAATATCAAACCAAAAGTGCATTTTAAATATTATTGTCGAAAAAAATAAAATAAAATAATAGCATTCATTTGAAAATTATTGAGAGAATGAGATGAATAATTCTAATTATTAGAGCAGCGGTGACCCAGTGGTGGCGGCCCCGACTTACGAACAGTAAGTCGTGGGTTCGAACCCAGACAGGCGAATTGCTTTGTGTAATTTATTTCATCACCACTGCCTTTAAAACGGTGAAGGAAAACATCGTGAGGAAACCGGCATATCCTAGAACCAAAAAATTCGAAGACATGTGACATCTACCAATCCGCACCGGGCCCGCGTGGTGGATTATAGCCCATTCCCTCTCATAGAGAGGAGGTCTGTGTCCCAGCAGTGGGAACATTAATAGGCTGATGATTTGAAAATGTCCAAAAAAAATCATAAATCATAAACCTAGTGGGAATCAATGCACTTGTGTGCGTACATGTACCGCCAAATGTACGTGTGTGCTGCTAACTGCTACCTATCTAGGTTGTTGAACTGAATTGTGCTGTTGCAATATCCACACGTTGGCATTTTGTAGGTGGACAGGAATGAAATCTTTAAAAAGAAAAAAGTTTTTTTTTTATTATATCGAACATAATAAATATCGAATCTTATATCTGAAAATTTGGCCTTTTATTGTAAAATAACTCTGTATAATACGTTTTAAATGCAACTGAAAATATAGATTTCCATCAAGAAGTAGTTAAATTATTTGCTGATTAAAAATTAGATAAGCCCATTATGAAATTATTTTCTCATACTTTTTGGCCATTAGTAGCATCTCCATTGACTTCATTAACTGACAGGGAGCATTTTGGAGCTGACTAAATCCTCATTATTTAGCTTTTTTCTACTTAGGAATAGGAAAGGTACGGTTGTTACTTCAACCAATGATAATGTTGTTAGAGTTAGTGATCATTGTTGTGATTTGTGAATCACAATGAACAATCTGTGATATCATTATTGACACCTTTTTAGACATAAATGGCTATATTCATGAAAATAATCAATCTTCCAGTGTGGCTTGTTTTGTATTTGTGTAGGTGTTAATAAGGTTCAACAGACAGTGTTTTATAAACTAATTGGCAGAATAAACATTTTCAGTTGTTAGCACTTTATTTAATTAACTCTCGTACAAGGCATTTGGTTTCAACAGGAAATTATACCCACAATACTAAAGTGATCATTCAGTGTAACCAACTTTAACAATGTGGTGTTCACTAGAAACACTAGTTAGGGTTTAAAATAAAACCACCAAATTATCAGTAAGTAGATGAACTCTTAAGGGTACGTGTGCTCGCTGCCCGGGATAAGTGGGGACTAGTCGAACGACGGAACCTTAAAGCTCACGCTACCATTATTAATATATCACATCTCTTCCTTAAAATAAATGGAGAGTGATTCAAAATTAAGAATAATCATCAAATGTGCAAAACCAGCCAGCTACATTCATAATAGTCATCATTGTCTGGGTTCGGCGCAGTATGTCATGAAATCAATTAGAAATATTTTCTAAAATCTTTGTATCGATTTTAAGGGACTTTGGATCATGGGATAACATGAAGAACCAGCTGGCAGCGGCATCCGTTGGCGTCCAAGGGTCAGGCTGGGGTTGGCTGGGGTACAACAAACAAACAAAGAAGCTGCAGATTGCCACCTGCCAAAACCAGGACCCTCTGCTAGCCACCACAGGTAAAAAAAATATCGAGTCCAATTTTATAATACTTAATTAAGGTGGATGCTTCACCTGCCGGGGTTGCGGGACTGTTCGAAAGAGATACCGTGGCCCCGGAACACAAAGGGCGATGAAGGAACATGGATGGGTTTTAGTCAGTAAAAGTCTGACACTCCCTCCTGCTCCGCCCAGAGCGGGAGGAGTTATTTGATGATTTCCCATCCGAAAAAAAAAAAAAGGTGGATGCTTCAGGGTAGCCCGCTAAATTGCACACAATTGAATTACTTTTTCATGAAGTAGTCATTCAATTGAGTTACATGAACTTGGACGGTTGTATTAATTATTATAATTCTGTAACTACATACGTCTTACAGCTGCGAATCATATTTTAATCAACATACAACCTAGCAGTGGCCTGTAAATTGCAAAAAAATTAAGAAAATTTGAATTTCGCGGGCTGCCCTGGAGCATCCACCTTAAACAAACATCTTACTTAAGGTGGATGCTCCAGGGTAGCCCGCGAAATTATTATTTTTTTACGTTTTTTACAATTTGCAGGCCAGTGCTAGGTTGTATGTCGATTAAAATATTGTTCGCGACTGTAAGACGTATGTAGTTACAGGATTATAATCATCAAAATCATCAATACAATCCTCCAAGTTCGTAAAGATGTAAAAAAATACTTTTTCAAGGTCAAAGTCGGTCCTGCACCTTTATGAACTTGGAGGGCCTTACTATTAGTCTTAATTGCGTATTCTTCGTTCCAGGTCTCGTCCCCCTATTCGGCATCGACGTCTGGGAACACGCCTACTACCTGCAATACAAAAACGTGAGGGCCGACTACGTCAAGGCAATATTCGACATCGCCAACTGGGGAGACGCCTCGAAGAGATACGAATGTGCACTGTAAAACACGAACCTCACCAAAATCTAAATTTAAATTGGTTGGAATTGGAACCATCTAGATGTGAAAGCTTTATATTATGTTACACTCATGGCGGAGCACTGAATTAGATTCACGTGTTGATAAATAAGTTTTAGAATATTTTTTTTTCCTTAAATTGTGTTTTATTTTTCTTTTTGGGCCATAATACATAACAGAAGCCGCCGAGGTCATGGCAGGAACCAATGGGGTTAGCCGGTGAAAGATGAAAGCAGATGGCGCTAGCATAGTTTGTTCCCAATCCACAGTATGTAATTTTGGCTTACTTGTGGCCAGGTTCAGTTTGTGTTTATTTGATAGCTTTTACTATTTTGGAGGCTTAACAAAGACAATGACAATTTTTTTTTGAGTAGTTTTGGCTACATAGCAATTATCGAGAAAACCCCATAGAAACCATAGAAATGCAATATCTTTTTTCAGGTACATCAGTAACGAATGAATGAAGTATCTTCTCATTAAGAAAATACAAAACTATAATATTGCCAAAAACTAGATTCGAAACGCGGATAATTAAGACGTTATTCAATGTTTTTAGCAAAAACATAAATATTTATTTGCCGGTTTTTTTTTTAATTACCGCTTTTTCTTTTTAATGGAAAATGTTTACGACATAATAATACATTTGAATAAAAAATATCAGCTCAAAAGAATAAAGGGGTGATGAGATATAATTTAATTTTTTTTTTTTTTTTTTTTTGTAATTTTATGACCTGGTAACTGGACCTTTAGGTCAAAGATATAATTTTAAAAAAAATTGTTTAGGGTTGTCACTTACCTTCTTAACCATTTGATTACTTTATTCTGATCATTAATAAAATCGAAAAAAAAAAAAAAAAATTTGATTGATTTAAATTATACTAGATTATTTTAATGAACATATCACACGCGCAAAAGCCTTAGCATTTTGAACCGATTACGAAAAAGAAGGATGTTTCAATTCGATAGAATATCTTTTTCTATTTTATTGATATTAAGTATATAACCTTTATTATAACCTATAAAGTTATACTTTCCTAAAATGTGAAAGACAAAACTTTAACAACATAAGCTGGGAGTACCTCCACGTGGTGAAGGCGGTAACAACATCATGTTATCGTCAGACAAGTATTTATCGATTGTGATAATGACGACAATGACAAAATATAACTTTTTTTATTTGTTTTTATTTATCGTTTTTTTTTAACCCTATTTCCATAGAATTTTCTAAAATATTTAGAAACGCTTTTTCTCACCACCCCTTTGGGTTACGTATGTAATTTTTTAAGACGTGCTAAACAACAGTTATGTACATATTTATAGCAAAGAAAAAAATGCGGTAATGATAGGGGTAAAAAAAAAAAAACAATAAATAGTGAAATTCAAAAAATTCAAAATAACAATCAAAGCTACAGCTCCTTAATTTTTTATATAGATAAATATTCTGATATTACGTCGTTTGTAGTATTGAAAAAAACGATACCATTAATACTTTTGGAGAAAAAAAAAAAAAACATTAACTTTTCTTTGAGGTCGTTGAACTTTCACAAAAAAATATTTTTCTCTGAAAATATAGACAATTTTACCGTGGGAATTTTTACCAATTATTAAGTATCGCAAGTTCTTTCGAATTAATACATAAAATATATCTGGCCACATCTAAGTCAAAATTACACACTGTGCAATCTGACCAATGAGGTCAAGCCATTTTGAAATATAAAATGATATTACTAGATTTTCTACCAATAACGATGCTTGGAATTGGAACCAACTATGCTAGCGCCATTAGTTTCACAAATTACACAAAGTAATGCGCCTGTCTGGGTTCGAACCCACGACTTTAATGTTCGTAAGTCGAGGCCGCCACCACTGGGCCACCGCTGCTCCTCAAATCTCTAATGCCATACAATTACCAAAGTCAAGTTTTAAATAACCCATTCCCATTACGAACAGATATTTTACCAAGCACGTAGATTTCCACGGCAATGTCGTATCGTATCCTTAGTAAAAGTTTTGGCCCTCAGTTCCTTAATACATTAGGGTGTATAAGAATAAACCAAAGAAACAAGCGATGGATTTATTGTGAATGATGAAGAATGGCGGTAGGAGTACCTACACGTAGCATGACCATCGTGGAAAAGGGTTGAATCGACAAAAAACAGATTTTAGAATGATTTCTATCGTATTATGCATGGCGACGTTAAAAATTAAGAAAATAAATATTTCTATTCTTCAGTCGATAAAAGAGATTATGCGTTATTACTAAACACCCGAACAACGACAAGCATGACGACATTTTTTTCTCTACTTTTGACACTTGGGGGTTAACATTTCTTTCTCAACAAAATAATCACATCTGACTACAAGAAGATTCTTGATACTTACTTGAATTTGATTCCAGATTGCTTTTGCAACTTTCTTGCTAACTGTACTTACATTTTGACGTGACAACGTCTTATAAATTGGTTTGCCGGGTGACACTTCAAGAAACTGGGTAACGCTCCTCCGCTCACGTTATGCGCTCACAATGAGAGCGAGTGAGAGGCACGCGTCCCGCCTAAGAGCGAGAGAGACAGACATAAAAAGTTTATTTTACCACTCAAAGTCGTTGTCACGTAAAACTTTCGCCCGTATACAGACTTTACAGGCAACCAATTTTTTTTTGACAATCTGTGAATGGTGATTCCTAAAATTTTACGAAAATTATGGATAGTCTCCAGGGACCATTTTCGTGTAGCTCTAACGGTTAAGGTAGTACCCCTTACTCGCGATCGTACCTACGGTAAACTTTAGCACGGTAATATTATAATACAGTAGTGTAACTCGGCCGCATGATAGAAATAAATGCCTACAGCCGCGCGGTACGTAAACATGCGTTAGGGCTGCCCGTCTCCAGCATTTTAATTACATTTGCCTACTTTCTGTTTCTATTTAGTTTTGTGATTGTAAATATCCTTTTTATATAAATAAATGAAATACTTTGTTTGAATAGGAAGTGTTCAATAAACATGCGTGTTGTTTTTTGATTGGTAGATTTAATTAAAAAAACATGTTTTTAGTTTGAAAAACAAATCGGGCTTATAAATTTGCGACCGAAAAATATTTGCGCCTCGACTGAGTCGTACGAAATGCTTTATTGTTAAATTTTAAAGTATAATAAATCCGCATTCTTAGATAAAGCTTAATTAAAAATACCTAAAAAACCTACCTACTAGTAAGTAAAATTATTTTATAGTCTTACCTTTCAGAGTTTCCAGGTAATTTAAAAAAACTTATGTCTGGATGCGTTATTGACGAATTCATACAACCAAAAACAGCACAATATTTCCTACTCGTCATATAATTAACTGATTTTTAGAGAAAAAATCGCGCGGTTATTGTTAAAAAAACAACACACCGTCCGTTCGACACTGCGGTACAGCCGTGACTGTCTGGGCCCCGAGCGCACCCCGAGATCGAGGCGTATAAGTATAGCTCGCGTTTCGTCCGTTTGTATGAAGTTGGAGTACTGTATTATAATATTACCGTGACTTTAGTGTCTGACAAGCAAGACGTCCATCAAAATGGTCTGACAACTGAGAAAGCATCTTTTGATAGTTCCTCAAGTAACATACATACGTTTCATTCAGGTTTTATATTATGTTATGACGAATAAGTTTAGCTATAATTCATCATACTGGGGTACATGGGTGTTTGACACTGGTTGGAAGTTGGAACCGTCTGAACTGTCTGACAATGGACGAGGTGGTTTATAATATTGTTCCAAATGAAATATATCAAAAATGAGCTCGAAACTATGTTAGACTCGAAAGTGAGGACCAATTTTATACACCTTTGCCACCTGATAACTTTAAAAAAAACCGTGATCCAAACTTCATACTCGGGGAGCGTTCAAAGGAACATACCTACACAGAGAAACTTCCAGGTTTTATAAAATAACGAAGGTCTGAACGTCGCGGGCTCTCTTCTATAAAAACAGTTGAGTGAGTGCAAGTTTTTTGAACACATGTAGTTATGGTGCTGACCCCATATTAAATAGTTGGGAAAAGGCTAGGCAGATGATGAATTTATGGATTATGAAGTAGGTAATCCATAAACAAGAAGCTTATAAAATTTTGTATTTTTTTTTTGTATTGAAGCACTTGAAGCGGTTGCGATAGCCGTTGAGAGGATCCGGCAACTGGGTCTCGAGGTGGCATTGCACAAGTCCGAGGCCATGTGCTTTCATGGGCCTCGGAATGCGCCACCTCCAGGATCCTTACTCACGGTAGGAGGGGTATCCATCGGTATCGAGTCGACTTTGAAGTACCTAGGACTCGTCCTCGACAGCCGGTGGAACTTCGTGGAGCACTTCCGACGTTTGGCCCCCAAACTGGAACGGACTGGGGCTGCCTTCAGGCGGCTCCTGCCCAACCTGGGGGGGCCGAACGCCTCCTGCCGGAGGCTCTACGCGGGAGTCGTGCGGTCCATGGCCCTTTACGGGGCCCCGGTGTGGGCGCGTTTATTGAGGCGGTCAACCGTCCACTACCTGAACGCGCCCCAAACGGTGGTAGCCGTAAGGCTGGCCCGGGGGTACCGCACGATCGCCCGCGAGGTGGCGAGCCTCGTTGCCGGATTGCCGCCATGGGATGGAGGCAATAGTCCTCGCGCGCCTATATGAATGGCGCGCGGAGGCGCTATGCCGGTGGGAAACTCTGCTGCCGCGGCAAATTGTCGCTCAACGGACAGACTTCCGGCGGGATATCATGGCGACATGGAGAGAGCGACTGTCGCAACCCCGTGCAGGGCACGCCACAATAGTGGCGATAAGTCCCTTCTTTGAAGAGTGGCTTGAGAGACGCCACGGCGTCCTCACCTTCCGTCTGATGCAGGTCTTCACCGAAAACGGTTGTTTCGGGAGGTTCCTGCACCTGAGGAAACGCCCGGGTGTTTCCACTGCGAGGATCGACCGGAGGACACGGTGGAGGTGTGCCCCGCGTGGGCGGAGCACCGCCGTGTCCTCGAAGCGGTGATTGGCGGCGGCGACCTCTCGCGTCCGGCCCTGGTGCAAGCCATGGTTTGGAGCGAGATGGAATGGGACGCCGTCACCTCCTTCTGCGAAGCAGTAATGCTAGAGAAGGAGGTGGTGGAACGAGAGAGGGAGAGAACCTCACTGCGTTCCGGCTGCCGCGGGAGACGCGCCGGGCGTCGGGGGCCACCTCGTGGCCCCCGGCCACCGTAAGCGCGGGCCCGTGGACGGTGTGCTATGGGCTAGCTCGTCGTCCGTCCGTCTCATGACGACAGGCCATGTCGACGGCGCGTTCGTGTTCCACGCGCGCCTCAAAGAGAGTAAGCAAAAAGGAAGGGGTCCGAAAGGACCGATGCCTGCCGGGGTTGCGGGACTGTTCGAAAGAGATACCGTGGCCCCGGAACACAAAGGGCGTTGAAGGAACATGGATGGGTTTTAGTCAGTAAAAGTCTGATACTCCCTCCTGCTCCGCCCAGAGCGGGAGGAGACAGTTGATGATTTCCCATCCGAAAAAAAAGCTTTAAAACGAAACGTGGTTGAGGCAACTGAACTTTCATTACGTGAAACGGTTCGCAAATGTCAAACGTCTGTCAAATCAGATGATTGTCAGTCTGCTTTGTTGTAACTTGTGGTGAAAAATAAATAAATAAAAATAGTATTCTAAATCATTGAGAGCAATTAACTTGAAGACTGTGTTCCCGAAGATCTTCCCTTCAAACCTGTGGAGAGGTAAGTTTGCGCGATGTTGATATTTGTTGTAACTTTTATGAAAAAGAACGGGCGAATAAGCTCGGGGTTGTGTTATTGATTTTTCAGGCTGTAGACATTACCTGCTTAGTTCATGTCTTGAAGTAGTGAGAGCATCGAGAAAGCAATTTAAATTATGGTTTATCTGTGCTTGCGTTCTGCAACCAGGAGAAGGGTACGTGTTCGGTTGAAATTTATATATTATTGCGAAGTCTTCCGAAGGTCGACGTTTCAGTGTTTTGAAATCCACCAGCAGTTATGCTCAATGCATATCTAGGTTTTACATTTATTTACAGCATCTAATATGGTATGGCTCAAGTCTCATTCATGTTCGCGATTAATTATGAGTTCTGTACATTGTGTTGCACTTAATTAATGTGCATACAATATTATCTTTATTAGCTGCAACCATTTGTTTATTTATAAAAACTTCTGGATAAGTTATTGTTCAATTCTTTATCAGAGTGTTGATGAAAGTTACATCAATTTAAATAATTTTGAAGCTATATAAACATAATTATCCATCATTTATTTTAATCTATCCAACAGTGATGAATTCTTATAAATCATACTTTGAGACAAACACAATTACAGCAGCCTTATAGGTCAGAGGGTCATGCCATTGTCTTGGGGGCTGATAAATTATTTTACATCAAAATTTCAAATTTTGGTAAGAATCTGAAGCAATTCAATTAAAGACTTGGTCGGTGCTGTAGAGCAATTTTTATGAGATGTAGAAATTGCATTGTGGTATGCGCTTAAATGATATAACTTAAAACGCATGTTTTCATTTATTAAAAACGTTATAAATAAATGAATTAAACTTTATATCAAACTGATGTCCATAGTTTTGTTAGTATTGTAGTATTAGTTAAGCATCTGCTAAATTACCTGCAATTTCTACCAGTCTACCATAATGGTGATAATTTTGCATTGTGAGTTTCCAAACTTGTAGTTCCGAACTGCCAATACGTTTTACCAACTCTCTATAAACATGATATTACCTGTTATTTATTGATTATCCAAATCAATCAATTAGTACAGGAATAAACAGTTGCACATTATAATGAATGAATAATTATATTTATCTATAAATAGAATTGTTTACCGTCAATGTGTTAATATGCATATAATCATTCAATTATTTATCCTATTCTCTGCCTGTAGTAATTCAGATGAGTCATACTACTAAGAGCAAGTTATAGTATATGTCCAGTGATACATTCCTAACCAGATGTTCAATATGATTCATACTAATTAACTACGGAAATCCAAGTACTTTAAATGTATAAGGAATGTCGCAATCCCGGTTTATACTACTAGGCCCCAGCAAAATAACACTGCATTACATACTTCTATATCGTGCATTATTGATCCATCTTGTCGTGTTTTCTGGTCATTTTAATCTGAACAAATCACATATCAATATGTTCATACATGCTGATCCTCAAAACTCGACTGATTTCAAATGAATAAGAGAAAGTAAGTAGAGTGAAGTGAGCGAAAGCGAGTGTAGTGAGGGATAGTACAATTTTGAACACGATAGGTGGCGTCTTACAAAGCAGGGATAGGTCGCTAGGTTTTTTAATAGAAACTGGGCAGGGGTGCTTTTTTGCAATGGAGGTAACATTGTGATTTGACACAGGTACTTACTTAAAAAAAAATCCTTTCGTTAAGTAAAAAAAAAACTTACTAAGACTCCTCAGTAAGCCAGGATGACATGACTGAAAAGAATGGAGTATAGAGTTAAATTACTGCTAAATATTAATACAACCAAATATACTAGATTTAACATTAATACCATATTGTGGTTAGGGCCAAATTAGGCACATCGTCATGACGCAAAAACGAACGCTTTTCCACAAATGCGTAAACAAATCAGGTGACTTCGCCGGTTTTTTTTTGCGTTGTATCGGCCGTTTCTTTTTTCAAAGCAAATATAGCAATCGACGAAAAAAAAGGAGGTCCTCTAGCGACGTCGACGTGTATATTTTTTTAATGTATGAGTCAATATGTTATAAAAGCGTGATAAAATAATAAGAAAATTACTGGCTTGTTTTTGATACTTAGTCTAATAAAGAATCACAATTTCGAGTGTATTAATATTATGAAAATCACTTCAATCAATCACCTTTACAAGATAATTGTAGTACTGGAGGGTCTGGGGGGGGGCTACCGTTACGTGTAGGTACTGAAATTCCGTTAACGTAGGTAGGTACTACCTAAATATCAAATCCGGACCTGCCTCAATATGGAAATAACACAATGCATGAATTTAATTACGTGGCAGGCAGGGAGAGGGTTATTGCAAGAAATATGCCACGTATAGAGATAGGACGTGCATTCAAATAGGGTGACCATGCTGCAAGCATTGCACTTGTTGGTACAACTAGAACTGGTAAAGCTTCATCATTTTATCATAACTAAGTTCCAAAGACATAGATCATATTTTTGGCGAATGACATTTCTACACAGGTCAGTCATATATTATATTCGTAACAGGTCACAGTGGGGTAGGGACTGCGTGTGTGCCACACCAATCAATTGAGATACTTTTTAAGAGCTGTGAAAACGCGGTTCTCTTATAATTTTGTATGGCAATAGCAAACTGTGACGTCACTGTTTTTCAACTCAATGACTCAACTATTTATTGATTTCAAAGCAACTAAAAATCGAATTTGGCAATTAATTGAATATAAATTGGGGTTTTCAGGCCCAAAAATTATGTGTTTTGTTTAGAGATTGGTGTCTTGGAATTATTGTTTTATGGTGTCATCTACCCTATTGTTTTTACGCAGAGATAGCCTAGAAGTGTGATCGTCGGGCTGCCAAGTCATAAGTCTCAAGTTCGAACCCAAGACACATTTGCGTATTGCATAATGGGGTGGGCAACTGTGGAACTAATGGCGCTAGCACCACATGAACCAAACATCGTGATTGGTTGAAAATCAGTCAATGTAATTTTATATTTCAAAATAGTTTGATCTCATTAGTAAGATTGGGTCTAAGCTATGGACGCGCCATCTACAATCAGCTTTGACCAGCCTTCCCCATTAGAAATGCTTCAATGAAGGAAAACTTTTTTTTTATTATTTTAAAAAGCAAAACCAGTATGCCTGAGAAGTATTTCTCGACGGCATGTAAAGCCAAGTCAGAGGCCCATTGGTGACATGAAAACGCTGACACCAGTTTAGGAACTAACCTGCACACGATAAAGAAAGAAGAAGTGTACAGAGCGGTGGGAACTGGCCCTTCTAACCTTAAAATGAGCAACTCTGTTTGTGGTGGTTCAAACTTCGTTTGTATTACTGTTCGAATAAAATTCTAATCAGCTTGCACTACAAAGCGGTTGTTACGTCAGTCACTGCGGCCGAATAGTGCGAAATGAGTTTTTTTTTACAAAAAAATCTATTGATTGGACTAAAAAAATAAAACATTTAAGACCTGCTTTATAGTTAGTTCAGTTAGTATGCAAAGTTTCATGATCTAATTTGAAGTACTTTTTGGATTCCAGCGGTTTATTGTTCGATTTGAAGGTAACTTTGGATTTTTTTCTATCAAGAAAAGTTTATGGAATCGTGTTTTCGTCACATAGGATTACCATATATTTATTTCAAAATTAATGCTGCAGTATTTTAGGCGTAACGGAGGATCATGCTAAGCCATTTGAGGGATATATAACCCATAAGTTTAACACACGTAATTGAACAATTTACAAGGGCAATAATATTTTTTGCATAAAACTGCACTGTCTTTAAAACTTATGGGTAGTTTATGGGGCGCCTACCGCTGCGATGGTTTATCGGGATCGGCGCCGCACGCGATCCCGCCGACGGTGAATGCACTCCAAAGTGACGGGGTGAGGGGGGAGTGGGTCTAATTGAACCCCAAGGCTTTTTGTCTTTTATACTTTGTAGTACTGAGCGTTAGGACGAGGATACCAGATTAATGTTAACAGTGCAACAACATGCATTACGTTATTTACAAGCAATGGATTAAGAATTTTCCTCAAAACCGTTAGCTGAACCCAGACCGGGACGGGATTTAATTTTTTACCAATGGACATTCAAACGTATTGATATAGAAATACGACAAATTGCTATGCTTTAAATTGATCCCGTGGCATCCCGTGGCATGGAAAGAGATTTGACGCGCCACGGTCTTATTTCTATAACAATACGTTTGAATGTCCATTGGCACAAATTTAAATCCCTTGCCATGCCGTCCCGGTTTGCGTTTACCTCTAAAGTGTGTTACAGTTGGGATGCAGGTTTCTCTATATGAGTTATATATTATTAGGTTTATTTTTCGATCTTCTTTCTTATTGGCATTAAAATATAGCAGCTTGAACTCCACTTAGCCCTGCAGGACATAATTATCCTCTCCCAAGATGCACCATGACATCGACAGACGGTGCTCCGACCTCCTTAATTCCTTATACAGTCACTAGCGGACGTCCCGCTGTTTCACCCGCGTAATTTCCGTTCCCGTGGCAGTACGGGGATAAAATATAGCCTATGTTACTCAGGGTGAATGTAGCTTTCTGATGGTGAAATATTTTTTGAAATCGGCGCAGTAGTTTTTGAGTTTATTCATTACAAACTTACACACAAAAATACAAATTTTTCCTCTTTATAATATTACTAGCTGTTGCCCGCGGCTTCGCCCGCGTGAAGTTCGGTAACTGTCCCACTAGATCATACTAAAGGGATAATAGTGTCCTACATGTTAATCCAGGTTATAAACTATCTATGTGCCAAATTTCATAATCATCACGATTATTATCATCACAATCACTATCACTATCACAACCACCATCATTATCACAATCACCATCACTATCACAACCACCATCATTATCACAATCACCATCACTATCACAATCACCATCACAATCACCATCACAATCACAATCACCATCACAATCACCATCACAATCACAATCACAACCACCATCACTACCACAATCACAATCACCATCACAATCCCCATCACTATCGCTATCACAATCACCATCACAATTACCATCAAAATAACTATCACAATCACCATCATCGTTATCACAATCATTATCATCGTAATCGCAGTCATTATCACAATCACCATCACAATCACAATCACCATCACAATCAACTTGACAATCACCATGACAATCACCATCACAATCACCATCACAATCACCATCACAATCACCATCACAATCACCATCACAATCACCATCACAAACACCATCACAATTACCATCACAATCACCATCGCTATTACCATCACAATCACCGCCACTCTCACAATAACTATCACAATCACATTCACCATCAAAATCACTATCACAACCACCATCATCGTTATCACAAACATTATCATCGTAATCACAATCATTGTCATCTTAATCACAATCATTATCATCACAATCTCCATCCTCGTTATCACAACCATCGCTATCACCATCACAATCACCGTCACTATCACAATCACCACCACTGTCACAATCATCGTTATCAAACTTATTATCATCGTAATCACAATCATTATCATCGTTATCACAATCATCATTATCACAATCATCATTATCACAATCATCATTATCACAATCATCACCATCGTAATCACAATAATTTTCATCGTTATCAAAATCATCATCATCACAATCATCATCAAAATCATCGTCATCATTATCACAATCATCATCATCGTAATCACGATCATTATCATCTGGATCTCAAAATAAATGGCATTTTCGTAATCAGCACCCCTGATAATCTCGGTATCAACACCCATATTGATTTTTAGACATTTCAACCCCATCGCACCCCAACAGGGAATGGTAGTATTTCAGGTCTGCCACAATTAATCTTAAAATCGTTGTTTTTGTAATACACCCGACCCAATTCACCATAAAAACAATACCAATGTTTAATTTCAGGCTTTGTTACCCCATTTCCCCCTTTAGGGGTTGAATTCTGAAAAAACCTGAAACACAAATGTTAACTCATTTATCGATAGGTGTACTCCCATTATGTTTCGAATAAAGTAGTCTAACTAATCATATTTCCCCATGTAATCTTTGGACCCCCGTTTCAACCCCTTAGGAGGTGAATTTTGAAAAACCCTTTCCTAATGCACCCCTAAACCTCATAAATAATCTATATGCCAAATTTGGAATCTCTAGACTCGGCGGTTTGGGCTGTGCATTGATTTTTTGACTTTGTCAACCCATTTATCATTTATCTTTTTTTATTTTTATTTTTCATTTATCTTGTTTCTCCATACAAACTTTGGAGCCCCGTTTAACCCCCTTAGGGGATGAATTTTGAAAAACCCTTTCTTAGTGCACCCCTAGACCACATAAGGAACCTACTTGCCAAATTTGGAATCTGTAGACCCAGCGGTTTGGGCTGTGCGTTGATAGATGAGTCAGTCAGTCAGTCAGTTTCTTCTTTGCCAGTTTCTGTTGCCCGCGGCTTCGCCCGCGTGAAGTTCGGTAACTGTCCCACTGGATCATACTAAAGGGATAATAGTGTCCTCCATGTTAATCCAGGTTATAAACTATCTATGTGCCACATTTCATAATCATCACAATTATTATTATCACAATCACCATCACTATCACAACCGCCATCATTATCACAATCACCATCACTATCACAATCACAATCACCATCACAATCCCCATCACCATCACTATCACAGTCACCATCATTATCACCAATTATCATCATTAAGTCAACCACCATAATTACCACAATCATTATCACAATCACCATCACAATCACCATCACAATCACCATCACAATCACCATAACAATCACAATCACCATCACTATCACAATCACAATCACCATCACAATCCCCATCACTATCGCTATCACAATCACTATCACAATCACCATCACCATCACAATCACCATCAAAATAACTATCACAATCAACATCATCGTTATGACAATAATTATCATCGTAATCACAGTCATTATCACACTCACCATCAATATCTCAATCACCATCACAATCACCATCACAATCACCAACACAATCACCATCACAATCACCATCACAATCACCATCACATTCACAATCAACATTACAATCACAATCACCATCACAATCACCATCACAATCACCATCACAATTACCATCACAATCACCATCGCAATCACCATCACAATCACAATCACAATCACCATCACAATCACCATCACCATCACAATCACCATCACAATCACCATCACAATCACCATCACAATCACCATCACAATCACCATCACAATCACCATCACAATCACCATCACAATCACAATCACCATCACCATCACAATCACCATCACAATCACCATCACAATCACCATCACAACCACCATCACAATCACCATCACAATCACCATCACAATCACCATCACAATCACCATCACCATCACAATCACCGTCACAATCACCATCACAATCACCATCACAATCATCATCACAATCACCATCACAATCACCATCACCATTACAATCACAATCACTATCACAATCACCATCATCGTTATCACACTTATTATCATTGTAATCACAATCATTATCATCGTAATCACAATTATTATCATCTGGATCTCAAAATAAATGCCATTTTCGTAATCAGCACCCCTGATAATCTCGGTATCGACACCCATATTGATTTTTAGACATTTCAACCCCATCGCACCCCAAAAGGGAATGGTAGTATTTCAGGTCTGCCACATTAAATCTTAAAATCGTTGTTTTTGTAATACACCCGACCCAATTCACCATAAAAACAATACCTATGTTGAATTTCAGGCTTTGTTACCCCATTTCCCCCTTTAGGGGTTGAATTCTGAAAAAAAAACTGAAACACAAACGTTAACTCATTTATCGATAGGAGTATTCCTGTTAAGTTTCGAATAAAGTAGTCTAACTAATCTTATTTCCCCACGTAATCTTTGGACTCCCGTTCCAACCCCTAAGGGGGTGAATTTTGAAAAGTACTTTCTTAATGCACCCCTAAACCTCATAAAGAACCTTTGTGCCAAATTTGGAATCTCTAGACTCAGCGGTTTGGGCTGTGCATTGATTTTTTATACTTTGCCACCCCATTTCCCCCTCTTAGGGGTTGAATTCTGCAAAAACCTGAAACCCGTTTCTATTCATTTATCAATAGGAGCACTCCTGTGAAGTTTCGAATAAAATAGTCTAACTAATCTTGTTATACCCATACAAACTTTGGATTCCCGTTTAACCCCCTTAGGGGTTGAATTTTGAAAAATCCTTTCTTAGTGCACCCCTAGACCACATAAGGAACCTACTTGCCAAATTTGGAATCTCTAGACTCAGCGGTTTGGGCTGTGCATTGATTTTTATACTTTGCCACCCCATTTCCCCCTCTTAGGGGTTGAATTCTGAAAAAACCTGAAACCCGTTTCTACTCATTTATCAATAGGAGCACTCCTGTGAAGTTTCGAATAAAATAGTCTACTAATCTTGTTATACCCATACAAACTTTGGATTCCCGTTTAACCCCCTTAGGGGTTGAATTTTGAAAAATCCTTTCTTAGTGCACCCCTAGACCACATAAGGAACCTACTTGCCAAATTTGGAATCTGTAGACCCAGCGGTTTGGGCTGTGCGTTGATAGATGAGTCAGTCAGTCAGTCAGTCAGTCAGTCAGTCAGTCAGTCAGTCAGTCAGTTTCTTCTTTTATATATTTAGATTGTAGATTCCCAGCCACTTGAAGACTTTAAGTCACCTTAAATGCCATGGTAATAATACTAGCCAGTCCACAAGTGGCAGTACCTGAAGAAGCAGTGGTGCCCTAGAGGTAGCAACCCCGTCTACCAAGCTGTTGGTTGTAAGTTCGAACCCAAGCAGGCAGGCACTTTGTGCAAAACGGTGAAGGTGAAACGGTGACGGGAAACTTCGTAATGGGAACCTAAAATGTTCTAGAACCAACATTCCAGTAGAATTGGTCATCCACCAACCCGTATTGGGCCCGCCTGGTGGATTACGGCCCACTCCCTCTCATAAAGAGGACGCCTATGGGGACACAGGAGGTATCCGCTCTCTCTCTCTCTCTCTGTAGCAGTAGGTGCATTTTTGTGCTTGTACAAGATAATCGTAGACTAGGTACAGCTGAAAGTGTGGCAGTAAAATGGCATTGATAGAAGCTTTCTGTTGTCCATGTGTAACATCAAAACTGTGTGGGTAGGAGTTAGGACAGTTCACTTTATTCAACCCGTAGACAATAATACACTAAGAACACACACACACACGCCCACACACACACACACACACACATACACGCACACATGACACACTATAATACACTATGAAACTATGAATTCAACCTGTGCTGTTTTTTCTGAGTCTAGAGAACCACATAATCTGCCTACCCTTTATAACCGAATGAGAGGTTTTCCTTTTGAGATATTAAAAAAAAACTTAGTTTCCAAGAACTCTATAGATGGCGTTGAACTTACTATGATAGTTGGTGCCAAAGCCAAAACGCATGGAAAAAAAAACATTGTGTCACGTCACATACTTGGTTGACTGACACTTTCATTTGCTTAACCTTCCGAATATAACCTAGTTTTCTCGCGCTTTGTTAAAATCAGTTTTTTTAGGTTCCGTTCCTTGCATTATCATACTAACTCCTAGCGCCATCTATCCAGCGACTAGGGAAGAGCTAAAAAGAAAATCCATTATTCCAAAACGAAGGAGGATCTTTCGAAAAAAAAAAAATACATACACATGAACATTGTTCGTGTGTATTGTATGTTCCGTAATAATGGGCTGATTGATTACACGTGTTTTTTACACTTAGCTAGGACAGTTTTCTCAACTTATACATGGATCGACTCCATAACTAACAGGGCATACTTCAACAAAAATTATAGGTACTTGTTTTAATTTTTACCCCATTACGGCAAAAAGCAAAAAGGAAGAGTTATTATGATGACTGTTTGATTGCACTAACTATTCGCGGAATATCGCAGATGGGTATAGGCAGAACTCTTTACCACATTATTAATTTATGACCATAATTTCTTTTTTTGGGTCATATTTTGAATTTTAATGACAACTAACTGGTACAATAATAATTATATTTAGGTACAAAATCTGATCGATGATGCCTTGGAATATTATTTTCCTTCTTTCCATAAATATTACATGTTTTTCCTCAAATTCAAAATAAGCAATAATGAATAGGTAAGTTGTTTTAATGAGTAATTTAAATCAAATTGAAAAAGTTCCTGTAGCCCGATTCCTGTAACGAAAATGGATCCATGTTGAACTGAATGTTTTAAAGTTAGTATTTTTTCTTTTCTAAGTAGGGATTTTCTTTTTAATCATTGTAAATAATTCTGAACGAAGTAACTATGAAAATGACTTTTACCAGACGGAGCACAAACTCTTAGTGTGACCTGAAATTAGTAGATTTTGACATAAGTGGGAAAACTTTGTTATTGCAGTCAAGGCGAAATTCACACCCGAGCCGCAGGCGAGATTGTTATGGGGCCGAAAACTGCAGTACCAAATGTTTACCTGCATCAAACGACGTTTTTCAATACGTTTTCGGATAAATAATATAATAAAACGAAAATCTATACCTAGAAGACCTATTTTTACCTATAATATTATTTTATAAATAAAAAAGATAGGGGTTTAAAACTATTTTGCTCCACCGTAAGTCATTGGATCATTGATCCCCACAGACATACGGGCCTGGTATTCATTTTTAAAGGGTTAACAGACGGTCGCCGGTGAATGAACTAAGAAATTATTATCTCTTAGGAGTCCTTTTACATTTTTTCCGCATTTTTTTGATTTTTACTCCCTAGATCAATTTTTTTCGATCGGCGTACACGAGTCGATAATAATAGGCGATCTCCGGATAATTGTCGATTGTTATTGACGAAAATTAGAGACGAGACTGACATGAGACTGAGGAGCGACCTGAATTGACGCAGAATTATATTACTTCAATTTTATTTATTGTAATTTTGTCTTATTATATTGACAAACGAAAACTAATGAAACTTATTCATTGTAAATTGAATTTTTATATCATATTAATTTATTTGATAAAATTTAGTTTATTTGGAATATAATGGACGCTGAATCAAGACATTTATGGCTTAAATTACGCTTTCTTTACGATTTTTTTCCGTGAAAATTCAAGGAATTTAAAGAAGTTCTAAAACTCCAATAAACAAGTAAAACATTCAGCTTATTTTTCAGTAATTTTAGCTTTTATAAGAATTGCATGTAACAATGTGAATTTGAGCGTCAAAGTTCCATCGCCGACGGTTTTTAACCGACTTCCAAAAAGGAGGAGGTTCTCAATTCGATCGGTTTTCTTTTTTTTTTTTTTTTTTTTTTTTTATGTATGTACACCGATTACGCTGAGATTTATGATCCGATTTACGTGATTCTTTTTTAGTTCGATGCGGAATAGTTGCCATTTGGTCCCATAAAAATTTTACATAGTTTGGCCCAGTAGTTTTCATTTTATGAATATTTTTACTTCAGTCGTGTGGTATAATTTCATGTATGTTCACCGATTTCTCCTCCATTTGTGGAGTGATTTTCAAAATTCTTTTTTTATTTGAAAGAGTATACTCCTGAGATGGTCGCATTTAAATAGATCTGATGCTGGTCTTCGGAGATATACAATGGAACTCTTCAAAACGAGACGGTAAATCGGTCGTGATTTTTGCAATCGCTTGGATGTTTATTGTTTATACAACATCATGACGTAACATCACGCTTGTATGCTCTGAGAGGTACGCAGATGTGTACAATACACGTAAATTTCGACAGTTTAGATATGTTAAGTTCCATTTATTGGGGATAAGCCTATTACCATGACATGTATTGTTAACAATGTAAAATAAATGCATAGCATATATTTGTATAGGCTATTACGACTAAAAATGGAAAAATAAAAAAAACTTTTTGCAAAAAAATAAAACCGACTTCAAAACACAAAAAAGTGAAAAATAACTTTAGCTTCAGAAGTCGGTGACAAAAAAAAAACTAAATGAATCAAAAAAGGTCACCGACTTCTGAAGCTAAAGTTATTTTTCACCATTTTGTGTTTTGAAGTCGGTTTTATTTTTTTTGCAAAAAGTTTTTTTTTCTTGCAAACTGAGTTCGTAAAATATTTATAGTAAATTACACGAAAAGAAAAATGAAAATGTGTAACTCCAACTTACAAGAAAGAGAATGGCACTATTGTTATTCATAAGCAAATAATTAAAATATCTTAATGATGCTGAAAATTACTGCGTCAAAAATCATGAATTTGCGTAAAAAATGTAATAGGACTCTTAAATTGCTATAGCGTACTCATCTCTTGTAGATATTGACATTTCAATCACAGCTTCCTCGATAAAGGGCGTGTTTTTGTTGTGTTTAATCTTATGAAAAAATAGATACTCAGTTTGCATTATGCCAAAGGAAATTACTGTTGTTTTAGTAACGGTTATTTGCACATTATCTAGTATACCTAAACAGAGTCTTGAATTCTTGATGATTGTAATTAAATTAATCCATACTAAAAATTATTACTACTAGGGGACGTCTCGCGGTTTCACCTGCGTAGTTCCCGTTCCCGTGGGAGTACGGGAATAAAATATAGCCTATGTTACTCGCTGATAATGTAGCTATCCATTGCTGAAAGAATTTTTCAATTTGGTCCAGTAGTTTTTAAGTTTATTCGTTACATACAAAAATACAAATATTTCTTCTTTATAATATTATTATTAGTATAGATAACTGGCCAAGTAACTCTGTCTGGCTCTGCCTGTTTGTCTGTCTGTTGGGCATACTGTGCCTGAACCATGAGTTAAGAATACCTAGTACTTTGAGTCACGCAAATCATCTTCCGACCCTTGTCCCATCCTACTTGAGGTCGGCGCAACATGTTTTCTCTTTCTATTCTCCCCTGTCAGTCAAAGCTAGCTAGTCAAATTATTATTCAAATACCCAACCCTTGATTTACTTTACGCATTTTGTATTAATACCTCTATAATGTACCTACCTATATTGTGGTGAGAAATATTTTTTTATTATTTCCTTTATTCATTTATAAACAAATTAGTTACATTTTAAAATATTAATTTAAAAAATATATAAAACCATTTAAAAATATAAAAAATTGTAGCCCACCGGTATCGGGAACAGGGTCCAAGCTACGCGGTCAGGGCTCCAGAGAGAGGAACCTCCTAACAATACGAGCCGTGTCCAGGAGTACCGCTTTCTGAATCAAGCCCTTGATCCAGCTGCCTAACGAGAGCCTCCTCAGGTATTGATCAAGGCTCTTGGCAATTAAGTCATGGGCTGATACGACTATCGGCACAATGATTGCTGAGTCCACTTCCCACATGTCAACAACCTCGCGAGCCAAGTCAAGATACTTGATTTGTTTATCTTTCTCGGCTTTCACGAGGTTCTCATCATGCGGGACCGTTATGTCAATAATCATTGCGCGCCGCTCTGATCGATCCACCACCACTATATCAGGCTTATTGGCTACAATAGTCCTGTCAGTGATGATGGATTGATCCCAGTACAATGTGATACAGCCATTATCGAGAATTGGGTCGGGCACATACCTATAGTAAGGCACTTCCGATTCCACAAGGTTGTATTTTAGAGCAAGTTGCTGATGGATAATCCTGGCTACAAGGTTGTGTCTATTATTATGTTAAATTTTTATTATTATTACTTGAAGCGCAGGCCACACTGCCATCTAGCGAGCGTGCGAGCGAACCCGACGAGGCATCGTTTCAAACAGCTCTTTTTTCATACTTTGTTTCACACTTTCACACCGCGAAGTACTGTCCGAAAGAGCCGAAACGAAGTAGGAAAACAAGTTCGCCCGGCTCGCTCGCTCGCTCACTAGGTGGCGGTGTGCCCTGCGCTTTATACTCAGAAATAATATCTCATTTCTAGTTATATACACAGGTTCTCTTCAGGAGGAGCTCGTGGCTAAATAATAACAGCCGCTCGGGTCGATCTTTAGGTTAAGCCGTGCTTGCCTAGGTTGGTCTGTGGATGTAATGGGTGGTCACTCCTACTCATTACATACCGAGTTTCCTCCGTGCCTCGGAAAGCACGTTAATCAGTTGGTCCCGGCAGTCATTTGTGATCTTTGACAGTCGTTACAGGTAGTCAGTGACCCAAAAAGTCTGACAACCAGTCTTACCAAGGGGTATCTATCGTATTACCCAGTACTAACTGGGTTGTGGAGGTCAGATAGGCAGTCGCTCCAAGTAAAATACTGGTACTGGGAAAAGGCTAGGCAGATGATGCCTATTTCTCATAATGTCAATACTTGGACAAGTGCTCCATAATATCAGGCACACAAATGTCCAAACTTTGTACATTATGTGCTTAATGATAACTTCACAGCCGATAAAACGGGCTTCTAACCATTTAGACGGTTTACGGCAATCAAAACTTTGCCTTACAACAATTTAATTTGTGTAATATGCGTAGGGATCCTAACACCTCCGCAGATAGGTACTAAAATAAAGTTGGTCTTGAAAGTTATTAAATAAAGTTTAGGTTCCAGTTTATTTTAGTCAGGTCTATAATTCTAAAAATAAATAAGTAGGTACCCAAATAAAGAATTCATCATTCTCTTGCCATTATCCCAATTCATTTGGGGTCGGCGTAGCATGTCTTCTTCTTCCATACTTCTGTATTACTGGTGGGTAAATTCACCAATTTATAAGACGATTTTGAAAATTTATTTAATTTAGAGAAATTTTGATTAAAATATTGGCCGTTGAATTTAGAGAAATGTGGATTATTTATTAGTGGACTCTATGGAGGATTCTGATTATCGTCTTGGGGAATCAAAATCACACGAACAAGCGACAATAGATTAAGAGGAGGTGGAAAATTATGGCTCAACTACCTTGTTCCTAGCCACGTGGCGGCTTCGATGGCGCGGCCGGCGTTTGATTGAAGCACTGGTTGTGAGTGTCTTCTGGTGCACCAGGTCGAGACCTGAACCGAGGTTCGCGGATGGCCCCGGGGCCGCTTGTTGTATGTTGCGATTCCGGCGGAAGGTGGATTGTCCTGCAGGCTGCGTATACGCAGCGCGGTCGTGAAGCGAACGTTTAGCTGTCTTGAAGTGGAGTCTCTATATTGCGGTTTGCGATAGCGGGATATTCGACGCGGCGCGTGATCAGTAAGATACCAGCGCAGCGCGGTGCGGTGAACGTACGATGCGGCACAATGCAGCCACACTCAACGGAAGTCTACACGAACCAGGGTTGCCAACCGTAAAAAAAAACCCTCGTACATATGCAGCTAAAAATCTCGTATTTTGACTTTCATACCTCGTACATTTATTATGCATCGAAAACATGATAAAACATGACAAATATGCACATTTAGCTTTTGTTAAATCATTGGTGTCTGGCAGAAGCCAGTCTTTAAAAGTCGGATCCTTTAACCATTGCTGTCTAAAATTTTGTAGGTAGGTACACAGTGCTGCGACAATGTGTTACCGTCCTTTTTTCTTGTCCAACCACCTTTTTTGGGTAATTTTCTAGGCGGAGTCAAAGTAGGCGAACGGTCACTGTTTTCGTCGTTTTCACTCATAACTATACTTCTATTACACCACTAAACAATTAAATAGACGAAACAAGGACAAGACTAGGTTTTACCAATAAAAATCTTTTTTACAAAAACTTCAATTAGCTACACGCACTAACGTAGTACAACTGTACAACTAAACACGGCCGGCATGCAACGAATGGAACACGTAAGGAAAAGAACAGAGAAAGTAGAAATTTGCGCTATGTGTGACAGAGACGACTAATGGGAAGGACGAAATGTTTTATTAGTCGGGGATTTCCGGTTGGCGGGATAACTACCATAGACAATCATCGCGTAAATGCGGCAACGAAATTTTTGGTGTAAGAAATTCCTACAAGTTCTGATAGATGGAACTAGTTTTTACTATTACATAATAGTGATGCAAAATGTTCGTATGGCCATATTATCAAAATCTCGTACATAATTGTACGAGGTTGATAGTGTCCTCGTACCTCGTACGCGTACGGAAGACCACAAATCTCGTATTTGTACGAGGAACCTCGTACGGTTGGCAACCCTGACACGAACTTGACTCTCGCCTCGCCGATTCGGCAGGTGAGCGCAAAAAGGAGGGAAAGGGATGGGCATATATCGTCGCCTGCTTCTATGATCTACGTCATGTGAAAGAATCAATTGATGAGTAGAAAAGTTCCAAGCAGGGTTACGAGATGGCGTCACCAATTACTCTTCATCTCATCAGACACTTCTTGCCATATCATTCTTAACACAGTCCATCTATCGTTTCTTTGGTCTTCTACTCATATAGCCATCCACATTTATACTACACACTACACACATACTATTTGACGACCCGAATGGCGCAGCGGTAGTGACGCTGCCTTACGTTCGTAGGGTCCCGAGTTCGAATCCCGGTAGGAGCAAATGTTTGTGTGATGAGGGTGGATGGATGTTTATATGTATAATAACTATGTATTTACAAACAAAAAGTATATATGTCGTAAGTATATCAACTATTTGGTGTCCACGACACAAGCCTCGTTGCTTAGTGTGGCACTAGATGACGCTGTGTGTAATGTCCAGCGATAGGTATTTTTATTTTTATAATTATTGATTTAAACTCAAAATTTTCCTCACGACATTTTCCTCGTACCTAAATAGAGAATTAACGTTATAAAAGGTTAATGAAACCCTTTTATCTTTTGCCTTCAGAATGTAGATTTAAGTACGGACATAACTACTTTGTATAAACCCTTTGAAAGTTATCTCTAAAGTAGCTCTAACAACGCCTGACTACCCAAAAGATAAAACGATTCAGTCAGTCTGGACCCAGAACATCACTTGGGCATATTTTTAAAAAAGGAAAAATTTGGTCACTTTCGCATAACGTCATTTTCGCACAATGTCACTTTCGCAAAACGTCGTTTTCGCAGAATGTCATTCAAGCTCTTTTTTCCATCCTATTGCAAAAAGTACAAAGCACAGCATGGTATCAGCATCATTTTCTTCATCGACTCGTCGTCAATTAGGCATCAACACAACGTGAGCTCGACCAGACCGGCTCAGTACATCCGAGGAGTAAGCTAGGTGACTGTTGTTTTACAACTGATTCCGAGCCGAGCCGATGCCGCTACGGTGTTTTAAAGTGGGTGTTGCGGCATGGAGTTTCATAGAAATAATCCTGAACGGGTCGAGTTGCAGTGCTTATACGCAAGCGTTGTCATTTATTGTGAGAAAGTTAGAAACTGTTTCCACTTGCGCCTTACTCTAAATCTAAAGGCACTTATCACCTCACGCTTAGCCTTAACGTCGTCGCAAGTAGGGTTACCAGATGAAAAAATCAAAAGTCCGGAGAAAAAGGCTGATTTCCATTGAAAAATCCTGAGATTTTTTACAGTTTCAATTCAATTACAAATTCAATTCTCAAACTTTTTTTTGACGTAATGCTTTATACTTTGTGGGCAACCATTTTCAAGACAATAGGTATTTCACGTTTACCAGAGATAATGCGTATTTGTCAATATATATTTACAATTACAGCCCAGAATGCAAACGTAGAAAGAGTTTTTTCTATCATGGGGGCTCAATGGTCGAATGAAAGAAACCTACTAACGGTGTCTTCAGTTCGAGCAATACTTTTAATTCAATATAATTTGAAGAGCTTAACATGTGGGGCATTTTATAAATCCATAATTAAAGAAAAAACCTTACTTAAAATGTATCAACACATATTAAGTATGATAAAACTGATTAAGTACCTACTTGGATAAATAAGTACTGATTTTAATTGTGCAATTATTACCAAAGAAAGATTATTTTTAGTTTGTTTAACTTTTTATAAAAATTTAAGCTGTATTTTATTGAAAATTCAAAAAATCCTGAGATTTCATGAGATTTGCAAAATCCAGCCGCAATCCTGAGAAGAGTCCAAAAATCCTGAAATCTCAGGACAAATCCTGAGATATGGTAACCCTAGTCGCAAGTAAGCATACACTTGTTTCGTTTCTGTCGTTATCTGCCTTAGCCTTTGCTCAACTATGTTTGGGTCGGCTTCTAGTCTTACCGGCAGTGCAAGTACGTAGCACTCGATTCGATACGATTCGATAAATCTGACAGTAATTCTCGATAAAATGAGTTTTTAACCAATCGAAAAATCGGATTTATCGAATCGTATCGATTTGATCGTTATCGATTGCTACGTACTTGCAGTGCGGATGCAGGTGAATAGTATGTTACAAGAAGCGACTGCCTATCTGACCTCCACAACGCAGTTAGTACTAAGTAATACACTTGTTTCGTTTCTGTGAATGTAGAAAATTGCTACACACATTAAGTATCCGGCGTATCTTGTTCTTCTTTGTAAGAGCGGTTAGGTCATTAAGGGACTGTCTGTAAATGCTAATGAATACTGCTAAGTCTGCTCACCTATTTAATAATCTAGTTAAACAACGATGTCCCCAACGGTTTTAAACCAACTACCTAAAGGCAGGAGTAGCAACAAATCTCTATTTAACTAACTAAAAAACAAATGCGTAACATGCTCATGTAATTAAATCTACAAGTTAATTAACACAAGTTACAGCAGTGTTCATTAAATTTTGACTTGATGAGTGTTGGTCCTGGGGAATATGTTGTAAAAATAAAAGTTAGATTCTAGTTACATTTTATGTCCTTTGCAGTGCATGTTCTGCGTTTTAATATTTATGATGTCCTCTTAATTATAATCGTCATGATTATCTCAAGTTCGAACCCAAGGCACGCACCTTTGATTTTTCGGATTAATGTGCGTATTTTATAATTATGTATCACTTGCTTTGGTGAAGGAAAACATCGTGAGGAAACCAGCATGCCTAAGAGATATTTCTCAAAGGCATGTAAAAGCCAAGTCAGAGGCCTATGGGCGGTATAAAAATTCTGACACCAGGTTAGGCACTAACCACACGAAGATCTTACAGATATAGATACCTACCTAGATAACGCAAGACCACCTAGCAGGTGGTCTTGCGTTATCTAGGTATACAAGCCGAGTATACTCGGCTTAAGCATTTTATGCTTAATTGTCGCAGCAAGCTAATTTGTAGTAGTTTTCATACGGATCGTGATACTTGTGTAATCTAGGAATATCTATATCATTCTGTGCTTTATGTCCGTTTATTTGGGTTCGGCAAAGCATAGTCTTCTTCTGTAATACATGTCTTTCACTATTTACATTTTTAAATCACATGGTTTCTGGCCATATTACTTTTCAGACAGTCCGTGTACATCTGTGTTTTGGACAACTGTCAACGTTTGACGACCGTGTACACCGTTTCATACGGCGGTGTACATAGTGTACGGCTCCATATGACACTCACAATTGTATCGCTTGTTATCGCATGTCCTCATTTTGGTATCATTTTGGTAGTGTTAGTAGTCCAACTACATGGACAGTTGCCATAAAATCGTAACTGACACGCCAGTTTTTCGCCATCATATAATTCACAACAACGCCTTTGTAAAGCAGGGTGCTTTGTTGCGGGTCTTCAGTAGGAAATAAATGAGTTTTCTCTCATATTCCATTATGTAGGTACGTCGTACGTCGCAGTCGCATCGCGTGACAATACCGCGCGAATGTTGAGCTTGAGAGGAATATTTTCACGTCGCTTATCACAAAGCGGATGGGTATGGTATAGCTATAGAAGGTCTGCTGCAAACAAAGTGTGGTAGCAAACTTCGAAAAGCTTCCTGCAAAAATATTATGGACAAACATTTCTTCCGGCGTCACCTTTCTGCCTTATAAAACATATGGAAACGATTATTTATCGCGAATTTTAGCTATAATATAAGCCCGACGTTTCGACCGGATTGCACCAGCCGTGGTCGCGGGAAGACTGAAGTATTGGAGGTACCGCCACAGCAAAGCGAAGGCGTTTATTCAACTACCCTCACTTGATCTCCAAAAATTATTATACGGGCCGGTTCACACTAGGACAGCACACTACACTAACAGTGTCCGCTTACTGAGATGATTTCACTTGACGGGTACACTTAGTGATCACTGGATCCCAAGCGGAAGAGAGTCTAAAGCCGTCTTCGCGATTGAAATTAGGATACATCTTGGTCTCAATCGCTTCCCGAACCATTTTCTTATAACCATCATCATCTCCTATCTTTCTGCCTTGTCACATGTTGCTTGGGGTTGGCGCAATGCAATATTTTCTTCCATTCTTCCCTGTCATCATCCGTCATACTATTATTTACTCTTTTTTTTCTTTTTCTGTCATTTATTAAATTTTTTCCAACGTATTGGTAAGAAAAGCCAATTTCGCAGTTTTAATTTAGCCAGTTGCGGTAAAAACCTAGTATTTAACCTTAAAAATTTAGATATCACAAAGATAAATTCACTTACCAAAAATTTACTTACCATGAATGATCACTAAAACGTGACCAGACAACAGTTTCATTACGTTTATAATTAATCGTTACGAATAATTTAGGTCTTTCACTTTGTTGCTAGTTGCTACAACCAACGATATTTATTATTTTACCAGCGAGTGCGGTAATGTCTGTAAATGTAAAATACGCCCCCCAGTGAGTTATGATACTCGTTTAAAGTGATTATCTTTTCTGTATAATTATGTCTGGGATTCATAGTTACTTTCAAATAAATAGGAATACAACTGCATAGAATACTCTGAATACAACTGCATAGAATACTCAAATAACTGCATAAAATAAATAGGAATACAACTGCATAGGTCATAAAAATAAGCATATAGAGTTCTTAGGCTGGCTACATATAATTGGGTGGCTCGGCGGATAGACATGAAAGGCTTTACAGAATGCGAATTCCCCAAAGAGACAAATTAAAAACTAAATAATTCAAAAACGTCACGCCATGTAAACCCCGAAGGGTTTGGCAAATAATTAAATTAAATTTAAATTTACTGGTATAGATGAAAGAAAAACCGAGAACAGCAAACTTCAGACCAAAGTGAGAAAGACAATGATTCCTGTTGCTATGGTATGGTGGTGTTGTTGGTATGGTTGCAATCAAAGGTAATCGTGTTTAAAATATCACTGTCTCTGTCATCTTGAAATAATTATCAGAAACACAAAATGTTTTAAAATGGGCCTCAAACTACTTATTAGGGTATTAGCCAATTATAACGATACAGATTCCGAAAGTAGTCCCTCTGCCTTGTCCCAGTATAATTGGTTCCAGGAAACGCCCACATATTTCCTGTACCATGTTACGAATTTCGCGAAACTTCTGTTGTTCTCAAATAGAAAAGGCTTTTCTTGGAACTTTGGGCCTTGTATCTCATAGTAATACTGAACCCAAATAATGTCCTATCCCACTTCCTACTAGTTCCTACTATCATTATAAATGCGAAAGTCTTTGAGGATGTATGGATTATCTGGAGGTTTGTTATTATAAATCGTTTTTTATTACTAGAACAAGTCAAGGATCACCGTATAGGTCGTTTCGGGACAAGTTTATGTCATTATTTCTGTTCGGAAATATGTATTTGAATAAATGTATGCGGGTTAGTGACCTTTATTTCCTACTTATCAGGCGCAGACTATAGATCTATACTAATATTATAAAGAGGTAACATTTGTTTGTAAGTTTGTATGTAGGGGGTAATCTCCGGAAGTAATGAACCAATTTTAAAAATTGTTTCACTGGTAGAAAGCTACATTATTCGTGAGTGCTATAGGCTATATTTTATTCCCGTACTCCCACGGGAACGGAAACTACGCGGGTGAAACCGCGGGACGTCAGCTATAGTTTATAACCTGGATTACCACATAAGATACTATTATCTCGGTAGACCGATCCCATGGGACAATAACCGAACGTGGGCGAAGCCGCGGCAATAAGCTAAAGCTAGTAAGTAAATAAAGGTCACAAGAAGTTATAACGATTAATAATTTATTACACGTGCAACTGCTACATTTATCAGCATAAAATAAACTACTAGATGTCGTCCCACCTTTAATTAAAATCTTTCTTCTAACGGAAATCCATTTCCTTTGCCAGTGTTGCCGACTGAGAAAATATTAATTGAATCCCGTTAAGCGCGGTGCAATAAAACATAACATACGTGTGCACCTTGTGGGGTGGTGCACCTCGTAAAACTGGTTTTAAAAGAGTGCACCGGCTTTTAAACGAGCCTCCCGTCTGCTGCTCCAGCCAGCTTGAATAATTCCTGAAGTCTGAAATATTTCAGACTATTTGTTACTGCAAAATAAATAGGTGAACTTTTAAATGCGTTTTCGTTTCGAGTGAGTTCTTTGTACGAAATTCGTTGAGCATTTCGTTTCGATAAATCGCTTTCCGTGAATTTCGAAGCTCGGAGCTTTATTCAAAAGCACGGCGCTGTATGATAGGTTTTTACTGGATATTCGTTCATTTATGAACTTGAATTCGTATGGTTGGCATTTTTTTCTTTCACAACAGTTAACAAAACGTACAGGGAAAATATCGTACGTTGGTTGAGATTTTTTGGCCACTTATTTGCAGGAACCTTTTAATTTAACATACAGAAAAGCGTTGTAGCACTCCGAAGTTATTGATTTTTAGATTTTTATTATTTTTTGTTGTGCACAAACTAAACTTAATTTAAGCTATTGCTATCTTTTTCAATCTAATAAAACGAGAAAGAGACGGACGTAATTTAGAGCTGTCCAATTTAGTTGTCGACATGTTTTTACGTGCACCCTTATTTGTATGGAAATATTAGTTATTTCCATACAAATAAGGGTGCACGTAAAAACATGTCGACTGAAAACACGGTGAAGCGCAAGATATAAACTAGTTTGACATCTGTAACTTAGTTCATAGCTATAGCCGTACTTTTCGCGCATTGCCTTTTAGTAAAAGATAGCAATAGCCTAAATTAAGTTTAATTTGTGCACAACAGAATCGACACCACTGTCTATTAAATGCAAAATGGAAGATGGCATCAATACCTTCTGCAATTTTTACTAAAATTATTACGAAAAATTACGCAGACTCCGGTCAAAAAGCTTCATTCTAGTTTAGCTATCCTAAAGTTTCAGATAAAACTTCCAAATGGACTTAAACATTCTTTGAATCCACGGAGGCAAAGTAATCCATAATCTTCGGTAATATTATCAGTCTCGGATTATCTATATTAAACAATGCTACGTTCTATCTACAGGCAGACATCTTTGTTTCTCGTAATCCTCTTGTTTCGCTCCGTGGTGATCCCAATTTTAAGAAACAATAACATAATCTTCTTCAAAGAAAAGCAATGTTTATATTCGAGCTTTATTTAATTTATATGTTTTGAGAGTTTTTATCATGACTTATATTCTGGAGAATGTTTGTTGATTTAACAACTAAAGGAACGCCGGCGGGTATGTATTCTCCTCTTAGAATTACAGAAACCCTTCTAGAAAATGTTATCTACCATACTAATATTCAGCCAGGGTTTTCACGGTAACCTGAAAATACAAACTGAGGAATCCTCGATTTATCACTTAGCGGGATCTATTTTTCGTATTTACCTGAGCTTTCGTATTATTTTAGGAGGGGGTTTTAGGATCGGCTTATACAATAGTTATTTAGAGAACCTTGCGCCGACCTCAAATGAATGGGATAAGGGCAAGTAATTAATGATAAAAAATGAAATGATGATGTAATATTCATCGTCGATTAATGAAAAGGGAAGTTCTTCTGAACACTGGGTTAAGTATTGTGTCTATTGGGCGACTCCCCCCTCAACGGTGTTTTGTGCCAATCTAGGAGGTTGTCGTCTGCTTATCCTCCAGCAGGGGGTCTCCCGTGGGTGTGATTGATTGTAATTTGGCTGTTTTATTAGGGTTCCGTACAAAAAATGAAAAAAAAAACGGAACCCTTATAGGATTACTCGTGCGTCTGTCTGTCACAGCCAATTTGCCCCGAATCTATTCGACCAAATCAGATGAAATTTGAAATTTGACACAGATGTGCAAAGTAAATATATTTTTTTAAATAAGGGTCATTTTCGGGGGACAAATTAGGAAAAAAAAACTTTTGTAATCTTTGCTGTGTCATATATCTCAAATATTTTTTTGTTATTATTGTAAAATAAATAGTTTTGATTTTTTTCATGAAAGAAGACGAAAATTGACCATTCCGCCCCCTGATCTCCGAAACTACTGAGCCTAAAGTTTTGAAAAAAATTCAAAATGTAGTTCATTGCTTGTAGATTACAGGAAAACCAATAAGAATTCCATCAATTGAAAATAAAGGAAGGGAAACTCAATATAATACGTTCACTTGCGGAAAATTTAACTTTGACATTGTACGGATCCTTTTCCACGCGAGTTCAACTTGCACTTGGCCGGTTTTTTATCCTCATCTCGCAGTTATTTCTGCTTAGGCGATGTAGCAAACGTGTGACGTCAGGTGCGATGCGTAGTTCGGTAGTTCCTATGTGGCGTTGTAGATGTCGCCACTGTTATCATATTGAGATTCAAAGTAAAATCCTATCTTAATAATTATTCTTACACGTAGGCGGTGATTTATTGTTTTAGACGTCTAATCTATTTTGTAAATAATAAATATGAGATGATTTCTTCGTAACGAAAAGACGTGACGTCAGATTATTACGTAGGTAAGGTGTAGTTATATGTATCAGGCGCCAAAACAGTAGCTATTCGCAAAATTCAGAGAAACAGTCACTCGCAATTCTGTAGAAACATAGGTACATTAGTTAGGTTGTCACCAACACTAACTAGGTCACCCGCTGTACAGTTTAGGGCTCTCTAGTTAAATATAGTGCATCGGAATTGTCAATGAGGTGTTAAATGAATTCGATGTGTCACACGAAGTTGTTTGTTTCGAATTTCGACGGATACTGCTATTAGTATTATATGGAAAGCTCAAGTTTTTTATGTAGCATATCAATGATGCGGTTTCCGTTCTTTTAACCTTTTGAAACGTATATATTCGACTTTTGACGGATTATTCTAATGGGTGTAATAAAGACCGAAGCCGAAATGGATTTGTCCTCCCCGTCATTGGGATATTGTTTTTTGTTACCTTACCTGGGAACCTTCAACGTTACGGAGATATTGGAGGTCCAAATTCCAACTTTTTATGAGTAACACTTTACTTTAAATACCTCCATAAACCCTGTACTATGCAACGCACCCGTCAGCGCAATTTGTTGAGTGCCTTACATTGAGTCCTAACGTAATGCGTGATTTTTCACCCAAAAAAGTCGTTTCCCAGCCAAACCCTTTCCGACAAAAAAACGTTGGGGAGCTACACGAAACGCTAGCGCAAGCTCTCTGGTTCTAAGATTCTAACGTTTCCTCAATCATCTTAATTAACACATAGCGCTTGTAAGTAAAGAAGCTGACTTCATTATCGCAGTCATTAGATACTCGTGACAAGTCGGCGAGGGCCGACGTCGGACGGTGGCGACACTTGATGCAAATTTAACTACCCGACCGACGTTGAGGCTTAATTGAACAAGCTTGTTTTTGTCTACAGACATGTTGTCGCTTTATTATTATGATGCTTTAAAGTGGATGTGAATGACTTTTTCAAGGTCAAAGTCATTCCTACACCTTTATGAACTTGGAGGGTTGTATTGATGATTTTGATGATTATAATTCTGTAACTACATGCGTCATAGCGGTGGCCCAGTGGTGGCGGCCCCGACTTACGAACAGTAAGTCGTGGGTTTGAACCCAGACAGGTGCATTACTTTGTGTAATTTATTTCATCACCACTGCTCTCAAAACGGTGAAGGAAAACATTGTGAGGAAACCGGCATGTCCTATATAGAACTAAAAAAAAAAAATTGAAGACATGTGACATCTACCAATCCGCACTGGGCCCGCGTGGTGGATTATAGTCCAATCCCTCTCTTAGAGAGGAGGCCTGTGTCCCAGCAGTGGGAACATTAATAGGCTGATGATGATGATGCGTCTTACGGCCGCGAATAATATTTTAATCAACGTACAACCTAGCACTGGCCTGCAAATTGCAAAAACATAAGAAAATTTGAATTTCGCGGGTTACCCTGGAGCATCCACCATAAGCTACAGGTATCGTATTAGCCAGTACACCCACTGGGTTGTGGAGGTAAGATAAGCAGTCGCTCCATGTAAAGTACTGGTATTCAGCTGCATCCGATTAGACTGGAAGCCGACCACAACATAGTTGGGAAAAGGCTAGGCACATGATGACTATAGTTGGTGCCAGTTAAGATGAGAAGAAAGAAGAGCGGTCATTGACCCACCTAAATTTATAAACCTAAAATAAGCCTGTTCAAGTCTGGAATCATCATCTATCGTGATATTCAACATTTTTTGTAATGAAAAACGATACATGTGTTTTGGTTCTTACGAAGAGATATTAGGGAAAGAGCAATGACCACTATTCTCATCTTAACTGGCACCAACTATAGGTTTAACCTGCAGGTCTGTCTGCTCACTTGGAAGTCTGGAATTGACCCACCGGGAACTTATTATTGGGATAAAAAGAAACCCTAAGTCGAGGATTACGACTTAGGTCATGGACGAATTTAGATGAAACCTATAGCATAAAGATAGGCTACTTTATGCTATAGGTTTCATCTAAATTCGTTTAGTCATCAAGACGTGAAGGCGTCACAACCAAACAAACATTTTCAGATTTAAAGGTAATTCGTTAGGAATAAACTACCAGCGAAACGGTTTCAAGACTTTCATCTCTGTCCTGTCATTTACAGCTACTGCATTTTATGTAATGTGTTGCTGATTTTTGCACCTAGGTTGCTACTTCAAGCCATTAGCATGTTAACTTAAGCGAAAATTTGCATTCCACCCACCACCCTACCTACATCTTTGCAGACTTAATAAACGTTCGCTCCATTAAAGCTGAATTCGACCCAAAAGGTTCTATTGAACAAAGTTCATTTTAATTTAGCATTGACCCCTCAAAATTATTTATGACGGAAAAAATCTCGACTGAAAGAAAGTCTACCCAGAGATATTATCATGTCTTGCGTAAGACAGTGTAAAATTTTGCAGTTAGTTATATTAAAGCTAAGCGGATTTGTGAGGGATTATGAGATTATTTAATTAATTCGTTCCTGTTGTTTTTCAACCAAGGTCTACACTGGTGCGTCATAATGTGTTATAGTAGAAGTAGGTCACACGGAAATGATGTTAAAAATTTTCAGTGACTACTTTTTTCTTAGTTCTTTGAATATGAGGTCTTGGATTCAATTTTCAGATCGGGTAGGGTTATTGGGTTTTTCAATCAGGAATTTCTAAGTAGCAGCCACGGTAGTGTCGTATAAGGCGACTAATGTCTGAGGCAGAACACCTTGCGCCTCCATAGACCAGAGAATGGTCAGCAGCGTTTTCTGTTAGTCTTGACATCACTGCGATCTGCAATCCGCCTGCCAAGCGTGGAGATTACGGCAAATTCCTCCCATCATGGGAGAGGCTTATGTCCAGCAGTGGACGTTATGGGCTGTTGTAGTAGCCACGGAGTCTGGATTTGTGCTAGGTCTAATTTAATAGGTATCTGACATGGGATTTAAACATAACTGGAATGCGGTTCTACTATTAGGTAACCCCCTGCCTAACCGTTAGAGAATTGCAAACGTGGTGTTATATTTGAATATCAGAAGCTATTGTTGATTGGTATTTAAATCAGAACAGGAATGATTGGCTTTTGTGCTATCCTAAGGCTAACGCAGACTGGGACGGGATGGCAAGGAATTTGGGACATTCAAACGTCTTTAATCATTATCAGCCTATTAATGTTCCCACTGCTGGGACACGGCCTCCTCTCTATGAGAGGGAATGGGCTATAATCCACCATGCGGGCCCAGTGCGGATTGGTAGATGACACATATTTTCGATCTTCTGTCATTCAAACGCATTCATTAGCCGTGTGGTATCCGGCAGAGTAGAATAGAACCAACCCATAACACTCAAGGGTGTCGTATAAGGCGACTAATGTCTAAAAGGGATTTGTATTGAAAGACGCGCCACAGTCCTATTTCTATATCAATACATTTGAATCTCCATTGGCAAAAATTTAAATATCTTGCCATGTCGTCCCGCTCTGCGTTGGCCACCATTCGTATCTCATTTCCATTTCACCTTGAGAATTCACAATATGTACGAGTAACTGTTTAACAAATGCCGAAACTCTTAATACTTCTAATACAGAAAATCGATGCCTTATAAGATGTACTCGGAATATTTGATTATGCGTGGCTTGCCAAATGTAATGCGAAGTAAGGCTTGGTCTTGGATTTAGT
This sequence comes from Xestia xanthographa, assembly GCA_905147715.2. Taxonomy (NCBI): domain Eukaryota; kingdom Metazoa; phylum Arthropoda; class Insecta; order Lepidoptera; family Noctuidae; genus Xestia; species Xestia xanthographa. The sequence goes on along the minus strand of LR990660.1, from coordinate 9,921,666 downwards.
AAACATACTTTTCGCCGAAATAAGCATTTCGGTCAATGATATTATATAGTAAAAAGAGGTAGATATCGCACTAGCACGCACAAATTGTTGAGGACAAAGTGATACAATTGTTGCACTTTGATAGCTAGCTATCTCTTTCTATCTTATACGTTCCGTATTATCTATCGCTGTCGTAGTTTTAAATTACTCGCAACGATATCTGAACGCTATTCAGTATGAACATGGCGTATCTTCTTTATAACATCATTGATTTCGATGGCGTTTACTTAGTACTAAACATAAGATAAAGTAATTAATAATGGTACCCACATTTCACCAGTTATGTATAAGTCCCATGTAACAGGGGACGAGCTTATTGCCATCAACTAGGCACAATTCACCAGACTCTGTGGCTGCTACTCAGAAATTCCTGATGGAAAACTCAATAACAATTTGCCCGACCCGGGAATCGAACCCAGGACTTCATGCTCAACAGTCGCGCTTGCGACCACAAGACCAACGAGGCAGTCAGTACCAGTCATATTAATTTTATATTATTTATATTCACGGCGTATTACGCACAGGCGCCTGGCAGCCGTGTGCCTCTCGACGCGTGTTATCAAATTTCCATTACTTTGTACACACCTAATATTCCACCTACGTCGTCTTCTCTTAAAACTTTACCGGACGTGCGGTTCTGTTTTCGTATTTATTACTCTAGGCTACCGTTCGATGTAATTTCGACTTTATGACTGTAAAATAAGGTCGCTTTTAAAGGGGGTGTGCCTGTGAAAGTCTGAGGTGTCGTTTTGGGAGCTTACTCGGGTCGCGTTATTAGAGTCTTGTCCTTCTTTATTGGAATATACGAGAGGCTCGATGCCTCCCCCCTCCTCTCCCGCACTCCTCGCCCCGCTCACATACCCTGCCATTGAGGAGCTGTGGTTTAAGGCCGGTGCCTGACTGGCAGCGACGGATGCTTCCAACCTTCGATTAAGTGATTGCTTCATTGTGGCTTCGACCTTCATTATAAATTTCTGGATGATGCCGGATTGTTGGCGCCATTATAATCAGTGACTTTGGCGTTACTACACAGATATAATTTGGTTAGCAAATTCGTTTTCACTAGAAGATTTAAGATATTGTGTTTGTTATGTATTGACTCCAGACACAAAATTATGATCAGTTAGGTACCGTCTACTCTTAAACTAGATAGCCTATTTTTGATAGACGCTTTTGTGTTATTTTATGGGAGTATTTTTTATTAGTCACTTTTTATCTGAAGAGAGCATAAAGTTTTATGTCTTTGCGGCGTATAGGTACAATAAATTATTTTATCAAAATCACTTGGTATCTTCAGAAGGCTATAAAATAAAATTTTAAGTTGTTATTTTATTTTGATGGGATATTTATTATGTCTTGCAGTTATATTAGTTTAAGTGATCTTACGAAAATGGCAAATCAAAACGTATTCATTTCACGTAGCTCGTAGCGCTCTCGTAGCAGCGTATATGTAAAGCTGTCGTAGCGGCGTAGCGGGTTCGTAGCGGTGCTACGAGGCGCCTACGCCCGCGGCAGACTGTTTTGTTTCACACGATGTTAATACGTCATGAGATGGAATTATATTTCTCAGTTGGAGACGAATGGAAAACATTTACCTACTTACTTATACAGGGTGGAATTTTGTAATACCACCTGGAGGGAAAGTACTCTTAATACTGCAGATAGAAAATTTTACTCAAAGGAAACATTCCTTTATTTTTGAATAGAAAGCAAACTGCATTCAAAGATTTTGAAAATTCTCGTGCCACACTCGGGAATCGAACCGCCTAAATTCCAAAAAAATAACACCCTGTATTTTTATGGCACCAATCGATAGGGTAAATCATAAAGATCAAATCCCTCTAACAAACATGATAAATTAAATGAAAAGAAAACCATAAAATATTAACTTATAAATTCAATGGGACAACATAAAGCACTTTTACTCAAAGGTCCATCCTCCAATTACTTATGTTAGAACTTAATAAACAATTATCTTTTGACGACATTTATTGTTTTTTTTTTTTAATCTTTATTTATTTAGAGGCTTTTACCTATTTATTGATTAAAATGACGAAGAACTATTTAGATAGGAAGATTGCAATTTTCTCAAACAAATACTTGCAAATTGCAATCTTTTTTCTTCATTTGTAAATATCCATCCTTTGAATAAAAGTGCTTTAACGTATTGAATTTATCCCAATGAATTTATAACTTTAGATTTCATGGTTTTCCTTTCATTTAATTTATAATATTTGTTAGAGAGATTTGATCCTTATGATTGACCCTATCGATTAGTGCCATAAAAGTACAGGCTGTTATTTTTTTGGAATTTAGCCGGTTCGATTCCCGAGTGTGGCACGCGAATTTTCAAAATCTTTGAATGCAGATTATTTTCTTTTAAAAAATAAAGGAATGTTTCCTTTGAGTAAAATTTTCTATCTGCAGTATTAAGAGTACTTTCCCTCCAGGTGGCATTACAAAATTCCACCCTGTATATAGATATTTTTACTGAAAAGAATGGTTAATAGAGATCAGATAGGTATAGTTGGTGCCAGTTAAGATGCGAATAGCGGTCATTGCCCTTTCCCTAATATCTCTTCGTACGAACCAAAACAAATAAATCATGTATCGTTTTTCATTACAAAAAATGTTGAAGATCACGATAGATGACGATTCCAGACTTGAACAGGCTTATTTTTAGTTTTCAAAGTTAAGAAGTTTAATAAATGTAGGTGGGTCAATGACCGCTATTCTCATCTTAACTGGCATCAACTATAGTTGTTCGATGTAAAATATTGGTTTTCGACTGCATCCGTTTAGAATTGAAGAACCTTTAAAAAAACAACCGTCAACACTGTCAGTAATGTGTAATCCACCCGTAACAAGTTGTCAACAAGCGTCATACATGCCAATCCTGTATCCTTACATCACTTTGAAGTAAATAAATTTAAATACACTTGTGATAGACGAGACAAAGAGAATAATATCGCATTATACATACCTTGGAAAACCAACTAGTCCCTAGTGTCTAGTCGCTGTAGGTGGTCGCTATTTCGGTTTGCTTTAAGAAATCCCAATTCTGGGTTAAGCTCAACATGAATGATGTAACCAAGATTTTATAATAATATTTTGATTTAAAAGATTGTCCATGGAGTTTCTTGCCCGTTCTTCTCCATAGAGATCTACGCTAGGGAATGGGCAACTACAGTACTTTCACAGTTTTTGTCTTGTGACTGGGACTGTAGCTACATTTAATGTTCATCTTTGTTTCGGCAGTTCAAAAGTGCCTGGAACTGGCCTACTTGAAATAAATGCTTTGCGTCTCTATGGTAGGTATCTATAACCTCTTTGCTACAAAGTCACGTAGAGAGCAAAAAGCCGGTGTCGGTAAGTCCGGTCAGAAAACTCCGTACTTCCAAGGCGCTAACATTTTCATTGCATACTTAGTTCAAACACTCCTACCTCCCTCCTATATTTTATTTACCGTTAATCCGGGTCACGTACGCAGCATGTTGCTGCAACGTGCCCGCTAACAGCTGTAAAACGTTACTGCAACATTGCTGCACTTTAAGTATTAACATCGCGATTTTCTCATTACATTTTATGGGAGTTTTCTTTGCTGTGGGAAAATCTTTGAGGCTAATATCCCTTTTCACACGTTCTGGCCTGTTGGTGCTGGGTTTTCAGTAGTATATGGGTAAGCTGGGTACATTGTAAAAGTATATACCTACAGGGTGTAAAAGACCTCATCACGAAGCCGTCAACCAAGCATTCTGTACATGAAACTGAGTAACTTTAGGCGAAAATTATTGCTGGGAAGCGACTTTTTTTTTTTGGGGTGAAAAATGATGTTTTGTGGTAGAACTCAATGTAACGCACTCAAAACATTGTTATGATGGATGGATTTAATAGTACGGGGGTCGTGTATGTGTTTAAAGTAAACATCTTACATTAAAAGCTTGTATTTAAAAATAAACTTGTCAAAAAGTTGGAACGTTGACCCCCAATATCTCCGTAACTAAAAGGTATGGTGGTATCCCAGGTATGGTGTAGAACAAAAAAATTATCGCAATGACGGGGAGAACAAGTGCCTTTCGGCTTCGTTACGAGGTGTTTTACACCCTTTATGTACTTACTTTATAATATTAACCTGTATATTATTCTTGTTACAGATGACACCAGCCTAATAAGGCTCGTTCTTCACTAAGGTAAGTTTACTTCATGGTAACATCACCTCAAAAAAAGGTTTTAACCTACCCGATGACGTGATGGGCCGTTATTTCCAAAGAACTCTCAATCCTCTTAGGATATCACTGCGGGCTATAATTCCTTTTAGACCTATTAACTAGATTAATGTTCATTATTTTGAGTGAAGCCTAAGGCTTGTATGGTAATTTTTATGGAAGTTTTTATTAGCTCTTCTGTTTGATAGGTAGATTCTTTTATGAGATATCGGCGGTTTGCTCATTTGATTGGGCTTTTTTAGAACTAGAAGCCCAGTATTTAAAGGCAGAAGTAGGTCACAGTGGAAAATTCTCGACCAGGCTAACCCCACCCGCGCCGTCGACACGGCCTGTCGTCATGAGACGGACGGACGGCGAGCTAGCCCATAGCCCACCGTCCACAGGCCGAACCGACCCGATCCGGCGAATATCTATACTATTATTATAAAAAGGTAAAGATTGTGAGGTTATAGGGGTAATCTCTGGATCTACTGAACTGATTTAGAAATTTCTTTTACCAATAGAAAGCCACGTTATTTGTGAGTAACATAGGCTATATTTATTACTAGAAAAAAAGGGGGGAGGGAGTTAGAGGAAAATAAATGTCCATCCGTGCGGAGCCGGGACAAGCCGCTAATGTGTAATAATTGCTTCGGGTAGGTAAAAAATACAGCCGAATCAAAAGTGCCGAACTGCCGACCCGAAAGCATGCAGCACCCCTTAGGAACACCGTCAGACAATTGCCAATTAAATACAAATAACCAAATGAACAGGATTGTCTCGCATTGTGATTGAAACAATCGCGGTAACACAATAATGGCTCAGTAATCAACGTAACGAGGTACTCACACAATGGCGGTATATGCTGAACACTGAACAATGACACCCCTTGCCGAGTCTGGATTTAATTAAGTTATTACTTAAGTACTAGTCTCGTGTCCAAAGTAGTACACGCAGTTATAGGTACAAATTCGGCTTTCTAGAATTGAAATTGAGGAAAATGTCGTGAGGAAAGTTTTGAGTATCAATGCGGGTTGGTAGTCGTATTATGAGTAGAGGAAGATCAAAGAAACGGTGGTGACTGTAAAGGATGATATGGTAAGAAAGGAGGTGTCTGATGAGATTCGTCATCTATTAGATCAGTATTAGAGAAGTATGGAAGAAGAAGATGTGTTGCGCCGACCACAAAGAATTCAAATTGGCAGATGGCAGGCAAATGATGTTGATGATGTTAGCTTTCTAGAACAAATCGTCGCTGGATCTGATCTTGTTTGCGGGACGAACATGGCTAGAGATCGTACTAGGTAGAGAGGTTAGGAAGGAGATATGGAAGGCATTTACCAGCTGTGGGACACTTGACGGGTTAAGAATAAACATAAGATATTTAGGCTAGATATAGTTTCAAGAGTATTATCTTCGCATAGCTTGGTATCTACCATCTAGCTTCCAGCAATAGTTCTTTATGAAGTTAAGTAAATGTTGTGGCAACATCTAAAACACCACATACGAACTACCACATCACATCGCACTTGACGTCACGCGAATTCTGCATCGCGTAACCAAACTGCTCACGCCATCCTCACAATTTAGACCTTAATATACAATAGAGGAAATGGCAGACGAAACGGGAGGAATTTAACCAATAGTGGGTGATTTCGGGCTGAAATGCATCATCTTTTAACAGCGTGACTAAAACCGACCGTGGTAATAGTCCATTCGACATAACGCGCGTCTGGTCAAAGGATCCTCGCGTTTCAATGGAGGATGTGGACCTTCCACCTTGATTCTCAACTAAACTAATATTATAAAGAGGAAAGATTTGATTTTTTTATTGTGTGTTTGTTACAATTTAACTCAAGAACTACTCAACCGAATTAAAAAAATCTTTTACCATTAGAAAGCTACATCTTTACCGAGTAACATAGGCTTATACATTATATTGATGTTATGCAAATTAGCCAAGCTATCACAATTTAAGTGAACGAAATCGCGGGCGAATGGCTAGTCTTCTTAATATATATAAATCACATGCGAAACCGTAGCGGGCCGCTAGTACCTCTATAAAGTCTTCTGTGTCTCTGAGAACTGTCAAAATGATGACCTACTTTGTCTCACATCCCCTCATTGTAGACGTGTTAGTAGGCCCATATTAAGTGATATAATCACCCAGGCACATAATTATATTGTCATGAATACGTGACGCCACTGACAGTGTTACAAACTAATCCGTTACCTGGCGTTAACATAATCTGGGTTACAAACTAGGGCTGACGGGTAATTATGTGGCAGGTATGAATTAGCTTTAATATAGTGACAAGTGGGAGCTGTCACAGTGTATGAACGGAGTTATGTGATAATTATGTGCTTGTCGCAAATATATAGTACAATTTCATGATATTTATAACTAGCTGTTTCGCCTGCCTCTCGGGTTCTTAGGGGTCGTAATCAGTGGCGGCTGGTGGGTCATCGAACTGGTGGTGCACTTTACTTCCTAAAAGATTAAATATTACAATAAAACCAATGATATTCTAATAAACAGATATGTTATACACATTGATATATTAAATCAATGGTTATACACCTACAAAACCACCGAAAAAAGTGTGCTGCGGGGCAGAGCCAGCTCACATACACGCAGTGACGCAGAATAAAGGCAACTGGCCCGTTTTCGAGTGATGTTAAGAGAGCGCACTTAAAGTACAGCCGCCCCTGGTCGTAGTGTAATGTTAAATAAGTAATAACCTATAACCTTCCGCAAGAATTGGGCTATCAAACGCGGGAGAATTTTTCAAATCCGAGTGTAAACGTTTTTAATATCAGTATTTACATGGAGCGACTTCCTATCTGACCTCCACAACTCAGTTAGTACTGGGTAATACGATACACCGTGGTAAGACTAGTTGTCAGAGTTACGGGCCACTGACAGCCGGGACCAACTGCTTAACGTGCTTTCCGAGACACGGAGGAAGCAGCATTTTTGCCTGATACCCGAGCGACTGTTATAATTTTGCCACGAGTTCATAACTGAAGTATGCTTGCAAAAGTCTAATACCTGAAACAAGCATATCTGTTGCTGTTTCTATACCTCTAAGTTTAATGTTCAAAATTATGTATTCTTATTGGTTCTCGTCGCCTATCGAGGCATCTGCGAGGGACCTCGTTCTTACAACAGTAAGTAGGTCAAGGAATTCCTGATATCCAATGTACCTAGTCCTGCGGAGTGGGGTCAGTGCTTATGTCTATGTAAGCTATCTAGATGCATATGTAGAGATATTGTGTTTGTAACCTAGAGTAAGTAAGTTGGACAAAACTTACTTACTATTATTTATTATTATTGACATTATTTTCCTAAATTGTGGAAGTTACACATCAACAACTTCAACAACAACATCAACAAGTTAAACATCTATAGGCGCGGGTAAACCAAAAAAAAACTAATGAAAAATTCGTGGCGAGCGTGGCGATCGAACCCAGCCCGACAATCCCAAACATTACCGACCTGTTAAAGCAGCATAAGATCTACATAATCGTCACGATTTACAACAAGCCAGCTGGTCTCGGGGCACAGAGCGCTGGGTTACAATGTCGTCACTTCGAGTTCGATTCCAGCATAAGGATTTTCTTTTTGTGAATCGAGTCATTTTGTTTTTATTTTATTTTATGTGTTTGTGTTTTATATTGATTTTTTTAAACATATTACTTGTACAAAATAATTTCGATGTTTCACATCTGCCAGGCGTCCCGTGGCTGCTCTCTTTTTCCACCTTGCTTCAGCTGCTGCATGTATTTTAAATGCATTAAGCTTAGCAGGGATTCCGCGTTTCACGTCTTATTTTTTTTTAGTTAACTATCTTAAAGAAAAGCTATTTACTGCTTTTGTCTACTGATGACTTGACCAATATTTTCAAGCTGTCAAAGAAACAAATATGTAACCACAAATCATTTCATAAAAATCATCAGAATTTAAGTCCTTTATCAATGCCACATAAACCAAAATCCTTTGACAGAAAACAAATTGGTAACATTAAACATAAAACCTCATAATTTTCTTGAAACAACTTGACCCAAATCCTGTAAAGATAAATGAATGCTGTGACATATTAATTAGCGCCCACCGAGAGCCTATCTGTCGGGGGTAATTGGGATCGTGTTACGTTGTAAGAAGCCGCTGTACACCTGCGTTCTAGAAATATGCACGGTTTTGCCCTTCATTACGTAAGAGAGGGGGTTTATTTGAGCTGAGGTAGGAAAAAAATAGAATGTATTGCAGGATTTACACGCGACCTCGGCTGGTGCAATCCGGTCGAAACGTCTGGCTTATATTAAAGGTAAAATTCGCAAAAATACCCGTTTACATAAGTTTTATAATAGATTTACACAAATAAATAAATTCATAGACTCACGCCCTTTATGTGTTAGCAGTGGAAACTTGTATAAATATATACTTTCAATACATATTGTTTAAGAATACCGTATAAATTAACTGTAAATTTCCCGAATAGAATAAAATAAAAAATATCTTTTTGGAAAAATGTAGTTCTTGCTCATAGGGACCAACATTTTAAATCCCTCGTTTGTCTAATTTAAAAGCATTTCATAACTTTTTGGAGCATTATAACCTTGTTCAGGTCCAGCAGATTCAGTTTAACCCGAATAAAAAACTCAAAAACTTAAATATGTTCTTCCTTCTTCTATCCAATACTATTGACACCAGAAACTAGACCAGTCGAGTTGCGCCTTATTAATTGTATTAACCGGTCGCATCCGGACCGTTCGGCTGGTTTACGACCGGACCGGCAGCCTCGGGGGATGTAACTTACCGGACCGGTACTTGGTCGATTAAGTTATTGCACTCCTTTCCGAATAAAACTTGATGCTTGACGATTGGTAGTGTTTAGGGAGAATTTACATAGTCGAAATTAGGAATAAATAAATATTTCTTGTAGTCTTTCATAAAACGTCATCATCTGCCTTTTCCCAACTATGTTGGGGTCGGCTTCCAGTCTAACCAGATGCAGCTCAAGGCTGGTTTTTTAAATGGAGCGACTGCGTATCTGACCTCCACAAACGAGTATCTAAATTACTGGCATATTGATACCTACGTCTGGTGTCAAATAGACTTACCACTTATAAGTTGTTGACCTACATTATAGCTGTTAAGATAACCTTGTTTACGACCTAGGAGACCAATTGGATACTAGAAAAACCACGGCTAGGATACATAATTTCATTTATTATTTGGGGAACAAATATGTACTCGTATTTGCTCAATATCACAAAGAAAATAAACAGATATAAAGTGGAACCGTGGAAGCATCGACGCACAAACAAAAAAAACATGTTATAAAAAAAAAATCTGCCGTTCAATACATTTTGATCGTGTAGGTATTGCACTTTTGTAGGAAACAGCAGATTTATTGATGTCGGGTAAAACCAAAAAATGCCGTGGCGACGCATCGTCAACTGTCAAGTTGTCAACCCGTCCCGAACGATCCCGAACATTACCGACCTGTTGAAGCAGCATAAGATCTACATATTAGCCACGGTTTACAACAAGCCAGCTGATCTCGGGGCACAGCGCTGGGTTACGATCTCGTGACTTCGAGTTCGATCCCAGCATAAGGATTTTCTTTTCGTTAATCGAGTCATTTTGTTTTTTAGGGTTCCGTACCCAAAGGGTAAAAACGGAACCCTATTACTAAGACTTCGCTGTCTGTCCGTCTGTCCGTCTGTCTGTCACCAGGCTGTATCTCATGAACCGTGACAGCTAGACAGTTGAAATTTTCACAGATGATGTATTTCTGTTGCCGCTATAACAGCAAATACTAAAAACAATAAAATTAATATTTAAGGGGGGCTCCCATACAACAAACGTGATTTTTTTGCCGTCTAATGTTATATATAATGGTACGGAACCCTTCGTGCGCGAGTCCGACTCGCACTTGGCCGGTTTTATTTTGTTTGTTTTTATATAGACAATTTTTAAGCATATTACTTGTACAAAATAATTTCGATGTTTCACATCTGCTAGGCGTCCCGTGACGGCTCACTTTTTTGTACTAAGTACCCATGAAGAGACTGAAACGGAAGGCCCATTGCGGTTGCTATTGACATCTATCGGAGTATTAAGTCTCCCAACGTCTGTAAAATAGCAACATATTTTTTTACTCTTGGGCGGATTCACCTTACCAGCTTTTCCTTGCTTAAACCAACCTGTGTCCTGTGTACTTTTTGTAGTACTGTTCCAGAGTTTACAGAATAACTAGTGGCTCTCTCGTTTTTGCCATACCTTTCCAGAGTTTACAGAATAACTAGTGGCTCTCTCGTTTTTGCCATACCTTTCCAGAGTTTACAGAATAACTAGTGGCTCTCTCGTTTTTGCCATACCTTTCCAGAGTTTACAGAATAACTAGTGGCTCTCTCGTTTTTGCCATACCTTTCCAGAGTTTACAGAATAACTAGTGGCTCTCTCGTTTTTGCCATACCTTTCCAGAGTTTACAGAATAACTAGTGGCTCTCTCGTTTTTGCCATACCTATTCAATAATAGGTATGGCAAAAACCACGGAACCACGGTCCACCACGGTGGTGATAGGCAACTGGGCTTATCCCAGTTGAAAACGTCCCTTTGTGCCTATTGGCCTTGTTTCGTTCTGTCTCCTGCTGATATGGAGGGAAGTGAAAATTACGGTTTTTTTCCTACTTCTCTGCTATATAGTTTTCTCATTAATTTCGTTGCGGGATCCAAGACAATCGTCGAGCTTCATTGTCACGGCACTTTTCTGGTGGTCGCTACTGTTGATTCTGGCTTTCAGGAGTTACAGTGGTTTGGGAATGGTGTGGCGGGCTTATGATGCCTCTAATAAACATCCCGGGAGCGAAGTATCGGTTTGACCTGTCCGTAACTAAGCGACCCGATAAAACCCGACTCGGCCCGATGTCTCCTATCTTTGTTACGATAATACTGTTCAAGTTTTGTTTAAGTTTTAACGTTTCTGAATGATGAACATTTCGACTTTGAGATGGTTCATAAAAGACAAATCTGTGTTTAGGTATATACGTAGACACATCAAAAAAAGTTTGTGATCACTAGCATTAGCTGATATATTTTTTTAAATTGAACTTTATCAAAAAAATATCTTTGTTGTGTGTTTTATTTAAATAGAAATACCCTGTTTGAAATTAAAAAATAAAGTATTTTTTATCTACACTTCTACACTAATCTATACTAATATTATAAAGAGGAAAACTTTGTTTGTTTGTTTGTAATGAATAGGCTCAAAAACTACTGGACCGATTTCAAAAATTCTTCCACCATTAGAAAGATACATTCACTCTGAGTAACATAGGCTATATTTTATCCCCGTACTACCACGGAAACGGGAATTACGCGGGTTCATCCGCGTGACGTCCGCTAGTTTTTTTATGAAAACGTAACAAAAAAGATTTCGAATTTTCAAAGTGATCACAAACTTTTTTTGATGTGTGTATATGGTTAATTACTGTAATTTCTCGCATCATTCTCTTGCCCTTATTCATTTCATTTGTTCCCCAATTCATTTGTGGTCGGCGCAGCATGTCTTCTTTTTCCATACTTCTCTATTGCTCATCTCATCAGATACCTCCCTTTCTTGCCATATCATTCTTTACACAATTTATTCATCGTTTCTTTGGTATTTCTCTACTCGAGCCTTATCATACTAACGGATTGCGAGCGTCTTGAAAGCGGAGCGGGTGCGCAACGAAATCGCCGCGTATAGCAGCTTGAAAATGCACTAAATTTTTAACATTAGGCTGCACAGCCTAGCGTTGAAAATTGAGTTTGCGTTGCAAAGCGAATGCGCTGCGCATGCGCTGTGTGTTCGTTAGACGCCCGTAACGTATTCGTTGCGCGCCCGCACCGCTTTCAAGACGCTCGCAATCCGCTAGTATGATAAGGCCCTTCTCATCCACATTCATACTCAAAACTTTCCTCACGACATTTTCCTCATCCCTCCGCATCACATGTCCATACCACGACAACCGATTACCACACAACTTTTCAATCACCGGCGCCACTTTCAGACTTCCTCTTATATACTAATTTCTTTAAGAGTTTGAACTCAAAAAAGCTTGGGATCTACTTCACCAACAAGCGAACGTTGGGTAAGGAGGGTGCGCACGTAAATCAAGTAATAACCTTAAACGCACTACGGATATTACAAATTTTAGACTTTAAAACTGAATTTCCTGCGCAGACAACTCGATTGATGAAGGCAGGAAGCTGAAGGCTCCTGTCTCGATGTACAACCACATTATATGTATGCAACGTTTTCTGTTGCCTGTTGTATGTCCTTACTATATTTTATGTTACTACGATTAGTCTTGAAGAGGAAGAAGGAAACATGAGTAAATAAACAACATTTTCGTTTTTAGGGTTCCGTACCCAAAGGGTAAAAACGGAACCCTATTACTAAGACTTCGCTGTCTGTCCGTCTGTCTGTCACCAGGCTGTATCTCATGAACCGTGACAGCTAGACAGTTGAAATTTTCACAGATGATGTATTTCTGTTGCCGCTATAACAACAAATACTAAAAACAGAATAAAATTAATATTTAAGGGGGGCTCCCATACAACAAACGTGATTTTTTTATAATAATGGTACGGAACCCTTTGTGCGCGAGTCAGGCCGGTTTTTAGGTATGTTAAACCTTACCATATTTTTTCAAAGGATTCATTTGTTCAAGATATTTGAACAGGATATTTAAAGCTTTCTGAATTCTTTACCTATTTGCGAAACAGGTTGAATCCAAAAACTACGGTTCGAAACTAGTAAAAATACACGTATTTTGGTGAGTGCGAATAGACGACCAAAGCACAGATTAAAGTAAGGAATGATAAGTAAATATACAATAGGATTCAAACATATATGTATGTTGCATGAACCTCTTCCAAAAAATATTGTAGCATACCTATTGCATAACTTGTATAGAACAAAGTAAAAAAATAAATAAAAATAAATATTGCTGGACATTACACACAGCGCCATCTAGTGCCACACTAAGCAACGAGGCTTGTGTCGTGGACACCAGATAGTTGATATACTACATAGATACTTTTTGTTTGTAAATACATACTTATTAGTACTAGTATTTGCGTGGGTGCGCGAGCTGCACGCAGCTCGCGTGTTGTCGTGTTCTTGAGAAGTATTCCTTACCATCATAAAAATTTTGAGAATTCATGGGAATCCTTAAAATAATTGGAAAAACCGTTACAACTACCACTAAATCAGTATGAAAACCCTTAAGAACCCCTAAAACATTATAAAATTAATTTAAAAAAAAAAACCTAATAATATAAAAGTAAAAAACCATACTTAAAAACTAAGACCCATTAAAAAAAACATAACCCTAAAGTTGCTTGTCGTCGCCCCTGAGTTACGCTTCACCCACTCGACCTTCGTTACGCTACGGAGGTCGCCGGCTCGCTTCGCTCGCCACCTCCCCCCTTCTCTCCACTCGGTCTCGCAGGTTCGCTCCACTCAGAACCTACCTACCACCAGACAGGTTTCGACGCCTACTATAATATTTGTTCAAACACATAATTGCTATCTCTGACCGTTACGAAGTTATAGCCCTTTTATTTTTAGGGGAGGTTGGGGAAGGGAGGATACCCTCCGTTTACAAATTTAAACGCTCCTCAATAATAATTTATGGTAAAAATCAAAAAGCCACTACATGTCTTAGTTTCCGAGATACGATGGGGGGAGGGGTGAAGGGGGGGAGAGTGGGGAGTTTTGAAAAATAATTTTGACTAACGCGTTGCCCCTTTATAAGAATCTGAAAAAAAAATGTTCCAAGTCTCTCAACTTCCGAGATCCGCCTAAAGGGGGGAGAAGGGGGGAAAAGGGGTCAATTTTGATAAGTGGTTTTTACTTTTCCGAGCCTCCTCTATACGAATCTGAAAAAAAAATGTTCCAAGTCTCTTTGTTTTCGAGATACGATAGGGAGGGGGAGGAAGGGGGGTGAAAAGGGGAGGTTTGGCACTTTTCCCATACTCGCGGGAGTTACTTGTTTACGAATCTGTCAAAATATACCCACCTCCCCATCCACCATCTGGGAGAACAATTATGTCAGTCAGTCAGTGGTAATCGAGCTTTATATACAGGGTGGAATTTTGTAATGCCACCTGGAGGGAAAGTACTCTTAATACTGCAGATAGAAAATTTTACTCAAAGGAAACATTCCTTTATTTTTAAAAAGAAATTAATCTGCATTCAAAGATTTTGAAAATTCGCGTGCCACACTCGGGAATCGAACCGGCTAAATTCCAAAAAAATACATCCTGTACTTTTATGCCACCAATCGATAGGGTCAATCATAAGGATTAAATCTCTCTAACAAACATTATAAATTAAATGAAAGGAAAACCATGAAATCTAAAGTTATAAATTTAATGGGATAAATTTATTACGATAAAGCAATTTTATTCAAAGGATGGACCTTTACAATTGAAGAAAAAAGATTTCAATTTGCACGTGTTTGTTTATGCAAATTGTTATCTTCCTATCTAAATAGTTCTTCTCATTTTAATCAATAAATGTAGTCAAAAGATATTTGTTTATTAGGTTCTAACATAAGTAATTGGATCGGACCTTTGAGTAAAAGTGCTTTATGTTGTCCCATTGAATTTATAAGTTAAGATTTCATGGTTTTCCTTTCATTTAATTTATCATGTTTGTTAGAGGGATTTGATCTTTATGATTGACCCTATCGATTGGTGCCATAAAAGTACAGGGTGTTATTTTTTTTCAATCTAGCCGGTTCGATTCCCGAGTGTGCCACGAGAATTTTCAAAATCTTTGAATGCAGATTAATTTCTTTTTCTAAATAAAGGAATGTTTCCTTTGAGTAAAATTTTCTATCTGCGGTATTAAGAGTACCTTCCCTGCAGGTGGCATTACAAAATTCCACCCTGTATACTTATTATACATATAAACATCCATGACTCGGAAACAAATGTCTATACTCATCACACAAACATTTGCTCCGACCGGGATTCGAACCCGGGACCCTAAGAACGTAAGGCAGCCTCACTACCGCTGCGCCAATCGGGTAGTCAAAGTATACCCATTTCATGGACTAAATATGGATAAAACAATATACTAACTAAGCAGGTTACATAGAATAACTCAGAAGGTCAAACGTATACTCATCATGTAAGCTTACTCCAGATACCAATTTAGAGCACGGCACCGGGCTTTCAACTTCATTTCAGTTTCACGGAATTCATATTGCATTTCGTTGCAAGTTTAGTATGTGTGCAAACTACGGGGAATTCAATTAATTCTGAAACTTTCCAAGCGTAGTCTATTAAAAATGTTTCATGGCATATTTACGTTTTATTTATGGGTTTCAGGACAGCCGCTCTGCAAATCTTCAAGTTAGCCGCGCTTGCCTAGGTCATTCTGTGGATGGGTGACCCACCATTACATACCGAGTTTCCTCCGTGCCTCGGAAAGCACGCTAAGCCGTTGGTCTCGGCTGTCATTTGTAGATCTTTGACAGTCGTTACAGGTAGTCAGTGACCCGAAAGTCTGACAACCAGTCTTACCAAGGGGTATCGCGTTACCCAGTAATGATTAAAAGGAAATCGGTTTTTTAGCTGTTTCCATGTTTCACCAAAACAATTCCACCACCACGTCCACGTCTGTAGCAAAAAATATTTCTAAAATCACTCACGTCATAAACAAGATCACTGATAATATCAATATGTTGGTTTTTATCTTCCTCAATCAAGGAAGATTGTTCCTGACGCCCTTTGCCCAATAAACGATCACAGTAGGCAGTCTATTACATTTGCAGTATATTTCGTGAACATATAAGATCAAATCCTTCTTCGATATCTTTTATTTCATAAAGCTTCGAAGGGTTTCGGCCTTTTTACTGTAATTTGTCTTCGCAAAACAAAAAAAAAGTAACTAAGAAACTTGTGTAAAATTTTATCCAAGTTTCGGAGAGAAAATGTCCTTGCATGATTTATAGGGATGGCCCCGTCCGATTCAACTTCTGGATATTTACGTTGCAAACCCGTTGTAACGTTACATCACGCCTGTAATTACGGAAGGGTTAGGCAGAGGTGTACATAGTAGTACACCCACATTTCGCTAGTTATCTTTAAGTCCCATGTAATACGGGGCGAGCCTATTCTCATCAACCAGGTTTGACGCAGAAAGTGCACAACGCAGAATGTGCACTTGACGCAAAATGTGTATTTCGCAAAATGTGCACTTCTCAAAATAGCACTTCTCAAAATGAGCACTACTCAAAATGAGTGTGTGAATTTTGATTGAACATGATTTTTAGCTCGATAATAAAATTAATAGTTTTTGATATGATCATCTAAAAATCGTACAAAATAATAAAAAAAAAATAGTTGGCGAGCGGTTTTTATTTTCTCCCATTGTGATAAAATTTCCACTCATTTAGAGTAGTGCTCATTTTGAGAAGTGCTCATTTTGATAAGTGCTCATTTTGAGAAGTGCTATTTTAAGAAGTGCACATTTTATGAAATGCACCTTTTGCGAAGTGCACTTTTTGCGAAATGCACATTTTGCGAAAAGCACATTTTGCGAAGTGCACATTTTGCATCAAGTGCACATTTTGCTTTGTGCACATTCTGCGTCAAGTGCACATTTTGCTTTGTGCACATACTGCGTCAAACCCTATCAACCGGACGAAAATCCAAACTTCGTGGCTGCTACTGAGAAATTCCTGATGGAAAAACCCATGACACTTCCCGACCCGGGAATCGAACCTAGGACCTCATGCTCAGCAACGAGGCAGCAAACTCGTTGTTTAGTCTCATAATCATTATCATTTCAGCCGAAAGACGTCCACTGCTGGACGTAGGCCAACCCCAATAGTCATGTTGTTTCTTCTATAAAAGCAAATGCGTCAGTTTTCAAACTTTTTGCAATTTTTTATTTTAAGAGCAGAACCAATCTACTAAAAAAATAACAATTTAGTAAACTGATCCCGCGGGATCCAAATGAGCGGGATCAGTTGACTTAAGAGCAAACGCCTTTACAAAGTGAAGGTGACATTGCAGGGAAGACGTCTAATCCTAAGTATTGTAAATAAACGATGGTGGTTCCCAGACGCTGGTTTATCTTTTAAATCGGATGGTGCGTCACAGTCGCGACGGGTTGGCGCCATATTGCTCTGAGCAACTCTATGAGTGGGCTGCATGTGATCCAGTTATTATTATAATTAGTTGTGACCCGTATATGACTTTAGTTTACGCGTGTATTGAAGTTATTTTAGGATTGAAGACTTGTTACGTCATACATACATTCTTACGTATTTTCCTATAGTCAGGCAGAAAGAACAAAGTCGCCTGCTCGGATCCTCACATGCTCCTTTTTGCTTTGTTCATCATTATGTTACGTCATAAGTAAAAATAAAATGGCTGAAATGGAGGCTTGTTGCGAGTCTTGGTGTAATTAAAAGTACTCTAACTATTCTAAAGAATTTTTCTTCAAGAAACTTTAAAGCTAAATAAAAAATGCTTGCGCTCATTTATTTGATTAATTTACCAATTAAGACTTGTACATTACGCCCATAAACGTGCCCTGTATTGCGTTTAGGCTTTAGGGACACTCATTTAGAATACCCTAATCACTATAAACTGTTGATCATTTTGCTGATTTTCCAAACACGAAGGTTAACAATTACTCTTAACACTGGTGTCGATTCTGTTGTGCACAAACTAAACTTAATTTAGGCTATTGCTATCTTTTTCTCTCTATTAAAACGAGAAAAAGACTTACTAAAAGGCAGTGCGAGAAAAGGACGGCTATATCTATGAACTAAGTTAGAGATGTCAAACTAGTTTATGCCTTGCGCTTCACCGTAGTCGACATGTTTTTACGTGCACCCTTCGTTTGTATGGAAATATTAGTTCCAACTACATTTGACAGCTCTAAATTACATCCGTCTCTTTCTCGTTTTATTAGACAGAAAAAGATAGCTATAGCTTAAATTAAGTTTAGTTTGGGCACAACAGAATCGACACCATTGTTTGTTTAATTGGTCTTTAGTCCTTGAAATTGACTACTTTACCAAAACACGAGGTCCTAATTACATGCTTCTGTGTGTGGTTAAGTAAAATCATGTTTACATGTAAATGTAAATTGTGTGTAACCTGAACGTAATAGTCTTTATGAAAAGGACGTAGTTTAAATCCGCTTACAATACATTTTACTTATTAATTGCGTTGGAGAAATAGTTCATGGTCGGGTCGACGAGATTCTCTATTTAATTTATAGCTATCCCGTCCTAAGTCTGCTGGGGTATATTTACTTGGTTTTAGTTCCCTTAGGAAGATTGATTCAGTTAATGTTTACTTGGTAGAGTTTTCTAATAGCAACCAAACTTACCTCGTTATTGGAAAGTCATACAAAACTGTTATAAAGTTTTTGTTTTGCGTAGGGGAGGTTCAGTTAGGAGGTCGAAGTTTTGTTAAAGGCGCAGTTTTCTTTAAAAAAAACGTTGGTAATGCCTTCATTCGGGTTATATTGCTAACAAAGTACTATGTGGTGAAATATGTAGCATGTAGGTACTATAAAGGCTGTAAAAAACCTCTTAACGAAGCCGAAAGGTACTTGTTCTCCCCGTCACTGCGATCATAATAGTCTTTATGAAAAGGACGTAGTTTAAATCCGCTTACAATACATTTTACTTATTAATTGCGTTGGAGAAATAGTTCATGGTCGGGTCGACGAGATTCTCTATTTAATTTATAGCTATCCCGTCCTAAGTCTGCTGGGGTATATTTACTTGGTTTTAGTTCCCTTAGGAAGATTGATTCAGTTAATGTTTACTTGGTAGAGTTTTCTAATAGCAACCAAACTTACCTCGTTATTGGAAAGTCATACAAAACTGTTATAAAGTTTTTGTTTTGCGTAGGGGAGGTTCAGTTAGGAGGTCGAAGTTTTGTTAAAGGCGCAGTTTTCTTTAAAAAAAACGTTGGTAATGCCTTCATTCGGGTTATATTGCTAACAAAGTACTATGTGGTGAAATATGTAGCATGTAGGTACTATAAAGGCTGTAAAAAACCTCTTAACGAAGCCGAAAGGTACTTGTTCTCCCCGTCACTGCGATCATTGTTTTGTTCTACACCATACCTGGGAACTTTCTAGTTACGGAGATATTGGGGGTCAAATTTCCAACTTTTTGACAAGTATTTTTTAAATACAAGTTTTTAATGTAATGTTTTTACTTGAAACACCTCCACGACCCCCGTACTATTCAATCCATCCATCAGCACAATGTTTTGAGTGCATCACATTGAGCTCAACCACAAAACATGATTTTTCACCTAAAAAAAAATGTTGTTCCCCAGCAATAATTTTTGCGTAAAGTTACTTAGTTTGATGTACAGAATGTTTGATTGACGCCACATGATGAGGTTGTTTACACCCTATATAACCGCCAATGGGTGGCTATAAGAGTAGAGGAAGACCAAATTAACGATGGAAGAACTGTGTGAAGGATGATATGCCACGCTCAGTGTAGGGTTCCGTAGTTTCCCGTCCGTCACAATAAGTGTTCCCACTTATGAGTTTAAAGGTGGGTATTCATTGTGTAAAAATGCTTGCATATACGAATATACTACAAACTTAGTCCTGAAATTATTTTGTACAACTTTTTGTCTTTTTTGTACAAAAACTGTTGTTTCCATCAAGTTCAAAATGATTTTCCTAGAAAGTCCTTATAAAGTTCTACTTTTCAGATTTTTTTCATATTTTCTAAACTTATGGTTCAAAAGTTAGAGGGGGGGGGACACATTGTTTTTTACTTTTGGAGCGATTATTTCCGAAATTATTGACATTATCAAAAAATGATTTTAGGAAACCCCTATTCATTTTTAAATACCTTTCCAACAATATATCACACGTTAGGGTTGAAATTAAAAAAAAAATCACTTCCCACTTTACATATAGGGGGGCTACCTTAATAAAACATTTTTTTCCAATTTTTATTTTACCACTTTGTCGGCGTGATTGATATACATATTGGTACCAAATTTCAGCTTTCTAGTGTTAACGGTCACAGAGATTAAGCGAGGACGGACGGACGGACAGACATGGCGAAACTATAAGGGTTCCTAGTTGACTACGGAACCCTAAAAAGGAGGTATCTGACGAGGAGTCGAGTAATAAAGAAGTTTGGAACAAGAAGACAAACTGCGCCGACGCGAAATAAATTGTTTTAAGGTCAGGATAATGATGATGATGATATGTAGCCTGTACTATGGGAAAGGCTTATAATAGGCGAGACGACAAAATAAATCCAATTAGTCCGTCAGATAGATTTCCAAAATATATTGGACACATATTTTTTCTTTTGTTACGTAAACCAAAATTGACGAAGATATGAAGCTTTTAAAATTCCTAATAAGTCACGCCTTTTTTGTTCTGTATGGTGTCGGACGTAAAGAATAGCACCATCCCATATCTTCCCGTGGGTGTCGTAAGAGACGACTAAGGGACTTACCAGAGAATGGGCAGCAGCGTTCTCTGTGCTTTTGTAACAACCGTACTGCGACCGCCAACCCGCCTGCCAAGCGTGGCGATTATGGCTAAAACCCCCCCTTTGGGGGAGGCCCATGTCCAGCAGTGGACGTCTTTCGGCTGAAATGATGATGATGATGATGATTAATACGTCACATCTTTTTAGCTAGTTCTGACGTCACGAGCTCCCGCTCCCGAGTTTTGATGCGTTTTATCTTTGTCAGTATTCATTGATTTACAAATACAAAAAAAATACGTGTCCATTATTTTCCAATACTGTAACTGACGGACTACAAAGATTTGCAATTTTTGATACTGTCGTCATGCCTATAATCACTTAAGAAATTGAAAACACAAGTTCCCTAATTGGGATTTGTAAATTACCTATCCTTCGTTGAGTCACCTCCTTCTGATTATACCTAATTTGGTTTCAATTTTAATTTCACTTTAACTGTAATGTCTAAACATTTCAAACTATTACTAAAATAGCACAAGAAAGCTCGTTTGATTGTTTCTTAGCACGATGTTTCTTTACTTACGCAGTAATTAGAACTTGTAAAGCTAAATTACTTTCAGCTTACATAACGATAGGCAATACCTGCCAAGAATTGTTTGCAATTGAAATTCACTTGAAGAATCTACAAGTAATATTGTTGGCGTAGGAAAATGTTTGGTTCTAATTTTCTTAGAATTTAGTCGTGTTGATTTTTCATCATGTTTTCCTTTAATTAAGATGATTTTTCTTGAGGTGTCATGTTAATATACAAAAAAATATTTAAAACTACTTACCTCTTTATAAATAAAACACTTGTTCAATACAAAACCTGGATTACAAACAATTTTCTATTCTTAATGCATGTTTCAGCATGAAACACGACAATAACTACAAAAACATCAAGGTTGACTCTATAATATATTAATTAAGTTTTGCAATGTACTTCCGTTTTTTTCCGGTACCTGGGGAATACAATAATCAAGTAATTCATCAACATGTGATTGATCGTATGTATAATCTAGTTAGTTTCTGTTACCACAATACATACGTAGTTAATCAGGTCCTGTTTGTGTTGGTTAATCTTCATTTCAAGATGGATTAATTTTATAAAGTTATAACATACTGAGCATTGGGGACTAGTTAACGTAACTAGTAACTATTAGTTTTTTTTCGTGATTGTGTCTACTCATTTATTATTCTAAGATTCAAATATCGTCCTTCGAGCCGGATTCCCATAGAAGGATTAGTAATATGAACTGCATTGACGGAAAGCTTTCTTTGAAATAACGTTGCGTGTTTCTAAACTCTGGGGGTTGAGTCAATTGTTCGCGTTGATTGGCGGTCGTTGGCGACACAGTGGCGCCATCACACTGTCTAAAACATAACTATTGAACGACATTTCTGCTACATTTACTACTTTGGATAGTCTTTTTATTTGGGACAGTTGTTTCGGTTAGTCTGGGCGATTAAAAAGGGTTGTCCGAATTGGGGTGACCTTTTTGGAAATAAAAGTAAACATCCCAATGAAGTTGTTACTAAATAAAATGCCGCTAAGAACCAGTCCTAGCAAAAAGCTTGCTGAAGCATCGAAACATTATCTTGGTAGGTTCTATGCACTTCTTGTGTCTTGTGTGTTCTTTTTTCTTGTTCTTGCTTTCTTTTCGTTCTTCGTTCTGATTCTTAATAAACTTTTCCATTAAATCTTCATCTTCTTTATCGTGTTAGTGCCTAACCTGGTGTCAGAGTTTACATGTCAAAAAATAACTCTTTTTCATTAAATGAGCAAACACGATCATTCATAATCCAATTAGTTACGACAACAGTCGTAACATAATTAATGCAATTCAATATAAACTTGGTGGCAACGCGAGCTGACGTCGAAAGCTGAAAGGAAAACAATTACATTTGTGTTTTTGTTATTATATAAAAACGAAATATGATACATGAACTTGTTGTCCCATTTAACTATGAATTTATAGAGCAATAAATGTCCTAACTTATGGTATCTATTACGTATTCGTGTTCAATTGCGTCCAAGGTGACTTCAGTTTCAGTACAGACTCAGTACAGTTCGTGAAATATTTTCGTCTTTTGGCTATTTTCTTTACGTAATAGCGAAAATATCTGAGTTTAGTCGTCTGCTGCCAATCATGTTTCTGTCCTAATTTGATTCATTTATGCGTAGACAGACGCTCTTGTAGATTTTGAAATAAATCTGTTTGGTTTGAATTTGGCTTGGTTGACTTGGTTTTCTCACGTTATTTATTCTTATCTTTTTCATTGGGATTCTCGGTAATATTATCTTCTCATTCTCTATCTTTCCTTATCTATCTTCTACCTTCATCAGTAGTTCTGGGTGTCTTCAGACTTTCATCAAGTTGGTTTGTCCATCTTAAATTCATAACTTGTAATACCGACTGCAAAATTTCATAAAATATTACAGTTTCCAGTTCAACAGAGATCAGTATTCTGTAGCTGTTCGACCTATTTCTGGGACCTCAAAAGCAACCGTAGTTGGAAATGAAGCAAATACAAAAGTTCGAGACTTCTAGAGTTTCTTCAAGTTACTTATCATTATGGAACTTGAGGGTTGTCGCTTCGTTTTCGTTCAATGTAAAGGTCTTAGAAATAAATGAAGGCAATATAGGCGTGTAAAGGTTGCGATAGGTATTTTATTCTACAGGGACGTGCTCAGAAAAATACAGGGAAAAAGTATTGTAACAGTTTTCCTGCCACGGTAAATACTGTGTAATTTTCTCAAAAAAGATTATTTATTCAGAAAGAAAGAAGTACATAAGCACAAGAATATTTTCGTGGGTGCTTAGACAGTACAACATTGTTATAGTGGCGATTATAAACGTGTTACTTTTTTTTAATGGAAGCCATATGAATTTTATGACTATACATAACGAAGAAAGCAAATGCATTCAGCAGAAAAGTGCAAATACGAGTATGTGCATTGTGCACTGACCTGACATGAACTCAGCGTCATTGATGAGTCAAGAATTATCTGGAAAGTGTAAAAATGTTCCATTCTTTTAACGGCGAGGGGGAAACCCGTATCCTGTTAAAATAATTGTACCATAATTCTTTGCGTTTTACGGTTTGTTTTCATGGGGATGACGTAGACGTAAAAGGGAGATTTTAACTGATATTTTCATTTGTACCTAAAGAGCAAATTATGTGAGAAGTTATAGAATAAGTGTTTTTTCTGATTTTGTGATTGGAAATGAGAAGGTGAGCCTTTTTTTTTTCGGATGGGAAATCATCAAATGACTCCTCCCGCTCTGGGCGGAGCAGGAGGGAGTGTCAGACTTTTACTGACTAAAACCCATCCATGTTCTCTTTCGGACAGTCCCGCAGTCCTTCGGCTCTGAATTGACACGTCACACGACACAGGTTGAGAATAATTAAAAATGTTTTAACTCTCTGTTGGTCTAGCTCGTCCCGCCTTTTTCCTCGTGGTCTGCCCCGACGCCTGCTGGTTGTGTCAGGGCTTCAGAAAGTGGCTATTTTGACCACATTGACCCTGTATAGAAACAACTGGAATTCATGGGGAGAGGCCTTTACCCAGCAGTGGGATAACTAGGGGCTAACTGTATCAGTAAATCTTTGTTACTGCAATTTATTTGTAACTAGCGGACGTTACGCGGTTTGACCCGCGAAGTTCCCGTTCTCGTGGGAGTACGGGAATAAAATATAGCTTATGTTACTCAGGGTGAATGTAGCTTTTTAATGATGAAAGAATTTTTGAAATCGGTGCCGTAGTTTTTGAGTTTATTCATTACAAACACATACATACAAAAATACAAATCTTACTTCTTTATAATATTAGTGTAATGTGTCTTTCAACCAAATCTAGCATCAGGCTAAATACATTGAACCCCTTTCTATATCAAACTTCAACTACCAATTCCGATTACATTTCAGAAAGTATGAAAACGTGCAAATCTAAATATATAAAAGAAGAAACTGACTGACTGACTGATTGACTGACTGACTGACTGACTGACTGACTGACTGACTGACTGACTCATCTATCAACGCACAGCCCAAACCGCTGGGTCTACAGATTCCAAATTTGGCAAGTAGGTTCCTTATGTGGTCTAGGGGTGCACTAAGAAAGGATTTTTCAAAATTCATCCCCTAAAGGGGTTAAACGGGGCTCCAAAGTTTGTATGGGGAAACAAGATTAGTTAGACTATTTTATTCGAAACTTCACAGGAGTGCTCCTATTGATAAATGAGTAGAAACGGGTTTCAGGTTTTTTCAGAATTCAACCCCTAAGAGGGGGAAATGGGGTGGCAAAGCATAAAAATCAATGCACAGCCCAAACCGCTGAGTCTAGAGATTCCAAATTTGGCAAGTAGGTTCCTTATGTGGTCTAGGGGTGCACTAAGAAAGAATTTTTCAAAATTCATCCCCTAAGGGGGTTAAACGGGAATCCAAAGTTTGTATGGGTAAAACAAGATTAGTTAGACTATTTTATTCGAAACTTCACAGGAGTGCTCCTATTGATAAATGAGTAGAACCGGGTTTCAGTTTTTTTCAGAATTCAACCCCAAAGAGGGGAAAATGGGGTGGCAAAGTATAAAAATCAATGCACAGCCCAAACCGCTGAGTCTAGAAATTCCAAATTTGGCACAAAGGTTCTTTATGAGGTTTAGGGGTGCATTAAGAAAGGATTTTTCAAAATTCACCCCCTTAGGGGTTGGAACTGGAGTCCAAAGATTACGTGGGGAAATAAGATTAGTTAGACTACTTTATTCGAAACTTAACAGGAGTACTCCTATCGATAAATGAGTTAACGTTTGTGTTTCAGTTTTTTTTCAGAATTCAACCCCTAAAGGGGGAATGGGGTAACAGAGCCTGAAATTCAACATAGGTATTGTTTGTATGGTGAATTGAGTCGGGTGTATAACAAAAACAACGATTTTAAGATTTAATGTGACAGACCTGAAATACTACCATTCCCTGTTGGGGTGCGATGGGGTTGAAATGTCTAAAAATCAATATGGGTGTCGATACCGAGATTATCAGAGGTGCTGATTACGAAAATGGCATTTATTTTGAGATCCAGATGATAATGATTGTGATTACGATGATGATGATTGTGATAATGATGACGATGATTGTGATGATGATGATTTTGATTACGATGATAATGATTGTGATTACGATGATGATGATTGTGATAATGATGATTGTGATAACGATGATAATGATTGTGATTACAATGATAATAAGTGTGATAACGATGATGGTGATTGTGATTGTAATGGTGATTGTGACAGTGACGGTGATTGTGATAGTGTCGGTGATTGTGATGGTGATAGCGATGGTTGTGATAACGAGGACGGAGATTGTGATGATGATGATGATTGTGATTAAGATGATAATGATTGTGATAACGATGATGGTGATTGTGATAGTGATTTTGATGGTAATGGTGATTGTGATGGTGATGGTGATTGTGAAAGTGGCAGTGATTGTGTTGGTGATAGCGATGGTGATTGTAATTGTGATTGTGACAGTGATGGAGATTGTAATAATGATGTAGATTATTGTGATTACTATGATAATGATTGTGATAACGAGGGTAGTGATTGTGATGGTGATTGTGATGGTGATGGTGATGGTGATGGTGATTGTGATGGTGATGGTGATTGTGATGGTGATGGTGATTGTTATTTTGATTGTGATAGTGTTGGTGATTGTGATTGTGATAATGATTGTGGTTGAGATAGTGATGGCGATTGTGATCATGATGATTGTGATTAAGATGATAGTGATTGTGATTACGATGATAATGATTGTGATTACGATTATAATGATTGTGATGACGAGGATGGAGATTGTGATGATGATGATTGTGAATATGATGATAATGGTTGTGATTACGATGATAATTATTGTGATAACGATGATGGTGATTGTGATAGTTATTTTGAGAGTGGTGGTGATTGTGATGGTGATAGCGATGGTGATTGTGATGATTGTGATGGTGATTGTGATGGTCATTGTGATGGTGATTGTGATGGTGATTGTGATGGTGATTGTGATTGTGATGGTGATTGTGATGGTGATTGTGATGGTGATTGTGATGGTGATTGTGATGGTGATGGTGATTGTGATGGTGATGATAGCGATTGTGATTATGATGATAATGAATATGATGATAATGATTGTGATAGCGATAGTGATGGGGATGGGGATTGTGATGGTGATTGTGATTGTGATGGTGATTGTGATTATTATGGTGATTGTGACGGTGATTGTGATGGTGATTGAGATAGTGATGGTGATGGTGAGTGTGATAATGACTGTGTGACCGATTTTAAGATTTAATGTGGCAGACCTGAAATACTACCATTCCCTGTTGGGGTGCGATGGGGTTGAAATGTCTAAAAATCAATATGGGTGTCGATACCGAGATTGTCAGAGGTGCTGATTACGAAAATGGCATTTATTTTGAGATCCAGATGATAATTATTGTGATAACGATGATGGTGATTGTGATAGTTATTTTGATGGTGATTGTGATGGTGATGGTGATTGTGATAGTGATTGTGATAGCGATAGTGATGGGGATTGTGATGGTGATTGTGATTGTGATAGTGATGGTGATTGTGATTGTTATGGTGATTGTGATAATGATTGTGGTAATTATGGTGGTTGTGTTAATGATGATAATGATGGTGACTGTGATAGTGATGGTGATTGTGATGGTGATGGTGATTGTGATTGTGATAGTGATGGTGATTGTGATAGTGATGGTGATTGTGATAATAATAATTGTGATGATTATGAAATGTGGCACATAGATAGTTTATAACCTGGATTAACATGTAGGACACTATTTATCCCTTTAGTATGATTCAGTGGGACAGTTACCGAACTGCACGCGGGCGAAGCCGCGGGCAACAGCTAGTATTCAATAAAATATAACACAAAGGATACAGCTCGATATTTCCTGTGATGCCAATTCTGAAAACTTCCTTTGTTCGCGTTGTTATTGTCTAGATTTCTAGAAAGAGTGCTAGGAAATCTAATTTTAGATAAGAACAATGTTTCTGTTTGTGCGGAAATAGAAAGAAGGGCGAATTAGATGTCAAAGTCGTTTTAGACATAGATTTTTCTCGTTACATACATTTTAAAATCGGTGAGAAAAAAGATTATTTGACTCATATTAATTTGATTTATTTAATTCGGATCGTAAATTACAGAATTACAAAAAAAATGTTAATTGTTTTAAAAATATCAATTACTAAGGGACGTCACGCGGTTTCACCCGCGTAGTTCCCGTTCCCGTGGGAGGCCGGGGATAAAATATGACCTATGTTACTCGCTGATAATGTAACTATCCATTGCTGAAATAATTTTTAAATCGGTCCAGTAGTTTTTTAAGTTTATTCGTTATATACAAAAATACAAATCTCTCCTTTTTATAATATTAGTATAGATCATATTCCTATCCTTTTCCCAACCAGTTTGGGAAAGGCCAGCCTTTTCCCAGCCATTTTGGAGTCAGCTTAGCCAAATATCAACCATCTTAATTTATTTGAAGCCAATGAAATGGAAGCTAACCTCAGTCCTCACTATAGTCAAATCTAATTTCTATTGTTTTCGTCTTCTCAAGTAACTTCTCCAATAAATTCAGTTGGATGTTATAAGCAATAAGAAATGCAACAGCGAAGAGTGCCCCACTTGATTGCTCTGAGACCTCCTGCGTTATTTATTGCATTGCTGAGCAACGGATGTACCTTTCATAACGATTTCATATAGCTGTATTGTTGTATGGTTGATAATAAGACTTATTTTCGTACGTATTGTGTGGTGTCATTGAATTATTGAACATGTTTATAAAACTGTTATAGATTTCTCGTCTTTTTAATTTATTTTAACTATTTAATTAAAGAATTACGTTCTACATTTAATTAAAAGACAGTTTATATTTCATCCAATTAGTCATACAAGTCATCAATTAAGTGTCTTACGGTTATTGTACCTTTGAACAGTCTAATATACTGCAGCCGTTCAATGTGAAATTAGTCTTTATATTATTTAAAAAATAAATGTTTTTAATCCTGATCCAGTATTTTTTGTCACACATCATTATCAATGCAGCTTAATTAGTTTATTCTTCCGTACATCTCTATATCATAGGTTTTGGGTCTAATCATCCTTTTCTATCAACATGAAAACATTACTTAAGTTCGTGTTAAGCTGGTTTTCCCCAGAAGTCAGAAGAAGCCATCCCAGCCCCCCTAGGAAAGCAATTTTCGTTTTCACTTTTCGTCCAGATTCATTTTAACAACGTTCTTTAATTTCATTTCTTTCTATAATATTTTGCTTTAATTCCTCAATCAACTTAGTGAAGTTTCGAAATTGGTTCTCACGCAGTTCTCGAAAATATTGTGAAATGAGTTTGGGCGTGGGTAGCTCGAATATCGCAACTTATTGTTTAACAGTTTCTCGTTTATTTACCTGTATTTTCAATTCATTTGTTTTAAATCAATTTAGATTCTGTCAGATTGTGAAGCAGGCTTTACTTCAATCTGATGATATCCCGTATCTAAGTCTACTTTTCACAAACAACTGAAATATCTTTTTGTCTCTGACAGCTCACTTTACTAGACAAATTCTCGCAAAAAGAATACGTAGACAGGATATAATTTTTTCATGTGAACAATTCACGAACGTAGCACTTTAATGCTGTAAATATTTCTTGTCGACTGCTTCAGCCTTTATGCCAAATGAAAAACAATTCTGAATACAAAAGAATCACTAGTCAAAGCGAATCTTATGTTTTATCTTTTGATGTTTTACTAAAAGCTGTTGTAGCTTTCAGTTAATCTTTATCATACAATACTGAGTTATGTGTAATGTTCAGAATGTGACAAACGACAATTTCTACTCGTGTACCTCGATGACATAATACTCATGTACAGACGCGCACATCAAGCTACTCGAACATTTTCACAATCAACCTTAAAATAACGCTTTATGAAGTTGAAAATTTATTAAAGAAATTTGACGAGATTGTAGTAGCTTGATGTGCTGGCACCTAGATTATAAAATTCGAGAGCGATCTCCCAATACATCAATACCCAATTTACATGTGACCTATAAATAAAACCCAAAAGGTTAAATAATGCTCTTCACACAGAAAAATACCGTCTCAATTCAGAAATTTGATGTAATTCAAGATGCGTGAGCAGAATACGTGTGGGATGCGAACGTTTGGCTCGATTTATGGACTTAAGGCGGGAATTTGTGACCTTCCCGACCTCTATGTTGTTTATACCGACCACCTTCGGGATAGCTCGGAAAATGTGTACAATGTTAGTCAACAAAGAGGCTCGAAGAAATGTGTTAATATTTAGTGTCTCTTGGTGTGATGGATTACTTTCATTTGTTTGGTTGCCATTCTCTTAGGGCTGGTTTGGTTGTAACTACGTTGATATTGTGCCTGTTTATTGCGTGTAGAGTAAGGTAGTAATTTACTGCTTTTTTATCTGATCCTAAAGTTTTTCTGAATTCCCTCTGGCAGTAATCCTTCCCTTTTAACAATATATATTTCTGTTACCATCGACTATTGCTACTTGTAATTTAAATTTTAGTATAGTTTTCTGTAAATAAATCGAGTGAACTTTTTTAATTAGCCCCTTCAAAGTACCGTATTCAGAGCAGTAAATCAATAAATGAACGTGCATTTAGAGTAGAAAGCTTTTTCATGAAAGCAAAGTCGGCCAGGCATCTCAAATTGAGTTTTCCGACGGGAAGTGGAAACTTAGCTGCTTTCGAGTGAAAAATAACAAGAAAAAAATCCACTGAACTGGCTCCTTGTATAAACATCACGCTTGTAATTACCGAAGGGATCAGCAGAGGTGTTCTCCATAGTAAAACCACACTTCACCAGTAATTTTGTAGTCCTATGTAATACGGGGTAAGCATATTGCCATCATTCAGACCCGTATCCAGACTCCGGGCTGGTATTTAAAAATCTTGAATGAAATTCATGAAAATTAATCGGATAAAGTATTGGGCCGTAAATTTTCTTCAAATTAGATGTTTAAACGTTTACCTAGCAAGGTTAATGTCTAAGGAGAAATCCAGCCTTTGTTTTACAACTTTAAACGAGCTATGAAGATTTACTTTAACTAATTACGCAAGATCGTAAAACCTGCCTAAGGATTAATTTGTGAACGAATGCAATATATTATTTTTATCTACATCTACACCAATATTACAAAAAAGGAAAGATTTGTATGTTTGTAACGAATTGACTCAAAAACTACTGGACCAATTTTAACCATTTTTTCATCAATAGAAAGCTACATTATCAGGAAGAAACATGGGTTATAAATTATACTTTTATCATGCAAATTAGCCAAGCTATAACAATTTTTGCGGACAAAGTCGCGACCTAAGTGCTAGTTTATACAGGGTGGAATTTTGTAATGCCACCTGGAGGGAAAGTACTCTTAATACTGCAGATAGAAAATTTTACTCAGAGGAAACATTCCTTTATTTTTAAAAAGAAATTAATCTGCATTCAAAGATTTTGAAAATTTGCGTGCCACACTCGGGAATCGAACCGGCTAAATTTCAAAAAAACATTATAAATTAAATGAAAGGAAAATCATGAAATCTAAAGTTATAAATTCAATGGGATAAATTCAATACCTACGTTAAAGCACTTGTATTCAAAGGACAATTGAAAAAAAAGGATTGCAATTTGCACGTATTTGTTTGTGCAAATTGCAATCTTCCTATCTAAATAGGTCTTCGTCATTTTAATCAATAAATGTCGTCAAAAGATAATTTTATATTAGGTTCTAACATAAGTAATTGGATGGACCTTTGAGTAAAAGTGCTCTATGTTGTCCCATTGAATTTATAAGTTAAGATTTTATGGTTTTTCTTTCATTTAATTTATAATGTTTGTTATAGAGATTTGATACTTAGGATTGACCCTATCGATTGGTGCCATAAAAGTACAGTGTTATTTTTTTTTAATTTAGCCGGTTCGATTCCCGAGTGTGGCACGTGAATTTTCAAAATCTTTGAATGCAGTTTGCTTTCTATTCAAAAATAAAGGAATGTTTCCTTTGAGTAAAATTTTCTATCTGCAGTATTAAGAGTACTCTCCCTCCAGGTGGCATTACAAAATTCCACCCTGTATAATGTCAGCAGAAGGTAATATATGTAGCTGTAATGAATAGGCTCATCTATCATCCCTAACATGTGGTGCCAAGATAATTCTACCGATGAGATTTTTTCTTTGCCGACCCTTGTTGGGCCCTTATTATTTTCTCATATATATTGTTTGATAACGTGGTGGGGTCTGTTTTGGTTGTATTTAAATACATATTGTATATAAAGCACTTATTCGCGAACATTTTTATGTTATTTTATAATTATTATTATCGCTATATATGCTTTATTAGAATTTTTTATTTTATTTTAATTTGTGAATGTAAATGATGACCACTAAATTGTTTTTACCCTATTTATTATAGGTATTATGACAGCTATTTATTTAAATTACAAATTACAAATGTTGGACACCTGTTAGATATGTTAAAATTAGTATTTTTGTTTAGTGGTTTGTTTATTGCTGTGACACTGTGTATTTATATTATTGTGCCCTAGCAGGATTCATGTATGAAACCTATATACTTTGTAACAACTTATAAACTACATGAATGCAATAAATTATGATCAAAGTTATAGAGATACTGTTGGCAACAACATAAAAATATTTTTTCGTAAAATTTAAGTGTTATTAGTAGGATGTTATTGGGCATTCTACCCCACCTGATGCGACTTCACTCGCTTCGCTCGCTTGTCGCGGTGTGGTAGAATGCCCAATAACATTTTTGTGAATGATATGTTAAAAACACTGGTTCAGCGCCTATTCCACTTTTAAATATAATTGCTTACCTCGACTGCTTACTAGATTCTTGTGCAATGCCACTATGCCACTATAATACTAAGCAAATAACTAAGCTTCACATTTTCACTTCACATTTTTACTAAGCAAACTATCCGAAAATAGTATGCTAAAATTTAGGACAGATTGTCTCACGTCTCTCCATAAAATTAGAGGTTCCGTGTGTAGATGACACGTTACTCTGTGTTTTATGATCCGGATTGGACTCCCAGGACGTCTAAATTTTAGAGTACCGTAATCTTTAAACTAAGATTCAGGACAGGTTGTCTCACGTCTCTTCATAAAATTAGAAATGGCATGTGTAGTTGACACGCCACTCCGTATTTTATGATCCAGATTGGATCCCAAGGACGTCCGAATTTCAGTTTAATTCATTCTGATAGTCACCACCACCCTGCACGTCACTAAGGCCTATTCCACTTTTAAATATAATTGCTTACCTCGACTGCTTACTAGATTCTTGCGCAATGCCACTATGCCACTATAATACTAAGCAAATAACTAAGCTTCACATTTTCACTTCACATTTTTACTAAGCAAACTATCCGAATATAGTATGCTAAAATTTAGGACAGATTGTCTCACGTCTCTCCATAAAATTAGAGGTTCCGTGTGTAGGTGACACGTTACTCCGTGTTTTATGATCCGGAATGGACTCCCAGGACGTCTAAATTTTAGAATACCGTAATCATTAAACTAAGATTCAGGACAGATTGTCTCACGTCTCTTCACAAAATTAGAAATGGCATGTGTAGTTGACACGCCACTCCGTATTTTATGACCCAGATTGGATTCCAAGGACGTCCGAATTTTAGTTTAATTCGTTCAGACAGAAATAACCATTCTGCACGTCACTAAGCCACTACTTCACATTTTTTTACTAAGCAAACTATCTGAATATAGTATGCTAAAATTTAGGACAGATTGTCTCACGTCTCTCCATAAAATTAGAGGTTCTGTGTGTAGATGACACGTTACTCTGTGTTTTATGATCCGGATTGGACTCCCAGGACGTCTAAATTTTAGGATACCGTAATAATTAAACTAAGATTCAGGACAGATTGTCTCACGTCTCTTCACAAAATTAGAAATGGCATGTGTAGTTGACACGCCACTCCGTATTTTATGATCCAGATTGGATTCCAAGGACGCCCGAATTTTAGTTTAATTCATTCAGACATAACCACTCTACATCTCACCAACAAAAACTGTACTGTTTATAAATACGTATCGCACCGTCACATCTCTTTCTGTTATGTTAAGAGGATTTTACACTGATACAATCGCCGTCAAACGGATAATTCGCACATATTGTGTCGAATATTGACCCTTACGTTGTTGAAACCTCTACGGTCCGGACTAAGCGTTTCGCCTCATCGTTTATACCGCGTACGTCGACTGTAACAGTCGTACTGGAACAGTCTGCCTGCTGCGGTCTTCCCGTTCGATTATAATTTGGGTGTCTTCAAGGCTAGAGTGAATAGGCTCTTAATAAACTAGTGCGCCTCACCATCAAAGATTGCATCGCTACTTACCATCAGGTGGGATCGCAGTCAAGCACTAGTTTATCTCAACTAAAAAAAAAAAAAAAAAAATCGCCGGACGACGGCGTCAGAAACGATCATATTGAACGTTTACACGATAAGTGTAAATGACTCTTAACAATAACCAAGACTGCAAAGTTGCATTATATAAATTTGCTGCGTTTGATTTATCTATGTGTGAGTGATTCCCATGGGTTCTACAATTACAATGCAACCGCTGTGATCCTCGTGCATGTAGCAGTCATTGTTAAAATTTGTATGATACAAAACATCCTATAACCAATGTTTAATTCATTAAAATATAGATTATGTTTTACTGTAAAATACGTAGACAGACTTTGCTAAGGTATGCACATCTCTAATTAGATAATAGGTATATCAATTTAAAATTATTAGAAGGAAGAATCTTCTATCAAAAATGAATTTAGCAGTAGCTTTTTACCTAAAACTTTTGAACGTGGTTATTTAAAACTCATACATTCATTTTAGACATTTAATGGTTTTATAATATTATCTAATAATTTTAAGTTTTACTACAACATAGGTACTTGCAAACTAACTGCTTGACGTGGATTCGCTTCCATTAATTATTTTGTATAAAAATAATGATTTCAGAGTACTCTGTTATTTTTATTTACATGTGTTTATAAAGGACTTTTTTATATATTAAATTTAAGTAATTTTGCGATGTTATGTGAAAATTATATAACCGCTAGATTGCCCGTGTAGACTACTAGTTTACATTTAAAAGCACGCCAAATTGTCCATGTAGACTACTAGTCTACATATGTGTATGTAATAGTCGACATTGAGGCAATCTAGCTATGAAATTATTTTGTTTTGGATTTTCCGTCTGTAGTCTATGTGTATAAATTTATTTCGCTTCCCCATAACATTAAACAAACATACAAACTTAATTATAATACCTAATGTATTTATCATAAGCGACAGCCAGGTGTCGGGTTCATCTTTGTCGGCGAGCGAAAAAGGCTGGTTTTATATTTCATTTCTCACTGTAAAATTGTAATTAGACAGAAAAATTGGGTATCATTACGTTTTAATTTGACGTAACTAACACAAATTATTCATGCAACTTTGAAGACCTGTAATTAAGGTTGAATTTTGTAATGAGACAAATACTGCCGATATGGTATTTTTTATGTATAAAACCAATCCATTTCGATCAATACGTTACATTTGCTCCAGTATTTTCTAGTGGCAAATACTACTTACCATACTTTATCTACAATTCTACAATAGTCTTCAAAAAGCACAAAATGTAAGTAAGTACTTATTACTAAGTTTACAGAATTTTCTAGCTACGGACCTGGTTTTTGCCTGCCGGCTAGTATTTATTTATTTAACTTCATGCAACATACAACATAAACGTACAAAGGCGGACTTAAGCCTTAGGCATTCTCTACCAGTCTACCTTTAACTGTTGTACTCCATTAAATATAACGATTCATTTAAATTCTGTTCTAAATGACTATTGAGGTTCTGTCTTTCACAAAAGAACTCTCGCAGTCTATTGGATGGCTATGTTATTAATAAAATGATGTATATAATTTCAGGTCTGACTCCGAAGCTAGCACTATCTACCAGTCGCCAGCCATTGCGGAGACATCCAAGGCGAAAAAAAAGGCAGTGAAGCGCAAGGTCTCCGAGCCAGCAACAAAACCGAGGTAATTGTTATATAACTATCTCATGTCCTATTCAAAGTCATGATATATTTGAGTGCATTGAAACAGTAACAAACAAATAAACTCACAGTCGCATCTAGATTGCTAGGCGACAGGGTTTCTTGCCTAATTACCTTAAGATATATTATACAGACCCGTTTTAGACATTTATTTTGCAGGTTTACAGTTAGTTCACGAAGTATTGTTATTAAATTAATTAAATTGTTTCAGTAAAAAACCCAGCTCCAGCCGCTCAGGCCTCTTCGGGTTGGAAAGCGAGATTTCTCCGCGGACGGCCTCCAGTGCGGACTTCTGTTCGTCGCTAGTTAGCCGGGTCGCAAACGGAAAAGTGCGACGGACTGCGAACGTAACTGGAGACTTTTACGTGGAGGTGAAAGTATACGATAAGGCTGAGGTGGCGAACATCGCTAAAGAGGATCGGTGGAAGAGAGCTGAGGTGACCCTTAAAGTTCAGTTAGACCGCAATACTCCGCAGTGGGATGGTCTACAGATTTTTATGAGGCGGACTCGTGAGTTATTTAATGATTCGGAGGCCGTCTTTTACAGCGATAGCATAAATATAAAGTAGTTAATTAAGTTAGCTATGTTATTTTTATGCTATCACTGTATATTAGTCTGTATACAGTCCCACTGTTGAGCAAAGTCTCCTCCAAATCTTTACATGTATTCTTTATAAGCTGTACCTATTTATTGATATGTATCATAGCGATTTCGTATCAGAATCATAATAAGTATTAATATTGAAGTCAGTCCATCTAACAGTAAATCAAAATTATTACAACGTATTAAGTATCTTGTTGGTATTAGTTACAATAATCAGAAATGCCTTTTTGTACTGTTTGTAACACATCTGTAGAGAGCAGCCACTGGACAGGTCACCTACGTAGTACTAAACATAAAAATAAGAATATTTCGCAATTTTGCGAAGGTGTTGAAATAATACATTCTGCATTTCGTAATCGTATAGCTTCCTATAGAATTGTCGCTCCATCTGAGAATTGTAATTTACATTCATTTTTAAATAATATTGGAGATCAAATTAAAATATTAATTGACCTATCCCTTAAAAAACACACGTGCCTAAAAGTTAATTTCGAATATTTTGCTTTATTTTTATTAGTTAAAAATGATTCTCAGGAAATGAAATCTTTTGCAACAAAAAACGTTACTCTGCATCAGAATTATGAATTAGACTCATTATTATCACAAGTTAAAAACTCTTTAGCAAAAAAGATAGAAGAATTTCAGGATCGTGACAGTGGATGGACGTTCTTGAGCAGTTCTCATTTAGAAGTCAATGTTAACAAATATCAACCTATGCGCGGTGGTTCACGCTTTATCGAATTGCCTGCTGCAATAAAATCGAAAAAAGCATGTGTTAATATTCGTAATAACGACAACTATTGCTTTTTATGGTCAGTTGTTGCTGCTTTATACCCCGCTAAAAGTCATCCAGAAAGGGTATCGTCTTATCCAAATTTCCATAACGTATTCAATATTAAGAACATGTCATTTCCTGTAAGTTTTTCAGATATTGCGCAGTTTGAAGTAAATAACCCTGATATTTGTATTTATATTTATGGTTTAAAAAATAATAATGTCATAGGACCGCTTTACAAACCAAAAACCTTGAACGGTAAAGTGGTTCATTTACTTTATTTAGAAAGCAGCGATTTGTCGCATTATTGTCTCATTAAAGACTTGCCGCGACTTGTTAGGACTCAGATAACTAAGCACCACGGTAAATTACACTTTTGTGATGCGTGTTTAATATTTTTTAATACTTGTGACGATCTTAGTTCGCATAGTTGTGGGGGTATAGCAACTGAATTACCACCAATAGGTTCTTTCATACAATTTGAAAATTATAATAAAAAACAAATTGTACCATTTGTTATATATGCGGATTTTGAAACAATGCTAGAACGTTATGCATCTTGCGACCCTGATCCCTCTAAGGCAAGCACTGTAACAGTACAACGTCATGTGCCTGTAGCTTTCGCTTATCATATCACGTGTGCGCTAGACGAAAGCTACAATCGTTACGTTTCTTATCGCGGTTCGGATTGTGTATCAAATTTTGTTAAGTCTATTTATAAAGAGGCTAAAAATATATCCCAAATTTTAAAAACGAATGTTCCTATGATTTACACAGAGGATAATGCTCGAGACTTTGAGAACGCTATGACCTGTCATATTTGTGATCACTTCTTATTTGGCGATAGGGTTCGTGATCATTGTCACTTGACTGGTAAATACCGCGGTGCAGCGCACAATTATTGCAACTTACAGTACAAAGTACCACAATTTTTGCCTGTGTTTTTTCATAATTTGTCGGGCTACGATTGTCACCTCTTCATAAAAGAATTAGGTGAAGCTCCTGGATCTATCAAGGTCATACCTAAAACAAAAGAAAACTATATTTCATTCACAAAGTTTGTCCCTATTTCAACCGAAGAGAGCATACAAGTTCGATTTGTAGATTCTTTCAAATTTTTAGGAACCAGCTTAGAAAAGCTGGCTGGTACAATGAAAAAACAAGACTTTAATCAATTAAAATCTTATTTCCCTAATAAAAAACAATTTGAATTATTAACTCGTAAAGGAGTGTATCCATATGACTATATGTCTCATTGGGATCGTTATAAAGACACCTGTTTGCCTCCTAAAAAATATTTTTTTAACTCTTTGACAAATGAATCTATTACTGACAAAGACTATGAGCACGCTCGAACGGTTTGGTCAGAATTTAATATTGAAAACATGGGTATATACACAGATTTATATCTTAAAACAGATGTTCTGTTGTTAACTGATATATTTGAAAATTTTCGTAAAACTTGTAAGCGGCATTACAATCTCGATCCTGCATTCTATATTACAGCACCAAGTCTATCTTTCGATGCAATGCTTTTAAAAACAGGAGTAAAATTAGAATTGATTAGTGATCATGAAATTTTTAGAATGATACAAAAAGGTATTAGAGGGGGTGTTTGTATGTGTTCAAAAAGGCATGTCAAAGCCAATCATAAATATTTAGATACTTACAATCCAACTAAACCAAATTCCTTTATTATTTATTTAGATTGTAACAATTTATACGGCTATAGCATGTGTCAATCACTACCTTATTCCGATTTTAGATTTATGAGTAAGCAGGAAATAGATTTTTTACAATCGAACTTGATAAATGTCAGTGATACTGCAGAAAACGGTTACATCCTTGAAGTAGATTTAATATATCCTGAAAATTTGCACATGGAGCATAATGACTTTCCATTTTGTCCAGAAAAATGCTTGCCACC
Organism: Xestia xanthographa; assembly: GCA_905147715.2. NCBI lineage: Eukaryota > Metazoa > Arthropoda > Insecta > Lepidoptera > Noctuidae > Xestia > Xestia xanthographa. The sequence continues at coordinate 9,882,362 of LR990660.1, read as the reverse complement.
TGGTAGTAAGAACAAAAAACTGGTTCCAAATTTGTATGATAAATATCATTATGTTATTCATTATGTACATTTAAAAAAATGTTTACAGCATGGTTTGGTTTTGAAAAAGATCCACCGCGCTATTACATTTAAGCAAAGTTGCTATCTCAAGCAATATATCGATATTAATACTCATCTACGTCAACAGGCAGAATCCACGTTTGAACAGGATTTTTTTAAATTATTAAACAACAGTATTTTTGGAAAGACTCTAGAAAATAATGAACATCGCATAGATGTTAAGTTAGTAAATAAGTGGAGTGATTCAAACAATAAAACAAAAAAGGTCACTTGTGCTGACAAATTGATATCCAGCCCGTATTTTCATAGTGTCTCAATATTTTCGGAAGATCTAGTTGCAATCCAAATGAAGCCTCTGCGCGTTATGCTTAATAAACCAATATACATAGGGTATACAGTATTAGAATTGTCTAAGACTCACATGTACGATTTTCACTATACTATCGTAAAACCTTTTTATGGTAACCGAATTGAATTGTGTTATACTGACACAGATAGTCTAGTTTATAATATTCAGAGTAACGACGTTTATAAGGACTTAAGACTTCATTTCCTGAAATATATTGATACCAGTAACTATGACTCTAACAATGAATTTAACTTGCCTATTATTAACAAGAAGGTTCCAGGACTATTCAAGGATGAAATGGGTGGCAAAATTATTAATGAATTTGTAGGATTGCGTTCAAAGCTTTACTGTATTAAGACAGCAGACAAAATAATAAAAAAAGCAAAAGGTACAAAAACATGTGTTACAAAAAACTTAAATATGATAGATTATAAAAATGTTTTGTATAATTGTGAAGTTATTCGAAAAAAAAAATTGTTATTTAAGTCAATAAAACATGAAATATTTACTCAAGATGTAAATAAAATAGCACTTTCAAGCAATGATGATAAACGGTTACTATTATGTGATAAAGTATCTACTTTAGCATGGGGTAATGCAAATATATTTAAGTAATGCATTAAATAACTATTTTATGCACTGTTTGATATAAAACAAGAATTGTATTTTAGTTACTACTTATGAAATAAATTGTATGTTGTGTACGTAACTATTGTTTGATATAGATTAAACACTTACTAAATCAAGTATTGTGTTTTAGTTAATAGGAACTTACGAAATAAATAGTATTTTGTGTTACTGTTTGATAATTGTATGTTATGTAAGTAATTACTGTTTGATACAGATTAAGTACCTACTAAAATAATCAATGTATTTAGTTACTACCTAAGAAATAAATAATATTTTATGGTTAATTTTAAATATGTTTCATTTCCATTTTTGATAACAAAGCGCAGTGCGCTATCTGATACCTATGACATATAACACTAATCAGGACATGTACCATGATATTCAAAGAAAGATTGTTTTAATCTTATTTCAGGTGTTATGTCTAATACCACGCACTGGTAAAATTATCTATCGATTTGTTTGAAGATGAAATTGATTCACAGCCCATTACTTATGGAGTCAGATGGCCAAAACATCGTCAACTTGCTAAAAAACTGATGTCTCGACTTGTCTGAAGATGAAATTGATTCACGGCTCATTACTTATGGAGTCAGATTACCAAAACATCATCAACTTAGTTATTCAATCATGTCTCGACTTGTTTGAAGATGAAATTGATTCACAGCACCTTACTTATGGAGTCCGATTACCAAAACATCATCAAGTTGGTACATAATCATGTCTCGACTTGTTTGAATATGAAATTGATTCATAGCCCATTACTTATGGAGTCAGATTACCAAAGCATCATCAAATTGCTACAATAATAAGATTAAAATACATACATCGTTAGGCAGCCAGCTCAAGCGGTCACATTACGAAACAATAAAAACGGAACGAATTGTAAGTATTATCATCTAAAGATTAACTTTATAATGTTATTTCTTAGAGTGTTGTAACTATTATTAATCATACATTTTTTTTTCAGGTCATCAATAATGTGTGATTCTCCTGACATCATGTTCTCCCAATATGGTCAAGGCTTCCCGACTCCAAGTTTAAGCTGGCATATTCCAGAGCAACACAGACCTGAAGCAGCCATTAAAAAGTCTAGAACAAGACGGGAGGGCTTAAAACGCAAAGCATCGGAGCATCCTTTATGTCAATCATACGTCATAAACAACGAAAAGAAAAAAGGTTTACGACTGATCCAGATACAAGTGTTGGACATTAGTGAACGACAAGAAAGCGTGGTAAATTCAAATGACAATGAGGAGGTGGTAGTGTTAAGTGCACAATATGTAGTTAGTGAACCGGTGGACTATGTTATGGAAGAGACACAGTCATTAATAAACAAAATTTCGAAGAAACTTTGTGGTGATGATTGTTATTAGTAAGTAGTTTCTAATGTTTGTATATATGTCCACTTTAACTTGTTGTATTAAATTCTGAATTTATTATAAAATTATTTGCTAATCTACTAGTGTATTAAACTGTATCTACTTAGGTCATCAAGATTTTGTCACATATTTAAATATATAATAAGGATAGGTGTAAGTAACTATTTTGTGAATAACGTGAAAACTAAATAAATAATATGTTTATAATTTAAATTATGTTTTATTGACATTACATAAACATACACTTTAAATTAGCTCAAATGAATCTCATTATAGGTTATATGTTTATAATATTTTGAAATTAATAGAATACTTACTTATCGCAATTCATCTAATTAGAGCTAATATAAAGTTTGATGTTTAGTTCTCCTAAATACATTTAAATAAAACAAAAAGTAGGTACATTTAGATTTTTATTAATTGAACATATTAAAATTAAAACATATTAAACACAGACATATTATTATCAACATACCATTTTCTAATACACACCGCATTATTTAATGCACAATTCATTCTATGGTTCACACAATTAAAATCAGTTTTATTTTTACAGAACTTCTTTTTTAATGTCGCAAAATTAGGACATCCCTTCTCACCTATATCGATCACTTCACAGTTTGCACATAACTCTTTAATCCACTTTATTTTTTCCAAACCCTTTGTGATAATTTTTTTATTTTCTAAATATGGTAAAATAACGCGTTTAAACTCTTTGTAGTCAATGTAGCCCTCACTCCAGTAAATTCCTCGATTTCTTTCTATCCACCTCACTTGTTTTCTTTCTTCTTGTGTTAGGTAATGGAATGGATATGGTGGTTTTACCAAGAACGTCTGTGTATGATCCTGACTTGCAATGGTCAATTCTTTTATAATAAAATTATTTGTAGAATCTTTAAATCCTTGGAGTTCAACTATAAGGTACTTCATGATATCTTCTTAACAATGTTACTTAATGGTTTGTATTCAACAATGCAATCGTTCAGAATGAGACAGTATGCTGAAGTTTGATCTGGAATCTCTGAATCACTCTCAATTTCTACTCTCACATCCACAACCGGACCTGTCTTTAGATTATCTGCTTGTCTAGAGCAATCGACTACAAACAGCGGTGCTAAATCTCTAAATTGTTTCTCGCTTAGAATGGGCTCCGAGCGACGTCCGTAATACGACTGTTGAAATCTGATGTATTGCTCGTATAATAAACCGATTCTGTTATTAGCAAAACTCACATTTAAGTTTTCATATGGAAAATAGGTTGAATTGAGATACACTCTTACGTCTCGAACATGACAGTGATCGAATTGAGACATGTCAGAACTTGCATTGTTTTTTCTATTTGTCTGTAGACCAATAATGACGTATCTTGGTTTTTCTATTTGAGATGAAGTTTTGATAGACCAGGTATGTTTTGTAGTTTTAGGCAAAGCCGGATATTCGTACAGATCCCAATTTCTGTATATCATTTGAAGTGGACGATCTTTTTCTAAGACTTTTAACAAACCAATTTTTTCTTTGTCTGATACTTTAACATGCGGTACGCGCCATATGATTTTGTTGATCTGAACATCATCCACTACTTCACCTGTATTAAGTTTTACAGCGTTCAAATTAGTGTTACTTCGTAACAATATCAGTTCATGTCTGCTATTTATCACGACTTTTTTAAAATCTTCAGCAAAACCGAGGACGTTACGTAGTGGTATAGAAGCAGAAAACCTTCCTCCATCAATATTTTTTATGCCATCAATATTCCAACCCCAGGCATTAGACATTTTTGATTCACTTTCGTTCATTGAAATTAATGATTTCATGGTTGTTGTTATACCTGCATTTTTTATTTTATCAATCTCCACTCCATTTAGCTCATACCTAATATCTTGGAACAAGTAGAGTAAAGCATTGTTCGTAAAATTGACACTAGTAGCTTTGTCCTTCGTATCTTTTTTGGTAACGATAACAGTTCCTTCCAAATATAGGGTGCTAGCTGATGGTAATATGTACAAGTCCTGTTGGTTGATAGGTATGCGGATTTCATCGTTCCTGTTGAAACTCGTTACATAGGGCTTGTAGGAATGAAATTCAATTCCTTCTATAGTGTTATCGTAAGTTGGTGCGGTTAAAACGTCCAAGATATTCATTTTAACAATCCGATCGCTCTAAGGAATGCTTTATTGTCTTTAGTTAATTTTATTTTCTTCTTAGAGAGAGGTCTTATTTGATAGGTAGCTCGAGTAGAACTGATATTCTTTACTTGTTGAGACACATTTTTATTGTAGTCAATCATGTTTTTCTTCTAAGATGCAGATATACCTGCACTTCTTCACCACGTAAATTGATTATTCGTTTATTTATATCTAGCAGCCTGATATATATGCAGCTTATATTGTTTTGATTGATTGGAAAGTATATTGCGTTCTTCGGGATTTCTATGATCCTGTATCCAGGTGGCACATTAAGTGCAAATTCGTGAATAATATGACTTGGTTCACCGTTTAGATATGAACCGCTTACAATATCACATTCAATCCTGACTACGGTCGTAGGTAGAATGTTGACTGGAGACTGTGACACATGCCATTTATTTGCTTTCAAGATTTGTTTCTTAAATCCTAATAGTCTTCTAAAAGAGTCTTCTTTGGTAAAATTAATGTCTTTTGTACAGAATATTGTAGTTTTTAAAGTATTATTATTGCACCGTAGTTTGATCACTGCATCTTTTATTTCGGATTTTAAATAATCGTTGATATCTTGCAACTCATAAGTACCCTCTGGCAGTTCAATAACTTCGTTTAAGCCATAATAGAACTTATTATTACTTTTATCAATGTTTGGAATAGAATTAAATGTTGAAAAGTGTAATAATGCACACTCATACTCTCCATCTAGTTGCAACGTATTAGGAAAGTATGTAGTTAACACTGACGAGTCTCCAGTAATCGACAAAGTGAGCGACATCTTGCAAATGATTGAAATGAAAGAAAAGCTCATATTTTATATTACATTTTTATTCCAAAAAGTCCACAAATAATTTAAACATAAATGTCCACAATTGACTGTGTTAAATTTTTGATATCTTGTGTAGTTATAAAAAACATTACAATTTTTGAAATATTGCATCAACTCCATTGGAGGTTTTAAATTTCCATAGCTATCAAAGTATTCACAGTGATTGTATACTTTAACATAAGCTACCCAATGCGTTCCTTCGTTCTTAGAATCGTCTAAGTTAACGATACCACATTCAATGGGTTTCGGCTTCCGAGGTAGTCGATCCTTCATGTAGACCCCACGAAAATATGGAATGTCTCTTGAATACTTTCGGATGTCTACATTAGTTAGAGGGCGATTGGGTAGCATATTTTTCAGTTTTTTGAAGATGTTATAAACAATCCTTTACCACTTTTATACGGCTTAATGTATAAACCCTTGCCCAACACTAAAGCCTCCATAGCTTTATTATGTCGTTCTGTTTCTTGCAAATTTTGTTTGCTTGCTTTGTAATCATTAACGGTTTTTGCAATTCCCGCTGCTCCGCCAGCTAGACTTCCTAAGGCCGACAAACCAGCGAAAATTGGAATTAAAGGTAGAACTCCTCCAGTCTTTGGTATGGGTATTACTCGGGGTACTCGAATTCGATGATGAATGTTTGGAAATAACTTTTTTGCGGCTAAGTAAGCTGCTTTTATCAAAGTCTTACTATCTTTGCATTTGAGTTTCTTAATTTTTGATTTTATTTTTGAAACTAAGTGTTTAAATGATTTAATGCCGGATCCAGACTTTAGTTTCGCTTTCATAACTTTGCTCACTAGCCAAGAGCTTAGTTTTTCACCTTTCCCTGCATCTTTTGATTTAAGTCTTTGTTTAGCCATGTTAAGTAGTTCTAGATCGGCTTTATGACGATTTGATAAATCTGTATGGTTTGTATACGCAATATCGTGTTGCATGCAAGCTTCGTCTAGCTTATTTACACCTCGGTCACCTCGCGCTAAGCGTTTGTGAAGTTTGGTTCCTGGTCCGCAATAGTTGTATCCTGGCAAATGAACTTCGAATGGTAGATTATTAATTACGCTGTTAACTAGTCCACCTCCTTGCATTATTCAATTTATAATGATCAGATTTTAAATGAAAAATGGTTATATAATATTTTAGTCCATTATTGCTGCCTTTTCAATCCAACTGTTTTCTGCACTGTTTAGACCTAACCATTTGACATACAATTTATTTCCTTTCTTTTTCAAAACCTTTTCTATCAAATATACATCAGGATAATTAGATCTTTGCAGTTCTTGTTCGTAGAAAGCTCCTAATATGTTTTGCTTCCGTTGATCTTCTATGTGATAAGTCACTGGTAAAGTTTTATTTACCTTTTTTACAATAAATAATTCAGTCGACCAATTAGGAGTGTAACCTTTCTCAAAATTATGTTTGTATTTACTTATACGAACACAATCACCAACTTTGAATTTAGGCTTTCGCTGAACTAATTCATGTTTGTTTTTTTTTTTTATATTTTCTTTGATTACTTGTTCATTGCTTTTGTTTACATTAACTGGTTTAAATTGAATAGTGCGATGTTTTGTGTTGTTATATCTCTCCAATATATCTTTCAATGGTAGACCTAACCACTTATAGCTTCCATTGAGACTAAAATATTTATATAATTTATTTTTTACAGTTCTAATCAGTCTCTCTACAATTGATGCTTTTTTAGTAGAAAACGATGAGTAATGGTTAATGTTGTGCTTTTTCATAAGCGTTTGAAAAGTGATGTTATAAAATTCTGTCCCCATGTCAGTTTGTAAGTTAACAGGATTACTGCGACTACTAAGCAGTATATGTTCGAATGCACGAGTAACCTCAAATTTATTTTTCGATTTTAACGGTTCAGCCCAGGCATACTTTGAGAAACAGTCAATCACTACTAAGATGAAATTGTAACCTTTGTTGTACTTTTTAAGGTTTTGCATGTCCATCAAGTCTGCTTGCCATAAGTCATGGATTCCTTTCAGAATAACAGAACGTCGCAGGAAATTTCTTCTTGCCGCTTTGTGTATTTCATTTACAATTTGCTGTTTTGTCATTACGAAGTTTTTTGCAGTAATTTATCTACCTCTGCTTTAGTGTAGAACTTATCTTGGAAATGAGTTGAAACCTCAGGTATCCTTGCTTTTAAAGTAGTTTGAACTGTATCCTTTGCATCTTTTATTACTTGAGAACGCAATTTACCAATCAGAGTATTAAAGTCTTTCAACATATTTGCATTCAATCGATCTACATAATCCTTGTTTACAACCAGATTATTTAATTCTTTTAACGTGTTAGCATTCAATTGATCTACATAATCCTTGTTCACAGCATCGTCTGCCTCTTCTGGGGTTCTAATTCCTCTCAGTCTTGATGTTTTTAAATCAAAATCTCCGTTTTCTGATTTTAACAATGCATTCTCATTAAACTCAAATAACTCTGATAAACGCATTCTTTTGTGAATGTAGTGTCCGAATTTGTCTACGTTCATGTTTAAGGTGTATTGTTGCGAGAGGTTGATAGTAAAATAAACACATTATTAAATAATTATTTATTTATAACTTTACTTTCACGTAATTCTTCAATGATGGATATAATTTCATTATCTAATCCTGTGTTGCCAGCATCTCTAGATGCAATCAATAATTTTAACCTTTCCACTAATTCATTGGGATCATCCCAGTACACGAAATCTACGTTTTTTCTCCACTTTTTTAATAACGGTAGACCTTTTCCCTGAACTGCATTCTTCAGTTTAAAAAGTGGTTTTATAACTTGCAAATATTTTTGTCCTTTGTTACTTTTTATTGGCTTACTTGGCTCATAGTCTCGACGATGGGCATTTGTATCAAGTAGCATCGACTTATAATTTTGCATATCACTATCTGTAACCAAGCTTAGGTCTACATCTTTCTTAAGCAATAACTGTTTTAAGCCAGGAGTGTTTCGGTATTTATGTCCAACTACGGTGATGTATTGATCGTTGATCGTTATGCAAGCAGAACCTAACATCAGTTTCCCGCTGTCTGCTCTAACCCCAAACGGAATATCTACCAACGCTTCTGAAGACACTGACCAGGATGACGTATCACCGTCTTGATTCCTTTCAACGACTGATTCATAAGAAGAGTCACTGTTGATATCGGATTCATATTTATCTTCATCGTCATTATTATTATTACTTCCTGCGGTACCAGTTTCGTTGATAAACGAACCATCAGCAAAATCATCACTAGCATGCAGGAGAGGAGTTTGCTTACTAGCATTAGCAATTAGGTTGAGAGGTTCTGTTACAGGTTTGAAAACAGATTCCAGTGCTTGTTTATTATTAATTTCAGCATCTCTCATTTTTCGTACTTTTATCTTCACAGCTTCTGCTGCATCAACAATTTGTCGTTTCAATGATTTTTCCATATTAGTAAAATAGGTCGTAATTGATTTAGCGTTGTAAGGTGAATAATAATGTCAGGCAGGAAATATCCTTATATATGTATTCGTGATTTTAGTCAAAGACTACAAACGTATCAAATTTACTTCTATAACATCCTTTGTTTTTGGAACAATCTTTATTAATTACAACATAATTGAAAGGTTTATTCCATATTTTTGAACACATTTCACGAAACTCAATCCATGTCATGTCAGTGTTGACATGCTCTTCATAAACATGTCTCATATTTCTTTCATCTTGTTTAAAAAGTACGATTAGGTTTGCGTTGTCTCTTACTAATTGCTTAGGGATTTTACTATACGTCTGATTTAGATAAAAACAATCAATGAATTTGTGTCTCCCCATTGCAAAATAATCACGCATATTACTTTGATTTTCACAAGCAACATCATCAAATACAATTACAGAATTTGGTTTTGCGGTCTGAACACTCAGTACTTGCTCATTTTCATGATATTTCTGAAACGAAATGCCTGGTACTCGTTGCAAGACTTTTTCTAAAAAAACGTATTTGGGTTGTTGCAAGGTTTTCGAGTAAACATAAACATTTTGAAATCTTAATCCATTCTCATGTATAAGAAGTCCAACTAATAAATTGGTTTTTCCACAATTTGACGGCCCGCAAATGATGCATCGTATGGATTTAGGTAATAATTCTCCATGACGAAAACCAGTTTCCTGAGACTGAACGCAGAGTTTGTTTACATGTAACGATTGTGGTTGTTTGACAAATTTCATGGTGACTCATTGAAACGGTTATAATATCAATAATGGGTCAATTAAGCAATTACATAGACATTTATACGTCGTTATGACTTTTGTCCCCACTTACTCTCAAATATACCTAATGTTATTTTGTAATTTTTTACATTGACATTTTATAACTCATTGTCGCTGACTCGAACAAATGTACGAACATCACCATGGCTGTCCTTCAATATAAGATAGCGATTGTTTGATTTTAGCCAATCAAGCATCTGTTGGTAGAACAAATCTTCTGATTGGGCTGTATACCTGTCCTGATGTTTTGATGAACCGTTATCTGTATTTTTTTTATCAGTTTGCAAATCTTGTATAAATATAACCTCGCCGCTCGAATTCCTCATGATAAGTTTACAAATATCTTTTATAACAGACTTCTCTGAGTCATGCATTGTAGTTAACTTAGTTATATGTATTTAGTTTAGTGATACGAAATGCAACCTTCTTACTGCAATGGCTAGAATCGAATGTAGCGTTAAATCACTGCGAAGAATTATTTATAAGCTATTCACCTTTCCTGTTAAAAGAGTTTAGTTTAGTTACATAACGGTAACGTTAGGTTTGCAGGAATCAACCCAAACGGAAGCAAATGAGATTTTAGTGGAATAGACACCAAACCAGTATTTTACAGCAAAATGCAGGAATTCATACCTACTCCAACGGGTGGAATAGCCGCTGAACCAGTGTTTTTAACATATCATTCACAAAAATGTTATTGGGCATTCTACCACACCGCGACAAGCGAGCGAAGCGAGTGAAGTCGCATCAGGTGGGGTAGAATGCCCAATAACATCCTACTGTTATTACTTGGCAATAATATTGTAACTTTTTTGTAGTTGCAACACTGTCACACTTCGTTTCTTCCCTTAGCCAACTTACAACTAACTTGCACGGTCACGTATTTTTTTTTCTCGTTAATTATTAAAGTTTATAAAAATAAGATACTAAGTATTGTGTCAACGGTTGTGTACCCAAAGCTGTTCAATGAATAGTGTGCATGTAAAGCGTCTTTACATTTGAAGATTCCTCCTGGTACGCAGCCCAAAAATTATTTCTGGCGTGGCATAGCAGGACGCGTACCCGCCAGATACAGGATGTACATTTGTATCATCTCATCTCTGTAGAAATCTCTTGTCTATTTGTTATACCTGAAATAAAATTGTACTAAGTATATTTCATGATTTGTTATTGTATCTACCTACATTATGAGTTCTTTGCTATCTTACACAAAAATGCAGCGGAAACGAGTATATCCAACCTTGATATGACCGCTTCTTTAGAGCCCTTTAAAACTTTAGTCAGCAAGAGAAACTTCTGGAAAATTCCCGCAATCGATAATAGATTACCATCGGCCGTCACTCGAAATAATTCGGTAATTAAAATTCCAGGAGATCAGCAATCGAGCTCGGGATCAATGCGGGCGTCGAATTTACATTCGAGGGCCATCAGTTTGATCTCTTGAATAGGGCTGGACACCTCCCATTGTTGGTCCTTTATCCCCACGATATAAAGCCTTTTGTCTGCATGAAGTCGGATTATGGAGCAGGCTTAGCTGATTAAACGGTCACAATACATGGACATAACCCAGGGATTAGGGTTACACTGTGGTCTTTATACCCGCAGACACATCAACCAATTTTACCTTCGTGGTAAACCCGTGATGGCAACAGCTGTGGCGCTAGCTTTGTCAATGTCAGTAGCGTTTGAAAAATATTCTGTTTTGTTAAAGTTCACACCTATTTCGAATTTATTTGTTTTTGTTGAATAAGCCTCAATGACAGCTTCTTTGAAAATTGGTACTTCATTAATCAATATCTTATTTAAAAACGATCCGGCTCGAAGGACCAATTTATAAACGAGACCTAAAAAGACTAATGACTAGATTCTGGTCTTCTAGAAAGTATTCCAATGTATGCAAAATAAAAAAGGCCTTACCAATGTATGCAAAGTAAAAAGGGCTTTAACAGATGTCACGTGAGTGTTGTGTGATCTCCGTAGGTGTTGTGTGATCTCCGTAGGTGTTGTGTGTCCAGCCTATCTGTCTGACAGCCCGTCTGCGACTAGGCCTTGCCCTTGGGGCTTAGGGTCGAATCGATCACCAGTGTCGTTTGCATGGGAATCGTTTCTATTTATATCGGAGATGATGTTAAATTTTTGTTATTCTTAAATATTTTTACTTGATGAATGATTATGAGGATAACATCATGAAAATGAGAATCCAACCTTCTTTACGAATGTAACGTATTTTTTTTAATTTTCTTGGTAAAACCTTTGACATAAAAACCTCGCAAGTCTTTATGCTTTCCCTTATATTTAAAAAACTACGTAAAAAACCTAACCAAATATATCAGAACGCCACCGCGCCGTCAGTTAAAAAAGTTATGCGCGTTCTAAAATTCATTTCAATTGAATTCTTTTAATTCATTACGTACGTCAATCCGGCGACAGATCCGTCAACCAATCGCGTGCGAGCGCTCCGGTTGACGCATGCGCGCCCGTGGGCGTCGGGTCGATACCGCTCGTGACGTCACGAGCGTTGACCAATGGCGCCGACTCGTCGCACGTCAATCGATGTGAACGATTCTGATGTTTCCTTGGCTGCTTTTTGTTCATATTTACGGTATTGTGTGTACTGAAATGCGTCTTTGTTTTGAGTTTTCACGGCCAGTGAGGTCCATTCATTTCCATCATTATGTTTAATCTTAGTGGTTTTTGGTTTATGTATCTTTTGAGTACAATCTTTGTTTACCTGTTTTTTTTATATATTATACAGGGATTCTAATATTATAGATTCCTGATGATGCCTGACTCATGTTTGCAATAAAAAATTATACTCTACAAAAGCTTTTGCAATTACATTCAATTGCAAACAAAAACCCCACATTACAATTTCAAATGTTATTACGTTGTCATTCTAATATTATAACCCCCACTTGTTATTTTCTCACAGAAACAGCCTCTGAAAATTATTCAGTTCAAAAATGAAATTAGTTAGGCATAACGAAATTGTCTTTTAAAACGTATGCTACAAGCGAGAAGGCACTCGGGGACTTTATGAAATGTTCACAAACAGTGCAGATGGATGTTTTTATCTCATGAATTGTAATGTCTCGTATAATAACGGCTCGGCTCGAGGGTGCTCGGGTCCTTTGAGCCTGGAGGGCAGATATTGTCCTGAACAACCCTTTCACCGACGGAAACATTAAATAAAATCACTATATAGACAGATAACACTATACGTATTGGGTAAAAATGGTTAGGGTAACAAGGGTAATCGTTGCCAGAGGCTATCTTATTGCCTATTACTGGGTGTGAGGAAGATTCCATTTACAAAATCTGTTGTTTGCAACCCGAAGTGATTTAAACCCTTTTCCCAACATTATGTATTCGCTCGCTGTTTACAAGGTATTCCGAGCTTTCTTCGAATGCAACAACAGCGCCGTAGTGGAGAATTTAAAATGAGTGTTGATACAAGTGGAGTGTCTGGGGCTGGAAGGTTTCATTCTATAGAGTATCTTGGTATTGTTGGAGTTTTAGATCGAAACAATGTAGTATGTTTATATGTATTTGGAATAATATGGAGCCAATTCTAACTGGTCATATATTACAAGAGTTGATAAAAATATGTTTTATGTTTTCTTCGTTACTGTTTTTGTTAGCAGCTGAAATTAACTGTACGGACTATTGAGTTCACTGACGGCCGACCAGTTTTCAACCTTATTACTTAGGGCGTAAGTGTGAAAAGTGCCAGACTGTCAGTGGACTCGGAAGTACTTTTGAGTATAAGTAAAAGATGGTAGACCAATGCTGCCTTAAACACCCTACCGGAGCCAAAATATTCCAACTGTATAAATATAGATATTGTTGGAACTTTAAGCATTTCAGTCCGGAGCTTTTAGGCTTCGTATAAAATACAGTTTAAATAAGTTGGGAAGCGAACGCGGAATTACTAACTTTTCCGAACCGGTATTGATTTACGGACCGAGTGCAGGCGTTTGATAGGGATGTGCTTAACGTATTAACACTTGAAGGCTCAGCTCTAGAAGTGTTAAGAATTTAGTGGCCTTAGTGCCCGTTTTGATATCGATTGTAACCTCTTTTGTAGAACTGGCTGGTTTTCTTTCATTTTTTAAATTATAAGGAGGTTTCGAAATATCTATGCTTATTTTTCTTGGCACCAACGCAGCTCTTTCGCCTTTGCCATTTACGAAACGAAGGAGTGATTCAGAATTTTAAATAAGACTCTTTTTCGGTTTGAAATTTTGTAGAAGGATATTTGAAGTCAGACAAACTTGCTCCAGTATAAACGAGATAACTTAAGTCAACCGAAATTCGGAGGAGCCGTATCAGTAATTAAACTTTACCGAATTTGGTCGATCCTTAATTACCGAATTTGGTCGATCCTTAATGGAGACTGTAATTAATGCTAGACCAGCTGCTGAGCTGGTGATATATCGAACGCGAGGATATATTTGTTGATTTTGTCTATCTACTATGTCTTTTCGTATAGGTGTTCCTGTATCTATATTCTATTACCTGTTTGTTGCTTTTTTCGAACAATTTTTGTTCATTTATGCAAGTGATAGTAAGTATATGAACGCTTAGCTTAGTTCCCATTTTCTGTAAATATTATGTAATCCAATTTTCATAAACTAACATCGTAATTAAAATGGTTTTACGTAACGTTTTTATAATCTATTCAACTTTTTCGTTTGTGATAGTTTAGGCAGTCTTTCTTTTAGTCCCTAAATTTTAATTTTCCGATAACTTGTTGTTGTAGATACTGAATTGCGTCATAAAAATTCATATAAAAGTACTGTATTTATCATCGTCAAATTCTTGCAGTGTGACAATGAAAAATGATTCGATAAGGTCTCCCAACCCCCATAGAACCACTATAGCCGTAATTTGTCACTGCGTTTTCGTAAAAACACGATTCGTATCACTATTTAGACTCGCCTTGAACCAGTTTCCTGTCAGATATGGCATGCATACGATCAAATTTCGCCTCTGGCTTGTTTTTAGTGCCAAAATTGGTGCTGGTGCTTCCCGCTTATGGCGTAGTTTTTCGTTTTTATAAGGCAGATCTGAGTAGATGCATTAGAAGGACAAACACTGAACATATTCTTGATGTTCTTTGGAAAAGTCTTGTGTGTAGTACAGTCAGCCCCAAGATGTAAACACGGACAAGGAACCATTTTATTGTCTACAACCAGTATTCTATATTTGTGAATACAATTTAAAGTTACAAAATATAGTTATAATATTCATTCAGAATGTGTGTAGATGAGCAAATGTACGAACGTGGACAAAGCAAAAGGACCGTAGCAGGTAGCGTTGCGCAGATTCTGTCTATCCCCAAGGCAAAAAGGGGATCCCTTTTTTTTGCATAATCTTCTTTTTCCTAATAGACTTTGGCATAACTGTTTTGGCATAATTTGTTTTGCCATAATAATACTTAGCCAATTTTTTTTTTGGCATACTGTTTATGTTGGCATAATCATCTTGAAGGCTAATTTGTTTTGGCATAAATTGAATTTTGCATAATGTTACTAGGCATAATGACTATTAGCATAATAGTATTTAGGCATACAAATAATATAAGTACCAGAATAAAATTTGAGTTATTTTAACGTATTTATTTTGAATTAAAAATTCATTAAGTTGTACTACAAAAGTTAGTGACAGAAACGAATCGCTGCAAAACCGACTCCACGTAGTCTTGTCTGCCCTACCCCTAGAGTGTAATTTAAAATCGCGTAGGCGCGGAGGGGCGAGGCGGCCCGCGAGTTGAGGAGCAGGTGGTTGTAACATTCGCCGCCGCTGCAAGCCGAAGCTGCGGTGGTGAGCGTTAAACACATCTGCGACGATAAGCTCGCGTGGGACCGCGGGAACCCCGCAGCGCCGGAGCCGTGACAGAAACCTTGCCTGCTGCATGTTGCATACTGCATGCTTGCTTGCATGCTGCATGATTGCTGAATGCATGCTTACTGCATGCTTGCTGCATGATTGCTGCATGCTTGCTGCACGCATGCTTGCTTTATGCTTGCTGCATGCATGGTGTATGCTTTTTTAAATGTTTGCAAGCTGCATGTTTGCTGCATGCATGGTGTATACTTGTTTGCATGCTTCTTACAGGGAAAAAACTCACATATGTTCACAAACAACTATGTTCAAAACAAATATGTTATGTATTACCTGCTTCGGAGAGATGGTTTTATTCCAATCGTCAAAATAAATTGGTATATCCAATTAGGGTATTTCTAACATTTTAGGATTATGCTTCTTTGTTATGCCTATAAAAAATATGTTTTAGTATCATTATGCGTAAATCAATTTATGCCTAACAATGTTATGCTTAATCATTATTATGATTAGATAAATTATGCTTAAAAGAATTATGCGTAAGCTGTTATGCGTAAATAATGTTATGCGAAAATATAATTAGTAGTAACAAAAGTATGCCAAGTTATATTAGGTCTTAAAATTTTATGCAAATGGATAGGGAACCGGCAAAAAGGGCTGAGTTTATGTTATTTATTTATTTAGGGAAAACAAACAATTGTACAATATATGTTACAGTAAATATTACAAGGTATAAGTAGGCAATTTACAATCCACGACGTTTCCACATATTACTTATGTTAAAGATACAGTGTAGACACAGTATTTTAAATATCAATAACGAACATATTATAAAAAGACAAAAAAGTAATAATAATAATACAAGACAGAGGTAGAACATATACATTATTATCTTAGGACTAAAGGTATAAACAAATAAAAATAAATATAAAGACTAACATTAATACTTACACAATTGCAGACTATTGACTTTAAGTTTCTTAAATTTTGTCGGATTTTTTTAGGTATGCATGTAACCAATTGTATTTATTAAGGAACTACTTATGATACTGCAAATATAAAATCAAAGTAGAACAGCAAGCATTACGAGACGTCAATGAAAAAGTAAATCAACGAATCTTCTATCTATTGAAGAAATTGTGTCCCAAGTAATAATTTCCAGAACGGAACTGATAAATGACAATCTTGCTTCAGAATAAATTGATTTATTGGCTCAAAGAAAATTGATGTCGGGGTTGTGTAAACTGCCAGGATCTATTGGTTGCCGTTCATCATTTTGAATGTGGTAACAAAATCCAGGAGACTTTAGCTAAGATACCTGCGAACAACGCACGTAATTGAATATATTACCAGCGAGGAACATGGTTATAAACAACCCTGAATTAGGCACAATGTCACGGGGAATAACATCATCACACACAACATCTTACTGACACAGGTAGTTCATTCCGTAGCCGTTCTGCTTCGACTGTAAAAGATTTGTCGTAGAAGCTGCTAGAATGCCATCTTTAGTCTTTGGATAAACCATGATCTAGGTTAGGACATACACATGGTATTCCTTTTTGTCCCGTAGCATAGTTTTCAACCGGGTTTGTCTCCACCGATTACAGTATCAGATCACGTTAGCCACGGATCACGGCGAGTTGTCCTACATACGGGCGGAGCTGCAAGCAAAAGCAAGTCTACACTAATATTATGAAGAGGAAAGATTTGTATTTTTGAGTGTATGTTTGTAATGAATAAACTCAAAAACTACTGCGCAAATTTCAAAAATTCTTTCACCATTAGAAAGCTACATTCACCCTGAGTAACATAGGCTACACTTTATCCCCGTACTCCCACGGCAACGGGGACTACGCGGGTGAAACCTCGTGACGTCCGCTAGTTAAAAATAAAGGACAATAATTTTCGTCCTTGAAACATCTCCTTCAGCCTTAATTGTTCACACACAATCATAAATGCCAATGCCTTAGCATGATCCACTTAGAAACAAGGAAGGTTTATCCGTTGATGGCGGTACAGTCGTCTTGATAAATTAATTCTCTTCAACTGTCGGGCAGCTCTTAGCTTGTCAAGAGGTATTAGCCTTCAGTTTATTGTATTCTCCACTGAATGGTGTTGAGGAGTTACTCGACTGACCTTTGTTGCCGACCTTAGTTAAGTAAGGTACTTCTAAATGAGATTGGTGTTGACTCAAATCGATTGTGCTGGAGAAAAGAGTTGATTTTTAACCGACCTCTAAAAAAAGGAGGTGGTTATGTAATCGACTAGAATCTTTTTTCTTTCATGTATGTTTACCGATTTACCTAAGTGTTTCCTTTGGTTCTATTTCATTTGGTAGAAAAAGCTTGGGCGGTGATATTAATTTTATTAACTTTGTTTCGGCACTGTATAAGTTATCCTCTACAACACGTATGTTGTCTTCTTCGTCTAGCTAGGTGGATGATATGCTAATAACTTCTAGTTACAATTAATACTTGACAAGCATTTGTGCTCGGTTAATACTTAATAGCAATAAGTCACATGGAACTTAAAAACATAACTAGTGTAGCTGTATTAGGTTGTTAGCTAGGCTCGAGCTTATGTGGGCAGAAGACGGGTTTCGTGCTATGAAAACATACTGGATGCGATACACTATTTTATTTCACATTGCACATTGCACGGTTCGGTATGGTAGTTTCCATGGAGAAGAGCCGGCAAGAAACTCCATAGTTACTCTTTTCAAACAGATACATTGAGTCTAACAAATTACTTCACATTACACTTTGACACATTAACACTGGGCACAATGATTCGGGTACAGTTTTAAGACCTCTTAATAATTGTCAATTGTCTTCGACGTTCAGCATCAGAATGCCCTACTTGCCCGCTCGGGCTCCTGACCAAGACTCTTGCCGTTGGAGGGAAAATCCAGCGCCCTGATTGGCTCACGACTTTACGCCACGTCAGTCTCGAGATCCAATCAGAGAACCGCTTCATTCTCGCACCAAACATTTTACAAATCAAATGATAGAAATATTGCCATTCTTACGGAATCAATGTTACCAGTTTACATAATAAAATATAAAGCATTTAATATTTTACATTATAAACAAAATTCTTTCTGAAAACATAGGAAATTGACTAGTAAAATCCGGAAACCTAACACTAGCGAAATATTGGTGTGCTTCTTAGTAGGTACAACTCTGCCTAAACCTTTGGAAATTACAGGCGTGATGTAATGCTATGTGAGGAAGAGAGTTGATTTAAACTCGATGACGTCAAACTCACTTTACTTTTCGTTTACAGTGTTGGAATATCGTCGTGAGGTTCTATGGTACCTACCTATGTATTCATTCATTTCATTGGCTAATTTGCTTGAAGTTAAAAATGGCCCGTCTTTTCCCGTAGGTCTCGTAAAATACTATTGAAGGTAAGGTTGTAGTTTTTCTATTCTTTCTATTGATGTTGTATCATATTCTTCTATATCATAGTTACATCATACATAAACTTACGCCTTTTTTAATGGGGGTAGGCAGAAACTACAGAATGCCACCTGCTACGATCCTCACATATTCCTTTTGCTTTGTCCACGTTCATACATCTGGTCACACACGCACGTCGGTTGCGGGACGCACCCGACCTTTCTGTTCTTATAATTCATTACTTCCGGAGAGTACCCCCTACATACAAACATACAAACTTACAAACAAATGTTACCTCTTTATAATATTAGTATAGATGGATAAAAATATTGTAAAATATTTTAAACGAGTAACGATGGAGTTTTTTTTCCCATTCTTCTCCGTCATCATCATCATCATCAGCCTATAATGTTCCCACTGCTGGGACACGGTCTTCTCTCAATGAGAGGGAATGGGCTATAGTCCACCACGCGGGTCCAGTGCGGATTGGTAGATTTCACATGTCTTCGAATTTTTGGTTCTAGGACATGCTGGTTTCCTCACGATGTTTTCGTTCACCATTTTGAGAGCAGCGGTGATTCAATAAATTTCACAAATTTAAGCGCCTGTCTTTATCGTGTGGTATCCGGCAGAGTAGAATAGAACCAACCCATTACACTCACGGGTGTCGTATAAGGCGACTAATGTCTGAGCCAGAACACCTTGCGCCTCCGTAGACTTGAGAATGGGCAGCAGCGTTTTCTGTTAGTCCTTGATTACTGCGATCTCCAATCCGCCTGCCAAGCGTGGAGATTACGGCAAATTCCTCCCATCATGGGAGAGGCTTATGTCCAGCAGTGGACGTTATGGGCTGTTGTTGAAGCGCCTGTCTGGATTCGTAAGTCGAGACCGCCACCACTGGGCTACCGCTGTTCTCCGTACGAAATTATATTTGCGAATGAGTAACTAGAATCGATTCTATTTTCGTGTAAATACGTTCAAAAGTGCCGTTTAGGGGTGTAGATTAAAAGGTTTTTCTATCAGACTCATTTTCTTCCGAAAGGGTTATATATACATACATCGAATGATGTATCCGTCAGTCCAGTTTGATGGATCGCCGTACGCGACCACACGACGGAAGATCGATTGGTCAGTTCACCATGTTACATTAGCTTCCCCAACGTGTAGTTTATATATTTGTTTTGCCATTAAATTTTGTTAATGGTCACGTTTTCTTGCAGTATTTGAAAAGTTCCATTGCCCTTGGAGTATGTAGTGTATAGAAGAGAGTTGTTTTGTTGCGTGTAATAAAAGACTAAGAAAGAGGGTAGACAGATTTGTCTGCTCATAATAAATAATTTTCGTCCTACCCGCATACCTCTTCAGTATTTCCGCGATCATGATGCTTGCAACAGCGTCGAAATATCGGGAGCTGATAGAAAAAGAAAATAACGGACATTATCCCGTAAGTACTTTAAGTGTAGAGAGAGTTGTTCTGGTTTCTCTTTGTGGCGAATGGATTGGTCAGTTAGGGGAATGTTTAGTTGGCTCTGTATCTGCTTGTCTGATAAAGTTTTTCAATGGAATTCTTGCCAAGTTCTTAAGGATCTTCTTCTTCGTCGTGATGATTCTTACAGATTTGCGTTGACCAGAAATTTCTAAAAATGGTGTAGTCGCAGTTAAAATTATGAATCGTAACTATATTACGCACTATTCTCATATACTTCACTATAACTCATATTATTATTTTTTCAACCGACTTCAAAAGGGTTCTCATTTCGTCGGAACTTATTTTTTTTCGCTTTTATTTCCCCGATTACTCGAAGACGGCTGAACCGATTTGGATTTTTTTTGTTTGGAAGGGTATACTTCCCAATTGGTCCCATGATCATCAAGTCAGGATCTGATGATGGGATCCTGGAGAAATTTATTTATTTATTTATTTATTTCAGGCCAACCAACAATTGTTTATACTATTACATGTTTAAATAAAGATTCTTATATCAAAGGTTAGTATAACAATTTCTTATAGGTTAGCACCGCATGCCCCATAAAATAATAAATGTAACCAGATAAGAACAGAGTTAAAATCAAAATTAAATACAGAAATTAAATAAAAAACAAAACAAAATCAGAAATTAAATACGAAATCAAAATTAAACCCAAAATCAAAATTAAATACAAATTAAAATTAATTACGAAATCAAAATTAAATATAAATTACAATTAATTACAAAATCAAATACAAAATTAAAAACAAGATCAAAATTAAATACAGAATCCAATTTAAATACAAAAAAGCACAATCAAAATAATGCAATATAAAATCAAATTCTCAATTGAAAATGTCATAAAAGCAACACGAAACAAAAATAACATAAAATCAAATTAAAAATTCAAATTACGGCCAATAGAAAATGCATTATTACACACTATTAAATGTTATTCTGTGGAACTTGCCAAGCGAGTCGAAATGCACGTCAATAAGATCGCTGTATTCGTTTAGCTGTTTACAGAGGCGAGGGACAATAGAACTTGTGCCGAGAACTGTTCTGCGTGGAGTGGGGTACAAGGGAGTAATGGGGGTAAGAGGGAGTCTAGCAGGAGCACGAAATCGGAACTTGCTTAGCAAGTGGGGACAGTCAATTTTGTTCCGGAGAATTTTATAAAGAAAAATGGAATCCGCGATTCTTCTGCGCTTCTCCAGTGATACCATCTTAAAATGTGCGAGTCTGGCTCCATACGACCGTTTCTTTCTGGCGATTCCACTGGCATAAGCTAGATGCCACAAAAATCGTTTCTGAATCCGCTCTAATCTCAGATTGTGCGTTGCGTAGTGAGGTCTCCAGATAGTGCTGCAGTATTCCAAGATACTTCGTACAATGCTGTTGTACAGCAAAATCTTGGTACCACTACGCCTGAAACCGGCAACATTCCTAACAACGAACCCCAGCATTCTGGAAGCCTTTTTGATAATATTTTCTACATGAGGTATGAAAGTCAGCGCATTATCAAAAATAACACCCAAGTCCCTTATTTCATTCACTTCTTGGATAATATTAGAGCCCACACGATATACACTAGCTGTTATTTTCTTTTTCCGAGTGTACTTCACGTGGTAACATTGTGGAAATAGAGAGAACTCTTCAAGTTTTATAGGCACACTGAAGGGATTTGGGTAGTTTTTGGAAGAGTACTTTCTCGGAGTGGTCCCATTTCAACTTGGGGAAGATCTGATGAAGAACTTCAGACATAGGCAACGGAACTCCTCAATATTTATTCAGTCCATTTGCTATCATTTGATAGCAAATGCACTGGGATTGCTGAAATCAGATGTCTGTCTATTGTTTACACCAGTTCATAACATAACATCACGCCGGTACGCTGTGAAGGGTAAGCACATATGAACCACTAAAAAGTGAAAAGTAAATACTTTTTTGCAAAAAATAAAACCGACTTAAAAAAATAAAAGTGCAAAATTAGCTTCAGAAGTCGGTGACCATTGTTTGATTGGTCTAGTTTTTTTGTTAAGTTTTTTGAAGTCGGTTTTATTTTTTGCAAAAAAGTTTTATGATTCTGTTAAAGCGGCCTTTTTAAGCCCCCCGAACTCTGCCATCCCAATGGTTATACAGGCAGAATCCATCTAGCCAATTTTCCCACTACGATAATCCCAGGACCATAAAAAAAAACACTTTTCAATGCTACCACAACCTGACCTAAATCTTCTTAGATTATACTTCTTGTACATCAGGTCTTTGAACATTTACAAAAACATTGATTAACCCAAAAAATACTGAAGCCACCTAAATGTAATCTTTAATAGACTTTTCAACAAAGATGTATAACTTTAATTACCAAGCCTATTCAAGTCAACCTTCGTAAGTCCTTTGGTACCTCTTATAGATGGGCAATCGATCTTACAGATTGAAAGCGAAGTAGGTAATAGGAATTCCTTTCTCAGCTTTTGGGAGATTTTAATATTCTGTGTGGGTGGATTTCTTGCCTCTAATTCGCTTTAAGATTCAGGGTCTAGTTAAGGTCAAACTGAGGCGACCGTCTTGATTTAGGCGTCTATTATTATTTTACTATTGGAGAGGGCCTCCTCTCCAATGTAAAATATTGCGTGGGCCTTGTTGTTGTAGTCTCAGAAATGAAAGTATGAATATATGCTGGCCTCTTATAGAGAAGGCATGAGCATTGATCACCACGCTTTCTCAAGGCGAATTGGTGACTTCTGACTAATATCATTTAGGTACTAGCGACAAGCTGGAACCAACCATACATTCAAAAAATTTCATTGAAATCGGTTGGGTGGTTTCGGAAATTAACGTGTACGAATATATTAAACAAATTAATAAAATATAAAATAATGAATACAACTTAATAAAATATAAATTTAATAGAGAATATAAATTAATAAAATATAATAATTCATACAAATTAATGAAATTATAACAACTGATACAAAATCTATACTAATATTATAAAGAGGAAAACTTTGTTTGTTTGGTTGTTTGTTAGGTTGTAATGAATAGGCTCAAAAACTACTGGACCGATTTAAAAAATTCTTTCACCATTCGAAAGCTACATTATCCACGAGTAACATAGGCTATATTTTATCCCCGTACTCCCACGGGAACGGGAACTACGCGGGTGAAACCGCGGGACGTCCGCTAGTAATAAAATATAATAATTAAAACACGTAAATAAAATAATTGAATAACCTTATAATATTAATTAAAATAACTACATAAACCTAATACTAGTAATATTGTCGATAATAATTGTATTTGTTAACAAACTTACAATCCAGTATACCCACTAACTGGATGTTTGTTTTGTCCAATCTACCTTATTATGTTGCCGTGCCCTAACCGGGTTTCATGTTGGAACTTACTTACATATATGTAACAACTTAATGTACACATGAATGCAATAAAGAGTTTGAGTTTGATTTTGAGTTTGAATATTGCCACGTGATTTTCAGTATATTAAGATAACCCTATGAGAAAAGGTCTTTACCCTGAAGTGGAACAATAACAGGCTGGTATAACATATCCTGGCCCTAAATCTTTAATATCAATGTAGCACAAACTACAGCGTAATATAACGGTATTCAGTGTAACACTGATGTGGTTAGGCAATATTGCCGTCGGCGACATGACAGCCTACTCCGGGGTTTTATAGCGCCCCAAATTCAAGTCCCGTAATGTAGCAAATGCATTACTCTTAATCTTTATACGGTTGGCTCCTTTCTTTTCTTTCCTTAAAGAGTTTGTCCCCATTCTTAGGTGTTTGACTTACTAAATGATGGGATTTGCAGAAATAGTATTTATATAGATGAGTGATAAAGGGTGTAAATAGACTCTTAACGAAGCCGAAAGGCACCTATTCTCCTCGTCACTACGATTATTTTTTCGTTTTAGACCGTATCTGGGAACCTTCTAGTTATAGAGATATTGGGGTCCAAGTTCCAACTTTTTCAAAAGTTTTATTTATTTAATTTAATACTTGTTTTTGAAGTAAGATTTTTACTTTAAATACCTCCATGACCCCCGTACTATTCAATTCATCCATTAACACAATGTTTTGAGTGCTTTACATTGAGTTCTACTGTAAAACGTGATTTTTCACCACAAAAAATAAGTCGTTTCTCAGCGATAATTTTTGCGTAAAGTTACTTAGGTTGATGTACAGAATGCTTGGTTGACGGCTTCGTGAAGGCCCGTTTACATCCTGTATAGTTGGTTCTGTACTTCTGTAGTATTGATTATAACTACTGACTGCTTTGAATGGTTTTATTAAACATGCAACGGGCAAACATTATAACACAGAGAGGAGAGAGAGTGGAGTCATCGTCTGCCACAATAAACCACTTTGCATAAACTTTTCTATCAAAAGATAAAAAATAAATGAAGCCATCTGTTACTTTCAGCCATCGGGTGAAAGGATTCGCCACCTTTTTTTTTTTTTTTTTTGTTTTCGGATGGGAAATCATCAAATAACCCCTCCCGCTCTGGGCGGAGCAGGAGGGAGTGTCAGACTTTTACTGACTAAAACCCATCCATGTTCCTTCATCGCCCTTTGTGTTCCGGGGCCACGGTATCTCTTTCGAATAGTCCCGCAACCCCGGCAGGCATCGGTCCTTACGGACCCCTCCCTTTTTGCTGACTCTCTTTGAGGCGCGCGTGGAACACGAACGCGCCGTCGACACGGCCTGTCGTCATGAGACGGACGGACGGCGAGCTAGCCCATAGCTCACCGTCCACAGGCCCGCGCCTACGGTGGCCGGGGGCCACGTGGTTGTGGCCCCCGACGCCCGGGGCGTCTCCCGCGGCGGCCGGGACGTTGAGAGGTTCGCTCCCTCTCACGTTCCGCCACCTCCTTCTCTAGCATTACTGCTTCGCAGAA
The DNA here is from genome assembly GCA_905147715.2 of Xestia xanthographa. Taxonomy (NCBI): domain Eukaryota; kingdom Metazoa; phylum Arthropoda; class Insecta; order Lepidoptera; family Noctuidae; genus Xestia; species Xestia xanthographa. The sequence goes on along the minus strand of LR990660.1, from coordinate 9,857,045 downwards.
GGAGGTGACGGCGTCCCATTCCGTCTCGCTCCGGACCATGGCTTGCACCAGGGCCGGACGCGAGAGGTCGCCGCCGCCGATCGCCGCTTCGAGGACACGGCGGTGCTCCGCCCACGCGGGGCACACCTCCACCGTGTGTTCCACCGTGTCCTCCGGTCGATCCTCACAATGGAAGCACCCGGGCGTTTCCTCCCGCCCGATTCGGTGCAGGAACCTCCCGAACACTCCGTGTCCGGTGAGGACCTGCGTCAGGCGGAAGGTGAGGACGCCGTGGCGTCTCTCAAGCCACTCCTCAAAGAGGGGACTTATCGCCACTATTGTGGCGTGCCCTGCACGGGGTTGCGACAGTCGCTCTCTCCATGTCGCCATGAGATCCCGCCGGAAGTCAGTCCGCTGAGCGACAATTTGTCGCTGCAGCGGAGTTTCCCCCCGGCGTAGCGCCTCCGCGCGCCATTCATGCAGGCGCGCGAGGACTATCGCCTCCAGATCCCATGGCGGCAATCCGGCAAGGAGGCTCGCCGCCTCGCGGGCAATCGTGCGGTAGCCCCGGGCCAGCCTTACGGCTACTACCTTTTGGGGCGCGTTCAGGTAGTGGGCGGCACGCCGCCTCAAAGAACGCGCCCACACCGGGGCCCCGTAAAGGTCCATGGACCGCACGACTCCCGCGTAGAGCCTCCGGCAGGAGGCGTTCGGCCCCCCCAGGTTGGGCAGGAGCCGCCTGAAGGCAGCCCCAGTCCGTTCCAGTTTGGGGGCCAAACGTCGGAAGTGCTCGACGAAGTTCCACCGGCTGTCGAGGACGAGTCCTAGGTACTTCAAAGTCGACTCGACACCGATGGATACCCCTCCTACCGTGAGTAAGGATCCCGGAGGTGGCGCATTCCGAGGCCCATGAAAGCACATGGCCTCGGACTTGTGCAATGCCACCTCGAGACCCAATTGCCGGATCCCCTCAACGACTATCGCAACCCCGCGTGTCATCGCTTCGGCCGCCGCCTCGTGCGACCCCCCCTGTGCTAGCACCAGCGTGTCGTCTGCGTAGCAAACCAAAGGATTCGCCACCTAGACTTTGAATTTCCGAGTGCTAGGTGTCCAGGCGGACGTTTGAGGGCTTCGATATCGATTTTTAACGTCACTCGGAGAGCCTCCCTTCATGCACCCCAAAATGGTGACATAATGATATGCGCGGTTCCTGTCGTAAATGTACAAGATATCTATTTGATTTTCTTTAGTTCATCTTAATGACGCAAGTAAAACTATGACCCCATTTCCAGTCGCTTAATCTATAAATCTGTTAATTAAAAATCCAATCCGACCCTCCCACGCACTGTTTGACTAAGAGAAATAGGTTATTACATATCGCACACTACTGGCACATTGCAGCGCTTTAAAGCGCTTCAATATGCTGTAAAGCGCTTTTACAATTTGAATTCTATACGATATTGCATTACGTGCCTCTAAAGGTGCACTACGGAAACGCTTTGCAGAGAAAGATCGAACGAGTGATATAAAAGGAATAATGCCCTTAAATGGAACGATACTTTGAAAGAATATTCGAACTACTTAGATTTTATTGGTTCTTACAGAAAAATAAGATTCAATGTATGATCTTATTTTTCTTTCTTCAGTAAAATTATGATAAGTAGATATTGTAGATATTGATATTGGAAATTGCTAACAGGATTTATTCCACCTTTTTAGAGATGTTTGCTAGCTAAGCCTTGAATAATTTTAATAAATATGTATTCGAATTCTTAGAGATGGTAACCAAGTTGATTCCTCCAAAATTGTAATGGAATTATTATGTAACATCTATGTTTATATTACCAGCAGAAATACATTTATTACTAAGTAAAAACACCCACACAATATTCGATTATAACGCCCACTACTGCGAAAGTTCCTAATCCAAAGTTTTACTAATATTTACTGGGCTTTCTCCTTAAATAAACAGTGGGAAGGCTAACGGTAGTTATTAATAGTTCAGATGTCCATACTGAATATTAAAACCTTTTTTTGGCTTCGGCGATATCATCATTACTTATCTTGCCCTTATCCCAATGGGGAAGGGGGGTTAAAGCTGATTGTAGATGGCGCGTCCATAGCTTAGACCCAATCTGACCAATGAGGTCAAACTATTTTGAAATATAAAATGACATTGGTGTCGATTCTGTTGTGCACAAACTAAACTTAATTAAGGCTATTACTATATTTTACTAAAAGGCAGTGCGACAAAAGGACGGCTATAGCTATGAACTAAGTTAGAGATGTCAAACTAGTTTATGCCTTGTGCTTCACCGTGTTTTTAGTCGACATGTTTTTACGTGCACCCTTCATTTGTATAGAAATATTAGTTCCCACTAAATTTGACAGCTCTAAATTACGTCCGTCTCTTTCTCGTTTTATTAGAGAGAGAAATATAGCAATAGCCTAAATTAAGTTTAGTTTGTGCACAACAGAATCGACACCACTCAGATCCAGCCTGTCCCCTTGCTGTCCTCTCCCAGCGACGCCCTAAGCCGAGGCCCGTACCCCGCAGGGGGTGCCCTTAGCGTGTAGTCGTTTAGTTTGTAAGTTTTATGCCCTGGCTGGAGGCCTTAAACTTAAGGTACCCACAGTATTGTCCGGTTAAGCAGACGACAACCTCTCTAGGTTGAACTGCGAGATGCCATTTCGAAAAAAAAAAACACAACAGAATCGACACCATTGACAGATTGTCAACCAATGACGATGTTTGGTACAAGCGATGCTAGCGCCATTAGTTCCACAGTTGCCATCTCCATTCATTTATGGTCGGCGCAGCACATCTTCTTCTTCTTCCATATACTTCTCTATTACTCGTCATCTCATCAGACACTTCTTTTCTTGCCATATTGGCTTCGGCGATAAAACGGTATAAATTAATTCTTGCCAAATCAGAACCTTAGAGACGCGGGCGCGTACCTTAATCTACTTACCCTTTGTTAATAAAAATCCTTTGTTATGTGAGCATATTGCCATGATATTGTAATGTAACTTAGCCTGGACGACCAGGCCATTGACTAGGCTGTATTATGACTCGGTAGGCAATTAGGTACACGATAAATAGTTGTATAGAACTAACACCAGCCCGCTTAGCATGAACGCCGTAGACACGAAAGAGAATCGACAAATCTTTTGTTCATCTGTCATTTTGTCGATTCAGATCGATAAGTTGTTTGGTTCTTGTATATGAAGGAGCGCTTGGTCCTCAGAACAAACCCATTACACTCACGGGTCCTCATGTCTGAGGCAGAACACCTTGCGCCTCCGTAGACCAGAGAATGGGCAGCAGCGTTTTCTGTTAGTCTTTCATCACTGCGATCTCCAATCCGCCTGCCAAGCGTGGAGATTACGGCATATTCCTCCCATCATGGGAGAGGCTTATGTCCAGCAGTGGACGTTATGGGCTGTTGTAGAATAATGTGTATAACCCATATTTTGCAACTTTTCCGATTCACCAACTTAACATAAGACGTGCAAAGAGTGAAGACTTCTTGGATTTCTCAATCGTAGCCTGGACTGGAAAGTTTGAATTTGTACCCAGTTGATGGGAATAAGGCCTCTTTTCAGGGTCCACAGGGTCCTATTACTAAGACTCCACTGTCCGTCTGTCTGTCACCAGGCTGTATCTCATGAACCGTGGTAGCTAAACGGTTGAAATTTTCACTGATGAGCTATTTCTGTTGCCGCTATAACAACAAATATTAAAAACAGAATAAAATAAATATTTAATGGGGGCTCCCATAAAACAAACGTGTTTTTTTCCGTTTTTTTGCTCGACATTAATAACGGCAACAGGGGGACGCTTGAAATATTCACAGAATATTTAGTTGTATATTCACTTTAAAAATTAATAATTAAAATAAAATAAATAGTTAAGAGGCTCCCATACAACAAACGTGTTTTTTTCCGTTTTGTCTAATGTTGTATAGATAATGGTACGACACCCTTCGTGCGCGAGTCCGACTCGTACTTGGCCGGTTTTTTATTTTCAACCGACTTCCAAAAAGAGGCTGTTCTCAATTTGACTGTATTTTTTTTTGTGTTTGTTACTTCAGAACTTTCGACTGGGTGAAGTGATTTTGATGATTCTTTTTTTATTTGAAAGCTGGTGCTTCCCGTGTGGTCCCATTTGTGAATATCTGATGCTGATCTTTGGAGATATACAATTTTTTTGTAAAAAAGTTTTTTACTACACAACTGGCGCAATGTGGGTGTGGATAGCTAGATACACCTTTGCCTACCCCTTCGGGGTTTACAGGCGCCATGTTATTTATTTTATATTACACGTATAGGATGGAAGTGTGTTCTAGTGACGTAGAGTAGCATCACGTGGACGCCCACATGACTTCAGAACTAGATTAGCTTTAAATAGATTTCATTTTTACCTTACGCAATGACCCATGTCTCCTTGTTTCGATTGATTAGTCTGTGTCAGTTCGATTGTTGGAAAGGTCAGTATTTCATTTCTTTGTTTTTCCTTTGCCGTGCAGTAGAATGGATAAATAATCGATTTGCGAAAGGCAACCGGTTATTAGAGGTCTGTAAGCATTACTTACTTAAAGTAGAGACTCTCATAAGTAGGTACTTACTCAAGATACTTCAATCTTGAGTAAGTACTTATGAGAGTCTCTACCTTTAAGGTTACCCTTGCTTGGCGTGCTAAGCACAAAAATTAGGCTAATTTAGGGTTCATCATCATCCTATTAATGTTCCCACTGCTGGGACACAGGCCTCCTCTCTATGAGAGGGGATGGGCTATAATCCACCACGCGGGCCCAGTGCGGATTGGTAGATGTCACATGTGTTCGAATTTTTTGGTTCTTGGACATGCCAGTTTCCTCACGATGTTTTCCTTCACCGTTTTGAGAGCAGTGGTGATGAAATAAATTACACAAAGAAATGTGCCTGTGGTTCGAACCCACTACTTACCATTCGTAAGTCGGGGCCGCCACCACTGGGCCACCGCTGTTCTAATTTAGGGTTAGGTTAATTTTAGATTAGCTGTTGCCCGCGACCATCATCCGCGGTGCACAATTTTAAGGGTTTTAACTGACCCCTATTTTTTTCTAAAATAAATAATACAACATAAGCTTTCTGTCAATACAAATCTCGTCAAAATCGGTCCAGCCGTTTCGGAGCTTAAACAAAACAAACAGACATACAAACAAATATAATAAAAAAAATGTTTTTCTTAATAAGTACCGTAAATACTTCATATGCATGTATTGTTATTTTGAAATAACACGCAGACATTTCAATTTTATTTATTTTTATAGATTGTGGTGGTCATAACATAAGCTTAAACAAATATTCTCCTTAACAGAAATTAAAAGTACATTTTGCCGTGTGAATTTTTTCTGTAGATTTCATGTAGCAACTATCTATTTTTTCATTTTTTCATTCGGATTTCCGTTCAAAACATGTGCCGTTTGCAAATGGCAGAATGCTGTATCGTACTCGCAACAAAGCGTTTCCAAAATAGACGAAATAAAAATCTTTTTGATCAATCAAAGTAAAAAGTTCCTCTGGATTTTTTCTCCACGTGATTACACTAAAAATAGCTACCTATTTTTAGTGTAATCAAATAAAATGGGTGATCTAAGCTCTTAAATGTACGTAATGGTGTGGAAAACAACTCGTAACTTGTGGTTACTGTGTATTTATTGCCTTCATTTGAACCCTCAGAAGTGTGGAACTGTAACAGCACTCTCTGAGATAAGGGGTGTTGCCCGTTGTTGGTCGGGAGTTGGAACATCTCGGGTTAGTGATGTTATCGCGTATTTACTCGTACAAACTGAACTGTCATCACGTTGTCCACTCATTGCAAATGTGTTGGCAAAAATATAGTAACAATTTGCTTGCGATTACATTCTGCGGAATATTTATTCATATAAAACAAAACATAACATGTGAAGTTGAAATATATGTGTGTAGTGACTTATCTACTACAAGCTATTGTTCAAAGTTTTGACTTTCGCCCCCTAGTCCGGTCAATTTAGACATAAGCCCAAATAGGGTGTTTAGTAAACTGGTCCCACACAGGTAGATCCCGCGGGATCAGTCGACCTAGTGAATTTTTGAATTGGTCAACTGATCCCGAGTGGTCAAATAACAAAAATTCCCGGAGAGCCAAATATTGGTGGAGAGATGGGGTTTACCATTACAAATAAAGTTTAAAAAATCCCCATAGATCCTATGTGTGCTACAAAAGTTATTCGGGGTCAAAGGTCAACATTTGAGGTTTTTTGGATTTTTCTCAAAAACGGTAAGTTTTATGAAAAAAAAACCGCAAAGCAAAGTTGTAGATCTTAAAATTCTCTACAAAAATGGTCTTTATAATTTTTTTCCTATGAGCTACTATTCCTTCGCGATTCTAAGAGTCACATTACACATGATATGCACACATTCCCACGCCACCTGTGAGGTAGTACTCGGCGCAACTTACAGTTTTCAAGAAAAATCCATCTTTATTTGTAATGGTAATCCCCAGCTCTCCACAAATATTTGGCTCTCCGGGTATTTTTGTTATTTTAAATGTCTATATTGACTGGACTACCCGTTGAGGTAAAAAAATATGACACGGGAACTTACTATGTCATTCAGACCAATGATTCAGACAGACTTACTTCTTAATAAAATTGTCAAATATATAGTGATATTTTGCGCTGGTATGAATTGCATGAATTCATTATTCAGTCTCTTGCTCTTTTGAATGTAAAAGAGCTCTTTTGTGCTTATCAGCCATTAGTGCCAAATAAGCAGATTTGTTCCCTGTCGTTCTTATCGTGTCCAAGGAGCTTCACCATCTGTTACTAAGTTTTTTTATACTTATTTGAGGTCTATAGTTAAATTTTGTCATGTTATATATGTCACCTTATATTTTTCTTTCCTGCCTTATATTTTTTACTACGACTTTGAAACAGGATAACTAGTTTGCAAAAACATATTATGGCAATAAATATAATTGGTCCTTTCATCCGAATTCTAGAAAACATCTGTAACAACATCATTATAATTCACAATAGCCCTTCTACCTGAGGTCTTTATAAAAGTATAACGTGTCACTTTGTATGATCCACGTTTTGCGTCCCTTGTCGGCAATCCCCTTTGTCACCCCCCCCTCCCCCTACCGCGGGATCCGCCTGAAATCTGTGAAATGTCAGAGTTCACTACCAGCTTTTGTCAATGGACCCGCATATAATGTAGCGTAGCTATTTCAGGCCTGAACATGAAAGGATCGTTGTATATATTAATCTATATTGTTATATGAGTAGCTTTTGACCGCGGCTTCGCTCATGTGGCTGTTAGTAATTATAACATGGGAACGTACTTCTGGATAAAAAACCTCTCTCTCCCATACCCCCACCTATGGTCGAACTGCGTGCCAAATTTTCTCAGACGGACAGACCGAAGTTATTTCGCATGTTATAACATTAGTATGACTAGAGTTTAATTTTAACTCGATTTTGCGCAATTTCACTAAGTCAGCAGTTTGCTAAAAATGTTGTAGCGTAAAGTTTTATAAAGATACACAAAAGGGTTATTTTCAGTTTTATTTTATGTAAGTCACGTTGTTTGAAATTTTCTAAGGGTTTCGGAGAATTATAATATTTCTGAGAATAATGCCTTGTAACGTAACGACCCATTGTCGGCGAGATTGTTTCCAATTATATTTTTAGCTCTTTATTTTACTTTGAAACTTTAAGATTGTTAGATTATATCATCATTCTCTTGCCCTTAACGCAATGCTTGCTTGCTTGCTTCGCTTGCTTGTTTGCTTGCTTGCTCGCTTGTTGTGTAAAATGTTAAATTTAACATGAGTTCTTAAACATGTATTTTTGGTGTATGCTTTGTTGGTTGTCCTTAAATAAATAAATAGGGAATATGCATAAATTTTCTTTTTTTTTATTTCTATACGGAATGTAAAAGTACTATGAAAATAATGACAAAAAGCGAAAAGAAGACATAAATCGGCCAAACAACACAAAAGTTATAACCATTTAAACTTTTGTTTCTATCTCTTTCTATAATAGATAAACGGAATTTAGCACGGATTTTGTACGTCGATGCAGCGAATGACGTCATTCGTTTTATCGGATCTCTCTGTCTAATTCGCAGTTTCAAATGGTTATAACTTAGTATTTTTTATAGATATAAAAAAAAATATTTAACTTTGCTATTTCTGATGTTAATACGCTTTGTTTAGAGTGATAATAAAAGATCATGCATAAACCCTATTCATTTGTGGTCGGCGCTGCACATCTTCTTCCATACTTCTCTATCACTCGTCATCTCATCAGACACCTCCTTTCTTGCCATATCATCTTTTACCGGCCATCCATCGTTTCTTTGGTCTTCTTCTACTTTTATACCCATCCACATTCATACTACTACTACAACAGCCCATAACGTCCACTGCTGGACATAAACCTCTCGCATGATGGGAGGAATTTGCCGTAATCTCCACGCTTGGCAGGCGGATTGGAGATCGCAGTGATGAAAGACTAACAGAAAACGCTGCTGCCCATTCTCAGGTCTACGGAGGCGCAAGGTGTTCTGCTTCAGACATTAGGCGCCTTATACGACACCCGTGAGTGTAATGGGTTGGTTCTATTCTACTCTGCCGGATACCACACGGCTAACACATTCATACTCAAATTATATTACTTTGTATATTCAAGAATTTACCCAGAGATTGTACCCAGTTAATATATTATACGTATGTATCATATGCTGCCCTTGAAAACTTTCGCAATATGTTAAAAGCAAATATCTTAGTTAAACGTTGTAACATAATTGCTTTATTAATTTAGCAATACATAACTTCAAGTTACATTACATGTACGAGTATAGTGCCAAAATTTTCCAATACAATAAAACTTCATCTTATATTCTGTAAACGTGCCAATTACAAAGTTTTAACTGTCTTGAGAATGGTCTCGACTGTAGGCTGAATATGTTCTAGACCTTTCGAGAATAATCTATAGTTCTCTCGAGGCGTCTGGACGCCTACGGGCTTCTTTGCATTCATTGAGTTTCGTTTACATTGCATAACATCACGCCTTTATTAGCCTTGGTTAGGCAGAGATAAAACCAAAGTGTACCCACATTTGGCCGGTTGTTTTAGTCCCATGTAATAGTGGGCGACCTCATTGCCATCAACCAGGCACAACTCTAAACTCCGGGTTATTGCTTAGAAATTCCTAACAAGATTAAAGAGAACATTGTGAACATCGTTTTTCCTGTTTATCTCTCTTAACTTTATATATACAGGTTGGAATTTTGTAATGCCACCTGGAGGGAAAGTACTCTTAATACCGGAGATAGCAATTTTTTTTCAAAGGAAACATTCCTTCATTTTTAAAAAGAAATTAATCTGCATTCAAAGATTTCGAAAATTCGCGTGCCACACTTGGGAATCGAACCGTCTAAATTCCAAAAAAATAACACCCTGTACTTTTATGGCACCAATCGATAGGGTAAATCATAAGGATCAAATCCCTCTAACAAATACGATAAATTAAATGAAAGGGAAACTATTAAATCTTAACTTATAAATTCAATGGGATAAGATAAAGCACTTTTAGTCAAAGGTGCATCCAATTACGAACATAGTAAACAATTCTCTTTTGACGACATTTATTAATGAAAATGACGAAGAACTATTTACATAGGAATATTGCAATTTGCACAAACAAACACATGCAAATTGCAATCTTCTTCTGCAATTTTATTCTCTTCAATTGTAAAGGTCCATCATTTTACTAAAGTGCTTTATCGTACCTATTGAATTTATCCCATTGAATTTATAACTTAAGATTTCATGTTTTTTTTTTTTTTTTTTTTTTTTTTTTTTTTTTTTTTTTTTTTTTTTTTTTTTTGCGCCCCAAAAGGTGGTAGCCGTAAGGCTGGCCCGGGGCTACCACACGATTGCCCGCGAGGCGGCGAGCCTCCTTGCCGGATTGCCGCCATGGGATCTGGAGGCGATAGTCCTCGCGTGCCTACATGAATGGCGCGCGGAGGCGCTAAGCCGGGGGGAAACTCCGCTGCCGCGGCAAATTGTCGCTCAGCGGACAGACTTCCGGCGAGATCTCATGGCGACATGGAGAGAGCGACTGTCGCAACCCCGTGCAGGGCACCCCACGATAGTGGCGATAAGTCCCCTCTTTGAGGAGTGGCTTGAGAGACGCCACGGCGTCCTCACCTTCCGCCTGACGCAGCATAGCATTACTCCTTCTGCGAAGCAGTAATGCTAGAGAAGGAGGTGGCGGAACGTGAGAGGGAGAGAACCTCTCAACGTCCCGGCCGCCGCGGGAGACGCCCCGGGCGTCGGGGGCCACCACCACGTAGCCCCCGGCCACCGTAGGCGCGGGCCTGTGGACGTTGAGCTATGGGCTAGCTCGCCGTCCGTCCGTCTCATGACGACAGGCCGTGTCGACGGCGCGTTCGTGTTCCACGCGCGCCTCAAAGAGAGTCAGCAAAAAGGAAGGGGTCCGTAAGGACCGATGCCTGCCGGGGTTGCGGGACTATTCGAAAGAGATACCGTGGCCCCGGAACACAAAGGGCGATGAAGGAACATGGATGGGTTTTAGTCAGTAAAAGTCTGACACTCCCTCCTGCTCCGCCCAGAGCGGGAGGGGTTATTTGATGATTTCCCATCCGAAAAAAAAAAAAAAAAAAAGATTTCATGGTTTTCCTTTAATTTAATTTATCATGTTTGTTAGAGGGATTTGATCCTTATGATTGACCCTATCGATTGTTGCCATAAAGGTACAGAGTGTTATTTTCTTGGAAATTAGACGGTTCGATTCCCGAGTGTGGCACGCGAATTTTCAAAATCTTTGAATGCTCATTAATTTCTTTTTAAAAATGAAGGAATGTTTCCTTTGAGTAAAATTTGCTACCTCCGGTATTAAGAGTACTTTCCCTCCAGGTGGCATTACAAAATTCCACCCTGTATATTGTTATATGTATGTATAAATGTAGTTATTCTTGTATGTTTTAGTTATACATTTATACATGTTTTATAGTCCTTTTTCTGTTATTGCACCTACTGTGTATTATCTCTGCATCACCCTAAGGTAGACTGGTAGAAAATGCCCAAGGCATTAAGTCCGCCTTTGTACAGTTTTTTTTACTTGTGCATAAAGTTTTAATAAATAAATAAATAAACATTGCCCGACCGGGGAATCGAATCCCCATGGTCGGCAGTTGCACAGTACGAGGCAGTTTAATTTCAAAGTTTGATATCGCGAGCAATTTATTGTAATATTGTAAATATTGAATAAGTGATGACGCAACAGGCCGCGCCTGTGTTAATGGCGTAGCATGTGGCTACGAGCTACGTTGATGTGCTACGAAAGTGCGTAGATGTCATATTAGTGGCGTAGCGGTTTGGGTTTTGATTTTATGCATCGGTTTCACCATATTTGGAAAGTAAATATTTTATGTTACATTGCGAATAACATAACATCACGCCTGTATCCCCAAAGAGTTAAGCAGACATGTACCTAATAGTACACCCACATTTTGCCAGTTATGTTTAAGTCCCATGAGTCCCATAGATAAATTCCTGATGTAAAAACTCAATAACGTTTTGCCCGACCTGGGAATCGAACCCAACATCTCATGCTCAGCAGTCGCGCTTTCGAACACTAGACCAACGAGGCTTAAAAAGATTTTAATACACGCTCTTTTTTATCCCAGAAGAACGTATCTGCACGTATTTCCGACATCGCGGGCGAAGCCTGTAACATAAGCTAGTAATTATGAACAGAAATCAATACAGGAAAAAGTGATCATCTGCCTAGCCTTTTCCCAACTATGTTGGGGTCGGCTTCCAATTTTACCGGCTACAGCTGAATACCAGTATTTCACATGGAGCGACTGCCTATCTGACCTACACAACCCAGTTAGTACTAGGTAATACGATACCCCTTGGTAAGACTGGTCGTCAGACTTTTTGGGCCACTGACTGCCTAACGACTGTCAAAGATCTACAAATGACAGCCCGAACCAACGGCTTAACGTGCTTTCCGAGGCACGGAGGAAACTTGGTATGTAATGGGTGGTCACCCATCCACAGACCAACCTAGGCAAGCACGGCTTAACTTAAAGATCGACCCGAGCGGCTGTTATTATTTAGCCACGAGCTCCTACAGGAAAAAGTTAAATACACAAATTACGTTCAATTCAAAGAAAGCAACCTTATCTGAGTTTCCTTTTATCACAAAGAAAGGTTAAATCCGGCAAAGATTACTAATGCACCAATTTCTTAGCTCGTGTTTGAACAAAACTGTGATATCGGACCTTCAGGCCATCTTGTGGGGAAATAATTTCATCCCATCCCATGTTGGGGCGTATCGATTTGATGCTGTGACCTTTGTTCTACCCTTTCCACTCGCAGACTGTTGTGTAACCCAATTACATAGTATTTACTTAACTCTATCTTTACTGAACAAATTCTATATAAAATTAAAGTAAATATGTTCAAGCTCATTCAACTCTGAATATCGTCTGCGTATATTGAAAGGTATATTCCCAAAGTGTTTTGCGGTGTGCAATTATTTTGTCTCAGTATTATATATTCGTTTTGTAAATATTATTCTCATGTGGGATATTATTAAGACGAAGGGAAAATGTAGACTTTAATAAATAACGAGTAAATATTTTTTTTTCATTACGTATTTTCTTTTACTTATACAAGGATTTTCGCCGTTGTAACGTTTCAATTATTTAAATTAATTTGCGCAACAGATCAAGACCTCTCCCTTGTGACCTTCAAATTTCAACACTAAAATATTTCCCATAGCATTGAAAAACTGTTTATTATTTTCTCACTGGTGCTGGGATCCAAGCATCCTCTTTGTAACGTCACATGTCTTCAAATTCATGGTTCTAGGACATACCGGTTTCCTCATGATGTTTTTCTTCACCGTTTTGAGAGCAGTGATGATGAAACAATTTACAAGAAGGATAATACCCAACTAGGTTTAAGTATACCCATGACCTACAACTAGGGTTGCCAACATTTCTTAGACGAAATATAGTATTTTTCAAAATAAGCTACAACAAATATAGTACGCTTCTAAAAAATATAGTATTTTATGGAAAATTAAAAAATAGCCAAAGATATAATGTACCTATTTGTTCCTTATTTATTTGGCCCAGAGCCATACACTTTGCTTTTATTGTTTATTTTTTTTGTCTAAAATAAAAGTGTCATTATGCTCTATTATTACATTCAATTTTTAGATTAAGTAATGTAAATTAAAAGATTTGATGATTTTTTATTAATGAGATAATACTTCTGTTTCTTTCTTCTCGCCATTTCGAATTCATAACCGAAATTATCCTTTCAGTAAATGCCGAATAGGCGGGAATAGAGAGCAGGAATGAAATTAGTTTAAATAAATTGTGTAAGTTATTTTCAGTATTTTTTAAAACATGCTGCGTCTTTTCAGTTATCTCACTACAATCTTTTACGTTTGCAAAGATACACGCCTCACTCAAGAGTTAATGTAAAGTCGCGTTCATATTTTTTTAAAATAAGGTTTTGTTTGTTAGATTTCCGTGAAAATATAGTATTTTTGCGTACTATAGGTTTGTTCAACAGTATATAGTACGCAGACCCGAAATATAGTACAATACTATATATTATAGTACGGTTGGCAACCCTACCTACAACCTACAAAGTCATCTGTGCCCTTAATACAATTTATTTGTGGTCGGCGCAGCATTCTTCTTCCAGACTTCTCTATTACTCGTCATCTCTGCGGTCACCTTCTTTTTAGCCATACCATCCTCCACACAGACCTTCCATGACCTACAAATATTTCAGGGCAATTACTACTGGGCCATAACTGCGCTTACCCTTTAGTTCTTAGCAGGTACAATAGTCTCCCTACTACTACTACAACAGCCCGTAACGTCCACTGCTGGACATAAGCCTCTCCCATGATAGGAAGATTTACCGTAATCTCCACGCTTGGCAGGCGGATTGGAGATCGCAGTGATGTAACGCTGCTGCCCATTCTCTGGTCTACGGAGGCACAAGGTGTTCTGCCTCAGACATTAGTCGCCCTATACGACACCCGTCAGTGTAATGGGTTGGTTCTATTCTACTCTGCTGGATACCACACGGCTAGTCTCCCATCTAATTTTAATCCAAATAATTTACTCAAACACCTTTTATTGCCCTCAATCCAACATTTCCATTAATGGGTCTTATACAAACTAATCGTTCGTGAATCAACCCCACACTTCGAGATAGATCGTTAATGTCTGTGGGACACATGGCCATTGCCCCCAGGCCCCGGGGTACAATGATCCCCGAACCGATGGGGACTGACACCTACAAGTCTTGGGAACTGGATGGCTCAAGTGTCTTTTTATAGCGAAGAGTACAATTGTCAGTGGATCTACGTTTATTGGTATTTGTATGTTGTTTAATAGCTGTTTCGATGCTGATTGTTCTGAAAACTGAATGGCATGGTTTAAGTAAATAAAAGTATAAATGTTTTATTAAAGTGGGCTTAGAGAAATGGTTCGAGAATTGGATTTCTTTTTAGGGTTCCGTACCCAAAGGGTAAAAACGGAACCCTATTACTAAGACTTCGCTGTCTGTCCGTCTGTCTGTCTGTCCGTCTGTCCGTCTGTCTGTCACCAGGCTGTATCTCATGAACCGTGACAGCTAGACAGTTGAAATTTTCACAGATGATGTATTTCTGTTGCCGCTATAACAACAAATACTAAAAACAGAATAAAATTAATATTTAAGGGGGGCTCCCATACAACAAACGTGATTTTTTTGCCGTTTTGTTTAATGTTATATAGATAATGGTACGGAAACCTTCGTGCGCGAGTCCGACTCGCACTTGGCGAGTTTTTTGAACTAAACTACTATCCTATTTCGTAAACATCCCAACTAATATTATAAAAGCGAAAGTAAATTTGTTTGTTACCTTTTCACGTCTTAACGACTGAACCGATCATCCTGAAATTTGGCATGTACGTTGTCAAGTGTACAGAAACGGACATAGGGGTACCTTCATCCCGAAAAAAAGGACTGTTCCCGAGGAAAGCAATAATAACCTTCTTATGATAAAAGATGGCGCTACGCGTCTTTCGAATCATGATTGAATTATATTATTACAAGCAGAGTCCAACCTGAATTTATTGTCAAATTCTAAATTAACGCGAGCGAAGCCGTAGGTAAAAGCTAGTACTTGTGTAAAGCGATTAGAGATAACCATATTCGATGAAAAAAATAATAATTGGAAGATCGTGAGAAAATCAGACAGGCAACGAAATCATTGACACAGAAATACATATTTAAAAAACCGGCCAAGTGCGAGTCGGACTCGCGCACGAAGGGTTCCGTACCATTATCTATACATTAGACAAAACGGCAAAAAAATCACGTTTGTTGTATGGGAGCCCCCCTTAAATATTAATTTTATTCTGTTTTTAGTATTTGTTGTTATAGTGGCAACAGAAATACATCATCTGTGAAAATTTCAACTGTCTAGCTGTCACGGTTCATGAGATACAGCCTGGTGACAGACAGACGGACAGACGGACAGACGAGAGAGTCTTAGTAATAGGGTTCCGTTTTTACCCTTTGGGTACGGAACCCTAAAAATACCGATCGAATAGAGAACCTCCTCCTTTTTGGAAGTCGGTTAAAAAGGCTATTATTGTCACTCAATTCCTAACCTAAAACATCTTACAATATCAAGAAATCTCTCTTTCTTTTCTCTGTTTTTCTCTTTATATTTTTGACATTGAATTTGACTTATACCGCTAATTTATTTGACACTAGCTGACCCGCGCAACTTCGTCTGCGTCACATGTGAAAGAGAGAGAGAGTGAGAGTTAGAGAACGTGTAAGTCAACTTCAAAAGATAGACATATTATTTTAACCAAGTGGGCAACAATTTAATATACTTAACTTTAATCTACCTACTTCATCCTTAGACACTCGATGACAGTCATACTCCAGCTAGGTCGAAAGTTCTCACCAAAGGTGCAGGAAATTAACCCAAACACAATTTTTAAATTTTAAATGGGACCTACTGTGAGATATACCTACCTTGCTTTTCACAAAAAAAGGAGCATGCTTATCTTATTAGACTTCTCTGTAAAACGTTATGCGTGATCACTGATCATACAATCAAACATAAAAAAAATACGCGTCGAATTGAGAACTTCCTCCTTTTTGTTTCATCGGTTAAAAAACCAAACTTGTGGCAGCTGACACGCACGGAAAATCTTAACACCGCGATTCAGAAAATGGATATATCACCAAGATAATAAACTGCTAAAATATCATGAACGGAAATCATGCTATGTAAATTTTCAAAGCAGCATCATGTAGACTAATCTAGAGTACCATAAGATATAACTTTTTTTTAAAGCCGGTCAGTCGATTTAAAAGTTATCCAGTTAGCACATTTTTAGTCATTTGTACCATATTCCGCTAATAGATGTCGCTTTAAGTTACATTTGATGATTAGTTCTTCTTGAACACTTTGAATTCATATATCTTTTGATAGAATTAACCGATTACACATTTTTTATGTATAAAAGTTATCTACATTGGTTTCGTAAATTTTACGTGATGCTTGATCATCGAAACAGACAAACAGACAAAAATTCCAAAATTGCTGGAAATGAGTTCTGTTGGTTGTCCTTTCACACCCTGGCATTTTTTTTTCGAAGTATTTTCGATGTACAAAAACGATTTTTTTACAGATTTATTATATGTATAGATTGTATTTATTTGTTGACATATTTTAAATTAATTGACTCTTGAACCAACTTTTCACTTCAATTATTAAATACCTTTTAAATGTATTTGTTGATATAATGTTATAATGTTCGACACAATGTAAATTGTTTATGAATAAATGATCAATCAATCAATCAATAAAAAAACTAAATAAAAGCTTGTACTAAACCAAATTATGTTGTCGGGTTTCATCACTCGATGTTCCTATATTATCCTGTTTGGGTGAAAGAACTCTGGTAATCCGACTCGATTATATCCTTGTTAAGTTTAATGCCCGAAAATTTCTTTGAGATCTCATGTTGTGAACTTGTTTGACATAAGACGGGTCGTTGAACTTCTATGCGAGTTCCGGGATGAAATTCGGATGTAATGAAAGCTTGCAAAAAAGGGTGCGGGTTATTTTGGGATAGGAGATACTTGGGAAATTAACATGTGCGTAGATAAAATGCTCTTTAATAACCTTCAGATTTAGCATACAATTTTCGTGTTCAGTATAACTTTACTCTTTTTAGGGTTCCGTAGTCAACTAGGAACCCTTATAGTTTCGCCATGTCTGTCCGTCCTCGCTTAATCTCTGTGACCGTTAGCACTAGAAAGCTGAAATTTAGTACTAATTTGTATATCAATCACGCCGACAAAGTGGTAAAATAAAAATTGGAAAAAAATGTTTTATTAGGGTAGCCCCCCTATATGTAAAGTGGGAAGTGATTTTTTTTTTTTAATTTCAACCCTAACGTGTGATATATTGTTGGAAAGGTATTTAAAAATGAATAGGGGTTTTCTAAAATCATTTTTTGATAATGTCAATAATTTCGGAAATAATCGCTCCAAAAGTAAAAAACAATGTGTCCCCCTCTAACTTTTGAACCACAAGTTTAGAAAATATGAAAAAAATCTGAAAAGTAGAACTTTATAAGGACTTTCTAGGAAAATAATTTTGAACCTGATGCACCTGATGTCTCCAACCAACTCATCACAACACTGCTGGTGATGATACTTGGCTCGACTTGATCCTCACCTCCAATCCTTCCCTAGTCTCCTCACATGGTCAACTTGACGCTCCTGGTTTTTCCCATCATGACCTCATTTTCCTGTCCTATGTCCTTAAACCTCCTAAACCCAAACCTACATTTCAGTACAGGCGTGCCTTTGCGCGGATGAATATTGAAAGGCTTTCGCAAGACGCTTCTAATATTGACTGGACACCCCTAGAGGAAGCCACTACAGTCAACGATAAAGTTACTTATTTCAACAATGTTGTAGTTAAGCTGTACGACACCCACGCACCTATCAGGCTCTCCTGAAGCTGAAGCGTCCACCTGCGCCATGGATGAATAGGGGAGTTCGGATGGCGATGCGACGAAGGGACCGCGCTTTTCGGAGGTTTAAGAAACATCGATCGGAAGAAAATTGGACCCTCTTCAAGGCCGCTCGCAATCGGTGTAATCAGATGATACGCAACGCTAAACGCCGTCACATTCTTGATAATATCACTTCTGCTTCTCCTGCCGATATCTGGAAATTCCTTGGAACTCTAGGTATCGGCAGATCGCGGCATTCAGATCTTCCTAACACATTTGGCTTAGACGATCTAAATCGTCATTTCTCCACTGTTCCCACCCTTGGTGGTCTAACCAAATCTCAAACTCTTGACTACCTTGCTGGTCTGACGCGACCTAATATTACTCCCTTTGCCTTCACCCCAGTCGATCCGGGAGAGATCAAAAAGATTATCCTATCCATTAAATCCAAAGCCGTGGGCTGTGATAACATCAGGCGACACATGATCGTGACAGTTGTTGATCAGCTCCTTCCTGCTATTTCCCATATAGTTAACTTCTCCCTCTACTCCGGTGTTTTCCCTTCCTTGTGGCGGAAAGCCCATGTTCGACCACTACCTAAGATCCCTAATCCCACACATCTCAGTCACTTTCGTCCAATTTCCATCCTTCCCTTTTTATCCAAAGTACTCGAGGCCTGTGTACACAAGCAATTCTCCCACTTCATTCACAAAAACTCCCTCATCAGTCCATTCCAATCCGGGTTCAGGCCCGGGCACAGTACCGTTTCTGCTCTCCTCAAAGTGACTGACGATATAAGGCGAGGAATGGAAGACACTAAAGTTACGGTCTTAGTGTTGATCGATTTCTCAAATGCTTTCAATACCGTCAGTCACGAAGTCCTTTTATCAATCCTCTCCTATCACATGGTCTCTCCCGGAGCGTTGGAATGGTTTTCTTCCTATCTTCAGGGGCGTCAGCAGTCAGTTCTTGCTGGTGAGTCTAACTCCAGCTGGTGTAATCTTGAAACTGGCGTCCCTCAAGGCGGTATTTTGTCTCCACTTTTGTTTTCTATTTTTATTGATCTCATAACTACCGAGCTTCAGTGTGCGTATCATCTCTACGCTGATGACTTACAGCTATACTGTCAGGCAAGTGTTGACAGCTTATATGGGGCGGTCGAGGAGCTAAATCGGGATTTACGGGTAGTTAAAAACTGGTCTGATCGTTTCGGTGTGGCGGTTAACCCAATCAAGTGCCAGGCTATTATAGTAGGGAGCCCCCATAGCATGAGAAGGCTGAGTGGTTTAACGGTGCCACCGGTTATCTTTGATGGTACAGTAATTCCGTTTAGTTCTGACGTCAAGGATCTGGGTTTGCACGTAGACACTTGCCTTGACTGGCGTAAGCAGGTTGCGATTGTGAGCAAGAAAGTCACTGGAACGTTGCGGTCGCTCTACCGGCTGAAAAATATTCTCCCATCACACATTAAGGCAATGCTTGTACAGTCCCTAATCTTCCCCATGATTGACTATGGTGATGTGTGCTACTATGACCTGAATGCAGAACTCCTCAATAAACTTGACCGACTTCTTAATAACTGCATTCGATTCGTCTTCAATCTCCGCAAGTATGATCATGTTTCTGCACATCGTTTGCTGTTAAGGTGGTTACCCATCCGGCAGCGCAGAGCATTGAGGGCTTTGACAACTCTGTTTTCTCTTCTTCACAAACCCACTTCTCCTTCTTATCTCACTACTCATTTTCAATATTTATGCTCTGCGCACAGCAAAAACCTTCGTTCCTCCAATAACTGTCTTCTACGCTGTCCTTCTCACCGATCTGGCTTTATTAAATCTTCCTTCTTTGTCCAGGCGGTCTTCCTGTGGAATGCGCTCCCCCAGAGTATTAGGACGTTGACTAGTCGTTTCACTTTCAGAGTGAAGGCTCGAGAGCATATTCACAAGAAGTTGGCAGATTTGTCTCAAAACTAAGTTGTTATAGTTTTTCTTGTTTATCTCTCTTAACTTTATATATTTTGTTATATGTATGTATATATGTATTTATTCTTATAAGTTTTAACTATATATATATTTTTAGTCTTTTTTTCTGTTATTGCACCTACTTTGTATTATATCTGCATCACCCTAAGGTAGACTGGTAGAAAATGCCCAAGGCATTAAGTCCGCCTTTGTACAGTTTTTTTTTGCTTGTGCATAAAGTTTTTATAAATAAAAAAATAAAAAAATAACAGTTTTTGTACAAAAAAGACAAAAAGTTGTACAAAATAATTTCTGGACTAAGTTTGTAGTATATTCGTATATGCAAGCATTTTTACATAATGGATACCTACCTTTAAACTCATAAGTGGGAACACTTATTGTGACGGACGGGAAACTACGGAACCCTACACTGAGCGTGGCCCGACACGCTCTTGGCCGGTTTTTTAATTGATTTAATATTTTAAGCTCACAAGTGTACATGCGGCCATAGACATTTTCCTCCAGTCAACCTTTGGGTGATGCAGAGACAAACAGCGGCAGGTACCATACCAACATTGAGGAATCTGTAGGAGCCAAAATGGTTGTAGGCTCCGTACATTATCACTTTGTTGATGTTGGTTTAGTTATAGAGTACACAGCAAGAACCACAAGTTGAGTTTACAGTTATATTAAAATGTAGAAAGTGTACAAGTTTTGTAGCGATTCTTTCTCTTGAAAAGTTGTTAGTTCCACAGCTACTGTCTGATTCGATATGCATAGCGTTGAAACGATACAATTATAGCATAATATTTGTGACGCACGATATCCTAGTAGGTTTCTGCGTTCGCAAAGTAAATGTACGATTGATGAGGACGTACGTAATCAGTATTCAATTGTATGAAGACAAATCTAAATAAACAGAGTAAGGGTAGTGCTATGATGGTCTAGACGCATATCACGAAGGCTGGTTCGAGGTGATGCAGGAGAAGAGTACCTGGAAGGATATGGAAGACGCCTTTGCCCAGCAGTGGGACATTCAGTCAGGGCTAGTAAAAAAGGGGATGGACGCAGAATCTGCACAAAGCAATATGTACACTTGACGAAAAATGTGCACTTCTTAAAATGAGCACTTCTCAAAATGAGCACTACAAAAATAAAAACCGTTTACCTACTATATTTTTTTATTATTTTGACCGATTTTTAGCATGATCATGCCAATTCTACATCATTCCAATTAAATAGGGTCACGCTAAAAATCGTACAAAATAATAAAAAAACAAAGGGTGTAAAACACCTCTTAACAAAGCCGAAAGGCACTTGTTCTCTCGTCATTGCGATCATTTTTTTGTTTTACACTATACCTGGAAACCTTCTAGTTACGGAGATATTGGGGGCCAAAGTTCCAACTTTTTGACAAGTCTTTTTTTTAATACAAGTTTTAATGTAAGATTTTTACTTTAAACACCTTCTCGACCCCCGTACTATTCAATCCATCATCAGCACAATGTTTTGAGTGCATTGAGTTCTACCACAAAACATGATTTTCACCCCAAAAAAAAAGTCGTTTCCCAACAATAATTTTTGCGTAAAGTTACTTAGTTTGATGCACAGAATGCTTGGTTGACGGCAAACGGTTTTTATGATATTGTTACGAGCTGGGTATGGGATAAATTAATTACTACCGATGAAACAACTGAATAACTTTAATAATCACAAAACACTTCAAACTCAATCACAAGTACACTACTGATCACTATTCGCTTAGATATCGCACTCACAAGTTCACTTTGATTCGTCCCGTACTGTAGCCAAAATGATACTGCCTGCTCTCACAAACACGTCGACTATTTATACGACGACCGAACGTTTGAGAAAGATCCATAAGTTCCCAGAATCTTCTAGGCAATTCATACTAGGTCATTGTCCTTAGAGAAACTTCCACAACTTTTGTACACAGGAAAGAAATAGGTACTTTATGCCCTGGGCGTACGGTCGAAATTACAATGACAACTTCCTGATGTATTTTATAGGTAGTTTGCGAATTTGTACCTACATCATTCGATACATACCTACTACTACCTACCTACTTAGTTGTAGGTACCTACTATTAGAAGCTACTTGTATTGTAGGTATGGGTACGACGTAACACTGCCCCCTCCTTAGACATGCTCGTCCCGAGCATCATTAGGCCCGTAGTATCGCGCCAATCGGTCTACATGGACAATCTTAGACGCACCTCGTGGACCCTTCTATATTCGGTAGGTGACATCGTTGATCCTAGTCACGACTCGGTATGGTCCATCCCAGCTTGCTTGTAATTTCGGAGACTTCCCTTTGCTCCGTACTGGGTTATGCAACCACACCAGTGAACTCTCGTCGAAACCCCTACTATTTGCCTTCCGGTCATAACGGGTCTTCATCTTCTCAGACATCTGTTGGCCGGATCGTCTAATATGCTCATAAACATCATTCAACTTGTTACGCAAGTCATTTGCGTAATCTGTTACACTGCGTGGAGCATCAGGGGGAGTTCCAGTGATTAAATCTGCAGGCAACCGTAATTCCCTTCCAAAGTTCGCGAAGGCGGGCGTCACAGTTGTACTTTCGTGGACTGCGCTGCGGTAGGACAGAAGAAACGGCTGTATGTGCTTGTCCCAATCCCTTTGTCTGCTTTCCACGACTTTTGCCAGATATCTTTCCAACGTTTGGTTGAATCGTGGAACCATATTATATATTTGATGGAATGGTGGAACCATTCCATCAGATTGTGGGTGGTAAGAAGTGGTTCTGGTTTTGTGAGTACCCATTAATCGACAAGTCTCCTGAAATACTTGCGATTCGAAATTCCTTCCTTGATCGCTGTGTATTTCTAAGGGTACTCCAAAACGACAGAAGACTTCCTGAACCAATTTATCTGCGACAGTTGTAGCTTCTTGATTAGGAATGGCGAAGACTTCTGGCCACTTTGTGAAGTAATCCATGACCACCAAGAAGTACTTGTTTCCGCTCTCACTTTCTGGAAATGGTCCCGCAACGTCTAGTGCTATCCGCTCCCAAGGGGCTCCAACGTTGTACACTTTTAATGCTCCTCTGCTGCGTGTTTGGGGTCCTTTCACGGCCGCACAACTGGTACATTTGCGACACCAGTCCTCCACATCATCTCGACAGTGGATCCAGTAAAAGCGTTCTCGAATTTTTAGTAAAGTCCTTTTTACCCCCATATGTCCTCCCGAACATCCATCATGGTACAGCCGTAAAACATCCGGTACCTTAGCTTTAGGGACAACCATTTGTAGATGACAGCTGTCCCCTCGAGCGTTTTCCCATTTACGGCACAAGACTCCATCCTGGATCACCAAGCTGTTCCATTGCGCCCAATAACTCTTCGTGATGGAACTCATCGCAGCCACATCACTCCATTTGGGTTTAGGAGCACCAGCTTTGATCCACTCGAAGATCGGTTTGATGTCTGAGTCATTTTGCTGAGCCTGCTGTAGGGTTTCTTTCCATTCATCGCTGAGATCCATTCTAAGCATCCTCACGGGCACTACTTCCTTAGTCTCTTGCCGGGCACAGTGCTTACAGTCTTCAGGACAAGGTCTTCTCGACAGGGCGTCTGCGTTACCGTGAGTTCTTCCACTGCGATGTTCAGTTACGAAGTCAAACTCTTGCAATAGCTCAATCCATCTCGCCACTTGCCCTTCTGGATTCTTGAACTGTAATAGCCACTTCAATGCAGCATGGTCAGTTCTTAATTGGAATTTACGTCCCAACAAATATTTACTGAAGTGCTGCAATGTCTTTACTACGGCGAGTAGTTCCCGTCTTGTAACGCAGTAATTTCTTTCTGGTTTGGATAAAGACTTGCTGAAGTAAGCTATCACAACCTCTTGGTTTCCTTTCCGTTGAGACAGCACGCCCCCAATTCCAGTATTACTTGCATCTGTGTCAACTATGAAGTCATTTTCTGTGTCAGGATATCCCAAAATAGGCGTATCGCACAGACGTTTCTTTAATTCCTGAAATGCAACGTCGCAGTTCTCGTCCCAACAGAATTGCCGCTTTTCCTCAGTGAGTTTGTGCAGAGGTTTTGCAATGTCGGCAAAATTCTTGACAAACCTTCGATAGTAGGAGCACAAACCCAGAAATGCTCTGACCTGTGTCTTGTCTTTCGGAACTGGCCAATCCTTGACGGCGATTACTTTTTCTGGGTCTGTTTGAACACCTTCCCCCGAAACTATGTGTCCTAAGAAGTTCACTTGTTTTCTGAAAAACGAGCACTTTTTCGGACTTAACTTAAGATTTGCTGTTTGGATTTTCGACAGCACTTGGTTGAGGTTTTTAAGGTGATCTTCAAATGTACGGCCCACGATGATTATGTCGTCTAGATAGACAAGACATGCGTCTCCAATCAATCCGGCGAGTACTTGCTCCATCAGCCTTTCAAACGTTGCAGGAGCATTGCACAATCCGAATGGCATAACTTTAAACTGCCACAATCCCTTCCCTGTTGAGAATGCAGTTTTTTCCTTATCCTTGGGGTCTATTTCTACTTGCCAATAGCCACTTTTCAGGTCAAGTGTGGTAAACCACTTCATACCAGTCAGCGTATCCAGTGTGTCATCGATCCTAGGCAGCGGATAGCTGTCCTTTTTCGTGACAGCGTTCAGTCGTCGATAGTCCACACAGAAGCGCATACTGCCGTCCTTTTTCTTTACCAGGACCACAGGAGAACACCATGGACTCGATGAAGGCTCTATAACACCGTCCTTGATCATTCCCTCCATCATGGTTTCCACCTCTTTTTCACGTGCAACTGGCAGTCTTCTTGGTCGCTGACGGATTGGTAACTCGTTACCCGTATTAATCTTATGCTGAACTAGTCCAGTTCTCCCTATGTCAGCATCATTTGAAGAGAAAATGTCGGCGTACTGAAGTAACATCTTCTTAGCCTTGTCCATTTCTTCTTTAGATAAATCGCAGTTTTCCAAAAGTGTTGACACGTCAAACTTTGTACTACGAATTTTATTTCCGGTAGGCAGATTTTGTAATTGACGCATCCAAGCTACTTCCTCGCAAGTGCCGATTAAGGTGCCCTTCTTAATGACTTGCTCCTTGTCACTTGGATTCAGTATGCGTACTGCTGAGCCGTTGTTGGCCTTGACCAGAGTCCGTGCCATCTTCCATGGAAAGTCATTGTTCACCCTTTCTATCAGAACACTTCGATCTTTTTGTCCAGAATTCCGTGGTAAACTAATTGGCACAATCGTTTCTGATCTGCGAGGAAGAACAATCTCTTTCAAGCAGTACACTTTCCCTGATGGTGCACCTTCCATGAAGACTTCCTCTGAACCACATTTCAATACTCCTTGATCAACGTCGATCTCACAACGATATTTCCGCATAAAATCCAAGCCCAAGATGCAATCGTCTACTATGTCGGCCACGATGACATTGTGCTTGTAAAATCTGTCACCCAATTTTAACTCCACCTCCTTCTTGCCTCGGACGGTTATGTGCTGACCAGTAGCTGTCAGTAATCGTATACGGTCGTGGTTATCAAAGTAGTCCCCAAGAAACCGACTTGCTAGGTGAGAGTTAACGACCGTGTAAGAAGCTCCAGTATCCAACGTCAGTTTGCATGGTGTTCCGTTGACTTCGCCTCTGATGGTCAGGCTGTTCCCGTCATGTGCTTGCGAGATCAAGATTCTCGGGGCTCTTTCAATACCAGCCAGCACCCGCCCCCCAGTCCTGGCATTTACTCGTTTCCCTGCTGTGGCTGGACAGTCACTTCAGCCACCCTTCCTTGCTGATCTTCTCGCGGGGTGTTGCGCTTTGGACAGCTTGACCGAAGGTGACCCCTTTCTCCACAAGTGTAGCACCTAGGACTGTACCCTTGCGGGCGCTCGCGTACAGGTGATGCTACAACCTCCCTAACGCGGTGCGTTCGGTGGTCTTGCCTCACTGCCTCTACTTCTAAAGCATGGGCTAAGGCGTCCTTCAATGTTTCATGATGCCCAAGTCTCACAGCGGCTCTAACTTCCAAGTCACGTATTCCATCAACGAACGCTTGTACCAGATTCCCATCGATAAGTGCAGGGGCAGACTGGTATGCTTTCCGAACCAGCTTTTCAACTTCCAGGGCCCACTGCTGTAGGTTCTCGGCACTACGTTGAACACGATCCTTCAACTTAGCACGAAATACGTGCTCCAGGTGCGCGTCGCCGTATCTGGACTCTAACGCCTCCAGCAGCTGCTCGTAGGTTACATCCTTGCCAAGCGCCTCAAGAATGTTGAGGGCCTGGTCTCGGAGACCCAAGGTGAGCGCGGTCATGGCTTGCGGTTTTATCCATCCATTCGCCTTCATAACGGCCTCAAATTGAATTTTATAAGCCGACCACGAAGATGTTCCATCGAATGGAGGCACCTTAAAGCCCCGCGCTGAAGGTGCAGCAACCACTGAAGCCACAGTCACGTCTCCAGTCTTCAGTTCCCCCAAAGCCTTCTTCACCCCAGCGATCTGAACTTCGGCTTCTGAGATGCGATTCTCATGCTGGTGAACCTGATCCTTTATTACCTTCAGCTCTTTGCCGAAAGTTGAATGAAGATCCTTTATGAGGATCATCTGTTCTTCTTGACGACGAGCCTGCTCCTCCTTGTCTCGTTGCAACTGCTCTTCCAACCGGCGAGCCTGCTCCTCTTGACGGCGAGCCTGCTCCTCTTGACGGCGAGCCTGCTCCTCTTGACGGCAAGCCTGCTCCTCCTTTTCTCGTTGCAACTGCTCTTCCAACCGGCGAGCCTGCTCCTCTTGACGGCGAGCCTGCTCCTCCTTATCTCGTTGCAACTGCTCTTCCAACCGGCGACCCTGCTCCTCTTGACGGCGAGCCTGCTCCTCTTGACGGCGAGCCTGCTCCTGCAGCAGCGCCATTAAAGCTGACAAGTCTGGCGCCACTGATGCTGGAGAAACTCCGGATGGGCCAGCGGCCAGCTCTGCCGTAGGCTGGACACCACCCGGTGTCTGTGTCGGAGAATCTCCAAACCGCCTTTGGTCCATGTCTTGCTGTCGCTGACTCCTGGTACGGATACCTTCCGTGTTGTCCTTAGGTAGAACTGGCATAATTTATCCCTCACTTCTGGCACCAAATTGTTACGAGCTGGGTATGGGATAAATTAATTACTACCGATGAAACAACTGAATAACTTTAATAATCACAAAACACTTCAAACTCAATCACAAGTACACTACTGATCACTATTCGCTTAGATATCGCACTCACAAGTTCACTTTGATTCGTCCCGTACTGTAGCCAAAATGATACTGCCTGCTCTCACAAACACGTCGACTATTTATACGACGACCGAACGTTTGAGAAAGATCCATAAGTTCCCAGAATCTTCTAGGCAATTCATACTAGGTCATTGTCCTTAGAGAAACTTCCACAACTTTTGTACACAGGAAAGAAATAGGTACTTTATGCCCTGGGCGTACGGTCGAAATTACAATGACAACTTCCTGATGTATTTTATAGGTAGTTTGCGAATTTGTACCTACATCATTCGATACATACCTACTACTACCTACCTACTTAGTTGTAGGTACCTACTATTAGAAGCTACTTGTATTGTAGGTATGGGTACGACGTAACAATATTATGCACTCGCCATTATCATCAAACACAATAAGACTACATTCTCTATTTTCTTGTGCTCATCTCGAGGCATTATGTGAATTTAATTTAGGTCATTTTTATCTTATTATCTGATCAAATATGAGACATAGTATTTGTCGGCTTAAAAGTAACGGAATAAATTAATTTGTTTCGTGACAACACCGATCTAACTGTAAAACTCACTGACGTTATAAAAACATCATAATAAAAATGTCATCAGTACTTAACTCAAGAATCTATTGAGTCAGTTTGTGTTACGGTTCAGTAGAGCATTTTGAAGCACAAGAAACTGTGTACTTTTACTTTTTGGTCGCTCACGTAGTCACTACAGTTTTGTTAGTTTTTTGCCGTTAAGTAAATCGGAACATGATTCAGCGCGTTTAAGTAAATGCGGAGCTGATAGAGCTCGTTTAGATCCCAACGATAAGTTGCACTACTTTTGTTAAAACGTGGGTTATAGAGAAAGAGCAGTAACTCAACAAATGTACTGTTTGTGTTTTTAGAAATTTATACAGGATGATTGGTGATTGGGTGCATTCCTTCAAATAGACCAGACTTAATTTGCAACAATTTGGACCCGATAACTGACAAAATGACAATTTGCACATTTTTCTTAGCTGTTGGCGCACTTTAATTTTCCATCACATCATGTACCTACAGTTCTTTCAAAGTGATTTTTCTATGATATCAATTTTATTAAGTACTTACCCTATGGACTCCAGTCTGATGTAAAAACTTTCTATTCTATAAACCTTATGTTAACACGAAATACGTCATCATCATCATTATCATCAGCCTATTAATGTTCCCACTGCTGGGACACGGGCCTCCTCTCTATGAGAGGGAATGGGCTATAATCCACCATGCGGGCCCAGTGCGGGTTGGTAGATGTCACATGTCTTCGAATCTAAGAAATACGTCTCTAAATACAAAATTAGAGGTATAATAATAAAAGGATAGTAAATCTGATGCAAGATGTTACAAGCAGTCAGAAGGAACAATACAAAAATTTGAATTTTCGGCATCTTATAGAAACGTTAATTTACTACCCTCGTACGGCAATAAGGGGTCTTATTGCCGTACGAGGGTAGTAAATTAACGTTTATTTTGTGATATTTAGGGCAAAAGGATTAAGTCACTTCTTTGCATTTGTAATGAGTTTCGGTCTTTTTAATTTTATTACTCGAAAACTTCAGAAATTATTATTTAATTTTACATTGTGTATAATGGGACGAGCTAGACATTCATAACTTCACGCCTCTTCATGCCCGAATGGTTAGGCAGGAGTGTACTTATAGTAGATCCACATTTGGCCATTATCATTCTCTTGGTTACACAAAATTTATTTTCTTTAAGTAGTCTTTAGCAGCTGTGTTTAAGCTTCTGTCAGCATAAAATATAGATCTCATGTCTCTAAAAATTTTCAGAAAGCTCTTTTGAATTACGCAGACCTTACCTTGCAAATAATCCCGAAGTGTCAGCACAAAATCTGACGCGTTATAACAAGATCAATCAGCTCACACGGTGACGTCATCGATATCTTTGACGTGTAGCGCTAGCGTGTGCACAAACAAGCCGACGCGGCAGCCTTTGACAAGACCATCGGCACTGTTAAATATTAAAATATTCATAAGGTGGGTTGAAGACGTCTGCACACCCAAGACATCTCAGTAAAATACTAAAAATATGTTCCTTTATTAGATAGAAAAACGTATGAAACATTGTAATAGTAAACCCTTAAAAATTCAGATGCTTAGGGCAGGTATTAATGCTCCTGGGACTAAAAAAATGTTATGCATTATCGCGAAGCAACAGCAAAGCCTTATAAATTGTTTATGTGACAGTAATTAAATAAAGTAGGGTAATACGTTTCACGTATAACACTTTGCCTTGTATTTTAATAAACTCCTGAACCTAACGTAGCCCACAATTTAATTTCGCGCATAATTTCCTTTGTGAGCTTCCATGACAGCACTCAACGAGATGAAATTATTACTTTAATAACGATACACAAGACTATGAATACAGTGAAGACTAACGAATGTAGGTCCTAAGACTTTGAGCCTTATTGCAGTCATTTCAGACCTATGAATAACCCCTCTACAGTTACTTAGATCCTTAGGTAGGTAAACGTAGTCCCACAGGAGAAGGAACAACTAAATAAGCCCCTAATTGAAGCGGCAAACCCGTTTGTATCTAATTAAAGTCTTATTTGCAAATTGAGCTGACTCTGCTGCCGTTTTGCTATATGTATATTCTTGTCACAATCGTGAACATGGGCACACTAGACGTCGTAAGGTCGCACCTCTATTTGTCTTTGTCAATCTTGCAGAAATGTTACAGGAAAATGTATTGATCCCTTAAAATATATTCTCTTGAAGATGTTGTTTCTGTATTTCTTGCTGAATATGGAAGTGTGAGGGATATATATTGTAGACGAAGTTTTATGTCGGAATCTGCTCGTGAAGATTTTAGATAGAAACATGGTTGACATCTAGACCATAAAATAAAATTCAACTACGTACTTTTCTACTAA
The DNA here is from genome assembly GCA_905147715.2 of Xestia xanthographa. Classification (NCBI taxonomy): domain Eukaryota; kingdom Metazoa; phylum Arthropoda; class Insecta; order Lepidoptera; family Noctuidae; genus Xestia; species Xestia xanthographa. The sequence continues at coordinate 9,826,764 of LR990660.1, read as the reverse complement.
ATAAAACTGTTTTAACTATCTGTTGTCGGTCTTACGGGGATTGCCGTCGGAAGCAAACTGCAAAGTAGCTAAGACCACACAAACAGGGCAAAGTTTTGGGCAACAAACTGCTGAAGCACACCTCAATTCTCTGAAGACGGAAAGTTTTCAGCGCAACCATGGTTCGATTAGGTTTACTATTTGTGCACTTAGGGCAAAACAACCGTCTCGACTCGAAGGACCAAAGTTTAAATTATCCTGATTTCGTATTAGCTACCAACAAATTAATCAAGTTCTGATTGAAATCGTTACCAACGTGTTTAGTGATTCTAGTCAGGCACGAGTCGCAATTTTAAACCGAGTATTTGAAATGCTGAACAACATTTAAAAATTGAACTTTTCTTCGACGGAAAGGCGAAGAAAAATATCTTGAAAAACGGTACGTTAATAATATATTGTGGACGTGGGCGAAGCCCGAGGAAGTGGGTAATGTCACAACAACGTCAGTGGCACGGGAACAGCCGCCAGCGTAGATATATGGAGCTCTTTGCTAGAAAACTGACATTTAATTAAGTTCCCTAGGCGAAGTGTTGAATGGTTATATTCAAGAGTACGTAAACTCTTTCGCACCTAAAGTGAAGATAAGAATATAGGAACAAAAATGTGTTGAAGTTAGAAGTGAGTTAAAAGTAGAACTATGTAATTAAAAAACCTACCTATTGAGAAAATGGCAATAATGCGGAAGGCCGTTAAAACTAATTGTAGATCATGGCGCCAAAATAGCTAGGTCTCATCCTGACCATTGAGGTTAAGCTATTCTAAAATATAAATTGACATTACCAGATTTTCTACCAATAACGATGTTTGGAACCAGCTATACTAGCCCCGTTAGTTTCACAGTTGCCATACCCAGCGACGAAAATAAAAATTTACTTGTATTTCCGTCGCTTGTGTCTAGACTAGAATATACCATATAATCACCTCATCTAAACGGTATTCTGATAATGACAAATATTGACATTATCATTGAAATCGACATATTTTTAGTTTTTATTAACAATTTCAATAGGACTGCCTTTTGAGGGGTAGCCGTTAAAGAAACCTTAATTTTAGTCTTCCAGACTTTTGTCTTCTTTCTAGTAAATTTTATTATCTCTTAGTCTAAGTTCTAAGTTTACTAGATCAGCAACAAAAAGGTTCTTTGCTTTGAAAACTTTCAGATGAATTTACTCGACTATTACGTTGGCCGTTGTTTTAATTGCTTCGCTTCGTAATGGTCTTACAACATGCGAAGGCGTGACTCCACAATTTTAATTGCATTTTTGTTTTATTGTTTTTAGATTAACCCGTATGCTCCCGGCCGTGCCTCCAGAGGCACAGTGCATTGTTATTTTAATTGTGTCTGTAATTGCGGGTATTGAAGTGTTAAATTTTCGTACGCAAGGCCTGAAAATGTTTATAGAGGCAGACAGATCTCAATATTTTCCATACCGAAGTGACCTTTGCTCTTTTCTTTACGTAGTTTTTCTGAACAGATTTGTATCATCAAATATTTGGATTATCGAATGTCCCGTTCGATTGGGAACGTTTTACGTTTCTATTTTCGCAAAACTTGAAAGTATTTCGTTTTCATGGGTTTGAATTCCATTGAGAATTGCGGGGGTAGAGGGTACTTCAATTTCATACCAATATTTGTTACACAGCCCCTTGGGGTGGTGCAACGACGCAATCAGAGAACGGAAATCGTTCGGGTAGTGTATTGTTGTATAAGTAAAGATTAGGTACAGATCGATAATTTTCTGAGTTTTGTTTTAGTTGGGTAAGACGAGAGAAGTATTGTTATTTATTTATTATTTTTAGCGAGATGAAAATTATAATGGCCAGTGTTTTAAAATTCTGTTGGTGCATTTCAACGTTGGTATTCCAGCGGTATCATTACAACAACAACAACAACAGCCCATAACGTCCACTGCTGGACATAAGCCTCTCCCATGATGGGAGGAATTTGCCGTAATCTCCACGCTTGGCAGGCGGATTGGAGATCGCAGTGATGAAATACTGACAGAAAACGCTGCTGCCCATTCTCAGGTCTACGGAGGCACAAGGTGTTCTGCCTCAGACATAAGTCGCCTTATACGACACCCGTGAGTGTATTGGGTTGTTTCTATTCTACTCTGCCGGATACCACACGGTATCATTATTAAACAGTTATTGTGATTCCGCCTACGCTGCCAAAATAACAACAATGCGTGGTAGGTCGTATCAAATTTCAGTTTTTTGCTCATTAAAAAAGCCCTACACGTTCTAGAGTAAATTTTCAGGTCAAATATATTTTTAAATATACCTATAAGGAGCATGTTGTTAAGTTCCTTATCCTTCATTGAAAAGAGATGATCCCCCGACCACACGTGTTTTGCATCTGGTGGGCTACTTCCCTAAGAATGTTCTTATTCCTTTCGAAGGCTAAGATTTTTCACCCCAAAAAAAAAAGTCGTTTCCCAGCAATATTTTTTGCGTAAAGTTACTTAGTTTGATGTATAGTATGCTTGGTTGACGGTTTCGTGATGAGGTCTTTTACACCCTGTATATAGAAATGCTTTAATAAAAAAATAACATTATCTCTTGAATGAATTTCAGTATTGAAAGCTTATTCATTGGAGGGTCGTTTATTTTAGTTTAATGAATATTTACGTTACGTCTAACTAACCGTAATACTAATTTATCATTCATGCAACACTCGAAAACAGCTAAGAGTGCTAAGACTGGCTCGTTAATTCAGAAGCTCTATTTATTATATTTGAAGAATATTCCAGCCTTTTTATTTGTGTTTATGTGTGCACAAACTTATAAATATTGCTGGACATTATTACACACAGCGCCATCTAGTGCCGCACTAAGCAACGAGTCTTGTGTCGTGGACACCAGATAGTTGATATACTACATAGATACTTTTTTGTTCGTAAATACATACTTAATATACATATAAACATCCATGACTAGGAAACAAATGTCCATGCTCATCACACAAACATTTGCTCCGACCGGGATTCGAACCCAGGACCCTACCTAATGTTTTTGTTACCTCAGAACTTTCGACTGGGTGAACCGATTTTGATGATTCTTTTTTATTTGAAATTTCCCGTGTGGTCCCATTTAAATTTTGTTAACATCTGATGCTGATCTTCGGAGGTATACAATGGAACTCTTCAAAAATAGACGGCAAATCTGCCGTAAATGTTGCAATTCCTTGGATATTTATTGTTTATCCAATATCATGAAGTAACATCACGCCTGTATGCTCTGAGGGGGTACACAGATGTGTACAATACACCCAGATTTCGACAGGTATGTTAAGTTAGCGCGTTCGTGTTTCGCGCGCGCCTCAAAGAGATGTCAACAAATGGGACTATTCTAAAGAGATACTGCGACCCTGAAACACAAAGGGCTAAGAAGGAACATGGATGGGTTTAAGTCAGTAAAAGTCTGACACTCCCTTCCGCTCCGCCCAGTGCGGGAAATTACCCCAATTTGATGATTTCCTATCCGAAAAAAAAGGCAACCTCTCAATGATGGGGAATAAATAGGAAAACCCCAAGCGGGCCCAGAGCGGTTTGGTAGATGTCACATGGTTCGATTCCTGGGTCGGGCAATCCGGGCAGTTAGGAATTTCTCAGTAGTAGGCACGGAGTCTGGTCTATTTACATGGAACTTAAAACATAACTGGCGAAATGTGGGTGTTCTATTAAGTACACCTGTTCCTAATCCTTCGGGAATTACAAGCGTGTTGTAATGTTATTACGAAAAGTTCCCATTCGAAAAAAAAAACAAAGTACTTCTGTTAAGTTCTATATATTGGGGATACGCCTATTACCATGACATGTATTGTTAACAATGTCAAATAAATTCATGGCAAATATTTGTTTGGGAACAACTAAAAATGGAAAAATAAAAAACTTTTTTGCAAAAAATAAAACCGACTTCAAAAAACAAAAAAGTGAAAAATAACTTTAGCTTCAGAAGTCGGTGACCTTTATTTGATTGATATCGTTTTTTTGTCACCGACTTCTGAAGCTAAAGTTATTTTTCACTTTTTTGTTTTTTGAAGTCGGTTTTATTTTTTGCAAAAAAGTTTTTTTTGTGTGTATGTTCAACAATATCTTCGCCAATTGTGAACCGATTTTGATGGTTCTTTTTTTTGGAAGAATATTATTTCGCGGTGGTTCCGTTTAAGTTTGGTGAAGATCTGATTTTGATTTTCGGAGATATACAAGGCAACTCTTCAATACTGGACGGCAAATTAGTCGTGATTGCTGCAATCGCTTGGATGTATCTATACTAATATTATAAAGAGGTAACATTTGTTTGTAAGTTTGTATGTAGGGGGTAATCTCCGGAAGTAATGAACCAATTTTAAAAATTGTTTCACTGGTAGAAAGCTACACTATTCGTGAGTGCTATAGGCTATTTTTTATTCCCGTTCTCCCACGGGAACGGGAACTACGCGGGTGAAACCGCGGGACGTCAGCTAGTTGTTTATAAAACATCATGACGCCTTGGTTTTATTTTTTGCAAATAAGTTTTTATAAGCTTTAATTCAACTTGCCTTGTTAGTAGTATGTATTGGTCAAATCTTGCAACTGAATTTTTATTCCCCGTTTGGACCAACCATAGGCAACTTATAAATGAATACAAATAAAACGCAATAATGACAGTGCTATAATATTTAGGATTTTATGTGTAAGTTTTTTTCTTTTGCGTGCCCTAATCCCAAATAACTTTCCGAAAGATTTTTATGTTTCACCATTTTAATTTAGAGCCATGTGTATGCTTCAGCAAATAGGCCTTGCGTGATTCAACAGCTTACTGCTCAACCCATGTCAGATTAAGATTGAAGGCTCCCGTTAACCCCATTCCCGCCCCTCACATCTTGGGCTCGTTTCAGCGCATTGTTTTCTTATTTTACGCCTAATCTAGTTTGACTCTCTTTATTGCCTTCATTAAGAAGATTAAGTATGGTGCAATGATCTAAAATGGAAAAAAAAAAACAGAAAGAAAAGCAGTGTACGTGTGTGTAACTGTTTAATCTTAAGATCTTAATGTACCAAATAGTCAATAATAAAATATAAATAAAAAATAAAACAAAAATGTTTATTTCAATCACTTGGGATGAAGTATTATATTATCTGTGCTTAGGGCTTAAAGAAACAGGATTTGGAGATCACCTTATAAGCAAAAAAATGCTTGCGTTAGGTGACTCCGCTCATTAACATTAACATTATAATGCAATTGAACACAACATACAAATAAAAGAAGTTATAAAAAAAAACAAAGATTGAAGTTAAAAATTAAATTAAAGTATTATAAAGTAAAAGGGGAGCGTATTTGTGAGATGTATGTGAGTGGGTTAATGTGTGTGTGTGTGTGTGCGGTAAATAATAAATAAATAATAGTCATCATCATTTTCCTCCCCTTATCACAATTTATTTGTGGTCGGTGGGAATCCGGGACCGCGGTCCTGGTCCCGAAAGCCCCCCGACCCGGTCTAACATGTCCTCTTCTTCCATTCACCTCTATTATTCGTCATCTCAGCAGTCAGCTCCTTTCTAGCTAGAAATAAATATCACATTGCCAGAGTATCCCTAGAGAAATTCCGTGTATTCCCGTTCGTCCCACTGACTTCGTCCCCGTAGTGGGACGAACGGGAATTCGTTATTTTTTCCCGATCGTCCCACTAATTTTGTTGAAGGGACGAACGGGAATAATTTATTAATTGTTTTTTAGTCATCTTTGTCCCACCAAATAATTTCAGACTGGTTGTTTTTAATAAAATAAAAATCAGTAATTTATTAAGGAATAAAAATCACAGTTAAAATCACAGAATCAACTTTACGTACCTAGGTATCAAAATACACATACACTGAAACATTAAATCAAAATAAAATTCTCCATATAACTAAAAAAATGATTAAAAATCAGTCAGCTTTTTCAATCAGATTCTTTTTGTAAAAAGAAAACGTCCTAATTATTACAAAGTCACACTTGTAGGTATACAGTGGCACATTTTTTTAAATCATGAATGGGACAGGAACAAATTTAATATTATTTTTGTAAATTCCCGTTCGTCCCACTACGGGGACGAAGTCAGTGGGTCGAACGGGAATACACGAGAAATTCTCGTCCATAAAAAGCACGTAATATTCTGACATTAATAGAGCAACCAAAGCAAAAATAAAACCGTATTGTGTCCAAACAAAAATAGATTCTTTACGACGTGAAAAGATTAAATAAAGATAAACACAGCTTCTTTCAGACAAAGAAAATAAATCGGGAAAGCCGTTTAAATGTCATGACGATAATGAAAAGAGCCTTGATGTGCCCTGAACAACCAGGAATAACCCTTTGGTCCATTAAGCGAACATAAAGCGCCATTCTTTTCCTTCTGTTGACATTGAAAATCCGCGGGTACTCGAGTTAGGGAATCCGAAGGTTTTGTTTGATGTACTCGTAAAATACTCTCACGCGTTGCTGAGTTCACGCATTCGGATTTAACCACCGTTTACTCGAAAGGTTTACTGTAAGGTTTTTTTCAATATTTGAGGTGTCATAGTTTTTCGGGGTTTTGTTTTATTCAGGACTTTTAGAACGAAATTAAGCTCAAAGCAGAACAGAAAAAATCGCTTGTTAGACGCAATAATTTGTAATTTATCACACCACTATGGAGTGTAAGCAAAAAAATATATATCACATTCATAAAGCAATTTATTTATTTAAATCATATATAGTATATAATTTATTCTCCATGATTTGTTTATACAATTCATTCTCGAAGTTTCAGATTGTTCTAGTAATTTATCGTCTTAAACCCAAACTGTATTCTAAATGAAGACATCCACAGAAATGACATTGCATAAAACCAATAACATGAAAAATATAAAAAAGGTTCTCAAAGAGAGTTGACCCGTGGTAAGCGTCCCTTCATAAACTTCTTTTATGGCTGCGTTATGCTGTAATGCTTTCCCAGAAGGCATTCCGACTAATATGGAAGCAGTAATGTCAATCGATTGTATTGCTATTCATTAATTGTATTGGATAGAACGTCTATAACATTTTTGTAATGAATACGAAAATTATTGCAAAGTCAATTGCAATATCGTCATCATCTGCCTTGCCTTTTCCCAACTGTATTAAGTTCGGCTTCCAGTCTAACCAGATACAGCTGAATATTGCATGGAGTAGCTGCATATCTGACCTGACCAGATACTGAATCCAGAGCTCTTGGAAAGACTGCTTGTAACGAACATCAATTATTAAAAATGACAGTATCAACAGCATAATGTGCCTTCCGATGCCTGGAGGGGTTTCAGTATATTAGGGATGGTTAACATGTGAATTACGTAATGTTACATTAATACTTTTCAGCATCTTAATTGAATCCTCTTTTGAGAAAAACGAGCTAACTGCGTTCGTTACAAAAGTGCTACATTTTTCTAGAATGTACGGACGCGGACATGCATTCGATGTCGGTGCCTCTAGCGACGATGCGTCATCTTTCTAGAAAGGCGCGTTATTTTTCTAGAATGCAAGCGTGCTTAGAGCTACTGAAAACTGGACTATACTAGCTATAACTACAGTCCCTTTTCCTTCTACACTACACAACGCAAATAGAGGCAAATAGGCAGTGATGCATAATAAGGACGTAAAATAACAGAAGGGACTCGTAAGTCTTAATAGCATGTACCAGTCTTGTCTTGTCAGCAATGTATTTGAGTACAGGTCCAGATATTGGTGTATGGCGAATCGATACATCCAATTGCGTCACCACCCGGCGTTCAGCCCCACGGTGTAAGTGCGTAGTTTGTCTGGTCCTTTGACCCAAGATTCGCCAACACAATGATTTATGGTGTCTGCTAGCGTCAGCGGATTTTTGAGAAGGTTCGGGGGGTACTGAATAATTTAGTTTTAGCGTGTTTTGAAACTCGATCCATTTATTCAAAGTGTTTTGCTTTATTTCGTCCTTCTGGAGTTAATAAGGACTATTTTTTTCACTCTTTATCCGTTTGTGATAGAGCCAATAACGCTTATATTTTCAAGTTCTACGAGTTGGTTTGAAAATATGGCTAGGGAGTACAATACTGCTTCATTTTAATTGCTTGCATCAAAATTCAAGACAGGTACCCATCAAGTTGATCAAGACTACTGAAATCAAAGCGTACGTGCCTAGAATCTTCCCAGCGACTTCCATCCCAGATTTGGTGGGCTCTTTTCTCTTGTTTGCATCTCCAATTATATACCTGCTAACTCCTAATGTACTTTGTCAATATGAAATGTTTATTTAAGACAACGCTGCCATAATTCATCACGCCCTTAGCTTTCGAGCAAATAGCTTCATATGTAGGAGTGTAGGGGAGGCGGAGACTGCGACGAACCTTAACTAATACGATTGCGTCGCAAAAGGGTTCTTTCAGCGGTGACAATAGCTACAAAAGATAAAGTAATGTCTTATGAGGTGTGGATATATTAAATAGTAATTAATGTGAATTGGAATAGCTTGGTCGGTTATCGGGCAGTTGAAATAGTCAGGTTAGTGAGGATTGTGTTATTTGCGGTGTGGGGTGCGCGTCAGCGGGGCGCGCATGGCGGCGTTAGATCGAAGGCTTGGGGCGCCTCGCGCATGCGCCGCCGCGGCCTCTCCGGCGACTGGGCCGGCGGCCGCAGTCGCACCGCGGACCCGTTCGCGACGCGCCATGTCGGCCGGCGCTGCTACCTGACCGAGCTACCAGCTCTTGGGAAAACAAACCTTGTGAATTCGCGTTTCAAATCGTCGCCATCGGTCGCACCCGCACGGGGATTCGGGTAAGTTCGTAGCGGATCCGTACACGCCTCATGTAATCGCGCCGAGTGCAGTGCCCAAGGTTAAAGGCTTCCGATGTGCTTTTCCCGGATACCGATCTGCGATCTCGGAGGGTTGTAGGTGGCGCTAGTGTGCGCGGTGAGTCATCTCTGCGACACGTTTTTTCATGGCCGCCCCTTCGATCTCGCGTACGTTGGTAGCTTAACTGAGGGTTTTGGAAGATGCTAGTTGCAGTGGATGTTACGTAAGTGCGTTGGTAGTGCAGTGGCCGTGGTGGCCGACGCTTTCGATACGCTCGGGGGGCACTCGACCGCGGCCAATTACAGCACGCGAGGATCGTTTTCAGGAAAACATTCACCATTTTGTACGCGGCGCTCGCGGGAGCAACTGTGTTAGTGAACAACGTCATGAGTCCATACGTTGCTGTGCCCAGTATACCGCCGGGATATTCCAGTGAAACCGTTCTTTTGTGCAAGTGAATATATCGGCTCTTTATAGTCATTGTTTGTGCTACGTTTTATAATTACATAATCGGAGACACCAAAAGAGTAGGTAACGGTTTTATTTATTTACTAAATTGGCTGAAGATTTTGCTGCAATTCATTGCACAATATTGGATTGTTAGCTGTTGTCGACGATGATTTATTACAAAATTAAGTATTGATGATTTAAACAAAACGAAAAAAAAACTTTATTAATACGACTACCTTCTAATTTCATCTCAAAAAAAGAGAAATAACTCTATCTAATCAAGAAAGATTGTTTAATGTGTTTTTCTAGAAGTGGCTGAAGAATTCTTATAATTTATTGAACGGACAATGTTATAATAATGTGTTTCGATCATTACGCACAATATAACGCACAGTTGTTACATGAACAACCTCCTCCTTTTTCAGAAGTCGATTAAAACAGATTTTCTATAGATTTTTTTATACAAAGAACAGTTTCTGTTTAAACAAAATGATTACCAAATCATTACCAAACGTAAATAACCTGACATTAGTCATACTAACACAATACCCCACTTAATGCCATTGTAGGGCAAAAAGCAAATCAGCTGAGACGCACGCGCAACGGTCAGAGCGCATGCGCGAGCCGTGACGTTCGGTTAATTAGACGGGCAGTTAGATTTGAACGGCGAACACGCAAAAAAAACCGTTATCGAAGCTTTCTCACAAGAAATATCATTAGACCGTAATGATGTTTTTGGAGGCTTGTAAATTGATTTTAGTGTCATTAAATATCAATCAACTTATAAATTTATATCCGTATGTAAACATTGAAAAGGTTTTAGAATTTAACTTGCCGAGAAAATCAATACTGAAAATTACAATTGATTTGATATTTTCAAGCAGGCTTGAGTCAAGAGTTCATGTTCCTTGCATAAGTAAATTACTCGTAACTAGGGCATTTGTAGTCCTTGAAAGAAACTGCAAAAATGGTTTAATTGATTCATAAAACACTACAAAACGAGAAATACATGGATTCCTCTTTGAAAAGATGACATAACAATCAGGTGACGCATTTCAAGATCCTAAAGACCTGCACCCCTTAATGCAAACACCCTGAATCTCGAATACCATCAGCGGCAACGACTCAATGACGTCACGGAAACATTTGCAGTACCTAATTCCAGAACGTTGGATAATTGTTATTGCTTGTGAAATCGCCTGGAGGAGTTAGCATTTGCCTTCCAAAGACCCTCCCACGCGACAACCTCATTATGCCCCGACTTTTATTCCTCCTTTAAGCGAATATTTCTTGTCGTTGTCGACTTTTTTATTCATTTTATTTTCAACGTCTTTGAACCGGATCTTAAGACCATTTAATGCGTAGTTCTCGGTTTCATGAGTAATTGTATTCGAAGCTTGTATTCTTTTGGTCTTTTAAGTGAATGTCTTTAGCTTTGAGGAGATTTACATGGCTTTGTGTAGAATCACTTAATTATTTCTGGGAACATCTTTTGGTGGCACAATATAAAGTTGTTATCAAAAGAAGAACGTAAGCTTGCTTTAACTTTTTGTACTCTATCACGAAGTTGTCCTATAACCCAAAGATCTGGGCTGTTAGATAATGCCTTGTGTGTTCATGGAGTTTCTTTATTTGCTTCTTCTTCTCCATAGACATCTAAGCTTTGGAATGGGCAACTGCAGTACTTTCACAGTTTTTTAAGCCTCGTGACTGGAACTGTAGCTACATTTCATTGTTGTCTTTGTTTCGACAATTCAAAAGTGCCTGTAACTGGCCTACTTGAAGTAAATGCTTTGATTTTGTGGTATTAAGTACGCCTATGTACCACTACTGTACATTAATTGGATTAAATAAATAAGAATCTGATTCCCAAAATCCCTAATTACCCAGTTAAAAAAATCTGATCACTGATTTTAAAACAAGATGTGACTTGAAGTTAAAATCTAGCCATACTGCTTTATTTGAGATTGTTATAAAAGATAACATACTGAGTGCTTTTACAGTTATGTTGGTGTTCTACTTTACGATTTCAATTATATTTTTGGACCAAAGTATTTTGGCTAACACGGCATCGTCTTTACCGTTCGCGTGTTTCTACTGAACCTTTATACTAAAAATGTATGATTAGGTAACATATTTCAGTAAGGGCGAATTCGTACAATGAAACTGAACGCGATCTGAACATCTAAACCGCGTTCAACAGCTGTAAGTGTCAATATTCTAACTACGACACTGACAACTATTGACTGCATTTTAGGTGAGCTGATTGCGTTCATTTTTATTGATGAATACCGGTCTAAGTAGAAAAATAAATTTTAGTAGCTTTTATTAGAAAAGAATCAAATCCAGAATTCAATAATGCAGATACCATTCTATTGTAACCGACGGACGACTGGGTATTGAACAGAATACTCGGGTCGATGACAGCAGGGGCGGAGACGAAAGGGCACGTCAGGGCAAATTCAACTGTAAACGCATTTAATAAATAAGGCCTAGTTTTGATTGCCACCTAACTGCTAATCGATTTTGCTTCAATGTTTTTTTTAATCGAGTTCAGGTCAGTTATGAAAAAAAAAATAGAACAAAGACCGTGTCATTGTAATCATAACGCTATTCGTGAACGCTAAACTTTTATCTAACAGCTGATGTTACAAACTTTGTTGTATCTTACGTTTCTAAGAACTTCTTTCTAATTTATTACAATAGGTTTGCAGATCTTTGAACCTGGCTCTTTTGACCTTAATGGCTCCTAAGGTCAATAGTCGTATGACCTACGCGCAAATCGCGATAGATATTATTTACTTCAGAAAATATTTTCAATCATATTAGGCTTACGTTCGGATTATAATAAAATTATATTGCGATCATCTCAACGACAGATGAAAAAACTTTCAGGGTTTTTTGTGAAACATTTCACTTTTACGTTACGATAATTGCAATACTATTTATTTTAATTCTGACTTCAAAACATCGTATTCAAGATCTGCATTCATATCGATTCGACGGTTTATTCCAAACGTGATAGTCTCTTTCTAATATTTGTCTTTGGTCTTAAGTTCCGCGGTGGGTTTCTCCAAAATGATTTGTTAAAATTACTTACGTGTCCTAGCAATGGGAGCATCAAAAACTTAATGCGGTTATAATGGGGATAAATCGTATATAGTCTGATCCTGAGCCCTGCAACTCTGCGAAATTCAACACTCTTTTCATCCATATCCATCAGAACTACCAGTTTTTTTCTTTTGTCTATATCCTAACGATAATCCTTTGTTTCAGTAATAAATCCGGCCCCGTACCGATGCACTAGTGGTTGACGAGCGAGAAAGAAGCCACTGCCGCCATGTCGTCGGTAAAGGTGGCCGTCAGGGTTCGCCCTTTCAACTCCCGGGAGATCGCCCGGGACTGTAAATGCATCATTGAGATGTCCGGGAATACTACAGGTAAGATTATATTGATCTCTTTAGATGAGGAAGACAAGTATATTTGTTATATTGCAAATGAGAGTATAGAACAAGTTAGAAACAAATAGGCGTGCCAGGTAATAAAATAAGACAATGAAGAATGAATAAATCGATTTCAAACAAAGAACGTAAGGACTGAATAAGAATAAGTAATGTAGGTATAGATAACTACAAGATAAGTAAACCCCTGCTAGTCGAGTTATAGGGTTATAGGTCAAATCTAAAGTATTCCATTAAAAATAAACATGGTGAACCATATTTAAAATGAAAACAAACCTAACATAATCATATATAGTAAATAACATACGATTACATTAAAATTTTGAGATTATAACATGCATCCATAAATATAATAACATTTATCAGATTTACAATATTCACGTTATTCTAGAATAAAGATTTCTTTTTTCCCTCTAAAACTGCGGTGTTCACCAAGGTTCTATCTTCGGCCCATTCCTATTTCCACAACACTTATCTATCGATCGTTTTAACCTATATCAGAACACATGTACAATGTTGAGTACCATATCGCCTGATTTATGTATGCAATATAACAAAAACATATATCAGAACCTAGATAATACATGTAATGAGCTTTTTGTGATACGATACGCAATCCTGATATAATAACCGTCTGGTTTGTTCATGACATGTTTGTTATGTTATGGTTTGTAAAGATTGTTTCATTTCATTCAGATAGGCTTACATTGTCGTCATATATGGGCTGGAATTCTAATAAACGTTTCTTGTTAATTTAATATTTTGTGATCTAAACTAACATTAACTGTTATTTTGACGGCACCGTAAAGAGTTAATGTGACAAGATCAATCTTCGTAGACACCTTAGGACCTAGACAAGGAGGAATCACTTTTAGTGTCTACGTCTACAAAGCATTTCGTATTTCTACAACATCTTTCAACAATATTGACATAATTTTTTGGAAGCTTATTTCAGTCTCAGACTGCATTGTCTTTTCCGTCTTCTTTATCATCTTACCTGCTTAGCGTTTTCCTAACTACTTACATATGTTGGGGTTGGCTTCCAGTACAGTGAATACCAGTATCGAGTGGTGTCTAGTGTTGTAGTGCCTATCTGGCATCTACAACCCAGTTAGTACTGCGTAATACCATACCCCTTGGTAAGACTGGTTGTCAGACTTTCGGGCCACTGACTACTGACTACTTTCCGTTATCTTTATCGTTGGTAGAAATTCACTCTTGTTTCATTTATAGAAGTCTTTCTTTTCTTTCTTCAAGGCTTTATCAAGAAGATTACTCTCTCTAATAAATTTCGGTCGGACAAAGACCATTGCTATCCAGCAATCAACATCTTTAATTCAGTGGTTTTTATTAGACCAGTCACCTTGAAAGGCTTTTAAATTAGCCACCGTCCACGCAGCCCTAGATAACGAAGATTGACTTTTACATTGCAGTAAAACCCCGCCCTTTGCCCTTAGTTACCTATAAAGTGGTGTATATAAAGGCTGAAGAAACCGGTCTTTTGATGATAATTGATTTATGCGTTGAAGAGGAAAAAGACGAAGACGTGTTTAATGTTCTTGAACATTAGACGAGATTAAAATAAGTAGATTAGAATAAAAGTAATTCTGAGCGTTGCGATGTTGAAATAGAATCTAAATCTTCACACTTACTTTAAAGAAAAGTCGTTATGTCTCCTACACTTCAGCCCAATTCATTTTAAAATTATTCTGCGAGCCCATTACAGAGTAAAATGGCTGGCCATTTTAACTTGATTCAATTCAGCGACACTACATTAAATTGTTAGAAATATATCACTAAAATTTTACGCTTTATGTGCCTTTAAAATAAATAACTACGCTCCATCTCTAAAGAAAATAAAGGTCTTATAAATCTCAATTGAAGCTGAATTACAAATAGTTCTTTGTGAATTGTTTTTCTTTTCTGAAAGAAAGTTTTCTGAGTTTTATGTGCGCAGTACAGAGTGTGCGCGAAGTACGGTTAGAAGGTCGCGAACGAAACCATACAAGGTAGCAATGTCAGCAGAAATCTATCGAGCTGTTTACTAATAGGGAAGCGGAGAGTACTTACAAGTTAAATTATTAACCTCAAAAACCTAAATCTCTGCTTTCGGTAAAAACATCTAATATAATCACTAGAATTTTAGGGACTATAATCTTCTTTGAGCCCATGTCTGAATTTTGGGCAATATTGAGGTTCAGCCTAAATTTTCAACAAAATTGGGTCAGACCGTCCCAAATTCTCAACGTAATAGTGTTTCCGGTGCCAGAATTTTCATCACTCAAGAACATACTCTCTTTATTGGCAGAATTTTGTTCGTTATAAAAAGTAACATGTAATTTTCGAGGGCTCTCTGGAAACATCTCGAGGGAAGGTCTCATGTGGAGTGGTATGTACTTGAACTGTGGCAAGTTTTAAATTTATTACCCTGCCCTAACACAATTTAATATGTTCTGTTCATTGGATATTCAACTTTGGAATTTATCTTGTAAAGGTCATTTTGCTTTGACCCGCCCGAAGTTGAGAATTTTGCGCCGCTTGTAAATTATTTAGATTGTACAGCAACGTTGTTAGTCTTAGAGAAAAGTTAGTTTATTTAAATAATTGTTTCGGGGCTTTTATAAACATCTCCGTTGTTGATATTAAACAATGAGAACAAATAAGGGTGCTTGTTCGAATTTGTTGATGAAAGCCTTTGTCCGCACTCACTACCTACTAAAAATATGGCTTCTTTAATGATTACCATGACTTAATTCCTAGCTTCGTTATAATAAGATAAGAATGCTTCTTCTCTGCCTTTTGAAAGTATTTTCAACCAAAAGTTACGGACTTAAGTATCGCAAGATAAAATAGTTTTCTAATCAGTTTCAGCATTCAGCTATAAAGTTACTGAACTATATCGAGTTTCAGGCGATGAACGATAAAACGCAATTTCGAGAGCACTGCACTATTTAATATTGAAGTTTAAAGTCTAAGTTGTCAAAGACAAGTGGACGCTAATTGACGAAGTTATAAAAAATGTTTATCTAGGGGCCATGGACAAGTTAGTGGCCCTCGCTTTCACAGCGGTTTGTATTTCTACAAGGACGTTTAACAGCATTGACGTAAGATTTTCCGTAGCTGATGACAGACCCATACATTTTTGCCTTGTTCATCATCTTTATCGTTGATAGTGACATTTTTCTAGATCCTCTCCCAAATTTGTTTCAACAGTTTTTACTTTCGGGGTAGTAAGATTGCGTTTCATTCATTGTATTGTTCGAGGATTTGCTTCTGTCATTGGTACTTGAAGACTTGTAAGATCATTGAAATTACATCTGTATGAACACTTACTTAAATACTTTTACAATTAGCAAGAAGATCTTAGTCCATTTCGGCATTATCCCTTTTTTCAACCTCTACTCCTTTTTTGACACAGTAAATGAAAATTCTTGTACTTCTATTAATTATCTTTCCTTCAACTTCTTGTTTATACTTTTCCCAGTGAAGACTAGAGGCCGTCACCTGTCGGTATACCAATTACTGCTATTAACGGCTCGGCAAATGGCCTGAATGTGTCGTCACAGTCGAAGGAACTCCCATTTCTGTGCAGTGCGCTCACCTAACGAGCTCGAACCTCGTTAGTGCTGAACTACCTACATATTTTATTTACGTTTCCCTTTCGGTTATGTTCGCCAAAGCATTGAGATTTATATCGATGAGTGCCTTCGTTTTGATGTTTTGCTTCGATGTTTTAATTTTGAAGTATGTCTTCTGTCATTCTTTATCTCGTGGCAATTACTTGAACTTTTCCGACCAGTACTTAGCAACTTGGATAGCTCCGACATTTGCCTCACCAAGTCCTAAAGGGACTTAGCTAGCTAGCTAACACGCCACGACTCTCTAGAACAAAAGTTGCGGCTTATCTTGAGACGAGGATCCACACTCACATTGTGTTTCGTCATTGAAATATGCTTTCAGATCAGAAAAAAAAGCCGTCCATTTCCTGTCATTTGATTAAAAATTAAAAACGAATCAAAGTTCTTTGATATTCAGTCGAATGGAATTCTATCATCTATATTTCCCAACACAGGCATTACTTGCTTAAAGGGAAGCTTCAAACACAACATTTTGTAAACTTATGAAGCATTATTGCTTCATAAGCTACTTACTACTATTTTGTATTTTGTATCACAAAATTCTACACCTAATCCAAACACAATAATCCCGTATGATCAGCTACATTCAAGTTCATTGTCGCGTCACTTACACAGGGTGTTAAAGCGACGGCTCGTAAAGGGCAAGGCCTGACGTCATAACTTGCGTCATCATACTCAGTATTAAGCTCGGATACCATTAATATGCATTAGCATGGGCACTGTAAAAGCTTTCACACCCATCTACTGACGATGTCCATGGCTGTTTCAGAGACAGCGCAGCGTTTTAACAGCGGTAATTACTGTTGAATTTCCAATATTCTTCCACTACATCACAGCTTCTATCAGAAATGCATGATCATCGCCTACACTCCAAGGAAATAAGTAATATAGTTCCCTCTAATTTAACAGCTTTTTTTTCGGAACTCAAAAATCATCCGGAATTTTATAGGGAGATATTACCCACAATCATGATTCTTCCTTGAAGTTAAGTAAATTAACTCTTCCTATTTCCATCTTATGTGATCATAATATTTAATGGTGTGATCTGCGCAACGACCAATCAAGCTGTGTATAACCAAATTATGCTGATCTCGTTTGCGGATTGTACGGGAAGGTCAAAGCGAGGTCGGGTTGTACTGGACACATATAATTTGATGTGTTGCCGTGTTTGCAAACCATCAAACGGAACAACTTTCTCCATGGTACCATTACCAACATCGCAATCAACACCCTTAAAAATTTGACCACGCATTTCTGATACATAGAGGTATATTTTTATACATCTTCTGGGTCTCATATTACTTAGGGGTCGACGCATTTTCAATATGAAATGGTCTGTACACTATTTAATGAAGTGTGAATTCAAAGGAAGGAAACCACGCAAATTCAAATGAAAGACATGACGCACTTTACTTCCACAAAACATTACCCCCGCAAGCGTGAGTCATTTCCAAAACCTTCCCAGCCTTGAATTCCGTGGTCAGGTGTTCAAAATCTGAAATTCATTCCGCTCCTACGGCCCTGTTCCCCTCCCTTACATTTCAATGGCCTATAAAACCCTATAATGACCCATAAACCTTGTCCATGGGCTGCTCCATGCCTCTCGTAAATTCACCGCAGTTTCGCTTCCTGGCTCTAAATGATTCGCGTGGTTTCATTTCATTTACTGCTGAATGGATTTGATTGGATGAATATTTGAATTTGGATTTTTTCTATAAGGGAAGACCTTGTTTAAGGATTCTAAGGTATCTTTGTCATCATTATCATTGATTTCATCTTAGGAAGCGTTTATGCTTCTCTTTTAATAAAATTATCCTGCACTTGTCTTAATTCATATTGGCTCGGTGCCGCTTGTTTTCTTCTTCCATACTTGTCTATTATCATTCATATATGACTCTACCCTGGAGTGTACTGTGGTGTTGCCCCACAAGCGATAGGACACTTGATATCGTGTCCTACCTGTCCTGTTGTTTGCACTTCACAGGAGCAGATGGATGCTACTGAAAGTGATAACTCGTCGCCAAATTTTGGGCTGACTCAATTTAAATTGTCATCGACACGCTACAAAGAATTAAGAAATTGTCATCTTATTATCATTAGTCACCCTCTTTCTAGGTTTAACATCTTTCACAAACACGATTCTCTTTTGTCGTCCCGAAATTAAGACATTCTTCCCACACTCAAACCAAAATAAATATCCAACCCCATAGATTTAATGGCTCATTAGTTTATAGCCAAACACGTACGGTTTTTTGATTACATGTACGCAAATAAAACCATAATGTCGCATAAAGTTTATTAAGTTACCGTTTTCTACGAGTTACGTCCGAGACGTGTCGGAGGGTTGCGGTTGCGCTCGTTAAAATTGTTAACTATATATTGCTGTACCCTCTTCTGTGGCTTGTGTGGTCGAAGTTGGTAATGTGTTGTTGAAACTTGGAGGTTTTGAGTTTTTGAGAGGATTTTTCTGCTAGTCAGCTACTCTATTTACTTGTCGATGATTGTTTATAGAATGTTGCCTTATTTTCTCTTCACTTTTTCTTTCTAAGATTTATGTTGTGTTGTACCAATTTTAAATTTAAGAGGAGGAGAAGCTCGTGGCTTAATAATAACAGCCGCTTGGGTCGATCTTTAGCTTAAGCCGTGCTTGCCTAGGTTGGTCTGTGGATGGGTGACATACCGAGTTTCCTCTGTGCCTTGGAAAGCACGTTAAGCTGTTGGTCCCGGCTGTCATTTATAGATCTATGACAGTCGTTACAGGTAGTCAGTAGCCCAAAAAGTCTGACAACCAGTCTTACCAAGGGGTATCGTATTACCCAGTACTAACTGGGATGTAGAGGTCAGATAGGCAGTCGTTCCATGTAAAATACTGGTATTCAGCTGCATCCGGTTAGACTGGGGGAAAAGGCTAGGCAGATGATGATGTACCAATTTTAAATTTGAATAAAAATGTATTATTATTTTTATTATACGTACGTTTTTTATGCCTACGCAGATATTTAGCTTTGCTTAGGAAAGAAACTTGCTTTATATCAGACATACTAGGAGTTGATGCTTATTATTTAGAAGCTTCTTAATCACCATCTCTATCCATTGCAAAACGGTGTCTATTTTTAACTGTACCTCTATCTTCAACTGCTCTACTCTTTCATAAATCAAACGCAGAACATACGTCAGAAAAACATTTTTGAATGCCAAATTGGAGTATAATAAATATATTAGCTACATATAGTTTACGGCACAGCATGTTATGTTAAACATGCAGCCGCACGCAACCCTGTTCTTGGCTAGAATTTATGCTGAAATGAGCATTTAGGTTGAATATTGATCAAGGTCTAAAATTGTGTATCATGTTCATGAAACGATTCGTTTGGTGTTTTTTTTTTACAAATTATTATGCCAAATAGAGTAGACAATCACGTGAGCGAAGTTGCGCGTACAGCTAGTTACAAATTAATTAGTAAAATATAAATAAATATTATTAGAAAGTTTTAATTATTTTACCAAAATAAACCTGCTGTGAAAGGTAAACGTTAATTAAAAACGCTATAAGTTGGTGCCAGTTAACATCGGAATAGAGGTCATTGCTCCGACTTTCATCCCGATATCTAAATATTAGCGATACTGTCGCTCCATCCGTACAAACTTGTCGCAAAACTGATATCGCTTGAGTCTCATAATACATCCACAGTGTCCCACATACATAACACGCATAACACAGTGCACAACCCAAAAAAATAAGAAATTGAGCAAACGTACCCTACGAAATTAATTGATTTAAATACTTTATTTTAGTTTTTAACACTATTTTAACTTACGGAGACAATTTTAATAAAGTAAATATATTATTATACATCTTAAAATTAGGATCTGAGACTTTTGCGCGAAAGACATTTGCGTACATGGACTTTTGCGCGAACGAACTTATGTGCGAATGGACTTATGCGCGAATGGACACTTGCACGATTGGACTCTTGCGCGACTTAATAGCCACTGAGGTTTACTCTGTAGAGTAAACATAACATCACGCCTATTATTACTTGAAGGTGTTTTTCTTTGGTTTTTCCGTCATGAGTGTCGTTTTTATGGTTTTCGGGGTCGCTGATAATGAAAATGATTTGTTGAAATCAGATTTAACCAAAGGCAAGGTAAATCATTGAATCCATTTCACTATTCGTCATTCAAAAGTGCCTTTGAATGACCTAATTGAAATAAATAATTATTGACCTCATTTTCTTTATCCTTTAACCATGAAAACGACGGCTATAACGGAAAAACCGAAATTTTTTCTCGGCGCCATCTTTGTTTTTCATTTTAACCTCATTTCGTTATCAATGACCCCGAAAATCATGAAAACGACACCCATGATTAAAAAACCAAAAATTTTCCTCGGCGTCATCTAGGATTTTCGTTTGGACCTCATTTTCATATTCAGGGACCCCTAAAACCATGGAAACGACACCCATGACGGAAATACCAAAAAAAATCCTGGACGCCATCTTGGATTTTCATTTTGAGCTCATTTTCGTAATCAACGACCCCAAAACCATGAAAACGACATCCATGACGGAAAAACCAAAAATATCTTGGACGCCATCTTGGATTTTCATTTTGAGCTCATTTTCGTAATCAACGACCCCAGAAACCATGAAAACGACATCCATGACTGAAAAACCAAAAAACTCTTGGACGCCATCTTGGATTTTCATTTTGAGCTCATTTTCGTAATCAACGACCCCAAAAACCATGAAAACGACATCCATGACGGAAAAACCAAAAAAATCCTGGACGCCATCTTGGATTTTCATTTTGAGCTAATTTTCGTAATCAACGACCCCGAAAACCATGAAAACGACACCCATGACGGAAAAACCATAAGTATCTAAATATAATTATGACATCACAAAAACTATCTCATCACAAAAAAATATAATTCTGATCTTATGCCATTTTCGTTTTACGAGGTCATCGCGTCAGGTGTGCAGCACATTATGGTCACGGTACGGGGGCGTTTACGTCACACGTAAATTTATAAGCATAAAATTAGTTTTCTAGCAAAAAATAATAATAAATTCGAATTGGAACAACACAAGATTCTCAACCCCCGTATGTCTAGCCGAATGGTATTATGATACTCTAGCGATGTAGCAAAGTATCGCTTATTGGTCGATTTAGGTAACTAGTAAGTGTCGTTATCGCTTTGTGATCAAAAACTTGGTAGGTAGGTGTTAATGACCTCTATTCCGATGTTAACTGGCACCAACTATAAATGTTGTCTGAAAATTCAAACATTTTTTTTCTTCATAAATCATCATCTGCCTAGCCTTTTCCCAACTTTGTTGGGGTCGGCTTCCAGTCTAACCGGATGCAGCTGAATACCAGTATTTTACATGGAGCGACTGCCTATCTGACCTCCACAACCCAGTTAGTACCGGGTAATACGATACCCCTTGGTCAGACTGGTTGTCAGACTTTTTGGGCCTCTGACTACCTAACGACTGTCAAAGATCTACAAATGACAGCCGGGACCAACGGCTTAACGTGCTTTCCGAGGCACGGAGGAAACTCGGTATGTAATGGGCGGTCACCCATCCACAGACCAATCTAGGCAAGCACGGCTTAACCTAACGATCGACCCGAGCGGCTGTTATTATTTAGCCACGAGCTCCTCTTTTTTTCTTCATAAATAAATAATTTAATTCTATTAGCGCGAAATCTAATCAACCTTCAACAAAATTGTCATTTTTTGCAAGAGAAAAAAAAATGAAAGCAGCATTTTTCTCTGGGAACGACGTAAATATTCTATCTCTGAAGGCTCTTGAGGCATCAAAGCAATTAGTCATCGTTAATTACGTTTCGTTTCAAATTCTAGGAAATGAGCGGTCATTTGTGGAGTGAATCTTTTTTGATGGGGAGAACAAAGGCGTTTCAGTATTTTGTTATTTAATGCAAAATGAGGCTTCGCAAAAATATTTGGAGCAGGTTTAATTTAGGCATCAAAACAGAATAATCATTGTCCTTAGCCTAGCCCAGTTTAATTGGGTTTGGGTTAGTACGGCTTTTTCTTCTATAGGTACTACCGAATTCATTGACGGTCTGCCACATTTCAACCTTATGGCCTATGTAATAAGGTTGAAAACTGGTCGACCATCAGTGAACTCGGTAGGACATTTCTATCAGCCCTCATCTCTCACTTCTCTTATTAGGGCCAAGTTCACACAACAAGAAAACAGTCTGATTATCTAAAAACAGCTGTTTAAAACACATTTTTGAACGACAAAATGTGTTTTAAACAGCTGTTTTTGTGTTCATTTTCTTAGTCAATCAGTCTTCGTTAATATTCCGTACTTTTCTTTGGCTTGCCTCTTTGTGTCAAAAGGTCTTAAAAGAAACCAAAACCACACTTGAGCAAAATGTCCTATTAGCAAATCGTCCTACGAGCAGTTAGTATTTTTCTGTTCACACATATTTTTCCCTTTCACGTGACTTCATGTGTAACTAAGTGTACCCAGTCATCAAAGTAGTGGTTGGTGCTCAATTTTCCACATCATGCCTCCCACAATCACAACCCTCACTGGTAAATCATTTGGTACTTTGACCCTTCGGTTTTCGAAGCCTCATTCGCTTTTATAGCCATTTTTCATCGGAACGCAATGAAACGTGGTGATTGTTTGGTAGCAGACCTCGTAAAATAAAATAGACTAACCTATTATTGGCCGTTATGCGTAGTTCATGACTCCCATGTTTTTTTGTTCAGTTCAGTGACTTACGGCTTACTTTTAGGTGATAGATTGTTTTTTTTTTTTTAACGATGGAGCTATTTAGGGAATTCTTACGTGTTTCTATTCTTGAATGTACACAATTTACAAATTAATATTTGGATTAGTAAATCAAATTATAATAATATTTTTTTACGTACATTGGGAACTTGAGAGTACACTGCTATAAGTGTGTACCGGCACTACAAAAAGTAATACAGCGCCATCTATGATACAAATAAAGAACTAACATCAAAATCTTGGTATTGCAGTCATACCTTCTGCAAGAGCCTGATGCGTAAAGCTAGGCATCCTTTTGGTTTGTCATGTTGAACATGGCTAAATAATAAATGTTTACGAAATGTTGAGGCTTCTGTCTCGATTCGCTCGTGATCTTGGGAGCTCGTGGCTTAATCTTCAGGTTAAGCCGCGCTTGCCTAGATTGGCCTGTGGATGGGTGATCACTTACATACCGAGTTTCCTCCGTGCCTTTTGAAAACACGTTAAGCCGTTCATTCCGGCTGTCATTTGTAGATCTTTAACAGTCGTTACAGGAAGACAGTGGCCCTAAACTCGGACAACTAGTCTTACCGAGGAGTATCGTATTATCCAGTACTGACTGGGTTGTAAAGGTCAGATAGGCAGTCGCTCCATGTAAACTAAACAGGCGTTTTGGAGAACTGTCTTCTGAAATTTTTGATGTGTGTTCATTCTCTGCCTGATTTAAATCATCATCATCATCAGCCTATTAATGTTCCCACTGCTGGGACACAGGCCTCCTCCCTATGAGAGGGAATGGGCCACTCCACTACCTGGCCCAGTGCCTGATTTAAATACTTAAATTTAATGACTATGACGAATGATCTATGTTTGTTTTATCTTCCGTCACAATATTTCACTGCTGCACCAACAAAAATTCATAGTTTCGATAGATAGAAAACAAACAACATTGTCCTCTACTGAAAACATCTATCTCTATACTATGCCACAACTTTTGCTGTGACAATAGAACGCTTTGTCTGAGCGACCTTGTAGCGTCGATGCGGGCTGGTCTCTGATGGCGGAAGCCTCTCACAGTTCCGACAACAAGGCTGACTTACCCTTGTTGCTTTCTAATACTTATACTTGTGTAGAATTTTGTATAGATTGTGTATTTGTTGATTAGGAGAAGGATATTTTTGTATTTATACTTTGTCTTAGCCTTAGGGCGCTATCGTGTAACCCAATAACTATATATTCGGTATCGGTCGGTCGACCCGAAAAAAGTTTAAAAAGTCAGATGATGATAACTTTGCCTTAGCTTTTGTCGTACCACAGGTCGTTAAACTTTACGATAATTAAAATTTGTGACATCACATTCCCATTTTGTTTCATGATATGATTATCGATGATGTGATACGATTCCCACATTTTACTGTACGATACGCATAGTATAAAGTGTGGGGTGAACGGTCTCATATGATATCTTAAACGTTATAATGAATCATAGTGTGGAATGACCATTGCGCTCAGTTTAATACTGACTCTAGGAAAAAGGGAAATGTAAAACAACAGTTTTTAATAGTAGTGCATCGATATAACGACATATTGATGACCGATGAGTCAGTTTAGCTATATACAGTAACTACTAAAGTCTGACTTAACATTTAAAGACGAGAACAGTTCAGCGCTTTAGCAGCACGCCTGACTCACAGCGCCATCTGAAACGAATGAACTATATCCTATCCATAAAACAGCGTCATAAAGCAAAGAATAAATAATAACGGCATTGCTCTCAGTGAGATTGCTCACCCCTGGGAACTGGGAACAGTAAAACAACCAATGATATTATATAGTAAAAAGAGGTAGATATCGCACTAGCACGCACAAATTGTTGAGGACAAAGTAACACAATTGTTGCACTTTGATTTAGTCGGGTTATAACAGCGAGCGAGGTAACGTGAGTGCGCGGCGTAACAAAAATGCCAAGTTGTGTATTCCGAAAGTGCAAAAACTATGGTGCCAAGAAAAATAAGAGTTGTGGAGTGACATACCATAAGTAAGTATAATAAAATATATCAATTTTGTATTTTTTTCACGAGTTATTCCTCATTTTCAAATAAATTTCGTATTATTGACATGATGGTTCGAAAAGGATAGAGAATAGGATAGCAATCTGCTGCGTGACAGAGACAAATAGCATCCGTCATTGGTGGTCATAGATTAATCAAACAGAAGCGAAATGGTAGGCACAATATATAGCGTTGCGGTTTCAATTTTTTATGATTAAAATTATATAGAATGAGATTAGTAATAACGGCCTGTCATATATTTTATTAGTAAAATTGGAATGTACGTAGTAATGTACCTAGATAAAACATATTTTCTCATAATGTTTTACTATTGTACAGATTTCCAAGTGATTAGTTAATAAAAAATAAATGGGTTAGCATAGTTATGGCGGAAAGAAGTGAACCTGACTGGATGCCTAGTAAATGTAGCATAATTTGTTCGGCACATTTGAAAGAAGATGATAAATATATGACTCCAAAAGGACTCAAGCGTCAAATTATTTAGTGTTCATTTTATTATAGGGACTAATAACATTATGAACCATAGGAACACCTTGTTAAGACGTCGTAAATACAAAAATCCTTGTTTTCCTTTTAATAAATATAATTCAATTTTGTTTGTTGTTTTATTTAAAACATCATTCATTACCAATTTATGAAATATACCACTATTGTCACAGGCGCTTGTGTTGAAGTATATTATTAATTATTCAAAATCCTACACGTTTATTTCATTTTTATGAAAGTCGCCAACGTAACTAACAGCTACTACGTACTGCGAATATAAATAAACTATAAATATTAATAAATTGTCTTCAGAAATTTGATACAAATATTCGATAGTATCTAAAATATAATATAAGTATATTGTAAAAAGATTAATTTTCCTTCGCAGTAGCTGTACATTGGTAACTGTCTTAGAAATAATAAATAATAATTATACCAAGCGTGCACCCCACGCGCTTGCCTATTGTTATATTCAATGTCTCTTCTGTGGTGAATCGACAAACTCTATGATATTCTCGTGTACTTCAAGCGCAACACACTAAAACTAGCTATCTCTTTCTATCTTATACGTTCCGTATTATCTATCGCTGTCGTAGTTTTAGATTACTGTATACATTTAAGTTAGTACTTATTATAACAACGCAACGATATCTGAACGCCATTCAGTATGAACATGGCGTATCTTTCTTTATAATATCATTGAAAACAACTGTATATCCGGGCTCATAGCTCAGTGCAATGGTGCAGTTGTGACTCGCAAAGTAAGGCTGGGTTTATGCCGGCGGGTTTTGAAGCGCGTTTGAATCGTGCGCTGTTTGAAATTGGAATTAAAAATTATTTGAGACTGGCTGTTTATAAAGCTAAAGACAATGAAATCGAGCACTTTAAAAATAGAAGGCTACATAGATCTCTGGGCGCTCAAATGACGCAGAGAGCGTGCAGAGCTCTCATGGTGAACTTTTGAAACCTTTTTTGTGAAATTGGCGAAATGCATTGAAAATAGAAATGGGTGGTGTTCGTTCCGATTTTGGCCTTAAGCCAAAGTATCATTGTGCGTGAAAAATTGTAAAATGCTATTGAACTCTTTTCTCTTCTATAAGATTGAATTAATACCTAAATAAGATTTTGGGTATTCGAATGTTATTCAATTCGACCGACTGTTTAAAATAAAATGAGAACATTATATTCTATTATATCGTTCTTAGATACGATTTTATCGCCAAAGCATCCTACTATAACTATGAAGTGCACTAAATAAATAAATATTTTCTTAAAAATAAGTCTGGTAACAAAGAGAATTCTCTTAATAACATTGCTCTTTATCGGATTGCTTTCTCCGCGCCAGCATTAAGATGGAAACTATCCTGGCAGACAGTCAGTCTGGTAGCAACGATGCAGCTGAGTCATAGATCCATCGTTATAATGTAACGCAGAGAACAGACACTCAGTGAATAAGCACGTTCAACTCAGAGCAACTGTTTGTTGTACACAAATATGTTTTGATGGTTTAAGCGACAATAGTCGAATAGTTGAAGTTTACGATTGTCATTTATGACACGGTCATATAGTGCTGCATCGTAGTCTTTTGGCGCCTGAAACCTGAAGCCTGTATGCTTATGATGTTACCAACAGCGCTCTCCTGACATGTCATTTGCCAAAATGGCGCTTGCTAAAAGACCCTTACAGGGTAATAGGATAGATGACACCATATAACAATAATTCTAAGACACCTATCTCTAAAAAACAGTTTATTTTGGCCCTGAAAATTGCCAAATTCGATTTTTAGATGCTTTGAAATCAATAAATAGTAGAGTCATTGAGTTGAATAAAGAGTGACGTCACAGTTTGCTATTGCCATACAAAATCTATTGAGAGAACCGCGTTTTGACAGCTCTTAAAAAGTATCTTAATTTATTGGTGTGTCATCTGCCCCATTATTTTGCTATAATGGCTAACACAATCAGATGATGTGAATAAATTCAATGGATACCTTAGTTATTAATTTGTTTCCAACATTAAGTACGTTGTTTAAGATGTCTAACTGAGCAATTTCCTTTGTTTATAAATTAACTAAGTACTATGCAAAGACCCAGACGGTTGGTCTCTGTAGATTATAATAGTCGAGTCTGTATATTTTGGCACACAATACAAATTGCGGTGCTGCATCTGTGACTCATATTATACACTAAACCCCGGTGCAGAAGAGCGGCGGTGAAGCGCGCTTGATTCGCTCGACTCATACGTTATTTTATGAGTCAGGTTTATGATCGTAGGGGAGTTTTATTAAATTAGGTATTGTGGGGGACGATGTTTGATGTCTTGTGGGTTATTTGCTATTAGGGATTAATGTTATTGGATCCTGGATGCATTTATCAACGTTCATATTGGTTGGCTTTAACGATTTAAAAATGGGAGTCATTTTAAATAATTATGATGTTTAGTGCGGGTCTTCTGGCGCTCAGCAGTGACGTTGTCAAGAGAGCGCTGTTGCAAAAAGATGGCGGCGCTATTTCCAAAAGAACCACCGAGCACTATCATCTTTTTAAAAAATATTCTCTTTTGTTACAACTAATAGCTTCCTGAAACCGAATTCAATTTAGATTTCTATAGTCTAGACTAATTGTCTCTCAAGTTAGACCTGATCGAATTGCTTTTAACTTCGAACTTGGCTGAACTCAACCGAACTCTTAAGTGATCCTAAGTCGGGGCTAAGTGAATAGATGGAAGGTATCACAACTTTAAGTAGCGCTTTAGCATTAACCCGTTCAGACTGTTCTGAACACTGGATAACTTAGAACTTGTTAGACTAATTTACCTAAGGTTTGTTTGGCATTGAAGGACCTAGCCGGTTACAAGATGGTCTTAAGTCCACAGGAGCAGGAGCAGTACAGGAGCTAAACGCGAGTTTTATAATGCAAAAAAGCAATGATTTACTGCAATAAATAAAACCAGAAAAATATGTGATATTTTTCAGGATATATGCTAGTATGATAGTGTTTTGAAAACATAATACAACAAATTTTACTCGAAAAAAAAATCACGAACTTATCTCTAAAAATTTCTTTTAACGAAATTTGTAAAAACCATACTAAAATACATGCGATCATTCTGATTTTTTGGCAAATTATTCTACAAGCAACATATTAGCATGATAGTGTTTTATTTTTTTAGTCCAATCAATAGATTTTTGTAAATCGCAAAAAACACTCATTTCGCACTATTCGGCCGCAGTGACTGACGTAACAACCGCTTTGCAGTGCAAGCTGATTAAACTTTATTCTAACAGTATTTCAAACGAAGTTTGAACCACCACAAATAGAGTTGTTAATTTAGCTCCTGTGGCTCCGCCTTAAGTTATTTAGAATCTTATCATATTTAGAGCAGAGCAAGTTGTGGAGACAGGTGGTCATTTATGTATAAGTTTGTGTGCTGTCTGAAATAATTAACATCAATTGAGCTTAGTACTGCAAAAATATACCAAACCCATATCAAAATAAATCCCATTTTCCAAAGTAAGTTTAATGATTTTGGAAAGATTGCGCTGATTAAATCTGTTCCAAGCATTCGTTTTGGATGTAAGTGGAACTGATTTCATTTTAATATTTTTTTTATTTAATGGTCCTACTAACTACTACTAATATTATAAATTATAATGCGAAAGTTTGTGAGTATGGATGTATGGATGTTTGTTACTCTTTAACGCAAAAACTACTGAACGAATTTGAATGAAATTTTGCACACGAGATAGTTTATAACCTGGATTAAAACATAGGATACTTTATTTTCATTATCAAACTTCATGCGGGCAAAGTCGCTGGCTGAAGCTAGTTGTGAAATAAATAACAGGAGATACCCCTTGGTAAGACTGGTTGTCAGACTTTTTGGGCCTCTGACTACCTAACGACTGTCAAAGATCTACAAATGATAGCCGGGACCAACGGCTTAACGTGCTTTCCGAGGCACGGAGGAAACTCGGTATGTAATGGGCGGTTACCCATCCACAGACCAACCTAGGCAAGCACGGCGTATCCGCTTTCGCTCTTGTAGACCAACCCTTACTAAATACAAGCTAACTGAAAAAAATACGAAAAAATATTAACTTACTAAATGAAATATTTGAAATGAAAACCTTATGGAATTAAAAACAACCTTTTCAATGCTAACAACACAAAAGCAAGCAATCAAGGTATTCACAGCAATCCTAGCATTGACGCATTATTTTCAAAGCGCTCTTTCGCTCGTGTAGACCGATCCTAGTGAATGCAAGTGAGTGGCGCCGCGACATCGTCGACGGTCGATACGTCGCGACGCCTCGGCAACTCACATTTTGTGGGAAATGTGAAAAGTACTGGCAACCACACGAATGTAGTAACCATTTGTCTATGACAGCGTCTTTATTTGAATTATAGAAGTTTATACTCGTACAAACACATTTACACGTCACAAACTAGCTGATGAGGTCTATGGCGCTGAGGAAACTCCGAAACATACACACAGTGTCTTTTAAAGTCAAGACATAATCTTGATCAAAACGTTTAAGAACCATGTAGATTTGTGTCTGAGATGGTCTTTTGAGAAAAGCACCAAACAGATTTTAGTGGTTCAGTCCAGTCAGTGCCCACATTTGTCAGTAATCGCGTAGCTTAAGGCCCTTCTAACCCTAAAATTAGCAACTCTATTCGTGGTGGTTCAAACTTCGTTTGAAATACTGTTAGAATAAAGTTCTAATCAGCTTGCACTACAAAGCGGTTGTTACGTCAGTCACTGCGGCCGAATAGTGCGAAATGAGTGGTTTTTTGCGATTTACAAAAAATCTATTGATTGGACTAAAAAAATAAAACACCTGCTTTATAGTTAGTTCAGTTAGTATGCAAAGTTTCATGATCTAATTTGAAGTACTTTTTGAATACCAGCGGTTTATTGTTCGATTTGGAGGTAACTTTGGTTTTTTTTTCTATAGAGAAAAGTTTATGGAATTGTGTTATCGTCACACATAAGACTTGGCATTAATCCTCAACTTTACCATAAATTTATTTCAAAACTAATGCTGCAGTATTTTAGGCGTAACGGAGGATCATGCTAAGCCATTTGAGAGATATATAGCCCAAAGAAACAAGAACTGGTCGAACAATACCTACCCAGAATAAAAGCCATTTGGGTGGACCGGAACAATAATGATGGACTTGAACACACACATCTCACACTTCACATCGGATTTAAACATAACTTGGCGAAATGTGGGTGTACTATTAGGTACACCTCTGCCTAACCTTCGGGGATTACAAGCGTGATGTTATGTTTTATGTTGTAATAGTATTTATGAGACTAGGTGCTGCCCTTGCACTATTAATTACCCTATTTACTTTTCGCGTATATTAAAAACTGAGGACATCATCATCATCTGCCTAGCCTTTTCCCAATTATTGGGGTTGGCTTCCAGTTTTACCGGATGCAGCTGAATACCAGTATTTTACATGGAGCGACTGCCTATCTGACCTCCACAACCCAGTTAGTACCGGGTAATACGATACCCCTTGGTAAGACTGATTGTCAGACTTTTTGGGCCTCTGACTACCTAACGACTGTCAAAGATCTACAAATGACAACCGGGACCAACGGCTTAACGTGCTTTCCGAGGCACGGAGAAAACTCGGTATATAATGGGTGGTCACCCATCCACAGACCAACCTAGGCAAGCACGGCCTAACCTAACGGTCGACCCGAGCGGCTGTTATTATTTAGCCACGAGCTCCTCACTGAACTGAGGACATAATACATATTTTGAAATATGTGTATCCATAGATCTTATCTCAAAGTTGCAATCGTTACTCCACGAGATTATTGAATTTTGCTGTGTACATCCATGTTAGTGCTCGCGACTGTACAAAAAACCACACGACCATGGTTTAAATCTCACATTGACAGCACCTTTATTTCGTAGCAGTAAGGGCGGTTTCTGCATGTCGAGTGACTTACAAGCTTAAGTGGTCTCCAGTGGCAGACTGAAGACGGTTAATGACAGACTTGAATGAGTTAATGAGACTAGGTGCTACCCTTGTGCTGTTAATGATCCTATCTACCTTACGAGTTTATGATGAACTAAGGACAAGACTCACTTCAATTTGTAACGATTGATATACGGGGTGGAAGGTATACATCGACACACAAATGATTACTACGTATTCGGCACTTCATTCCGAACGATATTTGAGGAATTCCTCAGAGCGCACCTACTTTTGAACATCTGAGCGCAACTAAATTATTCCTCGAAGCGCAACCATTAGTTGCGCTCACAAATTCAAATTAAAAATATTATATGTTTATTCCTCAAAGCGCAACCCTAATGATGAAAAAATAGAGAAGGGTATGATCGATTCATTAATTATATCGATAGACAATTTTAAATCAACTGTCTTAATTGTTATTTATTAAAAACGGACTACCAGCCCGCTTAGCATGAACGCCGTAGACACGAAAGAGAATCGACAAATCTTTTGTTCATCTGTCATTTTGTCGATTCAATGACAGATGAACAAAAGATTTGTCGATTCTCTTTCGTGTCTACGGCGTTTAGAGAAGAAAGAACAGTGGCGATTAATCGGTAATTAAATTTCAAAACCACCCTGTATAAGAAGGAGCTACGTATAGTTGTTGAATAGGCATTTATTGATGATCAAAGAAACAAAAATGTACGCTACTAATATTAATTATTAAACATCTTTTGTCAATACTGTTGAAAGTTATTGAAATAATACAGAACGCTTTAAAAGTGATTGATTTACCTTTTGGGCTTAGGAACTAAGTAGTAGCTTCTTACAAAGGAGAAAGCCCATATTTCCCATCTCTTGTCATGTTATGAATGTGAAGTTGTTGAACTGATTCAGGATTTATATACCTTACTAGCTGATGCCCTCGGTTTCACTCGCCCGCAATTTATATAATACTAGCGGACGTCACGCGGTTTCACCCGCGTAGTTCCCGTTCCCGTGGGAGACGGGGATAAAATATAGCCTATGTTACTCAGGGTGAATGTGGCTTTCTAATAGTGAAAGAATTTTTGAAATTGGTTCATTACTTCCGGAGATTACCCCCTACATACAAACTTACAAACAAATGTTACCTCTTTATAATATTAGTATAGACTAGCGGACGTCACGCGGTTTCACCCGCGAAGTTCCCGTTCCCGTGGGAGTACGGGGATAAAATATAGCCTATGTTACTCAGGGTGAATGTAGCTTTTTAACGTTTTTTGAAATCGGCGCAGCAGTTTTTGAGTTTATTCATTACAAACATACACACACAAAAATACAAATCTTTCCTCTTTATAATATTAGTGTAGAAAACTTCCTCTTGAATCTCTCTATCTATTAAAAAAAACTCGCAACAAAATCCGTTGCGTAGTTTTGCATACATATACATAAGGACAGACGCAGCGGGCTACTTTGTTTTATAATATGTACTGTAGTGATATTTAAATGTGTTTTTCTTTTGTTTCAGTGATAGTAAACCCGAAGGCTCCACCTGGCAGCAAGGATGGCGCTAAAAACTTCAATTTTGACTTTTCATACTGGTCACACAATGTAAGTATTTTTTTGGTCAATTTCAATAGCATTATAAGTTCATAGGTTATTCGAAATCGGTTTGGTTTCCGGGCTTGATTAAATGCAGTGCCACGAGCTAAATCCAAAAACATTAAAGTGGTTTTATCCTTATCTGTAAATAATAATTATGAAATTTACAAAAGGAAATTAGTAATTTCCATAAAATCTGTGTACTGATTAGGACATTTAGGACAATATTCATAATTATTTAGTGCCTATTTAAATGCATTGTTTTTAAGGAAGGAAATTAATTCAAATTCCGGTAAATATAGTCATAAATCAATGAACTCCCGTTTTGTTTTCCTTTCGTTCTTATTTTAAACAACTAAATAATCCTTCATTTAAAATACATTATTCCGTATTTAAAATAATTAAGGACGCGTTTACGAATTACCGCGCTTCTATTGTTCGAGCGCAGACTTATAAGTTACAAAATGTTTGTTCATTAAATCCATCACAGTAACAAGCAAAATAACCCTTAACTCAAGCCCATAGATGCCATAGATTCATCAGAATGCGATTTTTTTTTCTGAGTGCGATTCTAACATTTGGATAGTTTTTTTTTAATACCATTTTGAGTTGAACATATGTGCTTACTTAATTTTTTTTTAAATATATAAATTTATGTTATTAAATAGAAGAAATCTGATCCTAAACTTATCACGATATCGTTAATTTTGTGTGGAGAGGCACCGAAAATTATTTTTTACAATATTATAAACCATTATTTTCGAAAAACAGCTACTACTATTTGAAGATGAAAGAGTAATGTAGTAGAGTATCTGTTGTAATTATTAGTTACATTTGGTTTAGTTCGAAAGCATCCGAAAAACTGCTTATTTTTTAAAGTTTTAGTCAGATATTTATGCAAACGCGTCCTTAACTAACAGCAAATATTATGTACTCAACTGTATGAAGTAACTATCCATTGCTTATTTCAATTTTCAAAAATCACACTTCAAGGTAAATAATATAACCTGAAAATCGATACAACATTAAACATTTACACAGCAACTCGCTCAAACAGCGCGTTCTAGAACCAATACCGTGGTCGTTGGATCAATAGTAAGTAGATTGGCTCCCCCGTGGCTCGGGTTTCCTTGCACCGGAGATGCGATACCACAGTTAATCAAAGTCCGAGATTCTGATTGCTGTATTGGTTTTGCAGTAACTACCTACGTGGGTACACGTGGCGGAATACTCATCTACTTATTTAGATGTGGAAGAATTGATTGAACACGAGTTAGTTGTTATGTAAATTGTATTTTTATTTACTTTTCCTTTTTTTGGTAAATAAACATGGCGTCCTGAGATTTCAATTTCGGGAATTGATGCTCACAAAATTTCAGAATAAATATTTATGTTAATAGCGTGTAAATGATGCGAAATCAATTGTTTAGTCTACATTGGACAGATTCTACTTTGACATCATATTCTACATTTGACAGATTCTATATTTGACAGATTCTATAATCGACAGATTTTATATTTGACAGATTCTACAATCGGCAGATTCTATGTTTGACCGATTCTACAATCGACAGATTCTATGTTTGACAGATTTCGAATAAGTTATTAATTAACAGGCAACAATCATTTTTAGCATATTTATTATAAGTATTATTTTGTAACATAGTTACATAGGTATTTATACAATTACATTTAAAAAAAAAAAACGAAAAATTAAGCTTATTGTAATTAAAAAAAAAAGAGAAAAAGTATGGATAAGAAATAAAAGTAAGTACAGGAACAGTTGGATTCGAGTTTTTGCACTGTGTTTGTTTATGAAATTAGGCATGCAATGTGTGCAGACAACAAACATTGAATGGAACAATGCAACATATTGATCATTGCTGAAATGTTTTATGTTCGCAACAAACACTTTGCCATTCATCTTTACCAATGCTGCTGTGTTAATATGTATCGTAATAATTCCTGTATAAGTACCCAAGTCCTTTGTCATATGTTATGCGTGAAGACTACACGTGGAGGGCTCCTCTATTTGTAATCGTTAATCGATATTCGTTAAGCTTATATTATGCCCTTGATTAACGTATAATAACGTTCTATTTAAGTCAAAGAAAGCCCAAATATTTATATAATAACTGATTTTATGAAGAATCTTTTGAGATATAGAGCTTAAAACAGTACAGTATTCTATCAAACACGTTTTAATAAATATATGATGAGTGTCTATAGAAATTAGTACATGTTAAGATAATCATACACCATTATTTCTTTTTTTTGTCCACGGGCCAGTCATCCCAAATCAACAAAATCTGCCAAATTAGTTTGCTTTGCTTAGCCAGTTTCTGTATGTGACTGTTCCTAAATTACCCCAAGCTAATAAAATTTTCTTTTTTCCTTAATCAATTTAATATTATAGTCTCCGCCAGATAAGTAAGAATTAAAGTTCATTGCTCTTTCCTTAATTTCTCTGCGTAGGTGGGTACCCCGACAATACATTATGAATGGTTTTTTATTACTAGAAAAAGTCAAGTATCACGATAAAGGTCCTTTCGGGACAAGTATATGTCATTATATCTGTTTTCGGAATGATGTATTTGAATAAATGTATGCGGGTTAATGACCTTTAATTCTTACTTATCTGGCGGAGACTATAGTATTAAGGTCGGTTTCCCCCGAAGGGGAAAGGGCCGCTGGGGCCAAATGATGTTATATCGATTAGCTGTTGATAATTAATTCAACCAATCATAACAGTTTACGCGTGCAATTTGCTAGATAATTTTCCTGTTGATTTTCGTGCTATAATACTGGCCTAGTCATCATGCTGGGGAGTTTGTTCCGCCACTTCTTCTCAGCGAATACATTAAGGAACACTAGGCAGTAGCGAAGCACGGGCGTTTTAGGGGAATGTCTTATTGTTTTTCAGCAATAGACGTTCAAAGTGCTGATTTTCAGCCTAATTTCATTAAGTAAATGACTTTTGCACTGTTTTAGACTTTCACGGTTTTTCACTACACTTATAGTACTTATGGGATAATATCCGTGATTAGTCGTATTCCCGCGATCATGGTGCTTGCAACAGCGTCGAAATATCGGGCTCTCATAGAAAAAGAAAATCACGGATATCATCCCGTAAGCACTTTTACTTCTTTTTTTACTTTACTTTTTTTTACCGTGGTATCCGGCAGAGTAGAATAGAACCAACCCATTACACTCACGGGTGTCGTATAAGGCGACTAATGTCTGAGGCAGAACACCTTGCGCCTCCGTAGACCTGAGAATGGGCAGCAGCGTTTTCTGTTAGTCTTTCATCACTGCGATCTCCAATCCGCCTGCCAAGCGTGGAGATTACGGCAAATTCCTCCCATCATGGGAGAGGCTTATGTCCAGCAGTGGACGTTATGGGCTGTTGTAGTAGTAGTAGTAGTAAGCACTTTAAATGAAATGACTTTTGATTTTGATTATGACAGTCAGCGAGTCAGTCTGGGGAATCCCATACAGACCAAAAAATACACTAGGACGCCTATGCTAGCAGGTTCTCCTTACGAGAAAATATGTGAAAATGATGATGCCTACTGATCCCAAAACCCATTACCAATTTATAACCCCATCATCATACTAATCGATCAATTCGGATGTTAACGGCTACACGGCTGGCAACGCGATAGTCCGCCTGTATTACTGGCTGTTCGGTTTTGGACGGCAGCCATATTGTTTGCAGGCGATATTGTTATCGGATTAATATGGCATTGGCTATAGGGGTTTTGGGGTAGCTGAATTTAAGGATTTGCCAAATGCTGCGAATCTTTTGTGTCAGTATCTACATCGTCATATACGAACTCCACTTTATATCTGACGTTAATGCAAAAATTCTGCATCGCGCTAGCAGAGGGTAAGGTACCATTGGGCAGTAGTCCACCAGATACAATACCAGTCTGGTCGGAGGATCCTTCCTCTTCCTATGGAGGTATTCTATAATCTGCTTCTTATACCTCTATACTTTTATCAATTTTCTGTAATCCCACAAAAACCAGATTTATTTATGTGAAAAGCTTGGCTGGCTAAGCTGTAAGCATTTCTAAGGGGGTAACGCTACGACATAAGCCAAAATGCCATGGTTTTTTAATCATAACGACCAGTCCAAATTCAACCCTAGTACAAGCCTACAAAGTTTTTATTAGGTAATTGTAATTAACGTTTAATGTAGACTGTTTAAGAACAATCAACACTTCATAACATAACCCAATACATAAACACAACACATCAGAATTGTTGGCAAATGACGCGTAACCGCAGAAACCGCGTACATCTGATAGCTCGGAGATTGCACCTTGATGTTTCATTAGTTGCCGTTCGAACCCAATCGAGGCGCCTAGGTTTGTGGTCTCATCTCACTACAACATGTTGTCATATTGGCCATCATAACATTCGTAACCATTGGATGATAATCAAAGGATGCACATTGCATACAGGGATGCATATTGATAAACCACCTCATCACGAAGTCGTCAACCAAGCATTCTGTACATCAAACTAAGTAACTTTACGCAAAAATTATTGCTGGGCAACGACTTTTTTTTGGGGTGAAAAGTCATGATTTGTGGTAGAACTCAATGTACCGCACTAAAAACATTGTGCTGATGGTTGGATTGAATAGTACGGGGTCGTGGAGTCGTCTAAAGTAAAAATCTTGCATTAAAAACTTGTCAAAAACTTGAAACCTTGACCCCCAATATCTCCGTAACTAGAAGGTTTCCAGGTATAGTGTAGAACAAAAAAAAATATCGCAATGACGAGGAGAACAAGTGCCTTTCGGCTTCGTTAAGAGGTGTTTTACACCCTTTAAGCACCATAATGCCAAAATCACAGCTACTTCGATTTAATAATAATTCAAGTAGCTCTGATCTTGGTCACGAGGACATTATGATCATCATCGTCATCATCATCATCATCATCATCATCATCATCATCATCATCATTCGCCCGCCCTTACCCCAATATCCCTTATTGGGGGTCGGCGCAACACGTCTTCTTCCATAAAAAATTGTCATCTTAGCACGTCTAAAGAAACATGGTTTTAGAATAATGCAGGAGTCTTATATTGTTCCCGCGACCTGTCGCCATTTCATCCATCTCGTGTTTATACACCGTTCTACTTCGCCATCGCTTTACTCGAGTGAACCGGGATACTAAAAGTCAGAGCAGACTGGGAGAAGCGCTCCGCTATGGCTCCAGAGCTGGAGAGATCACTGATTATGATATGCAATTATTATCCTTGATGAGAGGAAAACTATGTGGTATAGTTTTGTGGTTTTGATTTAATGATACTTAAGTAGCATTATGTTATCATAATTGGTATATCTTATCTACTACCTGAACATGACAATCAAAACGTGAAAGTTTAATTGAAATTTTCAAAAAAAAAGGACATTTCAAGGTCACAAAATACCTACCCACAAAAATAAAAAAAATGGTTTTGGTTTAATGATAAAGTACAATCATTTTATCTTAATAAATAGGCCGTATATCTTATCTACTTACAACCTGCCCATGTTAAAAAGGTAAAACTTACCTATTTGATAAACATATCGAAAAAAATGTTTTAAGGTCATTGTTGATCGAAGGATACTCTACACACTTACCCGCTAAAACGAAAAAATACATTTATTAATTTATTTGTTCACAAAGTCAAAAAGGTTGTTTTGTTCGCGCATGCAAAAAAGTAATTATACATACATACATTAAACTAAGTTAACGGTAAAGAGCAGCGGCGTTTACTTAATTTGCAATTTTAACGAGTGGATTCGGGGATGGGTTTAATTCATACAAATATACGAGTCTGCAAACCGTCTGTCGTCAGGTCGTCACAGATGTTGCTATGTTAATCTAGTTTACTTAGTTTTGCTCATTTTGTAATTGACATTTCGGTTAAGTTATAAATATTGATAGAATTATCAAATCTTCAGTTAATCATAAATAATTGTTGAAGCGTGTAAGGAATCCAACCCAATTCCAAGATTATGTATCTGTTATTGTTCATTAAAACAGTTTTACATTAGAATAAATCCAATTGTTTGGATGGAGTGCCATGTCAACTCGAAACTAAGAAATGATTTTTGGTCAGTCTCCTTTACAATTAAAACCATGCCTATGGTGTTCCCAAACCCTTATCGTAGCCCGTATCGTGGACAAAATGCGGGTTCAATTAATTTCACTAGAAAATATGCATGAAATACAAAACTCTATTTATTTATTATAAATGCCTTGTATTGGCCCATCAAAACATTGTCGTACACTTGTTTAAGTTGCTAATACATCACTTATTTTACAATTTACAGTTTTATGTAGCATATTTTTGGTGAAACGGAACGCACTCTCAAAACGCGTCGTCCTCGATAACGCCGGTAGTGACGTCAAAGTCTGTGTGTCAAAACAACACCTTTATTAGAAAAGTGCATAAAGTTTCACTAAGATTTTATTATAATAATGTTATTGCAATTTTTACTTGACTAGAGCACATACAATTAGTAAAATTATTCTAATAAGGGCAAAATTTTGATGTAAACAAAGCGGATTGTGGTAAATGACGTCACATCATGGCCGCGACAGCTACGGACGTTGTAACTGTCATATAAAATTGCAGGAGTTTAATATTATTTTAAGCGAAAAGCTTGATCTTAACATTTAATACTTTTCTTGGGTTGCTGTATTTTATTGATTTAAGTGAAGAAAAAATTTCGTGCATATTCCTCACTGGAGATCACATTCTTACTGATTTATTAATGTATCTATGTTTGTTGCAGCCAAGTGACGCGCAGTTCTCGTCGCAAGTCATGGTGTACAAAGACATCGGCGAGGAGATGTTGCAACATGCTTTCGACGGTAACGACCATTCGCTTTCCTTCCTACTTTCACCCACTACACTACCCACTAATTGCGCTTTCTTTTCGCGAATTGCTGTATCTGTGCATCTCAGATCGGCGTATCTTTGTGATCTACTTTTGGGGTTGTATTTTTGTTAAAATTGGTCTGAATTAACCGGTAATCGTGTTTACTTAATGGAACTGCTGATTTATTTTTGAAATATTTATAGCGACGAAAAATTTGATTAATGAACCATCCGGTTAGGCTGGTATAGTATGTGGGGAAAAACTTTACATTGTTATACAGAACCAGCTAAACATACATGAATGGTTTAAATAGGAAAGGCGTATCTTAATATTGGCCACATAAGTTGGGCTCGGATGATAAATCAATCGATGTCGGGGTCAATGGCTTACCTGAACCCTATACGGTACTTAAAAATGGATTAACTTTCATCAAAATGCCCTTAAATTTCAATTAATTGTCGTTTTTCCGATAAACTATAGGATGTCGCGTCATTAACACACTCGTACAGTCTTGACAATCGATGGTTTTCAACAGTTTCGAAAAATATGTACTTATTATTACTCATTGTTAAAGAAAATATTGTTTCCATTGCAAATATTACATAGTATCAGGTCTCGTTTACTAATAGGTTGTTATAAACATGAAGGAACGCCTACATTTTAATAAGCAAACCTATAGTACCGATCTAGCCAAGAAATTGAACTCAAAAATATTTTAACTAAAACAAAAGAACATCATACAAAATTGTACCTTCTAATGTTATCTGATTATTTCACAGGCTACAACATATGCATATTCGCGTACGGGCAGACCGGCGCGGGGAAGTCCTACACCATGATGGGCACGGGGAACGATGGCCAGCAGGGAATCATCCCGCAGATCTGCAAGGATCTCTTCAGGCGCATTAGACAGACCTCCTCGGATGACCTGAAATATTCGGTTAGTATTGTACTGTTGAAGAACGGCTCCAAGAACGTGGAGCATGGCGCAAGCAAAGAGAGGCCAGGTCTATACTCAGCAGTGGGTGAAGTTAGGCTGTGGATGTAGGTTTGATCTTGTGGCTGTACTTTCATACAAGCCTAAAAGCTTGACCCTATAACCTACTACTCATCATCATCATTAATTTCAACCGAAAGACGTCCACTGCTGGTCATAAGCTTCCCCTAAAGGGAGGAAGGTTTTGCCATTATCGCCACGCTTGGCAGGCGGGTTGGCGATCGCAGTACAGTTCTTACTAAATTACAGAGAACACTGCTGCCCATTCTCTTGTAAGAATAGGAGGTTTTAAGGCTAAGTGGAACCAAAGTGGACTCAAAATATCGCCCTGGAATATTCCTACTACTCTTCATGATTTCTGAACAGTCTGCTTGCCCTACGAGCTCGCCGTATTGTTTCCTCTAGGCACGCCACTTTTGATCCATGATATACTGGTGGAAATAAGGATGATTTTGTAGAAGCAAGCAAAGAAGAAACTAATAAACATCACGCGTTCACGCCCGCAGGTTTCATACAAATTTAGGCGTCATGCATAATCTAGACTGATGTATTATAATACCCAGTTGGTATGGTCGAGTTGAAGGTTGGGTTGATGACAACATAACTTCAATTTTCAACCGACTTCCAAAAAAAGGAGGTTCTCAATTCGACTGTTTTTTTTTTTTTTGTGTTTGTTACCTCAGAACTTCCGACTGGGTGAACCGATTTTGATGATTCTTTTTTTATTTGAAAGCTGGTGCTTCCCGTGTGGTCCCATTTAAATTTTGTGAACATCTGATGCTGATCTTCGGAGATATACATTGGAACTCTTCAAAAATAGACGGCAAAAGTGCCGTGAATGTTGCAATCGCTTGGATGTTTATTGTTTATACAACATCATGACGTAACATCACGCCTGTATGCTCTGAGGGAGTAGGTAGATGTGTAAAATACACCCAGATTTCGACAGTTAGGTATGTTAAGTTGGTGCGATCGTGTTCCGCGTGCGCCTCAAATGACGTAACATCACGCCTGTATGCTCTGAGGGGGTACGCAGATGTGTACAATACATCCAGATCTCGACAGTTCCTTCGTGTTCCGCGCGCGCCTCAAAGAGATGTCAGCAAAAGGGACTGTTCTAAAGAGATACTGCGACCCTGGAACACAAAGGGCTAAGCAGGAACATGGATGGGTTTTAGTCAGTAAAAGTCTGACACTCCCTTCCGCTCCGCCCAGAGCGGGAGGAGTAATTTGATCATTTCCCATCCGAAAAAAAAAGGTATGTTAAGTTCCATATATTGGGATACGCCTGTTCATCATCAGCCTATTAATGTTCCCACTACTGGGACACAGGCCTCCTCTCTATAAGAGAGAATGGGCTATAATCCAGCACGCGGGCCCACGGTTTGGTAGATATCACGTGCATGTCTTAGAATTTTTTGGTTCTAGGACATGCCGGTTTCCTCACGATGTTTTCCTTCACCGTTTTGAGAGCAGTGGTGATGAAATAAATTACATAAAGTAATACGCCTGCCTGGGTTCGAACCCACGACTTGCTGTTCGTAAGCCGGGGCCGCCACCACTGGGCCACCGCTGCTCACGCCTATTACTAGTCAAATAAATTCATAGCAAATATTTTTTTGGGAACAACTAAAAATGGTAAAATAAAAAACTTTTTTACAAAAAATAAAACCGACTTCAAAAAACACAAAAAAGTGAAAAATAACTTTAGCTTCAGAAGTCGGTGACAAAAAAAATATCAATCAAACAAAAGTCACCGACTTCTGAAGCTAAAGTTATTTTTCACTTTTTTGTGTTTTAATTAATTAAAAGCTAAGGCTGCATTTTCAAACACAGACATCTTAATTTCAAGACGCCATTAAGTCCTAGACTACTAATAAAATGATTGAGTGGGACAAAAAGATAACATTAGTTACACGGTATTATGAGTCGTGGCTGGTAACATATCCAAAAATCTGTGAAAACATTTTTCAGGTAACACTCTTGTTCAGTAAAGTGTTATTTCCGTTTGAAATCACAGTGGGGTAGTGTACGTGGGTGTACTAGTAAAACGGGGTTTAAAATTGATAGTTACGTAAGGGTTCTAGAAATAACGCTGACACAACGCCCACCTCCCTTTGAAACCCCTACGCGCAGGCTTCTGTATGACGTAGTTAGACTGTACTTCATTTATTTGCTTAGAATTGCCAAA
Organism: Xestia xanthographa; assembly: GCA_905147715.2. Lineage (NCBI taxonomy): Eukaryota > Metazoa > Arthropoda > Insecta > Lepidoptera > Noctuidae > Xestia > Xestia xanthographa. The sequence goes on along the minus strand of LR990660.1, from coordinate 9,783,402 downwards.
GCACTTTGCGTTACATCACGCCTGGATTGGATTCCCTTAAGGGGTGGGCAGATGTGTATGTACTTGTATGCCAGTTATGTTTTAGTCCTTTGAGGTTTAAGGTTAGTCTTTCGCCGTTTACACACACACACGTTACTACGACCTAGATCTTTAACATTACTTAGCACAAACTTTGGTTAAGCATAGATAGTGCTACTTACATAGTCTTACAGCCACACTCAGAGTCGTTCATTAAATTAGTCCTAATTAATACTTAACTAATTATCATTAAATCCGTTAATCAATGCTACATCCCAGAGACATAATTTAACGGTTAATTAGCTAATGACAGATTTAAGTATACGTAGGGCGAAGCATCCTAAAAACATCTTATCGATTGCATATCGATAAAGTCCTGGTGTAGCCACATTTAAAAAGTGTTGATATTAAATCACATTTTAAGTTTATTTATAAACGTAGAAAATTATTATTCAGAGTAATATAAATGATAATCAGTTACTTTGCTGTAAGTTTTTACTAAATTGCAAAGGGGAAGAGCTATTTTCAATGAAATAAAATAAAGCGATTGCGATTTTTTTTCTATGGCATCACTGCTGTCAACTGTCAATGTCAAGTAGTATTTACCGGGCGGGAAAGTTTGTGTTGTGAACAATGAAGGAAAGGAAAAGGAAAAAAAGAAAAAAAAAGATATTCTATTACACAGATATGTTGTGAGCGCGCAATCGTGAAGACTCGAAAACAGGCCATATGGCCTGTTCTTCCTTTATTCTGCGTCACTGCGTGTATGTGAGCTGGCTCTCCCCCGCGGCACACTTTTTTCGGTGGTTTTGTAGGTGTATAACATATCTGTTTATTAGAATATCATTGGTTGTGAATTTAAATTTCATCTGTATTAATTTACTTCTTTCTTCCTCTACTTTGAGTGAATTGTGATTCAACGACACACACCTTGTATCCTCGAAGAACTTCCATTCATATTTCTGTTTCAATTAATTAAATGATAGGTAAGTATCTGCTAACCGTGCCTCCCTGTAGCGAAGTACCGTAATTTTAGTAGTAACATTATTTCCGGTGCAAATGGTAATTCTTCTCGTTGGTTTCCTGAGGTCGGATGCCACCAACAACAATATAACACTTTACAGATTCAGGTGTAAATCTATAACTTGCCTGAAATTCGTGAATAGAATAGTTTGTACAGGGATCAGAATAATCTGGTCAATTCCGCCTCGGTTCCACTTCTCCATATCTTCTGGCATAATCTAAAAACTCAATGAAGTCTGCCAAATCAGGCATTATTCCTTTTTAATTAATAAACGTTTAGTATGAAATCGAATTCGCGGGTAAAAATATAACCCAAGGCCGAAACGTAGATGTCAAAATCAGCCATTAAATATTTAAGTAAAGGTTTTGCTTTACTTAACTTTAATTGTCATTAGGGGACGCTAATGAACCGTTATCTGACTCTGAGGGTGAACTTTTTTTAATTTTTACTAAGGAACCGTTTAAGTAACCATTAACTGACTCTGAGTGTGGCTGTTAGCCTTATACAGTCACAAAAGTCTATAAATAAATATCGCTGTACACTACATACAGCGCCATCTAGCGCGTGTCGTGTCGTAGTTGTGTCGTGGACACCAAATAGTTGATATACTATTACATATTTATTTTATTTTATTATTTTACACGTTTTAGTGACCACGTATTCAGTATATTATTTTGAACCCCCTTTGTTTTCGTATGGAAAATCATCAAATGACTCCTCCCACTCTGGGTGGAGCGAAAGGGAGTGTCAAACTTTTACTGACTAAAACCCATCCATGTTTCTTCTTCGCCCTTTGTGTTCCGGGGCCACGGTATCTCTTTCGAACAGTCCCTCAGCTCCGGCAAGCATCGGCCCTTGCGGGCCCCTTCCTTGTGCTGACATCTCTTAGCGGCGCGCGTGGTACACGAACGCGCCGTCGACAGGAAGACCACCTAGAAAAAAAAAATACAGTTAATAAATATTGCAATTTAAGCCTGAATTAAATGATACATAAATACATTCCTGTGACTGTCGCAAGAAAAGAAAGAGTCTAGAGAATGAATAAGCCGAAGAAGACGATTAGTAACGTTTATTAATTAGATCTCAAGTAAAAACATTTAGATGGATTCCTATAAACCACATAACTGACGTCGTTGTTTTCAAAGTGAACTCAACGTTTTAATTTCAAATGCCAGATGTTTCAAACTGTCCAAGTATACGGTTCTTCTTCGTAAACCAAGTAGGATTCAAACGTCATGAATATTCATATTCATTCTAATTATATCGTTAGCAATTCAAATTGGGTTTATTTAAGGTTAATAACACTTCCGAAATACGAGAAGGAAATATCCTTTTAAGTAATTAGTCTGTATTTTAGTATTTCGTAAGTAAGAGAAACTGTTGTTCCTGATCCTGAATAATCTAGAATTTTCGTGATTGTCACGTTTTCATATTACGTGATTGAAAGTTTTTGCTCGGGGTTGTAATGATACCTAATGCTTACCTTTGGGTAAGGTAGTTACAAATGTCATATTAGGTACAGTCGTAGTGCTTTAATCTTGCGGAGTCGCCGAGCCATGCCCCCTTAAAGTTTGCGCTCGGCCGATCGGTATCTATTCATTCATTATTTCTAAACAAAGTCAACGGGGCGGAGCTCAAGAGCGTTTCTATGTTGTAAGTGCAAGCAAAATTAGCTTAGTGGTGATCAGGCGGGAGTGTCCTCGATAGTACATTAAAAGTGCTTTTGCTGGAAAAGCGCCTGTCAATTTGTCTTATCAACTTTCAAGATAAGCTAAATAATTGCATAACGGTTCTTGTTTAAAGCACTTCTTAGGTGAGACAGAAAGTTGCTTTTGCTCATTTTCTTAAATTATTCTTATACCTAATCACTTTTTGCGACACTCTTGGGTGACCATTCATATTTATACTGTGGGCCATTTCACTATAACAAAACCGAGGGTACACTTTCAAAAAGCTCTCGGGCTTTGGGAATATAAGACCGAATCTCACACAATACTTATAATGTTATCCTCTATCTGAAAAACAGGTGGAAGTTTCCTACATGGAGATCTACTGCGAGCGAGTCCGAGACCTGCTCAACCCTAAGAACAAAGGAAACCTTCGAGTGCGCGAGCATCCGGCCCTCGGACCCTACGTGGAGGACCTCAGCAAACTGGCTGTGACGTCGTACCAGGACATATACGACCTCATTGATGAGGGCAACAAGGCTAGGTGAGGAAGAGTACATGTAAATCTATCTGTTCTGTTGTGTATCACCACCATCATCACACTTGGAACACCACACACACACACATACAGACCACACACACACAGACACACAAACACATACACACACATGGTAGCACCATGGTAGATACATACATATACAGTAGATACTTTATTTATTTATTTGGTACACCAACAGCAATACATACTAAGAATTAATGTGAAACAATGAAAATAACATAAAAGTGCTGGTATGTATGCCTATTATAGGTATACGCAGCATTCACCGTAAGACAACAATATATAATTTTTCAAATCTTAATAATAAAATTTGAATACAATATACTTAAAAGAAAATTTACTTAATACTAAATGAAGTGATATGAATTATGATGATATTATACATAATTATGCATTATGAGTGTGATATCTAAAGAATTAATTTTTTTGTTAAATGGTTGCGCAGTTGTAAATGTGTTGAGTTGACAGAAATTAGTTATTTAAAGGTACCTAAATTAGTGCTCTCCCGTACCTCAGAAACTGATCTTCTAAACTTGTTAAGGGAAACGCCGAATAAATCGGTTTCCAGTAATGTGTGGGAGCTGTTATAGTTTCTACATATTCTGAGCAAAGGAGCATTGAGACCAAGGTTTGACTTGCGAAAAGGGATATGAAACAGTCTGGTGATGGGATATCTGGGAGGTTTTGAAGGGACTGAATACGAAATTTGCTCAACTAAATCACTGCATTTTATGATTCCGTTGACAATTTTGTATAGAAAAATAAGATCGCGTGAACGGCGACGATCTCGCAGCGTCTTTATGTTGAAAAAATGTAGGCGTTGCTCGTACGGACAGCGATGGCTTATTTTTCTGGATAAAAAGGCAAGATGCTTTGTGAAAACTCGTTGAATTCTTTCAATTCTTTGCGAATGAACAGCATAGAACGGATTCCACGCAACGCTAGCATATTCTAACCGACTACGCACAAGAGTGTTGAATAAAACTATTCTGGTCTTTGGAAATTGAAAGCCCCGAGTATTGCGTTTAACGAAACCCAGCATCTGTGCTGACTTCTTGACAACATTGCTGATGTGAGGTTTAAAACTCAGCTCATCGTCGACTAGAACCCCAAGGTCACGTATTTGACATACTTTTGACAGTGGAGAATTGTACAGTGTGTAAGAGGTGGGAAAAGACGATTTTTTTCTAGAAAAACGAATGAAGAAGCATTTTTTAGTGTTTAGGGCCATGTTGTTTGCTATGCACCAGTTTTCAATATTTTTTAGGTCACTTTGTACAAGCCTACTGTCAGCGGGTCCCGTGATATTTCTATAAATTTTTAAATCATCGGCGAACAGCAAGGCTTTACAATGTTTTATTTGGCTTGTGATGTCGTCTACAAATAACAAAAACAGGACTGGGCCAAGATGGGAGCCTTGTGGGACTCCAGATCGTGTGTAAAACTCATAAGAGACATAACCATTGACGGCAACGAACTGAGAGCGATTTATAAGATAGGATGCGAACCACCTTAACAACGATCCGTGGACACCACTGAGCTCGAGTTTCGCTATCATGAGTGAATGGCTCACCTTATCGAATGCGCTGCTAAAGTCCGTATATATTGCGTCAACTTCGTGTCTGCTATCAAGCGCTTCAGAAATATCAGAAAAATATTTTGCTAAATTGGTCTCGGTTGATCGCCCAACTCGAAAACCGTGTTGACTATCGGAAAGCTTAGTATCTAAGTAGTTGGTCAGAATGGGACAAACGAGACATTCAAACAGTTAGATACAAATACATATTTGTCTTTAATAGTTCAATCTTTAGCTTTGATACCAACAGTTAATGAAAATTTCGGAAAGGAATCCGTACCAAAATTTTTCTATTACTGGGGTGGTCGCTAGTTTAACTGCAAAAATGAGAAAACCTTTTTCAGTTTGTGATCTAAGAACGGATTATTTAAATCCACTTGCAAGTTAAGAGAGCTACACATAATTCGGTAGCCTTCATGATTTAAACTCATAAATACCTCGTTTTCTTTGATAAGTTATAACACCTGACGTATATTTTGACAGGACTGTGGCAGCCACCAACATGAACGAGACCTCGTCCCGTTCTCACGCTGTCTTCACCATATTCTTCACGCAACAGAGGCATGACCAGACCACTAACCTCATGTCAGAGAAGGTAAGAATATACAACATCTTCATACCTTTTATAACTTCTATATTTGGAGACTACTGCAGGCATTTCCTAGGTACTAACTGATCTTGTGTAGATTTGTAACTTCTTGAGCATTTTTTTTTTATTAAATAAAGTTCTTCCAACAGCTCTTATGTACAGATAACTGTAACTACTGTTCACTGGTGTTTTATTCAGTTTTTTTATTTAGTTATCTATAATATTGTTGTTTATAGTTTTCCGTTGGACTGCCCAAGATTGTGTTTGTTACATACCACGCCCAAACTGTAAATTATCAATATTAGAATATATAGAAATGCCACATCATAAGCATCTTCTCCTACTAAGATTTCATACTTCTATAATGATGAAAATATTTTTTGGGCCAAATACATTTAATAAAAATTTGCCATCGACACGCTAAGAAGAATGATTACTGTAACTTCTCTTCTACTTTCAGGTGTCCAAAATCTCCCTAGTGGACTTAGCAGGATCCGAGCGAGCGGACTCGACGGGCGCGAAAGGCACTCGTTTGAAGGAGGGCGCGAACATCAACAAATCCCTGACGACTCTCGGCAAAGTCATCTCCGCGCTCGCTGAGATTGTGAGTCGATTGTCACTTGTTATGCTCTATCGGTGGTAGTAGAGTAGTTCGGTGTTAGAGGACAGTTCTTCAGAAATGTACAGGGTGTAAGAGATAGCCCTCCGCAAACTCACAGGGTGCATTCAGCTCCTTAATAAAATCTTATTTTCCTTTGTTCAGTTACTATTCCTTTATTTTAATGAAAAATTACATTTTTTGTACGCAGCACTCTGTTTATGTAAATAATACGGCTAAAATAAAAATAAAAACCAATAACAATGGATGTGGAAATACTCGTTCACTTGCTGCCTAGCTACACAATTCATCGAACTCGTCGTCGCGCTTGCCGTTCGCTACTTGCGTTGTGCTACGGTAACGATATATTGCGTATGAGGAAATAAAACAAATCAAGTATATTGGATATCCACATAAACGTTCCTGAAAAAAAATATTTTACCGACCATCTTAATAAAATACTGAATTCACCCCATTAGCCTGCGGAGGGCTGTCCCTGTATTAGAGTGTTAGTAAAGTAGTTACTTCCAAACATGAATATTTTTGAAGAATATTGGTGTCAATTCTGTTGTGCACAAACTAAACTTAATTTACGCTATTGTTATCTTTAACTAAAATGCAGGGCGAGAAAAGTACGGCTATAGCTATGAACTAAGTTAGAGATGTCAAACTAATTTATGCCTTGCGCTTCACCGTGTTTTAAGTCGACATGTTTTTACGTGCACCCGTCATTTGTATGGAAATATTAGTTCAGTTAAATTTAACAGCTCTAAATTACGTCCGTCTCTTTCTCGTTTTATTAGATGGAAAGAGATAGCAATAGCCTACATTAAGTTTAGTTTGTGCACAACAGAATCGACACCATTGTCCAACTTAGGCTAGACTTAAGGACTGGTTTACTTACACTGAAGCAACTCAAGCATATTAAATGCAGTTCCTTGAAACAACTTCAAATTGCTGCATTTAATATGCGTACCTAAAAGAAAAAACAAAAAAATACCGTAGTTTTAAAAACTCATGTAAAGTGAAAATATTCATAGATCGCCTTGTTCTGGGTGCCATTACTATAGTACATTTTGATACAAGTGGAGAAAGTTTGTTATTGCATTCGAGGCGGAATTATATCACCCGAGCCGTAGGCGAGGGTGTTTTTGAGCCGAGAATTGCAATAACAAATGTCCACGTGTATCAAACGACGTTTTTCAATACACTTTTGAAGAAATAAAATAAAACAACGAAAAATATTTTTGTCACGAAATAGGAAACTATGATTTTAATTTTCTTTTTTTTTTCGCGCTTTGGTTTCGCCAGGTTGAAGGAGAGGCAATGGTATGAAGCCGTTAAACAGCCTAATATAAAAAATAGATTTATTTTATATTTTTGAATTCAGAACACAAATAAATGTTAATTTGTGTATAAAAGTAACTATTAGTTTTAAATAATCATGTTTATCTATGATATTCTATTTATAAACACAATTTGAATATTCAAAAAATATTTATGCCGTAAAGACGCAAAAAAACATTCACCTCAGACTATGGACATTGAACCAATTTGGACTAAGTATAGGTATAGTTATCTGAGGCAATTTTTATTCCCGCACACGTGCGGGAAAGTGGAAAAAATCGCACGGGTGTGAAATACATTGCATGTTGTACCTAATCGTAGCGTAGACCAGTTTTCGAGGAAGTGCATTGAAAAAATATTTTGTGTTTTGTAAAATTGGGTTTTGGGTCTTGTCAAGATAATGTTCATTTTAAACTGGTTTTGGTATGGCACTACTTATACTGGTGTTGGGGACAATATCGGTCAGTCGGCAGATTAATAAAATTACTGGGATTGGCTGACTGATCTATCGTGATACTTTTGGCTTTTTTAAGCACGAAAATAGCACTGTTCAATCATAACTTGGCTATCTTATGTTAAGTGTGAGTGTTGTGTTTAGATGATGTGTACCTTATTGTATATACCTACATAGTTTTAAGAAAATAATTTCCAACGGACCCCAAGATATTTAAATGATTGCTATTTTTTAGATTCCTAACTAAAGCACGATGTACACTAGTAGGTTTATTGAGCAAGTACACTTAGATTACCAACTTGCACAGTATTTACCTATACCCACGACTCAAGTCAGTAAGAGCATAAGAAGTCGCCTTTTTGAGAACAATTTCAGAGCCTATCCACAGAGATCAGTCTAAGGACCTCCTTTGATCCCGGTTTTGTCTCGTCATGAATGGAAAATAGATTGCCTGCATACATTTATGTGCTTGCTTCGGCTACTATAAGGCTTCGGAGCGGTCGGTAGATCCAAAATTCGAAAGATTCTAGGTCATTTAGTATAGAAAAGAGATGGTTCTTAGTGTGCAGGACGTATATTGCGACTTCTTTTTTTAACTGCAATGATAATTTGTGGATAGAACTATACAGTATAAGTTGGTAATGTAAGTAGGCCAGCAACCTTCAACTTGCTAGTGAATCGTGCTTTATCCGTAGATGTATGCTAAACTAACAAAACATTCACGTTTGTTTTAATGCCCCGTATCTCCGTGGAAATTATAATATAGTCGGTGAGTTTGGTTTTTATAATAGGATACTAGGAGTGTGTGTGCACATTACTAATATTTTGTTAACCCCCCTTTAGCGAGTGTTCCTTGTTTGTCGTGACGATAGTCATCGTCCTGCACTCAAAGGACCAAGACAATTCGATTCGTATTTCTATAGCGACTGTCACAGGCTTGACATGAACGTTTCGGTAGCTTATGTCAATCAAGTTCATTGTTGACTTTACCAGCTCCATTATTGCTGATAGATTTTCCCTTTGTCTAGGTCCTCTGATGACGTATTGAGCTATTTTGACAGTTCAATAATATCCATTTCGTTTACTGTTCTCAACAAAGCGAAAGGTCGAGCGAATCCGTGTTCTTCACGTTCATAATAACTGTCATTTATTTTTTTGGAATACTGTAAACCCTCTGTCGGGCGAACGAAATGAACACGACGTTCGCTTTGACCATGGCGTTTTTTTGCTGACATGAAAACCAAACGAATTGTGTATGTTGGATTGGAAAATGATGATGTATTACTTTAATTATGTCGTTACGACCCCATGGGAACACTCGCTTCAAATTAAGCTAAATAATTGCTTGTACTGAGAGTGAGTTCACTGCACTGTGAGCTTCGAACTCATAGCCTAAAAGTTGCCTAACCAACGCCTTAGCCAGTCGGCTATTGTTGCTTTTATTCAATACACATTTGTAAAATTTAAATTTAGGCAACCAAATTTTTTCTACCATTGGTTTACTTGCAATATTTGGCTTTTTGACTTAGTTCAGATGACCGTGCGATAGTGAGTTCTATGCTTAATGTGCATAAACAAAAAAGCTAATATAGTAAAAGCTTTGCAGGTTTAAAAAAACGTGCGTCGTCGCACGACTGTCTATTCTTGACCTTGTGCTTAAAACTGCTTGATCTGAGTTTACACACTTAGATCTTGCCTTATCCGTATTAAAAGCTATCGGAAAATATCTGCGTGTCTGAGTCTTTAGCTCTTCTTTTGTGTAATTAGTTTCCAATAGTATCTAAAGTATAGTTCATCAAGTGACTAGTACATAGATATTGAGGGAATTAGGCTAGCCGTACTTTGGACACGATTTCGTACGGATTTGAGTATACCTACGTTGCGCAAATATGCACGAAACATCTCCATTGACCAAGTATTATAGGCTCTCGCTATGGATACCTATACGTTAGTACGATGATCTCTATGAATTCCAATAGTACCCACATCAGCCATTTTGCATCGTCACACGTTGTATGGACAAAATGGACATTGTAATCAATCTTCGGCTGGCGATACACGGATATCTTCCGATAGCTTCCTCAGCTTAGCTTCTACATGTGCTTCATAACGACCATCCTTCTCCACCAGGCGTCAAAGAGCAAGAAGTCGAAGAAAGCCGACTTCATTCCCTACCGAGACTCGGTGCTGACCTGGCTGCTACGAGAGAACCTTGGAGGCAACTCCAAGACTGCTATGATTGCCGCCATATCGCCAGCCGATATCAACTTTGACGAAACTCTTAGTACACTCAGGTAAGCAACTAATCTTACGAAAATTGGTATTTCTTATTCAAACGTAGATCGAGCAATTAAAATCTCGCTTACATAAGGCTAAATATTTATTTGAATGTAATATCGGTGTACAAAAGAAAATACTAAACTGATTTCGATTGCGATACAAACGAATAGGCGCCTTTTTCACAATATATTCCTGTGTTTGTAATATATTGCCTTCATTTACAACGCAAGATACAAACTTACAACACTTGGCAGCTAAACAAAAATCATTAACCCCGATTTTTTAAAGAACACTGGCATTCCGCCGCTACAATATTGTATTGTATTGTGATATTACACAGATTAAATTGCAAAAGTTAATTCCCTGTTAAAAACACATGAGTTATAAGTCGAGCTACACGATAACTGACAAATGCTTGCACAGACTGGATAGGTCCACTCAAATCTGCGTGGTTGTTTCTTCAAAAGATTATCTCAGACACTAATCTGATTGAGTTGACCACCTCATGTGAGTTGACCAAGATTTTGTCTGGATCTTAAAAAAGACTACAACCTCTTGAGTTTGTTTCGGATTCAGAGTAGTCGGGTACGATACGCCGGCCCCAACTAGTTTAAAAAAAAACATACGGGTAAAAGTGTTTGTAAAAACCTATTTTCAAAATAAACATCATTTATCATGAACACACAATATTCTAAAAACACTTCTCACCAACAGATACGCCGACCGCGCCAAACAAATCGTCTGCAAGGCGATTGTCAACGAGGATGCTAACGCCAAGCTCATTAGAGAACTCAAGGAGGAAATATTCAAGCTGCGAGAACTGCTCAAGGCAGAGGGCATAGATGTGGAAGAAGGTAGGTCTTTGAGTGTATTGGGTGTGGCCTTGAGTTTGATTCGTTGATGGTCGGAAGGTAAACTGACGATGAAGAAAGAAAAAACAATTGACGTTGAAAAAATTGACCCAGGTTAAGGAAACACGATATATTACCGAGTTCACTGCCGGTCGACCACTTTCAACCTTATTACTTAGGGCATAGGGGTGAATATTTGTATAATTGATTTCTTCACCTGTGTGTCCAAAACAGTGAAGGACAACATTATGAGGAAACCGGGCTAGAATAATTAAATAAAATAAATATCGCTGACATTACACACACCGCCATCTAGTGCCACACTAAGCAACGAGGCTTGTGTCCTGGACACCAGATAGTTGATATACTTCATAGATACTTTTTTTTGTAAATACATAAATCAAAGACATTTGTAATATGTACCAGCCCGAACTGGACCCACGTGATGGAAAATGGCCCACTCCTACTCACAGAGTGGGGGCTTGTGTCCCAGCAGTGGGAACAGTATAGCCTGATTATGATAACGTTATGCTAAATCTTGAGATGAAAATATTCGCCAGTCGTTTAAACAGTAGCGGGGCCAACTCTGAATATTTGGTGAATCTAATAAGAACTATTTCTGTTACAAACCAATCCAGTAAAAAAATTGAATTAGATCAAGGATGATATTGCTGTAACTATAGCTTTTTCTAGTGACAAAATTTTACCATTATTGTATTATTATAATTAGAATAAAATAGTTTGTTTTAGAAATTTGCGAAAATAATATGGATTTAGTCAGTTTATCTATCGACCATCAAGATAGCTTTTCTCGGCCTTGTCAGCGAGTTAGGATGTTTAGACGTCTTGTGTGATCGTTTTGTAGCGAACAAACCACGCCAGATACGATTAACGCCACAAATACAACCATTGAATTAAGCTTGATATTCCTGATACTAAAACTTGATTCTGTTTCCAAAATCCACACGAACTAGGACCAGATGGTAAAGTCCTATACGAAAAGAAACAAGAGTCATCCAGTAAGTAACAACGATAAAGAGGCTTGCGCATTTTTGCATCTGTACACCCCACCTGTACGCTTGGCCTCCATTTTGAATCGGGGTTGCCAGACACGAAAAAAAAATATGCAAACTTTTTTGATCGATTTCGGTCAATGATCTGGCAGCCTGACACTTTAATAAAAAAAAAGCAATTTACTTTGCACCTTGTCCAGCGCTTGTGGCGTTTGTAGGCATAAAATATATAGTATTATCACTTCACGAATACATAAGAATATTATATGAACTATGGTGTGGGTCATACCATAAATATATATGACTATAGATATATAATTGCGCTTATCACTATATTCTCTTGGTGTTGGTCTGGAACACTATTGAACATGGTTATATTATATACAAATAGTGTATGTATGTAGTAAATAATAATTGGTGTGCTGATATATGTATTGTACTGAGCATTTTATTTATCGTATATGAAATGTATTTATCAATAGAATATTATTATTCTATATTACTCAGTCCCGCATTATGACAACAATCGATTTTGATTGACCAAAGATTCGATTAGGTCTTCTGGAATAAAAAAAAAAGAAAAAAAAAAACATCGTCTAGACTTACGTATTCTATATTTGAAAATTTTGATTCCGCGATCCTCTCGACATCAAGCCAACTTATTTAATTGGTTCCAATATTTGTAACACAAGTTCAAAATCGATTGTATAATCAGGTGGGTATCAAACCGTCCGCTGGCGGCCATATCACAAACATTGGCATTGGAAGAGTAATGTTGGTTTCAAAATTACATTGGTCGCCAAACGGCTGTTATATTGTGAATATTGCATTGCTACAATAAAAGCTTCCTAGCTTCCGAAGCCTTGCATGTTTTCCCATTATATTTGTGTCAGAATAGAATATTTTTGGTGTCATATTTTGTGTAGTAAACCTGTAATCACTTAAATAATTTTATCGTGGAATTTATCTATCATGAAATAGTTTGCATAACGTGAATTGCACATTAATTTGCACTATAACTCACTTAGTGCAAATTTAAAGTGTTTTATAGAAAAATATATAATCCGTACTTGAGTATAAAATATCAAATTAGAATAGATAGCCGTAGATATCGTAAATATTTACCCAATTCTACAAGCATGATTCAAACGAAAGTTAGTCCGATATATCCAAGATAGTACTATAAAGGGTAGCTCTTGCGTAGCCTTTGTTGTGTCCTTCATCAAAAGCACCTTTGATTCTACAGCAAAAATAGTAAACAAAAAATGACAATACAATGTAAAAGAAGCTATAGAAGATCTTACCTTTCTCTGATTGTCTACTAATAAATAAATCCACAAGAAGATAATTGATGCTAATTCCACAGCCGTCAATATAAAAAAGATTAAGTCATAAAAATACATAATTATTATGGAAACTTTCAAAGTCTACAAGTTTCTTTATTACCTTTACAAAGCTAACATTCTTTCATGTTACGATGATCACAGGAGAAGAGAACAACTCTTCGCCTCAACGCAAGAAGAACGAGACAGAGGTGCTGTCCCCGAAGTTGTCCCGAGCAGCCACGACTATCGCCGAAGAGGCGGTTGACCAGCTGCAGGCTTCGGAGAAACTTATTGCTGGTAAGTTTTTGTAATAAGAACATTTTTTTTTTACTTTTTTTGGTATGTAACCGTTACCACCGTTACTGTGTGCCTCACAATGATGATGGCAACTGTGGAACTAATGGCGCTAGCATAGCTTGTACCAAGCATCGTCATTGGTTGAAAATCTGTCAATGTCATTTATTCATAAATTTCAAAATAGCTTGTCCTCATTGGACAGATTGTGACTAAGCTATGGACACGCCATCTACAATCAGCTTTGACCAGCCTTCCCCATTAATGAGGCTTTCATTCGAAATTTAAATAAAACAATTTGAAGTACGGGACAAGGCTTTATACTCGTACCTACTGATAAAATAATAAAGTAATTGGAGACGTATTCTTGGAAATAATCCTGACATTTTTTATCAGAAAAGTCTCTAAATCAAGTTTTGTTGGAAAAATCTTGCTTCACTTAGCCGTAGGACACTGTACCACGATGAGGGTAATTGTAGGTGTTCGTTGAAATTATAAGAAGGTTCAAGGCATTACTAACCATTAGAAGCCAGTATTTTTCTTTTTGTTCGAGCCATTTTGAATTTTATGTCACGGCGACTATGGCCAATGTCCTTTGAACTCGAAAATAGTCGTGTTTTTTTGCATTATATGAGTTGATTGACAAACCATTTTCTATCACCAACAGAACTAAATGAAACTTGGGAGGAGAAGCTCAAGCGGACGGAACAGATACGGGTCCAGCGGGAGGCTGTGTTTGCGGAGATGGGGCTCGCCGTGAAGGAAGGAGGTATCACTGTCGGTATCTACTCGCCTAAGAAGACGCCTCATCTTGTCAACCTGAACGAGGACCCGAACCTGTCGGAGTGTCTCATTTATTATATTAAGAATGGTGAGTAAGGAAAATATAAATTATGTAGTAAAAGCTGGAACACGTAGATCTTTAAGTTTCTAAAAAAGTTGTCATGTTTTTAAAACACTTCTAGTCATATTTACAACATGGAAAACAAGCTTTGAAGGCAAGGCTGATTCTTTTTTAAATAGAATTTTGTCTGTTGAACCTTATAGATACATGTCTACTTAGATTCTTCTACAGATATCCGGTTGTATCATATAGATGTTCCATCGAATTATTAACTCAAAGAAAAAGAGTGCTTCTGCTTGCACATACTTCTGTACCAAATCACCATTGAAGGCACCATGCCTGCCGGGGTTGCGGGACTGTTCGAAAGAGATACCGTGGCCCCGGAACACAAAGGGCGATGAAGGAACATGGATGGGTTTTAGTCAGTAAAAGTCTGACACTCCCTCCTGCTCCGCCCAGAGCGGGAGGAGTCATTTGATGATTTCCCAGCCGAAAAAAAAGGCACCATGACTGAAATTCAGCCTGGAGGATATTTTTTTAGTTTTAATTGAATTCTTAAACACAATAGAGATGATGACTGACTAAAAAAAATATGATTCTGTTTAGTCCGTCAGTTAGATTATCGAAAAATATTGGATACTTGTTTTTTTGTTTTATCAAATTAATAAAAATTGACGAAGTTAAAACGTGTCAAAGATCATGGGGCTTGTGACGTCACAGTTGAGTAAAAAATGTGCTGTAAAAATACTCAAATGTGACGTCACACGAGTTTGCGACGCAATGTATCGTCTTCATTTTTTGTTTACATGAAAAAAAGAAAAAATATGTGTTCAATATTTTTTGAAAACCTATATGACGAACTAATTAGTTTTTTTCTGTCATCTATCGTACAAAATATAACCCATGGTGAAATCCCCAGGTGTAACCCGCGTGGGTACCTCCGAGGCCAACGTCCTGCAGGACATCCAGCTGTCGGGCTCGCACATCCTGAGCGAGCACTGCATCTTCGAGAACACGGACGGCGTCATCCTGCTCATCCCGCATCGAGACGCGCTCATCTATGTCAATGGACGGGAGGTAAGGAAATACTAAGCCATTGAAATCTACATCTACACTAATATTATAAAGAGGAAAGATTTGAATTTTTGTATGTAACGAATAACTTAAAAACTACTGGACCGACACTGGATCTGAAATTCTTACAGTATTAGAAAGCTAAATCTTTACCGAGTAATATAGGTTATAAATCATGCAAATTAGCCGAGCTATCACAATTTTCGCGGACGAAGTCGTAGGCGAAGTGCTCGTTAAAGAGGTCTTAATAAGTAGGTTAGACGAATTTGTATCTCTTGGCTCAGATTTCCTGGTAAAGGAAAAAATACAGACTACCAAATGCCGCATCATCTTGGCCTGCTATACAAATAAGTTCATCCTGACTATCGGCTTCCGGCCAAAAATCATATCCTATACTATTAAATGAGCAATATTTGCATGTTTCAATCACGTTCTCGAAAACGTCTCTAACGGTTTCGATGAAAGTTGCAATATAGGCGGTTACAGGGGCGCAAAAAACGATCTAGCGAGATTTCATGTCTACCTTAGCTCGGTCGCCCAAGTATTTATATTTAATCATACACACATATCAATTATTTTATAGTAGATATTGTGTTTTAGTCAAAATAAAAAGCGTATCAACTGCTCCGAGATCCATTTGTTTTTTGCTTCTAACTAACAATACTTTATTATTACACGACGACCGCCTACAAAAATTACAAAGTTTTCTGTTAAACTGCTAATCTTTGAAACGTAAACAAAATTACTTTTTCATCCCTTCTATTCGAAAAGTGTCGTTTTGTTCCCCTTTTAGCGGGAGCAAAGTAGCTCTTTTCTCCACTAGACTTTTTAGCGGGCAGTAATGAGATTTGAATTTGGAACATGAATCGTTCATTGAAATCGAACGAAAATTGTATAAATTAGTGTTTGTACGGTGCGGGGGTCAGCACCCGCATTGTAGAAAATATCAAATTAAGAGTTGCAGATAGTTCGCCCATGCCATTGTCACCGCGCTCTTCTACATCAAAGGAACCTTTTCCTGAGCACCAGCCAGACACTGAGATTACAAACACTCAAAATACTGGATGACTTTTTTACCACTTTCCAAAAAAAATGGGTATATTCGGTGAATGGAGTAGAAGCTTAAGGCATACCTAGTTTTGTTTTTCTTTTTTCCACAGTTTAGAAAAGAATTGATCCATCATCAAAAAATGCTACAAATTTCAAGTAAACAGAACAAAGAAAGAGATAATAAAAAACAAAAAATGTAACATATCGAATTTCACATCAAACGAAAAAATATATATATTTTTTTATTTCGAATTAAAAAGAAAACTAAGTGTGGCATTTGCTTCTACTTCGTTCACCTATTATACCCATTTTATTTTGAAAGTGATCAAAATGTCATTCTGTATAAATAAATCCACAACTATATCAATCCCAAACAAAACACACACAGTGACAATAAATTTTCAAAATTTCGCCAGTGTATTAGATATAAACTTAGGATATAAATATAAATTTGTAATTGACCTTTTTAGCCGTGTGGTATCCGGCAGAGTAGAATAGAACCAACCCATTACACTCACGGGTGTCGTACAAGGCGACTAATGTCTGAGGCAGAACACCTTACGTCTCCGTAGACATGAGAATGGGCAGCAGCGTTTCCTGTTAGTATTTCATCACTGCGATCTCCAATCCGCCTGCCAAGCGTGGAGATTACGGCAAATTCCTCCCATTATGGGAGAGGCTTATGTCCAGCAGTGGACTTTATGGGCTGTTGTAGTAGTTGTAGTAATTGACCTTTTTTACATTCATGTCATTTTTTTAATTAAACTTATTCATTAATTACTTAAAAGGGTCTCTTATATAAATAAGAGACACTTTTATGTAATTAATTTCTTTGTCTACTACTAATTCTCATAGAACGAGATGAAAAGTAGAGTATATGACTCGAGAGCAAACATATTTTTCTCTCAGGCGATGTACTTTGAATCCCTCGCTACGCTCAGGATTCTATTTTAGAATCCCTCGCTATGCTCGGGATTCTATTCTAGAATCCTTCGCTTCGCTCTGGAATCAAAATAGCGCCCTCGCCGTAAAAATATTATTTTGCTCCCTTGTCATACAATCTACTATTTCATCCCACCTATTCGAAAAAGACGACTTGGTTCGCCTTTAAGTGCACCCAAAGGTAGTGTTTTCTATAATAAACTTTTAGCGGGCAGTAATGAGTTTTTATTCCTCTTTATAAGTGCGCCGCAATTATCTTTGCGGCGCACTTTTTGAATTTGGAACATCTTAGTGTTCAGCGCCGAAAGAAATCGAACGCAAATATTGTTTGAATAAAGACTGGCTGGTACGACGGCCCATAGTTGCGCCCGCCCGCGCCGCCACGCTGGCTGATTAAAAAAAAAACGCGCGAACTACAGACCGCGTTTTCGTCAATTTTCATGAATTGTTAGAAATTCATGGTTTTGTTTTGAAAAATTAGTTCTTCAAGTGACAGTGAATAAAAAACACAATAAAGTGAAAAATAACTTTAGATCTTCAGAAGTCGGTGACCTTTGTTTGATTCATTTAGTTTTTTTTTTGTCACCGACTTCTGAAGCTAAAGTTATTTTTAACGTTTTTGTGTTTTGTGAAGTCGGTTTTATATTTTGCAAAAAAGTTTTTTTTATTTTTCCATTTATTAATATCCTACCCAAATATTAGATAAGTATGCATTTATTTTACATGTTGAAATTAGACCACACGACTGAAGTAAAAATGTTCATAAAATAAAAACTACTGGGCCAAACTATGTTAAATTTTTATAGGACCAAATGGCAACTATTCCGCATCAAACTAAAGAATAATCACGTCAATCGGCTCATTAATATCAGCGTAATCGGTGTAAATACATTAAAAAAAATAACAGTAAAATTGAGATCCTTCTCCTTTTTGAAGTCGGTTAAAATTATGAGGCGCCTTTAATTTTCTCATAGTGGGTGATGAAAAGTAGAGTGTATCACTCGGGCGCAAAATATATTTTTGGCTCGGGCGACGTACTTTGAATCCCTCGCTACGTTCAGGATTCTATTAAAGAATCCCTCGCTACGCTCGGGATTCTACTCTAGAATCCCTCACTTCGCTCTGGATTCAAAAAAGCGCCCTCGCCGTAAAAATATTATTTTGCTCCCTTATGATACAATCTACTATTTCATCCCTTCTATTCGAAAAGTGTCGTTTTGTTCCCCTTTTAGCGGGAGCAAAGTAGCTCTTTTCTCCACTAGACTTTTTAGCGGGCAGTAATGAGATTTGAATTTGGAACATGAATCTTTCATTGAAATCGAACGAAAATTGTATAGATACTGGCTGTAAGTGTTTGTACGGTGCGGGGGTCAGCACCCGCATTGTACACACCATTGTTGCCACGCAAAGGAATCAATGCCTTTTCCTGAGCACCAGCAAGATACTGAGATTACAAACACTCAAAATACCGGATGACATTTTTATCACTTCCAAAAAAATAGGTATATTAAGTGAACGGAGTAGAAGCTTATGGCATACCTAGTTTTGTTTTTCTTTTTTCCACAGCTTAGAAAAGAATTGATCCATCATCAAAAAACGCTACAAATTTCAAGTAAACTTTTCATTAGAACAAAGAAAGAGAAATTAAAAAAACAAAAAATGTAAAATATCGAATTTCAAATCATACGAAAACAATGTTTGTTTTCCTTGAATATGGAATTAAAAAAAAAAAACTAAGTATGCCATTTGCTTCTACTCCGTTCACCTATTATACCTATATTTTTTTTTGGAAAGTGATAAAAATGTCATCCTGTATAAATAAATCCACAATTATATCTATCCCAAATAAAACACACAGTGACAATAAATTTTCAAAATTTTGCCAGTGTATTGATATAGATATAAATTTGTAATTGACCTTTTTTTACATTCATGTCATTTTTTTAATTAAACTTATTCATTAATTACTTAAAAATGTCTCTTATTTATTTTCTCATAGAACGAGATGAAAAGTAGAGTATATGACTCGAGAGCAAACATATTTTTCCTTCAGGCGATGTACTTTGAATCCCTCGCTACGCTCAGGATTCAAAATAGCGCCCTCGCCGTAAAAATACTATTTTGCTCCCTTGTTATACAATCTACTATATCTTGGAAATCGCTAAAGTCCTTGTACCACTTCATCTAGTAGCATCAATTTTCTATCAATCCCTTTGTCCCCAGCTCGCGGAACCCGTGATCCTGAAGTCAGGGTCCCGTGTGATCCTGGGCAAGAACCACGTGTTCCGCTTCACGCACCCCGGGCAGCCGCGAGAGGAGCCCGTCAACAAGGAGAACAAGGAGCTCACCGATACCGCCAGCAATGCTGACAACGACTGTGAGTATACGTGCCCGGTGAAACTGAACGCCATTAGTATATCTACACTGCGTTGAGTTTCTGTCAGTGTCATCGTTTGTTACGGAAAAGGCATGACGACAGTATCAAAAAATTGCAAATCTATTTAGTCCGTCAGTTAGAGTATTGGAAAATAATGGACACATATTTTTTGTTTTTGTAAATCAATGAATATTGACAAAGATTAAACGCATCAAAATAGGGAGTCACGAAAATTATCGGTTTTTCTCGGGTGTCGTTTTCGTGGTTTTTGGGGTCGCTGATAATCGTGATCGTGATCGTACTCGTGACGTCAGAACGCACTAAAAATTATACCAAGGCGTGACGTATTGAGAATTTTAAATGCGTCGTATCTTCGTCAATTTTGGTTTATGTAACAAAAGAAAAAATATGTGTCCAATAATTTTTGGAAATCTGTCTGACAGACTAATTAGTTTTTTTTTTGTCTTCTACCCTATTATGATAATCAAGTTGACAGCATCAGAAGCAGACTGAATAAGTTGACCCGCGCGGTACGCGTGCTTTTGGATAATCATCTGCCTAGCCTTTTCCCAACTATGTTGGGGTCGGCTTCCAGTTTAACCGGATGCAGCTGAATACCAGTATTTTACATGGAGCGACTAGGTACCTATTTGATCTCCACAACCCAGTTAGTACTGGGTAATACAATACCCCTTGGTAAGACTGGTTGTCAGACTTTTTGGGCCTCTGACTACCTAACGACTGTCAAAGATCTATAAATGACAGCCGGGACCAACAGCTTAACAAGCTTTTCGAGGCACGGAGGTAACTCGGTATGTAAGGGTGGTCACCCATCCACAGACCAACCTAGGCAAGCACGGCTTAACCTAAAGATCGACCCGAGTGGCTGTTATTATTTAGCCACGAGCTCCATTAATCTTAAAAGCAACAATAGACATTATTAAAAAAATAAAAACTTTTTACCTTTACCTCTATTGTATCTTGTGATTGAAGTGACATTAGCACTTAGGCCCCGTTCCCTCTATGTAGTGACGATCAATTTATCGTTGGTTTTTAGTAGTCAAAAGTCGTGGACGACAGTAATCGCGTCGTCCTATATGTGAATAACAACAACAGCCCATAACGTCCACTGCTGGACATAAGCCTCTCCCATGATGGGAGGAATTTGCCGTAATCTCCACGCTTGGCAGGCGGATTGGAGATCGCAGTGATGAAAGACTAACAGAAAACGCTGCTGCCCATTCTCTGGTCTACGGAGGCGCAAGGTGTTCTGCCTCAGACATTAGTCGCCTTATACGACACCTGTGACTGTAATGGGTTGGTTCTATTCTACTCGGCCGGATACCACACGGCTAACACGCGTACGGCACATGGCGATATGTGAACACCTCCATTTAAATACAGAAGCCACGAGACTTAAAACTACACGATTATCTGTCGTTACGACAAGCAAAGTAGTTTTAAAGCCGTACATAAATCAACCCCAGAAGTTTCTCCAACCACAAACTAAGCTAACCTTCGTATTCTTCTCCACAGCTGGCACCACGGACGCGGACGGCAAGAACGTAGACTGGGACTACGCGCAATGCGAACTGCTGGAGAAGCAGGGCATCGACCTGAAGGCCGAGATGCAGAAGAGGCTGATGGCTCTCGAGGAGCAGTTCCGCAGGGAGAAGGAACATGCGGACCAGCAGTTTGAGGAGCAGCGGAAGGTAGGAATCAGCCTAATTTGAGAATAACTTGGACCCCTTCTTAATTCATTGTAATGAAAATGACAAAGACAAAAACATTAATCATCATCATCAGCCAATTAATGTTCCCACTGCTGGGACACAGGCCTCCTCTCTATGAGAGGGAATCGGCTATAATCCACCACGCGGGCCCATTGCGGATTGGTAGACGTGACATGTCTTCGAATTTTTGGTTCTAGGACGTGCCGGTTTCCTGACGATGTTTTCCTTCACCGTTTTGAGAGCAATGGTGATGAAATAAATTACACAAAGTAATGCGGAGGTCTGGGTTCGAACCCACGACTTACTGTTCGTAAGTCGGGGCCGCCACCACTGGGCCACCGCTGCTCTCAAAAACATTCACAAAGCGTTTATTTTAAACTGATATCCAAAAATGGCACCCTTAGAATTATAAAAAAAAATCTCAAATGTTCGACCTGTGATCAAAACTAAGCTTCCCATATCTACTGCCACTAAGGCCCGTTTTCTATAACTTACTTACGTATAACTGTCAGTAAATATATTACGTCTCCTAGCTATCGGTGTTTCTTTATACAAAGTTAGCTTGAAATATCCTATCCGCGTACCTGTCACTTATTCATAGAAAAATCAAAGTAAGCTTTTCTGTGACGTTTTGTTTATATAGGTCCGTAAGCTAAATGTCAAATAGACAGAGATAGCAACCTACCGATACCTGTTAGTAAGTTATTTAAAATGGCCGTAAAAGACGGCTAGATTTTCTCTTTGCACTTTAAAAAGCTTTTCCTCACTTTTCGTCATTCTGTTTCTAGTTGTACATTCCAAGATTCTTGTTGTAGAACTACGAGGCCCGTATCGACGCTCTACAGCGTCAGGTCGAGGAGCAGAGCGTCACCATGTCCATGTACAGCTCCTACACGCCTGAGGACTTCCATAATGATGAGGACATATTTGGTAAGTCACACATATTGTCCACTATGGGTAAAAGCGCATCATAAGGCTGACCAACCTCTAATGGGGTAGATGATACACCAATCAATTGAGATACTTTTTAAGAGCTGTCACAACGCAGTTCTCGCATAGATTTTGTATGGCAATAGGCAACTGAGACGGCACTGTTTATTCAACTCAATGACTCAACTATTTATTGATTTCAAAGCAACTAAAAAACGAATTTGGCAATTAATTGAAAATAAATCGGGTTTTCAGGCCCAAAATAAAGTGTTTTTTTTTTAGAGATAGGTAGGTGTCTTGGAATTATTGTTTTATGGTGTCATCTACCCCATTTCATAGATCCATACGATGCTATGTATTTAGCGAAGTATTGGGCCAGTTTATAGTACCGCCGCGCGCCGACGCAAAGAATAAAGTGTAATAGATCAATCGATTTGATCAATCGAGAAGTGATCGAGGTCAAGAGCAGGCCCATATTGTAATAAATAATAAAAATTAAAAAAAATCGTAACAAATTTGATGTAACTTGCACTGTAGCGTTTCTATCCTGTAGAAAGGTATTTTATCTGGCATTGTAAAACTAAAGATGCCTGATTTCTAAACATGCTAACAATATGATGTTATAGGCATGACGACAGTATCAAAAAATTGCAAATCTATTTAGTCCGTCAGTTAGAGTATTGGAAATTAATGGACACGTATTTTTGTTTTTGTAAACCAATGAATATTGACATAGATAAAACGTATCAAAATTCGGGAATGGGGGCTCGTGACGTCAGAACTAGTTAAAAATTATACCACGGCGTGACGTATTGAGAATTTTAAAAGCGTCATAATCTTCGTCAATTTTGGTTTACGTAACAAAAGTAAAAACACGGGTCAAATATTTTTTGATAATCTAACTGCCGGACTGCTAACTACTAACTAATTAGATTTTTTATGTCGAATATTTTTTATTTTTTTATTATTATATTTTTTATCCTTTGAAGCTTTGGTTTACTTCTAGGTGAATTGATGCGACGAATCGTATAATAGAATTCACCTACCGTAGAATAGGGTAGACGTGTTTGCTTTTTATGATATTGTCCCATTTTTGTGCCAATAACTAACAAATATTTCACTTTACGATGTTATTTCCTCTGTGCAGTAAACCCGCTGTTTGAGACGGAGTGCTGGTCAGCTCGCGAGGTGGGTCTGGCGGCGTGGGCCTTCCGCAAGTGGAAGTACCATCAGTTCACCTCGCTCAGGGACGACCTCTGGGGCAACGCTATCTTCCTCAAGGTTCGTTCTATATTATCATTAGTGTAACTTGACGCGGCAATGGCAGTAAGGAGTTCTACAGATAATATGTTCGACTCGGCATAATTAGGAATCTGTTCCTAATCATACCGCAAAAAAAAAATATCGGGAATCTCGAATAGTGCTGGACGGTCCCGAACATGATTCAGCGATGGTAAATGCCGTATCCGAGTTTGCCGAAAGACACGAGTCTAATATTAGCGGCGGTGACAACAGATGAACCGTCACTAAGTTCTTTTTTACCAACCTAAAATATTCTCACCTGATAAAATCACAATACTTTCACCAAACTCCTCTTACTCATACCCGCAGGAAGCCAACGCGATCTCCGTAGAACTGCGCAAGAAGGTTCAGTTCCAGTTCACCCTTCTGACCGACACCCCCTACTCCCCCCTCCCGGCCGAGCTCGCCCCGCGCGACGACGCCGACGACGAGTATCGCCCCTCCGCCCCCACTGTCGTTGCCGTCGAGGTCACTGACACTAAGAACGGGGCCACGCATTACTGGACTCTGGAGAAGTTACGGTAAGTGATAATAAAGAAAGATATAAGTAGGGAATTCGAGGATCAGTATAGGGATAGTCCGGTTAAAGAGAAGCCAGCCTCATAGGTTGACCTGGGACCTGGGAGATGCCATGTCGAAAGAGATCTGTATAATTACATGTGTGTGAGACCTGGCTAGAATGATATGCTAGGTAAACAACTCATAAGGTTCAGTCAAATTGATACGGGCAGATTACTACGAACACCTGACTTTGACAGATACTTCAGAAGGTATAATACGGCCAACGTTTCTTGGCGAGTCCGAACTTCGCGCAGAAGGTTACGCAATAACTTTTTAAGGTACTAAATGGTGGCATGAGGCGTCGTGCGGGGTACACGGTAATATGTCTCAGTCACACGTTAGCATTGGTGTCGTATTCCGTGTCGCTGTCTCTGTCTTGAGCACAGTCGGTCACAAAAGTTTGCAAGTGTCAGTTGGCACTTATATTATTCGCCAAATATGCCAACCAATGCATATTAGGGTAAATTTATTCGTACATTGGTTTATAAACATCATAACATATAACACATCTGTTTACCGCCCCTATTTATTTATAGTAGTACAACAAAAAAAAAACCGAATAATATACGCTTTTTTATACACGTCAACCAAGCGTTCTGTACGTCAAACTAAGTAATTCTACACAAAAAATATTGCTGGAAATCAAAATTTTTGCTGGGGTGGAAAATCACGTTTTACGGTAAGACTCTATGCGGTGCATTCAAAACATTGTGCTGATAGATGCATTGAATAGTACGGGGACGTGGATGTATTTAAAGTTATGACATTAAAACGTTGTAGGTATATAAAAAAAAAGGAAAAAGTTAAAATTTTGCCCGACGTTTCAAGAGGAGAGAGTTTTTAAGTAAATACTTAAAAACTTTCTCTTCCGGCCGGGCGCTCTGCAAGCAGAAATAGTCCTTATGGTGGTCAAATGCAAGTTTGGTTGACTGTACATTATCTGTCAATCAACAACAGTCTGTTCGTTCCAATTTGACTGAACTCTAAACTAAAAACTGGTGTATAAACTTAGATTCGACTCAACAATTGACAATTTTTAAAAAAATATCAGAAGAGGGAAAATGAGTTCCGTCCACATATTATTCATTTTATTTTAAGTAACCTGAAAATTAGGTATTAATCTAATGATTGGGAAAAATGCATAGCCTAATTATTAAAAGAAATATATCTTTATTTACATTGACCAGGAATTATTTTGGTCTATTCCAATCATTTATTTACTCTAGGAACTATTCTTATTTTAAGTTTCGTATTTTTTGTTTCTCAAGATTTATTTTTCTCAAAATACATATTGTTTGACTTCACATTCATTATTTGGTTAATTTTGTTGCATTTTGTTTCTACTTTTCGTCTAAATATTTTATTCCTCGAGAGTTGAATATAAACCTGTTTTGCTGGTGCCGTGTTGAGAAATTTCCACTATGTATTTAATTGTATATGTATAAGTTTGGTTATATATCTGTACTATAGACATTGTATATAGCCTGGGTGGGTAAGTACACTTTCTTGTATTAGGACTTTATGTATAGTTGCAATGTCTATCCCACTTCTAATAGCGCTTGTTTCATTTGCTGCTTTATTATTTATAATTTCTCATTTTAACGTGCTATTTAAATTTAACGTTACAATAGTTTTCCCTCATTTTACGAAATCATTACTTAAGCAAATGAAGAGAATTCGTTACATGTTGTTTTTTCATACATTTTTGCTTAATAAAAGCAAACAAATAAGTACTATTTTTTACCACATTTTGTTATCCTTTCATTTTAAATCCACAAGAAGTTCGCGTGATGAATTTCTGATCATTTGCTCGATCAAAATGAGAGGGCATGCCTACTCCTTACGAGATTAGCGTAGAAAGTCCAATCCTTTCTTCCTTTTTAAACATAGAACAATGTTTAGAATTTTCTAGTTCTGTTTTTATTGTTTAGATATCGTTACTATAAAGAAAATATTCTGGGATGACCTTGAGGATTTGATTACATACGAGTGAGGCATATCCTCTCAAAAGCCCCAGGTAGGAGAGCTAGGTCGGGTAGGGCAGCGGCGGGCTTCATGGCTGTATTGTCCGTAGCCATCGGCTGGAGCTCATGCGCCAGATATACAACATGAACGAGAGCGCATGCCCCGAGGACGATGTCGCGCCGCCTCTGGTGCTGGCCCCGCCGCCACTGCCGGCCATCCCCGGCCACACGCTGGGCCAGGCTGGCCAGGCCCAGCCCGACATACTGCACTGTATATCTGCGTGCGCGCAGCAGACGCGCCTCTCGCTAGCCAACCTGCTGCCCTCCAGGTTTGTGAACGCCGACCTGCGCCTCGCTTAAGCCCTAACTCGCGTCGAGATTGATAATAGCGATTTCGCTGTGGAAATTAAAGTATCATATCGTTCTCATAGGCCCTATAAACTGTTCACATTCATAATTTGACATTGACAGAAAATACTGGAAATGAATATACTGAGAAGTTAAAAAAGGACTTTTCACCGACGTCTTTCTATAACGTTCTTGAAGTAAAATCTTCTTATCCAGTTAAATCGCTAAATTCAATCAAGATGTACCGGGCTTCAAAGACAGACCGACCAGGGACGCAGACACGAGCTTAGGGCTGTACAGGCTGTGCACGACGGAGGCCTGTGCCTTAACAGTGTTGTCGCACTGAGGACTTACATGTGCCATGCACTGACAGCTTGCAACATGTACTTGTACATACACACAAACAGATGGATTGTGGTTGTAGAATAAAAAAAAAGTGTATTTTAACGTAAATTGAACCATATGTATAAGGCTTACAATAGCTTTCCACTTATAAGTGTATGTATGATATAGTTGCTGTAGATAACAAGCGTGCCATTTGTTACTTTTGTTAAATTAAATAAGGTTCAAATTCAAATGGTCGAAAATGTGAAATGCAGCAACTATCTTCGAGATTATTACGATAGCTTTATGTTCATTTCACAGAAGTAGTTATATGTATTTCGCGACTCCACGCTTCTCATGTACCTTGGATTCGATGTGAAAGATCAATGATATTTTAATAAACAGATATATTATACACCTACAAAACCACCGACAAAAGTGTGCCACGGGGCAGAGCCAGCTCACATACACGCAGTGACGTAGAACAAAGGCAAAACGAGCCAATTGGCCCGTTTTCGAGTCTTCACGATTGCGCGCTCACAACATATCTGTTTAATAGAATATCATTGTGAAAGATAGACAAATCATACTCGAGGTGAAGCTACACTATCGTTACTTACTTCAACTTAGAATAAACTTTTAAAACGTTCAAGTACGCACTTTACTGCGCAAGTTATGGTTGCACTAGTCTGGCTTCACACTAAGTATCAACTTAGTGTCGAACATGAGTAATTATCTAAGGCCCACTAAGCACTAAATGTATTTAACACTTTTTCTATTTAAAAAATCTGTATGTTTCAGTTGAGACAAAACGTCTTCAATATGTTTAAGTGCAAATGGGCCTAAATGTGATGTCATAGTAGAATTTAGAAATCATTCCCTTAGATTTGTTATATACATATAGACATTATTAAACGTGAATATTACAATACTGCCGCCTTTCTATGTGAACAAAACTATCTGTTAAAATGATGACTATGCGATTGGTACATGAAAATCTTTCGCAGCTGTTTATTTAACGATTTGGTTTAACAAATAACCGTCATTTTGACCGATTGTTTGTCAGTTACTTTGTATAACATGACTGTATTAATAAAATTGTTTAAGAACAGTCGCCAGCACATCAAACTACAATTTGACAAATTACTTTAATAAATTTTTCAACTTTATTACTAAATTATTAGGTTCAAAGTTGATTCAGAAAATTGGACAGTTTCGGGTGAATTGATGAGCTGGCATCTGCACCTACTATACGATAAAAATATGAATTACTATCACCGTAATGTGACATTTGAGACAGTTTTTTTCATTACATCCACGGTAAGGTAGTATCTATATTCATTCTTATTTTAATAGTATAGTAGTAGTATATACAACCTGTGCTTTAATCCTGTAATACACACTGATTTTAGAATTATCCAAATTAATATAGCACTAGATGTTATTACTGTTCTGTGTATTATTATTTTGCCAAAGGTTTACATTTTATTTCAGAGTTTAATTATTATCCAGCTTGCAATGTGCTACCATCTATAAATGTACCTTGTATGAATGAATATAATATGTATTGCATGTATAATGTTATAAAGATATAAGCAGAACACAGAATAGCCGTGCCGCTAGAGATTGGCATAACTAATAAAATAAGTGGCGCCGAGAAGTTGTGCTCAACTTCTGCCACGAAAGTCCTTTAAAGCTTGGTTTGTTTGGATAGTGTTGATAATGGTGTCGATTCTCTTGTGCACAAACTAAACTTAATTTAGGCTATTGCTATATTTTTCTCTCTAATAAAAGGAGAAAGAGACGAACGTAATTTAGAGCTGTCAAATTTAATTGGAACTAACATTTCCTTACAAATGAAAGGTGCACATAAAAACATGTCGACTAAAAACATGCTGAAGCGCAAGGGATAAAGTAAATAGTTTGACATTTCTAACTTAGTTCATAGGTATAGTAAAATATAGCTTTAATTAAGTTTCGTTTGTGCACTACAAAATCGACACCAATGCCACCTCCTTATACTAATATGTATAAAATGGCCACCTCTAGCAGCACCTACTAAGACACTTCTGTGCTCTGTGGTAACTGACATGAAAACTATCCACTTGATGAAATTGTGACAAAGTTCTAACCTAGGATATATTATACACACATGTAAATCCTTTATACTTGTCCCAACCATCACATCTACTATTATGGACCTATAGCCTTCCATATTTTAGCGTTCAAAATGGCATGTGACAATTGCTGCACAGAGAGTAGCTTAGAATTTGCACCTATCCACTAGATGAGCAATGTTAAGGAACTTTCAAACGTAACTCTAAGAACATAATGACTATTACCGTTTATTAAAGTTAGCTCCTGAAAACTATAAAGTCAACAAACACAACCTAACGTCACACAAGTTTCACCCTTATTCCTTACACACTAGACCCTAACATAGCGTGTTTATTCACCAGACAAAGGTTGGAGCTAATGCGGGAGATGTACCACAATGAGGCCGAGCTGTCTCCCACATCGCCGGATCATAACATTGAGTCTGTCACCGGCGGTGATCCCTTCTACGACAGATTCCCATGGTTCCGTCTAGTTGGACGGTAAGTCTAAATCAAAAGTTATTTTTATTTAAATTAGGTTGACAATCACTTTTCGAACGTCAAAGTTACATAACAAAGACTTCCAAAACGCACGCCGTTCGCTTCGTTTCAATTTACTAACGTGCATTTCGTATTATGCTGGTAAGTTAAATAAACGGGAAAGAGGTATCGCATTTGAAACAAAATCTCGTAATCAACTGGGCATAGCTAAAATCTTCATAGTATTTTGAACATCACTGCACACTAAATTCTTAAAAAAACTATTAGACTCGGAAATGGAGAGACACACTGTGGAACTAATGGCGCTAGTATAGCTGGTTCCCAACATCGTCATTGGTTGAGAATGTGGTAAACTCATTTTATATTTCAAAATAGCTTGACCTCATTGGTCAGATTGAGGCCAGCTATGGTGGCGCCATCTTAGATTATCTTTGCCTGTGTCCCCCCATTGCCAACGTTTTGCTCAAGCCGGATATGGAAGAGCTTGCCTACAATTTTCCTTGAAGTTACAATAGAATAGATGACAAAAATCTAAATATATAAAAGAAGAAACTGACTGACTGACTGATTGACTGACTGACTGACTGACTGACTCATCTATCAACGCACAGCCCAAACCGCTGGGTCTACAGATTCCAAATTTGGCAAGTAGGTTCCTTAGGTGGTCTAGGGGTGCACTAAGAAAGGATTTTTCAAAATTCACCCCCTAAGGGGGTTAAACGGGGCTCCAAAGTTTGTATGGGGAAACAAGATTAGTTAGACTATTTTATTCGAAACTTCACAGGAGTGCTCCTATTGATAAATGAGTAGAAATGGGTTTTAGGATTTTTCAGAATTCAACCCCTAAGAAGGGGAAATGGGGTGGCAAAGTATAAAAATCAATGCACAGCCCAAACCGCTAAGTCTAGAGATTCCAAATTTGGCAAGTAGGTTCCTTATGTGGTCTAGGGTTGCACTAAGAAAGTATTTATCAAAATTCAACCCCTAAGGGGGTTAAACGGGGCTCCAAAGTTTGTATGGGTAAAACAAGATTAGTTAGACAATTTTATTCGAAACTTCACAGGAGTGCTCCTATTGATAAATGAGTAGAAACGGGTTTCAGGTTTTTTCAGAATTCAACCCCTAAGAGGGGGAAATGGGGTGGCAAAGTATAAAAATCAATGCACAGCCCAAACCGCTGAGTCTAGAGATTCCAAATTTGGCAAGTAGGTTCCTTATGTGGTCTAGGGGTGCACTAAGAAAGGATTTTTCAAAATTCACCCCCTATGGGGGTTAAACGGGGCTCCAAAGTTTGTATGGGGAAACAATATTAGTTAGATTATTTTATTCGAAACTTCACAGGAGTGCTCCTATTGATAAATGAGTAGAAACGGGTTTCAGGTTTTTTCAGAATTCAACCCCTAAGAGGGCGAAATGGGGTGGCAAAGTATAAAAATCAATGCACAGCCCAAACCGCTGAGTCTAGAGATTCCAAATATGGCACATAGGTTCTTTATGAGGTTTAGGGGTGCATTAAGGAAGGATTTTTCAAAATTAACCCCCTGAGGGGGTGGAACGGGAGTCCAAAGATTACATGGGGAAATAAGATTAGTTGGACTACTTTATTCGAAACTTAACAGGAGTACTCCAAACAATAAATGAGTTAACATTTGTGTTTCAGGTTTTTTCAGAATTCAACCCCTAAAGGGGGAAATGGGGTAACAAAGCCTGAAATTCAACATAGGTATAGTTTTTATGGTAAACTGGGTCGGGTGTATTACAAAAACAACGATTTTAAGATTTAATGTGGCGGACCTGAAATACAATCATTCCCTGTTGGGGTGCGATGGGGTTGAAATGTCTAAAAATCGATATGGGAGTCGATACCGAGATTATCAGGGGCGCTGATTACGAAAATGGCATTTATTTTGAGATCCAGAAGTTGGCGGATTCGACTTCTATACAGGGTTATTGTTGATTTATTGTGATGATTGTGATAACGATGACGATGATTGTGATAATGATGCTGATGATTATGATGATGATGATTGTGATTACGATGAAGATTGTGATAATGATGATTGTGATTAAGATGATAATGATTGTGATTACGATGATAATGATTGTAGTAACGATGATGGTGATTGTGATAGTGATTTTGATGGTGATTGTGATGGTGATTGTGATGGTGATAGCGATGGTGATGGTGATTGTGATTATGACAGTGACGGTGATAATGATGAAGATGATTGTGATTACGATGATAATGATTGTGATAACGAGGATAGTGATTGCGAAAATGATTGTGATGGTGATTGTGATTATTTTAACTTGATTTTGTGATAGTGACAGCGATTGTGATCATGATGATTGTGATTGAGATGATAATGATTGTAATTACGACGATAATTATTGTGAAAACGATGATGGTGATTGTGATAGTGATTTTGATGGTGATTGTGATGGTGATTGTGATAGAGACGGTGATTGTGATGGTGATAGTAATGGTGATGGTGATTGTGATTGCGACAGAGATGGTGATTGTGATAATGACGAAGATGATTGTGATTACGATGATAATGATTGTGATAACGAGGATAGCGATTGTGAATGTGATGGTGGGTGTGATTGTGTTAATGATGGTGATTGTGATAGTGATGGTGATTGTGATAATGATTGTGGTTGTGATAGTGATGGCGATTGTAATCATGATGATTGTGATTACAATGATAATGATTGCGATTACGATGATAAAGATTGTGATAACGATGATGGTGATAGTGATAGTGATAGTGATAGTGATTGTGATTGTGATAGTGATAGTGATTGTGATAGTGATTGTGATAGTGATTTTGATAGTGACTGTGATAGTGATTGTGATAGTGATTGTGATAGTGATTGTGATTGTGATTGTGATTGTGATAGTGATTGTGATAGTGATTGTGATATTGATTGTGATAGTGATTGTGATAGTGATTGTGATTGTGATTGTGATAGTGATAGTGATTGTGATTGTGATTGTGATTGTGATTGTGATTGTGATTGTGATAATTATTGTGATAGTGATTGTGATAGTGATAGTGATGGTGGTTGTGATAGTGATGGTGATTTTGATGATAATAATAAATTGTGATGATTATGAAATTTGGCACATACATAGTTTATAACCTGGATTAACATGTAGGATACTATTTATCCCTTTATTATGATTCAGTGGGACAATTACCGAACTTTACGCGGGCGAAGCCGCGGGCAACAGCTAGTAATCTAATAAGTCCGTCAGATAGATTTCCAAAAAATATTGGACACTTATTTTAACTTATTTTAAATATTTGACGACCCGATTGGCGCAGCGGTAGTGAGGCTGCCTTACGTTCTTAGGGTCCCGGGTTCGAATCCCGGTCGGAGCAAATGTTTGTGTGATGAGCATGGACATTTATTTCCGAGTTATGGATGTATATGTATAATAAGTATGTATTTACAAACAAAAAAGTATCTATGTAGTATATCAACTATCTGGTGTCCACGACACAAGCCTCGTTGCTTAGTGTGGCACTAGATGGCGCTGTGTGTAATGTCCAGCAATATTTTTTTTTTTTTTTTTTTTTTTTCCTTTTTTTACGTAAACAAAAAATAAAGACGATACAGGGGCGTCGAAAACTCGTGTGACGTCACATTTGAGTACAGCTTTTACCGGAAAGTGACGTCACAAGCCCCCACTCATCTTTGACACGTTTTATCTTCGTAATTTTTTATTAATTTGCTAAAACAAAAAACACGTATCCAATATTTTTCAATAATCGAACGGACGGACTAAACAGAATCATTTTTTTAGTCAGGAATCATCTTTATTCTAATATCTCTTTCTGGTTCGCAGGAGCTTCGTATACCTATCGAACCTGCTGTACCCGGTTCCTCTCATTCACAAAGTGGCCATTGTGAACGAGAAAGGAGACGTCAAGGGCTATCTGCGGGTAGCCGTGCAGGCGGTTATCGACGCTGAAAAGAGTGAGTACAGCTGTCATCTTGGTTGATAGGAGATCATGAACAATTTTGGTCCTTTTCATTCAGAATTAGATAATGTCTTTTTGTCAGTCAGTGGTTGAAAGGACTAAAAAATCCATAAAGTCATCTTCGTTGCTAATCATCATCATCATCAGCCTATTAATGTTCCCACAGCTGCTGGGACACAAGCCTCCTCTCTATGAGAGGGAATGGGCTATAATCCACCACGCGGGCCCAGTGCGGATTGGTAGACGTCACATGTCTTCGAACTTTTTGGTTCTAGGACATGCCGGTTTCCCCACGATGCTAATAGATACAGAAGAATAGGGTATTACACCCATTTTTGAAAAGTGTCTCAATTAGATTCTATAGTGCTAATGAAACATTACAAAAATCACAAAAAAATTATTCAATTGTTAAGTGCCATAATAGTGCATTTAAATTTAGCCTTTTCAAATTTCGCGCGTAATTTGACGAAAACGCTGCGCGCGTGGACGCCATATTGCTGGTGTCATGACGTCAGTTGGCTGTGTAAACAAATGCAGTGATATTTGAAGTTGACAGTTGACACTTCTATGTTTACATAGCCGTATGACGTAATAAGATGGCAACTACTATAATGGTGTTATGAAACGGATTAAAAAAGCTGAAAACTTTGAATTGAATCTTATAATTTAGTTTGCTATTTTATGAACTAAAACTAACGTTTTCCGATTGATTTTTGCCTAAGCTATCTCAATAATATATTTTTAGATTTGTACTCCTAAAGAGTAAAATACCCTTTTGATTCTCTTATCCTTGCACCGAAAAAAAACTTGTAGATTTAATTAATTCGAGACCATCGATCACTAATAAAAAACTAGATACACAATCCCATGCAAAAGTTCTCTAAAAACTGTCGCCAAATGTTATGACGTACTTCTAGTTGAAATAAATATACATTAATGTAAATTCAACCTTAGACACATTGCCTAAAGTTGTATTCACAAAGCTACGGACAAAAAGTAATAACGTTTTACGACTGATACTCGCTGGTCAACCTATATCAAAATAAATTCAACCTTACGCGCATGTTTTAAAGTCAGAATTACAAAGTACTAATAAAAAGCAATAAAATTTTACGACCGAGCCTCGTCATTTGGACAAGGAATGAATGGAGTCGAACTGCCCAATATTTTGTTTTTTTTTTTTGATAAACTTGTTTTAAAAAATTGGTGTAATGAGGCAAATTCTATCCTATTCTATGGTGTATAAGCACAAAATAGACAATAGTTCTAGCGTACAGAAGTTGCACTCCTTTCATCTTGAAGAAAGCCGACGTTTTAAATACCTAAACTGGGCGCGCTCGATTTAAATTGTGCCTTGACGCCACGCGTTAGCATATGTTATTCGGCGTCTCGCTGCTTAAATGGTCAATCGGTAGGGTTGCTAAAAGTACTAAAAATAAAAAAAAAACTACCAACATTTTTGTGTTTTAATGTATTATTATCTAACTGTTAATTAAAACTTACATAAATACATTAGTTTTACTTTAACATAATGTCTCATATATTTCTTGCCTTCTCTAAAATAACGATTATTAAATTTAATAGCAGCATCCATACACGCAACGGTTTATCCGGCTTGTCATTTTCACTAATAATGATTAATGATCACTACATCATTCAGTTAACAAACACGAAGTAGGTAAGAGTAAGTACTCGACGCAAGCAACCAGTCCAAAGAGCGCGAAAAATTAATGCGGTTTACGTACGCAGTTACGCACGGCTGGAGCGCGACAGCCTTATAGAGCTTGCATATTCAATATGAGCGAAGCGGTAGGTAATTATCTCATGCCTACACACGGAGTGACAGAGCTCTGGTATAAGTGTAAAGGTTATAATTTACTAGAATGTAAATATGTTTTAAGATAGGGCACCACATTCATTTAGTAATGAAAGTAATTGAGACAGTCATAATTATTTATTTATTCTTTAAAGATTCTTCAAAAATTTAAAGATATTGCTTGACAACTTTAATCCATTCTACACACCTGACTGGTTCTAGAGGAAAGCTAAAAAAACCTCACGTCTTTAATTTTATTACATGCACATATTCAAAATTAAATGTGTAAAATGTTACTATAATATTTAAAGAAACAGTAAAGTCTCATTAAACAAAAAAAAAACAATCATACTTTAATAATAAAAAATAATAAAAGAACAATAGCGTCTCCAACAAATGGAACAGAATCAACGTACATAACTCGAACAATTTAAGTGGGCATGCGATAGTATGATTGAATGCGTTTAGTAAGGGTCTTTACAATTGAGATGCCTTATAGCTCCTGCTAGTTATTACGAATTAATCTAAAAAATGTTTTTACGATGATTTCTTGACAAAATATCAGTATTTACAATACAGTGATAACAATTAAATAATGATAATATTCATGTCATGTCGATGTCATGGGGAGCAGCGGTGGCCCAGTGGTGGCGGCCCCGACTTACGAACAGTAAGTCGTGGGTTCGAACCCAGGCAGGCGCATTACTTTGTGTAATTTATTTCATCACCGCTGCTCTCAAAACGGTGAAGGAAAACATCGTGAGGAAACCGGCATGTCCTAGAACCAAAAATTCGAAGACATGTGACATCTACCAACCCGCACTGGGCCCCGCGTGGTGGATTCCGTGCCCATTCTCTCTCACAGAGAGGAGGCCTGTGTCCCAGCAGTGGGAACATTAATAGGCTGATGATGATGATGATGAATATTAATACTTTTCGAAAATATGAAATTCCATCCATTTTTAGCGTCCTGGACATGTCATTTTTACACTTTTTAAACGAGCACTGAGGCATGTTTACCGTCGGAACGTTCAAATGCTACTAGATTAAAAGAGCACCCAAATGTTCGAATGGGCGCTCATTCGGTGAGGACATTTTTTGCCGCTGATTGTGTATCTAGTTTTTTATTAGTGATCGATGTTCGAGACTCAGAAATTAAATGTGTTTTGATATAGAACCGAAGATTATTAAATAAAGTCTATAATTACTGTTAAATTGACCTTTTTAACTAGTCTTTCTTAAATATTTTTTTCATACATCTAATTTATATAATATAAATTGTAAAACAGTCCGATAAAAAAACCTCTCCTACTATTTCTAACTCTTGCTCCCCTTGCCCGAAACTCCCCCCCCCCAAAAAACCCTTTCTATACTTATCCTTTCCTATTCTGAAGTCTTCAAACGATTTTGTAGACAACGCAGAATTCGCAGCGGGCGTGAAGCAGTCGGCGAAGATCTCGTTCGACGACGACGTGGCGCCGGCGCGTCGCAACAAACTGTCGACTGTCGACAAGAACAACGCGATCAACCTCGACGAGCGCATCACTGATGTGCCTGATTCTAATATTAAGATTGAAGGTTAGTTCTCAATTCATTATCATGATCATTTCAGCAGAAAGACGTCCACTGCTGGACATAGGCCTCCCCCAAGTGTCGCCACATTGGCCGGTCTCGTGCGACTCGCATCCAGCGGATCCCCGCAACCTTCACCAGGTCATCGGTCCACCTAGTGGGAGTTCCAACGCAACGTCTTCCAGTTCGCAGTCGCCACTCCAGAACTTTTCAAATTCAAATTCAAAACATTTATTTCAGACTTTTCGGTCCATAGAGTGTCAGTAGTACATCAAGATGATTTAAAACTATGTTAGTACGAGACAAATACAACCCATCGGCCCCATCGGCCTTCCGCCATTCTGCGAGCAATGTGCCCTGCCCACTGCCACTTATGTTTGGCAATTCTTCGGGCTACGTCGGCAACCTTGGTTCTCTTGCGGATGTCTTCATTTGTGATTACATACGGGACCGAAACGTGGTCGCTCACAATGGGCCTCATCAGAAGGCCTCGTCACCCAAAGGGCAAGGGAGAGGGCTATGTTCGGAGTTTCCTTGCGCGATCGAATCAGAAATGAAGTTCGCAATTATTGTCAGCATATTACGGAACGTTTTTGTAGTGTTTTACTTTATCCGACAACTATTTTACGACGGTGACTTTTTGTAGCGCGTTTAATTAACTCGCAACTGAAGAGTACACAAGCATTCATAGTAGCCAGTATAGCGTGAGTGTATATGAATGTCGTAATGCGTCTGTATGATTTCTGCATCGATGCGGTATCGTGAGTCTAAATTCTTTACTTGCTTTAAGCTTTTATGTATTCTACTTTATCATCTTTTACACACTATGTCTACATCTCTTTATCTACTCTCCTATCGCAGGTATACTGGAAGAGATTTCTTTAGAAATAAGCATCACCTTTTTACCTATTTTTCTATTCCTTCCTTCTTTTCTGTATGTAGTGAGTACATAAACCGTTAAATAAATAAAGTCATGTATACATTACAGCGTCAACAACGTGACTGTATCTGTCTTTTTGCGATTGTATCACTACACAAGTCGCCACTAGTGACCGGGGCTTATTCAGAAATCAGACACTTATAATTGTGTTACTGAGGCATAGAAACATTCTTGGTATTTGGTAAAGCAATGTGCAGCAAGTCCATCACCATCTGGCCCGGTCTTTTGTTAAACAAAAAATATCAAATCTATTGAATATTCATAGTAATTGCGTTAGTTCCAAATAAAGTGACCGGTCAAAGAAGCTTGCACTATAGTGTTTGCACTTGCAGGCTATTTTTATTGTTCAAGATTCTATACCAATACTTGTTTCTGCAATAGAATTGGCAATGGGCGAATGCGACGCAGACAGCGGTCGTGGAGACAGTTCTCTCGCATCAGAACTGAAGGAGGAAGAGCTTCCCGAACACCTGACCCTCGGCAAGGAGTTCACCTTCCGCGTCACCGTGCTACAGGCACATAGCGTGTCTACTGACTACGCTGACGTCTTCTGCCAGTTCAAGTGAGTCTTAAATCTATTAATATAGGATTTACAGTGTCTTTGCACGCTCGAAAGAATAAGGTCTAAAGTCGCTTGGCCACTGAAGAAGAAGTGTTTGAAACACCTAAACCTTGGCAAAAAGTTAACCTTACGCGTCACTGTGCTACAGATTCATAGCCTTCGTAATTAAAGGAATAAACTTAATAATACTTTGGCAAATCATATTTATTTAAGGAGGTGAACAACTGATTCTTTCTTGGGCCTACCCAAGAAAACATCAGTTGTTTTGGGGAAATCTGTTTGGCTAAAAATGGTCTTGGTTTCATGATTGTGTTTTGTTTCAGTTTCCTACACCGCAACGAAGATGCATTCTCGACAGAGCCCGTCAAGAATGCAGGAAAGAACACACCTTTAGGATTCTACCATGTGCAAAATGTAAGTAGCCATTTTTATTCTTTATTCATTCATACCACATATACAGGAAACGATTCATCTGCTATGAATGCTTTTCTTCCGTAACCATTGTATCCCTAGTTGTTTTCACTCATAGCATTGATCTAATAACAATTATCTCTTCGGCTCTTATTTAATTACTTTACCTTAGTTATAGTTTACATATGCTAATAAACGTACCATCTTTCCTTCCAGTCCCACCCCATACAGTTTCTGGTCCTTCGAGCCGGATCCTATATTTTCTGGTCGCCGGATTATATATTTTTGGTCCTTCGAGCCGGATCCTTAACAAAATTTTCTACTTCAAATTGTTAACAGATCACAGTACCAGTAACGAAATCTTTCGTGGAATACATAAAGACGCAGCCGATCGTGTTCGAAGTGTTTGGACACTACCAACAACACCCACTCCACAAGGTAAGCGCAATTGTACGTAACGTTCTTTTATTATAGTGTTATTTGTGTTTATGCATGATTGATTTAGGTGTGCTTCATACATATTCGGGTCGCATAACTCGGCACAGACAGGGTGGGAAGATTTAATCTATATGTGCCGCCCGGCT
The DNA here is from genome assembly GCA_905147715.2 of Xestia xanthographa. Lineage (NCBI taxonomy): Eukaryota > Metazoa > Arthropoda > Insecta > Lepidoptera > Noctuidae > Xestia > Xestia xanthographa. Next base: position 9,743,884 of record LR990660.1, on the reverse strand, counting down.
GTTCTGAATTGTAACGAATCCAGCCGATCTGATTGTGTGTTGCACGCCTTAGTAATGATATCAACGACTGAATTTCAAACGCTTATTAATAATATTCAAACATTTTTTTGAAAAATGAAGTATTCGAATGTATTCCAAATAAAAGATATCTGTGATTGGAAAATCCACCTATAGTGATTTCTGTGTTGTATTACCTAGATAGATATTTGCGTATATAATCATAATGAAGCAAGGGAAAGCAAACATTTTACTGGCTTTCAACTGAGGTTGCAGAACGATGGGAAGGTTTACATGCATATTTGCTTTACCGTCTGTTTTACAAAGCCGTTACGATATAAATGGTCGAACTAACGTCTAGCGCCATATTTGCAGAATATTTGGTAGGAATATTACATCAACGATAGTGAAAGAGAAGTTTTATTCTCATAGTATTATGCCTAAACACATGCTAGATGGATGCAAGTGTACGAAAGAAAAAATATTAAAACTCCATATCTTGTTCACTAGAGTCGTTTTTGTTTAACAATTACATGATATTTTATGCCTTCAAGTTGCATAATATTTAATATGCCAGTTTCCACCATCAATAAATTGTAAATCTATTTAGTCCGTTAGTTAGAGTATTGGAAAATAATGGACACATATTTTGTTTTTGTAAATCAATGAATATTGACAAAGATAAAACGCATCAAAACTCGGGAGTGGGGGCTCGTGACGACAGAACGCACTAAAAATTATACCATGGCGTGACGTATTGAGACTTTTAAAAGCGTCGTATCTTCGTCAATTTTGGTTTACGTAACAAAAGAAAAAATACGGGTCAAATATTTTGATAATCTATCTGACGGACTAATTAGATTTTTTCAGTTGACAAGCCTATTCCGCCTAGTCAAATAACTGTTTATTTTAATCTTTCGAGTCGAAATCCCGTTTATTTTTGGTTCGACATATTCTATACTGCAGGCTACGCCAAGTTGACAATCTTTAATCATTAACGCTAGTAGAAAACTAATCAAATGTATGGGAATAACATCATCTCAACGTTAAATCACGTGATCAACACAAACGAATAGAAAATTCGTAGACAAGTTTACATCGTTCAAAATGATAGAATAGAATGTTATCATTTCTACAATGTTGATCGCTATACTCTTTAAAGTGTAAGTTTTTTCTACAGACAGACATTAGAGAACGAGCGATCGACTCTGTCGTGTCAACTTGGCTACCAATTTAGCGCTTTCTACAATCGCTTACGCCGATGCGTTTACGATTGTAGAAAGAGAATCGATACGAAACGTTTGTAACTTGGCTAGGCCTACTGTATAAGTGATCTTTCGAATCGAACACCCTGCTTATTTTGATCGTTTGAGCAGAAATCTCTGGGTATTTTGGTCCTTTCAGCCAGCTTTCCTATTTTTCTTTAGTATTTCTAGTGAAATCCAGTTCTATTTATATTCTGGAGTCACTGATTCAGAGTCGAATGTTCTTGATTTTGGTTGAGTAGGAAACTAATTTATTTTGGTATTTTGAGGTAGACATCCTGTTTTTCAGTCCTTATAGTCCAATATTGCGTTGATGTTGGTCTTTCGAGTCGAATGTTCTCTTTATTATGGTCCTTCGAGCCGGATTCACGGATTTATTGGTCCGGAAATCCGTTGTATATTGATCTGTCGACTTGATTTTTTCTTAATTTTGGTTTTGCGATTCTATTTGCTCAGTCTATTTAAGTATGTTATGGTAGCCAAATTAAACGATAAGAAAGGACGAAGTTTAAAGATAGCAGCAGTTGATTTGAAATATTTAGCAACGTGTCTTCCCGTTAGGACGCGAAGCAGGACGGTCCGGTGGGCGGGCGGACGCCGCCCCGGCGCATGCTGCCGCCGTCCATCCCGATCTCCGCCCCGGTGCGCTCGCCCAAGTGGGGCGCCGCCGCCGTGGCCGCGCCGTGCTGCAGCTCGCACCTGCACTCCAAGCACGACCTGCTCGTGTGGTTCGAGATCTGCGAGCTCGCGCCCAACGGCGAGTATGTGCCCGCCGTGAGTATACAGACCTATCACGTCCATCCCGATCTCCGCCCCGGTGCGCTCGCCCAAGTGGGGCGCCGCCGCCGTGGCCGCGCCGTGCTGCAGCTCGCACCTGCACTCCAAGCACGACCTGCTCGTGTGGTTCGAGATCTGCGAGCTCGCGCCCAACGGCGAGTATGTGCCCGCCGTGAGTATACAGAACTATCACGTCCATCCCGATCTCCGCCCCGGTGCGCTCGCCCAAGTGGGGCGCCGCCGCCGTGGCCGCGCCGTGCTGCAGCTCGCACCTGCACTCCAAGCACGACCTGCTCGTGTGGTTCGAGATCTGCGAGCTCGCGCCCAACGGCGAGTATGTGCCCGCCGTGAGTATACAGAACTATCACGTCCATCCCGATCTCCGCCCCGGTGCGCTCGCCCAAGTGGGGCGCCGCCGCCGTGGCCGCGCCGTGCTGCAGCTCGCACCTGCACTCCAAGCACGACCTGCTCGTGTGGTTCGAGATCTGCGAGCTCGCGCCCAACGGCGAGTATGTGCCCGCCGTGAGTATACAGAACTATCACGTCCATCCCGATCTCCGCCCCGGTGCGCTCGCCCAAGTGGGGCGCCGCCGCCGTGGCCGCGCCGTGCTGCAGCTCGCACCTGCACTCCAAGCACGACCTGCTCGTGTGGTTCGAGATCTGCGAGCTCGCGCCCAACGGCGAGTATGTGCCCGCCGTGAGTATACAGAACTATCACGTCCATCCCGATCTCCGCCCCGGTGCGCTCGCCCAAGTGGGGCGCCGCCGCCGTGGCCGCGCCGTGCTGCAGCTCGCACCTGCACTCCAAGCACGACCTGCTCGTGTGGTTCGAGATCTGCGAGCTCGCGCCCAACGGCGAGTATGTGCCCGCCGTGAGTATACAGAACTATCACGTCCATCCCGATCTCCGCCCCGGTGCGCTCGCCCAAGTGGGGCGCCGCCGCCGTGGCCGCGCCGTGCTGCAGCTCGCACCTGCACTCCAAGCACGACCTGCTCGTGTGGTTCGAGATCTGCGAGCTCGCGCCCAACGGCGAGTATGTGCCCGCCGTGAGTATACAGAACTATCACGTCCATCCCGATCTCCGCCCCGGTGCGCTCGCCCAAGTGGGGCGCCGCCGCCGTGGCCGCGCCGTGCTGCAGCTCGCACCTGCACTCCAAGCACGACCTGCTCGTGTGGTTCGAGATCTGCGAGCTCGCGCCCAACGGCGAGTATGTGCCCGCCGTGAGTATACAGAACTATCACGTCCATCCCGATCTCCGCCCCGGTGCGCTCGTCCAAGTGGGGCGCCGCAAGCAGTACAGCCTGATAGATAAGTCTTGCCCAACCTCTGGAATTGTAAGCCTGCCGTGATTGGCAGTGTTAACTTTCTCACTAAAAAATAAAAGCAAGTACCTAATAAATATATTTTCACGTTTACGAGTAAATTCCAACATTTTACAAGTACTCAATTCAACTCCCTACCTCTGCAATCCCAGGTGGTAGAACACTCAGACGAGCTCCCCTGCCGCGGACTCTTCCTGCTGCACCAGGGCATCCAGCGCCGCATCCGTATCACCATCCTGCACGAACCCTCGCAGGACCTGCAGTGGACTGACGTCAGGGAACTCGTTGTTGGTATGTTCTTGTTTATCTTACTGTGGGTTTCCACTAGCAAAACATTCGCATGTTGTCTGAAGAGATAAAAGATTTCCACTAAGATAAGAGAGAGAGAAGTATAGAGATTTTAATCAAGTTCATTTGAATGTTTCGCCAGTTCAAACGCTTAGTTAAGACTTTCAGATTCATGAGGTTTTAGCCAGGACTCGGTTTCCAGAAACTGTAAAAAATAAAGACACTCTGTATTCACGTAAAATTGGTTAATTTTAAAATAATTGAGAATTTAAGTTTTATGGTTATTATGTTAGTTCAAGTTCTTTGAAGCCTCTCGAAGAATCTTCTTTCACCATTTTGGTGGTTTAAAAAAGAACAAGTGTAAAAGCTATTGTCATACTAGTTTCCAGTCCCAGATGAGACGATTATTTTTTACCACAGAGCACAAAATCCAGAACACATTTGTTCTAAATTCAAAAGGACCTTAAAACCAGTTCAGTGAAAACAAACAAAAGAAATCTGTAGTTTCGGCCGAAGTTATGGTCGTTTCCTACTCCGTATCACTTACGGGCCTAAGATTCGTTAGGAGACCAAACTAAAAATTAATGACAACACGATTGGTCATTTGTCCTTAGTCCCAATGTGTTTTCAAAACTCATGAATCCGAAAACATTAGGGAGTAGGGTACGGTTCTCTATTGTATTACCTAACTTTTTTATTCATAATTTAAAGTGCCATAACTTTTTTTGTCCTAATCATCATTTGTCCGAATGATAACTTACCCGAACTTAATATCACATGCCATAAAATTGAAATCCCTAAATACAATATACCCTAAACCCGTTTGTCATAAATATTACAATCAATAATATACAAAAGACTAAAAACCGTTTTCAATAATCGTTATAAATCCTAAATTCAAAAAAATATTCAATGTTTTGATCTTAATAATATTTTTAAAACAAACCGGTGTGTTCCCAGACGTTCCCAATAGGGAACAGAACATTGTTTTTTTAATTGTGTCTGTAATTACGGGTAACTACAGGTTAAGTATTACTTAGCTTTTGCTATGCTCTAACACATTTTTATACAATACTGCTCTTATGAAATTTGTAAGAATTAAAAAGTAGAATCATCATAATATTGCAGAAAGTTCACAGTTAGAATCTTATTTTGGCATACATTTCATACACTAAAAGGCAGAAAATAAATCAATCAAACAAACATACACCATGCATGCAGCAAGCATGCAGCAAGCATTCAGCAAGCATGCAACAAGCTTGCAGGAACCATGCAGCATGCAAGCACGCATACAGTATGCAAGCAAGCATGCAGCGTGCAAGCGAGCAAGCATGCAGCATGCAAGTGAGCAAGCAACATGCAGCAGGCATGGTTTCTGGCACGGCTCCGGCACTGCGGGGCTCCGGTGGTCCCACGCGAGTTTATCGTCGCAGATGTGTTTAACGCTCACCACCGCTGCTCCTCAAATCGCGGGGCGCCTCGCCCCTCCGTGCCTACGCGATTTTAAATTACACTCTCCGGGTAGGGCAGACAAGACTACGTGGGGTCGGATTTACAGCGATTCGTTTCTGTCACTAAAACCTAATTTTTAGCAAATGTTTTAGGACCAAACATGTTATTATACTTAGGTATATGAACATTCGGAATAATACACATTATATAATAAAATACTTAGGACATTAGACTTTATGGCAATTAAAATTAGAAGATTCAATTATTATAGTATTCGATATTATGACAGAACAGTTTTAGAAATAGAGATAAGTAAAACAAAATTTCGGGATTTTGATCATTATGGTTACTGAAGTTTATACCAAACGTTTTATGGATAATGATTTTCGGACAAACATTTTTTGGAGAATTAAGGGAGTACCGTATGGTACATTTCAAATTATAAACTACTTTCGCACGGGCCCCGTATCTTCGTTAACGCACTTAGAGAGTAGACCCGCTGCACCATTTCACACCAGTTTTCTTACTACTTTTCACATATCATTGCACATTGGTCACAATAGTTTGTGATGTCGCAGGCCGCATCCGCAACTCGTAGACCCCCTGCACCATTTCAGACCAGTTTCTTTACTACTTTTCACATATAATTGCACATTTGTCATAATAGTCTGTGATGTCGCAGGCCGCATCCGCAACTCGTAGACCCCCTGCACCATTTCACACCAGTTTCCTTACTACTTTTCACATATCATTGCACATGTGTCACAATAGTCTGGGATGTCGCAGGCCGCATCCGCAACTCGTAGACCCCCTGCACCATTTCAGACCAGTGTCCATACTACTTTTCACATATCATTGCACATTTGTCACAATAGTCTGTGTTGTCGCAGGCCGCATCCGCAACTCGTAGACCCCCTGCACCATTTCACACCAGTTTCCTTACTACTTTTCACATATCGTTGCACATTTGTCACAATAGTCTGTGAGGTCGCAGGCCGCATCCCCAACTCGTAGACCCCCTGCACCATTTCACACACCAGTTTCCTTACTACTTTTCACATATCGTTGCACATTTGTCACAATAGTCTGTGATGTCGCAGGCCGCATCCGCAACTCTCCCGAAGCGAACGAAGACACGACGGACGGAGATGAGGATGGCGCGCTGTCTCTTGGACTGTTCCCTGGAGAGAGGCCTACCCTGGACGACAGGGCTGTATTCAGGTGAGTGAATAATTTTTAGCAATCAATCATAGAATTCTTTGGTTTTCAGATCACTTTGTATGTAAAATATGAAAGAATTAAAAGAAACGCCACAGCCAAAAGTTGTTTTTACCTAATTTAACTCTTTTTAGGGAAGCATAGTCAACAAACGCCATTTGTTTATTTTTTGCAAAGTTACAGCCCACAGTGAAACGTACAATGTGTGTAGAGGATTCAACAAATAAAAAATATTTTAAAATATGGTGCTTTAAACTTCTACGAAGAGTTACTCTTCCGAGATATTCGGAGATAGCAAGATGAGATCTTTAAAAACACATTTCCAAGAATGCTTATGTATGTACACACGGCGACACATCAAGTTATACATATCCAGTATAACTTGACCTCGATTCTTATGAGTTTCCTTTACAATGAGAGACTAGCTTAATTTGGTTTTCATAGATTGATTGGTCGTCTTGCGGTCGTGCGTACTATTCACTATGCGCCGTCACATGAAAAATTGCAATGTGAATTATGTATGCTGCATTGATTCTAGTTCTATGTCCTTTTTAAAGTTAACAACAAATAATGTCTGAAATGACTATAGATAAGGTAAGATATTATGATAAGATTTCTTTATTTGTTTAAACTTTATATACATACAAGAGCATGCAAGATATTACATTGTTTTAGTCGAGAATGTTTAGCCGTATCTATCGGCGTACAAATATTTCCATAACGTTGAGAGGAAAAAAAAAATACAATAAGAAATAATGATTTAAAAATTACCTAGAATAGGCACATGCAAAGTTTATAATTTCGCAACTTTATAAATAAATAAAAAATATTCTGATTCTGATAGCTATACATACATCAATATTCGACTGTTACAGAAATGTAAGTTATTGTTGTATTTTATACCAGGTTCGAAGCGGCCTGGGACAGTAGCCTGCACGGGTCCCCGCTACTCAACAGGGTGAGCGCCAACGGAGAGGTCGTGTACATCACGCTCAGTGCCTACTTGGAGGTCAGTACAATGGACTGGTACATTCGTTTCGTTTCGATTCCATGTTACACTTTAGATGGCCATCAACCGTGACGAACAAAAGTTACGTAACACCGTTGCAGCAACATGTTTTAAGTTTAAAGCGATAACGAGTGGACATTGACACAAGATGTGATTAGTTAAAAATGCCTTAAAAATATCCTGCGTAAGCACTATTTGGGTCTGTGTCCCTAGCGCTGGAACCTAAATTGTTATGGAGTCACTTCACTTGGCGTATTAGTCCGGAGATTCGCGTTACTTGCTTATAGAAAGTATAGCTTAGTCCTATCGAAATAAAGTTCATTTTTTAGCGGCTGGGTTGGGCGAATGTCTGTGCGGGTACGTCGGGTGAAGTGTAGGTACATATTATGTACATAACGCGACAAAGGGTCGGCCATGCTAGCATGCGCGCGCGTCGGCGTCGTGCCGCTGGCGATCGGGCGGCCGCTGTGGTGTCTCATCTCAGTCGCGCTGGGTAGCTCGTCTCCCACCGGGGGGGGCTGCAGCGGTGGTCGGGACTCCAGGGGCATGTGTTTTCGTCGCGCGTGGTGGGATGGTGGGCATGTCGATACGAGCTGATGTATAGACGCCAGTGTACATGTACGGATACTCGAGCTGTAGATCAGTATAATCATCATCATCATTTGTATCTATGTATCTCAGTTTCTTTTGAATTAAACACTGGGCAGCTCGAGTATGTGTGCAGTAGGCGTGGTGCGATGCGTACGTCTGTGTAATAAGACTAAGTATGTGTTCCCTTACCTTTTATCTTTTATAATAATGTACTATTGTTAGGAAACGAAGAGCTGTGTCCACGAGAACACTGCCGACAAACTGTCCTGCAGTTTGGCAGAAGATTTGTGATAACTTCTATGTAACTTTTTGTAAACTTTGTTAAATAAAAAAAGTTAATTCTAGCACGTCTCCATTTCGCTTTGCATCATCTCCGCTTTGGTGGAAACTGGGCTTAACTGTGGTGTAAAATATGTGTTTCACTTGCTTAAAGTAAGCGACTACACTCGCGGTGGGGAAGAAACGAAACAGTGCAGCGAGTTACGCATTTGTCTATCACTTTTAAATGTTTGGTTTTCTGAGCAGATCCAAGACAAAATGCCGAGTTGATATGAAACATCTAAAGGCGCGGGTAAAACCAAAAAATGTCGTCGCGACGCTTCGCCAACTATCAAGTTGTCAACCCGGCCCGAACAATCCCGAACATTACCGACCTGTTGAAACAGCATAAGACCTACTTATTCGCCATGGTTTACAACTAGCCAGCTGGTCTCGGGGCACAGCCCTGGGTTAAAATCTCGTGACTTCGAGTTCGATCCCAGCCTAAGGATTTTATTTTTGTGAATCGAGTCATTTTGTTTTTTATTTAATTTTTGTATTTAATTAAACTAAATGATTTTTAAATAAACAGTCATCATTTTCAGGGAAAAATTTAATTAGTAATATTTTATTTTTTCATCAAGCCATATTTAGTTTCTCCCGTAATCTTTACTTGTACAAAATAATTTCGATGTTTCACATCTGCTGCCTGGCTGATGGCCGTCTCGTGACGGCTCACAATACTTTTTTTTTTCCTTTTTTTATACTTTTTTCTTCTTTTAAATGTTCTATAATATTTCCGTTCAGGTGGACAACTGCAGCCGGCCCGCCATCATAACGAAGGACCTGTCGCTGGTGGTGGTGGGGCGGGAGGCGCGCACGGGCCGCTCGCTGCGCCGCGCGCTGTTCGGCTCGCGCGCCGCCCGCGCCGACCACATCACCGGCGTCTACGAGCTCTCTCTGCACCGAGCGCTGGAGCCAGGTACTGTAGCACTCCACTACAGCATCACGAGGACCTGACCCAATTACTAGGCATAGGGAAAGGACGTACTATGAAATATCGAAGCCAAACCATCACAATTTTAAAGTGAACGAAAAAAGAAGTGTATTTTTGCTATGCTTAGCTGCTCCCCACACCATTCACCAAGATTTGTATACTGTTTCGTTCGTTATGTTCCTCAACTTTCAAGATTTCATCATTCCAATCAAAATCAAATAGTTTTTTATTTCGAACAACTTGGTCCATAATGTGTTAGTGAATAACTACTTAAGAACTTACCTATTTTAGTAGTTTTTAGGCATCATATATTTCTTAGACCACGTCCAGACCAGGTTCATCGACTATCATCACTGGCAGCTTTATCGCACCCACTTCTGGGTAAAGGCCTCCTCCCTTTTGTGCCAGACTTCCCAGCCCGCTTAGCATGAACGCCGTAGAAACGAAAGAGAATCGACCAATCTTTTGTTCATCTGCCATTGAATCGACAAAATGACAGATAAACAAAAATTTGTCTGTATCTCTTTGTATCTCTGTTCACAGCTCAAAACGATAGTAACTGGGCTCAGTGTCCATCAAATAACTGTCAAAAGGTTAGTTTCGTATTACGTATGCCCAGTCGCGATCAAATATGACGTCATCGGTACCAATCGTGGCTGATAGTCACCGTAACTCATTTTGCAGACGCTTTCGTATCGATTCTTCTAATATTGCGATTATGTTAGATGATCAAATTGATGACAACTGAGTTTAAAGTGGCTTTCGTGAAAGACGTTACACCATACCCGGGCTTAATAGCCCGGGTAAAGTGATATCCACTCGGTGTAATACGTAATACCAATATTTTGACATTGTCGGTTGTCATCAAAGTTCGGTGTACAACCGAAGCTTGATAGTCACTGGAGATCAAAAAAATACGTAAGCCCTACTGGTCTTATTCAAGTTTGGTGATATTTACGTCCAACATGATATGTCTCTCATGATAATGTGTCATGATACCTTCATAATCTTGTTCCACAGGAGTACAACGTCGCCAGCGCCGTGTACTGGATACAAGTGGAACCTACGTGCGCGGAGAAGAGAACCTGCACGGATGGAGGCCGCGCGGTGACTCGCTCATATTCGACCACCAGGTATGGACTGTTCCTTTATAGATCTCAAGGTGTGCCTCTAAAACTACAAAAAGGAAAATAGATTTCAGACCTGTCAATATAATACAGCGTGAATCAGAAATTTGTGAATCTAAGGGTGTGGTGCAGATCCTTAAACTGAAAAAATAATCACAAGCTGTAAACGAATACACCTTCACATCCTTTTGAAAAAGAATAAAAACAACATCAATGGGGATGGCAACTGTGAAACTAATGGCGATGGCGCTAGCATAGTTTGTTCTAAGCATCGTTATTGGTAGAAAATCTGGTAATGTCATTTTATATTTCAAAATGGCTTGACCTCATTGGTTAGATTGGGAACAAACTATGCTAGCGCCATCTGTTTTCAGCTTTCACCGGTAAACCCCATTGTGTAATATTTTCCCAACTATGTCGTGGCCGACTTAAAACCTAACTGGATGCAACTGAATCTTAATATAATCTTACATAGCGCGACTGCCTATCTGACCTCCACATCCTAGTCACTCGGTAATACGATATCACATTGTAAGACTGGTGTGACTAGTAACCACTATCAAAAATCTACAAATTCCGAAAGACCATCTCGATATGTAATGTATGGTTAGATATCCAGTCGACCTCTTTAAGCGGAGCTTAATCTTCAATGGGGAATTTTCTAATGCTTTTTATGAACGAACTAGGTGGCGCTGATCAACCTTGGGAATAATGAAATGGCTCGTTTTTATGTCCACAAACCCTTAAGTAAAGTACGGAGGAACTAACCTCGACTCGACAGAAAAATATTAAAAAAGGCATTATTAATTACTAAACATTTTCTAAACAACTTGTACTCATTTTTCAGCTAATTATGGCAGGACGTAAAAAAAAATTGGTGAGAGATTTAATCGTAACCATACTTAACCTGTGCTAACTGTCCGTGTGGTGCCGGACTTAAAGAATAGCTCCACCCCCTTCAAGCGGGTGTCGTAAAAGGCGACTAATTGCTTTGCTTGAATTAAATGACCCCACCCCACTTGGTGTACTATAAGTACACCACCATTCACCCTTTAGGGTTTTATATAAAACCAGAGCGTCCTCAAGGAGGATTGATATCAGGCAGGCGGCCGATGGTAAAACTAAAACAAAACTATAGTTGGTGCCAGTTAAGATGAGAATAGCGGTCATTGACCCACCTACATTTATTAAACTTCTTAACTTTGAAAACCAAAAATAAGCCTGTTTAAGTCTGGAATCGTCATCTATCGTGATCTTCAACATTTTTTGTAATGAAAAACAATACATGGTTTATTTGTTTTGGTTCGTACGACGAGATATTAGGGAAAGGGCAATGTCCGCTATTCTTATCTTAACTGGCACCAACTATAGTAATAACAGTATGAACGGTTCTACCCATGATAAAAACCGATCACTTAAAACGCGTAAAAAATAAAGTTGATACTTAAATTTTCAGCAACTTCTTTTTTTTGTTTTTTTAATTGGGAAAGTCCTCATGGTTACCCTCCGCCTGGGCGAGCGGAGTAATGTCGGACTTTAACCGACCAAAATCCCCAATTCTGTATCCTACATTTAATACCGTTTAGACCTGTATTACGTGCAACTACGGAAACAGATTTTTATGCGGTTTTTACTACAATTTACAACATTTATTCCGGAAGGCTTATTCTAATACTAACGAACTGCTAAAGCTTATTATTGATGTATATATTTATAGCACAAAATTATCAATGTGCTGACATATCGCCATAATAGCCGTACGTGCGAATCAGGTTGCTATAATAATTATAGAGAATGTAACCTCGAGCCTTTTATAAAATCTAATCTAGAGAAGTTATTTTCAAAATGATATTATTTTGCGTGATTCGTTAATTTTGTTTCAACATTCAATCATATTTACTTTATTTACAAAATACTCCAAGGGTAACGAATTTACCCTCAATTTTATTGAGTATAATGCAAAATATTTGAAATTAAATTTGATTAAAACACTGCATTATTACAAAAATATATAAGCCGTACACATAACCTCCCTTTTTTTGCAGTCGGTTCAAAGTAGGCGACATTTTCATCTCGCCAGATAGCTGAAATTTTGATCAAGATTGCGAATGGCCAATTTCGACCCTAGCCCGCGTAGCATGACCGTAGAAACGAGTTTCATCGAAGAAAGAATCGACAAAATGACAGATGAACGAAATAAATCTGTCATTAACTGTCATTTTGTCGATTCAAAATGACAGATTAACAAAATAAATCTGTCATTTTGTCGATTCTTGCTTCGAAGAAACCCGTTTCTTCGGTGCCGGTGGTCATGCTACGCAGGCAGCAGCCATAGCACGCCGGTTTGTATAGTGGCTATTCATTACTTACCTCTGGGCCGCAGTGGGAGCTGGAGAAGATGACACGCCTGGAGCAGGTGGGGCGCACGCGGCACCTGCTGGCGCTGCGCGAGCGCCTGCGACACGGACACGAGAACACCGTCGCGCCCAACGACTTCACCAAGACCGAGAAGGTATTGCTATTACTTTGTTTCAACGTTCTTAAATAGCAGATATGTGCCTAGCCTGTTCCCAACTATGTTGTGGTCGGCTTTCAGTCTAACCGGATGCAGCTGAATACCTGTATTTTACATGGAGCGACTGTCTATCTGACTTCCACAACCCACTTAGTACCGGGTAATACCATCCACCTTGGTAAGACTGGTTATCAGGCTTTTGGGCCACTGACTACCTGTAACGACTGTCAAAGATCTACAAATGACAGCCGGGACCAACTGCTCAATGTGCTTTGCGAGGCACGGAGGAAACAAATAGTTCTTAAATAGCAGATAAACAGGAATAAAATATTCTTTGAGAAGCATACCGAATAGCAGTTTCCTAAACCCGTTTCAGATATGATGAAAATCATCATTGTTTCATAGCGAAAAAGAGACGGAGATATAGCGTCATCCCATTCGCGCCCTGGAACATATGATTTTGAGATTTTCACTATACGTATGTGTAACGTGTAATCTAAATCTAAAACCAACTGTAAAACTAAGTGTTGAACATTCCAAATTGTATTAAATCAAAACAATGTTTTTCGAATGCAAATGATTTAAACCGATGATTATTTGACCAGGACAATGTAACTAAAACTATTTCATTACAATCAGGAGGTATGCAACATGGCAGCGAAGGCGGCCGCGGAATGCGCACGCGACGATTCGTTGTACGAGCCCTGGGACATGACGTCACGCGAGAAGGAGCTCTCCACCAAGTACATCAAACTTATACAAGGTAAGAAATTAAGGAAAACAATGTCAAGTACTGGCGCAGTATTGCAAAGTGCAGCGCAATTTACATTGCCATACAACATACACATACACACACACACACGTCGTGTCGTGTCACGTACATATTTACATTTCAATAGGCTAGTTTCCACCATCAATAAATTGCAAATCTATTTAGTCCGTCAGTTAGAGTATTGGAAAATAATGGACACGTATTTTTTGTTTTTATAAATGAATGAATAAACACAAACAAAGAACAAAGATAAAACGCATCAAAACTCGGGAGTGGAGGCTCGTGACGTCACAACGCACTAAAAATTATACCACGGCGTGACGTATTGAGAATTTTAAAAGCGTCGTATCTTCGTCAATTTTGGATTACGTAACAAAAGAAAAAATACAGGTCAAATATTTTTTGATAATCTAACTGACGGAATATTTAGATTTTTTCAGCACACAAGCCTATTTTCGAAATAAAGTTTAAAATATGTTTCTGCGGGCTACAGTAGAAGTGTATTTACTTCTACATACTTACAATACAGTCAGTTATCACAGTTATTGTACTGCAGCAACCCTAGCAACCACGTTGGACCACTTCTCAGTGATAGCAACCCTATAACAAAAACTATAAAGGTCACAATGATTTGAACAGTAATGCAAAATCAATGGTACAGTAACTTGGTGGTATTTGATTGGCACAGAAAGCCACACAAGATGCCAGAATAATAAAGCAAAATGTTTTCTTGCATCAACAGGAAGGATAGGATCCTCAGGCAAGGAGGTGGAGACGGCGGCGTCTCCCGCCACGCCAGTAGACGAGGGCGTGTCAGCTGACATCTCCACACCCAGCCTGTTGTCGTCCATACACAGTGCTAGCAGCTTCGAGTGAGTACTTTCTGACCAAGATGTTTGACGGATGGCCGATGGGGCCGAAAAGTTCTGGAGTGGCAACCGCGAACCGGAAGACGATGCGTTGGAAGGCCTCACACTAGGTGGACCGATGACCTGGTGAAGGTTGCGGGGATCCGCTGGATGTGAGTCGCACGGGACCGGTCAATGTGGCGACACTTGGGGGAGGCCTATGTCCAGCAGTGGACGTCTTTCGGCTGAAATGATAATAATGATGAAGATGTTTGAAATGCAGCCTTCAAAGTAAGAGCTTTTTGTATCATTGACCTCATTCGTCGCTTTTTTTAAGACAAGATCGAAGTCAAAGTGAATCAAGAGCAGGCATTCGGCAAAAATATGCAAGTGGTTCGAAGATTACGATTTGAGATTCAGTCAGACCAATGCGGAATATTGCTGACGTATGAGATTTGGGAGTCCAGAGCCTGAATATATTCGTGAAGTCTTAGGTACTTGCCATGTGTAGATTATCTTGAAACGTCAAATGTTGTGGGCAGTCGCGTAGCATGACCACCGTAGACACGAAAGAGACTCGACAAATCTTTTGTTCATCTGTCATTTTGTCGATTTAATGACAGATGAACAAAAGATTTGTCGTTTCTCTTTCGTTTCTTTCTACGGTGGTCATGCTACGCTAACAGGAAGTAATATTCTACGATTGCTGCTCATCATTGTTCCCATAGGGGCAAATACCTAACTGTTGTACCTCTCTTTGCAGACTATGCTCCCCAGAGCGCGGCCTCCTAGAAAAGTCCATGTCGGGCTGGGCGGGGGCGCACGGGGCCCTGGGGGCGCTGGGCGCGCTGGGGCCCGGCGCGCTGGGCGGCGGGGCCCTGGGGCCCGCGCTGTACGTGCCGGACTGCGAGGAGGTGCGCGTGTCGGCGGCCGTGGCGCGGCGCGGACACCTCAACGTGCTGCAGCACGGCACGCATGGCTGGAAGAAGCGCTGGCTGGTGACGACTTTACTTCTTTTCTCCGACTTCTACGAAGCTCAACAGAGAGGATAATGTACTTACCCATACGTTCTCACCCCCAGGTGGTCCGCCGGCCCTACGTGTTCATCTACCGCGACGAGCGCGACCCTATCGAGCGCGCCGTCATCAACCTGGCCAACGCGCACGTGGAGTACTCCGAGGACCAGGAGCAGATGGTGCGCATGCCCAACACCTTCAGGTACGTCATACACCATACCGCTCACGTCATCAACCTGGCCAACGCGCACGTGGAGTACTCCGAGGACCAGGAGCAGATGGTGCGCATGCCCAACACCTTCAGGTACGTCATACACCATACCGCTCACGTCACCAACCTGGCCAACGCGCACGTGGAGTACTCCGAGGACCAGGAGCAGATGGTGCGCATGCCCAACACCTTCAGGTACGTCATACACCATACCGCTCACGTCATCAACCTGGCCAACGCGCACGTGGAGTACTCCGAGGACCAGGAGCAGATGGTGCGCATGCCCAACACCTTCAGGTACGTCATACACCATACCGCTCACGTCATCAACCTGGCCAACGCGCACGTGGAGTACTCCGAGGACCAGGAGCTGATGGTGCGCATGCCCAACACCTTCAGGTACGTCATATTTATGTGTGTGAAGGTGCTGTCATAGGGCTAGTAACAGACGGGCTGCGGGTGGTTTACACTTACCGATTTCCGTAAATAAATAAAAAATACCTACTCATTGTATTATTGATTCGGATCAAGAATCATTAGCATAGATACCTCCTTGAATTTGACCAGGATGCAAAGCGACACCTTGTATAAAATATTGTGATATATTTCCGTTACAGCGTGGTGAGCAAGGAGCGCGGCTACCTGCTACAAACTCTCGGCGACAAGGAGGTGCATGACTGGCTGTACGCCATCAACCCGCTGCTCGCCGGACAGATCAGGTGGGTTCACCGCTTTACTCACATTCACTCTCCCTTCACTCATATTGAGAACATGCATGACTTGATAGTTTGACAGTTATCTTGAATTTACCAGTCCTTTCAGAGTTATTTTACAAGTCTGTCAACAGTGGTAGCATTCACAAGCAACTTTATTTAAATGCGAATAAAGATCATTTTGACTTTCACCTGGTAAAATAACTCTGAACAACTAACCTTAGAGCTTAATACTACTTTGATTTTGACAAATCAAAGTGGGATTAAGCTTTATTCTTTTTGCACCAAGGTTACTATTGTAAAATAACTGTGACAGAACTACTTCGTAAGACTTTACTATGACCAAAATAATCATATTCTGCTTATCTCTTCATTTTTGGGCTAAGACTCCAAGCCATACTGCCACTGAGGCAAAAGCACCAACCCCTACAGCCAAAGGTAATACCTTTACTGTCAACTTTTAGGCATAGGACCTTTAAAGCCATTTTTTTAGGCAAAGGTATTAAACCTGTACAGCCAGTAGCGTCAATCCCTGTTGTTACGGTGCTGGATGGTTCTTTCGACGCTTGAATGATTAAAAATTTCAATTTGGCAATTTTCCAAGAAATCTGGGTAAAAAACCAACTGTATTGAAGTTTATTCCTGCTTAGCTTATAATTAGAACTTCACTTTATACTATAGCAGCAAGTACCCAAGTCGTCAGTGAACAGAAATAAATCCTGACAGTTACAAAAAAATACAAAATACAAAAATATTGATTATTTCTCAAACATGGTGTCATACATTAATTGAGGCAGCCCCAGTAAGTTACAATAATACTTGTGTCGGGGCTGTCTCGTTCTTCCCATAAGTGGGATCCTAATAATGAAAATGAAGTTGACTTCATTTTCATTATTACGATACCACTTATAAAACATACAAAATATAAATACAATAAAAAAGGAAAAAAATAAGTTGTAATCAAATCTTTGGCAAAATTATAATATCTCTGGTCTCCGGCGGGTTCTGCTTGTTGCAATAGTATGAAATTAAGTACTAATTATAAGCTGTAATTTGAGATTATATTTCTATTCGGTTGGGCTTAGTTTTGTACCACAGTTTATTGACCGCTTTCTAATTGTGTACAAAAAAAAACATGTTCTAAAGTTCTTCAAACCTGGATAGTCTATATCCAAAATAGCTGGCCGTAAATAAACTGTCAAAGGACAGCACGCCCAATTTGATCATCACCTCTTTGTGAAATTGTCTATGGATATTGTAAAACAAAGATGGCGACTTTCGAAGCTGTCAAAAGAGCCATGCTGCACTGTAAGTGGGTTATCTGGGTGGGGCCTGTCAATATACACGCGTGAAGTTGTGTGGTACCAGGTCGCGGTCGGCGCGACGCGGCGACAAGGCTGGCGTCGGGGCGCAGCCATGAGACAACCTCATCATGGAGTCTATCCTTGTTTTTTAAGTGCGTCTCCGATGGAACGCTCGTTCACAAAGCCTTGCACAGGTATTGAAATGGCTCGGATGTCCGGTTCGTGGAATTAAACTGGTATAAGATCTGAATATGTAAAAAATTTAATGTAATGAATAAAGGCAGCTTGTATTAACGTCGTTTGAAGGTGGAATGAAGACTTCTGAATCATTGTGAATTGAACATGAAGCGGGGACATTGAGCTTAGCGTTTGGATTATCGACCTTCGGCACTGAACTGAACGTTTTCAATCCTATGACATGCTTATTATCCCTTATGGCATTTCAAATTTCTTGCGTCGATTTGTGTAAGTTACCTAAGAAACATTGTAGAATATATGTTGGTTTCATCGAGAAATGTGCTTAAATAATATTACCATTATTACCTATAGTAATATTATTTATGATAGTAGAAAGTAAATATAATTCACTGTGTTTCAGAAGTGTTCAGCTAAATTTGATATCTTTGTGCATATCTTATATTAAACGAGTTAAAATTCAGACTGACTACGCTAGCGTATAGTTAGGGTAGTTCAAAGAAAGTACTGAGAAAGTACTTTTAGCCTGATTTTAATAATATTTTCTGTTTCATCTAAAATCGCACTGTATGAACAGTTGCACAGATATTATGTCGAATTAAATATTCGATATGCAAAAAGATTTGGTAAGGAAACGGTATTTTCTGATACTGATTTTTAGCTACAATAAATGTGAACAATAACGCTAGATATTGTATTGTAAAAGATCTCTTATGTGATTGATAATAAAGGTTTAATTCCAAAGACCGAGTGAACTAATCGTTATAAAGAAGGATTATATCCGTGACTGGTTTGGTGGGGCAAGACATTCTATAGTCACTGAGCGCTCAAGCAAGAGCTTTTCTGTACTGTGGTCCATATATATTTAGTGAGATAGTTTCTTTCGTATAAAAAAGTTGCTAAAATAAAACCGAAGGCTGCATAGTGGTGTTACCAATTCAAAAAAAGATTGAATATCAAGACTTGATGCTTTATTACCATCACTATAATAAGGAAGTTTTTATGCTTTTTGTACGAAGTTAACTATTCCTATAATTATAATTTTGTTTTGTCAACTTTGGGACCACAAGATAATTATGAATAGATGTTGGAGGACAATGCAAATGAATCAATTATTTTAGCATATCTAAGTTTTATTATCAGTATTATATGAAGCAGCTGCATTTAATGCGATATACGATATATACGTAAATAGATATATATGTATATATTTTATTTATTATATATTTGCTAATCGGATGAAAGACCCAGTCTTTGGCAGTGACATTGGACTTAGATATTTCTGATTAAAACAAGAAAGTGTCTTTAAAATTATACAATATTGATGTAGCTTAATTCCTATTTATATTACAAAGTAATATATACTCGTGTAAAGAAATTTTATTATTTTAACCAAAAATATTCGAGTGCCAAATATCTCGCCAATAACTGGTCAATTAATCCTGAAGTTTAGAGTTTTAGTGCGAGGGTCGAAAGAGACGGGACCAAACCGGTGCACTGAATATAATAAGAACGGGGTAAAGATAATATTTACATTGATATAAATACGTACTCTATATTATGTACGTCTAGATGAATTTGCGAGCTGTTTCAATGTCTTCAAGGCCTATTTAAGCTCTTCTTTTTATCTATATTGTGATGGCAACCTTGGACCACGATACTAACTTAGCTCCATTAAAATTATATAGTCAAAATTCATAATAAA
Source organism: Xestia xanthographa (assembly GCA_905147715.2). Classification (NCBI taxonomy): domain Eukaryota; kingdom Metazoa; phylum Arthropoda; class Insecta; order Lepidoptera; family Noctuidae; genus Xestia; species Xestia xanthographa. The sequence goes on along the minus strand of LR990660.1, from coordinate 9,724,302 downwards.
CATCAAATATATAATACCAGCATTTATGAGACCCTATATCGTGGTCCATCGGCCAACTTGTAGAGAATATTAATGCGTTTGTCTACGTACAACTTCTGTGCAATAAAAACAATAATATATGTTGCGCACAAATAATATCGGGCGATGTGTGATAGACTCCATTTTATAACATGACTATACCTAAGAATTTAAACAAAAAAAAACATTGTACTTGTGAAGACAAATTACTGAAGTATATAAATTTTCTTCTAATGTTGGATACATTATTACCTTGTATATACGTATGACCCGAACGGTAGTATAAAATTATATTTTGAGGCTCAAAAGGCCGTGGTGGCGGTAGTCCGACTCGTGTGACGTCATACGTAATCGTTTCACGTTTATTATCGACTGTAAATACATTGAATATTTGTAGTTAAATGTAGACTATGCATTATAAATCATTTACGCTACAGTATGTAGTTGGTAATATCATTTAACTCGATATTGTTTTGTGTAACAATGTTTTCTTTCAAATTCTTTATATGGGATGTATAAAGTAGGTTTAATGTGATGTTACTCAGGTGTATCTCGATTACCGATGATTCCGTTCGGAGCATTCCGACGTTCTAGTCATATACCGTGTAGGTACATGTATGTGATAGAGTAGCCTCATGCTGTGCTGCGAACAATCACAAAGTAGTGTGTTAATACGTGTTTCAGTGTTACGTTGTCCCTTACCTTACCCCCCTCCTATCCCCGACTTCTCCCCCTCCCCCTGTCCCCGTCACCGTCGTCTCACCAGTCCACAGTACTTAATATAATAATATGTTTATACAGATGCGACTTCAATATCATCGTAGGTAGAAAATGAATGTGACTGTAGTTTTATATGGATGATCTTTATAGGCATTACTTTTATCTCAAACACTGTTGTAAGTCCGAGCAATTGTTTACTCTCGTTACCGCTTTGATAAATGTGAAATAAATATAATAATTGTCACAATACTATCGCTTCTAGGTGACTATTTTTCATTCGAAATTGAGCATACATAGTAATATAACAAACTTGTAAGCTTAAGACTTATTAGTCTTTGTAAATATTTTACTTCGTTTGGTACTTACATGGGTTACAGAAAATTCAAAAAAAAAAAATAGCTTTCTCCTGTTAAAAGTCCAGTCACACGGCTTACACACTAAACTGTAGACATAAAATATGCGGCTAACACTAGAGAATATCCTGATAATAATTTAGCGTATAATAACGTAGCTATAAGAACAAAAAGTATTATCCAAAATTTAGACATGCTGTGTGTTATAGTTAATATTTCTTGAAAAATTGAAATTAATACAATTGTCGTCGAGATTATTAAATGATTATGTACGTTTCAGTTTCTACAGCACAACGTCAAATGTTGCTAAATTATTTTTAATTCGTGTACTGGTTCAATACTTTGGCGATGTGCTTTGTTGAAACACGAAACGCTCTTAAAAATATAAGAATCTAACAGAATACTATGTCCAAATACTTCTTCACCAAAATTAATATTTGTGTAACTTCTTCAATAGGTGTGATGTAAAGTATGAACGAGGATCTCAAGTTGAATGATGTTTGTTAATACCTTTTTTCTAGTCATTTTTTTTGTATTTACGTTACATTCCAAAGTTTGTATATGACTTATTTCCTTTTTTTGAAATAAATAGGGTAATGTATTTTGCATAGCAAAATGGTGTTTTCGCGTAGAGTAATAAGCGAGCAGATGGATTAAACCACGGGTGTGTCGAGGCGGCTGTAAACATATATTTTATAGCTTTTTATTTCCTTTGACATTTCGTTTGCTAATTCGCGTTTAGTTGTTATATTATTGTAATTGTATGGAAACAGAACATTTTAAATTAGAGATACAGCAGGTCGCTGAATTATATTTTTTTATAGAGTTTAAGCTATACTGCTATTTTTATAGGACTAGCTGTTGTTTTGATTATGTTTGTTTGTTTCTCAATTAATTTATTTGGTATGCGTCGTTGTTCCGGCACGCGACGCGGCCCCTGTGACGTCACTTCCGGGGGCTGCGCCGGCGCCGCTCTTGTGATTACGATAGTGATTGTTGATTGTTGGGCGAGAATGATATTGAAAACAAATTATATATTCTATATATAATTTATGAATTTCATTCAATTTATGAAAATAAGAACAATGTAATGATTGGTAATATTACTCATTGCTCTAAATGTACTATCAAAATATATTATACACAGTGTTAAAGGTCATAAATAAAATGCTTTGAAAATTTCCAAATCGTTGTTTTCATTTCTAACCCCACTCCTAACACAAACATATGAAAGTAAGCTGATAATAACAATCATAAGTTGAACGAGGCAAATTTTAAGTAACAAGAGCATACATTATATTCTGCATGGATTCGATTCCCCAGACAGTCAGACTGTCTTGGATACCGCAACGAAATTATTCAGAAAAGTATAGCGGAGGAGTAGGAAAATCCGTAATTTCCACTTCCCTCCATATCAGCAGGAGACACAAAGAAACAAGGCCAATAGGCGTGTGGCTGACTCTGGCAGAGCCACCATCAGGGATTTTAATTTTGATAACACAAAAATTTAGTCGCTAATTAGTCGAAATTAGTCGCCAAATATCAGATTTGGTCGGTCACTGGTTCAAAAGATATAAGGGCTTATTGGTGGCCCTGCTGGAGAGAGCCTACCCCAGCAGAGCCACATTAATAACTCAAAAACTAGGGCACCTAGCGAAGATCTGTTTTCTCCCATATTTACTCGCTAATTAGTCGAAATTAGTCGCCAAATATCAGAACTGGTCGGTCACTGGTTCAAAAGATATAAGGGTTTATAGGTGGCCCTGCTGGAGAGAGCTTACCCCAGCAGGGCCACATTTATATCTCAAAAACTAGGGCACCTAGCGAAGGTCTGTTTTCTCCCATATTTACTCGCTAATTAGTCGAAATTAGTCGCCAAGTTACAGATTCAGTCGTTGTGTCATTAAAAAGATATTAAAGAATTCAGTTTCCCCATACAGTGGTACAACCAAGTACAAAATACTTAAAGTAGTTTTTAGACAGGTGTATCTATACGACGTCTGGAGGAATTCTATAATTTCAACCCACCAAAGGAAAGCAGTATTCATTACCTAAAAACAAGATCTACAATAAATATATGTAATTATTGAGGTATCGAACAAAATGTTTTCATTTAGTCGCTGGCAGATAGATCGCTGCGCTCCGTTACATTTACACGGTAAGTAAGAAAGAGTTAGATGCGCGTGTACAGACGAGCTACTTAGAACGAGTTGCCCGTGACGTACCTAAGTTAAAGTCGGCCAGTTTAAAGTGGAACTTAAAGAATAGTTAGGAACTCGAATGTTGTTATCTTTAGGTACCTATTCCGCAAATACAAAAACGGGGAGCTGTTCCCCATTTCGGGGAGTTGTTCCCAAAATGCGTGTGCTCGATTTTGTTACTCTGTTCCCCCTAGAAGTCATGTCACCCCTTATCTGAACAAACACTGTATGCTCAAAATGAAGTCGAGGCGAAAGCTACACCTAGCGTGTCTTCTTTTTGGTGTTATTAAGACTACGAAGCCGAAGTATTTGTACGACAAGTTAAGTTGGATGGCTAGTAGACGAGAGTGTGCACCTAGGCTATGTGCGCAGCAATTATCGACACAGTCTCATAGGACAGCAGCTTTTAGAGGTAGTTTCCGATACGCTGCATCTAAAGTGTGGAATAATATTCCTCCACCATTACGGGTACTGGGCACTATACACACATTCCGAACACGATTGCGGCAGTATTTGTTAGCAGCACAGCAGAAATTGGATATGGTCGCAATGAATGTTTCGATCATATAAACGCTTAGCAATTTGCAGCACTTGCGTATGACTGCACCGTGTACGTACTTACTTTTTGTTAGCTATACGCGAACTATTACGACACTGTTCACGGGCCATAATATCTTCTGTCACGTACTGAACCTGACACACACTGAGCGCCACAGCAACTGAATACAGTGAATACCACAGCTTCATTTAAGTAGTTCTTATATGTTATAAATAAAATACGGTATGCCTACTTTATTTTCTTGTAGAATGAGTTAAGCCAAGATACTTATCTCTGTTTTTATTTATTGTTACCAGTGTTAGTTTCTAACACAATAAAATACTTATAATAATACTTAAATTCTTCTATAACCGAACTCACAAAAACACATAGTTATAGTTAGTTATATAGTACATAGTTAATTTACTCGTTATATATTTATTTGTAACCATTTATTTATACATTTTGTTGAAACTGTCTTCCGTTACTTACCTACCCCTTCAAGGTTCATTGGAAGATCAGCGTCAGACAGCATCACCTGTCTGGCATAAATGCTGAAATGGACCTTTTTGGCGCAGCCGTGAGGCACACAGCATATACTATGTTTTCCTCCTTATTTTGTAACTTTTTTTTATATATGTGTGTGCTTTAATAACTGACGTCAAATAAATATTTTTCTTTCTTTCTTTTTTCTTTCATTTCTAAAATGGCCGCTATAGCAGAATCCACGCAGAATCTTAGCATGAATCACGTTAAAAAATTAAAATTCTTAAAATGGACTTTATGACTACGATTATAAAGTCCATTTTAAGAATTTTAACATGATTCATATTACGATCCTGCTAAAGCGGCCATTTTAGACCCCCAGAGCGAGCACCGGCGCGTCGGCGGCGTTCGCGCCGCTCAAAGTATTAAAAAAAAAATAGGTAAATTAATGCTCATATTAGGTATAGTAAGTATTTACATCTTTGATTACCCGGACGCTGTTCCATGGTTATGTATGTATTTTTTTGTAATGTATTTCAAGCAATGGGTTGATACTTACCTACATACTTACAATACGTTTTCAACGTTTAAGTATTACATTTTACTAAAGATAGGTACGATAATTTTAACGTATTTATTATTCTAACGTAATTAGAGCTCAACATTGTAAATTAGTAAAACAGTTGCATGCGACTGTACATCTTGACACTAAATAGACCAAGAGCAAGGTTTAATGGTTTCAAAGAAGTTTAAGCCACTCTAACTTAATCATTAAAAACATTAAACATGTATTTAATAGAAAATTTATCTCTCTCGGTCATTTCTAAGGACTTTAGACCGATAAAACTAGAAGTATATTACACTTAATAATAGAAATATTTTTTCTTGGCAATTTATCGTGAACTCTTCGATCTAGCTCTTGGACTATACCTTAATAATTGAACTCATTATATCTTCTGAACTAGGACCCGATTAAATCTGTAACTTGGCGACTAATTTCGACTAATTAGCGAGTAAATATGGGAGAAAACATCTTCGCTAGGTGCCCTAGTTTTTGAGATATAAATGTGGCCCTGCTGGGGTAAGCTCTCTCCAGCAGGGCCACCTATAAACCCTTATATCTTTTGAACCAGTGACCAACCAGATCTGATATTTGGCGACTAATTAGCGAGTAAATATGGGAGAAAACAGATCTTCGCTAGGTGCCCTAGTTTTTGAGTTATTAATATGGCTCTGCTGGGGTAGGCTCTCTCCAGCAGGGCCACCAATAAGCCCTTATATCTTTTGAACCAGTGACCGACCAAATCTGATATTTGGCGACTAATTTCGACTAATTAGCGACTAAATTTTTGTGTTATCAAAATTAAAATCCCTGATGGTGGCTCTGCCAGAGTCAGCCACACCCAATAGGCGCCAAGGGACGTTTACAACTGGGATAGGCCCAGTTGCCTAGCATCACGGATAAAATACACACATCAAAAGTATCTAGGGATCAACATATATTTTTGCAATAACTTTTCTCCTGATTGATATTAATTAAAATTTTCTTTAAGGATTCATCAAATAAAGTGTTTTCGTTTGTCACAGTAACGATAAACCAAGTCACCTTTGCATTAGTAAAGAAATTTGCCATTTTCCTAATAAAGGGATTTTTGACATTTGAACCACTAACATTAAAGTTCGAAAAAATGACTGAAAACACAGTTTTCTTTAAAATTTTATTGGGTAACTTAAACAATTAATAATCCGTGTTTCTACCGCGAACACTAACAACACAAGAACATCGGTTTGGCATACTCAAAATGAGTTCATCCAAATCACGCTGTGGAATGGCCGCCCATGTTCGTTGCAACAACAAAAAAAGGTCTTCTTGCGACTGGATACCCTCCATATTCGGCAGAGCTCTTCTCTGTAGCATATCCCATGCATGCTCAATCGGGTTCAAGTCTGGCGACTGAGCAGGCCAGGGCAGGACATTGATGTTAGCTGCGGCGAGAGTCTGTCTTACAACTCTTGCGGTGTGCGGTCGTGCATTATCATGCATTAACTGAAATAAGGGACCGATTTGCACTTGTAGAGGAACGATGACGTCTGATACAATCGTCTCAGCATAAATTTGAGCGTTGAGGTTGCCTCTGATCCAAATCAACTCAGTTCTTCCGCCGATCCAAATACCCGCCCATACCATGATGGTTCCACCACTATAAGGATGGACTTCCTGGCAGGATTTTAATCGCTGTTGGCGTCCAGGGGTTCTCCAGTGTCGTATACGTCTTGTATCCGGTCTCATACCAAAACGAGACTCATCAGAAAAGCACACGAAACGCCATTGTTCTTCTGCCCAATTTCTGTGTTCAAGAGCCCATTGATATCGAATCCTACGATTGTGCATTGCTATAGGTGGTACCCGTAGCGGTCTTCGGGAATGAAGGTTCACTTCATGCAAGCGGTTTCTGACTGTTTGGTCGCTAATTAAGTTCCCTGAAGAGTGATGAAGCCTCACGGCTAACATCATGGCGGTTATTGTTGGAGCTCTTCGAGTTAAGATTTGAATGTATCGGTCTTGTCTCCGTGTGGTGCAGCGATACCGTCCTCCATGGCGCTCAGCCACGGTACCAGTGCTTCGGTAACGTGTCCAAAGTCGACTGATAACACTCTGACTTGTATTCAGAGCTAAAGCTACAGTACGTTGCCGGGAACCAGCTTCTATCATTCCCACGGCTCTGAGCATTTCTTCCCTGCTTAAATGACGTCGCCGCTCCATAATAACGTTGGTTTTAATCAGTAGTAGGGAAACAGTAGCACTAATAATGTCTTCAATGCGTTGTATGTTTTTATAGGGAAAATATTGACAGCTTATTTTCATCTTTTACTCGAATTTGATTGAGAGTTCCTGATTCAAATTATGAAATGCACCAAAAAGGATCCATATAAATTTATAAAATCATAAATTTATTACAAAGCCACATCTCAATCTCAAGAAATCCGCATAAAAATGCTTGATCCCTAGACACTTTTGATGTGTGTATTAACGTTAATGGGTCCTAAGTTGTGAGCAGTTATATTTGATTCCAATAATAGGTATGGCAAAAACGCTTGAACGCACGGAAATTTCATCTAGTTTCTACAAGGTCTGTGTAGTAAATAACTCCGGATGTAACCTGTACACTATCCAACACAATATTGCGTTCATTCTGCCAAGGACTGCACTCCCATAAAATATGATGTGCTGATTGTCCATATTCGCAGTCAGATGTGGAACATTGTCAAAAAGGCGAGTCAACAAGCTTGAAGGAAAATAATTTACTCTTAAAGTTACCATGACCGGTGAGAAATTGAGCAACACAGTGATCAACCTCCAGCCATGTCCCGGCCAGCCGTTCACGAACGGATGGAAAGAACTGGTGGAGGTGTCGGCCCTTGATGGAATTATCCCACCTACATTGCCATTCAGACAAAAGTTCCTCCCAGACGTCGGTCTGTGGTTTGAATAATCTAGAAATCTTATCACGGTCACGTAGGGTTAAAAAGTCTGCGTCCGTGGTCTCACGCGCGTTATAGTACATTGCAGCCCGTCGCTGCACTTCAAGATCGACTGGAAGTACACCTGCAAGTACCGGTAAGGCTTCAGTACTAACCGTCCTATATACGCTTTGCATAAGAATATCAAAGCCAAACGCTGGCTTTGAAGCAATTTACGTCGTACCGCTCCTATGCTGCTCCTATGCGCAGGAAAGATTTTAAAAACAAAATAATACCCCAACTTAATATTGTGCAACATAGTCCTCAATACCAAGCAGTGCGGATTTTTAACAGGTTGCCATTGGACTAAAAAACTATAATTTACAAAAGCTCATTTAAGTCAAGACTCAAAGCATTCCTATTGGAGAAATGTCTGTATTCGATAGACGATGACATATCCACATTTTAATATTTGTTTATATCAGTTAATGTGAGATTGGGTAATATTGGTATATTATAGAATGTTTGAGTATTCTTTTTATTTTTGGTTGTAATCTAATGTTATTAAATTTTTAAATGTATCGTTTTCATAATTTGTAATGTAATTGCATTTTATTTTATTTTTATTGTTGTTTTTTTTTCTATAATTTATTGCTGAATGTGTTAGTTTTATAATTTTAATGCACGTGAATTTATTATTATTATTTTTTTGTGTAAATTAATGATTTCAAACACAATGTGAATTGTTCCTGAATAAATTGAATTGAATTGAATTGAATATGGTGGCCCTATCGGCCTAAACAGGTGCCCCGTAGCACATACACCCCAAATAGGTAGCCCCATAAATGGTCTTTAAAGTTAGAAATGACAGACCCCACGTAGATTTGGATATTCTCGTTAAGGCATAAAAGTTCTTTTTAGCTTTTTCACCGACAGTTTTTATATGATCTATGAATGAAAAATTCTTCTCTAAGACCAAACCAAGGTAGCACACGGACTGCTTTCTTTTCACGGGAACGTTATTAAATTTAATACTAGGCCACGATTTAAGATTACCTTTTAAAATTAGTTGATAAGTTTTTTGCGGTGCAAAGGTCAGACAGTTTCGATCGCCCCACTGAGATATTAATCGTAGGCAAGTGTCAGCTAAATTCTCGAGTCCAGCCCGAGTACTCGACTGAATGAGCAGCAGGCCGTCGTCCGCGTAACCGGTTAATGAACAGCCGGGTGGGAGAGGAATCGCGAGAAAATCATCGAAACCTAAATTCCACAGATACGGAGCGATTACCGAGCCCTGAGGACATCCCATGGTAAGGGACTTTGACATAGAATGATGTCCGAGTTTGAGTTTCGCGGAACCATTTAAAAAATATGAATAAACAAGATTATATATGTTTTTATAGCAGCCACGATTCTTCATAGTGAAGTTCTTGAAGTGAGCTGTTGTGGGCAGAACACTTGGGGTTCAATGGTCCACCCATTTCGTCTTTAGATTAGTAGGATTATTGACCGTTCGTAATGGTTCAAGATCCCAGAGCTGCCAGACCTTACTCACGAACAAAATGCAATGAATGAAAATGAAATGCAACTAATATGAAAAAAATTGGCCGTCGCCCGAACTTAGCAGGTATGCATACGTTCACAGTGGTGCCGATTCCCTTGTTTACAAACTAAACCAAATTTAAGTTCAGTGCATCTTTTTCTTTCTATTTCATTAAGAAAAGGACAGAAGATAAATTTTAGTTATGTTCTGTCAAATTAATCAGCGCCATACAAGTTTTAGACGCGATTAAAAAGTTGACTACTAAAATTACATCAAATTACGTCAGGTGCTCACTAATTTGACAGGATTAAACTAATATTTATCTTCTGTCCTTTTCATAATGAAATAGAAAGAAAAAGATGCATTCAACTTAAATTTAGTTTAGTTTGTGAACAAGGGAATCGGCACCAGTATTACCTAACACTACTTAATGCCACACATTGGTGCCGATTCCCTTGTTCACAAACTAAACCAAATTTAAGTTCAGTGCATCTTTTTCTTTCTATTTCATTAAGAAAAAGACAGAAGATAAATTTTAGTTATGTTCTGTCAAATTAATCAGCGCCATACAAGTTTTAGACGCGATTAAAAAGTTGACTACTAAAATTACATCAAATTACGTCAGGTGCTGACTAATTTGACAGGATTAAACTAATATTTATCTTCGATCCTTTTCATAATGAAATAGAAAGAAAAAGATGCATTCAACTTAAATTTAGTTTAGTTTGTGAACAAGGGAATCGGCACCATTGGCGTCGATTCTGATGTGCACAAACTATACTTAATTTAGGCATCGCTACCTTTTACTCTAGAAGGCAGTGCGAGAAAAGGACGGCTTTAGCTGTGAACTAAGTTAGAGATGTCAAACTAGTTTATGCGTTGCGCTTCACCGTGTTTTTAGTCGACATGTTTTTACGTGAACCCTTCATTTGTATGGAAATATTAGTTCCAATTAAATTTGACAGCTCTAAATTACGTCCGTCTCTTTCTCGTTTTATTTGAGAGAAAAATATAGCAATAGCCTAAATTAAGTTTGTGCACAACATAATCGACACCATTTTGTTCACGAGAAAATAAGTAAGGTCGGGCGGCCCTGGGATCTTGCTCTATAATAAAAACAATGGTTTAAGGAATTTGAACTTTGACATGTAAAACGAGTTCTTTTTGTTTCCAAAATTTGATATAAATCAGTTGAGATTCAAATATAGGCGTATGTCCTTTGCAAATTATAAGGAGTAAAAATAAAAACATTATCATAACTTAAATTATATATTTATTATCACATGCAGTTATGATATAAAATGGATGTAGCTTACAAAACAATATATTATATTTTCGATTATGAGCTTTTCTAGCATATATTCTGTACATCGATAATCATGAATTTTCTAAGGAATGTAGTAATGTCGTACAATACATTTGAGACAAAATATAATAGTTATAAGAGAATATTCATATTTAATGTTTTGACTAGTTTATTTGATAAATAAATTCGTACAAGTCAAAAATAACGTGAAAAATAAAAGCGATACTAGAACGTGATTACAAACATTAAAATACGTATTTATTTTAAGATGATTATATCAGACCTATGGTTTACTACATAAAAATAATATTATTTAGACAACAGCATTTTTAGTACGATAAACAATTTACAATTGAACTTTGCTCTTTTCTATATGGAGAAAAGAGTGATCTACGAAAGAAAACATGCATTCTGTGGAAGTAAAAATGGTTGTTATACTCGTAATATTGACATAAAATATTTTTATTGTTATAAAATCCATTGCAGTCTTACGGTTTCCTTCATACATACTCGTATATAAAGCAAGATATAAAATAAAAAATAACGATGCTAAACTATTTGTTTTGCATTAATGATATTGCAATAGAAATGTCGCAGGCATTTAGAAACTTTATTTCACCTAGTTTTTTTTTTGTATTAATAATAATTCAATTATTTATTCGAGTAACATAACTCATAGAAAATAGAAATCGATTTGAGGCATTCATGGCAATACGTAGAAATAAACGGCATAGCCAACCATAAGTCGATATCATAATAAGTGACTAAATTGTAAAGCATTTATTTATACAAAGTAAATTATTGCTATAATTCATTCTATAACATATTCTCGTGACTTTTACAAGTGCAATAGAACGCTCGTCGTTGGTAACAACTTGACCTCGAGCTGGCCTAGTGTAGTACAGAGCTTCAATAGATGTACAGATCAGCTTATACTGGTTATTACACCACTGGTGTGCCAGTAGACAAGCGAATAGTACACAGTACAACTGCTATTTAAACCAATATCAGAGTCTTCACTCGAGTGAACGTTCATTTATGTTTCATCACACATTCACCTTTTGATTAATTTTGTGTTCAGATATTGCAATTTTTGTGAAAGATGAAACAGAAAGTGAAGCGTCCATTTTCTCCCTTAGTACACCACTCTAGCCGATTCACTTCAAAGTTCAACACAAGTCAACTATCACTTGCTTCATGAAAACGGATTGTAGTTACTATCGTAATCATCATCTTCACTAAAAGGATTCGATGGTTCCGCAGCCTCCTCCGCAAAGGGGTTCTTCGCTTCATCATAGTTCTCATCTTCAAATGGATTTTTGCTCGATCCATTACTTATGGCTTGAGAAATATTTCTAGCAGGCGATACTCCCGTACTTCTTGGTTTTTCTTCAAATCGTTTCTTAGACGTGATTGGAGAGGAGTATGGGGATGGTTTGTGGACCGGCTCGAGTTTGTTCAGGTTTGCTTCTAGGCTCGAGCTGTAGCGCTGTTGTTCGATTAGTCTCATTCTCCCCTCTGGGACTGGAACCACAGTAGTGCCTTTAGGTGCTACTTGTTTTACTGTGTTTGATACGAATACTGGAAAAATAATAATTACAGGTTAGTTCTAATGATATTATTTAACACTAGCGGACCTCACACGGTTTCACCCGCGTAGTTCCCGTTTGCGTGGGAGTACGGGGATAAAATATAGCCTATGGTTACTCAGGGTGAATGTAGCTTTCTAATGGTGAAAGAATTTTTAAAATCGGTCCAGTAGTTTTTGAGCCTATTCATTACAAACAAACAAAGTTGTCCTCTTTATAATATTAAGTATAGACTAGCGCACGTCACGCGGTTTCATCCGCGTAGTTCCCGTTTCCGTGGGAGTACGGGGATAAAATATAGCCTATGTTACTGAGGGTGAATGTAGCTTTCTAATGGTGAAAGAATTTTTGAAATCGGTCCAGAAGTTTTTAAGTTTATTCGTTACAAACATACAAATCTTTCCTCTTTATAATATTACTAGTGGACGTCACGCGGTTTCACCCTCGTAGTTCCCGTTCCCGTGGGAGTACGGGAATAAAATATAGCCTATAACATTCACGAATAATGTAGCTTTCTACCAGTGAAACAATTTTTAAAATTGGTTCATTACTTCCGGAGATTACCCCCTACATATAAACTTACAAACAAATGTTACCTCTTTATAATATTAGTATAGATATATTATAGATAGTATAGATATAATCACGCCTGTAATCCCCGAAGGGTTAGTCAAAGGTGTACACCCACATTTCGCTAGTTATGTTTTAAGTCGCATGTAATAGGAAGCGAGCCTATTGCCATCAACCGGGCACAAATCCAAACTGATTATTTATGTAACAAAAAAAAAAAAAACTATGTTCTTTTTTTAACAAGTTCGAAACATTTAGATAAGAGAATATTAATTAATGATATGGACTCGATATTTATGACGGAAAAACTAGTTCGGAATGTTATTGTGTGTTATTGTTTCTTGTTGTTTTGTTTCTTGTTTGTGTTTTAGTTTGTAAATTATTCTGGTGACATATAATAATGATACAGTATTGATTACTGTTTTGATTGTATCTTGAAACCAGAAACCAGATGTACTGATGTGCCAGAAATGTTTAATATTGCTTATCCCCCCAAAGTTATTAGCGTGATAATTTATGGACTATGTGTTATTCCAGACCATAATCTATCTCTACCTGGGTTAGGACATATGATACTCTCTTATCTTGGTAGAACGTAACTGTGGGATAATTTTCGCCCTCGACGCGGGCAAAATCAAATCTTAAATCTAAAATCTTAAATGCAAATCTTAATATTGGGGGATATTATAATCTAGAATAGCACATAGACTTTTTATCTTGAAAGTTCGATCCTGTGGGCAATAGGGAATATGCATGCATGTAATTTTTTCTTCCCTTAAATCAATAAAATACACTATTATCAACCCAAGAAAAGTATTAAAAGTTATATTCAACTATTGCTTGTCGCTCAAAAATAATATTAAACTCCTGCAATGTTCTATGACAGTTCAAACGTCCGTGACTGTCGCGGCCATGATGTGACGTCATTTACCTTAATCTGCTTTGTTTACATCTAATATTTAGGCCATAATAGTAATTTTACTAATTGTATGTGCTTTATTCAAGCTAAAATTGCGATTACGATATTATAATAAAATCTTAGTGAACTGCTTTTAAAATAAGTGTTTTTTTGACACATAGACTTTGATGCAACTACCGCCGTTATTGAGGACGACGTGTTTTGAGAGTGCGTTGCCTTTCACCAAAAACATGCTGCACAAAAACAAACAACAAATTGAACAAACAAAACAATAAATTAAACAAACAACAAACGACAAAAATTAAACAATAAGTAAAATAATAATTAATTAAAAAAATAATTAATCATCATTCATCGAAACATCCACCGTCGTCGTCGTCGTTTCCATCATTCATCGTTGATTCATTCATTTTCATTTTTTTATTTCGTTTTTCATTTTTTTTATTAATTTATTTATTATTTTTTTTTAATTAAACAATAAATTGTAAAAAAAAACTGATGTTTTAAAAACTTAAACACTTGTACCACAATGTTTTTATGCGCCAATACAAGGCATTTTTAATTAAAAAAAAAGAGTTTTGTATTTCTTGCATATTCCCTATTCCCGAACTATACGCGGGTGAAGCCGTTTACAATAAAACTTTCATCTAGCATTGATAGAACTCACTCTGCTTGCTCTGTCCCTCCGTTTGCCTCAGCTTCGCCTCAGCGCCGGGCCCGTACGCCTGTGGAGCGGGCGCGGGCGCGGCCAGTGCCGGCTGAGTGGGCCCGGACGGCGCGGGCGGCTGCACTGCCCCGCTCTCTGTCACCACCGTCAGCTTGTTGAACAGACCGCGGCCGTAGTACTCTGAGACTACCGCGTAACTGGAAGGTGGAAATAATTGTGTTTATGAACCTTGAGACCTCACAATATGTATATTAAGTAACTTTTCAAAACTCGTGAACTCCCAAAAGGGCCATGAACATTAGAATTAAGATAAAAATAATAATAATTATAAAGGGTGTTGCAAAAATCTCTAAACGAAGCCGAAAGGCACTTGTTCTCCCCGTCATTGTGATAATTTATTGTTCTACACCATACCTGGGAACCTTCTTTCTTGGGGGGTCAAAGTTCCAATTTTTGACAAGTTTTTAATGTAAGATTTTACTTTAAACGCTTCCACGACCCCCGTATTAATCAATCCATTCATCAGCACAATGTTTTGAGTGCGTTACATTGAGTTCTACCACAAAACATGATTTTTCACCCCCAAAAAAAAGTCGTTTCCCAGCAATAATTTTTGCGTAAAGTTACTACTAAGTTTGATGCACAGGATGCTTGGTTGATGGTTTCGTGATGAGGTTGTTTACACCCTGTATATCATTCAGAAGGCAGTACTCCTCGATACTCCCGCATTGTGAGGAGGTTCCTGTCTCTGCCGCCCTAACCACCGGTAGTTTGGACCCTGCTCCCGACACCGGCGGACCTCTATATATTATATATATATATATATATATTTATATAAATATTGTTTTATATTTTTAAGTGTTTTTATAGTTTTATTTTAAGAAATACTTAAAAATGTAAATAAGAATATAAATGAATAAATGAAATAATAATTTGCCTAAACTGGAATGAATTAATAGATTACTATTGATAGGTCAAGGACATCGTTAAAATTGCCGTTGGGAAAGTAGATTATTCGTGTTATTTCGTTTTGGCGGTGTGAAAGACATTAAAATAGCTTATTAAGTGGTCAGTGGGTAAAATTATCGGCGAATAGTCGGCGAGAATGATAAAATTAAATTAGAACATTTTTTGTCAATAATTTCGGCATTTCAACCAGTTTGATATGTAATCCTGCAATCGGAGCTCTTCCTTTAGTAGTAAAAATTGAAGTTGAATCAAGAGAAATCAAATATTAACGTACAAAAATTAAAAAAAAAACAACACAAATTTCTATGCAATTTTAGTGTAAACCACACAAACAAAATACGAGCTAATAAAATTTTAAAGGAATAATCTCATCGGGCAGTACCTAAATCTCAGTTGTCTTCATATAAAACAGGTATCTTCCAAAGCATTCAACAATAACCATTGTAGCTGCTTCGTGTCAAGTAACTATGTTTATAAAACACGTTTGAGCACATTTGCCTGAACAAGCCGTCACCGTTGACTTGCTTACCAAAACACGTCAGTCGGTCTTAAGACCCTATACTCCCTCAAATGGCTTAGCATTATCCTCCGTTACGCCTAAAATACTGCAGCATTAATTTTGAAATAAATATATGGTAAAGTTGAGGATTAATTGTATCAAATCGTACAATAAACCGCTGGTATTCAAAAAGTACTTCAAATTAGATCATGAAACTTTGCATACTAACTGAAATAAAAAGCAGGACCTATGTGTTTTATTTTTTTAGTCAGATTTTTTAGATTGTTATATTGATGAGATAGTTAGGATTTTTTGTAAATCCCAAAAAACCAGTCATTTCGCACTATTCGACCGCAGTGACTGACGTAACAACCGCTTTGTAGTGCAAGCTGATTAGAACTTTATTCTAACAGTATTTCAAACGAAGTTTGAACCACCACAAATAGAGTTGCTAATTTTATGGTTAGAAGGGCCTTAATAGGTTTGTTGCTACGTTTAGAGACAATGGCTGATTACAATGCAAGGTAGTCGCCACCGCGTCAAGTTGCTACAAACTGACTTTTCCCATTCGATTTTGAACTTAACCATCAACGTTTTGTGGTTTAAAATCGTTTGGAGAAATTTGACAGTTGTCGTAACTTGACGTGCTAGCGAGTGTACTACATTTCAGCAGGTCATACTGCGTTAATTGGCTTATTTTATCCCCAAAGCCTCTTGCAGATACCAAGGAAGAAGATAGATATAGAGATAACTTAGCTTGAAAAAAAAACATCACTTCTCGCTCTAGCAAATGAGCCCCTTGCAGACCAAAGTTAGCGTAAACTGCTACTGAAATAAATCTGTCAAAATCACACCAAAATGCACCGATTTTGATAGATCGAAACGATAGTTCATGCTTTCGTCTCTGTATCTTAAGTGTCAAAAAAGATAGCGATACAGAAATTGGTGATACCTGCGCGTAAGCAGTGGCGAATGTAGCAAAAATTTGACGTGGACTGTAATCTTATGGCGGACACTTTCTCAAAAAAAAAAAAAAAAACAATATAGAATTGCAATTGCAAAGTCCTATACTTTTATCCGTGCAATGACGTATTATAAGATTTGACGCCAAGCAGGTTAGGTTACCCCGTACAACACCTCGTAATTTAAAAAAGGGAAAATATTAACTACAGTAGATATACACACATCAAAAGTGTCTAGGGATCAAGCATTTTTATGCGGATTTCTTGAGATTGAGATGTGGCTTTGTAATAAATTTATGATTTTATAAATTTATATGGATCCTTTTTGGTGCATTTCATAATTTGAATCAGGAACTCTCAATCAAATTCGAGTAAAAGATGAAAATAAGCTGTCAATATTTTCCCTATAAAAACATACAACGCATTGAAGACATTATTAGTGCTACTGTTTCCCTACTACTGATTAAAACCAACGTTATTATGGAGCGGCGACGTCATTTAAGCAGGGAAGAAATGCTCAGAGCCGTGGGAATGATAGAAGCTGGTTCCCGGCAACGTACTGTAGCTCTGAATACAAGTCAGAGTGTTATCAGTCGACTTTGGACACGTTACCGAAGCACTGGTACCGTGGCTGAGCGCCATGGAGGACGGTATCGCTGCACCACACGGAGACAAGACCGATACATTCAAATCTTAACTCGAAGAGCTCCAACAATAACCGCCATGATGTTAGCCGTGAGGCTTCATCACTCTTCAGGGAACTTAATTAGCGACCAAACAGTCAGAAACCGCTTGCATGAAGTGAACCTTCATTCCCGAAGACCGCTACGGGTACCACCTATAGCAATGCACAATCGTAGGATTCGATATCAATGGGCTCTTGAACACAGAAATTGGGCAGAAGAACAATGGCGTTTCGTGTGCTTTTCTGATGAGTCTCGTTTTGGTATGAGACCGGATACAAGACGTATACGACACTGGAGAACCCCTGGACGCCAACAGCGATTAAAATCCTGCCAGGAAGTCCATCCTTATAGTGGTGGAACCATCATATGGGCGGGTATTTGGATCGGCGGAAGAACTGAGTTGATTTGGATCAGAGGCAACCTCAACGCTCAAATTTATGCTGAGACGATTGTATCAGACGTCATCGTTCCTCTACAAGTGCAAATCGGTCCCTTATTTCAGTTAATGCATGATAATGCACGACCGCACACCGCAAGAGTTGTAAGACAGACTCTCGCCGCAGCTAACATCAATGTCCTGCCCTGGCCTGCTCAGTCGCCAGACTTGAACCCGATTGAGCATGCATGGGATATGCTACAGAGAAGAGCTCTGCGGAATATGGAGGGTATCCAGTCGCAAGAAGACCTTTTTTTGTTGTTGCAACGAACATGGGCGGCCATTCCACAGCGTGATTTGGATGAACTCATTTTGAGTATGCCAAACCGATGTTCTTGTGTTGTTAGTGTTCGCGGTAGAAACACGGATTATTAATTGTTTAAGTTACCCAATAAAATTTTAAAGAAAACTGTGTTTTCAGTCATTTTTTCGAACTTTAATGTTAGTGGTTCAAATGTCAAAAATCCCTTTATTAGGAAAATGGCAAATTTCTTTATTAATGCAAAGGTGACTTGGTTTATCGTTACTGTGACAAACGAAAACACTTTATTTGATGAATCCTTAAAGAAAATTTTAATTAATATCAATCAGGAGAAAAGTTATTGCAAAAATATATGTTGATCCCTAGATACTTTTGATGTGTGTAGTAGTAAACTGCAGTAGTAAGTTTGTAAATTTGTATTAACTATATTAGCGATATAGTAGTAACCAGTAGTAAAGTTATAGCGATTTAAAAAAAAATGTTTAGCGTATACTTCTTAAATGCAATCGGGCTTATAAATGCCTTTTTTATTGTTAATGTCATTAAGAATAACAGTTGCTGATAAACCAGTAGCAGTAGTATGTTTTTATGGCAATTTCAACTGTGAGCGATAACTACATACTTTTTATAACAGCCTTTTAGGTGAAGGGCGACGGTTATTTTTTCTAGGCGTTTTTGATCATTGAAAAATAGCTAATTTAAACCATGGTCGGTAAAGAATAGTTACGAGTACTTTGAAATTATGAATGGTTAATAGGTAGACCTCGTAGAAGGTGGCGGGAGGAGCTGGACAAGACCCCACCAGTGGTCCACATTGGCCTTAGATCGTAAGTTCCACTGGAAGTCATGGGAACAGGCCTATGCCCAGCAGTGAGATGACGCAGGCGCAGTATCAGTAATAGATGTATCAATTTGTTTAATTAATGTGTATGTAAATAATGTATCACTACATATTATAAAACAGTGACCCCCGCCGCGTCAGTCTGTCCCTATGTATGCTTAGATCTTTAAAACTACGCAACGGATTTTGATGCGGGTTTTTTAATAGATAGAGTGATTCAAGAAGAAGGTTTTATATCATTTGTGAAGCGGGCGAAGCCGCGGGCATCAGCTAGTTTACAATAAAAAGCATTTTATAAAAAAATGTTTCAACTAAAACACGGTTCAATTTAAATGGTGCGATAAAACCATAAATCTTATCGATAGCATATCGGTAGGTATTAACAAAACACACGACTTTTACCATGACTTGTTAATCGTGTTAATAACACGTCTAACAAAAACGCAATTTTTCAATTACCAAAGTACACAGATGGTTACGCAGCACAATCCATGAATCACATCATGCATAATGCAACACTGAATTACATTGAACTGTTAGTGAATCTTAAACTACAAGCATTAATTTCTTTTGAATTATTTGTTCAAACAGTTATTTTTAGTAGCTTTGTATGTTCCACTGTTGGGCAAACAACGACAACGACAGCCCATAACGTCCACTGCTGGACATAAGCCTCTCCCATGATGGGAGCAAT
Source organism: Xestia xanthographa (assembly GCA_905147715.2). Classification (NCBI taxonomy): domain Eukaryota; kingdom Metazoa; phylum Arthropoda; class Insecta; order Lepidoptera; family Noctuidae; genus Xestia; species Xestia xanthographa. Next base: position 9,704,581 of record LR990660.1, on the reverse strand, counting down.
TTGCCGTAATCTCCACGCTTTGCAGGCGGATTGGAGATCGCAGTGATGAAAGACTAACAGAAAACGCTGCTGTCCATTCTCTGGTATTCTGCCTCAGAAATTAGTCGCCTTATACGACACCCGTGAGTGTAATGGGTTGGTTCTATTCTACTCTGCCGGATACCACACGGCTTGGGCAAAGGTCTCCCCCATATCCTTCCAGATACTCTTCTCCTGCCCCACCTAGGACCTCTATCGTGATCTTTTAAAATGAGATATTTTTTATTCAACTTTTCACTGATAAATGCAAATGATGCAATAAATAAACTTTGTATTGATTTAACTTCATTCAAACTTGGCGCGTATAATATCTGATTTTGCAGACGACTTTTTTTAAAGGGCAATTACACACTTTTATAGATACTCACATAAACTCACGCCTTTTTTCCACGGGGTAAGGCAGACACTAAAGAACATAATCCTTTGGCTTCGCAGTTATATAAACAACTAGCGGACGTCACGCGGTTTCACCCGCGTAGCTCCCGTTCCCGTGGGAGTACGGGGATAAAATATAGCCTATGTTACTCAGGGTGAATGTAGCTTTCTAATGGTGAAGGAATTTTTTAAATCAGCACAGTATTTTTTGAGTTTATTCATTACAAACATCCACACAAAAATACAAATCTTTCCTCTTTATAATATTAGTGTAGATTAATAACATAATACAAAATATCTCACTCACCCATACCTATCATCCGTATTATTAGGAAAACACCAAGAAAATGGCGCAATAGTAATAGATTTGATCAGAGATAGATACATGTTTTTTTAATTTTACACTATGTTCCACGTTATCACAAAAATATTATAGTGAATTAAATGCGATCGAACTGATAAAAGGACATGATTGCGCGCGCGCAGCGAACCGACTGGCTTGCTTCGACCGATTACCTACGTCAGGTGCAAACAGATTACGTTTTGCAATTGCTATTGAATTTTTTTAGAAGTTAGGAAAATAAAACAGTTAAACAAAAGTCGTTACATCTACCTTTGTAAAAAAAAACTATAAAAACCTACTTATACATTTGACGAAATATATACATTTGTGGCGTTTCTGTTTATTATCTTAATGAATATAGACGTTAAATAAAACTTAAAATCCGATCAAGAATAATGAGAAAAAAAGGCGAGATGACAAAAACAATCTAATTAGTCCGTCAGATAGATTTCCAAAAACTATTGGACACATATTTTTTCTTTTGCTACGTTAACCAAAATTAACGAAGATACGAAGCTTTTAAAATTTTCAATACTTCACGCCTTGATATAATTTTTAGCTAGTTCTGACGTCACGAGCCCCCACTCCCGAGTTTTGATGCGTTTTATCTTTGTCAATATTCATTGATTTACAAAAATATGTGTAATACTCTAACTGACGGACTAAACCAGTGGTTCCCAACCTATGGTCCGCGGGTCCGCAGGAGCTTCGAATATTATTCGTACTTTTTAACTTGCACAAAAGAAGCAAACTCAACCCAACTTAATTGAAAACCTATCAGAGGCGAAGTGCTAAATTTTTTTCAGTTTGCTGCGCTCGCGATCTTGCAAGATTCATAAGTACTTCTGTAAAAATCTACTTACTTATTCCTATTTCTGTATGAATTATTGCTTCATGTTTTGAGCTGACTTGGATCACTCTTGCATCTTTCACTATCTTAATTCTAAAGGTTTTCATCACATTTTTCATTTTTTACATTGTGTGAGTTAAAGATTCACCCCCCTGGATATAATTCTGTGGGTGTCCATGTTTATCTAGGACCTTAGGGCCCCTATTTTTTTTTCGGATGGGAAATCATCAAATGACTTCTCTTATAAAATTAATTATTAATTATTGCTCTGGGCGGAGCAGGAGGGAGTGTCAGACTTTTACTGACACCTTATGGCCCCTGCTAAAAATAAAGAAACTAAAGTGGTCCCTGGTTCAGGACAGGTTGGGAACCACTGGACTAAACAGATTTGCAGTTTTTTGATACTGTCATCATGCCTATTATGTGTAACACTCACTGGGTTCACAAATAGCGGTAAACCTAGTAAAATAACCAGCTAAGACAACACAGTGACATCAGTTGTTTGTTGTGGAACGGTAACTTTCATTGAAAAATACTTGTAAACATTCTTTGGTTTGATAAAGTTTAGTAAAACGCCTGAACATAAAGGGTGTAAAAAGACCTCGACCGAAAGGCACTTGTTCTCCCCGTCACGTCATTGCGATCATTTTTTGTTCTAAAGTCTAGACCATACCTGGGAACCTTCTAGTTACGGAGATATTTAGGGACAAATTTCCAACTTTTTCACGTTTTATTTTTTAATGATTGTTTTTAATGTAGGATTTTTTAAAACTTATAAACACTTCCACGACTCCCGTACTATTCAATCCATCCATTAGTACAATGTTTTGAGTGCGTTACATTGAGTTTTACCGTAAAACGCGATTTATACCCCAAAAAAAGTCGTTTCCCAGCAATAATTTTTGCGTAAAGTTACTTAGTTTGATGTACAGAATGCTTGGTTAACGGCTTCGTGAAGGGTCCTTTTACACCCTGAATAACATAATAAACACAAGACCTCTTGTGTTGTGTCTCAGACCAAGAAACTGAACAACTTTTGTTCTATGAGTTTTTTAGTTCTATTCACCTCGGTTTGCGGTAATTTATTGCATTTTACAATAATTCGTACTTCAGTGATAATCTTCTAACAATGATTTCATTAAGGACCTTGTCGGACACAGCAAATTAGTAGTAATGAGGAAGCGTTCACATAAGTGGGTCTCTAGTTGACTCGGACACGGAAAAGTAAGCACCAATTTGTAATTTTAGAATCGACTTCTACTGAGTAAGGAATGGTTGATAACTCATCATCTGCCTAGCCTTTTCCAACTATGTAGGGTCGGCTTCCAGTCTAACCAGATGCAGTTAAAATCAGTATTTGCATGGAGCGACTGCCAATGCCTCCATAACCCAGTTAATACTGGGTAATACGATACCTCTCGGTAAGACTGGTTGTCAGACTTTCGACCCACTGACTGGTTGACAACCATTGAGCTATTAGTACTACGTATGGAGAAGACAGCGCGAACAAAATGTGTGCGCAGTGCGGGGCGCGCGGGGGGCGGGTTACCCCGTATATATAGATGTTCTGTAGCGAGCGAGCGACTGAGTAAACTGCAGCCGGCCGACTGCAGTTGAACGGAGCACAGATTTTGTAGCGCTGTCTTCTTTAAACGTAGTAGTAATAGCTCAATGTTGACAACTAACAATCTTAAATTCAGTCACTATAACACAACGCACAGCCAAAACAGCTGGTTGAGTATGAAAAGCCAATTGACAAAAATGAATTAAGCAATGGTATCTTTTTATATTTCGGCGGCCACTATAGGAGAAAATAACATGGTACATGGTGGTAGGTTGGAGAAGAATAAAACAGCAATTTCCTTTTCTGCAAAAGCTTTTGCTGGAGCCAGGAATAGGCTTGTCGACTGAAAAAATCTAATTAGTCCGTCAGTTAGATTTTCAAAAAACATTTGACCCGTATTTTTTCTTTTGTTACGTATATCAAAATTGACGAAGATACGACGCTATAAAAATTCTCAATGTCACGCCGTGGTATAATTTTTAGTGCGTTGTGACGTCACGAGCCCCCACTCCCGAGTTTTGATGCGTTTTATCTTGGTCAATATTCATTGATTTCAAAAACAAAAAAAATGTGTCCATTATTTTCCAATACTCTAACTGACGGACTAAACCAGTGGTTCCCAACCTATGGTCCGCAGGAGCTTCGAATATAGTCCGCGAAAGGTTAAAATGTTATTCGTACGTTTTAACTTGGACAAAAGAAGCAAACTCAACCCAACCTAATTGAAAACCTATCAGAGGCGAAGTGCTAATTTTTTTTCAGTTTGCTGCGCTCGCGATCGTGCAAGATTCATAAGTACTTCTGAAAAAATCTGCTTATTCCTATTTCTGTATGAATTATTGCTACATGTTTTGAGCTGACTTGGATCACTCTTGCATCTTTCACTATCTTAATTCTAAAGGTTTTCATCACATTTTTCATTTTTTGCATTGTGTGAGTTAAAGATTCACCCCCTGGATATAATCCTGTGGGTGTCCATGTTTATGTAGGACCTTAGGGCCCCTATTTTTTTTTCGGATGGGAAATCATGAAATGACTCTTCCCGCTCTGGGCGGAGCAGGAGGGAGTGTCAGACTTTTACTGACACCTTATGGCCCCTGCTAAAAATAAAGACACCAAAGTGGTCCCTGCTTCAAGAAAGGTTGGGAACCACTGGACTAAACAGATTTGCAATTTTTTGATACTGTCGTCATGCCTATTACGTGTAATACTCACTGGATTAACAAATAGCGGTAAACCTAGTAAAATAACCAGCTAAGACAACACAGTGACATCTGTTCATCACATTGTTTGTTGTGGAACGGTAACTTGCATTGAAAAATACTTGTAAACATTCTTTGGTTTGATTAGGTTTAGTAAAACGCCTGAACATAAAGGGTGTAAAAAGACCTCGACCGAAAGGCACTTGTTCTCCCCGTCACGTCATTGCGATCATTTTTTACCCGACTGCGGCGTAGCCCAAAAGGAGGGTTATGTTTTTGCCTTGAATGTATGTTTGTATGTATGTCCGTTTCTTTGTTCACTCGTAACTCCTCAACGGATCGAGGGATTTGGATAGAATAAATGTCGTTAAATTCGTCTTGATGGCGCGAGTGTCACTGGCTACATTATAATCAAAAAACAATTAAAAATCGTGGATTTGTGGTGCCATATTGTGGAGTTCGATTTTTTTTTCCCTTCTAATACCATCGACTGGGGTATCAAAATGAAGGGTTTTAAAAGTTGATTACAAAAATATATACAACTTATATGTTTGAATGTAATTCGAAATGACAAATCTATATACATAATTATAAAATGGTAAACTGACCGATTGACTGGCTGATATATCAATGCACAGCCCAAACCGCTGGGTCTACTGATTAGTAGGTTCCTTATGTGGTCTAGGGGTGCACTAAGAAAGGATTTTACAAAATTCACCCCTTAAGGGGGTTAAACGGGGCTTTAAAGTTTGTATGAGGAAACAAGATTAGTTAGACTATTTTATTAGAAACTTCACAGGAGTGCTCCTATTTATAAATGAGTAGAAACGGGTTTCAGGTTTTCTTTAGAATTCAACCCAGTTACCGAACGTCACGCGGGCGAAGCCACGGGCAACAGCAAGTAGTATGTAAAAGTAAATAAAATTCAAATATTTGGCACGCTCTGCAGCCTGTACGACTAGATGGATTTTAGCTTGAGAGGTGTCGTTAGATTCGTATTTACTGTGAAAGTGACACTGGGTATATCATAATAATAAAGAAACAAAATGGCGGATTTTAGGGCCAAATTCAAATGTTTGGCACGCTCTGCAGCCTGGACGTCTCGATAAAGGGCTCATCACGAGGATTTTAAAATGGTATGATATTATCTAAGTAACTAAAAAGTGTAAAATAAAAAAAAATAATTAAAAAAAATAAAAAAACCCGAGCGTAAAAATTACTAATAACTTTAAATAAAAAAACTGAAAATAATAAAACAAGTTCCGGAGACAGGACATATTGACTGCAACAGTCGGGACCCATATTGGATGTAATGTCTAGATTATTATATTATGGGTCCCGACTGTTGCAGTCAATATGTCCTGTCTCCGGAACTTGTTTTATTATTTTCAGTTTTTTTATTTAAAGTTATTAGTAATTTTTACGCAGTCGGGTTTTTTAATTTTTTTTAATTATTTTTTTTTTGTTCTTGAGTCTAGACCATACCTGGGAACCTTCTAGTTACGGAGATATTGAGGGACAAATTTCCAACATTTTTACGTTTTATTTTATGATTGTTTTTAATGTAGGATTTTTTTAAAACTTATAAACACTTCCACGACCCCCGTACTATTCAATCCATCCATTAGCACAAAGTTTTGAGTGAGTTAAATTAAGTTTTACCGTAAAAAAATCGTTTCCCAGCAATAATTTTTGCGTAACGTTACTTAGTTTGATGTACAGAATGCTTGGTTGACGGCTTGGTGAAGCTCTGTATAACATAATAAACGCAAGACCTCTCGTGTTGTGTCTCAAACCATGAAACTGAACAACTTTAGTTCTATGAGTTTTTAGTTCTATTCACCCCGTTTTACAATTCGTACTTCGGTGTTAATCTTTTATCAATGATTTCATTAGGGACCCAGTCGGACACAGCAAATTAGTAGTAATGAGGTAGCATTAAGTGGGTCTCTGGTTGACTCGGACACGGGAAAGTAAGCACTAATTTGCAATTTTAGAGTCGACTTCTACTGAGTAAGGAATGGTTGATAACTCATCATCATCATCTGCCTAGCCTTTTCCAACTATGTAGGGTCGGCTTCCAGTCTAACCAGATGCAGCTGAATACTAGTATTTTACATGAAGTGACTGCTTATCTGAACTCCACAACCCAATTAGTACTGTGATACTGTGTGAGGTAATATGATAGGTCTTGGTAAGACTGGTTAAAGAAAAACAGCTGGTTGAGCATGAAAAGCCAATTACAAAAATGTATGAAGCAATGGTACTTTTTATATTGCGGCGGCCACTACAGGATAAAATAACATGGTACGTGGTGGTAGGTTGGAGAAGAATAAAACAGCAGATTTCGTATTCTGCAAATGCTTTTTCTGGAGCCAGGAATATGCTTGTCGACTGAAAAAATCTAATTAGTACGTCAGTTAGATTTTCAAAAAATATTTGACACGTATTTTTTCTTTTGTTACGTAAATCAAAATTTACGAAGATACGACGATATAAAAATTCTCAATGTCACGCGGTGGTATAATTTTTAGTGCGTTGTGACGTCACGAGCCCCCACTCCCGAGTTTTGATGCGTTTTATCTTTGTCAATATTCATTGATTAACAAAAAATACTTGTCCATTATTTTCCAATACTTTATCTGACGGACTAAAGAGATTTGCAACTTTGTGATACTGTCGTCATGGCTATTGAATCTGTTTTTTTTTTACAAAATCTGCATCCTGTATAGTTGCAACAGTGCGTTTTCTTGACAATTAACTTCAAATTTAGAGGAAGGCAATTGTTTTTTTTTTTTTATTTTCACGATCAGAACACATTATAAAACATATGTATTACTAGCGGACTTCCCGCGGTTTCACCCGCGTAGTTCCCGTTCCCGTAGGAGTACGGGAATAAAATATAGCCTATGTTACTCGTGGATAATGTAGCTTTCGAATGGTGAAAGAATTTTTTAAATCGGTCCAGTAGTTTTTGAGCCTATTCATTACAAACAAACAAACAAACAAAGTTTTCCTCTTTATAATATTAGTATAGATTATAAGAAAATAGTTCGGGAAGCGATATTGAGATCAAGAAGTATCCTAATTTCAATCGCGAAGACGGCTTTATGACTCTTCCGCTTGGAATCCAGTGATCACTAAGTGTATTCGTCAAGTGAAATCATCTCAGTATGCGGACACTGATAGGCTGCGTTTCCACCAGAGATGTGCGAGGATGCGTAGCGAGGGATGTGTTTGTAAAGAACCAATAGAATCGCTTCATTTACCTCGCCTCGGTCAGCACAGCTCTGGTGGAAACGGCTCAGCGGAGCTAGATTTTTGCGCATACAAAACAAGCGAGGGATGTGTTCGAGGGATGTGTACGAGGGATGTGTGCGAGGGATGTGTTGCGAGGGATGTGTTGGGAGGAATGTGTGTTGAGAAGGATGTGTTGCGAGGTTTGCGCATACTGTGAGTGTGTGTGAGAAGTGTTCCACAAACACGGAAACTTTTTAACGGCATCAATTAATTTTTCGTCCATTATGCCACGCAACTGTACGACATGCGTACGACTACAAGCGCTAACGACAGCAAAGTGAGACGTGAGCGGCAGGCAGGCGTTCGCGTTACTCCGCGCTCACTACACCGCAACCCCGTTGACACATTTCACAGCTTCGCAACGCATCCTCGCAGCACACATTATTGTGCATATTTACAGCTCCGCTACACATCCTCGTAGGCAAGTTTTCATCGCACAGCTTTGTTGGAAACCCCCACACATTTTCACAGCACAGCTAGACATCCTCGCACGACACATTTCCATCGCACATCTCTGGTGGAAACGCAGCCTTAGTGTAGTGTGCTGTCCTAGTGTGAACCGGCCCTAATTAACATTTATGAAGATCAAGTGAGGGTAGTTGAATAAACACCTTCGCTTTGCTGTGGCGGTACCTCCAATACTTCAGTCTTCCCGCGACCACGGCTGGTGCAATCCGGTCGAAACGTCGGGCTTATATTAAAGGTAAAATTCGCGAAAATACCCGTTTTTAAATAATGTATTAGAGGAAGGCAACCAATCTTTTATATTTAAAATTAAAGTTTGCATTAATATTATAGTAATAGTACATTCGGAAAAAGTTGTCAGTATCGTCACAACGTTAAGAGCCATTTCACGTTTTCGCGCAAATTTCTAAGACTTTAGTCGCCTAAATTACCATCTTAGAGAACACCCTGGCATTTTTTAATACATGTTAAAAATAGATCAGTTTTTCTTATTGACACTTAATGTAACACATTTACAAAAACTTATTTGTTTACTATATACTGATTAATCTCCCACAACTAGTTTACTAAAAAATCTTCGCAGTGTCAATTTCAGACTCCTAATTCTATCATAAATATTTATAAATTTCACTCAAAAAAATACACAAAGCATCAGACATATACTTTTTTCGACACATAATCTACTAGAATATCGATAATTAATAACATTAATTAGTAAAAAAATAAAGTCTTACGTCAATTTTTACATTTTATACTGCTATTTTATCGTGATTTTTTGGTTTGAAAAAAAATGTAAAAATAAACTATGTTCTTTTAATAAACTAATTCCAAAGTTTTATTAAAATCAATTCATTTAATCAGATACAATATAATTTTTAACATCACTCTAAATTAGAATAAATTACGACGCATAAGCGAGCACCGATTAGTACGGCCCGAGCGCCCATCGACGCAGGACCTGTGCCATTTTTTTCCGCGTCCCGATTTTCGAGCGTATCTATCGTAAACGCATTGTTATACTACGACTACAACATTTTGATTCTCTTTGTATTTTTTTTTCATTAGGTTAGAATTTCGTTTATTATCAAGTAGGTAAAGTATTATTTTAGTAGTTTGTAAATGAATAGTTATATTTCTGTTTTATTCGTTTTAGCAATGGGGTGTGTTGTATTATCATTGTGTCAATATAAGGAAAGAATAAAAGAAAAAAGAAACAGAAGCGAGGTGGATATTATTTTTATTTGCAATTCATATACATAGTTATCGATCACGTAAGGTGAAATCGCATGGGTAGCCCGCGAAATTCAAATTTTCTAAAGACTATTTCATTGATGATTCGATTATTAACTCCGCAAATCCATTATTTGCTACGATCGCGAATCATATTTTGTTCAACATACAACCTGACACTGACATATAAATTTTCTTTTCTTCACATATAATTATATCGACATGGAATAAAGAACCGTAATTACAATTTGAAGGGTTTGAAAACACTTAACACTCCTTTAAAAATATTTGGGGTCCGAAATTTGATAGCTATTTTGTTTTCATTTTAGAATGAGAAATCGCGTGAATCGAGTAGAGGAGGATAGTACTTTTAGAAGAGACGCCGTGCAGGGTACTAGTGGAAAGACTGATTCAATAAAATTGATTGTTTTAGTTACAACTAGCTGTGCCCGCGGCTTCGCTCACGTCAGCGCGTATTCTTGTGGCATTATCAGGGAACATTACATGAGAACGTGAAGTCGTAGTATATTCCTGACATCTTCTACAAAACAACATACTAATAAACTGACTTACTGTTAATTTTAATTAAAACTTGTTAGTAAGTACTTCTTTTTTTAAATACCTACTAAAGGAACTCGTAGTAAATTTTTGAGGGGAATCAATTTAGATGGCCATCGACACGGAGGAAGTTTATGAACAAAGCAAATAGATGCAATTCATGATATATCATAGGTACACCTACACAGAGTAGGTATCCTTAAAAAAATTCTTTCAACTCTGAGAGCATAATCAGTCGATCAAAAGTAAGAATATGGAAAAACCTCGTTAGTGAAAAAGACTGTAAACGCTTGAATTTAATGTATTTAGTTAAGGAATCAGAAAAAGTATGCGCTTCGAAATTAAGATTATCATGTTTATCAACCTACCTACCTACTAAATAAATAGTATAATATTATGATACAAGTAAGTTGCTCATTATACACAAGGCTGTGAGTTGCAGCCCGAGCCGCAGGCGAGGGCGTAAATCAGCCGACTGTTTATTGAGCTTGTTGCTCACGAGTTTCAAACGCACTTTTTCAACACACTTGCGAGGAAAAAACAAACATGCAGCAACAAATGCGATACGTAAACAAAATATGAAAATTATGGGAAATGGCGCGCAAGGGATTTTTTTTTGCACGCGCCAAATGTAAGGTGATACTTATAGCCATACAGCCTACTTCGAAATTATAATTTTAGTGATAAAATACAAATACATTTCACCTATGACAAATTATTGTAAATTATAAATAATTTGATATTAATAAATGTTTTTCCGTCTTAATTATGGACACATTAATTATTTATTCCAAAAATGTAAATGGATTTTCAGCGACATAAAACCTCTTTGTTGTTACAAAAAAAAACTGTATTACCCGGTTAAATTGAAAATGCTCTGTGTACTCGCATATGATTTGCAGTAAGGTACCTACTAACTTAACATTGTAGGCATAATTCTATTATGCACTAGTGTGTAATATTATTATGCACGTGTGTGTAATAGTTCGGTTTATGGCCTTAATAACGATGTAATAAGGCTCACTTTACGAGCAAGTGTGTTGAAAAATATGTAATAGAAACATACACATAAAAACATATTTATATAACATATATTTGTGTTTTATTAGTTTAGAAGGGTTTAATAGAAGACTGAATAAATAAATTATCTTTTTGCCTAAATCTCAAACCAAGGTGCATTACGATTATAACGGCCCAAGATTGTTTAGTCCGTCTCGACACTCGCGCTGCACTGTCCGCGTTGTGTAAGTGTGGATAGCTATGCACACATACCTACACAACACAATACACACAAAGCTGCGGTCTTTTACCTAAACTCGAGCGTTTCAATTTTGTGAAATGGCTCTTAATGTTTTCCCCATTGTGTGTCTTTTTATTTTAGTTTTACCAATGATATTCTATTAAACAGATATGTTGTGAGCGCGCAATCGTGAAGACTCGAAAACGGGCCAATTGGCTCGTTTTGCCTTTATTCCGCGTCACTGCGTGTATGTGAGCTGGCTCTCCCCCGCGGAACACTTTTTTCGGTGGTTTTGTAGGTGTATAATATATCTGTTTATTGTAATATCATTGAGTGTTACTGTATTTTTGCACTAGTGCGATAAGGTAAGCGATAGTATACCTGGCAAGGATTAGATGCTGTGTGCAATACTCACGGGTCATGTTCGTTATGCAGTCTAGCGTGCAGCGCCTCTGCGACGTGCGGCTGTGAGTCCGGTCTACGTCGCGCGCCCGCACATACTATGCACTCATTCTCCGATTCCGAGTAATCTGTGAAACAGCTGTAAATAAAAGAATAATTTATGTTTCTAGCACTCATTGAACATAACAGTTTCTATAGCAAACAGCGATATTATGGCCTGGTTTTCACCAAGGCCTCACCAAAGGAGAAATCTATACTATAGTTTGCGCCCTTTAAGTAGGGAATAAAGGTCATTGCTCTTTCCTTAATTTCTCTGCGTAGGTACCCCGACAATACATAATGAATCGTTTTTTATTACTAGAAAAGTCAAGGATCACGATAAAGGTAGTTTCGGGACAAGTTTATGTCATTATTTCTGTTTTCGGAATTATGTATTTGAATAAATGTATGCGGGTTAATGACCTTTATTCCCTACTAAATGGCGCAGACTATAATAATCCACACTACTATTATAGAGAGGTAAACTTTTTAAGTAGGGGGTAATCTTCGGAACTATTGATCCGATTACGACAGTTCTTTCACTTAAGGAAAGCTAAATTATCTCCAGTGTCATAGACTGTATTTAAAATGTTCTCGTGTGATATTAGCCAATCCTGACGCGAGCGAAGGGCTACAAAAATGTAGTATTCAATCAAGGAAGCGAGGTGATGCCTCGTTTTTCTAATTGCCTGGTCAGCGCAGATGTGAACGATGTACGCCAAGCAGCCGGCGGAGCACGTGAGTTGTGTGCGGCATAGCTATTCACAAACACTTCGATCCGATTTCGATTCGAAAAGTCGTATGTCTATCTCGATCGCTTTCGTAATGCCAAAAAAAGACAGACATACGACTTATCGAATCGAATCGAAGTGTTTGTGAAAACTCACTGCTCGGAGACATCACTGCCCAGCTAGCATATATAAACTCACATCTCTGCTCCTCATAGGCAGACACCATGCCTGATATGTTTGCTCGTCACGTCGTATACAAAGTGTAATGTTAAATGCGCAAAACTTCAGACACCCCAAATGATCTTTCATTAAATTGACCTAATTCTGAGAGAGAAAAAAAACATTCAAAAAAGTTTTAAGTTTGGCAATTCTGATCTTGCGTTTGCGACGACGGCGACGCTCTGTCGATGGAGCAGTCGGTAGTTATATTGGGCGACAACCATTTTTGTTTGTTCACCTATTTTGGCGGGTTTGCGCACGTGATGGCTTGACCTATTAATAAATGGACAGGGCAATATTTTTTGAAAAAATGTGACCCATATTAAAAAGTGGTTCATTGATTCTGCTCGTTATTCTGATCAAACTATTTTCAGGTTTGAGCATTGGGCATTTACACGTTGTAGAAGCGACACTCCCAGTCTGAACGCATCCTTAATACGGCTACGCTCTCAGTTAAGTTAAGCTCTAGTATCTCACCTCTGATGGAATGAGTGTTGACATAAGAAGTGCATGGTGGGCAGCTCCAGCGGCTTGCTGCAGACGGCACAGCGCGACGACTGGAACACCACGGGCTGGCTCTGCAGGACCGTGGTCTGTTCCCTCATGCGTTCGCTTTCCGTTCGGTATTTTGATGCCAGCTGCTGTTCTCTTGTTATTACTTCGTTCTCGGATTTTAGGACGTCTGTTAGGTATCTGGGTAAAATAAGGAATATTTAACCTTTTGGTATAAAACTTAAACCAATATGAAATACCACTACTTAATTAGAGCATGCGAGTAGTAAGCTTTTGATGCATATAGTCCGGTCAATTTAGGCATCCGAGGGTACAATAATTTGCACCCAGCTGAAAATTGGTAGGATTGTTCAAAACACCATCATAAATGAAATCTCAAAAGCCCTCATCGATCCGATACCTGGAAAAAAAAATCGGGGTCATATGTCACAAAAACGGGTTTTTCGCGATTTTCAGCAAAACGGTAAGTTTTATTTACAGTCCCCGGCACGTAACTTGGCAAGAGTCGTTAGATGCGCAGAAGTCGTTTTTTAGGTCTCTTTGGTGGTCAAGCGGGACGCGGGGTATGACGTAGCGCCGATCAAAGCGCGCAATCGGTGCGTGACCGTTGCCTCCCGCACCGCGTCTACATTCCGTTCGCTCCCGATTACACTTGCGTGCACGAAAGTTGTACCCTTTGTTTTTGTTGACTTTTAGTTACGAGTTCAGTTTTAGTTTTACATTTAGTTTTTGTTACGAGTTGTTGTTATTGTTTTAAATTTAGTTTTTGTTATGTTTATTACATAATATGCCAGTTCAAGTGGTAGTTCTAATTTGATGCCAGGGGTAACAGTATTATTAACCGATAGTGACGACGAGAACCTATAATTTTTAATAATAATACTTTTTTTTTACAAAAAAAAAACAAATGCATATTATATTTTATTTATAACACATAATAAATGTCACGAATTCCTCTGCTTTGTTTAACTACATGATTAAAAATAAATGATGGCAATAACCATAATGACAATCAATAAAAGTGACCAGTTTTTTGTTCCACTAAGTGCACGATGCGCGAACTTGCCCCCACTACGCCAAAACCTTGCCAACTTACGTGCCGGGAACTGTAACATTAGTAGGTAAGTTCATGACATGCACTATCATCATGATTATTTCAGATTTTACAAACCAGCTGTTTAGGCTTTTAGAGGGGGAACAAAAATTTCCACTTTAAAGTTTAATATTTCGTCATTGGAGCAAATAGTATTAGCAACTTCAGCAATTTCATGAACTGACTTACTAATGTTATGATAAAACTTACCGTTTTGCCGAAAATCGTGAAAAACCCGTTTTCGTGATTTTTGACCCCGATTTTTTTTTCCGGATAGCGGATCGATGAAGACTTTTTATATTATGATGGTGTTTTGAACACTCCTACTAACTTTCAGCTGGGTGCGAATTATTGTACCCTCACTCCTATTTTTCGTCTAATTTGACCGGACTAATAGTCGCTTAGTATGTTAGTAATTTTACAGTTAAGTGGATTTAAACTTACTTTCTAACATCTCCCAATGTGTAGGTAGGTGTGCTAGCGAGGCAGTCGATGACTAGAATAGGCGAAAGTAACTTTTCGTTTGCTGTGGACAAAATTGAATGTTAGGTATTATTAAAATTATTCTCTATGTGATATTTATTTTATTTGGCTCTTCAACAATGAGTATACTAACTATTACATAATATATAGTAAAACATTTCAAAGTTACGTCTAAGTGCCCCATTACTTAAAGAAGAGCACTGCATGCACTATATTATGCGCCTTAATAGCTATTAAACAGTTATACAAAAAAAAAGACTAAAAAGATAATATTAAGTTAGCCAAACAGTGTGAAATTTAATTATTCTGCGAATTACATTTAAACATTTTTCTGAGAGTAGTACAGATGTATGACATAAGTCGATGTCTTCATCGTGTTCTTTGTGTACAGCATACAGTCTATATAAAAAGTCCTTACAGATTTCTTGATTGAGAGATCTTATTGTTGGTCAAACAGCATGTTAACTACTATATTCATACAGCTAATAAATCTCTGATTTTGAACCACTGTTTTTGTTCAACCGCGTGATCTCAGACCAAATAAAAAACCAAGACACAGCGCTGCGAACAATAAAGTGACGCCAGTTTCGTAGACATGTGTGCAATTTTTTGAGCTTAGTTTAATGAGAGGTTTTCTTTTTGAGTATTAATGAAAAAAACATAGTTTCCAAGAACTCTGTAGATGGCGTTGAACTGACTACGTTACTTGGTGCCAAAGCCAAAAAGCCAAGCGCCGTTTGAAAAAAAAAACATTGCTTCCGAATATAACCATGACATCCAAGTGAAATGATGTGACGTTCCGTTCCTTGCAGTAACTTACCAAGTTCAGAGCCATCTATCTAGCGACTAGGGAAGAGTTTAAAAAGAAAATCCCTGATTGTAGTTAGATGTAAATAAAATATTAAATAATAATAATAAATATTGCTGGACATTACACACAGCGCCATTTAGTGCCAACGAGGCTTGTGTCGTGGACACCAGATAGTTGATATACTACATAGATACTTTTTTGTTTGTAAATACATACATTATACATATAAACATCCATGTTTCGGAAACAAATGTCCATGCTCATCACACAAACATTTGCCTCTACCAGGATTCGAACCCGGGACCCTAAGAACATAAAGCAGCCTCACTACCGCTGCGCCATTCGGGTCTTCGAAATGTGAGCGTGTACGCACAGAGCGGAGCTTAGTTTTGCGCTGGCTTCACTTTATTGTTCGCAGCGCTATGTCTTGTTTTTTATTTGGTCTGAGCGGTGATGTATATTCTCATTACAATAATGTTTGTAACGTTGTAGAAACTCAGAATAGTTTCTACCGTTACTTTGTAAACATAACCTATTCAACACTTTAATAAAGTTAAATGTCAAAACAAACGCCACAGAGTATACATACTCATTGGGCCGTCCAGTTACTAAACGACTAAAATTAGCTGTTTTACCAGTGCTGTGCGCGCGTTACGTGTATCTGATCGAATGAATGAAGATAGCATATACAAGATAAGCATAGACAAGTCTATGCGTAAACACGCCAGTATAAATGTCACGGACTCGCGATGACGAGTCCTTTTTGGAAATATTCTGCTCCCAGTGATTAGACGCGTTTTTTCATCGGAAATTAAATTTCTAGAAGTATTCGTGATCTAGAATATTCGGGCTTAAAGCAGGCAGCTTTAATTTTTGTTAGTAACCTAACTCTTTCCGTTTTGTGTCTGCGTAAACCCCATACTGGGTAAGTGTTGAACAGCAATTCACAGCAATTCACGTTTTCATATTTTGTGTATCACTAGCTACGTGGTCTCAAGATGTGAGCCACTTTCTATCACCGTTTTTGCTATGCACATTCAAATGCTTAAATCTTGTAGCCTTCAGCCGAGTGTATTTGACATTGTTACAATAACCCTCATGACACTCAAAATGTGCAAATCATGTCGTGCTTACCACCACCATCATGTAAACTCCGTACTGATTGTGACTACCACACATCACCTTCATTGGCGCACGGGTATTTCTCGCTTTGCTTATGCCTTGGTGTCACAATCAGCGGGGAGGACTGCTAGCCATTCCGTGACACGCTGGACGTTATTTTCCAGGGTTCAAGATTCCGGCTAACGTCAAGTTATCGGCTGACAACCGTATTACCGGCATTCAATTTACCGCGGGCTCCGCAGCGGGTACCTTTTACCTGCGTGGCCGCGACGAAATTCTACGGGCCGGCGCGATCATCTGCCGTCCGTCACCCTACCTGGCGTCTGCAGCGTGGCACACCGCCACGGTCATCGTCACGCCGGGCTGAGCCAGGAGAGTACCGTGCAAACCCCCGGGCGGGCTTGGAGAAACTTGTGACCATAAACCTACCAACACCCGTTTATTTTATTAATATATTTTTCACTTCTCATGCTCTGAAAGTGCTTGTTTGTGCAGGATATAGGCTGCACAAAATCGAATTTTGTGCACAAGGGCATTAATGTATCTACTCATAAATGTATCTATATTAAGGCAAAGAAAATGAGCCCTACAGCCAAACGCAATAAGAAGTTCATAGATAGAATTTGTTATTTTATAATATTTACTTTAATTTATTTGCCATGTGTTTTTTAAGACATAAAAAATTAAATTCAAGTACCTACGGTAGGTTATTTAATTAATTTAAGAAAATTATTATAAAAAAAATATATTTAATAGTAGGCTGTATAGGTCTGCAGCCCAAGTCTAATATCAATGTCGTAAGATTTCAAAAAAAGAAAGCGGCGGGAAACAGCTCTTGTTTTAGCGTGTTTATTAATTTCTTCAATTTATACTACTGTTTTATTTCCTCGCAATCGAAGTGAAAAGCAGAGTTTATAACTCGTCCACAAAACCATTTTTATCCTCGACATTACTATCAGCCCTCGCCTTCGGCTCGGGCTGCTAAAAATCTCGGATAAAAATGGTTCGTTTTGTGCACTTGTTGTAAAATCTACTATTTTATGTTGACCTGGGTCCGTGGTTTCCTTTATTTACCCCCACGGACACCCTTTCCGTCACATGTTGCTGTGGGTTTCCTGTTGCTAGAGGTAAAACAACAGTGAACTGGTCTGTACGTAGTCTTTTACTTTTCCCGACGATTAACTTTTTTTTTTTTTTTTTTTTTTTTTTTTTCAACAAAAACAATCGTCTGCCAAACTGCAGGACAGTTTGTCGGCAGTGTTCTCGTGGACACAGCTCTTTGTTTCCTAACAATAGTACATTATTATAAAAGATAAACGGTAAGGGAACACATACTTAGTCTTATTACACAGACGTACGTATCGCACCACGCCTACTGCCCACATACTCGAGCTGCCCAGTGTTCAATCCAAAAGAAACTTAGATACATAGATACATAGTTATACTGATCTACAGCTCGAGTATCCGTACATGTACACTGGCGTCTATACATCAGCTCATAACGACATGCCCACCATCCCACCACGCGCGACGAAAGCACATGCCCCTGGAGTCCCGACCACCGCTGCAACCCCCCCCGCGGTGGGAGACGAGCTACCCAGAGCGACTGAGATGAGACACCACAGCGGCCGCCCGATCGCCAGCGGCACGACGCCGACGCGCGCGCATGCTAGCATGGCCGACCCATTCTCTCGTTATGTACCATCAGCTCGAACGAAATCTTTCCATATTTTTAACAAAATCCCGTGGACACGATGACCACATCTGTTTACCACCCGTATTGTTTTGTATTTTTTTCTTTCGACCCTTTTTTTCATTAACAAAGACAAGGGATCAGATGCTGGAATGCTATTGGTTAATGAGCGTACATAACCGCTTCAATAGCGGCCGGATGCTGCAAACAAAAAGAGCCGTATCGGTGGCAAGATTTCGTTCGTTGTCATAGTACATAATATTATGTACCTACACTTCACCCGACGTACCCGCACAGACATTCGCCCAACCCAGCCGCTAAAAAATGAACTTTATTTCGATAGGCCTAAGCTATACTTTCCATAAGCAAGTAACGCGAATCTCCGGACTAATACGCCAAGTGAAGTGACTCCATAACAATTTAGGTTCCAGCGCTAGGGACATAGACCCAAATAGTGCTTACGCAGGATATTTTTTAAGGCATTTTTAGATACAGTTTCGGTGGAAATTTCTTTAGGTAATTCATTTAACAATGTTGGAACTAGCCATTGCCGCGTCCTTTGACCAAAGTAATTCCTCACCTTGGGGACCGAGTATTTGTTTCTCTGTGTCGCTTTCCGGGTTGGTCGGTTATACACTTTCTTTACTTTGTGTTCGTTTTTGTTGTGCTGTTCTAAAATTATAGTTGTTTTTACTTTTTTCTGTATGGGTAATATTTTACAAATTTTAAATAATTTTTCGTACTCCTTATTAACGCTATCCTTAGTTGCCTTGTTTACTAGTAATTTTAATAATCGAATTTGCAATAGTTTAATTTTATTTAAATGTACCGGAAACGTTAGTCCATAACCACCCAAACCGTAGTTTATTGTTGCCTCTGCAAGTGCATGGAAAAGAATATACAATACCCGCCTACTAACTATATATTTTAAATGGTTAAATTTCCCTACTACGGAGCGTAGTTTGTTACATACCGTGTCTACGTGTGCGTCCCATGTGAATCGCTCATCGATTAATAATCCTAGGTATTTGTATTTCGCCACACGCTCAATACACTCACATTGGCAGTTTACATTGCTATCGTGAAGGCATTCGTACGAGTGGCCTTTTATCGAGATACAGGCACTTTTAGCTATGTGGTTATACGGGGACGATATCAACATACACTTGGTTTTATTTATATTAATAAGGATACCATTATCGTGCGCCCATTTAACCACATTATCTAAATCTTCTTGCATTGCCGACTGGATCAGTTCACAGTCCCGACCGCTGTATGTCAAGCACGTATCGTCTGCATACATGTATGCATTACAATTTTTGATGACATTGACCATACTGTTGACGTGCATGATATACCCTATCGGTCCATAAACTGACCCGGTCGGCACTCCGTAATCGACTTTACCGAGGTTACTGTCTACTCCTTTAACCCTAACTTTAAGATACCTATTATCTAGATACTGCCTGAACCACCCTTTTACAGGACCCCGTATCCCACACTCGTCCATGGCCTGCAGCAAGCCCTCAACGCAACGCAACTCATATTTTGTTCAACCAGTAGCAACTTATTGGTCAATCAAAATTTAGACAGCTCTTTAATTTGCTTCGTAATACGTCGGAAAACATCATCTAGCTGGTTCACTATTACACTGAGTGCTCGGCCAGACTGCAAAAGCGAACTTTATTGGAGTGTCCATAGTGGGCACGCGGGCGCAGGCAGCTCGAGCCATGGCTCGTTCATACAAGTGGCTGCAGTGAGGGCGCGGGCGGCATGTGCGGGAGCCATGGTTACCAACTCCCTAAAATATTTACCCCTCAAGCTAAGTAAAAATTTCCACAATTACTTGAAAATCCCTTTTTTTCGGATGGGAAATCATCAAATGACTCCTCCCGCACTGGCTTTTATTGACTAAAACTCATTCATGTTCCTTCTTTGCCTTTTGTGTTCCAGGGCCGCGGTAGCTCTTTCGAACAACACGCAGTCACGGCAGGCATCGGTCCTTGCGGACCCCTTCCCTGTTGCTGATATCTCTTTGAGGCGCGCGTGGAACACGAACGCTCCGTGGTGACGCGTAGTAGCCCGCGCCCGGGTTCCCACTATGGACACCCCAAGTCTCCAATGAAGTTCTTATGTTTGAGTATGCCGCACCGCGCCCGCGTTTGCAGTCTAGCCCAGCACAAAAACTACCCCTAAAAGAAGAACACCCCTAAAAAAATCACATTCCTCTTATTTACCCCTAAATTTGGGGGGAAACCCCTAAGTTGGTAACCCTGGCGGGAACTCCGATCCCGCGCCGCTCGCCGCACCGCGCGCAACGCCGCACGCGCCGCCAGTCTGGCCGAGTACTGACCGATAACATTACCTGCCTCCGCCGTGCCCGAGCGGAGGTGCACTGCTACCTGCTCTCGCCGTACTCACCTATAACATTGAGCAGCTCGGGCAGGCAGTGCTGTGGCGGCGGCGCCCACAGTACGTCCAGCCACACGCGCGGACACGCCGCCCCGCGCCGCCTGCACACCGCTAGCGCTGCCTCCGCACAGCCCGAGCGGAGGTGCACTGCTACCTGCTCTCGCCGTACTCACCTATAACATTGAGCAGCTCGGGCAGGCAGTGCTGTGGCGGCGGCGCCCACAGTACGTCCAGCCACACGCGCGGACACGCCGCCCCGCGCCGCCTGCACACCGCTAGCGCTGCCTCCGCACAGCCCGAGCGGAGGTGCACTGCTACCTGCTCTCGCCGTACTCACCTATAACATTGAGCAGCTCGGGCAGGCAGTGCTGTGGCGGCGGCGCCCACAGTACGTCCAGCCACACGCGCGGACACGCCGCCCCGCGCCGCCTGCACACCGCTAGCGCTGCCTCCGCACAGCCCGAGCGGAGGTGCACTGCTACCTGCTCTCGCCGTACTCACCTATAACATTGAGCAGCTCGGGCAGGCAGTGCTGTGGCGGCGGCGCCCACAGTACGTCCAGCCACACGCGCGGACACGCCGCCCCGCGCCGCCTGCACACCGCTAGCGCTGCCTCCGCACAGCCCGAGCGGAGGTGCACTGCTACCTGCTCTCGCCGTACTCACCTATAACATTGAGCAGCTCGGGCAGGCAGTGCTGTGGCGGCGGCGCCCACAGTACGTCCAGCCACACGCGCGGACACGCCGCCCCGCGCCGCCTGCACACCGCTAGCGCTGCCTCCGCACAGCCCGAGCGGAGGTGCACTGCTACCTGCTCTCGCCGTACTCACCTATAACATTGAGCAGCTCGGGCAGGCAGTGCTGTGGCGGCGGCGCCCACAGTACGTCCAGCCACACGCGCGGACACGCCGCCCCGCGCCGCCTGCACACCGCTAGCGCTGCCTCCGCACAGCCCGAGCGGAGGTGCACTGCTACCTGCTCTCGCCGTACTCACCTATAACATTGAGCAGCTCGGGCAGGCAGTGCTGTGGCGGCGGCGCCCACAGTACGTCCAGCCACACGCGCGGACACGCCGCCCCGCGCCGCCTGCACACCGCTAGCGCTGCCTCCGCACAGCCCGAGCGGAGGTGCACTGCTACCTGTGAGCGCCAACTGCACACGCAATAGACACTGTCAAATAATATGCGAAGACTCCAATGCGGTCACCGGTATTATATTATCCGGTAAACTAGACAAAACAGCATTAAAATTATCAAAAGGCGTAACTGCAGACGCGCCACGTGGACCAAAGCCGGGGGGTTCCAACCGGGTGGTACAACCCGGTCACATTATCTCGAGACCTCGCTGGAATGCGAACCTCCCGCAATTTTAATCATATCATTATAATAATATTACCTACATTAAATTAATTAATACAATATTTGTTTTGTTGGAAATCTTATTGTTTATAATAATATCCTACTAGAGGATACTTGTTTTGCGCACCATGTCAGAGTGCCGACGCGACGTGACGTCATCGACGCCAGGTCTCGAGATAATGTGACCGGGTTGTACCTACCGGGTAGTCCATTGAAATAGTAGATTATACAACTAGTGAAAAAAAGGGAATTTAATTCGAGGGACTAAGTTGGAGTAGAATCCCGAGCGTAGCAAGGGATTCTAGAGTAGAATCCTAAACGGAACGAGGGATAACTGTGGATGGGTGACCACTAATTCATTACATACTTACCGAGTTTTCTCCGTGCGTCGGAAAGTACGTAAAGCCCTTGGCCAATCTTTCAAAGCAATTACAAAAAAAATACTATACTTCTATTTATTTTCTCGCAGTCAATGGTAAAAAGTAGAGTACAACTCATGAAAAAAAAATCATCTCGGTTCTTGTATCCCTCACTCCGCTCAGGATTCTACTCTAGAATCCTTCGCTACTCTCGGGATCCAACTTAGTCCCTCGAATTAAATTCCTTTTTTTTACTTGTTTATTTTAATCTACTATTCTAATAAATCTCTCCAATACACGTACACATGCACGTATTCGCCGTTTGGTATCCACTTAGCACATTGTGTGGACGTAAATAAATTCTACCCTATTAAATTGGCATGCAACTTTCGTCAGGTTACTGTATAAGTACTGTCAGGTATACAACAACAGCCCTTATCGTCCACTGCTGGACATAAGCCTCTCCCATGATGGGAGGAATTTGCCGTAATCTCCACGTTTGGCAGGCGGATTGGAGATCGCAGTGATGAAAGATTAACAGAAAACGCTGCTGCACATTCTCTGGTCTACGGAGGCGCAAGGTGTTCTGCCTCAGACATTAGTCGCCTTATACGACACCCATGACTGTAATGGGTTGGTTCTATTCTACTCTGCCGGATACCACACGGCTAACAGTTATACTCACAGTTTATTCTCCTCATAGAGATACAGCACGCCCGCTTGGAAGCCCAACATCTGACAGATGATCAGCGTCTGATCCTTGTCGTAATTAGCGTCGGGGTCCTTTAGTAAACGTAGTACTTTGTCTTCGTATTCTTTCTTCTCGCTTTCCGGAGATTTTGCCCTGAGGAAACAAAGGTTATATTTTATTTTTAGGTTTAAGTCTTGCAAGTGCGATTAGTTAGCGTGGGATTCGGGATTTGATCCCAGAGGAGTACTATTGGTTTCTTTTGTGTGTTTTTTTATATTGAAAAACCACAGATTCTAGATGTGTAGGTACCCTTTTTTTTTTGGGACAAGCCCGCCACACTATTCCCAAACCACTGTAACTCCTGAAAGCCAGAATCAACAGTGGCGACCACCAGAAAAGCGCCGAGACAATGAAGCTCGACGAAGTCCCAGAGAATGAATTTAACTGTCTTGGATCCAACGAAATTAATCAGAAAAGTATAATAATAATAATAATAATTTATTTATTTCGAGCAACAAGACTCATAGTGTTAGTAACAATATACTTACAAACTATGTTAGTAATACATTTACAAACAAAATAAAACAGAAAACAGATTGTGACATCATTGCTGCAAGGTGACAGGCGCAGCTAAAACCTTACAGCAGTGGTTCACAAACACACAATCATACCTACTCGCAATCATAGACAGGATGCTGTTGGCGCTGCCCCGCACCCTACGGACCAGGGATGCGCACCGTTTCCGCATCACCGTGTAGAAACAGTCTACGTGAGCTTCAGCAAACATCCCTGATGCGCTGCAGTATCGAGGCAACCCCATCAACACCCTGAATGCGTTATTGTATTGGACGCGAAGGGCGCTGTATGATTTTTGAGTATAATGACCCCACAGACTGCAAGTGTAGAATGACGTGCAGTAAGCACTAAATATAGTGCGCTTGACCTCTTTAGAGGCACGCCTGAATCTGCAGGCAATCATGTTTGCTCTCACACACAGCGCCCTCCGCTCCCTATCAATATCCTCATCATCTTTGAGGCCAGTGGTCAATAAGTGACCCAGATATTTAAATTGGTCTACCCTTACAAGGGGTATACCGCTTAGCTTCACTGAAGGTACTGCTTCTGGGTATTTACCTCTGGCCCCAAAGACCATGACTACACTTTTCTTGACATTGTATGCCAGACCAAGCAGTCTGGCAAATTGCTCGCAAGTGGCTACGAGTGTCCTTAGCCCGCAGATTGACGCGCTCAGCAGCACCATGTCGTCGGCGTAGCTAATGTTATTACAACACACGCCATCAATATGACACTCGACACGCATGCTGCTAAGCGTGCCAATCAGATCATTCACGTATAGGTTGAAAAGCGTAGGGGAGCACAACCCCCCCTGCCTCACCCCGCACTCCAACCCATACGGCCTAGACAGGGCACCAGCCCATTTCACACTATTGACTTGGTTTCCATACCAGTATTTTAGAGTATTTGTCACCTCTGGCGGCAAATTTACCTCTTCCATCTTCCTCCATAAAATGTCGTAGGAAACCAAGTCAAAAGCCTTACTCAAGTCAAGGAAACATGCGTAAACTGGAGTGTGGCGATCCGTGTAGTACTTCACAGTATGCTTCACACTCAAAATAGCGCTGTCAGTGGATAATCCAGAACTGAAACCAAATTGGTTATCGTGAACACGTATATGACTGCTAAGTTGAGCGTTAAGCACACTGTCAAACACTTTTGACATGATTGTGGCAAGAGATATAGGCCTGTAGTTGTTGCTATCGCCCATGTCACCAGTCTTATTTTTGACGATAGGCACCACTGTTGTTTTGATCATGTCACTCGGCATATAAGCATGACCCAGACAAAAAGTAAAAAGCATAGCCAACACTCTTGGCAAATGCGGACCAGCAAATCGGAGATGCTCAATGCTGAGACCGTCATGACCAGGAGATTTTCCTCGGCGCATCGCGTTAATTCTGTTCAAGAGCATTTTAGCTGTTATTTTAACTCCTAGGTCTTTCCGTGGTTCAACATTGAGCGTCGACCTAGATGGGCCTAATGGTGACTGCACACTAAAATGGTCTACAAAAAGGTCAGCTATTTGTTTAGCATCACTCACGCCATCGACGCAAACAGGGAGGCCAGGTTTGCCCTTCAGTCTATTTGTATGCTTCCAAAAAGATCGAAAATCGTTCTTTGAATGCTGCGAAGCTAGAATATCCATTTTAATTTGAGTCTCATGATCTTGACACCACTTCAACCGAGACTTAAATATCTTTCTAGCTTCACGCATTTCTTCGAAATTACGTCCCGATGTCGGCATACCATTATCTAGCCAGCATAAAAATTTACGCCTAGCCTCCCTATGAGCGCCGCTCACATGCATGTTCCAGCCCACGACAGTTCCTCGCTTTCTAGAACTTCCCCCATAAGTAATTGTCTCGGTAGCCGAGTCGCACAATGCACTAACAATTTTGTCATACATTGCATCTATTACACGAAAGTGGTGAGGGTCATTACAAGTTTGACCACTACATTCTCTAAAGTCATCCGGGAAGTCAATAAGTCGCAATTTCTCATGACATTTTACGCTATAAGCACGAGTCTGTTCTTGACTTCTCTCTCCCCAGATCACCCTATTCACTTCAGTGCTAACATTTGGTTGTTGAATCTGTACAAAACTAAGGTCACACATAATAATCAACGGAAAGTGGTCAGACCACTGCACGTCATATTTTACATAAGAATGCATAACAGTAGGCACAGCCGCCTTTGTGACTAAACAGTGATCAAGCCACCTTTGCGAACCATGAGCATCACTAATAAAAGTGTGGGTATCCGAACTGAGACCCAACAACTCAGTGTCAATGCATGTCCATTGTTGTTCAACACAAAAACTTGAGAGTTCTGTATAAAATAATTCCGTTGGGTGCGAATTGAAATCACCTAAGACATAACAACATTCTAAGTTACAACTGTCAATAATTGCACTCACCGAGCCAAGACAGTCCGCGAACTCCGTCAGGTTAGAAACGTCATCGGTCGGCATATACACACTCACCACTAGTATGGATTTATTACTTAGCGCAATCTTCACTGCACAAACGCGTGGATTATGACACTCGATAACCGACACATTACTGAACATTACTTTTCGCCATAGAATAGCCACACCACCGTAGGGCCTCCCACGTATTAGTCGTGACGCTGAATCCATGCCCGACGTACCCGTCGAACTGAACTCACAGCTAATGGTGTCCAAATATGACTGCTCCTCAGTCAGCAACCAGGTTTCTTGAAGTGCAATTATGTCCGCGCTGCTGCACAAGTCTCTGATGTAATCTGCCGAACGTTTTACATTTTTACAATTAAATGTAACCAACTTGCACGTCTGTCTATCCATTAATTACCGTGTTTATTGAGCCGTTTCCAGTACAACTAGCTTGCGCTGCTGACTTCGGTTTAAAGTGTACAAATTTCCGAAATATTATGCCCTGAGGCCATAACTTATCATCAAGGAATGTTTGTACTTTCGATTGTGCCACAAAGAATTTGTAGGCATAATGTTCAGACTGTCTTTTGGCATTTATTTTCTCTAATTTAACAGAAACTTGCGTTTTCCTCGTAATATAATTAACTATATCAGCCTCGGTCGCGCTTTTGTGCACGTTCGTTATAAAAATGGGAACATTTCTTTCCGCAGCCCGAAAGTTTTCTACAGAATCACTCGCAACTCCCATCATTCCCGTTAGACGGTTTTTCAAATGATAACGTTTTTTCTTTTTAACTTCAGTCCAAGCTTCATTATCAACTCGATTTTCTTCGAAACTCATTTTGACTACATCAGCCGCAGTTTGTTTATGCGGCTGCTCACTTAACAGCTGACCAACAAACCGGTTTGTTAGCTCGTGAGGGACGAACGACGACGTCGACACCGAGCGCGGACTACGTTTACTGGTATGACTCACTGTTGTCGTTTCGTGCAATATGTTGCCGCTACTGTTGGTATCAGCTGACAACTCGTTAACCTTATTTATGCTTGATATATTCCTCGCTGTTGATAATTCTGAGACTCTCGAGCTCTCACAACGCTGAGTTCCAGATTGATTAGAGTCACTTTCATCCAGCGTGCATGCACCTCTTCTTGTATTTACGTTAGGGTGGGTGGGTGGAGATTGCGATTTTGACTCAAACAATACACTTTTAAGGTCATCTAATTGACTTACTGTGACACAAGTACTCTTTAAGTTCTTCACCTCCTCTTGAAGTATCACTATCTTTTTCAAAAGATCAGAGACGTCCAGATGGTCAAAGGTTATTGGAGGTAGTTTCTCCAGATTACGAGCCACAAATATCGGCATCACATCACTGTCCATGACCTTAAACACACTAATTATATCGTACATAGTGCGATCTTCTTTGCCTTGTCCCTTACGTGTAGGTTTACGTTTATCACTTGGAATCGATTCAAATAATAACAACTTCGACTTTTTGATTTGTTCACTGTCAAACGTCGACACACATATTTTAACTAAACTCTCCTCATCGATGAGCGATAGCTTATTTTGTACGTAAGCCAACAACTCATCAATTACGATATTACACGTAACACATTTTAACGTATCCGTCATTTTCTTAGTTTGCAGAACACTCACTGACTTATATTAACGTATTTTTCTCCCGGCAAAGATTTACCCCTTTAAAAAATGACACGTATTACAAATTACATAGATGCAACGATAATAGGCATGATGACAGTAATTGAAAATTACTAAAATATTGTATTTATTTAATAAGACTTGAATTGTGGAATACGAAACACGCATTATTTTTATTATTAAGAGCGGGATTGATAAATTAAACGATAATTAAACTCTACAAAATTCCTATGTCCGCCATATTAAGTTGAACACCAATCACAGGACATGACGTCACTTTTGATAACACGTGGGAAATTTAGGTAAACAAATGGTCGAATTTCTGTGGTTTTGTGATTTATCTTATGATACACGGATCATGGAACAAGGGTATAGTAAGGCAAACGGTGCTAAATTGCCTAAAATCGATGTGATGATGTTGGGAGTTTTTTTTTGCATCGAAAACGGCCCAATTTACCCGTTTTGCCTTTAGTTTGCAACACGCATGGCGATGAGCGATACGAATTTAGATAAAAATTGTAAAAATGCCATCGTGCGTGTTCAGAAAGTGTACCAATCATGATACCGAAGTAAATAAAACACAAGGGATCTCATACCACATGTAACTACGCAATATACTTTGATTTATTAATATTTTTCATTTATTTTCCTAATATTCTGATAATGGAGGATAAAAAAAGACAGAGATGGGAAACGCATTTTTGTCGTGAGTACGACAAGGACGCGTGCACTACAGACATAGAACAACATTATCCGTCTTATTGGTATTATCGAGCTATCCCTTAATTGTATCATTTGAAATGTAGACTGAATAAAAAGTGTTCGCGTGCCGCTGCTGCGCGGAACACTTTTTTCTGTGGTTTTGTAGGTGTATAACATACCTATCTGTTTATTATAATATCATTGTTTAAGTAATGTAATCATTTTGAAATCACAATATTTTGAGTACTTACTTACCTATTCTAACAAACCAAATAGGTTTAGTAGTATGATAAAAGTATGTCTTTGAAATGCACTTTTGTAATATTGTTTTTAAATTGAACTGTATGTTTATTTGTTTCGTTTCTTTGTTTATTTATGGTCTTCCAGGGCACCCTATGGCGATGACGTCGTAAGCTACGTAGGTACAACTTAAACGCGAAGAAAATCTGTGCACAGTGGTAAGAAAAATCTGCCCAGAACATAAAGTACATGCTAAGTTGTATGCAGTAACTTTATTAATAGATGAACAGCAAGAGACAGTAAATTCAGTCGAATTTCATGATTGTGTAGCTTCACTAGGAGGCTGCAGACATGCCATAGCTTTTTTGATGTTGATGAATCGCAGAAGCGAAGAGCCATCCTATACATCTATAGAGTGTTATTGGATGAAATCCAAACTTTCCAGAGTTGGGACTACGGACATAAATAACTTATTTGGGGTTTGTATTGATGTGTTCCCGCACTGTGGGACCGCACAACACCTGTACTTTTTCGAATTCATTTTAATAATCGCAATTCGCAAATTATTTAAATGTATAGACGTACGAAACCTCTAGCTTTGTTGTGTTGACGTTTTGCACTAGTCAGGTGTGACGTCACCAGCGACGCCATGACACTGGCGAGCGTTTCGATGGGAATTTTAAATCGAAAAACTAAAATGTTCTTTTTTAACTATTAAACCTAACTGTGGCCAAAAATATGAAATTGATTTTAAATAATTTACGTTTCCGAACATTATAGGACAGTTTTTCAAAATTTGTCATCATGCCTATTGTATAGAGGAGTATATATAGTATAGAGGAGGAGTAGGAAAAAACCGTAATTTCCACTTCCCTCCATATCAGCAAGAGACAGAACTAAACAAAGCCAATAGGCACAGAGGGACGTTTACAACAAATGTGTACCCATATTGTTAGAAAATTCTCAGGAGCAGTTTGAACTTGGACCCAGTAAATTACTAAATGCGGGAAAAGTTGGTCAACGTGTAGGTAGCAAGCCCATAGCTAGGTCCAAATCTGACCACTCTGTGGTCAAGTTATTTCGAAATATAAAATGAAATGACACTAACAACATTCGATTTAGCACCATTAGTTTCACGGTTACCTTGGATTCATCCCCCATTAAATTTTAACTTTTACATTACTCATTTGGCTTAAATTCTCGCCCATAATTTTACATTAAATCTAGCGAAATGTGTATTGTACTCTCCTGCCTATAATTTAGTCTCAAATACCTTATTTCCACTTACCAAACGTGTATATAATGTTCTATGAGCGCATCGAACACTAATTTGGAGCAGTCCTTCTGTGTCTGCGTCATGTGTTCGAGGAACTCTATGAGTCGCTCGGAGTTGCACAGGAACATGGGGATGTAGTCGTCGGGCAGCGCGCTGACCGGTTCCCGCACGCCGCCCGACAGGGACGCCTCGTCCACTAGTGGCTTACTGCGGGGTTTGTAGTCTGTGCAGAGTACTGTGAACAAGATGGAAGTCATTGAGCAGTTCTTAAAAATCTACTTGTCGATATTTTTTCTGTAAGTTCAGTTTTATGTGTATTTTTTTTTAATGTGAAACATCTATAGGCGCGGGGAAACCAAAAATACAAATAAATAATTCGTGAGCGTGGCGATCGAACCCGGCCCGAACGATCCCGCACATTACCGACCTGTTGAAACAGCATAAGATCTAAATAATCGTCACGATTTACAACAAGCCAGTTGGTCTCGGGGCACAGAACGCTGGGTTACAATCTCGGGACTTTGAGTTCGATTCCAGCATAAGCATCTTCTTTTTTTGAATCAAGTAATTTTGTTTTTATTTTCTTTTATGTATTTGTTTTTATTATTGACTTATTTGTTTATGCATATTACTTGTACAAAATAATTTCGATGTTTCACATCTGCCAGGCGTCCCACGACGGCTCACTTTTTTTATATCACTTATTGTAAGATTAAAAGCTATTGCATAGCGTTTCCCAACTACCCAGGTAGCATTTCGACGTGATTATGACGTCCATTCGCAGTCATTTTCGACGTAACTGAACGTCCTTGCAATATGACGTACAATGTCACAGCCTCAGGACGTCATTTTATGACGTATAGGCTGGTCACCTCAGGACTAATATATGACGTAACGTAGACGTAGTTTAGACCCTACAGTACGTATCGTACGTACGAGATCCTAGTCGTTAAAAGCATGACATATCAAACACTCACACTTAAGAAACTTGGTACTCTCCTCCGGTTCATGCTGTATCAGTCTGTGCCCGTACTGCCTCATATATTGGTCAGCGTCGTCAAACTCCAGCTCCACGATGTACTCCAGAGCCTTGCGGTAGTCCTTCTTGTCTTCCAGCACCATCTTGAGGTACCAGTCGTGACGCTTGTGGTTGGCTGCGAGGGATAGCGCGTCGTCTACGCTTACTTGGCGCATTACCTGGTAGTAAGAACTTTATATAATAGGCTAGTTCCCACCATCAATAAATTGCAAATCTATTTAGTCCGT
Organism: Xestia xanthographa; assembly: GCA_905147715.2. NCBI lineage: Eukaryota > Metazoa > Arthropoda > Insecta > Lepidoptera > Noctuidae > Xestia > Xestia xanthographa. Next base: position 9,673,348 of record LR990660.1, on the reverse strand, counting down.
CAGAGTATTGGAAAATAATGGACACGTATTTTTTGTTTCTGTAAATCAATGAATATTGACAAAGATAAAACGCATCAAAACTCGGGAGTGGGGCTTGTGACGTCACAACGCACTGAAAATTATAGCACGACGTGACGTATTGAGAATTTTAAAAGCGTCGTATCTACGTCAATTTTGGTTTATGTAACAAAATAAAAAAATACGTGTCAAATATTTTTTGATAATCTAACTGACGGACTAATTTGATTTTTTCAGGACACAAGCCTATTATATTGAGCTTGAATTTCGCTAAGTATAGATAGATGTAGTACCTGGGCTTGCAGTACATGCTTAATTCGCCATATTAAGAATAAGGGGCAAGCCTATGGCCATTGATTAGGCACCAACTGATCTAGAAACCGGAGTGCTTCTGATAAATCCAATAGCACTTTGGCAAACAAGGCAATAGAACCCAGAACACGATTGCTGAGTGTGGGGTCTTGCCCCACACTCAGCAATCGTGTGATACTTATTTGGTCAGGGATTTTTTTTGCCATTGGCACCAATTTTTTTTTATTAATCAGCTTACTTAATAGGGTAGATGATACCATAAAACCATAATTCCAAGACACAAATCTCTAAAAAAACACTTTATTTTGGGCCTGAAAACCCGATTTATTTTCAATTAATTGCCAAATTCGATTTTTTGTTGCTTTGAAATCAATAAATAGTTGAGTCATTGAGTTGAAAAAACAGTGACGTCACAGTTGGCTATTGCCAAACTGACATACATATTGATATACTTATATCAGACACGAGAACCGCGTTTTGACAGCTCTTAAAAAGTATCTCAATTGATTGGTGTGTCATCTACCCCATTCCCTGACTGTTAGTGTCTTTAGATTTTTGCATCAAATGGTCTCTAGCCCATTTCTTCAACTATTAAGTTATATTTTATGTTATTTTATAAATAATCAACAATTAATATTGAGCAAAAACCTACCTTTATAGCAACATTAACATCAAAGTCAATGATTTTATCCTTTGAATTGATGAACTCCTTCAGTTTTCCTTGCTGATCATGTTGATCTATCTTCATATAACAAGTTAATAGTAACGTGGTGTGGTCCTCAGTGGCCACGCCCTTCTTATGAAGTTCCTCCAGGTATTGTACTAAGGATTCCAAGTGACGAGACTCCAGGTACTTCCGGATCACGTATGAGGTTTCTAACCAGCCAATAGTTTTGACATATTGGTCGATAGCGCCTTTTAAGTCGCCCTGAAAAGAAACAGGTTTTGACGTGAAAACCATGTCAGAAAACCCGACCGTAACGTAACGAATTGATGAGTGTTGGCCAAAACGCGTAAGTGACGAGTATTCCACGGCGCCTACGACCTTTGGGTCGCGAAGTTTTAAGCGAGCCGCATTACACCGCCTCTCAGTGTTGCTTTAAGAATACAAACGCTTTTTTCTACTTGATGCCCCTCTGAAAGCGCTTTATTATGTGAAGTCGTTTGAATTGTACTGACAAAATGTCAAAAAAGTTTGTTGTTTGAATGATTTGAATGCCAAAGAATGCTTGCAATGCTTTATTTGCCACAAATGGTATGAATTGTTATTAAAATATGATAAGGAATCGGGCTGGACTACAGTTCGAAACAAAAAACATGACATGACATTGAGATGTGAGAGTAGGCACAAATATAGACGTTTCACGTTACAATCAACATCCGTGTGTACCGACACATCCCCACCCGATTTTTTAAAATCATCGTTTCAGAATATTAGTGTAATGAGATGATCAGATTTCCTGTTCAGATAAATAAAATACATTTTGCATTATTTATTATTATTATGTTTTGTGTGGTAATTATAATCATGGTTCATAGTCATTCCAAGTACGAATCAGGACTTTAGCACTAAAAGTTCCGTACTGTTGTACTTTGAGATTATTTGTAGTAAATCGAATTATCAAAACAAATAGACTTTTGTTATTTGCTGTGGTCTTTTTGAGCGTCTTTTACAGTACCTACCACTATTCAATTGTTTTTTTTTTGCCATGGTTATTACAATTACGGTTAATAAGCTACAGCCCTGTGATAGACATATCGAGGGCTTAGGATTAAGGGCTTTGCACATTACATAATAATCGACGCCGCGACGCCGACTCCATTCCGACTCAACTCACATTAAAGTGAGCTTTATATCGTCTTCCTTACGGTAGCACTGTCAACAGGCCATGTTTAAAATTCTACCGTAATGAACATATAAAACTCATACACACAAATGCTTTACTGTCAGTCGACTGGCCGTCGAATCTGTTAAATGAGCGAAAAGACTTTTGGTTGGCTGGCATCTTTTGCATACCAAAACTTATCTATACTTCTATACTTAATATTATGATGATGATGATGCTATCTAGCCGATTTCGACCACAGCGACTGCATTCGATGGCTTTCTAGTGTGGTAATATTATAAAGAGGTGTTTGTAAGTTTGTATGTAGGGAGTAATCTTCGGAAATGTTGATCGGATTCCAAAAATTCTTTCACTAAAGGGAAGCTACATTATCCCAGAGTGTCATAGGCTACATTTAAAACGTTCCCGTGGGTTACTTTCCGTATAAAACGGGAGCGAAACCGCGAGCAAAAGCTAGTGTTACATAAAAATAATTAAAAGAAACATACCTTACTATACAAATGATCACCATACTGCTTATAGATCTCCGTCAAACCAGCCTCATCATAATGCTGACTGCTCGCAATCCTGATAGCGACATCATACAGATTCTTCTTAAAAAGCAGCGTCAATTTCGACTGCAAATCCTTTTCTTCTAAATAGATCATCTCTTTGTTCTTCGTTAGGATGTAGAAAGACCCCCACTCAGTTACGACTGCGTCAATTTCTTCGAAAGTCTTCGAGAAGACGATGAATTTGTTCTGTATGTCTAGTATGGTGATGTGGTGTGACTTTGGGGCTGGTGCTGTGCTGGTTGACGCGGCTGACTTGTTCGGGGTCTCGTTGGTTGTTATGACCAGGTAGCTACGGAACCAGTCGAGGCGGACCTTCTCCCCTTCGAGGGCGTAGCAGGGACCCCGGCCTTCGGTTGTGTAGCAGTACAGAGCCTATAGGAAAATTGGAGTTTCAGAGACTAAAAAAACCTGAGCCTGAACCTTCATCCATAGTTTCTTTCTTTATCGTGTGCTTAGTGCATAGCTTGGTGTTAGAGTTTTTATGCCGCCCTTATAGGCCTCTGACTTGGCTTAACATGCCGTCGAGAAATATCTCTCAGGCATGCTGGTTTCCTTACGATGTTTTACTTCACCGAAGCAGGTGATAATTATACAATACGCACATGAATCTGAAAATTCAGAGGTGCGTGTATTGGGTTCGAACTAGAGACCTATGACTTACGGAACACATTTTGTAAAGTGATGCTCTGTTAGCTCTCTAGATCACTTTTGATCTTTAAAAGGTACTCGATTCTCAGCCTAATTTCTTTGATGTTTGTATTTTTATAGTTCACAGTGGATTAATACCAAATAGGCAAATTTAATGTCATTACGATTTATTTGTTGGGTTTTTTAAATCGATCGTCCATCATCAAGGATAGGAATAGGTATAGTCTATTTGCTTGCCTAACCTTCAAGGAAGTCAATAACATGTGGATAATATCTCCCTCTAATTTAACAGCTTTATTCCAAAACTTAAAAATAATTCCGGGTTTTTATCTCTTTCTCTCTCGCTCTAGTCATCACAGCAAAACCAAGACATGATAGGTAGTATATATAATAGTATATATCTATATAATAATAAGTGGGTGAGATTTGTTAGGCAGTAAATATGACTTACGTCGTTGTTGGCCACGGTGAGACGATGGTTGTCAGCGAGTACGCTGCAGGACGGAGCAGCGCCCATGGCGTCCAGCGTCACGCAGCGCTCCGAACCCAGCCAGACCACCATCACGCACGCACGGGACACCACGAACAACTTGTCTGCTCCCCTGCCCAAGGGAAACAAACTTGTAGTCTTGGGCAATCAGACAGCTCATAGAAGGCTTAGGATAGAGTCCTATCATCATCATTCCAGCCGAAAGACGTCCACTGCTGGACATAGGCCTCCCCCAAGTGTCGCCACATTGACCGGTCCCGTGCGACTCGCAACCAATCCGTTGGTTGCGAGTAGACCAGACCATATATGTCAGCAATGTTCCGCATTGGTCTGACTGAATCTCAAATCGTAATCTTTAAACCACTTGCATATTTTTGCCAAATGGTCCACACCCACTCTTGATTCACTTTGACTTCGATCTTGACTTAAAGAAAGCGACGAATGTGGTTTATGATAGAAAGAGCTTTTACTTTGAAGGCTGCATTTCAAACATCTTCATCATCATTATCATTTCAGCCGAAAGACGTCCACTGCTGGACATAGGCCTCCCCAAGTGTCGCCACATTGACCGGTCCCGTGCGACTCACATCCAGCGGATCCCGCATCCTTCACCAGGTCATCGGTCCACCTAGTGGGAGTTTCAACGCAACGTCTTCCGGTTCACAGTCGCCACTCCAGAACTTTTCGGCCCCATCGGCCATCCGTTCTGCGAGCAATGTGCTCTGCCCACAGTCACTTAAGTTTGGCAATTCTTCGGGCTACGTCGATAACCTTAACTGACTATTGTAGCTAATCTACTTAACAATAACCTCAAATTCACTTACTAACAACAGATAGTCTAACTAACTTACTGGTTGTAGAAACAACAACATTTTCATGGGAGTTTATACATACAACATAACAAATGTGTACTTACACAAAGGTTTTTTGAAAATGACTTAATAGGGCTTAGAATTTTATATGGAAAATCGTAATTTTTTTCGATAGAGATTGTCATCATGATTGTCAAGCTTGTTACGGCGGCGTATAGCTTTTCGTAGGAGAAGGCTATTTTTTAAAATTTAAATTACCAATGAAAAATTTTTGCGGGGAGGGGTGATGTACGTCGGTGTCACACCCTGTACAAAATGTTTTGTACTTACTTGAAAGCCAGTCCAGTAATAGGACTAGTGCCCGAGTCCGGCAAGGTTCTCATCTTTCCGCTGCGCTGTCGAGCGATGACACCGCGGAACAACGATACAGAACCGTCAAGGAAACCAACCGCCAGGAGACTCTGGGAACAGAACATTACATTATACATTGCATTTTCTGAGAAGGTAGGCGTATAGTACGTACACGCACTAGGAATACATGCAGTGTAGTAACAACTATTACTGTACAAAATAAATTCGTCGAATTTGAAGTTATGCATGAACGAAAAAAAAAAATACTCCAAAAGAAAAAAAAAATGTCGCGAGGGGCGATTTTTTTTTAACTTTCTTCACCACTCCTCTAGAAACTCAATAAAAAAAGTCCCATGAAAATCCGACCACTGTCAACTTCGTTCCACCTTATTGTCTAATTGCACTCAACCAGCAAGCAACTCACAGATAGACTTTTAGGAATTAACGCTTTTTACGATGTCGTCGTCTTCTTTTTTGTAAGAGGGGTCAGGTAACGATAGTGTACGGCTATGTTTTAACTTTAAATGTGTCAATTATCGTTTTTCATAAGTACCTTATTTTCGTGCACAGCAAGCGCGGTAGCAGGCGTGGGCCGCATGTGCGATGGTACAGCGCGGGAGACTCTTGCGCACGTTGGGTTGCCATGCCGGTCGCTTCGGGACCAGTCCCATACCTTGATCAGGGGCACGCCTGCTTCATCGTCCTGAAATTAATTTGCGTTTTATTAATCTGCTTTTTATTTATTTATTTATTTAGGTAACCAACAGCGAATACATAAAATTTTACAAAATAAGCTTGTTGTAGATAATATACTTGCTTGCTTGCTTGTTCTATATTGCTTTTTGTATATTATGTAACATCATCATGCCTGTGATCCCCGACAGGTTATATAAACCTTATTAGGTATAACATATCTCTTGTTATAGAGGCTGAACCTCTGCTATCAACCGCCGTATCTGTCTAGTTCCATGGAACTAGAATACTTTTCACCTAATCCCATTATTTCCACCTAATTGAAATAAATATTTTCTATAAAAAGGAAGAGATGTGATATACTATTAAATGTAGCGTGAGCTTTAAGGTTCCGTTGTTCGAATAGTTCTCACTTATCCTGGGCAGAGAGCACACGTACCCTTAAAATAGTTAATCTACACAGTACAGTTGAATGGTAATTAAATAAAGTAAGAACAATAATCTTACATATTTACCTATGTGCATTTTGTGAACTGGCCTATAATGCACATAGAAATCTGCCAAATCTGCCCTGTGTAAATCTGAAATCTGCCAAATGCACATAAAAATAATATTGATGTTACGTGCATTTGGCAGATTTCAGATTTATAAGGAAAATAGACATTTAATGTCAATAATTTATTTGGGGTATAGGGGCAACAATGGGGCGATATTTCAGACCTTGTGGCCACTAACAGGAGTTTTTTGATGGAAAACGCCTTTGGCCAACCTGGGAATCTAACCCATATCTCTAAACTTTAAAAAATTTAAAGAGACCCCACATGCTACACAGTGAGCGATGTTTCTAAGCTAAAACCTAATTATTATTATAGCATTTTTTTCGGGCTACGCCCATAATGTTAGTAACAATGGTCTTAAATACTAAACTTAGTAGTGTTAAGACATACGTTTTATTCAGTGTGGAGTTTCATCCAATGTCGCAGCATTGAAGACTCCCATTTATCTGCGAATAAGCTCAAGAAAAAAAAATAAAAAATACAGAATATACTTACACCAATAGTAACAAGATAAGGGTCATGCGTCAGCTGCTGTGCAAGCGTCACTGTGAGCTCGTAAGCCTTGAACGAGGTGACCTCCCAGGAACGGGAGACGAGATGACACCACCCTGTGATGTCACACAGTACAACATGACCATTGCCGCTAGTTGTAGCAGTAACATGTGTATCCTGGAAGAGTATAAATTTTTGTTAGTACGAAGATGTACAATGGTGAGCCTATAGGAAGTACCTCAGAATAATTATTATAGGGATGATTTCAGGTAAATTGTCCGATATGGTCTATACACTTTACAACCTGGTTACATTATGTCTGGACCTGGGGTAAACAACTTGTATAGCAATAAAAGTCCAAAGATAATTATGAAATATTCAAAAACAAGAAGATACAAAATTCTTTTTTTTTTTTCAAAGTTTATTTTAATTAATATCACACATTTATTTGAAGACATGCTGCACCGACCCCAAATGAATTGGGATAAGGGCAAGAGAATGATGATGATGGTGATGATGATTTATTTGCTTAAGTTATGTGCACAGGTGTGACTTCAATTACAAACAGCCTACTCTTATAAACTGAAATCACTTACTTGCAAACATTCAGCTACTTTCTTGTTGTCCACACTGTTGTGGATGTCGAAAAATGAAAATTTTCGCCACTGAAAATCAAGTACATTTGAAGAAATAAATATAGGGTTTAGGGGTTTCTTAGTTACATTCATTATGGCTTCCTGGTACTCTGTGCAAGCTTAATTTCGTAAACTAATCATGAACAACTTCGGTACTATTTTAACTGGATCATTTTGTAATTTTTTGAACAAAAGATACAGAGCAACCAGAGAACCATTCGTTTTGTTATCTAACAAAACAATGTCCAGTTAATTACCTCCAAAAAAGCCATTGTTATCGTATTTATAGTTCACGCACTGATCATGTTATCGATATAATCACTGAAAATTAACGATTTTCAGGGTTTTCCTCAAGTGAGATGTAAATTGAACACAGTATTTTTACAATAATAATTTTAATTTTGCTGACGGCTGACTGAAGCTTTAAATCACTCTGTTACACGTTAAATTATTTCAAAGATTTTGTGAGGAAAAAGAACAGACATGTGATTATTGTAATGAGCGTGACAGTAACGACAATATAGTCTGAAAAAGAAATACTCAGTTATTATTCGTGGAACAGAGCGAGAAACACCCTCTCTGAGTCATGCCAACTGTCAATGTCAAAAATAATGTTGGCCTTGTCAGCTCAAAATGGTTTTTCATTGAGGGATTTTCTAAGATCCACGTGGTATCAAAAAAATTAACCTGCGATCTCAGATCAGCAGCAGGCCTATTATGTATCTTTTTGATATCCAGTGACTATCAAGCTTCGGTTGTACACCGAACTTCGATGACAACCGTAAATGTCACTTTATTGGTATTACATAGCACACTGAGTGGATATCACTTTACGGTGACTAACAGCCCGCTTCGCCTCAGCAGTTAACCACTCTATTTTTTATCGACTATTATGCGGCCAAGTTGAGAAACACCCTTTGACCGTTACAATACTTGGTTTTAGGGAACATTTTATAATAAGCGGTTTATATAACATGTGACATTACTGACAATGACATTGTTATCTATACTAATATTATAAAGAGGAAAACTTTGTTTGTTTGTTTGTAATGAATAGGCTCAAAAACTACTGGACCGATTTCAAAAATTCTTACACCATTAGAAAGCTACATTCACCCTGCGTAACATAGGCTATATTTTATCCCCGTACTCCCACGGGAACGGAAACTACGCGGGTGAAACCGCGGGACGTCCGCTAGTTGTAAATAAATGTGTTTACTTATATATAACTTCTATATTTGTAAAAGGAACCGAAAATGTATGACATAAAATGTTATAAGTTGTTGTGCTAGCCTGGATAAATTGTGATAACTCCATTCGATAAACGGCTGTCAATTTTTGGACTGTGAATTTGAATTCTTCGAACCTGGGGAGTATTCTGTTTTAATTTACGTATTAGTGTTGCATAATTTACATACTATGCATTACACAGACACCGAGCAACGTCCCAGTAAACACCAGCTACGTTTACGTCTCATTTTGCTTGACAAATTGGGTACGCAAATTCGAGGACGAAAACTCTTGCCCAGACTTATAACATTCACTACAAACCCTACTTCACACTTAATATGGTGTCTCTGATAGCTATGCTCTAAATATTATAACCAAACCACTTAGTTATAATTAAAGTACATATTTAAACTTTGTTCCCACATAAAACTTATGTTCATATCAATCCTTGAATCTTATCAAAGTAAAAAATAGCCTTTCCCTAAAGTGTTGACTGTAGTAAGTTTGAGCATATTAAATCAAATTTAAAATTAATAGAATATTAATTTTAGGCTATTTTTCCGTACCTACTTACCTTTATTTTTTCATTTAATATTTTACTTCATTCTAACTTTAAAACTCCTACTTTCTGCTGATTCTTGTCACATTTCAGGTGTTGGTTAAGGTAATCAAGCAATATGATGACCTGCGGAGCTACGTTCATGACATGAGTGACAAACTAAAAGCAGAGCTGACGGAGCTAGATTCATCTAGAAATGAGTGAGCAAGCTACTGCGGGACAGGATGGAAGTGAAGTTGAAATTTAGTCAATAGTAAACAAAAACACTCAACTGAAGAGCCAGCTTGCAGAACTTCACACCGTTGGGTGTGAAGTAGAGAACATAGGACGAGATACTGGACTAGTATCACCATTTCCGTCAACTAGTGTCTGGTTTCCAGCTATACCATGACACTCATGACTGAAACGAATATTTGAACTAGAAGCAGAATAATTGTGCAAGGCACATAACACCATTAAAGCCAGCAAAGAGATCACTAACACCAATAACCTGTTCAATGAGCTGATTGATGGTGTATCTGGACTGGAGTGCGAGAAGCCCACAATTTGAACCCCACCCAAAGTAATATCATAGTGTATTCTGATGGACTAGGAACCGGTTTTGGATCATCAACTGTTCTAAACATACGGTGTTGGTAGTACGTAGGTAATAATTAGTAGTAGTATGTAGTATAATTCAAATAAATAAAGTTAGTACAGCATTATTATTTGTCTTTTTTTTTCAACATGTTTCACAAAACAAATATACAACATGTAGAAAAGTGAAGTTAGAGTAAGGCCCAGCGCACACCACTGGAGGCGCGGCTTAACTACCTTGACATACGGTAAATATATAAGATATCCTTAGGCGCACGCGGTGCTCAGAGCGCCCTCAAGCTACTACAAGAACTAGCTACCTAACTAGCTCCAGTCGCCACCGCGCTGCTCTGCGCTCCGCCGCCGCACCACGAGAGCGAGTTGTCTGTACAAAATATCGAACAGCACTATTAATGTGCGCGCTCGGAGTAGCTGCACGCCGCTCCGTTCAAGGGCTCTCAGCGCCGCTCGGGGCCCGTGGATCCGCCAGCGCGTTTTAAGGAAATGCGCTCCGCCGCGCCTCCAGCGGTGTGCGCTGGGCCTAAAAGTATTACGAGCTATTAATAAAACTATTTAAACTATAGTTATTTTTAAGCCTTTTCATTTATAACTGTACAAGCATTTTTTGACGCGTGGCTGAAATCAGAACTAACGATACCATTCCGATTAGTTTAAAAACTAATATTAAAATACAAGAAAATAAATATTTTAGAACATTACAAGCTTTAAACACAATAAAACAACAAAAGACAATGTTTGCACAGAAATCGGCACCGATGTATATCACAAAACCTTATAAAACACTACATAGGAGTAACGTCTATCACGATAGCAATTTCACACTCAGTTGTCATCAATTTGATATCCAGCTTAAGTAATCGCAATATTAAAAGTATCGATACGAAAGCATCTGTCAAAATGATTTACGGTGACTAACAGCAACGATGTTCACCAATGACGTCATACTGACTCACCGACTGGTGATACATAATACAAAACGAACCTTTTGAAGCTATTTGATATACACTGAGCCCAGTTACTATCAATTCGAGCTGTCAACAGAGATACATAATAGCCCTGTCCGTCAGTCGTTGTAGTTTATAATTTCTTTTTTTTTTTGTCATGCACTCTTGTTTTTTCAACTCACTCGACATATGTGCCGATTCCCTTGTTTACAAACTAAACCAAATTTAAGTTCAGTGCATCTTTTTCTTTCTATTTCATTAAGAAAAGGACAGAAGATAAATTTTAGTTATGTTCTGTCAAATTAATCAGCGCCATACAAGTTTTAGACGCGATTAAAAAGTTGACTACTAAAATTACATCAAATTACGTCAGGTGCCGACTAATTTGACAGTATTAAACTAATATTTATCTTCTGTCCTTTTCTTAATGAAATAGAAAGAAAAAGATGCATTCAACTTAATCTAAAGTGGGGAAAAAACGCACGAAAATACAATGGTGCCGATTCCCTTGTTTAAAAACTAAACCAAATTTAAATTCAGTGCATCTTTTTCTTTCTATTTCATTAAGAAAAGGACAGAAGATAAATTTGTTCTGTCAAATTAATCAGCGCCATACAAGTTTTAGACGCGATTAAAAAGTTGACTACTAAAATTACATCAAATTACGTCAGGTGCTGACTAATTTGACAGGATTAAACTAATATTTATCTTCTGTCCTTTTCATAATGAAATAGAAAGAAAAAGATGCATTCAACTTAAATTTAGTTTAGTTTGTGAACAAGGGAATCGGCACCAATGTCGGCTAGAATTAGTACGAGAAATGACTTCAAGATGCCAGAGAAAGTGACCTGCTTTAAATGCAAGAAATCTGTTGATATTAAAAAAACAGCATTATGTTCAACATGTAACAACCGCTATGAATTAGATTGCATTGGATATCCGGAACAAACCTACCGACTTATGGACCTAGAGTCTAGAAAAAAATGGAGATGTACAACATGTATCAAAAATAAAACAGTCTCTAACACAAGCTACGTATCTAACATCACATCAAGGAAAAAACCTCAAGCAAGCCGCTCTTCCCCGAAACCGATATGCAAATCTGCTGAGAAAAACCAACAATCTGAAGCTGTACAACCAACAACTCTTAATATGTCCGAAGTACTAGACTCCCATATTCTGTCCGAATTGGAAACATCGACGGAATCGTTCAACACTCCTAATAAACTATCTAAAAGCGTAGACGGGACACTAACTGAAACTTTGACAATTTTAGAAATGAAAGACACATTAAAAGAACTTACAAATAAGCTCGATAGCACCGAGAATGAGCTAGAAAATACAATATTAGAAAATAACGATCTTCGTCAACAATTACATAAGCCAACTACGGAAATAAAAATGTTAAAAGCACTTTGCCATTCTCCCTCCATTGAAAACAACGCAGATATCATGAAAGGAAGAAAACACTCCCAACCACAGACTTTCTCTACACCTTCCACTCCACTTACTAGCAAAACTAATGCAAGTGATAACAAAAGCATCAAAATTGTGTTGCTACAACAGAAAATTACAGGCCTACAACAAGAATTGGAAACGGCACAGGAACAGCTTGTAACTTTCAAGAAACAAATAGACGCGCTCAAACACTTTAATAATAACAACCATCAACAATCCCGAGTGTCGAAAATCTGCCCACAAATGTCTGCTCGTACTCAAGAACAACAAAGTGAATTGTCAAATAGAATCCTTATCTTCGGCTCTCAACAATGCGTGGGCCTAGCAGCAGTTATCATTCAATCAAGAAAAAATACTCGGTATGAAAGGTATAACATTATCTCTGAAACAAAACCTAATGCTTTATGTAACCAAATAATAATGAACTGTCGTCATACTAAGTTAAACCCTAACGATAAACTTGTAATTTGTGTGGGAGAAAACGATTACAATTTAAATTTTGTTTTATCCCAACTAAGAATTGTGTTAGATACATTTTATAACAACATGGTAATAGTCTTGAATGTGTTTAAAAATGAGAATTTAGACATAAATAATCTTAACTATCGTATCAAAAACTTGTGTAAAACCTACAAAAAGTGTAAATTTTTAGAATGTGGAACCACTGACACATACGGCTTATGTAACAAAATTAATTACCTTATAGACTATAATGACTACAGCGAGAACTACCTAAACCCAAGAGAACTTATGAAGAAGATAGCGAGTAACAAACCAAGCCTTAAATTAAAAGTTAATATTATAAATGAACCCAAGAAAGGAACAATTCCTTTCTACTTTCAACGCAAGAATTCAGCACCACAAACACTAAACTTTATACATCCTGTGGAAAAACCACAAAGAGGAACTATTCCGTACTATTTTCCAAAGATAAAACGAAATAGCACATTTTTTCTATCCCAAAATATCACCTCCAGTAAACCATAACCTTAAAATACTCCACCAAAATATTGCCAGTATCCAATGCCAGTATCATATCAAAAAAAGAAATTCTAGAATTAACCTTGCTAGAACTACAAGAAGAACATAACGACCCAGACATCATATGCCTTTCCGAAACTTTTATCAAAAGAGACTACGAAAGCTACATTAAAATTCACGGTTATGAGATGGCTTCTAGCTACTGCAGAGAAAAACAACGAGGTGGTACCTGTATTTTTGCTAAAAAAAACCTGTTATTCAAAGACTTGCCATTTATTAAAAGCTACGCCACGCAAAACACTTTCGAAGCTTGCGGAATTGAACTTACACATCATAAATTAATTATAATTTGTGTCTACAGAACACCTCAATCAGACCCGAACCAATTCTTAATCAAATTAAATAGCCTCATGCATAATTTGCTTCAACAATATAAATCTAGATTGAAGTTAGTTTTAGCGGGTGATTTGAATATTAACACCCTTAAAAAAGGCAATATTACTACTCAATTATGTACAGGATCTAGCATACAACTATAATCTGAAATTTCACATTGATGTACCAACACGTAAGTCATCATGTATAGATCACATTCTGAGTAACATTCACGACGCTACTGCTGCAGTTATGCCGCTTCACTTGTCTGACCACGAGACAGCACAAATGTTAACTATTCCCATAAAACACAAAACTCAAAATCAAGCAATATATTATAAATACAAAAGAGATTTCAGTTCAGATCATATCCACAAATTTAAGGAATGTCTAAGATATCTTTCTTGGTCTGAAATACACACGGCTAACAACGCAAACGCAGCATTTAATCATTTTCATGAAACATTTTGCCTACTCTATAATCTTTGTTTCCCTGAATTAAAAGTAAAAGTAAATTTAAATAACAAAAAGAAACAAAGTTGGATAAGCAAGGGCTTAAAAACAAGTTGTAAAACAAAAAGGTTACTGCGCCATCAATTTTATAAAAACAAAACGGCGACTAATAAGACTAGATACCTTAAATATACTAATCTCCTTAGAAAATGCATATTTAAATCCAAGAAAAACGCAAATATCAAACTCAAACTCAAACTCAAAGCATTTATTTCAATTAGACCATTACGGCACTTTTGAAAGTCAAAAATACAAAAAAGAAAATCAAAGCTACAGTCCCAGTCACAAGGCATAATAACTTGAGAAAGTACTGTAGTTGCCCATTCCCTAGCGTAGATCTCTATGGAGAAGAATGGGCAAGAAACTCCATGGACACTCTTTTAAAATCAAAATATTGTTACAAAATCTTGGTTACATCATTAATTTTGAGATTATACATAAATGTGAGAACGATGTAGAAAGACGTGCACACTAAGAGCATCCAGAGTGAAAGATTAGATTAAAAATGTATGAATAAAGTAATTAAAATGAACCTTGGCAGCTAAGAGATGACCAGTCCCAACTGACAGCGCCCGTTCACAGACATGACGCATGTACCGGCGCCATTCAACTCAACCATATTGAAGGGAACTAAATGACCCGACACACCCGCCACCATCAGCGAGACATTTAAGTGAGCATGACATTCTCTCAGTCACCAAGGCATATTCAAGTCAATGAAAGATAAATAAATGTAAATGGTGGCTGAACAGTACAAAGTACTCACACATGTGCTATGCAATTATATAATACTAAGAACTGGAATCTATACAATGCAAGTATATTTTTACAATCTTCTGCAGCTTCCACAATACATTAACATGGGAATCAATTCTTCATCTTCTTCTTTACGTGTCGATGGACTCAAATAATGCCCGTCCAGTACAAACAATTAGTTTGCCCCCCTCCCCCCCACCTATGGTTGTGGAGCAGGACCAGCATTTAGCCAAGCATTTTTATCATCAATGTAATCCCCCAACTTATAATATGCTTGCCTCATCAAATACATAGCTAAAAACGATAACAAATGCAAAGCTACGTGGAATGTTATAAAAGACGAGCTAAATAGTGCAAACTCCAGACATAATATAGACAGTATCAAATATAAAAACACACTTATTACCGATCCAGTAGAAATAGCGTCTGCCTTTAATAACCATTATATCGATTCAACAAACAAATCAATGCCAACAAACGTCACAGGTAACTCTAGCAATAATGCAACTGTTAGTTCAATGTTCCTCACACCAATGTCGATAACTGAAGTTAAGAAGGAAATACTGCTTTTAAATAACACAAATTCTGAAGGGTACGACGAAATTAACACAAAAATTATTAAAATCTGTGTCGACGAAATCGTTGAAGTACTAACATACTTGATCAATTTGTCATTCTATGAGGGAATTTTTCCAGAAGCTTTAAAGCTTTCCGTTGTTAGACCACTTTACAAAAAAGGAGACAGACATGACCTAAACAATTACCGCCCTATCACCCTAATACCCATCTTATCTAAAATATACGAAAAATGTATGTAGGTACAAAAGAATTACAAATTACTGTACAAAGTTTAATATTATAAAAAAAGAACAGCATGGCTTTCAAAAAGGGAAGTCTACAACATTAGCAATCTATGCCCTCATAAATATTATATTAACTAACATCAATGACAACAATATAACCACAGGATTATTCTTTGATTTATCGAAAGCCTTCGACCTAGTTTCACACGATCTACTACTGCAAAAGCTAGAAGCAATCGGGATTAGAGGGCCACCCTTACAGTGGATAAAATCATACCTTGATAACAGGCAACAATGCGTTACCATACTTACCATAACAAACATTAACGAAGATAAAGAATGAACGCTGCTCTCATCAAACTATAGATATAATAAGTTTGGTGTCCCACAGGGAAGCATACTAGGGCCGATCTTATTCTTGATATATATAAATGACATCATTAAAATAACGAAACATAAGTGCATATTGTTTGCTGATGACATCTCGATTATTGTGACATCTAATAAAAAAACAAATACAATTTACGACCATGAAACTGACATTAACAATACAATTGACATTTTAATTAACTGGCTTCATTTACAAACTTGAAAATAAACCTTGACAAATCCGTTTATATACAATTTAACAAATCGAATAATCATAAATTTAACCTTAAATTAAATATACCCAAAATTAAACCAGTAACACATACCAAGTTCCTAGGAGTTACTATTGATGAAGATCTACATTGGAATGAAAAAAATGACAATGTTTCAAGCAAGATAAATAAGTTTGTGTATGCTCTTAGACAAGTAAAAAAAAGTACTAATCTAAAAACAGCTATATTAGCTGACCGTGCGTATGTGGAATCCATTTTACGTTATGGACTTATAATATGGGGTAACAGTACCGACCAAAATAGAACATTTGTTGCTCAAAAAAAATGCATTAGGGCTCTATATGGACTTCATCCTGAGGAATCATGTCAGCCAGTATTTAAGAAACTTGGCTTGTTACCGCTACCTTGTCTATATATTAATGAAATATGCATGTTTGTATGGAAACATAAGGAATTATTTAAAGTAGCAAACGATGTAAATCCTCGAAGCCGACGAGATCCTCACAGACTCGTACTTAACAGTGCTCCCAGGCTTGCTAAGTACAATAAAAGCTGCTTAACTATGTGTGTACGAATTTACAACAAATTACCTAGTGATCTGAAAAGGCTACACTTGAGATATACTTTTAAGAATAAATTGAATGAATGGTTAATTAACAATAACTTCTATAGTCTAAAACAATTCCTGGAACGAAAATAGCGTTGTTGTAATATGATATTGATTTTGTTAAGGAAATTGTGATTACAAATATTTGCATGCTATGTTTAATCTTGGCAAAACATGTCTGTCCTATTTTATACTGTAAGACCTTTTTATACCATGTTTTACGCAAATAAATATATTATTATTATTATTCCGTTTATTCATATACATCCTTATCTATTTACATTTTTAAGATTTTCTTAAAATAAAACGATACAAAAAAAAAAAACACTTAAAAATATAAAAAAATTGTAGTCCGCCGGTGTCGGGAGCAGGGTCCAAGCCACCGGTGGTTAGGGCTGCAGAGACAGGAACCTCCTCACAATGCGAGCCGTATCGAGGAGTACTGCCTTCTGGATCAGGCCCTTGATCCAACCGCCTAAAGAGAGCTTCGATAGATGGTCATCGAAGCTCTTGGCTATAAGGCCATTGGCCGTCACGACAATCGGCACAATGATAACCGAGTTCATATTCCACATGCCGCGAACCTCGTGTGCCAAGTCGAGATATTTTATTTGTTTCTCTTTCTCAGCTTTCACGAGGTTCTCGTCATGCGATTTCATTTATTATTATTATTTTCGAAAGTGTTTTTTCTTCTCAGCCCTTAGACTGGATTTCAACTACATTTACGGGCCGAAGCCAAAGTAAATGCAGTGTGTGGTGTGTTAGTTTGATGATGTTGTGTTGTGATGGGGTCCTATCTCGTTCTCTTCAATCTGCATGAATTTCCTAACGATTCTACATGTATTTAAAATAGCAGCGTTTTGCAGTGTAATGTAGAGGGTTTCTTTAAGGTCTAATAATTTTAAGCTATGGATGAGATGATTTGGGATTACCCCGGTTGTGGAAAGGACTATTGGAACTACATATACTTTTTCTTGTCGCCAGATTCTAGTAACTTCTTCTTTAAGTTCTGCGTATTTACTTATTTTTTCAGTGATTGTTTTCTGTATGTTGTAGGGCATGCAATTATCGAAATATTCCGATAATCGATAAAATGAAAAATATCGATTTTTTTTTCGATAAAACCCGGTAATTACCGATAATTATCGTTTTTTATAAAAAAATACCTAAACTTGTTTTTTACTTGTAAATAAAGGGATAAAGTGATGCAATTCCTTACCTGAAATAAAGGACAATATAATATACTGAAAAATAAATAAAACAAGGCGTTTTTTTTTTTAATCAACGTTTGTATTTCTTTATAATATTTATATAACATAACATTTTGGATTGTCTCACTAAACTCTTCTTGAAGAGATCTTTTAAATAAAATCTTAGAAACCTCTAGCTTAATTTTAAAAAAAAGTTACTCTTTAAAATAATTATAATAATTATGAGTTAAATATTGCAACTTTTGGACGTTTAGTATAATTAAATTAACTTTAAATAATTTCGTAGTACAGTATGGACATCTGAGTCATACAACATACACATCCTAACAAGATTTCTTAACGATTAATTAACGACAATAGGTAAATTAACATATAACAATTCCGTATTATAATTAAAAGAAATCACATTTAAAATAGTAATTTTGTATTATAATTAAAAGAGATCACATTTGAAATAATCACATTTTAAAGAGATTTTTGTTTTTTTTTTTGCTGCTGAAAATATGTCCGCAGAAATGACAAACAATCTATTGTTTTGTCATTTAGGCTAGTACGCAGCTTATTACATAGTACTCCAGCTGCGGAAAAGACACGTTCGCTTTCTACACTAGTTGGCTTAATTGAGCGAAGCCATCGGTATAGTTTTGTTAGCAGTTGACCACGATCACCACCGTTTTCAAATAGTAGCATTTCAACTTTAAGAAGTGTCAAAGTGTCCTCCGTTGAAGCTGAAATGCCTGGGCCTCTAAATTCAGTTAATCCGGGCGTCCTCAACTCCTCACTCACATGATAGACCGACAGCGATCGACACGTTCACACACAAATATTGCGCAATGAGCAAATGACAGTGACGGGAAAAAAAACGCGCGCGGCGAGGGAACGGGACGCATCCAACGGTCGTTCAGAAATGTGTCAGAATTCTTTATATAAAATTATCGATTATCGGTATTTATCGTTTTTGTTTACGATATTTATCGTTTTGTCAGAATGGATCGATAACCGATAAATTATCGATTATCGGTTATCGGTTTGCATGCCCTAGTATGTTGTGAGTATTGGGGACTGCGATGTCTATCAGGTATGTAACTTTATTTATTTTGTCTTGTAGGATTACATCCGGTCTGTTGTAGTGGATCGTCCTATCAGTCAGAATAGCGCGATCATAGTAAAGCTTATGTGTTGTATTTTCTAGGGTAGTTTCTGGTTTATAATTGTAGTAAGGAGTGTTGGTATTTTGAATGAGTGCGTGTTTGAGTGCTAGTTTTTGGTGAATGATATTGGCCACTTGGTTATGCCTGTGAGTGTAGTCTGTCTGCGTGAGAGTTGTGCATGCTCCTGTTATATGCTGGATAGTTTCTGGGTGGACGTGACATTTGCGACATTTGTCATTAGTTACTGTAGGATCTTTGATTATGTATTTTCTGTAGTTTTTTGTGTTGATGACCTGGTCTTGAATTGCTATTATAAATCCTTCGGTTTCTGGAAAAAAGTTGCCTATTTTTAGCCACTTATTTGACGCTAATTTGTTTATGTGGGATTGCTCTAGGTCATGAGGGTGCCGACCATGGAGTACTTTTCTCTTCCAGTCTTTAATTTTTTGTGTCTGCGGGTCATCATTGGTTGTGTTTTGGGTTTCTATCTGATCGCTTAGGTTAAGTGGAGTGTAGTTAAGATCGTTTGTTACTATGGCTTTATGTATATTACTATTGCGGGATTTTGTGTGGAAGAATGATTTTAGTCGACTAACTTGTTTCCGCCATAGGTGCTGGATATCTATGAGGCCTCTCCCTCCATGTTCTCGTTCTCTATGGCGGATTTAGGGTGAAGGTTGTTATGTTTCGTGAGTGTTGTTCGTGTAGTTCGTTGTAATTGTTCTGTATCTGTTTTAGTCCATTTTATAACTCCGAATGAGTACGTTAATACTGGTATAGCAAAGGTGTTTAAGGCTTTAATAAATTGTTTACCTGAGAGCTGGGTTTTACAGACAGCGTTAACTCTCTTCTTGTACTCTGTAGTTAGTGTATCTTTAATTTTAACGTGGTCAAGACCTTTTAGTTGCGTGTACCCTAAGTATTTATACAAGTCAGTCGGTTCCAATGCGGTTATAGAATCTGACTCATTCACTGCATAGTCGCCGGGTCGCACTTTGCCTCTAACAATGTGAAGTGTTTTGCATTTTTCTAATCCAAATTGCATGTTAATATCCTGACTAAACTCTGCTGTAATATCTACTAATTTCTTCATATCTTTTTCTGATTTTGCATACAGTTTGATGTCATCCATGTATATTAGATGTGATATTGTTGTTTCATCTGCAGCGTGTTTGAGGCAGTATCCGGCCCCACAGCGCTGCAGCAAATGAGACAGAGGGTTGAGGGCAAGACAGAACCACAGGGGGCTCAGAGAATCGCCTTGGTAGATGCCTGTTATGATAGATATCTGTCGTGTTGTAACATTATTGTTGCTACTATTTATTTTTAATGTGGTTTTCCACTGTAGCATTACATGGCGCATAAAATCAACTATTTTCGGGTTTATTCTATAGATCTCCAGAATTTGTATTAACCAGGAATGCGGTACACTATCGAAAGCTTTTTTGTAATCAATGTAGGTGCAATGGAGATTTCTGTTTTTTGAGGTGGCGTGTTTATGAATAGTGGAATCAATAATCAGCTGTTCTTTGCATCCCATGTGGCCCTGCCTACATCCCTTTTGTTCCTCTGCTATTATGTTGTGCTGTATAATGTGTGAGTTAATTTTCTTTGTGACTGCAGAAGTTAGTATTTTGTAAATTGTTGGCAAACATGTGATTGGTCTGTATTGGGAAGGCTCTGATGTGTATTTAGTCTTAGGCAGCATGTAAGTAATTCCGGTTGTGATAAATTCGGGTATATTTTGCTGTCCTAATACAATATCTGTTAAATTTTTTGCCATAGATTTCTGTAATGCAGTTAACTTTTTGTACCAAAAATTATGTATTTTGTCTATTCCAGGTGACTTCCAATTATGTAATCTAGCTGTAATGTGTATAATGTCAGACTCTGTAACCTCTACGAATTCCATCACGTCAATATCTCTCCATTTTGCCTCTTCATCCGCTATCCAAGATGCTTTGTCGTTGTGTTGTTTTTGCTCTTCCCAAATACCAGCCCAATATGTTTCTAGTTGTTCTTTTGAAGGTAGGTTAGGTGTGTTTGTATTATTTTCATGATTTGTATCTGTTTGTGGTGTGTGTAGGTTCCTATAAAACATTTTTTCGTTTGTCGCAAATGTGGCGTTATCGTTTTTGCGCTGTTGTGCTTTCTTTGAGCCTATGAACTTTGAGTGCTAGTTTTTGTTTTAAGGTGTCTAAAAATTCTTCGGGTTTTCGGTTACTGTTTTCGTGTCTAGTATGCGTGGAATTGTTTCTAAATATGATCTCAACTCTTTTTACTAATTTATTAGATCTGCAACTGCTGATATATTGGGTGAGTCTACCAATGTCTGCCCTAAATTTTTCAATGTCTTTTTCTATTCTCTGTTGCCATGCTGGTACTATATTCTGTCTTGTTCTTGGGGTTCCTGTGTGATCTGTGATTTTAAAGTTTAGTTCTTCAGATATAACTACGGCTGTGCAATATATGAGTAGGTGTATGTCTATAAGCTTTGTGTCATCAGATATAAATTGTGTGAGTATACTCTCATTAAACAAATTAACTAAACGGAATAGGTGAGGTGTGTATTTCAGTTTAGGTAACCTCGGTCTAGCTGCTGGGTCCATCCCAGAGTATTGTGTTATTGTTGTTCTAAATTTGTCATTAATTTCTTGAATATATGTGTCAGTTGTTAAGTGTTGATCTGGGACGACTATGGTCTCAATGTCATTTTCTAGCGTTAGGGTAATGGACTCGGTTTGTGTGGATGTGTGTGATGTTTGTGTGTATGCTTGTGATTGGCTGTACGGTTGAGATTGGGCATAGATAAGTTGTGATTGGCTAAACAATTGTGGTTGTTCCTGATGACTAATGCCGTTTATGTTTTGTGTGATATTGTTAGTATCTGTATAATTTACTATTTCTTCTTGTTGTAATTGTGTTCTTTCTTCTTCTTTTAATTGATCTATAACTTCTTGAGATAGAAGTTTATTCCTAACTATGGTTCTCCTTTGGTCTGAGATTCTTTGTTCTGAAACCGTAATTTCAGGATATTGTCGGGTGAAAAGTGCATGTAATTGTTGTCTATATGTGGTCATATCGGTTTCTAATTTAGTTATGTGTAGGTAGGTTCGCATGATAAATAGATTTACTTCTTTACTCCATTTCATGCGAACTCTTGCTTTTCCAACCTTGGTGGACGCGGGTAAAAAGGTAGATACCCCCCGCGCAACATTCAAGGTCGAAGTGGGTGTGACTGTATTGAAACTAATGATGGGGGGTGATGAAACTGTTGGTGACGATGGTATGGATGGTGATGATCGCCTAGAAGGTGTGTATGATACTGTGCTTGGACTATACGGTTCTACAGGGGTGTCTGTCCTGTCTGTCAGTCTGTCACCATCGTCAATGATTTCGGCTGTAGCATCTTTGTCGGTGGGAGCCCGCCTGTTCAACTCCTCACCGCTGACGGATCGCATGCTGTGACACCTAGCGTCAGCTCCAGGTGCGCCCCGGCGATCACCCCCGGGCAGCGGTCCTATACGTTTTTTCTTTGAACGGCTATGTATTACTCCGACTATGAATTCCAGCTGGAGCCGCGTCCCCAACGACGGCGTCGCAGCACCGACGAAGCCGAGGAAGAAGAGGCCAAGCGGTACTGCCCGTACTCGCCGCGGCCGCAGCACGAGCGCGCGCCGCCGCGCAGCCAGGGCAGCGCCGCCTCACCCACCTTCGCGGAGGCGGTCAGGCGCACGCCCACCGCGTCGCCGACGCCACCGACGCCCATACCCAGGACCAGTCAACACGGGGTGAGTGTCTCACAAGTTGACTCTTCCCCAGCTCAGCCGGCGGCCCCTGTGGACGACGGAGGAGCATCGACCAAGAAGGCCACTTCCCAGCCCAAGCCGAAGCCGCCCAAGAGGCCTAGGTATCCTCCGCTGACGGTGGAGAAGCTACCGGGTTGGGCCGCCCACTTTAGGGCAATCAGGCAAAAGCTGGGTCACCCCCCCAATGCCCGCCCATTTGGCAAGGGGATTCGGTTCTGGCCCGACAGCGAGACCGAATTTAGGGTGATTCAGAGTTACCTGACAGACCTAGAAAAGGTGGACGGCACCTCGTGGTTTGCTTACTCGCTGCCAGCGGAGCGAAGCATGAAGGTGGCCATCACAGGGCTGCCGGTAGACACCCCCCCGGAGGAGATTGAGGAGGAGCTCCGGGACATGGTATACGAGCCGGAGTACGTGCGCCATATTAAGGCGCGCGCAGGACGACCCGGCTGCTTGTTCCACGCCGTCCTTAAGAGGACCTCGGAGGCCAGGTCCATATTTGACGTCCATACATTCATGTGTATGAAGGGCGTCAAGATTGAGGCCTGGCGGGGTAAAAGAGGGCCCGCCCAATGCCACCGGTGCCAAAAATTCAGGCACTCCTCACACCATTGTCACCGGCCGCTCGCCTGTGTCCGCTGCGGAGAGGGGCACGCTGCGCGGGATTGCCCCCGCCCACGAGACAAGCCGGCAACCTGCATCAACTGCGGGGGTGATCACCCCGCCAACAACGTGTGCTGCCCCACTTTCCAGGCGGAAATACGGAACAGGCGAGCGGGCACAGTCGCCGCCACGAGCGCCTCACGCCGACCTCAACAGGTCACCGAGGGGCCCCAAGATGTGGCCGTTACAGAGGCCCAAGGCGCGTCGCTCATGGCGGCGGCAAACGGGCCCACCATCAGGGGAGAAGCCCCCCCCCCCCCCCCTCCTCCACAAAGCGGCGGAGGAAGCGGAAGGGGAAGAAACGGAGGGGAAAAGACAAGACGACCGAGCCCCCCCCCCCCCCCCCGCACCTACAGAGGAAACACAGGTCGACCTTACCTCGTCCCAGGCGCAGGCTGTGCAACCTCAAACCACATCGCAGCCACCACCTTCGAAGGAGAAGAGAGGGCTGTCTGCTGGCGCCGGCACATCGCGGCCCCCAGCCCTCCAGCAACAACAACAACAGCGGCCTAAACAGGCTGCGCGCGCCGGCCCAGCTGCCGGCGGTGAGAAGAAAACATCAACGACAACGAAGGAATTCACAGCCTGCGCCGTCCAACTGCTAATGGACTTAATTAAAGCCATAAGGCAGGGACAAGACGCGGGTCTGGTTATCCTCGACGGCCTGGCCTCCCTCCTCAAGCTTTATGGCTAGGCCGCTGAGGGTAATCCACTGGAATGCCCGCGGCCCCCCTCCGCCGCCTCCCTATATGAAGAAGACATCAACGTGGCGCTAGTAAGCGAGACGCACCTGGGACCAGCTGACAGGCTCAGAATCTCGGGCTACCTCGCTTACAGGAAAGACGAAAGGTCGGCACTCGGCACTCCCTACCGTGGTCTGGCGGTACTGGTGAGGCGTAGGGTCGTCCATCAAGAACTCCCTGTGCCGTCGCTCGGCACGTTCTACGGCGCTGGGCGTGCAGCTGCACGTCGCCGGCGAGGATCTCGCCATATACGCCTGCTACAAGGCGCCCTCGGCCAAACTGGATCCTACAGAGCTGAGGGCCCTTCTCGAGGCCCACAGCGGCGCGACGATCCTTGCTGGTGACCTTAACTGCAAGCACCCAGCGTGGAACTCCGCCGCGACCAACACGGGGGGCAGGCGACTCTACGCGGACGCGGAAGCCTTCGGCTACACGGTGTCCGGCCCAGAGACGCCCACCCACTACCCGGACGCCAACGCATACATGCCGGACGTGCTGGACATCGTGGCCTACCGAGGGCTACACTGCCAGATCGCACAGCAGGTGCTAGACGACGAGATGCAGTCAGACCATCATCCTGTTCTCGTCGTCCTATCGGGGATGCCGCCCCGACAGCTACCCGCAGCGCCACGTCGACGAATAGACTGGGAAGTTTTCAAAGAAAAGGCTGAGGCCACCACTCCGACTCGGCCCATGATTACCTCCGCGAACGTGAACCAGACCGCGGATGACGTCACTGCTTGCATACGGAGCGCCTTGGAAGCGGCGACGACGTTGGAACCGCAGGGGAGAGTGCTGCAGCCGCCCCTGCCTGCGTATCTACGACGGATGATCGCCGACAAGAGGCGCCTTCGCAAGCAGTGGCAACAGTAAAGATGCCCATCACTTAAAACCAAGGTGAACCGCCACTGCGCGACACTGCTGCCGCATGCCACAAGGCCTCGCCTACTAGGCAAAACAATGACAGGCCTGTTGTAACAGGCCTCGGTATGGCTTCCGCGGCCAGGGGGCATAGCCCCGACGCCGCCCGCCGCGCCCCCTGACGGGGGCGCAGCGACATCCTCGTATCGTATCGAATGGACATTCTGACTTCAGGCGTGGCCCGGTGCACAGGTTGTATTACTCTTAATTATTGTTACTCTGCTTCTCTGTATATTGTTGCTCTTTTGTCTGAACTAAGGTGTTACTGTATTATTGGGTGTCATTGCTATTGTGTGAAAGTATTAGTAGGGGAGCCCACGAGGCTAAATGGGGATTTACTCAAGCGTCGTAGAGACCTATTGGGATGCAAAGCTTAGATGATAAGAAGAAAAAAATGTTATATGATATATACCTTTACATCGGTGGGGGAAGCGGCTATAGATTTTTAAATTTGTAAAAAAAAACTGTTGCATGGACATCCTCGAGCGCATCAGATATTGATAGCATCAATGCCCTACGTATTTTTAATAATGTACGTATGTTAATCTGATCGTTTTCATGATGCGGGTGGTTGTATTTAAGGGTTGAAAATGAAAAAAAAAAAAAAAAAATCGAGCGCGTCAGATCTTCTAAGGGAGTGTTAAGTACACCAAAAAAAAGCTCTCATTCACTAATCTGACGATTTAATCTCCATTTTCTCCATTTTTTTGAAAATCGCCATTTTGAAATACTCAAGCGCGTCAGATTAAGATATATATGGTTCATCTTTATGTTCTAAACGTACTGTCTCATAATCTGACGATTATCTAGAGGGATTCGCCTGATCTGACAAAAAAAACGGAAAAACGGTTCACTTTAAAGGCCATCCCTGCAACTTCCCGCTAATTCCATTCCTGGGCGCTTGAAATTGTACTTATGACATTTTTGAGCTCAAAATATAATTTATGTGATATTTTGAGCTCGCTAAGTTCAAAGAAATAATATTTCTATACATTTGAGCTCTCCCAGCTCGAAAGTCTGATAGAAGTTTCATAGAACACTATTTTTGGAATTTTCAAACCGCAATAACTTTTGAATGGATCAACCAATTTTCACGCGGTGGGCACCATTCGACGCAGTTTTATCATCCTCATAGGTAATTTTTCAATTTTAATTGATCGAACCACAAATTTCGGAGTAATCCCGAAAAAACAGTTTTTCGGGTTTCTTTCGTTCACGATATCTCTCGAACGAATCAACCGATTTTGACCAGCTTGGTGGCGATCGACGTGGTTTTTCAAGCTCAAAGGCGGATTAGTTTTTGAATTTAATCGATAAAGCCGGTTAAAAGTTATTCCAAAAAAACCACTTTCAAAAAAAAAAAATTCTTATTTTTTTAAATCATTGAACTTAATTAATCAAAAAGCTCAGGAAATAGCATGCAAATAAATAAGTGTATGCTTTTTTAGTAGATTACATATATATATTTTTTTTTTTTTTTTTTTCATGTGAGAGCGACGATTACGATGATGAACCTATGCCAAGTACCTCACATGGTACGCAAGGGGCCGACGACTTTATGTTAGGGATTTCCCCCCTCAGCGACAGTGATTAAATAATAATTAGTGTAAATGTAATAAAAGTATTAAGTGTAAATAATATTGTGTGTGTTTATAATAAAAATCTGCCGCTTTCAAAAGGTGAGGGACTGAAATTAAATTTTTAATTTATATAAAGTTATTTTTGTAGCTTTCTGTCTCCCAAGTGTTTTGATACTTATTTTTCTTCACGAGTGTACATGCGCTAAAGTTCGCAAAGCCTATGTTCAGACTCGCCAAGATACGTCGGCCGTATTGTATGCCACGAACGAGTCTTTATGATCAGCTGTGATGGCGTCATGGCAACAGAAACCAGAGTGGGGACGGAGTGAGAGAGTAATAGATACAGAAAGAGTGAGAGAGGAATAGAAATCCGGAGAAGGAAATGTAGGCATCACGCAGCTGCACGCATTTAACTTTATCGACGAATTTTTGTTATTTCGGCTTGCGGAAATCGTCAGATTATATATTTTTCATTATTCTTGAATTATTTCCTTCAAAATAAAAAAAAAATTAGCTACGCTCGAGAATGTCGAGATGACGTTTTTTTTTTACAACTTAGTTGCCCTCCCCTTTTTTTACGTCACTCTCAAATTGTCAGATTAGTGGAATATACACTTTTTAGGATGTAATTAACTCACCCTACCTTAATCTGACGCGCTCGAGAATTTCTGATGGTCAATTTTTTTTTACTAATCTGATCCTGTATCCTTCACGGGCGGCCTTATATATGGGCCTCATGTTTTGTGGAGGTACTTAACCGGGTACAAGGTATCCCCCTGTATATTAATCTGCCACGCTCTAGTAAATCCCGAAATCCCCGCTTGGGCTCCCCTACTGTCAAGTAATTTGTTAGACTCAGTGTATCTGTTTGAAAAGAGTAACCATGGAGTTTCTTGCCGGTTCTTCTCCATGGAAACTACCATACCGAACCGTGCAATGCGAAATAAAATAGTGTATCGCATCCAGTGTGTTTTCATAGAATAGACCCAAACCCGTCTTCTGCCCACATAAGCTCGAGCCTAGCGAAATAAAATCCTGACAATTCCTACATATTCATGAATACGTTCTTAAAATTCGCATGCTAGTTTCTGCGAATGAACCATCCTACAAAATAAATATTTGCTTGCGCTAGGCAGTGTAGCTTTGTAAACAGAAAATAATTATACCTGTTTCAAATAAAATAATAATATTAATATTCCCAGAGATCTTGCAAGATAGAGAGGTTTGGAAGAAGAAAGGGGAGGCCATTGTCCAGTAGTAAGACACGATAGTCGATAATAGGAATCAATCTCCCCTCAAAAAATAAATATAATATAAATATATTTATTGTCCCAGAAATTAAATACAGAATGACTTTTTACATCATTTTCCAAAAAAAATGGATATAATAGGTGAACGGCGGAGTAGAATAAGCTTCTACTCCGTTCACATATACCCATTTTTTTTTAAGAAAAATAATGACAACCAGTAAAATATAATTAATAAAAAAAATTATATTCAATAAAAAAACATAATTATAAAGGGTGTAAAACACCTCTTAACGAAAACGAAAAGCACTTATTCTTCTCGTCATTGAGATCATTTTTTTGTTCTACACCATAACCTTCTAGTTACGGAGATATTGAGGGTCCAAGTTCCAACTTTTTGTCATTTTTTTTTTAAATACAAATTTTTAATGTAAGGTTTTTACTACACCTCCACGACCCCCGTACTATTCAATCCATCCATCAGCACAATGTTTTGAGTGCGTTACTTTGAGTTCTACCACAAAGCATGATTTTTCACCCCCAAAAAAAAAGTCGTTTCCCAGCAATAATTTTTGCGTAAAGTTACATAATTTGATGTACAGAATGCTTGGTTGACGGCTTCGTGATGAGGTCTTTTACACCCTGTACTTAAATAAAAAAATATTTTATTTATAATAACAGGCTAACGAAAAATAAATAAAACCTACAAATGATTGGCAACATCATTTATTCACGAGGGTCGTGTTATACCGTTTCATTAGTTGTGTAGTTTTACAAATAACCGGATTTAATTGTTTATCATACATTTTAGTATTTGTTTTAACTGGCTCAATGTTTACTTGCAAGTACGTAAATAAGCGCTCCAGCTCGAAGCTATCCACAGTATACGTTAAAGATGTTAGGCCATCCAATAGATACAATGGAGAAGATATTGACAAATATTCGGATCTGCGGGAAAAAAAAATTAATTACCTACATGTTTAGGAATTAAAAATGATGATCCAGTCTTTAAAAAAATACATATTCCAGTCTGTTAATACATCGTTTATTGGACTCAGTAAAATATAGCATAATACAATTTCATTATACTAGGGTCTACCTATCAAAGGGCAGCAAGAAACAAAAATAAATCGGGGTAGTCTTTGGGGACTGCCGATAGAAGTGAAAACAAAAGTACACAGGCCCCTCCCCAGTCGTAGCACTGGTTATGTCCCGCGCATGCCTATGTGGTGCTACGCCGTAGCGGATCGCCTACGAGTGCTACGAAGCGTGACCACACGTTACGTCAAGTGACAATGAGTTCAATGTTTTTCCTTCACCCAAAAAGTGCACAACGCGCATTTAAAGAAGTTTTCACTTCAAAAACAAAAAAGGCTGTTGTAAAATAAGTAAAGCAGAGGGAATATACATTCTATAATGATCCTATTATTTGCATCGTCACTAGAATGCCACTTTTAGTATAAGGGGAAAGCGCCAAGTTAGCTTTGCGAAATTTTTTAATGATACGATAATAATTGCAATTTGCAGGTCAGTTGAATGAGTTAAAAACAAAGGATTTCGCGGGCTATCCTGGCGCTTTTTATCAAACTACTAGCGGACGTCACGCGGTTTCACCCGCGTAGTGCCCGTTCCCTTGGGAGAACGTTCCCTTGGGAGACGGGGATAAAATATAGCCTATGTTACACAGTAAAGACGTGGCTTTCTAATGCTGAAAGAATTTTAAAATCGGTCGAGTAGTTTTAGAGTTAAATCGTAACAAACACACAAACAAACAAATCTTTTCCTCTATATAATATTATTACTAGAGGACGTCACCGTAGTTCCCGTTCTCATGGGAGTATGGGAATAAGCTATAGCCTATGTTACTCAAGGTGAATGTAGCTTTCTAATGGTGAAAGTATTTTTGAAATCGGCGCAGTAGTTTTTGAGTTTATTCATTACAAACATACACACAAAAATACAAATCTTTCCTCTTTATAATATTAGTGTAGATGTAGACTAGCGGACGTCACGCGGTTTCAACCGCGTACTTCCCGTTCCCGTGGTAAGCCGGGGATAAAATATAGCTTAAGTTACTCAGGGTGAATGTAGCTTTCTAATGAAGAAATATTTTTTTTAATCGGCGCAGTAATTTTTGAGTTTATTAATTACAAACACACACACACAAAGATACAAATATTTCCTCTTTATAATATATGTAGCTAAATAATCTACATCTACAATAATATTGATCGATAATATTATACACCCGAAATGTTTGTAAGTTTGGATGTAAGGGTAATTCTCGAAACTACTGATCTAATTCCGACAGTTCTTTCACTCATGTCAAGCTCATTATCCCCGAGCATCATAGGCTATTTCCGTCGAAGAAAGCTATCTATACAGAGTGGAAAGGTTTTGTTACAGTTAGACGACAATTATATTGTACTGAATACGGTGGGAACCGTTTTAGCGGCGGTATTCCACCTTGAATAAAAATTAATGTCTGTTGTGTGTGATTCGATTTTGATGAAATTTTGCAAAGTAGGTAGGTGGGTAGGGTAGGTAGAGTAGGTAGGAAAAAGTGCATTGCAGCCAATGCAGGGCTTGTAAATAAATAAAAACAGTTCTTACCTATTCCATAAACCTAAACCTCTTCTTATCGTTTTGTAGCTATAGTTGGTGCCAGTTAACATTGGAATAGAGGTCATTGCTCCGACTTTCATCCCGATATCTAAATATTAGCGATACTGTCGCTCCATCCGTACAAACCTGTCGCAAAACAGATATCGCTTTAGCCTCATAATACATCCACAGTGTCCCACATACTTAACGCAGTGCACAACCCAAAAAAATAAGAAATCGAGCAAACGTACCCTACGAAATTAATTGATTTAAATACTTTATTTTCGTTTTTAACACTATTTTATTTTAACTTACTGAGACAATTTTAATAAAGTAAATATATTATTATACATCTTAAAATTAGGATCTGAGACTTTTGCGCGAAAGACATTTGCGCAAAGAACACTTATTGCGCGCACCCACTAGCGCGAAAAGACATATGGACTTTTGCGCGAACGAACTTTTGCGCGAATGGACTTATGCGCGTAAGGAATCTTGCGCGAATGGACACTTGCACGATTGGACTCTTGCGCGACTTAATGGCCACTGAGGTTTACTCTGTAGAGTAAACATAACATCACGCCTATTATTACTTGAATATGTTTTTTTTTTTGGGTTTTCCGTCATGAGTGTCGTTTTCATGGTTTTCGGGGTCGCTAATAATGAAAATGAAAATGATTTGTTGAAATCAGATTTAACCAAAGGCAAGGTAAATCATTGAATCCATTTCACTATTCGTCATTCAAAAGTGCCTTTGAATGACCTAATTGAAATAAATAATTATTGACCTCATTTTCTTTATCCTTTAACCATGAAAACGACAGCCATAACGGAAAAACCGAATTTTTTTCTCGGCGCCATCTTATTTTTTCATTTTAACCTCATTTCGTTATCAACGACCCCGAAAATCATGAAAACAACACCCATGATTAAAAAACCAAAAAATTTCCTCGGCGTCATCTAGGATTTTCGTTTGGACCTCATTTTCATATTCAGGGACCCCTAAAACCATGAAAACGACACCCATGACGGAAATACCAAAAAAATCCTGGACGCCATCTTAAATTTTCATTTTGACCTCATTTTCGTAATCAACGACCCCGAAAACCATGAAAACGACATCCATGACGGAAAAACCAAAAAAATCTTGGACGCCATCTTGGATTTACATTTTGAGCTCATTTTCGTAATCAATGACCCCGAAAACCATGAAAACGACATCCATGACGGAAAAACCAAAAAAATCTTGGACGCCATCTTGGATTTTCATTTTGAGCTCATTTTCGTAATCAACCACCCCGAAAACCATGAAAACGACATCCATGACGGAAAAACCAAAAAAATCTTGGACGCCATCTTGGATTTTCATTTTGAGCTCATTTTCGTAATCAACCACCCCGAAAACCATGAAAACGACATCCATGACGGAAAAACCAAAAAAATCTTGGACGCCATCTTGGATTTTCATTTTGAGCTCATTTTCGTAATCAACGACCCCGAAAACCATGAAAACGACATCCATGACGGAAAAACCAAAAAAATCTTGGACGCCATCTTGGATTTTCATTTTGAGCTCATTTTCGTAATCAACGACCCCGAAAACCATGAAAACGACATCCATGACGGAAAAACCAAAAAAATCTTGGACGCCATCTTGGATTTTCATTTGAGCTCATTTTCGTAATCAACGACCCCGAAAACCATGAAAACGACATCCATGACGGAAAAACCCAAAAATCTTGGACGCCATCTTGGATTTTCATTTTGAGCTCATTTTCGTAATCAACGACCCCGAAAACCATGAAAACGACATCCATGACGGAAAAACCAAAACAAATCTTGGACGCCATCTTGGATTTTCATTTTGAGCTCATTTTCGTAATCAACGATCCCGAAAACCATGAAAACGACATCCATGACGGAAAAACCAAAAAAATCTTGGACGCCATCTTGGATTTTCATTTTGAGCTCATTTTCGTAATCAACGACCCCGAAAACCATGAAAACGACACCCATGACGGAAAAACCATAAGTATCTAAATATTATTATAATATTATGACATCACAAAAACTATTTCATCACAAAAAAAATATAATTATTCTAATCTTATGCCGTTTTCATTCTACGAGGTCATCGCGTCAGGTGTGCAGCACATTATGGTCACGGTGCGGGGGCGTTTACGTCACGCGTAAATGTATGAGCATAAAATTAGTTTTCTAGCTAAAATAATAATAAATTCGAATTGGAACAACACAAGATTCTCAACCCCTGTATGTCTAGCCGACTGGTATTATGATACTCTAGCGATGTAGCAAAGTCGCCGCCCTAGTGCTTGAATGGCCAAACGACCAACGTTACCAAAATAGACTTTTTTATATCAAACTATAGCAACCCTTATTACACGCTTTATAATGTATATATTTTTTAATTTTGGTATAAAAAATACTAGTCAGGTTTCAAATTCATAAAAGATTTTGGTAAACTTTTCGTTATATCCATTACGTAACTTTAAAAAAATGTCTCCTGTAAAATTTGCTCAATGGTCGTTTGGCCATTCAAGCACTAGGGCGGCGAAGTATCGCTTATTGGTCGATTTAGGTAACTAGTAAGTGTCGTTATCGCTTTGTGATCAAAAACTTGGTAGGTAGGTGTTAATGACCTCTATTCCGATGTTAACTGGCACCAACTATACCAACAACATTAGTGACACTTCTGTCAATGTAAAAGTTTGATGCATTTATTCTGGAAACAGAATATTATGAATGTAATTTTATAATCACACAACCAAGTGTTACTGCAGTATTCTCGCATTTTATTTTCGTTGCTAGTAGCACAAGCTGGGTAGAAAGGTAGAACGTAGAGTTCTTTCACAATATTCGTTTATGTGTCTGAGCAGCAACTTGACAACAAGCTTATTTCTATGAAAATAAAGATCATTGTTATTTGATAGGCTTGTCAGCAGGCGCGGATACAGGGGGGGGGGGGGCAATGGGTGCAATTGCCCCCCCCTGAACCGGACTATATACGTCATTCATTAGCCAAGCTTGGTTTGACGGAATTGAAACTAAATATTCTAGTTGTATATCTTGTCATGGGTGCCGCCAGGAGGAGGTAGCTGCCCCTAGAGGCTCAGGATTTTTAAAAGTTATAGCTTTGCCTGCCTGATGCTATAGAATGGTATAAAACATAATAAATTGTAGCGTAAAATGGAATCACATATATTAAGATATTGTTTAACCCTGCGAAAAAACATTTATCAAAAAGGCTGCTTTTTCTACCTCTGGATTGGCACTCCTATGGATTATTGCATGATCGATCTATGAAATAGATAGAGCCTGAAATAAGTTAGGAGCCCCTTCCCCCCGAGGCCTTAAATATATGCATTAGAGCATAATAAAATTATCTGAGGCAATGTTGTAAAAAATTTCGAGCTCGCTGCGCTCGCTCTTAGAGCCTAGTTTTTCATGAGTCTTAACTTTGTCTTTATGA
Organism: Xestia xanthographa; assembly: GCA_905147715.2. NCBI lineage: Eukaryota > Metazoa > Arthropoda > Insecta > Lepidoptera > Noctuidae > Xestia > Xestia xanthographa. The sequence continues at coordinate 9,639,095 of LR990660.1, read as the reverse complement.
GGCCCAGGTAACTCCAGTAGGTCGGTAGGAAAAGTCTTAAAATTTCCGAGCTCGCTTCGCTCGCTCTACAGATTACTGTAACTCCTATAAGAACATTCGAAACCATTCTAACCTGTCCAAGCCCAAAAGCTGGCGGCCCCCTTGTATTTTGCCTAACATGGAGTTCTGTAAAGTAACGTTACGCCCACTTATTATCAAAAATCGCCTGCTTGTCAGTGGCAACAACCGAACAACAAACGTACCTAATTAATCCAATTTATAGATCACTGTCATTTTTAAAGAGATGCTTAATCGGAAGTAAGCTTATAAAGGGTGTAAAACACCTCTTAACGAAGCCGAAAGGCACTTGTTCTCCTCGTCATTGCGATCATTTTTTTGTTCTACACCATACCTGGGAACCTTCTAGTTACGGTGATATTGGGGGGCAAAGTTCCAACTTTTTAACATCGTAACATTTAATTGGCAGTTTCGCTACCAGGGGATACCTTTACTGGTTTCCCGAAGACCCTCGCTGTGCAACCAATAATGAGCAGATGCCAGCACTTCAAGCTTTTTAACCTAATGCTTTAGCATTAGGTTAAAAATTGATAAATATCGCTGGACCATACACACACATACCGCCATCTTTTCCACTCTAAGCAACGAGGCTTGTGTCGTGGACACCAGATAGTTGATATACTACATAGATACTTATTTGTAAATACATCTTTAATCTAAATATATAAAAGAAGAAACTGACTGACTGACTGATTGACTGACTGACTGACTGACTGACTGACTCATCTATCAACGCACAGCCCAAACCGCTGGGTCTACAGATTCCAAATTTGGCAAGTAGGTTCCTTATGTGGTCTAGGGGTGCACTAAGAAAGGATTTTTCAAAATTCACCCCCCAAAGGGGTTAAACGGGGCTCCAAAGTTTGTATGGGTAAACAAGATTAGTTTGACTAACTTATTCGAAACTTCACAGGAGTGTTCCTATTAATAAATGAGTAGAAACGGGTTTCAGGTTTTTTCAGAATTCAACCCCTAAGAGGGGGAAAAGGGGTGACAAAGTCTAAAAATCAATGCACAGCCCAAACCGCTGAGTCTAGAGATTCCAAATTTGGCGTATAAATTCTTTATGAGATTTAGGGGTGCATTAAGAAAAGATTTTACAAAATTCACCCCCTAAGGGGTTGAAACGGGGCTCCAAAGATTACATGGGGAAATAGGAATAGTAAGACTCCTTTATTCGAAACTTAACGGGAGTACTCCTATTGATAAATGAGTTAACATTTGTGTTTCAGTTTTTTTCAGAATTCAACCCCTAAAGGGGGAATTGGGGTAACAAAGCCTGAAATTCAACATAGGTATTGTTTTTATAGTGAATTGGGTCGGGTGTATTACAAAAACAACGATTTTAAGATTTAATGTGGCAGACCTGAAATACTACCATTCCCTGTTGGGGTGACATGGGGTTGAAATGTCTAAAAATCAATATGGGTGTCGATACCGAGATTATCAGGGGTGCTGATTACGAAATATGATTGTGATAATGATGACGATGATTGTGATTACGATGATGATGATTGTGATATTGATGATGATGATTGTGATATTGATGATTGTGATAACGATGATAATGATTGTGATTACGATGATAATAAGTATGATAACGATGATGGTGATTGGATTAGTGATGATGATTGTGATAGTGACGGTACGATGATAATAAGCATGATAACGATGATGGTGATTGTGATAGTGATGGTGATTGTGACAGTGATGATGATTGTGATAGTGACGGTGATTGTGATGGTGATAGCGATTGTTGTGATAACGAGGATGGAGATTGTGATGATGATGATTGTGATTACGATGATAATGATTGTGATAACGATGACGGTGATTGTGATAGTGATTTTGATGGTGATTGTGAAGGTGATGGTGATTGTGATGGTGGTTGTGAAAGTGGCGGTGATTGTGATGGTGATAGCGATGGTGATGGTGATTGTGATTGTGATTGTGACAGTGATGGTGATTGTGATAATGATGAAGTTGATTGTGATTACTATGATAATGATTGTGATAACGAGGATAGTGATTGTGATAGTGATAGTGATTGTGATGATGATGGTGATTGTGATTGTGTTGGTGATTGTGATAATGATTGTGATTGTGATAATGATTGTGGTTATGATAGTGATGGCAATTGTGATCATGATGATTGTGATTAAGATGATAGTGATTGTGATTAGAGTGTTGTAGGAGAGAGTGGAAAGCGATATGGATATCTCACTTACAACTCCAAGTGAAATTTCTAGGATAGTGAATGGTATGCAAAATAAGAAATCCTGTGGCTATGATGAAATTCCAATATCAGTAATAAAGGACCATTTACCAGCTTTGTCTGAACCGCTTTCGACATTTTATAATAAGTGCATTGTAGAAGGCATTTTCCCGGAACAGCTAAAAATTGCTAAGATCACCCCAATTCATAAAAGGGGCGCAAAAACTGATCCAACCAATTATAGGCCTGTTTCTTTGTTGCCCATGTTGGCAAAAATTTTCGAAAAAGTTTTAAAAGACCGTTTAAGTAGACATCTGAGTTTGAATAAAGTAATTAACCAAAGACAATTTGGAAACCAGAAAAATGTGGGTACTGGAGATGCTATTTATGCGTTGCTAAATGACGTAGTTAATAAATTAAACTGTAAATTGTGGGTAGCGGGTATTTTCTTAGACTTAAGCGCGGGTTTTGACACCATTGACCATAAACTTCTCATCACAAAAATGGAGCACTATGGCGTAAGAGGTAAAGCCTTACAGCTCTTCTCATCATATCTCAATAATAGAAAAATGTTTGTCGAACTTGATTCTACTAAACCAAACGGGTGTAAAAACAACTATAGGTCATCTATGACAAACATTATAGCCGGAGTGCCTCAAGGATCAATTTTAGGCCCCTTATTATACATATTATTCACTAATGATCTAATTAATTTCATACATAAACTTTTGCCGGACATACAACTTGTAGTGTTTGCGGATGACACAAATGCTATGGTTGCAGCTAATGATATCCATGACCTTTCCGTTAAAGTGAATGTAGCTTTGGAGGCTTTTCATTCTTGGTTTAATGCAAATATGCTAATAATAAACACGTCTAAAACCAATATTATGTTATTTAAAACCACTGCGCGTAGCAAAGATATTATGACCATTGAGCTGGATAAAGTTAAAATTGAGCTTGTCAAGGAAGTTAAGTTTTTGGGAATTTATATTGATGATTTGTTAAATTGGAAGAAAGAATTAGCGGCATTGGACTCATCAATATCATCTGCTTGTTATGCCTTAAGAACTCTTAGGGATGAAGTGAGCATAAATCATTTAAAAATGGTATACTATGCGCTGATTGAGTCCAAACTGAGGTATAGCATACAGTTTTGGGGAAATAGCTACCACTACAACTGGCATAGAGCTTTCGTTCTCCAAAAAAGAGCGATCCGAACCATTGTCCGTATCGCTCAACAAGATTCCTGTCGACCATATTTTAAAGAACTTGGCATACTCACAGTACCTAGCCTTTATGTGGTGGTCCTGTTGAACACCTTTAAAAAATATATTTATGACTATGAAACAGACGAGGGCAGGCTGGTAAGGGAAAAAACACGTAGGCAAGACCTTGCAAACAAAATCACCCCTGCTCTTGGCATAGTCAAAAATAGTCCACAGTATCAGGCAGTTAAAGTATTTAATAAATTACCGCTAGACCTAAAAAGCATACTCTACACAGGCTCATTCAAGGGAAGGCTCAAGGCATTTCTACTGGAAAAATGCCTTTATTCAATAGATGAATTGTAAACGATTTTTGACTACGAATTAAATTTAATTAAATACTGTTGTTACGATTTTGCTTTAGTTTTATGTGATTTTTTATTGATTATTGTTTTTAGGGTTCCGTACCCAAATGGTAAAAACGGAACCCTATTACTAAGACTTGGCTGTCTGTCCGTCTGTCCGTCTGTCCATCTGTCCGTCTGTCCGTCTGTCCGTCTGTCTGTCACCAGGCTGTATCTCATGAACCGTGACAGCTAGACAGTTGAAATTTTCACAGATGATGTATTTCTATTGCCGCTATAACAACAAATACTAAAAACAGAATAAAATTAGTATTTAAGGGGGGCTCCCATACAACAAACGTGATTTTTTTATAATAATTGGTACGGAACCCTTCGTGCGCGAGTCCGACTCGCACTTGGCCGGTTTTTTTTATTGATTATTTGACTTTTTTATTGATTATTTGATTTTTTATTGATTATTTGATTTTATTATTGTTTATTTGATTTTTTATTGATTATTTGATTTTTTATTGATTATTTGATTTTTATTGATTATTGTTTATTTTATTTTGTTCATTTTTTTTATTTTTGTAACTATTTCTTATGTAGGTATCACATTCAGACACAATGTAATTTGTTATTGAATAAATGAAATGAAATGAAATTACGATGATAATGATTGTGATTACGATTATAATGATTGTGATGACGAGGATGGAGATTGTGATGATGATGATTGTGATTACGATGATAATGGTTGTGATTGTGATGATAATAATTGTGATAATGATGATAGCGATTGTGATTATGATTATAATGATTGAAATGCCGAGGATTCTGATGATGATGATTGTGATTACGATGATAATGGTTGTGATTGCGTTGATGATGATTGTTATGATTATGATAGCGATTGTGATTACGATGATGGTGATTGTGATAGTGATTTTGATTGTGATTGTGATGGTGATTGTGATAGTTATTGTGAGAGTGGCGGTGATTGTGATGGTGATAGCGATAGTGATGGGGATTGTGATGGTGATTGTGATTGTGATAGTGGTCTTGATTGTGATGGTGTTTGTGATAATGATTGTGGTTGTGATAGTGATGGCGATTTTGATAATGATGATTGTGATTAAGATGATAGTGATAGTGATTACGATGATAATGATTGTGATTACGATTATATTGATTGTGATGATGAGGATGGAGATTGTGATGATGATGATTGTGATTACGATGATAATGGTTGTGATTGTGATGATAATGATTGTGATAATGATGATAGCGATTGTGGTTACGATTATAATGATTGTGATGACAATGATAATGGTTGTGATTGCGATGATAATGATTGTGATGATGATGATAGCGATTGTGATTACGATCATGGTGATTGTGATAGTGATTTTGATTGTGATAGTTATTGTGATTGTGATGGTGATAGCGATAGTAATGGGGATTGTGATGGTGATTGTGATGGTGATTGTGATTGTGATAGTGATAGTGATGGTGATTGTGATGGTGTTTGTGATGGCGATTGTGATGGTGATTGTGATGGCGATTGTGATGGTGATTGTGATGGTGATTGAGATAGTGATGGTGATTGTGATAGAGATGGTGATTGTGATAATGACTGTGATTACGATGATAATGATTGTGATAACGATGATGGTGATTGTGTTAGTTATTTTGATGGTAATTGTGATGGTGATGGTGATGGTGATTGTGATAGTGATTGTGATAGTGATTGTGATAGTGATGATAATAATTGTGATGATTATGAAATGTGGCACATAGATAGTTTATAACCTGGATTAACATGTAGGACACTATTATCCCTTTAGTAAGATCTAGTGGGACAGTAACCGAACTTCACGCGGGCGAAGCCGCGGGCAACAGCTAGTTAAATATATAAAAGAAGAAACTAACTGACTGACTGACTCATCTATCAACGCACAGCCCAAACCGCTGGGTCTACAGATTCCAAATTTGGCAAGTAGGTTCCTTATGTGGTCTAGAGTTGCATTAAGAAAGGATTTTTCAAAATTCACCCCCTAAAGGGGTTAAACAGGGCTCCAAAGTTTGTATGGGGAAACAAGATTAGTTAGACTATTTTATTCGAAACTTCACAGGAGTGCTCCCATTGATAAATGAGTAGAAACGGGTTTCAGGTTTTTTCAGAATTCAACCCCTAAGAGGGGGAAATGGGGTGGCAAAGTCTAAAAATCAATGCACAGCCCAAACCGCTGAGCCTAGAGAATCCAAATTTGGCACATTGGTTCCTCATGTGCTCTAAAGGTGCACTAAGAAAGGAATTTACAAAATTGACCCCTTAAGGGGGTTAAACGGGGATCCAAAGTTTGTATGGGGAAACAAGATTAGTTAGACTATCTTGTTCGAAACTTCACAGGAGTGCTCCTATGGATAAATGAGTAGAAACGGGTTTCAGGTTTTTTCAGAATTCAACCCCTAAGACGTGGGGTGAAATGGGGTGTAAAATTATAAAAATCAATGCACAGCCCGAACCGCTAAGTCTAGAGATTCCAAATTTGGCATATAGATTCTTTATGAGGTTTAAGGGTGCACTAAGAAAGGATTTTAGAAAATTCACCCCCTAAGGGGTTGAAACGGGGGTCCAAAGATTACATGGGGAAATAGGATTAGCCAGACTACTTTATTCGAAACTTAACGGGAGTACTCCTATCGATATGAGTTAACATTTTTGTTTCAGGTTTTTTCAGAATTCAACCCCTAAAGGGGGAAATGGGGTAACAAAGCCTGAAATTCAACATAGGTATTGTTTTTATGGTGAATTAGGTCGGGTGTATTACAAAATCAACGATTTTAAGATTTAATGTGCAGACCTGAAATACTACCATTCCCTGTTGGGGTGCGATGGGGTTGAAATGTCTAAAAATCAATATGGGTGTCGATACCGAGATTATCAGGGGTGCTGATTACGAAAATGGCATTTATTTTGAGATCCAGATGATAATGATTGTGATTACGATGATGATGACTGTGATAATCATGACGATGATTGTGATGATGATGATTTTGATTACAATGATAATGATTGTGATTACGATGATAACAATGATGGTGATTGTGATTTGAATGGTGATTGTGACAGTGATGGTGATTGTGTTAGTGATGGTGATAGCGATGATTGTGATAACGAGGATGGAGATTGTGATGATGATGATTGTGATTAAGATGATAGTGGTTGTGATTACGATTATAATGATTGTGATAACGATGATGGTGATTGTGATAGTGATTTTGATGGTGATTGTGATGGTGATGGTGATTGTGATGGTGATTGTGAAAGTGGCGGTGATTGTGATGGTGATAGCGATGGTGATTGTGATTGTGATTGTGACAGTGATTGTGATGGTGATTGTCAAAGTGGCGGTGATTGTGATGGTGATAGCGATGGTGATTGTGATTGTGATGGTGTTGGTGATTGTAATTGTGATAGTGTTGGTGATTGGTGATAATGATGGTGGTTGTGATGGTGATGGTAATTGTGATGATAATAATTGTGATGATTATGAAATTTGGCACATAGATAGTTTATAACCTGGATTAAGATGTAGGACACTATTATCCCTTTAGTATGAACGCAGGCGAAGCCGCGGGCAACAGCTAGTAGGTACATAGTTTTAATAAATATAAACATTCACGACTCGGAAACAAATGTCCATGCTCATCACACAAACAATTGCTCCGACCGGGATTCGAACCCGGGACCCTAAGAACGTAAGGCAGCCTCACTACCGCTGCGCCAATCAGGTCGTCATATAGTAAAAGATAGCAATAGCCTAAATTAAGTTTAGTTTAGTGTTAATTTTTTTACCAGTAACCAGTTTACCTATTATACAAATCGATATAATCCGCATCATTTCCCCAGTAAGCATTTGAAAATCCGTTTAGTTTGAGAAACTGCTCCGGTGTGAAGGCGACTGCACCTCCGAATAAGGGTATATAAGGCAATCTGGGGAATAAAAATACCTTTCGAGTAAATTTTTATAGCATTTGCACCGTTTCATATTAGTTTGTGGTTATAATTAATGTATTCTGTCAACCTATGCTACAAGGGCTTCAAAGACTAAGTTCAGCCGCCAGTATATCACGTTACCACAAGCTATCAAATGTCTCCAACTTATTTTAAACCATAAAAAGTTGATGGTTAAGTTCAAAATGGAATGAGAAAATTTGTTAGTTTGTGGTAACTTAACGCGCTGGCGACTGTAGTACAATATCGCAATAAATATCCGTTATTTATTTCAGTACGGACGAGAGATGGGGCCGCATATCACTGTCTCTTTTGCGCCTTGGTTTTGTGGATTACACCCACTCCCTCTCACGGAGAGGAAGCCTGTATCCCACAAGCAGGAACATTATTGGCTGATTCAGTAGGTTCCGGAGGTTCGGACCCTGATCGGTGCTAATTTTTCATCACGCTTATAGCAGACTGCTGGCGCCATAAGAGCCGACCTTTCGCAGAAGTATGTAGGTAGGTGCCAATTTCAGTTCACGAGATGGTCACACTTGGCCTTACGGCGTGTCAGTCGGTCTATGAGGATATTGTACACAAAATTCATACTTCACAGGTCTCTCCACAACCGAGGCCAGCTGCCTCGGTTGCCAGCCGCATCGGTACAGGTTCCTGGAGTCTGTAGGCACAATGTGAGGCTCATGAAGGATGATGCACTGGAAACCGTCTTTGCGAGATCGAGTGGCTTCCTTAAAGCCAACGTTCAGAAGTTTGCCGCGGTTAAACGGCTGGGTCTTGTTACCTTGGAACAAAACAATCGGGGTATAGTCTTTGGGGACTGCCGATAAAAGTGAAAACAAAAATTATACAGGCCTCTCCCCAGTCGTAGCACTGGTTATGCTTCGCGTATGCCTGTGGTGCTACGCCGTAGCGGATTGCCTACGAGTGCTACTAACGGCTACGAAGCGTGACCGCACGTTACGTCAAGTGGCGACGAGTTCAATGTTTTTTCAATACACTTCCTCGAAAACTAGTCCCTAACGCACTATGATTAGGTACAACATGCAATGTATTTCACACGTGTGCGTATTTTTCCATTTTCCCGCACGTGTGCGGGAATGAAAATTGCCACAGATAACTATACCTATACTTAGTCCAAATTGGTTCAATGCCTATAGTCTGAGGTGAATGTTTTTTTTTTAATTTCGGCTAAGCACTACCAAGCGTGGCGATTATGGCAAAAACCCTCCTTTGGGGGAGGCCCATGTCCAGCAGTGGACATCTTCGGGCTGAAATGATGATGATGATGATGATGAAAGCACTACGCCTCTTTACGGCATAAATATTTTTTTAATATTAAAATTGTGTTTCTAAATAGAATATCATAGATAAACATGATTATTCAAAACTAATAGTTATTTTTATACACAAATTAACATTTATTTGTGTTCTGAATTCAAAAATATAAAATAAATCTATTTCTTATATTAGGCTGTTTAGCGGCTTCATACCGTTGCCTCTCCTTCAACCTGGCGTAATCAAAGCGCGAAAAAAAGTAAATAAAAAAAAACATAGTTTCCCCCTTTCTCCCCCTCCCTATCGTATCTCGGAAACAAAGAGACCCGTATTTTTCGTTTTTTACGGATTCCTATAGAGGAGGCTCGGAGAAGTAAAAACCAGTTTTCAAAATTGACCTCTTTTACCCCCTTCTCCCCCCTTTAGGCGGATCTCGTAAATTGAGAGACTTGGAACATTTTTTTTTTCAGATTCTTATAAAGGGGCAACGTGTTAGTCAAAATCATTTTTCAAAACTCCCCACTCTCCCCCCCTTCACACCTTTTTTTACTACTGAAAAATCTTTTGATTCTTACCTAAAACTATTGAGGGGCGTTGAAATTTGTATACCCTCCCCTCCCCAACCTCCCCTAAAATTGAAAGGGCTGTAACTTCATAACGGTTAGAGATAGCCATTGGGTGTTTGAACAAATATAGGCGTCGAAACCTGTCCGGTGATAGGAAGGTCCTGAGCGGTGCTAACCTGCGAGACCGAGTGGAGCGATGGAGGGAGGTGGCGAGCGAAGCGAGCCGGCGACCTCCGTAACGTAACGAAGGTCGAGTGGGTGAAGCGTAACTCAGGGGCAACGACAAGCAACTTTAGGGTTATGTTTTTTTTAATGGGTCTCAGTTTTTAAGTAAGGTTTTTTACTTTTATTTTATTAGGTTTTTTTTTATATTCATTGTATAATGTTTTAGGGGTTCTTAAGGGTTTTCATACTAATCTAAGGGTAGTTATAACGGATTTTCCAATTATTTTAAGGATTCCTATGGATTCACAAAATTTATAAGGGTATGGAATACTTCTCAAGAACACGACAACACGCGAGCTGCGCGCAGCTCGCGCACCCACGCAAATACTAGTTATACTTATACTATATAAAGCTAAATTACCACTCACTCACTCACTCACTGACATAATTGTTCTCCCAGATGGTGGATGGGGAGGTGGGTATATTTTGACAGATTCATAAACAAGTAACTCCCGCGAGTATGGGAAAAGTGCCAAACCTCCCCTTTTCGCCCCCCTTTCTCCCCCTCCTTATCGTATCTCGGAAACCAAGAGACCCGTATTTTTTTCTTTTTACGGATTCGTATAGAGGAGGCTCGGGAAAGTAATAACCAGTTTTCAAAGTTGCCCCCCTTGCCCCCCTTTTCACCCCCTTTAGGCGGATCTCAGAAATTCAGAGACTTGGAACATTTTTTTTTTCAGATTCGTGTAAAGGGGCAACGCGTTAGTCAAAATCATTTTTCAAAACTCCCCACTCTCCCCCCCTTCACCCCTCCACCCATCGTATCTCAGAAACTAGGACACGTAGCGGCTTTTTGATTTTTACTACAAATTATTATTGAGGAGCGTTTAAATTTGTATACGGAGGCTATCCTTTCCTCCCCAACCTCCCCTAAAAACAAAAGGGCTATAACTTCGTAGCGGTCAGAGATAGCCATTATGTGTTTGAACAAATATTATAGTAGGCGTCGAAACCTGTCTGGTGGTAGGTAGGTTCTGAGTGGAGCGAACCTGCGAGACCGAGTGGAGAGAAGGGGGGAGGCGGCGAGCGAAGCGAGCCGGCGACCTCCGTAGCGCAACGAAGGTCGAGTGGGTGAAGCGTAACTCAGGGGCGACGACAAGCAACTTTAAGGTTATGTTTTTTTTAATGAGTCTCAGTTTTTAAGTAAGGTTTTTTACTTTAATATTATTAGGTTTAAAAAAAAATATAATGTTTTAGGGGTTCTTACGGGTTTTCATACTGATTTAGGGGTAGTTGTTTTGTTCGGTTTTTCAATTTATTCTATGGATTCCTATGGATTCTCAAAATTTTATGATGGTAAGGAATACTTCTCAAGAACACCACAACACGCGAGCTGCGCGCAGCTCGCGCACCCACGCAAATACTAGTTATACTATATAAAGCTCGATTACCACTCACTCACTCACTCACTGACAGAATTGTTCTCCCAGATGGTGGATGGGGAGGTGGGTATATTTTGACAGATTCGTAAACAAGTAACTCCCGCGAGTATGGGAAAAGTGCCAAACCTCCCCTTTTCACCCCCCTTCCTCCCCCTCCTTATCGTATCTCTGAAACTAAGAGACCCGTATTTTTTGTTTTTTACGGATTCGTATAGAGGAAGCTTGGGAAAGTTAAAACCAGTTTTCAAAAGTTGACCCACTTGTCCCCCTTCTCCCCCCCCTTTAGGCGGATCTCGGAAGTTGAGAGACTTGGAATTTTTTTTTTTCAGATTCGTATAAAGGGGCAACGCGTTAGTCAAAATCAGTTTTCAAACCTCCCCACTCTCCCCCCCTTCACCCCTCCCCCCATCGTATCTCGGAAACTAGGACACGTAGCGGCTTTTTGATTTTTACTATAAATTATTATTGAGGAGCGTTTAAATTTGTATACGGAGGGTATCCTCTCCTCCCCAACCTCCCCTAAAAATAAAAGGGCTATAACTTCGTAACGGTCAGAGATAGCCATTATGTGTTTGAACAAATATTATAGTAGGCGTCGAAACCTGTCTGGTGGCAGGTAGGTTCTGAGTGGAGCGAACCTGCGAGACCGAGTGGAGAGAAGGGGGGAGGTGGCGAGCGAAGCGAGCCGGCGACCTCCGTAGCGCAACGAAGGTCGAGTGGGTGAAGCGTAACTCAGAGGCGACGACAAGCATGTTTTTTTTAATGGGTCTCAGTTTTTAAGTAAGGTTTTTTACTTTTATTTTATTAGGTTTTTTTATATTCATTGTATAATGTTTTAGGGGTTCTTAAGGGTTTTCATACTGATCTAGGGGTAGTTGTAACGGATTTTCCAATTATTTTAAGGATTCCTATGGATTCTCAAAATTTATAAGGGTATGGAATGGAATACTTCTCAAGAGCACGACAACACGCGAGCTGCGCGCAGCTCGCGCACCCATGCAAATACTAGTTCTATTTATAAACACAATTTGAATATTCAAAAAATATTTATGCCGTCAAGACGCGTGGTACCTTCTTTGCTGAAATTTAAAAAAAACATTCACCTCAGACTATAGGCATTGAACCACTTTGGACTAAGTACAGGTATAGTTATCTGTGGCAATTTTCATTCCCGCACACGTGCGGGAAAATGGAAATAATCGCACGCGTGTGAAATTGTTTGGGGTATGGGTGCCGTTCCCGTGGGATTTGTTGAAAATGAAGCGACTTGCGTGGTTACAATTTTGTATTGAAGACTATTTTACAATGACGTGGTGGGACCCGTAGGAGGACTGTCTTCGTGGGTGGACGAGAAGGTAAAAGGAATGTTTTTTTTTTTTTTTTTTCCAAAATGGCATCTTGCAGTTCAACCTAGAGAGGTTGTCGTCTGCTTAACCGGACAATCTTGTGGGTACCTTAAGTGAAAGGCCTCCAGCCAGGGCATAAAACTTACAAACTAAACGACTACACGCTAAGGGCACCCCCTGCGGGGTACGGGCCTCGGCTTAGGGCGTCGCTGGGAGAGGACAGTAAGGGGACAGGCTGGATCTGAGTGGTGTCATTAATTAGGGACTGATTTTGAACTACAGGCGCAGCAACGCGGGCTGGCACGAGCAAGGGACGGGGAGGGTTCGTATCGGGGCGTCGCGACGGGCCTCGATGGCGAGGACGGAATGACGGCTGTTTGCGTCTGTGCTTTCGAAGCGTGCTAGTTTCCTTCCTGCTCTCCTGGAGGAGGGTAATAGCGTCATCGGGATCGACTAAAGTATGCCTTGGGCGGCGGATCTGACTAATTCGCGAGGGTTCGTAACGGGTGGCCGCAGCGATCAGGGGGTTACGGTGTTTAATAGCAAAATCGAAGAAGCGCTTGGATAGGCGCTTCATGAACTGAGCTAATGTGGGGATTTTAAGATCTAAATGTAAACGGTCATTACGGACGTAATAGGGGGCTCCCGTGACTTTATGTAAGAATCGGTTCTGAAGGACCTGCATCCTATAGAGATATCTAGGCTTGGCGTGGGCGTACACGACGCAAGCGTAGGTCATGATGGGATGGATCACGGCGGTATAGAGACGCAATTTGCACCTGAGAGACAATTTGCTCTTTTCCGTAAGTAAGTAATGGAGTCTACCCATCGCGAAAGCAGCTCGGTCGCGAGCTGCTTTGATATGTGGCCCGAAGGTCAGATGGTTGTCGAGGATGACTCCTAAGTATTTGGCTTGCTTCTCCCAGGGGATAGGCTTGCCGTACATAGTGATCGGATTGGGGGAAGTGACATTAGTACGCGATCTCGAAAAAAGAACGGCCTGACTCTTATCGGGGTTAACCTCGATTCTCCATTTCCTAAACCAAGCGCCTAAGACGTTGGCTGAGGTTTGGAGGGTTTTGGCGATTGCGTTTTTACAGCGACCGGTGTAGTAGATGGCCGTGTCGTCCGCGAACAGGGCTAACTGAGCTTTTTTGTTCTTGGGAATGTCACTAGTGAACAACGTGAATGCGAGCGGAGAGATGACGGAGCCCTGGGGGACTCCGGCGCGAATATAAAGGAATGATTTTATACAAAACAAGCCTTATATAGGCGGGGTGTATGAACTGGAGAACGAAGAGGCGCCAGCTCAGCGCGGTGGCGGATGGGTGCGCGAGCTCGTAGTGCTGGTTTCTCCCTCCGTTGGTAGATGGCGCTGGTGGAGCGCAGTAGCGCATCAGGTTGCGCCCCTTAGGCGCTAGGTGGCGTGAACAGAAATACATTGCATGTTGTACCTAATCGTAGTGCGTTATGGACCAGTTTTCGAGGAAGTGTATTGAAATAGTACATTTTGATACAAGTGGAGAAAGTTTGTTATTGCAATAGAGGCGGAATTATAACTCCCGAGCCGTAGGCGAGGGTGTTTTTGAGCCGATAATATTTTAATATTTTTGTCACGAACTATGAAACTATGATTTAAATTTTCTTTTTTTTCGCGTTTCGGTCTCGCTAGGTTGAAAGAGAGGCAATGGTATGAAGCCGTTATACAGCCTAATATAAAAAATAGTTTTATTTTATATTTTTGAATTCAGAACACAAATAAATGTTAATTTGTGTATAAAAGTAACTATTAGTTTTAAATAATCATGTTTATCTATGATATTCTATTTCTAAACACAATTTGAATATTCAAAAAATATTTATGCCGTAAAGACGCGTAGTGGTTTGCAAAAAAAAAAAAAAATCACCTCAGACTATAGGCATTGAACTAATTAGGACTAAGAATAGGTATAGTTATCTGTGGCAATTTTCATTCCCGCACACGTGCGGGAAAGTGGAAAAAATCGCACGCGTGTGAAATACATTGCATGTTGTACGTAATCGTAGTGCGTTAAGGACCAGTTTTCGAGAAAGTGTATTGTAAAAATATTTTTCGTTATATTTTACTTTATTTCTTCAAAAGTGTATTGAAAAACGTCGTTTGATACACGTGGACATTTGTTATTGCAGTTCTCGGCTCAAAAACACCTTCGCCTACGGCTCGGGTGTTATAATTCCGCCTCGAATGCAATAACAAACTTTTTCCACTTGTATCAAAATGTACTATTCCTTCACCCAAAAAGTGCTCAACGCGCCTAAAGAAGTTGTCACTTCAAAAGTTGTTATGTAAGCAGAAGCAGCTAGTTCTTCAGATGAACATGATTGAAAGCACTGAAATTAGGTCGATAATGGGCAAGGACCATCTACATTTTTCTGCTAACTGACTCCTTAACGCATAAAACGAGTGTCAAATACAAAAATCAATGTCGGAGCAAAAATCTAATTGGTAGGTTAGGTACTTCTACCTTTTTATTTCTGTTTAGAACCAACAATAAAAAAGTTTTTTTTTGTAGAATAATCGCAACTACTTACGTTTACGATTTCGTCGGTCAAAAATTTAAACCACTCACTTTGTTCGACGACGAAGATTTGATAATCCAGTTGTTGTTTCATTAGAAACGGATGTATGATACTCATAAATGTATTGAGGAGATTCTTGCAGCCCCTACATTTAAAATGAAAATATAAAGAAGATTTCTAAGAAGAAGGTAGAGGAAGGAAGGTAAAGTCTATCTTGTTTAATAGCGGCGCCCTGAAAATTACCGAGAGGCGCATGCCGCCGAACATCAGTGCCTCGAGACTCGTGATTAAACAGTCTATAAGTGCCGTCGTGGGTGAACAGTGTGAACATCGTCATTATTCTAAATGGTTTAGCTTTACAATGGTGTCGATTCTGTTGTGCGTAAACTAAACTTAATTTAGGCTATTGCTATCTTTTACTAAAAGGCAGTGCGAGAAAAGGACGGCTATAGCTATGAACTAAGTTAGAGATGTCAAACTAGTTTATGCCTTGCGCTTCACCGTGTTTTTAGTTGACATGTTTTTACGTGCCCTCTTCATTTGTATGGAAATATTAATTCCAATTAAATTTCAATTAGACGTCCGTCTCTTTCTCGTTTTATTATTGAGAAAAAGATAATTAAATGTGGCGACCAAAACGGATACGCTAGTGTTGTTCGCGATGTTACTAATTTAGTGTTGGGATTCCAACATAATTACTATTAATTATCGTGGGATTCCAACACAAACATCCAAATCCGGCCAGTAGTTTTTGCATGATAGAGTAAAAAACATCCAGACATCCATACATCTTCACAAACTTCGCATTTATAATATAAGTTATTTACCTGTAGGCTATAATAATGGCAACACTTTGCAGAGACTTGCACTTTTTCGGCTGGTATATACCGCCCGGTCTCACATCATCGATCTTGCCTTTAAAAAATCCCAAATACTTAGCGATTCCTGACCGATTTGTTAATTCGGGACCTGGGAGGATTAGAATAGGTTTTATGTTTATAACAACTGATTTATGTTACGCGAATGAATAAAATAAGAAATGAGTCTGTACTCATGAAAAAGAAGTCTAAAAATGGCGCCGGTGACTGAAAAGTTGTGTGGTCATCGTGGTGTGGACAACTGGACATGAATGAGGAAAATGTCATGAGGAAAGTTTTATGAATGTGAATGTAGACCAGGTATACCCATACCTGGTCTACCCTCTCCGACGCGCAACGCGCGGGATGCAAATCCCTCAAGCGCGCACATGCAACAATTGTGGCTATTTTTTAAAACATTTTCTGCCCGTTCCGATAAAAACACCTGTAGCTCAAAAACTACAAGTCCTAGAGCAATTTCAAAAATACTGTTTTGGAGGAACCGGTGGAGGATAGTAGCAGGGTAGATATATATCACAAACACAGTTCTTCACGGAAGTAAGGTAAGTTTAATCAAGGCAGTGAACAAAACCACAACGAAGCGCCTGGGATCTCGGGGGCTTGTTTTACACAAGGTACAGCAAGATGTCGAGTATTATATCTCTAGAGATCGTAGAGAATCTAGCATGAAGGAGTAAGGCCCGGATTCGAATTGTCTTTTTCGCTCCTCTCGAGTTTCGTTCTGACAGCGCGCGGTTGCGTTCGGAAACGCCACATCACCCCCCTACGCAGTCGAGAGATCCATAAAAAAAAAATATAACTGTACATACAAAATAAGATTAACAAATTAGAGATCAAAAGGTTTTGAAAAATGAACTTTTCGACCAGACCGTGTGGTGGATGGACTCAGAGGGCACTTTCGGATCTATAGATTTTGTTGTTGGTAATAAGGCATCTGGAGAGCTTGGTGCCGGAGCGACAGGAACGGATGTTGTTACAGTTGTTTCTGCCCGCTTAGCATGAACGCCGTAGAAACGAAAGAGAATCGACAAATCTTTTGTTCATCTGTCATTTTGTCGATTCAATGACAGATGAACAAAAGATTTGTCGTTTCTCTTTCGTGTCTACGGCGTTCATGCTAAGCGGGCTGGAGGTGTATCAAATTGTTCAATGTGCGCCGGTTTTATGCGATCAAGGCTGACTTCAACGTTTTTACCCCTGATAGTAGGGGAGCCCAAGCGGGGATTTCGGGATTTACTAAAGCGCGGCAGATTAATATACAGGGGGATACCTTGTACCCGGTTAAGTACCTCCACAAAACATGAGGCCCATATATAAGGCCGCCCGTGAAGGATACAGGATCAGATTAGTAAAAAAAAATTGACCATCAGAAATTCTCGAGCGCGTCAGATTAAGGTAGGGTGAGTTAATTACATCCTAAAAAGTGTATATTCCACTAATCTGACCATTTGAGAGTGACGTAAAAAAAGGGGAGGGCAACTAAGTTGTAAAAAAAAAACGTCATCTCGACATTCTCGAGCGTAGCTAATTTTTTTTTTATTTTGAAGGATATAATTCAAGAATAATGAAAAATATATAATCTGACGATTTCCGCAAGCCGAAATAACAAAAATTCGTCAATAAAGTTAAATGCGTGCAGCTGCGTGATGCCTTCATTTCCTTGTCCGGATTTCTATTCCTCTCTCACTCTTTCTCTATCTATTACTCTCTCACTACGTCCCCACTCTGGTTGCCATGACGCCATCACAGCTGATCATAAAGACTCGTTCGTGGCATGCAATACGGCCGACGTATCTTGGCGAGTCTGAACATAGGCTTTGCGAACTTTAGCGCATGTACACTCGTGAAGAAAAATAAGTATCAAAACACTTGGGAGACAGAAAGCTACAAAAATAACTTCATATAAATTAAAAATTTAATTTCAGTCCCTCACCTTTTGAAAGCGGCAGATTTTTATTATAAACACACACAATATTATTTACACTTAATACTTTTATTACACTTACACTAATTATTATTTAATCACTGTCGCTGAGGGGGGAAATCCCTAACATAAAGTCGTCGGCCCCTTGCGTACCATGTGAGGTACTTGGCATAGGTTCATCATCGTAATCGTCGCTCTCACTTTCAGAGTCAATGTAAGTATATGTATATGTCAATGTATAGAAATATTATTTCTTTGAACTTAGCGAGCTCAAAATATCACATAAAATATATTTTGAGCTCAAAAATGTCATAAGTATAATTTCAAGCGCCCAGGAATGGAATTAGCGGGAAGTTGCAGGGATGGCCTTTAAAGTGAACCGTTTTTCTAATTTTTTTTTGTCAGATCAGGCGAATCCCTCTAGATAATCGTCAGATTATGAGACAGTACGTTTAGAACATAAAGATGAACCATATATATCTTAATCTGACGCGCTTGAGTATTTCAAAATGGCGATTTTTTTTTGCACATTATGAATATGGCCGCGAGTTTGCGTCCCATCGAAATCGTCAGATTAGTGAATGAGAGCTTTTTTTTGGTGTACTTAACACTCCCTTAGAAAATCTGACGCGCTCGATTAATTTTTTTTTTTTTTCATTTTCAACCCTTAAATACAACCACCCGCATCATGCAAACGATCAGATTAACATACGTACATTATTAAAATTACGTAGGGCATTGATGCTATCAATATCTGATGCGCTCGAGGATGTCCATGCAACAGTTTTTTTTTACATATTTAAAAATCTATAGCCGCTTCCCCCACCGATGTAAAGGTATATATCATATAACATTTTTTTCTTCTTATCATCTAAGCTTTGCATCCCAATAGGTCTCTACGACGCTCGAGTAAATCCCCATTTAGCCTCGTGGGCTCCCCTACTATGATGTTAATTGTCATGGTTTTCTCCTTTCGATTGATGATTTCGTAAGGACCGGTATATGGTTGTTGTAAAGGCCTACGCACTGTGTCGTCCCGGAGAAAAACGTGGGACGCTGTAGGTAAGTCTCGGAATATGAACGGTTGTTGCTGCGCTGGAGTGATCAGCCGAAAGTAGGTATTTCGTTCGCTCGTATCTTCCTCACTTTGCGTGTTTTACGGGGTCACCAATTTGGAGGAACCGGTGGAGGATAGTAGCAGGGTAGATATATATCACAAACACAGTTCTTCACGGAAGTAAGGTAAGTTTAATCAAGGCAGTGAACAAAACCACAACGAAGCGCCCGGGATCTCGGGGGCTTGTTTTACACAAGGTACAGCAAGATGTCGAGTATTATATCTCTAGAGATCGTAGAGAATCTAGCATGAAGGAGTAAGGCCCGGATTCGAATTGTCTTTTTCCCTCCTCTCGAGTTTCGTTCTGACAGCGCGCGGTTGCGTTCGGAAACGCCACACTGTTGTCAAGCTGATTAGATAAGGAATCTACTTATCTAGAAATCAAAATGTAATACTTTAATTATATACTCCAAATCATAATGTATAGCTAAAAAATAGTTACGCCGCCATCGTTCACAACGGAAATAAAAGGGAAATAACTACTTTTTCACGGGCGAAATGTTGCAACTTCGAGATTCCAAAACGAATTTACGTTGACAAAATAATGAAGCACGGTTCACAAGGATAATTTTGATATAATAGTATCAGCTACCATTAAAAATACCAGAGTTATCACGACATTTGCTGCGCAGGTAAATTTGAGTGTTCACCGTCAGTCGTTTAATGTCAAATGAAAGTTTCTTTTTTTTTTTTCGGCAAGGTGTCTATGGAATAGTGTTGCGATGTTCGATTTTATTATTGAGGAATTTAGTAACGAATTGAACACAGAGGAATAAACTGTGGAGTAGACAGTTTTAGACGGTTTTTAATGCAGTTTTTTGGAGGCGGGTGCGCGTGCAACAAGTGTGACAGATAGCGCTTGAGCGCAGTGCAGGATGTCACGAGTGTGGCAAAGACTATAGGAAGACTAACAAGTTATTTGATATCAATAAATACTCATTACTACGTTGAGTTTTTTATAGATTAGCAAAAGCTGATATATAATGATAAAACTCTATTTTTAAGTTGAATGACTGATTTATAATATTGGCCCTGTTTGGAGCCGTTTCTTGCAAGGGCATTCGAAATAGCTTAATAAAAACTTGAGTTTACTGATTAAAGCTAGGTTATAAAAAGTGATTTAGGTACCTATATTATTGGTACACAATAAAACAAAGTATTACTTTATAATTTGTTTCCTTCATTTATCCAGAATAAACGAAAGTGTTTTCTCGTTAGAGTGGCCTTCCATGGTCCACCCAGCTTAGCTATCCAAGTGTGGATCGTTAAAATGCGGCTAAAATCGGAACGAATGCCAGCATCTTCTTTTTTCAATACAATTTCACAAATTTTAGGAAACAGCGCCCTCCAGACAATCTCCCTTAGTACTACACACCTAAAGCTTTTCTAAGTCCGTAGAACCTGTAGAGTCATTGGTCGAGAGGCCGCGAGCGCGACAGCTGAGCACGATGTCCTGAGTTCGACTCCCGGGACAGGCAAAGTGTAATTGAGTTTTTCCATATGGGATAACTTAGTAGTAGCCACGGAGTCTGGATTTGTGCCTGGTTGATGGCAATAGGCTCGGCCCCTATTATATGGGACTTTAAAAAAACATAACTGGCGAATAGGGTATATGCATGATTTTTCTTTAACACTCTAACAAATCTATCATTTCGCCAAATCATACACAAAATAACTCACAATTACACAACACAACAAACACACACACGTACTCACAACTCACTGTTTACTCATACCACAAACCTACTGAAAACTAAGGATTACATAATACATAACAACAATCTTAATCTTAAAAAACTTTCGACAACAAATCATCATTACTGTTGCATTAATATTCTAATTACTTTACCAAAACATATCTCGCAGAATAGGTACTTGACAATGTTTACAAACAAATGTCATGTATTAATGTTGTACACCATTGTGAAATTTAATATTACAATTCGATAAAGATTTAATAAGTGAGATTGATAACTATTCTATATCCGATTCGATTAGCTGTGAACCTGAATGTTGTGCATCTTTTCTGAAACAACCTAACCGCTATCTAAAAATTTTGTCGCAAAATATTCGTAGTCTTAATGCTAATTTTGATAATTTAAATATTCTCTTGCAAAGATTACAATTTGATTGTGACGTTATAGTTCTGTCTGAATGCTGGATGTCGTGCGTCCGAAATCTTCCTGCATTAGATGGATATTTAAGCATGTCCACGTCTTCTCATTATAACCAAAACGATGGTGTAGTAGTATTTATAAAACATAATATGAAAGCCTCTCTCGAAGAACCCATTATACAGGAAGCAAACTGTCTTCTTATCAAAATTAATAATGAAGTGGCTATTTTGGCTATATACCGCCCTTTTTGTTTCAAAACCATAAATAATTTCCTAATTTCCTTACAAAAAATAATAGATAGTTTATCATCCTTCAAGAGTATTATAATGGTAGGTGACATTAACATAAATATTGCCACCAACAGCTCTGATCGCTTCCTGTCGGATTATCTTGACTTCTTTTCCTTTAATGGACTTCTTCCAGCTTTTAACACAGCAACTCGTGCAAGTAGTTGTCTAGATCATGTTATCTTGAAGACAAAAATGCCAATTACTTCGTTTATAATTGAATCTCTCATTACTGATCATGCGCCCATACTTTGCTGTGCTGAAACTAAAAACGTT
Organism: Xestia xanthographa; assembly: GCA_905147715.2. Lineage (NCBI taxonomy): Eukaryota > Metazoa > Arthropoda > Insecta > Lepidoptera > Noctuidae > Xestia > Xestia xanthographa. The sequence goes on along the minus strand of LR990660.1, from coordinate 9,617,295 downwards.
TCCAAACAATTAAGGAAACAAGTAGTTAAAATTGATTTTGAGGCCCTAAAGTTAGCATGTGAGCATATTGATTTTACATCTATTTTTAATGCGATTAACCCAAATGCTGCCATGGATATATTTATAACCAAAATAACACATATTATGCAAATACACACAACAATTATAAATGTATCAAACCGGTTTAGAATACTAAAACCTTGGATGACCCTAGGACTCGTCAGGTGTACTCGTAACAAGGATCGGATGCACAAAAAAACCAAACAAAATCCGGATAATATAGTGCTCGAAATTACATACAAGCGTTACCGGAATTACTATAATAAAATTATTAATAAATTAAGGCGAGAATACGAAAAAAAGCTACTAGGAGATGCTGGTAATAATAATAAAAACATTTGGAAAGCTATAAATAATATTACTAATAGAAGCGTTAAAAAAGATAACTCATTAGATCTTCTTTCGATAGAGTCAACCCCTCACCAATCTGTCAATGCGACAAATGAGTTCTTTGCCACCATTGGCGAAAACTTAGCAAGAAAAATCACCCCTCCAACAGGATTATATGACTTTACAAAGGTACCGGATTGTCACACATCCTTAACTGGCAATTCACTTGTTCTCCTTGACACTGACGAAGATGAAGTTGAGAGATTAATCATCGGTCTAAAAAGTAACTGTGCCGCAGGTGATGATGGAATCTCATCTGATGTACTTAAAGTGTTAAAAACATATATAATAGCACCGCTTACGCATATTTTTAATATGTGCTTAGAGATGGGCATTTTTCCTGAATCACTTAAACGATCTATAGTAAGACCTATTTTTAAGGGTGGAGATAGAAGCCGTGTCACTAACTATCGACCGATTTCAATTCTAACCTCTCTATCAAAAATCTTTGAAAGGATAATCAATAAAAGACTTACAAATTATTTGGAAAAATTTAACTTACTTTCGAAACATCAATTTGGTTTCCGGACAGGCAAGTCCACAGAAGATGCATTAAATGAATTTACTGAACATATTGTCAAAACCTTGGATAATAAAAGGAAATGCCTTACTATATTTCTAGATCTAGCGAAAGCTTTTGACACGGTTTCTATTCCCACCCTAGTAAACAAGCTATATCAACTCGGTATCCGTGGAAATCAACTCAAATTATTGTCTGACTACTTACCTGGAAGAACACAAAAGGTCAAAATAGGTGATTATACAAGTATTAGCTTACCTGTTACCCATGGAGTGCCACAGGGTAGTATCCTAGGTCCAACGTTGTTCCTAGTTTATATTAATGATCTCACATTACTTAATATTGACAACTGCAAAATAATTTCATATGCAGATGATACTACCCTGACATTCCATGGTGACACTTGGAGTGAAACCTATCAAAAAGCACAATTCGGTTTCAACCTGGTCACAAAATGGCTTGCTCAAAATTTCCTCTCTCTTAATACCGAGAAAACCAAATACATCCCATTCTCTATTCGCAACCCTGGTGAACCGCTACAATCAAAATATCGTATAGCTTCCCACAGCTGCTATAATGAATCTAAAAACTGTTCTTGTCCCTCCTTATCTGCTGTTGAGAATATTAAATATCTAGGACTCATATTTGACAAAAATCTTAATTTTAAAAATCATCTATTTAATCTCTCAAACAGGATAAGGAAACTTATATACGTATTTAAACAAATAAGACATTCAGCCAACGCTAATATTATGAAAATGATTTATTATTCGCTGTGTCAGGCGGTTATAACGTATTGTATTTCCTGTTGGGGTGGTGCTGCTAAAACGCATATCTTAATTGTTGAAAGAGCTCAAAGAGCCATTTTAAAGGTAAGTTACTTTAAGCCAAGTATTATTCTACCACTGAGCTTTACAGGGAATGTGAGGTACTAACTGTACGTAAACTCTTTGTGCTGGCCTTAATTATGAGATAACATGCTTGTGTAAGGATAAGTACACCGGTGAAAAAGGAGATCACAAGGAGCAGACGTTTCGATGTGTTAAAATCTGTACCTTGTAGAACTAGTTTTGCTCAAAAATACAATATGTTTCTAGGCCCTAGACTTTTCAACATTGCAAATAAACAGTTGCAAATTTTTTGTATGACAAAAAGAGAGTGCAAACACAATGTGATCATTTGGCTTCTATCACTAACCTATGATGAAACGGAGAAGCTGTTTACTGTACCCAAATAATTGAAAACAAACGAAAATGTAGGTAAAGTATGTCTTCGTTTAACAGTGGTCTGGTTTTTGTACCTATAAAATAATTATATCCTAAGTTTTCCTATGGCACACATACAAACATAAACGCGCGCGCTCTGACACACATACACACGCACAGGAACATGCACGCGCACACACACACATACACTCACACAATCAGATACACGCACGCACACACATACACTCACACAATCACTTACACGCACGCACACACACACTCATACAATTAAAGATTATTCTGTTTCTACCCGACTGTCCCAGGAGGGAAATGTTCTCATTGTTTATTTTTTCTCTTTATTCATTAATTTGTTTACTTTTTATTTTTCGTTTTATTGTTTGTTTGTTAATTGGTAAAAACTAGGCACAATTGGCTTTGACTATTATATCGAGGGTGGGCGCTGATACCTATAATTACAAGACATTAAGTTGTCTTAGCTTAGGTATTGGCTGAAACTTAACATACTACTATAAATATACCTTAAGGCCTAATGGTATTGTATTGTATAACAACATTTTTACTTTAAGGTGCAAATAAACAATTTTATTTGAAACTGCTGATTAGACAGAGAGATCCGATACAGCGAATGACGACATTCGCTGCATGGACGTACAAAATCCATACGGTACTAAGTTCCGTTTATCTAGAAAGAGATAGAAACATAAAATAAAACTTTTTTGCCAAAAATAAAACCGACTTCAAAAAAAAACAACAAACAAAAAAACACACAAAAAGAAAAGGACAAAAAAAAACACTAAAAGAAAAACAAAAAAAAAACACTAAAACAAAACCAAAAAAAAGTGACAAAGAAATAACTTTAGCTTCAGAAGCCGGTGAGAAAAACACCAAATCAATCAAAGGTCAAGCTTCAGAAGTCGGTGACCTTGTTTAATTGATTTAGTGTTTTTCTCACCGGCTTCTGAAGCTAAAGTTATTTCTTTGTCACTTTTTTTTGGTTTTGTTTTAGTGTTTTTCTTTTAGTGTTTTTTTTTGTCCTTTTCTTTTTGTGTGTTTTTTTGTTTGTTGTTTTTTTTTGAAGTCGGTTTTATTTTTGGCAAAAAAGTTTTATTTTATTTTTCCATTTTTAGTTGTAATATCCTATACTTACAAATATTTGCTATGCATTCATTGTACATGGTTAACAATACATGTCATGGTAATAGGCTTATCCCCAATAAATGGATCATAACATGCCATAACTGTCGAAATCTGGGTGTACTGTACACATCTATGTACCCCTCAGAGCAAACAGGTGTAATGTTACGTCATGATGTTGTTTGAACAATGAACATCCAACCGATTGGAGCTATCACAACAGATTTGCCGTCTATTTTTGAAGAGTTCCATTGTATATCTCCGAAGATCAGCATCAGATCTTCACCAAATTACAATGGGACCACTTCAGGAGTATACTCTTTCAAGTAAAAAAATAATTTTGAAAATCGGTCCACAAATGGGAGAGAAATCAGGTAAATTGTACACATCTGCGTACCCCCTCAGAGCATACAGGCGTGATGTTACGTCATGATATTGTATAAACAATGAACATCCAACCGATTGGAGCTATCACAACAGATTTGCCGTCTCTTTTTGAAGAGTTCCATTGTATATCTCCGAAGGTCAGCATCAGATCTTCACCAAATTAAAATGGGACCACCTCAGGAGTGTACTCTATCAAATGAAAAAAGAATTTTGAAAATCGGTCGACAAATGGGAGAGAAATCAGGTAACATACATAAAAAAAAAAAAAAAAATACATACACACGAACATATAACCTCCGCCTTTTTTGAAGTCGGTTAAAAAGTTTAAATGGTTATAACTTTTATGTTGTTTGGCCGATGTATGTCTTGTTTTCGCTTTTTAGAGTTCCGTACCCAAAGGGTAAAAACGGAACCCTATTACTAAGACTTCGCTGTCTGTCCGTCTGTCTGTCACCAGGCTGTATCTCATGAACCGTGACAGCTAGACAGTTGAAATTTTCACAGATGATGTATTTCTGTTGCCGCTATAACAACAAATACTAAATATAGTCAATGGTACGGAACCCTTCGTGTGCGAGTCCGACTCGCACTTGGCCGGTTTTTGTCATTATTTTTATAGTACTTTAACATTCCGTATCGAAATAAAATAAAAGAATATTTATGCATAATAATATGCCCTATTATGGGTGTACTAATAAGTACACCTCTGCCGCTTCTGGGATTACAGGCCTGATGTTATGTTAGATCCTGTGGGCTTAGAATCTTGTTAGAGTTCCTTACCCAGGCCAGGAGGCAGTTCAGGACAGTCTTCCGTTTCCTTCCTAGCATCGGTAGAGCTTTTCGAATTCGAGTAAAAACCGGATTGGGTGGTCAGATATAATTCGCTGTCGTTTCCTCGACTGTTATTTGAGAGCTCGTAATCATAGTACTTTTCCGCCGCGGCCCAGCAGTTTTGATCTAATGGTTGGCTTTTTTCCATTTTACTGTAATCAACAAGAAAGAAAATACAAAAAGAAAGAAAAGAAGCAAAAATTCAAAGAAGAAGAAATTGTTGAACTGTTTTCGGGCTTTCACGGTTTTCGGGATAATGGTGTCGATTCTGTTGTGCACAAAATAAACTTAATTTAGGCTATTGCTATCTTTTTCTCTTTAGTAAAACGAGAAAGAGACGGACGTAATTTAGAGCTGTCAAATTTAGTTGGAACTAATATTAGTTGTTATTTGTATAGAAATATTTCTATACAAATGAAGGGTGCACGTAAAAACATGTCGACTAAAAACACGGTGAACCGCAAGGCATAAACTAAGTTTGACATCTCTAACTTAGTTCATAGCTATAGCCGTCCTTTTCTCGCACTGCCTTTTAGTAAAAGATAGCAATAGCCTAAATTAAGTTTAGTTTGTGCACAACAGAATCGACACCAAAGTAATTTTAAATTTCAAAATAGCTTGTCCTCATTGGACAGATTGGGACTAAGACATCAGCTTTGACTAGCCTTCCTTATTATTGCTTCATCTAAGAAAATTCACAATCCCTTTCGACTTATATACTTGATGTAAACGGACTCTTCACGAAGCCGAAAACCAAGCATTATGTACGTACAGTGGCGTAGCTAGTCCTGTATCAATTTTTATTGGGGGCCACTTTGAACCCGAATGCGGCAAAGCCCAAAAAAAGGAGAAAATCACAAATTATTTTTGCAAAACTAAGAAAATAGCACCCTGACTTGCATCGATTTAGCTGTCATTCATTTTATTACGTGAATGTGTGAGCGAGCAAAGTGATACATAAAAATGTGTAACTGTGATCATGACTAGCATAGGTTATGACTTATGAAGTGCTAAAATATAAAATTACAGCATCATGAAAGGGTTTAAATTCGCGAGCTCAAAAATTTGTTGCTTTCTGGACCACGACTGGTGAAGCCTTCATCAAAGAGTGAGCGAAGTGAGCTCGAAAAAATATTTTCGTTTTATCTTTTATCAAGAAGAATGTTTGAGGTTGGGAGGTTTTGTGTTTTTTTCTTCATCACCCCTGATGGGGCCCCCCTTGTTATTCGGGGGCCCTGTATCATTGATACGGCCGATAACGGCGGCGGCCGTAGCTACGCCCCTGAACTTATACAAACATTATTGCTGGGAAACGACATTTCTTGGTGTGAAAAATTACGTTTTTCAGGGCCGCCAGACCTTACTTATTTTCTCATGAACAAAATGTGTGGCATCAAGTAGTGTTACTCAGTGTTGGAGTATACTGTGAATGTATGCATGCATACCTGCTAAGTTGTGCCGACGGCCAATTTTTAAATATCAGGTGCTAAAGTTGCGTAAAAATTATACAATTTTTTCTCAAAGGCCGAGTGCTGATTTTTTAATATGTTGTAAAGAAGGTTGTTAAAAAATATTATTAACACTGCCAGATGCTTCAGGTTGGCAGAAATTTCTACCAAACACTTCGAAGCACGGAAAAAAATATGTGATTTTACCGATAGTCCGAGACTTAATTTTTACATTTTGATACTCAGGAAATCATTTCAGTACTTATTTTGAGCCAGACCAATCATAGTTGGGCCAAACAAACCCCAGACACAATTAAAATGTCGCTGTACGAGCGCATTGGTTTATTGAACTCATACAAAAATGAAGAATTGCGACTCTACAATTGTTCTGACTGCTTACAATGACTATTGAAAAAACCGTCTGAGTATAAAATATTAAAAAAAAATTGACTGACGTGAAATTTCACGATATTTTTTCCGCGCTTTAAAGCGTCTGGCAGAAAATTCATCAACGGATGGTGTCAGGCAGTGTTGGTTATTATAGTTTTTAACAATATTCTCTGTAACATATATATAAATCAGCATAAAATTGTATTATTTTTGCAACTTTGGCAACTAATATCTAAAAATTGGCCGTTAGTACAAGTTAGCAGGTATGCATACGTTCATAGTACGTACACTAATAATACTAGTTGATGCCACACATTTTGTTCATGAGAAAATAAGTAAGGCCCTGGGATCTTGGACTATAAGAAGCGTTCAAAAGATTGTGCTGATGTATGCATTATAGTACCAGAGACAGGCGCAGATACAGGATCCTTTAGTGAGGAGCATTTTTTGTTTGATTTTACCTATCTTACGGATAATTCATTAAAAAAATTTGATGTTACTTAATCGACATAAGGCGACAATTTTAACAACAAAAATTTTTGATTTTTACTTCCTGGATCAAATTATTTCGGTCGGCGTACACGAGTCGATAATAATAGCGATATTTGGACGATTGTCGATTGATATTGACGAATATTAGAGACGAGACTGACATGAGACCGAGGAGCGAACTGAATTGAGAATTATAGTAGGTACTTTAATTTTATTTATTGTATTTTTGTCTTATTATATTGACAAACGAAAACTAATGAAACTTATTGATTGTAGATCGAAGTTTTATATCATATTAATTTGTTTGATAAAATTGAGTTTATTTGGAATATAATGGACGTTGAATTAAGACATTTATGGCTTAAATTACTATTTGTTTACGATTTTTTCCGTGAAAACTCAAGGAATTTAAAGAAATTCTAAAACTCCAATAAACATGTAAAACATTCAACTTATCTTTTAGTAATTTTAGCTTTTATAAGAATTGAATGTAACTATGTGAATTTGAGCGTTAAAGTGTAGAAAGAGAATTGCACTATCGTTATTCTTAAGCGAATAATAAAATATCTTACTGCTGCTGAGAATTACTGCGGCAAAAATCATGAATTTACCAAAAAAATGTAATAGGACTCTTAAACAATATTCCAATTTGAGTGATTCCATTTTACGCTACAATTTATTACGTACAATACCATTCTATGGCATCAGGCAGGAAAAGCTATAACTTTTAAAAATCCTGAGCCTCAGCAGCTGCCTCCTCCTGGCGACGGCGACGCCCATCACAAGATATACAACTAGAATTAGGGGGGGGCAATGGGGCAATTGCACCCATTGCCCCCCCCCCCCCCTGTATCCGCGCCTGACCAGGGGTCATGGAGGTATTTAAAGAAGTTATAACATTTAAAACTTCTATTTTTTTTAAAGTAAAAAAGTTGAAACTTATATCGCCAATCTCCGTAACTAGAAGGTTCTAGCACGTAGGTATAGTCCAGAACAATAAATAATCACAATGATAGGGAGAAATAATGTCCTTCGGCTTCGTTAAGGATATTTTTACGCCCATTATGTATATATCCTACTTCTTACCGATAATAATAATAATATTGTCTGTATTACGAAGATTAGAAGAAGTATTATATTATATTATAGAAGTATTATATTATATGTGGTATTACTAAGTTGTTTTCTAGTTAGCCGTGTGGTATCCGGCAGAGTAAAATAGAACCAACCAATGGGTTGGTTCTATTTTACTCTGCCGGATACCACACGGCTAACACATTAGACATTAGTCGCCTTATACGACAACCGTAAGTGTAATGACACTTACGGTTGTCGTATAAGGCGACTAATGTCTGAGGCAGAACACCTTGCGCCTCCGTAGACCAGAGAATGGGCAACAGCGTTTTCTGTTAGTCTTTCATCACTGCGATCTCCAATCCGCCTGCCAAGCGTGGAGATTACGGCAAATTCCGCCCATCATGGGAGAGGCTTATGTCCAGCAGTGGACGTTATAATAATAAATAATAATTTATTTATTTCGAGCAACAAGACTAATAGTGTTAGTGACAATATACTTACAAACTATGTAAGTAATACATTTACAAACAAAATAAATCAGAAAACAGATTGTGACATCATTGCTGCAAGGTGACAGGCGCAGCTGAAACCTTACAGCAGTGGTTCACAAACACACAATCATGCCTACTCGCAATCATAGACAGGATGCTGTTGGCGCTGCCCCGCACCCTACGGACCAGGGATACGCACCGTTTCCGCATCACCGTGTAGAAACAGTCTACGTGAGCTTCAGCAAACATCCCTGATGCGCTGCAGTATCGAGGCAACCCCATCAGCACCCTGAATGCGTTATTGTATTGGACGCGAAGGGCGCTGTATGATTTTTTAGTATAATGACCCCACAGACTGCAAGTGTAGAACGACGTGCAGTAAGCACTAAATATAGTGCGCTTGACCTCTTTAGAGGCACGCCTGAATCTGCAGGCAATCATGTTTGCTCTCACACACAGCGCTCTCCGCTCCCTATCAATATCCTCATCGTCTTTGAGGCCAGTGGTCAATAAGTGACCCAGATATTTAAATTGGTCTACCCTTACAAGGGGTATACCGCTTAGCTTCACTGAAGGCTTCTGGGTATTTACCTCTGCCCCTCTGGCCCCAAAGACCCTTTTCTTGACATTGTATGCCAGGCCAAGCAGTCTGGCAAATTGCTCGCAAGGTGGCTACGAGTGTCCTTAGCCCGCAGATTGACGCACTCAGCAGCACCATGTCGTCGCCGTAGCTAATGTTATTACAACACACGCCATCAATATGACACCCGACACGCATGCGCATGCTGCTAAGCGTGCCAATCGGATCATTCACGTATAGGTTGAAAAGCGTAGGGGAGCACAACCCCCCCTGCCTCACCCCGCACTCCAACCCATACGGCCTAGACAGGGCACCAGCCCATTTCACACTATTGACTTGGTTTCTATACCAGTATTTTAGAGTATTTGTCACCTCTGGCGGCAAATTTACCTCTTCCATCTTCCTCCATAAAATGTCGTAGGAAACCAAGTCAAAAGCCTTACTCAAGTCAAGGAAACATGCGTAAACTGGAGTTTGGCGATCCGTGTAGTACTTCACAGTATGCTTCACACTCAAAATAGCGCTGTCAGTGGATAATCCAGAACTGAAACCAAATTGGTTATCGTGAACACGTATATGACTGCTAAGTTGAGCGTTAAGCACACTGTCAAACACTTTTGACATGATTGTGGCAAGAGATATAGGCCTGTAGTTGTTGCTGTCGCCCATGTCACCAGTCTTATTTATGACGATAGGCACCACTGTTGTTTTGATCATGTCACTCGGCATATAAGCATGACCCAGACAAAAAGAAAAAGCATAGCCAACACTCTTGGCAAATGCGGACCAGCAAATCGGAGATGCTCAATGCTGAGACCGTCATGACCAGGAGATTTTCCTCGGCGCATCGCGTTAATTCTGTTCAAGAGCATTTTAGCTGTTAGTTTAACTCCTAGGTCTTTCCGTGGCTCAACATTGAGCGTCGACCTAGATGGGCCTAATGGTTACTGCACACTAAAATGGTCTACAAAAAGGTCAGCTATTTGTTTAGCATCACTCACGCCATCGATGCAAACAGGGAGGCCAGGTTTGCCCTTCAGTCTATTTGTATGCTTCCAAAAAGATCAAAAATCGTTCTTTGAATGCTGCGAAGCTAGAATTTCCATTTTAATTTGAGTTTCATGATCTTGACACCACTTCAACCGAGACTTAAATATCTTTCTAGCTTCACGCATTTCTTCAAAAATACGTCCCGATGTCGGCATACCATTATCTAGCCAGCATAAAAATTTACGCCTAGCCCCCTATGAGCGCCGCTCATATGCATGTTCCAGCCCACGACAGTTCCTCGCTTTCTAGAACTTCCCCCATAAGTAATTGTCTCGGTAGCCGACTCGCACAATGCACTAACAATTTTGTCATACATTGCATCTATTACACGAAAGTGGTGAGGGTCATTACAAGTTTGACCACTACATTCTCTAGTCATCCGGGACGTCATTAAGTCGCAATTTCTCATGACATTTTACGCTATAAGCACGAATCTGTTCTTGACTTCTCTCTCCCCAGATCACCCTATTCACTTCAGTGCTAACATTTGGTTGTTGAATCTGTACAAAACTAAGGTCACACATAATAATCAACGGAAAGTGGTCAGACCACTGCACGTCATATTTTACATAAGAATGCATAACAGTAGGCACAGCCGCCTTTGTGACTAAACAGTGATCAAGCCACCTTTGCGAAACATGAGCATCAATTAAAAGCCCCAATTTTTTCACCAGTACATAATTTAAAAAAAAAAAAACAGGTTTTCCATTCATTTTGGCCGTTTATGTTTTGCAGTTTTGTAAGAAGCAGCTCAGACCAAGTAAAGAACCAAGACATAAGTGAGGCCAGCGCAAATTACGTCTCGCTCTATTCATTCACGCTCACACGCACACATTTAGGTACAGTCGAACAAGCTATTTGGTTTACAGTTTAACCCACAAATTATATTGTAAAATGTAAACTAATTAGCTTGTTCGACCGTACATCAAACTACAATTATTAAACTACGCCTCAATGAATGCACAACATGTTTACGCAACCGGCCTCACTTCTCTGCTCGCAGAGTTTCGTCAACTGTTTATTTTTGGTCTCTGAATGTACACGGCGAGACGTAATTTGACGGGCCTCACTTTACTGTTCGCAGAGTTCCGTCTTTACCTTCTTATTTGGTCTGAGAAAAACAGCTGTTTTTTTGTTAATAACCGACGAACAATTTTTATGGGGGGGGGGGGAGATCAGAATGATGTAGGTACTAATTCTGTCTACACTAATATTATAAACAGGAAAGATTTGTATTTTTGTGTGTGTGTATATTTGTAGTGAATAAACTCAAAAACTAGGTACTGCGCCAATTTCAAAAATTCTTTCACTATTAGAAAGCTACATTCACTCTGAGTAACATAGGCTATATTTTATCCCCGTACTCCTACGGGAACGGGAACTACGCGGGTGAAACCGCGTGACGTCCGCTAGTCTATATCTATACTAATATTATAAAGAGGTAACATTTGTTTGTAAGTTTGTATGTAGGGGGTAATCTCCGGAAGTAATAAACCGATTTCAAAATTCTTTCACCATTAGAAAGCTACATTCACTCTGAGTAACATAGGCTATATTTTATCCCCGTACTCCTACGGGAACGGGAACTACGCGGGTGAAACCGCGTGACGTCCGCTAGTCTATACTAATATTATAAAGAGGGAACATTCGTTTGTAAGTTTGTATGTAGGGGGTAATCTCCGGAAGTAATAAACCGATTTCAAAATTCTTTCACCATTAGAAAGCTACATTCACTCTGAGTAACATAGGCTATATTTTATTCCCGTACTCCCACGGGAACGGGGGGTTGGGTTTTAAAACGTGCTGCCTCGCTGGAGGAAATGTGATAATATTAGGGGTTCCTAGGGATCTTACTGATACCCTTGCAACACTTTTTTTTCATAGGAAATGCAGTTTTAACCAAAAAATAAATAAAGAATAAACCTAATTTTTAGGTTAGGAACGAACATATTTAGGCCAAAAATAAACATAATTACATCAAACTAAACGCAATTTTGTCACTTTGACAGTTGAAATTACACAATTACGTGAAACTAAACGCAATTTTTATTTTTAATTAAATACACAGACAGGACTTGGCCTCAGAACCGACACAGGGCACCCCGACCCCACGTGGTCTTGTGGTCCCTACCCCTAGAGTGTTTTTTATAATTGCGGGAGCCAGATGCTCGAGGGAGCTCTCGTGACTCAGGGGTGAGCGAGAGTGTCTGGCGGGAGCGCGTCTGGAATCCGACTCAGACCAACTTGACCGGATTAGGCTAGGTCAAAAACACAAAAATATACATTTCTGGCAAGCGGAAAGCGGGGGGTGCGAGGTCCCCCTTCCCTTCTCCTACTCTTTCTCTCCCCTGAACCCCCAAAACGTACATTTGCTATGACAAAATTATTGCATCTAAAAAAAATCATAAAAAAAAACTATACATTTCCGGTTAGCGGTAGGTGGGGATGGGACCCCTTCCCCTCCCCCTCCCCCCCCCGGTCCCCGGAGCCCTATCGGGGCAGCACGCTGCAAAACTTTAACCGGAACGGGAACTACGCGGGTGAAACCGCGTGACGTCCGCTAGTATTTTATAAAAGAGGAAAGATTTGTATTTTGTATGTAACGAATAAATTTAAAAACTACTGGACCGATTTGAAAAATTCATTCAGCAATCGATAGCTACATTATCAGCGAGTAACATAGGCTATGTTTTATCCCCGTACTCCCACGGGAACGGGAACTACGCGGGTGAACTAATAAACATTTTAGCGTTGGTGTCCCTTCGTCTACTGTTATCATTTGGCTTGGGTACTTATGGGCCTAGGCATTAGTTTAATACATTAGTGGCAGCGAAAAATAAAAATGCTCCGATTTTGGATAAGTACTTGTTGCCTCTATCCAACAAGTCAACTACGAATATCTCATCGCAAATTACCTTACCTCGCCTATTATTATTACCTTATAGTTTTGTCTTCACTCAAACGAGCCGCGTTGTAAGCCCTCATAAACAAATAATTGGACACATTTAGGAAAAGCGCAGCTAACAGGAACACAAACAATAAACGAAGTGAATAAGTCACCATACTTTCACTTGTATAAAAAAACATGTGTAAAGTATCTAATTGTAAATAGAATAAAAATAGCTACAAAAAAGCGTTTACAAAAATGACATTTTCAGTTTTCTGGCATGACAAATTTCTATAATTTTTTAAGGTAGGAAATTGCATACATCCTGGCCTATGTTCAAAAACTTTAATAAAAAAGTTTTTTTTTTCGTTCGTTTATTTTTTTTCTTCAAAAGTATATTCAGTAATATTTACAATATTTATATACTAACTCTATAATAGAAATAAAAATATTTACAAGTATCAAAAAGGGTTACAGAGCGTCGAAAAATTCGTCCACATCGCTGTCAACAGGAAAAGTGCCCAGAAGGCCATTGACTTGGAGATATTTCTTTCTATCTCTATGCAGAAGGCTGGCAGCATTGCCACGCCAAAAAATAGGCCCGCCCTCTGGTCACGTGAACAGTCGACTAACCGTTTGGCGATTTCTCGAAAAACTAGGTTGGCACTCGGACCCCATGGCCCTAGTGTTTCAACCCCAAGCGGCTCAAACACATAATTACCAATTAAATTATTGTATTGCACCGTTTGAGGTTTTCAGCACCTGCAGCAGCCGCCCCAGCGCAGCACACTGTGCTAGGAAGATGGGATGGCGCAAGGGTGTCGACTCAAGTTGCGTCCCACACCAAAGGCCTACTCAACTTCCATGGCATTATGGTCATACCATCTGGTCTCTTGCCATCGACGCTTGCCAAGCCAGTGGGTTCTAATACAGCTGGCACCCCGGCGGTGGCAAGAGCACGACGGATGAGATAATTAATGCTAGCGTGCCGCGCTATCCGACCTGCACTCTTACTGCAAGAAAGGCCATGGTGTCCGAGGCAGTCGACTGCTTCACCACATTGACAGCGATGTGGAGCCCCACAAGGAGCGCCCAAACGCAAACATGTAGCGAGCCGGAAGGTTGTGTCACCTAACATAGTGCCTATATTAGGTGACGGTAGCGTCTGAAGCCAGAGGCCCGACTCCCATTCACCCACAGCCAGCAGGCGGCACGCTCAGCAGTATTGGCAGACGTATTAATAAGTTTATTCCGTACCAACCTGCAGAGTGGCTCATCCCACTGTCTCTGGGAAAACGGGTTCTCGGGCCGATCCGTGTCCGGGCAAGCCACTTTCCAGGCGTCCTCTGCGTCGGTCAAGCACGGCACTTCCGAGCTAACCAGGGAAAAAGTTAAAATTTTCCTGGTTAGCTTTTCAGTGCTGTGGACAGAAGACAGGAACGCCGGTAAGCTAACACTAGAAATTTTGCGGACGCCAAGGCCACCAAAACGAATTGGCAGGGTGACTTGCAGCCACGCTCGGTCGTCCAGGGCCACATTAAGAATGGATGTTAATGTGTTGCGAATAATTTGGTCAATTTTGTCCAAAAGTTGTGGTTTCTTCCAAAGAGGAGAACAACGGAGAAAATACATAAAATTTGGACCAAAACAGCAATATCTTATAATGGTGAATGCCGAATGCAAATTAATTTTGGAAAGTCTATCCGAAATATCATTTGTACGGTCTACGTACATTAACCTTACTTCTCGCTGACAAGGCGAATCAATAGGTTTACTTGTCACAACAAATACAACTACTTACTTAGTGTGCAACTTACCAACACGCGAAACAGACGTACATGTAAGAATCACCAACCTTACAACACTAGTACTAAATAAACTTTTGGGTTACTGTGTGAAGTGTTTTGAATGTTGGACACACTCGCTACTTAAAACACAAACTATCATAGTGTACAGTTCAGGAACCAATCTGCACCGTACATTTAATGGTCCTTCGAGCCTTTCACTGTTTGGGGTAATTGTATCTCTTGGAACGACAGCGAATCGGCTTGGCTGGCCTTCCACAAGCGGATCTCACCAGTCAAGTTGAGAAAGCGCGCATATTCGTAGAAGAGAACAAGAGCTCTGAGCAAACAACGAAGAGGGAATACTTTGCAACTTCTTCGTGAACAAGACTCAACTGCGTCAACAAGCCAACTACTACTACGGCTACTACTACTGTTGACTACTACTACCACTAAACTTAAGGTACGTACCTACTATACTGACATACCTTAAGTCAAACTTAAAACTACTGACTTACAATGGAACTACTTACCAAACAAGTTGGCATCTTTGAAGATATCAAAACGTTGTGCACCAACTATAAAAAGGACAGCATAACTAGGAAAAACGTTGACTACCTGGAAAAACGTTTGAGGAACTTAGAAGAACTATGGGGTGCCTTTGATGAGCAGCATAAAATACTGTTGGAGACCACTGAACATAAAAACATCGCATACTTTAAGAATGACGTTTACACGAAAACAAAGGACATATACGAGTCAACTAAAAGGCATATTATGGATCTACTGGATTTTCAAAAGAGGCAACAAAAACAAGACCTTAACTTCGATCTCACTGGGCTAATGGATGAAGAAACTGAGGACGACGTTAAGAAGCTCATCACTCAACAAGAACGCAATTTTAAGGCTTTAACTAAGGCTATGTCAAAGATAAACATTGACTTCATCACCGAAAAGTGGGAGTTCGAAGAACATCTAGCAACTTTGAAATCGAAGTGGCAATCCATCGACAAAATACACTGGGAACTTGAAGATGAGCTGAAGCTGTCTAGTTTGAAAGAAGATTACAATGGAAAGTACGAAGCCATTGAACAAAGATACGACAACTTGAAAAGAAATCTAAACAGCAAGATTTGGTCCAATACACATTATCAACAATCAACACCAAAAATTGAAATCCCGGAATTTACCGGGAAATATGTTCATTGGATTACTTTTAAGGACATTTTTATTGAAACCATACATAACAACCCGAATATTCCCAAAGCGCAGAAGATGCAACACCTGAAGACGAAACTAAAAGGTGAAGCAGAACGCCTCGTCCAGCATCTGTCCATCAGTGCAGATAACTACGATTCCTGTTGGGAAATACTATCTCACCGGTACGACAATCGCCGACTTCAGTTCAACTCGTTTATGAGCACTATGCAGCACTTACCAACTATTCAGCAACCCAACGCCAACAACCTGAAAAGGATGCATGACGTAATATCCGAGTGCCTAAACGGCCTCGGCAACATGGGAGTTGAAGTGAGCAGTTGGGGCCCAATAATTGTTTACATGATGTCGCAAAAATTGGATCCCACAACACTTAACGAATATACCAAGGAAACGCAAAACAATAGGGAATTGCCAAACCTAGACGAATTCCTTAATTTCCTGGAACACAACTTTCTCGCTCACGAAACCGCGAAGAGCTGCTTAAAGGACTCGGGTGAGAATAAAACTACCCAAAGACCAAACAACAAGAGCTGGAAACATAATTACAAGTTCAAAAGCAACTTTAAAAAGTCAGAAGATCAAACAAAAGTGGGATACTCAAAAATATTTCATGCGTCATTTGGAAAATGCCCTCTCTGCAACAATGATCACGTGTTGATGCAATGCGATAAGTTCACTAACATGGATATTTTGCAACGAAACAAAACAGTGGCGAAACTAAAACTTTGCAAAAACTGTCTATACAGCCATGGCGACAACAATTGCAACTCAAGAAAAACATGCCGCGAATGTAAATCAAAACATCATACATTACTACATACGAAAAACTCCTCTGACTCTGAACCGACTGCGGAAAGGAAGGATGACTTAACCAGAAACTCACTACCGTCAACATCAACTCAACCAGCAGCTCACCACTTGACTGCCGATAATACTGAAATCTTATTAACTACAGTCCTTGTTAAAGTTAAATCAGCTGACGGAACTTACGTAACATTACGGGGTCTCCTCGACCAGGGATCTCAAATAAACTTAATAACAGAGAATGCCGCTCAACTATTGCGCTTACCTCGAAAGAAACTTGACGCAGCAGTAACCGGAATAGGTTCTACGTCACGAACTTGCAGGGGACTCCTGCATCTTGATTGTCAATCGATACATTCAATCTATAGATTCAACGTGCAAGCATTGGTCCTACAAAACTTAACAAACAAGTTGCCCAGCTGTACTTTCCAAAGTGCTGGCTGGACACATCTTCGAAATTTAAAGCTGGCCGATCCTAACTACAATGTGTCAAGCTCTATTGATCTCCTACTGGGAGCTGACGTTTACGCAGACATCATCCTAGACGGAGTTCTAAAAGGCGACCAACACGCACCTATCGCTCAGCAAACTCATTTGGGCTGGATCTTGTGTGGAAAACTCAAGACCTTCAACTGTCACTTAACCTTATTCGATACTACAGATCTGTCGAAATACTGGGAGAGCGAAGATATTGCTCCAGGTGAGGAAGACATACAGAGGAATGATCAATGTGAACTTTACTACCAAGAAACGACCAAACGATGCTCAGATGGCAAATACATAGTAAAAATGCCTATGACCAAAACCTACGAAAAAGATCTTGGAAGTTCAAAGTCAGCTGCTATTGCGCAATTCTTACAACAAGAAAAAAGACTAGGTAAAAACGAACAACTTTCAACGATGTATAAAAACTTTATCCGCGAGTACTTAGAACTACAACACATGAAGCCTGCGGGTCAAATTACATCCAACCAACTTGAATGTTATTTACCTCACCATGGTGTCCTAAGGGATCAATCGACAACCACTAAACTAAGGGTGGTTTTCAACGCGTCACAAAAAACTTCAAGTGGCAAAAGTTTGAACAGCCTCATGGAAAAAGGTCCTAACCTACAAAAGGATATTCAAGCCCTTATCCTAAAATGGCGAACCTATAAATATGCAATAACTGCTGATATAGAAAAAATGTACAGATGCATATGGATATCCGAAGACCAACAGCAACTTCAGAAAATCATATGGAGAAACTCTCCGGACGAACAACTACAAGAATATGCTCTACGGACTGTGACATACGGTACAAAATGCGCACCATGGTTAGCCATGCGAACTTTACAACAATTGGCTATCGATGACGGTCACTTATACCCTGACGCAGCGAAAATTCTACTAAAAGAGTTCTACGTCGACGATTTAATTAGCGGCCACAACTCTCTCGAAACTGCCAAACAATTACAAAATGACTTGATACAACTACTACAGCGAGGAGGTATGAACCTAAGGAAGTGGTCCAGCAATTGTACCGAATTGCTTGAACATCTTCGGGAAGACCAAATTTCTAAGACCAACTTTGACTTTAAACAAGAAGACTGCATGAAAACACTTGGCCTTGGCTGGAACCCTACGTCGGACACATTTACGTTCAACTGGAACCTGAAACAAGACTCTCAAAAGGGACTGACTAAACGATCCCTACTGTCTCAGATTTCACAACTATACGACCCACTCGGCTGGTTTTCACCAGTCACTATACGTGCCAAGCTAATTTTTCAAAGCGTTTGGATGCAAAATTTAACTTGGGATGAACCGATACCCATTGGCATACAAGAAGAGTGGCTGAAACTGAAAGATCAGCTGGACGAAATGAAAACTATTACAATAAGTCGCTGGATCGGAACCATCCAAAACAAAATTGAACTACTTGCATTTTGCGACGCAAGCGAGAAAGCATATTCGTGCGTCATCTACACACGGGCGTTGAACGAAACCGGAGAACCTAAACTAAGCCTGCTGGCAGCAAAGACTAGGGTTGCTCCGCTCGCACAATAACTATCTCTGCCAAGACTTGAACTCAGCGGGGCACTACTTCTATCACAGCTGGTAAACAAAACCATCGAGTCGCTAACAGGACACACAATAACTATATGGGCCTGGTGCGATTCAAAAGTGGTACTGGCTTGGTTGCAAGGAGCGACATCCAAATGGGAAAAGTACGTAGAAAACCGAGTCGTCAAGATCAAGCAAGTAGTACCAGCATCCCATTGGTTCTACATAGAATCAAAAAATAACCCTGCAGATTGTGCAACAAGAGGGTTATATCCAAAACAAATAGTGAATTTTCACTTATGGTGGAATGGACCTGCAACGCTGAGAACTTTTACAGGCAAACCCGAAGAGCAACGTAGTTGTCTACTTACAACTACGATGGAACAAAAAAGCATCGCGCCAACCCTAAGCCAACCAGAAAACATAATAATCAACTTATTAAATAATTACAGCAAATTAAACTGGGTTACGAGAGTTGTCGCTTGGATTATGCGATTCAAGACAAATTCACTTAGTAACGCTAAACAAATGAAGAAATTTGATGACGGTCAATACAATGACCTGACGGCAAATGAACTCAATTACGCCACGAACATAATAACAAGAAACGTTCAACGATTAGAATTCAGCACAGAATATGACCTATTACAAAAAAATCAACATGTTCCCACCAAAAGCAAAATTTGCAAATTATGGCCTTACCTCGACAAGGAGGGTATATTGCGTGTCGGCGGACGCCTGAACAAAACTAACTTACCGCTGGGAATGAAAAATCCTGCAATTCTACCAAGAAAGCATAGACTCACAGAACTATTGATAAACCAAGCTCACACCGCGACTTTACATGGTGGAGCCCGGTTGACACTCGCCTTCATCCGTCAACATTATTGGATACTAGGAGGAAACAGAGCAGTAAAAACTCAGCTGCGACGATGTACACGGTGCCATCGATTCAAAGCTACGGAAAACTACCAGTTAATGGCCGACCTTCCACCACAGCGTGTGACACCGTCCCGCCCCTTCACTCACACGGGGGTGGATTTTACGGGTCACGTAGACGTCAAATTAAACAAAGGAAGAGGCGTTAAGACAACCAAAGGTTACATCGCAATCTTTGTTTGTTTAGCAACAAAGGCAGTTCACATCGAACTAGTTTCAGACTTAAGCACTGAAGCTTTCATGGGCGCTTTCCAAAGGATGTGCTCCAGACGTGGTACCCCAAGTCATGTTTATTCGGACTGTGGTACAAACTTCATCGGAGCCTCAAAGATGCTGAACAATGAGTTTGAAATGTTCAAAACGGAATTGCCCGCTGATTTCTTTAACGAAATAAGCAGAATGAAAGTAGAGTGGCATTTTAACGCCCCGGCGTGGCCAACCGCAGGGGGACTATGGGAAGCCGCAGTGCGCTCTATGAAACACCACTTACGTCGAGTTCTAGGGGAACAGAAACTCACATATGAAGAATTTTCGACTTTACTGGCCAAGATAGAAGCGTGCATGAATTCCAGACCATATTGCCCCCTCACAGAGGATCCAGATGAGTTCTACAATTATCTCACTCCAGGACATTTTCTTACTGGTAGTCCAACTATGACACTTCCGCTATCCAGCTATGAAGATGACCGCAACTTAGATCTACGCAAAAGGTGGCAGTTAACTGAAAACATGTTCCATCAGTTCTGGAAGCACTGGTCCTCAGACTACTTAACATCGCTACAGGCTCGCAGTAAATGGCTGAAACCCACACCTAACATCAAAACAGATGATGTTATCTTGATAAGGGAAAACAACCTCCCACCAGGAAAATGGGCCCTTGGACGCATAACCGAAGTGCATCCTGGCAGTGACGGACACGTCCGAGTCGCAACTATAAAAACGCAAGGTGGCACATTGAAGCGACCCATCACAAAACTGTCGCCGTTGCCAATTAAAACTTTACTCTAAGTGAATAAATACAAACAACAAGTCACTACGTACTCACTTGCTTACCAATACCGCGACATACTACACTGAAAACTCGAAAAGTAAACATACTTCAAGTCATCATGTTAACCACACTACTATTGATCTGCTTGGTAGCTAGAATTGACGGCAGTGTCATTCCACAAGAATCATCAAGTGTTCACATAACAACTTTAGGAAGTGATCGACCCATATACTACGACACCATTGGAAAAGTACAGCTGATACACGACGAATGGAGGTTACTGATGTACTACAACTTATCTACCTACTGGAGTGGAGTTCAAAAGTTCGAAAACTACTTACAAGACATTTCGGACCTCTGCAATAAGTTGGAACCAAGATTTTGTCAAACCACAATTCGTCAGCTTTTGCACGAAATGGACCTTCTGCACTACTACAACGACGTACTACTGGCCCCACATAAACACTTGTCCGGTCGCAGCAAACGAAGTCTGATGGACGGAGTGGGATACGTGGCGAACAGTCTCTTTGGAATTCTTGACCAGAGATTTGCAGACCAATATCATAAGGATATCCAAAACGTGCAAAAGAATGAAGATTACATCCTGCAACTCGTTAAAAACCAGACTTCTATAGTTGAAATTGAAAATGACATCTTGAAGAAAAACGAAGAGAACATCGATCAGCAATTTACACTTGTCAACAACTTTATGAACGATACTGACATAAGATTAGCGAAAATTGAATCGGAAATGGAGATAGTCATGGCCACGAGTTTTTTTACCTCGACTTCGCTGGCTGCACACTTATTATTGAAAAACTTGAAAAACATTCAAGAAACCTTTTTCAACACATTACTGGATATCTATAAAGGCCGTATGGATGTTCACTTACTAACTCCAGTCAATTTAATTCAACAGCTGACAATAATCTCAGGAAGGCTACCGAAAACGTTGACTTTACCAATAGAAAATATTCAAGAAGATATAAAAGATATCTACAAACTAATTTACGTGAAAGCACGTGTAACCGACAGTTACTTCTTGTACGAGCTTCACATTCCACTGGCAAGTGACGAGGATTTTGTTGTACACCAGATTATTCCACTGCCCATAAAAAATCCACAGAAGGAAGACGAAACGACAGTTATTCCAGTGTCATACAAGTACATCGCAGCGAATCTGGAGAAGAACACTTATATCAGACTAAACGAAAAAGAATTGCATCACTGCATCCAGAGGCGACCGGAAAATTTCGTCTGCATTATGAACTTGCCTATATTTAGTTTACAAAACGCCAAAGCACCGTGTGAAGCGAGACTACTAGGTCAACATTCAACCTTGCCATGCATTACGGAACAAACGAAATGTGAAACTGCCTGGATTGAATTACATAACACGAACACATGGCTAGTCACTTGTTGTAACTCATGCACAATACGTACTGTGTGCAAAGATGACGTCAGAACGCACGTCATCAACACGTCATCTATAGTGACACTGAAACAAGGATGTCTTCTACAAACAAAGGAGCTGAAAATACACTCCCACAACAACTACGACAGCAACGCCAGATTGGATTACGACATCGAGGTCCCTACCCTGGAAAAAACAATAAATGGCATCATAAACAAGCATACAACACCTCTGCTGCAAGTAAAGCACAACAAAGACATCACTGTCATCGAAGAACGACTGCGGTACTTGAAAAGTATGGAACAACTTCCAGCGACATTGACAACACACGATATACATCAATACGTCATTTCTTACGTACTATTGACTGTAATTGGAGTGGCAACAACTGCATGGTTGGCTAAAAGGCGAGGTTATTGTACAAAGAAAACAGATGATGTAAGTCATGTTACTCGACATAGTACCGCAGACGTGGAAATGCAGTCCAGGAGTTCTGTGGCTGGGATGAGAAAACTATTCAGGTCGCGCTCACTACAAGATCGCCCGCCTCCGAAGAAGTCAAGAGTTGAAGCAGAGCGGAGGACTAGCGGCAACCATCCACCTACAAGGTCCACATTGGATTCCAACACCGACATTGAATTTCACTTTTGACATTTGACTTAGTTATATGATTATACTTTTAATGTTTACACTTTTTACATTTTACATTATCTTTAATTTCTTGCTTTGTACTGGTGATTCTTACATGGTCATACTCTCCTCATCCTTTGCTTGGGTTAGGAGTATGTACGGTCTACGTACATTAACCTTACTTCTCGCTGACAAGGCGAATCAATAGGTTTACTTGTCACAACAAATACAACTACTTACTTAGTGTGCAACTTACCAACACGCGAAACAGACGTACATGTAAGAATCACCAACCTTACAACACTAGTACTAAATAAACTTTTGGGTTACTGTGTGAAGTGTTTTGAATGTTGGACACACTCGCTACTTAAAACACAAACTATCATAGTGTACAGTTCAGGAACCAATCTGCACCGTACACATTGAAATGTTTAATTTTGTCGTCGATGAAAGATGAAAAACTTTCTTCAAAAATAGGGGAACCTAGGAAATACAGGGAACTTTTTTCTAAAATTTTGATTTTTGGGGCTATTACATTAAATTTATAATTTATCTATAGTCGATTGTCTGTCGGTAGGTAATGTCTCTCTAGTACATAGAGACAAGTCAATGCTCTAGTATTATAGTCAATTGTATTATTACTGTACTCTGTGGTAATGTCTGTCAGAAAGGTAAATTTCGCATTTTGAGGTATTAAGGTCCAGGCCAATAGATGTAGCACTTCAATACCCGCAATTACAGACACAATTAAAATAACAATGCACTGTGCCTCTGGAGGCACGGCCGGGAGCATACGGGTTAAATTGATTTTTGAGGAGTTGTAGGTCAGCCAAAACCGTGTCAACATCACCTTCTAGCGTTCCATCATCTAAATACCACACATAAAATTTTGAATTTAGTTGTTGAATTATGGGATGGATAGCCAAACTGAAAATGACAGGCCCGAGAGGGTCACCTTGTTGGCAACCAACTGCAGATTCCAAAACATTGTCCTTGTAAAGTAATTTAGAAGAGTGCCTATAACATTGCCACAAAAAAACATAAATTTCGGGTAGTACTTTTTTGACTTCAGCCAACAGTGTCCCTATTCACCTATTCACGGAGTTGAAGGCATTTTTGACGTCAACCTTGAGGATGACCTCACCTTTTTTTGAGTATAGAAATAAAAAAAATAAAAAAGTTGATCAATACTTATGTCAAAGTTGCAATGTCATTTTGGGATCATCGTGAATGTTGTTCGCGTAACACTTTTTGCAAAATTTATTTTGAAAGATGCCGAAATACTATAGGTTCAGAGCGACGACACCGACTCGGAAACCAAAGCGGAGCAAGGAGAAAGAGAAGGAGAGGGAAATAGAGAAGTGAGTCATTAATTACATTCAGTCATTAATGAACAACATTTTCTACCTCGCTGATTCGGCTGCCTCGCTAATTGTAGTGCGTCTGGTATGTTTGCGGAGGCGCGTACGGACGGCTTCCATGCGATTGTGCCCAAAAGGGTAAATTCTTTGTCACAACGTGTGCAAGGCAGTTAAAGCAACGGCATTCTGCAGATGATTGTATCTCGCACGGATTGCCCTATCCAAAATATATGGATGCGCATTGTTTTGGGCGCTCACTAACACAAGTCATTGTTTATGTCCATTAATATTATCACAATTATGTTTTAATTGTAAATTAGGTGTTTATTTTTTGTAAGCTATGACGTTGTACTAAATATAATCACCTACCACAGATGAGAAATTGATTGCTGCTGATCACGTACATTTTTAATACAGGTAAACTGTCAAATTTTCTCATTCGATTTTGAACTTAACCACCAACATTTTATGGTTTAAAATCATTTGGAGAAAGACAGTTTGTGGCAACTTTATATTTATACATATGTAGCGGCACAAACATATTTTATCATTATATACACATTCATACATACACATAACATATACATACACATACATACACATACATATACATACACATACATATTTACATAGATATCTCACAATTACACTAAATTAAATAAATCGTCACATTTCTAATATGTGTCGGAACATCACCGGTCGGGCTCAGTGGAAACGTACTTTCTTAAAACCTGTTTCGACGCTCGCCGGCCGCCCGGCGCGCGCGCACCGCGCTCCTCCCTCACCAGTCCTGATCTGTTCTCGACGCGGAGCGCACGCCGCTTTAACTGCTTACTGTTCTGCTTATACCTTCTTACCGTTAATGCGCAATAGTGATTTTATATTCCGCCGAAGTTTGGTCGGAACTTACTGTGCTATCTAAACCCACTTCTATGCTTGTGAACTTTATAGACTGCTTTTTATCTCTCTGCCGATCTGTGCTATTTACTCCTTCATACTTCTCGTGCTTTAAATATTGGTGTACCTGTGCTTTGGAAGACATTATAAGCTGACTGCAATACTTACCTGAAGAGTTTCATTTCATCGCCCCAGTTTACACCTGTAAGGAAGTATCGACGACGACAAGGTAGGATTTATCCATACTATACCTACATTGGTGACCCCGAATAAGAACAGCATATAATACCGCAGATCGCAAATAAGTTGAATTTATTACAAACATGGCGGACGGTAAACAGCCAGCAAGTCGCAAGTCATCTACCGAACGTACCGAAATGCGCGTTTCCACTGACTCATCGGACGTGTCGACAGAAATTTGTCGGGTAGCTGTTCGCATACCACCCTTCTGGCCTGATGAACCAGAAATATGGTTCGCACAAGTAGAGGGTCAATTTTCAATTGCGAATATAACTTCGGACACGACGAAGTTTCATTACGTCATCGGACAATTGGAACCGCAGTATGCAAAGGAGGTGAAAGACATAATTGTGAATCCACCGGCGACGGACAAATACCAGAAGCTTAAGGGCGAACTCATAAAGCGACTCAGTTCATCCCACGAAAAGAAGGTAAACCAGCTGTTGATCCACGAGGAGCTTGGCGACCGCAAGCCCTCGCAATTTCTAAGGCACCTTCAGAGTCTAGCCGGATCCAACGTCCCAGAGGACTTCATCAAATCCATTTGGACTAATCGGCTGCCAGAAAATATACAGACAGTCATGGCAGCACAGACTTCTCTATCTCTGGAAGCTTTAGCAGACATAGCAGACAGAATTAAGGACATAACGACTCCCTCAGCCTGCGTTGCTTCAACCAGTGCGAACCCTCAAGTCCTAGAAGTGTTAGCAAAAGAACTGGTGGAGCTTCGGAAAGAAGTTAACGCACTTACCATCGGGAACCGACAATCACGCTCCAGGGAGCGAGGACCAAGACACACCCGTTCATCATCCAAACGTTCAGACTCGAACTATAAGAAATTCCCGGTATGCTGGTACCATTTCAAGTTCGGTAGTAAAGCGAAGACATGCATTCTCCCTTGCGATTATAAGGCGGAAAACTCGACGGGCCGTCGCTAATGGCGACTGACGACTGCCCCGGCTCCGGTCGCCTTTTCGTTACCGACAGGAAAACTAAAGTACAGTTCCTGGTTGATACCGGTAGCGACCTCTGCGTATTTCCTCGGACCATGCTACGCGTGCGACGTGCCAGCACCAACTACCAACTCTTCGCGGCCAACGGGACATCTATCCCAACCTACGGTTATCAGCATTTTAATTTAAACTTAGCACTTCGAAGGGACTTCGGGTGGAATTTTGTTGTAGCCGATGTAACTAAACCAATAATCGGAGTAGATTTTCTCTCGTTTTATAATCTTGTAGTCGATTGCCGTAATCAGCGTTTAGTAGACAATATTACAACTTGTTCAACGACAGTTTCACTAGATCATACACTAGATAGTATACACTCTGTAAAGGTCATGACTGGCGAAACCGCGTATCATAAATTGCTCGAGGAATTCCCAGAGATCACTAAGCCACCCGGTACACATCGTGACATCGCTCATAACACAGTCCATCATATACGCACCACACCCGGCCCTCCGCTGTCATGCACCCCCCGTCGTCTAGCTCCAGATAAGCTAAGAACCGCCAAGCAAGAATTCGAGGCAATGTTAGCCAATGGGACGGCCCGACCTTCGGAAAGTCCTTGGGCGTCCCCGTTACACTTAGCCCCAAAAAAAGATAATGGCTGGCGGCCCTGTGGCGACTATAGAAGACTCAACGCCCGCACTATACCTGATTGTTATCCCATCAGACATATACAGGACTTTGCACACAGCATTTCAGGATGTACTATTTTCTCGAAAATAGACCTAGTCAAAGCCTATAACCAGATTCCCGTCAACCCGGATGATATACCTAAGACCGCAATCACTACACCGTTTGGGATGTTTGAATTTCCGTACATGACGTTTGGTCTAAGAAACGCGGGTCAAACATTCCAGCGGTTTGTAGACGAAATGACGCGCGGCCTTGATTTTTGCTATACGTATCTCGACGACTTCTTAGTGTACAGTAAGGATGAAACCCTCCACAAGGAACATCTAAGACAGTTATTCACCAGAATGAAAGCGTATGGTATGGTGATTAATAACGCAAAATGCGTTTTTGGAGCACGAGACGTAAATTTCTTGGGATACACCATATCAGAGAAAGGAACAAAGCCCTTACCGGAAAAAGTACAAGTCATTCGAGATTACCCAGCGCCAAAAAATATACGGGAGCTTAGAAGGTTTTTGGGCATGATAAACTTTTATAGACGTTTCGTGCCCGAAGCCGCCCGAATACAAGCCCCACTAAACACTTTGCTATCAGGAGCAGTAAAAGGATCAACCCCAGTTAACTTAGCAGGAGACGCTCTTAAAGCTCTGGAACGCTGCAAAGAAAGCCTGTCAAAAGCAACCCTACTAGCCCATCCAGATTGCCAGGCCAAAATGGGACTAGTGACCGACGCATCGGATTCAGCCATGGGTGCCGTGTTGCAACAACACAAAGGCGGTCACTGGCAGCCACTCGCATTTTTCTCCCGTAAATTAAACAATGCTCAACAAAAATACTCTCCATATGATAGAGAATTGTTGGCAATCTATGAAGCAGTGAGACATTTCCGACATATGCTCGAAGCAAGAAATTTTACCATCTATACTGACCACAAACCAATCAGTTTTGCTTTTCATGAAAGGAAGAATAATTGCTCGCCACGTCAGTATAGATATCTGGACTTCATATCGCAGTTCACGACCGATATCCGCCACATTTCCGGAAAGGATAATGTGGTTGCAGATAGCTTGTCGCGGATAAATGAACTGCAGGAACCAGTAGCTCATGAAACTCTTGCTAAGGCTCAAGAGTCAGACATGGAGCTGTCGGAATTCCTCAATTCAACATCATCACTGAGGCTTAAAAAAATTAAAGTACCAGGCAGTGACGTAAGCGTATACTGTGATGTCAGTACGTCAACTGCCAGGCCTTTCATACCGCGAGCCTTACGTAAACAAGTGTATGACAGTCTACATTCATTAAGCCATCCTGGCGCAAACGCAACCGCAAAACTAGTCGCGGAACGGTTTGTTTGGCCAGGGGTCAGAAAAGACTGCCGGGAGTGGTCCAGATCTTGCATCTCATGCCAACGAGCCAAGGTTAGTCGACATGTATCAGCACCATTAAGTACCTACACATTGCCACGCACTAGGTTTAGACATATACATATCGATTTAATCGGCCCCCTACCCATTTCGCAAGGTTATCGATACTGCTTAACAGCCATCGACCGGTTCACTCGATGGCCAGAGGTAATGCCGATAACTGACATTACGGCCGAGACTGTTGGCAAAGCCTTGCTGCATGGCTGGATATCTAGGTTCGGCAGCCCAACAGATATTGTAACAGACCGTGGACGCCAATTCGAGTCCACCCTGTTCCAATACCTGGGTAAAATAGTGGGATTCCGCCATCGCCGAACCACAGTACACACAGCCGCAATGGGCTCATAGAACGTTTTCATCGACACTTGAAAGCGTCTATTGTATGCCACGCAAACGAAAACTGGGTTGAGGCTCTGCCCTTGGTTTTGCTTGGCATTCGCAGCGCTTTCAAGGAAGACTTGCAAACGTCTTCGGCTGAATTAGTCTATGGCGAGCCATTGAGGCTGCCTGGTGAATTTTTAGAGCAAACAACGAGTGGCACCAGTGACATGACAGACTTCACAGCGCGGCTTCGTAGTATAGCTCAAAAACTGCAGCCAGTGCCGACGTCGCGCCATGGGAAACAGAAAGTCTTCGTATATCAAGACCTAAGTACATGCGACTACGCATTTCTTAGAGAAGACGCATCACATAGTTCCTTAACCCCAGCATACACAGGCCCACATAAAATTACAGAACGAGGCGACAAAGTTTTCAAACTGATAGTAAAAGGCAAAGATGTAACAGTTTCCATCGATCGCCTCAAACCAGCATATATACTTGCCGAAAAAGAAAGTGAACCAAACGACCCCGTACTGTCTACTCCAAGTAATTCCAATCACGAGTCACGTGATACCACCAGGACAACTCGTTCCGGACGCGTGGTAAAATTTCCGGATTATTATCGCCCCTAACCAGGTCTCTAGGGAGGAGTGATGTAGCGGCACAAACATATTTTATCATTATATACACATTCATACATACACATAACATATACATACACATACATACACATACATATACATACACATACATATTTACATAGATATCTCACAATTACACTAAATTAAATAAATCGTCACATTTCTAATATGTGTCGGAACATCACCGGTCGGGCTCAGTGGAAACGTACTTTCTTAAAACCTGTTTCGACGCTCGCCGGCCGCCCGGCGCGCGCGCACCGCGCTCCTCCCTCACCAGTCCTGATCTGTTCTCGACGCGGAGCGCACGCCGCTTTAACTGCTTACTGTTCTGCTTATACCTTCTTACCGTTAATGCGCAATAGTGATTTTATATTCCGCCGAAGTTTGGTCGGAACTTACTGTGCTATCTAAACCCACTTCTATGCTTGTGAACTTTATAGACTGCTTTTTATCTCTCTGCCGATCTGTGCTATTTACTCCTTCATACTTCTCGTGCTTTAAATATTGGTGTACCTGTGCTTTGGAAGACATTATAAGCTGACTGCAATACTTACCTGAAGAGTTTCATTTCATCGCCCCAGTTTACACCTGTAAGGAAGTATCGACGACGACAAGGTAGGATTTATCCATACTATACCTACACATAGACTGATTACAAACACTATATCTACTCATTGTAAAAACTACCTACAGCCTTAGATTAAATAATGTCCAGATTGATAGTAGGCCACTGAGAATTGAAGCCAAGAACACGCGGGACACATGTCCCGCATCGTACGATCCATACGTCAGTCGCCTAGGAACGTTCCCCGCGAAAACTACGTCACGAGTCCGTGATTTGATATTGTAAAATGAAGGTTTTTGTTGTGAAATGGTGTAGAAATCACACTAAAAAAAAGGAATGTGCCACTATATATCATTTCACAAGTAAGTATTCAATTTCACTGTCGCGCCATATTTGTTGAGTGTTGCCAGGGGCATAATTTTTTTTACCCATTATTTGTAACTTTTAAAAATCTTTTCAGAACGAGAAATTACAAAAGAGTTTTATTTACTTATACGATGTTTTTTTTTTTATAAATGTAAAAGCTTTGGCTCAATTACTGAATTCGAAACGCTTTGTCTATTGCCTCAAAGTCTCATTTAGAGTCAGAGTCAGATTAAGAGTCAAACTAACTAATGCCGGGTCCAGACTGGTGTAACGCGAATGTAACGATTACGTTTAATTCATGTCAACAATGTGGACGGCACACGAACTCAAAGCGAATGCAAAACGCGAATACTGCGTGCGCCTTTGTGTTCGCGCAAAAACCGACAGCCGATGGATCAACCGCGAGCGTTACATGTAATGCTCGCGGTGCTGTCCACACCTAGAATTCGCGTTACATTACACGGTGGATTCGCGTTACATTACGCTAGTCTGGACCCGGCTTAACGGTCGGACTCGGTCAGGTTCGGTCAGACTCGGTCAGACTCGATCATATTCGGTCAGACACGTTCATAATCAGACTGACTCGGTCAGACACGTTCATACTCAGTCAGATTCGTTTGGACTCGGTCAGACACGTTCAGGCTTGGTCAGATTCGGTCTAACACGTTCAGTCTCAGTCTAATTTGGTCGAACTGGGTCAGACTCAGTCAGAATCGGTCAGACACGTTCAGGCTTGGTGAGATTCAGTCAGACTCGGTCAGACTCGGACAGACTCAGTCAGATTCGATCGGACTCGGAAAGATTCGGTCAGACACGTTCAGACTTGGTCAGATTCGGTCAGAAACGCGTTTTTTGTAGTTCGAAAGTATTTTATGAGAGCTCGTATTTCAGGCATTATTATTAATTAATCCTATTTGATAAAAGCAGCATTCATATGACATCGGATTTTTTGCCGTCACAGTTACCGTTTGTGCTATTTCTACTTACTACCTACTTAAGTACACCAAAACAACAAAAAATTATTTAACTTACAAGCAAATATCACAAAAAGTCGTAACATAATAATTTCTGATAAAGTCGCACATGACAAATTACACAAATTAAAGAAATAACGTTGAAAATCACCAACCGTAATGATAAAAAATCATGTCATTACTGTTGATGATATATTTTACGCTGAACGTAAAATACTGAAAATCTCCCACATTTATGGGTAAGTCTCCGCCACTGGTATTACACGCACATTGCACACAAACGCAAATCCGATACGTAATACACTCCCGAGCGCGGCGCTCACTCACACATTCATAAAAAGTGGCTTCACTTAAAACGTTCCGTTTTGTTTAGAACACGGAATCTGGACATTATTTAATCTAAGCCTACAGCATTAATTTCTCATTTCAGACCCAAGTTTGAAGTTGAAAGAAATCGGTTGGACCTGACATTAGCGTGGACACCTGCGCCATCTTGGTATATGCGGCGTACATCTTGGCGCGAAAGTCCGCCATTGGTGGGTTTGCCGCGGCACCTAGCCGCCGGGCTCCGAGCCTCGCTCCAGCTTAGCAATCGTCCTATATTCGTAGTTAAAATTCCAGCCATTCGCTCCCAAGACATTTTGCGTCCCTTTTGAAATTTGAACAACGTTAAGTGTAAATTTTCACGCGTTTTTGTGCAACTTTTTTTTTAAACGCAGCCGTGATTTGTGAACAATTTTTTTTCTTTGTGATCAAGTGTGAGTAGACAGTGCTTTTAGTTTTTTTTCGTGGGACAGTTCTTCACAACTTCCGTATTTTTTGTAATGGTTATTACATTGACTAACAGCCATGATTATCTTTCATTTTTCTTTACATAGTATTTTCTACAAGCAACATGAAAACCTAGACGTATACGTTCAGGCGAGGTTAGGTATTATTGAAATCAAACGACCCAGTTTATATAAAAACAAACCATATTTTATTTAAAACAATATTGACAAAAGAAAAACTAATTATATCACTGTTCTTTAAGTAACTCATGGTCTAAACTATGGTTATCTAATGTAGACAGGTATATATATATCGACCTTTGTTGTCTAAGCGGATTTTACACTAGAAACCTATTTTGCCTATAAGAAATTGTCTTATAAACGCGAGTACTGAAATTCAAGCAAATAGTTTATATTAATAGGTTAGGTACAGTTTATTAATTGTGATGTTTATAGGCCTTGGTATTTCCCGCGCAAACATTCAGTAAGAGTAGGCTTATAAATTCTAAGTTCAGTTTGCTAGCCGAATTACTATAGAAAATCTATGAATGATAGAATTAAAAAAGTAAATTATATACTTATGGATAGCATCGTCTTAAAAATAGCTAAGTATAAAAAAATCTTAGAATGTTTAGAATTATGTTGAATATTAGGTATACAAATTAATAACCAAAAATAAAATAGTCAAAATATAAGATCTACAAGTAGGATAACTATATTGTTTCAAGTATTAGGTAGTCATTAGGCCTTATCGAAGATACGCCACTGCTCAGTTATCAAATGGCTCATTTATCACAAAAAAGAATACCATATTATAAAAAAATAAAAGGTGATCATATACATTTATAAATTATTCAACATTTAATTACGTTTTGACTTTGAGCAACTGACTGTATCAGAACAATGGTTGTATCTTTCGCTCATAAACATTATGTATCACATGTATCCCTTAAAAACTAAATTAACATAAAAAGTAATAGAAAGAAAGCTAATATAAAAAGAAATGCTTTGATAAGAAGGCCCTGAAATAATGTTACGTGATTGCAACTGACACATTACTCCACATTGCCTATATGTGTCTGGGCCATAGATTTCGTAATAAGTCTATGGTCTGGGCTATTATGTATAGTCTTCTCTCAGTTATTTTACCTCTGACAGCAACCCGAGTAACAATCCATTACCAACTTTATAGCAATGACAATAAAAATCTAATTGGTTTTGATATTGTTGCAAAATAAGAGGTAATTTAACTTTGAAAGAACAGTAGTTTTGGCGTTGGTTACAACACTAAAAAAATGAATCGTTATTGGTATCGATTATTTTTGTTTTGTTGAAGACCGAGAGAGTTCAGGGGTCCATACTCCCACGAATGTCAAGTTAGGGGTTATCCGTTTTTCAACCTTATTACTACAGGTCGTAAAGCAGAAAAGTGATGTAGTCAACTTGTGCATAAATGATGCAATCACAGAAACTGTGCATGCCGTTTAATGGCAGCATTAATCATTTACCACTTATGCATTTTTATAACCATGATAAATGTAATAATCAGAAAAGGTATAAACAATAATTACTTTAAGCTCAAATTATAATTGTGAAGTATATCGTTGAATAGTATTTTAGTAGTAAATAATCTATCTTACGTAGGTAGGTACATACATTAGAGATAGATAAACAAAATATTTAACAGCAAGGACATTAATAAAATTTCTAAATATAAGTTTTTTCTACCTATCTAACTACAAAAGCTATTTACAATTGTATTTGTTTAGTAAGTACATAATTCTTATTTTTATATTAAAACATTTATACATCATATGGAATATTGTTTAACACTTTAGTGTCTAAATACTAGTCAAGTAGATTATTGATATTTCATACAAAATAGTTTTGGAGATTCTTATAATTAAAAACTAAAAATAAATACAGCGGTCTGCAGTATTAAAACTGTACAAAATATGAATAAAATAATCATTATCGAATCCGTTTATTGGACCTAAGAAATTGAAAAAAATATTCATCAAAATAATGTTGAATGAAACTATCATTTTGATACAATTATTCCGCCCGCGACCTCCAAGGAATCGGTGGCTTACTACATCATCGGTGGTTTTATTTCAAGTACATAATACCCTCATAGAATGATTTCGTAATTTAGTACTCTGCGCGAACTAAATTATGAAATCATTCTATGAGGGGATGGTATTACGTACTTGAAATAAAACCACCGATAATTTAAGTAAGCCACCGATTCCTCGGAGCTCACACGCGGAATTTGTTTGATGCTTAGGCCGCGTATTTTTTTATAAAACTTAGTTAGCTTTTATTTCATTTAGTAACCGATCTACATGAATTTCTAACACATGCTGACGAGACTTATTATACTACTATTATTTATTTAATAATTCAGTATTTACTGTACTTTAATTATGTACGCTCTCAGCGCAATAATACCTACTAAGTTTGGATTTTATGTACTATATTGTCATTCTGTACTTTAAACATTATAATAAAATGGCCGTCTGTACATTTATCTACAATTTCCGATTATTTACATTTTAGGTATACATTTCAAATGT
Source organism: Xestia xanthographa (assembly GCA_905147715.2). NCBI lineage: Eukaryota > Metazoa > Arthropoda > Insecta > Lepidoptera > Noctuidae > Xestia > Xestia xanthographa. The sequence goes on along the minus strand of LR990660.1, from coordinate 9,582,725 downwards.
TCTCTAAATATTTCAGAAAAAAACTATCAAATTGTTCTTAATTTTACATGATATTATAGTCAGCGATGATCCATGCAAAAAATTAAAAAATATAAAATAAGAAACCCAAAATTCTTGAGAACTTTAATCATGAAAAATCTACAAGCTATGGGTACATCAAATATAGACATCATACAAATAAAAATATTACAGTTTCGTAAAAGATATATCTAGGAAATGACTACGCTTCATTCAAAAATACATAATTTCTCAAATCATTTAAAGCTTAGATAATGCATAAATAAATTATAGACATCTATAAAATATTTAACAGGTAGATAAAAGGCCTATTTTTATAGTACTTATTCACCTATATTGTATAGTGCTGACAAATCCCTAGTGTTGCCATAAATTACATATGGAGTCAAAGAACAAGTCAACGAGTTATGACATAATATAATCATGGAATGATTATTTTGACCAACAGTCGACACCTATTATAATAGTTTTGTATTAAACATCATAATTAGCACAATTACAATTGACTAATGACAAGACCTTAATATCGCCCTTCCTTTTCTCACACATCAATAAAAACCGTACAAAAATTCCCCAGTAGTTATCAAACACCTACTAAACACGTCGTTATTTTACAATGGCAACATTGCACACATAATTATTTGACACAGGCAACACTAGTGAACTGTCAATCGGTAATGCGAAAGAGATCAACAACACTGGGTAACGATCGTATTTTTTTTAGAAGCGTCTCAGCACTGAACTTATGTTACCGGTCATCGCCAAACAAGAGCTTGGCGAAATATGTCCATCAGCTACGCTCGTCTATATTGGCTAGGATGTGCGTGTACAAGTGGTACTGCATCACTTGCACTATTTCGTATCTGAGGGTGCTCAGACCGTCCCTGCCGAATGTTTTGCCTTTCTGCGATAGCAGCTGGTATCTGCAAATAAGGGAATCAAAAATCAATATTTGCTATGGTGTCAGATTTATAATTATCGTTATGCGCAGTTATTTTGTGGCCTACATGATTTTTAATTTATCATTGATCTGCCTAGCATTTTCCCAACTATGTTGGGGTCGGCTTCCAGTCTAATCGGATGCAGCTGAATACCTTTATTTTACACTAGCTGACGTCCCGCGGTTTCACCCGTAGGTAGGTAGTTCCCGTTCCCGTGGGAGTACGGGAATAAAATATAGCCTATAGCACTCACGAATAATGTAGCTTTCTAACAGTGAAACAATTTTTAAAATTGGTTCATCACTTCCGGAGATTACCCCCTACATACAAACTTACAAACAAATGCTACCTCTTTATAATATTAGTATAGAAGTATAGATTGAGCGACTGCCTATCTGATCTCCACAACCCAGTTAGTACTGGGTAATACGATACCCCTTGGTAAGACTGGTTGTCAGACTTTTTGGGCCACTGACTACCTGTAACGACTGTCAAAATTCTGCACGGAGGAAACTCGGTATGTCATGGGTGGTCACCCATCCACAGACCAAACTAGGGAAGCACGGCTTAACCTAAACATAGACCCGAGCGGCTGTTATTATTTAGCCACGGATTTTTAATTAATATCTACTGCAATATGATAAAATCTGGGCCATAGCCGTCATATGCCTCCTCTGTGTGAGGAGTGGGTCATAATTAATCATACAGGCCCAGCGAGGGGTGGTGGATACTTGGCCTAAATTAAAAAAAGTGTTTTTATAAGATATTATATGTGATATGTGTTTTCATAATGGGGAGACATAGGCAAAGATAATCTAAGATGGCGCCACCATAGCTTGGTCTCAATCTGACGAATGAGGTTAAGCTATTTTGAAATATAAACTGACATTACCACATTTACAACCAATGACGATGTTGGGAACCAGCTATGCTAGCGCCATTAGTTCCACATTTTCCTTCCCCATTTGAAATCAAGCTTTGAAGGCAAGGCAACCAATAGGTTACTTTTTGTAATCGTCGTGCTTTATGTTAAAAAACAATGTACTATGTTTAAGTGTTTTTAAACAATGCTTACCTCTTTGGATTTGGCGTCGATCTCTTATGTTCTAGACTGGCGTAGCGCGCAATAGACATCTTGTATCTTGCTATGTGATAATTCTTTTTGAGTAATCTGTAACAGTAAAAATATAAATGAAATTCAGAAGTAGTGCTTTCATATTTCGGCTTAGTTACCACACCACTTTCCGCCTAACTTGTATTAATAAACTAGCTGATGCCCGCGGCTTCGCCAGCCCACAACATATATACCTTCCTCTTGAATCACTCTATCTATAAAAAAACCCGCATTAAAATTCGTTGCGTAGTTTTAAAGATCTAAGCATACATAGGGACAGACGCGGCGGGCGACTGTTTTATAATATGTAGTGATAGTGATAATTAAATAATTAAATCAGTAGGTACTATCGAGGACACTCCCGCCTGACCACCACTAAGCTCATTTTTGCTTGCACTCCCAACATAAAAACGCTCTCTAGCCCCGCCCCGTTAACTTTGTGTAGAAAAAATTAATGAAAAGATACCGAATCGGCCGAGCGCATTGACGACGCACGCCAAACGAGAGTTACTGTTAATTTGCGCGCCAAAGTTGACGCTTTCCTAATAGGCCCAAACTTTAAGGGGGCGTGGCTCGGCGCCTCCGCACTATTTAAGCGAAAAAAAATTAAAATGGTCAGGCGGAAAAGACCCCGATAGTACCTGGGCGACCAAGCTTTGCTCTTGCGAAAATAGAAAAACCGATTTTTTCCAGACCCCACGACCTAGTTAGATCGATTTTTCACCACCGTAAACACCCGTTAGAACCTTTTTCGAGAACATGATTATAAATAGGATACAGGGTGAATTTTTGAAATGGGCGTGGGTGGCCAGATCGGAAACTATGAGAAATGGCGAAAAATACTTACTGAGCACAAGCGGTATCCTACTTTGAGGATAACTCTATAGTCTTGTCGTGTCATTGACACTGGCTTGGCCACAATCAGGGATTTTTATTTTGATAACACAAAAACATTTTCGCTAATTAATCGAAATCGTTAATTAGTCGGTTTGCCGATGATATAGTGGTCATGGCTGAGACCATGGAGGACCTCAGTACAATGCTCGATGATCTCAGCAGAGCTTCCGGAAGAGTGGGTCTAAAAATGAACATGGACAAAACTAAGGTCATGTTGAATGCCCATATCACACCCACTCCTATCAAGATCGGAGACTACACTCGAAGTTGTAGACGATAATGTGTACCTGGGAGAAACGGTCCAGTTAGGTAGGTCTAACTTCGAAAAAGAGGTCAATCGTCGAATCCGACTCGGCTGGGCAGCGTTCAGTGTCTCAAGACGAAAGTCTATGAACCAGTGTGTGTTGCCAGTGATTAAATACGAGACCGAAACGTGGTCGCTCACAATGGGCCTCATCAGAAGGCTTAAAGTCACCCAAAGGGCAATGGAGAGGGCTATGCTCGGAGTTTCCTTGCGCGATCGAATCAGAAATGAAGACATCCGCAAGAGAACCAAGGTTACCGACGTAGCCCGAAGAATTGCCAAACTTAAGTAGCAGTGGGCAGGGCACATTGCTCGCAGAACGGATGCCCGATGGGGCCGAAAAGTTCTGGAGTGGCGGCCTAACTGGAAGACGTTGCGTTGGAAGGCCTCCCACTAGGTGGACCGATGACCTGGTGAAGGTTCCGGGAATCCGCTGGATGCGAGTCGCACGGGACCGTTGAATGTGGCGACACTTGGGGGAGGCCTATGTCCAGCAGTGGACGTCTTTCGGCTGAAATGATGATGATGAGTCGAAATCTGTCGCCAAATATCAGAATTTGTCGGTCACTGGTTCAAAAGATATAAATAAGGGTTTATAGGTGGCCGATCTGGAAAGAGTCTCCCCAGCTTCGCCACATTCATATCTCAAAAACTAGGGCACCTAGCGAAGATCTGTTTTCTCCCATATTTTGTCGCCAATTAGTCGCAATTTGTCGCCAAGTCACAGATTTAATCGGGCCTTAGTTTAGAAGATATAATGAGTTTAATTTGTATGGTATAGTCCAAGAGCTAGCTCGTAAGAATTTAGAGTTCATTCAATCTTTGACATAACAAATGACCAAACAATAACAATCTTTAACATATTTGACGACAAATTTCGGCTAATTAGCGACAAATTTTTTGTGTTATCAAAATTAAAATCCCTGATGGTGGCCAAGCCAGTGTCAGTCACACTCTCTTGTCCCGTCAGTTATAATATAAAACTACTAGTACTCTCCAGGAGAAACGATAGCTACAAAGTAGTGGGATAAAAGTTGGTCGATCAACATGGTAAGATTAACAAGTAGTGCTTACCTATAATACATATCATCGTCTTCCCCGCCCCAGCCCCAGTACTTGTTGGAGAATCCGTTGACCTTGTGGAACTGATCCAAGGTCATGGCTGAGACTCCTCCAAATATCGCGCTGTATGGTAACCTGGAACAGTTTATGTATCTAGGTTAACACCTTTATAATGGTTTTTTTTATTGCACGGGCAAAAGACATGTAATATGCAGACAGCAAGCCAAGTCTTTTTAAAGAATAGGGAATATGCAAGAAATTCAAAACTATTTTTATTCCTTAAAAATGTCTTGTATTGGCCCTTATAAACACTTTGGTACACTTGTTCAACTTTCTAATCCACACTTATTTTACAATTTATGTAGCGTATTTTTGGTGAAACGGAACGCAAATTCAAAACGCATCGTCGCCGATAGTAACGTCAAACGCTTTGTGTCAAGGGAACACTTTTATTTTAAAACTAGTGTTTCACAAAGATGTTATTATAATATTGTTATTGCAATGTTTGCTTGAATAAAACACATACATTTAGTAATATTATTATATTAAGGGTAAAAAATAAGATGTAAACAAGGCAGATAGAGGGAAATGACGTCAACCGCTTTGACAGGAATGGCCGCGACAGTCACAGACGTTTGAACGGTCGTAGAAAATTGTAGAAGTTTAATATTTTTCTTGAGCGACAAGCAGTCGTTGAACTTAACTTTAAATTATTTTCTTGGGTTGATAGTACTGTACTTTGATTTAAGTGACGATAAAATACATGCATATTCCCTATTCTCAATTCGTAAGTCCCTTAGTCGCCTCCTACGACACTCACGGGAAGATATGGGATGGTGCTATTCTTAACGTCTGACACCATACAGTACAGAAGTATAACTTACTTGAATTTAAACCTATCTATAGAAGCGGACATGTGCCTGGGCTGCCGAGTGCAGGAGTACAGGTTCCTCGTGTCCAGCGGCAGCAGGTCGATGTCGTGGAAGATGAAGCACTGGAAGCCGCCCGGCTCCAGCTTCTGACTCTCCATGAAACCCACGTTCATCAGCTTCGCGCGATTGAACTGTTTCGTACCTGGAAACAGTGTGGCTTATGATTTAGAAAGTTTACAATATAATTGGAAAAGAGCACGAGAATCTTCCGAATGTAGATTTGGAATTGTATTGAAATTATAGCGACAACAGAAATACATATGCATTCTGTGAAAATTCCAACTGTCTACCTATTACGGTTCATGAGTCTGCTGACAGATAGGCAGACGGACGGACGGACAGCGGAGGCTAAGTAACAGAGGCCCTACTCTCTAACGTCCGTCCGTCCGTCCGTCTCTATCCGTCTCTCTCGCGCGCGTCTGCAGATGAGTGCGAGTGAGAGAGACGGATAGAGACGGACGGACGTTAGAAAGTAGGGCCCCAGGGTCCAGTTGGCTACCCTTCGGAACTGAACCCAAAAAAAAATATGGCGGTGTCAGTTTCGATTAAGGCCACCCGCCAGTTCTTGTAGTACTATCTTCAGCAATACTAGAGGCATTGCTGAAGGTATCTCATGTCGCCTTATGCAGACCCGAGAATATTATGCAAGAATTTGAAGAAAAAAAAACAGGAAATACAATACCTTTCTGCTCAACGATATAAATGCCGTATTCGATTTGTTGCTTCATCAAGAATGGGTGCATGTGGTTTAAGAAAATCGCTAAATGCTGTTGGCGATCTCTGAAAATCAATAAAAACATTTTGTTTGATAAGGGTCTTTAGCCATGCACTCAGGGTTTTCTTACATTCGTGATGTGATTTATGGTAAAGAAAGAAAGAAAATAGTATGTTATGATACAAGTGAGCTAAGTTGCAGCTGTGGGTTGCAGCCCGAGCCGCAGGCGAGGGCGTAAATCAGCCGAGTGTCCAGTGAGCAAGTTGCTCACGAGTTTCATACGCACTTTTTTAACACACTTGCGAGGAAAAACAAACATGTATTGATAAATCGTTTTACCACACAGTAACAAATGCGATACAAACAACATATGAAAATTATGGGAAATGGCGCGCAAGTTTTTTTTTTTGCATGCGCCAAATGTATGGTGATTGATTACATAATATAGCCATACAGTCTACTTCAAAATTATATTTTTAGTGATAAAATGCAAATGTATTTAAACAAATTATTGTGAATTATAAATAATTTGACAATAATAAATGTTTTTTTCGTCTTAATTAAGGACACATTTATTTATTACAAAAATGTAAATGGATTTTCAGCGGTATAAAACCTCTTTGCTGTTACAAAAAAAAAAAAAACTGTATTAGTACCCGGTTAAATTGAAAATGCTGTGTTTACTCGCTTATAAATTTGCAGTTAGGTACTAACTTAACTCTGTAGGGATAATTCTATTATGCACTAGTGTGTAATATTATTATGCACGTGTGTGTTATAGTTCGGTATAAGGCCCTAAGAACGATGTAATAAGGTTCACTTTACGAGCAAGTGTGTTGAAAAGTATTAGACTCACGACATAACAAAAAAAAAGATAGAATAAACCCTATGACAAAATTATAAAAAAAAAGTTAACCTAAGAAAAAGTAAACTGAAAAATATAAATCAAATTGGTCCCGTACGAGACTGCCAAAAGGCTCCTATCTCAGCATGGTGCTGTGACATTAAAAATAAGTCAAGTAAATAGCAAGTTTTTAGTTTAAGGCGTTGTAAATAAAAGTAATAAGGGCAACATATTTTAGTATCCCAGAAGAATAAATTGTCAATGTTGTTCATACCTGTATGGCACTATAATAGCAACTTTATGTTTGGCAGTGCAGTTGGGCGGGGTATACCGCCCTCCCCACTGCACCTCGGGGAACTTCTTCTCTATGTCATCCAGTTCCATGTCCGTTGTGTTCGCTGGTACGGGACCTGTGGTCGAATTATTGAATTGTAAATGAGTTTTGAACGATACCATCGCTCATTGAGTTATTGTGATACTTCAGTCGATTCACATAATTCATCAGTTAAATATCTCTGAAAAAAATATCCTAAAAATACCTTCAAGTTGCTCTATAAATGTCAGTGTAGGTATCATTGTATCACTTGTCCGGAAGCCAGTTTAAAAGCATCCAAAATAGAATAAGAAGTAGAAGTATTTACGGCTTGTACACATAAACACGATGCGACGTCGTATCGTGCTACGACGCGGCATCGTCGCGGCATTGTCTCACGATGTGACGTCGCAACGTGCCACGATGCACCTTACGACGTCGTTGAAACTATCTTTCGCCGGTGCCGCATTCATTTGTTATTGAATGTAGCGAGTATAGTTTCAACGACATCGTACCGTGCATCGTGGCACGTTGCGACGTCGTAGATTCCCACGATGCGACGTCCCATCGTGTTTATGTGTACAAGCCGTTAGAAGTACTTTACCAAAAAGAAGGTAGCGGAGAAAAAAATTGCGTACAAGCTTGTTACTGCATTTTAGTACCTATAAATAAAACAGGTACTCCCAAATTCAGTGACGGGACTTTTCAAGCTTATCACGTAGGACATAAGGGTGAAAAGTAGCAGACCCTCAATGCACACGGTAGTCCAAAGAAAAAAAAAATGCTTACCTAAGTCAGTACTACTCTCACACATCGGCAAGGTTACTGGAGAATAATCACTCTTATTCAAGAGTTCACTCCCATTCTTCACTCCATCCAGTATCTTTGTGATCAGGATAGAAGTAGGAGTAGACTCGTTCAGTGCTGAACTGTTCACGTCTTCCAATGATATCGTTTTCGTAAGGTTAAGGGGGTTAGGGTGTCGCATTACGTTGTTTGGCACGGTGTGGTTTCCTGTCATGTTTGGAGGAGCTTCTGAGTAACCCTCGGCATAATTCATGTTAATAGGATCCGTTAAGGAGATCCTTTTTAACGAAGCTGGCGTTCTTTCGGCGTTTCTGGAAAAGTTATAAAAACTATAGATACCATTGTCAGTAAAACATATTTTTACAGCGTTTATACCCCAAGGCCTTCTAAGCAATGTTTCGGCAGGATATTCCTTTTATTATTTCAAGGGCAACGCAAGCTGGTTCAACAAGAAAAGCTACAATTCTTTGCAGTATTGATGTACGAGCCGTTTTACACCTGATGGTAATAAGTCTACACCGCTGTATCAAAAGCTGAAAATCTCAATTGCCGGTAAATACACCGCCAAAACTCTTTTTTTTCTTTCCTGGCGATAGTGGTAGTAACGTGTATGGGCTAGCGATGGTGGTAGTTCCCCAAACAAGCTCCCTTCATAAAGAGTAAGTAGGTACTTCAATCTTTGTTGTCATACCTGAGTGTCGGCTGCGTGGCGTTATAAAGCGGGGTGTAGAGGTACGTCCTGAGGGGAGAAGCATCCAGGATGGAGCCGAACAGGTACTCCACGGCCGCCAGGGCCAGCACGAGCAGCAGCAGCAGGCGCAGGGCGCGAGTCGCCCGCCCGCCGCCCGCGCTCGCGCCGCCGCCCATCAACGCATGCGGTGCTGGCGCGTGAGCATAGAACCCTGCAGAAAATATGGGCGGATGTAATATTTAAACAGAGCTACATTCAAAAAGACAGCACAAGAACATCATCAGCTTCCTCCTTTCCTCAATTTATGGGGAATATTATAATTATTATATTTAATTTGTTTTCAGCAATACGCTCGCCTCCTTTTACATGACACTTAAACATAAGTGGCGAAACGAGCCATGTACTGCAGGTGTCTCTTACAACTCTTCAAACTCCTCGGGTATTTCAGACGCGATGTCATGCACGTGTGTATTTCTTTTCGGCTTTGCTGTCACTTGTTTTTTTACGATGTTGCTATCGCTGGACGACTGTCGTTGTTAATTCTCACTTTGGCATGCATGACCTCATACAAACATAAACTTACGCCCCATTGGGGTAGATAGAAACCACAGAACGCCACCTGCTGCGATCTTTAACATACTCCTTTTGCCTCGTCCACGTTCCACCAGACCAGGCACGCCGGTTGCGAGTACTACGCACCTGACCTGTCTGAAGAACCTCACCTATAAGGTCAGTGTATGTTCTTCTAGGGAGTCATCTCCCGGCGTTGCCACTCAAATCTGCCTTGTAAATACCTTTTGTTGTTTGTCACTCATCCTCTACACTAGTGTTGCCCAAATGCAAGACCAAGACGAGACCTTAGCCAGTCTTGATCTTGGTTTTGCGTTAGTACACCTGGTCTTGGTCTTGGTATTACGCTCTCTGTCTTGGTCTTGGTCTTGCAGCAAGAGTCTCGCAAGTCTTGCGAGACTCTATTACTTAGACTAGTCTACTTTCAAATACCTATTGGCCTATTGCTATATAATAAACACGTTAGTTCAGATCTTAGAACAACATAACAGAGTAGGTACAGCTAGGTAGTAGTAAGTAGGAGCTTAATATAATTAACTTGACAATAATTAAAAAAAAATGACGCAATTTAGTACCTAAGCGTAATTACTAACTCTATGCAGGTACTTTTAATGATTTTCTGTACGTGTACTAGCTATCCTAAACTCTTCACAAACAGCTAGCGGTTAAAATAATTATCACATATACTTTTCATCTTCATCTAGACTTGATACTTCTATTCTAACTAATAAATTTTGTCGTCAGCTACATTTTTAATTGCCACCACAAACATCTAAAACATGAATTACATTTTGGATACCTACATTAAAATGTATCAGACATAATTATCATTTTTTGGAAATCTATTGTGGCTTGTGACGAACGAAAATTGTAGGAATTTTTATGCACCTATTATTTACCTATCGCACTTAAAAAAAAAAAACTGCGAGACGCAAGAGTCTTGCAGGCTTGGTCTTGTTCTTGCTCAAGTCTTGCAGGGTTCAGTCTTGGTCTTGGTCTTGCTACAATAAGTCGGTATTGGTCTTGGTCTTGCAAAAATGCAAGAACAAGACCAAGACTGCAAGACCAAGACCGATTTTGGGCAACACTACTCTACACATGATCAAACCATCTAAGCATACTCTTTTATTAAATTTTTGGTCACTACATCTTATTTAAACCGCAACTTTCCTGTTTCTCAATTTATCATTCAGAGTTACACCACTTAGGCTTCGCAAGGAACGGATTTCTACAGCATTAATTCTACTTTTAGTAGTGAGAGAGAAAATGAAAAAAGTGTGTAACTTGATGTACCGATAAGGAACTTGTAACTTATTTGACAGTCTCTGTAAGATAGTACCTAGTTTCCAGTCAGCCTCCTTCGTATTAAGCAGGTACCGTGGATTATAAAACAACACGCTAATTTATTATGCCTGGAACGCGAACGGCGGAAAGCAGAAACGTTCAAGTAAACTCCGTGCAAGATTTAATTAGATTATCAAGCTAAATTTTAATAATAGATAATTAACTTTATCCGGCCTGGAGGATGTTTAAGTTGTACCAATGTTTGTTCTGCTCATAAAATATCTAATTTACCAACCCATCAAACATTTACAAGGGGAATGTAATTTAATTAAGACGGAGTGATTTTAATTATTAATCATTGTATGAAGCATATTAATTTTGAGATTTTGATTATGATCGACAGCACGTTTAGCGCCGTGGTTGCGCGATTAGCTGCTGCGCTGCGTGTCGCGGTTCGATCTGCGCCAAGCACAAAGGTCAGAGGCGGACTTAATGCTATAGGCATTTTCTACCAGTCAAGCTTTAGGTGAAGAGCTCGTGGCTAAATAATAACAGCCGCTCGGCTTGCCTAGGTTGGTCTGTGGATGGGTGACCACCCTTACATACCGAGTTTCCTCCGTGCCTCGGAAGCACGTTAAGCCGTTGGTCCCGGCTGTAATTTGTGGATCTTTGACAGTCGTTAGAGGTAGTCAGTGGCCCAAAAAGTCTGACAACCAGTCTTACCACGGGCTATCGTATTGCCCAGTACTAACTGGGTTGTAGAGGTCAGATAGGCAGTCGCTCCTTGTAAAATACTGGTATTCAGCTGCATCTGGTTAGACTGGAAGCCGACCCCAACATAGTTGGGAAAAGGCTAGGCAGATGATGAAGCTTTAGGTGATGCAGAAATATTTGAATTATTTGTATGACCTACAGATAATTGTTCCGGGTGTGACCTTTTGTGTATGTGAGTTTTACCCACGATACTGGAGAAATGCCAAGTGTGGGGGGGGGGGGGGGGGGGGGCAAGGTAAAGGCTTAATTATTATAAATGCGTACTTGCTTTAAAATACAGCCTTGTGGAATCTGAAGTGCCGTAATATAAGATTGCACTGTGATCCACCATTACTGACAGGACTATTGTAGCCAATAAGCCTGATATAGTAGTGATGGATCGATTCGAGCGGCGCGGCGTAGTGATTAGTGACGTATCGGTCCCGCATGATGAGATCCTCGTGAAAGCCGAGAAAGAAAAACAAACCAAGTATCTTGACTTGGCTCGCGAGATTGTCGACATGTGGGATGTGACATCATTGTGCTGATGGTAGTGTCAGCCAATGCCTTAATTACCAAGAGCCTCGATCAATTCCTGAGGAGGCTCTCGTATCGAAAATAAAAGCGTGAGTTTATGTAAGTAAGTACATAATCTCCGTGATCTATGATTGAGATAGACCTGTCAGCAAACCGTACATCAATATAAGATCTCAATCTCAATAAAAATCCTTAAGGAAACCTTCACAGGGAGGATCGTACCTACATACACCCCAGACCCCACGACCGACTCCCAGTTAATTTACTTGCCGACTGTACATGACAGCTAACGTCACGGCTGTCAGATGACGTCACACATTTCAACACACGTGCGAAAGCCGGAAAAAGGGTCCTAGGGTGATTTTTTCCGTGATCCGGATTTATCCCCCGGTAAATCTGATACGCTTTAAATTGGTCGACTGACTCGTAAAACGGAATTTTGTAGAGAAGTTAAATAATAACGTCAACAGTTTATTTTAGTATTTTTTATTGGTGATGACATTATCAGATTTGAGATAAAGTTCTGGAAAAATCTTCTTGGCTTATATCTCGACTTGTTGTCGATCGATCGGAACCAAATGAAAATTGAATAATATGTACAGTGATTGTCCTTAGCAATAGGGTAGATGACATCATAAAACAATAACTCCAAGACACCAATCTCTAAAAAAACACTTTATTTTGGGCCTGAAAACCCGATTTATTTTCAATTAATTGCCAAATTCAATTTTTAGTTTCTTTGAAATTAATAAATATTTGAGTCATTGAGTTGAATAAACAGTGACATCACAGTTGGCTATTGCCAAACAAAATCTATGAGAGAACCGCGTTTTGACAGCTCTTAAAAAGTATCTCAATTGATTGGTGTGTCATCTACGCCATTATGAAGCAGCACCACTCACATACATGTGGACAAAAATTAGCTATCGAATAAAAAATATTGGAAGCTTATACTTGCTCACTTAATTGATAGTTATTATATTATCCTCGAACCCAATTAATGTTCCTATCCGACAAAAAAACGTCCAACATTACACAATCCTAAATTACTTCCCACTATCGCCGCCGGTTATAAATCAATTGTTCTTTAAGAAGAAAATGTTCCTTTATTTTTCCGGTTATCTCTATCATCCGGCTATTAGAAATTTCCGGACCTTTGACCGGTTTTTTACCTTACTCAAGCCAGATTAACCATGGCTTTACTGTGTGTAAAAAAAACGTTACTCATCCGATTTCCCCTGGTTTTGCTTATCTTGTTATACAAATGATTATTAAATCCTCGACGATAGCTCCCTTGTCAGGGAGACTTTGCTTATCTTTCTAGCTAGCCGGATCCTTTTACGTTGCCCACCGCAAAAGAGTGGGTATTTATTGCACCTATTCTTCACGCGATCGTCCATTTCGGTCCAGTATTACAAAGTTAGAGATTTAAAAGCTCAGTAGCAGCCTTAGAGCCTGGATTTGTGCCCAGTTGATGGCAATAGGCCCGCTCCCTATTACATAGGACTTTAAACATAACTGGCGAAATGTGGGTGTACTATTAGTTACACCTCTGCCAAATCCTTCGGGGATTACAGGCGTGATGTTATGAATGTTTAAGGCCCTTCTAACCCTAAAATTAACAACTCTATTTGTGGTGGTTCAAACTTCGTTTGAAAAACTGTCAGAATAAAGTTCTAATCAGCTTGCACTACAAAGCGGTTGTTACGTCAATCACTGCGGCCGAATAGTGCGAAATGAGTGGTTTTTTGCGATTTACAAAAAATCAATTAATTGGACTAAAAAAATAAAACACATAACACCTGCTTTATAGTTAGTTCAGTTAGTATGCAAAGTTTCATGATATAATTTGAAGTACTTTTTGAATACCAGCGGTTTATTGTTCGATTTGGAGGTAACTTTGGAATTTTTTTCTATCGAGAAAAGTTTATGGAATCGTGTTTTCGTCACACATAGTACCTCTTTACCATATATTTATTTCAAAATTAATGCTGCAGTATTTTAGGCGTAACGGAGGATCATGCTAAGCCATTTGAGACATGTTAGGCCCTTAAGTGTCACGAAATGAGAATGAATGCCCATGTCATGGGCTTCAGTGCACCTATTAAACAAATTATGAAAAACGTCAAATTTTCGGGCCACTGACTAGGTACCCGTTAGACTGGAAAAAATCAACAAATGACAGAAGGGACCAACAGCTTAACGTGAATAGGCCTTTAATATTCAACTTGAATAAACATCCTCGCAGCTAGATAACACTTGATTATAAACGACAGTAAACAAACTGTATAAACAACAAAATAAATTAAAAGGTCTTGCTCACTGCGTCGAGGGGAACATTTTACATTTTTTTGCATTTCCCAACGGTCTGACGACGAATCCGATTTGGCGGCAGCGTAGCCAACAAAATAAAATTTTGGTTTCTGTCTATCTGTACGACATGTATGTAGGTGGGCGACAGCAAAATTTTAAATTATGTTTGGAACTGAATACGGGTATGATGTAAACAAAGGTTTTGTTTGTACTGGGCAAATGATTTAAAATGTCGTTAATGCATTTTTGGGATATAAGCTGGAAATTACAGCTTTTTTACATATATTTTTTTTCGAAATGGCATCTCGCAGTTCAACCTAGAGAGGTTGTCGTCTGCTTAACCGGACAATCCTGTGGGTACCTTAAGTGTAAGGCTTCCAGTCAGGGCATAAAACTTGGGAATTACGGCTAAAAACTAAGAGAAAGAAAAGAAAAGAAAAAAAGTTTAATTTAGGGGGATGTGGGCGTGGGAAGTTAACTAAGGAAGTATCAAAAATTACAAAAACACTTAATTTTGCAGTATCGTTAAAAGTGTAGTTAAGTTATAAGGTACTGCAACCAAATTATGCTCATTTCTATGACCTTCTGTGATTTTTAAAACGGTACATCATCTAGAACCGATATCATTCGTCATTATTTATGTAATCAAATAGGTATTCATGCTGTCCTGGTTTCCGTACGTTTTTCTTTTTACACGGTTGACCACTGAAAAACAGCGATATGCTGTGCCGCCCATAGCACAGCATCATGCCGAGTGATAATCTGCTTTTCCGTAGTCACGATGTGTAAGCTGTCAGCTTTATTATTCCGTCCTATTGTATTTATAAATATTTGTTAAAAAAAACCAAATCAAATAATAATTTATTTGTTAACATTGGTACAAAAAGTACAGATTTTATGTTTGATGAACAGAACGCTATTTTATGCCTGGAGGCGTACAAATATGGTGTGCAAATCTAGCTGAGGATTACAATTATTACTAAAATATTAGAAAATCATGCATTATGGTATGGTAAAAACTATGTCAGAATAATTAAAATGTCAAAGTTATTTAATGTCAATATTATTATTTATCTCAAACCTCAATATTTGTAATTCTAAATTAATTCGTCATTTAAGTATTCGTCAATAGTGTAATGGCATTTTTGTTTTTTTTTTTTGAGTTTTAGTTTTTTTTTAATGTATGCTATTGTCGTTTTATATGCATGTCATGTCCCTGCAAATATCTACCCAAGTATTTATTTCTTTCTTATTTTTATTTCGCATACAGAAACCTTCTTTAACCTACATTATGAGCCGCCTATCAGCTAAACGACTATGATAGAGGACCTCATATTTTCACAGGCATTATCACTTAATGTTATCAGCGATCCATTCTGACCTTATCCCCATAACTTATGGGGTCTTTTGAAGGTATACCAACCTCAGCGAATGTGATGTGCAGGCAAGGAGCTCGGTGGAATTGTCCCATTCTTTTCAGTGACCAGTGGTATAATGAGCCATTACACCCTTATTATCTGTAACAAGGAAAATATACTTGGTAAATATTCGTACATAGCTAAATTATAACCGGACTCAATTTTAATTGACGTGCTAAGAAGATGACAAGAATCTGCTTCTGCCCGCGTAGTATGGCGACGTAGAAACGGGGAAAGACTCGACAAATCTTTTGTTCATCTGTCATTTTGTCGATATTAAATAGACAAAATGACAGATGAACAAAAGATTTGTCGAGTCTTTCCCCGTTTCTACGTCGCCATGCTACGCGGGCTGGAGGCTACCGCACAATAGTCCACTTCCAGGACTAAGTGCGGAAACCTAAACCCCATGATAGATAGATGGGTTTAATGATGTTCAAGATGAAGAAGATTGGCAAAAAAAAAAAAAAAAAAAAAATTAAAAAACCCGACTGCGTAAAAAATAACTAATAATTTTAAATAAAAACTGAAAAGAATAAAACAAGTTCAGTACGCAGTCGGGTTTTTTAATTTTTAATTTTACACTTTTTAGTTACTTAGATATACCATTTTAAAATCCTCATGAGGACCCCGATATCAAGCCGTTTAGGCTGCAGAGCGTGCCAAACATTTGAATTTGGCGCCAGAAATCCGCCATTTTTTTTTTTTTTTAAATTTCGATAAACCCGGTGTCACTTTCTCAGTAAATGCGAATCTAACGACACCTCTCAAGCTAAAATCCATAGAGCCGTTCAGACTGCAGAGCGTGCCAAACATTTAAATTTGGCGCCAAAAATCCGCTAATTTTGTTTTTTTTTTATATACCCAGTATTACCCAGTGTCACTCTCACAGTAAATACGAATCTAACGACACCTCTCAACCTAAAATCCATCGAGCCGTTCAGGCCACAGAGCGTGCCAAACAATTATACATACATACATACATATAATACTCTCGAAAAACATAACCCTCCTTCTGGCGCAGTCGGGTAAAAAGGCTAAATGTGCACACACTGCGCAAGTTTAATACTCCTACAGTAGTGGTGTATTTCTGCCAACCCTTTTGGCAAATGTAAAAATGGTCACTTTAACTATGTCTTTTGATGCGAAACATCTATAGGCGTGGGTAAAACCAAAAAATGGTGTGACGACGCATTGCGTGGCGACGCGTCGCCAACTGTCAAGTTGCCAACCCGGCCCGAACAATCCCGAACATTACCGACCTGTTGATGCAGCATAAGATCTAAATATTCGCCATGGTTTACAACAAGTCTGCTGGTCTCGGGGCACAGCGCTGGGTTACAATCTCGTGACTTCGAGTTCGATCCCAGCATAAGGATTTTCTTTTTGTGAATCGAGTCATTTTGTTTTTATTTTATTTTATGTTTTGACTTTTTTTAAGCATATTACTTGTACAAAATAATTTCGGTGTTTCACATCTGCCAGGCGTCTCGTGACGGCTCACTTTTTTTCTACCTATAAGTCTAAAATCTGAGTTACGGAAGGATTTGGGGAGGCCTTTGCTCAGCAGTGGGACATACAAGGCTATTGAAAAAAGAAACTGAAATGGTTATCCTTAAGCTAGCGGGAATTTATTGTCAGTTGTATTCCTGCATGAAGGCCTTTGCTCTGCAGCTGTAAGGCCGCAGCCGTACCCGATCGGGCACAGTGCATTGTTATTTTAATTGTGTCTGTAATTGCGGGTATCGAAGAGTTACATAATTAAGATTGCATTGAATTACGTTTGTTAATATTAATTGTGTTATTGAATTTACAATAACACTTAGATAACCGGGCTAGAGACAATTTATTTCTCTGTTTTTATTGTTTTTTTATAGTTTTATCGACCCATTTGTTTACCAAGAACAAATATAACCACAGATCGGTGTTACGACGAATATAGCCTGAAATACATAATAGTTATTTGGTTTTATGATTGTTTTTATGAATTTCGTTTGCGAATCGAAATAAAAGTATCCGGTGTAGTGTTTATGGGCTGTTTATGGTAATTCTTGGTCGAACTGATGTGGGTTTTCAATCCACTTTTCTGTTTTTGCCCTAGTTTATTTTTTGTGTCTAAATCTGGAGTCATAGCCTTTAGGTCGGCCCTTCTAAATTCGCATAGGAATAGACACATTATTATTTCTAAATAAGCATATCTTTGTCAAGAGGATCCGCGGTAAAATCCTCTTGTAACATACCTCAATAAAATAAAATTCACTGTCTAGTCTTTGGCTATTTATACTATATTTATAAAGAGGAAAGATTTGTATTTTTGTATATAACGAATAAACTTAAAACTACTGGACCGATTTGAAAAATTCTTTCAGCGCTGGGAAGACTCTATCCCCGGGTGGCATAGGCTACTTTTTATCCCTGTATTACCACGGGAACGGGAACTACCCGGGTGAAACCACGTGACGTCCGCTAGTACATTGATATAAACATGACCCCGGATACCTTTAATTAAATCTTAATATTAACCTTTAAACGTTGGCGTGACGACGAAAAAAATCTTGATAATTTACATTACAAGAAGGTACCTACTATAGGTATAATTATGTTATGAAGAACAGGGGTTATAGTTTTTCATCCCCCATAGAAAAGGGAGCATCCTCCGACCAGACGGGTATTATGTCTGGGGGGTGCCCGTCAGTTGTCGGGTTTTCTATACAGCGAATAACTTTTAAATCGTCATTTAGGAATTGCCAGTAGTTTTTGTACTGTTGTGGTAGTGCTTTTTGGAGTGCCGATACAGTACTAAACTCTCTTTTTTTATAAGAAACTTATATTTATAGTATTTATATTACAATTTTAATCCCCACGTTTGTAAACAGCTTTCAGAAATTCAGTTTAACAAGACGCCATGCCCTCATTAAAATACCTAACCTACCTACCTAATGTTTATTAAAAGGAAATTACGGATACATTACGAACCTCCCATTAAAAACAAAAGAGCGGTAAGAACAAAGAGGTAAGTACAATAATTAACGTATTTAAAAAAGCGCAATTATTTCTGATGAGAAAAAAATGGCTCGGGACGTGCGTTGCCGCCTTAATGACCTTATTTGGAGACGGTGTAAGCAGACATAGATATTCTGCTGACGTAAGTGATGATTTTCTTTTATAGGAGAGGAGAACTTGTAATGGGTATGGGCAGAACCGTTTTTAAAGCGACTTTTGTGTAAAACGTTTAAGAGAAAAGGTTTCCTATTATAGCGGTACAAAGAATGAAAGAATCAAGTCAATGGCAAAAAGTCCCTTAAGGTTACACAAGTTGGTTATTCTTCCATACAAACGTAGTATGGTGATTACTCGTCTGTTTGACGGTGAAGGTTCAAAACTAAAAATTATATTAACTGGTCTTGTCATTATCTAGCCCTGTATGGAAGCAGAATTGGAAAAAAAATATTGGTTTGAAAGTTATGAGCGTCGAAACTTCCATATTTTATTACTAATTTTAACTCATCTTTGGGCGTAAATAAATAACTTATGTAGTATGAAAATAGAAAAAGTGAAACCGTACAGGGATAGATAATTTATTCAAAAGTTCAAATTATTTGTTTTGAGAAGATACATCCAGTAGTTTTTCCATAATATCTATACGCCCAAAAGTCAATTTATGAAATTTTACGCACTTATTTTCGTTATAAACCGTCGTATATTTCCTTACATAAATAAATAAGAAAAACTAGGTAAATTAATACTTAATTGAACTAGATAAATTAAAAACTTTCCAATAGCATGCATGTTAACTACGCCCGCGAACGAGTTCGAGCCATCGACTAGTGCAACCTTAACACTGTGTTAATGATTGAATTAGCATTTTTCAAAAAAAGTTAG
Organism: Xestia xanthographa; assembly: GCA_905147715.2. Taxonomy (NCBI): domain Eukaryota; kingdom Metazoa; phylum Arthropoda; class Insecta; order Lepidoptera; family Noctuidae; genus Xestia; species Xestia xanthographa. The sequence continues at coordinate 9,563,330 of LR990660.1, read as the reverse complement.
TTCATGAAAAAACTAACTGGTCACATGATCTCATCAAAGAGTAAGTAACATAACAGTGCAAAACAATTTAGTCTGATTTGTTTAAGTTACTAAGTTTAAGCCGGCGGCAAGATGGGCAGATGACATTGTTGCCATTGCGAGAATATGACGACCCGAATGGCGCAGCGGTAGTGAGTGAGGCTGCCTTACTAGGAGCTCGTGGCTAAATAATAACCGCCGCTCGGGTTGATCTTTAGGTTAAGCTGTGCTTGCCTAGGTTGGTCTGTGGATAGGTGACCACCCATTCCATACCGAGTTTCCTCCGTGCCTCGGAAAGCACGTTAAGCCGTTGGTCCCGGCTGCCATTTGTTTCCGAGTCATGGACGTATAAATGTATAATAAGTATATATTTACAAACAAAAAGTATCTATGTAGTATATCAACTATCTGGTGTCCAAGATGCCTTGTTGCTTAGTGTGGCACTAGATAGCGCTGTGCGTAATGTCCAGCGATATTTATTTATTTTTAATATCCTGGATGCACGCGGTGGTGGTGGCATATTACCCAGTACTAACTGGGTTGTGGAGGTCAGATAGGCAGTCGCTCCATGTAAAATACTGGCATTCAGCTGCATCCGGTTAGACTGGAAGCCGACCCCAACATAGTTGGGAAAAGGCTAGGCAGATGATGATGATGCACGTGGAGCTTGGCACAATCAAATAGAGATCCATACCCAGCAGTGGGTGAAGTCGGGCTGTGTGCGGACCAATCCAGCTATACAAAACCAGTTTATGCGAATCTCTCATTGCACGGAAAATCTATACAAAGCGAGGTCATGTCATACTGGAAATGTACAGCTAGATGTGTCGCCATGTGTACCACATGTGTATTCGTTTATGACCGTGGCATCACTCTGGGCCCTATCAGAATACCAGTGCTGTGACTTTTTTTTTTAAATGTCACAGCACTTTGCTGAGATAGGAGCCTTTTGGCCTTGCACAGGACCATTTTGTTTTTTTTTTTTATTTTTTCTCTTGTTTACTTTTTTATATAATTTTGTAATTTCTATTGTATCTTTTTGTTTCTGTTTATCCTGTGTGAGTCAATAAATACTTTTCTTTCTTTCTTTCTTTACCACTATCGGCATATTTATTTGGGTCGGTAAATTTTGAAGAAATAGAAATGAAACAGGTATGTATGTAAGTTCGTAAGCACATAAACAAAGAAATAACAAGCAACCTTCGCTAAGTACGGGTCAACTTGGCAGGCCATCCGAAAAGGGTTAAAAAACGCCAAAAAACAAAACATTTTCTAAGCAAACAATTGATTTCCGGCAAAACATGTGACGTAACCCTAAAAATGTTCCCGACTACCCGGATGGGTCAAAAATTCACACGCGGAAGGGTTTCAGCGCCATTTTCCGGACAAAGGGTCAGAAAATTCAGGGTTGTATTTATTTTTAGGTAGGGTAGTCCGTGAAATTATCAATGAAAATATCCATGAATGTTTTTAAACGATGCTTCATTTTAAAAGTGCGGAACTGAAATTTTTTCAGTAGGTATTTGATTCGAATACTTGTAATTTTGTTAAGAGAAGCTCGTGGCTGAATAATAACAGCTGCTCGGGTCGATCGTTGGGTTAAAACGTGCTTGCCTAGGTTGGTCTGTGGATGGGTGACCACTTATTACATACCGAGTTTCCTCCGTGCCTCGGAAAGCACGTTAAGCAGTTGGTCCCGGCTGTTATTTGTGATGTTTGACAGTCGTTACAGGTAGTCGGTGCCCCAAAAGGTCTGATAACCAGTCTTACCAAGGGATATCGTATTACCCGACACTAACTGGGTTGTGGAGGTCAGATAGACAGTCGCTCTATATAAAATACTGGTATTCAGCTGCATCCGGTTAGACTGGAAGCCAACCCCAATAAAACTTGGGAAAAGGCTAGGTAGATAAGGATGACTTCTAATTTTGTTAAGATTGATGGATTGTGTAAGGTATATGGCAGAGAAAGAAGTAAATGAATGAAGAAAACGTGAAACGTGAATGAATTTAATTGAATTGAACGTGTTGCGCCGTCCCCTAGTAGAATGGACAAGAGCGGGAAGATGATAATGATTTTTAATTTTGTTATTTATACGGCCAGTCTTACCACCATAATCATTGAACACATTTCTTTAATTTCTTCTTTCTTTTTTTTTCTTTCTTTTCTTCTTTTTTTTTTATTTCATTGTCATTTTTTTATTTCTCTGTGAGGGCGTGGGTTCGTATCTCACTTCTGACACCATGTTATGTTGGTTGGTTGGAATTAAAGATACCGTTGGGTACACTTGGTTTATTCACAACAAACACAGGTAAGACAGACAGCAGTATTATAGACAGGATCAGACATAGCAGTGACAAGTGTCGGCTACCGGAAGTACATATCTATACTAATATTATAAAGAGGTAACATTTGGTTGTAAGTTTGTATGTAGGGGGTAATCTCCGGAAGTAATGAACCGATTTCAATCTCCATTCGAAAGCTACATTCACCCTGAGTGACATAGGCTATATTTTATCCCCGTAGTCCCACGGGAACGGGAACTACGCGGGTGAAACCGCGTGACGTCCGCTAGTATAGGGAACGTGCAGGAACTATAGGTGGCAGCACTAAACGACAAAAGAGACACTATGCGGACAGTAAAGGAAACTTATCAGTTGACACGCAAATTATCTCTTCAAAAATATTATTTTTGATTAGGTATGTTAGAAGGTATAAAACATGGGTTCCAGTCTTTAATAATAATCGTCAGCGTAACATGAATGTTGACCAATATGAATTTTGTATGTTTCGTCTACTTTCTCTGCTGAAAATTGTGGTGCATGAAGAAATGATGGCTTATACAACTTTCTTATTTTCAACACCATGTTTTAATGGAAGAATCCTTTATCAGCGAGAACAGTATCTCCAGGCTATAACAAATCAATCCACAATCATTTGTTATAAGCAATCACTAGAACGCCCTCCGTAGCATTTAGATACAAAACTTAGGAAACCACAAAGAGTGCAGCCAACTAAAAACTTTGTTGTATAACCATGTTTATAATCTGAGTTCATGTGGAGACTGTTGAGGAATATTCGGTTTGAACTTCAGTGCAGTCTAATATGTGTGTTCGCTGAAGTTTAAATGGTACTGGCATGTTTGCTTGGACGGCTGATTTTGAACTTTTTCAATGCAGAGTGTAACAAAAACAAATTGTTTTCAAATATTTTTCTTACTGCATTTATCCATTTTTTGCGTTTTTCACATAGACATGGTATGAGAGTACTATTCTTTGGAAAGTAGGTCATAGAATTTTATTATTATACGCTATTTGATTATTTTTCATTTTTGTAGATGTATTGGTACATCCAGAAATGCAACAATGCATTATGATTAGCCAGAATAATAATTATCAATAATACAATTAATTCTGTTTACTTGTTTTACATGTCAATGTCAAGTAGTAGTAGAGTACAAGATTCGGATTGGCGACGCCAGTCGGCAGCACCGTCGTTGTGCACGTTCCCTATACATATATATATTCCTAGACAATCATTAGTGGTGATTGTCTAGGATTGTATTGACACACTATTACATACTAAATAGTGATGTCACAACAAAAAAATCTGCTTATTTCATACCTAAATCAGTTTCTTTTCTAATTTGTCTAGTCGATAGTCCACACTCTGTAAAACTCTAATAGGGTATATGCATGATTTTTTTTATCACTCTAAACACAGCGTATTAACATCAGAAATAGCAAAGTGCAATTATTTTTTTAATATCTATAAAAATACTAAGTTCCGATACAGCGAATGACGTCATTCGCTGCATCGACGTACAAAAAACAGTTACACATTGCAATATTAATAATTAGCTTAGGTCTAATAGTAAACAAACGCATAACCCACACTATTGTCCACGGAATAATATCGATTTAAAAGAAATAAGGAAACGGACGTATACAGAAAGGGACAGTAAGAATATAATAAAAAAACTTTTTTGCAAAAAATAAAACCGACTTCAAAAAACACAAAAAAGTGAAAAATAAGTTTAGCTTCAGAAGTCGGTGACTCTTGTTTGATTGATTTCGTTTTTTTGTCACCGACTTCTGAAGCTAAACTTATTTTTCACTTTTTTGTGTTTTTTGAAGTCGGTTTTATTTTTTGCAAAAAAGTTTTTTTATTTTTCCATTTTTAGTTGTTCCCAAATATTTGCAATGAATTTATTTGGCATTGTTAACAATACATGTCATGGTAATAGGCGTATCCCCATTATATGGAACTTAACACACCTTTTTTTTTTCGGATGGGAAATCATCAAATTATCGCTCTGGGCGGAGCGGAAGGGAGTGTCAGACTTTTACTGACTAAAACCCATCCATGTTCTTTCTTAGCCCTTTGTGTTCCAGGGCCGCAGTATCTCTTTAGAACAGTCCCTTTTGCTGACATCTCTTTGAGGCGTGCACGGAACACGAACGAACTGTCGAAATCTGGGTGTATTGTACACATCTGCGTACCCCCTCAGACCATACAGGCGTGATGTTAAGTTATTTGAGTCGCGCGCTGAACACAATCGCGCCAACTTAGCATACCTAACTGACGAAATCTCGGTGTATTGTATATATACATCTGCATACCCCCTCAGAGCATACAGGCGTGATGTTACGTCATGATGTTGTATAAACAATAAACATCCAAGTGATTGCAACATTCACGGCACGTTTGCCGTCTATTTTTGAAGAGTTCCATTGTATATCTCCGAAGATCAGCATCAGATGTTCACAAAATTTAAATGGGACCACACGGGAAGCACCAGCTTTCAAATAAAAAAAGAATTGTCAAAATCGGTTCACCCAGTCGAAAGTAATGAGGTAACAAACACAAAAAAAAAAAAAAAAAAAAAAAAAAAAAAAAATACAGTCGAATTGAGAACCTCCTTTTTTTGGGGAAGTCGGTTGAAAATAAAAAAGCTTATAAACCTGAATGGTCACACAGACCAACTCTAAACAGCGCTACCCGTCCAGATCTAGTTCGTAGTCACCAATCAGATCACAACATAGCATCAGCAAGAAGCAGTCATCGTTAAGGATGACCAGAAAGTAATTCAATAGCTATTTTTCTAAATTTGTTCTGATTAAGAGCGAAAATATCTAAATTTATAAAATGTGAGTTGCACGTTTCTAATAATCGGCGGAGTGGAGCTCTCTCCCCAGCATTTGTTCTACACTCCTCTGTGTAGAACAAGCGGGTTGCCCGACTTCCCGCCGATTAACAGTCCTAGGTACTACATAACATAGTTTATTTGAAAGTTCCATACAATTAAACCTATTGTTGCATATGCCGTACAGCATCATAACCATCAGCAGTGAACGCCTGTGCTCCAAGCTTAATATGTTGTACTGTTTCATCAGATCCGCATAGGAAATCTTACTTACCACAAAAATTCCAAAAGAAATCTGACTAAAAAAGGTTCAATATAAATACAACATTATAACTCCCTCGTGTAATGTTCCTGGCTTATACACAATGTAGGTACATGGGCAAACACGGCATCAAATTATTAGGAATTCCGTAACATTGAAATGGGACTCTTTGTTAAATCTACCTATACGGAAAGTAGCTATGGATACGTGTTTTTCAATCGTGAAGAGTCCCTGGTAATGAGATATGAGTTAAAAGGGGTTCTATCTATTACTCTTTTGTTGTTAAAGTAATTATCATGTTAATCATAGACCTTTTATCGGATGGAGCGGATTTTTCGCATTACAGACCCAAATATCGACCATTTGGGTTTAGGGAAAGATCTTACCTAAATTTTAATCTAGGTGTGCCCCACGACGTTTATCCGCGTGAAATAATTATAAAAATATTAATTCCTTAGTTGAATCGGATTTTGTTATCAATTTCAAGGATTTTATTGTTTTGCAAAAGGTCCTAATCCTTTTTCTAAAATAAAAGTATTAGCCTAAGTTAATGAAAGTTCCGTCAAAATCGGTCAAGCCGTTTCGGAGATTAGCCGGAACATACAAGACAAAAAAAAATGTTTTTGCTATAAGTACCATTTAATTTTCATTTATGCATTCAGTACCTAAGAAGCTGTTATTTTGAAATTACAAACCAAACATTTCAATTTTATTTATTTGTAAAGATTAGTGGTATGTATATTTAATTCATTCGTAGTCCGATTTAAGGTTCTGTAATCAAAACGTGCCAACTAAAGCACGTTAAGCTGTTTGTCCCGTCTACCATTTCTAGATCTTTGGCCGTCGTTACAGGTAGTCAGGGACCCGAAAGTTACACCGGCCTGACCACGGGGTATCGTATTACCCAGTACTAATTGGGTTGTGGAGCTCGTGGCTAAATAATAACAGCCGCTCGGGTCGATCCTTAGGTTAAGCCGTGCTTGCCTAGGTTGGTCTGTGGATGGGTGACCATCCATTACATACCATCCATTACATTATTTCCTCCGTGCCTCGGAAAGCACGTTAAGCAGTTGGTCCCGGCTGTCATTTGTGATCTTTGACAGTCGTTACAGGTAGTCAGTGGCCCAAAAAGTCTGACAACCAATCTTACCAAGGGGTATCGTATTACCCAGTACTAACTGGGTTGTGGAGGTCAGATAGGCAGTCGCTCCATGTAAAATTCTGGTATTCAGCTGCATCCGGTAAGACTGGAAGCCGACCCCAATAAAACTTTGGAAAAGGCTAGGCAGAGAATTGGGTTGTGAAGGTCAGATTATAGGTTCCCCAGACGAACACTATCGATAGGGCTTTAAACACGCGTTTCAAAAACATGAGCTAGCAAACTACATGTGTCAAGAGTCGAGACCGTCAGCAGTTACAAAACGGTTGTAACAATCGGATTAAACAATTTTCACTTTGATTGACGAAGGGCGGGGTTTTGGGGCACTTTCTCCGGTAAACGTTGACGTTCAAAAGTGCCGATTTATCAGCCTAATTTATATAAATTACATTTTTGATTTGTTGGTTCCTGCTGTTTAAAAACTCGTCTACATTTTAATGAGTTGCTGCATCAGGTGGCCTACCATCGTCTTAAAGCAGGATCGTTTTAATCTTGTTCCAGTGTGGGTATGAGACGGAGCTATAGATGACGTCTAGCGCCATCTCTTTCCCACACTGAAATAAAATTAAAACAATCCTGCAATCCTGACGTCATTGTAGGCCACTAGCCCGCGTAGTATGGCGACGTAGAAACGGGGAAAGACTCGACAAATCTTTTGTTCATCTGTCATTTTGTCGATATTAAATAGACAAAATGACAGATGAACAAAAGATTTGTCGAGTCTTTCCCCGTTTCTACGTCGCCATGCTACGCGGGCTGTTCCCAGAGTCACGTTAAAAGAAGAAAGAAAATATTTTCGCCTCAAAAAGCAATGTGATTATTTCTCCACCGTATTTTGGTTTGGTCATGATAAAGGAATTTTAATACTGTATTTAGTCAAATTCTTTACCACATATTATGCTTCAAAATACACGTAATACACCAAAAGTATTTATAAAGTAAATATTGACCACAAGCAGTCGAGTGTTTGCGGTCGCGAAATTCGTGCGCTGCGGTTTTAACGCAAATATAATATTTTAATCTTCTTTGCTTGTCCGTTGACGTGTAATAGAATTATGTTTTGAAGTCTGTTTCGTGTAGATAAAAGTCGGGATATGATTAATTTTTAAATCTCCATATTAATTTTATGCTTTCACGATTTAAAATTAAAATTATACTGTCTTTATCGTGATTATTAATTTATTTTGAACTCCAGTATAGTTTAGATTTTGAAAAGAAAATGTTGGAATAATCTTGATTTTCAATACATCATTTTTAATGCACTGTTTAATACTTTCACGGTTTTTCACTACACTCAAAGTACTTACGGGATAATATCCGTGATTTTCTTTATTAATGAGCTCCCGATATTTCGACGCTGTTGCAAGCATCATGATCGCGGGAATTTTTATTTCTGCACTTAATTAGGAAATAATGTAGGTGTTAAAAAGAAACTCAGGATTTTATTGCTGATAAAGAAGTCTGCCCACTACAGCGTACCATGCACGCCGTGCTATGAACGTATCAAGCACGGAAAGAAACATGACACGGACTACTATGCTATGCCCACTAGAACATAACAACAGCGTATCATACCCATATAGAACGGGTTTAGAACGGTCATTTTACGCAGGTATAACGGGTTTAGAACAGTCTAATACGCGGTTATAGTCTCAAAGAACATTTGCCGAATTTGAATTTTGCCTATGACATTTAGTCCGCCTCTGTACTTTGTGCTTGAAGTGTTGTGAAATAAATAAATATTATGTTGCCTGATACGTTCATAGCATGGCCGTAGTATAGTACAGTGTAGTGGATAGAATCCCTAATCGTCATGGAATTCTGTTTAACATACAACGTTACATTAATGATGTACTTAGTTTCTCGAAAAACGCGTGCGTACTTGTAAGGCGGAATTCCTATTCGTATCTATTTCCCAGCCAACATAAACGGCTTGCATATTAAAAGATAATAAAGAACCTTGACAGTGACTCACATAACATACGACGTACCCATATTAAAATTCGATTTATCCACTTCCCGAAGATATGACTACGCTAAATCAAAATCAGCAATTTTGTGGGGCAAGACTCCCCATAAATAACCCCCTGGGGGGTTAAGCCTGAGGGGGACAGGTGATAAGTTATGAGGGATGGTGTGTAGTGTTGCCCGGTCTAGTGTGTCATAATAATATATCGGGATGCAATGATAAAAAATCGGGAATTTGATTTTCAAATTCAGGAGTTTTAGAACAGCTATCACAGGCTACAAAAAAACATGTTCCTTAATTTATTTTTAACAGACAGTCATTTTTTTCACAGTGGCAGGGTCTTGAAAAGAGTGCCATTGCATGGTTACTGCAAGAAATAAAACTTCTATAATGATATTTAGTTCGAATTTTGGTGAAAATATATTTAGGATGTGAAAGCGAAAATATTTTTTTTGTACCAACAGCTTTTCCTGACAGAGATTTCGATCCAACACTACTGGTCTGAAAATCGGGATATTCTGGTTCCCGATCAAACGTGAATCCGTCAGCTGGCATATATTTTATATTTGACGTCACTATTCCCCAAAAAAGGGTTGAAAGGGTGCATAAAGTGTTATTGATATATCTTTAATAGTGCCAGTTGATAGGGGTCGATAAATTGACAAAACGGTTTATTCTTGGATTGATGTTGGGATTTTTGTTAGTTTAGTAGTCGTGAAGTTTTGTGAAAAAAAGGTTTACGTTTAAAATCAAGGTTTGGCGAAGTACCAATGGTGTGTTTAAAAAGTAATAATGAACTACCCTACTAAAGTAGAGACTGAAAAGTACCCACATATTCTAGATGTAGATATAACGTATAGTCGTAATGTCGGTGGTGCCGACAATACGACAATAAACGAAACATACATTGGTACAATACTAGTTTACATACAATACTAGTTTACACACGTAGTTCATAGGAATATTTTTAAACCATCAAATAAATAATAACATCGAAATAAAAATAAAAAAAAACTAAGTGTAGCATAAAACTGTAAACGAAATAGTATATACGCATTTATAAATATTATTTCATTAACCTTAGGGTATTATTTACACTAACTAATTCGCACATGGAATGCCAGATTCAGGAACGAATTTGGCAGTAGTAAAAAACTGGTGATCCTATATCATAGAAACAGTATAAATAAACGATAAACCAACGCCATCTTTCTTTGAAACCGAGCGAAAATAGCAAGCAACGGTTTAAGATATTTTCCAATAACACAACACAATTCATATCAATGACAACTTGTTTCCCAGTTGACCGACTGCTAACTAACTGTTACGGATAAGTTTCTTTTAGTTTCTTTGGTAACTAGTTAATAGTTTGTCGAAGGAAAAACGTAAAAACAGCAATACAACCCTTGGGTACGGATATTTATCGCTTCGTGTCCGTTTGAAGTTTGTTTTCCGGTCGATACATTGGTTGATATCAATTTCATATTCGATGCTTGCTGTATTTAAACTCATAATTAAAGTAACATCACATCACGTTGGATCGAAAACTCGACGACCCGAATGGCGCAGTGGTAGTGACGCTGCCTTACGTTCTTAGGGTCCCGGGTTCGAATTCCGGTTGGAGCAAATGTTTGTGAGATGAACATGGATATTTGTTTCCGAGTCATGGATGTTTATGTGTATAATAAGTATGCTTTTAAAAACAAAAAGCATCTACGTATGTAGTACATCAACTATCTGGTGTCCTCGACACAAGCCTCGTTGCTTATGTGGCATTAGATAGCGCTGTGTGTAATGTCCAGCGAAATTAATTAATTAATTTATATTTATTTATATATCACGCCTTTAATCCCCGAAGGCTTGAGCAGAGGTGTAACCTAACACACACACACACACACACACCTATCACCAGTTGTGTTTAAGTCCCATGTTATAGAGGGCCAGCCTATTACCATCAACCTGACACAAATCTAGACTCCGTGTGTGCTACTGAGAAGTTCCCAATGGAAGAACCTAATAACACTTTGCCCGACCTGGGAATCGAACCCAGGACCTCACGCTTAGTAGCCGCACCTGCGACTACGAGTACTAGACCAATAATTACAATATTACACAAGTACTTTTGAATTATAAAGCTATTAGGTATCCAAGTAATGAGGAGCTCGTGGCTAAATAATAACAACCGCTCGATAACCTAAAGATTGACCTCTTTAGGTTAAGCCGTGCTGGCGGAGGTTGGTCTGTGGATGGGTGACCACCCTTACATACTGACTTTCCTCCGTGCCTCGGAAAGCACGTTAAGCAGTTGGTTCCGGCTGTCATTTGCAGATCTTTGACAGTTGTTACAGGTAGTCAGTGGCCCAAAAGTCTAACAACCAGTCTTACCAAGGGGTATCGTATTACCCAGTACTAACTGGGTTGTGGAGGTCAGATAGGCAATCGCTCCATGTAAAATACTGGTATTCAGCTGCATCCGGTTTAAATTATGTTTTTTTCTCACGGATAAATTTCAATTTGTGCACAACAAACTTAATAGACAGCAAAAAGACATCTCATTTTCGTAGGCGGATCGTAGCACCGACCATCAACCGTAGCACTGCATGAGCTACGCCGTAGCCAGTGTCGTAGCGCATAGTGCTACGAGCTACGAGCACCTACGAGGATCTAGAGCCCGGACGTAAACAAAGAGTTGAGTTGAAGTTAGAGCAAAGTAACATAAAAATTCACGTTGTTTTTCTGTAGAAGAGAATGTCTACATTAAAACCGGCCAAGTGGGAGTCGGACTCGCGCATGAAGGGTTCCGTACCATAGTAGTAGAGGAGCCCCCTTTAATTTTTCAATAAGTTTTTAATTATTTGTAGTTATAGCGGCAACAGAAATACACATTCTGTGAAAATTTCAATTGTCTAACGGATCATGATCTGACAGTGGAGGGTTAGTAATAGGGTCTCGATAATAATATAATAATAAATTTTATTTTTCTCGATGGTTAATCTTCGGTACGGAACCGTAATAAAGACTAATTAACATTCAATAATACGACAGTAGACTCGTAATGATTTAAACTAAGAACTTTTCTCAAAGACATTCATAAAAATCACTATCACTACATATTACAAAACAAAATCGCCCGCCGCGTCTGTCCCTATGTATGCTTAGATCTTTAAAACTACGCAACGGATTTTGATGCGGGTTTTAGAGTGATTCAAGAGGAAAGTTTTAGTATGTAATTGCGGGCAGGCGAAGCCGCGGGCATCAGCTAGTGTTCAATAAACTAAACTACCCATATTTCTCTTTACAAAATACGTTGCCCTGTTCTAGACTGGCGCTATAAAAGAGAAACAATGGCCGCCTCTAGTTTACCTGAAACGGCCGGAGCCGTTTCGTTACGTCTATTTACGGCCCGTAGATGTGTCAAGTTTGGGTTTCTTATTTTACCTTACGTGTGTGTTTTGGTGCTGGTTTTGTTTTTGTTTTTAAGATTATTTTAGGCTGTCTCGTGTTTACTGTCTCGATGGTCTAGTGATCGTGCGCTACTGCGAAGAGTGAGGTCCTGGATTCCTAGAACGGTTAGTGTTGTTCGGTTTTTTCATCTGGAATTTCTAAGTAGTAGCTTGGAGACAGGATCTGAGTCCGGTTAATGGTAATCGGCGGTTAAGTAGAGGTAGGTTAGGGTAATGCGATTTTCTTAATAGTGGTTGGAAGATTGTGGCAAGACCGATTTAATAATAGTTTTTTTTATAATGTGGGTACTCCGTCCGCCAAGATTGTAATTTTATGTTGATATAGTTGCATTTTCACTGTTGGCAGTTCTAAAAAGAAAGAAAGGAAATTGTGTTTATTCGGCATAATTAAAAAAACAAAAACACCTTCAAAATTTAACAAAATAGTTAAACAAACAAAACGAATAATGACAAAAGGGCTTCTGGTCAGCATTATGCAAGATGGCAACCCAAGGAGGGCTTGCTACCTGACGCTTACTAGCTAGCTTCTTACCGTATATACATACATCATAGCTTGTAATGAATAATAATAAATTAAAATCAATGTAAAGCTCACAAAAACTACCTACTCTTGCATTTCAAATATCCTCCAGTATAAACTTAAACGCACTATTCGTACAAAATTAAATTTCGCCAGTGAACGTTGACTTTTCACGGAGCACGAACGCTAATTAAATTATCCTCTTGAATAAATCTAATAGCAGCCGGTCAGCGCGTAATATATGCAACGTTTATCGGAAAATGTGCCAAGTTATATCTAATTATTAATTAACTAGCAATTGCTTGGGGTTTCGCTCGCGTCGACGCTAGAAATCATTTCACGAAAATATCCAACCGGTATCACAGAATAATAACTCCGGTATAAAATATAAGAAAAACTCAAACCATTTCTTTTAAAGTTACAGGCACTTTTGAGTTCGTGGCTTAATAATAACAGCCGCTCGGGTCGATCTTCAGGTTCGCCGCACTTGCCTAGGTTGGTCCGTGGAGGGGTGACCACCCGTTATATTCCGAGTTTCCACTGTGCCTCGGAAATCACGCCAATCGGTGGGACCAACCGGTTGGCGTGATTTCCGAGGCACGGCTGTTATTTGTAGATCTTTGAGAGTCGTTATAGTTCCCCGAACTGCCCGAACTATGCCGAATGTCTCACAACCAGTCTATGGAGTCTAGGTAGTTACTGGGTTGTGAAGGTTAGATAGGCAGTCGCTCCATGTAAAATACTGGTATTCAGCTGCATCCGGTAAAACTGGAAGCCGACCCCAACATAGTTGGGATAAGGCTAGGCAGATGATGAGTTACAGGCACTTATGAATTGTCAAAAACAAAAAAAAAAAGCTATAATCAAGCCAAAAGGCACAATAACTATGTTTGGTTGACCGTACTTTCCCAAGACATAACTTTGTTTTTTTTTTCTTGTGGTCCCAAAATACCATGCAAAAATATTTAGGGGAAATCCGGGTCCTGCGGCCCGCGGTCCTGGTCCCGAAAGCCCCCCGACCCCTATTAACGGGCTGTAGTTGCCCATAATGTCATTTCTAACATCTCTATCTAAGAAAATGGACAAGACACAATGAACACTTTTAAATCAAAATATTGTTTCAAATCTAAATCTAATCTAATCTAATCTGTGTGTTGTCTCTATGTTTCTCTTGTATCTAATCTATGTCCTACCCCAGGTCATAGTCTACCAGGTCTAATTTCATCAATATCTATTTAGTCGTTAAGCATGAAAGCATGACAGACTAACTTACAGTCACATTTATAATATTAGTCGGAAGTCGGGACAGGATATTCATTAAAGAGAAATGTGAACCAGAGATGTGAGCGAGCTTCCATTGTATGTCGAGCAATTAAAGTACGGTACAAGCTTGCGGTTTTGTCTATTAAAATAGTTTAATGTTATTTAATTATTTACTTTATGAAATAATTAAGCATTCTGTATGTTTTGTGACTGTTCAAATATGCGGATAGTAATGGTATTTAAAAGACTTTAAAACGGAACTGGACTTTAGAAGAGACCACAATCCCTGAGTTTGTTTCGGTATTTATTCTCAGGGGTTGTCAATTAGGAAATGCCCGTTCTCTTGAAACATAATAATGACGTGTAAAAGTGATTTAATATCCTATTTGCAAAATAAATAATTTCATTTCATTTGGTTTTAGAGGAAAGTATTAAAGCTCTGTGTAAATAAATATCTGTGACCGTCGTTTTTAATCAGTTTTTCTCTCAGTAGAAACCACGGAGTGTGAATTTGTGCCCGATTGATGACAATAGGCTCACCACCTTAAACATAATAGGCGGAATGTGGATGTATCGTTAAAACCTCTGCCTCAACCTGTAGGGATTATAGGCGTGATATTAAGTCAAGTTTCGTATTTATACAACGGTTTTTGACTATTTCATCATCTTTAGCCCTGATAGAACGCCTAATTTATAGTTCTCACTTATTTAAAATTAAATTAAAAGCCTTCTTGTTGGAAAAATGCTTTTACTCGGTATCAGAGTTTGTGTCAAATGATATAAATAGTCACTTATAATAATAGCAGTGAACAAGCTTTAATTTAAATAATTTTCTTACTTTAGCACTATGTTCATCAATCAGACCTTGAAAAAGTATTTCTCTTTATATTTTTGACATTAAATTTGACATTACTTCGCTAATTTATTTGTCATTGTATTTTTTGTTGACATATTTTAAATTAATTGACTTTTGAACCAAACTTTTCACTTCAATTATAATAGGGTTTTAAATGTATTTGTTTCTGCCTGTGATAATTTTATTTAATATCTAATGTTCAACACAATGTAAATTGTTTATGAATAAATAAATACATGAATGAATGAATAACCTAACCTAACATTTTGAAAAGACAAACAAAACCAAACCAGTTCAAACTCATGTCGTAATGGTAGAAACGCAATCTAAGCATAGCCCTGATAACCGTCGCAGACCCGGCTTTGAATGATTCCCGTATAATTCCAACATGAATATAAAAAGGTAGGCGTACCCCACCCGGGCTTATCCGGACCGCGCCTGAATTATATTCAATAAGACGTTATTACCGCGAATAGTAATAAAAGTAAGTCCATCGGCAATTCTGTTTGAGCAATTCTTTTGTGTGCTTTGCAAAGATGGCTTGTAAAAGTACATTAATTTGTGGTAAGTTGTTATGAGCTCAATGAGGAGTCAGTACTAAAGATATCTCTTATTGCAAATACGTGAGTATATGTATTAGAGCAAAAGTTTGTCAATAGAGCCACTTTTGAAAGGTTATAACAAACTTTGATTCGTAATAAGAGACAGAAATAAAGTAAGCAAATATGTACAGAGGCCAAAGCAAATAAGTAATCAGGGTCGTCAGATATAGTTGCAGTTTTTTTAGAAACTATTTCACGTCATCAGGTGAAATTTAATATTAACAGATTTGAATATTTCTATCAATTTCATTTCATTTCATTCGAAAACATCCATCGGTTTCTAAGAAAACTGTAACTATATCTGACGACACTGGTTACTTATTTGCTTTGGCCTCTGTACATCTATACTTCTATACTAATAATAATAATATTATAAAGAGGTAACATTTGTTTGTAAGTTTGTATGTTTGTAAGCTTGTATGTAGGGGGTAATCTCCGGAAGTAATGAACCCATTTTTAAAATTGTTTCACTGGTAGAGAGCTACATTATTCGTGAGTGCTATAGGCTATATTTTATTCCCGTACTCCCACGGGAACGGGACCTACGCGGGTGAAACCACGGGACGTCAGCTAGTAATATTATAAAGAGGTAACATTTGTTTGTAAGTTTGTATGTTTGTAAGTTTGTATGTTTGTAAGTTTGTATGTTTGTAAGTTTGTATGTTTGTAAGTTTGTATGTAGGGGGTAATCTCCGGAAGTAAGGAACCGATTTCAAAAATTCTTTCACCATTAGAAAGCTACATTCACCCTGAGTGACATAGGCTACATTTTATCCCCCTACTCCCACGGGAACGGGAACTACGCGGGTGAAACCGCGTGACGTCCGCTAGTACAGAATATACTCTCACGCCTTTAACCCATGGGGGTATGCAGAAACTACTTGCTTCGATCTTTACACACTCCTTTTGCGTCATCCACGTTCATTCATCTGGTCGTACATGAACGCTATAAAATAATAATATTCAGCTGCTTAAATTGAGACAAGATGATAACGATTCAGTAGGTAATCAAACCCAAAAACAAACCAAGATCTAGAAAAAAAACAATAGAAAACTGAATCAACATCACCGAACACTACAACTAACGTCCAAAGAATTTATGTAGGAAACGTATCGGATGTGATACCAACCCGTATCACTCCTTCCCTCGCAGTACCTCCCTGATTAATGTTGTATCCCGTCAAAGGCTGCCATTCGCACTCGCCCTCGCGATTCATTACTCGACGGGTGTTGCTGAAAAATCTGCTAAATGTAGTGGACAGTAATCGATTAATCGTTACGCGAAATCTTGATTCTGGTAGTTTAATGGTTTTTGTGATGATGGTGTTTTTGGTGGGTATTCATTCTTTTTGGTCTTGGTTGGTTGTTGTGATATAGAGCTCATGGCTAGCTTATAACAGCAGATCAGGTCTATCTTCATGTTAAACCGTGCTTGCCCATTACACCCAAACCCATTACGTACCCAATTTCCTCCGTGCCTCGAAAAGCACTTTAAGCCGTTCGTACCGGCTGTAAATTGTAAACCCAATACTGAGTTGTGGAGGTCGGATAGGCAGTCGCTCCATGTACAATACTGGTATTCAGCTGCATCCGGTTAGACTGGAAGCAGACCCCAACAGTTGGTTAAACGCTGGGCAGATCACGATGTTGTCATTCGAACCGAATGAGTTTACTAGAACTTGTCATATTAACTTGCAAGAGTATTAGGTAATCTATAATCGTACAAGAATGTATGAGCACGTCAACAAAATAACACCGACGGGAATAACAACGTACCTAATTCACAAACTTTTTCCATAAACGCCCCCTTGACAAAAGATCCTAACAGCACTCTGAATTCACGTGTAAATTCACCTTTGAATGACGTCATCCAAGTAAAAACATTTACGTAACCTCCCAAAATAATCCCAAACTTCCGATAACAACCTATTTTTAGCAAAACACCCGAAAATATCGAGACCGCAGCGAACCGTGGGCGTCGGGTTTACATAACAAAATAATTTACCTACATGCGTGGGTTTCTGAATTGCGAAATAAATTACTCCTATATACCCACCCTCCTACGTTGTGCATAGTTCCTATTATATATTTTACGTCATAACTGCAGCTGAAGTTTTTGGGTATAGTGGTATTTATCGCGTTGGAAACTTGAGAATTTGCGGTAGGATATAAGGATAAAGTGACATTAAATTCTCGTGGTTTATACATTTTAGTATAGCTTTATTATGTGAGAGATGTTTAGTGTAACCACACTTACGTAGTTATATTTAAGTACCAAGGCGAGCACATAATATAGGAAATGGGCGTGAAGAAAAACTGCAGCGGTTTGAATTTAAATATTCGTTAACTTGTTTATTAGTCAAATTTAAGACTCACAAGGAAGGTTTATAATATCTGCCTCCTAGCACAGTGTTGATAGAAGTAGGAATGACTAAAGGCAACCTACGCTTTTACTACATTCGTTTAGTGACAGTACTCATAGTGTTGCTAATGTAAATAAGATTAAAGATTAATTTTTGCTTTATTAAAATCGACTAAACACCAACACATAATACTACCGTTATAGGATATAGGCTACCCGTACGTGAAAGTCAGGTATTTCACCAGCCGGACCGGCTACTGACAGAATCACATCTTTGACGGACCGGAACCGGGTAAAATTGAAAAACCGACGAAACTCAAAGAGGTCATAAGTAGTAGTAGTATAGTTAGGTAGGAAATCTTTCACCAATGGGCTTAAGTAAAAAAAAAATCAGCCTATTAATGTTCCCACTGCTGGGACACAGGCCTCCTCTCAATGAGAGGGAGTGGGCTATAATCCACCACACGGACCCAGTGCGGATTGGTAGATGTCACATGTCTTCGAATTTTTTGGTTCTAGGACATGCCGGTTTCCTCACGATGTTTTCCTTCACCGTTTTGAGAGCAGTGGCGATGAAATAAATTACACAAAGTAATGCTCCTGTCTGGGTTCGAACCCACGACTTACTGTTCGTAAGTCGGGGCCGCCACCACTGGGCCACCGCTGCTCTCTTTATCAAGCAAGTCACTTGATGGCAAATAATCATCACACCCTGTAGACCATCGGAACATAACAACGTTGCAACGTTGGCAGAAATAGTAGGCTCTTTAGTAAATTGATGATAGGATCAGTTTACTAAATTAATATTTTTATGTCATTTTCTTTAAACTATAATTTCTGGTAAGAGCTTCTCCACTAAGCACCACTAAAATATCATTTTCATTTTCTCGTCCCTCTTATGTTTTAATTTTTCAACCCCCGAGTAGATTTTTTCAACACTTTCGGCGTTTTCAGTCGGGTAATGAAATTCCTTTCGCGTCAACGGCTTGGAATATTAAATTGTTACGTTAATTTAATTCGGGTAGGAACTGGTTTGTCCTTTTCTGTGGGGCTGTGCTTTGGTTTTCAATTAAATCGGGTATTGGACATCGGGGTTGGATTGAGAAGAATATAGGGAAAATTAAATAAAGAAATTTTACTAAAAGATTTGAGTTCTGAAATTCTTTTTCTGTAAATAGATTTTCGTTATTTTGGGTACTTTCATTATCTGTTTGTATATTTATATGAAACAAATTCTATTAACGCAGGTGGATTAAAATAAAAGTTGGAATTTTTCTTTTCTTTAAAAATCTATAACGTTGACAAAAGTATTTCTGGGGTGAATACAGTAAGGGGAAATTGAGAAGAAGTATAATATTTAAGTGAAATAAATTGCTTTTTTCTGTGGGAAATTCCTCAAGGATAAAATGTTTACTTGATAACATGTCGGAAATTAAATAATTTTGTGTTCTTTCGGAAAATTGTTTTGCTTGTTTGAATTTCCGTTATAGTATTTACCGAACCATTTTCATTTGTTAATACTATTAATCTTTGATGATCCGAATGGTGTAGCGGTTGTGAGGCTGCCTTACGTTCTTAGGGTCCTGGGTTCGAATCCCGGTCTGAGCAAATGGACATTTTGTTTTCGAGTCATGGATATTTATATGTATAATAAGTATGTATTTACAAACAAAAAGTATCTATATAGTATATCAACTATCTGGTGTCTACGGCACAAGCCTCGTTACTTAGTGTGGCACTAGATGGCGCTGTGTAATGTCACGCGATATATATTTATTTTCATCAACGAGTTAGCAAGTATATTTACCTTACAGTCGAACTCTCAAACAAAAACTAATAGAATAGTTTTATTTGTGTAAAAACATTTTTAGTAATTGACTTGTTCCTACTCACATTACTATCATGGATTTAAAACGTGAATGACTATTATGTAGCTACTAACGATTAACAAAAGTTATTCAATCAAATAAGGCTGAGAAATAGCATTTTCGGAACATTAAAATTACATAAGCAAGTCCCAGTTCATTACTTTCTAGTGTTTCTCCACTGATAAAGTTAAAGTCAACGACAACCTCCTCTTTTTGGAAGTCGGTTAAAAATACGTCATATTCTCTTTTTTAAACTTTCACGGGTATTTATCGCGAATTTTACCTTTAATATAAGCCCGACGTTTCGACTGGATTGCACCAGCCGTGGTCGCGGGAAGACTGAAGTATTGGAGGTACCGCCACAGCAAAGCGAAGGCGTTTATTCAACTACCCTCACTTGATCTTCATAAATGTTAATTAGGGCCGGTTCACACTAGGACAGCACACTACACTAACAGTCTCCGCATACTGAGATACTAGTGTAGTGTAGTGTGCTGTCATATTCTGTCATATTCTCTTCACTAAATAAGTATTACTGAAACGCAAACAAAAGGTTGTTTACATTTGTATAGGAACTTTTGTATATTTTTTAATTATGTTTCTTTCAACAAACAGAAATCGGGATATAATATCCTGCAGTCTCGTGAGGATACAGAAAGGTATCATTGTTGTATCTTTATTACACCGGGTTTGGGATGCTAATAGTCGTTCAGAAAAGTGCCTTATTGGAATAGTTGTAGAATTCATACTTCCGTACTAATATTATAATACAAAAGTAACTCTGTCTGTAACCGTTTCATGCCGATGATTTCGAGAAAGGCATACAGAAGGCTATAATTTGATTTAGGACATAGGATTCATCCCAGTAGATCGTTTCGTCGTCGTCGTTTTTGTGCATTATTTGTGTCCTCCTTGCAAGCGAAGCCCCGAGCAAAAGCTAGTCTTTAAATAATTATATTAGCTAGCTACTACATAAGTAACTTATTTTTGAAGTCCTTTAAAAGTACTTTTACTTTTAATTCAAGAGGTTTGGACCTAGAGTACCCACTTTAATCGAAAGCCTGCTCTTTAGAAAAAAACGTTTAAGGACTAATAAATTATGATGACGGTAGCTACTTGATACCAACAGAAAGGTCGGTCTACTTATCTTTGTAATAAGCAATTTAATTAAAAAAACAAGTTTTCGTTATGTAAAATGCTGCGGGGCATCATTGACATTCATTGACTTTTGAGTTACAAAATTAAGTTATAAGTAGGTACACAGAAATGAAATGAAATTAAATTTATTTATTTGCCATGCAGAATATAGGTGCTTACAGACATGATTTCATGGTAAAATAATTTTAAGTTCACTATATTCGACTTAGCAGTCGTGCAAATATTTCTAGTACATATATAATAATGTCATTACTCATGCACAATATACACATCATTGTCATAATAGAATTTACAGTCTTGCTTCAATTATTATTAGTTAGGAACATTAATTACATTATAAAAAAAATAATTATTAAAATAAGTAGTTAGTACCCATAAACCCACCATTAAGAGCCTGTACTACCTCAAATTAGCAACTCTATTTGTGGTGGTTCAAACTTCGTTTGTAAAACTGTTAGAATAACGTTCTAATCAGCTTGCACTACAAAGCGGTTGTTACGTCAGTCACTGCGGCCGAATAGTGCGAAATGAGTGGTTTTTATTCTTTATAAAATCAAATTTTCGTCTTTTGGAAAAAATAAATAACATAAGACCTGCTTTATAGTTAGTTCAGTTAGTATGCAAAGTTTCATGATCTAATTTGAAGTCCTTTTTGAATGCCAGCGGTTTATTGTTCGATTTGGAGGTAACTTTGGGATTTTTTTCTATCGAGAAAATTTTATGTAAACGTGTTTTCGCCAAACATAGGACCTAACATTAATCTTCAACTTTACCATATATTTATTTCAAAATTAATGCTGCAGTATTTTAGGCGTAGCCACAGATAATATAGCGTAGCGGAGGATCATGCTAAGCCATTTGAGGTAGTATAGGCCCTTAACCATTTATTCATCCATCCATTTTTTCATTTATTTATTTTTTCATTTTATTTTTCCATTTTTTATTTAACCATTTGTTTTCTCTCTGAACTGTTACACAAGCATATTAACCTTCGACGTTCTCACTGCTGGGAACCATGTCTGTGAGAGGGTCCAGCAGGTCTAAAATGGCCGCTTTAGCAGAATCCACGTAGAATCTTAGTATGAATATCGTTAAAAATTTTAAATTCTTAAAATGGAATTTTAGAAATTTTAAATTTTTAACGTGATTCATATTACGATTCTGCTAAAGCGGCCATTTTAGACCCCCAGAGCGTGTTGGTGGATGTAAAATGCCTTTTTTTTTAACTATGCCCCACAATAAAAAAAGAGAAAAATTAAAAAAAAAAAGAAGAAAAAAATAATAACGAAAGCTCGTTAAAAATACCGACACGCATCAAATACTACTAAAGATATCACAAAACTCAGAAATTCAGTTCCCAACTCCAGCATTTCCAAAAACTTTCAGTTTAACTGAAGCGTGACTTTTCAAGTTCTGAAAGTTTCATGCAGTCGTAGTTTGATGACATACGAACTTGCATGCGAATTTTAAATTACGCCTTAATTAGTATATTCAAGCAAAAAAAGTTAGGTATTACGTAGGTTTTTTCAGGATTACAATATGAATACGGAGAATGAAATGAAAAATATCGCTTAAATTTTTACATTTCAAAAGCAAACATTTTATTCTATTGCTTATATATGAGTTTTGGGGTTTATTTTACATAACAAAACGGCCGAATTTTAAGCGACGTGTATTTTAAAAACCGGCCAAGTGCGAGTCGGACTCGCACACGAAGGGTTCCGTACCATTGACTATATTTAGTATTTGTTGTTATAGCGGCAACAGTAATACATCATCTGTGAAAATTTCAACGGTCTAGCTGTCACGGTTCATGAGATACAGCCTGGTGACAGACAGACGGACAGACGGACAGACAGACGGACAGACAGCGAAGTCTTGGTAATAGGGTTCCGTTTTTACCCTTTGGGTACGGAACCCTAAAAACGAATATTTAAGTATTTAAACGTATAGTATTAAAGAATACAATGAATAGGTATGTGGCTTCGAACAATACGTGGAAAAATTATCAAAAAAACAATACATTTTTATCTGCACAGTCCAGCAAACTCAGACAAACGT
The DNA here is from genome assembly GCA_905147715.2 of Xestia xanthographa. NCBI lineage: Eukaryota > Metazoa > Arthropoda > Insecta > Lepidoptera > Noctuidae > Xestia > Xestia xanthographa. The sequence goes on along the minus strand of LR990660.1, from coordinate 9,540,622 downwards.
TATACGAACTCTTTTCCCACAATTTCACCCCACACAAATGTTTCTTTCACACAAATCTGAAACATTAAATGGCCAGCCACCCCGCTTGTTTACGGCCAGCAATCCGTATATCTTTCGGACCGTACCTTTTTTCTTTTACCCTTATCTTTTAGAATTTAGATTTTTATCTTTATTAAGGCTGGAAAGAATAGATGACGAATTTAGCTGTGAAATATAAAAGGTAAGTGAGATGCAGAAAGGTAAGTAAGAATTACGTTTTCTTTTGTTTGTTGAAGTTTGTTTGTCTTTGAGCAAAAGCTTTGTTTTGCAATGTTCTCGTCGTTGCTTATTCTCATTTGTGTATTTATTTAACAGTTGTGAATGCTCTTTCTTTTAACCGTGTAACCTTGTCCACATCTTGCTACATTGTTTTCACATAATGTACCATCTCAACATGAATGATGTAACCAAGATTTTGTAAAAATATTCTGATTTAAAAGAGTGTATGAGTGTGTGTGTGTGTGTGTTCTTGCCCGTTCTTCTCCATAGACATCTACGCAAGGGAATGGGCAACTACAATACTTTCACAGTTTTTATGTCTTGTGACTGGGACTGTAGCTACATTTAATTTTCATCATTGTTTCGACAATTCAAAAGTGCCTGTAACTGGCCTACTTGAAATAAATGCTTTGATTTTGATTTTTTGTATTAGAAAATGTATGTACTATATTATTTAGTTTTAACACTACTAAAGGTTTTTAGTTGCTTGAGATATTTAGAATGAAATGAATTAAGAGCTGCTGGTCAAAATAGTCACTATGTGCAACCTTGACACAGCCAGAAGGCGTCACGGCAGACCTCGTAGAAGGTGCCAGTTAAGATGAGAATAGCGGTCAGTGCCCCACCTACATTTATTAAACTTCTTAACTAAAGCCTGTTCAAGTCTGGAATCGTTATCTATCGTGATCTTCAACATTTTTACCCGACTGCGCCAAAAGGAGGGTTATGTTTTTCGAGAGTATGTATATATGTATAATTGTTTGGCACGCTCTGTGGCCTGAACGGCTCGATGGATTTGAGCTTGAGAGGTGTCGTTAGATTTGTATTTACTGTGAGAGTGACACTGGGTATATCAAAATAAAAAAAAAAACAAACTTGGCAGATTTTTGGCACCAAATTCAAATGTTTGGCACGCTCTGGAGCCTGAACGGCTCGATAGATTTGAGCTTGAGAGGTGTCGTTAAATTTGTATTTACTGTGAGAGTGACACTGGATATATAAAAAAAAAAAAACAAACTTGGCGGATTTCTGGCGCCAAATTCAAATGTTTGGCACGCTCTACAGCCTGAACGGCTTGAGAAAGGGCTCATCATGAGGATTTTAAAATGGTTTAATTATCTATTATGTAACCAAAAAGTCAAGTAAGTGTAAGATAAAAAAAAATAATTTAAGAAATTAAAAAACCCGACTGACCCGACTGACCGACATAAAAAGTATCCTTTGTGTTAATCTAGGTTATAACCTATTTGTGTGCTAAATTTCTTCCAAATCCTGTCAGCGGTTTGCAAATTCTTCTAATATCTGCAGTTGGTGCCAATTAAGATGAGAATAGCGGTCATTGCCCTTTCCCTAATATCTCTTCGTACGAACCAAAACAAATAAACCATATATCGTTTTTCATTACAAAAAAAATAATAATTTAAAAATTAAAAAACCCGACTGCGTAAAAAATAACTAATAATTTTAAATAAAAACTGAAAAGAATAAAACAAGTTCAGGAGACAGGACATATTGACTGCATTTTTTTTTTTTTGTAATGAGAAACGATATATGGTTTATTTATTTTGGTTCATACAAAGAGATATTACGGAAAGGGCAATGACCGCTATTCTCATCTTAACTGGCACCAACTACAGATATTAGAAGGATTTGCAAACCGCTGACAGGATTTAGATGAAATTTTGTACACAGATAGGTTATAACCTAGATTAACACAAAGGATACTTTTTATAGTACGATCCCGTGGGACAACTACCGACCTCCACGCGGGCGATGTCGCGGGCATAAGCTAGTATACAATAAAAATCCGATAAAGTGTTAAAAACTGTCGTTCTAAGAAAGGCGATTGAAGCTTGATTTATATCAAAGAGCTATATCATAAGGGTTTATTGGCGAGTAACGTTTTTATGGAGTCCCTAAAGGGCCTATCCTCGGCCTCGTGGTAATGACAGAAAAGGGAAGTGCTTTGGTATTGAGTATCGATACGAGAATCATTTTCCGGATGGTGTATTTTAATTTAAAGCTTTTTAAGGCGACTACAAGAGCTAAACGCGAGTTTTGTAATGCAAAAAAGCACAGGATTCACTGCAATAACCAAAAAAAGAAAATATATAATATTTTATTTATTATTTTCAGGATATATGCTAGTATGATGTTGCTAATTGTTGATTGAAGAGTATGATAGTGTTTTGAAAACATAATACAACTAATTTAACTCGATAAAAAAAAATCACGAGCTTATCCGAGTAAAAACCATACTAAATACATGCAATCATTCTGATTTTTTGTCAAATAATTCTACAAGTAACATATTAGCATCATAGTATTTTACTTTTTTAGTCCAATCAATAGATTTTTTGTAAATCGCAAAAAACCACTCATTTCGCACTATTCGGCCCGCAGTGACTGACGTAACAACCACTTTGTAGTGCAAGCGGATTGGAACTTTATTCTAATAGCATTTCAAACGAAGTTTGAACCACCACAAATAGAGTTGCTAATTTAAATAAATAAATAAATCATTTAATTAGGACCAAACATTTTGTACATTTTATGCACCCACCAAACTGCGTAACAGTTTGTCGGCGGGATTAGCGCTCGTCTTTTTACATTTTTGGTTCAAATTGTAATAGCACATAATAATTAATAGTAGGTACTAGTAGGTAGTCAAATTATGATAGTAATAAAAGTGTGATCAAAGTGAGAAGAAGAGTTGTGGCGGCGCGGCGGCGGGCCAGGCCGTCACACTATTCAGAATAACAAAAAACAAAGTTACAATAGACACAAATACAAACTAGCTCCTGTAATCGCCTTATCACAATTCAAAGGGTTTTTAGGAGGGATGGTCTGGGTAATCCTTTGGGAAATACTATGTGAATGATGTTTTAGCGTGTCTTCTACTTTTTTACCATGGGTTTAGTGTATAACCTGGTGTCAGAGTTTTTATAGGCCTCTGAATTGGCTTTACATGCCGTCAAGAAATATCTAAATCCGAAAAATCAGAGGAGTGTAAGACACACTCCTCTGATTTTTCAAATTGAAGACCTATGACTTCAGCAGTCCCACGGTCACGTCACACCTATCACTGCTCTAGCATGTAATGTAGTGTATCTAGCGTGTTATTAGGGCCTGTCCATATCTCCACGTCACGGCGTCGCCAACGTGGAACGGTGCGGTAACGTGCCACGTTACGTTGCCGCGTCGTGCTAGTGCACGGTACGGCAACGTCGCCGTGGGACGGCGCGTCACGTCGGGCGACGTAGCTCGTTTCAAGCACTCGCTCAGTTAATTCATAATTGAAAGATATGGGTGCACCCAGTATTGTCTTTTAACTTTTTTTATTTTTTGTCAATAGCAGAAGCAGAATACATCTTGTGCGGTCCATATCTAGAACGAGACTGACGTACGTTAGTAAAGAATGTAGCAGAATTTTACAAGGCACACCGACGTGCAACGTTGCTGCGTCGTGACGTGCATTTTTACGTTAAGTTAACGTACATTTACACGTCATATCAACGAACCGTCGTGACGTGAAGATGTGGACAGGCCCGTCATACGTCATAGAATAGAATAGAATAGAATAGAATCTTTATTTGCTTAGAATGCAGGTACATAAAAATAAGTTGTTGAATTAAATATAATAGGATCCATGTACATTCTGCCTTAGTCAAGCATGCAAATGTAAATACATAACAGAGGATAATTAGGATATTACAAATAATTATCATCTAAGAAATCCTGCACAGAATAATAGCACTTATCTACAAGTAATTCTGTGAAACGTTTTTTAAATTTTTGCAATGGTAAGCTTTTAATTTGGTCAGGTATTTTATTAAAGATTACAGGAGCCATACAAATCACATTTTTTTTTAATAAGCTAGTTTTATATACGCCTGTGCACAATAGATTCTGGTATTGAGATCTCATATCTACGTTCTTTTTACCGTTCTTCAAAATATTCCAAATGATACGCTCAATAATAGTGAATCAGTGGTCAAATACCAATTGACACTCAATATGACCTATGTATGACCTGTATGGGCCTGTATATTGGTCAATTGACCCACTGCTCAAATGTAATTGGGGGTCGACTGACATGCGATTGTGAGGCAGAATTATTCTCCGATGTTATTTCTCTGGTTTAACTTAACATAACATTACGCATGTAATACCCGAAGGGGACTGCTGATGATGGGTTTCTGGATTCGATTCCCAGCAGGCCTATTACGTATCTTTCTGATATCCAGTGACTATCAAGCTTCGGTTGTACACCGAACTTTGATAACAACCGTGAATGTCAAAATATTGGTATTACGTAATACACAGAGTGGATATCACTTTACGGTGACTAACAGCCCGGGTACGGTGTAATGTCTTTCACGAAAGCCACTTCAAACTCAGTTGTCATCATTTTGATGTCCACTATGCTTACATAATCGCAATATTAGAAGAATCGATACAATGGGTGACCGCCCATTACATACCGAGTTTCCTCCGTGCCTCGGAAAGCACGTTAAGCCGTTGGTCCCGGCTGTCATGTTTGCAGATCTTTGACAGTCGTTAGGTAGTCAGTGGCCCAAAAAGTCTGACAACCAGTCTTACCAAGGGGTATCGTATTACCCGGTACTAACTGGGTTGTGGAGGTCAGATAGGCAGTCGCTCCATGTAAAATACTGGTATTCAGCTGCATCCGGTTAGACTTGAAGCCAACCCCAACATAGTTGGGAAAAGGCTAGGCAGATGAGAAGAATCGATACAAAAGCGTCTGTCAAAATAAGTTACGGTGACTATCAGCCACGATAGGCACCGATGACGCCATATTTGATCGCGAATGGTCATACATAATACGAAATTAACCTTTTGACAGTTATTTGATGGACACTGAGCCCAGTTACTATCATTTTGAGCTGTCAACAGAGATACGTAATAGGCCTGCTGGTCGGGTAAAGTGTTATTGGGTTTTTCCGTTAGGAATCTCTCAGTAGCAGCCAAGGGTGCCCGGTTAAGGGGCTGACAACACCTACTTTGTTGAAATTGATGTTATTTAAGCAGTTTCTTAAGAAAAACTGTTTGTTTTAGCACGGCAAAAAAAAATATATGTTAATATTGATCATATTTCAAAGACCTTGGACGGACTCGATACATATTTCGACGAAATCGGCTCGATAGAAAATAATTGCAAAGATTGGTCTTAAAATCATCATTAACGGTCCTATGTCTTTATTTTTTTGACGTATGGGTCTCCAATTAAAAACATGAAGTCAACATATTCATACCTAAACCGCTAACGAGTCATCATCATCTGCCTAGCCTTTTCCCAACTATGTTGGGGTCGGCTTCCAGTCTAACCGGATGCAGCTGAATACCAGTATTTTACATGGAGCGACTGCCTATCTGACCTCCACAACCCAGTTAGTACCGGGTAATACGATACCCCTTGGTAAGACTGGTTGTCAGACTTTTTGGGCCTCTGACTACCTAACGACTGTTAAAGATCTACATATGACAGCCGGGACCAACGGCTTAACATGCTTTCCGAGGCACGGAGGAAACTCGGTATGTATGGGTAGTCACCCATCCACAGACCAACCTAGGCAAGCACAGCTTAACCTAACGATCGACCCGAGCACCGAAACCGCTAACGAGTCATATTTCACAAATAATCCATACTTTTTTTTATATCAATATTTATTCATTATTTTCTTCTAAAACCTGGCCGCCCAGTAATAGTGACGTCTCGTTTTCTCCCATACAAATAGACAGTGTGCGCGATTTTGGTGTTGACAGCGCCTTAATGGCAATACGCTCGCCCCCTATTACATGGGACTTTAACATTACTGGCAAAATGTGGGTGTACTATATTAGGTACACCCCTAATAACCCTTTGGGGATTACAGGCGTGATGTTATGTCATCATCATCATCATCATCAGCCTATTAATGTTCCCACTGCTGGGACACAGGCCTCTCTATGAGAGAGAATGGGCTGTAATCCACCACGCGGGCCCAGTGCGGATTGGTAGATGTCACATGTTTTCGAATTTTTTGGTTCTAGGACATGCCGGTTTCCTCACGATGTTTTCCTTCACCGTTTTGAGAGCAGTGGTGATGAAATAAATTACACAAAGTAATGCGCCTGACTGGGTTCGAATCCACGACTTATTGTTTGTAAGTCGGGGCCGCCACCACTGGGCCACCGCTGCTCTCCACATCAACAGTGATGTTATGTTACTTATGTTGGCCGGTTATCGTTCAATTTGAAAGTCATATTTTTCACTTTTCTATACTATATATACTTACTATATTAATATTATAAAGCTGCAGTGTTTGTTTGTTTGTTTGTTTGAACGCGCTAATCTCTGGAACTACTGGTCCAATTTGAATGATTCTTTCAGTGTTGGGTAGTCCATTTATCGAGGAAGGCTATAGGCTATATAACATCACGCTGCGACCAAAAGGAGCGGAGCATTAATGAAAAATATAGCAAAAACGGGGAAAAATGTATTCCTTTTGTGAGCTGTTTCTCTTTTATGTGACGCAGACGAAGTTGCGTGGGTCAGCTAGTAATAGCTAAATATCGGGGAAGCTAGATAGTAAGATAAAACACACGAGAAAATAGATAGCAAGATAGTACACACGGCGACACATCAAGCTATACATTTACAGAATAACATGGCCTCGCTTTGTAAAGATTTCTTGTACAATGAGAGTTCCTCGTAAACTGGTTTTGTGAAGCTAATTGGTTCCTGTACGTACCTACTTCATTATCTGCCTTGCCAGTTCCTATGTTGGGGTCGACTTCCAGTCTAACCGGATGCAGCTGAATACCAGTATTTTACATGGAGCGACTGCCTATCTGACCTCCACAACCCAGTTAGTACTGGGTAATACGATACCCCTTTAAGACTGGCTGTCAGACCTTTTGGGCTACTGCCTACCTGTAACGACTGTCAAAGATCTACAAATGACAGCCGGGACCAACTGCTTAACGTGCTTTCCGACGCACGGAGGAAACTCGGTATGTAATGGGTGGTCACCCATCCACAGACAACCTAGGCAAGCACAGCTGAACCTAAAGATCGTACGTACCTACTTAAATGTAAGTAACTCAGGTTCGCAGACGCCGGACATGACGACACGGCTCGAAGACCTCTTACGTCCTTAAAATATTTAATAATGGAGGGTTAGGAAAAAGGATCAAAGGCAAAGGAATCACCCAAAAGGAGCCTAACGAACAAATAAGATCACGCTCATCCAAGAATAATAGCAATCACAAAATCACGAGAGCAAATAAAGTGAGATCCCCTGATTAAATCGAAGACATTTACGAAGAATTCTTGCTGAATATGTACGTAATCGAATTATTCGATAAACTTCTCGTAATACCACGTTCGTTTTACCGAAGGTATCGTTAGAGGTGTATATGTTACCGGAAATGTATGAAATCTAGGAATTGTACACAATTCCTAGGAAATGTATACAATTCCGAGCCTACTTACGAAATGTGTAAAATAATGTTTCAAAGATTCTTTATTACACACATTTCTTGGGAAATGTACGTACATTTCCTAGGAATTTTATGTAATTCCGAACGGTCTCTGTGAATAAAATAAATAAAACACGTTTGAGAACTAAAATTAGAATTTTTATTAAGATGGTTTGCACTATTACTGTTCCGAAATTTGAATTTGGGTTGGTTTTTTGTTTGTTTGAGGTTGATTGATAGGTTTTCTGAATAGTTTAAAAAAAAATACCACAAAGGGTAACCCCCCTGGGGTGCGATGTCAGAAGTCCTCCACGTGTGTCTGGCGGCTGCTGGTCCCTCTCGATACGTCTGGAGGGAAGAGCAGCTGCTGGGCCGGTGCACCCTGGACGCGGCGGTATCCTTCTCCAGGGAATGAGAGGAAATGAGAGTTTCCTTTTATCCCCCGGGGAATGTGACCGCCGCGGCTAATGAATCTGACAAAGGTAGGGTCCTTTCAGGACCAACGGTGCGTTCCTCTGCGTGACCCTCTGTAAAGCAGAGGGCACAGCTGAGGAATGAGGGCGGGCTTGTTGTGCACTCACCCTGCCTCCGAGCAGACAGAGAAGGATCCGTCCTCCTCTGTCACCGTCAATCTCGTAATCTGGCTATCGAAGCGCTGTGGATCACGTCTCGCGGTTTCGATAGGGGACCCAGGGTCTTGGCTTAACCGCCCGGACCGCGAGGTAGAAAACCTCTATAAAAAGTTACCCCGAATCCCAAGTGGCGACGCACCGCGAGGGGATGTATGGCTGACGGGTGTTCCATGGAACAAATCAGTCGCTAGTGCACTCCTCGCCAGGGTACCTGCAGACCCCCATGGCGAGTAACAAATGCTTAAATCTGCCCTTCTAGGTACAGGGGTCTCTGCCTAGATTGAGCCTTATTTCCCCCACACTCGTGGGAATAGTTATGGAAGAATCAAACAAAACAACAAAAAAAAACAACAACGCCGGCAACGGCAAAACAGAGGTGAGGAGGGATGCGGGGTCGGAGTCCGACGTCGCATCCAGCGATGCGAGCGCGGGAGGCTCAGAGAGCTCCCGCCGCGCGAGGGCCCGGACGCCAGCGGAGAACAGCAAGTTTTTCCGCAAGCGGCCCAGGCGGGATGGCGACCGGGGGTCGTCATCCGGAGAGGAGGAGGCCTCAGCCCGAAAGATCTCCACCAATAAGCGTGGTGGGATCCGGGGCAAGGGTAGGGGGCTTTCTGGCTCCGTGAGGTCTGAGGGGTCAGCAAGGCTGGCCGAGGAGGGGCGCCAACCGGGCAATATTGCTCCCGGGTCGGGCGACGAGGCGGGTGCACCAGGCGGCTCCGAGGCGGAGCGTAAGGCCAGGTTCACAAAGGCGGTGGAAGCCGCGATAAGGGGCGTGGCCTTGAAGGTGAAGACATCTTCAAAACTCAAGGCCATACCCGGGGCTTCCGCCTCCATCATGGCGGCAGCAGTGGCCAACTTTGCGGGGCCTACCCCTCCTCCTCCTCCGATAGGTGGAGAGGAGGTGGCCAAACTGCGCGTGGAGCTGGCCCGCCTAACGGCCGCCATGGAGGTTCTCCAAAAGGAGAATGCCAAGCTCCACGCAGACCTGGCCAGTCTGCGCGAGGCCGGCACCCGCGCTGCGCCTCCGAAAGGGGGCCATCACCAGCAGCAGCAGCGACAAGCCGAGCCCGTGCCGGTGGAGAGCCAGGTCCTGAACCTGGTTCGGCAGGAGCTGGCGTCCTTCCAGGCGCGGTTCTCCGTCCTGGAGGGAATCGTCCTGCGCCCCCCTCTGGGTGCAAACAAGGCAGTCGCGGGCCCGAGCACGATGCCGAGCACGGCGTCATACGCGGCTGCTGTGGCTGCCACACCCGGGCCTGGGCCATCGAGCCAGTCCACCGGCAGAGCTGTGGCACCCCCCCCTGGGAAGTCGGCTCCGGCGAAACCGGCGCCGACTAAGAAGGCGCCCAGGAGGAGGAGGAAGGGCAAGGCAGCCGCACAGGCGGAGACTGTGCCAGCGCCAGCGCCAGCGGCGAATGGGCCAGCGCCGAGTGGGCCAGCGCCAGCGGCATGCCAGCCGCCGCCGCCGCCACCGCCCCCCCAGGCCCCTACACCTCCTTCGGCTGAAGCCGGATGGCAGGTGGTCGGGGAGAAACAGAAGGGGCGAAAGGCGGCCAAAAAGGCCCGTAATGAGGAGCGGCAACGCCAGCACAGGGCGCGGAAGATCGCGGCTAGGCTTCGCGCCCCGAAGACCGCAGCTGTAGTGATTACACTACAGCCGGACGCGGAAAAAAGGGGCGTGTCCTACCGCGACCTGCTGGCAAAGGCGAAGGAGACGGTGGATCTCGGAGAGCTCGGGATCACCGGGGGCCTCCGGCTTAAAGTCACCGCGACGGGGGCTCGTATGCTGGAGATCCCCGGCGAAACCAGCGGGTCGTCCGCTGACGCTCTGGCTGAAAAGCTCAGAGCGTCCCTGAACGCGGACGACGCCCGAGTGTCCAGACCCGTTAGATGCGCAGACCTGCGCATCCTGGGTCTGGACGACTCAGTGACCAAGGAGGAGGTGGTGGCCGCCGTCGCCAGGTCCGGTGGGTGCCCTGCTGAGCAGGTCAGGGCAGGCGCCCTACGTCCGGACGTCACGGGTATGCATACCGTTACGGTATGCTGCCCCGTGACGGCGGCCAAAACAATAGTGGAGGGCCGTAGGCTACTGGTGGGCTGGGTTTCAGCGCAGGTAAAGCTGCTGGAGCCCAGACCTCTGAGGTGCTACCGCTGCCACGTGGGACACCACGTGTCAGTACAGTGCGCCTCGGAGGTTGACCGCAGCGGACTCTGCTTCCGCTGCAGTCAGCCCGGTCATGTGTCCGCAGCTTGCTGCGCCACGCCGCACTGCGGTGCATGTGCGGCAGCCGGCAAGCCGGCCGAACACCGGGCTGGGAGCAAGGCCTGCGCTCCGCCCACCAAGGCCACCAGAGGTAAGGGAAGGCCCTCCGCCGCCACCACCACCACCGTCGCCACCGCCGCAGCCGCAACTGCCGCCGCCGCTGCCACTGTCGCCGCCACAGAGGGGCCCTCGCAGGGGGCTAGGGAGGAAGCGGTAATGGAGTGCCAATAACGGCCCCATTACGCTTCCTCCAAGCGAATATCAACCACTGCGCCTGCGCTCAGGATCTGTTGCTCCAGAGCATGGCGCAGTGGTCGATTAACATCGCTGTGGTCGCTGAGCCGTATTTTGTCCTGCCCAGGGATGACTGGGTGGCGGACCTTAGCGGCTCAGTGACCATAGTGTCGTCGGCCGCCGCCGGTACCCCGACCCTTGAAGGTGTCAGGAGGGGTCGGGGGTGCGTAGCAGCCCGGTTCGGGGAGATCGTAGTGGTGGGAGTATACTTCTCCCCGAGCCGAACTCTCGCCGAGTTCCACAACTCTCTCGCAGAGTTGAGTGTTGTCGTCGGAAACCATTCCCTCCCCGTGCTTGTCCTCGGGGACTTCAATGCCAAGAACTTGGCTTGGGGTTCTCGGTGCACAGACGTGCGGGGAAGGATGGTGGAAGACTGGGCCCTGGAGAAGGGCCTGGTCGTCCTAAATCGGGGTTCTGTCCCCACGTGTGTGCGGATGCGGGGCGAGTCGGTGGTGGACATTTCGTTCGCTAGCCCCGCTCTGTCACCGCGTGTCATTGGCTGGCGTGTTATGGAGGGGGTGGAGACCTATTCCGACCACCGGTACATCCGGTTCGACGTCTCCACCCAGACCCCAAGCGCGCCGGTCCAACAGGCCCCGAGTGGTCCGCGTTGGGCGCTGAAGCAGCTGGACCGGGAGCTCCTCCTGGAAGCCTCGATCGTGCAGGCCTGGGTGACATCACCAGACAGGCCTGCCGACGTTAACAATGAGGCAGGGTGGTTCCAGGAGGCCATGTCTGACATCTGCGACGTGGCAATGCCCCGTGTTCGGCCAAGAAGCGCCCGGCGGCAGGTGTACTGGTGGTCGCGCGAGCTGACATCTCTGCGCGAGGCGTGCGTGGCTGCACGACACCTGTACGCCAGGCATCGCAGGCTCCGCATCCGCCCACCGGATGCGGCAGCCATTGAGGCGGAGCTTTATGAGGGGTACAGAGTGGCGAAGACCGCCCTCCGCGAAGCGGTCCTGCGGGCCAGGGATCAGGCCCGCGAGGAGTTGCTGGGGACTCTCGACAGAGATCCGTGGGGGCGCCCTTACAAGTTGGTGCGGGACAAACTCCGCCCCTGGGCCCCCCCACTGACGCAGAGTCTCCGGCCTGAGCTCGTGGAGGACGTGGTGAGCACTCTGTTCCCTTCGCGAGGGGAACACCCACCCCCGCCTATGGCTCCGCCGCCTGCGATGCTGGAAGCGGACCAACAGGACGACGACGACAACGCTCCGGAAGTGACTGGGGTAGACCTGAGAGTGGCGGTACGCAGGCTCAGTGCCAAAAATACCGCCCCGGGACCCGACGGCTTGCCTGGCAAAGCCTGGGTCCTGGCCTCGAAGGCTCTCGGGCCCCGACTAGAGGGGCTCCTTAGCGCATGCTTGGAGAGAGGCCAGTTCCCGCTTCGTTGGAAGACGGGAAAGCTGGTCCTCATTCGGAAGCCGGGGCGCCCTGCGGACTCTCCGTCCGCATACCGGCCCGTGGTGCTGCTCGACGAGGTGGGCAAGCTCTTTGAAAGAGTCATTGCAAACCGCCTCGCCGAGCACCTTGCGGGGACTGGGCCGGACCTTGCGGAACACCAGTTTGGTTTCCGCAAGGGGCGCTCTCCGGTGGACGCCATCATGCGCGTGAGAGCCCTCACGACGGTGGATGCGGTGTCCAGGGGTGGGGTTGTCTTGGCGGTGTCTCTCGACATCGCCAACGCCTTCAACTCCATGCCCTGGAGCTGCATTAGGGAGGCACTCCGGTATCACCGGGTGCCGACCTACCTCCGTCGAGTGGTCGGGGACTACCTGACGGACAGGGCAGTCATTTACCCTGGTCGCAGCGGAGAATGGAACCGGCGAGAGATGTCGTGCGGTGTTCCGCAGGGATCGGTCCTAGGGCCGTCCTTGTGGAACATCGGGTACGACTGGGTGCTGCGCGCCGACCTCCCTAGCGGTGTCAGCGTGGTTTGCTACGCAGACGACACGCTGGTGCTAGCACAGGGGGGGTCGCACGAGGCGGCGGCCGAAGTGATGACACGCGGGGTTGCGATAGTCGTTGAGAGGATCCGGCAATTGGGTCTCGAGGTGGCATTGCACAAGTCCGAGGCCATGTGCTTTCATGGGCCTCGGAATGCGCCACCTCCGGGATCCTCACTGACGGTAGGAGGGGTATCCATCGGCGTTGAGTCGACGTTAAAGTACTTGGGACTTGTCCTTGACAGCCGGTGGAACTTCGTAGAACATTTCCGACGTTTGGCCCCCAAACTGGAACGGACTGGGGCTGCCTTCAGGCGGCTCCTGCCCAATCTGGGGGGGCCGAACGCCTCCTGCCGGAGGCTCTACGCGGGAGTCGTGCGGTCAATGGCCCTTTACGGGGCCCCGGTGTGGGCGCGTTCATTGAGGCTGCGAGCCGCTCACTATTTGAACGCGCCCCAAAAGGTAGTAGCCGTAAGGCTGGCCCGGGGGTACCGTACGATCTCCCGCGAGGCGGCGAGCCTCCTTGCCGGATTGCCGCCATGGGATCTAGAGGCGATAGTCCTCGCGCGCCTACATGAATGGCGCGCGGAGGCGCTACGCCGGGGGGAAACTCCGCTGCAGCGACAAATTGTCGCTCAGCGGACAGACTTCCGGCGGGATCTCATGGTGACATGGAGAGAGCGACTGTCGCAACCCCGTGCAGGGCACGCCACGATAGTGGCGATAAGTCCCTTCTTTGAGGAGTGGCTTGAGAGACGCCACGGCGTCCTCACCTTCCGCCTGACGCAGGTCCTCACCGGACACGGAGTGTTCGGGAGGTTCCTGCACCGAATCGGGCGGGAGGAAACGCCCGGGTGCTTCCATTGTGAGGATCGACCGGAGGACACGGTGGAACACACGGTGGAGGTGTGCCCCGCGTGGGCGGAGCACCGCCGTGTCCTCGAAGCGGCGATCGGCGGCGGCGACCTCTCGCGTCCGGCCCTGGTGCAAGCCATGGTCCGGAGCGAGACGGAATGGGACGCCGTCACCTCCTGCGAAGCAGTAATGCTAGAGAAGGAGGTGGCGGAACGTGAGAGGGAGAGAAACTCTCAACGTCCCGGCCGCCGCGGGAGACGCCCCGGGCGTCGGGGGCCACCACCACGTAGCCCCCGGCCACCGTAGGCGCGGGCCTGTGGACGGTGAGCTATGGGCTAGCTCGCCGTCCGTCCGTCTCATGACGACAGGCCGTGTCGACAGCGCGTTCGTGTTCCACGCGCGCCTCAAAGAGAGTCAGCAAAAAGGAAGGGGTCCGTAAGGACCGATGCCTGCCCGTTGCGGGACTATTCGAAAGAGATACCGTGGCCCCGGAACACAAAGGGCGATGAAGGAACATGGATGGGTTTTAGTCAGTAAAAGTCTGACACTCCCTCCTGCACCGCCCAGAGCGGGAGGGGTTATTTGATGATTTCCCATCCGAAAAAAAAAAAAAAAAAAAAAAAAAAAAAAGGGTAACCCCCCTGTTAGTCCGCCACTGAGGAAATGTATAGATAATAGATATCCTAGGAAAATGCATATTATAAAATAATAAAATATATCATACATTTCCTATCTATTTTAGGAATTGTATACATTTCCTAGGAATTGATACAAAGACGGAATTCATACATTTCCGGTGACATATAAAACGTCCACATTTTGCCAGTTATCATCATCATCATCATCATTTCAGCCGCAAGACGTCCACTGCTGGACATGGGCCTCCCCCAAAGGGGGGTTTTTGCCATAATCGCCAAGCTTGGCAGGTGGGTTGGCGATCGCAGTGCGGTTGTTACAAAAGCACAGAGAACGCTGCTCCCCATTCTCTGGTAAGTCCCTTAGTCGCCTCTTACGACACCCACGGGAAGATATGGGATGGTGCTATTCTTTACGTCCGACACCATACAGAACCAGCCAGTTATGTTTAAGTACAATGTAATAAGGGGCGAGCCTATTGGATATCAACCTGGCGCAAGGTCAGACTCCGAGCTGCTATTAAGAAATTCCTGATGGAAAAACCCAATAACACTGTGTCCGAACTGGACATCGAACTCAGGCCCTTATGTTCAGCAGTACTGCTTTCGACGGTGACAGAAATAATATTCTAACAAAGCTTATTTTTCTACCCACCTCCTTGCCATTAATTAACTTACGTTGTAAACTGTGAATTTAACACTCAACGCTGGATATATTACGGTTGCCCCGATTTTTTTATGAACGAATATTTTCGCGCGAACTCGAAATGAGGGCATTTCAGCAAATATTGCGTTTCGTTATTTCTTTCGGTGGCACCATTTTATTAGCTTTTTTAAGGACAATATTGAAAAGATACGAGTGAAAATATTTAATAAAAGAATTTCTGTCATTTGTACGTATAAGAAAACACAATTATCTCATATTCTATTTAGTTTTCTCTATATGATATAAAAAAAATGCAAAATAAAACAATATACAGTTAGAAAAATGGGTTGTTGCAATAAGCTGAAAAATTACGTGTAAATTTTTTTCGGGAAAAATAAAGAAAGCGCACGGGTGTAAAATACATTGCATGTTGAACCTTATCGTAGTGTGATAAGAACCCGTTTTCGAGGAAGGTATTGAAAAATTATTTTAGTGTTGGATAGCCTATTTATTGAGGAAGGCTATTGGCTATAATTATAACATAACGCTACGACTATTAGTCATTGGCATTAGCAGTAAATATGTTTATACAACGATTGGAACTGTTTTTTTTTTAATAACAAAAAAAAAAAAATATTTTTCGTGATTTTTTATTTTTTTAAATTATTATTTTTTGAAACAAAAACACTAAATTTAGATTTCATTTTATTTATTTTTTTTAAACCAGTCCCAGTCGTTCCGAGTTCGATGATCGAGTTTATGGCTTTTCCAGAACCACCTAAAAATAAGCGGGTATATTCGCGAAAGTCGCGAGCAACAGCTAGTATACAATAAAAAGAAGGTACTCTCAGGGGTTCTGCATCGTTTAATCCGAAACAAGTAATCTGGAATACATGGTATATTAAATGTTCGACTTTATCGCTTAGCCTATTCCATTTCAGAAGCCAATCTGCGAGTAATACGATTCTCTTTTAGCCTTTGATATATTTAATATTAATGTATTATTTAGGCTCTGAATCATTTTCGTATTGGCCTATTTATATAATTCGCTTGGATTGGTATTTGATGAAATGTGGGTATATAACATAACATCCATTTATTTTCAGGCAACTTTGGCCCAACTTTACAGACTAACATACATATGATAAATTACGAATTGTGCCTATATATAGAACCTCAAAACTATGTTACTAACACATCTCTTGTGCACATGTCACTTCCATTCATGAGGCACTTGAATACCACTTCCCTGAGGCCAAAAGTCCTCTTCCAAGACGAGGTGCAGATAACACGTTGGTAGGTCACATAAATATGTAGCAGGTACGGTACTTATTGGTATGTACACATCTACCAAAGCTTTCGGATATAATAGGCGCAATGTTATGTGTAGTATTTAATATACGCTATAGAACCATTTGGAAAGAGTCAGGTTCAAGTATTGTCACTTATAAAAACCAAACAGTGCGACATCCAGAAATGTTATAACATCGGAAATTCAATCTAGATCCAATCTCTCTAATGCTTTTTTACAGCTTTAATTTTCATTCAGTTACTTCGTGATGATATTTTATTATTAAGATATCC
The DNA here is from genome assembly GCA_905147715.2 of Xestia xanthographa. Lineage (NCBI taxonomy): Eukaryota > Metazoa > Arthropoda > Insecta > Lepidoptera > Noctuidae > Xestia > Xestia xanthographa. The sequence goes on along the minus strand of LR990660.1, from coordinate 9,524,027 downwards.
TACTGTTATACTTTAGACCTCCATTACTACTCAAAGGCTCTATCAAATTACTTGATAATCCAGTAATGGACATCGAAATGTATCCAATATTTAAAGTAGTCGGTGAATTCAAGATGGCGCTAGCATAGCTTGGTACACCAAGCATCGTCATTGGTTGAAAGTCTGTCAATGTCATTTTATATTTCAAAAGTACTTGACCTCATTGGTCAGATTGGGACCAGGCTACGGACACGCCATTTGCAATCAGCTTTGATCAGACTTTCCCATAGTCCCCATAAGAAAAGAAAACGGCCAAGTGCGAGTTAGACTCCCGCACCAAGGGTTCCGTATAAACTTGTAGGTATTTTGTTATTAAACTACATATTTAAGGAGTTCAGATTTCTTTTTACATGTGCTGTTTTGCCAAACTGCATGTACCCTCTACGTTTTGATCCCCTTGCGAAGTAAGGGTTCCGTTTTAGCCGACTGAGGTACGGAACCCTAAAAATAGTCATAAAACGTCAGTGTAAAAAAGTTACTATCTGCAAAGCGTTAAAACGATAAATCATTGTCATTCTAACCTTCACATATTCAGGTTAACGTCGACTATTAAACTCTAGAAATAGCTTAATTGCACTAGTGCTATAATGTCCTATAAAAAATATTAAAACAAAAATATTTCGCATTTTATCTGAGTCCAATTTCTCGAAGTTGGAATTGGAACATTTGAGATAGCTATAGAACGAAATTGTACCTGGGTTCCGTGGTCCGTATTGTCTTTACGATATTACGTACAGTCGTGGTCTTTTCCGCCTGATCAGTTAAAAATGTTTTCGCTTAAATAATGCGGAGGCGCCGAGCCACGCCCCCTTAAATTTTAGGCTTATTAGGAAAGCGTCAACTTTGGCGCGCAAAATAATAACTCTCGTTTGGTGTATCGTCAGTGCGCTCGGCCGATCGGTATCTTTTCATTCATTATTTCTATACAAAGTCAACGGAGCGGGGCTAGAGAGCGTTTCTATGTTGTAAGTGCAAGCAAAAAATAGCTTAGTGGTGATCAGGCGGGAGTGTCCTCGACAGTACCTACCCTCGTTCTTTGCTTTTAAAAACAGCGAGGTAGGAAATTACTGCGGCCCTTTTGTTTTCTTAATTCTGATTGGGAAAGCAAATTCCTACTTTTTCGATTAACTGGGATTTGCGGTGTTGCGCATAATAGGATCGCTTGCCAATCAGTTTAGATAAGAAAATCGACTCGAAAAAGCTGGAGAAAATTCCAAAGTAGGTTCTAGAATTTTGTTCATGTGATTGGAAAATGTAAATGGAACTAGATGACGCAATTCACGCTAAAGCGAGCTACCAGCTTTGTTTTATTTTTGCTAAAAGATATTTTTTGCTTATTTTGATTCAAACTTAGTAAAATACAAGGTGTAGTTTGCATCCTAGTCAAAATTCAGGAGCTTGTCACAAAAGACAAAATAATCAATTTAAATTATGATACCCGGTCAAATAATGAATAAAGCTGCTATTTTTAATTGTTTAAATTTGACAATACTTCAGAATACACGAAAGTAATAAAAGAATCACCCATCGCGCGACATGTCTCTTTGTGCGTTTTTTGTGTATGTGAAGGCGCGGTTATAGGGCTAGTAACAGACGGGCTGCGTTTTAATACAGGTGGTTTATACTTACCGATTTCCGTAAATTAGAAAAAAGAAACCTACCCATTTTACTATCGATTCGGATCGAGAATCATTAGCATAGATACCTCATTGAATTTGACCAGGATGCAAAGCGACACCTTGTATGTTTATTTATTTATACTTTTTTTCCGAATTTAAAAACACACAAGCTTTACCTCTATATGATATGCTACTTCCTACTAATATTTTAAATGAAAAAAATTGTGAGGATTAATGGATGACTAGTTTATAATCTGGTCACATAGGTTACTTTTTATCCCGGTAGTACGATACCGTGGGACAATTACCAAGCTCCACGCGGCCGAAGCCGCGGACATAAACTAGTTAGGTTATAATAAGTTGAAGAAAAACATTTTGAAAGCGCATGGGCAAGACACATTTTCATATTAAATTGTTGTGTTGTTGTTGTTTGTTGATTTTTTATTTTTTACTAGCTGATGCCCGCGGCTTCGCCCGCCAACAAATTATATACTAAAACCTTCCTCTTAAATCACTCTATCTATTAAAAAACCCGCATCAAAATCCGTTGCGGAGTTTTAAAGATATAAGCATACATAGGGACAGACGCGGCGGGCGATTTTGTTTTATAATATGTAGTGATAGTGATGTCTTTTTTTTGTTTTTTTTTTTTTTTTATTATCACCACAAAAACAAAACAATACATTTGAGAACTTCACACTAATAAGCTGAATAAATCTGAAAAGTTCAGACACACGTATAACAGACGTACAATGAATAATAGTCTGACGTCAGACCAAGGTATTTGTCAAGAGGGTGCGTGAAGACATCAGTCTTATGTAATCTGTCCCTGGGGTGCATTTGACAGCTTGAGGACTGAATTGTCTGATGCGGGAAAAACCGACGGTTAATGATCCGTTGTTTATCTAACAGGATGAATTATTCCAGTGGGCGTGGAGTGGATGGCTAAATCTGAAACTATGAGGAATAGCGATAAATACGCAAAGCAGTCTTGAACCCAATTTTGATGAAAACTAAATTTACATCATCGAATTTTTGAAAAATCAATATCCCTAGCCAGGAATCGAACCCATTGATTTTGAAGATAATAAACACCCTGTATGGTACTTTTAATGTCTGATGGATATGGTTAGCCCGTATGTTTTGGGAACTAAAGTTGCTGCCAGTTAAGATTGCAATAGAGGTCATTGCCCTTTCCCTAATATCTCTTCGTACGAACCAAAACAAATGAACCATGTATCGTTTTCCAGTACCAAAAATGTTGAAGATCACGATAGATGACAATTTAAGACCTGAACACGCTTATTTTTGGATTTTAAAATTAGGAACTTTAATAAATGCAGGTGGGTCAATAACCGCTATTGCGATCTTAACTTTTAACTGGTAGCAAGTATAGGCTACGTCTCTTATTCGCCCGCTATTACCTACTTGAGACGGATGACTTAGGACTTAGGAGGACAAGCATGATGTAACTTTATGATAATAGGAAAATGAGCACAGTTCTTCAGAAGATTTTTTCAAATTCCTACTCACTCACAACAGTAATCAAAGAAGCGAATGAATCCCACTCCTCTGTAGAAGAGCAATTAATTTTTAGTGGACAGAACAGTTGGCAGCTCGGCAGACGGAAGTGTACCTATTAACAGTACACCCACATTTCGGCAGTTATGTTTAAGTCCTATGTAATTGGAGGCGAACGTATTGCCATAACCTGCTACTGAGAACTTCCTGATGGAAAAACACTTTACCCGACCTAGAAATCAAACCCTGGACCTCATGGTTACTCTACAGTTGTCATATCTACTCATTTCCCCAGGACACTATCACTAACTTGGATTAAACCAGCTTACGCCATTGTGTGAAGGGCCAGCCTAAACAAGGCGCTCCGCTATATCGCATGTTTGCCCATAGTGTAAACGCCTCATTTAGTGGTGTTAATTTATTGGACCATAGACTATTGAAGTGCGAGGTCAATCGAAGCTTGTTCCCTCAACTAATTATTATTGTTGTCTAATTATGAGACATTGGAAAGCTTTTAATTTAATTACATGGAAAATATATGGAATTATGGAAAAAAAAACTTTATTATCTTTAGTGACGGTCTGATGATAAAGATTCAAATAAATAACCCGAATTACTACTAAGAGCTTTGGAGGTAAACGCCCTAAGGTTAGGTAAAGTAAAAATATTTCGAATTTCGGATCACATCAAAACAAGCATTCAGCACAATAATAGCCACAATAAAGCTAAATGAGACGAAAACATTTCGCCTTCATAAATCATAAATAACAGTAACAAATTCGTATTGTGATGGCAACAGTGTTGTGTTTTATGCAACAGCACTGGACCTTCCTGACTCTACAAAATGATTCTCACCAGTATATGAATAGAAATTAATACCTACTAAAATCCCCCATACAAATTTTCCGTCGGTTATTAAAAAAAAATCTGTTGTTCGCTACTAAAGTGCAATGCCTACACGTTCAAATTTATGGAATTGCTGATTTAAAAAAAAAAACATGCGGGGCAGTCTTTGGGGACTGTCGATGGAAGTGAAAAAACTAAGTAACTTGTGAATTGTATCGTCGATCAATCCAAAATAAACTTTATCTTAATTGTATAAGGTTGATTTTGACTAACCGTTTTATAAAAGCGTTCGGTGACGATGACACGAGTACCATGATTTTTGTTCACTCAAAAAGTGCTCACCGCCTAAAGAAGTTTTCACTTTAAAAATAACCGATGTATTTTTTCAGAATGACTTACTGAATACGTGGTAACCCTTTTCACGTGGGTATCCCTTTTACCCCGAATAAGATTTTGGACATACAATACCCTATTTGTTCAAATCAATTTCATCAAATCAAAAGTTTTCCTTATGTCTTTGTCGTACATAACGGAAAAAATGGCTGGACCTCAACACTTATTAAGTACCTAAACACCTGCAATGCTCAAATAGTCCGCGTTGGTAAATGCAAGGTTTACGATAAAATCCTTTTTATCACAATTGGCCTTAGATAGCGTAAGAACTACCGGCGTTTTTAAAAGTTATCAACAAATGTTTCCGAGTTTCAATGACGCTGAAATATGAAAGCTATACCAAAGTCTTTGCACAAACACTTTTCAAAAATATTAGACTACATTTCTAGTTTCAAAGTTGGAAATATCCTTTATACGCGTTCAGTTCAGCAGATTTTAAAAAGAGCATTGCTTCTCGGTGGCTAGTCACTGGCTGTTTGAAAGCTCCGAACGTGTTCCATAACTGAATTTGAAAAGAAAGGCATGCAAACAATTCGGTCGCAGCGTCATCAAAATGCAATCGACCAAAAACTGCCTCCGGCTGTCCTTTGTCTAGTTCCAACTTCAGTCCACTGCATGCCGACGACCAAAGTCAACAATTAAACATTTTTTTAGTTTCCATTCTAAAGAGCCGAGCCATCTGCATGACTGTGTAGATGTGGAACCTATCCACCAGCATTTGAATTTTAGAGTGGGATAACACGAAAATTCCCTACTGAGAGCTTTTATTACAAGCGTGAAATGAAAAAAGGTCAATCAAGGGAGTATGTCAGGATTTTCTCTAATCCAAGCCTGTCTGCACCGTGAATTATCAGGGTTTAGGTTACAGCAGCGAAAAGGTAACGCTTACTTATTCCGCCCGTATAGCTCCCTAATTGTATGGTTTAAATAATTGCTGAGCTGTACACGGTCCGACTCTAAAGTGTATGCTAAGCGCAAATTGTATGAACGTAACAAAGAATTAATTTTAATTGTGTTTTTTTCTCAGCAAAAATGCGGTTTTTTTTCGTTTACACGGTATTTTTATAGCGTTTATTTCTTTTCGTATATTTCACAGCAATTAATCTTTTCGCTAGTCCAACTAAGGGCCGAATCCAAATATTCTACAGGAGAGAATCATACTACGCGTTACAGTAGAATACATTTATCAAAATTGAGCAGGAATTCTCTGCTGAAACTCCCGCCTCACGGTATTGTGGGGGCTAGCGGGATTAGATTGATATCTGTTCATTCCTGTTTTGATTTATTTCAACCCCAAACCGAGCTACTCGACACCTGTAATCAACACGGCAATGAGAGCTTTGGTGTTGTATTTATGAAGATAGGTTTATTCAATTCTATATATATATAGTTTTAAGAAAGGAAGAAGAAGAATTCTTTAGAGAGTAATATTATTATAAGAGATTCGTATACTTATATAAAAGTAGGCTTGGCGAGAAGTATAAAATACTCGCATATCGATAACATATTGTCTATAGAAAGAAATTGGCGAAATTCGATCCCAACAAACTTCTAACTCTCCTCAATCAACACTAAACGAAACTACAATCAAACAAAAACTATTCCTAAACTTGTAACAACATACAAACGCTTTTAGTTAAACTCAGGACCTTACCGGAAACCTTTCGGCTACAAATATCCTTGATAAGGTACATAATAATAGAAACGGGTTGGAACGTGTTATCACAACAGGAGGGTATCCTTCGGGCGCTGTTGACGGACAATTTATATAGAACTACCCACCTTACCTGAATAAAGCGGAAAATTTATTTTATCGAACGTCAGCCCTTAATCGAATTGAGGATTTAAATTATGGAAAGCTTTTTGGGCGATCGTGTGGGGAATGTGTAAGCTTTTCAAGTAACAAATAAATTAAAATTTTGATGTAGGTATAACTATGCCAAGAAGGAAAGGAGTTTCAACAGCACGCTCAAACACATCGAACGGTCAAAACCCTGTCATTGGGATAGGTTAGAATATCCTTTTTGTAACAGACGCCGAGCTCCATTGTATCACTAGGAGATAACTAGCTAAGATAAGGATTAATAAAGTAAAAAGACAGGCCCGCACAAGGCGGGAAAAAGGTGTAGACTTTATTAAAACCACATACCATGACATACGATTGCCTTATATGGTAGCGAAACTGACGGTTTCATAACAAGCCAAAAACGTTACCATATAAGGTAACAAATCACCATTTCGCGTGTTGTGGGCGGAGCCTCCGACAAGTCGAAACTTGACCGACCCGCAGAAAGATGGGAAAGTCCATTATAGAGGGAACGATTAGCCAAAAGGGGTTGAGTACAACGAGGCCCCGCCACTACTTGCGACATGGTGTTTTGGTATAAAGATAGGCGACTAAAGTCAGTCGATACAGTTTTATATTTTTACAGTGTTCTATTTACAAGTGTCTAGTTTTAAGTGTTTATTGTGAGTCCCACGTGCCCTAAGTATATTATGTTCTTGTGATTATTATGTTCTGACTATTGTTCTTTGTGATTATTGTGTACTTGTGTAAATCAGTTTATGTAGAATAACGTGCCCGCTCTAAAATATAGACGAAGTAATTAAACAGTGTTAAACCATCGAAGAGTTTTAATTGAAAAGGAAATCCCATAGCCACCTGAAGCTATCGAAGAAGGGAACAATAAATAAAAATACAGTCTACCCATAACAGCTGGTCCATACGAGCCGGATAAGTGAAAAAAGTGCCGATAACAAATACATAGCGCGTAAATAAGTGTTGTGAGCGGTTACATAAAACTGTAAGTACTGAACAATAATAACTTATGTGTATCGCGAGTGAATAGAGTGTTGTAATAAGCAAAGTGGTGTTCTCTGTGTCGAGAATCGCGATCATAGTGCGCGTTAAGGGGACCGGCAGAACCGTGGGACTCACAGTAAAATAACAAGTGTAAATAAGACTCTGTGCGCGTGTAACAAGTGACCGTCGCGTAAATAGTAAATACGTGAAGTAAATAAGCGCGCGCTATACACAGTGCGCGCCGCGTCTTTCGTCGGAAGTATATAGTGTCGTCGCGGTAAATAGGGCTAGTCGTAAAATAATAACGGTGTCAAAGTGCGCGTAAAGTGTAACGTCGTAGTAAACGAATCTGGACAAGTCCAAACCGAGCTACGAACTGTCGTGCGCCGTGCTCCCCGCTTAAAGTCAAGTGCAGTTGGCCATCAGTTTGAAAGATGGTGATCACCCGAAGCCAAGGTGATGCTGCAGAGGCAGAGGACCAGAGGCGGGCCCTACAGAGGAGGGCAGAAGAGCAACGGGAGGCGGTTCTTCGCCAGGAAGCGGAACGGATTCAAAGAGAAAGACTACGGAGGATTTCACTAGACCCGCCAGAATCGCCAGTAATAACAGGTGACCAAAGTACGATTAATTTACGACTAAATACCGCGCCTCTTACGACGTTGGACACGACCACGGCGGGACCATCATCGGGATTTCTACTAAGTGAAGACCATGGACAACGAAGAAGGTCACCCGCCAGGTCAGAGAGGTCACAGAGGTCACAAAGGTCAACGAATAGTTTTACAACGCGCATAAGGCTAGCAGAGTTAGAGGCTGCAGAAAAGCTAGCAGCCATACAAAAGAAGTCTCTTGACTTAGAAGCAGACTTAGTCAAGAAGAGGCTAGCCGCCGAAATGTCCGTCATACAGGACGAACAGGAGAGCCTGCGGGACGAGCCCCTCGTTCCCCAGGAGGAAAGCCACCACAGTCGAGTGGACGAATGGCTTCATACGAACCCCCTCAGAGCACGGGGGGAGGGGGGCACGGGAGCCCCTCGGGAGGACCCAAGACGAATTAAATTCGACATGCCACGGGGAAGGTCGCCGACACCGACGAGGCACAGGAACAGCATCGACAACTTGGCAGCGACCTTAGAAAGGATGGCAAGACCCCGACTACGGCATACGGATTTACCAGCGTTCTCCGGTGGTGTCAACGAGTGGCTGCCATTCAAAGCGGCCGTGAACGACACTACAAATATGTACAACATATCGCCTGCAGAAAACATACAGCGGTTAAGAAGCTGCCTTAAAGGGGAAGCAAGGGAGGCGGTGTCCGCCCTCCTACACACCGCTACAGATCCAGAGGTCATCATGAAGACACTCGAACAGTGTTTCGGCCGACCGGAAGTACTAATCGATCGCGCTATTGACGAACTGAAGAAGATGACGAAGCCCACTGCATCAGCCGCGGACCTGAATAATTTCGCCATCAAAGTACAGAACACAGTAAGCGTGATCAAGTCGGTCGACCGAAGAGGATACCTGTACAACCCATTGTTGACACGCGAGGTACTGGAGAAGTTAAGCCCGCACATACGGTCAAGATGGTGCGACTTTGCCTACGACAACGACGACACAACGGAGCCGGAGATAGTGATGCTGTCTCGTTTTCTGATGCGGGAAGCGGACAGGGCGTTAAGATACACATACGCCCCACCTACCAGCGCCGCACCCGCCAGCCAGAAGAAGGAAACCAGGCAGCCAGTAACAGCAAAGAAGAAGGCCAGCCCCGTCTACACAGCCGTCGAAAATCAAGAGGAGAAAGGTCAGTGCCCCAACTGTAAACAAGACCACGTGCTAACAAGGTGTCCGAAGTACAAGGGCATGAGTGTCGACCAGCGGTGGGAGTACCTGAAGGCCAACGGCATGTGCTTTCGATGTGCCGAGAAGAACCACAGGCGGTATAGCTGCAAGGCCAAGGCGTGCGGCGTGAACCAGTGCCGCCGACCTCATCACGCCTCCCTCCATCAAGAGAGGGTGGCAAACAAAGAAGAAGCGACGACCGCGAAATCTACCGCAGAGCCCAGCAAGGAGGAAGCAGTACTGTCGGTGGCAAGCAAGTCCGCCGCCGGCTCGAAGAAGGTGCTGCTGAAGATGTGCCCCATCATAGTCACCGGGTCACGGGGGGAGGTCAAGACGTACGCGTTGTTCGATGAAGGAGCAACCGTCACCCTCATTGATGAAGACCTGGCGACCAGCATCGGAGCAAAGGGAACTTCACGCCCGCTGCGCATACGCGGCGTGAACATGTCCTCAGAGGAGCGGGACAGCAGAGCGGTACGGGTGCAAGTCAGAAGCATCCGGGAAGACGGCCAGTCGCACGAGCTGCAAGCAAGAACCATCAAGGACTTGAGGCTCCACCAACAAACCATCCCAGACACCCTGCTGGATCACGAACACCTGCGAGACCTGCCGAAAGAAGAAGTTTGCTACGAGCAGGCCCGCCCCGGACTCTTGGTGGGCACAGACCACTGGGAGTGTATAGTGACCAGGGAACTCCGAGTCGGCGGCCCCGATCAGCCAGCTGCCTCACGAACAAAGCTGGGATGGGTGGTGCACGGAACAGCGCCACGAAGCATCATCGCTGATGAGGAAGATGTGCTGCACGTCATCGAGTCCGGAAGAAGAGACGAACAACTGCACGATCTAGTCGAAGCGCACTTCAAGATAGAAGCCTTGGGCGTCGCCAGGAAGCCACGAGTGAACGAGGCAGACCAAAGGGCGGCGGACATCGTACAGAAGACAATCAAGAAAATCGATGAAGGCTACGAGGTAGGACTGCCGTGGCGAACAGACGACATCGTCATGCCACCCAGCTACGGAGCAGCGCTGAGAAGGTTGAAAAAGATCGAGGAGAAGATGGATGCGTCACCGGACTTCGCCGTGCAGTACACAACACAGATAGACAATCTGTTGAACAAGGGATACGCAGTACCATACGACGGAACAGAGAAAGAAAGCAACGTCTGCTGGTACCTCCCTCATTTCGCCGTGCAGAATCCGAACAAGCCGGGGAAACAAAGGCTAGTCTTCGACGCGGCGGCGACGAGCTACGGGAAGTGTCTCAACGACGAGCTGCTGGAGGGTCCAGACCTGCTGCTGTCCCTGCCGGGAATAGTCTTCCGGTTCAGAGAGCGGGAAGTAGCAGTCACCGCAGACATCCAAGAAATGTTCCTGCAGGTGAAAATAAGACAGGAGGACCAGCCAGCTCAGCAGTTCCTGTGGAGAGGACAAGAAAGGACATCGCCCCCGCGCCACTACAAGATGAAGAGCATGATCTTCGGAGCAGCAAGTTCCCCGTATATGGCTCACTACGTCCGGAACTACAACGCAGAGCTTCACGGCAGTGAGTATCCCAGGGCCTTGGAGGCCATAACAAAGAGTCATTATATGGACGATCTAGTGGCTAGTTACAGCGATCCAGAAGAGGCGTGGAAGGCAGTAGAAGAGACAAGAAAGGTGCACGCGGCCGCTGGCTTCACACTGCGAGGCTGGAGCTCCAGCGAAGCGACGGTCCTGCGCGACGTGCCCCAGACGCTCCACGCCACCACCCCAACGCAGCTAGGAGGGGAGCAGCCAGAGAGCAAGATACTCGGGCTGTACTGGAACGCAGAACTAGACGAACTCGGGTTCAACACGTCCATGAACCGAGTGCCATCAGAGGTGAGAGAGAGGATCCGTGCGCCCACCAAGAGAGAAGCACTGAGCGCCGTTATGTCGATTTATGACCCGCTGGGCCTGTTGAGTCATTTCACAGTACGAGCGAAGATAGTACTCCAGAGCCTGTGGCGTCTGCAAACAACATGGGACACGCCAATTCCGGAGGAGGAAAACGAGCTCTTCGCGGCCTGGCTGGGTCAACTACAGGAGGTGAACAGACTGCGGCTGCCCAGGTGCTACCTCAAGAAGAACACACAGCGCATAGAGCTACATGTGCTGTGCGACGCCAGCGAACAAGCGTACGCGACGGTGGCCTACTGGAGAGCGGTGAACGAGGATGGAAGCATCGACGTCGTGCTGGTCGCGGCCAAAGCAAAGGTGGCACCGCGGCGAGCCCAGACGATACCACGTCTGGAGCTGCAGGCAGCGGTGATAGGAGCCCGACTCGCCGACACCCTCAAGAAGGAACACCGCATCGAGGTCGACAGGACGACCTACTGGACAGACTCCTCTACGGTGGTCCACTGGATCCACCACGACATGAAGAGGTACACACCGTTCGTCGCGCACCGACTGGGTGAAATCGCCGAGCTCACCAGTAAGGAAGAATGGCGCTGGGTGCCTACGAAGCACAACGTAGCGGATGACGCCACCCGACTCACCGACGCGCCGATCAGCGCGACCGACCGCTGGTTCCGCGGGCCGGACTTCCTGCATCTACCGGAAGAGGACTGGCCCGGGAAGCCGGCGACAGAAGAAACTGAAGAGGAGGTCCTGCACATCGCGCCGGGCCCTGAACGAGACAGCTGGCTGCCTGATCCTGCCCGCTTCTCTAAGTACGAGACGCTGGTGCGCACTGCTGCACGCGTGCTGGCATTCATAGACGCGTGCCGCCGCGTCTCGACTCGACTGGAACATCGGCACATAGAGCGCGCCGAGAAGGAGCTCCTGCTAAAAGCACAGCGGGATAGCTTCACGGATGAACTACAGAAGATCCAGTCTGCCCGCCCCCTCACTCGGGCGAGTCGCCTGTACAGACTGGACCCCGTACTCGAAGACGGCCTGTTGCGCGTGCGAGGACGTATTGAAGCCTCAAACGCGCCAGTGGAGGTCAAGCGACCCATCATTTTGGATGGTCGCCATCAGGTCAGTAAACTAATAGTAATGCGCGAGCATTGCGCCGCTGGTCATGCCAACAGAGAACGAGTAACGAACGACCTGCGGCAGCGCTACTGGATCATCCACCTGCGGCCCACGGTCCGGGCCATCGAGAAGGCCTGCACGTACTGCCGGAGGATGCGAGCAACGCCACAACCGCCGGCCACGGGAGACCTGCCGCGCGCCCGCCTGGACCCCTTCCACCGCCCGTTCACCAACTGCGGCGTGGACTATTTCGGGCCCATGGTGGTGAAGGTGGGCCGGCGCCGAGAGAAGCGGTGGGGCGCACTGTTCACGTGCCTCACCTCCCGCGCCGTGCACCTCGAGCTCGTCGCATCGCTATCTACAGACTCAGCAATCATGGCGCTGAGAAGGATGGCCGCGCGCCGCGGCTGGCCGCGGCTCATGTACTCAGACAACGGGACCAACTTCAGGGGAGCCGACCACGAACTGCGAGCGGCGTATGAAGAATGGGCACCAGCGCTACAAGAAGAAGGACTGCTGCACAGGATGGAGTGGCGGTTCATCCCTCCCGGCGCACCCAACCAGGGAGGTGCGTGGGAGCGGCTGGTGCGCTCCGTGAAGACTGCCCTCGCTGCGACTCTGCGCGAAAGGGCACCTGCAGAAGAGGTGCTGCTAACTCTGCTCACTGAAGCGGAGTTCGCCATCAACGCGCGCCCCTTGACTCATGTCAGCGTGAGTCCCACCGATCCAGAGGCCCTCACCCCCAACCACTTCCTGTTGGGGTCCTCCACGGGCCTACCCTCGACCGGGCCTTGTGACGAGGCCGACCGACGTGCTTGGCGGGCCAGCCAGGCCCTTGCCGACCACTTTTGGCGACGCTGGCTGCGAGAGTACCTCCCCACATTGGTACCCCGCGGCGAGCCGCAGAGCAACCGACGGCCGCCGGAGATCGGCGACGTCGTCATCGTCGTCGACAGCACACTGCCACGGAACGTGTGGCCAATGGGAGTCATCGAGAAGCTCTACCCGGGACCTGACGGCGGCATCAGGGTGGTCGACGTGCGAACGAGAACCGGCGTCTTCAAGCGTCCCATCAGCAAGCTCGTCGTGCTGCACAGAGAAGAAGAGGCTGCGCAGGCTACGCCGGGGGGAGAGATGTAACAGACGCCGAGCTCCATTGTATCACTAGGAGATAACTAGCTAAGATAAGGATTAATAAAGTAAAAAGACAGGCCCGCACAAGGCGGGAAAAAGGTGTAGACTTTATTAAAACCACATACCATGACATACGATTGCCTTATATGGTAGCGAAACTGACGGTTTTATAACAAGCCAAAAACGTTACCATATAAGGTAACAAATCACCATTTCGCGTGTTGTGGGCGGAGCCTCCGACAAGTCGAAACTTGACCGACCCGCAGAAAGATGGGAAAGTCCATTATAGAGGGAACGATTAGCCAAAAGGGGTTGAGTACAATGAGGCCCCGCCACTACTTGCGACATGGTGTTTTGGTATAAAGATAGGCGACTAAAGTCAGTCGATACAGTTTTATATTTTTACAGTGTTCTATTTACAAGTGTCTAGTTTTAAGTGTTTATTGTGAGTCCCACGTGCCCTAAGTATATTATGTTCTTGTGATTATTATGTTCTGACTATTGTTCTTTGTGATTATTGTGTACTTGTGTAAATCAGTTTATGTAGAATAACGTGCCCGCTCTAAAATATAAACGAAGTAATTAAACAGTGTTAAACCATCGAAGAGTTTTAATTGAAAAGGAAATCCCATAGCCACCTGAAGCTATCGAAGAAGGGAACAATAAATAAAAATACAGTCCACCCATAACACTTTTATAATTCCCGAGATAAGCCAATATTTTGTAATTGATTAGCTTGGCTCAAGTAGATAAAATTGAACATGAATTAGCCAGTTCATATTTATCTCAAACGACAGCGCGGTCTAATAAGTCATTAGGTTAATCGATCATCTGAGGTTTGCCAAGTCAATCTGATTCCGTGTCCCGAAGGCTCTAGGTTCGTGACGCATGACAGAGTTGATGTGACCGGACGACGTCTAGGTAATTTCCCTTGACAATGGATTGAGGCTGTCCGGTGTAAATTACAGGCGGGTCGGGTCCCATGCTGGGCGCCAGTAAGCCTCCATAATGATAATTTGCAATATTACTGCGTCATATTCCTCTACTAGTGTTTGTTGACTAGAAATTATTATGTAGTTATGTAAATAAAGATCTATCTCTCCGTAATTTGCAAGTAATTTATACAAACTAAAGTCCCACGCTGGGCGCCATTATTTAAATGTGTTGCGAATATAAATTAAGCCGACTTGTTCCTAGTTAACAACTACAAATAAACAAAACGTTAGCCGTTCCTAACTCATAACACACACCACATGCTCATATGACAGCCATTAGAGGGTTGGGCGTCATGTCGTCTTTATTACAGTCCCTCAAACAATCAACCATTGACACCTCTTTATTGAAGCTGTGCAAAGAAATAAGATGACATCCCCTCATTTCTTGGAAACCTCGCTTTCATTCGTATTTTGTCGACCTTAAGATTCCGTACATATTTATTAGACGCTAATGAAAATGGACCGTGTAGGCTCCAGCCATGAATACTTAAAAAGGTTGAGTAGGTTTGCAAGAAGGTTTTTTTATGATAATAAGGTAGGTAGGCTCGCTGACGTGTGATCGATTGGCAGTCTATCTCTGAAGTGATTGGATGAGTCGCTGATAGAAAATTGGTTCAACGAAGTTTATTTAAAAAAGAGAGGGGATTAAATGTGTTTCAGAAGATATTGAAAGGTTTTGGTCGGCTGCTTTGGAAATGTTTTTCGTTATCGAACTGGGGATTTTGAAGCGTCAATATTTACACCATCGTGTCTGAAAAACGTAAAAAGTTTCCCTATCAAAATCCACTTTTCACCCCCAAGGCGTGGAGACGAAATTATCTAGTTACATTCAAACGCAACTATGTATAGCCACTGAAGATTCATTCTTCCAAAATTGTACAAGAAACATCTTAAATATAGTCGTAAAAGTAAGCTCTAGAAGTAAACTGCGCAGTTTATGTCCTATTAATCAAAAAGGGTAAATAAAACTTTGTAAATATTTAAATATAAATTGCAGTAAGTAGCTAAGTTAGGCCATTACAGTGAAATAAAACTGAGCCATATAAAATGAATGTACTTCGTTGGCAGAACACCGCTAGCTCAGGATTTACTGAAATGAGGTTCCTTACTTTATACGGGAGAAAGGCAATTATTGGATCCTCGCGATTTCAAAGAGGTCTATTTTTAGCAGTTTCTTTAGATCTCTTATATTTTGTAGTCTGCCCTTAAGAAACTTTAAGGATTTGCAGATGTTTCAATTTTAATCAAAGTAAATATTTTATAAACAATCTATTTTTAAAAGAGGCTCTTTTAAGTCTGTATTATCTTCAATTTTTGTTTATTTCGAGCGTTTTTCTTGACAATATCTTATCTTACTCTTTGTGTTTAATGTATTCTTGCTATTGCCGACAAAAAGTTTAATTGCACAGTAGCCAAGTCCGAGGGTAAGATCTGTGGGACCCAAGGGAGGAAAGGAAAAAATAAATGCGCAAACTTTTAAATGGCGTCGTTCTCAACGGGCCCCATGGGAATTTGTACTGATACACAAATTAGCTTGTTTTCGATGTCGTTCGGAAAACGAATGGCAATGTCTCTGGTTTTCGACAATATTGGCTGAAAATAGCAGTTCACATCAGACGAAAATAGAACGACGAGTTTAATTTTAAATTCGAAAAGAGAATTCGAAGCGAAACTGTTACTTTTGGAGTTGGTATATCCACGCGATTTTATATACAATGGGGTTGTTTCCCGGAAATTTCGCCGCAAGATGGCGCTGATAGTTTGTTACCTGTCAAAAGTTTTTGATATAAACGTGTGCATTGTGTGGACGATTTTTTAAGTATTTGCGTGTTTTTTTTACTCAATTTGTGTTGCTGCACAATGTATGCTACCTAGCGTATCACCCAGTTGAAGGAGAAATTGAAGAAAATAAAGAGCAAAGCAACAAGGACAGAGAGCGGTGCTTGTCGAAAAGTACATAATATTTAACATTTTATCGAATTTTAGCTGTTTTCTAGGCAATATTAAGGTTCTATAAGTTGTAAAATAAACTTCACTCACTAACTTTTGGCTTTTTAATGATCTAATGATAAATAAACTACGGTACGATACATCATTAGTTACACATAACAAAATGTAAGATTATTTGAAAAGAACCCATTTTTTATTCACAGGTTGGAAGCGTACGACAGAAATTTCAACTTCGACAGTGTTTGTAACAGTCTTGAAGCGGTCTCGTAGTCTGTTTCGTTGAAATGTTTCCCACATAACCTCGAAAAATTACTTGATTTGTTTTTTTTTAGTTTCAGTGCCTTTTCCCGTTTTCTCTTCATGCGCAAATTTCTTGGAAATGTGACAACGCCTATTTCTTTGCATCCAAAGGCTACACAACGACCCATAATATTGAAAAAAGTCACAAAATAATAAGATATTCTTAAATTTCTATGGAGTTTGACAGTTTGTTTGTAACAAACACTCAGCGCCATCTACGTGGAACTATTTGACAGTTTTCTTCCCCATTGCTTACGAATACAAATCGGGTTCTCAGGATGGAATTCTAGAAAATTCTTTGCTACACATTAAACATTTTAATACAATACAAAGAAAAATAAGCAAGAAACATGGGGCTTGGGTTTAATAAAAAAGATGCAGCTGAGACTGGCTAGCCGTAACAAGTAGTTTGTAGCACAATTAACTAGGAGATAGGTGTAACGGGCAAACGGCCGTAGAGCCGGGAACAAACGGCCTTTGTGTATCACTGTTACTGTAATAATTTTAGTTGTGCAATTGTTTTATTATGATTATGGACGACTATGCAGCAGCATTATTTAGGGTTATAGAACTTGATAGTACTAACAAACATTGAAGAGGCACTAGAAGCATTAGGAGCTTGTTTAATTAATGTTTCGTTCTCAAAAATATCTCATTCAAGATTTTTTTTAATGGTATACTACTTTTTTGGGGTGCTCGTGGCTAAATAATAACAGCCGCTCGGGTCGATCGTTAGGTTAAGCCGTGCTTGCCTAGGTTGGTCTGTAGATAGGTGACCACCGATTACATACCGAGTTTCCTCCGTGCCTCGGAAAGCACGTTAAACCGTTGTTCCCGGCTGCCATTTGTAGATCTTTGACAGTCGTTAGGTAGTCAGTGGCCCAAAAAGTCTAACAACCAGGAGTATTACCAAGGGGTATCGTATTACCCGGTACTAACTGGGTTGTGGAGGTCAGATAGGCAGTCGCTCCATGTAAAATACTGGTATTCAGCTGCATCGGGTTAGACTGGAAGCCGACCCCAACATAGTTGGGAAAAGGCTAGGCAGATGATGATACTACATTTTTGGGGTCTTAGGGTCTGTTTTACAGTGGCCCAACAAAATAACATAAATTGTATTAAATGATGTGCAAAACCAATCCACACTGGGCACGAGTAGTCCATTCTCTCTCAAAGAGGAAGCGTGTCTCCTAGCAGTGACTACGTGATAGGGTGCTAAACAAGTTAACCGGAATACACGGTGGTTAAACTGGCATATCACAATAAGAAGATTTCAAAAACCGACTTCCTACGTCTCTCCAACTGAATAGTCCATAATACTATCCATTACGTAATACCGATGATCGATGTTTTCAGACAATTACGTATTCGGAGGCACGATCCCCTTTCACACCGGGTTGAAAAGAGTTCGGAGCAATATGGCGATATTGCTCAAGTGTTGTAACAGACGTGTTGGAAGTGCTCAAAACCAAGTATTTCAATAACGTGTGAAGATTTAGGTAAAGTTATTTTTATCATTTATTAAAGGCTAAACTTTAAAAGATCGCTGTGTTTCGAACAATCGTTTGGAAACGACAAAGACAGAATGATATATTTTTAAAGTAAACTTATACTGCAACATAGGAGACAAAAATTATTATTTATCTTCCGTGATTATTTTGAGGTCTCGATAAAAGTTACGTGATCAATAATCACGGAAGATATCCCGTAAGAGTGACAGTTAGTAGTTTTAAACCGTGAAGCTTAAAGCAGTGTTTGTTTTAAATGTTTCTAGCGCTTAAATCGAAATTGACTTAATAAGATAAGCTACATTATTAATTTAAGTATCAGTGAAGGTATATTTCCGAATGCGCTAAAAAAATCTATTGTAAAACCACTATTTAAGAAACAGGATAGGGAGTTAATGGAATTTTACAGGCCAGTTTCATTAATACCAATATTTTCAAAAATTATAGAAAAATATATTTACAAGGAACTTAATACCTATTTTGAAAAAAATCATATACTCTGTGACGAACAGAAAGGATTTAGGGAGAAAAAAACAATTAACTTGGCCATATACGACTTCTTGCATACTGTTATGACAAACATGGATAAAAATACACCAGTCTGTGCCATTTTCTGCGACATGACACAGGCATTTGATTATGTCCATCATAATATACTACTAAATAAACTTGATGCGTATGGTATAAGAGGAAACATATCTAATTTAATACAATCATACCTACATGACAGGAAACAAGTAACGCAAATTAGTAGAATAAATATGAGCTCCAGACGTGAAGAGATTTTTACATCATGCGAGCGTACCGTCCCTCATGGAGTTCCGCAAGGCAGTGTACTCGGACCACCCCTTTTTACTCTCTATATTAATGACTTTCCTAAATCTATTAAATATCCCATGACACTGTTTGCGGATGACAGTACTATAACAATACCATGCCATAATATAAATACATATGAAACGCACATAAAAAGTACATTAATTGAAGCGGTAACGTGACTGAACAATAATAATTAAAAAAATAATATAAATAAAACTTTGATTAAATGCACTTTAACCAACGATCATCATTATACTCTAGTCTTGACATCGAATATAATAATAATAAAATACAGACAGCTAATTCTACAAAAATTTTAGGACTAACAATCGACAGACACTTAAATTGGAAATCGCATATTGAGGCCCTAGCCAAAAGAATAAGCAGTGGTGCTTATGCGTTATATAAATTATCACGTACTTTAAATATAGAAGCGCTGTTAACGGCTTACTATGGTTTAGTTGAATCGGTCATTAGATATGGTGTTATCTTCTGGGGTAACTCGACCGATAGGGATATCATCTTTAAAAGACAAAAGTTCTGCTTGAGATCTATGTTTAATCTCAAAACTACCGATAGCTGTAAAAATTATTTCATAAAATATCATATATTAACATTACCTTCACTTTATATCTTAGAAGTAGTAATGTTCGTAAAAAAAAATCCACATTTGTTTCCTCGTATGGCAGACAAATTTCCAAGAAATAGACGTGACGATAGCAAACTATGTGTACACACATCAAAAACTGCACTTATGCGCAAGAGTGTTTTTTGCATGGCACCAACTATCTACAACAATTTGCCCAAAAGTTGGAAAGAGCAAACTATACCGAAACTTAAACAAACAATGAAATTGTTTTTGGCACAAAAAGCATATTATAGTGTTATAGAATTTTTAAACGACTCATGGTGATTATTATAAATAAATAAATATAACTCAGAGTGTAGTAAGGTAAAGTAGAAGTGGAAAACTTAATTGTATTATAAATGTTTTTAAAACTAAATGCTTATTAGAGTGATGTAAATTTTCATTGAGAACATACATTGTAATATTGGACAAGGTAAATAAATAATAAATCACAGAAATCTTAATTTAAGTTTTGTTTAATGTGACTGAATAAAAATATTTAATGAATAAGTGTAAAAATTAAAAATTCAATGATTCTGTAATTATTGTCTATACTAATATTATAAAGAGGAAAACTTTGTTTGTTTGTTTGTTTGTAATGAATAGGCTCAAAAACTACTGACCGATTTAAAAAATTCTTTCACCATTCGAAAGCTACATTATCCACGAGTAACATAGGCTATATTTTATCCCCGTACTCCCACGGGAACGGGAACTACGCGGGTGAAACCGCGGGACGTCCGCTAGTCTATACTAATATTATAAAGAGGAAACCTTTGTATTTTTGTATGTTTGTATTGAATAGGCTCAAAAACTACTGGACCGATTTCAAAATTTCTTTTACCATTACTTAGAGGGATTCTTCCGAATCCGTATAGGCTATATTTTATCACCGTACTCCCACGGGAACGGGAACTACGCGGGTGAAACCGCGGGACGTCAGCTAGTCTATACATATAATAAATCTGTAGAAAAGTCATTTTTGTACATTAAAGAAATTGAAACAAAAAATAGGCAGCGTGTGAAAAGATAAGTAACAGAACCCATTTCCATCATTTTTGAAATTTTTGTCTGTTTGTCTGTTTGTTTGTGCGCACATCACATAAAATCTACGAATTCAATGCTGACAATGTTTATACATAAAAATTGTGTGTAACTTGGGGTATGATTTAGTGTTTGTTTCATTGAAATCGGTTAATTCTATCAAAAGATATATGAACTTAAAGTTTTCAAGAAGAACTAATCATCAAATGTAAGATACATACATGCAGCGACATCTGTTGAACTAAAATGATACCAATGACTAAAAATGTGCTCACCACAGTCATAACTCTTAAATCGACTGACCAGCTTTAAAAAAAAATTATAGCATAGGTAATATACTTTAGCAGTTTAACATTTTGATCGATAGACGGCGTTGTTTATTTCACTCCATTTTCTGAATTGAATGACCCTCGCCCGTGTCAGTTGCCTATATTTTGTTTTTTTTTTTCGGATGGGAAATCATCAAATGACTCCTCTTGCTCTGGGTGGAGCAGGAGGGAGTGTCAGACTTTTACTGACTAAAACCCAGCCATGTTCCTTCATCGCCCTTTTGTTCCGGGGCCACGGTATCTCTTTCGAACAGTCCCGCAACCCCGGCAGACATCGGTCCTTGCGGATCGGCCCTTCCTTTTTGCTGACTCTCTTTTAGGCGCGCGTGGAACACGAACGCGCCGTCGACACGGCCTGTCGTCATGAGACGGACGGACGGCGAGCTAGCCCATAGCCCACCGTCCACAGGCCCGCGCCTACGGTGACCGGGGGCCACGTGGTTGCCCCGGAAGCCCGGGGCGTCTGCCGCGGCGGCCGGGACGTTGAGAGGTTCTCTCCCTCTCACGTTCCGCCACCTCCTTCTCTAGCATTACTGCTTTGCAGAAGGAGGTGACGGCGTCCCATTCCGTCTCGCTCCGGACCATGGCTTGCACCAGGGCCGGATGCGAGAGGTCGCCGCCGCAAACGTGTAAATTGCCTCAAGATTGGTTTTTTAACCGACGAAACAAAAAGAAGGCAGTTCTCAATTCGACGCGTATTTTTTTTATATATGACCACGGATAACTTTTACAGAGAAGTCCGTACATGATCCTTTTGTTTGTAAAAAGCGTAGGTACACACATCTCAAAGTTGGTCCCATTTATAATTGAAAAATCGTGTTTGGGCTAATTTCTTGCACCTTTGATGAGAACTTTAGACCTAGCTGGAGTATGACTGTCATCGAGTGTCTAAGGATGAAGGAGGTGGCGGAACGTGAGAGGGAGAGAACCTCTAAACGTCCCGGCCGCCGCGGGAGACGCCCCGGGCGTCCGGGGCCACCACGTGGCCCCCGGCCACCGTACGCGCGGGCCTGTGGACGGTGGGCTATGGGCTAGCTCGCCGTCCGTCTGTCTCATGACGACAGGCCGTGTCGACGGCACGTTCGTGTTCGACGCGCGCCTCAAAGAGAGTCAGCAATAGGAAGGGGTCCGCAAGGGCCGATGCCTGCCGGGGTTGCGGGACTGTTCTAAAGAGATACCGTGGCCCCGGAACACAAAGGGCGATGAAGGAACATGGATGGGTTTAGTCAGTAAAAGTATGACACTGCCTCCTGGTCCGCCCAGAGCGGGAGGAGTCATTTGATGATTTCCCATCCGAAAAAAAAAGGCTGTCGAGGTAAGCCCTTTTTTGGAAAAACATAAGTAGATTATTTTAGCGATTAATGCAAATATATCGAAGAAATTAAATTGTTACCCACTTGGATCTACGTAGGTATATATCTACTAATATTATAAAGCTAAAGAGATTTTGGTTGGTTGAACGCGCTAATTACAGGAAAACTTTTAGTGTTGAATAGTTATCGAGGATGGCTATAGGTTATCTAACATCACGCCATAATTAAAAGGAGCGGAGCATCAATGATAAATGTTGCAAAAACAAGGAAAATTTATTTCTTTCGAGAGCTTCCTTTGCTGGCGCTGCATAAACGGTTAAAGTTGCGCAACAATCATGTATTAGGGAATTGTTTGTTTTAAAGCGTTCTAAAAAAAATCGCGATGGCATTATGTCTATCTTTCAAGGTTGACTCCACTCTCTCTAACCCTCTCTCTCTCATGTGACGCAGACGAAGTTGCGCGGGTCAGCTAGTATTTAATAAATTGGTATATAATGTATAACGTTTAAAATGTAAAAATCATTAATTAAATAATAATAATTGTAGGTACCTGAAAATATTTGCACGCCATGAGAAATGGCAGACATGTCGTGAGCCACTCCTATTTAAGACCTTGCATGCATGTATTATTTTAATTCTGTATGTAAACACATGTTTGAGCTAATAAAATTTCTTATTCTTATTCTTATTCTTAAGAAGCATTAGAAAAAACAGCAGTTTATGAGCGGATATAAATAAGTTGAAGTCTGTAATTCGTCTGGACTTCTGGATATAATCGTTAATCGAGAAGATATACTTAACATAAATCAATCTTGACAGCTTTTTATTGTACGGTTGCCAAGTTCTTAAAAATAAAGCATGATAAGTAGCCGATACTCCAACAAAATGAAAGGAATATGGAGCTTTCTCAGACTCAGACTAGCGTAGAATAGAAATGACTCAATAACTCCAGAGACTGGCCACAAAGAAGCTGTCTATATTGTAAATACTACGTATTTCGATATATTGGAATTTATAGTGTCTGCAAAGCAGTAATGGTCTGAATAAAAGATTTCGGAAGAAAACTTTACACTACCTTTCAGAAAGTTGGACTTTACTTCCTATTTACGAAAGAACCTTATTTGCCGTTCATTTTGAAAAGATATTTATCTACACCCATGCTATAAATCCTCTATAAAGGTATCTGAAACAGTTAGCTTATGGCCAACATTAAAACAGCCAGTGTCATTATAACCATTATAACACCCAAACGGGTGTTATAATGTTGTACTGAATTTCATTATGCAACTCGTTTTAAAAAAAAGAACATCGAATGTGGTAGTGAATCGAACGTCTAGCACGTGCGATTCACTACCACAGCGCCATAATTAAAAAAAAAAAACTTATAGGTTAATTCGAATTCACGTCGTATCCCGCCATTTTTGTTCGACATTTGGATATTAGTATTGCATTATATACTCGTACTTTGTTGTTTACAAAAATGAGTGATACAAGCTTTGTGAATTTTGATAATTGAACAATCCAAAATGTAAATAATGATATTACTTACTTCTTATACACGGTTTGTTTGTATTAAATACAAGCAATTAAACTTTCCATGAATTTACATAGACTTCTTAGAACACTGCAACACCCTATGGTTTCAGAACCTTTTATGGAGGATTCATATCATGGATGTAGATAAAGTCTTGTATGCAACTGTACATAATTAGGTATTAAAACACTCATGTGATACTATTATCACACTCGGCTTCGCCTCGTGTGATAAACCCACATTCGTGTTTTAATACCCCTCATTATACAACAGTTGCATAAATAACTATTAATAATAATTTACGTTGTGTTTCATTACAGCTAAGGGTAAAAGAATTGGCCGTAGAACTTTATAAGAGCTTTCCCAAGTTAAATGAAGGAGGTTTTAATCCACCAGTAAATTTGAAATTTCGGAACTTGTGCCGAAAAGGAAACGGTTTTTTATCGGGAAGCGGCTGTGAATGCAAATTGGCCCAAATCATTTGAATGGTCTATTAGTTCTTTTGTCGTAAAGTTAGGAGAGCTTTTGAGTTATAAGTAAGTAATGGATTTATCACTTGAATGCCTCGTTCGCCTAGTGGTCGGAAGCGAGACTGCTGAGTATAAGATCCTGGGTTCGATTCCTGGGTCAGGCAGTGTTTTTGGTTTTTTCATCAGGAATTTCTTAGTAGCAGCCACGGAGTCTGGTTTTGTGTCCGTTTGATGGCAATAGGCTCGCCTCCTATTACATGGGACTTAATAACTGGCGAAATGTGGGTGTACTTGTTAGGTATACCTCTGCCTAACCCACCGGGATTTAAAGGCGTGATGTGATGTTATGTTATGATTGTATTTATCTAAATATATAAAAGAAGAAACTGACTGACTGACTGACTGAATGACTGACTGACTGACTGACTGACTCATCTATCAACGCACAGCCCAAACCGCTGGGTCTACATATTCCAAATTTGGCAAGTAGGTTCCTTATGTGGTCTAGGGGTGCACTAAGAAAGGATTTTTCAAAATTCACCCCCTGAGGGGGTTAAACGGGGCTCCAAATTGTATGGGGAAACAAGATTAGTTAGACTATTTTATTCGAAACTTTACAGGAGTGCTCCTATTAATAAATGAGTAAAAACGGGTTTCAGGTTTTTTCAGAATTTAACCCCTAAGAGAGGGAAATGGGGTGGAAAAGTATAAAACACAATGCACAGCCTTAACCGCTGAGTCTAGAGATTCCAAATTTGGCATATAGATTCTTTATGAGGTTTAGGGGTGCATTAAGAAAGGATTTTTCAAAATTCACCCCCTAAGGGGTTGAAACGGGGGTCCAAAGATTGCATGGGGAAATAGGATTAGTTTGACTACTTTATTCGAAACTTGACGGGAGTACTCCTATCGATAAATGAGTTAACATTTGTGTTTCAGTTTTTTTCAGGGTTCAACCCCTAAAAGGGGAAATGGGGTAACAAAGTCTGAAATTCAACATAGGTATTGTTTTTATGGTAAATTGGGTCAGGTGTATTACAAAAACAACGATTTTAATATTAAATGTGGCAGACCTGAAATACTACCATTCCCTGTTGGGGTGCGATGGGGTTGAAATGTCTAAAAGTCAATATGGGTGTCAATACCCAGATTATCAGGGGTGCTGATTACGAAAATGGCATTTATTTTGAGATCCAGATGATAATGATTGTGATTGTGATTACGATGATGATGATTGTGATAATGATGAGGATGATTGTGATGATGATGATTTTGATTACGATGATAATGATTGTGATTACGATGATGATTGTGATAATGATGATTGTGATAACGATGATAATGATTGTGATTACGATGATAATAAGTGTGATAACGATGATAGTGATAGTGATTGTGATTGTAATTGTAATGGTGATTGTGACAGTGACGGTGATTGTGATAGTGTCGGTGATTGTGATGGTGATAGCGATGGTTGTGATAGCGAGGATGGAGATTGTGATGATGGTGATTGTGATTAAGATGATAATGATTGTGATTACGATGATAATGATTGTGATAACGATGATGGTGATTGTGATAGTAATTTTGATGGTGATTGTGATGGTGATGGTCATTGTGATGGTGATTGTGAAAGTGGCGGTGATTGTGATGGTGATAGCGATGGTGATGGTGATTGTGATTGTGACAATGATGGTGATTGTAATAATGATGTAGATGATTGTGATTACTATGATAGTGATTGTGATAACGAGGGTAGTGATTGTGATGGTGATTGTGATGGTGATTATGATGGTAATTGTGATTTTGATTGTGATAGTGTTGGTGATTGTGATAATGATGGTGATTCTGATAATGATTGTGGTTGTGATAGTGATGACGATTGTGATCATGATGATTGTGATTAAGATGATATGGATTGTGATTACGATGATAATGATTGTGATAACGATGATGGTGATTGTGATAGTTATTTTGATGGTAATTGTGATGGTCACAATTACAATTGATTGTGATGGTGATGGTGATTGTGAGGTGATGGTGATGGTGATTGTGATTCTGATGGTGATTGTGATGGTGATTGAGATAGTGATGGTGATGGTGATTGTGATAATGACTGTGATTACGATGATAATGATTGTGATAACGATGATGGTGATTGTGATAGTTATTTTGATGGTAATTGTGATGGCGATGGTGATTGTGATAGTGATTGTGATAGCGATAGTGATGGGGATTGTGATGGTGATTGTGATTGTGATGGTGATTGTGATTGTGATGGTGATTGTGATGGTGATTGTGATAATGATTGTAGTAGTTATGGTGGTAATGTTAATGATGGTAATTGGTGATAATGCTGGTGACTGTGATAGTGATGGGGATTGTGATGGTGATTGTGATTGTGATAGTGATAGGGATGGTGATTGTGATAATGATGGTGGTTGTGATAGTGATGGTGATTGTGATGATAATAATTGTGATGATTATGAAATGTGGCACATAGATAGTTTATAACCTGGATTAACATGGAGGGCACTATTATCCCTTTAGTATGATCCAGTGGGACAGTTACCGCACTTCACGCGGGCGAAGCCGCGGGCAACAGCTAGTTACTTTATAAGAATTTGCAAAAAATAAAACTGGTAGTAGGAGTAACCTTAACTACCTAACTGATTCTAAAATCCGTTTATTTAATTTTATGCTCTCAAAAGGCACGTTGGAACGTGCCTTTTGAGAGCCTAAAATTTTTTCTACGTCAAACTTTACGTAGAAATAAGAATTGATTCTAGTTGCCTAATACCAAACTAATGGAAAATGGAAAAAAAAACAAAAAAAATGATGACTCTTTTTTAAGTTATTGCAATGTATAAATGTAAACACACTCGTGTAAAAATGATAATTATTCTTCAATGTATGAAATATAAGACTTTTTTGTTTTATTTTTGTCGAAAGGTAGTTTCGTTTCTCCATATAACGTGCAAACTAGCAATAACACTATAAAAAATAAACTCTCCACATTTTAATAATAAAACCGTGTATGCATGTGAGCATAAAAATAAAAGTGAAATAAAATTTTGATAATCCCATCATGTGTTGTCTGTCGTAAATGAAAAGCCGTTTATAACGCTCAGTTAAATGATTAAAGCGTTGGCACACGACAAAGGGGTTTTAATTAAAACTAACTATGCGTGCAGGTATCTCTATGTCGCGATATTGTTATGAACTGGGGTGAAACTTTGGCGCGCAAAAACGACACATTTGACAGCTCCGCCATTTTGGTTTTTGAAATAATTTTAATAATGAAGTTGCCAATGTGATAAAAAGTAAAGTTTTATGGAAAATCAATTTTGTTAAGGGAGAAAATCCGTGTTATTTTTGTAGATATCATATTTGAATAACGAAAATTTAATATTTAATAAACTATGAGATTTTAGACGTTGAAACTTCTATGATAATTATAGACGAGGACATTTTAGTAAACTAGGTTCATTGCTATTTCTTTTTATATTGCGTTTTACAACTTCGAGAAGAAACCAATTTAAGTTATAGCTTTCTCAACTAAGCGAGAATAGTTTAAAACTTTTGTACTTTGGAAAATTCATTCTAGAAACACTAAAAATTCATGACGAACTTTATTAACTTTTTAGTTTGTTATTCATTAAAAATCAAACATATGCATAGGGGTCAGTACATCGGGCAATCATCAAGATATCTTACAGAGAAATAAATAATTTATTGAAGTTATGATTGCGGGATTAATTTATCACTTACTGAAATCATCAATAGGTACACCTTTTTTATCGCTAAAACACACGAACCTTACCTGTAATAAGAAAAAGCAATAAATTAGTAAAGAAATGACAAAATCATAAAAATCTGACATAGGTAATTTATGATCCAGTAAAAGTTATTATCCCTTTTAGTATTAGTTACGTCTGGCAACACCGCTTCTCGATTGTCAACCCACAGGTAAGGGTTAACACACCTTTAGGAAATTACGTAAAGTATTAAAAATAATGAAACTTTATGAGGGTCCTAATAGCCTTTATAACTCGTCGTTAAAGTAAATTATGGGTTTTGTACTTATAGTGGAGTTTATGTCCTCGAGTTATCTAAGATAGTTTTAAACTCGGATTTAATTTGGATTAACCTCACTGGCCGGCAATAAAAAAATAATAAGTTTAAAAGTGGTATTTTTTGTTGCTGGCAATTTTGAAAGAAAGGGATTTGATAATGAAGAGAAGAGAATAAAGAGAATAGAGAAGAAGAAGAGAAGAGGGTGTTAGGTAGAGAATGCCCAAGGCATTAAGTCCGCCTTTGTACATTAAGTGCATAAAGTTTTTAATAATAAATAAATAAATAATGAATTTTCAAATTCAGGGAATAATTAATGTCCTACTTTTTTGCTTCATTGAATTTCGATTTAAAATGAATCGGAACACCGTTATTACTTTTGAGTTTCGGTATTTCTCATTCCTTTTAATTACAAATTTTCGGACGACTTCATAAAGGGGTCCAAACTTTTACCTCGGATTGCTTGTCATAGAATATTAAACTTTATTTCTTTGCAGCTTAAGATTTGGAGTTAAGAAACCGTCAATCAAGCCCTAAGTCGGTTATATCGTGTTGAAATTTTCATAAAGTTAGGGTGGACATTTAGAAAACTCTTAATTCCTTTTGGCGGACTATTTCGGGTTAATGAGTAATTTGTTCAATCAAAATACAGGATTCAGCTGTAGCACGTCCGGAAACAAAGCACCGGTCAAGTGCGAGTTGGACTCGCACATGAAGTTTTCCGTACCATCGTAGTAGGGGAACCCCCTTTAATTTATTTAAATATTTGTTGTTATAGCGGCAACAGAAATAGACATTCTGTAAAAATTTCAGCTGTCTACCTAGGAAGGATCATGAGATACAGCTCGCTATTAGACAGACAGACGGACGGACATCGGAGGCTTAGTCATAATGGTCTCGTTGGTTACCCTTTTTTTTCGGATGGGAAATCATTAAATGACTCCTCCCGCTCTGGGCGGAGCAGGAGGGAGTGTCAGACTTTTACTGACTAAAACCCATCCATGTTCCTTCATCGCCCTTTGTGTTCCGGGGCCACGGTACCTCTTTCGGACATTCCCGCAACCCCGGCAGGCCGTGGTACTTTGTACCGTTCGGGTACGGAACCCTGAAAAAAAAAACCGAAGATCTGTGACATCATCACCCGCAGAAGGAAAGGAACACCAGGAGGGAAGTGGAAATTATGTTTTTCCTATTCCTCCGATATCCATTTCTGATTAATTTCTTTGCGGGATCATTTTACAGTTACATTGTTTCTCTGGGACTTTGTCGAGCTTCATTGTCTCGGCGTTTTATGGGTAGAGTAGACGCCACTGTTGATTCTGGCTTTCAGGACTTGCAGTGGTTTGGGAATTGTTGGCGACAGATCTGGCAACCCCGTTGCTAGGGTCTTGTGGTTGGTTGGCTAGCAACGGGCGGTTTATCTTTATTTTATTTTTTCCTAAATATTGTAATTAAATATTATACCCAACTGCGCCTTTTAATCTTTACAGTCTTTAATTTGGTGCCCAACAGGAATAATTAGGCGGGCTTATATACCCACCCGCACTGGGCCTGGGTGGTGGATTACAGCTTACTCCCTCTCATAAAATTGTGTCTCAGCAGAGGGAACATTATAGGCTGATTATGCTTATTAAATACCAGCGGACGTCACGCGGTTTCACCCGCGTAGTTCCCGCTCCCGTGGGAGTACAGAGATAAAATATAGCCTATGTTACTCGCTGATAATGTAGCTATGCATTTCTGAAAGAATTTTTAAAATCGGTCCAGCAGTTTTCGAGTTCAATCGTAACAAACACACAAACAAACAAAAAATCAAATCTTTCCTCTTTATAATATTAGTATAGAAGTGTAGACTACTTAACTGTAATTAATTCCTTTTAATTTTTGATACAACTTTAATTTAATTTGTCCGTCGCATGTTGGTAATGAGAGGTTTTCCTTTTGAGATTTAAAAAAAAAACTTAGTTTCCAAGAACTCTATAGATGGCGTTGAACTTACTATGCCAAAGCCAAAACGCTTGAAAAAAAAACATTGTGTCACGTCACATACTCTATCGTTGACTGACACTTTCATTTGCTTAACCTTCCGAATATAACCAACATTTCTCGCGCTTTGTTAAAATCAGTTTTTTTAGGTTCCGTTCCTTGCATTATCATACTTACTCCTAGCGCCATCTATCCAGCGACTAGGGAAGAGCTAAAAAGAAAATCCCTCATTGGGATGTGCGTGTTTATTTCGCTCGTTAGTAGAACAAGGTCAGTTTGTTACGAATTTGTTTGACATGACACGACAGACATTGCTTCCTACACGATGGAAGAATGTCGCTTATTTATTATAAGTAATTAAGTAATTAATACACATCACGGACGGAGGAGAGTAGCGGTGGCCCAGTGGTGGCGGCCCCGAGTTACGAACAGTAAGTAGTGGGTTCTAACCCTGACAGGTACATTACTTTATATAATAGATTTTATCACCACTGCTCTCAAAACGGTGAAGAAAAACATCGTGAGGAAACCAGCATGTAGGTACTAGAACCAAAAATTCGAAGACATTGTGACATCTACCAATCCGCACTGGGCCCACATGGTGGATTATAGCCAATTCCCGTGTCCCAGCAGTGGGAAAATTAAAGGCTGATGATGGTGATGATGATGACGGTCGGAGGCTGGCTTTTTTCATTATTATTGGATATCCTTTGCCTGGGGCGAATGCTGGGTTATTTTACACATACTATTTACGTTGATATTTTATTATACTCTAGCTGACATCCTGCGGTTTCACCCGCGTAGTTCCTGTTCCCGGGAGTACGGGAATAAAATATAGGCTTTGTAATGGTGAAAGAATTTTTGAAATCGGTTCATTACTTCCGGAGATTACCCCCTACATACAAACTTACAAACTTACAAAAAAATGTTACCTCTTTATAATATTATTAGTATAGATAAGTCCGTCTGAAGGAACTTTCTCGACTCAGGTCGTCTTGAAAACGACCTTTTTCACAATTTTATAACAAGCCTCATTTTTCAATTTGATTGAG
Source organism: Xestia xanthographa (assembly GCA_905147715.2). NCBI lineage: Eukaryota > Metazoa > Arthropoda > Insecta > Lepidoptera > Noctuidae > Xestia > Xestia xanthographa. Next base: position 9,492,826 of record LR990660.1, on the reverse strand, counting down.
GTCGATTCGAGTGGAGGAAATCTCTAAGAATATGGGTGTAGAGTTAGACAAAACCGTTGTTAGTTCTCAATATTGTACGAAAATGTACACAAGGTGGCGGGCTTCTTACATTCTTTGGATTGGCTCGTTCCATCGTCGACCTCATCTGTCTTTAGGAACAGATTGAGGTCAAAAGTAAAAAAACCGGCCAAGAGCGTGTCGGGCCACGCTCAGTGTAGGGTTCCGTAGTTTCCCGTCCGTCACAATAAGTGTTCCCACTTATGAGTTTAAAGGTATCCGGTTTTAAGGGTATCCATTATGTAAAAATGCTTGCATATACGAATATACTACAAACTTAGACCAGAAATTATTTTGTACAACTTTTTGTCTTTTTTGTACAAAAACTGTTGTTTCCATCAAGTTCAAAATGATTTTCCTAGAAAGTCCTTATAAAGTTCTACTTTTCAGATTTTTTTCATATTTTCTAAACTTATGGTTCAAAAGTTAGTTAGTTCACACATTGTTTTTTACTTTTGGAGCGATTATTTCCGAAATTATTGACATTATCAAAAAATGATTTTAGGAAACCCCTATTCGTTTTTAAATACCTTTCCAACAATATATCACACGTTAGGGTTGAAATTAAAAAAAAAATCACTTCCCACTTTACATATAGGGGGGCTACACTAATAAAACATGTTTTTCCAATTTTTATTTTACCACTTTGTCGGCGTGATTGATATACATATTGGTACCAAATTTCAGCTTTCTAGTGCTAACGGTCACAGAGATTAAGCGAGGACGGACAGACGGACAGACAGACATGGCGAAACTATAAGGGTTCCTAGTTGACTACGGAACCCTAAAAAGAAGAAAGAAAGAAAGAAAAAATATTTATTCGTCGCAAGGACATGACGTGCATACAATAGGTATTAGAAAAAAACAAACAATAGACAACATCAAACAGTAGGCCCATTTAATATGAAACAAAAAAATGAATCATTCCCCCTGCGTCGAATCCCTTTATGTCGACTTGTGATTTTTCTTGGTTTTGATGCACTGTCTTTTGTTTCGCCTCGACATAGCTGTCACAGAGTACAGTCACATTTAAAACGAAATACGACTTTTTAATTAATAAAGTTATTTTGCTCATCCGGTTATCCGTATTTTAAATAATACATTGATAACCCACCAAAAAGTACTAGGCTAGCATAAGTTCAAGAGTTGTGTATTTTTACGTTCCTGGTATCTGAGTAGGTGTAGGTAACTACTTACAGTATAAAGATCTGTGCAGTAAACAGACAAAAAGTATTAAACTTCCATGAATTGAATTATTGAAGATGGTATTTCGATAATTAGTATTTCAATAGTTTATTATATTTAATCAATTCTTTTGTTTCAATAGGGTATATTATATGCATGATTTTTTTTAACACTCTTAACAAAGCAATAGCAAAGTGAAATTATTTTTTTAATATCTATAAAAAAAACTAAGTCATAAGCATTTGAAACTGCTAATTAGACAGAGAGATCCGATACAGCAAATGACGTCATTCACTGCATCGACGTACAAAATCCATACTAAATCCCGTTTATCTAGAAAGAGATAGAAACAAAAGTTTAAATGGTTATAATTTTTGTGTTGTTTGGCCGATTTATGTTTTTTTTCGCTTTTTGTCATTATTTTTATAGTACTTTTACATTCCATAACGAAATAAAAAAAAGAAAATTTATGCATATTCCCTATTATGTTCAATATGTAGGTAGACCACAGAACATGAGGTAGACTCCTTTGAATGTATTCAAGCCTAGTTACTTTGGTCGCCAAAAAGATGTTTTCAGTCAATACATATTAGATATAAATTAGATAAATTAATTTAGAATAGCCTTGTTGTCTCCTAAAATATTAAATGTATAATTTGTGTAAAATAATAGTAGATTTTACAACAAGTGCACAAAACGAACCATTTTTATCCGAGATTTTTAGCAGCCCGAGCCGAAGGCGAGGGCTGATAGTAATGTCGAGGATAAAAATGGTTTTGTGGACGAGTTATAAACTCTGCTTTTCACTTCGATTGCGAGGAAATAAAACAGTAGTATAAATTGAAGAAATTAATAAACACGCAGAAACAAGAGCTGTTTCCCGCCGCTTTCTTTTTTTGAAATCTTACGACATTGATATTAGACTTGGGCTGCAGACGTATACAGCCTACTATTAAATATTCTTTTTTTATAATAATTTTCTTAAATTAATTAAATAACCTACCGTTGGTACTTGAATTTAATTTTTTATATCTTTTATGTCTTAAAAAACACAAAAGGCAAATAAATTAAAGTAAATATTATAAAATAACAAATTCTTTCTATGAACTTCTTATTGCGTTTGGCTGTATGGCTCATTTTCTTTGCCTTAATATAGATACATTTATGAGTAGATACATTAATGCCCTTGTTTACAAAATTCGATTTTGTGCAGCCTATATCCTGCACAAACAAGCACTTTCAGAGCATGAGAAGTGAAAAGCAGAGTTTATAACTCGTCCACAAAACCATTTTTATCCTCGACATTACTATCAGCCCTCGCCTTCGGCTCGGGCTGCTAAAAATCTCGGATAAAAGTGGTTCGTTTTGTGCACTTGTTGTAAAATCTACTATTTATTTGCAAATAAAAGCGTTTCACTTTTTGTTATATGTGTACTTTTCCAATCTCGTGGTCAAGCGTAAACTTTTTAAAACAGATGTCATTTGTTTCACGAGTCGACGTAAAGGGATTCGACGCAGGGGGAATGATTCAAAAAAACATCTTTCTCTATCTTAAATTAAAAACTCTATAAAAGCAATGGTTGTAACCACCCAAATTAAACAAGCAAAAGTAATCTTATCCATTAGTATGGTCATTAGATCAGCACAAATTGATTCAAATACAATGCTACTACCCGATTTTCATTAGCCGATTTCATCCTAATAATAAACTAAGGATGATTAATTACTGAATAATTATCTTTAAATTAAAATTGGTTTACCTACATTAATAATTCAAAGCCGTGAAAAAATTTGCATAGGGCCGTTTTAGTAGGTAATTAGATTCCGAATTCGGATTAATTGAGTCAGAACCCGTTTGATCCGGTTAGATCCGGTTAGAACTGGTCGGAACCGGTAGGGGATCGTCTCCTGAGATCTTGATGTTAAGTTATTCATTTGTTTTGGAACTGGGTTAATCTGGTAACAAGTGTAATTGGGTTTCCTTGTTTGAGGTTTTCATTAGGGGAGGGGTAAGCAGAGACTGTGCAAGGTCTTGTGTGTGGCAAGCAGGTGGGTAAATGAGCGAGTCGATAATTGTGTTTCCCATCTTAGGGTGGCGCGGGTTTAGTTTCAAATTTCAATACAAAATCAAAGTTTACGTTGATGGAATAAAAAAATATTAAAACCCTACACTAAAGTTTGGCCGCTGAGAGATTGCGTTCCTGACGTCTGTCAGTTGGTACAAAAATTTAGCGCAAAATTTTAGCATTTATTGATAATTCATTTAATGATATCTTTTTTAATAATATCATTTGTTAAAAGGGCAAAAAGGGTAATAATAGGTAAGTTATATAAGCAATAAGTTATCTACCATCACCAATAATAGTAAAACTCGCGACCAGTCAGGAACGCATTCTCTCAGCGGCCGAACTTTACCTTATTACACTAGGTGCTCAGATAGGTAATCTTGGGATAAACCTGTAGCAAAACTCAAACCTGAACTGGAATTGAACCCAGGGCCTTAGATAGGATAAATCGTATGTATCTACATCAAAATCATAACAGTACTTCCTCACCGAATCATTATCAACTCATCTTCATTACTGAATTCAATCGTTTTTTAGGGTTCCGTACACAAAGGGTAAAAACGGGACCCTATTACTAAGACTCCACTGTCCGTCTGACATATGTATAACAACAAATACCTACTTAGGTACTAAAAACAGAATAAAATAAATATTTAAGTGTGGCTCCCATACAACAAACGTGTTTTTAGAAAATGGTATGGAAGCTTTCAAACTCAAACTCAAACTCAAAGCATTTATTTCAATTAGACCATTACGGCACTTTTGAAAGTCAAAAATACAAAAAAGAAAATCAAAGCTACAGAAGTCACAAGGCATAATAACTTGAGAAAGTACTGTAGTTGCCCCTGCTTTCGTGCGCGAGACCGATTCGCACTTAGCCGGTTTTTTTTATTTAACAGTCGTATTTCATACTGGGTACGGCCACGGTCGCACACATGTTATGGAAAGCTAATCAGCAACACCTAAATCATCTTTAACCATTACAAGCACTCACACGACGTAAGTTAGCAAAACTTCTTACATCGGTCCATTTACATACCACAAGTTCTTCAAAGTACTTACTAATGCGGCATTGGACCTTGATGTAAAACTTTCTTACAATAGGAATATTCCTATTATTTATATTGAAATAGCCAGGTGTTAGACTTAGTACTGTAGTTAGTCTGGAACTTGTTCGCGATAACGCATTGCAGGTAGATCTGTCTCTGAAATAGAATGAATACTGGAAGAGCTAGGATTAATTTTTAGCGCAGACGGTAATTTGATTTTATTGCATTTGCTTTGGTTCGTAGCTTTAGCTACGGATAGTTACGAGATATCTACGTGTGTGTTCTTTAGCTATGGATAGTTATATAATATCTACGTGTGTTCGTTAGTTACGAGATATCTACGTGTGTGTTCTTTCAAGCTTTTAAAAGCTCAATTTAGCTTAGACTTTGCATTAAACACTCCTTTGATTCCAAAACCAACTCCTAGAATTAAAAATATTTCGCAGTAGCACTTACTTCGATGTATGTATATTCAATAACCTTATAGCTAACTGTTTTCTTTTTTTCTATGTCCTTTTTTCATTACACCTCATTTGTAACGTAATCTTTCACAAATTCTCGTCCTTACAGCTAATGGTTCCACAAGGGAGTCAGACCGTTTCTCAATTAACCTCCCACTACCGGTTACTATTCTCAAAGGAGGTCTTATACGGTATCATATGGAATTAATGTAATCACTTCGCCGACAAGCTTGCTATATGCAGTGCCGAACTTTGTAGTAGGTATTTACTAACTGCAGAGAGGTAGGTTAAGTATTCGGCCCTGGCTTTGGCGGCTTTAAGCAGACGACAAACTCCTTGGTTGACCTGCCAGATCATCATCATCTGCCTAGCCTTTTCCCAACTATGTTGGGGTCGGCTTCCAGTCTAACCGGATGCAGCTGAGTATCAGTATTTTACATGGAGCGACTGCCTATCTGACCTCCACAACCCAGTTCATACTGGGTAATACGATACCACTTACCACTACCACTACCGATACCACTTACCTGACCTGCCAGATGACATTTACAAAAAAAAAACAAGTAGGTATGTAATGACGCAGTTGTTTATTGATAACTAACGGACGTCACGCGGTTTCACCCGCGTAGTTCCCGTACCCGAGAGTACGGGGATAAAATATAGTCTATGATAGTCAGGGTGAATGTAGCTTTCTAATAGTGAAAGAATTTTTGAAATCGGCGCAGTAGTTTTTGAGTTTATTCATTACAAACATACACACAAAAATACAAATCTTTTCTCTTTATAGCTAACTTTTGTCACTGTTTCCTTTAAATCGAGTGTAAGACTTTTATTAACTTAGATGTTTTCACAAGGAAAATTTTGTGTTTTGCTGGAATCATCTTTATTGTTCTCGAATAATAGCGTTAGGTTTCCTTTATCAGACTAAGCGAACACTCTATATTGTGGATTAACAAACCACCCACGTGACACAATAGGTAATATAAATACAAAAAGGTTTTTCTTTGAAAAACGCCGCCGTCTCAAAGCCACGATTATAAGGATTCCAAAAGGAACCTAAATATAGCTTCAGAAATCCATTGAAATAACGCCAAGATTCGGCTCTCGATCTTGAAAAACATGTTTTCTCAAATGTGCCGACACTTCGTACTTTTACTTTGAGGGAACATTTCTGAGAGGCGTTATGTACTCGATACGTCAAGGAGAGCTTTTCAACCCACGAATATAGCTAAAAATACCCTAGTATTTGATTTGTATAAGCTGAAAGTTTTGTTTATGTATTGAGGATAGATTTCATAAATTGATACGGTCTACTTAGATGAGAAAAACAGAGGGACATCAGGACATGCTATAAGCTTAAAAAAATGTGTTTTATTTTAGGCAAAATACCTATATATACAACAATAAATATTGGAATGAATCGAATCAAATAGCAAAAGCAGTCAAAAATAACAAAAAAAAACATTAAAAATTAAAACGTGGAGGTATGTTTACAAATAAACGAAATAATTAAACGACAACAAATGTTACATTAGATTGAGAAACAGTACCTACGGTAAACGCAAAAAACAACGGTAGCTATTATGCAAGCTACCGAAAAGCTTATGTACACAAACAGATAAAATAATATATTAATAAGTAATTGGTTGATTTAATTTTTGAAATAAACAACTCCACAAATAATATTAAAAACTGCTACTTACATGAGTTCATCGGTTTCAATATCAATAATATTCAAAAACAATAAAAACTTATAACAATAAAACTCATCTGAGCCGTATTTTAATGGGTGTATATCTTTGTACTGGGATTAGTTTTGGCGCCAGTCCAGCGTCCCAGGTGCGTCCGTGTATGCAAGCCGCCATGTTTGAAAATGGCGAACGCTGTGCGCGGGAATATATCTGGAATACGTAATTATAGTCCAATCTTTGTTACATTTGGGAGTCAGAGCACGATTCAGGTGCTTCTGTTTATTTGATTAGCAAGTTAGACTATTCTAGACATGCTTGTTTTAATTGAAAGTCATTAACTGTTTTCGACTTCTAAATGGTGGTATTTGTTTGATGGCTTTTCTAATTCTGTGTAACTTGAATTGAAAAATTTAAAAATATAATGTAACATCACACACAGGATGTTACATTATACAACAAGAGTTTCATATTATTTTTAAGCGACAAGCAGTAGTTAAACTTAACTTTTAATACTTTTCTAGGGTTGATAATACTGTATTTTATTGAAAAAATTACATGCATATTATTCCCTATTGTTGAGATCAACTCAAACAATACGATTGGCCAATAAAGTAATCTTGTTACCCCCGATTGTTACTCACTATTGAATAATAGCCAATGAGCTGCTCGCTAGCCAGCCGTCAAAGCGTCCGTCACTCGATCGTATCAGACAAGTGAGGTCCATCAGAGTAATTAGTAATCTGTCAATGGATGGACGGTGGGATCGTGTCCGTATGGACCGTACCTAGTTAATGTTCCACATTCAAACAGTCCGTTGTATGTGGAACTGTAAGTAGGTACCTACCTACGGTACAGTACGGTTAAATTTTCAAAACAATTCAGTTCGAAATTCAAACGGTAAGTGAGCCGATTTTCGCAAACTACAGCGGCCGATACGCATTATCAGCAGGTTTCGAATTTCGTAATATTTCGACAAAACCTTGCCCGTATTTACCGCGTAGCCGCTTAGCTCAATTTATGGTTTGACATTACATCTGCTAATGCCCCAAAATGCCTCATTGAATTTTAGGCCTAATTACCTTTTGTTAAATGATTTAGAACGTTTGAAATAATTGGTCTGCACATTGATTTTGACATGGAAGAGCAACAACGGGTATTAAATCTGTCTAAATGGACCATTGTTGCTTTAATGTTAGATTTGTAAACTAGTACTGTATTCCGGCCATATTCTGTAGACATTTCTTTGAAATTAAATGATGTTTATTTTTGCAAGTAGGTTTTTACAAACCCTTTTACACGTCATTTTTTAAAACTTGATGGGTCCGGTGTTTCGTACCAGACTACTCTGAGATGAAACAGCCGAAACAAACTCAGAGGTCAATAGTCTCTTTTGAAGTCCAGACATAATCTTGCTCAATTCACATGAGGACTATGCAGATTAGTGTCAGAGATGGTCTTTTGAAGAAAGAACCACACAGATTTGAGTGGACCTGTCCAGTCAGTGCAAGCATTTATCAGTTATCGTGTAGCTCGACTTATATCTCATGGAGCTCAACGGAACGACGAAGAATACCAAAGAAAGGACATTTGGGTAGGTCGCTTATAGTACTCAAACTGCCAGACAGTTGTGCATAATTTTACTAATATTATATAAGCGAAAGTTTTAGAATGGATGGATTGATAGACGTTTGTAACTTTTTCACGTTCATTTCATTTCTTTCAATTACACTATTTTGGCACTTTAGAAAGTCTAAAAAACAAAAAAGGGAAGCTACAGTCACAATATAATAATTTGAGAAAGTACTCCATATACGTAGTCCAGTATACGTAGTTGCACATTCCAAAGCGTAGATCTCTATGGAGAAGAAAGGGCAAGAAGTATTTACATGAAATTTTGCACTCAGATCTACACTAATATTATAAAGAGAAAAGATTTGTATTTTTGTTTCTCTGTCATGAATAAACTCAAAAACTACTGCGCCGATTTCAAAAATTCTTTCACCATTAGAAAGCTACATTCACCCTGAGTAACATAGGCTATATTATATCCCCGTAATCCCACTGGAACGGGAACTACGCGGGTGAAAGTTTATAACCTTGATTAACAAATAGGATCTTTAGGTACTTTTTATGCGTTTTTTATCCTGGTATTACGATCCCGTGGGACAATTATCAAACTTCATTCGGGCAAAGCCACAGGCATTAGCTAGTTCACTCTATGAATTGAACTAAAGAGTGACTAATAAATCGCCTAACGAAAAAATATCCAATAAAAATAAGTTGAGTCCCACCCAGTCAAATGAAATCGTAGCACGGAAAATAAGACCCAAGATCATGAAAAACAAAAGGAAGTCAGCGATGTTCTTACAAAAAGGTAGCTATTGATTCAGCAATGAATTATTAGTAGCTGCAGACATCTTTAAAATCTAGTCTTTGACTGGGCAGCTTGCCAGCCTCGCTAAGTAGTTCAAGTTGACTGGCAAGGCTTTCTGCCTGTCCCAACTCATTAATGCACCTCCTCGGAGACTTTATTAAGTCGGACTTTATTTTTGTTGCCAACTTAAAAATTAAAGCTGTCTAAAAGAACTTCTATATTCCTAGGACGTTAGGACGTCCGGAAAAATTAAAGTTTGTGTAAATTTTCAGTAGCACTTTCGTCGAGCAAGTTTTTTTTTGTCTTGAAAGTGAAAACTTCTTTAAGCGCGTTGAGCACTTTTTAGGTGAAAGAAAAACATTGACCTCATCGTCACTTGACGTAACGTGCGGTCACGCTTCGTAGCACTCGAAGGTTATCCGCTACGGCGTAGCACGTAGCACCACATAGGCATGCGCGGGGCACAACCAGTGGTACGACTGGGGAGGGGCCTGTGTCCTTTTTGTTTTCACTTCTATCGGCAGTCCCCGAAGACTGCCCCGATTGTTTTTTTTATAATCTTCATGTTAAACAGGACGCTGCTCGTTTAAAACTAGTTCCAGCAAAAACTATTTACTCAATGCACAGACGCCAGCACATCTAACTAGCCGAAACTAACAAATTTTCTCAATTTACCTTGAAACTAATGCTTCAGCAATTAAGTTGAAAATCTATTGAATAAATTTGACAGATTGTAGTGGTGTGCCAAACTCAGCCTTTCTCTATGGCAGCGATTATGTGGGTTAATATCGTTAGTGAACTGAAAACAATCTATTAGGTATGCAGTAAAACAACTTGGAACAGAAAACAAGACTTCGTGAAATGTGGCCTTAAGAAGAGATAACGACTCCATTAGTCTACACAAATAGGTCTCCAATTTCCATAATGGGTTAAAATATTTCCAGTAACCTGCCAACATACAGAAACATAAAGAATCACATTCATTCATTGCATTCAGCCTTTGGCATAATGCCTAAGCCGTTGTCCTAATTGGCAACGAACACGCTAAGCGAGTCAATCGCTCAATTCAAGCGAACTAGGGCAAAAATTGATGAACTCAATCAGGACACAGAATAAATGGACTGTGAACTTCTCAATTTATCAGGCTGTTGAAGTGGTTTTATGTTAAAATTTCCATAAAATTCGGGGTTGATCAATGGAGTGCCGTTAAAAGTCCTTCCCATGAATTAAAATGGACACAGCGAGTGGCAGAAGAGTGGATGGCAAATTTCAATTTTCCTTTTAAATCTAGTGTGTATTTTGGATTAACTGAAGTGTCGACTACAGTCTCAAGTGTATTTACCAATTTTATCCGTCAAAGTTTTAGGGAAAACACGTCTGTTGTCTACCAAAATATTATTCCATTTTCAAACGCATATTACGATAATAAGAAATGCCATGCACAAGTTGGGAAAAACAACAGTTGAAAAATATCGTCAAAACAAAACGGTGCAAATATTTTCGCGGCAAAATAACTCGGATTACTATTCAATTTGACGTCAACAGGGAACCATTATTGGATAAAAGAGTCTTTATTTGGAATGCGGATGTTTTTGTCCGAATTTTTCCTAATTTTTTCTTCGATTAAGACGGCAGGCAAATCTTTCTTAGTGTTATCTTTCCTTACAGTCGGATTCCGGTATAGATATATTAGCGGGATAAATGGTTATTGGGTATTCTATTTGATAGCTAAGAATGTGAGTATTTTTTCATAGTCTAAAATAGGGAAAAAACGGTACGGAAAAGGTCATTCTGCGCGATTAAGCAAGATCAACACGGGGGAGTTTTCTTTTTGAGATCTTAGACCTAATGTCTGAAAACCTAATGTGTGAAAACAGTAAAGTATCACATTTCAAGTAAGTTTTTAAAAACACGCTCATGACATGATGGAACTATTATGTCCCGTTTTAATTTATTAAGTTTTATTTCATATTTTTGATGTGAAATAGGCGCGGGTAAACCAAAAAAAGCAAATGAAAAATTCGTGGCGAACGTAGCGATCGAACCCGGCCCAAACAATCCTGAACATTACCGACCAGTTGAAACAGCATAAGATCTACCTATTCGTCACTATTTCGAACAAGCCAGCTGGTCTCGGGGCACAGAGCGCTGGGTTACAATCTCGTGTCTTCGAATTCGATTCCAGCATAAGGATTTTCTTTTTGTGAATCGAGTCATTTTGTTTTTATTTTCTTTTAAGTTATTTTATTGTGTTTGTTTTTTATTTTGACTTTTTTTTAGCATATTACTCATAGAAAATAATTTCGATGTTTCACATCTGCCAGTCGTCCTGCGACGGCTCACTTTTTTAATAACTAGATTATCGGCAAACTTATTTTTGCGGCAAAAGCTTTTTGGTAAATTGGCCTAAGTGATGAGTTTGTGCGAAAAAGATAACGAGAACTATTTTAACTAAATGAATGAATTCAAAAATGTAAAGCTTAGAGTTGAGTTTGAAAGTATTTTTTTTCCCTTGTAATAAGGTATATGCATGTTTTTTTTATCACTATAAACAAAGCGTATTAACATCAGAAATAGCAAAGTGAAATATATTTTTTAATATCTATAAAAGATACTAAGTTATAAACATTTGAAACTGCTGATTAGACAGAGATCCGATAAAGCGAATGACGTCATTCGCTGCATAGATGTACAAAATCCATACTAAATACCGTTTATCTAGAAAGAGATAGAAACAAAAGTTTAAATGGTTATAACTTTTGTGTTGTTTGGCCGATTAATGTCTTGTTTTCGCTTTTAGTCATTATTTTTTATAGTACTTTAACATTCCGTATCGAAATAAAAAAAAAAGAAAATTTGTCCATATTCCCTAATGCCCAATTTTTACGCGATATTCAAATTAATAAGCGATATTCTCAATTTACTTGTGGTCGGCGCAGCATATCTTCTTCTTCAATACTTCTCTATCACTCGTCACCTCAGCAGTCACCTTCTTTCTAGCCATATCATCCTTCACACAGTCCATCCATCGTTTCTTTGTTTATAGTCATCCACATTCATACTCAAAACTTTCCTCACGATATTTTCCTCATCTCTCCTCATTACATGATCATGTTACCAAGACAACCGATACACAACCTTTAAGTCACCGGTGCCACGGTGCCACTTACAGACTTCCTCATAGGAGCCTACACTACCTCAAATTAACAACTCTATTTGTGGTGGTTCAATGTTCGTCTGAAATAATGTTAGAATAACGTTCTAATCAGCTTGCACTACAAAGTGGTTGTTACGTCAGTCACTGAAGGCCGAATAGTGCGAAATGAGTGGTTTTTATTCTTTATACAATCAAATTTTCGTCTTTTGGAAAAAATAAAAAATATAAGACCTGCTTTATAGTTAGTTCAGTTAGTATGCAAAGTTTCATGATCTAATTTGAACTGTGAATTTGAAGTACTTTTTGAATAAGAGCGGTTTATTGTTCGATTTGGTGGTAACTTTGGATTTTTTTTTTCTATCAAGAAAATTTTATGGAATCGTGTTTTCGCCAAACATGGGACCTAACATTAATCCTCAACTTTACCATATATTTATTTCAAAATTAATGCTGCAGTATTTTAGGCGTAACGGAGGATCATGCTTAGCCATTTGAGGTAGTATAGGCCGTTAAGGGGACTACAGGAGTTGAACGCGAGTTTTATAATGCAAACAAGCATATGATTCACTGCAATAAACAAAACCAGAAAAATATATGATAATTATTCTTCAGGATCTATGCTAGTACTATAATGTTTTGAAAACATAATATAACCAATTTTACTCGAAAAAAAAAACACGACCATACTAAAATACATGCGATCATTCTGATTTTTTGGCAAATAATTCAACAAGCAACATATTAGCATGATAGTGTTTTATTTTTTTAGTCCAATCAATAGATTTTTTGTAAATCACAAAAAACCACTCATTTCGCACTATTCGGCCCGCAGTGACCGACGTAACAACCACTTTGTAGTGCAAGCTGACTAGAAATTTATTCTGACAGTATTTCAAACGAAGTTTCAACCACCACAAATAGTGTTGCTAATTTAGCTCCTATAGTCGCCTTAAGTTGATATGAACAAAGAAAACATGATAAAATGGTAATGGATACGACAAAAAAACAAACAACACTGATCCGATACAAGGAAAAATCTTTATTTCAGTGTAAATATCATCTTGTAAATATTTTCAAAAGATACCTTTTCCCCGTTGTAGCTACTTTTTCTCCAATGGCTTTTATAAAAGATATTTTTATGGAAAATATTCCTCCCGTAACACAATCCAGTTTATGATTGTGGCTACAGTTTCAAAAACGATAATAACTTTTAGAATTGGTTAGCGAGGCGAAAAAGACAAAGAATTATGGGTTTTGAGAAACCTGAGTTCTATCGTTGAGGAGTTATAATTATTATAAAGGTATAAATTTCGTCCTAAATAATAACAGCCGCTCAGGTCGATCGTTAGGTTAAGCCGTGCTTGCCTAGGTTGGTCTGTGGATGGGTCACCGCCCATTACATACCGAGTTTCCTCCGTGCCTCGGAAAGCATGTTAAACCGTTGGTCCCGGCTGTCATTTGTAGATCTTTGACAGTCATTAGGTAGTCAGAGGCCCAAAAAGTCTGACAACCAGTCTTACCAAGTGGTATCGTTTTACCCAGTACTAACTGGGTTGTGGAGGTCAGATAGACAGTCGCTCCATGTAAAATACTGGTATTCAGCTGCATCCGGTTAGACTGGAAGCCGACCCCAACATAGTTGGGAAAAGGCTAGGCAGATGATGAGGTCAGATAGGCAGTCGCTCCATGTAAAATACTGGTATTAAACTGCATCCGGTTGGACTGGAAGCCGACTCCAACATAGTTGGGAAAAGGCTAGGCAGATGATGAGCGGGACAGTGTGTTGTAGTTTCAAAGTTGCGGTCGTTTTATAGCGTTTTTTAATCTTCGTAATCAATAAAAATCCTACTTTTTAATAAAGGCAGTTTTTATTTCTTTCAATCAATTACAACACCTGACAAGAGATTTGACGTAGATTGATCAGGTTTTCCTGAACGGATTCGTGGTAGACAAAATAATATTTAGAAGGGAACTTCAATTAATCTACTTACGGTCTTTCAACAAGCCTTATCAGCAGGACATGGGCCTCCTTAATCGCACGCTACTTAAGGCCCTTCTAAACCTAAAATTAGCAACTCTAGTTGTGGTGGTTCAAGCTTCGTTTGAAATACTGTTAGAATAAAGTTTTAATCAGCTTGCACTACAAAGCGGTTGTTACGTTAGTCACTGCGGCCGAATAGTGCGAAATGAGTGGTTTTTTGCGATTTACAAAAAATCTATTGATTGGACTAAAAAAATAAAACACATAAGAACTGCTTTATAGTTAGTTCAGTTAGTATGCAAAGTTTCATGATCTAATTTGAAGTACTTTTTGAATACCAGCGGTTTATTGTTCGATTTGGAGGTAAATTTGGATTTTTTTTCTATCGAGAAAAGTTTATGGAATCGTGTTTTCGTCACACATAGGACTTAGCATTAATCCTCAACTTTACCATATATTTATTTCAAAATTAATGCTGCAGTATTTTAGGCGTAACGGAGGATCATGCTGAGCCATTTGAGGGATATATAGCCCTTAACTCGACTCTCAACAACTCTCATCCAGTTGCTACCACCAACCACCCTGAGAAGATCGTCGCTCTACGCTCGCCTGAGGGCGTCCCCCCTTACGCTTGCCGATTCGCGGTCTCCACTCAAGAACACGTCTACCCCAACTGCCACTTCAGCTTACTCATTCTGTGAGCTATGTCCACAACTCTGGTTCTCTGTCGGATCATCTCGTACCACAAGCCTCATCATATCGTATTTTGATAAATAAATCGATGCGTGGTTAATCGGTATTTGAACCAATTATTTATTGTGGTGTGTATTCAATGAGCGTCGAAATTATGCAAATTATTTTGCGGAAAACTGTAATTTACTGTAATCAGTGCTTTCATAAGTGTATTATGGTAAAATTATGAGCTATTGTATTTTTAATATATGCTAAAATAATTATAAATGCGAACGTCGATATGTCTTTTACGGTGCGCGCAGATTCTCAAGCATCTGGAGGAGTTACACACGGATTATTTATTGAATACTTATATCCCGGACGAAGCCGCGGTCAAAAGCTAAAGCTCTGTATATTTATAAATCCTGCTAATTGGACCGGTGGCCTCAAAAGGCGGCCAATCGATGCAGAAGTCTGTGTTTTGTGGCGCAACTTAGCAGAGATAAGTCCAGCTGTCGACTGCAATATTCTGCGGAAATCTTAGGACATTTATAAATCCGCGCTGCCATAAGAAACACCAAACCGCATAGTTGATTCCGCCCCGCTCCTTATCTACTATTAGACTTAATATTAAAAAGAGGAAAGGTTTGTATGTTTGCAACGAATAAATTCAAGAACTACTGGACCGATTTGAAAAACCTTTGACCGTTGGAACGCTACATTATCCCTGAGTAATAGGCACCCGTGCGAAGCCGGGACGGGTACGCTAGTCAAATATATAGGGTTTATGTAAGGACTAAGTGCGGAAACCTGTTCCCCATGATAAATAGATAGGGATTATGTAAGAGAAACACCGAAAAATCTAATCTTGAATCTAAAGTAAGAAATCAGAGATAGATCAAAGCACACAATAAAGTCGGAATCAAACGTAATCGCATCTCGCCTCAAATAAAGCAGTAACACAAGTCTTACGTGTTCCCATAAAACATCGAAGTGATCAGTATGTCACACGCGTACAGTGACGAACACCAATATGTAAACACTTAGCTACTTTTAAGTAATTTTCTCCTACCGGAACCCAGATTGTTTAGCTATGTCCCGCGGTTTCATTCGCCGTTCCCTTTTAACAGTGATTCGCAGCGATTTTAACATAGGCTTCAAGAAATGGGCTATTAAATAAAGAAAGATTTTTTCTAATCCGATTGGTAGTTCCAGACACTCCCAGAGATTAATTTATATTTCCAACAAACAAACTCTTCAGATTTATTATAATAGTATACATATTTTAGTATAAGTATAGACCGGTCAATGTAGCTACCAGCTACACTTGGGGCAGGCCTATGTTCAGCAGTGGACGTCTTTTGGCTGAAATTATGATGATGATGATGATAGGATAGGTTTAATTTGAAAGTTGCATTTACTTTTCAATGTATGTAAGAGGTGTCGATTCTGTTGTACACAAACTAAACTTAATTTAGGCTATTGCTATCTTGTTCTCTCTAATAAAACAAGAAAGAGACCGACGTAATTTAGAGCTGGTAAATTTAATTGGAACTAATATTTCCATAAAAATGACACTTAAAAACATGTCGACTAAAAACACTAGTAGTAGTAATTTGCCGTAATATCCACGCTTGGCAGGCGGATTGGAGATCGCAGTGATGAAAGACTAACAGAAAACGCTGCTGCCCATTCTTTGGTCTACGGAGACGCAAGGAGGTCTGCCTCAGACATTAGTCGCCTTATACGACACTCGTGAGTGTAATGGGTTGGTTCTATTCTACTCTGCCGGATACCACACGGCTACAGGGCCTTTTAGTAAAAGATGGCAATAGCCTAAATTAAGTTTAGTTTGTGTACAACAGAATCGACACCAATGTTTACATATTGGTGTTCATGACTGTACATAATATACGAACATAGGAACGAGTCGTAAATGGAGCTCGTAAAGTAAATGAGGGTATAAAACCTGCCAATGAGCTCACGGCCGACGGTTCTTTGACTTGACAACCATGATTAGGAGCGAAAATTGTCATTTGAAGATCGGGGCTTGAGAAAATTGGGTATGCATTGCAGCTTTAGGGCCTCAGACTTAACTTTGAGTTATGTCACTTCTCTATAATAAACAGTTCTTACAGTAACCTAGTTTAAAAATATCTTGGTTAAAATATCAGGACAGCAGAATAGAGAATATGCAAGAAATCCAAACCTTTTTTTATTGGCAGGCGGATTGGAGATCGCAGTGATGAAAGACTAACAGAAAACGCTGCTGCCCATTCTTTGGTCTACGGAGACGCAAGGTCTGCCTCAGACATTAGTCGCCTTATACGACACTCGTGAGTGTAATGGGTTGGTTCTATTCTACTCTGCCGGATACCACACGGCTACAGGGCCTTTTAGTAAAAGATGGCAATAGCCTAAATTAAGTTTAGTTTGTGCACAACAGAATCGACACCAATGTTTACATATTGGTGTTCATGACTGTACATAATATACGAACATAGGAACGAGTCGTAAATGGAGCTCGTAAAGTAAATGAGGGTATAAAACCTGCCAATGAGCTCACGGCCGACGGTTCTTTGACTTGACAACCATGATTAGGAGCGAAAATTGTCATTTGAAGATCGGGGCTTGAGAAAATTGGGTATGCATTGCAGCTTTAGGGCCTCAGACTTAACTTTGAGTTATGTCACTTCTCTATAATAAACAGTTCTTACAGTAACCTAGTTTAAAAATATCTTGGTTAAAATATCAGGACAGCAGAATAGAGAATATGCAAGAAATCCAAACCTTTTTTTATTTATTAAAAATGCCTTGTATTGTCGCATAAAAACATTACTTATGGTATACTTGTTCAAGTTTCTAAAACATTGCTTATTTTACAATTTATTGTTTTATGTAGCATGTTTTTGGTGAAACGGAACGCATTCTCAAAAACAGCGGTAGTGACGTCAGTCTATGTGTCAAAAAACACTTTTATTTGAAAAGTAGTTAAAGTTTAACTAAGATTTTATTATAATATCGTTATCGCATTGTTTGCTTGAATAAAGCACATCCAATTAGTAAAACTACTACTACTTTATTAATTTTTTTATTATCATTTTAATTTTTGATCTTTATTTTAGTTGTGATGTTGATTTTAATTGTGTTGTTGATTTTATTTGTACACTATGATCCTAAGTTGATTGAAAATAAATAAAATAATAATAATAATTAATATGGCCAAAAAATTAGATGTAAACAAGGCAGATTGAGGTAAATGACGTCACAGCATGGCCGCGACAGTCACGGACGTTTGAACTGTCATAGAAAATTGCAGAAATTTAATATTATTTTTAAGCGACAAGCAGTAGTTGAACTTAACTTTTTATACTTTTCTTGGGTTGATAATACTGTATTTTATTGATTTATGTGAAGAAATAATTACATGCATTTTTCCAATTGCAAACTATTTTGATGGAGCGATTTTGCGACTCAACCGAAGTTACAAAACATAGTTAATTCAGTTAATTGAATGACTTCTATTATGAAACATATCTAAAAGTAGTAGTATATACTTTATTTAGTATGGCTTTTCTCGGTGACCTTCCTCACTATCTTGGAAGTCTGTTAGCTTTCAACAACTGTATTTTGTTATATACTATAGAATTCTAGTCCCCTAGTAAGTTACGTGTAGAATTACTACAAAAGGTACAACAAGGGTTTAAAAGCGTATTAATCATTTTAATTGCAAGAATAGGTAATGAGTCAGTAATTTGATCGTGTAAACCCTCGGCGAGATTCTGAAAATAATTATGAAGATAATTAAGTTGGGGCAGGATTTTCGATTTAGCGCCCCTATGTAGGTAAGTTTGGTAATAAGTAGAATGAATGGTTGGTTAGCACCGTGTTATATTATAGTTACATTATAACTATCTTTATTATTTATGCTGGCAACTATTTACAATTATTTCTAGGAACTTGATGATCAAAAGTAGTTGACTTCATGTGATTGGTCGAGACTTTGTCAGTTGTCGACGACCAATCGGATGCATGTATAATGGTGGGAATTAAATTAATAGTCAACAAGCATTTGGGCGATAGGCCTGCTATGCTCTGGGATTCGTGTTTCGACCTCGGTGCTAGTCACTTGATTTGTATAACTATATCAAACTGTATTGCTGTAACTAGAGTGTTTTATATTCCAAATCCCTGCTTCTGAGTATTGAACCAGTACGGTTCACAACCGATTTTATAAGAAGTTTTACTGTTTAAAAATACCATTTACCCGCCGCTTCAAATCGGAAAATATCCCACAACACCGTTCTAACGGGATAAAAAAAACCGGCCAAGTGCGAGTCGGACTCGCGCACGAAGGGTTCCGTACCATTATCTATACATTAGACAAAACGGCAAAAAAAAACACGTTTGTTGTATGGGAGCCCCCCTTTTTTTTTTTTTTTTTTTTTTTTTTTTTTCGGATGGGAAATCATCAAATAACCCCTCCCGCTCTGGGCGGAGCAGGAGGGAGTGTCAGACTTTTACTGACTAAAACCCATCCATGTTCCTTCATCGCCCTTTGTGTTCCGGGGCCACGGTATCTCTTTCGAATAGTCCCGCAACCCCGGCAGGCATCGGTCCTTACGGACCCCTTCCTTTTTGCTGACTCTCTTTGAGGCGCGCGTGGAACACGAACGCGCCGTCGACACGGCCTGTCGTCATGAGACGGACGGACGGCGAGCTAGCCCATAGCTCACCGTCCACAGGCCCGCGCCTACGGTGGCCGGGGGCCACGTGGTGGTGGCCCCCGACGCCCGGGGCGTCTCCCGCGGCGGCCGGGACGTTGAGAGGTTCTCTCCCTCTCACGTTCCGCCACCTCCTTCTCTAGCATTACTGCTTCGCAGAAGGAGGTGACGGCGTCCCATTCCGTCTCGCTCCGGACCATGGCTTGCACCAGGGCCGGACGCGAGAGGTCGCCGCCGCCGATCGCCGCTTCGAGGACACGGCGGTGCTCCGCCCACGCGGGGCACACCTCCACCGTGTGCTGCACCGTGTCCTCCGGTCGATCCTCACAGTGGAAGCACCCGGACGTTTCCTCCCGCCCGATTCGGTGCAGGAACCTCCCGAACACCCCGTGTCCGGTGAGGACCTGCGTCAGGCGGAAGGTGAGGACGCCGTGGCGTCGCTCAAGCCACTCCTCAAAGAGGGGACTTATCGCCACTATCGTGGCGTGCCCTGCACGAGGTTGCGACAGTCGCTCTCTCCATGTCGCCATGAGATCCCGCCGGAAGTCTGTCCGCTGAGCGACAATTTGCCGCGGCAGCGGAGTTTCCCCCCGGCGTAGCGCCTCCGCGCGCCATTCATGTAGGCGCGCGAGGACTATTGCCTCCAGATCCCATGGCGGCAATCCGGCAAGGAGGCTCGCCGCCTCGCGGGAGATCGTGCGGTAGCCCCGGGCCAGCCTTACGGCTACCACCTTTTGGGGCGCGTTCAGGTAGTGGGCGGCTCGCCGACTCAATGAACGCGCCCACACCGGGGCCCCGTAAAGGGCCATTGACCGCACGACTCCCGCGTAGAGCCTCCGGCAGGAGGCGTTTGGCCCCCCCAGATTGGGCAGGAGCCGCCTGAAGGCAGCCCCAGTCCGCTCCAGTTTGGGGGCCAAACGTCGGAAATGTTCCACGAAGTTCCACCGGCTGTCAAGGACAAGTCCCAGGTACTTTAACGTCGACTCGACGCCGATGGATACCCCTCCTACCGTCAGTGTGGATCCCGGAGGTGGCGCATTCCGAGGCCCATGAAAGCACATGGCCTCGGACTTGTGCAGTGCCACCTCGAGACCCAGTTGCCGGATCCTCTCAACGACTATCGCAACCCCGCGTGTCATCGCTTCGGCCGCCGCCTCGTGCGACCCCCCCTGTGCCAGCACCAGCGTGTCGTCTGCGTAGCAAACCACGCTGACACCGCTAGGGAGGTCGGCGCGCAGCACCCAGTCGTAACCGATGTTCCACAAGGACGGCCCCAGAACCGATCCCTGCGGAACACCGCACGACATCTCTCGCCGGTTCCATTCTCCGCTGCGACCGGGGTAGATGACGGCTCTGTCCGTCAGATAGTCCCCGACCACTCGACGGAGGTAGGTCGGCACCCGGTGATACCGGAGTGCCTCCCTAATGCAGCTCCAGGGCATGGAGTTGAAGGCGTTGGCGATGTCGAGAGACACCGCCAAGACAACCCCACCCCTGGACACCGCATCCCCCGTCGTGAGGGCTCTCACGCGCATGATGGCGTCCACCGTACAGCGCCCCTTGCGAAAACCAAACTGGTGTTCCGCAAGGTCCGGCCCAGTCCCCGCAAGGTGCTCGGCGAGGCGGTTTGCAATTACTCTTTCAAAGAGCTTGCCCACCTCGTCGAGCAGCACCACGGGCCGGTATGCGGACGGAGAGTCCGCAGGGCGCCCCGGCTTCCGGATGAGGACCAGCTTCCCCGTCTTCCAACGAAGCGGGAACTGGCCTCTCTCCAAGCATGCGCTTAGGAGCCCCTCCAGTCGGGGCCCGAGAGCCTCTGAGGCCAGGACCCAGGCTTTGCCAGGCAAGCCATCGGGTCCCGGGGCGGTATTTTTGGCACTGAGCCTGCGTACCGCCACTCTCAGGTCTACCCCAGACACCTCCGGAGTGTCGTCGTCGTCGTCCTGATGATCCGCTTCCAGCACCGCAGGCGGCGGAGCCATAGGCGGGGGTGGGTGTTCCCCTCGCGAAGGGAACAGAGTGCTCACCACGTCCTCCACGAGCTCAGGCCGGAGACTCTGCGTCAGTGGGGGGGCCCAGGGGCGGAGTTTGTCCCGCACCAACTTGTAAGGGCGCCCCCACGGATCTCTGTCGAGAGTCCCCAGCATCTCCTCGCGGGCCAGATCCCTGGCCCGCAGGACAGCCTCGCGGAGAGCGGTCTTCGCCGCTCTGTACCCCTCATATAGCTCCGCCTCAATGGCTGTCGCATCCGGTGGGCGGATGCGGAGCCTGCGATGCCTGGCGTGCAGGTGCCGCGCAGCGACGCACGCTTTGCGCAGAGACGTTAGCTCTCGCGAGCACCAGTACACCTGACGCCGGGCGCTTCTTGGCCGAACGCGGGGCATTGCCACGTCGCAGATGTCGGACATGGCCTCCTGGAACCACCCTGCCTCATTGTTTATGTCGGCAGGCCTGTCCGGTGATGTCACCCAGGCCTGCACGATCGAGGCTTCCAGGAGGAGCTCCCGGTCCAGCTGCTTCAGCGCCCAACGCGGACCACTCGGGGCCTGTTGGACCGGCGCGCTTGAGGTCTGGGTGGAGACGTCGAACCGGATGTACCGGTGGTCGGAATAGGTCTCCACCCCCTCCATGACACGCCAGTCAACGACACGCGGCGACAGAGCGGGGCTAGCGAACGAAATGTCCACCACCGACTCGCCCCGCATCCGCACACACGTGGGCACAGAACCCCGATTTAGGACGACCAGGCCCTTCTCCAGGGCCCAGTCTTCCACCATCCTTCCCCGCACGTCTGTGCAACGAGAACCCCAAGCCAAGTTCTTGGCATTGAAGTCCCCGAGGACAAGCACAGGGAGGGAATGGTTTCCGACGACGACACTCAACTCTGCGAGAGAGTTGTGGAACTCGGCGAGAGTTCGGCTCGGGGAGAAGTAGACTCCCACCACGACGATCTCCCCGAACCGGGCTGCTACGCACCCCCGACCCCTCCTGACACCTTCAAGGGTCGGGGTACCGGCGGCGGCCGACGACACTATGGTCACTGAGCCGCTAAGGTCCGCCACCCAGTCTTCCCTGGGGAGGACAAAATACGGCTCAGCGACCACAGCAATGTTAATCAACCACTGCGCCATGCTCTGGAGCAACAGATCCTGAGCGCAGGCGCAGTGGTTGATGTTCGCTTGGAGGAAGCGTAATGGGGCCGTTATTGGCACTCCATTACCGCTTCCTCCCTAGCCCCCTGCGAGGGCCCCTCTGTGGCGGCGACAGTGGCAGCGGCAACGGCGACAGTGGCAGCGGCAACGGTGGCAGTTGCGGCTGCGGCGGCGACGGTGGTGGTGGTGGCGGCGGCGGAGGGCCTCCCCTTGCCTCTGGTGGCCTTGGTGGGTGCAGCGCAGGCCTTGCTTCCAGCCCGGTGGTCGGCTGGCTTGCCAGCCGCCGCACAGGCACCGCAGTGCGGCGTGGCACAGCAAGCCGCGGATACGTGACCGGGCTGGCTGCAACGGAAGCAGAGTCCGCTGCGGTCAACCTCCGAGGCGCACTGTACTGACACGTGGTGTCCCACGTGGCAGCGATAGCACCTCAGAGGTCTGGGCTCTAGCAGCTTCACCTGCGCTGAGACCCAGCCCACCAGTAGCCTTCGGCCCTCCGTTATGGCTTTAGCCGCCGTCACCGGGCAGCATACCGTAACGGTATGCATACCCGTGGAGTCCGGGCGAATGGCGCCTGCCCTGACCTGATCGGCAGGGCACCCTCCGGACCTGGCGACGGCGGCCACCACCTCCTCCTCGGTAACCGAGTCGTCCAGACCCAGGATGCGCAGGTCTGCGCATCTGACGGGCCTGGACACTCGGGCCTCGTCCGCGTTTAGGGACGCTCTGAGCTTTTCAGCCAGAGCGTCGGCGGACGAGCCGCTGGTTTCGCCGGGGATCTCCAGCAATCGAGCCCCTGTCGCGGTGACTTTAAGCCGGAGGCCCCCGGCGATCCCAAGCTCACCGAGGTTCACCGCCTCTTTCGCCTTCGCCAGAAGGTCGCGGTAGGTCACGCCCCTCTTTTCCGCGTCCGACTGTAGTGTGATCACTACAGCCGCGGTCTTCGGGGCGCGCAACCTGGCCGCGATCTTTCGCGCCCTGAACTGGCGCTGCCGCTCCACATTTCGAGCCTTTTTGGCCGCCTTCCTCCCCTTTTTCTTCTCCCCGACAGGCCTCCCCGCAGGCACTGGCCCGCTCGCCGCTGGCACTGGCGCCGGCGCTGTCACCACCTGTGCAGCTGCCTTGCCCTTCCTCCTCCTTGGCGCCTTCTTAGCTGGCGCTGGTTTCGCCGGAGCTTGCTTTCCAGGGGGAGGCGCCACAGCCCTGCTGGAGGGCTGACTCGCTGGCCCCGGTCCGGGTGCCGCAGCCGCAGTGGCAGCCGCGTACGACACCGTGCTCGGGCCCGCGGCTGCCCTGTTTGCACCCAGGGGGGGGCGCAGGACCCTTCCCTCCAGGACGGAGAACCGCTGCTCGAAGGCAGCCAGCTCCTTCCGAACCAGATTTAGGATCTGGTTCTCCGCCGGTTCGGGCTGAGTAGGCCGCTGGGTCTGGCCCCCCTTTTGAGAGCCCGGCCCCCGCAGGCTGGCCAGATCTGCCCGGAGCTTCGCATTCTCCTGTTGGAGAAGCTCCGTGGTGGCCGTCAGGCGGGCCACCTCCTCCTGCAGTTTGGCCAGCTCCTCTCCGCCTACCGGAGGCGGAGGAGGGGAAGGCACCGCAAAATTGGCCTCCGCTGCCGCCAAGATGGAGGCGGAAGCCGCGGGTATGGCCTTCAGTTTCGTGCCTGTCTTCACCTTATAGGCCACGCCCCTTATCGCGGCTTCCACCGCCTTTGTGAACCTGGCCTTACGCTCCGCCTCGGAGCCGCCAGTTTCACCCGCCTCGTCGCCAGGCCCGGGAACAGTAGTGCCCGGGAGGCGCACCTCCTCGGCCGGTCTCGCCAACCTCTCGGAGGCAACAGGCCCCCCCCTCTTGCCTCGGATCCCACCGCGCTTGCTAGTGGGGATCTTGCGGGCCGAGGCCATCTCTCCCTCGGATGACGAGACTTGGTCGCCATCCTTTCTAGACCGCTTGCGGAAGAACTTGGTGTTCTCCGCGAGCGTCCCACCCGTCACGCGCCGGGAGCTCTCTGAGCCTCCCGCGCTCACGTCGCTGGATGCAGCGTCGGACTCCGACTCCGCATCTCTCCTCTCCTCTCCTTTGCCGTTGCCGGCGGTGTTGTTTTTTGTTTTTTTGTTTAAAGTTTCCATATCTGAACCCACGAGTATGGGGGAAATAAGATACAATCTAGGCAGAGACCCCTGTACCTAGAAGGGCAGATTTAAGTATTTATTACTCGCCATGGGGGTCTGCAGGTACCCTGGCGAGGAGTGCACTAGCGACTGATTTGTTCCATGGAACACCCGTCAGCCATACATCCCCTCGCGGTGCGTCGCCACTTGGGATTCGGGGTAACTTTTTATAGAGGTTTTCTACCTCGCGGTCCGGGCGGTTAAGCCAAGACCCTCGGTCCCCTATCGAAACCGCGAGACCTGATCCACAGCGCTTCGATAGCCAGATTACGAGATTGGCGGTGACAGAGGAGGACGGATCCTTCTCTGTCTGCTCGGAGGCAGGGTGAGTGCACACCAAGCCCGCCCTCATTCCTCAGCTGTGCCCTCTGCTTTACAGAGGGTCACGCAGAGGAACGCACCGTTGGTCCTGAAAGGACCCTACCTTTGTCAGATTCATTAGCCGCGGCGGTCACATTCCCCGGGGGATAAAAGAAAACTCTCATTTCCTCTCATTCCCCGGAGAAGGATACCGCCGCGTCCAGGGTGCACCGGCCCAGCAGCTGCTCTTCCCTCCAGACGTATCGAGAGGGACCAGCAGCCGCCAGACACACGTGGAGGACTTCTGACATCGCACCCCATGGTAGCCCCCCTTAAATATTAATTTTATTCTGTTTTTAGTATTTGTTGTTATAGCGGCAACAGAAATACATCATCTGTGAAAATTTCAACTGTCTAGCTGTCTCGGTTCATGAGATACAGCCTGGTGACAGACAGACGGACAGACGGACAGACAGACGGACAGACAGCGAAGTCTAGTAATAGGGTTCCGTTTTTACCCTTTGGGTACGGAACCCTAAAAAATGTCTATTTCCTTGCTCAGGTCATAGTCTATCATTTCAAATTACATCGAAATCCATTCAGCTTTTAAGGCGTGCCAATAATTCACTTCACGTTTATAAAATTAGTCAGTATTTTAATGTTTGGCCTCCATTAATACTTTATTATTAACCTTGATTATTAAAACTCTTAAGAGACAAAATAAAACATATTAATTTCATTAGATTGATGTGATCACCTGTCAAAATGGCCGCCACAAAATGGCGGCTCGTTTAAATTGAAAACAATAGCTAGCTATTCAGCCAGTACGATTCAGTCCTACGCAATTTCCAGTTCAGTGGAAACACAACCTTTTTGCTTCATGACTTTTATCGATGTTAATTAAAGCTTGCTGAATCGAGACGCAATGTATGAAGAGTTAATTGTGTTTAACATTATGCCTGTATTTTTACGTAGAGTCGGCAGTGGGCCACCTACGGTACTCCTACACTTCGACAGTTATGTTTAAGTTCGTCCGTTTCATGATTAAATGAAAGGTCCTCATCACGAAGCCGTCAACCAAGCATTCTGTACATCAAACTAAGTAACTTTACGCAAAAATTATTGCTGGGAAACGACTTTTTTTTTTGAGTGAAATATCATGTTTTGTGGTAGAACTTAATGTAACGCACTCAAAACATTGTGCTGATGGATGGATTGAATAGTACGGGGGTCGTGGAGGTGTTCAAAGTAAAAATCTTATATGAAAAACTTGTATTTAAAAAAAAACTTGTCGAAAAGTTGGAACTTTGGACCCCCAATATCTCCGTCACTAGGTTTCCAGGTATGGTGTTGAAAAAAAAAATGATCGCATGACGGGGAGAACAAGTGCCTTTCGGCTTCGAAAAGAGGTTTTAAAACCCTTTTTTTATTTAATCATAAACTAACTACATAGTTAATTAAAAACTATTAAATAAAATAACAACAAACTATGAAAGGGCATCGAAACTCCTCCTCAACGCTGTCAGCTGGTAATGTGCCCAAGAGGCTGGCGGCGTTGCCACGTTGTATGGCAACACTTAGCCTCTGGCCAAGGTAAAAGCCAGCCCTGGGGTCACGGGAAGCGTCAACTAGGCGTTTATTATTGTATTGCTGCGCAAGAATTACCTTCCTTCTAATAATGCCTGGTTTTATTGTTTCGTTTATTATTTGTTGCGGTATCCCGGAGGGAAGGAGGGATGGAGCAAGGAGGGTGAATAGAAATCGGTTGGTTATCATTTGGAGCACGTTGTGGACGTTGATTGAGTGGTCCGGATTACTTATAAGTGATGGGGTTATTGTTGGCTCAAGCCGTTATCACAGTTTTTCCTTTGCCTATTAGATAAAGGGATAACTTGTGCAGATACAATAAGAAATGCGGAGATTCAGACGCATCGAATAATAGGTTAGTTTCCACCATCAATAAATTGCAAATCTATTTAGTCCGTCATTTAGAATATTGGAAAATAATGGACACGTAGATTTTGTTTTAGTAATTCAATGAATATTGACTAAGATAAAAGTCAGCAAAACTCACGAGTGGGGGCTATTGACGTCATAACGCACTAAAAATTATAGCACGGCGTGACGTATTGAGAATTTTAAAAGCGTCGTATCTTCGTCAATTTTGGTTTACGTAACAAAAGAAAAATACGGGTCAAATCATTTTTAATAATCTAACTGACGGACTAATTAGATTTTTTCAGGACACAAGCCTATTCGGTACCTATGTAAAGTTATTTTCGGGGCTTGGATAACAAAATAATTCTTTCATTAAGAGTCTATTTACGATTTACCATTTGTAGGCCTGCTACCAAATCAATTCAGTAACAAACGATAAATTAATTAAATGGACATGTATGGAAATTAACAGCTAACCAAGCGTGGCAAATGATCACTGCAGCTCGTTTGTCATCGTAAAATATTATGCGATTGGGTGGGTCATTATCTATGTAGGATACTGTGTACATTGAGGCCCTTCTAACCCTAAAATTAGCAACTCTATTTGTGGTGGTTCAAACTTCGTTTGAAATACTGTTAGAATAAAGTTCTAATGAGCTTGCACTGCAAAGCGGTTGTTACGTCAGTCACTGCGGCCGAATCGTGGGAAATGAGTGGTTTTTTGCGATTTACAAAAAATCTATTGATTGGACTAAAAAAAATAAAACACATAAGACCTGCTTTATAGTTAGTTCAGTTAGTATGCAAAGTTTCATGATCTAATTTGAAGTACTTTTTGAATACCAGCGGTTTATTGTTCGATTTGGAGGTAACTTTGGATTTTTTTTCTATCGAGAAAAGTTTATGGAATCGTGTTTTCGTCACACATAGTACCGAGCATTAATCCTCAACTTTACCATATATTTATTTCAAAATTAATGCTGCAGTATTTTAGGCGTAGCGGAGGATCATGCTAAGCCATTTGAGGGATATATACCCCTTAATATGCGTGTGTATGTGCATTTGATTAGGTAGTCCATGATTCAATGGGACCTCACCATTATCTGCCTAATGGCCATTTTTCTAATGGGTCGGCTTCCAGTCTTACCGGATGTAGGAAAGTATTTTACATAGAGTGACTACCTATCTGACCTCCACAACCCAGTTAATACCAGATAATACGATACTCCTTGGTAAGACTGGTTGTCGGACTTTCGTGTCACTGACTACCTGAAACGACTGTCAAAGATCTACAAATGAAAGCCGGGGCCAACGGCTTAGCGCGCTTTCCGAGGCACGGAGGAAAGTCGGTATGTAATGAGTCTCCCATCCACGGACCAACCTGGACAAGCGCGGCTTAACCTGAAGATAGAGCGGCTGGTATTATTTAATCACGAGCTCCTCCTACTTACTCGAATAACTTAGTATTAAGTTAATAAAATATCTGTCAAAGTCCGTAATCAGTCCGTACCTACTGGTTTGACAGTACCGGTAATGTACGTACGTTTATAGGTACCGCATGGTGATATTAATGAAAGTCGCAGTAGATAAAAAGTAGAAAACCAAATATTTTTCGGGTATGTTAGAAAAGACGTAATTTTCCTAATTAGAAAACCTTTATTTTTTTCCTTCACCTATATTGTCCCACTGTTGGGCAATGACCTTCCCCATAGCCTACTCTTCTCTCCGAGCGGTTTTCTCGGGGAAAGCTTTTTTTTTTTAAAAAAAACATCACATCAGTATCACGTCACCTTAAACCAGGGTGGGTGGGCTACTTTGCTGAAAGTCAAAATTTAACCACTCAACCGCCAATTTAGAAAACAATCTGTACTGCTCAGTCAATAGGGTGCACAATAAACCGTTGACTTACGATCTCTCTGTTGGTGTTGGTTTGGGGTTGAAAAGGGTACCGAGGTTTTAGAAGATTTATTAAGTTAAATGCTATCGGAGTTCCCTGAGTAATTGCTGCGGACTCCTGCGCTTATAAAACACAATTTTGCGGTAGTCCTATAAGCTGCAAGCTGAGATGACATTTTGTAAACGTTTTGTAGGAAGTCGAGGGTTTAATAAAACAGCCAAGAGCAAGTCTGCGATATTTGTTTTTCATCTATCGCAGCATCATGCTGAGATAGGAGCCTTTTTGGCCTCGCGCAGGTCTTCTTTTTATGATTTAGTTTTAGATTCTTTTTATTATTTCGTTTAAGATTCTTTTTTTTTTTTTTTTTGTAGTTCCTGTGCTTGTCCCAAATAAATATTTTTCTTTCTTTCAAGTCGGGTTCACGCAATTAAATAGGGTTCCGTACCAAACTACTGAATGTGGAACAGTGGAACCACTGGCTTGTTGTAATTAATGTGTTTCGCGTAAATAATATGCAAAAAAAGTGATCTAAACTACATGATTCAGAATAGCCAAAAAATTTCCTTCGATTCATAAAAAAGATTTGAAGTGAAGCTCCAATAATAATTTATAGGGAGTTTTGCGTTGATATTCGTAGACATTTACTGAGAAATCTCAAGTGCTTAATAAAATTTTATCATTAAAAAAGTCCCCCAAATTGAATTTAGAATGACGGTATCTTATTTCTCGTATTCTTCTCAGCAAAAACAGCATTTGATATCCATATCACGCGAATGCATAAAAAATAACTAGTCCACCATCTTTAAAAAAAGTGAAAAATAATATTGTCTGGTTGCCACTACTTTGCGGAAATACAATTTGCGAGAGGAATGCTGAGTTTTACATTTCTATAAAGTAGTTTGCATCAATTCTAAGAAAAGTAATATCAACATTAGACGTCTTCTCAAAAGGAATTTCTAGCTAAAACAAATAAGCTCGGAAGGCGATCGTTTATTTGTAAAATTCCTAGTATCTTTTTCGCACTTTACTTATATTTAATAAACCTGGGGCGATGAAAAATTCTGTACAATATTGTACAGAATTCTTCAGATTTTGTTCAGAATGTTTAAATACGCAGTATTAATGTAGTATTAAGTAATGTTATTGCATTTCATCACTGTGGATTGCACAGTAAGCTAGAGGAAATGAAACCATTTATTTAAGCTTGATACAGTTGCAGTATTATATATTGTATACAGTAGTCGGGGTGCCCAAAGTCGTCCTAAGCAAAACTAGTTTATGATCAACCACCTCATTAAAATTTAGTGCTCAATTTATTAAATTTGGTGATCAATTAATATTTTTGGTGATACATGTTGGTGGTCACAAAGTTATTTTTGGTGGTCATTATATTTTCCCCCTTTGTTTACTTTGTCCTTACTAATTTCACTGATCTCATAGTTGTAATTACTTTATATCTACCCATAGAACACGAAAACTAATAGCCGAGGCTTCTATTCTCTGTGTATCTACCAAACGATAGTATAAAACTCATGTAACACACAATAATTCATGCGATCACATTCCTCAGCAGAAGTTTGGGACAACACAATTACCAGAAAGAAACAACGAAGAAAGAAACATTACATAAAGACAATAAATAAAACTGATAACATACGGACGAAGACAAAAATAAATAATATACATAGCTGATGTCACTCGGAAAATTGCCACACTAAAATGGAATTGGTCTGTTGAGATGGGTTGTTGGACTCACCGCATATCGGCTGATCAATGGACATTTGGAGACTATAAGAGAATAGGTGGTAAATTCACCATACTTCATTGAAAAGAGAAGATCCTCAGACCAGACGGAATAGTTATAGAACTTGTTTTTTATATGTAAAGGCAGAATTGATTGTTAGCTCGCGGTTATTAAGTACTAACTTTTGAGTTGGTTGACATTTGGTTGATTTGGTATTATATCTGAATGATCTGGTTGAAAGATCCGAAAATAATTATGGTTTCAAAAGTTATATTAAATGTATACTATACTACTCGTAGGTCTGCCTTGCAACCTTTGTCTGCGTGAAATTATTATAAAATATTACTAAAAAATATTGTTACGTCGTACTCGTACCTACAATCAAAAGTAGGTAGGTAGATACTAGTAGGTAGGTACGTAGGACGAGTCTCGAAGATGTAGGTATAGGAATGGTCATTGTAATTTCGACCGTACGCCGAGGGCATAAAGTTCCTACTTCTTTATTTTGTACAAAGGCCAATGACCGACTGTAATTGTCTAGAAATTCGAGTAACTCTTGGATGTTTCTGGAAGGATTGGTCACCAGTATAAATAGCGGACCTGTTCGCGGGAGCGGCAGTCTTATTTTGGCTACAGTACCAAGCGAATCGAAGTGAACTAGAACTCTAGAAGTGCGATATCTAAGTGAATAGTGATCAGTACTGTATAAGTGATTGTGTTTTAAGTGTTTTGTGATTAATTAAAGTTATCCAAGTGTTTAATCGGTAGTAATTAATTTATCCCGTACCCAGCTCGTAACAATATCTATGTAGTATATCAACTGTCTGGTGTCCACGACACAAGCCTCGTTGCTTAGTGTGGCACTAGGTGGCGCTGTGTGTAATGTCCAGCGATATTATTATTATTATTTTATTATTACTTACCTATTTGAATTGAACTTTGTTAACAATTTCAAGGGTTTTAATATTTTGCATAGGACCGACGACGCGCTATACGGATGAAATAAAGTTACTTCTTATAACATCAGATATCTGCCATGTCCCGTAAAAATCGATCCTGCCGTTTTGGTGATTAGCCAGAACAAACAGACAGACAGACAGACAAACAGACAATAATTTAAAAAAAACTGGCCAAGTGCGAGTCGGACTCGCGCACGAAAAACCAAAATTCACGTTTGTTGTATGGGAGCCCCCCTTAAATATTAATTTGATTCTGTTTTTAGTATTTGTTGTTATAGCGGCAACAGAAATACATCATCTGTGAAAATTTCAACTGTCTAGTTGTCACGATTCATGAGATACAGCCTGGTGACAGACAGACGGACAGACAGCGAAGTCTTAGTAATAGGGTTCCGTTTTTACCCTTTGGGTACGGAACCCTAAAATGGGCAAAAAAATCACGTTTGTTGTATGGGAGCCCCCCTTAAATATTAATTTTATTCTGTTTTTAGTATTTGTTGTTATAGCGGCAACAGAAATACATCATCTGTGAAAATTTCAACTGTCTAGCTGTCACGGTTCATGAGATACAGCCTGGTGACAGACAGACGGACAGACGGACAGACAGACGGACAGACAGCGAAGTCTTAGTAATAGGGTTCCGTTTTTACCCTTTGGGTACGGAACCCTAAAAAACTAAGTACCGTCAGTACCGTGTATACTTTCATATGCATTCAGTAAAAATCTGTTATTTTACAAATAGGCATTTCAATTTTATTTATTTGTATTTAGAATAAATGCAATTATATAGAAAATTAGAAGAGGAGTAGGAATGTCTTTGTCTTCTAGTGGAAAAAGTACAGGCTTATAATAAAATCCTTAAAAAATAGCCAAAAAAGCGCAACCGATTCAACAGTATGAGTCGATACAAGTTCAATATCTAGAGATCTATTCGATCCACTGATATTGGACGTTGTATATTGTTGCCTCGGGAAATTGAATGCAATTTTAAAGCCAATATGAGCGGTGCATAGATCGGCAGAAGTACCGATATAGGAGTGTGGATTGTGGAATATCAACGCGAAGCGATAGAATTTATAGAAAACTGAAAATTTGCGGGAAAAATTCGTTTGTAAAATGCATAATGGTTATTCAAATTCAAAATAATTTATTTCAATCCATTTAGGATCATAATTGCACACACACACTTGAAATACAAATTGACAATTATAAAATAACAATTACAGCATTTACACAAAAAAAAAAAAAAAAAAAAAATTCCAAAATTAAAATGTCAGACTAAATAAAAATTAACAATTATAAAAATTAAAATTTGAACACATTATGTAAGTACAACAATAATTAATTTAATAGACAATACAAATGAAAACTTATGACTAATAACACACCTGCCTCTGAGTCATTTGTTTGTTTGTCATTACATTAACCATATAACCGTTATATTTTGCCAGTATGACAAGCGGTTTACCTTTAAACAGGTAGGTACTGTAAAGTTTGATTTATTTTTATATTAAATCCAAATCTATGTTTCTGAAAATATATAAAGTGGAATAAGAAAAATGTAGTGGGTTGTGCCTGTAGTGCTAAACATTGATTTCAGGGGTCTTCACAAAAACTGTCATGTCATAGCGATTGATCCGACAATAGTTTCATTTTTTTACCATAAGTAAAGAGATGAACATATATTTTTAAGATATCGAATTAAAAGCACAATGTATTAAAAAAACCCTGAAAACCCGCGCATCGTCTCCCTTTTTAAATTTTCCAATAGCTTTTGATCGCGACTTCGCTCGCTTATCCCTCAAAATCGAACTACTGCGAATAAAGTATCCTATAGTACCCAGACTATCGTCTACTTGTATACCCATCGATCTGTCTACCTGTTAACCATGAAAAGGTACCAGACAGACAGAGTTCGCATTTATATTATTACTACAGTTGCTGCCAGTTGATGGCAATAGCGGTCATTGCCCTTTCCCTCTTTTCGTACGAAGCAAAACAAATGAACCATGTATGGTTTTTAATTAGAAAAACTGTTGAAGATCACGTTAGATCGGATTCAAGCCTTGGAACAGGCTTATTTTTTTATTTCAAAGTTAAGAACTTTAATAAATGTAGGTGGGTCAATGACTGCTATTGCGATCTATTCTATCTATAATCTGCTCATTTTTTTTAATAAAAACCCCGTGCACACGATTACCCCACCTGGTTTTACAACCGGAATAAAAGTATCTTATGTGTTAGTAATCTGCGTGCCATTTGTTCAGTAATTTTTCGTGAAATAGTAACAAACATCCTCCCGAACTTGCACATCTTATTTTTTGTTCGTGTGGTTATCGCCTAACCTGCCCGCTTAGCATGAATGCCGTAGACACGAAAGAGAATCGACAAATATTTTGTTCATCTGTCAATGAATCGACAAAAGCGGGCTGGTGTCAGAGCTTTTATGCCGCCCATGGTGTGGGACTTGGTTTTAAATGCCGTCGAGAAATAGCATACACATAATCCAAGGTGTTTACGGCCCCTTCTGGAAGCCGTCAACCAATCATTCTGTACATCAAACTAAGTAACTTTACGCAAAAGTAGTTGCTGCGAAACGACTTTTTTTTGGGGTGCGAAATCACATTTTACTCAACACATTGCTGCATTGAATAGTACGGAGGTCGTGGAAGTATTAAAAATAAAGTTATAACATTAACACCATGTAGGTTTTCATAAAAAACGTGTGAAAAAGTTGGAACTACTCCCGATATCTCCGTAACTAGAAGGTTCCCAAGTATGGTGTAGAGCTAAAAATGATCGCAATGACGGGGAGAGCAAGTGCCTTTTGGATTCGTTAAAGGTGCTTTTACACCCATGATACATTATTATAATAATAGTAGGATACGATGAATTGAGTTAAGTGGATATTCTGCCTGTTCCCACCCTGCGGGTATGTTGCGGCTGGATTTGATTAGAGTCAACAAGAACACGAGTGCGTTGTAAATTAACATTCAACGGCTTTATCAAATTGTACAACGTGTGGCTGTAATTTATTTGAACAATAATACTGTACCGTTTGTCTTGTCATCGTATTTTAGCTTGTAAACTTCTATTGTATGTTTTGCGTAGGGATTTGATTGTTGTATTAGGGGGTGATTACAACAACCCCACCCCCTCCGGTTGCTGTAATCACTGGATGGATGGTGATTTCATGAAGGTGTTATACCTAGTCGGAAGAGAAGCTTCTGTGAGGTCTATCATTTTAAAATTATTTTCATTACGAGCTTGTGTATTGTTTAATTTATTCCAGGATTTGAAGTGATTATTATGACTGATAGTTATCTTGATAATAACAAAAATCATAACACAATAATGAATAAACTTCACGTATATCCGAATGCGATTTGCCTCTTCCGCGCGTAGGTATCCCAACGCGTTTAGTGTCAACTTAAAAATTAAACGGTAACAAAGATTGTGTTTTATTAATCAGCAAACAGATTTTTGTACGTTTGTGTTTAAAGCTAATGAATAATAATAACTCGGTGGCTTTTTGGAAAACCTGATATTTACGAGTATACAAACAAAATGGCGTTCTCTCGGTAACAATAAATAAAGCTTCTATTGTTTCCAAACAATTGAGTACTTACATCCACAAAAAATAAAATACACAGTTAGCTTCATAAAGCTGGTTTCCTATTTATTTCCAAAAACGAACACTTCATATAAAAGCGGAATGACCAATTAAAATGTGGGTATAATAAAGGAAATAAACCCTCAATTTCGGAATTTCGGGAATTCGGGATTTAAAATGTGGCAACATTTCATCATTGACAAAGGTCGCGGGCGGTCGTTCGCGTTAATTTATGTGTCGGTGTTGCCATAAATTGCAGTGTTTTGGTTTGCTTTAATTACCAGTGATGTCGCCCCCAAATAACGGATCTTGGTACGATTGTAATTAATTGTCTAATTACTGGAGCGAGAATGTCGCCC
Source organism: Xestia xanthographa (assembly GCA_905147715.2). Classification (NCBI taxonomy): domain Eukaryota; kingdom Metazoa; phylum Arthropoda; class Insecta; order Lepidoptera; family Noctuidae; genus Xestia; species Xestia xanthographa. The sequence goes on along the minus strand of LR990660.1, from coordinate 9,457,282 downwards.
ATAATTTTTGCCCTTACAATTGACTATTATTTTGTATGTTTTGGAAATGTAATTACGAATGGAATCGTACCTTTTCTTAATTGGTTTCCAATAAATGATTTAGCGGGAGAGTCCTCTAATAAATGTATGTAGGTATAATACCTACGTCTACTATTTTTATGTTGCTAGGTTCTCAAGAATTAATGGCAGATTCGAAGTAAAACATCACATTTTTGCCATTCCTAGGCCTCAAATCCTAGATAAAAAACGATCACTTGCTGCAATTTATTTTCAAAGCTTTTAATCCTCGTCAAAATCAATCCTTTCTAAAACGTCATGTCATTAATTAAACGCACCACAGATTAAAAAAACTCCATCAGCTTTCATTGTCACAGATTGACACAAACAATCACTTCGAATTTCGAACGTTCATCAAATCGCGCTCAATGTTTCCGCGTCCATTTATTAATCGCAATTCGAAAATCGAACCAGCGAGCAAACACTAATCTGTGTTCTGTGAGTCCATCGGTTTCGAATAGATTGAGTGAAGTGACCTTTATAATTGTCACAATAAGGTTGGTTTAAAATTGTAGGTAACTGCCACAAGTAAAATAACTGTGAGAGGACTGTAGATTGTATAGGACTTTGGAGGCTATTCCGAGCTCCATCGATCACGTACGAATGGTTCCGATTGCGATGGTGATCCGTTAGAACAGTCAATACATTGAGGATATTAATCTTGAAACTGAGGGAAATGTACGACGATATTGCGATACATCTTCGTAATTACTTGTATTGTTAAATTTCTAAATAAATGAGCGTAGGAGGTGTGTTGCTGGTTTTACAAAGTCGGTTTAGGGTTGAGCTGTCATGTGAAAGTTCGAGAATTAAATCGCAAGTTGATGTCATATAAAAAAACAAAATTTTAGTTTATGTTAACTTCTTTTGCTTATAATCTGAAAATAGAGGTTACTATCGTCATGATTTTTATACTATGACTAAATATACTTACCTCTTACCTTAAATATGAAAGACTACAAAAAGCTTTCCATTTTTGCAATGGTAATGGTAGCCATAGACGAAAAAAGGCTCTATAAACTGAATCCGATAGGAGAGGTTTTATGCCAATCCGTTATTACGATTTATTCGAGCTAAAAAAGAAGGGACGAACAGATTTCCCTTTATTAGTATTAGAAAACAATTTATTTTGATGGATAGCTATGAAAGTGGATAGCGTTGACCTTTAGGATTTTATTTGCTATTGGAAATATTCAGACTGTTTTATTAAATCTGTTGAAACGGGATAACGGCTCATCAAATTATAATAGTGAGTGATCGAAAATCTATAAATAAAGCGGCACTTTTTTATTTTACGTATAAACCAGTTTTGTGAAGATACTTGTCGTTTTCGGTAAAAGTGCAACGAAAATTAAAAGAAAATAATAAAAAAACTGACCAAATGCGAGTGGGACTCGCGCATGAAGGGTGCCGTACCATCGCAGTAGAGAAGCCCCTATTAATTTTTAATGTACTTTTATTATTTGTTGTTATAGCAACAACAGAAATACACGATTATGTGAAAATTTCAACAGTCTACCTATTACGGATCACGAGATTGGTTACCATTCGGGCACGGAACCCTAAAACGTCTTTAGCTTTGAACTGATTTGAAGGAGCTCGTGGCTAAATAATAACTGACGCTCGGGTCGATCCTGAGGTTAAGCCGTGCTTGCCTAGGTTGGTCTGTGGATGGGTGACCAGCCTTACATACCGAGTTTCCTCCGTGCCTCGGAAAGCACGTTAAGCTGTTGGTCGCGGCTGTTATTTGTCCATCTTTGGCAGTCGTTACAGGTAATCAGTGGCCCAAAAAGTCTGACAACCAGTCTTACCAAAATGGTATCGTATTAGCCAGTTTCATGTTATTGTTGATCACAATATTATTTCAGCTTAATGTACTCTAACTTTTGTTTTCTTGTGGTCCCAAAATACCACTCAAAAATATTTAAGGGGAATCCGGGACCGCGGTCCTGGTCCCGAAAGCCCCCCGACCCGTATGAACTGGGTTGTGGAGGTCAGATAGGCAGTCGCTCCATGTAAAATACTGGTACTCAGCTGCATCCGGTTAGACTGGAAGTCGACCCTTACATAGTTGGGAAAAGGCTAGGCAGATGATGAGCTTTGAGTTTTTCGTAACTAACTTACTATCTCATCACACAATAAGAACAATGTTCCCTTTGTAAATATTTCCACAGAAAAGTGACAGAGCACCAAACTTCCCCACTATGTCAAGATTATTTATATCCCACATAACACATTGTGGGCCAAACTATTCAGAATACCAGAACTTGGCGACAGCCGCTCTCGGGTTTTCATAAAACTTGGCAATTCCTAGCCAGATGAACAAGCTGTGAATTTTATACGTTATAAAGGTTTTTGTATACTGGACTGTAACAAATGGGTACGAGAGGTTTTAAATGTGGGCGTACACACGGCGACACATCAAGTTATGCATTTCCATTTCTTTTTTTTTTATTATCATTGCGACATTTAATGATTTTTGTGATTTTTTTTTACTTACATTCACTTGGAACGAACTTGTTATTAATTTTATTTGATTATTGTGAATGTGGGGACCATGTGGGTCACGTTTTTTTTTTGTTTTTTTCTTTTTTTTCCCACAACTGTCTGGCAGTTTGAGTACTATAAGCGACCTACCCAAATGTCCTTTCTTTGGTATTGTTCGTCGTTTCGTTGAGCTCCTTGAGTTATAAGTCGAGCTACACGTTAACTGACAAATGCTTGCACTGACTGGACAGGTCCACTCAAATCTGTATGGTTCTTTCTTCAAAAGACCATCTCAGGCACTAATCTGCAGTCCTCGTGTGAATTGAGCAAGATTATGTCTGGACTTTAAAAGAGACTACGACCTCTGAGTTTGCTTCGGCTGTTTCTTCTCAGAGTAGTCAGGTACGAAACACCGGCCCCATCTAGCTTTTTTAAAGCTAGATGGGGCCGGTGTTTCGTACCTGTCTGGACTTTAAAAGAGACTACGACCTCTGAGTTTGCTTCGGCTGTTTCTTCTCAGAGTAGTCAGGTACGAAACACCGGCCCCATCTAGCTTTAAAAAATGACGTGTAAAAGTGTTTGTAAAAACCGGCCAAGTGCGAGTCGGACTCGCGCACGAAGGGTTCCGTACCAATTATTATAAAAAAACCGGCCAAGTGCGAGTCGGACTCGCGCACGAAGGGTTCCGTACCATTATTATCAAAAAAGGGCAAAAAAATCACGTTTGTTGTATGGGAGCCCCCCTTAAATATTAATTTTATTCTGTTTTTAGTATTTGTTGTTATAGCGGCAATAGAAATACATCATCTGTGAAAATTTCAGCTGTCTAGCTGTCACGGTTCATGAGATACAGCCTGGTGACAGACAGACGGACAGACGGACAGACAGCGAAGTCTTAGTAATAGGGTTCCGTTTTTACCCTTTGGGTACGGAACCCTAAAAACCAAATTGCAAAATAAACATCATTTATCATCGACTGCAGAACATGAGGTCCTGAATTTGATTCCCAGGTCGGGCAAAGTGAAAGAAAGAAAAGAAAGAAAAAATATTTATTTGCCGCAGGCACACGACATGCAAAACATCGGTACAAAGCTTATACTTAGTAAGTGCTAAGTGCTATTGGGTTTTTCTATTAGAAATTATCAGTAGCAGCCACGGAGTCTGGATTTGTGCTCGGTTGTTGGTAATAGGCTCGCCCCCTATTACATGGGACTTAAACATAACTGGTAAAATGTGGGTGTACTATTAGGTAAAACTTTTTTTTTTCCTTTGGGAAATCATCAAATGACTCCTGTCGCTCTGGGCGGAGCAGGAGGCAGTGTCAGACTTTTACTGACTAAAACCCATCTATTTTCCTTCATCGCCTTTTGTGTTCCGGGGCCACGGTATCTCTTTCGAACAGTCCCCCCCCGACCCCGGCAACCATCGGGCCTTTCCTTCCTTTTGCTGACTCTCTTTGAGACGCGCGTGGAACACTCCTGCGCCGTCGACACGGCCTATAAGACGGACGGACGGCGAGCTAGCCCATAGCCCACCGTCCACAGGCCCGCGACTATTAGGCAGGTACACCTCTACCTATATTATGTAACTCAATACTATTGATTTCTGTCAATGCTTTACGGGGAGGTAGAGACAAGACCTTTATCTGGGCCCCGGTCCCGTTTACCTACCGCCGCCGGGACAGTTTTCCCAGCAAGTTTCGTTGGCAGCCAGCCAGATCGGGGCCCACAATAATTATACTTGTTCGAAAGCACTGCGGTAGTACATTATCGGGGATTTGCACTGAATTCCCAATAGTTTACGTTTTGTTGAAGTTTAATAAATACGCTGAAATATTTTCTAAATACATAACATCCGGTCTGGGCCTATGTTTTATAATGTGTACTTAGCTATACTTCTCAATCTCACGTTCAGGTAGAGACAAAAAACCGTTAAACCCAAATTTACGTGCTCATCTAAATGAGCTTTGGTTGAGAGCCACCGCACACCGTAAAATATAAGTCGTTAAGAGCCTGACCACACTTATGTCACGCACGATCATAAGATTTCGTTCAAAACAACCGCAGAACAGAACACAAATCATGATTTTATTTATGAGTTTATGACTTGTCTGGGTAGGGGCTACACACAATCGGCAGTAAAGCTTAGTTTATTTATCGTCAAAGAATTTGATTCGGGTATTTAACTTTTATTGTTAAGGTGAATGCTTCAGGATAGCCCGCGAAATTCAAATTTTCTTACGTTTTTTGCAATTTGCAGGCCAGTGCTAGGTTGTATGTTGATTAAAATATCAAGAAGATTGCAAAAGAAGAAGCAAGAATGATTTTGACTTTGGAAAAGTAATGTTTCCACCTTTATGAACTTTGAGAGTTGTATTGATGATTTTGATGAATATAATTCTGTAACTACATACGTCTTACAGCCGCAAACAATATTTGAATCAACATACAACCTAGCACTGGCCTGCAAATTGCAAAAAACGTAAGAAAATTTGAATTTCGCGGACTACCCTGGAGCATCAGCCTTAATTTTTACTTTATTTGTACTTATTAGACGGTAACTGCTTACTACTTACTTATTTAGTAAAAGTTTTTTATTCTTCAGCAGTTGGCTAAGGCATTTATTTGCTCGTGAATAAAAAACATCGGTTGGTCCGTTTGGGAGCTACGGTGCCACAGACAGACACAGACTTTAAACTTATAACACCCGTCTGTTTGAGTCGAGGGTTTAAAAAAAAGTAACAAAAAAAACTAAATACATAATATAGTACATTGTCAGTTATTAAAGTTAACACAGAAACAATATCATGACACCCCATCTTCTGAAATCGTTAGAAAACTGAGGCCAACTGGGTCCCTGCCGGGGTTGAGGGACTGTTCGAAAGAGATACCGCGGCCCCGGAACACAAAGGGCGATGAAGGAACATGGATGGGTTTTAGTCAGTAAAAGTCTGACACTCCCTCCTGCTCCGCCCAGAGCGGGAGGAGTCATTTGATAATTTCCCATCCGAAAAAAAAAAAAAAGGCCAACTGGGTTATTATACCCCCGGCGGTAAACGTTAAGCCTATCGAACAATCGCGCGACTAATCCGATCGGAATATCCAACACACATGCGGATCTAGTGTTAACAGTTGCCGGATATAACGACAGATACACCTTTATCTATCTTATATTTGCCCTACGGGAAATCACTAGAGATGAACAAAGAATTTAAACGTTAGATTCACCCTATTGCTTCAAAAGGGCTTTCTTTGGGACATCTGTTCTACAACTGTTCTACTCACTCGTACTAATAATTTTAGCGTGGACAGTTTTTCTCGCGACCTGCATAAGTACACTGAGGACCTATCTTACAATTTAATACCTTAAGGATGAAGACGATGTTACCAACATTATAACATGTGGATGCTGATAGCTTACCTCTAGTTTTAAAAACTCACATCAGCAAAAAGTCATCATCATCATCGAACAAGCCTTTTCCCAACTATGTTGTGTTCGGCTAGCTAGGCAGATGATCAGCGAAAATTTATAGTTTTTAAGACAACATGACCAAATTATCAAAATCCATTCAGATCAGCCAAGCGATTTGACAAGAGCTTTAATTGAATAGGCTCTCTCAAACCCCAGCAGTCTGCTGAGTTAGCTAAACTGAGAGCCATAACCACACTGCGTTTGCCAACTCAGCTGTCCTAAGTTACGTCACAGAATGCGCCATTTGTGAGCACTTTGGAAGTTCGTCTGCATCAAATTGTAGGCACGTCCGTGGTCACAAAACTAGGATAAGCTGGCCTTCTCAAAAGCAAATTGGGCTGTTATTCTGCTGAATCAGGCTGTTGATGGCTAGAGAAGGAGAGGATAACCAAATAAAAGATGGATGAATTGTGTGAGGAATGTTATGAAAGGAAAAGGCGCCATGACAGTTGGACAGTTGTCAGTGCAGAATGGAAGAAAAAAACCCGACTGCGCATAAAATAACTAAGAACTTTAAATAAAAACTGAGAAGCCCTTTATATGAGCCGTTCAGGCTGCAGAGCGTGCCAAACATTTGAATTTGGCGCCAAAAATCCGCCATTTTGTTTTTTTATTATTTTGATATACCCATGTGTCACTCTCACAGTAAATACGAATCTAACGACACCTCTCTAGCTAAAATCCATCGAGCCGTTCAGGCCACAGAGCGCGCCAAACAATTCTACATACTTATTTACATACATATACGCTCGAAAAACATAAACTATGTATAACTATGTATGTAACTATGTATGTGTACTCCTGGCGGAGTCGGGTAAAAACGTGATAGCCCTACTAACTTGGGATATGAGCAGGACGATCCTAATTATGAGGTTGAGAATGAAATAAATATAATTTTGACTGACAAATGACCGTCCGGAAGAAACTGAATAGACATGACACAAAACCGCCAAAAGTGGAGAGATTTGGAAGAGACCTTTTAAGGTCTCTTCCAAATCTTAGTATATCAATCTTAGCATTGGTTGGCCAAAGGTTGAAGAAGCAGAAGAAAAATCCTCCAAAACAACAACAAAGAACAACAACTCCAAAACCACCCTCCGTTCTCACTTTCTCTTGAAACCTCGTTATTACGCAAGGCTAAATCAAGGTCCTAGTGTTACCGTCGCATCCACCTACGGACGACTGTACGTCCAAAACGCCGTATCCGGTTGTTTTCCGGCGCCGTCAATAGTAACAGTTCCGATTGCTTCGACGGACGTCGGGGAGGGTGACCTCCCATAACAGACATGAGGAAATTAATGCACGGTTCGGAAAAGTGGGTTCATGGGAAATGCGACGCGACGGTTTGGGCGAAGAACGTCAGAAACGCAAAATGACAGATAAGCGAATTGTCAGGTGTTAGTATGGGTATTACGAATTTGAACGACTCAAAATGAAAGTTCAAGCAAACCAAACGCATCATACTTGGTCAGAGTCTTCAATGTAGTTTATCTGACACCAAAATGCTGTTCATAATATTATAATGTGGCTACTGATGTACTGCTGATACTTTCTGTCGGTTTGGGGTTAGAGTGCTCTATTAGGACTTATTTATGTAGGTATGACATTACTTGACATATAATTTTATTTATTTCTCTTTCTGAATATGATTACAAGAGTTTGAAATTTTAATTTGAAAATTATTATTGTTAGCATTTAAGCGTATTGGTTAAAAACTGTAAGCGTAGAGTGTGTTTTTGAATAAAGAACATCACTCCGACAAACTGTTTTGCAGTTTGGCAGAATTTTTATGTTATTGTTATACAGATTTTGGATAAATAAAAAATAAAAATAATCTTGTAATCTCCTAAGGGTTTACAGGGGCGAGCCTTTTGCCATCCGGGTATCTTAACAAAAAATCCTAATAACATTTTTTTTCTTATAATATTCCATGATTCATATTCCCTTTTCAAAAATAGGTTATCCAACAAAATAGACGCCATATTTTATCCTACGACAGATACCAACAAATTACGCTTACTCAGCCAATATTTATTTGAGAGCTAGATAGACTTGGCTAGCTACACAAAAAAATATGTAAGTAATTTAATTCGTATATTTTCTATTGGCGATGTGCCAGAGCTCTGCGGATTCATATTGGAATTAGTCTAAGCTTCAAATGCAGGGACATTGGTTCGTGGGCTGTTATGTCTTCTAATCTGGGTATTACAATGTTATTGTGTTCGATTCAGGTTATGAGTCGATTTGTGGGTGGATTTCAGCTTGTTAGGGTTTGTAGGGAGTCTTGATAACGTCTATTTTTGTTCTTCTTAACTAAGAGACGGACTTTAACGCATCATTTGAGAGAATTTGTTCCCGAATGTTTTGTCTACAATACATTTACATGTATTCAGGTGGAGATTCATAGGTGACTCTGCCTTTTTTTTTCGGTTGGGAAATCATCAAATGACTCCTCTCAAATGACTCCTCCCGCTCTGGGCGGAGCAGGAGGTAGTGTCAGACTTTTACTGACTAAAACCCATCCATGTTCCTTCATCGCCCTTTGTGTTCCGGGGTCACGGTATCTCTTTCGAACAGTCCCGCAACCCAGGCAGGCATCGGTCCTTGCGGAACCCTACCTTTTTGCTGGCTCTTTGAGGCGCGCGTGGAACACTCCTGCGCCGTCGACACGGCCTGTCGTCATGAGACGGACGGACGGCGAGCTAGCCCATAGCCCACTGTCCACAGGCTCGCGCCTACGGTGGCCCCCGACGCCCGGGGCGTCTCCCGCGGCGGCCGGGACGTGAGGTTCTCTCCCTCTCACGTTCCGCCACCTCCTTCTCTAGCATTATTGCTTAGCAGAAGGAGGTGACGGCGTCCCAAGATGACTCTGCCCTGGAGTGTAAATGTGGTGTTTCCCCACAAACGATGGGACATTTGATATCATGTCCTGCCTGTCTTGTTGCTTACCATAACAGGAGCTGATGGACGCTACTGAAAGTGCCAAACTCTTCGGCAAATTTTGGGCTGACTCGATTTATATTGTCGTCGATACGTTAAAAAACTAACATTCCATAATAAATTCAGTCCATTAAAGCTTTGGACAATTTGTAAAATTCGTGCAAAGCAAGGACAGGTCACTAGTATATCTATAAAATAAAACTATGATATAATGGTAGGCTAGGTTTTTGCCAAATGTGTTTCTTGTGAAGAGTTCCAGTGTTCCATATTTTCCATTCTATCTACGTAGGATAAGTTGTGTTCATAACTTTTGACGTAATACAGTCATGTCTCGTAAGTCTAGGCAATATGAAAGAGAAAACACATGTCATGGAATTCTAAAAATGGGAAGAGAATTTATCGTTTACTCTGGGCTGTAAATATCCTGAGGGTACCTACTGAAAAAGTGAAATTGTATTACCGATAACAATAAATCATTTTACATGCATGACCGTAGGTTGAAAATTATTTATCATTACTATGATAAATAATCTATGGACCGCAAACGTGGTAGATTAAAAATGCTTGCTTGCTTGCTTGGGGTCTGCCAACGAGCTATGGAGCGAAGTATACGGTTGTCAAACTTACGAACTTACGGAGGAGCAATGGGCAAAAATTACCTTTCAGTGGATACCAAGTAGCAGAAAACGACAACGCGGCAGGCCCAGAAGGAGATGGCGGGATGAGCTAGACTCTTTCGCAAAGATTGGCCTACAATCGCACTAGATCGCGAAATGTGGAAGGAGGGAAGGGAGGCCTTTGCCCTGGCAGTGGGACAATATAGGCTTATAATATACGTATAATATTGCCGTATTCAGAGTTGCCCCTATAGTCGATAAGGTCAAAGAGAGACGCTTACGGTGGTTCGGTCACATTCAAAGACGCCAAGCGGACCATATGGTGAAGCTTGCCCTAGACTTGCTATCAATGAGACGCACTCGTGGAAGACCACCTGCCACCTGGTTGACGACGACGCCGCACAAAATCGTGCTAAATGGAAGATGCGGACAAGGATGGCCAACCTCAAGTAAATGGGATAAGGTCTAGAAGGAAGAAGAAGAATATATGTATAATATAATATAATACTACACTAGTAAGAAAAGCATTCAATAATCAATAAAATCTTTATTACATAAGAAAGTGGTGATAAAATTGTGGGAAGTCCCTGTGCTAGGTGATAGACCCGTGTGTAACCAGTGCTCTCTCCCAAGAGGAGTACAGAATCTTATGCAATAAGATTCAACTAAGGAAAACCCCCTTTCAAAAGCTTCTGAAGCTTAAGTATGTTTTTCAGAAAACTAACTCGGAGAGAAAAAATACAGCAGCCAAAAAACCTCAAAATACTAATTTATGTAAAACAGTACACTAGAGATTAGCCTGTAACGCACGCTTGCCAACGATGACGTCACAACTGCATTCACGATCGCACACGACCGCGCACTATTCGCTACGGTGCTATTGGATTTGGATTGCTAAAGGGGTCTCTTGCCCAAAATAGTTTGGGAATCCCTGCTCTAAACCAACAAATAATCGAGGCAACATAAATTAAATCAGCCCATACTTTAGTACCCGCAATATTATAGTTCTGCAGCTTCGGGGGCGGCTATCAATACCGCTTGCAAACTATTCGGGGTTCGCTGGTTTGATTATACTATTCATACTAACTACGATCTGGTTTGGAATTGCTGAATCTATTATAATTATCGAATCGGTTTTGCTAATAGAACTTTGTCTGCCGTGTTGGTGGAGGATTGAAATTCTGGAGATGGTTGGAAATTGAGATAATATTACATCACTTGTTATTTGAAAGGTTAGGCTGAGGTGTACTATCGGGGTCTTTTACGCCTGACCATTTTAATTTTTTTTCGCTTAAATCATGCGGAGGTGCCGAGCAACGCCCCCTAAAAGTTTGGGCCTATTAGGAAAGCGTCAACTTTGGCGCGCAAAATAACAATAACTCTCGTTTGGCGTGCGTCGTCAATGCGCTCGGCCGATTCGGTTTCTTTTCATTCATTTTTTCTACACAAAGTCAACGGGGCGGGGCTAGAGAGCGTTTTTATGTTGCGAGTGCAAGCAAAAATGAGCTTAGTGGTGGTCAGGCGGGAGTGTCCTCGATAGTACCTACGAAGTACACCCACATTTCGCCAGTTATGTTTAAGTTCCATGTAATAGGGGGCGAGCCTATTGCCATCAACTGGGCACAACTCCAGACTCCGTGGCTGCTATCTAATAATGAAGTTCCTGACGCAAAAATCCAATATTGTTGTCCAATATTTTTTTAGAAATCTATCTGACGGATTAATTCAATTTTTTTTTGTCGTCTACCTTATTCTGGTGAGCCGTGTGGTATCCGGCAGAGTAGAATAGAACCAACCCATTACACTCACGGGTGTCGTATAAGGCGACTAATGTCTGAGGCAGAACACCTTGCGCCTCCGTAGACCAGAGAATGGGCAGCAGCGTTTTCTGTTAGTCTTTCATCACTGCGATCTCCAATCCACCTGCGAAGCGTGGATATTACGGCAAATTCCTCCCATCATGGGAGAGGCTTATGTCCAGCAGTGGACGTTATGGGCTGTTGTTGTTGTTTATTCTGGTTGGAATATTCCCACAGGGTCATCCTACCGGTATAAAAAGTATCCAATGTGTTAATCCAGGTTATAAGCTATCTATGTGCCAAATTTTATCTATATCTGGTCAGTAGTTTTTGCGCGAAAGACTAACAAACATCCAGACATCCATACATTCTCCCAAACTTTTGCATTCATAATATTAGTAGGATAAATCTTGTTGCCATTTCTGTACAAGTCGTCTAGTTATATTCTACTCAATTTTAACTGCAAAGTAATTACCTCGACATCGTCATACCAGGGTTCGCATTACCAGCTCTACTCAAAGACAAAAGCACTTAATAATAAACTTAAATGAACACGGATGCAAAACACACAAAACATTAATGTTAATGGGTCCCACTTCGGTTACCATCCGTCCGGGTTTGTCTGGACATGTACGGATTTTTGGGCCTCCATCCGGACTTGGTCTGGCCTTTTCGTCATAAGGGTATTTCTGTTAAAAAATTAAAAAAATTATGAGTACTGAATAGGCATGACGATAGTATCAAAAAAATGCAAATCTATTTAGTCCGTCAGTTAGAGTATTGGAAAATAATGGACACGTATTTTTTGTTTTTGTAAATCAATGAATATTGACAAAGATAAAACGCATCAAAACTCGGGAGTGGGGGCTCGTGACGTCACAACTAGCTAAAAATTATACCAATGCGTGACGTATTGAGAATTTTAAAAGCGTCATATCTTCGTCAATTGTGGTTTACGTAACAAAAGAAAAAATATGTGTCCAATATTTTTTGGAAATCTATCTGACGGGCTAATTAGATTTTTTTTGTCGTCTCGCCTATTAGCCAAGTGCGACTCAGACTCGCACATGAAGGGTTCCGTTCCATTGTAGTAGGGGAGCCCCCTTTATTTTTTCATTAATTTCTACTATTTGTTGTTATAGCGGCAACAGAAATACACATTCTGTGAAAATTTCAACTGTCTACCTTTTACGGATCATGAGATACAGTCCGCTGACAGACAGACGAATGGACGGACAGCGGAGGCTTAGTAAGAGAGTCCCGTTGGTTACCCTTCGGGAACAGAACCCTGGAAAGAAAAAAATCTAAATTAAAATGACCGGATTTCTTTTGCAAATGTCCTGGGTTTTGTTAGGACTGTCCAAAACTTAGCAATGGTAACCCTATTCCCACTCAAAGCGATCTAGTTATTTTAACACCGGGAACGTCCGCAGCGAATCGCGGTGCACCGTAGCGAATAGTGCGCGGTCGTGTGCGATCGTGAATGCAGTTGTGACGTCATCGTTGGCAAGCGTGCGTTACAGGCTAATCTCTAGTGTACTGTTTTACATAAATTAGTATTTTGAGGTTTTTTGGCTGCTGTATTTTTTCTCTCCGAGTTAGTTTTCTGAAAAACATACTTAAGCTTCAGAAGCTTTTGAAAGGGGGTTTTCCTTAGTTGAATCTTATTGCATAAGATTCTGTACTCCTCTTGGGAGAGAGCACTGGTTACACACGGGTCTATCACCTAGCACAGGGACTTCCCACAATTTTATCACCACTTTCTTATGTAATAAAGATTTTATTGATTATTGAATGCTTTTCTTACTAGTGTAGTATTATATTATATTATACATATATTCTTCTTCTTCCTTCTAGACCTTATCCCATTTACTTGAGGTTGGCCATCCTTGTCCGCATCTTCCATTTAGCACGATTTTGTGCGGCGTCGTCGTCAACCAGGTGGCAGGTGGTCTTCCACGAGTGCGTCTCATTGATAGCAAGTCTAGGGCAAGCTTCACCATATGGTCCGCTTGGCGTCTTTGAATGTGACCGAACCACCGTAAGCGTCTCTCTTTGACCTTATCGACTATAGGGGCAACTCTGAATACGGCAATATTATACGTATATTATAAGCCTATATTGTCCCACTGCCAGGGCAAAGGCCTCCCTTCCCTCCTTCCACATTTCGCGATCTAGTGCGATTGTAGGCCAATCTTTGCGAAAGAGTCTAGCTCATCCCGCCATCTCCTTCTGGGCCTGCCGCGTTGTCGTTTTCTGCTACTTGGTATCCACTGAAAGGTAATTTTTGCCCATTGCTCCTCCGTAAGTTCGTAAGTTTGACAACCGTATACTTCGCTCCATAGCTCGTTGGCAGACCCCAAGCAAGCAAGCAAGCATTTTTAATCTACCACGTTTGCGGTCCATAGATTATTTATCATAGTAATGATAAATAATTTTCAACCTACGGTCATGCATGTAAAATGATTTATTGTTATCGGTAATACAATTTCACTTTTTCAGTAGGTACCCTCAGGATATTTACAGCCCAGAGTAAACGATAAATTCTCTTCCCATTTTTAGAATTCCATGACATGTGTTTTCTCTTTCATATTGCCTAGACTTACGAGACATGACTGTATTACGTCAAAAGTTATGAACACAACTTATCCTACGTAGATAGAATGGAAAATATGGAACACTGGAACTCTTCACAAGAAACACATTTGGCAAAAACCTAGCCTACCATTATATCATAGTTTTATTTTATAGATATACTAGTGACCTGTCCTTGCTTTGCACGAATTTTACAAATTGTCCAAAGCTTTAATGGACTGAATTTATTATGGAATGTTAGTTTTTTAACGTATCGACGACAATATAAATCGAGTCAGCCCAAAATTTGCCGAAGAGTTTGGCACTTTCAGTAGCGTCCATCAGCTCCTGTTATGGTAAGCAACAAGACAGGCAGGACATGATATCAAATGTCCCATCGTTTGTGGGGAAACACCACATTTACACTCCAGGGCAGAGTCATCTTGGGACGCCGTCACCTCCTTCTGCTAAGCAATAATGCTAGAGAAGGAGGTGGCGGAACGTGAGAGGGAGAGAACCTCACGTCCCGGCCGCCGCGGGAGACGCCCCGGGCGTCGGGGGCCACCGTAGGCGCGAGCCTGTGGACAGTGGGCTATGGGCTAGCTCGCCGTCCGTCCGTCTCATGACGACAGGCCGTGTCGACGGCGCAGGAGTGTTCCACGCGCGCCTCAAAGAGCCAGCAAAAAGGTAGGGTTCCGCAAGGACCGATGCCTGCCTGGGTTGCGGGACTGTTCGAAAGAGATACCGTGACCCCGGAACACAAAGGGCGATGAAGGAACATGGATGGGTTTTAGTCAGTAAAAGTCTGACACTACCTCCTGCTCCGCCCAGAGCGGGAGGAGTCATTTGAGAGGAGTCATTTGATGATTTCCCAACCGAAAAAAAAAGGCAGAGTCACCTATGAATCTCCACCTGAATACATGTAAATGTATTGTAGACAAAACATTCGGGAACAAATTCTCTCAAATGATGCGTTAAAGTCCGTCTCTTAGTTAAGAAGAACAAAAATAGACGTTATCAAGACTCCCTACAAACCCTAACAAGCTGAAATCCACCCACAAATCGACTCATAACCTGAATCGAACACAATAACATTGTAATACCCAGATTAGAAGACATAACAGCCCACGAACCAATGTCCCTGCATTTGAAGCTTAGACTAATTCCAATATGAATCCGCAGAGCTCTGGCACATCGCCAATAGAAAATATACGAATTAAATTACTTACATATTTTTTTGTGTAGCTAGCCAAGTCTATCTAGCTCTCAAATAAATATTGGCTGAGTAAGCGTAATTTGTTGGTATCTGTCGTAGGATAAAATATGGCGTCTATTTTGTTGGATAACCTATTTTTGAAAAGGGAATATGAATCATGGAATATTATAAGAAAAAAAATGTTATTAGGATTTTTTGTTAAGATACCCGGATGGCAAAAGGCTCGCCCCTGTAAACCCTTAGGAGATTACAAGATTATTTTTATTTTTTATTTATCCAAAATCTGTATAACAATAACATAAAAATTCTGCCAAACTGCAAAACAGTTTGTCGGGGTGATGTTCTTTATTCAAAAACACACTCTACGCTTACAGTTTTTAACCAATACGCTTAAATGCTAACAATAATAATTTTCAAATTAAAATTTCAAACTCTTGTAATCATATTCAGAAAGAGAAATAAATAAAATTATATGTCAAGTAATGTCATACCTACATAAATAAGTCCTAATAGAGCACTCTAACCCCAAACCGACAGAAAGTATCAGCAGTACATCAGTAGCCACATTATAATATTATGAACAGCATTTTGGTGTCAGATAAACTACATTGAAGACTCTGACCAAGTATGATGCGTTTGGTTTGCTTGAACTTTCATTTTGAGTCGTTCAAATTCGTAATACCCATACTAACACCTGACAATTCGCTTATCTGTCATTTTGCGTTTCTGACGTTCTTCGCCCAAACCGTCGCGTCGCATTTCCCATGAACCCACTTTTCCGAACCGTGCATTAATTTCCTCATGTCTGTTATGGGAGGTCACCCTCCCCGACGTCCGTCGAAGCAATCGGAACTGTTACTATTGACGGCGCCGGAAAACAACCGGATACGGCGTTTTGGACGTACAGTCGTCCGTAGGTGGATGCGACGGTAACACTAGGACCTTGATTTAGCCTTGCGTAATAACGAGGTTTCAAGAGAAAGTGAGAACGGAGGGTGGTTTTGGAGTTGTTGTTCTTTGTTGTTGTTTTGGAGGATTTTTCTTCTGCTTCTTCAACCTTTGGCCAACCAATGCTAAGATTGATATACTAAGATTTGGAAGAGACCTTAAAAGGTCTCTTCCAAATCTCTCCACTTTTGGCGGTTTTGTGTCATGTCTATTCAGTTTCTTCCGGACGGTCATTTGTCAGTCAAAATTATATTTATTTCATTCTCAACCTCATAATTAGGATCGTCCTGCTCATATCCCAAGTTAGTAGGGCTATCACGTTTTTACCCGACTCCGCCAGGAGTACACATACATAGTTACATACATAGTTATACATAGTTTATGTTTTTCGAGCGTATATGTATGTAAATAAGTATGTAGAATTGTTTGGCGCGCTCTGTGGCCTGAACGGCTCGATGGATTTTAGCTAGAGAGGTGTCGTTAGATTCGTATTTACTGTGAGAGTGACACATGGGTATATCAAAATAATAAAAAAACAAAATGGCGGATTTTTGGCGCCAAATTCAAATGTTTGGCACGCTCTGCAGCCTGAACGGCTCATATAAAGGGCTTCTCAGTTTTTATTTAAAGTTCTTAGTTATTTTATGCGCAGTCGGGTTTTTTTCTTCCATTCTGCACTGACAACTGTCCAACTGTCATGGCGCCTTTTCCTTTCATAACATTCCTCACACAATTCATCCATCTTTTATTTGGTTATCCTCTCCTTCTCTAGCCATCAACAGCCTGATTCAGCAGAATAACAGCCCAATTTGCTTTTGAGAAGGCCAGCTTATCCTAGTTTTGTGACCACGGACGTGCCTACAATTTGATGCAGACGAACTTCCAAAGTGCTCACAAATGGCGCATTCTGTGACGTAACTTAGGACAGCTGAGTTGGCAAACGCAGTGTGGTTATGGCTCTCAGTTTAGCTAACTCAGCAGACTGCTGGGGTTTGAGAGAGCCTATTCAATTAAAGCTCTTGTCAAATCGCTTGGCTGATCTGAATGGATTTTGATAATTTGGTCATGTTGTCTTAAAAACTATAAATTTTCGCTGATCATCTGCCTAGCTAGCCGAACACAACATAGTTGGGAAAAGGCTTGTTCGATGATGATGATGACTTTTTGCTGATGTGAGTTTTTAAAACTAGAGGTAAGCTATCAGCATCCACATGTTATAATGTTGGTAACATCGTCTTCATCCTTAAGGTATTAAATTGTAAGATAGGTCCTCAGTGTACTTATGCAGGTCGCGAGAAAAACTGTCCACGCTAAAATTATTAGTACGAGTGAGTAGAACAGTTGTAGAACAGATGTCCCAAAGAAAGCCCTTTTGAAGCAATAGGGTGAATCTAACGTTTAAATTCTTTGTTCATCTCTAGTGATTTCCCGTAGGGCAAATATAAGATAGATAAAGGTGTATCTGTCGTTATATCCGGCAACTGTTAACACTAGATCCGCATGTGTGTTGGATATTCCGATCGGATTAGTCGCGCGATTGTTCGATAGGCTTAACGTTTACCGCCGGGGGTATAATAACCCAGTTGGCCTTTTTTTTTTTTTTCGGATGGGAAATTATCAAATGACTCCTCCCGCTCTGGGCGGAGCAGGAGGGAGTGTCAGACTTTTACTGACTAAAACCCATCCATGTTCCTTCATCGCCCTTTGTGTTCCGGGGCCGCGGTATCTCTTTCGAACAGTCCCTCAACCCCGGCAGGGACCCAGTTGGCCTCAGTTTTCTAACGATTTCAGAAGATGGGGTGTCATGATATTGTTTCTGTGTTAACTTTAATAACTGACAATGTACTATATTATGTATTTAGTTTTTTTTGTTACTTTTTTTTAAACCCTCGACTCAAACAGACGGGTGTTATAAGTTTAAAGTCTGTGTCTGTCTGTGGCACCGTAGCTCCCAAACGGACCAACCGATGTTTTTTATTCACGAGCAAATAAATGCCTTAGCCAACTGCTGAAGAATAAAAAACTTTTACTAAATAAGTAAGTAGTAAGCAGTTACCGTCTAATAAGTACAAATAAAGTAAAAATTAAGGCTGATGCTCCAGGGTAGTCCGCGAAATTCAAATTTTCTTACGTTTTTTGCAATTTGCAGGCCAGTGCTAGGTTGTATGTTGATTCAAATATTGTTTGCGGCTGTAAGACGTATGTAGTTACAGAATTATATTCATCAAAATCATCAATACAACTCTCAAAGTTCATAAAGGTGGAAACATTACTTTTCCAAAGTCAAAATCATTCTTGCTTCTTCTTTTGCAATCTTCTTGATATTTTAATCAACATACAACCTAGCACTGGCCTGCAAATTGCAAAAAACGTAAGAAAATTTGAATTTCGCGGGCTATCCTGAAGCATTCACCTTAACAATAAAAGTTAAATACCCGAATCAAATTCTTTGACGATAAATAAACTAAGCTTTACTGCCGATTGTGTGTAGCCCCTACCCAGACAAGTCATAAACTCATAAATAAAATCATGATTTGTGTTCTGTTCTGCGGTTGTTTTGAACGAAATCTTATGATCGTGCGTGACATAAGTGTGGTCAGGCTCTTAACGACTTATATTTTACGGTGTGCGGTGGCTCTCAACCAAAGCTCATTTAGATGAGCACGTAAATTTGGGTTTAACGGTTTTTTGTCTCTACCTGAACGTGAGATTGAGAAGTATAGCTAAGTACACATTATAAAACATAGGCCCAGACCGGATGTTATGTATTTAGAAAATATTTCAGCGTATTTATTAAACTTCAACAAAACGTAAACTATTGGGAATTCAGTGCAAATCCCCGATAATGTACTACCGCAGTGCTTTCGAACAAGTATAATTATTGTGGGCCCCGATCTGGCTGGCTGCCAACGAAACTTGCTGGGAAAACTGTCCCGGCGGCGGTAGGTAAACGGGACCGGGGCCCAGATAAAGGTCTTGTCTCTACCTCCCCGTAAAGCATTGACAGAAATCAATAGTATTGAGTTACATAATATAGGTAGAGGTGTACCTGCCTAATAGTCGCGGGCCTGTGGACGGTGGGCTATGGGCTAGCTCGCCGTCCGTCCGTCTTATAGGCCGTGTCGACGGCGCAGGAGTGTTCCACGCGCGTCTCAAAGAGAGTCAGCAAAAGGAAGGAAAGGCCCGATGGTTGCCGGGGTCGGGGGGGACTGTTCGAAAGAGATACCGTGGCCTCGGAACACAAAAGGCGATGAAGGAAAATAGATGGGTTTTAGTCAGTAAAAGTCTGACACTGCCTCCTGCTCCGCCCAGAGCGACAGGAGTCATTTGATGATTTCCCAAAGGAAAAAAAAAAGTTTTACCTAATAGTACACCCACATTTTACCAGTTATGTTTAAGTCCCATGTAATAGGGGGCGAGCCTATTACCAACAACCGAGCACAAATCCAGACTCCGTGGCTGCTACTGATAATTTCTAATAGAAAAACCCAATAGCACTTAGCACTTACTAAGTATAAGCTTTGTACCGATGTTTTGCATGTCGTGTGCCTGCGGCAAATAAATATTTTTTCTTTCTTTTCTTTCTTTCACTTTGCCCGACCTGGGAATCAAATTCAGGACCTCATGTTCTGCAGTCGATGATAAATGATGTTTATTTTGCAATTTGGTTTTTAGGGTTCCGTACCCAAAGGGTAAAAACGGAACCCTATTACTAAGACTTCGCTGTCTGTCCGTCTGTCCGTCTGTCTGTCACCAGGCTGTATCTCATGAACCGTGACAGCTAGACAGCTGAAATTTTCACAGATGATGTATTTCTATTGCCGCTATAACAAAAAATACTAAAAACAGAATAAAATTAATATTTAAGGGGGGCTCCCATACAACAAACGTGATTTTTTTGCCCTTTTTTGATAATAATGGTACGGAACCCTTCGTGCGCGAGTCCGACTCGCACTTGGCCGGTTTTTTTATAATAATTGGTACGGAACCCTTCGTGCGCGAGTCCGACTCGCACTTGGCCGGTTTTTACAAACACTTTTACACGTCATTTTTTAAAGCTAGATGGGGCCGGTGTTTCGTACCTGACTACTCTGAGAAGAAACAGCCGAAGCAAACTCAGAGGTCGTAGTCTCTTTTAAAGTCCAGACAGGTACGAAACACCGGCCCCATCTAGCTTTAAAAAAGCTAGATGGGGCCGGTGTTTCGTACCTGACTACTCTGAGAAGAAACAGCCGAAGCAAACTCAGAGGTCGTAGTCTCTTTTAAAGTCCAGACATAATCTTGCTCAATTCACACGAGGACTGCAGATTAGTGCCTGAGATGGTCTTTTGAAGAAAGAACCATACAGATTTGAGTGGACCTGTCCAGTCAGTGCAAGCATTTGTCAGTTAACGTGTAGCTCGACTTATAACTCAAGGAGCTCAACGAAACGACGAACAATACCAAAGAAAGGACATTTGGGTAGGTCGCTTATAGTACTCAAACTGCCAGACAGTTGTGGGAAAAAAAAGAAAAAAACAAAAAAAAAACGTGACCCACATGGTCCCCACATTCACAATAATCAAATAAAATTAATAACAAGTTCGTTCCAAGTGAATGTAAGTAAAAAAAAATCACAAAAATCATTAAATGTCGCAATGATAATAAAAAAAAAAGAAATGGAAATGCATAACTTGATGTGTCGCCGTGTGTACGCCCACATTTAAAACCTCTCGTACCCATTTGTTACAGTCCAGTATACAAAAACCTTTATAACGTATAAAATTCACAGCTTGTTCATCTGGCTAGGAATTGCCAAGTTTTATGAAAACCCGAGAGCGGCTGTCGCCAAGTTCTGGTATTCTGAATAGTTTGGCCCACAATGTGTTATGTGGGATATAAATAATCTTGACATAGTGGGGAAGTTTGGTGCTCTGTCACTTTTCTGTGGAAATATTTACAAAGGGAACATTGTTCTTATTGTGTGATGAGATAGTAAGTTAGTTACGAAAAACTCAAAGCTCATCATCTGCCTAGCCTTTTCCCAACTATGTAAGGGTCGACTTCCAGTCTAACCGGATGCAGCTGAGTACCAGTATTTTACATGGAGCGACTGCCTATCTGACCTCCACAACCCAGTTCATACGGGTCGGGGGGCTCAACCTTATTGCTTAGAGCATAAGAGTAAAAAGTAAATTTATAGTAAAAATAAAGGATCTGTTCTAGTCTCCTGAGCTACATGAGCCAGTAAATTATGCGAAGCGGTCTTACTAATCCTAGTTTTAAGTACCATGTCGTAATCAAACCACTAACTAGATATTGGATAATGCTGCGCATACCTCTAATGTGATCCTTTAATCGCCTATTATGACATTACGGCGCAACTATCTCGGCATACATTTACGTGTAAACAAAAAGGCTCAAACCCACCGCGGTGCACGGCCACGCGGCGCATTTAGCTGCGTGGATTCATTTGTTTGACAGCGTGGATCTACGTTTCCACTGCAGTACACAGTACCTGCCTACGACTATGCACAACTGTAGCGTGTGAAGCCTACCGTGGCATAGTCGTGGGTTAATATTCGTGTATAGCGTGTACCGCGTGCACAGCGTGCATAGCGTTGAGCTATGTGAGCGCCTTATTCGAGCAAGCGACGCATTTACTAATGACGTCATTTCATGCATAGTGTGTCCGTGGTTTACAGTGGACACAATCACATACATTTTCTTGCAAAGCGAAGCTTATCACACGTGCGTAGCCTCTCTGTGTGCAGCGGTGGGTTTCCGCCTTTATGTACCTAGGTACCGTCAACAAACGAGATGTGATCAGGAAGCTAACTAATAACTTCTTCTTTTCGTTACGATATTACATCCATAATCTTATAACGACGACAATTAAGTATTTTTTCTTTCTTTTATATTATTTTTTCTTATGTTTAAGAGTTTTTATGTATACAATTTCATTCTTGGTCACATCATTTTTGATGACTGTACTTAAGTTACATCGTAGTGGAAAATCGGTAGCTACGAAACTAGCTCTGAATTTGAATAACAATAGGTAGGCAACTAGGTACATAGTCTGCGAAGTTTCTACACATTTCACGAAATTACTTCTTGCAACTCGTCTCGTAAATGAGAACGTTTAGTACTTTATTTTCATCGGTTCTTATAACCACATGCGAGAGATATTAGGAGACGTTTTATGGCAACTTCTAATTTAATTGGTTTGGCAACATTTTACTGAGTTAGTAAGTCGTTAGAGCATCGATATAAGTAATGGTTTTACACACATCATTTCTGAATCAGATTTGTGAGACATAAAAACATAATATTTATACTAACACTAGCTGCCCGTCCCGGCTTAGCACGGGTGGACATTTTATTTTTTCTATTCAATCCTATCTATCTATCTTATCTTTTAAGTTGGATCAAACTGCACACGGTGTGTAAATTTGATTAAAATCGGTTAAGTAGTTTAGGAGTCCATCGCGGACAAACAACGTGACACGTAATTTATATATACGTATATTAAGAGGGCCCTTCCCGGCCCGCCTTTCGTTAACGCGAGCATGGTCGAAAAGCTTGTTGTTTCATCCAAAGCCACAGCGGTGGTATTCTTTCAACTCCCCTGTCTTACCTAGCCCCGAATCCGCACTACTTGCCTCCCGCGTACCTCATACCGCCTAACGCCCACATTGAACGAAAAATATTGTTCGAAAATGTATAAAACTTGTTCCAGGAAATACGTGTTTTTGAATTAGTCTTACAAGTATGTGAAATAAATATTTGTTATTTAGAATCTCCACTACATTTGCAAGGCTTCTATCAGGATGCTTTCTTTACTTTTACAATTTATAAGTACATTATGAACGGCCAAAGTTGAGGTAAAAGTTGTGAAAAACAGCAATTTTTAGAGGCTTATACTGAATTTGTTTCTACAAATTTTTATTTTCTGCTTCGATAGAAGCCTAGATATAGTCCACAAGATACCTATTAAATCAAAAAAACAAAGATATATGTCTAAAAACGGCATAATCACGCACGAGCTATAGTCAAAATTCTAGCGAAAAGTATGGCGGGTTGTCGTCATGCATGTAATTCTAGAATGGTTAGCAGGGAGTGTATGAGCTGAAATCTCACCACCAATACGACTCTTTTTGCTTGCAGCATTCGGCCGCTATTGAAGCGCTCATCAACCAATAGCATCGCAGCATCTGAACCCTTGTTTAAAAAAAAAAAAAACACCAATAATAGTTCTTCTTCTTCTTCGTGTCGATGATTCGTTAAGGGTGACAGATGTGGAGATTGTGTGCAAAGGATTTTGTTTTAAAAATGAGTAGATTTCGTCGAGCTCATGGTACCTTTAGTACACCCAAATACTAGCTATAATTATGTAAGTCACATGTAATAGACGCGAACCGATTACCCAGTACTAACTGGGTTGTGGAAGTCAGATGGGCAGTAACTCCTTGAAAAATACCGGTATTCAAATGCATCTGGTTAGACTGGAAGCCGAACCTAACGTCGTTGGGAAAAGGCTACGCAGATGAGGATGTATTGACGACTAAAGTTAAAATATTGTCACTTTTAAAATTAGCCTCTCTATTTGGAAAGTTTGTAATGTGTATGTTTTTTTACATGGTTTTTTACTTACATTTTTGGATATTATTAACCTGAAAATTTAAGCATTCGTCCTCCCTAGGTAGCTTCATGGTCATTTCTTGAAGGCTTTGGCCTTTTACTTTGTAATTCATGTTATTTAAGTTTTTCTGTAGATTTTTATCCCTATTAAATCTTTGTTTACTTTTGTGATGTCAGTTAGTGACAACCCTAGTTTTATTTTTAATTTATTGCTGGAGCTAGTTGTAGGTTGTATAGGTAAATCACATCGACCTCATTATCTTTTCTTTTTAATGTATTCTAAATTCTTATAAATTATAAAATGTCAATCATCTGGAGTTGACAGGAGCCTGGTGGTGGAATGGGCAGTCTACGTTGAGAGCTCGGAGTAGCTACACATCTGCAAAGCTTCATAAAAGTATACTTAAGGGCAGTTACCCTTAAGTTTTGTTTTAAGTCGGCCTCTCTCCGTGCCGCACTCTCACCTTGAACACCTGGAAACCTGATGCTTGAGCTGCACAAGCCTGTTATGAAGATTGATGTTCCTCGGCCCTCCTCTGCGGCTTGAAGATTGATGTTCCTCGGCCGTCCTCCACGGTCGGAAGACAGATGCCCTCGGCCCTCCTCCTACGGCCTGAGGATTGACGTTCCCCGGCCCTCCTCCACCGTCTGAAGACGGATGCCCTCGGCCCTCCTCTACGGCTTGAGGATTGATGGTTCCTCGGTCCTCCTCCACAGTCTGAAGACGGACGTTCTTCAGTTATTCATTCCATCCTGCGCTCATCTTCATTTTCTTTCCGCCGGCTTCACTGGCATTAGTGGTTAAGTAGCTCCAGCCTTAGGTTAGGATCTTTGTTAATAAATTCTTATAACTCGTCCCCTTGACTATTTCTTTTAATAGTGCTCCCCTCCAGACTTAAAGTTAGGTAGGTGAGTGCTCAGAGTGACCTTACAGTTGTGTGGATCCTATCCAGGAAAATGTAACGTTACGAGTTACAATATTTTAACTTTTGTAGAAGATGATAGTCTCTACAATGTATTGGATCAAAACTACCTTTCTACAAAGCTTGACTAACTATATCATGAAATATTTCGTATCTCAAAAAAAAACATTGATCAAAACTCAAAAAAAAATAACAAGAAAACATCTCAAAAGGATTTCAATCCACTCTCCTAAAGCACATGGCGTTCACAAAGAAAAAGTAATTTATCAACCCACATAAGTGTTTATAAGAGGTTCGCAAAAAGAAGCTTACATTAAAAAAAAACGTCTTTTCAAGACAAAGTTTTGAGGGCCTGAAACTGGTATCTTCCACTTTGTACTGATATATTTTTCCGTAATAATATTGTAGAACGTGTTTTCTTTATTAACATATATAGGAGTCGTGGAAAACTAGTGGAGGAGCTCGTGGCTAAATAATAACAAGCGCACGGGTTCATCTTTAGGTTAACCACTTTACACCGAAAGCACTTTAAACCGTTGGTTTCGGCTATCAATTGTAGATCGTTGACAGTAGTTACAGGCAGTTATTGGCCCGAAAGTCTGACATCCAGTCTTACCAAGGGGTATCGTACTAGGTAATACGACACATCTTGGTAAGACTGGTTGTCTGACTCACGGTGGAAACTCGGTATGTAATGGGTTCCATTCACCCGAGTTCAGTGAGGCTTAACCTGAAGATCGAACCGAACGGCTGTTATAATTAAGCCATAATCTCACTTAAAAAAATAAGCACGAAATAAAAGTGCCAAAAAACAAGAAATGAGAGAACACCGCACAAAGTGTCCGGCACTTCATCACGCTTTGTAAGTTCAGAGTCAAGTTTAAATTAGACTCAAGTTAAGGTTAGTTTGTTGACTTTTGACTACGTTTGCATTGTCGCGAACTAAGTTGGGCCATCTTGGGACATAATTAGTACGTTGAGTGTGATTGTACTTGCTGATGTCTCGGACTTTCGGCATCATGTCTTGTGGCTTTTAGAATTACGTTTTAGTGACTTTAGGACTTAGGAAGTTTCCTGAAGTAATGTAGCTAGTTAATAGAGTCTTAAAAGTAGGCTTTTTGGGAGTCTGTCTTGTGAAATATTCACGCTTAAATAGGTGCTCAGCATTAGTTGTATGAGAGTGACTTTTGATTTTGTTTATCTTGAGTGGGATGGCCGATGGGGCCGAAAAGTTCTGGAGTGGCAACCGCGAACCGGAAGACATTGCGTTGGAAGGCCTCCCACTAGGTGGACCGATGACCTGCCCGCTTAGCATGAACGCCGTAGACACGAAAGGGAAACGACAAATCGACGATTTTGTTCATCTGTCATTGAATCGACGCGGGCTGAAAGTTACGGGAATCCGCTGGATGCGAGTCGCACGGGACCGGTCAATATGGCGACACGCGCGGGGAGGCCTATGTCCAGCAGTGGACGTCTTTCGGCTGAAATGATGATGATGATGAACGATGAGTGGGCAGTGCCGTAGGGAGCGAGATAAAGGAATAAGGACTAGTCATGGTTTTTCTGCCGTTATCCCAATTCATTTGTGGTCGGCGCAGCATGTTTCTTGTTTCTTCGTCTTCCATACTTCTCTATTCAAAATCAAAATCAAAGCATTTATTTCAAATAAGCCAGTTACAGGCACTTTTGAATTGTCGAAACAAAGATGAAAATTAAATGTAGCTACAGTCCCAGTCACAAGACATAAAAACTGTGAAAGTACTGTAGTTCCCTAGCGTAGATCTCTATGGAGAAGAACGGGCAAGAAACTCCATGGGCACTCTTTTAAATCAGAATATTGTTACAAAATCTTGGTTACATCATTCATGTTGAGATGGTATATTATATTATTATTACTCGTCATATCATCAGTCACCTCCTTTCTACCCATATCATCCTTCACACAGTCCCTTCATCGTTTCTTTTGTCTTCCCCTACTCTTACAGCCATCTACATTCATACTTCACATTGGATACGAGACAGTGTCGTAATTTACTACACGATTCATCTTCTCTCTAAAAAATGGACAGCTACGTTTGACAAAACAAACACATTTTCAACATGTTTCACTATTGAAAACTACCGCCCCGCATCTGTACCTATCGTCAAATTTAGCGGCACAAAAATCCTAGAGCACCTTTGTAGACCAACGACAAACAAAACGGTACACAGGCACTACAAAAATTTACACAGAGGCTCAAAAAAAGAAAAAAAGGGAACGTCAAATCTGCCAATACAGCCGAAAAAGCGGTGCTCACTTTTTTCTTCCACTGCATACTGGTACAAGTATTTATACCTTTTTGAACTCGCTCTACCTGAATAAAAACTACCACGCCGTAGACGCAAAATCACGCAATACAGCGAAAAAGCGCTGTGTGTTTTTATCTACTTACCAGTAGTCGACGGCTTCAAACAAGTTTCGAACGCGGTTCACACGCGCGTTTGTATCGGGTTTTACGCGCGTTTGTATCGGGTTTTACGCGCGTTTGTATCGCGTCTTACGCGCGTTCGTATCGCGTTTTACACGCGTTTGTATCGCGTTTTACGGCGCAGAAAACGCGCGTTCCTGAACGCGAGTCGTCTGCGCGTTTAAAATACGACGTGTGCTAGGGGCCTAATGGGTTCCAGAGATTATACTGCCTACATCGAAACTTAACCTTTTTATAATTTCAGCATAGAAAGCCAAAAAAGCGCTGCCTTCTTTTTTTCTCCCACTAGACAGCATACTAAGCGATTACAGCGCACCGGTGTCCGCTGCATTAAATTATATTAAAAGTCGCAGCTGCTGCTTGACAACTACCCACAATCCACATGCATTGGAAGAATTTAGCAATTTGCTGCCGGCACCCGCTGCGGAGGTCGTAAGTTTCAAGGGTTTCAGGATAACGGGTTTTTATCGGTGCACTTTTTAGGGGATAAAAGTAGGTACTTTTAATGTAGAGTATCTTTATAGCAGGTAGTAAGATATTCTGTGGTAACAATTTGAGTCATTCGTCATCTGGCGACTGTGAATCTCGCGAATGGTCGCGAGATGGCACCTTCCAATTTTTATTTATTTTGTTGTCGCCAACTCGCGCCACCTACGGAAAATACGTCACATGTACAGTCAACTACGTAAACTTCTAATTATGATTATTCATTTATTTTCAGATAAACATCCATAAAAAATTGTTAGTAACACAGAAATACTTATGTTAGTAATGACAAACATGAGACAAAAACTAAATACAAAAATAAAATATTAAAGATATATATAGATATATAGACCCATTCGATACCCCGATACTCGTGCGCGTGTTTACTTGACCGTGTGTAGTCGTATCCAGCGCTCGAGCATTGGAGAATCCCACCGGTCCGACAATACGCACAGGATGCTGTTGGTACTAGCACGCATGCGTGTTAAGACAGAGGTGCAGCGCTTGCGCTTGACTGCAGCGAAACTGTCCACGTGGGCCTCGGCAAACATGCCTGATGCGCTGCAATACCGCGGCAGTCCCATAAACATCCTGAATGCATTGTTGTACTGCACTCTCAGGTCACTGTATGCCCTCTGCAAATAGTCAACCCACAGGCTGCACGTGTAAAAGGACTGACAGTATGCTCTAAACAACGTAACTTTTACTTTTTTTGTACACCGTGCAAACCTGCGAGCTAACATATTAGATCGTACAGACAATGACCTGCGCTCTCTCTCAATGACAGTACTATCCTTCAAGTCATCGGTGATCCAGTGACCCAAATACTTGAACTTTGTAACTCTTTTTAAAGAGTTACCTCCCAAGAAAACTTCAGGTACATTGTCATAACATTTAGTCCTTGACTTAAAAGCCATCAGTTCAGATTTCACTGAGTTGTATTTAAGGCCATGGGCCTCCGCATAAGATTCACACTTATGTAAAAGTTCTCTCAATGCACAGATCGAAGGGCTCAGTAGCACCATATCATCAGCATAGCTTATATTATTGATACAAATACCATCTATGTGACAGCCGATCCTAGTGCTACGGAGCTCCTCGATCAACTCATTTACATAAAAATTAAAAAGACGTGGGGAGGAAAGCCGGGGGGCTTTCCTCCCCACGTCTTTTTAATTTTTTGCCTCACTCCGCACTCCAGCTTGTACTCATCCGAGAGTCTGTCTGCCCATCTTACTTGATTTTTCTGCTTATCATACCAATGCATCAGTACAGACACTAATTCCCTGGGTACACTGGTACCCTGAAGCTTTACCCATAACTTATTGTAGGACACTAGGTCAAAAGCTATATATAAGTCCAAAAAACAAGCATAGACTGGAGTTTTCCTAGCTGTATAGTACTGGACCGTCTGTTTGAGCGACAGAATAGCACTTTCTGTTGATACGCCAGGTCTAAAACCAAACTGTGCATCGTTCAATTTCAAGTGTGTCTCTAAGTGCCGGTCAATAAGACTGTCCAGTACCTTTGCTATAATTGTTGCCAGAGAAATCGGCCTATAGTTTGAAACATCTGAAGGGTCACCAGTTTTATTTTTAATAATAGAAACTACTACAGTTTGCATCAATTTCTCAGGCAAATATGAATGACTTATGCACAAATTAAAAAACAATGACAGCACTCTCGGAAGGTGATATCCAGCGTACCGCAGATGCTCGATGCTGAGACCATCGAGCCCTGGAGGCTTTCCACTCACCATTTTCCTAATTACAGCAGCTACTTCAGCCGCAGTAAATCTTACGCTAACCTCCAAGTCATGGACCCCAGCATCGGGCATCGTCGGTGAAGCCGACCCCAGTGGAGATTTTACATTAAAATGGCGACGAAATACATTCGCTATATCACCAGAATCATGGACCCCCGCTACGCTCATGGGAAGACTCGGTCTAAGATTCATCTGATTAGTTGACTTCCAAAACTTATTAAAAGCATTATTAGCATGGTGTTCAGCAATAATGTATAATTCATTAGTTATATTTAATAGTATTATGGTCCTATTCTTTGTTAGTATGTTATGCTTAGTTATAGCTTAGTTATTAGTTTGTGCAACATTGTTATTGCTAACTGTGGAGGCTTGTAAATGGCTTTTCGTTGTTTGTATCATTATAATTGTTTGTATTGTTAGCTGTAAGCCACCCAAATAAAATAAAATAAAATAAAATAATATTCATTTTAATTTGTTGCTGATTATTTTGGCACTATTTCAACTTGCATTTAAAAGATCGTCTAGAATTACACATGTCATTGTAGATACCTCATAATAAACCTGATACTAAAACCTGACCTGACCCCTAGCTGATAATAAAATGTATTGTGTAGATCTAATAATTCCAAACGAGCAATGATTGCATAATATAAGAAAGAAAACGAAAAAAATATTTGTAATATTATAAATGTAGTTCTTTTAAATATTTTTGTTTATATATCTATCATCATCATCAGCTTATTAATGTTCCCACTGCTGGGACACAGGCCTCCTCTCTATGAGAGGGAACTGATCTTTCCTATATATCTATATTTTTTTGTAAACATTTATTTTTATTTTGATATGTATTTTTTTGATCTGTAAATATAGTTTTTTAATTAATGTAAAAGTTTTTTTGGTTAACATGATTTAATTTTTTATTATAAAAAAAAAAACCCTTAGCCCACCCCTCCCTCGCCGCTATGACACAGGCAATAGTTAGTTATTTAAAGATATTGGTTTCAATCCGTTTGCATTTGACTGTACTTTATAACGAGAGTGCGAGTTGACGACAACAAAATAAATAAAAATTGGAAGGTGCCAACTCGCGACCAGTCGCGAGATTCACAGTCGCCAGATGACGAATGACTCTTTTCAGCATGGTGTAAACCGGATAATGTATGAACCACAGAACAATTAAACAATAGACCAATATACCTTTGTTTTAATATTAAAAGCTGACTGTCTCGTTATTCTTGTGATCGTAGACACTGCTGACCATCAGCTCCTGGGTTTGAATCCCAGGTCGGGCTCAATGTTTTGCCATAAGGATTTTCAAAGCTGTAGAGTCAGGAGGAGATCGTATCTAAATAATAACAGGCACTCGGGTCAATATTTAGGTTAAGCCGTGCTTGCCTAGGTTGGTCTGTGGATGGGTGACCACCCATTACATACCGAGTTTCCTTCATGCCTCGGAAAGCACGTTAAGCCGTTGGTCCTGTCATTTGTGATCTTTGACAGGCGTTACAGGTAGTCAGTGGCCCAAAAAGTCTGACAACCAGTCTTACCCCCTTGGTATCGTATTACGCAGTACTAACTGGGATGTGGAGGTCAGATAGGCTGTCGCTGAATGTAAAACACTGGTATTCAGTTGCATCCGGTTAGACTGGAAGCCGAAACTAATAAAAAAACTTGGGAAAAAGCTAGGATAATGAGTCAGAGTCGGTTAATAGTCTAGCGCCCTATTACATGACTTGAACGTTACTGGCGCGAAATGTGGTGTACGATTCTGCATTACTCTGCCTGCCTGCGAAAAATACGACCGTGGCGCGTCTTTCAATACGAATCCCTTTCGATGCCACGGCATGCCATGGGAGCATTTTAAACCATAGCAATTTATGTCGTATTTCGACGTATATATATCAATACGTTTGAATGTCCATTGGTAAAAAAAATAATCCATTGCCATGCCGTCCCGGTCTGCGTAGGCCCGCCCTACTACGCACCTATGCAGCATCGAAACTAACGTAGGTAGTAAAAGAATCCCGTTTACATGCACCATAATGTTAGGTACTTCATTTACGTCGAGTTAGCGATCTTTAGTTTATGATCCATTAACTTAATTAAATGTTCTCAATTTCGACGTTTAACTGCTAAGTGCGCGTTTAACCCCCCTGTACTCATGAAGCTTTGAACGATTTACAGTGAAACTAGCAGCTGCCCGCGACTTCGTTCGCGTGGATATTTTGATGTGTACGAGTGAGAAAAAAGGTAGCCTAGGTCCTTCCCCAGGATATAATCTATCTATTTGCCAAATTTCATTACGATCCGATCAGCTGTTTAGCCGTGAAAAGGAAACAAACAAGCAGAGTTACTTTCGAATTTATAATATTAGTATGGTGTTAATGTCTATGAAAAATAAACCCTTCAAGTTCAAGACGCAATCAAGACCCACCCATCTCTGCGACAAACAATTACAAAAACTTTTCAAAAATGTCGTAATTTGGAAGTGTTTTTGACAGATTGAGAGCAAAATTAGAATGCGACTGCTCTTCAAATAACCCCCCAGATAAACAGCGAGTGTAAGTAATTGAAAATTGATCTGGCTTCCCGTATAAGACAAATGGTAACTACGTTATTTCATTAATTCAAAAGGCCGTTCAACAATAACCGACTGCTAATGGTGCTAATGACATACGACTTAAAATAATTATCTCTCCTTCTCACAGCCGTAAACCGCGTTTAAAACGTACAATATAAACGGGTGTTTAACTCAGCAGTACATTGGGGGATTTTGCTGAAGCAACATGGCAACACACTCGTTAGTGCTACCCTCCTTGGCATAGACTATAGAGTTATATGTCTATGCTCCTTGGTTACGGCGCTTACGTCATTATGGGACATTAGGCACAATTGTGTTTGGTTTACGCTCTGTGCTATTTACTTGAGGTAAGTGCCGTGTACAGGATGCTTCGTGTTGATATTAGGGTTGGGTGAGACCGGGAGGCGGAGTTAGTGCTCAGAATACTGTAGTGTCAAGAGATTTAGGTGTAGCTGAACTTTAATCAATTTACCTACATCACGTACGTAGGGAGGATCACCGACTTCTAAGACACAGGCACCTACACCTTCTTTAGTAGTCAGAGTAATTAATTTATTGTGACCTGCACTGTTTTAGACGTTTACGGTTTTTCACTACACTTAAAGTACTTACGGGATATTATCCGCTGTTACAACGCTGTTGAAAGCATCATGATCGCGTATTCCCGCGATCATGATGCTTGCAACAGCGTCGAAATATCGGGAGCTCATTAATAAAGAAAATCGCGGATATTATCCCGTAAGTAGGTACTTTAAGTGTTATTGTAACCTATATAAGCTTTATATGCTCTTTAGTCTTTGGATATTCTAATGTAATGGGTTTTGGTGAAATAAAGAATTTATTTACCTATAGATTGGGACCAATTAGAGGAGCTCGTGGCTAAATAATAACAGCCGCTCGGGTCGATCTTCAGGTTAAGCCGTGCTTGCCTAGGTTGGTCTGTGGATGGGTGACCACTCTTACATACCGAATTTCCTCCGTGCCTCGGATAGCACGTTAAGCTGTTGGTCCCGGCTGTCATTTGTAGATCTTTGACAGTCATTACAGGTTTTAATAACGTTCCCGTGAAAAGAAAGCAGTCCGTGTGCTACCTTGGTTTGGTCTTAGAGAAGAATTTTTCATTCATAGATCATATAAAAACTGTCGGTGAAAAAGCTAAAAAGAACTTTTATGCCTTAACTAGAATATCCAAATCTACGTGGGGTCTGTCATTTCTAACTTTAAAGACCATTTATGGGGCTACCTATTTGGGGTGTATGTGCTACGGGGCACCTGTTTGGGCCGATAGGGCCACCATAGGAGCGGTACGACGTAAATTGCTTCAAAGCCAGCGTTTGGCTTTGATATTCTTATGCAAAGCGTATAGGACGGTTAGTACTGAAGCCTTACCGGTACTTGCAAGTGTACTTCCAGTCGATCTTGAAGTGCAGCGACGGGCTGCAATGTACTATAACGCGCGTGAGACCACGGACGCAGACTTTTTAACCCTACGTGACCGTGATAAGCCCGCGTAGTATGGCGACGTAGAAACGGGGAAAGACTCGACAAATCTTTTGTTCATCTGTCATTTTGTCGATATTAAATAGACAAAATGACAGATGAACAAAAGATTTGTCGAGTCTTTCCCCGTTTCTACGTCGCCATGCTACGCGGGCTGATTTCTAGATTATTCAAACCACAGACCGACGTCTGGGAGGAACTTTTGTCTGAATGGCAATGTAGGTGGGATAATTCCATCAAGGGCCGACACCTCCACCAGTTCTTTCCATCCGTTCGTGAACGGCTGGCCAGGACATGGCTGGAGGTTGATCACTGTGTTGCTCAATTTCTCACCGGTCATGGTAACTTTAAGAGTAAATTATTTTCCTTCAAGCTTGTTGACTCGCCTCTTTGTCAATGTTCCACATCTGACTGCGAATATGAACAATCAGCACATCATATTTTATGGGAGTGCAGTCTTTGGCAGAATGAACGCAATATTATGTTGGATAGTGTACAGGTTACATCCGGAGTTATTTACTACACAGACCTTGTAGAAACTAGAACAAATTTCCGTGCGTTCAAGCGTTTTTGCCATACCTATTATTGGAATCAAATATAACTGCTCACAACTTAGGACCCATTAATGTTAATATTTTATCCGTGGTGCTAGGCAACTGGGCCTATCCCAGTTGTGAACGTCCCTTTGTGCCTATTGGCCTTGTTTCTTTGTGTCTCCTGCTGATATGGAGGGAAGTGGAAATTACAGATTTTCCTACTCCTCCGCTATACTTTTCTGATTAATTTCGTTGCGGGATTCAAGACAGTTAAATTCATTCTCTGGGACTTCGTCGAGCTTCATTGTCTCGGCGCTTTTCTGGTGGTCGCCACTGTTGATTCTGGCTTTCAGGAGTCACAGTGGTTGGGAACAGTGTGGCGGGCTTGTCCCTTAGAAAAAAGTCATTACAGGTAGTCAGTGGCCAAAAAAGTCTGACAACCAGTCTTACGAAAGGGTATCGTATTACCCAGTACTAACTGGGTTGTGGAGGTCAGATAGGCAGCCGCTCCATGTAAAATACAAGTATTCAGCTGCATCCGGTTAGACTGGAAGCCGACCCCAACACAGTTGGGAAAGGCTAGGCTAGGATGATGATGGGACCAATTTAACCAAACCATTTAAAGCACTAGACCCTTTTGTGATTTGTTTTACGCTTGCATTATAGTATTTTATACCTGACTGGCCCAGAACTTATGCTTCACCTCCTATTTTGCCTTCTGATCCCCGAAAAAAGCAGCCACAGTGCCCTCGCTTCCACCAACGACTCCGTGGAGATGGCGCAGTTTTAGGTAGACAAGATAATAAAGTCCACGTTAAAAACGTTAGATACCAATAAAGTTTACAGGTTCATCCGTAGGTATTATTTTCAGATTTTCTCGAACTCTATTCGCCCGCTACTCGACCTCCATATTGTGCAACATTGAAGACAGTTTTACTTGTAATACCACGAACCCATTGCTTAGTTAAATGCAACCAGACGACTGTCCGCTTATCACATAATTTAGCAGTCGTTAAACATCAAAGCCAAAGCGGTCTAGATTCTCACGAAGCATAAGATCTGACGGGCACTAGAGAACGTATTAAAGTTATTAGTGAAGTTTATACGGTTTCCAAGAAGCGGACGGCAGTATTAGACCCTGTTTAAGGCCTCGTTTGATGCGACTTTGCGTCAAGTGACATGGGCGTACGTCGTTCAGTGGCGGATTTGTATTCTTGGACGCCCTCGGCCGTATAGTACTAGCCGCCCCCTTTCTCAACTCTCATCATTTAGATACTAGATATAACTACTACTAACAGAATATAATTATTAAGTTTAAAATGAGTATCTGTCGTTCTGAAGTTTTTAACTCGTCGCAAACAAGAACATGATCTTGC
Source organism: Xestia xanthographa (assembly GCA_905147715.2). Lineage (NCBI taxonomy): Eukaryota > Metazoa > Arthropoda > Insecta > Lepidoptera > Noctuidae > Xestia > Xestia xanthographa. The sequence continues at coordinate 9,421,915 of LR990660.1, read as the reverse complement.
TGCAGAACAGTTACTTGCAAGAGTTCACACAGACGAACGGAGATCAATATATCAACGACTGGGTAACTTTTAACTCTTGCAGTAGAAAAAAGAACGAGTAAGCATCGCGGTATTTGTTTTTACCACGATTGGCCTCCCCTAATATCTAACCGCTCTAGGTCTGAACCTACTGGGCAAAAAGTAAAAAGAAAAAGGAGGGAAAAAGTATCTATGTAGTATATCAACTATCTGGTGTCCACGACACAAGCCTCGTTGCTTAGTGTGGCACTAGATGGCGCTGTGTATAATGTCCAGCGATATTTTTTTATTTATTTTACACAAATCCGCCACTGACGACATTGATTTCAATTGCGTGATTACCGTCGATCTGCCAGGCGCGTCGAGTCTTGGCTTATTTTACATCTTTCATTTGTTTCCTCCGCAGTCCCAGTCGCAAGACGCGTGTCGCTTGAGTTTGTAGCTTGTGGCCAAGAGTTAAGGTAGGAAATACTTGAAACACAAGTATCTCTAGGTACTTCTGCTCCTAGGTATTAGGTAGGTGTGCAGGTAAGCCTGCTTTAGAACGTGCTCATTGTAGGTTCCCACTTGGAACATTTTGGAAGTTGCAATTTCTGCTATTGTTCGTAGGAAGACTTGTTGTAGAGAATAGTTCTGCTACTTAACTGTTAGTTAGGTAGGTAGTTAGTCTTTAGTTAACGTGGTATTTGAATAGTTTGGGGTGGCTTATGATTATTAGACGAATAAATATTGTGCCTTAAAAATTTTTGCAATTCAAATTATGCCAAAATAATCAGACCAAAATGATGGTTATGCTTTTGCATTATGGAATAGTATTATTAATTTATTATGCCACAGTAATCTTATGTAAAAGTTATGCGAAAACGTTACGCCAAACAATGTCATGCCTCAAAATTGTGGCAAGAGGGGAAATTCCCTTAATTCTGTTTTAGACTTTCACGGTTTTTCACTACACGGTGCGGTGTGTGGTGTGGTGTAGCGTGGGTGTTCAGTTTTTTTTTGTATTCTCGCGATCATGATGCTTGCAACAGCGTCGAAATATCGGGAGCTCATCAAAACAAAAGAAAATCACGGATATTATCCCGTAAGTACTTTGAGTGTTTTTCAGTGTTTTGGAGCAAGTAGAACGGTCTGACTTCAAACAGACGTTTTTCACATTTTTATTTGTGTTTTAGTTTTTGCTCGTTCATACGTTATGAATAAATGTTTGAAGGCATTGTGAAAATTCTTTAACTCAATAGAAATCTTCCTTTATCGCCAAAACAACGTCGACTTACCTGTAACAAAGAACGATACAAATGAGTAAATTAATAACAATATAATCAAAAGAGAAACGAAAGGTCAAAAATCAAACAACACATTTCAAACACAGCTTAACAACTTAAGTTAGAATAACAATCGAGAGTGAGTGAAACAAGGAACTCCAATTAGGAAGGGATCCCATCATTACAGATAACTTTACTAGGGAACTGTCTCACTGTCCGCGATTAGCGATAAGAAAATAGAGCTAGCAATTAGACACGATTTAATGGCGAGCAAGTGCTACGGGCGATTAGGCGCTCGTGGCTAAATAATAACAGCCACTCGGGCCGATCTTTAGGTTAAGCCGTGCTTACCTAGGTCGGCCTGTGGATGGATTACATACCGATTTTCCTCCGTGCCCCGGAAAGTACGTTAAGCTGTTATTCCCGGCTGTCATTTGTAGATCTTTGACAGTTGTTACAGGTAGTCAGTGGCCCAAAAAGTCTGACAACCAATCTTACCAGAGGTATCGTATTACCCAGTACTAACTGGGTTGTGGAGGTCAGATATGCAGTCGCTCCATGTAAAATACTGGTATTCAGCTGCATCCGGTTAGACTGGAAGCCGACCCCTACATAGTTGGGAAAAGGCTAGGCATTATTCGCGGCCAGTCACTTGCTCGTTTAATTATATTTAGACCAAGTAAGTCTCTCTGCAAATGTTCTGCCTGCCAAGCAAGCACCACTGCTGCCCGAGTTTTTTTTTCGTTTTCGCGATTAGCTTCTCAAATAGGCTTCCCGCGCCATTGGCAGTGTGATCAGTTATCTTATTATCTACCAACTATTAATATAATGTATCTCTTTAACTGACACGAGACCTTGGAGGTGTGAGAAACAGGGTGTAAAGCTCCTCATTTTCTATAGAAAGCGCCAAAGATGTTCCCATAGAACCTACATCTAACGTACTTATGTTTCATGAGCGAGAAAATAGTAGCTTGTCGCTTCTACGCGGCAGTGGGACTGTTTCCTAAGTAGGTATACCATTAGAAGAGTCCACGTAAAACGGCGGAGGTCACGTTTTGCCAACTTACCGGCTCACTTATTTCCCTCGATACGTGTAAAAAAGTTAAAAGGGCGCCAAAATAATTGAGCGGAGACATTTGAATTGAGAACGGTAATATTGCTGTCACCTTTGCTGCGTTTACTTTTTTAGAACAGGTTTTTAAATCGGCCAGTATAATTTGAAACAAACCTACTATCGTAAAACCAACACAGTTGGTATTAAATTATACTAAATTGGTTTGTAAGAATAAAAATATTCTTCAAAATGTTCAGTTTCGTGTAATTTCATTTTCAACCTTAAGTCAAAGCAGCAATCTATTGTTTGGAAAAGGAATAAAATTCACAAACGTTGCATTTTCTCTTACGAAAGGAGGTCGATTATCCTTCAGACCGGAACACTATGATGCAGTTTTATTCTTCTGTGGACTTTCAGAATTTATTCCATCGTTGCCAGCCAGCCGCATTTGATCTCATTTAACTGCTTACTGTGTTCCACTGGTCAAAAGATTTCGTGTTTAGATTTAAAAATGGAACGCCTGCTTTAAAATGTTGCTATTTTAACGTATTTAAAACATCGGAGAACGGTATGGTTCTTTGAGCTTGGAAAAAATAACATAATTATACTAATGCTCCAACTAGCCCGCGAAAATTCAAATTTTCTTACGTTTTTTGCAATTTGCAGGCCAGTGCTAGGTTGTATGTTGATTAGAATATTAATCGTATCGTATCTGTTTATTAGAATATCATTGGTGTGAGGCATGATAATTCCTCACACAATCCATCCATCGTTTCCTTCCCATCATGAAGGAAAATTGTGTAAATGGTTACGTGACGGTTGACAGTGGATAATAGAAGAAAAACGTGTTGTGGCAACCCCAAGTCACATGGGCCAATGGCAGGAATATGATGATGACTTATAATTCCACTATTGATACACTAAAATAAATACCTTCAGCCAATGATATTCTAATAAACAGATATGTTGTACACCTACAAAACCACCGAAAAAAGTGTTCCGCGCAGCGGCGGCAGCGAACCTTTTCAGTCATTCTACATTTGAAATGATACAAAAGGGATAGCTCGATAAAGCCAATAAGAAAAAAAGAGACAGATAGTGTTGTTCTATGTCTGGAGTGCACGCGTCCTTATCGTACTCACGACAAAAATGTAGTTCCCATCTCTTTCTTTTTTTATCGTCCAAATATCAGAATATTAGGAAAACAAATGAAAAGTATTAATAAATCGAAGTATATTCTGTAGTTACATGTGGTATGAGATCCCTTGTGTTTTATTTACTTTGGTATCATAATAGGTACAGTTTCTGAACACGCACGATGGCATTTTTACAATTTTTATCTAAATTCGTAGCAGCGTATCGCTCGTCGCCATGCGTGACGCAGACTAAAGGCAATTCGACCCAATTGGGCCGTTTTCGAGTCTTCACGATTGCGCGCTCACAACATATATGTTTACTAGAAACTAGAATATCGTTGCTTTCAGCTTAAAAAGCTAAAATTTAATACAAAAAAAAAAAACAACATATCAAACACACAGCCAAAGAAATAAAAGCTCGTCTCTACTTTCCCAACAGATTTTTCCATACTGTTTTCACGATTCGCAATTAATATGATTGCAGAGTCTGTTATATAAGCTTTCATTACGTTAATCACAGTGCTGTGGTCGCCATAACTACGCTGTCTGGCGTGATTCCCTCGCAATTGTCATAAATATTTATTAAATTGTTATTTTAAGTAGTTTTTGGTGTGTAAAAAATAATGAGAAGCTTATCAATGCGGTGCGATAGTTTGCGTTGATGAAATTGGATACTGGTGTGCCTGATTAGGGCTTTTATAAAAAATAATAATGTAATTTTCCAGCTGGGTTTGTTTTTTTTGCACGGACCTTAAACCTTTTTCTAAAATAAAAGAAGCCTAAGTACGCCTTATAACATCAGCTATTTTTCAGTAAAAGTCCCGTCAAAATCGGCCCGGCCGTTTCGGCTTTCGGAGATTACTCGTACACACACTTCCATTTTATTTATTTGTATAAATACTGTAAGAGCCGTATAGTCAAACGCCAAGGTTGAAAAGAGAACTCTAACAGCTGCTTTATTTTCTTCAAAATGAAATTAAAATTATGTTGTAGGCAGTTCTGTTTGAAGCTAACTAAACTTATATTGTCACTTACAAGATATCTTCCGTGATTGTTAATAGTTTTGAGCTCCCGATATTTCGACGCTGTTGCAAGCGCCATGATCGCGGGTTGACTTTATGTTGTAGTTGTATTTTTTTAACCGACTTCCAAAAAGGAGAAGGTTCTCAATTCAATGGGTTTTTTTTATTTTTTTATTTATGTACACCGATTACACTGAGATTTATGATCCGATTTACGTGATTCTTTTTTAGTTTGATGCAGAATAGTTGCCATTTGGTCCCATAAAAATTTAACATAGTTTGGCCCAGTAGTTTTCATTTTATGAACATTTTTGCTTCAGCTGTGTGGTATAATTTCATATATGTTCACAGATTTCTCCTCCATTTGTGAAGAGATTCTCAAAATTCTTTTTTTATTTAAAAGAGTATACTTCTGAGATGGTCGCACTTAAATTTGGTGAAGATTTGATGCTGATCTTCGGAGATATATACGTACAATGGAACTCTTCAAAACTAGACGGTAAATCGGTCGTGATTGCTGCCATCGCTTGGATATTTATTGTTTATACAACATCATGACGTAACATCACGCCTGTATGCTCTGAGAGGTACGCAGATGTGTAAAATACACCCAAATTTCGACAGTTCAGATATGTTAAGTTCCATGTATTGGGAATAAGCCTATTACCATGACATGTATTGTTAACAATGTAAAATAAATGCATATAATATATTTGTAGAGGATATTACTTACAACTAAAAATGGAGAAATAAAAAACTTTTTAACAAAAAAAATAATGTACCTATATGAAGAGCTCGCCATAATATTCTTCTGGAAACACGATTCTTGACGTGCATGTGCACGCATCTCATTAGTGTTAGTCAGGTTCCCCTACAAAAGTTCTTTCTATAGGTCGTGCGCCGAAATGATAAATGATGACAAATACTTTTACACGTCATTTTTTTTTAAATCTAGAAGGGGCCGGTGTTTCGTACCTGACTACTCTGAGAAGAAACAGCCGAAACAAACTCACGAGGTCATAGTCTCTCTTGAAGTCCAGACATAATCTTGCTCAATTCATATGAGTACTATGCAGATTATTGTCTGAGATGGTCTTTTGAAGATAGAACCACACAGATTTGAGTGGACCTGTCCAGTCAGTGCATGCATTTGTCAGTTATCGTGTAGCTCGACTTATAACTCAAGGAACTAAACGAAACGACGAACAATACCAAAGAAAGGACATTTGGGTAGGTCGTCGTAGGTGTTTGGGTTTGTTTATAGTACTCAAACTGCCAGACAGTTGTGGGAAAAAAACATACAAAAAATAAAAATGTGACCCAAATTCACAATAATCAAATAAAAATGTACTTTTCATCCCATCTATTCGAAAAGGACGACTTGGTTCGCCTTTAAGTGCACCCAAAGGTGGTGTTTTCTATAATAAACTTTTAGCGGGCAGTAATGAGTTTTTAATCCTCTTTATAAGTGCGCCGCAATTTTCTTTGCGGCGCACTTTTTGAATTTGGAACATCTTGGTGTTCAGCGCCGAAAGCAATCGAACGCAAATATTGTTTGAATAAAGACTGGCTGGTAAGACGGCCCATAGTGGCGCCGCGCCGCCGCCGCGCCGGCTGAATAAAAAAAAGAAATCAAATTAAAAACGCGCGAACTACAGACCGCGTTTTCGTCAATTTTCATGAATTGTTAGCAATTCATGGTTTTGTTTTGAAAAATGAGTTCTTCAAGTGACAGTGAATAAAAAACACAATAAAGTGAAACATAACTTTAGATCTTCAGAAGTTGGTGACCTTTGTTTGATTCATTTAGTTTTTTTTTTGTCACTGACTTCTGAAGCTAAAGTTATTTTTAAGTTTTTGTGTTTTTGAAGTCGGTTTTATTTTTTTCAAAAAGTTTTTTTATTTTTCCATTTTTAGTTGTAATAATTATCCTAATAATCCATATTAGGTATGCATTTATTTTACATGTTGAAATTAGACCACACGACTGAAGTAAAAATGTTCATAAAATGAAAACTACTGGGCCAAACTATGTTAAATTTTTATAGGACTAAATGGCAACTATTCCGCATCAAACTAAAGAATAATCACGTCAATCGGCTCATAAATATCAGCGTAATCGGTGTAAATACATAAAAAAAACCAGTCAAATTGAGAACTTCCTCCTTTTTGAAGTCGGTTAAAATTATGAGGCGTCTTTTATTTTCTCATAGTGGGTGATGAAAAGTAGAGTGTATCACTCGGGCGCAAAATATATTTTTGGCTCGGGCGACGTACTTTGAATCCCTCGCTACGTTCAGGATTCTATTAAAGAATCCCTCGCTACGCTCGGGATTCTACTCTAGAATCCCTCACTTCGCTCTGGATTCAAAAAAGCGCCCTCGCCGTAAAAATATTATTTTGCTCCCTTATGATACAATCTACTATTCCAAAATAATTGTTAATTTGAAAATATCAGGCGTAGTGAAAAACTAATCTTACTATCCTAGTGCTCTACAAATTCTTGTCATTATTGAGTACAGTTAGTATCTATGAGATTGTATAAGTTCGATTCCCGAATCGGGCAAGTGTATATTGGGTTTATCCATCAGAAATTTCTCAGCAGCAGCCACGGAGTCTGGATTCGTGCCCGGTTGATGGGAATAGGCTCGCCCCCTATTACATGGAACTTAAAACATAGCTGGCGAAATGTAGACGGTGTACTATTTGTGGTACACCTCTGCCTATCCCTTAGGGGATTTCTGGCGTGATGTTATGTAAAATCCTAATGATTTAACTAAACGGGGTAGTTGACACACCAATAAATTGCGATACTTTTTAAGAGCTGTGAATACGCGGTTCTCACATAGATTTTGTATGGCAATAGCAAGCTGTGACGTCACTGTTTATTCAACTCAATGACTCAACTATTTATTGATTTCAAAGCAACTAAAAATCGAATTTGGCAATTCATTGAAAATAAATCGGGTTTTCAGGCCCAAAATAAAGTGTTTTTTTTTTTAGAGATTGGTGTCTTGGAATCATTGTTTTATTATGTCATCTACCATATTGAATCTTTAAAACTGACAACAAACAAACAACTTTACGTCCATATTGTTTTCTACAATAATTAAAAACTCATACTTCAAACTAGAAAGAATCTTAGACAGTTGTTAATCCAACATTAAAAGTAAAGCAAAGTAATGGGAAACATCTGAGGTACATTACTTTCAACAACAGAGGAATCTCATTAAAACATTAAAAGTACCTATCAATCATTCTAAGAAAGAAAAAGATACAAAGATATACATGGAATTCGCAAATGAAAATGTCCGAAACACTTCACAGAAATGACGAGGCAAATTAAACTTTAGTTGAAAAAGACAGAGTTTATTTTCTTATGTCATGTTGTAACAAGAGTCTCATGTGTTGCCTTGGAGAAGGAAACAGACAAGGGAAATTAAACTTTATTGGATTATTTCAGAGTTTGTTTTGTAATGGTTGGTAGTTGTAGCAAGTTTGATGTGGTCCTCTTTGAAGACCAATAAAGATTGGTATTTCATTAAAAAGTATTGAGTTTGGAGGTATTTCTTTGGGTTTAAGGGTGCATTCTTGGGAGCAATACTTTACTTTGTCATCAAAATTAATTACGTCCGGTTTAATAAACGACGATTCTCCCTATTCCTTTTAAATTCTTTGTTGTATTTTTCTGTAGCACTTTCTCATTTCGATTTTAGGGACGTATCTTTGTTAGAAGCATCCTATTTGATAGTTCATTTTATTCATTACTAGCGGACGTCCCGCGGTTTCACCCGCGTAGTTCCCGTTCCCGTGGGAGTACGGGGATAAAATATAGCCTATGTTACTCGTGGATAATGTAGCTTTCGAATGGTGAAAGAATTTTTTAAATCGGTCCAGTAGTTTTTGAGCCTATTCATTACAAACAAACAAACAAACAAAGTTTTCCTCTTTATAATATTATTATAGTATAGAAATATCATAACTAGTCAGGGTATCGTATTACCCAGTTACTGGGTTATTTATAAGTTCAGATGACGATGATGATGAGATTTCCGGTTAGACTAGAAGATAAACCGAACATAGTTTGGGAAAAAGGCTAAGCATATAAAGGGTGTAAAACACCTCATAACGAACCCTAAAAGGCACTTGTTCTCCTCGTCATTGCGATATTTTTTTTGTTCTACACCATACCTGGGAATCTTCTAGTTACGGAGATATTGGGGTCAAAGTTCCGACTTTTTGACAAGTTTTTTTTTAAATACAAGCGACCCCAGTACTATTCAATCCATCCATCAGCACAATGTTTTGAGTGCGTTACATTGAGTTTTACTACAAAACATGATTTTTCACCCCAAAAAAAGTCGTTTCCCAGAAATAATTTTTGCGTAAAGTTACTTAGTTTGATGTACAGAATGCTTGGTTGACGGCTTCGTGATGAGGTCTTTTACACCCTGTAGACAGCTGTATTACCATGAGAACTACTTAACACGTCCATACTACGATTATAATTGCGACAGTAATTCTGTCGGTCTCTATGTTACTGTTTCACGCTTAAACAGCTGAACGAATATCGATGACATCTGAAACACAGATAGACCACGACCTGGGTTAGACCCAGACCATAGGGACCACGCAGTGACTCAGGCAAAGCTGTGTGCAAAAGCAAGATTGTACACTATTTCAATAGGGAAGACCATTAAAAGCTCGTTGTAGATGGCGCCACCATAAAGAAAAGAAAGAAAGAAAGAAAAAATCTTTATTCATCGCAAGGACAATGACGTGCATACAAAATTTGAAAACAGAAACAATAAACATAACAAACATTCAGAGTATTACCAAACGGAACATACCTAAACAAAAAGTAAATTTTAAAAAAAAAGTTGACAGCTAGGACGTCCTAGTCTCAATCAGACCAATGAAGTCAAGCAGTTTGGAAATGAAAAATTACATTACCAGATTTTCAACCAATGACGAACCTCTGAAGATAGAATGGCAAAAGTAGCATTTAAACAAATAAACTACTAGATAGTAATTAGCCGTAGCATAGTCACTGAAGTTTGTATGTAGGGGGTAATCTTCGGAACTAATGAACCAATTTTAAAAATTATTTCACTGGTAGAAAGCTACATTATTCGTGAGTGCTACAGGCTATATTTTATTCCTGTACTCCCACGGGAACGGGAACTACGCGGGTGAAACCGCGGGACGTCAGCTAGTCTTTAATATTACAATGACGAGGCGCCAGCACATCAAGCTACTACAATCTGTCAAATTTCTTTAATAGATTTTTAACTTTATTGCTAGAGCACTAGGTTCAAGGTTGATTGGGAAAAATTTACAGTTTCGGGTATCTTGATGTGCTTGGAGTCTGTATCATATTCCACGCAAATAAAGATTATTCTAGTCTATTCATAAAAATTATCAATGACGATGCTTGAAATCAGCTACGCTAACACCATTAGTTTGACAGTTATCCTCTTTATTGAATATTCTACGAATAGTATACGGGTAAGCATGTTAAGCTGTTGGTCCCGGTTGCCATTTGTATACCTTTGACAGTCGTTACAAATAGTCAGTGACCAGAAAGTCTGACAACCAGTCTGACCAAGGGTTACCATATTACCCAGTACTAACTGGATTGTGGAGGTCAGATAGGCAGTCGCTTCATGTAAAATACAGTTATTCAGCTGCATCCGGTTAGACTGGAAGCCGACCCCAACATAGTTGGGAAAGGCTAGGCAGATAATGATGATGAGATATACCAATTTCAATTTCAATTGGAAACATTTGACAAATTTGGACTTCTTCTTTGAGTATCTGGGAGTCATCCTAGACAGCAAGTTAAACTGGAGTAGCCACTTAGACAACAAAATAAACAGGGCCTGCATTAATTACCTTCTGGCAATGCAGGAGGATGATAGGTAAGAAGTGGGGCCTATCCCCTAAAATTATACTTTGGTTATACGGCGCGGTGATCCGACCTATGATCACGTATGGGGCAGTGGTCTGGTGGCCCCCACACCAAACTAAGTAAGCTCACTGCGAGCGGGGCCCACTGTACACGGGTAAAAACATTTTTGGGAAGGCACCGAGTGGGGCTCCGCAGCGAGCGGCGCTGGCGCCTCCAAGGACCACTGCGCCCGTGTGCAACGCAAACCCTGCACACTAGGTAAAGACGACCCTGTCTATTCTATTCATAATAATTATCAATGAAGATACTTGAAATCAGCTAGGCTTGCGTCATTAGTTTGACAGTTACCATCTCCATTGAATATTGGACGAATAGTATACGGGTAAGGTGACAAGGTCAGATGGCGCCATCTGTGCCGTTCACAAGGTGCGACATAGAAACGATTCCTATCTATTATTCAAATTGAGGGACACCTTACTGTATAGTGGAATTTTGTAGAGGTAATTTATTGTAGATCTAGGTATATCTTTTATAAATATTTTGTAGGTAAAATACGAGTTGTTATTTCTATCAAACTAGCAATTTGCCCTCCTATGTATCATTAAACGAAACATTCGAAGAATAATTTGAATTCCAAGAATTTTTATTTTACAGGATAAAAAATCGTACTTAGTATGTAAAGCCGAAGCCGCGGTGGTGAGCGTGAACCACATCCCCGCCGGACCCCCGCAGCGCCGCCGCCGGAGCCGTGACAGAAACCATGCTTGCTGCATGTGGCATGCTTGCTTGCATGCTGCATGCTTGATTGCATGCTGCATGTATGGTGTATGCTTGTTTACATGCCTGCTGCATGCATGGTGTATGCTTGTTTGCATATTTTTTTACAGGGACATAAAAACCACGCGTATTATCATATTAAACTAATTAACCATCAATTAGTTACCAAGTAAAAATATATAAACATACATAATTAACAACAAAAACCACCACAATTTTCTCCACAGCAATAAAAAAACAAAACCTTTCTTAAACTTGCTATTTTTAACGATAAGACTATTCATGGAGCACAATAACTGTCGTGTACAAACTGTACAAGGCCCCGGGCGGGCTCGGACAATGCCGGGAGAAAATAACTTGTTTCTCCCTTGTTTTAGCGAAAAGGTCAGGACATGCACCCGGTTCTGGTACCCTGGTTCTGAAGTACCCGGGTATACCCAGGTAGAAAAAGCAACGAAATTAAAGAAGAGGCAATGCTTTAACGGAAATGCCCATTCTTGGCCACGTTTTGCCCACCAATGTGTAAAGTACAAAAAATATACCCATTTTTTAACTAAAATATTGCTATTACTTATTTGCAATGAAACCTCCGGAATTAAAAGTCGAATTAATCAAGAAACTATCGTTTATTGCCCCATCTAACACTTCCGGTCGTTGTAAATCCTAAAGAAAACAAATTAAAAAAATATTAAAAAAACTCCAGCCGAGTTCTATGTACAAAATAGTGTTTGTTACTTCATCTGTGATGTCAACCCTAACATCTTTAGTTGGTTTCTTTCATGGGCGTCACTTGGCCAAAACTTCTTCATCAAATGGGCATTTATTTCCCTTTGCGTATAAAACACACACACAATTTTTTTCAGTTTTTCAGAAAACCATGTAGGATAATTATCCTATGTATATGGTTTTCTGAAAAACTGAAAAAAAAATTACTTAGAGAAAAAAAACGAGTTTCAAGTCTCCAGTTTAGTTACCAAGAAACCACACAATTTACATACAAAAACTACTACAATTTTCTCCTCAACAATAAAAAAACAAAACCTAACCCCTAGAGCACAATGACTGTCGGGTACAGTCAGGTGCACTAATATGTACACTGGACGACCCGAATGGCACAGCGGTAGTGAGGCTGCCTTACGTTCTTAGGGTCCCGGGTTCGAATCCCGGTCGGAGCAAATGTTTGTGTGATGAGCATGGACATTTGTTTCCGAGTCATGGATGTTTATATGTATAATAAGTATGTATTGACAAACAAAAAGTATCTATGTAGTATATCAACTATCTGGTGTCCACGAAACAAGCCTCGTTGCTTAGTGTTTTCATTTCATTTCATTTAATTTATTCAATAACAAATTACATTGCGTCTGAATGTGATACCTACATAAGAAATACATAGTTACAAAAATAAAAAATTGAACAAAATATAATAAACAATAATCAATAAAAATCAAATAATCAATAAAAAATCAAATAATCAATAAAAAATAAAAGTGTGGCACTAGATGGCGCTGTGTGTAATGTCCAGCGATATTTATTTACTTATTATTATTTTAATTAGCAAAATTCATAAGCGATTTCTCGAAAGAAGATCTTTTTCGTGAGAGCATGGCCTCCAAAATATTACGTATGTTCGTGAACACGTAAAACGTTATTCCAAACAGTAGGAGAAAATCACATTAAAAAGTTGCTGCGTGTATAAATAAAGACTGTAAAAAAGAATCTTAACGAAGCCGAAAGGCACTTGCTCTCCCCGTCATTGCAATCATTTTTTGAAGTTAAAACTTCTTTAGGCGCGTTGAGCACTTTTTGGGTGAAGGAAAAACATTGAACTTGTGAGGTGACGATGAGTGCAATGTTTGCTACGAGTGCTACGGCGTAGCACCACATAGGCATGCGCGGGGCACAACCAGTGCTACGACTGGGGAGGGGCCTGTTCACTATTTGTTTTCACTTCTATCGGCAGTCCCCAAAGACTGCCCCAATTGTTTTTTATCCTAGACCATACCTGGGAACGTTACGGATATTGAGGGTCAAAGTTCAAACTTTTCACAAGTTTGTTTTTTAAATACACGTTTTTAATGTAAGATTTTTACTTTAAACACCTCCAAGACCCCCGTACTGTTCAATCCATCTATCAGAACAATGTCTATACTCTATAATGCGTTACTTTGAGTCCTAGCTCAAAACGTGATTTAGAACTCAAAAAAAAGTCTTTTCCCAGCGATAATTTTTGCGTAAAGTTACTTAGTTTGATGTACAGAATGCTTGGTTGACGGCTTCGTGATGAGTCTTTTTACACCTTGTATTATTGCTCGAGACTGTATAGTCACGAGCATGGTCTAAAAAAACAAGGTCTGGTATTCCGGGAGTGACACATGTTTACGTCACTATTCAGTTGCCACTTTAATGAAACAAAACACTAAATTGAATGGAAACATTTTCGGCCACCATTATGTTTAAAAATATATATAAGCATTTAAATAGTTGTTTTCGTTTGCCTGATCAAACGAAAAAATTCAATTTAATCATATACTAAAGTAATTGTAATTTAAAACATTTAATGTTTGATCAGATTCGCACAGGTATTATAGGTGGTTAGGGAGTTATTATTTCACACTACTGGTAACACAGAAACGGGCTGTCTCATTGACATTCCGCCATTTCGCCGTGTATCGCTATTCTTTTTTAACACGTGTGCCTGTCTCGCTCAGTGCCAGTGCAAATAGTGATTCCCAAACTGTTTAGTGTTGATGACGTAGACTTGTGTCACCCACGTGACCTCTGTGTCTCGGAATGCTATACCTGGCGAAGTATATTATTATACCATGGTCACGAGCACCAATATATAAACACTTAAGGCGCTGTCAACACCAAAATCGCGCACACTGTCTATTTGTATAGGAGTAAACGAGACGTCACTATTACTGGGCATACGTCAAAAAAATAAAGACAGAACCGTTAATGATGATTTTAAGACCAATCTTTGCAATTTTTTTCTATCGAGCCGATTTCGTCCAATTGTGTTTCGAGTTCGTCCAAGATCTTTGAAATATGATGAATATTAAGGACGCGTTTGCAAAATTGATAGGTACAGAATCGAACTACTACATTGACACGGGTCATACACACAAGTGTACGCACGACTAACTGCGAGAATATAGTAGTCAAGTGAACACATTTCGATACTTTGAAATTTTGAATGATTCATTTTTTTTTACGTATTTCTTTGTAATAAAATTATGTTAGGTACCTACAAAAAAAAATATTTTTGCTCTTTATATTTTTACGAATTACCTCCGGACTTGATGGAGTGACCTGAAGGTGTGCTTCAGTGACTGCTACTGGAACTCCTCGACGTGTTGTACTAGGTGAGCCGAGTTTGGGCTCGTTTTGTTAGTTATGATGAGACCTTACCTGCGGACCTGATGAAGTGACCTGCAGGTGTACTTCGGTGACTGCTACTGGAACTCCTCGACGTGTTGTACTAGGTGAGCCGAGTTTGGGCTCATTTTGTTAGTTATGATGAGCCCTTACCTTTGGACCTGATGGAGTGACCTGAATGTGTACTTCGGTGAGGTACTGGAACTCCTTGACGTGTTGGACTAGGTAAGCCAAGTTTCGGCTCGTTTTGTTAGTTATGATGTGACATTACCTCCGGACTTGATGGAATAACCTCAAGGTGTACTTCGGTGAGCTACTTGAACTCCTTGACGTGTTGTACTAAGTGAGCCGAGTTTGGGCTCGTTTTGTTAGTTATGATGAGACTTTACCTCCGGACCTGATGGAGTGACCTGAATGTGTACTTCGGTGAGGTACTGGAACTCCTTGACGTGTTGTACTAGATGAGCCGAGTTTGGGCTTGTTTTGTTAGTTATGATGAGACCTTACCTCCGGACCTGATGGAGTGACCTGAATGTGTACTTCGGTGAGGTACTGGAACTCCTTGACGTGTTGTACTAGGTGAGCCGAGTTTGGGGTCGTATTGTTAGTTATGATGAAACCTTACCTCCGGACCTGATGGAGTGACCTGAATGTGTACTTCGGTGAGGTACTTGAACTCCTTGACGTTTTGTACTAGGTGAGCCGAGTTTGGGCTCATTTTGTTAGTTATGATGAGCCCTTACCTCCGGACCTGATGGAGTGACCTGCAGGTGTACTTTGGTGACTGCTACTGGAACTCCTTGACGTGTTGTACTAGGTGAGCCGAGTTTTAGTTAGTTTTGTTAGTTATGATGAGACCTTGGCTCCGGACTTGATGGAGTGACCCGAAGGTGTAGGTACTTTCATAATTATGAAAAAACGTTATCAATTTTTTATTATGAGCTCCATATTTTTGCCTATCTGGGGTCAATCAAACTCGGCTCACCTAGCACAACACGTCAAGGAGTTCCAGTAGCTCACCGAAGTGCACCTTCAGGTCATTCCATCAAGTCCGGAGATAATGTCACATCATAACTAACAAAACGAGCCCAAACTTGGCTTACCTAGTGCAACACGTCAAGGAGTTCCAGTACCTCACCGAAGTACACATTCAGGTAACTCCATCAGGTCCGGAGGTAAGGTCTCATCATAACTAACAATACGAGCCCAAACTCGGTTCACCTAATACAACACGTCAAGGAGTTCCAGTACCTCACCGAAGTACACATTCAGGTCACTCCATCAGGTCCGGAGGCAAGGTCTCATCATAACTAACAAAACGAGCCCAAACTCGGCTGACCTAGTACAACACGTCAAGGAGTTCCAGTACCTCACCGAAGTACACATTCAGGTCACTCCATCAGATCCGGAGGTAAGGTCTCATCATAACTAACAAAACGAGCCCAAACTCGGCTCACCTAGTACAACACGTCAAGGAGTTCCAGTAGCTCACCGAAGTACACCTTCAGGTCATTCCATCAAGTCCGGAGAAAATGTCACATCATAACTTACAAAACGAGCCCAAACTCGGCTCACCTAGTACAACACGTCAAGGAGTTCCAGTACCTCACCGAAGTACACATTCAGGTCACTCCATCAGGTCCGGAGGTAAGGTCTCATCATAACTAACAAAACGAGCCCAAACTCGGCTCACCTAGTACAACACGTCAAGGAGTTCCAGTAGCTCACAAAAGTACACCTTCAGGTCATTCCATCAAGACCGGAGGTAAGGTCTCATCATAACTAACAATACGACCCCAAACTCGGCTCACCTAGTACAACACGTCAAGGAGTTCCAGTAGCTCACCGAAGTACACCTTCAGGTCATTCCATCAAGTCCGGAGGTAATGTCACATCATAACTAACAAAACGAGCCCAAACTTGGCTCACCTAGTACAACTCGTCAAGGAGTTCCAGTAGCTCACCGAAGTACACCTTCAGGTCACTCCATCAGCTCCGGAGGTAAGGTCTCATCATAACTAGCAAAACGAGCCCAAACTCGGCTCACCTAGTACAACACGTCGAGGAGTTCTAGTAGCTCACCAAAGTACACCTTCAGGTCACTCCATCAGCTCCGGAGGAAAGGTCTTATCATAATAACAAAACGAGCCCAAACTCGGCTCCCCTAGTACAACACGTCAAGGAGATCCAGTAGCAGTCACCGAAGTACACCTGCAGGTCACTTCATCAAGTCCAGAGGTAAGGTCTCATCATAACTAACAAAACGAGCCCAAACTCGGCTCACCTAGTACAACACATCAAGGAGTTCCAGTGGCAGTCACCGAAGTACACCTTCAGGTCACTCCAAGTTCAGGACGAATAGGTTTTTAGAAACCCTACTTACATACTTTTTATAGCGAAATAAAATAGAATAAAACTCTACCTTGTGAAGTATCAAATTTGGTTTATCGAATATTTTGTGTTTGTACAGCGATCTTTTTCAACTCGAGGCGCTCCAAACAGGCGATACGTGTCCACTCTCGACGGGGGTCGCGCGCGGACTAGTTTCATTCGAAATACTTTGCAATAAATCAAGACGGGTATCAAAAATAAAATAACCACGCAATCGATTAAGATTCATCCAGAAGAGAAAAATTGTGAAAAAATAAGTTTCGGTTTTAATTTTTTCTGCGACTATATAAAGCATTTAGATTAAAAAAAAATCCTAGCATTAAGAATTGAATATGTTTGCCAACAAATAGTATTTTTAGAAATAGTAAAATATGTTAATAATAGCACAAAAAATGTACCTAAACTCAACCCGGTATCGTTAATTTTGTGAAAAATGGCAACGACAGATCGATTAATGTGTTATAAAAAACTAAAATTTTCGATGATCTAGTACCTAGTATTTGAAGATGAAGAACCAATCTATAAGAGGTAGTCATTAGTTATATTGGATTTTGTTTGGTTATGCCATAAAATGTACCGAAAAACAGCATAATTTTGCCTGAAATGCAAACGCGCCCTTAACATGTATTTTTGATGTGCTAGAACAAATAGTTTTTTCTTAAAAAACTGCTTAAATAACATCAATTTCAACAAATTAGGTGTTGTCAGCCCCTTAACAATTTTTAGAAGTGTTTTTTTTCGTACTGTTCTGATTAAAATTTCATGGTATTACGAACATAGTATTCTGAAACTTATATTTTTGAAAGATCCTATCTTCAAGTTATAATCGTTATTTCTCGCGAAAATTGCTTTTAAATTTAGGAAAGTGTTCGACACCTTTCCTGGGCAAGCTCTGGGTGTCGAATGTCCGCGATCCGCGGAGCCAATTAATAATAATCTTGCCTTATTGATATTTTACTTACCTAGCGCTGGTGATGAGTTCCTGTATGGGTTCCCGTCGGTTCTGTGTATGTATGTATATGGTGTCTTTGTTTGTGTACTGAGTGTAAAGTTTGGTGGTCAGATTCGACTGGATTCCCAAGGGACGCTGGTCCGTCAGCGCGCAATAGCGCGAATGCCCACCACAATCGAGATGATCACAAAACGGCTACGGGCCTGAACTAAATCGTTCTCACTTTTCACCAAAGTCTTTATAATGAAATATGCAATTCCAGGCGCGGCTAATTCACTTAACCTCAATAGCGGCGTTTGTCCAATGCACTAATTATCCCGAGTAAATACACGCAAAAGGGGTGTTAGGCTCAATAAGCTCTACTTTCAACCAATAATTCGGAAAAAAATTAAGATTCAACACGATTTACAATTTTCTTTCAACGAAATACAATCTCCACGTTCCGTACAAAATCAAAGTTTCAACAACAAAAGACAATTGACATGACAGTGACAGCTGCCCCAAGACGTCAAATAAAAAATGCGTTCAGAGACTAGTGTGGGACTAAACAGAAAGTGTATACATATTGGTGTTCGTGACTGTACATCTGTACAAGACCCCAGGCGGTGTCGCACAATAGCGAGAGCAAAATAACGTGTTTCTCCAACCATCCCTTGTTTTAGTGTAACACTGGACTGTTGAAGTTTTTCTTTCTTACACTTTGATTTAGACGACAAGCTTCACAGTGTTTGTTTAGAAATAAAGGCGAGAAATGAATTTTGTTGCGAAAGTGTGAAGTTTGTTGGGTTGTTTTGTTGAGATTTTAATGTTGAGCAGTACGGATTCTTGGTACACTGATGCTCGGTTTCGATATTTACACATATACTGTTTGCAAATTTGTATGTAGGGGGTAATCTTAGGAACTACTTAAGGCGACTACAGGAGCTAAATTAGCAACTCAATTTGTGGTGGTTCCATCTTCTTTTGAAATGCTGTTAGAATAAAGTTCTAATCAGCTTGCACTACAAAGTGGTTCTTACGTCAGTCACTGCGGGCCGAATAATGGGACAATTATAATATAATTACAATTATAATATTGGGACAATTATCAGACTCCACGCAGGCGAAGCCGCGGGAATAAGTTAGTATTGAATAGATTTGATAGATTTTCATAGGTAATAAGTATCTAGCCAATGATGTTATATATAAAAAATCTCATTGGTATCTAGCTCATTTACAGAACATATTATTGATAGTTAACTGTCTGTCACGATGGTTTTGACTTTATTAGATTAATGTAAATCGCAGCTATGTTTATAAGAACACAAGCAAAACAAAAACAACTTCACAATTCACGCTCTCCTATAAAATCAAAAACAAAGCAAACTACAAATATCTCACCTTTGTAAACAGTAGAGTAGATCATAAAAGTCTTTGTAACACCACAAACAATCACCAGACATAACCCTCAACGTTCCACCAAGTATCTACGTCAAACAATAATACTTAACCTTTACCCCGCTACCCTAACGAGCTCACACTCGGTAATCTAGTTTCCTACACTGAAGTGCGCTGGTAAATAATGCATGTGGGGCAATTGGATTGTCTGTCAGTCAGGTTTCCTGTGTCACTCACTAATGTGCTGTCGATACTTGATGCATGTATACCACACATGCAAAGGGCAGCGGTAATAGAGATTTTACTGCCCTTTTTGAATCGAACAAAAGATTTTTGTTCCGAGCCGCTATTAAGTTTGAATCGTACTGTAACATACGTGTAATACGAAAATAACGAGCAATTTCACTTGGTCGGGTTTTAGCGATATAAAGCGCTGTCATCTAATGTTTTCATCATTTCAGCCGAAAGACGTCCACTGCTGGACATAGGCCTCCCCCAAGTGTCGCCTCATTGACCGGTCCCGTGCGACTCGCATCCAGCGGATTCCCACAACCTTCACCGGTCATCGGTCCAACTAGTGGGAGGCCTTCCAACGCAACGTCTTCCGGTTCGCGGTCGCCACTCTAGAACTTTTCGGCCAAATCGGCCATCCGTTCTGCGAGCAATGTGCCCTGCCCACTGCCACTTATATTTGGCAATTCTTCGGGCTACGTCGGTAACCTTGGTTCTCTTACGGATGTCTTCATTTCTGATTCGATCGCGCAAGGAAACTCCGAGCATAGCCCTCTCCATTGCCCTTTAGGTGACTTTAAGCCTTCTGATGAGGCCCATTGTGAGCGACCACGTTTTGGTCCCGTGTGATTACATACGGGACCGAAACGTGGTCGCTCAAAGTCTATGACCAGTGTGTGTTGCCAGTGATTATACTGGCAACACACACTGGACTTTAGTCTTGAGACACTGCGGTAAGTTGGACGAGAAGATACCGCGCAACTTTCCGAACGCTGCCCAGCCGAGTCGGATTCGACGATTTACCTCTTTCTCGAAGTTAGACCTACCTAACTGGACCGTTTGTCCCAGGTACACATAATCGTCTACAACTTCGAGCGTAGTCTCCGATCTTGATAGGAGTGGGTGTGACATGTAATGTTTTGTGGTACTGGAACGCGTCGGACTTCATGGAACGGGCCGCTATTTTCAAATAAGTTCACGCTGACGCTGTCAATGCAGCCTGTTTTTTAATTGATCCAAAAGTTGCGAACCCGAATGTGTGTTCACAAAATGTATAAGCTTCTCGTGACGGGGACTATGTAATAATTTAATAATAAAGGCTTCTTCTGGTTACACGTGTAACATCTTCAAATGCGTCATCGCTTCCTGACAGCTGATATAGTCGTTATCGTCTATGGCAGGTGTGATCAATGAGTGGGAGTCTATAAAATATGGATGAAAGTTAGAATGTCAGGAAATCGTGCGTCACGGAATTTTCCTAAAGATATAATGACGTAATGAAAAAGGCCCTTCGCGTTTGTTTTTGTTATTATTTTTAAAGGACTTATTGGCTTCATTGGCTACTTTAATTAATTCAAGTGTTTGTAGTTCCAATTTCACTATTTATTTCCAAAATTACAAGTGCCTACATAGGTATCGCAATATCGATTATTTCTGGACTTTAAAAGAGACTATGATCTCGCAGTTTTTACATAAAAAAAAAAAAAAAAAACAAAAAAAGTGTTTATAAAAACGAATTAACAGAATACCTAAACATAATTTATTGATTGTGTAACAGAGAGATAGAGAGACACAAACTAAAAGAGAGAGAAAGAGACAGGTAAGCTAAGATACATTTTAAAACGCGGTAGTATTAACTCTGTCATCTCGAGGTAGAAAAGTTTAGTGCCAAGAAAATAATAAAGTTTAAAAGGTTTATTTTAAACTTTATTAGCATTGTTCACATTAATTTAGTAGGCTTATTTTATGCTGCAGCATTTTGAGTATTTGATTTGTTTTTTGGAACCTGTAAATTACGTAACCAAATCAAAGATTGATTTATGATAAGCTTAGGGATAAATTCAATTTGATACAACTTACCTTGATGTCAAAATCCCGATCTTGTTGAGTGAGATTCAAATTGAATTTGATTTGATTTTACATTGGTGACAATTTGGTACAAGACTTATTTGTACTTTTTCTTATTATAATTTGTTTTTACCTTTATACTATGGAATTTGTGTCATATTTAATTCTATCTAGACGGGTCGGGGATCGTTTAGTCGCCAGCACATCAAGCTGCTATAATCTGTCGAATTTCTTTAATAGATTTTCAACTTCATCGCTAAAGCATGAAAGTTCTAGTTTGATTGGTAAAATTTGTCAGTTTCGGGTAGGTTTATGTGGTCATCAAGCAGTTGGTCCCGGCTGTTGCTGTAGATTGTTACCCAGAATTTGGGTTTTGGAGGTCAAGTACACAGTCGTTTGATGTGCAATACTGGTATTCAGCTGCATCAGCTCCCGTATTTACAAACGCCTCGTTCATCATCAGCCTATTAATGTTCCCACTGCTGGGACACAGGCCTCCCCTCTCTATGAGAGGGGATGGGCCATAATCCACCACGCGGGCCCAGTGCGGATTGGTAGATGTCACATGTCTTCGAATTTGTTGGTTCTAGGACATGCCCGTTTCGTCACGATGTTTTCCTTCACCGTTTTGAGAGCAGAGGTGATGAAATAAATTACACAAAGTAATGCGCCTGTCTGGTTTCGAACCCACGACTTACTGTTCGTAAGTCGGGGCCGCCACCACTGGGCTACCGCTGCACTATAACGTCTCGTTCGATAAGTCGTTTTTCAGTAAGCCCAAAAACTGACCCCCAACATAGCTCGGAAAAGGCTAGGTAAATGGCTGCCATGGTTGGACTGGAAGTCGACCCCCAACATAGTCGGGAAAAGAAAAAGCTAGGCAAATGATGATGGATTGA
The DNA here is from genome assembly GCA_905147715.2 of Xestia xanthographa. NCBI lineage: Eukaryota > Metazoa > Arthropoda > Insecta > Lepidoptera > Noctuidae > Xestia > Xestia xanthographa. Next base: position 9,399,653 of record LR990660.1, on the reverse strand, counting down.
CAAAAGCTACCGAAATGCAGGTTAAACCAATGATATTATAAAGAAGATACGCCATGTTCATACTGAATGGCGTTCAGATATCGTTGCGTTGTTATTATAACCACGACAGCGATAGATAATACGGAACGTATAAGATAGAAAGAGATAGCTAGCTATCAAAGTGCAACAATTGTGTCACTTTGTCCTCAACAATTTGTGCGTGCTAGTGCGATATCTACCTCTTTTTATTACTATATAATATCATTGGGTTAATCCCATTAAAAAACTTTGTAGAAATACAAAATCTCCTGGTCTTACAAACCAACAAAACATTGCCTTTTCACATGAACAAAAGCCGTAGTGCAAAATAAAAGAAAACGTTTTTCGCTAAAAATATAATAGCAACGTAACACGAATGTTTCTCTTAAAAGGATTAGTTACTAAGTAGGTTGAAGACGCTGCAATTTTTAAAACTATCTCGGCTTCCGTCGTAATCCCGCCAGATGAGATCTTATAACAAATTACGTACACTGGTCGTTTGTTATTTTTGGTGTAAGGATTTAACGCGTTAAAAAACATAGCTACTACACTACACTACAACAGCCCACAACGTCCACTGCTGGACATAAGCCTCTCCCATGATGGGAGGAATTTGCCGTAATCTCCACGCTTGGCAGGCGGATTGGAGATCGCAGTGATGAAAGACTAACAGAAAACGCTGCTGCCCATTCTCTGGTCTACGGAGGCGCAAGGTGTTCTGCCTCAGACAAGACATAGCATCAGCTTGAAAATGAAACATCATTAGAGATCTTGGAAAGAGTTAGAAAGGGACATTTTGCTACCTGTCGTCATTTTGAGAAGTAGTCATTTTGCGACTGAGCCTTTTCGTCACCTACCGACATTAATATTATGTGGTCGGATATTGCTGTAAGACGGCGGATGTATTATTTAATGGGTTGAGTTTCACAGCTGCTTTAATGGCGCACCTATTTCTGTAAGATTTCGAAATTCGTAGTCACTTAACTCATCATTATCTGCCTAGCCTTTTTCTAAATATGTTGGGATCGGCTTCCAGTCTATCCAGATGTAGCTGTATTTTACATGGAGCGGCTGCCTATTTGACCTTCACTTAGTTAGTACTGGGTAATACGATAACCCTTGGTAAGACTGGCTGTCAGACTTTCGGGCCACTACCTGTAACGACTGTCAAAGATGGCAAATGGCAGCCGTGACCAACTTTTTTTATTTATTTTTTATTTATTTATTTATTTAAAGAAATTTTAATACAGAGGTGTTGCTTAATTCTAAACTCGCCAAACTTTTACGTTTGATGGCGAGAGGCGCTCTTTTACATCATAACTAACCACCTTACTTACTTAAATAATACTTTTAATATCTATAATACGTTTATGTTTAAATCTTGTACAATGTATTTAGTTCTGTTTGCAATCCTGTATAGTTTTTTAATTTTGTCTTAAGTGATCCTTTACTAACTTTTACTTTTTCTCTTAATAAATCTATTTTGTTAAACACTTTAGGTACCAAATACTTAGATGTTCTCTTACCATAATAATTTGTTATCTGTGGTTGAACCCAATTATATTATAAGTAAAAAGGTGGTTGAACCAGTCTGTTCTCTCTAACCCTACGTGTGTTGTACTTGTTTTTAACATTCTATTCAACTGCTTAACGTGTTTTCCGAGGCACGGAGGAAACTCGGTATGTAATGAGTATGACTGGTCAGGTGATCACCCATCCGAGGACCAACCCAGGCAAGCGCGGATTAACCTGAAGATCGACCCGAGCGGCTGTTATTAGTTGACTTATTCAGCTGCAATCGGTTAGATTGGACGCCGACCCCAACATAGTTGGGAAAAGGCTAAGCAGATTTTTTTTTATTTATTTATTTAACGGTTTATGTACACACTAAATACAGAAAAGAAGAAAGGAATGGAAAAATAGGTACAAAGGTGATGCTTATTTCTAAAGAAATCTCTTCCAGCATACCTGCGAAAGGAGAGAAGAAGAAGTAAAAAATAAAAAAATAAAAATAAAATTTCATTTAATTCAGACAACAAAGATCCATATTTTGTTAGTATTACACACAGCTTATATTCTAGTGTTAGTAACATTGATATAAAAATAATATTATTAAAACAAAGGACGACCAGGCAGAAAGTCCTACCCAATCAACCTCCGCACAAAATGCCTGATATTTGGAGAATAGCTCTCCGCCACAGCTCTCAGGATATAGTTGCGACTACTCCGCACTTTGCACAGCAGCGAAGCTGTTTTTTTGCGCATTATGGCATGAAAGCCATCTGTGTGGGTCTCAGCAAACATTTCTGAAGCGCTACAGAAACGAGGCAGTCGCAACAACATCCTGAAAGCATTATTATATTGAACGCGGAGGACATCCAGCGATCTCTTGGTGTAGTTGACCCATAGATTGCTCGTGTAAAAACTCTGACAGTAGGCCTTAAAAAGAGTAATTTTTACTAGGTCAGAGCACCGAGCAAATCTACGGGCCAGCATGTTACCTCTGACCGCCAATGCCCTACGCTCCCTCTCAATATCTTTATCATCCTTAAGGTCGTCGGTGATAAAATGTCCAAGGTACTTGAAATTGGAGACTCTGTTTAAATGGAGTCCATTCAGCTTTAGAATCTCTGGAACAGAGTCTGGACATCTACCAGCGGCCTTAAATATCATATATTCACTCTTGGTGACATTATAAATAAGTCCATGTGAGGCAGCATAAGTCTCACAAACTTTGAGCAATTCCCTGATTGCCCCAGCAGTCGGGCCCAGCAGCACCATGTCGTCTGCGTAGCTGATGTTATTGACGCTCACTCCATTTATTCGACATCCAACATTCATGCTGCTGAGCTCGGTGATGAGGCCATCAACATACAAATTGAAGAGCCTAGGGGATGTCAAACCCCCTTGTCTCACACCGCATTCCAATCCGTATGCTGGAGAGAGAGTGTTAGACCACTTAACCTGATTCTTTTGATTGGCATACCAAAACTGGAAGATTTTCAGTATTTCAGCAGGCGTACCCCTGTTCCTCAACTTGTCCCAAAGCACATCATAGGAGACGAGATCGAAGGCCTTCGAGAGGTCAAGGAAACAGGCGTACACCGGCGTCTTACGATCGGTATAATATTGAACAGTATGCTTGAGACTCAAGATAGCAGTTTCAGTTGATAGTCCAGGCTGGAAACCAAACTGTGCTTCATGAAGATTTAAAATATTTTTCAAACAAGCGTCAAGCATACTGTCCAATACCTTAGCCATGATCGTAGCCAAGGAAATCGGACGATAATTCCCCTTATCAGATATGTCCCCTACCCTGTTCTTAACGATGGGAACCACAAGTGTTTTCAAGAAATTTTCCGGCAAGTACGAATGCCGTAGACACATCGCATAGAACAATGACAAGACCCTAGGCATGTGGACTCCTGCATATTTCAAGTGCTCAATGCTGAGTCCATCATGACCTGGAGACTTACCTCTGCTCATTCCCTGAATGATACTTTTGACTTGCTTGGCAGAGAAGTGCATAAATGTCTCCCTTGCCTGACAACAATACTCGGCATCTTCAGAAGGAACTGGTGAACCAAGGGGAGATTGCACCTGGAAATGTTTCATAAACAGGCTTGCAATATCCCCGTGATCACTCTTCCCCTCCACACTCACCGCAAGGCCAGGCTTAACGTCCAACTTCCCTGTGGATTTCCAGAATTTGCCAAAGTTCTTAGTAGCTCGTTGTTCTGCTATTATGTCCATTTTGATATTTTCTTGGTTATTCTGGCACCATTTCAAGCGACTTTTGAAAACTTTGCGAGCCTCTCGCATTTGTTCATAAACATAACCATATGTTGGTCGTTTATGTTCAATCCAGGTTTGAAATTTAAGCCTAGCCTCACTGTGAGCCTCACGTACATGTTTATTCCAGCCACACAAGAAGTGAAGTTTTTTATTTGTTTAATTTTGCTCTCAAAAACTTTTTCGTAATTGTTGGAAAAGTTTACAATTTGTAAGTTTTACCTAATTGTCTTACATATAATATGCATGCTAGATTCACATCCAGTAGATGTCAATCAGAAATATGGTGTTGTAACTTTTTTATTGCTCTTGTGATTGTACATCAGTGCTTGTGATTTGAATAAAAAAAAAAATGATGATGACTTAAGTGACTAACAAATTCGAAATTTTACGGAAATAGGTGCGCCATTAAAGCAGCTGTGAAACTCAATCCATTAAATAATAAACCCCTCTTACAGCAATATCCGACCACATAATATTAATGTCAAACCTCCGATAGCTCATAAGTTTTTCAGCAGGCACGTCGTGGCTTTGGCGTCTGGATTTTAATGTTTACCTCACAGCTTGTTCGAAACGCTGTGGACGTGAAATGTTAAGTTTCTCTTTGTGCTTTTGTTACTATGATTGCTGTTACCAAGAACGCTGGACTGTGGAATGAGAGAACTTTGACTGTAGTTCTAAAATGTTTTCGAGTTGTTGGAACAGAATTGACTGTAGTATCAGCATTCACGCGTTTTGAAGGACATTTTGCACTATTTATTGGCATCAATATACAGCTATAGCTATCAGTCGACGACAGCTAAACTGCCGAATGTTTTAGTAGAACAAACTACATTTAAATCCATCAAAAATCATCATCATCTGCCTAGCCTTTTCCCAACTAAGTCGGGGTTGCCTTCAATCCATACTATACTAATGTCATTAATACGAAAGTAACTCTGTTTGTTTGTTTGTTACCTTTCACGACTAAACGGCTGATCGGATCCTAATGAGATTTGGCAAGGAGATAAATTATATCCTAAGGAAAGACAAAGGCTATCTTTTTTTTTCTCACAGACAACAAAATTTCCACGCGTTCGAAATCGCGGGCAACAGTTAGTTTGGTATGGACTAAGAAATCTCTCATCACGTACTACCAAAACTCAGACTATCTTCAAAGATACACCTCTAATCAAAAGTCCCAATACCAATCATGAATGCAAACACACGACGTGATAGTTATTTTACCTTTGAGTTGGCATCATGCGTCAAAATAAGAGTGACCTTTATTGGTATGACTATAAGGTTGATGTTGCATTGCTTCCACTGACAAATCTGTCAAGGTGACAGTGGTCTTTATAGGGAACGTGCAGGAACTAGAGGTGGCAGCACTAAACGACAAAAGAGACACTATGCGGACAGTAAAGGAAACTTATGCTGTAACTGTCACGCAAATCTCTTCAAAAGTATTATTTTTGATTATGATAAAAAGTATAAAACATGGGTTCCGGTCTATCAATAATGTTCGTCAGCGTAACATGAATGTTGACCAATATGAATTTTGTATGTTTCGTTTACTTTCTCTGATGAAAATTGTGGTGCATGAAGAAACGGTGGCTACAACTTTCTTATTTTCAACACATGTTTTAATGGAAGGGAATCCTTTAGCAGCGAGAACAGTATCTTCAGGCTATAACAAATCAATCCACAATCATTTGTAAAGCAATCACTATAACGCCCTCCGTGGCATTTAGATACAAAACTTAGGAAACCACAAGGAGTGCAGCCAATTAAAAACTTTATTGTATAACCATGTTTATAATCTGAGTTCATGTGGAGACTGTTGAGGAATATTCGGTGTGAACTTCAGTGCAGTCTGGAACGCCCTCCGTAGCATTTAGATACAAAACTTATGAAACCACAAGGAGTGCGGCCAACTAAAAACTTTATTGTATACCAATGTTTATAATCTGAGCACATGTGGACTCTTTGTTCAACTGTTGAGGAATATTTGGTGTGAACTTCAGTGCAGTCTAATCCATAATCATTTGTTATAAAAGCAATCACTAGAACGCCCTCCGTAGCATTTAGATACAAAACTTATGAAACCACAAGGAGTGCAGCCAACTAAAAACTTTATTGTATAACCATGTTTATAATCTGAGTACATGTGGACTCTTTGTTTAACTGTTGAGGAATATTCGGTGTGAACTTCAGTGCAGTCTAATATGTGTGTTCGCTGAAGTATAAATGGTACGCCAGTACCATTTAATGTTTGCTTGGACGGTTGATTTTGAAGGCTATTTCAATGCTGAGTGTAACAAAAACAAATTGTGTTGAAATATTTTTCTTACTGCATTTATCCATTTTTTGCGTTTTTCACATAAACATGGTATGAGAGTACTATTCTTTAGAAAGTACCTAATAGAATTTTATTAAATTTACGCTATTTGATTAATTTTCATTTTTGTGGATGTATTGGTACATCCAGAAATGCAACAATGCATTATGATTAGCTAGAATAATCATTTTCAATAATAAAATTAATTCTGATTACTTGTTTTACATGTCAATGTCAAGTATTAATAGAGCACAAGATTCGGATTGGTGACGCCAGTCGGCAGCACCGTCGTTGTGCACGTTCCCTATACTCGTAGCAGAAAGGTTTATGTTGGGTTACAGCTGTCAGAGATAAGATATTAGGGAAAGGACTGTATCCCGTACAAGTCTTCAGCACCAATAATGCCAATATCCTATTTCATAGCTAAGCCAGTCGATAGCGGCCGAGTTGCCAGCCCGCAAAATACAAATGAACTTGCCTTGTTTACCATAGCCAAGGATAATGTCGAGCAACGAGTTTGCATAGCTGCATTTTTATTGTCTGTGGTAGGTTATTATTTTTTGTTATCTGTTGCAAAGTTGCGATGAAGTCTGAATGCGGTTCTTTGATACAGAATTTTGATTTTAATAAATGACTACTATAACTCGTACATCTAGATTCCACAATCACTTAAGTTCTACACAGCGTAATCTTTTAAATCCAATTAAATTATTCTGCATAAATAATGTTTCGTATTAATATTATATGTAGCAACATTTCACCTGAACCATTAACAACGCAATTCAATTTCTAATTCGCTGTTTATTGGATCGAGTCCAATTTATTGAGCAAACATCAATTCCGAGCAAGTTTCGCATAAATTATGTTCTGGCGAAATTTAATAAAACTTCGATCTGGGCAGATTGGACGGGTGCGTATTCGATATTAAGGCGCTCAGCACACGTAGCAACAAATAGTTGTGGCAACCAGCAACTAGCTATTTTCATACAATTTTGAGAAATACACAGATATAGCAACTCTAGTAGCGAGTGATTAGTTTGCAGTTGTGTCAAGATAGAAGGGTCCTAGTTTCCGCAACAACTCCCACTCTGTCCCCCGCAGCGTTAGTATTGCTACACGTTTCGTCGGAGCTTATTTAAAATTGCGACAACCACTAACTCATGCACCTGACCACCAGTAACGAATACTATTAAAGGTGGCTTTACCTACATTCTCTTCGAGACACTCCATGGCAGGGCAAGTGCGACAGTGTACAGCCAAGTGAGGAACACCGCGGCTAGACGAGCGCTAATAGGAGAATGTAGACAGGGGCAGTAATTGAGAAGCCAATATTAGTCATTTTAGCAGGGTTTATTAGCAAATATTACTTATAATACGGTAACATAAAGATGGCGTCTACACAAGTACAGCGAGCACACATAGACAAAAGTAGAACAATCATAGACACAGCTTGGGAGTGTTGCTAATCTTAAAAACTTTAACATTGCACCTCAACAGAGAACTCTCGCATTCGTCCTGCCTCGGAATGTTTTGAGGTGACTGACAACATTTTATGGTCGTTGACCAGTGTCAGCTACCATAAAAAGTTGTCAGTCACTTCAACTAAAGTTGCTCCGTCTACGGGCCGCTTAAACCTCTCCCCAATTATTATTGTCGACATCGTATGCATTGATAATAATGCACTTTAAACCCACGTGTTTGTTAAAACGTGAAAATCATTGTATTTAAGCCCATTTATTCCATATTGACGGATTTGGCTCATATTAAAAACATTCGGTCGAAACCGATAAATAAATTATTCGTTTAAATGGTGTGAGTACAAAATGTCGATTTATTTTACCATCATTAATCTCTTAATCTATGAATGTTTGTTTGTGAATGGATTTCCATTTTGTGTTTAATCAGAAACATTAAAACATAAATATTTAAAGATATGTTTTTCGATGACTTGGTCCCATTTTACATTTTGGCGCGAATGCAACCCATAGACAATATACTTTCATACGCCATTTTGCGTTAGAGCAGTAATACCATTATAAATTTTGTTTATCGCTTGCTGGTAAGTCGCCTAAGCAAAGGTTTTATCAAAAAATATGTCCTACAGGGAAGTAATTAAAACCTTAGGTTAACCAACACAAAGATAGCTGTAAATAAAAGTGGTAAGAGCCTCGTTCCATTCGCCATTTTGTTCTAGAGTAGTTAAATTTCCCCATACACCAATCAATCACGAATAAACAGAAAAACTCTCAGATACGACTGAAAGTTAATGAGTGAAGGTAATAAAAGAAGAAAACATTGGATATTGAGTACAATGCTCATTAAAAGGCGTCCGTTTCGTAGTAATTACATAAAATCGTAAATTGTTTATCATCAGAAATAAATTGATTCGTTTGAGCACTGCATTGTAATTCTGAAAATGTCGTGCATTGCTTGGCGAGATGCCATTTTGTTATTGGGATAGTTTGTTATGTAACTTTTCGCAATAATGCGAGCAGGAAAACTGTGAACTATTTTCTGAACAATATCTGAGAATATAATCATGGTGGAAAAATCGAACGTACCTTAACTTAAGTATACCTACTTAAGGTTTTTCTGTTGATTATTATTTCTTGTCCTAATTAATTCCAGTGGCTCAATTATGTACTTATGTAAAAGTAAAATATTTCCTTATACGTAATTCAGAGTATTTTATTTTTGGAAAACTGCTTGCTTCAAAAAGCCAACAACCCCTAGTACCAAAAACCTCGACATTAAATACAGGGTGTAAACGGACCCTTCACGCCGCGACCGGCCGTCAACCAAGCATTCTGTACATCAAACTAAGTAACTGTACGCAAAAATTATTGCTGGGAAATATTTTTTCATTGGGGTGAAAAATCACGTTTTACGGTAAAACTCAATGTATAACGCACTCTTGAGTGCGTTATACATTGAGTTTTAGCGTAAAACGCATCGATCACTAGTGATCGATGGTAAAACGTGATTTTTCACTCCACATTGTGCTGATGGACGCATTTAAAATTAAACGAGTTAGGTATCTAAAGTAAAGTATTGTACATTCGCCACAAAGTGAATTCGTCACATTTTTGTAAACTCCATACATTGAAAGTATATTCGTCACTAGTAGGTACCTATTTGAAAAAAAAGAAAAACTTTAAACTTTGACCTCCAATATCTCAGTAACTAGTAGGTTTGGTCCAGAACAAATAAATATCATAATGACGGGGAGAACAAGTGCCTTTCGGCTTCGTTATGGTTCTATTTACACCCTATATATAATTCCACATAATAAGAATGAAAGAAGTTTTCGAAGACAAAACATCAAATCGTAACACGAACGATCGAAAATTTAAAGGGGGTTTGACAGGTTCTTATTTATTCTAGCAGCTACTTTGCTGTCAATGTCACATCGACTAGTCTATGGCACAACTCTTTGTCAGTTCGACAGCTATCCAGAGATTTGTAAACGCTTTTCGTGGTCCGGTAATTCGGTAGATTAAAGGAAAGGGACAATTTCCTGGGTATGGCTGTGTGTAAGTTAACATAACCATTATGAATAGTTGACCCAAAACAATTATTAACGTGTAAGGGTAACTGTAGCTCACTTAGTGCTAATGACTCCTAAACAATGGACGACAGTCGCAGAACCATAAACTATACAATTGACTGCCTTTAAATAGAATAGGTTTCTTTTGGCGCGAAGCTTTAGTCGAACTAACGCCGCTATTTTGTTTTTTCAATTCAATTTCCACAGACAATGTCATAAATGTCAAGAGCGCTTCTGTCAATGTCATCCGAGCTTTAAAAGAACCATGCAGAACTGTGTCGAAAGCCCTTTTGCAATAATTAACCTGATGGATCTAGCTAAATTAAAAAGTACTATATAAAAGGAAAACGTTTTACGATATCCAGACGTTTTATTAAATGGTTACCTTACACCATTACCTACAATTATGAATACGAGTACCATAATAAAATTAGACTGCAATATTAAAACCATATTTCGGCACACCTGTGCCGCCTAATTTAGCCAAAACATTTCTCGGAATTTAAACGTTCTCAAATTCGCTTTTCAAAATTTATAACAAACGTAATTACAGATTACGGAATAAAAAAAGAAAATGGGGAAACGTCCATTTCGAATGTCGCTCCGCTAAAATGTTTGCCATTTGTAATAAAACTTTCCAGGCGCGGTCAATGGTAACTTTTTGAATTTCTTCATACAAATTGGTTTTGCCTCGATTTGCATCGCCATTTTTCATCTTTCCTAAATTGTTTTGCATTAACATTGCTTGGCGTTTTAGACAAATTGTCGCTGATTGTTTGTTTTTGTAATTTGATGACGTTATGCGGAGCTGTAGTGTTTGTTTGCCGTGGTTAGGGATTTGATTTCGTTAATAAATATTGGGATTTGCGAAACGGGAAATTGTGTCGTCAACAGAATTGTGCTTGCATTTAATTAGTCTGTGTGTGTAAATTGTGTAATTGATCAAAGGAATCTAGATTTAGTTTTGTCTACTGTAGACTAGTGTAAACAAGTGCGTGAACTATTTATGAGTAGGTACTGTTTTTCATACTTGATTTAAGTTTGATTCTCCCCAGAGAAATAATCACACTTTCTCGGGCATATTTTTTTTTAATTTTGTGGCCATATCTAATCACACATCAAAAATCGATCAAAAGTGATTATGGGTACAGGCATGATGTTCCATGGTCCGGAGTGAGACGGAATAGGACGCCGTCACCTCCTTCTGCGAAGCAGTAATGCTAGAGGAGGTGGCGGAACGTGAGAGGGAGAGAACCTCACAGCGTCCCGACCGCCGCGGGAGACGCCCCGGGCGTCGGGGGCCACGTGGTGGCCCCCAGCCACCGTATAGCGCGGGCCTGTGGACGGTGGGCTATGGGCTAGCTCGCCGTCCGTCCGTCTCATGACGACAGGCCGTGTCGACGGCGCGTTCGTGTTCCACACGCGCCTCAAGAGTCAGCAATAGGAAGGCCGATACCTGCCGGGGTATCTCTTTCGAACAGTCCCGCACTGTTCGAAAGAGATACCGGGGCCCCGGAACACAAAGGGCGATGAAGGAACATAGATGGGTTTTAGTCAGTAAAAATCTGACACTCCCTCCTGCTCCGCCCAGAGCGGGAGGAGTCATTTGATGACTTCCCATAGGAAAAAAAAAGGCATGATGTTATGCATAAGTAAAATAACTTTTGAAGAACTGATTATTCTATAAACTAAAAAGAGATCATTAATTTCAATTCATTCATTCGTTTAATTTCTACATCACTTTTCGTCTATAACATACACTCTTATAGGTACAAGATAGTTCACTATCTCCTCGACTCATCACTTACAAGTTAGTCGGAGGCAGTAAATGGACCAGCCTATTTGTTATTCAGATTGGACGGACGATACCGCAGGATATAACTTGTGAACAACCCTTTAGGGGTTAAGTGACAGCCTGGTAACTTTATTGTTCAAGGCTAAAACAAATTTTGGTGTTAAATATACGTAAGTAACCTTAAAAGACGCAGAGGAACTTAAAGTTCAAATTAAGCCATATTCAGTCTGTCTAAAAACTACTTATCTACACTAATATTATAAAGAGGAAAGATTTGTATTTTTGTGTGTGTGTGCCGATTTCAAAAATTCTTTCACCATTAGAAAGCTACATTCACCCTGAGTAACATACGCTATATTTTATCCCCGTACTCCCACAGGAATAGGAACTACGCGGGTGAAACCGCGTGACTTCCGCTAGTAATATTATAAAGAGATTTTGTTTGGTTTTATTATATTTTTTAATATTTGTGCGCTGACTATTTAATAATAGTCAGCGCACAAATATTAAAAAATAAAACAAAGTAAAAAGAAAAAAAAAACAATCGGGGCAGTCTTTGGGGACTGCCGATAGAAGTGAAAACAAAAAGTACACAGGTCCCTCCCGTCGTAGCACTGGTTAATGTGGTGCTACGCCGTAGCGGGATGCCTAAGAGTGCTACGAAGCGTGACCGCATGTTACGTCAAGTGACGATGAGTTCAATGTTTTTCCTTCACCTAAAAAGTGCTCAACGCGGCTAAAGAAGTTTTCACTTAAAAAATGACTAAATGTCTTGATTTCGATTTTATATTTTGGAACAACACAACAACACAAATTGTCCCACGTTTGCGCAGGCTTTAAGAGAGAGATCGAAGCTCATCTTACACAAATAAAAAGATTCAACGAAACGACGAAAAAGATTTTCTCAAAAAAGATAAAGTTGCAGATTGCAACTTCATTGGCTGCATTCACCGTTATCTTTATAAAACTTTAGTGAAAAGGCAAAAGTTTTCCTCAAACCTCTTTTAATGCGATGAATCGATGAACTAAAGTTACTTCGTAATATAAAACGACCATTGCAGCTACCGAAATCCAATCGCAGTCTGGACCGGATGAAACAGTTTCGAAAACTAGATAAATCCAATGTAATTTACTTCTTTTTCCTTATTGATTTAAGTTCTATTTGCCTAAGCAAATACAACTAACAGTCTGTAGGAAATATTTATACAGAACCGCAAACTGGGCCTTTGTCCCTAAAACTCCTTTTTAAGGTAGGTAGGTTTGTAGGTAATTTATTTGATTTTAACAAATTGATTATTCTTTTCTTTTTTTTTTATAATAATGACTGTGAATGTGAAAGAGTGTACACCTATAAGGTAGATTTTTGAGGAACAATTTATTTATTTTAAGATCTCATGTAAAAATGTACCAAAAATCACACCCAATAAATGAATTTGAATTTGAAAGTAAAGGCGTTGGAAATCAAGACTTTTATGTTTGACATAAGGTATAAATTATAATACATAGACCTTTTTATAGGGCACCATGGAGATATAAACATAACGAGGTCGTTCTAACATTCGATTAGACAAAGTTTACATAAAGGCAAAACTAACGGAGCGAGGTACAGAAAGTGGTGTCATCATCTGCTTAGCCTTTTCCCAACTATATTAGGGTCAGCTTCCAATTTAACCGAATGCAGCGGAATACCAGTATTTTACATGGAGCGACTGCCTATCTGACCTCCACAACCTAGCTAGTACTGGGCAATACGATACCCTTTCACAAATCTACAAATGACAGCTGGGACCAACGGCTCAACGTGCTTTCCGGGGCACGGAGGACACTCGGCATGTAGTAGGTGGTCACCCATCCACGAACCAACCTAGGCAAGCGCGGCTTAACGTAAAGATCGACCCGCGCGGCTGTTTTTTTGTTAACGTAGTTTTTAACGGAGATGTATCAAAGAAATAGAAAATAGTTTACCTTGGAACGGAAATGAGCGAAGCGGAGATACAAAGGAATCCTGAAGGCCTAGTCATGATATTAATGTTAATCTTGCCGGTAACAATGATGGAAAAGTGAAAATTTATGGCGCTGAAATTAACTAGACGAATACCTACTTAGGTTGAAAGTTGTCCCAACAATATGAAACGAATCGAAAGAGTTTGCTACAAGAAGAAGAGTGTATTTGGTGTTGCTCCCAAAATCTATAATAAACTACCAGACAGAATTAAATGTATGCCTTTAAATAGATTTAAAGAGTCCCTTCAAGGGATACTACTAAACAAATGTTATTACAGTGTCGATGAATATTTAAATGATAATTTCCTTGTATAAATTATTCTGATTTGTGATTTTACGATTCTTAGTTTACATTTTATATTGGTTTTCTTTTTATGATTTATGATTTTATTGGCATTTTATTATTTGTAATATTTTTATTGACATTTCGTTTTTGTGATTTTTTTAAATTTTATATTTAATTGACATTTTATATTTGTAATCTTCTATTTCAGTTGACTTTTTATATTTGTAATCTTTTATTTGAATTGACATTTTATTTGTAATCTTAATTGTTTTTTTCTTCTCTTTATTCTAATTTGTATGTCTGTAACGACAAAACATAGCAAGAGCTTCCACTATATATAAGATCGTAATGTTTATACCTATGTTTAACAAATAAATGATTGACAAAGATTCAATAAAACCCGTAGTTTGAAAGATAGATTAACGTAGACATTAGAATCAGTCAGTCAGTCTATAACAAAGGGTATGAAAGAAACTTACAACAAATAGTCTAATTTGAACGCAGCACAGATAATAGATATTCCATTTCACAGTATATCCACGGTCCCGTCAAAGTAAATACGGGCTCAGCTCAACTGTAGAAAACTACTCGAACTTGGCAGTTGTTGTTACTTGAGACTTGTTTCTGCTAAAGATGAATATTAATATCATGAGATTATTATTTTCTGGGAAGATTTTAATAACAAAAGACAGTTTTGATTAAATCTAAACTATTCAATTCGACTGCCTTTTGTTATTGAAATTCAAATCAGAGCATTTATTTCAATGAAACCACTGTCATTTTACATTTCAAAATGGCTGCCAAATTCCCAATTTAAATTTATTTTTGTGTCAAATCAATTTGTTCGAAACTTATAGTCCTGAACACCAGGCACTTAGTTTAAAGTCTTGTTTCTAGAATCTAGTCTTTGGTTTACGCGGTTAATTTGCCGTGGAACAAAGGCAGTTATGTCGTAGCAGTTAAGATCAATGTTGCTTGACGTCGTAAGGAATCAGATCGGCGCTGTTAAGGTGCGTTTCGTTTATGCGAACACGATATAATTAAGCACAAATGGCAACTTAAGCAGCGGATATGGCGCGAGAAAATAAAGTGTTTTGGTAGTAAAGATATCCTTTTACTTATTAAAGTTTAGAGTAGATATTTTAGCGTGAAATGAGGTGTATTTTATTAAGATAAAGATAGGAATATTCAGGCTATATTTAATAAAGTTTTAAGCAGGAATTGTCGAATATTTCAAGCGAAAAGCACCTCTTGTTACAGTAGACATCTCGAGATAAATATACGAAAGTGTCCCACGGAACATTAACCATCTGTTTCGCTTCACACATTTTACAGTTTTCCACATTTACTGAAAAGATATTCACACATTCACCAAACATTATGCAAGTAGCTGTACTCCTTATGCAAGCCCCTTTCTCCCAATTTTCGGCATGCATTTGAAATGTCACGGTAAGGAGCTCGTGGCTAAATAATAATAGCTGCTCCGATAGCCCGCACGAGCTAGCACGGTTAAGCCGCGCTTGCCTAGGTTGGTCTGTGGGTGGATGAACATTAATTGCCTAGTTTCCTCCGTGCCTCGGAAAGCACGGTAAGCCGTTGGTCCCGGCTTTCATTTGTAGATCTTTGACAGTCGTTACAGGTAGTCAGTGACCCGAAAGTCTGACAACCAGTCTTACCAAGGGGTATCGTATTGAACAGTACTAACTGGGTTGTGAAAACTGACGAAGATACGACGCTTTTAAAATTCTCAATACGACACGCCGCGCCGTGCTATAATTTTTAGTGCGTTGAGACGACATGAGCCCCCACTCCCGAGTTTTGATGCGTTTTTATCTTCGTCAATATTCATTGATTTACAAAAAACAAAAAATGCGTGTCCATGATTTTCCAATACCCTAACCGACGGACTGAATAGATTTGCAATTTATTGATGGTGGAAATAAGCCTATTAAGACGCTTGGATCTCAGTCCAGTCACTTTTCTCAATCACCCTGCTGCATTGTCACATAACGACTGAACTGTGAAGAAAAATTTAAAGTCGCAGTTAAAGTGTTCAAAAGTATATGTACGAGAATTTTCGAGGTGTCAAAGAAGTCGGATTCTCAAGCTCCAATGCACACACGTATCTCGTAAATACTATAGTGTCGTCAACACTGCAAGAGGAAATCCTTGCGATGCGCAGCGTACCTCGTGAAATGATAATATTCACACCATTTTGCGAGGGATTGAGGTGTGAAAACCGTAAAGTAAATGCGGTTTTTATCACAGGGAAAACCCGATAAGAACATCTTCTTTTTATATCATTTACTTTGTGGTTTTCACTGATAAGGAGACACGCTCTGATTTTTCGCATTTATGTACGTATTGTATAATTATCACTTTCTTCGTGAAGGAAAACATCGTGAGGAAACCAGCATGCCTGTGAGATATTTCTTGACGGCATGTAAAGCCAAGTCAGAGGACCATGGACGGCATAAAAATTCTAACACCAGGTTAGTTAATAACCACACGATTAAGAATACTAATAAGGTATTACTGAAGTAACTGGAAATCTCTTTGAAGGTCATTGTACTCATCATTGTGAACAATTAAAATTACAACTGTTTACTGTAATTTTGTTGATATCGCTATCAGCGATCTCAATTGTACTTACCCGTAGAATTAACAATATTCTATTAACTGCTAATGAGCTATAACAATTTCGGTGTACAATTAAGATGTTTCTATGATATTTTTATAATATTGAGAAAAACAATGGTCCCCCCATAATCAAGTTATGCGAAAATAAATTCATGGAGAAGCTGATTTTGTTAAAATCAGCTATAGAATAAAAATGAGTATTTCTTTAAAACAAAAATATATTTAAATTGATGACTACATTGACCTCTTAAAAGTTTTCAGTTATTTAAAAAACAGCTTGTATATGATGGATTTTAGTGCTAAGCAATTATCTAGCCTTGCGCTAAAAGGTAATTCTGGAACAAATAGAATAATGTTGGTAACAAAAATTTGCGTTTGTAACAAACACCTGTACAACCGGTTCTTATTTATTGATTTGTATAACTTAAGTGGGTTTAAGATAGGAAACTTAGTACCAATAAATATTTTAACAAAAGTATCTATAACTTAACTTCAGGCAAGTCATTTACCTTGAGATAGACTAACACCTCTGGAGCAATTAGACGAGTGGTTTAGAATCAGAGTTACGTAAACGTGACGTAAATACGTCATGTAAATTCTCAGTCAATCAGTAACATTTACCTGATTTTAAGAATTTAGAGTGTCCATGGAGTTCAGGGCGGAGCTTGTGGCTAAATAATAACAGCCGCTCGGGTCGATCTTTAGGTTAAGCCGTGCTTGCCTAGGTTGGTCTGTGGATGGGTGACCACTCATTATATGTCGAGTTTATTCCGTTTCTCGGAAATTACGTTTAGCCGTTGGTCCCGCCTGTCATTTGTAGATCTTATATAGAATTGAAAATAAATCGGGTTTTCAGGTCTATGGGTTTTCAGGCCCACAATAAAGGTTTTTTTTTAAAGATTGGTGTCTTGGAATTGTTGTATTGTTTTATTTAATTTTGTTTTGTGCCATTGACATTAAGTGATTTGATCTGACATTTATTTGTTTCTAATATTTTAATTATTTTTGTTATTGAATTCACATTATTTTTTAATTATGCAATCAGCCGACTAAAATTGAAAAAAAAATGTGTTTGTGTTTTGTATCTTATATGGGTCTATGACCTGAAATAAATGAATTTTATTTATTTTATTTTTATTTATTTATTGTTTTATGGTGTCATCTACCCCATTAATTTACAGGTGCCGTTGTTGCCATGACTTCATTGACAAGACAGTCCATGGTTACTTACTTTATGGTTTATTTAAAAGGTAGATTTTCCTTCCCAACGACAAAATCTGCATCATTTAAAATCAAAACATCCTTGTTTCCGCGTTGTATTTTAACCAGACGATAAAAATAAATGTTTTCATTTTACAGCCCATCCTAGTATGTTTCATCCTATAAAATCTATGCCTCGTCTTGCTAATAATAATATATTAAAATCGTGTGCGTTTAGACGATATGCTTACTGACGCGTAACGCTCACGATCGCGACGTGACTCGTCGAAACTCCGCGTTCTCGCTTCATTTGCCCGCCATCCCGCCATCCCGCCATCCCACCGTCCCGCCATGCATAACGTACTGAATGACAGACTATAAATATTAATAATCTGTGCCAGACACGGAGATATTAACATAATTCCGACATCTGAGATTCTGAACAAGCTTGGATATAATGTTAAAGTAGATAATAGTATTTGAGTTAGAGTAAGACAAAGTTTCGATTGGAAATGTTGAGTGATAAAAATATAATCAGCAATCGCAGTACTATAGAATTGTTTATTATCATTTATAGTTGCTGTATGAAAAAAAAATGTGTAAAAAACATCATTGTTTTTTCTAGAACGTACCTAAAAATACCAACAAAAATAACGTTATTTTTCTAAAAACAATGTCCTCTATAAACAAAGACGTCGACCTTTTTATGACTAATAAAAATAACTTTCTTGTTCCGAATTACACAGCAAAACATAATTTAATAACAAACAAAATAGCCGGAGGGCCACTATTTACATTATTAGACCAAAATGTATAAATAGCGCTCTAAATATACAAGCAGAGACATAACAATCCCTTCCTACGCAGTTCTATGTAGAACGTAGGGGTGAACCAGAGTGCAAGCGGGAGCGGATGCTTGCGCGGGCGCGTCTTGCGCAATGTAAGCGTGCTTATTATTTCCTACTTTTGAGTATCATCGCTTCGATAGCCGCGTCGCGTAGCGGTAACTCAAGTCATGACATACTTTAATACTCTAAACCTGAAGAAATTAACGGCTGTTTTCTATAACTTACTAACGTATAACTGTTAGTTTATATGCCTACGTCTCGTAGCTATAGGTGTTTCTATAAACAAAGTTAGCTTGAAATATCCTATCCGCGTCACCTACCTGTCACTTGATTCATAGAAAAATCAAAGAAAGCTTTTCTGTGACGTTTTGTTTCTAACGGTCCGTAAGCTAAATGTCAAACAGACAGAGATAGCAACCTTCCGTTAGCTGTTAGTAAGTTATTGAAAATGGTCGTTAGTGAATAATAGAGCGGACATCGGGAATATTGTCATTCAGTCACCCAGAACATTTTTTATTTTGACACACAATTATGCTACGTGACAAGCGGGCGTATGACATTAGTCAAAGTCAAAATTATTTATTTGCAGTAAATGTGGTACAAAAGATGGTAAATATGTAGTAGTGCAATGACACATTTCGCCATAAAATTGGCATGCAAACATTATTTATTATTATTTAGTCATTTAAGGATCATGCCTGTCTAAGGGCTCATTTACGCAGACGCGGCGCAACATTGCCCGTGCATCACTCGCTGCGCGCCGTGGGCAACGCGACGGTGCACGCGGCTTTACACGCGCAAATACCTACAAAAATAATAGCAGATGACACCGCCTCTCCGTAAACGGAAAAACGCGCAACGCACCGCCTGACACACCTATATCTAATTATGTGTTAATCATTGTTAGAATGTAAAGTATATCTGTTACTTTCCTATTTGGCCAAATAAACTTATTAAACCGTTCGACATAATGAATGTGAAGACGCCAAGCGACCGAAACCGCCCCCGCGTCCGCTTGTCACTCAGATTCGCTCCCTAAGCTGCTGCCATCAAAGAGGCTTATACTCATTACGATATAGAAGTACCTTTCAATATCATTGATCAGGCTATTTCTGATACAAAATAGACGCTGCTTTTACATTTCTCGAGAAGCTTTTGAATAGAAACAACAAAAAAAAATAGAAATAATGTATTATTTGAATCAATTTGTATGTTTTGACGTCTAGTGTCCGCCATATTGACTTTACGTGACGTCACATACTTGACATTGAATAATGTATCAAATCGTATTGTTTCAAAGAAGCTCATGTACTTATGACGTATCCGAAAAAAAAACTGAGCCAAATAAATCAGAAGAAGATTTATTTTGCAAATAACTCACTTTACCATCGAAATTGGAACATGAACATCACAAACAGAGGGCGATCGATTCATTAGCAAGTCAAACGGAGACCTATCTGGTGCGGTATCGATTTATTATTCGAATAATTCATCGAGAATTGATTATCTCCCGCCGTTTGATCGGGACGAAATTAGCAATCACACTGTTGCGCGGCTTTGCGATACGCGTTTGCGAATGCGACACATGGGACGCCAAATTATGTTTGATCCGGGCTTGTGCGAAGCAATTTTCCTTCTTTTAACAGAAAAAGGATCGCTAAGTTTAACGAATCGTTTCATAATTTCATTTTCGAAGAAAAAGAATTTCGCATAACCAAATAAATGATAAATGATGTTTATTTTGCAAGTAGGTTTTTACAAACACTTTTACACGTCATTTTTTAAAACTAGATGGGGCCGGTGTTTCGTACCTGACTACTCTGAGAAGAAACAGCCGAAACAAACTCAGAGGTCATAGTCTCTTTTAAAGTCCAGACAATCTTGCTCAATTCACATGAGGACTATGCAGATTAGTGTCTGATATGGTCTTTTGAAGAAAGAACCATACAGTTTTGAGTGGACCTGTCCAGTCAGTGCAAGCATTTGTCAGTTAACGTATAGCTCGACTTATAACTCAAGGAGCTCAACGAAACGACGAACAATACCAAAGAAAGGACATTTGGGTAGGTCGCTTAGAGTACTCAAACTGTCAGATAGTTGTGGGAAAAAATAAACAAAAATATAAATGTGACCCACATGGTTGCCACATTCACAATAATCATATAAAATTCATAACAAGTTCTATTCAAAAAGAATGTAAATAAAAATCACAAAAATCATTAAAAGGCACAATGATGATAAAAAAAAGTAAAATACTTAACAAAATAAGTATTCATGTCAAATCAGTAAATGTCAAATAAAATAATAAAGTAAAAAATAATAAAATACATGTCAAAACATTACATGTCAGAGTGTATAAAAAATAATAAAATACATGTCAAAACATTAAATGTCAGAGTGTATAAAAAAGGAAAAGAAAAAATAAAAAAAGGAAAAGAAAGGAATAAATAATAAACAAGCGAAGTCCGAAGCTTCGACATTCACAGAGCAAATTTCATTGGAGCAGCTTAATCCCAAGCCTTTTTATCTTCGAGATAGTGATTAACATGATAAGTAGTAGGCTTTCAGGCACAGCTTCCGTTTTATAAACGATTTGAATTTATTTAGGCTTAGTGCTTGAATTTGGCTCGGAAGTTTATTGTAAAAACGTATACATTGGCATCTGAACGTACCCCCTATTTTTTTTAGCCTCGTTGCAGGAACAACAAATTTGTGTTTGTTCCTCGTATTTATGTTGTGGATATCACTGTATTTTTTAAACAAATTAATATTTTTGTGTGCGTACAAAAGGTTTTCATAAATAAACTGAGAAGGGACAGTAAGAACATTTTTTTCATTTTTTTTCATTCAATTCATCAGCCTATTAATGTTCCCACTGCTGGGACACAGGCCTCCTCTCTATGAGAGGGAATGGGCTATAATCCACCACGCGGGCCCAGTGCGGATTGGTAGATGTCACATGTCTTCAAATTTTTGGTTCTAGGACATGCCGGTTTCCTCACGATGTTTTCCTTCACCGATTTGAGAGCAGTGGTGATGAAATAAATCACACAAAGTAATGCGCCTGCCTGGGTTCGAACCCACGACTTACTGTTCGTAAGTCGGGGCCGCCACAACTGGGCCACCGCTGCTCTCGTAAGAACATTAATCTCTTTAAATTTTTCTCTGAGGGAGTATCTGGGACTTAATTTATAAATTGAACGAATTGCCCTTTTTTGCAAAACAAATATTGTCTGAATATCGGCGGCATTGCCCCACAAGAGAATACCGTACGACATCACGCTATGGAAATAACTAAAGTAAACTAAACGGGCTGTCTCTAAATCAGTTAACTCACGAATCCTTCTAACGGCGTATGCTGCAGAGCTAAGTTTTTTTGACAATTTGTCTATATGCGAGCCCCACTGAAGCTTGGCATCCAAAGTTATGCTTAGGAACACTGTGCTATCTTCCGGTTTCAACTCTTCATCCTTAATTAGTACAGTAGTTTCCACTTGTCTTACATGGGGTATCGTAAACTTAATACATTTAGTTTTTTTCTCATTTAGGAGTAGGTTATTAACATTAAACCAATTAACGACTTTTGCTAGGGCGCTATTAACATCATCCGTAACTAACTGCTGACGTTTGAGTTTAAATAAAAGAGAAGTGTCGTCTGCAAACAATACTATGTCATGATTATCCTATAAGAGGTGAGGCAAGTCATTTATGTAAATAAGAAACAAAAATGGACCAAGAATTGAGCCCTGTGGTACCCCCATTCTTACTACGGATCCGGGAGATCTCTTCCCGTTAACATCAACTTTCTGAATCCTATTACTCAAATATGAAATAAGAAGATCCAGAGAGAATGAAAGAGAACAATGTCGGCGTTTGCTCACATAACGCCTATCCTCTAATTTTGTGACAATATCGAAACAATTCATCCTTCTGAAAGATTTCCTCAGAAAATACATCTTAAGAATATATAGAACTCAAACAGTACCGATATCACTCGCTTCACGATTGGTTTACCGCTCGATAGAGCCAGAGAGTTCAATTCTGCTATATTGGGCAGGCACAAACACAGGCCGAACAATCGGTTTTACAGGACACGGAAAAAGAAAAACAAGGCCAAGATAAAACAAGAAAACAAATCAAACTTAACATCAAGTTTTGATCACGATAAGACGGCGCGTACACTTTAGACAAAACAATCTGACAAAGACACAACAGTTTAGTCTTGTTTTGAGTCTTGAATGAAAACATGGTATTATTTTGTAAACATACGACTATCAAGCTGCGTTTCATATCACATGATATGAGCAAGGATGCGTAGCGAGCGAGGGTTGTGTTTGAAACTAACCAATAGTAAAGCTTCTGTTTCTTATTTTAAGCTAAGCTTACTATGTGATTGGTTAATTTTATGCACATCACTCGCTGCACATTCTCGCACATCTCTGGTGGAAACACTGGTTGTACACTCTCGCCGAGACACGCCCAGGTAGAGCGAGTGCGAGAGTGTAAAGCTAACTCTCGGTGTTCCTCACTTTGCTTTACACTCTCGCACACGCCCGTTACTGAGTGTCTCGGCAAGTATACAGCTACCTTTAGTAAGAGAGCGCACCGCCACTATCATTTTCATTGAGCGATCCATCTAATAGACGATTTTCAGTAAGTCTACGCACAGCTTTAGATACTCCTATCTCCACGTTTGCTTACACTCATATACTATCAAGTTTAATGCGGGTCAACCACTTTTCAACGTTATCACTTAGGGCATAAGAGTGATAATTGGTAGACCGTCAGTGATATCGGTAGTACCTACCTATTTTTGTTTTCTCTAAGACACACCTAAATCCGATCTGAAAAAACGTCAAATAGTTAGACGGTGTTTTAGGCATGAAGCTGTAATGGGACGTAAGTAGATTAATAAATAAATGTTTTGTTAACTATTTTGCTCACCTTTTGCAAGTTTGTTAATAATAAATGAAACTAGTAGACACTATGCAGAATACATGCTTTACACCTCGATAAACAACAACAACAGCCCATGACGTCCACTGCTGGACTTAAGCCTCTCCCATGATGTGAGGAATTTGCCGTAATGTCCACGCTTGGCAGGCGGATTGGAGATCGCAGTTATTAAAGACTAACAGAAAACGCTGCTGCCCATTCTCAGGTCTACGGAGGCGCAAGGTGTTCTGCCTCAAACATTAGTCGCCTTATACGACACCCGTGAGTGTAATGGGTTGGTTCTATTCTACTCTGCCGGGTACCACACGGTTTCGATAAACGCGGAGACAAACACTTTTACTAAGTACAAAAACACATCGAAAATAAAAGGTTTTCCCCCAGACCATTTACTGCTAGATAGAAGTCCCTGGGGTCTTATTCGTCTTGGACAAACAAACATTGTCCTAACAATGGGTTTTATTAGATAGAATGCAATTACTGGGACTAGTTCGGGACGTTGTCGTAATCCTGCGTCTTTCCGTTCGAGATTCAAATGATTCATTGTAGTTGGAGGAAAGAGTTTGGGATGAATACTCAAGTCCGGTCGAGTTTGTTTTTGATTTCCTGTTGGAAAAAGGTTAGACAGACGACGAAAAACAAACTTTTTATATAGTCGACACTAACTTAGCTGGTCAGAGACTATTTAGACATTACTATAATAGTATTACAAAACCAAACAAAACGAACGGTACAGTGAACAACAGCGAGAAACCATGCAAAGAAAACAAACTATCATCTCCCGCAAATTCATCGAAAACAAGTAAGCGATCTTTTATTTACAAGCAACTGAAGCAACACAGCCAACTCGTTAGCTTTGGACCAAACGAAACGTGAATAAAATAATAAAAGCGAACGCTTAACCGACCACGAAACGAACAAAGTCCGCAGCTTGAGCAAAACTAATGCAAAAACAACTAGTCTAGGAAAAGTTGTGGAAAACCCCGCTAATTCTGAATTGGGATGAAATGTTCAGCTGAGTTTTATAGTTTATAATAACTCTGCAATGGACGCTTTTGCGAGTGCAAAGGAGTTATGAAACAAAAGAGTTGCAACGTTGACCACATCATCGCTTACCATCCGGCGTGATTCAATAAAATGAACTATTTAACTCAAAACTGCTGGATATGGTAATGTCATTCGTTTTTCTTAAGAAAATAAAACATGAAAAAACTGTCCGGAAAGTGAAGAGTTATGTAACATATTTTCTAGAGGAATGAGAAACATTGAAAACAGAAAATGCAAAAAAAAAACCGGTCAAGTCCGTGTCGGGCAAGCAACTAGTTCATCTTAGTCACTTTAAAGGATTTATTCTAAGGATTTTGTATTTGGTACAAAATTATCCAACAACCAAGTTCAACAACTATTACTGCTAAACTGATAAAGTTATCTTAGCCGCTATAGTTTTCCTTTAAAGTTCATGAAATGCACTATCATCATGAATTTTTCCAGATTTTTCAAGCCACCAGTTAAACTTTAAGAGGGGAAGACTGGTACTGGAACAAAAATATAATTATTTTCACTTTAAAGTTTAAAATTCCGTAAATGGAGCATTTCGAAAAATAGTATTAGAAACCCTTAAGTCATTTGAAAATACCTATTCAACGATACCCCACAGGATGGGGTAAACGACGAAAAAAAAATAATCCCCACTTCACATGTAGGGGAACTACCTAAATCCCCTAAAAATATATTTTCCAAAATTTCATTTTTCCACTTTGTCGGCGTAATTAATATTCATACCTCTACAAAATCACAGCTTTCCCGTACTAACGGTCTCTTAACAAACCCTCAGACGGACAGACGGACAGACAGACAGACAGACAGACGGACATGACGAAACTATAAGGGTTCCTTGTCAGGATAATTTTTTCTAATAATACAAAACAACTAACGCATAACGTTTTTAAAAAACAAAAAACTAGGATAAATGTTTTCGTTTGATAAAAGTAATAACTCAGATAATACAATATCGGCCCTAAAACAACCTCAGACGTGCTCAGAAAAAAATAAATCAACCATTTCTCTTTGAAGAGAGCTAAAAGCGTACGTAAGACATTTTTAATTGGCTTTCAAACCAAAAGCTCAAATATTGCGTGGTAGTAAAATAATTAATCTGAGTACAATTTTGCTAACGTTACTAACAATATTGCTAGGTACTCTAATTACTTACGGGTGTGGGTATTTTGTTACATAAATTGGATACCTATACTTAAAAGGCATTTACACACCGACTCGGGAAAGAAATATATTGCCTTGTATAGTTAAATCTATACAAATAAATAAAATTGAAGTCTCTGTTTATAATTTAAAAATAACAGCTTTTTTTACTGAATGCATAGGAAAGTATGTACGGCACTTTTAACATTTTTTTTTCTGTGTTTTCCAGCTAATCTCCAAAACTGCTAAATCGATTTTGACGGGACTTACTGGTAGATAGCTGATGTTATAAGGTAACGTAAGCACAGAATAAACGTAAGTAAGTTAGGCTACTTTTATTTCAGAAAAACCGGTCAAGTGTAAATCAGACTCGCGCATGAAGGGTTCCATACCATCGTAGTACCCGGATCCCCACAAAAGGATTGGGGTTCCGGGCAAAAAAATTAAAACCCTTCAAATTTTTTAACAAAATTAGATTCAAATAGGGAAGTAATACCTGTATCTACACTAATAATATTATAAATATGAAAGATTTGTATTTGCGTGTGTGTGTATGTTTGTAATGAATAAACTCAAAAATTACTGCGCCGATTTCAAAAATTCTTTCACCGTTAGAAAGCCACGTCTTTACTGAGTAACATAGGCTATATTTTTATCCCCGCATTCCCACGGGAACGGGAACTACGCGGATGAAACCGCGTGACGTCCGCTAGTTTATAATATTTTCACGAGGATGAAGGTCTCGCAGCCAGTAAGCCATTAGTTAACAGCTAATCTAAACAAAATATTATACTGTGCCATCCAACGTGGCAATGCTGTCAGCCTTTCGGGCACTTTTTCTTGACAGCGATGTGGACGAATTTTTGACGCTGTCGTAACCCTTTTGATACCTACTTATACATATTTTTATTACTATTATAATAGTAATAAAAAGAGAGTTGTAGTATGTAAATAATGTAAAAAACACCATCAACTTGTCTAGAAAGTTCTATTGTGAGCGCCTATATTATGCATATATTATGACTTGCCTCAATGGGGGCATCGCTCATGAATTCGCCGCTAGAGGCGTTCGTGGAGAGTAAGGTCTTCCGAAATGTCAGATGTCATACAGTGTTCGCGCGTTGTGTGCTTTTTTATCACGTATTTATACTAATACTCACGATTGTGTTCTAGACTGAACCATTCCTGATTAATTATGACTGGGTCTTATTTGTTAGCATTTGGAAGTAGAACGATTTTGAAATGTTTCATGCTTGCTAATTTTAGAGAGAATGTTGTAAATATGTATCTAAAGTTTACACAATGTTGTTATACGTAATAAAATAAACTTTTTATGACGTTATTGGTACTTTAAAGTATAAAATAGAATTATTGACAAGACCTTACGCGACAGTGGCGCCATAACGATAGCCCCCATTCGTTTGTGTGGTCCAGCCTTTAACATGTTCAGATTGAAATCCTAAAACGCCCACTAAAGCTTTCATTGGAGCCGTACAATCACAGATATAGGCACATTTACTGATACTATATTGGGGTTGAACAAGGCGTTTTCCTGGCCGTAAAGCGATACTTAAATGTTGCCCTTTTCCCATAAGAATAACGCCGAGGAAAGTGATAGGATAATAGGATATGGGTTTCGGTGTTAAAATGCTTTAGGTAAGTATCAGAGGATCTTCCTGCAATTTTCTAGTATATCTTACACTAGCGGACGTCCCGCGGTTTCACCCGCGTAGTTCCCGTTCCAGTGGGAGTACGGGGATAAAATATAGCCTATGTTACTCGTGGATAATGTAGCTTTCAAATGGTGAAAGAATTTTTTAAATCGGTCCAGTAGTTTTTGAGCCTATTCATTACAACCAAACAAACAACCAAACAAACAAAGTTTTCCTCTTTATAATATTAGTATAGAAGTATAGATTATTATCTCCTTTATTCTTACATTTTTATCTTTATTATTTACATTTTTTAATATTTCTTAAAAAAACATTTTAAAAACATTATTATTTCCGTTATTCAGTTTTAGACAAACTCGTTATATTTTTAAACATTAATACAAAAAAATTTAAATAAAAACATTTAAAAATATAAAAAATTGCAGCCCACCGGTATCGGGAACAGGGTCTAAGCCAAGTCCAAGGGTCCAGAAAGAGGAACCTCCTAACAATACGAGCCGTGTCTAGGGGTACCGCTTTCTGAATCAAGCCCTTGGATCCAGCTCAAGCCTCCTTTTTTTTTTCGGATGGGAAATTATCAAATTACTCCTCCCGCTCTGGGCGGAGCAGGAGGGAGTGTCAGACTTTTACTGACTAAAACCCATCCATGTTCCTTCATCGCCCTTTGTGTTCCGGGGCCACGGTATCTCTTTCGAACAGTCCTGCAACCCCGGATGGTAATGAGCTAGAGCCTCCTCAGGTATTGATCGAACGAGGCTCTTCTTATTATTATTATCTACATCATCAGCTGCTTGTACCGTCGGACTGTCAAGTCATAGGTCTCAAGTTCGAACCCAAGACACACATCTCTAATTTTTCGGATTCATGTGCGTATTGTATAATTATCACTAGCTTCGGTGAAGGAAAATATCGTGAGGAAACCAGCATGCCTGAGAGATATTTCTCAACGGCTTGTAAAGCCAAGTCAGAGGCCAAAGGGCGGCACCAAAAACCATACAAACCATAAAAACTTTTGACACCAGGTTAGGTATTAACCACACGATAGCAGAAAAAAAGAGCACGGTCGGTTTCCAGTCTAACCCGATGTAGGTGAATTTTACTTGTAGCGACTGACCGACAGATCTGCACCCCTAGCTAAGTTGACAATCTACAATCGTTAACGCTAGTACGTAGAAAACTATTCAAATGAATGGGAATGACATCATCTCAACGTTAAATCACGTGATCAACACAAACGAATAGAAAATTCGTAGACAAGTTTACATCGTTCAAAATGATAGAATAGAATATTATCGTTTCTACAATGTTGATCGCTAAACTCTTTGGTAGGAACGTTCACTATAGACTAAAGTGTAGGTTTTTTCTACAGACATTAGAGAACGAGCGATCGACTTAGTCGTGTCAACTTGGCTACCAATTTAGCGCTTTCTAAAAGCGCTTACGAGTCGTTTACGATTGTAGAAAGAGAATCTATACGAAACGTTTGTAACTTGGCTAGGGGTGCTGGCTTCCACAACCCAATTACTAGGTAATACAATACCTCTTGGCAAGAGTTTGGTTAGATTTTCGGGATTGGCTGTCTTTTATAGGACCCGTAACGACTGTCCAAGATCTACGAAAGACAGCCGAAACCAATGACTCAATGCGCTCTTCGAGACACGGAGGATTCGGTTGGCCACCATTCTACGGGCCGAACTGGGTTGCTCAGTGTTGCTCACCCTTAGAGATCGTCCCGTGGGGTTGCTATTATTTGAACACAAGCCTGTCCAGTATTGCTCACATTTTCATAAAATAAAACCTTTAAAAAACTGTACGGTCAACACAGTATCGTCAACAGTTTAAAACCGCTACTAATCATTTGCCTATATACCTTTTCCCAACTATGTTGGGATCGGCTTCCACTCTACACGGGTGCAGCTAATTATCAGTATTTTACATGGAGCGACTGCCTATCTCATCCCCACAACCCAGTTAGCACTGGGTAATACGGTACCCCTTGGTAAGACTGGTTG
Organism: Xestia xanthographa; assembly: GCA_905147715.2. Taxonomy (NCBI): domain Eukaryota; kingdom Metazoa; phylum Arthropoda; class Insecta; order Lepidoptera; family Noctuidae; genus Xestia; species Xestia xanthographa. The sequence goes on along the minus strand of LR990660.1, from coordinate 9,370,366 downwards.
TCAGACTTTCAGACTATCTTTAACGACTATCTTTCTTTCTAACAAATGACACCCGGGACCAATAGCTTAACGTGCTTTCCGAGGCACGGTGGAAACTATGTATGTAACGGGCGGTCACCCATCCATGGAGCAACCTATGCAAGCACAGCTTAACCTAAAAATCGACCCGAGCGGCTGTTATCATTTAGTCCCGAGTTCCTTTAAAGGCAATGTCAAATTATCAACTAAGAACATGCCGTTGGCTGTACACTGTACATCATCAAACGTTTACAATATTAACACATTATTTACCGTATGCAACACTGAGCTGTCTTGTGGGGAGTCAAACCCACATAACGCGAGTTTAACCCTTCGTTAGACAGATCACTTAACACAGGTTTAGGGCGGATGCTACATAATGTGGAACTGTACTACAGGGATAGACCAGAAGGTTGGAACCAACCACTAAGGTCGATGAAGTTTACGGGAAAACATGGATTCTCTTTTAATCAGTGGGTTTACTAAGCAAGAGGAGTGAGGTGTTTACAGCTACTAGTGTTTATTTCGAAAAATCTCGAAAGTACTGTTTTTCACACATGGCAGCTTGATGTAGAATGATCTTATGCTGTCTTGCTGATTGCTACGAATGACAAGGTACAAATTACGAAGCCGTCAACCAAGCATTTTGTACTGCGCACAACCCTCCCTAATAAATAAAGATTTAAAAAAAAAAAAAAAACGAAAAAATGTTTTTTTTTTTACAGTATGGTTCATCTTGATAAAAATGAAAATAATTACCATTTACATTTTTTGATTGTATTACATTAAGGTTCAGTTTTTGAGGAAGATTCTCTGAGGGGGAATAGTGGAATAACTCAAAATGAAATGGGGACTTTCTGGATTAATTTAACATTGAAGTCCAGTTTTCCCCCCCGAGGGGGATTCTCTTAGGGGGATTTGTGGAATAAACCCTGGGAAACGACATTTTTGTTTTGGTGCTCACGCATTCAAAACTGATAAGTAGATGTATTGAATAGTACAGGGGTCATGGAGGTTTTCTACGTATGTTAAGTTACATTTAAAACTTGTATTTTCTTAAAACGTATGAGAAAGTTAGAACTTTGATTTTCAATATCTCCGTACTAGTCTTACTAATATGGCCTCTCTTTGTATAGATTTCCCGTACAATGAGAGATCTCTCATTGTACGGGAAATCATGCAAAATGCGACTACGCACCGACGTGCGTAGTCGCATTTTGCATGTTACGTTTAGGTCCTATTATGATAAGGCGAAGCTTATTGCCATCAACCGTGCACTAATTGACAATAAACCTTCTCCATAAATATGTGTACTAAGTAATTTAAAATTTGACATTTAGATATTCATTTAAAGTAGGTATAATAACATTTATATAATTAAAATTGTTGTAATTTAAAAAAAAAAAACAAAATCTATTTATTTGCCAGAATGTAGGTTTACAAAGTATGATCTTAAACTATAATGGCCCCTTTACATTCTACCATTACATATGGTGTGCAAATATTTAATTTTAATCTGCACAAAGTTATTGTTTCAATTAATGCATTCAGAACAAAAATAAAATAAGAAAATTAAATAGTCAGTAACAACAAATAAGATCTCATGCATCGATTACTAGGAATAAATAAATAATCTAATTGATGTCAAAGTTATACCTATGTCAGTTCAAGTGATAAAGTTTTATAAAAATGTCAGATTATGAATGTAAGTATGTCATAAATAATAGTATATTGTAATTGATAATGTCATAAATATTAATTCGAACATCAATAAATTATTATTAGGTATATACCAATATTATTAATTTCTGTTTCACTCTCCGCGATCTGACATGTATTCATTAAGATTATAAAAGCATTTGTCTTTTAACCATTGCGTTACTTTTTTTTTAAAAATGTTCAAGGGAAGATCTTTAAAAGCATCCGGTAATTTGTTATAAACTTTTACAGCATTTATGTACGAGTTCCTCCTATACAATTCGAGCCTACATTGCGGTACACAGAGCTTATGTTTAAATTTATTTTTATTTCTAGGAACTACATTTCGTTTGGTTACATCTTTGTGTTTAATGAAATATTGCGGATGCCGTTTTACAAATAGGCATAATTCTCTAATATACATACACGGCAATGGCAGAATATTGCACTTTTTAAACAAGGGCTTACAACTATCCGTATACCAGGCCCCACAGATTGCACGTATACATTTTTTTTGTACTATAAACGCTTTTGTAATATCCACCGAATTACCCCACAACAAGAGACCATAAGCGAGTACGGACGAAACGTATCCGTGATAAGCACAAAGAGCAGCTTCTGTTGATACCGTGACTCTTAATATTTTTATTGCGTAGACAAATCTGTCGAGTTTATCACAGACGTAATCGACGTGTGTTTTCCAGTCGCAATTCTGGTCTAGCATTATCCCCAGAAATTTAGTAGTTGCCACTTGTTCAATCATCGTGTCATTATATTTAACCTTTAACGTTAATTGCTTTCTTTTATGGGTTTGGAATTGGATCATTTTAGTTTTTTCCATATTAATTTGTAAGTTGTTAGAGTGTAACCAGTGTATTATTTTGTCTATTGCTTCGTTTATGTCTTGCTCATATGTGTCTGCATTTTCACATTTCACAATGAGAGTTGTGTCATCGGCAAACAAGATTGTGTTATGGCAAATGATATTTGGGAGATCATTAATATATATGAGGAATAAAAAAGGTCCCAATACACTGCCCTGTGGCACTCCAAAATTATTTAGTCGATATTCACTTCTATGTAAAACCTTCTTATTATTATGTATTTTAGAAATTTCCACACATTGTTTTCTGTCATTAAGGTAGTCTCTCAACCAGTCATTTGCTTTGCCTCTTATTCCGTATTTTTCTAGTTTATGTAAGAGCAACTTGTGGTCTCCAAATCGAACGCCTTACTCATGTCTAGGAAAATCGCAGCAATTGGTAAACTCTCATTTATAGCCTGGGTGACAATTTTGATCAAATTGAAACATGCCAATGAAGTGGTACTATTCTGTCTAAACCCAAATTGCTCATCTTTAAGTATCCGAAAACTTGTTGTAAAGTCTTGCAGCCTTTTTAGCATAATTTTCTCAAAGATTTTTGACATTATTGGTATAAGCGTCAAATGAAACGTTAAAACATTGACATTCACAAACACACACACATTGAACACGTTGAAACATTTTGATTTGATGATGAGATGTTTGATTTGAATGAAATAAATTTTTGTTCCTTTTTAATTATTTCCGGCAATTTATTATAAACTTTCATTGACATGACTAGAGTACTTGTTGAATGCATTTTTAGCTTAGACCTTGGTAGGTTTAGTCTATTCACAATTAACCTTCTCTATATATCGTTGTTATATGACACATGTGTGTTATTGCGGCGGCACTGGTCAGGTATACCCACGCTTTTCAGGTGGAGCAAACAAAAAACTTCAACTCAAGCTTAGTCGGCCTTTTTAGCTTAGAGCTTAGAGGTTTAGTCTATTCACAATGAACCTTCTCCATATATCCTTGTCATATGACACATGTGTGTTATTGCGGCGGCACTGGTCAGGTATAACCCACGCTTGTCAAGTAGAGCAAACAAAAAACTTCAACTCAAGCTTAGTCGGCCTTTTCATATCTGCGAGAGCTCCCCTTATCCTTTATTCATCGTTTTTTACTCATTTCGCCTAAGCTATGAAACGGCATTTTTTATGCCAAAGTAAATAAATATTTACCACATTTTTATGATGTTTTTAGGTCGTTATATGAATATTGTGAGTAGATTGAGTGATTGAGTAAACATTGTTTAAATTATTCGGAGATGAAAATATTGTAAAAAAGATAATTACGGCTTCAAAAAAGTTTAATTTTGTGTTGGATGTAATTACTAAGGTTTTATGTATAAAAAGTTTTTTACAACTACGCCCACAAAAAGACACTTATAATAGCTTCTAAAAGGTCACAGACCCTAATTATCCGTCTAAGATCTTGGACGAACGCCCTACTCCCTAACGCTTCGTATATTCGGATCTATCCGTCTCTCACTCGCACTCATCTGCAGACGTGCGCGAGAGAGACGGATAGATCCGAATATACGGACGGAGCGTTACAGAATAGGGCCTCTGACTCGTGGTCTAGTGGTCACAAACGCGGCTGCAGAGCATAAGGTCCTGGGTTCAATTCCCAGGTCGGGTTAAGTGTTATTGGGTTTTTCCATCAGAAATTTCTCAGTAGCAGTCACGGAGTCTGTATTTGTAGTTGATGGCAATAGGCTCGCCCCCTATTACCACACCACCACACCACCACAACAGCCCATAACGTCCACTGCTGGACATAAGCCTCTCCCGTAAGGGGAGGAATTTGCCGCTTGGCAGGCGGATTGGAGATCGCAGTGATGAAAGACTAACAGAAAACGCTGCTGCCCATTCTCTGGTCTACGGAGGCGCAAGGTGTTCTGCCTCAGACATTAGTCGCCTTATACGACACCCGTGAGTGTAATGGGTTGGTTCTATTCTACTCTGCCGGATACCCTATTACATAGGACTTTAAACAGAACTGGCGAAATGTGGGTGTACTATTAGTTACACCTCTGCCTAACCCTTCGGGGATTACAGGCGTGATGTTATGTTTAATGTAAAGTCTTGACCACGCACCACACGTTCAAGCGAAAAGCGTTTTGTCATAGCGACTGCAAGTAAAACAAATGAAATAAGATGTCTAGCACGCCTTGAGTTACCACGACGCGACAGAACTCACAAAAAGGAAACAAGGGCACTTGTTCCTTTTTTTTGAGTTCTGTAACAGTAACAAGCGATATTGTGATGTGATTGATACCCCTATGTGTATGTGTATATTATCATATACTTTTTTAGGATAAACTTAGGTATTATGATACGTAACCCCGTAGACACCTGTTCCTGCGTCACATCGGACCACACCCGTCGTGGAAGTATTTTATTATCTGTACCGTCGTGGCACAATATAATCTATATTTTTGTATAATCTGTGTAAGCAACTCTGCGCGCCACACTCTCACCGACACCCTTTGACGTGTGCACATATCGGCAATCGTTGTAACCACCTATAAACTATTATTATCAATACAGTCCTTTAATATCGCAGCAAGTAGTTTTACTTCATACACTTCAATACAATAGTCAAGACCACAACAGCACAAACTGGAGCTTGATTGATATTCAACAACACCTAGACACTACGTAGAGTGCCTTGTTCCCAAAGGAAAGCCGGCAAGAATCGGCTTCTTAGGTCCCTGCGCGCCTGGTAGCGTGTAGCTAGTCGCATCGCCCAAAGCCGTGACCCAACCCTAAACACGTTTCTTCAAGTACCAACATAACACGACGTTTGAACAGGGTAAGGACCTGTATATCAGAGTGCCTAGAGCTTTCATGAAGCTCTCGACATACGACGAGAATTGAAATAGAATATCGAGTTAATGTAATATGGAGAGTTTCAAACTTTAGAGGTTATCGCCCTCCGTACCACTAGGAATGTTAATTATGTAACTTGACGCTGGTAGTGACGGGGTTTTTAATTAGTTGAACGGTTGAAAGTTGATTTTTATACGAGAGTAATTTGGTTCGAGTCTTGTCGACGACTAAGTTGGTAGATATGTGGATTTCGACTCAATTGGAGTTGGTTTTGTTGTGGACTACTTCAACTTTGTAAATTGTGGATTTTAATTTAGATAACATATTTGTTTTTACTGATTTGAATGTTACGATGTATCTTACCTCTGCTATTTCGATATAATGAATATGCGATGCATTGATCATCGACCAAACAAACATTCGATGTTTTGAACACTCGATGTATTGAGTGTATGATATAATGAATGTTCGATTTATTAACCATTCGATATTATGAACGTTCGAGTATTCAGACGTTCGATTTATATTTTGTCGATCAATTGATATTCGATTATTTGGCATTCGATATGGCATAGTACACCCATTTCTTACACTTCTATATCCATACTAATATTATAAAGAAGTAGATTTTTTTTGTAAGTTTGTATGGACCCCCATACAAACTTACAAAAATAACTAATGATCCAATTCCAAAAATTCTTTCACTGGCAGAAATTATGATTATATCATGCATATTACCCGAGCTATCAAAATTTTTGCGGACGAAGTCGCGAGCGAAGTACTAGTTGCTGATAGTCATGTATGACCGGCAGAGAATGGGCATTTCTGTTACTATTGTTATTACCTGGAACATGTTTTATCTTGGTTAATTAACACCTACTGTTAATTAATGTCGAACGCCATTTTCCTTATAAACTAGAATATGGATTGGTCCATATTCCAGTTTATAGGGAGTTAAAAAAATGAAATTAATTAATCAATGATTAATTTCAAAAAGATCAACAAGAATGAAGAATTCTCACACAATTTCTTTCACACACAAGCCACCATCTTTTATTTTATTTTCATAAACCCGTTTCAGGTGACCGATGTAACCACCTTTCAAGACTCGTAACTCACTGCGAACGGTCTCATATGGCGGCACCGAAAGCCGCCATTTTCATATGAAACTGCTGTAAATCTTAAATATTATTTATCGCTGAAGCTGAAAGGTGTTGAAACACTAGCGTCTTGTGGAAAGCCGTAATTAGTTTTGTTACCGAGTGTAAGGAATTCTCTTTTGTCGAGTTATTTTTTTTTTGTAAAAAAATGTTTGTTTGAAGAAAAATTTGAGGTTGAGAGTTTTGCAAATCAGAACATTAAAATAAAGTGTAAAAAACCTCTTAGCAAAGCTTAAAGGCACTTGTTCTCCCCGTCGCGTCGTTGCGATAGTTTTTTTGTTCTACACCATACCTGGGAACGTTCTAGTTTTGGGGGTCAAACTTTTTGACCAGTTTTTTTTTTTAAATACAAGTTTTAATGTAAGATATTTTTTTTTTTGAAACACCTCTACGATCCCCGTATTATTCAATCTATCCATCAGCTCGTTTTGAGTGCATTTCATTGAGTTTTACCACAAAATATGATTTATCACCCCAAAAAAAAAATCGTTTCCCAGCAAATTATTTTTGCGTAAAGTTACTTAGTTTGATGTACATAATGCTTGGTTGACGGCTTCGTGATGAGGTTGTTTACACTCTGTATAAACTCCCATGCTATTTGGGGTCGGCGCAACACGTTTTTTATTTCATTCTCCTCTGTCAATCGTCACGCAATCATCTACTCCTTTATCTTTCATATCAGTCTTAATCCATTGATAAATGATAAATGATGTTTATTTTGCAAGTAGGTTTTTACAAACACTTTTACACGTCATTTTTTAAAACTAGATGGGGCTGGTGTTTCGTATCTGACTACTCTGAGAAGAAACAGCCGAAACAAACTTAGACTCAGAGGTCATAGTCAGTGCAGTGCGGTGCGATGCGCGCTCGAACACGGACGTGTTTCCACTGTGCACGGCACGAATTTTATTCGCGTGTTGCGCGGCCATAGCCGCTGCCCGTAATAACTATGAGTTCGAAACAACTTATAGTAAATGAATTGCTGGCATTCCTAGTCCATGCCATCGACTACATGGACGAGATGAGCATCCTGCAGATATGCCGTCCAATTTCAAGGAGGACGACATCAGCAGCGGAAAACTCCTGCTGTTCCAGTCTCTTGGAAAACTGGACCAGAGCTGCTGGAGTCTCGGCGCAGAGATGGAACCGAGAAGAGTCTTCAGGATATCCTCGATATGTTGAAGAAGGCTGACCCGGACGACGTGCCAGATTTCGTGGCGAAGGAGCTAGGAAAACTGCCCCCCGTCACTTTCGATCACGTCGACGTTACACGGCTGCTAAAGGACATCACTTCCTTGAAAGCGGAGATGACCAAGATGCAGTCCAGAATGGAGGTATCAGAAAAAACCAATACCGAACTACGTGCGGAAATAGCATTATTGCGCAACGTCGGTTCGGAAATTGGGTCACCTGAGGCCTCAAAGGTGAACACTCGTCGAGGGGCGCAAAATGCAACCGTCGGCAGTTTTGGATCGGCGAACACAAGTGCGTCACCAGCTGCCGATAGCGCTGAGCAAGCCGCTCGCCGCCGTCGTCGGCCGCGCCACAACACCGGCTGCGGATACGTCACGCCTAGGTACGTCGACCCCAAAACGTGCCTATGCTGCTATCGTCACCAGCGGTAAATCTGATGCGGTCAACCTGCCCTGGCTGCGGTCCGTAGCTCCGTGCCAAGGACGAGCCAAGTTGATGAGGAGGGCTTCACTAAAGTGGAAAGGAAGAAAAAGAAGAAGCCCTGTTCTCGTAACCTGTGCGGTACCGCACCGAGTGGACCCAACATGCTGCTGCGTCCTGCTGTGCCTACGACGCAGCTGTATATTTCATGTCTGCATCACTCCACTACAACTGAGGAAGTGGTGCAGTATTTGAAAGTGAAGACCAGCTGGACTCTGAGGGTCGAAAGGTTGGAATCGCGCCACAACATCAACTTTAGGTCATTCGTGGTACGAGTTCCAACCCACCATCTAGAGACCTGCATGAAGGAGGACTTTTGGCCGAAGGGTGTCGTATATCGTCGTTTCCGAGGGCGATTACGCGACACCACGCAGCGAAACACGACGCCGACAACGTTGCGTGTATAGTTATAGTCTCATAAGGTTTAAAATATGTATTAGTTTATTATTGTTGTTAAATGTATTTTGTGTATTTTATCTATGGGCCTAGTTGCTTGAAAATAAAATGATTATTATTATTATAGTCTCTTTTAAAGGGCAGACAATCTTACTCAATTCACATGAGGACTATGCAGATTAGTGTCTGAGATGGTCTTTTGAAGAAATAACCATACAGATTTGAGTGGACCTGTCCAGTCAGTGCAAGCATTTGTCAGTTAACGTGTAGCTCGACTTATAACTCAAGGAGCTCAACGAAACTACGAACAATACCAAAGAAAGGACATTTGGGTAGGTCGCTTAGAGTACTCAAACTGCCAGACAGTTGTGGGAAGAAATAAACAAAAAATATAAATGTGCCGTCAACCAAGCATTCTGTACATCAAACTACTTTTTTTTGGGGTGAAAAATCATGTTTTATGGTAGAACTCAATGCAACGCACTCGAAACATTGTGCTGATGGATGGATTGAATAGTGGGGTCGTGGAGGTGTTTAAAGTAAAAATCTTACATTAAAAACTTGTATTTAAAAATAAACTTGTCAATAAAATAGAGCTTTGACCCCCAATATCTCCGTAAGTAGTAGTTTCCAGGTATGGTGTAGAACAAAAAATGATCGCAATGACGAGGAGAACAAGTGCCTTTCGGCTTCCTTAAGAGGTGTTTTACACCCTTTATACAGTCATTACCAATTCACTTAAAAACCTAAAAAAAACTCCACTTAAACATGTCCAAATCTTGGACAATTCAGCAAATCACAGCGGAACTTTGTGACAAAGTAGTGAGGTAAGTAGATCGTTTGAGCCAGGCCGGTAATATTTGATGTTCGCCGACCATCGCTTCTTGCTCTCCAAGTCACATTAGGCCAAAAATCACCACATCGATCACTATAACGGCCTCGGTAACGCTTAAATTGATACTTATTTTCGTAAAGATGGGACGATTTCACATATTTTGGGTGAAATACGGTTTGAGCTACTTATCTTTGGTATTTTATTGAATAAAGAACAGTGTTAAGGAAGCAGTGGAAAGAAAAAGAAAAACAAAGTGTTTATTTTTATGACCAGATATTTACTTCTAGCTGGCCAGCATTATGTCAAGGTTACAATCATTATTTTTTCCAAATTCTTTTTTTTGTGTTTTGTAAGTGAATGACGATATTTTCAATACTCAATACTCAATTCTTTTATTGCATTCCACAATGTAGGGTTAGGTGGTAAACATTTTTTTGGAAACAATCGTGGACCCTGTCGGGCACAGCAAAAGTAAGATTATGTGGAGAGGACTTATCATTTAAGTATCTTATAATCTAACTTATTCTAAGAAACATTAACATTACAAAAAACATTTACTTATTTTTCAAGTTTTAAAGATTTATCATTTAAATATTCGTCGACACTATAATAACATTCGGTCAATAATAACTTTTTTAGCTTATTTGAGAATAAATGGAGTTTTTTTTTCTTCTCTTATGGATTCTGGTAACATAATTATTGTATATTTTTATTGACATAACCAGAGGACTTGTTGAATGCATTTTTAAACGGGATTGTGGTAGGTGGATTTTCGAGACCTAAAAATATCTTAAACAAGAAAAGCTATCCTAAAACGAACATAATATAACATCACGCCTGTAATTCCTGAAGAGTTACGCAGAGGTGCATCTAATAGTACACCTACCCACATTTCACTAGTTATGTTTAAGTCTCGTGTAATAGGGAGCGAGCTTATTGCCATCAATTGGGCACAAATCCAAACTCCGTGGCTGCTACTGACAAACTCCTCCTGGAAAATCCAAATAACACTTGGTCCGACATGGGAATCGAACCCGCGTTTGCGACCACTACAAGGCAGTCAATAATGCCTAAAATGAAAAGAGGCCTAATCGCGCATGAATTCGCCGCTAGAGGCGTTAGTGTAGAGTAAGGTCTTCCGAAATGTCAGATGTCATAATTATAGTGTTCGCGCGTTGCGTGCTTTTTTATCACGTGTTTAAACTAAGGCTGCGTTTCCACCAGAGATGTGCGGTGGAAATGTGTCGTGCGATGAGGTCTAGCCGTGCTGTGAAAATGTGTGAGGGTTTCCACCAAAGCTGTGCGATGAAAATGTGCCTGCGAGGATGTATAGCGGAGCTGTGAAAATGCGCATTAATGTGTGATGCGAGGATGCGTTGCGTAATTTGTGGTGCGAGCTGTGAAATGTGTCGACGGGGGTGCGGTGTAGTGGCAACGGAGTAACGCGAACGCCTGCCTGCCGCTCACGTCTCACTTTGCTGTCGTTAGCGCTTGTAGTCGTACGCATGTCGTACGGTTGCGTGGCATAATGGACGAAAAATTAATTGATGCCGTTAAAAAGTTTCCGTGTTTGTGGAACTACTCACACACACTCACAGTATGCGCAAACCTCGCAACACATCCTTCTCAACACACATTCCTCGCAACACATCCCTCGTACACATTAATCGCTTGGTTTGTATGCGCATAAACCTAGCTCCGCTGAGCCGTTTCCACCAGAGCTGTGCTGACCGAGGCGAGATAAATGAAGCGATTCTATTGGTTCTTTACAAACACATCCCTCGCTACGCATCCTCGCACATCTCTGGTCGAAACGCAGCCTAATACTCACGATTGTGTTCTAGACTGAGCCATTCCTGATTAATAATATATGTCGGAGTTGGTTGTCAATTACAATTGTGGGTATTCAACAAATTTTGTTAAGAGTCGATTTTTTTGTTAATAATTCAAGTGATTTTAGTATCAATTACTATCTAGTAAATCGAATCATAATTTATTAAGTACTTGGTGTACACACCAATTGATTTTTGGCAACTTATTTCGATAAGTGTGACCGGTAGTTTTGTTCAAAACAAATTGATGACATGTTGTTTTATTTTTTTAATTGATATTCTTTGTGAATTCACTATTCTTTATTTACGATAATTATTGTTGTATTATTTGATTACTTTGTAATGTAATTCTGACTAGATTTAGCACATTTTTATGTATCAAGTAAACACGTGACGCACTTCCGCGCGCCAACGGACAGAGTTGTGGAGGGATTGCAAAGTGGGGGCATAGTCCTATAAAAGAGCGTGCACTCAGTAAGCTCGTCAGTCCCAGTCCGATCACCATGCTTGGCAAGCCGATCCCTTGGGCGAAGCGAGCCAAGTACTTGGGTGTTATCCTAGACCGACGTCTTAACTTTAGTGAGCACATAAAGACGGTGCGTTCGCGTGCCGCCTTTGCTCTCGGTAGGCTTCACTACATTCTGAACGCACGTAGCAAATTGTCACTTAAGTGCAAATTGCGTATTTACACCGCGTGCATCAGGCCTATCATGACTTTCGCATGTCCCGTTTTTGCGCACACCAAACCCTACCATCTTCATAAGATGCAGACCCTCCAGAATAGGTTCTTGCGAAAGGCCACAGGTGCCCCACCTTACGTTAGGAATGAGCAACTCCATGTTGATCTCAAAATCCCCACCATGATGCAGTACATGAAACGTCTGACCAAGGGCTTTTTCGATTCAGCCGAAAAACACCCTAATCCGCTGATCTCCTCAGCAGCCAGTTATGCCCCCTCTAACATATCTAGGATTCGTAGACCCAGACTTACCCTTGTCACTCCCGATGACCCCATCACCCTTTATCAAGAGAGCTGTAGGGAAACGAGTACACTACGTAGGTACAAATACAAAAACCGATTTAAACCGCGAATCCGGTCCCGCCGGCGTGGACCCCCGCGACCCCCCATTAACGTCACTGCACGACCCCAGTCCGACATGCTCGATGAGCCAATTAATGATCCGACCCAGCCTGTTGTTGTCCCTTGCTGCCCTCTTGTCAATGACCCACTAAGCCGAGGCCCGAACCCCACAGGGGGTGCCCTTAGTGACGGTTCATTTAATGTGTAATTCCTGTTAGTTTGTAAGCCCTGGCTGGGGGCCTTAAAGTAATTTTTGGCCACCACAGGATTGTCCGGTTAAGCAGTCAAGCAATCGTCTAGAATTGCAACTGCGAGTGGTCCCTCCTAAAAAAAAAAAAAAAAAAAAAAAAAAAAAAAAAAAAAAAAAAAAAAAAAATAAGCTCGTCAGTCGGTCTTCGGATTCGACTCATTACAGAGCTCCCTTGCTCCCGACAAAACTGTCGGTTTACCTGGTACAGCGCTACTGTATATTTACAGTAGTTGTAAACTTGCTTATAGCGAGATACACTCTGTAATTGGGTGGCTTGGCCACTGTACGAACTGTGACCTTCTAAGGTCTGTTCGCCTATTGTTATCTTTTGTTTTTATTGTTATTATTGCCATTTTTATATTGTGTGCTATTTTATATTGTGTATTGTGTGTACTTACTGTAAATATAACACTGTAATTGCCTAATACAGTCTTGTTTATCCCAATAAAATGGGAACTCCAAATCCTGACGATATACCTCTCGGCACTCCTGATCCTACATCAGAAGTGGGATTAGGTTTAGCCCAGGAATCGGAAGGTGTTGGTGATCCATGGCGAGTAATGTTAGAGCTTCAGAATCGTAATATGTCTCAGTTAATTGAAGCGATTAAGACGCAATCCACTCAGTCTACTGTAATTGCTTTGCCCGTTTTTGACCCAGACCTACCCGATTCCGATGCTCAATCTTGGAGTACAACCGTAGATATTTGCCTATCGGAAAATCCTCTTCAAGGTGGTACTCTTATTATTGCCCTCACTAAGGCCTTAAAAGGCAGTGCTAACGTATGGCTTTCCCAAGTATCGTATGCAGGTATGACCTGGACAGACTTCAAGAGTCTCTTCCTCTCTCGTTATGCCATTTCGGAAACTGTTGCCGCTACCCTCATTAACCTTCATAACAGTCAACCAAAAGAAGGTGAATCTTTAGCCGCATACGCCAGTCGACAGGTCACTTCACTGACATCTAAATGGAATAACCTGAGTGTCGAACACATTGCTGTTTCTACTGTACTGGCCCATGTCTCCAAATTTGATTCCCGTGCTCATCGACTAGCATTTACTACCGAAGTACAAAGTAGGCACAAACTTCAACAAGAACTGAGTGTCTTGTCTCACCTTAAGAGAAAGTCTCAGATTTCCTCTGACCAACATGATTCTTCTCAACCAAAGAAGTTCAAACCAGGTACAATAGTATGTCACTTTTGTGGTATAGTGGGGCACAAATCCACTAACTGTCGCAAAAAGGCCGAGAACACTAGCAAACACCCTGGACTAGCCAGCTCGTCACATAAGACGACGCCAAAGAAGATCGTCTGTTACCGCTGTGAGGAGTCGGGACACGTCGCTCCTCGCTGCCCAAAGGCGACCGGAAGGCGGCCGGGAGGTTCAAGTGAAGACACCGGGAGTCTGCCGTCGACCAGTCCATCCGTAAAGAGAGTTGAAGCTTGTGATGTACGGCCTATCACTGGTGTTCTACAGCAATCTGGTGAGTCGTTTGCATTTTGTTATGACTCTGGGGCTGAATGTTCTCTTATTACTGAAACATTTTCTGAAAAGTTGTCTGGCAAACGTATTTCTTGTATGGTCAATGTTATGGGAATAGGAAATTCTAACATAATATGTACCGAACAAATTCTGAGTGAAGTAGAAATAGATGGTTACCATTTAGAGATACTGTTTCATGTGATGCCGGATGCCTATATAAGTCATAGTATCATGATAGGCCGTGAGATATTAAAATTAGGTTTTGCAGTTAACATGACTGAAACAAATCTTACTATTTCAAAAGTTAAGTTTATTGATCAATGCTCTATTCCTGAGACTTCTAATTTTCATGATATTGATACAGATATTCCATCTGAATATAAACCACAGTTGATTGAGCTCCTCCAAAAATATTCTCATGCTTTTGCAAAGGGACTACCATGTACTCGAGTCACATCAGGTGAACTTAAAATACGCCTCATTGATCCACATAAGACAGTCCATCGCCGACCGTACAGACTTACTCCAGACGAAAGGCAGTTAGTTCGTTCCAAGATTAATGATCTGATTGACGCTCAAATAGTTAGACCTAGTTGCTCTCCGTTTGCAAGTCCTATTTTATTGATAAAGAAGCGCGACGGATCAGATCGAATGTGTGTAGACTATCGTGAGCTCAATAGTAATACTGTAGCAGATAGGTTTCCACTACCCCTAATAGCTGACCAAATCGCAAGGTTATGTGGTGCTAACTTTTACACTTGCCTTGACTGTACTTCTGGGTTTCATCAGATACCTATTCACCCTGATAGTATTGAGGCCACTGCTTTTGTAACACCCGATGGGCAATTTGAATATTTGGCTATGCCATTCGGTTTACGAAATGCTCCTAGTGTTTTCCAACGTGCTGTAACAAATGCATTAAAGCCCTTAAGTCCAGTGTCTCTTTATTTGGAGCACCTTCTCGAGTTATAGCTGACCAAGGTCGTTGTTTTGCTAGCAAAAACTTCAAAGAATTTTGTGATTCCCATAATATTGCTTTGCATTTAATAGCTACAGGTGCATGTAGGGCTAATGGGCAGGTTGAACGGATAATGAAAACATTAAAAAGTATGCTTACCGCCGTTGAGACCAGTGAGCGTTCATGGCAAGATGCCATTGAAGACATTCAAATTGCTCTTAATTGCACAATGAATAGAGTTACTAAATCTAGTCCTTTACAATTATTGATTGGACGAGTTGCTAGACCTTTGGGTTTGATGACTATTGACAGTGAAGAGGTAGAAGTAAATCTGTCCTATGTAAGAGAACAAGCAGCCCTGGGTATAACTAAAAATGCTGAATACGATAAAGCCCATTATGATAAGACTAAAGCTATTTTGAAAAAGTTCCAAGTTGGAGACTTTGTTCTTATTGCTAATGAGGAACGAAATCAAACTAAACTAGATCCTAAATTTAAAGGTCCCTATAAAATTTTAGAACTATTAGATGGCGATAGATATTTGTTAAAAGCTTTGAATACCAATAGAATTTACAAATATGCCCATGATCGTGTACGAAAAATGCCTGAATGTCCAGTTATTGTTAGTGATGATGTCAATACTGACACTGATGATGAATCATCTGCTGCTGACATAGTATAGCTGAATTGACAAGATGTCTATGTTGACTCTTGTTTAGCTTGACGCTTAGTCGGATGTCTATGTTGACTCCTGGATTTGGACGTTGAACTTGACGCTTATGCGGGTTGTCTATGTTGACGCCTATGCGAGTTGTCTATGTTGACGCCTATGCGGGTTGTCTATGTTGACGCCTATGCGGGTTGTCTATTTCACTCCAAATTACTTGTCGAATCCCATGGTGTGATTTCGGCTGGGAGACTATGTCTCTACTTTAGTTGAGCTATGTATTGTCAGTTACCATTCAGAATGACCATACTGTATGGTCATTCTGAATGGTTGCAATGCAACTGCTATTGATAATAATTTTATTTGACAAACTCAGGATTTTTCTTTTCAACACAACTTTTGTTAAGGCTTTTGTTTGTCAGAAAGGCCGATCGATATTCACAAGAGATTTTCTTTTTCAGGATCACACGAGGTCGTGTAGGACGTCAGTTCTGGCCGTGTCGGAGTTGGTTGTCAATTACAATTGTGGGTATTCAACAAATTTTGTTAAGAGTCGATTTTTTTGTTAATAATTCAAGTGATTTTAGTATCAATTACTATCTAGTAAATCGAATCATAATTTATTAAGTACTTGTTGTACACACCAATTGATTTTTGGCAACTTATTTCGATAAGTGTGACCGGTAGTTTTGTTCAAAACAAATTGATGACATGTTGTTTTATTTTTTTAATTGATATTCTTTGTGAATTCACTATTCTTTATTTACGATAATTATTGTTGTATTATTTGATTACTTTGTAATGTAATTCTGACTAGATTTAGCACATTTTTATGTATCAAGTAAACACGTGACGCACTTCCGCGCGCCAACGGACAGAGTTGTGGAGGGATTGCAAAGTGGGGGCATAGTCCTATAAAAGAGCGTGCACTCAGTAAGCTCGTGCTCGCGCCAGCCCGCGTGGCTGAGCCAGTAGTTCAAAATCAGTCCCTAATTAATGACACCACTCAGATCCAGCCTGTCCCCTTGCTGTCCTCTCCCAGCGACGCCCTAAGCCGAGGCCCGTACCCCGCAGGGGGTGCCCTTAGCGTGTAGTCGTTTAGTTTGTAAGTTTTATGCCCTGGCTGGAGGCCTTACACTTAAGGTACCCACAGGATTGTCCGGTTAAGCAGACGACAACCTCTCTAGGTTGAACTGCGAGATGCCATTTCGAAAAAAAAAAAAAAAAAATAAGCTCGTCAGTCGGTCTTCGGATTCGACTCATTACAGAGCTCCCTTGCTCCCGACAAAACTGTCGGTTTACCTGGTACAGCGCTGCTGTATATTTACAGTAGTTGTAAACTTGCTTATAGCGAGATACACTCTGTAATTGGGTGGCTTGGCCACTGTACGAACTGTGACCTTCTAAGGTCTGTTCGCCTATTGTTATCTTTTGTTTTTATTGTTATTATTGCCATTTTTATATTGTGTGCTATTTTATATTGTGTATTGTGTGTACTTACTGTAAATATAACACTGTAATTGCCTAATACAGTCTTGTTTATCCCAATAAAATGGGAACTCCAAATCCTGACGATATACCTCTCGGCACTCCTGATCCTACATATATATATATAGATAAAACTCAAGACCTTATTTGTTACCTAGTACTTTGAGGTAGAATGATTTTTAAATGTTTCATACTTGCTAATTATTAGGGAGAATATTGTAAATATGTATCTGAAGTTTACACTATGTGTTTATACGTTATTAAAATAAACTTTTTATTTATTTATTTATTTATTTATTGGCCTATCTACAATTGTTACACTGTTTATTCTAAAAATACAAGCAATGTAATACAAGCATAGTGTACAATATGATGCGATAGACACAGCATGCAAAAAACAAAATAATATCAAAAATTAAATTACAATAGTAGTGCAGAAATAACACTTTCAACAACAGTGGGTAGTTTTAGAAACACAGTAAAGACAAAGATGACAAAGGAAAAAGAAAAAAGTCATTATGGTGAGTAGTTTTGATGGACCTGGCGCTTGAACTTCTGAAGTGTTGTGGAAAAAATATCTATTGATTCATCGCAATTATTAAGAAGCCGGCAAATTCTGGGGATGGGGGAGTTGGATCCTGACACAGTTTTGCGGAATGGGGGACGTAATAGTTTTATAGGGTGACGCGGATATTTGTGGGGTAGGTTAAAATTAAACTTACTTAACAACTGGGGGCAGTCTATTTTACTCTGAAGTATTTTAAAAAGAAAAATTAAATCTATATTATCTCTTCGTTTTTCAAGTGTAGTCATGCTAAATTTTTTCAGACGTTTTGCATAGCTCCGTATTTTTTTGCTTAATCCCGCAGAATAGGCAAGATGGTATAAAAATCTTTTCTGGATCCTCTCTAACCTAAGACTATGTGTTGCATAGTGGGGACGCCATACAACCGCGCAATATTCCAATACAGTACGAACGAGACAATTAAAAAGATAAATCTTAGTTTTAGGCTTGCGAAAACATTTAGCATTACGTAACACAAAACCGAGTGTCTTTGAAGCTTTTTTTACAATGTTGTCCATGTGCGGAATAAAAGTTAATTTACGATCCAGAAGGACTCCTAAATCTCTGATCACATCAACTTTACTGAGGTGCGTACCATTTATACTGTAGTTAAAATCGATGAAGTTAGCCTTGCGAGTAAAAGTAATTTGGGAACATTTTTCTACATTAAGTTGCATCTTATTATCCTTACACCAGTTTAAGAGTCTGTTCAAGTCATCCTGAAGTAATGTTGAATCGGCTAGAGAGTCGACAACGCGGACTATTTTCAAATCATCGGCGAATAAGAATGGCGTGGAGTTAAAGAAATAATAAGGAAGGTCGTTTACAAAGATAATAAATATTACAGGGCCCAGGTGGGAACCCTGCGGAACACCGGAGGTTATGATCATGGTTTCAGATTTATAGCCATTGGCCACGACATAAAAAGATCTATCCGTTAGGTAAGAGTGCAGCCACTTAAGAAGTGAACCAGCAAAGCCGTACGCAGCAAGTTTTTGAATCAATTTTATGATGTTATTGGTACTTTTAAAGTATAAAATAGAACTATTGACAAGACCTTACTTGACAGTGGCGCCATCTGGTGAGCTCAAAAACGATAGCTCACATTGTATAAACTCAACTGTACCGAAGAAAAATCCGACTGAAATGATAAATAAACAGATTGACAAGAGACCCAGAAATAATTCAGTCGCATTCAGTGTTATCTCCTCAAACTACATAAATATTCAAGTCTTTGACCGCGAGGTTTTAAAAATGATTCGGCGGACGCGGGACGGTTCGCCAGATGTCCCGGCTTTTACGTGGTCGGCTATTTTATTTATAGGTAGGTACGTATTTTTTTTTGTCTTTTTACCTGTCTCGGCTTTTCGGCAACTGGTCGGGTGCAGGTAATAAGTAGGGATTCAGTTTTGATTGTTACCTGTAACAGGAAAATTATATTTAGTCAAGTAAATGTTTTTTTGTAGTAAGAGATGCTTAGGGAGGTATAAATGTTGAAAGTTGTGTGTGGATGGAGTATCTGAAAGATGATTGTGGCTATATAACAGGTGAATACTGAAATTACTAAATAGGGTGTAAAATACCTCATCACGAAGCCGTCAACCAAGCATTCTTACACCAAACTTAGTAACATTACGCAAAAATTATTGCTGGGAAACGACTTTTTTTTTGGGGTGAAAAATCATGTTTTGTGGTAGAACTCAATGTAACGCACTCAAAACATTGTGCTGATGGATGGATTGAATAGTGCGAGGGTCGTGGATAAAAACTTGTATTAAACAAAAAATGTCGAAAAGTCGGAATTTTGACCCCCAATATCTCCGTAACTAGAAGGTAAGGTATGGTGTAGAACAAAAAAAACCGGCCAAGTGCGAGTCGGACTCGCGCACGAAGGGTTCCGTACCATTATTTAAAAACATTAGAAAAAACTGCAAAAAAAACACGTTTGTTGTATGGGAGCCCCCCTTTTTTTTTTTTTTTTTTTTTTTTTTTTCGGATGGGAAATCATCAAATAACCCCTCCCGCTCTGGGCGGAGCAGGAGGGAGTGTCAGACTTTTACTGACTAAAACCCATCCATGTTCCTTCATCGCCCTTTGTGTTCCGGGGCCACGGTATCTCTTTCGAATAGTCCCGCAACCCCGGCAGGATGGGAGCCCCCCTGAAATATTAATTTTATTCTGTTTTTAGTATTTGTTGTTATAGCGGCAACAGAAATACATCATCTGTGAAAATTTCAACTGTCTAGCTGTCACGGTTCATGAGATACAGCCTGGTGACAGATAGACGGACAGACGGACAGACAGACGGACAGACAGCGAAGTCTTAGTAATAAGGTTCCGTTTTTACCCTTTGGGTACGGAACCCTAAAAATCACGTTTGTTGTATGGGAGCCCCCCCTTTTTTTTTTTTTTTTTTCCGGATGGGAAATCATCAAATAACCCCTCCCGCTCTGGGCGGAGCAGGAGGGAGTGTCAGACTTTTACTGACTAAAACCCATCCATGTTCCTTCATCGCCCTTTGTGTTCCGGGGCCATGGTATCTCTTTCGAATAGTCCCGCAACCCCGGCAGGCATCGGTCCTTACGGACCCCTTCCTTTTTGCTGACTCTCTTTGAGGCGCGCGTGGAACACGAACGCGCCGTCGACACGGCCTGTCGTCATGAGACGGACGGACGGCGAGCTAGCCCATAGCCCACCGTCCACAGGCCCGCGCCTACGGTGGCCGGGGGCCACGCGTCTCCCGCGGCGACCGGGACGTTGAGAGGTTCGCTCCCTCTCACGTTCCGCCACCTCCTTCTCTAGCATTACTGCTTCGCAGAAGGAGGTGACGGCGTCCCATTCCGTCTCGCTCCGGACCATGGCTTGCACTAGGGCCGGACGCGAGAGGTCGCCGCCGCCAATCGCCGCTTCGAGGACACGGCGGTGCTCTGCCCACGCGGGGCACACCTCCACCATGTGCTGCACCGTGTCCTCCGGTCGATCCTCACAGTGGAAGCACCCGGACGTTTCCTCCCGCCCGATTCGGTGCAGGAACCTCCCGAACACACCGTGTCCGGTGAGGACCTGCGTCAGGCGGAAGGTGAGGACGCCGTGGCGTCGCTCAAGCCACTCCTCAAAGAGGGGACTTATCGCCACTATCGTGGCGTGCCCTGCACGGGGTTGCGACAGTCGCTCTCTCCATGTCGCCATGAGATCCCGCCGGAAGTCTGTCCGCTGAGCGACAATTTGCCGCGGCAGCGGAGTTTCCCCCCGGCGTAGCGCCTCCGCGCGCCATTCATGTAGGCGCGCGAGGACTATTGCCTCCAGATCCCATGGCGGCAATCCGGCAAGGAGGCTCGCTGCCTCGCGGGAGATTGTGCGGTACGCCCGGGCCAGCCTTACGGCTACCACCTTTTGGGGCGCGTTCAGATAGTGGGCGGCACACCGCCTCAAAGAACGCGCCCACACCGGGGCCCCTTAAAGGGCCATGGACCGCACGACTCCCGCGTAGAGCCTCCGGCAGGAGGCGTTCGGCCCCCCCAGGTTGGGCAGGAGCCGCCTGAAGGCAGCCCCAGTCCGTTCCAGTTTGGGGGCCAAACGTCGGAAGTGCTCCACAAAGTTCCACCGGCTGTCGAGGACGAGTCCTAGGTACTTCAAAGTCGACTCGACACCGATGGATACCCCTCCTACCGTCAGTGCGGATCCCGGAGGTGGCGCATTCCGAGGCCCATGAAAGCACATGGCCTCGGACTTGTGCAGTGCCACCTCGAGACCCAGTTGCCGGATCCTCTCAACGACTATCGCAACCCCGCGTGTCATCGCTTCTGCCGCCGCCTCGTGCGACCTCCCCTGTGCCAGCACCAGCGTGTCGTCAGCGTAGCACACTACGCTGACACCGCTAGGGAGGTCGGCGCGCAGCACCCAGTCGTACCCGATGTTCCACAAGGGCGGCCCTAGGACCGATCCCTGCGGAACACCGCACGACATCTCTCGCCGGTTCCATTCTCCGCTGCGACCAGGGTAGATGACGGCTCTGTCCGTCAGATAGTCCCCGACCACTCGACGGAGGTAGGTTGGCACCCGGTGATACCGGAGTGCCTCCCTAATGCAGCTCCAGGGCATGGAGTTGAAGGCGTTGGCGATGTCGAGAGACACCGCCAAGACAACCCCACCCCTTGAAACCGCATCCCCCGTCGTGAGGGCTCTCACGCGCATGATGGCGTCCACCGTAGAGCGCCCCTTGCGGAAACCAAACTGGTGTTCCGCAAGGTCCGGCCCAGTCCCAGCAAGGTGCTCGGCGAGGCGGTTCGCAATGACTCTTTCAAAGAGCTTGCCCACCTTGTCGAGCAGCACTACGGGCCGGTATGCGGACGGAGAGTCCGCAGGGCGCCCCGGCTTCCGGATGAGGACCAGCTTCCCCGTCTTCCAACGAAGCGGGAACTGGCCTCTCTCCAAGCATGCGCTTAGGAGCCCCTCCAGTCGGGGCCCGAGAGCCTCCGAGGCCAGGATCCAGGCTTTGCCAGGCAAGCCATCGGGTCCCGGGGCGGTATTTTTGGCACTGAGCCTGCGTACCGCCACTCTCAGGTCTACCCCAGTCACCTCCGGAGTGTCGTCGTCGTCGTCCTGATGATCCGCTTCCAGCACCGCAGGCGGCGGAGCCATAGGCGGGGGTGGGTGTTCCCCTCGCGAAGGGAACAGAGTGCTCACCACGTCCTCCACGAGCTCAGGCCGGAGACTCTGCGTCAGTGGGGGGGCCCAGGGGTGGAGTTTGTCCCGCACCAACTTGTAAGGGCGCCCCCACGGATCTCTGTCGAGAGTCCCCAGCATCTCCTCGCGGGCCAGATCCCTGGCCCGCAGGACAGCCTCGCGGAGAGCGGTCTTCGCCGCTCTGTACCCCTCATATAGCTCCGCCTCAATGGCTGCCGCATCCGGTGGGCGGATGCGGAGCCTGCGATTCCTGGCGTACAGGTGCCGTGCAGCGACGCATGCTTTGCGCAGAGAAGTTAGCTCTCGCGACCACCAGTACACCTGACGCCGGGCGCTTCTTGGCCGAACGCGGGGCATTGCCACGTCGCAGATGTCGGACATGGCCTCCTGGAACCACCCTGCCTCATTGTTTATGTCGGCAGGCCTGTCCGGTGATGTCACCCAGGCCTGCACGATCGAGGCTTCCAGGAGGAGCTCCCGGTCCAGCTGCTTCAGCGCCCAACGCGGACCACTCGGGGCCTGTTGGACCGGCGCGCTTGAGGTCTGGGTGGAGACGTCGAACCGCATGTACCGGTGGTCGGAATAGGTCTCCACCCCCTCCATGACACGCCAGTCAACGACACGCGGCGACAGAGCGGGGCTAGCGAACGAAATGTCCACCACCGACTCGCCCCGCATCCGCACACACGTGGGTACAGAACCCCGATTTAGGACGACCAGGCCCTTCTCTAGGGCCCAGTCTTCCACCATCCTTCCTCGCACGTCTGTGCAACGAGAACCCCAAGCCAAGTTCTTGGCATTGAAGTCCCCGAGGACAAGCACAACAAGCGTCGGAAACCATTCCCTCCCTGGGAATGGTTTCCGACGACGACACTCAACTCTGCGAGAGAGTTGTGGAACTCGGCGAGAGTTCGGCTCGGGGAGAAGTAGACTCCCACCACGACGATCTCCCCGAACCGGGCTGCTACGCACCCCCGACCCCTCCTGACACCTTCAAGGGTCGGGGTACCGGCGGCGGCCGACGACACTATAAACCCCCCCTACACACTATAGCCCCCCTTAAATATTGATTTAATTCTGTTTTTACGGTCGGACAGACGGACAGACAGCGAAGTCTTAGTAATAGGGTTCCGTTTTTACCCTTTGGGTACGGAACCCTAAAAATGATCGCAATGACGGGGAAAACAAGTGCCTTTCGGCTTCATTAAGAGGTCTTTTACACCCTTCATATTATGAGTTAGAAACCTTTTAACTTAAAACGAGGACTAATCTATAGCTATCAGGTGGCGCGAAGTTTAAACTTACAGTTTTGTAATCTCTTTTAACGTAAGTTCTAGACGTTAATATACTTAATACATTTTCTTTCTGATACAGACACATACCTAGACTAGTTCTTTTTGCCATGGAGGTAGCAGAGAGCACGGTAGTGCGTCTTTTACCTCGTCCACGTTTATACAATTAGAGCATGCGGAACCCGGTTTTGGTCCCAAACCTTGGAAAAACCGGGTTTTATTATGGGTCTGAAACCGGATTCCGAATGCCCTACATACAATATATAGACAAACACGCACGCTGGTTTCTTTCTTACTTATGTTACACTTTTACATTCATTCCCAGTCAAAGCAGACGGGTTACCATTCACTTAAGGCCCTTCTTACCCTAAAATTAGGAACTCTATTTGTGGTGGTTCAAACTTCGTTTGAAATACTGTTCTAATCAGCTTGCACTACAAAGCGGTTGTTACGTCAGTCACTGCGGCCGAATAGTGCGAAATGAGTGGTTTTTATTCTTTATAAAATCAAATTTTCGTCTTTTAGAAAAAATAAAAAACATAAGACCTGCTTTATAGTTAGTTCAGTTAGTATGCAAAGTTTCATGATCTAATTTGAAGTACTTTTTGAATACCAGCGGTTTATTTTTCGATTTGGAGGTAACTTTGGTTTTTTTTTCTATCGAGAAAAGTTTATGGAATCGTGTTTTCGTCACACATAGGACTTAGAATTAATCCTCAACTTTGCCATGTATTTATTTCAAAATTAATGCTGCAGTATTTTAGGCGTAACGGAGTATCATGCTAAGCCATTTGAGGGATATATAGCCCTTAAGTATGTAGGTGCGCCCAATACGTTTATAAGTAAGTAAACTTTGCCATGTATTTATTTCAAAATTAATGCTGCAGTATTTTAGGCGTAACGGAGTATCATGCTAAGCCATTTGAGGGATATATAGCCCTTAAGGGCTTATACTACCTCAAATGGCTTAGCATGATCCTCCGTCGCGCCTAAAATACTGCAGCATTAATTTTGAAATAAATATATGGTAAAGTTGAGGATTAATGTTAGGTCTTATGTTTGGCGAAAACACGATTTCATAAAATTTACTCGATAGAAAAAAATCCCAAAGTTACCTCCAAATCGAACAATAAACCGCTGGTATTCAAAAAGTACTTCAAATTAGATCATGAAACTTTGCATACTAACTGAACTAACTATAAAGCAGGTCTTGTGTTTTTTATTTTTTCCAAAAGACGAAGATTTGATTTTATAAAGAATAAAAACCACTCATTTCGCACGATTCGGCCGCAGTGACTGATATAACAACCGCTTTGTAGTGCAAGCTGATTAGAACGTTATTCTAACAGTATCACAAATGAAGTTTGAACCACCGAAAATAGAGTTGCTAATCTGAGGTAGTATAGGCTCTTAAGTATGTAGGTGCGCCCAATACGTTTATAAGTAAGTAGACCCTTTTAATACCCACTCGATCCCTCTTATTTACGCCAGCTTACACGTTTTTATCCCCGAAACACGTGCACGTCACGGCTTTCCTCAAAGGGTAGGCAGTGTGGGTAGTATTTTGTAGATAAGTATCCTGTGAAACCCTCTATTGTCCCTGACTACGTGTTTCTAGTCGGTTGTAAAACTATACCGCTATCGAAATACTTATGACTTTTTACTCGAATTGTATATAGCTTTTAAACAATTTAGTTTTGTATAATTATCACTTGCTTCGGTGAAGGAAAACGAGTGAGGAAACCAGCATGTCTGAGAGATATTTCTCGACGGCATGTAAAGCCACGTCGGTTAGAGGAGAAAAAAGACGGAGTTATTTTGCCAAAAAAGTGTTATTTTCGTAAATCGTTTATTTTCCCGATTCTATCGTATAAAACCCCTAAATATAAGGCTAAAAGTATCTGGGTGTTTTTTGTCTCCGACTAACCGTTTGTCGTATAAACGATGTCGAAGGGATCCATAGGTTAGGGTAGGTTAGAACTGTGACCAACTACGCGCGAGCCAAGCGAGCGGAACGAGCGGTGCCGCGGCAGCGGCCGGCGAGCGCTACCTCGAGATTAGTCGCGCAATTTTTATAAAAATATAATAAATAAATAAATGTTAAATAACAGGTTTTGTACCTATTGTAAACGCCATTGTACAGAGATGACCTATGACCTGAAACGTCAGACCTTCCTCTTCCATATCTACCTGGAGTCCTGGATACAATACTGGATGGAAGACATCGATACACAACGAATTGGATACATACTGGATGGTAGGGACTTCAATACACAACGAATGATACACACACTTGATCAAGAGCTGAAATTAATATGCCAATATTGATTTAAAAAAACCGGCCAAGAGCGTGTCGGGCCACGCTCAGTGTAGGGTTCCGTAGTTTCCCGTCCGTCACAATAAGTGTTCCCACTTATGAGTTTAAAGGTGGGTATCCATTATTTAAAAATGCTTGCATATACGAATATACCACAAACTTAGTCCAGAAATTATTTTGTACAACTTTTTGTCTTTTTTTTACAAAAACTGTTGTTTCCATCAAGTTCAAAATGATTTTCCTAGAAAGTCCTTATAAAGTTCTACTTTTCAGATTTTTTTTCATATTTTCTAAACTTATGGTTCAAAAGTTAGAGGGGGGGGGGGACACATTGTTTTTTACTTTTGGAGCGATTATTTCCGAAATTATTGACATTATCAAAAAATGATTTTACGAAACCCCTATACATTTTTAAATACCTTTCCAACAATATATCACACGTTAGGATTGAAATTAAAAACAAAATCACTTCCCACTTTACCCTAATAAAACATTTTTTTCCAATTTTTATTTTACCACTTTGTCGGCGTGATTGATATACATATTGGTACCAAATTTCAGCTTTCTAGTGCTAACGGTCACAGAGATTAAGCGAGGACGGACGGACAGACATGGCGAAACTATAAGGGTTCCTAGTTGACTACGGAACCCTAAAAAGGCAGACTAGATATAAAAAAAAATCGGGGCAGTCTTTGAGGCTGCCTATAGAAGTGAAAACAAAAAGTAGGTACACAGGCCCCTCTCCAGTCGTAGCACTGGTTATGTCCCGCGCATGCCTATGTATTGCTACGCCGTAGCGGATCGCCTACGAGTGCTACGAAGCGTGACCGCACGATACGTCAAGTAACGATGAGTTCAATGTTTTTCCTTCACCCAAAAAGTGCTTGACGCGCCTAAAGAAGTTATCGCTTCAAAAATACAATAAAATAGGCAAGCCAGCCAAAAAAGCAACAAAACCAATTTACTAGCCATCATATTTTTAACAACACATCAATAAAACATAGTCATACTCCCCGAAAAATATAAAAATCGTTAAAAATACAAAATAACAAAACCAAAACAAAATATATGGCACGATATATTCTGTATGAACGGACTATAAAGACCTAGGTATCTAGGCAGTCGTTACCGCATTGCGTCTGAACCGAGATTCGCTCTCTACCTACTACCTACCGCGCCGCGACGTCGGAAGAAAAATACTTTCGAGAACTTTGCAGTAAACAAACTTTATATAACGTTCTTTATATATCTCATTCAGTCTCTCGAATGGACTGTTAAAAGTTTTTTATTTACGAATTTTATTAACAAATGTGTGAATTTTTAAAAGCATTGCTTATGTTTCAAGTTACTTTTGTTGAAGTTTCAAGAGAAAATAAGTGAAAAGTGAAACGTAATTTTTGTATTAGGTAATAAATTGAGATAAATATGGAGAGAAACAACAACTTTTTACATAAAAATCCGCAGAACAGACAACGAAAATTCTTCTTTCTTACAAAGAGATCTTAGGACCTTCCACATCAACATCTGCCTAGCCTTTCCCCAACTATGTTGAAGTCGACTTCCAGTCTAACAGTATCAGTATTTTATATAGAGCAACTGCCTATCTGACCTCCACAACCCAGTTAGTACTGGGTAATACGATACCCCTTGGTAAGACTGGTTGTCAGACTTTTTGGGCCACTGACTACCTGTTACGACTGTCAAAGATCTACAAATGACAGCCGGGACCAACGGCTTAACGTGCTTTCCAAAGCACCGAGGAAACTCGGTATGTAATGGATGGTCACCCATCCAAAGACCAACCTAGGCAAGCACGGCTTAACGTAAAGATCGACCCGAGCGGCTGTTATTATTTAGCCACGAACTCCTCCGTATGCGGTTGTAAAATAATTTTGTTGTAAACTTGCCTATTTTTCGGCCTGATAAAGCTGCCTATTCACGTCGCGGCAAACGCGACACAGTGGGGCGACTTTTGATAGTTTTCCAAACTTATCCCCTACGACGTTGAAAGAGGACAGGTTGCCATTTTCGCAGACAGTATCTTACGTAACGCTTGTCGTACTGTGAATAGGTATCGTTAGGCACTTGTACCATCGTTGAGGAAGCGACTGGCGTTCAAATATTTTTAGCTCAACAAACGTATACAGGGTTAGTTTTCAATGACCAGCCAAAATTTAAAATTAAGATATCTAGATATCAAACCAAGTAGAAGTATAAGATAGTTCGGTTCAAACTTTATGGCGGCTCGGAAGTTAGCTGCAAGTCTGACGGTCTGCTCATTATACAGTTAAGACAGTGCGTCTTCTGTGCCTCGCTACCAAAAATTAAGTTTTATGCAGCTTTTCGTTACATGTTCCGAGCCGCCATAAGTTTGAACCGTTATACCTGCGCGGACCGTCACACGCAGCTAACTTCCGAGCGTAAAGATAAAGTTTTAATGGAACTATAGTTGTCGTGTCAGAGAAAAGAGATACATAATGTTATAAGTTGATCGCCAACTCTTCACACCACCAGCGGGAACTTTTTCAAACAAAACTACTTATTAGTAGTTGCTAGCTCTACTCGCTTCTCGCTTATGTTGGGACCTGGCCTTACGACCAAATATGGAATATTCACATACATCAATTCTGCCTATCAATAATGTACAGCTTATTTCTTGCTACATTCTTTCTGAAGCCACGTAGCATATTTACGTGGCAGAAAGTGTACGTGCATGAAAATAATTTGGGCAAGTGTCAATCGAATTTGGGCAAGTAAGTAGAAAAGTGATATAATTTGATATTCCTGTCTCGGCGAAAGTGACTGGCAGATTCACAGACAAACACCTAAGTAGTTCTCTCATTCGAATATAAAGGGTGTAAACAACCTCATCACGAAGCAGTCAACCAAGCATTCTGTACATCAAACTAAGTAACTTTACGCAAACATTATTGCTGAGAAACGACTTATTTTTTGGGGTGAAAAATCATGTTTTGTGGAAGAACTCAATGTAACGCTCTCAAAACATTGTGCTGATGGATGGATTGAATAGTACGGGGGTCGTGGAGGTGTTTAAAGTAAAAATCTTACTTTAAAAACTTGTATTTAAAAAAAAACTTGTCCAAAATAAAACTTTGACCTCCAATATCTCCGTAACTAGAAGGTTCCCAGGTATGCTGTAGAACACAAAAAAACCGGCCAAGTGCGAGTCGGACTCACGCACGAAGGGTTCCGTACCATTATTTAAAAAAATTAGACAAATCTGCAAAAAAAATCACGTTTGTTGTATGGGAGCCCCCCTTAAATATTGATTTAATTCTGTTTTTAGTATTTGTTGTTATAGCGGCAACAGAAATACATCATCTGTGAAAATTTCAACTGTCTAGCTGTCACGGTTCATGAGATACAGCCTGGTGACAGACAGACGGACAGACAGCGAAGTCTTAGTAATAGGGTTCCGTTTTTACCCTTTGGGTACGGAACCCTAAAAATGATCGCAATGACGGGGAGAACAAGTGCCTTTCGGCTTCGTTAAGAGGTGTTTTGCACCCTTTATGGAGGTTCTATCAGGGAAATTAATTGTTAAGTATGTGAACACTACACACATCAAAAGTATCTAGGGATCAACATATATTTTTGCAATAACTTTTCTCCTGATTGATATTAATTAAAATTTTCTTTAAGGATTCATCAAATAAAGTGTTTTCGTTTGTCACAGTAACGATAAACCAAGTCACCTTTGCATTAATAAAGAAATTTGCCATTTTCCTAATAAAGGGATTTTTGACATTTGAACCACTAACATTAAAGTTCGAAAAAATGACTGAAAACACAGTTTTCTTTAAAATTTTATTGGGTAACTTAAACAATTAATAATCCGTGTTTCTACCGCGAACACTAACAACACAAGAACATCGGTTTGGCATACTCAAAATGAGTTCATCCAAATCACGCTGTGGAATGGCCGCCCATGTTCGTTGCAACAACAAAAAAAGGTCTTCTTGCGACTGGATACCCTCCATATTCGGTAGAGCTCTTCTCTGTAGCATATCCCATGCATGCTCAATCGGGTTCAAGTCTGGCGACTGAGCAGGCCAGGGCAGGACATTGATGTTAGCTGCGGCGAGAGTGTCTTACAACTCTTGCGGTGTGCGGTCGTGCATTATCATGCATTAACTGAAATAAGGGACCGATTTGCACTTGTAGAGGAACGATGACGTCTGATACAATCGTCTCAGCATAAATTTGAGCGTTGAGGTTGCCTCTGATCCAAATCAACTCAGTTCTTCCGCCGATCCAAATACCCGCCCATACCATGATGGTTCCACCACTATAAGGATGGACTTCCTGGCAGGATTGTAATCGCTGTTGGCGTCCAGGGGTTCTCCAGTGTCGTATACGTCTTGTATCCGGTCTCATACCAAAACGAGACTCATCAGAAAAGCATACGAAACGCCATTGTTCTTCTGCCCAATTTCTGTGTTCAAGAGCCCATTGATATCGAATCCTACGATTGTGCATTGCTATAGGTGGTACCCGTAGCGGTCTTCGGGAATGAAGGTTCACTTCATGCAAGCGGTTTCTGACTGTTTGGTCGCTAATTAAGTTCCCTGAAGAGTGATGAAGCCTCACGGCTAACATCATGGCGGTTATTGTTGGAGCTCTTCGAGTTAAGATTTGAATGTATCGGTCTTGTCTCCGTGTGGTGCAGCGATACCGTCCTCCATGGCGCTCAGCCACGGTACCAGTGCTTCGGTAACGTGTCCAAAGTCGACTGATAACACTCTGACTTGTATTCAGAGCTAAAGCTACAGTACGTTGCCGGGAACCAGCTTCTATCATTCCCACGGCTCTGAGCATTTCTTCCCTGCTTAAATGACGTCGCCGCTCCATAATAACGTTGGTTTTAATCAGTAGTAGGGAAACAGTAGCACTAATAATGTCTTCAATGCGTTGTATGTTTTTATAGGGAAAATATTGACAGCTTATTTTCATCTTTTACTCGAATTTGATTGAGAGTTCCTGATTCAAATTATGAAAGGCACCAAAAAGGATCCATATAAATTTATAAAATCATAAATTTATTACAAAGCCACATCTCAATCTCAAGAAATCCGCATAAAAATGCTTGATCCCTAGACACTTTTGATGTGTGTATTTCTCAATTTGTGATATCACTGCTTCATACACCGACAGTTGTGATTTAAACATGTGAACTGTAAAATATGCACATTTAACAACACTAGTTGACTCGCCAACGCACCACCGCTCAGTCCGACAGTCTGACAACGACTAACCTCCCCACCACTCGGACCGGTACTTATAACCGAGCGACGTGTGCGCCCGAGGCAACGTCACAATACTAGTATCGGTTTATAGTGCGATATATATTGATATCTACATACACTACATCTATTCAAGTAATTTCATTTTTTTTTTGACATTTCGTTTCCCTGATGGTACAGTCGCCAAGGCATCAAGTGACCACAAACTGTCAAATTTTCTTATTCGATTTTGAACTTAACTTTTACCATTTTATGGTTTCAAATCATTTGGAGGAATTTGACAGTTTATAGTAATTTGATGTCCTGGCGACTGTACATGAATGTCTGTCCTATATAAATATTTAGAAGAAGAAACAAAGATATGTACATTCGCTCCTTATTCATATGGGGGCAGGCAGACACTACAGAATGTCACCAGTTACGACCCTTACAAACTTTCTTTCAGAAAAAATAAAACCAACTTAAAAAAAAAAACAAAAAGGTAAACACAAAAAAGTGAAAAATAACTATAACTTCAGAAGCCGGTGACAAAAACAACAAATCAATCAAACAAAGGTCAAGCTTAAGAAGTCAGTGATTTTTTTTCCATTTTTATTTGTTTCCAAACAAGTCGCCATGAATTTATTTTACATTTTAACAATACATGTGATAGTAATAGGCTCATACCCAATAAATGGAACTTAACATACCTAACTGTCGAAATCTGTGTGTATTGTACACATCTGCGTACCCCCTCAGAGCATACAGGCGTGATGTTATGTCATGATGTTGTATAAACAATTAACATCCAAGCGATTGCAGTAATCACGACAGATTTGTCGTCCATTTTTGAAGAGTTCCATTGTATATCTCCGAAGATCAGCATCAGATCTTCACCAAATTTAAATGGGACCACCTCAGGAGTAGGTATACTATTTCAAATAAGATAAGAATTTTGAGAATCGGTCCACAAATGCGGGGGGAGAAATCAGGTAACATACATAAAAAAAAAAAACATACATACGAACATTAACCTCCTCCTTTTTTTGAAGTCGGTTACATAATAACCAAGGATTTTATCCAACAAAGCAAGTGACAACACACAAGACCCCATTACTGCCATATTTTCCGGAGCTCAACTCCAGATCTGCGCACAATACGGATCATCGCCGTACATTACCTGGTAGTCTCCTAGGAGCGGTACCTTCGCGCAGAAAAGAGGTTCTATTGGCTGCGGACACCATCCGCATACATAATGCACTGTCGAACTTAGCTGTACCACGGAGAAGATAGATACAGAATATCAGTTCTAAACGGGGTGGGAAAAGCTATAAAGGGTATAAAACACCTCTTAACGAAGCCGAAAGGCACTTGTTCTCCTCGTCATTGCGATAATTTTTTTGTTCTACACTATACCTGGGAACCTTCTAGTTACGAAGATATTGGGGATCAAAGTTCCAACTTTTTGACAAGTTTTTTTTAAATACAAGTTTTTAATGTAAGATTTTTACTTTAAGCACCTCCACAACCCTCGTACTATTCAATCCATCCATCAGCATAATGTTTTGAGTGCGTTACAGTGAGTTATACCACAAAACATAATTTTTCATCCCGAAAAAAAAAGTCGTTTCCCAGCAATAATTTTTGCGTAAAGTTACTTAGTTTGATGTACAGACTGCTTGGTTGACGGCTTCGTGATGAGGTCTTTTACACCCTGTAGTTAGTGCCAGTTTTAAGATGGGAATAGCTGTCATTGCCCTTTTCCTAATATCTCTTCGTACGAACCAAAACAAATAAACCATGTACCGTTTTTCATTACAAAAAATGTTGAAGATCACGATAGATGACGATTCCAGACTTGAACAGGCTTATTTTTGGTTTTCAAAGTTAAGAAGTTTAATAAATTTATGTAGGTCAATGATCGCTATTCTCATCTTAACTGGCACCAACTATAGTTAACTCATATTAATATATTGTTATTTATATGGTGACCAACCCTTCTAGAAAGATCCACGACTTACTCGAATTATTCTAGACAATTACATAGTCGGTCATTGGCCTTCCACAACTTGTACAAAAGAAAGAAGTAGGTACTTTATGCCCTCGGCGTACGGTCGAAATTACAATGTCAATTCCTACACCTACATCATTCGAGACTCGTCCTACGTACCTACCTACTACTATCTACCTACCTACTTATAATTGTAGGTACGAGTACGACGTAACAATATTCAATCACTAACTTTACCTATCAAACTGACAATACTAGCATAGTTATAATGTCCCTGAAGACATAACTTACAAGGACATTATCGCTGACAGTCTCCCGGGAACGTCGTGAAAGACTTAACCGACATCCGGGACTATTTTACATTGTTATAAACGGAAGATTTTAGTCTATAGTTGGTTTAGGAAGATAAATGGCTAGAATTAGGTGGAAATGGTGAAGTTATTTTCAACCCCAAGTCTGGATTTCTGGCCTTTTAATGGCATCAGACTATAACCCCATTTATAAGGAACTAAGTAGGGACTCATCTGTGAATTACAGTGGCCTATTTGGAAAGCTCTGAATCGATTGCGTACCCGAGTAGGCCGCTGCAAACATTATCTGCCAAAATGGGGTATTGTTCGGGGTTGTCGGACGTTAAGAATAGCACCATCCCATATCTTCCCGTGGGTGTCGTAAGAGGCGACTAAGGGACTTACCAGAGAATGGACAGCAGCGTTCTCTGTGCTTTTGTAACAACCGTACTGCGATCGCCAACCCGCCTGCCAAGCGTGGCGATTATGGCAAAACCCCCTTTGGGGGAGGCCCATGTCCAGCAGTGGACGTCTTACGGCTGAAATGATGATGATGGGATATTATCGGTTACTCCAACACAGAGTGCAAGTTCGGCGCTCCAGACCAATCAATGCCCCACCTACTGGAATTCCCAGGTGTCCGCTAACCTGCATTCTTGACGACCTGAATAGCGCTATTGCCGCTGCAACTGACTGTACTAAACTAATTAATACATCCATCAGCATAATATTTTGAGTGCGTTATGTTGAGCGCTGCTGTAAACCGTGATACTTCACACCAAAATAAAGTCGTTTCCCAGCAATAAAATGATTGTGATGTGTTACTTAGGGTGATGTGCAGAATGCTTGGTTGACGGCTTCGTAAAAGGTCCATGTATTATGCACATCATGATTGAATAAATTTAAAATTTGAATAAGTTTTTTTTTTTAAATTATGGTGAAAAATCAACATTAGGTACAATCAATTGTAGTTAAGATTTAGAAGAAAAACGAGGTCATAATAGCTCCCTGTCTCTTCAGGCATTACGAAATTAAATTAAATAATGAGAAATAACTAAAAAATTATTGACTTTTCAAGTAGTTATGAGGAATATGCTAAGTATATTTGCATATGAAATTCACGTACCTTTGGTTAGTTTTTACACTATGAACGCACTTGATCTTAAATTGATTTTGAATCAGAATCACTAGTACACTAATCTTTACTTTAATTATTGTATTATTTTTATTATAAGTACTTTGAGCTAATAAATACGTTGCCTGGAACAGGTGAGAATATATGAACTGCACGAGGAAACTGAAGCTTAGTTTCCTCATGCAGTTCATTATTCAGGAAGGATAAAAACATAATTAAGCATATCATTCATTACTTATTCGAGAAGTACAGATAAACCATAAGTCTAATTAAAATTTAGTACACCTACATAATTTATCAATTGCAATATTTTAATTAATAGGTATATGATAAACAGTGTTTTACTGGTTAGTTTATGTTACGAATTTCGTTGTATTTTAAATATCATAACAACACGCCTGTAATCACAGAGGGTTAGGCAGAAGTGTACCTAAAAAGTTATATTATGTCTGGACTTCAAAAGAGACTATGACCTCTGAGTTTGTTTCGGCTGTTTCTTCCCAGAGTAGTCAGGTACATAATTGATAGGTATAAGGTAAAGTGTTTTACTGGTTAGTTTATGTTACGAATTTCGTTGTATTTTAAATATCATAACATCACGCCTGTAATAGCAGAGGGTTAGGCAGAAGTGTACCTAAAAAGTTATATTATGTCTGGACTTCAAAAGAGACTATGACCTCTGAGTTTGTTTCGGCTGTTTCTTCTCAGAGTAGTCAGGTACATAATTGATAGGTATATGGTAAAGTGTTTTACTGGTTAGTTTATGTTACGAATTTCGTTGTATTTTAAATATCATAACAACACGCCTGTAATCGCAGAGGGTTAGGCAGAAGTGTACCTAAAAAGTTATATTATGTCTGGACTTCAAAAGAGACTATGACCTCTGAGTTTGTTTCGGTTGTTTCTTCCCAGAGTAGTCAGGTACGAAACACCGGCCCCATCTAGTTTTAAAAATGACGTGTAAAAGTGTTTGTAAAAACCCCCTTGCAAAATAAACATCATTTATCATTATCATTTAGTACACTAAAATTTCGCATGTTATGTTTAAGTCCTATGTAATAGGGGCGAGCCTAATGTTTAACAAAATAAATATCATTTATCATTATCATTTAGTACACCAACATTTCGCATGTTATGTTTAAATCCTATGTAATAGGGGGCGAGCCTAATGTTTAATAAAATGAAATTGCAATTTTCAACTTGTGAAGAATAATCAGTGATTAATAATAATATTTTTTTTTTAAATGTTTTTATATATTTTTTTTATCTATTATTTAAACATGTAAAGAATTTGTTTAAAGATGAATAAAGGAATACATAATAATTAAAAAAAATATTCAGTTCGCATAACAAGTTACAATATTAAAAAGCTAGTAACAAAAAAACAATGATCCCTAAGCACTAGATTATTCTTGACAAGTTGCAAATTCACAAAACATACAAATGAATTGTGTGAAAATCGTCAAAATGCGTGTGATTATTAACGCTCGTTAGAAATTTTCTTACAAAGAGATACAGATCGTTATCATTACTAAGAAACAACGCAGACATTTCTATTTTTATCTCGCGACGAAAATAGACTAGTTCAACAAATTTCTAGTCACGCACGCGTTATAGTAGGTTCTTACTACTTCTTACTGAAAATGTTTTCTTCGGTTACACAATACATGACTAGGAGTGTTGTTTTCTAGTGCTTGAACTAGAACATAACCAAAAATCTGTTGAGCATACAAAGTATTAGGGTTACTGGAGTGTGTTTTACAATTTTTTGTGCCATTAAAGAAATGTTGGTAATAGGTTTACATGTTTGTGAACGTGATGCGAAGTTGTACCTGAATAAGTGGTATTAAGTGTGCAGATGGATTCTATTCTGTGCTCGGTTGATGGCAATAGGCTCGCCCCTATTACATGACACTTAATCATAACTGGCGAAATGTGGGTGTATTATTAGGTACACTTCTGCCTAAAAGGATTATAGGCTTGATATTATAGTTTTTCAAAAGAAAACTTTTGATTCCCGAGGTATTTTTTGAAAAAAAAAAAACTTATTAAAAAATCGTTTGTCAAACTAGGCTGACAGTCGTACTGACTCTAAGTCTACTTTATTTACCAATTTGTTTTTTTTAAACGTCAGAAATCGTATAAGATTTCAGTTTTGCGAATTAACGGTTTGATTTCTTTTTTTAAACGTCAGAAATCGTATAAGACTTCAGTTTTGCGAATTAACGGTTTGATTTCATTTTTTAAACGTCTGAAATCGTATAAGTCTTCAGTTTTGCCAGCTATCTAATGTCTTAGATAACCCTTAAAAATACCACTTTTCACCTTCCACTCAACACAAAAGAATATTTAAAATGACACAGACAACAAGAACGTCACAATAACTTAAAAATCGAATTTTAATCTAAGTACCTATTAAGCAGTTAATCCCCAAAAACTAAAAGTACCTAAGTACCTACTAAGTCCTCACAAAAAAAAAAACTTCAGCAGCAAAATGCCTTCCTACACTAAATTCCCTAACAAGTAGGTACCTACTAAACAAACAGCATAATTAATTCAATCACCTAATGCGCCTTATCTTCAGTCCGTAAGGCTGGTTTTCCATCGGAGA
The DNA here is from genome assembly GCA_905147715.2 of Xestia xanthographa. Lineage (NCBI taxonomy): Eukaryota > Metazoa > Arthropoda > Insecta > Lepidoptera > Noctuidae > Xestia > Xestia xanthographa. Next base: position 9,332,973 of record LR990660.1, on the reverse strand, counting down.
TGTACGAGGTAGCTGAGCGGGACGAAGATGCGTAACGCAGCTTTTTCAGCTCTAGTTTGATCCACCGTTTTGCAAATAGACCTCGCATCTCCCGTCTTCTTGTATTTACAGTCGGGGTATTTCCCGCCTGACCATTTTAATTTTTTTTTTCGCTTAAAACATGCGGAGGCGCCGAGCCGCGCCCCCTAAAGTTTCGGCCTATTAGGAAAGCGTCAACTTTGGCGCGCAAAATAACAATAACTCTCGTTTGGCTTGCGTCGTCAGTGCGCTCGGCCGATTCGGTATCTTTTCATTCATTATTTCTATACAAAGTCAACGGGGCGGGGCTAGAGAGCGTTTCTATGTTGCGAGTGCAAGCATAAATAAGCTTAGTGGTGGTCAGGCGGGGGAGTGTCCTCGATAGTACAAATTGTATTTATCTGGGGTCCACCAACATATCTTTTTCTTCCATAATTCTCTATTACTCGTCATGTAAGCAGTCACCTCCTTTTTAAACATTTTATCCTTGACACAGTCCATCCATCGTTTTTTTTGGTCTTCCTCTAATCTTATAGCTAGAGCTGAACTAATTGAAGCTTGGAAAATGAAGTAACTCAATAGGCTTGTCGACTGAAAAAATCTAATTAGTCAGTCAGTTAGATTATCAAAAAATATTTGACCCGTATTTTTTCCTTTGTTACGTAAACCAACATTGACGAAGATACGACGGTTTTAAAATTCTCAATACGTCACGCCGCGGCCGTGGTATAATTTTTAGTGCGATCTGACGTCACGAGCCCCCCACTCCCGAATTTTGATGTGTTTTATCTTTGTCAATATTCATTGATTTACAAAAACAACAAAAAATACGTGTCCATTATTTTCCAATACTCTAACTGACGGACTAAATAGATTTGCAATTTTATGATTCTTTCGTCATGCCTATTGGCGGACTTTTCCCTCGTGCACCGCTCAGCTGTGTCGCACATCTCTCTCCGAAGTGGATACGCTCCCTAATAGCGCCCGTTGTAGTGATACAAGAAATAAATTAGGAAGGAAAGCCGCTCGTCTTGCAAGTCACGCAACGCGAAGTAATTTTAAAGTAATGATGTTCAAAGAAATGACGTTCAAAGTGTTTTTGTTTGATGTAATTGATTTTGCTGAGCTTCGTAATTTGAGTTCAGTGATTACACCTGGAAACTTCCTGAAGAAGATTATTCCTGAATCGTGACCATCATCATCATCATCATTTCAGCCGAAAGACGTCCACAGCTAGACATAGGACTTCCCCAGGTGTCACTACATTGACCGGTCCCGTGTGTCTCGCATACAGCGGATTCCCGCAACCTTCACCAGGTCATCGGTCCACCTAGTGCGAGGCCTTCAAACGTCTTCCGTTTCGTGACCGTTTCTCTTTAATTATAGAATTGAATATTATTTGCATGCCCATGCGACGGTACGATAAGGAGGACTTATATAAGAAAACATCTATCCAATTACCCATGTTTACAAAGAAAGTAAAATTTAAAGTAAAGAAAATAAAGAAAGAGAAAAAAAGTAAAGAAAAAAATAAAGGAAAGGAAAGAAAAGAAAGAAATAATAAAATGATTTGGTTTGACCTAACACACGGGAAAATCTGTAACCTAAACAAATACTTCTTCACCTGGGAATCCAATCTGCGACCCGTAGCAGGTAACTCAATGGTAATAGTCAGCAACAGTCGTCTAATGAAAGGTGAAAATAAAAAGTGATTGATGATCACAATATTTTACTCTTATTTTAGCCAATATCAATGACACATCCTCAGCTTCCGGCTTACCGTAAAAATAAGTGACAGATGGACCCGACGATTGCTTGATTAGGACGTGGGGTAAAGCTATGCCTAATTAATGAACATTGTGTCAATCGTTAGCCATTTTCTAATCCAAATAACAAGTCACTGAAAATTTATTCGAAGTCGTGCAGATGCTTCGTTAATACGATGTCTTTAACATCATTAAAAGTAAAAGGATCACAGGAAACTTCAGATAAAGGAGTTAAGTACAAGAGTGAATTTAAATTGATTTAGTTAATTAGATGTGTAGCCACAGCGAAATTAACAAAAAGATCTTGTAGCGACATCTATGGCGCAAGTTAAGAACTAAAAATTCTGCATCGTGCAATAAAATTATCCGTAAGCTATTCTTAATATTATATATCTTATTTGACCTCCACAACCCAGTTAGTACTGGGTAATACGATACCCTTTTGCTAAATGAAATGAAAAATGAAAATGAAATGAAAATTTTATTTCCCAGATATAAAAATCCACATAAGTACAACAAAATATACATAAAATAAACTAAACACATAGACAATATATACACACACACTCGCCTCAAATGTACCAAACTACGTAATCGGCGTGTGGTAGGACTGCCACCTTATATGTAGAGGACTGTGGTACCAGTCTCGTACCGCGGCCACCAAAGAATTAAGAATGGTTGTCAGACTTTAAGGCCACTGACTACCTGTAACGACTGTCAAAGATCTACAAATGACAGCCGGGACCAACAGCTTAACGTGCTTTCCGAGGCACGGAGGAAACTCGGTATGTTATAATGGTCACCCATCCACCGACCGGCCGTGGCAAGCGTGGCTTAACCTAAAGAACGACCTGAGCGGCTGTTATTATTTAGCCACGAGCTCCATATTTAAATACTAGAAATATAGGAATCAACTCAGTGTCACTCACGGACTAACTTTTAAGTAATTAGTTTGTACTAGGAGTTTGTTAGAGAACTATTTATACATGACAGACGTCTGTTTGGTAAATGAATTTCAGTCAGAAATCTGAGAATTATGCCGTTGTTCATACACCGAGTTTCTGAGTTGTGTGAAAACTTGGGTGATTGTTTCAATGTAGCTCGTGTAGTACAAATGTTCTTTTTGAGTGTGATTTTGTCAAAGGAATCACCGTTAGTAATTTAGTGGAGTTTAAGTTTTACTGGTTTTTAACATCAATTTCTAAATTCAGAATATCGGTGTTAATCTACTTAGGAAAATATAAATTCATAATTATTAATGGCTTCAAATTATTCAAAAAGTAGATAGCTGCAGTTAAAATAAACGTCCAATAAACATGGAAGTTATAAGAATAATGACTCATCCGCATTATCGGTCGCCAGCTACGAAAGCGTAGCGCCTACGTCATCGCAACCGCTACGCCGTAGCCAGACGGAAAAAACAGCTTTTGTCTGCGCGAATATTGACAAAATGATTGCGTAGGCGTAGGTTACGAACAAAACTGGCTAAAATTTAATTAAGTTGATGAAGGCTTTTTATTAGAGACAGTTCAGACATTTTATTAGAGACAAAAAATAAAAGAGGTTTTTTGTAAGACATTTATATTATTCAAAGAAACGGTGGATGAACTGTGTGTATGACAGATAATACAAGGTGTAAATGGACCCTGCACGAAGCCGTCAACCAAGCATACTGTACATCAAATTAAGTAACTACGCAAAAATTATTACTAGGAATCGATTTTTTTGGGGTGAAAAATAATGTTTTACGGTAGGGCTCAATTTAACGCACTCAAAACATTGTGCTGATGGGTACATTGAATAGTACGAGCGTCGTGGACGTATATACAAGAAAGTTACAACAGTAGTTCTTCGATACCCGCAATTACAGACACAATTAAAATAACAATGCACTGTGCCCCATCGGGCACGGCTGGGGACATAGAGTTAAGCCACCTCAGGAGCATACTTTTTCAAATTAAAAAATAATTTTGAGAATCGGTCCACAAATCGGTGAAAAAAAATAAAAAATACATAAGTCGAATATAGAACCAGCTCCTTTTTTAAAGTCGGTTAAAAACATGTAAAAAAGTTGTAACTTTGGCCCCCAATATCTCCGTAACTAGAAGCTTCCCAGGTATCGTTTAGAACAAAAAAAATGATCGCAATGACGGGGAGAACAAGTGTCTTTCGGCTTCGTTAATGGTACATTTACTCTCATTTTATTATGGCTAGAAACCTGACCACTGAGATGAAGAGTTATAGAAAGTATGGAAGAATACTATAATATGTAGATGACAAAAAAAAACTAATTAGTCCGTCAGAAAGATTTCCAAAAAATATTGGACATATTTTTTTCTTTTTTCACGTAAACAAAAAATTAATACAATACAGTGCGTCGAAAACTCGTGTGACGTCACATTTGACTACATTTTTTATTCAACCGTGACGTCACAAGCCCCCACTCATGATCTTTGACATGTTATCTTCGTATTTTTTTATTAATTTGATAAAAGAAAAAACACGTATCCAATATTTTTCGATAATCTAACTGACGGACTAAACAGAATCATATTTTTTTTTCAGTCATCATCCCTAATGATAATTTGCGCCCACGCCATATAAATTGGAAGACGAGAATGATATAAAGGCTTTTTATTAAAGACAGTAAACTAGGTTTCGTTATTACATTTATATTGCAAAAGCATTATGTCCGATGCACACACATAATATAGTATTTGTGGAAATAAAACAACTCTTTGGTAGCACTTTATACATAATTTATGAGTGGCAACTTGGCTGAATGTCGTGGCCAGCTACTCCGCTAAAATAGAAATGCTTTCGTATTTTTCTAGTTAATGTTTTGAATACTAGAATTCTTTCTATTTTAGAGTTTTCTGGTTATACTTATCCGTATTTACGGAGCAGGAGTTCTCCTAGATCGATAATACAAGAATTACAAAAATACAAACTGTTTTTGTACTCTTAAGATAAAGGTTTTTAAGTGTGTTTTGTAAGATTGAAAAGATAAACAGATCCAGCAAGAAAAATCCTGAAGAAAGTTACAATAAAATAGTTTAGAGCAGTTTTCGTCGAAGTTTTAGATGCCATAGATGTAGGTTACAAGATCGTGCAAATTTCAATACCACATTTTGGGAACAAAAATAAACATCATCTGCCTAGCCTTTTCCCAAACTATTTCGGGGTCGACTTCCAGTCTAACTGGAAGCAGCTGAGTAACAGTATTTTACATGAAGCGACTGTTTATCTAACCTTCACAACCCAGTAACTGGGTAATACGATACAATTGGTAAGACTGGATGTCAGACTTTCGGCTTCTGACTAGTCTGAACGACTGTCAAAGATCTATAAACTCGGTAACCTCGGCAACTACGGCTTAACCTTGAAGATAGATCCATCATCATCATCATCAGCCTATTAATGTTTCCACTGCTGGGACATAGGCCTCCTCTCTATGAGAGGGAATGGGCTATAATCCACCACGAAGGCCCAGTGCGGATTGGTAGATGACACATGTCTTAGAATTATTTGGTTCTAGGACATGCCGGTTTCCTCACGATGTGGAAAACATTTTGAGAGCAGCGGTGATGAAATAAATTACACAAAGTAATGCGCCTGCCTGGTTTCGAACCCACGACTTACTGTTCGTAAGTCAGGGCCGCCACCACCGCTGCGCCACCGCTATTCCGAACGATCCGTGCGGGTGATATTACTTTGCCACGAGCACTTCAAAATAAAAATAACAAGAAAGTTCAAATACTTAACCCTTCAACCGTGAGCGTAACATTACACTGGGGGTAACCTACTGTGAAAATCATTACTCCCCCCACCCCTGACCGCAGTAGAGAAACAAAACACATCGGTTACGCGAGAGTAAAGGCAGTTTATCAAAGATAATATAATGTTCCGTACATACATATTGGGGGGAGAGGGGGCGATACACACTTACGATTTTTGCACACTTGATACTTTTAACTCTTTAGCTAAAAAGATAAACGTACCCGCTAAATGGTGTCGATTCTGTTGTGCACAAACTAAACTTAATTTAGGCTATTGCTATCTTTTACTAAAAGGCAGTGCGAGAAAAGGACGGCTATAGCTATGAACTAAGATAGAAATGTCAAACTAGTTTATGCCTTGCGCTTCACCGTGCTTTTAGTCGACATATTTTTTTGAAAGATCTAAATTACGTCCGTCTCTATCTCGTGATAATAGAGAGAAAAAGATAGCAATAGCCTAAATTAAGTTTAGTTTGTGCACAACAGAATCGACACCATTATACTACAACTAAACACTCGACTAATGAAAAATCACGCTCTAATTAAAATCGGGGTTTACAAGGTAAAATCCATGTTCTATCTATATCTGTCTATCATTTCATTATTTTCATGTATGTTTTTGTGTCTTTTAATTTTATGTTTTGTGAAATTTTTCTTTCTTGTATGTTTTATGTGTATGGACTTTTGGTCTGAAATAAATTTTATTATTATTATTAAAATCGACTCCTCCTATTGTTGAAGTCGCTTTAAATGTAGCCTATATTACCCGGGCCGTAACAACGAATTGATTGACAGCTTATTCATCATAATCGGATGAATAGTTTAGGCGTTTCGGAGGAACATACGTAAATACTAGCTTACATACAGACACTGCTTAAATCATAACCCTTCCTTTTGGCTTCGCTGTAATCGGGTAATAACACAAAATGAGATATTTCTTGGCGCAGGGCAGACAAACTGCTACAATATGGCTACAATATAACTAAGGTTAGATAGATTGTGTATTGTATCGTTCCTCCGCCGTTTTTTTTTCCGTTTGCTTTGTTATGTTCATTGTTTGCCTTATCCTGTATTATGGTTTTTTCAGTTACTAATGTAAATATCTTACTTTTGCTTAGGAGCCATCAGTGGGTCGGGGGGCTTATAGGACCGGGACCGTGGTCCCGGATTCCCTCTAAATATTTTTGAGTGGTAGTTTGGGACCACAAGAAAAAAAAACAAAGTTAGATCTTAGGAAAGTACGGTCAACTAACAAATAAATTAAATGTATTTTTATAAAACCTAAAAAAAACGATATCGCTTTTAAATGAATTATTTTTTTATAAAAAAAACGCCCCCTCACCCCTCCCCGCTGCCAGCCTTTCTCTCCCTCCGCCACTTTTAAATGAATGAATTTTTTATCTAAAAAAAAATAAAAAAGGCCCCCCATCAGTAGCAGTTTTACCAAAAGTGAGACACAAAACTAGTAACATAGATACTTGCCCCAGTACACCTTTATTCTGATACTAACTCTAAACTAGTTATAACTAAGCTTACAAACGGAAAAAAAACACTTCAATAAAAAAGTGATCGAACTTAAGGTCAGTAACAGACAATGGCCCATTTAACCGAGGATACCGATAGTATTGCATGACTGATACATAATAAGAGTGGTGTAATACCCGATACCTACTTTACTTGTTGCACGATGAATATTGTCATGCAACCTATTTAGGGTTCCGTACCCAAAGGGTAAAAACGGAACCCTATTACTAAGACTTCGCTGTCTGTCCGTCTGTCTGTCACCAGGCTGTATCTCATGAACCGTGACAGCTAGACAGCTGAAATTTTCACAGATGATGTATTTCTATTGCCGCTATAACAACAAATACTAAAAACAGAATAAAATTAATATTTAAGGGGGGCTCCCATACAACAAACGTGATTTTTTTGCCCTTTTTTGATAATAATGGTACGGAACCCTTCGTGCGTGAGTCCGACTCGCACTAGGCCGGTTTTTTTTATAATAATGGTACGGAACCCTTCGTGCGCGAGTCCGACTCGCACTTGGCCGGTTTTTTTACTTCGGATGGGAAATTATCAAAATTGACTCCTCCCGCTCTAGGCGGAGCGGGAGGGAGTGTCAGACTTTTACTGACTAAAACCCATCCATGTTCCGTCATCGCCCTTTGTGTTCCAGGGCCACGGTATTTCTTTCAAACAGTCCCGCGGCCCCGACAGGCATCGGCCCTTTGCGTACGCTACGTGACGCAGGCTGACTGAATTCAGCTTACCTACTGTAATTTATGTATAAAAAAACACATTTGAATGTCACCTTCTGGAAAAGCAGTTGGTAAATGAGAATAACAACCGATCTTTGTCGATACCAAAAGGAGTATTTACTTGACTTACAAAAAAAGTCGTGAGATTTCAACAAATGGGGTAGATGACACACCAATCAATGGGGAATTTTGCAGTGCTTTCTATGAACGAACTGGATGGCACTGATCAACCTTGGAAATAATAAAATTGCTCGTTTTTAGGGTTCCGTACCCAAAGGGTAAAAACGGAACCCTATTACTAAGACTTCGCTGTCTGTCCGTCTGTCTGTCAGTCTGTCCGTCTGTCTGTCACCAGGCTGTATCTCATGAACCGTGACAGCTAGACAGTTGAAATTTTCACAGATGATGTATTTCTGTTGCCGCTATAACAACAAATACTAAAAACAGAATAAAATTAATATTTAAGGGGGGCTCCCATACAAAAAACGTGTTTTTTTTGCCCTTTTTTGATAATAATGGTACGGAACCCTTCGTGCGCGAGTCCGACTCGCACTTGGCCGGTTTTTTATGTCCACAAAGCCTTAACTGAAGTACGGAGGAACCTAAACTCGACTCGACGCACCAGGAGTTTAAACGTAACGCAAAAACACTCAGAAGAACCATGCAAAAACTTGTAGTTCAGTTCAGTGATGCAAAATAACAGTAGGCCTTTTTAGGTTCAAAATGTTTGACAGAAAAAAGGTTATTTACAGTTCTCACTCTAAATACAACAATTATTATTAAAAAGAAGAATGAAAAATAAAGAAATTTTAATAAACAATGAGTTTGACATATTGTGTCTAGAAGAGCTTTTTTTCCCTGCTAAAAGATTTTACCATTGACATATACATAGTATAGTACATTTTGATACAAGTGGAGAAAGTTTGTTATTGCATTCGAGGCGGAATTATAACACCCGAGACATAGGCGAGGGTGTTTTTGAGCCGAGAACTGCAATAACAAATGTCCACGTGTATCAAACGACGTTTTTCAATACACTTTTGAAGAAATAAAATAAAATATAACGAAAAATATTTTTGTCACGAACAAAGAAACAATGATTTTAATTTTCTTTTTTTTTTCGCGCTCTGCTCTTGCCAGGTTGAAGAAGAGGCAAAGGTATGAAGCCGTTAAACAGCCTAATATAAAAAATAGATTTATTTTACATTTTTGAATTCAGAACACAAATAAATGTTAATTTGTGTATAAAACATAAGTATGTAATTATTAGTTTTTAATAATCATATTTATCTATGATATTCTATTTACCAACACAATTTTAATATTCAAATAATATTTATGCCGTAAAGACGCGTAGTGCTTTGCCGAAATTAAAAAAATATTCACCTCAGACTATAGGCATTGAACCAATTTGGACTAAGTATAGGTAGGTATAAGTTATCTGTGGCAATTTTCATTAAAAAAAAATAGTAAAAAAACGCACGCGTGTGAAATACGTCGCATGTTGTACCTAATCGTAGTGCGTTATGGACCAGTTTTCGAGGAAGTGTATTGAAAAATTCTTTTTTCATTGAATTTTACTAGAAACCGCTTAAAAAATATTCCCTGAAACTGATCAGCGCCATCTATTGATATATACTGAAGCGTTGTGACATACGTCAGGGAAAAATTCCTCATTGATATACTTTTTAAGAGCTGTCAAAACGCGGTTCCCTCATAGATTTTCTATGGCGACCCGAATGGCGCAGCGGTAGTGAGACTGCCTTACGTTCTTAGGGTCCCGGGTTCGAATCCCGGTCAGAGCAAATGTTTGTGTGATGAGCATGGACATTTGTTTTCGAGTCATGGATGTTTATATTTAAAACTAGCTGTTGCCCGCGGCTTCGCCCGCGTAAATTTCGGTAACTGTCCCACTGAATCATACTAAAGGGATAAATAGTGTCCTACATGTGAATCCAGGTTATAAACTATCGATGTGCCAAATTTCATGATCATCACAACCACCATCACTGTCACAACCACCATTATTATCACAATCACCATCACTATCAAAACCAACATCAATATCACAATCATTATCACAATCACCATCACTATTTCAGTCACCATCACCATCACAAACACCAACACAATCACCATCACAATCACAGTCACCATCAATATCACCATCATTATCACAATCACCATCACAATCACCATCACAATCACCATCACAATCACCATCACAATCACAGTCACCATCAATATCACCATCATTATCACAATCACCATCACAATCACTATCACAATCACCATCACAATCACCATCACAATCACCATCATAATCACCATCACAATCACCATCACCATCACAATCACTATCAAAATCACAATCACCATCACTATCAAAACCAACATCAATATCACAATCATTATCACAATCACCATCACTATTTCAGTCACCATCACCATCACAAACACCAACACAATCACCATCACAATCACAGTCACCATCAATATCACCATCATTATCACAATCACCATCACAATCACCATCACAATCACCATCACAATCACCATCACAATCACCATCACAATTACCATCATAATCACCATCACAATCACCATCACCATAACAATCACCATCATCGTTATCTCAATCATTATCACAATCGCCATCACAATCGCCATCACAATCACCATCACAATCACCATCATCACAATCATTCACTATCACAATCACACTATCACAATCACCATCACCATCACAATCACCATCACAATCACCATCACAATCACCATCACGATCACCATCACGATCACCATCACGATCACCATCACGATCACCATCACAATCACCATCAATGTTGAATGATCACAACCGTTTCAAGGTTCCATCTATCTCTATACCAAAATTCATTTAGTAGGGATATACGATACACAACTGCACTCTGCGTTTCCACCCGTATAATTCCGGGATCGGGATCGGGATCTGGATAAAAAGTACCCTATGTCCTTTCCCAAGGTTCCATCTATCTCTATACCAAAATTCATCAAAATCGGTTCAGCGGTTTAGGCGTGAAAAGGTAACAGACAGACAGACAGACAGACAGAGTTACTTTCGCATTACCATCACAATCACCATCACAATCACCATCACGATCACCATCACGATCACCATCACGATCACCATCACAATCACCATCAATGTTGAATGATCACAACCGTTTCAAGGTTCCATCTATCTCTATACCAAAATTCATTTAGTAGGGATATACGATACACAACTGCACTCTGCGTTTCCACCCGTATAATTCCGGGATCGGGATCGGGATCAGGATAAAAAGTACCCTATGTCCTTTCCCAAGGTTCCATCTATCTCTATACCAAAATTCATCAAAATCGGTTCAGCGGTTTAGGCGTGAAAAGGTAACAGACAGACAGACAGAGTTACTTTCGCATTACCATCACAATCACCATCACAATCACCATCACAATCACCATCACAATCACCATCACAATCACCATCACAATCACCATCACAATTACCATCATAATCACCATCACAATCACCATCACAATCACCATCACAATCACCATCACAATCACCATCACAATCACCATCACCATCACAATCACTATCAAAATCACCATCACAATCACAATCACCATAACAATCACCATCATCGTTATCTCAATCATTATCACAATCGCCATCACAATCGCCATCACAATCACCATCACAATCACCATCATCACAATCATTCACTATCACAATCACACTATCACAATCACCATCACCATCACAATCACCATCACAATCACCATCACAATCACCATCACGATCACCATCACGATCACCATCACGATCACCATCACAATCACCATCAATGTTGAATGATCACAACCGTTTCAAGGTTCCATCTATCTCTATACCAAAATTCATTTAGTAGGGATATACGATACACAACTGCACTCTGCGTTTCCACCCGTATAATTCCGGGATCGGGATCGGGATCTGGATAAAAAGTACCCTATGTCCTTTCCCAAGGTTCCATCTATCTCTATACCAAAATTCATCAAAATCGGTTCAGCGGTTTAGGCGTGAAAAGGTAACAGACAGACAGACAGACAGACAGAGTTACTTTCGCATTTATAATATAAAAATATAAAAATATATATATATAATATAATATAATATATATAATATATAATAAATAATAAATAATAAATATATATATATATATATATATATATAGTTCAATAGTTCATTATCACAATCACCATCACAATCACCATCACAATCACCATCACAATCACCATCACAATCACCATCACAATCACCATCACAATTACCATCATAATCACCATCACAATCACCATCACCATCACAATCACTATTAAAATCACCATCACAATCACAATCACCATAACAATCACCATCATCGTTATCTCAATCATTATCACAATCGCCATCACAATCGCCATCACAATCACCATCACAATCACCATCATCACAATCATTCACTATCACAATCACACTATCACAATCACCATCACCATCACAATCACCATCACAATCACCATCACAATCACCATCACGATCACCATCACGATCACCATCACGATCACCATCACAATCACCATCAATGTTGAATGATCACAACCGTTTCAAGGTTCCATCTATCTCTATACCAAAATTCATTTAGTAGGGATATACGATACACAACTGCACTCTGCGTTTCCACCCGTATAATTCCGGGATCGGGATCGGGATCTGGATAAAAAGTACCCTATGTCCTTTCCCAAGGTTCCATCTATCTCTATACCAAAATTCATCAAAATCGGTTCAGCGGTTTAGGCGTGAAAAGGTAACAGACAGACAGACAGACAGACAGAGTTACTTTCGCATTTATAATATAAAAATAATATAATATAATATAATATATTATATAAATATATAATATATATATATATATATAATCAACCCATCACGGTAAATGTTGATCCAGTTTAGATTTAGAACAAATGTTGATCCGCCTATTTCGTGTGTACATTTGGCTCCGGAGTGAGATAGAGCTGTATTTATCGAATATATGAATTCAGCATGTGACGTCAGTGGATGTGCATTTGCCTGTTTTAAATTACTCGTCATAAAATTTTACGGTTTTAGTTGATCCAATAACGGTCAAAAAAATGATACTGAAGCGTATAATGTGGCTCCGGTTTATATCTGACTGTTAGTGGTAAATGTTGCTCCGGAGCTGAATATGAAGGGTACGTACTAAAAAACAGAACGGCAACATCGCACTAGCGTGCGAATGAAATAAACATAAGTTCCTACTTCAAGTTAAAGTGAGACAAGATGCTGTCGCGCATTTCTTCGTCGTTTGTCGCGTCATCTACTTTGTGGCAGCAGCAAGTGCACAGTGATACATACGTCGCCTTAGTTAAGATTTTTTTCTTACGTCTGCAATTAAAATTGACCCTAGGCTTTTTACACTGCTAATTACCTACTTACAGCTGATGTAGGTACCTACTCATTCTAGTTTCAACACCAGAGTCTCTTCATGTTGAACTAAAATTACAGATCTAGGTAGGTATTAGCTAGCAGTAGCAGCCGCCGCCGCGCCATACTTGGTAGGTACCTACTTACCTACTTTGTGGCAGTAGCAGCCGCGCCGCCGCGCCATACTTGGTCGGTACCTACTTACCTACTTTGTGGCAGCAGCAAGTGCACAGTGATACGTCGCCTTAATTAAGATTATTTCTAACGTCTGCAATAAAAGTTGACCCAAGGCCATTTACTAATTACCTACTTACAGCTGATGTAGGTACCTACTCATTCTAGTTTCAACACCAGAGTCTCTTCACGTTGAAGTAAAATTACAGATCTAGGTAGGTAGGTACCTACTAGCTAGCAATAGCAGCTGCCGCCGCTCCATACTTAGGTAGGTACCTACTTACCTACTTTGTGGCAGCAGCAATGCACCAGTAGTTTTTCAAGTGGTGTAGTGATTAGTGCTCGCAAACTAAGAAGATTTCCACATTTTCGGAATTAAAAAAGTTCGTGTGACCAAGCGTCACACGAACGTAGCTTTAGATTGACCACATGTTAGTTGACCACTGTCGAACCTAGGTCTCACTCCCTCACTTTCACCACAATTCATTGGCGCTCTTCTTAAACTGCCTCTGTGGTCTAGTGGTTAGGGTGTTGGTTTTTCTATCAGATCGTAGGTTACATTCCCGAAGGAAGCAAATTTAAAAAGAGAGAATCAGATGATCCTTGCTCCAGAAGGCATGATAAAGTTGTTTATCGATGTGCTGTGCAGGCACAGAGCGCGGAGCGGAGGTGTCCACACGTAGACATTGCGCGGTGCGACGAAAAGCTAGCCTACTCTCCGGATTTCATACTAATTCGAATAACACCGAAAAAACCGCCTCCAACTCTGTGTGTGGACAGCTTTATTTTATACGGCATTTACACTCGCGTACGAGTCGCGAGACGAGGCGCGAGGTGAGAGTGTGAACAGACGCTCGTGCCTCGTCTCGCGACTCGCGGCGCTCGCGTCAGGAGCGATACGAGTCAAAGGCAGTGTTGCCAACAGTACGATTTAAATCGTGTTTATACGACTTTTTCATATCTGGTGCTGTGTAAGATCATGAATTCAAAACCGTACGCGAAACATACGCTCTTATCTCTCTTTTTGTTTCAATTCGGTAATTTCATCTCTTGCGTACACGGTAACCCGGACATATATAGATAATTTTTGCAAATGACCAGCGGCAACACTGCACAGCACGAGAGTGTGAACGGAAGCTCGTCACGCGAGCCGCGAGGCGAGCCACGAGACGAGCCGCGAGGCGAGCCACGAGACGAGTCGCGAGGCGAGGCACGAGGTGAGAGTGTGAATGCACCATTACCGTTGTCGGTCGGTAGGTATCGTTCGGTTTTGTTCGGCGCGTGGCGGGCGGCATGCTTTGTAGCGGGCGGCGACGTGGCGCGGCGGTATCCTTTGATTAGCCGCACGTGCGCGGGATGCGTTTGAGCAAATTTCGTAAATCTATATAAATAAAAACAAAAGGCCTGACTGACTGACTGACTGACTCATCAACGCCCAGCCCAAACCCTTGGACCTAGAAAGCTGAAATTTTGCAAAGAAGTTCCCTTTATAATGTAGACAAGGAATAAGGAAGGATTTTTAGAAATTCAACCCCTAAGGGAGTTAAATAGGGGATGAAAGTTTGTATGAAAGTCCGTCAGTTTTAAAGTTAGGATCTACAAATGTTGTGTTTAGGCTGACAATTAAAAAATAATTTATACGTGTCTCAGCGTTTTTCATAACTCTACCCCCAAAGGGTTAAAAAGGGGATGAAGCTGTTGTATATGAAAGTCCGTCAGTTTTAAAGTTAGGATTTTCAAATTTTGTGTTTAGGCTGATGATTAAAAATTAATTGATACGTGTCTCAGCGTTTTTCACAATTCCACCCCCGAAGGGTTAAAAAGGGGGATGAAGTTGTTTATGGGAAATCGTCAGTTTTAAAGTTAGGATCTTCAAATTTTGTGTTTAGGCTGATGATTAAAAATTAATAAATATGTTTCTCAGCGTTTTTTACAATTCGACCCCCGAAGGGTTAAAAAGGGGGATGAAGTTGTTTATGGAAAATCGTCTGTTTTAAAGTTAGGGTCTTCAAATTTTGTGTTTAGGCTGATGATTAAAAAATTAATTGATACATGTCTCAGCGTTTTTCACAATTCCACCCCCGAAGGGTTAAAAAGGGGGATAAAGTTGTTTATGGAAAATCGTCTGTTTTAAAGTTAGGATCTTCAAATTTTGTGTTTAGGCTGATGATTAAAAAATAATTGACACGTGTCTCAGCGTTTTTCATAATTCTACCCCCAAAGGGTTAAAAAGGGGATGAAGCTGTTGTGTATGAAAGTCCGTCAGTTTTAAAGTTAGGATTTTCAAATTTTGTGTTTAGGCTGATGATTAAAAATTAATTGACACATGTCTCAGCGTTTTTCACAATTCCACCCCCGAAGGGTTAAAAAGGGGGATGAAGTTGTTTATGGAAAATCGTCTGTTTTAAAGTTAGGATCTTCAAATTTTGTGTTTAGGCTGATGATAAAAAATAATTTATACGTGTCTCAGCGTTTTTCATAATTCTACCCCCAAAGGGTTAAAAAGGGGATGAAGCTGTTGTATATGAAAGTCCGTCAGTTTTAAAGTTAGGATCTTCAAATTTTGTGTTTAGGCTGATGATTAAAAATTAATTGATACGTGTCTCAGCGTTTTTCACAATTCCACCCCCGAAGGGTAAAAAAGGGGGATGAAGTTGTTTAAGGGAAATCGTCAGTTTTAAAGTTAGGATCTTCAAATTTTGTGTTTAGGCTGATGATTAAAAATTAATTAATACGTGTCTCAGCGTTTTTCATAATTCTACCCCCAAAGGGTTAAAAAGGGGATGAAGCTGTTGTGTATGAAAGTCCGTCAGTTTTAAAGTTAGGATTTTCAAATTTTGTGTTTAGGCTGATGATTAAAAATTAATTGATACGTGTCTCAGCGTTTTTCACAATTCCACCCCCGAAGGGTTAAAAAGGGGGATGAAGTTGTTTATGGAAAATCGTCTGTTTTAAAGTTAGGATCTTCAAATTTTGTGTTTAGGCTGATGATTAAAAAATAATTGAAACGTGTATAAGCGTTTTTCATAATTCTACCCCCAAAGGGTTAAAAAGGGGATGAAGCTGTTGTGTATGGAAGTCCGTCAGTTTTAAAGTTAGGATCTTCAAATTTTGTGTTTAGGCTAATGATTAAAAAATAATTGATACGAGTCTCAGCGTTTTTCATAATTCCACCCCCGAAGGGTTCAAAAGGGGGATGAAGTGTTTTATGGAAAATCGTCTGTTTTAAAGTTAGGATCTTCAAAATGTGTTTAGGCTGATGATTAAAAAATAATTGACACGTCTCTCAGCGTTTTTCATAATTCTACCCCCAAAGGGTTAAAAAGGGGATGAAGCTGTTGTGTATGAAAGTCCGTCAGTTAGTTAGGATCTTCAAATTTTGTGTTTAGGCTGATGATTAAAAATTAATTGATACGTGTCTCAGCGTTTTTCACAATTCCACCCCCGAAGGGTTAAAAAGGGGGATGAAGTTGTTTATGGAAAATCGTCTGTTTTAAAGTTAAGATCTTCAAATTTTGTGTTTAGGCTGATGATTGACACGTGTCTCAGCGTTTTTCATAATTCTACCCCCAAAGGGTGAAAAAGGGGATGAAGCTGTTGTGTATGAAAGTCCGTCAGTTTTAAAGTTAGGATCTTCAAATTTTGTGTTTAGGCTGATGATTAAAAATTAATTGATACGTGTCTCAGCGTTTTTCACAATTCTTCCCCCGAAGGGTTGTAACAAATCTACTTGCTCCTATTGTCTAAAAGGATAAGCAGACTTGTTCAATTAAATTTAATTTAGGGAAAAGAAAACAGCTAGTTATATAAAAAAAACTACCTACCACGCACTCTATAGTTTTATAGTTCACAGTTAGGAATCACGGGAGCAGGCGTCAGGATAGCAGGTCGATACCGGAGTAACCTTGAAGTTCAGCTCTGAAGCAGTAGAAACGGCGGCAGCGCAGATCTCAGAGTTCACCAGGACAGCTCAGCAGCAAGACAGTGCAGAACTCAGGGCCAGACGTAGGACAGCCCTGCGAGACCAGTAGACGGACAGGCACGTAGTTAGCCTCCGAACATCGGGAGTAGAAGTCCCAGGAGAATCTTTCGCTGGATCCCCTGGGCAGTTTAAGAATCTCACAGCGAAAACCAAGCTGCTCTCTGATACTCATCAAATCAGATCCTCTCGTAGCCTTTCTATTTCCGTCCGTCACGTCAGCTCGTTTCTCTAAAGTAGTGTTCCTTTTTCAAATCTTAGTTTTCTTAGTGTCGCCATCATCTCAACTGACAAGTGTAGTCGGCCAGGACAAATCCATGAGTGCGTTAAGAATTTTATAAATATAATCATTTAATATTAAGTTATTAAACAATCGTAATAATTTATAAAATACATTGGCTAAACATATTGATAAAAATAATTTAAATTATACAAACCAAAAAGAGAAATCATAGAGCTAGACCATAGACTGAGCAGAAAGAGAATTAAAAAACTGACTGACTGTTTGACAATTTGACGCTTGACGTAAATATCACAACATGAAAATTATAATAATATTTTATTTCAGCTATTTCCAAGTTAAAGAATCGTATTTAAATCAATTTGCTGAGTGTAGATATATAAACAAATAAAATGCATGATAAATAGTATTATGAATAATGAATATGAAGCGTAAGTATAGCATAATACTATAGGGTTAAAAAGGAGGGTGAAGTTGTTTATGGAAAATCGTCTGTTTTAAAGTCAGGATCTTCAAATTTTGTGTTTAGGCTGATGATTCAAAATTAATTGATACGTGTCTCAGCGTTTTTCACAATTCTACCCCCGAAGGGTTAAAAAGGAGGGTGAAGTTGTTTATGGAAAATCGTCAGTTTCAAAGTTAGGGTCTTCAAATTTTGTGTTAAGGCTGATGATTAAAAGTTAATTGATACATTTCTCAGCGTTTTTCATAATACCATCCCGAAGGGTTAAAAAGGAGAATGAAGTTGTTTATGCAAAGTCCTTAATGTTCGAAGTAAAACTCACTAAATTTATTTTCTAGGCTTATGGTTGGAAGCTAACGCAACGGTGTTTTTAAAAAATTCAACCCCTAAGGGGGTGAAAGATGAAAAGGAGGCTTTATCTGTACAAATAAATAAAATTGAAGTGTCTGTTTGTAATATTAAAACAACCGCATTTTACTAGGTTACATATACCAAAATAACATTTTTTGTCTGTTGTCCATTTGTTCCGGCTAATCTCTGGAACGGCGGGACCGATTTTAACGGGACTTTTACTGGCAGATAGCTGATGAAATAAGGGGTAACTAAGGCTACTTCTATTTTAGAAAAAATCTATAGAGTAACACTCCTTCTGGCGCAGTCGGGTAAAAATATATAAAAGAAGAAGAAACTGACTGACTGACTGACTGACATATCAACGCACAGCCCAAACCACTAGGGCTACAGATTCCAAATTTGGCAAGTAGGTTCCTTATGTGGTCAAGGAGTGCACTAAGAAAGGATTTTTCAAAATCATTCATTAATCAAAAGGGCTCCAAAGTTTGTACGGGGAAACAAGATTAGTTAAACTGTTTTATTCGAAACTTAACAGGAGTACTCCTATCGATAATTGAGTAAACATTTGTGTTTCAGGTTTTTTCAGAATTAAACCCCCAAGAGAAGGAAATGAGGTAACAAAGTATAAAAATCAATGCACAGCCTAAACCCCTGAGTCTAGAGATTCCAAATTTGTCAAATAGGTTCCATTATGAGGTTTAGGAGTGCACTAAGAAAAGATTTTTCAAAATTTACCCCCTAAGGGGCTGAAAGGGGGTCCAAAATTTACATGGGGAAATAACATTAGTTAGACTAATATATATAATAGTCTAACTAATGTCCTTTCGATAAATGAGTAAACATTTGTGTTTCAGGTTTTTTCAGAATTCAACTCCTAAATATGGAGAAATGGGGTGACAAAGTCTGTAAATCAACTCACAGCCCAAACCACTGGATCTAGAGATTTGAAATTTAGCACGTGTAGGTTTCTTAAGAGGTCTAACGGTGCACTAAGAAAGGATTTTTCAAAATTTACTCCCTAAGGGGTGAAACGGGAGTCGAAAGTTTGTATGGGGAAACAAGATTAGTTAGACTGTTTTATTCGAAACTTCACAGGAGTATTCCTATCGATAAATGGGTAGAAATGGGTTTCAGGTTTTTTCAGAATTCAACCCCTTTTAATTTTTTTTTTTTTTCGGATGGGAAATCATCAAATAACCCCTCCCGCTCTGGGCGGAGCAGGAGGGAGTGTCAGACTTTTACTGACTAAAACCCATCCATGTTCCTTCATCGCCCTTTGTGTTCCGGAGCCACGGTATCTCTTTCGAACAGTCCCGCGACCCCGGCAGGCATCGGTCCCTGCGGACCCCTTCCCTTTTGCTGACTCTCTTTGAGGCGCGCGTGGAACACGAACGCGCCGTCGACACGGCCTGTCGTCATGAGACGGACGGACGGCGAGCTAGCCCATAGCCCACCGTCCACAGGCCTGCGCCTACGGTGGCCGGGGGCCACCACCACGTGGCCCCCGGCCACCGTAGGCGCGGGCCTACCTCGGGCACGCCCGGGGCGTCTCCCGCAGCGGCCGGGACGTTGAGAGGTTCTCTCCCTCTCACGTTCCGCCACCTCCTTCTCTAGCATTACTGCTTCGCAGAAGGAGGTGACGGCGTCCCATTCCGTCTCGCTCCGGACCATGGCTTGCACCAGGGCCGGACGCGAGAGGTCGCCGCCGCCGATCGCCGCTTCGAGGACACGGCGGTGCTCCGCCCACGCGGGGCACACCTCCACCGTGTGTTCCACCGTGTCCTCCGGTCGATCCTCACAATGGAAGCACCCGGGCGTTTCCTCCCGCCCGATTCGGTGCAGGAACCTCCCGAACACTCCGTGTCCGGTGAGGACCTGCGTCAGGCGGAAGGTGAGGACGCCGTGGCGTCTCTCAAGCCACTCCTCAAAGAGGGGACTTATCGCCACTATCGTGGCGTGCCCTGCACGGGGTTGCGACAGTCGCTCTCTCCATGTCGCCATGAGATCCCGCCGGAAGTCTGTCCGCTGAGCGACAATTTGTCGCGGCAGCGGAGTTTCCCCCCGGCGTAGCGCCTCCGCGCGCCATTCATGTAGGCGCGCGAGGACTATCGCCTCTAGATCCCATGGCGGCAATCCGGCAAGGAGGCTCGCCGCCTCGCGGGAGATCGTACGGTACCCCCGGGCCAGCCTTACGGCTACTACCTTTTGGGGCGCGTTCAAATAGTGGGCGGCTCGCAGCCTCAATGAACGCGCCCACACCGGGGCCCCGTAAAGGGCCATTGACCGCACGACTCCCGCGTAGAGCCTCCGGCAGGAGGCGTTCGGCCCCCCCAGATTGGGCAGGAGCCGCCTGAAGGCAGCCCCAGTCCGTTCCAGTTTGGGGGCCAAACGTCGGAAATGTTCTACGAAGTTCCACCGGCTGTCAAGGACAAGTCCCAAGTACTTCAACGTCGACTCAACGCCGATGGATACCCCTCCTACCGTCAGTAGGGATCCCGGAGGTGGCGCATTCCGAGGCCCATGAAAGCACATGGCCTCGGACTTGTGCAATGCCACCTCGAGACCCAATTGCCGGATCCTCTCAACGACTATCTCAACCCCGCGTGTCATCACTTCGGCCGCCGCCTCGTGCGACCCCCCCTGTGCTAGCACCAGCGTGTCGTCTGCGTAGCAAACCACGCTGACACCGCTAGGAAGGTCGGCGCGCAGCACCCAGTCGTACCCGATGTTCCACAAGGACGGCCCTAGGACCGATCCCTGCGGAACACCGCACGACATCTCTCGCCGGTTCCATTCTCCGCTGCGACCAGGGTAAATGACTGCCCTGTCCGTCAGGTAGTCCCCGACCACTCGACGGAGGTAGGTCGGCACCCGGTGATACCGGAGTGCGTCCCTAATGCAGCTCCAGGGCATGGAGTTGAAAGCGTTGGCGATGTCGAGAGACACCGCCAAGACAACCCCACCTCTGGACACCGCATCCCCCGTCGTGAGGGCTCTCACGCGCATGATGGCGTCCACCGTTGAGCGCCCCTTGCGGAAACCGAACTGGTGTTCCGCAAGGTCCGGCCCAGTCCCCGCAAGGTGCTCGGCGAGGCGGTTTGCAATTACTCTTTCAAAGAGCTTGCCCACCTCGTCGAGCAGCACCACGGGCCGGTATGCGGACGGAGAGTCCGCAGGGCGCCCCGGCTTCCGAATGAGGACCAGCTTTCCCGTCTTCCAACGAAGCGGGAACTGGCCTCTCTCCAAGCATGCGCTAAGGAGCCCCTCTAGTCGGGGCCCGAGAGCCTCCGAGGCCAGGACCCAGGCTTTGCCAGGCAAGCCGTCGGGTCCCGGGGTGGTATTTTTGGCACTGAGCCTGCGTACCGCCACTCTCAGGTCTACCCCAGTCACTTCCGGAGCGTTGTCGTCGTCGTCCTGTTGGTCCGCTTCCAGCATCGCAGGCGGCGGAGCCATAGGCGGGGGTGGGTGTTCCCCTCGCGAAGGGAACAGAGTGCTCACCACGTCCTCCACGAGCTCAGGCCGGAGACTCTGCGTCAGTGGGGGGGCCCAGGGGCGGAGTTTGTCCCGCACCAACTTGTAAGGGCGCCCCCACGGATCTCTGTCGAGAGTCCCCAGCAACTCCTCGCGGGCCTGATCCCTGGCCCGCAGGACCGCTTCGCGGAGGGCGGTCTTCGCCGCTCTGTACCCCTCATAAAGCTCCGCCTCAATGGCTGCCGCATCCGGTGGGCGGATGCGGAGCCTGCGATGCCTGGCGTACAGGTGTCGTGCAGCCACGCACGCCTCGCGCAGAGATGTCAGCTCACGCGACCACCAGTACACCTGACGCCGGGCGCTTCTTGGCCGAACACGGGGCATTGCCACGTCACAGATGTCAGACATGGCCTCCTGGACCCACCCTGCCTCATTGTTAACGTCGGCAGGCCTGTCCGGTGATGTCACCCAGGCCTGCACGATCGAGGCTTCCAGGAGGAGCTCCCGGTCCAGCTGCTTCAGCGCCCAACGCGGACCACTCGGGGCCTGTTGGACCGGCGCGCTTGGGGTCTGGGTGGAGACGTCGAACCGGATGTACCGGTGGTCGGAATAGGTCTCCACCCCCTCCATGACACGCCAGTCAATGACACGTGGCGACAGAGCGGGGCTAGCGAACGAAATGTCCACCACCGACTCGCCCCGCATCCGCACACACGTAGGGACAGAACCCCGATTTAGGACGACCAGGCCCTTCTCCAGGGCCCAGTCTTCCACCATCCTTCCCCGCACGTCTGTACAACGAGAACCCCAAGCCAAGTTTTTGGCATTGAAGTCCCCGAGGACAACCACAGGGAGGGAATGGTTTCCGACGACAACACTCAACTCTGCGAGAGAGTTGTGGAACTCGGCGAGAGTTCGGCTCGGGGAGAAGTAGACTCCCACCACTACGATCTCCCCGAACCGGGCTGCTACGCACCCCCGACCCCTCCTGACATCTTCAAGGGTCGGGGAGAATTCAACCCCTAAAGGGGGAAATGGATTTGGTATTGTTTGTATGGTGTATCGGGTTAAAATCGCTGTTTTTGTAATACACCCGGTATTACAAAAACAGCGATTTTAAGATTTAATGTGGCGGACCTGAAATACCATCTTCCCCTATAGGAGTGCGATGGGGTCGAAATGTCTAAAAATCAATATGGGTGTCGATTCCGAGATTATCATTGGTGCTGATTACGAATATGGCATTTATTTTTAGATCCAAAAGATGGCGGATTCGACTTCTATACAGGATTATTGTTGATTTATCGTGATGATTGTGATAACGATGATGGTGATTGTGATAATGATTGTGGTAGTGATAGTGATTGTGATTGGAATAGTGATGGTGATGGTTGTTGTGATATCGATGATGATGATGGTGATTGTGACAGTGATAATGATGGTGATAGTGAGGGTGATTGTGGTAGCGATTGTGATGATTATGAAATTTGCTACATAGATAGTTTATAACCTGGATTAACACGTAGGATACTATTTAACCCTTTAGTATGATCCCGTGGGACAGTTACCGAACTTCACGTGGGCGAAGCCGCGGGCAACAGCTAGTCGGGAATAAATCAATCAGTTCAGTTGAATCGCGACCGCGTAAGGTGAAACATTTGTTTAGTTCAGATTTTCGTTTCCGGTTTTGTTTTTAGTACTAGGTGTTTGTGTTTTGTGTGTGTTACGGCGCGCTCACGTCTGCGACCGTCTGGGAGGAGGCCACTTTAGAAAAAAGAGAGAGACTGTAAGGTAGGTAGTTAGTACAAGTAATTTTAATAACTTTCACGTAATTTGATGTTTTTTTTTATTTTTCTTTATTACGAAGACTTTTTTGTCCTACTTTTGTTTTGTAGGTAGGTACTAGGTAAGTATGTAACTTTGTAAATTTATCATTCTTCTTATTTTTATTAGCTCTAATACTGTGAGTTGTTAATGTACTAGCTCAATGGAGCTCTTGATATTCCACATCAGGTACTCCAGGTCCTCAATTTCTAAGTGCCAGCAGAAGTGGCCCATCACGATGAACATCTTTTACAAAGGCATAATTTCCGTATCCCGTACAGTTTAACCGGACTCTTGATGTTCCACGTCAGGTACTCCAGACCCTCGATAGCTGATAAAAAGTAGCCTATGTCCGTCTCCGGCGTGCTAGCAATCTTTGTACTAAAATTCACGAAGATTTGTAGTAAGCGGAACGGCAACGTTGGAGTGACCACCGTCGGCCAATCACGGAGGAAGTAAGAAAGTGCTTCATTGTGATTGGTCCGTTTGAATCGGATCAACATTTATCGGAGCGGATTTGTATATTGGAGCCACATTTGACAAGCGTACTTTTCAGTTGAGTGACGTCACAAGAATATCAAATGTTGATCCGATTGGAGCCACATTGGTATGAAAAAAAGCGTAATGGATCAACATAAGGCCTTCGGATCAACATTTGTTTTTGGATCAACTTTTAACTGATCGTACGTCTTGAAAGATCAACATTTACCGTGATGGTATCTCTATATATATATATATATATATATATATTTATATATATATATATATATATATATATATAGTAGGGATAAGTATATATTTACAAACAAAAATTATCTATGTAGTATATCAACTATCTGGTGTCCACGACACAAGCCTCGTTGCTTAGTGTGGCACTAGATGGCGCTGTGTGTAATGTCCAGCAATATTTATTTATTTTCTATGGCAATAGCAAACTGTGACGTTACTGTTTAGTTAATTTAATGACTCAACTATTTATTGATTTCAAAGCAACTAAAAATCGAATTTGGCAATTAATTGAAAATAAATCGGATTTTCAGGCCAGCAGGTTTTTTTTTTGTTTTTTTTTAGATTGCTGTCTTGGAATTATTTTTTATGGTGTCATCTACGCTACTGTAGGGATTATGATTGTTTCACGAAAACTATAGACCTATTTTTGACCCACTGTATAAAGTTGGACAGTAGCACAAAAAAACTAATCACCTATGAAATAATGTATGTGAGCATGTGAAAACGTGTCACCTGTTTTGGTTCCCGCACATTGTCGGTAAATTGATTATTAATAATGATAGCCAATGCCAACCTTGATGGATATAGCTGTCATTACTATTTACTGTTTTTTTATTGTTTTACTGTCCATTTGCTATAATATTCATCAATATTATTGGTATGCGTAATAATTGTTTTTACGATATAAAACTGAAATAGTAAAATATTATATATTTAGGTGCTAGCGACTCACCCCTGCTTCTTCTGATAGCCTAGTGGTTTGAACGTCGGACTGTCAAGTCATAGGATTCCAGTTCGATTCCAAGACATGCACCTCTTTTATCGGAATCATGTGGGTATTGTGTATTATTTCCTCCGTTCCTCGGAAAGCACGTTAAGCAGTTGGTCCCGGCTGTCATTTGTGATCTTTGACAGTCGTTACAGGTAGTCAGTGTCCCAAAAAGTCTGACAACCAGTCTTACCAAGGAGTATCGTATTACCCAGTACTAACTGGGTTGTGGAGGTCAGATCGGCAGTCGCTCCATGTAAAATATTGGTATTCAGCTGCATCCGGTTAGACTGGAAGCCGACCCCAATAAAACTTGGGAAAAGGCTAGGCAGATGATGATGATGATGATGTGGGTATTGTGTATAACAAGAATACATTTATTTATTGGCATAAACAAGACATTACATGGTCGTGAATCACTGGTGCCTGTGGTAGGTAGTGAAACACCTGTATTACAGGTCCCAGGTTTCCACTCAGAAAGCAATTTACAGTATCATTGTTAGGTACCAATGTTAAAGGTTGGTTTACAAAGGAGACAATTTTTTTTGTTTGGAGAACAGGCCACCCACATAAAATTGTAACAGACATACAGATATTAATGAAACGTATATAGATTTCTTCCTTATAATTTCTAGATTACAGTGGTAATATTAGCTAAGCCATGTCTAACCGGAATGATGAGAAATTCGAAAATGAAAACGTGAATCTAACAATAAACAATAACAATAACACGTCAAATGTCAAATGAAGTTGTCAGTCAACCACCAAAAAGACGAATTTACAACGTTCCGTGTCATGATGATTTTCTATACCATCTAAAAGATTTTAGCGGAAACCTCTAAAATAGCATTAGAAAGCTCACAGTTTAATATTATTTATTTTTATATTATATTCTATTTTAATTAAAGCAGATATTAGTACCAATGGATACCGTACTTTTTTTTGTAAACGGAAGAAACGCCCCTATTTACGTAAGTATTTTCAGTCAAATGGCATTGACCACAACAGGAATGATTTGACTCGCAAAAAAATATCATAATACAACTTATTTTTTATGATTTTAAGATTCCGGTTTCGTTTCTATGTAATCTTTCGTTTATTATTAGAATAAAATGGTTACTTTTTTTTGGTGTAAGTAATATGAATATCCGCAACATCGAAGAAGGCCTAAAAAAAACTGTCTCCTTTAAAATATTTATCATAAGAGAAATAAAAGTATGAAGTATTGAACAAAACAATTTAGAATATCTATCACTTGCTTCGGTGAAGGAAAACATCGTGAGGAAACCAGCATGCCTGCGAGGGATATTTTTTGACGGCGAGTACTCGTTAAGCCTAGTCAGAGGCCCATGTGCATTGTGCAATGGCAAATATTAATGTTGCATACATATAATTCTTTCGGCATTATTGCTCTTAATGATGGTAAAGACCACATCAAAAATGCAACAGTAAAGTAGATTAGAAACGAGTTTTTCTTCTATCTATCTATATAAATAAAAACAAAAGGCCTGACTGACTGACTGACTGACTGACTCATCAACGCCCAGCCCAAACCCTTGGACCTAGAAAGCTGAAATTTTGCAAAGAAGTTCCCTTTATAATGTAGACAAGGAATAAGGAAGGATTTTTAGAAATTCAACCCCTAAGGGAGTTAAATAGGGGATGAAAGTTTGTATGAAAGTCCGTCAGTTTTAAAGTTAGGATCTTCAAATGTTGTGTTTAGGCTGACAATAAAAAAATAATTTATACGTGTCTCAGCATTTTTCATAATTCTACCCCCAAAGGGTTAAAAAGGGGATGAAGCTGTTGTATATGAAAGTCCGTCAGTTTTAGAGTTAGGATCTTAAAATTTTGTGTTTAGGCTGATGATTAAAAATTAATTGATATGTGTCTCAGCGTTTTTCACAATTCCACCCCCGAAGGGTTAAAAAGGGGGATGAAGTTGTTTATGGGAAATCGTCAGTTTTAAAGTTAGGGTCTTCAAATTTTGTGTTTAGGCTAATGGTTAAAAAATAATTGATACGTGTCTCAGCGTTTTTCACAATTCCACCCCCGAAGGGTTAAAAAAGGGGATAAAGTTGTTTATGGAAAATCGTCTGTTTTAAAGTTAGGATCTTCAAATTTTGTGTTTAGGCTGATGATTAAAGAATAATTGACAGGTGTCTCAGCGTTTTTCATAATTCTACCCCCAAAGGGTTAAAAAGGGGATGAAGCTGTTGTGTATGAAAGTCCGTCAGTTTTAAAGTTAGGATCTTCAAATTTTGTGTTTAGGCTGACGATTAAAAATTAATTGATACGTGTCTCAGCGTTTTTCACAATTCCACCCCCGAAGGGTTAAAAAGGGGGATGAAGTTGTTTATGGGAAATCGTCAGTTTTAAAGTTAGGATCTTCAAATTTTGTGTTTAGGCTGATGATTAAAAAATAATTGATACGTGTCTCAGCGTTTTTCACAATTCCACCCCCGAAGGGTTAAAAAGGGGGATAAAGTTGTTTATGGAAAATCGTCTGTTTTAAATTTAGGATCTTCAAATTTTGTGTTTAGGCTGATGATTAAAAAATAATTGACACGTGTCTCAGCGTTTTTCATAATTCTACCCCCAAAGGGTTAAAAAGGGGATGAAGCTGTTGTGTATGAAAGTCCGTCAGTTTTAAAGTTAGGATTTTCAAATTTTGTGTTTAGGCTGATGATTAAAAATTAATTGATACGTGTCTCAGCGTTTTTACAATTCCACCCCCGAAAGGTTAAAAAGGGGGATGAAGTTGTTTATGGAAAATCGTCTGTTTTAAAGTTAGGATCTTCAAATTTTGTGTTTAGGCTGATGATTAAAAAATAATTGACACGTGTCTACGCGTTTTTCATAATTCTACCCCCAAAGGGTTAAAAAGGGGATGAAGCTGTTGTGTATGAAAGTCCGTCAGTTTTAAAGTTAGGATCTTCAAATTTTGTGTTTAGGCTGATGATTAAAAAATAATTGATACGAGTCTCAGCGTTTTTCATAATTCTACCCCCAAAGGGTTAAAAAGGGGATGAAGCTGTTGTGTATGAAAGTCCGTCAGTTTTAAAGTTAGGATCTTCAAATTTTGTGTTTAGACTGATGATTAAAAATTAATTGATACGTGTCTCAGCGTTTTTACAATTCCACCCCCGAAGGGTTCAAAAGGGGGATGAAGTTGTTTATGGAAAATCGTCTGTTTTAAAGTAAGGATCTTCAAATTTTGTGTTTAGGCTGATGATTAAAAAATAATTGACACGTCTCTCAGCGTTTTTCATAATTCTACCCCCAAAGGGTTAAAAAGGGGATGAAGCTGTTGTGTATGAAAGTCCGTCAGTTAGTTAGGATCTTCAAATTTTGTGTTTAGGCTGATGATAAAAAATTTATTGATACGTGTCTCAGCGTTTTTCACAATTCCACCCCCGAAGGGTTAAAAAGGGGGATGAAGTTGTTTATGGAAAATCGTCTGTTTTAAAGTTAGGATCTTCAAATTTTGTGTTTAGGCTGATGATTGACACGTGTCTCAGCGTTTTTCATAATTCTACCCCCAAAGGGTTAAAAAGGGGATGAAGCTGTTGTGTATGAAAGTCCGTCAGTTTTAAAGTTAGGATCTTCAAATTTTGTGTTTAGGCTGATGATTAAAAATTAATTGATACGTGTCTCAGCGTTTTTCACAATTCTTCCCCCGAAGGGTTAAAAAGGAGGGTGAAGTTGTTTATGGAAAATCGTCTGTTTTAAAGTCAGGATCTTCAAATTTTGTGTTTAGGCTGATGATTAAAAGTTAATTGATACCTTTCTCAGCGTTTTTCATAATACCATCCCGAAGGGTTAAAAAGGAAAATGAAGTTGTTTATGCAAAGTCCTTAATGTTCGAAGTAAAACTCACTAAATTTATTATCTAGGCTTATGGTTGGAAGCTAACGCAACGGTGTTTTTAAAAAATTCAACCCCTAAGGGGGTGAAAGATGAAAAGGACGCTTTATCTGTACAAATAAATAAAATTGAAGTGTCTGTTTGTAATATTAAAACAACCGCATTTTACTACATGCATATGAATGTATATAGGTTACATTACATATACCAAAATAACATTTTTTGTCTGTTGTCTGTTTGTTCCGGCTAATCTCTGGAACGGCGGGACCGATTTTAACAGGACTTTTACTGGCAGATAGCTGATGAAATAAGGGGTAACTAAGGCTACTTCTATTTTAGATAAAATCTATAGAGTAACACTCCTTCTGGCGCAGTCGGGTAAAAATATATAAAAGAAGAAGAAACTGACTGACTGACTGACATATCAACGCACAGCCCAAACCACTAGGGCTACAGATTCCAAATTTGGCAAGTAGGTTCCTTATGTGGTCAAGGAGTGCACTAAGAAAGGATTTTTCAAAATCATTCATTAATCAAAAGGGCTCCAAAGTTTGTATGGGGAAACAAGATTAAAACTGTTTTATTCGAAACTTAACAGGAGTACTCCTATCGATAATTGAGTAAACATTTGTGTTTCAGGTTTTTTCAGAATTAAACCCCCAAGAGAGGGAAATGAGGTAACAAAGTATAAAAATCAATGCACAGCCTAAACCGCTGAGTCTAGAGAGAACAAATTTGTCAAATAGGTTCCATTATGAGGTTTAGGAGTGCACTAAGAAAAGATTTTTCAAAATTCACCCCCTAAGGGGGTACATGGGGAAATAACATTAGTTAGACTAATATATATAATAGTCTAACTAATGTCCTTTCGATAAATCAGTAAACATTTGTGTTTCAGGTTTTTTCAGAATTCAACTCCTAAATATGGAAAAATGGGGTGACAAAGTCTGTAAATCAACTCACAGCCCAAACCACTGGATCTAGAGATTTGAAATTTAGCACGTGTAGGTTTCTTATGAGGTCTAACGGTGCACTAAGAAAGGATTTTACAAAATTTACTCCCTAAGGGGTGAAACGGGAGTCGAAAGTTTGTATGGGGAAACAAGATTAGTTAGACTGTTTTATTCGAAACTTCACAGGAGTATTCCTATCGATAAATGGGTAGAAATGGGTTTCAGGTTTTTTCAGAATTCAACCCCTAAAGGGGGAAATGGATTTGGTATTGTTTGTATGGTGTATCGGGTCGGGTGTATTACAAAAACAGCGATTTTAAGATTTAATGTGGCGGACCTGAAATACCATCATTTATAGACATTTCGACCCCATAGGGGAACCTATGGGGTCGAAATGTCTAAAAATCAATATGGGTGTCGATTCCGAGATTATCATTGGTGCTGATTACGAATATGGCATTTATTTTTAGATCCAAAAGATGGCGGATTCGACTTCTATACAGGATTATTGTTGATTTATCGTGATGATTGTGATAACGATGATGGTGATTGTGATAACGTTTGTGGTAGTGATAGTGATTGTGATTGGAATAGTGATGGTGATGGTTGTTGTGATATCGATGATGATGATGGTGATTGTGACAGTGATAATGATGGTGATAGTGAGGGTGATTGTGATAGCGATTGTGATGATTATGAAATTTGGCACATAGATAGTTTATAACCTGGATTAACACGTAGGATACTATTTAACCCTTTAGTATGATCCCGTGGGACAGTTACCGAACTTCACGCGGGCGAAGCCGCGGGCAACAGCTAGTCCTTTTATAGATGTAGATTGTTACACGAGAACCACTTTTCTATCAAAGAACCGGGCTTAATTACATCCTAATGATTTTCTTTCACTTTGCGCCGACCACGGCAAACATTTAGCAATAAAAGGTAGAAAACACAAAAGCCGTAAGGAGAAACCTCGTTAACTTCCTCAAAGGAACTAAATCAGAATAGACGTACAAAAGTTACACAACAAAAGCTTTTTCCAACAAATCAGCATTTCTGTAGTTTACCACGAATTCCGTCTACCTTTACTGGATAAAACGATACAAAAAGTAATGTCGCCTATATGTAGTCAGCCTAAGCTCTTGACTACGAACTACTAGTTTCAGCGACACACACTCGTCTTGCGACTGCGGAAAAAGACAATGAGGGATTTTCTTTTTAGCTCTTCCCTAGTCGCTGGATAGATGGCGCTAGGAGTTAGTATGATAATGCAAGGAACGAAACCTAAAAAAACTGATTTTAACAAAGCGCGAGAAAACTAAGTTTTATTCGGAAGGTTAAGCAAATGAAAGTGTCAGTCAACGAGAGTATGTAACGTGACACAATGTTTTTTTTTCCAAGCGTTTTAGCTTTGGCACCAACTATCATAGTAAGTTCAACGCCATCTATAGAGTTCTTGGAAACTAAGTTTTTTTTTTAATACCTCAAAAAGAAAACCTCTCATTGAAATAAGTTCTTATAGTGCATGCCACGTGTCACCGTTAAGCGCCTAGCGTAGTATCCCAAAATGCGTTTCAAATAAGAATAGGATCGTCAATTATCTCTATCTGTCAACTGTCCCTTGAAAATTACGGTTAGGAAAAAAATTTTACTTACGTAAATAAATTGTTAATAAAAAAAATGTTCTTGCTATTTATCGTTTTTTGAAGAGCGTGGAAGTTTTGATTCAAACTACATCTGAGAAACGCCTGGTTTTTTCACCAATTATTTTATGTTTATGCTACTGAATATGTTCTTTTTTGTTCTGTAATCGCAAATTCTCGAAATGTATTGGTGCTCAAGCTTTCCCTAGTTTGAGGCCTTTTTGTAATTTAGGCATTATCGCGCCATATTGTTACGTCATAGTTGTCAAATCAGAGATGGGTAGGCATCTTTGATTTGACAGCTATGACGTAACAGTATGGTGCGAGGTCAATCCTATTCTTTTTTAAATGCATGAACTCCCGCGAAGGAAAACAAAAGACGCGCGCGCGTCTCTTGACGCAAAATCGCCATCGCCCGAGGCTATGAACGCAGCCTTACATAGGCAAGGTAATAAATCAGCACCGGGTGCGTATACGCGTTCGTAAAATCGCGGGGTTGGACCACCCTTACATTACCATGGCAAACAGTTAAATCAAGCAGAAAAGGCACAAAATATATAGAGTAGAAAATTAGGAGTTATTCGGGCGTATTTGTTTCAATTGTGTACTTTGTACATATTGCTGTGTATCTTGTATGACGTGAACATAAATTATGGTTTGTTAAATGGGTTAATATCGTCTGGTTTTACTGAAAGCTTCAGACGTTTCGCTCCAGATTCCTTTGGACTAGTCATTTGCAAGGAACATAAATTGTCGTTCTACTTTTAGCATATTTTATTATATTGGAGCTATGCCTTATTGCTCTGCTTAAGAGTTTATGAGAAGGGCATGTTTTAAGGAATGTGTACTGCAATATACTTAATCGAGCTGTGCAGTTAGATAACTTTGATCGACATCATCATCCGCCTAGCTTTTTATCAAATATGTTGGGGTCGGCTTCCAGTCTAACTGAATGCAGTATTCTGCTGGTATTCAGCCAACATTTTACATGGAGTGACTGCCTTTTGCCTACATGACCTCCCAGCCCAAATACTGGGTAACAATCACCCCTTGGTAAGACTGGTTGTCACACCCAGATGACTATCAAAGTTATACGAATAAAATAAAATATTTTATTTCACGTAGGCCTACTGGGGCACTTATAAAGCGTCGAGACAAGGTTCACGGTTCGGGTTGGTCGTGGAGTTGAGAAGATGCAGCATTTAAAATGATTTGGTTTTACAATGTTATTATGTTACAATAAACTGGGGCCAACAGTATAAAATAATAATAATAAAATTTTTATTCAAAAAATGTATGGTAAAAGTTTACAGTTTTTCTTAAATCTATGTCAAGTTCACCCATGCTTTGAGCCTGAACTAGGTAATCCTGTGTTTCAGGATAAAAGAATAACGTGAGTGAAAATACAAGTCTAGAAACTAAGAATTTAAGAATAATCAAAAATTTGCAACTCGATATGAAATTATGTACCTACAGAAGATATACAAAGATTGTAAGGTCTTAGACAAAGAAAATCGCCTTCTTGAAGGTTTCGTAGCTAGAGGGTTGTTAAACTATAGGTCTTAAGCTACTCGAGTGCCGTTCGCTTTGAGATTTTTTGTTCAGATTTAGATTCGAGTTAAACTCACTCACACTTCACTTGTCTAATCTTGTTTAGATTAGACACGTGAAGTGTGAGTGAGATTATAGTCTAGGTCAAGTAGTACTTAGGTATAAGGATGAAATATAGCAGACCGTCAGTGAACTCGGTATAAGGTGCTATGAATGACCGGACTTGAGCTTAGTAACACTCGGCGTTTACAATATTCAATCAGGGTCTAAAAGACCTCATCACGAAGCCGTCAACCAAGCATACTGTACAGTCGGGGTCTTTTCCGCCTGACCATTTTAATTTTTTTCGCTTAAAACATGCGGAGGCGCCGAGCCACGCCCCCTTAAAGTTTGGGCCTATTAGGAAAGCCTAAAATTTGGCGCGCAAAATAACAATAACTCTCGTTTGGCGTGCGTCGTCATTTTTCTACTTACTACACACTTACATACTTTTCATTCATTATTTCTATACAAAGTCAATGGGGCGGGGCTAGAGAGCGTATCTATGTTGCGAAAAAAAAAAGCAAAAACAAAGCTTAGTGGTGGTCAGGCGGGAGTGTCCTAGATAGTAGGTACATCAAAATAAGTAACTTTACGCAAAAATTATTGCAGGGAAACGACTTTTTTTTGGGGTGAAATATCATGTTTTGTGGTAGAACTCAATGTAACGCACTCAAAACATTGTACTGATGGATGGATTGAATAGTACGGGGGTCGTGCGTGGAGGTGTTTAAAGTAAAAATATCACATTTACTACTATACTATTAGTAAAGTAAGTATAATAGTACCTAAATGTGATATTTTACTTGAAAAAAAAACTTGTCAAAAAGTTGAAACTTTAACCCCCAATCCCAATATCTCCATAACTAGAAAGATCCCAGGTATGGTGTAGAACAAAAAAAATATCGCAATGACGGGGAGAACAAGTGCCTTTCGGCTTCGATAAGAGGTGTTGTTATGTATGTGTGTGTACCGAGCATAGGTAGGCGAGCGGGCTGCGTCCCGCCTCCCCGCGCCGGGGCATGTTCGAGAATTAAATCAGTGTGCAAAATACATGCGAGCGTGTTTGACGTATTCCCCAGTAGGTACCTACATACCTAACACGTGGCGACGAGCGAACTCACATTTTTATTGTTAAAATGTCTACGGGAGCGACGTATGGTGTTCTCACCAGCTTTGATCACCTGTCCCAAGAGTGGGACAGTTATAAATCGCGATTACATCAGTGGTTTATTGCTAACAACATAACCGCGGAAACGGACAAAGCGTCAATCCGACGGAGGGCCATACTGTTGACGTCGTTATGCGAATCGACATTCAAACTCGCAAGGGACCTGGCGTTGCCGAATAAGGTGGAAGAACAAGAGTACGAGGTGATAGTGAAACTCCTCGACGATCACTTCACACCGAAAAGGTTTGGGTTTGCAGAGAAGTCGAACTTCTATGCTGCAACACAACGGCCAGGAGAAACGCACACTCAATGGGCGGCTAGGCTCAGAGGATTAGCCACTCACTGTGCTTTTAAGAACTTGGAGGAAGCCTTGCTGGATAGATTTATCATGGGCATGGCGGCAGGACGAGAGCGGGACAAATTGTTCGTGCAGGACCAGCGGGAGCTGACCCTCGCGAAGGCCATCGACTTGGCGGAGAGCGTGCGTTGCGCGCGCCTCGCCTCGTCGCAGGCAGCGCCGGGCGCCAGCGGCGCCGGCGCAGTGGACCCGGACGGCGTCTTCACCATATCCAAGAAGGAAAAGTGTAGTGTGTGTGGGTACAATAATCACAAGTCTGAGCAGTGCCGTTATAAAAATCTTAAGTGTAAAAAGTGCAATAACAAAGGACACCTACGTAAAATGTGTCCTAACGCGGGCAAAGTAAAGTACGTGGATGAGGCTGCGGTCGTGGACGACGACGACGGTGAGTGTTTTTATAATATTCGATGCGTGCGCGGGAAACCAATGTCAGAGCGCGTGATGATCGGTGGTCTATCTTTGGAATTCGAAATCGATAGTGGCTCAGCGGTGAGTGTAATATCAAAAGAAATCTATTATTCAAAGTTTAACGGATTGCCATTGTCAGACACCAACAAAAGATTGTATAGCTATACGGAGGAAAATATCAAAACAATAGGAGTCGTTATATTGCCGGTATCATATCTCGGACGTACACATACACTGAATGTTTACGTGGTGAACGCAAGCGGCCCGCCGTTGCTCGGTCGCGATTTTATTCGAGAATTTGACTTGGAATTAGCGCCGGCGCGATCAGCTGTGCAGGTACACGCCGTCACCCAAGGTACATCAATACGCGAGTGTAGTTTTGGTGAACGACTTACTAATATGTTTCCGAAAGTTTTCTCTGGCAATCTAGGAGCATTTAACAAATATAAAATTGATTTACATTTAAAAACCGATGCGAAGCCTATTTTTTTCAAAGCGAGACCAGTAACCTACGCACTCAAAGATAGAATAGACAAGGAACTAGACCGGTTATTGTCACTAGGGATCTTAGAACCTGTCCAACACTCGGAGTACGCATCGCCCGTCGTGCCGGTTTTAAAAAAAGATGGCAGCATTAGACTTTGTGCCGACTACTCAGTAACTATCAATAAACAGCTGATCATAGAACAGTACCCCTTGCCAACGGTGAACGATTTGTTAGCGAAATTGCATGGCGGCCTACAATTCAGTAAAGTTGATCTATCCATGGCATATAATCAGTTTATTTTGAATAATGAGTCACAAAAAGTTACATGTATAAACACACACCGTGGGTTATTCAATTTTACACGATTAGTTTTCGGGTTGTCGAGCGCGCCCGCTACATTTCAACGCGCGATGGAATGCTTGCTCGCCGGAATAGAGGGTATTATCTTCCTTCTGGACGACATCCTTATCACGGGAGCAAACAAAGAACAGCACATGCAAAGGCTCATTACTGTTTTACAACGGCTAGATGACGCCGAGTTGACCGTACAGATGAGTAAATGCGAATTTTATAAAGACGAGATCTCATACCTAGGGCACGTCATAGATAGGCACGGAGTAAGGAAGTCGCCCGATAAAGTAAAAGCTATTTTGCAAGCACCTACTCCAACAAACGTGTCACAATTGCAGTCATTTATAGGTCTCACTAATTATTATCGGAACTTTGTGCCAGACGCGTCATCCATACTTAGTCCATTGTATAGTTTTTTAAATAAAAACACTAAGTGGCAATGGACCCACGAACATAATAAAGCGTTCGAAGAAATAAAAAACATTTTAGCATCCGATAAAACCTTAGCGCATTACAATCCGCAAGCAAAACTAATATTAACGGTAGACGCGTCACCAACAGGGTTAGGAGCTGTTCTATCTCAAAAAGGGGATGACGGGTTAGAAAGACCGATATCATACGCTTCGCGGACGCTATCAGCAGCGGAAAAGAATTACGCGCAAATTCAAAAAGAAGCCACCGCGATAATTTTTGGCGTAAAACGTTATCATCAGTACCTTTATGGACGGGCGGAACCATTTGTATTAAGAACTGATCACAAACCATTATTAGCTATATTCGGCCCACATAAAGGCATCCCGGAGGGTTCTCTATTGTATTACCTAACTTTTTTATTCATAATTTAAAGTGCCATCATTTTTTTTGTCCTAATCATCATTTGTCCGAATGATAACTTACCCGAACTTAATATCACATAATATCACATGCCATAAAATTGAAATCCCTAAACACAATATGCCCTAAACCCGTTTGTCATAAATATTACAATCAATAATATACAAAAGACCAAAACCCGTTTTCAATAATAGTTGTAAATCCTAAATTCAAAAAAATATTCAATGTTTTGAACTTAATAATATTTTTAAAACAAACCGGTATGTTCCCAGACGTTCTCAAAAGGGAACAGAACATTGTTATTTTAATTGTGTCTGTTATTACGGGTACCTAACTACAGGTTAAGTATTACTTAGCTTTTGCTATGCTATATCACATTTTATACAATATTGCTCTTATGAAATTTGTAAGAATTAAAAAGTAGAACCATCATAATATCGCAGAAAGTTCACAGTTAGAATCTTCTTTTGGCATACATTTCATATCGGTAGTCACTAAAAGGCAGAAAATCAACCAATCAAACAAACATACACCATGCATGCAGCAAGCATGCAGCAAGCATTCAGCAAGCATACAGCAAGCATTCAGCAAGCATGCAACAAGCTTGCAGCAACCATGCAGCATGCAAGCACGCATACAGTATGCAAGCAAGCATGCAGCATGCAAGCGAGCAAGCATGCAGCATGCAAGCGAGCAAGCATGCAGCATGCAAGCGAGCAAGCAACATGCAGCAGGCACGGTTTCTGTCACGGCTCCGGCGCTGCAGGGCTCTGGCGGTCCCAAGCGAGCTTATCGTCGCAGATGTGTTTAACGCTCACCACCGCAGCTTCGGCTTGCTGGCCGGCTTCGCCGGGCAGCCTCAGCAGCGGCGGCGAGTGTTACAACCACCTGCTCCTCAACTCGCGGGCCGCCTCGCCCTTCCGCGCCTACGCGATTTTAAATTACACTCTCGGGGTAGGGCAGACAAGACTACGTGGGGTCGGATTTACAGCGATTAGTTTCTGTCACTAAAACCTAATTTTTAACAAATGTGTTAGGACCAAAAATTTCATTATACTTACAACAACATTCGGAATAATACACATTATATAATAAAATACTTAGGACATTTGACTTTATGGCATGTAAAATTAGAAGATTCAATTATTATAGTATTCGATATTATGACAGAACAGTTTTAGAAATAAAGATAATTATGTAAAACAAAATTTCGGGATTTTGAACATTATGGTTACTGAAGTTTATAGCAAACGTTTTATGGATAATGATTTTCGGACAAAAATTTTTAGGAGAACTAAGGGAGTACCATCCCGGAGGTATCCGCTAATCGGCTACAAAGATATGCCATATTCCTAATGGCCTATAACTACTGCATTGAGTATATCAGTAGCAAACTTAATAGTGCGGACTATTTATCGCGGGCGTGTGACGACAACATAACAAAAGCGCGGGACGACGAGCTTGATAGTATGTGCGATCGCGCTAGCTACGTCAACGAAACGACAAACGGAAATAGTATTTGGGCGCTCGTTGCGCTCACGGCTGGACTTATTGAATCCAAGCACGCCGTCGTCCTCGTCCAAAGACCTCACTAAAACCGTCGAACGAAATCAGTCCTTACAGGCTAAATATTATAGAGGGATACACAGAACAGACTTTAAAAACAATGAAAAAGTGTGGATTACAAAAAATACGGACAGTAAAAAATTCAGCTGGATACAAGGTATCATAAGGAAGAGAACAGGCACGGTAACGTATGCGGTATACATACCACAGCTACAATGCGAAGTCACCAGACACACAGACCAAATAAGGAGAAGGGTGAGCTCCACACCAGAGGACGACCCAGACTGGGCCCTAGACGTGATTCCTGATGTGGCGCCGCTCACTGCCACACAACCGGAGAGGGTGGCTCCGGCAGGAGGAGAGGAAGGGCTGGAAGCGGGAACCATGGAGGAGGACACTCCGGCGACACCGCCACGAGCCACTGGCATTAATCAGCGGCGCCAAGAAATTAGCCCAATCTTCTCGACCCCAACAAACCAGGGGAGCAGTAGCTAAGGGGGAGGGATGTTATGTATGTGTGTGTACCGAGCATAGGTAGGCGAGCGGGCTGCGTCCCGCCTCCCCGCGCCGGGGCATGTTCGAGAATTAAATCAGTGTGCAAAATACATGCGAGCGTGTTTGACGTATTCCCCAGTACCTACATACCTAACACGTGTTTTGCACCCTTTATAAAAAAGTAGCCGTCAACATCATTCAGCTGGCATAATAAAACCAAAAAAACCTTCTTAGTTTTAAAAACTTTTAAAATTATACTTCAAAGCACTTTCAAAGTTTCAAACTAAGCAGGACACCTGTTCCCCAAATGGACTTAATTTCGGCCATTCAGTCAAACAAAACCCATTTTAAAATATCAGGAGGCCAAGTTACAACTTAGGTCTTAAAGTTAGGCTTTTAAACATGAAACTTTTCTGTATAATTCCAGTTTCCCTCAAAATGAAGGCCTCAAGGCTACTTACCACAAGAGACATTTAAATAAATTAATGAAAATTATTTATTTTCAGAGTTAGGCGAAGTTTGGTACTGGAACTTTTATCATGGTAATGCTGAAGGTAATCTTGGTATTTATGGTAAATAGTCACTCACCTATTTATCCAAGTACCTAAGTTTTTTTAACAAAAATAAAAAAACGATTATATTTTTATTTAATGGCAAGTAGAGCCGATGTCGACTATTCTGCCAATGTCCAGTGAATGGGGGCTATCGTTTTAGAGCTCACCAGATGGCGCACTGTCGAGTAAGCACTGCAAGTACGTAGCAATCGATAACGATTGAATCGATACGATTCGATAAATCCGACTTTTCGATTGGTTAAAAACTCATTTTATCGAGAATAACTGTCAGATTTATCGAATCGTATCGAATCGAGTGCTACGTACTTGCACTGAAGGTCCTGTCAGTAATTCTATTCAATACTTTAAAGCACCAATAACTTCATAAAAATGTTTATTTTATTACGTATAACAACATAGTGTAAGCTTTAGATATATATTTACAATTTTCTTCCTAAAATTAGCAAGCATGAAACATTTAAAAATCATTCTACCTCCAAGTACTAACAATATTATGATCCTAAGTTGCTACTTAAAATCTTCAAGTCATAATTAATCAGTAATGGCTCAATCTAGAACACAATCGTGAGTATTAGTATAAATACGTGATAAAAAAGCACACAACGCGCGAACACTCTATGACATCTGACATTTTGGAGGACCTTAGTCTACACAAGCGCCTCTAGCGGAAAATTCACACGCGATAGCCCCCATTGGAAAAACAAGTGTGCATGAAAAAAAAAAGTATTAATTTACAACGACTGGTAACAAAAAAAATGTGCTTTACTTATAAATTTTATGGTGTTATTGCCATTTTAGAGAGCTCGTGGCTAAATAATGACAGCCGTCAATCTTTAGGTTAAGCCGCGCTTGCCTGTGGATGGGTGACCACCCATTACATACCGAGTTTCCTCCGCACCTCGGAAAGCATATTAAGCCGGTGCCGGTTGTCATTTGTAGATCATTCCACCGTTACAGGTAGTCAGTGACCCGAAATTCTGACAACCAGTCTTACCAAGGGGTATCGTATTACCCAGTACTAACTGGGCTGTGGAGGTCAGATAACAGTCCTTCCATGTAAAATACTTGTATTTAGCTGCATCCGGTTAGACTGATAGCCGACCCCAACATAATTAGGAAAAGGCTCGGCAAATAATGATTGCCATTTTAGTGACAACACTGGTGAGTTCCCTTTTAAACTACATATATGGATTTGCAACAAAATAACTAAAACAAGGTGGTAATACATTATTCATTTTTATGTGGTGGTACCCCCCTATGTGGAGTGTAAGGCATGTGATCGTCTATATATCGTCAAGTGCATAGAGTAATTATAGAATCAGCTGAGAGATACCGTTGTTAACAGATAGGTAATTATTGCCTCATTAGTCTTTATCGTCGTCTGCATTTACATTTATCCTAGTACATAGCATGGTCGGACAAAGTAGAGCCACTGGCCCTCTAACTATGACACGCATAATAAGTACAGAAAATTGTGTCACAAAAAAAAAAAAAATAGAGATGATCATGTTAGAAAATAAGATATTTAATAAGTTAAAATAAAATGCTATGTTAGAAAATAAAAGTTGGTAATATTAGGATAAACTTGGTATTGTTTTAGAATTAAAATAAGGAAGTAGACGTAAAACTAGTCGTGTAAGAAAACATACAACGTATAGACACATAACTTAGAAAATAAAAAATAAAAATGTAGCAAAATAAGAAAGAACATGTATAATTATAACGTAGAATAAGAGAAAATGTCCTGAATCTAGATGTGTACAAGTAATTTTTAGAAAATTTGAATAAACAAAAATTAGTATATAAAGATAGATAGTAAGAAATAATGTAAATGAAACAAAGTGTGCATTGAATATCACTAAATAAACGAAATTATGTCAAGTAGTTAGAATAGCGGGAGTCCCACCCGGCTAAGAATGAAAGGATGTGTGAAAGAAAGACAAAGTATGAAGCTTGAAAGTGCGAGAGGAATAAATGATAGAACTGGAATGAATGAGAAATGTAGGTAAGCACATAAGCAGCTTTATTATAAAAAAACCGACCAAGAGCGAGTCGGACTCGCGCACCGAGGATTCCGTACAAACTTTTTAAAGGACAAACTTAACTTTGCTGTTCGAACCCTAGAAACTTTTTCTCGAAAATCAAAATTTGCCCATATCTTTTTATCAGGTTGACTCAGAATCTTGATTTTTATACACCTAATAGGGACTAGACCTCAGTATCTTGTAGAAATTTCAACTTGCTAGGTCCATCCATTTCTGAGAAAATCGTTGGTGACAGACGGACAAGAAAGTGACTTATTAAACACACATTTATTTATTTATTTAAATAGAACGGCCGAAGCCAATTACACGATTTAATTAATATATAATTTACTAGCGGACGTCCCGCGGTTTCACCCGCGTAGTTCCCGTTCCCGTGGGAGTACGGGGATAAAATATAGCCTATGTTACTCAGGGTGAATGTAGCTTTCTAATGGTGAAATAATTTTTTAAATCGGTTCATTACTTCCGGAGATTACCCCCTACATACAATCTTACAAACAAATGTTACCTCTTTATTATAATATTAGTATAGATTTAACACAGCCATGCATTGTTCTCACAAAAATTAAAACATTCTGACAGTATCACCTTCCATTAATTCGCAAACATATCATCTGTGTTCGAGTTCAGGAGAGCGTTAAAGCGGCTAATGTTCGGGGAATTCTTGCCGTACTGTTGCACACTGCAAGTCACCTTACTTGGAGTGTGCAACAGTACGGCAAGTTGCTTATAAGCTGCTGCTGCTGTTGGCTTATAAGGGTTCTTTTTTTACCTTTTGAGGTACGGAACTCTCCTGCCGGGGTTGCGGGACTGTTCGAAACAGATACCGTGGCCCCGGAACACAAAGGGCGATGAAGGAACATGGATGGGTTTTAGTCAGTAAAAGTCTGACACTCCCTCCTGCTCCGCCCAGAGCGGGAGGAGTCATTTCATCATGAAAAGGTACAGTCGGGGTCTTTTCCGCCTGACCATTTTAATTTTTTTTCGCTTAAAACATGCGGAGGCGCCGAGCCACGCCCCCTTAAAGTTTGGGCCTATTAGGAAAGCCTCAACTTTGGCGCGCAAAATAACAGTAACTCTCGTTTGGCGTGCGTCGTCAGTGCGCTCGGCCGATTCGGTATTTTTTCATTCATTATTTCTATACAAAATCAACGGGGCGGGGCTAGAGAGCGTTTCTATGTTGCGAGTGCAAGCAAAAATAAGCTTATGGTGGTCAGGCGGAAGTGTCCTCTATAGTACGGTACTCTAAACATTAAAATCATTCATTTTACTGACAGCGCAACATGTCTTCTTCTTCCTCTTCTTCTTCTTCCATACTTCTCTATTACTTGTCATCACATCAGACATCTCCTTTCGCGCCATATCATTCACACACAGTCCATCCATCGTTTCTTTGGAATTACTAGTCAAAATAAAGTTGCAAGGAAATATATCAAATTCGAAGTACACCACGCTACTACCAGATTTGTACAAATCAAGTAACTTTTAATAATGAAAATGTAGCTTGCGACATATTTTTTGCAAAGTGTCGTGTTCTTCGGCCATTAGCATAGCTTGTTATGCAAGAAAGTGGTAATCTCTCGCTATCTAGCGACCATCGGCCTGCCGCTTTGGATTCACGTCGACGTAACATGCAAGCGGACATTGGTGTCGATTCTGTTGTGCACAAACTATACTTAATTTAGGCTTTTGCTAACTTTTACTAAAAGGCAGTGCGAGAAAATGACGGCTATAGCTATGAACTAAGTCAGAGATGTCAAACTAATTTAAGCCTTGCGCTTCACCGTGTTTTTAGTCGACATATTTTTTACGTGCACCCTTCATTTGTATGGAAATTTGACAGCTCTAAATTACGTCCGTCTCTTTCTCGTTTTATTATAGAGAAAAAGATAGAAATAGCCTAAATTAAGGTTAGCTTGTGCACAACAGAATCGACACCATTGTCACCAGCTTTTAGGCAGTGTACTCCAAAATGCAATTTGATTTTATCATTTTGTGCTCAAAAATGAAGTTTCTATCAACGTATGCTTGTTGTCCAGTTTTTTTTTTTTAATGTCATACGGGTATCTGCTTGAACAGTCTACTAACTTGATATTTCTGTGCGTTGTGAAAAGAAAATAGCCCCCACAAATGACAATTCACTATTTAAAAATTACTCTGTTCTTATCATCATACGATTCCGTAAATATAACGATGTTTTAATTACTTACAGCAATAAAAGCAATTATTTGAGCTGCAAGCGTGCCTGAATTTCATAGTACTCTTTCAACAAAATACTAAGTACAAGCAATAAATTCCACACTTCAACATTACCGAGGAACTAAAGCAAGTTAGTGACATCACTATTTAGTGTTCCAAATTTAAATATTCTAATTAACTAGACAACAGCACAGACAAGACTATACAATACTTTGTTACCAGCCAGCCAGCAGTCCAACTTCGCAACAGTTGAATTTGAAAACGGAACATAAATCAAAATGGCGGAGCTTGCAACTTGCACGGAACATTGTTTAGAGATGAAAGTATTTGGTTAACAAATGGTTTGCTCTCACTTTGCCAGAGTTTTGGGAGAGGATGCGGGAATCAAACATTAGGATGGGATAACTATGCAGTTTCCT
The DNA here is from genome assembly GCA_905147715.2 of Xestia xanthographa. NCBI lineage: Eukaryota > Metazoa > Arthropoda > Insecta > Lepidoptera > Noctuidae > Xestia > Xestia xanthographa. The sequence continues at coordinate 9,288,696 of LR990660.1, read as the reverse complement.
TGTTTAACTTAGATGGAGTATTGACTATACGGTATAGAAGAGGCAAAACTAATAAAAGTTCCTTAACCAATGATATTCTAATTAACAGATAACATATCTGTTAATTAGAATATCATTGTCCTTAACAGTATTTTGGACAAATCCTCCACTCCACAACTTACACAGAGGTCAGAGATAGAAAATATTTACATACATTAACCCATTTTCGACTGACAGTAATACTTGTAAGTAGCATAACAAAACATGACGCTTGTATATGCAAATAAGTATCTAATACTCATAATTCCTCTAAGTAAACATACGCTACAGTTGTCGCCCGTTGACTTACAAGCCTAACATCTTAATTTGATGTGTTGCTGGGGAGTTTGTTGCGCCACTTCTTCACCTTAGGTAATGGTGAAGACAGGCGTTTTGGGGTACTGTCTTTGAAACTTCGACCTTCAAAAAGGGCTGATTTGAAATTTACATTTGATTTTGTGTATGGGACTAAGCTAGCCACGACCGTATGTATGAGTTGAGGGCCAAAATGGCTATTATGTGGAGGCCTGACATAGCCAGAATATGGCACGGCAGACCTCGTATTGAAGATGGCGGGATGAGCTAGAGAGAACAAATGACCAGTGGTCCATATTGCCCCGGATCAGCATATATAGCTATTCACAACGCTTCGATTCGATTTCGATATGGAAAGTTGTACCTATGCCTATCTCGCTCCCTTCGAATGCCAAAAAAAGACGGACATACGACTTGTCGAATCGAAATCGAATCGAAGCGTTGTGAATAGCTATGCAGAACTACTGGAAGTCATATGGAGAGGCCTTTGCCCAGCGCCGCGGGAGACGCCCCGGGCGTCGGGGGCCACCACCACGTGGCCCCCGGCCACCAAAGGCGCGGGCCTGTGGACGGTGGGCTATGGGCTAGCTCGCCGTCCGTCCGTCTCATGACGACAGGCCGTGTCGACGGCGCGTTCGTGTTCCACGCGCGCCTCAAAGAGAGTCAGCAAAAAGGAAGGGGTCCGTAAGGACCGATGCCTGCCGGGGTTGCGGGACTGTTCGAAAGAGATACCGTGGCCCCGGAACACAAAGGGCGATGAAGGAACATGGATGGGTTTTAGTCAGTAAAAGTCGGACACTCCCTCCTGCTCCGCCCAGAGCGGGAGGAGTTATTTGATGATTTCCTATCCGAAAAAAAGAAAAGAAAAAAAAAGACCTTTGCCCAGAGCATTACTGTTAAGTAACAATGATTAGATTGAGAAGCATAAGTAGTCAGCAAATCTTCTTGCATCTGTATTTGACATATCTCACTTGTCGCTTCGAACAGACCGATCTAATTTCACATTCGCGTAGATTACCTGACGCGGGCACTTGAGACCGTACCCGCCGCCATATTGAACGCATTTGTCATGGAAACGGAGGAGATTTACGCTTGTTTTAATGCTGGGATATATTGACAAGAACTCTCGTACAAATGTTGGAGATATTTTTTAACGGTTATTGTTGTTTTTGGCAGTGTAATCTAGCAGAATCACGAACATTCCGACGATACATTTATTAAAGGAAAATAATAAAAACTCATTGTGTACCTTGTAACTTTATTTTGTCTTTGGTTACCTGTCTCAAGGGTTCTAAATTCAAATAAGGCTGTGATCTGGAAAAAGGTCTTGTCACTCTTTAGGACAAACCAAAGCTCCACAGACACCCCACAAATCTTGTTTTAAATAAACAATCCTATACAACCTTAAGCTATATTTAGAATGTAAATAAGACAGACTTTACATTATTTAATTCAAAAAATGTTTGCAAGCTTTCCACTGTCGCAAGATTAATTCTCTTGTATTAATCCTCTTGTTTCGCATTTTATTTGACTTGGTAAATAAGAGTAAATAAGAAACAAACTTTGTCATGTTGGCGGATACTTAGAAATATCGCTTTTTAGCGAAGAGTCTAGGATTAAAGTTACAAGGTACACCCTTGTAACTTTATTTTGTCTTTGGTTACCTGTCTCAAGGGTTCTAAATTCAAATAAGGCTGTGATCTGGAAAAAGGTCTTGTCACTCTTTAGGACAAACCAAAGCTCCACAGACACCCCACAAATCTTGTTTTAAATAAACAATCCTATACAACCTTAACTCTTTCAGGGTCAGTGGTTAGCTACGCTAACCACATATTTCGTATTTTTTTTCTTTAATTTCCTGCAATCTAGCGATTATTTCTTGAACTATCTTATAAATACACCTAACGCTCGATTTAGTTTAGGCAGTAAGTGGTGCCGATAATCGTTCGTGTTTGTTTTGTTCATTTGAACAAAATTCGTTGACAATGTTTTTGTAACGTGCTCGGAAAAAAACATTAAAAAATAAGGTGAGTCTATTATTTTTATGACTATGATTGTTTTATTAGACGTCTTTAGACATCTTTAGCACGTATTTGATAAACAATGTATGTAATTTTGCTTTATAATGTAATTATGATACTCATAATTAGGTGGTTAGAGTAGCTAACCAGCGCGCAGATAGACTGTTTTATTTGTTCGTATAGATGTGACATTGTTATTTTTGTATATCTTACAGAATGTTTTGTATGTTAGCTGATATTGAAAAGCGGATATTGAAAACTGTCTGGAGGAGATACCCTTCGATGACTACAGTTGCTTCAGTGCGGAATCGGCCCAGGAAACTCATGATGCACAACTACCTACCATGCTATTGGGTGATGTCGTAGGGGAACGTATGCACACAGTTTTGATAAAGAAGATAATGAACCCTTGTCAAGTTTCCGTTCTACTCTCCCTCCGGAGGTTGCTAATCCTGTAGCGGAAGAGAGCAGCTCCAGCAGTCTTCAAACAAGAGCGCCAAAGTGGAAGAACTACTCACTTTCCCCACCAGGTGAGTTTACTGAAGATGTGGGTTTACCAGGACATATACTGGAGTTGGAAAGTATTACGCCTCTCGCAGTATTTCCCATGTTTTGGTCAGACGATTTGCAAGAAATTAAACCAACCTTTATGCTACCTAATCAGGAAAAACTTATACTCCCACTACGCCTGAAGAAATCGATGTGTTTGTACACAGTTCAGGAGCGCTTTCTCCAGGTCCCGCCATAATAAAATGACATAAGCGAACAGTGGCCGACGAGATCCACCTTGAAAGCAATCGCCATCAGCTGTAGCGAAGCACATCAAGGAGATGCGCCAAATGCAGTTCCAGTGATACTCCAGTACGTACGGTTTGGAAATGCAAAACCTACAATGTTCCACCATGTTTTCGTAAAGGAAAGTTCTACTTCGAAGATTTTCATAAGAAGTGAAATAAAAATTTGGTCCTAAGTGTTTTCATGATTTTTTAGCCTGTTTTCATGATTAAACATTTTACGATTTTTCATAGTGTTGTTTTGTTCTACAGCGGCGGTGGTTACCGTAGCTAACCATGTGATTCCTCAAAAGCCTTCACTCAGATATTTTTTTGAAACATGTTTTCAGTAATGTTTAGCCTAAATACAACTAGAAAAAGCAAAAAAACACGTATATTATAACTTATATGAAAGTGCCCCTGAAAGAGTTAAGCTATATTTAGAATGTAAATAAGACAGACTTTACATTATTTAATTCAAAAAATGTTTGCAAGCTTTCCACTGTCGCAAGATTAATTCTCTTGTATTAATCCTCTTGTTTCGCATTTTATTTGACTTGGTAAATAAGAGTAAATAAGAAACAAACTTTGTCATGTTGGCGGATACTTAGAAATATCGCTTTTTAGCGAAGAGTCTAGGATTTTAAAAAAAAAACAGCTTTCTTGGGTGAATAGAAAATAAAGAAAGAATATGTTTTGTATAAGCTTTGCACAGGACAAAACAAAATGATAAAGAATTAAAAATCATTTATTAGCTTAAGCACAAACCATAAATTAACAATAAAAAAAATATTTAAAAAGTAACCATAAAAAAATGACATTTAAAATAAGACACCTAAATTAATGTGGTCCTTTATGACGCCACAAGGCCCCTTTTTCAGCATGGTGTAAACCGGATAATGTATGAACCACAGAACAATTAACAAAATAGGTACTTCTGTGGGATGAACGCTGACTAACTGATATGAACGTTATGCACTGACGGATGCGCTGATTGGTTTACAGTCTCACTCGAGCCATTTTCTGACCAATCAGAATAAAGATGTTATGAATGACCCCAATCAGCAATCAAGTTTTCAAAAATCATAAACATACTGTTTTTTCTTTTATTTTAGAATAATACACCATCAGGATTTTTGAAAAAAAAAACGACGTTTTCAAACATCCAGCTACATAAATAAGAAACAAACTTTGTAATGTTTCTATACATTTGTTAGAAAAAGTTGCCAACTTGTTGCAAACAAGTTTTGACGGGGTAATGGATTATCTTAGATTAAATCGCCGAAAGGGTTCCGAGTTGAGAGGAGTCTTTGTAATATTAATACAGTTCGGTTATTGTTTGAAGGAATTGATTTTAATCTGAAAAGATATAGTTGATTTGCTTCGAGGGTCCTTAGGAAATGTTGAATGTAAAGAGGTAAAGAAGGGGAAATATAAGATGGATAATGAATTTGAAGCTTAAGGGAGACCCGTCATAAGCGCACGTAATTATTTTATCACAATTTAATCTTACTCAACATACAACAAAATTTGAAATTTCGCGACTAATTGAAGGAATGACTCTTTAATAACGCTAAGTAAAAATAAAACACTGTGGAAGTGATAGATTAAATTTGATCTCGATGAGATTAGAGTCAAACTCTCTGAAATTAGTGTGAAATACGAAGCATGGAATTGCTATGCATCTACAAAAACAAAAATATCGCAATACGGTCAGCTGCTCTTCATTGATGGTCTACGAAAACCATATTGGTAGGCCCTAAAAGCGATCTGCCGGGGTTGCGGGACTGTTCGAAAGAGATACCGTGGCCCCGGAACACAAAGGGCGATGAAGGAACATGGTTGGGTTTTAGTCAGTAAAAGTCTGACACTCCCTCCTGCTCCGCCCAGAGCGGGAGGAGTCATTTGATGATTACCCATCCGAAAAAAAAGGTCCTAATTATTAATGTCAAATAATCATGAACGTCCAGCTCTATAAATTACATATCCGATAGATTTACGAGTTTAATTTACAACGACACCCCGACAATGTTGACCAAAGCCTATCACCACAACAGAAACCCAAATAAAGCCATTTGTAACCATGACCAAAGTCACGTCCTAGTTTACGAGTTCCCAGCTTCCCAGTTCCAATTTTATATCAAACTAGGAGTTATGGACTACCCCTAAGTTACCCTTCACGCATATTTAGTATCGACACAAGTGCGATAGGCCTTGACATACAATTGGGAAAGTTACGTAATTTCATTGAGAGTGGTCTGGTTTCTGGTTCCTTTGACATGACTCATTTACATGAGATGATTTACTCGCCTCGTATTGTACTTGCTTGAAGGAAATTGACCCGTGTAAATAAGTATGTAGGCAAAAAGATCGGTTTAGTAGACCAAACGAGCGCATACACATTCTATCACCATTTTCTATCCAATATTGATGTGAAACATCTATTGGCGCGTCTTGGCAGTAAAACCGACTCGTTTGAGTGACATGAAAAGGCACGACGCTGTCATGACGTGATGCGGGTTCTACGCCACCGCTCTCGACTTAATATAAGGCCTGAATTCCTGCTACACTGATTTCGGTCGCGTACGCGCGTACGTTAGCGAGAAAAACAGTAGCAAAATACGCGCCGCTGACGTCAGCGTCGCAGTATGGTGCTATATAGAACTCAATGTATGCTCGTACGCGCGACCGACGTCAGCGTAACAGGAATTCATTCATAACACAGATTTTTCACAACTGCCGGGCGTCCTGTGACGGCCAATTTTTTTTCTGTAAACAGGTACAGGGCATTAATTAAATGTTCTATTGATACAAAAATATTAAAATTAATAATAAAATTATGCTGTCAGTTTCTGCATTCGTTTACTCTAAACCCACCTAAAACAGAACGTCGATGATAGTCTGGCGACTCGCCTATCAGACTCGCTTCTCAATGAGCGAGAAAATGTTCCCCTGTAAATGATCCTTAATTAAACTCTCTCTAAGTTCAAAAAGCCACACAGTAATCAACGTCTCCACTATATTTGTTATCTCTGCAAGTTATCGAGGCCCTTTTCTTGAGCATTTATTTACATGTGAAAACTTCGGACGGCCTCGTAGCGATGGTAATGAGATGGTCGGAGCTGAGACGAAATTTGTCCTAGCAGGGAAATTGGATGTATTCTTAGGGTATTTTCTTTGTTAGGTTAATTTGGGTTTTAGGTTAGGAGCTGGACATTACGTAGTCTGGACTAATTTGATGATATGAGGAGTGTGATTAGTCGTGTTATAGTTTCAATCATGACAATGGAATTTCTTTCCTACTATGTAGTTACTTACACAGTTTTATAACTATTATCATGATTCATCATCATCTGCCTAGCCTTTTCTCAACTATGTTCGGGTCGGCTTCTAGTTTAACCGGATGCAGCTGAATACATGTATTTTACATGGAGCGACTGTCTATCTGACCTCCACAACCCAATTAGTACTGGGTAATATGATACCCCTTGGTAAGACTGTTTGTCAGACTTTCGGGCCACTGACTACCTGTAACGACTGTCAAAGATCTACAAATGACAGCCGGGACTAACGGCTTAAGGTGCTTTCCGAGGCACGGAGGGAACTCGGTATGTAATGGGTGATCACCTATCCACGGACCAACCTATAGTCTGCGCTAGATAAGTAGGAATTAAAGGTCATTGCTCTTTCCTTAATTTCTCTGCGTAGGTACCCCGACAATACATTATGAATCGTTTTTAGGGTTCCGTAGTCAACTAGGAACCCTTATAGTTTCGCCATGTCTGTCCGTCCGTCCTCGCTTAATCTCTGTGACCGTTAGCACTAGAAAGCTGAAATTTGGTACCAATATGTATATCAATCACGCCGACAAAGTGGTATAATAAAATTATTAGGGTAGCCCCCCTATATGTAAAGTGGAAACAGTTTTTTTTTTTAATTTCAACCCTAACGTGTGATATATTGTTGTAAAGGTTAAAAATGAATAGGGGTTTCCTAAAATCATTTTTTGATAATGTCAATAATTTCGGAAATAATCGCTCCAAAAGTAAAAAACAATGTGTCCCCCCCCCCCCCCTCTAACTTTTGTTTAGAAAATATGAAAAAAATCTGAAAAGTAGAACTTTTTAAGGACTTTCTAGGAAAATCATTTTGAACTTGATGGAAACAACAGTTTTTGTACAAAAAAGACAAAAAGTTGTACAAAATAATTTCTGGACTAAGTTTGTAGTATATTCGTATATGCAAGCATTTTTACATAATGGATACCTTTAAACTCATAAGTGGGAACACTTGTTGTGACGGACGGGAAACTACGGAACCCTACACTGAGCGTGGCCCGACACGCTCTTGGCCGGTTTTTATTTATTACTAGAAAAAGTCAATGATTACGATAAAGGTAGTTTCGGGACAAGTTTATGTCATGATTTCTGTTTTCGGAATTATGAATTTGAACAAATGTATGCGGGGTAATAACCTTTATTTCCTATTTATCTGGCGCAGACTATACGCATGCGTGGCTTTAACTGAAGATCGACCAGAGCGGCTGTTATTATTTAGCCACGAGCTCAGTGTGTATTTTTTTTTGTATATGGGACAAGCTCGCCACACTATTCCCAAACCACTGTAACTCCTGAAAGCCAGAATCAACAGTGGCGACCACCAGAAAACCGCCGAGACAATGACCCCGACGAAGTCCCCGAGAATGAATTTAACTGTCTTGGATCCCGCAACGAAATTAATCAGAAAAATATAGTGGAGGAGTAGGAAAAAACCGTAATTTCCACTTCCCTCCATATCAGCAGGAGACAGAACTAAACAAGGCCAATAGGCACAAAGGGACGTTTACAACTGGGATAGGCCCAGTTGCCTAGCACCACGGATAAATATTAATATTAATGGGTCCTAAGTTGTGAGCTGTTATATTTGATTCCAATAATAGTGTACAGACAACTGTACAGGTTTAATTTAGTTTTATATACATAATTTGCGCCGCCGCGAGCGTCAGCACTTTTTCATAGTATTTATATTGTAACTGTAGCATTATGTATCACTGCACTTTATCATTTCTATCAATAAGTATCAATTAAAATACTTAGCACAGGAAGTTGTGTCGTTATCATTTATTACGCGATCTTTCTGCCAAATTCAATATCAGCAGTCACATATCATTTATCATCTAAGTGTAGGCGTGATCAAAAACCCCTACAAATAGGTATGGCAAAACCGCGGTATACGCACTCAGTGTGTATATCACACTTCAGTTATTTGGTATAGAATTTAGAATGCTTTTAATGTCGCATGTTAGAAGGTTGTATGAGATAACTGGAGCTACACCCCTGGGATATGCAAATACTGCAGTTAAAAGCGGTCGGACAGTGAATGTGTCCGGAAATCCCATTACAGCTGAATCAAAGCGGAGTTTGATAACGTGTTTGAAAATATTTTGAGTGCTTCGAAATTGTGAATAATTTGTTGCCCGACGAGGACGTGTTTCGGAAGATAATTTTGTCGAAATTAATGAAATATGCACAACTTTTCGTTTCTTCTGGATTTTTTTTTTGATTCGGTCCAGTAAGTAAGTACAAACCAGTGACGAAGGGTCCATGAAACTCGATTCCTACCGGGTTCCCTATGGAAAATGCCACAGACATTCTATAGAAAAATAGTATAATCACATTAGAGATATGTACTCCGGCTTACCTTTTACAAAAACTGACGATTCGCTACTGGTACACAAACTACAAATAGATCTAAAATAATAACAAAAATCTCGCCAAAAAATTCATCCACATCGCTGTCAATAAGAAAAATGTCTAGAAGGCTGGCTGCATTGCCATGTTGGATGGCAATGTTCATTCTTTGGCTTAAAAAAAAGACCAGATCTCTGGTCACGTGAAGTTAAATTAAATTGAAGGCTGGCTGCATTGCCATGTTGGATGGTGTAGCAGATACATTTTATAACCTGCTACTTGTTTCCCAACAATTCAATTAATGTTAGACGACAACATTTTGAGGTTATTTATTTTACAATGAAACCCATGAACATGAATTACAATTGGAAAAGAATAACCATCATCGTGTATAGGACATCAATGTATTAAGTGATCAGAAACAGCATCTGCTTTGAAATGGGATGCTGTATTTATCTCATAATAGCGTAGGAACACTTTACAAAACCGGCAATATTGGCATGCAAACTACTCAGTAACTACTGTACGGATTTGGAACATATAGCCACTTTTTAGAATGCTCGTAAAACGATCTTTTCAAATATGACAATAGTTTTTGGATTTATTAAAACTTTTGTTTAATTATAACCATAACATTTATTAGGCATAGTGCGTTTCGTTTCATGCAGCTGTCAAAGTTATAGGTCATGACGTTAGTGATTATGTAGTCGCACATAATCATCAGTCTCTTTTTCGAAAATTATACTATCGCGAACAATTAAATCATGTTCGTTTATGGGATGCTGTAACGTAATAAGTATTATGTACTGTTCTAAATTTAGAGATAGAAAAAATAATAGATATATTTCATAAGTAATCATTCTACGTGGAACGAATTTTAATGTATAGATTTTATCGATTTTGGGTTGTCAGTCTGAGTCCAACAGCGGGGCACGCTGCCCGCGTTCCTCAGGCTCACGTATTTTGACAGTTCAAAAGTACACGTCATGTGAAAAGGTTAACCTAGTACGCGCCACGTGCGCGAGGTTCTCTTTTCTTTTATTTTCGTGCTGGACTTCGGTCCAGGCCATTGTAATAACTTAGAATCAGTGTTAGCAACATGAACCTGTAAAGCTAGGTACTTGTGTGTCAGTGATTCCTCGTAGGACAGTCAACGGCGGTCTGTGTTCACTGTAGTTCCGTAACTAATGAACGATTCCAAGAGGACTTCAACGCCGTTATAACATTATTTGTTTACGTGCAAATCTCCGATGATGTATTTTTAACTGCACCATCGCCTCAAGGACAAACTGAAGAGTCTTTGATCATCTTCGGCTCATCGTGTCACCTGACCAGCTTCATGGGGAAGTACTACGTCCGTAGGGCTTCGCACCAGCGCTAGTGTCTGCCACCAACCCTGTGTGGTAGACGATCCCAAGGACTACTCACCGCGTTTCCTGCTTAACTTCGCCTCCGGCATCCCGCGCCAGCTTCCGCGCACCTTCGTTAGGTGTGTTGGAGGGGTCCTCCAGTATCCTCTACGTGCCCGGTCTTCAAGGGACACTGTCGAGCAGTGCCCCGGTGAACGTCCGGTTTACCATCTTCGTGGGGAACCAACTATTGCTTCGGTAGCAATACGTGATGGGAAGTGTGCGTTCATGGTACCATGAGTAAGTCATTTTATTTCTTTATTATCTGGCCAGTAGTGTAGAGTCAGTGCGCGACATATTCCGTAGGCACCGTTGCCTCGTTCCTACTTGGACTGTCTAATTTTAAGATGCTAGGTTCTACCCAATCCTTAATGTTTTAGTTTGTTATTTTTGAAAAACAATATAGTGTTTGCACTTTTAAGTTAAACTTAGTTTTATTCCAAATAAACCTCCCATAGGTTTCTATAGCAAGAGGTCCTTGAACTAATAGTTGGATGCTGAAAGCCGAGAGCTTGAAGAACCTTTTATTTGATAATCACGTTTCATACTTAAATAAACTAATCGTGTGTCTCAACTCTCAATAACAATCTCCAGTCTTTTTTTCACACACGACAATGGCAATGTTCATTCTTTGGCCAAAAAAAAAACCAGACCTCTGGTCACGTGAAGTTAAATTAAATTGATATAAATTACTCACAAAGCCTTCTTACGCCACTGTTCTCTGGGTTCTGGAGGTCAGATAGGCAGTCACTCAATGTATGCTACGACTGGTATTCAGAATTTCAGATGCACCCGGTTAGACTGGAGAGCCGATCCTAACAAACTTGAGAAACCTACCTTAATACCCCTACCTTATAATTCTTACAATAAGCAGATGAGAAGTAGTCAAAACCTAGACCTGATGAGACTAGAACCATGCATTCTGAAGTTTTAAAGCCATCTATGCAAAAAAGGGTTATATTAGTCCTAACTAGCTGCATCTCCCTCACACACAGCAACAATGATGACCATAACACATCCCTAAACGGTCCTCTAATAACCAACAATAACCAAACGGAACCCTTGTCGGAACATCAGAACTCAAACAGCAATAATCAGCGAGCACCAACATAAGCTACTCCGACAAAAAGGGGCACAAAACGTCCCCTTGCACAATGATACCGCATGAGTGATCACCGAAGTTAGCTGGATAACTAATTAGCAGTATCTGTGGAGACATTAATCAGGAGTTAGGAGTAGTCGAGGAGGTAATGTGGACGAGAAATGATGGAGGGGATATTTGGGAGTTACGTAGACGAACAGTCTTAAGGAAAGGCATAGAGATTTAGGAAAAATGAGGCTGCTGTGTGTGAAGGAAATGTTAGTGAATTTATAAAGAAACAGGGAAGACAGTAGGTAAGTATAGATAGCAAGGTTGTTAAGATAACTGAGAGTTAACACAAGAAATGCAAAAGTCTACCACCTAATGCAACGATAGCGTATTCGTGAGACCGATCATTTTGGTCAGGAATCAGAAAGCGGGGGAGTTAGACGCCATTATGAGAAATAGGTAATTAGATTGTTTTTTTCGGGATAAAATAGTTATTATGTTTATTGACAGCCTGTGAGCCTGTTCAACTTGAGATGTTATCCATAGTGTTTTCAAAGTTGGAATATGATAATTTGGTTTCTAAACGCAACTTTTCATTGTCAACGTTCATTGACAGATGTCAATTTGATTTTGACATCTAACCTAGAATTAATTTTATTGCTTTTCCGGCCCGGTTTGCTTATTTATTATCTTGGTACGCTGTTTGGTTCAATAAAATCTATAATGCTCTCGAATAGAAATATCCAATTCCATCAAGAGCTGCAAATTTCGCTGTCCAGAAATCACTATAAACATAACATAACATTTGACAGTGACAGGTAGATCTACTAATATTATAAACAGGAAAGATTTGATTTTTTGTTTGTTTGTGTGTTTGTTACGATTTAACTCTAAAACTACTCGACCGATTTAAAAAATTATTACTTACACCATTAGAAAGCCACGTCTTTACTGACTAACATATTTTATCCCCGTACACTCACGGGAACGGGAACTACGCGGGTGAGACCGCGCGACGTCCGCTAGTGTAATATAATACCGTATATTGGTACAAATGCTGCAAGAAATACCTAAACAAATCAGAATCAAGCACCACAGCCAAGCAGTCTACTTTGCTACCGTAAGCATATCTTACACACTTTATAGGCTCTCCAACTTAAACTTCCAAGTTCTCCCGAAGTTCAGAAAGACATTAAATATAATGTTCATTGCATTGGCTCTCAAATAAATAACTTATAAATAAGTACAGGGACTTGGTGTAAAGTTCATAACTTGTAAGGTTTATATTTATATACCTGAGATACTTGCCTCGTTATTTGAAGTCGAACAAACTTTAATGGAGTGGCCGCATAGCTTGTAATTTGTATGGTGACTGAATTTGGGTCCTGCGTAAAGGGGAAATATTATAGATAGGAAGTTTTTATGGGTGCTAGGGCTGGGCTATAGGTTTCGAACAGTAAGTCGTGGGTTCGAACCCAGACAGGCGCATTACTTTGTGTAATTTATTTCATCACCACTACTCTCAAAACGATGAAGGAAAACATCGTGAGGAAACCGGCATGTCCTAGAACCAAAAATTCGAAGACATGTGACATCTACACATCCGCACTAGGCCCGCGAGGTGGATTATAGCCCATTCCCTCTTATAGAGAGGCCTGTGTCCCAGCAGTGGTGTAACATTAATAGGCTGATGATGATGATAATGATGATGAGGTTCTGGGTTCGATTCCCAGGTCAGGAAAAGTGTAATTGGGTTGTTCCATCAGGAATTTCTCAGTAGCAGCCACGGAGTCTGGATTTGCGACCGGTTGATGGCAATACACCCCTCACCCGTACAATATGTGTGCTAAACGAAGTGCATGAACGAATTTACATATTTTCGTGCAATCTGAGTGAATTCGCAAGAGTTTGAATTTTGTGAGTTATAGCTAATATTAATATGCTGTGTTGTTTGATTTTAAATTTATATGTATAGGTTGAGATTTTAAACCAGCTAAGAGAAAAAAAAATGCATAGGTACAAAGAATTTTATTCGTTTAGTTTATTGTTTTTAGTGTTGTGTTCTACATATTTTTAAAGTTTAGTTTATAAGTAGCCGTAAGTTGTTTTACTATTTATCTGGTGTGTGCTCGCTAACCACTATCGTATTGGGGACACCTGTAAAGATAGTGTGTAAGTTTAATAATAATAAATAATAATAATAATGTATTGTTATGAGGTTCCTCTCTCTGGAGCCCTGACCGCCGGTAGCTTGGACCCTGTTCCCGATACCGGTGGGCTACAATTTTTTATATTTTTAAATGTTATTATATATTTTTTTAATTAATATTTAAAAATGTAACGAGTTTGTCTGAAACTGAATAAAGGGAATAATAATAATAATAAATAAATAGGCTCGCCCCCTATTACATGGGATTTAAACATAACTAGCAAAATGTGGGTGTACTTATTATCTACATCTCTACCTAATCCTTTGGAGATGACAGGCGTGATGTTTTGTTAAATAGCTTTTTGAATTGATTTTATTGGCCTGTCAAATGTAGCTAGTTGACTTGATTTTATTGGCCTGTCAAATGTAGCTAGTTGACTTGATTTTATTGGCCTGTCAAATGTAGCTAGTTGAAATGATTTTATTGGCCTGTCAAATGTAGCTAGTTGACTTGATTTTATTGGCCTGTCAAATGTAGCTAGTTGACTTGATTTTATTGGCCTGTCAAATGTAGCTAGTTGACTTGATTTTATTGGCCTGTCAAATCGCGGTCAATGAGACATCCAATCGTCTCAAATAATTTCTATTTCGATGTAGGTTATTATGTCATTCCTAACGTACCAATCATGTTCGAATAATATCGGAAAGCTTTCATGATTTATGATGTTGTACGAAATAGAATTCCTGAACAAGAAAATCATGTCAAACCAGCCTGTCAACCAACAAATGGAAAAGCCGTTTCCTATTGAGGGCTGAAAAGTTCTAATTTCGAATTGTTACTATTTATACGGGCTGGGACATGCGATCGAGTTATTATTATTATTATTATTTTTTTAATAGACAACATGATCCACTGGCAATGGAACGACCCGATTGGCGCAGCGGTAGTGACGCTGCCTTACGTTCTGAGGGTCCCGGGTTCGAATCCCGGTAGGATCAAATGTTTGTGTGATGACCATGGACATTTGTTTCCTAGTCATGGATGTTTATATATAATAACAACATTTGTTTGTAAGTTTGTATGTAGGGGGTAATCTCTGGAAGTAATGAACCGATTTCAAAAATTCTTTCACCATTCGAAAGCTACATTCACCTTGAGTGACATAGGCTATATTGTATCCCCGTACTCCCACGGGAACGGAAACTACGCGGGTGAAACCGAGTGACGTCCGCTGTATATAATAAGTATGTATTTACAAACAAAAAGTATCTATGTAGTATAATTATCAACAATCTGCTGGTGTCCACGACACAAGCCTCGTTGCTTAGTGTGGCACTAGGTGGCGCTGTGTGTAATGTCCAGCGATATTTATTTATGAATTAACACAATATTCTTATAATTCTAGAATGTTAGTAAACAATTTAACTTATAACCTATGTTACTACTTACTACTCTAGACAGGGTGGTTTTTATAAGATACCCCACTGTCGCTGTTATTTTCAAATGAAGGTGCCGTCAAACCAGTGCCTACAGACAATTTGTGGACGGGGTCTGAACACAGATAGATACTATATTGAAATATATCAGTGTCAGGACTGTCCGGTGTCCGTACGTTTCACTAGTTCTTTAAGGTTCATATTTCTCAGAAAAGTACTGAAGTATCTCAATATCCGGTGTTGCGGTTGGGCTTCCAGTCTAACCGAATGCAACTGAATACCAAGCATTAAACACGGAGCGACTGCCTATCTGACCTACACAACCCAGTTCATCATCATCATCAGCCTATTAATTAGAGTTGCCGCGAATACTCGCTATTATTCGGTATTCGGCATTACTCGTCATTTTTTTTATATTCGTCGAATACCGAATAATAGCTAGTATTATTCGGCATTCGGCGAATAGTCGTCAAAAATAAACTTTTAACGAACAAAAGAACTAATGAGTTAAAAATAATCATTTTTTTAATTATTTTCCTTAATAAAACAATACACAATATCAATTACTATCTGTAATATGTACCTGTGCCTATCATATTCATGAAATTAAATTAGTAAGGCTTTTTAATTAATATTTAAAATCCAACAGAGGCAGATTGTGGTGCAAAAAAACAATTTTTTCTGCACGTTTTGGAGCAAGTCGGTTTCGTTTTTCCTCATAAATTAAACCTGCCTCGGAAAATAGTCTTTCTGAATAAACAGAGAGATTTTTTTATGTCGAATAGTAATGTCGAGTTATTCGACTATTCGCCAAAGTGAATGGCAATTAATCGGTATTCGATTATTCGCTATAAACACTATTCGCGGCAACTCTACTATTAATGCTGGAACACAGGCCTCCTCTCTATGTGAGGGAATGGGCTATAAATCCACCACGCGGGCCCAGTGCGGATTGGTAGATGTCACATGTCTTCGATTTTTTTTGGTTCTAGGACATGCCGTTTTGAGAGCAGTGATGATACAATAAATTACAGAAAGTAATGCCCCTGTCTGGGTTCGAACCCACGACTTACCGTTCGTAAGTCGGGGCTGCCACCACTGGGCCACCACTGCTCTCAACAGACAACCCAGTTAGTCCTGGGTAATACGATACCCCTTGGTAAGACTGGTAGTCAGACTTTTGGGCCACTGATTACCTGTAACGACTGTCAAAGATCTTCAAATGACAACCGGGACCAACGGCTTAACGTGCTTTCCGAGGCACGGAGAAAACTCGGTATGTAATGGGTGGTAACCCATCTACGGATCAACCTAGGCGAGCGCGGCTTGACCCAAAACATCGACCAGAGTGGCTGTTATTATTAAGCCACAAGCTGCAGTCGGTACATATTCTGGCTTAAACAGTTTAAACGAACTTTTACAAAAGTATTTGTCGAAAACAGTTGTGCTTTATGTAAGTCGGTAACTCCGTACATTATCATTTTCGTTAGCCTTGTTGAACAACTTTCAAGAAAACGTGTTCCTACTATCTTCTGTACAATAGCGGCTACATAGGTACTATCGAGGACACTCCCGCCTGACCACCACTAAGCTAATTTTTGCTTGCACTCGCAACATAGAAACGCTCTCTAGCCCCGCCCTGTTGACTTTGTATAGAAATAATGAATGAAAAGATACCGAATCAGCCGAGCGCACTGACGACGCACGCCAAACGAGAGTTATTGTTATTTTGCGCGCCAAAATTGACGCTTTCCTAATAACCCAAACTTCCAGGGGGCGTGGCTCGGCGCCTCCGTATGATTTAAGCGAAAAAAAATGTAACTGGTCAGGCGAAAGAGACCACGATATTACGTTTGATTCAAGGTAAAAAGAAAATAGAAGGGCATTGTCAATAAAGATCTAAGGTGACATTCTTCCAGAACTCGTAAACTGCCTCCGGTAGGTAGTTAAGTTATCGCCTGAACAGTTTCAGTCAATATCTCACCTTTCACTCGGCAAACGATAGTTCATTCAGCCGTAAACGCCGATTTTCACCGTCCCCTCGACCAAAATCATTCATTCGTTCGTTCATTCCCGTTGACAAGTACAGCCCCTTCACATTTATTTTACCTCGGTTCAATAGCAAACTTGTAGTCACGAAAATAGAGATCACTATAATTTTGAGAGACTTGTCAGTTCAACAATCGAATTACAACCTTATTGCTACGAACATTAAGGTGGAAGTGGCAGGGTAGCCCTACACAAACATGGGGATTGTAAAAAACCTTAGAAAAATTGAATTTTGCGCTTTCACCATAAGATCACTGTGATTTTGACAGCAATGCAGGCACATAACGGTGAAAGGACTGTACACCAAAAATCATTCGTTCGTTCACTCCCCTTGACAAGTAGGGCACAGTCTCGCTCCGGCAACCATTCACTCAGACCCTCGACCTTCCAGAAGGTCATGCTTACATTTCCTCCCCTTGTTACGCCACGGTCCTATGCATTCTGAAATAAGATCTCTTTGGTTGGCCAATGCTTCGAGGAAAATACTTCTACTTTTTAGGGACTGTCGTGAAGCATGAAATTGTGTTATGAGTACTTTACACGTTAGGATGAAAGCTTTTTTGTGGACATTTTAATATTCTTGGGATATATTTTTACTGCGGACTGCCTCGTTGGTTGTCGCAAGCAAGACTGCTGAGCGTGAAATCCTGGGTTCGATCCCCGGGTCAGGCAAAGTGTTGTTGGGTTATTTCATCAACAATTTCTCAGTAGCAGCCACTGAGTCTGGAATAAGGTGGATGACACCATAAAACAATAATTCCAAGACATCTATCTCTAAAAACACTTTATTTTGGGCCGGAAAACCCGATTTATTTTCAATTAATTGCCAAATTCGATTTTTAGTTGCTTTGAAATCAATAAATAGTTGAGTCATTGAGTTGACTAAACAGTGACGTCACAGTTTGCTATTGCCATACAAAATCTATGAGAACCGCGTTTTGACAGCTCTTAAAAAGTATCTCAATTGATTGGTGTGTCATCTAGCCCATTGCGCCCGGTTGATGGCAATAGGCTCGCCCCCTATTACATGGGACTTAAACAGAACTGGCGAAATGTGGGTGTACTATTAGATACACTTCTGCCTAACCTTTCGGTGATTACAGGCGTGATGTTATGTTACGTTTAGTACGGTTCTGTCTGTTTTTGCTTTGGTTTTTAGAAGTCAACGTTTATTTATATTGAAAGATTGTTTAGTCTACTGCGAGACAGGTGCTAATTTGGATTAGTTTCATTATTTTCAGTACACAGAGTAGGATTATTCTTAATGTATAATATTTTTATTGAATAGCGTTTTACATACAGGCAAAATCCCATTGTCACTTTTATTGACAGATTTAAAACTATACCCGGTGTCCCGGTTACATTATCTCTGGACCTGGCGTCGATGACTTTTATAACAATAAAAGTCTAAACGTAACAATGAAATGTACAAAAACAAGCACTTTCGTTGCCGGTACATGTCGTTATATTTTCGTGCTATCAGTGCTTTATTTTTGAACATTTATTGGACTTTTATTTTTATAAAAGTCATCGACGCCAGGTCCGGAGATAATGTAACCTGGTAGTAGTTAGGACGTCGCTGTTATTGACAATATGCTTAGCTGGTAACGCTGTCCGTTAAGGGCTATATATCCCTCAAATGGCTTAGCATGATCCTCCATTACGCCTAAAATACAGCAGCATTAATTTTGAAATAAATATATGGTAAAGTTGAGGATCAATGCTAAGTCCTATGTGTGACGAAAACACGATTCCGTAAACTTTTCTCGATAGAAAAAAAATCCAAAGCTACCTCCAAATCGAACAATAAACCGCTGGTATTCAAAAAGTACTTCGAATTAGATCATCAAACTTTGCATACTAACTGAACTAACTATAAAGCAGGTCTTATGTGTTTTATTTTTTAGTCCAATCAATAGATATTTTGTAAATCGCAAAAAACCACTCATTTAGCACTATTCGGCCGCAGTGACTGACGTAACAACCGCTTTGTAGTGCAAGCTGATTAGAACTTAATTGTAACAGTATTTCAAACGATGTTTGAACCACCACAAATAGAGTTGCTAATTTTAGGGTTAGTAGAAGGGCCTTAACCCTTGATCATGCCATCAACGTTCAAGCGTCACGCGTCTTACGACAGTGCAAGATTGCGCAGAAAAGAAATTGTTTACCGAGCGCTGGAAGTCACCGCAACACGAGTAGCGAGTAAAAAATTCATTTTGTGCGTGCTGTGATTGGAAGCCCAAAACTTAGCCTAGTGAAGCAACACGACTCCCTCTAGCTCCAAGAAATACCTTTGAAACCCTGCGCTATACTAAATTCAACCTCGTGGCTAAATAATATCAGCCGCTCAGGTCGATGCCGAGTTTCCTGCGTGCCTCGAAAAGCAGCACATTACGCCGTAGGTCCCGGCCGTCATTTCTAGATCTTTGACAGTCTTCACAGTCTTACCAAGAGATATCGTATTACCCAGTACTAACTGGGTTGTTTAGGTCCGATTGGCGGTCGCTCCATCTAAAATATATGTATTCAGCTGCATTTGGTTGGACTGGAAGTCGACCCCAATGCAATTGGTAAAAGGCTAGGCAGACATATAGCAGCGAAGGGTTTCATTGGTAATCGGTCCTGCTCCCATATCTAAGCCATACTAAATTCAACCTAAATGGTTTTCGCATAATAACCTGAACAATACAAAACATGTTTACAACGTACCTCTAACCGTAAGTAGGTACTTCGGTAACGAACCTCTTGGTTGTAGTTATACGGCTAATGGCTATGTACTAACTGGGACTGAAATGGTCTTTGAAGTTCATCAATTAAGTTGAAAGGTACACGTGTGTTTATTTAAGGTCGTTAATTGCCTGACAATAGCTTGACATGATAATTGACTTGTCAATAAATAGGTTCAGCGGGTGGTTTTTTCCACAGTAGTCTTTAGAAAAAGAATATAGAATTTTGTTAGGAGAAACTGACTGATTATCAGCGCATTTTTTTTTACCAAAATTACCAACGCTGTATTTTTTTTAATTTACAGCACCATGTTGAGATAAGGGCCTTTTGGCATTTTTTTATTTTTTTCTTGTTTACTTTTATTGAGAGTATAGACGGCTGCGCTTAAAATAGCAATAATTATGTGATGTGATGCGCATGTCTGCATCGTACTTTCTAGAGGCGTTCTCTCGTCCATATATTTGTGCACTGATAGTTACGTTTGAATTTTCTTTATTTGTATTATATAGTTAAATCTTGCATATTGTCTTCATCAACTTTTTATATAATTTTGTTTTATTGTTAATTTATTCATTATTTTGTTTTGTTCTGCGCGAGACAAATAAATATTTTTTTCTTTTTTGTTTTTCTTTGAAGGACTAGGAATGTGTCTTTTTCACCAGTTTATTTTATAATGAAGTCGTCTAGTCGAACCAAAAGGAGAAAAAATCAATCTTTAAAAGAATGAATAGCGTTACTATACGGCTTGGCCTATTTTTAGCAAAAGGAAGCGATAATTTGAATGTCAGCGGACTTTAGTTATCACTGAATTACGCAATATATTTTGCGATTCATGAATGGATTTATGTGAATTACAGAAATAGTGGGCATTGAAGATAAGGGATATCCTCGTTTATTTTATTCGCGATAAGCTTCCGCATAAAATAAAATAATGTCCTCCTGACCGAGTTTCGGTTATGGCGGTCCATATACAAATACATGCAGCTCACACATCGAGAGCTGCTTAATTTTATGTATATAATATATATATTTTTGTATGTTCATTAGCTTCATAGTACCTTTACTAAGATACCATTTAAGGAAAAAGTGGAACAGCTCCGACACAAGTACTATTGTAACATATCTCCCTCGGTTTATGTACTATCGAGGACACTTCCGCCTGACCACCACTAAGCTCATTTTTGCTTGCACTCGCAACATAAAAACGCTCTCTAGCCCCGCCCCGTTGACTTTGTGTAGAAAAAATGAATGAAAAGATACTGAATCGGCCGAGCGTATTGACGACGCACGCCAAACGAGAGTTATTGTTATTTTGCGCGCCAAAGTTGAGGCTTTCCTAATAGGCCCAAACTTTAAGGGGGTGTGGCTCGGCGCCTCCGCATGATTTAAACGAAAAAAAATTAAAATGGTTAGGCGGAAAAGAACCCGATAGTACTTACCTTATGTTTTGAAATGATACAAATATTTTATATCCTCGCGGGATAGCCGTGGATGTAGGAGATATTAATTACAGTGCACAAGTGTCTCAATGGGTTGAGTGGTAGAAGTCCCCAGCCTGCTAACTGAGTGCATAAAGGTGCACTAGGGAGTCTTCTCTCTTCTCTCTCAATGTAGGATAAGATAGATACATAAACCATTTATTTAGTGCATACAAAAGACAACACAACACACGGAAGTACAATTAAATGATACAATTTACCCGATTATAAAAACAAGGTGTCAATATACAAAAAGAAAAACATATTTACGAAATAAGTACAGTAACACCATGACATACTTTAAATACTACACTACTACTACAGCCCATAACGTCCACTGCTGGACATAAGCCTCTCCCATGATGTGAGGAATTTGCCGTAATCTCCACGCTTGGCAGGCGGATTGGAGATCGCAGTGATGAAAGACTAACAGAAAACGCTGCTGCCCATTCTCTGGTCTACGGAGGCGCAAGGTATTCTGCCTCAGACATTAGTCGCCTTATACGACACCCGTAAGTGTAATGGGTTGGTTCTATTCTACTCTGCCGGATACCACACTGCTCACACTTGAAATAAAATAAAGTAATAAATTAAGCACCAAATGGGAGTCCAGCTCAGCATGTGTCAGGCATGCACCTGACGCTGATATTCTGCTGGATCCCTGTAGTGACATACGGACGTCGAGCAGACGAGATAAATTGGTGTTGTGACAAAGTGTTATTCATGCGCGGAGTGAGATTGAGATCGGGAATCGCACTTTCTCTCGAGTGATACATAAGTAGTGCTTTATACTACACCTACGAGGAAAATAAAAAACTCAAACAACACACAAATTGGAAATGGCGCCAATGGCGTCTGCAATTTTCACATGTTCTTTTTTCAAATTGTTTATCCTGCCGCCGCAGGGTCGCACTGCCAGCCCGACACCATCCAACACACAGCTAGTGGCCAGTGTCATTTTGCGAACTTGGAGATAAAAACTCACTGTAAAAACTTTTTGGCTTTTGATATTTAGGTTACCGACGCATAGTCTTACCCAAAATTAATAATAAAAAAGAAAAACCACGTAAGAAATGGATTTTCATACACTTTTCTCTCCCGCTCAGATGCGATATGCAATGACGTACTTTCTACCGTAAATTTGATATAGTATCAAGGTACTTTCCAAGCAGGTGTAGTATAAACCCAATAACACGTTACCTAACCTAGGAATCGACCCCCACACAGGGTTTGTCTCCACCGATCACAGTATCAGATAGCAGTCAAGCTTGTGACTAAGAGACCAATAGCTTCCATAAATTTAATAAAAATATTTTATGTTACATCGGGCCTACATGGGCACTTATAAAACGTCGAAAAGGTGCACGTTTCGGGTTGGTCGTTTCCATGGAGAAGAACTGGCAAGAAACTCCATGGTTACTCTTTTCAAATCATTTGGTTTTACAATATTAATGTGTTACAGCAATTAAGTGTGTGGGGACAGCGTAGGCCCGACAAATAGGTCGTTGCTTACTATACAAAAACGTAAAACAAGATAAATATAACAAAAGTTAACAAGCATCTGGGAATCTACAAAGCTTACAATGTTCACACATTCCTTCAATTCCTCATAAAGACTACATTTTTCCACATTTTATGAAATACTGATGCTTGCGTAGGGTAAATTCCACGAAAGGAAAAATACAGCAAATCAGAAATACTTGATGGCAACGGAAATCAAAGTTATTTACTCCGAACTGGATGGAGGCAACCCACGCTGAAAGTTATTTCCATACGTATTGAGCTCCTCTCAGTCGGTTGTCTTGGTAACCGTCGCGTCGTTGTGTGGAAAGTTTTGTACATGAATGTTGATTGCTATAAGAAACGATTGATGGACTTTTCTTTTTGGTCGATAGTAGTTTGGCAGGATACAGCCAAACTATTTCTAAACCTCTGTAACTCTTGAAAACCAGAATCAACAGTGGCGACCACCAGAAAAGCGCCGAGACAGTGAAGCTCGACGAAGTCCCAGAGAAACAATTTAACTGTATTGGATCCCGCAATTAAATTAATCAGCAAAGTCCTCCGCTATCGGAGGAGTACGAAAACCTAGTACTTTTTCCTACGATTGATGGGCTGTGTGAAGGATGATAATTATGGCTAGAAAGGAGCTGACTGATGAGATGACGAATAATAGAGAAGTATAGGAGAAGAAGATATGCTGCGCCGACTCAATAACGGCATGATAATCAATGACGTATTATATATAGACACGTCATGAACCAACATCGCGGCGCTTAAAAACGGCGAAAATACTAGAACTACTTATAAGCGTGAAGAAAGAGAAAGAAAATATGACACCGAACGGCGGGATGCCTGTTGCGAGAGGGAGATAAATATACATCTTCAGTCACGTCACAGGATTTATTAAATTATAAACAAACGTAGCGTCGCGCGACAGGTTGGCGCGTAACTAAGCGCGATGTGGCCAATTGGCTTCATTTCATGTTGTCATTTTAGAGTGCGGACAACGTATCTATAGTTTATATATCATTGATGATAATGATGAAGATGAGCTCCTCTCCTATTTATGGTGTAGGAACTCAACTTCAATTCAGAAATAAAACGATGATTGTATGGATATTCTTCGATGTAATTCTCACAGCAAATAATCAACGCTCTGGATAAACAAACGTACCGTCGCGCGACAGGTTGGCGCGTAACTAAGCGCGATGTGGCCAATTGGCTTCATTTCATGTTGTCATTTTAGAGTGCGGACAACGTATATATAGTTTATATATCATTCATGATAATGATGAAGATGAGCTCCTCTCCTATTTATGGTGTAGGAACTCAACTTCAATTCAGAAATAAAACGATGATTGTATGGATATTCTTCGATGTAATTCTCACAGCAAAATTATCAACGCTCTGTTCAACGGTTCAATTTCAAGTGTCGTGCCCCATCTATATAGATGATCTGTGGTTGTGCCAAACGTGCAAAAGTGAAACTGTCACACTTTTAAACAACGGTGGCAAAAGCCTCAGCTCTATACAGCCAAAAACAATATTATTTTAAATTAGTCGATTACTACTTTACAGTTTGGCCGCTGAGAGAATGCGTTCCTGACAGGTCGTGAGCGAAAGGACGATGTAACTTTGAAGTGGCGAAGAATTTATGATAAACATATTTACTATCGTTTTTTGCCCTACTATGTAACAATATTATTAAAAACGATATCATTAAATCAAGTAATAATAAATGTTATAATTTCGCGCAAAATGTATGTTTAATAAATTAAGAAAACAATATATTTTTTAATTCATCCTGCGTTGTTCAAAGGTTACGTCAAAAGTTTATTTTTGATGCGATGTGTCAAAAATAACTAGGCAGTTGAAACGTTATCTGTCGTTAAACTATATAATAATACGTTTTTCTTTAATAATTATAAAATGCATGAATAATAAAGTAAATTATATTATAATTTACTTTAATAAGCTTCGTCCAAACCGAAAATAGCGGCAATGTACCTAGCTGCTACTTTTATATTTTTCTTTTTTTTTCTTTGACCGAGATCTCAGGATTTATACTTTGATTGATAATCACATAATAATACACGTTAGCGAATTTGATAAATTTGAACCCAGTCGCAATTACTTACTTACTCAAAATATTATTGTTTTATTTTATATTAAATATTCCAGAATATTATTTTTATTTTCTTTGCGCTAGTTAAATTCAGAAATTAAAAAAAAAAAACAAACAAACCACACAAACAACACCACACAAACAGATATCCTGGGTATGTGTTTTGGCCCTCAGTTCCTCCCATATGTTCCCAGCCGTGCCTCGTGAGGCACAGTGCATTGTTATTTTAATTGTGTCTGTAATTGCGGGTATTGAAGTGCTACAGCTATTCTTGTCATGGGTCGGTTAAAAACTATATCTTTTACAATTATAAGAGCGTTACCTAATGCCCATCACTAGTCATGACCAACTGACAGACGTCAGGAACGCATTCTCTCAGCGGCCAAACTGCTGTAGTGTCGGGTATCTGTCGATGTTACCAGGCGATAGAAATAGAGAGGAAAAAGAAAAGAAAGGACTGTTTGTGTCTATGACAGCTGACAGATACTCGTCACTATTACAAATAATAACAATTGGATAACCTATATCGTGAATATAATAAAGCTGTTATTCTTACAATGGTGTCGATTCTGTTGTACATAAACTACACTTAATATAAGCTATTGCTATCTTTTACTAAAAGGCAGTGCGAGAAAAGGACGGCTATAGCAATGAACTAAGTTAGAGATGTCAAACTAGTTTAATGCCTTGCTCTTCACCTTCGATCAATAATTTTAGCTCTTCACCGTGTTTTTAGTCGGCATGTTTTTACGAGCACGTTAAGCCGTTGGTCCCGGCTGTCATTTGTAGATCTTTGACAGTCGTTAGGTAGTCAGAGGCCCGAAAAGTCTGACAACCAGTCTTACCAAAGGGTATCGTATTACCCGGTACTAACTGGGTTGTGGAGGTCAGATAGGCAGTCGCTCCATGTAAAATACTGGTATTCAGCTGTATCCGGTAAAACTGGAAGCCGACCCCAACATAGTTGGGAAAAGGCTAGGCAGATGATGATGTTTTTACGTGCACCCTTCATTTGTATAGAAATATTAGTTCCAACTAAATTTGACAGGTCTAAATTATGTCCGTCTCTTTCTCGTTTTATTAGAGAGAAAAAGATAGCAATAGCCTAAATTAAGTTTAGTTTGTGCAGAACAGAATCGACACCATTGGTAACATCAACAGGCTTTGCTAGATCTCTCTGTCAGACAACCATTCTTTCCAAGGGATATCGTGATACCCAGAAATTTGGTTGTGGAGGCTAATAATACGGAGATACGGGCATTCAGCTGCATCCGTTTAGAATGGAAGCCGACCCCAACATAGTTGGAAAAGTTAGACCGATGATGATAAGCAGCTTCAAAAAAATTTGGTAAGTAATAAAGTTTTTATAAATATAAGGTTTGCATGAGTACTTACAAGTTTATCAGGAGGCCGGTCGGTTTAACGTTGCAATAATAATTTATATTCCTTACCTAAAACAACAAAAAACATAAATTAATTAGTATTTAGTAATTAATAAATGTAAAGATAATTGGGTAAAAAGGGTCATAGGGAAACTGATACAAAAATAATTTAGCCACAATGGGTACAATTTAACACGATTGTATACTTTTATCTTGGTATCCTTAACAAACGAAAATGTAGTAAATAAATAAACCACATAATTTAAGGGGTCAGAATATTTTTGTATGAAGCCTGGCCTGTCTCACTTCCGCCATTTTATTTTATTTTCAAAATAGCAGCCACGCATAGGACATATTATAAACAATAGAGCTTGTATCACAACAAACAAATTTTGTATGAGACAATGTCTTTTAGAGCGTGACTTTTCAGAGTTACAAGCTATAAAGCTTAGAATGTTTTTAGTGATGGTCCGCCCTCGAGGCCAGTTCCATAGACGGAACGCGCCACTGCCCGCGCCGCCGCTGCCGCGCCGCCCCGCTCCCACTGACTTCGTGTTCGAGGCCTTATTTGTAGGGTTCTGTACCCGAAGGGTAACAAACGAGACCATATCTAAGCCTCCGCTGTCAGTCCGTCAGTCTGTCTTATAGAGAGCTGTCTCATGATTCGTAATAGGTAGACAGTTGAAATTTTCACAGAATGTGTATTTAAAAACCGGCCAAGAGCGTGTCGGGCCACGCTCAGTGTAGGGTTCCGTAGTTTCCCGTCCGTCACCATTAGTGTTCCCACTTATGAGTTTAAAGGTGGGTATCCATTATGTAAAAATGCTTGCATATACGAATATACTACAAACTTAGTCCAGAAATTATTTTGTACAACTTTTTGTCTTTTTTGTACAAAAACTGTTATTTTCATCAAAATGATTTTCCTAGAAAGTCCTTATAAAGTTCTACTTTTCAGATTTTTTTCATATTTTTTAAACTTATTGTTCAAAAGTTAGAGGGGGGGGGGGACACACACATTGTTTTTTACTTTTGGAGCGATTATTTTCGAAATTATTGACATTATCAAAAAATGATTTTAGGAAACCCCTATTCATTTTTAAATACCTTTCCAACAATATATCACACGTTAGGGTTGAAATTAAAAAAAAATCACTTCCCACTTTACATATAGGGGGGCTACCCTAATAAAACATTTTTTTCCAATTTTTATTTTACCACTTTGTCGGCGTGATTGATATACATATTGGTACCAAATTTCAGCTTTCTAGTGCTAACGGTCACAGAGATTAAGCGAGGACGGACGGACAGACATGGCGAAACTATAAGGGTTCCTAGTTGACTACGGAACCCTAAAAACTAAAGGTCTCCTACTACAATGGTACGAACGCTTCATGCGCGAGCCGATCCGACTCACACTTGGCCGGTTTTTTATCTATCCTAACTTCCCACACCCGCCCTTTATCGTCATTGTGTAAATTAATATAATAAGTAATACCTACACACAATAGGCAAAACATGATAATGTTATCAATTCATTAATAAAATAGTTCAGTACCTAACGTTGTTTTTATGTTCTCGTATCCATCCTGACCACATCCGATCTTTATCCTCATTGCGTAACACTATTATTTATTTTTATATTTATTTAGTAAAGGCTAATTATTTTTGAGGCGAATAACAACTTATTAGGCGTCTAACTACTTGGTTACAAAAAAAAAAAACATAGTAGCGATTAAATATTTTAGCACAATGAGGGATTTTCTTTTCAGCTCTTCCCTAGTCGCTGGATAGATGGCGCTAAGAGTTAGTATGATAATGCAAGGAACAGAACCTAAAAAACTGATTTTAACAAAGCGCGAGAAAACTAGGTTTTATTCGGAAGGTTAAGCAAATGAAAGTGTCAGTCAACGAGAGTATGTGACGTGACACAATGTTTTTTTTTTCCAAGCGTTTTGGCTTTGGCACCAAATATCATAGTAAGTTCAACGCCATCTATAGAGTTCTTGGAAACTAAGTTTTTTTTTAATACCTCAAAAAGAAAACCTCTCATTATATTATAATGAGCTACAAAAGGCAAGGATCTTTAAAAACTAAGTATTGGCTACTACTATAAGATAGCAAATATATTAAACAGGGCTAATGAAATAATAGGTGAGGTATTAAAAATAATGACTGGCGGCTAATATTTCAAGAAATCCTTTATGGGCGGAATGGGCACCGGGCCGTAGGCCGACGAAGGAGGCCGGAGGAGGCACTTCGGGGACAGAAGTCAATGAGAGTTATTTAATATGCGAGCGAAGCGAGCGCGCATCCTGAAATCGTAGCGAATCTAAATCTCAGTTAATTTTATAAACAACCTCATTGTAATTATACACAAATTGAACGGATTTTGAGTTGTAAGCTTTGTTTAAATTTAAATTGGCAGTGATTTTTGGTGTGGCAACTAAATTTATTGTAAAAGTAGAAAATAGGCTTTCATAAATTATGAAAGCCTATTTTCTACTTTTATCCGCCGTCAAGTTGTCGTCTAACAATAAATTTAGTTGCCACACCAAAAATCACTGCCAATTTAAATTTAAACAAAGCTTACAACTCAAAATCCGTTCAATTTGTGTATAATTACAATGAGGTTGTTTATAAAATTAACTGAGATTTAGATTCGCTACGATTTCAGGATGCGCGCTCGCTTCGCTCGCATATTAAATAACACCAAAAATCACTGCCAATTTAAATTTAAACAAAGCTTACAACTCAAAATAAAGCTGCTACTTTATACTTAAAATGCTGCTTCACTGTAGCTGCCAACCTATTATTTTTGCTACCCATTTTAATTATTTTTAAAACCTGACTGACTGAAGACTGAAGCATTATGTGAAAATGGCATTACGTACTATAAATGGCACTAGCGACACCTTAATGCAGGGCCTACATGCGTTGTAACGTCACAAGCCCCCCCCCCCCAAGATAAAACGCATCAAAACTCTCGAGTTTTGATGCGTTTAATCTTTGTCAATATTCATTGATTTACAAAAACAAAAAATAAGTGTCTATTGTTTTCCAATACTCTAACTGACGGACTAAATAGATTTGCAATTTATTGATGGTGGAAATTAACCTATTGAAAATCCAACAGAGCTCTTTTAATTTGTGAAAATGGAAATAATACAATCTCATCACGTAATAAAAGCTTGTAAAAACTATGTACATGAGTAATGCTGTAAAACGATGGATGGACTGTGTGAAGGATGATATGGCTAGAAAGGAGGTGTCTGGAGATGAAAGGGAACACAAATAGAGAAAGAATGGAAGAAGAAGACATGCTGTTGAATCCAAAAAAATCGTGATAAAGGCAAAAGAATCAAATCAAAAAAAAAAAAAAACAGTTTATTAATCAATATAAAAATACAGGTGTGTCCAATGATATTTAATTAAACAGATATGTTATGAGCGCGCAATCGTGAAGACTCGAAAACGTGTCAATTGGCCTGTTTTTCCTTTATTCTGCGTCACTGCGTGTATGTGAGCTGGCTGTCCCCAGCGGCACACTTTTTTCGGTGGTTTTGTAGGTGTATAACATATCTGTTTGTTAGAATATCATTGGGTGTGTCATAATAGTCGGTGAGCCACAAACTAAGCATCGCTTGTATCTTATGGCTCGGGAGTGCGAATTTTACAAACAATTGTTACATTGAAAAACAAACATGTGGACATTCAAAATATTATTAACAGGGTAAAGGTTAAAGCAAGGTAGAAAATAGAAATAAAGCAAAGAATGATGATGATGATGCAGAAATACTACGTAATACATTGGTGTCGATTCTGTTGTGCACAAACTAAACTTAATTTAGGCTATTGCTATCTTTTTCTCTCTAATTAAACCAGAAAGAGACGGACGTAATTTAGAGCTGTCAAATTTAGTTGGAACTAATATTTCCATACAAATGAAGGATGCACGTAAGAACATGTCGACTGAAAACACGGTGAAGTGCAAGGCATAAACTAGTTTCACATCTCTAACTTAGTTCATAGCTATAGCCGTCCTTTTCTCGCACTGCCTTTTAGTAAAAGAAAGCAATACCCTAAATTAAGTTTAGTTTGTGCACAACAGAACCGACACCATTACCGTTCTTTCCTCCGCTACTCTAATAAGAAGCAGAATTATTCTATGAATCTATAGAAAACTCAGTCCATTGTTGCCATACCCAAAATGGATGCGTATAGACCGCCTTTGTCCGTACATATCCGTAGGGCTGACAGTTATTATCATTAGTATGTAGCATCTGAAAATGTACTATCTACATTCTACTCTATCTATTGCTTTGAGAATGAAAGGATCTATTTGTGATGAAATCAAGGTAAGTACCGAAGAACGTAAAATTATGTTGAAAGCAGTTTTTATTCAATTCGAGTTTGTCTGAATCTGAATATTATGTATCTACGTGGACGAAGCGAAAGGAGACAAGATTGTAGCAGCTAGCGTTCTGTAGTTTCTGTCCACCTCCATGTAAAAAAGTCGTGAGTTTCTGTAAGTACACATGTATGTGTGAATCTGTAATTTTTTCATTTAAGTAAGGTAGGTATAAATGCGAACCCAATCATACAAAATTGGGGAATACAAAGCATCTTCCGACGCTCAGTGCGAATGCGGCCCGGTGCTCCCGATCAGACTATGGCCCACTAGCTGGAGTATTAAAAATGTCCCCACAATAACTTCACTTTGACAGACTTAAAAAACGCTAATAACACCGCGATTACTATGGCCGATTAATGGGCTCAAATAATTATGTAAGACCATCGATATGAATTATGACTTAACATTACTCTCGAGTCTATCTAGCTTTTGCTTGAGATTTATACCTACCAACCTACCTACACAAAATTACAGCTAATCCCAATACACAGGTCAAATAAAACACAAGAAAGCTCCTTCCCAAATCACATTTGGACAACCCTATTTAGGTGTTAACGAGTGCCAGAAGAACAAGGAAAACTCTAAGAAATAACTTAGAAAGGTTAACTAAATGTGGGGAAAGTAATTTGACTGCTCGGACCCTATTCATCATCTAAGATGGCGACGGTGTGACGTCATTTTCAGGAAACATCAACCGAATAAATTGGACAATTTTGCAGACAACTTTTGATTGTATACGTTGAGCTCCCTGTATATGGGCAGAGGTTGTATTTTTTGGCTCGTCTTGAGTTTGTTGAGATAAATCCCAGTTGTTATTGGGGCTACGGACTCAATTTATTGTGGACCTAATCTTCTAAGTCATAAATCTTGAGTATTTTTGTCGAATCTTATATAATTCAACTAAGACACTGCTTCTTTTCTCTTTGCTTCGCAACAAAGTATCTTGTTGAAGTAACAACACGATACAAATTCGTTTGCAACATAAATAAAACAAATTACTTCTAGTTTTATTGGATTAAAACCTATCCAAGTGGCATTAGACGGAAATATTATTTTCTAGCTCACGTTTCTATCACAACACATATTGTTACGTCATATTCTCACGCTCTATCAGACAAAATAAAAAAAATACAACAGTCGGTAATCCCACCTCTACAATGATGACGATTACTGTTCATGACATGGCTATTATTATGTTGAGCATGTTTTTGACAAGACACGAGCAAAGATTTTTCTCTCGGAGAAATACTGTCCATACATAGGTGTCGACTCAAATCTTTGACTAGTCATGCAAACTCTGCGATATTAATTGTTAAGCAAATTTATTACCAACTAGCTGACCCGCGCAACTTCGTCTGCGTCACATGAGAGAGAGAGGGTTAGAGAGAGTGGAGTCAACCTTGAAAGATAGACATAATGCTATCGCGGTTTTTTTAGAACGCTTTAAAACGAACAATTCCCTAATACATGATTGTTGCGCAACTTTAACCGTTTATGCAGCGCCCGCAAAGGAAGCTCTCGAAAGAAATAAATTTTCCTTGTTTTTGCAACATTTATCATTGATGCTCCGCTCCTTTTAATTATAGCGTGATGTTAGATAACCTATAGCCATCCTCGATAACTATTCAACACTAAAAGTTTTCCTGTAATTAGCGCGTTCAACCAACCAAAATCTCTTTAGCTTTATAATATTAGTAGATATATACCTACGTAGATCCAAGTGGGTAACAATTTAATTTCTTCGATATATTTGCATTAATCGCTAAAATAATCTACTTATGTTTTTCCAAAAAAGGGCTTACCTCGACAGCCTTTTTTTTTTCAGATGGGAAATCATCAAATGACTCCTCCCGCTCTGGGCGGACCAGGAGGCAGTGTCATACTTTTACTGACTAAACCCATCCATGTTCCTTCATCGCCCTTTGTGTTCCGGGCCACGGTATCTCTTTAGAACAGTCCCGCAACCCCGGCAGGCATCGGCCCTTGCGGACCCCTTCCTATTGCTGACTCTCTTTGAGGCGCGCGTCGACCACGAACGTGCCGTCGACACGGCCTGTCGTCATGAGACAGACGGACGGCGAGCTAGCCCATAGCCCACCGTTCACAGGCCCACGCGTACGGTGGCCGGGGGCCACGTGGTGGCCCCGGACGCCCGGGGCGTCTCCCGCGGTGGCCGGGACGTTTAAAGGTTCTCTCCCTCTCACGTTCCGCCACCTCCTTCATCCTTAGACACTCGATGACAGTCATACTCCAGCTAGGTCGAAAGTTCTCATCAAAGGTGCAAGAAATTAGCCCAAACACGATTTTTCAATTATAAATGGGACCAACTTTGAGATGTACCTACGCTTTTTACAAACAAAAGGCCCATGTACGGACTTCTCTGTAAAATTTATCCGTGGTCATATATAAAAAAAAATACGCGTCGAATTGAGAACTGCCTTCTTTTTGTTTCGTCGGTTAAAAAACCAATCTTGAGGCAATTTACACGTTTGCGGCGGCGACCTCTCGCGTCCGGCCCTGGTGCAAGCCATGGTCCGGAGCGAGACGGAATGGGACGCCGTCACCTCCTTCTGCGAAGCAGTAATGCTAGAGAAGGAGGTGGCGGAACGTGAGAGGGAGAGAACCTCTCAACGTCCCGGCCGCCGCGGCAGACGCCCCGGGCTTCCGGGGCAACCACGTGGCCCCCGGCCACCGTAGGCGCGGGCCTGTGGACGGTGGGCTATGGGCTAGCTCGCCGTCCGTCCGTCTCATGACGACAGGCCGTGTCGACGGCGCGTTCGTGTTCCACGCGCGCCTAAAAGAGAGTCAGCAAAAAGGAAGGGCCGATCCGCAAGGACCGATGTCTGCCGGGGTTGCGGGACTGTTCGAAAGAGATATCGTGGCCTCGGAACAAAAGGGCGATGAAGGAACATGGCTGGGTTTTAGTCAGTAAAAGTCTGACACTTCCTCCTGCTCCGCCCAGAGCAGGAGGAGTCATTTGATGATTTCCCATCCGAAAAAAAAAAAAAACAAAAAATAGGCAACTGACACGGGCGAGGGTCATTCAATTCAGAAAATGGAGTGAAATAAACAACGCCGTCTATCGACCAAAATGTTAAACTGCTGAAGTATATTACCTATGCTATAAATTTTTTTTAAAGCTGGTCAGTCGATTTAAAAGTTATGACTGTGGTGAGCACATTTTTAGTCATTGGTATCATTTTAGTTCAACAGATGTCGCTGCATGTATGTATCTTACATTTGATGATTAGTTCTTCTTGAAAACTTTAAGTTCATATATCTTTTGATAGAATTAACCAATTTCAATGAAACAAACACTAAATCATACCCCAAGTTACACACAATTTTTATGTATAAACATTGTCAGCATTGAATTCGTAGATTTTACGTGATGTGCGCACAAACAAACAGACAAACAGACAAAAATATCAAAAATTATGGAAATGGGTTCTGTTACTTATCTTTTCACACGCTGGCTATTTTTTGTTTCAATTTCTTCAATGTACAAAAATGACTTTTCTACAGATTTATTATATGTATAGATTTTGTTGTCTATATTTGCAAATCATAATAAGGCAAAGACGAAGGGTGTAAAGCTTAGCATTAGCTAAGTAGCTAGTTAATAGCTTGTTGAGCTAAATAACAATGTATTCTTGAAACGCCAGAAAAATCTTTTACGAAGCATTTTTGTCGAAGATTTTTCATTATGTGAGAGAGATCATCACCCCATCAAAACATTATCTAATCTATCTAACAAAGTCAATTTCGATTTTCGCTGCTAAAGAGATGAAAGGATCTGCCAAAGTCCGTAGAACTGCAAGAGACAAAGTTAGGGGCACAATTTCCGCAACCCGATTGCTCACTCCCAATTCCGCGATGAGAAGGGGCAAACTTTGATAACTCAAATACGTCAAACATCGACCACGGGCAAACGTGACGTCTTTCACAGCTCTTAGAACAGCCCGGGGACCCTTT
The DNA here is from genome assembly GCA_905147715.2 of Xestia xanthographa. Classification (NCBI taxonomy): domain Eukaryota; kingdom Metazoa; phylum Arthropoda; class Insecta; order Lepidoptera; family Noctuidae; genus Xestia; species Xestia xanthographa. The sequence continues at coordinate 9,254,138 of LR990660.1, read as the reverse complement.
TAGTTAATGTCCACGCAATAAAAGAGACCCACATAAACGAAACTGTTTATTTTATTGCCGCTATCAAGATTCATCTTAACTATGTCTGCAGTGGATTAATTATTGCAGTTTGCAATATTTCCTTGGAGACTCTTTTGGTAGTAATGACAGTTTTGTTTTTCTTTCGCAACGAGATTCTTGTTCGTAACAAAGTAATCGGTAGCGAGGATACGGAATCTTCGCGTTTATACGTTACCTACAAGCTTTTGCTCGCGGTTTCGCTTCAGTTATGAACGTGAATTAACCCACGGGAATGTGTAAAATGTCTAAAATGTTTAAAGTGCCTTTGACACTCTTAGATAGTGTAACTTCCTGTTAGTGAAAGAATTTTCTGAAACGGATTAGGAGTACCGAAGATTACCCCCTACATACAAATTTACAAATTTTACCCCTTTTATTAGTACTTTTATCTCGCAGCCCTTTGCGATGGTCCGACCAGATAAGCTCTTCTCTCGAAACGCAATTTCATGATGCGCTTCACTTGGCCAAGGATAGATGGAGATGGCGAAACATCATCAGGGAATAAATTATTTCAAGGGAGGATCACGACCCTCAGTAATGAGGAGCACGACTTGAGGAGGAGGAGGATTAGTATAGATTTTGATTTATATTGATGACGAAGATGATTGTCGAACGCAACAGTCGTGTGTTCGCGCGACATTCGCTCTGATTACAACAAGACTGTACAGTAGAGTAGATAACAAAGCCACCCGGCGTGCTATACCGTTTAACTTTTATAACACTCTACGGTTTGCTGGTATTATCGTGATCCTGTCTGTCCTGAATGAAAAAGTCAACTATCGCTGGTGTCACAGTTTAAAGCCTAAAGTTTTCTCATTAAATCAAATCAAATAACTCCGTCTAGTTCACTATCGAAACCCACTTAGTTTTTTGGGCATCCAATGAAGCAATGTGACGACTGACGAACCTTATTTGAGTAATTTATCTCCATGTAAAAAGTTTGTGACCTCTGACCTCTCACCCCGAGGATTAATTTAAAGGGACGAACGACCAACTTCCCCGTATATTTAATTTGCTTAACCATTGGTGGACCGTTTTTCTTTGAGTCCTAAGTCAGCACGGGTAGTTTTCACGTTTAAATTGTATGAATTCGACTTGTTTTTACCACATCAATTGGCTATTTGTATGGTCTATATCTAGATTTAAATATTCGTAAGTAAATATTTTGACTGGGTTTAGTAGGACTTACGTTCATAATATCAACGCGAAAGTAAAAAATGGCGACGTCTGAAGTCGGAACTTGATGAGGGAAGCTACGTATAATTATGATGATCGATAAGCTATCAATATAAAGAAATCATACTTTCAGTAAGAGCAGATTTGACCAATTTAAACTGAACGCGATTACCAAATCTAAACCCCGTTCAAGAGCTGTAAGTGTCATACATTCAATGCTGTGAAATATTGACACTGAAAGCTATTGAGCGTCGTCGTTTAGATGTCCGTCCTACCATGGACGCTATAAATGGTGTAGAACTTGCTAGTATTACCTAAAGTCGAGCCCGTCAAACGCCACAAAACTTCACAAAGTCCTCTAAACTCACTTAACCAAGACCACAATGAAAATATAGTAGCACCCTCATCCATAATTTTCGGCGGCCAAATTATAAATTCAGGGTTACTCTCAAAACTGTATCAGCACAAGTACAAAGCCCTGAGACTGTGTGTAAACCCTTGGCCACGAGCTACAGGCTCAAGCGACTCGCGTCTTGCGACTGCGTTGAAAATAAATGAAACACTTTATTTACTGCACACCACGAAGTGACTTGTGGGGCTACGATACCTACACGAAGGAACAAGAGACGCGCGCGCGTGGCTCTATACTAGGGCTGCCAACGCCGACCGGAGAATTTGTAATAGAAGTCAAGAGGAGTTTATGAAGATATTTTCCTGGAGGTCAGGTTTTGAAAAGCGATTAACGTAATTTTTCTTGACAAACACAAATTAATTTTATTATCCACGATTTGTATTTGGGGGAGGGAGGGATGAACAGTACCAGCCTGGGGCTCGTTGGCTATCAAAACAGGCACGTTGTCACTTGTAGTTAAGTAATTTATAGTAACACATACGGAGCAGCGTCTTTATAACTAACACGAGCGGAAATAAGAGCAAAATTACATGATTCTGCTCTGACAGGCTGAACAGAACCGGGACACAACGTTCCGAACCGGGACATGCCCCGGTGTACCGAGATGTTCCTTGGCAGTTCTGCTCTAGACGCAAGTCCCGTCGTAATGCGCATATCCTGAGGATGTGAGCGGGGCATCACGGCTTTGTCCGATTTGCTTGCTGTGCCTTGCGGGACATGTTCCAAGCAACTTGTTTTCCAGTAGTCACTGTCGTAAGGCGGGTATCGCCTGAGCATACATGTCGTGGCCAAGCGGTGGACGGATCTTAACAACACTACAGTTGAAGGATTCCAAGGGTCTTTCAGAGAGGACTTGGCAAAATCCCACTTAGCAAGTTTACATTATGGTGGTAATACTCTCTGAATTCATGTTTTTGGTTAGGGACCGCGTTTATTGGATCATCTATTACGGCTGTTAGGCTCGAGTGCGATAAATATGGAGTTAATTAGAAAGGGTAATTTTGTATGTTCTTGTGGGTGTCTGGTTTGAAATATGATAGATACATTCCTTCAGGATATAATTATGGGGGTCATAATATGATGGAAAGCTGTTTCTTTGAGAAGGCAGTGTAATCGCGAAGGTTTGCCCTCTAAAGAAATAGATGCAAACTGATAGAACTGTTGTTATCATGTGTTCGAGCTGTATTCTTACTAAAGAGCCCATAGATGCGTTGAAAATCTATACTTACTAATATTATAAAGAGGTAACATTTGTTTGTATGTTTTTAAGTTTGTATGAAGGGGGTAATCTCCGGAAGTAATGAACCAATTTTAAAAATTGTTTCACTGGTAGAAAGCTACATTATTCGTGAGTGCTATAGGCTATATTTTATTCCCGTACTCCCACGGGAACGGGAAATACGCGGGTGAAACCGCGGGACGTCAGCTAGTCATAGATAAAGACATTTCCTTGTGATGTGGTCATGTGGTGCAACTAGAGAAATCAATATCAAAAGTAATTTATTCAAACGGCTGAAGATCAGCACTTTTTGAACGTCAGTTACACAAGACAGTCCCCCAAAACGTTCACCCTTCGTCACTTCCTACTCTTCCTAGTGTCTTAGTTGGGAAGACGTGGCGAAAATTCCCCAGCGGTAGCGGTAGGCTGGCAATCTGATTGAAACTCTTACATATTCTTGTGTTTGTATATTATGCTTTCTGGGCCGAGTAAGTGGGTACGTTTATTGCGGCACCAGAGGCTTTGTTCAGGTGATCAAGAGTGCAAGTAAGCGGACAACAGCTACTTTTTGCCAAATGAGGTGTTTTTATAATCATCCTATTCTGTCTCACTGTTGGGCAAAGGCAAAAAAACAATCAAACTCAAAGCATTTATTTCAAGTAGGCCAGTTACAGGCACTTTCGAATTGTCGAAACAAAGATGAAAATTAAATGTAGCTACAGTCCCAGTCACAAGACTGTGAAAGTAGTGTAGTTGCCCATTCCCTAGATCTCTATGGAGAAAAACGGGCAAGAAACTCCATGGACACTCTTTTAAATCAAAATCTTGGTTACATCATTCATGTTGAGATGGTATAATAAGTGAGAACAATGTAACAAGATGTGCACGTTAAAAGTGTCCATAGTAAAAACAAAAAAAACAAAAAATACAATTTTGGATAATAAATAATAAGCCTCCTCCAGGTTTCTTTATCTTTTGCCTTCTCCGACAAATCCGTAAGCAAAGATCATCATCTGCCTAGCCTTTTCCCAACTATGTTGGGGTCGGCTTCCAGTCTAACCGGATGCAGCTGAATACCAGTATTTTACATGGAGCGACTGCCTATCTGACCTCCACAACCCAGAAAAAAAAAATCCGTAAGCAAAGATAAAAAACATAAATATTATTCAAGCTGTATTTTCCCGGTAATGGTGTAAACTACGCCGCTAATGACCTTGCTATTCACTTGAGCCTTTTGTATTAGTTCAAGCGTTATGTTATCGCCCTCGTAATCGTTCCGATTGACCACAAATACATGTGGCACGAACTGGGGTTACGATTACAAGTAACCTTTAGGTTCGGTAAAATGTGAGAGGAAGTTGCGTGATTTCGATGTTTTTAGGCTGATTTATAAATAGATTGGGCTTTTTTAAAGATTTGGCCTTGACCTTTAACGGACTTAATTTTGTAAATATGTTACGTATTATTTAAATGTTTGTATTAAAGAGAATTATGGAAGACTAAGTTTTCCCGCGGCTTCGCCCGCGAATGTGTTAGAAGTTATCGAACGAAAACGAGCTACATTTTTAAAAGTTTTTAAATATGGGTACGCCTTAATTTTTTTCTCGTATTCTTCTCAACAATCCCTATAACATGAGGGTGAATGAAAAATAATAAGGCTGCCATCTTTGAGAGTCTAACCATGAATTGTCATCCATAAACGTGTATGCAATATTTCAATCGCTTGGAGATAACTGCGAGAATTGACCTAAACAAACATACAAGCATTGCAAGTTAAATAAAGGTTGGATTAGGTTGTTATCCCGTAAGTACAGGTCGCGGCACGTAACTCTAGCGCTGACCGTTATTGCGCAGAAGTAAAAAATAAGAATGTCTTGGGGCGTGCGTTGTGCCGATTGGCTCTCCAGTCGTATAACATGCGCAGCTATCCCCTCCACGTTTTGTTCAGCGCTAGAGTTACGTGCCGCGACCTATACTTTAAGTGAAATTAAATCAAATTTTGTAAAAGGTAACAAGCAAGAGCCAGCAAGTGCCATTCCATTGAAATCCAGGCAACTGCTAAAGCGTGAATGCTACGGACTTAGCTTACGGACAGACAGTAAATTTCACATCTACACAAGAAAGTGTTGTAAAATTTGATTGTAGATTAATAGTCACACTAAAGTATGACTACTTACATCTTTCTCATACATGATGTATAGTGCCTATTTATCATCACCAGCATCTATAGATGGTGCCAGTTGGTTGTAAGATGAGAATAGTGGTCATTGACCCACCTACATTTATTAAACTTCTTAACTTTGAAAACCAGAACTAAGCCTGTTCAAGTCTTGAATAGTCAACTATAGACGATGATGATGTTGATCTTCAACATTTTTTGGAATGAAAAAAGATACATGGTTTATTTGGTTTGGTTCGTACGAAGAGATATTAGGAAAAGGGCAATGACCGCTATTCTCATCTTAAGTAGCACCGCCTGATTTACCTGAGTTAAGGCCTTAGTTTTTATTATGGATTGATTTGCATAGAAGAGGTTTAATTTCATCATCATCATCATCCACAGCCTGACTTCACCCACTGCTGGGTATAGTCCTCTCTGTGTTTGTGCCAAGCTCCACGCTCTTGTGCTAACCTCATCCAGCATATTCCCGCAAGTCAACCAGTGCCGGTTTTAGCACTACCAGCGCCCTGGGCGAGATTTCTAGCGCGCCCCCTAACTGCAATTTTAAACCCTTACGAAAAAAAGGCAAAGGATATGTTTAATGAAACAACCATTCATTAAAAAAATATATTTTTTTAACCAATAAAAATTTACTTTTCTGGCCTTTCTATGGGCGAACTCTTTTATCTTTTTAAGTTATCAAAGTCGATGTTTTCAGCAATTTAATTTTCGATTGACAAACTTGGGAACGCCGCGGGCGCGGCGGTGCGGGTCTGCGGGTGCGGGAGCGGTAGTCGTGGCGAGTTCGTGTTCACAAGTTCACATTGGCCAACAGGCGTTTGCGCGAGTATGACGTAGGAACAAGTTCAACATTTTTGAACTTGCCTGACGTCGCGAGTGAATCGCGCGCTCCGCCGCTAGTTCGACGTGAACACACTGAAACTTTACTTGGGAAGAGACTGGACCCCACGACACAGGGTATCCTAGTGTGGAGTCCAGGGAATTTGTAAAAATCTAACGCTTAAGGATCATTGTTTTTTTTGCCACCCTGGGCGGTCGCCCACCCTCGCCCCCACTTAACGCCGCTACTGATGTCAACTTATCCAAGGTGAATTTCATTTTCCTATAAATCCTTCTTTCGGAAGGACTGCGTGCTGACAGCAAGAATTTCGTCGGATATAAATCCAAGTTTTCCTTATCCCGACCTGTAAGTGATACAGCGTATTATTAAAGAACACAGCTGTCATTTATCGTCAACGCACTTACCTATAGGTACCCCAAAGATTTCATCGCACCCCATAACCCCCATCTTTCACTCAAAAGATGGCAACACTAAAAGCATTCCGAAAACAATCGCCAAAAGAATTTCAACCATAACACAAATAATTACAATTCAATTTTGTTCCAAGATGGGGAGACAAGAACAATAAATAATATACCTACTAGAGCCATCAGGTTCTCAAAAGTAAGATTTGCGCCGATTCATAATTCATTCAGATGAATATCTAAAACTTGGAAATGTCTTGGAAATTAATGGTATAAAGATTCAGAGACGCAGCTGGCGTGAACGAATGAGAATCTTCAGCAGATCTTGATTGAACGGGTCGCACTTATTGAACGTTTTTCTAGCGCTTTTCCATTACTTTGCTGACCTGAGTTTAGTGCAAAAAAACAAATGATTTACAGGGGACAAGGGATTTATTAAAAACATACAAGCTAGCTAAGCTAGCCATAAATAAACTATGTAAGACTTTTTACAAGCTTTTATTTAACTTGCAATGTTTGTATGTTTGTTTAAGTAAAATCTTCCAACTTAATTATTAAAAAAAATATCCCCAACTAATGGGGAAGGCTGGTCAAAGCTGGTTGTAGATGGCGCGTCCATAGCTTAGACCCAATCTGACCAATGAGGTCAAACTATTTCGAAATATAAAATGACATTGACAGATTGCCAACCAATGACGATGTTTGGTACAAGCGATGCTAGCGCCATTAGTTCCACAGTTGCCATCCCCATTGAGCTGAAATTTACCTTTAATAAAGATCATTGTAATTTGGACTGACTTATCAGTGGCAGCAATAGGCAAAGGCAAGTAAAATAACTGTAAAAAGGACTATTAAGGGATATTAATTAGAAATACTAAGAAATAATGGTTGTAATTAAAAACAGCTGTTAAATCTACTTGCTTAGCAATTACACTCGTATAGGCGTAATTACTTTCAGGGTACTTATTACTAAACGTGGTATATAATGGATTTTGGCATGGATATTACCTATAATAAGGTTTTTGTTGCTTGGCACATGGGCAGCATCCTCAACTTATGTGCTGTAGTTATGTAACTGATCACAATCCATTAATGACGCTTTTGTTTGATACCTTTTTTTCGGATGGGAAATCATCAAATGACTCCTCCCGCTCTGGGCGGAGCAGGAGGGTGTCAGACTTTTACTGACTAAAACCCATCCATGTTCCTTCATCGCCCTTTGTGTTCCAGGGCCACGGTATAAGAGATACTACTAATATCGAGCAGTCCCGCAACCCCGGCAGGCATCGGTCCTTGCGGACCCCTTCCTTTTTGCTGACTCTCTTTGAGGCGCGCGTGGAACACGAACGCGTCGTCGACACGGCCTGTCGTCATGAGGTGGACGGACGGCGAGCTAGCCCATTGCCCACCGTCCACAGGCCACCGTAGTTTGTTTGGTACCTTAGGTTACCTTCGTCATAACAGTAGAAAGCTGCTGAAAGCGAACCACGCAAAAGCCCTCATAATTTTCGACAGCAAATTACCTGACCACCAGTAAAACCTAGACGTACAGCCTATTTCACCTAAAAAGGAGATTAAGTCATACCAACCGTACTACTTTATTACTCCTTTGTAAATATTTGTAACAGGCAACACAGATGTTGCTGAGATGGGGGGGCTTTTTGGCCTCGTACAGGACATTTTTTTTTTTTTTTTTAATTTTTATTAGTGTAAGTACTGATAATTTCACTTTTTTATTTTATTTTATGTGTATTGTCCTGTGCGGGATAATAATTGCTTTTTCTTCTTTCTTTCTTTTCATTTTTTACTTACCAAGAGCTCCCTAAACGTTTTTTACAGGCAATAAAAAGATGGTAGTTAGAGGCAAATGTGGCTCGTTGTTCGAAAACTATGTCTCGTTACAATACCTCCGAGAGTACTTGCTCCAAACGACGCAACCTTAAGTGGTTCGAGGAACACAAATTGTTCAAAGTTACCAAAGTATAGTATAATAGTTTTGTTACTAAAGTAGCGGGTGCTTGGGTCAAAAACAGAGCGGGTTGTCTGTCAAATTGATTGTTAATTCTGACGTTTTGGAACAGATTAGCGTAATTGACAGTAAAAGGCATAGATGTTACGGAGGCGGTTTTATCGGAACCGGAATCGGAGTCGGAGTTTTTCAATTTGGTTTGTCGGAGTCGGAGTCGGAACCGGGACCGGAATCGGAGTCGAAGGCAGAGTCGGAAATGGTGGCAGAAGAAAAATGTGTTAAGGGCAGGCAATAAAATAAAATAGTGAATTATGAATCGATGACAGAACATGTGCTGTGTTCTCCGGGCGACATGCATAAACCTGTTCGTACACGTTGACCACAGGGGCCGCGCGTCGTCGCCGCCGCCCGCCGCTATCTGCTATGCCATAGCAGTGTGCTTAGTGCGAGATTTGTTATTTTCGTTCACCACATTCGAGCGCGTTAACGTTTAGACAAATTTGTATGGCGCTGGGGTAGCGCCATCTAGCGTAATATGTCAGAACTAGGTAGTGTGAGTGCCGCATCGACAATCGTTAACTTGCGAGTGTGAGATCCTAGAATACATTCATTCGTTTTCGCGTTAATTCACCGTAACTTGTGTTGCGTACATTAATAACCGGCCAAAATAAGTTGACATTCGTATTTTGTGTTCATAATATAAGCGACTGCCTAATCAATTAGTGGTGGTTATAGAACGAAGTTAGACGACATTACTTATCTGTGGTCATGGTCAATGGTCATTAGTTTTGTTTGTGTTTACGAAAGTTTGTGTTAGTTTTGAATATTATTGTTAAAAATAAAGACTAGCCCGTCCCAATTTGAAATGCTGGTGACATAAATGGAGCAGTTAGTGTAATTGATATCTTTTGGTGTGTAGTGAGTGACCTTGATCCATCTGTGAAGTTTGTAAAACTAAGTTTGTTACTTTTTAGGCATGGAGATCTAAGCAAATGATCTAATAATGCCCGAGTGGTTTGTGGTGGTGTTTCTATCTTTGTTTACGTAACCGTGTTTACTTTTTTGTGGCGTTATATTACACTTATCTTGTGCTTTTGCGGTCTCAAACATTGTCCAAACGAAATAATACGAGATTCCATGGAAAGTTTCATTCACAATACGAAATTAAATTAAATTACTTTGTTATTTCACCACTCTCATGATGCTCTCACCACAAAATCTTAAGTGAAAACTTTTCACGCTCGCGTTTCGTATTCGAGCTGTCAAAACTGTCAAAATTGCAACTTGCACTCGCGATAGCATGCAAACGTTAGCGATGTGCTCCAAACGGACCTCATTTTCATAGAGGCATTCTATTGTCATTACCGACGACGTAAATGGTAACGTAAACTCGGTTTACGCGGTCGACACATTACTTGAATTTTAGTATGAAACTCGCACTTAGCACACAGATAGCGGCCTACCTCCGATTTAAACGTATCGGAACCGAAGTCGGAACCGGAGGTGTTAAATCAATTCGAAGTTCCGACGTATCGGAGTCGGAGTCGAAGCTTCGTAACATCCCTGGTTAAAAGATGAAGTTCGGGACTTGTTATGGCCTGAAGCAAATTGGTTATCCGTCAAAACAACACGCCTGTGATCCCTAAAGGGTTATGCAGAGATGTGTCTATCTCTTCTTAGCGTGTCGATGGCAATCTAAATTGTGTCGGCCCAGAATTAAACCAATAGTTAAGCGCCTTCTACATAGCTATTTACAACGCTTCGATTCAATTTCGATTCGACAAGTCGTATGTCAGTCTTTTTTTGGCATTACGAAAGTGAGCGAGATGTACGACTTTCCGAATCTAAATCGAATCGAAACGTTGGGAATAGCTATGCAGTAGCGTCATCGGTTTCCGTAAAGAACAAACAACAAGACACAACACAGTAATAAGAGGAGCGGTGTGTCCATGGTACACCCACGTTTCGACACATTTTCTTGAGTCAAATGTATCGAAAAGTTGATGGCTTACCTTGCCCCTATGACAAGGCCATTACCATCAACTGGGTAATACCCGGATTCTAGGCTGCGACTGAGAAATTCTTTAAAAAAACCCGAATAATACTTTCCCCGACCTGGCACTCGAACTCAGGACCGCATGGTCAGCAGTAGCGCATTCGACAACTAGACCAGACCAGTCAGATCAGTCAGAACTTACGTCTAATCCAGCAGTTCCTAATCCAGCAACGGAACTTTTTTGGAAACCTAAATATTTGACGGAGCCCTGATATACGTTTGTAGCTGTTGTTTTTTTTTTAAAAAAAAATAAAATAAATAAACATGTCATAACTTATATCTAACTAAGCTAATGAGAGGTATGAAACTGTTTTCTTTAATTTTTCATAAGTACATTGTTTTATGAAAGTACGACTTACGAACAGTAAGTCGTGGGTTCGAACCCAGACAGGCGCATTACTTTGTGTAATTTATTTCATTACCACTGCTCTCAAAAACGGTGAAGGAAAACATCGTGAGGAAACCGGTATGTCCTAGAACCAAAAAATTCGAAGACATGTCAACAACATGTGGGTCATGTGGGTGTGTGACATCTACCAATCCGCACTGGGCCCGCGTGGTGGATTATAGCCAATGATATTCTAACAAACAGATATGTTATACATACACCTACAAAACCACCGAAAAAAGTGTGCCGCGGGGGAGAGCCAGCTCACATACACGCAGTGACGCAGAATAAAGGAAAAACAGGCCAATTGACACGTTTTCGAGTCTTCACGATTGCGCGCCCATAACATATCTGTTTAATTAAATATCATTGATTATAGCCTATTCCCTCTCATAGAGAGGAGGCCTGTGTCGCAGCAGTGGGAACATTAATTGGCTGATGATGATGATGATGACATTGTTTTATATCAGACTTGATGACAGAAGAGATTTGAAGTCTCATATCAGATTTGGCAACCAGTCTGTTGCGGTATATTTTGTAGCTGCATAAGTCGAAAATCCTGTTTCGCACCAGTCAATGTTTGAGAACGGGAGAAGAACATTCAGGGCCTTTGTGGCAAAAAGTCGATATTCATTACGAAACCCTATACCAAAACTCATTCAGTGGCATTGTTTTGAACTCGATGCTGGACTCTGATGACATTTCTAAAAATGGTTCATATACCTATATCTCCTTCGAAATACATTCGGGCTTTGAATCAAGAAATGGACTTGACAATTGATTACTACAACTGATTCTAAACTAGTCCGCTAGATTTCGCTGTTTTACAATTTTCTTGCTTTTAAAAAAATATTATAATTTTATTATAGTGACTGTCGTTTAGTAACTTAATTTTCTCTGTAACCTTATTTTTCTTGGGTATCTTTTTTAATTATGACCAGTATTTTTGTGGAGCCCCCTACAGAGGCTCCACGGAGCCCTAGGGTTCTGAGGAGCACACTTTGAGTAAGGCTGGACTAATCTATCTATCTATCACAATTTTTGCAGACGAAGTCACGAGCGAAGTGCTAGTGAGCAATAAACCTACCGTTTTCGAATAGATTACCTTTTTTTCACGCTAGAAAGGTTTCTCTGATAAGGCCTTAAGCAGTATTTTCCTCAAAAACATAAGATTACGGCACTAATGGGGCTTTCTTATCTCGCGTAACTTATTTCCCGAGGCACTGATGAAGTCAGCCTAAAGCGAAGGATGAGATCACACTAAGCCTGTCAATCATCTTAACATCTTCGTGGAAAAACAGATTGCGGCAAATGTTTTACCAGAACACAAGATTTGGAGGAAGGAATACAGTCTCTATTCATGAAGACAAAGAGGGTAAAATCCCGTGAATGAATTTTCTCGTTAGTCTAGTCTAGTAACGATGTTGTAATGACGATAAAAATCTCAGTGAAAATGGATCTGTAACTACTTGGGTACTTACTAATGACTTTTTTCTAGTTTGTAATAGTATAGGAACGTTTATTTCTAGTATCGTTTGTAACTGGGCCTTTGTTTTTATTCATGCATGGGACAGTAATCATCATCTGCCTAGCCTTTTCCCAACTATGTTGGGGTCGGCTTCCAGTCTAACCGGATGCAGCTGAATACCAGTATTTTACATGGAGCGACTGCCTATCTGACCTCCACAAACCAGTTATTACTGGGTAATATGATGCCCCTTGGTAAGACAGGTTGTCAGACTTTTTGGGTCACTGACTACCTGTAACGACTGTCAAAGATCTACAAATGACAGCCGGGACCAACTGTTTAACGTGCTTTCCGAGGCACAGAGGAAACTGGGTAGGTATGTAACGGGTGGTCACCCATCCACGGACCAGCCTAGGCAAGCACGGCTTAACCTAAAGATCGACCCGAAAGGCTGTTATAATTTAGCCAAAAGCTCCTTCGCGTGGGACAGATTATAACGAAGGAAATAATGAATTTAATGGATACTCTCCTCTTTTCGTATGTTTCTGTTTTCATTATCATTTCATTTCTTATAAAATGTACACTTTAATAACAAACCTGTTATCCCCAAAAGATTAGGCAGGAGTGTACCCAACAGTATTTCTGGATTTTGACACTTATAATTTAAGCCTCTCTTACTAAGGATGATTACTAAAACAGGGTGTAAAAGTCATCACGAAGCCGTCAACCGAGTATTCTGTACATCAAACTGTCATGATTTTCAAAAATATTATGTAGGGTTTCAAAGATTTTAATAATTCGTTTTATATTTGAGAAATGACAACACTGCCTAGCGTCAATGTTGAAGCGGGAAGGGGTAGTTTATAAAACATGACACTCGACCGAGAGAGCTCTGTTCATTGGGAGAAATTGTGGTGTTAAGACTAACAGTCGAATCTATGTCTGATAAGTGTTGTAATTAATGCATTTTGTATAAAACGTGAAGTAATGTAGAATTGTGTACTACCAAATAATTTGAAAAGAGTAACCATGGAGTTTCTTGCCGGTTCTTCTCCATGGAAGCCACCAACCGAACCGTGCACCCTTGTCAACGTTCTTAAGTGCCCATCCAGGCCTATGTGGAATGAAATACTTGGATTTGAATATACTGAAGAGTTGATTGGAGCTACAGTGGTTTTTATTACAGTTCAGAAGTGACAAGAACCACGAGCCATCTCTCAGCGAAATAGTAAGTAATTTGTTTCCTTTTCTTTACCCTAATTAGATGTATACTTACTGTTAAATTTCTGAAAAAAAAAAGGGAAGGTGGAAATTTAACAAATAAACTTTCACGTATGCACAGTGTTTTACACCATGGAGATTATTGTTATAACACGAAATAGAGAAAGATTTCTACCCCGCTAAAAAGTTCATGTGATTCAACTATGCAGAAAGTATACATAATTATTAAGAACTGTGTTCTGACTCGCATTGCTCGAATTTATTACTCGGAATTCTCTGAAGTTGATTTATTTAACTCTAATAAACCGACATAAAAAAAAAAAAAAAACGAGTAGTGAACAATCTTCTTCTTCTTGTACTATCTTTTATTCAACCGTTTTTTGTTTAAAATTTTTCAAAATTGTAATCCAGTTCTAAAAATAACTTAAAAATGATGTTGTATCGTATTTTTGTATTGTATTTTTATTTTTTGAAAATATCTGGCATTAGTCCGTTCGCATGTATTATATATATATATATATCACAGTTACACAGGGAATGCTATAATTGGCCATAATAACTGTCACAAGCATATTTTGTAAAATATTTTTATGTATCGCTGTTGGTTAGTTAAATAAATAAAATTAAAATAATTATGGCATTTAATATATGAGTTTAACAATGCAGCCATGAAGATGTGTTGATTTTACATGTTAACATCCATTCTAAAGAACCATGTGTGAGTGTTATTAATAAACCATGTAGGTTTACATGTAGTGTCATGCCATGTAGGTAGAGATAGGGATACTCGTAGTCGTTAAACTATTAATATTTGCTCGATATAAAAAAAACAAAAACTGTTACACGTTTTGAAGTATTTTGAAGAATTTAACATGAGGCATTTATGAGAATGATTACCCACAATGTTTATTATAAAATTCTAGATTGTTTTTGCTATATGCCGTCATAGGCCTCTGGAACCGGGATTTAAATGAGCAACATTGGTAGTGCCAGTGTAACATGCTTTATTTATGATTATTTACAAGCATCCAGAGGTAAATGTCAATAAATTATTATTCTGGCCATGGTAATTTCCTAAATGGATACCCAGTGAACTATGTTGGTTCATAGGGTCTTTGTCAAGAGACGTACCTAGTGATTTCGCTGGATATTTCAGTGGGTACTTGTTCCTGCTGATTTATCACAGTGAATCGGTCGTCAGATCCATGATAATGATGATGATAATGATAATGTGAACTAAGTGTGTTCACAGGCGACTTGGTTAGTTCACTTGATTTTATGCAGGTTTGTCCTGTTGATTTATCACAGTGAATCGGTCGTCGGATCCATGTTAGGCGATTTGGTTAGTTCACTTGATTTTAGGTAGGTATGACCTACTGATTTATCACAGTGAATCGGTCGTCGGATCCATGATAATGATGATGATAATGATAATGTGAACTAAGTGTGTTCACAGGCGACTTGGTTAGTTCACTTGATTTTATGCAGGTTTGTCCTGTTGATTTATCACAGTGAGTCGGTCGTCGGATCCATGTTAGGCGACTTGGTTAGTTCACTTGACTTTAGGTAGGTATGACCTACTGATTTATCACAGTGAATCGGTCGTCGGATCCATGATGATGATGATGATAATGATAATGTGAACTAAGTGTGTTCACAGGCGACTTGGTTAGTTCACTTGATTTTATGCAGGTTTGTCCTGTTGATTTATCACAGTGAGTCGGTCGTCGGATCCATGTTAGGCGACTTGGTTAGTTCACTTGATTTTAGGTAGGTATGACCTACTGATTTATCACAGTGAATCGGTCGTCGGATCCATGTTAGGCGACTTGGTTAGTTCACTTGATTTTATGCAGGTGTGTCCTACTGATTTATCACAGTGAATCGGTCGTCAGGCAGATGTTAACCCAGTGAACTAAATGTGTTCACAGGGGCTATGTTATGCGACTTACTGTGTTCGCTGGATTTTTGTAAATGATAAATAATGAATGATAAATGATAAAAGATAAATGATAATTGATAGATGATAATTGATAGATGATAGATGATAGATGATAAATCATAAATGTTAAATGGTGTTTATTTTGCAAGTAGGTTTTTACAAACACTTACACGTCATTTTTTAAACTTTAAATTAATTAATAATGGTGAGCAATGAATTATAGTAGTTGTTTATTTCCTATCAATGTTACGGGTTATCTTTTCTTTTAATGGAGCCCGTGAGTTGCTCGCTGGATGCGTTAGGGGCGATGGATATTTTCTCAATGGATTATTGGGTGAGCTGCATACATTCGTCGGATTTGAGCAGACTATATTTGCTTACTGGTTAATGACTCTTACAACGTTTAGATGAAGCGCAATAAATATATTGAATTCGAATGATTTTTAATTAAATAAATAAGAGACAGATTATGTCGATGAATATTGTACACATTTCAGAAATCAATAGGCGGTTATTGTTGAGGAACTTGACTGCTAAGCTGTACTTTTATGTAGAAGTACTAGCGGACGTCACAGTTTCGAGTACGGGTATAAAATATAGCTTTTGTTGCTCGCTGGTAATGTAGCTATCCATTGCTGAAAGAAAAATGTCCAGCAGTTTTTAAGTTTATTCGTTACATACAAAGATACAGATCTTTCCTCTTTAATAATCTTGGTATAGACTGACGTCTGACAATTAATGACATTGACGGATAAAAGCAAAAAGCAAAGCAAATTCACTTTCTAAAGAAAAGTTCGTAACTACTATTTAAGTCAGACTAAATAGCTCTCAATTCGAAGTCTAGTCATAATAATTATTATTAGTTTTCTCGATATTATCTTTTCAATTTTTGGTATTTGATAGAATATATTATATTAGTTAATTTTATCTGTATATGTGTATTAAAATCAATATAAGTATTGGTATTCTCGTTCCCAAAAAACTAGTTTTTTTGACGTGACAACGTCTTATAAATTGGTTTGCCGGGTGACACTTCAAGAAACTGCGTTACGCTCCGCTCACGTTATGCGCTCACAATGAGAGCGAGTGAGAGGCACGCGTCCCTTCCACTCGGGCATGGTGAGCCCGCCTAAGAGCGAGAGAGACAGACATAAAAAGTTTATTTTACCACTCAAAGTCGTTGTCACGTAAAACTTTCGCCCGTATACCGACTTTACAGGCAACCAATTTTTATATTATTTTGTACCCTATCACAATGTTTTCCTATTTAACCCAAAGGTTGACTGGTAGAGAATGCCTTGTGGCATTAAGTCCGCCTATGTATCACTACATAATTTCATAAGTCTTCTTACTCACTTTAAATCACTAAAGTGATAGTATAGCATGCACAACAAAATTATAAAATGATGTCTTATAAAATAGGCAAATGTAAAAAAAAAAAAAAAAACCAGAAATAAAGGCAATTTGAATTCGAGTGTACCACTATTGTACATGAAGTTTAAATAAATAAATAAATAATAATAAATTAAACAACATTTTTGGAATACCCTCTGGGCCTTTGTGCCATACAAATAATTAATCAAACTAAATGTTGTGTTGCTAACAGCCTGTAAATGCCTAGCAAACAAATGACATTTTTGTGTTTTACATTGTTGGATTGCTCACTTATTGATTGATTGATTAATTAATTTATATTGATATTTTAGTTCAATTTCTTATTTGTTTGTTTAACCAAGACCAACGTCTTATTTGACTTGATTTGGTAAATAGTATTGTGTGGTGTATGTCTTTGATTGATAATAATGTTTTTATGCCTATTACCCAAAATATGGATATTTCTGTCATAGAGAATTAAATTAATTAAAATTAATGATAATTAAGCTTATTGTGATCGATCATTCACATGACATCGTTTTTATGCGAGTGTGAACGGATTACTTCTCAAATGATGTACAATGTTTCAGTGAGCCGTGACGATGTCGTCTGATGTTGAGCTTGGTACCCCGTCTGGTATACCTCCGAGGCGCCGGCGTAAGTCCATGAAAATGAAGGCTAAGGCAGAGAAGCCCATTGATATCTACATAGTTCGAGCGAAAAGACTTTCCCTAGTGAAGAAAGTTACGGACGTCCGTTGGAAGAGATGTTGAATCGTACTTTACCTGTTGATGAAAGTCTTCGTGGGTATTTTATGATAAATTAATTAGGATTATTAAATAGATGTTAAATTACTGGTAGCTGTTGGCTGGCTGGCTGACTAACTGTTCGATTAGGAATAGGTCACAGACTCGGAATAGTTTGGATCCCGAAGATTTACTTAACTTTCTTGCATCTCAGAGACCTCAACCGCAGTTTAATAATAAATTACGTGAACATACGACTCAAAACCACGGTTAAGGTCTTTGAGAAAATAGTTTATGACTTCGGTCATCGGTGTTCCAACTAAGATTGTGTCTGACCATGACACAAGCTTTACGTTGAAAGACTTTAAAAACCTTTTGTAATACACATGGTATTAAAACATATTTTAAACGCAGTAGCTTGTCTCAGAGTTAATGGTCAGCAGAGAGATTTAATCAAACCATCTTAAAATTCATGATCATCTTAAAACCTATCAAGCCTAAACGTGACTGAGACAAGTGTCTGGGAAACATACAATAGGGCACTATCAACACTGTTCGTAATCATAATCATTTATTTGTAATGTTAAGAATAAGAATTATTTATTTGCTTAAAATACAGGTGTTACCAGATGTTAAAGTTGGTGGTTTAGGCACAAACGATATTTTGGCTTTTTAGCGCATGCAAATATAATTTTACATTATTGTATAATGCGTATCTATGTGAAATTTAACATGTACTTATTAAGTAAAGTAAAATAATTATTATTAATAATTAATATAAAATAATTAGTAAAGTAAAATAATTATTATTAATAATAAATATAAAATAATTAGTAAAGTGAAATAATTATTAGTACATATTACTGTATATTGGTACATATACAATTATTGGTCTTAAAATAAGTTGAGCGTAATACATAGTCGGATATATTTCATATATGCATATTTTACAAGTTACACAATACCATTCTTTAGTATTAGTCTTTAAACATCCATTTTTATCATTCATTATTTTAGCAAAACGTTCAATAACGTTACCATAATTTCGATTTTAGAATACATTCATTATTAACATTACTTATAAATTCTTTAGTAAAATTAAATCGTTTTTAAATAATAATAATTGTAAATTAGTCCACACATTAAAAGAGTTCGTTCTTTAGTTATATTGTCACTTACGGGATATATTCCGTGATTGTTCATTATTTTGAGCTCCCAATATTAAGTTAAGTTAGTTAATTAGATAGTTAGTTTATAAGAAAGTTAGTTAGTTGTGTAAGTTTAGTTTTAAACCGTGAAAGCTTAAAACAGAGTTCGTTCTTTATATAGAAGTCCTGTTAATGCCTAAACACAGAAAACTGCGGCAGAGGCTATGTTTGGGATATATAAATACACGAGATAAATTACATGACATTTTGTCAAATAAGCTTAGCGCCGATAAGTCTAAGTACTAATTTAGAGTTGCCATAAGTCGAAAAACTTAATTTTGATATGATAAGAAAAGTACAAAGCCTCTGTCGAAGTTTGAAGTTGCAGCTGATAGAATCCGATCATGGATACATTTTGGAACTGCATAGCTCCGATGTCCAGTAGCTTAGAGGATGCTGGCAAAAGTAACTGAGTAAAGCTAACTTAAAATATTTCCTCTTACTGTCTATTTTATTGCAAAACATTTTCTTTAAATGTACAAGCTCAGAAGCTCTAGTTAAATATGTTGTCTAGTTTTAAAATTTTATATATATTTGTAATGTATAGAAATATTTTTTTTTGTTGTTTGTTTTTTTTGTTTTTCTCTCTTCATTTTTAACTTTTAAGAATGTCATGATTTTATTTCTATGATTGTTGTGTGTGCCAGGAGGCCACACTGTGTCGGATGGCCGAATGTCATGATTTTCAAAAATATTATGTAGGGCTGGTTTCAAAGATTTTAATAATTCGTTTTATATTTGAGAAATGACAACACTGCCTAGCGTCAATGTTGAAGCGGGAAGGGGTAGTTTATAAAACATGACACTCGACCGAGAGAGCTCTGTTCATTGGGAGAAATTGTGGTGTTAAGACTAACAGTCGAATCTATGTCTGATAAGTGTTGTAATTAATGCATTTTGTATAAAACGTGAAGTAATGTAGAATTGTGTACTACCAAATAATTTGAAAAGAGTAACCATGGAGTTTCTTGCCGGTTCTTCTCCATGGAAGCCACCAACCGAACCGTGCACCCTTGTCAACGTTCTTAAGTGCCCATCCAGGCCTATGTGGAATGAAATACTTGGATTTGAATATACTGAAGAGTTGATTGGAGCTACAGTGGTTTTTATTACAAAACTAAGTAACTTTACGCAAAAATTATTGCTGGGAAACGACTTTTTTTTGGGGTGAAAAGTCATGTTTTGTGGTAGAATTCAGTGTAACGCACTCAAAACATTGTGCTGATGGATGGATTGAATAGTACGGGGGTCGTGGAGGTTTTTAAAGTAAAAATCTTACATTAAAAGCTTATTTATTTTTTTTAAACTTGTCAAAAAGTTGGAACTTTGACCCCTAAAATCTCCGTAACTAGAAGGTGCCCAGGTATGGTGTAGAACAAAAAAATGATCGCAATGACGAGGAGAACAAGTTTTACACCCTTTATATATAGGAAGCGATCTTATTGCCATCAATCGGGTGCAAATCAAGACTCCGAGCCGGTTACTGAAAAACTCCTAATGGTACAACACAAAAAATATTCAATTTATTTTTATTCTAGAAAAAGGGCTTTGTCGCGCATGCGAATATGCTGCCCTGGTTCTTTTTACAATTTTTAACAATTTATATCGAATGTACATCAACTAAATCTTAAATCTTAACATAGCTAGCCTGTACAGTGCCCTAGCTGCGTCAGAAAGTGGCGCAGACTTTTCCCCCTTAGGGGGACTTTTAGGGGGATTTTAGGAATAAGCCAGCCAGAACACTGTTGCAGTAACCTATTTCTCTAAGCCTACAATCTAATCTGTATCTAAATTCTTCGTTGCGGACACATTATCTATACTAATATTATAAAGAGGTAACATTTGTTTGTAAGTTTGTATGTAGGGGGTAATCTCCGAAAGTAATGAACCGATTTCAAAAACTTTTTTACCATTAAAAAGCTGTTTAATGGTGAAGGAGTTTTAGAATTAGAATTATATTTTATCCCCGTGCTTCCACGGGAACGGGAACTACGCGGGTGAAACCGCGGGACGTCCGCTAGTAACCGATAAAGCTGTTAAAAAGCCATAGATTTTATAGAAAAGAATTCTGTCCCGACATGGTCCCGAGGGCAAAGTATTACACATTGAAGGTAAACTTCTTATGGCTACCATCAGCAAGAAATCGAATATTAAATTATCGGCAAGTTATTGAACATCCGAAATTCGGACCGTCATCATTTTACCTTACCGACGGAACCGTAATATCTATACTGCACGGTTGTTTTAGCTCCGGATGCGAACCGACCTAAGGGTTAAAGTAATTTAGTATTCATAGTAAACGATCTGAAGGAATATTTTATGACAGACCATACGACTATAACATACTCGTTTTACATACATGATTCATATGGGCAACTTGAATCAATTATACTTCCTTGTGAAGTTTGACGTTCAAAAGTGCCATTTTAAGGTGCCAAAATACACTTAACGAAGCTGAAATGCACTTGTTCTTTAGTTCTAGACCATACCTGGGAACGTTTTAGTTATATTGAAAGAAAGAAATAAAGAAAAAGCATTTATTAGCCCGCACAGGACAATACACATAAAATAAAATAAAATGTGAAATAATCAGTACTTACACTAATAAAAATTAAACAGAAAAAAAAAACATAATAATAAAAAGAAACGAAATTGGTCCTGTACGAGGCCAAAAGGCCCCATCTCAGCATGGTGCTTTAACATTAAAAAAACGTCACAGCGCTGACTTTCTTAGAGGGCCCAAAGTGAAAGTGATGGTAAGGATATTTGGATATTTGGGTTCATCAAAGTTACAAATTTTTCAGAAGTTATTTATTTTATTTAATACAAGTTTTTAATATTATAACTTTTCTTTAGATATCCCCAAGACCCCCGTACTATTCAATGCACCCTACCGTAAAACGTGATTTTTCACCCCTAAAAAGAAAGTAGCAATAATATTTTTAGCGTAGAGTTACATAGTTCGATGTACAGAATGCTTGGTTGACGGTTTCCTGAAGTCTGTTTATACCAAGTACATAAAATCATGTTTCTCTGTTCGTAAACCCACGAAAACAAAAATACACGATTTTCGAAATTCAACTGACATTTAAATCGAAAAATTGCATGACAGCTGTCACTGTCAAATTACAACGCACGCAGAAATAGTGCTGTACCGATCAGAGCATCGGGCAACAAGGGAATTTCGACAATAATTTATTTATTGATTTAAAAATATGCAAAATGAATGTCATTTGTAAAAAAGTCAGCCATGATCATTTATGCGATTGAGTTTCAGTGCTGAGTGATTCGATAAACGAATTCATGTACACTGCAGTATTAAGGCTGGGCGGACAAGATATTTTTGTGGATCTTAAACTGTTTGAGATGCGTGTGTTGATTTGTTGCACTATTTTAGCGTTTTGCAAAAGATTATTACTCATGTAACATAAATTTATTACGTCTGAATTTCTCAAAAGTGCATTTCGCCAGTTATTTCATCAGGGCCGGATTTAAATGTGTGGAGGCCCTGGGGCAATCAAGAAGCGGACGCGGAATTTATTTTTATTTTTTGGAACAGAAGAAAATATATGGGTGTAACATAGACTTAGTCCTACAACCTCTCGTATGGTATCGCGGACCATGATCCTGGTCATGGACACAAAGAATGTTTTTTTTTCTTATGTATAAAAAAATCAAGTTTTGGAGGTTTCCTTGTGAGCCGGAGCAAGTGCCCCTGTTGCCCTGCCCTAAATGCGGCGCTGGTTCCGAGGATTTTTTCCCTACGCGGATAAAAGTCCCTCGTCTGCGCAGGCTAAGTATTTAAGCTTGGATTTTTTCAGGCCTTTCTTTTGTACTATAGGTGACCTACTCCTACCCACCATATAAAGTTCTGACTGAAGACAGATCTTCCGTACAACTTAGATCAGCAAGGCAATTTGACTTAGAATTTATAGCCTACACTTTGTCTTGCAAAAGATGTCTGACTAACTTATTCAAGACAGTACAGGACAGACACGCTAGGCTGTCATCTAAATAAAATTGTGTCATGCTCGCTTTCACAGAAGAAAACAGCGAAGCAGACGTTTTAGGCCCACATGATGCTTATGTTAGGTAAGTTTTTGTGCTATTTATCACAGACAACCAATTTAGCGTCGAGAATTAGTAGTTCTAAGCCAGGCCTAAAGTCTATGTAGCTTGCCAGCATTTTGTGTGCGTAGGAATAATTTGTACTAATAAGGAAACTTTTGCCCTTGGCCTTCTCGCTAATATAGACTGTAACAAAATTGTGGTACGTTCTCTTTTCCCTCGAGCTTTTTGTAACTGGGTCTTAAGCTTTGGATTAGCCTGCGTCAGTCAATCATTAGACCTTGTCTATATTCTCATATATATATATATATAGCAGGCTTTTATGTAAGAAAAGATATAACAAAGCCACTAATACATACAGGGGGTAAAAGACCTCATCACGAAGCCTTCAACCAAGTATTCTTTCTGTACATCAAACTAAGTAACTTTATGCAAAAATTATTACTGGGAAACGACTTTTTTTTTGGGATGAAAAATCATGTTTTGTGGTAGAACTCAATGTAACGCACTCAAAACATTGTGCTGATGGGTGGATTGAATAGTACGGCGGTCGTGGAGGTGTTTAAAAATCTTACATTAAAAACTTATACTTATTAAAAAAAAACTTGACAAAAAGTTGGAACTTTGACCCCCAATATCTCCGTAACTAGAAGGTTCCCAGGTATGGTGTAGAACAAAAAAAATATCGCAATGACGAGGAGAACAAGTGCCTTTCGGCTTCGTTAATAGGTAAGGTTTACCTATACCAGAAGTTTACACAATTTTTTTGAAAATTGTCCACCCTTGTATACAAATTTTTGTACCTGGATTCTGTAACAAACGTTAACAACGCAATGGATATTCTTGAATAGTTAAAATAAATGTTAAGTGTGTTAGGTAATTTAATAACCTTGAGGAGCCCGTGGCTAAATAATAACAGCCGCTCGGGTCGATCTTTAGGTAAAGCCGCGGTTGCCTAGGTTGGTCTGTGGATGGGTGACCACTCAAACTCAAACCATTTATTTCAATTAGACCATTACGACATTTTTGAATGTCCAAAATACAAAAAAACAAAACTACAGTCCCAGCCACTAGGCATAATAACTTGAGAAAGTACTGTAGTTGCCCATTCCCTAGCGTAGATCTCTATGGAGAAGAACGTGCAAGAAACTCCATGGACACTCTTTTAAATCAAAATATTGTTACAAAATCTTAAATACCGGGTTTCCTCCGTGCCTCGGAAAGCTTGTTAAGCCGTTGGTCGCGGTTGTCATTTGTAGATCTTTGATAGTCGTTACAGGTAGTCAGTGACCCAAAAAGTCTGACAACCAGTCTTACCAAGGGGTATCGTATTACCCAGTACTAACTGGTTTGTGGAGGTCAGATAGGCAGTCGCTCCATGTAAAATACTGGTAATCAGCTGCATCCGGTTAGACTGGTAGCCGACCCAAACATAGTTGGGAAAAGGCTAGGCAGATTATGATGAGGCGATTTAATTTACCCAGTTAATTGATTTACTGCCTTGTTAGTATATTGGTCGCAAGCACGACTGCCGAGCAAGAGGTACTGGGTTCGATTCCCGTTTCGGGCATTGTTATTGGGTTTTTCCATCAGGACTTTATCAGTAACAGCCACAGAGTCTGTGCCCGATTGTTGGCAATAGGCTCGCCCCTATTACATGGGGCTTAAACGTAACTGGCGAAATGTGGGTGTACTAAGTACACCTCTGCCTAACCCCTCAGTGATTACAAGCGTGATGTTATGGCTTGCAAGCTATAGTTGGTGCCAGTTAAGATGAGAATAGCGGTCATTGACCCACCTACATTTATTAAATTTCTTAACTTTGAAAACTAAAAATAAGCCTGTTCAAGTCTGGAATCGTCGTCTATCGTGATCTTCAACATTTTTTGTAATGAAAAACGATACATGGTTTATTTGTTTTGGTATGTACGAAGAGATATTAGGGAAAGGGCAATGACCGCTATTCTCATCTTAACTGGCACTAACTATACCTACTTGAATTAAAGTGCTTTTGTGTAAGATACTGACATGTGTATTCCTCGTTTAAATAAGACAAAATACACGTGTCAGAAATAAACATTGTGTATTCCCGTTGGCCCCACTGGTTCGCCTTACTGGTGGGGCCAACGGGAAATTTTTATTATAACGGGAATTATTGGCCCCACCAGTGTGGACACGAGCGGTGGGGCCAACGGGAATACACCATAAAAGTGCTCCCCTTCAATAAAATACCCCTCACCCTACAAAAAGTAGGTTAACACCACGACCTATAAGTTTACGCATCTGAGAACTCTCTCTACGTAGAAAGGACTCTTCAGCATTCAAGAGGCCGCAAAGCACTTGCTAAGAGACTATCAAATTACTGAAAGTACGGTCAACACCACTCTTGAAACACGAAAATAGTCCTTACTATGAAGGTTTTAAGGCTCTGTCTGCTGTCAATGTACGGGGACGAAGAAGGTAGGTATTTCTTTGTGGACTTTTTGTTGAGTGAGTCTTTCTTTACTCTTTATCGCTTCTTTTGAAGAAAGTTAGTCTGAGTTAATTGGCGTAAGATACCAATTTTGCTTGTTACATAATTGTCACAACAACGTAGTACCTAGTTTAATTAAATTAAAGTTTCTGTTTATAAATTAAAAATAATTGCTTTCTACTGAATGGTCATAAATAATGTATACGATATTTATAACAAAAAAAAATACTTAATAAAAATATATTTGTCTGTCTGTCTGTTTTTTAAATATTGATCTGTCTGTTTGTTCAGGTTAATCTCAGAAACAGCTGGACCGATTTTGACGGAACTTTTACACGCAGATTTTATGAGATGGCTACTTTTATTTAGAAAAGGGATAAGGGGTCCCTGAAAAAAAAAAATCTATTTACCAAAATCCGATTCAAATAGAGAAGTAATATTTTTATAATAAATAAATTTATGCTGACGAAAGCCGTGGGCAACAGCTAGTCTAAACTAATATCCTATAGAGGAAAGATTTGATTTTTTTATTTGTGTGTTTCTTACGATTTAACTCAAGAACTGCTCAACCAATTTTAAAAATTCTTACACCAATAGAAAGCTATATTTTTACCGAGTAACTTAAGCTATAAATTATTTTGATATCATGCAAATTAGCCGAGCTATCACAATTTTCGCGGACGAAGTCGCGGTCGAAGTGCTAGTGCTAAATAAGACACGTCTTACTAAACTCCTATTGACAAAAACACCATGTTTTTCTCTCCCAATAATATACACAATTTCCTGATCCTGATGACCGGACCTAATACTAACAACATGTACGAGAAGATGGAAATTCAATCAATCAAAAAGGGATCACGTTATGAGTTTCGGATATGGCCGGTACGCAAATAATATCTATTTGATCTTTTTTTTCTTATATTTCCACAAACATTCTATACTTAGTTACAGTGCCATTGATTTCTGCAAGAGATGAGGGGTTCGTGGCTAAGGAGTAAGTCGTAAGGGTCGTTCTTCAAGGTTAAGCGACACTTACCGAGGTTTGTTTTTGGATTGGTGACCTTCCATTGCATTCTGAGACCCCTCCGTGCCTAGGCTAGGCTGATGATGATAATTATTTAAATTCATAGATGTGATAGGTATTCTTTACAGCTGATTGCGGAATCAAAGACAGTTAGTAGTGGTATTACGTTCTTGTTTTTTATTTGTTTTATAAATATAAGATATTGATACATCATTATTCATGACGCTTTTGTACTTCACAAAACTCACTTTCACTTTGTACTTCCCCTAATTCAATGGTGGCCTTGCAGTTTTGTTAGAGCACGGGTCACATCAGTTTCAACCTGCACCGAAAAACCTCTTGCTAGAACTATTAAAGAGAAACGCAGTGGAAATTTGATATTGTAAAATATATTCAGTGCTAACAAAGATACGTTGAGTAAACAACAGTTACCTAGCAACCACCAACCTAGATCACTTAAAACTAGAAGGGAAACACTTCATAAAATGACGCTGGAAGTGCTTTCCTAACATTCCCTCTTCTTTTTCAAACCGAAGTCTTCGCAAAGTTTCACCAGTCTTGGTTTGAATAATGGCTTAGTAAAGATATCAGCCAATTGATCTTGCGTAGGCACTTGCTCAATTTGGATATCTCCTTCAGACACACATTGCCTTACATAGAAATGTCTAATATTTATGTGCTTTGTCTTCCGATGATACTCATAAGGCGGATTATGAGCTAGTTTTATTGCAGACTCATTATCAATGCGCAGTACTGGTGTTTCTAATTTATCACTTAAATTTTCAAACAACCTCTTTAGCCAAATCATTTTACGGCACGCCTCACTTGCAGCTACTATTTCTGCTTCTGTGGACGATAGCGCAACTGAGGTTTGCTTTACACTTCTCCAGGAGATTGCTGATCCAGCGAACATGCATATCAACCCGCTAGTAGAACAACCACTCAAGTTGTCGCCTCCGTGATCTGCATCACTGTAACACATGAGTCGTTTCTCATTCTTTGTGAACTCTAGACCAGTCTCGATTGTTCCTTTGAGGTAACGAAAGATTCTTTTCACTTGTAACACATTCGTATTAGTAGGGTTATCTAAGGTTCTGGATACGACTCCGACTGCATAGGCAATATCAGGCCTTGTACCCACCATGAGATAAGCCAACGCTCCCACAGCTTGTCTATAGGGAAATTTAGTGTCACAGATCTCTTCCGCCAACCTTTTTACTGGAATATCTTTAACTATTGGTGTTCCAACGGCTTTACAGTCACTCATTCCATACTTCTCCAAAACCTTTTTAGTATAGGCGGCTTGATGAACTCTTATAGTTCCATCGTTGTGTCGCTCCAACTCTAGTCCAAGAAAGTACGATGGCGGCTTGACCGTTATCTTGAAACGTACTTTGAGTTCATTTTCAATGAAATTGTCAGCTTCTATGTCATCAGACGAAGCCAATAATCCATCATCAACATACAAAGCTAGCAAAATCTTTGTTTTTCCACGTTGTCTGACGTATAAACATGGATCTGCTTCGCTCTGCGTAAATCCAGATTCAATAAAGAAATCATGAATACACTCGTTCCAACATTTAGGCGCTTGTTTAAGTCCATAAAGACTTCTTATCAGCTTGCATACCTTGCCAGATCCATCATTGTATCCCTCAGGTTGTCGCATGTATATTTCTTCTTTCACTTTTCCATATAGGAAAGCGGTTGAGACATCAAATTGTTTTAGCGATAAACCTTCATTTGCGGCTATACTTAATAATACTCGGATCGTGCTTAGTTTTGCAACAGGGCTAAATGTCTTGTGGTAGTCTATTCCCTTTTTCTGAGAATAGCCAACTGCAACTAGTCTCGCTTTGTACTTGTCAATTGAGCCATCAGGGTTTCTCTTGACCTTGAATACCCATTTGCAGTTAAGCGCTTTTCTGTTATTTGGTAACTGTGTCAGTTTCCATGTCTCATTCTCTTTCAGAGAATTTATCTCATTGTTCATAGCCTCAACCCACTTGTCTTTTTCAGTACTTTGTATTGCTTCTCGATATGAAGATGGTTCTGGAACAGCAATGACTTGATTGATGAATTCTTCAAAATTAAATCTTTTTGGAGGTTTAATTTGACTCCGATCACGAAGTACACGACTGTTGCCTTGAACAGTTTGAGTGTCTTCTTCTTGGCGTTCTTCTTCATAACTATCACCTGTTTCATTATCCAAATTCACTGAATGCAAGTGATCATCACTTTGATCAAGTACTTCTAAGTTTGGTTGATCATCTATGGAAGAAGTGGGTAGTTCATAGGTATTCTTTTTGATTTCAGGTTCCTCACTAACAGGTATGTCTCGGTCTAACAGAGGTACTTCTTCAAAAGTTACATCTCTGGAACGCAACAATTTAAAGTTCCTTGTGTCATAAACTCGATACCCATCGTCACCGTCATATCCTATAAGAATTCCTTTCTGTGCTTTCTTATCTAGCTTAGATCTTTCTTGTTTTGGGACATGCACGTAGCATACGCAACCAATGATTTTGAGATGATTTATTTTGGGTTTCTTATTGCAC
Organism: Xestia xanthographa; assembly: GCA_905147715.2. Lineage (NCBI taxonomy): Eukaryota > Metazoa > Arthropoda > Insecta > Lepidoptera > Noctuidae > Xestia > Xestia xanthographa. Next base: position 9,225,352 of record LR990660.1, on the reverse strand, counting down.
CATAACTCATACGGTGACTTCTCATTATTTGAAGTGGGTCCCGTACGGTTTAATATGTACACTGAAGCTTGCACTACTTCAGCCCATAAACCTTTAGGTATCTCATCATGTGCGTGCATAAGTGCTCTTGCCATTTCAACAATTGTGCGATTATCTCTTTCGGCACAACCGTTTTGTTCTGGAGTATAGGGCATTGTTAACCTCTGTTTAATCCCGTATCGTCTCAGCGTACTTCGTACTTGTTCATTGTCGAATTCGCCTCCATTGTCGCTTAGCAACTCTTGAATGACATGACCTGATGTCTTAGCTTCTGCTAAAAAATCCTTCAAGCGTGCTTGAACTTCAGACTTTTTCCGTAAGAAGTAAACGTAACGAAAACGACTGAAATCATCCTTGAATAAAACAAAGTATCTATACTTTGAGATCGAATACACAAAAGGTCCACACACATCAGTGTGTATTAGCTCTCCAACTCGTGTAGTTCTTTCTCTGATCCCAAACGTCCTTCTGTGGGCTTTTCCATAAACGCAACCTTGGCAAACTTCTTTATTTATTATCAGATTTGAATTGCATTCCAAATTCTCTTTCCATAACTTGTTTGACATGTCTTTTGTTTTGGTGTCCCAAACGTTCATGGTACAATTGAAGTTGGTTAGAAGCTGTTAGTTGGTTAATCTCAACTTTGGGTGTAACTACTTGTATTTTAAGTTTGTACAAACCTCCATACTTGTCCCGACTTCCGACTAACTTTGTCTTACCGTCAACCTTAAATAAACATGACCGAGTATTTGATTCAAAGGAGCTATTCTCACAATGATCTTGTGCGGCTAGCACTGAGAACAAGTTTCTTTGTATGCAGGGAACATACCAAACATTTGTGAGCGTAATTGTTTCGTTTTTGCCACTAATGTCAGCTTTCATTTGTATTGAGCCCTTTCCGATAGCTTCAATATTTTTACCATCTGCTGTCATTACTCTGTGAGATTCACTAAAGTACTCAAAAAATTCAAACTGATCTCCTCTATTGGTTACGTGACTTGTTGCTCCATTATCTACGTACCATGAATTTCTATCAGTACTCTCACCTAGAGATAAAGCTAAACTTTGCAATGTTGTAGCATTTGATGTGGATTCCTTTGGAGGTTTTGGGGGTCTACCATCCGTTATCCATTTCTTACATTGCTTTACTCGATGTCCGCTTGCTCCGCAATACTTGCACTTGAACTTCTTCTTATGAACTTGCTTCCTGTTACTTACTATCAGTACCTCCGTGCTGGATTCACCTTCAGCTTCAGATTTATTTTTATCTTTCAAAGCTCTCTCGTGAGCGCACAACTGGGTGGTCAGGTTCTCGATTGTACGATCTTTCAATGTAATCAGTAGCCAACTTGATTTAAAACTGAAATACTCTTCTGGCAGGGAATCCAATATCTTGCATATCAAAAGAATTTCTGGTAGTTGATTGCAAACTGTTGACAAAGCTTGATTCAGATCATGCCAAATATTCTTTATCGCAGACATATGTGTACCCATGTCATGTGCAGGGTCTTTCTTGTAGTTAAAAAGTTGCATACATAGATCGTAAGTTCTGTCCTGTGATCCTCGTTCGTACAGACGGTTTAATTCGTTCCACATATCACTCGCAGTTGTAAAACGCATTACTTTCGTCAGCATTTCGTTGGTCATATTAGTGGTAAGTAGTAAAAGTGCAGTGCTTTCTATTTTATTATAGGTTTCATACTCAACTTTGTATTTTGTTAGTTCTTCTGCTTTGGCTCCTCCACCCGGATGTGCCGGCTTTATTAGAGTACCCTGCACCGCTTCTAAGGTGCCTGTGTTACTCCGCAGCAGCAACAACACTTTGTATTTCCAGGTCGGCCAATTGCTTCCATCGAATAGTCCGATTTCGAGTTTCATTTTTGAAGACGACATGATAACTCTTATGGACTTTTATTCTTTAGGAAATAAACGTAAAACTTATAAGCTTTCGTTTTTTACCCGCTCCACACGCTCTATACGCTCTGCTACCATATTAAAGAGAAACGCAGTGGAAATTTGATATTGTAAAATATATTCAGTGCTAACAAAGATACGTTGAGTAAACAACAGTTACCTAGCAACCACCAACCTAGATCACTTAAAACTAGAAGGGAAACACTTCATAAAATGACGCTGGAAGTGCTTTCCTAACAAGAACATGATACCTTAGTACAGCAATACGTATGAACTTTCGCCAATTAATTTGATTTAGCTTCATACTTTTCGAGAAGCAACCTCCATACTACATCAACAAACGCCTCTTGCAAGTATATAAGGCCTTGGTACCAAACACAACGTATGCTCAACTTATTTTACATCCAATCTTAACAGCAAAGCTTTCGACCTATAAAACGCCTCTTGCAAGCATATGAGTCCCTGGTACCCGGCACAATGTATGCTCAACTTAAACTACATCCAATCTTAACAGCACAGCTTTCGACCTACAAAACACCTCTTGCAAGCATATGAGTCCCTGGTACCCGGCACAATGTATGCTCAATTTTAATATCACTTAGAAATCCAATATAGGGGTAAAGCTTCGCACTGCAACCCGTTATTAACCCCTTAAACTATGCACAAGGGTTAGTGCCAGCGGTGAATAGTTCAACACCGGCGGTACCTTCCACCCTCTTGGTAACTTGCGCTGGCGTTATCGCTTTACAGATTGTTGGCAGACTTTGTTCTATGAAAGCTGTAATGTATGGCTAAATGTCTAGCTTGTGTTTTTAGTTTAGGAATAAGAAAACTTGGTCGAAACTCGAAAATTTGTAGGTTTGTGTTTTATGTTTTTGTTTAGTCGCATTTCCAGTGCGACCAAACGAATGCGAATGCGACCTTGGGTGGAGCACACTTACCTAGAAGATTCCGATTCACTTCACTTCTTGAGGTCCAGAATTCCAGATTATAACGGATCAGGGAATTGAGATGTGAGAAGTGTTGATATCTAGACGCGTTAGAATAGTACATTACTGCAGCGGCCAGCAACAGACGCATTGATGGACGAGCGTGTAAACACATACGACATGAGACATACGCAAGTCCATCAATGCCTAGTTGTGGCCAAGGCTTGTTTTATAATTTTCTCAAATAATGCGAGGAAATTAAAACTCACGCGTTGAAGAGTTCTTTTGTTTTTTTTTTTCCAATAAACCGCTTTCTATTTGCAAGCCAATTCGAAATTTAAATAAAACCTTTGATAAGTTACCTCCTTGGTTGCCATGTTTCAGAGTAAAAGATCGTTCCATTTTTAAATAACACGACAGATATGGATTTTCATAAAACTTTTGCCGGCCGCTGGTCGCAAAAGCCAGTACAATAATTTCGATTTATCTCGAAGATGATTGTCAAAATAATGCTCAAATTTCCAAGCATATTTGAGAAAAACTGATTAACTCGAACTTTGAATAAATCCAGATTATAATGATCGGAAAACCGAGAAGTGTTGATAAAGACGCGTTAGAAACATTATTTTGCAATGAAAGTTGTGCGACAGCAACAGAAAAGCTAAGCCAAAGGTTTCAGGAAGCGTAATTAAATTATGTACGTTTCAATGGCTAAAAATGATTTCCAACCAGTATGTAGCCACCTGCTGTAGCCCAGCTCTATGGTTGGTTTACTGACAACCTGCAACAAACCACGCGAGACAAAGGCCTCCTTCCCTCATACCATACTACATCTTACCTGAATAAGCTTTCGTTCTGGTGATGATGTTTCAGTCGTTTGAGTAATGATGCCTTTCCCCGCTTAGTTAGATTTGTGATTAAAACCAAGTTTACTGGAATTTCAACGCTTAATCCCAAAAGTAAACCAAACAAATGAACCAGTATCATCAATCATGAAATTAATCGTTTTTACAGTTAACTACTCGATTTAAATGTTCAAATTACAGTTCAATGTAATTATGTTTGGTATTGATATTGATCGCTGATATCGTCATAAATTATTGAGGGAATATTATAGGTTTCGCATTTTGGTATTTATAGGTGTAATCTTCAGTTCAATATTGATAACTGAAAATGATTGCGACAGTTTTTAAACGATTTTTCTTTCATGCTGTTTGTGCGTCAGTAGGGCCGGGCCGTCTTCAAACCAAATATAGTCGGCCACCGACTTCGCAAATGTTTAAAAAACAAAAGCGAATCTGTCGGGCTGAAGTAAATCTTTCGTACATTTTGTACTGATACTCAGTCGGCGGCAATTCAGCTTTCATTCAGCTAAGGTTTTAGCTTTTTTAATCTGTTTCATAACACCATTAGTAGTCACCATGTTATTACGTTATGCATTAGTGTGAAAGTAGTCTAAAGAGTGTATTTTGAGCTCGGCAATATTCGGGAAAAACCCGCTCGAATGGGAAAGCCTGGTCAAAGCCGATAGATGGCGTGTCCACAACTTAGTGGGGCCAAATTGTAACAAATCTACTTGATCCTATTAAAATAAAGGGATATAAGCAGACTTCTTCAATTCAAATTGAATAAGGGAAAGATATTTACAGGTGAGATAAAAAAAATACAGCTAATTATAAAAAGATAGGTCTTTTTATTATTCTTATACCCACACGATAACCATCACATTTACAAATTATTAGTCCGTTAGCTTTAACAAATTGATAATAATATGAGTCCACTGCGCTCGGCTGCTTGCAGCGTATTGAGCGACGAAGTGCTCGGATTAATGAAATATTATGCGATCACAAGTTGGGAACTTGCTAAACCGGTTTGTTTCTATGCGTCCATTTCATTTATTTGAGTGTCTTTTGTTTTTGTTTTGTCTTGCACTTTTGATTAATCATGTAGTTTTATAATTTGTTACTATTTTGCACACTAATTTATTCTATTTAAGTATCTATTCATACATGACACACAATTACACATACCTATAACACAAAGAACAAAACTGTTTTACGTCCGTCACATCACCATCTCAGGTCCAGTTGAAAACCAGCGTCGGGCACTAGATGCTCGGCAGTTTGCTGAACCGGGCCTATTTGGCGCAGCCGTGAGACACACAATATTATCTAATTTTTTCTGTCTCATTTTAAGTTTTTATTATGTAGTTTTAATTTTAAGTTTACTCTTTTGTTTTTACTTTTTTTTTTTTTTTTTTTTGTGTGCATTTACGGCATGTGCCGAATAAACATGTTTTCTTTCTTTCTTTCTTATAATTAGCTGTATTTTTTTTGTATCTAGGTAGGCCTAGCACGCACTCTAGGATAGTATGAAGAAGGTAGTTTTATAGTTCACGCACTTAGTTGGCGACAAATCAGTTCAGCACTGTAGGAGAGACAGGAACAGGCGTTAGGGTAGTAAGTTGTTGACACGCCATCTACAATCGGCTTTGGCCAGCCTTTCCCATTCGAGCGGATTTTTTCATCCCAGCTGTTCCCATCTGACCAATGAGGTCAATCTATTTTGAAATATAGAATGACATTGACAGATTTTAAACCAATGATGACGTCTGTACTGAACTTCGAAGTTTGAAATACCGATGTACCATTACATGACGACGCTTGGTACAAGCTATGTATATAGTTGGTGTCAGTTAAGATGAGAATAGCGGTCATTGACCCACCTACATTTATTAAACTTCTTAACTTTGAAAACCAAAAATAAGCCTGTCTGGAATCGTCATATATCGTGATTTTCAAAAATTTTTTGCTGAAAAACTATACATGATTTATTTGTTTTAGTTTGTACGAAGAGATATTAGGGAAAGGGCAATGACCGCTATTCTCATCTTAACTGGCACCAACTATAGCTTAATATTTACGTATACAGTGCAGAGAAAAAGCAACTTTCATTAAAAATAATTACTCTCTGATATTCACATACATATCGGTAATTGGAAACCATAATTACACCTTTTAACAAAAGAATAAACTGCAACTGAAAATGATTATCGGAAACGAATTCCCCAAAATATTTACCGTCAAAGGAATATCTGAACTTTTACAATAACATGGCTGCGCCGCGCCGTGATCAATTTCGGTAGTTTTTCCAGCCTTTTGAACTCGGCTCAGAATTCATTTTGCATTAATTATTTTATGATGACGACCTGATTGGCGCAGCGGAAGTGAGGCTGCCTTACGTTCTTAGGGTCCCGGGTTCGAATCCCGGTCGGAGCAAATGTTTGTGTGATGAGCACGGACATTTGTTTCCGAGTCATGGATGTTTGTATGTATATTAAGTATGTATTTACAAAAACAAAAAGTATCTATTTAGTATATCAACTATCTGGTGTCCACGACACAAGCGTTGCTTAGTGTGGCACTAGATGGCGCTGTGTGTAATGTCCAGCAATATTTATATTTATATATTTATCGTCATTCAGAATTTACTTGGGATATATTAATTATCGATATTAATACCTCTTCAGTAAACCCAGGGATAATGTTTGTTTTTTACGCTGCATTGTGGTGTTCACTAGAAACTCTTAGATAAGGTTTAGAATAAAACCACCAAATTATCAGTAAGTAGATGAACCACTTCAAGGGTACGTGCTCCCGCTGCCCCGGCATGAGTGCGGACTAGTCGACACGGAACCTTAAAGGTCACGCTACGTTTATTAGTATATCACATCTCTTTGTAAACTAGCTTAAGCCCGCGGCTTTTTCCGCGTGTAATTCGGATATTGTTCCACTGGATCGTACTATCGGGATGTAAAGAAGATTAAGAAGAAAGATATTCTGTGCGTTAATCCAGGTTATAAAATATTCGTGTGTCAAATTTTATCGTAATCCGTTCGGTAGTTTTTGGGTAAAAGCGTAACAAACATCCATACATACATTCATTCATCCTCGCCAACTTAAGCATTTATAACAGTAGTGAGAGATAAGATGTGTTAGGTTAGGTTTAAAACGTCATTTTTGGACGCTATGCTATAGTTTTTGTACTACCAAATAATTTTGGCATTACCTACCCACATGACCACAGCCTATTACGTCTGTGTTTTTTATAATACCAAAATGCTTTAAAGACCTTTTTAAGAATTTTAAGAGGCCATACAAGTGTTTCCATATTTAAGTAAAAAACACAGAAAAAAAACTTAGAAAAACTTAAACTACGTTTAAAATGCAATCTCTTTCAAAGTACGCCCGTGAGGACAAACTTACGCCGTTCGGTAGAAAAGATGGATTCTTTAAAATTTTCTTTTTACTCGCAACTTAGGCGACAACTCCATACAGCCTAGTTTTAAACTCTTGTTCGGCGCGCTCACGAAAAAGTTCTTACTCAAGATTTTAACACATTCTAGTTGAGCTAAATCGACGGTATTTTCGCGTGAAATTTTCTGCAGAAAGATGATGTTTCTGGTAGTAACTAGGTTATTTTCCGCAAGGACCATTTGTGAAATCAAAATAGTATTTTTTTTATAAAGAATACTTCTAGGAATCAGTTTTTTCACGATTAATTATTTTTAATTGCTTAGTATGTCTATTTCCACTAGTGGATTTAGTACATTAATAATAATAAATGCGAGTTTCCCGAGTTTGAAAAAACACTATGTATTCTGGACTGAAATTTTTTAGTCAACCCATTGGCAATATATTTATTGACATACACTGTTTAAGACTTTCACGGTTTTTCACTACACTTAAAGTACTTACGGGATAATATCCGTGGTTTTCCATATTGATGAGCTCCCGATATGTGAGGACGGTTTTAAACTATCAAGTACGTGGAATCCAGTGATAAACCTAATAAAAAATAACATGCGTCTCCTCTATCAAGAAAAACCTAGTGATACCGTGAGTGCGTTTTGTCGCGATTTACAATCGAGTTCCAGTAGTGCGCGTAATAAAAGACTAAGAAAGAGGGTAGACAGATTTGTCTGCTCATAATAATAATTTTCGCCTCACCCGCATACCTCTTCAGTATTCCCGCGATCATGATGCTTGCAACAGCGTCGAAATATCGGGAGCTCATCAATATGGAAAACCACGGATATTATCCCGTAAGTACTTTATTTATTGACATATTTAATTTGATGTAAAAATAATGTTCATCCATTAACCAGCTCGGTGAAGGTCGTTCTGTAAGGGATCTTAGACTACACGGGACACGGGGACAACTTTAAATTAAATCCACATCGGGATTTTCAAAACGGCGAGAAGGTAGGTACCTACGTCAAGCGTCCAACCGCAGGTACTATCGAGGACACTCCCGCCTGACCACCACTAAGCTCATTTTTGCTTGCACTCGCAACATAAAAACGCTCTCTAGCCCCGCCCCGTTGACTTTGTGTAGAAAAAATGAATGAAAAGATACGGAATCGGCCGAGCGCATTGACGACGCACGCCAAACAAGGGTTATTGTTATTTTGCGCACCAGAGTTGACGCTTTCCTAATAGGCCTAAAGTTTAAGGGTGCGTGGCTCGGCGCCTCGGCATGATTTCAGCGAAAAAAATTTAAAATGGTCAGGCGGAAAAGACCATGACTGTACGTACCTACGTAATATTTTATTTTTATCAAACAATGCTTACAAAGGCCTGAAGCATAATAGCTTTATTACCAAGGTTCCTTTGACGAGATCGTCAATTGTAATTGGTGTTGTAAGGTGAAAATCGATCTTTTGGCTTCCTGTGCCAACATCAATGATTTAAATTTAGATGGTGGGTAGGTGAAGCTGAATTTAAATGAATTAATTATGGTGGAACAATTCAATGGATTGTTTGGTGTGGTTCCGGGTTCTATGTTAACAATGAAGGACCAAAAAGTTACTTTTGTTTGGTACTAAATGGGAGAGAAAGGTACTAAAAAACCGGCCAAGTGCGAATTGGACTCGCACATGAAGGGTTCCGCACCAATCCGAATCCATTTCCAATCCGAAAAAAAAAGGTTTCCGCACCATCATTGTAGGAGATCCCCTTTTAATTTTTTTATTTGTTGGTATAGCAACAACAGAAATACGTCATCTGTGAAAATTCCAACTGTCTAGCTATCACGGCTTTTTTTTTTTGGGACAAGCCCGCCACACTATTCCCAAACCTCTGTAACTCCTGAAAGCCAGAATCAACAGTGGCGGACCACCAGAAAAGCGCCGAGACAATGATGCACGACGAAGTCCCAAAGAATGAATTTAACTGTCTTGGATCTCGCAACGAAATTAATCAGAAACGCTATCACGGTTTATGAGATACAGCCTGGTGACAAACAGACGGACGGACAGTCGAGTAGTAATAGGGACCCGTTTTTACCCTTTGGGTACGGAGCCCTAAAAAAGTAAAAACTAATATGTAGTTCTGTTGATTGTGATTTTCTGGTCTGCCACGATCCATCATCTGCCTAGCCTTTTCCCAACTATGTTGGGGTCGACTTCCAGTCTAACCGGATGCAGCTGAATACCAGTACTTTACACGGAGCGACTGCCTATATGACCTCCACAACCCAGCTAGCACTGGGTAAAACGATATCCCCAGGTAAGACTGGTTGTCAAAATTTTGGGCCACCGACTACCTGTAACGTACAGTCGTGTACCACCGGCTTAACGTGGTTTCCGAGGCAAGGAGGAAACTCGGTATGTAATGGATGGTCATCCATCCACGCAAGGGCGGCTTAACCTGAGGATCGACCCGAGCGGCTGTTATTATACAGCCACGAACGAGCTCTTCTTTTTTCTGGTCGACCATGAACCGTGGCGTCTTAAAGCAGCTAAAGCTATTGAGCTATTACTACTACGTATGAGATGACAGCGCGAACAAAACCTGTGCGCAGTGCGGGGCGGGGGGCGGCTGACCCCGTATAAATAGATGTTCTGTAGTGAGCAAGGGACTGGTCCGCCCGATACGACCCATCGCGAATCAGTTCAGTCCACCGTCCAAGGCATGCTCTTATCACCCCCGACGATGCTATCACCCTCTTACAGGAAAGTAGTACAGACACCAGCACCGTTCGTAGAAAACACAAATATAAACCGGCAACATTCCGACCTCGCCGCCGAGGTCCGGCGCGATGTCCCCGTTCAAACCCCCCCCGACCCTTGCTCGAGCTAGCCCGCAATGCTGAGCCAGTAGTTTTAAATTAGCCCCAAATTAATAATAACTCAGATCCAGCCGTCCCTTTGCTGCCCCCCAGCGACGCCCTAAGCCGAGGTTCGTACCCCACAGGGGGTGCCCTTAGGCGTGGTCGCTTAGTTTATAGTTATGCCCCTGGCTAGAGGCCTTACTCTCAAGGCATCCACAGGACTAGCCCGGTTAAGCAGTAGCCAGTCTCCTAGACTGAACTGCGAGATGCCACGCATAAAAAAAAAAAAAAAAGAGCAAGGTACTGAGTGAACTGCAGCCAGCTAACAGCAGTTGAACGGAGCACAGATTTTGTTCGCGCTGTCTTCTCTATACGTAGTACTAATAACTCAATAGGTATTAAGACTGGTTATTAGAATTTCGGGCCACTACGACTACCTGTAACGACTGTCCACGATCTACAAATGACAACCGGGACCAACGGCTTAACATGCTTTCCGAGGCACGGAGGAAACTCGGTATGTAGTGGGTGATCACCCATCCACGGAACAACCTAGACAAGCGCGGCTTAACCTAAAGATCGACCTTCGCGGCTGTTATTATTTCGGGCTCCTCTCTTTTTTTGGTCTATTATGATCCATGACGTCTTAAAGCAACTAAAGCTGCCGTCCTAAATATCCCATGTTTAGAAGAACATTTTCAATCATCGAATTCTTTGTAAACCTAGTCAGGTTTCTAACAGTCACACACACACACACAGTTTCTCTTTCTAACAGTCTCGCAGCTAAAAGGAGTCCCTTTTAGCTGCGAGACTGTTAGAAAGAGATACCGCGGCCCTGGAACACAAAGGGCTAAGAACGAACATGGATGGGTTTTATTCAGTACAAGTCCGACACCCCCATCGGCTCCGCTCAGAGCGGGGGGTCATTTGATGATTTCCCATCCTGAAAAACAAACACCTTTTATAAAAAAATGTAAACAGAACAATATATCGTTGCAGAGAACGTAACATACTCCTAAGTTACTGTTAGAATGAAAAGCAGTTTCATTTAAATAATGTTTAAGCCGTGTGGTATCCGGCATGTGCAGAGTAGAATAGAACCAACCCATTACACTCACGGGTGTCGTATAAGGCGACTAATGTCTGAGGCAGAACACCTTGCGCCTCCGTAGACCTGAGAATAGGCAGCAGCGTTTTCTGTTAGTCTTTCATCACTGCGATCTCCAATCCGCCTGCCAAGCGTGGAGATTACGGCAAATTCCTCCCATCATGGGAGAGGCTTATGTCCAGCAGTGGACGTATTATGGGCTGTTGTAGTAGTAGTAATGTTTACTAATTAATTAAGTTAACGAAAACAAGCGCGCCAAAACTGAATCCCCCTTGACAGCTGTCAAAAATTAGCGTGGGGACACAAGCTTCTATTCCCATCGAAGTTTTGCTGCACCATCCACATCATATGACCGTCTTTTGCTATCAGTTGTTCAGTAAGCTAGCTTTCACTAAGAGGGTTTGCTTGCGTATGATAAATAGCATTTTTTGACACACATGCCAAAGGTGTTTTGAGTTTTTTAAATACTTATGTGGTACACGCTGCGCATGTTTCCTGCCACGCAGAGGTGCTTAACCGCATTTAAGGATTTTTCTCAAATTCCTTTGCGTTATATTCCTCTTAAATTCACGACAAATGCTCTCGGAGAACACGGAAATGTTAATTATTTTTCGGTTAAGCTAATTTGTATTTTATTTTAATTAATTTTACGTATAATTTTGCAACACTGATATAAACTCATAAGCTGCCACGTTGAAGCGTAACCGGACATTGTTAATGATAGTCATACTATCAGTAAATTATTATTTATTGCATAACTTACTAAATATTAGGAGGAATATCGACTTTAATTACATAATACACAACAGACTATCTATAGTATTGTCTTTCCTCCCTGAAATCCATGCAAAGGTTGTTTTGAAAAGCTCGCTTTTTGCGATAAGATAATACTTAATATATAATAATGTCTACTTTGTTTTCATACCTGTAATTTGTATCCATTTTAAGGTGGTGTACATAATAAACAGTTATTTTATCTAAAGTTCCAACAAACCGTAGTTTACCTAAACCGTGGTTACAGTAATGATGTAACAAACCGGGCCAAACTATCACAAAATACAGTTTTCGGTATGTATTCAGTTCCATTTTACGGGCATTAGAAAGTTTAATGGCAATTAAGCAGAACATGAGCGTTTCACAAATTAGGTGTTAACGATCGTATATTTAACGTAAAACTTGTACAATTAAAAGTTCTTTTATTTTAGGATTTGTTCTGGATTTCGGTAGCCACCGATTGGATTCGTCCTGCGTTGAAAAATGTATGTCAAAGCAGAGAGCAGCGTTTGAATTTGGAATCGCTGGATATAAATATATTCGAACGTCATTCGGTTTAGTGATGTGAATAAAATTCGCTATAGATATTGTTAAATTGAAATAGAAATATAATATGCTGAGATAGGAGCCTTTTTGGCCTCGCACAGGTTTTTTTTTTATGATTTAGGTTTAGATTGTTTTTATTATTTAGTTTTAGATTTTTTTTTTAAATATTATTTTTGTATTTCCTGTGCTTGTCCCAAATAAATATTTTTCTTTATTTTCTTCTTTAAATACATGAAAGAAAAGATACCTAGTTTTAATTTAAAATCACAAACTTCGAAGTAGGTGGTGGTGGTGGTGCGGAGCAATGTAGTCCATAGAGTTTCATGAAGGTGTTATAGGGTGTATATACTTCACAGATATTTTTTTGTTTTCCGTTTCTCATCATACTCGCTCTTATCCCAATTTATTTGGAATCGGCACAGAATGTCTTCTTGTTCCATACTTCTCCATCTCTTGTCCATCCACCGTTTATTTGGTCTTCCTTTACTCTTATTACTTTACATTCATACAAAAAACTTTCCTCACGACATTTTCCCCATTCCTCCGCATCACTTGCTCATACCAAGCCAACCGATTACCACACAACTTTTTGTTGTCTGTTTCTATAGAGTCTACCTTCATCTGATGCATGGATTCTTTTGGCGCGTGGCTACAATCACCGTCATCTTGATTTACAAAACAATTCCCACAGACAGTTGCATAAATTTAAATGTTTACTAACAATATCATACAAGAAGCTATATTAGAACCACGCGACACTATACTCATAAACCAGGTTATTGTTATCACTATCAGTCACAGCATTCTTGCTTTATTTTCAAAATAATTACAAATTCAATACACAACAATGCTGCAAATGTTTTGCAGTTATTACTGGTACAAATTTTATACAATAGACAAGAATTTAAACGAAGTAAGAACCGTCAAAGAAAGCAAAGATAAGAATACTAACTTTTGTCAGTTCTAACTTTAAGCAATTACTAAACTACAGAATAAAAAATCGTATCTTAAATGACTTTGACTCTAGTAATTAGATACTTTGACTTGTTTTGTCTAAATCCTCACATAATATACAGTAACAAACAAATAAAGTGACCTAACCTCAATACTCTACTCAGACAAATAATCTCCCATTTCCAAAGACGCTTATCCTAATTCCCTCTAAAACTATCAAAAGCCAAATCATATTGACATAACAATACAGTTAGCTACCGAAATTATTCATCGCTCAACAGTTTCAAGTTTCGAACGTCGAGCGAAGTTGCCAGATCAAATAACAGATGTACTCGCTTGCCGTAGACTATAGAGTTTTACAGAATAATTCGGATAGCAATGTGGACATTTTTTTGGTTTAGTAGTAATTCTTAAATTGCAAAATAGTTTGGTCTTCATATTTTTAGGTGAGTAATCATGAGCTACCACTGAGTGAATGCATTACATTTTGAATAAGAGTTTGTGTACGACAATCAAGTAATGAAATAGGGTACCTATATATGTACTATATACATTCATCGCCTTAAGAGAATACAAAGTGTATGGAAGTTTTAATGAAAGTTCGTAGTTTTCGTCAATAGAATATGACATTGGGACAAACAGATTATTCTGAAATTAAATAACGAATATTCCAGAAATCTTAAGGTACACTTTTATGTCTTTATAACATTAACCATGTCTGACTAGCAAAAAAAGTCTAACTGGTATGGACGTAGAAAGGCCTTTCTCTCGTTTCCCCTTGTCACCGGTTACCGATTAACGGCTGTCACTCCCCCTGGGCGCTGATTGGATGGCCCGCCAAATGTCAGGCACGAAAATAATTCCACCAATTACGATTCAGCATGATAAAACCTTTGGGAAACGAAATGATAAAAATGTACATACGTCTATTATACGTTAACACCAATATATCTATATTGTTAAAAATAACTGTCGCACGTTTGACGGATCATCACTGGAAAACGGCTCGAGAGCTTCGGCTGTTTTTTTTTTTAAATTTTATTCATTGTCAGGAAAAGGTTTCTGTGAAATATTGTTGTAAAAAATTCGGGAACCAACAATGCACAACATGACAATGCACAACACGAGAATGCACGACATTGGAATGTACGTGTTTTGAATTCCAATGACGTACATTATCATGTCGGCCATTCTCGGCCCGGACCAAGAATGCCCGGCATGACAATGTACAGCACGCCAATTGGAATCAAAACAAACAGTGACGTCACATTTAAAAAGTAAAAAGCCATGTGACACTAGGGACGGGTGATACACAGATTTTATTGATTTTGATTGATTATGGATTGATTTTGTTTCATTTGACGTATGGTTAGTTATTATTCTGTGGTATGGTTGACGTTCAATCAAATTGAAGTAATCTGTGAATGAAATAATCGTGATGTTATGTTTGGTTTGTTTGGAACTATAAAAACGCAGTTTGGGTTTTCTTGTTGAGTTCTGGTTGTAAGGCACCCTCCTACAGCTAAATTAGGAAGAGAAAATGGTCCTGGAAGAAAACAAAAGCTAATGAAATAGGTAGTTTTTAATAACATCAGCAACGTGCAAGCGTTTTCAACAAGAACAGATATTTCATTGGTGATCTTTGAGATGTTGAAACATGTTTGGCAAGTAAGAACATAAACTGTTACAAATTACAACATCATTGGTGTACATAAGTATAAGTACTTACATAATACGGAAGTTTGAATAGGTATCAGCATTACAACAATTTCTCCATGAGCAACCAGGGCTCTTACTACGAGCTCTTACAAATCGTCTCAATTTGTGATACCATGATGAGCTCTGTAGCTGGGGGCTGTTAGTTTGGTCCCTTTGGCTTTGTGATTTATTAGTCAATCCTTGTAGGTACTCTATATTAGGTAAGTAGGTCCATATTATCTGATAAATACCTATCCACAAAACATTCCTACATATTACCTACTAACACCAGCTGGCAGCTGTGGAGACAGTGACAAGATCAAGATCTCAACATAACATGTAGCTGTAATACAGAATTAAAAATAGTAATACATAAGTAGGCACATACTATAACTATACCGTGCTAGCAAAGTCTAGCTATGAAAAACATTCATCAGTGTTTATATTATTAAAACTAGGAATTTTGTAGAAGGTAAGTAAGTACCTGTAGCTGCCATCATAATAACTTTCTAATTAATCTTATTTATTTTAGATTTTCACTGTGATCGAAGATGTGTGTGACTCACACTTGATGGAGATAATTATAAAAGCAATTAAATATTTGCCCCAAACATAGTCCATATCACTATTGTGTTGCTGCTTGCTGCTCAAGAGGACCGCAAGCCTGGCATAGAATTCCATTACATTATATATTATGGTTTCATCGCAAAAGAAAAAACACTTTAGTAAAAAGTTAATTGGTTATAAAAAATAATAAAAAATAAAATACATTTATTTCGAGCAACATTAACTCATATGTGGAGTACACACAAATACAGACAAAATACAAAGAATAATAAAACAAAAATAAAATAAGGAAGCAACATCTAACCGGCCCTGCTGACGGCAACATGCCTATCACAGCAGTGCCGTATGTATGGGCAGTCCATCCGGTCTGCGATCATCGCCAGGACAGCATTGGGGCTGCCCCACACCCTACGCACCAGGGACGCGCTCCGCTTGCGCATGGTCGCATAAAAGCAGTCAGTGCGCGCCTCAGCGAACATACCTGAGGCGCTGCAGTAGCGAGGCAGCCCCAATACTGCCCTGAGCGCGTTGTTGAACTGGACGCGGAGGGCCCCGTATGATGCACGCGTGTACCTCGCCCACAGGCTGCACGTGTAAAGGGACGTGCAGTATGCCCTGAAGAGCGTTATCTTCACCTCCCTCGAACAGCGCGCAAACCTACGTGCGAGCATGTTGGCCCGCACCGACAAGGCCCTCCGTTCCCGCTCCATGTCAGCATTGTCCTTGAGGTCGGTCGTAACTAAGTGCCCTAGGTACTTAAATTGATCCACCCTTTCGAGTGGAACACCGTTTAGAAAAACAGGTGGACAATTTTGCAAACGTTTCGTACCGCCCTCAAAGACCATGCATTGACTTTTGGTCACATTGTACTTCAACCCATGACCAAGGGCATACTCCTCACATGTCCGCACCAGCTTTCTGAGGCCACAGACCGACGCGCTCAGCAGCACCATGTCGTCTGCGTAACTGAGATTGTTGACACAGATTCCACCGACATGGCAGCCGACATGCTGGTTACTCAGCGCGACGATCAAGGCATTCATGTACAGGTTAAAGAGGGATGGGGAAGTCAACCCCCCCTGCCTCACCCCGCACTGCAGCTGATACGGCTCCGACATTGCACCCGCCCACTTAACGCTGTTGACCTGATGACTGTACCAGTATTTAAAAACGTTTATAAGTTTACGCGGTAGGTTTATTCCCTCGAGTTTAGCCCACAGGATGTCGTATGACACCAGGTCAAAAGCCTTGGACAGGTCGAGGAAGCAGGCGTGCACAGGCGTCTTTCGATCTGTGTAATATCAGGGCCAGCGTAAACTAGGTGCTCAATGCTGAGGCCATCGTGGCCAGGGGACTTGCCCTTAGATATAGCTTTTATAGCCTGAGCCACATCTTTGGCAACGAAGCAAGACCCCCCGTCCCCGTCAGGCATTTCAACATCGAGCACCGTCTCCGCCGGACCCCGTGGGGATAGTACACGGAAATGGTCCCTAAAAATATCAGCAACATCCTTAGGGTCACTCACACCCTCGACACTCACCGGTAGTCCAGGCCGAACATTTACTTTGTTAGTGCCCTTCCAAAAACTACGAAAATGCCCCTTCTTATGTTTTTCAGCAAGGGCATCCATTTTGATTTGGTCCTGATGGTTTTGGCACCATTTAAGTCTGGACTTGAATATTTTGCGACTTTGAGACATTTCGTCATATACACAGCCAGACCTTGGCTTACCACACATCGCCCACTCTAGAAACTTCGACCTAGCCACCCGGTGGGCCTCGCTAACATGCCTATTCCACCCAGCAATGCGTGGGCCATTCCTACCTCTCCCCGCACGAGTGCCCCCCCGAGCCGTCGCTGCCGACGACGCCGCCCCACGTAAGGCACTCACAATGTCAGAATAAAGCCTGTCAAGAATATGCCCATGGTCCGAGTTATTACAGTGTTTATGTCCACAGCATGTAAACTCCGCAGGAAAATCAATACATCTTAGCCTATTATGACATTCTTTCGCATATAACGCAATCTGCTCATCAGTTCTGTCCCCCCATAACACACCGTTGCTTAGTACGCTTTTATCAGGTAGCTTTGGTGTTAATAAGTTTAAATTACACTCGATAATGAGCGGAAAATGATCAGACCAAAATGTGTTATAGTCTACATATGCGTTAAGGACAGACTGTTTTGCCGATTGCGTAACAATACAGTGATCCAACCAACTGCATGTTCCATGTGCCTCACTGATAAAAGTATAGGTATCAGAGTGAGGTCCTAACAACTCAACATCTACACAAGTCCATACCTGTTCACTACAGAAATGTATAAGTTCGTTGTAGAATAGTTCACATGGATCGGCATTAAAATCGCCCAACACGAAAACTGATTCTACACCGTATTCATCTATTAAGGCACTCACCGTCCCTAGACAGTCCGTAAATTCTGGCAGGTTTTCCGTCACATTTGTAGGCATGTACACACTCATTACAATCATAGGTCGATCACTTGTAATGATTTTAATTGCACAAACACGAGCATTATCGCACCGTAGCACTGACACATTCAGGAAAACACTACTCCTCCAAAGCAGGGCGACGCCACCGAACGGCCGCCCGCGTAATATTCCCGCCGAAGTGTCCACCGCTGAAGTACCTGTGTACCCGAACTCACTATCTACAGTGCTCAAGTACGGCACCTCATCTGGTAGAAGCCATGTTTCCTGCAGGGCGATCACATCACAAGAGCGACACAGGTCCCTGATGCCGTCCACAGAGCGTTTAATGTTTTTACAGTTAAAACTCGCTAACCTATAAGGGCGTTTATCCATTGTTGTTGTTAGTCGAGCCGAATACAGAAGTAGTTCTGTTCACATTTTTCTGACTAAAATTCACAAATCTCCTGAAAATTATACCTTCAGGCCAAAGCGTTTCATCCAGATACATAGTTAATTTTGCCTCGGATACGAAAAATTTAAACGCACAGTGATCTGTCTGCTTTTTAATGTTGATTTTCTGCAGCGATACAGACTCACTTGTTTTCGAGCGAATATATTTAATAATATCCTCTTTCGTAGTTTCACTGTGGACATTCGTAATAAACATAGGAACTTTCTTTTCGGCGGCCCTAAAGTTACACTCCAAATCTCTTGCCACACCCGACTTGCCCGAGTATCTATATTTCAATTGTTTCCGGCGCCGTTCTACTCTTTGCCACCCCCCATCGTCATCATTCAATGGAGCAGGTACCGGGTCTAATACAACGTCGCAATTTCGTCCATTAGTAATAATGCCGTTATCGCTATGAGTCAGCTGTGGCTCGCTCTGTACGATCACACCTGCACTCGATGACGTAGTCTCAGCCGCTACCTGCTTCAAACCGGTCTCGCCGGTCGAGTTCTCCCCGCCGCCCGCGACGACGTCATCCGTGCTGCCTGCCGCCGACCGTTGCCGTCTTGATAAGTCACAGTCGATATGTTTTGCGACTACCCTCCCTATTTCATGATATCGGGTCTGTATGACACACTCATCTACATTATTCAATGATTCCTTACTATTGTTATACGGTTCATTTATCGTAGAGTTATGATGATGCGATAGACCCTCCGGACCACTGTCCATCACCCAGCCCCCTCTTCTCATGTTTACCTTGCATACCGACGATACCGACGCAGGCGGAAAGGAATCGTTCTTGAATTGTAAAAACTCCGATTTTAATTCTTTCAACTGGTTTAATGTGGCATACGTTGATTTAAATTCTTCCATGTCGGTCTTTACTCGCAGTAGATCCTTTAAAAACTTCGTACAGTCCAGATGATCCCACATAATTGGGGGTAATTTTTCCAGCTGACGGGCCACAAACACTGGAATTATATCTGGTTCTGCGGACTTGAACAGATTGACGATATCACCCAAGTCTCTTTCTTCCTTCCCTTTGTTCTTCCTCAATATTTTACGAGAATCTGTAGGTATGGAATCGAATAACAATGATTTCGATTTCCTATTCTCTTCGCTTGTAAACGATGATGTGCAAACTCGTACCAGGGTTTCTTCATCGATTACCGATACTTTATTTTGAATAAACGCTAGCATTTCGTCAATGACGATATTACACTCGTTACACTTTAGAACATTCATTTTTACGAATTCACGCGACCTCCCCGGATGGATGCGCGCGCGCGACTCCCACCTATTATGTTATACCTAGTCAAAGCTGCCCTGAATTACATACTTAGCTGCTAAGGCGAAAGAAATACCTACTATGAAATAAATTCAAGAATAAGATCAGCGAACAGTACCAAAATAGTAATTGGATAAACAAAATTATGGGCGCAACCAGAGTTAAGATTAAGTGTGGAGACAGTTAGTATGAAAGTGGCAAAGTAAATTATTATCAGGATAGCATTATAGTTACTGCTCTATCAATGCTAAAGCTTATCTCTCTATCTAAAATAATCTAAAACACCAACTAGGTAATACTTTTATTTTTGATCCATGACAATAAATAGCCTTTTATAATAGTAGGTACCACCTACTAATTGTTTGTTACATATTTTTATTTGTAATTAAAATTAAGAAATAGGTAATAAATGATGATCATTGTTTTAATTAATTAAATTAATTATATATTGAATTTCATTGTCTTTTTTTCACTCTTCCTCGTCCGTATTAGGTACGTCCTGCAGGATAGTCCTTTCCCTTGTTCTCCACAGATCCCGCGACCATACATAAATCATCTCTTGATCTCTATTCCTAGCTTGCTTCTTTCCATGATACCTTATAAGTAAAATTAAATACCTAAACAAAACTGCAGTATAAATATTATCATCAGCCATAGAAAGTCCACTATTGAACATGGGCCTCATAAATATAATAATCTATACTTATTAAATAAGTAAGAAATACCAATTTAACCACTAGACCTTGTGGTGCACCTTGGTGGAGGCCTATGTCAAGCAGTGGACTGCAGTTATGATGATGATGAACCATTAGCTATTTTTATTAGATCATCAACAAAGTAAAAGCCTCCACTGTGATCAGAGTATTTGGCTCGCGATCCGAGGTTCTGGGTTGGATTACCGGTGGGGACACTGTCTCACAAAAATGTCTTTAAGGGACTGTTCCAAGTTTAGGTAAGGCATTGCAGGTCAAAATCACCTGATTGCAGGCGCGGATACAGGATTTCTTTCAAGGAGGGGCAATTTTTGGAAAATTCATTAAAAAAAATTGATAAACTTTTGATAGTAAATAGGCGTTACTTTACAGAAATCCATGATATGCAAGTTACAAGAGGGCGCCAGCTTTTGGGCCAGGGGGGGGAGCGCAGCGAGAAATTCTTTACGACACCTTGCCTTGGACAGGTTATAATGGTTTCGAACGATCATATAGGAGTTACTTGGTCGAATTTAAGATAAATTCAAGACAAAGTAGTCTGTAGAGCTCGAAAATTGTACTTAACACTTTTCCTACCGACCTACTGGAGTTACCTGGGCCACTTATAGATTTGTCTATAAGTGGCCCAGGTTAACACTCATGAAAAACTAGGCTTCAAGAGCAAGCGAAGCGAGCTCGAAATTTTTTACATTGCCTCAGATAATTATGCTTTAATACCATTCTATGGCATCAGGCAGGAAAAAGTGAGCCTCTAGGGGCAGCTGCCTGCCTCCTCCTGGCGAGGCCCATGACAAGATATACAACTAGAATATTTAGTTTCAATTCCGTCAAACTAGTTCAAGCTTGGCTAGTGACGTATTTGGTCCGATTCAGGGGGGGGAATTGCACCCATTGCCCCCCCCCCCCTGTATCCGCGCCTGCCTGATTGATTACAAAGTAAGATGATTCCGTGCTTCGGATTCGGAGGGCACGTTTCTGTAGGTCCTGCAGTGAAAGTACGTAGGAATCGATTCGACAAAATCTTACAGCTAATCTCGACAAATTGAGTACCTATGGTACGGTGCATTGTTAATTTAACTGTCGTCCACTTTAAGGACTAAGTGGGGAAACCAAAACCCCATGATAGATAGATAGAATTGTGTCTGTAATTGCGGGTATCGAACAGCTACATCGAATCGAATCGATTTCGCAAGTACGTAAGTACTATTTCAACTGTAGGTAACTAAAATTTTAACGATTTCCAACGAAAATGCAAGTACGAAACGACATTTTGGATCTACCAAAGGTGCATTGGGCAGCAGTACAATCTTGCCCTTGGCCACAAAACTGAGAAAGGTTGTGCAAGAAGTATCGAGGGCAACAGTTCGCCGCCTCTTCCACACCTACCTACGTGAAGCTCCCAGGAACTGCAGCTAAAGGAGAGCCATCGTGGAAGGATTCCAGCACTGGAAAGCGAGATTGCCTTGGTTGTGTCGATTGCACCCATGTTACAATAGTCACACCCTACAACACCAATCCCGATGAGCCCTCATATGGGTATAAAAAGGGTACTACAGCAATAACACACAGTTTGTTAGTACTTATTTATTTTCCAATTTACAGTGTATTGACTTTTATTTATTTAACAATCTATAATCACAGAAAAGCCATAATTAAATCTTCCAATATTTCTTTCAAGTTAAATAGGAATTAGAATAATTTATTAAAAAGTATTACAAAAGTGTACATTTAGGTGCAGTAGTGTTTCAGAACATTTTAATAACTCATTCAGAGGATATATTTATCCCCTCCCAGTATCTAGGTACCCAACAACATCCACAATCTTCTTATACAAGTATGCTAATTATTTTTCCTAAACTGTTTTAGGAGTGCGATGTTAACTGCAGGCTTTTAAATGTAAATGCACAATTCCCAGGGTCGAGCTCAAGCCCTCTTTGCATTCGCACTCTTGGCCCTTGATTTGAGACCCCTCCATGTCTGTAAGTAAAGCATTAACAGCATTATAACCTTAATCACAGTAATTATTATAACTACCTCTGTGATAAGTCAGTCTACAAAGTCCTCCACCAATCTTCGGATGTAATAATCATCGGTGAAAAGAAGGTGTACCAGGTGTCGACTGTGACACATGGGAACAACTCTGACACCCCTTCAGGGATTCATGTTGTGACAATATAATGTTGTGATCATTATTATGATCAAACAAAAAAATTCATTTGGAACTAAAGTTGAAAAAATTATAAACAAATGATATAAAATTACATCCAGCAGCCTTTTTATTGAGAAAAAGCTAATAGTGTATTCACTCTGTTGTTAGAAACCAATTTCCAGTAGTGAACATGCCACTGTGATGTGAAAAGCTATAAGATGATGACAAAGATTGTAAAAGTTGGTTGTATTGAATTGATTAGAGCACTTGAATCCTTGTTTGCTCGTTACAGCTATTTGCTGCTTTTTCGGCCAAAATAGTCCCAAGAACCCAAGATTTGAATGTTCTAAAGAATCCTATGTAAGTATGAAACTTAAGAACTATTTTATACTGTTCCAATATAAAAATACGTACCTTGCTCATTCAGCTATCTCCGATTCCTGTTACTGCAAAGACGAAACATTGACTGTGTGAGTGTGACTATTTATTTGATATTAAAATTAAATTAGTGAAACACAAAACAAGTTTTTTTCTCAAACCTCAAAAGAAAGCAAGAAAGTAATGTCTTGTCTTATAATGTCATTGTCAACTGTCAAAGTGTCCACAACAAACTTTTTTTTTGGCAAAGGTAAACATGACGACGAATATTCAATGTAAGTATGTTGCACAAAAAAAAATAGTTACTTTATATTTACATATACGTTTATTATATTAATTGATCATTATATCAAATAAGATTTTAGATTCAGTTGTTATATCTTGTAAATATTAGAGATTTTGTAATTATATCGTATTTTCTTTCCCCCCTTGTGGGCGGTGAGGTGAGATAAGGGCTAGCTCGCCGTCCGTCCGTCTTACGACAGGCAATGTTGACGGCAATACTCAATACGTTTATTGCATTCCACAATGTGAACTTAGGTGGTAGGTATATAAAGACACATTCGTTTTGGAGCATTGTGGGGCCTGTCGGGCATAACAACATAAAAATTAGGAGGAGGGCTATTCTATACACACGCACGTTTGTGTTCCACGCGCGCCTCAAAAAGATGTCAGCAAAAAGGGGTCCGCAAAGACGAAGATATACCATGGCCAACACAAAGGGCCAAGGAGGAACATGGATGGGTTATAATCAGCAAAAGTCTGACACTTCGCCTAGAGCGGGACCCGTCATTTGAAGATTTCCCATCCGAAAAAAAAGGTGTTTTAACCCACAAATAGAATTTCGATAGTTACACTTCTCTTGTCCGCCTAAGTAACTATCTTTAATGAAAACGGTTGAACAGAGAGAAAGCTGGAGTGTCATGTTTGTCTAAGCCAGATTAGCCAGAGTCCGCTTTTTTTTTCGCCTGGAAAAAGTACTAAGCTAACAAAAATTTAAAAAAGGAAATTCGATCATAGAATCACGCACTAGTAGTATTCTAGTATCACGTACATATCCCTTCATTTGTGGTCATGATCCGCGCTAGCGCGCGTCTGTGGGGTCTGGTTGTAGGGTCGCGCCATTCGAATCACAGACGAGTGGCTATTACCCAGAATTAAAATACATAGGTACCACCTTGAAATTATGCTAAGTAGTGCTTTTGCTAGATTATCTTATAATCAACAAAACAACTTCAGACTTTCAGAGGTAGGTTCCCATCGAGTCACACTGTGTGACCCGTTGCAACCTTTTTCCAGGAGGGTTCCCAACGTGTCACACACACCCAGTGTAACCGTGACATGTTGGAAAAAAAATCCACTGAGCCACAATGTGACACGATTGGGTGTGACTCGCTGGGAACCGATCATATTATTTAGTAGGACGAAGGACACCGCTCGTACTCGTAAATAACGTACATAGTATGCTGTTATTATGGATTTGTATTTTCTATCGATATATTCAGAAGTCCAGGAAACAATCCCTATTGCCATGGAACCACGGGTAATTAAAATAATCACCGGGACCACGGGTAACAACTCCCTCTGTAAATGAAACCTTCGGACTTCGCTACCAATAAGCCGCGTAAATCTTGATTCTGTAAATCTTTTGTCTACAATTATTTTTTTAAAATTCAAATTTAGAATCGTTCAAAAAGAAAAGAAATGAAATTATTTATTTGCAAATAGGATATAAATCACATAGAAACGTCAGTATTTTGTTGTAAGAGAACGAAGGCACCGGCATTTCTTAACTGACTACCCCAGAGAAGAAATACCGAAAAAAACTCAGGGATCGTGGTCTCTTTTATAGTCCAGACACTATTATTTGTAGCGATATCAATGTGAGTGTGATCATGTAGGCATTGTCTGTTATGGTCTTTTGAGGAAAGAGCCATAGCAGGTTTGAGTTGACCTGTCCCGAGAGACAGCACGCATGCATCAGTCATCGTGTAGCTGAACCACTTTTTATGGAGCTCAGCGACCTGTCACACGTAGGGGTCACAAAACCGCAAGTATTTTAGAAAACCGGTTTTTCGATTCTTATTTCACCACTAAACCGGTTTTCCGGTTTTTTCGGTTAATTCGATTTTTTTTTAATTAAAATATTTTTGCAATTCATTCAGCTTTGGTCAATGTCGCGACTCTTGGGGGAGGCTAAGAAAGATGAAAAAAATGATGATGATGATGAATCAACTTTAGTGTCAAATCAGAGAACACATTTTTAAGAGGTTTACTAATAATAATTTGTAGCTTTGGTAATAATAAAACCAAAAACTCCTTTTTCATGTTGAGTAAATTAACTGAACAAACAGCAACAATTTTAACATCTTACGTCTGAGAATCAACAACAAAATATTTGACTTAAAAAGCGACGATGAATTAAATTCCGATTTTATTTTTGATGCATTGGTAATGCGACCGTTAAATCGAAAGAATGTCTAGTGTTATTATTCAGCGAGGTTCTTAAGTGGTAACCTAGGTAGCCGGCTGATGAGAATATTCTTTCAGACTTGACGTCGTGGGAGGAACTTTCAACAAGTTATTGTAAACCTGCAAAAGGTATTTACCATTTTTGCCTCCATTTTCATAAAGGGCCCTCTCTACTCTGATGACGGCAGATAAATCGTTCTCAAATTCCATATCTAAAGTTTAGTGGTGAACGTCCTGTTAGGCCGAGACTGAGACATGGACTCTCCCGCATTCCCCAGTCAACTCGCGATCATGGCGAAATAACGAGAGCTCAAAAGTAACACTAATCACGGAAGATATCCCGTACAAGTTTAGTTAAGTTATAAACCGTGAAAGCTTAAAACATTGTGTTCAAGATATTAGTTCGTTTGTTTCAAAGCTAAATATTCTTATTTTATTACAAAGAATCCTATTAAAAACCGCTGAATTGAATAGCAGACACACACTTGACATTGCACTTGACTGAGGTCTGTAAGTGTGACTGAGTTCAGTAATCAGTGTACTTTATGTCAATGACAACACCATAGGCGCCTTGCATTTGCAACTGTAAATGTGAAAATGTGTGTAATTTTGAAAATGTCATATCGTTTCACCAATTATTATTAAAGACCGAAAAAGTCGAAATGTCGGTTTTCACAAAATTTTAAACCGGTTTCTGAAATGTCTTCCAAAACCGGTTTAACCGGTTTTTTCGATTTCGGTGATACCGGTTTTGTGACCCCTAGTCACACGACACTACCAGAGCTGCAGAATATTTGAGTAGGCCACTTACAAAATACTCAAACCCGTCAGACAGTCTGGTGTCACGTATTAGTTATTGAGTCGTTAGCATAGATGATACTCACATTCACAAACAAAGTTACATTTGACTGAATTAATATTATTATCATGTCAATGAGTTATGCCATCATGTCAATGAATTATGTCATCAACCAAAAAAAATACGAAAAATTAATAATAATACAATATTTGAGGCAATTAATTCAGTGTCAAAAATAAAATTAATATGAAAATAAATGTAGTCTAGCATCCAGAGGCATAAAATAAGATATCACAGGATTCACAGGCTAAGCGATCACTTCATTCTCAAGCGTGTTTAATGCCCGATCCAGACTCTCGCGAGGCGCCTCCTGCAGAGTGGAGGCTGCACGAGTGCTAGCAATCCACACTCTCGATTGATTCACTTGCCCGCTACGTCTTCTACAAAATGGATGTGATTGAAGTGACTGCGTTAGTTACTTTATGTGCCTACCAATATTATTTATTTATTTATTTGCTAACATGTAAAACACTGGTTATTAGGCACGCATTAAAATTTCATGACACAGTATTAAGACATGCACCCTGTAAGGGCATTGCAAATATTTTATATATCAAATTATTAGATTACTTAAAATATTGATTCTAATTATTACAATGGGACGGGCAACTTGTGGAACTAATGGCGCTAGCACCGCATGAACCTAACATAGTCATTGGTTGAAAATCTGTCAATGTCATTTTATATTTCAAAATAGTTTGATCTCATTGGTCACATTGGGTCTAAGCGATGGACACGCCATCTACAATCAGCTTTGACCAGCCAACCCCATTAATTGCATTAAAATTGTTTACATTACAAATATTATATTACATTAATTATACAAAACATTATTCAATAATTTATTTATTATTTTATAAAATCATTATTATCAGTTCGTTCAATCATTTTTGTCATAGGTATAGGTAATGTAGCAACTAATATTATTTTACATATACGTCAAGTTAATATTATTACAGGATAAATCGATTCACAATTTGTCAGTTTTAAATTCCTCAACGGTAAAGTCTAAAGCCTTTCTTGATTAACAAAGATTTCAACTGTTTCCTTACTCTGCAGCAGTTACAACAAAGTGAGCGAGCGCGAGAGTGTGGATGATTCCCTCGCCTCACCCCTCGCATCCTTTGACTCGCGTCCGAAAAACCGACACAAAACGGAGCGACAGCGAGGCGAGGCGAGGGAAGACGAGAGGACACAAGAACACCGTCCACACTCTCGTACTCGCGTTCCCTCGTGTAGCCTCGTGGAGAGTCTGGATCGGGCATTACATTTAAGTAGGTAATCTGATATTTTGAAATAAACTTTTTTTTAAAGTTTAGTTTTAATGCAATTTTTAAATTTCTTGAAGGGTACATAGATTACGAGTTTTAATGGGAAGTTTGTTGTAGAAGCGTACATTTTTTTTTGTAAATTAACCCATGAACGAGTTGCACTCTGTGGAGGTACAGTACCTACGGAAGTATTTCTCAAAGGTTTATGAAATAAGCTTTCTTCAAAAGAATTTAAAACTCGCCAGTATTTTTTTAGTTAAGAATTTTATACGAAATATCCGTATACGGTGTTGATGTGTGTATTATAATAAAAGTACTCTGTGGTGCGCAACCTGTAAAGGCTGCTTTACGCCGGGGCAACACTGCGGCATTGCAGCATGCTACATATTGTGGCGTGCGTCATCTTGTGGTGTGCTACAAATAACCTATGTATGCGGCAATTGCGGTATGCTGCAGCCTATTTTATGCGGAGGCAACATCGTGCTTATATAATTTTCAAAGCATCGTAAAACATAACCTATAAACTGTATGACGCACCAAAAATGTGGCATGGAATCCATTGTGTCTGGATCAATGATATTTTAATAAACAGATATGTTATACACCTACAAAACCACCGAAAAAAGTGGTCCGCGGGCAGCGCCAGCTCACATACACGCAGTGACGCAGAATAAAGGCAAAACAGGCCAATTGGCCCGTTTTCGAGACTTCACGATTGCGCGCTCACAACATATCTGTTTAGTGTTTACTAGAATATCATTAGTTTGAATAGAAGCTGCGACTGCGACTGGCTGCGACAGTCTGCCACATGACGCAAGTTGTTGCCATGCCGCACGATGTTTGCCACGATGTGCAACATTTTAAATGTTTGTAGCATGCGGCCTTGTGGCATGCAGCAAAGTCGCACAGTGTTGCCCCGGCGGCGGCGTAAAGCAGCCTTTAGAATCTTTGCGTCGCCAATAGGTAGTTGTTTTTCCAGGACCAACTCGCGCCAGTATCATTTTGGCTCTCGCCATCCCGAACATTACCGACCTGTAGAAGCACCGTATGATTACATATTCGCCACGGTTTACAATAAGCCAGCTGGTCTCGGGGTACAGTGCTGTTTTACAATCATGAGCCTTGAGTTCGATCCCAGCTAAAGGTCTTTTTGTGAATCGAGTAATTGTTTTTGTTTTTTTATTTCATGCATTTAAAATTTGATCCCCGAAGGTCATACTTTGGGACATGAGCGTAGGCCAAAGGCCGGCAGAAATTCGACGACATGGCTGACGGGGTATAGGGTGGCAGCTTTTTTTTTTTGCCCATTTCGACTATCTGTAGAGCGTCGACTACGCTTTTTAAACCCATCATTCAACCTCAACATACCGGAGCCAAAATGACACTGGCGCGAGACTGTCGTGTTTTTACATGCAATTTCCACAGAATTTAATTTAATTTAATAGAATTTTTACTTTGCTGGTGAACTTAAAATGGAACGTGTTATAACAGTCAATGGCTGATCGAGTCCCTATTAACTTTTCAATCACGCAATCAATCGTCGAACGTCTTTCGGAACAGCACTACCTGGCTCAATTACCTAGTATCCATGTCCAAAAATTTCGAGTCACGTGATGTCGCCAATTATCATGCTGTACATTCTTGGTCCGGACAAGCAAGGTACACCCCAGCAATTGGAGACATAGGTCGTACATTGTTGTGTCGTGCATTGCTGGTGTGTGCATTGCTGGTGTGTGCATTGCTGTGACGTGCATTATAGGGACTCAAAAATTCGCCGAAAAAGTCGCCAGAAATTGGAATGATATTTTGGTATGATAATCTCAATAAAATTTTCTCCATTTAATAGTAAATTGAGCCGGAGCGGTTCGTTTAAAATAAAGGAAAATTCTGCATGCAGTGTTTAAAATACGAATGAAAATATGAATATTATGAAGGAGCGTGCACAAAAGAGGTTTTAAGAGAAAAGCTGAGAGGACAAAAAGGTTTAAAATACTGCCGAGATAAGAAGGCGGAAGCAAAGAGGATTTATTTAACTTACAATTTAATTTTGTTGAGCGACTATAGCGATTAGCGTAAGGGAGTTTTGTTAACTGGCAATTATACCATCATTATAATCGTAGTAAACTTAATTCGAGTTAGATTAACTACTACAAGATTCGTTGGTGGTCCAAAGACAATAAGAGCGGGGAAAAGTTTTTAGAAAAAAAAAGATGGCGGTGTTCCTGCTGATTTGGTCCTCAAGATATATCCCACCATAATTATATATTTTCTTTAGGTAAATATTAATACCATAATTATTCAAAATAGCTCCAGACTTAAAATTAATACCGTTACAGAAATATCCGCCTGAAAAGACTCGGGGATTAAATCAAAACTTTCTCATTGATTTAAAAACTTTTCACTCAGCTTAAAGCGGGTAAATCCGCGGAAAAATAGCAGTATTTGATATAAGTTTGTGACGTTCGTGGACAAGCTAAATCCTCAAAGTAATTGGTTTATCTTAGGGAGGGTAGTTTCCGAGTATTTTCGGTACAGTCTTTTGTCAACCTTATGTCTACGAGAATAAAGCTCACTGTACTGCAGTCAATGAAAGAACAGCAGGTACTATTCGTTCATAGTTATTTTACCCCTGACTTTGCATCACTGTCAAAAATATAATGATCTTAATCTTCTTAGCTTTAAGGTCGCTGTTAGGTTGCAGTCAGTCCCAATTCTGTGTTAAAATTATAGTGATATTTATGTTCCTTAAAATAAAGTTGATGATGAAATGTATAATCTTAAATGTAGATTGCGGCTGTCAGATGTAAAATAAACTGTGAAAGGACTATACCTATTTTCTTTGCCGACTTCCCTTTGTAGCTTATCGATTGGCTTATCTATCTGTTTACCAAAGATATGGCTTTGTTGTGTCTATGGTTTGCGGACGTTTTTTGTGCTTCTGACCAATTTATTTAGTGTGTTGAACAAGATCTGATAGTAAGGTACCTAATTGATAACACACGAACTAATCTATGGAAGTAGCAGCTACGGCTACTTACATATAGATACGGATCGATCCTTTATTTGTTGCCTTCTATTTGTTAAAAAAAACTTTTCATTACTCATACTCTGAAAGTAGGTCTGAAGTTGCCTGAGGAGCGGGTTGAAAGTAATACTTTTCAGCCCTAGGGAGAATCGTTTTCAACTGACAGCTGTCAAATTATTAAAAAAAAATGGTTCATTTTTCTATTGAACCATGTTCCAACTTTCTATACAGCCACGATGTAAAATTGAAATAACATAAAGTTAAGTATTAATTAAAGAATATATATATTTTAAAATATCTTTACTAAAATTAAGTTTCAACTATTTCTTTAAAATAACATAGATTTGGGAAAAATATTTACCATTTTTCGATGATGAAAATGAAAAATAGGTATTGGCTGAATAGCTGGCCGGCCACAGAAAAAAAGCAAAATAGGTGGGAAAGCGGCAATATTATAGGGTAGATGACACCATAAAACAATAATTCCAAGACACCTTTCTCTAAAAAAACACTTTATTTTGGGCCTGAAAACCCGATTTATTTTCAATTAATTGCCAAATTCGATTTTTAGTTGCTTTGAAATCAATTAAATAGTCGAGTCAGTAGGCTATTGCCATACAAAGTCTATTAGAGAACCGCGTTTTGACAGCTCTTAAAAAGTATCTCAATTGATTGGTGTGTCATCTACCCCATTCGAATTCCGATCTTCATTAGTTTTTTTGAGTTGTATGTTTTTTTTTTACTTTCCTTGTATTCGTAATGAAAAGCACAGTGTTTACCTCGGGTTAAAGACTTATTTAGTCCCTCGAACTATTAGCGCCCTCGCTTCGCTCGGGCACCAAACCCCGTCTCGGGACTAAATAAGTTACTTTCACCCCTAGGGTAACAATGTACTATATCATGATGGCTTTGTAACCGCATGTTTTTTTTTTACCATATTCTCATGAAATAAACATAAAAGAAATCTACTACTATACAAACCAAATCTAGTTTTCTACACGAAAAGTATACAATATTCAGCCCGGAATTTATTGGCGGACCTTTGTGCATTTAAAATTCAAAATACTCTGGTACTGCAAACTCATATTTACTTTCCCAGCCAGTAACACAACGAACCGTAATGAAATCCGTAGCCCTTTGAAGTTCGCGTACTAGAGCAAATACTTGACGAGAATACTCGCCACTGACATATAAAAAGCTTTCAATATTGTCACTCTGTTGAAAGAGTTTGCAAACGGGTTTTGTTTGTTTATGGTATGTCCGCTTCTCATGTTTTGTGATGGTAACATTGGAGTGTAGACGTCAAAGCGGGTTTTGTTATGTTACGTCAGGAATATTAGGGGTAGGGTCAATGTCTTTAGTAAGTATAAGTACCTATAGGCATATATGTAAGCTTAATTTTAATAAAAGACCAGCTAGCTCAAAGTCACAACAGTCTCCTCTCACTGTAGAAAATTTATTTTACTGAAATGAAAATAACACAGCTATTCAGCTTCTTGTTTGGTATAGCCATAGACTAAGTACAATAAAGAAAAAATACTGTAATATGACTTGCAGTTAAAGCACAGAACAGTCTTTCTTCCGAAAAGAAAATAAATAAATAAAAGTAAGCTTTTAAAAAAAAGTGCTTTGCGTTATTTAGAGAATACTAAAGAGCCCATACAAGGCGCTTTATATTGCAGCTTTAATATTACGTAGCGAATATGAAGCAATGTACACCGTACCTAAGCGATTCACTGTACGTCGGTGAATGAAATTTAGAAACGAGCGGAGGCTTTTTAAAATTTTAAATAAGGGATAATACCTACGGACTTTTATGAAAATCACACAAAAAATGTGAAATGAGATCCTACCGAGATTACTTTTTATAAATTTAACAGGCTAGAGGAGAGGTATTGTGACGGGCATAGTGTTGTGTTCATTATTATGTTCAGCTCTTCAAGTTACAATGATAATGAAAATTCGTAATGTATATCTCTGAATAGAGCGATATTCATTTTGTATTTGTTTTTTTTTTTCCATGATTAAATTATTACCTATACCACGAGAATCTTATGAGGTTTATCGAGTCTAATTAGCTAGATGAAGAATCAGATAAGTGTATACTTATTGGTAGGTACCAAGAGATACTCATAACGAATACCAAAACCAAGAATAGAGCGATATTGATTCCGTAGCGGTCGGTATTTTTTATAATGAAGTTAAATCAACGAAAAATGGCAAAAAAGTGTCGAGTCTAAGAAACTAGTAAGGAAATCTGATAATATAAGTCTATATTGGCTTCAAGACAATAACAAATGAGGGTATTGCCATGACGTTACAGCGTAACAAATGCACACTGCGGAAATCCTTTGAGATAAAGGAGATCAGTAAAAGACGCACCATCGTTTATCCCGTAATACGATTTCCCGAATCGTTTTCAAACGTCGATTTCGATCACCACTAATCGATTTAAAAGTCGATTTCTGTCGCCACATCCTTACTCCTTAAAAATAATAGCTGCATTGGAATACAAATTCGAATTGATTTCAAATAAATGTAGCTGCCAGCTACATTAAGTTCAAATCACTTTTACTTATAGAATTTAGCTGATCCATAAAAAATACCCTTTCAATGCAGAATGCGCGTTGTTATTTATACTACTACTACAACAGCCCATAACGTCCACTGATGGACATAAGCCCCTCCCATGATAGGAGGATTTGCCTGTTATTTATAGGTAATCAAGAAAAGGTAAAGGAAAGATACACACATCAAAAAAAGTTTGTGATCACTAGCATAAGCTGATATAATTATTTAAATTGAACTTTATCAAGAAAAAAACTTTGTTGTGTGTTTTCTTTAAATAGAAATACCCTGTTTGATTTTTTTTATCTACACTTCTACACTAATATTATAAACAGGAAAGATTTGTATTTTTGTGTGTATGTTTGTAATGAATAAACTCAAAAACTACTGCGCCGATTTAAAAAAAAACTTTCACCATTAGAAAGCTACATTCACTCTGAGTAACATAGGCTATATATATATTTTATCCCAGTACTACCACGCAAACGGGGTTTTACGCGGGTGAAACCGAGTGACGTCCGCTAGTTTTTTAGGGTTCCGTACCCAAAGGGTAAAAACGGAACCCTATTACTAAGACTTCGCTGTCTGTCCGTCTGTCTGTCACCAGGCTGTATCTCATGAACTATGACAGCTAGATTGTTGAAATTTTCACAGATGATGTATTTCTGTTGCCGCTATAACAACAAATACTAAATATAGTCAATGGTACGGAACCCTTCGTGTGCGAGTCCGACTCGCACTTGGCCGGTTTTTTTTTTATAAAAACGTAACAAAAAGATTTCGAATTTTCAAAGTGATCACAAACTTTTTTTGATGTGTGTAGGTACATACCATTAACTCACGCTTTTTTTTAGATTAGGCAGAAACTTCAGTAAGCCACCTGCTCCTATTCTCACATACCTAGGTAATACTCCTTTGTCCTCGTCCATTTTTATATAGACACGCTGGTTGCGAGTACCTTCTATCTAATTGGTAATTTAACCATAAATAATATTAATATCCATCATTACCACGAAATTAAATAATTTGTACTTGATTGCTGTTGACATGTCAAACAGTATTTTATTCTAGTAGGTTCTACACGTAAATAATAATATTCGTCGAAAACAACAAAATCAATTTACTGTACCTACAACCGTTAAAGTATTCATAGTTTTCGGATAAGCTCGGTTCACGCGTTCAACCGGTGTGCTAAAGAATTAATGTATTAATAACACTTGATCCATGCGCTAAGACGGATTTATTAGTGTGGCAACACCGTGTGTATCTACTGTTTAGTGAGTTGAAAGGTAATGCTAGTGAGACAGCTATGGGGTTTTTTTTGTTTAACTCCAAATATTTGAGAATTTCTCGGGGATTTTGCCAATTCATTAAATAGACAGAATAGGATTATCATCATCATCATCAGCCTATTAATGTTCCCACTGCTGGGACACAGGCCTCCTCTCTATGAGAGGGAATGGGCTATAATCCACCACGCGGGATTATCACCGTATTTAAAATAAAACAAACGTTTTCTTTTTTTTTTCGGATGGGAAATCATCAAATGACTCCTCCCGCTCTGGGCGGAGCAGGAGGGAGTGTCAGACTTTTACTGACTAAGACCCATCCATGTTCCTTCATCGCCCTTTGTGTTCCGGGGCCACGGTATCTCTTTCGAACAGTCCCGCAGCCCCGTATAGAGAACCCCTTACATAGGCCCATGGGCAGCTTAAAAACTCTGACACCAGGTTAGGCACTATAGTTGGTGCCAGTTAAGATGAGAATAGCATTGATACCCTAACATACAAACCCTAACATACAATTTAATCGAAAGTATATCTCTATAGGGAACGTGCACAACGACGGTGCTGCCAACTGGCGTCGCCAATCCGAATCTTGTGCTCTATTAATGCTTGACATAGACTTTTCTAACAAGTAAACAGAATTAATTTTATACTGAAAATTAATTAACTAATCATAATGCATTGTTGCATTTCTGAATGTAGGTACCAATACATCCACAAAAATGAAAATAAATCAATTAGCGTAAAATTTTATTACTTTCCAAAGAATACTACTATCATACCATGTTTTGGTGAAAAACGCAAAAAATGGATAAACGCAGTAAAGAAAAATATTTGAAAACAACTTGTTTTTGTTACACTCTGCATTGAAAAGGCCCTCAAAATCAACCGTCCATGCAAACATACCAGAACCATTTATACTTCACCATACACGTGTTATATTAGACCGCACTAAAGTTCACACCGAATACCTATCCCTCAACAGTTAATCAAAGACTCCACATGTACTCAGAATATAAACCTGGTTATACCAATGATATTATATAGTAAAAAGAGGTAGATATCGCACTAGCACGCACAAATTGTTGAGGACAAAGTGACACAATTGTTGCACTTTGATAGCTAGCTATCTCTTTCTATCTTATACGTTCCGTATTATCTATCGCTGTCGTAGTTTTAAATTACTCGCAACAATATCTGAACGCCATTCAGTATGAACATGGCGTATCTTCTTTATAATATCATTGGGTTATACCCACAATAATGTTTTTAGTCGGCTGCACTCCTTTGGTTTTTTAAATTTTGTATCTAAATGCTACGGACTGCATTTTATTGATTGCTTCATCAAATGATTGTGAACGAATTGATTTATTAGAGCCTGGAGATACTGTTCTCGCTGATAAAGGATTCCCTTCCATTATAACATGTGTTGAAAATAAGAAAGCTATCTTAGTTATGCCAGCCACCATGTCTACATCACCACAATTTTCATCAGAAAGTAAACGAAAGATAT
Organism: Xestia xanthographa; assembly: GCA_905147715.2. Classification (NCBI taxonomy): domain Eukaryota; kingdom Metazoa; phylum Arthropoda; class Insecta; order Lepidoptera; family Noctuidae; genus Xestia; species Xestia xanthographa. Next base: position 9,189,303 of record LR990660.1, on the reverse strand, counting down.
AAAATTCATATTATTAAACATTTATATTACGCTGACGATCGTTATTGATAAACCGGAACTCATATTTTATACCTTTTAGCATATTCAAAAATAATATAATTGAAGAGACAATTTTGTCTAAGTAAATTGAAAGCACGATGAGAAGTGATAAGTTTCCTTTTTTGTCCGCATAGTGTCTCTTTTGTCGATTAGTGCTGCCACCTATAGTTCCTGCACGTTCCCTATAATTACATTGAGATCTACCGTAAACCCGTGATTTTTCACACCAAAAAACTTTCGTTTTCCAGCAATGATTTTTGCGCAGTGTTACCTACTTACTTTGATGTACAGAATGCTTGGTTGAACGGTCCGTTTACACTTTGTACTTATCTATCTTATCAAAGTGCAATCCAAAATATTTAGTTAAGTAATAATCCACCCACTGCTAAAGATTAGGGGCTCGAGTCAAGATAAGAACGGCAGCTAAGCTGGCCCAAATAAACAGATTATTGTACTTAGAATAATTCACGAAATCCATAAACTCCAGGAACATTGTTAACAATCTTATTACTGAGTTAATTAAACCTGTTTGCTAAAAGGTTTTGCAATGTCAATTTTGGAAGCCATCTTTATTTTCCGGCTCCAATACGTAAATCAGTAAGTACGTACTTTTCACAATATCGTAAATCATGTTTCGTATGGGACAACATGTTTTACAAGAGCAAACGTAATTTTCGCTTCAAATCAACTGCCTTTGTTTTCTGGAAACCACTAGCTTTGCATTGCAGTGTTGAAGAAATCCGCCGAAATGTCTCCCAAATTCCTTAATTTGGGAGAATTCGTGCTGCGTTTTCACCAGAAATGAGCGAGGATGCTTAGCGATATAGGTATGCATAGCTTTGTCACAGCTTGAGGTATTCTAGCTAGGGGCTGCGGGACTGCCGGGGCTGCGGGACTGTTCGAAAGAGATACCGTGGCCCCGGAACACAAAGGGAGATGAAGGAACATGGATGGGTTTCAGTCAGTAAAAGTCTGACACTCCCTTCTGTAGTCAGGAGTCATTTGATGATTTCCAATCTGAAAAAAAGGGTATTATAGCTATGTGATTGGTTAGTTTCACACACATCCCTCGCTACACTGGTAAGAAACGCAGCCTTAGCGTAAGTAACAATTTGATTGACCCCAAAAATCTGGAGAAGTTCTTCATCTGTCAAAAGGGTAAACGACCCAATTTCAGTACTAGTCCTACTAGAACGCCAGCAATAACCCGGCTCCGTTACGTTCCGCTCAATGAAGCATGAAACTTCACGCATAGTTACAAGTTTGATAACATGACGTTATAATGTAATTGAAATCGTGACATGTTCAACATACACAGGCATAGTATAGTAGAAAGCACACAACAGATAACAGGCTTACAATACATTTAACAAGTCATCTGCAGAAGACTCACTGTTTACACCGTATTACAAAATTCGCAATCACATCATCGAGTACATAAGGTGCGGGAGAAAGAACACAGCATGTCCTGTTACCGAAAACATCTGATATTTTTTTTGCCAAACTATTCTCAACTAATACAACTCCTGAAAGCCTGCAGAATTAACAGTGGCAACCACCAGAAAAGCATGAACGCAATGAAGCTGGTCGTGTTCCGGAGACACGATTTAACTGTCTTGGATCCCGCAACGAAATTAATCAAAAAAGAATAGCGGAGGAGTGAGAAAAACATAAGTTCCCTAGGTCCATAAGTCAAGTTCCAACTAAATAACCTCATTGCACTTTTAAATAATTTTACATAGCGCAATACGTTCCAGCTCGCGTAGTGTGCTACAGTTACAAATGGCGCATGGCAAAGCACTAACCTTTTACCGTCGAAGTCTGCGATATGTTACGGAAAAGCGTTTTAGTTTAAGCGAGTTGCAACGTTCCATGTCAGTATAATAATTGCACGTTTTAAGCGAGCCGATGATGCATCGGCTCTTGGCTTACTTATTATCGAGTTCACTGACTACTTTTCAACCTTATTATACATACATGAGGGTGAAAAGTGGCAAACCATCAGTGAACTCAAGTAAGTACAAGAAAATTCAAGCAAACGTATAAAAAAAAATCAGATCTTGTGAATAAACCGTAGCATTTTTTCAAATTTGGAACAGTCCTTCAATATTATGAAACAACTGATATTGAACAATTCTTGTGATTGAAGACTGTGTATGAGAAGGTAATAATATAGCTATAGAGGGAGAGAATACAGGGACGAAGGCTGGTAGAAATATACGAAAGAAATCTGAAGAACGCGTTGCGTCGAACCCGAAAAAAACGTAAATGTATCGGATTGGCATCATATTTTTTATGTTTATGCTGACCCTTTAGCTCGTAACGAAGGCAAGCCCAAGAAACACTTCCGTGACGATTTCATCATCATCATCATCAGCCTATAATGTTCCCACTGCTGGGACACGGCCTCCTCTCAATGAGGGAATGGGCTATAATCCACCACGCGGGCCAGGTGCGGATTGGTAGATGTCACATGTCTTCGAATTTTTGGTTCTAGAACATGCCTGTTTCCTCACGGTGACGATTTGTACTCGTTCTTATCTAGTTGAAGATACCAAAAGATAAAAAAAAAACCTGCAAAGCCATACAGGAAGTGTGAGTTGAGAATGAGATAAGGGGAGAAGATTAAAGCCGTCATAATAGGGTAGATGACACACCAATCAATTGAGATACTTTTTAAGAGCTGTCAAAACGCGGTTCTTTCATAGATTTTGTATGGCAATAGCACGCTGTGACGTCACTGTTTGGTCAACTCAATGACTCAATTATTTATCGATTTCAAAGCAACTAAAATCGAATTTGGTAATTATTTGAAAATAAATCGGGTTTTCAGGCCCAAAATAAAGTTTTTTTTTAGAGATTTGGGTCTTGGAATTATTGTTTTATGGTGTCAACTACTCTAATACTACACTTAAAGTACTTACGGGATAATATCCGTGATTTTCTTTTGATTTTATGAGCTCCCGATATTTCGCCACTGTTGCAAGCATCATGATCGCCGGGATCGGGGGTATTCCCGCGATCATGATACTTGCAACAGCGTCGAAATATCGGAAGCTCATAAATAAAGAAAATCACGGATATTATCCCGTAAGTACTTTAAGTGTAGTGAAAAACCGTGAAAGTCTTAAACAGTACTTTATTCATCATCTGCCTAGCCTTTTCCCAACTATCTTGGGGTCGGCTTCCAGTCTAACCGGATGCAGCTGAGTATCAGTATTTTACATGGAGGCCATGGAGCGACTGCCTATCTGACCTCCACAACCCAGTTCATACTGGGTAATACGATACCACTTTGGTAAGACTGGTTGTCAGACTTTCTGGGTCACTGACTACCTGTAACGACTGTCAAAGATGGACAAATGACAGCCGGGACCAACAGCTTAACGTGCTTTCCGAGGCACGGAGGAAACTCGGTATGTAGAGTGGTCACCCATCCACAGACCAACCTAGGCAAGCACAGCTTAACCTAAAGATCGACCCGAGCGGCTGTTATTATTTAGCCACGAGCTCCTTACAACAACAACACAACAACAACAACAACAACAGTACTTTATTACTGACTAGAATTTCTGTCCCTCCGCTGTTGAATGTCACATCACCGATAACTGTGCGTCAGTACGCCCACTAGTTGTAAACGTCCGCACTGATAACTTGCTCGATGCGATTATGATTGACACACACTGCCATTGTTCTTGTTTCATTTCAGCTCAGATAACTGAATCAATGCTTGTAATAACAGCTCTGTTATCAGGTACTTAAGTGTAGTGTAGCTGTATACTTTGATGAAAGGTCTTTGACTAAGGGTATCTGGTAACCGAGGTTGCAGGACTGCTCGAAAGAGATACCGTGAATACAAAGGGCGATGAAGGAACATGGATGAGTTTTAGTCCTGCTCCGCCAAGAGCGGGAAGAGTCGTTTGATGATTTCCCATCCGAGAAAAAAAAAAGGTATCTGGTACAGAACGATTCAGCCATCTGTTCCACGAGTGCTGAATGAGCAGCAGCGGGACTAAAATGGCCGCTTTAGCAGAATCCACGCAGAATCAGTATGATGATTCATTCATTAAATTCTTAAAATAGACTTTATTTTCATAACTATAAAGTGCATTTTAAGAATTTAAAATTTTTAACGTCATTCATATTACGATTCTGCTAAACCGGCTATTTTAGACCTCCAGGCAAGAAGTCGTGACGGCTTTGAGACTCCGATCCGGTCACATACCGCTCAATAGCTTCGGATTCATGACGCGAAAAGTCGATTCACCAAATTGTGTTGTCTGTGGAGTCATAGAAGATGTGCATCATGTCCTGTCGGAGTGTACTCATGTGGCTGTCCAAAGGCGTCAAGCTATTATCAATGGTTTTAAGTTTGACTTCTATAATAGCGTTCTGGTCTCACCATTGTCCGATGAGGCTAAAACAGTTTATTCTATTATTATTACGGTTATAAGGTTACGGGTAGGCTAGTGTAGGGTTTTAAAGATTTTACTAATTGGTTTTTAATTTTGAGGAATGGCAACACTGCCCAAACGTTATATAAGGCATGGGACTTGGCCGAGAGAGCGCAACTGTAAGTCGGTGCCTCTGTCGCTGGTTGTCTCCCGCTGGGCTTCCCTCGGGTAACCGGGGGTCTCACCCGGCGGAGACGGACCGCCGGGGCACTGTGAAGAAAGCAGCGCTGTGCAACAGCGCTGTGGCGCGCCTACAGTCACAACACAGCAACCACACATATGGGCGCATGTTTACATGCGTCCAATAGTCCATGGACAGTGTCCAACCCAAGGACGGGTCCGTTTTAACGGACCGAGGTATGGCCTCCGCGGTCAGAGGGCATAGCCCTGAAACCGCCTGCCGCGCCCCCTGGCGGGGGCGCTGCGAATTCCATCGAGAGAGCGCAATTCGTTGGAAGAAACTGTTGTGAATGTACCTCTGAAGAAGTGCATAGAAAAATAAAGTAATAAGTCTACTTTTAGTGAGTTTTATTACACTTCAGAAGTGGGATTCGAAAGGTCAGTTATTTGAATTTCTTTAAGCTATAATTAACATGTTCCGTAACCTTGTGATAAGCCTAAGGCTCGCTGTCCTATTTGGTCGGGGTACTCCCCGATAGCAAGACAATGAAAACTAGGTTTCTTACATGCTTAAAGCCTTGTGGTGTGATTTTATTTGGTCAGGGTACTCCCTGATAATACGATTACAAAATAAGGTTATGATTATAATATTATTGTGTATTCTTGTTTTTAAATTTACGTGTGAAAACCTGAACCTGTCTGCCTGTTTCATTTATTTGGGATATTCTCTGATAATGTTACAAGGCATATTAAGTTTTGGCATGTATGGTGTAATTTTATTTGGTCGGGGTAACCCCCGATAATACGATTACAAAGTAAGGTTATATGACTAATGTAGCATACAGTTACGGCAACCTTGGGTCGCAGTTTTATTCAATCGGGGCACCCCCCGACAATACGGCTGTGAGATAAGGTTGTGATTTATTGTGAATTTTTCAAAATAGATTGGAATTAACGCGAGGTTTATTAGGCACTATATAGTGATAGCATGCTTCTGTCGTAACCTTTAGTTGCAGTTTTAATTCGTTAGGACACACCCTAGTATACATGCAACCACATAGTGAAGGTGACTTTTCAATTTTGTTTTATCGAACATTTATGTCCTTAAATGTGGTCAATTCCAGGTTCAATTCAATAGCAATGGAAAAAGCTAACGGCAACGACCGGTCATTGGATAATGTTTCCCCTGGTGGTCGCCAAGAGAGCCGGCGGCGCCTGCTAACTCCAGTAAGGCGCTCATCGCAACATCGACGTGATATTTCCAATGTTCGTGACGGTGGCACTCGAAGTCGCAGCAAGTCACGAAGGCAGAGCTTTCGTGAGAAAGAATTTGAGTTTGAGCAAGAACGGGAGCGGCTACGTGTACTCGAACAGGACCTACGCAGAGAACGTGAGAAGATAACAGAGGCGCACGGGAATCGATCTGGTAGAAGCTACATGAGGAGCACGAGCCGCCATCACTCCAAAAGCCGGCAACACAGCCGCAGCCCAAATCGGCCGCGTCATCGTGAGCATCAAGCTGCAAAAGCCAAGCAGAGACGAGGTTCACGTGAGCAGAGCAACGATAGTCTACGTGGCGACGGCGCATCACAGGACAAAAGGTCACGTACCCCTTCTTTTACTGTCAAAGATGTTATAGACCTGGTGCATTCTATTAAACATGGTTTTGCATCTCAGCCGTCTACAAGTACAGTTCCAAGGAATATTGACCATAAGAATATTCTCCCTAATTTCGACCCATCAGCGAAAAACCAGCGTATTGACATTTGGCTGCGTAAAGTTAATGAATGCGCTACTGTATACGGCTGGGATGACATTACAACAACACATTTTGCAATGCAAAAACTTCAGGGTTTGGCCAAAGTTTGGTATGAGGGTCTTAACACAATTTTACATACTTGGAAGGAATGGCAAGTTAAGTTAATGAGTGCTTTCCCTTGCGAGCAAAACTATGGCCAAATCCTGGAAGATATGCTTAAGAGAAGAAGTAAGTTTGGCGAACAAATTGAAGTATATTATTATGAAAAACTTGCGTTGTTAACTCAGTGTGACATTTCGGGTAAAAACGCAGTAGATTGTATTATCCACGGTATCTCTGATCGGACTATGAAATCGAGTGCGTTGGCGCTTTGTTGTTCTCAACCTGATCAGCTTCTCCAATTCTTAATGAGCAACAAGGAAAGCCAAAACTCAGATCGTAGTTTCGCTAAAAATAATTCCAACCAATCCAATTCTAAAACAAGTCAGAATAAATCCAATCAGTCTCAGGGTTCCATGTTCTGCTTTAATTGTAAGGAGCGAGGTCACCCATACTTACGTTGTCCAAAGCCACTAATCAAATGCAATAAATGCAACAAGATCGGTCATACGGCAGATTATTGCTCGCAATTTACTAAATCCGACAATATAGAAAGTAAAACTGGAGCACCAACCAAAACAATGTGTATTTCGAGCTCTAGTCCCAACTCAAAATTCATAAAGCTGGTTACAGTGAATGGTAGGACCGTAGAAGCATTTATTGATTTCGGTAGCGAAGTGACGTTGGTCAGGGAGTCAATAATTTCTAGCCTTAATCTAATACACGATCAGGCCCCGTCAGTTATGAAAGGATTCGGGAATGAGATGGTCCGATCGTTAGGTAATATATTGCTCGATATAGTGGTAGATGGAGTTGATGCGAGGGTGACTTCTAGAGTTGTCGAAGATAATCTGTTGGACAAACCTATATTAATAGGCCAGTCATATACGGAGCAACCTCATATTCTTGTGTTTAAGAATTCCCACACTTTGCAATTTCATCAATTGCTCACTGAAATTCCGATGGTTTATCCCGATGCTAATAATAGTCAACTTGCTGAAGTCAGGATCGCTGCTGATGTCGAGCTTCATGGACCTGCATCCATAAGAGCTCGCGTAGATTCCGAATTTAGTGGGTGCTTAATGATGAGCAACAAAATCGTGGGTGGTCCAAATCAAGAGGTTGTTGTTTATGGTGGTGTTTACCAAGTCCAGCGTGGGAATTTAGACATTCTCGTATATCCATTTTCCATCCCCTGTAGGTTGCGAAAAGATTTTGTTGCTAGTAGGGGAGAAAAGGTAGATTTTGTCCAGAGGATAGTAATACAGTCTCCAGGAATTGCAGAGTCTGCTGATATTCGAGAAAATGACCGTGAACATGACATTCAGGAGGAAGACGTCCGCATAGGTGATTCTGTATCAAAGGACGATAGACAAAGGCTTATGAACATACTCAAGCAATATAAACACTGTTTCGCTTCAAGTTTGGAAAATTTGGGTTGTACAGATGTTACGCAAATGACAATTGAGTTAAATAGTCAACGACCTATTGTCTATCGCCCTTACAGGTTATCTCATCATGAACGAGAGAAAGTACAGTCTATGTTAGGTGAAATGTTGGAAGCAGGGATCGTTAGAGAATCGGTATCGGAGTACGCCAGTCCTATTATTTTAGTTCGAAAAAAGGATGGAAGTTTTCGAATGTGTGTCGATTATAGAATGTTGAACTCTGTAACAGTGAAGGAAAGATACCCTATGCCGATCATAGATGATGAGATAGCAAGGTTATCTGGTCAATCGTGTTTCATAACGCTTGATTTGGCATCTGGATATTACCAGGTGCCAATTTCAGAACCATGCAAACATCTAACTGCGTTTGTTACTCCAGATGGATTGTACGAATTCAACCGTATGCCATTTGGTTTAGCTAACGCACCAGCAATTTTTCAGAGGATGATTAATAAGGTCCTGGGGTCAGCTAGATTCACTCACGCTACAGCATACATGGATGACGTGCTTGTTTTTGGCAAAAATGCTGCTGAATGTCTTGATAGGCTCGAACAAATTCTCAAGCTGTTAGAAAATGCAAATCTTACGCTAAATCTGTCGAAATGCAATTTTTTGCACGATAATATTGATTATCTTGGCTATGAGATTAGCTCATCAGGAATTCGGCCCGGTGAAAAGAAAATTCAGTCAGTTATGAATTTTCCACGGCCAGTTAACATTCATGGTGTTAGGCAATTCCTTGGGCTTGCTAGTTATTTTAGGAAATTTATCAAAAATTTTGCTCAATTAGCGTCACCAATTATGCAGTTATTAAAAAAGGATTCCACATGGGTTTGGGGCCAGGAACAAGACAATGCATTCCAGCTGCTTAAATCACAATTAATAGATCGACCAGTGTTAGCTATTTATGACCACGACGCGGAGACTGAATTGCATACTGACGCCAGCAAGGATGGCGTTGGAGGCATACTCTTACAGCGGTGTAAGGATAGTGGATTTCTTCGGCCAATCGCTTATTGTAGTAGGCGTACGTCACCGGAGGAAAAACATTATCACTCTTACGAATTAGAAACGCTGGCCGTTATTCGTTCATTAGAGAAATTTCGGGTCTATTTATTAGGTAAAGAATTCAAAATAGTCACCGATTGTAGTGCTCTTCGTTCAACTTTCATGAAACGCGATCTAATACCTAGGATAGCGCGCTGGTGGCTACTGCTTCAAGAATTCAACTGTTCAGTTGAATATCGATCAGGCACTAAAATGACCCATGTAGATGCGTTATCTCGCAATCCTATTTCAAATGATTCTATGACTGATTCCTCTAGTCTGTGTCCTCAAGTAATGGTTATTAGTAACGAAGACTGGCTACATACCCTTCAGCTGGGGGACTCTGAGCTGGAACGTGTTAAACAAGTTTTAGAGAAGGATTTAGACCCCAAGAATCTCCAATATATCAAAGATAATTATGTAGTTCAAGATAATAAGTTATATAGGTGTGTTAACGGGGATAAAGACACTGTTCGCTGGGCAGTCCCGAAGGGGGCGAGGTGGCAATTATGTAGGATGAACCATGACGATATTGGTCATCTAGGATTAGAAAAGACTTTGGAAAGGATTAAAAGTAAATATTGGTTTCCAAAGATGTCACGGTTTATCAAAAAGTATGTGTCTGCTTGTATCGATTGCGCTTACGCTAAGAAGTCCACGTGTACGAACGAAGGCTTATTACATCCAATCGAAAAAGTAGGGTCACCGTTTCACACCCTGCATATTGACCACCTGGGCCCCTTCGTCAGATCCAAACGAGGATACTCTTACCTTCTAATAGTGGTAGACTCATTTACTAAGTTTGTGTTCATAAAGCCAGTCCGAAACACTAATACCCAAAACGTAGTTCGTGCCCTGGATGACATATTCTACACATTTAGAATGCCTGACCGTTTGATCAGTGATCGTGGCAGTTGCTTCACGTCAAACTTATTTAAAAGATACTGTTACGATAAAGGTATAAAACACATCTTGAATGCTGTCTCAAGTCCCAAATCAAACGGCCAGGTAGAACGATATAACCGAACCATCTTAAATTCATTGAAAGCACTAAACCTGAGACATGATGAGCGGGGTTGGGATGACCAGTTAGGAAAAATACAATGGGGGCTGAATAACACTGTTCAAAAGACGACCGGTAGGAGACCATCTGAAATCATGTTCGGTACGTCCATGAACAGTGAAATCAATCCTAATTTAAATGAGATAGCAGACGTGACTAGAGAAAATATAGATGTAACCACTATCCGAAATCAAGTTAAAGAGAGAATAGACACCGAACAAGTAAAGCAGAAGCTACGCTACGATCAGAACAGACGCCCTGCTAAGATATACAATACGGGCGATTTAGTCAAAATTACTAAAGTTACTTTTAATAATGATGGGAAGAGCAAGAAACTTCTCCCGGCCTACACTGGACCATATCGAGTCACTAAAGTTTTAGGTCAAGATAGATACAAGATAGCGTCTATTCCCGGTTTCAGTAATAGTACAAATAAACGCACTACCACTGTAGCAGCTGATCGAATGCTTCCGTGGGTACATGTAGTTGCTCTACAACTCAATAAATCTGATTCTAGTGAATCTAGTGATGATAACGAACTTAGTTATTCATAGTGGTCTTATATGTACGGTTCTACGGTACAATTATTACAGAATGTTTAATATTGTTGTTACAGACCGAACGTGAGAACTGATTGGTTCACGTCATCGGTTACTACACAACTGGAGGCAAGAATTGATTGGTTTGCCTAGAGTCTTGGAGTCTCTGATCAGGTGTCAGAATTGATTGGTTCACAACCTAATAGAGTACACAAGTTCAGTAGCGAAAGTGATTGGTTCGCAGTAGCAAGTTTTGGAGTCTCTGAGCAGGTGTGAGAATTGATTGGTTCACAACCTACTAGAGCACACAAGTTCAGTAGCGAGAAGTGATTGGTTCGCAGTAGCAACAGCTCAAATATAAACGTTTTGAATGATTGACAAATAGGGTATAAACTGATCTTAAAACTAGCCCTACAAATATACACACTTTTGGCGCGAATTGATTGGCTTTCCAAAATTGTTGAAGATTCGTTTTTGTTGTGAAAAACTGATAGTACATCTATTATTATAGTTTTATAACTTTTATTTAATAAGGATATGGATTATGGATTTCATAAATGTATTAGTTTAGTTAAATCAAATTTAATCGTGTTCGTGGATTAATGATAACTGTTGTAACAAAATGATTATTTTTTTTCTTTAATGTTTTGTTTGTTTATTTAAAAGTGATAAGCTTTAAAGTGTTATAAGAATGAATGTGGTCTAATTGTTTATGTTGTTAATGTTTAGAACAAATGTAATCTATAATCTCAAAATCACTTGGTTGTCTATACAATATATTGTATTTTTTTTTCTCCTATTCATCATGAGCTTCTCTCAGCCAAGAGTGTAGGGTGTTTAGTTATCACATGAGGCGTGTATGAGGGCATACACGTTGTCAGGACGGTCGAGTGTAGGGTTTTAAAGATTTTACTAATTGGTTTTTATTTTTGAGGAATGGCAACACTGCCCAAACGTTATATAAGGCATGGGACTTGGCCGAGAGAGCGCAATTCGTTGGAAGAAACTGTTGTGAATGTACCTCTGAAGAAGTGCATAGAAAAATAAAGTAATAAGTCTACTTTTAGTGAGTTTTATTACACTAGTTTAGTTTATAAGTTACATATAATAATATGTTATTTAATTGTATGTGATTATCGGGGTGACATATTCTTTACAGAAAACACCCCGTTAATAAATAAAGATTTAAAAAAAAGAATCTTTTTGCTCGTGGTCAAATTTTGATGTGACGCGGACATTTTGTTTTTTAATATACTTTTATTTCATCATCTTCTTGCCCTTGTTCCATGTTGACAGATTAACTCAGGCTTGGATTACTAATTTATAATAACTACTTGGATTTGGTGCAATTATATTAACCCGTATGCTCCCGGCCGTGCCTCCAGAGGCACGGTGCATTGTTATTTTAATTGTGTCTGTAATTGCGGGTATTGAAGTGTTAAATTAATTTATCTGATTTTTGCCCTGCTAGAAGATTTTACAATTGACCTATAATACAATACGTAGTAAATTCTTTATCCATTGGATTTTACTAGGACGCCGCTTAAAAAAATATTCCCAAAGTTGATCAGCGCCATCTATTGATATATATTGAAGCGTAGTGACAAACGTCAGTTGAAAATTCTGCATTGGGCAAAGAAAAGAAGATCCTTATTTTTTATTCTTCAATCCAACAGAACATTTAGCTTCTCAGTTTATAACTTCAACGAAATTAAAATTAACGTAAATGCATAAAGCTCTTGGATTTCCAGTTAGCTACGTCATATTATAATAACAACAGCTTACATGATAATACATGTAATTATCACTCCAACTCCTTTGAAATAACATTCTCAAACGAAGCCTGCCCTCAGGGAATCTAATGCTACACAGCAAACAGACCCTTGTAAATCATTCCCTCCCATAATAATCGTATCGAAATTCCCGTGACAGTCGAATAAATTACGTACTGAGTCAAACTAATCGCCTAACGTAATCAGTAAATACCGATAATCGTTTATCGAGATTACGAGAATACACGCCTTAAGTCGCGCGTAACGAGAGGCGAAGGTAACTATTTTAGGGAGCCTTAAGGGATCCCCGGAGTAATTAATCTTCATCATCTAAGGATCCCTTCGGGTAGTTTTGGGGATTGCTAAGTACATGGATACACGAATGATAACGTGCGGCGGAAGCTGGCAGATAAAAGGAAAACAGAGGTCAGTCGCATATTTTACTTAACTTTGACGTCCATTTAATGTGCAAGCATAGATAAAAATAACTTAAATTTGTGGTGGGGTTAAATAGAATAAATACCTAAAGTTATTCAAATTAATAGCAAACGTGCTAATGTAAAATTAATGTTCATAGTCCAATTAGACGTAAAAATATTGTGTTTGTAATTTGATAAGAATAGTTTATGAAATAAAAAATATAGATAGGTACTATCGAAGCGGTTAAATGTGACTTGGCACGCAAACACGCTAATATGCAGTAGATATCGATTAAATATTGTTTTTTATGCACGTAGGTTATCAAAAGCTTAACAAAGATAGTTTATAATTATTACATTCATAATTTACATCAATATTGTGTTACTTATCATTAAGTCAATGGCAAACACCATTCACCTATAAATTTTACACAAAAGGTCAAAAAGTTTTGCTAGTTAGAATTTGTTCAAGTCCAGTAGTGGCTGCGTCCAAATAGCTTCTTGACCAACGTCGACCATCTCTCCAGTTTCAAGCACTTGGCAACCCTTTAGTGATCGTATCGAGAATGTCAGGAGGAAGTGACATTTCGTTTTGACAGCTGTCAATTAGAACTATAGCGGGAACTGCTTGCGGTAAATAATTGATTGAATATTTAATTAGAGAATCATAATCTCGAATCCGGCTCGAAGGAGCAAATTTTGAGTATCAGCTCCAGTTGTGTGGTGGTCTTGACTATTGAAGATGGAGTAAAACTAGTTGCTGATATAAAAAAGGGCTGTATTTCTAATTAAATAGGTGGTTACAGATAGCCGTTGTGCGCACGTCAAAGGGCGTCGGTCAGTGAGTGGCCGCAGACGGGTGTTGCTAACACAGATAATATAAAAATATAGATTAAATAGTGGCACGACGCACAGATAATAAAAAATGGAAGTTTTTTATCCGATGTGACGCTGGAACAATATAAGAGTAGGTAGCAGCGTTAAGGCACTGGCTTAATGATATTGACATGTGGGGTTAACCTCTAACGAAATAAAATAATAACCATCACTTTGATTAGGTAATTGTCAGTGTGGATCGCTTCATTTAAAACGATTCCATTTGGGCATGCCCTTTCTATTAATAGAAAACCGGTTTCCATAATGGAAACTTTCAATTACACCCTTGTTTTCTACCCTTTATTTTCCTAGTACACCCGCCATTTCCGAACTCATCGTAACAAAATGACGTCAGTTTTTATTAAAACAGTATCAGAAAAACAACTTCGCTGCCATCTTGGAGGCACAAAATTACTTCTTTTTTTAATTAAAGTATAATGACGTTAGCAGAACTTTGTTAATTTATCTGGTAAACTTGTGAAATAAACTGAGTGGGAACCATAGAAAGTTTTGAGAAACAACTTCATAATTTAAGTTTTAATTATGTGTTGGAACTTGGATACTTGGGAGAGACGTGTTGGGGACTGATATATGTTTTGTTAAGTACTGTTCGCGATCTCAGAGAACTTCGTTGCTAGGTAAGGTTTTGAGGCTAAAAGAAGAAAGACAGAAGGTCGTCCTCACTGAAGTAGGCTCAAGAATATATAGCAGTGTGACGATATGGACTCGTTTCTGACTTATTGGTCAAAGAAGGCAAAACACAGTGAGAACTGGTAATTTATATAAGTATTTTATTTTATACTGTTCTGGAAACTTACAGCTAATCTATACAATGTTCTTAAACTATACGATTTCGAAGGCCATTTACAAATAAATGCAAATAACTCATCTGCCACGCTCCAGACACATGACAGCGATTCTAAAAACATTGTATTTGTTGTCTCTCTTTCTTATGGCGTTTATTTAAATTTATAATCTGTTAAATGTTTTTATTTATTTATTTAAACTTCATGTACAAGAGTGGTACATAGGCGGACTTAATGCCACAAGGCATTCTCTACCTTTTTTACAATAGGACCGACCATACCTGCGTTATATAAATTTTGATTGAAACCCACGAACGAACATACCTGCAACAAATACATAAAGATTAATAATGAGTTAATAACTTAGTAGATTAATGGTAGTTTGAAAGAACATGATATTCTAACAAGATAGGGATCTATCCAACGTGGCAATGTTGCCAGTACTTGCCAGCCTTCTGGGCACTATTCTCGTTGACAGTTATGCGGACGAATTTTCGAACTTTTCTGCTATCAATACTACTTTTTTTATTATATTATAAGTTTGTTTTGTGAATTAAGTAAATACGTATTCAATAGACAAATCGATAGACACAAAAAATAAGTCGATATTCAACCAGCATAATGTTCAATGTTTGTAAAACTCTGTAAAAGAGTTTCATAACATGGCACGCATTGGTATTCCAACATTAGAGTGTGGGCCAGAGTGTAAACATCCTAATGATTTGACACCGTAGCCGTACCATGTAGTACTTAATAATTCCATACTTGACACCACAGCGTCATGTTCACAGATTCTTTGTTACAACTGCAACATAACAACACGCCTGTAATTCCAGAAGGGTAGCAGAGGTGTACATTTCGCAAGTTTTACGTAATAGGGACCTAGAGAGTCTATTGCCGTCAAACGGGCACAATACGCTAGTTTCCACCATCAATAAATTACAAATCTATTTAGTCCATCTGTTAGAGTATTGGAAAATAATGGACACATATTTTTTGTTTTTCTAAATCAATGAATCAATATTTCATTGTTTTAGAAAAACAAAAAATACGTGTACTAAGAAAAAACGCATCAAAATTCGGGAGTCTCGCGACGTCAGAAAGCACTAATCATTATACCACGGCGGCCGCGGCGCCGCGGGCGTGACGTATTAAGAATTTTAAAAGCGTCGTATCTTCGTCAATTTTGGTTTACGTAACAAAAGAAAAAATACGGGTCAAATATTTTTTGATAATGTCACTGCAATTTTTCAGTTGACAAGCCTGCTGCCACATAAATTTTCTTTGAAAAAAATCAGCTGTTTTATACGCAATTGTTATATCTACACGGTCACAAAAATGTGGAACAACTGTTTTTTATTATTGAGGGGGGGTGTCGGAATGGTGTAAGTATTAAATACGTGGTAAGCGTTTGTCAATGCCTCTTCCACCCTGTATAACAAGCCTCAATCATCAAAATATAAAACTTACCATGTACTCGAGAATAACACAAAAATTGCCGACGAACGAGCAATATCACAGAGCGATCAAAAGTATAATACTTTGCAGAGCCACTCAAGCTCAAAATTACACATTACGGTCTATAAGCAGACTGCGATAAACTTAGGGTTACCATACGTATAGATTTATATGGACATAGTTTAGCTTTTCGGACCTCTGCCCAAACAGATTGTCAACTGAGGGGATTTTAAAAGAAATTAAATGGCCACCATCAAATGTCTGGACTTTTTTGCATAATTATGTTCTGCTGTTTGTCACAAGATATAGATTCAAGCGTTATTTTGCAGAAAAAACATTAAATGTTATGAAATATTTAGTGTTAATTTCGGGAAAAAGATCTAGGCTTGTATGCAGGATGCAGCACCAATCCGCGTGCAATATTTTTATTTATTTATTATATTATTTTATTTATTATTTATTATATGCACATGCATAGAAAGCGAAAATTAGAATGCCATGCACCCAAAACGATACACGACACGTGTTTCACCCCTCCACGGGGCTTCCTCATGTCGCACGTCCTCCAAAAAACTGTCTTTACACAAAAAAAAAACAGTTGAGATTATTTTTGTGTTCTTATCGATGGTTTGCGTAAAAAAACTTTCGCTTATGCTATTCGGCGATTTATTTTTGTATAATTATGGCGGTTTTTTCTTTCAAATATGGAACAAGAGTGGGGTATTATCTAAAAACCAACATATTTTGTGTTATGAGAGTTTTTAAAGGACGAGCGATGTGAAGTGTAGTTGACTCAACGACCGCTCGGGCACGAAACAACTTTTCATATTTCGAAATGGGAACCTTAGACACATATAACATGTAGGAATAAGTGAATTTAGGACGTCGTAACTGCGTTATAGCTCCTGAAATTGAAGCTAACTAACTTTAACCGTTCTACGAGATATAGCGACACATTGAACTAAGTTCAAGGGTTTTGGGACAGGATCCAATTTGGTCTGAGGATAGCTTGTTAGCCACGGTCAGATATTTTGGCACGTATCGGCAGGAATCAGGGAAAGGATAAATAATTTTAAGGAGGTAAAAAAGGATTTGCTGGAAAGCCAGGTTGGTTGACGATGGTTCGGGACCTGACAATAAGTAAGTATAATAAGTAAGCATCGTCGCTAGTAGAAGATTCCTAATACTAATGTCAAAAGGAAGTAGGTACCTACTGGAAATAGTATTTAAGTACCTGTATTATAGGTAAAATATTGATGTTTGGTTATGCAATTCTCCTCATGTGTGAGTCACAGTAACTTTTATTTATGACGCCCGTAGCTATAAAATTGCATGAAAAATATTACTGAAAAGTACATATATTTATGAAAACATAATTCATGAAATCCATATAGCTTTAGTTATCGTTTACGTTTTTAAGTTAGCCTTAAACAAATATGGCGGCGTATGTTCAAATTGTTTAAAATCTCATTAAGATAAGGACGTTCACACTCGCGTGTGTCTGATTGATGCGAAAAGTTTCTTCTATCAAATCAAACAATATACATGTCGCAGCTAATTCGTATAACACGCCGTTTTACATAATGGCTAGCCGGATTGAAAAACGGCGCCGTTATGTAATACGGCGTCCTCACGTATAGCCGGATTGTGGTGGCGATACGTTCGACAAAGCGGCGTCCAACGTTTAGCCGTATTGTCAGCAATTCCGATACTTCAAGTAACCTACTAAAATTGTCCTAAAAGCCTTGCTAGCTGCCATGAGGAGCGTAGTCCGAAGGCCGGCGGAGCGACGACGACATTTGTGACAGAAAGTGGATGTGTAATGCGAGTCGTAGCGAGCGCGCGTCATGGAGTCGTAGAAGGTTCTAAATTTGCTTATATCTCGAAAACGGTGCGTCCTATCGCAAAAATAATGAAAAATTCACCCCCCTTTTAGAAACCTCCAGCAACGTAATTCCCCTGACACGTAATTCTCAACATGTAGGTAAAAAAAAAAAAACAGAAAGGCGGGAAAAGTTTGATTGTGACACCGTTGTCGATTGCGACGCCATGTTTCTTGTTATGATCATGCAGCGCCACTTGCGGCGATAAGTGGAACTAAAACTTTCAAAGCGGCGTATCGACGATGCGCCCGTTTGTATAACGGCGGCACGTTATTACGCCGCTTTAACGAACGCGAAGGGCTCATTCAATGCGGCGTACTTTATTTCAGCCGAATTGTAATCCGGCTGAACGTGACGACGCCGTATTGCATAACGGCGCCGTTTTTCAATCCGGCTAGCCATTATGTAAAACGGCTAGTTATACGAATTGGCTGCGAAATACATATAACACAGTACAGAAAATTATACAAACTAAACTCAGTAGCAGCCCGAAACGAAAGCTTTTTTTTTCAGTAATTCTGGTGTTTCGTGATATGTTATCTACAATCAATCGCATTATTGACACATACAAGTCAATATTAACAAAGAAAGGACTATAGTTTAGTAACGTTTATCAATCAATAGGTGCACAAACAGCTTATCAATCAAAGTCAAATAGCACGAAAATAAATATAATCGTTAAACTTTGAGCTGATAATAATGTTTACAATATTATATATATTAAAATAAATCAAATATTCATCATCACACGTATCAATTTAATACATTTTTCACAATCACATTTACACTAAAATATTAGTATCGAGGCCTCCTTCATATCCTCATATACTTAATAATAAGCTTACGCCATTTTATTTATTTAATAGGTAAAATAAATATCCATTTTGATTTATTTATTTATAGCCAGTGTTGCAGTGTTGCGCCAGTTTATTACATACGGGACCAAAACGTGGTCGCTCACAATGGGCCTCATCAGAAGGCTTAAAGTCACCCAAAGGGCAATGGACAGGGCTATGCTCGGAGTTTCCTTGCGCGATCGAATCAGAAATGAAAACATCAATTATTTAAATGTATAGACGTACGAAACCTCTAGCTCTGTTGTGTTGACGTTTTGCACTAGTCAGGTGTGACGTCACCAGCGACGCCATGACACTGGCGAGCGTTTCGGTGGGAATTTTAAATCGAAAAACTAAAATGTTCTTTTTTAACTATTAAACCTTAACTGTGGCCAAAAATATGAAATTGATTTTAAATAATTTACGTTTCCGAACATTATAGGACAGTTTTTCAAAATTTGTCATCATGTCTATTGCCAAACTTAAGTGGCAGTGGGCAGCCCAGGGCACATTGCCCGCAGGACGGGTGGCCGATGGGCCCGAAAAGTTCTGGAGTGGCGACCGCGAACCAGAAGACGTTGGGTTGAAAGACCTCCCACTAGGTGGACCGATGACCTGGTGAAGGTTGGGGAATTCGCTGGATGCGAGTCGCACGGGACCGGTCAATGTGGCCACACTTGGGGGAGGCCTATGTCCAGCAGTGGACGTCTTTCGGCTGAAATGATGAAGACGGTAAAAATTTGGACATTTTGCGAATTGGACATTCTGCGCCTAAACGATATCAAGGTTAAAATATCCTTTACTGGACATCGATTTAAGGGGTGGGGAGGAGGGGGGAGGGGGAGGGGGGGGAGGAGGTACCCCCTGTACCACCCCCACCCCGCGGAGCCCCATGGTTATGGAGATATCCATGGTTAAAGTTTTGAGGTTAGAATAGCACTATTTAGTTATTTTGAATAAAAATTTAGTATCGTTTGGCAGGAGGAGGGAGGGGGGAGGTGTCCCCTGTGCCCTGACACCACTCCCATGTAAGCCGACGCATCGTTCTAGAGAAAAACAAATTATATAAATTGAACTATTATGCTCTTGCATCCGAGTCGAGGGAGACCCGGTCGACGGAGCCCCGCTTCGCGGGGCTCTTACTTCTGAATGGTTAATAAAAAAATAACCACGAAGGGTATGGCGGGGTCTATTCGCTCGCTTCGCTCGCTCATTCGACCCCGCCATACCCTTCTAACCTAATCTATCCGTGTCGGGGTGCCCCAAGTCGGCTGCAAAACTAGTTTGTTTATTACAAAAACTCGATTAATCATTGATTTGATTATTTTTTAAAGAAAAACCGATTTATTTATAATCGATTTTTTTGCTAAGAAAAAATAATCGATTATTTAATAATCGATTGTAATGATAAATCTGACTAGTACTAGATTATCTGTGAATCTGTGCTAAAAATGTGAAAATGGTGTGTTAGTTCGTATTTGAATAGAAACTATAAAGAATTAAATCTCGTAAACCATGGGCTTCCGCGTATTGAAAATTTGTGAAAAGCTTTCTATTTATGTGTATTATCTACAAAAAAAAATATGAACTTCGAAAGTTTTGTCTAGTAATGGAAATCGGTGTGTTAAGTTCGTATTTGTATAGACACTTTAGAGAATTAAATCTCGTAAACCGTGGGCGGCCGCGTATTGAAATTTTGTGAAAAGCTTTATAACTAAGTGTACTATCTACAAAAAAAAAAATAACTTCGAAACTCATGTCCAGTAATGGAAAGTTTATCCAAGATGACACATACACACACATCGGCAAGAATTAATTTCATTGTCTGCAATCTTTGTCATAATATTGTATAAATTTGTAGCCACAAACATATTAATACGAACAATGAATTGTAGCTAAACATTGTTACAATATTATGGAACACAAATAGTAGACAATCAATTGAATTCATGTCGTTGTTTACATATCTTTGAAGCTGACTATGTCTATATTCACACATTCTGATTTAAGAGAGGACAAAAGCAAAACTTAGTTGCTAAGATTTATTACAATTTATATCCCTATTTTATATCTATAGAGCACACGAAACTCATTTTTTTTTCGGGGCATCTCCCGCGGCGGCCGGGACGTTGAGAGGTTCTCTCCCTCTCACGTTCCGCCACCTCCTTCTCTAGCATTACTGCTTCGCAGAAGGAGGTGACGGCGTCCCATTCCAGCACACCAAACTCCTTAATTACGAACTTTCGAAGGGCTTTTCAAACTGACGACGTGCGATTGTTCAAAATTCGAATACAGTCGTCATCATCATCATCATCATCACCATTTTCCTGCCCTTATCCCAATTTCTTTAGGGTCGGCGCAGCATATCTTCTTCCACACTTTTCTATTACTCGTCATATCATCAGTCACCTCCTTTCTAGAATATCATCCTTCACACCAGGGATGTTACGGAGGTGGTTTTATCGGAACCGGAATCGGAGTCGGAGTTCGTAAATTTGGTTTGTCGGAGTCGGAGTCGGAACCGGAACCGGAATCGGAGTCGTAGGCGGAGTCGAAGGCGAGATCGGAAGTGGTGGCAGAAGAAAAATGTGTTAAGGGCAGGCAATAAAATAAAATAAGTAGTGATTTATGAATCGATGACAGAACGCGTACTGTGTTCCCCGGGCGACATGCATAAACCTGTTCGTACACGTTAGCCGCAGCCGCCGCGCGTCGTCGCCGCCACCCGCCGCTATCTGCTATGCTTCGACGTCCGATTAAAACCTCCGATTTAAAAGTATCGGAACCGAAGTCGGAGCCGGAGGTGTAAAATCAATCGGAAGTTCTGACGTATCGGACTCGGAGTCAAAGTTTCGTAACATCCCTGCTTCACACAGTCCATCTATCGCTTCTTTGGTTTTCCTCTACTCTTATAGCCTACATTCAAAGTCAACATTGTGTCACTACATTTTCAACATTCGAATTTCGAATACAGTTCGAAAACAATAATTATGTTGATACCTACTTACTTGTATTGATTTCTCAATTTCAGCCATTTGTCACGTCTCAAGGACTTTATGAAGTAATCCATCGTTCAACTTTACTACCTGATGTTTAATTAATTAGTGAACTAGTTTCCGAAGCGTGACGGAGAAATATTTGTCAGAAAACACGGCAGTGCCAATCTAAGGGCCGATGTCACATTATTGAACCAATTCTTCCAGAACAATGATGACACTCATCATTTGTCTATCCTTTTCCCAACATGTTAGGGTCGGCTTCCAGTCTTACCAGATGCAGCTGGACAGAGTATTTTACATGGAGCGACTGCCTATCTGACTTCCACAACCCAGTTTACTGGTGATCAGTCTTTCAGGCCCCTAACTACCTATAACGACTGTCAAGGATTTAGAAATGACAGCTGGGACCAACGGCTTAATGTGCTTTCCGAGGCACGGAAGAATCTCGGTATGTAGGGAATGGTAACCCATCCACGGAATGTCCTAGGCAAGCACTTAGCCTGGAATTGACCGTGCGGCTGTTATTATTTAGCCACGAACTCCTACAATAATAATGACAATGGCCACTCTTAATATAAACGTGGTTTAGATCTCGTTCAGTTGCAATGTTTGACGACCTGAAAGGCGCAGCGGTAGTGAGGCTGCCTTACGTTCCTGGGGTCCCGGGTTCGTATCCCGGTAAGAGCAAATGTTTGTGTGATGAGCGAGCATGGACATTTGTTTCCGAGTCATGGATGTTTATATGTATAATAAGTATGTATTTACAAACAAAAAGCATCTATGTAGTATATCAACTGTCTGGTGTCCACGATACAAGCCTCGTTGCTTAGTGTGGCACTAGATGGCGCTGTGTGTAATGTCCAACGATATTTATTTTATGCAATGGTGAAATTAGCCCTAAAATGAACTAACCTCTCCTAGCAAGATACTGATTTTTAAGAACCAAGGACGGCTAAAAACGGTGAAATCTGAGTATAGCTGTTTTATATCAAGATTTTCGTACATTACAATAAAAGTTATTACCACTTTATTGCCCGAATGCACATTTTATGGAGATTACATACGGTTTGTTCAACTCATAAGTATTTCATAGTTATAGGGCATCAGTCATCAGTCTATACCGTTCCTACTGCTGGGATACAAGCATCCTCTCTATGAGAGGGTGTGGGCTCTAATCCAGCACGCCAGTCCATTATGGTTTGGTAGATGTCACAATCATGTATTCGAATGCTTGGCTCTAGGACATGTCGGTTTGTTCACGATGTTTTCTATCACCGTTTTGAGAGCAGTGGTGATGAAATAACAGACACAAAGTAACGAGCCTGTCTGGAATCGAACCCATGATTTACATCTCGTAAGTCAAGGGCGCTGCCATTGCTCTCGTAGTTATATTAGGCACACATAATCTTTTGGTTTTCACGTAAACAAAAAATTAAGACGATATAACAGTGCGTCGAAAACTCGTGTGACGTCACATTTGAGTAAATTTTTTATTCAAATGTGACGTCACAAGCCTCCACTCATGATCTTTGACACGTTTTATCTTCGTCAATTTTTATTAATTTGATAAAACAAAAAACACGTATCCAATATTTTTCTATAATATAACTGACGGACTAAACAGAATCTTTTTTTTTTGAGTCAGTCATCATCCCCATTCCAACGTTTTTCAGAACAAATAAACTAAACGAATATTTTCCGCACTTAAACATAAAATACGAGGTAATTAGCAACGAATGCGGGGTACGGAAACTCATTAGTTAGTTCTACGTAATGTATGGCACTATGGGGCAGTTAGGGAAGCTGTGGAAAATATGGGATTTTACTTGAAAACAAAAAGAAGGAAGGAAGAAACAAAAAACAGTGAGTTAAAACAACGTTTTTGTTAACGTGTAAATTAGAACGTTTTTTATAATTGGAAATACGTTTTGCACATGAAATGCACGAACTACACTGGCCTGCAAAAATAAGTATCGCACTTTTAAAATTGCAATAACTTTTTAAGTAGGTAGGTACGCAAGATATACTTTCGAAACAAAAAGGACTCGAAAAATAGTTTAATTTTGTACATAAAAACTAATAAAGCTGATAAAAATTGCTATGAAACGTTTTTTATTTGAAATCTCTAACTTCTATAGTTTAGAAAAAAAAATGTAAAAGTGTAGTACTTAGTTTTGCAGGCCAGTGTATTTTATTCATAGAAATACCACTAACTATAAGACGTCTTATATTGACACTGGCTGTTTTTGAACTCAGTTTGTGCTGCTCATTCAATTTCTTTGGTGCAATCTCGCCTAGATCACATAATTACCAAGTTAAAATAATTTTGAGTATGAATATTGTCATGATTAGTAAATATTGTAAAATGTCGTAAAGAACAATTTATCAATGTTATTTTTTTTTTGTTTTATTTTTTTTTAAATCCGGATGACTTTTTATCACTTTCCAAAAAAATGGGTATTGACATGTGAACAGAGTAGAAGCTTTTGGCATACCTAGTTTTTTTTTTTTCACTTTTCCACAGCTTAGAAAAAAATTGATCAAAAAACGAAAGAGAACTTTGAAAAAGAAAAATAAAAATATCTAGACTTTTTATTTTTATCTTTGTTATAAACTCATTTTGTCGAGAATGACTGTCAGATTTATCGAAGCGATTTCTACGTACTTGCACGGCAGGGTTGATAAAAATCATGATTTTTTTTTAAAACACTAGTTTTAATTAACAAGGAAAATAATTAGTTAAGTTTTTTCAAAAGGAAGACTAATTTGGCTGCCTTTTCGGTGCCTAATCTATTTATTATTTTGCTGTGCGTGTGCACCAAATTGAATGCCGAAAATATTCTTTCGACACCAGCGGAAGAAGCGACTGTACAATTGTACCTACATAGCAGTTCTTTGCTTCATTATATCCAATTCTTCTTCGGTTATTTTGTATTGCGCGCCGTAGTTTATTTCGGGGGAAGTATCTTGACACGTTTTGGCTGATTTGGTCGTAGTAAAAAAGTATTGATTTAAATCATTGATTTTTATAAAAAAATCACTTGATTTTAATCGCGATTTAAATCACTGATTTAAATCATAACAACCCTGATGCGTATGATTTGAATTTCGATTTTTTTTTCGCAATAAAAAAAAGAAACTAAGTATGCCATTTGCTTCTACTCCGTTCATCTTTTGTACCCATTTTTTTTGGAAAGTGATAAAAGTCATCCTGTATAACCCTACTCTGTCCCACAGCTGGGCAAAGGCCTCCCCCATGGCTTTTAAAATTTATTTAACATTTGCCTTCTCCGACAAATACTCATTCAAAATAATTCTCATTAGCATGCTTGAACAGCAGAATCAAGATTATAGCACTTTATAAGTGGAAAATCAATCAGGCAAATGAACCTATGAATGAATGTTAGTAGTGCAGAATGATGGCGACGATTCACAATCGGTATAAATTCGTTACAGCTTAGGTACAGCTGAAAAAATTACACTTGATTCAATAATCTGTCAAAATGTAACTTTTAATTAAAACAACGTACACCTTGATGATGTAACAAAACCAAATAATCCAAAGGGGCTGGCTGATTAGCTCGCCGTCCGTCCGTCTCATGACGACAGGCCGTGTCGACGGGGCGCGTTCGTGTTCCACGCGCGCTTCAAAGAGAGTCAGCAAAAAGGAAGGGGTCCGTAAGGACCGATGCCTGCCGGGGTTGCGGGCAGTCCCGCAACCCCGGCAGGCTTCGCAGGTTCGAAAGAGATACCGTGGCCCCGGAACACAAAGGGCGATGAAGGAACATGGATGAGTTTTAGTCAGTAAAAGTCTGACACTCCCTCCTGCTCCGCCCAGAGCGGGAGAAGTCATTTGATGATTTGATTTCCCATACGAAGAATAAAAAAAAAAAAAAAAAAAAAAAAGGGACTGTCTGATGTGTAAAATAAAGAGTGTAACAAGACTATTAACGAAGCCGAAATACACTTGTTCTTCCCGTCATTGCGATATTTTTTTGAAGTGGAAACTTCTTTAGGCGTATTGAGCACTTTTTGGGTGAACAAAAATCATGGAAGTCGCGTGACCGTCACGTACGCTTTTCGTAGCACTCGTAGCCGATCCGCTACGGCGTAGCACCACTTAGACGTGCGCGGGGCACACGTGCACCCGTAGCAGTGCTACGACTGGGGCCTGGCCTGAAGGGGGAGGGGGAGGCGGGAGGGAAAAACATTGGTCACACACAGCTCGACGATACAATTCACAAGTTACTTAGTTTTCACTTCTATCGGCAGTCCTCAAAGACTGCCCCGCATGTTTTTTTTTGTTTTAGACCATACCTGGGAACCTGCTAGTTTCGGAGATATTGAGGGTCAAAGTTCCAACTTTTTCATAAGTTTTTTTATTTTTATTTTATAGTTTTAAAATACCTCCACGACCCTCGTACTACTCAATCAACACAATTGGTCATCAGCACAAATTTTGAATGCGTTACACTGAGTCCTACCGTAAAAGTGAAAAAGTCGTTTCCCAGCAATATTTTTTGCGTACAGTTGGGGCAGCCCACGCCGCGCCGCGCCGCACAAAAGTGCTCCAAAAAAATTTAATGTTTGCTTCAACGCGCGCTAATGCAGACGGCGCACACTTTTAGTATGCAATCTGCACTAGAATAGAATGACCGAAGATGTGATTGTGCGTTGTGTGCGTTGAGTCTGCGTAAAACCCACGACGGACTTTTTGTATGCCATGCAGACATTTTGTGCGCCACAGACTGGTCCGCTCAAAAAGTCTGTCGTCTGCGCAGGCCCTTACTTAGTTTGAAGTACAGTACTGCTTGGTTGAAGGTTTCGTGAAGAGTCCGCTTACACCTTGTATAAAAAGAGCGATTACAAAATAACAGTATTATTTGAACATTCCTTTGTAAATCGTAACTAATTCCACCACAGATAATGAATCAGGCACGGAACATCCGTTTTTCACACGACGACAAAATATGACGTGTCCAGTTCAACCTGACCCCGCATTTGCAGTTTTTCAGTACAACAAGAGATCAGCTTAAATATAATCATAGTATTGCTTGATATATTTTGTTGTGAGTACGTGTAATGTCAAAAATCCAACCTTGTGATAGTTTGACTACACATTAACGTTTTACTGTGATGCAAACACACAGATTCTTATCAGAGGAACCTTGAATTACGATGACAATGACAATCTGACTAGTGTGAAGGCCATTTAAGACTAATTTTATCTAAAAATGGGAGCAAATATTTAAAATGAGAGTCTGTTTCCGCTTACGAAATATGTTCTTCCGTTGTTCTCATTGGTTATCTGTTTAAAATTATAAATGTTTGGCCACGAGGTACGCGCTCAAACGACAGGCGTGTTGCCATAGCGACTGCGGACGAAACAAATAAAAGAGATTGCTTAGAGCATGAGTCGAGTGCAGCACCGTGATACGACTTGAGACGCGATGGTACTTAGTGTACTTACTCTCACAACGGAAAAAAGTGACACCGGCGCTTGTCGCTTAAGGTTAAACAAGTCAGTCATTCTTCCATACAAACGTAGTCTGGTGACTACTCATTTGTTTGACGGTGTAGGTTCAAAATTAAAAATTGTATCAACTGATCTTTTCATTATCTAGCCCTGTATGGAAGCAGAATTGGAAAAAAAATATTGGTTTGGAAGTTATGAGCGTCGAAACTTTCATATTTCAACACTAATTTTAACTCATCTTTGGGCGTAAATAAATGACCTAAGTAGTATGAAAATGGAAAAACTAAAACCATACAAGGATAGATAATTTATTCAAAAGTTGAAATAATTTTATTTTGAACAGATACATCCAATAGATTTTTCATGATATCCATACTCCCAAAGGTCTACATAAAAAATTTCGCGCGCCCGTTTTCGTTGTAAATCATATTGCATTTCGCTACAAGTTGCCACCCCGGTCAGTGGGGAACGGGGAAGCGCGCAGTGCGTGTGTGTGCGCAGTGTGTGTGGGTGCACACAGTCATGCTCACTTGGTTAGCTGCCGCCCGGCACGTGCTGTCGTACTTACGAGTATACTATTTTATAACATTGAACTCTGGCTTGAATTTTGGATACCGATATTTCTTTATTGATAGTTTGTGTTTATTATTTTGAATTTGTTTCACGTTTTACTGACCCTGGCATTGGACTTTGCGATTCCGATTTGATAGTGATTTACGCTTAGATTTTTATTGTTTATGACGTAACATCACGCCTGTATGCTTTGAGGGGGTACGCAGATTTGTACAATACACCCAGATTTCGAAAGTTAGGTACCTATGTTTGCGGATGATGGACAGAGATTTTGTTGGCATGTCAGAAGTATTGTGAGAAGAATTTATGAATGTGTGAACCTTTACTTTGTTATTTTGTATATTTTAATTTTATGTTATCTCTTACTCTTTTAGTTCTAGTTTTAGTTACAGTAATTGGTTTATAAATACAACCGTTGTAAGTAGATAAATAAATGTTAAGTTTATAGTGGATAAGCCTATTACCATGACATGTATTGTTAATAATTTAGGTATAATAAATATTTATGGCGACTTGGTTGGGAACGACTCATCATCTGCCACCATCAGCTTTTTCCCAACTATGTTGGGGTCGGCTTCCAGTTTTACCGGATGCAGTTGAATACCAGTACCTATACATGGAGTGACTGCCTATTTGACCACCACAACCCAGTTAGTACCGTGTAATACGATACCCCTTGGTAAGACTGGCTAACAGACTTTTGGGGCCTCTGACTACCTAACGACTGTCAAAGATCTACAAATGACAGCCGGGACCAACGGCTTTATCGTGCTTTCCAAGGCACGGAGGAAACTCGGTATGTAATGGGTGGTCACCCATCCACAGACCAACCTAGGCAAGCACGGCTTAACCTAACGATCGACCCGAGCGGCTGTTATTATTTAGCCACGAGCTCCGCTTGTTTGGGAACGACTATAAATGAAAAAATAAATAAAAATATTTTTTGCAAAAACTAAAACAGACTTAAAAAAAACACAAACATAAAAAAACACTTTTATAAATTCAATTGTCAAGATAATGGACATACTTATTTGGATAAGGATTAATACTGCAAATAAGGTAGGGTACCTACGTCATATTTTTAAATAAATTTTCAAAGATAAAAATGGTTACTTACCTACTTTACTCTTTGTCTGGATAGAAGGTCTACCTATTCATGCACGAAATATTTTCAAAGAATCATCCAACAGCTATAATGAAGCCTTAGCAACGAAATATTTTTTTTACTGAGTAGGTAGGTACCTATTATTAGATATTTAAAAAATCTTTACTTGACCCACAAAATAAATACTGGCTCCATAATTATTTTAACAACATCCATTACGCTAGTTTAATAAATAAATATTGCTGGACATTACACACAGTGCCATCTAGTGCCACACTAAGTAACGAGGCTTGTATCGTGGACACCAGATATTTAATATACTACATAGATACTTTTTGTTTGTAAATACATACTTATTATACATATAAACATCCATGACTCGGAAACAAATGTCCATGCTCATCACACAAACATTTGCTCCGACCGGGATTCGAACCCGGGACCCTAAGAACGTAAGGCAGCCTGACTACCACGGCGCAAATCGGGTCGTCATTTACTACGTTACGTCGTATTTAGCTGAGCGGCACAATGCCTATTGTTGATAAATGTAGAATAAGACAATATTACAGACCGCTATTGTTAATAAATAAACAGCCAATAAACAATTTACAAAATAACATAATTTTTTATTTGATGAATCAACAACAAGCCTCACAGAGTCACAGACTCACAGTCACATCAGTCACGCTGTCGAAAAAGCAATTATCCTGACTTTGGCCGTACTAATGAGGAGTCGCCTGTGGGTTAATTATAGGTAACTAGCTAGGCTAAGTAAATACCTAGGTATTTAACATAAGTAGTAACACAGTTGCACAACCTATAAAAACAAAGGTAGGTAAGTATAAAAAAAAGTCATAGGTATTAATGAAATTATTTTTTAAACTAAATAACAATATCTACCTACATCACTACCTACCTACATTGTTCTACTTACATTCACATTTTCGCAAGCGAACTCATTGCCACGTTTCGCAAAGTCGCGGGTAAGTACCTACCTATTAGGAATATTATAGGATGTAGGAGCTTGTCCTTTCATAATAACAACTAAATTGGGTGCATAATAATTACGTTTCACTAGGTGATTTTCCTATGTTGTAAATTCCAACACCTATTAGTTTGAGTTTATGTTGTCCTTCAAACATAAATCGCATACACGCCAGCACGTGCCAACGATGATATTACACAATTACACTCGCGCCGCGCGCACAGAGTACATTATACTTATAG
This sequence comes from Xestia xanthographa, assembly GCA_905147715.2. NCBI lineage: Eukaryota > Metazoa > Arthropoda > Insecta > Lepidoptera > Noctuidae > Xestia > Xestia xanthographa. Next base: position 9,159,305 of record LR990660.1, on the reverse strand, counting down.
GCCGCGCGCCGCCGCTACAATGTCGTCCCGTCTTCAATGAAATCGCGCATGTATGCGTCACTCAGCGTTAGAAGTGTGTATGTGTACGCGCAGTAGCTTCCTTCTGCTCTTTACAGCGTCTATCCCTTTCGCTCGTGATGTCGGATGAAATAGCATGCATTTTAACCCCGCCCACCAACTAGTTCGTCCCGCTAACTTGTGCGTTCTTAAGGGCTAACATGCCTCAAATGGCTTAGCATGATCCTCCGTTACGCCTAAAATACTGCAGCATTAATATTGAAATAAATATATGGTAAAGTTGAGGATTAATGCTAGGTACTATGTGTGACGAAAAAACCATTCCATAGAACATTCTCGATAAAGAATCTAAAGTTACCTCCAAATCGAACAATAAACCGCTGGTATTCAAAAAGTACTTCATATTAGATCATGAAACTTTGCATACTAACTCAACTAACGATAAAGCAGGTCTTATGTTTTTTTTATTTTTTCCAAAAGACGAAAATTTTATTTTATAAACAATAAAAACCACTCATTTCGCACTATTCGGCCGCAGTGACTGACGTAACAACCGCTTTGTAGTGCAAGCTGATTAGAACGTTATTCTAACAGTATTACAAACGAAGTTTGAACCACCACAAATAGAGTTCCTAATCTGAGGTAGTATAGGCTCTTAAAGGCTAACATGCCTCAAAAATGGCTTAGCATGATCCTCCGATCCGCCTAAAATACTGCAGCATTATTTTGAAATAAATATATAGTAAAATTGAGGATTAATGCTAGGTACTATGTGTGACGAAAAAACCATTTCATAAACTTTTCTCGATAGAAAAAAAATCCAAAGTTACCTCCAAATCGAACAATAAACCGCTGGTATTCAAAAAGTACTTCAAATTAGATCATGAAACTTTGCATACTAACTGAACTAACTATAAAGCAGCTCTTGTGTTTTATTTTATTAGTCCAATCAATCGATATTTTGTAAATCGCAAATAACCACTCAGTTCGCACTATTCGGCCGCAGTGACTGACGTAACAAACTAACAACCGCTTTGTAGTGCAAGCTGATTAGAACGTTATTCTACTAGTATTACAAACGAAGTTTGAACCATCACAAATAGAGTTGTTAATTTTAGGGTTAGAAGGACCTTAGGGTTGCCGTACATCCGGGGCAGGGCGCAATTCAAAACGAGAAAATTTAAAGAGTGTAACAGAAAACAAAATAGTTATTTATGCAACTGTTGTATAATGAGGGGTATTAAAACACGAATGTGGGTTTATCACACGAGGCGAAGCCGAGTGTGATAATAGTATCACATGAGTGTTTTAATACCTAATTATGTACAGTTGCATACAAGACTTTATCTACATCCATGATATGAATCCTCCATAAAAGGTTCTGAAACCATTAGGGTGTTGTAGTGTTGTAAGAAGTCTACGTAAATTCATGGAAAGTTTAATTGCTGAGTATTTAATACAAACAAACCATGTATAGGTAATAATATAATTAATCTATCTAGCTGACTAATCCTTTCACCACGATGACTCAAACTCAAACTATAACGGCATCATCATCCGCCAACTCTGGTATGAAAATCACTAAACCAGCTTTAAACGTAATTTCTATTAATATAGAAGGTTTCTCTAGCAACAAGGCTCAGCTTCTTGGAAAGATGTGCCAAGACTTACATTGTGATATACTTTGTGTTCAAGAAACCCATCGCGATAGCGAACAACCCAGACCACAAATACCTGGCATGACCCTTACTGCCGAAATACCTCATGCAAAGTACGGAAGTGCCATTTTTGTACGACCAAATGTCGCTGTTCACTCCACAGACTCTACATCTGACAACTCCATCAAAATATTAACTATAGATACGGGCAGCTGTACAATAACATCTATACTTATATATTAATATTATAAAGCTGAAGAGTTTGTTTGTTTGTTGGTTTGAACGCGCTAATCTCAGGAACTACTGGTTAGAATTGAAAAAATATTTTTGTGTTGGATAGCCCATTTATTGAGGAAGGTTATAGGCTATATCACATCACGCTACGACCAAAAAGAGCGAAGCATAAATGAAAGATGTTGCAAAAACGGGGAAAATGTATTCCTTTTGTTAGCTTTTTCTCTCTTATGTGACGCAGACGAAGTTGCGTGGGTCAGCTAGTCATTATATAAACCTCCTAGTCAACCGTTCCAGTTTAAATGCACGAGCAACTTTCACGACAGGCCTATTAAAAACATTGTAGGCGATTTCAACAGCCACAGCACCACATGGGGCTATACTGTCAGTAATACAGATGGTGATGCAGTGGAAGAATGGGCGGAGGCAGAGAATCTCATCTTAATACACAATGCCAAACTCCAAGCATCCTTTAACAGTGGCCGGTGGCGGCGTGGCTATAATCCTGATTTAATATTTGCCAGTGGGAATATTAGCCCTCTCTGCATAAAGACAGTGCATCAGCCTATTCCAAGAACTCAACATAGACCAATTGGATGCTGCGTTGAATCAGCAGTAAAACCTCAGATTGTGCCTTTTAGGCGACGATTCAACTTTTCGAAGGCTAACTGGCAGATGTTTTCCGATGGCATTGACTCAAAGCTACTCAACTTAGATCCAGTTCCAAACAACTACGATAAGTTTGTCGAAGTTGTATAGGCCATAATATCTCGACAGTACATTCCAAGAGGTTGCCGCACTGCTTATATTCCAGGTCTAAGCAAGGATTCCGCCTCACTACTTGCAGATTATGAAAACTCCTACAACATAGACCCCTTTTCTGAACAAACTCTAGAACTCGGTGAGGAACTTATGCGTGAAGTAAGCGACAGCCGCAGACTAAAATGGATGTCACTAGTCACCGAAATAGATATGACACACAATAGTAAAAAAGCTTGGACCACGATTCAAAAACTAACCGATAACCCCCCTCAAGCTTCGAACCCGGGCCAGGTAACCGCCAATCAAGTTGCCTACCAGCTGCTCCTTAATGGAAAACCACCCCATCGCTTAGCCAAAATCGAAAAGTTGTCTAAAGTGGTAAACGATAATATCACACACAATATCAGCAGGCCTTTTACATTATCCGACGTTATATACGGGATCAAAAACTTAAAAAATGGCAAAGCTCCTGGTTTTGATGACATTACGGTCGACCAATTAAAACACCTCGGACCAGTAGCTATTTCCTGGATTCTATCGCTTTTTAACTAGTGCCTTAATGACTGCAAGGTCCCTAAAATCAGAAGACGAGCTAAAGTAATTGCTTTTCTTAAGCCTGGTAAATGTCCGAAAGAACCAAAGAGCTACCGACCTATATCCCTTCTCTGTCACACATTTAAGCTCTTTGAAAGGCTTCTACTCAACCGCCTAACGCCAGTTATCGAACCAAACCTTATCGCTGAGCAAGCTGGCTTTAGGCCAGGAAAGTCATGTACCAATCAGACCCTTAACCTAACGCAATTCATAGAGGATGGGTTTGAGGCGAATAAAGTCACAGGTTTTGTATTCGTTGATCTTTCGGCAGCCTATGATACAGTCAACATCAAAAGACTTTTACGAAAAGTCAGCGAGCTCACCAAGGATGTCGGTTTCGTGCAAATTCTTAGCGCTATTTTAAATAACCGCCGCTTTCAAGTTCATCTCGACAATAGCAAGAGTAGGTGGCGTAGCCAGAAAAACGGGCTCCCTCAAGGTAGCGTGCTAGCCCCAGCTCTTTTTAACATTTACACAAACGACCAGCCTTGCTCTCCACCAACGAAACGCTTTTTATATGCAGACGACCTTGCTCTGGCCGCCCAGACACTTACATTTGAAGAGGCAGACGATAAACTGACGGAAGCTCTGGAAACACTAGGGAAATTCTATGATGAAAATGCCCTACGGCCAAATCCGTCCAAGACCCAGTCCTGTGCTTTCCATCTCCGCAACCGCCAGGCAAACAGAGCTCTCAGTGTTTCGTGGCGGGGCGTTAACGTGGAGCATTGCTCTCAACCACGCTACTTGGACCCTAGATAGATCTCTAACTTATAAGTACCACTGCCTTAAAACAAAACAAAAAGTCGGGACTAGAAATAACGTTCTTCGCCGCCTCACATCCACCAGCTGGGGAGCATCGCCACAAGTTCTCCGCACGACCGGCCTATGTATTGCTTTTTCTGCTGGGGAGTTTGCATGCCCAGTGTGGCACCGTTTAGCCCACGCTAGAGAAGTTGACATAGCGCTGAACGATACTTGCCGCATTGTAACGGGGTGCTTAAAACCCACCCCTCTTGCGATGTTGTATCCGTTGGCAGGTATAGCCCCACCAGACGTTCGGCGCGAAATAGCTAGTCGCATCGAGAAGAGAAAACAGGAACGAGATAACCGCCACCCCCTGTTCGGGCATCAAATGCCACCTTCACGTTTAAAAAGCCGTAAAAGCTTCGTGAGACACACGATTTCCTCAAAGGACAGTGCGTCAGGTGAAAGATGCGAATTGTGGAGGAACAGATATCCCACCCCTCCTCACTTCATCAATCCAGCAGAACATCTTCCCCCTGGACAGGAACTGCAGTGGCCAATCTGGAAATCTCTTAACCGTTTGCGCGCCCAGGTTGGCCCGCTGTAGAAATAATCTGGCCAAATGGGATATCATCGACCCGTCCCAAATACGATGTCAGTGTGGAGCCCCTCTACAGGATATGCCCCACCTCCTTTCTTGCCCATCCTGCACAGCCACCTGCACCTTCCAGGATTTAAACGAAGCCAATGACAGAGCTGTGCAAGTGGCTACATACTGGTCGGGTATTATTTGAGTTATCGACACGCAAAGAAGAAGAATATAATTAATTACATTTTGGATTGTACAATTATTAAAATGCACAAAGCTTGTATTACTCATTTTTGTAAACAACAAAGTACTTATTGCAATACTAATATCGAACAAAAATGGCGAGATTCCACGTGAATTCGAATTAACCTCTAAGACTTTTTTTAATTACGGCGCTGTGGTAGTGAATCGCACGTGCTAGACAATGTTCTTTTTTTAAAACGAGTTGCATAATGAAATTCAGTATTATGACACTGGCTGTTTTAATGTTGGCAATAAGCTAACTGTTTCAGATACTTTTATAGAGGATTTATTTATAGCATGGGTGTAGATAAATATTTTTAATGTAATCAACGCAGGCATCAACAGTTATATAAATGCACTGTTTGAGACTCACGGTTTTATACTACCTACACTTAAACTACTAATCTACTCTCTTACTTATTATCCCGTAAATACTTTAAGTGTAGTTATATAATAGTTATATATATGCAACTGTTGTATAATAAGGGGGTATTAAAACACGAATGTGGGTTTAGCCTCGTGTGATAATAGTATCACATGAGTGTTTTAATACCTAATTATGTACAGTTGCATACAAGACTTTATCTACATCCATGATATGAATCCTCCATAAAAGGTAAGAAGTCTAGTAAATTCATGGAAAGTTTAATTGCTAAGTATTTAATACAAAGAAACCATGAATACGTAATAATATAATTATTTACATTTTGTATTGTATAATTATTAAAATACACAAAGCGTGTATCACTCATTTTTGTAAACAACAAAGTACATAATGCAATATTAATATCGAACAAAAATGGCGGGATATGACGTGAATTCGAATTAACCTGTAAGTTTTTTTTTTTTATATTACGGCGCTGTGGTAGTGAATCACACGTGCTAGACAATGTTCTTTTTTTTAAACGAGTTGCATAATGAAATTCAGTACAAAATTATATAGATAAGATGTTATAATGGTTATTATGACACTGGCTGTTTTAATGTTGGCAATAAGCTAACTGTTTCAGATACTTTTATAGAGGATTTATAGCTCGGGTGTAGATAATAGTAGATTATTAACCAAGGGCTGTATGACATCAATTGCATACGAGGTTTTTGGCGCCTGAGCGAAGCGAAGGCGCTAATTAACCCGAGTATGCAATTGATGCTTACGCCCGAGATAAATACTCTGCTTTACATATCGATTGTGAGGTAAGTAAACAACAAGACAGCAGGTTTCAATGAACAGCCCTTTCTTTAATAAAATCGGGCGTTAGATCTATGTCTTCGTCACTAGACATGTTTAAAACTTTTGAAAAAGAACTCAAACAAGAAAATTAATTATTTTCGCGATGCTTTCGCGCCTACTAGTAGACTGCCTTTTTTTTTTCACGCACGCAAGCGCGTCAAATCTTGCTGGCCAGTTTGATTTTTAAATCGATTCCATCTAACATACGATGTGGAAACAAATAGTTCCATATTTAAAATAAAATCTTTATAAAATAAATTGTCTAGATTCCGATTCGAGTAATTAATCGATACCGAGAAAAAAAAAAATAACTTTTTAAAAATATTCTTCGTGCAGTATGAGTATGACAGTTCTTTTTTCAAATTCCAAAACCTATGCTGTAATGATAGTCATACACCCCGGCATTCAGGGGTGTAAGGGTGTACTTACAGAGCAAGAGATATGTAAAATATTATAATCTAAGGTCGTGCACGAGGCATTTTGTTTGACTTTCTTTGAAGGAATATTGTTAATTAGATTTCGTGGTATTTTCATCCGGTGTAAGTTTCCTGCGCAAATAATTTACTGAAATCAGATCGCGAACCAAATAATTGACTGAAACCAAAGAACGTTGGCTAAAACTCATTATTCTTGAAACAAAGTACTTAATAACATTATTTTTTGGTGTGAAGTTTTATAAAATAACTACAAAATCCGATACTAAAGTAGGTAAACATAACAAGAAGGTAGTGGTTGTATTTATTTTAAGGTACCTATGTACAGACGCCATTACACCCCGAAACTCAAATATTGAACCTAATGCTTTAGTGATAAAATTGACAATATAATGACACATTGTAGTAGCGACCTGGACAGCTGGTTAGCTCTGGAACCCTCCAGAGCTAACTGCAATAGCATTGTGTCCTGAAAACATCTAATTAAGTCCGTCAGTAAGATTATCAACAAAATATTTGACCCGTATTTTTTCTTTTGTTACGTAAACCAAAATTGACGAAGATACGACGCTTTTAAATTTCTCAATACATCACGCCGTGCTATAATTTTTAGTGCGATGTGACGTCACGAGCCCGCACTCCCGAGTTTTGATGCGTTTTATCTTTGTCAATATTCATTGATTTACAAAAACAAAAAATACGTGTTCATTATTTTCCAATACTCTAACTGACGGACTAAAAATATTTGCAATTTATTGATGGTGGGAACTAGCCTAGTAGTTGTACAAGAAGGGCAGTAGAGAAAGTGTGACATATCCAGTGTTCCCCAACACTGGATATGTCACACTTTCTCCACAGTCACACTCGCATTGTGTCCGAGATGGATGGAACTGTACCTACCTACTGCTTTACTAATATAAAATGATGCAAAGCAGGAGCGACTGCCTATCTGAACTCCACAATTCTGTTCCTGGGTAATACGATACTCCTTGGTAAAGGTCTACACATGACAGCCGGGACCGAACGCTTAACGTGCTTTTCGAGACACGGAGGGGTCTCGATACATAATGGACAGACACCCAGCGAAGGCCCAACCGCCTCAAACGTAACGTATGCCTTCAATCGACCTGAGTAGCTGTTTTTACTTAGCCTCCAGCCTTTTTGAGTCCTAAAAGTCGTATTAAAACTTATCATTTAAATGAAATGCAACTTGTGGAGGAGCTCGTGGCTAAATAATAACAGCCGCTCGGGTCTCATCGTTAGGTTAAGCCGTGTTTGCCTCGGTTGGTCTGTGGATGGGTGACCACCCATTACATACCAAGTTTCCTCCGTGCCTCGGAAAGCACGTTAAGCTATTGGTCCCGGCTGTCATTTGTAGATCTTTGACAGTCAGGTAGTCAGAGGCCCAAAAAGTCTGACAGCCAGTCTTACCAAAGGGTACCGTATTACCCGGTAGGTACTAACTGGGTTATGGAGGTCAGATAGGCAGTCGCTCCATGTAAAATACTGGTATTCAGCTGCATCCGGTAAAGAAAAGGCTAGGTAGATGATGATTTAAATAAAAAGCAACGAAATGCTAATATAATCTAAAAGCAAGAAAATTGGGCCGCGCAATTTTGCTTCCTCCCGTCCCTAATTCGCTCACACGCACTTTGGTTACAAGTGCTTTTCATTCCGGCCGTCTAGGTTTTCAAGCGGCTGCAAATTAGACGCCAACTAATTATCGAAGTTAATTGTGTCAGGCTGTATGTAGCCAATTTCAGCCCTTTTAACTTGGAGCGTCTTGCAAAATGAAGGTTCGCGAAGAGATTATTCTAGCGAAGTCTTCCAAGTAAGAAGCTTGGAATCTTTGGAAGCGCGAAGAAAACGACATGAGAGATTTTTTGGGTCAAAATCACCAAGGTGGAGAATTAGCTTTGCCAGCAAATAAATGTCTAATTTTAGTTTATTATAGCAAATCGTTATTAAAAATATTACATAACTCTGTTCTTATTAACTGTACATAATATTTTTTACTGCAAAAGTAAAGCACATTCATTATTATTTGAAGAATAACTACAAAAAATCATTTCGAGAACGCGTCCAATGTACAAATCTTCAGAAAGTAACTTTGGAAATATCCATCAAACAAAATGTAGTGAAAAGTTTTTCTTGCTTATTGGCCTACAATTTTATCTTAAATCAATTTATTATTGTTATTATTAAAGAAAGAAAAGAAATTAAAGAAAATCAAGTCAAAATATTGTGTCCGACAATGTAAGCGTCATTTTAGTGAACACAATTTTGATTTTCAGTAAAAATTCAGTTTTTGAACGCAACCTTTAGTTGTCTATGAAACAGTGATGTGGACGATATAAACAAACGGCTGTCGAGAGAGCTTCCGCCAAAACAATTGGAAATAAGTGTTAAGTATCTTTTAATTCATTATTTATAGAGCGTACATCAATACGTCATCATACCGGGAATGCGTTTCTCAACTTGGAATATTGAAAAATAAGTTTTTTAGTGTTTTATAGCAAATAGTAACCACAAATATTTTACAATAACAAAGCCGTACATGATGTCAAAGATGGCTGCTGTCTAAAAAATGCGCGTTTATTTAAAAATGTCATTTCGGGAACGGTCATTTCGGGACCGTACCCGGACTTGACGGAACGTTCTCGAAATGATGATGACGTGCCCGAAATGACTTTTTCAAATAAACGTGCCCTGTTATTATAACTATTGGTTAATTAATTTAGTGTATGTTGTGGTAACATATTTTTTAATATATGTTTAATATTTTTTAGCAATATGGAGTCCCATGTGGCTAAAAAACATCCAAAAAAGCAAGTTACAAAAACAGTTCGGCTTACTTGCGACAACGAGAGACAACCAATCCCAGGAAAAAGATTTTTTATGATAAGATGATGGAGAAAGAGAAATAAAAAGGGCTAAGGATAGATCATTCTATTAGAAAAAAAAGCAGAAAAGAATGTTAAAAACATTGAAGAGATAACTGAGAGATATTGATTCTAAAGTCTGATCTGATACCAAAATTCGTGAGGTTGTTTTGAAGGTGGAAGTTCGTGAAAAAGTAAAAGAATTCTTCCAAAGAGATGATGTTAGCAGGATGTGCCCAGCCAAGAGAGGTTTTGTGAAGAAAAACGGTGTTAAGAAGCAAAAACGCCTCCTTTTATTCGCAGCTCAAGAACTGACGTCAAAATTCGTTAAGCAACATTATTAAGAACAAAATTGTTTTGGGTGGTAGCTCCGACATTCAGAGACAGATAATCTTGTTTATGTGTCAAACACGAAAATTTCGAACTTAACACGACAATAACACACGAAAATTTCGACTGTAAAGTGATTTAAGTTACGTTTTTGTTAATTAAGAACCTTATGCCAAAATGAATAAATAAGTACGACGTACGAAAACATTGCTTATGATTTTATTAACCTAAATTGTATGTATATCGTCATTTAGGGAACACCTCATCATTTCCGGGAACATCACTAAAATCACAGATAACACATTATTATTTTTAGATAATTAATAAAAGGCCCTGGTAATATTAAAATAAGGCGTACCTGTAGCATGTTAATTTATATATAAGACAGCGATATTTCTTATATTCAGATAATTTAGACAAAGATATAGTTATAATGGCTCCATTTGCACTATATTTTGCTTTTTAACATCTCTAATGGCAATTTCAATACATTTTTTTAATTTCTATTTTTAAATAACATATATCCGTTAGTGAACAAGATAAAAAATAAATACTTTTGTTGCATTTTAATATTATTATAAACCTCCCAAAAACGTTCCCGGTATGATTTTTTTCAGCAATAGCTCTCTTTAAAAGTAAAATTACAAGAGTAGTAATCAATTCTATGCTCTGCCAACGTAAATATTGTTTAAACATAAGTTTAGTGATCATTTAGGCTGATCATCAAAGTAATAGCTGCTAGGTAAATTCATTACAAAACAGAATTTGGAATTTGCCACCTTGGTGATTTTGACCCTTTTGAATAATTCGAAAATATGAAGAATGCACGAAAACTGTATTTTTCGAAGTGATTGAGAATTACGTAGGAACTTATTGAAAGTCATAGGCCGAGACCCCATCGAACCCTTCAATTTACTGAAAGCACTTGCGATCTAACACTTGCAATAGGCTACTCTCGATAATACACAGCTTTTACCTACTCGACAAGCTTAATTTTATCATCCAATCCTGTCGCTTGTCGAAAATACTTAGGATAAACTTAGGTATTATGATACGTACACAAATACACTCTCTACCTCTCTACACATATCGACAAGCGATAGATAAGCGATAGATAGCGATATGTAGAGAGGTAGAGAGTAGTTGAGTCGAACAATATGTCTTATCAACATTTTGTGAATCAACCGTAGTTAGACGAAAATAGTTAGGATAAACTTAGGTGATGATGCGTAACCGTATTAATAGATTAGATAGAACTGAGCTATCCACTTGTGTGGCGCTATCGGTAGCGATAGCGCCACACAAGTGGATAGCTCAGTTCAGTTAATTATGTTATTATTATTATAAGCCTATATTGACCCACTGCAGGGCAAAGGCCTCCCTTCCCTCCTTCCACATTTCGCGATCTAGTGCGATTGTAGGCCAATCCTTTGCGAAAGAGTCTAGCTCATCCCGCCATCTGCTTCTTGAGCCTACTGCGTTGTCGTTTCATGATAGTTGTCATCCACCGAGTAGTTATTTTTGTTCGTTGCTCCTCCAAGATGCAACAGATTTCAACTTCCAGCCCAATTCCATTTTAACCTAGCGGCTGTATAACCAGCATCAGCTATATTGGTTTTTGGAGCGAAGTATGCAGTTAAGTAAACAATGGCACATAACTTTCCACAGGCAACATCTATATTAGTTTCCAACGAGCAATCTAAAAAGTTTTCTTTGCATAAAAACAAACTGCTTTTCAACATACGCTGCATACTAAACTTTTGAACTTACTTTTTAATTAACTCTGAAAACTAACACTGTGCGCTATGCATTTGAGCTGACGAAGAATTTCGGACTACGGTTTCTGTAGCCGGTCAGAGCTTGGGAGTTGGAGAAACAGAAGATCAACTTCACAAAGAAACATCGGTAATAACAGAGCTTAAATATATTGATGTATTTTAACAGATAGAAAATCGGACAGATGTGTAGCGGCACTACAAAAAGTACTTCGCTACATGGAACAAAAGTACTACAGCGCCATCTATGACACAGATTATGAACTAACCGCGAAACACGTCAAAATCCTACATCGCGCAAGCAACTTTATCCGCGACTTGAGACTATATACGAGAACCCGACGATAACTGTCGGGCAGTGGCCCACCAGACATAACACCCGTCTGGTCGGAGGATCTTCCCTTTTCTACTGGGGATGAAGAGCTTTACACCCTGTTCTTCATACTCCCAAAGATGTATGGCTTATTGTCTCTAAGACCGATTGCCATGTAGCAGATAAAATAAAAAAATAATAATAACAGAGCTAGCGTTACGCTCTGCAGAACGGTTTATACGATACTGACAAAATCTGGAGATTTCTTTCTGTTATGCAAGTTTCTAAATACCCTGAAGACATCAAAATTCCGAGATCCACATCAAACACTAGCTTATGCCTGCGGCTTCGCTTGCACCGAGTTCGATAGTTATCCCACGGGATCGTTATACCGGAATAAAAATCCGGTATCCTGTGTTAATCCAGGTTATAAAGTATCAACAAATTCATTCAACCGTATGCCCAAACTTTCGCATTTTAGATAGTAGTAAGATGTTCACTACTTTAAACCGTGCATCGTTGTTAACGATAGTACTTCTGTACTTCCATACCTCATGTCCCAGGGTTGAGTTCTGATGAATGAACCATCCTCCCCCCCCCTCCTTCCCCCCTGGAAACCCCCGGGCACTCGAGCCTCCGCTCTTATCTATTGTTCGTCAAGAACTACCTACCTCCACGAACCGCAGTGTATGCATTTTGCTGGCTTAGCAGACTTTAAAATTCATACAGGATTTGTAAAGGACAGATTCGTATAATGTTTACGGTAAATGTGAATCGGTGGGGAATGTCAGCTGTTGAAATGGTGGTTATAGTTTCTGGTATTAAGTGGAGTATTGTACGAAGATTTTTGGAGCTTTTTGAGGCTTGATGAAATCGTTCTTTCAAAATTGGAATTTCTTTTTATTTTTACAGGTTTTGAGACGTCTTTGTGAATCGTGGTGATGGCATGTGGAATAGAGCTCATAGGAATTGTCAAATAGTAGAAAGGGGCATTGGTAGATCAACATCCAGGTATTACAGATAGGTGAATGACCTACAGAAGATCGTGGGGAAGACGAGACTGGAACAAAAGGTAGGAGGATTGTACTCAACAGCAGTTGGGACAAGTCTGCCAATATGATGATGACGATGAATTGTGATACTATTATTCATACTGGCGCAAGGACAGCCAACCGTTTTCAATGAAATTTTGTGAATGTGTATGGTTGGTTCCAGCTTGAAAGATAGAATAGTTTTGGACCCGATAGGTGGCGCTGTGCGAAACAGGGGTGGATCGCGATAGGTATACAGGATGGAAGTTGCATCGACGCACAAACGGCTACTACATAATTCAGTACATCATTCCGTACACATAAAAAATTTTCATCGGCAATAAAAAAAAACCAGCCTTGTAGATAAAAAAAAGTTAAAGTAAATTTATGGTACGGCCGATTTTTTTTTTTTAATTTCCGTTGAGAAATTTCCATGTGGGGTTCGAACTTCAAAATGATGTACTCAATACGTGGTAATCGTTTGCGCATCGATGCACCTTCCATCCTGTATACCTATCGCGACCCGCCCCGCTTCGCACTGCGCCACCTATCGGGTCCAACATTATCCTATCTTTCAAGCTGGAACCAACCATACACATTCACAAAATTTGATCGAATACAGTTGGCTGGTTTCCGAGATTAGCACGTACGAACATAGTGACATGTGATTTTTTTATAATATGTATATTAGGATATGATATAATCAGCACTACACACAGAATATGGGTAAATATTCAAAGTCAAGTAAATAGTCAAACATGAGACTATTTAGGTAATATATATATTACATAATTAATTAAAAACTAAGTATTAAATAAAATAAAATAAATAAACTAACAACAAACTATAAAAGAATATGAATATATGGTTATATGGTGATATTAGGTGTCATGTGTGTAAATGATAAGTTCTACATAAATAGCTTACACGTGGCGCTAAATTTTTTTCAGTACAAATATGACATTTTCACGATATTTCAGTGTATGACTAGATGTATGGACGTGGATGGGGCAAAAGAGTACCATTATAGTTCTTAGGGTTCCGTAGTCCGTACCCAAAGGGTAAAAACGGGACCCTATTACTACGATTCCACTGCCCGTCTGTCTATCACCAGGCTGTCTGTCTGTCTGTCATCTCATAAACCGCGACAGCTAGACAGTTGAAATTTGCACTGATGATGTATTTCTGTTGCCGCTATAACAACAAATAAAAAAAATAATTTCAAAATTAAAGGGGGCTCCGCTACTACGATGGTACGGAATCCTTCATGCGCGAGTCCGACTCGCACTTGGCCGGATTTTTGTTTGTTTCTATAAAAGAAACAAAAAAAAACTTTAGATCTTATAAAGTTCTTTTTTGTTTCTTTTATAGGGGAATGGGCAACTACAGTACTTTCACAGTTTTTATGTCTTGTGACTGGAACTGTCGCTACATTTAATTTTCATCTTTGTTTCGACAATTCAAAAGTGCCTGTAACTGGCCTACTTGAAATAAATGCTTTGATTTTGATTTTAGAGTCACATTTTTACATGCAAATATGGCGATGCTCAATGCAGGTGGTGGAGTCATTATGCAAGCGATTAAAAACATCAATCAAACACGACTGACACAAATCTCAATTGGAAACACCAAATAACACTATGTGCGACCTGGAAATCGAACCCAGGACCTAATGCTCAGCTGTCGTGCTTGCCTATTTACTTACTTAGTTAAGGGGACTACAGGAGCTAAACGCGAATTTTATAATGCAAAAAAGCATATGATTAACTGCAATAAAAAAAAAAAAAACAGAAAAACATATGACATTCTTCAGGATATACATAAACTAGTACAATAGTGTGTTGAAAATATAATACAACTAATTTTACTCGATAAAAAAAATCACGAACTTATCTCTAAAAATTTCTTTTAACGAGTAAAAACCATACTAAAATACATGCGGTCATTCTGATTTTTTGGCAAATAATTCTAGAAGCAACATATTATAGCATGATAGTATTTTATTTATTTAGTCCAATCAATAGATTTTTTGTAAATCGCAAAAAAACACTCATTTCGCACTATTCGGCCCGCAGTGACTGACGTAACAACCACTTTGTAGTGCAAGCTGATTAGAACTTTATTCTAACAGTATTTCAAACGAAATTTCAACCACCACACATAGAGTTGCTAATTTAGCTCCTGTAATGCATCTCACATAATTTGATGTCACATTATGTTTATGTAACCTATTCATACTCAAGACCCATTCATCAGCACCTGTCACAGCGCAGTGTTGCTATTAATCACGAATTACCATGCTAATAAGACAAGGAAAAGTAAGTGGCATAGACAATGACTGCATGTATTATCATACTGTTACGAGCTGGGTATGGGATAAATTAATTACTACCGATGAAACAACTGAATAACTTTAATAATCACAAAACACTTCAAACTCAATCACAAGTACACTACTGATCACTATTCACTTAGATATCGCACTCACAAGTTCACTTTGATTCGTCCCGTACTGTAGCCAAAATGATACTGCCCGCTCCCACAAACACGTCGACTATTTATACGACGACCGAACGTTTGAGAAAGATCCATAAGTTCCCAGAATCTTCTAGGCAATTCATACTAGGTCATTGTCCTTTGAGAAACTTCCACAACTTTTGTACAAAGGAAAGAAATAGGTACTTTATGCCCTGGGCGTACGGTCGAAATTACAATGACAACTTCCTGATATATTTTATAGGTAGTTTGCGAATTTGTACCTACATCATTCGATACATACCTACTACTACCTACCTACTTAGTTGTAGGTACCTACTATTAGAAGCTACTTGTATTGTAGGTATGGGTACGACGTAACACTGCCCCCTCCTTAGACATGCTCGTCCCGAGCATCATTAGGCCCGTAGTATCGGGCCAATCGGTCTACATGGACAATCTTAGGCGCACCTCGTGGACCCTTCTGTATTCGGCAGGTGACATCGTTGATCCTAGTCACGACTCGGTATGGTCCATCCCAGTTTGCTTGTAATTTCGGAGACTTCCCTTTGCTCCGTACTGGGTTATGCAACCACACCAGTGAACTCTCGTCGAAACCCCTACTATTTGCCTTCCGGTCATAACGGGTCTTCATCTTCTCAGACATCTGTTGGCCGGATTGTCTAATATGCTCATAAACATCATTCAACTTGTTACGCAAGTCATTTGCGTAATCTGTTACACTGCGTGGAGCATCAGGGGGAGTTCCAGTGATTAAATCTGCAGGCAACCGTAATTCTCTTCCAAAGTTCGCGAAGGCGGGCGTCACAGTCGTACTTTCGTGGACTGCGCTGCGGTACGACAGAAGAAACGGCTGTATGTGCTTGTCCCAATCCCTTTGTCTGCTTTCCACGACTTTTGCCAGATATCTTTCCAACGTTTGGTTGAATCGTTCCACCATTCCATCAGATTGTGGGTGGTAAGAGGTGGTTCTGGTTTTGTGGGTACCCATTAATCGACAAGTCTCCTGAAATACTTGCGATTCGAAATTCCTTCCTTGATCGCTGTGTATTTCTAAGGGTACTCCAAAACGACAGAAGACTTCCTGAACCAATTTATCTGCGACAGTTGTAGCTTCTTGATTAGGAATGGCGAAGACTTCTGGCCACTTTGTGAAGTAATCCATGACCACCAAGAAGTACTTGTTTCCGCTCTCACTTTCTGGAAATGGTCCCGCAACGTCTAGTGCTATCCGTTCCCAAGGGGCTCCAACGTTGTACACTTTTAATGCTCCTCTGCTGCGTGTTTGGGGTCCTTTCACGGCCGCACAACTGGTACATTTGCGACACCAGTCCTCCACATCATCTCGACAGTGGATCCAGTAAAAGCGTTCTCGAATTTTTAGTAAAGTCCTTTTTACCCCCATATGTCCTCCCGAACATCCATCATGGTACAGCCGTAAAACATCCGGTACCTTAGCTTTAGCGACAACCATTTGTAGATGACAGCTGTCCCCTCGAGCGTTTTTCCATTTACGGCACAAGACTCCATCATGGATCACCAAACTGTTCCACTGCGCCCAATAACTCTTCGTGATGGAACTCATCGCAGCCACATCACTCCATTTGGGTTTAGGAGCACCAGCTTTGATCCACTCGAAGATCGGTTTGATGTCCGAGTCATTTTGCTGAGCCTGCTGTAGGGTTTCTTTCCATTCATCGCTGAGATCCATTCTAAGCATCCTCACGGGCACTACTTCCTTAGTCTCTTGCCGGGCACAGTGCTTACAGTCTTCAGGACAAGGTCTTCTCGACAGGGCGTCTGCGTTACCGTGAGTTCTTCCACTGCGATGTTCAGTTACGAAGTCAAACTCTTGCAATAGCTCAATCCATCGCGCCACTTGCCCTTCTGGATTCTTGAACTGTAATAGCCACTTCAATGCAGCATGGTCAGTTCTTAATTGGAATTTACGTCCCAACAAATATTTACTGAAGTGCTGCAATGTCTTTACTACGGCGAGTAGTTCCCGTCTTGTAACGCAGTAATTTCTTTCTGGTTTGGATAAAGACTTGCTGAAGTAAGCTATCACAGCCTCTTGGTTTCCTTTCCGT
The DNA here is from genome assembly GCA_905147715.2 of Xestia xanthographa. Classification (NCBI taxonomy): domain Eukaryota; kingdom Metazoa; phylum Arthropoda; class Insecta; order Lepidoptera; family Noctuidae; genus Xestia; species Xestia xanthographa. Next base: position 9,141,878 of record LR990660.1, on the reverse strand, counting down.
TGAGACAGCACGCCCCCAATTCCAGTATTACTTGCATCTGTGTCAACTATGAAGTCATTTTCTGTGTCAGGATATCCCAAGATAGGCGTATTGCACAGACGTTTCTTTAATTCCTGAAATGCAACGTCGCAGTTCTCGTCCCAACAGAATTGCCGCTTTTCCTCAGTGAGTTTGTGCAGAGGTTTTGCAATGTCGGCAAAATTCTTGACAAACCTTCGATAGTAGGAGCACAAACCCAGAAATGCTCTGACCTGTGTCTTGTCCTTCGGAACTGGCCAATCCTTGACGGCGATTACTTTTTCTGGGTCTGTTTGAACACCTTCCCCCGAAACTATGTGTCCTAAGAAGTTCACTTGTTTTCTGAAAAACGAGCACTTTTTCGGACTTAACTTAAGATTTGCTGTTTGGATTTTCGACAGCACTTGGTTGAGGTTTTTAAGATGATCTTCAAATGTACGGCCCACGATGATTATGTCGTCTAGATAGACAAGACATGCGTCTCCAATCAATCCGGCGAGTACTTGCTCCATCAGCCTTTCAAACGTTGCAGGAGCATTGCACAATCCGAATGGCATAACTTTAAACTGCCACAATCCCTTCCCTGTTGAGAATGCAGTTTTTTCCTTATCCTTGGGGTCTATTTCTACTTGCCAGTAGCCACTTTTCAGGTCAAGTGTGGTAAACCACTTCATACCAGTCAGCGTATCCAGTGTGTCATCGATCCTAGGCAGCGGATAGCTGTCCTTTTTCGTGACATCGTTCAGTCGTCGATAGTCCACACAGAAGCGCATACTGCCGTCCTTTTTCTTTACCAGGACCACAGGAGAATACCATGGACTCGATGAAGGCTCTATAACACCGTCCTTCATCATTGCCTCCATCATGGTTTCCACCTCTTTTTCACGTGCAACTGGCAGTCTTCTTGGTCGCTGACGGATTGGTAACTCGTTACCCGTATTAATCTTATGCTGAACTAGTCCAGTTCTCCCTATGTCAGCATCATTTGAAGAGAAAATGTCGGCATACTGAAGTAACATCTTCTTAGCCTTGTCCATTTCTTCTTTAGATAAATCGCAGTTTTCCAAAAGTGTTGACACGTCAAACTTTGTACTACGAATTTTATTTCCGGTAGGCAGATTTTGCAATTGACGCATCCAAGCTACTTCCTCGCAAGTGCCGATTAAGGTGCCCTTCTTAATCACTTGCTCCTTGTCACTTGGATTCAGTATGCGTACTGCCGAGACGTTTTTGGCCTTGACCAGAGTACGTGCCATCTTCCATGGAAAGTCATTGTTCACCCTTTCTATCAGAACACTTCGATCTTTTTGTCCAGAATTCCGTGGTAAACTAATTGGCACAATCGTTTCCGATCTGCGAGGAAGAACAATCTCCTTCAAGCAGTACACTTTCCCTGATGGTGCACCTTCCATGAAGACTTCCTCTGAACCACATTTCAATACTCCTTGATCAACGTCGATCTCACAACGATATTTCCGCATAAAATCCAAGCCCAAGATGCAATCGTCCACTATGTCGGCCACGATGACATTGTGCTTGTAAAATCTGTCACCCAATTTTAACTCCACCTCCTTCTTGCCTCGGACGGTTATGTGCTGACCGGTAGCTGTTAGTAATCGTATACGGTCGTGGTTATCAAAGTAGTCCCCAAGAAACCGACTTGCTAGGTGAGAGTTAACGACCGTGTAAGAAGCTCCAGTATCCAACGTCAGTTTGCATGGTGTTCCGTTGACTTCGCCTCTGATGGTCAGGCTGTTCCCGTCATGTGCTTGCGAGATCAAGATTCTCGGGGCTCTTTCAATACCAGCCAGCACCCGCCCCCCAGTCCTGGCATTTACTCGTTTCCCTGCTGTGGCTGGGCAGTCACTTCAGCCACCCTTCCTTGCTGATCTTCTCGCGGGGTGTTGCGCTTTGGACAGCTTGACCGAAGGTGACCCCTTTCTCCACAAGTGTAGCACCTAGGACTGTACCCTTGCGGGTGCTCGCGTACAGGTGATGCTACAACCTCCCTAACGCGGTGCGTTCGGTGGTCTTGCCTCACTGCCTCTACTTCTAAAGCATGGGCTAAGGCGTCCTTCAATGTTTCATGATGCCCAAGTCTCACAGCGGCTCTAACTTCTAAGTCACGTATTCCATCAACGAACGCTTGTACCAGAATCCCATCGATCAGTGCAGGGGCAGACTGGTATGCTTTCCGAACCAGCTTTTCAACTTCCAGAGCCCACTGCTGTAGGTTCTCGGCACTACGCTGGACACGATCCTTCAACTTAGCACGAAATACGTGCTCCAGGTGCGCGTCGCCGTATCTGGACTCTAACGCCTCCAGCAGCTGTTCATAGGTCACATCCTTGCCAAGCGCTTCAAGAATGTTGAGGGCCTGGTCTCGGAGGCCCAGAGTGAGCGCGGTCATGGCTTGAGATTTTGTCCATCCATTCGCCTTCATAACGGCCTCAAATTGAATTTTATACGCCGACCACGAAGATGTTCCATCGAATGGAGGCACCTTAAAGCCCCGCGCTGAAGGTGCAGGAACTACTGAAGCCACAGTCACACCTCCAGTCTTCAGTTCTCCCAAAGCCTTCTTCATCCCAGTGATCTGCACTTCGGCCTCTGAGATGCGATTCTCGTGCTGGTGAACCTGATCCTTCATTACCTTCAGCTCTTTGCCGAAAGTTGAATGAAGATCCTTTATGAGGATCATCTGTTCTTCTTGACGACGAGCCTGCTCCTCCTTATCTCGTTGCAACTGCTCTTCCAACCGGCGAGCCTGCTCCTCTTGACGGCAAGCCTGCTCCTCCTTATCTCGTTGCAACTGCTCTTCCAGCCGGCGAGCCTGCTCCTCTTGACGGCGAGCCTGCTCCTCTTGACGGCGAGCCTGCTCCTCTTGACGGCGAGCCTGCTCCTCCTTATCTCGTTGTAACTGCTCTTGTAACTGGCGAGCCTGATCCTCTTGACGGCGAGCCTGCTCCTGCAGCAGCGCCATTAAAGCTGACAAGTCTGGCGCTACTGATGCTGGAGAAACTCCAGATGGACCAGCGACTGGCACTGACGTAGGTTGAACACCACCCGGTGTCTGTGTCGGAGAATCTCCAAACCGCCTTTGGTCCATGTCCTGCTGTCGCTGACTCCTGGTACGGATACCTTCCGTGTTGTCCTTAGGTAGAACTGGCATAATTTATCCCTCACTTCTGACACCAAATTGTTACGAGCTGGGTATGGGATAAATTAATTACTACCGATGAAACAACTGAATAACTTTAATAATCACAAAACACTTCAAACTCAATCACAAGTACACTACTGATCACTATTCACTTAGATATCGCACTCACAAGTTCACTTTGATTCGTCCCGTACTGTAGCCAAAATGATACTGCCCGCTCCCACAAACACGTCGACTATTTATACGACGACCGAACGTTTGAGAAAGATCCATAAGTTCCCAGAATCTTCTAGGCAATTCATACTAGGTCATTGTCCTTTGAGAAACTTCCACAACTTTTGTACAAAGGAAAGAAATAGGTACTTTATGCCCTGGGCGTACGGTCGAAATTACAATGACAACTTCCTGATGTATTTTATAGGTAGTTTGCGAATTTGCACCTACATCATTCGATACATACCTACTACTACCTACCTACTTAGTTGTAGGTACCTACTATTAGAAGCTACTTGTATTGTAGGTTTGGGTACGACGTAACAATACGTTTTATATCTGTGCTGGGCAAGTAATGAAGTAACTTTAGAACAAGATTATGTCATGATTTTCAAATATGTATTAAATAATAAGATCTGCTGTGATGTATCTAAACTAACATTATGTAGGATTTTAAAGATTTTAATAATTCTTTTTATATTTGAGAAATGACAACACTGCCTAAACGTCAATGTTGAAGCGGGAAGGGGTAGTTTATAAAACATGACACTCGACCGAGAGAGCTCTGTTCATTGGGAGAAATTGTGGTGTTAAGACTAACAGTCGAATCTATGTCTATGATAACTGATGTTGTAATTATTGCATTTTGTATAAAACGTGAAGTAATGTAGAATTGTGTAATACCAAATAATTTGAAAAGCCACCATGTAACCAAAACAAAGTAACCATGGAGTTTCTTGCCGGTTCTTCTCCATGGAAGCCACCAACCGAACCGTGCACCCTTGTCGACGTTCGTAAGTGCCCATCCAGGCCTATGTGGAATGAAATACTTGGATTTGAATATACTCAAGAGTTGATTGGAGCTACAGTAGTTTTATTACAATTACATCCTTACAAATAAATGAAATTGAAGTGTCACAATAAAACCAAAACCATTTTTTTTTATTTGTCTGTCTGTGTGTTTGTTTGTTCCGGCTAATCTCCGAAACGGCTGGACTGGATGGCGATGCTTTTACTGGCTGATGTACGTGAATGGAAAATATTGTCTTCAAGATCGTGTTAATTTTTTTTAAATTGCTGATGAAAAATTTCTATGTTCCAGCCTGTATAGTATTGGCCCAAGATAATAAAAACTTTAGTTCTATCGACACTAACTAGAAGAAGGCAAAAACGTCCATTTTATATTATTTAAGGAACTACGCGCTTATAATAAACACAAAACCAGCAATTAAGGATTCCGAACGTTATATTTTCTATTTTCACAATGCAAATAAAAAAAAGATTCATTATTTATTTGTATATATGCAAAACAACACTTCCGAAGTATCCAATGCGAACGTGCTTATTTCTCAGCCCCGCAGCTACCAGCCATTTTATTCGAAGAAACTTCAATGCAACACAGAAAATGTATTTTATGTGCAATACGTGAGAAAAGAATTTTCTATTTTTGAAATCTGTGAACTGTATTGGCTGAGATTTCTAGCGAGCGTTGTGGGGGATTAGATTGGTGAAACGAAAATACAACCTGTTTTTAGGGTTCCGTACCCAAAGGGTAAAAACGGAACCCTATTACTAAGACTTCGCTGTCTGTCCGTCTGTATGTCACCAGGCTGGATCTCATGAACCGTGACAGCTAGACAGTTGAAATTTTCACAGATGATGTATTTTTGTTGCCGCTATAACAACAAATACTAAAAACAGAATAAAATTAACATTTAAGGGGGGCTCCCATACAACAAACGTGATTTTTTTTGCCGTTTTGTCTAATGTATAGATAATGGTACGGAACCCTTCGTGCGCGAGTCCGACTCGCACTTGGCCGGTTTTTTTTTTATCCCATAACTCTAGGGTTATATTCTACAAATAAGTAAAACTAATACAAAAGGTTCTAGAAAATGTGGTCCAAAAATGCATAGTTTCGAAGATATCATCAATCACAAATTAATCTAAGTTTCATTGATAAATACGAGTAATTATTTTATTCTAACCAATCATTCATAATGTAAAATGCGACGTTGTCATATTTCACGTAGGGATGTTTGATTGAAGTGTGATTGAAAAATAATTATGCTAGTTGATTCTTTTATAAGGTCTCATTTGGGGGATATGGGATATCAAAAAAAAACCTTTTATATTTACACCTTAAACGAGTTTACTGAGAAATAGCAGGCACACTAGGTTTTCCAAAAAAAAAAAACAAGCTTGAGCTACCGACTGAATATTGAAAGATTGATTCCATTATTTATTAAGCTATGTCGGATTTATTTTCGGCACTTCGACATACATTTCAGATCGGACCTTCAAAGCCCATATTCCTATTATCTAACTGTCATCCTTCCTCAATCATAATTAGGTCAGAACCCAATACATTGACTTATCGACCGACAAAATATCAAAATTCCTTTCTTGTATGAGAAAAGTTACAGTGGTAATTCACCACAGAAGCGTGATTCCGATAAACGGTCTTACTCAATCTCGGTGGAGCTAATAAGGCGTCGAATGCAGTGCAGCACTATGTTTACTACATATCAGTACATTTCGCTACTCTCGTCTCAACACGAGATTACACCAAAGACGTGCTTCGTGAAATGTAGCGCACGAGACAAGAATAAAAGCATCGGCAGCGTGAGGGTTGATTAGCTTTTGTGTGACTGTTTTTTGTAGTGTCGATTTATTGTGATACTCAGGGTACGATATCGGAGTAATTTTTTTTTTAAGAAATGAGGGGTGTATTGTGTCCGCGGGAGACGCCCCGGGCGTCGGGGGCCCCACGTGGCCCCCGGCCACCGTATGCGCGGGCCTGTGGACGGTGGGCTATGGGCTAGCTCGCGGTCCGTCCGTCTCATGACGACAGGCCGTGTCGACGGCGCGTTTGTGTTCCACGCGCGCCTCAAAGAGAGTCAGCAATAGGAAGGGACCCCTTCCTATTGCTGACTCTCGCAAGGACCGATGATGATGACCTGCGCAAGGACCGATGCCTGCCGGGGTTGCGGGACTATTCGAAAGAGATACCGTGGCCCCGGAACACAAAGGGCGATGAAGGAACATGGGTGGGTTTTAGTCAGTAAAAGTCTGACACTCCCTCCTGCTCCGTCCAGAGCGGGAGGAGTCATTTGATGATTTCCCATCAGAAAAAAAAGGGGTGTATAGTGTTACTATGACTTTTTTGACACTTGCATTTTTAATAGAGGGGCGATGTTTATAAACATTATGAGGATTTTAAAATGAACTAAAGTCTTTTACACGTGCTAAATGTGATAAAAAATGAGTTAATGGATACATAGTAAAATAAAAGTGCCTGCTATCAGTTAAATACAGCAGTTTATTCTTTTTAACATGGTTAAGTTAATTAAACTGAAATGTGAAAATGACCTTTTTAGTTTCCTCTAAGGTAACATTTTGCATGATATAGTTTGTAGCTAGTTTATGTATTAGGTAGATACGGGCTGACCTTAAATTCGTTGGTCTTGCAGGGGTGAAAGTACTCATGAAACTGAAGAACTTTCACTTGGGGGTTCAACACTAAAATAGCATAAGAAAGTTATCTGATACTTACATCCATTTTTATTAAAAACCTTGTTTTATAAAAACCGGCAAAAAATCACGTTTGTTGTATGGGAGCCCCCCTTAAATATTTATTTTATTTAAATTTACTATTAATTTTAAAGTGAATATACTACTAAATATTCTGTGAATATTTCAAGCGTCCTACGTGTTGCCGTTATTAATATCGAGCAAAAAACGGCAAAAAAAAAACAAGTTTGTTGTTTGTAAAATTTAATTTTTCCTTAAATTTTATTTTGTTTTTATTATTAGTTTTATAGCAGCAACAGAAATACAGAAATAATACATACATCTGTGAAAATTTCAACTGTCTAGCTATCACGGTTCATGAGATACAGCCTGGTGACAGACAGACAGACGGACAGTGGAGTCTTAGTAATAGGGTCCCGTTTCTTCACATTTTTTTTTGTACAGAATCCTAAAAAACAATTTAGACCGCATTTAATTTATGTGTGAAACATGCGTTATTTCCTTTCAGTGTTTCTATACGAAAAATTGCTCCCTTTGTAAATTAAAACGTCACTGTTAAATAACCAACACATTTTAAAACGGCCATCTTTAATAACATAAAATGCCAAGAACCAAGCGATCGGTTTCCAAAGAATTTTAATTGCTTGTATAAACCAAACGTTGGTTTTGCTTAATTATAAATACATTCTAGAAATACTTAAACGAAACATTGTTGTGATATTAAAATTAAATACTTACATACCACGGGATCTAGGAATGAGATCAAAATTTTGTTATTACCTGAAACAAAAACATAGAATTTTAATAAACAAAGTATACAAAAACAGGAACCGAACGGGAAACCAACATGTCTTAGAACCAAACATTTGGAAGGCATAACATAACATGTGACATCGACCAACCCGCACTGGGCCCGCGTAAAAGAAATAAAACGCATTTATTAGCACGCACAGGACAAAACACACAAAATAAAATAAAATTAAAATACAGTACAACTATTAAACCAAAAAACAGAGAAAAAAAAACCGGCCAAGTGCGAGTCGGACTCGCGCACGAAGGGTTCCGTACCATTATTATCAAAAAAAGGGCAAAAAAAATCACGTTTGTTGTATGGGAGCCCCCCTTAAATATTAATTTTATTCTGTTTTTAGTATTTGTTGTTATAGCGGCAACAGAAATACATCATCTGTGAAAATTTCAACTATCTAGCTGTCACGGTTCATGAGATACAGCCTGGTGACAGACAGACGGACAGACGGACAGACGGACAGACAGACGGACAGACAGCGAAGTCTTAGTAATAGGGTTCCGTTTTTACCCTTTGGGTACGGAACCCTAAAAACGAAATTGGTCCTGTACGAGGTCGAAAAGAAATGGTACTGTAACATTGTAACATGTAACACAACCCCTCAGGCCCCGTCCCAGTCGTATCACTGCTACGGGTTGTGCCCCGCGAACGCCTATGTGGTGCTACGCTGTAGCGGATCGGATACGAGTGCTACGAAAAGCGTACGTGACGGTCACGCCAGTTACATGATTTTTGTTCACTCAAAAAGTGCTCAACGCGCCTAAAGAAGATAGCGTGCTGGATAACTATAGTTACGCGAAGGGTTAAACAGAGGAGGTTTTATGTCAGTTTTCAAACTGACATGTCCACTAACACTATAATTAACACTGAAAACACTGAAAACCAGATTTAGGGATTTTTTCCGAGCCTGGAATCCAGTGCTTCAACTGAATAAAAATTTTGCCGAAAAAGTTCGCGAGCGTACACAGTGAGTTTCATGTTTCATGAAACAGAATCGAGTTGTAAGTGGCAGTGGTAGCAGTACCGAGCGCAAAAACAAGAAAGAGGGTAGACAAAGACTGATTTGTCTGCTCATAAACACCCGCAATATCTTCAGTTTATGCGTGTTCATGGTGCTTGCAACACGCCGAAATATCAGGAACTCAAAACAAATAGTAAACATGGTAAATATCGCATTTTCACTGTTAATGCCCTTCTAATTCTAAAATTAGCAACTCTATTTGTGGTGGTTCAATACTGTTCGAATAAAGTTCTAATCAGCTTGCACTACAAAGCGGTTGTTACGTCAGTCACTGCGGCCGAATAGTGCGAAATGAGTGGTTTTTTGCGATTTACAAAAAATCTATTGATTGGACTAAAAAATTAAAACACATAAGACCTGCTTTATAGTTAGTTCAGTTAGTATGCAAAGTTTCATGATCTAATTTGAAGTACTTTTTGAATACCAGCGGTTTATTGTTCGATTTGGAGGTAACTTTGGGATTTTTTCTACCGAGAAAATTGTATGGAATCGTGTTTTCGGCAAACATAAGACCTAACATTAATCCGCAACTTTACCATATATTTATTTCAAAATTAATGCTGCAGTATTTTAGGCGTGACGGAGGATCATGCTAAGCCATTTGAGGCATAATTATATGGCCCTTAGCATCCTGAAAATCAAACGTAAAAACGACCTACTTCCCTCTCAAAGACAGGAAGCCTGTGTCCGTGTGGTTGTGTGTGTGTGTGTGTGTGTGATAAAACTAAATCGAAAACATAGCACATATATACTAAAACAAAAAAATCTTCTCCACAAAAAGGGGAACATAAAAGGTCATTCACGTAATTGGACCCTTTCATCTTTTAATCTGAAGTCTAATCTCTCCATCAAAGGAATCGATTTTATTAAAAGTAATACGACAGACATTGCAAATGGAACGAATTCTCCTTGCCATTGTTATTGTGATCAAGTTGCTTTGATTAAGGATGGGGTTTTCTGCATTAAGACAGAAAAAAATGTAAATATTTATGTAAGTGTAATATGTTTTATGTATGTATGTATTTTTTGTATATATATGTAAACGATACACCACAGGCTACCTGCAGTATTATCTCTCCTTCCCCCTTAAATCCATCCAAAGGTTGTCTTTAAAAGATGGCTTTTAGCGATAAGACCGCCCATTGTGCCACCCCTTGTATGTTTTACTTTTTTGTATCTGTATGTTTAATGGTGTACATAAATAATAAAGAGTATTCTATTCTATTCTAAGATAAGATCGATCGAATTGAACGAACCAATCTTAATCTCTCATTAGAAGGATCATTTGGCTGCAGCCAGGAAAACCTGATCAGGTGGAGATTCGTTGATGATTCTGTCCTAGAGTGAAATGTGGTGTTGTTCCACAAACGATGGGGCACTTGATATCGTGTCCTGCGTGTTGTTTGTTCATAACAGGAACTGATGTGGCCGCCATTAAAAGCGCCTAACTTGTGGCTTAGTTCTGTGTCGACACAATTAAGATTGCCTTTGACACGCTAAGAAGAAGAGGAGTGTAAATGGGGTGCTGTTTCAAAAACGATGGGGCACTTAGTGCTTATATATCGTGTCCTTTTATTGATAGACGCTACTGAAGGTGCCAAACTTGTCCGGGGTTGCGGGACTGTTCGAAAGAGATACCGTGGCCCCGGAACACAAAGGGCGATGAAGGAACATGGATGGGTTTTAGTTAGTAAAAGTCTGACACTCCCTCCTGCTCCACCCAGATCGGGAGGAGTCATTTGATGATTTCCCATGCGAAAAAAGTAAATAAAAAAAGGCACCTAACTTGTGGCTTAGTTCTGTGCCGACACAATTTAGATTGCCGTTGACACGCTAAGAAGAAGAATCTTTCCAACAAATTGCGAATGGGTGCGGACACCGATACTCACAGATACTTCAGAAAAGGACAAAGAAACCAAGTTGCGGGCTCGAACTCACTGGTGGGTGTGGCCAAAAAGCACGTTGTCTCACCTGGAATCTTGCCCGACAGAGTGAGTTCAGTGAGATGCACGATAATTCATAGTAAAAGGTGCGCGTAAAAAAATACGAAAAAGCCTTTGGAAAACCGAGTTTTATGAAAAAACCACATTGAATTCTTCGATAATTATGCTTTGTCGGTATCGACTTTGTTTTGAAATTTGACACTTCTTTTATTACTAATTTACACCCAAAGATGCGTTCAAATTGGCAATAAAAACGAAAAAGCCGTCACGACACGCACTGGTCTATCTGTGGACATGCATTCACCTTTGTGTTGTTTATTTTTCTGTCAGTCGCGATTTCTTTTGTCTATCGATTTAATGTTTACATAGAAATACAGTATTCATAATATTTTCACAAAGCTTTGATTTGCTGAAACTAATACTATTTATTGCAAGAACAAGGGCGATAAGAATGTCTGAAACTAAATATGAACGGCGCGGTACGACGATAATGTATGGCGGCTGCCATTGTTCTTTTTTTAAATGAAAAGTACTTATTACAATAATTTTAGAAATGGTCTTCCATAAATTACTAAAGGCTCCACCTACATAATTTTCAATTGAAACGTAGGTAGTCTTATCGACCCGCACTTTTAATAATTAACTACTTACGATAAAAGTGATCGAGTGATGGTAGTCTAAATACGAAAATAACTATTTTCTACTAATTTTTACCAGCAACTTCGCCCCCATGAAAAACATGGCAATAGAGAAGTGACGAGTACCTTTTGTCAGTGGAAGAATCGGATGAGTAGTTTCAGCTAAAGAGAGGAGCTTGTGGCTCAATAATATCAGCCGCTCGAGTCGATCTTTAGGTTAAGCCGCGCTGAACTTGGTTGTTCCATGGATGGGTGACCACCCACAACATACTGGATTCCTCCGTGCCTCGGAAACCGTTGGTCCCGGCTGTCGTTGTTACAGGTAGTTAGTGACCTGAAAGTCTGACAACCAGTCTTAACAAGGGGTATCGTATTACCCAGTAATAACTGAGTAGTGAAGGTCAGATAGGCAGTCGCTCCATGTAAAATACTGGTAGTCAGTACTGGAAGCCGATCCCAACTTACTTGGGAAAAGGCTAGACATGATGGATGAGTAGTTCCAGAAGTTACCTTCTAGCTAAATCCAAACATACTTTATATTAGTACAGAAAATCTTCCAAATGAAATAAAGAATAACATCCTTCTTATCTACACTATTATTATAAAGTGGAAAGATTTATATTGTTGTGTGTATGTTTATCTATACATATAATAAAACAGTAACGAAATAAAAAGAATTTGCAAGAAAAAATAACTGGCTTTTGTTAGACAAACATACCTGATGACAAAAAGCGTCTTTTTAGAATTTTTGTCTGTTTGTCTGTTTTTCTGTTTGTCTGTGTGTATGGTACAGCTTCATGCCAAAACTACTGGATAGATTGAATTGAAATTCAGCAAAAATGTTCTTTGTAAACCAAGGAAGGCTTTAGGCTACATATTATCACGTATGTTATGGGAGGTAAGCAATATTGATTTTAAAAGGTTTTTGTTCGTAATTGAATGCACAAAATGACATGTTATAAGCTATATTATATGACGCAGACGAAGTTGCGCAGGTCAGCTAGTAATGAATAAACTCAAAAACTACTGCGCCGATTTCAAAATTTCTTTCACCATTAGAAATCTACATTCACCCTGAGTAACATAGGCTATATTTTATCCCCGTACTCCCACGGGAACGGGAACTAGCGGGTGAAACCGGGTGACGTCCGCTAGTAATATTATAAATTCCAAAGTTTGTGAGGATGGATGGATGTATGTTTGTTACTCTTTCACGCAAAAACTACAGAACAGATTTGGATGAAATTTAGCACACAGATAGTTTATAAGCTGGATTAACATATAGGATAACTTTTATCCCGGTTTGATCCTGTGGGACAATAGGGGACATGTAAAAAAAATCTAATTAGTCCGTCAGATAGATTTCCAAAAAATATTGGACACATATTTTTTCACGTCAACAAAAAATTATGAGTGCGTCGAAAACTCATGTGACGTCACATTTGAGTTAATTTTTTACTCAAATGTGACGTCACAAGCCTAGACACGCTTTATCTTGTCAATTTTTATTAATTTGATAAAACACCTATCCAATATTTTTCGATAATCTTTCTAATGGACTAAACAGAATCATATTTTTTTTAATCAGTCATCATACCTATTATCAAATTCCACGCGGGCATAACCTAATAAAAAATAACACAATTAACAATGGAAACTAACAACATAGTTACATTGTTAATTTAGTCAATAAAATAAATCGTCAGACTTGATTGAGACATCAACGTTACTATCATCATTGTGGCACATATCGAACAAGGTTCGCGTGTCTATCTGACGTCATGACAGACACATGACCTACGAATAAAGTAATACGATGGAAAATAAAGTAATTGGAAGAAAATTAATGAAATGATTTATAACTAGGTATGGGTGATTAAGTGAATAGGTTCCAATTACATTATTACTCAAACTCGGTTTTTGTGTTATTAGGTACTAGCTGATGTCCGCGGCTTCACCCGCTCGAAATTATACTTAAGGTGAATGCTCCAGGGTAGCCCGCGAAATTCAAATTTTCTTACTTTTTTTGCAATTTACAGCCCAGTGCTAGGTTGTATGTTGATTAAAATATTATTCGCGGTTGTAAGACGTAGGTATGTAGTTACAGATTTATTTTCATCAAAATCATCAATACAACCCTCAAAGTTCATAAAGGTGTAAAAATGACTTTATCAAGGTCAAAATCATTCCTGCACCTTTATGAACTTGGAGGGTTGTACTGATGATTTTGATCATTATAATTCTGTAACTACATACGTCTTACAGTCGCGAACAATATTTTAATCAACATACAACCTAGCACTAGTCTGCAAATTGCAAAAAACGTGAGAAAATTTGAATTTCGCGGACTACCATTGAGCATCAGCCTTAAGTATATTAATCTATAAATACACTCTCTACCTCTCTACATTTATCGACAAGCGATATAATTGGATGATAAAATATTAATTTTATCATCCATAAAATACTGGGATTCAGCTGAAGCCAGTAAGTCTGGAAGCCGACCTCACAATAGTTGGGAAAAGGATACCAGAATGATGATGATACAGCGTGTATAATGTTAACTAGTTCAGGTTAATGGTTTATTCAAATAATTTAATATGAACATACATTTCTGATGTAATGCAATGATAAAATTGCAAAAACCTGTTTAGATGGGGGCTGCGGGACTGTTCGAAAGAGATACCGTGGCCCCAGAACACAAAGGGCGATGAAGGAACATGGATGGGTTTTAGTCAGTAAAAGTCTGACACTCCCTCCTGCTCCGCCCAGAGCGGGAGGAAACATTTGATGATTTCCCATCCGAAAAAAAAGGTGGGTATTTTTACATATTTTCCGCAAAAACAGAGTCAAGTCATGATGACATTAAAAAAGGCGTTCCGTGTTTTTTGTACATTAGGAGCGAAACACAATAAAATATCACTTTTTCCTTTTTGCTTTCCATCATAAAAATATTTTCAATATCTGAGAGTGATAAAGTAACGATATTAGGCTAACAACAGTACATTTTGTTCATAAAAATAATGTTTCACATGAGTGGAGGCTTAGGCTGTTTGTACACACGCATTTTTACATATAACATCACGAGGCACTTTACGAGGGTTCCGTACCATTACCTATACATTAGACAAAACGGCAAAAAATCACGTTTGTTGTATGGGAGCCCCCCTTAAATATTAATTTTATTCTGTTTTTAGTATTTGTTGTTATAGCGGCAACAGAAATACATCATCTGTGAAAATTTCAACTGTCTAGCTGTCACGGTTCATGAGATACAGCCTGGTGACAGACAGACGGACAGACGGACAGACGGACATACGGACAGACGGACAGACGGACAGACAGCGAAGTCTTAGTAATAGGGTTCCGTTTTTACCCTTTGGGTACGGAACCCTAAAAAGTGAAAAATAACTTTAGCTTCAGAAGTCGGTGACCTTTGTCACCGACTTTTGAAACTAAAGTAATTTTTTACTTTTTTGTGTGTTTTGTTTGAAGTCAGTTATATATTTTTTCTATTTCGTTATTCTGCAGTGTGGCCTGCGCGATATAAGATACCTCCTGTAGTGTACCTATTTAATAGATATGGTAACACTGTCTCACAGCCACAGTCAGGTAGCTGTCACTAATGACAACTGTCAGTCACCATGAATGGCGGGAAGTTGTAAGGTGAAGCATACCCTGGACTGGGGGCTTGGTGGTGAGGTGAGCCTGTGATATTGTTAGTGAATTGTGTTATCAACCTATTAGCCTACTACAAGTGGTTACTACACCTCCAACAGCCGTCTTGATCGCGTTTAACGGTTATCCGACTGTGCCTACACTCTGAAAAACGTGTGTATAAGCAGTCTAACCATTCACCCTTCTAAAGCTATAGCTGTGATAAATATAAAAGGCATTACGTATATGACAGGAAGCGGAATTTTCCTTTATTTCTTACTGTTTATGCGCTTGCCTACGTAATTCTGTCGAGTTACATCGTCCATAAAGGTTTGTATCGCTCGCGTTTTTCTTTTACAAGCGAGCTTAGTTCTTCTAAAACGTGTTAAGTTACATCAACATTTCTATTATTTTGCGGAATAATTGTACTGTCTTTGATTTTAAATAAATGTTCTATGATCTATGCATACGTTTTAAATGTTCATATGTGTACGGGATTCAGCTCGTGGTTAAATAATAACAGCCGCTGGGGTCGATCGTTAGGTGAAGCCTTGCTTGCCTAGGTTGGTCTGTGGATGGGTGACCACCCATTACATACCGAGTTCCTCAGTGCCTCGGAAAGCATGTTAAGCCGTTGGTCCCGGCTGTCATTTGTAGATCTTTGACAGTCGTTAGGAAGTCAGAGGCCCAAAAAGTCTGACAACTAGTCTTACCAAGGGGTATCGTATTACCCGGTACTAACTGGGTTGTGGAGGTCAGATAGGCAGTCGCTCCATGAAACATACTGGTATTCAAATGCATCCGGTAAAACTGAATGCCGACCCCAACATAGTTGGGAAAAGGCTAGGCAGATCATGATATGTACGGGATACACATTTAGTTTATTGGATAAGTTGCACGTAGGTATTTAGCTGAATTTAAAAATAAAACACACGAACATAGAACCTCCTTTTTTAAAAACGGTTAATAAGACATAGTGGGTTTACTCATATTGTCAGAACCAATTCCAAATAAGGGATAAAGAATGCCATTAGTTGTTAGGGCTAGGTCACCACATGTTATTTACTCTAAAGGCATGTCCCTATTTCGTATTAGGCTTAAAAGCATTAAGGTTAGGCTGTCAAGGTAATGATAGGTTTACAATACAACCCACGCCGCCCGGCTACGCCTACAAATTGAAGAGAAAAGGCACCACAATGACTATACGATAATTGTGTGGGAAGATAAAAGGCTGACGCAGATTTTTTTTAAATTGAATTTCAGTAATGAGAAATTTGTGTTTTTTTTCCTGTTAATAAAGTTAATTACGTTATTGAAAATTTACGACGCTAGTAGCATTATGGTGCTTCATGGATATTTTGGTGCTCGCATGACGATTGTAACTTTGTGAAATTGCATTGTTGGATGTTTTGAAAAAATAAGATGGCGGCGTAAGTTCCGACTTTGGAAGAATGTTGAATAAACGTGGATTGATATTTTGTTGTACACTAAAATAAAATCACGGGAAACAGATGTTTTAAGGAACGCACAGAACAGAGGATAATGACAGAAGAAAGGGGAGGCCTAATACCCAACAGGGGGTGATTCCGAGCTGTAATTATGAAACATTGATGATATACTAAAATAAACAAAACTATTTTACAAGCACAAAATTTACGAAACGAGATTACTTCGACTATTTCATCAAAGCATGGACATAGAACGTAAATAAAGTCATTCAACCTAATTTGATGGCATAAAAATCTCATCGCACCTCGAAACTATTTAAATGGCAACGTTAATGACTATGTCATTCCTTTGTATGGCAACATCAGGTAAATTAAAAACATAACACAACATTTACATACGATAAACTTTTATAGCACTCGTGACAAAAACCGGTCAAGTGCGAGTCGGGGTCGCACACAAAGGTTTTCTGTACCACCGTGCAATATTTAAGACTAGCTGACCCACGCAACTTCGTCTGCGTCACATAAAAGAGAAACAGCTCACAAAAGGAATACATTTTTCCCCGTTTTTGCAATATTTTTGATTTATGCTCCGCTCCTTTTGGTCGCAGCGCACATACGGGTATTATGCATTCCTAGCCGGGCGAAATTGGTAAAAACAAATTCCAACATAAAAGCAAAAGATGATATAGTCAGTTAGTCAGGTAGCTACTGAACAAATAGACGACCCTTTTCGGGCTCGAGCGCCCGCGCCGTAGCTAGTAAGCCAGTCGGAACTTAATCGTTGTCGCATGCGCTCGCGTCAGTTACTGGCTACATTAAAAACGTACTACGTTTGAGACCTCAGTGCTTTTTTATAGTGAGTTATTTAACCAAAACTACTATGGATCATCATAATACAGGTAAGAACAGTTTTATTTATTAAGATTTACTAATGTTTACATGTATTTGTAAGGTTCAAAATCAATTTACAACTATCTCGATTTTTTAAGCGGTTTTTACCTGAATGTTAAATTTCAAAGTGATTTTAGTTATCTTTCCGAGTACTTCCGATTAACGATTTTTATTGTTACGCATTACAAAAACTGTCATATTATAGATATTTTACGAATAGAGTGCTACTTTACGCTACTTTCGACGAAACTTATGCGTTTGTGTTGGTGTTACCTAAAAAGTATTAACCGTTATTTTCAAGCAAATTATGAAGTGTTTTCATTTTATTATTTTAGGTTTACCAGGGGTCTCTAACTACAAAGGCTGCAGAAATTACCGGTATCGATTACAACTTGATATTCAGATTAAAAATAATTTTAGAGGTAATTTCAAGCGGCTATAAAGTAGACTTGAAAAAATTTGCTGACTACTGTTGGGAGACAGCAAACGTCTACATCTCGCTCTACGACTGGCATCCGATGAATCCAACTATGCTCATAATTTTGATGCATGGTGCTACAGTCATGGAAAAGGCCATATTGCCTATCGGACTACTATCGGAAGAGGCTGCTGAAGCTAGGAATAAACATTTCAGAATGTATAGATATAATTTTGCGAGGAAGTTTTTAAGAATAGATTGCAATGCAGATGTAATGAATCGCCTTCTACTATCCTCGGATCCACTGCTCACAAGTATGAGGCCAAAACCAAAAAGCAGAATGGAACCTTTTTCCAAAGAAGCGATAGCTATGTTGTTGCCACCATTCAGATTTCGATTCAGATTCTGAATATGAAACAGAAGAGGTCGGAGAAAGTGACGATGAACTCTGGCATTCTTCCTCATCAAATTAGATTATTTTATATTTTTTTATGTAACTATTTCAAAATATAAACTTTTTCTAAATCATGAATACACTTTTTTTTAATTATCAACATATTAACCCATAAAGCTCATTGTTGGACCCTCCCCATTGGTCGTCTGTACATTTTTAACCGACTTCCAAAAGGAGGAGGTTCTCAATTCGGTTGGTATTTTTTTTTTTTTTTTTTTTTTTTTTTTTATGTATGTACACCGATTACTCTGCCGTTTATGATCCGATTTACGTGATTCTTTTTTAGTTTGATGCGGAATAGTTGCCATTTGGTCCCATAAAAATTTAACATGGTTTGGCTCAGCAGTTTTCATTTTATGAACATTTTTACTTCAGTTGTGTGGTATAATAATTTTCATGTATGTTCACCGATTTCTCCTCGATTTGTGGAGCGATTCTCAAAATTCTTTTTTTGTTTGAAAGAATATACTCCTGAGATGGTCGCATTTAAATTTGGTGAAGATCTGATGCTGATATTCGGAGATATACAATGGAACTCTTCAAAACTAGATGGTAAATCGGTCGTGATAGCTGCAATCGCTTGGATGTTTATTGTTTACACAACATCATGACGTAACATCACGCCTGTATGCTCTGAGGGGTACGCAGATGTGTACAATACACCCAAATTTCGACAGTTTAGGTATGTCAAGTTCCATTTATTGGGGATAAGTCTATTACCATGACATGTATTTTTAACAATGTAAAATAAATGCATAGCAAATATTTGTATAGGATATTACAACTAAAAATGGAAAAATAAAAAAACTTTTTTACAAAAAAAATAAAACCGACTTCAAAAAATACAAAAAAGTGAAAAATAACTTTAGCTTCAGAAGTCGGTGACAAAAAAAAACTAAATGAATCAAACAAAGGTCACCGACTTCTGAAGCTAAAGTTATTTTTCACTTTTTTGTATTTTTTGAAGTCGGTTTTATTTTTTTAGTAAGTCTTACTTACTTTACAGCAGAAAAAACCGCACAAATAATTTCGCCCGGCTAGGAATGCAAAATACCCGTATGTGCAGCGTGATGTTATATAGCCTATAGCCTTCCTCGATAAATGGACTACCCAACACTGAAAGAATCATTCAAATCGGACCAGTAGTTCCAGAGATTAGCGCGTTCAAACAAACAAACAAACTCTTCAGCTTTATAATATTAGTATAGATATTATATAATATATAGTATAGATGACTTATTATACGTAACTATTAAATTCGAGCAAAAAACGACGAAAAAATCATGATTCTTGTAACGCATCCCTTTATCTATTTCATCATCATCATCAGCCTATTAATGTTCCCACTGCTGGGACACAGGCCATGAGAGGGAATGGGCTACAATCCACGACGCGGGCCCAGTGCGGATTGGTAGATGTCACAAATGTCTTCGAATTTTTGGTTCTAGGACATGCCGGTTTCCTCACGATGTTTTCATTCACGGTTTTGGGAGCACTATCTATTTAATTTTTATTATTTGTCGTTTTAGCGGTTATAGGATTACTCTTTATGAGAATTTTAAGGTTCAGAAATTCAGAATATACGCCCGTGTGACCGACGAACGGACAGACAACGACGCTTTCACACCATTCCTGGCACACTTTGGCTACGGAACCCTAAAAAATTTAGCTGTACCAGAATGAAGCGAAAAGAGGACATTCCATTTTCCTTAATGAAGAGAACGGACAAGAATAATGATAATGACATGACGTTTTAACTTGTTGGAGGGCACAGTAATCGTTGGCAGGGGAATCGTTCGCCAAGGGACCAGACCTGGGGACATTTTTATAACTTCGCAAAGAACTTACCAATGTTCCTTGGAACGTAATCGATGTTTTTCTGGTGCACGAACAAGGGTGTTTAAAGTTTTATTTGAGAGTGTATTGCAAGGGGATTCTGTAATGACTCGAGGTTCTGATGTGTTTTGTTTAGAAGTTGTATTGCAGCTTTTTTTTTCCTTTTTTATTGCAAATTGGAAATAATTTTAGCGTGACTGTTATTACTTCTTTCAAGTTTTAGCAAATGAAAGTAAAGAACACGCAATTAGTACTCATAAAAAAACTTTTTTGCAAAAAAATAAAACCGACTTCAAAAAACACAAAAAAGTGAAAAATAACTTTAGCTTCAGAAGTCGGTGACCTTTGTTTCATTTTGATTCATTTAGTTTTTTTTTGTCACCGACTTCTGAAGCTAAAGTTATTTTTCACTTTTTTGTGTTTTTTGAAGTCGGTTTTATTTTTTTGCAAAAAAGTTTTTTTATTTTTCCATTTTTAGTTGTAATATCCTGTACAAATATTTGCTATGCATTTATTTTACATTCTTAAAAATACATGTCATGGTAATAGGCTTATCCCCAATAAATGGAACTTAACGTACCTAAACTGTCGAAATTTGGGTGTATTGTACACATCTGCGTACCCCTCAGAGCATACAGGCGTGATGTTACGTCATGATGTTGTGTAAACAATAAACATCGTAGCGATTGCAGCAATGGCGACCGATTTACCATCTAGTTTTGAAGAGTTCCATTCAATTCAATTCAATTCATTTATTGAGTCAGACAAATAAAATATCCATAGAGTAATAATAATAGGTACACAACTTCGACGTTAATATTAGTTAACATTATCAAAATAATAATCATAATCAAAATAAGCAAATAGAGAAAAAAAAAGCAAACTAGTAGTTCCATTGTATATCTCCGAAGATCAGCATCAGATCTTCACCAAATTTAAATGCGACCATCTCAGAAGTACATTATTTCTAAAAAAACCGGCCAAGTGCGAGTCGGACTCGCGCACGAAGGGTTCCGTACCAATTATTATAAAAAAATCACGTTTGTTGTATGGGAGCCCCCCTTAAATATTAATTTTATTCTGTTTTTAGTATTTGTTGTTATAGCGGCAACAGAAATACATCATCTGTGAAAATTTCAACTGTCTTTGTCACCCACTTATTAGTTCATCACCGTTTCGATCGAATTACTTCCACTGCGACGTTCAAAGTTGCACTTACAGATTAAAGGATTTTAAATTTCTCCAACCGAACCGTTTTATACCTAACCTGGATTCGTGCAATTTCAATCAGATAACTCTTTGCTGAATATAAAATCTTCTACATAAATTAAAATGTTCCCGTACTTAGTATAATCCGCGAAAAATTAAAAAAGACTGCCCCCATTAGCCATTCAGTTTCCAAACTTAAGTTCAGCTGTATAACTAATAAAAAGCACTAGGTCGGAAAAAGTGAATTTTATAATTCTACGTCGTCCATTTTAGGGTTCCGTACCCAAAGGGTAAAAACGGAACCCTATTACTAAGACTTCGCTGTCTGTCCGTCTGTCTGTCACCAGGCTGTATCTCATGAACCGTGACAGCTAGACAGTTGAAATTTTCACAGATGATGTATTTCTGTTGCCGCTATAACAACAAATACTAAAAACAGAATAAAATTAATATTTAAGGGGGGCTCCCATCCATACAACAAATGTGATTTTTTTGCCGTTTTGTCTAATGTATAGATACGTAAGTACGGAACCCTTCGTGCGCGAGTCCGACTCGCACTTGGCCGGTTTTTTTTTTTATTGCCGATGAAACGTTTTTATGTGTACGGAATGATGTACTGAATTATGTGGTAACCGTTTGTGCGTACCTATCGCGATCCACCCCTGTTTCGCACAGCGCCACCTATCGGGTCCAGAACTATCCTAGCTTTCAAGCTGGAACCAACCATACACATTCACAAAATTTCATTGAAAACGGTTGGTAGTCCTTTCGTCCAGTATGAATAATAGTATCAGAATTCATTATCATATTGGCAGACTTGTCCCAACTGCTGTTGAGTACAATCCTCCTAGCTTTTGTTCCAGTCTCATGTCTTCCTCACGATCTTCTGTAGGTCATTCACCTATCTGGAATACCTGGATGTTGATCTACCAATGCCCCTCTACTATTTGACAATTCCTTTGAGCTCTATTCCACATGCCATCACCACGATTCACGAAGACGTCTCAAAATCTGTAAAAAAAAGAATTCCAATTTTGAAAGAACGATTTCATCAAGCCTCAAAAAGCTCCAAAAAACTTCGTACAATACTCCACTTAATACCAGAAACTATAACCACCGTTTCAACAGCTGAAATTCCCCACCGATTCACATTTACCGTAAACATTATACGAATCTGTCCTTTACAAATCCTGTATGAATTTTAAAGTCTGCTAAGCCAGCAAAATGCATACACTGCGGTTCGTGGAGGTAGGTAGTTCTTGACGAAAAACAGAATAACATTAATATTTAAGGGGGGCTCCCATACAACAAACGTGATTTTTTTGCCGTTTTGTCTAATGTATAGATAATTGTACAGAACCCTTCGTGCGCGAGTCCGACTCGCACTTGGCCGGTTTTTTCTGAGTATCTGCTAAGTTGTGAATCAAAGGGGAATTGCAAGACTTTTTCATTTGCTCCGCTAGCTTTATCATCGGAATAACTATGTTGCATAGTAATATTATGAGTTTTCCCCTCGTAATAAAATAAAAAATGCTACGTAATGTGAATGTTAAGTGGGTTCCGTCTTGATAAGACAACTTCGTCGTTTATGGGGCAATATAATAAATTACATTCCTAAAGTAGTTTGCAAGTAATTGGAAGTTGATTCTAATATGTGGACTATGTGGTTTACATTCCTGTTTGTGTATGTATTGTATTTGTTACTTATAAAAAACTAGCAGTAGAAAAAGTGAAGGCCAACTGCAACTCAACACATTTGTTCCGACATTTGTTTCCGAGTCATATATGTTTATACATATCATTATATGTTTATACATACCTATAATTATGTTCATATATATTTATGTATAATAAGTAGGTATGTATGTATTTTCAAACAAAAAGTATCTGTTTAGTTTAAGTATATGAACTATCTGGTGTTCACGACACAAGCCGCGTTGCTTAGTGTGGCACTAGATGGCGCTGTGTGTTAATGTCCAGCGATAGGTATATAAATTTGTTGTCATAGCAGCAAAAATTTTACACACTTTGTTAAATTTTTAAGTTTCAAACTATTACGGTTCAATAGCTACAGACCTATGACAGACGGACAGACAGCGAAATCTTAATGAGTTTCTTTTTGCACCCTTTGGGTACGTAACCTTAAAAAGCACTATTTAAGACAGCAAAAATAAATAATTTACGATTTCTTAGAGCAAACGATGAAAACAACCATTCATTTTTTAATAAAACCCTAAACAAGAAAAATATATAAAAAAGAAACTAAAAAAATCTCTCATTTTATAAGTCAAAAAATCCTCTGGCATACTGCGCACCCAACGCCAAGATTAAATTAAACTGAAGCGCGCTCAAAGCTAAAATTACCTAACAAAAAGCATTTCTACTTGTATTAAAGGCGACAGTATGTAGATTAGGAGTCTGTCAGGATTGTGAGACAGCGGTATCTCAAGCCAGGGTAATGTGACATGTACCAGAGAACGGTAATGAGATCCCAGGGGATTGATTCAGGTGATACAATTGAGCTCGACACTAGGCATGAGGTGATTCGTTACTCAGGCAAAAGAGTGTTATTGGGTGTTTCCCATCAGGAATTTCTCACTAGTCTGGATTTGGCCCGGTTGATGGCAATAGGCTCGCCTCCTATTTATTTATATGGAACTTGAACATAACTGGCGAAATGTGGGTGTACTACTACTAATATGTCGGTATTACCCCCCCTTAACTTTTATTACCCTCCGGCGATTAAAGGCGGTATGTTATAATTAAGCTGTGAACTAAAACAGTTTTTGAAAAAATAAACTTAAAACTCAACTTCAAAAAAAACTCAACTTTAAAAAAAAAAAAAAAAACATCAATGGTCTAAGGATGAGTTATTTGGGCTGATGAGATAGCAATTAATGACCCCTTGTTTCGGCCCATTCAATTTGTCAAACGATGCAAAACACTCGGTAAATACGGCTTCTCGAAATCAAAAATCAAAATCAAAATCAAAGCATTTATTTCAAGTAGGCCAGTTACAGGCACTTTTGAATTGTCGAAACAAATATGAAAATTAAATGTAGCTACAGTCCCAGACACAAGACATAAAAACTGCGAAAGTACTGTAGTTGCCCATTCCCTAGCGTAGATCTCTATGGAGAAGAATGGGCAAGAAACTCCATGGACACTCTTTTAAATCAGAATATTTTTACAAAATCTTGGTTACATCATTCATGTTGAGATGGTACATTATGTGAGAACAATGTAGCAAGATGTGCACGTTAAAGGTGTCCATAGTAAAAAAAAAAACAAAAACAATTAAAAAATAAAATTATTAAATTCAAAAGCCGTGGCAACCAAGAGCTGACCAGTCCCAACTGACAGCGCTCGTTCACGAACATGACGCATGTATCAGCACCATTCAACTCAACCATTTTGAAGGGAACTAAATGATCCGACACACGCGTCACCATCAGCGAGACATTTGAGTGAGCATGACATATCTCCTAATCGCCACGGCACATTCAAGTCAAGGAAAAACGTAGGTTTCTAGCGACTGATAGCATTCTAGTACATAGCACTCACACAATATGCGATATGCGGCTATATAATAATAAAGAGATTGATTCTATACAATGCAAAGATAGTTGTACAATCTTCAGCAGCTCCAACAATACAATTTAATGCTATCAATTTATGCGCCCCTGTCCTTGTGGAGCAGGACCGGCATTGAGCCAAGCAGTTTTATCAGCGATATAGTCGTCCAATTTGTAATATGCTTGCTTACAAAGTGTGCGTTTAATACATGTTTTAAATTTTGTTTCATTCAGCTCAAGAATGCTTTGTGGAATTTTATTATAGCATCTCAAACAGTACCCCATGAAAGATGAGTCTACTTTAGCGAGTCTGAAGCCTGGCTGAACTAATTGGTCCCTATTTCTAGTACTGTAATTGTGTCTGTCACCTCTTTTACCAAAAATATGTAGATTTTTTCTTACGTACATTATGTTTTCGTAGATGTATTGACAATGTACAGTCATGATGTTTATTTCCTTAAACAGTTCCCTCAAAGAATCGCGCCTACGAAGATTGTATATGGCTCTGATGGCTCTTTTTTGCAGAATAAATATAGACTCAATGTCAGCAGCCCGTCCCCATAACAAAATGCCATAAGACATTATACTATGAAAGTAACTAAAATAGACCAATCTAGCAGTATCTACATCAGTAAATTGACGGATTTTTCTAATAGCATATGCTGCCGAACTTAGCCGCCCCGCCAGAGATGTTAAATGAGAACCCCATTGTAGCCTTGAATCAAGCGTAATCCCCAGGAAAACCGTTTTATCTACGAATTCAAGTTTCTCTTTATTC
The DNA here is from genome assembly GCA_905147715.2 of Xestia xanthographa. Taxonomy (NCBI): domain Eukaryota; kingdom Metazoa; phylum Arthropoda; class Insecta; order Lepidoptera; family Noctuidae; genus Xestia; species Xestia xanthographa. Next base: position 9,116,271 of record LR990660.1, on the reverse strand, counting down.
AGTACTATATCACAATCGCTACTTTTAACATTCGGTAAAGCAAATCTTATGCATTTCGTTTTTTTTTCATTTAGTACTAAATTATTTGCTGTGAACCAATTATGGACTTGAAGTAGGGCCTTATTCACGTCATCTAAATTTTGGGCCCGTCTATTGATCTTAAAAATTAGGGAAGTGTCATCGGCAAATAACACCATATTTTGAGGTTGGTTTTTCAGTAAATAGGGTAGATCATTTATATATACTAAAAAGAGGAAAGGACCCAATATTGAGCCTTGCGGAACCCCCATTTTTACTTTTAAACCCTGTGAATTAACACCATTTATTTGAACATATTGTTGTCTATCACTCAAATAAGATTTTAACAAACTAAGTGCAAGTTTACCTAGTCCGTAATGCTCAAGTTTCAAAAGCAATGTGTCGTGATTTACACAATCAAATGCTTTGGAGAGATCACAAAATATTCCTACAGCGTCTTGGGACTCTTCCCACGCCGTAAATATGTGCTTTATTAAGGTTACACCGGCGTCGGTTGTACAACGTCCCTTGGTGAAACCATACTGTTGATCGTGTAAGATTCTATTGGTGTTAAAATGATTGACCATTTGATTAAGCATTATCTTTTCGAACACCTTACTAAAAACTGGCAACACGGATACAGGCCTATAATTATTTGTATCTTTACTATCACCGGATTTGAAAAGAGGTATGACTTTACTGTATTTCATTAAATCAGGGAAAACTCCTTGGTCTACGCACAAATTAAAAATTAAAGCTAAGTATGGAGCTATAGTCTCAAGTATGGATGTACAAACTTTGATAGACATTCCCCATAGATCTTCGGTCAGTTTGATTTTTATTTGCCGAAAAGCTTTAATAACTATCATCGGGTTTATGTGTTTAAATTTAAATTCAGCCTGGCATCCAGACACATTCGCCTTTAGTAAACCAATTGAGACTTCAGGAGAGGAATTTAGAGCCTCCGTAGTTTTTAACGGTATATCGGTAAAGAAATTTACAAATTCTTGAGCTACTTCCTGATTAGAGCTTTTAGGACCACATGCTGTATCTAATGTGTAGCTAGTATTACGTGTTTTCTTCCTGTTAGTCTCGCTATTTATGACTTTCCAAACTGTCTTTATTTTATTTTCTGCTGTTTTGATCTTGTTGCTAATGTGCAAGGCTTTGGCAACCTTGCATGTATCTCTAAAAATTTTTGAATACTTAGCAACATATTTGTTAAAAGTTTCAGTGTTCATATAAGGCTTAAGGCCATAAAGCTCAAATAGTGTTTCCCTACTTTTTCTGATACCTCTAGTTGCCCAATCACTAAATATAAATTTAGGGCAAATACTTTTTGACTTCTTTTCAAAAGTTTTGTTGAATTCAGTGTGAACTATTGAAAAGAAATTATCATAAAATTGATTTATATTAATATCGTCATGGCTCATAACACTTAATTTGTTCTGTAGAGAAATATTATACCTATTTAATTTGTTAGAAGTTATGGGTCTAAATTTAATCTGAATTTTTTGCAATGGTATATTACACCTAAAAGTTACAGTTTGTCCGCTATGGTCAGACGGCAGACAATTAACTATGGCTTTATCTAAGTAATCACAATCACAGAAAACATTATCTATACAAGTAGCAGAAGATGGAGTGACTCTAGTAGGTTCTATAAAAGTGTTGGTCAAGTCAAATGACTTAAAAAGATTTAATAACCGACTGCTATTTGAATTTTCTTCTAAAATATTGATGTTAAAATCACCACAAATAATTATAGATTTATTACTGGCTGCAAGTTTTGCCAGGACATCTTCCATTATTGACTCAAATAAGGAAAAGTTTTGATAGTTTGGGGGTCTGTACACACACACAATAACATGCTTATCTAGCTCAACACAGGACAGTTCGACGCAATGTTCAGCCGAGAGACCTATTATGTCGTTACGTTGCTTATATCTTAAACAATTTTTTACAAAAATTAAGGAACCTCCACGAAGCATAGTTTTACGGTTATAGCAGCTACCCACCATATAGTTCTCATAATTAATAAGCATTTGGTAATCCTTAAGCCAATGTTCAGTAAAACAAATAATGTCAAACTTACTTTTTTCTAAAAACAATTCTATTTCTAATAATTTTGAAGAAATGCCTTGGATATTTTGGTGGAATAATTTTAAAGTGTTCTGCTGAGGCCCTTTTTTACTAGCTAATTGAGTGCAAGAAGATACCTTGCTGTTGGTAGGTTTAACAATATTGTTAATGGCACCTTCTGTTGTCTGACTTTCTAGTTTAAATTAATATTAATATCTGGAGAGAGCCCCGAGACTCCCGTGCCATCGCCAGACAACAAGATCCTATCACTAATATACCCTAATTGAGAATTTTCCACGGTGACATATGGATCCTCCTCAGTATAATGTTTGTAAACATCAATAGCACTAATGCTATATTTATTTAAGGTCACCACCTGTTCATTAGTATTATTACTAATAGTCGCAGTATTTACAATATAACTAAACTTAGACATACTACTTATGTCTGTGTGAATATTATAAGCTAATAGCCGAGCTATTTTGTGTCTACAACTAATAGGTAGATACACTTTACCCCGGGTCGAACTAAGTTTATCAACAAAAGTGTTGATATCAAGAAATATAAGTTTGTCACTGTAGTGACCTGCTAAAAAATGTAAATGTCTATTTAAGAAGTGAATATAATTGTTTTTTCTGTTACATAAATTTTCAAAATATGGAAAAGCGCACAATATTATTTTATTACAATTTAATTTCAACAACTCTGAGACACAATCAGTGATGTCTTCCTTTTTAATCTTTGCACTATTACCAACACATATAGTAATGGTGGTACTAGGATCACAAACAGTCTTAGTTACAGATGCCATAATCTGTTTGTAGTTTGACCCTGGCATACAATTGTTTTGGGTACAATAACTCAGGTTATTACTAATTAATTTACCTAGCCCCCTACCTATACTGTCAGAGAACATAACTGAATGATTACAGTCACGACTAATAGGAGAAACAAAATTACCAATCTCAGGCAGACTATCATGCAACTCAGGCTGTACTACGTGTGAGTAATCTAATGTAATATTAGTTGTTTGTTGGTTTGATATGCTGTCCTGAGACAAATTCTCAACCTGGTATGGGTCCTCCATTACCTCAGGCTGGATAGTATCATGGTTGGTAACTGTCTGGCAACTACATTGACCCATTACCAACTCATTTGCTGCATAAATATGTTCCCTAATTTGTTTCTGAGAAATCTTATACCTACTAGAAAGGGAACTTAGTGATTCCTGAAGTACCTGTATTTCAGACTGCAAATGCTGAGTATCAATTTCATAAATTTTTATACTGTCCTCTAATTTTATTTGGTAATTATTTAACTTATTAAGTAAATCAACACGCTCTTTCCTCAGTGGAATAAATTTGGAAAAGCGTTTATGTTGTTTCCTAAATTGATTACATTTTTTAATTATTCTGTTTAATTTTGCATATTTTTTAATCTTCCTATTGCTAACTATAAAATTCTGTTTTAGTAAGGAATCTTCAGTTAGATCAATTGTTATTAAGGAAGGGGGGTTACAATTAGTTTTTAATAATTCATCATATAAGAGATTTGTTTCTATAACCTGAGTACATTCTTTTTCTTTCTGTAACTTAACTATACAATTATTGGCATGAATTAACTCATCTTCCAGATCCCTAATTTTAAACAAAGCCTCCTCATACAAGTTACTACAATTATGAAAACCATCCGTGACCACCTTCAGCTGATCCCGTTCATCAACAACGTCCAAGTATTGCTGATGTAGGTCTACTAGCTCCCGTTTTAAGCTGGAGTTTTTGCTATTAACTTTATTGACTTCCACCTCACTCTCTTCTCTTTCCTGCAACAGTAGTTGAACTTGGAGGTTGGATTCTTTGAGTTCTTGGAGGGCCGTTCTCAATTTTAGCTCCATATCTTGAGCAGTAGCCTTACGGGTCATCACAGGCATGGTTACAGGATTGGTTACTGAAAATTAGAAGTAAAGAAACGGTGTTAACTAGTAGAATAGACAAATAAAGTGAAGTTAGCGATGAAAGGGAAAGAAAAAAAAGTTAAAGTAATGAAATGGAATGAGGTAGGCTGCTATAGCTTTAAAATATTATCCAATTCAATGTAAATAATTGAATAAATATTCAGTTTCATTGGTTCTATTGTCCTAATGATTTACTTTTTCCTATGTGGGTATGTTGCTAAAAAAAGAAAAAAAAAAATACTATTACATTAATGCAAGACAATAAATTATCTTAAACGATATATCTAATCATTTCCATTGAAAAGATTGATTTGAATAAAATAAAAAAAATAAACAGAGATGAGATAAGGAATTACTCAGTTTTGATGTTATAAGACCGGTTGTCAACAAAGAGATTTAGAACCAGTACAGGGAACTAAATACGCGAAAAATTATACTAGAAATGGGCATGGATTTGTAATAGAGATAAAGAGAGGTTTGTGCGCTGTTATTAAATAAAAACTAAACAATACTTCCCCTGAATTATCCGTTTATGTCCGTAGTAGAACGTCAGCTGTTTTTTTTAGGTTACCGGTACCGTTGTAGTGCCGAAAAACTTCATTAATTATCAGGATAACAATTATCCTGAGTATTTACGCATTTATGATACGTTTACACAAACAATTACACCATAATATAACTTATTTACTAATTAAATTTAAATTTTAAATACGGAACAAAAAATTTACATGTCACTCGGGCAGTGTTGCCAGTCTCTCGATATCGAAGACACTGTTTTACTACTTACATATTTCAGTCTGAGATTGCGGACCAAGATTTCTTCGCTTGTGTATAGCAATACTGGAAATGGAAATTAAATTATGGCTTATCTGGACCTGATTAGCAAAGTAAATAACGCTACTGCCGACTTAATTGACGGTTGATTATCTCAAATCTAAGCCTAACTCGGCATTGTATACTGATAACATGGTGAAAATTAGGTAGGTTACACTGTCGTTTACGGGACATCTTCTGCGATTCTCAATTATGTGAAGTGAGTTGAGAGTGTGTGAGCTCCCGATGCGACGCTAGCCGTGTGGTATCCGCCGGCAGAGTAGAATAGAACCAACCCATTACACTCACGGGTGTCGTATAAGGCGACTAATGTCTGAGGCAGAACACCTTGCGCCTCCGTAGACCACAGAATGGGCAGCAGTTTTCTGTTAGTTTTACATCACTGCGATCTCCAATCCGCCTGCCAAGCGTGAAGATTACGGCAAATTCCTCCCATCAATCATGGGAGAGGCTTATGTCCAGCAGTGGATGTTATGGGATGTTGTTGTTGTTGAGCTCCCGATATTACGACGAATCGACACTGTTATAAGGAGCATGATCGCGGGATGACTCAACTGATGAAGCTAGGTTAGAATGGTTTATACAAAAGAAATAATCTACTTAAAACCTTGAACACTGGGACTTCCCGTGCAACAGAAGTCACACACACACACTCTTTTTCCTTACAATTGAAAGTGTGACTAACCCAAACACGCAACCACATTTCGTTTTAATCACCACGCTTCAATTTCAAACACCAAAAATTCGATAACCAAATCACGTGTGTTTTTAATCTAATTCTGAACTCGACTCAATTGCCTCCTACAAGTTAATCGCACGAAATAAAGCCTCGCTCCTTTACCGTGTTCAAATTAAACTAGGAAATTGCCAAGGAGCGCAGTTTACGAACTGTGTACTTACGTAGTTAGTGACAATCTCGTGAATTGAGATCAGTCCCGGTATTGCGAGACTCCCGGTATTGCGTCATTACCGTGTATTGAGTCCCAGTATTTAATTTGGAGCGCTTTAATCAAATGTTTAGAGTTGAAATTCGCTCTGAGAGAGGGTTTTGACAAGACAAGTAGAATCGAATGTTTTTAGGTTGTTATTTACTGCATCACCACAGCTCTTAAAACGGTTTATGAAAGCCTTGCGCAGAAAACACGCAACCCAATAAATAAGCCGTGCTGGGCCCACGTGGTGGACCATGATCTTCTCTCTCTCTCTCTCTAGTAGACAGACCTGTGTCCCAGCCGTGGGAAAGTTCTAGGCTGATTAAGCTAAGTAATACAAGTAAGAAATAAGTTGATCACTTTTTCAATCAACAAAAAAGCCATAATCAAACTCAAATACGAAAGGAAAAACCAATTCATTATTATGTTATACCTACGAAGTAAGTAAATGAAATTGTATACGAGATCGACAACGAACGTCATTGGAGGCTCATCAATCATCGCTCTTATTACAATTGGTAATATCATAGCGGCCATATTGCCGACTTTTTCAAACTAATACAGAAAACGAACGAGATAACTTTTATTAACATTATTATCGAAAAGCCCCGAAGGCCGGGCAATGAGATTGTTTTTGATAAAATCTCTATGATTACCTATATTCGTGTTAGAACAAGATTTATTACAGTAAAAACGATCAAGGAAGTTTGTATTAAATTCTTAATTAAATTTGTCCTGATAAAATAACGGGTAATCGAATAAGTTGAGTGCAAATGCTTGTTTATTTCGTTTGGCCTCTCAGAAAGCTTTTAGTGGAAAAATAACAAGGTTATACCTGAGAAAATCATGTTGGAAAATAATCTTAGAAAAAATTCATGAGCAACTTTGTCTCTCCATGTTTATTGCGCAAAGTAATTTGAATACAGAGGTGACAAAATCAAAATCAAAGCATTTATTTCAAGTAGGCCAGTTACAGGCACTTTTGAACTGTCGAAACAAACACAACAATTAAATATAGCTACAATCCCAGTCACAAGACTCACAAGGCATAAAAACTGTGAAACTACTGTAGTTGCTTATTCCAAAGTGTAGATCTCTATGGAGAAGAACGGGCAAGAAACTCCAAGGACACTCTTTTTAATCGGAATATCGACAATGGTACTCGTATCAAGAACAGAAATTGGTGAAACGATATGGGACAAAGGCTGCCTTTGTTCAGCAATTACATTAAGTATTTGCTTGATTGTTACACTTAAAATTAACGTTAAAGCCAGCGTAATCGGATTACAATTATGTAAGCCAATTAATACTTAATGGTAAACACAATATAGACCACCCTGTTGCTAAGTCTGAGATTGAGTTTGTGAAAGAACCACTTTATTTGTTGCAGGTTCTGGTTTTGTTCGACGTGGTAATAGTAGGTAAAGAGCTCTCTCGAATTTCCGAGAAACGGTAGAAGTGTTGGCAGACGAACAGTCACAGGTGGATGGATGACACTCGGAAGATCGCTCGCGCTGGTTAGACCTGGATGAGACTTACGCAGACCAAGGAAACATAGCGCAAAAGAGAGGAGTCATTAGTAGGAGTTGTGTCTCCTGTCTTAAAGAAATGAGGTAGAGTTACTAATATTTTATGGGAAGTAGTAGGTACTCAGTTTCAAAATTCATCAGAAAGATACTTATTAACTTATCAACATAGAATAACGAAACAGGATATAATTATGATGTTGGAATTTGACCTCAACAATATAATATAACAGTACCTAGATATCATTAACACTGAAAACAAGATATTTACCATGTTTATACTATTTGTTTTGAGTTCCCGATATTTCAGCGCGGTTGCAAATAAGTTGTTGTTGATGATAATGTTAAGGCCCTTCTAACCCTAAAATTAGCAACTCTATTTGCGGTGGTTCAAACTTCGTTTGAAATACTGTTAGAATAAAGTTCTAATCTAGCTGCACTACAAAGCGGTTGTTACGTCAGTCACTGCGGCCGAATAGTGCCAAATGAGTGGTTTTTTTGCGATTTACAAAAAATGTATTGATTGGACTAAAAAAATAAAACACATAAGACCTGCTTTATAGTTAGTTCAGTCAGTATGCAAAGTTTCATGATCTAATTTGAAGTACTTTTTGAATACCAGCGGTTTATTGTTCGATTTGGAGGTAACTTCGGTTTTTTTTTCTATCGAGAAACGTTTATGGAATCGTGTTTTTGTCACACATAGTACTTAGCATTAAACCTCAACTTTACCATACATCATCTCAGCCGAAAGACGTCCACTGCTGGACATAGGCCTCCCCCAAGTGTCGCCACATTGACCGGTCCCGTGCGACTCGCATCCAGCGGATTCCCGCAACCTTCACCAGGTCATCGGTCCACCTAGTGGGAGGCCTTCCAACGCAACGTCTTCCGGTTCGCGGTCGCCACTCTAGAACTTTTCGGCCACATCGGCCATCCGTTCTGCGAGCAATGTGCCCTGCCCACTGCCACTTAAGTTGGGCAATTCTTCGGGCTACTTCGGTAACCTTGGTTCTCTTGCGGATGTCTTCATTTCTGATTCGATCGCGCAAGGAAACTCCGAGCATAGCCCTCTCCATTGCCCTTTGGGTGACTTTAAGCCTTCTGATGAGGCCCATTGTGAGCGACCACGTTTCGGTCCCGTATGTAATCACTGGCAACACACATTGGTCATAGACTTTCGTCTTGAGACACTGCGGTAAGTTGGACGAGAAGATACCGCGCAACTTCCCGAACGCAGTCTAGCCGAGTCGGATTGGACGATTGACCTCTTTCTCGAAGTTAGACCTACCTAACTGGACCGTTTGTCCCAGGTACACATAATCGTCTACAACTTCGAGTGTAGTCTCCGATCTTGATAGGAGTGGGTGTGACATGGGCATTCAATTTGACCTTGGTTTTGTCCATGTTCATTTTAAGACCCACTCTTCCGGAAGCTCTACTGAGGTCATCGAGCATTGTACTGAGGTCCTCCATGGTCTCAGCCATGACCACTATATCGTCGGCAAACCGAAGGTGAGTGATGTACTCGCCATTGACGTTGATGCCTAGCCTATATCTCCAGTCCAGAACCTTGCAGACATCCTCCAGTGCAGCGGTGAACAGTTTTGGAGAAATGAGGTCTTCCTGTCTCACACCTCGCTGCAGGAGGATAAGTTCCGAGGCTTGTTCCTGAAGTCGGACTGACATGGTGGCGTTTTTGTACAAACACTTCAACACCTCGATGTACCGATAGTCGAATTGGCACCGTTGGAGAGACTGCAGTACAGCCCAGGTCTCGATCGAATCGAAGGCTTTCTCGTAGTCCACAAACGCTAAACAGAGGGGCAGGTTATACTCTTCGGTCTTCTGTATAACTTGCTGCAGCGTATGTATGTGGTCCACGGTGCTAAAGCCTTTTCGGAAACCGGCTTGTTCGGGTGGCTGGAAGTCGTCAAACCTGCGCGCGAGACGATTCGTGATGACTCTAGAAAACAACTTGTAGACATGGCTTAGAAGTGAGATGGGCCTATAATTCTTCAACCGGGCATTGTCACTCTTCTTGAAGAAGAGTACCACCACACCCCTGCACCATGCCTGTGGCGTTTTTCCCTCAAGTATGACGGAATTAAACTTTGCCATACATTTATTTCAAAATTAATGCTGCAGTATTTTAGGCGTAACGGAGGATCATGCTAAGCCATTTGAGCTCAAATGGCTTAGCATGAACCTCCGTAAGCTATTTGAGGTAGTATAGGCCCTTAAGGGCATATACTTCCTCAAATGGCTTAGCATGATCCTCCGTTACGCCTAAAATACTGCAGCATTAATTTTGAAATAAATATATGGTAAAGTTGAGGATTAATGTTAGTCTTATGATTGGCGAAAACACGATTTCATAAAATTTTCTCGATAGAAAAAAATCCCAAAGTTACCTCCAAATCGAACAATAAACCGCTGGTATTCAAAAAGTACTTCAAATTAGATCATGAAACTTTGCATACTAACTGAACTAACTATAAAGCAGGTCTTATGTTTTTTTATTTTTTCCAAAAGACGAAAATTTGATTTTATAAAGAATAAAAACCACTCATTTCGCACTATTCGGCCGCAGTGACTGACGTAACAACCGCTTTGTAGTGCAAGCTGATTAGAACTTTATTCTAACAGTATTACAAACGAAGTTTGAACCACCACAAATAGAGTTGCTAATCTGAGGTAGTATAGGCTCTTAATGATGACCATGTCAGTTTAAAAACTTACTTTTGTACTTAACTAGGTAGGTACTTGTATTTTTACTTAGCCAATTATTTTTTAACTACGTAGAGACGAGTGGAGCTGTAAGATCAAGGCTTGAGGAAAAACATAGAATTAAATAATAAACAATAGGTGTACAGTAATGGTAATGGATGTGAATTATAAAGTGATCGATGCCGTGGAAAAAAACAAGTACTTAGATACCTAAGTCTCGTGTATAATTTTCTAATTTTTCCCCCGGATTTGCTCGCTTTTTAATAGAAAATAATACAACGGGAGCGTTAAAATATAGACTTTGACAGTCGGGGTTAATGGAAATTCCCTTAGTGAAAGAATTTTCGTAATCGGATCAGGAGTTCCGAAAAATCTGTAAATGGCTGAGATGACGAGTAAAAGAGAAAGAAGTATAAAAGAAGAAGACACACTGCGCCACCCCAAACAAATTGGGATAATGGCAGAAAAGAATGATGATGATAGATCGTCCATACTCCCAAACATTACCTGTCTACAATATTAGAATAGATTAGTGTAGACCACGTATACAATTGTCATTAGATTACTAGACTAGAGACATCTTTGAGACTGCAAGACAATTAAGTCATACATTTTAGAAGCTTCAACTAATCAGATAGCAGCAGAATCAGAAACACGCCATCATTGCTATGGTCTGATAAACAAATGCAGATGAACTGAATGATGGAATAGGCAAACAAGCTATATAAGCTATATTATTGCAATTTATATGTAGGTATATTTGTTATTTTGTGTGCAATAAAGAATAAGAACAATGTATTGTTGTGGGTATTGTTTGTTGACTATTTAATTAATGCACTGGGTAATCAAATAGTAAACAATACGGTCATCAACAACGATACATTTAATATGTTGTGTTTTAACGGTTATACGCAATGACGTATTATATATAGACACGTCATGAACCAACATCGCGGCGCTTAAAAACGGCGAAAATACTAGAACTACTTATAAGCGTGAAGAAAGAGAAAGAAAATATGACACCGAACGGCGGGAATGCGGGATGCCTGTTGCGAGAGGGAGATAAATATACATCTTCAGTCACGTCACAGGATTTATTAAATTATAAACAAACGTAGCGTCGCGCGACAGGTTGGCGCGTAACTAAGCGCGATGTGGCCAATTGGCTTCATTTCATGTTGTCATTTTAGAGTGCGGACAACGTATCTATAGTTTATAAATCATTGGTTATACGTTTGTGTATTTTGTGTGAGGAGCTCGTGGCTGAATCAGCATTAAAGGTCATTTAGGCAGTCGCATCCGCAGCATCCGGTTAAACTGGAAGCCGACCCCAACATAGTTGGGGCAAATGATGATACGTTTCTGTATTAAAATGACTTCCAAGTGTGGTGATGGGTACTTATGCCAGTTGTGACACTTTGAGGAGGATGCGCTTAGGTAGCCCGCGAAATTTTCTTACGTTTTTTGTAATTTGCAGGTCAATGTCTTGAACAAAATATGATTCGCGACCATAACACGTATACTACCTTGGCGCTTCCACCATAGAGAAAGGCCACTTAAAAGCAAGCTGTTTGGATTTTCAACGACTTAGCGCCGTAAAGTGAAGAAAACGGACTTAAGGCTGATGCTCCAGGGTAGCCCGCAAAATTCAAATTTTCTTATGTTTTTTGCAATTTGCAGGCCAGTGCTAGGTTGTATGTTGATTAAAATATTGTTTGCGACTGTAAGACGTATGTAGTTACAGAATTATAATCATCAATACAACCCTCCAAGTTCATAAAGGTGCAAGAATGATTTTGACCTTGGAAAAGTAATTTGTCCACCTTTATGAACTTTGAGGGTTGTATTGATGATTTTGATGAATATTATTCTGTAACTACATACGTCTTACAACCGCGAATAATATTTTAATCAACATACAACCTAGCACTGGCCTGCAAATTGCAAAAAACGTAAGAAAATTTGAATTTCGCGGGCTACCCTGAAGCATTCACCTTAAATGTTCCTATTATCACTCAAGACAGTCCACCATGCTTACATTTTTCTGAAGTAACATTACGTAACCTAACGCCTTTAATTCCCAAGGGTTAACAACAACAACAACATCAATTATTTAAGCAGAGGTGTACCTTATAGTACACTCACATTTGCCAGTTATGTTTTGCCATCAACCAGGCAAAATCCAGACTACTCAGACATCATTATCATCATCATCATTTCAGCCGAAAGACGTCCACTGCTGGACATAGGCCTCCCCCAAGTGTCGCCACATTGACCGGTCCCGTGCGACTCGCATCCAGCGGATTCCTGCAACCTTCACCAGGTCATCGGTCCACCTAGTGGAAGGCCTTCCAACGCAACGTCTTCCGGTTCGCGGTCGCCACTCCAGAACTTTTCGGCCCCATCGGCCATCCGTTCTGCGAGCAATGTGCCCTGCCCACTTGACTTGTGTGATTATACTTCAGACATTCTTGATGAAAAATATGGCACGCATGGTTTCCATACGGATCGTGATACTTGCGTTATATCTATATCTGTGCAGTGGACCCTTAGTAATAGGGTCCTATTAGCAGCCTTTAGGTACTGACCCCTAAAAAAACCGCCGTCCGTAGGCACATAGTATTCCTATCACGATTGTATGCCATAGGTAGTTAGTAACGAATTGTTTTCGCGTCCAATAGGGTTGCAAACAGCAGCATCGAATTTGGCAACAAAAGTGATTCACTGCGGTCATGCCAGCGATTTTTGTATGACACATAATTGTTGGATGTAAAAAATATAAAAGGTTGTGCAGGAGTAGAACATTAGTGTATATTCGATGGTTCAACGACCATAGAGTTGAATCATTGAAAAATGCTAATGATATATCCAAATAAGGTTCCAAACACAAACTTATGTCAACTTGGGACATATCCACTAGTAATATTGTAACGCAAAAAATGCTTGCATCAACCATCATCATCTGCCTAGCCTTTTCCCAACTTTATTGGGGTCGGCTTCCAGTCTTACCGGATGCAGCTGAATACCAGTATTTTACATGTAGCGACTGCCTATCCGATCTCTACGTACAACCCAATTAGTACTGGCTAATACGGTACTCCTTGGTAAGACTGGTTCTCAGACTTTCGGGCCACTGACTCCTGTAACGACTGTCAAAGATCTACAAATGACAGCCAGGACCAACAGCTTAGCGTGCTTTCCGAGGCACGGAGGAAACTCGATATGTAACACGTGGTTACCCATCTGCGGACCAACTTAAACAAGCGCCGATTAACCTAAAGATTGACCCCAGCTGCTGTTATTATTTAGCCACGAGCTCCTCCATCAAATGCTTGCATCAACCGTCTATAAGTAATTAAACATAGCTATTCTACGACAGAACTGCATCATGAATGAAACATGATCGGAAATTCATGCATTTATAACGACGTGACTTCACGTGACGCAACAATGGCTAAGTTTTTCACTTGTCATCGTCACAATGTCTGACAGGGTATGTAGATCTAAGTAGTTGTCGGAAATGTCCGTCGTTTAGGGGCCGTCTCCACACGAGCGAGACATACATTCTTTGCGTCGTGATTCTCTCACTCGTGGAGACGGCCCCATAGAAATACGTGGCTCGCTCGTGGAGACGGACTCTAAAAGAGTGTATAGAAATACGTGGCACGACGATGATATCGCCGCGATTCTCTCGCTCGTGGAGACGGACTCTAAAAGAGTGTATAGAAATACGTGGCACGACGATGATATCGCCGCGATTCTCTCGCTCGTGGAGACGGACTCTAAAAGAGTGTATAGAAATACGTGGCACGACGATGATATCGCCGCGATTCTCTCGCTCGTGGAGACGGACTCTAAAAGAGTGTATAGAAATACGTGGCACGACGATGATATCGCCGCGATTCTGTCGCTCGTGGAGACGGACTCTAAAAGAGTGTATAGAAATACGTGGCACGACGATGATATCGCCGCGGTTCTCTCGCTCGTGGAGACGGACTCTAAAAGAGTGTATAGAAATACGTGGCACGACGATAATATCGCCGCGATTCTCTAGCTTGTGGAGACGGCCCCTAAAGCCGCATGAGTCAGTCGCGCATGTGCAATGCACATGAACGGATGAAAGCTGGTGACAATAGAGGAAGCAGAGGACAACCAAAGTTCACTCTCGACATCTAGTATAATAGCGAAGAATGATTATTTTCGCGTGTGGCCATAGTCGGAACTAACAACACCATGCAGGTTCACAATTTCACAAAAGTTTACTAATAGCGCCCCGCAAAAGAACCATTTAACTTTATAACTGCCTGTAATCATATACTGATACTGATAAAGTTAGCCTACGTCATCCCACAGCCACAGCGGGGCAAATGCCTCTCTCTATGACTTCCAGTTTTTTTTTATATCCAGGGCTAATGTGGACCACTGGTCGTTGGTTTTATCCAGGTAGTCCCGCCCTCTTCTAGAAGGTCTTTGGCGACGCCTTCTGGCTGAGACAAAGGTTCCAGAAAGTGGCTATTTTGGCCCATAGCTCATTGGGCATGCGGTAACCGTGGACTGCTGACGTGGTGTGCGGTAGTCCAGTCCCAATTTAGCTTGGCGGTTTTTTAATTTGTGTTTTGGAGCGCAGTGTGGTGTGGTGATGCATACACGGTCGGTTACTTCCTAGGTCCTGGTATCGCGAAACATCAACTTGTGGTTTTGTTTATTTGTCTTCTTGGCGCGTCAATATTATTAAAAGTTCAAACAGATTTGATCCACAAATCTGCAACGTAAACTCTTATCACTTAGGTCACAAAGGCAACAAGAGCACAGGTGATAGACAGCACGGCTGCCCCATGTCAAAAGCTAGTAACTGTTTTTGACCAAATTTTACAGGAGAGCGTAAAAACATGTTTTAGGCTAGCCCTTCTAAACTATTACATTGTCTGTTGAGAATTTATTGTTAAGAAGAAGTAGTATGTAAACCTTAACTTGTTATATAAATTACCTGTTCATAATATATTGTACACATTTTATAATCCAAATTTATATTTAAAAAAAACAACTAAGAAAAATTTTACACTCAAAACCACTTCAAAACCTAGTAAGAAGTCTTACTAGATTTTGACGAGACGAAGAGCGCGGGGGGCGATACGAAGCGACGCACGCGCTGCATACTAGTCTAACCTATGTATTTTCTATTAAGTTAGAAAGAGATGGAAACGCCTTATAATAAAACTTTAACCATTTCAAAAAAATAGTAAGTGCTTACAAATACTATACTTATGAAATGGTTATATGACATACTAGGTTTTGAAATGGTTTTGAATGTGCGTTTGATGAATTTAGATGCTCTTACTAGGTTTATCTACACCCATGCTATAAATCCTCTATAAAAGTATCTGAAACAGTTAGCATATGGCCAACATTAAAACAGCCAGTGTCATAATAACCATTATAACACCCAAACGGGTGTTATAATGTTGTACTAAATTTCATTATGCAACTCGTTTTAAAAAAAGAACATTGTCTAGCTAGCAGCACTACCACAACGCGGCAACGCCGTAATAAAAAAAAACTTATAGGTTAATTTGAATACACATCGTATCCCGCCATTTTTGTTCGATATTAGTATTGCATTATGTACTTTGTTGTTTAAAAAAATGAGTGATACAAGCTTTGTGCATTTTTATAATAGTACAATCAAAATGTAAATAATTATATTATTACCTATACATGGTTTGTTTGTATTAAATACTCAGCAATTAAACTTTCCATGAATTTAGATAGACTTCTTACAACAGTACAACACCCTATGGTTTCAGAAACTTTTATATGGAGGATTCATATCATGGATGTAGATAAAGTCTTGTATGCAACTGTACATAATTAGGTATTAAAACAGTTGCATAAATAACTATTAGGATACCCCATAACTTTTGTTTTAAGTGTATTTTTAATGTAGGTGTTTTTGCATTATGTAGGGACTACTTAGAAAAGAGTGTTTAGCTAAAAAACACCTTTTGCCTTTTTTGTAGACTTACTAGGTTTTGAAATGGGGCAGCCGGCAGCATGTGGTGCAATTTATTTATTTTTCCAATTTTTCGACCGATTAAGGTTAACCAGACATGATGAAATAACAATGAAAGGACATCATTGCTTTTTCACCTGTTATCTTATCATTGACCTTTATTCTTGTTGCCATAAGGTTTATATTAGAGGTGAAATATCCGTGAGAGGACCTGTAAAGAAACTCGTTCGCTCACAGGCAACAAGAACATGAAATGTGTCAGAATAAAAGTAATCATGTGTAAAGGTTTGAAGGTAAGAAATTCATATAAGATTTTATGGGTAACTCAACGTCAGATTAGAAGATTTGTCGTCTCACCGCTTTCAAGACGAGAATTTGACCGACGACGTACCAAATATGACGTAAGCCGTTCAGAATTCAGGCCATAAAAATGTCAGACAGTATGTCTGTCATATATTAGTCTGTATTTAATGTTGTCATCCACTTTTTTAATGTATTAATGTTTCCGTTGTTGATGCATTTTATTATAAGTAGGTACTATCAGAGAATATCGAAACAGGATATTATCATTAGGATGTTGGAATTTGAACTTGACAGTCAATTATCAGTAGCTATTTCGTTTTTACACTTGCCAATGTGTTATTATGCGTACAATAACGTTGGTTATTAGTAAAACAAAAAAAAACTCGTTCCTCTCTAGTCTTGCTTGCTAAAATTTTGCTTTTAGAATAAATAAAGAATCTTTAAACCTAAAATTTTATCTAGAAACGCGGCAGCCATTTTTCCACAGATACTACCTACTAGAATAGGCTTGTGTCCTGAAAAAAACCGGCCAAGTGCGAGTCGGACTCGCACACGAAGGGTTCCGTACCATTGACTATATTTAGTATTTGTTGTTATAGCGGCAACAGAAATACATCATCTGTGAAAATTTCAACTGTCTAGCTGTCACGGTTCATGAGATACAGCCTGGTGACAGACAGACGGACAGACAGCGAAGTCTTAGTAATAGGGTTCCGTTTTTACCCTTTGGGTACGGAACCCTAAAAATCTAATTAGTCCGTCAATTAGATTACAAAAAATTTTCGACCCGTATTTTTTCTTTTGTCACGTAAACAAAAATTGACGAAGATACGACGCTTTTAAAATTCTCAATACGTCATGCTCACGCCGTGCTATAATTTTTAGTGCGTTGTGACGTCACCAGCCCCCACTCTCGAGTTTTGATGCGTTTTTATCTTTGTCATTATTCATGATTAACAAAAACAAAAAATACGTGTCCATTGTTTTCCAATAGGTAGGTACTCTAACTGACGGACTAAATAGATTTGCAATTTATTGATAGTGGAAACTAGCTTATTTATAGGCCCTACTGTATTAACGAAGTCTACGCCTTTCACACCGTATTAACTTGCGGATTAGTTTTATCATTGACATAATATCGAGTCATTGCTACTTAATAATGGTCAGCTAATTATGGCTAACTGTGAACTGGGTCAGGTTAATTAGTATTTATTATTCCACCAAGATCATATTATAAAATAGTAACTACATATTCAAAGAGACATTCAAGCTTGCCCAGGTCGATCCGTGGAAGGTGAGTATCCATTATCCATAAATAGGTAGTGATAGCCTAGTCGTGTGACCGTCGGAATGCTGAGTCGTAGGTCTCAAGTTCAAACCCAAGGCACGCACCTCTGATTTTTCGGATTGTTGTGCGTATTGTGAAGCTGACAATCCAACATATATACGTCAAAAAATGACAAATTGTAAAATTAGAATTGTTTATGAACCAAAAAGCGACAGGTGAAATCTTGACATACTTGTCATCTAAAAACGCGTTTTATGAAACGACATATTATGTCAAAAAACCGGCCAAGTGCGAGTCGGACTCGCGCACGAAGGGTTCCGTACCATTATCTATACATTAGACAAAACGGCAAAAAAATCACGGTTTGTTGTATGGGAGCCCCCCTTAAATATTAATTTTATTCTGTTTTTAGTATTTGTTGTTATAGCGGCAACAGAAATACATCATCTGTGAAAATTTCAACTGTCTAGCTGTCACAGTTCATGAGATACAGCTTGGTGACAGACAGACGGGCAGACGGACAGACGGACAGACAGAGGGACAGACAGCGAAGTCTTAGTAATAGGGTTCCGTTTTTACCCTTTGGGTACGGAACCCTAAAAACCACAGTCGACACTTGCTTCGGTGAAGGAAATCATTGTGAGGTAACCAGCATACCTGAGAGATATTTCTTGACGGCATGTAAAGCCAAGTCAGAGGCCCACGGGCGCCATAAAACTCTCGACACCAGGTTAACCAGACGATAAAAAAGAAGACTCATATTATCCAGTTGCTCCAAGTAAAAATCAGAATCAAAGCATTTATTTCAAGTAGGCCAGTTACAGGCAATTTTGAATTGTCGAAACAAAGATGAAAATTTAATGTAGCTACAGTCCCAGTCACAAGACATAAAAACTGTGAATGTACTGTAGTTGCCCAGTCCCTAGCGTAGATTTCTATAGAGAAGAACGGGCAAGAAACTCCATGGACACTCTTTTAAATCAGAATAGTTTTACAAAACCTTGGTTACATCATTCATGTTGAGATGGTACATTATGTGAGAACAATGTAGCAAGACGTGCACGTTAAAAGTGTCCATAGTAAAAACAATAATTAAAAAATAAAATGATTAATTCAAATAAGCCGTGACAACCAAGAGCCGACCAGTCTCAACTGACAGCGCTCGTTCACGAACATGTCGTAATTAGTATCTTTGATAGTCGGGTCGTTACGGGTAACCGAAAGCTCGAAAGTTCGACAATCAATCTTGCCAAGGGGTGTCGCATTACCCGGTAACTGGGTTGTGGTGGAGGTCAGAGACAGTTAGCTCCAGGTAAAATACTGATATTCAGATACATCCTGTAGTCTGGATGCCGACTCCAACACAGTTAGAAGGAGGGTAGGCAGAGACAGTAGTCCCTGATTAATCCCTTAGAACTGTTCATAATAACCGCCTACGTGACGTGTAATACATATTCAATTCTGGACTGCATTTTTATGAGTTTTTTACGATTCCATTACTAGCTTTCTGAAAATGTAATAAAATGATATGATAAAACTACGCAACGAGGCGACGATATTCATAAAAAAAAACCTCAAGGGACCATCAAACGTGGTGACATCAGCGGGAGTAAGGCGCTGTTTCCACCAAAGCGGAGATGAGCGCAGCGGAGAGACTGGTGGGAATCGACCAACCATCATCATCCCAGCCCAACTGCACCAGCTAGTTGTTTAGGCCTTCCCTTTCTTCTACGATACATACCGGTTTTTTGCGTCCTTCCATCAGGTGTTCCCTCGACTTCGACAATATCGGCAACCTTGGTGTTTTTGCCACCATTCAGCTTAAGGGCTTTATATCCCTCAAATGGCTAAGCATGATCCTCCGTTACGCCTAAAATACTGCAGCATTAATTTTGAAATAAATATATGGTAAAGTTGAGGATTAATGCTAAGTCCTATGTGTGACGAAAACACGATTCCATAAACTTTCCTCGATAGAAAAAAAACCAAAGTTACCTCCAAATCGAACAATAAACCGCTGGTATTCAAAAAGTACTTCAAATTAGATCATGAAACTTTGCATACTAACTGAACTAAGTATAAAGCAGGTCTTACGTGTTTTGTTTTTTTTGGTCCAATCAATAGATTTTTTGTAAATCGCAAAAAACCACTCATTTCGCACTATTAGGCCGCAGTAACAAACGTAACAACACTAACAACCGCTTTGTAGTGCAAGCTGATTAACTTTATTCTAACAGTATTTCAAACGAAGTTTGAACCACCTCAAATTGAGTTGCTAGTAGTTTTAGTGTTAGAAGGGCCTTAAGCTTTGCTACATCGGCCATCTCCGTCTCTAGCCAGATGTCCTGCCTAACTCCACGGCGTCGAATCGACCAATCACGTTCGTACATGTACACATCGCGAATCTTGTCTCTGCACCGCGCCGCTCGAATCCACTTTGGTGTAAACCGGGCCTAAGTATCAATATTGTTGGTATCTTGGGCATTCGTGGGTGTCTGTTGTAAATGGGAGGCATTTGTCTCGCGGACAGGCCTGTTCCAAGTATATTGCGAAGTAACACTTGGACGAGTAAGTGGTAAATAAGAAGGGAGTATATTTGTTGTGGTAAAAGAGGTTTTGAGAGATGGCAGGAGGAAACCGACTATTTATCTGGGTTGTCGCATATGTTTTGCGTTAAGTAGGCAATAGAACACCTACTGGTAAAGGAGCTCGTGGCCTAAATAATATCAGCCGCTCGGGTCGATCGTTAGGTTAAGCCGTGCTTGCCTAGGTTGGCTTGTGGATGGGTGACCACCCATTACATACCCGAGTTTCCTCTGTGCCTCGGAAAGCACGTTAAGCCGTTGATCCCGGCTGTCATTTGTAGATCTTTGACAGTAGTTAGGTAGTCAGAGGCCCAAAAAGTCTGACAACCACTCTTACCAAGGGGTATCGTATTACCCGGTACTAACTGGGTTGTGGAGGTCAGATAGGCAGCCGCTCCATGTAAAATACTGGTATTCAGCTACATTCGGTAAAACTGGAAGCCGACCCCAACATAGTTGAGAAAAGGCTAGGCAGACGATGATGATGAGAACACATACTGGTTACTGGTGCTTGCGAATCGTGGTGATTATGAAGCGTCCAGACTTTCGGAGACGTGTACCGGAGTTAAATACAGTTGGCAAAGATTCATTAACGTTTAAAAAAAAACCGGCCAAGTGCGAGTCGGACTCGCGCACGAAGGGTTCCGTACCATTATCTATACATTAGACAAAACGGCAAAAAAATCACGTTTGTTGAATGGGAGGGCCCCCCTTAAATATTAATTTTATTCTGTTTTTAGTATATAGCGGCAACAGAAATACATCATCTGTGAAAATTTCAACTGTCTAGCTGTCACGGTTCATGAGATACAGCCTGGTGACAGACAGACGGACAGACAGCGAAGTCTTAGTAATAGGGTTCCGTTTTTACCCTTTGGGTACGGAACCCTAAAAAGTAGCTCTTTACTTTAACGTGATAGTAGATGTTATAACTTTGTAAGTTATAATAAGCACTTTAATTGAAAAACTTTCAAGCTAAAGTTTCTAAGTGGCCAGAACAGTTTCTTTTGCCAAAAGTTTTATCCAATAAAAAAAAATAAAAACGGTAAAAGAAAAAAAGTAGTCAGTGAATCTGAAAAACACATAAGTGTTTTTATTAAGATTACAGTTAGTACCTACTTAAGTATTTATTTAGATTCACATTTATATTAAATCAATTAAAATAGAAACTTTCCCTGTTTGTAGGTCGGCAAACTGTACGGGAACAGTGACTCTGCTGTTCTCCATAAATATATTTCCGTTTTAGATACAGGCAGCTGGAAACCAGATAAAACTTTGAACTCGACGCTATATTGTATACTTTAGTTCGTTCCTAACACAACTACTCTAATGACAGCAGGCCATCGACAAATAAACCTACAACTCTATACCTCTAATAAGCAATAACAAAAAATCTTTTGGCCAGAATAGGCTAGTTTCCACCATCAATAAATTGCAATTCTATTTAGTCCGTCAGTTAGAGTATTGGAAAATAATGGACACGTATTTTTTGTTTTTGTAAATCAATGAATATTGACAAAGATAAAACGCATCAAAACTCGGGAGTGGGGACTCGTGACGTCACAACGCACTCAAAATTACAGCACGGCGTGACGTATTGAGAATTTTAAAAGCGTCGTATCTTCGTCAATTTTGGTTTACGTAACAAAAGAAAAAATACGTGTCAAATATTTTTTTGATAATCTAACTGACGGACTAATTAGATTTTTTCAGGACACAAGCCTATTGTAACCAAAGCAGCCATCTTGTTTTTTGAGGAGGTTATGTATTTCCATGTATGTTCACCGATTTTTCCTTGCTTAGGGTCCGCTTGTTAGCTTGCGCGATGGTCTACTTTATGAGTTATCCACTATAATATGTATTTTTTCTTATGTGGATGGTGAGTTTTGGTGAGCTAATATTTTCTAGTTACAATTTAAAATTGGTATTTGTGTGAAAAGGGCGGCAAAAAAGTCAATACAACAAACAAAAGTCGGTACTTCCGAAGTTAAAGTTATTTTCCACTATCTAGTGTTTTTTTTTTTTTTCTGGAAGTCAGTAATTTTTTTTCAAAAAAGTTTTTTCACAAAATTATGTCAACATCATTACACGGTCAAAACAAGCTTGTAGCGTTTTATACAATGTTCAATGTATGGACTTGTAATTTAAATGTTATTCCCTAATTCCCTAACCTAACCCATGAAATTAACAATTTCATCATAAGGCCAGACTTTACAGTCGTAAAAACTAAAAACATATAAACACTATTTTTTACACATTAAGTAATTGAAAAACAGTAATTACTAGTTAATTACAACTAGCTTACTAGGTACGTAGTATTTTCAGTACAATGCATGGCACTTAAATTTTATCCACCATTTTTTTTCGGAACACACTCCAAAATATTGAATCATTAATACTTAAGTACCTACCCGCTAGTAATTACAGTCGGTACTTACAACAAAAATAATAAATTTAGGAGATCATTAAAGTTGGCCTTGATGAAACTTTTATCAGAATTAAAAATTGTAGCAGCTTCATACATGATTAATCAATCCAATTATGTATTGATAATAATTGTTTTATGGGCTTATGGCTAAGTAATAACAGACATTCGGGTCGCTCTTCACTTTAAGCCACGCTTGCCTAGGTTGTTCCGTGAATGGGTGACCACCGATTACATACCGAGTTTCCTCCGTGCCACGGAAAGCGTCCCGGCTGTCAATTGTAAATCTTTGACAGTCGTTAAGGCCTTTCTAACCCTAAAATTAGCAACTCTATTTGTGGTGGTTCAAATCAAACTTCGTTTGAAATACTGTTAGAATAAAGTTCTAATCAGCTTGCACTACAAAGCGGTTGTTACGTCAGTCACTGCGGCCGAATAGTGAGAAATGAGTGGTTTTTTGCGAATAAAAAAAATCTATTGGTTGGACTAAAAAAATAAAAACACAAGACCTGCTTTATAGTTAGTTCAGTTAGTATGCAAAGTTTCATGATCTAATTTGAAGTACTTTTTGAATACCAGCGGTTTATTGTTCGATCTGGAGGTAACTTTGGATTTTTTTTCTATCGAGAAAAGTTTATGGAATCGTGTTTTCGTCACACATAGGACTTAGCATTAATCCTCAACTTTACCATATAGCTATTTCAAAATTAATGCTGCAGTATTTTAGGCGTAACGGAGGATCATGCTGAGCCATTTGAGGGGGTATAGGCCCTTAAGTAGTCAGAAGCCCCGAAAGTCTGACAACCAGTCTTTTTTTTTTTTTTTGGGACAAGCCCGCCACACTGTTCCCAACCACTGTAACTCCTGAAAGCCAGAATCAACAGTGGCGACCACCAGAAAAGTGCCGAGACAATGAAGCGACGAAGACGAAGTCCCAGAGAATGAATTTAACTGTCTTGGATCCCGCAACGAAATTAATCAGAAAAGTATAGCGGAGGAGTAGGAAAATCCGTAATTTCCACTTCCCTCCATATCAGCAGGAGACAGAAAGAAACAAGGCCAATAGGCGCAAAGGGACGTTTACAACTGGGATAGGCCCAGATGCCTAGCACCACGGATAAAATATTAACATTATCGCTGATGCTCCAGGGTAGCCCGCGAAATTCAAATTTTCTTACGTTTTTGGCAAATTGCAGGCCAGTGCTAGGTTGTATGTTGATTAAAATATTGGACGCAATTGTAAGACCAACCATCAATACAACCCTCCAAGTTCATAAAGGTCGAGAAACGATTTTTTCAAGGTCAAAGTCATTGCTAGACCTTTATGAACTTGGAGGGTTATATTGATGGTTTTGATGATTATAATTCTGTAACTACATACGTCTTACAATCGCGTCCAATATTTTAATCAACATACAACCTTGAGCTGGCTTGCAATTTGCCAAAAACGTAAGAAAATTTGAATTTCGCGGGCTGGTCGAATCATTCACCTTAATGGGTCCTAAGTTGTGAGCAGTTATATTTGATTCCAAATAGGTATGGCAAAAACGCT
Organism: Xestia xanthographa; assembly: GCA_905147715.2. Classification (NCBI taxonomy): domain Eukaryota; kingdom Metazoa; phylum Arthropoda; class Insecta; order Lepidoptera; family Noctuidae; genus Xestia; species Xestia xanthographa. The sequence goes on along the minus strand of LR990660.1, from coordinate 9,092,032 downwards.
TGAACGCACGGAAATTTGTTCTAGTTTCTACAAGGTCTGTGTAGTAAATTATTCCGGATGTAACCTGTACACTATCCAACATAATATTGCGTTCATTCTGCCAAAGACTGCACTCCCATAAAATATGATGTGCTGATTGTTCATATTCGCAGTCAGATGTGGAACATTGACAAAAAGGCGAGTCAACAAGCTTGAAGGAAAATAATTTACTCTTAAAGTTACCATGACCGGTGAGAAATTGAGCAACACAGTGATCAACCTCCAGCCATGTCCTGGCCAGCCGTTCACGAACGGATGGAAAGAACTGGTGGAGGTGTCGGCCTTTGATGGAATTATCCCACCTACATTGCCATTCAGACAAAAGTTCCTCCCAGACGTCGGTCTGTGGTTTGAATAATCTAGAAATCTTATCACGGTCACGTAGGGTTAAAAATTCTGCGTCCGTGGTCTCACGCGCGTTATAGTACATTGCAGCCCGTCGCTGCACTTCAAGATCGACTGGAGGTACACCTGCAAGTACCGGTAAGGCTTCAGTACTAACCGTCCTATACGCTTTGCATAAGAATATCAAAGCCAAACGCTGGCTTTGAAGCAATTTACGTCGTACCGCTCCTATGGTGGCCCTATCGGCCCAAACAGGTGCCCCGTAGCACATACACCCCAAATAAGTAGCCCCATAAATGGTCTTTAAAGTTAGAAATGACAGACCCCACGTAGATTTGGATATTCTCGTTAAGGCATAAAAGTTCTTTTTAGCTTTTTCACCGACAGTTTTTATATGATCTATGAATGAAAAATTCCTCTCTAAGACCAAACCAAGGTAGCACACGGACTGCTTTCTTTTCACGGAAACGTTATTAAATTTAATACTAGGCCACGATTTATGATTACCTTTTAAAATTAGTTGATAAGTTTTTTGCGGTGCAAAGGTCAGACGGTTTCGATCGCCCCACTGAGATATTAATCGTAGGCAAGTGTCAGCTAAATTCTCGAGTCCAGCCCGAGTACTCGACTGAATGAGCAGTCAACCGGTGGACAACCAGTCTTACCAAAGGGTATCGTATACCCAGTAACTGGTTGTGGAGGTCAGATAAGCAGTCGATCCATGTAAAACACTAGTATGTAGCTACATCCCGTCGGACTGGAAGCCGTACATCGCCCATGTTCAGAAGTGGAACACATTTAGCAGATTAACTTGATTGGCTGAAAAATAAAGTGTGTAACATTGGCAGATCACTTTCATGAACGAAAAACCTATGAGAGTGCAATAAAATGAACTGCCATAAAAGACGATATTGGTACAAGAAAGCCCTTTTGTGACCACTGAGGCACTGATCCCTACAGTGCAAAGCGGTCGTATGGTGGTTGAAACTTGCGCAATTTACCGCGCCGCCGCGCCGCCGGTTACTGTCGAATCTTTTTACCAGAGAAGTCGAATCTTTAAACGCATCTAGGATGTAGAGACTTGCGTTACTCGCAAGCATCATTATTGCAACCGACAGAGCCGGAAGTCTCGACAGAGATAACGACGAAATCGCTCACTTTTGATTGCTAATTAAGTACTAACGAATAAATTTGGTTGCAATAATGATGGTTGCGAGAATCGCATATCGGATGTAGAGAGTTTCATTTCCCGCAAGCATCGTTATTGCAACCGAATTTATTCGTTAGTAATCAGCGACCGAAAGTTAGCGAATTGGTCGCTATCTATGTCGAGACTGCCTGCAGGACATTTACTCTTCTACGATAACTCCTATCGCAACGTGAGAAGACGAAATAACTACTCCACAATATGATTAATTAAATACAATCAAGCCTTAATCCTTTCAAGAGTAGGTAATTAATTCAGCCAAGTTACAATGGCTCTGGAAACACTACTGTTCTCCACTCAACAACTTGGGAACAGCTCAAAGAATTAGTAGAATGGTCTCGCAAGTTGCATACATAAGTAGTTCTACTTGTTCCGTATTCTTGATGCGAGTTAAAAACGTCAGATACCAAATATCTAGAATAGGGTAGATGACAAAAAAAATCGAATTCGTCCGACAGTTAGATTATCAAAAAATATTTGACACGTATTTTTTATTTTGTTACGTAAACCAAAATTGACTAAGATACGACACTTTTAAAATTCTCAATACGTCACGCCGCGCAACAACAACAGCAACAGCCCATAACGTCCACTGCTGGACATAAGCCTCTCCCATGATGGGAGGAATTTGCCGTAATCTCCACGCTTGGCAGGCGGATTGGAGATCGCAGTGATGAAAGACTAACAGAAAACGCTGCTGCCCATTCTCAGGTCTACGGAGGCGCAAGGTGTTCTGCCTCAGACATTAGTCGCCTTATACGACACCCGTGAGTGTAATGGGTTGGTTCTATTCTACTCTGCCGGATACCTCACGGCATACCTCACGCCGCGCGCCGTGGTATAATTTTTAGTGCGTTCTGACGTCACGAGCCCCCACTCCCGAGTTTTGATGCGTCTTATCTTTGTCAATATTCATTGATTTATAAAAACAAAAAATACGTGTCCGTTATTTTATAATTCTCTAACTGACGGACTAAATAGATTTGCAATTTATTGATGGTGGAAACTAGCCTATTCTAGAACAATTTGCAAGCGTTTCTCGGTTTAAAAACTGGATTTGTGTGGGACTTCCTCTTTGGTCTAGTGGTCGGAATCGCGACTTCTGATCATAACGTCTTGGGTTTGGTTCCAAAGTCGGGCAAATTGTTTTTGCGTTTTTCCATCAGGAATTTCTCAGTAGCAGCCACCGAGTCTGGATCTGTAACCAGATGATGGGCTCGCTCCCTATTTATATGGGACTTAAAGATAACTAGCGAAATGTGGGTGTACTATTAGGTACACCTCTGCCAAACCCTTCGGAGACTACAAGCGTGATGTTATGTTACTTGAGTGGGTTGATAGGTTACTTGAAGCAGTCAACTCGGAGTTTGATTATTCATGACAATAATCTATTTTAAGGGCTATAATATCCCTCAAATGGCTTAGCATGATCCTCCGTTACGCCTAAAATACTGCAGCATTCATTTTGAAAAAATATATGGTAAAGTTGTCCTATGTGTGACGAAAACACGATTCCATAAACTTTTCTCGATAGAAAGAAATTCTAAAGTTACCTCCAAATCGAACAATAAACCGCTGGTATTCAAAAATCGGCCAAGTGCGAGTCGGACTCGCACACGAAGGGTTCCGTACCATTGACTATATTTAGTATTTGTTGTTATAGCGGCAACAGAAATACATCATCTGTGAAAATTTCAACTGTCTAGCTGTCACGGTTCATGAGATACAGCCTGGTGACAGACAGACGGACAGACAGCGAAGTCTTAGTAATAGGGTTCCGTTTTTATCCTTTGGGTACGGAACCCTAAAAAGTACTTCATGAAACTTTGCATACTAACTGAACTAACTATACAGCAGGTCTTATGTGTTTTATTTTTTTAGTCCAATCAATAGATTTTTTGTAAATCGCAAAAAAACCACTCATTTTGCACTATTCGGCTGCAGTGACTGACGTTACAACCGCTTTGTAGTGCAAGCTGATTAGAACTTTATTCTAACAGTATTTCAAACGAAGTTTGAACCACTACAAATAGAGTTGCTAATTTTAGGGTTAGAAGGGCCTTAATCTAATAAATGCGAAAGAAACTCAGCTTGTCTGCCTGAGTGTTACATTTTCACACCTAACCTAACTGTTAAACGGGTTTCATTGATATTTGGGCCACGAATACATCGTGACTTTAGTTAGCACAATAAGTTACCCAAAACTGACATTTTTTTTCCTAATCAACCTAATGCTATAGCAATAAAGTTGAAAATCTATTATTGATGTGAAGAAGGCGTCTGTACATACGACACTCTGTCTGTAACGTTCTCACACCCGACACCTTCACGTACGCACAGATTAGACCAAGGCCTGGGTTAGGACACTTAGGACACTTTTTATCCCGGTTATACGTGCCCGTGGAATAATTTCAGACCTACACGTAGGCGTAGTTGCTAGCAAAAGCTCTGGAACGCGCTACCCTTTGGCATTAAGGCGCTGTGAACATGAACAGCAAAATCGCGCACACTGTCTATTTGTATGGGAGTAAATGAGACGTCACTATTACTGGGCGGCCAGGTTTTAGAAGAAAATAATGAATAAATATTGAAATAAACAAAAGTGATAAATAAAAAGAATGAATAAAAACAACAGTTCCCTTTATTATTATATATTACATCACTGTTATTAATATTATCAAGATTTGTTTATAAATAATACAGTTACAATTGCTACAATTTCAATTTAAATGGTTATTTTATGTTTTTTTTTTATCGAGGAAATTTACCAAAACGTGTTTTGAACACAATGGTCCACCCATTGACATATATATTACTACGTAAGGACTGGGTGGACCGCATGTTACAATGACGCCTCGAACGTAGTCCCAAAATGGTCTTCCTTAAAGCGAACTAAACTAGAACGCGTTCGGCTGTCTTCGGGAGCGGTCGTAAATTTTACAAGCAAAAATGCCAAGTTGTGTCGTGAAGGGATGCGTGAACTACGACAAAAAGCACAATAAAATAAATGATAACATTTCTTATCACCGGTAAGTACAGTGAAAATACGTATTTAATTTGCAGATTTCCTACTGATTCGGTGCGAAAAATACCCGCTCTTACAAGGTTACGTCTAGGGGCAGACCACGCCGATTGACATCGTAGTTCATAGTAGTTCTAATAGATGGCGTTAGTGTTTCTGTATGGCGACCGCGTTCGGCGAACGTTCGCACGACCGTATCTTTACTATTTAAATCAATGGGTCCACCCATAAATATGATCAAGATTAAATATATTTTTTTAGCTGCTCTAAAATGTATACATTTGGCTAAAAAACTGTTTTGTGAAGCCTATTTTGACTAAGTACAGCGCCTTAATATTCTGATAGCAAATTGGCTTTCAAAAGAGCAGTTGGGAAGTTCTATTTAAATTCCAATGATATTCTAATAAACAGATAATATGTTAAACACCTACAAAACCACAGAAAAAAGTGTTCCGCGGGGGAGAGCCAGCTCACATACACGCAGTGATGCAGAATGAAGGAAAAATAGGCTAATTGGCCTGTTTTCGAGTCTTCACGATTGCGCGCTCACAACATATCTGTTTAATAGAATATCATTGTTAAATTCAGACTAAATTGTTTACTTTCTATTAATTACTAGTGTCGTAGTAATTATTATAAGGTTTTGCCGTTTTTTGGACTATTTGTATGTGTCAGAAGGAACGGTATGGTTGGAGGTAATTACTTGGTCAGTGGTCAGCTGTAGTCTTTACTTTAATATCTGCATTTTTTATCTGTGACACTGTGCGTGCTATACTCTATGACTTTTCTGTTTTAGCAATTCTTTGTGTTAGTTAGGTGTGCTTCATTATAAATTAAAACAAAGTATTTAATATAATATACCGAGTTTTACTAATATATAATAGTATGTATTTTAATATATATTAGTTTATTTAATATGCATATTAGTTATAGGTATGTATTAGTATGTAGGTACCCATCTGTGTTTTAATTTACAAAATGGTATTTTCTTTTTCTTTTTTATTGTACTCTATTACAATGCTATCCAATTTGACCCAAAGGTTGTCTGGTAGAGAATGCCTTATGTACCACTCTTGTACATGAAGTTTAAATAAATAAATAAAAGCTTGCCTCGAATATTTGAAACTCTACTCAGGTGGCGTTCTATAGTTTCTGCTAACATCCATGGGAAAAGCCGTGAGTTTATGTATGCCTGTATCATAGTAGTTTATATAAAGCCTTCATGGAAACCAGTTACGTAGACGTATAAAAACCGTCCAAGTGCGAGTCGGACTCGCGCACGAAGGGTTCCGTACCATTATTATCAAAAAAGGGCCAAAAAATCACGTTTGTTGTATGGGAGCCCCCCTTAAATATTAATTTTATTCTGTTTTTAGTATTTGTTGTTATAGCGGCAACAGAAATACATCATCTGTGAAAATTTCAACTGTCTAGCTGTCACGGTTCATGAGATACAGCCTGGTGACAGACAGACGGACAGACGGACAGACAGCGAAGTCTTAGTAATAGGGTTCCGTTTTTACCCTTTGGGTACGGAACCCTAAAAAGCCTTCATGGAGACCAGTTACATAGACGTATAAAAAAGCCTTAATGGAGACCAGTTACGTAGACGTATAAAAAAAGCCTTCATGGAGACCAGTTACGTAGACGTATAAAAAAGCCTTCATGGAAACCAGTTACGTAGACGTATAAAAAAGCCTTCATGGAAACCAGTTACGTAGACGTATAAAAAAGCCTTCATGGAGACCAGTTACGTAGACGTATAAAAAAAGCCTTCATGGAGACCAGTTACGTAGACGTATAAAAAAAGCCTTAATGGAGACCAGTTACGAAACCCCGGTTTCCTTGACGGCCGAAACGATTTTGCTATATATTTATAGAATTTTATACATAATATCCTTGTAGTTTATCTTACATTAAAAAAACAGCCATCAACGCTTGTCTCTGCATCACCCCAAGGTTTGACTGGTAGAAAATGCCTAAGGCATTAAGTTCGCCTCTGTACTTTGTGCTCGAAGTGTTACTTAAATTAATAATATGTCTGCTGATGGGGTAGGTATATTACATGAACAGCCTCTAGACGACATCTTACAATCCCTTAACGAGGAAATCAAATCGCTGCAAAATTAGATTTGAAATGAGCACAACAAATCATCACTAAACGATGCAATGAATAATCAAGCGCTGTCGCGCTATCTTTAAAGCGTACTTTCTACGTTTCAGCTTCAGCGCTTAATTCTTCGTAATTGCTATATTTGTGCCTAGTCGCGGACCCCTTCCGCGTGGGGTGTCCACCCGTCAGGCTATGATCGGAAATGTTCGAATTTTTGGCACTTCGTTCGGAATTCAATTCGGCTATGTTATCGTTCCGGACTTTTGAACTTATGGGGATTTTTTTTTAGGAAGTGAAAAAGGGTAAATCTTCATCATCATCAGCCTACAGCAGTCCTCTGGTGGACATAGAACTCTTCAATCGCAAGTCTCATCCAGTTGCTTCCAGCCACCTTGCGAAGATTGTCGCTGCACCGAGCATTTGGGCGTCCCAGCTTAGGCTGCGGTTCCACCCCAGGTCATAGAAACAAAAGTTAACAAAACTTTTGTTTCTATGATCTGTGGGTTCCACTGAAGCGGAGCGGAGCGCGATTCACCAATCACATGGCAGGAGTGGAGAAGAGATGTGGATTTCAAGCCGTGTGATTGGTGAATCGCGCTCCGCTCCAGTGGAACCGCAGCCTTACGGTTGCCGAATCACGAGCTCCACTCAAAAACATGTCTACCCCAGCGATCATCGGTGCTATGGCTAATATGGCACATTGCCGACTTTACTTATTCTGTAAGCTATGTTGATAACTCTGGTTCTCTGTCGAAACACCTCGTTAAACAAGTTAAATAACAACCGAAAAGAAATATTGAAAAGTAAAATGTCTGTACTTTTTTTATGAAGTGAAAACATCTTTAGGCGCGTTGAGTACTTTTTGGGTGAAGGAAAAACATTGAACGAAGCGTGACCGCACGTTACGTTACGTGACGGCGCGTCACGTAACGTAACGTGCGGTCACGCTTCGTAGCCGTTCGTAGCACTCGTAGCATCCGCTACGGCGTAGCACTACATAGGCATGCGCGGTGCATAACCAGTGCTACGACTGGGGCGGGGCCTGTGTACTTTTTGTTTTCTCTTCTATCGGCAGTCCCCAAAGACTACCCCGATTTTTACAAATGTCTGGGTTTTTGACAGGAATTTTCTTTATTTCGTAATGGTAACCCTACTTCCGCAGCAATTTGTTACCCCTTCTCTAGTTCGTTATGGTTTTCAAAAAACCGTTTTCGTTCCCCAGTATCTTAGGGAAGGAAAACACTCGTTATATTTTATATTTCCGCTTTACTTCTGTCGTGTTTTGGTCGCGACGTATTCTTGTTTTTACACAAATGCTACACTTACACGGTATATTATTGTACGGTAGTAAATGGAGAATAGTAGGCTATGAAAAAATTCTAGGTGTCAATAATGTGGTATGATAAACATAAAAAAATAAACATAGAAAGACAAATTGCTTATTTCTGCATACATTCTGATATAATAATGAATATCGGCTATCTTCCTAGAACATTCCCACTGCTGGGACACAGGACTCCGACCTGGGTCCGAGCATTCCCAATCTCTGAGGTCCGTGGCACTCAACCGTCAGGCAAAAACCTAAATATCTGTATCCTCACAGATCATTCATTATAATCAATCCGATAATCAGAGATCGTTAATCAACAAAGATTTCATAAAAAAACCTTGGTCTTGATAATATTAGATACAATTTTATTATCAGAATCCAATCCAATTTCCGTAATTAAATTACGCTAGGCTCATTCTTTCCCTATCAAGAAATCAGCGATAAAACATTGCAAGATTACTGAATAACGATTTTTGACTCAGATGAGATTGTGCGAGCTCCTGTAGCAAACTCTTAGGTATGGACCTAAGAGTTTTCATCATCACTTTAATGGTAAAGTGATGATGTGTGTTTAAGTTAACAAAATTACTCGATTAACAAAAATAAATTCCTTATGCTGGGATCGAACTCGAAGTCATAAGATTGTAACCCAGCGCTGTGCCCCGAGACCAGCTGGCTTGTTGTAAACCGTGGCTAATATGTAGATCATAAGCAACTCCAACAGGTCGGTAATGTTCGGGCCATGTTGACAACTTGACAGTTGGCGACGCATCGCCACGGCATGCGTCGCCCTCGCTATGCCTTTTTTTGTTTTACCCGCGCATAAAGATGTTTCGTTTCACATCAAAAAACACAATGACAGTGTCAATAAATAATTTGATGGCGTGAAAATAAATGTAACGTGACAGTATTTCACCGACGTAATTTAGCAAATTCACATGCATTTTATGAGTCATAAAAAACGCTGATCGTTTACATTTTTATCTCCATCATGTGTTACTAAATTAAACATTTCCTCATTGTTTGATACTAAAAATCCCAGACATGTCATTAGGTATCAGCTTATTCTAGACTTTATTACTATGATTTGTTGGTTCAAGATCAAATCCACAGTGGTTTGAGTTATGTTTTAAATCTAGATGTCTGCATCCGTTTTGTGTTAAAGGTCAAGGCAGCAAGGTCAAAATCTTTGAAACTCATGAGATTGTTTCCGTCGTATTTAGCTAAAGATTTTTGTAAAAGGCTCAAAATATCTTTGAAATTCCAACTATTAGACAAGATAACACAAAAAACAGCTGTCTCATACATTTGGGCCGAATTTATATTGAAATGTTGTATGGGACACAGTTATACATGCTGCATACGTCGCTATATCGACAGTAAAAAATCCAAAACGAATTAAAAAAAAGCTTGTTCCATTTCCAAAGTTAATCTAAAAACAAATATGGCGGCAGTCAGAGGGAGGGAACAGGGCATGACAATGTGCGCATTCCATTGAGCGTTCCTCTCGCATTTCATCTGGCATTCTGCGATAAATCAGAGGCATAGCTCGCGAATTGATTGGAAAGCTCTGTCTACTTGTCTATGTTTCCAAATGAGAATTCGAATGAATTTCCGAACTTGGTTTGACATTTGAAATGGGCTTAGGAGTTTGTTAAAGCTACTTGACAAGCCCTAAAAAAGGGAGCTTATACTCACCACTCGCTACCCAAAAAAACAATATTTTTTCAAAGTTATAAAATGGACAGCTTCTAATTTCATTATCACAATAATTATGACATCGAAACGATTATCGTGAAACGCCTACATCCGCACACATCGTGTGTGACCAGCACATGGCCTACTTTGTTTCAGATTGACCTGTTTTTTTTTTTTCATAAACTTAACATGTGTTAATAATGATGTGAGGTAGGTAAACATTATCGTATTTGGGAGGAAACTTTTTTTAAATCTAAAGCTCAATAAACTGTGTAATAATTAATACCGAATAATACGTTAGCCCTTATCATTCATTCTATTTTACAGGAAAATGGGGACAATTTTTTGACAATATTTAACTAATGAAACCCATTGAATATTTTCTATCGGCGCGGGCGTGTGTCACTTTATTTTGTATTATTATTTATTTTAGTATTGACCGTGGCATCACTCAAGGCCTTATCAGAATACCAGCGTTGTGGCTTTTTTTTTTAAGGCGACTACAGGAGCTAAATTAGCAACTCTATTTGTGGTGATTCAAACTTCGTTTCAAATACTATTAGAACCAATGATATTCTATAGTAAAAAGAGGTAGATATCGCATTAGCACGCACAAATTGTTGAGGACAAAGTGACACAATTGTTGCACTTTGATAGCTAGCTATCTCTTTCTATCTTATACGTTCCATATTATCTATCGCTGTCGTAGTTTTAAATTACTCGCAACGATATCTGAACGCCATTCAGTATGAACATGGCGTATCTTCTTTATAATATCACTGATTAGAACAAAGTTCTAATCAGCTTGCACTACAAATTTGTTTGTTACATCAGTCACTGCGGGCCGAATAGTGCGAATGTGTGGTTTTTTGCGATTTACAAAAAATCTATTGATTGGACTAAAACAATAAAATACTATGATGCTAATAGATTGCTTGTAGAATTATTTGCCAAAAAATCAGAATGATCGCATGTATTTTAGTATTGTTTTTACTCGTTAAAAGAATTTTTTAGAGATAAGTTCGTGATTTTTTTTTATAGAGTAAAATTTGTTGTATTATGTTTTCAAAACACTATCATACTAGCATATATCCTGAAGAATATCATATATTTTTTTGGTTTTGTTTATTGCAATGAATCATATGCTTTTTTGCATTATAAAACTCGCGTTTAGCGGCACCTTGCTGAGATAGGAGCCTTTTGGCACAGTAGTATCATAATATTACCGTGCTTTTGGCCTCGTGCGTTTTTAATTCATTCAATCATTCTCTTTCTTTCTTGTTTTGTCATGTGTGATATTAATAAATACGCTTTCTTTCTTCATCTTTCTTGATAATAAACAAAAATAAAAGACCTTACAACTAACCTAATTTGCAAACATCGTGTGAGTTTCTCATTTCAAATTCTTTTGTGTTGTATTAACCTCTCTTTTGCTTACGTAACGAAGTTTCCCGCCCCTTTTACCAAAAGGTAAACTTTAAGTGGTTGGTAAACTTAATAATAAAACGCCAATCATCGGCGTATAGGTTAACATCAATATTGAAACAAGAGCAAACGTTTACGAGGTTATTACGTAATTGAATGAAATACTTTCTGATAGGTAGGTAGGTATGTAATTATTTATCGAAGAGTGAATCAATTAACAGACATCACGTAGGCTGATATTTTCGTAATTATTTCATTTTGGCAGGGCTTGACTAAACACCATCATTTAAGTGTCAGCTTCTGTCTTCCGGAGTACATTTTCTAAATGTCTGAAGGTCAAAATCCAAAGACATTCAAAATATTTTTACGAGCGATAGACGGGACAAGGTGAAGAACATCGTCATCCAATACTTGTTTCTTACTTACCTATTTAGGAACAAATCACCACAATCAGTATTCAGCAAAGTTGGGAAAAGGCTGAGCAGATGATGATTGTATAGAAGGAAATTACTAATTTACGCGGTCCTTAAATAATCCCTAGTTTTAACAAACCACATAAACGAAGTTATTTTAGCTCCTTTGATAAACCTCGTTCTCCCTCAATTAGGCCTTCTTAAGCCTCTGTAAGCGTCTGCCTTTTGACGGACCTACCCAAATTTGAATATTTTACAAGTCAGTGTACTTACGAGCACGTTCGTGTAAGAGTGGGCAGGCTCCTTTGTTTCAACTTTTGATAAATTCTACTGAGTTTTTCTTAAGAGGATTTGAAAGGTTTCTGCCAGGTTACACGAAGGTTATCTTTAGAGATGAAATGGATATTCGGTAACTATTCGGTATCCGGCCTATCCGGCCCAAATTTTACCATCCGGCCGGATACCCGATAGTAACTCATTATCCGGATACCGGATATGCATAAATTTTCTAAAAAAATCCTTTAAAATGGACATGAAATATAACAGCTAGCAATTATGATAAGTTTTATTAAAAGCTACATGTAGGTATGTACTCTAACGTCTCTAACTCATCGCACCGCACAAAAACATGTTTTTTTAACAAATTAAAAATTAATCAACAAGTGGCACGATCACTCCCGATGAGACCCGATACCGCCCGAAATGATGCATTCGCGTTGTACGACGCTAAACATGTCACAACTTGCCTCAGAGAACTACTTACTCTACGCCGGTCGGATATCCGGCCATCCGGCCTCGCAGTTCGCCGAATATCCGTTATTCGGTATCCGGCCAAACAACTATCCGTTTCATCTCTATTTATCTTCACCGCAAAGGAAGTTAATACAATGAGAAAAAGTTTTCAAAAAAGTTGGTAAGTAATAGAAGATCACAGCAAAAAATTTGTATTTTGTGCTTGAAGTATTAAATAAATAAATCTAGGAGCTGGGTTGCATTTGACTTACTAAACTTTCATGGAATTCGGTAAAAAATCTTAACTTTATCTTATTACTAACAGAATCTAAATTTTATTAGGGTCCCTAGGCTTATCGCAAATCTACAACATACTATGATTTGAACCATTCCCATAATATAATCTGGGGATTCCGGTTTTAGTTAAAATGTGCGCCAATACTATATCTTAGCATTCCACTATCGATTTATTTCGTTTTGTGCTTTTATAGGTACGTAGGTATTATGACACTTATCAGCCACGGTACTTGAAAGTTTATACAGTACAGTGTTATCTTTTACTGTAATACAGTGTGCCTATCAACGTCCGCATACCGGCCCGTGGTGCTGCTCGACGAGGTGGGCAAGCTCTTTGAAAGAGTAATTGCAAACCGCCTCGCCGAGCACCTTGCGGGGACTGGGCCGGACCTTGCGGAACACCAGTTCGGTTTCCGCAAGGGGCGCTCAACGGAGGACGCCATCATGCGCGTGAGAGCCCTCACGACGGGGGATGCGGTGTCCAGAGGTGGGGTTGTCTTGGCGGTGTCTCTCGACATCGCCAACGCTTTCAACTCCATGCCCTGGAGCTGCATTAGGGAGGCACTCCGGTATCACCGGGTGCCGACCTACCTCCGTCGAGTGGTCGGGGACTACCTGACGGACAGGGCAGTCATTTACCCTGGTCGCAGCGGAGAGTGGAACCGGCGAGAGATGTCGTGCGGTGTTCCGCAGGGATCGGTCCTAGGGCCGTCCTTGTGGAACATCGGGTACGACTGGGTGCTGCGCGCCGACCTCCCTAGCGGTGTCAGCGTGGTTTGCTACGCAGACGACACGCTGGTGCTAGCACAGGGGGGGTCGCACGAGGCGGCGGCCGAAGTGATGACACGCGGGGTTGCGATAGTCGTTGAGAGGATCCGGCAATTGGGTCTCGAGGTGGCATTGCACAAGTCCGAGGCCATGTGCTTTCATGGGCCTCGGAATGCGCCACCTCCGGTATCCTCACTGACGGTAGGAGGGGTATCCATCGGCGTTGAGTCGACGTTAAAGTACTTGGGACTTGTCCTTGACAGCCGGTGGGACTTCGTATAACATTTTCGACGTTTGGCCCCCAAACTGGAACGGACTGGGGCTGCCTTCAGGCGGCTCCTGCCCAATCTGGGGGGGCCGAACGCCTCCTGCCGGAGGCTCTACGCGGGAGTCGTGCGGTCAATGGCCCTTTACGGGGCCCCGGTGTGGGCGCGTTCATTGAGGCGGCGAGCCGCCCACTACCTAAACGCGCCCCAAAAGGTGGTAGCCGTAAGGCTGGCCCGGGGCTACCGCACGATTGCCCGCGAGGCGGCGAGCCTCCTTGCCGGATTGCCGCCATGGGATCTGGAGGCGATAGTCCTCGCGCGCCTACATGAATGGCGCGCGGAGGCGCTAAGCCGGGGGGAAACTCCGCTGCCGCGGCAAATTGTCGCTCAGCGGACAGACTTCCGGCGAGATCTCATGGCGACATGGAGAGAGCGACTGTCGCAACCCCGTGCAGGGCACGCCACGATAGTGGCGATAAGTCCCCTCTTTGAGGAGTGGCTTGAGAGACGCCACGGCGTCCTCACCTTCCGCCTGACGCAGGTCCTCACCGGACACGGAGTGTTCGGGAGGTTCCTGCACCGAATCGGGCGGGAGGAAACGCCCGGGTGCTTCCACTGTGAGGATCGACCGGAGGACACGGTGGAACACACGGTGGAGGTGTGCCCCGCTTGGGCGGAGCACCGCCGTGTCCTCGAAGCGGCGATCGGCGGCGGCGACCTCTCGCGTCCGGCCCTGGTGCAAGCCATGGTCCGGAGCGAGACGGAATGGGACGCCGTCACCTCCTTCTGCGAAGCAGTAATGCTAGAGAAGGAGGTGGCGGAACGTGAGAGGGAGAGAACCTCTCAACGTCCCGGCCGCCGCGGGAGACGCCCCGGGCGTCGGGAGCCACCACCACGTAGCCCCCGGCCACCGTAGGCGCGGGCCTGTGGACGGTGAGCTAAGGGCTAGCTCGCCGTCCGTCCGTCTCATGACATGACGACAGGCCGTGTCGACGGCGCGTTCGTGTTCCACGCGCGCCTCAAAGAGAGTCAGCAAAAAGGAAGGGGTCCGTAAGGACCGATGCCTGCCGGGGGTTGCGGGACTATTCGAAAGAGATACCGTGGCCCCGGAACACAAAGGGCGATGAAGGAACATGGATGGGTTTTAGTCAGTAAAAGTCTGACACTCCCTCCTGCTCCGCCCAGAGCGGGAGGGGTTATTTGATGATTTCCCATCCGAAAAAAAAAAAAAAAAAAAAAAAAAAAAATGTGTGCCTATCAATACACATAGATACCTAACTGATAAGCAATCAACGACCTAAGTGTTATCAGAGACACAACATAAATCAAGTTTCCAGTGAAAAAGAAAAAAAGAAAACATGCTTTAATGTGGATTAAACCATGTTTTTTTTTCTATTATCCTTACGATGAAGAATACATATAAATCATTTGGTAACTGACACCAGTTACCAAACAGAAATGATCAAACCGATAGAAAGTGTCCAGCAATTTTGAAGATCTATAAACAAACTCCCTAAGTATAAGTTTTTCCCATTAGCAGTTCCGCCAGTCTGTAATTACTTTCTGTAAATATAAAAGCACACACAAAGCTCGTAATGTAAAGATTTAGCGCGTTTAAAGCTGCATTTTGCAATTTCGCGCCACTTTGTGGTTAAATGCAAAAGCTGGCACCACCGCCATGTTGGAATTTTCAAGTAAGCAAAAATTTGAAAACCGAACGCCGGAATTAAATGGCTTCTACAGTCCTTTCACAGTTATTTGTCTCTAGCTATTATGTTGGCTAACTTGTGGACTGAATGATTCTTCAATACAATTTTTTTTTTTACACAAACGTCAAGGTATAACAATATAGTAGCGTTCAAAACATTACAATCATCATCATTCTCGTGCCCTTATCCTCATCATTTGGGCTCCTTATTATTTGGTGGCGGCGTATTATGAATTCTTCTTCGCTACTACTCGTCATCTCATTAGACACATCCTTTCTTGCCATATCATCGATCACACAGTCCATTCATCGTTTCTTTGGCCTTCCTCTATATGTCTATATAACCATCTTCCTCTATATACCCATCTTCCTTTATATCTCTATATACTTACCCATCTTCCTCTATATCTCTATATATCTATCTTCCTCTATATCTCTATACACCCATCTTCCTCTATATCTCTATATACCCATCTTCCTCTATATCTCTATATACCCATCTTCCTCTATATCTCTATATACCCATTCACATTAATACTCAAAACTTTCCTCACGCCATTTTCCTCATTCCTCCGCATCAATTGCATTTCATATCAATAACAAAATTAAAATAGTTTAAATAGTAACCGAGTTGTACGTCAATTGTGTGTACAAACCAATTAGGTTGTTGTAAGTATTAATAATTCAATTTGTTAATTTAATACTCATGAATACAGTTGAGTTTTAATGAACTTCCCGAACAACAAATTCATTCACGGATAATTTATACAGGAAAATAGGTTTTAGTCTATCAAAGGCGATTTAACATTTTTATCCTATTTGTTTAACAAAACGTCATTCGAAAGTATATTTAGACATCCAATTATACATTTTCGTCGTTAAATCGAAATAGTCCTAGACAAGACACGGGAAATTGGTCCCCCACAAACGGGAGTCGACGTGAAAAATGGCTTCAAAGCAACTTCAGCGCTTTGAAAGGCTGATTCAGGACTTTTTTTTAACGATTTGGCACAAGGGCCGAAGCGGGCAGACGATCTCTCACAATGAAGTGTGCTATTTAGCATTTCGTTGCCGCTGAACTAACGATGAGAATTTCAAGCTACACCGCATGTTTTTTACTTCATTTAAAGCTAGCTTTCGGTGAGTTTTTAATACTTTTTGATTGCTTTCGAGGTCCATTTTAAAGTCATTAAATAGTACTGGCAGGTTTTAAAAAGGCAAAATGACCAAACGTCTTAAAATGTTTCTGTTTTTAACACTGGCCGTTACCGATTCGCGCTTTTGTACGAGAATGGAACCATAGAGAACACAATGGCAAGAGCTAATGATCCATGGAACTAATAAGTACTAAATCAAGGAACAAATACCTAATGTCTATTCTGACGACACCTGCAGTTAGAACTGTTAGTTTATTTTCAAGTTTCGAACGTACAATTCGATCTCAGAACCAATAACATCGCAGCATTAGAGATGGCTGCAAAGATAAAGTTCGAAAGAAATGTTTGTCTCCGAGATTGTGTTAGTAAAGGAACAAAGTGTCCTTTGACGAAATCTCTTAGTTCTCCCTGTTTCTTAGCTCCGTCTTCGACTAAAACCATTTTCTTTGTGTTGGTAAATTAAATAAGCTTTAACATTTTGTTACTTTAAAGATTTATACTTAATTTATTAAACGTTGTTACAGTTTGCAAATAATCAACAATATAATTAAGTAACTAGTGGAAAATAGAATAGGTACTTAACATACTTAATTTTGTTTTTTTTCTATGAGTACGCACAGTTTTTTACCTGCAACTTTTTTCAAGTCCTGAATTTTATAGTACCTATTATAAAAATTTTGTCATGAAAATGCTCAGTTTCCATTCACATGACTCATGTTAAACATCATGTATCATGTTAAACATGTTTATACAAATAAATGCATCTTTAGCTTTATGTTTTTAGATGAAGATGAAAACACAATCAACAATACAACTAAACATAAACAAACAGACACAAACACATGTGCCACTAACGCCCCTGCCGATGACCGAGACATATCCAATATCAAACACATTGCCCAATAAACCTTGACACGCGACAATAACCGGAATTAACTTCAAATGTACCGTATTTGACACATCGATGACATTTGTCTAAGCATACAGCGCCACTATCAAATGTCAGAGTGAACTGGGCGGTTTGTAATACAATATCTATAATATTTACATAGAGATTACATTGCTATTGTAAATCCCAGTCGGCAATGACGTGAGTCAGCGAACCTTATCTAAATTTGTTTGTAAGCAAATAGTTTTGAAGTATTGATTGTCAGATTTGTTTACAATTTGGAGATAAAGCTGTCATAATCACGTTTGAGAGGAGTATCTGTATGTTTGGCCGCTGAGAGAATGCGTTCCTGACATCTGTCAGTTGGTACAAAAATTTAGCGCGAAATCAATGATATTTAATTAAACAGATATGTTATGAGCGCGCAATCGTGAAGACTCGAAAACGTGTCAATTGGCCTGTTTTTCCTTTATTCTGCGTCACTGCGTGTATGTGAGCTGGCTTTCCCCCGCGGCACACTTTTTTCGGTGGTTTTGTAGGTGTATAACATATCTGTTTGTTAGAATATCATTGGCGCGAAATCATAACATTTATTGATAATTAATTTAATGATATCGTTTTAAATAATATTATTTGTGGAAAGGGCAAAAAGGGTACTAATAGGTAAGTTATATAAGCAATACGTTATTTATCATCACCAATAATACTAAAACTCGCGACCTGTCAGGAACGCATTCTCTCAGCGGCCGAACTTTTTTTTTTATATTATACAGCCGACTATGACGTCAGCCAAATGATCGGTCAGGCCGCATTCCCACTATGTCGTGACGATTAATATTTATCGTTGGTTTTTAGTTGGCAAAAATCGTGGAAGACAGTAATCGCGTCGTCCTATATGTGAACACCTCCATTTCAATCAATTATATTCTATTAGACAAATTATGTTGTGAGCGCGCAATCGTGAAGACTCGAAAACGGGCCAATTGGCCTGTTTTGCCTTTATTCTGCGTCACTGCGTCTATGTGAGCTGGCGCTGCCCCGCGGCACACTTGTTTCGATATTTTTGTAGGTGTATAACATATCTGTTTATTAGAATATCATTGATTTCAATACACAAGCCACGACACTTAAACAACACGATTATCAGTCGTCACGACAAAGTGGGAACGCGGCCTTAGACAGAGGTGGACCTAAAAGTACACGTCATACAGTTATTTTTTTAAGTTCTTTGCGATTGGGGCGAACCGATTGCCACCAACCGGGCATAAATCCGTGGCCTGATAATAAGAAATTCCTGATAGAACACCAATAACACTTTGCCTGACCCGAGAATCATAGCCAGGACCAACGAAGCAGTCAAAAAGCAGTCCAGGTAGTCGTAGTTTATTATTACAAATTGAATAGTAAGTAAGATAGCAAGGATATCTATATTTACCTACATACCTATGTAACCCCTACCCCCCTACCTATGTATGTGTGTGTGTGTGTGTGTGTATTTAACACCTGTTAAATAGCTTTGTAACAACAAAATCAACGTCCAATTGAGGTAAGTGCCTTACATCACTTGTCCAGGTGCTAAATGAAGGCCTCGCGCCTTTGTATCATTATGCCACAACTTGGAGTGAAATGAATCAATCTGTTCAGCTAGGTACTAAGATTTAGTGACGGAAAATGAATCTTTGACATTTAAATTACCTCAGGTCAATTCTATTTCGGAAAAATCTGTGCGAAAAAAGTCCGGATATTTTACTTTTACATCTTTCGTTTTTAAAAAATGCCCCCAAGCGGAAAAGCCTGGACCAGTAATGTTAACTGGACTTATCCGAATGAGAACCCTACCTCAATCCTCAGAGCCAGTAATGACAGTACGGGAATCATTAGAAAAGAAGGCTGTATTTTTATATTAAAAATGCCAGTACGTGAAAACTAAATAAACACAACACACAGCCACATTCTATCTCATAAAAAGTGTTGACACTGACAGCATAAAATATAGCCAATAATAGCTCCATCGACAGCAAATTCCTGTAAAAAAGCTCCGCGCATACGCTACAAGACAATGAAGCATTTTCATATTTTCAAAACGGGGTGATAAATTCTCGTCTCTCGGTACGAATCACGTCACACTCAATACGGCTTTTATTAATATTATTACTTGCAGCTTTTCCCAAGAATACGGTAGAGGTGAAAATATTAGGAGCAGAAAAGGCGAGAATTCGGTCGTGCACTCCCTCAATTTCACTTTTTATATCTTTCTCACTAATGCTTTTGGATTTACGGCAGATCATGCGTGATGGAGAAAGTCGGGCGAAATACATAGGGTATATTGAGTTATAAATAATGTATTACTCAGTATAGATTTTGTACGTGGGGTTGTTCGTCTGTGCAGGTAAATCTATTCTAATATTATGTGAGAGTTACTTTTTGTCTGTTACATTTTCAATTGTTTTATTTGAATGTTTGGCGTCCAAGCTCCAAGCAGATGAGTACTTATGACCTAGGTCGGACATGGATACACGTTCAAGTGGGATGTTTATAGGGTTCCGTACCCGAAGCGTAACCTACGGGACCCTAATACTAAGCTTCCGCTATCCATCCGTCTGAGGGAGAAGGCACACGGTGCGGTGCGGTCGCGGCGCGGCGCCGGACTGCGATGTCGCTGCGGCGGCCTGCATATAAATATCAATGATATGCCAGACGATGCGTTCCGGCGCCGCACCGCAGGCACACCGCAACACGGTGCGGTGCGGTCGCGGCGCGGCGCCGGAGTGATGTCGCTGCGGCGTCCTGCATATAAAAATCAATGATATGCCAGACGGTGCGTTCCGGCGCAGTACCACAGGTACGGACGGTGCCGTATTGCGGCGCCGCATACCACATGTGTACAGTAATGCGGCAAAATGTATGCGGTGCGGCGCCGCACCGCACCGTGTGGCTTCTCTCTGACTGTCAACGGGCTGTATCTCATGATCCATAATTAGACAGTTGAAATCACAGAATGTGTAAGTATTTCTTTTACCGTGCGGTATAACAACGAATAATAAATAAAAAAATAGGTGGGCTCCCTTACTATGATGGTACGGAACCCTTCAGGCGCGAGTCTGACTCGCACTTGGCCGGTTTTTTTTTATCTTAACGCGGGCAAAACCGCGGTCAAAAACGAATAAGTAGGGCATAAATATTAGACAGTGACTGAATATCTCCGCAACACTAGTAGCTTTTATTTTATATTATGAGTATAGTTGAATTCACGAACGATAACCCCTGAGAAACACATCCTTTTCTATAAAAGATATTATAACAATACTCAAAGCTATAAATATTCCAAGTTCTGCCGTTTTCTTCTGAAACAAAGCGGAAACATTTAAAGTGAAATAAACAGCTGGGATTGACTGCACGAAATTATAGCTGGATGACTTTTTAAGGAGTTCCAGTATTGTTTTCTTGTTTGCAACGATAATTCAGTTAAGATTTTATTTTTCTGTTTTATGCAATTTTGAGTTATATTCCCTCATTATGTAAGCTTCGATTTGGGAATATTTTGCCTAGACAAGGCATAGACCATAGACTATACGGTCCATTAAAATTAGAGTCATGGGCGAGACGTTGGTGTATCGAATCGGTTCTTTTTTGCGGAAAAAAATATGTTAGTCAAGTCACGATTTTTTGACTAGGCAAAGTTGGTGAAGTATTTACACGAACTTGAATTTGCAACAGGATACATTGGAGTATAATACTACTAGCTGACGTCCCGCGGTTTCACCCGCGTAGTTCCCGTTCCCGTGGGAATACGGGAATAAAATATAGCCTATAGCACTCACGAATAATGTAGCTTTCTACCAGTGAAACAATTTTTAAAATTTGTTTTTTACTTCCGGAGATTACCCGCTACATACAAACATACAAACTTACAAACAAATGTTACCTCTTTATAATATTACTAGCGGACGTCCCGCGGTTTCACCCGCGTAGTTCCCGTTCCAGTGGGAGTACGGGGATAAAATATAGCCTATGTTACTCGTGGATAATGTAGCTTTCAAATGGTGAAAGAATTTTTTAAATCGGTCCAGTAGTTTTTGAGCCTATTCATTACAACCAAACAAACAACCAAACAAACAAAGTTTTCCTCTTTATAATATTAGTATAGATTAATATATTAATTATTAATATAGATTTGCACACTTTATAGATTAGCACAACGTATGATGGGTATAGACGTTATTATTAATGTTTCCTTGTTACAATTCGCGATTGTAGCTGTAGTATCGCAAACCATGGAATTTCTGACAAACAAACAGAATATTAAACTCACATAATGTTTTACCTACAGCAAAGCAATTTTTTGAATATGCTATATTTTAAGCATATTCAAATTCAATTCTCCTAATCGATTTAAAAGACAGGAAACTTTTTAAGATGCGGGGAACGTCCGACATTTTTAATGACTTCCAAGTTGAAAATGAATCATGGTGTTGCGATCGCATAACAATGGTGTATGTGACTTCATTGGAAATGGAGCAGTCAGTGCCAATTTGTGTACAGACGGCGACACATCGAGATATACATAACAAGTATAACCTGACTGACCTTGCTTTGTATGAGCTTCCCGTTCAATGATAGGTCAGCTTTAATTTGCATATGTCGTCGTGCCTAACTACCTAAAAGTGCTAATGATATCGCAATGTTCTTGATTCGTATTGACTATAATGCTCTTAAAACCAATGATATTATATAGTAAAAAGAGGTAGATATCGCACTAGCACGCACAAATTGTTGAGGACAAAGTGACACAATTGTTGCACTTTGATAGCTAGCTATCTCTTTCTATCTTATACGTTCCGTATTATCTATCGCTGTCGTAGTTTTAAATTACTCGCAACGCCATTCAGTATGAACATGGCGTATCTTCTTTTTAATATCATTGCTTAAAACGAAGTTTTTGGCTCACATTGACCATAAAATTGCATGTTCTACCTATCACTACACACACACAGTCAAACTTAGGGAAGTATTTCAACGAAGCTTCCAGGATTTTAAGCCGACATCATATAAAATGGATGTGTATTATGTATCCAATACCTATTCACTACGGAACAGGAAGAAAAGTGTCCTCAATCTCAGTAAAAAATCTATAATCTCTTTCATGCAACTCTTGGTTTCGAATAGAACACAAGGTCGTAAATGCTAGAATTTAACCTGACTTGAAACTTGTGAGATTAAAGCAAAGAAGATAACAGAAAAGAAAATTACTGCATCAAGTGATCTAGCTAGATGATAGTTGAATAAACTTTCTAAGTTATATAGCTACTTTAATTTCGTTTTTATTTTTCGGAATCTTTTACGGACGGTCTTTTTAGGACGGAACTAAAGCCACCCACCCACTAAAGGAATTTCCTAATATGAACGCCAATTTCGGAGGTAAAAATTCCTGAAAGTAATCAAAATATTTTCGGGTGCCCACTGTCCAGGTAGTAGCCAGAACCCCGCATGAATATTCCTCTAACGAAGACCGGCCATTTTGGCTTCCGGGGTCGGATTTATTCGGGATTTGTCGCCGGGTTGTAGCCGGCTCTCGACTTGACCGGCTTTGCCAGCGTATATCATAAATTATTGGAATGGTTGGCCACACATGGTAATGGATAGCGTTCAATGATATTCTAACAAACAGATATGTTATACACCTACAAAACCACCGAAAAAAGTGTGCCGCGGGGGAGAGCCAGCTCACATACACGCAGTGACGCAGAATAAAGGAAAAACAGGCCAATTGACACGTTTTCGAGTCTTCACGATTGCGCGCTCATAACATATCTGTTTAATTAAATATCATTGATAGCGTTGCATTAGAGGCGTGGGACCATAGATACTAAAATGGATTTCGAAATTTAAAATGGATCATTCGGTTTTTGAATTTGCAGGGTAATTGCGTAACACACAGTGGCCAGTATTTTTTTATTTTGTCAGTAATCACGATTCATTGCGTTATCTAAGTTGTTGACCAGACATGTTTTTAAGGCGCTACCGAGCAAACGATACGTAATTCTAAAATAATTGCATTCGCTTGATCCCTTACTGCATCGTTATTACTTATCCTTCAGTTATGCAATTAATATGTAAGATATTTAAGGATTCACTCAATACATCGTACGCTTTAGAAACACGATTAAGTAGGTACTTTTAGTTTCCTCGATAGAAAAAAAATCTAAAGTAATCTCTAAAAAACAAAATAAACCCTAAGTACGGCGTAAATACTTCACGGAAGATCATCAGATTTTGAATAATAACAAAACTACAAGTTTCCTATAACGTATACGTTTTACATTTTCGAAATGTGTCTTTGTTTGAATATTATGAAGGAAATACCTAAATTAGCGTGCGTGCCGCCCGTTCTAACCAGAGCCGCCACGCTTCCCCCCTATCCGCTTTAGTCCTGCTTCGGCTGTTGGACGGGGAGCTTATGTCGCTTGTTGATTTTTGCGGCGCGCCATAGAAATATAATTGATTAAATTTCGACTTTCGGACCGCGATCGTAACAACAACAACGTGACGACTGTACTATTTTTGCAATAAATACATTGCTCTTTGACCACTACGTAAGTTTGTCGCTAAGTCACAGGACAAGCAATGTAAAAATCACAAAACGATACTTCAATAAGCGGATACTTCGCGTAGTACAGCCGCTTCTTCTTGCGACTAGTTAGGGATGTGCGTGTGGAGATCCACTGACGTAGGCTGTCGACAATATCGACTGACGAATGAAATATTGCTATTTTAGTCGATTTTTTTTTTATTTGTCAAACGTTTTAACCCGGTTGGAATATCGATTTGTAATAATGTTTTTACGTATTTTGATTATTTTACAGCATATAGTAGAGAAACGCGTAACCTACTTTCGTAAAGTAAGTTAATTAAATTTGAGGTTAAATCGGTGGAGTGTTTTTGGCTTTGAATTATCGTATATTATGCCTAATCCTCGTGCTACTAACTACTGTTTCAATAGGCCATGACAGCCTAAATCAGTGGTCGGCAACCTTTTGGCAGGCAAGGGCCACAAGGTGGCAAAATAAACTAAAGGCGGGCCGCACTTGTGATATTAACTTTATAAGGCCAATATACCTACGTATCATACCCATAGAAAAAATGAAAAGCGCTTGTTGAGGTTGCACTTGTCGCGGGCTCAAAACTCATTGTTGCGCGTGCCCAAAAAGCACGCTGTCTCACCTGGCATCGTGCCCGACAGAATGAGCTCAGTGAGATGCAAGATAATTCATAGTAAAAGGTGCCTAAAAAAATACGAAAAGAACTTTGGAAAATCGAGTTTTATGAAAAAAACCAGCGCATAAATCAAGTACAAATCAAAGTTGCGTTAAAATTGGCAATAAAAAGCAAAACGAATCTTTGGTAGCTCGTAACTCTTTAAGGCGAATGCTTCAGGGTAGCCCGCGAAATTCAAATTTTCTTACATTTTTTGCAATTTGCAGGCCAGTGCTAGGTTGTATGTTGATTAAAATATTATTCGCGGTTGTAAGACGTATGTAGTTACAGAATTATATTCATCAAAATCATCAATACAACCTTCAAAGTTCATAAAGGTGGAAAAAATACTTTTCCAAGGTCAAAATCATTCTTGCACCTTTATGAACTTGGAGGGTTGTATTGATGATTATAATTCTGTAGCTACATACGTCTTACAGTCGCAAACAAACAATTTTAATCAACATACAACCTAGCACTGGCCTGCGAATTGCAAAAAACGTAAGAAAATTTAAAATTTCGCGGGCTACCCTGGAGCATCAGCCTTAATGGCTTTTTATTTTACTATTCTGTTTCCTGTTGTGCTGTTCTGTGTTGTGTGTGTGTAAAACTATTATTGAGACAAAACGATATCATGTATAACTTTGGAGTTTGTTTGTACAGTATCCAACGGTGGAGTAATTCCCTCCCGAAATTTCTATGGAAAAAATATCGACTACCTTAAGGCTGGATTCCCACTATACGGTCGATTGTGGTTTGTTCATGCATTTATTTTATTTTGATAATTATAACTTATTTACAAAACTTTTACGGGCCGCAAGTGAGACGGCCGCGGGTTGCCGACCGCTGGCTTAAACCAACGTAACCGGATATTTTATTGTTTTAATTTACTTATTAATATATTTTTTAGCTACATATTGTTTATTTTTATTATAATATTATTTTCCGGACATTATTTTTTATCTAATTATTTTCAGGATCCCAAAAAAATAATTGTACAATAAAATTATAAATGGAAGATTCGATATCTTTCCGATTTAGTCAATCACTAGCGTACAGTGCTTTTGCGGGTGTGCCTTACGCACACATACGTGGAGCACATAGAATACCTAAAATCTATTAGCGCCAGAAGCTCGGCCCGCTCTTAAACATTTGAAGCAGTAGATTGGGTATATATTAAAAAAAAATAGATTGTAATTGAAAATTTGGATTTTCGGCTTCAAAAATAATAAGTGTGATCAGTAGAACACCGATGAGGTCATTGAACTCATGGTAAACTGCACAGACACGCAAAAAATGTTATGTATTCAATATTTCGACCTCGATGTGAATTTAGAGTTCATTCGCTGTTGAACACAGAACCAATTAGACTACGAACTATTTATACTTAATTAATGTTTCGGATGAATTAACACCGCACAATTTATAAGCACACGTGCAGCCTAACACTATCAGTAATCATTCTTAAAAAAAAAGTGTTAACATACCGTAATATTTTTTTTTTGTCATGGCAACAATTAGCGATATTTATATATTTATTTAATTAAAACACATTTATTACTAGAAATATAAAAGGACATTGGGAATATTTCCACACAACAAGAATTTGTATGGTACCTATAATACTGAAAAGAAAAACTAAAAAACCGGCCAAGTGCGAGTCGGACTCGCACACGAAGGGTTCCGTACCATTGACTATATTTAGTATTTGTTGTTATAGCGGCAACAGAAATACATCATCTGTGAAAATTTCAACTGTCTAGCTGTCACGGTTCATGAGATACAGCCTGGTGACAGACAGACGGACAGACGGACGGACAGACAGCGAAGTCTTAGTAATAGGGTTCCGTTTTTACCCTTTGGGTACGGAACCCTAAAAACCAGACTACTGAAAAATCATGCTCTAAATTAATTCATAGTTTATAAGGTAAAATCGACTCCTCCTATTGTTGAAGTCGGTTATAATGTAGCCGGTACCAGGGCCATAATAACGAATCGATTGACACCTTATTCATCAAAATCGGATGAATAGTTTAGGCGTTACAGAGGAACATACGTAAATACAAACATACATACATAAGACTGCTAAAATCGTAACTCTTTCTTACCGCCGCCGCGCCGCCGCTTTCTTTCTTGCCGTAGTCGGGTAAAAGTTATGTCAAACCAATGATATTCTATTTAACAGATATGTTGTGCGCGCGTGTGAATTTGCCGCTAGAGGCGCTTGTGTAGACTAAGGTCCTCCAAAATGTCAGATGTCATAGAGTGTTCGCGCGTTGTGTGCTTTTTTATCACGTATTTATACTAATACTCACGATTGTGTTCTAGATTGAGCCATTCCTGATTAATTATGACTTGAGGATCATAATATTGTTAGTACTTGGAGGTAGAATGATTTTTAAATGTTTCATGGTTGCTAATTTTAGGAAGAATATTGTAAATAATATATATCTAAAGCTTACACTACGTTGTTATATGTAATAAAATAAACATATTTATGAAGTTATTGGTGCTTTAAAGTATTGAATAGAATTACTGACAGGACCTTACTCGACAGTGCGCCATCTGGTGAGCTCTAAAACGATAGCCCCCATTGTGAAGACTCGAAAACGAGCCAATTGGCCTGTTTCTACTTTATTCTGCGTCACTGCGTGTATGTGAGCTGGCTCTGCCCCGCGACACACTTTTTTCGGTGGATTTGTAGGTGTATAACATATATGTTTATTAGAATATCATTGTGTCAAACATTTTAGATTTTGACACACGAATGCTGTGCGGGCTGATGCGGGCCTATGACACTAGGACGGGCCAACTTGTTATATTATGTAGGTAGTAATAAGTTTTGGATTATGATTTGATTTGAATATTGTGTCTTTGTATTTCAATCAACATCTCAACAATCTATTATTAACCACTTAAAATTTAATTTGAATCTTGTTTATTGCTGTGTCCTAACAGGGTCCTTAATTGTTCTTAGCTGTAAGCCCATTGTAACATCTTTTTAAACTTATATGGTACGCAAAATAAAATGTATAGGTATGAATAAATTATCGGTACGGATAAAGAAGTACTGCAAAATGAGGAAAATCTAGAGTAAATAGAGCAGCGGGGGCCCAGAGGTGGCGGCGCCGACATACCTACGGACAGTAAGCCGTGGGTCCGAACCCGTACAGGCGCATTACTTTGTGTAATTTATTTCATTACCACTGCTCTCAAAACGGTGAAGGAAAACATCGTGAGGAAACCGGCATGTCCTAGATCCTCACCTGCCTAGCCTTTTCCCAACTATGTTGGGGTCAGCTTCCAGACTAACCTGATGCAGCTGAATACCAGTATTTTACATGGAGTGACTGCCTATCTGACCTCCACAACCCAGCTAGTACTGGGTAATACGATACCCGTTGGTAAGACTGGTTGTCAGACTTTTTGGGCCACTGACTACCTGTAACGACTGTCAAAGATCTTCAATTTGACAGCCGGGACCAACAGCTTAACGTGCTTTGCGAGGCACGGAGGAAACTCATGTAATGGGTGGTCAACCATCCTAGGCAAGCGCGGCTTAACCTAAAGATCGACCCAAGCGGCTGTTATTATTTAGCCACGAGCTCCTCGAGGTATGTCCTAGATCCTAGAACCAAAAATTCGAAGACATGTGACATCTACCAATCCGCACTGGGCCCGCGTGGTGGATTATAGACAATTATCTCTCAAAGAGAGAAGGCCGTGTGTCCCAGCTATGGGAATATTATAGACTGATTTTGCTAGAGTAAAAACGAGCAATCCTTGAATACTTACCTATTTAGAAAGAAAGAAGAAAGAAATAAAAATATTTATTTGGGACAAGCACAGGAAAACTACAAAAAGAATAATAATACTTAATAAAAAAAAAAAACTAAAACTAAATATTATAAAAAGACCTGTGCGGTACTATTATTGATCGAAGTGTGTGAGGCCAAAAAGGGCTCCTATCTCAGCATGCACGATGCTGCGATAGATGAAAAACAAATACCGCAGCGCTGGTACTCTGATAGGACCCACTGTGATGTCACGTTCACACCTACGGACACAAAATACTATATTTGACTTCTATGTCCAATAGCCAGCAGCCCAGCATCCTTACTGGGCTTGAGTCACCTTTTGGCTTAATTTTTCTCAAGGTCGTTGATTATAGCGCTCTATAGGAGGCCGTAATTGCGCTATGTAAGTACTCTCGACCGGAATGCTAGAAGCGCTATTTTTACTATCACTACGTGGCACCTGCATAACATAACAGGCATCCTAGTTTCCGAGTAATATAATCCACGGAATCTATACTCTATAGGCAACCCAACGATAAAAGTGATTAAAAGTTGAGGTACAGTCGGGGTCTTTTCCGCCTGACCATTTAAAATTTTTTTTCGCTTAAAGCATGCGGAAGCGCCGAGCCACGCCCCCTTAAAGTTTGGGCCTATTAGGAAAGCCTCAACTTTGGCGCGCAAAATAACAATAACACTCGTTTGGCGTGCGTCGTCAGTGCGCTCGGCCGATTCGGTATCTTTTCATTCATTATTTCTATACAAAGTCAACGGGGCGGGGCTAGAGAGCGTTTCATGTTGCGAGTGCAAGCAAGTAAGCTTGCAATTAAGCAAAATAAGCTTAGTGGTGGTCAGGCGGGAGTAGGGTTACCATATATCAGGATTTGTCCTGAGATTTCAGGATTTTTGGACTCTTCTCAGGATTGCGGCTGGATTTTGCAAATCTCATGAAATCTCAGGATTTTTTGAATTTTCAATAAAATACAGCTTACATTTTAAAGATCTCTTTAATAAAAAGTTAAACAAGCTAAAAATAATCTTCCTTTGGTTGATTGCACAATTAAAATCAGTACTTATTTATCCAAGTAGGTACTTAATCAGTTTTATCATACTTAATATGTGATGATACATTTTTAAGTAAGGTTTTTTCTTTAATTATGGATTTATAAAATGCCCCACATGTTAAGCTCTTTAAATTATATTGAATACCCCGCCCCCCCGCGCTTCGAGTGCGATGCGCAACGCGTGAGTGAGGTCCACATCCACAATGTAGGTATATAAACGATAATATTACGACTTTTTTAAATTGTTAAACTTAACAATTTAAAAAAGTTTGAGAATTTTTGAAACTGTAAAAAATCTCAGGATTTTTCAATGGAAATCAGGCTTTTTCTCCGGAATTTTGATTTTTTCATCTGGTAACCCTAGGCGGGAGTGTCCTCAATAGTACCTACTTAAAACATTCATTGACCGAATGCAGTCAAGTCAGAAATGTCCGCAAGGAATCTACTAAAATCTAGATTAAGGTACCATCTTAAGTTTCGTTTACTACGAAATCCTCAAACAAAGCTGAATCCTAGACCATGTATTTTATTAGGAGAGCTCCGTCTACAGAATAACAATGGAACGACGGCGCAGCGTACGACAGAGGTCCTTGCAGAGGAGAAGCTCCTGTACTCAAGTAATGTTGCTTCTAAGATATTGCAGGTAGGTTGATACATTGTAGTCGTGTAGCTACGTATATAGTCTTTGTTTTTGTTTTCTTGTATCTGAAAAGGGGTCATTATTAACAAGTTTTGCTATGTTACCAAAATTGAGCGAAAAGTAATGAGTTATTCCACACATTTGTGTTCATTTAAATCGATAAAATGTATCTAGGCAGAAGACGGGTGTCGTCGCCGAGGAGGGCCTAAAAATAGATGGCGTTGTGACATAGAGGCGTTTATGAAAAGTTGTCCGCAGAAGATCATTAAAAGGGAAGAGTAGAAAGCTATGGAGGAGACCTTTGCCCAGCAGAGAGACAACACCATGACCCAGGCGACCCTATTACTAAGCCTTCGCTGTCCGTTCTTCCGTCTGTCTGTCAGCGAGCTGTATCTCGTGATCCACAATAGGTCAACAGTAGACATTTTCACAGAATATGTATTCTGTTGCCGCTTTAACTTTAACAACAATTAAACCCTTCATGTGGAAGTCCAACCCGTACTGGACCGGTTTTTTTATGGTAGTATAGAAAAGCTAAAGTATTTTGTGCAAAGCTCCCATCTTAGTGCCAGCTTGGAAACAGGAAGATAAACGCACCACACGCCTCGAAACGTTGCTTGGTGAGAGCATTAAGTTTAAAGCTCCGCGTCGGTAATGATTTAATTATCCAACAGTTTGCATGTAACACAGCCTCACTATTTAACTCAAGACAATGTTTGCGCCGTCTCATTCGCGACGTTTCATTGTTAATTAGGTAAGCGGCTGTTGGTAAGGCCTGTAGAACCTTGCAGAGACATGAATTGTGTAGAATTTGGTTAAGGACATTATATTTTCGGCATGCTTGAGCACAGGCGGTTGGCAACATTGAATACGATGATTACGTTCGGAAAGAGCCGCTTGGCGTTGCACAAATTGTGCCGGTGACACCCGAACATGAATCAGCAGTGGTAGATTCCGAACGGAGTTTTCCATTCCGGAAGAGCGAAAATGAGGGCCGATATGTGTAGTTTAGTGCTTCGGGTCGGCTTTAGTGTACAGGTACACCCAAAGAAGTAGTTAGTAGAAGTTTACTTGTTCACCCAAAGAAGTAGGTAGTAGAAGTTAACTTATATATAAGTAGGTACTTACTTATATTATAAAGAGGTAAAATTTGTTTGTAAGTTTGTATAATCTCCAAGACGAATGGTCCAATTCTTAAAATTCTTTTACCGGCAGAAAGCTTCATTATTCGTAGGTCATAAATTATATTGTATCATGCATATTATTGAGCTATCACTATTTTGCAGACAAAGACGTGGGACAAATGCTAGTTTAGGTATAATAAATTCCGATAGCCTATTCCAAAGTGACTACACGAATGAATTTGATAGTAATCCATTGTATACCACTTAAGGAAAACATTGCCTAGTTCTATCAGAACGAACCAATACAAAAATAGATACCCAATCTAATATCTACCTAGTAAGCAAATACATCGTAGTCAAGGTGAAACATAAAGGAGCTAAACATTCCGATACCGATCACGCAAATAGAATCAGTTTGCTCGCTCTGCATAACTAGTAATACATAGAGAAAATTATTCACAAGTTAGGCTAGGCAAGTTGCAACGTTCAGCCTGAGATTAACACCGTCAGAAACAGTCGCTCGTTTGAATCGATACAGTAGGGATTCTGAGGTATGCGTCACTTCTGTCTGACGCAGTGACGCAGAAGGACGTTTGCGAAACGCGCGACGGAATCGCTACAAACGAAGGGCGACTTCAGCTGACAACTTGAGTCAAGCATGTATCACTGGTCATTTCGTGAGTACGTTCGCGCCACAAGCCGGTGAGCCGTGGCAAGCTTAAAGCAATTTCTTTTTTGTTTTCTCCGCAGTTCTTGTCGCAACACGCGTGTCGCTCGAGCGCGTAGATCGTGGCTAGCACTTAGTTATAGGACAGGCCATACTGTATGCTAATGAACGTCTGGGTAAAAGCAATTGGCGGTAGTTAAACGATAAGATGTAACTGAAGAGCAGAAAAAGTAAGCCCGTTTTGTGATCACTAATCAATGACTTGGCACAAACTTAATTAAAGATGTCTAGATGAAAAAGTGTGGCAGTTTTGTCTAGTCTAATCTAAGTTCTGATTTCTACTTGATTCTGATTCTCAAATTTAATGACTTGACTTGAAACAACCTGGATCGGAAACTGTTACCATTTCTTTACTGGAAATCTCCTTTTTTTTTTGTTGATATTTTCGAGCCGAAGGTAATTGAATTGGTATGCTAATGATTTGGACCCATAAGGTCCATGTTTTTTTTAGTTAATTTTCCGAAGATAGATCTTTCAATTACCTCATACTCATTCGTAATCAGGGTTATTACTTGACCCTTATTAATGTTCGAGATAAGACAGCCCATATCCAATTTAATGACTAGGAATCATAAAAATTTAATTGCGAAATCTGGCATAAATTACTTCACGGTAACGGTAAAGCTATTACGATAAAAAAACATGAAAACCGTTCCTAATCTTCATCGAATCTATTACGATGATTACGATAATCGATTTCGTTGTCATAAACTGAATGATCGAGGAGCTCATGGCAAAATGGACAGCCGCTGGGGTCGATCTTCAGGTTAAGCCGCGCTTGTCTAGGTTGATCCGTGGATACGTGACCGTCCTTTACATGGACCTCCTCCGTGCCTCGGAAAGCCCGTTAAGCTGTTGGTCCCGGCTGTCATTTGTAGATCTTTAACAGTCGTTACAGGCAGTCAATTGCCCGAAAGTCTGACAACCAGTCTTACCGAGGGGTATCGTATTAACCAGTACTAACTAGGGTTGTAGATGTCAGATAGACAGTCGCTCCATGTATAATACTGGTATTCCGCTGCATCCGGTTAGACTGGAAGCCAACCCTAATATAGTTGGAAAAAAGGAAGGCAGTTGATGACGAGACTGAATGATCGAATAACCGAAGTAGGTACCTATTTTGATAATAAAACGTCGGAGCAATTAGCACGTTTTTATATTATATATGTATAAAAACGTGCTAAATGCTTCGACTTTGTCCGTCCGTTTGTTTCCGACCATCGCATTTCTATATAGAAATGCGACCAAAATTGCGGTGTCATTAGAATAAAAATCACGTTTCCGAAACAATGACGCGAACAGTAAATGGGAGAATGGAGGAGAATTACCAACATGGAACCGCGTGCATTTGTTAACTGTTGTCTTTATCGTCCTTGCACACATTCCTTTAAACACATTGGTAGATAAAACACAAGATTATATAAGTAGGTATTTACCATTGATCGCACGGTTGACATAGTGCACAGCACAACTCTGCACAAGTGAAGTGATACTAACGTAGTTTTAAGATCCTTTATACAAACACAGTTTGTATTTTATCACATGTATGTTAGTCTGTAAGGTATTTATATATGGGCCAAAGTTGCCCGAAAATAAAGGTTTTATTATTATTGAATCTAAACGAAACGCTCATGAATTGTTTGATTATAGTAAATACATTACCTACTCGTGTTTTACCATTACTTAATTAGTAGTCAAGAACAAAGCACTTACAAGAAAGTAGCTGATTACGGAAAGATTAAAATTTACATCATAAACTTCGATTAATGGAAGGAATAAAAATCCAAGGATAAAAAATAAGTCTTTAATTATTTTTTTACATTACGAACATACTACCAAATGGTATCTGCATATTCTTACGTCGTATCCGTTCAAAGACATATGCATACATGCTGTAGATCAAAACTATTGCCACGAAAAATATGAATACTGACAATAATTTTACTTTAAAACTAGCCATGCGACCTTCTTGCCGTTTTTGAGGAATAGTGAAGAGATCCAGGAAACGAAGTACTTCGTTCTTGAGGATAGGATGGGAGAAATACTGGAAAGAAAGAGAATATTACTGATAAGGTTCTATAAGACTACTTGATGGCTTGAACTTTTTTAGACTGCCTGCCAGCAGTTTCGAACTTCAGGGATCTATCCATATATGTAATAATCTAATTGGATGTACGGCCTTAGTATTTAAGGGCCTACTGTTTCAACCTTTCACATTTTTGACGATGGATCCTTTTAAATTGTGTTGTGTGTCATCATCATCATCATCAGCCTATTAATGTCCCCACTGCTGGGAAACATGCCTCTCCTCTCTATGAGAAGGAATGGGCTATAATCCACCACGCGGGCCCAGGTGCGGATTGGTAGATGTCACATGTCTTCGAATTTTTTGGCTCTAGGACATGCCGGTTTCCTCACGATGTTTTCCTTCAGTTTTCCTTCAGTTTTGAGAGCAGTGGTGATGAAATAAATTACACATTACAGTACAGTACAGTATTACGCATAGTGTGTTGTGTGTATTACGCCCGTATTAGGTCTTAGGCCCTACCAACTTTATAGCACTAGCTGATAGGCCGAGCACATTTTTGACGATTTTTTTTGCTATGCAAACCTAAAAGTTGTCGTCAGTCATCTTCGTACAGAGTCACCAAGGCCAACACAAACATGTCCCGATGAGAAAGCCTATGTGTAATCCAGATCGCGAGAGTTACGTAATGAATGACGACGACGTTCAGTTTCTCATTTGCGGAATACAGCGGTTTTCCTGCTACTATTTTGAGGTGATCACTAAGTGTACTCGTCAAGTGAAATCATCTCAGTATGCGGACACTGTTAGTGTAGTGTGCTGTCCTAGTGTGAACCGGCCCTAATTAACATTTATGAAGATCAAGTGAGGGTAGTTGAATAAACACCTTCGCTTTGCTGTGGCGGTACCTCCAATACTTCAGTCTTCCCGCGACCACGGCTGGTGCAATCTGGTCGAAACGTCGGGCAAATATTAAAGGTAAAAATTCGCGAAAATACCCGTTTATATGTGTTTTATAATGTATTTTGAGGTGTGCTAGCAGCATTACGAATGGGATGCCTTTGGTAGATATTTTGATTTAAAAGTGTCCATGGAGTTTCTTGCCCAATCTCCATAGAGATCTACGCCTTCGAATAGACAACTACAGTACCTTGACAAGTCATTTTTCGTTTTGTTTTTTACTTTCAAAAGTGCCTGTTATGTTCTAAATGAAATAAATGGTTTGAGTTTGGAAGGCCCGATTTGCACAAAACCGGAGACGTGCAAGATACGACGAATCACAGGATACGCGAAAGACACGATGTCGATTTTTGGCCGCTTTGGTGGATACCAGCCTGCATGGGATTTTGAGATAAACTCGACAGTTTATAATATCACGTTTGATTCGGGTTGTTCGAACTTCGAATACATCTAAACTGCAGGTGACCAAAGACTACATGCATTTGTAAAAAGGTGATTTGACTTAACAGCCAGATGTGATGCTGAGGAGTCTGTTCCGCCATTTCTACTTCCCAGCTAACACACTAGGAAGTGGCGTAAGATCCCCGTTTAGGGGACTGTGTTTACGTAATTTTTGACGTTCTAAGGCTCTAGCACGAGCACGATAATAATTATAAAAAAAATCGGAGCAGTGTTTGGGGACTGCCGAAAGAAGTGAAAACAAAAAGTACACAGGCCCCTCCCCAGTCGTAGCACTGGTTATGCCCCGCGCATGCCTGTGGTGCTACGCCGTAGCGGATGCTACGAGTGCTACGAACGGCTACGAAGTACGAAGCGTGACCGCACGTTTCGTTACGTGACGATGAGTTCAATGTTTTTCCTTCACCCAAAAAGTGCTCAACGCGCATAAAGAAGTTTTCACTTCAATAAATTCTTAACATTATGAAAATAGTAAGTATGTGAAACGATTTTGAATTAAAAAATCGACGTAGGTATTAACGTTACGTTTACACCGCGCGCTCGTGTTGGACCTCTGAAGTTAGACAAATAAGTAGGCCTAGGTACAGGGGCCGTACTCTCTAACGCTTCGTCCGTACATTCGGATCTATCCCTCTCTCTCGCGCACGTCTGCAGATGAGTGGGAGTGAGAGACGGATAGATCCGATTATATGGACGAAGCGTTAGGGATTAGGGCCATTTTGTTAACACGCTTTTTTGTTATGTCAATAAATTTTAATAAGTATATAATATATACACTTATTGTAAATTATAATTTTATTGTAATGTATTTTTTTATGTAAATTTATAGTGATTAGGTATGACCATTTTCGAACTTAACGTACCTATTGTAATTGTATTCTTTACACCGGTAATAGCGCGGCAAATGAATTACTATTATTATGTCAATGCAGACAGCCTTAGCTTCTGCTTACGTCACGAAGACGCTAAGCGAGATGAGGTCAAACAAATCAGCATTTTAATACATTTACAATGAACAAGTAATTATGCAAATGAGCTAACACTAGTAGACTGACGCGTTTGAAACTAGTCCTTACCATGTAGTGATTAAGGTTCAAAGTTGATTGTAGGGGCACTTTTTTATTTAGGTTTTTTAAAATCTATATTTAGAGGTTTCTGGCTGGTAAATTATGAAAATAAGAAACTAAATAATCTGTTCTGTTCCGACTCCATAATTACATCGATTTTAAAATTCAAAATACCTCTTTTCACATTTAATATTTTCATAATTTTAGGAATTTATTCAATATCTGATCTATCAATGATACTGATTTAGCTTGTTGCAAATAATTTAATTAAAGTTCTTTTTTTATTTACCTTAGGTACGTTTACTCCAAGTGCATGTGTTTATGGCCTCTGACCTCATAACTACCAGCTGATAAGATAAGTATGAAATGGGAAGACCCAAACCCAATCAATAGGTAGGTACCTACCTACTGTTGTAATAATTTGACATTGACAGTGCTATTGTTTTTATCAGTAACTGCGATTTTTGTAGTGTGGGAGTAATCTGTCTGTGGTTGATTATGACTATACCAAATTTTTTACGCAGAAATTTTACTGACTTACTAAGTTACTATTCAAATATTTCTATAAATATCTACTAATAAATAAATACCAGACATACCGCTTCACTATTTTCTTTAAAATAAAATAAAATAAAGTTGTAATGTGTTGTCGCATCAGGATATATTATAAATAATACAATACCAGTGTTATAGCCTCAATTTTGCATTTTTTTTATTATTGTTTAGTTCTCTTATTAAAACAATGAAGATAATGGTTTATGTAACTATTGTCTATTTTAATTTGTTTGTGAAGTAACATTGTTGTGTAGTATATAAGAAGCTATAGTTATTTTATCTCAAAACACCGTCTTGAAAAAACACTGGCCATGTACTTTCCATAAACCGGACAAATATAAAAGTAGAGCAGGGTTCCAGAATACACACGTAGGAAATATTTAAATGAAATTATAGTGCAATCACTTCAATGGGCACATCCTCAAGACAATAGGACTGGTCTTGTCGAGGTCATATCAATATTAGAGTGCTAAATTGTTTGTTTCTCTTATGTAACAACCATAGACCAGGAACACTATTGGGATTATTCCTCTTTGGTTTCTTATTCTGCTTGAATGAGGTGAGTTTAAAAAGTGAGATATAAGTTATTGGTATATGGTCGGTAGTTGAAATTTAGAAAATAGGAAAATATAAAACAGGAAAAAGGTAGAATTTCATAGAGGTCTTGCTATAAAACTTTTGGGAAATAAACAGACTTAAAATGTTTTACTTACATTGGTTAGAACGGTAAATATACTTTATTATAAGTACCCTAAAAGTATGTAGATTAAATAAATGACTACTTAGTTAGATGTTTATACTTATGGATTTATGTTTTGTCACCAAATAGGTGTAAGAATGTGCTCATTTTTTTTTATGTAGTAAATAAAACTAGAAGTAATTGCAATGTGTGAATGTTTAAGAGCTTTGTTTTATTTGGTACCTACTTTATAATGCATACAATTTTCTATAAGGGTACTTATTGCACAATCACATAATATTTTATGTTCACATACCTCATAAGAATGGTATGTAGGTAAGTAGTGTTCCAGAATAAATTTTAAAACCAATACAATCTCGGTAAATACCTACATAAAACAGGTTTCTATATTTAGACCAACGCTCCAAAACAGCCGTTTGATAATAATATTACATGCACAAATATACGTAAGTGTAGTTCTTACCTTGTATTCAGTCCACTTAGAATTTCCGAACAACTTGCGCCAAAAATCAGAAATGAAAACACAAAAAAAACAAGTCTTCGACGAAAAAAACACTGCCCTGCACTACACAGCTTTGAGGATTAGAACTACCAGCTCCGACACAAACACGTTATACCCGTTATTACTACACGCAAATATTGTTTATTACACAATTAAGATGATATTTAACTAGTGAAAGTGCGAATAATAGGAATATTGTCAATGCGGAAAACCCACATGAACCACAGACCGTCACTGCCTGCCGCAGACCGCAATATTCAACTGACAACTTCTGACAAGACAATTGACATTTTACCATCGGGTTTTCGAGCCGGTGTTACCAGTCCAGGAAATATTTTTACCATTACTTAGTCTTTATTAAAACTGAAATAATGAAGACTAAACAAAAATCGAATACTTACTTAGAATGAAATGTCATTAAAACGCTAAACGATGTAATGTTTGTGACATTTTTTTGACGTGACAACGTCTTATAAATTGGTTTGCCGGGTGACACTTCAAGAAACTGGGTCACGTTATGCGGCTCACAATGAGAGCGAGTGAGAGGCACGCGTTCCGCCTAAGAGCGAGAGAGACAGACATAAAAAGTTTATTTTACCACTCAAAGTCGTTGTCACGTAAAATTATCGTCCGTAAACCGACTTTACAGACAGCCAGTTTTTTTTTGGTCAGAAAATAACACCAATAATCCCGTAACAATTGAACATTTAACCAATTTTCTTTGTCGTACAAACTAGCAACAATGAGTTGCATGCTAAAAAGTGTAATAGTCGTGTAAGTATATAGACAGAAAATTAGTCCTTTATTTGTAGAAGACTATCCTAACAAGGCAACACAATGTAGAACGTTTCGCTTTACGTAGAATCTTCTATTTGTGTTACGGTTTGTGATAAAATTATTTACTTAATGTTTGTTTTAATTTACATCGAGATTAAATAGTTTTATTTGTAACATTGTTTTAATTTACATCGAGATTAAATAGTTTTATTTGTAACATTGTTTAAATAACCAGTTAGGTTTATCATTTTGTTTTTCACGAAGTCATTACGCACAGCGACATCTGCTGAATATGTGAGAAATTATTCTCATTTCGGTTGGGTTCTTACAACCGTTCCTCTCTCTTGTTCCGTTTTTGCCACACGCGACACTAGCGCGTTACAGTGAATCTTTAGAAAAAAATATATATCACTGTTGTAGATACTATGGTATCATTTAATGTAGAATATTTTTAACGCTTGCAACACTGTACTGACTGTCATAATTCACTGCAATATATGGACTTTTACAAAATGGACGCGTATATTTTATTTTGACAAAATCATGAAGCTTGCGAAGATAAAAGGGTGATTTACGGGTGCTTGTGTCTCCCTCTGCTTAGCCGCTCAGTCTTCGATCCATCACATAGTTGGCGACCGTGGGAAATATCAAGAACATAGACAGAAGTCCGACCGACCCGGCTTGTCCACGTGTAGTGTGATCATACCACGATGGCTGCACAAGCTTTAAAAGAAATCCGGGAGCGGGATCAACTTCGAAGACTATTTAACAGAAGCGCAACAACGGTAGAATCACATATTAAAAATCGGGATTTTTCGCAAGCAACAATAGAAATAACCTATCTAGAAGAAAAAATTCAACAGCTAACTAAATTAGACACTCAGATTCAATCAAGAATGTTAAGCTTAGAAGATTTTAATGAAGAAAGCTACACAGACGAAGTAAATAAAGCTGAAGAATTCGTTCACAAATGGTGTACCATTAAAGGAATCTGTTCAAGTTTCAAGAAAACCACTATTGATGTAACATCTCAAGAGGTAAAATCGGCTAAGAACTATAAACTACCGAAAATTGAATTCAAGAAATTTGATGATGACCTAAAGAATTGGTTAGGTTTCTGGGGTCAGTTCAAGAAGATACACACAGACACCGATATGAACAATGAAGATAAATTTCAATATTTGATCCAGTCAATGAAGGAGGGCAGTAATGCACGGGCGTTGGTGGAAAGTTTTCCCCCATCAGCGGACAACTACTCCAAAGCCATTGATCAACTGAAGGCAAGGTTTGGCTGTGAAGATTTACTAATTCAAGTTTATGTTAGACAGTTATTAGCTTTAGTTCTCAATCATAACAAAAATGAAGAATCTATTAGGAATTTATATGATAAATTGTCAACTTATTTATTATCTTTGGAAACTTTAGGCATTGTAAAGCAAAAATATGAAACTATTTTGTATCCTCTAGTTGAATCAGCCATACCTGAAACTATTTTAATTGCCTGGAATAGGATTAATGTTGATAATAAGTCTTCAAATCAACTTACCAAATTATTAAACTTTTTAAAATGTGAGGTGGACACGGAGGAGCGTGTCAAGTTGGCTAGGTCTGAGTTTGATGCTTGTGTGGGTTCTAAATCCTCTTTTAACAGTGAATCAAGTCTACCAACAGCAGCAGCCCTGGTGTCCAACACAAAACCTGGTAAGGAGTTTTCAAATTTTAAAAGTAGTTGTTGTTTTTGTGATAAAAGTGGCCATAATACCTTTGAATGTAGTAAAGCAAGTAAGATGTCTTTAGATGATAAAAAGGAGGCAATTAAGAAGAAAGGCTGTTGCTACATATGTCTAAGAAAGGGACATATGGCTAATAAATGTAAAAACTTTGTCAAATGTATAGCATGTGGAAGGCGTCATTTTGTTATTTTGTGTCCTGATGTACATAATAAGAGCAGTGAGAATAGTACATCTGAGAATGTACTTATATGTGCCAGAAATAACACTACGACTTTATTACAGACGCTGATTGTGAATGTCGCCTATAATGGTAAATATGAGAAGGTGAGAGCATTATTAGACAGCGGATCACAAAGGTCGTATGTGAAAGCTGCAGTGGTCAAGAAATTGGGGCTGCGGCAGACTGGCACAGAGAAGATAGGTCATATGTTATTTGGAGGTGTAGAACAACCAGCAAAGGTATATAAGTGCTTTGAATTAGAGGTGAGTAGTTTAGACAACTCATTTCATGCTAAGATCAATGCATTACAACAGG
Organism: Xestia xanthographa; assembly: GCA_905147715.2. Taxonomy (NCBI): domain Eukaryota; kingdom Metazoa; phylum Arthropoda; class Insecta; order Lepidoptera; family Noctuidae; genus Xestia; species Xestia xanthographa. The sequence goes on along the minus strand of LR990660.1, from coordinate 9,050,706 downwards.
CTGATTTATGTGGGCACCTACCAAAAGTTAAGAATGTGGCATTGTCTAAGAAATTGCGAGACTTAAATATTAAGATCAGTGATTTTCAATTTGCAGACACTGAAATTGGTCTCTTGATTGGGTCTGATCATCTTGGGTCCATAGTTAGTAACGAATTGGTACATTTAGATGACAACCTGATGGCTGTTAAAACCAATTTAGGATGGACATTACAAGGCCCAATAAATAATTTAAATTCAGTCAACACTAATAGTGTTTCATGCTTTTCGAAAACAAATCTTTCTGATTTGTGGAGTGTGGAGTTATTAGGTATTCAAGACCCCTATGAAAAGCAGTGCAAGCACGTTACTGAAACTGAAGTTCTTGAAAATTTTAACAACAACATTTCAGTGAATGCAGAAGGCCGTTACAACGTGTCACTGCTGTGGAAGGAAGGGTGTCCGAAACTCAGCACTAATTATGAAGTAGCATCTAAGAGGCTGGAGTCGACTACGAAGAAATTGAAGTTGACAGGTAACCTAAATACTTACAATCATGTCCTACAAACTTGGGAGAAGGATGATATTATTGAGAAGGTTACATATGATAATATGGAAAAGGGTCACTACTTACCTCATCACGGTGTCATAAAGCCACATAGTACTTCAACTAAAGTGCGCCCTGTGTACGACGCGTCCACAAAGGACCGAAATGGGTGGTCACTGAACAGTTGCTTGGATAAAGGTGTTAATATGATAGAATTGTTACCGAAATTATTAATACAATTTAGAAAGGGTGCTTATGGAGTTGTCTCTGATATAAAGCAAGCGTTTTTACAAATATGTGTTATAGAACAAGACAGAGACTATCTTAAGTTCCTTTGGTGGGAAGATATAGAGACATGTGATAAAATAGTGACATACAGACATAAGAGAGTTGTTTTTGGAATCACTTGTAGTCCATTTTTATTAAGTGCAACTTTGAATTATCATTTGGATTTGTGCACAGAGGCCTACGAGAAGACAGCAACTAAATTAAAAGAGTCATTCTATGTTGACAACTGTGTAGCGAGTTTTGATAGTATTGATGAACTAAATACCTTTATTACAGAATCAGCTACCATAATGAAAAGTGGTATGTTTGATCTGCGTGGATGGGTAACAGCTCCTCATAGAATAGACGACACAGTTTCAATTTCAGTATTGGGAATGACATGGAATACATTGGAAGATGACATACAATGTAATGTGAGCATAAATGTATCTTCATCAGAACATATAACAAAGAGGTATGTGATCTCTGTGGCTCAACATGTGTTTGATCCACTGGGATTAGTTTGTCCAACAACATTAATCCCCAAGCTTATTATGCAAAAAATCTGGGAACTGAACCTTGACTGGGATGAAGAAATACCTTCCAATTTGGCACAGGAATTTAAGAATTGGTTGAAAACAGCTTATTTAATCAATCAATGTCGTATTCCAAGACGTGTATCAGTTGCACCTATAGAAGAATGTGAGACCAGTCTGCACATATTTAGTGATGCATGCCAAACATCATATGCTGGCTGTGTGTTCTTAAGAACACGAAAAGATAAAAATGTACATGTACAACTCATTTTAGCAAAGAGTAGAGTGGCTCCAGCTAACAAGAAGATGTCATTACCTAGATTAGAACTTATGGGCGCTCTTATCGCATCTCGGTTATATAAAGAAGTTATGGAGTCTGGAATATTGGCTCAATGTAAGAAATACAAAACCTATTTTTGGACTGATTCAGCAGTAGTGTATGCATGGATAAAAAGACAAACACAATGGAAACTATTTGTATCCAATAGAGTTAAAGAAATATGTACAACTACAAATCGCAATGATTGGCACCATTTACCAGGTGAACACAACCCAGCTGATTTGCCGTCGCGAGGATGCAATGCACAAAGATTATTAGAAAGTCGGTGGTGGGAAGGCCCTACTTGGCTCAAAAACAGTATCGAAGCTTGGCCCAAATCATCGGTAGGTGACCTGAATGACGCCTGTGAAGAGTTGGTGCGTGCTGAAATTAGTACGAAGGCTGTAATTTGTACCGACGTCACAACTGTTCCATTTAGTCGGAGGTTAATGTATTTTTCTAAGTATAACCGTATAGTCAGACTTGTAGCATGGATTTTACGCATGAGTTGTAAAGTAAGAAAGAAATTTAATGTACATGGATCAGATATAGCAAATGACGAATATATAAATGCAGAGAATTCGTTGATAAGATTGTTACAGAAAGAAGATTTTACTCAAAAAGGTTTACCGAAGAATCTAAACACAATTATGGATGGTGAAGGACTAATCAGAGTAAAGACAAGATTGGAGTTGAGTCATGAAGATAGGAAATTCGTGAATCCAGTACTGTTGCCTGGCAGAAATGAAATAATACAACGGCTAGTACGACAGCGACACGAAAAACTTAATCATGCAGGGACACAGCTCTTGTTGTCAAATCTCAGAAATTGTTTCTGGATTTTGAACATAAGACGTCTCGCCAAGAAGATCGTGGCGCGATGCGTAGTATGTAAAAGGGACAAATGTAAACACTATGAAGTTCCTGAAGCGCCGTTGCCTGCGGACAGAGTTGAAGCATCTGCAGTCTTCCAGGTGACGGGGATAGATCTTGCAGGACCATTATATCTTCGTAATCAAGAAAAATGCTGGATAGTGCTATTTACATGCGCTACTTACAGAGCAGTACATTTGGAATTGGTAGATTCCTTATCTACTAACAGCTTTTTGATGGCTCTACGTCGTTTTATAGCACGAAGAGGTCGTACGAATGTCATTTACACTGATTGTGGTAGTAATTTTCAGGGTTCAGCTAATTTATTGAAAGAAATAAATTGGTGTGAAATCGAGGCTGCGACAGCGATCGTTCCATCGCCAATCAAATGGCGGTTCTTACCACCCAGAGCACCTTGGTGGGGAGGATGGTGGGAGCGTCTTGTCAGGGTAGTAAAGGATATGTTACGGAGAATTTTGGGTAAACAGACTGTAACATGGATTGAGTTGTCGACTTTACTTTGTGAATGTGAAGCAGTCATAAATAGCCGTCCATTGACATATGTAGCAACAGACGACTACTCATTAAAACCGCTCACTCCCATGATGTTTTTGCATCCTCTACATTCTACAGATACACCTGATTTGGATCAAATAGATTCAAATAATATTAATATTCGTTATCAATATTTAAATAAATTACGAGCCGATTTTAGACAACGTTTTAGAAACGAATACTTAGCCTTGCTTTGCAGTAGAAACAAGTGTGTACCAAATTTTCCTAAAGTTAATGACATTGTTCTAATTGAGACAGATTCCAAGAGATTATATTGGCCTTTAGGAATAGTAAAAGAATTGTTAACAGGTGCTGATGGACACAGCAGAGCCGTAAGAGTACAGACTGCGAATGGTGAATGGGTACGAGCTTGCCAAAAGCTTTATCCTCTGGAACTATCAGCTGTTTCCGATGAGTGGCGTAGAACAGGCAGCAACACAGGTAAGCCTGAGACTTGTTTACCTAATGAGGATTTGAACTCCCGTGGAGCGTCGAACTCAGACTTGGACAACTTGACTCAACCGCCCTCCGTGGTCACTAGACACGGAAGAGAGATTAAAGTGCCAAAACGATTTTTAGAATAGTAATTAAATTTGTCTGCTCCGATTCTGTTGTTGCTGTATCCCGCATATTAAGTTACGCGTCCACATAGTATTGCAGTACCTTATTGTTATTTTAATGACCATTTAATTTATTGTTAAATGTGTATGTACTTATGAATGACTAATTATTTTGACATAATATTTTATGTGACATTGTATTTTTTACACAATTTGAATTTATACATATTGACTTAGTAGGTACGTAAATTTTAATAATTATTGAATTTAATGGAAATGATTTTTATGTGTATTGTAATGTAAATTAGTGAATGACTAATACCTATATCTATTGATATATCAATATTCCTTTGTTGGGCGGTGGGAGGATGTTGTAGATACTATGGTATCATTTAATGTAGAATATTTTTAACGCTTGCAACACTGTACTGACTGTCATAATTCACTGCAATATATGGACTTTTACAAAATGGACGCGTATATTTTATTTTGACAAAATCATGAAGCTTGCGAAGATAAAAGGGTGATTTACGGGTGCTTGTGTCTCCCTCTGCTTAGCCGCTCAGTCTTCGATCCATCACAATCACGGCAGGGAAAGCTTAGAGGAACACTCTGCCCATATATTGGCGACATCCGCCGCCAATCCGCCTTTGTCTTTCAGTCTCTACTTCTCTAGCCATCACATCGCCGTGCGACACCTACAATTTTTCATTGTTGGTAGATAAGTAGGTGGGTATTTGAAATCACACACAGCACTTGGCTCAAATTCCAAACGTTTATTTCTATGAAACCATTTAGGTACAGAAACTGATTAACTTTTAACGTTCACTTCATTAAACACTTATAATTACATAGTATTTCAATTGTTTTTGCTAATCGTAGGATAACGTGACTGCTCGTTGCTCACGCGTCCATTCTGAGTGGGTGGAAGTCCTCCACACAGTACAGGTAACTCATTACATAATAAGTTCATTAAAACTTACAAACAATACTAGAGTAATTCATAATTAATCATTTTAATAATTAAACAATACCAATATTCACAAATGCAAAGGTTTTACAAAGTTAAAGCTAATTAGTCGCTTCAATACTTTTTACAACAATATTCAATCTTGTTTTAAAACCATTTCCGGCAAATCAAAGTATTTAGTACAAAGAACACCTACGAAGTCTTTCACTAATAAATTATTCTGTAAAATAATCTTGTTACTTTTTAGTTTGTTATTTAGTTAGCATAATCTGATTTAGTTGTAGTTTCAAATTATTAATTGATTTATTGATCAAATCATATTCGGTCTGTAGTGTTGCCTCGTAAACAATCTTGTGTCAAATGAAAACAATAATAATTACAAATCCAATGTCATAAAATACTCGCTTATCATAATTTTAACTATAGATCTAGTTAAAGACTTACTGAGAGTCTTTAGCTAGACTTTTGTTTAATAAATTACTATTTTGAAACCACGAACTATCTAAGTACTAGGTAAGCCAATATAATATAATTCATCTGTCAATTATTAGTTCTATGCATTGACATATATATATTACTGCGTAAGGACTGGGTGGACCGCATGTTACAATGACGCCTCGAACGTGGTCCCAAAATGGTCTTCCCTATAGCGAACTAAACTAGAACGCGTTCGGCTGTCTTCGGGAGCGGTCGTAAATTTTACAAGCAAAAATGCCAAGCTGTGTCGTGAAGGGATGCGTGAACTACGACAAAAAGCACAATAAAATAAATGATAACATTTCTTATCACCGGTAAGTTAAAAAAAATATTATATCAACTTCTAACATTATTTAAAACAATTTTCTTTCGTATTTGTCTCAACGTTTGGCAAAGACGACGCGAAGCCGCGTAAAAGTTAGACATAACTTTGCAGCGGCGCGCGTTTTAGCCGATGAAATGAAAAGATTTAATAATTCATATCATAAAATTAATTTTATATGTATAAAATAATTTTTATTGTTTATTACAAGCAAATTAAAATGTGTTTTATGTACTTACTGGTAAAAATCTATAAATACAGTGAAAATACGTATTTAATTTGCAGATTTCCTACTGATTCGGTGCGAAATGAAGCTTGGAGTCGTGTCATAAGACAGGAACGTGGTGAACCATATTTTAAGTCAAATAGCTATTTACGTGTTTGTTCCGCACACTTCTTCTTCTTCTTCAAGTCGGTTAAAAATACCCGCTCTTACAAGGTTACGTCTAGGGGCAGACCACGCCGATTGACATCGTAGTTCATAGTAGTTCTAATAGATGGCGTTAGTGTTTCTGTATGGCGACCGCGTTCGGCCAACGTTCGGAAGACCGTATCTTTACTATTTAAATCAATGGTTCTATGTAATAATTGTACTGCCAAGCAGAGATGGCAGGTTCACCAGTTTTATCATGGAATAGAATTATGAGTGCTATTAATTAGATTAAATCTTAGCAGATAGAGCCTCTTGCGGCGACATATATACAATTCAAGATACAATGTTCCTGCTGTTGGGACTTATACCTCTTCTCTGCGATAGATTTCATACTAACTCGCAATTAGCACGAAACAATAATTCGACTACAGAAAATACCTATTGCATTGCTGATGCGACGATTTCCGTGGTGCATTTGGGTTCATCAAACAAAATGACAATACTTAATTATCTAGGTAGGTTTGATGTAACTGTAGCCTGTACCTAGTTTTTAAATATTATGACTTAAGACATTGATTCTCAAAACTTCAGCACTTTTTCCTTGATCGTCATGTCACGCACTAAACTAACAAAATAATGAAACAAATAGCAGCCCTTTCCCAAATCCCATTTAAACGTTTGGTTTGACTTCCAGTCTAACCGAATGCAGCTTGAATACCAGTATTTTGCATGGAGCGACTGCCTACCTGAATTCCACAATCCAGCTGCCGCATCCTCATCCAGATTCGATACCGTTTGGTAAGTCAGAATTTCAGGCCACTGTAACGACCACCTGAAAACGACTGTCAATGATCTACAAATGACAGCCAACGGTTTAACGTGCTTTCGAGGCAAGAGTGGTCTCCAGTACCTATGTGATGGATGGTTTCATCCACAGATCGATCTCGGCAACCGTTGTTTAGCCTTGAAAATCGGCCCGTGCGGCAATAGTACATTTTGATACAAGATACAAGTAGAGAAAGTTTGTTATTGCATCCGAGGCGAAATTAACTCCCGAGGCGTAGGCGAGGTTGTTTTTGAGCCGAGAACTGCAATAACAAATGGCCAAGTATATCAAAAGACGTTAAATAAATATTATAAGAACGAAATTAGTAAATTTTGGTACAAGTGAAGAAAGTTTGTTAATACATTCGAGGCGGAATTATTATAACTATTATAAATTTTTGAGCCGAGAATTGCAATAACAAATGTCCACGTGTATCAAACGACGTTTGTCAATACACTTTTGAAGAAATAAAATAAAATAACGAAAAATATTTTTGTCACGAACTATGAAACTATGATTTTAATTTAATTTTTATTTTTCGCGCTTTGGTTTCGCCAGGTTGAAGGAGAGGCAAAGGTACAGCCTAATATAAAAAATAGATTTATTTTATATTTTTGAATTATTATTCAGAACACAAATAAATGTTATTAATTTGTGTATAAAAAAAGTAACTATTAGTTTTTAATAATAATGTTTAACTAAGATATTCTATTTATAAACACAATTTGAATATTCAAAAAATATTTATACCGTAAAGACGCGTAGTGCTTCGCCGAAATTAAAAAAAAAACATCAACTCAGACTATAGGCATTGAACCAATTTGGACTAAGTATAGGTATAGTTATCTGTGGCAATTTTCATTCCCGCACACGTGGGGAAAATGAAAAGAAAAACGCATGCGTGTGAAATACATTGCATGTTGTACCTAATCGTAGTGCGTTATGGACGAGTTTTCGAGGAAGTGTATTGAAATAGTACATTTTGATACAAGTGGAGAAAGTTTGTTATTGCATTCGAGGCGGAATTGTAACACACGAGCCGTAGGCGAGGGTGTTTTTGAGCCGAGAATTGCAATAACAAATGTCCACGTGTATCAAACGACGTTTTTCAATACACTTTTGAAGAAATAAAATAAAATAACGAAAAATATTTTTGTCACGAACTATGAAACTATGATTTTCATTTTCTTTTTTTTTCCGCGTTTCGCCAGGTTCAAGGAGAGGCAAAGGTATGAAACCGTTAAACAGCCTGATATAAAAAATAGATTTATTTTATATTTTTGAATACAAACAAATTAACATTTATTTGTGTTCTTAACACAAATAAATGTTAATTTGTGTATAAAAGTAACTATTAGTTTTTAATAATCATGTTTATATATGATATTCTATTATAAACACAGTTTGAATATTCAAAAAATATTTATGCCGTAAAGACGCGTAGTGCTTTGCCGAGATTAAAAAAAAACCATTCACCTCAGATTATAGGCATTGAACCAATTTGGACTTAGTATAGGTATAGTTATCTGTGGCAATTTTCATTCCCGCACACGTGCGGGAAAGTGGAAAAAATCGCACGCGTGTGAAATGCATTGCATGTTGTACCTAATCGTAGTGCGTTATGGACCAGTTTTCGATAAAGTGTATTGAAAAATATCTTACTAATTCTAGAACTGCAAAACTTTGTGTGGATGGATAGATGTTTGTTACTCTTTTACGCGAAAACCACAGAACGCATTTGGATGTATATAGTTTATATAACCTAGGCTGGATTAACATATACCTACTTAGGATTACTTTTTATCCCGGGATTACGATCCCGTGGGATAATTACTGATCTCGGCGCGCGCAAAGCCGTGAGCATAAGCTAGTAAAGAAATAAAACACCATAGCATTGCAATATTTTATTAATACCTAGTTAGTTTTGGCCCACATTTTAATAAGTTGGGTGACATTATCAACTCTTGGATTAATGTCGACCACGATGTGCGTACAAAGAGGTAGAAATTTCGTAGACATTACATAGTATTCAGAATTAGACAGTCCGTCAATCTTGTATCTTTCTACTGCGCTGCTGAGAAGGTGGTGCCTGTAAATGAAAAAAAAAAAGAATATTGTCAATTCAATTGGTCTCTTTTTCTGAGAAGTAGAAGAGAATTTATAAGGGACATCCATCATCATTATTTATCATTTGCGTACCTACTACGTTGGGTACCTGAATACACTGGGCCAAAGCCAGGATGTAAGTATGTACCAGACTACCAGTAGGTTAGGTACCTTCCTATTGTTACTTTGGGACCGTTCAAGTATTAAGTAAGCACTATAGAGCCCAGAGAGCAGGGGGGTCTATGCTTTGCTTATTTTTGATGACATGGGGGTTTGGGGAGTCTAGATGGTGATTACGTCAGCAGTAGTTATTTACACATATAATATTAAGGCAACCCACACATTGTCTATGCTTGGAAATACACTTCTCAAGTTCTCATACGCTACGCTCCTCATGCCAGCTAGCAAGACTTTTAGGACAATTTTAGTAGGTTATTTGAAGTATCGGAATTGCTGACATTACGGCTAAACGTTGGACGCCGCTTTGTCAAACGTATCGCCACCACAATCAATGAGGACGCTGTATAATTACATAACGGCGCCGTTTTTCAATCCGGCGCGCCATTATGTAAAACGGCGTCAGGCGTGTTATACGAATTAGCTGCGACATTAACAGACGTTTTGGCTTATTAGGGTAAACACCAGAACATATAATTCTAAACACAGACAACAGCACATCATAGTACCTATCCAAAACCGACAAATTTCTCATTCAAATTTAATTTCCATACAAAAGAGTAAGTAGTATCATCCATTGGGGAAATTTGTCAGTTTGTGGTAACTTGATGTGCTGTTACTTGTACTCTGTACCCATTCCATTTTGACCGCGCGCTTACTAGAGGGCGCTAGCTAGGGCATAACCCCTTTGCACACGGGCGCTACATGGGCTAGACACGGCTCTGACTATGATTGTGAACACTGTGCATTAAACAAATACAAAATAAATAAAATGCTTTTCAATATCCTCTAATGTTCTATTCAACCGCTTACTCAGACCAAACACATCTATGTAAATAACTAAACTGCACTTGTAATTTAATTTCACATGTGTGACTAGAAAGTAAATAATAGGTATATGTTTTTTTAAATAAAGTTCAATTTGCACAAACGTGTTGTGACTTTCAATAATATCGGTAATTCTGCAATTAATTATATTTGCGCGTTCATTTAAGTTGATAGTGTGTGTGTGTGTGTGACTGTGTAGTGTGTTGTTAGTGAAAACCCAAAATAAAGTCAATGGAAATGGATTTGAAGATAAAAGTATTTATGTATCTATCTGTAGGTAGTATAGTATCGTCTTTAATTAAGGTAAATCAATAGCAGCCACGTAGCTAATAGTATTCAGTGAGGAATGTCCCAACTATGTCTGCGGTATACCGACAATGTGACAGCCGTGACAGGTAATTAATTTACTGTTAGCTGAAATCTACGGTAGTTACTTAGGTAGGTAGGTAGGTACCAATATTGATTTGATTGTAGGTAGGGGAAAGGTGTACGAGATGATTCACTTAAGGGAGAATGCTTGTAGTTTAAACGACATTTATGTTAATGCAGATGTAAAAGCGTTTATTCATAGTAAATTTATCAGTCTACCTGTTTTCATACTCATAATATTAATATTTTAGATCTAATAATATTATAATTCACGTTTTTTAAAACGCTACCAAAGAATCATCTTGTACACCCCGGTGTCCAAGTTGATCCCTACGGTAGGGGCAAGATGATCCTGGGGATCGTGTTGCCCCCAGTTTGGGAATGTCCTAGGTTTCGGTAGAATTAAATAAACAATAACTTATCAGAGTTTACTTTATTTATTATTAAAAAATTAAACATCATAAAGACCTTGACTTAGGTAGAATGAGCCAGTCTTATTAAATAATATTCAGTCTCAATACAATTAATAGGTAACAATCATCACATATGAGATCAATCGTTAAGTAAATGTTTAACAAAATTATATATTCTTCTATAATAATAGGAATGACATAACGCACTATCCATACCATAATCAACGTTAAACGAAAAATCTTATAAAATAGTAATTTACTGTTATTAATTGAAATCGATAAAATGAACGAATACAAGTCTAATAATATTTTGTCCCTATTGCTGGCTATTTAATTATGTCATATTTGTTAGAAAAACATAAATATATTAAAACATAATCTATTAACATACAAATGGTTCAAGATGATGTACAAGATGATCCGTAGGGATCATCTTGTACACCAGTATCATAATCATCTCGCCCCAACATCAACTTTTTTATTCAATGTTCGATAACATAACCTATATCTTTTAAACTGTTACCACGCCATTAAAAAAACAAAATAGAGCAATAAACAAAGGTACTAAAACAACAGCCTTTACAATAGACTACCTAGATCACATTTGATATAAACTTAAAGTCAGCCTTACCTTAGATCAACGTCACGTAATTTTTGTTTCTTTCCACAAAAAAGTTGGTTGTCTCTCACGACGCCATTACGATTGACTGCGGCTTGGGAATATCGGGAACTACGTTTTACCAATGAAAACAACTAGATGTCGCTAATAGTTTCGTTGCAATAAAAAAGGATCATCTCACCTCAAAGGATCATCTAGTACACCTTTCCCCTACTTTGCTGAAATTCAGATTGGAATATGATATTCGCAACAGTGAATATAAAACTTTTGTAGTATAGGTAGCGTACCTACTATTCTAACAATGTTTCGAATCAGCGTGTTCGCTCCGCGACAACGTCATTCGCTATAGCGGCTTTCGACTCAATGTGTTTTCAAACTGGCGATGGCGTACCACTCGTTAAGTTTTTCTAAATAGCGTGCGTCGCAATAACGTCAAATACTTAGGAGAAATTTGGTGCAAGACTTCAAAGGCTTGAGTAATAAAATGAGAGCTCCCCAGGAAGTTAGGAAACTCATTGTTTTCTATGTTTGACAAAATTCGTCTGCTTGAGACCAAAGAACGCAATGAATATTGTTGAATTTTCGTTATTCAATGATGAATACGATCGAAAATGCCTACCTACCACCCCGCAGTTGTTGAGTTGAGCATAATCCGTCTTCTTTAAAGAAAGAACTGGTCTATTTTTTTACCAAAGTATCAGCATTGCCATCCAACGTGGCGATGCTGGAAGCTTTCTGGGCATTTTTCCTGTTGACAGCGATGCGGCAGAATTCTAGCGCTAATAGCGTGCTAATTTCGAATAGGTGCTACGTACTAGTTAGCATACAATTAGCACGTGCATACGAAAATAGTATTTTATACCTACATAACATCGAGAGCACACTATGTACTAACAAGCATGCATTATAAGTAGGTACCTACTGGAACCAAGTAGAAATTGAAACTGATTTTAAAGCATGAATAATAATTATTTCAGGCGCCTATTATCTGCTCAGACTTTTTCCAAATTTGTCGGGGTTGGGTACTTATTTGATCTCTACAACCTAATTACTGGATATTATTACCCCTTGGCGATAGGTTGTCAGGCATTCAGGCTTAAAAAAACTGCGAGGTGGGATGGATCTGGGGGTCACCGACCGCACGCTTCCTTCAGCACTCGTGGAGTGACCATGACCACACTTATCGGCGGTATATCGGATCACGCGCGTATCACATCATGCACTCTACATACCAAAGTCATCGACATATCGTAAGCTAGCGACTTACGTTATTTCTCAGTTGCCCGGCGACATTCAATCTAGCTGTAGTTTAAATAAAGTTGCATATTTCGTACAGCCGATTTGCCGCCGACAAAGTTTTTCGGTTCTTTCCCACGAGTTCTGCTAAGTAAGCAGTTCTACAAAAGAAGTAATGGGAATATTTTTTTCCCACTAGTCCTACGTTTTGAGGTGGTATAAAATCGTAGAATTAGTGGTACCGAAAATTCCCATTTGTTCTACTGTTCTGTTACACACTTCTACTTTGAGAGTAATAGGGTTTTTGTTCTCACTAGTACTACGTTTTGGCGTAGTTCGTACATTCATACGGTCAGGGCAGATCGGAATAAACCTTTAGTTAGGTGTGGTGTTGAGTCGTGTCGTGCGAACCTAAATGAGGTAGGTAAATGACGCTGGATCTCTTTCTCTCTTATTGCAAGGACATTAAGATCATAGAAAGCGTCGATAAATGTGTTTACACCCTTAAAACGCCGTTAGTTGGTCAAGTCTTGAAGAAAGGGTATCATACCTGTAAGGATTTTCTTGCTCGCGTACGTGTGGCTGCATTAGGTAGACGCCAATACTGGTGTTGTACCGCACTGTTGGATACCCTGAAGCACGCAACCTTAAAAAAAAAGAGTATCAATATATTAGGTTAATTGGTAGAGTGGCACTGATTTCTAAAAGCCCGAGTAAGCCTTGGAGGAGTACCCGGTATTTCGGAGAAATAATTTCAATAGCTCTCAGATATGGCACTGATTTTGCAAATATGGCCAGATATCGCAAGATTTGGAAGAGAAAGGAGTGGGCTTTGCCCAGCAATGGGGGCTCTTTAGTAAACTGATCCCACACAGGCGGATCCCGCGGGGACACATACCGGGGGAACATTAAAAAATTGTAAGTAGATATAAAGTTGGAACTTTGACCCCCAATATCTCCGTAACTAGAAGGTTCGCAGGTATGGTGCAGAACAAAAAAAATATCGCAATGATGAGGAGAACAAGTGCCATTCGGAAGGTTTTTACACCCTTTATTATTATAATAATGTAGATCATCTCACCTCAAAAACAAGTCGTTGTCTTCAGCCCCCCACCCGAAGTAAAGGTTGGAGTATCCGTTGGCTCTCTGGAACTGTTCCCGAGTCATAGACACCACACCTCCAAACAGGTTTTTTAACGAGTATGATGGACTAAAAAGGGTATCAATTTTCTAATTAGGTAACATGTGAATGAAGATGACAATGTGATGTGACTTGGTACAAGCTTTTACTTAACTTGCAATATTTGTATGTGTGGGCGGGCCATGTCTGTAGAATGCATCACTCAGTGGGTGCTAGAGGATGGGCGTCGTCGCCGAGGGAGGCCTTGGCATTTGCGAGAGATTGGCCTGAGAAAGCCGCACGTAGAGAAGAGTGGAATGCTATGGGGGCCTTTGCCTATAGCAGTGGGACGATAACGGCTAATTTAAAAAATATGTCGGGTTGTCAGGAATTACTTCACTAGGCTCGAGCTTATGTGGCTGTAGACAGGTTTCGTGCTATGAAAACACACTGGATGCGATACACTATTTTATTTCGCATTGCACGGTTCGGTATGGTAGTTTCCATGGAGAAGAACCGGTACATACACTAATCATCTGCCTAGCCTTTTCCCAACTTTGTTGGGGTCGGCTTCCAGTTTTACCGGATGCAGCTGAAAACCAGTAATTTTACATGGAGCGACTGCCTATCTGACCTCCACAACCCAGTTAGTACCGGGTAATACGATACCCCTTGGTAAGACTGGTTGTCAGACTTTTTGGGCCTCTGACTACTTAACGACTGTCAAAGATCTACAAATGACAGCCGGGACCAACGGCTTAACGTGCTTTCCGAGGCACGGAGAAAACTCGGTAAGTAATGGGCGGTCACCCATCCACAGACCAACCTAGGCAAGCATGGCTTAACCTAACGATTGACCCGAGCGGCTGTTATTATTTAGCCACGAGCTCCTCAGAACAAGAGAAACAGATACACTGATTCTAACAAATAACTTGACATTACACTTTCACACATTAACACTAGGCACAATGAATCGTGTACAGTTTCAAGACGTCTTAACTCGGCTATGATCTGACCCAGAATGTCCTCATCGCCGCGAGGTGTCAACATCAGGACTCTGTAAAAGCCGCCATGGTGGGGAGTAGGTCGCGTGATGTCACCACTGGCGCGCTTTCGATTCATTCGCCCGTCCGTACTCATGACCGGATCCGACAAATTTATATAGGTACATATTTTGTTTAGGTCAAATCTTGCAACTGAATTTATAACAGTTATCCCTAACTATTAGTTTGGATGACAATGCAGGGTTAGCGAAGCGACGTCATTCTAAATCCAATATGGCGGACTCTCAAAGATGGCGGACTAGTTATTTTTTTGCATCCCTATGAATGGGTATCAATTAAAAGGTTTTACTGAGAAGAATACGAAAAAAAATTATTTGTTATTAAAAATGTTTGTTTTTACAAGTACCTTGTTTCTACTTCATAAAAATGAATGATCATGAATCTCATATTAACCTCACTAACCTCACTTTGTTCCAAGCTCACCAGGAAGTGTGCTTAAAATTAAGTGTTATTTTTAAAGACTTACTAAAGTTTCTTTATATCCGTATCATTAACTCGTGAGCACATGTGCCTGGGCAGCGTCGGACAGTTGTACGCGATGTTCTCGTTCATTGGCAATAGGTCCAGGTCGTGGAACACAACGCAGTGGAACTTGTTGAACTTCAACATCTCGTTGAAACCCGCATTGAGCAGGCGGCCCTTGTTGAATAGATCGGTTTCTTAAAAACATAAGATTCTGTTATTGAGTGTACCGATTATGAAAACTTCTGGCGTCAAGAAGTGTATGAGAATAGATCAAGCCTAAATAGCTAGCGAGAGAGCAGCGTATTGATTGCTGGACCTTTGATTACAACGCAATATTTGGTAAAAAAAAAAAACATTTTGCAAAAAAAAAAACCGACCTCAAAAAAAAAAAAAAAAAGAGAAAAATAACTTTAGCTTCAGAAGTCGGTGACCTTTGTTTGATTGATTTAGTTTGTTTGCCACCGACTTCTGAAGCTAAAATAATTTTTCTCTTTTTTTTTTTAAGCCGTTTTTATATTATGAAAAATGTCATTTTTAGTTGTAATGTATCCTATACAAATATTTGCTATGCAAACTTCAATTTGAAGTAAGCCCAACAAAAGGTAACTGCTGTAAATCGTTAAGAAATTCCGTATTTCCGTCGACTGTCTCTATGGTCTCCATCATCAGACCTGTAATGGCAATTATAACGTGCAAATTTCTCATCAATAGAAATGAATTAATTCCAAACACAAGGTAGCTACTGTAAAACGTTGAGGAGTTCCCATGACTGTCCTTCGTCTTCATTATCAGACACCTAATGACAGTCACAACCCATTTAGGTGTAAAGTTCTCATCAATACAAATTAATCAAGCCCAAACACCAGGTAATTGCTGTAAATCGTTGAGGAGTTACCTCGACTGTCTTTCGGCTCCATCATCAGATTGACTCCAGACCTGCATTTAATAGTAGTGCTTTAAAATACTTAATGAAAAAATGATCAAACGCACTAGTCACCACTACGATTTTTGAAGGTTCCCCTCGATTTCTCTAGGATGCCATCATCAGACCTTGGTTTTCTTATCATGGTACCACTCTTGGGATATCTCCTTTCCAACAAAAAAACAATCATCTAAATCGGTTCATAAACGACGAAGTTATCCGTGAACACTCATAAAAAAAAACAAATATATGTTCGAATTGAGAAACCTCCTTTTTTAGAAGTCGGTTAAAAATTTAATAAAGAAAAAATAGATGTAATAGAATTCTATCGGAGGTCCTAGCACAAGCGTGCGGTATAAACCTAACGTAAATAAGTCGATTTTATTCATTTTAGTTCAATTTTTTGCAACAAGCATAATCAGTATCATCCATTGATATCAATTCGTAAAATTATGAAAACATCATAATTATGTGAAATGAGTATTTTAAATTTTATTTTCTACGTATTGTTACGAGCTGGGTATGGGATAAATCAATTACTACCGATGAAACAACTGAATAACTTTAATAATCACAAAACACTTCAAACTCAATCACAAGTACACCACTGATCACTATTCACTTAGATATCGCACTTACTAGATCACCTCGATTCGCTCCGTACTGTAGCCAAAATAATACTCCCCGCTCCCACAAACACGTCGACTATTTATACGACGACCGAACGTTTGAGAATGATCCATAAGTTCCCAGAATCTTCTAGGCAATTCATACTAGGTCATTGTCCTTCGAGAAACTTCCACAACTTTTGTACAAAGGAAAGAAATAGGTACTTTATGCCCTGGACGTACGGTCGAAATTACAATGACAACTTCCCGATGTATTTTATAGGTAGTTTGCGAATTTGTACCTACATCATTCGATACATACCTACTACTACCTACCTACTTAGTTGTAGGTACCTACTATTAGAAGCTACTTGTATTGTAGGTATGGGTACGACGTAACACTGCCCCCTCCTTAGACATGCTCGTCCCGAGCATCATTAGGCCCGTAGTATCGCGCCAATCGGTCTACATGGACAATCTTAGGCGCACCTCGTGGACCCTTCTGTATTCGGTAGGTGACATCGTTGATCCTAGTCACGACTCGGTATGGTCCATCCCAGTTTGCTTGTAATTTCGGAGACTTTCCTTTGCTCCGTACTGGGTTATGCAACCACACCAGTGAACTCTCGTCGAAACCCCTACTATTTGCCTTCCGGTCATAACGGGTCTTCATCTTCTCAGACATCTGTTGGCCGGATTGTCTATTATGCTCATAAACATCATTCAACTTGTTACGCAAGTCATTTGCGTAATCCGTTACACTGCGTGGAGCATCAGGGGGAGTTCCAGTGATTAAATCTGCAGGCAACCGTAATTCCCTTCCAAAGTTCGCGAAGGCGGGCGTCACAGTCGTACTTTCGTGGACTGCGCTGCGGTAGGACAGAAGAAACGGCTGTATGTGCTTGTCCCAATCCCTTTGTCTGCTTTCCACGACTTTTGCCAGATATATTTCCAACGTTTGGTTGAATCGTTCCACCATTCCATCAGATTGTGGGTGGTAAGAGGTGGTTCTGGTTTTGTGGGTACCCATTAATCGACAAGTCTCCTGAAATACTTGCGATTCGAAATTCCTTCCTTGATCGCTGTGTATTTCTAAGGGCACTCCAAAACGACAGAAGACTTTCTGAACCAATTTATCTGCGACAGTTGTAGCTTCTTGATTAGGAATGGCGAAGACTTCTGGCCACTTTGTGAAGTAATCCATGACCACCAAGAAGTACTTGTTCCCGCTCTCACTTTCTGGAAATGGTCCCGCAACGTCTAGTGCTATCCGTTCCCAAGGGGCTCCAACGTTGTACACTTTTAATGCTCCTCTGCTGCGCGTTTGGGGTCCTTTCACGGCCGCACAACTGGTACATTTGCGACACCAATCCTCCACATCATCTCGACAGTGGATCCAGTAAAAGCGTTCTCGAATTTTTAGTAAAGTCCTTTTTACCCCCATATGTCCTCCCGAACATCCATCATGGTACAGCCGTAAAACATCCGGTACCTTAGCTTTAGGGACAACCATTTGTAGATGACAGCTGTCCCCTCGAGCGTTTTCCCATTTACGGCACAAGACTCCATCCTGGATCACCAAGCTGTTCCATTGCGCCCAATAACTCTTCGTGATGGAACTCATCGCAGCCACATCACTCCACTTGGGTTTAGGAGCACCAGCTTTGATCCACTCGAAGATCGGTTTGATGTCCGAGTCATTTTGCTGAGCCTGCTGTAGGGTTTCCTTCCATTCATCGCTGAGATCCGTTCTTAGAATCCTCACAGGCACCACTTCCTTAGACTCCTGTCTGGAACTGTGCTTCCGATCTTCAGTCGACGGTCTTCTTGACAATTCATCTGTTTTGCTGTGGTTTCTCCACTGTTGCTGGGCAGTCATTCCAGCCGCTTTTCTCTGCAGAGATTGGTCTTCTCTAAGGGTGCTGCGTTTAGGACAGCTTGACCGAAGGTGACCCCTTTCTCCACAATTGTAACACTTAGGGCTGTATCCTTGCGAACGCTGGCGTACAGGTGATGTCACAACTTGCTTTGGGTAGCTTGACGGAAGATGATCCCTTTCTTTACCAGTATAGCACCTAGGGCTGTACCCTTGCGCACGGTCACGTACAGGTGATGCCACAACCTCCCTGACGTAGTGTGTTCCATGGTCTTGCCTCGCTGCCTCTACTTCCAAGGCATGGGCCAACGCCCCTTTCAGTGTCTCATGATGCCCAAGTCTCACGGCGGCTCTAACTTCCAAGTCGCGTATCCCGTCGACAAACGCCTGTACCATATTTCCAGTGATGAGTGCAGGGGCAGACTGGTATGCTTTTCGCACCAGCTTCTCAATTTATAGGGCCCACTGCTGTAGATTCTCGGCACTACGTTGAACACGATCCTTCAACTTAGCACGAAATACGTGCTCCAGGTGCGCGTCGCCGTATCTGGACTCTAACGCCTCCAGCAGTTGTTCGTAGGTCACATCCTTGCCAAGCGCTTCAAGAATGTTGAAGGCCTGGTCTCGGAGGCCCAAAGTGAGCGCGGTCATGGCTTGAGATTTTGTCCATCCATTCGCCTTCATAACGGCCTCAAATTGAATTTTATACGCCGACCACGAAGATGTTCCATCGAATGGAGGCACCTTAAAGCCCCGCGCTGAAGGTGCAGGAACTACTGAAGCCACAGTCACATCTCCAGTCTTCAGTTCTCCCAAAGCCTTCTTCATCCCAGCGATCTGCACTTCGGCCTCTGAGATGCGATTCTCGTGCTGGTGGACCTGATCCTTCATTCCCTTCAGCTCTTTGCCAAAAGTTGAATGAAGATCCTTTATGAGGATCATCTGTTCTTCTTGACGACGAGCCTGCTCCTCCTTATCTCGTTGCAACTGCTCTTCCAACCGGCGAGCCTGCTCTTCTTGACGGCGAGCCTGCTCCTCTTGACGGCGAGCTTGCTCCTCTTGACGGCGAGCCTGCTCCTCTTGACGGCGAGCCTGCTCCTCTTGACGGCGAGCCTGCTCCTCCTTTTCTCGTTGCAACTGCTCTTCCAACCGGCGAGCCTGCTCCTCTTGACGGCGAGCCTGTTCCTCTTGACGGCGAGCATGCTCCTCCTTATCTCGTTGCAACTGCTCTTGTAACTGGCGAGCCCGCTCCTCTTGACGCCGAGCCTGCTCCTGCAGCAGCGCCATTAAAGCTGACAAGTCTGGCGCTACTGATGCTGGAGAAACTCCGGATGGACCAGCGACTGGCACTGACGTAGGCTGGACACCACCCGGTGTCTGTGTCGGAGAATCTCTAAACCGCCTTTGGTCCATGTCCTGCTGTCGCTGACTCCTGGTACGGATACCTTCCGTGTTGTCCTTAGGTAGAACTGGCATAATTTATCCCTCACTTCTGACACCAAATTGTTACGAGCTGGGTAGGGGATAAATCAATTACTACCGATGAAACAACTGAATAACTTTAATAATCACAAAACACTTCAAACTCAATCACAAGTACACCACTGATCACTATTCACTTAGATATCGCACTTACTAGATCACCTCGATTCGCTCCGTACTGTAGCCAAAATAATACTCCCCGCTCCCACAAACACGTCGACTATTTATACGACGACCGAACGTTTGAGAATGATCCATAAGTTCCCAGAATCTTCTAGGCAATTCATACTAGGTCATTGTCCTTCGAGAAACTTCCACAACTTTTGTACAAAGGAAAGAAATAGGTACTTTATGCCCTGGACGTACGGTCGAAATTACAATGACAACTTCCCGATGTATTTTATAGGTAGTTTGCGAATTTGTACCTACATCATTCGATACATACCTACTACTACCTACCTACTTAGTTGTAGGTACCTACTATTAGAAGCTACTTGTATTGTAGGTATGGGTACGACGTAACAGTATTTAAGTTTCGTTTAAAACATCGTGTGCTTGTGCTAGGTAGGACCTCTAATTTGCTTCTCACCACCATGTTGCTCGATAACAAATATTTGGTAATCCAGTTTCTGAAGCATTAAAAAAGGGTGTACGTTGTTCAAAAATATGCCAAGATTGCGTTCACGACCCCTGAAAAGATAACCATTTTAAAATAATCATACTGTTTGCGGAAATGTGCTAAGAAAATTAAATAATGCATCTATAGTTACATAGCGGTTATTGACCCACCTACATTTATTAAAATCCAAAAATAAGCCTATTCAAGAATTGTCATCTATCGTGATCTTCAACATTTTTTCTAATGAAAAACGAAACATGGTTCATTTGTTCATACGAAGAGATATAGGAACAGTAGGGCTATTACGTATCTTTTTGATCTCCAGCGACTATCAAGCTTCGGTTGTACACCGAACTTTGATGACAACCGAGAATGACAAAATATTGGTATTACGTATTACACAGAGTGGATATTACTTTACGGTGCCTAACAGCCCGGGTAAAATCGATCGCCGAATTGACAATGCCTGGAAAAAATCGATCGCCGAATTGACAATGCCTGGAAAAGCTACTGGTCCATGAAGACGCTAATGAAAGGAGATCTGCCGATCTCCTTGAAGCGCAAACTCATCGATATGTGTATCCTGCCCGTCCTAACCTACGGTGCTCAGACCTGGTCGCTTACCGAATCACAAAAGTCCCGCCTTGGAGTCTGCCAAAGAGCAATGGAGCGCAGCGTTCTGGGTGTAAAAAGAACTGATAAAATACGGAACACTACGCTGCGCTCAAAAACAGGGATCATAGACGTAGGCAAAAAGGCTGCCAGGCTCAAATGGGATTGGGCGGGCCACGTGAGCCGCATGCACGACGACCGCTGGGCAAAGATCTCAACACGATGGGTGCCTGACGATGGACGGCGCCGCCGAGGCCGGCCTAGAAAGAGGTGGCGAGATGATATAGACGCGCATCAAGAGGGCTGGTTCGAGGTGGCGCAGGAGAAGAGTACCTGGAAGGATATGGGGGAGGCCTTTGCCCAGCAGTGGGGCATTCAAGGCTAACAAAAAAAAAAAAAAAAAAACAGCCCGGGTATGGTGTAACGTCTTTCACGAAAGCCACTTTAAACTCAGTTATCATCAATTTGATGTCCACTATGCTTACATAATCGCAATATTAGAAGAATCGATACGAAAGCGTCTGTCAAAATGAGTTACGGTGACTATCAGCCACGATGGGCACCGATGACGTCATATTTGATCGCGACTGGTCATACATAATACGAAACTAACCTTTTGACAGTTATTTGATGGACACTGAGCCCAGTTACTATCATTTCAAACTGTCAACAGAGATACGTAATAGGCCTGCAGGGCAATGACCGCTATTGCTATCTTAACTGGCAATGGCTTATAGACTTGTGAAAGATGGATCTACTTAGCTACATACTAAGATTGTAGCTACTACAGATTAGATAGCAGAAGAAGATATGCTGCACCGGCCCAAAATAAATGGAATAAAAGCAGGATCATGATGCTATAGTCTCTTCCAGATTAGTAAGAATTAAAGATCAATGCTCTTTCCTTAATTTTTCTGCATAGGTACCCCGACAATATATTATGAATCGTTTTTTATTACTAGAAACCGTCAAGGATCACGATAAAGGTCGTTTCGGGACAAGTTTATGTCATTATTTCTGTTTTCGGAATTATGTGTTTAAATAAATGTATGCGGGTTAATGACCTTTAATTCTTACTTATCTGGCGGAGACTATAATAACAATTTTATGGTTTACTTGTAAAATCCAATAGCCAGGCAATATTTTCTTCTAAAAATCGAATTAGATCATCGTCACCTTTTTCCTGCCCTTCTTCACCATCATCACACTGGCCATCATCACACTGCTGCTGCTGACTGGTTGTCATCTCACTGGTCATCTTTCTAGCCATATCATCCTTCAAACAGTCCATCACGTTCATCATCCATCCAGATTTCGATCATTCTCAATCTAACACATCGTTTCCTTTGTCTTCTTCAACTCTTTTAACCGAACCTCATCGTTCTCTTGCCCTTATACCAATTCATTTGGGGGTTGTGGAGGTCAGTAGAGCTATTACGTATGTCAACAGAGGTTGACAGCTTGAAATGATAGTAACTGTGCTCAATGTCCATCAATTAACTGTCAAAAGGTTAGTTTCGTATTATTATATTATAGTCGCGATCAAATATGACCTTATTGGTTGTCATCGTGGCTGATAGTCACGTAACTCATTTTGACAGACGCTTTCGTATCGATACTTATATTTTTTCGATTATGTAAGCATAGTGAACAACAAATTGATGACAACTGAGTTTGTCTGTCGTGAAAGTGGCTGTCGTGAAAGACGTTGCACCGTACCCGGGCTGTTAGTCACCGTAAAGTGATATCCACTCAGTGCGATACGTAATACCAATATTATGACATTCTCGGTTGTTATCAAAGTTCGGTGTACAACCGAAGCTTGATAGTAACTGGATATCAGAAAGATATGTAATAGGCCTACAGATAGGCAGTCGTTTCATGTAAAATATTAGTATTCAGCTCCATCCGGTTAGACTGGAAACCGATTCCAACATAGTTGGGAAAGGCTAGGCAGATGATGATGATTTTTGTGCCTGACAGTGCATTTGATCAAAGATTGCTTTGAATTAAATTGATCGAATCGGGGGCATCGGCCACAGGTGCCTCGACCACTGGGGGCCTAAGCCATGGACCCGGCGCATCATGTCGTCGTCTTCCATACTTCTATTTATTTATTTAAACTTCATGTACCAATACCAGTACAATAGTGACACATAGGCGGACTTAATGTCACAAGGCTTTCTCTACTAGTCAACCTTTGGGTCAAATAGGAAAACATAGTGATAGGGTACAAAATAATGTCTAAAAAAACCGGCCAAGTGCGAGTCGGACTAGCGCACGAAGGGTTCCGTACCATTATTATCAAAAAAGGGCAAAAAAATCACGTTTGTTGTATGGGAGCCCCCCTTAAATATTAATTTTATTATGTTTCAACGACGCCTCTACGGGCATCGGGCATCCGGCATCCTGCTCCTCGGCTCCAGCGTCCATACAGCTACGCGCAAGCCAGGGCAGTACTTGACGCGCCTACCTCCGTATGTCGGAAGAAAAAAACGTATGACGGGCTTCTGTAATCCGCGGCCTATCTTCTAATAAATTATTTTTTTTATGAAAGTGTTGGTGAGTTTTGTTTAACCCATTAGGGTTCCATATTCGCACGCTTCATTGGCGCCCATATCGTGGTTTTTTCATGGTCATACGTTTTTTTTCTGTTTTATGGAGGTAGTGGTGTTTTTCGGTGTTTTGTGTGTTTTGTGTTTCGTTGTTTCTTGTAATAACGCTTTGTTCTTTTTTTTATTTCGTGTGCGGCAACTGGTGTGAAGAGTTAAGTTTAGTTTTGTTTTTAATTTGCCTGATATACAGGGTGTTTTTTTTTATATAC
Source organism: Xestia xanthographa (assembly GCA_905147715.2). Classification (NCBI taxonomy): domain Eukaryota; kingdom Metazoa; phylum Arthropoda; class Insecta; order Lepidoptera; family Noctuidae; genus Xestia; species Xestia xanthographa. The sequence continues at coordinate 9,026,763 of LR990660.1, read as the reverse complement.
CGGGTGCTCAACATATTTTTTACTTATTTTTTTTTAGTTTTTCATGAATACCGTATGTTCAACATTCTTTTAGTAGTAGAGCTTATAGTAACGGCTCGCCCCGGGGAAGTACTACCCTCATTCCTTTTTTTCTTCCGGTAAGCAGTTTTTGCTGTGTGCTGGTTGAAGGGTTTGAGTGCCGGGTGTAAGTACTGGCTAACTTATAGACATTATCATCTTTGTCTTATGTCGACACTTAAATTACTGTAAAGTGTCTACATTTTTTTTTAATGGTTTTGTATACAGGATGATTAAATTTAGTTTTGTATTATTTTAATCTTTGTGAATTTTTTACTGTTAAACGCCTAAATTAGGATCGTTAGATCAATTTTCAATCTTTTTGTAATTTACTTGTACCCTCACACCAGTTGCAAAACATTTTTATTTTTTTTTACGCTTTTCTTGTTTTTTTTGTTGCATCGTAACTACAGTGTACGTTACAGAAATTTATTAAGTTTTGGAGTGCTTATTAAGTACAGTCATGCTCAAAAACTTATAACTGTTTTGTTGTACAGTCAGCGCACGATATAAGATGCAATTTATTTTTTTCATTACATTAAATTTTCAACTCAATAATATCTTTTAACCGTTACTTATTGACGTTGCTAATTCTTAAGTACAGTCAGAAAAAAAGTTTTCTTTTTGACAAAGTTTTTTTTCTCACTTTAGCTAGTTTTATTTAGTTCTGCGTACACATTAGTTGTTTTTTTTTTTTTTTATTATTTTTTTTTTTAGTTACCAAATTTATTAGTTTTTTTTTGCAAGCTTTACATCAGTGGAAAAAACAACAAGACGTTACTTAAATTTAACTTAAAATTGTAACAGACGGAGTATTAAGTACTTATTTGTTTTTTTTCACTATACGGAATTGTTCAACACTTACCCACACTGCTAAAAAAAAAATTTTTTTTCTCTCTTTTCTACCAATTTTAATTATTGTTATAATGGCTTATCCCGTGAAGTTCATGTCGCTTCAAAAGTCCGAGTATGAAGTTGCTATTAAGGGTGAATCGCCAGCTGCCACAGTGCAGGAGTTGCGCAAACTAGTAACTAAGTGTGGACTATTATTTCCTACAGAGGATATTCACACTAGTCTCTTGAACTAACGCACGACCTGAATGGTGTGCTGGATGTTCTTGAGAAGGTTAACGTCATTTTAGAATCGACGTCATTAGATAAGAATACATTGCTGTGTACTCAAAATTTCCTTAATCATTTATATCTCCGGCTTAGCCGCATTCCATGTGATGATAAATTTAAGGAAGACTATGGGCAATGTGTTACCCTTTTCAGGAAGGCCACAATAAGGCTTACGTACACAAGTCTAGTCTAATAGTAACTTACATAAATTGCTTACTCTAAATATAACAATAACTCTTAGAATTAAAAACTACCCTATACCTAGTACCTTATTATCAAAAATAAAATCAAATAGCATTTTTTTTCTCTCTATGTTTTGATATACCTATATTATTTTGAATTTTTCACATTTAGTTTTGATTTCACGAATCACAATTTGCTTTCCCTCTCGCATATATTCCAACTTCTTTTGGAACACTTATTAGTAAGGTATCTAGTTAGAGAAAAACAAGATACCTATATTTTTATGTTATAGTGCGTCAGTTATGTTGGTATCGTTAAAATACAATAACTGCTGCTAGTTTATGTTAGCGAGAAGTATGAAAGATGACTTATAAAAGGTAAACCTATAGTAACTCAAGTTCTTGATGCGGATTTTTATTCATTTTAAGAGATGACAAAAATCCTTGATTGCGCGCGGGGGTATTGTAACGTTGTTAGTTCATAATTGATAAAACGTAAACAAATAAAACAGAAGTCATTTTAATATCGTTTTCCAGCCGACCAAATCACCTGATCGCGCCTGTACTTTTGTCTCACTCGCTCGCGTTCCTAAAACCAGTTTTTTTCCCACTCCATCATTCAACGCGCGCCGCGAGCGTCGACCACGCTCGCATACCTGCAGAGGCGAGTCGTCATTTACGCGCGGTCAGTCTACACACATATTAGACGACATATGCGCAGCCTCGCGAATTAGACTTTTGATTGGACTACTGATAATTTCCAAAACTTTTTTTAATAATTTTACTTTTTGAAAAGTTCTATAAAGGAAACATAACTTCAGTGTGTAATTCCCCATATCGGGGACCAAAGTTCGGGATATTCCTTCACCGGGTTTAACCCGTGTGTGCCGTTGCCGCGTCACCTGGTGCCGACACTCGCATCTGACGAGTCGCTTCCACCGGCATCCGGCATCCGACATCGAACGACGCCTCTACGGGCATCGGGCATCCGGCATCCTGCTCCTCGGCTCCAGCGTCCATACAGCTACGCGCAAGCCAGGGCAGTACTTGACGCGCCTACCTCCGTATGTCGGAAGAAAAAAACGTATGACGGGCTTCTGTAATCCGCGGCCTATCTTCTAATAAATTATTTTTTTTATGAAAGTGTTGGTGAGTTTTGTTTAACCCATTAGGGTTCCATATTCCCACGCTTCACCATGTATCGTTTTTCATTACAAAAAATGTTGAAGATCACGATAGATGACGATTCCAAACTTGAACAAGCTTATTTTTAGTTTTCAAAGTTAAGAAGTTTAATAAATGTAGGTGGGTTAATGACCGCTATTCTCATCTTAACTGGACCAACTATACTAAACTTAGTAAGGAGATGGAGGGACAAGCTCGACAAAACCATCATATCTTGGATTGTTACATTGGCCCTAGATCGAATAATTTGAAAGTCATGGGGAGAGGCCTTTGCCCAGCAGTGGGATAACACAGTCTAACAGTAACAGTAAACTTAGTAAGGTAATGCATTACCTGTAAGGAACTACGATGCCCACTTTAAACCGCGCTTTACAATCCGGGGGGTGATACGATCCTCCTTTTGCTACCAGGGGATATATATTCTCTTGCGTCAAACTCACGCTCTTCATCTTTATCTGGAATTTTGCTGAAACAAGTAACTAATAGGTCTATTAATCGTTCGTCGTTGCACTTTCAACTAATGACAGAGCTGGCCTGGTGGCCTACCATGACGTTTTAAAGCAGGATCGTTTTAATCTTGTTCCAGTGTGGGTACACTGGAACAAGATTAAAACGATCCTGCTTTAAGATGTCATGGTAGGCCTGCAGGTCGCTCCGAACTGGTCGGATGAAATTTTTGTCGAGAAGTAGAAGATTATTCGTTCATCTTATAAAACTTTACTAAATTAAATGTAACTTGTTGCAACTAAAAACGAATTGAGAATCCAAGCAAAGTACCAAGTGTGTAGTTACGATAGTTTTTTTGCTGAGCAAGTGCGTTACAAAGACGTGCGATTACTTTCTGGTAAAAAGATTTAGTAAGAAAGAAGTAAGAAGTTCTGGTAAGAAGAATATACAGATTCTATCGTTCAATTCAATGCCGCGAAAGGAAATCCCATTTCATACTTTCGGGTTGATCTATAAACATTGGAATCTGTGTCTTGTTACCACTGGCTACGTATGAATTTACGTTGAGTAAATATGAAATGCTCTGCCATGCAGTCCCCGTTATGCCTTAAGTCGTGGACAAGTAATCCGATACAATATTCCGTCATCATTACATAGGCCTCTCCCAAGTGTCGCCACATTGATCGGTCCCGTGCGACTCGCATCCAGCGGAATCCCGCAACCTTCACCAAGTCATCGGTCCACCTAGTGGGAGGCCTTCCAACGCAACGTCTTCCGGTTCGCGGTTCCGTCATAATTTTATGAAAAAACATGGATTTTTACCGTAAGGTCTCTTTCGGTAACAAACTCGATTTTCGAGTTCAGGATGCTTTCTTGGACGTAGACTTTCTGATCTTGCTGTAAATAGAAGTTATAATGAACATAGCAGGTAGCAGGTACTGCTACAAGATTTCTAAAGTATCTACAATTTTTAGACAGCTTTTAAAATGTTTAAAAGACTACAAGATGCAACTTTTACAAACGCAAACAAGATGAAACTTTTAAAGGAACCATTTTCTGAGATCCTCAGATAAATCAGCTCAGAAACAAGGCACGTTTCCCTCAAAAACCGGGGAAGTCCATCAGATCGAAGTTTCCTTCAATCAGGTCCTCACCAATACATTATCGTTGCACTCATTTTCACATTCATCAGAAAACTGAAAGGTCTTTCGAAGTGTCCAGTTGTTTGGGTTCACCAAACAAATATTATACCTACACCAATAAGTGACGATTGCTTTGGTTAGGACACGGTCTTACTTATTATATCCGTGTTGTAGAAATCCCCAGTGGTCTTCGTTGCGCTGTATGCCATCATATATCCGGTGTTGGCCTTGTTGGGCCTGGCGAAAGGACGAGGTAATATTATCGTACTCTTTGCTACATCCGTAGATTCTGTAAAGATAATGAGCCAATTTCAGAAAAACAATGAGCCATTTTTAGAAATACAATGAGCCAATTTTAGGAATAGAGCAAACCATTTTTTTTAATTAACTTCCGAAAAAGAATCAACTAATTTTAGAGTTAATTTGCGAAATACAATGGACCAATTTTAGAGTCAACTTGTGAAATACAATGAGCCAATTTGAGAAATACAATAAGCCAATTTTAGAGTCAACTTGTGAAATACAATAAGCCAATTTGAGAAATACAATAAGCCAATTTTCGAGTCTATTTCAGAAATATAATGAGCCAATATTGGAGCCATGAGGGACAAAATGGCCTTCTAGGCCTCTTCTCAGAAAGGGAGGAGTTTTGTAGTCCTTTTAAATTAAAAATACGTACGACGACAAGTCTAGTAATCAAGTTCGTTTCCTGATATAAGCTAACCAGTCATTGCATAGAAAACCTGTACAATGCTCATAAACAAGTAAATTAAATAACTTAATCTAAGTAATTGATTTTAATTAAAAAAAAAAAAAAAAACAAAGTAAATACGAGTACCTACATAAGTAAATCTCGCGACAATTGAAATAAAAGCTTGTTTAAAAAAAAGTTTTTTACATTTAATTTTATTTTTAATCATTTCACGCGGACGAACAATTAGAATCAAGATATCTCAAAGTAGTATTACCACCAGCCACAAAAATAAAAACAACTTACCGATTGTCTCCAGCGGTGATTCATCAAAGTGAATCTCATTTATAACGACCTGTTTGTTCATAGCAGGCAAGTAGTGAGCTCTGTGATGTAATAAATAGAAAGCAGCTGACAGCAGGCCGAACAGTAAGAGCCAGGAGTTCCATGTGCTTCGTCTTCTCGTCCCAGGGTCGAAGCAATCTTGAAGCGATAATTTGCGTTCTGGTTCTGTTTATCGTAAAGGACGTTAAGGGCCTATACTACCTCAAATGGCTTAGCATGACCCTCCGTTACGCCTAAAATACTACAGCATTAATTTTGAAATGAATATATGGTAAAGTTGAGGATTAATGTTAGGTCTTATGTTTGGCGAAAACACGATTTAATAAAAATTTCTCTATAGAAAAAAAACCCAAAGTTACCTCTAAATCGAACAATAAACCGCTGGTATTCAAAAAGTACTTCAGATTAAATCATGAAACTTTGCATACTAACTGAACTAACTATAAAGCAGGTCTTGTGTTTTTTATTTTTTCCAAAAGACGAAAATTTGATTTTATAAAGAATAAAAACCACTCATTTTGCACTATTCGGCCGCAGTGACTGACGTAACAACCGCTTTGTAGTGCAAGCTGATTAGAAATTTATTCTAACAGTATTACAAATGAAGTTTGAACCACCACAAATAGAGTTGCTAATCTGAGGTAGTACAGGCTCTTAAGAATCAACATCGAAGAATAAAAAAAGAGCGTAGGTGAGAATTAAGAAAGAGATCTCCAACGGTGAAGGAAAATATCGTGAGGAAACCGGCATGTCCTAGAACCAACAATTCGAAGACATGTGACATCTACCAATCCGCACTAGGCCCGCGTGGAGGATTTTAGCCCATTCCCTCTCAAGAGAGGAGGCCTGAATCCCAGCAGTGGGAACATTAATAGGCTGATGATGATGATGTAGATAATCGTCTAACTAGCCTTTTCCTAATTATGTTTGGATCGGCTTCCAGTCCAACCGGATACAGCTAAAATCTCAGTATTTAATATGGAGAGAATGCCCATCTGACCCCCACAACCGAGCAATAACACAAGATAAATTTGCGACAAGTTTTATTGGGTTTTTCTAGTACTTCTCAGAAAAACCCTTTAGTCTGGATTTGTGACCAGTTGATGGCAGTAGGCTTTCAAATGCACTGATGAAATGTGGCCATTTGGGACACATCATATGCTGAGCCTTTTCCCAACTATGTTGGGGTCGGCTTCCAATCTAACCGGATGCAGCTAAGTACTAGTATTTTACATGGAGCGACTGCCTATCTGGCCTCCACAACCTAGTTAGTACTGGGTAATACGATACCCCTTGGTAAGACTGGTTGTCAGACTTTCGGCCACTGACTGTAACGACTGTCAAAGATCTACAAATGACAGCTGGGACCAACTGCTTAACGTGCTTTCCGAGGTACGGAGAAAACTCGGTATGTAATGGGTGGTCACTCATTCGCAGACCAACCTAGGCAAGCACGGCTTAACCTAAAGATCGGCCCAAGCAGCTGTTATTATCTAACCACGAGCCCCTCTGCGGGGAACTATCTCTACTCATATAAAAAAAAAAACATTTTCTAAAGCTACTTACTGGTACTCCGTTGCGTGGAAACCACTTTAATGATCTTCCTGACCGGCACGAAGGTGTTCATAGTAAGATGGTTGAACACAAAATGATGTTCAGTCTACGTTAGTTTGTGAGACTATACTTTGTTTTCTAAACACTACTGTGGGATGTGTACGCATTTCTTTTCGTATGTGTTGTCATAGATTTTATGGTAAGAATTTGTTTATTGACAAATATATGGTAGTCGTTTTGTAGTAATATCCTCTTGAAAGAATTTCACAGCGGCCAATCTCTCTCAACAGAGATTCGCCAAGTATGCAAGGCGTTATAAAGGGTTTATTTTCAATGATCAGCAAATTTTTCAGAGTTTATACTGAATCGATAATATTAAATTAAAATAAAATACGTTTTTTAAGGTTCCGTACGTAAGTTGGCAAAAACGGAACCCTTAAAGGGTCACTTTGTTGTCCGTCTGTCAAGCCCGTTTTTCTCAGGAACGGGGGAAGGTATCTGAAATTAATATTAAATACTCAGGTCTGCTATTTCTTGGAGCAGTGAAAAAAGCAACGCGATCAAAATATATGACCGTTTATGTCGCATATTTTGCGATTTCACAAGAGACAAAACATACAGGGTGTAAAAGACCTCATCACGAAGCCGTCAACCAAACATTCTGTACATCAAACTAAGTAACTTTACGCAAAAATTATTGCTGGGAAACGACTCTCAAATCATGATTTGTGGTAGAACTCAATGTAACGCACTCAAAACATTGTGCTGATGGATGAATTGAAGAGTACGGGCGTCGTGGAAGTGTTTAAAGTAAAAATCTTACATTTAAAAATTGTATTTAAAAAAAAAAACTTGTGAAAAAGTTGGTACTTTGACCCCCAATATCCGTAACTAGAAGGTTCCCAAGTATGGTGTAGAACAAAAAAAAGATCGCAATGACGAGGAGAACAAGGCCTTTCGGCTTCGTTAAGAGGTGTTTTACACCCTTTAAAGGGTACTATCGAGGACACTCCCGCCTGACCACTGGCTAAAAGAAGATTTTATAAACATATAATGTGTTTACGGAGGACACATACCACCACCACCGCACAGGCATAGGACCACCAACTTGTTGGGAGGGTGGCATAATCAGCTAAATGTGTCGTCGTTTTAATGTGTAGTATTAGGTGTTTTATTTCATTTTTATTTTTGTTCTGTTGTGTGCACTTGCAAATAAATGTGTTTTCTTCTTTTTATTCTAATTAAACGGTTTGACTATCGTATTTTTTGTTTAACAATTTAGAAACAACAACATCAGGTGGGGATTTTTGTTTATTTTTCCAAAAATCCCCACTAGCTCACAGACTAGGCTGAGATTATTTAACTAGTGGGGATATCTGGAAAAAAAGTAACCATCCCCACTGGTAGGGATTTGTCGGTGGGGATTTCTGGAATAATCCTTTTCGCCAAACATAGGACCTAACATTAATCCTCAACTTTACCATATATTTATTTCAAAATTAATGCTGCAGTATTTTAGGCGTAACGGAGGATCATGCTAAGCCATTTTTTTATTTTTATTTATTTATTCAGTAGTACACACACAAGTTACATTTTTGTTTGGTGCCAACATAAACTCATTAGAGTTTTACCGTGCACCAAGATCATCGACTACATAATATAGAATTATATCCACTTAAGAAGGTACTTAGTTAAAAAATAAAGAAACAATCACAAACGTTACATCGGGTATTTGGCGAAATAATATCTAATACTAATACTTACCAACGAGCGAACCTTGGTGACCAATCCGACCGTCCGTTCATAAAAAACAGAAGTAGTGGAGGAAGTTTTAAATTATACAGGTTATACAGGTCGTTTAGTGTGCAAGTGCAAGTTTATTATTTAATATTTTTTATGTTAAATGTTATAATTGCTATGTATTACTTTTGCTTTTTAATTAAATATTATTAATCTGCATCCTATCTATCTTCGGTATTAATATTTTGTAAAAAATGTTGCTTTAATTTGGATTTTATGTTTTTCTGCGTTAATGTATCCCTCAATGCTATATGTATTTGATTAATAAGGTAAGGTATTATATACTTTAGTGATCTCTTGCCGTGCAAAATCGTATACTTTGGAAGTAACAGCTTAGCATTGAGAACGCTACGAGTCCTAGTCTCATTCACATTCATGGTCTTGGTTTTCTTTAGATTTTCATGAAAAACTCTTATTTAAATAGTACATAATTTAGTTTTTTCATGTATAGGTAATATCTTACAGAATTCAAACAATTTACGGTAGTCGTTTATGTATTTCTTCTTAATGTTATGCGGGACAATTGCTTATAATATACGTAGTTGAAGTGCGTAAATTTGGTCAAGGTGAGTCTTATGTTCTACCATAGCTCGACAGACCATAGGATATCGTTGATTCAGCCAGGGCTTTGTAAAGCATTAACAGGGTTTGGTATGGTATTTTGCATTTTATAATAGAGAATTTAGCTAATATACATCTAAGTTTATTACAAACCCCGTTAATGTGCTCCTTCCAATTAAGTCGGTTATCAATGGTAAGTCCTAGGTATGTTTGGCTATCTACATGATCTATGGAGTCACATCTGCAAGGCTTGGCTACTTTATCATGCAAACACTCATGGCAGTGAGATGTTAGTCTAGGCAAGGAAGAGCTTCTATTTTGACTGGTACTGATGTACATTAACTTGGTCTTACTAGCGTTTAATACTAGACCAGCGTCATGAGACCATTTAGCCAACAAATCAAAATCCTCCTGTAGTTGCCTTTGGGCATCACTAACACTCCGTCCAGCGGCTACAAAGCAGGTGTCGTTGGCAAATTGGTATATCACGCACTTTTTTATGACATTCACAAGGCTATTTACATGTGTATTTGAGGTAGTATAGGCCCTTAATGAAAGACTGCAAAGTTTGTCATTACAATGAAGGTTTCTGTATAAAATTATGTGCCCGCGCATCCTCGTGCACGCACCATGAGACGTGTTTCGTGAATCAATAGCCGACAGGTAATCAGCAGTAGGAGCTGTAGAAATGTCACCTCCGCGGAAGTAATTGAAAACCAGCTGTACCAGCTTGGCAGTACTGGATCAAGCGACCGAGCCAGAGCGCTCATCGGTAAAATTTTCTATTTCAGGCACTCGGCACCGAGTGATGCGCTTTATGAGGCGGGCATTTGCGGAGACTGTACAGTCCTCGAGACTACATGTCCCGTATCACAGAGCGCATGGACTTCCTGAAAGTATAAATTGTATGCATGGGCAAACATTATTAGTAGGTATAACCGGAGGGTAAAACGATACACTCAGAATTGCACATTCTAAAGCGATGAAAGGTGAGTTAGGAGAAAGAGTGGTTATAGTGCACAGGAGCTACCGGACCAAGGTGGGTCTGACACGCACCTACCGGAGGATAACGCCATGTGTGCGTTCTGGCGCAGCATCTGGCCATGGACAAGGGTTTTTTTTAAACATGTCGTATATAAACATAAAAATGCCCTCAAGAAATGAGTGCACTCTTAGCACCCAATCGCACTCTTGCCATTCATTGCTGGTGAAGAAATCATCTGTAACACCATTGCTCCCCGAAAAATACATCTGATGATGAGAAATCCATTAACCATAAACACGTGTTGCTTTATTTTCATAGTTATTTAAGAAAACTGTCACGTTACTGGAGTCAAGGAAGCCCTAATTTACAAAGAAAAATCGTCTTTGATGGCTTAGTAGATTAATGCCCAATTCGGGGCTATCAAGCCCTTCAAATGAAAAGTTTTGAAAGAGTCACGTTGTCGAAATTGACCCACTATTGTTTTGCCATAATTTTCAGTGAACTCGTGTAGGAAAATCGTGAATTTTTTGTTTCGCATAATATTTTAGCTTTTATTTTATTGTGGAGTCGCATGTCACTGCCACGTGTCTAGGAACGTGCATTTATGAAAAAATAATAGTACTTAGCTGGGTCAAATATGGGCCTCCATATTCTGGACCCAACGCTGATCTGACTACCGTGGACTAATTGTCTTTTTTAAACTTTCACGATCAAAACACATTATAATACACATGTAAACGGGTATTTTCGCGAATTTTTACCTTTAATATAAGCCCGACGTTTCGACCAGATTGCACCAGCCGTGGTCGCAAGACCACGCAAGTATTGGAGGTACCTACCGCAAAAGCAAAGCAAAAAATTTTTTTTTTTTATTATTCGCGAAAATACCCGTTTACATGTGTATTATAACATACGGAATGGGACGCCGACACCTCCTTCTGCGAAGCAGTAATGCTAGAGAAGGAGGTGGCGGAACGTGAGAGGGAGAGAACCTCTAAACGTCCCGGCCGCCGCGGGAGACGCCCCGGGCGTCCGGGGCCACCACGTGGCCCCCGGCCACCGTACGCGCGGGCCTGTGGACGGTGGGCTATAGGCTAGCTCGCCGTCCGTCTGTCTCATGACGACAGGCCGTGTCGACGGCACGTTCGTGTTCGACGCGCGCCTCAAAGAGAGTCAGCAATAGGAAGGGGTCCGCAAGGGCCGATGCCTGCCGGGGTTGCGGGACTGTTCTAAAGAGATACCGTGGCCCCGGAACACAAAGGGCGATGAAGGAGCATGGATGGGTTTAGTCAGTAAAAGTATGACGCTGCCTCCTGGTCCGCCCAGAGCAGGAGGAGTCATTTGATGATTTCCCATCCGAAAAAAAAAAGGCTGTCGAGGTAAGCCCTTTTTTGGAAAAACATAAGTAGATTATTTTAGCGATTAATGCAAATGCAAATATATCGAAGAAATTAAACTGTTACCCACTTGGATCTACGTAGGTATATATCTACTAATATTATAAAGCTAAAGAGATTTTGGTTGGTTGAACGCGCTAATTACAGGAAAACTTTTAGTGTTGAATAGTTATCGAGGATGGCTATAGGTTATCTAACATCACGCTATAATTAAAAGGAGCGGAGCATCAATGATATATGTTGCAAAAACAAGGAAAATTTATTTCTTTCGAGAGCTTCCTTTGCGGGCGCTGCATAAACGGTTAAAGTTGCGCAACAATCATGTATTAGGGAATTGTTCGTTTTAAAGCGTTCTAAAAAAAACCGCGATAGCATTATGTCTATCTTTCAAGGTTGACTCCACTCTCTCTAACCCTCTCTCTCTCATGTGACGCAGACGAAGTTGCGCGGGTCAGCTAGTTGTTAGTAAAATGAAGGTGGCGGAGTATCAATTGAAATCTTCGCGCGACACGAACAGTACCGATGCTTTACGACCGTACCCGAAGTGTTGCGAACGCTGGGGACCGGAGCAATCGCGCGGCGCCCGCTGTTGCACATTGACAGAGCAAGGGAGCGCATTTTTTCGCGCCAAATTCTCTACGACTATACTCGTAGATTGGCAATAGGTAATAAAAATCCTATCTCATTGCCATACTACGAGTTAACTCGTAGTTTGAACTAGGTTCCACTGCCAACTACGAGTATACTCGTACCTATCATTTTGTATAGTGGCAATGGGCATAAAAAAAAGTTACTACGAGTATACTCGTATGGCAGCCAACGTGTTAAACGCTAACTTATCAGCAGTGATAGCCTATTGGTGTGACCGTTGCTCTGCCAAGTTACAGGTCTCGCGCTCGAACCCAAAACCACGTTTGATTTATAGGATTCTTGTGCGTAATCTATACTAATATTATAAAGAGGTAACATTTGTTTGTAAGTTTGTTTGTAGGGGGTAATCTCCGCAAGTAAAGACCCGATTTCAAAAATTCTTTCACCATTAGAAAGCTACATTCACCCTGAGTAACATAGGCTGAGTAATATATTGTATCCCCGTACTCCCACGGGAACGGGAAATACGCGGGTGAAACCGCGGGGCGTCCGCTAGTGTAAGTATATGACGAGCGATACGTCACCATCTTGATTTGGTGGTAAAAGGGTCCCTTTCGGAGGTTTCGTTGAATTATAACACGTAGTGTAAAAATAACCTCACTTTTAATAAGATAAACTAATTTAAAATAATTTAAGTAAGGCAAACCGACAGTTTCGTTTAGGAGAAGTTACTTGAAGAAGAGCATGGCGGGATCTTAGTTCCCTCGCTTTGCTCACTCTCTAAGATCCTAGAACTCTATATATAATTAAAGCAGCTACACATCTGAGAAGCTTCATAAGAGTATACTTAGAGGGCAGTTTTGTTTTAAGTCCTCTCTCCGTGCCGCACCCTTACCTTGAACACCTGGAAACCTGATGCTTGAGCTGCACAAGCCTGATTATGAAGATTGATGTTCCTCGGCCCTCCTCTGCGGCTTGAGGATTGATGCTCCTCGGCCCTCCTCCACCGTCTGAAGACGGATGCCCTTGGCCCTCCTCTACGGCCTGAGGATTGATGGTTCCTCGGTCCTACTCCACAGTCTGAAGACGGACGTTCTTCAGTTATTTATTCCATTCTGCGCTCATCTTCAGTACTTTCCGCCAGCTTCACTGGCATTAATGATTAAGTAGCTCCAGCCTTAGGTTAGGATCTTTGTTAATAAATTCTGATAACTCGTCCCCTTGACTATTTCTTTTAATAGTGCTCCCCTCCAGACTAAAAGTTAGGTAGGTGAGTGCTCAGAGTGACCTTACAGTTTTGTGGATCCTATCCAGGAAAATGTAACGTTACAATTTTAGGCGTAACGGAGGATCATGCTAAGACATTTGAGGGATATATATAGCCCCCATATATGCCCAAGAGTCGGAAAACGACCAATTTTCTTAACCCAATCTCAAGCGTCGTTTATAAAAAATATGAATGATAAGTTGTATTTAACGCCATCTATGTTATAATTGATGACTTACCTAAGATGTCAAAATAGTTTGGTTGTCAAAATTGAATTTGTCAGTTAGCTATTACGAAAGCAAGTTGGGGTTTCAGTTTTTCTGCAAATAATTTACACCTTCTCACACCAAAATGTAAGTATTCATACATTTTCTTGATTATTTTAACATTTTATGGTAAATACCGCAAAACCAATAAATGATTTATGTATACATGTAAAAGCTTTTGAATAAAAAATGTTTCTTTGTTATATCGTAACAAATACTTTGCTGGGTCGGTACCGACCCAGTGGGCAAATAATGATCCAAAATGTACCTCTTTTTCTCAGGTCACGACGGGTACTGAACGCCAACGAAATTTTAGATATTCTGGAGAGTGGTGATAACGAAGGTGTGCAAAATATAAATGTCTATTTAGACCCACCGTGTGATGGAACCATATCCAATGGTGATTCGGGGGATGAAGATTGCAATGATATTGCAAGGTTGAACCGACATCAACTACTGGCTCCTGCCGAATTAGTCATTCAATACTTTCAAGATATTCAAGAGAGCGAGGACACTGAAATAACCGTGAATGCTGATGCAGGCTCCTCAGATCAGCCATCATCAAGGATCGCAAGGATTCAAACAATAGCTCTTGAAACACCTACTGAACCTGTCATCGCGTCTACATCAAGGCAACGTCGTAGTGCACCTCAAACACGACCAAGAAAATGGATTAAGCGGGATCTTCACCAGCCTGCTGAACAGTGGTCAGCACCTCTACCACGAGCTGTACATACACTGTCGAAAGAAAGTGAGCCCATTGAATTCTTTGAATTATTTTTCGACCAGGAGTTGGTTGGACACATTGTTCGGCATTCAGTTATGTATGCTGTAAGCAAATATCCCAACACAGCCTTCACCCTATCGGTTGATGAAATGTATTGTTTTATAGGCATACTTATTCTCAGTGGCTATGCTCCCCTGCCTAGACGTCGAATGTACTGGCCAGGTCACTAGAAGCAAACGTGGACACTCTTTTATGTAACTTTCTTCTTTCGTAGAGAGAGAAGTGTAGCAATCTTTTCGATCGATTTGATGGTTTTCTCGTCGAAGAATTGCTGATACATATAATATAACATCACGCCTGTAATCAGGGTTAGGCAGATGTGTAGTACCTGGAGTTTCGTAGGTCGATAGCAAGAACGTTGCTACTAAAATATGGGACTGAAAGAGCCGTACCTGGACATCCTGTGAGAGTCATGACGAGGGTACCATTAGCTGTAAGAAGACATGCGGCTGGTCATATGATCACGGTTACTCAGAGTCGAAAAAGGTGTGCTTACTGTAAAAATAAAACAGTAAAAATGTGTGGCACATTTCGTGTCAATCTCCATGATAAATGCTTCGAGAAATTTCATTCTATGGCCAATGCTTAGTACTATTGTTGATTCTCCAAACGGTTATGTATATTGTATTGTATATTATTGTGTTGTATATTGTTTGATTTATAATTATTTCTAGTTTTAAAATAACAATTTGACTGATTTTATAAAGGACAACGCGTTTTATTTTTCCCATATAATCTTTACTTTTTTCGAACCATATTTGCCTATGGGGTCGTGGACGACCCATAAAAAAAAAAAACTTTTTGTCACTGAAACTGAAAATAAAAAAATACGAGTCTAATTAAAATCCCTCATGAGTAATATATCCAAAAATTACGAAAATCATAGACCTTAATCTTTCTGGGCATATATGGGTTAAGGTAAGCGTCCACCTATTCGCATCGTACGCATCGGATGCATTGCATCAAACGGATTGTAGTATTCTTTGTATAGAAAGTCATTGATCCGCGCCGTACGAATCGCTCGAATCTGTTCAATAATACTACTATAGCTATGATGCGATGCATACGTTCCGAGGTAAGCGTACCTCTAAGGACAAAACTCAGTGATGGGTATTTATTTAGCCTGAACGGCCCAAAGCGAATTGGATCGCAGGCCATTCGACCGGAACCAACAAATATTAAAATTTGTAAACAAATTCAATGTCACAAACTACATCCGGGTACATACGGCTGCAAAAGTTAAACGGAAATAATAATTGAAATAAAAGATTAATTTGTTTATTTCTTAGGGTTTAAATTTGTTGATTGTTTTTCTAAAGAAGATACACACAATGAACAAATTTATGAATTAGAAAACCTTTTAAAAAATAAGCTTTTATAAAAAAATAAGCTTTTAACGTAAGAGTAAAAATAAGCTTTTATATTTCAGGGCACTTAGACCTGCGGCCAATCCAATTCAATTTCTAAGGTCTTTGCGACCGGCACCTGCCGCAAAGACCTTAGAAATTGAAAATACTCGTCCCTAACGTAATATTTTCCCTAAAACATATATACATATACTATATATCATTATCATCACAATTATAATCATCACAATCACCATCATTAGCACAATCACCATCACTGTCGCAATCACCATCACTATCACAATTGAAGGATCAGTGTTGGATTGCTTGATTAAAACAGAAATTCCATAGAAATATTAGGTTTTAATGCGTACTAGTTGATGGTTGAATATCAAGTCCGTTTCTCAAAAATGCAAATAGACAGTTGTCATTCTTTTAAAACAAATGACAACTGTAACGGCCAGTAACAACACATCAAGTGAATATCGATAAAACAAATCGATTAAAGCGACATCGATAAGAGAAAAACTCGAATAAATATTATAAGGCTAACAGCTCGGCCATCCATAAGAGAGTGAGTCCTCTCACTTGATAAACAACAAATTCATAACAATCAATCAATGACATATGAAAAGAAAAAAAAATACATTAACAACATAACTTAACAAAAATACATCAACTCAGATTAAACAAATAACAGATAATTAGTCAATAACATAAGACGTTAAAATACATTAAATATATTTGCTATACATAGCTTAATTTAATTCATTTCAGGTCTTAATCAACTGCAATTTGCACAGTTTGATTTCACATCACAATCAACGTTATATCGCACAATCTGTTGTGATCTACGGTCATCTGTGCGATGTCAACTACTTGACACCTTTCGCTATTTGCACTGACTGCTCACAACTCATGCAGATGATGCGGATCATCTAGTTGCATAGTCTGCTATAATCTACGACCATCTGTGCGATGATTATCATCACCATTCGCTTTCTGCACTGGACGCTCATAGCCTATGCAATATTATATAATGCAATATTATATAAATAAATAAAATATCTTTATTTCAGACCTATAACAGTCCATACGTTGTTAGTGGTTAGTAACAGATTGTGCTTATATGCTATGTTAGTGTTATTCATCATCATCATCCACAGTTAGTGTTATTAGTAGTCCTTAATTCAATTTAACATAAACCTATACTTATTTTTGACCCAATGTCTTTGGATGGGGCAGTCCACTCTGCCAACAATCATTTTTAGGATGCTGTTCCCAGTGCTACGCAAGCGTTGCAGTAAGGAAGCCGCTTTCTTACGCATGATGGCGTGAAAGCCATCCGTATGAGCTGCTGCAAACATTCCTGATGCACTGCAACGTCGCGGCAACCGCAACAGCATCCTAAAAGCGTTGTTGTATTGTACGCGCAGGACGTTGTAGGCTCGGCTCGTATATGACACCCACAGGCCGCTCGTGTAGAAGGACTGACAGAACGCCTTAAATAAACTAACTTTGACGTCTGCCGTGCAGCGAGCAAACCTGCGGGCGAGCATATTGCTCCTCACCGCCAACGCCCTGCGCTCACGCTCTATGTCGCCATCATCACGCAGGTCACTGGTGACAACATGCCCAAGATACTTAAAACTATTCACCACATTGAGTACTACGCCGTTGAGATATACTGGAGGTACACGACGGGGCTGTTGTTTAGGTGCCGTAAACACCAACACCTCACTCTTTTTGAGTTGTATTTAAGGCCGTGCACCTCCGCATATGTCTCGCATATCGTGAGTAGCGTCCTCAGTCCGCTCATAGATGGACTGAGCAACACCATGTCGTCCGCGTAACTTATGTTATTAACACATATACCGTCTATATGACAGCCGACATGTGTGCTGCTCAGCCGCTCGATAAGTTCATTTATATATAAATTAAATAACAAGGGCGAGCTTAACCCCCCTGCCTCACACCACATTCCATTTGATACTCATCCGACAGAGTACCGACCCACCTCACCCGATTTTTCTGGTGAGCATACCAGTATCGGAGAAGGGCAGTGTACTCCGCCGGCACACCCGTGCCCCTCAACTTGTCCCACAGCACATTATAGGAGACAATATCGAAAGCTTTCGACAAATCAAGGAAACACGCGTATACCGGCGTCCTCCTCGTGGTGTAGTACTTGACGGTGTGCTTCAGGCTGAGTATGGCACTCTCCGTAGACACGCCCGCCTTAAATCCGAACTGGGCGTCGTGCACTTTAACATATTCCGAGAGGCAGCCTTTCATCAGACCGTCAAGCACCTTGGCCATGGTGGTGGCTAGCGAGATGGGTCGATAGTTGTTCATGTCGGATGTGTCACCAGTTTTGTTTTTAACAATGGGGACTACTATCGTCCGCATAAGTGGTTCCGGTAAATATGAATGACCAAGACAAAGAGTGAAAAATAGCGACAAAACTCTAGGCAGATGGACTCCCGCATGTTTAAAATGTTCGATGCTGAGGCCATCGTGACCCGGCGACTTCCCACGTTGCATTCTGGAAATAATTGCAGCCACACTCTTGGCTGGTACTTTCGTGTTCCGCTCGGTCTCAATGGTCTCAGCACCGCTTGCTCCCTGAGAGCCTATGAGTGACTGCACCGAAAAGTGGCCCCTAAAAGCATCAGCAATATTCTTGTGGTCAGTAATACCACCGACACTCACCGGGAGACTCGGCCGCACATTCATTTTATTTGTATGTTTCCAAAAATGCCTAAAGTCTTTGTTAGCGTGGTTGAAAGCAAGGAGATTCATTTTAAGCTGATCTTGCCTGTTCCGACACCACTTGAGTTTAGCTTTAAAATGTCTCCTCGCCTCCGCCATATCACGAAATACAGGGCCACTAGCTGGGCGACCAGCCATTTTCCACACCTGGAATTTAAGCCGTGCCTCGCGGTGAGCGTCTGCGACATGCTTGTTCCACCCCGCGATATAGCCACCCTTCCTCCGACACTTTATCTTATAGGATTGTACAGCGGCCTGTACCAGTATATTCACAATATTACAATACATTTGATCAAGAGCTAAACAATGTTCTCTGTGATCACAGAACTTATCACAACAATTACTCAGCTCCTGAGGAATATCTATAAGTCTCAGCTTAGAGTGACAGAGGTCGTGGTACTCGCTAATCTGCTCAGACGTCCTCTCGCCCCACACAACGCGATTAACAAGATTATTCTTAGGCATGTTGTCTATAATTTTACAGTTTATTTTAAGCAAGTCACATTCAATCACAATCGGGAAATGGTCGGACCAATACAAGTCATATTTTACTGTGACACTAACTACTGATTGCTGCGCAGACTCAGTGACGATGCAGTGGTCCAACCATCTATTACAACCATGTGATTCACTTGTAAAAGTGTAGGTTTCACTGTCACACATCTCCACATCTACACAGACCCATCTTTGATCTGAACAAAAATGTATCATTTCGTTATAAAACAACTCATTCGGATGTGCATTATAGTCTCCTATGATATAAAAAGCCTCAACTCCTTTATTCTCCTCTACTTCTATTATTGAGCGAATAGTACTAAGACAGGCTGTAAACTCCGGAAGATTATCATTCGAGTTTGTTGGCATGTACACACTGAACACTACTACAGATCTAGTACTTACGGTTATTCTGACCGCGCACACTCGCACATTATTACACTCAATCGGCAACACTGTCTCAAACGCACTTTTACGCCACAGTAACGCGACGCCACCGTATGGCCTCCCGCTCAAAAGGCCCGCCGAAGTGTCGACAGCCGACGTCCCGGTGCACCCGAAGCCGTCATCAACCGTGCTGAGCAACGACAGATCGTGTGGCAGCAACCACGTCTCTTGAAGAGCTATCACGTCCGCCGACCGACACAATGTTCTTATATATACTATGTTTAGTCTGCTATGATCTGCAATCATCTATACAATATCGCAATTTCTTCGATATCAATCATTTCTGCACTGATTGCTCGTAGCCTAAACATAGCATCGTCAAGTCTCCTGTCAAATCCATTTAGGTCTACAACTTAGTAAATCAGATCATCCTTCAGTAGCCAAATTGACCACTATTGTTCACAGTAAATCTAATTCGAAAACACATGTTACATGTAATGGCTAATCAATGTTTTTTTTTTCTATTGTCATTTCAAATCCTTCTATTCACAATAATTCTTAAATCACAATAATTCATACTCAACTTTGATCCAAGTCTAAACTAATTTATTTTATTCATCACTACTATTTTCGTTTTCGCTACCATCACTGGAAATATTTTTATAATTTAACCAAGAATGTATCTTATCCACCGCTACTACATTTTCATACTTTTTATTGCCTCTTCTAGTCAGGGGTGTGTCCTCAATCAAAAACCTATCATTCTCTAGAATTTTTGTAATTCTGTATGGATCGTGAAACTTGGATATAAGTTTTTTTGATTTACCTATATTGTCTTTATCTATAATTGTCCTTTCAACCCTAATAAGGTCACCTATATTATATAACGTCACTCGTTTCCTATGCTTATCAAATGTCTTCTTTGAATAACGCTGTTGTTCATCAATTTTAAACTTAAGCTTCAGTTCTCAATTTGACTAAATCATTATCACTAACACGACATATTACTTCATTTAACACCTCATTTATTATATTTTCTGAAGAATTTAAAACTTTAAAACCGAATAGCAGTTCTGACGGGCTTCTCCCCGTAGCTTTATTCATTGTGGTGTTCATACCTAACTGGATGTCACCGACGTATTCATCCTTAAGTGTGTGACCTTTACCATGGCATTTCGTGCTCAAAGCGTCCAGTATGGTTCTATTATAACGTTCTATTTGTCCGTTTGCCCTGGGAGTGGCCACTGCATTAAGTATTTGTTTAACATTTGTACTCTCCATGAATGATTTAAATTTCGAACTTGTAAAACAAGTACCTCGATCCGTGATAAGACATGTTGGCGTTCCAAAAGTACTAAAATGATCTCTAAAGATTCTTATAGCTGTGGTACTTTTTGTATCTCGTACAGCACTTATGCTTATAAATTTTGTAAAAGAATCAATAATCGCAAGAATATAAGTGTTACCTCTCCTAGAGCGAACGAACGTTCCTAAATGATCGGCGTGAAGCGTGTGAAAATGAATATCTGTTTTTGGTATCGGGTGAAGCATACCTTCCTTACGGCCACCCGGAGCTTTATGGTGCGTGCATTCTAGACAAGCCGATACGTATTTTTTTGGTAAAACGTCGCATTTTAGGGAACCAAAACGTATCGCGTAATCGACTAAGAGTTTCGATTCTGTACACATGATCACCTTTTAGTTGATAGTTCTTATACACATCTGCTACATAATTGGTATTTTTGTCACGTAAAATGGTCCTTATTTTGCCAATTTCTTCGTCGTTACTTTGTACGGTAGAAATCCAATCTTTAACGTCAATATTTAAAACATCGAGTACATCTGTCTCATCATCACCCGTTATGGGCTCAGTTACGGGAGCACGACTGAGTGCATCTACATGTGCCATGCGAGTTCCACACTTGTATTCAATTTCGCAATCGTACTCCTGGAACTGTACCCACCACCGAGATATTCTCGGTATGAGATCTCGCTTTGTCAGAGTCGTACGTAGCGCATTACAGTCAGTTATGATCTTAAATTTTAAACCCAGCAAGTAAACATGGAAACGTTTCAGTGAGGCTATAACAGCTAAAGTTTCTAATTCAAATGAATGTAGATTTTGTTCATCTTTAGTAGATTTCCGACTGTAATACGCTACGGGCCTTAGCATTTCGCCACTATGTCTCTGCATTAAAATGCCAGCAATTCCCAACTTCGACGCATCAGTGTGCAATTCAGTTTCCAATTTCGCATCGTACAAGGCCAAAATAGGACGTTCAACAAGTTTTTGTTTTAGTTTTTCAAAGGCTTCAAAGTGTTCATCGTTCCATTTCCATGCGAGATTGAACCTGAGTAGATCAGTTAAAGGTCGTGCGATGACAGCAAAATCTTGTACAAAACGCCTGAAAAAACTGGCGAGCCCTATAAAACGCCTCACGTCATGTCCTTTTTTGGGTACTGGGAAATTAGAAACAGCCAGCGTCTTACGAGACCCCGGTCTTATGCCCTGGCCACTAACTTGAAACCTTAAAAAGTCTATTTCTCTATGGAAAAAGTTACATTTCTTAAGTTTCAAGGTCAGACCCGCCTCCAGAAGTAATTTAAGTACTATCTCTAATCGTTCAAGACCCTCCTCAAATGACCTAGCGGGTATCAAAACATCATCCATAAAGTTAATAGCAAAATTAACCTTTGATTTAGCCAGAATCTTACTCATAGCCCTCTGAAAAACTGACGGAGCATTTGCCAAACCAAACGGCATCCGTTTAAATTGATATTGGCCATCTGGTGTGACAAACGCCGTCTTGTGCTGGGAGTTTTCTACAATCGGTAATTGGTAGTATCCTGACGCACAATCAAGCGTAATGAATAAAGAATGTCCAGCTAACATGTCTAACTGGTCGTCGATCAATGGTAGGGGATAATGTTCTTTCTTCGTCTTAGTATTGAGAGCGCGGTAATCCACGCATAATCTTTTCTCGCCAGTCTTTTTCTTCACAAGTAAAATAGGACTGGCGTACTCAGAGTTAGATTCACAAACAATATCCGCGTCGATCATTTCCTGTACCATTGATCGCACCAGCTCGCCCTCAGGGTATGAAAGCCTGTACGGGCGATATACGACTGGTTTAGAATCGGTTAACTCAATCTCCATTTGTACAATGTTAGTGAATCCCAAATCCTTTAAATTGTTGGAGAAACATTCCTTATATTTATTTAATAGATTCTTTAATTCTTCTACTTGGTTTCTAGTTAAATTCGGGTCATAATTAAATTCTGAACAAAATTTACCATCATTAATATTTAAGACATTTACATCAAAACAAGTATCAGTTTTAAAAGCACGAGTTATCAAAGAATTATTTGTAAGTGTAACTGATTTATCAGTTAAATTCTGAATCAACAAACAACCACGACCTTCATTTATTTCATATTCCCCTGGAAGGAGATAAAACTCATGATCATATTTTCCGCGAAGAGGCCCACGTACGTAAACAGTTCCTGAATAATTGACGCCACAATAAATTGGAGCTAAACACATTTCCTTAGCCCGTATTAAAATGTCTGAGACCAACACAAGATATAATTTGTTTTCAACTTTCCGTGTAAAAATCAAAGAATCGTAAGTTTTGGTTATGATTATATCAGGTTTTTCCGTAAAATTGTGTCCAACAAGTACAGGGTATTTAATGATGTTGTCCTCCACAATAAACACATCTACTTTTTCTTTAACATTTTGTATCTGTATAGTAACAGATGCGATCCCAGGAGGCACAATATTGCTACCAATGCCTCTCATTTTAGGAAGATCAGAATTATTTATCCAACTAATTCCTAGTTTTTCAGCATCACTACAACGAATTAGAGTGCATTGACTGCCTAGATCTACGTAGCCTAGCACCGATTGACCATTAAGCATTAACTGCATGATATAATTTACTTTCGTTTCTAGCAGTGTTCTCGGTACCCAGTTTATCAGAATTACTATTTTTATTGGAGGGTAGTTTCGGACAATTTAATGTAGTAAGACCTAGTTTATTACAAATGTTGCATTTAAGAATTGTTTTTGTACTTTTAAAACTAAAATGTCCCGGTTCATTGCTGTTGTAACAAACGATAGAACTACTCCCAGTTTTAGTCTTTGTGTCACTGCTAGTAGGTTTGTTGGAAAGAATGTTTGATCGCTTATCGCCGTAAGGACGTGACTTATCTGTTTCACGTGGTTGTTGCCTAATAGACTGAAAATATTCTAGTACTTGTTCCGGTTCCTGACACTTTAATGCTTTTGCGCCTAATCTTAACGAACGATCTTCGATTCCGTATAGTAAACAAGCGACTGCACGTTTACCTCTTAAATCACACCGGTTTAACATATTTTTTTTTTTAAATAATACAATTCTAGTGATTCATTATACTTCACGCGTTTAGACAACATTTCTGTTAGTAGCTCAGCGTAATCATCACTGCTAGGGAAGGATTCTAATAATTTATGTTTCCATTCAGGCCAAGAAAACGACATACAACGCTTGATACCATGTTTTCGCAATACCGACTAATTTTGGTAAAGCATAATGTATGATCTGGTCATCGCCCCATTTGTATAACTTCGCACATTCATCAACTTTACTGAGCCACATTTGTATAGTTTGCCCCTTTACCATCGGATCAAAATCAGGTATGACATTTCCTAACATAGGAAGTTTATTGCATTCAGGACGAGTATTTACTAAAGTATTCATTAATTTAGTCAACAATAAATGAGTCATATTGTCAGAACTGTTATTGGAACGTCTTACCGGGGAACATGAGCGCTTACGATGGCGCGACGACCTGGAGTCGACGCCGCCGCTGCCACATGCACCTGTCCTGCTGCGGTTGCTGTAACTTCTTCCACTCCTACGGTACCGCTCATGACATCCACGGCGATTGCTTCGGCTGCTGCAACTGCTTCCATTCGAACGGCTCCGCCCATGACGCCGACGGTGATCGCTTCGGCTACTGCTGCTCCTCCGATAACGTCTATGATGATCATGATCACTACTTCGGTTACTCCCACTCCTATGGTGCTGACGACGATGCTCGCGATGCTCGCGAGTACGGCTCCTTCGCATACTGGTGAGTGTATCTTTACTCGATGATTTACGCTTGCGCCGTTTCCTATTTTCTTTGTCATCGCATCGTTTTCTTTTATTTGGAAACGAATCATCCATTTTGCTGCGTTAAGAAATATCAAAACAACGCACGTGCGACAAAACTTTTAAAATTGTGAGCGTTTGTCCTATCCCAGTTCTGAGATGAAGGATCAGGGTTGGATTGCTTGATTAAAACAGAAATTCCATAGAAATATTAGGTTTTAATGCGTACTATTTGATGGTTGAATATCAAGTCCGTTTCTCAAAAACGCAAATAGACAGTTGTCATTCTTTTAAAACAAATGACAACTGTAACGGCCAGTAACAACACGTCAAGTGAATATCGATAAAACAAATCGATTAAAGCGACATCGATAAGAGAAAAACTCGAATAAATATTATAAGGCTAACACAATCACCATCACCATCACTATCACCATCATTATCACTGTCAAATAACTATCACAATCATCATCACTATCACTATCACAATCATCATCATCGCTATCACAATCATTATCATCGTAATCACAATCATCATCTGAAAAAACCTGAAACTCGTTTCTACTTATTTATCAATAGGATTACTCCTGTAAAGTTTCTAATAAAATAGTCTAATCTTGTTTCCCCATACAACAAACTTTGGTGCCAATTTTGAAAAATCATTTTACTCTCCTAGACCACTTAGGGAACCTACTTGCCAAATTTGAAATCTACCCGGTTGGGACACATGAGTACTTACTCATGTGGTTGGGATGTGCGTTGATACTTATGTCACTCAGTCAATTTCTTCTTTTATAAAGGGTGTAAAAAACCTCTTGATGAAGCCGAAAGGCCGTCTCCCTCCCCGTCATTGCGATATTTTTTTTGTTCTAGACCATACCTGGGAACCTTCTAGTTACGGAGATATTAGGGGTCAAAGTTGACAAGTTTTTTTTAAATACAAGATTATAAGTTTTTTTTAATGAAATTTTACACAATGGTTCCCCATTCACACGGACTTCGCTTGTTTATTATTTATTCCTTTCTTTTCCTTTTTTTTATTTTTTCTTTTCCTTTTTTTATACACTCTGACATTTAATGTTTTGACATGTATTTTATTATTTTTTATACACTCTGACATTTAATGTTTTGACATGTATTTTATTATTTTTTACTTTATTTTTTTTTATTATTTTATTTGACGTTTACTGATTTGACATGAATACTTATTTTGTTAAGTATTTTACTTTTTTTTTATCATCATTGTGCCTTTTAATGATTTTTGTGATTTTTATTTACATTCTTTTTGAATAGAACTTGTTATGAATTTTATATGATTATTGTGAATGTGGGGACCATGTGGGTCACATTTATATTTTTTGTTTATTTTTTCCCACAACAGCTGTCTGACAGTTTGAGTACTCTAGGCGACCTACCCAAATGTCCTTTCTTTGGTATTGTTCGTCGTTTCGTTGGGCTCTTTGAGTTATATAAGTCGAGCTACACGTTAACTGACAAATGCTTGCACTGACTGGACAGGTCCACTCAAAACTGTATGGTTCTTTCTTCAAAAGACCATATCAGACACTAATCTGTATAGTCCTCATGTGAATTGAGCAAGATTGTCTGGACTTTAAAAGAGACTATGACCTCTGAGTTTGTTTCGGCTGTTTCTTCTCAGACTAGTCAGGTACGAAACACCGGCCCCATGTAGTTTTAAAAAATGACGTGTAAAAGTGTTTGTAAAAAGGGAGCAGGGTCCAAGCCACCGGTGGTTAGGGCTGCAGAGACAGGAACCTCCTCACAATGCGAGCCGTATCGAGGAGTACTGCCTTCTGAATCAGGCCCTTGATCCAACCGCCTAAAGAGAGCTTCGATAGATGGTCATCGAAGCTCTTGGCTATAAGGCCATTGGCCGTCACGACAATCGGCACAATGATAACCGAGTTCATATTCCATATGTCGCGAACCTCGTTATTATTATTATTATTATTAGCCATTTGTGTCCCACTGCAGGGCAAAGGCCTCCCTTCCCTCTTTCCACTTATCCCTATCCAGTGCTGTTGTTCGCCAATCCTTGTGGAAAGAGTCGAGTTCGTCCCGCCATCTCCTTCTGGGCCTGACGCACCGAGAATGCCTGGAAGAGCTATTGGTCGATGAAACAAATAATGAAGGGACCTCTCCCTCTCTCACTGAAGAGAAAACTCATGGACATGTGCATTCTTCCTACCCTCACTTAAGGAGCGCAGACATGGTCACTAACCAACCGTCAAAAGTCCGCATTCGGGGTCTGTCAGCGAGCAATGGAGCGTAGTATCCTTGGAGTTAAGCTTACTGATCGTATAAGGAACTCGATACTGCGTTCCAAAACTCAAATTGTTGATGTAGGTCACACGGCTGCCAAGCTCAAGTGGAACTGGGCTGGCCACATCTGTCGCATGCCGGAAGAGCTATGGGCTAAAATTACCACACATTGGGTCCCAAACAGCAGCAAACGGCTATTGTTTTTATTTATATTTTGGGTCACGTATTTTGATTTATTTAATTTTTTGACCTTATCAAATTTACTGTATGTACCTAAGTACAATACAAATGAAAATCTATTAATCTAGGTAGGTCCTAGATTATAAGTGAATGATGTTGTCTCCTATTGAGCACACTTGTATTTGTCCCTGATCTATGTATACTTGCATGTAATTGTGCAGTTTCTGTTGGAGATTTAATAAATAAATATATAAATAAGGGTAGGATTGGTTACCGGAAGACGGACGGCGCTGCCGAGCCCGGCCCAGAAAGAGGTGGCGAGACGATCTTGATGCGTACCGTGAGGGCCGGTCCGAGGAGGCTCGGGATACAATCACATGAAAGGAATTGGGGGAAGCCTTTGCCTAGCAGTGAGTAGGACAGTATAGGCTAAGAAAAAGGGTAGGAGAATGATGAAGACTCTCTCACGTGCGTTTTCGTTTGTGTTTCAGTACTTTTTTTATTTATTATTACAATATGGGCCTGCTCTTTACCTCCACGCCTGATGGAAAGCGATGAGATCTATGATAGCATAAGCGTGCCCAGAAGATGCCTGTTCACTCTTGCTTTGAAGGCAGGCGGGTTAAATGTGGGTGGGAACACAGACGCAGGCAGAGAGTTCCACACTTTGGCTGTGCGCATAATAAAAGTGTATAAAAGAAGCGCTTAGTACGACTCGTCGGGATATCAAACAAGTGCGGATGGTACGCCGCAGTACGTCTGCTAGTCCGGTGGTAAAAGGGTGATGGTGGGATCAGGTCGTGGAGCTCCTGCGCACACTCACCGAAATACAGTCTGTAGAAGACCGACAGGCAGGCAACATTACACCGGTGAGCTAGGCTGTGAAACGAAGCTACCAACGTCTCGTCGCAGAGCCTTTTAGCTCTGCGTTCCACCGAGTCAAGTGCAGCAAGCTGGTATTTATTATAGCTGAGCCATCCCACAAGTGATTGCAATACTCCATACAGGAACGGACTTGTGCTTTGTACAAACTTAAAAGCTGTCGCCTCACCTTATTCAAGATACCCAGCTTCTTAGCTGCGGTCTGAGCTTTTGACTCGATGGTTGCGCCAAAGTTTAGTTCCGATGTCAACTCCATGCCCAAAAGCTGTAGGCGGTCAGTAACTGCTACAGATGCACCCTGGAAAGTGGGAGACAACTGGAACTGGCTTTTTTTTGCAGTGAAGAGACACGCCTGTGTTTTCAGAGCATTGAATTTGACCAGATTGACGTCACCCCACTGGGAGACGAGATTTAGGGTCAAATTCATTGGCGCCACCATGGCATCTCTAAGAGTAGCAGCATCCTCTCTGCTGGCTCTTGCTCGGGACAGGTATCTTTCTGCGACTGCGCTGACATTGCGTATCCGATTGCACCAATCTGTAGCAGATCGTTGATGTGCAGCAGAAATAATGTCGCAGAAAGAACAGACCCCTGAGGAACTCCGGCATCAATGGCCTTATGATCCGATGAGCAGCCATCTATGACCACTCTGATCGATCTGTCACTCAAGAAGTCGGAAATCCAGTTGCAAAAGTCAGCAGAGATGCCGAATGCAGGAAGCTTACCCCACAGACTGGCGTGCCAGACCCTGTCAAAGGCCTTCGAGATGTCAAGCAACAGCAACGTACGCAGCCGGCGCGGACGAAAATCTATCCTTAAGAAGTTAAGATCTCTGGTTGACGAATGCTGCGAACACTCTTGTACACCAGACGCTGTGTTTCGATATTGTTAGTTTAATATTTACAGCCTCTGACTCCCTCGATGAGGTAATGGTTTCGATTCCCGGGTCGGGCAAAGTGTTATTGGGTTTTTCCATCAGGAATTTCTCAGTAACAGACGGAGTTTGAATTTGCGCCCGGTTGATGGCAATAGGCTCGCCCCCTATTACATGGGACTTATATTTGCCTAGGTGTACTATTAGCATACACCTCTGCCTAATCGTTCGGGATAACAGGCGTGATGTTGAAACCAATGTGAAGCATTTTGTTTGTTTTTAAATAAATAAGGTATGTAAGATTGAGGTTTTTTTTCCGAAACTTCGGTACTAGTGTAGAACGGTTGGTACATTTTCTGGAATATACCTGGGAACCTTCTAGTTACGGAGATTTTGAAGGTCAATGTTCGAATTTCTGTCTTGAACAAAACTTGTCGGACGCCCGGTCGTACGACCTAAGAAACTCCGTCGGAGCTTCTGCAGCCAAAAGTCTTGGTCGTGGCACTGTAATGCGCTAGATGGGTCTAACTCACAGTGTTTAGAAAATTAGAAAAGGGGCACATGCGCGTCGGACTCACACGCGAAGAGTTCTGTACCATCGTAAACAAAGAAAAGAATGCCGAAAATACTCGATTATTATCGACAAAAAACATCCCTACTCCTACCTTGCAGCAACAGTAAAAACCGGCCAAGTGCGAGTCGGACTCGCGCACGAAGGGTTCCGTACCAATTATTATAAAAAAATCACGTTTGTTGTATGGGAGCCCCCCTTAAATATTAATTTTATTCTGTTTTCAGTATTTGTTGTTATAGCGGCAACAGAAATACATCATCTGTGAAAATTTTAACTGTCTAGCTGTCACGGTTCATGAGATACTGCCTGGTGACAGACAGACGGACAGACGGACAGACGGACAGACGGACAGACGGACAGACGGACAGACAACGAAGTCTTAGTAATAGGGTTCCGTTTTTACCCTTTGGGTACGGAACCCTAAAAACAACACTATTTCCATTATTTTCAGATTCTTTCAAAATAGATTTCAAAATGGAACTAGTGATTATAAACAACAGCAGTAGGTAATTCCATCATGGAACTGATAATCTTACTAGTGGAACTAGTGATAATAAAAAAAACCGGCCAAGTGCGAGTCGGACTCGCGCACGAAGGGTTCCGTACCATTATCTATACATTAGACAAAATGGCAAAAAAATCACGTTTGTTGTATGGGAGCCCCCCTTAAATATTAATTTTATTCTGTTTTTGGTATTTCTTGTTATAGCGGCAACAGAAATACATCATCTGTGAAAATTTCAACTGTCTAGCTGTCACGGTTCATGAGATACAGCCTGGTGACAGACAGACGGACAGACGGACAGATAGCGAAGTCTTAGTAATAGGGTTCCGTTTTTACCCTTTGGGTACGGAACCCTAAAAACAACAACACTAGTTCCATTATTTTCAGATTCTTTCGAAATGGAACTAGTGATTATAAAAAATCCATCATGAAACTGTTAAATGGTACTAGTGACAATGAAGGACTTCTAATTGCTGTCGTGAGGTGGCCCTCATTACTTTATTTGTTGTAATAGCGACACTTCCCTGGTAATAACCACTCTATAAAATTTTCTACCTACTACGGTAGAGCCTTGTGATAGACGGACAGACATACAGCAGAGTGTTAGTAATAGGGGGTACCTTGGCAGGGCACGCCACGATAGTGGCGATAAGTCCCCTCTTTGAGGAGTGGCTTGAGAGACGCCACGGCGTCCTCATATAAAAAAAAAGTGGCAACACTGCCCGAGTGACATGTCAAAATTTTGTTCCGTATTTTGAAATTAAAATTAAATAGTAATTAAGTTAAATTAATGTGTAATCATATGTAATATCGTATTTTAAATGTGTAAATACCCAGGAAACTTATTTTCCTGTCAATTAATAAAGGATTCGGTTGTACGGCGACGAAACGACGTTACCGGTAACCTAAAACCAATGATGTTATATATAATACTGAGGTAGATACGTTTTACCGACGTCAGCGTGGCAATGCAAACACAAGCTGACCAGCTTGTGTGACTTCAGTCTGCCCTGCGCACGTCCTGCGTCTGGTCGCGACGCGAACTGACGTTTAACGGAAGTTTGCTATAGGAAATTAAACAAATATGGCAGTTGTGTGTTCAGAAAGTGCAATACTTATACTGGGCCGGCTGTAAAAATCAAGAAGGATGTGTCTTTTCATTTGTAAGTACTGTTTATTCTATTTAAAATGGAAAATCATAAATTTAATTTTACTCAAAAATGACTGCCGCGCTGTTGCCGTTTTGTCACCTACACGAAAGAGACAAGTAGCGTGTTGCATTTATGAGTGATAGAGAAAACGAGATAATGGCGCGCGGTGTTGTCAGTTCGAACGACGCTAGAGGATGTTGGGGTGATATGGCCATATGGGGCCTGGCCTAATATGGATGTAATCTTAGGATGAATCTGAAATAAATGATTTATTATTATTATTATTATTATTCGAATATCACATATTATTTTTCACCACTGGTGTCCAATATTATCCATAGTAGACAATGATATTCTAATAAACAGATATGTTATACACCTACAAAACCACAGAAAAAAGTGTTTCGCGCAGCAGCGGCACCACACCTTTTTATCCATTCTACATTTCACTTCAAGTCAAAACGACACAAAAGGGATAGCTGGATAAAACCAATAAGAAAAAAAGAGACAGATAGTGTTGTTCTATGTCTGGACTCTAGAGTTCACGCGTCGTTGTCGTATTCACGACAAAAATGCATTTCCCATTTCTTTCTTTTTTATCCTCCAAATATCAGAATATTAAGAAAAAAAAAAAAAAAAGAAATCGAGGTATATTGCGTAGTTACATGTGGTATGAGATCCCTTGTGTTTTATTTACTTTGGTATCTTTTATTTACTTTGGTATCATAATTGGTACACTTTCTGAACACGCACGATGGCATTTTTACAATTTTTATCTAAATTCGTAGCAGCGTATCGCTCGTCGCCATGCGTGTTGCAGACTAAAGGCTATACGGCCCAATTGGGCCGTTTTCGAGTCTTCACGATTGTGCGCTCACAACATAACTGTTTACTAGAATATCATTGTTATTAGATAAATATAACATTTGCCTTTCATCATTAACTTCTATTTTGTTTTAGATTTCATAAAGACGGATTAATTAAAGATAAATGGGTACAAGTAGTTAGAACCCAAAGACGAGAAGATGAATGGATGCCAACAACATACTCAACTATTTGTTCTCAACTTTAGTGATAGTATATAAGTGTAAGTAAGTGATAGTGAAACAAAAAAAACAAACATTATATTATTATTTGTAAATAAACATTTTTATATTGAATATTTACTGTTTATTTTCTTCATGCTGCCTGATAGGTACCCATTTTTCCCCATTTCACTCTATCTAGCTGCTGTCATAGACTGACATTGGCCGTCACCCAGCTAGCCGCTCATGTAAAATATCGCCATGTTTTTATTTCTTTAAAATCAGAATGACGTCTCTATTGGTAAAATCTCATTGCCTAAAACCAACAGCTGATGTTCGGACTACGGATTTATACGGGGAGTATTTGTTTACTTTTATATTTAGAATAGCACACAATCGTCCCATAATCGTAACTTTACAACACGTCCACGCCAATTCTAGTATAGTTTTTGTTTGTTTTGCTAATTTCCTTATAAGGTTCCAGATTGCATTGTTGACAATTGTCATTTCGTAAAAAGTAAAACTTTAACGATATAAACTTGCTATCAATCTTTTCAATATTAGTTAAATATTAAGTTCGTGATAGTTATTTCATTAACGTCTTGAAGTAATATTGTAATAATCATAAGTTTTTAGTCCAGGCAATCTACCCACATGAAAAAGTAAAATCTTAAGAAAGTAAAATTCTCATTGAAGCAATAAAATTAATTATTCAGTAAGCTAATTTAATTATTGTCAAGCTAATATAGCAGCCTACCTCATTTCTTTGAGTAACACAAACTTTTTCCCTGTTTTTCCCCTTTTTTATCTCTAAATTCTCTTCATTGGTCTATCCTATTAGTTCTCACCGTTTCTTTATTTACAATTTTCAGTAACCAATCCGGAAACCATGCCTGTGATGACCCGTAAGGCTACTGCTCAAGATATGGAGCTAAAATTGAGAACGGCCCTCCAAGAACTTAAGGACTCTAAACTCCAATGCCAGCAGCTGTTGCAAGAGAGAGAGGACAGTGAGGAGGAGGTCATTAACGTAAATAGCAAAAACTCGAGCTTAAAACGGGAGCTAGTAGACCTTCATCAGGAATTCTTGAATGTTGTGTAGGGAACTCGTATTATTGAAACAACCGTTACCGATCAATCAGCCTTTAATACTACTCTCTTAATACTAATGCAATACATCTTATAACATAGATCTTACCTACTAAGTACATACATAGGTACTACACCTCGAGGGCGAGAGAAAAAAAAATTGATTATAGATGAATCTTTTTTTTTTTTTTTCTTATAAGGTCATTACGTTTTAAATAGTTTAGTCCTATTTTTATGGACAACATAAGGTTTGTTGCTTTTTAAAATCTTAACATTAACACCTAAATCTTCTAAAATAACAAATGGCCCATCCCACTGGGAATCTAATTTAGCAGCTGTTTCATTTTTAATAAGAATTAATTGTCCGTTATTGTATGTTACATTATTTACTTTTTTATCGTAAGTACACTTACGATTTTGCTTACTTAAAATTAAATTTTTACGAGCATCTTGGTGTGCTACTTGTAACCTATACTTAAGTTCTAAAGGATAACTTTCTGGATTATATAAAGGTTCTATAGACTGACTTACTCTACATGGTAATACACTAGCTCTACCAAATACAAGTTCGAAAGGTGTGTACTTTGTTTCCGTATGAACAGTATTATTGAAACTGTAACACCAAAATGGTAACCACTGACTCCATGTTTCTTTTTTACCATCACAATATATTCGCAAAAAAGCACCGAGATTTCTATGTGTATTTTCAAGGGCACCGATAGATTGGTGGTGATAAGCAGTGGATGTCAATTTGTTTATTTCTAGCAATTTACATACCTGTTCCATTACTGAAGACACGAATTCTGTTCCACGATCAGTCGCAATGGTATTTGGTATTCCGAATCTTAGTATAAAATTATCAACTAATGTTTTAGCTACACTTACCGTTTCCTTGGTTTTTAATGGATATGCCTCTACGAACTTAGTTAGCTCGCACTGCAGGCTTAAAATATAACAATTTCCTTCAATATCCCTTTCTAATGGTCCTACAATGTCAAGAAATACCTTTTCAAAAGCATGTGAAGCAGTTGTAGTTATCTCCATGGGCGCCTTGACATATCTACAATGCTTCATTTTCTGACACTTTATGCATTTGCTCACGAATTCTTGTACGTCTTTATCTAAGCCTGGCCAGTAAAATTTCCTCTTAATATTATTGGTCATCCTACGTGCACCTGCATGACCTGCAGTTGGTAATAGATGAAAATCATGTAAAATATAGTTTTTTTCCTCCTCATCATTAATTCTTTTAACTCCTCTTAATACATATATTCGTGGACCGGTCCAATCCGTATTATCTTTTATTTCTTTCAATAAGTCTTTTATAAAACTTTCATATTCTCTACTTTTTACTATGCATAGTTCTTTTATGTTCATATTTTTACAAAATTCTCTTAACTGAATCACAAATTCGTCTCGCGTAAATTGTGCTTTAAAGTTAAGATTAATGTACAACGTTTTTTTACGATTACTGTAAATAAAACACTTCTTTTCTGCGTCTATGTTTTTTTGTCTTCTTAATTTCATTAGTTCTTCATTTTTTATAAAAGTCATTTCTATAGACTCACTTGGCACTCTTAGCACCTCAACTACGTGTGGTTGATCAGGCCACGACTCGTCGGGTCTACTAAGAACAGGTGTGTCATCTACTTGATTGCCTAAATCTAAACGCCGTTTCTGCGCCCTAGTCATCACTAACATAATGTCTTCATTCATTTGTTTTAAGTTATCTGATGTTATTATTATTCTAGACAACGCGTCTGCTACACTGTTATCTTTACCTTTCACATATATTATTTTAAAATGGTATTCTTCTAGCGCTAACCTTAGTTTAATTAGCCTACTTGATGGATCTTTCATTGAGAATAAATATATTAATGGTCTGTGGTCAGTCATAATTGTGAATGTTTTACCGTATACGTATGGTCTAAAGTACTTCACTGCCCACACAATGGCAACTAATTCTTTTTGAATGGTTGGATAATTCAGTTCAGCTTTATTAAGTGGCCTGCTTGCATATGCTACAGGCTTCATATTTTTATTGCACAAAACTGCTCCTACTGCTGTACCTGATGCATCCGTTTGTATTACAAATTCATTATCCTCTGAGAAATCTGGAAATTCTAAAACTGGTGGTGTTGTTAAAGCATGCTTCAGCGTGTCGAATGCTTTTTGGCACTCATCAGTCCACTTAAATATTTCGTATTTTCTGGTTAATTTGTTCAAAGGATAAGTTATTTCCGCGAAATTTTTAATAAATTTTCTATAATAGTTACAAAATGCTACGAATCTTTTTACTTCATCTGTGTTGGATGGTGTGGGGTATTTTTGTAATACTTCTATTTTTGCTGGGTCGGGTAAGACTCCATTTTGTGATACTAAGTGACCTAAATAAAGAATTTCTTTTTGTAAGAAGTTACATTTTTCTGGATTCAATTTCAAATTAATTTTTCTCAGTCTTTCTAATACATCCATCATATTTTTGTTATGGATAGCTAAATTTCTACCAAAAACTACCAAATCATCTAAATATACAAAACATCGGTCAAAAGTTAATCCTGACATAGCTACTGACATAACTCTGCTGAAAGCACTTGGACTTGTCTTGAGTCCCATCGGTAACCTCTTCATTTGGTACTGTCCAGTGTTAGTAGTGAACGCAGTGTACTCTCTACTGTTTTTATCCAAAGCTACTTGGTAATAACCCTGATTTAAATCTAAATGTGAGAAATAGACTGAGCCTGAGAGTGAGTCCAAAATTTCGGTAATATTTGGTAATGGGAATTTGTCGTCTACAATGCAATCATTAAGTTTACGATAATCGACTACTAGTCGCCACTTTTTGTCGTTTCCACTTTTTTTTGGTACCAATAAAATAGGACTCGACCACTCACTCTTTGCTTCCTCTATTATATCATTGTCAAGCATGTTTTGTATTTGTTTCTTTACTTCATTTTTCATGGAATGTGAGTTGTGACTGGTCATCTCTTGGTTGCCATGGCTTATTTGAATGAATTATTTTGAATTGTATTTTTTTTTGTTTGTGTGTTTTTTATGGTGTTTTTGCTGTGGACACTTTTACCGTGCACATCTTGCTACATTGTTCTCACATAATATACCATCTCAACGTGAATGATGTAACCAGGATTTTGTAACAATATTCTGATTTAAAAGAGTGTCAATGGAGTTTCTTGCCCATTCTTCTCCATAGAGATCTACGCTAGGGAATGGGCAACTACAGTACTTTCACAGTTTTTATGTCTTGTGACTGGCTGTAGCTACATTTAATTTTCATCTTTGTTTCGACAATTCAAAAGTGCCTGTAACTGGCTTTCTTGAAATAAATGCTTTGATTTTGATTTTGATTTTGATTTCACCTTCCGCCTGACGCAGGTCCTCACCGGACACGGAGTGTTCGGGAGGTTCCTGCACCGAATCGGGCGGGAGGAAACGCCCGGGTGTTTCCATTGTGAGGATCGACCATGACCATCGAGGGTGCCCCGCGTGGGCGGAGCACCGCCGTATCCTCGAAGTGGCGATCGGCGGCGGCGACCTCTCGCGTCCGGCCCTGGTGCAAGCCATGGTCCGGAGCGAGACGGAATGGGACGCCGTCACCTCCTTCTGCGAAGCAGTAATGCTAGAGAAGGAGGTGGCGGAACGTGAGGGAGAGAACCTCTCAACGTCCCGGCCGCCGCGGGAGACGCCCCGGGCGTCGGGGGCCACCACCACGTGGCCCCGGCCACCGTAGGCGCGGGCCTGTGGACGGTGGGCTATGGGCTAGCTCGCCGTCCGTCCATCTCATGACGACAGGCCGTGTCGACGGCGCGTTCGTGTTCCACGCGCGCCTCAAAGAGAGTCAGCAAAAAAAAACTTTTTAACAAAAAAAATAAAACCGACTTCAAAAAACACAAAAAAGTGAAAAATAACTTTAGCTTCAGAAGTCGGTGACCTTTGTTTGATTCATTTAGTTTTTTTTTGTCACCGACTTCTGAAGCTAAAGTTATTTTTCACTTTTTTGTGTTTTTTGAAGTCGGTTTTATTTTTTTTGTTAAAAAGTTTTTTATTTCTCCATTTTTAGTTGTAAGTTTCCTCTACAAATATATTATATGCATTTATTTTACATTGTTAACAATACATGTCATGGTAATAGGCTTATCCCCAATAAATGAACTTAACATATCTAAACTGTCGAAATTTGGGTGTATTGTACACATCTGCGTACCCCTCAGAGCATACAGGCGTAATGTTACGTCATGATGTTGTATAAACAATAAATATCCAAGCGATGGCAGCAATCACGACCGATTTACCGTCTAGTTTTGAAGAGTTCCATTGTACGTACATATCTCCGAAGATCAGCATCAGATCTTCACCAAATTTAAGTGCAACCATCTCAAAAGCATATTCTTTCAAATAAAAAAACAATTTTGAGAATCGCTCCACAAATGGTGGAGAAATCGGTGAACATACATGAAATTATACCACACGACTGAAGCAAAAATCTTCATAAAATGAAAACTACTGGGCTAAACTATGTTAAATTTTTATGGGACCAAATGGCAACTATTTCGCATCAAACTAAAAAAGAATCACGTAAATCGGATCACAAATCTCAGCGTAATCGGTGTACATACATAAAAAAAAAAAAAAAAAAAAAAAAAAAAAATACCCATCGAATTGAGAACCTCCTCCTTTTTGGAAGTCGGTTAAAAAGGAAGGGGTCCGTAAGGACCGATGCCTGCCGGGGTTGCGGGACAGTTCGAAAGAGATACCGCGGCCCCGGAACACAAAGGGCGATGAAGGCATTCCTTGCCCGTGGTACAGTTGGCTAGGTCCGGTTGACTGGACCATGGTAAAAAAAAATAACAGTGTTACAGTTGACTGGACCATTTTTTTTTCTGTGAACCGTGGTACAGTTGACCGGACCAGGGTTAATTTTTTTTTTAACAATAGTACTTTAATAAAATTGCGGACGGAATGTACAGTTAAAATGAAAAGTGTTAAAGACTACATACAAAGAATACAAGCCTTTTATAATTTCAATAAGTATAAGCGGCGGGTGAACCGATACACCCAGAATCGCACATTCCAAAAGATGAAAGGTGGGTTTATAGGGCTTGGGAGCGACCGGACCAAGGTGTGGCTGACACGCACCTGCCGGATGATGATGCAATGTGTTCGTTCTGGTGCAGCATCTGGTCGGTGCCTGTCAGCCATGCCGAGGGTGAATCGACTCGGGTGATTGAGCGGGCGTGCGATCCAGTATCAGAAATAGGGGCCATTACTATAAGCCCCCAAGACGTAGCTCGTGCAGTCCGTCCGTTGCCTAACTGGAAATCTCCAGGGCCGGATGGGCTGCACAACTTCTGGATAAAATGGTTCACAAGGTCGCACGCTCGCCTGGCGACCCTGTTCCAGTCAGCCTTAGAGTATGGGTCGCTGCCAGAGTTCCTGACAACAGGTATGACCCACCTGTCTCCCGACAGTCTATGAAGTTCTTACATCCATTTTGAGAACTAAAATTAGCAAACATATAGATGACAATTCTGTCATGTCCGCTTCTCAGAAAGGAAGTAGAAACGGGTCCCATGGTACTAAGGAGCTACTCCTCACTGATATGGCCATTAGTCACCAGGTTCGCCGTTACCGAAAGGATCTGTCGACATGTTGGATAGACTATAAGAAGGCCTATGACTCGGTGCCACATACATGGCTCATAAGGGTGCTAGAGTTGTATAAAGGTGATGCAACTTTTCGCACCTTCCTGATGTCGTGTATGGGGCAATGGAGGACAGTCCTTCGCTATCCAGGATGTCGGCAAATTCAGAGGAATAGCGACCCAATAAGGATAGAGTGAGGTATATTTCAGGGCGATAGTTTGAATCCACTTTAATAATAATAATAATAATAACTTACTACTACTACTACTACTCCCCCCCACCCTCCCTCCTCCCTACTCTACTTACTTACTTACTTTGGTTCTGCTTAGTCTTGAATCCTCTTAGGATTCAGGTCTAGGCTATCGGTTGTAGAAAGATGGTCAGGTTATATCTCACCTCTTTTACATGGATGACCTAAAACTCTTTGCCCCAACGATTTGTGACTGATGGAGTTACTGAAGGTAACTGAAACTTTCTGTACCTAGCGCCATCAGGATGGAATTTGGTGTGGACAAATGTGCGGTCATGCATGTAAAACGAGGGGAGATTGTGGAATCTGTGGGAACCCAGCTCTCGGATTCCATAATTCTTCGATCCCTCTCAGCAACCGATACCTATAAGTATTCGGGTATGTCGGAAGCGCTGGGCGTCAATGTTGCTGACATGAAGCAATCGTTGAAGGAGCGCTTCTTTGCCCGTCTAAAAAAAGTAGGTATTTAATAGTCTTTTATCAGATGGCAATAAGGTGCGTGCCTTCAACGGTTGGGTCATGCCGGTTTTGATGTACTCTTTCGGCATACTCAAATGGACTCAAACAGAACTAGAGGCCTTGGATACGAAGGTCGTAAATTGTTGACAGCATATCGAATGCATCACCCACGTTCTTCGGTTATGAGACTGTATACCCTCGGAAGTGTGGGGTCGAGGGTCACCCCGCTCTCCATAATAATAATAGCACCTATAGTTATATCTGGATATAATTTAGTAATTAATTAATTAGTTATTAATTATTCTTCTATTAATTATGACTGTACCAGCGAAAAAATACTTTTCGATAGTTCGGTTAATTGTACCAGAGAAAAATTTTTTCTTCCATAGTCCAGTCAACCGTACCAAGGAACAATAAAAAACTTCCGTAGTCCGGTCAACTGTACCAAGGAAAATATGTTTTTTTGTAGTCCAGTCAACAGTACCAAGGAAAAAAAAATTTACCCGCTGTCCGGTCAACTGTACCATCCAACTGTACCACGGGCAAGGAATGCGATGAAGGAACATGGATGGGTATTAGTCAGTAAAAGTCTGACACTCCCTTCTGCTCCGCCCAGAGCGGGAGGAGTTATTTGATGATTTCCCATCCGAAAAAAAAAAAAAAGGTGGTACCTTGGCGCACTCTACATGTAGAACCCCCTAAATACCTAACTTGCCTTACCTAAAGTGTATGTTTTGGCCTATATACTGAGGTAGCTACTGAAATCATGACAAAAACAACTTTATGGTTTATATTAGAATTATAATCATTAATAAATATACAAATTTTAATAAGCTAAAAATACGTACATGTACTCGTAATGGATAAAGTCTAAACAAAATTGAAATAAAAGGTACTAAAAATCTTAGTATTGGCCATCCAACGACAAGTTTTATATGGATTTAGATATTTTAGATTTTTATTAATGATTAAGTATATATTCGACAAAAAATTTAAAAAAATATCTACTTATTAATATATTGCTCCTAGATAACAAAATGGGATACATGCTTCATAAAATTACAAAGTTTTTCGGCTGTGGTTACGTACTTACTTCTTCTGAGAATGTTTCAACAGACAGTAGATATAATAAGCGCATTATTTGCAGACTATATTGATCCGAATCCCACAAATGGCTGACACTTTATATTGATGCTGTTATTGCATAGTTTACAATGAGCCTTATCCTGGTTCTTATGTTCATATTGTTTAAAATAAATCCAAATTACACTTTGTGTCGATTCACATTTTGAATTCACTTGTCCAATAAACTGTTAACTGCAGGCAACTTGCTTTACATACAATACTCACTGTAAACTCACAATAACACTCAAAACCTGCATTGTTTATACACTAAGCACAAGTCAACACGTTATGATTGATTTACGAGATACAAATAATAAACAATAACGTATTGGTCAATCAGCACGTGCTCAAGGCAAGAAAAATTTTTTCTTGTCGTGACTTACGCTGCATCCGCATGATCTGCATAAACTTCCGCATCAATTATTGCGGATGCGGATGCAAATGCAGATGTCCAAATCGATGCGGAGGCCCACTGTTTGCGGATGGGGACCCGCGACATCCCTGGTTTGTACAGTAAATATTGGGCGGAGCGCAATTTTTAATAGATTGTTACATCTCTAATGTATTACTGTTTTTCAATGTTGACTTTGATCAATTCAACAGTTGCAGTAACAATGGTTGAAGTAAGCGTTTCACTGTCAAATCGCAGCTTGGATGGGCAGAAGAAAATATCTGAAGAATAAAATAAATATTTGCTAAATTATTGCAAGAATTAGTTCTACCAACGTAGCAAGTAAAACAAGAATTTAAGTTATAGTAATTCAATACTCACCTCAGCATTTGTGTGGAGTTTTCTACCGGATACTGAGGGTAGAGTAAGACAGCTTTTCTGTCACTTCAGATGCAAAAGGAGCTCGTTTCAATATTAGTATTTGAATTCGCTGTTAAATACAGTTTGCAATTTATACCGTTTGCTACTTCTGTAATATAATTTGCAACCAAGTTATTTATCATTCGAGCTTGAATATTTTCAGTGAAACGAACACCTTTTTTTAGCAAGTACAGTTTGTTTGAAAGCTGCCAGGCTGTTGCCAGTTAAATCAATCGAGACTGCAGATACGCTGTAGCAGTTCAATCAACAGCCTTTGAACGATCCAATTAAGCTCCTTTTGTTTTTTCTTCACCGGTTATTGTTTTGATCTTGATAATTTTGGAATCTGTAAAGAACAGTAAATTATTTTCTGCCTAGCAAAATAAAATGAGTATTTACTGAACAGCTTTACTGTCTCAGAAAATAGTGGTAATATTAAGGTGGGACCAAAATAGTAATTGCGAAATAGTTATTTATAGTATCATAAATAACTATTTCGCATTTACTATTTTGGTGCGGTAAGTTGTTTTTTACAAACGAGTCTTACCATAGTCACGAGTTTGTAAATACCAATTTCTGCACGTGTGTCATACAATGTTTTTCCACACATTTGCGAGAAAACAGTACAATATGTAATGAAACAAACAGCGACCCCAAAAACCACGAAAACGACATCCATGAAGAAAAAAACAAAAATTTTCGTCGGCGCCATCTTGAATTTTAATTATGACCTCATTTTCATTATCAGTGACCCCAAAAACCACGAAAACGACACTCATGAAGAAAAAACCGAAAATTTTCGTCGGCGCCATCTTGGATTTTCATTTTGACCTAATTAAACAAAAACCGTAAAGAATACGCACGGTGCTTTACAACGGAGTATGTGGTAAAATAGGTACTTAGGTGGAGAGTACCTATTTTACCGCACGCTCCGTTGTATGGTGCGTAATTTTTAACTTTCGAACAATGTATACTATACAGGCTCCGTAAATGCAGTTTTTGAGCAAATGTGTTAAAAAAAAAAACAGCTATCCCCAAGCTATCCCATACATTTAGATCGAATTGCAAAGCTGATATATTTATTTTTTTGGTGACTAGAAATATACATAGTTTTTTAGTTTGATGGTCTTACTAAACCTTTATTTTTAAATATGACCACTCCTTTCTAAAATGTGCACAGTGTAGGCGCGTTCGGTTTCATCCAAACGCAAAATGTGAGCTTAAACGTGCAAAAAGATACGCTTGCCTGAAACCGCTCTAATGCACACTGGCTGCCAAGGGGTCTCTGAGGTTATTTAATTTTTAAGATTTAACATGATTGAGTCGTAGATGACGGAACGAGCAGGACATAACCAAGGACCAGTGGACCAAAGCCCTGGTTCGAAAGAACTCGAAGTCATGGGGAGAGCTATTTTATTTTTAAGATTTATGATGATTGGGTCATAGAAGATGACGGGACGAGCTGGAAATAACCAGGGACCAGTGGCCTAAAGCCCTGGTTCGAAAGAACTCGAAGTCATGGGGAGAGTTATTTTATTTTTAAGATTTAAGATGATTGGGTCATAGAAGATGACGGGACGAGCTGGAAATAACCAGGGATCAGTGGCCTAAAGCCCTGGGTCGAAAGAACTCGAAGTCATGGGGAGAGATTTTATTTTTAATATTTAAGATGATTGGGTCATAGAAGGTGACGGGACGAGCAGGACATAACCAAGGACCAGTGGCCTAAAGCCCTGAGTAGTAAGAAATCGAAGTTGGTGGGCCTTTGCCCAGTTGTGGGATGATACAGGCTAACCATACAGCAAAACAATTGAAAGTACTTACAAATCAGTCCTCCGGCTGATTCCGTTTAAAATTTTACCATGGAACAGGTTTCGCTTAAATTAAACCCTACAATTTTAGACTAATGCGTAACCGCGGTTTCGGGGTGCAGGACCATTGGCTGGATCTTCTGGGCGGTGTCTCTGGCAGAGGAAGACAAAAAGTACCGAGAGTGAATCCCGGAGACTATAAGGCAGGCACAACACTGCCTTAGGCTGTAAGCCTTTATGATTTCCCAACTTCTCATACGAATCATTCCTTATTTTTGTAATATTTTTTATGAGACGAAATAATTTTCAATACTCAAAAGCAAATGTCACAAAAATGTCATCTTTCGAGATATTTGCAATTTGACAAACAGTCGTCAGGTAATTCTTTTTTCAGAAGTTTCTTGCTTGTCAAGTATCAATCGCTATAGAGATTTTAATGTTATGCGTGGTTCTATCAAATGCTTGAATTTTTGATCGATAAGATTTATGATGTCTAGTCGTATTGTATTAATTTGGCGCACTGAGTATTTTCCCAGTTGATTTAAACTCCGATCGGTATGCCTTTAGCACCTTCCTTTTTTAACCAACTTCTGAAAAGGAGGAGGTTCTCAATTCGAATGTTTTTTTTGTTTGTTACCTCATAACTTCGGGATTACTGGTCTGATTTAGGAGATTCTTTTTTTCATTTGGTAGAGGAACCTTGCGCGATGGTCCCATATAAATTGTATTCACATTATATTAATATTCACATTAATATTCACTATATTAATATTCACATTAATATTCACTATATTAATATTCACATTGCTTGGGTAGTTAGGTAGGTAGGTATCTTCTATAATACATACCATTTTTTTCTTCTATGTGGATGATCTGCTAATAACTTTTAGTAACAATGGAAAATGAATACTAGACAAGAATTTGTGTGAGATACCATCAAACCATAGATGAAAAGGCAAAAAAAAATTGCCAGAAAAAAATAAGACTTTAAATAAAAAAGAACACTAATAACACTCCTTTTTTTGGGGAATCGTGTAAAAACCACACCTACTCATTTCATTGTGCTAAAAACTGAAAAATAACTTTCCTTCCGGAAGTCGGTGGCGCGAAAACCT
Source organism: Xestia xanthographa (assembly GCA_905147715.2). NCBI lineage: Eukaryota > Metazoa > Arthropoda > Insecta > Lepidoptera > Noctuidae > Xestia > Xestia xanthographa. The sequence continues at coordinate 8,982,452 of LR990660.1, read as the reverse complement.
TAACGAAACAAACAAAAGACACCGACTTCCGGAAGTAAAGTTATTTTTCTCTCGTTAGTCCATAGATATCATCATTCATTCGAGTGAATTTCAACAAGTCCTATAAAATCTTCATTTCCGTGTTTTTTTTCATCTTAAGTTTAAAAAAAAAAAAAAACGCTTTTATTAAAGTTTATGATAATGTATATATTCTTGCTTAATGTCTAGCAGATAACTTAAAAAACTAACGACATATCAGGATTAGAAATTTCGTGCCACGGCGATGAAACATGCGTGCACGGCAATGAAACAAGCGTCCACGGCAATGAAAGAATTTTGTAAAGTTAACATGAAAACATCTTTTTGTAGTTGACTGTAGAGTAAAAAACTCATCAAGTCTAAAGAGAGACCAGAGAGAGAGAGAATCTAGAGTTAACTTGACGAGTTTTGAACTGTCAGTAATCGGTATTACCTGTATTACAGGTGACAAAAGATGTTTTCTTTGCCTAAACATACCATGGCGATGAAAACACAAGTCACGGAAATGAAATACCTGGCCGCGGCAATGAAACTAAATTGTTTTACAAGGCATGGCAATGAAAATTTTTTCGTTGCCGTGTCTTTTTTTCATTGCCATAGCAAATTTCGGCCACGAAAACCACGGCAATGAAAGCACGGCGATGAAAATCAAGGCAAAAAATATAAATAACCAAAAATCTATTAACTATTCGAAGAAATAAACACTTCACAAATTAACATATGAGAAATGGTGTTCTATCGAATGCTTACTCATGAAGACCAACTTATTCAAATATAAGTTATACCTATCCACGGCGATGAAACAAAAAATGTCCAGTAACATAAAAATTGAACACTTACATTTATGACGCGAAAACGCAGGCACGTGTGTACGTCCTTCCACGTTGAGCACTTAGGCAGCACTAATATGCAACGTTTAGCATACCGGGAGGGGGGAGGCAACTCGTAGGTAAAACAATATCCTTGAACTTGATTAGGACACGGCGATGAACGGTAGTTCTGGGACAAATGATTTTTTATTAACCATTCGTTGTGTTCAACCATGAACATACCTTTATTACACGAGCATACAGCCAACAACAGCATCACAGCGTCAGCGACATACATACGGTCTACGCGCCGGCAACACCAGCACACCGTCAGCGCTATCTTCGCTTCATCGGCTCAATACACACACGACACACATGTAAATAGGTATCATTGTGTATTGACCACAAAAACTGTATATAATTAAGTTTATTATTGTAATTAAATTAGTCATCAAGCTGGAGTCGAGTGTGATTTATCTCCTATACCTCCTCTTACTGTGGCCAAGACACCTTTAGCCATCATCGGTCCTATGAGTCGGATGAGTGGGATCGGCAGTAAGAAAACCATTTCCTGTGTACATTGCACGACGTACACAAAACCCTCTTCCTACCCAAATTCCGTCTGTTACCGTAGGTCTCCTTGTGACAGACTTCCCTCTCATATAACCAACGTAACCTACGTTTGGTATGGTTTGTATGGTAGGCTAGGGCGTTAGGGTAACTTTTACTAGGGTGCTAGGTAGGTAATTACTATAGGGCTAGGATAACTAGGGTGCTAGGTAGTTACTGTAGGGCTAGGTTGGCGTCAGGTGGGCTTTAGGTACGGATCCAGGCTCAATTGTCTCAACCGTAGTCACATCGTACGCACTAGGAATAACGGCCGTACTAAGCTGTAAGTCCCGGTGTGTACATTTTGGTCCTTCGAGCCGGAGCCGGAGGAAAACTCGACTCACAGAAGTATTTACTAGAACGTCCAAAAACCATTTACGACTACAAGACCAAGATGTGTTGTGTGATCACAAATACATCACTACCAACTACTTTGGGTCTATCAACACACTGTATACGCAGGCTATTGAATACCTGTTAAAGTGTGAGAAAAGACTACAGGTAGTAAACCAACTATATGAGCCAGAAGATTTACAACCCGAAGAGGAAGAAGGAGTTAGCTCACCCAAACTATTTATTCAACTACACACATCAAAAGTATCTAGGGATCAACATATATTTTTGCAATAACTTTTCTCCTGATTGATATTAATTAAAATTTTCTTTAAGGATTCATCAAATAAAGTGTTTTCGTTTGTCACAGTAACGATAAACCAAGTCACCTTTGCATTAATAAAGAAATTTGCCATTTTCCTAATAAAGGGATTTTTGACATTTGAACCACTAACATTAAAGTTCGAAAAAATGACTGAAAACACAGTTTTCTTTAAAATTTTATTGGGTAACTTAAACAATTAATAATCCGTGTTTCTACCGCGAACACTAACAATACAAGAACATCGGTTTGGCATACTCAAAATGAGTTCATCCAAATCACGCTGTGGAATGGCCGCCCATGTTCGTTGCAACAACAAAAAAAGGTCTTCTTGCGACTGGATACCCTCCATATTCGGCAGAGCTCTTCTCTGTAGCATATCCCATGCATGCTCAATCGGGTTCAAGTCTGGCGACTGAGCAGGCCAGGGCAGGACATTGATGTTAGCTGCGGCGAGAGTCTGTCTTACAACTCTTGCGGTGTGCGGTCGTGCATTATCATGCATTAACTGAAATAAGGGACCGATTTGCACTTGTAGAGGAACGATGACGTCTGATACAATCGTCTCAGCATAAATTTGAGCGTTGAGGTTGCCTCTGATCCAAATCAACTCAGTTCTTCCGCCGATCCAAATACCCGCCCATACCATGATGGTTCCACCACTATAAGGATGGACTTCCTGGCAGGATTTTAATCGCTGTTGGCGTCCAGGGGTTCTCCAGTGTCGTATACGTCTTGTATCCGGTCTCATACCAAAACGAGACTCATCAGAAAAGCACACGAAACGCCATTGTTCTTCTGCCCAATTTCTGTGTTCAAGAGCCCATTGATATCGAATCCTACGATTGTGCATTGCTATAGGTGGTACCCGTAGCGGTCTTCGGGAATGAAGGTTCACTTCATGCAAGCGGTTTCTGACTGTTTGGTCGCTAATTAAGTTCCCTGAAGAGTGATGAAGCCTCACGGCTAACATCATGGCGGTTATTGTTGGAGCTCTTCGAGTTAAGATTTGAATGTATCGGTCTTGTCTCCGTGTGGTGCAGCGATACCGTCCTCCATGGCGCTCAGCCACGGTACCAGTGCTTCGGTAACGTGTCCAAAGTCGACTGATAACACTCTGACTTGTATTCAGAGCTAAAGCTACAGTACGTTGCCGGGAACCAGCTTCTATCATTCCCACGGCTCTGAGCATTTCTTCCCTGCTTAAATGACGTCGCCGCTCCATAATAACGTTGGTTTTAATCAGTAGTAGGGAAACAGTAGCACTAATAATGTCTTCAATGCGTTGTATGTTTTTATAGGGAAAATATTGACAGCTTATTTTCATCTTTTACTCGAATTTGATTGAGAGTTCCTGATTCAAATTATGAAATGCACCAAAAAGGATCCATATAAATTTATAAAATCATAAATTTATTACAAAGCCACATCTCAATCTCAAGAAATCCGCATAAAAATGCTTGATCCCTAGACACTTTTGATGTGTGTATTTCGGATTAATCAGATGCAGAAAAAGTTACAGTCGGCAACTCAATTAATTACCGAAGAGAAAGCAAGTTGGTACTTAGAATCTGTATTGACTACTTTGCAGAAACAATGGCACTTTATTCCTCCATCATCCCCCCACTTCGGAGGGATTTGGGATGCAGGAGTAAAATCTATGAAACATCATTTGCGTAGAGTGATAGGAGAGCAGACACTAACTTATGAAGAAATGAGCACGTTCTTACACCAAACTGAAGCATGTCTAAACTCAAGACCACTATGTGCACTAAGTGAAGATATAAACGATAATATCGTGTTAACACCAAGTCATTTTCTAATAGGAAGAGAAGCGGTAGGGGTACCAGACCCGCTATCGGAAACTAATACAGATCACATAAACAGATGGAAACAGATCCAAAAAATGAAAAAAGATTTCTGGAAAAGCTGGACTAAAGATTATTTACACCAACTTCAACAAAGGTACAAATGGAAAACTAATCAAGGAAACTTGTCGGTTGGAACTCCAGTAATTATAAAAGATGAAAAAGTTTCTCCCAGCAAATGGCCACTTGCAAAAATAAAGGAAATACATACGGGTAAAGACGAATTATCCCGAGTAGTGACACTTCAAAAGTCGTCAGGTACAACTCAAAAACGATCAATTCACACATTAATACCATTGCCAATTGAAACAAATACGTGTAGTAGTAGTGATGAACCTAAGCAGTCAATACAAACAAATACCGTTACAATCCTAAGAAAAACCAAAACTAATCAACCCAAACGATGTAATAAAATATCCAAATGGTTCACGTTGCTACTCATCATGTTACAAATATTGGGTTCAGCAAAATCGACTACAACGACGTACTCTGTAAAAACGGTACCACCAGGATTTTATGTTGAAAAAATAGGAACAGCAAGCATTGACAGAGGAATATTTAGGATAGAAATAAATTATGAAAAACAACACCTAGAGCAAGACCTTGTCAAAATAAAAACAATGACGTCACAATTCAGTCAACTATGTACAAATGCGGAACAAATAACAGCTTCCGGATTTTGCAAACAATTACACCACCATTTGTTAGAAGGAGCATCAAAATTTGAGCGAACTAAAGAATATTTGACAGAAGTGAACCAGACAAGGAAGAAAAGGGGAATATGGGGAGAGTTACTAACTGCTATCTTCGGAGTGAATGATGAGGCATACCGAGATATAGACACATTAAATTTAAACCAAAAAAAATTAATTGAAGCTGCCAACCATCAAACCAAATTCATGATATCAACCATCTCACAAGTAAACAAAACTGAAGAAAGAATAAAACAGAAACTTATAGGATTTCAAACTAAACTAAACCAAGTCATAGGTTACATCGAGAGTAACAACCATTGGTTCAGTACTGTCGACCACAACAGTGTAAACATACGTGTTATGCAGACTTACCAACTAGCATATAATTACATGGAAGAAATCATGGATTATTACAACGGGCTATTAGAGATATACTTAACCAAGGCGACAGTATATAGTGTCTTATCACCAAAGAACGTCACTGACCTGATATCATCAGCAAACAAAAAAGTACCATCTAAACTAAGAATTGTTCAACAACAGTTACTAGACACCAAGATATATGAGAACAAGACTCATATAAAAGTATACGCCTATTTTCCTATACAAGAGATAACTAAATATACTTTAATGTATGTTACACCAGTCCCAAAGATAAACTCTGACAAGTCTGCCCAAAGTATAGAAGTACAAGCTTACATAGGGTTAGATTACAACAACGAAATGTATTTTGACTTGAACTATGAGGAGTTCAAACGTTGTTTAGAATGGACTAACCATTTTATTTGCTTTCCTGGGGCCGTGAAAAACATGCAATTAAAAGAAAATTGCATTGTAGACCAAAAACCAAAACCAAAAACCAGACACATACGAAATGTTCGACTAAAACATATTGTCTATCCAATAAAATAATATGGAAACAACTTTATATGCCAAACACTTGGTTATTCATTGTACGAGATCGGGTTACAACGTCAATACTTTGTGATGGACAAAGAGAAGAATTCGAGCTTCAAAACGTTGGTGTAATACGAATCGCAGATAACTGCATTATTAAAACAACTAATAACATATTAACTGCCAAAAGAATTGTTTCAGTACCGATTGTAACATCATACTCAAAACAAATAGACTTTCCCATAACAACGCACATGGTGACTAAATCCATGCTAAATATTACCAAGGAAGAAGAAGTTGTAGATAACTCAAAAGATATTTTTCAGAATCTAGTTAATCAAGAAAACGCTTTACAAACCGAATTAGATAGTACTATTTGGAATCAAATTAGTTCTCACGCATACTTAACTAGTGCGATATCATGTATAATCATGTTTTTAATCTTTTTGTTTTTAGTTTGCTACGGCCCAGCTATACTGAGATGGGTTCGAGTCACAGTGCAGCACAAGACCAGAAGGACAAGTCCCGAGCCAGCGAACCAACCAGCAAGAGAACCAAATTCACTTGCTGCCAACAAGACAATTACTAAACCAACAACAGGCCAACCAACTATCACAACGGAACCCATGTACAGTTTACCTCATCAACACGAAGATATTGAATTATACCAACTGGAGCCTAGGTCCTGAGAGGCGCCAGAATGTTCAACCATGAACATACCTTTATTACACGAGCATACAGCCAACAACAGCATCACAGCGTCAGCGACATACATACGGTCTACGCGCCGGCAACACCAGCACACCGTCAGCGCTAAGATCTTCGCTTCATCGGCTCAATACACACACGACACACATGTAAATAGGTATCATTGTGTATTGACCACAAAAACTGTATATAATTAAGTTTATTATTGTAATTAAATTAGTCATCAAGCTGGAGTCGAGTGTGATTTATCTCCTATACCTCCTCTTATACTGTGGCCAAGACACCTTTAGCCATCATCGGTCCTATGAGTCGGATGAGTGGGATCGGCAGTAAGAAAACCATTTCCTGTGTACATTGCACGACGTACACAAAACCCTCTTCCTACCCAAATTCCGTCTGTTACCGTAGGTCTCCTTGTGACAGACTTCCCTCTCATATAACCAACGTAACCTACGTTTGGTATGGTTTGTATGGTAGGCTAGGGCGTTAGGGTAACTTTTACTAGGGTGCTAGGTAGGTAATTACTATAGGGCTAGGATAACTAGGGTGCTAGGTAGTTACTGTAGGGCTAGGTTGGCGTCAGGTGGGCTTTAGGTACGGATCCAGGCTCAATTGTCTCAACCGTAGTCACATCGTACGCACTAGGAATAACGGCCGTAATAAGCTGTAAGTCCCGGTGTGTACACGTTGTATTGTTTAAATATTTGAATATATGTATTTCGTTACAATACTTTAACTATTCATGTATCAAATAAAACTATGTTTTAATTTAAATAACCAATAGATTTTTATCAATGAGGAATAATACACAACAAGGTGGAGTGTGGACAAACACGGCAATGAAAGATTTCGAGGTTTAATTTATTTTTTTAGAGTATCCATTAATCCAATTAAATAAAATATTTAGTGCTACACATAGATTACTATTTCACCTAACCGGAAAAAAATGTGAGAACATTATAACTATGTTTTTTAGTACCGATTTCATTGATGCCACGCAATTTTCGGTCCCGGGAAATTCACTCATTCATATCATCTTTTTTGATTGTCCACATCGTATGAAAGATCTGTCTTGACGGTTTCTGACCAGTTGTCAGGTAGAGCTTGTCTTGTAATATCGTATAATATTATAATAAAACGAATTAACTCACACGTGCCTCTATCATTCAGCTAATATGTCATTACAGTCCACTGCTCCATAACATTTTTCCACTTCGCCCTATAAAGGTTAAAATTGTGGTCTAACCTTTGGTCTAAGTATTGGTGATGAGTCAAGATTAGGAGGCAAGTCACCATTTAATCCATTTTCATTTTCCCGTTTTTTTACCCTTTTATGAAGATTCAAGAGAAAACTCAATGGAGACTCCATTACGGAACTTTTTGATCAAGTCTAACAGTGTCAGAACATGTCAGAAGTATTTTACTCTTTGATGTCAGATATTTATCAAACGTCATTGTTCATGTGACGATTTCGTAGACTATTTTCCCTATTTTCTGTCAATTTTATTACGTTATTTTAATTATACACTTCGATAAATAATAGCAATTCGCTGCTAATTGCTTAGAAGTTATGCCGGCTTTTCTTAGCACTGTATTTTTCCGGAATCGTTGTATGTGGAAGTTGGTGGTGCTTACTTGTAAATCTGGTACAGCTAGACTTGATGTGGATATCCCATTATGTAGGTATTTTTTTTAGTGGCGTCTTTCAGGTCGGTCAGACTGGGTAGGGAAAGAAGACTTTCACGCCACAGTTTGTCTTCCCTCAGAGCGTTCGCCACACAATTTAAAAAACCCTTGAATAAGACCACACATCTTTGGCACAATCTGAATGTATGTAGATAGGATGGAGAAGTTCTTAAAACGTATACTTACCATTCACAGCTTACAATCAAGATCCCTTCGAACTAAGCGTTTGGGAGACCATAGTAACCTTCATAGATACTGTCGAAGATTTCGTGAATCAGAAGAAGAGATGCCTAACAACAGATTTACACACAAAGAGTGCCTCCTCTTCGTGTCAATACTCCTCATGCTCGAATGTGTGTTGAACATTTACTATGACGACATAATATCTTAAAAAAAAGAACAAAAAATCCAGCATTCCAATGTAAACGAAGTGAAAGATTCCAAGGACAAGTTTCGACAACTTATAAAATTCTGCGCCAATATTTCTGTAAGCAATGATTCTGTTCGAGGTGTTATCCAAAAACGAATCGGTATAAATTATGAGCATCCGAAAGTTAACTCGACAAATGGTTCAATGGGTGAGTTTTTAATTATTTAATGTCCACATCATCCAATTTTTAGGGTTCCGTACCTCAAAAGGTAAAAAAAGGAACCCTTATAAGATCACTTTCTTGTCCGTCTGTCCGTCTGTCCGTCCGTCTGTCACCACCGATTTTCATAGGAACGGTTGGACCAGTTGAAATTCATACCAAATACTAAGGTCTACAGTCCTTATTATGTGTATAAAAATCAAGGTCCTGAGACAACCCGATAAAAAGATATGGGCAAATTTAGATTTTCGCGAAAACTTGTAAGTACCAAAATTTACCTTAATTTTTAACTTTTTTTATTTTTAGGTATTTCCATTTACTTGTGCTGTAAGACTTTGCTTTTAACCAAAATTGGCAGTTCTAGGTCAACCGGAAGTACCCTATAGGTTTCGGGTAGAAAACCTATTATGGTAGTTCCCGTTGACCTAGAATCACGAAATTGGCAAAAAGCAATGTTTTACAGCAAATGTAAAGGGAAAAATCTGAAAACCTTAAATATGTAGTTTAATAACAAAAAAAGCAAGTTTATTATTAAAAACTTATTATTTGCGGTTGGTGCAATAGCCGTTTCTAGGGATGGAACAGCAAAGTTAAGTTTGTCCTTTAAAAAGTTTGTACGGAACCCTCGGTGCGCGAGTCCGACTCGCTCTTGGCCGGTTTTTTCAACCTATCTTAGGGCAGAAGCCTTCGCATCATCACCAACACCAGTATTTGCACTATATACTACCAGGTCACAGCCTACGCCTCCACCGTGTGTGAACCGTTATCTACCACGCGGGTCCAGTGTGGGTTCTTATATAACACATCGTCTTCTAGTTTCCAGTTTCAGGACACGCATGTTTCCTCAATTCTATTTTACTTTTATTTTATATAATGTTCTCCTGGCAAAGGCCTCCCCAAATTCCTTCTATATGTTCTTTTCTCGTGCCTACTCGAACGAGCCCTCGCGGTACGCATCCAGATCGTCTTGCCACCTCTTTCTGGGCAGGCCTCAGCGGCGCCTTCCGTCTTCAAGCAACCAGTGTGGAGACTACCAACCACTTAACTAATGAGAAACACTTTTATTAATTGCAGTAAATGTAGTGTCCTATTCACTGCGAGAAATCTTTCGGATCGCTGGAGCCCGCCGATGGAATCGCACCAAGTCTAAACCATAGAGGATGTAGCAGATATCAAATACTTCATGAAGCTTGCGATCTATAGACGTTTATACTGACATTAAGTTTTAAAAGAAACAAAAAGAAAATGTCTCAATAACTTCAACACTCCTACATTATTTTAAGGTTTCATTTTTTTTACAAACCAAATTTATGTACATTATTTATCAATAAATAGTTCACCGGTTTTCAAATGTTCTTATTACGGAGCTTGGCAATTCTTAGGGAGAACAGCTTGAGGGCTGTTCCTCGTTTTTTGTCGCAAGGCCGTTCGCTTTACTTGCAGGATACCTTCGACGAAGACATTGCCTCGAAAGATAAGTCTCCCGTCAAAACAATATTCCCCAATACGTTTTTTGTCTTCTTCGGCTCCGCTATCAAACGTCAATCAAAACAAAACCATATTTTGACCAACGAACATGAATATTGATAAGCCGAATGAAACTTGCTGATATAAAACCGTTCTTCCCAACGTCCTTGAATGTTTCTGTAAAAGTTCCTACTTTCACAAACTATACCATGGGTTGTTATAACCAATGCACGCAAGTCCGATGTTTCATCACGTTGGTGATATTTGTCATACTAGAGTTCTACTTTCATGTCATATCTCGCAGGAACGTGATACATGACAAGAGTGAGAATTATAAAAGTGACTCTCATTATAAGTATCAGTTGAGTGACGGTTTGAGCGTCGAAATGGGTAAGTTCTTTTTATTAAGTTTTGTTAAATCAAGTAACATGTTAACCAAGACTGAGACCTACAAGTTGCATCAAAAGTTAACGCGATTAAACTTATGGTCAGTCCTGACAGAAAGAAAAAACCGGAGTCTCCAGTGGTCGCATGAGTCACACCAACTAGAACAAGATCCCAAGGCCACAAGACCTCCTGGGTTGCGGGACTTTTCGAAAGAGATACCGTGGTCCCGGAACACAAAGGGCGATGAAGGAACATGGATGGGTTTTAGTCAGTTAAAGTCTGCCCTCCCTCCTGCTCCGCCCAGAGCGGGAGGAGTCATTTGATGATATCCTATCCGACAAAAAAAAGGGCCACAAGACCTTACTTGTTTTCTCATGAACAAAAAGTGTGGCATCAAGTAGTGTTAGTATGTACTGTGAACATATGCATACCTGCTAAGTTGTGCCGACCGCTAATTAGATATCAGGTGCTAAAGTGGTGTAAAAATAATAAAAAACATTCTCAAAGGCAGAGTGCTGATTTTTTAATATGTTGTAGAGAACGTTGTTAAAAAGATATTATGAACACTGCTAGATGCTTCAGGTTGGCAGAAATTTCTGCCAAGCACTTCGAAGCACGGAAAAAAATATGTGGTTTTACCGATAGTCTGAGACTTAATTTTTATATTTGAGACTCAGGAAATCATTTCAGTACTTATTTTGAGCCAAACCAATCATAGTTGGGTCAAACATCCCCCAGACATAATTAAAATGTCGCTGTATGAGCGCATTGGTTTATTGAACTCATACATAGAGCTTGATTTAATTTAGTGTTAATGGTTTTAAATAATGTACTAAATAAATAATAAATAAATAAATAAATAAATACAAAAATGATGAATTGCGACTATTTGCGACTTGCGACTATTTGCGAATTGCGACTATTTGCGAATTGTTCTGACTGCTTACAATGACTATTAAAAAAATCCCTTCAGCAAGCCGCAGAAGGAGGTAGATTTCGAAGAAGGTTCCACCCAAAATTCTTAACCTCTTGGATCAAAAAACTATTTTCTTGTTCATGTTAATAATCTTTAATTAACGGACAGATGATGGTTTTACAGCTGAAAGATGGTTATCATACATTTCAAAATCCGCCCATAAGAGTTTAGCATGGAAACGCCCTCAATTTTTCAGTTGATAGTTTTTATTTCGAAAACTATAAGTTTTATCGCTAAACAAAAAATTTGCTTTAAAAAAAAAAATTGCGACACTAAAAATGTTTACCGTTTCGGAGCTATAGTTTTTATTTCGAAAACTATAAGTTTTATCGCTAAACAAAAAATTTGCTTTAAAAAAAAAATTGCGACACTAAAAATGTTTACCGTTTCGGAGCTATATTTTTTTTTCCAAAAATATTCGAAATTTAAACCCCCTCCCCAAGTTAGGGGTTGCATCAAAAGTTTAAAAGTTGGCCGTATTCTTACTCGACGGTTCGTTAATTTTCCATAAGAAATAAGTTATGGCCAAAAAACTGATTTCCTAAAAACCGCTCCCCTGCCGCCCCCCGTGGTCGAATTCCGCCCATTCCCGAATATAGACTAAGTTTTGACCCTTTCGATTTTTTGGCCAAGTTTGAAAGCAAGCGACCTGTAGAGTGTGGCTAAATTTTGCTTGGCGCCCCACATACATGCGCATACATATATTATTTATAAACTTTTTAACCGGCAGTTGATTTGGGCTCTAGGGGTCATAACCTAGACCCCTTGGTGAAATTTTCGGAAAACTCGACTTTAGGTGCAAGACCATTAAGTAGATTTTTTCTGACGAAATCTACCTAAAACCCTCTGAGTATCAAATATTTAAAAAAAATAGACTGACGTGATATTTCACGTTATTTTTCCGAGCTTTATAGCGTCTGGCAGAAATTTCCGTCAACGGGCGGTGTCAGGCAGTGTTGCTTATTAGTTTTTAACAATATTCTCTGTAACATATATAAAAATCACTCGGGCTATATGAAAAAATATTATTGTTTTTACGCAACTTTGGCAACTAATATCTTAAAATTGGCTGTCGGCACAAGTTAGCAGGTATGCAATCGTTCATAGTACGGTCGAACAAGCTATTTGGTTTACAGTTTAACTCACAAATTACATTGTAAAATGTAAACCAAAATGACTTGTTCAACCGTACATACTAATACTACTTCTTGATGCCACACATTTTGTTCATGAGAAAATAATGAAGGTCTCGCGGCCCTGGGATCTTGGACTAAACGTTTTTTTTTGTTATTTGCACGAGTATGCGCATAAAATGCAATAACTTTTACAATAATATTTTCATGTGTTGGTGTCCTCATTCACACTAAGAGCAGAAACACGATTCGAGACGGTGTGGTGCGACATTAAAATTTGGGCACAGTATAATATAAGCACTAGTGTGACTCGGACGTGTCCCTGAATTCAATGCCTACTGTCGATCCTCTGATCGACCGACCGATATACCCGATAGTAGCCTAGCCCTCTGGCTAGGCTACTATCGGGTACACTGTGTGGTTTATCGTTAAGAAATTGACGTGGCGCGCGCGACGATCGCTCTGTTCGCACCATTTTTTTTTTTTTTTTTCGGATTGGAAATCATCAAATAACTCCTCCCGCTCTGGGCGGAGCAGGAGGGAGTGTCAGACTTTTACTGACTAAAACCCATCCATGTTCCTTCATCGCCCTTTGTGTTCCGGGGCCAAGGTATCTCTTTCGAACAGTCCCGCAACCCCGGCAGGCATCGTTCCCTACGGACCCCTTCCCTTTTGCTGACTCTCTTTGAGGCGCGCGTGGAACACGAACGCGCCGCCGACACGGCCTGTCGTCATGAGACGGACGGACAGCGAGCTAGCCCATAGCCCACCGTTCACAGGCCCGCGCCTACGGTGGCCGGGGGCCACGTGGTGGTGGCCGTGGGGCGTCTCCCGTGGCGGCCGGGACGTTGAGAGGTTCTCTCCCTCTCACGTTCCGCCACCTCCTTCTCTAGCATTACTGCTTCGCAGAAGGAGGTGACGGCGTCCCATTCCGTCTCGCTCCGGACCATGGCTTGCACCAGGGCCGGACGCGAGAGGTCGCCGCCGCCTATCGCCGCTTCTCTGTTCGCACCTTGAAGTATCCTTATGGGCGGAGGAAGGAGCGCTCGTTTAATTACGTCAGCGTTTCGGGCATTTCTCTGAAGTCAACCTACTGCTTTATGTTTGTTCCCACTAGTTCAGTTGACCACTTCAGTTAACTGAACTAGTGAGAATTTGTACTGTGATTTGGGGAAGGCTCGAGACCGCGTGAGGGCGGGATTATTATTATTAAGTGTGACGTATTTATACGCCATACTTTTCTTTAATTTTCTAATTAGATGATTTATGTTTTTCAGAATACGATAATGGATATGAGTCTTCATTTAATTGGTTCATGGGCATGAAGTCTCATTTCAAACGTTTCGGTAATTTTCTGTTTTTTATCATCCAAGTTACCAATCGTAATTCAGCCAGCATCTTCTTTTGGTAAAAAAGTGAAATATGTATAAAAATAATAATTAATTGTATTGTTCTAGGCGAAAACGAAAAAGTGAGGTATGCGAAAAATATGCCAACGTGCAAAGTAGACGAGACTTCTTTGGGTAAGAACCCTCCTCCCCCACACACAAAATAGAAAGTATACAGGATTATGATTGGCAATGGGGACACACAGGCAAAGATAATCTAAGATGGCGCCATCATAGCTGGTCTCAATCTGACCAATGAGGTTAAGCTATTTTGAAATATAAAATGACATTACCACATTTTCAACCAATGACGATGTTGTGAACCAGCTATGCTGGCGCCATTAGTTCCACAGTGTGTCTCCCCAATGGGTCCTTGAAATGGGTGACACTAGACGTAACTACTTTTGTGAAAGTTCATGAACGAAAGATTCATTCGTTTATATGAGCTAACAAAAAATATCAATTTAATGACTTACGTTTCACCGTAGATTTCTCACATTCTGCAGTTTGGTTAAAAGGTGAAAAAATTACAAAAATATAAAAAAGTTAGATTTTACAAAAACCCCAGTTTGGACCTCAATTTCGGGTCAAAATTGTTACATCTCTAGTATCATCGATTTCAAAGGAACGCACAAAATTACCAATCAGCCCTGTATTTAAGAATTTCAGGCCTAAATACGCCCCAATAAACGCCATTTTTTTGTTTAAATCTCTCAGGGCCAATAAAAGTCATAAAAAACGTAACCAGCCAGAAATGGGTGGAGACACAGAATCGTGACGTGAAACTCGGAGGGTACTATGCTCCCAGGCATTGCCGCCCTGCAAAACGAGTAGCTATTATTGTACCTTACCGGTAAGCTGGCTTTTACATTATACCATGTACGGTCGAACAAGCTATTTGGTTTACAGTTTAACCAAATAGCTTAACTAAATAATAGCTTAGCTTAATTACATTGTAAAATGTAAACCAAATAGCTTGTTCGACCGTACTCATACTGTCCCGTTGGTCTCGTAGTCGCAAGCGCGGGTACTGAGCGTAAGATCCTGGGTTCGATTCCCAGGGCAAAAAGTGCTATTGCGTTTTTCCATTAGAAATTTCTCAGTAGTAGCCCGGGGCTTAAAAGGGGGGAAAATATAATGACCATATAATGTTTGTGACCACTAACATCTATAGTTGGTGCCAGTTAACATCGGAATAGAGGTCATTGCTCCGACTTTCATCCCGATATCTAAATATTAGCGATACTGTCGCTCCATCCGTACAAACCTGTCGCAAAACTGATATCGCTTGAGTCTCATAATACATCCACAGTGTCCCACATACATAACACAGTGCACAACCCAAAAAAATAAGAAATCGAGCAAACGTACCCTACGAAATTAATTGATTTAAATAATTTATTTTCGTTTTTAACACTATTTTATCTTACTGAGACAATTTTAATAAAGTAAATATATTATTATATATCTTAAAATTAGGATCTGACTGAGACTTTTGCGCGAAAGACATTTGCGCAAAGAACACTTGTTGCGCGCACCTACTTGCGCGAAAAGACATATGCGCACATGGACTTTTGCGCGAACGAACTTTTGCGCGAATGGACTTATGTGCGAAAGGAATCTTGCGCGAATGGACACTTGCATGATTGGACTCTTGCGCGACTTAATGGCTACTGAAGTTTACTCTGTAGAGTAAACATAACATCTCGCCTATTATTACTTGAAGGTGGTGTTTTTTTTTGTTTTTCGTCATGGGTGTCGTTTTCATGGTTTTCGGGGTCGCTGATAATGAAAATGAAAATGATTTGTTGAAATCAGATTTAACCAAAGGCAAGGTAAATCATTGAATCCGTTTCACTATTCGTCATTCAAAAGTGCCTTTGAATGACCCAATTGAAATAAATAATTATTGACCTCATTTTCTTTATCCTTTAACCATGAAAACGACGGCTATAACGGAAAAACCGAAATTTTTTCTCGGCGCCATCTTGGTTTTTCATTTTAACCTCATTTCGTTATCAATGACCCCGAAAATCATGAAAACGACACCCATGACTAAAAAACCAAAAATTTTCCTCGGCGTCATCTTGGATTTTCATTCTGAACTAATTTTCGTAATCAACGACCCCGAAAACCATGAAAACGACATCCATGACGGAAAAACCAAAAAAATCTTGGACGCCATCTTGGATTTTCATTTTGAGCTCATTTTCGTAATCAACGACCCCGAAAACCATAAAAACGACATCCATGACGGAAAAACCAAAAAATCTTGGACGCCATCTTGGATTTTCATTTTGAGCTCATTTTCAAAAAAAAAAACCATAAGTATCTAAATATAATTATGACATCACAAAAACTATCTCATCTCAAAAAAATATAATTCTGATCTTATGCCGTTTTCGTTTTACGAGGTCATCGCGTCAGGTGTGCAGCACATTATGGTCACGGTGCGGGGGCAAACGCCCCCGCACCGTGACCATAATGACGTGAATTTACGTGTGACGTAAACACGTCACACGTAAATTTATAAGCATAAAATTAGTTTTCTAGCAAAAAATAATAATAAATTCGAATTGGAACAACACAAGATTCTCAACCCCTGTATGTCTTGCCGACTGGTATTATGATACTCTAGCGGTGTAGCAAAGTATCGCTTATTGGTCGATTTAGGTAACTAGTAAGTGTCGTTATCGCTTTGAGATCAAAAACTTGGTAGGTAGGTGTTAATGACCTCTATTCCGATGTTAACTGGCACCAACTATATCACCTAAAATATCAGTTGATCACCAAATTTATTAAATTGAACACCAAATTTTAATGAGGTGGTTGATGACAAACTAGTTTTGCCTAGGCCGACTTAGGGCACCCCGACACGGATAGATTAGGTTAGAAGGAATAGACCCCACCATACCCTCCGTGGTTATTTTTTTTATAAACCATTCAGGAGTAGGAGTAGCGGGGCTCCGTCGACCGGGTCTCCCTCGACTCGGATGCAAGAGCATAACAGTTCAATTTCTGGTGGTCATAAATGTATTTTTGGTTCTAATTTTACGATAAAATGGGGATTAATTTTGGTGATCATTTACTAATTTTGGCAATAAAAAGTGATTTTTTGCCGTTACCTTTTGCTAAATCTGGTGGTTCGTTAATTGTATGCCGTTTAAAATTAGGTGGTATTATACCCACACGTGCCTTCGGAAAGCACGTTAAGCCGTAAGTATGTTCTGTGCCTGATCTCTCTTCGGTCGTGTCGGATTGCCGTCCCATCGGTCTATGAGAGTAAGGGCGTATTTACGTAGAAAGCTGGCTACCGGCGCCGATCTGCCAGCGCTTATTGGAACCGATCCACGTAGGTAGTCGGCGCAGGCAATCTCTATACTTTGTGCCGAACCAGCGCCGATAAGCAGGTCGGAACTTGTCGGCGATGTTCGGCGCTGGTTCGAACAGAGAGTGCACCTGTGTCTGTGCACTCACTACTGCACTATAATATCTCCCGAGCCCATGGCTAATCTCCGCTAGGATTGGCCGATACATACATAGACTGCTAAAATCATGAACCATCCTTTTGGCTTCTTCGTAGTCGGGTAAAATAAAACCTTAGGCCGCCGCATCATCGCTTTACATCAGGCCAGTTGCGGCCAAACACAAGCCTATAAAAACACACTAATATAGGCACATGATGATCCATCATTCCAAATCTCGTAATCCTTTCAATAAATATTCTTATTTTCAGAGATCGCCGAGTCCACCTTGGTATTTTCCTTCGTTACATGCATCCATTACTAAAGAAACAGTTACTAGAATACAGAATATTTGTCATAGAACAATATGGTAAGTTCCATACGAGTTCTATTCATACAGTTCACTATGTCTAAGGTAAATTCTCTATCTCACTTTATAATGCGCACTATCATCATAATTATCTTGCTTCTATTGAAATTCATTTGGAGCCGCCGCATCATATCTTCTTCTTCCATACTTATCTATTACTCGTCATCAATGATATTCTAATAAACAGATATGTTATACACCTACAAAACCACCGAAAAAAGTGTTCAGTTCTGTGACGCAGAATAAAGGAAGAACAGGTCAATTGGCGCGTTTTCGAGTCTTCACGATTGCGCGCTCATAGCATATCTGTTTAATTGAATATCATTGCTCGTCATCTCCTCATCAGACGCCTCCTATCATGGTATATCATCCTGTACGTCCACCCTTAACAAACGTCACGTAAGGCCGCAATACTGTCAAGGGTGTGACGGTACATGAAAATATCGTCCCCGTAGTTGGAAAATTAAATAAGTCCGATTTTGGCGATTTTCACTTTTTCCTATTTTCAAAACACCTAAAACATGCCGCATATTTGAGCCTTACAGGCATTTTCATATCTTAATCCGTTCCAAAAATATAGCCATTTTTGTCGGACAGATGAAATAATAAATATCTTTAGACAACAACTATTTTTTTAAAGGAAAAATAAATAACTCAGTAAATAAATCAATAACTGTGGTCAATGATAAGTTGAATGTCAAATAAATTAAATAACATGAGTTGTTGAATTTTTCCTCAACTTAAAAATTGTTTCACAAAACTAACTAAGTTCTAGGAAAACTAAATAACTCTATTTATTTAATTCTGCTATTAATAATTCTGATTATAACGTACCTAATTTATAAATACTTGATGTTATCTATTTCTTCTACAACTAGATAGTGATTAATTTATAAGATGCTAGGCAAATACAATTAAATAAATTAAGTTGTTTATAATTGCCATAAAACAAAATACACATGAGGAAAGAAACAGCCCTGCTCTGGAAAAGCGAAAACATCGAATTGCCAGACAGTTACGGGACAGCACTCAAGAGGCTCGTCTCAACAGAGAAAAAACTCGATAGCAACCCTGCTTTTCGAGACAGATATACAAAACAGATGAACTCGTACATAAGCAAGGGATACGCCGAAAAAGCGCCCAAGACAAGCACAGTTGGTAGGACATGGTACCTACCCCATTTTGACGTGTTCAATCCCATGAAACCGGAAAAACTCCGTATAGTCCATGACGTCGCAGCCGAATCAGGAGGGATGCCACTGAACGACTTCCTACTCACGGGTCCAAACCTACTACAGTCGCTGCCCTGCGTCATGATGAGATTCCGCCGACACCCAATAGCAGTTGCCGGCGACGTAACAGAAATGTTCATACAAATGAAGGTGCGTAGACAGGACAGAGGCACCCTTCGTTGTCTTTGGAGAGACGATAGAAGAGAAGGCGCCCTTGAAGAATACCGCATGACGTCTATAATATTCGGCGCAGCAAGCTCACCGTGCATAGCCATCTACGCAAAAAATTGGAACGAGAAACGGCACGGCGAAAGTCAACCAGAAGCGGTGGAAGCCATCATACAGAGTAATTACATGGATGACTACCTCGACAACTACAGAAGCGACACGCATATCAACAGCGGTGAAGAACATACACCTACAGGCGAAGTTTGAACTCAAAAAATGGGTTTCAAACTGTACAGAAGTTCTAGAAAATATAGACCCGACACAGAACAGGACTGAAGTAGTCAACATCGGGAAAACAGTACAAAAAGATACTCGGACTGATATGGAATCCGAGTGAGGACACGCTAGGCTTCAACCTTACGTTCGCACGTCTACCAAGCGGCATCTTGGACAAGGAGGCGCCGACGAAGAGAGAAGCACTGAAAATCGTCATGTCACTATATGACCTGCTGGGCCTCGCCTCTCCAGTAACTATTCGAGCCAAACAGATTCTCCAGGAGGCTTGGAGGCGAGGAACCAACTGGGACTAAGCGCTCGAACCAGACCTGTCCGCCTAGTGGAGAAGTTGCAACAGCTCAAGAACGTCGACTTACCAAGATGCTATCTGAGATACAGTGAAGCTACAGAAACAGAAGTCCACGTCTTCACCGACGCAAGCGAGATGGCGTACGCAGCAGCTGTCACTGGCGATCGACAACAGCAGACGGTAAACAGCACGTCACTCTCGTCATGGCAAAGGCGAAAGTGGCACCAATCAAACTACAGTCAATACCGTGCCTCGAGCTACAGGCCGCGGTATTGGGAACCCGCATAGCAGCAGCCGTCATAGAAGAACACGGCATCAAACTCGCATCAATGACGTACAGGACAGACAGCAAAACCGTCCTCACGTGGATTCGAAGAGGATCGCGAGTATACAAACCATTTGTCGCCCATTGCACAGCATCTATAGAAGAAAACAGCAAGGTCGAAGACTGACGATGGACACCTACGAAAATAAACATAGCTGACAGCGTCACTCGCGACGTACCACACCACTTTGACTCGCATCATGAGTGGTTCCGAGGACCTAGTTTTCTGTACGACAAACTGTCGACGTGACCTACAGAGAAACCTCCAATCAACAAAGAACACTCACAGTCACTGATAGAAAAGGCAACAACAGCCCTTCTCTGACAGAAGTTATTCCAGATCGTGAAGAAGTGGGAGTGACTATTTCGTGCTGCAGCGAGCGTCCTACGCTTCGTATATCCCTGTTAAAAGAAAACGGAGAAAACGTTCTACAAATGTACACAGAAAAATACAGAAAAGGATTCTGACTGGAGAAAACAGAAGAAGGCGACCAAACCCCTTCCCAAGATGACGGCGAAGACATGAGGCACTCGGGTCGAGAAATACACTATTGAAGCAGAACTTCTCCGAAAAACAGAGACACTACTCATACAGGTCTCACAGCAACAGTAAAGACTGTTGCTGTTGCTCTCAAGAAATATCAAATCTACAGCAACAGAATTCCATAGAAAAGGACAGTCGACTGAGGCCGCTTCGTATAGAATTACGCCCGAGATTTATAATGTATCTCTGATCCAAGGATAGAGTCAATCTAAGATTGCTGTTCACTGCGCGATCGATCTCCAATCCACATGCCAATATGAAAACTATGCAATCTTTATTTTTTTTTCGATCCAGATTGCGAGCGATCCTTTCCCTCCCGACCGTTCCGTTTCATACGGCTGAAAAGTCGTATCGCCGCCATCCACGAAATAACCGACGATGCGAAGCATCCACCCATTCTACACGGTGACCATCGCATCACCCAGTTATATATAGACTGGACACAGAAGCCTACAGCACAGCGGTACAGAGCTCACCATCAACGAGGTGCGACAACATTATTGGGTTATCGGGATGTGGCCGACTACGAAGAAGATACTGGCACAATGCCCACAGTCTCGTATTCGCAAGGCACAACCCTCCGTGTCTGCGACCGGCGACCACCCCAGAACGCGCCTAGCATATCATCAGAGGCATCACCTACAACGGGCTTGACTACTTCGGCCCGCAGCTTCAAAAAAAGGTACGTAGCACTATTCACGTGTCTGACCACCAGAGCCGTCTACCTCGAGATCGCCGCCAGCCTCAGCGCAGAATCCGCTATACTGGCGTTGCGCCGGTTCGCCATGCGTCGAGGCTGCCCTACCGAGATCCAATCCGACAACGGCACCAACATGCACGGTGCCGACAAGGAGCTCTGAGACGCCTTCCAATGGGAGGCCAGTCGCCGAGGCATCGTGTGGCGCTTCATAACGCCATCAGCACCCTTCAGGGGGGCGCCTGGGAGCGCCTTGTCCGCTGTGTGTAGTCCGCCCTGTACGCCGTCCTCCACGAGAGACATCCACACGAGGAGGTGTTGTCCACCTTATTGTGTGAGGCAGAGTACACTGTAAACAGCCGGCCGCTCACGCACGTATCAGTAGACAGCGATGATGACGAGGCCATCACGCCGAATCACTTCCTTCTCGGCGGGTCAGCGAGGTTGCCAACACCTGGCAAAGTATCGACAGCAAAAAGATGTGGCGGCGCTCACAGATTCACTTGTTATAATTGGTGTAATTTTGTTTATTTTTTTAAGTTTGTGGTAAGATAAGTATTCTGATTACAAAACACTTTTTCTAAATTTTATTGTACTTTTCTATTTCTTCCTTAATAAAACTTTATTAATATCATAATACAGCTTTTATTTCAAATGAGACCAATAATAGTTAAAAAAATATCAAAGTAATAAAAACGTACAAAACCACTAAATTTTAATATTTCGAGTTCAATAAATTCAATAACTGCATTTATTTCACCAAATTTTACTCTACCAAATGTATTTAGCTTGTAGGAAAACTGAATAAATAGCCGAAAGAAGTAGCTAATTGTAGTTACGTTATAAATAACAGTTGTGGCAAAATTAAACAACTTGATTTTTTATGTGTTATTTAGTTAAAGTTAAAGATAGAGTTCAGTTTGTTAAAACATAATGCAAAAAGTAATCAGGTCCACAAAATATAAAATTACCGACAGTGAAATTGTCTCACATTTTTTTAACAAATGTACATTAACTAAAAAAAAAACACTAAATCGCGTTTATCTCAGAACTACAAAATCAGAGTTATTTAATTTTCCAACTACGGGGACGATAATTATATGATAAGTTAAAGGAACCTACGAAGACCTACAAGCCTAACAGTCCCTACGACCCTAAGCCGTAGGGCTTATAGGGCTTAAGCCCTAACCTACCATATACCTAGTGTGTGATAAATAAATATATAAATAAGTCCAGGATGTCTGCACCATGCGACCTAAGGTTACAGACGGATAGTAGACAGGAATACCAGGTTCGGGAAGGGTACACTCACTGCCAGTCCCGCAGACTCACGAGACTGATCAGAGATGGCTAAATGTGTCTTGGCCACAGTGAGCGGTAATGAGACAAAAATATAAAATTCAAATCTAATTTATTTACAAAATGTTCTGCTTATATACTACTTTTTCTTAACACACACTATTATACAAAGTCTATGTGTCCTATGCGTGTAAGATGCAACCAAATCATTATTTTAACTGGGCCGCGCGTAAGCCAGGCCGAGTGCTGAGTCAATGTCCAAAGGTAACATTGAACAATTTTTCACACAGTCCATCCATCGTTTCTTTGCTCTTCCTCTACTTTAGGATGCACACTAATCGTTTGAAAAACGGATTTATTGGCCGTCCTATGATTGATATTAATATCATATGTTAATTCATTGAAAACGAAAAAAAAAACCTAATTTATTTATAAATAAATAAAAGTTGTGCTACCCACAATGCTGTGCTCTACGCTACCCACAATGTTGCCTTCAATGCTACCTGCAATGCCTCTCTATGGCTACCCACAGTGCTACGCGCCTTGCTACGGCGTAGCACGGACGGAGCTACGACTACGCTAGGGTTTCACACTTTCAAAACACTACTTTACTTTAACTATAGGGACAGAAAGATTCAACAAAGGCACCCTCTACAACATCGCGTTCTTGGAGACCCAGCGCTTCGGCACTTGGGACTGTCTGATCTTCCATGACGTAGACCTGGTGCCTGAGAACGAGAGGATCTCATACTCCTGCCCAGAGCATCCCACACATATGGCTGCTGCAGTAGAATCGTATGGTTATATGTAAGGAATCATTTAATATGCTCATTTTGTTAAGTGAGGTCCTGAGGTCTTAACAGAAAAATGAATAGCACTGACTGGCACACACAACAAGCTATAAATTTTCCAGTATAACATGGCCTAGCTTTTTATAGATTTCTCGTACAGTGAGAGATATTCTTAAAAAGTTTTGTATAACTTGATTGGTCGCCGTGCGTCCGACTTGTAAAGTTTTGTCTCTTTTTCGCAGTTTAAACTAAGATGACACTTAAAAACGTAAACGGCTACGGGCTTTCATCATCATGTTTGAATTACATGCCTATAAAGGTAAATGTGGCGACACTTGGGGGAGGCTCATGTCCAGCAGTGGACAGTGGACTTTGGCTGAAATGATGATGAAATATACTTGTAAAGATTTTTTTTGCAATACTTTTAACGATACACAGGCAGTTCTGTCCTTTTTAAGTCTTTTCTTCGGTGTCTTCAAAACTTCTGCTGTCATAGAGTACAATGCCAAAATTGAATTATTTCAGTCGACCACCATACCGAATCTACTTCGGCGGTGTAACTGCTATCACTCCTGAAGATTATAGAAAAGTCAACGGCTATTCAAACTTTTATTGGAACTGGGGCGCAGAAGATGATGATTTTTATGTCAGGTGATACTTTTTGCTTGTATGTGCATCGCTGTAGATTGTGACTCCCACGGTAGACACTTGTGACCCGTATGGTAGACCTATGTGACCTTCCTGGTCGGGCGCTTCCTCACTGGGAGCATTCGTCGGTAATCTAACAATCAGATTCGGTTTTGTACAGAATAAAGTCAAATCTACATTACAGACTCATGGTGAAGGAGCACCTGTAGACTCTACTGCTCGACTGATCTACTGCTTTACTGTCTGACTTAATTCTATGCAAAATCAATTCTGATTGTTAGATTTCCAACGAATGCTCCAGCTGAGGGAGCGCCCTACCACGAAGGTCACATGGCCCAGCTCGGTAAACTCATGATGTTACCCGTGCGGTAGACTCAAGTGACCCCGTGTAGTAGTTTTAGATGACCCGCGGTAGCAGACATCTATGACCAAAAAGGTGGTATCGTAAGAAATGCACGTTAGCAACGCGTTTTTGTGTAGTGTGGTCGGAGACAAGGCTCCTGAGACGATTGCAATTTCCAAAAGAATAAGTGTCAAGAGATAAAATTGTTTGTTTCTAAGAGGTAGTCTCTGAATATCCTAATTCTACAAGTTCTTCAACAGATAGAAAACTATACTAATGCCCAGTGCTTTAAGATACGATGTCATCTTTGTGGAAAAAGTCGCGTGTAGAAGCGTGTCTACTACAAGATTACAACTCCCAAAAACTTGTATTTTTCATGGGCTTTTTGTTTCAGAATTAAATCCAACAATCTGGTTGTGTCGCGGTATAACAGCTCCATAGCTCGGTATGCTACACTAGCACACCCTTACAATACAATAGGAAAAGAACGGTAAGCTAACTCCTCTTTCATTTCATTTGATTGCATATTTGCCGGTCGTAGTGAACAGACGTATCGAACAATTATTGCAATAAACAAATAATCACTTGCGAAATTGTGACCTAGTTACAAATAGCCAGTAGTAACGCATACTTGTATAGTACATTTGTGTAAGGTGTATTATTAGTAGAAATGACCGGTGTTTAACAGGAACAATATATTATCCTGGTTCATGATGGAGGATAGTCCATTCAACCGGAGTAGTAAATGCGTTCGCTCCCCGCCTTCTACACCTGTGCCCGGCACCTGTGCACCTCTGCCCGTGGCCGTACCCAGCTCTTCCCCTGTGCCTGTTGCCGTACCCACCTGTACACCTGTGCCTGTTGCCGTACCCGCCTCTACTCCTCAAGCGCCTATCCAAAGGAACGATGCCCCTGCAGTTGTCTCGACGGCAGAACTTCAGAACTGGATGGCGATTATCGAACAGAACTTAAAGGAGGTGTGCGCTATTGCAAATGAGGGAAAGCTGAATGTGGAGCAGAAAACGCGCATCATTAATCTAACCCGGAAGGTTAGTTACGGGACCTCGCAGATGGCCGTCATGTACCAGTCCGTCAAAACTAAGGCCCTCCAATCGCAATATGCCGTCAGAACTCTGGAAAATCAACTCGATCTTTCGCAGCAGCTACAGAACCTTAAGCTGAGTATAGAAGAGTCGACGAAACCTGCCCAGGGATCTTCCTTTGCTGACATGGTAAAGAAAGGTGCCAACAATTTTATCCAGCCAAGTCACGTAAGTTCTGTGGCCATCTATCCGAGTGACAAATTGAAGACCAGCGATGAGACGAAAACTCTTGTCCAGAAAATTATCAGCCCTGAACAAATGAAGCTCCACGTGAGAGGCCTGCGCAAGACGAAGAACGGCGGTGTCATCATCAGCACCGAGACGAAGGATGACATTGAGAAGTTGAGACAATCGGCGCAGCTTACCAAATCAGGCCTAACAGTCGACGAGCCCCATAAAAGAAAGCCTAGGGTTGTAATTATAGGAGTGCCGACGTCTATGCAAGAAAATGAGGTTTTTACCTGTGTGTACAACCAGAACCTAGCCGAAAAACTTCAGGATTGCAGCCTTGAGACGTTTTTGAGCCTTATTAAATTAAGTCATAAGTCAGGTAAGAAAGATTCGGACACATGTAATTACATTGTTGAGGTATCTGCAGTCATACGCAAAGCCCTGATATCACAAGACCGAGTTTTTGTAAATTGGTCATCATGCCCTGTGAGAGACTTCACTTTGGTCACAAGATGCTACAAGTGTCAGCAGTATGGACATGCGGTCAAGTCATGTCGACAGACATCGTATACCTGCGGTCACTGTGGTGATCAAGGTCACTCAGTAAAAGAATGTCCAAAAAAGGCTGACGAACCAAAATGCGCTACTTGCTTGCATTTCAAAAAGCCAGACAAGCATAACACAGGTGCTGCTGACTGCCTGGCGAAAATAATGGCTGAAAAAAGGTACATCAATTCTGTAGATTATGGAGGCGCCGAAGAGCGCCGTTAATTAGGTATTTTTCTGACGTTTTTTATTTTATATTCTTATTAAGACTACCATTATGATAAATAGTTTAATTAATGATTTAGATAATTTCTCTGTATCTGAGTCCAAAGTCTGTGAAGCTGAAAACTGCAAACAATATCTATCCGGATACAAATCTCCACTAACCATATTAACACAAAATATTCGCAGTGTTTTTAAGAATTTTGATAGCTTTAGTACATTTCAGCAACGGCTAAACATAAATTGTGACGTTATTGTTTTAACCGAATGCTGGCTTGCCAAACCATATAACATTCCACTAATCCCGGGATATAATATGTATAGAAGTACCCTAAATTACAACCAAAATGATGGTGTGATAGTTTATGCAAGAAATCATCTGAACGTTTCTGTTGAGGAACCTGATATGCACGACTGTAACAGATTGTTAGTTAAAATTGGATCAGATTTTG
Source organism: Xestia xanthographa (assembly GCA_905147715.2). Lineage (NCBI taxonomy): Eukaryota > Metazoa > Arthropoda > Insecta > Lepidoptera > Noctuidae > Xestia > Xestia xanthographa. Next base: position 8,955,605 of record LR990660.1, on the reverse strand, counting down.
CGATATTAGCATTATATCGACCTCCGTCTTTTAAAAATACTAGCAATTTTACTGACTCTCTGAATGAGACCTTGCAGAACCTGTCATCCATCAAAAACACGATTGTAATTGGAGATATTAATATCAATATTCTTCCAGGAAGTGCTGATGATTCTGCTCAGGACTACCTCAACCTATGCGCCTTTCATGGCCTGCTCCCAGCACACAGCTTTCCTACACATCACAGTGGCTCCTGTTTGGATTATATTATGCTTAAATCGAATTTCCCTTCACTTGCACTTGTTGTTAACTCAACGATAACCGATCACAACGCTGCCCTACTAACCCTAAATTGCAAATTACCTAAACAAGGCACTTGCAAAATTTCTAAACTGAATATAAATAGACTTGAAGAAGATTTACGCGTCATCGATTTTGCTCCAGTCTATAATTCCGCTGACCCGCAGTTTTGCATGTTGTTTGTAATTCAAAACTTACGAAATGCAATTCAGAAAAACACAGTCATATCGCAGTTGACCAACAAAAATCACAACATAAAACCATGGATCACATCAGGTCTTATTCGCTGTATGAAACATAGGGATAAACTGCATATGAAAGCTAAATCTAATCCAGAAAATGTTGTATTGCAACTTTCGTACAAAAGATATCGAAATTTCTGTAATGATCTTCTTAGGAAAATTAAAAGCAACTACGACAAAGTGGCATTGGAAAAGGCTGGAACAAATAGTAAAAAGATCTGGAAATATATTAAAGACGCAACGTATACTACAAAACAATGTGAGTCATCTTCAAGTTTATTACAAGCACACTCGTCACCAGTGGAATCCGCTAACATAGCAAATAATTTCTTTATTAATGTGGGTAAGTCTCTAGCAGAAAAAAATCTGGGTCAATCCCAAAACCTGACGAACATTCCTTTAACTTCTAACACTGCTTTAACTTCCTTTGCGCTGCTAGATACTGACGAGACTGAGGTAGATAGTATGATCATGACCTTGAAAGAAGACTGTGCAGTTGGCTGGGACAACATTTCGAATAAAATTCTTAAAAGATTCAAGGACATTTTGGTACCACCACTGACCTATATTTTCCGCATTTGTTTATCTTCAGGGCATTTCCCAGAGTGTCTCAAAAAAGCTGTAATTATCCCTGTATATAAATCAGGCAGCAAAGAGCAAGTGACAAATTATAGACCTATTTCTTTACTACCTTCTATGTCAAAAATATTGGAGAAAATAATAAACAAAAGGTTGTTGAAATATTTGGAAGATAAATCTATTCTGTCTAAAAGGCAGTTTGGATTTAGACCTAAAGTTTCAACTGCCGATGCGGTACATCATCTGACTGACTATCTAGCGCAAGAACTTGACAAGGGTAACCACACAGTAGGAATTTTCCTGGACCTCGCCAAAGCTTTTGACACAGTTTCCATTCCAACTCTATTGCGCAAGCTTGAGATCATGGGTGTAAGAGGCACCCAATTGAAAATATTCAAAAGTTATTTAGAAGATCGTTCCCAGTGCGTAAAGATTGGTGATGTACTCAGCGCTGTTCAAAAAAACACATTTTTTGGTGTTCCCCAAGGAAGTATTCTAGGGCCCACCTTGTTTTTGATCTACATAAATGACCTTTGCAATCTAAAGCTAGAGCATGGTACTATCATAACTTACGCTGACGATACTGCTTTACTTTTTTCGGCTGACTCAGAAAATGAAGTCTACAAGCTTGCGCAACACGGATTTAATATTGTAAATAAATGGCTTCAAACTAACTCACTAACTCTAAATGCAGAGAAGACAAACTACATTAAGTTTTCGATGCGCAAGCATGTATCCAATATCCCCTCAGCGTTGCATGCTCATTGTTGCCCAGTCCCTGCAGATAGCCAGTGTCAGTGTCCCAATATTAAGAAGACTAACAAAATAAAATACCTGGGTATTATAATAGACGAAACCCTTTCATTCAAACAACATATGGAAGCTCTAAATAATAGAATTCGTAAGCTGATATTCGTATTCAAAAAACTACGATTTATAACAGATCCGAAAATACTTAGGCAAGTATATTTTGCGCTATGTCAGTCAATTCTGACTTACTGCATCACTTCATGGGGTGGGGCGAGTAAAACTCTGTTATTGCCCATCGAAAACTTCCGTCTAATATTTGTGTGATTAAACTTTTGAACGTTTTCTTTTTTACAGACACATACTCCTCATGCTGTCAAAAATACGTTACCGCAAGGAAGGTCTTGGAACCACGAAGTACAAGCTTTTGAGAGTCACTGAAAAAAAACTGTATACCCACATATTAGCTGACGTAAATCCTGCGAGAATGAAGCTCGACATGAAAAGTATCATGCAGAGCATCGTTCGGTTACACGGGGAAGCTATTGTGCTTGGACGAAATGAATTTATATTGTCACAAACCCTGGTAAACTGAAAATGTCCTTATAGTGATGTGCTTTTCTCCATACTAATCATTATTCTTCGAGTCCCAAACCTCTTTTACTAAAAATCTGTTTGTGAGTTATTCAAGGAGGATGTATGATGTTGCTGGTTTAAAACAGTAAGGTGGTGTTTCGCGATGTGTAGTAGCTAGTTCTCTTGTAAATTAAAAGAAGACAAAACTTGTACTTGTACAGTTTTCAGACGATTAATTTATCGAGAACTTACTCAGACGTCTGAAAGAGGCTGGTCTATATTTTAAATGACTGACGGCAATGATTGAGAAATTCGTTTATGAATAAAATATTTATGTCGCTGGTTAAATTTTAAGCAAGCCTGTTTTAACTTGCAATGTCATTTAGCGAGAGTCATAATAATTCACGTATACAGAATTTAATTACTGATTGAGTAAAATTGTTTGGTTCTTGTAAAAAATAATTATTAATCGACGAAATGATTCTCAGTGTTTGCCTTCTTGTGTTGTCTTCGTTTTTGAATTGTTTGTAATAATTAATAATACTTAATGAAATATTAAATATTTTTGACTAAATTATATATGTATTAAAATTTGAATATTATGAATGTAATGAACAAAGTGTAATTAATTTAGAATATTTGAATTACATTAAAGAATACGTGATTTTAAAAAGCACGGTTTATGGTTTTACTTTTACTCAAAAATCAAAATCAAAGCATTTATTTCAAGTAGGCCAGTTACAGGCACTTTTGAATTGTCGAAACAAATATGAAAATTAAATGTAGCTACAGTCCCAGTCACAAGACATAACTGTGAAAGTACAGGTCTCCCAAAGTGATAATGCACATAGAAATCTTCGTCACTGTTCGGCAACGGTCGTATTCCCCGAGCGTCGGAAGACGATATGTATATAGAGTGGTTAAGTGCATTTTCTTCATGCATAATTTAGTAGAATTATGTGTTTTGTGCTAAAAGAGATAAATATTGATTTATCAGTAACGAAATTGATTCGATAATTCGATGTAAGTAAATAGCGAGGAAAACGACACGATTGCGAACATGCTACAATCTTTGTTGAATTGATTTACTTCTTCATACTGAAGCTGCTGGTGTAATGATGGAAGAAAAGAAGATTTGAATAACACAAGGTTTATACTAGAAGAAGAAAAAATGATTTTCAAACACAGGTTTACATTAAAATCTAATCATTAAAATCTCAGTTCTTAAAAAATGTATATATAACGTAGGTATTTTTAATATTAAGAAACGTGAAAAATGTTAGTGTATTTACCTATTTTACAAAATAAACTATTTCAATTTGAGTAAGATAATTAAAGTTGAAATTAAATTCAACTTTGAAAACAAAACCAAGAAGGGTGTGTAATAGCAGCTCTATATAATTCCACACAGAGAGAACACGTGCAGTCACCACCAATATATAAAGACGACTGACAGACCTTTGACTGACCGGCGACAGCCGCCGACCGCTCGAATTGTTTTCAATTGTTTCACATGATTTGACATATGACATTGACTCCTGTTTCTTTCGAACAAGGTACAAAATGCAAGTGCATTGTTTAGGGCTCTCTCCGATTCAATGATTCGGGTGTTTCCGGGAACACGACAATTTGCGAAGATTTGCATGCGCATTATTAATTTGGGAGTACTGTACTGTAGTTGCCCATTCCCTAGCGAAGATCTCTATGGAGAAGAACGGGCAAGAAACTCCATGGACACTCTTTTAAATCAAGAATATTTTTACAAAATCTTGGTTACATTATTCATGTTGAGATGGTACATTATGTGAGAACAATGTAGCAAGATGTGCACGTTAAAGGTGTCCATAGTAAAAACAAAACAAAAACAATTCAAAAATAAAATAAGCCGTGGCAACCAAGAGCTGACCAGTCCCAACTGACAGCGACTGACTGAATTCTTATTGCTCCTTTTTAGGGTTCCGTTATTCTTGACAAGGAACCCTTATAGTTTCGTCATGTCCGTCTATTCCATCGTGTGGGGGGGGGGGGGGGTATCATTGGTCTTTTAAAATGACGTAGGAGTTACTAATTTAATTTTTAGATTTAATACTACATTTACAAACACTTCCAGTAGGGCGTCCCCCCCTCTAAAAGCTAAACTGCTGGCTTGAAAAATCTGGAGAAACTAGTAATGATTTCATTTCATTTCATTTCATGAACTTTTAAGGAAAATTATAGCGGTTAAGATAACTCTAGTAGTTTAGCAGTAATAGTCGTTGAACCACAAAAAAAGACTAAGATACATATTGGCTGTAGTTGGTAAACTGACAGATGTCTTTGATCTATTAATCTATTTTTTTTTCTGACTGTATAAAAGTATAAAACCGCTAATTAAATAAAACTGCAGTTAATTGCTATTTAAATAATTACATTAAAATGTTCTCATATATTTAAAATAATAACTTTATAGAAGACAACGTTGTGCGTGCCTTCCATGAATCGCTATCGCAAAATACATTATTTCGGCCGAGAGAGGTGTCTCTTTTCCTGTACGCCGATATGATAGAGCCAGTGCCTAAAGATGAGTCACATCTACAGATCATATACGTGGAGATGTTGGGTCGGTAGACCATTGGACTTGCATTCTCTATATAGTCTATGCTTGCATTGTAGATGACACCATAAAACAATAATTCCAAGACACCAATCTCTAAAAAAACACATTATTTTGGGCCTGAATAGGTTTCTAAGTCAGTGTGAAAACCCTATTTATTTTCAATTAATTGCCAAATTCGATTTTTAGTTGCTTTGAAATCAAGTAATAGTTGAGTCATTGAGTTGACTAAACAGTGACGTCACAGTTTGCTATTGCCATACAAAATCTATGTGAGGGAACCGCGTTTTGACAGCTCTTAAAAAGTATCTCAATGACACACTGTGGATCTAATAGCGCTAGCATATCTGGTTCCCAACATCGTCATTGGTTGAAAATGTGGTAATGTCATTTTATATTTCAAAATAGCTTAACCTCATTGGTCAGATTAAGACCAGCTATGGTGGCGCCATCTTAGATTATCTTTGCCTGTGTCTCCCCATTTATTGGTGTGTCATCTACCCCATTCTATAAGTCCTTCCCAACAAGTTTACATTAACACGCTCTATTTCCGTATTTGGACAGCTCTAAAATCCAGTACACCAGCGTTCAACGCCAACTGAATAATATTGACTATGGTTTAACAACAGAATCGTTCTATTTTGTGATAAGGGTGATAACGGGCTACTACGGAACCCTACACTGCGCGTGGCCCGACACGCACTTGTCCGGTTTTTTTCTCTTAAGCTCTGTATTTTTGGTTTTCATTTTATATTTGTAATAATTAAGTTTAAAAAACAGCAAATTAAATCATGGTTTCCTAATAATTCATGACAAAAATATATTAATAATGTGTTAATCAGTAATCTCACGCAATCACTTCATAGAATTCAAGGTTAATACCTGTTAATACCTATCTAAATAAGTATAGGTCAGCACGCAGTGACCTTTCAAAATTATCAGTGAAATACCGGGAAATAGGGCCTGTATAAAGCACTGTTTACAATATTATTGACTAACGATCCCACGTGTTGGATTTTCCGATTTTCCTGACCTCTTAAAGATCAGCCGGGCGCTATTAGTTATTAGATAACTCTGGGTTTACCTAAAAAGATAAAAATCATTATCATCTACTACACTAGGCCATCGAGGCAGTTCCATAGAGTAGAGCTCTCGAAAGACATTTTATTTTTACCCGACTACTGCTAAGCTAAAAGAAAGGGTTATGATTTTAGCAGTCTATGTATTGTAAGTGTGTATGTTTCACCGTAGCGCCTAAACTGTTCACCCGATTTTGATGAGTAAGGTATCAATCGATTCGTTATTATGGCCCGGGTAACATAGGAGATAGCTAGATTTTATCCAGTAGTTGGGTTTTTAGTGGTAGTAAACCACACAAATTCTTGTTTATTAAGAAAGTTACCATCATAATGAGAGATTTTCTTTTTAGCTCTTCCCTATTCGCTGGATAGACGGCGCTAGGAGTAAGTATGATAATGCAAGGAACGGAACCTAAAATAACTGATTTTAACAAAGCACGAGAAATGTAGGTTATATTCGGAAGGTTAAGCAAATGAAAGTGTCAGTCAACGAGAGTATGTGACGTGACACAATGTTTTTTTTTCAAGCGTTTTGGCTTTGGCACCAACTATCATAGTAAGTTCAACGCCATCTATAGAGTTCTTGGAAACTAAGTTTTTTTTAAAACCTCAAAAGGAAAACCTCTCATTATATTGATTGAAATGCAGGTTGATTGTGTTAATCATCTCAAAGACAAAAGTGAATGACCACAGAGTACATTGAATAAATAATGACACATGGACGTATACAGACGGCATATTGACACAAAATTTTATTACGTTTCTTTGGCACTAGTTTTCGCACATATTTTTTGAATAATCCTAAAATACCTTCTCGTTCAAAAATTCAGCCGTTCATCAAGACTAATAGTGTTTTAAATGAATGTACCTACTCTTATTGACCCGACTTATTCCAGGGATTTTGCTGTTTTCAACATTATTCTGGAGGAACACAACGTTGTAGAATGCTCTCCTGAACTTTATACAAAGTTAATTGAAATATGAAAACTAGCAACTTGGTAAATATTATTCTCTAATCTCCTCAGATCTGTCAATAATCTCCAACGTTTTGATGGTTGGTGATGGTTCATGATCAGTGATAGGAATAGGTAGTGCTTATTAGCCTAAACTTCGAAGAAGAACAGAGAAAAGAATCGGAGGCTTCCTTAGACTATATTTTATTATGCGACCACGGCGAGTTTTTTTTTGTAAATTTTAAGAGTGCGTACCTAAGAGAGCGTATCATAGTTTTATGATGAAGAAGTCGTTTCCAAAATGTTCTTAAAAAGAAAACTTTCAGAAATTTTGATGGTTGTAACGACTGTGTTATGTTATGTCTAGTCGCAAACTTTAGGTAAACATAGACCAATTACTTATTCCAAATAACATTAATTTTTGATGTACTTACGTGATGTCCCGGAAAAAAATATAGTCTAAGGAAGTCTCCGATTCTTGTCTCTGTTCTTCGAAGTTTAGGCTAATAAGCACTACCTATTCCTATCACTGTTCATGATGGTCTATCACCATACCGTGATATTCATCGATCTATCACCATCATCATATCAACCAGCTACAGTACCACCCAAGCTGCTGGCTATAGGCCTCCCCTTTTTTGTGCCACACTTCCCGGTTCTGTGCATCCCTTATCCAGGTGTTTCCCGCTACTTTGACGATGTCGTCGAAGTTAGGAAGCTTTAGAAACCAGGGCCGATCTAGGATGAGATTAGCAAAACTGGATAGTTGCAGCAAAGTGCATGGCAGACACCTACTGCAGAGCAACTACTTGGTAAAGAAGGGACACTTTGTTAAATAGCGCCGTTGAAAAGCCTATGAGACAGTTGAGCCAACATTAGACGCTTTTCTTTTATTAAACATTATATTAATTGTAATATAATTGTAATAAATTTACGATAAATCTTATTTGATTTATCGTAAATGAAGTGAAAGAAAAGATGACCAATCGTTCCTACAAAACTTTGTTGGTGTCATGTAAAAATGCAATAAGCGTGCTTTTCTATGGGTGCAAGGGGCCGCCTCGACACGGTAATATTATGATACAGTAGTGTAACTCGGCCGCATGATAGAAATAAATGCCTACAGCCGCGCGGTACGTAAACATGCGTTAGGGCTGCCCGTCTCCAGCATTTTAATTACATTTGCCTACTTTCTGTTTCTATTTAGTTTTGTGATTGTAAATATCCTTTTTATATAAATAAATTAAATACTTTGTATATTGAATAGGAAGTGTTCAATAAAAATGCGTGTTGTTTTTTTATTGGTAGATTTAATTAAAAAAAACATGTTTTTGTTCGAAAAACAAATCGGGCTTATAAATTTGCGACCGAAAAATATTTGCGCCTCGACTGAGTCGTACGAAATGCTTTATTGTTAAATTTTAAAGTATAAGAACCGAAGTTTTAACACAAGCGTTAGTAGGTAGGTACCTACCGTATCATGATTCATTCAGAACCGCATATAACTACCTATTTCACTCGTCTCAATAACTTTCCGTTACTCTATTCGCTTTATTTATTAATCCAAACACCTTTTTTTTCGTGAGATAAAAGGAAATACTTATCCATTAAAAAGACACACATTATGTACTTACCTACTAGTAAGTAAAATTATTTTATAGTCTTACCTTTCAGAGTTTCCAGGTAATTTAAAAAAACTTATGTCTGGATGCGTTATTGACGAATTCATACAACCAAAAACAGCACAATATTTCCTACTCGTCATATTAACTGATTTTTAGAGAAAAAATCGCGCGGTTATTGTTAAAAAAACAACACACCGTCCGTTCGACACTGCGGTACAGCCGTCTGTCCAACTGTCTGCGCCCCAAGTGCACCCTTAGATCGAGGCGCGTAGGTATAGCTCGCGTTTCGTCCGTTTCTATGAAGTCGGAATACTGTATCATAATACTACTGTGGCCTCGACGAGCGAGAGAATCGCGGCGATATTATCGTCCTTGCCACGTTTTCTATACAGGGTTCTTTTGGGCCGTCTCCACGAGAATAGAGATAGAATAGAAATACGTTGAATCGCCGCGATTCTCAAATCAAATCAAATCATCTTTATTTGTGAACACAGGTATTGTAATAAAGGTCTTATTCATACATTTTAGTTCGCTCTATGTCCTACCAATGAAATTGGTGTACAAATATTGTTTTTATTTTAAGTAATAAGTCTGGATTTATACAATACAAAGTCAGGTTCGAGTAAATAATGAGAATTCAATGTATTATTTATTAATGAATCAATTATAATTTATTTTTCATGCATGTCAACGGTATATTATTAAAGCTATTAATGTCAAATTTTGTAAAATTGAAAATAATGTCAATTAGATGTCCCTATTACTAATAAATAAATTAGAAATAAATTATAATAAGGGCTGGTAATGTCATATTTTATCATTTAAAAATTCTTCGATAGAGTATTTACGTCTTTTCTATTAGAAATGAATGCAATTTACTTTTGAATTTGCGGACATTAGCTTCACTCCTAATACATTTTGGTAATTTATTATAGACCTTTGGAGCCATTACAAAAATACTGTTTCTGTATAGTGCAGTACTAGATCCGACTGTTTGTAACCCATCACCACGGCGCTGACTAGTTACTCGAGCAAATTTATGTAAATTATTTTTTACGAACATAGGCCATACGTTTCATAGATGTAGGTACAACGATGGCATAGTTTATATTATTGTATTTAAAAAAACGGTTTGCAGCTGTCTGTTGTCTGCAAATTATAAATAGCTCTTATACACCTTTTTTGGCACTTATATACGATATCTTTACCCGTGGCAATGCCCCAAAATATAATTCCGTATCTCAATGTTGAAGCTACTAGACCATGATACGCTGTTAGGACTGTTGCTCGATTGGCCGTTTTACTTAACATGTGTAAAGCATAGGAATGTTGGTTTAGCTTACTGCATACTTTGTCAATATGGGAATTCCATTTTAAAGTGTTTTCTATATTTAGTCCAAGGAATTTAGTCACTTTCGCTTCATTAATAGTTTTGTCATTGTATTTAATATTTAAGTCCAAATTGTAATTTATTCTTTGTTGAAAATTCATTAATACTGTTTTACCAAGATTTATAATCAAATTATTATTATGCAGCCAATTCACAACTGATAGTAAAGTAGAGTTAATCTCAGTCTCCAGTGTACTTATCTCGTCACTATTGAAAAGTAAAGTGCTGTCAGTCGTTGTCATAGGATATGGTGATGCTGACGGAAAGTCATTAATATAAACAATAAATAAGGGGGGTCCGAGTACACTACCTTGTGGTACTCCATAATTTACCGCTCTCTGACTGGATTTATATGTTATTTCGTTTTTTTTAGAAATTCTACTAATGGAAGTTATTTGTTGCCTATCACACTGATAAGATTTTATTAAATATGATATATTTCTTCTTATTCCGTATGCATTAAGTTTATTTATTAGTAATTTATGGTCTGCGCGATCAAAAGCTTTTGACATATCCATATAAAGCGCTAGAGTTGGTAGCCTCTTATCCACTCTACTGGTAACCATATGTAAGAAATCTTAGATGGCCATGACAATAGATCTGTTTTTCCTAAAACCTTTCTGGTTTTCAACGAAAACCTCTTTCTCTCGCTCGTGGAGGCGGCCCCTAAGGGACAGCTCTCCGCAGACTGATGGGGTGAATTCAGTATATTATACTAAGCTAAGATGACCGGTACAAGAAATTATTTCAGGAACATTATGGAAATCTAATAAAGATTTGTTTTATTTCCTCATACGCAATGTATCGTTACCGTGGCAAAACGCACATAGCGAACGCGATGACGAGTTCGATGAACTCTGTAGCTAGCTTTTGATTTTAGCCGTATTATTTACATTCCATTAAATAAAATTCCCTCATAAATGGAGTGACGAAGCACTCCATTTATGAGGGAATGTAATTTTACATGGAAATAAAAGAATATTAAGGTGGATAATTTGCAGGCCAGTGCTAGGTTGTGTGTTGATGAAAATATGATTCGCGGCTGTAAGACGTATGTAGTTACAGAATTATAATCATCAAAATCGTCAATACAACCCACCAAGTTCTTATAACTGTCAAGAATGAGTATTTCATGAAAAAATCACTCTTGCCTCCAAATCCAAAAAAACGTAAATAATATGAATTTCGCGGGCTGCCCTGGAAGCATCCACCTTAACATGAAAATTTTCCTGAGAAAAAATCCGGTGGAATAACATTCAAAATAAGGAACTGAAACTGTCAGTTTGCGGAGGGCTGTCCTGCTGATTTTCCCTCCTTCTTTCACAGGTCTAGAAAAACAAGAATGATGGACACCCACATTCACGGTACCCGGAGAGTCTGGATCTTCGTGCTATCCATGCTGATTATCCTGGATTGCTACTTCCATATCTACGTCTACTACAACGTACTGCAAGGATCCGAAAAAAGAAGATATTTTAGTTTTAAAACAGTGCAGATACCTAAGAATTTGACTAATTATTATAAATATCCGTTGTGGAATGGATCGCGTGTGGCAATGGGTATGTTTTGTTGAATCACTTTGGTCTGGTGGCTTACCATGATCTGATGAAGCAGTTTATTTCAATGTGGGAAAGAAATGGATAGACGTCCTGTATAGCGCCGTCTCGTTCGCACGCTGTCATGTCATTATACTTACCATACCATACCATTCCTTGGAATGAGTTGGCTAGTACCGCTGCTGCTCGTGTTCTTCTGATAGGTTGGCGCTGGGCTATGAAACAAATCAGTAAATGCGACAGGCGATAAGTTAATCAGTTGCAAGTAGTAAGCAAGATGCTCTCGGCAAGTTTTCTGCCCGCTAAGCGAGCGCCGCTTACCACTAAGCGCTTTTTAACCGACTACCACAAAGCCATAAGAAAGCGTTAGTGTACGGCCTGAGTGCAATAGCGTTGGGCGGCGCGTTCTGCGGGGCGTCGAGCGGCCGACCGCGAGTTCAATGAGTGGCCATAGTGCACGCTCTGCGTTTAGGTGAATCCGCCGGCCACGAGAAGTATACGACAGCAGTTTTCAGACTACTTTTGGCAAAATACGTATATAATTAATTAAAACCATTTTTCCTACATATACCTAACCTAGCCTGGATAAGTACATTTTCTGTTAATAAATCGATTTATTTACTTTCAATGTCCAGTTTTTTTGCTAGTTCTCTCCACACTCTTGTTCTAAAATATTCTATTTTTGTATAAACAATGAGTAGATAACCATATTTCAACGCTCGTTTCGCCGCACGCCGCTCCGAAACAAACAGGTTTGAACTCGCTCGCGGTCGCGACGCGACGCCGGACGCCCCGCAAGACGCAAACACGCACGCTGCAGCCGCCGCGCGGCGGGCGTCTACTCAGGCCACTCACGTATAATATAATTGCATGTGTTTGACATGAACGCTGCACGCGCCGCCCCGCCGCACGCTCGATTCGAGCGGCTACTGTTTTCGTACACTTATGGTTTTAGCAATATAAGTATGTCATCATCATTCATTTCTCTCTTTCCCTTATCCCATTTTATTAGCCCAGCATATCTTCTTCTTACATTCTTCTCTATTACTCGTCACCTCATCAGACACCTCCTTTCAAGTCATATCATCCTTCACACAGTCCATCCATCGTTTCTTTGGTTTCCCTCTACTCTTATAGCAATTTATGTGTGTATGTTTGTAATTTTTATAGTCCACCGTAGCCCACTTTTGATCTTAATAAACGTGGTGTCAATCGATTCGTTATCACGGCCTGGGTGGGATGGTGGCGATGTGATTTCCAAAAAAGTGGAGACGCTGCAAAACACATTTTTGCTTAACCTCTCTAGGAGTGTGGTGTGTAATAGGCTTGTGTCCTGAAAAAATATAATTAATCCGTCAGTTAGATTATCAAAAAATATTCGACACGTATTTTTTCTTTTGTTACGTAAACCAGAATTGACGAAGATACGACGCTTTTGAAATTCTCAATACGTCACGCCGTGCTATAATGTTTAGTGCGTTGTGACTGTTTTATATGAGAACACACGATGTGAATGAAACCACCATAGAAACGAGACTGATTTTTATTGAGTACCCACAATGATGAAAAGATGAAGTTCTTAGCAAACTGACTACCTACCTTATTATCTACATACATAACATCTTCACACCTCTGTTTAAAAGCAATCTTACGATCATCGTTTCATTTAACCTATAGGTACAAAATCTTATCAGCAACAATCAGTTTATCTAAACAAACATGCAAAATAAAGTAAACACTTAACAATTATTGAGGAAGTAGGTCTAGGTATCTATGTAAATACGTATAATGTAAACATGGCTTAACAATGTTAAACTAAGCCTAAGATACATCATTTACGAGCACATCGAACGTTTTATACATTGTCTACCTATCTATAAACAGATGTAGCTAGGTGACGTTATTGAGTTGGCAACCTACACTTAATCTATGTGACAACAAATCGTTGAACCGGTCTGCGCGTGCGTTTTTGCGGAACCAATTCATTCTGCTGATCAATTGCCGATTTATTGTTATGTAGTATGTTTGAACGTCCGACTATTGGATCAGTACGGTAGTCGTTGTCTCTCGAGGTGCTTTCCTTATTATTAGTTTCTTCACTAATAGCAGGACAGCTATATGGGATTGTGTTAAAGTCCGAAATGTCGTTATCAACATTATTTCTATTTTTCCTCCCCGGTCCCGGTTTTTCGTCTGCTGTTACACTTCGCGATATGATATGATCAATATGTTTTTTAAATATTTTATCACTCTGGCGTACCTGATAAGAAACCGGACCCGACCTTTTCACTATAACGCCCTTTCCCCAATAACTTTTATTGTTCTTAAACTGCTTGAACTGTACCTTATCGCCTATTTCAAATTGCCGGACTTTACTGTTCCTTTTTTGATTAATAATATTTTGTTTCTCACGCACGCTATCTTCAATAGTTGGCCGGATTATATCACAGTGTGTCCGTATGTTGCGTCCCAATAATAACTGTGAAGGGGACTTGCCAGTCAAACTGTGCGGAGTCGATCTATAATATAACAAGAATTTATCTAACGCCAATTGTAAATCTTCCTTTTCAATAATAGCCTTTTTCAAACAATGTTTAATTATTTTTACGGTACTTTCTGCCGCTCCGTTACTACTTGGTTTGTACGGTGACACCAAAATATGATTTATATTACAACTGGCCATAAAATATTTGAAATCTTGACTATTAAACGGCGGGCCATTGTCTGATACCAACTCGCGAGGCAGTCCGAAACAACTCATAATGCGCCTCAACTTTGAAATAGTAACTTTCGCTGACGTTGTGCCTACACTATGAGCTTCAATCCATTTGGAATGAGCGTCAACGAGTACGAAGTATGTGTGATTGTCTAACGAAAAGAAATCAACATGAACTCTGTACCATGGCACTTCCGGCCATGCCCATGGGTGAACTGGAGCTGCCGCCGGCGATGGCCGTACACTCGCGCAAGTGTCGCAGTCCTGGCATTCTTTTTCTATGTCGGCGTCGATGCCGGGCCAGTATACATAGCCTCTCGCTAGGCTTTTACACTTAACTATACCCTGATGACACGCATGTAGCATTTTCAATACTCCCCTTTGCAATGATTCAGGAATAACGACCCGATGACCAAACAGTACACAACCTGACTCAATATCGAGAAACTCCTTAATAGTAAAATAACTTTTTAACTCTTCGTCTTTACAATACAACCAATTATGTTTAATGGCCTGCATCAATTTTTGCAATGTTTTATCGGCTGCGGAATGCTTGGCCACCATCCTATAATCTATAGGTGCTTGTTCCGAAATGAAGTTGATATACGATTCAGTTCGGTATTCTTTATTCTCTTCGATTACCGGTATACGTGACAAGCTATCCGCGACACAATTATGTTTTGAACTTATACATTTTACTTGATAGTTATACGCACTTAGTATAACGGCCCATCTTTGCAACCTGTTGCTTACCATGGATGGGATTGCTTTGTTTTCTTGAAAAATAGACGCTAACGGCTTACAATCCGTCACCAAAGTAAATCTAATACCGTATAAATAATCGTGAAATCTGTTCACTGCGAATATAATGGCCAGCCCCTCTCGACATATTTGCGAATAGTTGCGCTCAGCAGGCGACAGCGTGCGCGAAGCGTGCAGAACGGGCCGCAGCTCGCCGCCGCCGCCGCCCGCGCCGCCGGGCGCGCGCTGCGCCAGCACGGCCCCCACTCCGTACGGCGATGCGTCACACGTTACGTATGTCGGTAAACTCGGGTCCCAGTGAGCAAGGACTGGCGCTTCGCGTAATAATTGTTTTATGGATTGAAAGGCCTTTTCACATTTGTTTGACCATTCAAATTTTACATCTGACTTGAGTAACCCGTACAAGGGTTCTAAAACGCTGCTAATATTTCTCACAAATTTGCCATAATAATTGACCAATCCTAGAAAAGCTTTTACTTCACTTACATTAGTCGGTTGCGGTGTTTTATTTACCGCATCTATCTTGGAAATTTCCGTTTTTAACCCGTTTGCATCGATCACGTAACCTAGATACGATATAGACTTTTTAAAAAAACTACATTTCTTTTTTTCTACTTTTAAACCGCTCTCAGACAGTATTTTAAAAACCTGCATTAATCTATCCATGTTTTCCGACTCATTTGCACTACTTACTAATAGATCGTCTTGGTAGACGGCTACATACGGCATTCTAAACAACTTTTCCATTACTCTTTGAAATTTACTGGCCGCGCATTTAATTCCGAATGGTAACCTATTGTATGTGAACATACCTTTATTCGTGACTATCGTGCAGTATTTTTTTGCACTATCACTGAGAATCAGCTGTTGGTAAGCACGACTCAAATCGATCTTACTAAAAATTTTACCTCCTTGCAACGATGCAAAAATATCTTCAATTCGAGGAAGTGGGTACTTGTCATCCACTAACACCGGATTGAGCGTAGTCTTAAAATCTCCACATAATCTTACTTCACCGTTTTTTTTTATGACGGGGACCACCGGTGTTCCCCACTCGCTCCACTCGACGGGCGAGATGACGCCCTCCCTCTGGAGGCGCTCGAGTTCCGCGTCGACGGCGGGCCGCAGAGCATACGGCACGGGGCGCGCGCGCCGCCACACCGGCACCGCCCCCGCTTTCAACTCCAACTCGATTGTACCTTTGTTAAACGCTCCTACACCACTTGAAAACACCTCGGGAAACTTATTTACCAACTGATCACTAACCTTCGATTTATTACTACTATTATTGTCGACATGAGCTACTGAATGCTTTGTGTCTGGAATGGAGGGAAATTGTATGCCAAACGCACGCATCCACCTGCGACCGAATAATGAATTGCTGTCATCGTTATCTATCACAATTAATTTTAAGCCATGAACAATCTTGTTGTTGTATTGAACGCTACATTTAAATTCACCTCTCGGTAACACTTTCTGACCATTATACATTTTCAAACACGACTTACGCTGAGTTAACTCAATATTATTGAAATGTTTTAAGTACGTACTTCTGTTAATGATACTCATTCCCGCTCCAGTGTCACCTTCCATCACTAACGGCCTCCCGTTGACCCGTACTTTCAAGATCCACCTTTTGTCCTCTTCGTTATCACTCAACTGATACACCTGATTTCCCTCGTCCTCGCTAGAAGTCAAATCCTCGTATTCTACTTCGGAGGCAACTTTGTGCACGCTACTACGCTTTCGAAACCGACACACCTTAGCTACGTGGCCGCGATTGCCAAATACAAAACACTCCACATTCACAAATGGACCTGTTCTCCTGACGATGTGGTTGACTGCATCGGAAACAGCCGGCACGCTGCCGGCCGCTACCGCTGCCGCTGTCCCTGCTGGCGGCGGCGGGCGGCGCGCCTCGCTGCTGCGGCGCTGCGCGGCCGCGGCCTCGGCCCGCGAGCGAGCGCTGGCCGCGCGGCGCTCTGCCCCGGCCCGCACCGTACCCGCCTCCGTGCACGGCGTGTACGTTCTCCGCTGAGCTAGCGTTGCTGACGGCCCCTGCCGTCTCCTGTGAGTCTCGTACGGCGGCTTCTAACGACAACGCTAACTCCACTTTACATTTTACATTTTTTTTTTAATAGAACTTGTTATGAATTTTATATGATTATTGTGAATGTGGGGACCATGTGGGTCACATTTATATTTTTTGTTTATTTTTTCCCACAACTGTCTGACAGTTTGAGTACTCTAAGCGACCTACCCAAATGTCCTTTCTTTGGTATTGTTCGTCGTTTCGTTGAGCTCCTTGGGTTATAAGTCGAGCTACACATTAACTGACAAATGCTTGCACTGACTGGACAGGTCCACTCAAAACTGTATGGTTCTTTCTTCAAAAGACCATATCAGACACTAATCTGCATAGTCCTCATGTGAATTGAGCAAGATTGTCTGGACTTTAAAAGAGACTATGACCTCTGAGTTTGTTTCGGCTGTTTCTTCTCAGAGTAGTCAGGTACGAAACACCGGCCCCATCTAGTTTTAAAAAATGACGTGTAAAAGTGTTTGTAAAAACCTACTTGCAAAATAAACATCATTTATCATTTATCATCATTTATCATTTATCATTTATCACTGCTCGATCGAACGTCAACTCCGTCTCTGTCAATAACCTCTGCTTGATTTTGTCACTCCTCAACCCGAATACGAACTGATCTCGTAAATTCTCCTTGAGTATTTCTGTAGTAGTAAAGGCGCACGTCTTGCTGTTTTTTTTTAATTGTGCTAAGTATTCTGTTACCGATTGCGACTCGGTCTGTTTGTATGATCTGAAAATCATTCGTTCGGCTATGACTGACCGCTTTGGCGCCAAGTGAACTTCCACCAACCTGACCAACGCGTCAAAATCGGTATTTTCGGGCTTCTCCGGGAAACACAAATCAATCATAAGATCTAATGGTTCGGTGCCCACCACTGCCACTAGGTATTTCGAATACTCCGCCGGTTTGATGCCATGTATTGCGAACCATGCTCGCAACCTGCTGACGTACGTAGGCCACCGATCGACATTTAACTTGAATTCTTGTAGTTGATTGATATTCATGATCACTCCACTTGCTTCACCCTTCTGGCTTTCGTTTTTGATCGACATAAATACGCTAGGGTTCTTTACTCGTCGCCAAATGTTTTATATGAGAACACACGATGTGAATGAAACCACCATAGAAACGAGACTGATTTTTATTGAGTACCCACAATGATGAAAAGATGAAGTTCTTAGCAAACTGACTACCTACCTTATTATCTACATACATAACAGTGACGTCACGAGCCACCACTCTCGAGTTTTGATGCGTTTTATCTTTGTCAATATTCATTGATTTATTAAACAAAAAAAAATTTAATTGATGGTAGAAACTAGCCTATTGCACTGTGACGGTTTTAAATACACTACGCGCAAGCGAGTCAGCTATTAATTCATATTCTTTAATTTTGTAGCCACAAGTAATTTATGTTGATAAATTGTGACTTTTATTTTCAGATTATGAAACTAGATACAATTCCTCTTACTATTGGTTTACATCTATACAACGTCAGAGTCTGTTTAAGGATCTAAGTAAGTTTTGCACTTCTTATCGTATTTTTTTTTCTTTGCCCCACATTAGGAATTGCTTTTGTAACGGGTGCGTTTACAAACATTTAAACTTACATTCACAAACAGCCCGATTCGGAACAACTACATGTAGGTCATACAAATATTTGTTTTTTGTGGGAACCTATAGTGAACCTACTGACCAATTGACAATGTTTACCATGCATACCGAATTTCTCTTTCTTTCTCGTGTGGTTAGTATCTAAACTGGTGTCAGTATTTTTATGCCGCCCATGGGCCTGGTTTGTGGTCGAGATATATCTCTCAAGCAAGCTGGTTTCCTTACGATGTTTTCCTTCACCGAAGCAGAAGCAAGTGATCATTATACAAGACGCAAATGATGCCGAAAAAACAGAGGTCTTGGGTTCGAACTCGAAACCTATGACTTGGAAGTCCGACTATCACACCACTAGGTATAATTTTAATTATTTATTTATTTTTCATTCAGGTGCAAGCGCAACGACGAAGTACCCCCGGGATACGCCTTTGTGCATATTAAATACTTCTTCGTTAGGTAAGGTTATGTAAAAGTCTTGTCAATTGATTCCCAATAGATCGTAACCAGAACACAAAATCGCCAAAATTTTTGCCTTGGGTGGGTGACCAAAGGTTGAAGAAAAAGAAGACCCTTTCAATCAACGGTCTAAGAGAAAATGGTCGTTATCACGCTTGCCAGGTGAAATCAAGAACTGTCCGTACGATACTATACGTATATACTCTTCTTCGAAACAATAATTTTACTTCGAATGAAATAATACGCAATGTTACGAGATGGTAGCCGCTACCGTACCCTACAGCTACGTTGTAGCACTCAGCTACGCCGTAGCCCTCAGCTACATCGTAGCAAAAAAACTTGTTGCCAGCGCCACCTTACGCCGCATAAATGAATGCCGAAATAAAAAGTTACAATTTCAAAGCACGATTGAATTTTCGTAGGGTAGGGCGCTGTGAGTTGAAACTTCAATGAAAAAAATTGGTATTTTTTTTGCTATTCCTAGTATTGTGTTTGTCACCTCTTTTACTAAAAGATGCAGATTTTTTCCTCTGTTTTCTATCTTGGATTTGTTACATTGTAGGCGAATGTTCCGAGGGAGTGCCATAAGGGTTGAGCCTCGTCTATCACAGAGCGTGATGCAGAGCGCGTGGTCGATACTGTCGCGTGCGATAGGACTCCTGCGCTGTTTCTCGCTCTAACCAAATGACAGTTCTGAAGTACAGATAAGGATAGAAGCATCAAAAACGCGAATCCATGCTGATAGATGAGGTGCAACCATACGGCTAGCATGCATGCATGTTAGCACCCAAATGACAGTCTAAAATTGAACATGACCATAATGTTTTTTATTTGTATTAGAACATTTTTTTGTGAACCAATCTCAAAATGTGCTGGAATGGATAGAAGCAGAGAATCCTGATGTGGCACTGGGTGGGTACTACGCCCCCCCGGACTGCAAGCCTATTAACAAAGTGGCCATTATCATTCCTTACCGGTAAGTTCATTTTGGAGCAGTGCTGACCAGTGGTTCATCGGTTCGACCCTGGCAGTGGGGTCTGAACCTTCAGTTATGTGATTCATGTTGTTGTCAAACTCAAACTCGAATGGTAAAATGACAAAAAAAACAAAGCTACAGTCCCAGTCACAAGGCATAATAACTTGTACTGAGTACTGTAGTTGCCCATTCCCTGGCGTAGATCTCTATGGAGAAGAACGGGCAAGAAACTCCATGGACACTCTTTTAAATCAGAATATTGTTACAAAATTGTTATTATTGTTTCTTTGGTCTAGTGGTGGCACCGAGCGGCTGCTGAGCATGAGGACCTGGGTTCGATTCTCAGGTCGGGCAAAGTGCTGTTGGGTTTTTCCACGAGGAAGTTCTCAGTAGCAGTAGAGTCTGGATAACTGCCTGCATGGTTAGTGGCAATAGTCTCGGCCCCTATTTCATGGGTATTTCCCCACATTCTTTTTCTGGATACTGAGCCAAAATTCCTGACTTGTTCAGAGAATCCCGGACGTAAAGCACCCCTATGTTCGGATATAATACAAGTAGTCGACACGCAAAAAAGGAAATTTGTAGGTTCTTCTTGTGAAGAAAATCTTCCAAGAAGTACTAACCAGCAAGCCGACTACCGCCACCAAACAGCTTTGCATTGAAACCGGCATCGGCATGTCCTAGGTACAAATACTCTATGGCATTTGACATCTGCTAACACGCACTCGGCCTGCGTAACGGCGCATTCCAAAGAGAGGAGAACTGGCCCAGAAGTGGGAACGTTATAGGCCGATCTGGCTCTTAATTTCGATTTTTTTAATAAAATAGTTTATTTAATAAACTTATATTTCCGTGCCTCGGAAAGCACGTTAAGCTGTTGGTCCCGGCTGTCATTTGTCTTCTTTGACAGTCGTTACAGGTAGGCAGTGGCCCAAAAAGTCTGACAACCAGTCTTACCAAAGGGGGTATCGTATTACCCAGTACTAACTGGGTTGTGGAGGTCAGATAGGCAGTCGCTCCATGTAAAATACTGGTATTCAGCTGCATCCGGCTAGACTGGAAGCCGACCCCAATAAAGCTTGGGAAAAGGCTAGGCAGATGATGATTTAATAAACTTATATTGTCACTTACGGGATATCTTCCGAGATATTTTTTTTAAATTTTTATTTGAAAGAACCTGTAAGTGACAATATAAGTTCATTTATAAACCGTGAAAGCATAAAACAGTGTTTGAGTTCATTTAATTCCCAGAGAACGTCCAAGCAGTCTAAGCATCCTCCTCAACAACCTCCATCCAATGCTCAGAAAACAGCAGCTAGAGTACAGGATATTTGTCATTGAACAATATGGTGAGTTATCGAATCCTTGGTACGTGCGGTCAGCGCATACGAAAGCGCTCTACTGGCTGTAAAAACGCGTGAGGCCGCGTGTAAACACTTAAGGGGACTACAGGAGCTAAACGCGAGTTTTATAATGCAAAAAAGCATATGACTTACTGCAATAAACAAAACCTGAAAAATATATGATATTCTTCAGGATATATGCTAGTATGATAGTGTTTTGAAAACAATGCAACTAATTTAACTCTATAAAAAAATCACGAACTTATCTCTAAAAAATATTTTTAACAAGAAAAAACCATACATGCGATCATTCTGATGATTTGGAAAATAATTCTTCAAGTAACATATTGTTTTTTTTTTTACCAATAGATTTTTTGTAAATCGCAAAAAATCACTCATTTCGCACTATTCGGCCCGCAGTGACTGACGTAACAACCACTTTTTAGTGCAAGCTGATTAGAACTTTATTTTAATAATATTGCAAACGAAGTTTGAACCTCTACAAATAGAGTTGGTAATTTAACTCCTGTAGTCGCCTTAACAACTTTTAAAAGTGTTTTTCTCCTTCCGTTCTGATTAAAATTTCAATTTGTTACGACCATAGTATTCTGGAACTCATATTTTTATGAAAAAGATCCTATCAATCCTTATTTCTCGCGAAAATTGCTTTTAAATTTAGGAAAGTGTATACATATTGAAGCTCGTGACTGTACTGCCGCGCAAAGCTCAGCGTTGACGCATAAGAACGCCGCCGACAGGTCAACGTGAGAAGAAATTTTCACACTTTTCATAACGTTATAATTCGACATGGTCTAATCGTCCAAATCACTGTTAGATAGTTTCATCTTTACTTTATTTTTTACTTTGTTTCAATGAGAGGTTTTCTTTTTGAGGTATTAAAAAAGAAACAGTTTCCAAGAACTTTGTAGATGGCGTTGAACTCACTACGTTACTAGGTGCCAAGCTACGACGCTTGGAAAAACATTGCGTCACGTCACATACAGGTCTCCCAAAGTGATAATGCGCATAGAAATCTTCGTCACTGTTCGGCAACGGTCGTATTCCCCGAGCGTCGGAAGACGATATGTATATAGAGTGGTTAAGTGCATTTTCTTCAAGCATAATTTAGTAGAATTGTGTTTTGTGCTAAAAGAGATAAATATTGATTTATCAGGGGACCAAGTACGTAACAATCGATAACGATCGAATCGATACGATTCGATAAATCCGACTTTTCGATTGGTTAAAAACTCATTTTATCGAGAATAACTGTCAGATTTATCGAATCGTATCGAATCGAGTGCTACGTACTTGCACTGCAGTAACGAAATTGATTCGATAATTCAATTTAAGTAAATAGCGAGGAAAACGACACGATTGCGAATATGCTACAATCTTTGTTGAATTGATTTACTTCTTCATACTGAAGCTGGTGTAATGATGGAAGAAAAGAAGGTTTAAATAACACAAGGTTTATACTGGAAGAAGAAAAAATGGTTTTCAAACACAGGTTTACATTAAAATCTAATCATTAAAATCTCAGTTCAAAAGTATTTACAGCACTGATCATTCCAGAATAATATTACAATTACAAAAATATTAAAAAACGTGAAAAATGTTAGTATATTTACCTATTTTACAAAATAAACTATTTCAATTTGAGTAAGATAATTAAAGTTGAAATTAAATTCACCTTTGAAAACAAAACCAAGAAGGGTGTGTAATAGCAGCTCTATATAATTCCACACAGAGAGAACACGTGCAGTCACCACCAATATATAAAGACGACTGACGGACCTTTGACTGACCGGCGACAGCCGCCAACCGCTCGAATTGTTTTCAATTGTTTCACATGATATGACATATGACATTGACTCCTGTTTCTTTCGAACAAGGTACAAAATGCAAGTGCATTGTTTAGGGCTCTCTCCGATTCAATGATTCGGGTGTTTCCGGGAATACGACAATTGGCGAAGATTTGCATGCGCATTATTAATTTGGGAGTACTGTACGCTCGTTGACACTTTCGTTTGCTTATGCTTCCGAATAATTGTTTCTCCAAAACCTACATTTTCCTAGTAATTTTTAAGTCTTCAGTACATCTTTTATTTTTCTTTCGTGTTAATTTCAGGCTCACAATCAAAGAGCACGTAACCTAGTTTTTTCGAGCTTTGTTAAAATCTGTTTTTTTACGTTCCGTTCCTTGCAGTAAATTACCAAGTTCAGCGTCATCTATCCAGCGAATAGGGAAGAGCTAAAAAGAAAATCCCTCATTTACCGGTAATTTCTAAACGACTAAAAATATCTTCCTGTTTTTGAAGGGTATAATGTAATAAGGCACATAAATATGCTTTCTTTTTTGCCGCCCAACAACAACAGCCCATAACTTCCACTGCTGGACATAAGCCTCTCCCATGATGGGAGGAATTTGCCGTAATCTCCATGCTTGGCAGGCGGATTGGAGATTGCAGTGATGAAAGACTAACAGAAAACGCTGCTGCCCATTTTCTGGTCTACGGAGGCGCAAGGTGTTCTGCCTCAGACATTAGTCGCCTTATACGACACCCGTGAGTGTAATGGGTTTATTCTATTCTACTCTGCCTGATACCTCACGGCTTCCGCCTGCCGCCCAATAACAAAAAACCAATCAATTTTTCTTCCTAACTCTTGGTTTTGACTCTACTCTTCTCTTTCTTTAACCAAAGGCACAGAGAAGTTCAACAAAGGCACTTTATACAACATCGCGTTCCTGGAGACCCAGCGGTTCGGCACTTGGGACTGTCTGATCTTCCATGACGTGGACCTGGTGCCTGAGGACGAGAGGATCTCGTACTCCTGTCCAGAGCAACCTACCCATATGTCAACTTTTAATGATTCTTATGGGAATAGGTAAGAGCAGTTCGTGGCTAAATGATAACAGCCGCTCGGCTCGGTCTTTAGGTTAAGCCGTTCTTGCCTAGATTGGCCTGTGGATGGGTGACCTGTTACATACTGAGTTTTTTCCGTGGCTTGGAAAACATGTTAAGCCGTTGGCGGTTACTGGCATTCAGTGGTCCGAAAGTCTGACAACCTGTCATACCAAGGGGTATTGTATTACCCAGAACTAACTGGTTTGTGGGGGTCGGATAGGCAGTCGCTCCTTATAAAATACTGGTATTCTGCAAGCTGCATCCGGTTAGACTTAAAGCCGACGCCAGTATAGTTAGAAAAAGGCTAGGCAGGTGATAAAATATCAGAAAATGCAATGGTGGCCCAAAAGCAATCGCGGCACAGTGGTAACAGCCCCGACTAACGATCGGTAGGACGTGGCTTCGAACCCAGGCAGGCGCATTATTTTGTGTAATTTATTACACGACCAGCTCCCAAAACGGTGAAGAAAACATCAAAAGGAAACCGGCATGTCTTAGAAACAAAAATTCGACGACATGTGACTTCTACCAACCCGCACTTGCGAGGTGGATTATAGCCCCACTCCCTCTGTGTACGTAATAGAAGAGGTGCCGAAATGCCTAGTACTTAAATTGAGGTGGAATATTCAACCATAAAAGGCAACAAAGTCGTTTTCTCTCCCACACTCACTCTCCTTACAGCCTGGCTATCATTAATTCCCTATTTCTTCCTATTTCAGTGACCCTCGCAGAAGTAGTTTCGGCGGAGTGACGGCACTCACTCCTAAACAATACGAGACTGTTAACGGTTACTCCAACTTGTACTGGGACTGGGGTGTCGAAGATGATGACTTCTATGGCAGGTGAGATCGTCCTAAATAACTAGGAGCTCGATTTCCAGGTCGGAACAGGTTGCCACGGTTTTTCCAACAGGAATTTCACCAGTAGCAACCTGAAGCTTCAATTTGTGCTCGGTTGATGACAAAAGCCGTGTGGTATCCGGCGGAGTAGAATAGAACCAACCCATTACACTCACGCGTGTCGTATAAGGCGACTAATGTCTGAGGCAGAACACCTTGCGCCTCTGTAGACCAGAGAATGGGCAGTAGCGTTTTCTGTTAGTCTTTTATCACTGCGATCTTCAATCCGCCTGCCAAGCGTGAAGATTACGACAAATTCCTCCATTCATGAGAGAGGCTTATGTCCAGTAGTGGACGTTATGGGCTGTTGTTGTTGTTGTTGATGACAAAAGGTTTGACTTTTTTAAACTTTCACGATCAGAACACATTATAAAACACATGTAAACGGGTATTTATCGCGAATTTTACCTTCGCTTTGCCATGGCGGTACCTTCAATACTTGTCTTCCCGCGACCACGGCTGGTGCAATCCGGTCGAAACGTCCGTCGGGCTTATATTAAAGGTAAAATTCGCGATAAATACTCGTTTACATGTGTTTTATGAAAGGTTTGTCGCCACTTTTACATCTAGATACTACACTAATAATTATAAATGCATAAGTTTGGATGGATGGATAGGCTCGAATCACGCCAAACGGATCTGAATGAAATTCGGCACAGATCTGGAAATAGAAATAGGATACAGTTTTTTTTTCAGACTCTTACACATCTGTGTCTACATTTCTAATCCAACTTTCCTCTCGCAGGTCTGCTGGAAGAAATTTCTTATGAAATAAGCAGTACCTTTGTGCTCTTCTATCTTATGTAATGTCCTGTTAAAATAAATATCTTGTGTGTACATAAATAAATAAATAAATCAAAATTTCCACGCGAAATAGAAATTGAAAATTTGCCAATAATGTAGGTGTACAAACATGTTTGTTATTCTGATGAGAGTCCCGATACATTTTGCCTTACGGCATGCATAATTACTTAACACGTTTGCGAACGAAGTCGCGAGCAACAGCTAGTATGAACTGGTACACCTTTCGTAACCCATCTTGAAATACAGCCGTAATGTTATGTTACCTCATTTCAGGTAAAAATTAGCAAAGAACTAGACCTACTAGACCTTATTGTCTTTTGTTTACAGACTAGAAGCGAGTAACTACACTATCGCGAAATACAATAGTTCCATATCACGGTACACGGTGCTGGCTCACCCAAGCAACCTCAGCGATAATAGACGGTATAAAATAATTCATATTCACTGTTATTTATTAGGTATAATAATAATACTATTACAAATTCTGTGAAGTTCGGTAACAATGCCCTCATCGTACTTAATCGAGGGAAAGTGTTAATGTTACCGAAAAAACCCTTTTCAGGCCAACCTAGGTTGTCCTAGGCCGAAGGTATCAGGCTAGAACTCGTCACAATAAGACGATCGAGGGCACCTGGACTATATGGGTCGGTGCTCCAAGCAAACTAACACCAAAAACTACGTAAGAGTTGTTCAGAAATAGTCATTCATGACGGTGGTGTCATTTGGGGACATATTATGCGACATGGGTCACTGACAGCCGGCTTAGCATGGCAATTCTATCTCTACTCTACAAGACTCGACAAAACTCTTTTCTATACAACTTGACATGGCTTAATGTCTTGCCGGCTTAGCATGGCAATTCTATCTCTACTCTACAAGACTCGACAAAACTCTTTTCTATACAACTTGACATGTCTTAATGTCTTGCCGGCTTAGCATGGCAATTCTATCTCTACTCTACAAGACTCGACAAAACTCTTTTCTATACAACTTGACATGTCTTAATGTCTTGCCGGCTTAGCATGGCAATTCTATCTCTACTCTACAAGACTCGACAAAACTCTTTTCTATACAACTTGACATGTCTTAATGTCTTGCCGGCTTAGCATGGCAATTCTATCTCTACTCTACAAGACTCGACAAAACTCTTTTCTATACAACTTGACATGTCTTAATGTCTTGCCGGCTTAGCATGGCAATTCTATCTCTACTCTACAAGACTCGACAAAACTCTTTTCTATACAACTTGACATGTCTTAATGTCTTGACATGCCCGAGCATGCGGCGACCCATCGACTCGAGTTTGTACGAAGACAAAGACATAGAATGTCTTTCCATAGCAACGGAGTGACATTGAGGATTTTGCACTCAGCATCTGCGATCTAGAAGTAATAGAATTGTTTTTTTTTTTAGATTGTTTGTTGATATTATATTCATCAACTTAGAAGAGATCATAGGATCTCTTGCTTCCCTGGTTCCCTGCAATCTCATATCATTTTTAACAATCTCATGATTTTTGTACTTATCTTAAAATATCCATCAATGTTCAGTTAGTAAGAAACTGTTTCTTACTAAGTTTTTTGTTGTTTACTTAAAAATAATGTTACACGGGCGGTGGTTAATATCAGGCAAGGTGGACGATGACATTAAATTTGTTTGAAAGGAAAAAGATGCAAACAAACAAAAAAAAATGATGCAAACAGTAGTAACAGAACCGGGAATGGGGCGTTTACTCAGCAGTGGGTGATTCCGGGCTGATATGATTGATGATGATGACATGTATGCTAGCCACTTGATAGCACATGAAAGAGCAGCACACCAAAGCACTCGAAATCATCATCCGCCTAGCCTTTTCCCAACTATGTTGGGGTGGGCTTCCAGTTTTACCGGATGCAGCTGAATACCAGTATTTTACATGGAGCGACTGCCTATCTGACCCCCACAACCTAGTTAGTACCGTAATACGATACCCAACCTAACCTAACGACTGTCAAAGATCTACAATCGATAGCCGGGACGAATGGCTTAACGTGCTTTCCGAGGCACGGAGGAAACTCTGTATGTAATTGGTGGTCACCCATCCACAGACCAACCCAGGCAAGCACGGCTTAACCTAACGATCGACCCGAGCGGTTGTTATTATTTAGCCACGAGCTCCTCCAAAGTACTCGACAACCACCCTAGGAAGCCATCGAATGCAGTCGCTGTGGCCGAAATCGGTTAGATCATCAAGGAACTCGTTTTCCGGGATATCGAAAGCCCCGGTTAGAGCTCGTACAGCGTTTCTTATGGCATAAAACTGGGGAGATGGCGACGGTAGGACCCCGACATGTTTTTAAAAACAAAATGGCTTGCAAACACAAATTATATTTATAAAAATAATCTTGTCTAGGTCTAATGTGTTGTAGACTTTTTGACATTTGCTGACAAGAAACGATTCCTACAACCAGTGTCAAAAGTAGACAAAAAATTATCGCCATGCTCGGACGTTGTAGACTTTTGTCGATATAGAAAAGAAACCTTTCTTTTCCACATGTCAAACATCGCCATGCTTAGGACAATAGAAGTCTTTCGAAAATCTGTCAAATATCTGTCATTTTCTCGATTGTCAGTCGACAAAACCCATTTCCACGGCGGCCATGCTACGCGGGCAGCAAATGGGATATAATTTGTCACTATTGCCCGCGTAGCATGGCGATTCTATCTCTACTCTACAAGACTCGACAAAACTCTTTTCTATACAACTTGACATGTCTTAATGTCTTGACATGCCCGAGCATGCGGCAACCCATCGACTCGAGTTTGTACGAAGACAAAGACATAGAAGGTCTTTCCATAGCAACGGAGTGACATTGAAGATTTTGCACTCAGCATCTGCGATCTAGAAGTAATAGAATTGATTATATTTTTTTAGATTGTTTGTTGATATTATATTCATCACTTTAGAAGAGATCACAGGATCTCTTGCTTCCCTGCTATCTCATATCATCTTTAACAATCTCATGATTTTTGTACTTATCTTAAAATATCCATCAATGTTCAGTTGGTAAGATAATAGTTTCTTACTAAGTTTTTGTTGTTTACTTAAAAATAATGTTACACGGGTAACACGGGCGGTGGTTAATGTCAGGCAAGGTGGACGATGACATTAAATTTATTTGAAAGGAAAAAGATGCAAACAAACAAATTGATGCAAACAGTAGTAACAGAACCGGGATGTGTGGCGGAATAAAGGGGGCGTTTACTCAGCAGTGGATGATTCTGGGCTGATATGATTGATGATGATGTATGCTAGCTACTTGATAGCACATGAAAGAGCAGTACACCAAAGCACTCGACATCATCATCTGCCTAGCCTTTTCCCAACTGTGTTGGAGTGGGCTTCCAGTTTTACCGGATGCAGCTGAATACCAGTATTTTACATGGAGCGACTGCCTATCTGACCCCCACAACCAAGTTAGTACCGGGTAATACGATACCCCTTGGTAAGACTGGTTCTCAGACTTTTTGGGCCTCTGACTCCTAACGACTGTCAAAGATTTACAAATGATAGCCGGGACCAACGGCTTAACGTGCTTTCCGAGGCACAGAAGAAACTCAGTATGTAATGGGTGGTCACCCATCCACAGACCAACCTAGGCAAGCACGGCTTAACCTAACGATCGACCCGAGCGGCTGTTATTATTTAGCCACGAGCTCCTCCAAAACACTCGACAACCACCCTAGAAAGCCATCGAATGCAGTCGCTGTGGCCGAAATCGGCTAGATGGCATTCTCATTAAGTAACTCGTTTTCCGGGATATCGAAGCCCCGGTTAGAGCTCGTACAGCGTTCTTATGGCATAAAACTGGGGGGATGGCGACGGTAGGACCCCGACATGTTTTTAAAAACAAAATGGCTTGCAAACACAAATTATATTTATAAAAATAATCTTGTCTAGGTCTAATGTGTTGTAGACTTTTTGACATTTGCTGACAAGAAACGATTCCTACAACCAGTGTCAAAAGTAGACAAAAAATTATCGCCATGCTCGGACGTTGTAGACTTTTGTCGCTAAAGAATAGAAACCTTTCTTTTCCACATGTCAAACATAGCCATGCTTAGGACGTTAGAAGTCTTTCGAAAATCTGTCATTTTGTCGATTGTCAGTCGACAAAACCCGTTTCCACAGTGGCCATGCTACGCGGGCAGCAAATGGGATATAATTTGTCACTATTGGCAACAGGCGGGAATTATTTACCATTTGTAGCCGGTGATGACTACTGGGAATAAACGCCACGCGAGAGCCGAGCGAGCGTAGCGAGCAATGCCTCAGCAGCGGACAACGAGCGCTACAATCAAGTTGGTCGCTATGTAATTGCTTTTTTTTTCAGTTGGTCTAGGACAAACTATATTTTAGCCTGAAATCGGGTCGATTATTCGTACCTACGATCTTCAGTATGTTCACATGTCATTGGGCCCAAAGAAATGTGGGAAATCAAACACCTTAAAACCACTTGAAGTATTTTATTTTAATTTATTTAGTCTACAAAAATCTTAACGTCTCCCCATACTCTTTCTCTCTCACAATCTGTCAACCCCACAGAAACAACAGTTCGAGTTCCTGAATTCCATTTCCAGATTTCGCAATGTGTTATTGGGGTTTTCCATTTGGAATTTTTGAGTAGCAGCCCGGAGTCTGGACGTTTATCCGGTTAATGCGAATAGGCTCGTCCATTACTTCAATATTGTTACTTTTTCCAGAACTCTTCTCCTCACGGGGTCCAGACTGCGTTTCCGAAGAGAAGACCTTACAAGCACGAAGTACAACCTCGTCAACGTTACTCAAGAGCCGCTGTACACCCATATACTAGCTGACGTGAACCCGAGCAACATGCCTCTCGACCCAAAGAGTATGATGCAACGCCTCTTTTATATAACTGGCAACACGTTTTATGGACATTTAAAATTTAAATAGGACGATTTTATGCTCCAGGTGAATTGTATTACAGGTTAGGTACCTACATCTGTCTAACCGTTCAGGGGTTAGGCGTAATGTTTGTGTTGTGTTAAATTTAATGTTTGTGATAATGTGTATTTTATGTTCTATTAAAAACAACACGTTGTGTGCGTGTTATTATAAAAACTTGAAAAAAAAATGTTTTAATAAACACTGTCTAATAGTCTCTGTTGGGCTAAAACACGCGCGGCCCAACAGAGACTCTTCATTGTCACTAGTACCATTAACAGTTCCATAATGGAACTAGTGTTGTTTATTTATAACCATTAGTTCAATTTTGAAAGAATCTGAAAATAACGGCGTGTTGCACGTCCAGACCGTACCAGAGAATGTAACCGAGAGCCGTCTCAGATGGTATTGTCATTGTCGCGAAGTCCAGGACCACGAAGAAAGTATTCTAACATTTGTAAGTAATATGAGAGAGGTAGAGGACGACCTCCGGCTACGTGATGGACTAGCATGACGAATCTCCTATTGGAGGAACTGCCCGACCCGACAACCCAGGACAAATTGTCCTGGGGCCAGAAAATTAGGACATAAGGACCTAAAGTGGGATTAATTTAAGAAGAAGATTTGAGTTATTCGAAATGGTTTGCTTTACATAGCTTTGGCTATCTTGGTATCTACGGTCATGACCTACTTCTCTGTCAGGTGCTTTCTTCATACATTTAGGGACATACAGGGTGGATCCTTCACGAAGCCGTCAACCAAGCATTCTGTACATCCAAACTAACTAACTCTACCCAAAAAATATTGCTGAGAATCGACTTTTTTTTTGTTTTGGGTGAAAAATCACCTTTTAGGTAGGGTTCAACTCAACCTACTAAAATTGTCCTAAAAGTCTTGCTAGCTGGCATGAGGAGCGTAGGCCGAAGGCCGGCGGAGCGATGACGACATTTGTGACAGAAAGTGATGTCCAGAACAAAAAAAAATGATCTCAATGACAGGGAGAACAAGTGCCTTTCGGCTTGGCTTCGTTAATGGTCTATCTACACCCTTTTTAACAAAAATGCTACTAGATCGTAAGCTACTTGATTTTTTATGTATTTCCAAAGCATGCCTTGTTGTATGAGGTTACGTATCATAATACCAAAGTTTAACCTAACTATTTCCGACCTAACTACGATTGATTCACAATTATGTTCATAACAAATATTGGTCGGCTCAACTACTGTTTATCTTACCTAATTTTGATTCAACTAAAATCAATCGCACTAACGAATTGGCTATGACATTGGTTGCATGTGTCGCGTGCCCGCTACGCTCGCATTTACATTACACACCCACTTTCTGTCACAAATATCGTCGTCGCTCCGCCGGCCTTCGGCCTACGCTCCTCACGCCAGCAAGCAAGACCCAATGCAGAAAAACACTAAGCAAATACCGAGTTTAGGTGAGTCAACTGTAGATGAAATACCTACGTGATTTTATTTAATGCAATAGGATTGTTTATTGCCATTGATGTATTTTTGCAACTTAAATAAAATTGCAGTCGCAGAATGTCAAAAGAAAAGTTGGACGAAGATTACTACAAATAACAATATAAGAATATGAAAAAACATCTTTTAAAAAAAAAAACATTATATTAAATCTCAATCTATAAGAGAAAACTCAATATTACATGTGTAAGGTAAAAAATAATGAAGTAAACATGTGCATATACCTACTTCCGTTTCCTGGTCACAAACCCATTACTGGATAATTTTCATCAATTCTGCTGCAAGATTAAGGGCATGGAATTTTTTCACAGTGTGCAACAACCCACATATCTTCGGATCTGTAACGAATTTACAAACGTAAATATCGCCTTGATCCGTATCTACTTCTAAACGTTTGAAAATCTCTTTTAATTCATCTTCATAAGGCGTCCTCTTCTCTTCAGGAATCATCGCATAATGCCAAGGCAGGCAAATCTTTAAAACATTCCATATAACCGACTGACTGACGGCATACGCCAATTCAGGGTCCTCCTCGGGTTCGACTTTAGTTTCTTCTTCAGGCTCAATTTTATCCTCTGTTTTCTCTTCAGGTTCGCTGACGTCTTCACATGGTCGACAAATATATGTAGACTTCACATTAATCTCAGATTGCACAGCTACAGTTTTAGACATTGTGCTCTTTTGACTTTTAGGCGCACGTGCGCTAACTGAAGTCTCCAATTTTTTCGTGCTCGTCTGCGGGCCTTTAATTTTGCCTTTTTTACCTCCTTTCTTCTCTTCTGGCGGAGGAACGTATTGTAATTCAACAATAGTAGTTCCTTCACAAGTAAATATTACTTTGTCTAATATAATATCAAGGAATTCTTTTGTGCATTTGTGGGCACAAGCTAAGCATTCATCTCTGTACTGTTTGTTTTTAATCAATTTTTGAACGACTTCCTCACACTCCGTTACGTCATAGCAAGTTTTTTTACCGACAGCCATAGATAAGGCTGTTACGAAACCTATTACAGGATCAGTGTGTTTACAAAAAGCTAGCAAAAATGCCGAGTAATTCATCATGTTTTCCCCCGTTTCAAATAACTCGAACAAAAAATGTTTTATCAAATTCTTCCTTAGCTGGGCTTGTTTATCTTCCAGATCGAAATCGTTTTCAAACCATAGTTCTTCTGTTATAAAATAATCTCTTTTTATTAACTCTGTGGACTCGAGATCTTTACATCGAAATCTTTTGCGAATATATAATAACTCATCCACTTCGGGATATCGAATGTTTAAACTATAAATAAGGAAATCTCTCCAATCGACGTAAACTGTATCTCCAAATATCAAAAATACTAATTTGGGTACTTTGTCGGGATTTAATGCCAACCAAGCATCCGGGAACAGATTGCCATCGCAAGTCTCTTTTCCGAAGAAAAAGAAATCTTGTAGAAGGTATATGAAAGCCTGAGTTAAAATTATTCCAGTTGGTGCAACAATCTTAAACTGAGTCCGCAAAGTAGCTAGTTGACTAATTTTAAAATCGATATTCCCAACAACCTCGGTAACAGGTCCCGTATCAACGGGAGGCTCTGGTGGAGCAAATTGTAAAAGATTAGGATCAATCATGAATGTATCATGTTCTAGTATAAGAGTTTCCGGAATTCTTCGTCCGTCTTCAACTGCCATTTGTAAATATTTACAAAGTCTATCAACCGATTTTATCTCATTTATATAGTAAGTATCAATATCGTTTTGTATTTCCATAAACGCTCTATAAATATGGTCATTAAATAATTTCATATCTCGGTAACACTTGTATTGAAGAGCTTGCATACGAAGGCTAGCTCTAAACATTTCTCCATTAATCCCCATAATCCATTCATCAATACATTTTAGCGCGTTCTCTTTAAAAATTTCTTCATGGTTAATCGAATCTTCAGAACTTTGGTCATCCTTCTTTTTTATGAATGGTTGCATTCTAGCTACTTCACCGTATTCTCTTGCTATGATAGATCTATAAGTATCATTAGTGTCTTTGATGACTTTTTGAGCATATTTCACATTATTCTCAATCACTAAATTAAAAGGGTTATTATTGAAGTCAATTTCAATATTTTTAATTTGCAATTCCTGGAACGCTGCTTTTAACTGTCTGAACAACTTGTCTTCACCCCCTTTTTTACCACCTGATGTGTCATCAGATTCCTTGTAAATTTTATTCAATTCCTTAAATGATATTTTATCCATTGATGGCAAACGTTTTATCATAGCAAAATAAAAATCATGAAGCGCTTGAAACGTCAAAATCGACCTGAAATAATATTATTTTAGTTAAATGTGAAGTTTTAAATAAAATCAGGCGTGTTTTCTTCGTGGAGATAGGTACTTGCTCACAAGCAAGTATCTTATATAACGCACGACCTTAAAACTGTTGTAATATTCATTAATTTTTTCTAGTAACGGTAGGTTACATTGTTTGTTTGGTATTTCAGTCGCATAATTGCAAACCAAGTATTTAAATTGCTTCTTACTTTAATTAAAGAGGACTATTATTGTTTTTGTGCTCACACCACAGATTATTATTATAAGTCTATAAGTGAGGATTTGTAATAGGCTTTCTGGTGACTAATGTTTTTTATTAGTCTGTTTTTATTAGCTGTAAGGGCCGCCTCCACAAGCGAGAGAATCGCGGCGATAATATCGTCTTTTCCACGTTTTTCTATACACTCTCTTTTGGGCCGTCTCCACGAGCGAGGGAATCGCGGCGATATTTTCGAATAGAAATACGTTGAATCGCCGTGATTCTCTCGCTCGTGGAGGCGGCCCCTTAGTCTTCCATGTACTAAATAAATAAATAAACATTTCCTCAGTTTAAAGATATATACGCGATTAAAGTGTGCTTAGGTACTGATGCGTTCCGTAAAAAACGGTCGCTTGTGCCATTGGACGACTTATTTTCGCAGTAGGTACATAAGGAGAGAGAAAGAGCAAGGATGATTGAAGTTGAGTGGGGTTTTTTCTAAAAACCTAATGTTAAAGGTTGAAGCGCCAGGGTAACTCGCGAAATTCAAATTTTCTTAAGTTTTTTGCAATTTGCAGGTCAGTGTCCATGTCAGGTTGTGTGTTGATGAAAGTATGATCGTGCAGAAGACCTGCAAATTGCAAAAAACGTGAGACAATTATTTGCATTTCGCTGGCTATCCTGGCGCTTAAACCTTAAGACAATTTTTAATGCTAAGACCACATTTGGCGGAATTCAGGGAACTGTTTCAGAGTAAGAAAGAGATGGAACTACACGTCCTGTATAGCTCCAACTCCTTCCCGCGCCAAAGTAATTCGCCGAATACTGCCAATGTGGACATAGCACAAGAGAACATCCGATATGTTTAAAACAAATATTTGTAACGTGGTTTACCTGTTGAGTTCCGTTTGCATGCATGATATGTAGGTATTCACTAGCGTTAATAGTTCTTCCATAGCCCAATTATCACATATGAGAGCATGTCTTTTTTTCTCAGCGTGTAATTTTCTCTCGTCGCAAATACGATACAACTGGTTTTGTAATTCTTTAACCCGGCAGTGCCATTCATTTTTTGAAAAATGAATGTCGCGCCAATCATTTTCAAAGTCATTGTACTGTTTTTGAAAAAGACATACAAGATCTTGTTTATTAGAGGGTAAAGTAATTATTTGTTCCATTTTATCCTTAATAAATCTTGCGTATGGAATCAAACAGTTCATCTGTAACCTTTTCGCAAAGAATAAATCTTTCATATCTCTGATATACACTTTTTCAATTGCCTGCCAACACGTTGCCAAAGCTTCTCCTATCATCTGTGGAATAGCTATCTCGCCATAATCCCAATCTTCTTCGCCAGCCAATAAGATTACTTCTTCAATACTTGTCGACTTACTCAAGGCATCTTCTCCACCCATCTCCTCCGTTATAGCCACAGCCAGGGCCTCATCAGCAACCTCACTTATGGAAGGCTCTTTCACTATCTCTAGGGACTGGTTCAAAGTGTTTCTACTTATTTTAGAACCATGGCGTAATTTGTCTTTCGATTTGCCATAAACCACTTCGGACTTAACTATTTTAACTTTTTGCCTTTTGTCTTCACTTGACAGGAATTCGAGATTACTCAGAACGTTTTCACCAAACAATTTATTTGTTGATTTTAGTGGCATTAAGAAATCACCAATGATATATTTACAAATCTGACTCAAAAAATCTTTATCTATGACTTCATAGTACATACTATAATTGATACCTAGCACAGCGTAAAATCGGTCAATTAACTCAGAATTATCTTCTGTTAAGTCCCATATTACGAATTCTTGCAGAATATCTTCAGTCTCTTTAAGATGAAGATAAGTTGTGAAATAACTTTCAAACGGTTTTTCAATTATGTTCTTATGAGGATTTTTTACAAGATTAGATACTCTCACTTCCTTATACGGATCTATTTCTTTTTTACGATGCTTTATGATGCACTCTTCAAGATAAATATCATCCCTATCTTCTTGTAGTTCAGCTTCATTTGGTGGTGTACGGCCAGAGAAAGTCTCTTCCAAAATTTGCGCTTCCCTATAGGAGTTTGGATAGTTAATAATAACAAAACCATTAATGTCTTGTTGATCCTTAAGGTATTCAACTATCATTGCTGCTACGAGATGATCTGTCAAAACTTCACCTATACCTAAGGCTTCATAGGCATATCTACCAAGCTCAGCCGAGTTAGACAATTTAATTTCTTCTTCTGGTAATGTTTTTGGTGTTTGCGTTTGTTTGGTATTTGCCGGAATTATTCCAAGCATTGCACTGACAGATAACTCAGTAGTTTTGCTCGTAGCTTCATCGTCCAATTTCATGAATCTGATTAGCTCTTTGTCTTCTTCCTCGGGGGCAGCCACTATGAACTTATCAAACGATAGATCTATATCAACACAACCTAACATTTCAGCTTTGAATGACCTCAGACAAAAATTAATGGCGGTTTCAAGACGTACGACGAGTATTTTTCGCAAGTCGAGCAGAGCTTGCATTGCTACAGTCATGGACCTGTCTGGAAGGCCACGTAATACTGCTTTGGCTGAGTATTGCGGTAAATCAGCGGGTGGTGTTGGTGGTGGATACGGGTATTTTATTCCAAGTAAAGTGTAAACTAAATGGCCTAATATACGAGCCCCCAAATATTCATATTTTCTTTCTTCAGACTCAGGATTATAGTTAGGTAGTAATAAATCCAAACTCCATGGATACAAATAATTATGATATTTTATAAATTCATCGTCGTTTTCAGCTTCTTGTCGATCTAATTCGAGCCTTACAACTTCTTCTATTGTGGCAATTGATCCATCTTCGGACCGTTCTTTCACAATGTCTTCTACAGGTTCTAAAATATCAAATATTGCCTGTTGCTTAAAAAATAAAGTTTTCCATTCGTGAATGAAATGATCAGGAACCTCATCTTCTATCAGTTTTTTGTAGTATGCATACCGAGTTGCGTAGTCTACTAGTGATAACATTGTATCATAACAAATTTCATAATAATGCAAACGCTTTCTCCTCATTTTTTCGGCATATAATTTTTTGTGAAGTAATAATTGTCTCTCGCTTTCGAAATTAATTTCTACTTTATCTAGATGTATTTGTTCTTTGACATTATTAAGAAAGTGATCAAACTGGTGTGCTCTTTGATCGGCAAACTCCTTTTCAGCTTGAACTCGGTTTCTGACTAAATTCCGTGCTTGTTGTTTTGTCTCCATTATTTGTGTACACATTTGTTTTTCAAATTGGGATAATTTCATTACTTTCTTAGCAAGTTCAGTGTCCAGCTTAGTTTCTTCTTCAGCAACAGAAAGTTCCCACATGGAACCACTTACGACGTGTCTTATTTCATTTTGAAACTTCTCGGAATCTGCCTTCTGACGAATTCGGTTATGAAGATTATCCATGAAACCTTTAGTCCACTCGGATCCCGAAATAATTGAAGATCTTTGATCCTTCGCACTTTGTTCCAGAGCAAGAAGCTGATCATAAGTATAGTTTTCAAATTTACAAGGATATCTTAAAGCAAATTCTTCCATTGCGTCTCGCTCTTTGCCTATTGCTTTTGATGGAAGTGCAGACTTAAAGCATAGTGGAGTATTTGCTTCTTTAATATTTTTAAGCGTTTTGGAGTATTTGTGTCTTATGTAGTCATAAGTATCTTTAACTTGTTCGGCTTTCCTCTGTTGCCATTCTATAAAATGCTTTTCATTTAGTAGAGGTTTTGAGAGATTATCGACGAATGACTCTTGTTGTTCAGGAATATTTTCTACTTTAAACCTGTGACCGATTTTCTCTATTAAACCAGAAACCATTTTCCTTTCTCGTTTTATAAAGTTTGTGCGATCTCTTTTGTCTAAATGAAGGAACATTTGATAGAATAGACGAAGTGTAGCAGAACCCTTTCCACCCATTATGTTTTGAAGATCAGTAACATTTAAGTGCACGTCCAAGTCCGCTAACCATACTGATAAATATTTCCAATTGCTTTTAATATCTTCCGTTGCATTACTATCTTTTATTAAAAAAAGTTTTTCTTCGTTGATAACGTTGTAGCTGTTGAGTACGCCAGCAATCACATAACCATTTTTCATCATATCTCCAAACTCGTAAGCTTCCCATGATATTGGTCGCTGCAATCTTTCTGTTAGCCACTCCTTCAATATTTCAGCCATAATAAAATTTGTAAATAGTTGACTTGATTGATTGATGCACAGATTGTTCGATTTTGACGTAAGTTTGACTGACAAGTTTTCAAAGGGAAATCTCCGAAAAAAAAAATGTTAAACCTTTTTTTTAACAAAACAAGCTTTAGAAGAGAAGAAAAGCAGGTTTATCTAGCAACATTGAACGCGGAGGTATACAAAGTTTCGTGTCTGTGCCATTCAGGTGGAAGCGCCATAACCTGCGAAATTCAAATTTTCTTACGATTTTTTGCAATTTGCAGGTCAGTTTTAGATTGTGTGTTGATTTAATAATAATTTGCGATCGTAACAGTTATGGCAAAACAAAGTTAGA
This sequence comes from Xestia xanthographa, assembly GCA_905147715.2. NCBI lineage: Eukaryota > Metazoa > Arthropoda > Insecta > Lepidoptera > Noctuidae > Xestia > Xestia xanthographa. The sequence continues at coordinate 8,915,922 of LR990660.1, read as the reverse complement.
ATTTTGTTTAAAAAAAAAATCTAACTTTTTGCCATAAAAAAAAGCCTCACTATGTTTTTTTTTTAGTTATGGAGCCCATGATGCTAAATGTGGATTTACTCGAGCGTCGTGGAGACCTATTGGATTTCGAAGCTTTTAATGATAAAAAGAAAAAAGTGTTGTTGCTCGTACAACGGTGGGGTGAGCGTTTATAGTTTTTCAAAAATGTAAAAAAAACTGTAACATGTAAATGTCCGAGCGCGTCAGATATTGATAGCATATAATATGCCCCATGTATCTTCAGTAATGCAGGTATGTCTGATGGTTTGCATGGTGGGGGTGGCTGTACGGAAGCCGGAAGGGGTGAAAATAAGAAAAAAAAAATTTGGTCGAGCGTGTCAGTTAATTTAACTTCTAAGGGGATGTTAAGTTTACCCAAAAAAAGTTCTCATTTAATATTCTGACGATTTGGACGTAACGCAAACTCGCGGCGATTATTTAAATATGCAGAAAAAAATCGTCATTTTGAAATACTCGAGCGCGTTAGTTTATGATATACGTTTCATCTTAGTGTCCTAGACGTCCTATAGATGTACGATTACTTACATTTCAATAATCTGACGATTTCAGTGTGAAGTAAGAAAGTGGATGTGTCACAAATTTGTAAAAAAAGACGTTATCTCGACATTCTCGAGCGTGATTAATTTTTATTTTATTTTAAAGTGACACCCTTTAACCGTTGCAGCTACACGAAAATGGTCTTATGAGACTATCCATAATTTTTCGTGAAATTTGATTCCCATTCACAGATTTTCGAAAAAAAATACAGCTACTGTTTTAAGCTTTCACGTTTTAAAACTAAACATATATTGTTATTTACGGGATATCTTCCGTGATTGGTAATAAAATTGTTTGAGCTCAAAACAATTACCAATCACGAACGATAAAGAGAGAGAGAGAGATAGAGATAAGTGACAATAAGTGACACAGCATTAATGTATAAGAGTGTTTTTTGCATGGCACCAGTCATATTCAACCACTTACCACGATCAATCAATGAATTGAATGTAAGCTTATTTAAGAAACGGCTAAAAGCCTTACTGGTGAACAAAGCATATTACAGTATTTCGGAGTTCTTAACAGATAAAAATGTAACAATGGAAACTTGACATGCTACGTGTATTGTATGTCCTTGCTAACAAATTTGTATTGTAATTGTTGACATTAGTATTTGTATATTGACATTAGTATTGTATATTGACATTAGTATTGAGAGACAGAATAGTATAGTATAGTAGTGTAGTATAGTATATTGACATTGTATTCAGTCTGTCTTGACATTTTATTGACATTTTTATTTTGGTATTATTTAGATTTTTTTTATTTTGATTTTATTGTTATTCATTATTAATTCATTTTATTATGCGATTCTTTATAATTGTTTTTAATTTTTACATTTGTACGCTCTCTGGCATAACATAGCGCACTCCTTATTGCCTTGATACCATAAATATTGTACCTATGTTATACAAATGAATAAATGACTTATGACTTATGACTTTTAAGTTTAAATTACAGCTAGTAAGAAAATTGCCATTTTACACAAAACATTTTTTTGATGGCAATCGATCCTGTTTCTAATACTGATCAAAAAGTTCTATCGGACCAACCAACTACTAAAAAAGTCAGAAATTTAAAAACAACTTTTCTCATACATTTTCTTTGAAATTTTAACAATTTTTTTTTTATACTGTCCTGTTTCTAATACTGATCAAAAACTTCTATCGGACCAATGGTTGGTCCGATAGAAGTTTTGGAGTACTAAAAATGTTTTGTTTATAATGGCAATTTTCGTGCTAACTGTACAATTTTTCGAAAATCTGTGAGTGGGGATCAAATTTCACGAAAAATTATGGATAGTCTCATAAGACCATTTTCGTGTAGCTGCAACGGTTAAAGGGTATCACTTTAAAATAAAATAAAAAATTATCACGCTCGAGAATGTCGAGATAGGTAACGTTTTTTTTTTACAAATTTGTAACACTTCCACTTTCTTACGTCACATTGAAATCGTCAGGTTATTGAAATGTATACTTTTTATCATGTTCTTAGCTCACCCTACCTTTCTGACGCACTCGAGATGTTCGATCAACTTTTCTTTACTATTCTGATCTTTTAGGCGCGCGAACATACCTAAGGGGCTCATAAACGGTAGAGGTACTTCAGGGTCAGGGTGCCAGGTTTCATTAAACTGCCGCCTTCTGTAAATCCCGAAATCCCTTCTAGGGCTCCCTTACTATAATGAACTTTAATGGATTATAGAATGGGCCTGCTCTTGACCTCGATCGCGCCTGATGGAAACCGATGGATGATGATGATTTGGTACCGACATTGTGTGTTTATAAAATCAATTTAGTGCCTAACACTGACCTGCAAATTGCAAAAAAACGTAATAAGAATTTTGCAGACTACCCTGGCGCTTCCCTCTTAACATAACCTTGAGCAGTTCTCTAGTGAGGAAGCGATCCTGACTGCAGGATCAAGTCATGTCTGTCTTAAGCTACTCCCACATCTGGGTTAGCGTTAACGTTAATGGCAATGGCCAACTACTCGTTAAATAAGGCATTAAAAATGCGCGACTACATTTAGGTTACAATGCCGTTAATTCTGTTGGCCATATCTACGTAACGCCTAAATTAAAGTGCTAATTTACACGTTAACACGCAGGTGGAGCCCTAGCAATAGAATAGTTTATTGTCACTAGAACCAAGTGTGCAAAATTTCAGCTAAATCGGTTGGGGAACTGGGTTAGAAATTCAGTTGCATGATTTGACCAATACGTATTGATCTAACTAACTAAATAACAAGGCAAATTATTTATATAAAAAAAAAAATAATACGATGAATATTACTCGCAGTTTTTTTCCGTCAAAATCAAAATCTTCTATAATATTTTTTTTGTATAACGTACGTAACTGGCAACCCACAGTTTTGCTTGTCATTCCTTATTATGACTTTTTTGTGGTGTTTATTTTCACTGTTTTCCATGTATATTTCTTGAATTTTGCATAGATATAATCCAGGATGAAATGTAACGAATTCGAAAAAAGTGTATGTACCATCAGGAGAATTGCTTAATACATGGGCCGAAGGATCGTGTTGTTAATTTTGCCGTGTTGTTCACAGAAATCTCGCCACATGAACCTGGAGAATTTGGATAAAGCCCTAAAAGACTTGGGCATGCTGAGTGCAATAACCGAAGCGCGGCGCGACTATTTACGCGAGTCGAAGTCAAACTACAGCGTGATGCGTCTCAACACGCGGTACGTGTCTAACGTGACCGTGGGATATTGTATGAAGAGAGCGACTAACAAAAACAGACTCTGCCCTTACGTATTGCCAATTAGACACAGAACTAAGAGTGAAAACTCGGATGCGATCGGTAGTGACGTGAGCGATAGCGGGTGCGAGTTCAAAAACAGTTTGTTAGAGCCATCCACGAGCGGGTACAACCACGAGTGCGCGAAGAGTCCGGCGAAGCGTTGCCAGTCGCTGGAGAACCTGGCGCTGGTGGCAGATGCGCCAGCCCGCGCCGACCCCTCGCCCGACATGGACTGCGTCTCCACGCGCATCCAGAAGCTACAAGTCGATGAATGACACGCAGTTAGCCACTCACATACAACCACCATCAACACTCGAGTGATGACCTTCGAATCGTATCTACTCTAAGTTAGTGGCAGAGGTTAGAAATTTAGATGTAGTATTCAGTGATCTAATGAATGTTGAATAATGTATTTTTCAGTGTATTTACATTGATGCATGGATATAAGTGTAGAAGCTGATTCTAAATGTTCCTAGCTCCTCAGTGTACTTGAGTTAATTTTGCATGTATTATCCACCCCAACGATAAATGATAGTGCAGCTACTTTCATTAATATTTAAGCGAATTGCTCAAAAAAATGTTCGGAATTGGTACAAATATTGGATACATGTTGTATCTGAATTAGACAATTGTTTTGATAAAGTTGATTGATGTGTTAGTAAACTGTGAGAGTTTTAATTATTTTTTTGGTTACCCTAAAGTTAGCACCGGAGTGTTTGTTGAGAACAAATTAATTTTGTTTTGGTCTAAGTCACATATGCATTCATTTTATATAATCGATTGTACTTTCGAGTTATATATAAATAAATATTCCATACTTTGAATGAGCATTACATAAATATTTGTGTACCATAATATTTAACATAGTAAAAATTGTGCAAATATGAATAAGACTGTATGACGATCTCATTACATCCACAAAATTTCATGTCATATTCAATATTGTTGTAACAACACATGTTATTTATTTGTCATCACTGCTTTTGTGACTTAGAAATAGATACTTATGTTTGTTAACATATTTTGTTATTTTGTTCTTATTAATTTAATAACAAATATTTGAAATAAATATTGCTTTGATTAATTCTATGTTTTTATTACATAACCGAGTCTTTAAAAAACAAAATTGAGATGTTTTGGCCTTTGCCTAGAAATGGGAGAGGCTAAAAAAATAATGAATCCCATCATGGGATAGTGTGTGGTCCCCCAGCCGCACCCGATCGGGCACAGTCCATTGTTATTTTAATTGTGTCTGTAATTGCGGGTATCGAAGAGCTACAGTTAAATAATGGTAATGCAGTTCTATTTTAATTTAATTTATTCATGTCAGATTACAACAAGCCCTAATGGTTAGTAATTTTGGATTTATTCATTTGAACTGTAATAAAAACATTTTATTTCACATGGACCATGGGCACATAATATAACGTTGAGACAAGGTTTACAGTTCAAGTTGGTTGTTTCCTAGGGAAAAGATGTTAGAAAAGAAGTAAGTAGTTTTTATGGAGGGCCGCATGCACGGAAGAAACTAAAGCCAAACTTCTTTATCTTAACGACCCCAATGGCGCAGCGGTAGTGAGGCTGCCTTACGTTCTTAAGGTCCCGGGTTCGAATCCCGGTAGGAGCAAATGTTTGTGTAATGAACATGAACATTATTTTGTGTCCGAGTCACGCATGTTTCTAAGTATAATAAGTATGTATTTACGAACAAACAGTATTGTATTGTATAACGGACTGGTGTCCGCAACTCCACGTCGAAGCGCGTATTTTGCGTGCGGGCAAACAAACAGTATCTATGTAGTATATCAACTATCTGTTGTCCACTACACAAGCCTCGTTGCTTAGTGTGGCACTAGATGGCGCTCTGTGTAATGTCCAGCGATATTTAATTATTTAACGAACTTAACTAACCCTAACTCATCGCGTACCTGTTTCAGGGCCTGCCTCGACGGCGATTTCTATTTTCAGTAACCCATTGCGTGGAGGGAGACTCTTGCCCAGCGGTCAATGTGACTAAAAATCAATCTATTTCAGTGGTGTCGATTCTGTTGTGCACAAACTAAACATAATTTAAGCTATTGCTATCTTTTACTAAAAGGCAGTGCGAGAAAAGGACGGCTATAGCTATGAACTAAGTTAGAGATGTCAAACTAGTTTATGCCTTGCGCTTCATCGTGTTTTTAGTCGACATGTTTTTAGTCGGAACTAATATTTCTATACAAATGAAGGGTGCTCCCCTTCATTTGTATAGAAATATTAGTTTCGACTAAATACTTCTACTTCTCTACTACTTCATAGCTATAATAGCCGTCCGTTTTTCACACTGCCTTTTAGTAAAAGATAGCAATAGCCTAAATTAAGTTTAGTTTGTGCACAACAGAATCGACACCATTATATTGTTGTCTTCAATTGCGTTCTGCGGCGCCTCCAGCGGTGTGCGCTGAGCCTATGAGTACGGTCCAAAGAGTATAATAATAATACGGGAGGTATGGTCGTTATTTGTGCGTATGTTAATGAATTAAACAAGGACTGTGAAATCCAATTATTATATTTCTCCTTAGCCACTTATTCTTCAAAAAAATACAAGGTGTTTACGTACCCTTCACGAAACCGTCAACCAAGCATTATGAAAATCAAAATAAGTAACTCAACGCAAAAATGATTGCTGAATAAAAACTTTTTTTGTTGGTGAAAAATTCACGTTTAACGGTAGACTCAAAGTAATGCACTCAAAACTATGCTGATGGATGCATTAAATAGTACGGGTGTCGTGAAGGTATGTAAAGTTATGACCACATGACATTAAAAACAGTAGGTAGATATTAAAAAAAAAACCTGGAACTTTGACCCCCAATATCTCCGTAACTAGAAGGTTCCCAGGTATGTTCCAGAACAAAAAAATGATTGCAATGACGGGAAGAACAAGTGCCTTCCGGGCGGATGCTTAATTGAATGACTATTTCATGAAAAAGTCATTCAATCGAGTATCGAGTTACATGAACTTGGGGGTTGTATTGATGATTTTGATGATTATAATTCTGTAACTACATACGTCTTACAGCCGCGAATCATATTTTAATCAACATACAACCTAGCACTGGCCTGCAAAATGCAAAAAAACTTAGAAAATTTTAATTTCGCGGGCTACCCTGGAGCATTCACCTTCAGGGTATTTTTACACCTATTATGTCGCTGGCCAAACACCTTTCAGTCACTATTTCAGCCCAGATGTTACCCCCTACTAGGTATTAGGCCTCCCCTTTCTATAATTTGTTCAAATAAAACTTTAAACTGAACAATTTTAACAATGAAGGTAAGTTGTGAGCGTCTTATACCACAACATTTTTAACCGACTTCCAAAAGGAGGAGGTTCTCAATTCGATTGGTATTTTTTTTTCCTTATAACAATCAACATGAGGCCCTGGTTTAAATGGTTGAAAGCAGCGCTAGATGGCAGCACTGTGGTGCGCGTGAGTTGCCTAACTTGTCTTGTTTCGCTGCAGATTTCTTGCAAAAACGAATGATTTTATGACAACCAAGGCCGTACCCAGGGGATCAAGGGGAAATTGATCCCCCCTCCCCCGTAATGTTTTTTTTTTTTTTTTTTTATATTGGTCATATCTGCTATCAGTCAACTCTGACTATGATCAGATGTGTGGAAAGATGCATCACATTTTTACAGAATCAGGACCAGTGTGCAAATTCTACTTAATCTGGCAGCACAATGTCAGCTTTCTTGAGTCTCTTGGTATGATTTGGCATCAATAGTGAACGTGAGAGGGGATTTGGATGATTGGTCAATCTATCTTTGTATTTCTCTAGGTAGCACTTCGCTTCTTCTAGGACCGTTGGAATTTCCAAATGCTCATGGATTTCTGAGTTGCGAGCGTACCAGGGTGCCGCTGCTAGGACCCTCAGGATACTGTTTTGACTTCTTTGAATGCACATGATATTTGATTTGCTTGCTGAAGACCATTATTGAATCCCATAATTATGTCCATATTGGTTTTATGATGGAACAATAAACTCTAAGTTTGTTACTCAGGGAGAGTGAGGATTGTCTGCCTAGAAGCCAGAGCAAGTTCTTGAATCGGTAGTTTATTTCTGTTCTTTTTTTCTTTAGGTGATCCTTCCATGTCAACCTACGATCTAAGTAGAATCCCAGGTACTTCACACATGGGGACTGTGGTAGAGTATCCTGGCCCAGTTTGACCGGAGCGCAATTTCCATGTTTGAGTGCAAAGGTGATGTGATGCGATTTGGGCGCACTTGCCTTTATACGCCATTTGTTTAGCCAGTCATGGGTCCTGTCAAGTTGATTTTGCAGTATGTTGCTCGCTAAGTTGGCATCCTGATCACAGGCCAGGAATGCGGCATCATCAGCGTAGGTTGCTACAAATACGTCAGGGCATTGAGGGAGGTCGCTAGTAAATATATTATATAAAACTGGGCCCAAGACGGAACCCTGGGGTACCCCTGCAAGGCATCTGGCGAGAGAGGATCTAGCGTCTCGTACCTTTACTTGAAATTGCCTATCACTAAGGTATGATTTCATTAGCAAGTAAAATGAGTGGGGCAGAAGCAACTTTATCTTGCATAGTAGTCCTTTATGCCACACTCGGTCAAAGGCTTGTTGAACGTCGAGGAATGCTGCCGAGCAATACTTCTCCTCTTCCAGGCATTTTCTTATGGTGCGGTAGACTCGGTGTACCTGTTCTACGGTAGAGTGTAGCTCGCGAAATCCGAATTGGTGATCAGGTACAACTTGGTTTTCTTGTAGGTGAGGTTTCAGCCTGTTCAGTACGACCCTTTCCCATAACTTCGATAGTACTGGAGTAAGGCTAATAGGGCGGTATGATGAAACTTCATTTTCCGGCTTTCCAGGCTTATGGATCATTACGATTTGTGATATTTTCCAGAGAGCAGGGACATAAGAGGATCTGAGAGAGGCATTAATGAGGATAATGTAAAAAAAATATATTTCTTTTAGTATGTATTAATGAGACTGCAGCGCGCCCGGCTCACTCTGTTGTTATACATAACATAATAGTTAATTACTACAAACACAACTCTCTAACTACTGTTATTTTTTATGACGTTAATGTCAATCCACCGCAGAATTGACATCGACACCGAGGAGGTAGGTAATTGATTTGTTCGCTGCAAAGAAAGCTTGCAGACTCAATTTAATTTTGTGATAATGTGTTAATATTTCTGTAACGGTTTTCTAATAAATATTGTATTTATGATAAGTAACACCATTTTATTTCTTTTTACTAAAACAATTTTGTTTTTCAACTGTTCCACCAAACCAAACCCCCCTGCTACGGCCTTGATGACAACTAAAACTTCCATAAAAACACACATTAAATTATAACTTAAAATTCATTTATTCGCAGCCATTGAGTATGTAACACTTAAGATAAATAACAAAAGAGTGTATATAATATTGCATGTGACTGATTGCAGGGTTGGGACCAGAGGTTGTGACCACATGATCACAGGGCTTTAACTTTTAATTGTTTCATTTTTGGTGTCTTCCGTTTCTGTTGACGTTTCTGCTCTTTTAGTTCCCAACGACGCTGCTTTTCGGGGTCGTCCTCCTGAAATATACAATTAAGTCGTTAATAGTTATTTTTTTTTATAAATTACTAGCGGACGTCACGCGGTTTCACCCGCGTAGTTCCCGTTCCCGTGGGAGTACGGGGATAAAATATAAGCCTATGTTACTCAGGGTGAATGTAGCTTTCTAATGGTGAAAGAATTTTTGAAATCGGCGCAGTAGTTTTTGAGTTTATTCATTACAAACATACAAATCTCATCTCATCTTCTCTTTATAATATTAGTGTAGATAGTGTAGATTAGTGTAGACATGTTCAAACACACTTAAACAAAGCACACAATTAGACCTCTGGGGTCTGTCTTGCACCGGGGTTGCGGGACTCCGGGGTTGCGGGACTGTTCGAAAGAGATACCGCGGCCCCGGAACACAAAGGGCGATGAAGGAACATGGATGGGTTTTAGTCAGTAAAAGTCTGACACTCCCTCCTGCTCCGCCCAGAGCGAGAGTGAGTGTGAGTCATTTGATGATTTCCCATCCGACAAAAAAAACGGGGTCTGTCTTGCATGCCATGGCCTGAGATCTGATTAACGCGCTATTAAAAGTTAAGTTATAATCGACTTGATGTAATATTCTTTCAGCTTACGCTTTATGTTTTAGGGTTCCGTACCCAAAGGGTAAAAACGGAACCCTATTACTAAGACTTCGCTGTCTGTCCGTCTGTCTGTCACCAGGCTGTATCTCATGAACCGTGACAGCTAGACAGTTGAAATTTTCACAGATGATGTATTTCTGTTGCCGCTATAACAACAAATACTAAATATAGTCAATGGTACGGAACCCTTCGTGTGTGTGTGCGAGTCCGACTCGCACTTGGCCGGTTTTTTTTACTATTCATCGAGTCTCTGATGTCTACAGGTATTTGGTTTAGTAAAGTGGGTATTGCGAAAGAAGCGGTGCGCCTGCCATAAAAGTTATTTTTGCGTGGCACTTGAAGTGATTTTGATTTGGCTTGTCGTGTATTCACGTCATATTTAATTGGAATTTAAATATCACTTTTATGTTTTTTTTTTAATTGTTGATAACGTTCATTTCATTTGTTCTTGATGCTCTTTGTAATGTTTAATGATATTTGTGTTTCACTTTTTTTATAAACCTGACCTGAAATTCTTTGTAATAATTAATAAATAAACTAAATCATCATAATTTAAAAGCTTGATACGTATACCGTACCTACACGCAACACTAGTACAGTCCATTAAATGTAACGTGATTGAATGACAGCTGATGATGTTGATGTTTTAATTAAGTTATATTTTAAGGACTATTACTACAGTGTCAGTATATTTTACGGAAATATAGGTGGTAAAATATAGGTATTATATTAAGACCAATCGTTTTAGAGCTCACCAGATGGCGCACTGTCGAGTAAGGTCTTGTCAGTAATTCTGTTTAATACTTTAAAGCACCAATAACTTCGTAAAAAAGTTTATTTAATTACGTATAACAACACTGTGTAAGCTTTAGATATATGTTTACAATATTCTTCCTAAAATTAGCAAGCATGAAACATTTAAAAATCATTCTACCTCCAAGTATTAACAATATTATGATCCTAAGTTGCTACTTAAAATCTTCAAGTCATAATTAATCAGGAATGGGCTCAATCTAGAACACAATCGTGAGTATTAGTATAAATACGTGATAAAAAAGCACGCAATGCGCAAACACTGTATGACATCTGACATTTTGGAGGACCTTAGTCTACACAAGCGCCTCTAGTGGCAAATTCACACATTGAATTGAACTAGAAAAAAAACTGGCCAAGTGCGAGTCGGACTCGCGCACGAACGGTTCTGGACCATTATCTAAACAACATTTGACAAAACGGCAAAAAAATCACGTTTGTTGTATGGGGGTCCCACTTAAATATTTATCTTATTCTGTTTTTAATATTTGTTGTTATAGCGGCAACAGAAATACATTATCTGTGAAACTTTCAACTGTCTAGCTATCACGGTTCATGAGATACAGCCTGGTGACAGACAGACGGGCAGTGGAGTCTTAGTTATAGGGTCCCGTTTTCACCCTTTGGGTAAAACATTGATATTGGCTTTATTAAGTCCCGACAGCTGTCATTTTAATCAAGTTATTGGTTTTTTCAATTAAGAATTTTTCAATAGCAGCCACGGAGTCTGGATTTAAGTCCAGTCGGTGGGAATAGGCTCGCCTTCTACAATGGGACTTAAGCGAAATGTGGGTGTAGTATTATTTAATATCGAGGACACTCCCGCCTGATCACCACTAAGCTAATTTTTACTTGCACTTACAACATAGAAACGCTGTCTAGCCCCGCCCCGTTGACTTAGTATAGAAATAATGAATAAAAATATACCGATCGGCCGAGCGTACTGACGGCGCACGCCAAACGAGAGTTATTGATATATTGCGCGCCAAAGTTGACGCTTTCCTAATAGGCCTAAACTTTAAGGGGGCGTGGCTCGGCGCTTCCGCATGATTTAAGGGCCTTCTAACCCTAAAATTAGCAAATCTATTTGTGGTGGTCCAAACTTCGTTTGAAATACTGTTAGAATAAAGTTTTAATCAGCTTGCACTACAAAGCGGTTGTCACGTCAGTCATTGCGGTCGAATAGTGCGAAATGAGTGTTTTTTTGCGATTTACAAAAAATCTATTGATTGGACTAAAAAAATAAAACACGTATGACCTGCTTTATAGTTAGTTCAGTTAGTATGCAAAGTAATTTGAAGTACTTTTTGAATACCTGCGGTTTATTGCTCGATTTGGAGGTTACTTTGGTTTTTTTTTTTATATCGAGAAAATTTCATGGAATCGTGTTTTCGTCACACATAGTACTTAGCATTAATCCTCAACTTTACCACATTTATTTCAAAATTAATGCTGCAGTATTATAGACGTAACGGAGGATCATGCTAAGCCATTTGAGGGATATATAGTCCTTAAGCGAAAATTTTTTTAACTGATCAGGCGGAAATGACCACGATTGTACACCTTTGCCCAACAGCTCGGACAGCACGCGCGTGATTTATTTATTTCTCCATCTTACGACTATCTTTACAGGGTTATCTAATGCGATAGTGTGTGTGTGTGCGTGGTGTGTGTATTGTGTGTGGGTAGTGTGTGTGTGTGTGTGTAGTGTGTGTGTGTAGTGTGTGTATGTGTGTGTGTGTGTGGTGTGTGTGTGTGTGTAGTGAGTGTGTGTAGTGTGATGTAAGGGAATGGCGCAGTTACCGCGAGTATCCGCTCCTTCTCCTGCTTGCGCTTCTCCTCGCGGCGGGCGGCGGCCTGCTCCTGTCGCGCGGCGTGAGCTCCGCGCAGCCACGCCTCCGCCACCTTCTGACGACGCTTCTCGCACTTCGTTAGAGCCTGCAATATTACATTTTAGTCAGTTTAGTCTTAAAAGTAATTTTAATTTGAAATTTAGAACTGAAAGAAATACAGGAACAACTTCGTTTAAGGCGATTGCAGAGGCTAAATTAGCAGAGAAATACTGTTAGAATAAAGTTCTAATCAGCTTGCACTACAAAGCGGTTGTTACGTCAGTCACTGCGGCCGAATAGTGCGAAATAAGTGGTGTTTATTCTTTATAAAATCAAATTTTCGTCTTTTGGAAAAAATAAAAAACATAAGACCTGCTTTATAGTTAGTTCAGTTAGTATGCAAAGTTTCATGATCTAATTTGAAGTACTCTTTGAATACCAGCGCTTTATTGTTCGATTTGGAGGTAACTTTGGTTTTTTTTTTCTATCGAGAAAAGTATATATGGAATCGTGTTTTCGCCAAACATAGGACCTTTCATTAATCCTCAGCTTTACCATATATTTATTTCAAAATTAATGCTGCAGTATTTTAGGTGTAACTGAGGATCATGCTAAGCCATTTGAGAGATATATATAGCCCTTTAAGCTTCGAACCGCAATAGCAACGCAATCGTAATGGCAGAAGTAAGCTGTATTGCCATCTACAAAAGCGTTTGCAGAATTGCACAGGTATGTCGAAGCGATGCACTTGTGATTTCACTCGTCTTAAGGTAAAACAGAAAGTTGTACTGACCTCCTTGCTAAGCCTGAGCCGCTTGATCTTGTCCATGAGATGGAACACGAGCTGCAGTAGCGGCCGCACCTCGTCTCCGCCGCCGTCGGGCCCCAGCGCCAAGCTCACCAGCATCACCTTCTCCGTGTCCGGCGGCTTGGTCACTGCCGACTCCCTGTGGGGAACAGGCGTTAACGTATGATGGACTGAATGCAGGGCCTAATTAAATTGACTGGTGACACTCCGTAGACGACTGTATTACTGAATTACCGTACCGTATACATACAGTTTCATCATTGAGATTCTGAAAAATGATTTCGCTTTTATGTATGAAAACTTTATTAAACGTAAGTAGCCCGAGGGGCGGGGTTTTAATAATATATACAAAATTCTGAATGAAGTAATTCGTCATAGCAAACTTTCGGAGTACCGTACCTAGTGATGATAAATATTCTCAATAACGTAATTCGTCATAGCGTAACTTCTGACTCAGGCAAACCCGTTTGTACTTAGACCAGTCTACTTTTTAGACCACTTGCGAATTAGACCAGCTGCTTTTTTAGACGAAATGATACTAACCCAGTCGGACTTCCAAACTTTATGTACAACGGTACATCGGTATTTTAAAGTTCGAAGTTCAGCAATACAGTCTCCGCAAACATATCGAAGATTAAAAACAAAGATTTTCTTAACCCATATTTTCAAATAACTGCACCAGCAGCTGCACAAGGTTAACACCTTGTATAGTTGGTGCCAGTTAAGATGAGAATAGCGGTCATTGACCCCCCTACATTTATTAAACTTCTTAACTTTGAAAACCAAAAATAAGCCTGTTCAAGTCTGGAATCGTCATCTATCGTGATCTTCAACATTTTTTTTTTAATGAAAAACGATACATAGTTTATTTGTTTTGATTCGTACGAAGAGATATTAGGGAAAGGGCAATGACCGTTATCTGCTAGCTCGAAAATAGTTAGGCTTCAAAGATAAAGAAAGAAACGAAAAGATTAATAAAGGGCAGACCCTTGTACCGGTGCAGAGTATGTTGCCTCGTTTGCCTCGTGCCTCGTACAACCAGCACATCAAACCAAAACTGACAAATTTTCCCAATCAACCTTGAGCCTAATGCTCTAACGATAATGTTGGAAATCTATTAAGAAATTTAACAGATTGTATGTAGTAGTTTAATGTGCTGGCTCTGCATCCTGAATTCGTCTGTACCACATTTACCGCAAAATCAATAATTTTGACTTTGACAAGGTGTAAGGGACGTTGAACACACGGTGGAGGTGTGCCCCACCGCCGTGTCCTCGAAGCGGCGATCGGCGGCGGCGACCTCTCGCGTCCGGCCCTGGTGCAAGCCATGGTCCGGAGCGAGACGGAATGGGACGCCGTCACCTCCTTCTGCGAAGCAGTAATGCTAGAGAAGGAGGTGGCGGAACGTGAGAGGGAGAGAACCTCTCAACGTCCCGGCCGCCGTGGGAGACGCCCCGGGCCTCGGGGGCCACCACCATGTGGCCCCCGGCCACCGTAGGCGCGGGCCTGTGGACGGTGGGCTATGGGCTAGCTCGCCGTCCGTCCGTCTCATGACGACCGGCCTTGTCGACGGCGCAGGAGTGTTCCACGCGCGCCTCAAAGAGAGTCAGCAAAAGGGAAGGGGTCCGTAAGGACCGTTGCCTGCCGGGGTTGCGAGACTGTTCGAAAGAGATACCGTGGCCCCGGAACACAAAGGGCGATGAAGGAACATGGATGGGTTTTAGTCAGTAAAAGTCTGACACTCCCTCCTGCTCCGCCCAGAGCGGGAGGAGTTATTTGATGATTTCCCATCCGAAAAAAATAAATAAAAAAAACAAAAAAAAAGGGACGTTGAAGCGCAAACAGTTACCATGAAATGAGAACATGATTCTACAAACCGGGGCTTGGAAATTATTCTTCATGTATTACAAAAACAAAGTCCAATACCGACACTGTGCAAATGTATGGTATTTTGACTAAGTGCGTTGAGATATACCTAGCATTTTTCTACGAAACAGGAGATTATTTTTTGTAATGTTTGAAAAGAAAATAGCACTCACTCAATCTGCTTGGGGCCGGAGTACTTGTCGGAAACGTGTATGAACTGCACGTATTGGTGGTAGAGCTCCAGCGCGGCGCAGACCCTCGTGTCCAGCACGGCGGACGTGGCCTCGGCCGTCTCCGACATCACGGACATGGCGCCCGGCAGCCCGTGCTTGTCGCCCGGACGACGCTCCGGACAGAATACACTCTGGAAACGACAAAATACACTTAGTTACATTGGAAAAGCCTAATAATACTAGAGAGTTTTGCCCGGTTAAAGGTAATAGGCCCAATCAGGATATTATCTTACTTTCACGCGGGCAAAGCTAGTAGCATAATATCACGCATGTAATCCTCAAAAGGGTAGGCACCTATAGGTACCTCGCCTATTGCCATCAACTAGGCACAAATAAAAAAATCTCATAAAATAATATCGCGTCTGTAATCCCAGAAGGCAGAGGTGTACCAACGTGTAAATGTGGGTGTACCTACTATTTCAGCAGTTATGTTTTAAATCCCATCCTATTGCCATCAACCGAGCCAAATCTAGACTCTGTGGCTGCTAATGAGAAATTCCAAATGGAAACAATGACACTTTTCCCGACCCGGAAATCGAACCCAGGACTTCATGCTTTTTTTCACGTACCGTCACGATTGCGACCCTTCGGCCAATGAGGTAGTCAAAATTCCAGTATGGAAAAACCCAATAAAACTATCAATGCCCGACCTGGGAATTGAACCCTGGACCTCACATACACCAGTAGTGCTTGCGGCAAACCCCACCAACGATGCAGCATAACATTCCATTCGTCATGTATTTCTGCAAATTTTATCAGTTGAAAACCTCATAATTATTTACTAATATAGATTAGTAAATATAGGACATAAATGTATGGTATGTTTATAGAAACATACCATACATTTATGTCCTATCGAGGACACTCCCGCCTGACCACCACTAAGCTAATTTTTGCTTGCACTTACAACATAGAATCGCTCTCTAGCCCCGCCCCGTTGACTTAGTATAGAAATAATGAATGAAAATATACCGATCGGCCGAGCACACTGACGACGCACGCCAAACGAAAGTTATTGTTATTTTGCGCGCCAAAGTTGACGCTTTCCTAATATGCCTAAACTTTAAGGGGGCGTGGCTCGGCGCCTCCGAATGATTTAAGCGAAAAAAAAATTTATGCCTGATCAATTAATTTATTTTTAAGACCGTGGTCTTTTCCGACTGTACATACCAGGTCCTGCATCTCCTTAGACAGCTTGGTGGCGATCTTCTTCTGCGCGACACACAGCACGAAGGGATCGCTGTCATCTTTGCCAAGTTCCACACGGATCAGCAGTGTGTCAGGAGTTGGTCTAACTACACCCAATAGTACGTGAACTAGGTCTTGTCGCTGAAAAGATGGACGGAGATTAAAGTTGACGGTGAATATGTAGGTGAATCTGAGTGAGTCTGACTATCTGCCTAGTCTTTTCCCAACTATGTTGGGGTCGGCCTCCAGTCTAACCGGATGTAGCTGAATACCAGTATTTTATATGGAGCGACTGCCTATCTGACCTCCACAACCTTGTTAGTACTGGGTAATACAATACCTAAATAAATTTTGTTTTTAATTTTTTTTTTTGTGGTGGATTATAGCACATTCCCTTTCATAGAGAGGAGGCCTGTGTCCCAGCAGTGGGAACATTAATAGGCTGATGATGATGATTAATTTATAATTTAATTGTATTGTTGTGAATGTTGTGCATACCTATAAGTGACGTATTTACACGCACTGTAGACCTATTCACCTTATGGAACCAATATTGTAAATATGTCGTTGGTGTGCCTTATCTAATAAATAAATAAATACCCTTTGGTAAGTGTGAGTAGCAGTTCTAACAGAAAATGCTTTTCATTTATATTTTAAATATAATATAATTGATATGAGTCTGGATTTGTGCTTATTGGCAACATCTGAGCACAACACGACTAGGGGCTTTACTGAGCAATATGGAAAATCTCAAAACCACTTTGCCCAACCTCCGAATCAAACGGTGACTTTAGACGGCACAGTTAGCGCAGTGGCTAGCGATTGACTTCTGCACTGCGTGTAAGCAGAGCATAAATGAAAAATGTTGCAAAAACGGGGAAAAATTATTCCTTTTGTGGGCTTTTTCTCTGTTATGTGATGCTAGTACCTTGATAAGTTTAAGTGTGAGCAGCATGCCCTCGCAGCACAGGCGGCCGCTGCACCACATCGTGAAGCAATGCTCCGCCTCGCGGCGCCACCCGCGCTCGTCGCTCGCGGCTACCACGTCTAAGCCTGTCTCACCTGGAAACACAATATATCACAAACTGGTTAAGAGTCCTATTACATTTTTTTCGCAAATTTTTGATTTTTACTTCCTGGATCATATTATTTCGATCGGCGTACACGAGTCGATAATAATAGTGATCTCCAGACGATTGTCTGTTGTTATTGACGAAAATTAGAGACGATATGAGACATGAGACTGAGGAGCGAGCTGAATTGTCGCAGAATTATAGTACTTTAATTTTATTTGTTGTAATTTCGTCTTATTATATTGACAAACGAAAACTGATGAAACGTATACATTGTAGATCGAAGTTTTATATCATATTATTTTATTTGATAAAATTGAGTTTATTTGGAATATAATGGATGCTGAATCAAGACATTTATGGCTTAAATTACGCTTTCTTTACGATTTTTTCCTTGAAAATTCAAGGAATTTAAGGAAATTCTAGAACTCCAATAAACAAGTAAACCATTCAACTTATCTTTTAGTAATTTTAGCTTTTATAAGCATTTTTATTTTTTGAATTTAACCATGTGAATTTGAGCGTCAAAGTTAGACGGTAGACGGTTTTTCTTGCAAACTGAGTTCGTAAAATATTTATAGTCAATTACACGAAAACAAAAATAAAAATGTGTAACTCCAACTTACAAGAAAGAGAATGGCACTATTGTTATTCATAAGCAAATAATTAAAATATCTTACTGCTGCTGAAAATTACTGCGTCAAAAATCATGAATTTGCGTAAAAAATGTAATAGGACTCTTAAGAAAGAAAGAAAAACCATTTATTAGCCCGCACAGGACAATACACATAAACAAAAAAACAGAAGAGAAATTATCAGTACACTAATAAAATTTAAACAGAAAAAAAATACATAAAAATAAACAAAATTAGTCCTGCACATAGACTTAGTAAATATAGACCAACAAAGCGTGCGAGGGAGAAGAAAATCCCTTATGGAAATATAGCAAGATGAAAAAGGATCGCGAATCTAATATCATTGTGACCGGTTTTGAATGACAGGTCTGCACAAGTCGGCACGCGGGGAATCTACTCCTCAGTATTTTGGATTTTTAGCGTACATCGTGGTTTATTTTCAGTGAATACAGTTGTATTAAACAATGGTTACTTGTTCTGTGCGTGATTACGGTGTTAATCATAGAAATGAACCTGAAAATTGCACATTTCATAAGTAAATACTCAGGACGTAGTCACCGATAAGACGCGTTTATTTTTGGTTAAAATTTGCCTTTTTACCTTTAAAAAATATAAAATAATACCAATGTTTTTGTTTACTTTCATATTTTGTATAGCTAAAAGTCCATTTATTGATAATTTACATGATTTTGGTGAATAGATTTTTCATCAATCTATTTTACATGTACGCTAGGGATTGACTTAAATTTATCGATACTATCGATATTTTATCTTGAATGTTAACTATGAAAATAAGCATAGCTTACGTTTACCGTCTGTTAGCTGAACCATTTTATCAGGAAAAAGTTAATCAACTTTTAACAAATAAACTAATTGTTTTGTAGAATTTGTACAACAGATTCCCTCTAGATACTATAATTCGAGGAAAATGGTTGGGATTCATTGGGCGCGTTAGTTGAAATCCAAAGACGTGATACAACTTTGTTTACCGATTGAAAATTTTATTCGTGAAAATAATAAAACCAGTCAAGGTATTGGGAAATCTACAATTTGCCAAGCTGTACTTCTTATAATATATTAGAAGATAATTTCGGCTTATTTTAGAGTTTGAGAGCCAAAATTTGGACCAAGATATTTTAAGTGGTCGTAGATATATAATAATAGAACACATTATAGAAATATACTTGACATTCGACTTAAACATGAATGTAAACTTAATCATTTAGGAAAGGAAACTGTAAGGAACCAGTTAAATAAGATTTTCCTGTTTAAAGGTTTTGAGCGATTTTTAATAAAATGTTGGCTGTTTTATTTTTTTAATGTTTACACTTTTTTAACATAATGTAAAAATTATAATCTGGACAAAGGCAGTCTATGGAACATCTTCCTCCAACTTCAACCACTTATCGATAGTCCTCCAAAGTAAAAGGTACATCACTAACTAACGCACACACTGACAAATCTAAATTGGTCACGCTTTATCGAGCTGTCAGTTCGTCTATACGGCAGTATATACTAAGTCTATGGTCCTGCACGAGGCCAAAAGGCCCCCCTTTGATGACTTTTGTGTTACAAAAAAGTCACAAAAGTCATCAAAGTCATCAACATCAAAGTTAAGTCATCAACATCAAAGTTAAGTCATCAACATCAAAGTTAAGTCATCAAACTCATCATTATGTTGGGGTTGGCTTCCAGTGTTTCCGGATGCAGCCGAAGATCAGTATTTGACATGGAGCGACTGCATGTCTGACCTCCACAACCCATAATACTATAACCCTTGGTAAGACTAGTTGTCACTTTCGGGCCACTACATGTAACGACTGTCAAAGATCTACAAAATGACCACCGAGACCAACGGCTTAAGGGCCCGTGCACAAAATTAAGACATTTTGAACATTTTTGATCACTGCTTGTGGGAAAGGCAAGAAGAATTTGAACCTTATTTATTTTTATTATAAGAGACAGGTTCTTCATCTTGTCGACTGCTTGAACATTTTTTTAAAATAATGTATTTATTAATGGCAATCACCCATATTCAAAACCCCTTTTCCGCAAAAGTAACGAGCGAGTGATGTTTGTGGTTCGCTGAACAAAGAACTACAAAATATTCTGAACATTAAAAAATATGAATAACATCATTATATGGTCTACTCGTAACATAGCAAGAAACATTATTGATTTCAATATGAAATATAGCAGAAAAAAAATGTTGAAAAAACGTAATTTGTGGAAAACGTCGGGACAAATAAGTATTTTTTTCTATACCTTAGAAACACTTTAAAGAAAATTAAAAAAATAATTCTTAATCTCAAGGTAGCTTTTTAATAGAATCTGAATTTTAATTTATAAATAAACAATAACTTCATTTCGTAAATTAAATGCAAAGTGAACTATATAATCGACCGCGCAAACCCGATCCCGTCAGTAACGAAAGGGCTCTCCCAGCGTGAGCACGTATCACTTTGCTTCGCAAGCGCTCCCGAGTTATTACGTGAATATATTTCCGAGATATACGCAGACTAACACATTTCGATCCAGTATTTATATTAAAATTATTAAACTTTTTGATTGTATTAAGATAAGAGTTTTTTTTGACGTTGGTTGTTTATTAAGATTTATTTCGTTTTCATATTATTTAAAGTTAAGTTTCTTTGTACTTAATATGTTGTACTATATGTAAGGGTAATAATCTGCGGAACTACTGATCCGATTCCGAAAATTCTTTCATTTAGGGGAATTCACTACTTCATATTATTATTGGTTTTCATGGTAACCTATGGTA
The DNA here is from genome assembly GCA_905147715.2 of Xestia xanthographa. NCBI lineage: Eukaryota > Metazoa > Arthropoda > Insecta > Lepidoptera > Noctuidae > Xestia > Xestia xanthographa. The sequence continues at coordinate 8,895,116 of LR990660.1, read as the reverse complement.
CCTACAATTTGATTTTGAAATAAAGATAATATTCTATTTTGGAAGTGCGATTTGGTAGAAATCGCCACGTAAGAAAATGCCGTATGTTGTTGTGTGTGTGTGTAGTAGGAGGTATACAAGAAGGGTATGGCGGGGTCGAGTGAGCGAGCGATATTTTTCTTCATAGGTGTCGATTTCGTGGATTTTGGGGTTGCTGGTTACGAAACTAAGGTCAAAATGAAAATCCAAGATGGCGCCGAGGAAAATTTTTGATTTTCCTTTATGGGTGTCGTTTTCATGGTTTTTGGGGTTGCTGGTTACGAAAATGAGGTCAAAATGAAAATCCAAGATGGTGCCGAGGAAAATTTTTAATTTTTCATCATGGGTGTCGTTTTCATGGTTTTTGGGGTTGCTGGTTACGAAAATGAGGTCAAAATGAAAATCCAAGATGGTGCCAAAGAAAATTTTGATTTTCCGTCATGGGTGTCGTTTTCATGGTTTTTGGGGTTGCTGGTTACGAAAATGAGGTCAAAATGAAAATCCAATATGTCGCCGAGAAAAATTATTGTTTTTCCGTCATGGGTGTCGTTTTTATGGTTTTTGGGGTTGCTGGTTACGAAAATGAGGTCAAAAAAAAAATCCAAGATGGCGCCCAAAAATGTTTTCGATTTTTCCGTCACGGGTGTCGTTTTTATGGTTTTTGGGGTTGCTGGTTAAGAAAATGAGGTTTAACTTTTTTTTTCTATTGTTAAGACTGTGTATTCTATTCCATAATTCTAGAAATCAGACTCCATATTATAAAAGGATAATGGAAACATATTGTTGATATCCCACCAAATGGGGATGGCAACTGTGGAACTAACGGCGCCAGCATCGCTTGTACCAAACATCGTCATTGGTTGAAAATATGTCAATGTCATTTTATATTTCAAAATAGTTTGACCTCATTGGTCAGTTTGGGTCTAAGCTATGGACGCGCCATCTACAATCACCTTTGACTGACCAGCCTTCCCCATTAGGTTGTAAGGATAAACAAATGAATAAACTTTCTTACCAACTAACGTGAAGTTATCATCAAGCAGCGGTTTATGTAGCTTGAGGAAGTTGGTAGCAATAGAGGTGTTTTTTGCGCGGCCGACCGCGTAGGCCAGCGCGTACGACGCCAGCAGGCAGCACAGGATGCCCTCCAGCCAGTACGCGTCCCAGCGGGGACGAATCATTATAGGAACCTGAAGAAAAAAGGAATACGAATGAGTAGTAGTAGACTAGTGACTAATTAGTGGTTAGCCGTGTGGTACCCGGCAGAGTAGAATAGAACCAACCCATTACACTCACGGGTGTCGTATAAGGCGACTAATGTCTGAGGCAGAACACCGTGCGCCTCCGTAGACCAGAGAATGGGCAGCAGCGTTTTCTGTTAGTCTTTCATCACTGCGATCTCCAATCCGCCTGCCAAGCGTGGAGATTACGGCAAATTCCTCCCATCATGGGAGAGGCTTATGTCTAGCAGTGGACGTTATGGGCTGTTGTAGTAGTGTGTAGTAGTAGTAGACTAATGCCGCAATAGGCATGATTCCTTTTTTTAAACTTTCACGATCAGAACACATTATAAAACACATGTAAACGGGTACTTATCGCGAATTTTACCTTTAATATAAGCCCGACGTTTCGACCGCATTGCACAAGCCGTAGTCGCGGGAAGATCAAAAAAATATATATATTAAAATTCGCGATAAATACCGTTTACGTGTGTTTTATAATGGAATGACTCCTGACTAAAAAAATATGATTCTGTTTAGTCCGTCAGTTAGATTATCTAAAAATATTGGATACGTGTTTTTTGTTTTATCAAATTAATAAAAATTGACAAATATAAAACGCGTCAAAGATCAGTCATTAACGTTATTTTCCAGTAAAAAATGTACTCAAATGTGACGTCACACGAGTTTTCGACGCACTGTATCTTCTTCATTTTTTATTTAGGGAAAAAAAAAAAACGAATAAAATTGTGTCCAATATTTTTTTGGAAATCTATCTGACGGACTAATTAGTAGTTATCTTTTTTACCCTATTACACTTGATCGTTTGCACCCAATGCAATTATTGCACTAGTTAATGCAATGGAATACACAATTATAATTGCGAAGAATCAAACGATGTAGTCGGACGGGTTTTTCCGCCGTAGACGGGCGTACTCGACCGCGTTCATTTACACTTGGTCGTTTGCCCGAATTCCATAGGCAATCGAATTCGGGCAACGAAAAAAAATTATTTTAAAGCTTTATCTTAGAAAAAACCAAATCAAAGTCATGTTTCAACTTGAATTACTTCAAGTTAGATGGCACTTAGAGAACATTATCTAACTGAACAGTTTAGCAGCAGGGATTATCCAAACAAATAATATATGACTAATCTGATACCAATGTAAAATCAACTTTACTTTCTTCTACATAAAGCAAGCTTTACAAAATCACACTTTAACATGTTCGACATGTTTACCTTAGAAATAGTGATCTTTGGTTGTTCAGATGTCCGTGGAGCATTGTCCTGGAAGCCTTCAAACTCCTCAGGGTCTTGGAAGTGCTCAAATTCATTGTCTTCATCCTGAGAAGAAAAAATGCATAAAACATTAATATTACTATCTCCTTTAAAAAGTTAAGTAGTCCCCCTGTCATTAGGAATACTTTCACCTTGGGCTGGCTTAGCATAGTATGGGCTTTCAATATAATAGTAGGCCACCTTATACAGGTGGCTTGATCTGCTGACGTCTGTACCTTGTAAAATCAGTTCTCATAATTTTCTCAGAAGTGAAAAAGTTATGCATCCACACGATGGTGGGTCCGTTGGTTGGTTGCCGGAAGACGACGGCGCCGCCGAGGCCGGCCCAGAAAGAGATGGCGAGACGAGACGCGTACCGCGAGGATTAGTTCGAGCAGGCACGAGAAAAGAGTAAATGGAAGCAATTGGGGGAGACCTTTGCCCAGAAGTAAATAAATAAAATATAGAAGTAAAAAAAAAAAGTGAAAACACCTACTTTGAATAGGTACTTAATACTCAGACATTGAACTTCACTACTATAGTGAAATGAAATAACAAAAGAATTAATTTACATGTAAATGAAGGAATGTTTTCACCTCCTGTACCTACTTCAAAATTAATGAAACTGTTCTGGGACTCGGATAATTAGATCCACAGTAACATAACACATTAGCCGTGTGGTATCCGCCGGCAGAGTAGAATAGAACCAACCCATTACACTCACGGGTGTCGTATAAGGCGACTAATGTTTGAGGCAGAACACCTTGCGCCTCCGTAGACCAGAGAATGGGCAGCAGCGTTTTCTGTTAGTCTTTCATCACTGCGATCTCCAATCCGCCTGCCAAGCGTGGAGATTACGGCAAATCCTCCCATCATGGGAGAGGCTTATGTCCAGCAGTGGACGTTATGGGCTGTTGTAGTTGTAGTAGTTGTAGTAACATAACATCAGGCCTGTTATCCCGAACGGATAGGCAGAGGTATACCTAAATAGTTCACCCGCATTTTACCAGTTATGTTGCCTATATTGTATCAACCATGCGCAAATCCAAACTCCATGACTGCTACTGAGAAATTCCTGATGGAAAAACCCCCTTATTTTTTAGATCCATCAATCATTTCAGCCGAAAGACGTCCACTGCTGGACATAGGCCTCCCCCAAGTATCGCCACATTGACCGCTCCCGTGCGACTCGCATCCAGCGGATTCCCGCAACCTTCACCAGGTCATCAGTCCACCTAGTGGCAGGCCTTCCAACGCGACATCTCCCGGTTCGCGGTCGCCACTCCAAAACTTTTCGGCCCCATCGGCCATCCGTTCTGCGAGCAATGTGCTCTGCCCACTGCCACTTAAGTTTGGCAATCCTTCGGGCTACGTCGGTAACCTTGGTTCTCTTGCGGATGTCTTCATTTCTGATTCGATCACGCAAAGAAACTCCGAGCATAGCCCTCTCCATTGCCCTTTGGGTGACTTTAAGCCTTCTGATGAGGCCCATTGTGAGCGACAGTTTCGGTCCATAGTATTATTTAATTCTAGTATCAGATGTATGCGTGTTGGGTTCACGATATCGTCAAAATCGCGGGAAACGGATGGATAAGGGACACACAGAACAGAGAAGAGTATCAGAAGAAAGGGGAGGCCTATACTCAACAGTCGGTGATTCCGATGATCAGATGTATGAATAGGTTGTAGGTCTTGTAATGTGACACAGCCCGGGGCAATAGACTTGTGTCCTGAAAAAATCTAATTAGTCCGTCGGTTAGATTTTCAAAAAATAATTGACACGTATTTTTTGTCTTGTTACGTAAACCAAAATTGACGAAGATACGACGCTTTTAGAATTCTCAATTCGTCACGCCGCGCCGCGCCGTGCTATAATTTTTAGTGCGTTGTGACGTCACGAGCCCCCAATCTCGAGTTTTGATGCGTTTTATCTTTGTCAATATTAATTGATTTACAAAAACAAAAAATACGTGTCCATTATTTTCCAATACTCTGACGGACTAAATAGATTTGCAATTTATTGATGATGGAAACTAACCTGTTGGGCATGTTGCCAACCTAATTTACTGGTAGACCTTTCCTCATATAGCTCACTGCAGAATGGAAGTAGGTATGGAGGTATTTTTCTTTTAAAATAAAATGGTTGTATACCTCCACTAAGATCTCATCTTCAGTCTCGACGTTGGCTTCAAACTGATCCTTTGAAGATATCTTCTGTTTTGGAGGAGGAGGCAACTCCTTATCTTCAGCAAAATCTGATGATGTAACATTGTTTCAGATAAATATTGGCTTATTCTTGAATCTAAAAATGCTATAGGCTATATTTAAAAGCTAGTAATTTGCACTAATTAAATACTTTTTTTTCATAAGCAACACAACACTATAGTTGCTGACAGTTAGGATCGCAATAGCGGTCATTGCCCTTTCCCTCTCTCTTTTCATCTCTTCATACGAACCAAAACAAATGAGCTTTGGTATTGTTTTTAATTAGAAAAAATGCTGAAGATGACGATTCAAGACTTGAACATTATTTATGGATTTCAAAGTTAAGAACTTTAATAAATGTAGCAACTATACTGGCAGCAACTATAGTTTATGTACTCGTAAGATAACTTGGCATTTATTCAAATTACAAACATGGTGACAATCAACACTCATTTCATCTCTGAATGAACATTACATTTATCAATTACAACATATTTAACATCACACCTTGTAAACCTCAAAGGGTTATGCAGAGCTCATAGTACACCCATATTTTGTCAGTTATGTTTGTCCTTCATATAGGGGGTGAGCCTATTACAAACAGGGCACAAAACCATTCTCTATGACTGCTACTGAGAAATTCCTGACCCAATAAAATGTTAACTGACCTGGGAATCGAACCCTAGTCAGCCCCTCAGCAGCTGCCCTTGCAACCACAAGAACAATAAGGGTCAGTATGAGATGAAGACTTACCACCGGCGAGATCGTCATCCTCAGCCTCAAACTGCTCAAACTCAGCGAAGTCATCGTCTTCTAAGGCCTGGTCCTCAAAAGCCTGAGCCACAAAGGTACTGCATAGCAGCACAACTATTGATAATAGCACCCACCGCATTTTGTACCTGTAACACGTAACAAAACTCGGTTTAGTAATAATAATAATAGTTTTACATTGAGCTATTACTACTACGTATAGCTATACGTATACATATATATATATACGTATATATTTTTATATATATATATGTACGTATAGGTATATATATATGGGACCGGTCAATGTGGCGACACTTGGGGGAGGCCTATGTCCAGCAGTGGACGTCTGTCGGCTGAAATGATGATGATGATGACTACGTATAGAGAAGACAGCGCGAACAACTTCTGTGCGCAGTGCGGGGCACGTGGGGAGCGGCTAACCCCGTATATAATGCTGTGGCGAGCAAGCTACTGACTGAACTGCACCCGGCTGACTGCAGTTAAATGGATCACAGATTTTGTTTGCGGTATCTTCTCTATACGTAGTAGTAATAGCTCAATGAGTTTTTATCTTCCTTGTAGGAAAGTTTTTACTCAATACTCAAACATTATTTGCATTTTTTTATCTTCCTACTCTATGGGACTAACTGGATTTTTAATTTACTGCACGTTTTCTGTTAGCCTAATGTACCACTATGGTAAACAAAAAGGTAAAAAATAAAGGAGAATATAAAAATCTGTTCACATTACTATGCATTCCCATTGGTGCAATACCTTGTCTGGCAAAATAAAAGATTTAAACTAAGAGAAGATGAATAGAGAGAAATTCATGTGAATAAATTCATGTGAATGATTCACCGATGATATTACACACAGTAAAGGAATTTGTAAATAGAATCTGATAAGACTTTAATGACCTTGTAATACTTAGTACTTAGATCAGACCTGAGTTGACCTGAGTTGTTCGGCTTACTGTCACACATTGGGGATTGGATCAAACAGAGCACAAGCAGAAATCATGCCATAAAAAAAATCAGGAAAACAGCTAGTCTTATGCATTTGTTCAATACAATAGAAATATCTTGACAGTATAAACAGTTTCTAATACTAGTGATGAGGTGTTTATTGTATTAAGGACAGAATTCAATCAGTTTTCCTCATGTAAATTCTCTGTGAATGTTTTTAATTCTTGGTGACACAAAGTAATCTTATCTCTTTCCCAAGGTTGATTAATTGTATGTAAGGCTTCAGGTGTGGATCATGGTATTAGTAAGTTTATTCTATTGTCCCAAATAGCCTTTACCTTTAACAAAGTTAGTGAGAATGCAGTAAGTAAGAAAAAAAAAATAGTTTTTCAAGGTAAAACTTTTAATCCAACTGTAAAGTATCTTTGGGAACTTCGTATGTTTTTATAACACTTTAGTTAAAGCTTGGTCTCAAGGTAATCTAAATTTATAAGTTTTTATTTTTACTGCAAAGAATTTGCACGGCTGACTGTGCAATTTTTAACACCTCATATCTCTCTTTAAAGCGAAATACACAGATTTTTGGTTACCTGTTATCTATTTCTCGACGATGTTATCAACTAAACTAGCTCATTAACTTATTAATTAGATTATTTTACACAAATTCAATCACATTTCACCTACTTTATTGCGGGACTGACACAGTATGTTTTCGTTGAACTAATTTCGTAAAGGAAGTTTATGGTGACTGGCTAAGATGGTTTGAAAAAGTATTAGCCATTTAAACATTCCCAAACATGCATATTTAAATGAAATTTCAGAAAAATTGTGACTGGTTAAGATGGTTTGAAACAGTAATAGCCAATTAAACATTCCCAAACATGTCTTTAAATGAAATTTCAGAAAAATTGTAAAGGAGAACCTACTGTTTAATGTCACCGATGGATCTCACGTCACATGACATATCAAAAACAGAGTTGCTAGAATAAAATATATTTTTGGGAAACTATCTGTGGAACTATGGAACCTAGGAATTTATATTTATAAAATTCCTTGGTTGGTAACGAAACATCAACATTGGTTGAAAATTTGGTAACGTCACTACATATTTTAAAATAGCTTAACCTCATTGGTCATTTTGAGACCAAATATGGTGGCGCCATCTGAGATTTACTTAGCCTTCACCACCCCTGTGTTTCATTTGATTATCTTTGTTTTTGGTTTTCTCTTTCGTCAACAAACGTTAATTAATTAAAAAATCTACTCTAATGTGACATCACACAAGTTTTCGACGCACTGTATCTTCATTTTTTGTTTACGTGAAAAAAAGAAAATAAATGTGTCCAATATTTTTTGGAAATCTATCTGACGGACTTATTAGTCTTTTTTGTCATCTACCTACCCTATGACGTATTTCCGGGTAATCTGCAACAATGTAGGCACCTAAGCCAAGCAGCACTCTCCTAGCACCTCCAAGGTTTTCATTTCTTACCATTAAGATAGGTTAGTACCTAGTAGTAGTAGGTACTCCTGGGTGCAGCAGTAAAGCCTTGTTCACGCCACTGGGCAATGCCACTTTGCGATTCCACGTTTTTTTTTTCTTTTCCACTTGGATCCCGCAACGAGGGTAATCAGAAAAAACAGCGGAAGAGCATAATTTCCACTTCCCTCCATAACAGCCAAGTAAGACCTAACCAAGTGGACCACTGGTCGTCCAGTTCGTGGCGACATCTCCTGCGAGGTCCGCGACGCCTACATGCCATGACAGTTCATCATCTCCCTGCCCTTGTGCCATGTTACTATGGGGTCGGTGCCAGTGCCGGTTTTAGCATTACCAGCGCCCTGGGCGAGATATCTAGCGCGCCCCCTAAATGCAAATTTAAACCCATATGAAAAAAAAAAACCGGCCAATTTAAGAACGAGTCGGACTCGCGCACCGATGGGATCGAACAGTAAAGTTAAATTTGTCCTACCGTGTCGAACAGCAAAGTTAAGTTTGTCCTACCGTGTCGAACCGTTGTCGAACAGCAAAGTTAAGTTTGTCCTGTCGTCTATTAACGGCTACTGCACCAACAAATAATAAGTTTCTAATAGTAAACTCAGCGAGCAGTGGGTGCCCCAGTGGTGGCGGCCCCGACTTACGAACAGCAAGTCGTGGGTTCGAACCTAGGCAGGCGCATTACTTTGTGTAAGTAATTTATTTCATCACCACTGCTCTCAAAACGGTGAAGGAAAACATCGTGAGGTAACCGGCATGTCCTAGAACCAAAAATTCGAAGACGTGTGACATCTACCAATCCGCACTGGGACCGCGTGGTGGACTATAGCCCATTCCCTCTCATCATGAGAGGGGACCGTGTCCCAGCAGTGGGAACATATAGGATGACGATGAATAGTAAAATCGCTTTTTTGACGCCTGCGGCGCCCCTTCATATCCGGCGCCCTGGGCGGTCGCCCACACTCACCCCCCCCTAACGCCGCTACTGGTCGGCGCAACACGTTTTTTTCTTCCATTCTCCTGTGTCAACCGTCATACTATCATTTACCTACTCATTTATCTTTCATTTATCATTCCTCACATAGGTACCTAATCTAAGTTAGTCTACACTAATATGATAAAGAGGAAAGAATTGTATTTTTGGGTGTGTGTGTATGTTTGTAATGAATAAACTCAAAAACTACTGCGCCGATTTCAAAAATTATTTCACCATTAGAAAGCCACGTCTTTACCACAGTATCTTTATTAAGTAACATAGGCTATATTTTATCCCCGTACTACCACGGGTACGGGAACTACGCGGGTGAAACCGCGGGACGTCCGCTAGTTGTATATAAAGTGAGAACTGTAAAGAACCTTTTTTCTGTCAAACATTTTTATTCTAAAAAGTCTACTGTAATTTTGCATCACTGAACTGAACTACAAGTTTTTGCATGGTTTTTGCTATTGTTCTTCTGAGTGTTTTTGCGTTACGTCTAAACTCCTGGTGCGTCGAGTCGAGCTTATGTTCCTCCGTACTTCAGTTAGGGCTTTGTAGACATAAAAACGACCCATTTTATTATTCCCAAGTTTGATCAGCGCCATCTACTTCGTTCATAAAAAGCACTGGAAAATTCCCCATTGACCAAAAGTGAAACAACACCATCGAGATTCAATTCAATCAAGTTCTAATCTAATCATATATCTGCAGTGTTTTATTTTACACGGTCAAATAAACAGTTTTTGTTTTTTTTTATAACCCAAAATTGCAAATCAGCTATCAATGGTGTCGATTCTGTTGTGCACAAACTACACTTAATTTAGGCTTTTGCTATCTATATGCAATTAAAGCTCACACCTGCCTGGACACTGCAACTTGCTCTTGTATAGCGCTCCCCTCAGTAACATCGGTAAAATATTTGGGCGTAATAATCGATGATGGGCTGAAATGGAACAAGCATATTGAATCTACCGCCAGCAAAGTCAGGAAAACAATCCATCTATTCAAGACATTAAGGCATTCTGGTGACTTAGAGACCCTAAAAATGGTTTACACTGCACTTTGCCAGTCCATCATCGGCTATTGTATTCTAGCTTGGGGTGGATCGGCCAAAACAAAGTTCCTTGAGCTGGAGCGAGCGCAAAGGGCGGTACTTAAGGTTATGTTGCAAAAGCCTTTTCGCTATCCGACTCATAACCTTTACACCGAGCTCAAACTTTTAACCGTGAGACAGTTATTTGTACTCAGAACCACTCTTTGGAAACATGGCCAAGTTCCTCTCCCAGACTCAAACAAACGTGGTCAAAGAATAGTTTGCCCAATTCCTGGTCATAGAACTGCCTTCGCCAGAGGACAGCAGTATGTGCTGAGCTCTCTTGTCTTCAGAAATATAAGTAAGACCATCCAAATAGCAAGGTTAAGCAAACACGAGGCAAAGACGAAGCTGAAAGACATGTTGTACCTCTTAGACTACGCTCAAACTGAGGAACTATTAATCACTCACACATAACTCACAACATTCTATACAAAACGTGTAACACAGTCTGTACACCAAGCAAACAATATATTGTTCCGTCTTACACCCGACACCATACAACCATACCTACTTAGGCTCTTCATATCATACTCACAGAACACAAAAATACACCCGTCTCCCAGTCACACGCACACTCACTCACACATACACACAGTCACATACACACACTCACACAATGCATATAAGTCATACGATTTCCAGACACACATACAGAATCCACCACACAGTCATTTTATACTTTTTTTTTTTACTTTTTAAATGTCAGTTTTTTTTTTGTTTTTTATTTTTTTTCAACTTTTGTTATATTATCTTTCTAAAACACTACTTAATAATATACTCTCTCGAATAATATCAGCTTACCAGCTCTCAATTTCCATAAGGTATAATATAGTGTCCAAGTGGCAGTAGAACACTGACTCCTAAGTCACAGGTTTTCCTAGTTTATGAGTCAGGGTTTCAGCTTTTGTACGCCTTAACTATTGTGAACTTTAGCTAGATATAAAGCTTATTGTAAGGATTTGTATCAATAAAGTATTATTATTATTATTATGATCTGTTGTTAGTTATAGTTGTTTACATTACAAACATTATATTAAAATTATTTTCATTACAATTATTACATTAATTATACAAAACATTAATCAATCATTTATTTATTATTTTATAATAAAATTAATCATTAATCAGTTCGTTCAATCATTTTTGTCATAGGTTTATGTAATGTAGCATCTATTATTTTTTTTTTCAATTTCAATTCAATTCATTTATTCTCCCTTCACAATATTGGTACACACTGCAAACTAGTTCGGTTTGCAGGGCACACTAACAAAGTTATTGGTGTGCGTAAAGTCAACGGCTGTCTGACTTCGCCTATTTATTAGTGTTTGCGCTTCACAATAACCCGTAGTCCACCCACACACTTGCAATTTCTTGTCACTTGATGTTGCATGGAATATGAAGCATAAATTTAGCCATCTTAACAAAGTCTTCTTTATATTTGAGTTAGAATTTATTTGAGATCTACCCTCTAAAAATGACAAGTCATGTGTAAGTTAGTAGTTTAAGTTCATCGTCATTTGACTATCGGGCTTACGTTACGTTTTTAGACATTATACCCTGCGTGTTTTGGGCAGTGCTTTTACTTGTTAATCATTATGAATCACCTAACTACACTTTTAAGAGCTGATATTATTATTTTGCGTGAGCAAAACGTTTCAATTAGTGAAATTGCGAGGCGTTTAAAGATATCGGTGAGTAACAAAATGTTATTAATATGTTTAGAAGATTAATAATAATGTTTATATAATCCACATGTTATTGATTGTTGTTTTTTGTATCAATATTTTATTATTGTTCACAGAGAAGGACTGTGCAATTGTGGGTCCATCGATATGCAGATTCGGGAAGCATTGATCCTTGCCGACCGGGACCGAAGGCTAATCCATAGCATACACAGATGGCAATGCGCGGCACCGTGATATAGTTGCAACGCATATCGCCGAGCCCTTCTTCACTACTCGTTTAACGGCGACTAAACATGACGTGACATTACAAACTGTACGGAACCACTTGCGTGCAGCTGGTGTGAAATGTCGTAGGCCAGCCAAGAAAATATTACTGTCAGATATTCACAGACAAAACCGGGTACGCTTCGCAAGAGAATATTTGGATTTCGATTGGTGCAATAATGTTGTTATATTTAGCGATGAAAAATGTTTTAAGTCGGACAGAGACGGTCGCAAAATATTGTGGCGAAAAGATGGTGAACGCCATAATAAAAAAAAATATTCTTCCATGCAGGTCTAGTGGCTGCTTTACTTTGGGATTTTGGGGATGAATGTCATCAATGGGTCCTGGTGAATTAGTGCAGGTAGGGGGTCGCAATACCAGTGAAGGTTACTTGAACGTTTTACATAACCTGATGCTACCAAGTGTGCACGTTGCATACCGATAGTAAAGGCGCACCAATCGGCTATTAATAAAAATAACAAGGGGTAATTTGTTTTATGTGAGTGATGTTATTGTTAGTGAGATAACAATTTAGGATACCTGTATCTTAATATCTTTCTTACTAACATGTTTATTCATATCACTATAATTAAAATACTCTCTTGAATATGAAAAATAACGTTATTTCCTGTCCGACTTAGAATATTTGTCATGCACAAAACTTTATAATTTGTAATTATAATTATAATAAAAACCTAGGCAATAAATATTGTTGATTTCTTATTACAAACTGTTTAATTTTCGCTTCCATATTTTTTCTTATTATCAGTTAAAATATAAAAATAAAAATTCAACAAAATGACAACAAATAAAAAATAAAAAAATTAAAAAATGCAAAACGTCAATGAGGGTGGCGGGATTCGATCCTACGGCATTTGTTTTACCAGGCCATTGCTTATACACCTATGCCACAAGACCAGTTAGCAACAACGTATTATTTATGCTTAATATTCTTTGCCTACAAAATAGTCCTAACCGTTTTCAATCACGGCGGCCAATCTTAGCGAAGATTAGCCACACACACGCGTGTTTGCTGACTTATTGTGAGACGTGAGGCGAAGTAATACACCAGTTTATTTTACACACACCAGCATTATATTGGTGTGCTCTGCAAACTTAACTAATTTGCTGTGTGTACATAAAAATCAACAATGTTTTTGACAAAGTAATATTCCACCATTGGAAGAGACTGGTGCCTGAAATAGGTTTTCGAAGAAGCCTGTGTGTTACTGGTCACCCACAGGGCCCCCCCACAGCAAAACAATAGTATCGTTAAAGGTTGAAAGATGATCTTGTGTATAACATCATTCATGGTCCCAAAAAGATCACAAAGAGACAATCAGTTTAAGGTTAACAATAGTACAAATATAGAATACAAAATATAAATACAAATATAGAGTACAAATATACAATAGTAACAATATATTTTACATTTACGTCAAGAGGATCGATCGATTCACAATTTGTCAGTTTTAAATTCCTCAACGGTATAGTAGCCTTTCTTGATTAACAAAGATTTCAACGGTTTAGAGAAAATTGAGTCATTTGGCCTTACTCTGCAGCAGTTACAACAAAGTGAGCGAGCGCGAGAGTGTAGATGATTCTCTCGCCTCACCCCTCGCGTCCTTTGACTCGCGTCCGAAAAACCGGCACAAAACGGAGCGACAGCGAGGCGAGGCGAGGGAAGACTAGAGGACACGAGCGCACCGTCCACACTCTCGTACTCGCGTTCCCTCGTGTAGCCTCGTGGAGAGTCTGGATCGGGCATTACGTGCACCCTTCATTTGTATAGAAATATTAGTTCGAACTTAATTTGACAGCTCTAAATTACGTCCGTCTCTTTCTCGTTTTATTAGAGAGAAAAAGATAGCAATAGCCTAAATTAAGTTTAGTTTGTGCACAACAGAATTCAATTCCTTCCAATTTTAAATTCGAATTTGATACTCGCTTCGGCATTGTCTGTGTGGTATTTCCCTCTATATTATCGGCTCTCAGACGCGTGCACGTCCGTTCACTACCGAAGCTCAAAGCTAACTGACTGCTCGCGCTCAGAGACGACACAATGCTTCCCTCTCTTTCACTCACAGACACTAATCCCTTCCATATTTTATTATTTTTGTTGATGAGATAATTTTCTCTTCATCCATCTAATCCTCACCCAAAGCAGGAATCTCATTCGTGGCCTACGGCCAACATTAGGCCCTCCAACAAACCCCTGTTTGTTTTACTACGTTCCTTAAGAACAACAAGCAGACACCGACTTCTACTGGACTACGGCTACGAAATGGCTACTGTTACGGTCCTACCAACCGAACTAAGTTTCCCCACTATCTCCGACTCTAAATTTCTCCACTTCAAACGACACTTGGCCCTCGGGCATTCTCCTTTACCTATCATTCGCGTACTTGTAAGTACGCTTAGAACTTAATGCTCTTAATGTGTAGCAATCCCCCTCTAACACTTTTACAACTCTGAAAGGTCCATTATATTTAGGGGTCCAATTTAGTCTTTTACAGTCGCGCCTTAGTACTCTCCACCCTCTTTTTTTTTTATAGCGCCGACTTTCCGATTAACCGAGTTGAGTTTTCCCTAACTTGTTCGAGATCTGCGTCAGTGTCATCGTCGTAAGCTATTAGACTAAGAGGGCGCGCGACTTTACCAACTAGTAATTCGAGCAGCCTTACTTTTTGCCACCCTATTGACCGTACATACACGACCTATCTTCGTTCACTTCAACAGCGGTAAGCATAGATTTTAACGTGCTCATTGAGCGCTTAACTTGATCGTTAACTCGCGATGATCCCGTAGCTATTGAATGAAGCCTAATGCTTTAATCTCACAAATTTCCCTAAACTCGTGACTTGTGAAATAACGACCTTGATCGGCAATAATCCGTACCGGTACTACAAACATGATACGCTCCTTATCACAGCTTTTATACTACGGGCGGTGGCAATACGCATCGTATGGTGTAAAAGGACAAACTTTGTAAACGTATCAATGAGTACGAACACATACTCCTTGCTAGCTCATTTTCCGCCGAGCTCACTTGTCGCATCGATGTGTACCGTGTGCCAAGGCACCGCAACCTTTGCAATAGGGTGCAACTCTGCCTGTACCTTGCATGAATGACACTTTGCTTCTTTACATGTCACGCAATCTTGTAACTAGAAGACTTAAAAGAGTTCCAGTCGCTTACCACAACAAACTTCCTTCCATGTAAATATAAACGAAAACGTGTAAAGCAATCTTGTTACGAGAAGACTTAAAAGAGTTGCAGTCGCTTACCACAACAAACTTCCTTCCATGTAAATATAAACGAAAACATGTAACGCAATCTTGTTACGAGAAGACTTACAAGAGTTGCAGTCGCTTACCACAACAAACTTCCTTCGATATAAATATAAACGAAAACATGTAACGCAACCTCGTTACGAGAAGACTTACAAGAGTTGCAGTCGCTTACCACAACAAACTTCCTTCCATGTAATTATAACGAAAACATGTAACGCAATCTTGTTACGAGAAGACTTAAAAGAGTTGCAGTCTCTTAGCACAACAAACTTCCTTCCATGTAAATATAAACGAAAACATGTAACGCAACCTTGTTACGAGAAGACTTAGGTACAAGAGTTCCAGTCGCTTACCACAACAAACTTCCTTCGATATAAATATAAACGAAAACATGTAACGCAATCTTGTTACGAGAAGACTTAAAAGAGTTGCAGTCTCTTATCACAACAAACTTCCTTCCATGTAAATATCGAAATTGTTACACCATTAACTACGCCCAACGTCTCCAGCTCATATGAGTGCACAGAACATATATACCCTAACGCAAGGGTTCCTAAACTTTGAAGATAACGGAACACCAACCAAATGCCATTTTTGTATGGAACCCCAAATCAAATGATTACAAATCAACACTGAAATTTATATAAGAACATTTTTTTAAAGAAATGTGTAATGTACTAAATTGAAACACATTTTAATGTTGAAATTGTTTCACTGTTTTGTGAATAATTGTTTTATAGTTCGGTATTATGTCCGACAATTGTATGCGTATATATCTGGGGTTGCATCCAATCTTGACCTGTATTTGTTTTTTGTGTAAACGTTGGTTGAAAAGCCTGTTTCACAACGATACGTTGTGACGAATGGGAGCAATGTTAAGATAGCCTTTTTGGCTATTTCAGAGTATTCACTACTAAAACCAAACCAAAACTCATTCAGAGATACAGATTCAAATGTGTGTTTTAATGTTGATGGACTTTGAAGATCTTTGGATACTTCATAATCCAGGACGGTCAGCACCGCTATTTAATAAATAATTTTGGCGGAACCCTGATGACTATTCTATTGAACCCCTAGGTTCCGCGGAACCCAGTTTGGGAATCACTGCCCTAACGTATGAGTGATGCCTCGATTCGACTCGAATTGAAGGATGGCGAACGGATCGCCAGCATGTTATCCTCCAACATAAACAATAACATAATCACTTTCCACAATCACACCCGAACCTTTTCCCTGAAAACCTGGGAAACGCGACCAATGGACACGATGTTCGCCTTGACCAAAATTCGAAGGGCCTTGATCAGCATCTGGGACAAAACATGTCATCAGACTACCATTGGTCCACCCAAAGGACATCGACACAAATCACAACTAAAACCAGCGTAACCTTTGCAACCTGTAGCACGGTTAATGCATGGACACGTTGAAACTTTAAAATTCAAATGTAAATATTCCGAAAACTGGACGTCCCATTCTCTCTCTGCCCTTAAAATCAAATCTTCTATCCAAACACATGACCTTCATCTCGACTACTACTAGTGTTCTGACTGTGACTTCAACTAGTGTAATTAGCTCAACTAAGACGCGAAATCTGATCCGAAATCAACGGCAACGGGTATCTATCCGGTTTTGTTTAACTCACGATAATCGATACACATACGTTTCCTACAGTCAGATTTTTCAACAAACAACGCTTGCAAAATGTGAATTGCTAGGTCTTGTTATTTTGGCATCTAATAATTCATTTACTCGTTCGCGCATTACTTTTCTTTCCACCGGCGAGCAACGATGAGGCCGTCTTTGTACCGTCTCGTTTGGATCTATTAAACGAATTTATAGTTTATAAGTGATAACGCGGGTATTTGGAAAACTGAAGAACTGATAAGTCATTGTTTACGTTCTCATGAAATGTCAATGTCAGTGTACAGTGTACATCACGCAGATTCTTTATAACGCGCTGAGAACTTGTGGCACAGGAAGAATAGCATTGCTCTTTGTTAGTGTAAACAATATAAATATCTTCTTTTTCAACGTTTTTTATTTCTTTGTATTTTATCTTACTAATTAGTTAACAACGTTACACCATCTAGCTCTAACAGATCCTGCTTCACCATCGTACTCAATTTTTCTAAAGTAAAACTTGACATCATATTTTAATTTAGGATATTGAAACAAATAAAGAATGTCTAATTTAGGTCACCAAAGGGGTATCATCCTTAAATCAACCTGACACATTCATTATTTATTTCATGATACAGTATTCGTTCACACCGTTGTCTAAATTAAACTATCAATGTTGTATGAATTACCTATCTTCAAAATTCAATAAACGCGCATTATCCGTACAAAATACTTCATATTACGGGCACCACCTATAAAGTTGTATGTAGTAAGCTATTTTTATAATGAATGTACTATGCCGACTATTGTTTGACTTTGTTTTTAGATCATCGACGACCCGAATGGCGCAGTGGTAGTGAGGCTGCCTTACGTTCTTAGGGCCCCGAGTTCGAATCCCGGTAAGAGCAAATGTTTGTAATGAGCATGGACATTTGTTTCCGAGTCATGGGTGTTTATATGCATAATAAGTATGTATTTACAAATAAAAAGTCTCTATGTAGTATATCAATTATCTAGTGTCCACGACACAGCCTCGTTGCTTAGTGTGGCACTAGATGGTGCTGTATTATTACAGCACCATCTAGTGCCACACTAAGCAACGACATTATTGTCCAGCGATATTTATTTAACTGTTAACAATTATTTTATTTTATTTTCAATATTCATTTCTTAACAATTCCATTAATGCTTGCATGCCTAATATAACGTAGATTGTACAAGGCTCACCCATCTTATTCTAACATCTTATTTTATGTAAGTACCTGCAATCTATGCAAATAAATTTTACTTCACTTTATTTCATTTTTACTTCGCTTTACTTCACTTTACTTTACTTCGATTTACTTCACTTTACTTCGCTTTACTTCAATGTACTTCGCTTTACTTCGCTTTGCTTCATTTTACTTCGCTTTATTTCACTTTAATTCGCCTTACTTCACTTTACTTCGCTTTACTTCACTTTACTTCGCTTTACTTCGCCTAACTTCACTTTACTTTACTTCAATTTATTTCGCTTTACTTTACTTCACTTTACTTCGCTTTATACTCTGACATACCTACTACGTCAGTATGTATTTACAGGCATCACCTGGTAACATCATGAACAGGCATCAAAACTCAAACTCAAAGCATTTATTACAATTAGACCATTACGGCACTTTTGAATGTCAAAAATACAAAAAACCGGCCAAGTGCGAGTCGGACTCGCGCACGAAGGGTTCCGTACCATTATTATCAAAAAAAGGGCAAAAACATCACGTTTGTTGTATGGGAGCCCCCCTTTAATATTAATTTTATTCTGTTTTTAGTATTTGTTGTTATAGCGGCAACAGAAATACATCATCTGTGAAAATTTCAACTGTCTAGCTGTCACTGTTCATGAGATACAGCCTGGTGACAGACAGACGGTCAGACGGACAGACAGCGAAGTCTTAGTAATAGGGTTCCGTTTTTACCCTTTGGGTACGGAACCCTAAACAAGTGCGAGTCGGACTCGCGCACGAAGGGTTCCGTACTATTATCAAAAAAATCACGTTTGTTGTATGGGAGGGCTACCATACTCCCTTAAATATTAATTTTATTCTGTTTTTAGTATTTGTTGTTATAGCGGCAACAGAAATACATCATCTGTGAAAATTTCAACTGTCTAGCTGTCACGGTTCATGAGATACAGCCTGGTGACAGACAGACGGACAGACAGACAGACAGACAGCGAAGTCTTAGTAATAGGGTTCCGTTTTTACCCTTTGGGTACGGAACCCTAAAAATCACAGATCATCTCGTGCTCTACACGACCTTCGGGTACATTGAAAATGCACTTAGGCAGGCTTTTCATTTTGTACGATGCCTAATCTAATAGATTAGACGTAATGATTTAGTATCGTCTTTGAAGTAATAGAGCTCAAATGTACGACTTAAAAAATCCGTAAGGTAAAATAATCATTTTTTTGCAAACAAACAACATCGCCTAAAATGGCTGCTTTATCAGAATCAATATGAATCACGTTAAAATACTTAAAAACCGGCCAAGTGCGAGTCGGACTCGTACACGATGGGTTCCGTACCATTGACTTTATTTAGTATTTGTTGTTATAGCGGCAACAGAAATACATCATCTGTGAAAATTTCAACTGTCTAGCTGTCACGGTTCATGAGATACAGCCTGGTGACAGACAGACGGACAGACGGACAGACAGCGAAGTCTTAGTAATAGGGTTCCGTTTTTACCCTTTGGGTACGGAACCCTAAAAAGGTATTTATGATCATAAACTTATAGACCATTTTAAGAATTAAAATTTTTTGACGTTATTCATATTATGGTTCTGATAAAGCAGCCATTTAAGGCCCCCAGTTCTTTTGTTTGACATTGGTGTCGATTCTGTCGTGCACAAACTAAACTTAATTAAGGCTAACACAAAATCCTATTAACTAACACAACATCCTGTTAAATAAAAGCAACAAATATTCGTCTCCACTCCATGCCTTGTCCTACCTGCTAACTTCGGTCGTAAAATTAATTGATTTTTGTACACTGCTTTGTAAAAACAGCTCTAGATAATCCGCAGAAGGTTGAATTTGCAAAAAAATATGTCTAAAGTATAACGATAACTACATGTAGTAGTGGGTTGTAGTATCACTCGAAACTGTGCATCTTGGGTTTTTTATATCAATGGTCCAAAGCCATTAAAATAACATGCTCTACAGAAATATAAGAATCCCGTATATTCATTCTAAACATTTCGATTTGTCAAAGGAAATAATTTCTGTTAAATTCATATTAAATAAAATTTAAAAAATATTTTGACTCTTATTTGGGCCATATAAACGAAAACATTTATGACACTCGGCTTCGCCTCGTGTGATAAACCAACAGTTGCATGTAGTTTGCAATTGAATAACTAGTATCGTATCAATATCTCTCCATTTCTGGAGGTAATTTACCTACGTTTATTAATTAGGAGCCTGTATTGTCCCACTGCAGGGCAAAGGCCTCCCTACCCTTTTTCCAGCACTCACGATCTATTGCCTTTTGTTGCCATTCCTTCTCCCACAGATCTAGACACGCGGGAGCGTGTCAAGCCAAGTTCTGGCGCGCAGCTCACAGTGTGTAATATTACACGAACCATTTGGAGCCACTTTTGAGCCCCTCATAACTCAAAAACTATTTCACCTAAACTTGTCAAATTTGGCTCATATATTGAGACTAGCAAGATGTATATGTGTTCCAAATTTTATAATCATATCTCTAACGGTTATTTAGATATTAACGTCCAAAAATCGTCATTTTTATGACTGACCTATAGATCAAAACTATAACCCAGTTCCAGATGACCTAGAAAGTTCAAATTTGGCATGCAGATAGGTAATTAGGTGAATACAAAGGAAAAAATCAGAAACTGGTAATTTTTTATCATTTTATTATAATTTTCACTTAACTTATTAATTAGTGCCTGTAAATCTCTATATGTGGATTTTATGATCTTTACGTGAATATATAACGAGTTGAATACCACCCTTAATTTTCTTTAATCCAAATATTTCCGTTTTTGTACTTATAAATAAGAATATAGTAGATTTTCGTATTTATTACGCGTAACTAACCGTATTCTACAACCACTAGCGCCACCTATTATCATTCTCAGAAACTCACTCACTACATGCTGCCTCCATTGATTTATTTAAAAGTGACACTAGATGGCGTATGTACAAAAAGTAATGATATCCCATCAAAAACATAAATGTGAAATGAGAGCCAAGTTCAATATTATGATATATGCCTTGGTTGCTGACTTCAACGACAAAAGAAGTGAAATCTAAATGGGTGCCAAGTTCAATGGTCAGTCCTGAAATTTATCTATAACAACATAAAATATCATTTTTTCTTATAACTTAGGAGAATATATTGTAGACTAAGGTCTGACTTAGCTAATTTTCAAATACGAATTGTATTATAGTATAGCCTTCGCAAGTTCAACCTGTTACTTCTACTTACTGTCGGTTCTTATTTTATTATTCCGAAAATTTGGCTTGCTGATAAAAACTAACCACCGAACATAATAATTCGTATATGAGAACTAGCCAAGTCAGACCTTAGGGTACAATATATTCTCCTAAGTTATAAGAAAAAATGATATTTTATGTTGTTATAGATAAATTTCAGGACTGACCATTGAACTTGGCACCCATTTAGATTTCACTTCTTTTGTCGTTGAAGTCAGCAACCAAGGCATATATCATAATATTGAACTTGGTTCTCATTTCACATTTATGTTTTTGATGGGATTAATTTTAAAGAATTAATTTAAATTAACATCAGTATAAAGTTAAATTAAAATACGTATTTTCAAATAAATACAAATACCTACATTTCAAGATCAAATCTTAAGTCCCATGAAATCAGCGACGCGAAACGCATTTAAGGCGCGTGCTTCCCAAAATTACGCCACACAAAGGGCACCTTTCTGCCTAGATTATTAGTGATACAGAGATCCGGTTTTTTTTTAAACGTAGCCCAACTCAGTACCCCGAGGATTTTTTTCATTTTTTTGATATCACATTTAGTTTTTGAGATACAGTCGATTTTATTCCAAACGGCCCTAAAAAATTGATCGAATTTTTCACATTTTTGCGATTATCAAAAAAAAGTTTACGAATTTTTCGTTTTTTTTTTCACCATATTATAGCCTTTATTAATATGCGTCTTTTGAGATCTCAAACATTCATGTAGCCTTAAAACTCACTACACCAAGGCGATGTCACACTCTGAGCGAAAGTGGGGGCCCATACTGTGTAATGTGTATGTTTTTTACAATGATGTTATAATTGGTTTTTTACATGTTTTTTAACTTACATTTTTGGATACTATTAACCTGAAAATTCAAGCATTCGTCCTCCCTAGGTAGCTTCATAGTCATTTCTTGGTGGCGTAGCAACGGCTTCGGCCTTTTAGCTTGTAATTCATGTTATTTAAGTTTTTCTGTAGATTTTTATCTCTTTAAATCGTTGTTTACTTTTGTGATGTCAGTTAGTGACAACCCTAGTTTTATTTTTAATTTATTGCTGGAGCTAGTTGTAGGTTGTATAGGTAAATCACATCGACCTCTCTTTTCTTTTTATCGTGTTCTAAATTCTTCCAAATTATAAAATGTCAATCTATGTCAATCATCTGGAGTTGACAGGAGCCTGGTGGTGGAATGGGCAGTCTACGTTGGGAGCTCTGAGTAGCTACACATCTGGAAAAGCTTCATAAAAGTATACTTAGAGGGCAGATACCCTCTCCTTAAGTTTTGTTTTAAGTCGGCCTCTCTCCGTGCCGCACTCTCACCTTGAACACCTGGAAACCTGATGCTTGAGCTGCACGAGCCTGTTATGAAGATTGATGTTCCTCGGCCCTCCTCTGCGGCTTGAGGATTGATGTTCCTCGGACCTCCTCCACGGTCTGAAGACGGATGCCCTCGGCCCTCCTCCACGGCCTGAGGATTGATGTTCGTTGGCCCTCCTCCACGGTCTGAAGACGGACGTTCTTTAGCTATTCATTCCATCCTGCGCTCATCTTCAGTTCTATCCGCCGGCTTCACTGGCATTAGTGGTTAAGTAGCTCCAGCCTTAGGTTAGGATCTTTAATAATACATTCTTATAACTCGTCCCCTTGACTATTTCTTTTAATAGTGCTCCCCTCCAGACTGAAAGTTAGGTAGGTGAGTGCTTAGAGTGACCTTACAGTTTTGTGGATCCTATCCAGGAAAATGTAACGTTACAACTGAAGCGATCGAAAAAACATTTCCAATGTTAAAAGCAAAACTATTGTCACAGTCACAAGGCATAATAACTTGAGAAAGTACTGTAGTTGCCCATCATCTGTTAGAATCATGTACTTACAGGCGTCACCTGTTAACATCATGTACTTACAGGTATCCACCTGTACTAAATTACATTACTAAGGCCTTACAGGCGCCACCTGTCCCCGGACTACTAGCAGGCCTGTCTCACTTCCATACAAGCGGCGCAAAAACCCCGAGATATTTACCTACTATTCTGGAAAACTAGCTAATTTCAACCTTTTGCATTGCGCATAGCGTTCATAGTACAATAACTGTCTGCCGTCTCGCTTCAATCTGCTAGGGCTGTCAGAGGTACTTTACGGTATTAACAGTTTATTTTTGTTTCGCGGGTGCGTGCGCTGCGTGTCCGACAAGTCGAGCGAGTGCAAGCCTATTGAGACTAGTGCGGTGGCCGCACGCTTGCGTTTATCATACCTAAACTCGGGAGTGAAACTTCTGTACCGTAAGGTACTAATGTATATTCTGTGCTACTAGGCATCATCTGTTAACATCATGTACTTACAGGCATCACCTGTAGTAAATTACATTACTAAGTACTTACAGGCGTCACCTGTTCCCGGACTACCAGGTATCATCTGGTAACATCATGTACTAACAAGCATCATCTGTCAACGTTATGGGGTACTAACAAGCATCATCAGTTACCATCATGTACTCTATCGCGGTAATGTGCATCGCAGTGTTGTGGCATCGCAGAAACGGTCTTTCGCAGTAACGTGCATCGCAGTGTAATTGCATCGCAAAAACGGGCTTTCGCAGTAACGTGCGTCGCAGTTTTGTAGCGTCGTTTAAACATTTATCGATATTTTGTGAGTCGAGATTCCATATTCTACTCCTTACAGGCATCACCTGTAGTAAATTAAATTAAGTAGTTCTTACAGGCGTCACCTGTTTCCGGACAACCAAACATGATCTGGTAACATCATGTACTAATAGGCATCGTCTATTATTTAGTCCATACAGAAGGAGACTCATGTTCTCTTACTTGATACAGTCATTTGCTTAGCCTTTTCCCAAACTATGTTGGGTCGGCTTCCAGTCCAACCGGATGCAGCCGAGTACCAGCACTTCACATGAAGCGGCCGCCTATCTGTCTTCCACAACCCCGTATCTGGGCAATACTATACCCATTGGTAAGACTGGATGTCAGACCCCTTGGCTTCATAACGACTGTCAAAGATCCACAAATGACAGCCGGGACCAACGGCTTAACGTGCTTTCCGAGGCACGGAGAAAACTCGGTATGTAATGATGGTCACCCATCCACGGACCAACCTCAGCAAGCATGGCTTAACCTTGGTCGACCCGTGCGGCTGTTATATTTAGCCACGAGCTCCTCCATCACTACTTGATACAATAATCTAATATTGATGGAAAGCGACGCAAACATTTTCTTGACAACTATTTGTACAACCAAAATTAATAAAAGTTGTCAATTTCTTCATTACCAAATAATCATTGCAAGATTAAAGACTCAACAGTTGCAAAAACTAGACTATGGTACTATAGAGCAGTTACTTGATAATCATTTTGTACGGGCTTATCACCGTTCATTTTTCTGTTTACTCGGTAACCCTTTATAGGCCAACGATGCGCGTCATAATTTAGCATATTAAACAACATGGATAACGAATTAAAATATAGTGAACTTACAACTGGGTAGCCATCAACAACTGAGAAAAATAATCACTTCTACTCTAGTACTGTAACTTATACTTTAAACAAACTTAACTACTTAGTGCATCTTAGCGGAACGTGTTTCTCGAAACTTATATACCTTCACGACATATCGGTATACGAAGTTAACTACTACAACCCGTACACATTTAATAGTTTATGGCTGTGTCACCCGACACATCCACGCCCACACCATCATTTTATTTATTATTTTTTTGGTCAGTCGGTAGTCTTATTTATTAATTTAAAATAGGTGCACCAACAGTAGGTACAATACTATTACATTTATCGATAAGAGTACACACGTTACAGTTCTAATGTATGTATCAATATGTGTACACAGCATTCTTAGTACATTAAAGAGATCAAAAAAGTGACTTACAGTAATAAGGTGGTCATCATCCTACCTTTCCTCACACACTTCAGTTGCACACAATAACTAGTAGAGTAGGGACTCCATTTTCCGCACTTAGACTCTCATTCGGTCCGTTGTGCGTAGGTGTCCTGGCTAAGTTAGCCAGCCTAGCTCCGTCCAGAAGCACAGAATTTTCCTGGGATCATCACAGGCTTCGCGGAGCGACCTCACCGCTCCGAGGATTTGTTTGCGTTGGGTAGCCACAGCCTCGCATTCCAGGATGACGTGGGCAGCTGATTCTTTGGCGTCAAAGCAGCCCCTGCAGAGTGGGCTGTCCGTGGCGCCTATGTTAAAGAGATGTTTGTTAAGGGGGCAATGGCCCGTTATTGTCCCTATTATTATTCTGAGGTTATTTCTGCTTAAGCTGAGCAGTCGTTTTGTTAGTCGTGGATGTAGACTTGGCATCGCCATTTTTGACTGCCTACAGTCTGTAAACCTTGACCATTTGTTGTTATGAAGTTCAGTTGATCTCTGGCGAATCCACGCACGGAATTCTGAGAAAGGTAGGGGAAGGAGTGGGTACGGGCCTAGCACTGCCATCTCGGAACCTCTCTTAGCAAGTTCGTCCGCGGCGTCATTGCCTAGGGAACCACTGTGCCCCTTAATCCACTGGAGGGTTATTCTGTTAGACAGCGATACTCTCCATGGCGAGGTGACATTCAAATATTAATTTACTGTTCGTGTTTGTTTTCTAGGGCTTTAAGCACAGCTAGGCTATCAGATACGAATCTGATTGCGTAGTTGTGAATCCCCAGACGCTTTACGGCTGTTGCAGCTTGTGTTAGGGCGACACACTCGCATTGGAAAATCGAGCTGTGTTCGCCTAGTGGTAGGTGAAAGTTAATGTTGAGGTCAAGGGAGTGTACGCCAGCCCCTGAGCCGTTTTGAGTTTTAGAGCCATCTGTGTATATGCGTACTTCATTGACTCCTGACTGATCCCTTAATTCCTCTGTTGTTTGTATGCTATAACTTTTGTTGAACATAGGCTTATTATGTGTCCTATCACACGGGGCAGCGATGAGAGGTTGATACTCAATCGCCCGGTCCAGGATGCCTGCGTGGGGACTGGTGTGGTTCTTTCCCCATATGCCCAAGTGCATAAGCCTGATAGCTACTAGTGCTGCCTCCTGCTGTATGTACAATTCAAGGGGAGTTAATTGTAGGGCTATCTCCATTGCCGCAGTTGGGGTTGTCCTCATACAGCCCGTGATAGCACACAATAACTATTCACCTCACCTGCACATTTCACCGGACAGTTTACTTTACATCCATTACACTACACCTTCTCATATATATTTTTTTTGGATTAAATCATTTATCTAAGTTTTCGAATTAGCCACTGCATTGTATGTAAGCTACATTTAATTCGAGGTGAGAGTTATTCTTACAATAATGTTTATTATAACTATGTGAACCTTTGTGAAGAGAGAAAATAAAGATATTGTATTATTGTACTTCACGGGGCCTCACCGTAATTTGTACTGTGAGTTTAATTATTTTGAGCAATCATAACTTGCCTCACCGTAGTTTGTACTGTTAGTTTAATTGCTTTGAGCAATCATAGCTTTAAATCTTAAAACACCGTACACTGTCCTCTTTTTTATATAATTTAATAATAATAGCACACAGTAGTCATGTTAATCCTCGTCGCCAAAATGTGGTATTTCCGTCTATATTATCGGCTCTCAGACGCGCGCACGTCCGTTCACTACCGAAGCTCAAAGCTAAATGACTGCTTGCGCCCAGAGACGACACAATGCTTCCCTCTCTTTCACTCACAGACACTACAGTCTGGCAACACAGACATTTTTGAGCTTAATTTTCTGTTAATACATAGGTACACGATAAAATTATATCACGATTTAGATCCATAGCGGATAAAGGAGAGTCACGATTAGTGCCCGTATTTGATAATTTAAAGTTACCTATATGGCTATACGTATATCATGGGAATAACCAAATACACACCAGCCCGCTTAGCATGACTTCCGTAGAAACGAAAGAGAATCGACAATTCTTTTGTTCACCTGTCATTGAATCGACAAAATGACAGATGAACAAAAGATTTGTCGATTCTCTTTCGTTTCTACGGTGGTCATGCTACGCGGGCTGTAGGTGATGAAACTGCAGGCTTCAAAAAATCAATATCTTGGGCCCAGTACCTAGGTGGAAACGTTAATAGCGGCCTCTGTATCATTGTCGTCGTGTCTTGTGCAAGGAAACAGGATATTCCAGTAAGTGGACATGTTCTTTTCGGGAGAACCGCATTCACATTGAGTATCGCGGAAGGGTCATCAGGCCCCCATTCTGCCAGTGTGTTTTGCAGCGACGTGATGGAGAGGGGGGCAATAGATTAAGTGCTTTCCATAAAGGCCAGTGCAGGTAGTCTTTAAACTATAACGTTGCTTGTAGAGATCACTTTGAATTTGGTAAAACCTTCCTTTTGCACAAAACGTAAAATAATTTAATCTATAACTGGACAGACTTAATCCTGAGTACCTACTATAACTACCTATCCTGAGTGTTTAGTTTTTCCCATCTCACATTCTATTTAAATAATTTGCCTCATGGTTTTTACAAAATGTCTCGACCATCTACCTATATTATAACGATATAATGTTATGAAAACGTGTCGAAATGTCACTGGAAGATGAAGAATATCCACAAAGATACAATTTACATAAAAACGATTTTGTCAGCAACATATACTTACCTACATTTTTTATAAGATTAATTTCTCAGAATAACAATTAATTGCCTATAAATTATTGCATTGCGCCATGATGTTTTAAATATTAATAATAATTAAAAATATGAGACGAGGCAAATCGCCAAGACATGACAGCCTTAGCATAGAACATTTTGAGCATGACCGCACCTCCCACGTCTGCAAGCGTTATTGTTAACGTTCTGTATCCGACACTCGTACCTAATCCGCTGCGTGGATGAGAACGGTGGTTGTACCAATATTGAAAAATAAAACCGGTGACGCCAGTGACAAGGGTAATTACAGACCAATGTCATTGGCGACTATTACGGCTAAAGTACTTGACGGTGTGTTTGAGAGTCAAATTAGTAAACATCTTAAAATACACGATGCTCAGTTCGGCTTTAGGCCACAGTTATCAACTGAATGTGTTATTTTGTCCCTCAAGCATACTGTCAGGTACTATACGGAGAGAAGTACGCCTGTATATGCGGCATTTCTAGACCTTTCCAGGGCATTTGACCTCGTAAGTTATGACGTCTTGTGGTGTAAGATGCGCGAAGCGGGAGTGCCTGACGCCTTATCAAATATGTTTCAGTATTCTAATGGCCACAAAACCAATCAAGTTAGATGGGCCAACGAGTTATCTGAGGAGTACAGGTTGGAATGCGGGGTGAGACAGGGTGGATTGAACTCACCAGCGCTTTTCAGCCTGTATGTTAACCAGCTGATTGTAGAGCTCAGTAGCACTCTTGTTGGTTGTTCTATTGACGGAATGTGTGTCAATAGTATTAGTTACGCGGACGACATGGTGCTGCTGAGTCCGTCAATTAGCGCACTCAGGCAGTTGTTGGCGGCTTGTGAGGCCTATGCGGAAGCGCACGGGCTTGTTTACAACGTGCAAAGAAGCAAAATTGCTTGTGTTCAGGGCGAAGCATAAAAAACCAGCACATGACATACCACCGGTTATGTTAAGGGGTGTGGCCCTTGAAAGAGTGCTAGATTTTAGGTACTTGGAGCACATAGTTACGGAGGACTTAAAGGATGATGCTGATATGGAAAGGGAACGTAGGGCGTTGGCTGTCCGATGTAATATGTTGGCCCGCAGGTTCGCACGTTGTACACCAGAAGTAAAAATAACTCTTTTTAAGGCTTTCTGTCAATCTTTGTACACGTGCACTCTGTGGGTTCGATATACGCAGAGGGCCTACAACGCCCTCAGAGTTCAGTATAATAATACCTTCAGGATGTTGTTGGGGCTCCCACGTTACTGTAGCGCGTCAGGACTGTTTGCGGAAGCACGTCAGTACCATTCTACGTAAGAAGACTGCTTCTATGATGCGCAGAGTGCGTGGGAGCGGCAATGACATTCTGAATGTCATTAGTGATAAGCCGTGCTGCACCATCATGGCTCATTGGGTACGTGTACATGTACTATCGGGGTCTTTTCCGCCTGACCAGTTTAAAATTTATTCGCTTAAATCATGCGGAGGCGCCGAGCCACGCCCCCTTAAACTTTGGGCCTATTAGGAAAGCGTCAACTTTGGCGCGCAAAATAACAATAATTCTCGTTTGGCGTGCGTCGTCAGTGCGCTCGGCCGATTCGGTATCTTTTCATTCATTATTTCTATACAAAGTCAACGGGGCGGAGCTAGAGAGCGTTTCTATGTTGCTAGTGCAAGCAAAAATAAGCTTAGTGATGGTCAGGCGGGAGTGTCCTCGATAGTACATATACCCGGTGCGTCCGGTGAGTGCAGATTAAATATTGTTTTTCGTTTTGATACTAACATAGCTTATAATTACTGTGTTTTACTAACATCTTAATTATTATGGATCAAGGTTTTATTTTTTTTTTAACTGGCAGGTTTGATTTTCGAAAACTTAAGGAAAAAGTCAGGGACCAAAAGAACCAATAATTTAAACTGGTTGCAAACTTGCAAGTCTTGTCAAACCTGATTTAATTAGTAATATATTGACCCTTAAATTATTCCGATAATGGTGTCGATTCTGTTGTGCACAAACTAAACATAATTTAGGCTATTGCTATTTTTTATGTATAAGAGTCCGTGCACAAAGTTCACTCGCTAGAGTTTAGGCAAATTAGTTGCGATCATATGTTAGTGTGCATTGTTCATGCAGATACACGCACACACGGGTGAAGATCGAGCGTAGTGATCGCTTAAACCATTTTGATCCTGTAGACGATATTATTTTATGATACATAATTATAAAGTCAGTACGGTTTAAAAATAAAAGTCTGGAATGTGTGTCTACTGTATATTTATCACAATAAAAATGGTTTAATTTTGTATTAGAAGAATTTAGATACATATAAACATTTTACCAGAGTACCAGGAGTACCAGACCACCTCGTCATTCTTATCGCAAACCTCTATCAGGATGGGAGCACAGTTGTGAAGGTGAACAATGTTCTGTCGAAACCTTTTAAGCCGCAAAAAGGGGTTAGACAGGGATGTATCTTGTCGCCGATTCTCTTTAACATATACGGTGAATATATAATGAGACGAGCCTTAGATGGTTGGGAGGGTGGAATATCTATTGGTGGCAGGAAAATCAGCAACCTAAGATACGCAGATGACACCACTCTATTCGCATCATCTGAGCAGGAACTATCTCAACTCCTCTCTAGAGTGGAGAAAGAGAGTAAAGCAGTTGGCCTTACCATTAATAAGGCGAAGACCAAGGTGTTGATGGTGGATAGATCTGGCTCGCTGATTCGCTCCAATGAACTAAAAGACCTAGATTTCGTTGAGCAGTTCGTGTACCTTGGCTCTCTTCTCAGTAACAAGGGAGGCAGCGAAAGAGAAATCGCCAGAAGAATCCAGATGTCCAAGGCAGCGATGACTAAACTCACTCGGATATGGAAAGATCGCAATATATCCCGCAAAACCAAAATGAGGCTGCTACGTGCGCTGGTATTCTCAATTTTCTCTTACGGCGCCGAATCTTGGACAATAAGGGAGAAGGAAAGGGCAAAAATTGACGCTTTTGAAATGTGGGTTTGGAGGCGGATGCTGCGAATTCCATGGACTGCACGCCGGACCAACCTGTCCATTCTTAAGGAGCTCCAAATAACCACAAGACTATCCACTGTCTGCTTCCAGCGAATTCTTAAGTATTTTGGACATGTCGCTCGTAGAAACCCTGACAGCCTCGAGAAGCTGATGGTAGTTGGCCAAGTAGACGGGAAAAGACCACGCGGGCGCTCACCTACCCGTTGGTCAGACCGAGTAAAGTCGCTCACTGGCCTATCAATAGCCGAAGCTTTTAAGACCGCCGAGGACAGACAAACGTAGAAGAGCATAGTGCACCGAGTGATGAATACCTCAGACACAGACTAGACACGACCTTCAATAATGAAGATAACGACTTAAATGATGAAACATTTTACAAAATGATAAATAAAAGTGCGAGTTGGACTCGCGCACTGAGAGTTCCGTGCAAACTTTTTAAAGGACAAACTTAATTTTTCTGGATCTGGGACTTCTGCGCGAAAGACACTTGCGCGAAAAGACAAATGCGCGCATGGACTTTTGCGCGATTGGACTTATGCGCGAACGGACTTTTGCGCGCCTGGACACTTGCGCGAATGGACTTTTGTGGGATTAGACTTATGCGCGCCAAGACACTTTCGCGAATGGACTCTTTCGCGAAAGGACACTTAATAATAATAATAATAAGTTAAGAATGATTAAATACAATGTCAGGGGTTATCAATTAAAATGTTAAGAATGATTAAATACAATGTCAGGGGGTTTCTAATTATAATGTCAAGAATTATTATTATTAAACATAATGGACAAAAAAAAAAAAACAAATTCAATACTATGTCAACGAGATGAAATTTCATTCAATTATTAGGAGGTAATTCATCGTCTAATTTAAATTTTGAATCAAATTTTTCATTTAAAAATTCATTCGTTGAGTAGTAACACTTTTGCAATAGAAAATTAAATAGTTTGTTTTTAAATGTCCTAAGGTTAAGACTTTTAAAAACATTAGGTAATTTATTATAAATTTGAATTGCCATACAGTAAACATTATTCGAAAATAGGTTAATTCTTTGTTGGGGTGCACATAATTTGTGGATATTTCGACTTTTCCTTATAACAACATCATTGTGTACTTGAAATAAAGCTAAGTTTTTACGTACAAAGATACACAGTTCGAATATATATAAAGATGGGAGTGGTAATATTTTTAATTTTTTAAAGATTGGGACACAGCTTTGTAATGGTTGGGCTTTAGTCATTGATCGAATACATTTCTTTTGGGCTCGAAATGCTTTAATAGTATCAACAGAATTTCCCCATATAATGATACCGTAGCGGAGAACTGAAGCTACGTAACCATGATAAGCATGAAGTGCTGCATTGATACCAGCGACGCGAGTTATTCGGTTTAAAACAAATACAAATCTTTGCAGCTTAGTGCATAACTTATCAATGTGCACTTTCCAGTTGCAGTATTTATCCAATGTTATCCCCAAAAAAGTAGCACTTTCAACCTCTTCTACAGCGTTATTTGCATATCTAATTTCCAATTGGTGACGTTTGCTATTGTAAGTTTGGAACTGCATAAGTTTGGTTTTACTAATATTGACATGTAGATTGTTGCCTTTTAGCCATTCTATTATTTTATTTAACGTGTCATTAATCTCTTTTTCGTATTTGGTGATATTGTTATCGGTGAGTTCAATACTAAGAGTTGTATCGTCGGCGTACAAAATGCAAGAATATGGGGTTACGTTGGGCAAATCATTGATATATATCAAGAACAAAAAGGGTCCCAAAATACTGCCCTGGGGGACACCACACGCGTTTCGACGATAAATGGATCTAAGGATTCGTATTTCATTCTCTGACAAAGCGCTTCTCGACACTTCCACGCATTGTTGGCGATTATTTAGATAAGATTCTATCCACTGTAATTTGCGCGACTTAATGGCCACTGAGGTTCACTCTGTAGAGTAAACATAACATAGGTACCTCTGTTATTTATACTTGAAGGTAATTTTTTCTCTTGGTTTTTCTGTCACGTATGTCATTTTCATGATTAAGGAGTCGCTGATAACGAAATGAGATCAAAATGAAAATCCAAGATGGCGCCGAAGAAAACTTCTGTTTTTTCCATCATGGGTGTCATTTTTATGGTTTTCGGGGTCGCTGATTACGAAAATGAGGTCAAAATGAAAATCCAAGATGGCACCCTGGAAAATTTTTGTTTTTTCCGTCATCGGTGTCGTTTTCATGGTTTAAGTGGTCACTGATAACGAAAATGAGGTCAAAATGAAAATCCAAGATGGCACCAGGGAAAATTTTTGGTTATTAAGTCATGGTTGTCGTTTTCATGGTTTACTTGGTCACTGATAACGAAAATGAAGTCAAAATAAAAATCCAAGAGGCACCGAGAAAAATTTTAGATTTTCCGTCATGGGTGTCGTTTTCAAGGTTTTTGGGGTTGCTGATTACAAAAATGAGGTCAAAATAAAAATCCAAGAGGCGCCAAGGAAAATTTTTGATTTTCCGTCATGGGTGTCGTTTTTATGGTTTTTGGGGTTGCTGATTACGAAAATGGGGTCAAAATGAAAATCCAAGGCGCCAGAAAAAAAAAATGGTTTTTCTGTCATGGGTGTCGTTTTCATGGTTTTTGGGGTTTCTGGTTACGAAACTGAGGTCAAAATGAAAATCCAAGATGGCGCCGAGGAAAATTTTTGATTTTCCGTCATGGGTGTCGTTTTCATGGTTTTTGGGGTTGCTGGTTACGAAAATGAGGTCAAAATGGAAATCCAAGATGGCGCCGAGGATAATTTTTGATTTTTCGTCATGGGTGTTGTTTTCATGGTTTTTGGGGTTGCTGGTTACGAAACTGAAGTCGAAATGCAAATCCAAGATGGCGCCGAGGAAATTTTTTTGTTTTCCGTCATGGGTGTCGTTTTCGTGATTTTTGGGGTTGCTGGTTACGAAAATGAGGTCAAAATGTAAATCCAAGATGGTGCCGAGGAAAATTTTTGATTTTTCGTCATGGGTGTTGTTTTCATGGTTTTTGGGGTTGCTGGTTACGAAACTGAAGTCGAAATGCAAATCCAAGATGGCGCCGAGGAATTGTTTTTGTTTTCCGTCATGGGTGTCGTTTTCGTGATTTTTGGGGTTGCTGGTTACGAAAATGAGGTCAAAATGTAAATCCAAGATGGTGCCGAGGAAAATTTTTGGTTTTTCCGTCATGGATGTCGTTTTCATGGTTTTCGAGGTCGCTAATTACGAAAATGAGGTCAAAATGAAAATCCAAGATGGCACCCAGGAAGCAAAAAAAATAAAATAATCAGCGACCACGGAAAACCCATGAAAACGACACCCATGACAGAAAAACCAAAAATTTTTTTGGGTACCTTCTTGGATTTTTAGTTTGACCTCATTTTCGTAATCAGCAACCCTAAAAACCATGAAAAGTACATCCATGACGGAAAGTCAGAAATTTTCCTCGGCACCATCTTGGATTTTCATTTTGACCTTATTTTCGTAACCAGGAACCCCAAAAACCTTGAAAACGACACCCAAGACGGAAAAACAATAATTTTTCTCGGCGACATCTTGGATTTTCATTTTGACCTCATTTTCGTTATCACCAACCCCAAAACCCACGATAACGACACCTATGAAGAAAAATATCGCTCGCTCACTCGACCCCGCCATACCCTTCTTGTATACCTACTACTACACACACACACACACAACAACATACGGCATTTTCTTACGTGACGATTTCTACCAAATCGCACTTCCAAAATAGAAAATTATCTTTATTTCAAAATCAAATTGTAGGTACCATAGGGGTGAATTTCAACAGGTCCTATAAAATCTTCATTTCCGTGTTTTTTTTCATCTTAAGTTTAAAAAAAAAAAAAAACGCTTTTATTAAAGTTTTTGATAATGTATATATTCTTGGTAATGTCTAGCAGATAACTTAAAAAACTAACGATATTATCAGGATTAAAAATTTCGTGCCACGGCGATGAAACATGCGTGCACGGCAATGAAACAAGCGTCCACGGCAATGAAAGAACTGTGCCATGGCAATGAAAGAATCAATCCACGGAAATTAAAAAATATTTTATTTAATGAGATAGACAGATAGATAGAATAAAAATGACTGGTTATAAGAGGTCTTGATTCCAACACTTGTATGGGAGTAAAATTTGGGTAAAGAGATATTACAAAAAAAGAATGAGAGTACAATAAGTAAACAAAGACTGTTGCTGTATTACACTCGCAACACTACTTAGAGACTTTAATACTACAGTCTTTCTTTTCTTATACATACTCCCATTCTTCCTTTTGTAATATCTATCCAAATCTTACTCCCATACACAATCTGTCTGGGTTTGCCTTTCCCTCTCGGAGACAGGCATGATCAGATATATTTTTGCACTTGACAAAACAAAATAGCTTCTTCAGAAAACATATATTGTGATCTGTAGCAATTTAAGTAAGATGCATTTTCAAAATAACAAGTACTAAATTTTTCTCCTAATCATACCATGGCGATGAAAATACAAGTCACGGAAATGAAATACCTGGCCGCGGCAATGAAACTAAATTGTTTTACAAGGCATGGCAATGAAATTTTTTTCATTGCCGTGTCTTTTTTTTCATTGCCATAGCAAATTTCGGCCACGAAAACCACGGCAATGAAAGCACGGAGATGAAAATCAAGGCAAAAAATATAAATAACAAAAAATCTATTAACTATTCGAAGAAATAAACACTTCACAAATTAACATATGAGAAATGGTGTTCTATCGAATGCTTACGCATGAAGACAAACTTATTCAAATATATAGTTATACCTATCCACGGCGATGAAAGAAAAAATGTCCAGTAACATAAAAACTGGATACTTATATTTATGGCGCGAAAACGCAGGCACGTGTGTACGTCCTTCTACGTTGAGCACTTAGACAGCACTAATATGCAACGTTTAGCATACCGGGAGGGGGGACGCAGGTCGTAGGTAAAACAATATCCTTGAACATGATTAGGACACGGCGATGAACGGTAGTTCTGGGACAAATGATTTTTTATTAACCATTCGTTGTACTGTTTAAATATTTGAATAAATGTATTCCGTAACAATACTTTAACTATTCATGTATCAAATAAAACTAGGTTTTAATATAAATAACCAATAGATTTTTATAAATGAGGAATAATACACAACAGGGTGAAGTGTGGACAAACACGGCAATGAAAGATTTCGAGGTTTTTTTTTTTTTTTTGGAGTATCCATAATCCAATTAAATAAAATATTTAGTGCTACACATAGATTAGTATTTCACCCAACCGGAAAAAAATGTGAGAACATTATAACTATGTTTTTAGTACCGATTTCATTGATGCCACGCAATTTTCGGTCCCGGGAAATTCACTCATAGGTTACCATGAAAACCAATAATAATATGAAGTAGTGAAATCCCCTAAATGAAAGAATTTTCGGAATCGGATCAGTAGTTCCGCAGATTATTACCCTTACATACAACATATTAAGTACAAACAAAGAAACTTAACTTTAAATAATATGAAGACGAAATAAATCTAATAAACAACCAACGTCAAAAAAAACTCTTAATACAATCAAAAAGTTTAATAATTTTAATATAAATACTGGATCGAAATGTGGTAGTCTGCGTATATCTCGGAAATATATTCACGTATTAACTCGGGAGCGCTTGCGAAGCAAAGTGATACGTGCACACGCTGGGAGAGCCCAGTTGTTACTGACGGGAGCGGGTTTGCGCGGTCGATAATACAGCTCACTTTTTTTTCTGCTATATTTCGTATTGAAATCAATAATGTTTCTTGCTATGTTACGAGTAGACCATATAATGATGTTATTCATATTTTTTAATGTTCAGAATATTTTGTAGTTCTTTGTTCAGCGAACCACAAACATCACCCGCCCGTTACTTTTGCGGAAAAGGGGTTTTGAATATGGGTGATTGCCATTAATATATACATTATTTTAAAAAAATATTGAAGCAGTCGACAAGATGAAAAACCTGTCTCTTATAATAAAAATAAATAAGGTTCAAATTCTTCTTGCCTTTCCCACAAGTAGTGATCAAAAATGTTCAAAATGTCTTAATTTTGTGCACGGACCCTTAAGAGCATATACTACCTCAGATTAGCAACTCTATTTGTGGTGGTTCAAACTTCGTTTGTAATAAATACTGTTAAAATAAAGTTCTAATCAGCTTGCACTATAAAGCGGTTGTTACGTCAGTCACTGCGGCCGAATAGTGCGAAATGAGTGGTTTTTATTCTTTATAAAAACAAATTTTCGTCTTTTGGAAAAAATAAAAAACATTAGACCTGCTTTATAGTTAGTTCAGTTAGTATGCAAAGTTTCATGATCTAATTTGAAGTACTTTTTGAATACCAGCGGTTTATTGTTCGATTTGGAGGTAACTTTGGGATTTTTTTCTCAGAAAATTTTATGAAATCGTGTTTTCGCCAAACATAAGACCTAACATTAATCCTCAACTTTACGTGTCCGTTTCGACCGCGCGGCCACGGTGTTTTTTTTAAAAAAAAACTATGCCAAGTTTTTGTAAAAGTTTGTAAAAATTGATTCCCAAAACCATAAATTTGTCAAAGTTATGGTTAAAAAGTTATAAGGGTTTGAACGTGGCCGCGCCATCGAAACGCGGAGAACCGCGCGGCCACGGAGATCTTTAAAACTAAGCGTTGCAGACACCTGAAATTTAGGTAAATAACAGATTGAATTTGTAAAAAAATTGTAAAAATATACAAAAAAATCCTAGGTTTATATCTTAGGAGCTGTAAGACTTAAAACCCCATGGCCGCGCCATCGAAACGGTGAATAACACGTTATCGCCGATATCTCGCTGAAAAAGCATCGTAGAGGTCTGAAGTTTTTTGTAAAACACAGATTTGAATTTGTCAAAACTGGTAAAAATACTTCAAAAAGTCCTAGGGTTATATTTTAGGAGCTGTAAGACTACAAACCCATGGCCGCGCCATTGAAACGGTGAAAAATACGTTATCGCCAATATCTCGCTGAAGAAGCATCGCAGAAGTCTGAAGTATTTTGTAAAACCTAGATTTGAATTTGTCAAAACTCGTAAAAATACACAAAAAAATCCTAGGTTTATATTTCAGGAGCTGTAGTACGGTATCGCTTATAACCTTCAAAACGTTCTGAATGTTTGGTTAGGGTGACCATGACTTATTGCTTAACTTCAACCTATTACATTATAATTATTTTTCAAG
The DNA here is from genome assembly GCA_905147715.2 of Xestia xanthographa. Classification (NCBI taxonomy): domain Eukaryota; kingdom Metazoa; phylum Arthropoda; class Insecta; order Lepidoptera; family Noctuidae; genus Xestia; species Xestia xanthographa. Next base: position 8,856,789 of record LR990660.1, on the reverse strand, counting down.
GATTATAAATTAAATTAAAATGTTATGATACAAAAACATGTTTATTTCTTAAAAAAATCACATAAATCACAGATTGTTAACTTACATATTTCTGACAAAACCACAAATCACAGATTATTTACTTACACTAAGAATTTTTTTTATATTATATTTTTTTAATACGACTGTGAAGTATGGTGTGTTTAAAATTACTGGTTTTTTTTAAATATCTTAATCATCTATGTGAGGAGCCCGTGGCTAAATAATAACAGCCGCTCAGGTCGATCTTTAGGTTAAGCCGTGCTTGCCTAGGTTGGTCTGTGGATGGGTGACCACCCATTACATACCGAGTTTCCTCCGTGCCTCGGAAAGCACGTTAAGCCGTTGGTCCCGGCTGTCATTTGTAGATCTTTGACAGTCGTTACAGGTAGTCATGACCCAAAAAGTCTGACAACCAGTCTTACCAAGGGATGGTTGTGGAGGTCAGATAGGCAGTCGCTCCATGTAAAATACAGGTATTCAGCTGCATCCGGCTAGACTGGAAGCTGACCCCAACATAGTTGGGAAAAGGCTAAGCAGATGATGATGATGATGAATCATCTATGTATAGTATAGACCATAATTATGTTAGACTATGTATTGTCATAGGTTGTTCGGAACTTGCGTGCATTTCGGTTTTACCATCGTCATAACAAATCATTCTGGAAATACTATGCAATGACACTTATTTCTGTAATAATACAAACAGGGTGTTAAAGTAGTCGCGTGCCATAGCTTAGGGGTGAGTTCAGTATCGATAAAGGAACCCGTAAAAAATAAAAATAAAATAAAAGCACCTAACTGAATAATCTGTGATTCAAGTATTTTTTTATAATAAAAAAAATAAAATTAAAATGTAACGATAAGATCATCATCATCATCAGCCTATTAATGTTCCCACTGCTGGGACACAGGCCTCCTCTGAGAGGGAATGGGCGTATAATCCACCACGCTGGCCCAGTGCGGATTGGTAGATGTTACTCGATGTCAATCAATATTTTACAAAAACATAATTATGTTTATAGGAAATAAACATACGACTCTTCATTTTTATTTAATTTAGGATCCTTGAGAAATAATTTCTAATACAATAAGTGGAAAGTTTTCTGTGAACAATAAGTCATGGTCACCCTATCGAAACATTGAAAACGTTATTACAGGGTTTATATTATTTAAAAAAAATACTTTTTTGCCTACTATCGTTAGTTCTACTTATTTAGGTTTTGTTTACAAAAAAAAATCAAGCTAATACTTACTTTCTTCGATAAATAATCACGACTTATTTCTAAGCAATACCGTACTTCAGCTCCTGAAATATAAACCTAGGATTTTTTTGTGTATTTTCACAAGTTTTGACAAATTCGAATCTGTGTTTTACAAAAAACTTCAGACCTCTGCGATGCTTTTTCAGTGAGATATCGGCGATAACGTATTTTTCACCGTTTCGAGGGCGCGGCCATGGGTTTGTAGTCTTACAGCTCCTAAAATATAACCCTAGGACTTTTTGAAGTATTTTTACCAGTTTTGACAAATTCAAATCTGTGTTTTACAAAAAACTTCAGACCTCTACGATGCTTTTTCAGCGAGATATCGGCGATAACGTGTTATTCACCGTTTCGATGGCGCGGCCATGGGGTTTTAAGTCTTACAGCTCCTAAGATATAAACCTAGGAATTTTTTGTATATTTTTACAAATTTTTTACAAATTCAATCTGTTATTTACCTAAATTTCAACGCTTAGTTTTTAAGATCTCCGTGGCCGCGCGGTTCTCCGCGTTTCGATGGCGCGGCCACGTTCAAACCCTTATAACTTTTTAACCATAACTTTGACAAATTTATGGTTTTGGGAATCAAGTTTTACAAACTTTTACAAAATCTTGGCATAGTTTTTTTTTAAAAAAAACGCCGTGGCCGCGCGGTTGAAACGGACATCAACTTTACCATATATTTATTTCAAAATTAGTGCTGCCGTATTTTAGGCGTAACCGTAACGGAGGATCATGCTAAGCCATTTAAGGTAGTATAGGCCCTTAAAAAGATTTAGTTGTGGAAATAATATATTCCATACAAATGAAGGGTGCACGTAAAAATATGTCGACTAAAAACACGGTGAAGCGCAAGGCATAAACTAGTTTGACATCTCTAACTTAGTTCATAGCTATAACCGTCCTTTTCTCGTACTGCCTTTTAGTAAAAGATAGCAATAGCCTAAATTAAATTTAGTTTATGCACAACAGAATCGACACCAATGTCGAAATATTACGCTTAGCTCCTGTCAATGTTATCATCCCACAATCATTTCAGGTTTTGTGATCAGCCTTTGGAACCTTACCTTTGGAAAATATTAATCAATACTTCACCTTTACAACGTGACTGATGTCGGCCGGTTGGTTCCCGATAGGCACTCGGATCTCTTGATAAGTTCCCGCTGCGCCCCTAGTGCGTAGTAAAACATCGCGCTCATTGTTTTGGCAGCGCACGAGCTTATTTGTGTAGTGGCACAGTTTTACAATCCATACAGTTGCGCAACGAATGTACTTCCGTGGAGCAACGGCGGGGATCTTGCGGGGGGTTGGGCGACGCGGTACGCGGTCTACGATCTCGCGCAGTTCATAGACTTGGACGTTTAGGGCTGACGCGTCTGTGTAAATCGTTGTTGATACTATTAATAATCGTTATATAACTTGAATATAATGGTGTACACTTGTTGCGTATACGGGTGTGCCTCGACGAGCACCAATAAGGATAAAAATATAAAATTTCATAGATTTCCCCATGACGAGAGGTAAGTTTATCTAAATATATAAAAGAAGAAACTGACTGACTGACTGACTGATTGACTGACTGACTCATCTATCAACGCACAGCCCAAACCGCTGGGTCTACAGATTCCAAATTTGGCAAGTAGGGTCCTTATGTGGTCTAGGGGTGCACTAAGAAAGGATTTTTCAAAATTCACCTCCTAAGGGGGTTAAACGGGGCTCCAAAGTATGTATGGGGAAACAAGATTAGTTAGACTATTTTATTCGAAACTTCACAGGAGTGCTCCTATTGATAAATGAGTAGAAATCGGTTACAGGTTTATTCAGAATTCAACCCCTAAGAGGGGGAAATGGGGTGGCAAAGTATAAAAATCAATGCACAGCCCAAACCGCTGAGCCTAGAGATTCCAAATTTGGCACATTGGTTCCTTATGTGATCTAGGGGTGCAATAAGTGTTGGGGTGATCAACTTCAATGAAAGGGGTTCTCAATTTCCATGGTTTACTCAGACATGTTGTTACAGTTATTTGAGGTAATAATTAGAATTATATTAATAAATTTGCGCTGCGTCTTGTCGTTCGTAGTAGAGAAAAAGGAAGTAAGTTATTAAGATGGCCGCCGCCAGCGCAGGCTGCCCGTCGCGTTCCGTCCGCGATGCATCGACGACTTTTAGCCTTTGATCGTTCCAGCTCCGTTGCGAACATCCTCCCCCCGCCTTGGGGACATGTTCCCCAAGGAGCTCTTGGGAATCTAACAGAGATAGCTTAGAGACGGGCCTATGAATGACGCCGTTCTCAGTCTTGACGTCTACTACTCTGCACACGCCGTCAGCTCCCGGGTACAGCTTGGTGATGCGGCCCATGAGCCACTTCAAAGGTGGCAGCTGTTCTTCTCGGATGAGGACCAGGTCACCAGCACGAACATGGTCTTTTGCACGCTGCCACTTGACGCGTTGCTGCAGGGTGCATAAATAGTCCTTTGACCATCGGGACCAGAAGTGGTGTCTCAATCGCTCGACCAGCTGGTAACGGTTGATGCTTGCTTTTTGGACAACAGGTGAAGGTAGTGAGGTCAGAGGTCGACCCACAAGGAAGTGTCCCGGTGTAAGTGCTGACAGATCGGAAGGATCAGCAGACATAGAAGTAATAGGCCGTGAATTCATAATGGCCTCAATCTGTGCAAATAGAGTGTATAATTCTTCAAAGGTTAAACTAGAGTTACCCGCTATCCGTTTTAAATGATATTTTGCTGTCTTGACTCCCGCTTCCCAGATACCGCCGAAATGCGGTGCATACGCGGGAGAGAAATTAAAAGTTATACCCTCCTTGCTTGTGAAGTCGCTAACTGAACGTTCATTTTCCCTGAGCAGTCTGTTCAGTTCGTTACAAGCTCCTACAAAGTTTTTTCCATTGTCACAGTATATAGTGTGAGGTTTACCTCTTCGTGAAATAAATCTACGCAAGCATAAAATAAAGGCATCGCTACTTAGGTCACTCACGACCTCCAAGTGTACAGCCTTCGTGCTGAAACATACAAATATGCATAAATAGCACTTGGAAGTCTTGGCACCGCGACCCTTTCTATTTAAAATTAAAAAGGGTCCTGCAAAATCAGTGCCACAAATCGCAAATGGTGGAGCAGGAGTTACACGAGATTCCGGTAGATTACCCATTATGGGTTCTAAAGGCTTAGCTCTAAATCTCTGACAACGAACACACTTTCTGACAGTAGTCGCAGCTAATACTTTCCCACCTGTAGGCCAAAATTGTTCACGAATAGTATTTAACAGTTGCTGAGGGCCACAGTGTAGGAGACGAAGATGTTCTTGCTCAAATAAAAGTTTTGTGAAAGTGTGTTTGGGGTCTAGCAATACGGGATGTCGTTTTTCATAGGGACAGTGAGATGCATTGTCGATCCTTCCACCGACACGCAAGACACCGTGGCGATCCAAAAAGGGGTTTAAAGACAGAACTCGCGACTTAGAATTTAATTTGTCCAACGTTTCAAGTGAGTGAATTTCCATTGAAAAACATTCTCTTTGTGACGCTTTAGCTAGGAGTACCAGTGAGTTATTTAACTCGGAACAGGTAAGTTCACCATTTAGTTTAGTATTTGATTTTTTAATGTTGTTCATAAATCTCAGTAAGTATGTAAGCAAATATTCTTTGTAGTTTGTATAGTTTAGAATATTTTTCAAAGGGTATGATGTCATTAGATATAGTTTCAACATTTAAACTTATTTTTATTTCAGGTAAAGTAGCAGTAGTTAATTTAGATTGGGGCCATTCATGTTCAGACTTGGTCAGAAAGAAAGGACCATGCCACCAAAGAGTATTATCATGAAGAAGACGTGGTTGAATGCCCCTGGAAGCCATGCTTTGGCAAAACTTGTAACTGGTAATAAACCAATAATTATCTGTGGTGACTTTAATGTCAATATCATAGAGAATAATGTGAATAGCAGTAGATTCTTAAGTCTCTTTAAATCATTTAACTTTTCAAATGTGTTTTCAGAACCAACTCGAATTACTACAAATACTGCTACATGTATCGATAATGTTTTTTGTTGCTGCGATTACATAAATAAATCCATCGTAAATTACCTGCCTTCAGATCATAGTGGTCAGACGGTTACTTTCGCGTACAATAGACAATTACAAAGAATTCAGATACAAACTAGACAAATAACACCCAGCAATCTAGACAAATTTAATAATAATTTAATTAGCAAGTTAGGTATACCGGGTCATATTAGAAACAATGCAAATGTATTTTATGAAGAATTCTTTTCGGTAGTGCACACCGAATTTAATAATACTTTAAAAAAGAAATCTAAAACTATTGGCCCAAAGTTTATTTTCAGTGACTGGGCAACACAGGGTATTCGGAAAAGTAGGGAACGATTGTTTGAGCTGTACGGCCTTAAGCCTTACATCAACACTGAAGCTTTTAATAAATATGTTGCTACTTACTCGAAAATTTTTAAAAACACTTGCAAGGTAGCCAAATCCTTATTCATTAGCAACAAGATTAAATCAGCCGACAACAAAATAAAAACGGTTTGGAAAATCATCAACAGTGAAACAAATAGAAATAAAAAACAAGGTATTGACTTCACACTAGAGACATCGCGTGGCCTTGTGAGCTCCAACAATGAAGTTGCTCAAGAATTTGTAAATTTCTTTACCAGTATCCCACTTAAAACTACAGAAACCTTAAATTCCTCTCCCTTGCTCTCTATTGATTTATTGAAAGCGAACGTTTCAGCCTGTCCAAATGAATTTAAATTTCAGCATATAAACCCCATAACAGTCATAAAAGGTTTTAAGCAAATCAAGATCAAATTAACGGAAGATCTATGGGGTATGTCTATCAAAGCTTGTACCTCAATTATTGAGACTGTAGCGCCGTATTTAGCCTCAATATTTAATTTGTGCGTGGATCAAGGGGTCTTCCCGGATCTAATGAAATTCAGTAAGGTAATACCGCTTTTTAAATCCGGGGACAGTAAAGACACCAATAACTATAGGCCCGTATCCATGTTGCCGGTTTTCAGCAAGGTGTTTGAAAAGATAATGCTCAATCAAATGCTTAACCATTTTAACACTAATAAAATATTACACGAGCAACAGTATGGTTTCACCAAAGGACGTTGTACAACTGACGCCGGTGTCACTTTATTAAAACACATATTTACTGCGTGGGAAGAGGCACAAGATGCCATAGGAATCTTTTGTGACCTTTCGAAGGCATTTGATTGCGTAAATCACGAAACCCTGATCTTGAAACTTCAGCATTACGGTTTAGGTAAACTTGCGCTCAGTTTAATAAAATCGTATTTGAATGATAGACAGCAGCAGGTACAAATAAATGGAGTAAACTCAATGGGTTTAAAAGTAAAAATGGGTGTACCACAAGGTTCGATATTGGGTCCCTTCCTCTTTTTAGTATATATTAATGACCTACCCCATCTATTTAACAACCATCCGCATATGGTGTTGTTTGCTGACGATACTTCTTTAATATTTAAAATAAACAGACGTGCCACTAATCTTGATGACGTAAATAACGCCCTACTGCAGGTCCACGATTGGTTTACCGCTAATAATTTAGTACTAAATGGGAAAAAAACTAAATGCATTAGATTTGCTCTACCAAATGTCAAAAGTAGTGATTGTGACATAATATTGAATCAAGAGAAACTAGAATTTGTCGATAAAACGGTTTTCTTGGGAATCACGCTCGACTCAAGGTTACAATGGGGTCCTCATCTAACATCTCTTGCAGGACGGCTAAGCTCAGCAGCATATGCTGTTAGAAAAATCCGTCAATTTACTGATGTTGATACCGCGAGGCTGGTCTATTTTAGTTATTTTCATAGTATTATGTCATACGGTATTTTACTATGGGGACGGGCTGCAGACATCGAGTCTATATTTATTCTGCAGAAAAGAGCCATCAGAGCCATTTATGAATTACGTAGACGCGATTCTCTAAGAGAACTGTTTAAGGAAATTAATATCATGACAGTACCTTGTCAATACATCTATGAAAACATCATGTACGTTAGAAAAAATCGGCATTTATTCAGTAAGAGAGGGGACAGACACCACTATAACACTAGAAATAGGGACCAACTAGTTCAGCCAGGTTTCAGGCTTGCTAAAGTGGATTCATCTTTCATGGGGTACTGTTTGAAATGTTACAATAAAATACCTCCCCACATTCTTCAACTGAATGAGACGAAATTTAAATCTTGTATAAAACGCACACTATGTAGGCAAGCATATTATAAGTTGGGGGATTACATTGATGATAAAAATGCTTGGCTAAATGCTGGTCCTGCTCCACAACCATAGGTGGGGGGAGGGGGGCAAACTAATTGTTTGTACTGGACGGGCATTATTTGAGTCCATCGACACGTAAAGAAGAAGATGAAGAATTGATTCCCATGTTAATGTATTGTGGAAGCTGCAGAAGATTGTAAAAATATACTTGCATTGTATAGATTCCAGTTCTTAGTATTATATAATTGCATAGCACATGTGTGAGTACTTTGTACTGTTCAGCCACCATTTACATTTATTTATCTTTCATTGACTTGAATATGCCTTGGTGACTGAGAGAATGTCATGCTCACTTAAATGTCTCGCTGATGGTGGCGGGTGTGTCGGGTCATTTAGTTCCCTTCAATATGGTTGAGTTGAATGGCGCCGGTACATGCGTCATGTCTGTGAACGGGCGCTGTCAGTTGGGACTGGTCATCTCTTAGCTGCCAAGGTTCATTTTAATTACTTTATTCATACATTTTTAATCTAATCTTTCACTCTGGATGCTCTTAGTGTGCACGTCTTTCTACATCGTTCTCACATTTATGTATAATCTCAAAATTAATGATGTAACCAAGATTTTGTAACAATATTTTGATTTTAAAAGAGTGTCCATGGAGTTTCTTGCCCATTCTTCTCCATAGAGATCTACGCTAGGGAATGGGCAACTACAGTACTTTCTCAAGTTATTATGCCTTGTGACTGGGACTGTAGCTTTGATTTTCTTTTTTGTATTTTTGACTTTCAAAAGTGCCGTAATGGTCTAATTGAAATAAATGCTTTGAGTTTGAGTTCATGTCAGCGGGATTGTGTTCAGAAGGTACATGACGCCATGTAGTTATGTCAGTTAATTCTCGAATTTGTTCAATCCGATTGCTCACATAAGTTTTAAGAGTCTTAGGTGGAGTGTGTAACCACCCTAGGACTATGGTTGAGTCCGTCCAAAATACTGAGCGTGCAATCTTAATTTGTAAAGAATAACATACTTTAGAGTATAGTTTTGCACCAAGTAAAGCGCCTAACAATTCCAGACGGGGAATTGTTTCCGATTTCAAAGGAGAAACTTTAGCTTTAGCACATAATAAGTTACAATTAAATTCGCCTAAACTATTAGTCGATTTGAGATAAATACATGCAGCATAGGCATTTTGCGAGGCATCAGTGAAGCAGTGAGCCTCTATGTAAATAGAAGAATTACAGAAAATGTACCTAGGTATCTGAATGTCAGCGAAATGTTGGGTTTCATTATAGAATTCTATCCACGAGTTTTGAATTTCTTTTGGAATTTCATCATCCCAATCTATGTTAAGTAACCAGAGCCTTTGCAGTAAGATTTTATGAAAAATAGTGCAGGCAGTTAAGAGACCTAAGGGATCAAATATTCGACAAGAGTTCGACAATATAGAGCGTTTCGTAACCTTAGGAATAGAATTATTTTCGACTGAGTAGTGTAAAGTATCAGAAATAGGTGACCATTTTAATCCTAAGACAGAAGATTGTTTACTAAAGTCTTGAGATTGATCAGTAGTAAGTATGCTATCAAGAATATCCGGAGAATTTGTTCTAAATTTACGCAAAGGGAAACAGCCTTCAGCAAGTTTGGCAATCACTCCTGAAATTTTAGCCTTTAAAATAGATTTGAGTCTGAACCAGTATTCAGGTCATCAACATAGAAGTCATGTCTTATAGTATTGGCAACAGCTTCATCACTACACTCCGCTGCAAGTTGGACAAGACACCTAGTACTCAGATAGGGAGCTGAAGCTGTCCCATAAGTGACAGTATTGAGTTGCAAGGTTTTGAGCGGTTGGCTTTCGTCTTCCCTCCAAAGAATTAGCTGTAAATGACGCTGTGATTCATGCACCATAACCTGCCTATACATTTTTTCAATGTCACCTGTCACCACATAGGTATACTGACGGAACCTGAGCAGAATTGCCATTAAATCATCCTGAACAACTGGTCCAACAAATTGGATATCTGAGGTGTGCGGGAGCGGGGAATTGATAATGAAATACGGGTGTACGCCACGAGTGATTTATTACGACTGCCTTAAACTAATACATGAGTAAATATGCATACTACTTACATACCTAACACACTACACCACAGGGGTACAAGAAGAAAAAAAAAAAATGTCATACAATAGAAAACATTTTTTTTTTTTTTTTAAACTAACAAACACTAGTTAATATAATTATGTAAGACAGTGTTATTATAAAAGTTGTTTATCATTAAAATACATTATTTTTTAAACATTTTTGTTCTATTTTTGTGTACAATTTCTGCTTTATTGTTTTTCATAATTTTTACATTAGGTTCCATATCTTCAATGACAATAAATGGACCATTGTACAAGGTATCCAATTTATTTGCAGTTTCATTTTTTAACAATATTAAATCACCTTTCTCATATCGCACTTGGTTTATGTTTGTATCATACATAGATTTTCTCATTTGTTTATTCTTTATCAAATTATTTCGCGCATCTCTGTGTGCTACTTGTAAACGATATCTTAATTCTAAACTATAATTATCTGGGTTATATAAAGGTTCTATATTATTACTTATTCTACTCGGAATGTCACTGGGTTTTCCAAAAACTAATTCATACGGGGCATATTTTGTAGAAGAATGTACAGTGTTATTAAAAGTGAAGCACCAAAAGGGTAGCCAGTGGCTCCAAGTTTCTGGGAAATTATCGCATTGTATTCTTAAGAATGCACCTAAATGTTTATGTGTATTTTCGAGTGAACCAATTGACTCGTGATGATATGAAGTTGAGTTTAATTTTTCAATTCCTAAAAGCGTGCAGACTTCTGTCATAGTAGATGACATGAACTCAGTGCCTTTATCTGTGGCTATAGTTTTTGGGATTCCGAATCTTAAAATAAATTGATTAACAAATGCTCTCGCAACAGTGATTGTTTCCTTATTTTGAAGAGGATAAGCCTCAACAAATTTACTTAATTCGCACTGCAAAGTAAGTATATAATTATTACCATCTATATCTTTATCTAAAGGACCTACTAAATCTAAAAATACTTTCTCGAAAGCATATGAAGCTGTGGTTGTTATTACCATCGGCTCCTTGGTTTTTTGCGAATATTTCGATTTTTGACATTTTTCGCATTTATTTACAAAATTTCTTACGTCCTTTTCCATTTCTGGCCAGAAGTATTTCCTCTTAATGTTATTAATCATTCTACGCACGCCTGCGTGACCACTAGTGGGTAGTAAGTGATAGTCGTTAATAATAAATCTCTTATCATTTTCATTATCTATTTTTTCTACCCCTCGTAAAATACATATCCGTGGACCGGTCCATATATCCTTACTTTTAATTTCTTCTATTAGTTCTTTTATGAATAACGCGTTATTTTCTCTTTTAATTATACATATTTCGTCGACGTTAATATTTTTACTCAATTGACTTAATTTCTCCACAAAAACGTCTCGCGTGTATTGTGCCTTGAAATCAAGATTGATGTATAGGACTTTCTTGTTTTGGGAGAATGCGAAACACTCGGTTTCTACATCTATACCCACTTGTTTTCTAATTCTATTTAACTCTTGTCCTTCTATTAAAATTATTTCTATCGCATTACTCGGCATCCGTAATAATTCCACGATTCTCGGTTGATCAGGCCGATAGTCTGTGTCATTATTAGTGATTGGAGTATCCCTTCTATCTTTAATTTCTTCTGATTTCTTTTTCTGTGCTCTAGTCATTACATTAAGTATTTTGTCATTTATACATTTTAATTCGTCGGAACTTATAGATATTCTCGACAACGCGTCTGCTACGGCGTTTTCTTTTCCTTTAATATACACAACGTTAAAATCGTATTCTTCTAATGTTAATCGGAACTTTATTAATCTGCTTGTTGGATCTTTCATTCCAAACAAATATAACAATGGTTTGTGGTCTGTCATGATTGTAAACTTTTTACCTAAAAGATATGGCCTAAAATATTTTACTCCCCATACTATCGCAAGTAACTCCTTTTGTATAGTTGGGTAATTTTTTTCTGCTTTATTTAAAGGTCGACTTGCATAAGCGACTGGCCGCATATCTTTATTACAAAGTACTGCTCCTACTGCAATGCCTGAAGCATCTGTTTGTAAAATGAACTCGTTTTCGTCCGAAAAGTCTGGGTATTGTAAAACGGGGGGTGATATTAATGCTTTTTTCATGATTTTAAACGAATTTTCGCATTGTTCTGACCATATAAAAGGGACATCTTTTCGACATAAGTTATTTAGAGGTGCGGTTATTTCAGCGAAGTTTTTTATGAACTTTCTGTAGTAATTGCAGAATGCGACAAAACGTTTTACTTCTTCCGTGCTTTTTGGTGTAGGGTATTCTTCGACAATTTTTATTTTAGCTTTATCTGGACTAATTCCATCTGCCGACACTGTGTGACCTAAGTATAATAGTTCTTTTTTTAAAAAATTACATTTGTTGGGGTTTAATTTTAGGTTAACTTTTCTAAGACGCTCAAAAACATCTATTAAATTTTTATTGTGACCTTCAAAATTACGTCCAAAAATTACAAGGTCATCTAGGTATATAAAACACTTCTCATACGTTAAACCCGACATGGCAATAGTCATTACCCTTGAAAAGGAACTCGGGCTGGTTTTAAGACCCATTGGCATCCGTTTCATCTGGTATTGTCCAGTATTAGTTGTAAAGGCAGTTACTTTACGTGACTCGGGGTTCAAAGTCACTTGATAGTATGATTGACTAAGATCTAAATGAGTAAAATAAACGGCTCCAGAGAGAGACTCTAAAATATCAGTGATATTCGGTAATGGAAATTTGTCGTCTTGTATTACTTCATTTAATTTTCGATAATCTATTACTAGTCTCCATTTTTTGCTATCGTCATTTGACTTTTTTGGCACGAGTAAAATGGGACTAGACCACTCACTTTGAGCTTCCTCTATTATGTCATCCTGTAACATTTGTTTAATTTGCTTGTTTATTTCAGGTTTTTGACTATTTGGCAATCTGTATGGCTTTGTATAAACGGGACTAGCATCCGGTTTTAAATAAATATTATGTCTATATGATTTAGTTGTTGTGAGCTTGTCACCCGGTAGGTAAAAGATATCATTGTACTTAGTACAAATTGCTTCTATCGTCCCACGCTCAGCTGTATGTAAATGATCCAATTTTAATAATGGTAACAAGGTATCTGCTCTCTCAGCGTTTGATTTACATGTATTAAACTGACATATTTGGTAATCATTTAATGAATGCAACTCTGGTTCAAAAGTAGGTATGGTAATTGATTCTTCTTTAGTATTTAATATCTTAACGGGGATAATATTATTTACTGGCTTTACTATTAACGCAGCTAAAAATACATCCTCTTGTAGTTGTTGTGGTAAAACGACACAATCATAATTTACTTTATTATTATTTTTTATTGGTATGTAATGAATGGATTCACTTCTCGCAGGAATTGTTAAGTAACTATACGAAATAGTTGGTGACGCATATAGTGGTATAATATGTTTGTATTCGGTATGTATGATTAATGTATCATTTTCTAAATCTATATGTGAATTATATTTCGATAAAAAGTCTAATCCTAGAATTCCATCCGATTCACACGGTAATTCATTAAACAAATAAAATTTATGATTAAAACAACTACTTTGATTACGCAATGTAAGATAAACATAACCCTCCGAATAAGTTTTGCCACCGATACCATTTATTACAATGTTGTCCTCATACAAAGGAGTGTGTTCCAATAACACCTTCTTAGAAACGGCGGAAATGGACGCGCCGGTGTCAAGTAACCATGAACACCTGGTATTGTTAATGTTTAAATGAACGTACCTAACATTTTTGTTACACGTTAAAATGTTATATGATTTAGGACCGAAAAAACTGATTTTTGTTATTTGTTTTTTCGTTCTCTGTTTTTTCGTTTGTTGTTTGGGGGTTTCCGTTCACTTGGGCTGGATACATTCTTTGTTGATTATGTCTATGTTGAGTTCCCCTACCACGATTATGTCTGGTATAGTTATGATTATTTCCAAAATTTGAAAAATGGTTTCCTCTTGCGCGTGTGTATCCACCACGGGGATTACCATTAAATCTTTGTTGGTTAGTATTGTTATTATATCTGTGACCCGTATTATAGTTTCCACGGTAATGAAAACCTTGATTATTATTATTGTTTCGGCCACCTCTATTGAAACGATTATTAAACCTGTTGTTTGGCTTACCTCTTGCGCTGAAAATACCATTGGAAGTTGAGGGCTGTCCCAGCTCCTCGTCCTCAGCAGCACGCACCGCGTCTTTCAACTCCGAGTAGTTTCGTGCTGAAATGATAGTGCTTAAACGTTTATATCTTAATCCATCAGAGAATCTTTTAATCGCGAGTTTCTCATTGATAGGTCTCAGTATCTCGCATGCCTTTTCGTTACCGTCAGCTTGGGCAATTGTGAGGTCTATAAATAATTCTGATATTTTATTTCCATATTCACTAATGGACATATTATTTTGACTTAAATTATTCAATTGACAAAGTATGGAATTTGCTGACTTTTTTGTTAGTAAATAAGTTTTTATATCTTGTATAAGGCTCGTTATGTTATCATATTCGCATTTTAATTTTAATTTCGCAGTTTTAGTTAATCTTGTTTTCAAAACGAAAGAAATTAACATTTTTTCCTGATCAGGATCCTTGAGACAGCTGTTGTATAGTTCTACAGCGTCTATAATTTTTTCTGTAGTACCTTCTGAACCATCCATTACAGGTATTAAGGATGTTGCAGTTTTTATTTCAAACTTCTCCATGTTTATAATAATTGTTTCTATCTCACCTTGAGGATTATATGACAAGATTTTATCATAAATAACATCTATTCTCTCCTTCAACACTTCGTAAACATACTCAGCTAATTCTAACGAACTTTTTTGTTCTGAAAATATACTTATAATAGTTTTATACGATGAATATATCTCTTCTGCTTTTGTTATTTTTTCCCTTACTTTGTCTATATATTGTTGCCTTTTACTTGGGCCTAACTTTCTTAAACTAATTTGAATATCAGTTAATTCACTTAAAATTATTTCTAAATCTTTTTCCATGGAGTGTAAAATTAAAACATACTTACAGTTAAAATGAAGAAATGTGCTTAGTTGGGTGGTCCTTACGTGTGTAGTTTATCGATTTTGCCCAATATATTCTATTCCATGTGACATTCCGTTATATTTAAGCTGTAAATTGGTGTAAGATACAAGTTACAAAATTACGATAAATTAGTAATAATTTGCATGGACACATTATATAGGTAGGTACTTATTAGTTCATTAAAAGTTCTCTAAAATCGGTACAACTAAAGTCTCTATGTCCTAGTTGGATGATGCAACACTGCTAGATGATTTTTTTTTCCTTTTTTTTTTTTTTCACTTAATATGCTTAACGTTATACGAAGCGAATTTACACTTTATTTATTTAGTGTTATTGTTTATTTATTTTGTTTAATTTTTATTTAATTTTATTTTTTAATTTTTTTTCACTGTGGCGCACTAATACACAATATACACGATTCACACTTTTTCGTTTTCTTCTTCACGTTCTCGTCTTCCCGACAACCGCAAACGCATTCTTCTTATAAACTCCGACTCTACATACTTCCCGATCCATTTCTTTTGCCTGGCCTTCAGTTTTTTCCATATTATTATGATGGCGGCAACGGCGAAAATTGTTAAGGCCGACGCCAACAATATATTGTTCATCTGTATATGCGATTCTACTGTAGTATTACTTCCTCCTGCATTTTGGGCAATTATTACCTCCTTGTCTTCTGTTTTCGAATTTGTTTTTCCCATTTTATTTTACTATTATATTTCGCCAATGTATGTGACCACCTGAGTTGGACGTCTTCCAAGTTATATCCATTTTTTATAACGTTGATATCTAAACGCTCTAACTTAGTGCACCGAGGCACACAGGAATCCGCTGAATTGCAGAATTCGCCCGATACGCGACACCCGGCTCCGGTACGTAGGTGCCTACACCGCGGCGCTCGCGCATGGCAGGGTCGCCATGAGGTGTGCGGGAGCGGGGAATTGATAATGAAATACGGGTGTACGCCACGAGTGATTTATTACGACTGCCTTAAACTAATACATGAGTAAATATGCATACTACTTACATACCTAACACACTACATATCATTTAGCGACTTATTAGTAGAAGTTTTACAAGAGGCATCAAAGACTACTCTTAAGCGAGTGGTTTCACTGCTATCGCGAATTACTGCATGGTGAGGAATGTAATATCCAAAGCTAGGACGGCTTACTTCAGATAAATGCCCTAATCTTTGATATTCGTTAATAAAATCAGTATATTCATTTTTTATTTTAGATTTATTGAGTTTCTTTTCTAAGTTAAAGAAGCGCCTTTTAGCAATAAAATAAGAGTCCCCTAAAGCCTTACTGGGAACTTCACGCAATGGAAGTTTTACACAAAATCTCCCATCACTTAGGCTGGCAGTGTTTTCAATAAAATGGTTTTCACAATATTGTTCCTCATTGGAAAACCTAGTCATTGTATTTGGCAGAGCAGGAATATCCTCGACTTCCCAGAATCTAGCCAAAGAGTCTCTAATTTCCTGAGAAAAGTTCGAATTAGTATGATTAGTAGTAGGGCTCACACCAGTAGGGCCTGACATGAGCCAACCCAGTTTAGATTTTATTAGTGTAGGTTTATTTTTCCCCAACTTAATTTGCTTAGAATCGACAATTTCCCAATAAATATCAGCTCCTAGCAGCAAGTCAATTTCAGAGGGCATATAGTAGGTAGGATCTGCTAGTTCTATAGATTTGGGAAGATTCCATTCAGAAGTGTTAACCCTTGAGCTGGGCAACATGCCAGTAATGTCAGGCACTAAAAGACATGAAACATTCGCATGGAATAGATTAATCCGCGATTTAAGTTTTATGTTACACCTTTTAGTAGTATTAGTTAACTTATTATTTATACCAGCAATTGATATATTAGTATTAGAACAGGGTAAATTCATTTTTCTTTGCAGTCTTTCAGTAATAAATGAAGACTGGCTTCCATTATCTAGTAATGCTCTCACAACATGTGTTTCAGAAGATCGGCTATCAATTAATTCCACTTGAGCAGTGCATAAAAGGATCTGTCTAGGCATTGCCACGGAGAGTGATACAGGATTAAACATGGCAATAGTAGATGTCTGAGAGGAACTTGCTTCTTGAGGAACTGATGTTGCAGAAGAATTATTAACAGGTGAGTTTATCTTATCTTTATTGGACTGTGGTTTATGTAGCAATAAATTGTGTCTTTTGTTGCAGATTTTACAATAATGATGTTTGCAGTGAGCAGAGTAATGACCAGGACGCAAACAGTTGTGACAGAGCTTATGCTTATTAACTTCAAACTTAAATCGAGCATCCAACGACATGTCTTTAAATTTATCACACTTATATAGTAAATGATCTTGTGAACATACAACACAGCCCTTTTCATTAGTGTTTGAAGAAGAAACAAATGATTTAGTTTGTTTATTGTCTTTATTGAGTACGTTTTTCAGTTTTAGTAGCAACATCATTATTGCTGTATTGTAAGGTCTCTAAAACGTCAGCACGATTTCTCAAGAAATTATAGAACTCTTCGATTGTCGGCGAAGCAGCAATAGTACTCCTGTGTTCCTCCCATATGCGACATGTGGCGCCATCTAGTTTGGACACCATAATATATACGAGTAAAGTATCCCAGCGGGATTCAGGATCATTTAAAGAAGATAGGGCTCGAATATTTTTAGAATAATAATCTATCATAGTACGGAGTGACTTGTAATTTTCTTTAGATATTGTATCAAAATTCAAGATAGCTTTTAAATGATTATTAGTAAGTATCCGGTTGTTATCAAAGCGTTCAGTAAGTAAATTCCAAGCTAATTTATAATTGGCAGCAGTAAACTCAATTGACTTGATTATATCAGATGCTCCTTCTTTTAATGAAGAGCGGAGATAATGAAACTTATTAATTTCTGGAATAGTATCATTGTTATTGATTAAAGAATCGAAAGTATCTCGAAATTCCATCCAATTTAAATAGTTTCCATTAAAAGAAGGCAGCTGAATCGTAGGCAACTTAATGTTATAGCTACGGCTATCTTGGTTAATATTCTGACAAGTAGATATTGAATTACAGAACACAGAC
Organism: Xestia xanthographa; assembly: GCA_905147715.2. Lineage (NCBI taxonomy): Eukaryota > Metazoa > Arthropoda > Insecta > Lepidoptera > Noctuidae > Xestia > Xestia xanthographa. The sequence continues at coordinate 8,838,954 of LR990660.1, read as the reverse complement.
TACAATGAACACAGAAAAAATATTATAACATCGAACCTAACTAAATACAGAAGCGTGAAAAGGGCAAACAAACAATTAAATACACACAAAAACTGGATACAAACTCTGAAAAGAGGACAAGATATTACAAAAACAAGACAAGAAGTACTAAAATGTGCAACAAAATTCTACAAAGAGCTGTACTCAAAATTGCCTGAGGACATTGAAGGAGAAGAAACAACAATAAAAACAACAATAAATACAGCAAGTCAAAAGCTTAACGAAAATATGGAAATAACAGGAATGGAAGTGCTGAAACACATACAGAAACTAAAACCCGAAAAAAGCCCAGGTCCAGATGGCATCAGCAATGAAGCCTTAAAAATTGGAGCCCCAATTCTACTTACATTTCTAACGACGCTCTTCAACATGGTACTTACTACAGGAATAGTCCCACACCAATGGTGCAAATCAGATATAGTACTCCTATACAAAAAAGGAAGTCCACTGGATATTTCAAACTACAGACCAATAAGTCTGCTGCCCAGTATGTACAAGTTATTCTCATCCATTATATTATCACGAATAACGGCTAAGATAGACAATAAACAGCCAGTAGAGCAAGCAGGTTTCCGTTCCGGTTTCTCTACAATCGACCACATACATACTGTAGAACAAGTCATAGAAAAGTTCAAAGAATACAACCAACCACTGTATATTGGCTTTATAGACTACACAAAAGCGTTCGACAGCATATCTCATACCTCCATATGGAAAGCACTAAAGACTTGCAACATAGAGGAAAATTACATAACCATTCTGAAAAATATCTACACAAACAGCTCAAGCAAAATAAGGCTAGAAACAAAAGGAGAAGAGATTGCAATAGAAAGGGGAGTCCGGCAGGGTGACCCCCTGTCCCCTAAAATATTTATTGCAGTACTGGACGACATATTCCAAAACATCAACTGGAACAAAAAGGGTATTTGGATAACTAATAAACATTTAAGTCACCTAAGATTCGCAGATGACATTGTTATCTTCGCTAAATCAGCCAGAGAACTGCAACAAATGATACAGACTCTAAGCGAAGAGAGCAAAAAGGCGGGACTACAGATGAATGCAAGTAAATCCAAAGTGATGACAAACGGCCTACAGAAACCAATCCAAATAGACAACACAACCCAAATAGAATATGTCAGCGAGTATATATACCTCGGCAAACAAGTATCCTTCAATCAAGACAGCAATGAAAAAGAAGTGGAAAGACGAGTCAACTGTGCATGGAAAAGCTTTTGGGCCCAAAAAGAAATAATGAAAGGAAACTACAGCATGCCACTAAAAAAGACGGTAATAGAAACCAGCATTTTTCCATGCCTTACGTACGGCTGCCAGACATGGGTCTACACAAACAACATAAAGAACAAAATAACCACAACCCAAAGAGCTATGGAAAGAAGCATCCTGAAACTGAGAAAAATAGAGAAAATAAAAAGTGAAGATATAAGAAAGAAAACAAAGCTGACTGATGCCCTTAAACAAGCCTTGAAGCTGAAGTGGCAATGGGCGGGCCACGTAACAAGATACGCAGACAAAAGGTGGACTTCACAGGCGACAAAGTGGTCTGGCCCACTGGGAAAAAGAAAAGTGGGAAGACCAAAGAAACGGTGGGCAGACGATATCTCAGAGGTTGCAGGTGGGAACTGGTGGAGTCTCGGTGAAAAAAGAGAGGACTGGAAAAGGATGGAGGAGGCTTTTACCCAAAAGGGATCCATTACAAGTGCAAAAAAAAAAACAAATACTTGAATAACTCAACTTTGTATACACCAATAACTTAGAAATGGAATAAAGAAGCTTTTTATTATTATTATTATTATTATTATAGATATTGAATTACAGTTCCTGTTTTCAGGTGTTATGTTGTTAGGGGCAAAACTTTCAATTAACAGTTGAGCCGCAGCTATGTTAGAGCAGAAATCACTTTCAATCGTGTCATTTTCTTCCAACTGATCAGGATCCAAACCCTCAATTTTAGTTTTTAAATCATCAAACTGTACCAACAATTCTTTGAATCTTGATAGTTTTAATTCGGTTTCAACGAGTATTTGTTTAGGAATGTTGTCAGCTTCTATGAGTTTTACAGTACTTAAGTATTTAGAAAATATAGTTATTCTAGCCTTTATCGTACCACGTAGTTGAATAAGAGATTTCAATTCAGCCGACATAGTGAACGCTTATAAGAACTGAACAAACCGTCAAGAAATTAGCTATGCTGGTATTGAATACCGCATGTAAAATTAAGAAATTATAGCCAAACCGTAAATGTCGCGCAATGGCTACGACAACAGCTCGTGCAGTCAGCGACGCACACACAAGCAAAGCAGGTTACACAGCGCAGGATGCAAGCAGCATAGTGATGAGTAGGCAAGTATAGCAGCGCATTTCAACGGGACCCAAGAAGCAGGCAGCACAGCATCTGGAAAATGCCAGGGTGGTCCCGTAAGCAAAAGAAAGAAAAGGTAGTTGCTATTATGGCAGGTAAATATGCATATCCTATAGGATGGGATGGGCAAGTACCTCCACAATTAGCAAATAATTGTCATTTAATCTGAAATTATCAGTAACTCGAAACAGAGAAAGAAAAGATAGTAGTAGTAATTTGATCTGACTCCAAAAAATATTAGTAACTCGAGACAGTAGAAGATGCACAGAAATAGGCTGTTATGAATGTCGGACCTGTAGGTTAAGCATGGTACTAAAATTGGGCGTACTTCCCTGTGAACAAACCAAATCACTCACTACAGGAACAGGGATAGATGGGTCATCAGCACGCACACGCAGTCATCTTGGTCAGTGGGTCGTCAACTCGTCATAGGGCTCTGCTCGTTTCTGGCACCACGCGGTCGCATCTTCAATTGTTCTTCAGTTGATCACGTCGTGGTCTCCATATGTTGGGGTGATCAACTTCAATGAAAGGGGTTCTCAATTTCCATGGTTTACTCAGACATGTTGTTACAGTTATTTGAGGTAATAATTAGAATTATATTAATAAATTTGCGCTGCGTCTTGTCGTTCGTAGTAGAGAAAAAGGAAGTAAGTTATTAAGATGGCCGCCGCCAGCGCAGGCTGCCCGTCGCGTTCCGTCCGCGATGCATCGACGACTTTTAGCCTTTGATCGTTCCAGCTCCGTTGCGAACAATAAGAAAGGATTTTTCAAAATTCATCCCCCAAGGGGGTTAAACGGGGCTCCAAAGTTTGTATGGGGAAACAAGATTAGTTAGACTATTCTATTCGAAACTTCACAGGAGTGCTCCTATTGATAAATGAGTAGAAACGGGTTTCCGGTTTTTTCAGAATTCAACCCCTAAGAGGGGGAAGTGGGGTGGCAAAGTATAAAAATCAACGCACAGCCCAAACCGCTGAGTCTAGAGATTCCAAATTAGGCACATTGGTTTCTTATGTGGTCTAGGGGTGCACTAAGAAATGATTTTTCAAAATTCATCCCCTAAGGGGTTGAAACGGGGGTTCAAAGATTACATGGGGAAATAAGATTAGTTATACTACTTTATTCGAAACTTAACAGAAGTACTCCAATCGATAAATGAGTTAACATTTGTGTTTCAGGTTTTTTCAGAATTCAACTCCTTAAGGGGAAATGGGGTAATAAAGCCTGAAATTCAACATAGGTATTATTTCAATAGTGAACCGGGTCGGGTGTATTACAAAAACAACGTTTTTAAGATTTAATGTGGCGGACCTGAAATACAATCATTCCCTGTTGGGGTGCGATGAGGTTGCAATGTCTAAAAATCAATATGGGTGTCAATACCGAGACTACCAGGGGCGCTGATTACGAAAATGGCATTTATTTTGAGATCCAGAAGATGGCGGATTCGACTTCTATACAGGGTTATTGTTGATTTATTGTGATGATTGTGATAACGATGACGATGATTGTGATAATGATGCTGATGATTATGATGATGATGATTGTGATTACGATGATAATGATTGTGATAACGATGATGATTGTGATAATGATGATTGTGATTAATATGATAATGATTGTGATTACGATGATAATGATTGTGATAACGATGATGGTGATTATGATAGTGACTTTGATAGTAATATTGTTGGTGACTGTGATAGTGAGGTGATTGTGATGGTGATAGCGATGGTGATGGGGATTGTGATGGTGAATGTGATGGTGATTGTGATAATGATGGTGGTTGTGATAGTGATGGTGATTGTGATAATAATGGTGATTGTGATAATGATGGTGGTTGTGATAGTGATGGTGATTGTGATAATGATTGTGATAATGATAATGATTGTGATAATGATGGTGGTTGTGATAGTGATTATAATTGTGATAATGATGGTGGTTGTCATAGTGATGGTGGTTGTGAGAGTGATGGTAATTGTGATGATAATAATAAATTGTGATGATCATGAAATTTGGCACATAGATTGTTTATAACCTGGATTAACATGTCGGACACTATTTATCCCTTTAGTATGATTCAGTGGGACAGTTACCGAACTGCACGCGGGCGTAGCCGCGGGCAACAGCTAGTCTTCCTATAAATTCGAATTAGCTACCTAACCAAATAACCATCTAGTAGGTACCTACTATTACTATTTCCGTCGTATATCTAGTACTAAAACGCCAAGTAGGTACGTAAAAACAGACCTTATGCCTTAGCCCTCCTATAGCTCTGCCGGCCAACTCTACTGCGCTAATTGTGAACGTAGGTATATCAAAAGAATTGTTACGCGTTTCATACATGTTGGATAATTACGAGAGCAATTTGAAAATGTGATTTTTTGTTTGTTGAGATATCTTGACGATTTTGGTACCAAATGAAAGGTCTACGTCTAAAACCATTTTATCCGTTTGAATCATGTAAATCGGTCCACGCGTTTAGGAGATAATAATGAGTACCATACCGTAGGTATAGTAAAAATATAAAAAAACCGTAAAGTACAACTGTATTAAAGTAATATACGTAAGTACCATAAACTTGGGTCCAATCCACGTCTTTTTTTGTTATGTAAATATTTAGTTTTAATAGTGTTTAAAATAGTATATAAGTATGTCTTGTAAATTAATATTGAATTAATAATGTAAATAAATGATTACAAAATCACATTTCTTTTAGGTATTATTATTTTTTGACAACCCTTACACGCTTGCGACTCAGAGCCTAAGTACCTACACGCGTGGCGGCATCGATCAACATCCAAGGCCTTTCCCAACTGTATGGATTGTAAAACTGTGGTAGTGGCCTAAATTAAATCTTAAGCATCAGGGTGGGCAACGCATTTGCACTAGTTGCGTTTGAGTTTTAGTGAGTGAGATCCTAGTTCTTTAAAAAATAGATTTTTCGTTCCAAAATATTAGATGATTGGTCCACCAACACCAAGGACCTTGTGCTTTATTTTATCACCCTGAATGAAATAAAGTAGGCCTATTTGGCATAAAGCCGCATAAAGGTGTTTAGTCTGTCAGTTACATTATCGAAAAATATTGGATACGTGTTTTTTGTTTTATTAAATTAATAAAAAAATACGAAAATAAAACGCGTCGAAGATCATGGCTTCTGGCGTCACTTTCAGGTAAAAAGTTGTATTCAAATGTGACGTCACACGAGTTTTCGCAGCACTGTATCTGTATCTGTGTCTCTTCAATTATTGTTTACGTGAAAAAAGAAAAAATATGTGTCCAGTATGTTTATATGACGGACTAATTAGTTTTTTAGGGTTCCGTACCCAAAGGGTAAAAACGGAACCCTATTACTAACACTTCGCTGACTGTCCGTCTGTCCGTCTGTCCGTCTGTCTGTCACCAGGCTGTATCTCATGAACCGTGACAGCTAGACAGTTGAAATTTTCACAGATGATGTATTTCTGTTGCCGCTATAACGACAAATACTAAATATAGTCAATGGTACGGAACCCTTCGTGTGCGAGTCCGACTCGCACTTGGCCGGTTTTTTTTTTGTCGTCTACCCTGTTGCCATATTGACTGTTTCAACAGCCTCAACTGTCAACCGACTCTTTGACAATTCAAAAGTGCCTGTAAATGCTTTGTGCGATATGCAATGAGTAACACCTCTCACCAAGTGCCGTCCTGTCCCTGTCCTGTACCCGGATCCACAACTACGTGAGCCAGTCAACCCTGCATTCTGCAGATCGTCGGACCATTCTTTTTATGGACTGAAATGATAGCTATGCTGAATGCCGATCTTATATTAATTTTAGAAAGCCTGTCCGAAATGTCGTTAAAATTTTTGTGGGACTTGATACAAAGCTAGAAATTGGGCTATGAGCTGGTCCCAGGATTAAAAGCATAGTGCTGTCGATTCTGTTATGCACAAACTAAAATTAATTTAGACTATTGCTATCTTTTACCAAAAGGCAGTGCGAGAAAAGGACGGCTGTAGCTATGAACTAAGTTAGAGATGTCAAACTAGTTAATGGTGTCGATTCTGTTGTGCACAAACTAAACTTAATTTAGGTTATTGCTATCTTTTACTAAAAGGCAGTGCGAGAAAAGGACGGCTATAGCTATGAACTAAGTTTTTTTTTTTTTTTTTAATCTTCTTTAATTATAGAGGGTTTAATCACAAACTGATTATGCCACCCTCATCGGTACAAACAAATATTTCTTACGATCTAAATCCTATCTTAGCTAATTTATACAAGGTTCTTGCATCCTTTGACAGAGGTAACGCAAGAACACTGTTGCATTTACCAACATCCATTGAAATGGGCAAAATTAAAGGTCTTTCGGCCTCGTTCCGGACACACTCCATTAGAATATGGTAAGTGTCTTCCACTGTATTACACTCCGGACAATTTGGTGAAGTAACTTTACCCATGAGGAACGCAAAACTGTTCAATGGTATGTGTCCCGATCGAAGCCGAAGAGCCATAACAATTTCTGATCGACTCATCTTGGCCTGGTCGAACCATGGGCCTCGAGAAAGTGTTGGTTGGATCGTCCGATACCAGATTCCCTTGCTCAGCGATCTCTGGTCGAAGTGCTCTTGCCACATTTTAATACTTTCTTGTCTCACTGCATACAAAAAATCGCTGTGCACGGGAAGGTATGGACAAACCAACCCATCATCACATGCATCCTTTGCCAGTCGATCAACTATTTCATTGCCCTCCAAGCCAACATGAGCCGGTATCCACTGAAGTACAATTTTCATTTTCTTAAAAATAAGCTTATTTAATGATTTGATTACACTATATGCAATCGGGGTGCCTCGAAAATTTGTAGTACACCTAATTAAATGTTGAAGGGCGCTTTTCGAATCACAAAGAATAACATAATTGCCACTTTCAAACGAGTCAATGTACGATAGTGCTTCTTCTATTGCAACAAGTTCTGTATACATAATATTGCATTTTGCGTTTACCTTTAATTGCACTGCAATTTTGGTTTGTGGGTCGAAAAACGCTGCTCCTGAAGCTATTTTATCTTTGGATCCATCTGTATATATTTTATAGAATTCCGAGTAGGTGTTATTTAAAATCATAGTGCACAACTCAGTGAGTTTAGTGTTTTGATAGGACTTTTTAGCCGCAACCAAACCATCTACTTGAGTCAATACAATTTGAGACAGATCTATCCTATGGACCCACGTATCCAATGAAAAAATTTCAAGCTTTGAGCTTGTGTAAACAGGTAGTGAATCTAGAAACTCGTGCATTCTAATTAACAATGGCACTTTTCTTCTCCAGTATGATTGTTGACAAAGTTCTTGTAACTCTTTTAACACAGTAATGATATTATTATCCGCGTATGATTTTATTTTGAGCCAATATTTACCCGCTAGATAATATCTACGAAACCTCAAAGGCGTCAGGTTTAATTCGTTTTCCATAACGTGAATGGCAGTCGTTCTAATAAAGCCACCAATAATTCTCATGCAAATGTTCTGGACCCTGTCTAATTTACTTAGGTGAGTTTCACAACTGCTGTCGTATAGGAAACAAGCGTAGTCGATTCTACTTCGAATTGTTGAGATGTATAATCGTCTCAGATGTTTAGGATGTATTCCCCATCCAGAACCAGCCAGAATTTTAAAAACATTTAATAATTTTAACACCTTTTCTCGGGTCTCATTAATATGCTTAGCCCACCTAAGTGATCGGTCAAGCCAAACCCCCAAATATTTTACATTCTGTACCACAGGCAACGATACCTCATTAATTTTTAAATTGACAGTCTCTCTCACTACACCCCTCTTAAAAATACAGACGCTGGTTTTCGTGGGAGATATCTCAAGACCCAAATTTAAAAATAGTTCAGTCATTTTATTTAAAGCGGGTTGTAATAATTGTTGGGCCAAAGAGACATCCTTGCAAGTGGTGTACAATACAAAATCGTCCGCATATTGCGACAGATACACATCCCTACCACTACTACTACAAACGTTCATGGTTGCTATGTTAAAGAGTAATGGTGACAGTGGATCGCCTTGTGCCAATCCCCGACCGGACGTACGACTTATTTTGTGGTTATCTATTGTAATATTAAGGTTTCTCAGCTTGAGGAAGTTCCAGATGTAACTACAGATCCTAGATCCCACACCAATCTGTTGCATGATTTTTAGTAGGCTTTTGATATCTACGTAATTATACGCATTGCTTATGTCTATGAAAACAGCCACTGTAATAAATTTTTTGGAGAAACCAATTTGAATATGAGACACTAAGTCGGTCAAGTTATCCACAGTTGAGCGACATTTTCTAAACCCTGTAGTGTTATTTGACAAAAGCATATGTTTTTCAATAAACCACTCTAATCTATTCATTAAAATGTTATGAAAAACCTTACAAACGCATGAGATCATTGAAATAGGACGAAGAAATGATAAACTTTGGGAGTCTCGTCCCGGTTTAGGGATTGGCACAATTACAATGTCGCGCCATTGTTTCGGAACAAAACCAGACATGAGTATCTTATTATATAATTGAATTAACACCTTTTGACAATTTTGTGGTAACCTCTTAATCATAGAGTATGAAATATTATCACCTCCCGGTGCCGTATCTTTCGATCGGACACATTTTTGAAATTCTGAAGGGGTAACCATTACATCAAGTTCCGGGTTATTTGTGTCGAAAGTCATGTCACTCGGGGTTACAAAGTCTGGCGTTAAACTAAGAAGTAAGTCGGTAGCTTTATGTTTATCTACGTGATAGTTTGAATATTTATACCCCTTCAACCATCTCATTTTTCGCCATACGGTTGATTGAGATGTAGAACAATCTAATGAAGAACACAAATCAGCCCACCCTTTACTTTTAGCTATTCGAATAATTTTTTGAGATTCGCGAATTTTGTTTTGTATTATTTCATAATTTTGGGGGGTTGGATTACGTCTAAATTTAGACAGCGCTAGTCGACGTTCAGCCACACATTTAGATAGCTCTGGCTTCCAATAGGGTTTAGGTAAAAATTTACTATCGGGGTTCGGGTTTATCTTAACTACAGGGATACAAACATCGGAAGCCAAGTTTATATAATTAATGAAGGTGTCGTAGTCGGTCTGTAAGTCTCCAGAAAATGTAAAATCTAAAAAGAGGGTGTGTAGTAGCTCAGTGTATGAAGTCCAATCAGCATTTTTAAAATTTTTGCGAACTTTTGAAGGAGGACTAGCCTGGATATTTGAAATAATTTTAATAACCCTATGATCACTGCCCAGTGTCTCATTCATGACTGACCAGTCGAACTGCAATGCAATGTCGGATGATACCACAGAAATGTCGGGTGAGGACTTTTGCCATTCCAAGTTAACCATTTTTAGCCGAGTTGGGTTGCCATTATTTAAAGTAATAAACTGATTGTCCATTACAGCTTCAAAAATTTGAATACCCCTACTATCTGTTTTATTTGACCAATTAGAATGGTGCCCATTAAAATCTCCCAGAATTACCGTATTCTTTGAAACAATAGAAAATAAAGTATCCCAATCGTTTTGAGAAGTTCTAATCGAAGGGGGACAGTAAATAGAAACAATATTTTGTATCATTCCACAGTTAAATACTTTTATACAAATTATTTCCATACCTTGGTTACTGAGTTGGACTTCAAACAGCTGAGATTTTACAGACTTGTGGGTAAGAATGGCAACCCCTCCGTAGCCATCAAACCTGTCCTTACGGTAGATTGTGTTATTGCTCAGCCTCATGTCACTTTCTTTGTCCAGCCATGTCTCACTTATCGCAGCAATGTGTATATGTTCCTGATTCAGCAATTGTTCCAACAAAATCAGTTTAGGTTTCACGCTTTGAGCATTCCACTGTATCATGTTTAGTTTAATGCTAGTTTTGTGGTTGTCCATTAAATAAATTAAATAATTTCTTCATCATTTTCCAATCCGATACGTTATCCACAACCACTAAAATCAGCCATTCTACACAACATTGAATTGCAATTTGTATTTTTTCCCCTACCGTACATCTTTTTAAAAATACAATGTTTTTGAGTCTAGCTAAAAGCTCATCAAAATGCACCTCTCTCTTTCTAGGCTCCTCGCGAATGTTGTTCGATTCCTTTACTTCTTCTGTTTCTGTTGGTATCCAGTTTGCCCAATCATCGTCTTTTGCAACCCTTGTCTTTTCGTGTTTTTTAGTACTTTGTTGATCTTTATGGGTGTGTGGATTGTGGATGACGGCTTCCGTTTTTACTACCTCAGCATATAAGGGTGAGCTTGATCGTTCTGTAAAGTTAATTTGATGTTCAGGGAATACAGCAGCTGTGGGAGTGACTGTAATAGGTTCCCTCTCATCCCTGCGTGGAGACGGTGCAACGTATAACAGTAAAGCCTTCCTATAAGTACAATTGAACTCCGCCATGAGATTTTTGAGGTTCTTTTCTTTCAAAAATGCCGGGCAAGTTTTAGATAATGCCATATGTGGTCCGTCGCAGTTTAAACATTTAAAATTTTGTATGTTGCAGTTTGGATGATTACCACCACATTTTGGGCATAATGTCTTTTTAGATGGGCACACTCTTGCTGTATGCCCGAACTTCCAACAACGAGAGCATTGTGAGACAGGGAATACAAATGGTTCCACCTTAATCCTTAAACCGTCTGCATAAACATATGCTGGTAACATATCACCTTTGAAGCACAGCCGAACTGCTTCACTCGAAACCCATAAATCTTCCGGTGAGTCATTATTACTATTACGCCTCTGTAGCCGCTTCAATGAAATCAACTCAAAGGAATCAGGGCAAGTTATGCAATTCTTGAGCTCTTCGTCGGTTAGATCGAGGTCTACGTCTTTGATCACACCGTAAGAGTAACTTTTGAGATCTGGTCTGCTAAATCTCCAGTCCATATCTAAAAGGTCTTTACAAGTTTGTAGTTTAATGGCACTCATCTCGTTTTTACAATCAATGCGAACCCTGTAGTTATTTAAGTATTTTACTTTCGTTATATCTTTCATCCCTTTTTCTTTAAATAATCTTGCAAGTGCGAATTGCCTTGGTAACTTCTCTTTCGATGAAATATAAATCTCGACACAGTCTTCTTTGGTCTTTTTCTCTTTATTTTGTACTAATCTCCAACCCGCCTCGTCGTCTACTCTGTCCCGCTTTAACTGTCTTATCGAATCTTCTTTTGTTGTCACGTCCATATTAAATTGCTCCCCCACGTCTTGTTCTGTTATAGAATTGTTGCTGCTAGTCCAAACACTTTTTACTTCAACATTATCGCTTAAAAGTTCCTTATCATCCGCCATTGTAAACAAATATTCTAATACTCATTATATTAGCTAACGATGCGTTAATCCGCTTCAAGGTCAAACCCGACGCTCGAGAACAAAGAACTCGTTAGCTAATGAGATACCGATAACGTTTACTGCACGCGTCCGTTCGAAACGAATGCCGCTGCGAAACTGATGAACTAAGTTAGAGATGTCAAACTTTTTAGGGTTCCGTACCCAAAGGGTAAAAACGGAGCCCTATTACTAAGACTTCGTTGTCTGTCCGTCTGTCTGTCCGTCTGTCTGTCTGTCTGTCACCAGGCTGTATCTCATTAACCGTGACAGCTAGACAGTTGAAATTTTCACAGATGATGTATTTCTGTTGCCGCTATAACAACAAATACTAAATATAGTCAATGGTACGGAACCCTTCGTGTGCGAGTCCGACTCGCACTTGGCCGGTTTTTATGCCTTGCGCTTCACTGTGTTTTTAGTCGACATGTTATAACGTGCACCCTTAATTTGTATAGAAATATTAGTTCCAACGTGCTAAATGACATATTAGGTACTAAATATTTATAACCTATTCACTAATCTAGTAAAATCTATATTTATAAATTTGCGAGCTTTATTAAACTGAAGTCAACCACCAGTCCTATTTAAAAAATAGTTCAAATTATTTATTTGCTGAAAATGTGGTATAGAAGATGGTTAAATGCTATAGATCTAATAAGACTATTTTTTTAAATAAATTATGATACGATATTTTTTCTACTCCACCGAATGCTAAAAAAGTTTAAAGTTTCATTTTGTAAAATCTAATACAACCTTACACCTCTTTTACAAATGTAAGGGAAAACCAACCTACACGGATACAGATTTTTACAATGACAACAAATCCTAATCAAAATTCGAATTCAATAAATTCATCGAACCCGATGATTCAAGCTACATGCATCATCTGCATGGCAATATAAATTGGCCAAAGACCCAAAGGCCATGTTCAATGCCAGGAGTTCTGCGCGTGAGAACACACGCTACGCTCTTTTAGCAATATTTTTCATATTTTTTGTAAGTTCTTTTTTTAAATCTGCCAATATGGCGTCTGCCGTGATTAAGTTTAGTGCCATAATGTTGTTAGTTGCTGTGGTCGCCGCTGATGATTGTTAGTATTGTTTCTTTATTTATTTAGGTATTATTTTCAAGTTCATGAATGATGAAACTTTGCTTGTGCGGTAAAAGCTCTGATGAAGCTTCGAAATTTAAAAAGATTTACTTTTAAATCAAAAACGCAACTCGTATGTTTTTAAAATAATTTATTTAAAAACTGAAAAAAAATATTATAATCATTATTGTGATGTCCGTGTAACGATTTATTAAATTCTTTAATTTATTTACTCGAGTTAATCGAAACTTACAAAAAAAGAATCGATTAGAATAATCGCTTTCACACATCACAATAATTATAAAAAAAAATGGGCGTCTATTTCGAATACAAAGTGAGTAGTAGCAATGAATATTACGTGTTATTGGTTCTGTAATAGTAAATTACGTTATGTTGTTAATAATATTTGGAATCACATGTCATATCTGTTATCTGTGTGAAAAATAAAACGTAAACAAACACGATTGACGCGAAACTTCGACTTTTAAAGATAAAGATGCATTTATTTGTATAAACATGTGTGACATGATACATAGATATGCACATATGGATGGAAAACAAATCTGGAAGATTGCTGGTTCAACATGTTTTGCCATATTCGGCGTACAAAATAGATCATAGTTAGTATTATAGAAATTACAAATTAAGAAATAATTAAATTACATTAGTCAAAACAATTACAATAGTCAAAATTCAATCAATTCAAATATATAATTACAGTCAATGCAAAAAAAAAAAAAAAAACAATTACATTAAATAAAACTTAAATTACAAATTATATAAATTCAAAATTTGTCATTCAAAAACTCCGTAGGTAACATTATAGTATCCCTTAATAATAAGCATTTTTTTTGGTTCTCTTTAGGAATTTTATTGTATTATTAATGGGGCCATGCTTATTACACTTTTTTTTAGAAATGCTGTTTTGGCGGAGACTGGTTGTACCCAAAGTCTATACTTCTCACGTCTATTTCTACCTGTATTATTTATCAGAAGGGGAAACAAATTTGGATTAGTTTTTACAAATAGTGAAATTTCTAACATGTAAAGTGACGGAAGTGTTAGAATTCTGTGCTGTATAAACATTGGATTGCAACTGCAGATTGCAACCCGAACATAGCCCGTACACAACGCTTTTGCGCTTTGAACGCAGTGTCCTTCTGAGTTGAATTGCCCCAGAAAATTATTCCAAATCTTAATACTGATTCAACAAGCCCATAATATCCTGTAAGTAAAGTATCTGCGTTGACAGTCGGTGCCAACTTATAAAGAGCATAATGACGAAGTACTATTTTTTTAACAAAGTTCATTTATGTGAGTTTTCCAATTTAATTGCTTGTCAATTATCAATCCCAAAAATCTGGCAGTTTCTACTTCTTGTATTATACTTATTTTCTTTATATACTAAATTCAATGTATTGCGTAGCTTTTCTCGTTGACTAAAATGCATTATATTTGTTTTACTGAGATTAATTTTCAAATTATTATCATTAAGCCAGGTAATTATAGAATCACTCATTCAACTCATTAGTATCTGAATGATAGTTAATCGTATTTTTCGGTGCTATGGTAACAGTACTGTCGTCAGCGAACAATGACATGGGTTCCTTATTTGCATTTGGTAGATCATTAATGTATAGTAGGAACAATGGAGGGCCTAATACACTTCCCTGGGGAACACCATATGTTATATATCGCTTATCAGAGGAGAAAACTTGTTCCCTTTTAGATTTAATATCAAATTTTGATATATGGGTTACTTGTTGGCGGTCAGATAAATATGATTTTATCAACTCAAGGACATTCCCTCTTATACCATAAGCCTCAAGTTTATCTAATAGAATATTGTGGTCAACATAATTGAATGGTTGTGACATGTCACAATACATGGAACAAACAGGTAAAGATTTGTCAACTTGTGAAGAAACTAGGTATAAAAAGCCATAAACCGCCATATTAATGTTTTTATTTTTTCTGAAGCCTTTTTGCACATCACATAGGATTACATTTTGGTCTAGTTAATTAATTAGTTAAGTATAAATAAATAGTTAGTTAATTAATTTCACTATGCTATGCTATATTAATATATTATAAAATTCATAATTACCTACCACTGCTTATGTACATTAAGCTATGGACGAATTTGTCACATAATTAAATTACGAGTAATTAATTTTAAACATAGTGGAGCTGGGATGTCCGAAAACCTCAATTTTTATGATTTTTAGCCTCAGCCAGCACTGCCGTCAAAATCGCGATGAGCGTATTTACGCACTTGGATTTTATTAGGATAAATTAAGAACCTTGCGCTCTAAATACGAAACTTGTAATGGCTTTGACATATGATGTTTTTATCCAACTCTCGTAATTAACGCACATTCATAAGTATTTGATAATCAGAAAATTAAATATTTACATAAACAATAAGGAAGACGTATGACTAGTACCTAACAGCCTCATTCGGGGCCGGTACCGAGCCAGCGGAGGTTTGCCTGTCAGGCCTCGAATGGGGCCCGTACCGAACTTTATGGTTAAACCTTGAATTATTTAGATTTTTTAACATACTTTTCGAACCTGCCAGAGTCCCCACCTTTTTTTAAAATTCGATTTCGATTTGGTATTTAAAAAAATATATTTTATCAAATGTTTAACTTATTTTAAGCTTTAAAAAAATGAAACATAGATGTGTGAGACTGCACAAACAGACTCACGATGTCCGCGATTACGCGGAGCCCTAATCAAAATAATATTTGTCCACTCGACAAAGTGAAAACACCTATTAGATACACTTACCATCACGTTGGTACCGGTGATGTGACGTAGCCCCTGGTCACGTCGTATCTGAGTGGGGTGTACGTGTAAATGTGCTTATGTTGTGTATGTAAAGTCATGTAGATTCGACAGTAACCAAAGGGCGCCCCACAGCGCGTACCGTCGTCTCCCTGGCAAACCTTCTGATCACACACGTGGCACTTTTCACCAATGTCCAACTGAATTTTATCCCGGTTTGCTAACCCAATCGGGGATGTACAATAGTCCAGCACTGAATTTAAGAAGTTACCGGCGTCCAAATGACAAAGGCCGGCTACATAACCAACAAATTACTCGCGGTCACGACCCAAAGTGGCGAGATCTCTCAATTTTCACTCAATTATCAACAAAATATCAAACACCGAACAAGATGGTATCGGATTAAAATTAACTCAAAGTTTCAATCATTAATTACACGAAAACAGCGTGCATCAAAAAAACAAAGCACGGAGCGACCATTTTTCCAACCAAAATTGCACAGACAAGCAAACGTCATCGCACACTGACAACTGAAACGCAATCTGTCAAACGTCAAAAAGGTGCGTTCAGAAACTTGGTGGATGAAACAATAGATGAGGTCCGTATTTTATTAAAAAAATTAGTCAACATTGCGTATCACAAGATCACGCCTGTTACCTCGAAGGGTTAGTTAGGCAGGGTCATACCAATTGGTAAATACACGCCAGCATTACTATTGCCTCTAGCAAACAAAGTAAATAACGTATCTCCTCATATTTAAGATCTCTATGATTAACACCAAACTGCCATGTCAACTGCTGAATACAAGATCCAACGTATACATATTTCATAACACGACCAGGTTGAGACATAATACTCCTAAGAGGTGGACCCATAAGAACCCTACGTCGCACTCGACGAGGGCGCCTCATCTTCCGACGATATATATATGCTCTCTTGCGGCCACGACGGGGAACTTTCTTCAACTTTCGGTACACACGTCCGTATTACCTCCCAATACGGTTGCAAGCCACTAACAAACAATAAACGATTTTTCAGTGCATCATCCATAAAATCATCCAACTCATTAGATACAAAAATAATTGGACCATGAAAAACTATCACCATAATATCAGTCTCACACTAACCGGATAAGCATACTTACGGTCTTCTAACAATCTCTTTAACATACTTGGAACACAAAATTTATACGGCTATCTATAGGGTTTTAGTCTTACAGCTACTAAAATATAAACCTAGGATTTTTTCTATATTTTTACAATTTTTTTACAAATTCAATCTGTTATTTTACCTAAATTTCAGGTCTCTGCAACGCTTAGTTTTAAAGATCTCTGTGGCCGTACGGTTCTCCGCGTTTCAATGGCGCGGCCACGTTCAAACCCTTATAACTTTTTAACCATAACTTTGACAAATTTGTGGTTTTGGGAATCAACTTTTACAAATTTTTACGAAATCATAGCAGTTTTTTTTAAAAAAAAAACGCCATGGCCTCGCGGTCGAAACGCACACTTTTTTTTTAATACGTCATAAATCGTAAACCGCAATTTACCTTTCATTCAATCAGCTCAAATATAAAAATAAACAACGAACTACAAGAACTTTTATATTATGTTATTTGCCGCTACGGAAGTTCCGTAGCGGAACCCTTTATGGGCGAGCACTTGGCCGCTTTCTTTTTACTTTACTTACTGATTAAAAATGTACTGAATACTTGGTGACTGTTTGTGCGTCGGTATTCCTTCCGCCCTGTTTGCTACCATCGAAACAAGGCTTTCTTTGTTACTTTTGTATTTATTTTTAAATAATATAGTATGCGTCTTGTTTGTGCAGAATAAACAGTTTTTCTTTTTCAACGAGCTCTTTCCATTAATATTTATTAAAAACCCAAACTATACATAACAACTTTGTCGTAATTTCCAGCTCACTCGCAAGACTCGGAGCATACTGTGCCACTAGTGTGCCTTGACTGCATTTGCCAGGCAGTATCAGGGTGCAAGCAGGACATCCAGTGCGAGGGCGACTACTGCGGGATGTTCCAGATCACCCGGGCTTACTGGGCTGATGCTGGCAAACCTACCCTTGATGGAGTGTCACCAGATTCACCTGACGGTAAGATGATGTTCTTTTGCCTCCTGTCATGAGGAACCTGTCCTATATTTACACGAAAAAATTCTACATGTAAAAATAACCAACTCTTGGCTGAAAATTACTAAGCAGGTTGATCAATATAGCGCCTGCAGTTTGTAGTTAAAAATAAATAAGTCTTTGCTAACTTTACTTGATCAATATGAACCTGATAAATTGTTAAAATTGTTTACTAAAAAATAACCCTATTTACTAGGTAACCACAGCCAACCTACTCTGTAGTATTAGTGAATTTACTCTGTAGCCACAACCAACTCTATCGTTACTTTGAGCTAGTTTACTATTACTAGGTAACCACAGCCAACCTACTCTGTAGTATTAGTGAATTTAATTTGTAGCCACAACAAACTCTCTCGGTACTTTGAGCTAGTTTACTATTACTAGGTAACCACAGCCAACCTACTCTGTAGTATTAGTGAATTTAATTTGTAGCCACAACAAACTCTCTAGGTACTTTGAGCTAGTTTACTAGGTAACCACAGCCAACCCACTCTGTAGTATAAGTGAATTTAATTTGTAGCCACAACAAACTCTCTCGGTACTTTGAACTAGTTTACTAGGTAACCACAGCCAACCTACTCTGTACGTAGTATTAGTGAATTTACTTTGTAGCCATAACCGACTCTCTCGGTATTTTGAGCTAGTTTACTAGGTAACCACAGCCAACCTACTCTGTAGTATTAGTGAATTTACTCTGTAGCTACAACCAACTCTATCGGTACTTTGAGCTAGTTTACTATTACTAGGTAACAACAGCCAACCTACTCTGTAGTATTAGTGAATTTACTCTGTAGCTACAACCAACTCTATCGGTACTTTGAGCTAGTTTACTATTACTAGGTAACCACAGCCAACCTACTCTGTAGTATTAGTGAATTATTACTAGGTAACCACAGCCAACCTACTCTGTAGTATTAGTGAATTTAATTTGTAGCCACAACAAACTCTCTTGGTACTTTGAGCTAGTTTACTAGGTAACCACAGCCAACCTACTCTGTAGTATAAGTGAATTTAATTTGTAGCCACAACAAACTCTCTCGGTACTTTGAACTAGTTTACTAGGTAACCACAGCCAACCTACTCTGTACGTAGTATTAGTGATTTTACTTTGTAGCCATAACCGACTCTCTCGGTATTTTGAGCTAGTTTACTAGGTAACCACAGCCAACCTACTCTGTAGTATTAGTGAATTTACTCTGTAGCTACAACCAACTCTATCGGTACTTTGAGCTAGTTTACTATTACTAGGTAACCACAGCCAACCTACTCTGTAGTATTAGTGAATTATTACTAGGTAACCACAGCCAACCCTGCTCTGTAGTATTAGTGAATTTACTTTGTAGCCATAACCGACTCTCTCGGTACTTTGAGCTAGTTTTGAGCGGCACAGCAATGCCGTGGCCGGGCCGACCCGCGACGGGAGTGGAGCGAGCCCCGAACATCCCTTAAGCTTTCAAAAATCGGATTAATGTACTGGTACTGGTAGTGCGAAAACTTTCAGATATTAAGCTGAAAAGAACAGATACTGTACTTTGATCTTAGCCAGCAGGCTGAGAAGCGATACCATTCAAAGTAATCTTAACACCGCGATTCAGAAACGCCCGTCATCAGCATAGTGACATCTAGCGATCGCTTTTGAAACTATCTCCGCGGATACCTAACCTAAAAATACAGTTGTAAGTAGAGATGTTTAGGGTGACATCATAATTTACACATTTTTTTCTTTCTTGATCTTTTCTCCCGACTACGGCGAAGCCAAAACGAAGGGTTAAATCAGAGACTCAGATATGGTAGGATTGTTACATTTGAGAAATGTCTCCCATAAATCCTATTTCATATTTTCTCTCGCCCAACATAATTCAAGATTGGTTCCTTAATGTTCCCTTAGGGTTTCATTACAAGATCTCTACTGAGCACGCATCGTTTCGAATAGTAGATATCTACTATCAGCTCGTAATCGCCATTTTCGGAAATCGATAGATCGTAAACTGTTGCAAACTATGTGATGGTTTTATGTGGGTTGTCGAGAGTGGATAAGAAGAATTAACCTAAGTGGCCTATGAAATGGGAGTGAAGAGTAAGGCTTACTTATATAGAAAAACTAGCTGTCGCCCGCGACTTCGTTTGCTTGGAAATTTTGATGCGTATGTGTGATACTAAAAGAATAGCATACGACCTATTCTCAGACCTACCACAAAAAAACAAAAACATAAAAATCGGTCAAGCCATTTCGGAAGAGTTCGATAACAAACTGTGACTCAAGATTTTTATGTAATCTATAGATATTAGAAGATGATGTTTGTTGTCCAAACAATTTTTTTGTTATCTCAAAAATAAAGTTTGTCTGCCTTTTTTTCTCGTTATGACATTCAGTTTGTAAGTACTAGTCAAGATTTCAATTAAACTTACACTGTCATATTACGGGATATCTTCCGTGATTTTCTATGAAAGCTGCCGATACTCCGACGCTGTTGCAAGCGCTAATATGATGCCGGACAAACACAACCCGCGATCAAGACACTAAAGTTTAAACAAGACAGCAATTATTTTGGTGTTCTACTACACTACTACTCTTCCTTGCCTAAACTAATATTTCACTGCCATGAGTGTTTGCATGATAAAGTAGCAAAGCCTTGCAGATGTGACTCCATAGATCATGTAGATAGCCAAACATACCTAGGACTCACCATTGATAACCGAAACGGGGTTTGTAATAAACTTAGATGTATAATATCTAAATTCTCTATTATAAAATGCAAAATACCATACCATACCCTGTTAATGCTTTACAAAGCCCTGGCCGAATCTACGATATCCTATGGTCTGTCGAGCTATGGTAGGATATACATGTCGGAGTTGTCAGGAATTTATTTCGCTAAGTTCGAGCTTATGTGGGCAGAACACGGGTTTCGTGCTATAAAAACACACTGGATGCGAAACACTATTTTATTTCGCATTGCACGGTTCGGGTAGGTAGTTTCCATGGAGAAGAACCGGCAAGAAACTCCATGGTTACTCTTTTCAAACAGATACACTGAGTCTAACAAATAACTTGACATTACACTTTCACACATTAACACCAGGCACAATGAATCGTATACAGTTTCAAGACGTCTTAACTCCGCTGCGATCAGACCCAGACTGTCTGCCTCGCCGCGAGGTGTCAACATCAGGACTCTGTAAAAGCCGCTATGGTGGGGAGTAGGTCGCGTGATGTCCCCACTGCAGTGGGCCACTGCAGCGCGCCAGTGCACTGGCGCGCTTTCAATCCATTCGCCCGTCCGTACTCATGACCGGATGCGACATATAAGACTCACCTTGACCAAATTTACGCACTTCAACTACGTATATTAAAAGCAATTGTCCCGTATAACATTAAGAAGAAATACATAAATGACTACCGTAAATTGTTTGGATTCTGTAAGATATTACCTATACATGAGAAAACTAAATATTACCTACTATTAAAAGAAGAGTTTTTCAATGAAAATCTAAAGTAAACCAAGACCATGAATGTGAATGAGATTAGGACTCGTAGCGTTCTCAATGCTAAGCTGTTACTTCCAAAGTACACGAATTTGCTCGGCAAGAGATCGCTAAAGTAGTACCTTACCTTATTAACCAAATACCTATAGCATTTAGGAATAAATTTACTCATAAAAACATAAAATACAAATTAAAGCAACATTTTTTATAAAACAATAATACCGAAGATAGATAGATAGGATGCAGATGAATAATATTGATTTAAAAAGCAAAAGTAATACATAGCAATTATAACATATCATAAAAAAATATGTTAAATAATAAACTTTAGGAACAACCTGTATCATTTATAACTTCCTCCACTACTTCTGTTTTTTATGAACGGACGCGCACATAGGAGTATTTGTACTAAAAACCTGGCCAATATTATTTTTGGGGCTTTGTGACATGGAAACTATTAAATAAATAAATTAAGATAGTTTTCAAACGTTTATTATATTAATATTCCATATATTAAAAAAATATAATTAATCAAAAAAAAAATATCGTCGAAATCAGATTCATCTGTTGCTGTTCTATTCTGTTCTTCGTCACTGCTTTCTATAGATGAATATAATTCCTTATTTGACATGTTCTTAAATTCCCAATGGAATCTATAAATAAAAAGAAAATAATTTTGTTTTAAATAAATTTTCTTGGTCTTAATTATTTATGGTCCACTGGACATAATAATAATAATATAAATGAACAAATGTGCGGTCATGCATGTAAAACGAGGGGAGATTGTGGAATCTGTGAGAACCCAGCTCTCAGATTCCATAGCTCTTCTATCCCTCTCAGCAACCGAAACCTATAAGTATTTGGGTATGTCGGAAGCGCTGGGCGTCAATGTTGCTGACATGAAGCAATCGTTGAAGGAGCGCTTCTTAGGCCGCCTGAAAAAAGTATTTAATAGTCTTTTATCAGGTGGCAATAAGGTGCGTGCCTTCAACGGTTGGGTCATGCCGGTTTTGATGTACTCCTTTGGCATACTCAAATGGACTCAAACAGAACTAGACTCCTTGGATACGAAGGTCCGTAAATTGTTGACGGCGTATTGGTTGCATCATGGTTGCATCACCCACGTTCTTTGGTTATGAGAAAAAGAAAAAGGCTAAATGAGAAAAACCGCTTACGACTTAGAATTAAAAAAAACAAAAATCCCTTAGACATTATTGCTTTTGAGTCACTAAAAAAAAGATGCAACCGTACTACGGCCGTACGTAACGTACCGGCTACTTCTTGCTATAATACATACATTGCAGATATAGAGGCTAAAATAACATCGAATCCAAAGTATTTTTGGAGTTATCTAAAGATGAAGAGAGGTAGAGCTAGTAACTACCCTAGTTCTATAACGGATGGTGTGAACAGTACCGAGAATATTAACGAAATTTGTAACTATTTTGCAGCTCACTTCTCTAAGGTGTATTCTACTGATCAAAGTAATGGGCGCGTAAATTTGGATTGCTGCCTGAGTAATAATATTTGAAGTCAAATAACAATAACCCAGGATCAAATCCTTAGAGAATTGAGGAAAATGGACGTTAACAAGGGCGCTTGCCCGGATAATGTACCTTCCTTGCTTTTACATAAGTTATCAGATAGTCTCTCGTTGCCATTATAGTTATTTATGCAACTGTTGTATAATGAGGGGTATTAAAACACGAATGTGGGTTTATCACACGAGGCGAAGCCGAGTGTGATAATAGTATCACATGAGTGTTTTAATACCTAATTATGTACAGTTGCATACAAGACTTTATCTACATCCATGATATGAATCCTCCATAAAAGGTTCTGAAACCTTAGGGTGTTGCAGTGTTGTAAGAAGTCTATGTAAATTCATTCATCATAAATTCATGAAAGTTTAATTGCTGAGTATTTAATACAAACAAACCATGTGTAAGTAGGTACATAATAATTTAATTATTTACATTTTGGATTGTACAATTAGTAAAATTTACATAGCTTGTATCACTCATTTTTGTAAACAACAAAGTACATAATGCAATACTAATATCCAAATATCGAACAAAAATGGCGGGATACGACGTGAATTCGAATTAACCTATAAGTTTTTTTTTTAATTACGGCGCTGTGGTAGTGAATCGCACGTGCTAGACAATGTTCTTTTTTTAAAACGAGTTGCATAATGAAATTCAGTACAACATTATAACACCCGTTTGGGTGTTATAATGGTTATTATGACACTGGCTGTTTTAATGTTGGCCATAAGCTAACTGTTTCAGATACTTTTATAGAGGATTTATAGCATGGGTGTAGATAATAGTTATTTATGCAACTGTTGTATAATGAGGGGTATTAAAACACGAATGTGGGTTTATCACACGAGGCGAAGCCGAGTGTGATAATAGTATCACATGAGTGTTTTAATACCTAATTATGTACAGTTGCATACAAGACTTTATCTACATCCATGATATGAATCCTCCATATAAAAGGTTCTGAAACCATAGGGTGTTGTAGTGTTGTAAGAAGTCTATGTAAATACATGGAAAGTTTAATTGCTGAGTATTAATACAAACAAACCATGTATAGGTAATAATATAATTATTTACATTTTGATTGTACAATTATTAAGTTGCACAAAGCTTGTATCACTCATTTTTAGGGTTCCGTACCCAAAGGGTAAAAACGGAACCCTATTACTAAGACTTCGCTGTCTGTCCGTCTGTCCGTCTGTCCGTCTGTCCATCTGTCCGTCTGTCCGTCTGTCCGTCTGTCTGTCACCAGGCTGTATCTCATGAACCGTGACAGCTAGACAGTTGAAATTTTCACAGATGATGTATTTCTGTTGCCGCTATAACAACAAATACTAAAAACAGAATCAAATTAATATTTAAGGGGGGCTCCCATACAACAAACGTGATTTTTTTATAATAATTGGTACGGAACCCTTCGTGCGCGAGTCCGACTCGCACTTTGCCGGTTTTTGTAAACAACAAAGTCCATAATGCAATACTAATATCGAACAAAAATGGCGGGATACGACGTGAATTCGAATGAACCTATAAGTTTTTTTTTAAATTACGGCGTTGTGGTAGTGAATCGCACGTGCTAGACAATGTTCTTTTTTTAAAACGAGTTGCATAATGAAATTCAGTACAACATTATAACAAACATTATTAACACCCAAACGGGTGTTTGGGTGTTATAATGGTTATTATGACACTGGCTGTTGTAATGTTGGCCATAAGCTAACTGTTTCAGATACTTTTATAGAGGATTTATAGCATGGGTGTAAATAAAATATTTTAGGATTGTTTCGTTAGAGAAAAGAAGAGATGTTGGATTTAATTTTCCATAAAAGACTATTAACAGGCTCTTTGAACTGTCCCGAGTTGCTCAGTAGAGTGTCCTTCCATGTGCCAAGAAATCTACCAAGAAAATCAAACAGGAAGCTGTTTTGCATGCCAAAATGTAATACAAATTTAAGGCAACATTGCTCATTATATAGAATGTATGCTGTATGCAAAGAACAAGAAGACATCGACTTATGTCATACATCTGTACCTACTATCAGAAAAATGTTTAAATGTAATTCTCAGAATAATTAAATTTCACTCTGTTTGGTTAACTTATCTTTTATATATATATATATATTTTTTTTTGTATCACTGTTTAATATATAATTAGGCGCATAATTTAGTGCATGCAGTGCTCTTCTATAAGTAATGGGGCACTTAGACGTAAGTTTGAAATGTTATACTATACACTATGTAATAGTGTACCTATTGTTGAAGAGCCAAATAAAATAAATAAATAAATATATCCCGCGGAAGTGTGGGGGTCGAGGCTTTTTAAATGCTAAGACTCTCTACAATCGCGAGATATGCAGCCTCAGGGAATATTTCCTAGGAACCGATGTGGGAATGCATCGAGATGTCGTCACGGTGGACAAGGGCCTCACCCCGCTCTCCTTGGCTGAAGAGAACTGGCGCAAACCTCCAGTGCTTGACACTAACGATCGCAGGGAGGTATGGCAGAGTAAGGAGCTTCACGGACGCTTTTTCCGGGCTCTCCATGGGCCCGATGTAGACCTACCATTGTCCGTAGCCTGGCTACGTTCCGGGGACCTATTCGGAGAAACCGAAGGTTTTGTGTGTGCAATAATGGATGAAGTTATGATGACGAATAACTACCGGAGATTTATTGTGAAGGATGGCACGGTTGACATATGTCAGGCATGCCACCGTCCGCGTCCAGGTGAATCAATCCGTCACATTATCTCCGGGTGTTCTCGTCTAGCTAACGAAGAGTACCTGCATAGACACAACCTTGTAGCCAGGATTATCCATCAGCAACTTGCTCTAAAATACAACCTTGTGGAATCGGAAGTGCCTTACTATAGGTATGTGCCCGACCCAGTTCTCGATAATGGCTGTATCACATTGTACTGGGATCAATCCATCATCACTGACAGGACTATTGTAGCCAATAAGCTTGATATAGTGGTGGTGGATCGATCAGAGCGGCGTGCAATGATTGTTGACATAACGGCCCCGTATGATGAGAACCTCGTGAAAGCCGAGAAAGATAAACAAATCAAGTATCTTGACTTGGCTCGCGAGGTTGTTGACATGTGGGAAGTGGACTCAGCAATCATTGTGCCGATAGTCGTATCAGCCCATGGCTTAATTGCCAAGAGCCTCGATCAATACCTGAGGAGGCTCTCGTTAGGCAGCTGGATCAAGGGCTTGATTCAGAAAGCGGTACTCCTGGACACGGCTCGTATTGTTAGGAGGTTCCTGTCTCTGGAGCCCTGACCGCCGGTAGTTTGGACCCTGTTACCGGTGGGCTACAATTTTTTTTATATTTTTAAATGGTATTTTATATATATTTTTAATTAATATTTAAAAATGTAACATATTTGTTTATAAATGAATAAAGGAAATAATATAATAATAAAGTCCATTTATTTCCAATCCACAATAATGATTCTTACATGCGTTTCATATTATATTAACATTAGGTATATGATTTTTAATGTGACGTGTTTTTTTTTCTTAATGAACCTTGGTTTCTTTCATTTTCTTTTAGTCGCTATCGTTACTTTCTTCACTACCATTGATCGGAACCCCTTCTCGGGTAAAGGCCTCCTGCAGCTTCTTCCAAACCTCTCTGTCCTTGGCTTTCTTTCTCCAATCGCTTCCTGCTATCGCTTTTATATCTTCTATCCACCTTTTTCTAGGGCGCCCTCTTCTTCTTTTTCCTGTTGGTCCTTTCCATACAGTTGTCTGTAATGTCTATCTTTTGTAATGTGCATCTTGCTATATGTCCTGCCCACTGCCTTCTGTTTTAGGGCATATTGTAAGGCATGTATAACTTTAGTTTTTTGTCTAATTTTTTCGCTTTTCACTTTTTGTATCTTCTTATTTTTAGTAGGTACGTTTCTTTCCATTGCTTTTTGACATGTTACTTAGTTTAGTTTTTATTTTTGTGTTGTATGTCTACGTTTGGCATCCGTATGTAAGAGTAGGTAAGACACAGGTGTCCGAGACAATTTTCTTTAGGTAAAGGGGGAATTCCCCTTTCAAGATTTCCTTCAGGGACCAAAACTTTTTCCAGCTCGTGTTGTCCACTGGACATAGGCCTCCTCAATCGCACGCCACTCAACTCGATTCTCAGCAACTCTCATTCAGTGGCCACCAGCCACTCTGCGAATATCGTCGCCCTACTGAGCCTGAGGGCGCCTCACCTTACGTTTGCCGATTCGCTATAATTAAGGGCTATATATCCCTCAAATGGCATGATCCTCCGTTTCGCCTAAAATACTGCAGCATTAATTTTGAAATAAATATATGGTAAAGTTGAGGATTAATGCTAAGCCCTATGTGTGACGAAAACACGATTCCATAAACTTTTCTTGATGGAAAAAAAATCCAAAGTTACCTCCAAATCGAATAATAAACCGCTGGTATTCAAAAAGTAGGTACTTCAAATTAGATCATGAAACTTCGCATACTAACTGAACTAAATAGAAAGCAGGTCTTATATGTTTTATTTTTTTTAGTCCAATCAATAGTTTTTTTGTAAATCGCAAAAAACCACTCATTTAGCGATATTTATTTATTTTTTATTTCGCACTATTCGGCCGCAGTGACTGACGTAACAACCGCTTTCTAGTGCAAGCTGATTAGAACTTTATTCTAACAGCAATTCAAAGGAAGTTTGAACCACCGCAAATAGAGTTGCTAATTTTAGGGTTAGAAGGGCCTTAACAGCTAACAGTATGATTCTCGTTTCAGCGTACCAGAACTGCGCAAATAACTTGTTCTGCGCCGCTCGCACAGTCCAAGGATACATGAAAAAATTCAATCAGGTATGCCTCAGTCAACCACAGTCCACATTCATCCATATCATCGCCTTGACTGAAAATCTCGTACATGAGAAAAAGGTAACTTTACAGGAGGAAGAAAAAAATATTGCCTCGTTTAAGCGTTCATTAAAGCACGAGCGTTTTGGGGACTGTCTTGTGTAATTGTAGTTTAAAAATTAATGATTTGCAGCCTAATTTGAATAATTAACGTTTTATTTTGATTGCAGCACATTAACTCAATGGTCCATTTATTCGAAAAATCTCTATCTTGAAAATTATGACAGCTTTTTTTTTGACATCAACCAAAGAGAATTAAAAGACTTATATTGAATGTGTTGACATCAACACACATATTTCCATATTTCCTTCTCTTTTTACATAAAAGAACATAAATTAAAACCGGTTCAAAACGCAAAAATTAATATTCGGTAACAAACATCCTCAAAAACACAACTCATAAAATATTATATCCTCCTGAACCTCCTTTTTTTGTAAAATAAGAATAATAAGATCATTCATAAAAAACACGTCCCTGCCTGCCTGATGTCACCCAGTCCGTAGATGCGCTGTGCCCAGTCCGTTATGAAAAAAAACAATAGCAATGACATTCAAATTCTTGAGCTACAATTTAGGGTTCTGTACGAAAGGGTGCTAACGGGGCCCTATTAGGTACCTAAGACTCCGCTGTCTGTCCGTCTGTCACAAGGCTGAATCTTTTGAACCATTATAGCTCGACCTGAGACGCATTAGGTCTGATATGGAATGTCACAAGTTTAGAGGAGAGCCAAAAGAGAGTTATTGACAAAATCATGTCAAAACTTTTGTTTCTTATCGAATAGGCTTAGGCCTAAGCCTATTCGATATATATGTAGTGTGTGTTGTGGGATTCCAAAATAAAACAGCACGGGAACTTTACGTTTACGTCTTACGTCTTCCATCTTTCTCATTCGTCGTCCGTCTAATAATGCTCTCTGCGCATCCTCCCTTGACATACAGTGTTGTCACTCCATCATCTTACATTCCCTTATTCAACCAGTGTTGCCACTTAACTCACCTTACATTCCCACATTCGGCCATTCTGACTTTCATGACTGTCCTCAGTCATGCATTGCTCTGCTTACATCCACTCATTACTCGCTTACATACACTCATTACTCTAACAACCAAACACATACCATTTAAACAACTTATAAGTTATAACACATTAAAATAAACTTATGTTATTACAATACAACAACATTTGTAGTACAACTAAACTTTAACATCATAAGAAAACAAAAGAAAAATATATAATTAAATACTTAACATCATGAGTTACAAAACATAACAATAAGCAGTCTTACAGTTTTGCTCCTTTAAACTATTCATTCCTCATCATGCATACATACGTTACACTTCACACCTTAACACAGTAAACCTGTCATATCATGTTGGCCACAACTTCATACTGTCGGCCGCAGTTGATGTCTTATTTGGACCTTCACTGCTACTATCACACTTCTCTACATCATAGCGATCTTTTCCTTTCACTTTGGTAACTGTGTATGGGCCAAAATACTTTGGTTGGATTTTCAACCCTGTTCCAAATTGCGTTCTTCTTATTGCTACTTTATCTCCTTTATTATATTCAACACTTTTCTTTCTCCTCTTATTGTAGCTTTTAATATTTTCTTCTTGTACTTTTAATATTTGTTCTTTGGCCTTCTGCCTAAGTTCTTCTCTTTCTAGAATAAAGCTGTCCCTTTCTTCTTGCCGCAGCATTTCATAAATGTTGACATCTTCTTTGCTCTTCATTTTCACACCAACTAGAAGTTCATGTGGTGTTGTACCTGTACTCCTCTGATAAGTGCTATTGATAGCTCGCTGCACACGACTAACGTGCCGATACCACAGTGTAGGGTTTTCTATACACAGCTTCGACAGGACTGAAATAATAATTCTATGTATCCGCTCAACTTGTCCATTACCTCTTGGCATTCCTGTGGTAATTTTCACATGCACTATCCTTTCTTCTTTGCAGTAATCCTGGAACTCAGAACTAGTAAATGCTGTTCCTCTGTCTGTAACAATCCTACTTGGATTTCCAAATTGCTGTTGATAAATACGTAGCTTGTCTAACGTCTCTTTGCTCGTAGTGCTCTTTGTAGGAAAAATCCAAACGAACTTAGTGAATCCATCCACTACAGTCAAGATGTGATTATACTGTTTCTTTGTATCTGACATCGGTCCAATGTGATCAACATGCAGGGTGTGCAAGGGTATAGCTTCTTTGTCAATCACATGTAAGAATCCTTCTTGTTTTCCTTCCTTTCTGCTTGCTAATAAACATGGAATACATGTTAATAGAAAATCTTCAACTTTTTTACGTACGTTTTTTATAAAATAATCCTTATCAAGTAATTCTAACATCTTCTTTTTGGAAAAATGACCATTTTGGTGAACTCTGTTGATAATATCGTCTTCCATATTTCGCGGAACCACCAACTTCTTGTCAACTCCTTTATAGACAAGACCATTGTCCAACACATAATCTTCATATGGCGCATTCTGCAAAATACTTGTAATAGCTTTCAAACCTTCATCTGCTTGTTGAGCTTTTCTAATGCTGTCAAACAATTCATTGATAACTGCTACATAAGGATTACGGCTTAGTGCATCGGCATGTCTCATACTAGAACCTTCTCTGTGTTCTACAGTAAAGTCAAAATCCTGAAGAAACAAAATCCATCTGGCTACTCTTGTCGACATACCCAGCTCCTTTTTCTTTAAAGTCATTTGAAATGCTCTACAATCTGTTATAATCTTAAAATGCCTACCGAATAGGTAGTGTCTAAACTTTTTGACACCTTCGATAACTGCCAATGCCTCAAGTTCATAGCTTGTATACCTGCTCTCTGCATCTGTTGTCTTTCTGCTCATGTAGTAAACAGGGTGTAGCTGCTGATCGTCCACACTACGCTGCATAAGTATAGCTGCATAACCAACACAGCATGCATCCGTGTGTAACTCTGTGTAAAGTTTTGGATTAAATATCTTTAGCACCGGATCACTAGACAACTTATTTTTAATTGTATTGAATGCACGGCTTTCATCTTCATTAAATTTAAAATTCGTGTCTTTCTTTAGTAAATTAGTCAATGGACTAACTATTAATGCAAAATCCTGAATGTACTTTCTGAAGTATGAGGCTAAACCAACAAAACTATGTAACTGTTTAACCGTTTTTGGCTCTGGGAACTTAATCACCGCATCAATCTTGTCACTGGAAGGCCTCACCTTCCCATCTTCGATCACATGACCAAGGTAAGTAATTTTACGACATACCAAGGCTGCCTTTTTCCAGCTGAACTGCAATCCATACTGGGATGCTACTTCCAGAACTTCCTTTAGTCTTTCCACAGCTTGATACTCATCATCCGCCGGAATTACGATGTCGTCAATGAAAATCATAACTTTTCTTTCTGCTATCAGATCTCTAAAAACATAAGTGATAAAACGCATGAAGTACTTAGGACACACAGACAGACCAAATGGTGCTCTCAAGAACTCGTATTGGCCATTGTGTGTAACAAAAGATGTGTATTTTACACTGTCTTCGTCAACCTTAAGATGAAAAAACCCATTTTTCAGGTCCAAAACACTGAAGACCTTAGCACCTGCCAACCTATCAATGTAGTCTTCTATCAACGGAAGTGGGAATTCATCTTTCACTATCTTTTCATTGAGCCGCCTATAATCTACACAAATGCGAGTAGCACCATCTTTTTTCCGTACCAGGACCAACGGACTAGCATATTCTGAATAGCTTACCCTAATGATTCCTTGGTTTAACCAGTCCGCTACCTGTCTGTCAACCTCTTGTTGCTCCACGAAAGAAATTCGGCGTGGTCTTTGAGCAACTGGAACATCATCCTTGAGAACTATCTTCAGTTGTATGGGAATATCCTTTGTTTGATTTGGTTGGTAATTTTCGATCAAAGTTACCACTTGGCTCTTCAGTTGTTCGCTGCCAATATAACCTATACTATCTGAAACACAGGGAAAACAATTAAATCTGCCTAACCAATCTTCATGTCTTGGTCTCATCCATACTGAACTTCCATTCATAACCGTTAAAACATTCTTAAGAAAATCGTGACCTATAATTACATCAAAAGGCATACAGTCTTTAGGCACCACGTAGAATAACACACCGTCGTATTTCGTACCGTTCGATCACAACATTTGTTGTTATACAACCTAGTGAATCCACTTTGGCGAAACCAAGTCCAGACAGTGTTATATTATTGTTCATCACCTTATTAACACTGGCACAAAACTCAGAAGACACCAAGTTCACATCGCTACGTGAATCAATAAGCGCACTTGTCGTTTTTCCACATAATTCCACAATTTTCAAAGGTTTTTCCCGTCGCCATTGTTTGTTTACATCGTAACTGTCATACTCATTTTGAATTTGAGTTTTAAAATTTTTGCCGTCATCTGTCATCTTGTCATTCTGTGAGTATGACGTATGATCCCCGTTGTTGGACGGTGATTGGCCGAACATTGCTTGCTTGCTCACACGTTCGCCGCTCCCGCTCCCACTTGTCGATGCGCCGTTGTACTCTTTTTTATCGCCGGAAGTGCCGGAACTACGCCATTTTGTCGAACTCCAATTCGAATCTTCTTTACGACCGCCTTCAGCCATGTTTTTTCTATGCGGGCACTTCGGTGCAATATGACCATATTCGTTGCAGTTAAAGCACTTTGGACCTTGTGCCTTCTGCGGACAGTTTTCCGAAACATGATCGCTGTCACCACAGTTATAGCATCTTTTCAACGTTTTTTCGTGACGTACGAAACCGCGTTTTTCGTTTCTGTAGGTACTTCTAGAATATTGCAGCTTCATCTTTTCTTTCACAGTCTCGTAAATTTTAAGCTTCTCTTTAAAATCAGGATACGTAGTTACACCGTATAGCATGATTTTATTGGTCTCGTGGTCAACTATGCCATCGACGATGTATTTAATGGCCACGTAATCACCCATCTTTCCTCTTTTCCCCAATTCCTTCATGACCATCATATAGTCGATGCAACTCTCGTCACGTCCTTTCTTTCGCTGGCTCATAAGCTCGTGTATTGCTTTGATGTCGACCGTGTGAGGGAACTCTTTACTCAGGGCCGCTTTGAGTTCTTCCCATGTTTTATGAGGGCGTTCAGCTTGAATCCAAAGCTGTGCGGTACCTGACAACGATCTTCTTGCCATTAGCAGTTGTTGCAATGGTGTCCAACTACAGATTTCGCCGTTATCTTCCACATCTTGTATCCACCGCGTCACTGGATACGTTTTGTCCTGACCGTTAAATTTTGGTATCAGGTCCAAGCTCATTTGAAGCGTGGAACCTGTTGCACCATCCATCTTCATTTGTTCTGCTGCAGACGTCATCGTGGTTGTTTTTTCAAACCCGCTACGCAGAAACATTTGCTTCGCTTTATTTTATTTCGAAATCCCGGACGAGCCCCCAAAATGTAGTGTGTGTTGTGGGATTCCAAAATAAAACAGCACGGGAACTTTACGTTTTATAATACTCTTCTGAAAAATCTTACGTCTTCCATCTTTCTCATTCGTCGTCCGTCTAATAATGCTCTCTGCGAAAGATGAATATATATTATATTATTTATAATATATATTCGGTATATTTTAATGTGACTGGTTTTTTTACTGTACTATACAAAGGTACACGACTTAGTAAAATATTAATATGTTATTCATCAAAAACTACTTTTTTGGGGACATCCAACCTTATGCTTGTACAGAGTTATTAAACGACGAATCCTTTTAATTCTATATACTGATCCAACTTTAAGAGTCCTATTAAATTTTTTACGCAAATTCATGATTTTTGACGCAGTAATTCTCAGCAGCAGTAAGTTATTTTAATGATTTGCTTAAGAATATCGATAGTGCCATTCTCTTTCTTGTAAGTTGGAGTTACACATTTACATTTTCCTTTTCCTGTAATTTACTATAAATATTTTACGAACTCAGTTTGCAAGAAAAACCGTCGGCGATGGAACTTTGACGCTCAAATTCACATTGTTAGATTCAATTCTTATCAAAGCTAAAATTACTGAAAGATAAGTTGAATGTTTTACTTGTTTATTGGAGTTCTAGAATTTTTTAAATTCCTTAAGTTTTCACGGAAAAATCGTAAAGAAAGAGTAATTTAAGCCATAAATGTCTTGGTTCAGCGTCCATTATATTCCAAATAAATTTAATTTTATAAAATAAATTAATTTGATATAAAACTTCGATCTACAATGAATACCTTTCATTAGTTTTCGTTTGTCAATATAATAAGACAAAATTACAATAAATAAAATTA
This sequence comes from Xestia xanthographa, assembly GCA_905147715.2. NCBI lineage: Eukaryota > Metazoa > Arthropoda > Insecta > Lepidoptera > Noctuidae > Xestia > Xestia xanthographa. Next base: position 8,804,903 of record LR990660.1, on the reverse strand, counting down.
AAGTACTACAATTCTGCGTCAATTCAGCTCGCTTCTCAGTCTCATGTCAGTCTCGTCTCTAATTTTCGTCAATAACAATCGACAATCATCCGGATATCGCTATTATTATCGACTCGTGTACGCCGACCGAAATAATTTGATCCACGAAGTAAAAATCTAAAATTTGCGAAAAAAATGTAATAGGACTCTTAAGCTTGCAATTTTTTGGTAAATTCAATGCGTATTGTAAGCTTTTTTTAAAACATAACATTATGTTTGACCAAAAATAGAAATTTAGTTACGTCCGGTCTTGTTATATATCTATTTACGAGGCATTTAAATTTCCGATCGGGAGCTCAAAACAATTACCAATCACGGAAGATATCGCGCTAAGTGACAATATACTTATATTGTCACTTATCGCGATATCGTGTAAATTTCCTTTATTCATTTCTTTACATATAATTTACATTTTTAAATATTCTTATAATAAAAACAAATATACCTAAATAAAAACATTTAAAAATATAAAATAGTAGCCCACCAGCGCTGGGAACAGGGTCCGAGCTGCCGGTGGTCAGGGCTCTTAAGAGAAGAACCTTCTAACAATACGTGCCGTGTCCAGAAGTACTGCTTTCTGAATCAAACCCTTGATCCAGCTGCCACGCGAGAGTCTCCAAGATGTTGGTCGAGGCTCTTGGCTATTAAGCCATTGGCCGACACGACTATCGGCACAATGAATTCACGTTCCACATGTCGACAACCTCGCGAGCCAGAGATATTTGAATTGTTTATCTTTCTCTGCTTTCACGAGGCTCTCGTCATGCGGGACCGTTTTATCAACAATCATTGTGCGACGCTCCAATGTATCACCACAATGTCAGGCCTATTGGCAATAACAGTCCTGTCAGTGGTGATAGGTCGATCCCAATACGACGTGATACTACCAGTATCGAGAACTGGGTCGGGTGCATACTTATAGTATGGCACTTCTGATTTCATAAGGTTGTACTTGAAAGCAAGTTGCTGGTGAATAATCCTGGCAACAAGGTTGTGTCTATGCAAGTACTTACTCTCCGTTAGCCAGACTAGAACACCCAGAAATAATGTGTCAGACTGAGTCTCCCGGACGGTGCCATTCCCGACATATTATTATATCAACCGTGCCGTCCTACACAATGTGTTTCGAGTAGTTATTCGTCTTCATAACTTCGTCCGTTATTGCACAGACAAAACCTCATCAAAGCGCAGCCAGGATACGGACGCTAAGAAGACTACATCGGGGCCATGTAGGGCCCGGTAAAAGCGTCCGTGAAGCTCTACCCTGCCATTCCTCCTGCGGTCATTAGGTTTGCGCCAGTTCGCGTTAGCTAGGGAGACCTTGTCCACTGAAATCACATCTCAGTGCATCCCCACGTCGGCTGCTAGGAAGTATTCCCTGAGACTGCATACCTCACGGTTGTGCAGGTTCTTAGCATTTAAGAAGCTTCGGCCCCCGCACTTTCGCAGGATATACAGTCTCATCATCGACGACCGTGGGTGCATTCGATTTGTGGTCAGCAGTGTGCGTACCTATCCAGGGCATCGAGTTCCGTCTGAGTCCATTTGAGTATGCCGAAAGAGTACAATAAAACTGGCATGAACCAACCATTAAAGGCGCGCACCTTGATCCCACCTGAAAGAAGGCTATTTGCGGCGATTGCTTAGAAAGAGCGCGAGATACTGGTTTCAGCTGACTATTAAAGTTATTTTGCTCTGATGTCGAAATTCGACCTTATGCGTCTCAGGTCGAGATTATTATAGACAAAATTGAAATGATCACAGACTATGGTCGCTATAAAAGCAAACAATAAAAATAAAATAAAGTTAAAGCGTTGGGATCCGAATACATAAAACGTGTTTTATACAGTGTTTTTTAGGGTTCCGTACCCAAAGGGTAAAAACGGAACCCTATTAGGGTTCCGTACCCGAAGGGTAAAAACGGAACCCTATTACTAAGACTTCGTTGTCTGTCCGTCTGTCCATCTGTCCGTCTGTCCGTCTGTCTGTCACCAGGCTGTATCTCATGAACCGTGACAGCTAGACAGTTGAAATTTTCACAGATGATGTATTTCTGTTGCCGCTATAACAACAAATACTAAAAACAGAATAAAATTAATATTTAAGAGGGGCTCCCATACAACAAACGTGATTTTTTTATAATAATTGGTACGGAACCCTTCGTGCGCGAGTCCGACTCGCACTTGGCCGGTTTTTTACCAAGACTTCGCTGTCTGTCCGTCTGTCCGTCTGTCTGTCACCAGGCTGTATCTCATGAACCGTGACAGCTAGACAGTTGAAATTTCACAGATGATGTATTTCTGTTGCCGCTATAACAACAAATACTAAAAACAGAATTAAATCAATATTTAAGGGGGGCTCCCATACAACAAACGTGATTTTTTTGCAGTTTTGTCTAATTTTTTTAAATAATGGTACGGAACCCTTCGTGCGCGAGTCCGACTCGCACTTGGCCGGTTTTTTTGTCTTACCAAGAGGTATCGTATTACCCAGTACGAACTGCAGTCTCGATATGCAAATCATATTGAGACGAAATTAATGACATCACCCAAAATACTTGGAGGACTACCACAAACAATAATAAGTTTTATATTACTACGCACTAATATGGTGATACCCATCCATGTTCCTTCATCGCCCTTTGTGTTCCAGGGCCACGGTATCTCTTTCGAACAGTCCCGCAACCCCGGCAGGCATCGGTCCTTGCGGACCCCTTTCTTTTGCTGACTCTCTTTGAGGCGCGCGTGGAACACGAACGCGCCGTCTACACGGCCTGCCGTGATGAGACGGACGGACGGCGAGCTAGCCCATAGCCCACCGTCCACAGGCCCGTGCCTAGTGGCCGGGGGCCACGAGGGAGGCCCCCGATGCCCGGAGCGTCTCCCGTGGCGGCCGGGACGTAAGGTTCTCTCCCTCTCACGTTCCACCACCTCCTTTTCTACCATGACTGCTTCGCAGAAGGAGCTGACGGCGTCCCATTCCGTCTCGCTCCGGACCATGGCTTGAACGAGACGGACGGACGGACGAACGTAAGAGAGTAGGGCCTCAGGGCCGGACGCGAGAGGTCACCACCACCAATCGCCGCTTCAAGGACACGGCGGTGCTCCGCCCACACGGGGCACACCTCCACCGTGTCCCCCGGTCGATCCTCGCAGTGGAAACACCCGGGCGTTTCCTCCCGCCCGATTCGGTGCAGGAACCTCCCGAAACAACCGTGTCTGGTGTAGACCTGCGTCAGGCGGAAGGTGAGGACACCGTGGCGTCTCTCAAGTCACTTAAAGAGAGGACTTATCGCCACTATTGTGGCGTGCCCTGCACGGGGTTGCGACAGTCGCTCTCTCCATGTCGCCATAATATGGTGATGCCTTAAACTTAAAATCTACTCGTGACTGAGTAAGAGTCGTCGTAAGAGGAAACGTTCAAAAGCTCTTACCATCATATTTACAAGAAAGTAAGCAAATAACTGAAATAACAACGATTAATGCGAGCACTAAACGTGAAGTAATTTTTACATCTGGGGAGCGTAATGTCAATTATGGCGTACCGCAAGGAAGTGTATTAGGACCTCCACTATTTACTCTTTATATCAACGATTTTCCTAAATGTATAGAACACAAGATGACACTTTTTGCAGATGACAGCACGATAACCATTCCTTGTGAGTTGTGATAATAAGCATATCTATGAAACTGATATAAATAATACCTTAAACAAAGCAATTTTATGGTTAGAAAATAATAACCTCAATATCAACTTAAATAAAACAGTAATAATGCATTTTAGCCAAAGGCAGTTAAAATTTCCAAATTTTGACATTAAATATAAGAACAATGTAATTGACACAGTAATTGATGACCAGTTTTTAGGATTAACCATTGATCGTAATTTAAATTGTAAGGCTCACATTGAGGTCATAAGCAAAAAACTAAGTAATAGTGCATTTGCATTATATAAACTATCGCGGTTCCTAAAGACTGATGCCCTGTTAACCGCCTATTATGGTATAGCAGAGTCCATTATCAGATATGGCATTATTTTTTGGGGACTCTACAGATAGGGATATCGCGTTTAAAGCCCAAAAAAAGTGCTTTAGATCCATTTTTAAATTAAAAATGACTGATAGCTGCAAACCGTTTTTCATAAGCCACAACATCTTGACTTTACCTTCAATTTATATTTTTGAAATCGCGATATTTGTTAAATCAAATCCTAAACTATTTCCCCGCATGGCAGACCGGTTTCCTAGATATAGACGTGATAACAGTCAACTCTGCCAACATAGTTGTCGGACTGCACTTATGCGCAGAAGTGTTTTTCGGCAGTATATACTAAGTCTATGGTTTTTTGTATGGCTCCCATTATTTTCAATAAGCTCCCTACTGGCTGGAAAGAGCTAAGCTTAGTAGCATTTAAAAGGAAATTAAAATCTTTTTTAGCTAGCAAAGCATATTATGATGTAAATGAATTTTTAAGTGAATATTTTTTTTAATTGACATGCTTTTATTAATTTAATCTGAAATGAATTGTAATGTAAGAATGATTATGATAATGATGTATTGAATACCTTTTGCATATTTGTTTGGACCTACATTGACAATTTTATGTTTTGTTTTTATTTTGGATAATTGAATATTTGAAAATTCTTGTATGTAACTCCTATTTATTTCTATATGAATCCATTATTGTAATCAATCAATTTTTATTTTATTTACTAATGTCAGCATTGTCAATGTCAATTATTGTTGTTTTTAATTATATTGTTTTAATTCTAAACTAGTATTGATATTTGTACACCATGACAATATCGCCGGGTTAGATCCAAAACCAACTAACGTGATTTTTTGCGGTTTTTCACTTTAATATACCATTCGAATCGGTATTCGATTCTCTATCTAATGGTAAAACCAACTAAACCGCGGGACTTACCGTTCCCGAGTTACCGAATGTAAAAACCGATTATATAGAGAATAGACATGAACAATGAAATTAGACTGTAATAAGAAACAAATAAATAAAGATAGTGTATTTTTAGAGAATTAAAAACCTATAATTCGTAATAATTTGTCTAAATATTTCGAAATCTAGATGCAAAAAATACCAAACTTTTTTAGTGGTTTTTAGTCCTACAAAAATATCAAAGGAAGTTCATATTCACTAATAGTAAAAAATATTATCTTGAATTAGCTCCTTTTTGTTCTTGAACATTCAAACTAAATAAATATAGTCGATTTTGGCATTTGGTTTTTTGGTTTCTGTTTAGCAAATTGCCTAGAAACAAAACCGATTAAGTTATGCATTTCTCTGCGCTGCCGCTGTCGCTGCTGACTACAAGCCGGATGCATCACCCACGATCATCGGTGATGAGACTGTACATGCCGCGGAAGTGCGGAGGTCGAGGCTTACTAAACGCGAAGACCCTCCATAACAGTGAGGTGCGCATTCTCCGAGAATATTTTTAAAAGCCGAGGTGGGTATATATGCACCGAGATGTGGTTGCAGTGGACCAAGGGACTCACCCCGCTATCCATGGCTAAAGAAAACTGGCGAAAACTTGAAGTACTTACTACAGACAAAACTTTCGGTTTCCCGAAGAGGTCACGAAGCGAAGCCAGGATACCGGACGCTAAGAAGTCTACATCAGGCCCATGTATGGCCCGGTAAAAGCACCCGTGAAGCTATTTGTCCTGCCACACCTCTTGCGGTCATTCGTGTCTAATGTATAACGAACAATAATGAACTGGCGCAAGCCTAAAGGCAAGGCTTGCGCCAGTTCATTATTCTCGTTAGATAGGAAGAGCGGGGTGAGGCTTTTGTCCACTGAGACCACATCTCGGTACATCTCCACGTCGTCAGCTTCTAGGAAGTATTCCCTGAGATCTCACGGTTGTGCTGGGTCTTAGCATTTAAGAAGCCTCAGACTTTCACCCTGGAATATACCGCGCTCGATCCTTATCGGTTCGCTGTTCCTCTGCATCTGTCGACATCCTGAATAGCGAAAGACCGTTCTCCAGTGTCCCATCATACATAACATCAGGAACGTACGCAAAGTTGTATCTACTTTTTACAACTCCAGCACCCTCATGAGCCATGTACGAGGCACAGAATCACAGGCCTTCTTGTAATCTATCCAACATGTAGACCCCTTCGGGAGCGGCGAACCTGTTAGCTAGTAATGAGGAGCCGCTCCTTAGTACCGCGGTACCCGTTCCTATATCCATTCTGAGAGGCAGACATGATAGAATTACTCTGAATATGTTGGTTGATTTAGCTCTCAAAATGGATGTAGGTCTATAATTTTTGGGCTCCGCAGTACTACCTGATTTATGGTGCGGGAGGGTAATTCTTAACGTCAAGAACTGGTGCTGTGACCCTGACTCGTAACGTTGTTTGAAACAGGGACGCCAAGCGAGCGTGCGATCTTTGGAACCCTTTGATCCAGAAGTTGTGCAGTTCGTCTGGCCCTGGAGATTTCCAGTTAGGCAACGGACGGACTGCACGAGCTACGTCTTGGGGGCTGATGATGATTGCTCCCATTTCTGGTATTGGATTACACGCTTGTTCAATCCCCCGGATCCAATCGCCCTCAGTGTGACTGACAGGCACCGACCAGATGCTGCGCCAGTATGAACACATGGCGTTATCATCCAGCAGACGCGTGTCAGTTACACCTTGGTCCGGTCGCTCCCAAGCCCTATATACCCACCTTTCATCGCTTTAGAGTGTATCGCTCTACGCACCGCTTGTACTGACGAATACGGCTTGCTTATGCACAGATCTTCTGCTTAAGGAAATTGAAACACTCTGTGATGTGAGCCAAGTAATCGCGAAAAGTAATATCAGTTCCCGAGAACCAGCCTGAACGACCGCTTCACTCTAGGACGAGTATTGCCCTCCTTGAAGCAGATTAACTTGCCGATGAGTGCTCTAGCCTCACCGATACGCCGCTCAATCCTGCACTGCCAAGCTGGAACAGCTAATTTTGGTCGTGTAGCTCTGTCGCTGTTGGGGAATTAGTCGTGAGCTACACGACATGCTGCTACAGCTCTACAGTAGGTCTTTGCTGCTGTCATAGCAGTTTTACAGCTGCAAATCTAGAGCACACATTAGTGCTTTATTTTTGTTGTGCATATGCAAACGAGGTAGATGTGTTCTTAGTTCAGGCGGTGTAGAACGGTACTCCCAGAATGCACCCTCCAAAGTGCTTCTCGATTGTGCGTTGCACTGGGTACTCACGGATATGATTAATTATTTTAGAATTCATTTCTAAAGGCCAATTATTGTTTGTTTCGATTACGAAGCTTTTATTTCTGTTCATACAAAAAAAAAAAAAAAAACATTATTACTTCTTGTTGTGATCTGTTGATTTTATTTTCCGAGGGTTTTCTTGTGCTGGCTGATACTGGCTAGTAATAGTATTTACACAATATGAATGATTTAAGCAATACAAATCAGTAACTTATAATGTTATTACAATTTTACATTCTACATTCGAAGACATCTATTAAGAACTAGAAAAGCAAAACCAACTATTTTTCGTATTTCTTTAAATTATTTCTAAATGAATGATTCTAGAATCAGCCGTAATAGCAAATTATCAAAACAATACTTAAACTCACGTAAATACGAAGTCTGTTAAGACACAGGACCATTACTTTTTGAGATATGCCTGTATTTGCACTCTAGAGGCAAAACCAACTAAAGGGGGGGGGTTATTTTTTTATTAATTTTTTTTTGTACGAATGAAGTAAGTTTTTGTGTTCAGTATGTAAATGTTTGAAACTAAGATAATTAAAGAACACGCTCATACATTTGCAACTGATATAATTTTATTACTATAGGGACTTCATTTTAATAGCAAACTTTCCAAATGCTCTTACGGAAAATTTTAAATTGACTTTTTTGGACTAAATAGTTGGTTTTGCCTTTAACCCGGCGATATGGTAAACATGTTAGCACAACTCTAGGTAGGTACCAAAACCTTGCATGCATTTTTTTCATTAGAATTGTATGTACACTCATGTTTGAGCAAATAAAGTTATCTGAATCTGAAAACTGAACTCTGATGACTTGACTCTCAGATACAATTGACCATAAATTTAATATGATAAATAATATCGGATCACTCAGTAGTTCTCTCTGAATTACCTAAGAGCAATATCCAATATAGTGAACAACAAAGCTAATTTGAAGAATAGTAAGATAAAATGAGAATTCGTATTTTTTTTCAAGTCAAGGTTTACCTGAATAAAAATACCATTCTGTATAGGCAACGATAGTGCAGAGGTTAATAATGGTGTTATCTCATCATCTGCCTAGCCTTTTCCCAACTATGTTGGGGTCGGCTTCCAGTTTTACCGGATGCAGCTGAATACCAGTATTTTACATGGAGCGACTGCCTATCTGACCTCCACAACCCAGTTAGTACCGGGTGTACGATACCCCTTGGTAAGACTGGTTGTCAGACTTTTTGGGCCACTGACTACCTAACGACTGTCAAAGTTCTACAAATGACAGCCGGGACCAACGGCTTAACGTGCTTTCCGAGGCACGGAGGAAACTCGGTATGTAATGGGTGGTCACCCATCCACAGACCAACCTAGGCAAGCACGGCTTAACCTAACGATCGACCCGAGCGGCTGTTATTATTTAGCCACGAGCACCTCAAAGTGTTAATAGTGTTATCTACAGAATAAAATTAAATAAGTACTTAGCAATTTTGTTTAGAAAATTACATAAGACAAAACCATTCGTTTTCCCAGTCAGAAGTCACAACTAACGAAAACGTATTTTCTAGGGTTCCGTAATCCTGACAAGGTTATCGGTATATACTCGTACCGGTACAACGGTTATAGGTATAAACTTCCATGGTTAGGTCTTCTAAAATGACGTAGGAGTTGCTAATACTGACGACCCGATTGGCGCAGCGGTAGTGAGACTGCCTTACGTTCATAGGGTCCCGGGATCGAATCCGGTCGGAGAAAATGTTTGTGTGATGAGCATGGACATTTGTTTCCGAGTCATGGATGTTTATACGTATAATAACTAGCTGACCCGTGCAACTTCGTCTGCGTCACATGAGAGAGAGGGTTAGAGAGAGTATGACTGAACCTTAAAATATCCATCATACATCATACATGATTGTTGCGTAACTTTAACCGTTTATACATCGCTCGCAACGGAATTTCTGAAAAGAAATATGTTTTCCCCGTTTTTGCAACATTTATCATTGATGCTTCGCTCCTATTAGTTGTAGCGTGATGTTAGATAACCTTATAGCCTTCCTCGATAAATGAACTATCCAACACTAAACGTTTATTTTTTTAATTCGAACCAGTAGTTTCTGAAATTAGCGCATTCAACCAACCAAACAAACAAACTCGTGAGCTTCATTATATAAGTATAGATTCAAGCCTGTAACAATTTAATTTACCTCCGATATATTTGCATTAATTGCTAAAATAATCTACTTCTGTTTTTCCAAATAAGGGCTTGCCTCGGCAGCTTTACGTCTTCATCCTTAGACACTCGATGACAGTCATACGCCAGCTAAGTCGAAAGTTCTCCGAAAGGTGCATGGAATAAGCAGGGTCACGGTAAAGCTGCTGTAAACTGTTGCGGAACTCTTGCAACTACTTTCTGTCTCCACCGTTAGACCTTCGATGACAGTCATACTCTAGCTAGGTTTAAAGTTCTCATTCAAAGGTGCAGGAAATGAGCCCAAACACGACTTTTCCATTTTAAATGGGACCACTTTGAGATATACCTATTACCGACGCATTTCAAAAAAAAAAAGGATCATGCTTAACGGATTTCTCTCGTGGTCATAGGTGCATTAAAAATATACCGGTCGAATTGAGAACTTCCTCCTGTTGTTTCGTCGGTTAATAAAACCAAAATTGAGGAGTTGGGGCAACTGACACGTGCAAGGGGTCATTCTTTCAAGGAAAATCTGAACACCGCGATTCAGAAAATGGAGTGAAATGAACAACGCCATCTATCGACCAATATATTAAGCTGCTAAAATATAATGCACGGAAGTGCTATGTAAATCTAAAAATCAGCGTCATGTAGACTAATCTAGAGTACCGCTATAATACCTTTTTTTGAAGCCTGTAAGTCGATTTAAAAGTTATCTGGTGAGCACATTTTTAGTCATTAGTACCATTTTAGTGCAATAGATGTCGTTGCATCTTACATTTGATGACTAGTTTTTCTTGAACACTTTAAATTCATATATCTTTTGATAGAATTAACCGATTACGATGAAACAAAGACTAAAAAGATACTCACAATTTGTATGTATAAAAGTTATCTATATTGGTTTCGCATATTTTACGTGATGCTTGATCATCGAAACAGACTAACAGATAAACAGACAAAAATTCCAAAAATGCTGGAAATGGGTTCTGTTGGTTATCCTTTAACACCCTGGCAATTTTTTTCAAAATATTTTCGATGTACAAAAACGATTTTTCTACAGATTTATTATATGTATAGATATAGATAAGTATGTATTTACAAACAAAAAGTATCTATGTAGTATATCAACTATCTGGTGTCCACAACACAAGCCTCGTTGCTTAGTGTGGCACTAAATGGCGCTGTGTGTAGTGTCCAGCAATATTATTTATATTTATTTTCTTCCTCCAGGACTGCAACGGTGACGGCCGCGTCGACTGCGACGATTACATGGCGATCCACATGAAGGGCGGATACGGATGTGTGGGAGATCTGCCCAACAGTTCATGCCCTCACTGAGCAATATTCCGATGGAGACTCAATAAATCCCTCGTCAGATCACATTTATTATGAAATTAGCCGTGTGGTATCCGGCAGAGTAGAATAGAACCAACCCATTACACTCACGGGTGTCGTATAAGGCGACTAATGTCTGAGGCAGAACACCTTGCGCCTCAGTAGACCAGAGAATGGGCAGCAGCGTTTTCTGTTAGTCTTTCATCACTGCGATCTCCAATCCGCCTGCCAAGCGTGGAGATTACGGCAAATTCCTCCTATCATGGGAGAGGCTTATGTCCAGCAGTGGACGTTATGGGCTGTTGTTGTTGTTGTATAGAAATCTGGGGTAGCGTCAGTAAAAATAACCTACAGGAACTGCAAAGAATGCAAAACAGGAATATAAAGACCCTGTTTAGCTATCTATCTATATTTGACACCAACGTACAAAATATATGAAGACACAAAACTGATGAATATTAAACAACTTTACATGTATAACACTTGTGTCTTAATTAGAAAAATAATGGATGGAACCATTCACACTAACGTAATATTCACCAAAAAATCTCAAATATCTAAATGCATTCTTCGACGACCCAGTCTACTTGTCCTGCCAAAGACACGTACAAATTACGCTAGAAAGAATATTATCTTTTTTTTTTTTTTTTTTTAAATGGCATCTCGCAGTTCAACCTAGAGAGGTTGTCGTCTGCTTAACCGGACAATCCTGTGGGTACCTTAAGTGTAAGGCCTCCAGCCAGGGCAAAGAATATCATCTATGAAGGAGCACTAATATACCAATGGTATATTAGTGCTCCTTTTTATACAAAAATGTAAACTGTTTCAACGGTTTTAAAGCAAAACAATCTAATTATATTATTGAAAACACCCACAAATAATGTAACTAGCCTACCAGTTAAGAATAAAACCGTTGAATGTGTATCCCAACCAATTTAAAAATCATATCATTTTAAGACTAAGAATTAAGAATATTTTAAGATTAAGAATATCGGTGACCGTTACCTAGAATAAGTTTATTATGTACATTATGTTATCATAAGTTCTCATGCAAGTGGTTATTTTGTCTTTTTGAGAATAAAGTATTGTTACGAGCTGGGTACGGGATAATTTAATTACTACCGATGAAACAACTGAACAACTTTAATAATCACAAAACACTTCAAACTCAATCACAAATACACTACTGATCACTATTCGCTTAGACATCGCACTTACTAGATCACTTCGATTCGCTTCGTACTGTAGCCAAAATAAGACTAACTCTCCGACGACGACGCCCCTGGCGCCTGGCCCCTGGCGGGGGCGCAGCAGGCGGTTTCAGCGTTATGCCCTCTGACCGCGGCGGCCATACCTCGGTCCGCAACTGCGGACCCGTCCCTAGGTTGGACTATGTCCCAAACCTGGTGGGCGCATAAAGATGCACCCACCAGGTTTCTGTTTCATGTGTGTGGTTGCTGTATGTTGACTGTAGGCGCGCCACAGCGCTGTTGCACAGCGCTGCTTTCTTCACAGTGCCTCGGCGGTCCGTCTCCGCCGGGTGAGACCCCCGGTTACCCGAGGGAAGCCCAGCGGGAGACAACCAGCGACAGAGGCACCGACTTACGGCGCACCTACAGTGGATGAATGATTCCCGCCCGCCCCACTAACCAGAGCTGGCCGGCAGTGGTACGGGCTGCGGAAACGACGTGTGTGTGTGGGCGGTATTGTATGTGTAACACCGCCCATGTATGCGTTTAGCGCGAGCTCGAGAGGCGGGTCCACGCGTGTGTCTACGTGAGTGTTGTAGCAAATCGACTTGATCCTATTAAATAAAAGGATAAGCAGACTTGTTCAATTAAAATTTAATAGGGGAAAGATATTTACAGGGAAAATAAAAAATACAGCTAATTGTAAAAAACCTACCTAGCACGCACTCTAGGATAGTTACGTAGTTTATAGTTCACGCACTGTTGGCTAGGGATCAGTTCGACACTGTAGGAGACAGGAACAGGCGTCAGGGTAGCAGGTCAATACCAGGGCAACTTCAAGAATCAGCTTCAGGAAATCTGCTAGAAGGGCGTCGTGCAGCTCTTTAAGTTACGCACCAGGTCAGCTCTGTAGTAAGGCAGTGTAGATCTTACGGTCAGACTTCAGGATAGCTTTGCGAGAAGTAGTAAGTCAGGCACGTAGTTAGCTTCCGAAGATCGGGTGTAGAAGTCACCAGGTGGAATCTTTAGTGGGATTCCCTGGGTAATATAGAAATCTCTTCGCAAAAGCCAAACTGTTTTTTGATGCTTCAGATATCGGATCCAAGAGTAGACCTTTCCGCTGTCCGTCAGCTCGTTTCTCCCAAGTAGTATTCCTTTTTCAAATATTAGTTTTCTTAGTGTGGCCATCATCTCATCTAACAAGTATAGTCGACCAGGGCATATCCATGAGTGCATAAAGAATTTTATAATATAATTTAATAATAAGTTATTTAGTAAACAATCGTAATAATCTACAAAATATAATGGCTAAACACATATTGATAAAAATAATTTAAATTTTACAAACCAAAAAGTACCTAACTAGGTATCATAACTAAGCAGAAAAGTAACTGACAGTTTGACAATTTGACGCTTGACGTAAGTGTCACAACATGAAAATTATAAGTTAATATTTTATTTCAGCTATTTTTAAGTAGAGTAGAGAGCAGAGCGGTGGCCCAGTGGTGTGAGAGCAGCGGTGGCCCAGTGCAGTGGTGTCGCCCGCGACTTACGAACAGTAAGTCGTGGGTTCGAACCCAGGCAGGCGCATTACCTTGTGTAATTTATTTCATCACCACTGCTCTCAAAACGGTGAAGGAAAACATCGTGAGGAAACCGGCATGTCCTAGAACCACAAAATTCGAAGACGAATCCTATGGGTACCTTATGTGTAAGGCCTCCTGCCAGGGCACTGTCTCTCCCGCAAACATGTCCGCTGTTTATATGGTGAGCAACCCTTCTAGAAAGATCCACAAATTACTCGAATTATTCTAGACAATTACAGTCGGTCATTGGCCTTTTGTACAAAATAAAGAAGTAGTAACTCTATGCCCTCGGCGTAAGGTCGAAATTACAATGACAATTCCTATACCTACATCATTCGAGACTCGTCCTACGTACCTACCTACCACTATCTACCTACCTACTTGCAATTGTAGGTGCGAGTACGACGTAACAGTATAGTTAAACTTAAACCTAATAACAGTCTGCCTGACCTGGGAAACGAACCGAGGACAGTATGAGATAAAGACTTACCACCGGGGAGATCATCATCCTCAGCCTCAAACTGCTCAAACTCAGCGAAGTCATCGTCTTCTAAGACCTGGTCCTCAAAAGCCTGAGCCACGAAGTTACTGCATAGTAGCACAACTATTGATAATAGCACCCACCGCATTTTGTACCTGTAACACGTAACAAAACTCGGTTTAGTAATAAAGTGTAGTTTTTAGGGTTCCGTACCCAAAGGGTAAAAACGGAACCCTATTACTAAGACTTCGCTGTCTGTCCGTCTGTCCGTCCGTCTGTCCGTCTGTCTGTCACCAGGCTGTATCTCATGAACCGTGACAGCTAGACAGTTGAAATTTTCACTGATGATGTATTTCTGTTGCCGCTATAACAACAAATACTAAATATAGTCAATGGTACGGAACCCTTCGTGTGCGAGTCCGACTCGCACTTGGCCGGTTTTTTATCTTTCTTCTAGGAAGGTTTTTAGTCAATACTCAAACTTTATTTGCATTTTTTTATGTTCCTATTACATGGGAGTAACTGGTGCAATGACCTGGTCAGAACCGCCGCATCAAAAAAAAAGGGTATCTACTAAGAATACTTACTTTCTACGATTAGTCGAGTGCAATTAGACATAAAATACTCAAAAGGTGGAACGAAGTTTATAGTGGTCGGATTTTCATGGGACTTTTTTATTGAGTTTCTAGAGGAGTGGAGCAGAAAGTTAAAAAAAAAAATTTCGCCGCTCGTGACTTTTTTATTATCTTTGGAATATTTTTTTTTCGTTTATGACCAACTTCAAATTCGACGAATTCATATTGTAGCGTAATAGTGTGACCTGTGTGCACCCATTTAATGCTAATTTAGTCTGTTTCTTTGTTCATAGTAGTCGATGTAATGCAATATTTCAAGTCTTTTTTGAAAATGTCCTATTTTCTGCAATTATTTTTAATTTTTTGAATTTTATGACCAAGATTTCTTTTGAAATTGGTAACTGATACTTTTTCACAGATAATTGGATGTAAAAATATTCATGAAAACCATGTTTACGAGTAAAGTGACTAAAAATGTTTTATATTCTATTATTATTACTCTATGGATATTTTATTTGTCTGACTCAATAAATGAATTGATTGAATTGTATGTAGCCATAGCTAGCACATCCAGTGGTAAAAATAAGGGTACAATTTTACACTTGTTTGCCTAAGTAAGCGTCTTAGAAAAATTATTGAAATTTTACTGAGTTGCTGTGGAGATGCTTTACAGCAAGTCATAATTCAGTTGCCTGTACCTGTTAATCTGTTAGGGTACTTATTTTTTTAAGTATGTAATTATAAATGATGTTTTTACCATTGCCACTCGAAAAAGGGCATTTTATTCATCGATAACAGTGAATAAAACTCTCTTTTACTCACTGAGTGAATAAAGACATTTTGAATTTGGAACAAACACGAATTACGTACAAAAAAAAAAACGCTGCTGCTGAAAGTACGTACTGGGAGACTGAATGGAGCTATTCTATTCCAAATTAAAAAAAAAACCCGTCAATTTAGTTACGTTCTTTTTTATCTGTTAATGTGGTTGTTTTGTGTTATTGGAAAATCTATTAGGTAACTTAAGTAATTATAATAAAATGAGTTCTTCCGATATCGAAAATGAGAGACTGACTCCGGAATCATTTCGTTCTTGATGTAAATAAATAAAGAATGCAGTAATATATTAAGCGAAATGTTTAGTTTTATTTAAAACAACGTAATAACGTTTTTACACACAGTCCATAGATACGAGAGTTACCAACCCATAAAGAAACAATAAAGATGAAATTACATTGTATCAAACCTTTTCTTTAACACCCCCACCAATGATATTCTAACAAACAGATATGTTATACACCTACAAAACCACCGAAAAAAGTGTGCCGCGGGGGAGAGCCAGCTCACATACACGCAGTGACGCAGAATAAAGGAAAAACAGGCCAATTGACACGTTTTCGAGTCTTCACGATTGCGCGCTCATAACATATCTGTTTAATTAAATATCATTGACCCCCACTCAATGTAATTACACCAAAATAAACTAAACAAAACAAGCATTACTTCTTTTCGATGCTACCTATACCACATTTTCCTAAGAAACGAGTTATCAACTCTCTATTTAAGGGCTTTGTAAGCATATCTGCAGGTTGATCACTCGTTTTGACATATCTTAAACACATCCTTTTATTTTTAATTAACTCTTTCACAAAGTGATAACGGATATCAATATGTTTTAATCGTTTGACAGTGTCAGTGCAAGCAACAGATATGGCTGACTGATTATCACTATAAATATGTACTGGACATACATCATTTATTTTAAAGTCATTTAACAAATTAACAAGCCAGCAGGCTTCACTGGCTGCCATACTAAGTGCAACATATTCAGATTCAGTAGAAGATAAACTTACAGACACCTGTTTCTTTGAACTCCAGGAAATTAAACAATTAGAGAATTTGAACAAATAGCCTGTAGTTGATCTTCTATCGCTAAGATCACCACCCCAGTCTGCATCACAGTACCCCTCCAGAACATTATCTGTACATTTATAAACTAATTTGTAGTCTAGAGTATGTTTGACATAACGCAAAACTCTTTTCAAAGCACTTAATAACATATCATTTGCACATTTTTGATATCTACTTAATAAAGAAACAACAAAGCATAAGTCAGGCCTAGTGCCAGATACAGCATACATTAGACATCCAATAATTTGCCGACATAACTTTTCAATGTTTTTGTCGACTGTACTGCTGTGGTTTTGAAAAAGCTTTGAATTAATATTTTGATCTATTGGTGTAGACATTGGCTTACAATTCTCCATTTTAAATCTTTTAAGGACATTCTCTAAATACTTTCTTTGGCTCAGTTCAGTGACACCTGTGCTCAAATTTTGTGTTATAGTTATGCCTAAGTAATCAGTTACAAATCCCAAGTCTTTCATTTTAAATTTCTGATTCAATATATTTTTTACCTGCTTTATTAAATCATCATTTGTCCCAAAGATCAAGACATCATCAACATATAATAATAAATAAATCTGGTCACTATCAGTACACTTTGAATAGAGACAAGAGTCACAATTTGACCTAACGAAACCTTCTTTAAGCATAACATCATTAAATGTAATATTCCAACATTTTGGTGAACTTTTTAGTCCATACAATGATTTCTTTAGTTTAACAATACTATTTCCCGAGTAAGCACCTTCTGGCAATCTAACATAGACAGTATCATTAATTTTTCCATACAGAAATGCCCCTGTTACATCCATTTGAATTAATGGTAAGTTAAGTTTAGTTGCAATTATCACAAAGAGTCTAACAGTTGATAATTTCGCAACAGGAGCATAACAGTCATTCAAGTCTAAAATATCATCTTGTTCAAACCCTCTCGCCACCAATCTAGCTTTATATTGTGGAAAGTCTTGATTACCCCTTTTAATTTTAAATACCCATTTACTACTCACCACTTTTTCATTTTCTGGTGCCTCACATACTTCCCATGTATTGTTTTCTTCTAGAGTTTGCATCTCTCTATCAATTGCCTCCTTCCATTTGCTACTGTCACTTCTCATCATGGCCTCTCCATAAGTAACTGGCTCACATTGTTCAGTATGCACATTTTGGCAATGATAATAAATAGGTGGTTTTCTTACCCGCTTGCTTGGTTCTCTTTGACATACCTCTTCAATTGACTCGGCTGAGCTGTTAGTTTCTTCACTTGGATCATATTCAGATTCAGACCCTTCTGACATACTAGCAGTCACCATAGTTTCACTGAAATCAGCTGATGTAGTTTCATTAATTTTCTTATAATTTTCTTCTGTATAATTCAATTTTATATCGACTTCACTATAGTTTTGATCCTTCTCTAAGAAAACTATATCACGCTTTAATTCCACATCATTCTTATGTGAAAAGTATATTCTATACCCTTTAACCGTTTCTCCATATTCAACCATTACTCCTTTTTCTCATTTGCTATCCCATTTCTTCCTCTTTTCTTTCGGAATATGCACGTAAACTGGGGTCCCAAAAGGTTTTAACTGATGAATGTCAAATGGTTTTGCAAACCATACCTCATATGGCGATTTTTCACCATCTTTACTTTTTCCGGTTCTATTTAAAACAAATGCTGCTGTGTTTATGGCCTCAGCCCACAATGACTTCGGCAGATCCTTGCATGCTTTCAGCATTGTTCTAGCAGCTTCAACAAGCGTCCGATTTTCAGGTTCTGCTTTTCCGTTCTGTTGTGGGGTGTAGGGCACACTTTTTTTTTTTTTTTTTTTTTTTTTCCTTTTTGGCAACTGAGCCGGTTCCGACTATTCTGCCAGTGTCACGTCGTGACGGCAGCACAGAGAGGCAGGCCGTCGAACTTCGTACTTCGTGGTAGGTGTTAGTCTAGCTGTAAGGACGAACACATAGGTTAGTAGAACAAATAATTTAACTTACAAGAATATAAACATAATTCTACACATAAACTAGTATTAACTATATACAGACTAATTACATAAACGTTGCGCACCAACTAGAATTTTAGATCATTCTCATTTAGGAATGTTGCCAAAATGTTGATTAATTTAGGGGAGAAGTGGGAAAGAAGGGTATGAAAGTTGGTTGGGAGAGGTATATTGAATTTGGAATTTTTTTGGTACAGGTCAACGGATTTATTATTTAGGGAGCAGGAGAAGAAAATATGATCTAATGTACCCTCCGCAAGACCACACTCGCACAGGGAACTATCCCGGGCATGGATTTTGTGCAGGAACACAGGGCTACAACAATGTCCGAGTCTTAGTCTACAGAGGGACGAAACAGTTCTCTTCGACAATTTAGGGCATTTAAAAAACCAAGGCCGACGCTGGATTTCAGGCTGTATAGCAGCATAGTAATGGCCCTTGGTCCTTGAAGTCGTCTTCCATGTTTCCGTCCATGAATTAAATAGCTTGGGTTTGGCACTGTTTCGCAAATCGTAGTTGTGCGCAACGTAGTGCTTTCGATCAACCGGATTCGTTGTGGCATACTTTGCTAACGAATCAGCGCATTCATTGCCAACAATACCCGAGTGACCGGGGATCCAGGCTATCTCGACGTCCAAGCCGTTTTGGGAGAGATCAAACAACAAGCTCTTTATATCCATAATGATATGACTATTAATGTTACTGTGAAGTTGGTTTTGTTTTAGGGCCTGAATCCTACTATGGGAGTCTGAAAAAATTACTGACCTTGTTATTTGATGGGACTTAATATAGCATAGGGCTTCCAAAATACCAGTACACTCCCCTGTAAAGACTGATGCTTCTGGTGGGCATTGAAAAAGTAAAACTATCTTAGAATTTTGAAAATAGACTGCCACACCAGTACATTCACTTTCCGAAAATTTTGAAGCATCTGTGAAGAATAAGTTCCAACCTTCCCAATAACGCTTGACCGCTGACTCAAAGTCATCTCTAGCATCTTGAGGATTCCTTGATATTCCAAGGCCCAAAACGACTTTTGGTTCATAATAAATCGCCTCGTACGCGGCGGAAAAAACCGGAAGAGTAGAATATCGACAAATAGGCGCGGAGAGTTGTTTAAGCTCTCTGTACCTATCTATCAATAGAGGAACTACTTTATGGTTCCAATAGGAAGAATCATTGAAGGAGAGGTCAATTTGTTCTAAAATTGGGAGCAAGGGATGAGATGAGAGGGAAAAAACTTTAGTTAGGAAGCGATCTGCTAAATACTGTCTCCTCAGGTGTAGGGGTGGGTCTGCACATTCCACTTGAAGCGCATTTATGGGAGAGGATTTCATGGCCCTAATGACAATTCTTAGGCATTTGGACTGGATGTTGTCTAATTTTTTAAGCGCTCCTTTGTTGCAGGGCTCAAGAAGGTAACTGCAATAATCCAAAGCGCTTCTGGTCAACGCATTATAGACCAGTTTGAGGGTGTAGGGGTGAGCACCCCACCATACCCCGGCCAAAGACTTAAGAACCGATACAGAACGTTCACATTTTTTGACCGTGTTGTTTATGTGATCGACCCCAGACAATCTTGTGTCCAAAGTTACTCCCAGAAACCTAGCCTTATCTCGACTGGAATGGTTTGTCCATTAATGTTTATATCAATTGGGGGTAGCGAACGCCTGCGTGTAAAAATGACAGCTTTACTCTTTGGCGCACTTAAAGACAAACCATTGTCAAGTAGCCATTGGTTTAATGAAGCTAGAGAGACATTCATCGAAAGAGCGGCATCCTGAATGGAACTGCCACTTACCATTAGTGCAATATCGTCAGCATACTGAAGGATTTTACAATCGAAATTAAGGGAAGAGGGCAGGTTAGCTGTATAAATGTTATATAATGGGGGACTAAGAACTGATCCTTGAGGTAGTCCTCTCCAGACCGATCTTTGTTCAGAGTCACTCCCAGGTATTCTCAATTGAATGGTGCGATTGGTAAAGATGCTACCAATGATGCGACAAATCCTAGCCGGGACTCTCAGCTCGTGCAGCTTCTGCCTGAGATTAGGGAGGAGAACAGAATCATAGGCAGCTGATATATCCAGAAAAACCGCAACCACAGACTCATTCCTGCTGAGGGCCAGCCGGACCTCTGATATGAGGATACCCACACTATCAGCAGTGCCCAGACCTTTCCTAAAGCCGAATTGGGTCATAGGGAGCAGCTTCCTGTTTTCCACCAACCACACTAACCGGTTTTTGACCAAGTGTTCTAAAAGTTTTATGAGTATGGACGATAAGGCAATAGGTCTGTATGAACAATGATCATTAGGATCTTTGCCTGGTTTTAAAATCGGAATGACCACCTGAAACTTCCACTCTGTGGGAATATATCCAGAAGTAAAACAGAAGTTAGCTAGGTCCAGGTAATATTTGTGAGTTTTTGGACCAGCTTTAGAAATAAAGGAGTACGGGAATCCATCCACTCCCGGCGCGGAATCCTTGACTTGGGATATCACAGCTTTTAGTTCCTCCATGCTAAATGGCATGTCCATTGGGTCGTCAATGTTGTCTGCATCGTGGATGTCAACACTGATTTCCTCAACACTTGGGACATAGGCTGGAGCGACTTTACAGAAAAACTGGTATCCCAGTTCTTCCGTGAGGTTGTTAGATGAGGAGGCAGGTGCTAGACTACTCCTGAAGCGTTTCACCCTCCGCCAAACCACCGAAATCGGGGTGGACGGACTCAGTGAACTACAATATCTTGACCAACCTTCACGTTTTTTCCTTTTTAGGAATTTCCTGGACTTGGCAAGAATCTGTTTGAAAGCAATGAGATTATCCAGATTCATATTGTCATTGACTGTCTCTTCAGCCTCATTCCTGGCCCTGACCATGTCAGTGCATTCCCTATCCCACCATGGCGGGGAAGGAAGTCTACCAGAATGGGGTTTTTTGGACGGGAAGCAATCATCAGCTGTGGAGGCAATGGTGGAGGAGAAGGGCAAAAAACAATCCTGGGCATTATCCCTGTTAACTTCCGGAAGGGAAGATATTCTTAGGTCTACGATTTTAGAATATAAATCCCAGTCAGCTGAATTTAGTTGATATTTTAAAAGAGGGGGGGAAACTTTAAAAGGAATACTTTTGGAAGGGAATTCAATTATGATGGGGTAGTGATCACTTCCATAGGTCATATCCAAGCGCCGCCAAATGAGGAGACTAGATATATTGGGAGAGCAGAACGTCAAGTCAACACAACTATTATTCTGACCAGGACGTGCAGGTCTGCGTGTAGGACTGCCATCGTTGATTAGGCAAAGGTTAAGATCATCCAAAATGTCAAGTAAACCTATGCCAAAGTTATCGCAAGTATCCGACCCCCATCGATAATGGTGACAATTAAAATCACCCATGACGAGTATTGGACCACTAACACTGCATAATAAATTTCTAATTACTGAGAGATGATCGAGTTGTGGGTGCGCAATATAAAAAGAAAAAATGTATATACCCTCAGCCTTCACAGCAACAACATTTATGTCATCGCCTACAAAGGTTAGAGGAATCTGGGTGAATGATACCTTGCTATTGATGAGCAAGGCACATCCTCCATATCCCCTCAACTGTGGCGCTGTCAAACCTAAAAATTGCGCGCGACCGTGGAGCCCTGTCTGTGGAGCTCGACCGATTTGACGGACGTAATTAAAACGACTATATCTCCGAAATTACGTTAGTTAGCTCGCTACCAGTTATATCATTGGAATCGTTATTAAATTAGCTATCAGGTTATGTACGGTTTAGTATAGTTTTCCCATGAAATGTATTAGTAATTGCAATGTGTGTTCAGTGTGAGGGAAAAATACCAGTTTCTTGTGTAAAGGTAATTATAATTTAAAAAGAAAACCGTTTTTTCAACAAATTATTGTTTAACTTACACAAAGACACATTAGTTCTTATAAATCAAACAAAAAAACAGACGTCGCAATACATTTTTTTCATCTCACAAGCCTAACAAAACATGACGTAATTTATGAGTGCCGCATTCCAAACAAAAGAACGGGTTTGTTTACACTTCCATTGTCAGAAGTCGCAACGCCTTGTACTTTGAACTATATTTTAATAATAATTTTTGGTTTACATACTTGACACCAACACAGTTTCAGCTGTTACAAGTCATCAGTTAATTAGTATAAAATAAACAAAGCAGACACTTAAAAACAGGCGTAAAAACAGCCACTCAAACATTGCATCACAGTTTATATTTTGTTGCCTCAATTTGAAATATTTTTTAACATTCTACATGTTGAAGATATTTACAAAACATTAGGCATATAAAAAATGCATGCTGTCTAACAAAAACATTAATTAAAATCAATAATCAAAACGAACAATTTCACTAAAAAATCTAGTAAACAACGGCGCTGATTGGTCAAGCGCGTCGACGGCATTGAAATCCGGCTCTATGATTGGGCCAGCGGCAAGCCGCGGCAATTCTCATTGGTCGGGGCTCACGAAAGTTTTACGTAATTAGAATTTTGAATTGAACACAACCAAAATACGATAATATTAAAATTAAACGCCTAACATATATAATACGATACATAAAGAACACACGTAATAGCCATAGTTTGCATTTCTATCAATAATTAGTGCCAAAATACCGCGAAATGTATCAGCGTCTCTTCAACGGTTTTTCATGTTTGTTGAAATGACTATTTCTGGCCGAAATCTCTAACAATTAGACTGTTTCTACATTCAAACATGTTTATTACTTACCCAGGCATGACGAAAACACAACACAATACCACACAACGCACTATATCACACACTATAGCACACAGAACATTTTTTGTTCTAATCTGTGACGACCAGTTGGCGCGCGGCGCCTTTCGCAACTGAGGAGCGGTATATTGGTCAGTTAGAAGTTTCGTTCGTTGTTGAACTGTGGCAAAATGTCTTTCTTGTTCTTTCTCCTAGACTCTGTGCAAATTTGAGCGAGATAGAAACAAGTTCATCATTAAAATTATGTCAAATACGAACGCAGAGACTACTCGGCCACTTTGGCCGAGCCACAGATCTGGCTTATTTTTTTGCTCGGCCAATTTGGCCGTCCCACAGACAAGGGGATATCCATCAGATCTATCATTGCGAACAATGTTGAAACATGGCAACCTGAAATTGCTTCCAGGCAATAGCCATGTCTCAGCAATGCCGCAGATTGATGGTTTAAATTTATTAATTAAAAATGAAAGATCAGGCTTTCTGGGAGTAATACTCCTCACGTTCCACTGTAGGAATGTCAGGGGATGGAACATTGTGGATATAATTTAATATTGAGGTCAACTTTGATGCAACGTGGTCAGGTATAGATTGAGTTGGGCTTGCAAGAACAGGGATTAGCATGTCAGTGATTAATTTTAAGATATTTTTTGAGTTATCTTCCTGTCTGTAACATATTGACTCTGCAGCTTCCATTGGAAGGGAACAGCCATTTTTTGATGGGGAAAAGGAGTAATTTTGAGTGAGGTTTAGGTGAGCTTGTCTATCATAGCCAGGTGAAAGGGGAATACGGGATTTGGGTTTCAAAAATACTGTTTTACGGTATGAATTTTGGCTTACTGGGATGGGACTTGAGGACTGGGATTGTGATTTATTTGCAGTCACTTTGTTGCGTGGGGAAGATTTGGAGACTTCAGCATATGATCCGGAAACAGGTGGGAAAACCCGACTTGCCTCCGCATACGAAATCGATTTCTCTGCCATCAGAGCTTTGATACTCTTCTGTCGGCCCAATTCAGGACAAACACTATCACTTGCGAAATGGTTGCCAGTACACGAAACACAGAAACTCATTTCAGGGGTGACTTCACATCCATCACCTGGATGATCTTCACCACACTTAAAGCACCTAGGTTTCGATCTGCAAAGTGTGCGGGTATGGCCAAAGCGACAACAATGGTAGCATTGGATAGTTGGGTAAGTGTAACGCTCAACTGGGAGAGCCGTGTAGAAGCTATACACACGCTTAGGTAGGACTTGTCCGTCAAAAGTTATCACAACAGTCTGTGTAGGCCTCCACTCGGTCACACCAGAAGAGGACACCTTACGGCTCATCCTTCTGGCTTTAATAACAGAGCCACATCCCTCAGGGACCTGAATATTTTTAATTATTTCCTCTTCTGACCACTCAACCGGTATATCCCTTACGATACCCATTCTTGTGATGTTGAATTGTGGAATGGTAGCTACATAATTGTGTTGGGATAAAATTTTATTGTTAAGGAAACTGTTTGCATCCTGGTGCGACTTGAACTCGACTGACACGCGATTTCTACCTATACGCTTGATCCCATCGAAACGTATGTTATTTACATTGTTTGTCATCAAAAACATACCAAACTTGATAGGTTGCAGCACGGTGCCTGAGGTTTGTTCGTCTTTAAGCGAAACATTCACATTGTATGGTGGATTATCTCTAGCTGTATATGAAAGTCTGCCGATTATATTTCTCGCAATCTTGGGTTTAATATTTGAAATAGCAGGGGGCGAACCAGCGACCCTCTTACGACTACGGATGTCCGTATCCATAATAGGGTCCTGTGGGGTTATTTCAATGTCATAGGGGAGAGTAACTGTTAGTCCGGGGGAGAGATCAAATAGTTCATCAGGGGGGTCAGGATCAGGGGGCTTTTTGGAGCTCATCTTGAGTAACTATTGTTAAAAAGGGGACAATTACAATAAAAGCAAACCTTAAACCACGAACACAAACACAAGGAACACTTTCGATGGAATTTCCCACTTGAAAAGTTCACTAAAATCGAAAATATTCGTAGCACTAACAAAAGCACGTGTAAAGCCTTCACCACTACCAACGAAGTCCCGACACACAGTTGACAGAGAATAAGTTTGTTTTTAGTTCAGGAACGAACAGAACTTTATATATGGTTGTTTGAACCCACTCACTCCCGTCATATACCTCTACCGCCACCTGTCTGTCCATAGCCTAGATTCCTAGAACACTTATTGCCGAACCATTACCAACAATAACAGACTCTTGTTGAGCGTCGGTAAATGATTTAAATAATTCACGATCTCGGCACATGTGTTCACTGGCTCCTGTGTCCACTAACCACTGAGATCGGTTATATTCTTCTAATGAGCTTGCCACCACGAATGCGTTATTTTTCTCATTTTCTTTGTTTTTCTTAAACCAGCACTTTGACTTATTATGGCCACTCTTGCCACAATAAAAACACTTGTTATTCTGTCCCTCACTTTTACGGTTATTATTACTGTTACTTACATTCATTTTGAAAATGTCCCATTTTATTGCATTTAAAACATTTTATATTCTTTTTGTCCTTAACAACAAATGCAGATGAACCTGAAGGTGAGGGTTGTCCATTTTTCTCTTTCACCCTCTCTTCTTCTATCAGTAATCTTGCAATTAAATTGTCCACTGTTTGTTTATCGTCCGGGGCTGACTCCCAAGCCGATACAAAGTGTCTATACTCGTCAGGTAATGACATTAACACTTTAGTCATCACAAATTTGTCAGAAATTTCTTCCCCCATCTGTTTGAGTTGATTTTGTAACTCCTGGATTTTTGACAAGAATGTAGACATTTCAGTGCCCGTTTCAAATTTATACTGAAAAAAGCGCTGCTGAATTATGTGGATGTTTGTTTCTGTTTTCTGCTCATAAACGCTTTGTAACTTCCTCCACATATCAGCTGAAGTAGAACACGAAATAATAATATGTAACATTACTTTTTCAGTCATTCTTGTGACTAACAGTGTCTGTGCCTTCGCGTCTTTATTCTCCCAAGCGGTTCGTTCAGCAGGGACTTCGGATTTTAAAGCTCTTCCTTCGACAACATCTAACCAGCCTTGACCTCGCAGCATCACTGTAGTTTGGAACTTCCAGATGTTCCAATTGTTAGCTCCTTCCAGCTTCATCACGCTGTTATTCGTATTTAGATTTATTTCCATTTCGCTATCCTGCCTTGCTTTGATTATATATATAATCAAAGCTGCCTTGCTACGCACGTTCACATTACCGTGCAAACTCAACTGTCAAGCCGCAAACGGAACGCGAATTTTTTTTTCTCACAATAATAACTTCCTGTACTAATTATTTTATTATCTCGCGGTTAGGTGCCTGGGCCCATAACCTGATGTAAATAAATAAAGAATGCAGTAATATATTAAGCGAAATGTTTAGTTTTATTTAAAACAACGTAATAACGTTTTTACACACAGTCCATAGATACGAGAGTTACCAACCCATAAAGAAACAATAAAGATGAAATTACATTGTATCAAACCTTTTCTTTAACAATTCTAAAGCAGCAGTTATAGCTGATGATTTGTTGCCGCCAAAATCTCGGGAGTTGTACCTGAAAACATACAATTTGTTCTGCGACTGGAAAACCACGAATGGCGCCAATTCCTTCTCTGAGTGCATATTTCTTAACTATTTCAATGAATTAACCAAGACTAAGAAGCCGTCGACACTTTGGAGCATATATTCTATGCTAAAAGCCACAGTGAGAATCAAACACAACATTGATATTTCAAACTAGGTACTCAAAGTTAGTGACATACTTAAAACGGCTATCCGAGGGTAATAAGCCAAAGAAATCTAGAGTGCTTAGCTCCGAAAACATTGAACGTTTTCTAAATGATGCGCCTGACCACAGTTTTTGGCCGTAAAAGTAAGTACCTACTTAATATATGTATATTTATTTACAAACCTACTGTGCTTCTAAGGTTTTCCTGTCAATACATATTTTTTAAATTATTGTTCACAGGTTGTGCTAATTTTCGGCGTGAATGGAGTCTGTCGCAGTAATGAATTATTACAGATAACTATAAACGACATCCAAAAACACTCGGATAATTTATTACCTACTTATCGCCAAAAGAGATTGCCAGTTTCTTAAATCTATCGAATCCCGAAAAGTACACAGGACATTGCTTCCGCAGAAGCTCTGCCACCCTTTTAGCAAATTCAGGTGCTGATGTTATAGAACTAAAACGCCACGGAGGGTGGAGGTCCAGCACAGTAGCAGAAAGTTATATCGAGGATTCAATCGAAAATAAATCGAAAAGATGCAGCCGGATAGATGAAAGTATAAATCTAAAACCGTCTGCTGTTGAGCCTTCTGCGCCACTATTTCCGGCGCGCCCTTCTACATCGAAAGGTTGTGAAACGACTACATTACAGCTGTCTCAGCAACAGCAACCACAAAATACGGCGACTTTGCCAAATATCCAAGTGTTGTCTAATACAACAGTTTCAAACCCAAACCAGCCTATAACACTAAATTTTAAAAATTGTTCTAATTTTACTATACATTTTTAATTTAAATTTAATATTTAATCCTTTGTTGTTATAATACTGATTATATAATAAAAACTGATAAATATAAATACCATGCTCCTTTTTATTTTCTCACAGTCAATGGTAAAAAGTAGAGTACACAACACGTGAATAAAAAATTTATCTCGGTACTTGTATCCCTCGCTCCGCTCAGGATTCTAATCTAGAATCCCTCGCTACGCTCGTGATTCTACTCTAGAATCCTTCGCTGCTCTCGGGATCCAACTTCGTACCTCGAACTAAATTCCCTTTTTATTCACTTGTTGTATAATCTACTATTATTTTGCAAGTAGGTTTTTACAAACACTTTTACACGTCATTTTTTTTTAAACTAGATGAGGCCGGTGTTTCGTACCTGACTAGGGCTTGCAATCCTGATATCCGGATATCCGTATTATCCGGATATCCGCCGATTTTCAAATCCGGATTTTACTTGCCTCATTATCCGGATTTTACGGATAAAACGGATAGTTGTATTTCTATTTTAAAAATTAAATAAATAGCTGTAATCTGCAAAGTACATAACTGATATTACGTTATTTATTATTTTTCAACACACTTGCTCATAAAATGGCTCTAAATTCACTGCAATTTGGTACGTAATGACATCTATAATTAAACTGTGACTTTTTCATTACTATTATTCACAAGTGAGTTATAGGGTTTTTTTTATAGGTTGAGGTGCTTGTTGCTTTGTTCTTAAAAAGTTTCGATACAAAAATCATGTTCAATAAATACTACAAATAAATTAATGTACGTGCTTGCCCATTTTATGCAACTTCGTATTTAAATATATAATTTAAATTTGTACGTTTTTAATAAACAAAACTTTCACTCAAATATAACTTTTGTTTTCTAACTTTGAATTCCCCATTTTGTACGTGGCTGAAAAGCTATCCGCGAGAAGCAAAAATAAAACCTCATTATTTTAGTCTATGGGCGATCGCCATTGTTACATGCGCGCGCATAGGAAAACTGATTAATTTTTCCCGCCATTGCGAAACATTTTTCACAACTCGTTTTCACTGTTGAAATTATAGTTATTTATTAATTAAAATGTCTACAAGTACTAGTTATGAAGAAAATGATTTATGTTGTACACTGCCCGATATAAGATGTGAAGCCCTTAACGTTAAGGAAAGTTTACTACCTGAAAAATCCACGGACAAATATCTAATATCTACTAAATAAAATTATTTTTAGCATTATTTTCTTCACAAGTGTGTTGAAAAACGTCGTATAATACACGTGTGTATTGATGATTACCGTCCTCGGCTCTTTTAAGACCCTCGCCTCACGGCTCGGGTCTCAATAGCGCCTCAGCGGTAATCACCAACATTACACACTTGTACCATAATGTACTATTAATATAGAGCTAATCACTCTTGCAATTGTTTATTCACTTCACAAATCACAACACAATAATTCAATTTTGTGACAGAGATCATAACACCATTGACCACTTGTTAAGAGCCTATACTACCTCAGATTAGCAACTCTGTTTGTGGTGGTTCAAACTTCTTTCCTGCAAAATGAGTGGTTTTTATTCTTTATAAAATGAAATTTTTGTGTACTTATGAGAAGAATAGATACAAATTATTTGTCGGGTTTTAACGGGTTTTCTATTGTATAATTTTAGAGAGTGAATTAGTTTTCTTAGGTGATTGTTACTTGAAATATTGGTATAGTTTATTATTTCTTTGTCATTTTGCTTGAGAGACTGATTAAAACGTGTTACAAAAGTTTATTAGTTTTATTTAGAATAAAAACTAAAAAATATCCGTATAGTAAAATATTAAAATCCGTATTATCCGGATAGTAGAAATGAACGGATATTGCAAGCCTTATACCTGACTACTCTAAGAAGAAACAGCCGAAACAAACTCAGAGGTCTCTTTTGAAGTCCAGACAATCTTGCTCAATTCACATGAGGACTATGCAGCTTAGTGTCTGAGATGGTCTTTTGAAGAAAGAACCACACGGATTTGAGTGAACCTGTCCAGTCAGTGCAAGCATTTGTCGGTTATCTTGTAGCTCGACTTATAACTCAAGGTGCTCAACGAAACGACGAACAATACCAAAGAAAGGACATTTGGGTAGGTCGCTTATAGTATGCTTATAGTACTCAAACTGCCAGACAGTTGTGAGGAAAAAAAGCAAACAAAGAATAAAAATGTGACCCACATGGTCCCCACATTCACAACAATCAAATAAAATTAATAATAATTTACAAAATCAATGTCAATAAAAATAACGAATAATATTTTTCTTTTTTTTTCGCGCGTTCGTCTCGCCAGGTTGAAAGAGAGGCAATGGTATGAAGCCGTTAAACAGCCTAATATAAAAATAGATTTATTTTATATTTTTGAATTCAGAACACAAATAAATGTTAATTTGTGTATAAAAGTAACTATTAGTTTTAAATAATCATGTTTATCTATGATATTCTATTTAAAAACACAATTTGAAAATTTGAAAAATATTTATGCCGTAAAGACGCGTAGTGCTTTGACAAAATAAAAAAAAAACATTCACCTCAGACTATAGACATTGAACCAATTTGGACTAAGTATAGGTATAGTTATCTGTGGCAATTTTCATTCCCGCACACGTGCAGGAAAGTGGAAAATATCGCACGCGTGAAATACATTGCATGTTGTACCTAATCGTAGTGCGTTATGGACCAGTTTTCGAGAAAGTGTATTAAAAAAATATTATTCGTTATTTTATTTTATTTCTTCAAAAGTGTATTGAAAAACGTCGTTTGATACACGTAGACATTTGTTATTTGTCATTTCTTTGAGTAACACAAACTTTTTCCCTGTTTTTCCCCTTTTTTATCTCTAAATTCTCTTCATTGGTCTATCCTATTAGTTCTCACCGTTTCTTTATTTACAATTTTCAGTAACCAATCCGGAAACCATGCCTGTGATGACCCGTAAGGCTACTGCTCAAGATATGGAGCTAAAATTGAGAACGGCCCTCCAAGAACTTAAGGACTCTAAACTCCAATGCCAGCAGCTGTTGCAAGAGAGAGAGGGCAGTGAGGAGGAGGTCATTAACGTAAATAGCAAAAACTCGAGCTTAAAACGGGAGCTAGTAGACCTTCATCAGGAATTCTTGAATGTTGTCAATGAACGGGATCAACTAAGGGCGGTCACGGATGGGTTCAACTCTTGTAGCAACTTGTATGAGGAGGCTTTATGTACAATTAGGGACCTAGAGGATGAATTAGTCCATGCAAATGTCAAACTTTTAAATTTGAAAAAGGAAAAGGATCATACTCAGGCTATGGAAACTGAACATTTGTATAATGAATTAGTTAATACAAATTGCAACCCTCATTCCATTACAACAATAGACCTTACAGAGAACTCCTTACTAAAGCAAAACTACAGCCACAAAATTAGTAAAAATAAAATTAAGAAATATGCACGATTAAATAGAATAATTAAAAAATGTAATAAATACAAGAAACAACAAAAACACCTTTCCAAAAATATTCAATTAAGGAAAGAACGTGTTACTCTAGTTAATAAATTAAATAACTATCAGATTAAATTGGAAGATAGTATAAATATTTATGAAGTTGACACTCAGCGCTTACAATCAGAAATACAGGCTCTTAATAAGTCACTGAAATCTTTATGTAATAAATATGAATGCTCGGAAAATCAAATTAAAGAGCATATTCTTGCTACAAATGCATTGGTAGACAAAGTGGACTCGCTGACTCTCAGCAACACTCAGTGTACTTGTCAGAGGTAATGATGCCCTCCAGCTTGAGGCAACGGAGGAACCGTCCCTAGCTGTGAGTACTCAGGACTGTATTTCCACCCAAGATACAATACCTGACTTAGGATATTTGGTCCCACCTAATAGTCTTGGTTCTAATCTTTCAGTTATGTTCTCTGATAGTATAGGTAGAGGGTTAGGGAAATTAATCAGTAATAACCTGAGTTATTGTACCCAAAATTATTGCATGCCAGGATCAACCTACAAACAGATTATGGCATCAGTAACAAAGACTGTTTGTGATCCTAGTACCACCATTACTATATGTGTTGGTAATAGTTCTAAGATTAAAAAGGAAGACATCACTGACTGTGTTTCAGAGTTGTTGAAGTTAAATTGTAACAAAATAATATTGTGTGGTTTTCCATTTTTTGAAAATTTGGATAATAGAAAAAACAATTATATACATATGTTAAATAACCATGTACATTTTTTAGTAGGTCACTATAGTGACAGACTTATATATCTGGATATCAACACTATTGTTGGTAAACTGAAGTCGACACGGGGTAAGGTGTATCTACCTAGTAAGATTTTGGTGGCACGCGAGGATTAAAAAAATACAATAAAATTAATACATTTATTGTACCGTTTACAATTGAATCTTAGAATCGACTGGTTATAATTAATTCATACTTTAAGACGGACACTCGCAGGCGCCGTCTTATCATAGAGACAAGTCATAACATCCCTTTGCTGTGTCAGCGTCTAGAGACGCACGGAGACAACATCGCGTGGGCGAACAGCGGGAATAGGGTGTATAACTCCTCCCTCCATAAGTTCGAAGTTATCAGAGGGTGCATTTTCCGTCTGATGACTTCGATTGATACGAAATCTATATAATAAAAAGGTAAATATGCTTATTACTATGATTACATATAGGAGTATAGTTCCTAAGCCAATGTTTCTCGTATTCACTATTCCTTCATTTCCACTAACACTGCTCACTATCTCACTATCACTTTTCTTCAGGACGTACGAAAGTAAACGAAGATTGTTCAGCTCAGTTCCATCCAGGTTGACGGGTTTTCTCTCTTGTAGTAGCGGTGCTAACATTGGTATTTCAGGAAATTGAATTATCGGTAGTTTAGGAAATGTTATCTTTTTACCCATTAGCTGGTGTTTCTTTAGGCATATCTCCTTAATTCGCACCTCACAGTCATCATCCATAGTAATTATGTATGGTCCTGTAATACTATGACGAGTTATTTCATTTTCACAGTATTTCGTGAGTAATTCGGTGGTTTTAGTGAAGAGAAGCCATCGGTTTGGTTGTATGGGCTCTATTAATATCTCATTAATTTCGACTGGAATTAGGTGACAAGAGGTGGTATTAGCCTTGAATTTCATCAGGTCGGCGACGCAACTATCTTCCACAGGTAGGTGTATATCTCTTTCATAGCACAAAAAGCGAGCTTCATCGATTTCAGCACATGGCTGGGAGAGCGATTTGGTTTTCAACCCTTTCACTAACAGGTAGGGGTATTTAGGCAGTATAAGGTGCGTTTGGTTTAGGGAATTAATAACAGGTAAGGGAAGGACTTTATAGTAAGTATATGTTTCATCTCGTACCAATGGAACGTTCATAATAAATGTTATCTGATTTTCTTTTAAATATGTTTTCAACTCTATGCTTTGTTCAATCTTAACTAGGTTTTCAGGGTTTACTGGATATACAAGTTTATCAGACTTTTCTATAATCATTAGCAATTTTAACAATTCATCGCTATCTAAAATTGACTGATGTAATATTTTTAATTTACTAAAAGCTACCGCAGTTTCAATCTCATCCAGTTTTATGTAGAGCATTTGGAAATTGTGTAAAAGTGAATTATATACATTAATTAAGTCGTTGTCAATTCGTTGCATTCTCGTTTCATTTAAAGATTGCTTTATTTCCCAAATGGCTTCATCAAACTGTATGAAATTATTATCGGTAGTGTTTGTAAGGTTCACGAGGGCATCCACCATTTCGGCAACCAGAGTAACTTTCTTTAAAACAACATTATGACTACTTTTTATTTCCGTAATCAGCTTATCATACTTAATCGCGTCTTCATTATCCAAATTCCCGGTAACAAATTTAATCAATGAACCAATAGGATTTAGTAAGCCTCTTTTCATTCTTTCTGAAGGAACGAGCTGGTGGAATTTTTCGGTAGTTAAATTCTTAATGTTTTCTACTTGTGTTTTTGCATTCATGAAATCTGATCTCAAATCCCTTTCGTTAACACTATTCTGAACCCGCATTTCCAACTCAGTATATCGATTTGAATTAAACTCTAAATCATCATATAGTAAACTTAAATCTAAAACCTTAATTATAGTCCACTTATCGTAGGTAACAATCGCCTGTCCCTCCTTGATAGGTAGTACTCCAGGGTTGTTAAGAATCTGCTGCAGCTGAAGGCCCTGGGTCCTGAGAACTTGGACCAGCAGAAGGACGAACCTGTGAAGGGCGTTTGATGTCTTTAACATGTACTTTCGATTTACGGTTTCGGACTATTACTGGTGCTACATTTCTAACAACATCTCCGGAGATGCGCGCTTTCTCATAACGCGGTTTATCTTTGCTCCTCCTAGTATTCACGCCTTTTATAAATACTACGTCCTCGTCTTGTATATTAAAGTCTTGTTCTCCTCCGCGTTTCTCTCTACTAGCTTCCTTTTTAGCTACGATTTTATCTGTTAGGTACTTATAAAGATACTTCGTTCGCTTAACATGCTCGCTCACTAATTGTTGTGTGTAGTGTTTATCGAAATTAACGTTAAATGTACTGGAAGCCTCCGTATGACCGAAGAGTACCTCAAATGGCGTGAGGCCTGTGGTGGAATGTATAGTGTTATTATATGACATCACCGCATATGTCATGACGGACGCCGCGTCTGTCATTTTGTGTTCATATTCCGCCAAACGGTAGATTTCTAGAATAGTGGAGTGGAACCTTTCTGTGAGTCCCATTGAGTTTGGGTTATGTGGCGTACCTATGTGTAGGTCGATCTTATAAAAGGTCATCGTATCTCTCATTAAAGCGTTATTAAATTCCGTACCAGGGTCTGAACTAATTTTTCCGGGAACACCATAGAATGAAAAATATCTAATAAGGGCTCTAATAACTTCAGGTGTCGAACGGTTTGCAATCTCTATTGCTTGCCCTACTTTGCTAAACGCATCTATGATAGTGAGGAAGTATGTGCCCTTTATAGTAAATAAATCGATAAAAAGTTCTTGTAAGGGTTTCGTTTGAGTCTGTGTTAACTGTAATACTGGTTTTAGTGGGTTTCGGTCGTATTTCATTTGTTTACACGCCTCACATGCGTTAATCAGTGTCGCTACGGTAAGATCCATATTAGTCCAAAAATAGGTGCGTCTTAAGTGTACCAAAGTTTCCTTAATACCCCGATGGCAAGTTTTGCCATGGTGGTATTTTAGGACTATGTCCCGTTGTTCGTTTTCGTCCTCTACATAAATTACTCTCATAGTGCATTCAAAAAACTTCACAGTACCCTTCTTAAAAAGCGTTATAATAGCTTCCGTAAAATCTTTACGATGGATTTCGTCCTCAAAATAAATGAAATGTTTTACTTTTGGTCTGGTATATTCTATTAAAAATTGTTTTATTAGGTCCGGTCTCCCAACAGGTAAATGGACTTCCAAAACTCTCTGTTTGTGCCTCGAAAGGTCCTTAACAGCGGTTTCGTTTCGGTTCCATGTGTGGATAAGAATTTGGTTAGGCTTAGAATCTATTGCCTCGCTCAGAATGGGAATGCCGTCTGTTTCCGTGTCTAGCGCTGAGTGAGCAGTTTCAGTACTACTGCTCGTTGGTCTTTCCGAAGCTGTGATGGTACAGCTAGTTGGGCTTTGTACTGAAAATGGGGATCGAGGTCTATTTTTGCCTATTGAGGGGATGCTCAAGGTTGCTTCTGAATCCGAAGAAATCAGGATCGGACTAGCGCTACGTCCCCGTGAGGCTTCCCTGTTATGTTGCCTACCTAATCTTTCAATGTCACCGGTTAACTCTTGAATATAGTCTTGTAACCGCTCATTGTTATCTACATTAGCTTTCATGGATTCGTTCCCATCGTTATCGAGGGCGTTAAGTTTAATACGCGACAGCGCATCGGCGTTGCTATTTTGCGACCCCTTTCGATACAATATATCATAGTCAAACTCTCCCAAACGTAGTTTCCACCTGGTGAGTTTACTATTTGGCTCCTTGATAGAATTGAGCCAGGCTAGTGGTCGATGGTCGGTGTAAATGGTAAACTTCCTACCATACAGGTATGGGCGGAAGTGTTTGGTTGCCCATACGATTGCCAATAACTCTTTTTCGATAGTACTGTACCGAGTTTCAGGATCGTTTAAAGTCCTGCTAGCATATGCAATCGGCTTGTCACTACCAATGGGTCCCTGGGAAAGGACAGCGCCTAATGCGTAGTTTGACGCATCTGTAGTTAGCACGAAAGGCTTTGTGAAATCAGGGAACTGTAATAGGGGGGCGTTGACTAATAGTTCTTTACATTTTTGAAAGGCCGCTACATATTGGTCTGTTATTTCCACTTTATTTCGTTTCTTTAAACAAAATGTCAAGGGCTGCGTAATCTTAGAAAAATCCCGTATAAACTTCCTATAATACCCTATCAAACCAAGAAAGCTCTTAATTTCAGTTGGTGTTTTCGGTAGAGGGAACTCTAGTACCGCTCGAATTTTATCGTCGTTTGGCTTAAGGCCATTTTTTGTTATTCCGTGTCCTAAGTAAAGAACGTCTCGTCTAAAAAATTCGCATTTGTCTAAGGTGACCTTAAAATTGGTTTCCCTTAGTCGATCGAATATTTTTCGTAATTTTTCCACGTGTTCTTGAAGGCTAGAAGAGTACACGATGATATCATCAAGATATACTAAGCAATGTATACCTTGAAGACCTCTGAGCACATTGTCCATAGCCCTCTGAAAGGTAGCCGGGGCTGTCTTAAGGCCAAATGGCATCCTAGTGAATTCATAATGCCCTGACTGGGTGGTAAAAGCGGTTTTGTGTTGGTCAGCTTTATTTACCTCTACCTGGTGATATCCGCTTGCCAAATCAAGCGTAGTGAAGTAGACTGACTTTCCTAGCTTATCAAACAGATCCGTTATGTTGGGCAAAGGGTATTTGTCATCTATTGTTATTTCGTTGAGCCGTCGATAATCAATCACCATCCTAAACTTCTTTTCGCCAGAGGCATCTGCCTTTTTGGGCACTAAATGTACTGGGGCACTCCATGGGGAGTGTGATTCTTGGATGACGTTGTCTTTGAGAAGTTTATCTACTTGTCGCTGTATTTCTTCGTTTTGAGTAGGAGGGTGTCGGTAAGGCCTAACATAGATCGGGTCTTCGTGTTTCGTTCTGATGCTGTGTTTTACATGGTTTGTAAAGGAGAGCGGTATATCTTCGCAGTAAAATATATCCCTGTACTCGTAACAAAGTTGTTCTATACATTCTCGTTCCTCTCGATTCGTGTGGTCTAGACGTAATTTCGATAAATTTTGTTTAAGTAAATTATCTATGTCAAAATTGTCAGAGGTGTTGTTAACCTCACATTCATCGCAATTGTATTCCTGAACTTGTAATGGTTTTGAAAAAGTCAAAGTTACCTTTTCTTGAGAAGCATTTTGTATGATTGTATGCGCAAATGAATTGGCGCACCTAACTATTGCTGTAGGCATTCGCACGTCCTTTCCAAACTCGATAAAATCTATTATTCCGTCACCATTTTGCAAATCTGTCGGTACTTTCACACGAGTTTCGGATCGGGGTTCTAGACTTATTTCATATGGGGGATTGTAGATTATGGGTATATCTGTGTCACACGTTCGCAACACTTGATTTTTCATATCTATTGTCGCATCAAGTTGTTTTAATAGATCTGATCCTATTAGGCCGTCGTATCGGCTATCTACATTATAGACGTAGAACTTATGTTTGGATGTACTTTTGAATGTTTTCAAAAGGGGAATGTGTATGACTTCGTCATGTCTACTCCGCGCGTGAGTGCTTATGACCTCAAATGGTTCATAGTATTTATAATTAGAAAAAAATTGAAAAGCCTTTGCTGGACTTATAAAAGACCTAGTACTGCCAGTATCAATCATAAAACGTGATCCTATTTCTGGGATTTCTATGTGTGGTAGCTTCAATATACCATCACAATTTAATTGAACTACTTCGGGTGGTCTGTCTTCGAGGCTGGTTCGGGAAAATTTTTATTTTCCAAATTTTCCGGGTAAGCGATAGCTAATTCAGGTGACTTTACGAAATAATTATCAACGTTCTCAGTATTCTCTACATATTCAATGTATGGGTAATTTTCATCGTAACAGGCTTGGTCGTTATAGCCGTCGAAAGCATCTAACTCATTACTATAGAACACGTTATCCATATCCCGTGGATTAGATAACATGTTTTGTCTCACGGGGGCTGCTGTACGCATAGATACATCAGTATTATTTTGTGGTTTCTGGACTTGTGGTTGTGGCGGAATGCCAAACCCGGACTGATTTGGTTGGTTCATTGTGAACCCAGGTGATGGTCTATTAAAGTTTTGAGGGGGCCGAAATCCTTGCTGCTGGTAAGGGTTACCACCGAATCTGAAACCTTGTTGATAAGGGTTACCTAACCTGAACCCTCCTTGTGGATTTTGTGGTACCCCAAATTTAAGGCCTTGCTGTGGCGTTTGGTTCTGGTTACCAAACCTAAAGCCAGAGACAGGGTATGGCTGAGTGAATTTATTTTGAGGATAAAAATTAGGTTTGAACCCTACATTCTGTGGAACCCCAAATTTAAAATTGTGTGCAGGGTTCGTGTTCTGGACAAAAACAGGCTTATAACCTTGAGGCCCTTGAAAGGGTGACAGCTGTTTAATATTTTGTTGCTGCTGTGGTGGGTTTGATTTCTTATTTTTGGCATTATATTGAAATAAGAAATTCACTTCTTCTGTTACAATAGTCAGAGCCTGCTCCAAGTTTGTGCAGCCTTTGAGACGTGCAATACGTATCATGTCCTCAGGTAGGTTATACAAGAAAACATTAAGAGACGCTTCATCATAGATAATCATCTTGGCTCGTTTTAAGTTAACATCGGCAAGTCTATTAACCTTTGACATAAGGGTGCTTCGAACTTGTTGCACCCTGTTACAAAAATCTGAGTATGATTCTCCTTGTTTAATTTTTAAAGTGTCTAACTCAATCGCAACGCACTCTTCCGAGCGCGGGTCACCGAAATGTTGGATGAACAACTCTTTTACACTTAGCCAGGTATCTACGTCTTCTCTTTCACTGAGTAGAGCCGCAGCTCTCCCAGCGATCCTACTCGTAATCGCATGAAACACATATAAATCTTGGGCCGGGTTTTCCTGGCCTCTAAAACGCGCAATGACATATTCACACTTATTTATAAATAGGATAAGCAATTTTTCCTCCCCTTCAAACTTGGGGATGATACACAAAATATCTCTTGGAATGATTTGGATTTCCGCCATATTGTTTTCACAAAATTAGAGCAATAAAATTATTAATAAACGAAAATCAGTTAACACTACTGCTATTCTAGCGATTTGGTCCAAAATAACGTTATATACTTAATACAGCCCAAAGGAATAGATTGGGAAGAGACGGAAAGTGAAAAAGTTTACTCACACGCCGCTCTGCTCCATATCCTCCAAGGTTAGCTGCTATGAAGATCCTCGACGAGCCGCCGTGTCCACTCACTTATTTATTTGGTCCGAGGATACCCGTGTCCTGAATCCGAAACCGCACCACGACCGATTTCGTGCCGAAAGCAACAGCCTGCGAATAGGATCTGTACGAGTATCCTACCGGCTGCGCCAGTAAGATTTTGGTGGCACGCGAGGATTAAAAAAATACAATAAAATTAATACATTTATTGTACCGTTTACAATTGAATCTTAGAATCGACTGGTTATAATTAATTCATACTTTAAGACGGACACTCGCAGGCGCCGTCTTATCATAGAGACAAGTCATAACATCCCTTTGCTGTGTCAGCGTCTAGAGACGCACGGAGACAACATCGCGTGGGCGAACAGCGGGAATAGGGTGTATAACTACCTATTAGATGTAGACACAAAATAGCTCGGCTATTAGCTTATAATATTCACACAGACATAAATAGTATGTCTAAGTTTAGTTCTATTATTAACACTGCGACTATTAGTAGTAATACTAATATACAGGTGACTTTAAAAGAATATAGCACTAGTGCTATAAATGTTTACAAACATTGTACTGAGGAGGATCCATGTGTCACCGTGGAGAATTCTTAATTAGGGTATATTAGTATTAGTGATAGGGTCTTGTTGTCTGAGGATGGTACTGGTGTCTCCAGCCTCACTCCAAAAATTAATTTAAACTAGGAAATGAGACAACAGGAGGTACGATTAACAATATTGTTAATCCTACCAAACGTATCTTCTTGCGCTCAATTAGTTAGTAAAAAAGGGCCTCAGCAGAACACTTTGAAATTATTCCACCAAAATATCCAAGGCATTACTTCCAAATTATTAAAAATTGAATTGTTTTTAGAAAATAGTAAGTTTGACATTATTTGTTTTACTGAACATTGGCTTAAGGATTACCAAATGCTTATCAATTATGAGAACTATATGGTGGGTAGCTGCTTTAACCGTAAAAGTATGCTTCGTGGAGGTTCCCTAATATTAATAAGAAATTGTTTTAAATATAAGCAACGTAATGACATAGTAGGTCTCTCGGTTGAACATTGCGTTGAACTGTCCTGTGTTGAGCTAGATAAGCATGTAATTGTGTGTGTGTACAGACCCCCAAACTATCAAAACTTTTCTTTATTTGAATCAACAATGGAAGATGTGATGGCAAAACTTGCAGTCAGTAATAAATCTACAATTATTTGTGGTGATTTTAATATCAATATTTTAGAAGAATGTGCAAATAGCAGTCGCTTATTAAATCTTTTTAAGTCACTTGACTTGACCAACAGTTTTACAGAACCTACTAGAGTCACTCCATCTTCTGCTACTTGTATAGATAATATTTTCTGTGATTGTGATTACTTAGATAAAGCAATAGTAAATTGTCTACCCTCTGACCATAGCGGACAAACTGTAACCTTCAGGTGTAATACACCCCCATTGCAAAAAGTTCTAATTAAATTTAGACCTATAACTTCTAGCAGATTAAATAGGTATAATATTTTGCTACAGAACAAGTTAAGCGTTATGGGCCTTGATGATATTAATATAGATCAATTGTATGATCGTTTCTTTTCAATAGTTCACACGGAATTCAATAAAACTTTTGAAAAAAAGACAAAAAGTATTTGCCCTAAATTTATATTTAGTGATTGGGCAACTAGAGGTATCAGAAAAAGTAGGGAAAGACTATTTGAGCTTTATGGCCTTAAGCCTTTTATAAACACTGAAACTTTTAACAAGTATGTTGCTAAGTATTCAAACATTTTTAGAAATACATGCAAGGTTGCTAAAGTACTGCACATTAGCAACAAGATCAAAACAGCAGAAAATAAAATAAAGACAGTTTGGAAAGTTATAAATAAAGAGACTAACAGGAAGAAAATACGTAACACTAGCTACACATTAGATACAGCATGTGGTCCTAAAAGCTCTAATCAGGAAGTAGCTCAAGAATTTGTAAAGTTCTTTACAGATATACCACAAAAAACAACGTAGGCTCTTATTTCCTCACCTGAACTCTCAATTGGTTTATTAAAGGCGAATGTGTCTGGCTGCCTGGTTGAATTTAAATTTAAACACATTAACCCTATGATTGTTATTAAAACTTTCCGGCAAATAAAAATCAAACTTACCGAAGATCTATGGGGAATGTCTGTCAAAGTTTGTACATCTATACTTGAGACTATAGCCCCTTACTTAGCTTTAATTTTTAATTTATGTGTAGACCAAGGAGTTTTTCCTGATTTAATGAAATACAGTAAAGTCATACCTCTTTTCAAATCCGGGGACAGTAAAGATACTAATAATTATAGACCTGTATCCGTGTTACCAGTTTTTAGCAAGGTTTTTGAAAAATTAATGCTTAATCAAATGCTCTATCATTTTAACACCAACAGAATCTTACATGATCAACAGTATGGCTTCACCAAGGGACGTTGTACAACTGACGCCGGTGTAACCTTATTAAAGCACATATTTACTGCGTGGGAAGAGTCTCAAGACGCCATAGGATTTTTTTGTGACCTCTCCAAAGCGTTTGATTGCGTAAATCACGACACATTACTTTTGAAACTTGAGCAATACGGACTGGGTAAACTTGCACTTAGTTTGGTAAAATCTTATTTGAATGATAGACAACAACATGTTCAAATAAATGGTGTTAATTCACAGGGGTTAAAAGTAAAAATGGGGGTTCCACAAGGCTCAATATTGGGTCCTTTCCTCTTTCTAGTATATATAAATGATCTACCCTATTTATTGAAAAACCAACCTCAAAATATGGTGTTGTTTGCTGATGACACTTCTCTAATTTTCGGGCCCAAAATCTAGATGACGTGAATAATGCCCTACTTCAGGTCCAAAATTGGTTCACAGCAAACAATTTGGTATTAAATGAAAAAAAAACCAAATGCATAAGATTTGCTTTACCGAATGTTAAAAGTAGTGATTGTGATATAATATTGAATAAAGAGAAACTTGAATTCGTAGATAAAACGGTTTTCCTGGGGATTACGCTTGATTCAAGGCTACAATGGGGTTCTCATTTGACATCTCTTGCGGGGCGGCTAAGTTCAGCAGCCTATGCCATTAGAAAAATTCGTCTACTGATGATACTGAAATTTCGTATACTGATGTAGATACCGCTAGACTGGTT
Organism: Xestia xanthographa; assembly: GCA_905147715.2. NCBI lineage: Eukaryota > Metazoa > Arthropoda > Insecta > Lepidoptera > Noctuidae > Xestia > Xestia xanthographa. The sequence continues at coordinate 8,762,321 of LR990660.1, read as the reverse complement.
TATTTTAGTTACTTTCATAGTATAATGTCTTATGGCATTTTGCTGTGGGGACGGGCTGCAGATATTGAGTCTATATTTATTCTGCAGAAAAGAGCCATCAGAGCCGTATATAATCTTCGTAGGCGCGATTCTCTAAGGGAACTGTTTAAGGATATTGGCATCATGACGGTACATTGTCAATACATCTACGAAAACATAATGTACGTCAGAAAAAATCTGCACCTTTTTGGTAAAAGGGGTGACAGACATAATTACAGTACTAGAAATAGGGACCAACTAGTTCAGCCAGGTTTCAGACTCGCTAAAGTAGACTCATCTTTCATGGGGTACTGTTTGAGATGCTATAATAAAATTCCACAAAGTATTCTTGAACTAAATGAGACGAAATTTAAAACATGCATTAAACGCACACTATGTAAGCAAGCATCAAGTTGAGCGATTATATTATCGCTGATAAAAATGCTTGGCTCAATGCTGGTCCTGCTCCACATGGACAGGGGCGCATAAATTGATAGCATTAAATAGTATTGTTGGAGCTGCTGAAGATTGTACAACTATCTTTGCATTGTATAGAATCAATCTCTTTAGTATTATATAAATGCATAGCCCATATTGTGTGAGTACTATGTACCAGTAGAAAGCTAACATTCACTGGAAACCTACGTCTTTTCTTGACTTGAATGTGCCCTGGCGGTTTGGAGTATGTCATGCTCACTCAATTGTCTCGCTGATGGTGGCGCATGTGTTTTTCATTTAGTTCCCTTCAAAATGGTTGAGTTGAATGGTGCTGATCCATGCGTCATGTCCGTGAACGGGCGCTGTCAGTTGTGACTGGTCATCTCTTGGTTGCCATGGCTTATTTGAATGAATTATTTTGAATTGTATTTTTTTTTTGTTTGTGTGTTTTTGCTGTGGACACTTTTACCGTGCACATCTTGCTACATTGTTCTCACATAATATACCATCTCAACGTGAATGATGTAACCAAGATTTTGTAACAATATTCTGATTTAAAAGAGTGTCCATGGAGTTTCTTGCCCGTTCTTCTCCATAGAGATCTACGCTAGGGAATGGGCAACTACAGTACTTTCACAGTTTTTATGTCTTGTGACTGGGACTGTAGCTACATTTAATTTTCATCTTTGTTTCGACAATTCAAAAGTGCCTGTAACTGGCTTACTTGAAATAAATGCTTTGATTTTGATTTTGATTGCAATTCTCGGCTCAAAAACACCCTCGCCTACGGCTCGGGTGTTATAATTCCGCCTTGATTGCAATAACAAACTTTCTCCACTTGTATCAAAATGTACTATTAAAATAGCATAACCTCATTGGTCAGATTAAGACCAACTATGGTGGCGCCATCTGAGATTTACTTTGCCTTCGCCACCCCATAAATGTGTTTTTATTTGAATACGGTGTTTGAATAACTTTGTTTTTGGTTTTCTCTTTCGTCATTAACAAATTGCTTCGTCGAAGCGAAAATAAATTAAACTACACTGAAGTGAATGGTGCAAAAAAGTTGAAGGATAGTTAGCTGTGAGTGCAACAAATCACTATCAAATAACTCAGGATCACGATGACCTCATAAACTGACTGATTGTAGCGAAATATTATTTCCGCTTCCTGTTTTTTGATATCTCATCATAATTTATTTGGTCGAGATTGGATTGCATTAGATCAGAGGTCAAGTTATTCTATATACCTATATTATATAATTAGTTTCTTTTGGTTGACAAAAACATAAGTAAGGAGAACACGTTTTCCTCGTCAAAACATAGCTAAAACCAAAAACCCACTATCAATAAGGTCCACATCCTCAAGTAACTAGCAGTCTCGTGATCTTTCGACATCTATCTTTAGCCATCGACCTAAAAGTCTCGTAACCTATCGGGCGCTAGATGGCGCTTTAATTGTTTTCAGCTTTCACGTAGTTTCCCAAGAGTGCAATTAATAGGCGAGATGAGCTGAGCAACTTTCCGCTGTCAGTTTATTACCTTTATGGTAGGCTAAAGGGCTATCAATAGGGATGATGGGTGACTAAAAAAAAATATGATTCTGTTTAGTCCGTCAGTTAGATTATCGAAAAATATTGGGATACGTGTTTTTTGTTATATCAAATTATCGAAGATAAAAATTGAAAAATTGACGAAGATAAAACGTGTCAAAGATCATGAGTGGGGGCTTGTGACGTCACATTTGAGTAAATAATGTACTCAAATGTGACGTCACACAAGTTTTCGACGCACTGTATCGTCTTCATTTTTGTTTACGTGAAAAAAGGAAAAAATGTGTGTGCAATATTTTTTGGAAATGTATCCGACGCACTAATAAAGTCTTTTTGTCATCTACCCTATTAGATCTGTAACAATGTACATAAGCCAAGCAGCACACTCCTAGCACCTCAAAGGCAGTGGCGTAGCTAGCATGGGTGACACCACAGAACATATAAAGGAGGTTAGAAAGGAAATAGATCCTGATTTGTATCAGAACGCGTGACGCCGCTTGACTTTCACTCTTTAACTTCACTACAAGCAAGAGACCAATGCCTACGCGGATTACGCACACAAATAAACAACACGCACTTAGATCGTGAGTTTGCTATTGGTTGTCACACTAACGCAGTGACTGCGTTTGACGTACACTCATACACGCGTAAAAGCTCATGTATGCTAGGGCGACTAAAAGGTCGATTGTTCATATCGATAAAATTAATGTAATCTTGCTTCTAACTTTGCAAGTATTGTGGACTATGCGGACTTCTGTAATGCATGTTATGAACATTATTCATGCGAATAAAATAATAATATTCCACAACTATCACACAACGCCATCTAGTCCCAAGCTAAGCAGAGCTTGTGTTATGGGTACTAGACAACTGATAAACATACTTATATTTATAAATACATACATATTAAAGATAAAAAAAAAAACAAAAACAAAAAAAAAGACCTCCCTCATAATCTATCGTAATAAATAATATTATTTTAGTTATAAAGTGTACTATTGATAATAATCCATTGTATCATAGTAATTATCGACATTGTTTACAAATTGGCACAGCACTATCGATGTGCCTAGAGTTCGTGGAATTACACCTTTGGTTCGACACTCGGGACTCTCGCAGTGAACGTACATTGTGCGATCGCTCACGTAATGCAAAATGTATAGTCCATCTATTGCAAGCAATGTATTACTATTCGTCTGCTTGCGATTATTTCGTTTTTGTCTACAAACTTCATAATGCTAATGTTATAATTACAAATATCACAAGTATTTTAATGTTTTTGGACTTACCGGTGGAAAGAAATTCCTTCTCGTCCTACACTACACACCTGACTTCTTTTCTGACACGTTATAATAGCGCAAGACGGCATAATTTAATATTTTTTGCGGAGCTTACGTACGCTGTCAAAACAAGAGAGCGATTGCTGGCCGGTAAATTAAATTTCGGTTGATATTGAGCATTTGCTCATAACCGCAGCGCGCGTGCCCCGCCCACAAGGCCCTTCTAACCTCCTTTATATGTTCTGTGGGTGACACCCGGTGCGGATATTGTAGGTGCCACCCCAAAAATCAATCAAAACAGTTAAAATAAAAATTACGTTTGTCTATCGTACAAGGAGTCATTTTGTCGATTTATACAGAAAAAACTATCAATTGAAAAAAAGAATAAAGTGGTAAACTCAATATAAGACTGGTATAGTACGGAACCGTCTCCACGCGAGTTAAACTCTCAATTGGCCGGTTTTTATAGGTGGCACTAGTGATGTTCACGGTCGGGTGTTACCCCTAAGCGGGTGACACCCGGTACGGGCCGCCCCTGCCGCCCCCCCCTAGCTACGCCACTGCTCAAAGGCTTTCATTTCTTACCACTCGGATAAGTTAGTAGTAGTAGGTACTCCTGGGTGCAGCAGTAAAGCCCTGTTCAAGCCATTGGGCAATGCCACTTGCGACGCAATAACTAATGCCCGTTTCTAAGCAACTTCTTTCATTGCTTTTCTCTGCATTTGGAGTCGTGAGTCGTGACGCATACCGCGTGAAGCCCGTGGGTGTGGCCTTGGGGGTGACATGGTCCCTGGCGGAACCACATTGGCTTTAAGTATAATGTTACATAAAAAAATCTATCATCATCATCATATCAGCCAAAAGACGTCCACTGCTGGACATAGACCACCCCCAAGGGGGGGTTTTGCCATAATCGCCACGCTTGCGCTTGGCAAAAAATCTATGAAATGTCTATAAAATTCTAGTCCTATTAAAAATATCTATATCTCTAGTTTCGACGTAAACTTTTATTTAAAGTGGCTGCGCTGCGGAGTACCCTTCTCGGCGAAATCACCATGATATATTTATTACACTAAATATTATAAGCAAATATTAAGTATCGAATAATTCTATAACAATTCTATATTGAACTAGTACCCCCAAATATTCAATCTAATTTAAATATACGATCAAAACGGTGCCTCAAACTTTCTCTTCGTAAAAGTCGCTAAGCGCCTAGATTGAAATTCTTAGCAAATAACGTTAACGTGAAATATCATTCAATGTTCTTCGAGGCGTTTAGTTCATTAGCTTTTAGATAATGTTTTTTTTTTTACTCAATTTATTTTGGTGATGATTTACTTGAAAAAATTAAAAATATTAGTGAGAAATATTAAAGGTGGTAAATTTATTACGATCCCTATACCTAGCTGTTTCAATATTTATTTTAACCTCACAAATATTGAATGATATTTCAAGTAAACGTTATTTGCTAAGAACTTTAATCTAGACGCTTATCGACTTTTTGAGAAAGTTTGAGGCACCGTTTTGTTTATATATTTAAATTAGATTCTGTATTTGGGGATACTAGTTCAATATAGAATTGTTATAGCATTATTTGATACTATATATTTGCTTATACTATGTATAGTGATAGATATATCATGGTAGTTTCGCCGGGAAGGATACTCCGCAGCGCAACCACTTTAAATAAAAGTTTACGTCGAAACTAGATATATACGTAAATTTTTTTTAATAGGACTAGAATTTTATAGACATTCCACAGATTTTTTTATGTAACATTATACTTGTTAAAGCCAAGGTGGTTGCCAGGGAGCATGACACGCCTTCGGGTTATTGTTATTATTATCAATGACTGCCTTTTAATTTGAAATTCGAATTTGAAACCCGCTTCGGCATTGTCTGGCAACACAGAGATTTATGAGAATTGTATCACGATTTAGATCTATAACGGATAAAGGGGAGTCACGAGTAGTGCCCGTATTAGATAATTTAAAGTTACCTATGGCTATATGTATACAGGGTGTTTGGTTTATGGACCGACACAATTTTTCCAGGGATTTGGGAGGTCATTAGCTAGGTTCTACCTATACACCCTATGTCCTAAATGTCATGGTTGGTTACGTATGTTTTTTTTTTCAAATGAAAAAAATACCCAAAATGTTTCCTTTAATGCCAAATAACTTTTTCGTTTGTGAGTGTAATGGCACAAAATAAATTTTGTTGTATTCTCCAAAGTCTTCTAAATCTAAATAAATCTTTGTTGGATAGAACTGGTTTCTAGAAAATTTCTTACGAGCTACCAAAGTTATTTTCTTTTTTAAATGTATGAAATTGTACGACTTCAAAATTTATTATAAAAAAAACTAAAAGCCATTTTGAACTTAGCTTTATTTTGAAAAGTTCTTTAGTTGATACCCTTTCTAACGGTATGCGACATATCACAAAGAACCATTCATGAAGTAGTCAAAATGTTAGTTAGGAGAGCCAGGATTAAGAAAATACTTATAAATGTTAGTATGTTTTTATAAACTAAAGTTATAAATCTTTTTCAAATTTGATTCAAATTAACCCAATATTACCCATACATCCTATGTCCCAAATGTCACGGTTGGTTACATATGTTATTTTTTTTTATTGAAAAAAATATTCGAAGTGATTTCTTTGATTCGAAATAACTTTTTCGTTTGTGGGTGTAATGGCACAAAATAAATATTGGGTTAATTTGAATCAAATTTGAACAAGATTTATAACTTTAGTTAATAAAAACATAATAACATTTATTAGTATGACGACGTCAGCGACGGCGGAGCGATAGGGTTGTCACCATCTTGATTCGGTGGTAAAGGGTCCATTTCGTAGGTGTCGTTGAATTATAACACACAGTGTAAATATAACCTCACTTTTAATCAGATAAACTAAATAAACAATAACAGGTGATTATAATTTAACTAGGCAAACCGACAGTTTCGTTTTGGAGAAGTGACTTGGTCCGCGTCTCGATGCGAAGTGTCCGTTCGACAATCCCCACCTTACAAAACGACTCTGCCCACGTGCCGCCATTACAAAATAACGTCACGGCGTTTGCCCCACTACTACATTAATCAATTGAGCAACTTTTATTAAAACGATATCGTTATCCACGACACGGCCAGCCTGACGGTTTACACGTCCTCGTGTGTGTAAAATAACCAATTTCGAAGCATTTTTGAGAACTCTGCCAACCTGACCTTAACGTTTAATTACAATGACTCATGCCTCAACAACCAAACAAACTTCTAAATCATTTTAACAACTTAAACACAAAAGGTTCTTCCAAGCCTCATAATTATCAAATTTCAAAAAGAAAACACACCACTCATGGCCCGGCTCGTTATTGCCACCCATATCGTCATCACCTCATGTGATACGACCAACACTTCATCTAGAGTCCGCGACTCCCAGGTCAATACATGACCGTACAAATAGTCTCCTTCGAGACCCAGGTCCCCGCTACACCACTAGCTGCCCATCGCGCTCTGAACAACTCCACACCGAGTTGCAGTTACGACTACAGACTAGTGCGTGCAGTGCGACCAAATAGCCATGGTACACCACTAGCTGCCCATCGCGCTCTGAACAACTCCACACTGAGTTGCAGTTACGACTACAGACTAGTGCGTGCACTGCGACCAAAATATAGCCATGGTATGTGTTCTATTTGCTTGTGGAGGCACCCTCCTCACCATCTTCTACATTAAGCAAATCTAACTCAGCATTACTTGGAGGAATCTTTCGTATGCTACTTCTTCTCTTTTCTCTCTTTTATTATGGGCTACTTATAACTTCTATTACCAGTAAAGATTTCAATAGGTAACAATTACCATCAACCAATTCTACAATTTTAAATGGTCCCGTGTATTTCGGGTCTTATTTCATCTGATTTCTCTCTTCATTCAGAGTGACGAATAATCCCAGTAGGTGCGCATGCGCTAATTACACACATGTCCACGCGACGTTGTCCAGGAGCTGCGCCCGCCGCACCACCGCTGCTAGTACCGCTATTCAAATTCGGGTAGGCTGATGTCGTTAATCAAATCTCGGGTAGTCTGATGTCCTCGTGTGATGGTTACCCTGCAAACAAATATTCCACGGCAGTATTTTGTTCCACTCGGTCACTCCTGATCAAACTCTAGATTCATTGGGTCAGTGAAAGTAAAGAACTCTACTGTTTTATTTTAACAAACATCATAACATCACACGTGTAATCCCGAAGGGTTAAACTGAGGTGTACCTAATGAAACACTCGCACTTCGCCAGCCATGCTTAAGTCCCATGAAATAGGGGGCGAGCCTACTGCCATCAACTGGGCACAAATCCAGACTTCGTGGCTGCTACTAAGAAATCCCAACAACACTTCGCCCGACCTGGGAATCGAACCCAGGACCTCATGGTCAGCAGTCACGTTTGCAATAACTAGACCAACGAGGCAGTTGACTAAATCAAACACGGTTAAATTGGGAATAATCGAAAATACAACAACCATTGCCCTGGGCCATGTACCAAAGTCGTTCGAATCAACCTTGAAAACTCTATTGCAACAAAAACTACGAAACTTACAGAAACCCTCGAGTAAAACCTCTAACGTCACGGCTCTTCAGCCGACTGGCAATCGCATTGCTCTCACATCCATCAAATGGATCTGCCATGTGCATCACCCAGTGACTACACACTACGGTCTTTCCAGACCCCGACCTCCGCCAGAGCTAAACACGCATCGCGCCCCACGGACCACGACTACGTAATAACTACTGGTACGGTCAAACACACTACTATAACCGAAAGGGTACTAAAACAGTGGTACACAACGTATGCAACGCACACACTACGCATGTAACGCACACACTACGCAAGCTACGCATGGACTACGTATGCAACGCACACACTACGCATCCACTACGTACGCACTACGTATGCACTACGTTCACACTACGTATGCACTACGTATACACTACGTATGCACACCATTATAGCTCCCCGCCCTACAGGTGCCACACAGGCTTACAAGTGCCACATAGGCTCAGGTTGCCACACAGGCTGCTACCGCTTAACACTTCGATACCCGTAATTACAGACACAATTAAAATAACATCATCAAAATCTTTATCAACATCGACTGGTACGTGACCCACTGGCGCCAGTCTTCCTTAGCCTATCCTGTACATATTTGTAGGCACGCTTAGAATTCAAAGCTTTCAGTTTATGAAGATCATCGTCCAAAATCTCAAACACTCTAAATTTACAGGTAACATTAATTTGCTCTCTTTAATTGAGGAACATTTGAATCCAGAATCAATATCAAATTCGAAACACTCACCAGATTGTTGCAATTGCCCGCAAACACCTGTCACTTGGCAGATGTCGACGCGCCGTTCGGTTACGACTCCACTTCTGCTGCATGTGCACATGTGAGATTTGCGAGAGCCATGACGAGGCACCGCCCTTCAGTGCCTTCAGCTTGATGAGCGATGCTCCCTCGAGTGTTCATCCAGGCAGATGTCAACCGTTGCGCACCAGGCACGTGGATCAGAATCTGGGTGCTCTAAGTTCACTTCTGGCAGAGCGATCTTGGATGATGAGGCTGGTGTTCTCATAGCCTTTATCAACTGCATCATATTCCGCTGCTGGATCTCGAACGTTGTGCGCTAGTGAGATTCAGATCCCACTTCTGATGACGACGTCAGCGACGGCGGAGCGATAGGGTTGTCACCATCTTGATTCGGTGGTAAAGGGTCCATTTCGTAGGTGTCGTTGAATTATAACACACAGTGTAAATATAACCTCACTTTTAATCAGATAAACTAAATAAACAATAACAGGTGATTATAATTTAACTAGGCAACAGTGTTGCCAGGGCCCTTGAGTCAAAAGTTACGTTTCGTTTCCTGAAATGTTACATTTTTGCTGAAAAAGTTACATTATTGTTTTTTTTTTTTTTAATTTACGTGTTTTTGGGGTCGGAGGTCAAAAGGCAAATTGATGTCAGCAAAATGGCGGAATATAAATTAAATATTTAGTCTTAGGATAAAACAAAACTACAAGAGCGAGCGTAGCGAGCTCGACATTTTTTACAACATTGCCTCTGTTAAAATGCTATAATACCATTCTATGGCATCAGGCAGGAAAAGCTATAACTTTTTAAAATCCTGAGCCTCTAGGGGCAGCTGCCTCCTCCTGGCTACGCCCATGAGAAGATATACAACTAGAATATTCAGTTTCAATTCCGTCAAACTAGTTCAAGCTTGGCTCATGACGTATTTGGTCCGGTTCAGGGGGGGGCAATTGCACCCATTGCCCCCCCCCCCCCCTGTATCCGCGCCTGCTCTCTTTAATGTGTATTTTAATGTGTATTAAATTGAGTACTTATTGGTGAATCTTTCATAAAGGCCTTATTTTTGTTATTTTCTTTTTTTCTGAAATCACGAAATTGAGACGCAAATTGGAGACAAAAAAAAACATCGAATTTGCCAACCAGGCACGTTTTTTTTAAACATTGTAATCACATTATTGTAATGTAATACTCGTAGAGATTTAAATTACAGTAATCAAAAATCGTTAATTTGATATTTTACTTGTTGGCACCTGCAATAAAATATTTATGGATAAGATATTTTTATTAGTTTCAAGTTATAAACTTTGACATGCAGTTTGCCAACAAAATAAAATGTTAATAAATAATAATGCAATGCATTTCTGTAGCTACGAAACCGCGAACGGCGGGAACTCGCGAAGTAGGAAACGTGCGCGCACACGCTCAAGCAACATCAAGTTTTAATTTATGGGTGATACGATTCATTTTGTCATGGCGCTTTCCATTCAGAGCCATCTCTGAGTATGTTACGGAGTGAAATACTTTTTAGACCCGCCAGTTTTAGGTGCGTTCAATTTGGATGCGTTGAATTGAAATGCGTTCGTAAACTGTTTGCAATAAAAATCTAGTATTACAAATCTCGTTGTTCTCAAAAGTTACGAAAATTGCCTTAAATATAAAAATTACTTACATGTTACGCGAGGGGGTCAAAAGTTACGAAAAATGTAAGAAATGTAACCTTCTGGCAACGCTGCTAGGCAAACCGACAGTTTCGTTTTGGAGAAGTGACTTGGTCCGCGTCTCGATGCGAAGTGTCCGTTCGACAATCCCCACCTTACAAAACGACTCTGCCCACGTGCCGCCATTACAAAATAACGTCACGGCGTTTGCCCCACTACTACATTAATCAATTGAGCAACTTTTATTAAAACGATATCGTTATCCACGACAAGTATTTTCTTAATCCTGACTCTCCTAACTAACATTTTGACTACTTAATGAATTGTTCTTTATGACATGTAGCATACCGTTAGAAAGGGTATCAACTAAAGAACAAGAACTTTTTAAAATAAAGCTAAGTTCAAAATGGCTTTTAGTTTTTTTTTTATAATAAATTTTGAAGTTGTACAATTTCATACATTTAAAAAAGAAAATAACTTTGGTAGCTCGTAAGAAATTTTCTAGAAACCAGTTCTATCAAACAAAGATTTATTTAGATTTAGAAGACTTTGGAGAATACAACAAAATTTATTTTGTGCCATTACACTCACAAACAAAAAAGTTATTTGGCATTAAAGGAAACATTTTGGGTATTTTTTTCATTTGAAAAAAAAAAAACATATGTAACCAACCATGACATTTAGGACAGAGGGTGTATGGGTAGAACCTAGCTAATGACCTCCCAAATCCCTGGAAAAATTGTGTCGGTCCATAAACCAAACACCCTGTATATCATGGGAATACCGAATACACACTGAAACTAGCGGCGTCTGTATTATTGTCGTCGTGTCTTGTGCAGATGTAAGAATAACAATCATTTCGGGTTTTGTGTGGTCACAAAACCTGAAATGATTGTGGGATGATATGGCCTTTAGAACCTTACCTTTGGACAATTATTAATCAATACAGTTTTATCTTCACAACGTGAATATTGTTGGCCGGTTGCCGCTAGCCCGCTACGCCCTCGGATCTAAAACAGTCAATATGGCAATTGCCATAATGACTGTTTCAACAGCCTCAGCTTTCTAACTGACCGACTCTTTGACAATTCAGAAGTGCCTTTAAATACTTTGTGTGACATGTGATGAGTAACACCTCTCCCAAGTGCTGTCAACGTACCCGGATCTAGACCTACGTCAGCCAGTCAACCAGAGGCGTCTCTAGCCCATGTAGCGCCCGTGTGCAAACATTACCCTAGCGAGCGCCCAATGCGCGCGGTCAATGGAATGGGTACAAAGTACAAGTAACCACAAACTGTCAATTTTCCCCAATAGATAATAAACTCTATTGTTTGGAGATTAAGAAGAAATTTGGTCGGTTTTGGATACCATGATGTGCTGTTAACTGTTTTTAGAATTATACAGGGTGTTCTTGTGTTTACTTTAACAAGTCAAAACCTACCCATGTTAATATGTATAATAATAGCTGTTACATCATCAATGTCCATATTTTGAATTTTTTTAATTCTAATTACGACCTCTTATAAACATACAAAGTTCAATAACAATTGAGACTTTGGGAAGGTGAGCTCACTGCAAGCGAGGCCCACTGTAGACGGGTAAAAACATTTTTGGGGAGGCGCCGAGTGGGGCTCCGTAGCGAGCGGCGCTCGGCGCCCCCTAGACCGCTGCGCCCGTGTGCAACGCACGCCCTGCACACTCTGTAAAGACAGCCCTGCAGTCAACCCTGCATTCTGCAGCTCGTCGATCCATTCTATTTATGTACCTACTGATAGCTATATTCCATACTGTAATATTTACATCTGTCAGACAATAGATAAGTACAATTAGATAGACCTAGCATTAAATAAATTAGGTCATCGTCATCACAGCGTGACTACACCCACTCCTGGGTACCTAGAGGGTGTAAAACACCTCTTAACGAAGCCGAAAGGCACTTGTTCTCCCCGTAATTGCGATCATCTTTTTGTTTTACACCATAACTGGGAACCTTCTAGATATGGTGATATTGGGGGTCAAAGTTCCAACTTTTTGACAAGTTTTTTTTAATACATGTTTTTAAAGTAAGATTTTTACTTTAAACACCTCTACGACCCCCTAACTAACTATTCAATCCATCCATCAGCACAATGATTTGAGTGCGTTACATTGAGTTCTACCACAAAACATTTTTCACCCCAAAAAAAAGTCGTTTCCCAGCAATATTTTTTGCGTAAAGTTACTTAGTTTAATGTACAGAATGCTTGGTTGACGGCTTCGTGATGAGGTCTTTTACACCCTGTATTATGCCTCGATCTGTTTGTGCCAATCTCCGCTCCTCGTGCCAACTTCAATATTATCCGGGTTTTACCGGCGACAACTACAGGTTCTTACAGTTAATTGCAGTACTAATTAGATTAATTATAATTACTAATCTAATGTGATAAGAGCTTAAATCTAAATTAGGTACAATTAAATTGAAGTAATTTTTAAGAATAGGTAAGTATCATTCTATGCATAACTTCCTTGGTAGTAATTAAACAGACTGCGCATCAGACGGACTGTATAACAGGAACCGCGCGCAGTCGTTATATTCTACTGCATGCAGTTGTACTTTTGACTTCGTTCAGTCATGATATCATTGATATCAACTTCACGCGGTCGGCTGCAGTCGTGTGCAGCAACCACATCCAGTTAGTGTGCAGTTGCAACTGTGGGATAGATAACTACATAAATCACTATAGTAGATAATTCCATTGGTGGAAAGGGCCTTTAATAGAAAGAAGTAAGGACGCAAAGGGGGACCTCTATTTGGTAGCATTAAAAGCTATGATTAAAACCATGCCAATGAAGCGTAGGAGTTAAGTTAGCAAGAAAACTCACCAACACTTTCATAGAAAAACAAATTTATTAAAAATTCGTGGAATTACAAAAGCCCCCCCGACCCTACAAAAGCCCGTCATAAATTTTCCCGTCATATGGAGGTAGGCGCGTCAAGTAAGTACTGCCCTGGCTTGCACGTAGCTGTTTGGACGCTGGAGCCGAGGAGCAGGATGCAGGACCCGCAAGGTAGGCGGTAGTAGTGCCGGATGCCCGATGCCCGTAGAGGCGTCGTCGGATGCCGGATGCCGGAGAAGGCGACTCGTCGGGCTAGAGTGTCGCCACCATGGTCCACACGGGTTAAACCCGGTCAAAGAAAAACCCGAATTTTGGTCCCTGGAATTTACGTCCAGAATGTAAACATGGGGTTGATCTTTGAGCGTTGAGCTCCTTGAGTTATAAGTCGAGCTACACGTTAACTGACAAATGATTGCACTGACTGGACAGGTCCACTGAAATCTGTATGGTTCTTTCTTCAATTCTTTCTTCAAAAGACCATCTCAGACACTAATCTGCATAGTCCTCATGTGAATTGAGCAAGATTATGTTTGGACTTCAAAAGAGACTATGACCTCTGAGTTTGTTTCGGGTGTTTCTTCTCAGAGTAGTCAGGTACGAAACACCGGCCCCATCTAGTTTTAAAAAATGACGTGTAAAAATGTTTGTAAAAACCTACTTGCAAAATAAACATCATTTATCATTTATGGAACTGACGAAACTGCGTCGAATGATCCCACTGAAAATACTGTAATGAGTTTCAAACCAACGACACCACTGCTGTATAACTGTATTCCATCTTTGTGGTGACACTTGTAGCCGTGTGGTATCCGGCAGAGTAGAATAGAACCAACCCATTATACTCACGGGTGTTGTATAAGGCGACTAATGTCTGAGGCAGAACATCTTGCGCCTCCGTAGACCAGAGAATGGACAGCAGCGTTTTCTGTTAGTCTTTCATCACTGCGATCTCCAATCCGCCTGCCAAGCGGGGAGATTACGGGAAATTCCTCTCATCATGGGAGAGGCTTATGTCCAGCAGTGGACTTTATGGGCTTTTGTGGTGGTGTGGTGGTGATACTTGGGGAAGGCTATGTCCACCAGCCGATGTTACCCCCTACACCTGGTTCAGGCCATTATGCCCCGCCATATATAAAAAAACAGCGGCAGATATTCTCGTTTAAACAAGGTCAACGCCCAGAAACTAAAAAGATAGAATAATAAATGCTGAATAATATTCATTGAGCAAGATTGTATCAGAATTCAATTGAAGTCCGATGCGGATTTACGCGGTGGTTGGCCTCGTAATCTTTGGCCAATGACGGCACCAGTCGCTGAGTAATATTAAACACATTACCTACTATCCTACCTATAAGCAGTTCTATTAGTCTTTATTTAAAAGTTTATTTAATCCAAGCTAGGTCAGGACCACGGTCAGCACTGTAGATGAGTAGATAGAACATTAACAGCCATTTTCAATAACTTACTAACAGGTAACGGAGGGTTTCTATCTCTGTCTGTTTGACATTTAGCTTACGGACCGTTAGAAACAAAACGTCACAGAAAAGCTTTCTTTGATTTTTCTTTAGTTCATTGATAGCAATTTTGGGTCATAAAAAAAACAAAAACAGTTTATTTGACCGTTTAAAATAAAACACTGCAGATATGATTATAATTTGATTGAATTAAATCTCGAGGGTGTGGTTTCACTTTTGGTCAATTCATTTCAATTCGATATGGTGATACAGTCATCTAAGTACTTAAGTTATAACTTGTGATAGGTACCTACTCAAACACATTTCCATAAACTTTAATTGTTATACCTTTTAATTTTGATATCTATTAGTATTGATGAAGCGGCGGAGGAATACGATGTTGTTTTACAGTCACCGCCAATTATGTATGCAAAACTATAAGTCTAGTGAAAGAACCTGGAAAACAACTTTGCCTAGATAGATTGTGTGAATGGCCGCTAGCAAGAGTGTCAACACTTGAAATAATTGCAGCTATAAGTAGAAGATGACAATGATGCATTTTGGTGGTCGACTGACGTTGACAGGAGGTATTGCATTGCGAAAAGTAAAGATGGCGACCATTATGGCGGCAAGTGCTGCTAACGCGTCAAAAATGCTTGCAAGTTAATGATTCGCCGATCGACACAAATTATATAAAGAGGTAAGCTTTGGATGTAAAAAGTCCGATACTACTCATCCGTGATGCCGTGGCACTCGTGGGGGGAAGCTTCCCAAATAATGTTGTAAAACTTTATTTTAGGCACGTGCATGGGCTGTATGTTTTACTATCTCTTGTTTTCATTATAAAAGTGGTACAACCAGTACAGATAGTGCGATAGGCTACTTATGTTCTTTGGATTTTCCCACGAGAACTAGGGAAACTTAGATCAAGTCGACTTTATCTTTATTTAGAAGCACATAATGTACCTAATGATAGGGTGAGGACTTTCTACTTTCGCGCCTTCTTGTAAATGGTCAGTGCCGGATGCTGTAAATTAAAAACAAATGCTGTCAAATGCGTCGTTTTACAGATAACTCGAAAGCCGAAAGAGTGGAACACTTACGAAAGTCTTTATTCAACGAAGGACCAGGCAAAGAATAATGAGTGTAAGGCAGCCCCACAATTCACCACTAATATATACAGGGTGGAATTTTTGCATGCCTCCTGGAGGGAAAGTACTCTAAATACTGGAGATAGCAAATTTTACTCAAAGGAAACATTCCTTTATTTTTAAAAAGAAATTAATCTGCATTCAAAGATTATGAAAATTCGCTTGCGACTCTTGGGAATCGAACCGACTAAATTCCAAAAAAATAACACCCTGTACTTTTATGGCACCAATCGATGGGGTCAATCATGAGGATCAAATCTCTCTAACAAACATGATACATTAAATGAAAGGAAAACCATGATATCTTAATTTATAAATTAAGGCCGTCTGCGCCAAGCAAAGTAGGTATTTAACGCTACCACCCTTTACGCGAAACGAGTCGTGCACACGCGTCGCCGACTTGAACCCAAAGCTGAGCGAAGTGTCACAGTATAGGTAAGCGTGTCGTGTAGGCAGTAGGTCAACTTATTTTATTAAATTGTCAGCTTGATTTATTATAATAGGTAGTAATTGCGAAAACCTAACATTTAAATGTAATAAATTAATTTGAATAGATATTGTAAATGCAAATTGCTGCAAGTCGTATTCAATTATTTGTGTACCAGACGGGTGGACTCGTGTTTGGAAATTCAAAAACTATAACGGAACCAAATCTGAGCCACTAACCGCCCTGTACCGAAAGTTCCGGGTGTAAACGTTAGCTTCGTGGAACGGAGAGGTGGGTTTGGAAAATACTGCACTATTATTGTAGATGGAGAAGAAATGAAACACTATTTGACTATGGTAAGACACTACAAGCAGACAATACTGGAAAAACTGAGCTGAAACTATAATCGGAAAGAACTGTTAACTATTCGGATATCGAAACGAAACTGACTGCTTGAATATCGTAAACAATACTGACTGTTCCAATGTCGAAAACAAAACTTACTATGCGGTGCCTGCGCTGTGCTTTCATACTATTAGCAGACACACAAAAAATATTCGCGAATCCTCTAGCGGTGTGTAGTATTTGTTCGCTAGACAATCTTTTAATTCATACAAAAAGCATGAACAAAAAACATTAACAAAAAAATACAAAGGAAACTATAAGCAAAAGGATAATAAATAACTCGAACGGAAGAAGGAAGTAGGTACTTTACGCTCTCGGCGTACGGTCGAAATTAAATTAACATTTCTCGATGTTTTTTATAAGTAGTTTGCGTACGCGCACCTGTGACGAGACTATTCTCGAGGGAATTTGTACCTACTTACTTTTAAAACTAATAATAACAGAAAGCACTCGACAAAGAATCACAAACACGGCAATAGCGTACTTTCTCGAACGTTCTTTCTATAGACTATATAAAAACACTGTTTGAGACACTTGTCGCGAACAATTTGACTAGGTTTCTTACATTGTTTTTATCTCACGAAGAGACACATGCTTTATTTGTTGTATGTGTCACCGTAAAATTGTAAATACCGTTAGATTATAATCTATCTCGTGAGATTGTAAACTCGTTCGTTGAGGAATTCCCTCGACTGTCTATGGTCTCCATCATCAGACCAATGGCACTTACAACCCCTAAGGGTGCAAAGTTCTCATCAATAGAAATGAATTAAATCCAAACACAAGGTAGCTACTGTAAAACGTTGAGGAGTTCCTTTGACTGTCCTTCGTCTTTATCATCAGACCCCTAAAGATGACCACAACCCATTTAGGTGTAAAGTTCTCATCAATACAAATTAATCAAGCCCAAACACCAGGTAATTATTGTGAATCGTTGAGGAGTGCCCTCGACTGTCTTCGGGTTCCATCATCAGATCGAGTCCAGACTTTCTTTAAATAGTAGTGCTCTAAAATACTCAATGAACAAAAAAACAAACGCACTAGTCGCACTACGATGTTCAAAGGTTCCCCTCGATTTCTCTGAGATGCCATCATCAGATCCCAGTTTCATGGTCATGGTACTACTCTTGGAATATCTTCTTTCCAACAAAAAAAGAATTATTTAAATCGGTTCATAAACGACGAAGTTATCCTACGGTCAAATTGTGAAACCTCCTCCTTTTTTTAAGTCGGTTAAAAAAGACTGTACTGTTATAATTACACTACGTTCTTGAAATAAATCGTTCGATAAATCGACGGGACAGCCGTGCGCCAGCAAAAGGGACATAGGTCCTACCTCGTCAAGGCCTGGCGGGCGACTGAATCCACGTGCGCAAGCCGTTTTCTTATATAATAATTTATTATTAAAAGGATTAAATTGTTTTGAAAAAATTAACCACAAATAATTGTTCTATATGTTATTAACTTTGCTTAGATATTTTTTTTGGAAGTAAAACTTTCATATTCTCCAAGTAAAATAAGAAAAACATCAAAAAATATTCGAATTAGGCTCCTGTTCGGATTTTTTTTTCATCGAGTGAAGTTTTTGATATCATGTTTTGAACCACAAATTATCTTAGTAAATATAGTCAACTATAATATCTATTTTTTTTGGCTTTAAAAAATCACTATTTCTTGGTTTACTATTGAATCAAAGTTATGTAAAATTGGGAAAATTGGGACTACCTGCCCTTAAATGGGACAACATAGAAAGAAAAGAAAGAAAGAAAAATGTTTATTTGACGTCAGCTAATAAAGCACATACACAATACTTAATATAAAAAGATACAAAATAAGGAGGAAAACATAATATGTGCTGTGTGCCTCACGGCTGCGCCAAAAAGGTCCATTTCAGCATTCATGCCAGACAGACAGTCTGACGCTGGTCTTCCAATGAACCTTGAGGGGGAAGTGCCGGAAAAACAGTTTCAAACATAATATACTATAGATAAATGGTTACAAATAAATAGATAACGAGTAAATTAATTAAATGTGTATTTACGAGTTTGGATAAAGAAAAAATGTAGGTAAGTAGGAAGTATTTTTGTGTTCGAACGTAACACTGGTAACAATAAATAAATACAGTGATAAGCCAAGACAGCATAATTTTAAAAGAAAATAAAGTAGGTAGGTATACTTTAGTTTTAACATAAAACAACTAAGTACTTAGATGAAATATAATATCCACTACAAAGAAAATATGTAGGTATATATACGAATAGGTATGGTATGTGTTAATGTGTGCAGGCTAAAAAAACAAAATGAACCTATATAGGTACATTGTATTTTTTTTGTTTTTAGGGATCTTATGGAAGATTGCAAATCATTCCAACAGCGCGTGGCGGCATCTTGAAACATCCCCTGAAGGCTGTGGTCTTATTTCGAGACATTGAGAGCAGATTGGCCGTCAGAGTAGCTGTGGTACTCGCTGTATTAAGTTGCTGTGGCGCTCAGTGTGTGTGTCAGGTTCAGTACTTGAAAGAAGATATGGCCCGTGAATAGTGTCGCAATAGTTCGCGTGTATGCATAAGTAGGTACGTACACGGTGCAGTCGTACGCAGGTGCTGCAAATTGCTAAGCGTTTATATGATTGAAACATTAATTGCGACCATATCCAATTTCTGCTGTGCTGCTAACAAATACTGCCGCAATCGTGATCGGAATGTGTGTATAGTGCTCAGTACCCGTAATGGTGGGGGAATGTTATTCCACACTTTAGATGCAGCGTATCGGAAACTACCCCTAAAAGCTGCTGTCCTATGAGACTGTGTCGATAATTGCTGCGCACATAGCCTAGGTGCGCAATCTCGTCTACTAGCCATCCAACTTAACTTGTCGTACAAATACTTCGGCTTCGTAGTCCTAATAACACCAAAAAGAAGACACGCTAGGTGTAACTTTCGCCTCGACTTCATTTTGAGCATACAGTGTTTGTTCAGATAAGGGGTGACATGACTTCTAGGGGGAACCGAGTAACAGAACCGAGCACACGCATTTTGGACTCTTTGTATGAGCCTATCCGTACGAGCCAGCAAACGTGGGCCGTAAACCGTATCAGCGTAATTTAGTTTGGATAGTACAAGAGTTTCAACTAGCTGTTCGCGAAGCTTTTCAGACAGGTAAGGCCTCATTTTGTAGAGCAGTTTCAGGCGGTAAAAACAGTTTTTCACGGAGTTAGCGACGTGTTTCTCGAACCTAAGGCTGTTGTCCATACACAACCCTAAGTTTCGCGCCTCATTAACTCGGTCAATAGGCTCACCCATTAGAGTCAAATTAAGGCTTATGGGTACCTTCTTTAACTGCTGCCTCGTACCAAACAACATATACTTAGTTTTCAATGGGTTTAAAGCTAAACAGTTCTCATTTGACCAAGCGGCGATTCTTTCCAGGTCGTCATTTAGATCTCTTATAGCTGTGTCAATGTCTTCAGGCTTAAAGGACAAATATAATTGCACATCATCAGCATAAATGTGATATTTGGATTTCTGCAGACACTTTATAATGTCTGCACAATATAAAATAAAAATAATCGGACCTAAGATAGATCCCTGTGGAACTCCTCTTTGTATTGAAGTGAGGGCCGAACTCAGGGTAGTACCGTCCGGCAACCGTAATTCTACGAGTTGTTTTCTGTCACAGAGGTAACTATGGAACCACTGGATTGCATTGTTGTCAAAGCCGTAGTATTTTAACTTAGATATTAAGAGTGGGACATTTATGCAATCAAATGCACGGGAAAAATCAAGTAGCACCATAAGTGTACACATTCCCTTATCTTGGGCGGACAAAATGTTATCGGTAACGTCCAGCAACGCTGTAGAAGTACTGCGCTGTTTCCTGAATCCAGATTGTAGGTCAGGTAATATATCGTTCTCTTCCAAAAACTGGGTTAATTGACGGCATACTACCCTCTCCATTACCTTTGAAAGACAAGGCAGAACACTGATAGGCCGCAAGTCTTTAACCTCATTAGGGTTTGGATTCTTGGGGAGAGGTCTAACTGTTGCTATTTTCCATTGGTTGGGAAACTTAGCTGTCCATATGGAGCAATTAATCATGTCAGTGATAGTTGCTAAGGTGTATGGCAAAGTCAGAGTAAGCATGCTCAAGTTTATGTTGTCGTAACCTGCAGCATTAGACTTTAGGTCAGATATAATGCGGGAGACATCATTTTGGTCTACCGGACCAAGTGTGAAAGTAGCTTCACTATATCTGTTGGTCTCATAAAATGATATAAGCGAAGTGCTAGGTACTGGGTTTCCAGGGACAGTCAGAAAAGTGTTATTAATAATGTCTGCATTTCTAAAATGTGGGGGAAGGTCTAATCGTTGTTTAGAGGGTGCAAACGTGGATTTAATATTCTTCCATAGTAACTTTGGATTATTAATTTTATTATTTATATTATGTTTGAAGTATGCAATTTTTTCATTATACAGGGAACTTTCAACTAGAGATTTCAACTGTTTGTAGTATTTCTTTTTTATTTCTGATTTTGTACTCCTATACTTGCATAGTGCATTGTCTCGTAACGCCATCATCAGTTTAATAGTGTCCGTAATCCAAGGATATGATAATTCCCTAATAGTGCAGGTTTTGAGTGGTGCGTGAACATCAAATAAAGATATTATGCAGTGATTAAAAGTATCCACCATGTCATCAATATCGGCTTGTTCAGAAACACGCTCAATGTTTGATTGTGTCAAATCTTTATGGAAACTATCCAAACATATATCCTTAATTGGCCTAAATCTGGTTACGTAAGGCATAAACTTGTCCCGCTTTATATTAAATTCACTGACTAAAATGGAGTGGCCAGTAATCGATCCAAAGGATTCCACTGTCGTATATCTAGGCCTTAGGTCTGTGCATAGTAGGTCGATCAGAGTTTCACTCGTATCTGTAAAATGAGTCGGCATCGTGACTAGCTGAGCGAGACTCGTGTAATTTAAAAATTCTTGCACCTTTTTAGTTTTAGTCTCACTAACGTTAAGCATATTTACATTAAAATCGCCCAGCAAAATGTAATGATCGCAATTTCCCAGTGTGGTAAGAGTATCCGTGATGGCATCCAAGAAGAGGTCAATGTCAAACCAAGGTGGCCGGTACGCTGTACCGATGGCAATTTTTTTTCCGCTTAGCGAGATTGTCAGCCACATCTGTTCGACGGAATCGAACTTGGGATCAACCGTGCCAGAACAGATACGCGCGCTCAGGCCCCGACGCAGGTAAAAACCAACACCCCCACCACGCCCCGCGCGAACAGCTGTAGGCCGCGGAGCGTGACGTAGGCGGTAGCCGGGGACAATGGGCGCGCGCCCCTCCTCGCCTGCCCGTAGCCAAGTCTCGTTTATTGCCATAACATCAAAACCATGCCTGTCCATTGCACAAATCAAATCGTCATGGCCTGTTCCCAGAGACCCTGCATTAAGGAAGCCAACTTTAAAAAATCTGCCACTTTTAGGCATCATGACAATATTGAAATAAAAAGGCTACTATGGGTATCATTTGATTTGCTATGACCCGTGTTTCGTATAATAATAACATTATTAGCTTCAAAGGAATAATTGCATAGGTATTTGGATATATTATTAATTTATTATGATTGAATAGTAGATACGTGTAATTATAAATGAATCTGAATATGTTTAAAAGTCGTGCTTGAGATGTTTGTATGTTGGTGTAAATAATAATACGTGTATGTTGAAACCGGTTAATGAGCCCGCTGAGTTGCGCCGCCGTATGACACACAGCTGCGACGATTAACAAAGACAATATAACATAATAATTGTTGTGCCATGACCATTTAGGGACATACAGAATTGATGCCATGGGTACCTTATAAACTAAAAACACGCAGCAAAAATACATTAAAAAAAAAACGGAAATTAAAAAGTTAATGAGAACAATTAGAAAAAAACATTTACCAGAAAAATCGTTATATTTAGGACAGTATGTGGCCATCGGTAGCCGACAGAGGTGTGGGTTCAAATACGCGCCGTATATCTGCCTCGCAGCTGATTTGGAAAGTGGCGTCTCCGGGTTTGTTACGGGCAAGAATACGGCCTCGTTTACACCACACAAATTGCCACCCGAGCCGTCCGCCAGCCTCTCGCGCCTTCCGAAATAATTCCCGATTCTGCTTGGTAAGACGCTCGTTGACGTAAAATCGCGCTGGCGGGCCGGGCATACCGAGATCAGCAGAAGTCATGCCACGACGTACTCGTGCGGCCTCCAACAACTCGTTGCGTAGATCGCGGCGCGCAAGGCGCACGACGAGAAAGCGTGGGCGGGATTCCACCGGCGTTGGCTGCGTTGCATTTATGCGTCTCCCTCCCAGTCGCTCGGCGCTCACAATATCGCGAGTCTCCACATTTACGCCCATTTTAGACGCCACCAACATAGCCGTATGGACAGGGTTTTCACCACTCGCCTCAGGCAAGTTTGATATTTGTATATCTGTGGCAAGTAGCTCCTGATCGCGAACATTTATATCGCTCCGCAATTGGGCAATTAAATGATGCACATCCGTCGATACCTGGGCGTGAACCGGTTTTTGGTTTTCCATAATGGCCACTCTTTCCTCCAAACTGCTCATACGGTCATTTGTGGACTTTAGAGACGATCTCAACTCAGCCAAGTCATTTCGCAGTAACTGAAACTCACTCCGTACTGTGTTGATAAAATCTTCCTTAAACTTCCTCAGCTCGGAGGTGAAGTCTATGCAGAGTTCAGTCGTTGCAACAGAAGCAGTGACGTTAATTGGACTCGTATCCATGAGATTTACCGACCTGTCGTCCAGTGGTTCCTTGGCCTGACCTCGTACAGGCGTTTCGGACCGGTTGTCCCGCACTAGGTTCTTCTTGCACTCCGGGCAGTGCCAGGGAGATGCTATGGGACCTGTTTGGTTCAACCCAGCGCACTGCCGGTGATACCACAACACGCATTTGTTGCATTTAGCGGCATCTGCCGACGCGAGAAATTTACCGCAGGCTCCGCACTTGAGCATCGTAGAATACTCAATCTTGTGTCAGTTTGCCTTGAAAACGATAGATGGCGCTGTTTTCAAAACGTACGTTATGGCAATTTCTATGGTGTTATGGCAAGTTGTGACACCGTAAGACGCAACACAGCTACTATGCCAAGAGACGCAAACACTGAAGCTATGTCACTAAGTATTTTCAGACACTGAGCAAAACGACTGTTATTATTTATACGTATCGGGTAGAAGTTTAGCAGTAACAGAATGGTATGGAGTTTTTGGTGTTTTATTTATTGTACACAGCACTGATTCACAGGATAATAGTGTCACTTGTAAGTTGGAACTTGTTAATGACTTTCACAATAAAGTTTTTGTAAATAAAGTACTTGTTTTTTTTTTTAAGAACTTAAGATATATTTTGATACTGTCATTCGACAAAAGATCCGTTACCCCCCACATAAAGCACTTTTACTCAAAGGTCCATCCAATTACTTATGTTAGAACTTAATAAACAATTATCTTTTGACGACATTTATTGATTAAAATGACGAAGAACTATTTAGATAGGGAGATTACAATTGCACAAACAAACACGTGCAAATTGCAATCTTCTTTCTTCAATTGTAAAAGTCCATCCTTTGAATAAAAGTGCTTTAACGTATTGAATTTATCCCATTGAAAATAATTATAATAATTATAACTTTAGATTTCATGGCTTTCCTTTCATTATATTATACTATATAAAGCTCGATTACCACTCACTCACTGACTCACTGACAGAATTGTTCTCCCTGATGGTGGATGGGAAGGTGGGTATATTTTGACAGATTCGTAAACAACTAACTCTAAATAGTATGGGAAAAGTGCCAAACCTCCCCTTTTCGCCCCCCTTCCTCCCCCTCCCTATCGTATCTCGGA
Organism: Xestia xanthographa; assembly: GCA_905147715.2. NCBI lineage: Eukaryota > Metazoa > Arthropoda > Insecta > Lepidoptera > Noctuidae > Xestia > Xestia xanthographa. The sequence continues at coordinate 8,737,754 of LR990660.1, read as the reverse complement.
AACCAAGAGACTTGGAACATTTTTATTTTCAGATTCGTATAGAGGAGACTCGGAAAAGTAAAAACCAGTTTTCAAAATTGACCCCTTTTCCCCCCTTCTCCCCCCTTGAGGCGGATCTCGGAAGTTGAGAGACTTGGAACATTTTTTTTTCAGATTCATATAAAGGGGCAACGCGTTAGTCAAAATCATTTTTGAAAACTCCCCACTCTCCCCCCCTTCACCCCTCCCCCCATCGTATCTCGGAAACTAGGACACGTAGCGGCTTTTTGATTTTTACTAAAAATTATTATTGAGGAGCGTTTAAATTTGTATACGGAGGGTATCCTCCCCTCCCCAACCTCCCCTAAAAATAAAAGGGCTATAACTTCGTAACGGTCAGAGATAGCGATTATGTGTTTGAACAAATATTATAGTAGGCGTCGAAACCTGTCTGGTGGTAGGTAGGTTCTGAGTGGAGCGAACCTGCGAGACCGAGTGGAGCGAAGGGGGGAGGTGGCGAGCGAAGCGAGCCGGCGACCTCCGCAGCGTAACGAAGGTTGAGTGGGTGAAGAGTAACTCAGGGCGACGACAAGCAAACTTTAGGGTAGTGTATTTTTAATCGGTCTAAGTTTTTTAATAAGGTTTATAGGTAATATTTTTTTTAAATTAGTTTTTAGAATGTTTTAGGGGTTCTTAAGGGTTTTCATACTGATTTAGGGGTATTTGTAACGGTTTTTCCAATTGGTTTAAGGATTCTTATGGATTCTCAAAATTTATAAGGGTATGGAATACGTCTCAAGAACACGACGACACGCGAGCTGCGCGCAGCTCGCGCACCCAAGCAAATACTAGTTTAATTTATAATGTTTGTTAGAGAGATTTGATCCTTATGATTGACCCTATCGATTAGTGCCATAAAAGTACAGGATGTTATTTTTTTTTTATTTAGCCGGTTCGATTCCCAAATGTGGCAAGCGAATTTTCAAAATCTTTGAACGCAGATTAATTTCATTTTAAAAATAAAGGAATGTTTCCTTTGAGTAACATTTGCTATCTCCAGTATTTAGAGTACTTTCCCTCCAGGAGGCATGCAAAAATTCCAGCCTGTATATTTACGAGAACGACGCGACGCAAGGCGCATCGCCCGATGACGTGAACGGGGCGTTAGCCTAACGAGGTACCATTTATTGTTATTGCACGATAGAAAATGCGTGTATGTACAAGATTATTGTAACACTTACGTTCGGTGAAAGTAACGTGAATTAATAAAGTTACTCAATATATTGCTTACGCTACCAACTCACAAGCAAAATGTAATAACAAAAAAATAGAGCAGTTTTTTGTAACCATAAGAAATTGTGGATAAGACTGACAGAAGCCCGGAAATGTGAAGCAAGTGTATAATTACTCAGAACTGAGTAAGTGGTTTAGTTCCAACTGAATGGGCCAAGAATCAGTAATAGGAACCTACGTTTGGGGGATTAAGCGCAACTGCTTAGTTTGAATTTCTTGGTTCGATTCTCGAGTCGGCTGAAGTGTTAATAAGTCTTTCAATAAGGGATTGGTGGAATTTCGGCTTGATGTGGTGTCTTCTGTACTATCTGGGATTATGGATAACATGCTGGTAACAGCAAAATTCCACCTCACCAAAACACGCACACAGCGAATCTATAATAAGGTAGATAATACCATAAAAACAATAATTCCAAGACACCTATGATCTCTAAAAAACACTTTATTTTGGGCCAGAAAACTCGATTTATTTTCCATTAATTGCCAAATTCGATGTTTAGTTGCTTTGAAATCAATACAAATTTGAGTCAGTTGAATAAACAGTGACGTCACAGTTTGCCATTGCCATACAAAATCTATGAGAGAACCGCGTTTTGACAGCTCTTAAAAAGTATCTCAATTGATTGGTGTGTCATCTACCCCATTACCTACGTGGTCCTAAAAATAAACTCACCAAACATCTTTTCTAAATAAATAATTGTTAACTGTAACGAAGAGACCTAGTTAATATCACAATAAATCTTAATCAATTCGTTTGATTAAAAACATTTAAATTCACCTTCATCATCATATAAAAACTCTCCGTTATTTCGTCAGCGTTGGCTGTCTGCGTTCATGCCTTATGCCTAGAAATAAAAATGTAAATGTACATATTTCCAGTTTTAGAACTTGGTAGAACCTGTTCCAGGTTCATAAACTTGAACTTGAGAACAACTAAGTAGCGTAGGTCCGGTTTAGGGTCGCCATCATTTAGGTGTTTCGAGGATCTTCAACCGACCGTCAACCAAGCATTCTTTATACCAAACTGAGCAACTCTTCGCGAAAATTATTGCTGGGAAAACACTTTTTTTTGTTGGGGTGAAAAATCATGTTTTACGGTAAAACTCAATGTAACGCACTCAAAACATTGCGCTGATGGACGCATTATAGGTACACGAACCATTAGGTATTAAACGAGTTAGGTATATAAAGTAAAGTAAAGTTAAAGTTCAAAAATAGTACTTATTTGAAAAAAAAAATGTGAAAAAGTTTGGACTTTGACCTCCAATATCTCCGTAACTAGTATATAGGTTCCCAGGTCCTGTCCAGAACAAAATAATGATCGCAATGACAGGGAGAAAAAGCGCCATTCGGCTTCGTTACGGTCTATTTTAAACCCTTTATATCCGGTTTATCCCATATCTACCCGTGGGTGTCGTAAGATAAGAAGCGACTAAGGGATTACCAGAGAATGGGCAGCAGCGTTCTCTGTGCTTTTGTACAACCGTACTGCGATCGCCAACCCGCCTGCCAAGCGTGGCGATTATGGCAAAACCCCCCCTTGGGGGAGGCCTATGTCCAACAGTGGACGTCTTTCGGCTGATATGGTGGTAGTGATGGATATCCGGTTTGGCACAGGTACAATACTTTTTTCTCGGGTATTCCTCCTCTATTTACCTGGCGGATGTAACATTATTAAAATTATCATTGTTTAAATAATTTACTATAATCAAGATAAGAATTGCGGTTACACGATCTACGAAGACAAATGTACCGCTGATGACCATAAATACCTCTTAGGATCTTAGGTGTAAAAAGTTTTTATGACGTTCTGAGAAAAGTGTTTTGGAAATTTCGGATTCCGATAGCCGATAGCCTCCTCCACCTATTTACGTAGGCATTGGTGTCGATTCTGTTGTGCACAAACTAAACTTAATTTAGGCTATTGCTATCTTTTAGTAAAAGGCAGTGCGTGAAAAGGACAGCTGTAACTATGAACTAAGTTAGAGATGTCAAACTAGTTTATGCTTAGCGCTTCACCGTGTTTTTAGTCGACATGTTTTTACGTGCACCCTTCCTTTGTATAGAAATATTAGTTCCAACTAAATTTGACAGCTCTAAATTACGTCCGTCTCTTTCTGGTTGTATTAGAGAGAAAAAGATAGCAATAGCCTAAATGAAGTTTAGTTTGTGCTCAACAGAATCGACACCATTGTATGTCTAAAATACCCAGTCTCAAATAATCTCTAAACGTAAGCTAGTTGAAGGCTTTTTGCCTAGATTTGGGGCCTGCTGATGGGAAAAGGCTCGCCCTCTATAAACCCCGGCGGTGGAAAGAGCACGACGGATGATGTCATTAAGTAATGCTATTCGACCTGCACTGTTACTGCACGAAAGGACATGGTATCTGAGGCAGTCGACTGCTTCACAACATTGATTGCGATGTAGGGGGGGCCGTAAGGAGAGCCTAAATCCAGGCATGTGGCGAGCCGGTGGTTCCACCCAGCATAGTGCCTATGTTGCGTGATGATAGTGCCTGAAGCCAGAGGCCCGACTCTATTCGCCCACAGCCAGAAAGCGGGCACGCTGACAGCTTTGTGGGATGACGTATTAATTAAATTGTTCCAAACCAACCTGCAGAGCGGGTCGTCTCTAGTTAGTCCCCGTTAGTCTCATGGGAAGACGGGTTCACGGGCCGATCCGTATCTGGGCAAGCCACTTTCCAAGCGCTAAAATTTTCCTGGTGAACTTTGCTGTGATGTAGACAGAGGACAAAAAACTGGTAATTTTGCAGACGCCGAGGCCACCAAAACGGATGAGTAATATGGCTTGCAGCCACACTCGGTCGTCTAAAGCCACATTTAGTATGGATGGTAAGTGCTGTGAATAATATGGATGACGACGACTGACGATGGACTAAAAAAATATGATTCTGTTTAGTCCATCAGTTAGATTATCGAAAAATATTGGATACGTGTTTTTTGTTTTATGAAATTAATAAAAAAATACGAAGATAAAACACGTCAAAGATCATAAGTGGGCTTGTGACGTCACATTTCGGTAAAAATGTACTCAAATTCACACGGGTCACAATCACACCACACGGGTTATCAACGCACTGTATCGTCTTCATTTTTTGTTAACGTGAAAAAAGAAAAAATACGTGTCCAATATTTTTTCGAAATCTATCTGACGGACTAATAGGCTAGTTTCCACCATCGATGAATTGCAAATCTATTTAGTCCGTCAGTTAGAGTATTGGAAAATAATGAACACGTATTTTTTGTTTTTGTAAATCAATGAATATTGACAAAGATAAAACGCATCAAAACTCGGAGAGTGGGGGCTCGTGACGTCAGAAGTTCAGAACGCACTAAAAATTATACCACTGCGTAACGTATTGAGAAATATAAAAGCGTCGTATCTTCGTCAATTTTGGTTTACGTAACAAAAGAAAAAATACGGGTCAAATATTTTTTGATAATCTAACTGACGGACTAATTAGATTTTTTCAGTACACAAGCCCCTCCCTATTTGGTTAATGTTGTCCAATAAAACTGGCTGCTTCCACGAGAGAGAAGAGCGCAGAAAATAAATAAAATTTAGACCAGAACAACAACATTTAATGATGAATGCCGAACGTAAATTAATTTTAGAAAGCCTGTCCGAAATGTCGTTAAAATTTTTGTGGGACTTGAAACAAAGCAAGAAATTGGGCTATAAGCTGGTCCCAGGATTTAAAGCATAGTAAGTACCTTATCTATTCCTTCAAGACTAGACATTTCTTCATGTTCTTAGGGACATGTTTGTGTGATGAGCATGGACATTTGTTTCCGAGTCATGCATATAATAAGTATGTATTTACAAACAAAAAGTATATATGTAGTATATCAACTCTCTGGTGTCCATGACACAAGCCTCGTTGCTAAGTGTGGCACTAGATGGAGCTGTGTGTTAAGAGCCTATACTACCTCAGATTAGCAACTCTATTTGTGGTGGTGAACTTCGTTTGTAATACTGTTAGAATAAAGTTCTAATCAGCTTGCACTACAAAGCGGTTGTTACGTCAGTCGCTGCGGCCGAATAGTGCGAAATGAGTGGTTTTTATTCTTTATAAAATCAAATTTTCGTCTTTTGGAAAAAATAAAAAACATAAGACCTGATTTATAGTTAGTTCAGTTAGTATGCAAAGTTTCATGATCTAATTTGAAGTGCTTTTTGAATACCAGCGGTTTATTGTTCGATTTGGAGGTAACTTTGAGATTTTTTTCTATCGAAAAATTTTTATGAAATCGTGTTTTCGCCAAACACAAGACCTAACATTAATCCTCAACTTTACCATATATTTATTTTAAAATTAATGCTGCAGTATTTTAGGCGTAACGGAGGATCATGCTAAGCCATTTGAGGTAGTATAGGCCCTTAATGTCCAGCAATATTTATTTATTTATTTATCCAATTAGTTGTGCCGCCAGTCTCTTGCGCACGTCACCAGTTGACAGCGTTGAGGAGGAGCTTTTTTGATATATTTGTTTATTGTTAGGTTCCATCTACAAACCAACCTAGGCAAAGGTAAGCGGGACTCAACCTAAAGACCTAAATAACCTAACAACCTAAAGATCAACCCGAACGGCTATTATTATTTACCCACGAGCTCCTCGAGTTAGATAAGAGTGTTTAATTTTAATTTTTAAAAACATTAATTATTTTTGTGTGTCCTAAATATTTCTTTCTTAGATTATGGTGACCTTATAAGCCCCCTCCATAACTAGGTTTGAGATAACGTCATAAATAGATACAAATATAAATTGAATATTCGTGTAAATCTGTAGTTTTATATTACGGAGATGCTTAGCCATAAAATTATCATAGATTGTTGAATATTATTCCATTGGATACATTTTCCTTCTCAATATAAGCACATACGTTTTGAAGAAATTGTAGGTTATTTGCTTTCAATTAAAGTTGGAAAATGAATTAAATTAGAATTAATTTAAAAATAGTAGCAATCTTGATTTACTTAATTCTACTTTATATATCTAAGTTTATTGTATTTGTAATGTAAACAAATAATCTGGAAATATTGCTTTTACATATTAAATAATATATAGATTTATTTATTAAAGATTTGCAGCTTTATTGAACTGACGTTAACCACCTATTTCAAAAAAGTCAAAATTATTTATTTTGCGGAAAATGTGATACAAAAGATGGCTAAATAATATCTATAGATCTTATAAAGTTTTAAGGACATAAATATACAAACAAAAAAATTAGGATATTTTTTTCTCCTCCACTGACTGCTGAACGGGTAAATTGGCTGCAAAAGTTCAATTTTGTGAAATCTAACACAACCTTCACCTCTTTTACAAACGTAGCATACGTCAACAAACCTACACGGATACAGATTGACAATGACAACAAACAAATTCAAATCAAAATTCGAATTCAATAAATTCATGGAACGCGATGATTCAGGCTATCTGCACGGCAATATAAAGTGGCCAAAGGCCATGTTCAATGCCAGTTGAGTTCTGCGCGTGAGAACACACGCTACGCTATTTTAGCAATATTTTTTTTATTTTTTTAAGTTCTTTTTTTAAAATCGCCAATATGGCGTCTGCCGTGATTAAGTTTAGTGCCATATTGTTGTTAGTTGCTGTGGTCGCTGCTGATGTTTGTTAGTATTGTTTTTTTATTTATTTATTATTTTTAAGTTTAGTTTGGTTGTGCGGGAAAAGCTCTAATATTACACGTTTTTTTTTGGATTTGAAAACTGCAATGAAGCGTCGAAATTTAAAAACTTAACTTAACTTTTAAATCAAAAATGCAACTCTGTTTTTAAAGCAATTTACTTTGAGTTTATCCTAAAACATAAACAACAAAACTAAAAAAACCGGCCAAGTGCGAGTCGGACTCGCGCACGAAGGGTTCCGTACCATTATTTAAAAACATTAGACAAAACTGCAAAAAAATCACGTTTGTTGTATGGGAGCCCCCCTTAAATATTGATTTAATTCTGTTTTTAGTATTTGTTGTTATAGCAGCAACAGAAATACATCATCTGATACAGTTCATGAGATACAGCCTGGTGACAGACAGACGGACAGACAGCGAAGTCTTAGTAATAGGGTTCCGTTTTTACCCTTTGGGTACGGAACCCTAAAAATGGACCGAAACCTAGAAAATAGTTACATAACTTTATAACTAGCGGACGTCACGCGGTTTCACCCGCGTAGTTCCCGTTCCTGTGGGAGTACGGGGATAAAATATAGCCTCTGTTACTCGCTGATAACGTAGCTATCCATTTGTTAAATCAGTCCAGTAGTTTTTAAGTTTATTCGTTACAAAAATACAAATCTTTCCTCTTTATAATATTAGTAGGAGGTATCTTAGATTAGAAATAGGTTAAAAGTATACCCAACTGTAGTGTTATCATTTATCAATTACTAGTCACAATAAGTATAGGTTTACAGCAAAGGAGATTATTAGTCTCACATTATCTCTTCAACACAATAATAGTGTCAACGATCAGGGAAAAGTCTTTGTAAACAAATACACATTAGACAATTAGTATGCTAGATGCTTCATGATCGTTAAATATATGTATTAAGGTGAAAAAAAATGACTTTGACCTTGAAAAGTCATTGATTGATGATTTTGATGATTATAATTCTGTAACTACATACGTCTTACAGTCGCGAACAATATTTTAATCAACGTACAATCTAGCACTGGCCAAAAAATCTAAGAAAATTTGAATTTCGCGGGCTACCCTGGAGCCTCAGCCTTAAAGAGGTTTCAGCACATATCGCCTTCCGTTTTCAGGAATCCGAAACATTCTCTTTTTAATTTTATAAACAATAGTAGTTAAGTACGTAGATATTTAAAACAATAATTAATTTAACTAAGGTATTAACTAAACAATCTATATTAAACCCCTACTTTTCGTAATGAAAGCGTAAAATTGGAAGGGTTTTTTAAGCACTTTTATTAGTACACTAGTTTAAGCTACTAAAACTCTATTGAAATAACCATACTAGTTCAGTGTCGACAATAGTTTCAACGCTTCAATAATATAATTATATTCACAGGATGATGCATATGTCCGTAAAAAAACGGTTACAATTACGATTCAGTGATCTTGCAATTCATATGTAAAATAGTTTTTTCGGGACATTGTTAGTACGAATTTGAACATAGTTTGTTCTTAGTTCCGTGTAGGTACAGTAATTTTGTTAAGGAATTTCGATGATTAAGCGAATGAATATTATTGTTAATAAGTTACCCTTCTATAGAAAGTTGTTGTGGCCATAAATACCCTACTTCATTATCTTACAACAACAATAAATAAATAACAGGTGAGACCTACTACCGGGTATATTTTATTTTATGCAAATGAAGTGTTGACCTTTAAAATTCCATATATTTTGTCAATAAAAATAGGTAGTAAACGTAAACATTCTTTAACAACAAGTTTTATCAATTTAAAACAGCTTGTAATTTTTTTCCATATATTTACTTAAAAGGACTGTTATGTGAGAGTGGACTGTATGTTTTAATATGCTTTTAATCTATTAAAAGAAAAGCGCTTTTTTAAGAATGGTAGGAAATTTTACTGAGTATCATAAGGCTCAAACAAAGCTCTAATACAAATCATAAACAATCAATAGACAAAAAACAAGAAGGTGCGTTATGCACAAGGATAGTTTTTCCTGAAGAGTGGTGAACGCGTTACAACAACGAAAACATAATTATGTACACATTTATTGCCCCGTTTCCGTAACATTTAATTACAACTGCCAGTCATTTTTATTTCGTTCCATTTCTTTAATAAACATTTTTATATTAAGGCTGATGCTCAAGGGTACCCTGGAGCATTCACCTTAAAAACCACATTCTTTGAAAGTAAAAAAAAAGCTAAAAAATACATACTCGTAGTGTGTCAAACAGTTAAATAGTTCTATTCATTTCCTCGTCTGTATGGTGTCGGACGTAAAGAATAGCACCATCCCATATCTTCCCGTGGGTGTCGTAAGAGGCGACTAAGGGATTACCAGAGAATGGGCAGCAGCGTTCTCTTTGCTTTTGGAACAACCGTACTGCGATCGCCAACCCGCCTGCCAAGCGTGGCGATTATGGCAAAACCCCCTTGGGGGAGGCCTATGTCCAGCAGTGGACGTCTTTCGGCTGATATGATGATGATGATGATGATTCATTTCCTTGGCTGTACCTACGTACTACAAAGCCAAACTATTTACACTCTGTCACAAAGATGATGTATGTCTATCTCGCCCAGGCCCCATTGTTTCTCTAACTACGGTGACGACATCATTAAAATGTAGTCAAGATTGTCTTTGGCACAGAACATTAACCTCTATAATGTTTTCTAAAGTACATTTTTTACATGAAAACGTTTTAAATTACTGCATAACTTGTTGTAAGTATAATTGCGTACTATTCTAACGTCAAGACAAAAGTACCTATCATTATTATTCCATTTATTTATTCTAATACACATTTAATACATTTTAAATATTTCTATATAAATAAAATAAAAATAGTAGCCCACCTGCATCGGGAACAGGGTCCGGGATTGCAGTACCGGAACTGAACTGGATTTTCGAATTCCCGGTACTGGAGCCTACCCAGTACCGGGAATTCCCGGGAAATTTCGAAACTTCGGTACTGGATAAAAATATTTTAATTTCGTTATTATTTTATGAGTATGACAAAATTAAACACCCAGACACTTTTCAAAATATTTAATCAACTTAGTAATTTACTAATTAGCTATAAATTTTGTAATTGAGATTACAAATCACAACCTACCACAGTACCACTTCACAATCAGTCTTTAAATTTACAATCAGTACAGTAACTATCTAATAATAATCAACAAAGTTTTTAAACGATTGTAATAATAATATAATTTTAACATTTCTGTCGTCGTGCCATGCACAAGCACTCTCTATAATAAGGTTCCTTAATTCTACTACTATAACATAAATCATTTTTAACAATAACAAACAAAATATTTACTCTTCCAGAGATATCAATCATCGCATCAATGATGTTGAAAACAAAATAATTTTAAAAATAATCAGTCATGCATTTAGTGCCATACCTAGTGAGAATAACTTCAAATGTTTTTTTTAAAGGACCGTAACTGTTGGTAGTGAGTACGTAAAAATAAAATTGCGTCAAGGGTTTCGTCACTTAGTCTTGTTCGCAATCTGTTGCATATATATCCTGCTGAACTGAATATGCGTTCCGGTTCAACACTGGTTGGTGGAATGGTGCTTAAATGTTTGTGAGCTATGGTAAGATAATGTATGCATTTTGAAAATTGAACAAATTATTTTAAGTGTAAGGTAACTAGATTCATTTCGCGAGGGGAACATCCCCCCCCGCCTATGGCTCCGCCGCCTGCGATGCTGGAAGCGGACCAACAGGACGACGACGACGACACTCCGGAGGTGACTGGGGTAGACCTGAGAGTGGCGGTACGCAGGCTCAGCGCCAAAAATACCGCCCCGGGACCCGACAGCTTGCCTGGCAAAGCCTGGGTCCTGGCCTCAGAGGCTCTCGGGCCCCGACTGGAGGGGCTCCTAAGCGCATGCTTGGAGAGAGGCCAGTTCCCGATTCGTTGGAAGACGGGGAAGCTGGTCCTCATTCAGAAGCCGGGGCGCCCTGCGGACTCTCCGTCCGCATACCGGCCCGTGGTGCTGCTCGACGAGGTGGGCAAGCTCTTTGAAAGAGTCATTGCAAACCGCCTCGCCGAGCACCTTGCGGGGACTGGGCCGGACCTTGCGGAACACCAGTTTGGTTTCCGCAAGGGGCGCTCTACGGTGGACGCCATCATGCGCGTGAGAGCCCTCACGACGGGGGTTGCGGTGTCCAGGGGTGGGGTTGTCTTGGCGGTGTCTCTCGACATCGCCAACGCCTTCAACTCCATGCCCTGGAGCTGCATTAGGGAGGCACTCCGGTATCACCGGGTGCCGACCTACCTCCGTCGAGTGGTCGGGGACTACCTGACGGATAGAGCCGTTATCTACCCCGGTCGCAGCGGAGAATGGAACCGGCGAGAGATGTCGTGCGGTGTCCCACAGGGATCGGTTCTGGGGCCGTCCTTGTGGAACATCGGTTACGACTGGGTGCTGCGCGCCGACCTCCCTAGCGGTGTCAGCGTGGTTTGCTATGCAGACGACACGCTGGTGCTGGCACAGGGGGGGTCGCACGAGGCGGCGGCTGAAGCGATGACACGCGGGGTTGCGATAGTCGTTGAGAGGATCCGGCAACTGGGTCTCGAGGTGGCATTGCACAAGTCCGAGGCCATGTGCTTTCATGGGCCTCGGAATGCGCCACCTCCGGGATCCTTGCTCACGGTAGGAGGGGTATCCATCGGCGTCGAGTCGACTTTGAAGTACCTAGGACTCGTCCTCGACAGCCGGTGGAACTTCGTGGAGCACTTCCGACGTTTGGCCCCCAAACTGGAACGGACTGGGGCTGCCTTAAGGCGGCTCCTGCCCAACCTGGGGGGGCCGAACGCCTCCTGCCGGAGGCTCTACGCGGGAGTCGTGCGGTCCATGGCCCTTTACGGGGCCCCGGTGTGGGCGCGTTCTTTGAGGCGGCGAGCCGCCCACTATCTGAACGCGCCCCAAAAGGTGGTAGCCGTAAGGCTGGCCCGGGCGTACCGCACGATCTCCCGCGAGGCAGCGAGCCTCCTTGCCGGATTGCCGCCGTGGGATCTGGAGGCGATAGTCCTCGCGCGCCTGCATGAATGGCGCGCGGAGGCGCTACGCCGGGGGGAAACTCCGCTGCAGCGACAAATTGTCGCTCAGCGGACAGACTTCCGGCGGGATCTCATGGCGACATGGAGAGAGCGACTGTCGCAACCCCGCGCAGGGCACGCCACGATAGTGGCGATAAGTCCCCTCTTTGAGGAGTGGCTTGAGAGACGCCACGGCGTCCTCACCTTCCGCCTGACGCAGGTCCTCACCGGACACGGAGTGTTCGGGAGGTTCCTGCACCGAATCGGGCGGGAGGAAACGCCCGGGTGTTTCCATTGCGAGGATCGACCGGAGGTCACGGTGGAACACACGGTGGAGGTGTGTCCCGCGTGGGCGGAGCACCGCCGTGTCCTCGAAGCGGCGATTGGCGGCGGCGACCTCTCTCGTCCGGCCCTGGTGCAAGCCATGGTCCGGAGCGAGACGGAATGGGACGCCGTCACCTCCTTCTGCGAAGCAGTAATGCTAGAGAAGGAGGTGGCGGAACGTGAGAGGGAGAGAACCTCTCAACGTCCCGGCCGCCGCGGGAGACGCCCCGGGCGTCGGGGGCCACAACCACGTGGCCCCCGGCCACCGTAGGCGCGGGCCTGTGGACGGTGGGCTATGGGCTAGCTCGCCGTCCGTCCGTCTAATGACGACAGGCCGTGTCGACGGCGCGTTCGTGTTCCACGCGCGCCTCAAAGAGAGTCAGCAAAAAGGAAGGGGTCCGTAAGGACCGATGCCTGCCGGGGTTGCGGGACTATTCGAAAGAGATACCGTGGCCCCGGAACACAAAGGGCGATGAAGGAACATGGATGGGTTTTAGTCAGTAAAAGTCTGACACTCCCTCCTGCTCCGCCCAGAGCGGGAGGGGTTATTTGATGATTTCCCATCCGAAAAAAAAAAAAAAAAAAAAAAAAAAAAAGGTAACTAGATTCATAAGTTCGATCTTTTCTATTGTGCTTAAGTAGGTATCATGTACTGTACGCGGTACCAAGACCATAGCCAAGACTATTATCGTTAAGTTGTTATGTTTTGCATCGTATTAGTAAGTTTGCATGTCTGTAAGTTTATCATAAGTTTACTTCCTCAGGCATCTACAACTACATATTAAGTTTATAAAAAAAAATATTGAGCTTTTTGTTCTACCCACTTATTGACAAGTCTCAATAACGTCAAAAATTACGTATCTCTCTGCTTCGTTATACATTCAATTCAAACCTAAACTCAGTTCAATCAATGACTATTTTAGTATATACAAACTCATCTAGTTCATGATAAAATAATTAAACAAGGATGTAATATTGTACTCACCAGTTTATTACTTTTTACAAAACACTCACTACGTCGCGTCGTCACAGTATCAAGTTAGGTGCGGCACTGTGGCAGGCGGACCGGGCGGCGGGGAAGATGCGAATCCGAAACGAAAACTACCGAATAGTACCGACTACCCTCGAGTACGAATCGTGCACGTACTTCTGTCGTGGTTGTGTTCGCGCGCCACACACGCAGTTTTAATAATCAAAATTTCGTACCAAGGATTTAGTGTTTGTGCAGTACCGGGAATTCCCGGGACATAGTTTTGATTTCCCGGTACTAAACATTTTCAAATTTCCCGGGAATTCCCGGTATTTTTAGTACCGAGAATTCCCGGGAGCAAACCCCGACCTACAGGTGGTCAGCAGGGCTCTTGAGAGAGGGACCTCCTAACAATACAAATCGTATCCCAGAAGTACTGCTTTCTGAATCAAACCTTTGGTCCAGCTTCCAAGCGAGAGCCTGCTCAGGTGGTTACCTATCATTATGTTATTATGTCAGTAGGTTTATCGAGGTTAGGCTATAATTTTCCGACCCTTGTCATAGTTGATATATTTACTGAATACCGTGAATATAAATCGTAATTATGTTGCCATAATTATGATCCTATATCATGACGATGTCAGCTTAGGAACATCCTGTATGTAAGCAGGTAATTTATAACATCTCTTTTTTTCTGTATTCTTGCGGTCTATTTATTCTGCCATGAGAAACTTTCCCCTTGTTCGTTTATAAAATGAAAAATGCATAATCTTACATAGAGTTATCAATTTGTTTGGATGATGGAGCTTTGGCAGGAGGAGCCCGTGGCTAAATAATAACAGCCGCTCGGGTCGATCTTTAGGTTAAGCCGTGCTTGCCTAGGTTGGTCTGTGGATGGGTGACCACCCATTACATACCGGGTTTCCTCCGTGCCTCGGAAAGCACGTTAAGCCGTTGGTCCCGGCTGTCATTTGTAGATCTTTGACAGTCGTTACAGGTAGTCAGTGACCCAAAAAGTCTGACAACCAGTCTTACCAAGGGATATCGTATTACCCAGTACTAACTGGGTTGTGGAGGTCAGATAGGCAGTTGCTCCATATAAAATACAGGTATTCAGCTGCATCCGGTTAGACTGGAAGCCGACCCCAACATAGTTGGGAAAAGGCTAAGCAGATGATGATGATGGAGCTTTGGCAGATTCGTATTACTTATCATAATATGTGGTAAATTCAAGCATCAATCCAATTCTCAAATTATTATTGTTATCTCATTCTCGATCTAATGGAAAATGGAATAGGTGCCAATCCTTGAAAAATAAGTTCAGTTTGGTCCCGCTTATGCATCTACTTCTGGGCCTACCACGTTGTCGCTTTCTGCCAGTTGAATAGGCTTGTCGACTAAAAAAATCTAATTAGTCCGTCAGTTAGATTATCAAAAAATATTTAACCCGTATTTTTTCTTTTGTTACGTAAACCAACATTGACGAAAATACGACGCTTTTAAAATTGTTTAAAACTGTTTTAAAAGTCACGCCTTGGTATAATTTTTAGTGCGTTCTGACGTCACGAGCTCCCCTCCCGAGTTTTGATGCGTTTTGTCTTTGTCATTCATTGGTTTACAAAAACAAAATCTACATGTCTCTCTAACTGACGGACTAAATAGATTTGCAATTTTTTGATACTGTCGTCATGCTATTCACTGAATGTTTTTTTCTGATTTTATTAGCTAATTAAATTCTAATGAAGGTGCATTTACACCGAATTTACTCAAGTTAATTATAATAGATAATATTTAGTTACCGGTAATTGGCGCTCTACTGGTGAAATCGCCGACATTTATTTTCGGTAATCAAAAACAATAAAATTGCAACATCCCTGAAGTGTTCGGTAGTAATTACCATTAATTAATTAAATAAAGGAAGTGTTCAACAATGCTGTGTCTTCAATTGGAAACTAATTAGAAATAGATCGCCATTGTTAACGATATTAAGTCATTATTCTCTTATAGACAATTGTAGAGCAATAAAAAAACGGTTTATTGGTGTCGGAAATAAAATGTTTATACGACGTAGAAAGTTATAGCGTTTCTTTGGCCTTTGTTTGGCTCTCTGCCTTTAGGGAGAGAAGTTATTTTTTATATGGCCACTTGCAGTTCAACTCTATAAGGTTGCTCAACCGGACTATCCTGTGGTGACTCCAAATGAATGTAAGGCCCCATACAGCCAGGGCTTGGCAGCTGGTCCGTAATCTAGGGTATCCGTACAAGTTTGAACGATACTGAGTTGCGCCTTTTCCAAGAACTAAACTAAAAAGTCAAGGTTTTATTTAACTCTCTCATTTAAAAATTATGCATTTAAGACCTCTGTCCAAAACTTTATTCAAGGAGAACCGGGCTTGGCGACTATCTAAGTGCCTAATCTTGATTCCGAATTAGGTTTCAACTTATATCATAATCAAAAAATCTTGAAGCATTTCTCACAGTGGGCATTGCTCTTAGAGCCTGCACTTTTGATAATTATGGTTTTAAAGTACCTAAGTATTAAAGTACTTTCGGAATCAATAGAATAATCGAATTTTCCAACTCAAAAATCCAATCCAAGAATATAAAAAACGGTAGTCCTATTTTAATAAAATAAATCTGCGTATAATTCAGGATGAGTTCATAAATAAACTCAGCCAGCATTGTAACATACTGTTTCGGAATTCCCTAATATCTCATACTTGCAATGTATGGCCGATGAGCCAACTAAATATTTGTGGTCATCTGTTGCATCATTCAAGCAATGTCACGAAGGTACTTGGCAGATGACTGGTTAGCATCAATATTTAATATTTGCACCTTTCCATTGAAATTCTTGATGAAATTCTATGAGGAATATATTTTACTACGGTTTTAATTAAAAAAGAGGTTTTGTATGGCAGGTCGCATTATTGATAACAATCAACCAATCGCCATTTTGATTTGCCAGCGCACAACGTAACTGTAACTGAAACGGTACCATATTCTTGAACAGTTTTTGTCTTTTTACGTGACTTAGAGTCAATTCACACCGAGAAGCGACGCGACGCGACCCTGCGCGCACATTTTAATAGAGCGACTCAAATATAACTTTATTTACTACACGAAAACATACCTACTTACACATTTCATTGCGATGCGTCCCGCGGGCGCAGCGCGAAATTACTTCCAGATCGCGTCGTCGCGTCGCGTCTAGTTAAGGTAATACTGCTCAATCGGACTATCCTGTGGAGACCCCAAATGAATTTAAGGTCCCCAGCCAGGGCTTACAAACTAGGTATAATACAATTAAAAATGACCGAGGGAGAAAAGTATGTATCGTCAATCATCAGATCTGCATAGCTATTCACATCCCTTCGATTCGATTTTCGATTCGGAAAGTCGTATGTCTATCTCGCTCGATTTCGTAATGTCAAAAAAAGATAGACATGCGACTTTCCGAATCGAAAAACGAATCGAAGCGTTGTGAATAAGGGGCCTGATCAGTATCTCATATCGCGGTGACCGCAGCTGGTCCGTAATGTAGGGTATCCGCAATGATATTATAAAGAAAGATACGCCATGTTCATACAGAATGGCGTTCAGATATCGTTGCGTTGTTATTATAAGTACTAACTTATATGTATACAGTAATTTAAAACTACGACAGTGATAGATAATACGGAACGTATAAGATAGAAAGAGATAGCTAGTTTTAGTGTGTTGCGCTTGAAGTACACGAGAGTATCATAGAGTTTGTCGATTCACCACAGAAGAGACATTGAATATAACAAAGGCAAGCGCGTGGGGTGCACGCTTGGTATAATTATTATTTATTATTTTTATGACAGTTACCAATGTACAGCTACTGCGAAGGAAAATTAATCTTTTCAGAATATACTTATATTATATTTTAGATACTATCGAATATTTGTATCAAATTTCTGAAGACAATTTATTAATATTTATAGTTTATTTATATTCGCAGTACGTAGTAGCTGTTAGTTACGTTGGCGATTTTCATAAAAATGAAATAAATGTGTAGGATTTTGAATAATTAATAATATACTTCAACACAAGCGCCTGTGACAATAGTGGTATATTTCCTATATTGGTAATGAATGATGTTTTAAATAAGACAACAAACAAAATTGAATTCTATTTATTAAAAGGAAAACAAGGATTTTTGTATTTATTTATATTATTTATTTTGCAAGTAGGTTTTTACAAACACTTTTACACGTAATTTTTTTAAACTAGATGGGGCCGGTGTTTCGTACCTGACTACTCTGAGAAGAAACAGCCGAAACAAACTCAGAGGTCATAGTTCCTATGGTTCATAATGTTATTAGTCCCTATAAAAAAATGAACACTAAATAATTTGACGCTTGAGTCCTTTTGGAGTCATATATTTATCATCTTCTTTAAAATGTGCCGAACAAATTGTGCTACATTTACTAGGCATCCAGTCAGGTTCACTTCTTTCCGCCTCTAACCCATCACTTGGAAATCTGTAAAATAGTAAAACATTATGAGAAAATATGTTTTATATAAGTACATTATTACGTACACTCCAATTTTACTAATAAAATATATGACAGCCCGCTATTACTAATCTCATTCTATATAATTTTAATCATAAAAAAAATGAAACCGCAACGCTATATATTGTGCCTACCATTTCGCTTCTGTTTGATTAATCTATGACCACCTATGACGGATGCTATTTGTCTCTGTCACGCAGCAGATTGCCATCCTATTCTCTATCCTTTTCGAACCATCATGTCAATAATACGAAATTTATTTGAAAATGAGGAAAAACTCGTGAAAAAAATACAAAATTGATATATTTTATTATACTGACTTATGGTATGTCACTCCACAACTCTTATTTTTCTTGGCACCATAGTTTTTCCACTTTCGGAATACACAACTTGGCATTTTTGTTACGCCGCGCACTCACGTTACCTCGCTCGCTGTTATAACTCGACTAAATCAAAGTGCAACAATTGTGTCACTTTGTCCTCAACAATTTGTGCGTGCTAGTGCGATATCTACCTCTTTTTACTATATAATATCATTGGGTATCCGTACAAGTTTGAACAATCCTGAGTTGCGTCTTTCTAAGAACTAAACCTCGCGTCGCGTATAAAGCGGCAGAAAGTGCCTAAATGTTGAATGTAGACCTATATTGGTACTACTTTCCTATACCTAAGTAAAAATGTTGAAGACATACACAATTCTTACACCAAACCCCGTATTCATTAGGTCGTTCTTACAAAATTCGCTCAAATTACTCTTACGAAGGACGACAAAATATCATAAGGCTAAAACCAAAGAGCTTAATACAAGACACCACAAACAAAACTACATATTGCTCCAACAATTTTCTTTGTAGGTACCTGGCACCAACCTTGACGCACGACAAAGGTCCCGCAAACGCATGCACCTTAATCTGTATGCAATATCCTAGGAGTATGTCGCCAAACAAGATTAGTAACCAACGTAGATCAGATGAACCGGTCCGTAACCGGATCAAGTAATGCTAACGAGACACGCAACGTTCACGCATCGCTGTGCCCAGAAGTCCTTCGACTAGCAGGTTTTTTTTTAAAGCATAAAAAATGGAATAAACGTGCCTCTTGTTTTTAACAATGTTTTGGATTTTTGACAGCTGTTTTGTGCGTAGTTATATCGGTTGTTGAACAAAGAACTGGGTCAGAAAATACTTTGCTAGTTACCGTTAGGAGACAAAATTTCAGTGTTTTTTTGTTATTTCTCTGTCAAGTCGTTAAGAGCCTATACTACCTCAGATTGGCAACTCTATTTGTGGTGGTTCAAACTTAGTTTGTTAGAATAAAGCTCTAATCAGCTTCCACTACAAAGCGGTTGTTACGTAAGTCACTGCGGCCGAATAGTGCGAAATGAGTGGTTTTTATTCTTTATAAAATCAAATTTTCGTCTTTTGGAAAAAATAAAAAACATAAGACCTGCTTTATAGTTAGTTCAGTTAGTATGCAAAGTTTCATGACCTAATTTGAAGTAATTTTTGTTTGAATTCCAGCGGTTTATTGTTCGATTTGGAGGTAACTTTGGGTTTTTTTTTTCTATCGAGAAAATTTTATGAAATCGTGTTTTCGCCAAACATACGACCTAACATTAATCCTCAACTTTACCATATATTTATTCCTAAATGAATGCTGCAGTATTTTAGGCGTAACGGAGGATCATGCTAAGCCATTTGAGGTAGTATTGGCCCTTAAGGGGCCGCCTCCACGAGCGAGAGAATCGCGGCGATTCAACGTACTTATTTCTATACAAAAATATCGCCGCGATTCTCTCGCTCGTGGAGACGGCCCCAATAGATAGTCAGGTTTCTGAAAATCTGACACCTGCAGTCTTTAGCATATCGTGTTACCCAGATCCTGGGAGTGGGCTGTGAAGGATTGGAAGCCGACCACAACATAGCTGGAAAACGGCAAGCAAATATAAAGAAAGAAAAATATTAAAAAAAAAAAAACAAAATGATGATGATGATTTTATTAAATGATGATGTTTCGTCATATCTGTTACCAACGAGTACTGCCTTCGTGTCGATTTGTAAAAAATTGCAAGTTTGTTACAAGTATACTTACTCCATTAATTAAAAACAAAACGAAGCCTCATTTCAAGGTCTCTGCTTTGACATCATAGGTTTTACAACTTAAAGCTAATTTAATTCTCAATGTCTTAACATTAATTCTATAAATATCCTCCCATATACCTACTTAACACAAAGGCACTAAATAAAAATGGTAAATAATGTGTTGTTAATCGCATCGTGCCCTCCAAATGTATGACATCACTATGTATCCGTGTACTGAATGGCAAACGACCATAATAGGTCAAAATGTGACGTCAGGCCAAGTGTGCTAGGGGATTTTCAACTTTAGTTGCTGAGCCCAACGTTGCATATTCATCAGCGCGCTCAATGTCTCTTACAGAATTTTAAATTGCTATTGTAGACAGTATAAATATTGCAACGTGGTTATCATCAACAACTAATGGATCTATATTGCACTATTATTTATTTATTCATGATTTATTGACTATAATTTCTCATTACGACGCGAGACGGGTTTTTATCAAGTTATCGATATACGGACATGTTAATTTGCGGTTTTCTCGTGAAACAAGTTACAGAGTTCTACAGAAAAACAACAAGAGAAAATTAGGAATGACTAGTCCCAAAGGTAGATAGCAGATTCTATTGTCCATTTGACGACCCGAATGGCGCAGCGGTACTGAGGCTGCCACGTACGGTCGAACAAGCTATTTGGTTTACATTTTACAATGTAATTTGTGGGTTAAACTGTAAACTAAATAGCTTGTTCGACCGTACGTGCACGTGTACGTTCTTAGGGTCCGGGGGTTCGAATCCCGGTAGAAGCAAATGTTTGTGTGATGAGCATGGACATTTGTTTCCGAGTCATGGATGTTTATATGTATAACTAGCTGACGTCCCACGGTTTCACCCGCGTAGTTTCCGTTCCCGTGGGTGTACGGGAATAAAATATAGATAGCACTCACGAATAATGTAGCTTTCTACCAGTGAAACAATTTTTAAAATTGGTTCATTACTTCCGGAGATTACCCCCTACATACAAACTTACAAACAAATGTTACCTCTTTATAATATTAGTATAGATCTTTATAACATTAGTATATACATGTATGTATTTACAAACAAAAAGTATCTATGTAAGTATATCAACTATCTGGTGTCCACGACACAAGCCTCGTTGCTTAGTGTGGCACTAGGTGGCGCTGTGTGTAATTGTCCAGCAATATTTATTTATTTATATTTATTGTAGAAGGAGATTCGTACCTAGTATAATGGGTGTAAAATACTCTTCATCATCATCATCATCATCATCCTATTAATGTTCCCACTGCTGGGACACAGGCCTCCTCTCTAGGAGAAGGAATGGCCTATAATCCACCGCGCGGGCCCAGTGCGGGTTGGTAGATGTCACATGTCTTCGAATTTTTGGCTCTAGGACATGCCGGTTTCCTTACGATGTTTTCCTTCACCGTTTTGAGAGCAGTGATGAAATAAATTACACAAAGTAATGCGCCTGCCTGGGTCCGAACCCACGACTGACTGTTCGTAAATCAGGCCCGCCAAAAATATGCTCTCAAAATACTCTTAACGAAGCCGAAAGGCACTTGTTCCCCCCGTCATTTTTTTAGTTCTGGATCATAGGATACCTGGGAACCTTTTTAGTTACGGAGATTTTTTGATTATCACATTTTTTTAATGTTATAACCTTAATTTAAATACCTCATTGACCCCCGTATTATTCCATACACCCATCAGCACAATCTTTTGCGTGTCCATTACATTGGGACCTACTGTAAAACGTAATTATTCACCCCAAAAAGAGAATATTTTCCCAGCAATAATGATTGGTTGACGACTTCGTCCTCCGATCCAAAGGATCCGTTTACACCTTGTACACAACAACAGCCCATAACGTCCACTGCTGGACATAAGCCTCTCCCATGATGGGAAGAATTTGCCGTAATCTCCACGCTTGGCAGGCGGACTAGAGATCGCAGTGATGAAAGACTAACAGAAAACGCTGCTGCCCATTCTCAGGTCTACGGACAATACGAAACCCGTTGGTAAGACTGGTTGTCAGACTTTTTGGGCCACTGACTACCTGTAACGACTGTCAAAGATCTTCAAATGACAGCCGGGTCCAGCTTAACGTGCTTTCCGAGGCACGGAGGAAACTCGGTATGTAAGTTTGGTCACACTTCTTATTCTGTGCTACGGAGGCGCAAGGTGTTTGCCTCAGACATTAGTCGCCTTATACGACACCCGTGAGTGTAATGGGTTGGTTCTATTCTACTCTGACGGATACCACACGGCTAACACACCTTGTATACATAATGTTTATCGAAACACAACATCATCGAACGGATTGATTTTTGCTTCAATGGGCCTCTCCACAAACAACGAAGATAATAGGGAATATGCACGTAATTTTTTCTTCACTTAAATCAATATAATACACTTTAACAACCCAAGAAAAGTTTTAAAAGTTAAGTTCAACTACTTTGTCGCACAAAAATAATATTAAACTCCTGCAATTTTCTACGACAGTTCAAACGACCGTAGCTGTCGCGGCCATGATGTGACGTCATTATCCACAATCTGCCTTGTTTACATCTAATTTTTTGGCCTTAATAAAATAATTTTACCAATTGTATGTGCTTTAAATCAAGTAAAAATTGCAATAAAAATATTATGATAAAATTTTAGTGAAACTTTAAGCACTTTTCAAATAAAAGTGTTTTTTTGACACTTTGAACTTTGACGTATTGACGTCATAGTTCAAAGTGTCAAAAAAACACGCTGGTATTGACCAGCGTTATCGAGGACGGTGTGTTTTGACAGTGCGTTCCGATTCACCAAAAACATGCAACATAAAACAGTAAATTATTATTTATAAGTAAATAGAAAATAAGGTACGATGGGGTTGGCATATCCGTGTGGATAAAAACCCCTTTAAGATTTCAAAGAATAAAAAAAAAAAAAAAAAACAGTAAATTGTAAAATAAGTGATGTATTAGAAACTTAAACAAGTGTACCACAATGTTTTTATGTACGTACGATGGGGTTGGCATATCCGTGTGGATAAAAACCCCTTTAAGATTTCAAAGAATAAAAAAAAAAAAAAATAACAGTAAATTGTAAAATAAGTGATGTATTAGAAACTTAAACAAGTGTACCACAATGTTTTTATGCGCCAATACAAGGCATTTTTCATAAATAAAAAGAGTTTTGTATTTCATGCATATATTCCCTATTAAGGCGTTATAAAAATAAGCCTCAGAGACCTTAGTCCTAAAGCTTCTTCTTTCCTGTGATCTCATGCTTCAGGAATCAGGATGCTGTCTTACTTTTACTCTAAATACCTTGTTAACTTCACCCACAAACCTGACATGCATTGCTCACCTATTACGTATAAACATAGGAATTAAGCCACGCATACGATCTTGACCTTTAAATACTTACGGATTTTCCCAGAGTATTTCCTTTCTCTCCTCACGAATGACGGTTAATGTCTATTAGATATACCTTAGGTATTTCTCGTACGTAATTACTTCCGTGGTACTATGTACCTACCTATGTATTTGTTATTAATAGGTCACTGTCGAAGATGTTTATGTACAGTAAATAGGTGTGTTTCCGCATTGATGTTATTATAAATCTTATTAATACTTTAATATTTATTTATTCCATGTTTGCTCCTTGGATACGTGTATATTATGTAGATTTATTAAAAGTGTCCGCTGCTGCTGGGCATGCGGTCCTTGTTTTAATTTCCCGGATCGGTCAAAATGCTATGGAGTTTTTCGATTTCCCAGTGGCAGCCACTAACGCTAGACTTGCTTGAGTCCGGTTGACAGAAATAGCTCATCCCCTATTTATAGATGGGACTTAGGCAAATGCGGGTGTACTCCGGGTACTAAAAGTATCGATACGCCTAACCCTTTTATAATTGTTGAAGGCTAACAACAACAACAGCCCATAACGTCCACTGCTGGACATAAACCTCTCCCATGATGGGAGGAATTTGCCGTAATCTCCACGTTTGGCAGGCGGATTGGAGATCGCAGTGATGAAAGACTAACAGAAAACGCTGCTGCCCATTCTCTGGTCTACGGAGGCGCAAGGTGTTCTGCCTCAGACATTAGTCGCCTTATACGACACCCGTGAGTGGGTTGGTTCTATTCTACTCTGCCGGATACCACACGGCTCGGCTGAAGGCTAACATAAGGCATTTATTTCGCAGCCGAAGTCGAGAGGTTTAGAGAAAATTTTCTAAAAAATTAATATGTATTCTCTGAAGAAAAGCCGAAACATACATGCTAGTCCCAGAATATCTCAAACTGTCCAAGTAGTTGTTAACATAGACATCACGCCGGGGTCTGTGTAGCTCCCTGTAGATGTCTCTTACCCGGGGTCTAAACCGATCCCTAACCCAAGACCTAAACTAGGTATTTACTGCAATTTCGTGTTTGAGCGGTAGCTTATCTTAAACACTATAGGATGATATCTACCAAACGGTTCGCATCGCATCGGATCGGAAACGATACGAACGGATGCGGTGACAGCCGATCGCGTCCGGCAGGATGTCGACGCATACGATTGGCTCCATACCGTCGCTTTCTGCGTCCAGCAAAATAGTTACATTCCCACCGTGTTGACGTGTTCTCTTTTTGAAAATAGTTGAAGTTGACGTAGTACCTATTGTTGGCTATGGGGGCTAACGCGTGTGAATTTGCCGCTAGAGGCGCTTGTGTAGACTAAAGTCCTCCAAAGTGTCAGATGTTATACAGTGTTGGCGCGTTGCACGATTTTTTATCACTAATACTCATGATTGTGTTCTAGATTGAGCCATTCCTGATTAATTATAACTTGAAGATTTTAAGTAGCAACTTAGGACCCTAGTATGGTTAGTACTTGGAGGTAGAATGATTTTTAAATGTTTCATGCTTACTAATTTTAGGAAGAATATTGTAAATATATATCTAAAGTTTACACTGTGTCGTTATACGTAATAAAATAAACTTTTCTATGAAGTTATTGGTGCTTTAACATATAAAATAGAATTATTGACAGGACTTTACTCGACAGTGCGCCATCTGGTGAGCTCAAGAACGATACCGAAGAAAACAATCCATCATAAAAGAAAGGATCCGATCGGATACGACGACAGGCGAACGAAGTCGCATAGGTACTTACGGCTACGATCGCATATCGCAGAAGACGCCCGCGGTCAACCTGCTGTGCGCGGCTTGGTCGTCTATTGTAAAATCCGTTCCGATCCGATGCAATGCGAGCCGTTTAGTGGAAATCATCCTTTATTCGAAAAACGTCGTGAGGTTACCTAACACATGGTGTTATTATTTCGCAGTCGATGAGGCCCAGAAGTTTCGGGAACCTTTTAACAATAACAAATACCTATAAGTGAAGCCTGCTCAAAGATAGAATGGCGTGGAGTTGAAGCTGGTGACGGGACTCAAGACAAACCCTGGACTGCATGGATGGCATTGCCACAGAAACTTTGAAAAAATCAAAGACATACAGCATGTTGGAGAAGGGTCTTGCTGCAAAGGATAATATTATTATTTTATAATGTTTATAATTATTTCACAATTTTGTTTAATTACTTATTTTTATTTTTAGGGTTCCGTACCCAAAGGGTAAAAACGGAACCCTATTACTAAGACTTCGCTGTCTGTCCGTCTGTCCGTCTGTCTGTCACCAGGCTGTATCTCATGAACCGTGACAGCTAGACAGTTGAAATTTTCACAGATGATGTATTTCTGTTGCCGCTATAACAACAAATACTAATATAGTCAATGGTACGGAACCCTTCGTGTGCGAGTCCGACTCGCACTTGGCCGGTTTTTTATATTTTTTTGATATTTTTATTTTTAATAACGTTTGAAAATTATATAATTACAGTTGCTGAAAAAATATAAAGTATCGCATGCAAAATTTTAAGTATTTGTATGAAAAGCATGAATTAAAAAGCTTCACTATATAAATATTTTATTATTTATCAATAATCTTCCTCATACAACTCAATATATTCTGTACAAGTCACTCAAAAACTCATAATCAGCCATCCAAACGATTTTAGATTCGCATTAAAGTCAAGCAAATGTCGTAAAACACATCGTGTTTTTTAACACCCAACCGAATAACCTTGACCTCGACATTTAAGACCATAGAGTTTGGACCAAAACATTGCACCTCGATGACTCGACAGATGACGTATGGTAAGAACAATGGTTACTATGTAGTAGACAATCATAATTTATGTAAGTAATAAAATAGTTTAACAAGCGGAATAAGAACTGAGAAAAAAATAACTCAAATATATTATGGGGTAAACCATCACGGATCTTTATTGAAACGCAGAAATGTAGGGTATTTGGGAAAACCTAGCGTTAGAATTCGGTGATCACACACATTCTTGGTAGGTAGGCAACATTTTTCTAACACCTGGCAGGAACATCCGTGACATGAATATGAATTGTTGATTCTTCTAACACCTGGCAGGAACATCCGTGACATGAATATGAATCAACAGTTAATCATTTCTTTAGAATTTCCTAGGCATCTATTCAAATAAATAAAATGAAGTATCTGTTTGTCATAGTATTTTAATTAATTTTATCTGTCTGTTTGCATGTCTGTTTGTTCCGGTTATCTCTGAAACGACTGCACCGATTTTGACGGGATATAGCTGATGTTATAATGAGTAACTAGGGCTTTTATTTTAGAAAAACGATTAGGGTTCCGTGCAAAAAAATTAATAGCCATGAAATTGTCATCAAAATCCGATTCAAATAGGTAGGGCAGTAATATTTTTTATAATAATTTCACGGAGACGAAGGTCGCAGGCACCAGCTAATTAATAATAAATTATTAAATTTAATAAGTATTAAAATGGCCAAAACTTTGGCCAAAAAAAAAGAGAAAAAAATTATAATTTTAGCTGTAGTTACCATATTTCAATATTTTTAATATATTTTTTTTTTTATTATTATTATTATTATTTTTGTTTTGACATTTCTGTTCCTCCGGCTAGCCGGGAAGTTCTGATGGCACGGGCCTAAGCCAAGTGTTCATCAGTTGGGTTCATTTCGTGTATGGAGATATTAGTTTCCACGCGGTTATGCGCAGACTGTGTAATATTTTCCGACTCACACTGCAGAAACTTTCTTACTAGTCTGCATGTGTTTAAAATCACTGCCTTCTGCAGTAAGTAGTAGGTGCTAGCTGGTAAGTTAAGAGAACTCAAGGACTGATGAAGCTGTTTGGGGATTACTCCTGTTGACGAAATAACTATAGGGACAAATATAACTTTTTGTAGGCGCCAAAGTCGGGTTATTTCGTCTTTTAACTCTATGTATTTCGATAGTTTTTCGGCTATTGTAGTCTGTAAGAATCCAGTGTTGTTTAATTTGTTTATCAATGTGATATCTGGTCTGTTATAATGAATTGTGCGGTCAGTGATGAGAGCTCGGTCAAAGTACAACTTTGTTGTGGTGTTTTCTAGTACTGTTTCAGGGCTGTATTTATAATATGGTACTACAGTGTCTACAAGTTTATACTGATGTGCTAGTTTCTGGTGGATTATGTTAGCTACTTGGTCGTGTCTGTGTTTGTAGTCGGTTTGAGCTATAGATTTGCAGGCACCAGTTATGTGTTGAATTGTTTCCGGGGAACTATTGCATTTTCTACATGTGTCGTTTGGTAGATTTTTTTATAATGTGCTTTCTATAGTTTTTAGTTTCTATTACCTGGTCCTGTATTGCTAGCATGAACCCTTCAGTCTCTGGGAAGAGTTCGCGTCGATTAAGCCATGCGTTTTATTTTGTGTACTATGTGTATCTATGGTCGTAGGTTGTGTTTGTGTAGGTTGGGTATAATCTATAGTGTTTTGTGTCTGTAGGGAAAAATGATTAAGTTGCAGTTGTTCTAACTCTTTTTCTACTTCGTTTCGTATGTCGTCTATTGCTTTTTGTGGTAGTAATTTGTTATTTATGATTGCTCTACGTTGATCTCCTATTCTTTGCCGACTAACCTGCATTTCTGGGAATCTTTCTATAAATTTTAGGTGGAGTGGTTCGAGGTAGGTTCTTTTATCTGTGTCTAATAAGGTTAATTGAAAGTAAGTACGCAGAATGAACATATTCATTTCAGGTGTCCATCGCCTGCGCTTACTAGGAGCGCTTGTAGCGGGTGCAAGCTCATTGTCATGGATGACATCTTGCACAACACTATCAAGGGTGCTGGTGGTAGACAAGCTAGCTTTTCTTCTTGTCATGTAGGAGGGGCGAGTCGAAGGGATGGATGAAAATAACGAAATGGTATCATCGCCCGTGGTTTTTAATTTTTTTTTTTTTGTTTTTTTTTTTCATATTTTAATGTAAACATCTTAAAATGTATACAATTATGCGCAATGTTTTATTTAACGATGTAAATTTTTGAGAAAGGCTATATATTAAATTAAGTTCTGATACGGTATACTAACGTTAGAGATTTATTATTAAACTCAGGCAACTGCTCACTGCATGAGGAAACAAACGGAGTGATAGGCCACTCAGCAGTTGGGCGCAGAAGCCACTCAGGGCCATGCCACCACAAATCGTGATTTAGTAGCTGCTCAGGTAGAAGACCTCGAGACAAACAGTCACTAGGATTTTCTTTACCGTTAATATGATAAAAATATTTAGGATCAAGATTTTCTTGACATTTAGCGACACGGTTGCTAACAAAAATGTTCCATTTGTGCGGTGAGGAATGAATCCATGAAAGTATAATTGTAGAATCGGAAAAGGCAAATATTTTATTAATAGCGGTACGAGAGCGGTAAGTGTCATAAACTACTTTAATTAAATTAGATAAAAGAACAGCAGCGCAAAGCTCTAGACCCGAAAGCCACTTGTTCTCCCGTCCGCGTCATAGCGATAAGTTTTTTTTATCTACACCATATGTACCTAGGAACCTTCTAGTTACGGAGATATTGGGGGTCAAATTTCCAACTTTTTGACAATGTATTTTTTTTTAATAATTATAAGTTTTTAATGTAAGATTTTTACTCTTAACTCCTCCAAGACCCCCGTACTTCAATCTATCCATTAACACAATGTTTTGAGTGCGATACATTGAGTTCTACCACAAAACATGATTAATCACCCAAAAAAAAGTAGTTTCCCAGCAATAATTTTTGCGTAAAGTTACTTAGTTTGATGTACAGAATGCTAGGTTGACGGCTTCGTGATGAGTCTGTTTACACCCTGTATAAAATCAACACACACAGCCCACTGGACATAGGGCCTCATTTTCTATATGCTAATCTCCTATGCAAGTCCTATGGGTTGTGGAGGTCAGATAGGCAGTCGCTCCATGTAAAATACTGGTATTCAGCTGCATCCGGTAAAACTGGAAGCCGACCCCAACAAAGTTGGGAAAAGGCTAGGCAGATGATGAATCTCCTATGCAAGTCTCGTCCAGCTTGACCCTTTATGTAGCCACTTTTTAAATGATTTCTATTCATGAATGAAGTCGCCTTCAGCAATTATATTATTAGACTATACGAGTATATCTATATCTCTACCTACATCCTTTAGAATTACTTCTAAAATACTATACGTTCTCGTAAGTCACAGTTTTACAAACAAAATAAAGGGCCAGGCATGCAAACAAACCGTACATCATCGGACATCACAAGGCCCTGCTATGGCCACAGTAAGTACCTTGACCTTAAACAGGACTTACTACTTAACATACTGCGGTTACATTTACATAACCACACATTTCGTCAGTACGTACAAAGATAAACTACCATGGTTACACACATAGGGTGTAACATATATATCTATGCATATAGGATTTTCACATCTCCATTAAAAACATTTATTGATTTCAGTTTTGTATTCTAATTTTTTTTGTCGCCTGTAGCAAAAAACTTGATCATTCGTGCGTATTTTTTTTGTGAGGAAACTTTTGAGAAGTTTTTGTTAGTCAAATAACTTAAATAACTTCAAATATTTAATAAAACCAACAAATGAAACATAGGTCTGTATTTTATTCAAATATTCTAATCTACATTACAACGCGAACGTTAATAGCATAAGATCACGACGCTTGTTACCTCGAACGGTTACGCAGAGTCATACCTAGACCATCCACATTTCGAACATTACTCTATAAACCTAATTCAATCCAACATTAATTTTTGTATCTTTGAACATCATTGCAGTTCTTCAAATAAATAAATTACTTTCATCAATCAATGAAAGGAAGGACATCACGTACAAACGGGTACCTCGTGTTCAGTACATAAATTCAACATAAATTCCCCTTTCCCGCATATAAAAAAATATATCTGCTGTTTCTAAGAAAAGAGCAAAATCTACACGGTCAAAATGTGTGGAACAGCTATTTTTTTACTTTAGATACTGATTAAAAATGTACTGAATAGGTACTTGGTAACTGTGTGTGCGTCGATATTGTTGTCGGTACTGTTTACTAACATCAAAACAAGGCTTTGGTACACTTAAAGTACTTACGGAAATATCCGTAATATCCGTGATTTTCTTTATTTATGAGCTCCCGATATTTCGACGCTGTTGCAAGCATCATGATCGCGGGAAAGTATGTAGTTATAGTATTCCCGCGATCATGATGCTTGCAACAGCGTCGAAATATCGGGAGCTCATAATCATAAGTAAAGTAAATTACGGATATTATCCCGTACCTAAGTAGTTTAAGTGTAGTGAAAAACCGTGAAAGTCTAAAACAAGGCTTTGTTACTTTTATATTTATTTTTTTAATATATTATGCGTCTTGTTCGTGGAGAATAAACAGTTTTTCTTTTTCAACGAGCTATTTCCATTAAACTTTATTAAAAACCCAAACTGACGACCCAAATGGCGCAGCGGTACTGAGGCTGCCTTACGTTCTTAGGGTCCCGGGTTCGAATTCCGGTAGAAGCAAATATTTGTGTGTGACAATTGTCCATGCTCATGCATGGACAGTTGTTTCCGAGTCATGGATGTTTATATGTATAATAAGTATGTATTGGACAAACAAAAAAGTATCTATGTAGTATATCAACTACCTGGTGTCCACGACACAAGCCTCGTCGCCTAGTGTGGCCCTAGATGGCGCTGTGTGATATCCAGCGATATTTATTTATTTAAACTATATCAACTTTATCGTAATTTCCAGCTCACTTGCAAGGCTCGGCGCAGCCTGTGACGGAAGTGTGCCTTGGCTGCATTTGCCAGGCAGTATCAGGGTGCAAGCAGGGCATCCAGTGCGAGGGCGACCACTGCGGGCTGTTCCACATCACCTGGGCTTACTGGGCTGATGCTGGCAAACCTACCCTTCACGGAGTGTCACCAGATGCACCTGACGGTAAGATGATGTTCTTTTGCCTCCTATTATACGTATAAGAAGGAACTTGTTCTATCAACGAGGAAAATTCTCTATTTCGTTCAAGAAACTTGTATAAAAGTTTATATAAGTCCCGTGTCAGTAAAAGAGAAACACACACCCGGAGAAATCGACCTCAAAATATTTCGTCGGTTCTTAAAAAAAAACTTCTGGGAACAATGGGGAAGGCAACTGTATAACTAATGGCACCAGCATCGCTTGTACCAAACATCGTCATTGGTTGAAAATCTGTCAATGTCATTTTATATTTCAAAATAGTTTTCTCTCTCTTTCAGATATAATCTATACTACTTAAAATGCCAATAGAGTGAATGCAGTTCCGTAACTGACTGACTGACTGACAATCAGACATGACAACGACGTATAGCCACCTCTCCTGGCTTGGTTTGGCTCTTTGAGAGGAATTGAATAAGAGGCCCTACTCTCTCTAATGTCCGTCCGTCCATCCGTCTCTATCCGTCTCTCTCGTGCACATCTGCAGATGAGTGCGAGTGAGAGAGACGGATAGAGACGGACGGACGGACGGACGTTAGAGAGTAGGGCCCAAGGGACTGACTTCGTGGGCACAGAAATGATTGCACTTCTGAGTAAATATTAAAACGCGAATAGATTAGCAGTTTTTCGTTGTTGTTAGTCGGGTTTTTGTTACAACTGACAAGTTTTCCTATCAGAGCCACTTAAAGAATGATTTGTTTAGCAAATTCCGACTTTTAGATATTTTAAAATCGATTAATTTAATATAGGATGCCTTAACACGTTATAAAATCATCAATTTGTTAAATCAAGGCCAGTTCGTTTTAAGAAACAAGTTTATTACTTTACATAATTGATATTTAATTACCATATTTATTTAATAAGTAATTTATTTGTAAGATAACATTATTGTGTCAAGCGTGCAAATTAATAAAAGATTCTTGTGTAGGTAAATGGTTGTTTATAGAAACATTCCGGAACTCTTTATGCAAATCGTTCCGCTCAGACAGAATAATTGGTAGGAATCCTTCTCTTACAGAACAAAGTTTCGTTATAATAATTCTATCTATAATAAAAATCGTATGTCCTACCTGACTATCAACGCACAGCAAATCACTAGACAGAATTAATTAATTCGTAGGCATCAGATCTTCTTCTAAGCGTATCAATGCCAAAACGTTCAAATGAAAGCCCCAAAGTTAGCCACGAGAACCCCGCTCACTAATGATCAGCACCCGTATTCACAAACGCTTCGATTCGATTTCGATTCGGAAAGTCGATGTCTATCTCGCTCGCTTTCGTATTGCCAAAAAAAGATAGACGAATCGAAATCCAATCGAAGTGTTTGTGAATAAGAGGGCAGGTGCCCAGGTGATAGGGTATGCGATGCAAGATGGAAGGTGGACCACTGTCTGTGGGGAGACGCCGCATACGCACTTGAGGTCTGAGCCGTCCATGAACCCGCATCTTCAGAGATTGGATTAGCTCCGGCCGACTTGATATAAGATTCAAAACAGCCGGCATCATTAATTATTAGCGGACGATGGAAGTGCGGGTACAATGCAGATCTGATATTTGTCAGGTCAAATATTATCAGGCATCCAATAAGAAAGGATTTTGAAAAGTTCAATCTTACAGCTGATGGTTTTGGGGCGATACAATTACAGAACAGGATGAATAAAGTTGATTTAATGTTATGTGAACACGGATACATTTATTTAATTGGACAGCCATTACCAGAGAGAAATCTATAAACGTCAAACTCAAATGACACATACACTGACAGGTGACAACATTGTATTTGTTTACAAACGTTTCAATAAAAGCGAGTGAAATAGAGGTTGAAAGTTTTTTTTTATCAAAACCCGTCATAGGGCGAAGCTGGTATGGGTGGACTAGTATATGATAATTAACTAACAGTATGACTACCGTTTTTCAGCGTTCCCGAGCTGCACAAATGACCCGTACTGCGCCGCTCTCACAGTCCAAGGATACATGAACAAATTCGCTCAGGTAAGACATTCATTCATATCATCAACTTAGAGTGAAAACCTCGTACATGTGAAGAAGGTAACTTTACAGGAGGAAGAAAAAAATGCCCTCTGTGATAGTTAGGGTCTAAGTTATTGCCTTGTTTATCTGTTCATGTGCATTTTGAGAGACTGTCACTGACTAGTTTGAATAAAATAATGTCTATTCACCACTGCTCTCAAAACGGTAAAAGAAAACATCGTGAGGAAACCGGCATGTCCTAGAACGAAAAATTCGAAGACATGTGACATCCAACAATCCACACTGGGCCCGTGTGGTAGATTATAGCCCATTCCCTCTCATTGACCAGCAGTGGGAATAATATAGGCTGATGATGATGAATGTCTATTGATTTTGATTGTAGCAACACAACTTACAATTGCGTATAAAATTATACATGGTTATACCAACGCCTCGGAATTACATGCTGAGCTGTGTCAATTATTTGTTCCAAATAATTATATTCGCTCTAGGAAACATAAATTGTTTAATGTTCCATTTAGTCGCACTGTAGCTCGATCCACTTCGCCTCTACCACGTATGCTTACGAACCTCAACGCTCTCGTGGAGACCAACCCTGGATTGGACTTGTTTGCTGATGAATGGAAGACGATATTGTTGGAATGTTTGTGGTTCTGCGAGAAGACCGAGTAAAAGGATTAGGTATTTAATTTAGTGTTAATGGTTTTAAATACTGTACTAAATAAATAAATAATAATAATATATACCTACCTACTTATTTGAAAAATCTCTGTCTAGAAAATTTTCAGAATGACAGCTTTTTTTTTACATCAACACACATAATATTTCCTCCTCTTTTTTTTACATAAATTAACATAATTAAAACCGGTTCAAAATGCAAAAATGAATATTCGGTAACAAATATCCTCAAAAATACAACTCTTTTAATATATCCTCCTTCTTTTGTTAAATAAGAATATCAAGTTAATGAGAGGTTTTCCTTTTGAGGTTTTAAAAAAAAACTTAGTTTCCAAGAACTCTATAGATGGCGTTGAAGTTACTATGCCAAAGCCAAAGCGCTTGAAAAAAAAAATATTGTGTCACGTCACATACTCTCGTTGACTGACACTTTCATTTGCTTAACCTTCCGAATATAACCAACATTTCTCGCGCTTTGTTAATATCAGTTTTTTTAGGTTCCGTTCCTTGCATTATCATACTTACTCCTAGCGCCATCTATCCAGCGACTAGGGAAGAGCTAAAAAGAAAATCCCTCATTAATTAAAAAACACGTTCCTGCCTAGGATGTCACGTCGGATAAGAAAAAAAAAACAATAGCAATGACATTTAAATTTTTGAGCTACTCTTTAGGGTTCCGTATCTAAGGATGCTAACGGAGTCGTATTACGAACGAGGGCTCCGCTGTCTGTCCGTCTGTCACAAGGCTGTATTTTTGGAACCGTTTATTATTGTATACCTATTTAAAGGGTGTAAAACACCTCTTAACGAAGCCGAAAGGCACTTGTTTTCCTCGTCATTGCGATAATTTTTTTGTTCCACACCATACCTGGGAACCTTCTAGTTACGGAGATATTGGGGGTCAAAGTTCCAAGTTTTTGACAAGTTTTTTTTAAATGCAAGTTTTCAATGTAAGATTTTTACCTTAAACACCTCCACGACCCCCGTACTATTCAATCCATCCATCAGCACAATGTTTTGAGTGCGTTATATTGAGTTCTACCACAAAACATGATTTTTCACCCCAAAAAAAAAGTGGTTTCCCAGCAATAATTTTTGCGTAAAGTAACTTAGTTTGATGTACAGAATGCTTGATTCACGGCTTCGTGATGAGGTCTTTTACACCGTGTATACTCGTATTGTATTTAATAACGGGCTGGTGTCCGCAACTCCACGTCAAAGCGCGTATTTTGCGTATGGGCTATACCTAATCCACCACACGGGCCAACGGTACGGGCAAGTGCGGATTGGTAGATGTCACATGTCTTCGAATTTTTGGTTCTAGGACATGCCGGTTTCCTTACGATGTTTTCCTTCACAGTTTTGAGAGCAGTGGTGATGAAATAAATTACACAAAGTAATGCGCCTGTCTGGGTTCTCGAACACACGACTTAATCGTAAGTCGGGGCCGCCACCACTGGGCCACCGCTGCTCTTTGGAACCGTAATAGGTAGACAAAATTGAAATTTTCACAGACTGAGTATTAGGAACTATGGGCCGCTATAACACCAAACAATAAAAAAAAAGTTAAAGCGGATCGCCATACAAGAAACGTATTTCATCCGGTGTTTTTTACGGAACCAGTCGTGTGCTAGTCCGACTTGTACTTGGCCGGTTTTTGTCATGTGTCCTACAAAGTTGTTACATAAAATCGTAGGCGTAAAATGTTCCATACAAATCTGTTGACATCAGTTGACATTGCGCGCCCATTTGCATATCGAGACGAAATGACATCACCCGAAATACTTGGAGGACCACCACAAACAATAATACGTTTTAAATTACTCACGCACTAATATGGTGATGCCGTAAACTTAGTCTACTCGTGACTGAACTCTGATGACTCCTTTATCAATAGACTACCGTACCTATACTAATAATGTACTATCAGTCAGTGAGTTAAGACTCTTTGAATTACTTCGGGGCAAAATCCAATACTTAAGTAGATCAAAGTGGACAAAGATTTGAAAGAACGGTAAAAAAATACAGTTTCCGTTTTTTTTTAAGCAAAAAACCTTAATAAAATTACATTAAAAATATATATCACCCTGTGTCAGCGACGGTGGCAGAGGTTATTTTTTTTATAGAAAAATAAAAGAAAACCATTCGTTTTTACCAGGCAGGAGACACAATTAACGAAAACAAAGGTTTTTTTTTAAATTATTATGTAAAACGTAGACTATGTTGTTTACACGACAGCTGCAATTATGACAACGTGAGCTGTCAAAGAGGCTCATGCAAACGTCAAGAGGTCATTAAATTATACCCTTTGCTATTGTTACATTGTTAACCCAGTAATGACCACGTTAAGTTGAAGTACCTCGTACCCAACGTCTTGTCAGTTATGTCATTGACCTGAAAAATATAAAAAATAGCATTTAATGTAATAGGTATGTAGAAATACATAAACTTCGCCAGTCGTGTAATAAGCGGGTGGCGAGCCTAATGCCATCAACGGACACTAATCTAGAATCTGGACTGGTGAGTTATTCCTGGTGGAAAAACGCAATAACACACAACTAGGGAATCGAACTCAGGAACTTAATATGCTCAGTACTGCGATATTTTTATAACGTCTACTTACACACCAGAGGCCCATCGTAAATCCGTCGATTTATTTATGAATGGAAAATGCATTTTATTATCCTATAGCATTTTAGTTAATTTGTTTGCAACAAGCAACAATGACAATCAGTAGCATCCGATAGATACAAATAAATTCTTAAAATTATGAAAATATTATAGGTGGAATGAGTATTATTTTACCTTGAGCCCTAATGGGGGGGAAATATAATGATCACCAAAAATAACTTTGTGATCAATAACATCTATCACCTAAAATATCAATTGATCACCAATGTTAGTAAATTGAGCACCAAATTTTAATGAGGTGGTTGATGACAAAAAGTTTTGCGTAGGCCGACTTGGGCCACCCCGACACCGACAGATTAGGTTAGGTTAGAAGGGTACATGCCATACCCACCACCATACTCTCGCCATACTCTTCGTGGTAATTTTTTTAAACCACTCAGGACCGGGTCTCCCTCGAATCGGATGCAAGAGCATAACAGTTCTATTTCTGGTGGTCATTAAATAAAAAAATATTTTTTTGGTTCCAATTTCACAATAAAATGGGGATTAATTTTGGTTATCATTTACTAATTTTTATAAAAATTGTTTTTTTTACCTTTACATTTGGCTAAATCTGGTGGTTCTATGCCTTAAATGAACCCACCACACAACGTAATTCTTACCTAATCCTCATTTTCTTCCTCCAGGACTGCAACGGTGACGGCCGCGTCGACTGCTACGATTACATGGCGATCCACAAGAAGGGCGGATACGGATGTGTGGGAGAACTGCCCTACGGTTACGTCAATGTCTTCAACCAGTGCGTCGCCGCTGTGGCTGGCGCCCAGAGTCAACACTACGGACGCTAGGGATTGCAGCTGATGAGCTATCGAGGGAGGGGATGGCGGGGTATATGATGCGAGTGATTTTAGCTGCCATTGAACGGTTCATCTTGAACACGATTCAATACGGTGAACATTTGTCAACGATTTTGAGCAGGACGAGGACGCCGTTGCTATAAAACTGGTAATACCTTGTAGTGACCTAGTGCCCTGGATTATTAAGGTACTGTCACAAAAGACACTATCGTTTTCAATAGTTACAAAAAGAAGAAAACACAAGAACAAGACTGAGCAAGATTTAATGTGGTAGATCAGGCTGTTGCATTTGGCAGCTTGGCTTAACTCGCTCATGCATGGGATTAGTCACCCTGGTTGCCAAGTATATTAACTGGTTTGAAGACTTCTCCTCGTAGCATATACTTCGATAGTCCATCTCCTGTTCCTCGGTAAAAATGGAGCAATAATAACGTGTTCGTTCGTAAATGTTTGGAACCTTTTAATTTTAACCAACGTTAGGGAACAAAAATAATATTTATATTTTTCTAAAAAAACATTAATAAAATCGAACTAGTCTTTAGGATTACATTTTTGTTTTTATTACTTCCCTATGTGTATACTCCTGGAACTCCTGGAAAGAAGTAGCCATAGATAATACACTATATAATACAAGGAAGTAGCTTACCTGAACCGCTCTGTCAGGACAGGCAGTGGCCAGAAACGGCATTGCCTGACCCCTCTTTTCCTCAACGCAGAGCACTGACGTACTGATCAAAAAAGATACGGCAGATTTTGTGGTGTTGCTATCGTGTAAATTCGTGTAGCTAAAAACCCAGAACATTTTAATAAAACATTGTCGATTCTGTTGTGCACATACTAAACTTAATTTAGGCTGTTGCTATCTTTTTCTCTCTAAAAAAACGAGAAAAAGACGAACGTAATTTAGAGCTGTCAAATTTAGTTGGAACTAATATTTCCATACAAATGAAGGGTGATTGTCTTTTTTAAACTTTCACGATCAAAACACATTATAAAACACATATAAACGGGTATTTTCGCGAATTTTTACCTTTTAATATTTGCCCGACGTTTCGACCGGATTGCACCAGCCGTGGTCGCGGGAAGACTGAAGTATTGGAGGTACCGCCACAGCAAAGCGAAGGTGTTTATTCAACTACCCTCACTTGATCTTCATAAATGTTAATTAGGGCCGGTTCACACTAGGACAGCACAAAATTCGCGAAAATACCCGTTTATATGTGTTTTAAATGAAGGGTGCACGTAAAAACATGTCGACTAAAAACACGGTGAAGCGCAAGGCATAAACTAGTTTGACATCTCTAACTTAGTTCATAGCTATAGCCGTCCTTTTCTCGCACTGCCTTTAAATAAAAGATAGCAATAGCCTTAATTAAGTTTAGTTTGTGCACAAGAGAATCAACACCACTGTGTAGCTAAAACCCAGAACATTTCAATAAAACATAATATAAAGAAAAAAGGATAACCAAAAAAAAAGAAGGAAAAAGGAAAGAAAAGCCTTTTAGCATCTATCGAACTATTTAACCGTTTAAACACACCAAAAACATTTTTGACCGCCATAGTCACATATACGTGACAAACGCGTGCCCTGTACGACACAAATATGTGACAAAATGGTAGGTGAAATTGTGGCTTGGCGTAGAGGGCATGTGCGTGCTTTTATGTTTTGGCGTCAAAAGGTTAAAAGGTTCCTCAACTTAATTTGAAGATGCGCCGGCCGGAGCTTGGTGTTTATCAAAAACATTGAAAAGATTTTTGTGCTAACAATTTATCAATATTCGATGCCAAATAATCACAGCTGAAGGCTGACTTTCAAGTTTAATCAGAGCTTCAACTGCATCCATTACATGTCGTGTTT
This sequence comes from Xestia xanthographa, assembly GCA_905147715.2. NCBI lineage: Eukaryota > Metazoa > Arthropoda > Insecta > Lepidoptera > Noctuidae > Xestia > Xestia xanthographa. The sequence continues at coordinate 8,698,391 of LR990660.1, read as the reverse complement.
CCTCCATGCCTCGGGAAGCACGTGAAGCTATTAGTCTCGGTTGCCATTTGTATACTTTGGCTGCCGTAACAGGTCGTCAACGACCCGAAAGTCAGACAAATAGTCTTACATCATACATGGGGTATCTCAGCTTCTTCTTTTTTTTTTGTTTGCCTCATTCAAGTCCTGGAGGGTGCAATTAGTTGGTCACGAACTGCATTGGCCGATATGGAAATCTTTGAACAATCTGCGTGCTCAAGTTGGCCGCTGCAAATCCAATTTTCCCATCCCGGGTATTGCATTTCCCAGCACTACCTGGGTTGTGGAGGTCAGAGAGGCAGTCGCTCGATGCAAAATACAGATATTCAGCTGTATCTGGTTATACTAGAAGCCGACCCCAACAGTGTTGCTAGGCAGGTGATGATGAGTAAACTCATGTCTATAAATGGTTTGCAAAGAGTGAAGTACGGTATTTGTTTTTCACAAAGATGAGAGTTTACGAGTAAAGTACCTTTTTTCAAATCTGCAAAGCAAGTTAGTACAATTTCTGATGGCTACTGTGCCTGTAAATACAGGGTTAATTTTCAACGACCGGCCAAATTTTCAGAAATGGTTTAGAATCGATAATTATTTTGATATTATGAAAAAAAAAAAACATTTCTTTCCAATTCCTGTCGACCACTAAAAAGCAAACGTGTGGATATTACAACAGCACAATTCAGTTCAACAAACTAGATAGGTAGCAGTTAGCACATACATACACTTGGCAGTGCATGCACAAGTGCATTGATTCCCACTAGGTTTATGATTTAGGATTTTTTTAGGACACCTTCAAATGAATGCTATTATTTTATTTTATATTTTTCGACAACAATATTTAAAATGCACTTTTGGTTTGATATCTAGATCTTAATTTTGAATTTCGGCTCGGTTTTGGTTGTGATTTCTGTAATTTCTAATCTCAGTAAGTTCTCCTTCGAGGATTACAGAAGTGATGTTTGGGGACATCAACCTGTTCCTTACTTCTTAGTCTCGTCCCAAAGTTCATTACTATTGCCAATTAGCAATTACGAATTAAACTATGAGTTGATGCAATGGGTTAATGCAGTCATCCTGTTGTCGTCCAATGAAGAGACAAGCAATTATGGCAGACGTATATTTAAACGATGCTCCCGATTCTAGAGACAGTATTAGTGGATAAGTGTTGTGTTGAAAGGTAAGGTAAGTGCAATCTCTTTGTGATATTTTCTCTGTAATTAATGTTTTTGGTTCGTATTTTTGCGAAACCGAGGGCTGATGGTACTTAAGAATTAAAAAAATGACCCAAAAACACAAAAAGAGCAAGCTAAATAAAACCCTTTAAAAAAGCTGTCTGTGTGGAAATTGTGGATAGTGTCGTTGCTGTGGTCATCACAATATTTGGTTTTTGAACATCTGTTGTCACTTGCTTGCTTGCTGAGGATCTCCTACCTATACGAATTATTTATTATACACTGAATACTAAACGTCAAATTCAGTTATTATATTTTTGTAGATCTGTAGTAAAAACGCGCGGAACTCTTGTATTATACAGGGTGGAATTTTGTAATGCCACCTGGAGGGAAAGTACTCTTAATACTGCAGATAGAAAATTTTACTCAAAGGAAACATTCCTTTATTTTTAAAAAGAAATTAATCTGCATTCAAAGATTTTGAAAATTCGCGTGCCACACTCGGGAATCGAACCGGCTAAATTGAAAAAAAAATAACACCCTGTACTTTTATGGCACCAATCGATAGAGTCAATCATAAAGATCAAATCCCGCTAACAAACATGATAAATTAAATGAAAGGAAAACCATGAAATCTTAACTTATAAATTCAATGGGACAACATAAAGCACTTTTACTCAAAGGTCCTATCCAATTACTTATGTTAGAACCTAATAAACAATTATCTTTTGACTAGATTTATTGATTAAAATGAGAAGAACTATTTAGATAGGAAGATAACAATTTGCACAAACAAACACGTGCAAATTAAAATCTAGGTCCATCCCTTGAATAAAATTGCTTTATCGTAATAAATTTATCCCATTGAATTTATAACTTTAGATTTCATGGTTTTCCTTTCATTTAATTTATAATGTTTGTTAGAGAGATTTAATCCTTATGATTGACCCTATCGATTGGTGGCATAAAAGTACAGGATGTATTTTTTTGGAATTTAGCCGGTTCGATTCCCGAGTGTGGCACGCAAATTTTCAAAATCTTTGAATGCAGATTAATTTCTTTTTAAAAATAAAGGAATGTTTCCTTTGAGTAAAATTTTCTATCTGCAGTATTAAGAGTACTTTCCCTCCAGGTGGCATTACAAAATTCCACCCTGTATAGTGTATTATCTATGCGCGGAACTCTTATAGGACAAACTTTGTCTCTACCGTATGCTATGAATAAATGTCTTTGTCAATCAGTAGTGGCAATATACTCCGTATCTACTAGACCGATTTTTCAATGCATTTCATCTCCCGAACAACACCGCAAAGGCACGTTCAACTGGAGAGAGATGAAAAAATGACCCCCGATTTTTCTCACTCTTTGTCTCCACTTTCATTAGATCCTTTCCTACAGCATTAATATGAAGCTTCTCTGTGCCCTGGTGGTGTGCACCCTGGCTGTTTCTTCTGCTGAAGAGTATCCTCGGGGTAAAATGATCCAGGTGTGCGGGGCCGAGCTAGCCAGGGCTATGAAACGTGTCTGCGAAGATGGAGACCTGGATTTCTTTAACCTTCAACATGTTCAGCGTAAGTTTTGAATGTTTATGATTAGCTGTCCAAATCATCATCAGCCTATAATGTTCCCACTGCTGGGACAAGGCCTCCTCTCAATGAGAGGGAATGGGCTATAATCCACCACGCGGGCCCAGTGCAGATTGGCAGATGTCACATGTCTTCGAATTTTTGGTTCTAGGACATGCCGGTTTCCTCACGATGTTTTCCTTCACCGTTTTGAGAGCAGTGGTGATGAAATAAATTACACAAAGTAATGCGCCTGTCTGGGTTCGAACCCACGACTTACTGTACGTAAGTCGGGGCCACCACCACTGGGCCACCGCTGCTCACCAAATAACAGCTGGCATCTTCGTCATTGGATTCTCTACCTTAGGAAGAAATTGAGTTTTTACCATGGTTATTTCCAAAAGAGGTAGATACTGTATAGAGTAGTATTCTGGATTTTTTCTATTCTTTCCTTTTTCGTGTGGTAATGAAGTGCCTAACTTGGTGTCAGAGTTTTTATGCCGCCTAATGAGCCTCTGACTTGGCAAAATCCTTAATTTCCCGGTATCTATAGGTAGACAGGTACTTCTGAAAAGGTGCGTGCATGTCTTATTTTTTAATCCAACTGCAAAGTTCTGAATTGAAATTGTATGCAACATTTCCATTAGTTACGACCTGTTATCAGTTTAAATCTTATATATCCCTAGCTGACAAATCGAATCCTTTTTATCAATCTCTATTTTCATGATTTCATCCTCTAGTAGGGTTTTGGCTTCATTAGTCTATAAAACTCCCACATCTCACCAATTATAAGTCCCATGTAATAGGGGGTGATCCTATTGCCATCATCCGGGCACAATAGTCTCCATATTTGGCCCAATAACGCTATGCCAGACCGGGGAATCGAACCCAGGACACAGTTCAGCAGTCGCGCTACCACTCAACCAACGAGGGAGTCTATGAAACTTTCAAAGTAATAAATAATAACAAATAAATATCGCTGGACATTACACACAGCGCCATCTAATGCCACACTAAGCAACGAGGCTTGTGTCGTGGACACCATATATTTGATATACTACATAGATATTTTTTGTTTGTAAATACATACTTATTATACATATAAACATCCATGACTGAAACAAATGTCCATGCTCATCCCACAAAGATTTGCTCCTACCGGGGTTCGAACCCGGGACCCTAAGACCCGGCAGCCTCACTACCCCTGCGCTATTCGGGTCGTCAAGTACCTATAAACTAAGTTGTTTATTTCCAGATCACCATCAACATGAGCACCCAAATGATCACCAACACAGTCATCACCACCACGAGTTTAAGGGGCAGGTGATGAAGAGAGACACGTCAGCCTCCTTGGCGGATGAGTGCTGCGCCAAGCCATGTCATGTTAAAGACTTTGTCAGCTATTGTCCATAAAAATGGAAGGAGCTAGTAAACCTGTCCTCTCATAAGTTCATATTACCCTTAGTAGCTATGTATACTAGAATATTATTGGCTGAATAAAATAAATGTATACGTAGGTAGGTATAGGTACTCCATGACTCTTGGAATTCGTTGAAACGGATTTTTTTGATCAGAAATAAATGAATATTGAAGTTACTTTCATTTGTGTTCTCCTGAGATAGAAGACTTCGACAGGCTAGCTTTTCAAAACTAGCGCTTGGATCCTTTAGTACGGCGACGCACACAACGGTACAATATAATAATATCTGCTGCGTCAACGGATAGTCTTCGCTGATATTTGTGTCGATTCTGTTGTGCACAAACTAAACATAATTTAGGCTGTTGCTATCCTTTTCTCTCTAATAAAACGAGATAGAGACGAACGTAATTTAGAGCTGTCAAATTTAGTTGGAACCAATATTTCCATACAAATCAAGGGTGCACGTAAAAACATGATAGACTAAAAATACGGTGCAGCGCAAGGCATGAACTAGTTTGACATCTCTAACTTAGTTCATAGCTATAGCCGTCCTTTTCGCGCTCTGCCTTTTAGTAAAAGATAGCAATAGCATAGATTAAGTTTAGTTTGTGCACAACAGAATCGACACCATCATCTGCTTAGCCTTTTTCCAACTGTTGGGGTCGGCTTCTAGTCTAACCGGATGCAGCTGAATACGTATTTTACATGGAGCGACTGCCTATCTGACCTCCACAACCCAGTTAGTACCGGGTAATACGATACCCCTTGGTATGACTGGTTGTCAGACTTTTTGGGCCTCTGACTACCTAAAGACTGTCAAAGATCTACAAATGACAGCCGGGACCAACGGCTAAATGTGCTTTCCGAGGCACGAAGGAAACTCGGTATGTAATAGGTGGTCACCCATCCACAGACCAACCAAGGCAAGCACGGCTTAACCTAACGATCGACCCGAGCGGCTGTTATTATTTCGCCACGAGCTCCTGCGAGCTCCAGAATCGATACCATTGGCCGCCATTACCGTTTATGCCATCATAGCAGATAGCCGAGAGATATGGCGAAGCGTCACCGTTATATGGTTGAAGTCCCACGGACCGAACAAAGCGCTTTGCTTCTCCATTTAGTGTGCGAACCGTCAGCCTGTGCAATTCACTGCCTTCTTCTCTGTTTTCCGATTTACCTGTTTTTGCTTATTCCAAAACCAAACAAGTTCAACCTAGACGGGTTCCTTTATAGACCTGATTTTATTTTGAACATTAAATAATAAAATTGCCGTTTTCGTATCATTATAATCTAGATCTGTTCAAAATTCGAATGAATCGGTTTCTTCTAGGTCAGCGTGATGCACCCTAGGGCGCACACAAACTAACGCGCAAACTACTTATATCTTTTGATAAATGCACTTGCGGTTTGATATCCAGCAAGGCGGTAAATAGGATTCCGTTTTCCACAAACGTTTTACAGTCTATTCCTTTATGGACAGCGCATGCAGGGAAATGAAGTGCCAAGAGCGATGGAGAGGTGCAGAATGTCAGCACAAATCATTCAGCACGAAACAGGAACAACGAAAGTTGAAAACGAACATTCAACGTCTTAAACACCAAAGAAAATAAATCTGACGGCAACGCAGGTCATCTCTATATAAAAAATAAAATAAAAATAAAATAAGCCTTTATTGCTGTTAACATAATTGACCAAACATTACTTGTACTTAAAAAATTACTACAATGGAGGTAAGAAAACTAAAAATGAACTTAAACTAAAACATATTCTCGGCATTCGGCTCATTTCCCCTCTTAACAGCTTGTCTTTCGACAAAGGCCTCCTCTAAGGATTTCCACTTGCTTCTGTCCTTTGCTGTACGTAACCATTCTGGCCCAGCCACTTGCTTCAAATCGTCTTCCTATCTCTTTGGCTGTCTTCCTCTACTTCTTCTACTTTCTCTAGGGTACCATTCCGTTATTAATCTGGTCCATTTCTCTTTCTTTTCCCTCAACATATGTCCTGTCCAACGCCATTTAAATTTTCTGCATACTGATTGTACTTTTCCAAATTTAGTCTTTCCTTTGATCTTTTTAGGGTTCCGTACCCAAAGGGTAAAAACGGAACCCTATTACTAAGACTTCGCTGTCTGTCCGTCTGTCCGTCTGTCCGTCTGTCTGTCACCAGGCTGTATCTCATGAACCGTGACAGCTAGACAGTTGAAATTTTCACAGATGATGTATTTCTGTTGCCGCTATAACAACAAATACTAAAAACAGAATAAAATTAATATTTAAGGGGGGCTCCCATACAACAAACGTGATTTTTTGCCGCGAATCTTAAATGACTCAATTTTTCTCCGTTCACGTTAAGTCCAAAATTATCCCAACCCAGTCTTCTAAAGATCAACTCTAATACAGCTGAGAATATCTTCGGCGAAATAGGGTCACCTTGACGAACTCCTCTTTCTATTGGGAACTCTTCACCTGCCCTTTCTAGTTTTATTTGTGCTGTGCTTTTCCCATAAATGATTTTTAGTATGCGTGTTAGCGACGCGCTCATGTTCTGTACAAGTAGATATATAGGTTAGTTAGTAAGTAGTAATAACATAATTATAAGTACATATATGTAAGTATAGATGTACGGGCCGCTGGACCCCCACCTAAGACGCCCGCAGTTCAGTCCGTGCGAGCACTGCAAGCGGCTGCGCCTGTATGTGATTTTTACCTCGTTTGTTAAATTTATCCGTGTCTTTGCAAAATACAAGTTTTCATAAGCAACCTAATCGTTTAACTTCGCCGATTACCACCTACAACATCTACAAAGTGGTCAATCGAACCGGATCAACTAAAATTAAGTTTGTCACGCAACCAGTGAAAAGCAAGATGGTGGGCACGCGAAGTATGGTGCGACGCGAGCTCGCGCAACGTAAACTTTTCGAAGAACAAAAGGGAGCTCAAGAAATAGACACTGAAGAATGTCAGTCTTCAACCAGTGCAGCAGCCAAAAATACGGAGTTCAAAACACCTACGGCAGGGCCGAGTGTCAAAACAGAACACACGTTGCCAAGGTCAAAAGGTCAATCTGACACATCATCGGTTAAAGCTCGAAAGGCGCAGTTGCTTTTGGATGCTGCAAAGCAAAAGGCACAGATACGACTGGAGCTCATAGACAAACAGCTGGAAGCGGACTTAGCTGAACTAGAGGAAGAAGAAAAATACAGTCCACACGAAGAACGCACTCACGACGTGGAGCAATGGCTGGAACGGAGTCACCACGAATTAATGCAATCGGCCCCCGATAATGGCAACCCTTTGGGCAAGTTGCATCCGCCTGAGACAGAACCAGCCGCGCCTGCTAATGCCGTCCACTTTGCGGCACCAGCAGCACTACCAGGGCTCACCACGTCACCTCGAAAGCCACCACCTTCAGTGCCACATCTGCCGATGGAGTCGCACCCACACACTGTACCCGCACCGCCACCAACGGCGGAGGCCACCAGTATGCAAGCGACTATTCAGATACTAGCTGGCGCGTTGAAAGACCTGGCTTCTACGAGTGCACCGAATACCAACCATATATCTCGATTAAGCACGCCGAAGGATCTTCCAGACTTTTCGGGAGACCCACTGGAATTTCTGCAGTTCAAACAAGCCTATAAAGAGTCAACCGAGCTTTGTAAATTTTCTCCTGAAGAAAATCTGTGGAGGTTGAGAAAGTGTCTCCGAGGAGCTGCCAAAGATGCCGTCGCAGCCTTACTCATTTCTGCGAGTCCACCGTGCAAAATCATGTCAACATTGGAGTTACGTTTTGGCAATGCTGATCTAATAATATCCAAAATAGTGCAGGATATCAAGAAATTGCCCTCCATGTCACAAAACTATCATAGTGAAATCGTGCCATTTTCAGTAAAAGTGCAAAACCTAATACAAGCAGTGCGAGCAGTTGGACGCGAAGAGTACTTACAAGGTATGAGCATTGTTTCAATTATATTGTCCAAGCTGCCTACAACACTGTTATCTAAATGGTCTGATTATAGTTTCCCGCTCATTACTGAAACAGAAAAAACGGGACAGAAATCCCGTATGGTCATTTTATCTGATTTCTTGCACGATGAGGCCGTAAAAATATCAGTTACATCAAATATCTATTTTACGAGTCCTCGCACCGACCAAAATAAAAACAATCATCATAAAAACAAAGATAGTTCCGCCAATCGATCTCAAACTATATTATTGCAATCAGATGATGATACCGATAACTGCAAATTCTGCCATACCTCGAAACATAAATTAACTGAATGTAAACAATTCAAGAAGGCGTTACGTAAAACCAGATGGGAATTCGTAAAACGTAACGGGATTTGTTATAAATGCCTACTGTCGCGCCACGCACGTGACACGTGCTCAGCGCCGCCTTGCAATAAGAATGGCTGTGGCGAGGGGCATCACAATTTACTTCACTACGTCGGAAACAAGCCGAAAAATGACGCTGGAGGCAGCAAGGTTCCGGAGCCGACGTCAACGCCTGTGCAGACGCCGACGACGTCGGCGACGTCGTCGCCGACGTCCCCCGCCGATAGTACACAAACAGTGACGCATATAAACGCGAGTGAAAAAAAAGTGTTACTTAAAGTCGTACCTATACGTATACACAGTGCTAACGGAGTGTTCAGTGCAAGCGCCCTCCTTGATGACGGATCGACCGTCTCACTTATTAGTGCGGGGCTAGCGAAGCGTGCGGGGCTTCGTGGCCGCTCAGAGACGATGCGAATTCGCGGAGCCTGGTCTGACGACGAACTGATGTGTAAAACGACCATCGCGAATGTTAAATTATCGGGTATGGACAGTAAGATATATAATATAAAACTTCGGTGTGTAGACAAATTAGACTTACCTTTGCAACAACTTTCTGTTGTTAATTGTAATAGTTATAAAAACCTGTTTGGAACAAATGATAAGTTATGTAAACATGATGTGAAACCTGAAATTTTAATAGGTCAAGATAACTGTCACTTATTGTTACCTCTGAAAGTTATAGTAGGGAAATTATATGAGCCGTCCGCTACATTGACTCCCCTAGGTTGGTGCATGCATGGTATGTTGCGAAGCCAGCACGCTCGGCACGCGCAGGTCGCCGCCAGCGCCGTTGGGGCGCACGCCACTCTGCTGTTGAGCTCGGCAGCTTGCACCGCCGCGGACAGGGACGAACGCATGCTACGGGACCTCCACGAGGAGGTGAGGCATTCATTCGCTGTAGATGCCTTGGGAGTGTCAGGTAAGCCGAGACAAAATATTAATGATACTCGTGCCGTCGCGCAGCTGGAAAAGTCTGTCGAACTCGTCAACGGTCGCTGGCGTGCAGGTTTGCCTTGGAAGAATGAGGCCTGCACTATGCCCGACACCTATCCTAACGCTCTGAAAAGGTTAAAGGGGATAGAAAGGAAGATGGCACGCGACGATGGTTTTGCCGACAGATACCGCGAGCGCATAAATCATTTATTACAAAATGATTACGCTCACAAGATGGAAAATCCACTGCTGGCACCCAGGACGTGGTATTTACCCCACTTCGGGGTAGATAACCCCAACAAAAAGTCACTTAGGCTTGTGTTCGATTCTGCCGCTCCAGTTGGTGATAAATGTCTAAATGATTATTTACTCACAGGGCCGGACTTGTTGTCATCGCTGTTCGGTATAATGCTGCGCTTTAGGGAATATTCAATTGCAGTAACCGGTGACATCAAGGATATGTTCCTTAGGGTAAAAATTCGCCCTGAAGATCAACACGCGTTTAGATTCCTTTGGCGGAACAGCCCTGACGAGCCAGTTGATATTTACATTATGACGTCACTAATTTTCGGCGCCAACTGTTCTCCTTTTGTAGCTCAGTTTGTTAAAAATGTAAATGCGCGTCGTTACGAGTCGTCATTACCAGCTGCTGTTAATGCGATATACAAATCGCACTATATGGACGACTATATTGATAGCCTGCCGGATGACACGACGGCGATAGAAATGGTTAAAAATATAACTAGTATTCATAGCAGCGGTGGTTTCCAAATCCGTAACTGGACTAGCAATAGCATTGCTGTTTTAGATAGTATTCCAAAAGATACCTTAGGTACTGCCAGCGTTAGGTTCAAATTTGAACAGGAGTACCATGGCGAGCGCACCTTGGGACTCATCTGGTATCCTGGAGAAGATGAATTAGGTTTCGACGTGTCTCTGAAACGAATACCTGAAAATATTATTTTGAATAAGCATAGACCGACTAAAAGAATCATGCTTCGAATAGTTATGTCGATTTTTGATGTATTAGGATTCTTAGCACCATTCACTATTCAGGGCAAAATTATGCTGCAAGATACTTGGCGCTTAAACATAGGCTGGGATGACGTAGTACCCGATAGTATCTACAATAAATGGTGCAAATGGATCGAGTTATTAAACGATATAAAACAAATACGTATACCTAGGTGCTATAATAAAACTATTGTGTTACAAAGTGGGAGCGACACGGGAAAAAAAACCGGTTGCCGAGCTTGTAATGATAAGGCCACCTCCTCCCGCCGCCGCACCCGCGACCCCCGCGCTGGAGTTGTCTGCTACTAGAAGCTGCTACGAGACGTGTAGGCCGCCTACGACAACCGCTACGTGTGCTACGCCGGCAAGTAATAATTATACACGCTTACAGCTACATTTATTTTGCGATGCATCTGTTCAAGCCATGTGTTGTGTGGCGTACTGGCGATGGATAGTCAATGGGATTGTTAACGTTGCATTTATAGCAAGTAAATGTCGTGTTGTACCCGTTAAACCCATGACTGTACCCCGAGCCGAGCTACAGGCGGCGCTGTTGGCTGCACGATTGGCTGATACCGTCCTGAAGGAACACAGATTAAAGCCCGAGCGACGATATTTTTGGTGTGACTCCACCACCGTTTTACAGTGGATTAGAAATAACACACGTAGGTATAAAACGTTCGAAGCGAACCGATTGGGAGAAATTGACGAACTCACGCGTATCTCCGAATGGAGATATGTACCTACCAAATTAAATGTAGCGGATCTTGGTACTCGTGATGAATTTAACCACACAATGTTTCACAGTGAGTGGTTCACGCGGCCTGATTTTTTATACAAAGAGGAGTCCTTGTGGCCTGCTGACGTCGTGAGCCCCGACATCGACAGAGACGAAGGGAGTTTAGAGTGTGTAGCTGTGATGCATGAGCCTACATGTGACTTACCTGTTCCTGAGCCGCAGCGGTTTTCCTCCTGGCTTCGCTTGCAGCGAGCCACGGCCGTCATTCTGAAATTTATTGACCGATGCAAGAGACTTACCAGTGAGGTTGACTGCGATGCGATGGCTCGAGCTGAGATCCTGTTGCTAAAAAAGGCGCAGGTGGAATCGTTCTCCGCCGAAATATCTGCAATCAAAAATGGGAAACACTTATCACGAGATAGCAAGTTACTTACCTTGTCACCGTATCTAGACGAAACTGGTTTACTCCGCCTCGGTGGCCGCATCGACGCTGCGTCAGACGTAGACCTAGAAATGAAGAGACCAATTTTACTAGATGGAAAGCATGACATAACGCGTCTTCTTGTGCTGTTCTTTCACATTAAGGCAGCACACGGGAACCAGGAAATGGTCGTGAATAATCTGAAACAGAAATATTGGATTGTAAGAATAAGGCCAACAGTTAAAAGGGTGGTTTCGAATTGCATGCTTTGCCGCATAAGGAAATGTAAGCCTCAAGTACCCAGAATGGGTGACTTACCTCACGCTCGAGTAGCACATCACCAACAACCATTTTCATTTTGTGGCCTGGACTTGTTCGGCCCAATGGAAGTGACTGTGGGCAGAGGAAGGCAGAAGAGGTATGGCGTTTTGTTCACCTGCCTGACTATACGAGCGATTCATATCGAGCTTGTTCCATCGCTCACGTCAGACTCTTTGATAATGGCGCTGCGCCGCATGGCAGCACGGCGAGGATGGCCCTGTCATCTATACTCTGATAATGGCACCAACCTTAGAGCAAGCGACAAGGAACTGAAGCAATCAGAGCAGGCACTTAATATAGATGCTCTCAAGGCCGTCGGCGTGAACAACGCCATGCAGTGGCATTTTATACCCCTTCTAGTCCTCACTGGGGTGGGGCCTGGGAGAGGCTGATTCGAAGCGTGAAAACTTCACTTCGAGTTATAATGAAGGAACGCGCTCCCCGCGAAGAAGTTCTACTTACCCTGATGGCGGAAGTGGAGAACATGGTAAATAGTCGTCCGTTGACACACGTCTCCGTGGACCCTGAAAGCCTAGAATCCTTAACTCCTAACCATTTTCTTTTAGGTAGCTCATGCAGCACTCCTATCATTGGGACTTTCGATGATTCCGACATGTTTCTACGCAAACAATGGAGAAAGTCACAAGCGTTAGCGGATATGTTTTGGCGTAGATGGGTGAAAGAGGTTCTCCCCGACTTGCTGCCTCGAAGAAAATGGAACGAGGAGGTGAAACCTTTGCAGGTAGGTGACGTAGTGCTAGTAGCTGATCCTAACAGTCCTCGCAGTACCTGGCCGAAGGGTGTCATCCAGAACATATGCCCAGGGAAGGATGGACGAATCAGACTGGTCGAAGTGAAGACTAAGACTGGTGTCTGGAAGCGACCTGCAGCCCGCGTCGCGCGAATTTCACTTGTTGAGGAGTGCTGAGCCAGCACTGGGGGGGGGAATGTTAGCGACGCGCTCATGTTCTGTACAAGTAGATATATAGGTTAGTTAGTAAGTAGTAATAACATAATTATAAGTACATATATGTAAGTATAGATGTACGGGCCGCTGGACCCCCACCTAAGACGCCCGCAGTTCAGTCCGTGCGAGCACTGCAAGCGGCTGCGCTTGTATGTGATTTTTACCTCGTTTGTTAAATTTATCCGTGTCTTTGCAAAATACAAGTTTTCATAAGCAACCTAATCGTTTAACTTCGCCGATTACCACCTACAACATCTACAATGCGTATATACTTTTTAGGGACTCCTTGTTGTTTTAATGATTCCCATATGTAGTGGTGTTCTAAGGAATCAAACGCCTTGTTGAAATCTACGAAAGCCAAATAATATATTTTGTTGTATTCTGTGCATTTCTGAAGTATCTGGCGTAGGACGTGTATGTGGTCAATAGTCGAGAATTTGCTCCTGAATCCAGCTTGCTCTTTCGACTGGTTTTCATCAAGGGTGTTAGTTAGTCTAAACAATAGTATTTTAGAAAAGACCTTATATATGTTAGACATTAAGCTTATTGGCCTATAATTGTTAATATCTCCTTTGTCTCCTTTTTTGTGCAACAAAACTATCATTGATTTCGTCCAATCTTCTGGGATAACTTCTGCTCTTATTATTTCGTTAAACAAATTGGTTAATTTAGGGACAATTACCGGCATGGATATTTTTAAAAGTTCATTGGTAATTTGATCAGGACCTGTTGCTTTTCCTAACTTCTGCGTAGTAATAGCTCTTTCTGTTTCTTCTTTTAGAATAGGCGGTATAGTTTCAGTATCTTGCGTGTCCTCTGTCATAGTCATAGCAAGTTTATTATTTTTACTTTTATACAGTTCCTTATAATATTCCGTAGCAATATTTAATATGTCTGATCGTTTTGTATTACATCTTCCTTGTTTATCCTTCATATTTGGCATCCAATTCTTCTTCGATTCTAATTCTTTGAACGCTTTTTTTACTCCGCCTGTTTTTTTTTATATTATATTGGAAAGTGTTTGCCCTTTTTTGCTTTCTGTCTTTCCTTATATTTTTGTTGATATTTTTACTTATTTCTGCAATCTCTTTTCGTGTTTCTTTGTTTTTCTTGCCTTGCAAAAGCAATTTTTTTTCTTTAAGTAATTGAATTGTTTCGGTGGATAGTATGACTTTATTATTTGTAGACACTTTTCGGGCTTCAGTTTTAAGAGTATTCACAAAGTCGCAATATGTCGCCTCAATTGGTTTATTGTATTCTTTTTCTTCCCTTCTCTCTAGAATTTCTTTTAATCTGTTCCTTATCTCTGCGTTATTTTTATTGTTCATGTAGGGTACCGCTTCAGTGTGCAGCCTTCGACTTTTCTTTGTATGTGTCCCTTGTAACATAGCACGAATCATTTCATGGTCAGAGTTAAAATTTAAACTATGTAAAATTGACAGATCTTTAAAAAAAATTGGTTTATTGGTCAAAATGTAATCGATTTCATTTTTAAAGAGTCCATTTGGGGAAGTCCACGTCCATTTCTTATTCTTCTTCTTTTTGAAGAAACTATTCAAGATACTTAGTTTGTTTTCTAAACCGAAGTTAACCAATCTTTCTCCGTTTTTGCTCCTGTTGCCATTACCGTGTCTTCCTACAGTGTACTCTTCGCCACTTTGACATTCCCCAATTTGTTCATTAAAATCACCCATTATTATTATATTTTTGTGAGCAGTATCAACAGTACTTTGTAATTTTTGGTAGAATTCTTCTATTTCGTTTATATCTTGTTTTTTATCTGCTTCAGTTGGCGAGTAAACCTGAATAATTGACCATGATTCATCTTTGCTATTTGGTACGGGAAGTTTGATGTTGAGTATTGCTATTCTTTCGGATATGCCTTTCAATTCCTCGATTCGGTCGGTATATTTCTTTTTTATCAAAAAACCAACACCATGTTGCCCTGGTGTTTCTCCTTTGTAATGTAGTATATACTTCCCGTGGTCTTCTATTCCTTCTCCTAGTCTTCTCACTTCGCTTATTCCTATGATATCCCAATTAATTTCGTCATCTTCATCTCTATATACCGTGACTTAAATTTTTAGTCGTCTTACAAACATGGTCCACAAAATGTTTCCGGCACTTACCTCTAGGCGTTTTTACCTTTAATTAAAATAATAGGTACAAAGAAAAAGCGTGTTAAAAATAAATACGGACGCGCTCGCACCAGGGTGTTTCTAACAACTACGTCATAATAATGTGTCTATTATTGTTCATTTTTATTTTTAAATTATTTAAATCTCTTAGATACCTATCGTTTTTTTATTTTAAATAAATGTTTAGTACCGGTAGTCATTGGATACATAAAGTGAGCTGCCGTTGCAAGACGACTAAAAAGTCAAGGTGTACAACAAGGTGCGCATTGAAGAATTATTATTTAATCTAATCTATACTAATATTATAAAGCTGAAGAGTTTGTTTGTTTGTTTGTTTGAACGCGCTAATCTCTGGAACTACGGGTCCGATTTGAATGATTCTTTCAGTGTTGGGTAGTCCATTTATCGAGGAAGGCTATAGGCTATATAACATCACGCTGCGACCAAAAGGAGCGGAGCATAAATGAAAAATATTGCAAAAACAGGAAAAAATGTATTCCTTTTGTGAGCTGTTTCTCTTTTATGTGACGCAGACGAAGTTGCGTGGGTCAGCTAGTAATATTATAAAACTGAAGAGTTTGTTTGTTTGTTTGTTTGAACGCGCTAATCTCTGGAACTACTGGTCCGATTTGAATGATTCTTTCAGTGTTGGGTAGTCCATTTATCGAGGAAGGCTATAGGTTATATAACATCACGCTGCGACCAAAAGGAGCGGAGCATAAATGAAAAATATTGCAAAAACGGGGAAAAATGTATTCCTTTTGTGAGCTGTTTCTCTTTTATGTGACGCAAAGCTGTGGCGCAGTAATGCATCCTTACCAATCCCATTCATTCCACCCGCTGAAAATCTCCCACCTGGACATGAGTTGCCATGGCTGACCTGGAAGTCTTTAAATAGACTCCGGACCCAGGTTGGCCGCAGCAAGGAAAACCTGGTTAGGTGGAGATTCATCAATGACTCTTGCCTGGAGTGTAAATGTGGTGCTGTTCCACAAACGATGGGGCACTTATTATCGTGTCCTGCGTGTCCTGTTGTTTGCTCACTACAGGAACTGATGGACGCAACCGAAAGCGCCAAACTAGTGGCTCAGTTCTGGGCCGACTCAATTTAGATTGCCATCGACACGCTAAGAAGAAGATGTGACGCAGACGAAGTTGCGTGGGTCAGCTAGTATTAATATATTATTTAATACCAAGAATGAAAGTTTTTATAGAACATCGTCATTCATCATCAGCCTATAATGTTCCCACTGCTGGGACACAGACCTCCTCTCCACCACGCGGGCCCAGTGCGGATTGGTAGATATCACTTGTCTTCGAATTTTTGGTTCTAGGTCATGCCGGTTTCCTCACGATGTTTTCCTTCACTGTTTTTGAGAGCAGGTGGTGATGAAATAAATTACATCAAGTAATGCGCCGGTCTGGACGACTTTCGTAAGTCTGGGCCGCCACCACTGGGCCACAGCTACTCACACAACATTGAGCATAGTGAAAATCGTCATAGCCGGTCAGCAGCGGTAGGCAGCCGTCGACAGGTGGCGACAGCTTCAGTTTATCTGCAGTTGGCAACGTGCCGCTCGACTGTAAGAACCCTAAAAAAACCCATCGAGCACACGGCTTGTTAGAAATAAATTGAATGCACTGTTTTATACTTTCACGGGTTAGTACTTACGGGATAATGTCCGTGATTTTCTTTTGTTTTGATGAGCTCCCGATATTTCGACGCTTACTCATGAGTATTCCCGCAATCATGATGCTTGCAACAGCGTCGAAATATCGGGAGCTTATCAAAACAAAAGAAAATCACGAATATTGTAAAGTACTTTTGTGTAAATAAATTGAATATACGTAGTTACATAGTAAGTGCAAGAAGTATTATTAAACAGGATATGGAAACTAAGCTCAGCTCACGGATGTCACCTTTAAGTTCCACTGACTATGAATAATTCAATTAATTCGTGATACGTCGCCCACATCGGAGCAACCTCGCAAGAATTAATGAATGAATGAATTAATTATCAAAGAACTGGAGGACAAACTGGAAACTTTGGAACGGAAAACTCGTGGGGTTGGGATAGAAATTCGAAACATACCAAAACAAAATGGAGAAACTAAGGAAACTCTTGTTAGTGAGATTTCTAAATTAGGAGAAATTTTAACAGTAGATATTAACACCAGCAATATAAAAGATATATACAGGTTAAAATCAAAGGATTCCTCAGACCCCATCGTAGTCGATTTCACCACTGTTCTCCTGAAAGAAAAGGTCCTAAAATCTGTAAAATCCTTCAACAAAACTAAACAAAAAGGCAACAAGTTAAACACGACCCAACTAAATCCAAGCTACAGTCAAAAACCGATATACATATCAGAGGCCCTCACGCATAAAACCCAGAGACTATATTACTTAGCCCGTCAATTCCGGAAAAGTCATGGGTACAGCTTCTGCTGGACAGTAAATGGTATTGTTTACCTAAAAAACAACGAAGACTCCTCACATATACGGATAAACTGCGACGCTGATTTGGAAAAACTACGCAATAGTGTTAAACCGCTGTGACTAACTGTTGCTCTAGAATACCTATTTTGTCTCATTATTACCTTAACTATAAGATTGCATGTTAATTTTAAGTTTGAATCTATAGATTATCTTTATGCTTACAAAGTACAACTCAAGGGCCACACTAACGTCCCACATTTATTCCTTGAAAGCCAAAATCAATCAAAATACTCCTTTATCATAACCATAGCTGAACTGAACACTACTCCAGAAACACACTTAACTTACTTTTCAAACATACATCGATTATACAACTCACTTACTCACCAAATTACAATCACAAATACTCTACACTTGAAACATTACTCTACTTGTTATGTAGCACTTGCGTCACCTTAAACTCTGAAGAGCATGACTAATACAAAGAGCCCTATTGTGTCGTACTTGAGGCACGTTGAAATCTGAAGACCATGATTAATACAAAGCACCCGTTGTCGCCGGCACCGTCGCCATCTCAACATTTTCGATTGCGTGGACCACTCTTGATTCTCACATCGAAAAATTGTCACGCGTCCTAGTTTTACCGACTTAATTGTAATATTTTATTAATTAAATAGCTTTAAGCAAATTATATCGGTTTCCTTTTACATCCTCCTGCAGCCGAACGTAATTGGCGCAGTCGGTAGGATACTCGCGGTCGGTTTCGCGTAAAAAAAAAAAAAGAGAAGATTTCCGCATCGGTTTCGCGTAAAAACGAAGATTTACTCAATCAAATCATCATCGTTATCAATCATCGTTAAGCCGCCCGTACGGCTATCCAGTCGTTCCAGAGTATCCAGAATCTACACGTCGTGCTGTATCGAGGAATCCAGACATTGATTACGTAAAGGGGCTGATATAATGTTCATGTAAGTACATTAGATTATTTCTAGTGACCGCTTATCCTAGCCCGTACCGTACTAATATAACTTTCCAAAATTTTCTTTCTACGAAAATCCAGGAATACTAGAATAGTTAGAAGTATTAGTAGAGAAATAGTGATAGACTCTAGAAGAGATTTTAATTTAGATATATTATTAAACGAGGATACAGAATCGTTTTCTGGAAAAATGTCTTTAGATTTAGATATCATTTATAAAGCATTACGGTTGGTACCCGACTTTGATGGGAACCCGAATGTGTTGACTAGGTTTATTAATTTGTGTGATCATTTAGTTAAAGAATATTATAATGTACAAGGTGGTTCCGAATTAATTAACTCTGCACTTATCAATGGCATATTAAATAAAATTGTTGGGTCTGCTGCTCGCTTAATCAACTCAAATGGTATAGCAAGCGATTGGGATGGCATCCGTAAAGCATTAATAAATAATTTTGCTGACCAAAGAGACGAGACCGCTCTTTATAGCGATTTATCTCTTTTAACACAGGGCTCTAACACTCCGCAAGAGTTCTATGAGCGTTGTCAGAATCTTTTTGCTACAATAATGACGTATGTTTCCTTACACGACACCTTAAAAACTACCATAGACGCTAAAAGGGATTTATATAAGAAATTAACGCTCCAGGCGTTTGTGCGTGGATTAAAAGATCCTGTAGGATCACGTGTGCGTTGTATGCGCCCTCAAAGTATAGAACAAGCACTAGAGTTTGTTCATGAAGAAACGAATACCATGTATCTGCAAAATCGTAATGACCGTTTACCTGATAGAAGAATTAATAACAATAACCAACCCGGTGATCATTTTAATTACCCAAAGCCTAATAATTATAGCATGCCAGGACCTCCACGATTCCAATTTCCAGCTCAACAACCACCGCAGTGGAAACCGAATTATTTTCAATCTCGCCAGTTTGGTCCAAACCGAACTCAGCTAATATTCAGGGCACCCCCACCGAACTATAACCGTCAGAATAACCCATTTCAAGTAGTCCAGCAGAATTCTCCTAACCAGCCTAGTGGATCAGCGCAACCACGCCCAATGAGTGGTGTTAGCCATTTCGTGAGCAGACAATTACCACCTACTAACGTTTTTTCTAAGCATGATTGGAGCAAATCAGGCAATCCGCCACCCAATAATTATTTCAAAAGTCGGGAGATGCATTTCAGTGATTGTTCTAATGATCCTTCTTTCAATGATTACTTTACCGATTATGATGGAACTTATTACGATTATACGTACTATGAGTTCCCAGAAAATGCATACTATGAATTTCAACCATCCCCTCAGGAATGTGTAGAATATCCCCAACCGTCCGGAAACATAAAAAAGGACGCAAAAGAATCAAAGGAACAGGATTTTCAGAAAACTCCGAAATCCGACAAATTAAAATAGAAATTAATCTCCAAACTCAACGGTACCTTCCATATGTTCAAATCGCGTCACCCCCTCTTAAGCTTTTAATAGATACAGGTGCGAACCAGTCATTTTTATGTCCTAATGCTGTAAAAAAATACTTTAGTGATCTTCCATTAACTTATTCTCCATTTGAAGTCCACAGTGTTCATGCTAAAACTAGAAACGACTATTCAATTACTTTACCCATTTTTAATGAATTTAATGATACGAGTACAGTTTCATTTGATATTTATAAGTTCCACGATTACTTTGATGGATTAATTGGCACCGATCTATTAGAAAAATGGGAAGCTACAATAGATTATAAAAATAAATTATTCACAACTAAGTTCGCTTCAAACCCTATTAGAATCTATGATTCACGTAATACTAATTTATATGAGAATATTATTCCAGCAGGTTCATCTAAGTTAATAAAGATTCCGATTAACGTTCGCGATGGAGATGCTTATATTCCTGAACAATCTATTTCAAATTGTATCATACGTGAATGCCTTACTACGGTGGAACAGAATAGGGGTATATTAGAAGTACAGAATCCAAGTAAAAATGATATAATCTTTTCAATGGATCATGCAGTGCCTGCAGAAGTTCATAATGTTGAGTGCACGCGCACTAAACAGCAAGAGCAACGCGTAAAAGACGTGCTATCGCGCCTTCGTACTGACCATTTAAATGAAGAGGAACGCATTAACCTACAATCATTGTGCTCGCAATATGCAGACGTATTTTATATTGAAGGTGAACAATTAACATTCACAAATAAAATCAAACATTCGATTAAAACCACAGATGAAGGTCCAGTCTATACAAAGAGTTATAGATACCCTTATATTCATAGACAGGAAGTACAAGAACAGATAGGTAAAATGTTAAAACAAGGTATAATAAGACCTTCAAATTCTGCTTGGAGTTCTCCTATTTGGGTGGTAGCTAAGAAAGCTGACGCATCAGGAAAGGCGAAGTGGCGTATTGTAGTAGATTTCAGGAAACTTAATGAGAAAACTATAGATGATAAATACCCAATCCCCAATATAGCTGATGTCTTAGACAAATTAGGTAACTGCCAGTATTTTACTACGCTAGACCTAGCTAGTGGATTTTATCAAGTTGAAATGGACCCGCAAGATATTACAAAAACAGCATTCAATGTAGAACACGGGCATTTTGAATTTCTAAGAATGCCCATGGGACTAAAAAATAGTCCATCCACATTTCAAAGAGTAATGGATAACGTGTTGCGAGAACTCCAGAATACCATTTGTCTAGTATACCTAGATGATATAATAGTTTTTAGTACATCATTGCAAGAGCACATAGTCAACCTAGAAAAAGTTTTTAAAAGATTACGCGAGTCTAACTTTAAAATACAAATGGACAAATCCGAGTTCCTTAAATTAGAAACAGCTTATCTAGGGCATATTATAGGCAAAGATGGAATAAAGCCTAATCCAGATAAAATTTCAGCAATACAAAAATATCCCTTACCTAAAACCCCTACAGAAATTAAGAGATTTTTAGGACTTCTTGGTTATTATAGAAAATTTATTCCCGATTTTGCTAAAATAACCAAACCTTTGACTCAGAGCTTAAAGAAAGGCTGTAAAATTACACTTGATCTAAATTATGTCGAATGCTTTGAAAAGTGTAAGACCCTTCTGGTCAATGATCCAATTCTTCAATTCCCTGACTTTAAAAAAGAATTTATACTCACTACGGACGCTTCGAATTTGGCAATTGGAGCAGTTCTTTCACAAGGGTCTATTGGCTCTGAAAAACCCATAGCTTATGCCTCGCGTACGCTCAACTCTAGTGAAATAAATTATAGCACTATTGAAAAGGAGTTATTGGCTATAGTCTGGGCAACCAAGTATTTCAGGCCATATTTATTTGGACGTAAATTTAAAATAGTGACTGACCACCGTCCTTTACAATGGGTAATGAGTATTAAAGAGCCGAATTCCCGTTTAACCCGTTGGAGATTACGGCTAAGCGAATTTGATTTCACGGTTGTATATAAGCAAGGAAAGCATAACACTAACGCAGATGCTTTATCACGAATAGAAATTCATCATGAAGAGGCTAGTTCGTTAGTAGTTAACACGTCACAAGGTGCACCTTCAGACTCAGATTCTAGAACTGAAAGCGCGGAT
This sequence comes from Xestia xanthographa, assembly GCA_905147715.2. Taxonomy (NCBI): domain Eukaryota; kingdom Metazoa; phylum Arthropoda; class Insecta; order Lepidoptera; family Noctuidae; genus Xestia; species Xestia xanthographa. The sequence continues at coordinate 8,676,330 of LR990660.1, read as the reverse complement.
TCTAGAACTTTGAGCGCCCATAGTGATTTAGAAAGTCCCATATTAGAAATCCCTATTTCCGACGACCCCCTTAATAAGTTTAATCAACAAATTTATCTAAATGTTGTAGGAGATATAAAAAGCAAGCCTAGTGTTTCTAAACCATTTGAAACACATACTAAAACTGTCATACAAATTTCAAAATCTTGTTTAGAACAAGACATAATTAGCGCAATTAAAGAATACGTTAATCCAAAAGTAAAGACAGGTATTTTAATAAATCCTACATTAGAAATGTATTCTATAATACCTTTAATTCAAAAATATTTTAAAAATTCCGCAATGAAATTAGTACTCACCAAAACCGAGGTAGAAAATGTTAAAGATTATTTCAAGCAACAGGAAATTATAAAGAAATATCATGAAGGCAAAACCAATCATAGAGGCATCAACGAGTGTTATCTAGCATTATCACATAGATATTATTGGCCAAATATGAAAGAGCATGTAACGAAGTATATCAATAAATGTCAAATATGCGGGCAAGCTAAGTATGATCGCAATCCAGTTAGACCTAGGTTACAAATTGTACCTCCACCTACAAAGCCCTTTGAGGTTGTACATTTAGATCTACTTAGTATCGAAATGAATAAGTATCTTATAATTATAGATGCGTTCTCTAAGTATGGTCAAGCATACTTCTTGAGAGATGCTACAGCTATTAGTGTCGTACAAGCTTTACTAAAGTTTATTACTCATCACGGAGTGCCTTTAACTATTGTAACAGACAATGGTCCGGAATTCAACAATCAAATATTTTCCGAATTTACTAGATTGCACAAAGTTCAACATCATAAAACCTGTCCTAATACACCCAATGAAAATGGAATGGTAGAACGATTTAATTCTACACTGTTAGAACATTTGCGTATATTAAAATTAGAACAGCGAAGAGAATCAATTGCTAATCTTATAACTTATGCTATATTGGCATATAACAGCTCAATACACAGTTTTACAAAATGTAGGCCAATCGATATAATTACAGGTCATTTTGATCCTCGGGATCCTTTTGATATAAATCTATCAGAACATCTTTTACAACAATATATCCAGGAACACCGAAGACGAATGTCAAAAGTATACGATATTCTCAACGACACTTCACTTCATCGCCGCACTGAAATGACTGAAAATGTTAATAAAAATCGTGAACCCGAAGAAAATTACGAACCAGAGCAACAAGTTTTTATTAGGAATCCTTTATGCCATAGGCAAAAGTTAGCAGCTCGATATACTCAAGATACGGTATTAGCGGATTTGCCTATTCATATCTATACCAAAAAGAAAAGAGGCACCGTGCCTAAATCACGCCTAAAACGGGTGCCTAATAGTGCTCGTTTGTTACAAGACACTGAAAATAATACTAGTCCTGACCCTGGCCCCAGCGGACGAGATAACGCTAGACAGTCTTAACGATGGACCAGGTATTTTGCCCTTCAACTTGGGATCCACAAGAATTATTTCACATTTCTCTCAATTCTTTCCTTTCTGCAAATTATAAACCTCCATGATATGCGTAATAGCTTAGAGATGGTTAACGAGCAATTGCAAAATCTTACGACAGAATTGAGTAATATGTCGCGACTTTTCTATGAACACCACGTTAAATATCCTGGATACTAAGTTAGAAGAAATATCGGGACAGTTATAAACACTTGAGATAAAGCGTGTTAAAAGAAGTCTCATAGATGGTCTTGGTTCAATAATAAAGAACATTTCAGGTAATTTATATAATAATTTTTACTGATGCACTAAAATACGATAATGCCATTGCAATCTTGCAGAATGAAAATAATTTAGTTGCTGAAATGAATCACCAAATGAGTTTAAGTAAGCAGTGGGTTTCACGTAGTCCAAACATTACAGTAGAAAACCAATATAAAATCGAAAAAAATATCAATTCCATTTTAGCTTACACTATTAGATAATTATGAAACAGATACCAATTAATATGCTCATTTCCCAGTTACTAAGAACTTGACAAATTTCAAAATTTATTGGTATTTATTAAGGTTAGAAGCATTCATTATTCTATATTAAACTATGCTATGTTTAAGGACATGATAAATAGGTTAGGTATGTTATATAATAAGGATCAGTTTCTAGATATATTTTGACATAATTAGACTAGGATATTATTACAATGAGAATAAAATAGTGATAGTTATATAATTTCCGATGCTTTATCCTACTAACTATATCCTGTATAAATTGTCCTTGGCTCCTAATCATGACAATAAGGTCCTAATTACAGCTTATCCTTTCTTAGCGGTTCACGAAAAATATCTATTGTACATAGAGACAGAATGTCCGAAGTATAGTCACGGTCACCTTTGCGAAATGATTTAAGTCACCACCATGGCAAACAATCGGACTGTATCCAGCAGCTTATATTTCAACAGAAATTAATGAATCCTGTCAATTAACATCAGTCAACCTGTCTTCTGAAGCTATGGAGCAGCTAGACGACCAACATTTTACCAATTATAAAGGAAAATTTGGATAATGTACCAAATAAAACTATAAAACCAGATACCATTGACATTGGGAGTTTGCATTCAAGTAACTCTGAAATCACTCTACAAGAATCTGTAGCTCTACAGTCGTCGAACACAGAAACTATATACCACACTACCATATCGGTATACATTCTACTATCCGGTGCATGTGTACTCATTATCATCGTTATACTTCGTCGTCGCAGATTGAACCAACTACAGAAAGCCACTGATGAAATCGATATTAAGGATAAGGAAGCCTGCAACACCGAGATTAATCCAGCTTCGCCATCGACACTATTTTCGACTAGAGTTTTCAAATAGTTGTCGATCTCGTGGAGGGAGATGTTATGTAGCACTTGCGTCACCTTAAACTCTGAAGAGCATGACTAATACAAAGAGCCCTATTGTGTCGTACTTGAGGCACGTTGAAATCTGAAGACCATGATTAATACAAAGCACCCGTTGTCGCCGGCACCGTCGCCATCTCAACATTTTCGATTGCGTGGACCACTCTTGATTCTCACATCGAACAATTGTCACGCGTCCTAGTTTTACCGACTTAATTGTAATATTTTATTAATTAAATAGCTTTAAGCAAATTATATCGGTTTCCTTTTACATCCTCCTGCAGCCGAACGTAATTTACTCATAAACACTGTTTTACTATTTACACACAAACTCTTTCCATAATTGATGTACCTATCATGACCACAATTCTTGTCTATACTTACTCTCTTGTTAACTATTCGATGACCTAACTAATTTATCTGAAAATATTGACCAGTTATCCGTATATCACTCACAAATCGCAGACCTAGAGGATTGTCAAAATATTATAACCTCTACTACGGACAACCTAATTATAATGACACAAAATATACGAAGCATTAACCGAAATATTAGAGGTTTTACTAGCAAGACTTAAGCTAAATTGCGATATAATAATTTTAACAGAATGTTGGCTAAAAAATGCAACGGTAATCCCTCAACTATCTGGCTACTCTCATGTACCAACAAACATAAACCCCATTCAAAATGACGGAGTAGTTATATACTACAAAGAAAACATTAATCTAACAATTAAAGAACCTGAATTCAATGAAAGTAATTGCCTACTAGCTACCGTCGGAAAAAAAGTTGCCATTATAGCCCTATACAGATCGCCTTCCTACACTAAACTGGATCCGTTCATTTTGTCTTTGTAGAACTCTTTGTAGAACTCTATGTACTGGCAGCGAAGGGGTGGACTCGTTGGTGATGGCAGATTTCTTCAATAAAAACTCCAAAGCTTGCTTGTTTAGTAATAGTATAATGAACTATATTAATGAATAATTTTTACAAGATAGTTGGGTGTCGGCTGACAAAATTGGAATTGACAGGTATTGACGCACCGCGCACTCAGTGTTGCCACCTTTTTTACCACAGATATAATATTATATTTTTCAATGATGCTCGGCCTCGCGCTGTGCCGTATGCGTGTGTAGTGTCCACACATGCAAGGCGTCAACAAGTTGCCCCCCTCGGCCTCGGCAAGAGACTGTGGCTTGTAGACACATCAGGACGATCTTCAACTGGTAGCGGGCACAGTCGATTGAAGGCGCGCCGAAGGGTGCCCGATGAAATCTTCACGTCTGCTACCCTGGTCACACCGTCGGAGCCTGGATACACGGTGGTTATTCGCCCAAGCAGCCATCTGTTTGGTGGCAGTCTATCGTCCTTGACTAGCACCATCTCTCCAAGTCGTAGGTGTCTTCCACCTCTGCACCATTTCTGTCTTTTTTGCAGCTCTGTAATGTACTCTTTGTAAAATCTATCCCAAAACTGGTTTTTAACTGTTGAGTTCTCATATATCGTGAGAAAGTGCTCAACCTTGTAGTGTCTTGTGCCGGAGGAGAGGGTAAAACAGTTAATGTTCGTCCAAGAAGAAAATGTGACGGTGTGAGGGCTACTAGGTCTGAAGGACCGGAAGATAAAGGAGTTAGAGGCCTCGAGTTCAAGATAGCCTCTATCTGGGTAAGTACTGTGTTCATTTCCTCGTAAGTAAGGTTCGCAAGAGCAAGTACTCGCTTCAAGTGATGCTTAACAGACTTCACGGCACCCTCAGCTAAACCGTTAAAGTGTGGGCTATAAGCTGGTGAGAATTTAAAGTTTATTGATAAATTTGAAGCATGTTCACTTAAATAGTTTGCATTTAATTTTAAAAACCTAGCCAGATCATTACATGCTCCTACGAAGCAAGTACCATTGTCCGAGAAGATGTTGACAGGTTTTCCTCTACGGGCAATAAATCTGTTTAGAGCAGAAATAAAGGTTTCGGAGCTGAGATCTGTCACAAGCTCTATGTGTACTGCTCTAACAGCCAAGCACACAAAAATGCAAATATATGCCTTAATTAAACCTCTACCCTTTCGGTTCAAAATCATTACTGGTCCTGCATAATCTACTGCTGTGTTTATAAATGGATAATCAGCATGTAGGCGCTGCTCAGGAAGGTCACCCATTATTGGCTGTGTGATTCTTCCTGAAAAACGACAACATGTACAGTACGATTCAAACTTAATGGCGGCTCGGAACATCGTAAGTTCCGCTGCGCAGATCGCAATTTTTAGGTATCAGCGGGACGTAGAGGGACGTGCCGGCGGGGAACATCCCCGCGCGCTCTCTCTCACCCGCACTCGCCCTACGCGTCTTCGCTTGAATGTGTGAGTTATGTCCGTATGCTGCACACGCGCGCGAATTTCTGCTTGCGTACAGTCGAGCTCATAATAATTTGTTGTTGTTTGTTAACTGTTTTGTTGTTTTTTTTTTTTGTTATTGTGTTGTTGTTTTTTTTTTGTTATTGTTCCGTTCGTTGTTTGTTGTCATAAAATAAATTTAAAGTAGATGAAGTGGTGTCGATTCTGTTGTGCACAAACTAATCTTAATTTAAGCTATTGCTATCTTTTTCCCTCTAATAAAACGAGAAAGAGACGGATGTAATTTAGAGCTGTCAAATTTAATTGAAACTAATACTTCCACACAAATGAAGGTTGCACGTAAAAACATGTCGACTGAAAACACGGTAAAGCGCAAGGCATAAACTAGTTTGACATCTCTAACTTAGTTCATAACTATAGCCGTCCTTTTCTCGCACTGCCTTTTAGTAAAAGATAGCAATAGCCTAAATTAAGTTTAGTTTGTGCACAACAGAATCGACACTATTATTTCTTATATTTTTCATAAAACCTATTTTATTTTTCCTTGAACCGTCCCTGCACTTGACAAACTAACAAATTAATACTTACTATACAGCACTAATACATTCACACAAGTTTCTGTTACAAAAATAATTAAACGAACATAATGATTTTCGACTTGACTGTACATGCGCGTACCTGCACTGGCAGCTAACTTCCGAGCCGCCATTAAGTTTGAATCGAACTGTAACACAGCTATGAACTGTTTTTCTAGAAAGATTTCTACCATTCAATGCCCAAAATTTATGACGAATGTTTGATAGCAATAATTGTGGGCCAGCATGCATGAGTAATTTGTGGTAATGTTTAAAAATAAGTACTGTAATGTGGTTAGATGCATGTAGCAATATAGGATGTTTGGTGTCATACCTATAATGTGAGTTAGAAAGCCTACCTCCAACTCTAATAAGACCATCAGAATGTAAAAATGGATTCAAACTAGTTAATTTGTTTTTTAATGGCAATTGTTGTTTGTTTTTTAATAATCCATACTCCTGATGAAATGATTCATGTTGTGAAATTCTACATAATGTAATTAAAGACCGATTAAGTTCACATAAAGTTAAAGACCCTTTACATTTGTTTTGTGAATTACGACAATTATATATAAATCTCAAGATATAGGCAGTAATGCGCTGTAGCTTACTAAAATCTGAATATCGGCTCACGAAGTCGACTGACTGTTGTTGTGAGACATTTAAATGACTTTGAACCTTAAATTCCGGCAAGTCATCTTCCTTCATATTTGTTGGTGGGCCAGGCCAGTTAAACTCTGGTTCTGTTAAAAATGCAGGTCCTGACCACCACAGACTATTAGATTCCAGATGGCGAGCATCTGCGCCGCGCGACCCTATATCAGCAGGGTTCAACTTTGTAGGTACATAACGCCAAGTACCTGGTTCTGTAAGAGACTTCAGTTCATGAATTCTGTTATAAACAAATGGCTTTAATAGATTAGTCTTGGAAGTAGTAATCCAAGCTAATACAATGGTCGAGTCACACCAGTAAGTACAACTGTGAAGTCCTATTAATGAAGATTTTACCTTATCAGCTAAACGAGCTGCTGTTAGAGCTCCACTCAATTCCAACCGTGGCACTGTCATTGGTTTCAGTGGAGCTACACGGCTCTTTGCAGTCACCAACTTCACTGTCACTTCATTATTTTGGGAAACAGATCGTAGATAAATACAAGCACTGTAAGCTTGTGTGGATGCGTCGCTAAAGGCATGCAATTCACAAATGACAGGATAGTCACAGGTGACATGTCTTGGTATTCTTATTTTCCTAATGTCACCTAATGATTTAATAAAGTTACACCAAGCTGCTTGAATCTCACTTGAAACATTTTCATCCCATGTTATTTTTAATGACCATATTTTTTGTAAAATAATTTTAGCTTGCAATATGCAAGGGTTAATGAGTCCAAGTGGATCAAATATTTGAGCCATGGTAGACAAGATTGTGCGTTTCGTAATGTGTTCATGTTTCTTAATGTTTGCTGAAAATAGCAACACATCTTCTTTACAACCCCAAAGTAATCCTAATGTTTTTGAATACTCATGGTTACTCAAATTAAGTAGTTCATCTTTGCTATTTTCACCTATGAGTTGTTGTATAATGTGTGAATTATTAGAATTCCATTTTCTTAAAGAAAGTTGTCCACTTTCAAGTTGGTTAATGACGCCTCTGCAGATGTCTACCAGCTTAGATATGTCATTGTGACCATATATAAAATCATCAACATAAAATCCTTTAATGATAGCATCTGAAATGGACTTATCAGTGCATTCTTTTCCCAGCTGAACTAGACATCTTGTTGCAAGATATGGTGCAGATGCGGTACCATGAGTAACAGTGATGAGTTTGTACTGTTTGAGTTGTTCATTAGGTTCGAAACGCCATAGTATCTGTTGTAACATATGTTGGTTTTCAATTACCTTTACCATTCTATACATTTTTTCAACATCCGCAGTAACAACATATTTAAACTGTCGGAATCTAATTAATATACTAATGAGATCACTTTGTACTGTAGGGCCTACCATTTGAATGTTGTTAAACGATAACCCGGATGAGGTTACTGCAGATGCATCAAAAACAACCCTTAATTTAGTTGTTAAACTTGTTTCACGTAATACTCCATGATGTGGCATAATGTATGTATATTCATCCTTATCTGGAGTTGTATTTTCAGCCATGTGACCTAATGATATATATTCCTTAATGAATTCAGCATATTGCTCTTTGAATAAAGGGTCACGTTTGAATCTACGTTCTAATGAGATGAATCTAGACAGTGCTTGTTCATATGAACTACCCAGCTGTTGAGGCGATTCTTTTAAGGCCGTCTACGCCAAGCAAAGTAGGTATTTAACGCTACCACCATTTACGCGAAACGAGTCGTGCACACGCGTCGCCGACTTGAACCCAAAGCTGAGCGAAGTGTCACAGTATAGGCAAGCGTGTCGTGTAGGCAGTAGGTCAACTTATTTTATTAAATTGTCAGCTTGATTTATTATAATAGGTAGTAATTGCGAAAACCTAACATTTAAATGTAATAAATTAATTTGAATAGATATTGTAAATGCAAATTGCTGCAAGTCGTAATTTATTCAATCATTTGTGTACCAGACGGGTGGACTCGTGTTTGAAAATTCAAAAACTATAACGGAACCAAATCTGAGCCAGTAACCGCCCTGTACCGAAAGTTCCGGGTGTAAACGTTAGCTTCGTGGAACGGAGAGGTGGGTTTGGAAAATACTGCACAATTATTGTAGATGGAGAAGAAATGAAACACTATTTGACTATGGTAAGACACTACAAGCAGACAATACTGGAAAAACTGAGCTGAAACTATAATCGGAAAGAACTGTTAACTATTCGGATATCGAAACGAAACTCACTGCTTGAATATCGAAAACAAAACTGACTGTTCCAATGTCGAAAACAAAAACATTAACAAAAAAATACAAAGGAAACTATAAGCAAAAGGATGATAAACAACTCGAACGGAAGAAGGAAGTAGGTACTTTACGCCCTCGGCGTACGGTCGAAATTAAATTAACATTTCTCGAAGTTTTTTATAAGTAGTTTGCGTACGCGCACCTGTGACGAGTGAGACTATTCTCGAGGAAATTTGTACCTACTTACTTTTAAAACTAATAATAACAGAAAGTACTCGACAAAGAATCACAAACACGGCAATAGCGTACTTCCTCGAACGTTCTTTCTATAGACTATATAAAAACACTGTTTTAGACACTTGTCGCGAACAATTTGACTAGGTGTCTTACATTGTTTTTATCTCACGAAGCGACACATGCTTTATTTGTTGTATGTGTCACCGTAAAATTGTAAATACCGTTAGATTATAATCTATCTCGTGAGATTGTAAACTCGTTCGTTGAGGAATTCCCTCGACTGTCTATGGTCTCCATCATCAGACCAATGGCACTTAATGTAACTAATGGCACTTATAACCCATATGGGTGCAAAGTTCTCATCAATAGAAATGAATTAAATCCAAACACAAGGTAGCTACTGTAAAACGTTGAGGAGTTCCTTTGACTGTCCTTCGTCTTTATCATCAGACCCCTAAAGATGACCACAACCCATTTAGGTGTAAAGTTATCATCAATACAAATTAATCAAGCCCAAACATCAGGTAATTATTGTGAATCGTTGAGGAGTGCCCTCGACTGTCTTCGGGTTCCATCATCAGATCGAGTCCAGACTTTCTTTAAATAGTAGTGCTCTAAAATACTCAATGAACAAAAAAACAAACGCACTAGTCGCACTACGATGTTCAAAGGTTCCCTCGATTTCTCTGAGATGCCATCATCAGATCCTAGTTTCATGGTCATGGTACTACTCTTGGAATATCTTCTTTCCAACAAAAAAAGAATCATCTAAATCGGTTCATAAACGACGAAGTTATCCTACGGTCAAATTGTGAAACCTCCTTTTTTTAAGTCGGTTAAAAAAGACTGTACTGTTATAATTACACTACGTTCTTTAAATAAATCGTTCGACAAATCGGCGGGACAGCCGTGGGCGTGCGCCAGCAAAAGGGACATAGGTCCTACCTCGTCAAGGCCTGGCGGGCGACTGAATCCACGTGCGCAAGCCGTTTTCTTATATAATAATTTATTATTAAAAGGATTAAATTGTTTTGCAAAATTTAACCACAAATAATTGTTTTATATGTTATTAACTTTGCTTAGATTTTTTTTTGGAAGTAAAACTTTCATATTCTTCAAGTAAAATAAGAAAACCATAAAAAAATATTCGAATTAGGTTCCTGTTCGGATTTTTTTTTCATCGAGTGAAGTTTTTGATATCATGTTTTGAGCCACAAATTATCTTAGTAAATATAGTCAACTATAATATCTATTTTTCTTGGCTTTAAAAAATCACTATTTCTTTGTTTACTATTGAATCAAAGTTATGTAAAATTGGGAAAATTGGGTCTACCTGCCCTTAATGGAATTGTTACAACGAATCGACCATCATTATCACGAGTAGTAGTCTGTATGAAATTGCTTTCACATTCCTGTTCCTCTTTGGATACAGGTTTATGCACTGTGACCGTTTCAAGTTCAAAGAATTTGGTTAATTGATCCTGAAGTTGATCATCATAATGTGTAATTGAATGATTGCAGTGGACTGTATTAATGCTATGTTGTAATGAATGTGTGGGCCCAGATATCAACCATCCAAACTTTGTTTCACTTAATGTGGGCTTATTCTTACCTAATGAAATATTATTATTTAACAATACACTCCAAAATAAGTCCGCTCCAAGCAGCATATCTACTTGTGACGGTGTGTGGAATAAAGGATCCGCTAATGTAATATTTTGGGGTATATCCCTTTATGGTTGACTTGTTTGCAAGGTAGCGCTTGAGTAATGTGTGGAACCACAAAACAATGTGTACTCTCAGAATATGAATTGATAAGTGATGATATAACGACATCACATCTTTTAAATATGCAACTAGATTGACCATTTAACCCTTCAACTAATGTCGAGGTTGAACGAGTTTTTAATTTGAGTTTGTCACATAGGCTCTTTGTAATGAAGCTTGATGTGCTACCATTATCTAATAATGCACGGACTTTATGTTTCTGACCACTGTGATCAGTGACATTAATGATAGCCGTTGACAGCAATATAACGCATTGAGGATTATGAATGGCAGACAGAACCACATTATCTTGTGAGCTTGTTGACAACTGTGTGTTTGACTGTGCTGTGCAGAGAACTACACTACTCGTACTAGGAGTAGGCTGTGTAGAAGTAGGTGGAGAATCAGTACTAACATTGTTTGCATCCTGTGTACTTGATGGCTCATTCAAATGCAACATGGTGTTATGTCGTTTGCGACAATGGCTGCAGCCACCCATCCTGCACTTAAATGATTTATGACCATTACGTAAGCAGTTAAGGCACAGGTTAAGGGATCTTGCCTTCTCAATACGAGCTTCAATGGAAAGCGACTTAAAACTTGAGCACTGATAAATGGCATGGTTACCCTTACATAATGGACAACTGTACGGTCTGTTATTGCTAGAAGACTCCGAGTTGGCAATAAATGTCTTTTGCTTATGTGTGCTCTCACCTTGTTTGTGTGCACTGCTACTATGTTTTCCTTTTGAACCATTATTATGAACTTCCGCAATAGTTTCTAATAAATCTGCTCGATTCTTAAGAAATTTGTTAAAATCAGCAAGTGTGGCTAAGTCATCTAATGCATTACGGTAAGTTTCCCATTCCCTACTTGTCACTGAATCCAATTTACTAGAGACTATGTGTATAATGAACACATCCCAACCATCCGTAGGCAACTTAAGTGTTTTCAAAGCTCTTAAATTACGATTTATTGTATCAATGATGTTGCGCAGCACTTTAAAGGATTCCTGCGTTCCATGTTCAATATTAATGATAGCTTGAACATGATTGTAAACTAGAAGCCGTCTGTTATTGTAGCGGTCACATAATAGCTGCCATGCAACATCATAATTCTCATCAGAGAAGTCAAGAGAACTTATTATTAAAGCAGCACTATCCTTTAAAGCAGCTCGCAAATAATGAAATTTACTAATTCTCGGAATACTGTCATTTAAATGTATTAATGAGTTATACGTGTCATGGAACTCAAGCCAGTTGTGATATTGACCCGAAAAGGTAGGTAAATGTATTGTAGGAAGTTTAAGTTTTATCCCACCTTTATTTCCAGAAACAGTACTAGCACCTGTAACCGATTCAGTGCCCGCAGAGGCTCCCTGCTTACTCAACAGCTCCTGGGCAACAGCAATCGCCGCATAGTACTCGACCTCGTAGGTTTCGCGTTCCGTATACTGGTCTTCTGGAATATCAGATAAATTCTCTATGTTACTTTGTATGCTATCATATTCAGGATATAACTCCTCTATTTTTGTTAACCTTATTTTTAATTCACTAATCTGTAAGGAACTTAGAGTATTACAACTTGTTACCAGTTCTAAATATGATTTGAATTGAGTTAATTTAGCCTTACAGGTTCCACGTTTTTTAATTAATGATTTGCAATCCATGTTAACGATACACTACCCACTCAATGAAATTAAAGTTCAAGAAAAGCTACAAAAACCTTTAAAGTAAAAAGTGCAAGGTTATACTTAATCTGCAAGGAAGCATGAGGGTGCACATGAAACAAACACCAAGCAAGCAAGCGCTACGCGCTCGCGAGAGCCCCACGGCACGCAAACATGCCACGCGGATAGCGAAGCACACCCGTCCAAGCAGCCCAGCCGCGGATGGCAACAGCGACTGCGTTTTCGCAATTTAATGATGAGCTTCCAAATTGTTGATGTTTCGCACGACTCCACGCGTCGTGCTTGGTTGGGCGCGTAGTCCACGTAATGGCCGCCTCGTGCGCAGTTTCTTTGTTCTTGTCGCGTCGCGTCGTCTGTAATCCGGCTCGTCTGGACCAAAATGTAGAACTCTATGTACTGGCAGCGAAGGGGTGGACTCGTTGGTGATGGCAGATTTCTTCAATAAAAACTCCAAAGCTTGCTTGTTTAGTAAAAGTATAATGAACTATATTAAGAGCGGGCCTAAAGCAAAATCTTCAATCTTTGATTAGATTTTTAGAGTAGTAAATCATGTTCCAATTGGAAAAAAAGTATATGTCAGGAAACTTAATTATGAATGTGATGGTTGACATTGGCGAAAAACATAATAGGATAAAATTTTCTCGATAGAAAACCATAACAAAGTTACCTCTAATTTTCAACATTTTTGGTTTTTATTCTATTTTGGTGCATGTTACTGAACCATAAACTTGATAAATATTATCACTCATGTATAACCTATAGCTGACATTGGCATTTTTTCAAAATATTTTCTATTTTGAGAGATAACAGACTCAAAGCATTTGGCGCTTACTACATTTTTATTCCGCGCAATACGCAGTCTTCCGTCCCGCGTGACGCGAGCTTGAGACATCAGTTTGTTTCACCGATCACTCGCCGATCAGTTGCCCTCGCTCTGTTGAGACGGGTAGTCTATGTCACTTTGCTCCGCGCCAATTCGCCATTAATAATATCATTGAATCAATTTTTTTTTTTTGTGTAACATGGGTAACAAGAAAAATACAATTGAAAAGCGATAACTAAAACAGTTGAAGACTCAAATGATGGCTGATTGCCGAAGTCGAATGTACTATGTATTTTTTACGTGCATAAGCTCATAGTAAACGCAAAATAAACGGATGATTGATTTATGTGCATTGTTTTTGTCCGAAATTATTTTAAATATATACAACCCGTCCGAATTAACCGGTAGGTAGGTAGGTAGTAGGTAGGTAGTAGGTAGGTAGTAGGTAGGTAGTAGGTAGGTAGTAGGTAGGTAGTAGGTAGGTAGTAGGTAGGTAGTAGGTAGGTAGTAGGTAGGTAGTAGGTAGGTAGTAGGTAGGTAGTAGGTAGGTAGTAGGTAGGTAGTAGGTAGGTAGTAGGTAGGTAGTAGGTAGGTAGTAGGTAGGTAGTAGGTAGGTAGTAGGTAGGTAGTAGGTAGGTAGTAGGTAGGTAGTAGGTAGGTAGTAGGTAGGTAGTAGGTAGGTAGTAGGTAGGTAGTAGGTAGGTAGTAGGTAGGTAGTAGGTAGGTAGTAGGTAGGTAGTAGGTAGGTAGTAGGTAGGTAGTAGGTAGGTAGTAGGTAGGTAGTAGGTAGGTAGTAGGTAGGTAGTAGGTAGGTAGTAGGTAGGTAGTAGGTAGGTAGTAGGTAGGTAGTAGGTAGGTAGTAGGTAGGTAGTAGGTAGGTAGTAGGTAGGTAGTAGGTAGGTAGTAGGTAGGTAGTAGGTAGGTAGTAGGTAGGTAGTAGGTAGGTAGTAGGTAGGTAGTAGGTAGGTAGTAGGTAGGTAGTAGGTAGGTAGTAGGTAGGTAGTAGGTAGGTAGTAGGTAGGTAGTAGGTAGGTAGTAGGTAGGTAGTAGGTAGGTAGTAGGTAGGTAGTAGGTAGGTAGTAGGTAGGTAGTAGGTAGGTAGTAGGTAGGTAGTAGGTAGGTAGTAGGTAGGTAGTAGGTAGGTAGTAGGTAGGTAGTAGGTAGGTAGTAGGTAGGTAGTAGGTAGGTAGTAGGTAGGTAGTAGGTAGGTAGTAGGTAGGTAGTAGGTAGGTAGTAGGTAGGTAGTAGGTAGGTAGTAGGTAGGTAGTAGGTAGGTAGTAGGTAGGTAGTAGGTAGGTAGTAGGTAGGTAGTAGGTAGGTAGTAGGTAGGTAGTAGGTAGGTAGTAGGTAGGTAGTAGGTAGGTAGTAGGTAGGTAGTAGGTAGGTAGTAGGTAGGTAGTAGGTAGGTAGTAGGTAGGTAGTAGGTAGGTAGTAGGTAGGTAGTAGGTAGGTAGTAGGTAGGTAGTAGGTAGGTAGTAGGTAGGTAGTAGGTAGGTAGTAGGTAGGTAGTAGGTAGGTAGTAGGTAGGTAGTAGGTAGGTAGTAGGTAGGTAGTAGGTAGGTAGTAGGTAGGTAGTAGGTAGGTAGTAGGTAGGTAGTAGGTAGGTAGTAGGTAGGTAGTAGGTAGGTAGTAGGTAGGTAGTAGGTAGGTAGTAGGTAGGTAGTAGGTAGGTAGTAGGTAGGTAGTAGGTAGGTAGTAGGTAGGTAGTAGGTAGGTAGTAGGTAGGTAGTAGGTAGGTAGTAGGTAGGTAGTAGGTAGGTAGTAGGTAGGTAGTAGGTAGGTAGTAGGTAGGTAGTAGGTAGGTAGTAGGTAGGTAGTAGGTAGGTAGTAGGTAGGTAGTAGGTAGGTAGTAGGTAGGTAGTAGGTAGGTAGTAGGTAGGTAGTAGGTAGGTAGTAGGTAGGTAGTAGGTAGGTAGTAGGTAGGTAGTAGGTAGGTAGTAGGTAGGTAGTAGGTAGGTAGTAGGTAGGTAGGTAGGTAGGTGGTAGGTAGGTGGTAGGTAGGTGGTAGGTAGGTGGTAGGTAGGTGGTAGGTAGGTGGTAGGTAGGTGGTAGGTAGGTAGGTAGGTAGTAGGTAGGTAGTAGGTAGGTAGTAGGTAGGTAGTAGGTAGGTAGTAGGTAGGTAGTAGGTAGGTAGTAGGTAGGTAGTAGGTAGGTAGTAGGTAGGTAGTAGGTAGGTAGTAGGTAGGTAGTAGGTAGGTAGTAGGTAGGTAGTAGGTAGGTAGTAGGTAGGTAGTAGGTAGGTAGTAGGTAGGTAGTAGGTAGGTAGTAGGTAGGTAGTAGGTAGGTAGTAGGTAGGTAGTAGGTAGGTAGTAGGTAGGTAGTAGGTAGGTAGTAGGTAGGTAGTAGGTAGGTAGTAGGTAGGTAGTAGGTAGGTAGTAGGTAGGTAGTAGGTAGGTAGTAGGTAGGTAGTAGGTAGGTAGTAGGTAGGTAGTAGGTAGGTAGTAGGTAGGTAGTAGGTAGGTAGTAGGTAGGTAGTAGGTAGGTAGTAGGTAGGTAGTAGGTAGGTAGTAGGTAGGTAGTAGGTAGGTAGTAGGTAGGTAGTAGGTAGGTAGGTGGTAGGTAGGTAGGTAGTAGGTGCATCAACACACAATAACAAAAATTATAGAATGTCATTCTATAATTTTTGTTATTGTGTGTTGATGTATCAATTTAAAACAATTTTCATCAATGTTTTTATCAATTAGGTATATATCATGTATAGGTATCATTAATACAATCTTATGCATTTTTAAATATTAGCATAGTTATGAATATATTATCTTTATTTTTTTTTTCATTTCATCAATTTTATTCGTTACCTATTCAATTTTACCAATGTCATAAATTTTATACATTCTATTATTTTTACTTTTATTATTGATTCTTATTGTACGGTATGTCCTCAATTTTATTATGGTTATCAATTTTATACATTTCTCGATTTTGTCATGTTTGGTGTTTATGAATGCCTTTTTGCTCTTATTAATGGTCACAGTATTTATAAATTTTATAAGTTATTGAAAAATCGAATGCTATTTATTTTATTATTTCATCATTTTACTTTTTGTTATTGTTTTTAATGTATTTATAATATAACATTTTATTTTTAGTTGGTATTTGTGCAAAAATTGTAGACATTAATATGTGTTTGTTTATGTTGTCGAGCGTATGGCACTCGTGGGCTGCAGAAAAATTTTCATCGGAGCCATCTTGGATATCCATTTAGACCTCATTTTCGTTATCAGCGTCCTCGAAAACCATGAAAACGACACCCATGATGGAATAACCAAAAATTTTCCTCGGCACCATCTTGGATTTTCATTT
Organism: Xestia xanthographa; assembly: GCA_905147715.2. NCBI lineage: Eukaryota > Metazoa > Arthropoda > Insecta > Lepidoptera > Noctuidae > Xestia > Xestia xanthographa. The sequence continues at coordinate 8,659,828 of LR990660.1, read as the reverse complement.
TGATCTCATTTTCGTTATCAGTGACCACGTAAACCATGAAAACGACACCCATGATGGAATAACCAAAAATTTTCCTCGGCGCCATCTTGGTTTTTCATTTTGACCTCATTTTCGTAATCAGCAACCACGAAAACCATGAAAACGACACCAAGACGGAAAAACAAAAAAAAAACACCTTCAAGTATAAATAAATAAATAAATATTGCTGGACATTACACACAGCGCCATCTAGTGCCACACTAAGCAACGAGGCTTGTGTCGTGGACACCAGATAGTTGATATACTACATAGATACTTTTTGTTTGTAAATACATACATATTATACATACATATAAACATCCATGACTCGGAAACAAATGTCCATGCTCATCACTCAAACATTTGCTCCGACCGGGATTCGAACCCGGGACCCTAAGAACGTAAGGCAGCCTCACTACCGCTGCGCCAATCGGGTCGTCAAAATAACAGGCGTGATGATAAAACGAAATGGAGAAAAAAATTGAGATGAAATGGAGTACTCAAAAGTCAAAACTTTTATTTCACGACATACAAACAACATAGGAATGTATTGTATAGAAGGTGTTAAAAAATGAACACAAAAAAAAATAAGAAAAAAAAGTGGCTTTATTTAACTGTGTTGCTTGCATATCCTACTACGCCCTACCCACTACACTACGCAAGCTTGGTCCCGCGCTTCGCCCGTCGTGGCGCCGGGCCGCGGCCGCCCGTGTTTGTTATCGGCACTAATGCGGGTGTAGCGAGACGCGCGGGGGAAATCAGAATTTATCCTGGCGTTAGGCCCGCTCTTAATGAATAATTTTTACAAGATAGTTGGGTGTCGGCTGACAAAATTGGAATTGACAGGTATTGACGCACCGCGCACTCAGTGTTGCCACCTTTTTTACCACAGATATAATATTATATTTTTCAATGATGCTCGGCCTCGCGCTGTGCCGTATGCGTGTGTAGTGTCCACACATGCAAGGCGTCAACAGATAATATGTTACAATCAGTGTCTTCTTTCGAGCATATCATTGTTATAGGCGAAAATCTAGCTATAAACTCAAATAAAATTAAATCTGAAGGGGAACGCTATCTAAACTTAGCTGCCTCACACGGCTTACTCCCAGCGCACACTTTAGTTACACGCAGCGCTCGCCAAACATGCATTGACCATGTCCTTATAAAAACTAAAGTCCCCTCTATCACCATAGTCCCCAATGCAACATTAACAGATCACCATCCCGTTTTATTTTGTTTAAATTTAAAAAAACCACGGCAACATGCAACCTCAACAAAGACCATATTTAACGATAAAACATTAACACAGGACATTCAAAATATTAACTTTGATCCCATTTACCAAACAGAAAACCCAAATACTAGTATCGATTACCTAACGAAAAGCTTACAAAAAGTAATAGAAAAAAATAGAAAAATCATAACACTTTCTAGACGCCAAAAAATCATTAAGCCCTGGATAACTCCAGGACTTCTACGTTGCATGCGAAACAGGGACCAACTGCACAAAAAGGCAAGCATTGATCCGGATAACGAAGTCTCGAAAATTACTTACAAACGTTACAGAAATTTCTGTAACAATCTATTAAGAAGGTTAAAAAGAGCATACGAAAAAAACAAAATCCTGGAATCACAAAACGACAATAAAAAATTATGGAAAGTCATCAAAAATATCACACACACACAACAAAAACTACACAACACCATAAAGATCTACTAACCCTCTCATCTTCTCCTGACCAATCACTTCACGAAGCTAACAGCTATTTTATTAATGTGGGTAGCTCACTAGGTATTTAAAATTTAATCATTACAATTGCAATTAAAATTAAAATCATTAATAAATAAAAAAATATAAATTAAAATTGTTAGCAGGAATATTGACAGCCCTAAACAAAGAAATAATTAGCTTCGTAGATGGCTCTCAATATTCCATTGTCAGAATCATGTACACGGCTCATAAAGGAGGCCCTCGCTTTTCTTAACACGGCATAGAAATCATCTACTCTGTTCTCCGCAAACATACCGAACGCACTATACCTCCACGGTAGCCCAAATAATAAATATACATCTAAATGCGTTGTTGTATTGCACACGTAGGCTGTTATACGCGCGTTGTGTGTGCTTGTACCAGAGGTGTCCAGTGTAAAGCGACCGACAGTACGCATTAGACAGAGTGACTTTAACTTGATTGTTACATTTAGCGAATCGCCGAGCAAGCATATTACTTTTCGCTGCCAACATTCTCCTCTGTCTTTCTAAATCCTTATCGTCTCGCAGTTTATCCGTTACGATATGTATGACCAAGATATTTAAAACTCTTAACAACTTTTAGTTTGGTGTTACACAATGATATATCAGGCGTAGGTAATGGACTATTATCATATCTAAATACCATCAAATTTATAATAAATAAGAGATATCTCAATCATTTACGTTTTGCAGACGATATATAATTATATTATTCTCCGAATCAAGTTCTCAACTAGAACAAACGGTACAAAATCTATAGGCTGAAAGCGCTCGCGCAGGTCTTCAAATGAACCTGCAGAAAATTAATCTGATGACCTTCAAAATCACCAATAAAAATTGGAAAGCAAAACCTCGACTATGTAGAGACGTACACATACCTTGGAAAACCAGTTTCATTCCACCGGAATAAAACTAGAAGAAATAACTTGTTCAGAAGAATAAATTTATCATGACAAAAATACTGGGCTCACAGAGAAATAATATAATAAAATGAAAGCAGACATACCACTTTCTATTACAATTTTTCAACGGTAAAAGCTACTTTACCGTTAAAAAATCTAGAATAGGAGAGGTGCCTGCGTGTAGGTACTACCTGTGAGCGGCAACCTAAATCCTGAATCGATAGCGGTATAATCTTGCTTCAAAAAGATTGAGCGCTATTTTTATGTAATGATTTTATGAATTCAAGCTTGGTTTATTCTTTTATAAAAGGACGCGTTTGCAAAATTGATAGGTACAGAATCGAACTACTACATTGACACGGGTCATACACACAAGTGTACGCACGACTAACTGCGAGAATAGTAGTCAAGTGAACACATTTCGATACTTTGAATGATTCATATTTTTTTTTACGTATTTCTTTGTAATAAAATTATGTTAGGTACCTACAAAAAAAATATTTTTGCTCTTTATATTTTTACGAATTACCTCCGAACTTGATGGAGTAACCTGCAGGTGTACTTTGGTGACTACTACTGGAACTTCTTGACGTGTTGTACTAGGTGAGCCGAGTTTGGACTCGTTTTGTTAGTTATGATGAGACCTTACCACCGGACCTGATGAAGTGACCTGCAGGTGTACTTCGGTGACTGCTACTGGAACTCCTCGACGTGTTGTACTAGGTGAGCCGAGTTTGGGCTCGTATTGTTAGTTATGATGAGACCTTACCTTTCAACCTGATGGAGTAACCTGCAGGTGTACTTTGGTGACTACTACTGGAACTTCTTGACGTGTTGTACTAGGTGAGCCGAGTTTGGGCTCATTTTGTTAGTTATGATGAGCCCTTACCTTTGGACCTGATGGAGTGACCTGCAGGTGTACTTCGGTGACTGCTACTGGAACTCCTCGACGTGTTGTACTAGGTGAGCCGAGTTTGGGCTAGTATTGTTAGTTATGATGAGACCTTACCTTTCGACCTGATGGAGTAACCTGCAGGTGTACTTTGGTGACTACTACTGGAACTTCTTGACGTGTTGTACTAGGTGAGCCGAGTTTGGGCTCGTTTTGTCAGTTATGATGAGACCTTACCTCCGGACCTGATGAAGTGACCTGCAGGTGTACTTCGGTGACTGCTACTGGAACTCCTCGACGTGTTGTACTAGGTGAGCCGAGTTTGGGCTCGTATTATTAGTTATGATGAGACCTTACCTTTCGACCTGATGGAGTAACCTGCAGGTGTAGTTTGGTGACTACTACTGGAACTTCTTGACGTGTTGTACTAGGTGAGCCGAGTTTGGGCTCATTTTGTTAGTTATGATGAGCCCTTACCTTTGGACCTGATGGAGTGACCTGCAGGTGTACTTCGGTGACTGCTACTGGAACTCCTCGACGTGTTGTACTAGGTGAGCCGAGTTTGGGCTCGTATTATTAGTTATGATGAGACCTTACCTTTCGACCTGATGGAGTAACCTGCAGGTGTACTTTGGTGACTACTACTGGAACTTCTTGACGTGTTGTACTAGGTGAGCCGAGTTTGGGCTCATTTTGTTAGTTATGATGAGCCCTTACCTTTGGACCTGATGGAGTGACCTGAATGTGTACTTCAGTGAGGTACTGGAACTCCTTGACGTGTTGCACTAGGTAAGCCAAGTTTGGGCTCGTTTTGTTAGTTATGATGTGACATTACCTCCGGACTTAATGGAATGACCTAAAGGTGTACTTCGGTGAGCTACTGGAACTCCTTGACGTGTTGTACTAGGTGAGCCGAGTTTGGGCTCGTTTTGTTAGTTATGATGAGACCTTACCTCCGGACCTGATGGAGTGACCTGAATATGTACTTCGACGAGGTACTGGAACTCCTTGACGTGTTGTACTAGATGAGCCGAGTTTGGGCTTGTTTTGTTAGTTATGATGAGACCTTACCTCCGGACCTGATAGAGTGACCTGAATATGTACTTCGACGAGGTACTGGAACCCCTTGACGTGTTGTACTAGATGAGCCGAGTTTGGGCTTGTTTTGTTAGTTATGATGAGACCTTACCTCCGGACCTGATGGAGTGACCTGAATGTGTACTTCGGTGAGGTACTGGAACTCCTTGACGTGTTGTACTAGGTGAGCCGAGTTTTAGTTCGTTTTGTTAGTTATGATGAGACCTTGGCTCTGGACTTGATGGAGTGACCTAAAGGTGTAGGTCCTTTCATGATATGAAAAAACGTTATCAATTTTTTATTATGAGCTCCATATTTTTTGCCTATCCGGGGTCAATCAAACTCGGCTCACCTAGCACAACACGTCAAGGAGTTCCAGTAGCTCACCGAAGTGCACCTTCAGGTCACTCCATCAGGTCCGGAGGCAAGGTCTCATCATAACTAACAAAACGAGCCCAAACTCGGCTCACCTAGTACAACACGTCAAGGAGTTCCAGCACCACACCAAAGTACACATTCAGGTCACTCCATCAGGTCCGGAGGTAAGGTCTCATCATAACTAACAAAACGAGCCCAAACTCGGCTCATCTAGTACAACACGTCAAGGAGTTCCAGTACCTCACCGAAGTGCACCTTCAGGTCATTCCATCAAGTCCGGAGGTAAGGTCTCATCATAACTAACAATACGAGCCCAAACTCGGCTCACCTAGTACAACACGTCAAGGAGTTCCAGTACCTCACCGAAGTACACATTCAGGTCACTCCATCAGGTCCGGAGGCAAGGTCTCATCATAACTAACAAAATAAGCCCAAACTCGGCTCACCTAGTACAACACGTCAAGGAGTTCCAGTACCTCACCGAAGTGCACCTTCAGGTCATTCCTTCAAGTCCGGAGGTAAGGTCTCATCATAACTAACAATACGAGCCCAAACTCGGCTCACCTAGTACAACACGTCAAGGAGTTCCAGTACCTCACCGAAGTACACATTCAGGTCACTCCATCAGGTCCGGAGGCAAGGTCTCATCATAACTAACAAAATGAGCCCAAACTCGGCTCACCTAGTACAGCACGTCAAGGAGTTCCAGTACCTCACCGAAGTACACATTCAGGTCACTCCATCAGGTCCGGAGGTAAGGTCTCATCATAACTAACAAAACGAGCCCAAACTCGGCTCACCTAGTACAACACGTCAAGGAGATCCAGTAGCAGTCACCGAAGTACACCTGCAGGTCACTCCATCAGCTCCGGAGGTAAGGTCTCATCATAACTAGCAAAACGAGCCCAAACTCGGCTCACCTAGTACAACACGTCGAGGAGTTCTAGTAGCTCACCAAAGTACACCTTCAGGTCACTCCATCAGCTGCGGAGGAAAGGTCTTATCATAATAACAAAACGAGCCCAAACTCGGCTCACCTAGTACAAAACGTCAAGGAGATCCAGTAGCAGTCACCGAAGTACACCTGCAGGTCACTTCATCAAGTCCGGAGGTAAGGTCTCATCATAACTAACAAAACGAGCCCAAACTCGGCTCACCTAGTACAACACATCAAGGAGTTCCAGTAGCAGTCACCGAAGTACACCTTTAGATCACTCCAAGTCCAGGACGAATAGGCTTTTAGAAACCCTACTTACATAATTTTTATAGCGAAATAAAATAGAATAAAAATCTACCCTGTGAAGTATCAAATTTGGTTTATCGAATATTTTGTGTTGGTACAGCGATCTTTTTCAACTCGAGGCGCTCCAAACAGGTGATACGTGTCCACTCTCGACGGGGGTCGCGCGCGGACTAGTTTCATTCGAATACTTTGCAATAAATCAAGACGGGTATCAAAAATAAAATAACCCCTAACGCAATCGATTAAGATTCATTCAGAAGAGAATAAAATGTGAAAAAATAAGTTTCGGTTTTCATTTTTTCTGCGACTATATAAAGCATTTAGATTAAAAAAAAATCCTAGTATTAAGAATTGAATATGTTTGCCAACAAATAGTATTTTTAGAAATAGTAAAATATGTTAATAATAGCACAAAAAATGTACCTAAACACAACCCGGTATCGTTAATTTTGTGAAAAATGGCAACGACAGATCGATTTTACATTATAAAAAACTAAAATTTTCGATGATCTAGTACCTAGCATTTGAAGATGAAGAACCAATCTATACGAGGTAGTCATTAGTTATATTGGATTTTGTTTGGTTATGCCATAAAATGTACCGAAAAACAGCATAATTTTGCCTGAAATGCAAACGCGCCGTTGTATCCGTCCTTGCCTAACGCAGCTCACAAGTTTGGAAATACACAAAAGATATTATCATCTGGCTAGCCTTTTCCCAAGTTTTATTGGGGTCGGCTCCCAGTCTAACCGGATGCAGCTGAATACCAGTATTTTACATGGAGCGACTACCTATCGTCAGATCACTCAACACCATCACCCACGCCGATCACTCATGCCGATCAATTTTTTTGGGGCATTTGGCATAAAATCAAATCATCATCATCATCATCAGCCTATTAATGTTCCCACTGCTGGGACACAGGCCTCCTCTCTATGAGAGGGAATGGGCTATAATCCACCTCGCGGGCCCAGTGCGGATTGGTAGATGTCACATGTCTTCGAATTTTTTGGTTCTAGGACATGCCGGTTTCCTCACGATTTTTTCCTTCACCGATTTGAGAGCAGTGAAATAAATTACACAAAGTAATGCGCCTGTCTGGGTTCGAACCCACGACTTACTGTTATGCTAATAAAAAAAAACCTATAATTGCTAAAATGATAATGGAAAAATGTTGATATCCCACCAAATTAGGTTGTAATTTGTAACTTGTAAGGATAAATATACGAGTAAACTTTCTTACCAACTAACGTAAAACGAAAAACCCTTGGGGTATTGAGTTGGGCTGCATTTAAAAAAAAAAAACGATCTCTGTATCACTAATAATCTAGGCAGGAGGGTGCCCTTTGTGTGGCGTAATTTCGGGGAACATGCTCCTTAGATGCGCTTCGCGTCGCTAATTTCTTATGGGACTGGGACTGTTTAGGATTTGATCTTGAAATCAAAAATATTAATTTGTAAATACGTATTTTATTTAATATTTATGTTAATTTAAATCAATTCTTTAAAACTATTTTTGTGGCAGAAGAAATGGCAACAAAAGGCCGACCGGAGACCGAGAGTGCTGGAAAAGGGTAGGCCTTTGCCCTGCAGTGGGACAATACAGGCTCCTAATTAATAAAAGTAGGTAAATTACCTCCAGAAATGGAGAGATGTCGATACGATACCAATTATTTATGCAACTGTTGGTTTATCACACGAGGCGAAGCCGAGTGTGATAATTGACATTTTTTTATTATTTTTATTGTTTTCATTTAAATGGTCTAAATAAGAGTCAAAATAATTTTTGAATTTTATAGATATGAATTTAACAGAAATAATTTCCTATAACAAATCGAAATGTTTAGAATGAACATACCTACAGGATTTTTATATTTCTTTAGAGCATATTATTTTATGGCTTTGGACAAATATATTTGAGTTGGCATGAAAAATAAAATCACACAATCAACAGTAGTTCACAGCGCAGAGTAGTATGTCTAGACGAGAACTGTATTGACTGTTTTTTTCATTTGTTACAAGAAAATTTAGTAAAGAATTCAAACTTATACCTACACGTGGAGTAGAAAGTTCCTTCAAGTAAATGCATCTGCAATTTATAAAAATAACATTGTAGCTAAAGTGACTATAAAAAAATCCAAACCAATATTAAAAGCACTGAAAGTGGTGTAAGACAATATTTTTGTTGTTCTCTGAATAATAGATCCCGACGCAGTAGACTCACAAATTGCATAATAAGTAATTGATTGGCTCCCGAAATGATAGTGGTCATTAACTAAATAGTACACAGGTAACGCGAATTGTTCCTAAGACACAAACAATATTTATTTGAGACAAAACGAACCAACCGGTCCTAGTGAAATAAATTGTAAGCCTGTGTTTTTTACGCAAAATTACCCAGAAATAAGATCCATTCCAAGTCGAGTGAGTTAATGTCAAACAAAAGAACTGTTTTGCGATGTTGTTTGTTTGCAAAAAATGATTATTTTTACCTTACGGATTTTTTACATCGTGCATTTGAGATCTATTAAGTACTTCACAGACGATACTAAATCACGTTAATCATGTTACGTCTAATCTATTAGATTAGACATCGTACAAAATGAAAAGCCTGCCTAAGTGCATTTTCAATGTACCCGAAGGTCGTGTAGAGCACGAGATCTGTGTTTTTTTTTTTTAATACACGTTTTTAAATGTAAGATTTTAACTTTAAACACCTCCTCCACCCCCGTACTATTCAATCCATCCATCAGCACAATGTTTTGAGTGCGTTACATTGAGTTCTACCACAAAACATGATTTTTCACCCCAAAAAAACGTCATTTCCCAGCAATAATTTTTGCGTAAAGTTACTTAGTTTGATGTACAGAAGCTTGGTTGACGGCTTCGTAATGAGGTCTTTTACACCCTATAGGCCTATGCATGCTAATTCAACAAAACAGTAAAATATGTATGTCATTATGTGTGTATGTGTGTGTGTTATGTATGTCTATTAATAGAACAGAAATACATTAAAACTATCCCCCCCTAATCCACAAAGATAGCGATGATTCACCTAAACAATTCCAGTTTTTGCGGAAACTTTTTTATATTAGATTTCTCGAATCGGCTGCGTATATTAGATACTTTTGTACATAAGTTAGAAGCTTAAAACATCCGTAAAGGATACACATTTATATTCTGTGTTAGTTTATTTGAATAACGTTATTGTAGTATGTACTTTGGAGATAGAAAGATGTGTGCAACAAATTGAATGTGATTTTGTGAATTGTGATTTAGGAAAATGAGGCACCATTTTTTTTTCGTGGTTTTATTTGGATTTTTTTGTTTTATTCCACACACACAGTCGGCGTTTAGTAAGTAACTGTTTATTTTCAATTGTTTTTCATGTATAAATGTGAACGAACTTCAGTAGCATCTGTTTTCTTAGGTATTTTGATGTTTATGTAACTTTAATAAAAGTATTTATAGAGAACTTGTTGCTTGCTTCGTGTCAATGGAAAATTTTAGAAATATACTCGGAAATAATATCAGTGTGTAGGCTAAGCGTCATGCTTTTATATAGGGGTTAAGGGTTATGTGGTACATGACATTAATATCATAATGTGATAATTATTTGGTTGTAACCTAAAAATGGAAGTGCAAACATGCAATGATATTATATAGTAAAAAGAGGTAGATATCGCACTAGCACGCACAAATTGTTGAGGACAAAGTGATACAATTGTTGCACTTTGATAGCTAGCTATCTCTTTCTATCTTATACGTTCCGTATTATCTATCGATGTCGTAGTTTTAAATTATTATAGATTAATTGACGTGATGTGATTAAAATCTTTGCTATTAAGATAAACGATCCACTTGCTTTGCATGGAGATGATAATTCTTGATGGGTTTCCCGTTGTGGCATTTCATTGGCGCAGTCAATACATCTATAGAAATAAAATAAATATAATTGAAGTGTCTATTTGTAATTTCAAAATAACAGCTTCACTGAATGCATTATAAACAAGGTTTAACTTGTAAGCGGACCCTTTACCAAGGGTCGGGGGGCTACGAAGCCGTCAATCAAGTGTTCTGTACGTCAAACTACAGGGTGTGCACAACCTCATCACGAAGCCGTCAACCAAGCATTCTGTACATCAAACTAAGTAACTTTACGCTGGGAAACGACTCTTTTTTGGGGTTTAAAATTATGTTTTGTGGTAGAACTCAATGTAACGCACTCAAAACATTGTGTTGATGGATGGATTGAATGGTACGGGGGTCGCATTAAAAACTTGTATTAAAAAAAAAAACTTGTCAAAATGTTGGAACTTTCACCCCCAATATCTCCGCAACTAGGTTCCCAGGTATGGTGTCAAAATTATTGCAATTAACTTTTTTACCAAAATCCGAATCAAATATCGAAGTAATAATTTTATAATAATCTTACGCGGACAAATGTCGCGAGGCACAGATAGTAAATAATAAACCTACTCCTTAGTAGGTTTATCTTAATAATATTGGTAAAATTGAACTTCGCAAAATGTATTGACATCAACTATTGATTAAATACAGGTTTAATGTGAGGCTAATCAAGTCAAGTTCTGCTGAAGATGCCATTTTGAATGTGAACTATAACTTTATAGCTTACTATATCTAGGAAACGTGACACAAACTTGTTTGTATTGCTACAACTGCTACAAGCTTTTCACACAACATGTGATTATAGTGTAATTTCAAAATATCAGTATTTTATTGAATTCATGTAAAAGTACATATACTGTACTTACTTAAAACAATTTTTTTTTTGTCCATCTATCAGTTTGTTCCGGTTAATCTCCGAAACAATTGAACCGATTTTTAGGATTAGTAAGCTAGGGCCTAACTTAAATTTATGTAAGACAAAAAGATAAGGGTTCCGTGCAAAAAAATTAAAACCCATGAAATTATTAATAAAATCAGATTCAAATAAGGAAATAACATTTTTATAATTTCACGCCGACGACGGTCGAGGGCAACAGCTATAAGTGAATATAAAACTTATTGCTAATATTATAATCTAGTAATCATCATCATCATCATCATCGTTGGCATTGGCAGCTTTGTTCCAGCTACTGCCGAGTACCTACATAGGTCTCTTTCCTTTTGTGTCATGCTTAGGTAAGCGTGCAGCATAATTGCACTAAAGGAAGTACACCTACAGGGTGTAAACAGACTCAACACGAAGTCGTACATCAAACTTTAGGTAGCTTTACGCAAACATTTTTTGCTAGGAAACGACTTTTCTTTAACATTGAAAATGTTTTTTCAATCGCGTTGGTAGGGCACCCATTTCAAGGAAAAGTGCGACATCGCCGGTGGGTGTCGTGAATTTTAAAGCTACGTGGATGATTGAGGTGTCCAAAGATGTGTCTTGGACACCTCAATAATCCATCAACTTAAAAAAAAAAAAAATACGCCATATTGTAGCCCTTGCGGATACAATACGGCGTAATTTTTTTTTTATAAAGTCAAAAGCTATTTTGAAAAATCAAAAAATTACGAAAAATTACGTGATTTTTTGGTGTCTTCTCTCTTTGAATCGGCGATTTCTCAAAAATGAAAAACAATATCGAATAAATGTTAAAAAGCCCTCGGGGTATTGATTTGGGCTACAATTTGCAAAAAACGGGACCTTGGTATCTCTGACGGTCTAGGCTGTAGCTTATCCTTTATGCGGCGGAATTTTGAATACCACGGGAGGTATGTGCGGCGCGCGGACTAATCCGAGTAGATTTTTTTTCGATCGCTTCAGATAGCCCCTATGCGCTCAGAGTGTGACATCGCCTTGGTGTCGTTAGTATTAGGGCTACATAAATGTTTGTGGTCTCAAACGACGCGTATAATATGGTGAAAAAAAAACTAAAACAAAACCACAAAAAAGTGAAAAATAACTTTAGCCGGTGAGAAAAACACCAAATCAATCAAAGGTCAAGCTTCAGAAGTCGGTGACAAAAACACTAAATCAATTAAACAAGGTCACCGACTTCTGAAGCTTGACCTTTGATTGATTTGGTGTTTTTCTCACCGGCTAAAGTTATTTTTCACTTTTTTGTGGTTTTGTTTTAGTTTTTTTTTTGTTTTTCTTTTAGTGTATTTTTTTGTTTTTCTTTTAGTGTATTTTTTTGTTTTTCTTTTTGTGTTTTTTTTGTTTGTTGTTTTTTTTGAAGTCGGTTTTATTTTTGGCAAAAAAGTTTTATTTTATTTTTCCATTTTTAGTTGTAATATCCTATACTTACAAATATTTGCTGTGCATTCATTGTACATGGTTAACAATACATGTCATGGTAATAGGCTTATCCCCAATAAATGGAACATAACATGCCATAACTGTCGAAATCTGGGTGTACTGTACACATCTATGTACCCCTCAGAGCAAACAGGTGTAATGTTACGTCATGATGTTGTTTAAACAATGAACATCCAACCGATTGGAGCTATCACAACAGATTTGCCGTCTATTTTTGAAGAGTTCCATTGTATATCTCCGAAGATCAGCATCAGATCTTCACCAAATTAAAATGGGACCACCTCAGGAGTATACTCTTTCAAGTAAAAAAAGAATTTTGAAAATCGGTCCACAAATGGGAGAGAAATCAGGTAAATTGTACACATCTGCGTACCCCCTCAGAGCATACAGGCGTGATGTTACGTCATGATATTGTATAAACAATGAACATCCAACCGATTGGAGCTATCACAACAAATTTGCCGTCTCTTTTTGAAGAGTTCCATTGTATATCTCCGAAGGTCAGCATCAGATCTTCACCAAATTAAAATGGGACCACCTCAGGAGTATACTTTTTTAAATAAAAAAAGAATTTTGAGAATCGGTCCACAAATGGGAGAGAAATCAGGTAAATTGTACACTTCTGCGTACCCCCTCAGAGCATACAGGCGTGATGTTCCGTCATGATATTGTATAAACAATGAACATCCAACCGATTGGAGCTATCACAACAGATTTGCCGTCTCTTTTTGAAGAGTTCCATTGTATATCTCCGAAGGTCAGCATCAGATCTTCACCAAATTAAAATGGGACCACCTCAGGAGTGTATTCTATCAAATGAAAAAAGAATTTTGAAAATCGGTCCACAAATGGGAGAGAAATCAGGTAACATACATAAAAAAAAAAAAAAAAATACATACACACGAACATATAACCTCCGCCTTTTTTGAAGTCGGTTAAAAAAGGGAAAAAGTCGTAAACTTTTTTTGAACATCGCAAAAATGTGAAAAATTCGATCAATTTTTTAGGGGCTTTTGGCATTAAATCAACTGTATTTCAAAAACTAAATGTGATATCGAAAAAATGAAAAACGCCCTCAGGGTATTGAGTTGGGCTACATTTAAAAAAAACTGGATCTCTGTATCACTAATAATCTAGGCAGGAAGGTGCCCTTTGTGTGGTGTAATTTCGGGGAGCGCGCTTCTTAGATGAGCTTCGCGTCGCGACGTCGCTGATTTCTTATGGGGCTGGGAGTGTTTAACATTTGATCTTGAAATTATTTTAAATCTGAAAATATTTTTTGTGGGAGAAGGAATGGCAACAAAAGGCAATAGACCGTGAGTGCTGGAAAAAGGGTAGGGAGGCCTTTGCCCTACGCGGGACAATACAGGCTCCTAATTAATAAACGCAGGTAAAATACCTCCAGAAATGCAGAGATATCGATACGATACTAGTTATTTAAGCAACTGTTGGTTTATTGTCATTTTTTATTCCTTTTATTGTTTTCATTTAAATGGTCCAAATAAGAGTTACTATATTTTTTAAATTTTATTTAATATGAATTTAACAGAAATTATTTCCTTTGACAAATCGAAATGTTTAGAATAAACATACATGATTTTTGTATTTTTTAGAGCATATTATTTTATGGCATTGTACAAATTTATATTGAGTTGGCTTAGCATGAAAAATAAAATCCCACAATCAATAATAGTTCACAGCGCAGAGTAGTATGTATAGACGAGAACTGTATTGACTGTTTTTTTTTTCGATAATTTAGTAAAGAATACAAACTTATACCTATACGTGGAGTAGATAATTCCTTCAAGTAAATGCATCTACAATTTAGAAAAATAACATTGTAGCTAAAGTGACTATAAAAAAAGAAGCCAAACCAATATTAAAAGAAATGAAAATGGTGTAAGACAATAATTTGTTGCTCTCTAATCCCGACGCAGTAGGGACTCACAAATTGCATAATAATTGTTTGCCCCCCGAAAGGATAGTAGTCTTAAACTAAATAGTACTTGTTAAACGCGTATCGTCCATAAAGACACAAAAACATCAATTTGAGACAAAACGAACCACACGGTTCTAGTGAAATTGTTAGCCTGTGTTTTTTACGCAAAGTTACACAGAAATAAGATCCAGTCCAAGCCGAGTGAGTTAATGTCAAACAAAAGAACTGTTTTGCGATGTTGTTTGTTTGTTTTTTATTTTATTTTTATTTTTACCTTACGGATTTTTTACATCGTGCATTTGAGCTCTATGACTTCAAAGACGATACTAAATCTATTACGTCTAATCTATTAGAAGGCATCGTACAAAATGAAAAGCCTGCCTAAGTGCATTTTCAATGTACCCGAAGGTCGTGTAGAGCACGAGATCTGTGAATTTTTGTTGGAGGGTGAAAAATTACGTTTTCCGGTGGGGCTCAATGTAACGCACTCAAACAAAACATTGAATAGTACGGGGGTCGTGGAGGTGTTTAAAGTAAAAAACATACATTAAAAACTTATATTTAAGGCGGCTCCCCGAGCAAATGACCTTGAGCGAGCAGTTTTTTGGAGCCTACTCCTCTTTATCCAAAAGAAATACCAACTAATAAAAATACATTAAATTACTACATATTCTTGACTCCAAAATTGTCGTTTCATATTTTTTTTTAAGTTGCTTAATGTTTAATAAATCCCCTCACAACGAAACCACAGAAATGAGAAATAATTATTTATAAAATGCTACTCCTCGTAAAGTTACCATACTTTTGATTTGCTACTTATACTAATGGATAGGCAATTTAATAATGAACATATTTGTCGTTTTATTTTTTCCAAAAGACGTAAATTTGATTTTATAAAGAATAAAAACCACTCATTTCGCACAATTCGGCCTGCAGTGACTGACGTAACAACCACTTCGTAGTGCAAGCAGATTAGAACTTTATTCTAACAGTATTTCAAACGAAGTTTGAACCACCACAAATAGAGTTGCTAATTTTGCTCGGGGAACCGCCTTAAAAAAAAACATGTCAAAAAGTTCGAACTTCGACCCTCAATATCTCCGTAACTAGAAGGTTCCCAGGTATGGTCTAGAACAAAAAACTGATCGCAATGACGGGGAGAACAAGTGCCTTTCGGCTTCATTAAGAGTCTTTTTACACCCTTCATACTTTGCATTAGACGTGGTTGAGACTCGCATAGACAAGGAGGTATGTGCGAGTCTCAATCAGCACACAACGCTTCGATTCGGAAAGTCGTATGACTATCTCGCTCGCTTTCATAATGCCAAAAAAAGACAGACATACAACTTGTCGAATCGAAATCGAATCTAAGCGTTGTGAAAGCTATGCTGGTCTAATGTCAGATAGCCGGTGCTGGACATTAAGAAAATCTGACCGATGGGCCAACATTTCTTCCACCGTCTCTCGGCAACCATTCCGTTACGGATCTACTCCATTTTAAGGCGGCTCCCCGAGCAAATGACCTCGAGCGAGCAATTTTTCGGAGCCTACTCCTCTTTATCCAAAAGAAATACCAACTAATAAAAAATACATTAAATTACTACATTATCCTTGACTCCAAAATTGTCGTTTCATATTTTTTTTTAAGTTGCTTAATGTTTTATTAAACATTAAGCAAAGAGTTTTTTTAGTGGTTTCGTTGTGAGGGGATTTATTAATCCCCTCACAACGAAACCATAGAAATGAGAAATAATGATTTTTAAAATGCTACTCCTCGTAAAGTTACCATTATTTTGATTTGCTACTTATACTAATGGATAGGCAATTTAATAATGAACATAATTGTCGTTTTATTTTTTCCAAAAGACGTAAGTTTGATTTTATAAAGAATAAAAACCACTCATTTCGCACAATTCGGCCTGCAGTGACTGACGTAACGACCAATTCGTAGTGCAAGCTGATTAGAACTTTATTCTAACAGTATTTCAAGCGAAGTTTGAACCACCACAAATAGAGTTGCTAATTTTGCTCGGGGTACCGCCTTAATCGAATAGGTACCTAAGTTTTGTGCTATATACCTGTGAGGTCACTGGCCTGATTCTTATCACCAACCAAAAGTTACGTGTGGGTGAACCACATTTACAAACAATAGGGAAGCAAAAAAACATTGAAATAGTTTATTTAGATTTGAGTTTTTGTGTGAGTTTTAAACTCACACAAAAACTATTGATCCTCTTCACATTAGTTGTGTTACCATGTAGATCGTGTTTAGATCCGTGATGGTTTGCTTGGAATCACTGAATCGAATTGATCGAATCAGTAAACAACAGGTTTCGATCAGAGCACGTTAGACATCATCTGTGTGCGGTTCTAAGACGTATCCTACTCATAATATAGTTGCGAAATTTTGTGACGATGTATGTTTCCTACTCTTTCACGCAAAAACTGCTGACCGGATTTGGATGAAATTTGGCACACAGATAGTTTAGAACCTGAATTAACACATTTTATTCCGGTAGTACTATCCCATGGGACAATTACCAAACACCACGCGGGTGAAGCCGTGGACATAAGCTAGTACTGAAATAATTAGGAGCCGTATATATGGTGGCGATTTAATCAGCTGCATCCGTCAAAATTCTCCCCGTCATACTACACATCTTTCCCTAACGACTCCTAGCTAGGAGTGTGTGGAGGAGTCGTTCTAGGCTCCGATATGTTGAAGATTTTTGACGAATAAGCTTATTCGTCAAAAATCTTCAACATATCGGAGCCTAGAATGACTTGGTAAATCGCCACTATACAGGTGACTTTTTTATCTTTTTCCAAAAAAAAATGGGTATAGGTAATTTATAGGTGAACGGAGTAGAAGGAAATGGCATTCTTAGTTTTTTTTTTTAAATAAAAGTTCGAAATTCAAATCATACGCGTATTGCGTATGATTTGAAATTCTATATTTTTATTTTCTTTTTTCAAAATTTCTCGTTCTAATATAAAAAGTTTACATGACATTTATAGCGTTGTTTGATGATAGATCATTTTTTTTCTAAGCTGTGGAAAAAAAATAACTATCTAAGCCATAAGCTTCTACTCCGTTCACTTAATATACCCATTTTTTTTGGAAAGTGATAAAAAAGTCATCCGGTATATATAAGATCTAAAATCTCAAAACTGTCAACTTTCGGGGTTACTTCGACTGTTCATCACTACAGCCGGTTTAACAAAAACATTGAAAGAACCGGGTATAGTAGAACCGGATATACTCGAGAACTTGTGGGAATGAACCGTTTTTTCAAGGTATTTGTACCGGGTGAGAACCGGTGCATGTGTATTCATCACTAATTTAAACGAATCAAATCCCTTTCCCGGCAGCTAAAAAAATTGGCTCAACGTCCCATACTCATGATCTTCCTATGTAAAGGTAAACCCCGGCCACATCAAGGAATACGACGCATATCAAACCTAAACGAAGCCTGCATGCGATGCCTCTGCCACGTCGCCGGGTGTGACATGAACAGGGGCTGCAGTGAGGGTTACTGCGGCCCCTTCATCATATCTAGGCTGTACTGGATCGATGCTGGGAAGCCCACCCTGCCTAATGATGACCCGGACAGGAGTGAAGGTAAAGATCCTCTTAATCCTTTGACCGACAAATGATTGCACTGACTGGACAGGTCCACTCAAATCTGTGTGGTTCTTTCTTCAAAAGACCATCTCAGACACTAATCTGCATAGTCCTCATGTGAATTGAGCAAGATTGTCTGGACTTCAAAAGAGACTATGACCTCTGGGTTTGTTTCGGCTGTTTCTTCTCAGAGTAGTCAGGCATAGTTTAAAAAAAATGACGTGTAAAAGTGTTTGTAAAAACCTACTTGCAAAATAAACATCATTTATCAAGAAAGGTTTCTGGAGGTATTTCTTTCGTGAAGAGATTCAGGTGATGATGCGTATAAACGTGACTTATTAGCACATAGTTAAACTTGGTTACATTGGTGCCGATTCCCTTGTTTACAAACTAAACCAAATTTAAGTTCAGTGCATCTTTTTCTTTCTATTTCATTAAGAAAAGGACAGAAGATAAATTTTAGTTATGTTCTGTCAAATTAATCAGCGCCATACAAGTTTTAGACGCGATTAAAAAGTTGACTACTAAAATTACATCAAATTACGTCAGGTGCTGACTAATTTGACAGGATTAAACTAATATTTATCTTCTGTCCTTTTCATAATGAAATAGAAAGAAAAAGATGCATTCAACTTAAATTTAGTATAGTTTGTGAACAAGGGAATCGGCACCATTATCTCTGGACTCGATGACTTTATAACAATAAAAGTCTAAACGTAACAATAAAATGTTCAAAAATAAAGCAATGATAGTACGAAAATATCGCGACATGTATCTGTCGAAAAGACAGAGATAATGTAAACGGTCGACTTTGACTAATCATTAATCCTGATCATGTTGTACAACAGTCAGTCAAACTACAACTATAACTCAAAGCATTTGCTAAGCAACGTTTATAATCTAGGCCTAAAAGTAATTCCCCTTTGATATCGGAGATACACGTGCCGAAGAATAGGGATGATGACTGACTAAAAAATATATATGATTCTGTTTAGTCCGTCAATTAAATTATCGAAAAATATTGGATACGTGTCTTTTGTTTTATCAAATTAATAAAAATTGATGAAGATAAAACGTGTCAGCTTGTGACGTCACATTTGAGTAAAAAATGTACTCAAAATGTCTTCATTTTTTGTTTACGTGAAAAAAAAAAATGTGTTCAATATTTTTTGAAAATCTATCAGACGGACTAGTTCGATTTTTTTGTCATCAGGGTAGATGACACGATTACACGATATCATCATCTGCCTAGCCTTTTCCCAACTATGTTGGGGTCGATTTCCAGTCTTACCGGTATCAGCTGAATACCAGTATTTTACATGGAGCGACAGCCTATAATCTGCCCTCCCACAACCCAGTTAGTACTGGGTAATACGATACTTCTACGTAAGATTGGTTGTCAGACTTTCGGGCCACGCGGCGGACTACCTGTAGTGATTGTCAATGATCTTTAGATGACAGCTGGGACCAACGCCTTTACACGTGCTTTCTGAGGCACAAAGGAAACTTGGTTTGTAATGGGTGGTACCCATTCACGGACCAACCTAGACAAGCACTGCTGAACCTGAAGATCGACCCGAGTGTTATTATTTAGGCACGAGCTCCTCCAAAGAATTACTCTACAATCGTCTAGTTAATCTAATCATTTCTGTTTTTATTTCGTTACAGCTTTTGAAGACTGTGCAAGTAATTACCAATGTTCGATCAGAATCGTCGAGGGATACATGGCGAAGTTTGGAAAGGCAAGTGTTACAATAGTTAAGGGCATCGTCTACTTATTTTTGAGTTCTACAAGTTGATTCTTAATCGTCGTACGATTTTTTTTACGAGTCTCGTATGAGATTAATAGCGAAAGTTGTTTGAACAACTTTCGGAAAATGTCGTGATGAAAGTTTTGAGTATGAATATGGTATAAGAGTAGAGGAAGACCAAAGCAACAATGGATGTACTGTGTAAAGGATGATATGGCAAAGTGGCAGTGGGCAGGGCACTTGCTCGCAGAACGGATGGCCGATGGAGCCGAAAAGTTCTGGAGTAGCGACCGCGAACCGGAAGACGTTGCGTTGGAAGGCCTCCCAGTAGGTCGACGGATGGCCTGGTGAAGGTTGCGGGAATCCGCTGGATGCGAGTCGCACGGGACCGTTCAATGTGGCGACACTTGAGGGAGGCCTATGTCCAGCAGTGGACGTCTTTCGGCTGAAATGATGATGAATAAATAATATTTACATTATTTACACACCAACTCTATAATAGAAATAAAAACTTAAAACTTTTTGATACTTGTAAATACAAGTATCAAAAAGGGTTACAAGGCGTCGAAAAGATCGTCCACATCGCTGTCAACAGAAAAAGTGCCCAAAAGGAACTATTATTACTGCCACCTTGTATTTACTTCCCAATTTTCAAAACCCTGAAAAAAATCTAAAACATTGTTATTCAATAAAACTTCTGTACGTTTCAGGACTGTAACAACGACGGCGTTACAGACTGCTTCGACTACATGATGATCAACTACCACGGACCGAGCTGCTCACAACCACAGTCCACCGAGACGTGGAGGCACCGGGTCAGCTTGTACCAGCAGTGTCGACGTTGATGCATTTTTGTAAAGTTGTCAAGTCGGCCATGTAGTTCATTTTGCCCAAGTTGTGCCATAAGGCCATAACCGTTGTGTTTAATTAGGTAGGGAACATGTTTTCTTGCCTGATCGTTTTTTGTTTTACTATTTATGCTATTTTTATATCAATGTTACTTACACTATATAAGCTGTTTGTGCTGCCCGACAATTGTTGTCGGGTTCTTCTATACAACATTAGTTTTAGTATATGCGAAACCCGAAACACGTGTATAGTATTTTTATGTAAAGAATCTATGTACATACAAAATTTCAAAACTCTATCATGAAAAATCACAAAGATGTAACCTTGCTCTGTTACGTGGTTGTCCGTAAAAAATCGTGGCGAGCGCCCCCGCGCCCCCCCCCCCGCCCCGCACTGTGCGCCCGCGCCTAGTGCCACTATGACCTGTCAGTTGTGCGCGTATGATAACGGATAGGTACTATCGAGGACACTCCCGCCTGACCACCACTAAGCTCATTTTTTCTTGCACTCGCAACATAAAAACGCTCTCTAGCCCCGCCCCGTTGACTTTGGGTAAAAAAAAATAATGAAAAGATACCGAATCGACCGAGCGCACTGACGACGCACGCCAAACGAGAGTTATTGTTATTTTGCGCGCCAAAGTTGAGGCTTTCCTAATAGGCCCAAACTTTAAGGGGGCGTGGCTCGGCGCCTCCGTATGTTTTAAGCGAAAAAACAAAATTTCAAAACTATCATAAAAAATCACAAAGTTATAACCTTGTTATGTTACGTGATTGTCCGTAAAAAAACGTGGCGAGCGCCCCCCCCCCCCCGCACTGTGCGCCCGCGCCTAATGCCGCTATGACCTGTTAGTTGTGCGCGTATGATAGCGGATAGGTAGAGGTACCTATAGTGTCGCTTGGTATCCAACTCTTGGCTCTTGGTTCTTTTGTAAATATTTTTGGGACAACATTTATAACATCATCATCTGCCTAGCCTTTTCCCAACTATGTTGGGGTCGGCTTCCAGTTTTACCGGATGCAGCTGAATACCAGTATTTAACATACAGCGACTGCCTATCTGACCTCCACAACCCAATTAGTACCGGGTAATAAGATACCCCTTGGTAAGTCTGGTTGTCAGACGTTTTGGGCCTCTGACTACCTAACGACTGTCGACTGTCTGTTGACAACATATAACATGGTGTAAAAATATTGGAATCGATTCAGTAGCTTATTCTGAACAAACTATATTCAGGTTTAGCATATTATAAAAATAATGTTGTATAGTCTTAAGTCGCGGATAACTTTACTTGCGCGATGTAGGAATTTTAGGTAGGTGTCGATGTTTAGTTGATCATCTGTGTCATAGATGGCGCTGTAGTCCTTTTTGTTCTATGTTGCTGTAGTACTTTTTGTAGTGCTGCTACATACTAAAGAAATATGGATCTTAGTTGTCCGGATACGCATTTAATACTAGGGCTTCATGACGAGAGTCCGGCTAGGTGACATTCTCGTGGCACAAACAAATTGCTACCTATTTGTGGTGGCCACATTATGTGCCACATTGACAGTTGTTTTCTAACTTATTACTCGAGATCGGAATATGTAGAGTTTATTTATCTATACATATAATAAAACAGTAACTAAAGAAAAATTTAACATTGAGAATTTCGAGAAAAAATAAGTGGATTTTGTTAGAAAAACGTAACTGATGACAAAAAGTGACTTTTTAGAATTTTTGTCTGTTTATCTGTGTGTATGGTACGGCTTGACGCCAAAACTACTGGATAGATTGAATTGAAATTCAGCAAAAATGTTCTTTGTAAACCAAGGAAAGCTTTACGCTACATATTATCACGCCGTAACATCATCAGCCATAACAATGGAAGATAAGCAATATTGATTTTAGAAGATGTTTGTTCGTAATTGAATGCACAAAATGACATGTTATAAGCATGCATGTTATATTATGTGACGCAGACGAAGTTGCGCGGGTCAGCTAGTCTAAACTGAAGTAATGTAAGAAATATGTTGATAATACCGGGAGGTATTATCTCTAATTTCACAGTTTTATTCGCAAACTTAAAAATAATTTCGGGATTTTATAAGGAGGTATTATCCACATGTAACTGACTTCCTTGAAGTTAAGCCAAACAATCTCTTCCTATTCTGATCTCTGCTTATTACATAAACAAACATATAACAGTGTTTCCCAAACCTGTCATAATTCTCATTGTACTTACTTCGAATGAATAGATTTAGGAAATGAATAAACAAAACTACCAGTAATTATAACTTTATTTGTAAATACATAACATCAGTCAAATAATGCTTATAAACTAGTATATAGAATATGAGAATTTATACATAATGTACTTAGAATCTTTCCTACAATACAGGGTGGAAAGCACTTCGACGTATGGTCGAACAAGCTATTTGGTTTACAGTTTAATCAACAAATTACATTGTAAAATGACCGACCGAGTGTATGTTCAGTTACGGTCGACCAAGTTATATGGTTTACATTTTACAATGTAATTTGTATGTTAAAATGTAAACCAAATTGCTTGGTCGACCGTACATCATTCTGAAGCCACAGAATTTCTTCACCGGTTATTTTAAAAAAGAACAGCTTTTCCATAATATACGAGTATTTTGAACATACACAAGAAAAAGAAGATTTAAAATGAAAATCGTGATGAAAAATTTATATATGGGGAATTTCGGAATCATGTACCCTGTATAATATTGTATGTATCTTAAATGTAATTATTACTAAGTAAAAATATTTACATAAAAATAATAATTTTTAATTTCCGTAAATGTTGTAACTTATTTTCGGAAGTTGTTTCTAAGTCAATTACGTCTATATGCTGCCTCATCGACACTCTTTTAAAGCGAAAGGGTACGTGTCCAACATTACCCTAGTAACTGCGTAGCTCCCACGTAGCACCCGCGTTAAGCCCGCGTAGCACCGGCGTAGCACCAGCGTAGCACACGCGTAGCAGCCGCGTAGCAACCGCGTAGCAGCCGCGTAGCAACCGCGTAGCACACGCGTAGCAACCGCGTAGCACGCGCGTAGAACCCTCGTGAGCCCTTCGTAAAACGTTCATAGAAACCATCGTAGAACATGCATAGCAGTGCATAATACCCACACTTGTAGAACCTACATAGACCGCATAGCACCTTCGGGGTACATCGTAGAGCTCCAGCAGACCACGCGTAGTAGCTTCTACATATCTCGAAAAGCCCACAATAACCCTGTGTAAGAACAACGTGGATCCATTTGAATCGTGTCGATACGAAGATTTGGATTTCACAAAACTTCGAACGCCTCTGAACGAACGCTTAATGTCGTCCACTAAGTTTAACCTAAAGTAAGTAGCTCAAACTTAAGTTTAAATATCATTTTAATTTATAACTAGGTACTTAAATAATCTTAATTTTAATAGGATATGTTCTAAAAATCGAATTGAGAATAACGCCTCATTTATAATTATTCTCCCTAATAGACCACTAACTCTCGTTCTGAAATTGGCTTTTTTTCTGTTCATAAAACCTGTGTAAAAATTCGATGTAAATAAAGATTTTATTATTTATCGTTTGACTTATTTCGAACCCAACAAAAATCTAGCAAATTAATTTTAAGCTTGACTACAAGTTTACTCAACAAAATATAAAAATAACCTTGATATCTATACTCAAGTTAAAGTAATTACTTGAGTTAAAGTAATTACTTTTTACTGTCAAAGAAAGCAAAGCTAAGAATTCTAACTTTTGACAGTTCTAACTTCAAGCAATTACTAAACTAGAAGTATAAAAATCGTATCTTAAGTGATTACTT
This sequence comes from Xestia xanthographa, assembly GCA_905147715.2. Taxonomy (NCBI): domain Eukaryota; kingdom Metazoa; phylum Arthropoda; class Insecta; order Lepidoptera; family Noctuidae; genus Xestia; species Xestia xanthographa. The sequence goes on along the minus strand of LR990660.1, from coordinate 8,635,300 downwards.
TTAATAACTTAAGAAGAGTGATTACTTGATTTACTCAAGTAATCACTTTGCCTTATTTATAGATACGAGTCTAAAGTATGACGGAAAATCAAAGTGACAAAAAGGCTAATAAGTGGAAGATAACTTTTCTAACAGAAGTCGGTGATTCTTGTTTGTTTCACTGAGTTTTTTTTCACCGACTTTCGAAAGTAAAGTTATTTACGACATAGTCGATTATATTTTTTTTTTGTAAAATTCTGTTGCATACAGATATAACAGATATCAATAATAATAACGAGAGTTTTAGTCAACAAGGAAGATAAATAGCGACAAAATATTTTGTTGTAGGGCTCTGTTAGAATTATAATCTAAACTTACAACAATAGGCACGTATACACAAAAATTATCCTAACTCCTAAAGATACATTACTTATTGTTTTTACGCAAAAGTCACCAGTGGGGCGGGAGATTGCCAGTCCTCGGCATCCAACTCTTCTTCATCAGACTCTTCTTGGAAACGGACCTTGAAAAGAAACAAAAAGGCTTGTATTGTAGTGCCAAAAGTTTATCTATAGTTGGTGCCAGTTAAGATGAGTATAGCGGTCAATGGTGTCGATTCTTTTACTAAAAGGCAGTGCGAGAAAAGGACGGCTATAGCTATGAACTAAGTTAGAGATGTCAAACTAGTTTATGCCTTGCGCTTCACCGGGTTTTTAGTCGACATGTTTTTACGTGCACCCTTCATTTGTATGGAAATATTAGTTCCAACTAAATTTGACAGCTTTAAATTACGTCCGTCTCTTTCTCGTTTTATTAGAGAAAAAGAAAGCAATAGCCTAAATTAAATTTAGTTTGTGCACAACAGAATTGACACCATTGACCCACTTTCATTTATCAAACTTCCTAACTTTAATAACCAAAAATAAGCCTGTTCAAGTCTGGAATCGTCATCTATCGTGATCTTCAACCTTTTTTGTAATGAAAAACGATACATGGTTTATTTGTTTTGGTTCGTACGAAGAGATATTAGGGAAAGGGCAATGGCCGTTATTCTCATCTTAACTGGCACCAACTATAGTAAGGAAGGCTTTTGACTGCCTCGTTGGTCTTGTGGTTGATAGCACGACTGTTGAGCAAGACGTCCTGGGTTCGATTCCCGGGTCGGGCAAAGTGTAGGTTTTCCAATTAGGATTTTTTCAGTATCAGACACGGAGTCTGGATTTTTGTCCGTTGATAGCAATAGGCTCGCCCCCTATTAGTTGGGACTAAACATAACTAACGTAATTGTAAAACACAATTAGGTACGGTTGACCAAGCTATTAGCAGAACGGATGGCCGATGGGGCCAAAAAGTTCTGGAGTGGCGACCGCGAACCGGAAGACGTTGCGTTGGAAGGCCTTCCACTAGGTGGACCGATGACCTGGTGAGGGTTGCGGGAATCCGCTGGATGCGAGTCGCACGGGACAGGTCAATGCACAATGTGACGACACTTGAGGGAGGCCTATGTCCAGCAGTGGACGTCTTTCGGCTGAAATGATGATGATGATGACCAAGCTATTTGTTTTACATTTTAACATGCAAATTACAGTGTAAAATGTAAACCAAATGACTTGGTCGACCGTACACCTCTGCCCTACCCTTTTGGAGATTACAGGCGTGAAGCTATGTTATTTTGTTTTAATTAACTTATTGTACTCACCCAGGGAGCTAAGCGTTTACCATCGGATCCTAGGGAACTGCCTTGGTTGAGATTTGCCTGCCAGGCCTAGAAACAAGCACAAAGTGTACCATTAGTTTAACCATTAGTTACCAAAATAGTACATTACTGCAGCGGCCTACAACAGGCATTGATGGACGAACGTGTAAATGTGGGCCGAGCAATGATATTCTATTAAACAGATATGTTGTGAGTGCGCAATCGTGAAGCCTCGAAAACGGGCCAATTGGGTCGTTTTGCCTTTATTCTGCTCTGCCCCGCGGGACACTTTTTTTGTGGTTTTGTAGGTGTATAACATAATTATCTGTTTATTAGAATATCATTGGGGCCGAGGCAAAGCCGAGGCACACATACGTAACTCCATCAATGCCTAGTTGTGGCCAAGGCTTTGAAATAACTTTTCTCAAATAATGCGAGGAAATTAACTCTCGTGTTGAAGAGTTCATGTGTTTTTTTTTTTTTTTAAACGGTTTCTATATGCAAGCCAATTCGAAATTTAAATAAAACCTTTGATAAGTTACCTCCTTGGTTGCCATGTTTCAGAGTAAAAGATCGTTCCATTTTTAAATAACACGACAGAATGATATGAGTTTACTATGTAATTTATTTGGCCGCTAAACACGACAGATATGGATTTTCATACAACTTTTGCCGGCCGCTCCCGCTGGTCGCATGTATCTGGCCAGTACAGCAATTTCGAGAAGAATTAAGGTTGTCAAAATAATGCTCAAATTTCAAGCACGTTTGAGAAAAATATGTTAATTTACAAAATAATCAATCAGTGATACCATCAACAGCTGTCTATTCGGATAGCCAGACATACAGCTGAATTTGAGGGAGGGGGGGTTATACAAGCAGTTATTCCATGAAAAATTGGTATTTTATATAGAGCAACTACCACGATACCCTTTAGGGTAAACTTCATCTGTGACCCAACCACAGAGCCTGCTAGAGTACATCGTCGATGCTGCCGCGTGCGATAGCACTCCTGCGCGGTTTCTCGCTCTAACCAAATGACGGTTCTGCAGGCCTATTACGTATCTTTCTGATATCCAGTGACTATAAAGCTTTGGTTGTACACCGAAGATTGATGACAACCGTGAATATCATAATATTGGTATTACGTATCACGCTGAGTGGATATCACTATAAGGTGACTTACAGCTCAGGTACGGTGTAACGTCTTTCACGAAAGCCACTCACACACGAAGAATCGATACGAAAGCGTCTGTCAAAATGAGTTACGGTGACTATCAGCCACAATGGACACCGATGACGTCATATTTCATCGCGACTGGTCATACATAATACGAAACTAACCTTTTGACAGTTATATGATGGACACTGAGCCCAGTTACTATCATTTCGAGCTGTCAACAGAGATACGTTATAGGCCTGCTGAGCTACAGAAAGGAAAAGGAGCATGGAAAAGTGCGATTCTGTGCTGCCAGATGAGGTTCAACCCTTAGTGAGTCTGGTCATCAGACTTTAGAGAATGGCTTTCTCTTTCTATAGCCCTGGCGAGCTTGGATCCTGTTTTCAATCATCATCTGCCTAGCCTTTTCCCAACTATGTTGGGGTCGGCTTCCAGTCTAACCGGATGCAGCTGAATACCAGTACTTTACATGGAGCGACTGCCTATCTGACCTCCACAACCCAGTTAGTACCGGGTAATACGATACACCTTGGTAAGACTGGTTGTCAGACTTTTTGGGCCTCTGACTACCTAACGACTGTCAAAGATCTACAAATTACAGCCGGGACCAAAGGCTTAACGTGCTTTCCAAGGCACGGAGGAAACTTGGTATGTAATGGGTGGTCACCCATCCACATACCAACCTTGGCAAGCACAGCTTAACCTAACGATCGACCCGAGGGGCTGTTATTATTTAGCTACGAGCTTCTCGGATCCTGTTTTCAATGAAGAGGTTATATCTTACCTGATAGGCATCATTGAAGGCATGTGCGAGCGACAGTGCGAGCGCACGCGCGTGCTTCCTCCGCGTGCACACGAACACGTGCACGACGTGGTTCTCTGCCGCCCCCCCCATCGGCTTGCCCTCCACCACCGCGAACACGCGCGCGTTCGCTGCGTCCGCTGAGCAGTACGAGATCCTGGAAATGGAGATCATTTTATTGATACAATGTGGCCGAGGAATGTGGAGGAGCAGAGGTGGCCCAGTGGTGGCGGCGTCGACTTACGAACAGTAAGTCTTGGGTTCGAACCCAGACAGGCGCATTACTTTGTGTAATTTATTTCATCACCCCTGCTCTCAAAACGGTGAAGGAAAAAATCGTGAGGAAACCGGCATGTCCTAGAACCAAAAATTCGAAGACATGTGACATCTACCAATCCGCACTGGGCCCGCGTGGTGGATTATAGCCCATTCCCTCTCATTGAGAGGAGGCCGTGTCCCAGCAGTGGGAACATTATAGGCTGATGATGAATGTGGTCAATATACTTAGGTACTCTAAAACCCCTCCACAGACATTTTACGTTGGTTATTAAAAAAAACCGGCCAAATGAGTGTCGGATTCGCGCACGAAGTTTCCATTATTGATATATGGGAGCCCTCCTTAAATATTTATTTTATTATTAACTAGCTGATGCCCACGGCTTCGACCGCTTGACAAATAATATACTAAATCCTTCCTCTTGAATCACTCTATCTATTAAAAAAACCCGCATCAAAATCCGTTGCGTAGTTTTAAAGATCTAAGCATACATAGCGGCGGGGGATTTTGTTTTATATATGTAGTGATTTTAAAGTGATTATACACTTTAACATTCTGTGAATATTTCAAGCGTCTACCTGTTGCCATTATTATTATTTGTTGTTATAGCGGCAACAGAAATACATCATCTGTGAAAATTTCAAATGTCTAGCTATCACGACTCATGAGATACAGCCTGGACTCGGAGACAATAGTCTTAGTAATAGGGTCCCGTTTTTACCCTTTGGGTACGGAACCCTAAAAAACAGCTGTTTCCTACAAAACTGCAATACCTATATGGTGAAAATATTATTATTAGTAATATTTATTTACAAAAAAAATGTTTGGAGCAACTGATTCAAAATAGTTTAGTTTAGTTTATTTATTAATAACTAGCTGACGTCCCACGGTTTCACCCGCGTAGTTCCCGTTCCCGTGGGTGTACGGGAATAAAATATTGCCTATAGCACTCACGAATAATTTAGCTTTCTACCAGTGAAACAATTTTTAAAATTGGTTCATTACTTCCGGAGGTTACCCCCTATACAAACTTACAAACATACAAACTTACAAACAAATGTTACCTCTTTATAATAACTTTAACATACCAAATATTATAAAAACATTGCAATCAAGGAAAACATGCACTAGCCTAGCACTAAATAAAATAAATAATAATAGGGTAAATAAACTTCCTGCCTGCACGACCATCGACCAATCAGTGCAACGACTTTATTTTGTTTTCACTCAACTTAACCGTTATTAATTATTGCATCCATTAATATTAATACGGCATAACAAGCGTAGATAATATTATTATAGTTTATTGGCATTGTCAACGTCTTGTTAATTAATTATTTTTGTCTATATAATTTTATAGGTCAGATATGGACTTGGATAATTTATCTTAGTCGGTTGTATTTTTCTGCCCGTACCAGGCACGACTCGGGGTGCATCCGGATCTTCTTATCTTTGTAATGGCATTGAGGATGTTATCTTTGACCATGTAACTGTGATGTAAGGGTATAAGGCGGTAGGTGCACATATTTCATTTATTAGAATTTTACTACACTAGGAAGAGTTCGTGGCTAAATAATAACAGCCGCTAGGGTCGATCTTTAGATTAAGCCGTGCTTGCCTAGGTTGGTCTGTGAATGGGTGACCACCCATTGAATACCGAGTTTCCTCCGTGCCTCTTAAAACACGTTAAGCAGTTGGTCCCGGCTGTCATTTGTGATCTTTGACAGTCGTTACAGGTAGTCAGTGGCTCAAAAAGTCTGACAACCAGTCTTACCAAGGGGTATAGTATTACCCGGTACTAACTGGGTTGTGAATGTCTGATAGGCAGTCGCTCCATGTAAAGTACTGGTATTCAGCTCCATCCAGTTAGACTGGAAGCCGACCCCAACATAGTTGGGAAAAGGCTAGGCAGATGATGATCTAGGAGGACTATTTTCGCAGTTCAAATTAAGCCATGATTAGAATAAACACAGACTTTTTAAACCCTGAAATATGTTTCCAACAACTACACGCAAAGTAATGACAAAAAATTCACAAGCGAAAAGACAACTCTGATATAACAGCATAAACAAAAAAAAATTAGGAAGCCATTCAGTAACAGAATCAAAACATTATTAGCTGCATCCGGTTAGACTGGAAGCCGACCCCAATAAAAAACTTGGGAAAAGGCTAGGCAGATGATGAGAGTTAGTGTAAACAGTGCAAGGATGAAACTATAGCGGCTTTCGTGGCTGATCTAAAAAGGCTATCGAGAGCGTGTAATTTTGGGGATTTAATAAACAATCTAAGGGATCAACTGGTGTGTGGCAGGCCACACACCAGTTGATCCCTTAGATTGACCGAAAACCAAACCCGTACCGTTGATCGTTCAGGAACGATGATGGCACAAGACAGAGCGGTTATTTGCAAAGGAAAAATCGACACTGTCTTTTAAAAAAGCGTGCAAGATAGCTGTCACGATGGAGGCCAGTCAATTGCCAATTACGTAATTTCAGATTTTAAGAATTTATGAATGACTAATTTATGAACTAGCTCGGCAGTACCTAAGCCCGCTACATAATAGGTGAAATTTAAATATACCCTTAACGAAACCGAAAGGTATGGTGAGCTGCATCAATGGGGGCTATCGCGTGTGAATTTGCCGCTAGAGGCGCTTGTGTAGACTAAGGTCCTCCAAAATGTCAGATGTCATACAGTGTTGGCGCGTCGCGTGATTTTTTATCACGTATTTATACTAATACTCATGATTGTGTTCTAGATTGAGCCATTCCTGATTAATTATGACTTGAAGATTTTAAGTAGCAACTTAGGACCATAATATTGTTAGTACTTGGAGGTAGAATGATTTTTAAAATTTTTCATGCTTACTAATTTTAGGAAGAATATTGTAAATATATATCTAAAGCTTACACTGTATCGTTATCTATACTAATATTATAAAGAGGTAACATTTGTGGGTAATCTCCGGAAGTAATGAACCAATTTTAAAAATTGTTTCACTGGTAGAAAGCTACATTATTCGTGAGTGCTATAGGCTATATTTTATTCCCGTACTCCCACGGGAACGTGAAACCGCGGGACGTCAGCTAGTACGTAATAAAATAAACTTTTCTATGAAGTTATTGGTGCTTTAAAATATAAAATAGAATTATTGACAGGACCTTACTCGACAGTGCGCCATCTGGTGAGCTCAAAAACGATAGCCCCCATTGGGTACCCCAGTACCCCGGGTTCGAACGTAGGTCTGTGCTTTCAAGGGGCCTTTCCCTTGAAAGCACAGACCACATCGTGAAGCTGACTGTACTTGTTCTCTCCGTCATTGCGAATTTGTTTTTTGTGCTAGACCATACCTGGGAACCGTCTAGTTACGGAGATATAGGGGGTTAATAAAGCTACAACTTTTTCACAAGGTTTTATTTTAATTTTAGGTGTTAACTACCATTATTTTAATTTTAGGTGTTAACTACCATTATTTTAATTTTAGGTATAAACACTGTGTTTTGTTTGAGTGTGTTTTATTGCAGTCACACATTGAAAAATCATTGATTTTTCACCCCAAAAAGAAAGTTGTTTGCCAGCGATAATTATTGCGTGGAGTTGCTTATTTAAATGCATAGAACGCTTGGTTGACGGCTTTGTATTGGGTCCGTACTTTACTGATGGGTAGGTACAAGTTTTTCGTAATGGCTCAATGCTCACGCGAACCGATATCAGTGAAGAATTTTGCAGTTATTGAACTAACTCTCTGATCAATGATACTCTTGCAACAATAGGGATGATGACTGACTAAAAGAAATATGATTCTGATTAGTCCGTCCGTCAGTTAGATTATTGAAAAATATTGGATAAGTACGTGTTTTTTGTTTTATCAAATTAATAAAAATTGACGAAGATAAAAACGTGTCAAAGATAGTGGGGGCTTATGACGTCACAGTTGAGTAAAAAATGTACTCAAATGTGAAGTCACACGAGTTTTCGACGCACTGTATGACTGTATCGTCTTTATTTTTGTTTACGTGAAAGAAAAAAAAATATGTCCAATATTTTTTGGAAATCTATCTGACGGACTAATTAGATTTTTTTTGTCATCTACCCTATTATTATGGTTAGGTACCTTATGATGACCACCAACCAACCACCAACCCACCAACTCGGAAAAGCCCACGTGCACTACAAATGTGTTATTTATCCCTGAGAGGTTTTCGATGTGTGGCTAAAACCAAACTGTACTAGATAAAGTTACTTAGATATTTAAATAAAAAATAAAATTAATTTAATTATTTGGATCTCCATTATAGGATACACAGATACCATTTTAGTCACAATTATTCAAAAGGTTCTTTTACATGTGTTCCTTCAATTACAGGAGACTACAGCATGCTCATATAAGTAGGTGTTAACAGAATAAGAAATAATAATAATGTTGAAAATAGAAAAAAAATCAAAATAATAGAAAGCATTGGAGGACAAAAAATCGTAATTTTTACAATTGCTTCATATAAAAATTATAAATTATTATTCTACATTTATTGCAATGGTAAAATTATTCTTGCATTTAGAGATGGGAGGGTAATTTGTCATTTTCAAACGATTGACAGAAGTAGACTGATGTTTTTGAAGTGCAAACTTCTTTAGGCGTGTTGAGCACTTTTTGGGAGAACAAAAATCATGAAACTCGCGTGACCGTCACGTACGCTTTTCATAGCACTCGTAGCCGATCCACTACGGTGTAGCACTACTTAGGCGTGCGTGGGGCACAACCCGTAGCAGTGCTACGACTGAGGCGGGGCGTGAGGGGGTAGGGAAGAGGGAGGGGGGAATAGAAAATGAACACATTGAAAAAATGCACACACACAGCTCGACGATACAATTCACAAGTTACTTAGTTTCCACTTCTATCGGTAGTCCCCAAAGACTGCCCCGCATGTTTTTTTGGATACGTTAAATACTAAACGAAATTAATTGGCCTGTGGTCTAAGACTCTGACAGATCCCTCTTCCCATCCCAGTTTGGAAGAGTTTCACAGGACCACGTTTCAACAACGTGACTTAGGACAGTAGGTATAACTTCTTTTATCGATAAACCTGCATGTGCACGTGAGCGAGTCGACATTTATAAAATTATAATTATTATAATAAACAATGGCTTTTACCTGTAAATCGAGACGCTTATAACGTTTTCCTGTGAGTCCGCGTCGCTTACTACGATACCCTTTGCGCTGATGTCCAAGTTCACTCGCGGCAACTTTTTATTTATCACTGTAACAAAAGTAAATATACAGATACAGACTACAATCTTCAAATTCTTATTATCTACTGGTAGAGATAAAGTTGCACAATGAGCTATGGAGCCCGCCAAGTTAGGAATACGTACCGATGAAAGACTAAGTCCAATCATAACAAAGGTACAAATACTTATAGAGATCCACGTTAGGCCTATTGTAACAGACAAACTCCGTCAGACAGAATACCAACGAAGGTAGGACTAAAGTTCGAGATGTCGAATCTCGAAATACGGGTAAAGATCCCAAACTGGAGTTAGGCAGGACAGTTGACTAGGTGTTGTGCTGGCTAGTGGAGCCTCACTAAATCGTGGCGAAGAGGCGGTAGAAGAAGTGTTAGCAGACCAACTGCCAGATGGGTTGGATGAAATTCAAAACATCGCGGGTAAGACTTGGTTGAGAGTCGCGCAGACCAAGCATGACATAAAAGAGAGGAGGCCCATGTTAGCAGTGGGTGGAACAGGACAAGGTTGACAATGGTGATAATGATGACATCATTATAGATACTTATAAGATTTTTCGAATTGTGATTTTTATTAAACACAGACTAATAATATTTACATAGGTACTAAATCTATAATAGAAATTGTGATTGGGAGGACAATTTTTGCGGTTTGAATGGGGATCTTTACTGCCATTTTATCACGATAGGTGGCGCATCGTCGACATGGCCATAGAAAGCTGTCAGTTCAGTACATTTTATACCCTATCATTAAGTAAATTTTAATTTTCTCGTAATAGGCCTCTGTGTGCTGTATCAGGATTCCAGATTGAGAACACAGAGGCATATTATTGCATTATGTTTCAGGATTTTTTTTCTATCAGCTTTTCCTTCCTCGTTTTTTCAGTTCCTCTTTCGATTCTTTAACCTTCCAGGTTCAATACATGTTGTCAAAAACGATAGTGGACCCAATGAGATATATAACATCATTGAGTGGACCGATCTAAACAAAAAATAGCAAGAACCAAAGCGTAAACAAAGCGAAAACGATTTGACAGCAGCCATCTCGCCAGTGGCGACATCTGCGCTGAGCTTTGCGTGTGGATCCCCATTAGGCCATGACTTTTTAAATCCTGAAATATGATTCCAAAAACTACTCTAGGAATAAGAACAAAAAATCGAACGCGGAAAGAACACAGATATTACAGAATAAACAAAAACAATTAGGAAGCCATTCAGTAACAGAATCAAAATATTGACAAAAACACAATTATCTAAAACGTTGTACAATTCATCGGGACCTCTAGACCCCGGTTCACGTCGTGTTCTTGACCGGAATATTTGAAGCCGAGATATCTCCGAGCGTTCTATAAATAAGGCTATAAATCAATAAGTATGATATAATATCATTGTGATTTGACCGCAGAAACCTTTGTAACCTCATCCTGGGAGCTTCATTCACAATCGTTGCAAGGCATTTAATTACTTCAAGTTGGGGAACTTATATGTAGATCTGATCTGCAGGCCTATTACGTATCTTTTTTATATCCAGTGAAAATCAAGCTTCGGTTATACACCGAACTTTGATGGCAACCGAGAATGTCACAATATTGGTATTACTTAATGAACAGAGTGAATATCACTTTACGGTGACTAACAGCCCGGGTACGATGTAACGTCTTTCACGAAAGCCACTTCAAACTCAGTTGTCATTAATTTATTGTCCACTATGCTTACATAATCGCAATATTAGAAGAATCGATACGAAAGCGTCTGTCAAAATGAGTTACGGTGACTATCAGCCACGACGGGCACCAATGACGTCATATTTGACAGTTATTTGATGGACACTAAACCCAGTTACTATCACTTCGAACTGTCAACAGTGTCATACGTAATAGCCCTGCTGACCTCTTCTTACTCTGTAACAATGTAAGTTTAGTCTCATCATCAGCCTACAGCAGTCCACTGCTGGACATAGCTCTCTTCAATGGCACGCCACTTAGCTCGATTCTCAGCAACTCTCATCCAGTTGCTACCAGCCACCCTGCCAAGATCGTCGCTCCACCGAGCCTGAGGGCGTCGCTCCTTACGCTTACCGATTCGTGGTCTCCACTGAAGAACACCTTTTCCCTAACGGTCATGCCACCATTGGACATAAGCGCATGTCTGAAGCTGGCCCACAACACCCTGTTCTCCGCCCGCGACGCCTCCGGTCGGCCTCAGCCACCTTTTCCGGGCCATCTGCCCATGTAGCTGGAGGCGTCTCTTGCTAAACTTGCCGATCAGCATCGACATATGTTGTTTTAAGTAAGGATAATTTCAAAGTCTATCAATTAATATTCTATGCTATGTGAAGCAAAATGTGTTGAGGACACCAACATATCCAAAAAAAATTAGAGACATCTATCCAATCAAACAAACCCTAAGTGGTGGATTATTCGCTCTCACATTTAGGAGGCATGTATCAGTTGTAACTTGGAGCATAATGGGACTTCGTCGAGCTTCATTGTCTCGGCGCTTTTCTGGTGGTCGCCACTGTTGATTCTGGCTTTCAGGAGTTACAGTGGTTTGGGAATAGTGTGGCGGGCTACTATTTGTAGCTGTGTACATACATTTAGCAGAATGCAGAGCAGATCTGACGGCGATCGCAGTAGCGGGAGCGGAGGCGGCTCGTTCCACGGGTGCTGCGCCCGCGTACCGCACATCCACCTCACCGTGACCAGAGTCCCGAGCTTCACGCCACCAGCCCTCGCCCTCACATTCGGCAAGCGCCCACTCCTCGCATAGTTCTGGAAACAAAAATACAATAACACAATGAACCTGTTAAATGAGACTAGTGTGTATGAAATGACGTACAGAAACTGCTTTTCAAAGCAATTTGTGGCAGAAGTTGTGCGCTCGGAATGCGATTAGAAGTATTTCAGGGGGTGCAAAAAGCTTAAATTACATAACACCACGCCTGCAATCCCCGAAGGGTTAGGCAGGGTTGTACCTAATGGTACACCCACATTTCGCTAGTTATGTTTAATGTAATTGGGGCGAGCCTATTGCCATCAACCGGGCACAAATCTAGACTCAGTGGCTGCTACTGAAAAATATCTGATGGAAAAACACAATAACACCAACCAACCTGGGAATCGAACCCAGGTTCCAACCTGCTCAGCAGTTGCGCCTGAGACCACTAGACCAAATTGCTTGTTAAAGTTGTTGCTGCAATTATGAAAGTTTCATATTTTACGACACTATACTGTGTCTCTACAGTAGCGAAGGGTCAATTTTTATAAAAGGTAAGCTGGAGTACGTATCATTAATGTGATTATAATTAATATTGTTACGTCGTACCTGCAATTACAAGTAGGTAGGTAGTAGTAGGTAGGTACGTAGGACGAGTCTCGAATTATGTTGGTACAAATTCGTAAACAACCTATAAAAGACAACAGGAAGTTGCCATTGTAATTTCGACCGTACGCCGAGGGCATATAGTACCTACTTCTTTATTTTGTACAAGTTGTGGAAGGCCAATGACCCACTATGGCATTGTCTTGAACAATTCGAGTAAGTCGTGGGCTTTCTCGAAGGATCGGTCGCCATATAAATAGACGACATGTTTGCGGGGCAGGCAGTCTGATTTTGGCTACGCAATGAAGCGAATCGAAGTAAACTAGTAAGTGCGATATCTAAGTGAATAGTGATCAGTAGTGTATTTGTGATTGAGTTTGAAGTGTTTTGTGATTATTAAAGTTGTTCAGTTGTTTAATCGGTAGTAATTCATTTATCCCATACCCAGCTCGTAACAATATTATTTGTCTAGATAGAATACTGACTGTGCTACAGGAAATATGTCACCTTAGCGAAACTGACATTGAAACAAATACTACTGACGATGAAACATATACACGAAAATAACGTTTAAATAAGACGTGTCAAAAACGAATGGAATCGCAACCACCAGAAACGAACGTGATTCTCCAATATTAGAAGACACCAATCAAACGAAGGTCAAAACACCAATGCTCATGTCTTTACCCCTATTCCTATATTGGCTCTAGGCTGCATAGTCGGCTGATTGTGCCCGACTGGCTGCGGTTGGTCGGGCTTCCTCTCCCATCCCAGAGCATGTCTTTCCTTACAAAATAGTGCCCCCTGGTGTATCCGGCTTGTCCCTGCTTGCTCCTGGCTGGGTGTGGTGCTCAATCATCATCATCATAGAATACTGACTGCCAGTTTTCAAAAGGAATCCGGTACTTAGGAATCGAGTTGTATGGAACCTTCGCCACTCTCTCTACCTATTTTATAGACTGCGAAATTTTCTTTCCAAGTGCATAGTCATCCTCATCATCATCATCATCAGCCAATTAATGTTCCCACTAGCGCACTAGTGCATAGTGGTTTATCTAAATTCCTTGAATAATAAAATTAGTTGTTCTAATAAAACACAAAGCTAGCTGGGCTGTTTCCATGTATATGAATCATTTGTGTCATTGTATTGTGTAATTGATCATATGTATAAACAAACCACTATTGGTGGCTTATTCTTCTTGGCTGAATTTAGTCTTGGATGAAATTACTTAATACCTACTATTGCAGAAGAGAGGGTACTTTTTCAACACTTAACAGTCACTTAAATTAGTCTCTTAAAACGACTAACAAGTGGACCTTTTTATGTAAGTAAAATCCAGTTGTTAATTTCAAAAAGAATAGGACACAAAATGCAACCTTGGGGTATACCGATAGAAGTTAAAGTTAAAACACAAAGACTTTCTCAGACTTGTATAGTGCGCAACATGCTGTGCTATAAAGATTTCTAAAATTAAGATAACGCAAGAACTTTGATACTAGTAGGTCAGTTCTACAGTTCATCATCATCATCATCACTCTCTTACCCTTATCCCAATTCATTTGTGGTTGGCGCAGCATGTCTTATTCTTCAATACTTCTCTATTTTTCGTCATCTCATCAGACACTTCTTTTCTCGCCATATCATTCTTAACACAGTCCATCCATCGTCTTTGGTTACCACAACATTTTCCTCTGTGCACAGTACTCAGTCAGCTCTACTTACTTAAAAAATCCAAAAGCATTTTAACGTGGGCCTTTCTGCATTAGGCAGTTTTAGTACTTACGATCACTTTCCAATTCACATTCGTTTAATTTTCACGATGGAGGTCTTACCGTTTAGTCTCTACCTTTCAGAAGACTTAAATGATAAATGATGTTTATTTTGCAAGTAGGTTTTTACAAACACTTTTACACGTCATTTTTTAAAACTAGATGGGGCCGGTGTTTCGTACCTGACTACTCTGAGAAGAAACAGCCGAAACAAACTCAGAAGTCATAGTCTCTTTTGAAGTCCAGACATAATCTTGCTCAATTCACATGAGGACCATGCAGATTAGTGTCCGAGATGGTCTTTTGTAGAAAGAACGGGTTAGTCTCATTTCGTCTAAAAAAGCAGCTGGTCTAATTAGCAAGTGGTCTAAAAAGTAGACTGGTCTAAGTACAAACTGGTCTAAAACGCAACTGGCAGATGGTCTAAAACGCTTCTCGCCTAAAACGCAACTGGTCTAAAAATACATATCGTTTAAAACGCAACTGGTCTAAAACGCTACCCGTCAATAATGCAACTTGTCTAAAACTTTTTTTGTCTAAATATCATCCCGTTCAAAATTAATAAAATTACCTCAGTATAATTATACTTCAATCTTAATAATTTTGTAACTAAGCCTTTTATCAAACTAAAAATGTTCCTTTTAAATTAAAAATGGTCCTTATTAAATAAAAAGTTTTCTTGCTCCAAATAGGTCCGGCCTTTTTATTTTACACATAATGTAAAACTATCATTTGTATATTTTTTAATTCTTTTTAACTTCTGTTACTTTTTTCAAACAGTCAAATGGAGAAATCAAACCTTCACTACTTGGTCCAAGATCCATATGTAAATTATCTATATCTATATTCTATATACATATAATAAAACAGTAAAAAAACTGTGTCTGTACATTGAATATATTAAAAAAAGAAATAATTGAGGGGGGTTTAGAAACAGTAATAAAGCACGAATCCAAAAAAAAAGTTCTGTCTGTTTGTCTGTGTGTCTGTTTATCAGTTTGTTTGTACACGCTAATCTTCGAAACTACTGGACGGATTTGAATGATTTTTTTTTTGTTGTATAGGTATTAAGTCTGGGCAACATATAGGCTATAATTTATCTTGGAAACTTGAACACCTGATGCAGAACTGCAACAGACCAGCTAAACTATAAGAGATACATAAATGGTACTATAGCAAAAATTGTTCCACGTGATGAGAATTTTCTGCTGAGAGAATAAATTTGAAGATCTGGAACACCTGATGTGGAACTTTAAGAGCCCAGCTACACTATAACATATATATATAGGAATGAAGTTTTAGCAAAAGTTGTTCAATCTGATGAGCACTCTCTGTTGACTTATAAAAATCGAAGATCTGGAACACCTGTTGTGGAACTCCAAGAGCCCAGCTACACCAGAACACATAGGAATGACGTCTTAGCAAGTGTTGTTTGGTCTGATAGGCATTTCCTGCTGACTTACAAAAATGTTTAGTCTGATGGAAATTTCCTGTTGACTAACAAAAATGAAAGATCTGGAACGTCTCGAATCGTCTCACGCATCCAGTTGTATTCCCGTCCCCGGGCTCTTAAAATTCGACATCAGACGTTTCAGGTCTTCGATTTTGACGACCCCGTTGTCGCTGGCATAAGCAACAGGATCCGCGTACGAAGTCGCGGGCAGAAGCTAGTATTTAATAAATAACCATTTCCCAATTTTCACACAATAATAATTTAGCACAAAGGTAGGAAAACATCACGTGTAGTGGAATGAAGTCTTCATTAATCAAACATGGTATTTAATATAATCTAAAGTGGGGGTCTACCCTCTAGAGCAGAACTTTAATGTCATAATATTATTTTGGATAACAGTGGATAGCATAAACTTCATTTCGCAGAAAATCGTTTGGCAGACACTCATTTATCATACATTAGATTATTTATACACCATGCATGCAGCCAGCATGCAGCATGCAACATGCAGCAGGCATAGTTTTTGTCACGGTTTCGGCGCTGCGGGGCTCCGGCGGTCCCACGCAAATTTAAATTTTACACTCTAGGAATAGGGCAGACAAGATTACGTGGAGTCGGTTTTCGAGCGATTCGTTTCTGTCACTAACTTTTGTAGCACAACTTATTGACTTTTGTAGACAATATTTTTATTCTAATTTAAGGTTAAAAATTCAATTTTATAGAAATGGCAATAATGCCTAATAAAATTATTCCAAATTAAATTCTGCCATCTTCATAGTATGCCAAGTGAAATTGTACCAAATAATCGTCGCTCTAAATAAACGTTATTCTAAACAAAATTATGCGGAATTTGAACATTGCCAAAGGTAATTATGCGAAATAAAATTCTGCCATATTAAAAGTATGCCATTGTAAATTCGGACATACAAACATTCGGCCAAACAATACAAAACGGCACGTAGGAAGGAGTGGAAGGCTATGGGGGAGGCCTTTGCCCAGCAGTGGGAAAATATAGGCTAAACAATAACTATATTAAGTTATTTTTATTCCTTAAAAATATTCGTTAAAGAAGATTATGCCAAGTGTGTTATATCCAAATAAATGATTAATAAATCCAAATAAATTTCGGAGCATCAAGATTCTGCCTGATAGAAGGAACCCCTAAAGTGGCCATCTCCACTTGTACAATCGGCAATCGGTCCATAATAAAAATTGTGTCAAAAATTAAATTTTTGATAAAAACTTGAAGACCGCTTGCTAATTAGACCGTTCTTGCTTTAGACCAGTTTGTACTTAGACCAGCTGCTTTTTAGACTGCTTGCTAATGAGACCTATTGCGCTTTAGACCAATTTGTACTTAGACCAGCTGCTTTTTAGACCACTGGCTAATTAGACCAGCTGCTTTTTTAGAAGAAATGATACCAACCCGAAAGAACCATACAGAACATAATAATCTACATACTTAGGTAATATACCTAACAGGAGGTAGATACTCACTAATTATTTTTTTCAGACAAGCACTAAAATTAAATAAAGTTTAAAATAACTTATTATCATTGAGATGAAAAATGCGTTACGTGTTTTAAAAACCAGTTTATCTATAAACCTGAGAGAACTTTCTGGTGATCAAAAAACTTATAATATTTCTCCGGCTTGATATCAGTGCTTAAAGCAGGAGATAATTTCGCTAAAGTTACTCGACGTGGCAATTTTCCTAGCTTAGATTCATTAGCTTATTACAGGCTAGGCTGGTTTCGTAAACGTGCTAGGAAATCGATCAGACAAATTGTGAGAAAATTGCACCTAAACTTGATAGCTGTCGCCATTTTATAGAGTAATAAAAGCTCGTTTAATGTTTAGGAATTAGTGACCCTTTTGATGGATTCAGCTATGGTAGGTAAATTACGCAAATATTATTTTTTAAACTGAAAATGATTAGCAATGATTGTGATGTTGAATGCTGTCCATCGCCCTCTTCTGTATAATACTGTTTTTGTACAGCAGCAACAGCATAACAGTATAGTTTCGTCATGTCCGTCTGTCCGTCCGTCTGTCTGAGGTTTTGCCAAGAGACCGTTAGTATTAGAAAGCTGTTATAAAATAATTAATGTTGGTAGGGGTGTGTATTACGCCGACAAAGTGATAAAATAAAATTTTGAAAAATATATTTTTTTAGGGTAACTCCCCTACATGTGAAGTGGGGATGAATTTTTCGTCTACACCTCGTGTGGGGTATCGTTGAATAAGTCTTTTAAAATGACTGGGTTGCTTATACTATTTTTCGATTTCATGCTCCATTTACGAAATATTAAACTATAAAGTGCAATTTTTTTTTATGAACTGCTCTTGCTATAGTCAATCCAATAAGAAACAGTAAAGTTGCTGTTACAAAGTTAAACTATGACTAATGGATGAAATCACCCATCACTTAGTTTATGAAACTTTGTCATAAATAAATAGCTATCTGCTTTAGGTAATATAATGTATCGTGCATGTAGCAATTTAACATGGAGACGTTTAATTTAACAAAGAAAATAATGACTACAATTAGCAAAGACCACACCTATTTCATCTGCGAGGTGGTTTATTATATCAATGGTGAAACACAACGTCGGACCTTCCTGATAACAGGTAAAAGCTCACTTCAAAACATCTAAATATTTACCTATTTACGCAGAAAGGCTCTCAATAGACAAACAAATATAACTCTACATACATAGGCAGATAAACTTGAGGCAGTAGGCCCCTATGGCTTAAAGCAGATGTCATCGACGCAAACACAACTGATCAGGCTTACGCAATAACAGCATCAACTTTGCCGACTAAAATCAACAACTAGGCAAAATCCAAACAAACTATTGTTTATGAAATTATAACTTTTTAATTCAAACTGCGTCACAAGGACGCAGACGGGTACCTACTCATAACAGTAATCACAAAATGGCGGCAATCAGACAGCTATTTTAGTGATATCTAACTTCATCTAGGCCAGACGGGTTGTATCGATAGGAAACTAGGCCATAGGTCAGTTATTAGGCGTAATAAGTTGAACGAAACTCCGGCGATGCGTACAAGCTTGATAAAGTGATGGACTGATGCGCTCGTCATACTGGTTCTAACTGGTATTCTGTGGCGCGATAGATGCGTAAAGGAAATTAATGTATTGATTGCATTGCGTTAGATGTAACTGCAGTTGTTAGATATGAAAGTATGCTGTGTTGCCGCGTAATTAAGATTTTATGAGCGTTTATTTTCATGATTGGTGAAAAGCTTTTGTTTTACGCCTGAAAGGACCAAAAGTCCACAATAATTAAATGAGCATTTAATTAGAAAGTTCTCTATGTACTGGATTAGTCACGAAATGAAAAGTTAAACTTTGTAGAGGTTTTCATAGCCTTTATTTACAGTCCTTTCTGCTATAGGTACGGTTTGCGATGACACAAGACTTACCAACTTTAATTTAATTTGGAAAGTATACAGGGTGTAAAAGACCTCATCACGAAACCGTCAACCAAGCATTCTGTACATCAAACTAAATAACTTTACGTAAAAATTATTGCTGGGAAACGACTTTTTTTTTGGGGTGAATAATCATGTCTTGTGGTAGAACTTAATGTAACGCCCTCAAAACATTGTGCTGATGGATGGATTGAATAGTACAGGGGTCATGGAGGCGTTTAAAGGAAAAATCTTACAATAAAACTTGTATTTAAAAAAAAAATTGTCAAAAATTTGGAAGTTTGCCCCCCAATATATCCGTAACTAAAAGGTTCCCAGGAATGGTGTAAAACAAAAAAATGATCGCAATGACGAGGAGAACAAGTGCCTCTCGACTTCGTTAAGAGGTGTTTTACACCCTTTAGATGAATGAATTGTATAAAAGATGATATGATAAGGATGAAATGATGACTAATAGAGAGTAAGGAAGGAAATATGCCACGATAAGTTAGGGAAAGGACAGGTCCTGTCCGACAGTACTATGATGAGGAAAACATCCGGTTGGACTTAGGAACATAGGTATTTGTAATTAAATATAAATACATGTGTATTATTATGCTTCAAACGCTGAAGCGCTTCATAGCAATTAAATCTATACTAATATTATAAAGAGGTAACATTTGTTTGTAAGTTTGTATGTTTGCAAGTTTGTATGTAGGGGGTAATCTCCGGAAGTAATAAACCGATTTTAAAAATTGTTTCATTGGTAGAAAGCTACATTATTCGTGAGTGCTATAGGCTATATTTTATTCCCGTACTCCCACGGGAACGGGAACTACGCGGGTGAAACCGCGGGACGTCAGCTAGTTAAAAATAAATAATTTCGCTGGACATTACACACAGCGCCATCTAGTGCCACACTAAGCAACGAGGCTTGTGTCGTGGACACCAGATAGTTGATATACTACATAGATACTTTTTGTTTGTAAATACATACTTATTATACATTTATACATCCATGACTCGGAAACAAATATCCACGCTCATCACACAAACATTTGCTCCAACCGGGATTCGAACCCGGGACCCTAAAAACGCAGCCTCACTACCGCCGCCGCGCCATTCGGGTCGTCGAAATTGTTTATATTGCATTTTGCCGACCTATTCATGCGACCAATCCGAGACTATATTTTATGAAAAAGTAATTTAATGGGATTAGGGCTGTATTGATGTTTTTGATGATTACCGTAAAGTAAAGTCATATTTCTAACGGTCGCCAATCCTATTTTAAGCAACATACAACCTGCGAATGTCGAACCATTGCACATTTATTAATTAAAAATGATTTTATTCGCTTTTCCAGCCAGCTTTCACGTTTTGTTTTTGCGCAGTTCGCTTTGGGCTAGATAAGTCCAACGTTATAACAAGAATCCGGCCAGTCCGTGTAGCTAGCTCGTTTTCTTGATCACAGCCTTTCATCCAATTAATAATTTATCACCTAACGAGAAATATCGCGATGTGGTGCTACTTTTTTTTAATAAGTAGTTAAAGCACAGATAAAAATATTGGTCAAGGTTAAGTTGCGTTAATTGGGTTATTCCGGACAGCCAGTAACATTATTTATCTTTGTTTGGTCTTTCTTTCGGTTTTTGATTCGCGAGAAAAAAATCTGCTGCCGGCTGCGCCATACATTTGGGTCGAATACCTAGGTATTGTATGAAACAGCTAAATATTTATCGCGATTACGATGATGGACTCATGGAGAAAGTTGTTAAGTTTGATGATCGTTTTTTTTTTGCGGATGGGAATTCCACAAATGAGTCCTCCCGCTCTGGGCGGAGCAGGAGGGCGTGTCAAACGTTTACTGACTAAAACCCATCCATGTTCCTTCATCGCCCTTTGTGTTCCGCGGCCACGATATCTCTTTCGAACAGTCCCGCCGTGCTCAACCCACTCGCGGCACACCTCCACAGTGTCCTCCGGTCGATTCTCGCAGTGGAAACACCCGGGCATTTCCTCCCGCCCGATTCGTTGCAGGAACCTCCCGAAACAAAGTTTGGTGATCCTTGAGGATGCTCTATGGTAGCGCGCGAAATTTAAATTTCCTCACGTTCTTGTCATTCGCAGGTCAGTATCAGGTTGTATAATGCTTAAAATATGATTCGCGGCCGTAACAAATATGGCTTGAGATATAATCATTAAAATCATCAATACAGCCCCCTTATGTTAATTTAATCCCATTAAATGACTTTTCTATAAAATATAGTATAGGATCGGTCTCGGTCGCATGAATAGAATAGGTCGGCAAATTGCAATAGAAACGTAAAACAATTTCGACGACCCGAATGGCGCAGCGGCAGTGAGGTTGCCTTACGTTCTTAGGGTCCCGGATTCGAATCCCGGTTGGAGCAAACGTTTGTGTGATGAGCATGGACATTTGTTTCCGAGTAATGGATGTTTATAGGTATAATAAGTACCTCTTTTTTGAAGTCGATTAAAAAGTATCTATGTAGTATTTCAACTATCTGGTTTCCACGACACAAGCCTTGTTGCTTAGTATGGCACTAATGGTGTGTCAATGTCCAGCGATATTTATTTATTATTTATTTAATTTCGCGGGCTACCCTGCCACTTCTACCTTAAATAAGTATGACCACACCATTCTGATACATAAATTATGCTATGGAGTTGCTATGTAGACAAAGTTAAATTTAACCTTATTATCGTATATCTCGGGAAAAAAACAATTAGGTAGGTAATTTGGCTATAAATATTATCCTGTAGGTATATACTCAGCCCGAAACAAATGAAATATTAATATGCAAAAATATTTTGTTAGAATTAGGTACCTAGTATTGTCCTTTATTGTTTGTGATGCCTATAACTGCCTACCTACCTAGATTTAACATTTTATTTGTTTGCCTACACTCGCAGAGGATAACAAAAAGTAAATATTTGTACTAAACCAGGTTATAGGTACCTGAAACGTTGCAGTTGTATTGAAAACTAGCGGACGTCCCGCGGTTTCACCCGCGTAGTTCCCGTTCCCTTGGGAGTACGGGGATAAAATATAGTCTATGTTACTCAAGGTGAATGGAGCTTTCTAATGGTGAAAGAATTTTTGAAATCGGTCCATTACTTCCGAAGATTACCCCTTACATACAAACTTACAAACAAATGTTACCTCTTTATAATATTAGTATAGATAATCTATATTTGAGTATTTGTTCGTGTTTTTATAGTATGTTTTCCTTCCTTCTTGTGATAATCTGCATCCGAGAAAAGTTTTACAGGCGTTCACGTTCAATTCAATTCAATTCATTCATTTATTGCATCAAACATGGTAGGTACATTCAGTTTTTGTATAAAATATTGTCAAAAAAAAAAAATGTTGTTGTATGTTGTTGTTGTTAAATGTTGTCAATAACAAAGCTGCCTGCCATCATAGAGTGAAACCGATAGGTTTGTGGCTTGCTTTCCGAGATGCGCGGCATTTATCAAATAAATACAAATAGCTGATAGATAATTTATTATCACAGTGTTAACGTGAACTTCCGCATAATAATTATCTTTACTTACTCTGATTATATTTGTAACGATCAGCAGACAAAGCGTAAACAATAAAGTAATTACACAGAAATCAAGCAAAAAGTACTTTCTAATCCTTTCCCGTTACCCTAGCCCTTTAAAAAGAAAACGACTTGTCATTTTAGGTAAGGCGCGCTCTAATCACCTGTCACTTCACCGTACATTGCTGCATTTTCATCAAACACTGTTGCACTGCAGTACTCACGATACAATGTACGGCAAAGCAGGCTGGCGACTAAGCAACTTTTTTCTCAGTCTGCCATGTAAGGCTTAGCGAGAGCTCCTAATTCCAGAGTAATTAGAGAAACTTGCCCCGGAGATGGGCTGCGGCCTTTTCCGAGGTTAGATACTCCGTACTCGGAACCTTTAATGAAGACGTAAAAACGTGAACGCTGCAGATAATTGAGCGGCCTATTTCATTAATGTGAACGCAACCTGTCTATTGCAATTTGAAAAGGGCGCGAAAACGGGTCCGTGTCACGTTATAAACTGGACAATATACTGTGATCTATCTATACATTATAATAAAACAGTAACGAAAGAAAAACTGTACACTGAGAGTTTTCAAGAAAAAATAAGTGTCTTTTGTTAGAAAAACGTAACTGATGACAGAAAGTGACTTTAGAATTTTTGTCTGTTTGTATGTGTGTATGGTACGGCCATAGATAATACACTATATAATATAAGGGTACGGCTTCACGCTAAAACTACCTACTGGATAGATTGAATAGAAATTCAGCAAAAATGTTCTTTGTAAACCAAGGAAGGCTGGCTACATATTATCACGCCGTATTTATTTATTTATTTATTTAACACTTCAAGCACAAAGTACAGAGGCGGACTTAATGCCATAGGCATTTTCTACCAGTCAACCTTTGGGTGATGCAGAGACAAGCAGTGGTAAGTGTACATCTGAAAATAATTAATTAATACTAAGGTAAAATAGAAGGATATATAAAATACTATAAATATATATAAATACTATAAATATATATCAAACTATTTATTACTGTATATATTTACACGGATAACGGAATAAAAAGACAAACAATAGAGAAAACATTACCGCTGTGATGAAACTGCCAGCTTCTTGCGAATGTACTCTCGAACTTTAGTTTTGAAAGCTAAACGATTGGTTGCCATCCTGATTTCCTGGGGAAGCGCATTCCACAGAGAAATAGATTGCACAAAGAATGAACGGTGAATGAAGTCAGTGCGGTGAGACGGACAGTGAAGAACACGGTTTTGCGATGATCGCAGACTCCTAGGTATTATGGTTGGCACAAATGTACTGAAAGTGGGGAGCAAGGTAACTAGGGAAGTGGGAGAAACTAAAATATCCGTATAAATATGTATAAATATCCGTATGTTATGGGAGGTAAGCAATATTGATTTTAAAAGGTTTTTGTTCGTAATTGAATACACAAAATAATTGAATGCACAAAATTACATGTTATAAGCTATATTATTATGTGACGCAGACGAAGTTGTGCGGGTCAGCTTATGAAATAAAGGAAATCGCGGCACTATTTTCCATTTGCATATAGTCACCCGATAAACATTCACTTAATGAAGACTGATGATAACTAAGGTATTGTTTGGCATTTTTTTTCAAAGGTAGGGAAGAACCTTATAAGGTAAGTACTTATGTAGTCTGTGGAGTTGCAGTAAAACAAGACAGCAAGGAAATAATAAAATTTACATCGTGTATGTGCGTCTCACGTAGTGTAATTATTGGTAATTTATTATTTCACTCTAACATTCATGAATAAAGTAAATTAATTAATTCCCTGTACTTAATCATAAATTCATAAAATCATAACCCATGTATCAAAAGCCACAAAAATAATTTATGAAAAGAAATGGATAGGTACCTACTTATTAAATTAATTAAATCGTTCCTATTTTATTTACTTTGTGTCAACGAAATACCAATAAATGTTTGTAAAAAAATAATAACTTACTTTTATGTTTTGAATGGGTCTTCCACATTTTTCTCAGAAGCATCGTCATTTTCTAAAAGCTCCAAATTCAAACGCAATTAAAAAAAAACTTTAAAACTATTTGAATAAAAGATGGCGGAGCGACTTTTCCCGCGCGTGGTCCCTGATACACTGCACTATAAACTCGGAGAGCACATGCAATCTCGAGAGCAACCCTTTGCTGTATGGAATACACTGTGACGACGCGACGAGATCAACGTGTTTAATATATACTTATATTTAATTATTGCTATATCTCCACTACATCACAAATGTTTGACGGACTTTACGGCCCCAAAGTGCACTATCCGAACACAAAGTAGTTAGAGTACTACTTATACCTACCAATAAAATTGTAGGTAAGGGTCAAGATTCATACAATAACAGTTTAATGTGGTAACAATAAATGTATGATAATATTTATTACAGGGGCATTATGTAGTGGGTTAAGGTACCTACTTAGTTACTGCTAGAATCGCTTATCTTCCATTGTTTGTTATGTAGCTATTTTTTACTATTATCACTGCGTTTTATTGCGCGAATTTAATTAAATTCATTTATACTACACTTGCTTAGTAAGTGTACCAATACTACCCCAATAAAAGGCTTGAAAGCTGTTCATTAAACCTTCTCAAAAATCTAGGCAGTTATGTTGTATAGAATTTCATTACTGCCCTGAAAATCAGGGTAGTAATGCATTACTAACGCGTTGTTTTTTTTTAAAGTCTTGATGACGTCATCATCAACATCTTCCTGCCCTTATCCCATGTTACTTGGGGTCGGCGCAACACGTTTTCTTTTCTTTTCTTTTCTTGTCTTTTTTACTTTATTTATTTATTTATAACAAACATTCTGGAACCTGCGAAACGGGGCAGTTTTACCTTCTCTAACGTCTTTTGGCGCGAAAACTGTTTGACGCGCTAAAATTAGAAGCATAATATAACAATTGTAACAATGTCAATATAACTTTTTAATAAAAAGCTTTCTTTGCTATTTTGTCATTTACTTCTTTGTGCAAGTGTAGTCTAAAGCAGTATATATCACTCGAGGGTAAGTACAGATTACTAAACTCGTGTGGTTCACAGCCCTCCGCTTCGCGTCGGGCCTCAAATGCACACTCGATCTGTGCCTTACCACTTGGTGAATAAATAGCTATTACCTACGCGACAAAGCCCTTCGTCGTACTGAATCAAATTAGTAGTCGTTCAATTTTGAACCTAATATTTTACCCGACTGCCAAGGAAAGGTTATCCTATTTAGACTTTTTTTTTGGACAAAAAAAAATATTTCAAGTAGGCCAGTTACAGGCACTTTTGAATTGTCGAAACAAAAATGCAAATTAAATGTAGCTCAGTCCCAGTCACAAGACTCACAAGACATTAAAAAATAAATAAAAAACCCGACTGCGTAAAAATAACTAATTTTTTTTAAATAAAAACTGAAAAGAATAAAACAAGTTCAAGAACAACAACAGTCCCGACTGTTGGAGTCAATATGTCCTGTCTCCTGAACTTGTTTTATTCTTTTCATTTTTAATTAAAAATTATTAGTTATTTTTTACGCAATCGGGTTTTTTAATTTTTTTATTTATTTTTTTTTATTTTACGCTTTTATTTGCTTAGATATACCATTTTAAAACCTCATGTCGAGCTCTTTATCAAGCCGTTCAGGCTGCAGAGCGTGCCAAACATTTGAATTTGGCGCCAGAAATCCTTCATTTTGTTTTTTTTTATTATTTTGATATACCCAGTGTCACTCTCACAGTAAAACGAATCTAACGACACCTCTCAAGCTAAAATCCCTTGAGCCGTTGTCTGCAGAGCGTGCCAAACATTTGAATTTGGCGCGAAAAAGCCGCCATTTTGTTTTTTTTATTTTGATATACCCAGTGTCACTCTCACAGTAAATACGAATCTAACGACACCTCTCAAGCTAAAATCCATCGAGCTGTTCAGGCCACAGAGCGTGCCAAACAATTATACATACATACATACAAACATACATACATACTCTCGAAAAACATAACCCTCCTTCTGGCGCAGTCGGGTAAAAAAGGGTTGAAATAAATAATAATATTTAAAACATAATAATAAAAATTAATAAACGACATAACAAAAAAAAATAAGACCAATAATAGTTCTTCTTCGTGTCGATGATTCGTTAAGGGTGGTAAACCCGGGGTTGCGGGTCTGTTCGAAAGAGATACCGTGGCCCCGGAACACAAAGGGCGATGAAGGAACATGGATGGGTTTTAGTCAGTAAAAGTCTGACACTCCCTCCTGCTCCGCCCAGAGTGGGAGGAGTCATTTGATGATTTTCCATCCGAAAAAAAAGGGTGGTAAACAGATGTGGAGATCGTGTGCACGGGATTTTGTTTTAAGAGCCTATACTACCTCAGATTAGCAACTCTATTTGTGGTGGTTCAAACTTCGTCTGTAATACTGTTAAAATAACGTTCTAATCAGCTTGCACTACAAAGCGGTTGTTACGTCAGTCACTGCGGCCGAATAGTGCGAAATGAGTGGTTTTTATTCTTTATAAAATCAAATTTTCGTCTAAATAAAAAATTAAGTCAACACGATGTTAGATAATATTGTTACCAATCTATTAGGCTAAAAATCATCGCATTAACTTCCGTAGGGTTTCAGAGATCCAACACAAAATAAGTGCAAAACGAGGTTTTTTTGTCTTTTTTTTCTATCGTGATTTTTTTATCCAATCGTGTTTTCGCTTCAACAGATTTAATGATTATAAGTCCAAGTTTAATGGTGTCCAAATAGCGAACTCTTAGGTCTTATAGATACCGAGATCTAGATCGCCCAATATCACCAAAACAGCAAATACAGGCTCTTAAAAACAGATTTCGTCCGAGCTCATGGTACATACATACTCTCGAAAAACATAACCCTCCTTCTGGCGCAGTCGGGTAAAAAAACATAACCCTCCTTCTGGCGTAATCGGGTAAAAAAACATAACCCTCCTTCTGGCGCAGTCGGGTAAAAAAACATAACCCTCCTTCTGGCGTAGTCGGGTAAAAAACATAACTCTCCTTCTGGCGCAGTCGGGTAAAAAACATAACCCTCCTTCTGGCGCAGTCGGGTAAAAAAACATAACCCTCCTTCTGGCGCAGTCGGGTAAAAAAACATAACCCTCCTTCTGGCGTAGTCGGGTAAAAACTAGGTGAAAGTACTGTAGTTGCCCATTCCCTAGCGTATGGAGAAGAACGGGCAAGAAACTCCATGGACACTGACACACTTACACTTTAAATCAGAATATTACAAAACCTTGGTTACACACAATCATGTTGAAATGGTACATTATTTTTTGACGTTGATATAATGGTTGCAAGTGATTCTTCTGAACGACGCGACGGCTCTTGGTTTTTGATATCCAGGGTCCCAAAAGTCCGCCTGACGCAGGTCCTCACCGGACACGGAGTGTTCGGGAGGTTCCTGCACCGAATCGGGCGGGAGGAAACGCCCGGGTGCTTCCATTGTGAGGATCGACCGGAGGACACGGTGGAACACACGGTGGAGGTGTGCCCCGCGTGGGCGGAGCACCGCCGTGTCCTCGAAGCGGCGATCGGCGGCGGCGACCTCTCGCGTCCGGCCCTGGTGCAAGCCATGGTCCGGAGCGAGACGGAATGGGACGCCGTCACCTCCTTCTGCGAAGCAGTAATGCTAGAGAAGGAGGTGGCGGAACGTGAGAGGGAGAGAACCTCTCAACGTCCCGGCCGCCGCGGGAGACGCCCCGGGCGTCGGGGGCCACCACCACGTGGCCCCCGGCCACCGTAGGCGCGGGCCTGTGGACGGTGAGCTATGGGCTAGCTCGCCGTCCGTCCGTCTCATGACATGACGACAGGCCGTGTCGACGGCGCGTTCGTGTTCCACGCGCGCCTCAAAGAGAGTCAGCAAAAAGGAAGGGGTCCGTAAGGACCGATGCCTGCCGGGGTTGCGGGACTATTCGAAAGAGATACCGTGGCCCCGGAACACAAAGGGCGATGAAGGAACATGGATGGGTTTTAGTCAGTAAAAGTCTGACACTTCCTCCTGCTCCGCCCAGAGCGGGAGGGGTTATTTGATGATTTCCCATCCGAAAAAAAAAAAAAAAAGGGTCCCAAAAGTGTCATTGTTTATTTTTTCAATTATGGAGTCTAGATTTGTGTTAGTTTGACTCCCTATTAAATTCTTGAACATAGGTAACTATAACTGGCATTTTAAATATGGCCATTAATTTTTAATTAATTGGTATTATAATAGATGAAACCCTTTCCTTCAAACAACATATGGAAGCTCTAAATAATAGAATTCGTAAGCTGATATTCGTATTCAAAAAGCTACGTTTCATTACAGATCCAAAAATACTCAGGCAAGTATATTTTGCTCTTTGTCAGTCAGTTCTGACTTACTGCATTACTTCATGGGGTGGGACAAGTAAAACTCTGTTATTACCCATTGAAAGAGCTCAAAGAGCTATTCTCAAGGTGGCTACTTGCCGCCCTTTCTTTTTCCCCACTAACCTCCTGTATAAATCTTGTGAAGTACTAACAGTTCGACAGTTATTTATTATGAGCACTGTACTAAAACAACACGCAGCACTTCCATACAGCACTGAATTTACTAAAAAAAGACGGAAAGATATAATTTGCCCTCAAAAAAGTACAAAACATGCTTTCACAGCCAAGTTTTATATGTACCTCGGACCGCTACTATATAACAGGCTTAATGAAAAAGGAAACATCTACTCCCTAAATCACAATAACTGCAAGAAAATCCTTAAGGAAGCTCTTCAAACTATGTCGTATGAAGATACAGAGAAGTTAATATACTTGTGCTAAAGTAAATATTAATTGTTCATACTATTGTTAATTGTTATTTTTTAAAATTAGTTAGCTAAGTTAAGATAGTATAATTTTTATATACCTTTTTACATTGGTACCAATAATATTAACATGTATGTGATTATTTAACCAATTTATTAATGTTACCTCAAATCGCCTGAAACACAGGATTACCTAGTTCAGGCTCACAGCTTACGTGAACTTGACATAGATTTAAGAAAAATTGTAAACCTTTACCTTACACATATTTGAATAAATTTATTATTATTATTATTATTTCCTTTATTCATTTATGAACAAATTTGTTAAATTTTTAAATATTAATTAAAAAATATATAAAAAACATTTAAAAATATAAAAAATTGTAGCCCACCGGTATCGGGACAGGGTCCAAGCTACCGGCGGTCAGGGCTCCAGAGAGAGGAACCTCCTAACAATACGAGCCGTGTCCAGGAGTACCGCTTTCTGAATCAAGCCCTTGATCCAGCTGCCTAACGAGAGCCTCCTCAGGTATTGATCGAGGCTCTTGGCAATTAAGCCATGGGCTGATACGACTATCGGCACAATGATTGCTGAGTCCACTTCCCACATGTCAACAACCTCGCGAGCCAAGTCAAGATACTTGATTTGTTTATAATCTTTCTCGGCTTTCACGAGGTTCTCATCATGTGGGACCGTTATGTCAACAATCATTGCGCGCCGCTCTGATCGATCCACCACCACTATATCAGGCTTATTGGCTACCAGATTGATCCCAGTACAACGTGATACAGCCATTATCGAGAACTGGGTCGGGCACATACCTATAGTAAGGCACTTCCGATTCCACAAGGTTGTATTTTAGAGCAAGTTGCTGATGGATAATCCTGGCTACAAGGTTGTGTCTATGCAGGTACTCTCCGTTAGCTAGACGAGAACACCCGGAGATAATGTGACGGATTGATTCGCCTGGACGGTGGCATGCCCGACATATGTCAACCGTGCCATCCTTCACAATAAATCTCCGGTAGTTATTCGTCATCATAACTTCATCCATTATTGCACAGACAAAACCTTCAGTTTCTCCGAATAGGTCCCCGGAACGTAGCCAGGCTACGGACGCTGATAGGTCTACATCGGGCCCATGGAGGGCCCGGAAAAAGCGTCCGTGAAGCTCCTTACTCTGCCATACCTCCCTGCGATCGTTAGTGTCAAGCACTGGAGGTTTGCGCCAGTTCTCTTTAGCCAAGGAGAGCGGGGTGAAGCCCTTGTCCATCGTGACGACATCTCGATGCATTCCCACATCGGTTCCTAGGAAATATTCCCTGAGGCTGCATATCTCGCGATTGTGGAGAGTCTTAGCATTTAAAAAGCCTCGACCCCCACACTTCCGCGGGATATACAGTCTCATAACCGAAGAACGTGGGTGATGCATCCGATACGCCGTCAACAATTTACGGACCTTCGTATCCAAGGCGTCTAGTTCTGTTTGAGTCCATTTGAGTATGCCGAAAGAGTACATCAAAACCGGCATGACCCAACCGTTGAAGGCACGCACCTTATTGCCACCTGATAAAAGACTATTAAGTACTTTTTTTAGGCGGCCAAAGAAACGCTCCTTCAACGATTGCTTCATGTCAGCAACATTGACGCCCAGCGCTTCCGACATACCCAAATACTTATAGGTTTCGGTTGCTGAGAGGGATCGAAGAGTTATGGAATCTGAGAGCTGGGTTCCCACAGATTCCACAATCTCCCCTCGTTTTACATGCATGACCGCACATTTGTCCACACCAAATTCCATCCTGATGGCGTTACTGAAAGTTTCAGTTACCTTCAGTAACTCCATCAGTCGCAAATCGTTGGGGGCAAACAGTTTTAGGTCATCCATGTAAAGGAGGTGAGATATAACCTGACCGTCTTTCCGCAACCGATAGCCTAAACCTGAATCCTCCAGCAGTGTGCTTAGAGGATTCAAGGCTAAGCAGAACCAAAGTGGACTCAAACTATCGCCCTGAAATATACCTCGCTCTATCCTTATCGGCTCGCTATTCCTCTGAATCTGCCGACATCCTGGATAGCGAAGGACTGTCCTCCATTGCCCCATACATGACATCAGGAAGGTGCGCAGAGTTGCATCAACTTTATACAACTCGAGCACCCTCATGAGCCATGTATGTGGCACCGAGTCATAGGCCTTCTTATAGTCTATCCAACATGTCGACAGATCCTTTCGGGAACGGCGAACCTGGTGACTAATGGCCATATCAATGAGGAGTAGCTCCTTAGTACCACGGGACCCGTTCCTACATCCATTCTGAGAAGCGGACATGACAGAATTGTCATCTATGTGTTTGCTAATTTTAGTTCTCAAAATGGATGTAAGAACTTTATAGACTGTCGGGAGACAGGTGATCGGTCTATAATTTTTGGGTTCCGCAGTACTACCCGATTTATGGAGCAGGTGGGTTATACCTGTTGTCAGGAACTCTGGCAGCGACCCAGACTCTAAGGCTGACTGGAACAGGGTCGCCAAGCGAGCGTGCGACCTTGTGAACCATTTTATCCAGAAGTTGTGCAGCCCATCCGGCCCTGGAGATTTCCAGTTAGGCAACGGACGGACTGCACGAGCTACGTCTTGGGGGCTGATATTAATTGCCCCCATTTCTGATATTGGATCGCATGCTCGCTCAATCACCCGAGTCCATTCACCCTCGGCATGGCTGACAGGCACCGACCAGATGCTGCGCCAGAACGAACACATTGCATCATCATCCGGCAGGTGCGTGTCAGCCACACCTTGGTCCGGTCGCTCCCAAGCCCTATAAACCCACCTTTCATCTTTTTGGAATGTGCGATTCTGAGTGTATCGGTCCACCCGCCGCTTATACCTACGAATACGGTTTGCCCATGCATACACTTTCTGCTTCAGGAAGTCGATGCGTTCTGTGACACGGGACATGTAGTCTCGAGGACTGATATCAGTCCCCGAGAACGCCTGCCTCACAAAACGCATCACTCTAGGGCGAGTATTGCCCTCCCTGAAGCAGACCAGTTTGCCAATGAGTGCTCTGGCCCCACCAATACGTCGCTCAATCCTGTATTGCCATGCCGGTACGGCTGGTTTAAGTCGTGTAGCTCTGTCAGAAGGAAATTTGACATGAGCTACACGACATGCCGCTACAGCCGCACAATACAGGATTGAGTGAACATCGGTGAGGTCTTCGCAGTTATCAAAATAGTTTGATAACTGCGAATCCAGAACAGCCACCAGCGCCCTATTTCTGTTATGCATGGGCAAACGAGGTATGCGTGGTCTCAGGTCTGGTTGCATGAACCGATATTCCCGAATCGCACCCTCCAAAGCACTCCTCATTTCTACATTGCACTGGGTACTTACATTAGTAACCATGTCATTACTCACGTCGTTATCGCATGGTATTATGCTTGACTGTGGTGGAACCACAGCCTGCGACGGCGTGACAATGACATGGTTGCTCTGTATTTCAGTCCGCAAGCGATCAAGTACGGTATCATCCAACATACGATTACGCTGGATGACCCGCACCTGATCCGATAGTCGTTGTGCCGACACGTTGACAGCTGGCTCAAGCACCTGAAACAGAGAGAGCATCCTAACACGGTACGCAGTCAGGTTGTTTCCCCCCTCTGTAGCCCCATAGTATGCGCGCATGACATTTTCATTGATGGATTGCGTCCATCGCATGCGCTGCACACTTCCGCCGGGAGCTGGGACCCTATCAGAGGCCGGTGGGCCTCGAGGTCCTAAGCCGTCCGGTGGCCGGTGTCCTCCCCGTCGACGAGCAGGTGGTGGAGTCGTGGGCGGAGAGAAATACTCGTCGCTCGAGCTCGACGCAACTGCCACGGCCGGTGTCACAGCGCTCACGATGGGGCTGGGTTCCGGCGGCGGCGAGGCGGAGCTGAGCGACGAGTCCGGAGGCGGTAGGCGTGCGCGACGAGCAGCAGCTGATCTTGTCAACATTGGCGTTGTTTCATTTTGTTACTTATTTTGTTGGATGGTTTGATGGTTTGACGATTTCATTTTTACATAATATGACATATGTCATAGGTCACAGATTTTCTTTATTTATGTTTCTTGTTATAAAAAGCAGATCCCACGTTGTAATTTTTATGGGTATTGAAGACTATTATAATTATAAAAAGGGAACTGGTATCTGGTTGTTTAAAATAATATCTGTAGTAAATAAACTGCGAAAAAATTTTTGAATGAAATTTCAACGACTTGTTGACTCTAGTGTTGCCAGCTTATTATTTTAATTATTTTTATTATTATTATTATTAAATGCCATTAGGTAATGGCGGAGGTGTCTGAGATACTCCCAGTACTTTGGACCTCGGTTACCTACAGCTTCTGTCGCCATGTCCCTTAGGAAAATATAGGTAGGCGTGATGTTAAGTGAGTCAAGTGGATTGATTCGTTTGACTACCAGTTTGGGAATAAAAAGTCCACAAAGAAAAGAAATCCTATTTAAATAAATATCGCTGGAAATTACACACAGCGCCATCTAGTGCCACACTAAGCAACGAGGCTTGTGTCGTGGACACCAGATAGTTGATATACTACATGGATTCTTTTTTTGTTTGTATTTATACATACTTAAGTATTATACATATTCATGACTCGGAAACAAATGTCCATGCTCATCACACAAACATTTGCTCCGACCGGGATTCAAACCCGTGACCCTAAAAACGCAGCCTCACTACCGCAGCGCCATTTGGGTCGTCGTATTTGTTCAGATTGTTGTAATATTATGAATTTATGGAACGTATTTAACTAAGTATAAGTTGATGTTAGATGTACGGTCGAACAAGCTATTTGATCTACATTTCACAATGTAATTTGTGGGTTAAACTGTAAACCAAAAAAAAGCTTGCAGTTCGACCGTACCACCCTTATGTCCCCAGCCGTGTCCGATCGGGCACGGTGCATTGTTATTTTAATTGTGTCTGTAATTGCGGGTATCTAAGTGCTACAACAAAGAAGCCTACACAAGCTCGTATTTTAATTCGTTCCTATAAAACTCTCCCCTGAAATGTAGATTTTTTGACTGCTTCGTGGAAAAGACTCAAACAACAAGCGGGTGTTAAACTTGTAATTCGACTGGGCTAGCATTCTCCGAATACCATAGTAAAGTGAACTCCTTAATGTGCATTACAACCAGACTGACCGCCTGACGCAAGCCTGCACATTCGTCGATCATGGCTGACGCAATATGGAAGCTTTTGCACTCACTACCGGCGCAGGCACACCCCACTACGCTTTTTTGTTGGAAAACCGTAATTACGCAGGCATGAACGTAGACATAATTATTTTAAGTACATGCTTTAGTGTCCCAAATATTATACTACCTACCTTAAGTTATTTTAGTTACTTAAGCAGGTATAAGATAAGCGTGTGGTGTCTTTTTAGAATATACTCGTAACTAAGTACATAGGTCATCATCATCATCATCAGCCTATTAATGTTCCCTCTCATGCACTGCTGGCACAGAGGCCTCTTCTCTATGAGGGAAGGCTTATAATCCACCACGCGGGCCCAGTGCGGATTGGTAGATGTCACATGTCTTCGAATTTTTGGTTCTAGGACATAATTATACCGGTTTCCTTACGATGTTTTCCTTCACCGTTTTGAGAGCAGTGGTGATAAAATAAATTACACAAAGTAATGCGGCTGCCTGGGCACTGGGCCACCGCTCGCTGCTCTCAAGGTACATAGGTAAGTACAGGATTACTGTGATTAATTAGGTAGCTGATTTAATTTAAATCCATCAAACCATTGAAATCGTTGAAGGATTATGCCCACTGCGCATGATATGTCTTCTTTCTTTCTAATTTCTCAGATAAGTAGCCGCAATTTCGCCCCCGAAACGAATTAAACACATCCATAAATAGGCTCTCACAAATTCTACCATCTAAGTTAGTATGCAACAATACTTACCCTAAATTATAACTTCATTATGTTAATTAAGTACGTCATACAATAATAACCGCGTGTTCGAAGGGATTTGCCATCGTCAAAAGAATCTAGAACTACAAACTGCATAACTTGATTGGGTCATCGTATCGTACGTGCCATAGTTTTGGCATAAAAAATATTTGTCTTTCATTTTTTTAAATAACCACCTAACCTTACCCAAACCTAACCTAGTTTATATTATACCAAATATAATATTAGAATATGTATATGTATAATATTAGAATATGGATAAAATAAGGAATGAGTATATTAGAGGAAGTTTGAAAGTTACAGAAAAGTGGAATCGACTGTCTTGGTATGGGCATGTGATGAGGAGGGAAGAATCGCATGTGACTAAAAGAGCGATGAAAATAAATGTTGATGGGTGGAGAGCGAGAGGAAGACCAAAGAAACGATGGATGGATTGTGTAAGGAATGATATGAATGAAAAAGGTGTAAATGACTGTGTGACGGTTGACAGGGGAGAATGGAAGAAAAAAACGTGTTGCGCCGACCACAAGTAACATGGGATAAGGGGAGGAAGATGATGAATATTAGAATATATATGATCGTAGCAGGTCGTGTCAGGCGCGGATCCAGGATTTCCTTTGAGGGGGGGCAATTTTTGGAAAATTCTTTTATGAAATACAAGATACAATAGGGCCGCCAGCTTTTGGGCCGGGGGGGTAGGTAGGGTTTTTGGGGGGGGGGGGTGCGTAGGTTAGAATGGTTTCGAACATTCTTATAGGAGTTACTTGGTCGAGCTTTAGATAAATTCAAGAGAGTACTGTGAAAAATTTTAACACTTTTCCTACCGAAATTTTTTTTCAACATTGCCTCAGATAATTACGCTATAATTGCATATACGTATATATCTCGTGGCAAGGGGGCTCCTAATTTATTTCTGTCTATTGTATATATCAATCATGCAAAAATCCAAAAAAAGTGACAATCCTGAGGTAGAAAAAACGACGAGCCTTTTTAATAAATGTTTTTCGCAGGGTTATACAATATCTTACGAGTGATTCCATTTTAGGCTACAATTTATTACGTGCTATGGCATCAGGCAGGAAAAGCTATAATTTTTAAAAATCCTGAGCCTCTAGGGGCAGCTGCCTCCTCCTGGTGACGCCCATGACAAGATATACAACTAGAATATTTAGTTTAGGCAATTGCACCCATTGCCCCCCCCCTGTATCCGCGCCTGGGTCGTGTTCTTTCTTTCCTGCCTACCCCATAGAAAACGCGTGAGTTTATGTATGGCAGAACATTAAGTGTACTTAACGCCATCTAGCGCTTTTAACACGAACTATCTATATAACTTGGATCGAATACAAGATTGGTGCAATAAAAATGGCATGGCTCTGAACGTCAAGAAATGTTTCCACATTACATTCACAAAAAAGAAACAAGCTAGTGTAACATCATATAAAATCAATAGCGTAACACTAACTAAGGTTGATGAAATTCGGGATCTTGGAGTGATAATGGACAAAAAATTAACATTCAAGCAACATGTAGACAGTTGCGTTAAAAAAGCTGCGCAATTGTTAGGGTTGAATTTAGGTGTATTTAAAATGATCCTATACAATGCCTTAGTAGGTACGTAGCAGGCTGGAATATGCCAGTGTTGCGGCAACACTGGCATATTCCAGCCTGCTGAGAATGTATTGCGTAGAAAGGGTCCCAGGCAACACTGTTGCCTGGGACCCTTTCTACGCAATACATTCTCAGCGACTGGAGAGCATACAACGGGCTTTCACCAGACACCTCGCATTTATATCCCCTGGCCTATCCCATAGGTGTCCCTATCAACAGCGTCTGAGTTTCTTTAAGATGAACCCTCTACGGCAACGGAGAATTATGCATAGCCTTATGTTCCTTCATAAACTAGTGAACGGTCGCATAGATTGTAGTGAACTGCCTCGTTCTATTGAAAGTTCCGCCTAGAATTCCACGCTTTCCCATAACCACAATTCTACAGCGCCCTACTACCTCTACAAACACAGGTCTCAACTCACCACTCGTTAAGATGTGTGGCAACCTTAATTCATTTAATAAGTCCGTACCCGAAGCAGATATATTTAATGACCGGAAGGTGAAGTTTAAATCAAGAATCTTGGCCTCCCTACACACCAATGAAACGTAGTCAATATTTACTTTACTGTTATTGTACTGTACTGTTGAATTAATTACCCTGTTTTCATTTTCATTTTCTTTATAACATTTATATCCCATTTTTTCTTTTCAAATCGATTGTACAGCAAGTAAGCGGTAATCTGGCGTCTTTGTTGTCAATGTTGTGTTTACCTGTAATTGGCATATATATTAGAATATTACCGTATGATTTAGTGTATGTAAGTGTATGTATGTGCTGTAGGTGAACCTTAGTAAATAAATAAATAAATAAATAAACTATGAACAAAACTACTGTTGCTTACTTTTTAGCACGATTTCCCAACAACGAAACGGGTAGAAGTAGTGTGCACGTATTTTTCGATTTCAGACGAATTGATAACCTCCTCTTTTTGGAATTCGATTAAAAAGTAGCGGCATCGGCACTACAAAATGTAAGTACAACAGTGACATTGTACAAATCATAGACTTAGTATATACTCTAAGTCTATGGTACAAATAGTACTACAGCGCCATCTATGACAAAATTGAGGAACTAACACCAATCTTCTGAATCGCGCTTGTTGTTATCCGCAAACCCAACAGAACTATCGGCCAGTAGCCCACCAGACCAAACACCATAGAGCATCTAGATATACGGAGCCAGACACCCTCGGCACATCCTCCCTTATCTATGGGGGGATGAAGAGTTTGACCTTTATACCTTTATTTTGTAAACTCATCATCTGCCTAGCCTTTTCCCAAACTATGTTGGGGTCGACGGCTTCCAGTCTAACCGGATGCAGCTGAATACCAGTATTTTACATGAAGCGACTGCCTATCTAACCTCCACAACCCAGTTAGTACTGGGTAATACGATACCCCTTGGTAAGACTGGTTGTCGGACTTTTTGGGCCACTACCTGTTACGACTGTCAAAGATCTACAAATGACAGCCGGGACCAACAACTTAGGTACCGTGCTTTCCGAGGCACGGAGGAAACTCGGTATGTAAGGATGGTCACCCATCCACGGACCAACCTAGGCAAGCACGGCTTAACCTAAAGATCGACCTGAGCGGCTGTTATAATTTAGCTACGAGTTCCTCTAAACTAACTCCTTTAAACTATCAAGTTTCATTAAATCTCTTCTTTCTTCCTTCTGAACAGTTCGGTTGATTCCCTCATTGGCTGTCACAATTAATTACTGAATCTTCTAGGCATTTGGTCTTAATTATCATGAAATAATATGATTTAGGAGCATTTAATTTTGGACGGCTGGGAGACGGTTCAAGTTGATCACGGATGTATGGATACAAAGTATTGTATAGTTCATAATATTTATTAAACACAATAAAATGGCAATAACAAAACATTAACTCTTATTGGTGTTGTAGTTGAGGAACCAATGCTAATTTGATTTTAATGTCATTAATGTACAACTACAATGGATAAAGAAGTTAAATGGTGCAAATACGTACAAACTTAGCAAAATTCACTTTCACATTGGTTTATTATACATATATGTAGTATATTAATGGGTGTACAATATACATGAGCAGCGGTGGCCCAGTGGTGGCGTCCCCGACTTACGAACAGTAAGTCGTGGGTTCGAAACCAGACAGGCGCAATACTTTGTGTTATTTATTTCATCACCACTGCTCTCAAAACGTTGAAGGAAAACATCGTGAGGAAACCGGCATGTCCTAGAACCAAAAATTTGAAGACATGTGACATCTACCAATCCACACTGGGCCCGCGTGGTGGATTATAGCCCATACGCAAAATACGCGCTTTGACGTGGAGTTGCGGACACCAGCCCGTTATACAAAGGTAGGTCAGATACATACAATTTCAATTTACAGAGCAATATTTTCGCTGTTTGTTATGGCTTTTTACACCTGTTTCAAAACCCCATGTTCAATAAATCTTATCACCCATTAATAAACAACTAGGTACTTAGCTTAACATATCTAAAGTCTTCTTACAGGAATATCTTCTATACAGATCAGGCAATGGGTAAAAAAATTCACCAACATGGGCCAATGTATACAGGGGCCTTAAAGAATACTTATCAATACATTTCATAAAACAAATACCAACTCTTGGAAGTAATTAGTAACATTATCATATAAAATTTACCTATAATAATTATGTTACAATACTAATAATATTTGGTGTACTTATTGATTATAATATTTATTGCCAGCTAGTAAAAAATAAGTCATTAACTGCAATAATAATTATTCAATTATTTAGAAATATATCGTCATATTCCAATAAAACAGTCATATAGCCTTTATTTATTACTATATTGCTTTTATCTCATAGGATACAACCTAACATTTAAAATAAGGAATCGGAACGAGAAACCAATACCGTTTCATATGTGATTAAATAAGACTTTATTAAGGCAAAAATGTTCTACAGGATCTTTTTACATTAATAAATTGATTGTATATTACATTTACACGCAATAATGATTGTCCACCTTTCCTTTTTTTCAGTTTAGGGTATTCCATATTAGCAATCTTAGTACGTCTCACATTTTGTGCTACAACCCTAATATTTACAATAGATAAACAAGACTTATTGATGTATGTTGAAAATACTTTAAATAATAGTTTATAAGATGATGTTAGAAAATATTATGC
This sequence comes from Xestia xanthographa, assembly GCA_905147715.2. Taxonomy (NCBI): domain Eukaryota; kingdom Metazoa; phylum Arthropoda; class Insecta; order Lepidoptera; family Noctuidae; genus Xestia; species Xestia xanthographa. The sequence continues at coordinate 8,594,987 of LR990660.1, read as the reverse complement.
ACATATTTTATTCAACCAATATTATTGACAAATTCATATTATAAAATTTATTTTTACTTTATTTGCAAGTTGTCTTGATGGTAGATGAAGCCGTGATGACTTGACGACTATTAATTTCTTCTCATTTCTGTTCATTAAAGCCGATATTTCCAGTCAAGCCAGTAGTGCCCTACAGAATAGGAATCCCTTTCTTGTTTGGACAATCAGATATAACTAACTACATATCTTCTTAAATTAACTACTAATTATGTTATATTTGACCATTTAGTTTAGTATTCATTCAGACTATTTTGTAAATTATATTGTGTGAGGCAACTAGCCATAGCAAGCCATTTCTTTATACAAATGTTATAAAAAATTAAGTCATTTTATGCATACAGGCTAAATTAAGATCTTAAATAACAAAGGAAAGGTAAACAATGTCTTAACTTATTCTGCATGCATATTATGTACAGTAAATCTCATGACTTTTAACTAGTACTAACATATCAAAGAGTTCCTATTACTATGACTGCGACATTATGCCATTTATGAATAAATGCTAAATAAGGCATATGATAACATCATAAGATTATTCTTAATATTACAAGCTGCTATTATTGTTCCTAGCATTTCATATATTAATTTATAATTTATGTATCTCTAAACATTTTAAGTAAGGGCAGCTATTTAATAACAATATCAATTGAACACTATTATTTTGTGCAATTGTACATTTTTATTTAGTTTATTTTCTGATCATTGAAATGTCACATCCAAGTTTGAATTTTCTGTTAGTGCACCTTTAAAATATAAGGCATCTATAGTATATTTAAGTAACTATAAATATAAAAATTGTTATATTAATAAACTCAACATAATTACTATGTTTTATTTTCTGTTATCATGTTGCTATGCCATAGCAATACACATAAAATACAATAACTTGACTTTCACAACTATTGCACATGCATTTCAAGTATTGTATAAATGTTTCCCAATATATTACTTAGTGTAGTGACATAAACTTTACAATACCATCACATTTGATGTATTGGGGCTATTTACAATATATTACTCTAGCTTTCAACTAAAGTTCGTCACTTCACTTCTTTTTTTATAGTCACAGTCTTATCTGTTTGTTTAGCGGGGGGTTTGGCCATGGATCATTTTTTCTTTCTATCTTGGGTACACTTAGGGCAGTACCATTTACCTTTGGGTTTGATCTTAAGATCAACACATGCGAAGTGGAACCACTCTATTGGGCAGTCAGGGTTATCGCAACCTATCATCTCTCCATATGACACTTGGTGACAGAGGCAGTATGTAGGCTCATTGGGATCTACAGGCATGTCGAGAACGTCACTTGGGTGTGCCATACCACCCACTGAATCCAAATCTGCATTTTCTTCCTGTTCCTTAGAAGCGTTAGCAGTAGCTGTGGCACCTTTGCGGACGGCCTTCTTCTTGGCCGCCGATCTGCCTGACGCGACCGCGTCGTCCTCGCTCGACGCCCCAGCACGCTTCTTTTTGCCAGTTGTTGCTGCTGTCTTGTCACTAATTTTACTCTTCTTCCTACCTTTCTTGACAGTAGCTGCGTTCGGTTCCTGGTCGGAGGCGGCTTGCTGCGCAGCACGTGCGCTCATTACTTTCTCCTGTATCTCAGACTCGAAGCGCGCGAGGTCAGAGTCAAGGCGACGTATGTGCTTGTCAACCAACTCGTAAGTTTGTATCGCTAGTTGTACTTTGTCGTCTCCGTACTCTTTAGCTTTATTAAAGAGTCCTTGTATGGTATTTACCTTTTCCTTCTTAGTCTCCTCGTCCATTTTAGGAATATTTGGAAGCAACTCGTCAGCCATAAGGTCGATTGTCCTCATTAGCCCGTGCGCACGGTCATCTAGATCACGCATTAATTTAAAGTTCCTCTGCAATTCTATCGGTAGGTGCTGAAGACTATCCAAATAATGCTCTAAATAAAGTGCAGAAGTCATTTTGCAATATTTTGTAACTATGCGAAAATGAAAGTGCGAAACACTGTAAATAACACCAACTGTTACACTGTTAAATTACCACTAAAATAACTTTTGTTACTCTCAGAATGAAGTCATCTAGTTATTCTAAATTATTTAATTTAATGCAACACATAAAAACCAAGGAAAAACTTAAAATTCGTGATAGGCACTTTACAATTTTCGTTCAAGCTCAAACACAAGCGAATAATAGTGTTGCCAACAAACTAAAAGAGGATTTGAAAACATAGCAACGAATTTCAAGGGACTAATAAATTCATCTAATTTGGTATTTTAGATAAAGAATAGAAAGCAATTATTTCGTGTTTTTTTTTTCCCTGGAAATGAAATTTATAAAACATACTAGACAGCATGAAATCCTACTACAGTGGAAATTAGAAATAATTTTGGGAGATCAATGTTTTTTTTTTGGTAGCCCCACATAACATAACATTTCAAGCGCGCGTTTATAGATTACGTTTGGTTTCGTTCAGGATTCTATTAAAATTCTGAATTGATTTCTTTATACATAAATTACTTACTATTGATACCGTCACACTGTATTTAAAACTAGATTCCTTTCTTCAACCATTTCAGGTCGATTTCAGGTATGTGAATTTAGAGGGGAAAAAATGTACAGACCTATAATTAAAAAAAAAAAGTTAGTATAAAACTTTTTTGAACTGAAAACTTGCGCGTTGAGCACTTTTTGAGTGAAGAAAAAACATTGAACTCATCGTCACTTGACGTAACGTGCGGTCACGCTTCGTAGCACTCGTAGGCGATCCGCTACGGCGTAGCACCACATAGGCATGCGCGGGGCACAACCAGTGCTACAACTGGGGCCTGGGTACTATTTGTTTTCACTTCTATCGGCAGTCCCCAAAGAGAATACTGCCCCGATTGTTTTTTTTAGACTCAGTCACTCTCAGTTCAACTCTACGTCCTTTGATTATATAATGTATGTCTACGTCTTTATCTCTAACACAGAGCGTAATCTAGCTAGCGAGTTCTTTACCGTGTGGTTAGTGTTTGTAAGTCCATGGGTGGCACCGTTAGGCCTAGTGCCACCCATGGGCTTACAAACTAAATTACTAGTTAACCGCTCGCTAAGGGCACCCTCTGTGGGATTCGGAGCTCGGCTTAGGGCGTCATTGAGGGCCCGTGGCTAAGGACAGGCAGGGTCGTGTTATTATTATTGTGGAAATTTAAAGCTACTGAGGCCCTACTCTCTAACGCCCGTCCGTATATTCGGATCTATCCGTCTCCCTCGCGCAAATGAGTGCGAGTGAGAGAGACAGATAGATCCGAATAAACGGACGGAGCGCTGGCTGGCTCGTTGAGCATGGGTCAGGCAGTAGCAGGATGGGGCCGCGATGGGCCTCGACTGTGTGACCGGAAAACGGAATCCAGAATCCGGTCTGTGTGACGAACAGTGTTGGTTTCCCTGCAGCTCTCTTGAAGGAGAGTGCTGGGGTCGTTGGTTTCGATGAGAGTATACCTTGGTCGGTGAATCTTCCCGACATATGGGGACATATCGGACGGCCTTCCTACACTCGCTTCCAGGATCACTTAAATACAATAGTATTTGTAGTTCATTCTTTGACGTGTGGTTAGGGTGTCAGAGTTTTAAGCCGCCATGGGCCACTCTTGGCTTAACATTTATAGAAATCAATTTCTCAGTTTCAGTTTCTAGGGCTACCTTTAGTATTTTGTACTGTGTGACTAACACTGGCTTGGCCACCATCAGGGATTTAAATTTTGATAGTCGAAATTTGTCGCCAAATATCAGAATCTGTCGATTACTGGTTTAAAAGATATAAGGGTTTAACTGTATGGGGAAATTGAATTTTCTCTAATATCTTTGATTGGCGACGCATTGCGACTAATTAGCGATTAAATTTGGAACTAAACAGATCTTCGCTAGGTGCCGCAACATAGTTTTTTGAGATATATAAATGTGGCCAAGCCGACTCTCCAGATCGGCCACCTATAAACCCCCCTTGATATCTTTTGAACCGGTGACCGACAAATTCTGATATTTGGCTACAAATTTCGACTAATTTTGCGTCATCAAAATTAACATCCCCGATGGTGGCTACCTATTTAGAAAAAGTAGGTGGTACTGTGATGGTGACCTGCAAGCCACTGTCAGTCACACTCTCTAAGTTCTCATAAGTTTTTTTTTTAATTCTTCCATAATCTAAATAGCTAATGCCTGCAACTTCGTCTGCGACCTAGCATCACAAGTAGCCTGTGTTTAGCCAGGTCCCAAAAACCCCACAATTTCGAACGAGCTTACGTATTTACAAGCCTATGTATCAGGATATAAATAAAATAAAACTCATTTAACTTATATTGTATTAGCAAATAAACAATTTATAAAATATAATTCTTATTACACAATGACGTTGTAGTCCAGGATACGAAGCACTTCAGCCCGACACCATCATTGGTTACCATGCCACTCTACAAGCTGCTTTTAATTGTCATAAAATGTATAAAGTTCCTGAAGAATTTCCTGTGACATGGTAACCAACAATCAATGTCGTATTTTAGTGGACTATTCAGCGATTACAACAATTTGCTTTCCATTTTAATATTAAAAATTATAAACATTTAAGAAAAAATGCAAATAAATAATTAGCGATTGCCATTGACGACAACATAAAGAGGCGTTCGTATTCTACATAATATAAAACATGCTTTATCATTTCCTTACAGCTATAATTACATCTCCTACTACTTTATCGTGACCATTACACTACTATTCTACATGCTGCTCGTACTGAATATTACGCAACCAAAGTAGACATTTCCAAGATTCCTAGCATAGTATAAATTATTTCTGGATTATACAAGATACACCTGAATTCATACCATCGATTACTCAATAAGAGAAAGACTTGTTATGTACAAAAATGGCGGGTTTAATAACTTACAAAACATTTAAATTATCAGGTAAGAACCTTTTATTGCGTAGGAATAATTTAGGATGGTTCGTTTAAAATTAGGATATCCTAGCAGTAGTATTATCTGTGTCAAAAAAGCAATCGTAGAATATTCACCTCCAACTATGTAAAAAAAAAATCATAAGACAAGGTACATACACAAAATGAATTTGTTATTAACTTATGTCTAACTAGGTACACCACTACATACTTAGAAAATTTGGTACACATTCGTTGCTCATTTTAACATTAAAACGTATTAAACAGTCGCGTGGGAACAGTGAGCAACTAAACAATTCGGAATGTATATTTTAGGGAATACAAATACAAATAGCTCACACAGAATATTATATTGTATATAGAGAGAGTTGAAAGAAAACTTTGAGATTTCTTCCTTACCTATAATTACCATAGAGTACATGAAACAAATTCCAATATAATGCTCCACTATCTGGATGATACAAAATGTATAAAATGGAAGTTAATTGTATTACTTTTGACGAAAATATACAATCGATATATGTAATTGGCACTACATACGCAGGTCACATATTATATGAAATTACAAAAACATTTTTATATACTTTACTTTAGACGTTGCAATCTTACATGTAGGAATAGGCATCTAATCTATTTTTTTCACCGTACAATTGTGTCCGATGTAAATAATTGTTCATAAGAAATATTATAAGACATATTTATATATGAATACAGGCAGAACCTTCTCAATAAATCATAACGACGCACCTTATATTGTTTGAATACAAAACATCGACTAGCAACTTCATAATCCTGTTTTTATTAAAGCGTTTTTTTTTAATTCATAAATAAAGTATAAATATCAAGAATCTCAAACGTAATTTCACAACCGTTTATGAAAGCGGTTTTGAGGGTCAAGACAAATATTCGAATCGATTAATAAGCTAAGCACCATGCAGCAAGTTGTGCTAAGGTGGGGGCCTCTTTTCAGTCCTAACTCTGAAGCAGTGAAATAATTTAAAATACTTTACTCAAACAACAGCTACATATTGTCAACGCAATAAAACTCCATTCTTCTATCATTCGTTCCATAGGGAAGAGTAGACATTTAAAATTTTAATACTACTATCTAACCATTCTCGTCACTACTGGTATAATCCATATCGCGTATATATTTTTGGTTTTACATATGAAACATATATTTACTTCCGTCCGAACTCTCTCCCTAAGACTAGCCAATGAACCTTTCATCTGATATATAAACACCACTTTACGCATTATATGGATCAAAACGATTGGTATTCCGCGCAATGCACCCTGTTTTACTTATAATATCGACCTGTGACCTAATAGCCTATACTATATACGTAGGATACAGTAAAAATGGAACAAACATAGATATGAAAGATACTTCCCTTGAAGAGAGGGGTACATCAATTTAATAAGATATCCCTAAAGGTCAAATATTCCATTCCACAATGACAAATATCACAATAATCATGAATGGAAGGGGCGGGGGCGACGTTAGACGAGGGTTTCGTACTTGTCAAGGACGTGGGCTTGATTGTTTTCGTCTCCGTGTGAGCGGGAGCGCGGGCGAGGCGTAGTGTCGGCGTTGGCGCTCTTGGAGCGCGTCTTCTTGTCGTGTCCGCACGTGCACGCCACGGACGTCTGGCGCTTGAGCGTGTGTGCGCGCGCGCCGGCCCACTGCGGGTCCAGCGACTCGCTGCGCGCGTACGGCTGGCGCTTGTTGCGGCCCATGGTGGCGTGCGCGAAGGACGCGCCCTGCCCGCTGTCCGACGACGGCCGCATGGACTCGCTGCGCATGCACACGTTGCCGCCCGCGCGTCTGAACGAGTCCAGAACCCTCTCCTCGATCTCTTCGATGTCCTTCTTCTTCACGAGCCAGATCTCCTCGGAGCCTCTGGTGAAGTAGCTCGAACCCTTGCTCACCGAGTACTTGTCCTTCGTTTTCAATTTACAAGTCTTAAAATTATTCTGAGTATTTACATCGTCGTTGACCTTGTGCGGCTCCCTGGTCCGGGCGGGGTCGGGAGAGGCGACGTTGCGGAAGGCGGTGCCGTGCGACGGGAACTGGTCGCCGATCTTGGCGCCGAGGCTGGGCGAGCGTATGGTGACATCGACGGGCGACGGCATCGGCTTGAACTCCGGCTTGATGATCTTCTGCGGCTCGGGGCGGGCCTTCTCGCCGTCGGGCTCGCCGCGTTGCCAGCGCGCGGGCCCGACGACGCTGCGCGACAGCGACTGTTGCCGCTCCAGCACGGAGGGCGCGCTGAGCTCGAAGTGCACGTTGTCCTTGAAGGGCGTGGCGGGCGGCGGCAGCTCCTCGCGGCTGTTGTCGGAGCCGAGCCGCTCGGTGCGCGCCCGGCCCCGGACGGACCCAGGTCGCGACAAACGCCCCAGAGTACCGCTTGCATCTTCAGCCGCCTTCTCAAATTTCTTTATTTTGTCGCCGACCCCGTTCGACTCCTCAGACTTCGCCGTCTTATTGCCGTCCTTTTCCGTCTCATTTTCGACTTTTACATCTTCGACCTTCGTACCCTCGCCACCTTCCACCGAACGATCTATCTCTGTTGAAGCCAGGGATAGCTTCTCAACCTTGACGGGCCCTTCCTTGGCGACCGGGGACTCGCGCCACGCAGTCCGCGCACCACTAGAGGTGTCGTCACTCTTGATGACGAGCGGCGCCGGCTTGTGTTCGGGTGCCGGCGGTGACGTCACATCTGCTCGCGGTGGAGTGACCATCCTGGCGGGGGGCGAGGTGACGCTCGCGGGTTGCGGGGCAGGACCTCGCACCGGAGGAGACTTTACCGGCGGGGACATGACGGAGGGCGGAGATCTGATCGGAGGAGACTTTACTGCAGGAGGGTCGGCGCGGCGCGGCGGGGAGGGGGGGCGCTCACGGCTCGACGTACTGGACGCGGACGACTGGCGCGCCACGCCGGGCACGGCCGGCAGCGCGCGGGTGGGCGCGGAGCGGGCTGGCGCCTGGTCCGCGCGGGCTGGCACCGGGTCCGCGCGGGCCGGCGCCGGGTCCGCGCGGGACGCTCGCGCCTCTATGTCGCGGCTGAGGAACGACGAGTTGCGCACGTAGCACGTGTCGTCGGTGCGCGGGGGCGGGGGGGGCGCGGGTGTGGCGGCGGGCGCGGCTGGCTCGTGCTTCAGCGTGATGGCGACGGGCTCGCCGGCCGGGGGCGCGAGTGGGGCGGGGGCGGGGAGTGCGGGGTCGGGCGGACGGCGCGGCGGCGCGGGGTCGGGGCGGGGCGAGGCGCGACGTCACGCGCGTGACTCGGTCCACTGGTCCGAGTCGTCGGAGTCGGAGTCGGCGCCGGAGCTGGTGTCGCTGAGCTCGACGGCGACGCGTCGCGCCAGGATGCTGGCCACGTCCAGGAACACGGGCGCACCGCGCAGAGTGTCGTACCGCCCGGTCGTCTCGTCGCAACGCTTCTCTACTTTGCGCAGTTTTATACCTGGAATGTGAGTTAGATATTTATAACAACAACCTACATTAAACAGTTTACTCTAATGGCTGACTGAAAAGATGGACAATAATCTAAACAAAAGAATAAAATTATCGTATGATACATACCATCGCGAATTGCCTTCAGCAGATCAGTCCTGGGATCAACCTGAGCCTCGGGAGTGGGGCGCGGCGGCTTGAGGGCGGAGGCTCCGCGCAGCAGGGCACCGGGCGAAGGCGGGCGGGGGCGGTCCTCGGGCGGCGGGGGCGGGGGCGAGGGCGGCGCCGCCGGGGGCGCAGGCGGTGCGGGGATGTTGCCCACGCCCGCCCCCTCCCCGCCCAGCCCGTCCGCCTCTTCTGAAGACATCATACCTGCGCGAACACGCCCTACACTCAGTCTCATATGAACTTGTATTGTACAGATACGGTTATCACCAGTATTACCCACACCCAATAAGTGACCTCGACGGAAAGTTTTAATTTTACGCAGGATTGTCTTCAATGGAATGATTTTACAATCGCTTGATAAAAAAAAATATCTCAATGTTTTTATTAAATTAAAGTCTTGAAGCAAAAGGCCCTAAACGCTAAACGTCATATTGAAAAAAAATGCCCGTTCTGCGTGAAGACAAAAAATCACTTTCTAAATAAAATTATGGACCAGCAGTTTTTCAGATAATGGTTTCCCTCAAATAAAAGAAGTTTAGGTAACTCTCACGACCGGCCTGTGTCTATTACCAGATGTATGAACGTGGTCGATGCTCATGGAGTATGTAAGGATCGTAAATGATGGGATTCTGTGGTTCTTGACTACCCCCATGAGAAAATGGCGCGAGTTTATGCATGTAGTATGGATAAGTAGGCTGTGTCAGCGTTGTGTATTACCTATGACGGCGTGCATGTGGTCCAGATGCGCGTCCAGCGCCGTGCGGTGCGGCGGAGACGCGCCGTTCATCATCGGCGGAGACGTCGAGCCCTCCGGGGGCGGCGGGGGCGGCGGGAGCGCAGACCTGGAGGGGTGACTTATTGAGTGCTCGGCATGGATTAAAGAAGATATACAGCGTGTTTCCGGACGATATCGAACTTCGACTCATCATTATGAACAACTTTTACTATTGGACCAATCCCTGAATCGCGAAAAAAAAAACCAGCTGTTTCATACATTTTGACGAATTATACGAACATATTGTAGGGAACAGCTGACTTTTTTTTCGCGATGCAGGGTTTGGTTCCATAGTAAAAGTTGTTCATAATGATGACATTGTACTCATCATTATGAACAACTTTTACTATGGGACCAAACCCTGAAGTTTATCCGATATCGTCCGAAAACACGTCGTATAGGTATAAAATTTTCCTATTTTGATAAACATAAATTTATGAAATATCATTAAGTAATATTAAGGTTGAACTGCGCAACATATTTTCCATACAAATTTCGGGGGGCTATTACTCCACTGTTTGACATGGTACATCTAAAGTTAAACATGATATCGTTTTGTCTCATTATTAATTGTGTCTGTGCGGAAACAGAATAGTAAAATAAAAAGCCATTCAAAAGTTACGAGCTACCAAAGATTCATTTTTATTGCCAATTTTAACGTAACTTTGGGCGTAAATTAGTAATAAAAGAAGTGTCAAATTTCCAAAACAAAGTCGATACCGACACAGCACAATTATCGAAGAATTCAATAAATTTTATTTGATAATGATTTATGCGGTGATTTTTTCATAAAATTCGATTTCCCAAAAGCCTTTTCATATTTTTTTACGCGCGCCTTTTACTATGAATTTTCGTGCATCTCACTGAATAATGTTTCCCCCGGTATATTGACATTAGGGAATGCAAGGACTATCCGTAATCCGAAAAATCCGGATATCCGTACATTTTTACTCGACTTCCAAATCCGGATTTGAAAATCGAATCCGGTTTTTTTGAATTATAAGAAATTGTAATTTGAGGGCTAAATTATCGCGCGAATATTCGTGTCGCCTCTGGGGAAGAAGTCTATTTATCTTTATTTTTGATCTCCAGAGTTTCTTTTAATTTGTACCTATTAATTATTTTACTAACGTAGTAAAGTTAGTAAAATAATTAATAAAAAATAAAATAATCAGTTTTTGACTCGCGTGCGGATTAGGGCTATAACATTAGAGGCCCGTAAATTGTTGACGGCATACCGAATGCATCACAAATGAATAAATGACTTATGACTTATCACCCACGTTCTTTGGTTATGTTATGAGACTGTATATTCCGCGGAATGGGGGTCGAGGCTTTTTAAACGCTAGGAATTTCCTCATTCGCGAGATATGCAGTCTTAGGGAATATTTCCTAGAAACCGACATGGGGATGCATCGAGATGTGGTCGCTATGGACAAGGGCCTCATCACTCCGTTCTCTTAGGCTGTAGAGAACCGGCGCAAAACCTGTATTGCAGGGAAGTATGGCAGAGCATGGAGCATCACGGTCGCTCTTTTCGGGCTCTGCATGGGCCCGATGTAGACCTATCAGCGTCTGTAGCCTATCTACGTTCCGGAGACTTATTCGGAGAAACAGAAGGTTTTGTCTGTGCAATTATGGATGACGAAAATTTATTGTAAAGGACGGAACGGTTGACATATGTCGGACATGCTATTTCATAGACACAACCTTGTAGCCAGGATTATCCATCAGCAACTTGCTCTAAAATACAGCCTTGTGGAATCGGAAGTGCCGCACTATAGGTATGTGCCCGACCCCAGTTCTCGAAAATGGCAGTATCACATTGTACTAGGATCAATCCATCATCACTGACAGGACTATTGTTGCCAATATGCTTGATATAGTGGTGGTGGAGCGATCAGAGCGGCGCGCAATGACTGTTGACATACCGCTCCTGCATGATGAGTCTCTCTCGTGAAAGCCGAGAAAGATAAACAAATCAAGTATCTTGGCTTGGCTCGCGAGGTTGCCGACATGTGGGATGTAGTCGACAGTCGTATCAGCAGATGGCTTAATTGCTAAGAGCCTCCATCAATACCTGAGGAGGCTCTCGTTAGGCAGCTGGATCAAGGGCTTGATTCAGAAAGCGGTACTCCTGGACACGGCTCGTATTGTGCGGAGGTTCCTCTCTCTGGAGCCCTGACCTCTGTGCCGTGCCGGTAGCTTGGACCCTATTCCCGATACCGGTGGGCTACTATTTTTTTATATTTTTAAACCTTATTTATATTATTTTGAATAGGAATATTCAAAAAAGTAAAACATATGTGAATGAAGGGAATGGCAATGTCAATATTATGGTTATAACACCAAAATTATGGCATTTAATTTGTATAATTCCAAAGAATAAAAATTAAAAAATCATATGATTGGATTTTTTTGTTTTTATTTTAACCCATTTACACAAATATAAGGAACGTCATATTAATAAACTAATGATTTGTTTATTTTCATGAAAAATCCGTAAAATCCGGATAATCCGGATTGGACCAAAAATCCGTTCTAAAAAATCCGGATTTTAAAACAGAGCGGATTTGCATTCCCTAATTGACATGTCCTTCGTTTGATAGAAGAACAAGACCTATATTTCTGTCCTTTTCATTTCATGCATGACGTCAGTGACGTGTCATTTGTTTTTCGCTGAAGTTGAAGGGCCTGTGCATTTTTATTGTACTCCTATAATGTGTGCGTTTCGATGGCGCGACCACGGCATATTTTTTTTTCAAACTATGGCAAGATTGTGTAAATAAAATAATTTAAAATTAAATTAATTAATTAATTTAATTAATTAATTTCAATTATAATTTCACATTCAGAACATTTTGAAGGTGATAAGCGATACCGTACGTATGCTCCTGAAATATAAACCTAGGATTTTTTATATTTTTTTTACAAATTCAATCTGTTATTTACCTAAATTTCAGGTCTCTGCAACGCTTAGTTTTTAAGATTTCCGTGGCCGCGCGGTTCTCCGCGTTTCGATGGCGTGGCCACGTTCAAACCCTTATAACTTTTTAACCATAACTTTGACAAATTTAAGGTTTTGGGAAATTTGAACCACGTATATACATATTTTTACAAAATCATGGCATAGTTATTTTAAAAAAAACGCCGTGGTCGCGCCATCGAAACGCACACCCTATAATATGGTGTAGCGACCTACTTGTTTAGAAACTTTATTTACATAAAACCTTCACGATATAATTTTTAGGGTTCCGTACCCAAAGGGTAAAAACGGAACCCTATTACTAAGACTTCGCTGTCTGTCCGTCTGTCTGTCACCAGGCTGTATCTCATGAACCGTGACAGCTAGAAAGTTGAAATTTTCACAGATGATGTATTTCTGTTGCCCCTATAACAACAAATACTATATATATATATAATAAAAAATATAATAAAAACGGAATAAAATTAATATTTAAGGGGGGCTCCCATACAACAAACGTGATTTTTTTATAATAATTGGTACGGAACCCTTCGTGCGCGAGTCTGACTCGCACTTGGCTGGTTTTTACTTTTCTTCTGATCTGTCACTTCTCTGTCTTGTGTTGACTAAATTTATATAGAATTATGAACATTTATAATTTAATTTAGTTAGTGTATAACAACCACTAAATTGGTGACACCGACGTGATACGCCCTGAAAAGGAAATCCTAAACTTTATCAGGCCAAGGAAATCCACAGTACCACGATGACAATATAAAGCAGTCGTCTGCTGACCCAACATCCAGACTCTGCTGGCTTCACAGCCATTTATTTGTCTCGAGGGATTAGCAGACCTGGCGAACAATAACAAACAATATAGTTATACAATATTATTGTTGCCACTAATCTCGCGAATTGTGTAGTAACGATGACGTTATAAGTTGATTGTTAAATTTTTAAAGAAAAAGTTTATTTTATTCTTTTCATCCCACCTATTCGAAAAGGACGACTTGGTTCGCCTTTAAGTGCACCCAAAGGTGGTGTTTTCTATAATAAACTTTTAGCGGGCAGTAATGAGTTTTTATTCCTCTTTATAAGTGCGCCGCAATTATCTTTGCGGCGCACTTTTTGAATTTGGAACATCTTAGTGTTCAGCGCCGAAAGAAATCGAACGCAAATATTGTTTGAATAAAGACTGGCTGGTACGACGCGGCCCATAGTCGCGCCCGCCGCCGCGCTGGCTGAATAAAAAAAAAACGCGCGAACTACAGACCGCGTTTTCGTCAATTTTCATGAATTGTTAGAAATTCATGGTTTTGTTTTGAAAAATTAGTTCTTCAAGTAACAGTGAATAAAAAACACAATAAAGTGAAAAATAACTTTAGATCTTCAGAAGTCGGTCACCTTTGTTTGATTCATTTTTTTTTTTTTTTTCACCGACTTCTGAAGCTAAAGTTATTTTTAACGTTTTTGTGTTTTATGTTTTGTGAAGTCAGTTTTATATAAGTATTGCAAAAAAGTTTTTTTTGTTATTTTTCCATTTTTAGTTGTAATAATATCCTATCCAAATATTAGATATGCATTTATTTTACATGTTGAAATTAGACCACACGACTGAAGTTAAAATGATCATAAAATGAAAACTACTGGGCCAAACTATGTTAAATTTTTATAGCACCAAATGGCAACTATTCCGCATCAAACTAAAGAATAATCACGTCAATCGGCTCATTAATATCAGCGTAATCGGTGTAAATACATTTAAAAAAAAACAGTAGAATTGAGATCCTTCTCTTTTTTGAAGTCGGTTAAAATTATGAGGCGCCTTTTATTTTCTCATAGTGGGTGATGAAAAGTAGAGTGTATCACTCGGGCGCAAAATATATTTTTGGCTCGGGCGACGTACTTTGAATCCCTCGCTACGTTCAGGATTCTATTAAAGAATCCCTCGCTACGCTCGGGATTCTACTCTAGAATCCTCCTCCTAAATCCCTCTCTTCGCTCTGGATTCAAAAAAGCGCCCTCGCCGTAAAAATATTATTTTGCTCCCTTATGATACAATCTACTATTTTAGCGCATTTAAATAAAAGGTCAGACGAAAGTATTATATAACTTCGTTTTTGTTCGGAACGGTTCGGAACGCTGAGTGTGTGCGTACGAACTAGACGCGCGTGAAGACTAGCGTCTAACTGCTCATCACTGATACTATCTCTGTCGGGCACGATGCCAGGTGAGACAGCGTGCTTTTTGGTCACGCCCACCAATGAGTTCGAGCCCGTGTGATGTGTCACCATGGCACACTAGCGCCACTTTAGTAAAAAAATCAGAACTCGTTAACTACTCAATTAATATAAAATCTAATAGACAAAATCAATGCTTTAGAGTTCTAGATTATTGACGTCTCACAGTGTACGATTTGACCAATCTAGCAGGACAATAGGTATTTAAATGAAATGTTTACAACTACGTTTTTTTAATCTTGTTCCACTTTCGAATACATCTTTTAACTGACAGCACAAGGCAAATAATTCCTTGACACGCAAAACTGGTTTTAATAATGGGCGAAGTTACATGAAAATTTTCAGAGTAGGCCGACCGCTCAGTGTGACCGTTAACGCTAACGTGTATACATGTTCTTTGGTGTTTTGAGTGCTTGTAAGTGTTTTTTTGTGATGGGGTCGTCAAATAGAGGTAATTATCCATATTTTAAGTTATTAAAATAAATCAAATTGTATGCTTGCGAATTGTATCACTCACTGAAAAAAGACGTCAATAAAAATGTATTTTTATATTTAATAGTTTTTGTTTGGAGATCTACCATGTAGTCAAATGTAGTCAAGCTGTGATAGTAGTCTTAAAAATTCCTGTGTCTTATATACTTTGGCGCTATAGTAATCGTTTTTTGCGATTTTTTGCGATTATATTTTTTTTTTATTTTTCTTTGTAGGTGCCAGAATGCAGTGAAAATCAATATTTAAGTTTATACCGATGGTATAACATGCCGGCAACAGTGCATAAAATTTTGGTACATGGAGCAAATATAATAAAAGACTGTGATACTGATAGGACAAATGTCCGAGGAGTTTTCAGAGGCCAAAAATAAAGAAATAAGAAAAGCCAGATTGAAGACATAAAGACACAGAACTAATTATGATTTACTTATTAAATTTACTTATTAAATCATTTGTTAACATCTTCAGACCCTTATTTAACATTATTAAGAAAACTTCCTCGAAAACAAATATCTAAGCGAGACATATATATAAGATTTTTATTAAAAGATTAAAAAATATATGTTACACATTTAGTTTTGCCTTTTATTTACTACAACATTCCTATGTATACAATAAATGTAATAAATAATATTAATATTCAGGTTCCGAGTTTTGTCCCCCTAGATTAGTCAAATCGTACACTGTGCGTCTATTTAATTCATTAAAATATACTACACTGTAGTTACAGTTAGAAAAATTGCTAAAAACGGCCGTTTTTTTCCATTTTGTATCTGTAACGACAGCGAGCTATGTTTCAATGAGATAGGCAGACGTAAATAATTTACAAGACCAAAAGATTGATTTTGTCTATCAGATTTTATATTAATTGTGTATTTAACGAGTTCTGATTTTTTTACTAAAGTGGCGCTAGTGTGCCATGGGGTAACCCCTTTAAAGAAATTCATCATAACAACTATATACAAGATAGAAAGAATACCGACGCACAGACGATTACCACGCTAACCCCCCACATAGAAAAAAAATATGTGGGGGGTTCAGAATAATCAGAATGATGTACCAAATACGTGGTAACTGTTTGTGCGTGGGTGTCACGTTCCACTCTGTACTCCCTGTATCGACAGCTGTTTGTGAAGTGGTTTTGGGCAGCGTACCTGGTGGGCGTGTGCACGGGCGGCGGCGAGGCGGCGTGGGGTGCGTGCGGCGCGGGGCCGTGCAGCCACGCGGACGGCGCGGGAGGCGCGGGCGGGGGGACGCCGGGCCGCGGCCGGCGGGGTGTGCCGGCCCCGCTGCCGCCGTAGATGGGCTCCCCGCCCACCGACCCGTACGGACTCTCGTCCGATACCACCACTGGACGGAATAAACATCTATTTTATTCTAAATACAGGATGACTTGATGATGATGAAGCAATTAACGGCAAACAGTTTTTTTTTTTCTAAAAAAAAGGACATTAAAAAAATTAGGAATATTTTTTTTCTAAATTTTTTTTTTTTGTTCTAATATGAAAAGTTTACGGGTATCATTTAAGCTATCACCAATTTAATTATTTTTGCGTTCCTTAAATAATAGGGTTTGCCCTCAAAATAGTAGATTTGTCACCAAAATGTAGTCACCAAACAATATAAAATCAATTCCACAATAAATCACCTAAAATCATGAAGATATAGGGTCTAGTACCAAATAAATGTCTTTGTATGTAATATAAAAGGTTTGTCCTAATAAGTATTTAAGCAAACTAATTTAAAGAGATCACCAATCGACGGACCTACTTCTGAATGGTTTATAAAAAAATAACCACGAAGGGTATGGCGGGGTCTATTCGCTCGCTTCGCTCGCTCATTCGACTCCGCCATACCCTTCTAACCTAATCTATCCGTGTCGGGGTGCCCCAAGTCGGCCTAGGCAAAACTAGTTTGTCATCAACCACCTCATTAAAATTATTTTTCGATTTATTTGGTGACAGATCTACCATTCTGAGCACAAAGCTATTATTTATGTAATAAAACTATTATTATAAGAACGATGTTTAAATTCATGTAATGCACTACAATGTTATTGGTAATCCATCTCTTATTTTACACATATTATATTAACATTAATTTGATAATTGGAACCTGGGAACACTTTTTGTTTATCTGAGAACGAACATTTCGTGGCGATAGATCTATTTATTATGTGATACAACTTGATGACAAATATAAATTTTGGTGACAAGAAATATAGTCCCCAAAGGTTACTTGAAATTTGTTGCGTTTTTTGATGATGGATCTTTTTTTTCTAAGCTGTGGAAAAAAGAAAAAAATAATCCAGGTATGGCCATAAGCTTCTACTCCGTTCACATAATATACCCCTTTGATTTTTGGTCTATTTGGCGCAGCCGTGAGTCACACATTTTTGCCTTTTTATCTTGTTATTTTGCAAAATATGTAGTGCCGTTTAGTATGTGCTAAATAAATATATTTTATTTTATGTATTTTTTATCAAAATCATGAGGTTGTTATAATTTTTAGCATCTCAATATAAACTCAAAGAATCCATTTACTTGTATATTACTTCCATAACTAAAATGAGTAAGTTACCATGTCCATTGCCAGTTATTCGTGGCTGTCTGTTCTGCGTGTTCTCGATCTCGATGGAGTTGGGTCGGGCGGGCTGCGCCGACGGCGGCCGGTTCTGAGACGATCTGTAGCCGCCTTCCGATATGTTCGTCGCTGAAGAAACATGTTTTTCTTTAAAAATATTGTATGCCCAAGAATACTTAAGGGCTATTACAATTTTTATTTTATTTGAGTGTTTTAAGAGTCTAGCACTCAAATACAAGAAAATTTTTATTTTTTTATTTTGAGCGCTCCATAGAAACTATAATCACACATCTAAACTAAGATTTTTGATGTGTGATTATGGTTTAGATATGGCCAAAAATAAAAAAATAAATATGCCCGAAAAAGTTTGATTATTTCTATGGAGAACTCAAAATAAAAATCTTTTTTTTTCTTTATTGAGTGTTAGACTCATATAACACTCAAATACAAGAAAAATTGTGATAGGCCTCTTAACATTAGTATTTGTTACCAATTATGATGGCAATAGCGGTGTCCTTTTTGTACGAGAAAAGACCACCTGGACAGTACGCTAAAATCACCCTTGTGTGAACAAGAATTGTTATTTTTTTCAAATAGTAGTAAGCACAACTATTTAATTTTTATGAAATTATAGAAGTATGAGAATCAGGGTGTAAAGTTCCGCGTTCTCAATCACGACAATACCCTTAGGCCCCCATGTTCACAAATATTCCGATCCGATTTCGATTCCCAAAGTCAGTATATCTGTCTCGCTCACTTTTGTTACGCCAAGGAAGATAGATATACAAGTTCGAATCGAAGCATTTTTAAACACGGGGAAGAATGGTATTATCATACTGGGCTACTGCCTGATGAAAACGACGGTTGTTGTTTCTGTCCTATAATTTCGCGGATACTTCAGCTTGTGCGACACAGTAGTCAAACATCAGAAAGTCAAGACATCAGCAAGTCAAGATTTTAGACTTGTATGAAAGTACCGCTTGGCTTGTCCATATAACCTACTCTTCATAATGTTAGGATTTGTGAACCTGCTTGCCTCATGACCTTATTGGTGGCCCCTAGGCACGCCACTGGGACACAGGAAAGTCGCGTCAGATTATACAAAAATATTCGACCCGTATTTTTTCTTTTGTTACGTAAACCAAAATTGACGAAGATACGACGCTTTTAAAATTGTCAATACGTCACGCTGTGGTATAAATTTTAGTGCGTTGTGACATCACGAGCCCCCATTCGCGAGTTTTCATACGTTTTATCTTTGTCAATATTCATTGATTTACAAAAAACATATACATGACAAATACGTGTCCATAATTTTCACACACTATAGACAAACAAGACTGTCTTTAGACAGAAAATTACCCTACGAGTGCGAGCGAGAATACATAGTCTGTCTCGCTCGCACTAGTAGGGTAATTGTTTGTCTAAAGACAGTTCTGTCTATACTCTCAGTCCTCTCACAGTCACAGTCTCTCAGTTCTGTCTGTGTATATTTGCAATTTATTGCTGGTGGAAACTAGCCTGTTGTGTATAGTTCTTATACGGAGTAGAGGCCGGCCACAGTGTTTTCCAACTTTTCAGGCAAACTATGGTCCCTGGTATGGTCAATTGGTCATATAACTCACCCTGATAGACGGGGTCCGGCTTGTAGGCCGGCTCGATGTTGTAGTGACGCAGCTGCGCGGGCGCCATGATGTGTTCGCCGCGGTTGACGGCGGCGTCTTTCAACCGGTCGCGCGTGGAGTGGGGAGGTCGCACCCGTCGCGCACCTCGTCCTTCTGTGTTGCCGCCGCTGCGTGGCTGGCGTACCTGAGGGGGTGTTGGAATTCGTTTCTCGAATAAAGCAAGTGTATTTGGTTGGCGATATGATGTTATAGGACCATGGTGGTATGATTGGTTAGTTTTTTCTACGCAACCACGACCCGAATGGCGCAGCGGTAGTGAGGCTGCCTTACGTTATTAGGGTCCCGGTGGGAGCAAATGTTTCTGTGGTGAGCATAGATATTTGTTTCCGAGTCATTAATGTTTATATGTATAATACGTATGTATTTACAAACAAAAAGTATCTATGTAGTATATCAACTATCTGGTGTCCACGACACAAGCCTCGTTGCTTAGTGTGGCACTAGATGGCGCTGTGTGTAATGTCCAGCAATATTTATTTATTTACATACATTTTCATAATAACCTCACTTTACACACACTATTATTGACTTTTATTTAAGTCATGCAACACGGACAGCTGACGCAAGTGAGCTCACAGACAGGAGACCTGTGGTCAGGCAGTGGAAACGTTAATTTTGATTATGGGGAGGTGGACGGCTATGAACTGTTGAGCTCAAAACAGTTACGGTGCAGTCTTCAGAAAAAAAAGGAGAGTTCTTAGATCCCTCATGCCTGACAAATACCACGTCATATGTCATCACACTTTGCACTGCAGATCTCTCTATACCAAGACTGCACAACCCGTGGCCCCCCAACGTATTTGAATTGCCCCCCAACGTATTTGAATTGGCCCGCTAACAGTGGCCAGTTGACGAATCTTTTGAGAACAGATTTCATGATTTCTAAAATTCAAACCTTATCGAAGAATTGCGTTGCTTGTTATAAACCCATTCTCGATGAAGGAAAACCCAGTCAGAAAATATAGTTTTTCTGAAAATATCTTCACAATCAGAGCAGTCTTCAGAAATTGATAAGAAGGCTTTCTTGCAATGTCTGATCTCGTTTTGCAGAATAAATAAATATTGCTGGACATTACACACAGCGCCATCTAGTGCCACACTAAGCAACGAGGCTTGTGTCGTGGACACCATATATATATTATCTACTATAGATAGTTGGATAGTTGATATACTACATAGATACTTTACTTTACTTTTTGTTTGTAAATACATACTTATTATACATATAAACATCCATGACTCGGAAACAAACGTCCATGCTCATCACACACATATTTGCTCCGACCGGGATTCGAACCCGGGACCCTAAGAACGTAAGGCAGCCTCACTACCGCTGCGCCATTCGGGTCGTCACAGAATAGAATAGAATCGATCTCAGATGCACGAATAATGCAATTTGTCACACAAATATTCGATTTGTTAGAACAAAAATCTCTTCGAACAATCTGATTGAAGTTTTTAATAAGTATATAAAATTATTATTAAACTCTTATTATTATTATTGGTTTGAGTTAAAAATTATCGCCCACCTTCAAAATAAGTTGAGCCGCCTTGCTCTATATCTACACAAATCGTACTCTATTAAGAATATCTAACAAACCTTCTTCCCCCGATCATGCTGAATCCTCTCAGTATCCTGCAGCATCTCCCGTCTCCACAGCTCGAAGAAGTAGTCAGGATCCGTGTAGAACTTCCTCGCGTCCCGGCCATCATCCCGGAACTCGTTCAGCATCTCCAGCGGCGGAGGACGGTCGCAGCGCGCGTACGTGGAGAGCATGGCAGTCGGCATCGAGTTGCGAGAGAACAGCTGTTGTTGGAAGGACCGCGCTGAACGGAACGCCTTGCGCATTTGTATGTCTTGTAGGGACACTGGAAGTAGAGGAGATTATGTTATTTATGTGAAACAACTAAATGGTGTAAAACACCTCTTAACGAAGCCGAAAGGCACTTGTTCTTCTCGTCATTGCGATATTTTTTTGTTCTACACCATACCTGGGAACCATCTAGCTACGGAGATATTGGGGGTCAAAGTTCCAACTTTTTCTTTTAAATACAACAACAACAGCCCATAACATCCACTGCTGGACATAAGCCGGAGAGGCTTACTTACATACAAGTTTGTTTTTAAATACAATTTTTTTTATTAATACAAGTTTTTAATGTAAGATCTTTAATATAAACACCTCCAAAACCCTCGTACTATGCAATCCATCCATCAGCACAATGTTTTGAGTGCGTTACACTGAGTTCTACCACAAAACATGATTTTTCACCCCAAAAAAAAGTCGTTTCCCAGCAATAATTTTTGCGTAAAGTTACTAAGTTTGATGTACAGAATGCTAAGTTGACGGCTTCATGATGAGGTCTTTTACACCCTGTATAGGCGCGGGTAAACCAAAAAAAACAAATGAAAAATACGTGGCGAGCGTGGCGATCGAACCCGGCCCGAACAATCCCGACCTGTTGAAGCAGCATAAGATCTACATATTCGCCATGATTTACAACAAGCCAGCTGGTCTCGGGGCACAGAGCGCTGGGTTACAATCTCGTGGCTTCTAGTTCGATTTCAGCATAAGGATTTTCGGATTGAGTCATTTTATTTTTATTTTCTTTTATGTGTTTGATTTTAATATAGACTTTTTTTTTTGAGCATATTACTTGTACAAAATAATTTCGATGTTTCACATCTGCCATGCGTCCCGCGACGGCTCACTTTTTTTATTGATATCAAGATTTCACACATAAATTCTGATATTCGTCGAGGCAGGTGCCCTTCAACTCATGGCTAAATAACATCCGCATAGGTCGATTTTCAAGGTTAGGATCGCTTTCTAAGGTTGGTTCACAGATGGGCGATCGTTCATTCGATATCGAGAACCCTCCATGCCTCGGAAAGAACGTTATACAGTTGGTTCCGGCTGTCATTTGTAGATCATTGACAGTCGTTATGAGTCGAATCCCATCCAAATACTGGAGCAGCTGTATGAGATACGTAGTTTAGATTCATCAAGCACTTTAGTATATTCCTTAATTCTCAAAGCATGTTGATAATATAATCGGAAAAACTACGGTTACATTACAAAAAAAGTGAAGGCTATAGAAAACCATCGTTTAACGAACAAACTCAATGAATGCACTTTGTATTTAATATTTGCTTTACTTGAAGTAAATAAAGGAAACCACACCTCGGACACGCTACTGACAACGAGTTACAAGGACGTGGTAATTATCCGCTCGAATCATAAATTAGACATTTCATAGTATTTATTTACCAACTTATTTCAACATAAATGTTTACGTAACTAGAAGCGAATATTTCTGAATGATGGAAATGTGTTCCCGGAGGTGCGTTCCCGTGGGATATTCCCAAACTCCACGCGGGCATAAGCCAGTACTGATAGGTTATAAACTAGCTGTTACCCGCGACCTTGTTCGCGTAGAAATTTTGATGTGTTTTTCTGGGATAAAAAGTAGCCATTCCAGACTATTATCTATCTTAGTGCTAAATTTCATCCAGATCCGTTCAGCCGTTCTGGCAATAAGAAACATCCGTCCATCCCAACTTGGCATGATTGAATAACAAACATCCGTCGATCCAAACTTTCGCACCAACAAAAAGATCAGTTCAGATTGGACACTAAAGTTCGTTTTGTCAGTTGTTCTAAGTTCAACAACAACAACAACAGCCCATAACATCTACTGCTGGACATAAGCCTCTCCCATGATTGGAGGAATTTGCCGTAATCAAAATTCGGAAATCGGAATTTCGGAATTTGTCGTATTCGTCGCTTGGCATATCGCAGTGATGAAAGACTAACAGAAAACGCTGCTGCCCATTCTCTGGTCCACGGAGGCGCAAGGTGTTCTGCCTCAGACTTTAGTCGCCTTATACGACACCCTTGAGTGTAATGGGTTGGTTCCATTCTACTCTGCCGGATACCACAGTAGTAGGCTGAGCATTCTAAGTTCGTTATATGATGAAATTGGTGGAGTATCTTACCTTCTTCCACTCCAGAATCAAGCTGTGTGACCTTGATAGCCAGCCGGTCTATCCTGGCTTGCAGCACGTTGGTCCGTTCGGCTAGGTTCGTCGCCTCTCGGGTCAGCTCACCGAACATGTCCTCTGCATGTTTGGATAGGGATGATAACTGCCTGTTGACGATAGAAAGAGAAAATTAAATATTTGACTTGAAGAACTTTGTTTTTAAAGTCAGTTGCCACCTGATAGTAGGTAGTCAGAGGCAGCAGCTCTCAAGGTTGCGATTCCACCAGATGTGCGAGGAATCGAGGATGTGCATAAAACTAACCAAAAAAATTGAAATGACTTACGTTCCTAAAACTCTGACCTCTCAAACTCTTCAACTATCTTGCTTATGCCAATAATCGGTTCAAGATAATCGAGAACAACGGATGAAGGGGATCGAACGATCCGGCAGCAACCGTTGTGTTATTTCCGCTTCTACGATTTTTGGAACGATTGCCTATTTGCTCGATCTTTGTTGAACCTAAATTACAGAACTATCATAGCCGAATCAAGTTCGCTTTATTTTTGCGGGTGAAGAAACTTGTCAGAAACCAACGTTTTCATACCCAAGATAAATAAAACATAGAGATTAATGAAACACCTTTAAAACATTTTATTTTCAATAAAGAATGCCTTTTGTGTCAATATACAAGGAAAATATGTGAGCAGTAAACTCAGGAACGTCATCCTATTGATAAGTTTTATTAATAACTAGCAAAATATCATTGACATGTAAATTATAAAATTACTGTCTCGTAGGTCTAGTGTCACAAGCACTACTGCCGAGTATAAGGTCCTGGGTTCGATTGTTAGGAAGGGCAAAGCGTTATGAATTGAATACTGTGCGTAAGTGAGTAAGTGCTCGGTTGGCGGCAATAGGGTAGTCAGTGGCCAAAAAAGTCTGACAACCAGTCTTACCAAGGGGTAAGACTTACTGGGTATTACCCAGTACTAACTGGGTTGTGGAGGTCTATTTACATGAGTGAAATTTGCTAACTGAGCTAAAAGGTCAGGTTTCTCTTGACATGCAGATATATTTTTTTAAGATACGAAAACCGCGCCCTGCATTTGTACAAAAAAAAAAAAAAAAAACCCGACTGCGTAAAAAATAACGAATAACTTTAAATAAAAACTGAAAAGAAAAAACAAGTTCAATAATAAATTCTAATACGGAACATATTGACTGCAGTCGGAACGCATTATAAGTAGTGTCAGCTGTTTACAAGTGACTATTATCAGAATATTAGTAAGGGTTAAAAAACTATCACCAACTTAAATGAAACAAAGGTGAATAAAAAACTGGCCAAGTGTGAGTCGAACTCGCGCTTGACGGGTTCCGTAATATCGAATATTATTTGTTGTTAAAGGGCAATACATCATCTCTGAAAATGTCAACTGTCTAGCTATCACGATTCATGAGATACAGCCTGGTGACAGACAGTACAGTCTTAGTAATAGGGTCCCGTTTTTAAACTTTGGGTACGGAACCCTCAAAACGATATATTTTTATGTTTTTATAATGAATTGAATGATATTTTATGATTTTTAATGAATTGAATGATATTTTATGATTTTTAATGAATTGAAAGATATTTTTTATGATTTTTAATTAATTATTTTAAAACACTATTTATTTATTTATATCCTGACGAAATCTCTTGACCTACAACGTAATCCCCATCGTTCAAGGCTAGACAGCTATTTCGGAAATACCTTTTGAGTTATTCATTACGTGATACACTCACTGACACACTGCGAGCCCATCATCTAATTAAATCAGCTGATTACTCATACCAAACGAACTGAATTCTCTATTAGGACGCACCTTATTGTACTTTATTTTATCCACGCTGATTTAGGCTTCGAAGTACACTATAGTCTGCGCCAGATAAGTAGGAAATAAAGGTCATTAACCCGCATACATTTATTCAAATACATAATTCCGAAAACAGAAATAATTACATAAACTTGTCCCAAAACTACCTTTATCGTGATCCTTGACTTTTTCTAGTAATAAAAAACGATTCATAATGTATTGTCGAGGTGCCTGCGGCTACGCAGAGAAATTAAGGAAAGAGCAATGACCTTTAATTCCTACTTATCTGGTGCAGACTATAGAACAGTTATAAAGTAACACAACATCATGCCTGTTATACCAGGAGGGTTAGGCAGAGGTGTTCCTAATAGTACACCCTATTTCGCCAGTTATGTTTTATGTCCCATGTAATAGGCGAGCGTATTGCCAACAAACGGGCATAAATTTAACCTTCGTAAATGAAAAACACCAATAACACTGCCTGACCAGGGAATGGAACACAGGGTCTCTCGCGGTATAGGTAACGTTTGGGACTACCAGACCAAGTACCATTAGAAGAATTCCTTCATGGATGTTTATAATTTTATATCTACACTAATATTGTAAAGAGAAAAGTTTTGTATTTTTGTGTGTGTGTGTGTGTGTATGTTTGTAATGAATAAACTCAAAAACTACTGCGCCGATTTGAAAAATTCTTTCAGCAATGGATAGCTACATTATCAGCGAGTAACATAGGCCATATTTTATCCCCGTAATCCTACGGGAACGGGAACTGCGCGGCTGAAACCGCGTGACAAGCGCTAGTTTATAATAAGTATGTATTTACAAAAGAAAAGTATCTATGTAGTATATCAACTATCTGGTGTCCACGACACAAGCCTCTGCTTAGTGTAGCACTAGATGGCGCTGTGTGTAATGTCCAGCGACATTTATTATTTATTTATTTATTCACTAGCGGATGTCACGCGGTTTCACCCGCGTAGTTCCCGTTCCCGTGGGTCTACGGGGATAAAATATATCCTATGCCCTATATCTAGGGCTATCTGAGGCTATATCCTATAGCCTATGGTACTCAGGGTGAATGTAGCTTCTAATTATGAAAGAATTTTAGCTACAGAAAGAACTGCTCTTGCATATTACCTGACAGTGTTGGCGAGCGTGCCGTTGGTGACGGCTTCGAGCTCCGAGGGCACGTTGAGCCGCTCGGGCACCGTGCCGCGGGACACGTGCACCGGCTCCACACCTCGCTTCGGCAGCGGCATGGCTGCGCGGCGGCACGGCTACCTTGTGTACATCACTGGAAAGAACAAGATATATTCCATTAGTGTCAGTTGAACTTAGGGTACTCGTGATTTCTCTTGCCGCAAATTAAGGTAAACGACAGACCGGCACGGCATGGTTGCCAATGGACATTCAAACGTATTGTTATAGAAATATGACCGTGGCGCGTCAAATCCCTTTCGATGCCACGGGATCATTTTAAAACATAGCAATTTATGTCGTATTTCTATATAAATACGTTTGAATGTCCATTGCTAAATCCCGTCCCGGTCTGCGTTCAGCCTTACGCTGTAATATTCAGTTAAGGGAATGCAATCCTGGATCGAATTTGACAACTGGAGTTCTTGCGTGGTAATTCTGGGGTCGATATTGACTTATCGAGATCTCGACCAGCAAACTGGTAAGATTTACAAGAATAGAAGCGACGCGCGCGCAATCTCCCAAATCTTGCAAGATTGAATCTCGTCAAATGGCCCTAGATCTCGATTGCTTAGAGACGGCTGATGGGGTCGACCGGCCAGATGGCTGGAACTGGACAATCCCACAAAGCATTTATTAAACAAGCACTTCGAAATTCATTTTAGGAATCTAAAGGTACCGGCAATTGGACGAATCATTCCCCCTGCGTCGAATCCCTTTACGTCGACTCGTGAAACAAATGACATCTGTTTTAAAAAGTTCACGCTTGACCACGAGATTGGAAAAGTACACATATAACAAAAAGTGAAACGCTTTTATTTGCAAATAAAATTATATTTATTTTACACAAATTATACATTTAATATTTTAGGAGACAACAAGGCTATCTAAATTAATTTTCACTTCTCATGCTCTGAAAGTGCTTGTTTGTGCAGGATATAGGCTGCACAAAATCGAATTTTGTGCACAAGGGCATTAATGTATCTACTCATAAATGTATCTATATTAAGGCAAAGTAAATGAGCCATACAGCCAAACGCAATAAGAAGTTCATAGATAGAATTTGTTATTTTATAATATTTACTTTAATTTATTTGCCTTATGTGTTTTTTATGACATAAAAGACATAAAAAAATAAATTCAAGTACCTACGGTAGGTTATTTAATTAATTTAAGAAAATTATTATAAAAAAAAATATTTAATAGTAGGCTGTATAGGTCTGCAGCCCAAGTCTAATATCAATGTCGTAAAATTTCAAAAAAAGATAGCGGCGGGAAACAGCTCTTGTTTGTGCGTGTTTATTAATTTCTTCAATTTATACTACTGTTTTATTTCCTCGCAATCGAAGTGAAAAGCAGAGTTTATAACTCGTCCACAAAACCCTTTTTATCCTCGACATTACTATCAGCCCTCGCCTTCGGCTCGGGCTGCTAAAAATCTCGGATAAAAATGGTTTGTTTTGTGCACTTGTTGTAAAATCTACTATTATCTAATATCTAATATGTATTGACTGAAATCTTCTTTTTGACAACCAAAGTACTAGGCTTGCATACATTCAAGGGAGTCTACCTCATGTTCTGTGGTCTACCTACATATTGTACATAATTGAAATAAAGGTTAAACTAATTATCGAAATACTATCTTCAATAATTCAATTCATGGAAGTTTAGTACTTTTTGTCTGTTTACTGCACAGATCTTGTGCAAAACTTATACGGAAAAAAAGTCGTTTCCGCAATATCTTTTGCGTAGTCAACGAAGTATTCTGTACATCAAACTAAGTAATTAGTTTGATGTACAGAATACTTCGTTGACAGCTTCGTGAAGGGTCCGTTTACACCCTGTATTAAAGATAGTTTTTTTTCTGTTTGCGACACGTTGCGCTTAAATTCTTTACCCTAACAAAAGTACTACATCATCAGCCTACAGCAGTCCACTGCTGGACATAGGCCTCCTCAATCGCACCGCATTCAACTCGATTCTCAACAACTCTCATCCATTTGCTACCAGCCACCCTGCCAGCCAGCCTGAGGGCATTCCCATCTTTATACGCTTGCCCATTCGCGTACTCCACTCAACTACACGTGTATCCCAATGTTTATCGGTTATATGGCCGGCAGGGCCGGATCTAGGGGGGGGCAAGCCGGGGCCCATGCCCCGGGCGGCAAGTTTAGGGGGCGGCAAATTCAAGCTTGGCTGACTTACGGTCAAAGTTGCGATAATGATGAGTTGTAACGATACAACTCATTGATTTCTATCTGACTGGAAAACTGTTCCTGTTGAAGAAGAAGGAGCGCCCTGCAGACACCCCATATGCATACTAGCCCATCGATTTAGATGAGGAAGACAAACTCTTTGAGAGCTAAACTGTAAACCGCCTATTTCAGCACCTGGCTACTAAGGATCTGGCGGACCCGCTTAGATGCCGCTGCCTCGCAGAGCAACTGCGCAGTTGTCAGACTCCTCGACTCTCCCCATAGCTCAGGATTTCTACCTCGAGAAAAGATTGGAGGCACTCCTATACCATGCCAAACCAATGCCGTACAAACTTCTGCTGCATAATCAGGGCCTATCGGAGGAATAGAGATATCATCTATGTACGACTGGGCGCTTCGCGGTTAGCTTCTTCATGGTGTTTGTGTCATCTGTTATGCTGATGACACGCTGGTGAAGGCAAACGTTTCGGCAGGTCGTCTCTTGTATCTTGGCGACAGTTCTGGGGTCGTAGATGGGATCCGAGTCGACGATGAAGTACCTGGGACTTGTCCCTAATTGCCGCATTTTCAGCAGTTGACACCCCGGTTGATGGGCACCGCGAACTTAATCTCGTGGCTACTGCCCAATCTGAGGGGATCCAAATTCTACAGAAGATTATGGTATAGGATATATGGGGATCGTACGGTCCATAGCGCCCTATGGAGTGCCAGTATGGGCGAACAACTTGACGACCTAAATACTGTAATTTAGCGATGAACCCAGAGAGTGATGGCCGTCAGAGTGAAGAGAATAAATCAAACGGTCTCCTTCAAGGCGGCGAGCTTTTTGGCCGGATCACCACCATGAAATCTTGACGTTATAGTCTTTACACAGAACAAGTACCTGATGCGCCGCCAACGACATGATGTCAAGGTGTACAGGGCTGTGCTCCACCAGTTCCTAGTGGTGGAATGAGAAGTTCGCCAACCCAGGTCCGAAACCCAGTGCACATCACTTTTACGGCGATAAGACTCGTGACGAAGAAGTGGCATAAGAAGACGGCATGGCGCTCTCATTTTCCGTCTGGCACAGGTACTCTCCGGGCATTCACTACTGTGGAGACTGCTCCGAAGTCATCACAGAACTTATTAAAAGTTATTTGCGATCATCTATGAGCCAGGAACGTTTGTCAAGTCTCGCAATCTTAGCGATAGAAAATCGAATGGCACATGAAATAAATTATGACAAGGCCATAGACTTCTTTGCAGAACAAAAAGCTAGAAGAGTAAAATGATAATTTCAATTTGAAGTACAATACAATAATACATCCAACTCGTTTTGTTTCAAAGCACAGGGTAGGTACTTTCATAACAACAATATATGTCCTACACGTTCATGTATGTAGGTATATTTGTAAATATATAGTGTAAACACAGAAAGAGCAGCGCTAGTTAGGTCCTTGTGGCATTCTATCTGCGAGGCTTATGCAGGGACGGAACTATATAAGGGCTTTTTGAGCTGCAGCCCAGGGCCCCGCGTGGATATAAAGGGCCCTCAGTCACCTTTTGCAAAAATTGGAGCATGTGGACATTTTGATCTCAAGATCTTTCTCTGAGGAAAGACGTAAAATTTTCGAGCTCGCTTCGCTCGCTCTTACAGCCTTGTTTCTCTTGAATTTTAACTTTGTCCATAAGTCACCTAAGTAACTCCGGTAGTTCGAAACAATTCTAACCTGTCCAAGGTAGGTAAACTGTTAAGTTTTCCAACTGGCTTTGCTTGCTTTTTAGACTACTTTCTTTAGACTTTGTCTAAAAGTCGACCTGTTACCCATTCCTGTATGAAGGATCGAAACAATTCAAACCTATCCAAAGCAAGGTGTCAAAAAATTTTCGAGCTCGCTTCGCTCGCTCATGCAGTCAAATTCCTCCTTAATCTTAACTTTTGAAGTCAACCAAGTAACTCCTGTATGAAGTGACGAAATAGTTCTAATCTGTCCAAAGTAGGGTGTTAACATTTTTGAGCTCGTTTCGCTCGCTCTTGGAGCCTTTTCAAATAACTCTTCAAAACCTAAACTAACCAATCCGAGGTCACGGAGGTGCTAACATTTTTGAAGTGGCTATATGCACTTCAGCTGCATCCGTAAATAGTAAACTTAAAAATCGCACCCTTCTGATAGGCCCCCCTTCTGGCCCAAAAGCTGGCGACGCCCTTGGCCAGGCCCCAAGTAGTATTAGCCCAGGGCCCAACAAACTCATGGTCCACCCCTGGGCCTATGGCCATCATTAGGCGTCTGATGACTGAAATAATGATGATGATAAAAATAAAAATATAGACGGGCGGGGGCGGCATTTTTCAGTTTTTGCCCCGCCTCGAAAAAATTCAAGATCCGGGGCTGATGGCCGGTCCATTGCCACTTCAGCTTACTTATTCTGTGAGCTATGTCGACAACTCTGGTTCTGTGACAGATCACCTCGATCCAAATGCGATCCCTCAGAGAGACTCCAGGCATAGCCTGTTCCATAGCTCGCCGAACGACCTTGAATGTATGGACCAGCCGAGCCGTGAGTGCTCACATTCTGGCCCCGTAAGTCATAACAGGCAGGACGCACTGGTTTAAGACTTTACTCTTTAGGCTCTATGGATTACGTGACGAGAAGACCCGAAGAAGTTTTCCAAATGCCCAGCTGCCCAGTGCAGCTGAATTCTTCTGTTAGTCTCCCTCTTCAAGTTGTTCTAACCAAACTGCAGAGTTTGGCCAAGGTAGACATATTCTGGCATTGCCAAAGTCCGAGGCCATGTGCTTTCATGGGCCTGGGAATGCGCCACCGCCGGGATCCTTACTGACGGTAGAAGGGGTATTCATCGGCGTCGAGTCGACTTTGAAGTACCTAGGACTCGTCGTCGACAGCCGGTGGAACTTCTACCAATATTTCTACATGGTAGCAGAGCGTGGTTGCACCCTGACACCAATGCGTATTGAATAATCAACTAGGCCATCCAGCATCTGCTGCAATTCGTGCAGCGATGCAGCCAACAAAAGTACTAGGCTATGGTGTTTGAATCACAAGTTAACTGTAACAATATTATACAGTAAGTAGTTACCTACACCTACTCAGATACCAGGAACGTAAAAATACACAACTCCTTGAACTTATGCTAGCCTAGTACTTTTTGGTGGGTTATCAATGAAAATACGGATAACCGGATGAGCAAAATAACTTTATTAATTAAAAAGCC
Source organism: Xestia xanthographa (assembly GCA_905147715.2). NCBI lineage: Eukaryota > Metazoa > Arthropoda > Insecta > Lepidoptera > Noctuidae > Xestia > Xestia xanthographa. Next base: position 8,563,207 of record LR990660.1, on the reverse strand, counting down.
GTATTTCGTTTTAAATATGACTGTACCTACTCTGTGACAGCTATGTCGAGGCGAAACAAAAGACAGTGCATCAAAACCAAGAAAAATCACAAGTCGACATAAAGGGATTCGACGTAGGGGGAATGATTCAATTGGACCTGTGGTAATTGCGTAACACAATAACGATACCATTGCTATTCATTTTGACATTCTCAATGTTTTAACAAGATTAATTGCGTTAATCTGAATTGCGATGGCAGGTTTTGTTTTTAAACATCTGGTATGTTGGATTGGCAATTTCTTTCACTCCCTCGGTTTCTGTTAGACCATATCAATCTGCAGATCAATTTGACATTGATTTCAAATGAAAAATCTGGAATTTATGAATTAAATTTTCTCAGTGAAATAGATGCTATGACTTTGTGTTTGGTGGGAGTGGTTTGAAGTTTTATCTGTATCAGGACTACACCGTGTTTGATATAATTGATAAAAAGATACGGTGGTTTATCAGTGATGACCTTTTTTAAAGAACAGGTTTTCTTTTTAATTTCCGTTTTTTGATGATTGCATTCCAATCATAAATCTTTTTTTAAATCCCGAACAACCGTTTGGCAGGCTGCCATAGACAAACAGTTCCATACTAGTAGAATAAACAGTAAATATACGTTTTCCTGAACAAGAATTGCTGATATAGGTAGTTCGTTAATGAAGTTTATATACACACATCAACACGGTGTAGGGATATTTCATACTCAATTGAATAACTCGAAAAGTACTGGCCGCATTGGAATCTACCTACTTTCTACATCTTATACACCGATTTGTTTGTAATTTATCTCAGACTAATTCCAAATTCAAATTTTTGAAAATTCTTTTGTTTCGGTGGCATAAAAATGTCTTGATGTATAGGAGAGGGAATTTTCATTTGTGCGAAATTTAGAAAACAATACGAATTACGTTTAGTTACAGTTTTTTTTCATTTTTAAACGAAAGATAAAGTTAAAATTGAGGTATTGTAGCCATGCAACGCCGACATTTGACGAGGGCGGAGATGTTACGAGCTGTGGGAATGCTGGAAGCTGGATCTGTTCAGCGTAATGTTGCTGAGGCCATAGGGACCCATCAAAATGTAATTTCAAGATTGTGGACACGTTATCGTGCCACAGGTGAAGTAGCGGAGAGGCACCGGGGGCCAAGTCGCATCACTACCCCCAGACAAGACCGATTTTTGCAAATTACTGCGCGAGCACAACCAAATGCAACGGCGACTCAATTGGTCCAAAGGCTGCGAGTGGAACACCAAGTGCTTGTGAGTGACCAAACTGTAAGAAGGCGACTGCATGAAAGCAATCTACGCTCTCGTAGACCACTCCGGGTCCCACCTTTACGGAGAGGCAATCGTGGACGACGATTAGAATGGGTTCGGAACCACGTGGACTGGGGCCGTGACCAATGGTCCAATGTGCTGTTCACGGATGAATCCAGGTTCGGCTTCCATCCAGATTCACGAAGGACGCGTGTTTGGCGAGTTCCTGGACGATGGAGCCGTCTCCAGAACCCTCAGGAAGTTCACCCATACCAAGGAGGAACAATTATGGTTTGGGCAGGAATTCGTCTTGGAGGACGGACGGATCTCGTTTGGGTGCGAGGCAATATGACGGCAGAACGATACGTCCAACAGGTGCTGGGGCCCGTAATCTTGCCCCACAGAACACAAATAGGGCAAGATTTCCTGCTCATGCACGACAATGCCCGGGCACACACGGCGAGAACGGTAGCAGCTTGGTTACATACACATAATGTTAGGGCCTTAGACTGGCCTGCTCAATCGCCAGATCTAAATCCCATTGAGCATGCGTGGGATATGCTGCAAAGAAGAGCTCTGAAGGAAGTTCCTGAAAATCTGGCTACAGAAGATCAACTTTTTGCGCAACTCAGAAGGACATGGGACAATATTCCGCAGCAAGACATTGACAACCTTGTTCTGAGCATGCCGAATCGTTGCCGATGTGTTATGAACATCATGGGCGCTTTCTCAGACTACTAACTTCAAGTTTATAAACACAAATTAAATGATTTTTCTATTTTTTTCAGTTTTTACTCACAAATTAAAAGTTCATTCATATACGGTTTCCGTCTATGCTTCATTTTTTTTCCATAAAATCCTGAAATTTTAATCTATACCTTAACCATTATTAAAAAATGGTAGAATATTAAATAACGTATCTTTTAAATATATACATGTCATATAAATAATTAACACGTTGATAGTAATTCGCTTTTTTTAAAATATCCCTAGACCGTGTTGATGTGTGTATATTACAGGCATTTTAATTACAATAAAATTACCTAATAGAAATCTGAGGAAGCGAGTAAAAATTGTAACGAAGTGATTTAAAATAACCTTGAGAAAGTAGGGCAAAATAACCTGGTATCCATATTATTGTTATAAAGGCCAAAGTAACTCCGTTTCTCTGTTACAATTTTACGTCTTATCGGCTGAACGGATTTTGATGAACCTGGATTAACACATTGCATATTTAAACATAGGATCCTGGTAGTACAGTTATGACCTGGGTAAGGACAGAATATAGTCCGTTAATTTAAGGCCTTCAAGCGGGCAAAGCCGCAGGAAACACTAGTGAAAAATATGTTTATCGACAGAGTACCCCAAGCAATAACCGACACTTGGATCCAATGCCTAGCTATATATATTGCAAATGACTCGTTTCCTCATTTATTTCTTGCGATTCCCGTTACGAGACGACAAACATGATCTCTAATTCATACCTCGCTTCAAGAACACGGATAATAAACATACATAAACTTGCGCCATAAAGGCAGAAACTGCGTCATCTGCTATTCTCTCCAGGGTAGCCCGCGAAATTCAAAATTTCCTTACGTTTTTTGTAATTTGCAGGCCAGTGCTAGTAGCCGAGTGCAATTAGACAAAAAATACTCAAAAGTTGGAACGAAGTTTATAGTGGTCGGATTTTCATGGGACTTTTTTTATTGAGTTCCTAGAGGAGTGGAGAAGAAAGTTAAAAAAAAATAATTTCGCCGCTCGCGACTTTTTTTTTTGAATTTTCTTTGGAATATTTTTTTTTCGTTTATGGCTAACTTCAAATTCGACGAATTCATATTGTAACGTAATAGCTGTGGTAATAGTGTGACCTGCGTGCATCCATTAAATGCTAATTTGGTCTGTTTCTTTGTTCATTGTTGTCGATGTAATGCAATATTTCAAGTATTTTTTATTTTTTTTTTATTTTCTCTTATTATTTTTAAAATTTTGAATTTTAAGACCAAGATTTCTTTTGAAATTGGTAACTGATACTTTTTCACAGATACTGGACCGGAAAGTATTAATGAAGACCACAGTGTAGTGACTTAAATTCATTTGGAAATGTTAGAAAATCGTCTACGTTAATGAAAGCATTTTTTTTTCAAATACTGTTATGAAACTCAATGTGTAAATTATTGCCCTAATCCTCATTTTATTAGCTATCTAATGAGGTATAATAAGAAGAAAAATATTGAAGGATACTTGTTAAATATTGGTTTCTGCTGAAAAAGTAAAACATGACTCGACTATAGGTTGTATGTTGATTAGAATATTATTCGCGGCTGTAAAACATTGATATCGATTATTTGATGATTATAATTCTGTAACTACATACGTCTTACAGCAGACACATACAACGCAGCACTGGCCTGCAAATTAAAAAAAACATAAGAAAATTTGAATTTGGCAGGATGGTTGAAGCATTCATCTTAATCGATTCCATATTGCTTCGTTTATGTTCATACCTCTGGCGAAGTATTATATTATCTGTGCCTCTGGTCATACACGCACGCCGATTGTGAGTATACTACGCACCTGTACTCTCTGAAGAATATCACCAAAAAGACTAAGAACTTTAGGGATTTGTCTGCTGCACCTAATAATTTATTTACCATCTACGTGCATTCTCCAGTCAGAAATATCGGGAACTCAGAATAATTGAAAATCACGGAAGATATCCCGCAACTGACCGTGTAAGATTACCAATAAGGTCAGTGTAAATATTTCCTTCTAGGCCAGGGTGTTTCTGATCGACGCTGACAGCCGAGATCCTTACCATTATGTTTAAATGATTGTTAGGTTATACCTAGCACATCTAATACTTTTCATTTGGGCAAAAATAACTACTCCCGACGTTTCCACCCATATCTGCATTTAGTTACTCGCCTTTCACGTTTAATAATAACAAAAACACATACATCAAGAATAACTTAAAAATTAACACCTATCAATAATTCAGTAAAAAATTTGAGTATGGCATACTATGACCGTACGTCAGGCGATGTTGCAGGCGCGTGCGAATTCCGGCTTTTCGCCACTTTCCGTCATTTGTTCCTAGTAATTAGTCGTTATTAATTAAGTTATCCGCTCAGTTATGCGGCGTGACCGCTGTGCGTGTGTGCTCGTGGAAGTGGGAATTAGGTTTTAGTTCCGTTAATAGTTTCACTGAGAGCTTGTACTTCTTGTAGTCTACTCCTCGTGCTTAGTTTAGTCTTTAACGATCTAAGTGGGTTACACTGTTGACTTCAAGGCTTTCATTTATTACTAGGTAGGTACTTGTCTTTTGAGAACGCACCGTGACGTATGTATTTTTCTTCATCGTGGGTTTTCGATATACCTACCATAAGTACTCCTCACGCATGCGGGAGTTTTGCTACAAGGCGTTTAATGAGGCTGCCGGGGTTACGGGACTGTTCGAAAGAGATACCGTGGCCCTGGAACACAAAGGGCGATGAAGGAACATGGATGGGTTTGAGTCAGTAAAAGTCTGACACTCCCTCCTGCTCCGCCCAGAGCGGGAGGAGTCATTTGATGATTTCCCATCCGGAAAAAAAAAAAGGTTTAATGAGTCGGCATGGCTTAGCTACTAGCTAGCTAGATATTGCATTCGGTAGATGAATAACAGTCCAACGCTCTTTAGAACGCGGTTCTCATCAAAATTTTCAATTAGCGCCAAAAATTTCTCAAACATTGAGAGATAGAAGATAGCTGTTTCTAAACCAGTATGTATGTCATAAACTACCTACAATGGTACAGAAATCGATCCCCTGAGAATAAAAGGTAGTTACTTTACTATAACCATGCCTAATTAGAAGTAACGCGTTTATGTAACCTTTAACCCAACACGGCAATGTTCGTGACTGTAAATTACGAGTAGTCGTTTTGGTTCAAATAAGAGTTCATCTGCCGAACACTGTTCTGTCAACCTATAATTCTCAAAGACAACCAACCTTTCAAACCCTAAATAATACAGGGTGTAAAAGATCTCATCACGAAACCGTCAACCAAGCATTCTGTACATCAAACTATGTAACTTTACGTAAAAATTATTGCTGGGAAACTAGGTACTTACCTACTTATTTTTTTGGGGTGAAAAATCATGTTTTGTGGTAGAACTCAATGTAACGCACTCAAAACATTGTGCTTATGGATGGATTGAATAGTACGGGGGTCGTGGAGGTGTTTAAAGTAAAAATCTTACATTAAAAACTTGTATTAAAAAAAAAACTTGTCAAAAAGTTGGAACTTTGACCCCCAATACCTCCGTAACTAGAAGGTTTTCAGATATGGTGTAGAAAAAAAATGATCGTAATGACGAGGAGAACAAGTGCCTTTCGGCTTTGTTTAGAGGTGTTTTCCACCCTTTACAATTTCTTTAAAAAAACCACACGAGGAATGTCTCCTGTATCGTGGTTGCGTTTACAAACATTTAAACTGACAAACAGCCAGACCCGGAACAACTACCTATACTGTAGTACCTTACAAATATTAATTTATTCCGTACGGGAATCAAACCTGCGTCACGCAGCTCAGCAGCCAAGCACTCGGCCTCGTATTAATACAAGGCTTGTTACATTAGATTATTTAATCATAATGTCATATTTATGTTCCAGGTACTTAACCGAGGCTGTCCATCCAACTGGAAAATCCCTTAATCGGCTATTACGTCACTTACGAAGGGACGAGTGCCGAAAATAGGTTTAATGTTAGCCGTATGGACCTTTTATCCGAGCCTTATTTAGGATAGCATGATAAAGAGCTATAGAGGCACTAATTGAAGTTGTCACATGTGAATATATAGAGGTCAATCACCTTAATGCTTCCTGCCCGCTTAGCATGAACGCCGTAGAAACGAAAGAGACTCGACAAATCCTTTGTTCATCTGTCATTGAATCGACAAAATGACAGATGAACAAAAGATTTGTCGATTCTCTTTCGTTTCTACAGCGTTCATGCTAAGCGGGCTGGACGCGAATTGGTGTCATGTAAAAATATATTGTACTGGCGTACGTCACGCGGTTTCACCCGCGTAGTTCCCGTTCCCGTGGGATTCCGGGGATTAAATATAGCCTGTGTTACTCAGGGTGAATGTAACTTTCTAATGGTGACAGAATTTTTGAAATCGGCGCAGTAGTTTTTGAGTTTATTCATTACAAACATACACACAAAAATACAAATTTTCCTCTTTATAATATTAGTGTAGATATGTACACAAAAAAGTATGTAAAAGTAATAAGTATAGTAAGTAGTAAGTGTAATAGGTATGTAAGTATGTAAAAGGAAATTTAATTTAATACGCAATGGTTTGAACGATCCATAGAAAAATTGCATCTACAGATGCAATTTTTCTCCATTGTCCAATTTTTTTCCATTGTTGCGGTGTTCGCAAGCAGCGTGATTTGTATGAAAACTTGCCCCACGGCAAAAACTTTTGTCCAGCAACGGACATGACTATTCCGATTAACAGAAGAACATATTATTATAATAAAATTTCTAAAACGTCACTAAAAGTCACGCTTCATTAAATAAATACGTGCTTAGTTCAGTAAACTTTACATTCCCATCTCGAAGTATGACCTTCGCATTTGATAGAATACTTGAAGAAAATCGAATACCGAGTAATAGATTGAATATCTAATCTACAGTTCTATAGCATAATCCACATACTCCCCACACTATTCCTACCCTTCACTTCGAGGTAAATGGAACTAGAGACGTGAAAGGAGGAATCCTGTCAATGCAATTAAAGTTGGTTCTGTCCAATCTTCTCGCGCAGTAATGGAATGCTTTTAAAAGCTGGCTATAGAAGGTTCGATAACTAGATTTTCGTATACTACCACTTCTTCCAGGGTGCTGTCAAAGTGGCTTTCACACGTAAGTCTTTCTAGTACAAAATGTATCTGCATCTACGCTAAACTTCCCGCATTGCGCTACCTACTGCCGAGATCTACTATCCGCTTTAGAACCCACGTTTTCGCAGGTGACCTTATAAATAAACTAGACCAAAACTAGGCAACGCATTCTAAACATAATTGGGCGTTACAGCACCGATTATGTCTTTGCATCAAGAATACTGGCATTAAGGCAGGTTTATATTGAGACAGGGCTGTTGACAGTCACAATCGGTAGGTCACTAGCGGGTAAAATAGACGGGCTAAATACAATGTGTCAAACGGACCCTTTAGTCTTTACAAAGCCGTCAACCAAGCATTCTGTACATCAAACTAAGCAATTAATTTTTAGTGCGTTCTGTTCTGACGTCATGAGCCCCCCACTCCCGAGTTTTGATGCGTTTTATCTTTGTCAATATTCATTGATTTACGAAAACAAAAATACACCAATGCTCTGACGGACTAACTAGATTTGCAATTTATTGAAAGTGGAAACTAGCCTATTCTACGCAAAAAATATTGCTGGGAAACGATTATTTTTTCGGTGAGAAATCACGGTTTACGGTAGGACTCAATCTAGCGCAAAACATTGTGCATTGAATAGTTCAGGGGTCATGGTCATGGGGGTATTTAAAGTAACGTTATAAGTTATAGGTAAATAAAAAAATACAAGTTTTTGATGTTATAACACTTATAACATCAAAAACTTGTTTTTTTTTTTATTTACTTTTAAAAACTTGTGGAAGAGTTAGAACTTTGACCTCCAATATCTCCGTAACTAGAATGAGTAGAGAAAAAACATTAGCGAGGAGAGCAAGTGCCTTTCGGCTTCGTTAAGTCTTTTTACACCCATTATGTTTTAAACATCAAGCCCACAATTACGCCAGCGACGCTGTCGACAATCACTGTCTCAATATAAGCCTGCCTTAAAATGAATGGCGTCATTCCGAAATGTCAGTGGCGTGCGGCGTGCCAAATCAAAACAATATGGAACCGAACGGTATGTGGCAACTGGCGATGCAGATTTAAATCATAATGCTAACTGTTAGTGCCTTAACTGTAACGGCATAATAATATCTTGAGACGATGGATTTGAAAGGCTTTTTCATCTAGGAAATGGATGAAGGAAACGCTAATGCGAAGAAGACTTCAATAAAGATCCATTATCTGCCTAGCCTTTACCCAACTATGTTGGGGTCGGCTTCCAGTCTAACCGGATGCAGCTGAATACCCGTATTTAACATGGAGCGACTGCCTATCTGACCGCCGCATCCCAGTTAGTACTAGGCAATACGATACCACTTGGTAAAACTGGTTGCCAGACTTTTTGGGCCACTGACTACCCGTAACGACTGTCCAAGATCTACAAATGACAACCTGGACGAACAGCTTAACAATAGATCATGCCTTTATTTATTATAAAATGGGTCATCGCTTGACCTTGATCACGCCTGATGGAAAGCGATTGATGAGGTCTATGATGGAACGAGCGTGCCCAGAAGATGCATGTTCACTCTTGCTTTGAGGATGGGAACACATCCGGGGCTGCGGGACTGTTCGAAAGAGATACCGTGGCCCCGGAACACGTCAAAGGGTGATGAAGGAACATGGATGAGTTTTAGTCAGTAAAAGTCTGACACTACCTCCTGCTCCGCCCAGAGCAGGAGGAGTCATTTGATGGTTTCCCATCCGGAAAAAAAAAAGGGTTAGAACACAGATGAAGGCAGAGCGTTCCACACTTTGGCAGTGCGCATAATAAAAGTGGAGAAGCGCTTAGTACGACTCATCGGGATATCTACCAAGAGCGTATGGTACGCCGCAGTACGTCTGTTAGTCTGGTTGTAAAAGGTTAGAAGCTGGTGATATTATTAGTCTGGTTAAAAGGGCCTATGATAAAAAAGAGTTCTGAAAAAGGAAAATCCCAAATTCTGGATGCTGTGGACAAAACCAAGAAGTGCCAAAGACTAAGTCAGTAGCCTATGCCTTTTGTTATTATATTTTTAATCATCTTTATCTACAAGAGCTATAAACATAATATCATAAACATCGATCGCAGTTTATAGTTTACTAGCTGACCCGCGCAACTTCGTCTGCGTCACATAATATAGCTTATAGCTGTTCCCCGCGGTTTCACCCTCGCTGCTCAGCACCTGTTGGTCGTAGCGTGATGTTATATAGCCTATAGCCTTCCTCAAGAAATGGACTATCCAACACTAAAAGAATTTTCCAATTCCAACCAGAAGTCCCTGAGATTAGCGCGTTCAAACAAACAAACAAACTCTTCAGCTTTATAATATTATATATAGTACTAGCTGACGTCCCGCGGTTTCACTCGCGTAGTTCCCGTTCCCGTGGGAATACGGGAATAAAATATAGCCTATAGCACTCACGAATAATGTAGCTTTCTAATGGTGAAAGAATTTTTGAAATCGGTTCATTAATTCCGGAGATTACCCCCTACATACAAACTTACAAAAATACAAACATACAAACTTAAATATTAGTATAGATAGATTAGAAAAGTTCAACAGCACCGCTTTGTTTACGTTGTTGGATAGATCAGCAAAAAAATCAGCAGTAATTAGCATATATGTGTTCAATACTCGTGTAATACGAGTCTCCCACATTCACTATCGTACAATGGTAGTAATTAGTCACATTAGCAATTAGATCACAATGCTAGCAGTGATTAGGTACATGTTATCATACGATTTGTACTGTTATTTCAGTTGAATGAATCACAGGAAAACCGTGGCGATAACAGTTTTTGGGATACCTATCTGGCTCTCTTCATTCAAAATTAACACTGGTGTTGATTCTATTGTGCACAAACTAAACTTAATTTAGGGTATTGCTATCTTTTTCTCTCTTATAAAACGGGAAAGAGACAGACGTAATTTAGAGCTGTCAAATTTAATTGGAACTAATATTTCCATACAAATGAAGGGTGCACGTAAAAACATGTCGACTAAAAACACGGTGAAGCGCATCAAGCGCAAGGCATAAACTAGTTTGACATCTCTAACTTAGTTCATAGCTATAGCCGTCCTTTTCTCGCATTGCCGTTTAGTAAAAGATAGCAATAGCCTAAATTAAGTTTAGTGTGTGCACAACAGAATCGACACCATTGTTTTATATTTGGACAAACTTTTTGTTCATAACCTAAAATCATCATCATCCGTAGCCCGACTAGGACTCTATTTGCTTGTGCTACCCTAAGTGGGATATGGCATGGAGGTGCATGCCATATCCCACTTAGGGTATCCAGAACCCGGGGAATCCCAGGTTTTACTATGGAACTGAAACTGGGTACTGCATGCCCTAATCCAATTATGAAATTTTGTATGTTTGTTACTCATCATCATCATCCTATTAATGTTCCCACTGCTGGGACACAGGCCTCCTCTCTATGAGAGGGAATGGGCTTTAATCCACCACGCGGCCGGGCCCAGTGCGGATTAGTAGATATCACATGTCTTCGAATTTTTTGGTTCTAGGACAATGTCGATTTCCTCACGATGTTTTTCTTCACCGTTTTGAGAGTAGTGGTGATGAAATAAATTACACAAAGTAATGCGCCTGTCTGGGTTTGATTGAACCCAGGACTTACTGTTCGTAAGTCGGGGCCGCCACCATTAGGCCACCGCTGCTCCGTTTTTTTCAATCACGCAAAAATGGCGGATTTTGATGAAATTTGGCACACAGATAGTTTAAAACCTGCATTAGCAAATGATATTTTTTCCGGCCCACGCAGATGAAGGCGCGGGCAGAAGCTGGTAATTAAATATTTTATGACTCCTCGTTCCAATTCTTCCCGATTCAGTAAATTAATTGATATTTTTATTATACCTATCGAAATTTTATGCTCTCAAGATGTTAAATTCGAACGTGACCGATTTTATTTTGACGTTCTGCCCAAACAGTGAAGAAAAACAATCGTTGTGACTCAAAATATTACTTTTGTATGGAACGAACAATGTTCGAATAAGTACGTGTTTGTATAATATTGCTAAGCTATACTAGAAATAATCGATTAAACAATCGGCATGAAAGTCTAATCGATTAGCCATGAATTTAATGGAACGCACCAACGGAATCGACACCATTCTTAGACCTTTTTACAGAATATCAATTTGGTCAATAAGATGGGTTTTAAGGTATGATATTGTAGAGCAACTGTTACTCGGAGTAAGGCCAAGGAAAAGATGGGTAGATTGTGTGAGGAATGATATGAAAGAGAAAGGAGTAAATGATGCCGTGACGTGTGACAGGGGGGAATGGAAGAAGAAGACGTGTTGCGCCGACCACGAGTAGAGTGTGACAAGGGGAGATAGATGATGATGATGATGATGATGATTGTATCTGTTGCTCGAATATTTGGTTCACAACGAATTGAAATGGTAAAAGAACGAGCGTTGACGGACCAATAGCCGGATGGGTGGACGGCAATCGGCATGCAGATCATCGCCAGGAAGACCTGAATGAGACTCGACTAGACCAAGAAATTATAGCGCAAAAGGCTGCCGATTATTTTCAAAATCAAAGTATTTATTCCAAATAGACCAGTTACAGGCACTTTTGAATAGTCGAAACAAATACGAAAATTAAATGTAGCTACAGTCCCAGACACAAGACATAAAAACTGTGAAAGTCCTGTAGTTGCCCATTCCCTAGCGTAGATCTCTATGGAGAAGAACGGGCAAAAAACTCCATGGACACTTTTTAGGGTTCCGTACCCAAAGGGTAAAAACGGAACCCTATTACTAAGACTTCGCTGTCTGTCCGTCGGTCCGTCTGTCCGTCTGTCTGTCACCAGGCTGTATCTCATGAACCGTGACAGCTAGACAGTTGAAATTTTCACAGATGATGTATTTCTGTTGCCGCTATAACAACAAATACTAAAAACATAATAAAATTAATATTTAAGGGGGGCTCCCATACAACAAACGTGATTTTTTTATAATAATTGGTACGGAACCCTTCGTGCGCGAGTCCGACTCGCACTTGGCCGGTTTTTTAAATCAGAATATTTTTACAAAATCTTGGTTACATCATTCATGTTGAGATAGTACATTATGTGAGAACAATGTAGCAAGATGTGCACGGTAAAAGTGTCCATAGTAAAAAAAAAAAAAAAAAAAAAATCCATTCTAGACCAGTCCCAACTGACAGCGCTTGTTCACGAACATGACGCATGTATCAGCATCAGCACCATTCAACTCAACCATTTTGAAGGGAACTAAATGATCCGACACACGCGCCACCATCAGCGAGACATTTGAGTGTGTTATTTAAACTTCATGTACAATAGTGGTACATAGACGGGCTTAATGCCACAAGGCATTCTCTACCAGTCAACCTTTGGGTTAAATAGGACAACAAACGATTTACCTAACAAACCAAATTTTAAATACTTTCATCAATTACTCGCTTCAGAGGCGAAAAAAATCCGATGAAAGCATAATCGTCACGAATTAAAAAGCAAGCAGTAAGTATGTAATTCTATATGGTAGGCCAATCTCGATAAGCCACGAAGTTCTGCGATATGCATCTATTTAACTATGCACGCAACGAGATTAGCTATATATTTATACGCAACATGCATATCTAAACTTGTAACTTCTAACCATCTGCATGCAAGACTTGCATTCAGAACTAGCTTACTCCTATTAAACTAGGATTGACATCACCGCCTAACTGAAGATCTTACGTCATGAGCTAAACACGCGACTTTAGACCTTATAAGCAAACAGTATTACGGAGCTAATTGTTAGACACGTAATCTGATAGTTAAGTATTAAACTAACTTGGCAGCTGATACTCTTATCAAGTTCTAAATTGATTAGCAAGTGCAAGTATGTTTCGCTAAAAGTGTGTCATGTCAATGACCTTTATTTAGTTGAGTGTTGATACAATGTGTTTTAATTAACAATTTCATATGTAGTAGTAAGGAAGAAAATCGGAGCAGTCTTTGGGGACTGCCGATAGAAGTGAAAACAAAAAGTACACAGGCCCCGCCCCAGCCGTAGCACTGGTAATGCCCCGCATATACCTATGTGGTGCTACGCCGTAGCGGATGCTACGAGTGCTACGAACGGCTACGAAGCTTAACCGCATGTTACGTTACGTGACGATGAGTTCAATGTTTTTCCTTCACCCAAAAAGTGCTCAACGCACCTAAAGAAGTTTTCACTTCAAAAGTATTTATTTGAATAGCACAGAACAAAACAATTGTATCACATTAAATAAAAAATAAGACGTACTTAAACTAAACTGGTCCTGTACGAGGCCAGAAGTTCCTTTAGATGTAATGTATTAGATATTTGATGGGTCCCAAAGGGGACATCTTACGGTTACTTGGGGAAGAAGTGTTTCAAAATTTCAAGACTGCTCAGCTATATCTGACATCGATCTTGCCAACTAATTTAAATTAAAAACTTGCAAATCATCCATAAATTTTAATAAGGCTAACAATCAGCACTTATATTCCTTACCAGCTTGAGTTACCGCTTTCTCATGTTTTAGCATAATCTGGTATTTTAGGTTATATTCAGGTATTTTAAAAGCCATTTGAAAATAAAAATCCTCAATCACTAATTACTATTACAAACAGAATGGTATTTGCTCACGCGCATCGCTTAGCCGAAGACTCGCATGTTATGTCTAAGCAAATACGTTTGAGAAGCAGTTCTACCGGTCTCATGACTACTTACTAGCCGTAATTGCTTACCTTTGAATGAACCCTAGCATCCCACTAATCGTTTTTCTTATTACCATTGGAAATGCTTTGGTGTTTAGTTTATTTTAATACCAGTTAGACAACAAGATCCGTGTGGAGTAAAATATTTTGGTTTTCTTTTTTTGTCACAGGGATTTTCAAACAATCAATTTATTCATCTATACGTAAGCCAAGTCAGAGGCCCATAGAACTCTGAAACATGATAAACATGTCCAGGACAATCCCATGCCACTTCAGCTTGTGAACTCTGCAAGATTGTCAGCAACTCTAGTTCTTTTCCGGATCTTTTGCATCAAGGAATTTTGACGTGACAACGTCTTATAAATTGGTTTGCCGGGTGACACTTCAAGAAACTGCGTTACGCTCCGCTCACGTTATGCGCTCACAATGAGAGCGAGTGAGAGGCACGCGTCCCTTCCACTCGGGCATGGTTAGCCCGCCTAAGAGCGAGAGAGACAGACATAAAAAGTGAAAGGCACGCGCACTCAAAGTCGTTGTCACGTAAAACTTTCGCCCGTATACCGACTTTACAGGCAACCAATTTTTTCTTCTAGTAATTTAAGGTACTTAAGCTATGGAATCAGCTATGCTCAGAACCATCGTTCATTCTACAGCGCGCTCAAGAACCCCACACGATAAAGAAAAGTCTTCTATAGGTCATCGGTCTTTCGATAAACATGTCCAGGACAATCCAATGCCATTTCAGCTTGTGAACTCTGCAAGATTTGTCGGTAACTCTTCTTTTCCGGATAATTACGTTTCAGATCTTTTGCATAAAGGAATCTTCTTCTTCTAGTAATTTAAGGTACTTAAGCTATGGAATCAGCTATGCTCAGAACCATCGTTCATTCTACAGCGCGCTCAAGAACCCAACACGATAAAAAAAAGTCTCCTATAGGTCATCGGTCTTTCGATAAACATGTCCAGGACAATCCAATGCCACTTCAGCTTGTGAACTCTGCAAGATTTGTCGGTAACTCTAGTTCTTTTCCTGATAATTACGTTTCAGATCTTTTGCATAAAGGAATCTTCTTCTTCTAGTAATTTAAGGTACTTAAGCTATGGAATCAGCTATGCTCAGAACCATCGTTCATTCTACAGCGCGCTCAAGAACCCCACACGATAAAGAAAAGTCTTATGAAGGTCATCGGTCTTTCGATAAACATGTCCAGGACAATCCAATGCCACTTCAGCTTGTGAACTCTGCAAGATTTGTCGGTAACTCTTCTTTTCCGGATAATTACGTTTCAGATCTTTTGCATCAAGGAATCTTCTTCTTCTAGTAATTTAAGGTACTTAAGCTATGGAATGAGCTATGCTCAGAACCATCGTTCATTCTACAGCGCGCTCGAGAACGCCACACGATAAAGAAAAGTCTTCTATAGGTCATCGGTCTTTCGGTAAACATGTCCAGGACAATCCAACGCCACTTCAGCCTGTGAACTCTGCAAGATTTGTCGGTAACTTCTAGTTATTTTCCGGATACTTACATTTCGAATCTTTTGCATCAAGGAATCTTCTTCTTCTAGTAATTTAAGGTACTTAAGCTTATGGTATAAGCTATGCTCCAAGAACCATCGTTCATTGAATTGCGCGCTCAAGGACCTTAAATTACAAACTTATATGATTTGGTAATAAAAATATCTTTAACAGTATCTACGAAGGCACAAGCATTGCCCAGATTGGCCTTCCTTTTATCTCCTTTCACTAGATTCTATACAAATATTTGAAGAGTTTACAACTCTTTAATCCTGGTTTGCTCTTCTACTATGTACTCGCTGAGATTATGACGTAATTTTATAGTACGCAAACATATTATCTTATCATGAGTTACTGTACTATTACTTCCTTTAGAGGTATTTCCATTCAAATATACTTGGAATGTGCTAAGCCACACCTATATTAGTATACAGGGTGTAAACAGACCCTTCACGAAGCCGTCAACCAAGCATTATGTACAGTCGGGGTCTTTTCCGCCTGACCATTTTAATTTTTTTTCACTTGAAACATGCGGAGGCGCCGAGCCACGCCCCCTTAAAGTTTTGGCCTATTAGGAAAGTCTCAACTTTGGCGCGCAAAATAACAATAACTCTCGTTTGGCGTGCTTCGTCAGTGCGCTCGGCCGATTCGGTATCTTTTCATTCATTATTTCTATACCTTTGTATAGAAATAATGAACAACGGGGCGACGGGCGGGCGGGCGGGGGGACGGGTCAACGGGGCGGGGCTAGAGAGCGTTTCTATGTTGCGAGTGCAAGCAAAAATAAGCTTAGTGGTGGTCAGGCGGTACTGTCCTCGATAGTACCTACATTAAACTAAATAACCCTACGCAAAAATAATTTCTGGGAAACGATTTTTTTTTTGGGGTGTTAAAACAGTTTTTATGGTAAAACCCAATGTATCACACTTAAAACATTGTGGTAATGGATTCTTTGAATAGTAAACGGGTCATGGAGGTACCTAATTTTAGCACAGTAATTATTACCTTATAAACTAGTACTTATTAAAAAAAAACTTGTGAAAAACTTGGAATTTTGACCTCCAATATCTCCGTAATAGAAGGTTCCCAGGTATAAAAATGAGAGAACCAGTGCCTTTCGGCTTCGTTACGGGTATTTATACACCCTTTATAGTTGAATATTCGGAAACTATGCAGAATATTTCTTACTCAAAATTGTGTGGATTTTATAAGCAATGTCCACACTAATTGCATAATTATAAAGCGATAAGTGTGGCTCTTATGTCACAAACAAAGATATTTTAATAATTACCTAGGTAATCCATATGTAATCTTAACGTTGTCATTACATAACACAACTTAGAACAGTACATAATAATAATGAATGACAACAAACATCACTATTCAATCAACAACAAATTAATTCATGTGCTCACACGCCTCACACCAGTTATTTTCTGTGCATGACGCGTATGTCCTGCGCATGATTAGATTATCCTGCGGTTTGCGAAACTAACGGAAACGACACATTACGTCGGTTCATGGATTTGTATTTTAGGGGCAAACTGACAGCAATTTTGCAGCAGTGCAAGGTCATTGGATAAGAAACTGGAGCGTTTGTTACACTCTCAAAATTCCACGATTGAGCATATCCGAGCAAAGTAACAAATAAAGCTAGAAAGCTTGTAGGCTGATGCTCCAGAGTAGCCCGCGAAATTCAAATTTTCTTACGTTTTTTGCAATTTGCAGGCCACTGCTAGGTTGTATGTTGATAACATTATTATTCGCGGGTGTAAGACGTACGTAGTTACAGAATTATAATCATCAAAATTATCAATACAACCCTCGCAAGTTCATATAGGTGTAGGAAACAAAAAAAAAGCAGAAAAAGTCATTTCTACACCTTTATGAACGTGGAGGGTTGTATTGATGATTTTGATGATTATAATTCTGTAACTACGTACGTCTTACACCCGGCTACCCTTGAGCATTCACCTTAAATACAATTTCGTGCCTCCAAACACTAATCGCCTCTCTGGCGTAGCTTCCCCCATTTGCTTTCACCGATTCCTGACCCTAGCTTACAGCTTTCTTAGTCCTCCATCCTGGCCTAGACTTCTCCCAAAAGCAAATCCTCCGACCTCTACTTCGACTTTGGTCTCTTGATATCACATAATAATAAAGCTTAGCAGTAACACAATACGAATGGCCAAAGTCGACCAAATCTTGATTTTGGCAGAGGACATCACGCGGTGAACTTGACAGAGCATCAAAAGAATTAAGAATTGTGACTATGCACTCCGCAGCTCTAAATGATTTAGGACTCTTTTAAACTTATAGCGGAATAGCCATGTGCGACGAAAATTATTACGAGGACCAAGACAAAAGTAAAAGTGAGCCAGCGGTTTTAGTCTTTAAAGATCCAAGTTATTTTAGCTCAACGAAAAATGTTACCAATTAATTTTCACTTTGTTCTCCAAGTCTTGGCGTTCATTAGTCTGAGCAGCCATTACAAAGTGTCAGTTGCGAAACTTGAAATACTAGCTAGACAAAGTTTATAAAAACATCGTAGAACAATATACAACGTGTCTCAATTGCACATAGTCAACAGGTTAGATCATCGAATACTATTCTATTAGGCTAATTGTATACAATTGTGAAGATACAACGAAGGAGGG
This sequence comes from Xestia xanthographa, assembly GCA_905147715.2. Lineage (NCBI taxonomy): Eukaryota > Metazoa > Arthropoda > Insecta > Lepidoptera > Noctuidae > Xestia > Xestia xanthographa. The sequence continues at coordinate 8,545,117 of LR990660.1, read as the reverse complement.
AGTCTATGAACGAAAATAAAATTAAACAGATGTCTGTTGGATTGGCGCGTTCAAATATGGCACGTGACATCAGTGGAATACTGAAGAAATAGAAGACAAAGTCGCATATCAAGGTTTAATACAATACTTGGGAGTACAGGCTAAACTGTCTTTGTCGATAGATCGTATTAGGTTCCTTGAATACAGCCCCATCTGATGATAGGTGTTGATAAATCATTAGTACTCCCCACGAAGAAAAATGTAACGGTAAAGTCCAAGATCAAAGAATCGTTTAACAGATGACGCATTGATCTGCACGTTTAGAGTTACAACTCAATTGAGCGAAATTTATCTCCATGAAGTGTTTGAACAAGCAAGAGCTAAGAAATTCCGTCGAACAAAAGCAACAAAATACTAAATCCTCTCAATAATTTAACAAGTTTTACAACCGACAACCCTTTACTAACCGTACAGCAATAATCCTAACAGACGGCACGGCGACATTACTCGGCACGAGTGCGGGATCAAATTGACATATCCGCCTTCCTAATGCATTCATGAACAGGACACCCGACCCAGGCGGGAATACTTCACACTCACAGTCTCACACGACTGATTACGGTTACTCGTATTGAAATATGGCCCCTGGGTTAAGAAAAGGTCACCTTCCTTGGGTGTTGGGACCTTTAAGTTCAAGATCAAGAGTCAAGACATGGACGACACTTTCTATACAACATTGCAACTGTTCATTTTATAACGCATCGTCGAGTGTGTCCTATACACCGGTTGACAGCTTGTTTGTAATCATCTTACCATCAGCCAAGCAGTGATCTTATAGCTTCGTTTCTTTGTAGCAATCTAACCGAGAGACTCATTTATTGCCGTCTCTATAGACATTGACTGATTATATTAGTCTATCAATTTGTAAATTATTAATAGGATCTCGCCTACAAGAGGCTTTCGAGAGCTTTATCAATAAGATGAGGTAATGAAGTGACAACCTCTATCACTCAAGATTACAAATAAATCATATAAACATCATGTTAAACGGCTTAATTTGATCCTAATGGACAAATAGTCTTTTTCTTGATTGCACACAGAATTAAAGGATATACATAAATTGCAAATACATGAATTTATTTAACCTAAGTACAAGATATTCACATATTGCTATTAATGATGACGGGCAACAGTATTAGCTTTGCAATAATACCATCGGAAATGCGAATGGAATAATAATGTACAAACTACCGGTAGGGTACCACAATACGCATCGTGAAATGAGAATTTACTGCAGGACTTCTAAAACAACATAGAACGAGGTTCTTCAGATTTTGGAAACGAGATTCAGTAACAATGTCGAAGTAAATTTACACAAATTTGAAATGGATGTTCAAGATGTCTTACATTACAAAATCGGAGAGTTACTACAAGATTTGTAGGGAGAAACTTTGAGATCTACACCACCGATACACGAGTTGAACAAGAAGTTAGTACCGACACAGCCAGTACACACTGAATCGGTATGCGAGATAGATGGCAGAAATTTCAGTCAATTTTGGCAACCCGTTTATAAATGGCAGGTATTTGAGCTGTTTACGAAATCCGAAGTAAACTGTTGATCTTTATTATCGATTTTTCGAGTCCTAATAAGATTATCTTGTGGTTTTCGGTGGCAAACAAACAGGAGTATCTGATAAGCGTAAAATCGAGATACCTGCAGCGGGTTCTACAAGCGAGTTATTGCAAAAAACACCTTTAAAGATTCAGTTTCTGTTTTCCAGTAGTTTTTCTTATGCAAGAATCTGAGCGAGATAAATACGAAAACCTTTTCTGCTGAGGTGAAAGTTGGCGTATCTCCCTCATCAAGTTACAACAGAATCATATAAGGATATTGCCACAATGGCATGCATGCCTTGCCTATATTAGAAGGCATTTCTTGAAGGTTGCGCAGGTCAGAGGGCAATCCTTTGTGTAAAACTACGAGTAGACACAATACGATAACTGAAAAGGAAAACAGATAACGTACTGAATGAAATACACTAAAGAAATTATCTCTCATCTCGATCTGCTTTCAATAACATAAGAATAACATAACATCACGCGTACTTAATGTACACCCACATTTCGCCAGCTATGTTTAAGTGTGTTTAATAGTAGGCGAGCCTAATGCCATCAAACAGGCAGAAATCCAGATTTCACAGCAGTAGTCGCGTTTGAGACCACTAGACCAACGGACGGAATTGATATTGAGAATTGATATCAGAAGAATATGATTGTAGAAAAACAAAAGCAATTAATTTGAAACTAGGCCGAAAAAAACAATTTGCATTACAAAGCATGAGTCGCACTCAACGATGCATGTTTTTATGAACATGCTGTATTTTCATGCACAACGGGTGTTCTTTCCGCAAAAGATTTATACGAAACGATTAGGCAGACTGTCACTACCAATTGTAACGTTTTGTCGGCTTTCTTCCTTTCTTGTTTAACAATGCTTAATTCGCACTTAAACGTTTTATTAGTCAAGTCAATGTCCATATCAATTTAATAAGGCATACCGTTCGTGTAACTACTAGTATTGTTTTCAAATCTTCACTCATTTGAGAAGTTGATTTTTGTCTTACTTTGTCATACTTTTTTTTTTTTGTTCTCTCCACGTATGATGAAACATAAATTATCAAACATGGACACAGCATAAATAGTGTTGGTGTGATCGTTGAAAGTGGTTTTCTGTAATATCTGCAAACAGCCAGGGGTTAAGGTAAATGCTCCAGGGTAGCCCGCGAAATTCAAATTTTCTTACGTTTTTTGCAATTTGCAGGCCAGTGCTAGGTTCTATGTTGATTAGAATATTATTCGCGGCTGTAAGACGTACCTATGTAGTTACAGAATAGGCATGACGACAGTATCAAAAAATTGGAAAACTATTTAGTCCGTCATTTAGAGTATTGGAAAATAAGGGACACATATCTTTTGTTTTTGTAAATAAATGAATATTGACAAAGATAAAACGCATCAAAACCCGGGAGTGGGGGCTCGTGACGTCAGAACTAGCTAAAAATTATACCTAGGCGTGACGTATTGAGAATTTTAAAAGCGTCATATCTTAGTCAATTTTGGTTTACGTAACAAAAGAAAAAATATGTGTCCAATATTTTTTGGAAATCTATCTGTCGGACTAATTAGTTTTTTTTTGTCGTCTCGCCTATTATAATCATCAAAATAATCAATACAACCCTTCAAGTTCACAAAGATTGAAAAATTTTTCCACCATTATGAACGTGGAGGGATGTATTGATGATTTTGATGAATATAATTCTGTAACTACATACGTCTTACAGCCGCGAAAAATAATATATTTTAATCAACATACAACCTAGCACTGGCCTGCAAATTGAAAAAAAGGCGTAAGAAAATTTGAATTTCGCGGGCTACCCTGGAGCATTCACCATAAGCTTGTATTCTCTTCTTTAAGAGCGCTCATGGGCCCTATGACTTGGCTTTACATGCCTCGAGACATATCACCCGGGTATCCTGATTTTGGGTTTAGTGAAGGAAAACATCGTAGGCATAATAGTAGTACCGTAATACCCTTGTATTTAATCTGAACAATAATATTATCCCATCGCAGTACTGACACAATTGACCATTCAACTCCTGAATGCCTTGCAGAACTTGCAGACAGTATGTCAGCCGCTTAAGTTCTTAAATAACTAAGTCGAAAGCAGTTGTCACAGCGGTCAGATATATAAAATTAACAGATTAAAGCCACGAACAGTGTGCGCACACGCAATCGAATCTTTAGTAGACGTGCAGATCAATTGACGTTGAATAATTGACAAGATCTAATTACTGACCAGTTTTCTCTGAACGCATTGGGTGGGGTGGTATTAGAAGCGGGAAATGTAAGGTTAGACCAGATTCTACATATATGCTTAGGGCTTTAGCAGCTTAAATTCATTTACCATTGCCACTCGAAAAAGGGCATTTTATTCATCGATTACAGTGAAATGGGCCGGAGCGAATAAAACTCTCTTTTACTCACCGAGTGAATAAACTCTTGAATTTGGAAGAAGGACTAATATTATGAACAAAAAATAAATAAAACTTGTCGACAAGAATATAAACACTGAATTTCAAATATTGTTCTAATTTCAATCAGTATTTAACATGGAGCGACTTCGAAATCATCTCGGTTCTTGTATTCCTCGCTTCGCTCAGGATTCTACTCTAGAATCCTTTGCTACGCTCGGGATTCTACTCTAGAATCCTTCGCTGCTCTCGGGATCCAACTTAGTCCTTCGAATTAAATTCCCTTTTTTCACTTGTTGTATAATCTTCTTTTTGAATTAGATGGATGGCAGAAGACACGCCTGGCTGGCCCTGGCTCATGTAAGCTATTAAGCCATTCAAATTTCTCCATATTTTCAACGGTCTTGACGACACAAATAACCATGTAATTTACATATTGCTTAATTTACTTTAAGTTATGACCGTGAGAGAAAAAACACGTGAATCTTGATGACTTCCGTGACTACTTCTTTGTAGTTTCGAAGAAAAGCTATGATTTTTCCACCACAAGAAGCGAATATTCGAACTTCTCAGTGCAAATAAAACAAGCAGTATCGCGTTGCAATTCCGTTAAGCCAATCGCTTCCTCTGTAGACCTACCCTTAGCGCCATGCAGTTAGACAAAGCGTTATGGCTATTGTCGGGGTGTGAATAAAGGCGATTGTTGCGTACACAAGAGGTGCAGATAACATAACCTACTGTGCTATGGCGTGTGATGATACCGCTCTGATACGTCACTAACTAGAGCAACCCGTCTCGTACCATTGCACATTTTAAATCCTGTACAGATGAATTCATTAAAAATAAGTTTTTAATTTATGTTCTTGTCTAACTTTGGCACAAGCAACGACACCAACAAATACCCAGCAATGGATGAAGTCAGGCTGCGTATTATAATTATGTCTATCTTTGTTATTCTCTCTCCAAAGCTCTTCACAGCCACGCTTGAAGAAGTCTTCAGAACTAAACATCAATTGGAGAGACAAGGGCATCATCGTGAGCGATAGAAGATTAACAAATGTCCGCTTCGCCGACGATATTGTCCTTTTCTCCTCCACGGCAGCCGAGTTAGGTCTAATGCTCGACCAACTGAGCAGTGCCAGCCTCGGGGTCGGACTCGCGATGAATATGGCAAAGACCAAGGTGATGACCAGCAGCACCAAGCGTAACATAGGAATTGCGGGTGTGAGGATTGAATATGAGTACCTATATTTACCTCGGCCAAATAGTCCCCTTCCAGGCAAGACACGAAGTTGCTCGACGCAACGAGAATGCCTGGAAGAGCTATTGGTCGATGAAGCAAATAATGAAGGGAACTCGGGTCTCTCACTGAAGAGAAAACTCATGGACATGTGCATTCTTCCAACCCTCACCTATAAAGCGCAGACATGGGCACTTACCAAGCGTCAAAAGTCCGCACTCGGGGTCTGTCAGCGAGCAATGGAGCGTAGTATCCTTGGAGTTAAGCTTACTGATCGTATATGGAACTCGATACTGCGTTCCAAAAATCAAATTGTCGATGTAGGTCACACGGCTGCCAAGCTGAAGTGGAACTGGGCTAGCCACATCTGTCGCATGCCGGAGGAGCTATGGGCTAAAATTATCACAATGGGTCCCAAACAGCAGCAAACGGCAACGCGGCAGGCCCAGAAGGTGATGGCGGGACGTACTCGACTCTTTCCACAGGAATTGGCGAACAACAGCACTGGATAGGGATAAGTGGAAAGAGGGAGCCATTTGATATTTAATGGAAGAATCCTAAAGAATGGGACATAGGTCTTTGAGAACGAGCAATTTAAACTGCCTCGAATAATTTTGAAGTTCATTACCAATCTTTATTATCTTCGAGTCGTGAGAACTTGAAGTACCTATCAAGTCTTTATCAATGTAAATTGTTCTCACATTCATTTCCGTCAAGAGCCATTATCTGATCAATAGAATAAAGTTAAATTTTCGCTAACGTTCGTTAAAACCTGCCCATTTTATTCAGTTTTGGGACTAGTGAGAACCACATTCAGCCGGGTTTTGGTTGAAACTCAAAAATATCCTGCATGTCATGCTAACAAGAGTAATAATGCTAGGAATTGATACTAATAATAATGATACCTCTTTCAGATACAGGAAAAAAGGCACCTATTTAGTCATTCATAATATTAAATATGCAATGTTTTCAGAAGTTTCCTTATTCTCCTTGTTCAAACAATCACTATCACTACATATTATAAAACAAAGTCCAACGCCGCGTCTGTCTGTCTGTTGGCGATAAACTCAAAAACTACTGCACCGATTTTCATGCTGCTTTCACCAATGGATAGAGTGGTTCTCGAGGTTTTAGTATATAATTTGTCAAGTTTTTATATACATTGGCTAAAATATAATGATATTTGTTGGAGGTGTCGGAAAAAAAGAAGCCGTCTGGGAGCTATTAATTTCAGAGGAATAAAAAAACTCATTAGTAAAACATTCTAACATCAACATAATTAATTAATCATTTAAGTCTAGAGAGGATGTTGGTCAGCCGGCCATGTTAATTTTGTGGTCGATTCTCATTTTTTCACACCATAGGATAAAACTACCATACTGGTTCCCTATGAATGAAACACGTGTATCGCAAATTGTATGTAATTAGTCGCAATTCCAGGAATAATTGGATTACTATGGGCGCGGGAGTAATGATCCTACTTTGGGATACAATTAGCTAATTATTCCGTTTGGTACGCTTTGTGTGCACTTACGGAAGTCACTTGATTGAAGGAGCATTGCACATCACTACATTTTATAAAACAAAATCCCCGCCCTATGTCTGTCCTTAAGTATGTTTAGATCTACGGATTTTGATGCGGGTTTTTTTTAATAGATAGAGCTATATAGCATAAATAAATAAGTAGAAGGAAGAAAAACGAAGAGACGCTTCGACCTTCGACGGCTAAACGGTAAAAGGAAATGGCCACGTATAGCAGTCTTAATATCAAAAATGTCGAAAAAGAGAGTGGGTAAAGAAAGAACATACACCAAACCTCACAGAAAACCTTCTGAGCAGAATCAGACAAACAAAAAATATAAACGATCATCGAAAGTTCATTGACTACGATTTCGAAGCATGTGTCACAAACATGTCTAATTTCCTGCCTATGTATGCATTTTAGAACAAAATTAAAGTTACGCGCAATATTTCGGGAACTATCAAACCATATGGTGGACTGTACGGTGAAGTAATAAAGCCTAATCCAGTCTTAACAGACAGACATACAAAGATGGCCGTACAAATGGACAGCAACTGAAATAATCTCATTAAGATTCAGACCACAGATAATTTAGCACACGTAGAACAAGAAATGTATACAATAGCCCAATTAGATAATTGTCGGGTAGTGCAATGTTCCACTCATAATGCAATCTTGAATACTAATTCAACGCACTTTTATCTTTGAGTCGTATCAAGAATGTTATTTTGAAGAGGGGATATGGTGCATAGTTATGAGGTAACGGTGAAAATTATTATATTGACGATTATTGCACGCATTGCATTCAATGTCCAAGTAAGGAGGACCAACAGAGGAAGTTCATATTTTGACGGAATTCATAATGTTAACCGCTGTAGTCGTGGTTTTTTGCTAGGTCTATTTTTGACACGTGTTTACTATATTAATTGCATTTGAGGAAAATATAGACATATCCTTAAAAGTTCATTAATATTAATTTTATAGGTTCATTATTTATGTGCAATTGGACAATACGTACTCAATTGGACTTTATGCTGAACTGGTTTTGAGTATGAATGTGAACTGCTAACTGAGAGTTTCACCAAAGAAGCGATGGATCGTGTGAAAGATGGTATGCTAGAAGAGAAATGAATCCGTGAATAGCGTAAATCTAATGGAAGAGCAGGAGGATGATGGAGGAAGAACCACAGGATCTTGATCAGAAAAACTGAATCGAATTCAGATCTTGTTCATCAAATTCATCAATAAAAGTTTCAGTCTCCAACAACAATGAAGTCGAGATACATTTCATTCACTCTTACGGTACGTTAATCGTTGTGCAGCATCGTTTACGATTTCACGCGTGGACGGTGAATAATTTCGACAAAAGTGGCGTGATTCTTGTGTGATACTGTTACATAGCTGTCTGCATGAGGAATGAAGTTCAGTGATGCACAAGTAATGATTAAAACGGCATTTATTGATCTAGTTCATAAAGATCTTAAATTTAATTACTGGGATCGCACAGCCTAAACCGCTGGGTGGTTAGCCTTGAAGGGGATCACTAAGGAAGGATTATTGAAATATGAAAATTCACCCCTTATAAGGCTTAAATACGGGCTCCTATGTTTGCTTTGGCAAGTCAGTCGATAAAATGCACTGTTGAGACTAGTCTAAACAGAAAACCACCATGAAAAGTCGGGAGAAAAAATAATTACCATCGGCAGAGCGGTGAACCAATTAATTGGTAGCATCACCTTATGAATAAGACAAGAATGTGCTGCTAGTCATCCTCTTTACAAATTCCTTTAGTCGTCTTTGCCGACTTCAGAAAGGGCGCATTATTATTTGCCGGAAGCCCATTACCATCTCGGTTACGAAAGCTTATTATGAAGCCCATTGAGCCATTGTCTCAGAGGCCATTTCTTCGTAACTTTCTAACGAATTATGTGTCAAAGCGTAGCGTAGGCGTGTCTGCGGAAATCAATAGATCATTGCGGATTTGCGGTTGAGTAATGCAGGTTGCAGTCGACGGTTACTTGTCCTGCGGTAGTCTCTGTGGACTCCCCTCTAGCTAGCGTAGTAGATAGTTCTAGCGGTTTGTCAGTCGGAAAAATGTTTGTATAGATTTCAAGAAAGTGTTGCAATATTGAAAGATTGATCTTGGTTTTACAAAAGTAATACTGAAGTAACTTTTATGTAATTATTCTGTGCTTATGTTAAAGTTTTATAACTTAGGTCATTATTTAGATTATTCTTTAATATATACGTAGATACTGTGGTCATTAAGAATGCAACATTTTATCTTCATAAATGCTTTTAAAACCCGATCACGCTGACGGCTGAACTAAAATGAGCTTATATTTTGATATTTTTAGGCTATCTAGCTAACAAGTAGCAACATTTTTATAAAGCGGGAATATCCTGTCCTTGATGTACGAACCGGAAATACTGTTTTAGTTATCAACATGACAACAGTACCTACCTAATTCATCATCGGCCTAAACTTTTCTCAAATATTTTGGGGTCGGCTTCCAGTCTAATAGGATTCAGCTTAATACGCGAATTTTACATGGACCAACTGCCTATCTCACCTCCAAAACCCAGTTACTGGGTTAAACGATACTCCTTGACTGGACCAACACGGGATACAGGATTGGACTCTGAAGTCTGGACAACTTTGTTTTAGTTATTAATAAAATGAAAACGACATCAAATTCAAACTTCAACCACAAGCTGCATTACAGCGATATCTTCGTCAGGATGAGTCGGCGGCATGCGCTCGCGCATCTCAGCCCGTCAACGGTTTAGCTTCCGTCCTGCGTCACGTGGTCGCGGGAGGAAGTCACTCGCGCATAATGAACACCGTGTGGACACGCCAGCGGACTTATTTACATGGAGTAGTAGTTAATTAGTTTGTTTTTTAAGTAATATTTAGAGGGGAGTAAGGTAATGGTAAGGTAGAATCTTACATCGAAAGTTTGTGAGGAATTAATGTTTGTTACTCTTCCTGCAAAAACTACTGAACAGATTTGAATGAAATTTAGCACATGGATAGCTTATAACCTAGATTAATACATAAGATACTTTTTATACCGATAGTACGATCCCGTGGGACATTTACTGAACTCCACGCGAGTAAATGTATGACATTCATGTCCTTGTAACATCCACCAAGTCATCATCTGCCTAGCCTTTTCCCAACTATGTTGCGGTCCGATGACCGAATGCAGCTGAATACCAGTATTACACATGGTGCGACTGCCTATCTGACCTCCACAACCCAGTTAGTACCGGGTAATATGATACCCCTTGGTAAGACTGCTTGTCAGACTTTTTGGACCACTGACTGTCAAAGATCTACAAATGACAGTCGGGACCAACGGCTTAACGTGCTTTCCGAGGCACGGAGGAAATTCAGTATGTTATGGGTGGTCACCCATCCACAGACCAACCTAGACAAGCTCGGCTAAAGATCGACCCAAGCGGCTGTTATTACTTAGCCACGAGCTCCCTCTAAAACAAAGTAACATCCATCAAGTAAACAGATTGAAAAATATCTGAATTGGCTGATCTCCCCTCAGCCAGCTTTTGGCCGAATAGCATCTTGATTTGGTAGAAAAACTTTTAGTCTAAATCTTAAACCCAACCGAGACAATACTTCTCAGCTCAGGTTAAAGTTTTAATTCCTTATTTAGCTTCCCTAAAATACTGATATTCAGCTGCATCCGGTTACACTGGAAGCTGACCCCAACACAGTTGGATAAAGGTTAGGCAGATGATGATTTAACTATAATAAAACTGGTCAAGGGATGAACCATGTCCAGTGAAAGCGGACGGACAGAATGGAGGAAGTTTTTTGAATTCCATTTTACCCCAAATAATGGGTAGTACGTAAATTACCTACATGCATGATGTATTTCACTCACAAACGTGTTCCTCGCTAATGAGTAGGGTAAAAAATTCATTAACAAACAAGTTGCAAGTTAATGGTTAATCAAGAGTGTGCCAGTCAATCGCATAATTAAAAATATTCACTATCACTAATATGATTATACGAGCATGCATACTTCTTTTAACAGAATTAAAACCGTTCAATGTTTAGAAACGACAAAGTTGTATAATTTTAAAATTGTGTAAAAAAGTGAATTACCATTTGTAATTTGCTAGGAAAATAGTTTTGAGTTTTATTCATACAATGTTTCCTTTTGAGACGAGCGAAACCAAAATCAGTCAGTCAAGGGATGTGAATTCCTAATTTTTTTGGAGATACTGGTGTTGAATCACAAAGCTTCGGCAATCTATTGCTATAATATGTATATAGCTAGCCCAAATTATCCCACTGCTGGGCAAAGACCTCCCTCCATTAATTGCGACAGTCACGATTCTATGCTACTTCTTTCCAGGTTCACTTTTGCCCCATAAACCTGCATTGAACAAGCGTTATGGGTTATGCCCCTCCATAAAAATGATGACGAATTGCTATAATGCTTATTAAAAATCTGGCAAACAAAATGACTCAAGAAATGATGAAGAAACATACACTTCATACAATTAAAAGTAGCTATGTCAAATTATTCTCCCTTGTAGACAAAAGCTTACTAGTTTCTTTGACAACCAAAGCACAAACAGAATTTGACAACAGTACACAGACAACAATAATAACAAACACAGCCGTTGTATAAACAAAGAGGTTTCAATCATTTAAACAATAAAATTATGCAATTACGATTTTCACACATGCACGAAGGTTGCATATCAGTTAACACCTCACAAGGTCATAATATGCAGGTTAATTGAAAATGAATTTTCGAACATGCTAGTTAGTTTAAATACCACTGGTTTAACTTTTTATTTTTTCTTAAAATAGGCTTGTATTTGGCTACAACTCACCTGATGAGAAGCCATGATGCCCCTCTTTTTTACAGTGAGGAGGCCTGTTCCGCAGCAGTGGGTAAATTATAGACCAATTATGCTAACTTAGTCTAGCAGGTGAGAATTCTTCATTCTACTTTACTGGTGTTATGCCAATGTTCCTTTGCTTGAGGAAAGTATGTCAATGTATGTCTCACACGTACCTTTGAGGATAATTAGTTAGTTGATTAATAGAAAAAAAAAAATGATCACAATGCTCGATCATTGCCGATTGATAACCTGATTGGCGCAGCAGTAGTGTGGCAGCCTTACGTTCTTAGGGTCCCGGGTTCGAATCTCGGTAGAATGTTTGTGTGATGGACATTTTTTTCCTAGTCATGGATGTTTATATGTATAATAAGTATGTATTTACAAAGTATCTATGTAGTATATCAACTATCTGGTGTCCACGACACAAGCCTTGTTGCTTAGTGTGGCACTAGATGGCGCTGTGTGTAATGTCCAGCAATATTTATTTATTTATTCATTATAATTTCTAGTGTATGTATACTATAATTAAACAGAGGTAAGGACATTATTTTTCGATTGTCTGATGTCTCTATTATGCTGGAGGTAAGTGATGAAAGAGGTCCACAAAGGTCCGAAAGAGCCTGCCAGCCCAGACTGAAAAAAATCTATTAACTTTGGGATAAAAGATTGATGGGTTATAGATAGAATGGAACACAGATACTGGCATAGTTTCACATATGACAAGTTTTATAGTGTTACTTACTAGTCTTATCAGTAGGTAGCTAGTAGATTTTAAACCTAGACGGCTAGACATGGGCAGATCTTTGCCTATAACCAGCATGTAAATAACATTTTTTTACTGATATTGCTAATAGGAAATCTATAAGATAATAGTTGGTTATTGGCATTTTGTTGTTTTGAGAGCTCAAAATATAAAGTTAATGATCTATGTCACAAAGATATAAAAGTTCTGTGAATCATAACTCATGTAAGATGTCCAATATGCAGCCAGTATGACAATAGTGAGAATGTGCCTCTTATAGATGTATAGTTGGTGAAAGAAATGAATACATTATTGTTTACCTTTGATTGTTTGATGATTGATCAGTGGGAAACAATTATGGTATAAAGTTTCTTCAACAGTTAAAACACACGTAAACCTTATTGGCGACATACGACCTCATCAAACACTATACATTTTGTATCTACTGACAAAACCCAAAACTATGTCAAATAACTTTACAAATTCAACGATTTGATAACAGAAACCGTTGCTTACGAATCTTGACTAAATAAATAACATCATTACAAGGTGCGGTGACGATATTACTAATGATAAATCTTCACTCTTCATCACAACGCCCATTTTAGCGAGCCAATTGCGAATATCAGAAAGTATACAAATGGCAAATAACTCTAACGAAGGCAATGAGATAAGCACAGTCAATGTTGTTAGAAAGGCGTCGGAGCCTAAGGAAAGATTACTAAGCCGTAAAACCCCGAAATATTGATATAAAGTACCTACTCACCCTCTCCACCCAAAGAAGTCAACAGTTATCCGGTGGTTTAAACACTGTAATCGCCACTTCTTGATGTTTTACGAGAAAACAAACGCACTATAATATATTTTCCACACTTTGTATATAAATAAATCCCAGATATTTAAGCAAATTCACATTTAGACCGCCGCTTTAACCGTGCCACAAAACGAAAATGGCAGCGTTGAATTGAAATGTGTTGTATAATCCGACAAAATCTACAAGTATGTTACCTCCACACCCTCGTAATACTCATACTTCAGCAACGGTGAACCGCATCAAACTCTTCGACGCGTTTTCCACAGACCATCTATATTTTGCCGGGTTTTAGTAGTTCCTGAAGACATCGCTAGGATTGAAGTTGCAACCACAAGTTCAGTGACATTCAATTATTTGAAAAGAAATTCGAAACTTAACATTTAAATAATTAAAAAGCATGTAAATTTAATTGTTGTATACCCTTGAAAACTAACAATTTACAATTATCCGAACAATTGTAATTTCTCCTCAAAAGAAATGTAAAACGGTTGATGCAGTATCGAAACGCAATCATGCATTTCATAATGATGGCTACAAAATTCATAGCAGGTGGGTAAATCGTTAACAATAATTAGAATATCAGAAATATTCCGCTTTAACGTGAATATTAGAATTTAGTTGCCTTCCTAACATATTGTATTGTATTTCTGTTTGGTTTGAAGCTAATACAACAAATACATCAATTCTAAATACTACGAACGTATCCGTAACCATGAAACGTCAGTCTTCGTCATCATCTCCATTTAATCCATTTTCGACCAATCCGAAACAGGTTGTTTTTCTGTCTCGTTTCTTTTCATAAGTGTGAAAAGAATACAAGACTGCTTCGGTTGACTTGACTGACTGACTTTTTGACAAGCCAATTTGTTTATTTTCTCCACCGGTGGCGCACGTCTGTCGTTTTACGAAATAGCCGCGGGAGCGAATTATTTGAAGAAGTTTATCATTGTAATCGTGTTTTTTTACACTGTTGTTAAAATGAGTGAAGTTATAACAGTAGTAGCGCCTGTTAACATAGCCGTAATTAAATATTGGGGCAAACGAGATGAGGAATTAATTTTACCGTTAAATGATTCTGTTAGTGCTACTTTGGATACGAGTATTATGTGCGCGAAAACATCAGTCTGTGCAAGGCCAAATTTTGAAGAAGATGCAATATGGTTGAATGGAAAGAAGGAATCATTTTATAGCCCGAGACTACAAAATTGTCTCAGGGAAATCAAGTCCAGAGCTGCTGTTGAAAAGAGCGTCAATGAAGATTTCTTACAGTGGAAAGTACACGTATGTTCAGAAAATAACTTTCCTACTGCAGCAGGATTAGCATCTTCCGCAGCAGGATACGCTTGTCTTGTCACAGCACTGGCGAAACTTTACAAGGTAAAGTCTAATATAAGCTCTATCGCTAGACTGGGTTCAGGCAGCGCCTGCAGAAGTGTGTTTGGTGGTTTCGTGAGATGGCATGCAGGCACCAATCCAGATGGATCGGATTCTATAGCAACTCAAATTGTAGATCAAACACATTGGCCTGAGATGCAAGCCTTAATACTAGTTGCAGGGGATACTAAAAAGAAAACTAGCTCAACTGTTGGGATGAGGACAACTGCAGAAACTTCTGAACTATTACAACACCGAATTAAGTATTCTGTACCAAAGAGAACTGATGAGATTATTGATGCTATAAAACAAAGAGACTTTCCAAAGTTTGCTGAAATAACCATGAAAGACACCAATCAATTCCATGCAGTATGTTTAGATTCATATCCACCATGTGTGTACATGACTGATGTATCTCATCTTGTTAGCTATGTGATTCACAAGTACAATGAGATCTCTGGAAGCATAAAAGTTGCCTATACATTTGATGCTGGACCAAATGCGTGTCTGTACCTGCTTGAAAAAGATGTGCCACAAGTAATTTCTTTGATTAAACATATCTTCCCTTCATCAAATCCAGATAAATTTATTACGGGTCTCCAAAGTAAAGAAGAGGTTTTGAGTCCAGTATTTATGAGTATCTGTGAGCCTCAAGCACAAGATTCGATCAAATATGTGATACATACTAAAGTGGGTGAGGGCCCTACAGAGATAACAGATGGGTCACACCTCTTGAATGAAGCTGGGTTGCCGAAGATTGAATAAGTCAAAGGGGAACTGTGAACACAAAGCCTTGTTATCTATATTTAGAGCTATTGACACAAATCTCAATACTATCTCTGATCAGATGATGAATGGATAATATTCAAGAGGAATAAATTGTCCTCTTGAACCGTATTCATGCTTATCCTGTATGTTGATCTTATAAGAACAGCCATCTTCCATTCATATGACAAACATTTACATCAATGGTAGCATGCATTATTCAAAAGAAAAAGTCAAGAACATTGAGTATGTACTATTAGTCTGTCTTTCTGTGTAGTATCTGTCTTTGAACGCTATGTCAAATTCAGGACTTGTTTTTTCTTCTTATTAGTATTAATGAAAATAACTATAATGCAAAATCTTGTGCAATAGTGTTTACTGACTGTATACCAGTTACACCGTGTCATTGACACTGGCTTGGCCGCCATCAAGGATATTAATTTTGATAACACAAAAAATTAGTCATTAGTTAGTCGAAATTTGTCGCCAAATATCAGAAATTGTCCGGTCACTGGTTGCCACATTTATATCTCAAAAACTAGGGAACGCGCGGGTTGCCAAGTCACAGATTTAATCGGGCCTTAGTTTTAAGAGAAGATTTAATGAGTTCAAAGTCCAAGAGCGGATCGAAAGAATTCAGAGTCCATTTTCGATCTAGCTCTTGGACTATACCTGACTAATTGAACATTACATCTTCGAAGCTAAGACCCGATTAAATCTGTGGCTTGGCGGCAAATTACGACTAATTGGCGACAAAGTATGGGAGGAACAGATCATCGTTAGGTGCCCTAGTTTTTTGGATCTTCACTAGGTGCCCCAGTTTTCCGAGATATATTAATGTGGCCAAGCTTGGGACTCTCCAGATCGGCCACCTACCCTTATATCTTTTGAATCAGTGACAGACAAATTTCGACTAATTAATTATTTTCGTGTTATCAAAATTAAAATGCCTGATGGTTTTGCCAAGCCAGTGTCAATGACACAGTTACACCCTACTGTTTACATTAGGTAGGTGGTGGATTGTTATCCTAGCAAATGCCTTTTGTTTATGTGATGTAGAATAGAGACTGTTCAGTCCAAGACTTGGAAAAAGTATTATTTAGAGGGTGTATAAATGTATTTTTATGTGGATTGTGTGCTAATCAGGGTGTGGTCTGTTTTAATTTTTGTACCCTATTTATTTAAGTTGTTAAAATTAAGATTATTATATCTCGAATATTTTTATAATGAATTTGTTGGAGTAAGAAAAATGTTGGTGTATATTCAATGGTTTTTATTTACATAAAATATACATACATTATTGATACACAAGTAACCAACAGTTATTGGAATAACTTATTTATATTCTATCTTAAAACTAATCTTACAAGGAGATCACAATGAAACTGCTAAATTAATTCAAACAATTCCATTTATTTTTATCCATACAGTCAGGAAGGATACATAAGTAGCACAAAAATAAATGAAACTAAGTTTCTTAACTCCTTATCGTGCTGAGACTGACACCTGCCAAACTCGGATGATGTTGTCGGAGTAGCCAGCAAAGAGGGTCTGGCCGTCAGTGGACCAGGCCAGGGATAGGCACTGGGGCGGGTCTGACTTGGAGGTCTGGGTCTGGTTGATAATTTCAGGCCTGAGCTCTTCAACCATCTCCTTGCTTTCCAGATCCTGTAATCATAAAGAAAAATTTATGTTAAACTAGCTGCTGATGCCCATGGCTTCGCCCGCTTGACAAATTTACTAAAACCTTACTCTTGAATCACTATCTATTAAAAAAACCCGCATCAAAATCGGTTGCATAGTTTTAAAGATCTAAGCAGACAGGGACAGACCGATGCGGCAGGGGACTTTAGTTTTATAATATGTAGTGATAGTGATGCACATTTACTCAAAGATTAGGGAAAAGATTGGGTCAGTGGGTCTTCAAATACTGAAACAGACTTTAACAAAACTAAAACTTTGAAGTTGACAAAGACATACCCAGATCTTGATGGAAGGTCCAAAGGCGGCGCAGAGCCAATATCTGTTGGGTGAGAAGCACAATGATGTGATGATGTCATTGTGGTCCAGGGTGTGCAGATGCTTGCCATCATTCAGGTCCCAGAGCATGGCCTTCATGTCCTTGCCACCGGAAGCGCACAGAGAACCATCAGGAGAGACGGTGACTGTGTTCAGGTAACCGGAATGACCAAGATGGTTGATCTTCAGCTTGCAGTTGGTAAGATGCCAGACCTGTAAGAGGAAATACAAATTGTGATAATAAAAATCTGATTAGTTGTTAACTAATTTTGAGTAGTCAAGAAAAAATAATAACTACAAACCTTAACGGTGCGGTCCCAACCAGCCGACACAATGATCGGGTTGGCGTGATTGGGTGAGAAGCGGACGCAGGACACCCAGTCACTGTGGCCATCATCCTGGATGGTGTACTTGCACTCAGCGAGTGTGTTCCACAGCTTGATGGTCTTGTCCCGAGAGCCAGACACGATCTGACGGTTGTCCACTGAGAATGCCACGGAGAGTACATCCTGTATAGCATAAAAAAATGTTATAGCCTCCTGTTTACAGATGCTTCTTCATTGTAGACCACAAGGTAATGATTACACATGTGGAGTACAATCTCTACACTACAGTTACTAACTACAGAAACAATATCACAATTAGCTGTTTTGACATTGATAAGTGCAGAAGTGCTATTTACTGTTAAGTTTCATATGGTGTGAAATGTGACTGACCACACTCTTACCTCAGACTCAGTCCTAGTCAGATCTCGACAATGCTAGCAGCAATTGGATTCTTCTGCCTCGCATAGGCACAATTACACTGTTTCTTCTGCCGCGCATCGGCACTTATACTACAACCCTACCAAAATGATAAGTTCTATCACACCTTAGTATGGTCTTCAAAACGCCTGGTGGTCTTTCCGGCGGCGAGATCCCACAGACGCAGGGTCTTGTCCCATGATCCAGACAGAGCGTAGTTGCCGTCACTGGAGAGCACTACGTCCGAGATAAAGTGAGAGTGACCGTACAGACGCTTCTGCGGTACACCGTAGTTGGTTTCGTCTCTGGTCAACTTCCATACGATGAGGGTTTTGTCTGAAAAGCCATTTGGAACGCGTTAGATACGATCAAATAGTGAGACATGGTTATAATGTCAACGTTGTCATCAGCCCCATATCCGCTTGCCGCTCAGGACTCGCGTGGCAAAGGTTTTGTGTCATCATATAAATAGATAGAAATTCTTCAAATGTAATCATTAAAAGGCGTAATGCTGTTAAAAACGAGGAGTATTATAAAGGCAAAGACCTGATGAACATGGATTTAGATAATAGAGTAAATTGAACCTTACCTCGAGACGACGACAAAATCATGTCAGGGTATTTAGGATTGGTAGCAATTTGCGTAACCCAGCCATTGTGGCCACAGAGGGTTCCTCTAAGCTTCAGAGTTTCAGTCATCTTCACGAAAACTTGCTGAGCGGCTAAGCACCAACACACTAGCCTACGACTCAAAAGTAAAAAGATCAAGACCGGAAAATGGCTTTGGCACTTGGCAAAAAGAAAGAAGTCAGTTTTTTTAGAGCTTGTTCGTTTTAGATACGAGTCATTTCACACATGATATTACTCTATGGTTTGCTTACTGTGTCAAAATGTGGCCTCAATGCCTCATAAAATGTGCTTTGTGCTGTATCTGTACATAAGCCGCATGGAATTTTATTTCATCCCCAAGTAGGTACATAGGTTTCTAATAGCCTAGCCACTAGCCACCCGTTTGAACTTGAGATGATTTGTCGTATTTCAGAAAAAGTGTAGAGCCGGCATTACAGGATTAAAAGTTTCTTTTTGTATCTGCAAACACACACAGGGGCAACACTGTATTGCAGCATGCTACATGTTGTGGCGTGCGTCATCTTGTGGTATGCTACAAATAACCAACATAAATGTGGCAATGAGAGGTTATTAGTTTCCAAGAACTCTATAGATGGCGTTAAACTGACTATGATAGTTGGTGCCAAAGCCAAAACGCTTGGAAAAAAACATTGCGTCACGTCAAATACGCTCGTTGACTGACACTTTCGTTTGCTTAAGGTGAATGCTTCGACCAGCCCGCGAAATTCAAATTTTCTTACGTTTTTGGCAAATTGCAAGCCAGTGCAAGGTTGTATGTTGATTAAAATATTGGACGCAATTGTAAGACGTATGTAGTTACAGAATTATAATAATCAAAACCATCAATCCAACCCTCCAAGTTCATAAAGGTCTAGCAATGACTTTGACCTTGAAAAAATCGTTTCTCGACCTTTATGAACTTGGAGGGTTGTATTGATGGTTTTGATGATTATAATTCTGTAACTACATACGTCTTACAATCGCGTCCAATATTTTAATCAACATACAACCTAGCACTGGCCTGCAATTTGCCAAAAACGTAAGAAAATTTGAATTTCGCGGGCTACCCTGGAGCATCAGCCTTAATGCTACAATGCCGCACAGTGTTGCCCCGGTGTATAGAGGTTAACGCAGACTTGGCCGCACCGCACGCGCCGCAGTCACCGCATTCGAATTCTTCGTGTGCGTTTCGACCGCGCGGCCACGACATTTAAAAAAAATAAAACCGGCCAAGTGCGAGTCGAACTCGCGCACGAAGGGTTCCGTACCATTATTATCAAAAAAAGGGCAAAAAAATCACGTTTGTTGTATGGGAGCCCCCCTTAAATATTAATTTTATTCTGTTTTTAGTATTTGTTGTTATAGCGGCAATGGAAATACATCATCTGTGAAAATTTCAACTGTCTAGCTGTCACGGTTCATGAGATACAGCCTGGTGACAGACAGACGGACAGACGGACAGACTGACAGACGGACAGACAGCGAAGTCTTAGTAATAGGGTTCCGTTTTTACCCTTTGGGTACGGAACCCTAAAAAGCTATGCTAAGATTTTGTAAAAATTTGTAAAAGTTGATTCCCAAAACCAAACATTTGTCAAAGTTATGGTTAAAAGAGTTTGAACGTGGCCGCGCCATCAAAACGCGGAAAACCGCACGGCCACGGAGATCTTTAAAACTAAGCGTTGTAGAAACCTGAAATTTAGGTAACTAGTAGATTGAATTTGTCAGAAGAAATAGAAGTCAGACTAAATAGCTCTCAATTTGAAGTCTAGACATAATAATTATTACGTTTCTCGTAATTTTTTTTTTAATTTTTGGTATAATATTTATTAGTTTATTTTATCTGTTTATGTGTATTAATATCAATATAAAGTATATACATTCTCGTTAAGGTTAATGCTCCAACTAGCCCGCGAAATTCATCATTTCTACACCTTTATGAACTTGGAGGGTTATATTGATGATTTTGATGAATATAATTCTGTAACTACATACGTTTAACAGCCGCGAATAATTATTTAATCAACATTAACTCTCACACTGGCCTGCAAATTGCAAAAAACGTAAGAACATTTGAATTTCGCGGGCTACCCTGGAGCATCCACCTTAACAAGTTAGTTTTTTAGACATTATTTTGTACTTACTCTATCACTATGTTTTCCTAATGAACCCAAATGTTGACTGGTAGAGAATGCCTTATGGCAGTAAGTCCGCCTATGTACCACTATTGTACATGAAGTTTAAATAAATAAATTTGTAAAAAAAATGTAAAAATATAGAAAATAATCCTAGGTTTATATTTTAGGAGCTGTAAGACTTAAAACCCCATGGCCGCGCCATTGAAACGGTGAACAATACGTTATCATCGCTGATATCTCGCTGAGAAAGCATCGCAGAGGTCTGAAGTTTTTTGTAAAACACAGATTTGAATTTGTCAAAAATAGTAAAATACTTCAAAAAGTCCTAGGGTTATATTTTAGGAGCT
Organism: Xestia xanthographa; assembly: GCA_905147715.2. Classification (NCBI taxonomy): domain Eukaryota; kingdom Metazoa; phylum Arthropoda; class Insecta; order Lepidoptera; family Noctuidae; genus Xestia; species Xestia xanthographa. The sequence goes on along the minus strand of LR990660.1, from coordinate 8,523,886 downwards.
GTAAGACTAAAACCCCATGGCCACGCCATTGAAACGGTGAAAACCTAGATTATTTGTCAAAACTTGTACAAATACACAAAAAAATCCTAGGTTTTTTAGATTTCAGGAGCTGTAGTACGGTATCGCTTATAACCTTCAAAACGTTGTTGATCCGTTTCAGTTGATCGGTTTAGTTGATCCGAGTGGAAAACGTGTTCTGAATGTTTCGGTAGGGTGACCATGACTTATTGCTTAAAGAAAACTTTCCATTAGAAATTATTTCTCAAGGATTCTAAATTAAATTAAAATGATAAGATACTTAACCCATGTTTATTTATTTAAAAAAATCACATGAATCACAGATTTCTAACTTACACATTTCTCATAAAATCACAAATCACAGATTATTCGAAACGCACACAATGAGAGGTTTTCTTATTGAGGTAGTGGCGATCTTTTCTTTCATAATATCGCAAACCTTTTACATTTGCGTGGGAGATGTTTTTAAAAAAAAACTTAGTTTCCAAGAATGTTCCTTACTATGATAATTGGGGCCAAAGCCAAAACGCTTGAAAAAAAAAACATTGTGTCACGTCACATACTCTCGTTGACTGACACTTTCATTTGCTTAACCTTCCGAATATAACCTAGTTTTCTCGAGCTGTGTTTTTTTTTTTTTTTTTTTTTTTTTGGTGTGGCACTAGTTATACTTTGTGCCATTTTCAGGTAAAAATTTGGGAAACAGGGAATTAAAAAACGGAACGGAAAGGATTACAATGATAGGAATTAGGGATCAGGCAAGTCATTAATATATTATATTATGTACAATATAATAAATAAACTATAGTTTAATATCATTTATATACAGAAAGGAGGCAATTATATCATAATAAATTATTGGGTTATTTATTAAACAAATCATACGAGTGGGGAAAGGGGTTTTTAAACTAATAAGGGAATTAAGGAAATCAGAACGGTCATGACGAGAACATGAAAAAAATATATGGTCCAAGGTACCAACATCTTCCCCACATTCACACATGTTATCCTCTACAATACGGAGCTTGGCAAGATGGTAAGGAGTACATACATGACCCAAACGCATACGAATGATTTGACTAACAACCAATTTGGAGCACTTAGCCTTGAAAAACCACGGCTTAATAGGAATATGAGGTTGAATAAAGTAATAATATTTTCCTTTTGTTTGTGCACTCTCTCCCCATGATATATTCCAGGCATCGCGAAGGTATGACTTAGGTAAATTCATGATATCATGGGAAAAGTTTATATAAGGAAAAGTGTCTCCATCATTGACAGCCTCCTTGGCTAAACCATCCGCCTTGTCATTTCCCTTTATGCCACAGTGGCTAGGAATCCAAACAAAGTGTACAGATTGGCCCTTCAAACTTAGTTTATATAATACATTTTTAATATCAAATACAACAGGATAGAAAGCCTTCATTTTAAATGGGAACTTCTCAATTGCCTGTAACGCACTCTTAGAGTCGGAAAATATAACAGTATTTTTTAACTTAGCTAACAAAACATATTCTAGTGCCTTAAATATTCCAAAGCACTCCCCTGTAAAAACGGAAGACTCCGGAGGAAGTTTTATTTTTTGAATAAGCTTATACTGTGCATGATAAACTCCTACACCTACACAACTATCCAGCGTTTTAGAAGAATCTGTAAATATTAAGTGCCAGTCTTTCCATTTATCATCAATATTACTGATAAATTTAGAATTCGCTCCAGAATCAGTTTTGACGATACCCATATCATATGTTATTTCAGGCTCTAAAAGTAGAGAGTCAAAAACATTATCATTAAATATTGCTAGCTTTGGTGCATTATGCACAGGCGATTCAAGTAGCCTAAACTTCCTGTAACTAGTAATTAAACAAGGAACAGATTTGCATCTCCAATAGTTGGAGCTTTCAATCAAAGAATTTAGATTATCTAGCTTAATGATCAATGGATGGTTGGAAAATTGCATGATTTTAAATACAAACCTATCAGCTAACAGTTGTCTTCTTAAATATAGAGGAGGTTCACCACACTCTACTTGCAACGCATTTAAAGGACTCGAACGCATTGCACCCGAAATGATTCTGAGGGCTTTAGATTGAATATTGTCTAACCCTTTGAACCATTTTTTACTACCACCTTCTAATAAAAAGGTACCATAATCCAAAATACTACGAATTATAGCATTGTATAACAATTTCTGGTTAAAAGGGTGAGCACCCCACCACACACCCGAGAGGCATCTCATAATATTCAACTGTTTTTCACATCTATCCACTATATAGCGTAAGTGAGATTTACCTGTCATTTTCTTATCCAAAATTAAACCCAAGAATTTAGCTTCCTCCCCAACATTTAGAGTATGATTGCAATAAGAAACTTTAGGTGGCGGAAAATCCCGTTTTCTAGAAAAAACTACTACAGAACTTTTGTTAGCTGATAAATCCAGTCCATTATTGTCAAGCCAAACCTTTAATGGCGTGAGGGATTCTGATAATGAATTACATGCAGTTGGGATAGACATGTTTATTGAATAAATAAGTAGGTCGTCAGCGTATTGTAAAACATTAACGATACCATTTATGGACGCCTCAAGATCATGTGTATAAATGTTGTAAAGTAACGGGCTAAGTACAGACCCTTGAGGTAATCCCTTATAAACAGTTCGTGAAAGTCTTGAACCTTGGTTTGTTATTACAAATATAAAGCGAACAGATAAGATATTAATAATAAAATTAACTAAAATTGACGGCACCTGCAATTTCATTAGTTTATTTTTGAGCACTGATATGATTACATTGTCATAGGCTGCCGAAACGTCTAAAAATGCAGCAACCACCGATAAATTATTAGAAAAGGCCAAATTGATGTCTGTGGTAAAGATACTTAAACTGTCCATGGTACTTTTAGATTTACGAAAGCCGTATTGAGAACTCGAAAGCAAATTATTTCTTTCGATATGCCATTCAAGACGGTTCTTAACCAGGTGTTCTGCAATTTTAGCAATAACCAAAGATAAGGCTATAGGTCGATAAGCAGCCGGTTCATCTGGTGATTTTTTAGGCTTTAGTATAGGAACTATTTCTTGAGTTCTCCAAGAGGTAGGAATGTTCCCAGAAATCATTACGGAATTAATTATTTCTAAATAATATAAAAGTGAGGAATCTCCCATATTTGAAAAGAAAGCATAGGGTATTCCATCTTCTCCAGGACAAGAATCTTTAACACTCGACAATACCCCTTTAAGCTCGTATAAAGAAAATGGCAAGTTTAAACTATTCGATTCTTTTAATCCAGGATATAATGCGCAACAAGGCATCAAAGAATTTTTTTCAGGAGCAGTTGCAGGGGCCAATCTGTCAAGAAAATCGTCAGCTAAAGCAGGAGACAACTGAACACCACAACGGTTTTGATTAAAAGCATTTCTAAAACGCTTTATGTTACTCCAGACTTCCGAAGGACAAGTTCTAGGAGAAAGGGAGGCACAAAATGATCTCCATCCCTCAAATTTCCTTTCCCTCAAAAAATCTCTAGTCTCATTAATTATACCAGTCAGTTTATTTAAATTTTCTTCCGACATATCCTCACTATACTCTCTTTCCGCTTCCTTTCTTCTTCGTACTGCATTTGAACATTCAGTATTCCACCAAGGAGGCATAGGTAAATTGTTTGTGCGGGAACTTTTTACAGGGAAAATCTCATCCGCTACTTCAAGCATGCAAAGAGCTAAGGCTCGAGAGCAATCATCTTCTCCTCCATGAAGTATTTCAGGTAGCTGTGACATTTTAACTTCAAGGACCTGTTTAAATTTTTCCCAATCAGCTTTACCTAATCTGTACTTTAATCGAGGGGGACGCTTTTCACTGATGGGATATTTGTCGGGGGATGCTATTACTAGGGGAAAATGATCACTGCCTAGTGTAGAAGAGAAGACCGACCAAGTGAATGATAAGGCCAAACTAGGGGAACAAATCGACAAGTCCACAGCACTCGGCAATTCATTGGGTTTGGTACGTCTAGTCGGTGACCCAGTATTTAATACACATAAATTATTGTCATGTAATATTTGTAGCAAACGTACACCATCACTTTTATTTTCACCGCATCCCCATGTCTGATGATGACAATTAAAATCTCCCATTATCAAGACAGGGCTTTTCAATGAACAAAAAATATCACTCATCTCTTGTAGAGCAGCGGAGGAAGGCTTTGGAATATATACAGAGGCATAAGATACATTATTTACACGTACAGCAACGAAATCAACTAAAGAATACTGATTGGGTAATGTAATTTGAGAAAATGCAACATTGTTTTTGATTAAGATGGCAACACCACCGTAGCCATCAGTTCTGTCATTACGAATGCAAACATAACCTGGGATACCAAATATTCGACCGTGTTTAAGCCATGTTTCACTCAATGCAAGAATAAGTGGTTTATACTTGTTAACTAAATAGAAAAGATCAGTTTTTTTATTAGTCACTGACCTGACGTTCCATTGAATAATCAAATCCATTATCGTATTTGTCTGTCAGTAATTTACAAATCAGGTCAGCGTTGTTCGGTTTTAAGTATTTTTTATTTTGTAACAACATAATAAGACTGTTAATTAGATCCATAATCTGTTCATGATCTTCTTTTTGTTCGGGTTTATTCTGTAGTGCACACCCATTACTGGGACTTGGTAAACTGAACTCATTTATTAATGCATTGTGTGCTGCTCTGTCATATCCAGACGCAGATTTAGGAGGCGAACGTGGTTTTTTAAATACTGTTTTTTTATATGAAGTTGTCCTAGGACCATTATTCACATTATTATTAGTGTGGAAGTATGTGGATTTGGAATCTGATTGAGAAATTTTACTACCTGAAACAACTATATCTGCATAAGACATAGAGGAAGATGGATGCAACTTACTAGCCTCCAAATAAGAAATACATGAATGAGCCATAGTGTTTTTGATATCTCTTTGTCTCTTAAACTCAGGGCATGCTTTATTTATAGCAAAGTGAAAACCAGAACAATTTATACAAGATGCACAATCCTCCTCAATGCTACAAGATTCAGCTGAATGATTTTGTCCGCATTTAAAACATCTTGGCTCTGCAGCCCTACATTGTAATTTTGTATGTCCGTACCTACAGCATCTGAAACACTGAATGGTGGGGTACACATATGTATCAACATTTAATGCATTATAGCACATGAATATTCTCTTTGGTAGAATCTGTCCATCAAAAGTTATAACAATGGATTCTGAAGGTTTCCAAACTGGACTACCGTTAATCTGCACTTTATAATTTAACCTCCGAATTTTAATGACCTTTCCACACCCAACAGGTGTAGAAATATTTGCTTCAATTTCATCAAATGACCATTCTGAAGGAACACCACGCACAATACCCATTCTAGTTACATTGAATGTCGGGATAAAGGCTTTGAATCCATTAGTACTTAATAAGTTAGAATTTAAAAAATCATTTCCATCATGGAAAGTCGAAAATGCAACTGCACACTTATTGCGGCCTATCCTTTTAATGCTCCCATTTATTATATTTTTAAATCCTCCCCGTTTCATAAAGTTTCCAAACGCAATGGGATGTAATACAGTTCCACTATTAGGTAAGTCGGTGATGCGCTGTACATGTATCAAATAAGGAGATACATCGGTATGTATGTACTCCTTCCTACCAACCGGCTCAAAACTAGCTTGACTAGGCTTTGACTGTGACTCAAGTTGGGATGACGCTTGGTTAGCATGGGTATTTTCAAGAACAGTCTCTTGGTGATTACAGTTACAATCCGTGATACCGAATTCATTCTGGCCATGACCTTTTCTGCTGCGTTTGCGTATTTTACATGTTTTACAGATTCTCCTACGTTTTCTAGACGATTTTTCGCTACTGTCAGTGGCCACTGAACCATCAGTGTCCATACCACTTTTATCTAGAATATTATCATTTTGTGACATGATAGTCACATAGTTTGCGACATCCTCGGGGGGATTTAGGCCGCCGCCTAAATCCCCCTGCAAGTTATTAGGGGGGTCGTTCATACGACCCGGACTTAGGGACTAATCATACAATAAAAAAACTTACCAAATATTCACCTACGAACACTACTATAAATATATACAATTATTATACAAGATTATATACAAAGATAAGACTCAACTGATCCGTTTTACAACAAAAATTAAATTTCAAGAATTTGAAACAACCGCGCGCAACCGAAGTTTCCCGCCTTTTTCTCGAGCTGTGTTAAAATCAGTTTTTTTAGGTTCCGTTCATTGCATTATTGTACTAACTCCTAGCGCCATCTATCCAACGACTAGGGAAGAGCTAAAAAGAAAATCCCTCATTCTTCGTATACAGTTCTATGCAACCTGTAACGTTACAATTTCCTGGATAGGATTCACAAAACTGTAAGGTCACTCTGAGCACTCACCTACCTAACTTTCAGTCTGGAGGGGAGCACTATTAAAAGAAATAGTCAAGGGGACGAGTTATAAGAATTTATTAACAAAGATCCTAACCTAAGGCTGGAGCTACTTAATCACTAATGCCAGTGAAGCTGGCGGAAAGTACTGAAGATGAGCGCAGAATGGGATAAATAACTGAAGAACGTCCGTCTTCAGACTGTGGAGGAGGACCGAGGAACCATCAATCCTCAGGCCGTAGAGGAGGGCCGAGGGCATCCATCTTCAGACGGTGGAGGAGGGCCGAAGAACCTCAATCCTCAGGCCGTAGGAGGAGGGCCGAGGGCATCTGTCTTCCGACCGTAGAGGAGGGCCGAGGAACATCAAATCTTCATAATCAGGCTTGTGCAGCTCAAGCATCAGGTTTCCAGGTGTTCAAGGTGAGGGTGCGGCACGGAGAGGGGCCGACTTAAAACAAAACTTAAGGGTAACTGCCCTTTAAATATACTTTTATGGAGCTTCTCAGATGTGTAGCTGCTCTCAGCTCTGAACGTAGACTGCCCATTCCACCACCAGGCTCCTGTCAACTCCAGATAATTGACATTTTAAAATTTGAACACAATCAAAAGAAAATATAATGAGGTCGATGTGATTTACCTATACAACCTACAACTAGCTCCAGCAATAAATTAAAAATAAAACTAGGGTTGCCACTAACTGACATCACAAAAGTAAACAAAGATTTAATAGAGATAAAAATCTACAGAAAAACCTAAATAACATGAATTACAAGGTAAAAGGCCAAAGCCGTTGCTAAGCCTCCAAGAAATGACCATGAAGCTACCTTGGGAAGACGAATGCTTAAATTTTCAGGTTAATAATATCCAAAAATGTAAGTAAAAAACCATGTGAAGAGCGTCCGGGTACCCTACATACCCAGGAGGTGCGTACCCTTAACCGCGTCCGGGGACCTTAAGTACCCAGTAACATTTATAAAATACCCCGTCAATTAATCATTTAATAATCGACTAAACGTGCTTTATTCGTGAATAGGCTGATTTACTTCCCATCTCTACAATATTCCTCAACTCCATACCAAAAACCATACATATAATCCGTCAACAAGTGTCACAATGAAGTAACAAACCTACGTCAACGGAGCGCGCCATTTTTTGCGTCATCGTTTTAGCGTTAGTGTCACACTTCAAGTAATTACGAGTTACGTATTTGTTATTGGAATGCAGTGTTATACCTTAAAATGTTCGTGAGAAGTTGTATTATCGTATTACGAGAACACAAATTAGGTTCCGAATCGCAAAATTGCAGTATTTCGCCTGTGAAAATGCAGTAGTTATATGTACCTACAGTGATTGTGTAGTGTGAAGAAATACGTGATTTAGTGATTAAAACGTGTGTGAAATGGGAAAACTAGTGTTTAATTAGTGAGATGATTAGATTGTTCAACTATTTAAACAAAAAAACAAGTGTTTTGTGTTTTGTATGAGGACCATTTCGCCCACAAGCGGCAGGCCAGAGTCAGTCCGCGGATGTAAACAAACAGTGAGTACTTAGTTTCTAATTATTTGTTTTTTATGTTTGTGATAAGGTATTTACACGTTTATGGTCTTGTTGGAAAGGAAATATAGTCTAGTTTATATTAATATTAAAAAAAAAATGTAAAAAAGTTAATAGTTTTTCCACAAATTAATAATTTATTAGCAAAATGTACGTTTTTATCGCTGTTTTTCAAGTTCTACATTATTTTTAGGGTATCAAATTATAATTATTTATCTTTATTTTTGGTTAAATAGGTTCCATATCTATTCAGCTAATCATTGTAGAGTTTATATAGCTATATCTCTTGTAGTTTGCGATCGTCAAGTGTTTTTATAGAATTGCGAATTTTTGCGAATAATTCGCAAATCGTTAGCGCGTTCGCGCGGTTCGTTGCAAAAATTATACGCTTTTAGCGCTATCGACGCTGGAAAGTGGGTAAAAGACATACACATTACAAACCTCGCACACCCACCCGCACCGCAGTCGCCGCAGTCCCTGAAGCGGCCGAACTCCCCAGCCACTGCTGAAGACGTCATCAATGCCGGCCGGCCCGGATCAGATGCTGCGGAGTGAAAGAGAGAGAGAGTATTAATGTTCTGTGGTGCGAAGCGTGCGGCGATAGGAACGACCATAGACTTAGTATATACTGCCGGGAACGACTGTGTGTGGTGACCAAGGAACTTTTATACTAAGTTCCTTGGTGGTGACGGCAACGATGACTGCGGCGACAGTGGCGCGTGTGGAGCGGCCAAGTCTGCGTTCACCTTTATTGATCATTCTCATCTAGACGTGCAATGATCGGTGGTCCAAAAAACCTCTCATGTCATAAAATAATATCAAAACAAAGTCAACTGTCAACACCATTTGGTTGGAACATGGTTGGAACGAATAACCTTACCAAAAACATTCACACAAAAAACGCCTCGTTAACTCAGTATCGTACAACCAATGATATTTAATTAAACAGATATGTTATGAGCGCGCAATCGTGAAGACTCGAAAACGTGTCAATTGGCCTGTTTTTCCTTTCTGCGTCACTGCGTGTATGTGAGCTGGCTCTCCCCCGCGGCACACTTTTTTCGGTGGTTTTGTAGGTGTATAACATATCTGTTTGTTAGAATATCATTGCGTACAACACTATTTTTGAACGAGTTAAAAATATTTGAAAAACGAAAGTGACAAATAAATTATCATGTCTGTCAAGTTTTCAACAAAATTCAAAAGAAAATAATTGTGAAGTTGAAATATTCTATTATCTTGACTTTATAATAAACTGAAAGGAAACTGAGACTGATAACATTTTGGCATATAATTGCTTATTTGTAAGATATTTCAAGTATTATTTACAGGATAACTTATTTTCACCTCAATGGATTTTATTGTCGAAGCACCAACTATGGCAAAAGCAAAAATTGTACCATCAGGCTCCCTAAAAGTATGTTCAGTATATTATTTTATATCGCACATTCAGTTTATTTTAATTTTTCAAATACAAAACCTTACTTCAAAAACAAAAAAAGCCTTCAACTCAACATTTTTCTGAACGCATCCAATAGTGGCATCATCACCTAGTTCCCCTAAAAGCCGCTTGGTGGATTTCTTTTCGGAAAATTGACGTCACGCAAACGCCATTTTGTAAAGTGTCTGCCGTAGTCAGTTTTCTGGGCACAGTGTAAAATACGTAATTCGCATGGTTTTGTGTACATTTAAAACATAAAGACAATCAAAGTTAACGTCTCGTACGTTAATTTCACAGACACAAAGTATGGAGGACAAGGCGTCGTTAAAAGAACTGGATCAGTGGATAGAACAACTAAACGAATGCAAGCAATTGACAGAAAATCAAGTAAAAACGTTATGCGACAAGGTAATGTACCTTTGAATTCATTATTAGATCATGGGTTTATAGTATTTGTGTCCTATTTTATACGTTTTGTATACATTTTCATCGGGTCGGTAGCTATAGGTTGTATGATTCATATACCTACATAGCGAGTTACAAGAACGCGATCCTTCCTACATCGTTATAGGTTGTGGTAGAGGCTGACTGCCGTTGGAACGCTACTCGCTAATCGTTCCGGGATGTCGGGGGATGGAGAGAGTTCTGTGATCCGACTAGTTCAATCTCTGTTTACCACACCCAGCTATCAATCTTCCAGCTTGTTATTAGCCTTTGGTTAGAAGATATTTTTAGACGCGGCGCGGAAAGTCTGATAATCAATTAGCACTAGTTTTATATCCGAAGTCATAGACTTGTTGGTTTAGACATGTTTATCATGGATGTTTTCATTGATTTTTTTTCTTCAAGAGGATATTGCGTCTGGCGGCGGCGATACCAATCATTACTTACTTTCTAAGTGATTCTGTAACAAAACACATAGTAATCGTATTATTTATAGATTATTTTGATGTTTTTCATAATAATATTGGCAACAACAGTCAAAATATAGTCATCCAACTAAGTATTTACTGGATGTTATAAGTAGGGTGTTATTATCTTTCTCAATGATAAAAAACCTAATCAAGTCACATTTTCCTAGATATTATTATTTTATTACCATGCTACAGAACTTTTCTAATCACAAAAATAATTTTCATTGGGAAAAGAAGATATGATTGACCAAAAATGCAGGTTTTTATTTATTTTGATGTTTCAGAATCAAACAAAATACATCATAAATAGCCATTACATAAAGTTTTAGTTAGGTTAGAGGCAAGTAATTCTAATATCTGCACTTGAATTAGTGGATTCACCTCAAAAATAGTTAGCCTTAAAATATTTTATTATTTTGGAGTACCTACAATAAAACAAAAAGTTTTTATATTTGCTCTTTTGAGAGAAATTAATTTAACAAAATTTTATATCAAAATATGATTCATTCACTATGTAGGTACCTACTGTTTATTTTTTGTTTGTTTTTCAGATAAAAACAACATTAAAAAGTCTGACTTGTAGAATCATCTTTACTTGGTGGACTATGCTTATCTTGTTGGTCCATGAACCTTAATCCTTACAAATATCAGTTCATTTTTCCTAGAAATATAAATTATAAACATTTTCATGATATTAATGATGAGTAAGGTAGAACCATTCATGAAAGTAATGAAAGTAAGCAAAGTAGTACCATTCATGAATCACAAAAGGCATTCATGATTGTCTTAATTAATCCAAAAAGTAAATGCAAGAACTAAATAAAATGACTTTACTTCATTTTACAATACAAGTTTGTAATATTATCATTTGCAAGCCCATTTAGCTAGCTACCTGAACTGAATTGGTCATTGTTTAAATATTAAGTATGAAAAGCATCAAATGTAATTAGGTTTCAAGTACTTAAAATCAAGATACTGTTCTGTATATCATGTGTGACACTCACACATAAACAAGGTAGTACTTCAAGTACATTTGATACCGATCAATGATTATTCATAAAAGTAATGAGTAAATCCTCTTTGGTAGTTACAAGAGGATATTGACAATGTGTATCCTGTATGTTCAACTACGTAGTATTGTGACACTGCCGTCACAATTATCTGGAAGGATGTTACACTGCCAAGTGTTAATTGGTGCAGATACCATCCGTCACACATATAACCTCAATTTAGATTATGTATTTATTATTTTTAATTGTTGTAAATATGTCATCTGTTAGCCTTAGCCTCGTCAATGTGGCAAAAAGGCATGTTTTTCAATCCATTCCAGTCATCTTCATTAATGATTCATTTTTGCTCTCAGTTGTTATCTTCAAAACAATTAAGTCTATAATTACTGTTTTTTGTTTATTTGGAGAATCCGTGGTTGTGGGAAATATGTTCAGGATTTCCAAATATAGTTTTCCTCTTCAAATATTAAATGTACAACACCTTGAAAAGCATTTATAGTTGGTGCCAGTTAAGATGAGAATAGCGGTCATTGACCCACCTACATTTATTAAACTTCTTAACTTTGAAAACCAAAAATAAGCCTGTTCATGTCTTGAAACGTCATCTATCGCGATCTTCAACATTTTTTGTAATGAAAAACTATACATGGTTTATTTGTTTTGGTTCGTACGAAGAGATGTTAGGGAAAGGGCTATGACCGCTATTCTCATCTTAACTGGCTCCAACTAAAGAATTGAAAGTTTACACTCTTGTTATGATCCAATTTTAAATTGATTGATACAAGTCATTGATAAAATGGACCTGGCATTTAAGTGGTTAATTCCAGTTCAAACTACATACTTTGACATTTTAGTTCCTTTATCAGTAATTACATAACAAACTGGATTTTCTAGTAGCATTCAGTGTTCATTTTAATTGTCTATAGCTCAAAGTTATCTTTATTTACTTAATGCACTTCTAAGCTTTGTTTCAAGTGCCAATTGCAATCCACCCATCAGTTAATTAATTAGTTAATTACTTAGCACAGTGAGTACATACAGAATAGTTTTAATCAAGGAAATGAATTTGAAACTTACTTTCAACTCTCATTTCACACATTTTTTTATTAATTAATTGAATCCCAAGACTATTATTGTATTGTCTACAAAATAACAGAGGTGTTAGAAAGGCTGTAGTGTGTTAAGTCACGATGCTAGCTAAAACAACCAATAGATAAATAACACATTGAAAAATATGCATACAATGCTAATTATCGCTTATTATTCTATCTACTGCACGTGCTCTATACATATTTATATTATTTCTCTGCTCACACGTGTTCTGTACTGCACAATTGCTTAGCATTGAACCACATTAAGCATTCTAGCTTCCCCACAGGCGAATTGACGAACAGCCGTGTAAATAAAATTAATTTGTTTCTCGTTAAAAATCACGCATGCTAATTTCGTGAGCTATCAATGAATCATCGATTACATAGAAGGTAAGTACGTCAGATGATGCTTGCTAACTATTATGAGTAGACAAAGAGATTTAACGAATTTGTGACAAAGTGCCAAACTTCCAATTAAATATGGGGATCCTTTCTCAAAGCTAAGTATCTATTGCATAGTGATTCCTGCCAATTATTCTAAATTGAACACGAATCTGGCAAGCTATTTGAATGGTACACATGTTAGAAAAGCGTGTTCTGAAAAAACTTTAATAACTGACGTGGGATAAGAAACAGCTGATACTTTCTGTTTATCTTTTGCCTACTACGAAACGGTAAAAACAACGAAGCAGGTACCTAAGGCCCGATTTCAAACGTACTCGGTTAAAAAGGATGCACTTATGTTGTCATACTTTTGTTATCAATTACGTCGAGGTCTAGGAAACACTAGCAACAAATATGACCTTTTTGCGGTTACTAAATACATAAATACATGCTAATAGACGCCACTAAGTCGTTAGACTACTTTAAAATTGAAACAGATTGTTCTAGTGTAGTGTCATTTTATACTGTAGTGTCATTTTATACGTGGCTAAATGAATATAACGTTGCGTCGAAAAGAATTTGGCAAGTTTCGTACACCATGATCACCCGAATACCATCATCTTCACATGCAAGTGAGCATGCAGTGATATTTTTACGTTTAAATTAGCAGCCAACTGCAATTACTATTTGAAGATCAAATATTCTAAATTAAATACTGATTAGACCAAAATAAAAACTGACCGACCTTGAGCGTAGACTATCGCACAGCAAAGATTTATAAAACTAAGAGATAAATGTACACCATTCATCAGTATGTATTGGGAATTTATGTGAGCATAGTTTGCAATTTTGTCATCTAAAAAGGAAAGATTTGATTTTTTGTTTGTGTGTTTGTTACAATTTAACTCTAAAATTACTCGATCGATTTTAAAAATTCTTTCAGCAATGGATAGCTACATTATCAGCGAGTAACATAGTATATTTTATCCCCGTACTCCCAGGGGAACGGGAACTACGCGAGTGAAACCGCGTGACGTCCGCTAGTCTCTTACATAAAACGAGCGTTGTCTTCGTTAAAAGAATATATTTTTATACTATCGCAACTGAAATGAAAAAACAAAAAACTGAACGGGTATCGTCGGGTCTTTCACCTTTACCATAGACAGACTTTCGAACAGGGCTCATAGCATGGCACTGCGTGTAGAAAAAGCAACAGTACCATAGACATGCAATAATATCTATAAAACAGTATTTCACTGTGCAGGTTGTAAACGTAAAACATCCTTGAAACATCCAATTTTGACCTTTGATCGGGTATCAATCCAACCATATTATCATAATATATTATGTATATATAATGTGTTTCCACCATACTCGTGAGGAATACATTGAATACTTTGGAGTTTCTTTTACTTACCATTGCATACATTCCTTGAATGTTGATTCGTTAATTCGATGTCTACGTAGCGTATGCTAATTTCGGAATACAGATAACACATTAACTCGTAAAAAATAAATCAACAGAGTCTATTTGTGTTCGTGAATAGAAATCGTATACGAATGAATATAGCTTATGCCTATGTTATCTGTGCTAACAATCGAGATTAATTTCAATCAGATCCAAAAAAGACTTGCCTGCCTTTTGAAAATCGTGATAATTAATTATGTGTGTTTGTGATAGCGCCACAACGTTTTTATTACAGATCAAATATTTATGATCACTTAAAGACCCGGGGCACACCATATTATGAATAACTAGCGGATGTCACGCGGTTTCACCCTCGTAGTTCCCGTTCCCGTGGGAGTACGGAGATAAAATATAGCCTATGTTACTCAGTAAAGACGTGGCTTTCTAATGGTGAAAGAATTTTTGAAATCGGCGCAGTAGTTTTTGAGTTTATTCATTACAAACATACACACACAAAAATACAAATCTTTCCTCTTTAATAATAATATCAAATCAGTTAATGATTCGAAATTCAATGCTTTTATTAGACCGTTAAATTCGTAGAAACATTTCACTCTATGATTTTTTTGTAAATAAACGTAAGCCTCCAACTTAGAACGATTCAGCTAATAACTAGTTTACTTACATAACCACTTACCTAACGCAGTATACAGTTCCCTACTTACATTATTTCAGTGACCAACAATCGCCAATATTGGCGATGTTGTAGCCAAACGACCAATACAATAGTATCGTTATTTTCTGCAGCGGGAGCTTCCGCCCTTATATTGATTACACGTGACCTGCCGCGTCAACCTTAATACCGGTTATAACTTAAAGTTATGAACTGTATTCGGTCCCGCCCAAGTATTCACTTTTCCGGGTTCTGAAAAGCACCGCTATCTATTCAAGATTTTTACATTCTTCTCCAGTTTTCTTGTAAAAAGTTTTATAATTGTTCAAGCTTTTCGGAGTGGTATTTAACATTTTATAAAGTTACGGAGCATATTATGTCGTGTTATTTAAAAAGTCCTTTCATGTTTTACAGGCGTGATTATGTAAGAAAAACCCACGTTTATCGCCAGTCCTTTGTACCTTAATTAAATGTCTAATTAGCACTCGTGGTAATTTTCATTTTACTCGTTCTTTGTCAGATACGCCGGACATAATTGTTATGTGATAAGTGACATTGTTTCTATTTATGCTAAAAAAAGGACTAATTCACGTATACTGATTATAAAATTGTATCTTAGATTTTTAATTATTGCTAGCCATGTTATTGTGAATCGAATGAAAAAGGCAGGCAATAACAACAATTTCGAGACACAATATTAAAAAAGCGGCCAAGTAGAAGGGTCCCGTAGCAGTAACATAATATAAAAGTTCTTGTAGTTCGTTGTAGTAACTTTGATCGATGTTTTAATAATAATTGCGGTTTACGATTTATGACGTATTAAAAAAAAACTACTTACTAGATCTCGTTCAAACCAATTTTTGGTGGAAGTTTACGTGGTATAATACACACATCGTACAGCATATTTTTTTTTTAGTTTTATCATTCTCTTATTTTAGAAGTTACAGGGGGGGAGACACATTTTACCACTTTGGAAGTGTCTCTCGCGCAAACTATTCAGTTTAGAAAAAAATGATATAAGAAACCTTAATATCATTTTTGAAGACCTATCCATATATACCCCACACGTATTGGATTGCTGAAAAAAAAAATTGAGTTGCAGTTCTAAAGTATGGGGAACCCCCAAATTTTATAGTTTTTTTTTTTCTATTTTCGTGTGAAAATCTTAATGCGGTTCACAGAATACATCTAAATACCAAGTTTCAACGTGGCTGTGACATACGGACGGACAGACGTCTGTCTGTCCGTCCGTATGTCACAGCCACGTTGACGAGACATGACGAATAATAAGGGTTCTGTTTTTTGCCATTTGGCTACGGAACCCTAAAAATAAATGTATCACTCCCAGTCTCGGTCAAAAAAATGTCTAACCCACATCAAATCTACCCACAAAACAAATCTGTATTATCAATGTTTTAGACACCGACGAATAAAATAAAAACATTATAAATCATATCAGCTGCGAGCTGCGAGTTGAATCCACGTAATATAGAACGTCTTTATGAAAGGTTATCTTTGAATACATCGCGCTAATCACGGGTAGGCATAATCTTTCTCTACCTAATAGTAACTGACCATAATTACAACTATAGCTACGTCTATCGACGTTTTACTATGAATCTATATTAATGGCGTTGGGCTAAAGAAGCAATGGAAATGGCGCAGGGAAACTGTGCGGCGGTCATTACGTAATTAAGTAATCTTGACATTGCAGAAGTCATACTCAAAGAAAGATGATAACTAAGGCTTCAAGTATTCTATGTTTGACGGTTATTACGCGTTGTTTCAAAACAAGTGGCCAGTTGTATGCTCTTCAGGGATAGAAGTGCAAACAATATGACATAGAATACAGGTCGCGGCACGAAACTCTAGCGCTGACCGTTATTGCGCAGAAATATAAAATAAGAATGTCTTGGGGCGTGCGTTGCACCGATTGGCTCTCCAGTCGTATAACATGCGCAGATATCCCCTCCAAGTTTCGTTCAGCGCTAGAGTTACGTGCCGCGACCTGTAAACAGTTTTATTCAACCGTTAGACAGAATGTCCAAACCAAATAGAGTGAATGTGTATAAAGCGGGACCTAAAGCCCATTTCGGGTAAATGGCCTATTGTTGGCAAGCCTAGCCATTGTTCTAATTCGTAATAGAATTGTGGTAGAAAACCAAAATGGACGAAACATAATGGAAAACACTAATCAATCATGGACTTATCTAAATAATTTAGTAATGAATGATTCATTTATCAACATGCTTGTCAAGAGCTGATATAAATTTTTATATTTTTGTAAGTTGATTGAAGCCCATTTTGGGTAAAAATGGCCTATTGTTGGCAAGCCTAGCCATTGTTCTAATTCGTAATAGAATTGTGGTAGAAAACCAAAATGGACGAAACATATGGAAAACACTAATCAATCATGGACTTATCTAAATAATTTAGTAATGAATGATTCATTTATCAACATGCTTGTCAAGAGCTGATATGATTTTTTGTAAGTTGATTGAAGGACGGTGTCCTGTTTTTCTTTTTCGTTTCAGTCTGTCATGAGCTACACAAAGGCTGTCTATCCAGAAAGTTTTCTTAGAAACTAGCTAGGCCTAATCCTCCTACGTCACTCACCCTCCCGTTTACCAATCCAAAGCCAGTAAAATAGGCGGAACCATCCACTATATCCAGTTAATTCGCATCAATATCAATCCGTATCGTAATTTTTAGAAATTTTCCCCCAGGATTGTTTATGGTATCTCTGTATGGGGTATTGATTCAACGCTGACCATGTTTCGACCTTCGGCCAGAATGATTGAACAATCTTCAAGATTAGGTCAAGTCCTCGATACTTACGTAAAATAGTGAAATATTTGCATTTTGTAGTTTTTGTTATTGATTCTAGAAATACTTTATTATTTCTGTATGAATAAGACAAAAGTATGTTAGATGTCTTTGGACTCGTGTCTTGTCTATTGTCTTTGATTGTTATTGTATTGTGTTTTAAACGCTTGTCCTCTATTTTACGAAGTAATATCGTCTCGTTGAGATTTAAAATTTTAACGTTCATTCGCCATATCATTCAAAAGATGGTTTCGAAAATGCAAACCAGTGCAACGTCATTTGCAAAATTGAATTTGGAATCTTACGTTTCTTTCTTTTTTTACAGGCAAAGGAGATTCTCACGAAGGAGTCTAATGTCCAGGAGGTGAAATGCCCCGTGACCGTCTGCGGGGACGTCCACGGACAGTTCCATGATTTGATGGAGTTGTTCCGTATTGGCGGACGTTCCCCTGACACCAACTATCTATTCATGGGCGACTACGTCGACCGTGGATATTACAGCGTTGAGACCGTCACATTGCTCGTCGCTCTTAAGGTAAGCATCATCATCGATTTGCCCATATCCTAGTTTATTTGGCTTCTTCTTTTATCATCTCGATAAGTTTGTCATCTCAGAAGTCTTCCCGTACTCTTAAAGCCATAATGTTCTTGGTAAGATTAACATTGTGTACAAAACAATCGATTCATGACGTACGCGGTTATTCAACGAAAGTGTGACGGCAGTTAGACGTAAGTGCATATGACTGGCTGGTGACGAATGAAAGGTAATGATTTGCTGTAATGTTAATTGTGATGACTGACGAATGACGACATGGAATTATTAGTGTTAGTCCTGTTTGACACACCTCCAGTGTATAAAAGAACGATTTAATTCCCATATCGCGATATCGCTGACATCATTGGTGGTAGTTGGTCAGCCAATCACAGCAGACAAGATATTTGAATTGATTAGACTGAAGGACATTAAACAAAGCGCCGACACTCAGTCATGTGTGCATGTGTCCAAACTCTTTTATTTTGCTTGGCTAACGTAGCAAATTCGCTCACAGTTCTCCATATTTCCATAGACCGGAAACCTTATTCTATAAATAACTTTTATACTCTTTTGCTTCAAAGCGGGGTGTTCGGAACATTATCTGATTTTGTTACTGTCTGAACCAGCTATGACAATAAAAAACTTGCTGCAATCAGTCAACGTACCCTAAGTGGAAATAACAGTATATTATATAGAGATATTGGATACACACGTTTGCTGCCAATGCTCTTACTCGACTTGAGATATTTTTCTATTACCTACGTCTACGTAGAAGAAATCTGGTTTATTGAAAAGTCACCTTCAGCAAATCACTTCGTGGATTTTCGGTCGTGATTTTTCACGATGAAAGAAATTAGCAGATTTTCTGAGAACTACGTGACTGGTGTCACGTGGCTAATTTAATTTAATTCACGTGTAATTTACTTTGATAAACGTAATAAAAAGTATAAAAAAACAGCTATCTCGCCCGACGCCTGTATCAACACAACTCTAATTGGATCAGACATTCAGAAGAATCTGTGCTAAATCGATTTAACATCGATAAAAAATAAAAACATGGAGGTTCCCGATCCCGATTTACTTCATACGATTTCGTACTTCGGTTCGTGTGACCTACATGATCGAATTTACTTTTCATTTTTCAAAATTGTGAAAGGCGATATCGTAAACAATTTCTTTGTTTGTTAGTCACGAGGAAGGGGAGTGGTTATCAGCCGGTATCTTTGATAAAGTTCGGTCACTGTTTACATAGCCTTATCAAGAGACTTTCATTAAATGAGGCACGTTATATTGCCATAAGAGACAAAATTCCGCGTAAAAAGCCACGATGAAAGCAAGACGGCAGAAATAATAAAACAAATATACAAATGCTTGGTCTTATTTGTATTAGGATATCCACAGCGGAATTTCCTGAAATAACACCATAGCTGCATAGGAATAACAATGTTTTTCTTTATCTATCATAGATAATGTTGTTTCATATTATTATTGCCTGAAATTGTTGTTATTTATAACGTGTTTTCTGGAAAGAAGGAAGCGCTTTCTGTCGAATGGGATTCGACCTCGTGTATGTTCAAAAATGGAACGGGGAGCAAGTTCGAGTGAATGAACAACTACCCACTTTCCAATTAATAATATTGTTGGGTGGTGTCAGTTACGCTGAACACAATAGCGATAATTGTCATGTGGGTAGCGTATTAATTATTTGTTTATTTAATTATTCTTTTGCGTAGTTTGGTAATTATTATTTCAACATAGGTAATTTTGATATTTTTTACTCGTGGTTAAATCATAAAAGCCGCTCTGATCAGTCTTCAGGTTAGACAACCCATTACTTACAGACTTTCCTCCGTGCCTCAGAAAGCACGTTAAGCCTTTGGTCCCAACTGTCAATAACAAGATCTTTGACTGTCGTTAGAGGTATTCAGTGGCCCCAAAGCCTGACAACCAGTCTTACTGTGGGGTATCGTATTACCCAGTACTAACTGGGTTGTGGAGGTCAGAGAGGCAGTCACTCTATGTAAAATACAGCTGCATCTGGTTAGACTGGAAGCCGACCCCAACATAGTTGGGAAAAGGCAGATGATGAATTTTGATATAAGTTCCAAAGTATGTGATAAAGATATTTAGTTCTTGAACTCATACGAGTCGGTCATCATCTTTAGAATGTTTAATAGGTATCGTAATTGACCTTTACTTACCAACATACCAACGAACGGTGCAGCTAATGTCAAACGAACACTTCAAAGGAATTGATGTCATATTCCGTTAAATATGTATTTTTGTTCAAGCACGAATGGAATTGCCTTGACGACATGTAAAATTAAGTAATAAATTACCATTCGGAAATACTGAAACAAGTTTTCAGAAGCAACGGCACTTGCGTTTACAAAATTAGTTGCCTTTCGTGACTACAAGGGCAAAACTATTTTGACCGAGGTTGTAACCATATGGAACCGTTTTACTTTCAAACCGAAACTGTACAATACTTACTGACTTAGAAAAATGTGTTACCTGAATTCTTTATGTAAACTCGCGTGCTACTGCCGAGAAATGCTACAGGACATTTGCTTAGCATTCATTCTAGTATAGTACCCGCCCCATAATCTACCATGAGTTTCAGAATAAGTTTTTGTGGAGCAACATCGCTCTCACTCATAAAGGTAAACCTAATTCGGCACGATTTGGCTTAGCTGGGTGGCAAATTTGAATGCATATTTTGCCGCCTGGCTTGTGCCGATTCAGGACTATCCGAACATATTATATCTGATAGATAATAATGCTCAACCTGTGTCACGTTATCGTCTGGGTACTGTATTCTTCTGATAACCCTTTACTCAGCTAAAACCTCCCAAAATTTCCAGGTCCGATACCGCGAGAGAATAACAATTCTCCGTGGAAACCACGAATCGAGACAGATCACCCAAGTATACGGATTCTACGACGAATGTCTTCGCAAATACGGCAACGCCTCTGTATGGAAGCACTTCACCGACTTGTTCGACTTCCTGCCCCTGACTGCGCTGGTTGATGGCCAGATCTTCTGCCTGCACGGAGGCCTCAGTCCCTCCATTGATACCCTGGACCACATCCGAGCCCTCGATCGCCTGCAAGAGGTGCCTCATGAAGGTCCCATGTGTGATCTGCTCTGGAGTGACCCCGATGACCGGTGAGTTCTTCTTATTTCCTATCTAATTACTTGGACCTTAATCAAGTGCCTTTGTTAAGTCCTCTAAAGTGCATGATATAGAGACACTGGACAGTTAGTGAGCCATGGTCTGGTCGGGAGCAACGAAATTTCAAGGAGATGTAGATGTCATTGTGAGTTGTGACATTGTGACGTTTGTAAACAGCAGAAAAATATCTTATCTATATCGTAATGGAGTTTGCATGTTGATAAATGGGCATTGGTGTTTTTCTGCAAATTGAGGCTGCATTATTAGGATTATAAATAACAAGTTAGATATAGGGTATATAGATATTTGTTTTGTCTGACTGGATATTACTAATACGAGTAGTTTCAGCTGTTCAAAGACAGAAATGCCTATGTACTATCGAGGACACTCCCGCCTGACCACCACTAAGCTCATTTTTGCTTGCACTCGCAACATAAAAACGCTCTCTAGCCCCGCCCCGTTGACTTTGTGTAGAAAAAATGAATGAAAAGATACCGAATCGGCCGAGCGCACTGACGACGCACGCCAAACGAGAGTTATTGTTATTTTGCGCGCCAAAGTTGACGCTTTCCTAATAGGCCCAAACTTTAAGGGGGCGCACAGTGGGCTGGATTTTGAGTTTCATAGAACTTCGTTTGCTTTTTTCGAAAGTCGGGTTTTTTTTACTGGAAATGGATTACTTGACCATTATTATACTTATTTATGAAATATGGGATCATAGGAGTCAGTGTATCTATTTTTAAAACACAAAAGTTAAAAAAAATGTATGGAGCTAGGGTAAAAATATCAAATATCTCCGGAACCGCACGTTTAACGGTAATATCCTGGCACATGGTAATACCTCTATTTATTTGGGATTTTTTGGCATACTTCATATATCGAGCACAGGTGCGGTTTTTTTTTAAAAATCGGGGAATATTTTAATTTTTTATGTTGCATTTTTCGTATGGATTCTTGGAGTAAGTGCGTAGTGCTGGTCTTAAAAACTGAAAAACTTAATAAAATATACTTTTCAAGACCGCTAACAACAAAAACAAAAATGTCGCATAAAGAATTTGACTCAAAAATTGTCGAAATGAAAATGACGTCGAATTATTAATGAGCTGAGATCTGACATGAACGGACATGTAGATCCCAGGTTTCATGCACGCATTAGTTAATTTGTGTACTCATTAGTTATTTCAAGTACCTATTGGTTAACTCATGTACTCAATAGTTAACAATGAAAACACAATACTGTCCGATAATGCTAATTTGTGTCATTATGTAATGAGTATAGAAACTCCTAGTGATTTACAAAATTTTTGAGAAATATAATTTACTATGGTTCTAAATTAATTAGCTAACGATCGACACCTATAGAGGATTTGTTTAGCAATAATTAGTTCCTGTTCTTCTAAAATATTAGTAAATTAGGTATAATGATATTTTAGATAGGGTAGTTAGCAACCCCACCCACTGTGGGGCGTAGCTCGGCGCCTCCGCATGATTTAAGCGAAAAAAAATTAAAATGGTCAGGCGTAAAAGACCCCCATAGTACGAACTATAAATATTTTCGTCTTAGTCACCAAAACTAAGTAAACTATTATAATTGCCTGACGTAGTTCTGTGTATATTTTTGTACACCACTAATTGTGTAACAAGCAAGGATGCGTAACAGGAAATTGTCATGAAACCTTATAGCAAGTGATACTTGCGTGTTCATACCGCGTTTACACTACAGGGTAGGTAAGGGGCATCGACGCGCAAACTGATCACGTACTCCGTATATAATTATAAATTCGTGAGTTAATTTATACACAAAAATCAGCGGATTCATACAATTTGACCTTGTAGGTAGGTACTGTACTACAGCTGATTTTTTGCAATAAAACAAAGTTCACTTAAGGTCATTGCGTTTTATGTAACTTCGACTCTTAAAACGTGAGATCATTCACAGTCATCACTGGGCAGTCACCCAGGAGATGCGTGCGTTGTACAAATGCATCCGATAACAAAAATAAAGTATTTGTACGACAATGAACACCTCTGGAGTCAAGGACGGACATCGTATCATCCGCGAACTAATTATAGCCGCGTTGATGACACGACGCGTCCTAAGCGTTATCTTCATATAAGTGGGTGACTTTAACTAGGTTATTTTATTGATTTTCCGATATCGACTACTTGTTCTACATGTTTTCTTGGACTGAGTATTCGGATGTGTTTGAATGCTTCGTTAGACCAGTGGACGAAAAATTCAAACTTAAAAATAAATAAATATCGCTGGACATTGCACACAGCGTCATCTAGTGCCACACTAAACAACGAGGCTTGTGTCGTGGACACCAGATAGTTGAAATACTACAAAGATATTTTTTTGTTTGTAAATACATACTTACTATACATATACACATCCATGACTCGGAAACAAATGTCCATGCTCATCACACAAACATTTCATTCTACCGGGATTCGGACCCGGGACCCTAAGAACGTAAGGCAGCCCCACTACCGCTGCGCCATTCGGGTCGTCCGAACTTGGCGGTTCGATTCCCATGTCACACAAAATGCGATTGGGTTTTTCCTACAGGAATTTTTAGGAGATGTTTGTATCCGGTTTTTCCCGATAGCAATTTGTCCCGTTTTGTAACCGGTTAGGGAAAATGATTCACCCAGCGGGTGCACTATACCCATCTGTCTACCCTTTCGGGGAATACGCCGTTATATTATGAGTTCTTAATTCCTTGCATGTTAATTCAGTGTTTAAACTTGGCATGGTCAGATTCGTCTCCGATTAAAGTTAGTACAGTTGATTCTGTTGTGCACAAACTAAACTTAATTTAGGCTATTGCTATCTTTTTCTCTCTAATAATACGAAAAAGAGACGGACGTAATTTAGAGCTGTCAAATTTAGTTGGAACTAATATTTCCATACAAACGAAGGGTGCACGTAAAAACATGTCGACTAAAAACACGGTGAATCGCAAGGCATAAACTAGTTTGACATTTCTAACTTAGTTCATAGCTATAGCCGTCCATTTCTCGCACTGCCTTTTAGTAAAAGATAGCATTAGCCTAAATTAAGTTTAGTTTGTGCACAACAGAATCGACACCATTGGTGTAAACTTAATTTAGGCTATTGCTATCTTTTACTAAAAGGCAGTGCGAGAAAAGGACGACTATAGCTGTGAACAAAGTTAGAGATGTCAAACTAGTTTATGCCTTGCGCTTTACCGTGCATGTTTTTACGTGCACCCTTCATTTGTATAGAAATATTAGTTCCAACTAAATTTGACAGCTCTAAATTACGTCCGTCTCTTTCTAGTTTTATTAGAGAGAAAAAGATAGCAATAGCCTAAATTAAGTTTAGTTTGTTCACAACAGAATCGACACCATTGTCTGGGAGTGCAGTAATCGGTTGACCGCCGCTGAAGTTCCGACAAGATAATTAATATTATTGACTAGATGTAGTTATCGAGTCAGTTTATTTTGTACAGGGAAATAACTTGTTATCGTTGTTGTTTTACCTACAAGTGGGGTGATGGCGATGGTTTATCTTGTTAATCGCAGACGTTGAATTGAGTGGTATTTTTTGTTAATTACTCACTTTTCATCTTTGGGTTGTGTTCACAATTGATTATCTAATGCTCTACCCATCTAGTGTAAAAACTTGATGTTATGAGCACTGGCTCATGACCTTGACAAAACTGCACCCTGAAAAAAAAACCGGCCAAGAGCGTGTCGGGCCACGCTCAGTGTAGGGTTCCGTAGTTTCCTGTTCGTCACAATAAGTGTTCCTACTTATGAGTTAGGTCATCCATTATGTAAAAATGTAAAAAATTCTGGACTAAGTTTGTAGTATATTCGTATATGCATACGAATATACTACAAACTTAGTCCAGAAATTATTTTGTACAACTTTTTGTCTTTTTTGTACAAAAACTGTTGTTTCCATCAAGTTTAAAATGATTTTCCTAGAAAGTCCTTATAAAGTTCTACTTTTCAGTTTTTTTTCATATTTTCTAAACTTATGGTTCAAAAGTTAGAGGGGGACACATTGTTTTTTACTTTTGGAGCGATTATTTCCGAAATTATTGACATTATCAAAAAAATATTTTAGGAAACCCCTATTCATTTTTAAATACCTTTCCAACAAAAAAATCACACGTTAGGGTTGAAATTCAAAAAAAAATCACTTCCCACTTTACATATAGGGGGGCTACTCTAATAAAACATTTTTTTCCAATTTTACCACTTTGTCGGCGTGATTGATATACATATTGGTACCAAATTTCAGCTTTCTAGTGCTAACGGTCACAGAGATTAAGCGAGGACGGACAGACGGACGGACAGACATGGCGAAACTATAAGGGTTCCTAGTTGACTACGGAACCCTAAAAAACAAATAGTCAAAAATTGTTCATGTCAACGAAATTGCTTTGAAGTTTATTATTTATTATTATGTTTAAAGGGCTCAATGTAAATTAAAAATAAGCCTTATTTAGCCGCTTACCACCGGCGTCTAACATGTCGTAAAGTATTTAAGCCGCTTTACAAGAAAATCTTGCCGTTTAGCTCATTACAAGGCTGTATAGGATTGCTATGGAGGTGTTAATTTGTGTTAGTTATTTAATTTAGTATTGCGTCATCAGAACTTCGTGGCTTTTAAATTCAAAGAATTGCACTCCTATTGAAAGGCTAACTAAACTTGAAAACCACAAAATTATTACCATTTTATGTTATGTGTGTGTGTTGTTTTATGTAATAATTTTGTCTTTATGTGTGTTTATGGTCGACCTTTAGGCACGCGAGTAGATAGGGACTATTTTCTCGCTCAAGAAAAGTAAATAATAAATACCTATCACTGGACATTACACACAGCGCCATCTAGTGCCACACTAAGCAACGAGGCTTGCGTCGTGGACACCAGATAGTTGATATGCTACATTATATATACTTTTTGTACTGATGACCTGGTGAAGGTTGCGGGAATCCGCTGGATGCGAGTCGCACGGGACCGGTCAATGTGGCGACACGCGCGGGGAGGCCTATGTCCAGCAGTGGACGTCTTTCGGCTGAAATAATGATACTTTTTGTTTGTAAATACATACTTATACATATAAACATCCATGACTCGGAAACAAATGTCCATGCTCATCACACGGAACACAAACATTTGCTTTTACCGGGATTCGAACCCGGAACCCGAAGAACGTAAGGCAGCCTCACTACCGCTGCGCTCGGGTCGTCTAAGTACAATAGACAACATAAAATCACGCATGTAATCCCCGAACGGTTGGGCATAGGTGTACTTAAGTACACCCACAATTCCTCCAGTTATGTTTAAGAGCCTATACTACCTCAAATGGCTTAGCATGATCCTCCGTTACGCCTAAAATACTGCAGCATTAATTTTGAAATAAATATATGGTAAAGTTGAGGATTAATGTTAGGTCCTATGTTTGGCGAAAACACGATTTCATAAAATTTTCGCGATAGAAAAAAATCCCAAAGTTACCTCCAAATCGAACAATAAACCGCTGGTATTCTAAAAGTGCTTCAAATTAGATCATGAAACTTTGCATACTAACTGAACTAACTATAAAGCAGGTCTTATGTTTTTTATTTTTTCCAAAAGACGAAAATTTGATTTTATAAAGAATAAAAACCACTCATTTCGCACTATTCGGCCGCAGTGACTGACGTAACAACCGCTTTGTAGTGCAAGCTGATTAGAACTTTATTATAACAGTATTACAAACGAAGTTTGAACCACCACAAATAGAGTTGCTAATCTGAGGTAGTATAGGCTCTAAAGGCCCATGTAATAGGGGGCGTGCCTATTGCCATCACCGGACACAAATCTAGACACCAGGGCTGCTACTGAGAAATTCCTAATGTAAAACCCAATAACACTGTGCCCGACTTGGGAATCGAACCTAGGACCAACGAGGCAGCTTGAGATGCTTCTTTTAAGGCGATTACATGAGCTAAATTAGCAACTCTATTTGTGGTGGTTCAAACTTCGTTTGAAATGCTGTTAAAATAAAGTTCTAATCAGCTTGCACTACAAAGTGGTTGTTACGTCAGTCACTGCGGCCGAATAGTGCGAAATGAGTAGTTTTTTTGCGATTTGCAAAAAATCTATTGATTGGACTAAAAATGTAAAACACTATGATGCTAATATGTTGCTTGTGGAATTATTTGCCAAAAAATCAGAATGATCGCATGTATTTTAGTATGGTTTTTATTTTACTCGTTAAAAGAAATTTTTAAGAGATTCGTGATTTTTTTTATCGAATGAAATTTGTTGTATTATGTTTTCAAAACACTGTCGTACTAGCATATATCCTGAAGAATACCATATATTTTTCTGGTTTTGTTTATATACTTTTTTGCATTATAAAACTCGCGTTTAGCTCCTCGCCTTATATAACTAAGGTACTAATGTTTTCTTCGCTCCCGCAGAGGCGGATGGGGCATATCGCCGCGTGGCGCCGGCTACACGTTCGGCCAGGACATCTCGGAGACGTTCAACCATAGCAACGGGCTGACACTGGTCTCCAGGGCCCATCAGCTCGTCATGGAGGGCTACAACTGGTGCCACGATAGAAATGTCGTCACTATATTCTCAGCACCCAATTACTGCTATAGGTAAGTTATACTACTTCGCTTATTTATGTTCCTGTCTAATAATGGTGTAAAAAACCCTTAACGAAGCCGAAAGGCACTTGTTCTCCCCGTCATTGGACCGTCATGGGCCATACCAGGGAACCTTCTATTTAGGCTGTGGCTCCACTGAGGCGGAGCAGAGCGGAGACGAGCTGTGCCGCGATTCATCAATCACACGGCTTGAAATCCACATCTCTTCTCCACTCCTGCCATGTGATTGGTGAATCGCGCTCCGCTCTGCGGGTCTAAAATGGCCGCTATAGCAGAATCCACGCAGAATCTTATCATGAATCACGTTAAAAAATTAAAAATTCTTAAAATGGACTTTATGACTACGATTATAAAGTCCATTTTAAGAATTTTAAATTTTTAACATGATTCATATGACGATTCTGCTAAAGCAGCCATTTTAGACCCCCTGCTCCGCTCCGCCTCAGTGGAACCGCAGCCTTACGGAGAT
This sequence comes from Xestia xanthographa, assembly GCA_905147715.2. Taxonomy (NCBI): domain Eukaryota; kingdom Metazoa; phylum Arthropoda; class Insecta; order Lepidoptera; family Noctuidae; genus Xestia; species Xestia xanthographa. The sequence continues at coordinate 8,495,308 of LR990660.1, read as the reverse complement.
ATTGGGGGGTCAAAGTTCCAACTTTTTTACAGTTTATTTTTAAATTAATACAAGTTTTTAATGTTATAACTTTACTTTAAATACCTCCAGGACCCCTCAACTATTTGATGCGTCGATTAGCATAATATTTTGAGTGCGTTATATTGAGTCTTCCTTCCTTCTTCGTCATTTGAGTTTACCTATAAGTGATTCTACACTATTGTTTATCTGTTTTGCTTGTTTTTATGCCCATAACTAGTGTAAACAATTGTTGGTAAACCAATAAATAAACAAAAGAGATTTTTCACGCCAAAAAAATTCCCAGCAATAATTTTAGCGTACTGAGTTTGATGTGCAGAGTTGACGGTTTCGTGAAAGGTCCGTTTACACCTCGTATATGCCCAAACTATTGAGAATATCCGATCAGTCAACTAACTCAGCCCTTCACGGTTCACTGCTTAAATATGGACTATGCGGACATAGGCTTTTTCAAGCGCCAGGCATTATACATCGTCCGGTCCCCCACCTCACGTGGGAATGAAATATTAGTCAGGCAGGCACCTTCATGGCCCGGGGAGCGCCAGACGTATATTTGTCAGACTTTTCAAATCTGACAAAAAGAATAACTTATCTACCCCCCGATCTTTTTAAATGACGCTCGGATCTGACAGGATGTCGATATTATTTATTTAATTTAAAATATTGGTACATCAACAGCAATACAGAGAAGAGAATTTCGACAAAATTGCAAATTGAAAAGTCTTTGAACCAAATCGAAAGATAAATGCGTTGTCGAGAATTTTTGAATCAGTGGGGTGCTACGTAAATGCAGGTTCTTGTGAGTCATGTCTATGATGATTACTGAGCTTTAATAATATTAATATCCCAAAAATATAGTGTCAGTTTGAAATTACTTGGGTTTGGAAGAACAGTAGGCAGTTGTTGGTTTACTTCGTAAGTTCGTATTTAGGTAAGATGATGATTAATTATGTATCTCAGAGCCATTACACAACGCTTTTGTAAACAAAACCAGGGATTTTCATTATTTGACAGAAACTTGGATAAATAATAAGGAAAAACCAGTCAGTGCTATGTCATTGCAATCTTACTTTTCCTCAACACTCGTACAGACGACACTGATTTCGACGCTAATTATTCTGTGCATAATGAGTGTGAATGCACTCTGATTATAATTATTCATGAATGTTCTGTAGAAATCAAACACTTTCATTGTCATGAACTATGGTCTAGGAAAGGCTACTTTTCTATACAACTATCCAATTATTTCTTCTTTCTTTATCGTGTGGCTATAGTTGGTGCCAGTTAAGATGAGAATAGCGGTCATTGCCCTTTCCCTAATATCTCTTCGTACGAACAGAAACAAATAAACCATGTATCGATTTTCATTACAAAAAATGTTGAAGATCACGATAGATGACGATTCCAGACTTAAACAGGCTTATTTTTGGTTTTCAAAGTTAAGAAGTTTAATAAATGTAGGTGGGTCAATGACCGCTATTCTCATCTTAACTGACACCAACTATAGTGCCTAACCTGGTGTCAGTTTTTATGTTGCCCATGGGCCTATGTAAGGGGTTCTCTAGAGTGTCTGCCGACCGCCCCATGGCAAAAAACAAGCGTGAGTTTATGCACATATGAAGTTGTCGAACAATATTACAAATATTGGCTCCGACATTACAATTGACCTTGGTTAAGGTTCTAGAGAACGGTACACCGACATGATTCGCACATTGAGGTCGCCCGAAGCTTAACAATGAACAAAATTGACTGTTTTGCATAAGTCCTCCAATACAAATTATGAACTAAAGTGTGAAATGTTCTTAACACTGATGTGTAACTGACATTTTGTTGTGTCCATTTATGCCTTAAATAATTATGTTCTGTTATATTCTAAATCTATAGATCAGATATTGTACCTAAATCAATACCTATGTAACAGTGTAATTTTTTACGCGCCTATATTTTGCTGATAAGAGCAAATTATTGCTTTTTGTTGTAAAAAATATATTAATAGACTTCCGCGTCTATCGCAATGCTAATTTGATAATTAAGTGTTTTTGTACATTTGTACAAGTACTTCAGTAAATCAGCTTCACTGATTTATTGGCTTATTGAGCCATTCTTGTTAATTTAAATAATCATAATAGAGTTCATAAGATTTTGGGTAGCACATGCGTGCTAAACCTGGAAGAGGGGGATCTCGTAGCTAAATAATAACAGCCGCTCGGGTCGGTCTTTAGGCTAAGCCGTGTTTGCCTAGGTTGGGCTGTAGATGGGTGACCTCTCATAACATACCGAGTTTCCTCCGTGCCTCGGAAAGCACGTTAAGCAGTTGGTCCCGGCTGTCATTTATAGATCTTTGACAGTCGTTACAGGTAGTCAGTGGCCCAAAAAGTGTGACAACCAGTCTTACCAATTACTAACGTATCGTATTACCCAGTAGTAACAGGGTTGTGGAGGTCAGATAGACAGTCGCTCCATGTAAAATACTGGTATTCAGCTGCATCCGGTTAGACTGGAACCCGACTCCAACATAGTTGGGAAAAGGCTAGGCGGATGATGATAAATAAAACAAAAAAAAAAAAAAAACACAAAACTAAAATAAATACTATTAATTTCATTTTCACAATTAAAATAATAAATAACAATAATAGATGCCTATCGCACATCTAGACTTTAGTCTAGAGTCTAGATGTGCGATAGGCATCTTCCAACAAAAACCAGAGAAAGTCACTTCGTGGTCACTCCTAATCTCAACACGGCGATATAACTCGATTAGATAAAGTTTACCTGTCGCAACAATATGCTCTTACGCAACCAGTTTTAATGTAAACACGATTGTTTCAGATGCGGTAACCAAGCCGCCATTATGGAATTGGATGATGCTCTGAAGTACTCATTGTAAGTATTACTTTTGTCTTTATTATCTAGCTTTACACCTTTCTATGTACGAAGTAAGCATACGAAATTCGTGGAAAAGTTCAACGACTTCTATTCAACATGTGTTTCTCGTCTTTTCAGAGATTTAGATTATGGGTCATGTATGAAAATATTAAATAGTCTCGTTTTTTTTTTCTTTACCTAGGAATAAGCTAATACTATCTACATAAAAAGTATCAGATTTATCTGATAAGTATTTACAGAGAAATAAATTAAATTCTGTTAGAGGCGGCCATCGTCGGTACGCTACGGATTTTTTATTCAATTTCCTTAGCCTACTCAATTAAAAAGTAAAAACTGTAGATAATCTGTACCCTGTCTCACATCTATCATAACTTGTCATACCTATGACCCATTTAACTTGAGGAATACCTACTTCTACTTGTAGTCAAGTACTTAGTACAAGATTTTCTACTTGATCAAACATCAAATATACTAAAGCTAGGAAGGAGGAAAAGTAAGTTTTTATAAATGCTTACACCCATTATCTGAGTTGTGAAGGTCAAATAGGCAGTCACTCCATGCGAAATACAAGTGTTCTCCACCAATTGGGAATAGGCTAGGCAGATGACTATACACATCTTGATAAACAACAATAGGCTAGGCTGATGACTATTTGTATGTGTAGTCATACTCCTAACCTATTCACATCGTCACATCTTGGTAAACAACATCATTAGTGATAAAGCATGTCTGGAGACATTTCTAGAACAATATTATAATACTTGACAATATCACAAGTGGGTGTAAGTATGTCTAGCTTGTGTAGGGCTTCTCTGCTTCAAGGTGCTGTGATTGTCAAGTACGAACTTGGCCTTGGCTATAGAGGGACGATAGTGACAGTGGAACGGTTTAGTTATTGTCTATAAATGGGATTTTAACTGTAAAAAAGGGGAAAAATGTGAGCCATCGCTGTAAAAAAGGGGAAAAAAAGTGAGCCGTCGCTGTAAAAAAGGGGAAAAAAAGGGAGCCGACGCGTGGCAGATGTGAAACATCGAAATTATTTTGTACAAGCACTTAATATGTTTAAAAAAATTCAATATAAAAAACAAACATAAAATAAAAACAAAATGATTACAAAAAGTAAATCCTTATCCTGGAATCGAACTGGAAGTCCCGAGATTGCAACATTTGTAACCCAGCGCTCTGTGCCCCGAGACCAGCTGACTTGTTGTAAAAAGATCTTATGCTGCTTCAAACACGCGATTTTCATTTGTTTTTTTGGTTTACCCGCGCCTTTAGATGTTTCACATCAATAAACATGTAGTGTAGTAGTGTTAAATATGTAGTGCTTGGATAAAACACCTTGCTCGCATAACTATCTAACTGTCGTGTAGTCACCATACTGTAGTGGTTAGGTTAAGCAACCTGTTCTTCCTATAGATTTCTGACCATCTCTGGAGAAACTTCAGCCACACAACTACTTAGGTTTTGGAATGATTAAAAGCGCAAAGTGATGACATAAATTTGATATTCAACACATCAAATATAAAAATCGACATAGTCGATATCTAACCATGGATATTGGAAAATATGACCTAATTGTTACCCCTTCATTATGTCAGGTTGTCCTAGAATGTGATGCTAATGTATTGGTTATGTTTTCAGCCTTCAGTTCGACCCGGCTCCGCGACGCGGCGAACCGCACGTCACGCGGCGGACGCCAGATTATTTCATGTAGGCTGCACGTAAGTAACCATTTTTGTATACCATAATAATTATAATGTTTCACTATATTTGGTGCCAGTTAAGATGAGAATAGTGGTCATTGCCCTTTCCCTAATATCTGTTTTTCATTACACAAAATGTTGAAGATCCTGATAGATAGATATAGATAGAAGTGAAGTTTAATAAACGAGGTGAGTCAATGACTGCTATTCTCATCTTAACTGGCACCAACAATAGTCAATTTGATATAAAGCAGGGGTGGAAAATGGTCAGTAAAGTCAGTTTTTACGAAAAATGCTCAGTAAAGTCAGTATTTTGAGGATCAGGGGCTACATTCCCATCAGTAGATAGCCTACATGTAGGTGATGTAGGCCTCGTGCCCCAGTGATTAATTATTGAGAACAATTGGATATCTCATTGGGGCTTTTTATTTTACTAAATAAAAAAGCATGTTTTTTTCTTTAACAGCAATTATTAATTTTGAAATCAAGATACAGTCCCTCACAGTGTTATGATAGCTTTGAATTAACATGTATAGTAATATCACAGAAATTTAAAGCGGCAGAAAAACAAACATTGTCCAATTTTGTAGTCATAAGTAAATAACACTGAATGGACTGAAGAACACTTTTTTGTTTTTTTTTTACAGTTGATGTGCTGTGCATGTTCTGTTGTGTTTGTTGCATATTGTGGGTAACTACTAACTATATACCAACTTTAAAATGGTAAGGTGCAAATTTAACGAGGACTGGCTTAAAAAGACTGATAAAAGTGGACACGTAGTAGAGGAGTGGGGTAGAAAGGAAACCGAAAATGAGATGTTCTGCATTCTGTGCATAAAAAGATTCAACATAAAATAAAAGATAATAAAAGATTCAATCCAAAAATATGTCGAAAAAAAGAAAAATAAATTAATAACTTCTTTAAAAAAAAAAAAAAACGAATAGATTGTTTGTTTGTTTAAAAATCAATAAATTCAATATGTAGTAATATTTTAAGTTTATTTTTAATAATAAAGGGAGGTGCAGGCTGGCTATGGGGATGGTGGAGGCCAAACACAAAAACATTTTTCTTACTTATTTACAAACATATATTATTAACCTAATTAACTAACAGCAACTAACATTCGTATTTCGATGTCATGTTGACTGACCAAGGGTCAGTTTTCTAGAGATTTGGTCAGTTAATGGTCAGTATTTTAGAGGGTTTTAGTCAGTAAAATCAGTATTTTTGACCATGGAATCAGTTTCCACCCCTGATAAAGTTGTACACATAAGACGGTGATTTCATAGAGATGATAGTTACGGTATGTACAGTCTGTACGGATCCAGCAGTCTGTCTCGGTCTGCGAGATAAAGGGAGGTCCTCATGACATGTGTTTGTTTGTTGCAGAGGGGGCGCATATCAAGCGGGCGGAGAGTGTGCGGGGCGAGGCAAGTACGTCGGGCGAGGCAAGTACGTCGGGCGAGTCAAGTGCGTCGGGCGAGTCAAGTGCTATGGGCGAGCCAAGTGCTATGGGCGCGGCGCGTGTGTCGGGCTACGCGGGGCCCAACGACCCCAGCTTGCGGCGAGCGCGGACGGCGCGCCTGCTGGCGGCCGCGCGCGCCTCCGTGGGGCTGGCCGCCCGCCGCACTGCGCGCGCGCGCCGCGAGAGCCTCGTGCGGGTGGCGCACTGGCTCGCGCACGTGTGATGCCCGCGTGTGCCGGCCGGCACCGGCCCGGGCCACCGTTCGGCCCGTTTGCCGGCCGGCGGCGCCAGGCGCGCTTTAAATTGTAAGTGGTTGTCACCAGTCGCAAAGTTAGGTTCTTGCCGTTCACTGTGCATTCGCTCCGCGCTAGTTATGCTGGTATGTTCATGTCCCGCGGCCGGACGGAGCGCGACGTCCCGCACGTTATGATTCTATACACTATGATATGTATCGAAGACGATTGGACCTCATTAAACTCATACATTTACTAAAACGGTAGTTTTATTTCGCATTCGTCTCGTGGCACCATGGATCGCCAGGCGAGCAATGGACATACCATCATAATGTAATGTTTGGTGACTAAATGTGCGCCTATTGGATTCCCATAAAGCTTATGATCTTACATCTAATGTGCAGTAATGGAACTTATAATTAGTGAAAACAACATGATTATTGTCATCTAGCAAATATAATGATGTTTTTGGAGTTAAGTTACTGTAGATCAAAATCTGTTACGAGTCGCATCCTATAACTTTGTATTTTTAGTTGCTTTACAAATGAAATATTAAAGTTTTTTTTTTTACAATTTGATATTTACATTACACAATTACTACACATACTGCGGGGGTATTGATCGAGGTCTACAAAGCAATAGCAAGCATTTAATTTTATGACAGAATGCTATTATGTAATTATTTTTATTATATAACTATTATATAAATATATAATATCTTTAGTTCGACTGTAAGTCTGCGGAAAAGTATTAGGAATCCTTATTGTTTATACCCCAGTGCAATCATTCTGTCATAAAATGTCTGGAAAGAACAAGCATTTTGAGATTTATTATTCAAAATTCTCCTTTTCTTGTGCCACAGTACCTGTATGACAAGGAATAGTGTTTCACAAGAGTGGAGCTTTAAGTTCTTTTTTATTTTATATTTTTTGTTCTATAATTGATTAAAAAATAATTTTAGGTAATCTTGTAAATACCTAAAGATCAAGGCGCCCGATAGGTTGTTATTGTTTAAACTAAGTGTCGAATATTTTCCCATTAATGTACTCATTTCATGAAGGAGGTAAGTAACTAAATATATTAATAACAATTTTATATGAGATCATTGCGAACTGGGAAATTGTTTTATAACATCTTAGGATAGAAATTTATAACAGGGGGTTATATTGAAAGTGTTAAAAGCATGTTTTTTAAGATTACATACTCACTGATAGCCCTGGTTTCCTTACAAAGCATTTTTTCTATTTTTAGAATAACTGACAAAAGCAATTTTATATTCCATTTCCATGTAGAAAGCGTGTACTTATTTTAGAATCTGAGCAGACGACAGTTTAGTTTGTCAGTGCTATCTTTCAAGTTAAAAATAAAATTTCAGATTTATAAAATAATTGTAATATTTGTTTTTATTTCCTAAATTAAACGTGCGTACTAATTATACAAAGACCTTACCCACCAATGACACCTGAAGCCACACGTTTCGTTTGATCTAAGTATTAAGTATGTAAGTTATAGATAAAAAATAAAATATAATATCCTTAAAGAAAAAAAAAATAACAAAAAAAAAAATGAGAATGTATGGCGAGCCTCGTTCGCGTGAAATAAAACAAACAATAACTGTAGCACAAGTTTAATTTCTCTGCTTTTAGTGTTATTTCACCCAATCGAAGCTCGTGTAAATTTAAAATTAAGGCTTTCCTGGCAAACTGCATAGGCAATCGACGTTAAAACTTGAGAAAATCTTGATCTTTTGTATGCATAGTGTGTTCATTATAAGTGGGATTCGATACTGTTGATAATGCGCCGACTACCGACAAATATACAAACTTCCATCTGGATTCGCTACACAATGGCAATAATTTAAAAATGTAAACACAGTACGGTAAAATAATTATTCTTGCAACGTGTACTATGCCTGTTGATAGGAATTAGATATAATAAATAAAATTAATTATAAAAATATGGGGGTTTTCTTTCACCAATCCAAAGTAGAAATAAAAGCCAACATTACATGAAAATAATTTATTATTTTTATTACAAAAACATTGTTTTGCAGGTCCATTTATCTTTATACAACATACCTATATACATACATAATATGTAGAGAAATTACATGTAATATATTTATTATTATATTATATACTGTTTTAAGTTTTACCTGCATCTTTGGTGCTATAACATTACAGTACAGAGTAAAACAATAAAAAAAAATACGAAAGATTCGAACTTATACGGTTTCTAGTATCCATTTTCTCAACTCAAAAACCAACACCCGTGGTGTCCAAGGAAATTTCATCCAAATTTGTATCAGCGCTTTCGAAACACGAATTGTTTTCTTCACATTGAATGTGCGGTACTGAACCTTACGTAGAATTGAGTTATATAACATAAAAGACGCATCACATACGCGTGGAATGAATTATCTTAAATACTAGCCTTGTCACCCTGTTTTGAAACAACACCAACTTTTTAAAGTTGACAATAATTATATTTTATTGTACCTCGTGTTTACCCCAAGGTAGTCTACATGTTGTGTGTACCATTCTCTTTTATGGTTTACACCTCAAAGGAGACCAATTAAACACCGTCATGTTTTTTTTTGTTTGGTGTTGTGGGAGCAAGTATCACAACTTGCAGTTTGGTATAAACGCGGGGCTAGACACTTCTACGGCTAATCTATGGCCCAGCGCACCGCTGGAGGCGCAGCGGAGCGCATTTCCGTTTCAGTCGCGCGCTAGCTCTTGTAGTAGCTTGAGGGCGCTCCGAGTACCGCGTGCGTATTTATTCTTATATTGACCATGTCAAGGTAGTTAAGGTTTATATTAAATTGTTTATTCTTATATTGATCATGTCAAGGTAGTTAAGGTTTATATTAAATTGCGCTCCGCCGCGCCTCCAGCGGTGTGCGCTAGGCCTATAGCTGTCGGGTATTCATACTGACAGTCATAAGCTTAACACTTCAAATTGACTTTAGTTCGTTGTATCTCACTATAGTCAGATAAGTAGGAATTAAAGGTCATTGCTCTTTCCTTAATTTCTCTGCGTAGGTACCCCGAAAATACACTATAGATCGTTTTTTATTACTAGAAAAAGTCAAGGATCACGATAAAGGTCGTTTCGGGACAAGTTTATGTATTTTTTTCTGTTTTCGGAATTATGTATTTGAATAAATGTATGCGGGTTAATGACCTTTATTTCCTACTTAAATAGCGCGGACTATAGTTCAATCAACTGAACACGAGAAAAGAAATCTCACTAGTTCAGTTAACTGAACTAGTGGGAACAGGGTTGTAACAACCCTTGAAAGCTAGATCTTGCTGTTACTATTTTCCATTTCTCAACTTTCGATATGAAAGGGTCAAAAATAGATAATCTGGTACAACTAATGGAAACCATGTTACTCATATAATCATGAATATTTAAAAAGCCACAGCAGGCTAACCAGTTCCTTGAACTTACTGTCTAGCACTGGATTAATAGGTCTGTTCAAATATTTAACGTTTAAAACGTGAAACGTGGTACCTAAGGCTCATTATTAGTAGTAAATGAAAGCTTAAGAATAGTTCATAAGGAATAATAGGAAAGAATTAAGCTACGTATTGAGGTCTCCGATGTTTGTTGACGGTTAAAAAGTTTGGTTTCCAAATGCTTTCATTTAGCATTCTTCTTAATTAGGAATTGCCTTTTATGAAGCGATTAATACGAATAGGTATTATACTAAATATTTAACTGTTAAAGATACTTTGTGGAAAGCAGCCAAGGCACGGAATTTATATTTATTACTATATTACATCTAAATATTGTCTAATATAAATATTATTTTACATGATATACACTTTAGAAGCCTCCGGATAAACACACCTATTTCGCTACTAATTGGAAACTGGAAAAGTAGCGAATGTCTGGAAGAAAGCTAATATTACTAACTTGGTCATAAGTAGCGTAATGTATCTATTATGCTGCAGAATAAATTTACTCTGATTTACATCTATTTACTAAACATAATATACAAAATAAAATGAGCATTAAAAGTTTCAAATACTGATTCTATATAAGTACTGAACAAAAATAGTGTGCGCAATTCACTTCCCCATTCATTTAAATTAAACAGGAATAACTATTTATAGGTACAAGAGTAAAATAGTCATTTTCTAATGTTTGGCGAATAAACCAAAAAAGTTTTCACTGAAGAAAGTAAACGCGATCAGCAGCATCGAAACAACGTGCAAGAGCCGTCAATGTCAATATTTCAAACCTGATTGTAGATGGCGTGACCAAAGCTTAGTCCCAGTCTGACCAATGAGGTCAAGCTATTTTGACATTTAAATGACATTGACAGATTTTCAACCAATGACGACGCTTGGTACGAGCTATGCTAGCGCCATTAGATTTACAGTTGCCCTCCCTTTAATGACACTGGCAGTTGATGAACGCGGTTTAAATGTACTTATCATGTTCTGTTCCAATGGTGAAATTAGCCCTTAGTATCCACCAAAGCAGAGTTTAGTTTAACTAATTAATATACTAAAAGTCATCTTTCATACTGTCCCTCTATCGGTTGAAGTTATTTGAGGCTGTCGTTTTTTCGGCGCTTAATGCTTGGAAAAATAAATTTAGCTTGAATCAAATAGCTTCAAGCAATTATATTATAATATTTAATACCAACCTTTCTATGGAAAAAAGTTAAAATTACGGCCCGTTTCAACCGCCAATAGATGCGTTTAACGCTAGACCTTTAGTAATTTGCGGTGGAAATGAGCCTAATAATGTTGCAAGCTACTCCTGTTTAATGAGTATTCACTTAGCGCAAAAGCCACCAACTTCAAACAACAGTGATGCAAAGACAAAAATCACCGAACAAATCCGCCATTTTGTCGTTATTACGAGACTTTCATTCCTGTGTCCAATTGCAGCAGTTGCTTCATAAGTTCGTAAGTAGAGAAGGAGGTGGCGACCATGGGTATCGCTCGGATGTAGTTGATGCTCATGCCGCGGTACAAACCCTTCACTATCCCGTTCTCACGGTATATGAGGGTTAGCGTCTTGACCATGCCAGTGCTGGAAACAGAGGAATTTGTTAGCGAGACGTATTGCCATTTTTAGTCTTGTTCCCACTGCTGGGACCCAGGCCGCTTCTCGAAGAGAGACAGTGGGCTGTAATGAATCATCGGGTGCGGATATTTTGGTTCCGACGTATCCTACATGCCGGTTTCCTCACGATGTTATCCTACACCGTTATATATCATGGAAAGGAAATCAATTATCACCAAATTCAGGATGCATCGCATTCTCGCAAAGTCAGTCACAAATTCCAAAGTGCTTGAAGATAGAAAAGATTATTTTATAGAAAGAACTTGCAATATAAATAAGTGCTATGCAGAAGAGCATCTCGCTAGATTAGTGCTATCAATGATAGAGTATACTTCTGAAGGAGGACTATAGGTAGACCACAGACTGCAGGGTGTTAGACAATAAGGCCCAGCACACACCACTGGTAGCGCAGCGGAGGTGCATTTGAAGACAACAATTTAATATAAACCTTAACTACCGTGATATACGGTCGCGCGCATGCTCTTGTATACTTGCATAGCTTGAGGGCGCTCCGAGTACCGCGTGCGAATTTATTCTTATATTGACCGTATATCAAGGTAGTTAAGGTTTATATTAAATCGTTGTCTTCAAATGCGCGCTGCTGCGCCTCCAGCGGTGTGCGCTGGGCCTAACCACAAAAGACGATGCTGTTCTTGTAACTTCACTAGCAAGTTCTTCAGTTTTACAAGTCATGAAGTTATATAGAAACCAGTATGTATCGCTGTGGTCTGCAGTCGCCCTAGGAAATGCACCTTCACTGACAACATACATCATCCCACAGCTGGACAAAGGTGTCCTTCCATGCTGACCCGATTTTCTGGTCCAGGGCTAATGTGACCTATTGGCCACTGACTCCTGAAATTGATTATTAGCTAAAAATGCGTGTGGCAGATTATTTTCTACCAAACTGCTTTTAGTAAAGTACCAATTAGACAGTGTTGTTAGTTTGGACCATGAAAGTTAAAGAATAGTATTTTAAGTATGAAGCTTTTCAACGGCAAGATTATTACTTTCTTGAAGGAGATATCATGTTAAAATTATTAAAAATAAATCTTATAGAATAAAATATACAAAAATATGATTAACCAACCTCCTGCAAGTGTTGCCAACACCACGTGTAAATAACATGCAATCAGAAATATTGCTGCATTAGTTAGGAACAGAATCATATACATTAGAATACATACAGAAAGGTGCACGGTGCTTATAAATATTATCACTATACGGCAATGTTACACGAATCACTTTCATTGAAAGGAGCAGAAATAATCATAATAATCATATTTTTTTAGTAGACTAAAAAAACTTTTGTTTACTAAGATTCTGTTTAGTCCGTCAGTTAGATTATCGAAAAATATTGGTTACATGTTTTTTGTTTTATCAAATTCATAAAAATTGACGAAGATAAAACCTAGAGTAAGATCATGAGTGGCGGTTTGTGACGTCACATTTGAGTAAAACGGTACTCAAATGTGACGTCACACGTGTTTTCAACGCACTATATCGTTTTCATTTTTTATGTGAAAAAAGAAAAAAAAGTGTCCAATATTTTTTGGAAATCTATCTGGCGGAATAATTAGATTATTTTGTCATTAAAAGCTATACAAGGATCTTTAGGAAGGCAAAAAGCGGTACTAATGCCACAATTAATCAGTCTGTAATGTTGTGTCAGTAAATGTCTGTAATGTAACAGCTGGGACAGGCCTCTCTGAGAAAGGGAGTGGGCTGTAATCCACCACGCGGCCAAGTGCGCATTGGTGGATGTTACATCACATAACATCACGCCTGTAATCCCGGTAGGGTACGCTATCGAGAATCTCGATAGCTCGAGCGCGACAGCGAAGATCTACTATCGAGGACACTCCCGCCTGATCACCACTAAGCTAATTTTTGCTTGCACTCGCAACATAAAAACGTTCTCTAGCCCCGCCCCGTTGTCTTTGTATAGAAATAATGAATGAAAAGATACCGAATCGGCCGAGCGCGCTGACGACGCACCCCAAACGAGAGTTATTGTTATTTTGCGCGCCAAAGTTGACGCTTTCCTAATAAGACCAAACTTTAAGGGGGCGTGGCTCCGCTGGGTTCCGTTTTTACCCTTCGGGTACGGAACCCTAAAAATGGCTAGGCGGAAAAATACCACGACTGTACCTAACAGTACACCCACATTTCGCCAGTTATGTTTAAGCCCCATGTAATAGGGGCCGAGCCTATACCCATCAAGCGGTCACGGATCCAGCCTCCGTGGCTGCTACTGAGAAATTCCTGATGAAAAATACCCAATCGCACTGTCCGACCCGGGATTCGAACCCAGGACCTCAGTCGCGCGTGCAACCACTCGACAGACGAGGTAGTGGTGGATGTCACGTGTCTTGGAATTTTTGGTTCTATGAAATGCTTTGCTGTTAGAATTAGAATTAGAATTAGAATTTATTTATTTGTAAGAATGTAGTTTTACATAGTATGATGTTAAAAATTTTATAAGTTCTATACACTCTACCACAATAAGTGGTGTACAAATATTAAATACTTAAATAATAAAATGTCATTCATAAAACTAAGTACATTAAATGTCAAGATTTGTGAAACAATCTGTCCAGGATGAATTAGTATTATTATAATTATAGATTTAAAACCAATGTCAAAATTAAGTACATGTCATCTTGGATTGTTACAATATTCCATATATTCGCCAATGTCATAAAAACAATTATCTAATAACCAATTTGTCAACTTTTTCTTGAACATGGGGACAGGAAGTTCCTTAAATGAGTTAGGTAACTTGTTATACACCTGAATGGCATTTACGTACACATTTCTCCTAAAAATTTGCAATCTACATTGAGGTACATTTAGTTCATGTTTGTACTTATTTCTAGCAGAAGCCTTTTTGTGGCTCACTTCTGATTGCATGCGAAAATAATGAGGGTTTTGCTTTACTAGCATACATAGTTCTTTGATGTACATGCAGGGTAAAGGTAAAATGTGAAGCTTTTTAAATAAGGGTTTACAGCTGTCCAAAAACCAGGCGCCAGATATTGCCCTAGCACACTTTTTTTGTACCCGAAATGCCATCAAAACTTCAACTGAATTGCCCCATAGTATTAGGCCATAAGACAACACAGACGATACATATCCGTGATATGCAGTGACGGCTGCGGCTACGGACACTGTTGACCGAAGACGTTTTATTGCGTATACGAATTTGTCTAGCTTATCGCATACGTAATTGATGTGTGATTTCCAACTGCAGTTTTGATCCACTATTATGCCCAAGAATTTTGTGTTTACTACCTGTTCTAGGATACTGTCTTCATATTTTACACTAAGATTCTGAAAGTTTGATTTATAAGTTTGAAATTGAATTAGTTTTGTTTTATTTAAATTGATTTTTAAATTGTTGTTATTAAGCCAATTTACTATATCTTTGATTGCTTCATTAATTTCTTGTTCCAATTTAATTTTGTCATTACATTTTATTATTAGTGTCGTATCGTCAGCAAATAATATAGTTTCGTGTCGTGTTGCATTGGGAAGGTCATTAATATACATCAGAAATAAAAACGATCCCATCACGCCACCTTGAGGCACTCCAACTGCGTTGGTTTTGTAACTAGATTTATATTCTACTTTGTTTCCATCAATTACTTTTGAAATTTGCACACATTGACGCCTATTAATTAAGTACGATTTAATCCAGTCATTCGCTTGGCCCCGTATGCCATATTTATCCAGTTTCCTTAGTAACAACTTATGATCCACGAAGTCAAAGGCTTTACTCATGTCTAGAAAAATTGCTACTACAGGTATGTTGTCATTCATCGCCTCAGTTATTATTTTTATTAGATTAAAACAAGCTAAAGACGTGGTGCAATTTTTTCTGAATCCAAATTGCTCCCGCCTTAGCAAATTAAACTTATCCACATAGTCGTCTAGCCGTTTTAACATTGTCTTCTCAAATATTTTTGATATTATAGGAATTAAGGAAACAGGTCTATAGTTTGCCATGTCAGTTTTATCACCATTCTTAAATATTGGTTTGACTATAGAGTATTTTAATGCGTTTGGAAATATGCCTTCTAGGAATGACTTGTTAATTAGGTAGCTCAGCGGTTTGCATAGGTGATTGGCACAAGCTTTTATAATTTTGGTACTTATTTCGTCAAAACCGACTGACGCAGTATTTTTTAGGTTTTGGATTACCCTGAACACTTCGAATGGATCAGTAGGCTTTAGAAATATTGTATTATTCTGGTTAATGTCCATTGTTCTATTTATAGCGTCAATATTATATGTGAATTCATTATTATTTGTCAATTGGATATAGTATTCGTTAAACATGTCACAAATTTTTTGAGGGTCAGTAATGTTGTCGGTTTTAAATCCAATTTGTTTTATGTCATTACTTTTTTGTGTGTCACCAATTTTTCTATTTATAATATCCCATGTAGCCTTGCACTTGTTTTTCATATTCTGTATGTATCTTTTGTTGTGAATTTGTTGAGATTTATTAATACAACATTTAAGTATGGCACTATATTTTTTATACTTTTTCGTTAATCTATTTTTGTTTGTTTTATTATGAATACTTTTTAAATGTAAATAACGTTTCCGTATACATGACTTTTTTAAACCTTTCGTCAACCACAGAGTCTTATTTTTTCCATTCGACCTTTTTATCTTTTGTTTGGGAAAACATAGTTCATAAAACAGTTGTAATGTCTCATGAAAAACTTGAAATGCATCTTCTAAATTATCCATATAATACTAATGTTGATCAATGTATTCATGCACTGTTAACATCAGCATCTACATCTGCCTAGCCATTTTCCCAACTATGTTGGGGTCAGCTTCCAGTCTAACCGGATGCAGCTGAAGCCAGTATTTTACATGAAGCGACTGCTTATCTGACCTCCACAACCCAGTTAGTACTGGGTAATTACGATACCCCTTGGTTAGACTGATTATCAGACTTTATGGGCCACTTGTAACGACTGTCAAAGATCTACAAATGATAGCCGGGACAAACAGCTTAACGTGCTTTCCAAGGCACGGAGGAAACTCGGTATGTAATGGGTGGTCAGACAACCTAGGCAAGCGCGGCTTAACCTAAAGATCGACCCGAGTGGCTGTTATTATTTAGCCACGAGCTAACATCATTGGAATGGAATACCTAAAGATCTTTGATAAAGTTGAATCGCAAAAGTGAACTGTGTATCATTGCCATTAAGAATTATTATACGGTGCTTATACATTGTATTATTTTTTTGACATAAATACATATTCTTTGGGAATAGTTAGTCAATTATGTACATAATTTGTGTGGTCTTGAAATAATGTCATTTAGTATGATCTGATAGGTATTATAATTTCTTTGCCTGTTTAGTGATTTTTTAGTAGGTATCACCATATCCCATCTACTACTATAAGGATGGAAAGGCCATCGACGTACAAACAATTACCACGTAATCAGTACATCATTACGAACCAAACCAACCAACCAATTTTCATTTCATGTTTTTTTTTTATTTTTCTCTTTGCTTATTTTTTTTTTTTATCAGTTGTAAGTACTGTTAATTTAACCATTTTAATTTGTGTTTTGTCCTGTGCGGGCTAATAAATGCTTTTTCTTTCTTTCTTTCTAACCATAGTAATTTCTCATCAATGGTTGTTTTTCGCTTTTCCTACAAAAGGGATTTTTTTATTACCGATGAAAATGTTGTGTGGGTTCGTAATGTGTACTGTAGTAAAAGATTAAAGGAGATTTTTCTTCAAAAATAATGGAAATATTTACAGTAGTGGCATAGCCGTGCTTAAAAATGCTTCCTCAATGCAATGGCTTAGTGCAACATATACAATGTGTAGTAGGTACATGCTTTATAAAAACTTCCATCAAATTTATTACGTTTAGGAATTTTCAGTCAAATATTCTTTGACTGCGGGAGAGCCCAAAAGGAGGGTAATGTTTTTAGAGGAATATTGAAAAGTTGTGATTAGTTCCACGTACAAGTACAACTCTTAAAATAGTTCATAAACTAACATGAGATTTCATTGGTTCATTCTGTTGTGCAGAAACTAAACTTAATTTAGGATATTGCTATCTTTTTCTCTCTAATAAAACGAGAAAGAGATGGACGTAATTTAAAGCTGTCAAATTTAGTTGGAACTAATATTTCCATACAAATGAAGGGTGCACGTAAAAACATGTTGACTAAAAACACGGTGAAGTGCAAGACAAACTAGTTTGACATCTCTAACTTAGTTCATAGCTATAGCCGTCCTTTTCTCGCACTGCCTTTTAGTAAAAGATAGCAATAGCCTAAATTAAGTTTAGTTTGTGCACAACAGAATCGACACCATTGACTTTGCGTTTTTTCAGAAACCGAGAAAAATCTTTTCAAGTTTAGAACGGCCATCAATTCTATCTAATTACGTATATTACGTAACGTACAGTTGTCATGGCATGCAGACTTACCCAAACTTAGCCGTCTGCGCGTCCATGCAAGCCAGCTGCATGCGTCGTCGCGTCACGTCGAGCGGGTACGAGATCGACTGCGCCACCGCGCCCGCTAGGCCGCCGCACACCAACTTGCCTGGCACTGTCAGTACTAGACCTCCTGGAAATGTTTATAAAAAGTTGTTATAATAAAAAATGTAAGCCATCACAGAACGCCTGGTAGATATATCGAAATTATTTTGTAAAGTAATATGCAGAAAAGAACAGCGGGTCTAAAATGGCCGCTTTATCAGAATCCACGCAGAATCTTAGTATGAATCACGTTATAAATTTTAAATTCTTAAAATGGACTTTATGCTTATAATGATAAAGTACATTTTAAGAATTTTAAGTTTTTGACGTGATTCATATTACGATTCTGCTAAAGCGGCCATTTTAGACCCCCTGATTACGACAGGAACTAAATATGGCTTAAAGAAAAAATAAAATATTACTATTTTTTCCCTGAAAATGATGACTGTTTATTTAATAATAATTTATTTTCATTTAATGCAAAAATTAAATAAAAACAAAATTACTCGATTCACAAAATGAAAATCCTTAGGCTGGGATCAAACTCGAAGTCACGAGATTGTAACCCAGCGCTGTGGCCTGAGACCAGCTGGCTTGTGATGTAGATCTTATGTTGCTTCAACAGGTCAGTAATGTTCGGGCCGGGTTGACAACTTGACAGTTGGCGACACGTCGCCACGGCATGCATCGCCACGCCATTTTTTGGTTTTATCCGCGCCTATAGATGTTTCACATCAATAAATACATTATTCAGGTGACTAGTAGCACAGAATAGATAATAGTACTAGCGTACAGAAGTTGCACTCCTTTGATCTTGAAGAAAGCCGACATTATAAATACCTAAACTGAGCCCGCTCAATCAAAATTGTGCCTTGACGCCACGCGTTAGCGTATTTTATTCGGCGTCTCACTGCTTAATGGTCAGTCGGTAGGGCTGCCTCAAGTACTCAAAATAAAATGCTACCAACATTTTTGTACTTTAATGTATTAGGTATGATTTAAATGTTAATTAAAACTTACAATTGTTTTACTCTATTATAATGTCTCTTAAATCTTGCCTTCTCTAAAATTACGATTATTTATTTAATTGAATAGCAGCATAAATGCAAAATCTAACAAAGGTAATTTAAAAATAAACTCTGATGAGAAGCATGGACATGGAGCAGTGAAATTTATATAAAAAGACAATTTTTTTCTACATTTATTAATAGCAACAGTTTATCCGGCTTGTCATTTTCACTAGTAATGAATGATTAATGATCAATAAATCAGTCAGTTAACAAACACGAAGTACGAGTAGGTGGTACGCGACGCAAGGGCAAAAGAGCGCGAAAAATTAACGCGGCTTACGTACGCAGTTACGCACGGCTGGAGCACGACAGCCCTAGAGAGCTTGCATATTCAATATGCGCGAAGCGGTAGGTAATTATCTCATGCCTACACACGGAGTGCAATAGCTCTGCTAGTAGTAAGACGGATGGAAGAAGAAAACGTGTTGCGTAGACCTCAAATAGAATGAGACAAGGACCGTAAGATATGTTTCAGGTGTTACAGCTCGTGACTGAATTCTGACAGCCACACTTTTCGATCGGAGGTTAAGTTACTCCTGGCAAAATTGGCAGTAGATGGGTGACCAACAATTACATAATAAGACCAGTCGTGCTCAAATTAAAGCACTTTAAGTTGTTGGTCCCGGCTACCATTTGTAGGTTTTCGAAGTCTGACAACCAGTTTTACCTAGGTAATTCAGCTACATTCGCTTAGTTAGACTGGACGCTGACCACAACATAGTTGGGAAAGACTAGTCAGATTTATGATCATTACACATTAATAATTATAATTTGTCACCAGCTTTTGTGCAACCGTAATCTTTTCATGAAGGCTGCTATTTATAAGAGTAATTCTTATAAATAGCAGCCTTGTCACTAAGTGCTTTAACGACAGACATACTAAAATAATAAATCTTGCTTAACGTTAACAAAATAGAGACTTGAAAATCATAAGTTGGTAAGGGCCAGCGCACACTTGATGCAGCACACGAAAGAGGGCCGATGCCTGCCGGGGCTGCGGGACTGTTCGAAAGAGATACCGTGGCCCCGGAACATAAAGGGCGAAGAAGGAACATGGATGGGTTTTAGTCAGTAAAAGTCTGACGCTCCCTTCTGCTCCGCCCGCTCTGAGCGTCAGACTTTTACTGAGGAGTCATTTGATGATTTCTCATCCGAAAAAAAAGGTCTAATGACCTTTAATTACACTACATGGGGCTTATTTATTATCGCTGCTTGATGTTAAGTATAGATCAACGACTGATTAACATTCATGTATAAATCCCAGCAAGCTTGATCCGTGAAAACACGCAGTTTACTTTGGTATTTATTTTAACCAATGTAAGGTTGATATTTTGTTGGCAGTAAAAACCTCATCGCGTTTTTCTTTGTATTATACCAGCCATTCTTCTTTATCGTGGATAGCCTAGTGGTGTGACCGTCGGACTGGTCATAGGTCTCGAGTTCGAACCCAAGACACGCATCTCAGATTTTTCGGATTCATGTGCGTATTGTATAATTATCACTTGCTTCGGTGAAGGAAAACATCGGAAGGAAACCAACATGCCTGAGAGATATTTCTTGACGGCATGTAATGCCAAGTCAGAGGACCATGGACGGCATAAAAACTCTGACACAAGGTATGCACTAACCATACGAAGAAAGAAGTGCCTAAATTGGTGTGAGTTTTAATGCCGCACATAGGTCTCTGACAGTGGCTTGGCTTTATATGCCATCGAGAAACATCTCTCAGGCATGCTGGTTTCCTCACGATATTTTCCTTCACCGAAGCAAGTGATTTTATTTTATTTATTTGGCTCACCAACAATTGAATACACTGCTTCAAGTTCAAAGATACTAGATACATTAAATTACACACACAGACATCAACCTCAACATCAACCTCTTACAGGTAAGCACATCATGCACTACTTATTTGTCGTGAGTGTCTTCTTAAAATCAGACGAGCACCTAAGTACTCACCACACTCAGCTATGGTTTTAAAATATATAGTTAAATCCAAATTAAAATCATTTTCAAAATTAAAATTACAATCAAATTAAAATTAACATCAAATTACAACCAAAATCACAACCAAAATTAAAATCAAAATTAAAATCACAATTAAAACTAAAATCAAAATTAAAATTAAAACCAAAATTAAAATTAAAACCAAAATTAAAATCGAAATCAGAATTGAAATTAAAATCAAAATTTAAATTCAAATCAAAAATAAAATTACAATCAAGATTTAAATTCAAATCAAAATTTAAAAACATTAAATAAGCATACATGTGATAATCATACAATGCGCACATGAATCCGAAAAACCGGCCAAGTGCGAGTCGGACTCGCACACGAAGGGTTCCGTACCATTGACTATATTTAGTATTTGTTGTTATAGCGGCAACAGAAATACATCATCTGTGAAAATTTCAACTGTCTTGCTGTCACGGTTCATGAGATACAGCCTGGTGACAGACAGACGGACAGACAGCGAAGTCTTAGTAATAGGGTTCCGTTTTTACCCTTTGGGTACGGAACCCTAAAAATCACAGGTGCGTGTCTTGGATTCGAACTTAATAATGTCATACGAGCCATGAGATACCTGCTTCTGTTCACAATCCAAATGCAGTTGTAATTAACTACCTATCATGCAAAATAACTTGCATTAAATCGGAACGAATCGGGAAATTTCTCATTTTTGATTTAGATTGAACGTTAAGATGCACAACAGCGCATGACTATCATAATACCTTCCTATCTACTTACAATTTGTATGCATCTCATGTTATTAGCTCTAAACTTGGAGTCATGTCATCCTTATAAAAGACTAGCGGACGTCACGCGGTGTCACCCGCGTAGTTCCCGTTCCCGTGGGATAACGGGGATAAAATATAGCCTATGTTACCCAGGGTGAATGTAGCTTTCTAATGGTGAAAGAATTTTGAAATCGGTTCATTACTTCCGGAGATTACCCCCTACATACAAACTTACAAACAAATGTTACCTCTTTATAATATTAGTATAGATTATAGATATAGATATCATCATAAACTGTGATGTTGTGTTTAAAATTCTATGGAAGTTGCAAGTAATCTTCCTGTGAAACACAGGCATAAAACCTGATTGTGTTTAATAAAACAAAGTATATAATTATGCAGATTGCCTTGAATTGCAACAATTATAGTACTTACGTATCTATTATAGATAATAGTTTGCGGATAGGCTAAGTTCGATTGTGGTAATATTTACTAGGATTTACATTGTATTTTAAACCGGATTACATTACAATTTGAATGGTTAAAAGCAGACATAAGATTTGTGTTGGTCTAGTGGTTGCAAGCGCAACTGCTTAGCATGAAGTTCTAGGTTCGATTCCCAGGTCGAGCAAAGTGTCTTTGGGTTATTCCATCAAGAATTTCTCAGTAGCAGCCACGGAGTCTGGATTTGCGTCCGGTTGTTGGGGATAGGCTCGCCCCCTATTACATGGAACTTAAAGGCCTATACTACCTCAAATTAGCAATTCGTATTTGTGGAGGTTCAAACTTCGTTTGAAATACTCTTAGAATAACGTTCTAATCAGCTTGTACTACAAAGTGGTTGTTACGTCAGTCGCTGCAGGCCGAATAGTGCGAAATGAGTGGTTTTCATTCTTTATAAAATCAAATTTTCGTCTTTTGGAAAAAATAAAAAACATAAGACCTGCTTTATACACACATCAAAAGTGTCTAGGGATCAAGCATTTTTATGCGGATTTCTTGAGATTGAGATGTGGCTTTGTAATAAATTTATGATTTTATAAATTTATATGGATCCTTTTTGGTGCATTTCATAATTTGAATCAGGAACTCTCAATCAAATTCGAGTAAAAGATGAAAATAAGCTGTCAATATTTTCCCTATAAAAACATACAACGCATTGAAGACATTATTAGTGCTACTGTTTCCCTACTACTGATTAAAACCAACGTTATTATGGAGCGGCGACGTCATTTAAGCAGGGAAGAAATGCTCAGAGCCGTGGGAATGATAGAAGCTGGTTCCCGGCAACGTACTGTAGCTTTAGCTCTGAATACAAGTCAGAGTGTTATCAGTCGACTTTGGACACGTTACCGAAGCACTGGTACCGTGGCTGAGCGCCATGGAGGACGGTATCGCTGCACCACACGGAGACAAGACCGATACATTCAAATCTTAACTCGAAGAGCTCCAACAATAACCGCCATGATGTTAGCCGTGAGGCTTCATCACTCTTCAGGGAACTTAATTAGCGACCAAACAGTCAGAAACCGCTTGCATGAAGTGAACCTTCATTCCCGAAGACCGCTACGGGTACCACCTATAGCAATGCACAATCGTAGGATTCGATATCAATGGGCTCTTGAACACAGAAATTGGGCAGAAGAACAATGGCGTTTCGTGTGCTTTTCTGATGAGTCTCGTTTTGGTATGAGACCGGATACAAGACGTATACGACACTGGAGAACCCCTGGACGCCAACAGCGATTAAAATCCTGCCAGGAAGTCCATCCTTATAGTGGTGGAACCATCATGGTATGGGCGGGTATTTGGATCGGCGGAAGAACTGAGTTGATTTGGATCAGAGGCAACCTCAACGCTCAAATTTATGCTGAGACGATTGTATCAGACGTCATCGTTCCTCTACAAGTGCAAATCGGTCCCTTATTTCAGTTAATGCACGACCGCACACCGCAAGAGTTGTAAGACAGACTCTCGCCGCAGCTAACATCAATGTCCTGCCCTGGCCTGCTCAGTCGCCAGACTTGAACCCGATTGAGCATGCATGGGATATGCTACAGAGAAGAGCTCTGCCGAATATGGAGGGTATCCAGTCGCAAGAAGACCTTTTTTTGTTGTTGCAACGAACATGGGCGGCCATTCCACAGCGTGATTTGGATGAACTCATTTTGAGTATGCCAAACCGATGTTCTTGTGTTGTTAGTGTTCGCGGTAGAAACACGGATTATTAATTGTTTAAGTTACCCAATAAAATTTTAAAGAAAACTGTGTTTTCAGTAATTTTTTCGAACTTTAATGTTAGTGGTTCAAATGTCAAAAATCCCTTTATTAGGAAAATGGCAAATTTCTTTATTAATGCAAAGGTGACTTGGTTTATCGTTACTGTGACAAACGAAAACACTTTATTTGATGAATCCTTAAAGAAAATTTTAATTAATATCAATCAGGAGAAAAGTTATTGCAAAAATATATGTTGATCCCTAGATACTTTTGATGTGTGTAGTTATTTCAGTTAGTATGCAAAGTTTCATGATCTAATTTGAAGTACTTTTTGAATACCAGCGGTTTATTGTTCGATTTGGAGGTAACTTTGGATTTTTTTCTATCAAGAAAAGTTTATGAAATCGTGTTTTCGTCACACATAGTAGGGGGAACAGTATAGTTATTGGCCCCTACATAGTTATTAGCCATTTCAACATCGGTATTGAAAAACTAGCAACCCACATTACTACATGGTAAATTTTAAAATGCAATATGGCAACACAATTGTTAACTGCCAAAATGTTTCGGTAAAACACCGCTAGGTGAACTCGTTCTTTTTTAGTCTGTGGTTTTTTCGTGCCGGTATCGAAAATAGGTAAGTTTGTTTAATAAATGTTAAGATCATATAATTTTAGAATATCATATTCTGAAATTAATTCACAAAGTTCAGTGATTTAAAATCCGTACAATATATAGAGTGATATGCATAGTACGCGTATTTGAAGTGTAAAACGACAAAATCATAACATAACCTTAAAAAAATGTAGTGGCCAATTACTGTCAATAATTTAAATAACATTAACAGTAAATGGCCCCCTATGTCAATTACTATATTAATTTCACCCAAAACAAAATGCGTTTATAGTGATAAAAAACTCTACTGTCTGTTATACTGTGCATTATATTCGTTTGTCACTTATTTTAGGGCTGTGTAAATAGTTATTGGCATAGGCCAAGTACTATGAAGTCTGGAATAATTTTCTATACAAAAAAGGAGGCCAATAACTATAATATTTTTTATTTTTAGTTTGCACAAAATCACTCATGCTTATCCATTGAACAGGGTCAATAGCGCTAAAAGCGTATATTTTTTGCAACGAACCGCGCCGACCGCGCTAACGATTTGCGAATTATTCGCAAAAATTCGCAATTCTATAAAAACACTTGACGATCGCAAATTACAAGAGATATAGCTATATAAACTCTACAATGAATAGTTGAATAGATATGGAACCTATTTAACCAAAAATAAAGATAAATAATTATAATTTGATACCCTCAAAATAATGTAGAACTTGAAACCAGCGATAAAAACGGACATTTTGCTAATAAATTATTAATTTGTGGAAAAACTATTAACTTTTTTACCATTTTTTTTTATTTAAAAATAAACTAGATTATATGACCTTTTCAATAAGACCTTAATCTCATTAATATCTCATTAGCATCATATCAAAATAATTATATGAAACTAGATAATCACTATTTGTTGATGATGATGACGAATTAGTAGATTTTATATGCCACAAATGTTACGTAATTAACGATGATTCCGAGCCATCTGATGATGACAACAACATTTTAATCCAATAACCCTCGCTGGGTTATTGGATTTTTGTTAAAGTTTTTAATTTATAATTTAATTTTATTATTTTGTTTTCTATGGCCAATAACTGTAACATTACATGGCCAATTAATGTGATTATGGTGGCCAATAACCGATAATTCAATATTTGTATCTTTATGTTGACTTTATTAAAAACGTGTATGGTAAAAGAGTATGTAAGCCATACCATTGAATAAATACGTTAATGTTATATATTTTAAAAATTATTTCATTTACATCTACCCGTTTTATATTTTTATATATTATAAATAGTGTCTTGACGTGGCTTAACTGGCCAATAACTATACTGTTTACCCTACTTAACATTAATCCTCAACTTTACCATATATTTATTTCAAAATTAATGCTGCAGTATTTTAGGCGTAACGGAGGGTCATGCTAAGCCATTTGAGGTAGTATAGGCCGTAGGCCCTTAAACATAACTGGCGAAATGTGGGTATACTATTAGGTACACCCCTGCCTAACCCTTTGGGGATTACAGGCGTGATGTTATGTTAATGTGTCCTCTAGCTCTGCCTCTGTTACTCTAGCTCAAAGGTACATACCGGTATTCCTCTCACACTTCCTGCAGAGTTGGTTCGGCAAATACTTCATGCAGAAGTACTTGAGCGACTCGAAGCAGTAGAAGCTGAAGCCGGCGTACGGAACCATCCCGCACATGGTGGGCACGAAGCCCCGATATAGGGCGCGCATACCGCCTTCCTGCAAGATAATATTGGTGTTATTGTGGACCCTTCCTTGATTATATACCACAAGCGGACGTCACGCGGTTTCACCCGCGTAATTCCCGTTCCCCTGGGAGAACGGGGATAAAATATAGCCTATGTTACTCGCTGATAATGTAGCTATCCATTGCTGAAAGAATTTTTCAAATCGGTCCAGTAGTTTTTAAGTTTATTCGTTACATACAAAAATACAAATGCTCTTTGTAAGAGAGAGTAGGTTGTAAATTTGTAATCCACTGCGCGGGCCCAGTGCAGGTTGGTGTATGACTTTATAATAATAATAATATATTTATTTAATTTGACAACATTGGTCCACTGGTTAGTACACAAACAAACTTATCAACTAAGGGTTAGTATTTATTAACTAAGTACATAATTATTTCTGTTATTTGTCATCCCTGCCTCACGAGCAACCGGACAAAGTGTCTCACTATCGGTACATCGTGCTGTTCAGCTAGGGTTTTCAAAATACTGTTGTGGCTAGCCCTCATTCTGCCTATTAAGGATGCGGTGCGGGGTTATGTCTTGTCGCTAAATGAAGGTATTTCGATGTTCTAGTGGGCTCTAAACTAGTACTTAGGCCTGGACTCCACCAAATCTGAGATGACTGGAGTGGAGGTGCGAAATGCGGCATTCGACCAATCGACACTGGTCGAAATCCACATCGTGTTTTGTCCCTTCTATGCTTGTTCGAATCTTGCATCAGGCCCCTTATTCACAACGCTTCGATTCGATTTTCGATTCGGAAAGTCATATCTCTATCTATCTTTTTAGACATTACGAAATCGAGCGAGATACACATACGACTTTCCGAATCGAAAATCGATTCGAAGCGTTGTGAATAAGGGGCCAGATCTCTCTGCAATCCGCTAGTCTTCGATTTGGTGGACTTCGGTCTCTATAGTGTTGACTGGATGTGACTAGAAGGTTCCCAGATATGATCCAGAACGAAACAAACATCGCACAACAAGAACAAGCCTTTCGGTTTCGTTAAGAGTCTTTTAACTCCCATTAGATGTGCTGTATAAAGAATGATATGGCAAGAAGCAAGAATGGAGGTGTCTGATGACATGACAAGTAATAGAGAAGTATGGAAGAAGAAGACATGCTGTACCGACCCAAATGAATTGGGAGAAGGGGAAGAGAATGGTGATGATAGATGTGCTGATCGATTTCAGTTCATTTGTGCAAACCGCTTTAAATGGGGAAGGCTGGTCAAAGCTGATTGGAGATGGCGCGTCCATAGCTTAGACCCAATCTGACCAATGAGGTCAAACTATTTTGAAATATAAAATGACATTGACAGATTTTCAACCAATGATGATGTTTGGTACAAGCGATGCTAGCGCCATTAGTTCCACAGTTGATATTTAAACTTACCGTACGGAACATGGTAGTGGCCGCATGCACGATACCGTTGTACCGATGCTGGCCCGTGATCTGGAACGCGAGGCGCGCTCGTATCGTATCCAGCGGGTATGTCAACGTGACAGCTGTCAAACCGGCGCCTGCGCCTGCGATGAACTTGTCACCGTGCTGGATGAGTGGCAGGTTTATGTGACTTAGATACTGGAAGAGAGGAAAGATATTGTTAGATTTGTAAGTTATGATGCAATAAAGATATTCTGGGTCGATCGACAGGGTTAAACAACGCTCGTCCAGGACGGTCTGTGGACTCCTTGGATGAGTGACCAGCCATTACATACCGAGACCTCTTCGTACCACATTTTAAGCTGTTGGTACTTAGGGCATCGAAACCGGGTTTCCCGGTTCTGGATAAAACCCGAAACCGACAAAACGGTTCCAAAAATTTTCCGTTTTCGATGCCCTATTTATTGGTACCGGCTGCCATTCGCAGAACTTTGACAGTCAAGATGGGACAGCGAAAGTACGACAAAAAGTCTAACCAAGGAGTATCGTCAGATAGGCAATCGCATGATGATGATGACTTCTACTAGGACTAGTTTATGATTGAGTTGGCTGAAAATGAACCATTAAATTTATTAAGGGTGTCGTAATATGGATGATGAAGTTTTGAAATTGATATGCCGTCTGATAAAATCGTATCGTACGATTGGAGTTATCAGGGTTTAAAGCAGATATGTGAACAGCATAGTTGTGCATTCATTTTTGAACTCATGTGACACCGACTAACTTGCACTAGGCCCGCGTGGTGGATTATGGCAGTTCCTCTCACATCGAGGTCTGTGGCCCAGCAGTGGGAATATTAAGCCGTTGGTCGCGGCTGTCAATTGTAGATCTTTGACAGTCGTTACTGGTAGTCAGTGGCCCAAAAGCAGTCCAGAACCAATGTTTGCAAGGGGTATCGTACTAGCCAGTATTAACTGGCTTGTGGAGGTCAGATGGGCAGTCGCTCCATATAAAATACTGGTAGTCAGCTGCATCCGGTTAGACTGGACGCAGAGCCCAACGTAGTTCAGGAAAGGCTAGGCAGATGATGATGTAAGATTTAGACATAAAGTAAAAGAAGATTGACAGCCATAATAACCGACTTGAAAACTGAGGAAAAACGAGAATTTTGGCGAAAAAATCTAGTCTGGAAAAAATTATCGACACTCACTGAAATCGTGATCACGCATTTACCACGTTAACACCAAAATATTTATTCTAATATTGTAAGATAGCGATAAGTCAACACGCGTTCCATAATGTGTGAATCAATAGGTTCAATAATAATGCTGTCGCGAATAACAACGTACCTACTTACGTAATCCTTTTGGGGGCTTGGCTCTGTTTTGTAAAACTCTAATAATATGGTATGTGTCTTATCATACATATTTATACGGAGAGAAACCATATTTTATAGAGGAGATTTTACTATGTGTGTTGATTAGAACATATAAATGATTTGCGGTATCAACGTCCTAAGCCTAAGTAAACAGTTTGGTTCGATAACCTTTGAAACTTTGTATATATTACGATGTAAAGTATTGCTGTTTTGATGAACACGACAAATTAACTTTCTGCGACCGTACTTAATTAATGAATGAATTGATAACTCTGTTTCAAAATGGGGTAAAAGTACAAAACGGTTTTAATACTTGTGTATGGGTTCAAAATCGACTGAAACAAATAAACGTACTGCGATGGTAGGTAATAAATTAAAATACACTTTGTCAAAAATTCCCACAAAAAACCCCAACACATAATGTACTAAAAGTTAAATTAAAAATAATTCGTTAGGTCCTGGGTACCAGTCATCACTCCACTTTCCTCATCTCATTTCCTTAGTTAGTATTCCTCATTCTCTTTCAATATAGTGTACATTATTCTACTAGTCAAGCTCTTTCATTTGATACCCATATTGAAGGATTTGTGAAAAAAAAATGCAATCCGCCATTTCGTGACAGCGGCCATCTTGGACCGATTTTCATCAGACATAGCTAAGAACACTCCCGACTTTTCAAACAAAATCAAAATCGGTTCAACCGTTCGGGAGCTACGATGCCACAGACACACGCACACAGACACGTCAAACTTATAACACTCCGTCGTTTTTACGTCGTGGGTTAAAAAGGGGCAATGGTGTAAAAACACAATCATCAGCATAACGTGACGAGGATGTTGCAAAAACTATTGAAGTTGAACTCTGCGAAAACTTAGAAATATTAAGATGAGCGAAGGTCTGTTAATGTAATTCCTTAAAAAGCCTCTACTTCTGGAGTTGGCAGATGGATTTGAAGAAATTTCATGCTAAAAACTGTGTTGTATTGGTAGATGTATGTACGGTCGAACAAGCTATTTGGTTTACAGTTTAACCAACAAATTACATTGTAAAATGTAAACCAAATAGCTTGTTCGACCGTACGTCTGGGAATCTTTGGAGAGAATCATATCATTCGATGTGAGCATCAGAAAAGGTGCCCTTCCTGTGCAATTAAGTGGCTTTGGCATATCACAGGAGAAACAAAGTCCTGTCTCTCAAACAGGTGATTCTTACTGTGATTTTTATATCTCTGATAGTCGTTACCGGGTGTTAGAATCCCAAAAGTTGGACTACCACCTTTTACCAAGGTCTATCGCATTTCCCAGTAACTGCTGGGTTGTGGAAGGCAGTTGCTCCATGTGAAATACCGGTATTATGCTGCATCCACTTAGATTGGAAGCCGACCCCAACATAAGATACAGCTAAGCAAATGACACGACTCCCTGATAAGCAGCTACAACTAAAACACGGTATTTGGTAAAGGCCAGAAGGCCTATTACGTATTTTCTGATATCCAGTGACTATTAAGCTTTGGTTGTACCGGTTGTACACCGAACTTTGATGACAACCGTGAATATTGGTATTACGTATCGCACTGAGTGGATATCACTTTACGGTGACTAACAGCCCGGGTAAGGTGTACCGTCTTTCACGAAAGCCACTTCAAACTCATTTGTCATCAATTTGTTGTCCACTATGCTTACATAAACGAAAGCGTCTGTCAAAATCGATGACCACCAATAACGTCATATTTGATCGCGACTGGTCATACATAATACGAAACTAACCTTTTGACAGTTCATTGATGGACACTGGGCTCAGTGTTACTATCATTTCGAGCTGTCAACAGATACGTAATAGCCCTACAGGTCATATATCTTTGGTGCTTGATCTGACTTGCCCTTATCATAGAACTTAACATTCCACCTTAGACAATTATTCATCTTTAAAGTTTTATGTGACGCATAACATATATAATATCTTACTTCCGCGTGCCCAGTTGTTAGTGGGTCGTGGCATGTCATAATGTCATCAGCCGCGCCTTACACTCTCTCTTTCTTAAGGTCAATGGAGTTTCATTTTCGTTCATGCTTTATAGCAATCGTAATTAATGTTTTAATGATGTGATTAGTTGTTTGTAAGACTCATGTTTATTCATAAAACGTACCTACCCAATGAACTGAGAATTTCAAGATATACTTCAATAGGGAATATGCATACATTTTATTTATTTTTTATTTCGATACGGAATGTTAAAGTACTATAAAAATAATGACAAAAAGCGAAAACAAGACATAAATCGGCCAAACAACACAAAAGTTATAACCATTTAAACTTTTGTTTCCATCTCTCTATATATAAACGGAATTTAGTATGGATTTTGTACGTCGATGCAGCGAATGACGTCATTCGCTGTATCGGATCTCTCTGTCTAATCAGCAGTTTCAAATGCTTATAACTTAGTATTTTTTATAGATATTAAAAAAAAATTCACTTTGCTATTTCTGATGTTAATACGCTTTGTTTAGAGTGAAAAAAAAAAACATGCATATACCCTATTAGAGGGTGGCAGAACACCGACATACAAAACAGTTACCACGTACATCATTCTGAACTGACTACCTAGATTTTTTTCATCAGGCCAATGTATGGAAAATATGTTTTTGTTTAATTACCGATGAAAAATTTATAGTTAGGGCTCAGCTTGACTGAACCTCCGGGGTTCAGCCAAAATCAAGAAGATATTGACGTTTTTAGGAACACATATTCGGGAGCAGACTTACATACATTACATACGCCTATGTGGTGGAACTTGTAAAAGACCTCAGCACGAAGACGTCAACCAAGCATTCTGTACATCAAACTAAGTAACTTTGCGCAAAAAATATTGCTGGGAAACGACTTTTTTTGGGGTGAAAAATCAGGGTGTACTATGCCATATCGAATGCCAAATAATCGAAAAATCATGTTTTGTGATAGAACTCAATGTAACGCACTCAAAACATTGTGCTGATGGATGGATTGAATAGTACGGGAATCGTGGAGGTGTTTAAAGTAAAAATCACTTGTAAAAAAAAAAACTTGTCACAAAGCTGTAACTTTGCACCCCAATATCTCCGTAACTAGATGGTTCCCAGATATGGTGTAGAGTAAAAAAATGATCGCAATGACGGAGAGAACAAGTGCCTTTCGGCTTCGATAACAGTTTTTTTTACATCCTTTATGTAGGCATAGGCATTCATGTGGGATTGGTCCCTGTTGGCGTCGTCGGTTAAGGGCCTATACTACCTCAAATGGCTTAGCATGATCCTCCGTTACGCCTAAAATACTGCATCATTAATTTTGAAATAAATATATGGTAAAGTTGAGGATTAATGTTAGGCCTTATGTTTGGCGAAAACACGATTTCATAAAATTTTCTCGATAGAAATAATCCCAAAGTTACCTCCAAATCGAACAATAAACCGCTGGTATTCAAAAAATACTTCAAATTAGATCATGAAACTTTGCATACTAACTGAACTAACTATAAAGCAGCGGGTCTAAAATGGCCGCTTTAGCAGAATCCACGCAGAATCTTAGTATGAATCCCGTTAAAAATATAAAATTCTTAAAATGGAGTTTACAAGTATAAACATTAAGTCCATTTTAAGAATTTTAAATTTTTAACGTGATTCATATCACGATTCTGCTAAAGCGGCCATTTTAGAACCCCAGGTCTTATGTTTTTTATTTTTTCCAAAAGACGAAAATCTGATTTTATAAAGAATAAAAACCACTCATTTCGCACTATTCGGCCGCAGTGACTGACGTAACAACCGCTTTGTAGTGCAAGCTGATTAGAACTTTATTCTAATAGTTTACAAACGAAGTTTGAGCCACCACAAATAGAGTTGCTAATCTGAGGTAGTGTAGGCTCTTAAAAGTGGAAGGCCTTTGCCCTGCAGTGGAATAACACAAGCTGAATTATTATATTAGCCCCAAAAACTTTCCTGTATCAATAAAATCTATCGAATCTACAGTATCCTGTAGTTGTTGACTCTACCATAAGTTCCTCACAAAGATTTATCTATCCTTATTATCCATTACCGTTTGACTGGACCCCTTCAACGTTTTTTTGCACTTGGTCCCCTATTTCACCTAATTCAATAATGTCCAGAGAGGGTTATGTATTGGACTGACAACTTTAATGGACCTCCGTACGATCGAAGATCTCTCGAAACCGGTAAATGTGAGTTATTACTCCCAGAAGCCGTAAAACTGTCATACGTATTAAGTTTTTGGAAGGGTGCATAGTATGAATCATGCGGTAATGACGCATATAACCACACGCCGGTTTTAAATAAATTCCCTGTATTCACATTCGTTTTGCAAAACCAACAAAAGGTCGCAAAAACCGCATGATGTATGGTTTCCTTAAGAAAATGACGTATTCTCCGGTACTATCGAGGACACTCCCGCCTGACCACCACTAAGCTCATTTTTGCTTGCACTCGCAACATAAAAACGATCTCTAGCCCCGCCCCGTTGACTTTGTGTAGAAAAAATGAATGAAAAGATACCGAATCGGCCGAGCGCATTGACGACGCACGCCAAACGAGAGTTATTGTAATTTTGCGCGCCAAAGTTGACGCTTTCCTAATAGGCCCAAACTTTAAGGGGGCGTGGCTCGGCGCCTCCGCATGATTCAAGCGAAAAAAATTTAAAATGGTCAGGCGGAAAAGACCCCGATAGTACAAGGAAAACTTATACAATAAAAAGCCATGTTACGTTGGAAACGTTTAATCCATACTAATAAATAAATAAATAATAAATATTGCTGGACATTACACACAGCGCCATCTAGTGCCACACTAAGCAACGAGGCTTGTGTCGTGGACACCAGATAGTTGATATACTACATACTACATAGATACTTTTTTGTTTGTAAATACATATAAACATCCATGACTCGGAAACAAATGTCCATGCTCATCACACAAACATTTTCTCCGACTGGGATTCGAACCCGGGACCCGGGAATATTTTAAGTGCGTTAGTAATTTGTCTATCTGTTGAACGAATTTCAGTGACGGCATACAGGTAGATAGACCATGAGCTAATTTGGGACATAGGATACTTTTAATCCCTATAGTAAGTTCCCGTGGGATAATTTTCTCCCTCCAAGCGAGTGAATCCACGAACAGGAGCCGTTGAACTGTGTAACTGCGAAGGATTACAATAGCCATAAATACTAAAGTACCAAATATGTTGGTTATGGTAACGTAACCTAAGCCAGAAATAAAAAAATCAATAACGCCGAATGGTCCGTAAATATCCACAGCTTGCTACATTCGCTGTTATCTTCGCCAGATTATGTCATAATCAGAACAGTTGACAGATGGATTTGTGATTACATAATGATCATGTATCTATGTAATCAGTACCTGTATGTAAATAGGGAGTATGTGAGTTTGTATGAGTAAAATGTATGGATATTTTGACAGTGTTCATTTCAGCCCGCTTAGAATGAACGCCGTTGACACGAAAGAGAATCGACAAATTTTTTGTTCATCTGTCATTGAATCGACAAAATGACAGATGAACAAAAGATTTGTCGATTCTCTTTCGTATCTACGGCGTTCATGCTAAGCGGGCTGGCTACGCCACATTGGCCCTGGGACCATGGTGGGTTATGGCCTACTTCTTCTCAAAAAGAGACGAGGCCTAGTGAAACCACCATGGACTGATTATGCTTTTACAGGCTCTGGGTCCTCCTGATAGATTATGATCAACTCCTTCTCTCCCATACAACGAAAAGCTGTGTGACGTGCCTCAGCAGTGGGACCTGCTGCTTATGCAGACTTTATAAGTGGCTCTTAACTTTAAAATGTCGTAAATTCCTCTTGGCTTTTGGTCAGGCGAAGGCGGTGAAGTTAAAACAAACGAAGGACTAGTTTTATACAAGTTTGTTTAGGAGAGAGCTGTAGGTACTGTTATTGACTCAGCAGTTAACACCAAAACGATGTTAGTTTGAACTAGAAACTAAAGGTTATTCTTTGTAGTCTGAAAATGGTTAGCGATGAATCATCCTTAATGGCGAGACTTGCGTTTTTGAACTTTTGATTTAACCGTGACGGAAGTACAATTCTGGTGGTTGCAATTTAAGTTAAAGGTGAGATAATTAACATCATTAATCAGTCAACTTCAGATCCAATTACAGACTGACACATAGTAGGCAGTGTTACAATTTCAGATTTACCAAAAGAGAGAGAAAAGTCAGAAAATATGTATAAGACCCCATAACGCGAAGACAGCTACTATACGACGAGAAAGCTACACCAAACAGTTATCACACCACCAACAAAAAAGGTCATGAACCCCGTAACACCCAATCATCTACCAATCCATTCATACGACACGAGACTTCTAAAATACAAGGTCAGGTACACAAGCACTTGTCGGTAGAATCTGTCATCGTAGCGACCGGCGCGCGCGCAGTGTGCCAGTTAACGGTCGGCGGCCCCACCGGGACCGAACACCGGTTCTTTTGAAAGTGAAGCTGGAACTACATGTAGGATGGAAGGCGGAGAATGCCGTGTGCTTACTCAAGATTTTTTTTTTCGGAAGTATGTCCTGTGCTGGTTTTTGGAACCCCCATGCATGACCACAGCAGGGCTATTACGTATCTCTGCTGACAGTTCGAAACGATGATAACTGGGCTCAGTGGGTATCCATCAATTAACTTTCAAAAGGTTAGTTTCGTATTATGTATGACCAGTCGCGATCAAATATGACGTCATTGGTGGTCATCGTGGCTGATGGTCACCGTAACTCATTTGGACAGACGTTTTCGTAACGGTACTTATATGTATATTACTACTATGATATTATTGCGATTATCTTCGATACCCGCAATAACAGACACAATTAAAATAACAATGCACCGTACTCGATCGGGTACGACTGGGGACATACAGCATACAGCATAGTGGACATCAACTTAGCCGCATAATAGTCGATAAAAAATAAAATGGTCAACTGCTGAGGCGAAAAGCACCGTACCCGGGCTGTTAGTCACCGTAAATTGATATCCACTCAGTGTGATACGTAATACCAATATTATGACATTCTCGGTTGTCATCAAAGTTCGGTGTACAACCGAAGCTTGATAGTCACTGGGGATCAAAAAGATACGTAATAGCCCTACTGGTGATTGAATTTAAAAATATGCAATTTTTATTTCTTTAGTTCGATGTGATGTGGCTAGACTTGAATTCTGGACCGAAGTAAACAAGCAGCGTAAATATTGAGCCGATTCGTACGATCGCATCGGCCTATTAGGATAAATATATTATTGGCACGCAGATAGGTTTAAGAGCTGCGAAAATATTTGATTAAAGAAATATAAACATCCAGCCAAACTATTCCATGATGAGAGTAAATTGAGACGATTTTCAATATTGTAAAATTGAGACGAAGAAATAAGAACGGACCCAGACTAATACCTTGTGGGACTATGATGAAAAAGAAAATTGTGCACCATTTCAGGCATTAGACCTGCGAACCCGCAAACAAAAAGGCTTTGACTAAATATCTCAGTTTCCGCAGATACGTTTACGGTACCAAGTCAACGACTAAAAATAGTAAAACAACTCCCTGATAAACATAACATGGTAGTTCTAGAGATCGAAAGGCTTACGCTGAAATAAAAACAAGAGCAACAAACAATGGAATTGTGTGACATAATCAATGCAATACGTTTCCGCAGAGAGACAGCCTTGAACTTGAGACCGTCTTTATGCAGTGCAACGAAAATAGCGAGTTATTTTAAAACTTTCTGAATTAGCGACCAGTCTTGGCAATGAGCGCACTATGGCGACGTAAACAGACGCTATACGAGTAAAAATCGTGATAGTATGATGTACCTGACTGATGTTTAATCTAGATAAAGGTGTTAAGTCTGCTACATCGGAACACATTGCAAGCTATGCAAATAAATAAAATTGATGTGTCTGTTTGTAATTAAAAAATAACAGGTTTTTAATGAATGCATATTAAAGTAAACCAAACCCAAACCCGAAACTATGAAGAATACCGAAAAATACTCAAAGTAGTCCGATTTTGATGAAAACTAAAACTTCATCATTGGATTTTCGGAAAATCAATTCCCTAGCCAGGAATCGAAACCATTGATTTTGAAAAAATCGGGTCAGTGTTTGGGGACTGCCAGAAGTGAAAACAAAAAGTACACAGGCCCCTCCCCAGTCGTAGCACTAGTTATGCCCCGCGTATGCCTATGTGGTGCTACGCCGTAGCGGATCACCTACGAGTGCTACGAAGCGTGACCGCACGTTACGTTACGTGACGATGAGTTCAATGTTTTTCCTTCACCCAAAAAGTGCTCAACGCGCCTAAAGAAGTTTTCACTTCAAAAGAATACTCGGAAAATTCTGGGAAGAATACATCAGCAGCATTTGTCTAGTCTAGAGCATTCCAATGATAGGCATAGGAATCTTCAACCGCACGGTTGGTAATATTCGTTCAGCTGCAGGTAAACTCGCGAAGATCGTGTCAGCATCTAATCTGAGGACGTTTGCCGATTCGCGGTCTGCATTCATGAACAAGTCTATCTCCCGTTCATCTGTTGTATGGGTTTTAAAGACGACCAATCTTGTAAGTATAAGCAACATTAATACAGACTTCATTATAGTTTATTTTAGATTCTATGAATTCAATGGCAGACTCATTGCGGAATGTTAAATAAATTCACTAGAGCAGTAAAACCAATACTGTTTGGAGTATGGATGTGAATATTGATGAGTTTGTTTTGCATACTTTAAACTATTTCAGATACCTACATCATATACAAGACCTCATCACGAAGCCGTCAACCAAGCATTCTGTACATCAAACTAAGTAACTTTACGCAAAAATTATTGCTGGGAAACGACTTTTTTTGGGGTGAAAAATCATGTTTTGTGGTAGAACGCAACGCGCAATGCAACGCACTCAAAATATTGTGCTGATGGATGGATTGAATAATACGGGGGTCGTGGAGGTGTTTAAAGTAAAAATCTTACATTAACTTGTATTTAGAAAAAAAGTTGGAACTTTGACCCCCAATATCTCCGTACCTAGAAGGTTCCCAGGTATGGTGTATAGAACAAAAAAAAATCGCAATGACGAGGAGAACAAGTGCCTTTCGGATTCGTTAAGAGGTGTTTTACACTCTTTATACAGATTTAATTATAGTTTATTTTAGATTCTATGAATTCAATGGCACAATCATTGAGGAATGTTAAATAGCTTCACTAGAGCAGTAAAACCAAACCAATACTGTTTGGAGTATGGATGTGAATATTGATGAGTTTGTTTTGCATAGGTACTTCTAACTATTTCGTCTATTGGAGTATATTTGAGGAATGAATAGGTAACTGGCTAATAAGTATTATGATGAGCCACATGTTATGCTTTATTCGTCTGAATTATTTTACGGCCACGATATCGATGTTCTGATTTTTTTGTGGTCTCAACACTTTGAACCATCACTTTGGCGTAATTGCGCACTTCGAGTAAAATTCGTAAGTTATTAGGTACTTACCTATTCACTGTTTGAAAAACTATACTCGACAACGTAAGTTGAATTTTGACAATGAAAAGCGTTGCCGCAGTACTGTGTTACGTAACTACCCCAGAGTTTTCGCTCTACCTAATGAACTGAATCCTCTGGTACCTAAGAAAAGAAGTCTACTGGGTTATTACATTTGAAAATGGATTAAGGCTTATTTAAAGAGTATCTAACCGCTCCTGCAAAGGCTTATTGAATGAGTTGCAATGAGTGGTTTTCCTTTTGAGGTTTTAAAAAAAAACTTAGTTTCCAAGAACTCTATAGATGGCGTTGAAGTTACTATGCCAGAGCCAAAACGCTTGAAAAAAAACCATTGTGTCACGTCACATACTCTCGTTGACTGACACTTTCATTTGCATAACCTTCCGAATATAACCAACATTTCTCGGGCTTTGTTAAAATCAGTTTTTTTAGGTTCCGTTCCTTGCATTATCATACTTACTCCTAGCGCCATCTATCCAGCGACTAGGGAAGAGCTAAAAAGAAAATCCCTCATTGCAACCGCTCAGATACACGAAGTTATAATTTAGGTACATATTTTTTAAAAGAAAAAAGAAAAATAGAATCTCAGCCTAACTGAACCTTTATTCCAATAAAGGTTCAGTCAAAAAAGTACTTACGGGACTACGGACCAAATTGCGGACTCGGCTTCATACAATTTACTAACGAAGCGACACAGTCCGGTCAATGTCAGTGTCCGGTGTCCGCAGCCGGTCCGCAGTGTCCTTTAGAAAGTTTCTTAAAACCTCTTTTTTTTCTTGATGAAGATAAAGATCATATTACCCAGACAGCGAGTTCGGTTCAGCGGCGAGTTCCGAAGCCCAGATGACTTGAAATTTTTTTAACAATGATACTCTGAAACCGCGAAATAGTTCTAAAAAAGTACAGTCTCGACTACACGAGCACTAATATGTATAGAGGAAAATATAATGACCACCAAAAATAAGTTTGTGACCACTAACATCTATCACCTAAAATATCAATTGATCACCAAATTTAGTAAATTGAACAACAAATTTTAATGAGGTGGTTGATGACAAACTAGTTTTGCCTAGGCCGACTTGGGACACCCCGATACGGAGTGATTAGGTTAGAAGGGTATGAAGGGGAGATTAGGGTATACCCTTCGTGGTTATTTTTTCATAAACCATTCAGGATTAAGAGCCCCGCGAAGCAGGGCTCCGTCGACCGGGTCTCTCTCGACTCGGAAGCAAGAGCATAACTTACTTAAATTTTACGATAAAATGGGGATTAATTTTGGTGATCATTTACTAATTTTGGCAATCAAAAGTGATTTTTTTGCCGATACATTTTGCTAAATCTGGTGGTTCGTTAATTGTATGCCATATGTAAACAAACACATACCAACTTCCCCGGTCCGGTTCCCCGGACCCGTACTATTATGAAAAAGAGCTCTTATCTCATCGTTGCAAAAGCAATCGCTATTCCATAAGAAAATCGATTTCATACATACTGTCTATTTGATAAAGAAAGATTTACATATTTTACCACGTTTCTTTCAAGGGCGATTAGAGCCATAATATTATCGATTAGGTACAAATTACAATATCATGTCTATGCGTTCAAGGTGAGGTGATGAAGTGGAATTGCTGGTATTTCTACTAATCTGTGGTATAGTAGATAGGTTATATAATTTTAAATTGTTTTATGTAGTATGTAAGTAGTCTAGCTGAACCGGTGCGAAATGAGGTTGCAACTGCAGATCAAGTACAACTAACTAATAAACGAGTTGATCCATTTTCAAATGAATTTATAATAGACGAGTTTTATGACACCCATAAAATAGAAGACGAGTAGGTAGTCTCTGATAAAAAAACGTAGTAGTAATAATCAAAACCACCTTATCGCTGTCGGATTTCGAATAGTGATAAGTTTATTTGTTTAGTTCTCTACCTATATCAGCTTAAGGAATGAATACACAGAGACAGACCAATCAAAGAAGACTAAAGTTGTATTGAAACATGGCCCAGGGGGCTTGAAATGGCCGCCCTGAAACAATCATGATAACACCGCCAGTTGGCAGGCGGGCGAGCGAGGCGAACGAGGCCCTTTTCATACTTCGTTCGGCTCTTTCGATAGTTCGCGGTGTGAACTAAAGTACAGCCCGACAAAAAAGTTCCTATCTGGCAATGCTACGTTTCTTTTTCGTTACGTCATTGGCTTGTCACTGCTGAGGGTTGCCAGAAAGTCACTAACAACGCCCTAATTGTTTCCATACTCTATTTTGCCAAACTGTATGAAAAGAGGTGAAACGAGGAGGAGGAAAGAGAGAAACCCCGTTCGTGCCCGTTCGCCTTGCTCGCTCGCTCGTCCCTAGCTGGCGGTGCGGCCTGCCTGCGCTTAGTAACATGAATCATGTTAAAATTCTTAAAATGGGGCAGACGCAGTTAATATTATGAATTTTATTGTTAGTTTGTGACCATTTCAAGAATTTTAACGTGATCCCTTCTGCTGAAGCGGCCATTTTACACCCCCAGAAGTGAGGAAGTTGTATAGAAAAGCAGATTAAGCATGTGAGCATAATTAGCCATTTACTATTCCCACTGCTGGAGCTGGAGCGCATGGTTCTACCCTCGATACGAGGGAGTGGGTCATACATGTCGCCGCGAGGACACCTATAAGCTAAGCTTATTACATAGTGTTATTGATTGTAACTAGTTGAATTATAATTTCTTATTCCATAATAGACTAAGCTCCCGTTGCATGAAACCCTACCTCACAAGGTGGCAGATCAGAAATGTAATGTAGTGATAGATACTACTTAGGAACACTGGATTTTAGTAGGTTGCCATTGCATATCCTGGAAGAACTTCTATTTTTTTTCGTTTTCGTATCGCTATTTTGATCGAAAATTACATCATAAGGTGGCAGATCGAAACGTTTACCTATCGAAAGAGACACATTTGGAGATAACAACCCGCATTGGTTGCCAGCCCAAACCCTGGCAGGTTTCAAGGTCAGCCTTGTTTTATGAGCCCCAAAAATGGGGTAAATTACCTCATCAGGTGGCACCATGAAACCGATGCAGATCGATTGCCCTAGACGTGCCGTTCATGAATATATAGGGTTGCCTGCCTGCTTGGCAGTTTTTCTGGTCAGCCACCTCGAACAAAATATCTCAAAATCTTGGAATAACGAGAAATTCTTGTATAGATGCTATGATTCAAGGTTTAATTTAATAAAAATCAAAATATTAAATTAAAGTCAACGTACTAACAGACTTGCGTCTCACGGTGTTGAAATAATAGGGTAAATGTACCAGTTTTGGTCATTTCTTCAAATATTGAAAAAAGTGATGTTGCCTTTTACGTTCAACGTGATATAGTCTAACGGGCATTTTTGTGCTGCATAACAATATTTATCATGTAGAAATAATGAATCATTAATCACCTGTGATTTTTATGAGTTAAGTTTATTTTTGCTTTTACTAGCTTTCTGCCCCGCGGCTTTTCCCGTGGTAAAATGTAGGTACCTAGTACCTACCATATGTGCAATTCTGTTTTCTAATATAATAACACTGTATAGTTTCATCTAAATCCGTTGTCTAGTTTTTGCTTGAAGAAATAACAAACAGCATACAAAACAAATTGCAGAAAATAGAAGAAACGGAGTACTTATGCACCCACGAAGAAGCAGATACTCGGCTTGTCTTTCATATGTCGAAAGTTCAACCTGAATCCAAATTTCTAGTTAATTGCTCGGACACAGATATCTTGGTGATTATAATAGGAAACATTCACCAACTTACAAATTGTTTACAAATTTGGGTATATCCCCAACCCCACCTTCAATCAGATTATAGCTGTACCGAATTAGCGCACAAGCTGGGACCTGAGATGTGCAAAGCCTTACCAGCTGCACACGCATACACAGGTTGTGATTACACATCCTCCTTCAAGGGGAAAGGAAAAATTAAAACATTTGATTTCATTAGAGGCCGAACAAGATTTTAGAAATGTTTTTGCATCCCTAAATAGAGGACATTCAAAACAAAGAAAAGATACAAAATACTTCAAAAGTTTACATGCATGTTATATTATTCGCCAAGAAGTGACGTGAATCAGGCTCGTTTCGAAATGTTGACAAAAAAAGATGGTAATATAACCCAAGCATCGAAATTCATGAAATAAAATACAAATTTCAATGCTGCAACTCTACTGCCATGTTGGAAAAGTTTAATACAACATTTACTAAGTACACTGCTTGTAAGCTCAATGTGGCGCAATGCTACAAAACCATCTTGTTTTTTGATCCCAT
The DNA here is from genome assembly GCA_905147715.2 of Xestia xanthographa. Classification (NCBI taxonomy): domain Eukaryota; kingdom Metazoa; phylum Arthropoda; class Insecta; order Lepidoptera; family Noctuidae; genus Xestia; species Xestia xanthographa. The sequence continues at coordinate 8,452,344 of LR990660.1, read as the reverse complement.
TGAATGCGGATGGGTTCTAAATAATAATAACAACTATGATATTTTGTGGTATGAAGGAGATTTATTTATTTATTTTTGATTCTTCTTCTGATGAAGAATAACTTTCTACATGGTACTTTAAATAAATAAAAATGTAACTTGTTTATATTTTTTTATGTTTTTACGTGTAAAAAAAACATGCAAGTGATTTTTTATTTCTTTTATGTTTGTACCTGTACTGATAATGCAACTCTATGCGTCTTCTTCTAAATTTATAATAAATATAAAAAAAGTTAAACGTACTGTTCTGTTCTAGTGTGAATAGATAATTTTGAATATTTAACTTGAATTAAGATAGCTGCAAGACGTTTCCCATATTTAAAATAAAGTAGATTTTTAATTATTTGTTTTTATTATTTCATATTATTTCTACATGATTACTATTGTTATGCAGCACAAAAATGCCCGTTAGACTATATCACGATGAACGTAAAAGGCAACATCACTTTTTTCAATATTTGAAGAAATGACCAAAACTGGTACATTTACCCTATTATTTCAACACCGTGAGACGCAAGTCTGTTAGTACGTTGACTTTAATTTAATATTTCGATTTTTATTAAATTAAACCTTGAATCATAGCATCTATACAAGAATTTCTCGTTATTCCAAGATTTTGAGATATATTGTTCGAGGTGGCTGACCAGAAAAACTGCCAAGCTGAAGGCAGGCAACCCTATATATTCATGAACGGCACGTCTAGGGCAATCGATCTGCATCGGTTTCATGGTGCCACCTGATGAGGTAATTTACCCCATTTTTGGGGCTCATAAAACATGGCTGATCTTGAAACCTGCCAGGGTTTGGGCTGGCAACCAATGCGGGTTGTTATCTCCAAATGTGTCTCTTTCGATAGGTAAACGTTTCGATCTGCCACCTTATGATGTAATTTTCGATCAAAATAGCGATACGAAAACGAAAAAAAATAGAAGTTCTTCCAGGATATGCGATGGCAACCTACTAAAATCCAGTGTTCCTAAGTAGTATCTATCACTACATTACATTTCTGATCTGCCACCTTGTGAGGTAGGGTTTCGTGAACGGGAGCTTAGTCTATAAACGATAATACTGCCATCTGTGAGATACTCTGGCAACTATTATAACACCTGTGAGTGCCATTGACTAATTTCGTTGGAGTATCAAGCTCAACAGCGCCATCTGTTGGCTTGTCTTAATCAGTATCACTTGAAAAACAATTATCAAACTAAACTCGATGTTCTAGCTGAAACTATCGTTATAATTAACATAAGAATATTTGTTTAACAACTTTAGGGTTTCATTCATATTAGCAATTAATAGTTAATCACTTGACATTATGATTCGGCGTCACCTGTCAGGGAAAATGGCGCCGAATGTGATTTTACCGTCAATACCTGAATGTTTAAATTTAGTACGAGAACTAAGTAAGTCTCAATAATAGATCCCAACTTTAAAATAATAAGACTATTTTACACAGTGATTTACTAGTAAAAAGCTTTTGTTTAACTTATCTGTTTATATCACCGGAAATGTTCCATGATAGCACAGATTAAAGACAAAAGTAATGAGACAACTAGTTTATTATTAATGATTGAAAACGTGTTCAAATTGGTGAATTCTGTCATTATTTAATAGTAACACAATTATTGTAAAGTGTTTCATTATTATTTGTGAGGCTGATTGAATTTACTATTATAATAAGTTGCTGAACCGATATTGTGGTACTTCCGCCCACTCAGAATGGACGCGTGAGCTTGTATTATAGAGTGTATTATCTATGCGCGTGAGCGTCGAGCAGTCACGTTATCCTAAGATTAGCAAAACAATTGAAATGCTAAGTAATTATAAGTGTTTAGTGAAGTGAATGATTAGTTGTGAAAATGAGAGTGTACCTAAATGGTTTAATAGAAATAAACGTTTGGAGTTCGAGTCAAGTGCTGTGTGTGATTTCAACTACCCAGTACCCACCTACCTATCTACCAACAATGAAGAATCGTATCGCAAGGCGATGTGATAGATGACTGAAAGACAATATGATGGCGGATGGCGCCAATATTGGGACAGTGTTCCTCTAGGCTTTCCCTGCCGTGATATCAGAAGAGGTGATAGCTCTTGCGCGCTGCTCACAGTGCCGGACATCCAGAACAATTACAAGCAACTACCGAACTAGAACTCTTGCTTTCGTGACCATGGCCGAAGGCGTGGCAAAGAATTTTTCACCGAAGTGGTCACCACGAAGCTTTTCAAGAGAGAGCGACTTATTATGCTGCCACAGCCAATATACAGTGTTAAGTGGCAATGAACTGATAGACAAGAAGATACTTAGGAAGACTAAGATAGCCAAAGAGTTGGCTGCATTTTCATCCAAGTGGCTGACAGATACCAACATGATAATTTATTGCAACACTTGACCCAAAACAAGTCATAAGAACACATTCTGAAAATGCAATTTATATTGGTAAACAAAGAATGAAGTTGTGATGGAAAACTTCATTTATTGCACTCAAAATTGCCAACATGTACAGCACAGAATGACCGAAACAGAATAAACAAAGATTGGACTCCGGGAAAGCATAATTATCAATAAATAAACCTGCTAATGGATCATCAATCCCGGGAAGTATTTTGTTTCATTTATTTTAGTATTTTGTTACTGTAGAGAATTTTTACAGATAACATTATTACTTAACACATCCCATGCTGGTTATGGTAACTTGACACCTGTGGAAGTGAAATAAAAACACTCCATTTAATTCACTCAATAAGCAATCAATGGTTTTTGAAATATAACCAGTAATGATGTGTCAGAAACTAAAATCATGAATTAACTTTTTTAATTACTACTAAGTAATTAGATAAATGAGTAGTAACAAATTTAAGACGTTGTTATTGACTTTTCATTCACACTTATAAGTTTATACCCCACAATCAGATATTGTTTGCGTTAAGTGCAACGTTGAGGGCTTTTCAAATAATTATGCAAATTTGAAAACATTTGTATTGGACAACATGTTGCAAGATTCATACAAAAACACTTTGTTAAGAAACTGATTTATAAAACAAGACAACTTATGAAATGTCAAACAAATTTCAGTTCAACAAGTTATGACAATGAAATCTTAGCGTGTTGTATCAACGAAGCAAAGCTTTTGATGTGTTAATAAAATGTGAATGTTTTGTCAGTTCAACTACACAACGAATAGTGTTCTTAAAATAGTTCTGATCAGTTTAACTTTCCCATCTTAGTTTAATTAACTTTTTAAAACAACTTATTACCGACTCTATAACTTATCACTCCAACTAATTTTAACAACAGTAGGACTGCTTTGTTGGTCCAGTGGTCATGAGCCCTGTTATTAAAGCATGAGGACCTGGATTCGATTCCCAGGCCTGTCGGAGTGTTATTGGGTTTTTCCATCAGGAATTTCTCAGTAGCTGGCCAATCATATGAATGGCAAATAGCCATATTGCTAAACGAGAGGCTTAGCAAAGTGTGGATTTATTATTTTCACCTCTGTCTAACCCCTCGGGGATTGCAGGTGTGATGTTATGTACCTACACACTAAACTATTAGTGTAGACATTACACTATTATTAATATTTACCTGCACTGACTACCTTGTTGGTCTAGTGGCTGCAAGCGTGACTGTTGAGCATAAGGCCCTGGGTTCGATTCCCAGGTCAGGCAAAGTGTTGTTGGGTTTTTCCATTAGGAATTTCTTTGTAGCAGGCACAGAGTCCAGATTTGTGCCTGGTTGATGGCAATAAGGCTTGCCCCCTATTACATGGGACTTCAAAATAAATGTTGGCATACTATTAGGTACACCTCTGCCTAACCTTTCAGGAACAATAGGCGTGATGTTATGTTATTTACCTGCATGACTTCTCACATTTCAGGTTCCAGGCAATTATCTTATCATAGAAGAAATGATACCTTCTATCAAAGAAATTGAGAGCAACTCTGCACCCAGTCACTCCAAGATAGTGATGACATCAATTAACCGCTACCCCAGCAAATGATAATGGAGCAAGGTCACTTAAAAATGTGACTCAATGAACAATTTCAAAAACTAACAACTTCAAGGACTACAGCCTGGTGAACAGATGACCGTGTCGCCAGCTATGGAGCTATAAAATGGGGAACAGTATGAGAACAGCCAACCAGGGATGACTGTTACAGTGTCCTCACATCATAAACTAACATAAAAGGTGAGGAGTTTTCAAACTACTTCTTACACTTCCCCACTGATACCTACAGTGTTACAACAAAAGACTTAATACAATAGCCCAATCAACTTACCTACATGATGCTCATGTGTATTGAGTAACATGTTTCCACATTGATTATTTTAGTTTTTATAATCCTGCCAGTTGTAAGCAACTATTTACAAAAATAATAACAAAATATTAGTACTCCTAACAGTAACTAATAAAATAAAAATAAAAAACTCACAAGCTATTGGTATCCGTGGAGGAAACAACAAGCTCAATGAGTAATACAAACACTCACAACAAATCAAACAAATACTGTCAGTGCCGTGGAGGTACTTGATAATGAACACAACAAATTACAAACAATCCTATCAGCAGCCGTGGAGGCCACTGATAATGAACACTACTAATGATCCTATCAGCAGCCGTGGAGGCAACTGATAAACAATACTCTCATGTTATCCTGCTGGGTCCACGGCGTACTAACGCCCAGAGCCTGGTTCCTTATATCCTGTCAAATCAAAGACTTCGTGCCTGTCACGGAGCAATGGTCCTAAACTCCTTACCCTTTAATCCTGTCAAATCAAAGACTTTGTGTCTATCACAGAGCGGTGTTCCTGATCCTATCCTTTTATCCTGTCAAATCCAAGACTTTGTGTCTATCACAGAGCATTACCTTCCCGTGAGAATGAACAAATAAAAACATGCTACTTACACTACACTTACCAAATACAAATTACAGAATATCTAAAGCAATCAATAATTTTATTTAAGACGAATCTAGTAGACAGTAGGTTACAAGGTTCTAAAGTTGACTAAAAACCTAAATCATACCAAGCTTTACAATATTATGAATATGTTGAATAGCTCAAGCGACAATGTTATTTTTAACAAATAGCATTTAGCATCAAAATAAAAACTCGATTGCAAGTTGCAAAACTGCTTGCAAACTAACTGATACTAAACACAACAATTCAACGAATATTGTTGGACAATTGAAGCAACAATATTCTATTCAGCTAATAGCTGATTAAACAATATCAATGACCTTAATACAATTAATGTTATTTGATAATTCAGGCTACAACATTTTATTCAGCTAACAGCTCATACCAGCTTCAATCTAAGCACTACTAAAAATTTAAACAAAAATTTCAAGCAGATTAACTCTGTGACTGTGTGTGACTGAGTAGATGTCAGATCTATTACAAGCTTTCTATGTTGACTGAAACTTTCTGTTACCAAATCCTACAATTCAATGAACATTGTAGGATAATAATAAAAGTAACAATAATCTGCCGCCAAAATTTATTTCCACTATTTCAGATAACAACCACGAAACTCCAAATAGTGACGACATCGGCAGGTGCAGAGCGCGCACCGCCGATCAGAATGGCCGTGTCGCCGCGAGGACACCTATAAGCTAAGCTTATTACATAATGTTATTGATTGTAACTAGTTGAATTATAATTTCTTATTCCATAAACGATAATACTGCCATCTGTGAGATACTCTGGCAACTATTATAACACCTGTGAGTGCCATTGACTAATTTCGTTGGAGTATCAAGCTCAACAGCGCCATCTGTTGGCTTGTCTTAATCAGTATCACTTGAAAAACAATTATCAAACTAAACTCGATGTTCTAGCTAAAACTATCGTTATAATTAACATAAGAATATTTGTTTAACAACTTTAGGGTTTCATTCATATTAGCAATTAATAGTTAATCACTTGACATTATGATTCGGCGTCACCTGTCAGGGAAAATGGCGCCGAATGTGATTTTACCGTCAATACCTGAATGTTTAAATTTAGTACGAGAACTAAGTAAGTCTCAATAATAGATCCCAACTTTAAAATAATAAGACTATTTTACACAGTGATTTACTAGTAAAAAGCTTTTGTTTAACTTATCTGTTTATATCACCGGAAATGTTCCATGATAGCACAGATTAAAGACAAAAGTAATGAGACAACTAGTTTATTATTAATGATTGAAAACGTGTTCAAATTGGTGAATTCTGTCATTATTTAATAGTAACACAATTATTGTAAAGTGTTTCATTATTATTTGTGAGGCTGATTGAATTTACTATTATAATAAGTTGCTGAACCGATATTGTGGTACTTCCGCCCACTCAGAATGGACGCGTGAGCTTGTATTATAGAGTGTATTATCTATGCGCGTGAGCGTCGAGCAGTCACGTTATCCTAAGATTAGCAAAACAATTGAAATGCTAAGTAATTATAAGTGTTTAGTGAAGTGAATGATTAGTTGTGAAAATGAGAGTGTACCTAAATGGTTTAATAGAAATAAACGTTTGGAGTTCGAGTCAAGTGCTGTGTGTGATTTCAACTACCCAGTACCCACCTACCTATCTACCAACAATGAAGAATCGTATCGCAAGGCGATGTGATAGATGACTGAAAGACAATATGATGGCGGATGGCGCCAATATTGGGACAGTGTTCCTCTAGGCTTTCCCTGCCGTGATATACATAATCTTGGGCGGCATGTCGAAAAGGCAGAAGTACATTTCCAAAAAAACCCTTAGAATGCCTCGGCTTCTATTATTTATGCAGTTAGATGAGTACATAATACCACAAATAAACGCGAGGGGGCGTTTATAATTTCATAAAAAAACATTCCTCTTAAATGAGCCAAGAAATATAACAAGACTTCTCAGTGACGGTCGCTAACTTTAATTTCTAAACGAAAAAACAGTTACTTCGACATTCCTTGCAAAAGTATTTCAAAAACCGTTTCTAGAAAGTGCTATAGCATTTTGCAAATTCTTATTTCAAGTATTTAGAGCTCGCATTTCCATTGACGTAGTACACCTGGGTGAAATTAATAAATCTCCTGATTTATACGAATTGCTAACTGATGGGGGTTAATTTTAAACCGTAAGGTGCTGTTTGGTATTGTGAAGTCTAGCGTTTCGGAGTCAGTTGGCAATCATCAGTTTACTAAAGAGCCCCTTTAAATCGGATAAATGACATAAAACTGCCAAGAACAACGCCAGATGTTTTGTAGAATATTAATTAAAACTGTGATTTGTTGTAGAAAATTTGAAATTGTTTAAAGATTTTTTTTTTCCAAGGTATTGAAGAAAATGCTCTAAGTAATCTTCTTCTTTAGTATCAAATTAATATTTGGGCTCAGTATGTTAATCACGGCGTCAATAGCGTTTTTAAAGTTATCGAAAGTGCAAGCATAGGGACACTTTGGACATCCTTAGCAAGTGGGCCATGCCCTGGTCGGGAGCACCACATTCACACCGAGTGTCGGAATGATTTTTAATGCCTATGTACCCGGGACACCATTTCTAGGACAAACAAACAATGTTTGGCAGATAAAGCCTAAATTAAGTGAGAATCTTACCGTTTTATAAATTTCAAAGCTAGTGAACTGCGTGGCTGCGTAGGGAAATATCCTGACCATCTGAGCTCCATTGCCCTTATAGAGGGCTATTAGGGACTCGTTCTTGACTATGGCGGTCAGCCCACCGATTACTCCATGATTCTTGTAGTGTGATGACTGCGCTTGAAGCAGGATCTTCATTCTGTCTAATGGAGCCACTGTCGTTTTGGCGCACATGCCTGCCACACCTAGAAGAAGACAATGGTATAAATATCATTACGCATTTTGATAAGCTTATAGGTTTAAAAGGTTTTTTTTTTTTTGTTAGCCTTGAATTTCCCACTGCTGGGCAAAGGTATAAGGATGGTAAAATCTGACCCATGCCGGAGGAGCTATGGGCTAGCGACCACACAGTAGGTCCTAAACAGCAGCTAACAGCAACGATTCAGGTAGAAGATGGCGGGGTGACACGGGAAAAGTGGGAAGAGGAAGTACCTAGATAGGTTGGTTGGTAGTCGTCGCGATATTTTTTATTTTGTCGAATGCCCAATTCTGGGTTAAGCTCGCCTTTGTAAGCTATACAGGGTGTAAACAACCTCATCACGAAGCCGTCAACCAAGCATTCTGTACATCAAACTAAGTAACTTTACGCAAAAATTATTGCTGGGTAACGACTTTTATTTGGGGTGAAAAAACATGTTTTGTGGTAGAACTCAATGTAACGCACTCAAAACATTGTACGGGGGTCGTGGAGGTGTTTAAAGTAAAAATCTTACATAAAAAACAAGTATTTAAAAAAAAAACTTGCTGAAAAACTTTGCTTCTATTTCACCCCCAATATCTCCGCAACTAGGTTTCCAAGTATGGTGTAAAACAAAAAAATGATCGCAATGATGGGGAGAACAAGTGCCTTTCGGTTTTTTTAAGAGGTTTTTTACACCTTTTATTATTGCAATTTACATGCATGTATATTTTGTTATTTTGTGTGCACTATAAGATAAGAATAAGAATGTTTTAACAATTTATAGGGCCATGAAGAAAGGGTGTAAAGTTTTTCATAGTCCATGTTATTAATAGTAACTATTTCTGATTGTCTGTTTTAATAAAGTTACGTTTTGTTTAATCTTTTTATTGTGAGTATTACGATACGCTTTACGATATTTTACGACACTTGTGTAGGCCTTATCGGCCATAATTGTTATCGTAACTACGCTCTTTTAGAGGTTCATCGTTGAGTAGTTTTTTGTGTCTGTCTAGACCAAATGTAGCATATATATCGCAGATGAATCATGTACTAATTAATATTATTATCTATTCCAAATAAAATTGAACTCCTTGTCTGCAATTGTTGTTATTTCCTTAAAACATTTAAAAATTACGTCGACGAATTAATAGTTAAAAATCTCGTAAACTATTATGAAGTTGTGTACTGCAAACTGAACTTTATGGGATTATAGCAATTTTTACAAAAGGACAAAATTATATTTGTTCATATGTTTGGAAACAAAAATGCGATCGTGGTTTGAAATGCTTACGTGAGTTGTTGCGGTAGTTACTTATGCATATATCTCCCACCGTTGGTTGTGTAAAAGACGACAAAAGAATAACGTGAAGACTCTAAGAGGATGGGCATTGAGCACACGTCTTCCTGTGTTTTGCAAGAACTGAACATCAGTTATGTTTTTCTGATAAGTAATGAAAAGACGTGAGACGTGGAGGTTTTTAAAAATCTTGTGGTTTAATGGATATTTCCCAGGCCGGGCAGTGTTATTGGGTTTTCGATTAGACATTTCTGAATAGCAATCCGGAGATTGGATTTGGGTGTCCGGCTTGCGGCTTATTACGGAATGACGGTGTCCGTATCACCTCTGCCAAACCTCTAGAATATCAACGGCGTAATGTTACTTATAAAATGGATAATTTTGTATCTTTGTACAATGTATGGTCGAACAAACTATTTTGTTTACATTTTACAATGTAATTTGTTAGTTAAACTATAAAAACCATATAGCTTGTTCGACCGTACAGGGCCTCAAGTCTGCTATTACAATAGTGTCAGAATAGTCGTTCATTGATCTCGTAGTTGTCGATTTTGACAAGTTTGGTAATCTACTAATTTAGTGGCGTCATTATGGCTTTCCAATGAACAACCACTGACACTCCATTGAAAGAAATGGCATAGAATGGTAATCTCGTACACAATGACAAATGAATGACTGACATAAGCGGTAATCTGCTAAAATTTTGACAGTTCCTTTGGATCATTGACTTATCATTGAAACGTCATTGTGCGGTCATGGTTTTTAATTCGATCGTGGTTGTGGATTATTGAATGGAGACAATGAATTCACTACGAACAAAATATTCTCGAGCCAGCCAACGCAAATCAAGTCTGCTATTACAATAGTGTCAGAATGATCTATCGTTGATCTTCTATTTGTTGATTTTGACAAGTTTGGTAATCTACTAATATAATGGCGTCATTATGGCTTTCCAATGAGCAACCACTGTTTTAGAATGGTAATCTCGTACACAATGACTAACATAGAGCGGTAATCTGCTAAAGTTTTGACAGTTCTTTTGATCACTAACCTATCAGTGGAACGTCATTGTGCAATCATTGCTTTTATTTCGATCGTGTTTGTGGAATATTGAATGGAGACAATGAATTCACTACGAACAAAATGTTCTCGAGCTAGCCAACGCAGTGGATGCTAGAGAAAGAAGATGGGCGGAATGCAGAAGACGTCGTCGTGCCCTTCGCTTGACGCGAATGATGGACGTTTTGGGAGAGTGGATGTTTTGGGAGAGTAGACGTTTTGAGCCTAAAGGGATTATTTGAACCCTTTTAAGATATTCCCGAGGCGGAATTTGTAAAGTCGTTTCGCCTTGGAAAGAACTCATATGGAGGTTAATAAATTGAAGAACTCATTCCCCATTGCAGCGTATTAGAAGCATGTTTCAGGTAAAGACCCATTATTATAAGCAATTTATTGTTTTAGATACTCAATAACAATGATTAGATGCAATAGTTTATGTCAAGAACAGTATTAATTAAATAAAAGTTAAGTTACCTGCGGTTGTACTTATAAAAGTAAATTGATTTTTTCAGGTTGCAGTTCATGCTTTACATTATAGTCGAACAACTGCAGGCAAGATTGTGAATGCATGTTACATATTGCACAACATTCCATACATGGCAAGAGCACCGTTGCCACCTGATGAAGTTTATCTAGAAGTACTTGGCTTGCAATAGGTGATTTACATTCCACATTTCACTTAGAATGAAGATGGAATTTAAAATAATACTGCTATGTTAAAAATCAACATTTAAAATAATCTTTATTTCTCATAAACTAAATATTTATTTAACATTTTATACTTGAATTTCAAGTCAATTGAAAAACCTGAAATGTAAATATAAGTACTACATAAAACAAAAGACAAGTTACAATATCTAATGTAATAATAATAACAAATCAAAATCAGTCTTCATACAAATCAAAAAGATCTTCAATATTTTAATTTTAATCATCATTTGAATAACAAATCACAAATATTACCTTTTAATAAAAATAATAACAGTCATGTCATTATTTCATTAATCACTAATCTGTCTTTTAATTTAGGAGGAAAATAATAATGCAGCACCTAATTATCAAAACCATCAAAGGGTGAATCGGGATCTTCTTGAAGGTCGGGCACTGCAGCAGGCTCTTCTTGACAGACTGTGGAGAAATGCATAAATTAAATTAGCAGGTATGTACTGTAAACCTACCTTAATGTTCTAATGAAGTACGAAAATGCTCTAAGTATTAATAAAATGATTTAACTCTTTGTTACAGATCCACAGTGACCACAGTATTGACAAAATATGATTTAACGTTTCAAGCCCGGGAACAGAACATTGTTATTCCTGTAATTACGGGTATACTTATAGGTTAAAATAAATTAATACTCTTTTTATAAACACTGTTTCATTTAATCATTTTGTCATGACATTATAATTCTGCAGAGTTTGTGTGAAAACAAAATTAAGTTTAATACAAAAGTTGCAACTTCTTTTATAGCATGTTGTGTAACCTAGCGCTTAGTATCAGAGTTACAATCAAGATGTCAGATTCTGGCCAATGTACTACTACTGATTGAGCCTAAGCCTAACACAAGCTTATAAGCTTAGATGGAGGGGTCATATTAATTATTATAATTTTTATTGTTTTGTTTTCAATGCTCCATAATACTTATTGTGGGTATGTTGGTAGCACACACAATGAGTAGAAGTTCCGATTTTGGGTGAAACCATTACCTAAAGGTGAATGACTTACCTTTTTTGGCACACAGTGGCCTCTATGGTTCACCATTTTTTCTGTGGTGGAGCTGTCCATCAATGCAGCAGCTGAGTTGTTGATGGCCTGCCCGAGCATGTTTTAAAGTCGCCTCGTTCCTAGCTTCAATAGCATCCAGCCTTGATTGAGCAACTTCGAGAGGGTACATGGTCTGTTTCTATAAAAAAAAAAATATTTTGTAACATCGGGCGACATACTTTGCCCTAGTGGGGCGTTAATGGTCAAAACAAATAATTGCAAGATCTTTACCTTCGATAAACTTCGCCCTTCATTGGTGGTTTTCCAAATAGTCAAGTGGAGCCGAAATTTGCTCAATTATCACCATTTTGTATAAAATCAATAAATATAGGCTTCTCGGTCAGTGGGTCGTCTTAGGGGTAAAAATATACAAACAAAAATCTAACTAGACAATCAAATGAAAATAAATTCAATAACAAAACACCGGTCGCTAGATACAAAAACAAATAAACGTCAGTAAACAGTAATGCCACATTTGACTTTGACATATAAACAGATAAAATATTAAATTTACATTAATCCGCGTTGAAAATTTTAATGTTTTTTCCTATTTACGAACTTTTTATTAATTCAGATGGCTTAAAACACTAATAAATAATATGTAAATAAATAAATAAATGAAATCTGGCATGAATAAATGTTCAAATGTAATAGTAGTTTTTCGAAAATCATTTCTACTAACGGGTCTTATATTAATGGCAATACAACAAAGTCATTACAACACGAGACCATTGTCCGGACAATGATCGATCACTATGAATTTAGCAGACTACGAACTTTTACCAAAATGACAATAGGATCGTGTTGGACTGACGAAGAGCGTTATATAAAGAGCATTATTCTAAGCAATTGTTCTAAATACTCATGATGAGTGAATATTAGAATAAAAAATAGAAAATAGAATTCATTTCTTACTTTATAAATTTAGATGCTCTATTTCTTGTTTTTATGTCAAGAACAGTAATTAAATATAAGTTAATCTACGTTTACCTAAATAAATAAATATTAAATATTGCTCGACATTACACACAGCGCCATCTAGTGCCACACTAAGCAACGAGGCTTGTATCGTGGACACCAGATAGTTAATATACTACATAGATACTTTTTGTTTGTAAATACATACTTATTATACCTACATATAAACATCCATGACTCGGAAACAAATGTCCATGCTCATCACACAAACATTTGCTCCGACCGGGATTCGAACCCGGAACCCTAAGAACGTAAGGCAGCCTGACTACCACTGCGCCAATCGGGTCGTCCCAATGCAGCCAAATGCAGCTAGGTAAAAAAGTAAATTGATTTTTTGCAGGTGTTTGCAGCACACATGCTTTACATAGGGCTGCTTTACACCGGGGCAACCAACGATATTCTATTAAACAGTTATGTTGTGAGCGCGCAATCGTGAAGAGTCAAAAACGTGCCAATTGGCCTGTTTTGCCTTTATTCTGCGTTACTGCGTGTATGTGAGCTGGCTCTGCCCCGCGGCACACTTTTTTCCGTGGTTTTGTAGGTGTAATAACATATCTGTATAATATGGCTAGTTTATACTTTACACCGGGGCAACACTGTGCGGCATTGCAGCATGCCACAAAGGCGCATGCTTCAATAATTTAAAATGTTGCACATTGTGCGGCATTGCAACAACTTGCGTCATGTATCAGACTGTCACAGCTTCTATCCAAACACTATGGATTCCATGCCACAATCTTGGTGCGTCATACAGTTTATAGGTTATGTTTGGGATGCTTTGAAAATTATCTAGGCACGATGTTGCCTCGGTGTAATATAGTCTGCGGCATACCGCAATTGCCGCTCACCGTGGTTAATTGCATCATACCAAAAGATGACGCACGCCACAATATGTAGCTCGCTGCAATGCCGCACAGTGATGCCCCCGGCGTAAAGCTACCTTTAGAATATCATCGGGGGCAACACTGTGCGGCATTGCAGCATGCTACATGTTGTGGCGTGCGTCGTATTATGTTGTGCTATAAATAACGATACAATGCAGCAATGGGACGGGCAACTTGTGGAACTAATGGCGCTAGCACCGCATGAACCTAACATAGTCATTGGTTGAAAATCTGTCAATGTCATTTTATATTTCAAAATAGTTTGATCTCATTGGTCACATTGGGTCTAAGCGATGGACACGCCATCTACAATCAGCTTTGACCAGCCAACCCCATTTCGGTATGCGGCAGCGTATTTTACGCCGAGGCAACATCGTGCCTTTTTCAAAGTATCATGCTGTATATTTTATTGGAGTGTTTTAGTCTACCAACTTGATTGATCGAGGGGACAAGACACCGTAGATTATGGCTGATGAAGTAACTTTAGCAGCATGACGCAAGGTGTTGCCAAGCCACACGATTCTTGCCACAATGTGCAACATTTTAAAATATTGTAGCATGCGGCCATGTGGCATGCTGCAATATCGCATAGCGCTGCCCCGGCCGTAAAGCAGCCTTTAGAGTTCAACAACTGCAGGCAAGATTGTAAATGCATGTTACCTATGGGTTAAAATCATCATCTGCCTGCCTAGCCTTTTCCCAACTATGTTGGGGTCGGCTTCCAGTCTAACCGGATTCAGCTGAATACCAGTATTTTACAAGGAGCGACTGCTTAACCGACCTCCACAACCCAGTTAGTACTGGGAAATACGATACCCTTTGGTAAGACTGGTTGTCAGACTTTATGGGCCACTGACTACCTACCTGTAACGACTGTCAAAGATCTACAAATGACAGCTGGGACCAACAGCTTAACGTGCTTTCCGAGGCACGGAGGAAACTCGGTGTGTAAGGGTGGTCACCCATCCACAGACCAACTTAGGCAAGCACGGCTTAACCTAAAGATTGACCCGAGCGGCTGTTATTACTTAGCCACGAGCTCCTCTACATAAGGGTTAAAATATACAAACAAAAATCTAACTAGAACACTCAAATGAAAATAAATACAATAACAAAACACCGGCCGCTAGAAACAAAAACAGATACACGAGAGTAAACTATAATGTCACATTTGACTTTGACATTTATACAGATAAAATATTAAGTTTTACATTAATCCGCGTTGAACATTTTAATGTTTTTTCCTATTTACGAACTTCTTATTAATTCAGATGGCATAAAACACTAATAAATAATATGTAAAAATATATAAAATGAAATCTGGCATGAATAAATGTTCAATTTTAATAGTAGTTTTTCGAAAATCATTTCTACCACCGGGTTTTAAAAATGGCAATACAACAATATCATTCCAACACAATTCTATTACGAGACCATTGACCGACCAGTGATCTATCATTATGAACTTATCAGACTATGAACTTTTACCAAAATGACAATGGCGTCGTGTAGGAATGACGAATTTTATAAAAATAGCAGACTTGGGGCCCAGGGAAGTTGGGAAAATGGGAACCCCATATTCAAACGTGAATATTATGTTTATTATGAGTCACAAAGTACAAAGAACTTGAAACAATTTTTATTCACAACACTGCTAATGCCATCACAAATAAGGTAGTCCCTACCTGAGTAGCATAAAGATCAGGCACACAATAAGTAGTTTAATATTGTACTAGTTGGGAGCAGTGGTTAAGGGTTAAGTATAGGCACTCTCCCAAAGGTTGTCTTGAAAATATAGTTATTAGCCATAAGATCGCTTTTATTTTAGCCATAAGATCGCCCATTGTGTCACCCTATTTATTTATAAGTTTTTTATTAAACTTTTTGTAATTTATTTTCTGATCATTGCTCCCAAAATGGTACTTAAAGGAAAACACAAAAAAACCGGTATGGCCTAGAACCGTACATTATAAGACGAGTCTTCAGTCTGTCACGTGTCTGACGAGTCTATCACATAAGTATAATTTCGAATTTAGAATGCAAGCCGAGGAAAATATATTCGAAATATGAATATTTAAAGAAAATAAAAACAAAGGGTTTCTGGAATTTTGTTCATTTTTTTCAATTGAGTGGACGCGCAAAGAAGGCAGAGTCGCAGTTATTGCATTGCATCGTTGCGGTCACGCGCCAACTGAGATTTTGAAACTGCTGAAAAATTTGAAAATTCCACTGAGATTTATTTATCGTACTTTGACATCACATTGTGCGAGAGAATTCTTAATTGAATTACCGCCCTTATGGACAAGGTACATCTAACCGTACCAGCAGTGCAAGTACGTAGCACTCGATTCGATACGATTCGATAAATCTGACAGTTATTCTCGATAAAATGAGTTTTTAACCAATCGAAAAGTCGGATTTATCGAATCGTATCGATTCGATCGTTATCGATTGCTACGTACTTTCAGTGCAGGTCCGTTTCCAATTATTGTGTTTTTAGTAGGGGACGAAGAAGGATATTGCCGTCCTTAAAAGTAACCAACCATTATTAATAGTAGAATGTGTTAAATACTTAGGTTTATGGTTAGACAGAAGTTTGCGCTAGCGCAAACATATTAATGAAATAGTTGGTAAATGTACAAAATTTTTGAATTTATTAAAGGTGCTAGCGGGGTGCTCTTGGGGTGTTCATACTAAACACATACGTAGAATATATATCTCGTTGGTAAGAAGTCGTATTGATTATGCCTGTTTCTTATATGATTCCAGTGCAAAGACGCATGTATCCAAATTGGAGAAGCTACAAAATCAAGCCCTTGGGTAATAGGAGGTTTCATACGAAGTACTCCAATCCACGTGATGGAAAGTGAGTTGCACATACCACCACTATTTGTAAGACGTCAATATTTTGCATTTAAGGTTGATCTGCGCAACATATTTTCCATACAAATTTCGGGGGGCTATTTCTCCACTGTTTGTCATGGTACAACTAAAGTTAAACATGATATCGTTTTGTCTCATTATTAATTGTGTCTGTACGGAAACAGAATAGTAAAATAAAAAGCCATTAAAAAGTTACGAGCTACCAAAGATTCATTTTTATTGCCAATTTTAACGTAACTTTGGGCGTAAATTAGTAATAAAAGAAGTGTCAAATTTCCAAAACAAAGTCGGTACCGACACAGCACAATTATCGAAGAATTCAATAAATTTTACTTGTAATTGATTTATGCAGTGGTTTTTTCATAAAACCCGATTTTCCAAAGGCCTTTTCGTATTTTTTTACGCGCGCCTTTTACTAGACTTATCGTGCATCTCACTGAACAATGTTTCCCCCGCTGCGGTGCGCGGTGCGGAAGGACGACGACGACGTTCACGCACACATTAAAAATATGTCATACGCGCGTAGGGTGGTGGTACCAATTATCGACCGTGTCAACGTTTTTTTGAACTTTGACTACTTGTAATTTTTAAGTGCTTTTGATTTCTTGCAAAAAAAAAAATCGTGGATTTGGGGTGCCATATTGTAGACTTCGAATTTTTTTTTCTTCTAATACCATCGAGTGGGGTATCAAAATGAAGGGTTTTAAAAGATGATTACAAAAATGTATTCAACGTTTGAATGTAAATCGAAATGACAGATAGTATAAAAGAATAAATAAATTTCAAATGTTTTTCATCATGAAGATTTTAAAATGAAATGTATTTATGGTATGGGAGGTTATGTGTATGGAACTAGAGTCGTTTTTGCATGAAAAGTATTATGATTTTAGCTATTTTTATAGTTATGTTACTTTTTCTAGAAAAGGCCGATTTTAGGAGGAGACTGATACTAGGAGACTCCACCCTATTCCAGTTATATTTGAAATTTCGAATCTGCTTCTAAAGCCTATGTCATTCGTGTGACGTTTGACGTATAACTGTTTGGACTCCGGATTTTTGATAAAAAAATTAATTTTTGATTTGAGTGGACGCTGTGCGAGTGATATTGTGTTGGTTCATTGAAGAACAGGTGTGAATAACTACAAATTAACAATGGGTAAGTCATATAATTTGTTGCACCTAATCTATTTAGTGTTCTTACACACGAGCGACACGCGGCATCGACATCAGAGGCACGTGTCGATGGTGACTTCAACCATTAGTGCTATTCTCTACACACAGCGCCACAGGCTTACTTTACCCATGGTGGCCGGCGGCGCGGCTTTGTGTATAGGCATTAGGGCACCCTATGTAGGCAAGACAGACAGTGCAATGCGCTAGTGACTTTTATTTTGTATGTTTATGTAAATGGAGAGAGGCTTTTGCCCAGCAGTGGGATGACGCAGGCTAACAGTATCAGTATCAGTATGTAAATGGAAATGGTTGCGCAAATAGTAGGTGCCTCATCATCAGCCTATTAATGTTCCCACTGCTGGGACACAGGCCTCCTCTCGATGAGAGGTAATGGGCTATAATCCACCACGCGGGCCAGTGCGGGTTAGTAGATGTCACATGTCTTCGAATTTTTGGTTGTAGGACATTCCGGTTTCCTCACGATGTTTTCCTTCACCGCTTTGAGAGCAGTGGTGTTGAAATAAATTATACAAAGTAATGCGCCTGTCTAGGTTCGAACCCATGACTTACTGTTCGTAAGTCGGGGCCGCCACCACTGGGCCACCGGTCGCTGCTCTTGGTGCCTATACATATATAAAACCAACCTCTGGCACTTCCGGCACGGTAAAAACTTATGAAATCTGTACCGGGGGTCTAAAATGGCCGCTTTAGCAGAATCGTTTTGTGAATCACGTTAAAAATTTAAAATTCTTAAAATGGACTTTATAGTTATTGACATAAAGTCCATTTTAAGAATTTAAATTTTTTAACGTGATTCATGCTAAGATTCTGCGTAGATTCTGCTATAGCGGCTATTTTAGACCCACTGTGCTGTGTGTATCGTTGACCCGAAAAAAACAGCTTTTGTATTTTTATGTGCGGAGTTTCGCTAACTCATTTAATTTGACCCTGTGTAATCCATTTTTTTTTTTTAGATCAACACGAGATTTCGGGCAAGATACCTGTGCAGCAGAAGCACATGAAGCAATGTCTGCACAATGTGAATAGATTAGTTCCGATATTCCTCATGTACACTGACCACACCTAAGGGTGCGTACAGACTATATAACATATTATATAACTTGTGTTTTATAACACGTCCACATTATGAAATTGACATTGACATTTATAACATTCAGTGTCTACATTATCTGAAACATGTTATATAGCAATGTTATGTTATATAGTCTGTACGCACCCTTACACTCTATTTAACAAAAAAAAAAAACGTCTCATAAAATGGTGCATTTTATGCACTTGATGTACAATCTATTATTTCACTTCGCATGCTCTAAAAGTACGCCAATATAGCCCTACGAAGCGGGACTGTTGGAGGTTGATACCTTCATGGTATATAATCTGTCACATAGTGACTTTGTTTGTAGGCATGACAACAGTTCTCAACAGTTCTCAATAAAATGTCTGAAAACTGAAACGTGTTTTCTGTGAATAATAATTTATGCTATCGCTAGTCATCTTTAGTCCATCAGGGACTAAAGTAACCTTTTTAGTCTCTAGAGAGTAAAAGCTTTTTTTTTTTTTTAATTTCTTTCGTGTGACATAGACAAACCCCAAAGGGTAAAAACAGTACCCTATGATTACTAAGACTCCGCTGCCTATCCGTCTGTCTGTCCATGTCTGTCTATCCGTCTGTCTGTGCGTCTGTCTATC
The DNA here is from genome assembly GCA_905147715.2 of Xestia xanthographa. Classification (NCBI taxonomy): domain Eukaryota; kingdom Metazoa; phylum Arthropoda; class Insecta; order Lepidoptera; family Noctuidae; genus Xestia; species Xestia xanthographa. The sequence goes on along the minus strand of LR990660.1, from coordinate 8,432,757 downwards.
CGTCTGTCTGTCTATCCATCTTTCTTTCTATCCACCATTCTGTCTGTATGCCCATGTCTGTCTGTCCATCTGTCTGTCTGTCCATCTGTTGTCTATCCGTCTGTATGTCCGTCTGTTTGTTTGTCCATCTGTCTGCCCATCTGTCTGTCTATCTGTCTGTCTGTCCATCTGTCTGTCTAGCCGTCTGTATGTCCGTCTGTCTGTCCAACTGTCTGTCTGTCAGGCCAACTATCTGTCTATCCCTCTGTCTGTCCGTCTGTCTGTCTGTCCATCTGTTGTCTATCCGTCTGTATGTCCGTCTGTTTGTTTGTCCGTCTGTCTGCTCATCTGTCTGTCTATCTGTCTGTCTGTCCATCTGTCTGTCTAGCCGTCTGTATGTCCGTCTGTCTGTCCAACTGTCTGTCCGTCAGACTAAATTGACTATGTTTACAATGTACTATTTTGTTAGTTTTTGCATATTCTAATTGAGTTATACGTTTACAGGACCACGCAGTAAGAATTGATGACACGTCATGAATACAGGGTGCAAAAGACCTCCTCACGAAGCCGTCAGTCAACCAAGCATTCTGTACATCAAACGATTTTTTTTTTGGTGTGAAAAATCATGTTTTGTGTTACAACTCAATGTAACGCATTCAAAACATTGTGCTGATGTATGGATTGAATTTAATAGTACGGGGGTTGTGGAGGTGTAATCATACATTAAAAAATTGTATTTAAAAAAAAAACTTGTCAGGTGTAGATGGATGCAAAGTAAGCATGCAGTTACACGGGCTCATGTATACTAAGGTAATTAGTGATGGAGATAGCAGTGTAATAAACGCTCTAAGAGACGCAATGGTGTATGGTCCTAATGTTCACATATGTAAGAAAAATAGAATGCAGTACTGCGAAATTATTCAAATAAACTAAGACAAATAGGGAAAATATGTATGTGCTATAGAAAATTATTATAAGAGCTATAGCATTAAAAACGTTACCTTATTTACTAAGACTCCGCTGTCCATCTGTCTGTCTGTATGTCCGTCTGTCTGTCCATCGCTCTGCCCATCCATCTGTCTGTCCGTCTGACTAAATTGACTACGATAAATTGATACGACACCCGTGAGTGTAATGGGTTGGTTCTATTCTACTCTGCCGGATACCACACGGCACGGCTAGTACCATAAATACCTTACTATTTTTCTGTTTATTAGGAATCACTTATTTTGAGCTATAGTGGCGGTAATTACAAACCGCAGACGTAAAAAGAAACAATGTCAGTAATTGTGTTATTAATTCCATAATAATAATAATTTAATTGGACAAGAGCCTCAACTAACATCTGAGGTGACCCTCGCTAGGCAGCTGGATCAAGCGCTTGATTCAGAAAGCAGTTCTGGACACGGCGCGTATTGTTAGTAAGTTCCTCTCTCAAGAGCCCTAACCACCAGCAGCTTGGATCCTGTTTCCGGTGCTGGCGGGCTACCTATTTTATATGCTTTTAATTTTATTTATAGTTTTGTTACTAAAAAATTAAAAATGTAAATTTATTACATTTTAAATATTTATGTATAATAATAATTTTTTTACGGACTCGTTCCTGACTGATTGGCCGGAGGAGGCAAAACACCGGGAGAGTTGGAAAGGAATGTGAGAGGCCTTTGTCCAGCAGTGGGATAGAATAGGCTAACTAAAAAAATATATATTTTTAGTAACAAAAATATGTATACTTTTTGGGCATTCAATTATTCTTTATTCGATTTCTATACATTGTAGATTTCACTTCTCACGCTCTAAAAGTACGCCATTATAGCCCTACGAAGTGGGACTAAAGTGACCCTTTTAGTCTCTAGGGAGTGAAAGTAATTAGTTTTTTTTTAATTTCCTTCATGTGACATAGACAAACTCCAAAGGGTAAAAAGGGACCCTATTACTAAGACTCCGCTGTCCATCTGTCTGTCCGTCTGTATATCTGTCCGTCTGTCTGTCTATCTGTCTGTCTGTCTGTCCGTCTGGCTGTCCATCTGTCTGTCTGGCCGTCTGACTAAATTGACTAATGAAAATATGTATACTTTTTGGGCATTAAATTATTCTATAATAGTTTTCTATACATATTTAATGTAGTTTTCACTTCTCATGCTCTAAAAGTATGCCAATAGCTTTTTTAATTTCCTTCATGTGACATAGACAAACTGCAGAGGGTAAAAACGGCACCCTATTACTAAGGCTCCGCTGTCCATCTGTCTGTCCGTCTGTCGGTTCGTCTGTCTATCCACCTGTCTGTTCGTCTGTTAGTCCGTCCATCTGTCTGTCTGTCCGTCTGACTAAATTGACTATTATTTTTGTCATGGACTCTAAAATGTAAATACTAAGAAAAAAATCTTGATTTGTTATTTGTCTTGATGAAAACATGTGTTTACATTTAGTGATATTGAGCATAATTATAAACCTAAAAAAAAAGTGTAAGTATTTTTGTAAAACAATATATGTAGGCAAAACTAATTACAATTATTAGGTATCCACTCTCGACATAAGACCAACCCGCACTGGGCCCGCATTCCCTCTCACAGAGAGGAGCTCTGTGTCCCAGCAGTGGGAGCATTATAGGCTGGTTATGCTGCTGCAATCGGACATAAACTGCGATGAACTTTCAAGTAAGCATGCGTCGTCGCGGCGGCAGCGTCGTGAACTCTTGAGGCGATCGCTGCATGACCACCCGGGGAAAACTAAACATAATAAGCAATCTATATAAGGTTCTTAGAGAGCCATACAGGTATAAAACGATGACGCAGCGCCTACTACTTTAGTACGAGTTTGTAGATACTTACTTGATGATTTCTCGGCGATTCGAGCTGGCGTCGAATGGTGTCATGCTGTGCCACGGAGCCACTATCTTAGAAATCGATCAATTATATCTTAAAATGATGTACGTCAAACGTACATCAACGTATCAACGTATATCGTTATCGCTGTACGTGAAACAACAACAACAGCCCACAACGTCCACTCCTGGACATAAGCCTCTCCCATGATGAGAGGAATTTGCCGTAATCTCCACGCTTGGCAGGCGGATTGGAGATCGCAGTGATGTAAGACTAACAGAAAACGCTGCTGCCCATTCTCAGGTCTACGGAGGCACAAGGTGTTCTGCCTCAGACATTAGTCGCCTTATACGACACCCGTGAGTGTAATGGGTTGGTTCTATTCTACTCTGCCGGATACCCCACGGCTAACGTACGTGCGTGTGTACCTACGTGCATTAGGTAATAATAAAATAGACCTTGATTGTGGCTCTGCTGGAGAGCATACTCTCTAGCAGAGCAGTATATACGCTCAAGAAAGACAAACGCTACTGTTTTTTCATATCAATTGTGTGCATCGTGTAACTTCGTTTTTGTTCGGAACGGTTCGGAACGCTGTGTGTGTATGTACGAACTAGACGTGCGTGAAGACTAGCGTCTAACTGCTGATCACTGATACTATCTCTGTCGGGCACGATGCCAGGTGAGACAGCGTGCTTTTTGGTCACGCCCACCAATGAGTTCGAGCCTGTGAGCTGTGTCACCTTAAGTATATATTAAAATCACGTTCATGGTCAAACAGAATTGTGTCTCTTAGTGATTATAGTTACTGCAGTGCAAGTACGTAGCACTCGATTCGATACGATTCGATAAATCTGACAGTTATTCTCGATAAAATGAGTTTTTAACCAATCGAAAAGTCGGATTTATCGAATGGTATCGATTCGATCGTTATCGATTGCTACGTACTTGCAGTGCTGGTCAAATAAAAAAAAAACATTGCTTGCTACTACTTTGAATGAAGTGGGGCAACTACAAATTAATTCTGCTGAAATTCTCAGAATGTTTACTTTAGATACTTGGGTATCTGCTATACAAATTAAAATGGTTATCAAAACTGATTTGGAATGTATTAAGCAAGGAAAAAAATATTATAATCCCAACGTATTGGTTAATATGTATTTTAGTGTCATTAAGTGTAACCATGTCGCACACCTAGATAAAGAGTAGCACAACTCAAAATACCTCTTTTTTCAGGAAGTGCGAAAAACGTTTTACTCGTTTTCTATTTGACCGATTTAAATTATTGGTGTATGATGCTGTATATTATTTCACTAAGATATTAATTTGCTCAATTACTTACCTTCAAATACACGTATAACTTTTTTATTATTATTTTTCGTGTTATATTAGTAATCGTGACTAAATCATTGTTTAATATTTTTATCAACTGAAATTGATTCCATATTAGTGATTTTTTTCTAAATTAATCCTTTCTTGTTCTCATTTTTTTTAATAATCTTTACAGAAAGAGTAGTGTATCTAAATAATTATTTTGTATAATAATGAAGTAAAACATTATTTTCAGTTAAGACATTTATTTTGTATGAATAAAGAATTATAATAATTAAAGATAATCAAAAACACAGCACTTGTTGAGCAAATGTCTCGGAAAATAGAATGAACACCTTACATTATCCTAATTTGAGATCCATTAAACTTTGAACAGGTTTAGTAAAACGTTTAAGAAAGTAGACATTTTTCTTATAAGTAATTTAGGTATTAACATCTCTTTAATCAGTACTAGACCCGGTAAGTCTACTACAGGATTATAAAAAAACACAGCCCTTTGATAGACATCTTAAGAATAACTTATTAGTTGAACTTACACAAGCCTTTCCGGTATTTCGACGAGATTTCTTAACATTTGTGGACCAAACAGCTGGGTTTCTTATCCTTTTCCTACCCCTTTGAAGGCTTTCAGGATCAACAGACTGGTCTATGATCGGTTGAGAGGTAGAAGGTTCAGTAGGTGGATTTTCGTTTAAAAGATTGTGAGAATCCGGCATGGCCGACGGCACAGAGTTACTACCTATTTCTGTATTACTGCTGCTTGACGAACTGCTGGAACTACTAGATGATGAGCTAGAACTAGAGGAGGAGCTGGAGGAACGAGACATTTTTCTTGTCGTTTTCTTAGCCCTTTGAAGGCTTTCAGGATCAGCAGACTGGTCTATGATCGGTTGAGAGGTGGAAGCTTCAGTAACCGGATACTCGTTAAATAGATTGGCAGAATCCGGCATGGCAGATGGCACAGAGTTGCAGAGATGATTTGGTGAAGTCTTGCTGGAACTACTAGAACTGGAGGAGGAGGTAGTACTAGAGGAACGATACCTCTTTTTTGGAACGACGAGAGATGGACGGTGAGTTCTCTCTTTGGGAGGTGGGTTGAAGAGCGGATCCGCATCTGAATCGTCTAAATCGCTACCTTCGCTGTTAACCGGTGATATATAGTACGATGGTTTCACCTGGGTGCTGGCTGAAGGTGGTGCTGACGTTGCTGGATTCTCTTGTAACTCCATGGTGCCATTTTCTGAGATTTCTTCCATCACCTTGGTGATCGTCGAAGGCGTTGTGGAATTCTCTTGAAGCGCTTTCTCCACATGACTGCTTTCAGGCTCATTTGAACTTGTCTCCATCGCCTTCTGTAGAAGTAAAAGGCCACGGCCCCTCATCATCTGTAGCAACAAAATACGAAGTTAATAAATTTCACGAATACTATATTAACTCAAAAATATTTTTGTAAATTGCAGTATTTTATTAAAGAATTAAAATTTATAAAATCAGTTTTAAAAATACAAAGGCAACTCTAAATATTCCTTTAACAAAATATACAATAGCATTTATTGTTTTAGAATAAGAGCGAATTTAAATTTAACCAGCAATAACAGACCAACTCAAATAGTGTATAATAATTTCACCAACACTAAACTATTATTAGTTAGTAAAACAACAATTACTTACATTTGTCAACAATACTGGGGTAAGTGGAAATAATTTGAAGAACACCCAAGAAACAAGACCGATGCAATCACGAATACAAAATCAACTCAAAATAATTCACGCTTGATTACTGCGGTTAGCCACGAATACATAACTAAGTGGAAATAATTTACTCTTTGTGCGTATTGACAGCAACTTCCCTTGCGGCTGACATGTCGTAACTGGTGATGCGTTACTGTTGTTGGTGGGGGATGACCGTGGGCTAATCAAAAAGACTGACTTACAGAGCCATCTAGTTTTTTATGAATGGAGTTTGTACACAGGTGTCTTTGGAGTTAGTGTAGTTTTCGACGCTGATTCCGATAATCGCAATAACTCGATTTTGTATTATTTTGAGTTGTGCCACCCTTCATCTAGGTGTGCGATGTAAATATTCGTATGCCGCGTCTAGCGGCGGATATGTCCTGTCCTGCTATTTTTATTTAACAACTGTGTGCCTACCATATCCGACGAATAAATATCTTTGTCTTTGTCTTGTCTTAATGAAGTGATATCAGAATTAGTTTTCAAGTACAGTGATTGGTGTAAAATTTTCACAGATGGTTCAAAAAGTGTAAATGGGTGTGGAGCCGCCTTTTTCTGCCAAAATACAGGTCATAAAGCTAGTTTTAAAATTGATGCAACTGTCTGTATAATGTCTCTGGAGCTCATTGCAATATATCAAGCAGTGGCTTATGCAGTTAGTGAAAAACTTAATAAAGTATTTATTTTTACCGACAGCAGGAGTGCCATACAACATGTGGCTCGATGCGTCTCTGGTTGCAGAGGTGCATCGATAATCGATAGCCTATGATATCCTTAAATTGATTAGTGATATGAACAAACACGAGACTAGGGTAATATTGCAATGGGTCCCAGCTCACATAGGCTTACGGGGCAACGAGGAGGCTGACCGGCTGTCAAAGTTGCAGTGGAGATGGGTAGCGAAAATACATACATTCCAGATTACTGGGAATATTGCTCCAAGTTTAAGCTGTCATGCTTTGATAGATGGAGGAACAACTTTGATGATATAATATACAAGCAAACCCTAAATCAATGATTGCAAAGAGGTTGTGTGGCTTGGTGAAGATATCTAGTCAATGATTCTCTTTCTAATAGTAGTACATATAAATATTCTGTACCTATAAGTAAATAGAAAATAAGGTACGATGGGGTTGGCATATCCGTATGGATAAAAACCCCTTTGAGTTTTCAAAGAATAAAAAAAAAAAACTTCCCAGCGCATTAGTTGTCGTCCTCGGCGTCTTTTGCCATCTCTTGGATACCAATTCGTTACAATTTGGCTCCACTTTTCTTGTGTAGATCTCAACATATGGCCGGTCCATCTCCATTTTTAGAGGTCTATATATATTTTCCAGGATATTGGTTAATTTCGTTTTTGCTCTTAATTGCACATTGTTAATTCTGTCTTGCCTTCTTGTTCCTGTCATGCTTCGTTCCATGCCTCTCTGGCACTTTCCTAATTTGTCTCTATGATATTTTGTAAGAGACCATGTTTCGCAGCCGTAGGTGATGCATGGGAGAATACAAGCGTTGAATACTTTTCTTTTCGTTGCCATATTGTGGTCATTAGATTTTACAATTTCCTTGAAAGAACAGTATCTTCTCCACCCGTTAGTAATCCTCTTATTTATTTCTTTGGTTGTTTGGTCTTTAGGGGAGATGATCTGGCCCAAGTAGCAATACTCATCGACATAATTATTCTATTTGTTGTCCTTGGATTTCAATGGGTTCCATTTTTGAGTTGGTCATCAGTTTCGTTGTTGTTATGTTCATTTTTAAACCCACTTTAGAGCTCTTAGTATTTAGAGTTTCGATCATCTGCTCGAGTGCCTTTGGACTTTCTTCTAGTAAAACCAGATCGTCCGCAAATCTTAAGTGGTCTAGTTTTCTTCCGTCTATGTTGAGGCCTAGATGTTCCCAGTCAAGGTTGCGAAAGACGTTCTCTAGGACTGCTGAAAATAACTTCGGCAACATTGGATCTTGCTGTGTAACTCCTCGCTTGATCTGGAATTCTTTAATAATAAATAATAACAATAATTTTGCTTTACTGTTTGTATATAATAATATAATTTTGATAATGGTGATATATGTTGCAGATATGCCTTGCTTTTCTAGGCTCTCCCACATTGCCTTATGACTAACGCAATCGAATGCCTTTGCATAATCTATAAAAACTATAATATATAGAGTTTTGTTGAATTCGTTGTACTTCTCAATTATTTGTTTGAGTGTGTGGATGTGGTCTATCGTTTAGAAGTTCCGTCTGAAACTGGCTTGTTCCATTGGTTGGCTTTCGTCTAATCTCGCACTTATCCTGCCAAATGATCTTTGCGAATATTTTGTATACATTCGACATTAGGCTTAGTGGTGGGAAGTTCTCGATGTCATCTTTTGCACCTTTCTTGTGTAGTAGGATTATATATGAAGTTTCCCATTGTGTTGGTATATATCCACTTTTCAAAATTTGTTTAAATATCTTAGTAAGTATTGGTACTAATTCATCAATAGTCCCTCTCAACATCTCGTTTGTAATTTTGTCCGGTCCAGGTGCCTTCTCCATTTTTTTACTTTTTATTGCCTTTTCCACTTCACTCTTCATAATATCAGGTTCATACTCTGACAGGCTGTCTGCTATTCGACTTTTCAATGGTTGTGTAGGAGGGTGCCTATGTGCGTGCTTGTTTGAATATACAAAGATCTATATTCTATATTCAAACAAAAACCATTTAATCCAGTTTTATTTTACTTGAGGCTTTTGAACATTTTATTTTAAGTAAAAATAGATGAAAATAAAGAGAGTACCTATAGTAATTATTGTAGCAGGTGGAATTATGTAGTATGTATTTATGTATGTATATAAAGTACTTCCCATTTTTGGAGATGAGTTAAAAATTTATTATCTATACTAATATTAGAAAGAGGTAACATTTGTTTGTAAGTTTGTATGTAGGGGGTAATCTCCGGAAGTAATGAACCAATTTTAAAAATTAATTCACTGGTAGAAAGCTACATTAATTGTGAGTGCTATAGGCTATATTTTATTCCCGTACTCCCACGGGAACGGGAACTACGCGGGTGAAACCGCGGGACTTCAGCTAGTAAATTATATTTTTGCAATTATAATATTAAAAATATTTTTTTGCAATAAAAACACATAGGTACTCCTTGTGTAAGGGTGCTTACATAAAAAATCAGGTTTCCGGTACGGGCGAGTCGGTACCAATCGGTGCAGGGTTCACTTTAGTTTAAACCTTGATAACACAGAAATGAATACCTGCACCGACCTGCACTCTATGTAAGCACCCTAAGGTTCAATATATTTTGACCTCTTTACCTACTTATTGAACTTTCTTCACTTTATTGTCTATTCTATTTACAACTTCAAAGCATCAAGGATCCAGGTCCGCCTCTGTACTTTGTGCTTGAAGTGTTAAATAAATATAATAATAAAACTAATAAATGCTTACCTCCAGCCAGCAAATTTTTGAGAATAAAATCAAGATCATTTTTCTGCTCCACGGTTAAAGCCATGATTCTTTCAGTTCACAAAAAATATATTTACAGAAACAAAGTAGTTTATTCACTGTTTTCATTGGACCTTCACATTTGTACGCAAATATTCGTTAGAAAATCACCAGTTAACACCATGGCACGCTTTAGAAATTGTCTGATTAATTTATGCAAAGTACGAACGGACAGTGGACATTTCTTGACGATTGTTCACGCTACATCTGAGCCTACTTTCACCACCGATTAAGAGCGCACATAAAACTTTTTACACACACATTAACCACCTGCCGAATCAGCGGCCGAGTGAGCGAGCGCCACGCTTGACGGGACGGACCTGACTTCAATTTGAATGTACAAAACTCGTCGGTATTTATTGCTTGTCGGCTGATAGTATCTGGCAGTCAGCTGTTGATGCGCTTTTCCAAACACCAATAATGTTTGTTTTTCCATATAATGTCGTTACAACGGAATGTATTCGCAAACAATTTATATGATGTTTCATTCATAAATGCGGAAGAAAATGCGAAAACGCGGCAGAAACCATTATCCAATATTTTCGTTTTTCTGCAACCTTGAAAACTATGCTTGAAAATGGAAAACACAATTTCTACGTAATGACAAATGCTCCTGTCACTGTCAATGTCGCAATGACAGTTTTATGTAGTCTATGGTATTTCGCTAGTTTACGAAGAGTGTTTTGAAATAATGAACTGAATTTATTTATTTATTTTAAACCGAAAAGGAGGAGGTTATTTAATTGGTGCATTATTTTTAGAGTTCCTTAGCTCAAAAGGAAAAAAGCTCGTGGCTAAATCATAACAGCCACTCGGTTCGATCTAATTGCCGTGCTACATAAGCCGTTCGTTGGTCCCGGCTGTTATTTGTAGACCTTTAACAGTCAGTGTATAATTTCGCCTCAAAAGCGGACATGCTCGTTTTATATGCTATTTAGAAAGGTATTAATCGAACAAATCTACTAGTAAAACTCCGGTGTCGTTATCAATCATAGTAGTCGAGAAATTTTGAAAATCGAAAAAAGTCCATATAAACCAAAGAGATGAAATATACCTACTATAGAGGGGCTATGCGAAGAAATGTCATAGAAAAACTGTGATCCCTTGTCTCAGTAACGCCATCTAGCATAATATAGCAAAATTAGAGCGGCTATTGGGAACACCAAATGTCAGTAACGCCATCTAGCTTTGAAAACCATACTAGAAACTTTGTGTAGGGATGTTACCATTTAATTAACAAGGTATCGATAATAATAATAAAAGTTACGAGACTATTTTTTGTACACATTTGAATAGATTGAATCAAATGCCAAAAAATTAGGAAAACAATAAAACGATTAGCGGTTTCAATGTGTACAAGTTATTTTTTATTTTTTTTACATACAAATTACTAAATGCTCATGAAAGATATAGAAATGGATATATAAATTATCATGAAAGACATGTAATTTTTTTGTGAAATAAAATTTTATAATTATATAAATTTTATAAAATTTATATATAAATTTTATTTTATAATTACAAGACTAACGGTACTTCGTAACTTGAATTGTGAACCTCTTCATCCGAACTAGGTGGTAACCTGTATCTCGGAATACAAACCATCCCCTCTAATAGATTGTACAATTTAGAAGCCATTATCATGGTCTAATGATTCAAGGGTTCGATACCCACAGGACACAAATATTTAGGTGATGAATATAAATGTTCGCATTAATCTGAGTGTTTCATATGTATTAATTTACCAGAAAAAAGTGTTCTAACCATTGTCTAGTAGAAGCTCTACTCTGCGAGTTTATGGCTCGAATTATATGCGACCGCACGGCCTGGCCGCTACACCTTGAAATTACAAGCAAAAGTATGCAATGATTTATTTGGACAGTCGCACAGCCGCTCGTACACCGCATATAGTTGTTTGTAATTTTGTGGCGTTAGCGGCCGGGTCGCTTGGTCTTGCGGACGCATATAATTTGAGCCATAAGCAAACAGATCACTAGCCCGCCACACTGTTCCCAACCACTGTAACTCCTGAAAGCCAGAATCAACAGTGGCGACCACCAGAAAAGCGCCGAGACAATGAAGCTCGACGAAGTCCCAGAGAATGAATTTAACTGTCCTGGATCCCGCAACGAAATTAATCAGAAAAGTATAGCGTAGGAGTAGGAAACTCAATCGACCTTGCTTACATACAAAACATCAAAGTTAATAACATTCATACAGCTGGTAATGAGGAGACCACAGACATTCTTAAGAATCTTATCATCTTTAATTATACTTAAGAATCTTATACCTGACGATTCATAGAATAATAATAGCAAGTACCACCAACAAATCAGAGCATGGGCTGCCGTGCCACCTGTGCCCCAAAATCAGACCCACATATTTTTATTTATCCATTGACATATTTTTGTTTTTTTTTTTTTTTGATCTATTTTGTTGGCCTATTTTTTTAATTTTAACCTGATGACGTAGTTTTTGTTTTTGTAATGTGCCTTCAATGCAATTTTTCTCGGAGTGTCGAAGATAGACTCAAAGTCTGAAACATCAACATTGACTGGTGTAGTAAGTTTGGTGGCTTTGGGGTTCATTTCATCATCCTGAAATTATAAGAAAAGTCTAAATGTGAGTCGTACTCGCGCTAAACTATACTAAGTTTGAAACCTTGTATTATATCGGTTATTGTACTCATCATTATGAACAACTTTTACTATGGGACCAGCACTGAAATCGCGAAAAAAAAAATCAGCTGATCCATACATGTCAAGTCGAGGTATGCAAATTTAAATGTCTGCAGCTGTTATTTATAAAAAAAAACTAATGTTGTAAACCTAAAGACTGAAAATTTCCCTTTCGTTCGCATCTTGAGCAACTGGTTGCGTTGCAAGTGATAATTAATTGCGAAACTTGATAATGAAAAAAAAAGTAAGAAAGTAATATTTCAGTATCTGATTTCTATTTTGTGGGATACCGGGAGACGAACAGACAGATAGCAAAGTTGAGCAAGTAATAAGGACTATAAGCAGTGTACTATTTTACTATAAAGAATGACTACGAAAAATCAAGAAACGTGCAACTCACTTCACTTGTAGTACAAGGTACAGATTCTTTTTTTAAAATTGATCGACCAGTCTTTCCGAAGTAAATGTCGTCTTTTAAAATGCTTTGATCATAATTTTGACGAAGCAGATGGAAGCCAATTTTCTTCTTTACGGTCTATTTGAACAAAACGTATCCACTTTTCACGTTCTACATTATTTACACTCGGAAACCTGCAATAACAGAACCCTACTTGAACGAATAGTACTTGTTCCTTTATTAACATTTAAATTAAATGATATGATTATGTTCAAACAGTATTATATTTTTAAGTGTTATTTATTATTTACCTCATAAAATATCGATGACAAAATCGATAAACAACATCACATCTCTGCAAGGCAGTAGTAAAGCTATTCAGTAATAGAGGGCGTTTATTACAAAATGAGCATATGTTCTAGAACTATTTATTAAAATTATTACTAAGTAAATATAACAAATACCTACGAAAATAAACCGAAGGTAGATCCAGTCGTTCTACCATAACGAGATTTACAATACCGTAATGCGCAACTCGGCATAATTTCTTAGAAAATATTTTTCTTTTGTTTGACAGTTTGTCAAGAATACGACTTATCACGCAGGCGTACCACACTAGACTGAACGACTTTTGCCCACTAGGACAAATGTATCGGATTACGATTTTTTTCGCTATGTCCCGTCTATTGTGTAGTATAATTTAATGTCTTTGATATAAACCATAGAAACATTTTATTTCCGTATGTAATCGTTTTTTCCATTGGGTGTTTTTGGTTATGATTTAAACATATTTTAGGCACCTATTAATTAAAAAAATTAAAAATCTCGTCTGGTTTGGGCGAAAACATTTTTTTTCTGTTATTTAGTTCATTTTTTTTTTCTGACATGTCCTGCATTATTATCATTTTTTATAAATGCCAAATTATTAGTTGATGTAACTATTACTTCGACAAAAAAAACTAAATGTTTTAAACATAGGACTTCGGAGATATTAAATTTTAAAATTTTAAGTTAGGGTTGTCACTCAAGTCGATGGTTTATTTCAGTGATGGTCGTTATTTTTTTTTTAAGGTTTTGTAGATGATAGAAGTCAAAGAAAAGATCTCTTAAAACTCCTAAAATATTATGTCTATATCTATATCTTATTTTTATAATATAAAAACTTATCATTAGGTTATTTACCTATTTCTTGGATATAAGGGGATTGATAATGGATAGAAATGATTCGGTGAGTCCTTTGCATCTGTGTCCAGGAACCTCCTGATGGTTTCCTTTTATTTGTTTCCGTCCGACTTCTTTTCAATTTCAATAAAAAATACTTAAGGCTTCTTATATTTATTTATGTGGTATAAATCAAAGTGATAGTCTCTCGATAATGTGTGTGATTGCAGCATTGCGCGTCGGCTGATGTGTCAAGTTCACGCGCTTTTTTATTATTGGACTATTGTGTATTTGTAGGACTGTTGCAAGGGCAAAACATACCTTTTCTCGAAGCGCTTCGTCGGTATTTTTGAACATTCATAACTTTTATTCAATTTTAAAATTCAGTTTTGCGGTTGTCACCTTACTCTTTTATTTGTCATAAATTGCAGTCACTGTAATTTTCTTTTTGTCTTCTTGATATGGATTTTAAAATTGTTGCCCAATCGTTTCCTGGGTTCCTGGGTTGTTTTGTTGATGTCATTCATGATGTAAGATCCAGGCAGTGTATTTGCATGTTCGTTTATAAATAGTGCTTAGGTACCTACTTTCATGCAGTTATGACACGCAAATAATAATAACGAAAATAATAATAACATAAGTGTCTGGGAGTACCTCCACGTGGTGAAGGCGGTAACAGTTTTTACTGGCTAAAACTCCCAATGATATGTATAACATGATTTATATTCTTCGATATGCTTAAATGCCTTCGAGCTTATGTTGTTTTCGTTGTCTTCTTGCTTAAATTTATTTGGCGGCACGGTAGCCTACCCGGTAACAAAGGGGAGCAGCCGCCATCTAAAAGTTTATTTTCTCTAAGTGGAATTTGTTTGTGATCATGGAACCGGACAACTCGCATACTTTATCTCAGCAGGACCTTATTTACTCTGCTGATGGATGTTCTTCTGGGCTCCGACCAGAGGACTTCATGCGAGGGGAGTATGAGGGTGCCAACCCTCATACTGGTCAGCAAGTGGAAGCTCGTACTAACAACCAAGGCATGAATATGGAACCGATCAAGCTTACAAAACGGGAAATGTATGATATTTTAACTGAACAGGCACGCTTAATTGGACCTAAAAAAAGACCTTTGGACCTTAACACTGAAGATAGAACCAGAATAGTCCTTAAGACGTTATTTCCGAGTGAAATAGCTCAAAACTTTACATCACTTGCACTGACTGGGAATAAGTTTTATTAGCTTTATTTTACTGTTAATAATTTTAATTGCAACTTTACTTTATATATTTTTGTTATGTTATGTCAAATTAATCAGCGCCATACAAGTTTTAGACGCGATTTAAAAGTTGACTACTAAAATTACATCAAATTACGTCAGGTGCTGACTAATTTGACAGGATTAAACTAATATTTATCTTCTGTCCTTTTCATAATGAAATAGAATGAAAAAGATGCATTCAACTTAAATTTAGTTTAGTTTGTGAACAAGGGAATCGGCACCATTGTTTGCCTAAATGGGGGCTCCAAACACATTAACGTGTAATGTACCTAATTTCTAATAACACAATAAACTATTTTGTATTTTTTTGTATTTTATCGATTTAAAAAAGGTGGAGTTTATAAATTCGTATTAAGTCTTTCTCTATATGATTTTGAAGTCGATGCCAAGTAAAATGGTTATTATATTACTTAGGTAAATAATTTACTTGATACCTACTGAAGGTCAATAATAATTACACAGTAATTATTCAGCTAATAATTACTAAAATGTGAACATGAATGTTCACATTTTAGTAATTATTAGCTGACCCGCGCAACGCGTCGTCTGCGTCACATAAGCTTACCTACGTACCTACTACCTACCTACCTACCTTCCTACCTACCTACTACCTACCTACCTACCTTCCTACTACCTACCTACCTACTGCCTGCCCACTGCCTGCCCACTGCCTGCCCACTGCCTGCCCACTGCCTGCCTACTGCCTGCCCACTGCCTGCCTACTGCTTGCCTACTGCCTGCCTACTGCCTGCCTACTACCTGCCTTCTACGTGCCTACTACCTGCCTACTACCTGCCTACTACCTGCCTACTACCTGCCTACTACCTGCCTACTACCTGCCTACTACCTGCCTACTACCTGCCTATTTCTCACCGTTTAAACCTCCCCTGGACTTCCACAAAACAATTCAAGACCAAAATTAGCCAAATCGGTCCAGCCGTTCTCGAGTTTTAGAGCGACGAACAGCAATTCATTTTTAAAAATGTATTATTAATAACTGGCACTGATTAAAAGTATCAAATCGGTAATTTAACCTCCATTTTTATTCCTTGGATAAAAGTTATCTGACTATTGAATAATCAGCTCTTAACAAACATAATTGGGTCGTTTTCAAAATTTGTGTACATTTTGATGTAATTATGTGTCCATCAAACTTATTCGTATATTAAAATTAAATATAGTTCGAAATGTAAATATATTAATCCACATTCATACTAATTGGTGATAAAATGGTAAACAAAGAAATATTTTTAAGTGGACATTGGTTCTATTGTTTAAAAAAAACTAAATTAAGTTTCTGTAGTAATTTGTTTCCCATACAAAAGAGCAATGTCCATAGTCACGCGTATGTAAAAAAATCAACAAATTATTAATAATACACGCAACAAGTAACCTGATTCAACAATGTTTTGTCAGGTGGACTTGTAAGACATATGATATGTACCATAAAATAATTTAATTATAATAAATCATTTATTTATTTGCTCATTAAGACGTGTCTCATATTTCATTCCTTTGTGTTATTCTTTTTTGTAACTTTGACTTTTTAATAATAATAGTAGTAAATTTAAAATTTAGAATGGCAACTCCATGCGTCAAAATAGTTACAACGAGAGGGCGCTAGTTTCCTTCAGCTGCGCCATTTTGTTTTGTGACTGATGGGTAAACATTGTGCGCGTCGTAAATAAGACAATAAGAATCTGTTTAAAAAGTGCCAAATTATATGAATTCGGTAAGTACTATACTTTACAGTGCAGCACGTTAATGTAGTGGATGGTAAATTGTAATAAAATGCATGTTTTACGAGTATCTTTAGTGTGAGATTTCAAGAGTACAATTTTTTTAAGGTTGTGGACACGTTTATTTTGTTCATTTGGGTGACCATTGTGTTATTATTTTTGTGTTACGTTACACAATGTAATGGGTAAGGGCTTGTTTATAATACTCACGTAATACAGGATTTAAGGGTAAACACCGTTGTCACTCAACAAACCATGGGTAGTTGTCATAAATAAGAAATATAGGGCCGAGTTAAAAAAAAAACAGAGTAAGTAATATACTTCAAAATAAATTATCCGACACCATCTGCGAATACATACCTACACAATACTCGTAACATAAACTGTGATGCAGCTTTTCCTGGCCTATGACAGGCAAAAATACCCTTACAGCCTGTAGTAAGTCCTTTTTTGTTGTAGGAAAGATGCCGTTAACGCCTGCTGAACGGCAAAAACGTTACCGAGAGCGTTTAAATAGATAACTCATTTTTTATTTACTTTCTAAGTTTCTCACACGAGATTTTGTCAATTTTAATTATGATTAAACTGATTTACTACAAACAAATTGGTTTTTAAATCTTTCGTTGTGACTCTGCCTTTACTTTTCTTTTGTGTTACTTTTGTGTCACGATAACACAAAATAAACACAAAAGAAATGTACATACATTTTGAAAACGACCCAATTATTGAATGAGTAGAATATGGTATGGTATAATTTATTCGCGATCAGATCAACGTCGAGGAGGTACGTGTATATTAACTAAAAACAATGTTCAATTCATTGAACTAAGGGATATCAAAGAATTAAGCATTGATAAGCAGTATGAAGTTTGTGCAATTGAAATTAAAAAAATGCGCTTAATAATACTGTGTATTTACAGGACCCCGAGTTCTAATTTAAATATTTTCTTCGACCAATTTGATAAAACATTACTCCAACTGCAACGTAAAAAAAGTAGAGTTGTAATAGCTGGCGATTTTAACATAAATTTTCTTCTGGAAAAAGATCGTAACACTGTAAGATTTAATGAACTCATCTCAAATTATGGCATGGAATGTCATATAAAGGTGCCGACAAGATTAAATACTTGCATAGACAATATTCTGAGTAACATACCTAACGCTATAGGAATAACACATAACTTGTGTTTGTCAGACCATAATACTGCTCAAGTCGTAGAATTTAAGCATGAAAACGAAAACATTTCTAGACACTATTTTATGACAAAAAATGATATGAGTAAAGAAAATATTATTAAATTTGTTTATTACATAAGTCAACTATCCTTCTCTGAAATTTATGACACAACAGAAACAGATAAAGCCTTTGATGTGTTCCATAACTTACTATCTTTATTCTACAAATTATGCTTTCCTATTATTACGGTAAAGAGCTATTATAAAACTAATAAACTCAAGTGGATAACAAAAGGACTAAAAGTTAGCTGTAAAACAAAAAGATTTTTAAGATACAAATATTATAACAATAGGACCAATGAAAATAAATCTACTTTTAAGTCTTATGCAATTATGTTAAGGAAATGCATTAATAACTTGCAATCATTATGTAACCTCAAACACATTGCATATTCCAAAAATAAATGTAAAGCAACCTGGGAAGTTGTTAAACGTAATATGGGAAACCAAACGGCAAAGGAATACATTAACAAAATTGTTGACGACAAAGTGGCAGCCACAGCTGGAGCTGACATTGCTAATATTTTTAATAATTTTTTCATAGACGTTGTCAAAAATAATGTAAGCACTGATCGCGATGATCATGATGATATTATTAATAACGTAGATATTAATGTTAACAGTCACAGTATTTTCCTAGAGCCTACAAATGCATCTGAAGTCTATAATGTTATAAAATCGCTAAATAACACAAAATCATCCGGCTACGACAATATTACCACCGATATTTTAAAACGCTTAGCACAATTTATCGCAGAACCTTTAGCTTACATTATTAATTTATCCATAGAACAAGGTTGTTTTCCAGAAAAGCTTAAAATGTCTGTAATAAAACCCTTACATAAAAAAGGTTCAAAGACTGACAAAAACAACTATCGACCTATAGCATTAACACCAATTTTATCAAAAATTTTCGAGAGAGTTATGAAAAAACGGTTATTATCATTCTTTAACAAATACGATGTCCTGGCAGAAGAACAACATGGATTCAGGAAATTTCGATCAACTACATTGGCGACTTTCAAGTTAGTAAAATCTGTTGTAAATAAGGTGAATGATAGAATTTCTTCCACTGCTCTCTTTCTAGATTTAAGTAAAGCGTTCGACTATGTTGACCATTCTATTCTCATCAACAAATTGGAAAAAAGTGGCATAAGAGGAACGGCCCTAAAATGGTTTGAATCATATTTAAGCAATAGAAGACAGATCACAAGAATAACTAAATATAATGATAATACGAACAGCATAGAAGACTTTGATTCTGTACCCAGAAATAATGATCTTGGCGTACCACAGGGAAGTATTTTAGGACCCCTCCTATTCCTCATTTATATAAATGATCTACCACAAGCAGTACGCAAACATGTTTGTGTTTTATTTGCAGATGATACGACTGTTATAATAGGATGTAAAGATAGAAGCCTTCAAAATTTTGAAATAAATAACACATTACAAGAAATCATGTCATGGCTAAACAAAAATTCATTAAAGATTAATTTAGAGAAAACAAAAGTAATCAATTTCAAAACATTTAAAAGTACATACAATGATATAAACATCACTTTTAATAATCAACATATAGAACAGATTCGTAATACCAAATTTTTAGGCATAATAATTGACGAACATCTCACATGGAAGGAACACATTGATAGCATTTGTAAAAAGATCAACAAATTCGTATTCGCTTTAAAAAAGGTCAAAGAAACTACTTCTAAACAAACTGCACTATTGGTATATCATGCGTATGTGTGTTCCATAATTCGCTATGGTATAGTTGTATGGGGATATACAGCAGAGCTGTCACGAATTTTAGTAGCACAAAAAAAATGCTTGCGTGCTATTTTTAATATGCAGTGGTCTGAATCCTGTCGACCCATATTTAAATCTGAAAACCTATTGACCGCCCCTAGCATATACATCTATGAAATAGCTAAATTTGTTAAAACTAATATGAATCTTTTCCAAAATAAAAATAACTTAAATAAACGTAAAATCACTCACTATAATTTACAATTACCGGTACCCAGAATAGAAATGTTTAGACACAGCTGCGTGTATATGGCACCATTGGTTTATAATTCGCTACCTAAAAAAATTGTAGACCTGCCCTATCGCAAATTTTGTTTTAAGTTACGGAAGTGGTTAATAAAAGAAAATTTTTATACTATCAACGAGTTCCTCAAAAAATACTCTTCGCATTCCTACCACTTTAGAAATGCATTATAAGTTTTAATTTTGTTATTGCTAATTTTATGATGTTATAATTTTACAAACTGTTTTTATGTAGGTATTCATTTTATTTATGGTATTATTTTAAGGTTTTAGTATAATTTTGTTTGATGGTTTATTTATGTACATAGGGTGTCTTTTTATTATGTGTTGTGCGTGTTTTTTAATATTCTTTATTATTTTGTTTAAAGATGGTGTGTTAAATATAATTTCAGTGTAGGTATATTTAGGTGTTTTCAGTATTATTATTTTGTTTAATGCTTCTAATAAGATTTATGTATGTTGTAGGTACTTCCATTATGTGTTTGTGTTACCTACTTTGTTCATTTTAATGTTCTTATGTAAAAAATATGTCGTAAATTTGCATGCTATTGTTATGGCGGAATGTGTGCTCTATAACATTTTATAACACCCTGTATTACCACATTTTATGCGAATAAATATACTTACTTACTTACTTACTTACTTACTTACTTATGGTGATCAACATAACATCTTATTTTTTAGAATACCCAATAATCCTATTAACAGGAATCGATGGATAGATCGCATTAAAAAAAGCGGCGGAAAATTTTCACCTGGAAACCAACAATAATAACTACTATAATTTGAGAAAGATAGAAAAAGATAGAAATATTGTAATTTTAGTTTAGTTTGTGAACAAGGGAACCGGCACAATTGTAATAAAAAATAATTAACTTAGCTGATTTATTACAACATTCAACAACTCTATTTAAATTTAAATAGTGTTTTTTTTATTTTATCGAATAAAGTAACTACATATTTAAAAAGACACTACAAAAACTGAATAATACCTACTAGTACTACATCTAAAACTTATCTTATTTAATTAGTCCTATTTTTTTAATATGTGACTTATGGGAGAATATTGTAGTAGGTGGTATCATTATTCACGCACACAGAGACATACTATGACAGCGCGTAAAACACCGCCTGCACGCACACAGGCTTGAAATTGTTGGCTCGTTTAATTTATTCATTTCAGATTACAACGATCCATAATCACAGGTTATATCCTCTATGTTGGACACTGATATTTATCAGAAATGATCCTCAGAATGCCGTTGCTGCTGCCGCGTACTCTGCCTAACAGTGACGACACACGCTTGCGTCTTATTGCATTGAAGTACGCGCTTCAGTAAACATCGCGGAAGCACTGCAGAACCGTGGCAACCGCAACAACATTCTGAAGACATTATTGTATTGCACCCGCAGAGCGCTGTATGCCCTTTGAGTATAATAATTCCTGCAACAAGCTGCTACAAGCTGCTCGTGTAGAAAGATTGACAATACGCTTTGAATAATGCTAATTTGAACTTAGCTGAGCAACGAGCAAACCTGCGAACCAACATATTACCCCGGACAGCCAGCGCTCTGCGTTCACGTTCAATGTCCTCGTTATCCTTCAGATCATCAGTGGTAATAATTATGCCCTAGATATTTTAATTTTTTCACTCTAGAGAGAGGAGAACCGTTCAAATAAAAATGGGTGGAGGTTCCTGAGGGGTTTTATCACCCAGTCCGAAAAACATACACTCGCTCTTGGTCACATACCATGTCTAACAGACCATGTCTCTCAGCATAGCGCTCACAAACCTTAAGAAGGTTGCGAAGGGCTCCAATTGACGGGCTCAACAGCACCATATCGTCGGCGTAGCTTATGTTATTGACAGCGACTCCATCAATATAACACCCCGCATGCATGCTGCTGAGCTCGCCAATCAGGCAGTCCATATATACTCGTACATTAAAAAGGGTTGGCGAGGAACTCCCCCCTTGCCTCACTCCGCACTCCAGCCTGTACTCTTCAGACAAGCAATCCGCCCATTTAACGACATTTAATTGATTGTCACACCAATATTTAAATATCTCCACTAGTTCCGTCGGTACATTTTGTCTACGAAGTTTATCCCACTGGAGTTCACAGGACCTCATAACAAACCAGATCGAAGGCTTTGGACAAATCTAAAAAACAAGCGTAAACAGGTGTCCTGCGATCCAAATAATATCGAAACATGTGCTTCATACAGAGAATGGCACTCTCAGTGGAAAGGCCTAGTTGGAAGCCAAATTGAGCGTGATGCAAGTTAAGATTTTTTCTTAATTGTCTGTTAGGCAGATTATCCAGTACTATAACTAAAATTGTTGCCAGGGAGATGGGGCGATAATTACTTTTGTCGCAAATATCTGCAGTTTTACATTTAACTATTGGAATGACTATTGTTCTCATGAGGTCCCGAGGAAGATACTTATGACTTATACACAGTGAGAAAAACAAGGCCAAAACCCTGGGTAAATGACAGCCTGCGTGACGTAGATGTTCAACACTCAAGCTGTCATGACCAGGGGATTGACCACGAGTCATGCTGTCAATAACACTCTTAACATCTGCAGATCTTATTTGTACTGTGGTAGTATCAGTCTGGAGGCTGCATTGTGCATTTTATTTTTTATCTCCAGTTTAATAAAATAATGTACTAACCTTTGCGCAGTGCTGCGCGCGAGCTGTCAAAACATCCAACCGCGCTGTGTCAACAATTTTAGCCGATTTTTGACACATTTTCCGCCCGTTCCGATTAAAACACCTGTAGCTCAAAACCTACAAGTCCTAGAGCAATTTCAAAACTACTGTTGTCAAGCTGATTAGATAAGGAATCTACTTATCTAGAAATCAAAATGAAATACTTTAATTATATACTCCAAGTCATAATGTATAGCTAAAAAATAGTTACGAAAACTGATATTTCGCTAGAAATATCAGTTTTCTCTTAGTTTTTTATCTATTTTAACATTATATAAATAAACTAGACTATATTTCCTTTCCAACAAGACCACAATCTCATTAATATCTCAATAGCATCATATCTAAATATTCCTATGAAACTAGATACTCACTGTTTGTTTACATCTGGGAACTAATTTTTGCCAGCCGGTGTTGGATGAAAAAACACACAAACCCACATGTTTTTTGGTGTAGATAGTTGAACAATCTAATCACCTCACTAATTAAGCACTGTTTTTCCCATTTCACACACGTTTTAGTCACTAAATCACGTATTTCTTCACATTAAACAATCACTGTAGGTACATATAATTACTGCATTTTCACAGGCGAAATACTGCGATTTCGCGATTCGGAACCTAATTTGTGTTATCATAATACGATAGTACAACTTCTCATGATCATTTTAATGTATAACACTGTATTCCAATAACAAATACGTAACTCGTAATAACTTGAAATGTGACACTAACGCGAATACGATGACACAAGAAATGGCGCGCTCTGTTGACGTAATGGTGTTTTTATTATTTGACAACTTGTCAATAGAGTAGAGCTGTGATTTTTGGTACGTCGTTCAACAATGTTATATAGATTATAAATAAAGCATTGAATACATGGACCGAGCACGATTAGTCGATATTTTAAATAAAGTTTTGGGACAAATTATGCCAACACCGTGCGGTGGTCATTACAGCCGAGCGCGTACATTTGAGTAAAGTTACTGGCTGTGATCTAATTCAGCCGCGGTTTACTGGAAGAAATGTTATGGCAGTTATTTTTTCCTGTTGAAATGTGAGTAAAAGATTGGTTTTTGTTCACTTTCTAGTCTTTCGAGTGATGATTGACTGACTTCAGGTATATTTAACTGAACTGTCACCTTATCAATACTCTCTTCTTCATTATGTATATCTTTATATAGTCTTCACGACCGAATGCCTAAACAAAGAAAGACGTGTGCTCAGTTCAAGGCTTTTATTGTAAGAGGGAATTTTTACCATAGACCCATCCATGAAGGACGGAAACAACTAAAGGCGTGTACATAAACAACAACATCAAACGTCAACGTCAAAATTATAAGTGTGGACGTTAGTGTTGCCATATATTAACTACTTTTTGTTTTGTGTATAAATCAATTAAATACGATATATTTCCTAACAAACATTTTCTGGCATCAGAATAATAGCAAAAGGTAATTACTTAAAAAAATCAATTAAGTAGCTCATTATTTTGGAGAATATGAAATAATATTTTTGGTGGCAACATTATGTAATTCATCTCTTTTACTCTGATGCAGATATGGTGATAGGTATATGTTCTGTGTTTTGTACGTAGAACAAAGTTGACAGACCCGTCAACACACCAAATATTCAGCTATCAGATAGGCACTACAATCTGAACCAGTTTTTCCTTTTATATTTTTGTGCGGCACTGTGCCGCACTTCGGTGGAATCGTACCATAATGTGATGAGTCCTCGCGCGGCTACGAGTGAACTGCCACGACAAAGACCTCATGCTTTGGAGAACTGTGGTAAGCTAATTTTGTACTCCAGAAAGACTGATTTGGTATTAAGGTGAATGCTTCAGGGTAGCCCGCGAAATTCAAATATTCTTGCGTTTTTTTGCAATTTTCAAAGTATTTCAAAGTTCATAAAGGTGGAAAAATTACTTTTCCAAGGTCAAAATCATTCTTGCACCTTTATGAACTTGGAAGGTTGTATTGATGATTTTGATGATTATAATTCTGTAACTACATACGTCTTACAGTCGCAAACAATATTTTAATCAACATACGACCTAGCACTGGCCTGCAAATTGCAAAAAGCGTAAGAAAATTTGAATTTCGCGGGCTACCCTGGAGCATCAGCCTTAAAAGGGAAGTACAGTAATTTCAAGAGTATTGGTATTTCTAGACGTTGTTTATTTAGAGAACTGAAAGATATTTATTAACCCTAGAGTACTAATATAAATTTATTACTGCTTAATACTAATTATCGCCTGGGAGGCTACTTTATAACTAAAGCAAAATTTTAGTACTAAACTTTTATTAAAATGTAACAAAATTTATAACAAATAACAGGCATACCTCTGCCTTTATGAAATGCAAAAAAATATATATCTGAGAAACTCTTATTTGTCTTAAAATCAGCCTTACACATAATACTTAACTTTCTAACACAGCCTTAAGGGATATTATATTTTTTTTAAATGTTGACATTGGACCACTGTTTTGGTATAAAAACTATAAT
The DNA here is from genome assembly GCA_905147715.2 of Xestia xanthographa. Lineage (NCBI taxonomy): Eukaryota > Metazoa > Arthropoda > Insecta > Lepidoptera > Noctuidae > Xestia > Xestia xanthographa. The sequence goes on along the minus strand of LR990660.1, from coordinate 8,407,607 downwards.
ATAATATATAAAGTATGAAAAACATAACAAAAAACTAGTCTAATCATCACATAGCTTACTGCAGACTAAGTCGAACTCAGACTTCTATTCCTCCCAGGCGATCACGTAGGCAATATCTCCGTATCTCGGGAACGCTGTATCCCCGCCGAGCGCGCAAGCTCTCCCCGCCGCGTCGTGGGCTACACTGAGTTGGCGGCGCCAACCAGTGTTGCCACCTTGCAGAAATCTTTTTCACTAGCATGAAGCTGAAATGTCACTAGATTCGGGGATATTTTTTACTAAAAAAATCACTAGAATTCACTAAATAAAATCACAAGGTAAATCAAAAAAATAATATTTTAATTGTGAATACAAGGAATGAATATAACATGATAAAACTATAAGTCAACTTCAAGACTTGAACTCTTCTTGAGTTTCCCATTCTTTCCGATATTTTTGAGAATATTTACCCTTTTTTTTAGTCGGGAAATCCCCAAGCATAACCATTTAACCAGAAAAAAGACGTCTAACGCTACGTTCTGAAATAAGTAATTTTCATAGTATAATTTTATTTTTATGTTTATACAGAAGTGTATATTTTACTATAACCCGGATCCAAAACACAACATTCGATAAATATCACTAAAAATCATCAAAGAATTTTTCAGTGACATTTTTTTTCAAAATATCACTGTCCAACTCCAAAAATCACTAAATCTAGTGACAAAATCACTAAACTGGCAACGCTGGCGCCAACCGCCAACTCAGTGTAGCCCACGACGCGGCGGGGAGAGCTTGCGCGCTCGGCGGGGATACAGCGTTCCCGAGAACTTGGCGCGAAAGCACGGCGCGACACGTCCCCGCAATTTCAAAATAACCAGAAAAAACCGACCGCGGGCGGCCTCTCAGGCGATGATTAGTACTCTAGGCTCAGATTAAAGAAATAGGCAGATGGAACGCTCAGAACACGCGAGTGGTTCCACCAAAACAAATACAAAATCAAAAGCAAATACAAACTCGCGACAGTACCAAGCTACGCATCGTCTCGCTCACACGTCACTAGTGATTTGTCATTTTAGGTCAAAACATGCCGTCTTGTGTGTTTAAACACTGCAAAAGTTGTTCACAAAAACTAAGAAAACAAGATGGAATATCTTTCCACAGGTAATTCTTGTTATTTTTATTGTTTTGGTATTTATTTTCCATCAAATATTTTCGGCTCACTTGAAACACAAAACCTCAACAGTAAGTCGTCTGTGTTGCTAGTTTATGACGGGAAAATTACCCTGAATTAGGGGAAAAAAAATAATCGATATTTTTTATGCACAATACACATTATTGTGCATAAAAAATATCGATTAATTTATACATACGTAATTGCGTATAAGGAAATATTGTATCTAAAGGGTGCATTTAATTTCATGACGAATATTTTAACCTCCGGCATTACTAACGATACTAATTGTACTACGCAACTCAAAAACATTATTAAATTATTAATGCATATTAGTATGCAGTATTTAAAACCTCACAACAGCTGACTTACACATACTACATCACAGTAACAGTCCACTAACACTGCGATCCAAATTATCACTACGAGTGGCGCGAGCGCCGATCACGTCACGGGACAAATCGATGAAATGCGTCAATACACCTGCGCAGTCGTAATGACACGAGGTCACTAGTTAGTTCCGTCCGGGTCGTAAAGACTTCGGGTCTCGGGAGGGCACCCCCGCGCGCGGGGCTGTATTCGTATTTTTGCGTGAGAAAGAGGGACGGAGAGCATGCCTTTAAACTATTTGGTACTTGTAAGGATATGCCGCGCTCGCGCCGCTGGATTATTTTATTATTTCATGTACGTTTACTTTTCGTTCCGCGCACGGTGTACTGCGCTTTAGAATTTTAATATTTCAAGACTTATTGGGGTTTATGAAGTATTTTATTATTACTTTTAGTGTTTAATTGCAACAATTAGCCTTTGCCATGTGACATGCTACATTTTAAAGGTTAGGTTAAAAGTTTAGGTAAATACATTTGCTTAAATAGTTTATTAATCAAATTACCAAAAAGCGATATAAAGTGTTATGTTGTCTGATATAAATTAATTAAATAGTTAATAATTACGCATATTTAATTTTTATGCTCTTATTATTGTTCTGTTCAAATACTACACGCTTTTGCTATCTGGGTATAACCATAAAGCAAAATCGCGTTTCCAATTAAAAAAAAATAGTAGTACAATATTTGGGAACAATTTAACTGAACAAAAATATGGGAGTATTTCTCAATATCTGGCAACCGTAAACGCACACAGACGCGCGTGTCCCTACACGGCGCCTCTTGTCTGCCGCGCACACATAAATAAAAACCGGAGCCACCTTGTTTGTCGCGCATGTTCTATCTGCCTATTTCTTTAATCTGAGACTCTAGGGTTAAAAATCATCATCCAAAACGATATTCGTTCTTCTGCCAGGGCACAAACCTCTTGTATTTTTCCATCCAAGAATACTATAAAAAAACCGGCCAAGTGCGTGTCGGGCTGCGGGCAGTGTAGGGTTCCGTAGTAAGAGTAGCCTGTTATCTATACTAATATTATAAAGAGGAAAACTTTGTTTGTTTGTTTGTAATGAATAGGCTCAAAAACTACTGGACCGATTTAAAAAATTATTTCACCATTCGAAAGCTACATTATCCACGAGTAACATAGGCTATATTTTATTCCCGTACTCCTACGGGAACGGGAACTACGCGGGTGAAACCGCGGGTAGTCCGCTAGTCACTATATATAACGATTCTGTTGTATTGTATTTGGTACAAATTTATCTAACACCCAAGTTCAACGACTTTTACTGCTAAACTAATAAAGTTATATTATCTGCTATACTTTTCCTTTAAAGTTCATGAAATACACTATCATCATATTTTTTTTCAGATTTTTCAAGCCAACAATTTAGCTTTTACACGGGGGGACGCCTTAATAGAACAAAATTATATTTGCATTTTGTTTTGTATTTAGTTTTCGTAGAAAAATAGAACTCGTAACCCATATCGTCGTTGATAGTCGAATACCGCGTAGGTAACTAACATTGTCGACCCGACTGGCGCAGCGGTAGTGAGGCTGCCTTACTTAGGGTCCCGGGTTCGAATCCCGGTCGGAGCAAATGTTTGTGTGATGAGCAAGGACATTTGTTTCCGAGTCATGAATGTTTATATGTATAATAAGTATGTATTTACAAACAAAAAAGTATCTATGTAGTATATCAACTATCTGGTGTCCACAACACAAGCCTCGTTGCTTAGTGTGGCACTAGATGGCGCTGTGTGTAACGTCCAGCAATAGGTATTTATTAATTTATTGTTAAAAACCGCGGATGTACAAAAAAAGCAAAAATGAGGTTACGCGGCTGTAGGTAACTGATTCTGATTGGCATCCACCCGTATGACAATTTTTTGAATCATCCAATAAAATGGCGAGTAAATAAAAAATAACAATACCGCGGATCCTTCGACGCACAAGTTACGCCACGAAAGCCGAGTATCCGCGCCAATTTCTATTAGTGTGTTTAGTTTTTATGTGAGGTTCCGGGTAAAAATTGTTTTTATAAGTAAATAGATTACTGGATTGAAATTAAAAGGCGTGTTCTCAGTTGAGGGTTTACTGAACGACTAACACAAAGATTACAATATACAGTACAGTGGCTGAGCGCTTAGAGTTAACTTATGAGCTACGTCATACATGACCTAAGCGAAGTATTATTATCTGTGACTATACTAACGGTCTCTAAGCAAAACCTCGGACAGACGGACATGATGAATCTTTATGGGTTCACTTGTCAGGACTACGGAAACCTAAAAAAACACTGTCCATCTTGTGCTAGAAATTCACTGTCAATTAGAATGTTTCATTATTTCTAACCAAATCGCCTGCTGAATACATCTGAGCATTTTTTGGTTCTGTGTACAATCAATGTGTAAGGCGCTCGACGGTGCCTGGACTGCGGGACTGTTCGAAAGAGATACCGTGGCCCCGAACACAAAGGGCGATGAAGGAACATGGATGGGTTTTAGTCAGTAAAAGTCTGACACTCCCTTCTGCTCCGAGCAGAGCGGGAGAAGACATTTGATGATTTTCCATCAGAAAAAAAAAAAAAAATGGCGGTTGACCGCCATATTTTTTTTTTCGCAACTCTAAGGTAAACCAAGGGTATACCTTGGTATACCTTAGAGTTGCGTCGTATCTAGCAGCACGGAATCAGCATATTTCCATTCTCCTATCCTTTTCTGTAGTAGTAAGATTACTCAGAGGCTCATTTTTAGCCTCAAAACTCTAATAGTGAAAGTGTGGTTTTAGTGTATGTACGCTACAATTTATTACGTACTAGCTGATGCCCGCGGCTTCGCCCGCCCTCAAATTATATACTAAAACCTTCCTCTTGAATCACTATCTATTAAAAAAACCCGCATCAAAATCCGTTGCGAAGTTTTAAAGATCGAAGCATACATAGGGAATGGGACAGACAGACAGCGAGAAGTGACTTTGTTTTATACTATGTAGTGATTAACTAATCCTGTGGCACCGGACAGGGAAAGTTATAATATAACTTTTAAAAAATCCTGAGCTTCTAGAACCCGAGCAGCCATTCCTCCCCCTGGCGACGCCCATGATAGGAGGTGATGCATGGTTTTCGGCACAGCTCCACACCGACATACCTACATACCCCTCATAAGGGAACTACATGAGATAAACGCGAGTTTTATAATGCACAAAAAAATTAAAAAACACGCTCTATATAGAAAACCAAACTAAAAAATAGAAAATAAATTTTAATAAATTTGAATTAAGAATACTTAGTGTAAAAAATTCTAACAAATATAAATGAATAATAGTGTTAATAAGAAAAAATATTTTATTTAAAAAAAGCGTAGGGTGCTTTTTAAGATATTATCGAAATGATAATCATTCTTCTCATATCTGTCAATGAAATATTTATAACTATTGACACCATGCACCCCACGCTTTTTTTTAAATAAAACATTTTTTTCTTATTAACACTATTATTCATTTATATTTGTTAGAATTTTTTACACTATTCTTAATTCAAATTTATTAAATCAAAATCAAATCAAAATCAAAAATGTTTATTTAATGTTAATGTTAATGTTAATGTGTGTAATGTTTGTTGTATTTTAAAATTTTCTGTTTCTATTTTTTAGTTTGGTTTTCTATATAAAGCGTGTTTTTTAGTTTTTTTTTTAAAACTGTTATTTAAACTATAATTTATTTCTGGGAAGTGGGAAAATCGGGCGCCTGCTGCCTTCTTTAGATGAGGTAGCTGTTTCTCAGGTTCCGAAAGGTTTATCTTATTTAAAGTTGATGATTTTATCGACTATAAATAGATCCAGCCTAGGATCTACTTACAGTCGCTACGCTAAGTAATTACTAAATGTTATTCCGCAAAATAAAAAAATGAGTTTTCTGTCCTGAATATTTTGTTTTGATGTATTTATGAAGCTTTTTTGTAAATCACGGTTACCGTTATATCAAGAATACTAGCTGTTGCCCGTGGCTTCGCCCGCGTGTAGTTTGGTAACTGTCCCACGGGATCATATTTATTCATATTAGAGAGATAAATAGTAGGTATCCTACATGTTAATCCAGGTAAAAAAACTATCTATGAGCCAACACAATCGTCATCACTATCATAATCACAATCACTGTCACAAGCACCATCACTATCACTATCACAATCACTATCATCATCGTTATCACAATCATCACAATAAATCAACAATAACCCTGTATAGAAGTTGAATCCGCCATCTTATCTAAATCATCTAAATCTTCTGGATCTCAAAATAAATGCCATATTCGTAATCAGCACCCCTGATAATCTCGGAATTGACACCCATATTGATTTTTAGACATTTCAACCCCATCGCACCCCAACAGGGGATGATGGTACTTATTTCAGTTACACATTAAATCTTAAAATCGTTGTTTTTGTAATACACCCGCCCGACCCGATACACCACACAAACAATAACCATGTTGATTTTCAGACTTTGTCACCCCATTTCCCCCTTAAGGGGTTCACTTCTGAAAAAACCTGAATTGTCATCGGTCTTTGACGGGTGTGCAAAATTTGAATGAAATCTGGCCGTTTAAAGTAGGTCAAAATCACGCCCTAAGAAATCGGTTACAAACATACAAGTGAAGCTAATATAAAGCGTGTAAAAAGCAAATGATTCACTGCAAAAAGCGTGTAAAAAATCATATGATTCACTGCAATAAACAAAACCAGAAAAATATATGATATTCTTCAGGATATATGAGTTTTGAAAACATAATAGAACTAATTTACTTGAAAAAAATCACCAATTTATCTCTTAAAAATTATTTTATCGAGTAAAAACCATACTAAAATACATGCGATCGTTCTGATTTTTTGGCAAATATATATATAATATATATATATATATATATAATATTACAGAGTTTTATTTTTTTAGTCCAATCAATAGATTTTTTGTAAATCGCAAAAAAACACTCATTTCGCACTATTCGTCCCGCAGTGACTGACGTAACAACCACTTCGTAGTGCAAGCTGATTAGAACTTAATTCCAACAGGATTTCAAACGAAGTTTGAACCACCACAAATAGAGTTGCTAATTTAGCTCCTGTAGTCGCCTTAATAATTGCATTGTAGGTTTAGATGGAAGATAGAGCGTGTTAGTCAGAGCTTCTGTGACACGGCATTATCCTCCAGAAAACATCTTTGCTTTTCAATTTATAACTTTAACGTCGTGGATTGTACAGTACAATCCACGACGTTAAAGTTATAAATTCAATAGAGTTTGAACTATATCTTAATTAATATTAGTTGATGTTCACAAGATGTAGTCGAGAGTCGAGAGCTCAGTCGGTGTCTAAGAGTCTTCCTAGCTAGGTAGATAAAATTATAAATCGACCCCAAAGCCCTACACAATGCCCTCTTTTTTTTCTGGGTCTCTTACCGCCCCCCTTTAGGCCTGCAGCGCCCACAAGGGGGCGTTATCGCCCACGTTGGGAAAGACTGATAATCCAACAATGCAATTATTAAGGCGACTACAGGAGCTAAATTAGCAGATAGGTTTATACCTAATCTAATACTTTGTAATATTTACTGTAACATAATTATACTGTACAATTGTTTGTTTTCCATAAATAAATAAATAAACTTTATCGGTTTCCTTTCATTTAATTTATCATGTTTGTTATAGAGATTTGATCCTTATAAATTGATAGGGTTATCGATTGATGTCAAACAAGTAAGTACCTACAGGAAAAAAAGAACAGGATTTTGTTTTTTCGAGATTCCAGAGCGTGGCAAACGAATTTTCGAAAATCTAAGGTTTATTTGTTTGTTTTTTTTTTAAATAAAGGAATGTTTGTTTGAGTAAAAGTTGAAATCTCCAGTAAGTATTTAGAGTAGGACTTTCCCTCCAGGTGGCATTGAAAAATTGCAGCCTATTATAGGTATGAAACCACTTTGCGCATTTCATTTCTCCTGAGTTTCACAAAAAAGTTCCTTTCATCGATTACGACTTGAAGGTCACCTTGACGCTTGTAGTGGCGCGAAAGCTCAACAGGACGCGAGTGACGCGACACCCCAAATCGTTTGGTACATGGCGCTTATCACGTTCCTCCTCGTTGATATATATAAAGTAAATAAGCGTTGCACCAGTATTACTGATCATTTCGCCATGATACGAACACGTTGTGTAGAGGACGCGCAGTGGTTTGTTGGACACTAACATAAGCGCGCGTTGTTTTGAGTGGATCATTTATTTTGACGGAGCCTTCCGTTCCCGCGTGTTTTTCAGTGAAAATTAAATTAAATTAATTTTGCAAAAGTTTGTTGATAAAGACTGAAATATGGAGGATTCAGAGGTTGCAGAGATTCCAAAGATTCCAGAGTTGCCAGAGGATTCAGGGGTTCCAATAAATAAATGTTTTTTATGGCGTAAGTAATTTTTGTGTTTATATTCTATTGCTGTTTTTTTAATAGATTTTTTACATGTCTCCTCCCTGAATTGATTTGAAAAATAAAACAGTCAAGTAGAGCTATAGAAAATATAAATGAAGTTTAATTCAATCAGGTGTCTAGCTGTAATTAAATAATAATATTACATTAAGTGAGTATATAAAATAAAATAGCGCTATTTTGATTTTAACATAATTTTCCATAAATTCAATAGAACCTCATCTCTGTTTATTTTGGACGCGTCCCGCCCGCTCCCGTCCTTGAAAGCAGTAAGGTCACAGGACGAAGGTCGCGTCTGTGATTTGTCTGTGGTGGGGTCGTTTACCTTGTTAACTTTCCATCCCCATGTTTCTGCCACAAATTCATCATCAGATGCTATGTACGTCATGCATTGAACTATATTACTAGCGTTTTTCAATTAAAAATAACACTAACTTACTATTTGCTTTGTAAGTGTTTATTTGGGAAAAGCCAGTGAAACTCATTCGATTGAAGGAAAGGGTCCAATTAAAAAACTGCCGACGACGTTCCATTCTTCTATTATTTTCTGGGCTTGCCCCCAAACAAGCCAGAGTAGCCCGCGAAATTATTTTATTCATCAAAATCATCAATATAACCCTCCAAGTTCATAAAGGTGGGAAAATGACTTTTTCAAGGTCAAAGTTATTCCTGCACCTTTATGAACTTGGAGGGTTGTATTGATTATTTTGATAATTATAATTCTGTAATACATACGTCTTACAGCCGCGAATAATATTTTAATCAACATACACCCTAGCACTGGCCTGAAAATTGCAAAAAACGTAAGAAAATTTGAATTTCGCGGGCTACCCATATAACCATTTTTGCACACATAACGTAACCGTTTCGACACTTAGCGTCGACACTGACTTATCTCGAAACATAATCTCGTCGCCGTTCCGTGTTAATGCCGTCGCTGCAACTAAAAATGGGTAAGATCCCGACACAGTATTACAGTAACATTTGGTTTCTAATTTACGTCGCCGCGACGTAACATTGTTACCATATTGTAACCAGAGTTCACACAAATCATTCATTCATTCGTTCATTTTCGTTGGCTTATGCGTGACATCTTTAAAATAATAAAAATACAAAAACCCCATCTTATCTCCCATGTAAATAAAGATTTAGTTTTCATAAATATCTATGGTTTAAAATGCTCAAATCTTAATGGGAAAAGAAATTTACTGTGTAATTTCGTTGAATATGTTGATATATTTACCAACGCGCCACCATAATTTATCATAATTTAATAATTCGAGCGAAAGGTAAACTTTGTTTTATAAAAAAAATATAAAAATAATTAAACATAGAAAGCTCAAAAGCGTCTATTTAAATACAATATCAAATTTTAATACTAATACCAAAATATTTTAGCAAGAATAAACCATAAAATTGATATACTTAATAAAAAATACATTTTTGATAAAATGCTATTAAATGACAAAGATGCTCGTCACAACTAGTCACAAAGTTACGATAATGTGTCGACACGTGTCGACATGTTACGATAAGTTGTTATAAAATTACTGGATTTTTAAGATGGTTCCTCATATCTTTTTGGTTGCAGTGTTTCCCAAAGTTATGGAAGTACGTGGTACTTTAATGGTATCACAATATTAGGGGGGATCGCAACAGAGTCGAAAGTTGAAACTTTGGCGCTAGGGACTATACTACTAAGCTCCACGGTACCAAAATCCGCACTGTTTTCCTGTAAATGGCCTAGAAAAAATTAAATTTAAAGTTCAATAAAATAAGTATCTGTCAATTCGCCCTAGCAACAATGCAACATCAAACAATTACAATAATAATAAAAAACCTGCCAAGTGCGAGTTGGACTCGCGCACCGAGGTTTCCGTATAAACTTGTAGGTATTTATTTGGTTATTAAACCACATAGTTACGGTTTTCAGATTTTATCCCTTACATGTGCTGTAAGACATTGCTTTTTGCTAAATTTCGTCATTCTAGGTTAACGGGAAGTACTATCGAGGACACTCCCGCCTGACCACCACTAAGCTCATTTTTGCTTGCACTCGCAACATAAAAACACTCTCTAGCCCCGCCCCATTGACTTTGTGTAGAAAAAATGAATGAAAAGATACCGAATCGGCCGAGCGCATTGAAGACGCAAGCCAAACGAGAGTTATTGTTATTTTGCGCGCCAAAGTTGACGCTTTCCTAATAGGCCCAAACTTTAAGGGGGCGTGGCTCGGCGCCTCGGCATGATTTAAGCGAAAAAAAAATAAAATGGTCAGGCGGAAAAGACCCCGATAGGATAGTAGCTACCTTATAAATTTTGATTCCCTTGAGAGTTTCTGAAAATACGTTTTTTTCGACATAAACGCCCGTATCTTTTTTACGTAAACTTAGAAGGTTGATTTTTTCACAGCTTCAAGTGACCATAGATTTGAGTATATGGTTTTAATTTCAACGCGATACCTTTACGTGTTCTCGAGATAAACGGTTTTGACATTTATACGGCGTACTTTAAATCTAAATATATAAAAGAAGAAACTGACTGACTGACTGACTGACTGACTCATCTATCAACGGACAGCCCAAGCCGCTGGGTCTACAGATTCCAAATTTGGCAAGTAGGTTCCTTATGTGGTCTAGGGGTGCACTAAGAAAGGATTTTTCAAAATTCATCCCCTAAGGGGGTTAAACGGGGCTCCAAAGTTTGTATGGGGAAACAAGATTAGTTGGACTATTTTATTCGAAACTTAACAAGAGTGCTCCTATTGATAAATGAGTAGAAACGGGTTTCAGGTTTTTTCAGAATTCAACCCCTAAGAGGGGGAAATGGGGTGACAAAGTCTATAAATCAATGCACAGCCCAAACCGCTAAGTCTAGAGATTCCAAATTTGGCACATTGGTTCCTTATGTAGTCTAGGGGTGCACTAAGAAAGGATTTTTCAAAATTCATCCCCTAAGGGGGTTAAACGGGGCTCCAAAGTGAAAAAAGATTAGTCAGACTATTTTATTCGAAACTTCACAGGAGTGCTCCTATTGATAAATGAGTAGAAATGATTTTCAGGTTTTTTCAGAATTCAACCCCTAAGAGGGGGATGGGGTGGCAAAGTATAAAAATCAATGCACAGCCCAAACCGCTGAGTCTAGAGATTCCAAATCTGGCACATAGGTTCTTTATGAGGTTTAGGGGTGCACTAAAAAAGGATTTTTCAAAATTCACCCCCTCAGGGGTTGAAACGGGGGTCCAAAGATTACATGGGGAAATAAGATTACTTAGACTTCTTTATTCGAAACTTAACAGGAGTACTTACTCCTATCGATAAATGAGTTAACATTTGTGTTTCAAGTTTTTTCAGAATTCAAACCCTAAAGTGGGAAATGGGGTAACAAAGCCTGAAATTCAACATAGGTATTGTTTTATGGTGAATTTGGTCGGATGTATTACAAAAAACAACGATTTTAAGATTCAATGTGGCGGACCTGAAATACAATCATTCCCTGTTGGGGTGCGATGGGGTTGAAATGTCTAAAAATCAATATGGGTGTCGATACCGAGATTATCGGGGGTGCTGATTACGAAAATGGCATTTATTTTGAGATCCAGAAGATGGCGGATTCGACTTCTATACAGGGTTATTGTTGATTTATTGTGATGATTATGATGATGATGATTGTGATTACGATGATAATGATTGTGATTACGATGATGGTTGTGATAATGTTGATTGTGATTAGGATGATAATGATTGTGATAACGATGATAATGATTGTGATAACGATGATGGTGATTGTGATAGTGATTTTGATGGCGATTGTGATAGTGATGGTGATTGTGATACTGATTGTGATAGTGACGGTGATTGTGATGGTAATAGCGATGGTGATTGTGATTGTGACAGTGATGGTGATTGTGATAATGATGAAGATGATCGTGCTTACGATGATAATGATTGTGATAATGAGGTTAGTGATTGTGATAGTGATGGTGATGGTGATGGTGATGGTGATGGTGATTGTAGTTGTAATTGTGATTGTGATTGTGATGGTGATTGTCATAGTGATGGTGATTGTGATAATAATTGTGGTTGTGATAGTGATGACGATTCTAAATTTGTGATCATGATGATTGTGATTAAGATGAAAAAGATTGAGGTTACGATGTTAAAGATTGTGATGACGAGGATGGAGATTGTGATGATGATGATTGTGATTACAACGATAATGGTTGTGATTACGATGATAATGTTTCTTAAAATGATGATAGTGATTGTGATGGTGATTGTGGGTGATTGTGATGGTGATTGTGATGGTGATTGTGATGGTGATTGTGATGGTGATTGTGATGGTGATTGTGATGGTGATTGTGATGGTGATTGTGATGGTGATTGTGATGGTGATTGTGATGGTGATTGTGATGGTGATTGTGATGGTGATTGTGATTGTGATGGTGATGGTGATTGTGATGGTGATTGTGATTGTGATGGTGATTGTGATGGTGATTGTGATGGTGATTGTGATTGTAATGGTGTGTGATAGTGATGGTGATTGTGATAGTGATGGCGATTGTGATAATGATTGTGATTACGATGATAATGATTTTGATAACGATGATGGTGATTATGATAGTGACTTTGATAGTAATTGTGATGGTGATGGTGATTGTGACAGTGACGGTGATTGTGATGGTGATGGTGATTGTGATAGTGACGTTGATTGTGATGGTGACGGGGATTGTGATGGTGATGGTAATTGTGATGGTGATTGTGATAATGATTGTGATAATGATGGTGGATGTGATAGTGATGGTGATTGTGATAATGATGGTAATTGTGATAATGATGGTGATTGTGATAGTGATGGTGGTTGTATCAAGTCGTCGGTCGAATCACGAAAGGGCGAAACCAACAAAATTTCGGATTTTGAGTTATTTACACCATTGAATTCTAAATGTCAAGTTTTATCATGTCACGACAAGGCGTAACCAAAATCGCAGTATTTAATGACTTATGAGTAGGGCTTGCAATATCCGTTCATTTTTACTATCCGGATAATACGGATATCAAAATTTTCACTATCCGGATTATCCGGATAATACGGATAATACGGATATTTTTTAGTTTTTATTCTAAATAAAACTAATACACTTTTGTAACACGTTCTAATCAATCTCTCAAGCAAAATGACAAAGAAATAATAATCTATACCAATATTTCAAGTAACAATTACCTAAGAAAACTAGTTCACTCTCTAAAATTATACAATAGAACACCCGATACCGCACAAATAACTTGTGCGGTATCGGGTATTTTTTTCTTCTTCTCATACTTATAACAATTCCAATTAAAAATGAGATCTTACATTATCACAAAATCCTAATCAAATCAACCTATTCAAAACATAATAATTAAATAAAAATATCACTTTAGAACAAGAACTGGTTATAAGTGAGAAGCGACCGTGCGTGCGATACAATACAATACAATCTTGAAAATACGTGCAGTACCTATGGATGTAAGTTTAACTTTAACAAGTGGTCAATGTTGTTATGATCGCTGTCACTAAATTGAATTATTGTGTTGTGATTTGTGAAGAGAATAAACACTTGCAAGAGTGATTAGCTCTATATTAATAGTACATTATGGTACAGTGTGTAATGTTGGTGATTACCGCTGAGGCGCTATTGAGACCCGAGCCGTAAGGCGAGGGTCTTAAGAGAGCCGAGCACGGTAATCATTAATACACACGTGTATCATACAACGTTTTTCAACACACTTGTGAAGAAAATAATACTAAAAAATAATGTTATTTAGTAGATAAAAGATATTTGTCCTTGGAGTTTTCAGGTAGTAAACTTTCCATAACGTTAAGGGCTTCACATCTTATATCGGGCGGTGTACAACATAAATCATTTTCTTCATAACTAGTACTTGTAGACATTTTAATTAATAAATAAATATAATTTCAACAGTGAAAACGAGTTGTGAAAAATGTTTCGCAATGGCGGGAAAAATTAATAAGTTTTCCTATGCGTGCGCATGAAACAATGGCGATCGGCCATAGACTAAAATAATGAGGTTTTTGCTTTTCGCGGATAGCTTTTCAGCCACGTACAAAATGGGGAATTCAAAGTTAGAAAACAAAAGTTACATTTGAGTGAAAGTTTTATTTATTTAAAACGTACAAGTTTAAATTATCTATTTAAATACGAAGTTGCATAAAATGAGCAAGCAATAGGTTACATTAATTTATTTGTACTATTTATTGAACATGACTTTTTGTACCGAAACTTTTTTAAGAATAAAGCAACAACCACCTCAACTTATAAAAAAAATACCCTATAACTCACTTGTGAATAATAGTAATGAAAAAGTCACAGTTTGATTATAGGTCTCCTTACGTACCTAATTGTAGTAAAATTAGAGCCATTTTATGAGCAAGTGTGTTGAAAAATAAGAAATAACGTAATAACAGTTATGCACTTTGCAGATTACAGCTTTTTATTTAATTTTTAAAATAAAAATACAACTATCCGTATTATCCGAAAAATCCGGATAATGATGCAAGTAAAATCCGGATTTGAAAATCGGCGGATATCCGGATAATACGGATATCCGGATATCCGGGTTGCAAGCCCTACTTATGAGTAGTCGCGAAGGGCCCTATCTACTATTCCTTTAATTTGAAACATCACGAATAGGCGTAGCATCAGATACGTCTGTACATGTATAGTTATATTTTTTCACGAAGAGGCGTAACGTAATTTGGCGCAAATGAAACTAGGACTGTGCCTCACTGTGCAATTTGTTAGCAGCAAAGTTTGGTTTTATAACGTAAAATAATTAATTTCTTAACGTAAAATAAATAAAACCGCGGATAAATAATTACTTGCAAGTGTTCTTTGCACAAATCACAAGGTAAGTTAATAGTCACAGTAAATTGTTTATATTTCAAGCAGATTAGTCCTAAATCTGCATTTTTTTAGGTTAGTTTGTTCTAAACATTTTGTTTGTATAGCTACACAAAATATATAGGTAAGTATATTGGTAAAGTTTGACTATTCTTAAGTTATAGTGTGATTTGAAAATAAATTGGTTATTTTAATAATACTTACATTTATTGTTTCTTACAGATACGAACTGCATTTTTTCCCGAAGGATACTTTTCGTAATTAACGATGGATGTATTAGTTAGGTACGAGGAAGGATGGAACTCTAAATGTAGTCAGTTCACGAGAATTGTTGCCTATCAAAAAACGTGACAAGATAACACTTGGGACGAAAGTGAAAATGTGGTATGGGCGAAGATGGTGGTATGGTACAGTAACTGTTACAGAAGCATTGGAATCATCATCTGAAGAAGAACCACTGTCATCTTATGACCCTAAGGTACGTGCAAAAAATTGCTGTGAATACGTCAATTGCCATAACCCCATTTTGACAACTTGTGCTGAATGTACTGCTTTCTTGTGCACTGAACATTACGAAAATGGAGCTTGCTGTTCTAATTAGGGCTTGCAATCCGGATATCCGGATATCCGTATTATCCGGATATCCGCCCATTTTGAAATCCGGATTTTACGTGCGTCATTATCCGGATTTTTCGGATAATACGGATAGTTGTATTTCTATTTTAAAAATTAAATAAAAAGCTGTAATCTGCCTAGTACATATATACGTAACTGTTATTACGTTATTTATTATTTTTCAACACAGTTGCTCATAAAATGGCTCTAATTTCACTGCAATTAGGTACGTAATGACACCTATGATCAAACTGTGACTTTTTCATTACTATTATTCACAAGTGAGTTATAGGATTTTTTTTATAGGTTGAGGTGCTTGTTGCTTTGTTCTTAAAAAGTTTCGATACAAAAAATCATGTTCAATAAATAGTACAAATAAATTAATGTAACCTATTGCTTGCTCATTTTATGCAACTTCGTATTTAAATAGATAATTTGAACTTTCACTCAAATATAACTTTTGTTTTCTAACTTTGAATTCCCCATTTTGTACGTGGCTGAAAAGCTATCCGCGAAAAGCCAAAAAAAAACCTCATTATTTTAGTCTATGGCCGATCGCCATTGTTACATGCGCGGGCATAGGAAAACTGATTAATTTTTCCCGCCATTGCAAAACATTTTTCACAACTCGTTTTCACTGTTGAAATTATAGTTATTTATTAATTAAAATGTCTACAAGTACTAGTTATGAAGAAAGTGATTTATGTTGTACACCGCCCGATATAATATGTGAAGCCCTTAACGTTATGGAAAGTTTACTACCTGAAAACTCCAAGGACAAATATCTATTATCTACTAAAAAAAATAGTTTTTAGTATTATTTGCTTCACAAGTGTGTTGAAAAACGTCGTATGATACACGTGTGTATTGATGATTACCGTCCTCAGCTCTCTTAAGACCCTCGCCTGACGGCTCGGGTCTCAATAGCGCCTCAGCAGTAATCACCAACATTACACACTTGTATCATAATTTACTATTAATATAGAGCTAATCACTCTTGCAATTGTTTATTCACTTCACAAATCACAACACAATAATTCAATTTGGTGACAGAGATCATAACAACATTGACCACTTAGTTAAAGTTAAACTTACATCCATACTGCACGTATTTTCAAGATTGTATTGTATTGTATCCCACGCACGGTCGCTTCTCACTTAAAACCAGTTCATGTTTTAAAGTGATATTTTTATTTAATTATTATGTTTTAAATAGGTTGATTTGATTAGGATTTTGTGATAAATGTAAGATCTCATTTTTAATTGGAATTGTTATTGTTAATTAGGAGAAGAATAGATACAAATATTTTTTTGCAGTATCGGGTTTTCTATTGTATAATTTTAGAGAGTGAACTAGTTTTCTTAGGTGATTGTTTCTTGAAATATTGGTATAGTTAATATTTCTTTGTCATTTTGCTTGAGAGACTGATTAAAACGTGTTACAAAACTTTATTAGTTTAATTTAGAATAAAAACTAAAAAAATATCCGTATTATCCGCATTATCCGGATAATCCGGATAGTAAAATATTGATATCCGTATTATCCGGATAGTAAAAATGAACGGATATTGCAAGCCCTAGTTCTAATCATGTGGTTGATACGACATCAATACCAGACATTGAGAGATGTCATCAACACCAGACATCGAGAACATGTCGACATCAATACCAGACATCGAGAACATGTTTTTTACTACGAAAACTTACCCCACGATTGAAGATTATTTGAGTACAAAATAATTTAACTTTAATGAATGAGTATAAGAATTACTATTTATTTTGATTGGTTTTTCGACCCTTTTTTATTACTTCAAGTACAAGTATTTTTAAGATTATTAAATTACAAAATAAGATTAAACTTCAGTATACTTACCTGTTTTTTATTTAATTTATATCCAAGATACCGGGCGTAAATGAAATAAATGATATTAATTGAACATCACAAAGGGGCGTAAGTGAAACATTTTTAAAAAAAAAACGAATATCTCCACAGCCTACTATTTTACACAAAAAAGTAAAATAAATATATAAACTGTATTAACCATTAATCAAAACGAGTATTCTATAAACCTGATATAAGAATTAAGTAAAATGTTACGACGGTTAATAGTTGTACATTTTATTAAAAATCGCTCTCCTGAAAAATTTGGTAAAACTCAGATAGGCCCTTTCGTGATTCGACCGACGAAGTGATGGTGATTGTGATGATAATAATTAAATGTGATGATTATGAAATTTGGCACATAGATAGTTTATAACCTGGATTAACATGTAGGACACTATTTATCCCTTTAGTATGATTCAGTGGGACAGTAACCGAACTGCACGCGGGCGAAGCCGCGGGCAACAGCTAGTAAAGAATATTTTTTATGATTTATGTACAAATTTATACTTTTTTTTCAGATTGTTCCCTGTATTTGTAGTATAAGACGATATTACTTGCCAAATTGCATAGTTCTAGGCCAACGGGAAGTACCCTATGAATTTTGATTCCGTTGAGAGTTTCGAAATATACTCGTACGTTTTTTGCGACATAAACACCCGTATCTTTTTTTTCGTTACCTTTGAAGGTTGATTTTTCGCAGCATTATGTGACCGTAGACTTGAGTATATGGTTTTAATTTCAACTCGATACTTTCCGTTTTTCTTTACGAGGTACGGAACCCTAAAAATTAACTTACATGTACTCAAGTTATTTTGAGACGTTAATTCTTTAACTGTTCTGTAAAAAGTAATTAGAATTTACGTGAGGTTTTTGGTTGTCTATTCATTTTAATTTTAATGAAATGGTAGACAACGGCAGCAAAAATAAGACAGTTTGAGAATAACTGGCTCTGGTGATGTTTTTATATGTGCAAGTTAGTGTTAAAGTGTTCTGGAACAGCGACTACACAATGTTACTACCCAGTTCCAACACATTGTGTCAACTTTTCACACTAGTTACAAACCAAACACAAAGTTTCTAAAATGTGTGATTACAAATTAAGCTGTAAAATGTCGAAACAGCGACGACACAGAGTTACTGAATCTAGTTTCCGTCACATTTTTACTGAACCGTTACAACACATAAAAGCTAATCTCTACACAGTCGCATTGTGTCGTGTTAGTTACGAAACTGTTGCGACTTGTTACATCTTTATCAAATCTGCGACCAAAAATGGCTATATGGGTATCCTGGCGAAATGTCGGTGTACTGTTTGGTACACCTCTCCTATCCCTTCGGGATTACAGGCATATTTATATTGTTACAGGCATGTCATTTATGTTATGTATGTACCTATGTTTTTATTTTGAGTCTTCCACTGCCGCGCCGCGCCGCCGCCGCCCGTTACCGCCGTTCCGAAATTCTAATAAGTAAACATTGACCTTTGCGAATCAATAGATCAATACTAGAGTAATAATAGGTAGACAAGTCCTATAGTTGGTGCCAGTTAAGGCTGATGCTTCAGGGTAGCCGCGAAATTCAAATTTTCTTACGTTTTTTGCCATTTGCAGGCCAGTGCTAGGTTGTATGTTGATAAAAATTTTGTTCGCGATTGTAAGACGTATGTAGTTACAGAATTATAATCATCAAAATCATCAATACAACCCTCCAAGTTCGTAAAGGTCGTAGAACTATTTTTCAAAGTCAAAGTCATTGCTAGACTTTTATGAACTTGGACTGACTTGGAGGGTTGTATTGATGCTTTTAATTCTATAGCTACATGCGTCACGAAAATTTGAATTTCACAGACTGGTCGGAGGATGAGAATAGCGGTCATTGACCCACCTACATTTATTAAACTTCGTAACTTTGAAAAACAAAAAAATAAGCCTGTTCAAGTCTTGAATCGTCATCTAGTGATCTTCAACATTTTTGCTAGTAAAAAACGATACATGGTTTATTTTGGTTCGTACGAAGAGATATTAGGGAAAGGGCAATGACCGCTATTCTCATCTTAACTGGCACCAACTATAGCACTAGCGCGCGATGTAAACCTAAATACGTCGATTTTTTAAATCGAAAATCCAATTATCTTATACACCTAGCATTTTAATTAAATTGTTTCTAACAAACACAATCAGAATCATCCATAGATATGAATAAATTGCGTAGCATTAGATAGATAGGTACCATAGCGATTGTGTGTGGCTTTATTTAATCCTCCCTCGGAGTCGGAACCCATCTCATCAGCTTTAATTAAAAAACGAAACAACTGTTCTCGGCGAAAATAAATATTCAGTCCAACAGCAAACTCGATACGATGAAAATGACTGAGGAGCTTCTTCTTCTTCTTCGTATCGCTCACTGGCACGACTAATTTTAAGCATATTTTGTTACCCCAAAACTTCGACACTTCCATTCCATAGCACAGCCAAAAGTGATTCTTTTAAGGGACGTCCATTAATTACGTGAGGCAATATTGGTGATTTTTCGACCTACCTCCCCTTCCCCCTTGGTGAGATATCGTGAGATTTAACTTGACCCCCTCACCCCCCTCTAAATCTCACGTGAGATTTATCAAAATGCGTAGTTTAGTGTAAAAAAAACCGGCCAAGTGCGAGTCGGACTCGCGCACAAAGGGTTCCGTACCATTATTATCAAAAAATCACGTTTGTTGTATGGGAGCCCCCCTTAAATATTAATTTTATTCTGTTTTTAGTATTTGTTGTTATAGCGGCAACAGAAATACATCATCTGTGAAAATTTCAACTGTCTAGCTGTCACGGTTCATGAGATACAGCCTGGTGACAGACAGACGGACACACAGCGAAGTCTTAGTAATAGGGTTCCGTTTTTACCCTTTGGGTACGGAACTCTAAAAACGATACTAAGTGCTTGATTGCGTTGGATTTATTTAAAAAAAAATTGCTTAAATAATTTAATTAAATATTAATTAAGTCATCATCATCTGCCTAGCCTTTTCCCAACTATGATGGGGTCGGCTTCCAGTCTAACCGGATGCAGCTGAATACCAGTATTTTACATGGAGCGACTGCCTATCTGACCTCCACAACCCAGTTAGTACCGGGTAATACGATACCCCTTGGTAAGACTGGTTGTCAGACATTTTGGGTCTCTGACTACCTAACGACTGTCAAAGATCTACAAATGACAGCCGGGACCAACAGCTTAACGTGCTTTCCGAGGCACGGAGGAAACTCGGTATGTAATGGGTGGTCACCCATCCACAGACCAACCTAGGCAAGCACGGCTTAACCTAACGATCGATCCGAGCGGCTGTTATTATTTAGCCACGAGCTCCTCTAAATATTAATTAAGTATTGTTGTTTATGATTTAGCCATATCTTACTCGGAAAAACATGTTTACTTAATTAATTACCTACCTAGTTTTCAATTACACAACAATTTCACAATTTCTTCGCAATTTTTCACCGTTTCTTGCGGGAAAAAAAATACGTGAGACTTGCCGAGACCCCCCTCTCTCCCACGTGAGATTTGGTGAGATTCGGCTCGACCCCCTCCCCCCCAAAACGAGTAATTAATGTACGAATGAAAGAAAGAAGTAACTTTGAACTTTTTTCTGAATGCGTTTTCCCACAAAACTGTAATTTTAAAAATTTTCCTTTTCGAAGATATAAGGCCTGTGTCCCAGCAGTGGGAACAATATAGGCTGATTATGTACCATGTATGTACTATCGAGGACACTCCCGCCTGACCACCACTAAGCTCATTTTTGCTTGCACTCGCAACATAAAAACGCTCTCTAGCCCCGCCCCGTTGTATTTGTGTAGAAAAAATGAATGAAAAGATACCGAATCGGCCGAGCGCATTGACGACGCACGCCAAACGAGAGTTATTTGCGTTGTTAGTTACTTTGCGCGCCAAAGTTGACGCTTTCCTATTAGGCCCAAACTTTATGGGGGCGTGGCTCGGCGCCTCCGCATGATTTAAGCGAAAAAAATTCAAAATGGTCAGGCGGAAAAGACCCCGATAGTACCTACACACATAACAAATCACGCCTGTAATCCCCGAACACGGGTACACCCACATTGGCAAGCCTATATCTACCAACCGTGCGCAAATCCAGACTCCGCGGCTGCTACTGAGAAATTCCCAAAAACACCTGCGCGACTCGGGAATCGAACCCTGAACCTCATACTCAGCAGCCGAACTTACGACCAGTACCTACACCAAACGGGGCAGTCTACGAGGATTATGTTATTTTGCGCGCCAAAGTTGATGCTTTCCTAATAGGTGACTCGGCGCCTCCGCATGATTTAAGCGAAAAAAAATTACTTAAAATGGTCAGGCGGAAAATACCACGATAGTACTTATTATGTGTTATTTTTGAAAAGATGACTCTGTATTGAAGCGATAAATATTGCGTGCCATAATGCATGTACCTACTTAGTTAAGTAGGATTTATTAGTTTTCCTGTTGACAACAACGTAAATAATTTAAACTAAGGAAAAGTGAGAAGTGGACGTGCGTGAGAAACAATTAATTCAATTCCATATGTGCCTGTCTTAATTAATTATTACACAGTCTACACTTCGGCCGCCTGAGAGAATGCGTTCCTGACGTCTGTCAGTTGGTACAAAAATTTAGCGCGAAATTATAACATTTATTGATACGTTTTTAATAATATTATTTGTTATGTATGAGTGTAAAAAGGGTATTAATAGGTAAGTTATTTATGCTATAAGTTATATAACAACACCAATAATACTAATAGTCGCGACCTGTCAGGAACGCATTCTCTCAGCGGCCGAAGTGTAGACTAATAATTAATTATGACAAGCACTTATGAAATTGGAATTTCCAATCGAATGTAAAGCTTATCCAAGTTCGACCCCATGACCTATACTACAACGGTCGGCAACAGGCGGACCGCGGTCCATATCCGGACCGCGGAAGATCGACCCTCGGACCGCCGAATATATTCAAATTCAATTCAATTCATTTATTTAGTCAGACAAACATATCCATAAAGTCGTGCACAAATTCGCCAAACATAAAATAAAAAAAAATATATATAATAATAATAATTAAATAACATATTCAAAATATACATATTCATATAATATGTTAATCAATTCTTGAATATAAAAAAATAACGTTTTGAAGAACAAACATCGTTCGAGATTAATTGGTGTTCCGCTCGTGAACCATTCCGTCCAAAAACCGTCTGTGTAATTTTTCGCACTAATTTTACTGTTAATTAATAAATATCATAAAATGTAGTATATTGTAATTTGTAATACAATATAAAACTTAATTCGTAAAAAATCAAGTTTTTTTTTTGGACCTCGATAAAAAAATCCATCGTTTTATGGACCCCACTTAACATTACTTGCCGACCGCTCTATACTATACCTACAACAACAGAACAACTGGTAAACCACTGCTCTACAATTAATAATGAGCTGGGTTTTTTAGGTCAGTGTTATGTTGATAAAAATATTATTCACGACCGTAAGGCTGCGTCCCCACTACGTCGTCAGTTCGTGAGTCGTGACGGTTAATTTATCGTTGGTTTTTAGTTGGCAAATGTTGTGGACGACAGTAATCGCGTCGTCCTGTATGTGAACACCTCCATTTACATACACAATAGCCGACGTCCCGCGGTTTCACCCGCGTAGTTCCCGTTCCCGTGGGAGTACGGGAATAAAATATAGCCTATGTTACTCGTGGATAATGTAGCTTTCGAATGGTGAAATAATTTTTTAAATCGGTCTAGTAGTTTTTGAGCCTATTCATTACAAACAAACAAACAAACAAAGTTTTCCTCTTTATAATATTAGTATAGATATAGATAAGCCACGACACTTAAGGGCTACCGCACACTTGAGACAAAACTGTCTTGAGACAGACTATTTCCCTACTAGTGCGAACGAGACAGACTATTTATTTCTCGCTCGCGCGCGCGTGTAGGGAAATAGTCTGTCTCAAGACAGTTTTGTCTTAATAGTGCGGTAGCCCTAAAACAACACGATGATCTGCCGTCACGACAAAGTGGGAACGCGGCCTAAGACGTATCCAAAGGACGTATCTATGTATTTACAGAATCATAATCAGAGAGGGTTGTATTGATGACGAGGTGACCCGCGCAACGTCGCGCGTCGTCTGCGTCACATGAGAGAGAGAGGGTTAGAGAGAGTGTGAGTCAACCTTCAAAGATAGACATATATACCATCGCGGATTTTTTTTCGAAATATTTTGGATGTACAAAAACGATTTTTCTACAGATTTATTATATAAAGGGTGTAAAACACCTCTTAACGAAGCCGAAAGACACTTGTTCTCCTCGTCATTGCGATCATTTTTTTGTTCTGCACCATACCTGGGAACCTTCTAGTTACGGAAATATTGGGGGTCAAAGTTCCAACTTTTTGACAAGTTTTTTTTTAAATACTTACAAATTTTTAATGTAAGATTTTTAATTTAAATACCTCCACGAACCCCGTACTATTCAATCCATTCATCAGCACAATGTTTTGAGTGCGTTACATTGAGTTCTACCACAAAACATGATTTTTCACCCCAAAAAAAAAATCGTTTCCCAGCAATAATTTTTGCGTAAAGTTACTTAGTTTGATGTACAGAATGCTTGGTTGACGGCTTCGTGATGAGGTCTTTTACACCCTGTATAATAACATGTCATTTTGTGCATTCATTACAAACAAAAATCTTTTAAAATCAATACTGCTTACCTCCCATAACATGCGGCGTCAGCGGCGTGATAATATGTAGCCTAAAGCCTTCCTTGGTTTACAAAGAACATTTTTGCTGAATTTCAATTCAATCTATCCAGTAGTTTTGGCGTGAAGCCGTACCATACACACAGACAAACAGACACAGTCGCCGCATTCGAATTCTTCGTATAAAGTTCTATGCAATCTGTGCCTGTGTGCAATCTGTGTCTATGGCTGTTGTGAGATTGCACAGAAAAAATAGAATGCGGCGACTGCGGTGCGACAACACCTAATTTGTTGAAATTGATGTTATATAAGCAGTTTTTTAAGAAAAACTATTTGTTCTAGCACGGCAAAACAAATATATGTTAATATTGATCATATTTCAAAGACCTTGGACGGACTCGATACATATTTCGACGAAATCGGCTCGATAGAAAATAATTGCAAAGATTGGTCTTAAAATCATCATTAACGGTCCTATGTCTTTATTTTTTTGACGTATGGGTCTGCAATGAGAGGTTTTCCTTTTGAGGTTTTAGAAAAAAACTTAGTTTCCAAGAACTCTATAGATGGCGTTGAACTTACTATGATAGTTGGTGCCAAAGCCAAAACGCTTGAAAAAAAAAAACATTGTGTCACGTCACATACTCTCGTTGACTGACACTTTCATTTGCTTAACCTTCAGTATAACCTAAATTTCTCGCGCTTTGTTAAAATCAGTTTTTTTAGGTTCCGTTCCTTGCATTATCATACTTACTCCTAGCGCCATCTATCCAGCGAGGGAAGAGCTAAAAAGAAAATCCCTCATTCAAAACATGAAGTCAACATATTCATACCTAAACCGCTAACGAGTCATATTTCACAAATAATCCATACTTTTTTTTATCAATATTTATTCATTATTTTATTCTAAAACCTGGCCGCCCAGTAATAGTGACGTCTCGTTTTCTCCCATACAAATAGACAGTGTGCGCGATTTTGGTGTTAACAGCGCCACGTACCTACCTATTGGTTTTCATCAACATGAAAGTATTGGAATTAGGTATAAGATATTTTCTTTTTCGACCAGCTCAGGTTTTTAACTTTTAGTCAGACATGACAATGTGTAAAACGCAAAATGTGTAATAGGTATTCCACCATTGTTGGTTGGCAGTGATTCACAAAGGGAATTTGCCTGCTATAAATAAACAAAATAAACCATATTTATATTACGGTTTCAATTGCCTTCCTAAGTTGGTATGGTGATAATTTTCCTTAATGTAGGATAGGTATTAAACTAGGTACTGCAGTAAACCACAGATTGCAGGTTTGTCATAATGAGTTAAGTATATAACTAGTGCATAAATTTTAATTATTATTTTAATGTTTTTTATTTTATTTTAATCAAGTTGCTCTGTCATACTAAAGGGCTAGCTTCGGTCATAATTATCTAAACACAAAAAAAAATGATACATATTTACCTATGCAGGCAGTATTTTACGCTACGTAAATATAATATGATCTTTGATAATATGATGGGTTTTACATAGGGCCAATTAAATTAAACTATAAAAATCATAGTTACAAAAATAGTTTAATAAAATTATCGGCATAATTATTACATCCTGACAGTTGTCATTTTATAAATTAAAATAAAATATAGCGTAAGTACCTATGTATGTACAAAGCCTCAGAGGTGGTTGACAAAACATTTCCAAGGAACAGCATAATTTTATTGTTATTTAATTTGTTGAAAGTACGCGAATTTTTTTACGCAATGTCAACGCCAACGCAGTCTAGTTCACTGAGTTTTGTTTGTTTGATTCAGTTTTTATTGCCACCGACTTCTGAAGCTCAACTTCACTTTCACTTTTTTTTTTTTTTTTGAAGTCCGTTTTATTTTCTGCAAAAAGTTTTTTATTTTTTCCATTTTTCTCTCGGAACTGTTCAATATAATAGATAGCAAATCTGTCGTAATTGCTGCAATCGCTTGGATGTTTATTGTTTACACGACATCACGCCTTGCCGTCCATTAATGAAGAGTTCTCTTGTATATTTCCGAAAATCAGCATCAGATCTTACTTAACTTAAACGTGACTACCGCAAAATGATATGCGTGATGTCACGTCATGATGTTGTACAAACAATAAGACATCCATGCGATTGCAGCAATCACGACCAATTTGCAGTCCATTATTGAAGAGTTCCCTTGTATATGTCCGAAAATCAGCATAAGATCTTCACCAAATTTAAACGGGACCACCGCGAAATAATATTCTTCCAAACAAAAAAAGAACCATCAAAATCGGTTCACAGCTGCCGAAGATATCGCTATACACAAAAAAAATAAAAAAATACTGACGAATTAATAATCTCCTCCTTTTGGAAGTCGGTTAAAAAGGTTGCTAGTGCGTGTAAAATAATAAAGGGTATAAAACACCTCTTAACGAAGCCGAAAGGCATTAGTTCTCCTCGTCATTGCAATCATTTTTTTGTTCTACAGGAACCTTCTAGTTACGGAGATATTGGGGGTCAAAGTTCCAACTTTTTGACAAGTTTTTTTTAGAAATACAAGTTTTTAATGTAAGATTTTTACTTTAAACACCTCTACGACCCCCTAACTAACTATTCAATCCATCCATCAGCACAATGTTTTGAGTGCGTTACATTGAGTTCTACCACAAAACATGATTTTTCACCCCAAAAAAAAGTCGTTTCCCAGCAATAATTTTTGCGTAAAGTTACTTAGTTTGATGTACAGAATGCTTGGTTGACGACTTCGTGATGAGGTTTAAAGAACCTCACCCTGTATAGAAGTGTGTTCTCTTTCCTATATCTATGACCCTACAATAGATTCCCGTACTCCCACGGGACCGCGAACTACGCGAGTCAAACCGCGGGATGTCAGCTAGTATACAAATATAATTCATTAGCGCGTAACCGTAATTTACTGCAAGAAGACAAATATATACGTAAGTAAAATAAAACAAATGTTGCCATAATCAACGCAACGTAAACACCTAAAATATTTATTTTGATTGATGAACGATTGTTAAAATATTGTAAGTAAACGTCTCGTGATGTTGTAGAACATAACGATAGGAAGAGAAAAACATAGTCAAACATTGTTGCATGATCATTGCTAATTAGATTGGTTTTGTAAAATTGACTCGTACGTCACTCCACACACCAGCATGTTCTAAATAATAGCTGTTTACAAACAGTGATACATTTCCATTTTCCTCATACGGAACATGAAAGGTTATTCGTTGCATGTTTGTATAGTGTTACACAAAACCTGAAAATAATATGAATGCGACAATGGCACTAGCATTCATCATCTGCCTAGCCTTTTTCCAACTATGTTGGGGTCGACTTCCAGTCTAACCGGATGCAGCTGAATACCAGTATTTTAACATAGAGCGACTGCCTATTTGACCTCCACAACCCAGCACACCATCCTAAAAAGTAGTTAAAGCAGCTACAGTTAGTGCCAGTTAAGATTAGAATAGCGGTCATTGCCCTTTACCTAATATCTCTTCGTACGAACCAAAACAAACCATGTATCGTTTTTCAATAGCAAAAATGTTGAAGATCACGATAGATGACGATTCAAGACTTGGACAGGCTTATTTTTGGTTTTCAAAGATAAGAAGTTTAATAAATGTAGGTGGGTCAATGACCGCTATTGCCATCTTAACTGGCACCAACTATAGGCCCAGGCTCGCTGACCCGTTCCAAACTAAGGCCACAGACCACTATGATCCTTTTTCAAAATTCATTATAGACCGTGGCTAAAAAGGAGACTGCTAGCTAGGATGATAAGTACCTAATAGAGAAATATGGAAGAAGAATACATGTTGCGTCGACCACAAATGAACTGAGATAAGGACAGGAGAATCATGATGATGAGCTGGTAAAGGCCAAGATCAGAAGATCCCCTGATCAAGAGATGCGACCTCCACCATCCCGTACTGGGCCTGCATGGTGGATTAAGGCCCACTCCCGGTCACAACTCAGAGTAGACACAGGCCTACTCTGACCTAGGACACAGGTTCCAGGTCCCAGCCCGCTTAGCATGAACGCCGTAGACACGAAAGAGAATCGACAAATCTTTTGTTCATCTGTCATTTTGCTGTCATTGAATCGACAAAATGACAGATGAACAAAAGATTTGTCGAGTCCCTTTCGTGTCTACGGCGTTCATGCTAAGCGGGCAGCAGTGGGGACGTTATAGGCTGATATGCTGATTGGCTTGACAGGAGGAGCTCGTGGCTAAATAATAACAGTCACTCGGGTCGATCTTTAGGTTAAGCCGTGCTTACCTAGGTTGGTCTGTGGATGGGTGACCACCCTTAAACACCGAGTTTCCTCCGTGCCTCGGAAAGCACGTTAAGCTGTTGGTCCCGGCTGTCATTTGTAGATCTTTGACAGTCGTTACAGGTAGTCAGTGGCCCAAAAAATCTAACAACCATTCTTACCAAGGGGTATCGCATTACCCAGTACTTACTGGGTTGTGGAGGTCAGATAGGCAGTCGCTCCATGTAAATTACTGGTATTCAGTTACATCCGGTAAGACTGGAAGCCGACCCCAACATAGTTGGGAAAAGGCTAGGCAGATGATGGCTTGACAATGATGATTATGTGTTGCGAAATAACCAGAACTTTAGAAGTCTAGACGTGTTACTATGTTGTGTTAATGAATCAGAGTTTACGGACGTTTCGCGATAGACATCGAGGTTATATTTAATTTTTGACTTATTTATTTGCATGATGTAAAATACTGTTTTAATAAAATTGTGTGATGGATTGTCTGCTCGTATTCGATAATATTTCTGCCAGAGTTTTGATTTGATGGTACCGTACCGTAGGTGTTGTGTTGAGTTCACTGAACTACGTTTATTCAGCTTAATAAAATATGAACTGTCGAGCTTCGAGTTTCGGCCTAAAAATGAGCGCCTTAACGAGTACCTATAACCCAAATTATAAAAACCTCTTTACAACCAATCGACTCTTTTTGACAGCTCATTATCATAATATCGACCAATAACCGCAATGGAATGTCAAACTTCATGTGATTGAATGGTTACTAAGACGATGCAGACGTGACCATCTAAGGCGCATGCGCATCTACTGCATCGTGTGGGAACCGGCGATAAAAATGTACCGAATTACAACCGACTGGATATTTTGGTATATTAACAGTATGTAAAAGATCTCATCACGAAGCTGCCAACCAAGCAATCTGTACATCAAACAAAAATTATTGCTGGGAAACGACTTTTTTTGGGGTGTAGAATCATGTTTTGTGGTAGAACTCAATGTAACGCACTCAAAACACTGTGCTGATGGATGGATTGAATAGTACGGGGGTCGTGGAGGTGTTTAAAGTAAAAATCTTACATTAAAAACTGGCATTAAAAAAAAAAACGTGTTTTCACTTCTATCGGCAGTCCCCAAAGACTGCCCGTCTTTGGGGACTGCCGATAGAAGTGAAAACAAGAAGTACACGGGTCCCGCCCCAGTCGTAGCACTGGTTATGCCCCGCCCATGCCTATGTGGTGCTACGCCATAGCGGATGCTATGAGTGCTAAGAAGCGTGACCGCACGGTACGTTACGTGACGATGAGTTCAATGTTTTTCCTTCACCCAAAAAGTGCTCAACGCGCCTAAAGAAGTTTTCACTTCAAAAACTTGTCAAAAAGTTGGAACTTTGACCCCCAATATCTCCGTAAGTAACTAGAAGGATCCTAGGTATGGTGTATAACAAAAAAATGATCGCAATGACGAGGAGAATAAGTGCCTTTCAGTTGTTTTGCACCCTTTATTGTCTATAGCTATCGGAACTAACAGGAAACTTCACTGATTGCATTGCATTATGTTACGAATATGATATAACGTTTACCCTGATGAAACACAAAAGGCATTGGCTTTGGAGCGTCATTGCTCTACATCTATACTTCTATACTAATATTATAAAGAGGAAAACTTTGTTTGTTTGGTTGTAATGAATAGGCTCAAAAACTACTGGACCGATTTAAAAAATTCTTTCACCATTCGAAAGCTACATTATCCACGAGTAACATAGGCTATATTTTATCCCCGTACTCCCACGGGAACGGGAACTACGCGGGTGAAACCGCGGGACGTCCGCTAGTCTATACTAATATTATAAAGAGGAAAACTTTGTTTGTTTGTTTGTAATGAATAGGCTCAAAAACTACTGGACCGATTTAAAAAATTCTTTCACCATTCGAAAGCTACCTTATCCACGAGTAACATAGGCTATATTTTATCCCCGTACTCCCACGGGAACGGGAACTACGCGGGTGAAACCGCGGGACGTCAGCTAGTACATAATATAAGGATAAAGATTACCATTGTTGTCCCATATCACAATGCATGTCATCAGTATTACTTGTACGATATTAGGTGGTACGAGGTGGTAATTTATAAAAATGACCTAGTCGCAAGAGAAATAAACTTTACCTCGATCTTGGGCCCAGCAAATAGGTACCAGAAGTTAGCACTGTGAAGAGAGAATAAATGACAAATAAATAAAATAATACATTGTTACCCTAGGGGTGAAAGTAACTTATTTAGTCCCGAGACGGGGTTTGGTGCCCGAGCGAAGCGAGGGCGCTAATAGTTCGAGGGACTAAATAAGTCTTTAACCCGAGGTAAACACTGTGCTTTTCATTACGAATACAAGGAAAGTAAAAAAAAAAAACATACAACTCGAAAAAACTAATGAAGATCGGAATTCGAATGGGGTAGATGACACACCAATCAATTGAGATACTTTTTAAGAGCTGTCAAAACGCGGTTCTCTAATAGACTTTGTATGGCAATAGCCTACTGTGACGTCACTGTTTATTCAACTCAATGACTCGACTATTTATTGATTTCAAAGCAACTAAAAATCGAATTTGGCAATTAATTGAAAATAAATCGGGTTTTCAGGCCCAAAATAAAGTGTTTTTTTTAGAGAAAGGTGTCTTGGAATTATTGTTTTATGGTGTCATCTACCCTATTGCCGCTTTCCCACATAGTTTGCTTTTTTTTCTGTGGCCGGCCAGCTACCTATTCAGCCAATACCTATTTTTCATTTTCATCATCGAAAAATGGTAAATATTTTTCCCAAATCTATGTTATTTTAAAGAAATAGTTGAAACTTAATTATAATAAAGATATTTAAAAAATATATATTCTTTAATTAATACTTGACTTTATGTTATTTCAATTTTACATCGTGGCTGTATAGAAAGTTGAAACATGGTTCAATAGAAAAATGAACCATTTTCCATTTTTTTTTAATAATTTGACAGCTGTCAGTTGAAAACGATTCTCCCTAGGGCTGAAAAGTATTACTTTCAACCCGCTCCTCAGGCAACTTCAGACCTACTTTCAGAGTATGAGTAATGAAAAATAATTTTCAAGTACCTAACTAAGAAAACTCATCGACATGTGCCTCCTACCCGTCCTACGGTGCGCAAAGTTGGTCACTTACTGAACAACAAAAGTCCAAGCATAAGGCTGATGCTCCAGGATAGCCCGCGAAATTTAAATTTTCTTACGTTTTTTGCAATTTGCAGGCCAATGCTAGGTTGGTTGTTGATCATAGATAATACACTATATAATTGTTGATTTAACAACCAACTTGTTGTTCGCGAATCGCGATTGTAAGACGTATGCGGTTACAGAATTATTGGTGCCGATTCCCTTGTTCACAAACTAAACTAAATTTAAGTTGAATGCATCATTTTCTTTCTATTTCATTATGAAAAGTACAGAAGATAAATATTAGTTTAATCCTGTCAAATTAGTCAGCACTCAGCACCTGATGTAATTTGATGTAATTTTAGTAGTCAACTTTTTAATCGCGTCTAAAACTTGTATGGCGCTGATTAATTTGACAGAACATAACTAAAATTTACCTTCTGTCCTTTTCTTAATGAAATAGAAAGAAAAAGGTGCACTGAACTTAAATTTAGTTTAGTTTAATTTGTAAACAAGGGAATCGGCACCATAATCATCAAAATCATCAATACAACCCTCTAAGTTCATATAAGTCTAAAAACGATTTTTTCAAGGTCAAAGTCATTGCTAGACCTTTATGAACTTGGAGGGTTGTTTTGATGATTTTGATGATTATAATTCTGTAACTACATACGTCTTACAATCGCGAACAATACTTTATCAACATACAAGTACAACCTAGCACTGGCCTGCAAGTTGCAACGACGTAAGAAAATTTGAATTTCGCGGGCTGGTTGGAGCATTCACCTTAAGATTTGCCAGCGAGCGATGGAGCGCAGCATAATAGGTGCCAAGCGATCAAATCGCGTTAGAAATACCACCCTGCGCTCCATAACCCAAGTAGCTGATGTTGGAGTTAAAATAAAACAGCCAAGCTAAAGTAGGAGTGGGCTGGCCATGTCGTGTGCGTTTCGACCACGCGGCCACAGCGTTTTTTTTTTTTTTAAACTGCCAAGATCTTGTAAAAATTTGTAAAAGTTGATTCCCATTTGAGCAGCATCTACTCTAATAAGATCTTATCTAACTGCTATCCCTCTTACCTCTTAGCTACCTAGCAAGAAAGTTTTCACTTACCTACGTGACTTCGCTCACCTCATGACTTTATTGTGCGAAGGTGTGACAACATCCGATTCAATCACTTAGTTAGAAGATAGATTCTTGGAAACGAGTATTGTTTGTATTGACCAAGTAAAGAAGTAACGGAAATGTGTGACTTATTTTCTAACTGATAAGTGTACTAATTGACTACATAAATTAGGTACCTGCATAGTGTGGTTCACATTTTGCTAATGTCTGGCCTGAATTTCTGTCGCGCTGAAGTCGGTCGCGTGCGTCGGTCGCGCGTACGAGTATACATTGTGAGTTTGTGAGTATACTGCGATGCTGACGTCACCGGCGCGTATTTGCTACTGTTTTTCTCACCGACATCGCGACCGACCGTGCGCGATCGACCGTCAGCGTGACACGAATTCAGGCCTAAATAACCATTGCTCTCGAAACGGTGAAGGCAAACATTGTGCGGAAACCAGCATGTAAATACAAAAAGCCTTTTAATCCCATTAGCTTTTATAATAAAACGCACAAATGTTTATTTCTTTTTTTTTGTACTTTTCAGGTTACTTACCCGCGCGGTACGTCCTGGCTACCCTCGGGTCTATAGGCTTCGCTATAGTCTATGGTTTGAAGGTGAATCTCTCCGTGGCTCTGGTGGCGATGTTGAACCATACTGCAATCAAAGTGGCCCTGGGTCCGAAAAAGAATGAGACCGTTGCGGTGACCCCCGGTGATGAGGTGTGCCAGGGAAGCGCAGATAGCGCAGTAGTAAGTACTTACTTACCAGTATTAAAAAAAAATCGGAGCAGTCTTTGGGGACTGCCGATAGAAGTGAAAACAAAAAGTACACAGGCCCCGCCCCAGTCGTAGCACTGGTTAAGCCCCGCGCATTCCTATGTGGTGCTACGCCGTAGCGGATGCTACGAGTGCTACGAACGGCTACGAAGCGTGACCGCACGTTCGTGACGTGATGTGGCAATGAGTTCAATGTTTTTCCTTCACCCAAAAAGTGCTCAACGCGCCTAAAGAAGTTTTCACTTCAAAAAAGTTTTCGTTAGTCTGTGGTAACACAGCTAATTAGCTAGTAACTTTGTCGTCGTGAAGTGTTGATGCTTCGACCAAATCTGTTACCTCAATAGTGTCAGTCATGTACGTAGAATAGACTGATAGCGTCTGTAGTAGCCTAGTTTTATTTTATTTATACATCGTAATCGAGGAGCTTGTGGTCAAATAATAACAGCCGCTCGGGTCGATCGTTAGGTTAAGCCGTGCTTGCC
This sequence comes from Xestia xanthographa, assembly GCA_905147715.2. NCBI lineage: Eukaryota > Metazoa > Arthropoda > Insecta > Lepidoptera > Noctuidae > Xestia > Xestia xanthographa. The sequence continues at coordinate 8,373,590 of LR990660.1, read as the reverse complement.
TAGGTTGGTCTGTGGATGGGTGACCACCCATTACATACCGAGTTTCCTCCGTGCCTCGGAAAGCACGTTAAGCAGTTGGTCCCGGCTGTCATTTGTAGATCTTTGACAGTCGTTAGGTAGTCAGAGGCCCAAAAAGTCTGACAACCAGTCTTACCAAAGGGTATCGTATTACCCGGTACTAACTGGGTTGTGGAGGTCAGATAGGCAGTCGCTCCATGTAAAATACTGGTATTCAGCTGCATCCGGTTAGACTGGAAGCCGACCCCAATATAGTTGGGAAAAGGCTAGGCAGATGATGAGATGATGATCGTAATGCGCTAAGTCAGTTCAAAGTGTTACTAGTTTACTTACTTACTACCGATTTGCGGTCAAGTGGAACACTGGGCGACAAATAAATAGTATAACAAGCCAGTAACCCAAGCCAGTATAACAAGGCCTCGCTTTGTATAGATTTCCCGTACAATGTGAGATCCGTATAAACTGGTTCTTTATAGCTTGATCGGTCGTCGTGCGTGCCTATTTTACTTATCTGCTTTATTGTAGCAGGTGCAGATAAGTCGATCCTAGTGACTAGCAAACGAGTTACGAATTGTTCCTGACAGACACCTATGTTATAATAAAACCAGCCAAGTGCGTGTCGGCCCACGCGCAGTGTAGGGTTCCGTAGTAGCCCGTTTTCACAATAAAGAACGATTTATAGATTATGTATTTGGTACAAAATTATTCAACACCCAAGTTCAATTGATATTGGTAGGTACACACCCCTACAAAATGACAGCTTTCTAGTATACTAACGGTCTCTTAGCAAAACCTCGGACAGACGGGCATGACGAAACTATAACTGGGATAAAAAGTATCCCATGTGTAATCCAGGTTATACACTATCTGTGTGCTAATTTTCATTCAAATCCGTTCAGTAATTTTTACGTGAAACAGTTACAAACATACTAACCTATAAACATACTCATCTATACTAATATTATAAAAAATACACTAAAAGAAAAACAAAAAAAAAACACTAAAACAAAACCACAAAAAAGTGAAAAATAACTTTAGCTTCAGAAGCCGGTGAGAAAAACACCAAATCAATCAAAGGTCAAGTTTCAGAAGTCGGTGACCTTGTTTAATTGATTTAGTGTTTTTGTCACCGACTTCTGAAACTTGACCTTTGATTGATTTGGTGTTTTTCTCACCGGCTTCTGAAGCTAAAGTTATTTTTCACTTTTTTGTGGTTTTGTTTTAGTGTTTTTTTTTTGTTTTTCTTTTAGTGTATTTTTTTGTCCTTTTCTTTTTGTGTTTTTTTTGTTTGTTGTTTTTTTTGAAGTCGGTTTTATTTTTGGCAAAAAAGTTTTATTTTATTTTTCCATTTTTAGTTGTAATATCCTATACTTACTAATATTTGCTATGCATTCATTGTACATGGTTAACAATACATGTCATGGTAATAGGCTTATCCCCAATAAATGGAACATAACATGCCATAACTGTCGAAATCTGGGTGTACTGTACACATCTATGTACCCCTTAGAGCAAACAGGTGTAATGTTACGTCATGATGTTGTTTAAACAATGAACATCCAACCGATGGGAGCTATCACAACAGATTTGCCGTCTATTTTTGAAGAGTTCCATTGTATATCTCCGAAGATCAGCATCAGATCTTCACCAAATTAAAATGGGACCACCTCAGGAGTATACTTTTTCAAATAAAAAAAGAATTTTGAGAATCGGTCCACAAATGGGAGAGAAATCAGGTAAATTGTACACTTCTGCGTACCCCCTCAGAGCATACAGGCGTGATGTTCCGTCATGATATTGTATAAACAATGAACATCCAACCGATTGGAGCTATCACAACAGATTTGCCGTCTCTTTTTGAAGAGTTCCATTGTATATCTCCGAAGGTCAGCATCAGATCTTCACCAAATTAAAATGGGACCACCTCAGGAGTGTACTCTATCAAATGAAAAAATAATTTTGAAAATCGGTCCACAAATGGGAGAGAAATCAGGTAACATACATAAAAAAAAAAAAAAAAAATACATACACACGAACATATAACCTCCGCCTTTTTTGAAGTCGGTTAAAAAGAGGTAACATTTGTTTGTAAGTTTGTATTTATGGAGTAATCTCCGGAAGTAATAAACCAATTTTAAAAATTGTTTCACTGGTAGAAAGCTACATTATTCGTGAGTGCTATAGGCTATATTTTATTCCCGTACTCCCACGGGAACGGGAACTACGCGGGTGAAACCGCGGGACGTCACCTAGTTTATAATAGTGTGATTTGTGTGACCATACCTTGAAATGTCGTTGTCCAACCTCCAAAAGGACATAATAGCTTTATGGAATACTATTTGATCACTCAAAATTTATGGGGTTGCCTATACTGTCCGATAAAGTGGAATTAGCAGCGTTTTCATTTTGGGCGACACCTGAATGAATGCCAACAACATTGAATATTCAACTCTCGGCCCAGCGCCTAGAGTCGCAAACCCAACAGAGCGATAATATTCCGGCAATTTATTAGCCATAAGTTTGCCCGTTGATTACCATTTACGTACGCCTGCGTCAAGCCTATTAGGTAACTGGTAACTACTTAGTTAGTTGAAAAACCTCTTTTTCAATACACTTTCTCGAAAACTGGTCCATAACGCACTACGATTAGGTACAACATGCAATGTATTTCACACGTGTGCGATTTTTTCCACTTTCCTGCACGTGTGCGGGAATGAAAATTGCCACAGATAACTATACCTATACTTAGTCCAAATTGGTTCAATGTCTATAGCCTGAGGTGAATGTTTTTTTTTTATTTTGTCAAAGCACTACGCGTCTTTACGGCATAAATATTTTTTGAATTTTAAAATTGTGTTTTTAAATAGAATATCATAGATAAACATGATTATTTAAAACTAATAGTTACTTTTATACACAAATTAACATTTATTTGTGTTCTGAATTCAAAAATATAAAATAAATCTATTTTTTATATTAGGCTGTTTAACGGCTTCATACCATTGCCTCTCTTTCAACCTGGCGAGACCAAAGCACGAAAAAAAAGAAAATTTAAATCATAGTTTCATAGTTCGTGACAAAAATATTATTCGTTATTTTATTTTATTTCTTCAAAAGTGTATTGAAAAACGTCGTTTGATACACGTGGACATTTGTTATTGCAATTCTCGGCTCAAAAACACCCTCGCCTACGGCTCGTGTGTTATAATTCCGCCTCGATTGCAATAACAAACTTTCTCCACTTGTATCAAAATGTACTATTCTAGTCGGTCAAATCAAAATGTATGGTGTACGTTCCCCAGCAGGAAAGTGTCTCCTAGAGATAAATGAGTGTAACGTTTAGTTAGTGCCTTATCTGCTGTCAATGTGTCAACGACAGGGGGTACACATTTTTTATGTGGGGGCACATTGACAGCAGATAAGGCACTAATTAAACGTTCCACTCATATAACTATAGGAGAGACTTTCCTGCTGGGGTTACGTACACAAATGTATGGAGCAGCTGATTTTTGTTTTAATTTCCGGTGAAAATTTTCTATGTGGGTTGTTAATCATATACCTACCTACACAAGGTACCTACTATATACGTGGTAGGTAAGTGTGTGTGTGTACATACAGAAAATGGCCAATCTAAATAAATAAATAAATCTTGGTGTTTTCCACAATCTATCTGCTGTTGAACATTTATGACCCTATTTGAAAGAGGGTATCTCAATCACACTCTGGCGCTTCTTCACTACAAGGAAAATCAATAACTTAATTGTCTTGATAAAAAAGTTCTCTGAATGTCATATCAAATTGACCTGAATTATAAACTGGCAAATAAACATGAGTTCTTTTTACACATCACAGCAATTGGGGCGATCGTAAACTGCTATTTAAGAATGCATTTCATTGCTTACATCAATGTTTCACTTTTAAATCAGCTCTTTAGTTGAGGTTTGCGACATCATAAATTTCGAATTCCAGGTTACAGCTGTCACGGTAAAGATAATTATTTGCGTAATATGTGACATTGTTTTAATTTCGTATGAGGAAAATCATGTGATAATGTTGTCCGGTTTTACCTACAGAAATCTTCCTTTAATGTGCATTTATTGTACATCACATTTGACTAATAGGATAAATATAATTTAAAACAATAACGTACAACGGGCGGCCTTATCACGTAGGTATACAGTCAGGGACCTACGTGCTCGTAGCCATGTGCACCTTAAGGCTGTGCTTAAGGGCCTATACTACCTCAAATGGCTTAGCATGATCCGTTACGCCTAAAATACTGCAGCATTAATTTTGAAATAAATATATGGTAAAGTTGAGGATTAATGTTAGGTCTTATGTTTGGCGAAAACACGATTTCATAAAATTTTCTCGATAGAAAAAAATCCCAAAGTTACCTCCAAATCGAACAATAAACCGCTGGTATTCAAAAAGTACTTCAAATTAGATCATGAAACTTTGTATACTAACTGAACTAACTATAAAGCAGGTCTTATGTTTTTTTTATTTTTTCCAAAAGACGAAAATTTGATTTTATAAAGAATAAAAACCACTCATTTCGCACTATTCGGCCGCAGTGACTGACGTAACAACCGCTTTGAGCTAAGCGTCCACATGTCCGCAGCGGACGCATCGTATCAAACGGATCGTAGTATTATTGAACAGATTCCGATCCGTACGGTGCGGATCAGTGGACGCACTTGTGTGACTTTCTATACAAAGAATACTACGATCCGTTGAGTGCGATGCGTCCGATGCGTACGATACCGACAAGTGGACGCTTAGCTTTGTAGTGCAAGCTGATTAGAACGTTATTCTAACAGTATTACAAACGAAGTTTGAACCATCACAAATAGAGTTGCTAATCTGAGGTAGTATAGGCTCTAAATAACTAGACTATAGGTAGCCGATTTGCCAAAACCTAGGTCAATCGTTCAAGCCTGCTTCAAACTATAAAAAGTCGACCTTGATATGTCATAACCATAACACCGTTGATTAACTTTTTGGATCGATTCCAAACGGCCCGAATGATTCTGGAGAAAGAATTTGTAATAAAAACAATATCTTTTTATCTTGAGTAATAGGGTTCATTTTATTTTTAGAGCGTTTCAAGTTTTATGAGAAGTTATTTTCGTTGTGCCCTTTTCGGGGGTTGAAATCCTTTCCAACCTTTACAGACAGACAGAGGACATAAGGTCATCGCTCCTCGTAAAATGTAGTAATAAGTAGCTCGCATGACGCATCGTATAACTTTCTTTCGACCTTCTGGTACCTACTTACTTAAAATGATCAGAATTGGTTTCATAACAAGAATCAATACAATTTCTGTGATGATGAAATCAGGCGGTCGAATACGCAAACGCATTGCATTTGAAGTTAAATATAGTACAGGGTGGCGAATTAGTTCTCTGTATCCTTCAAGGTGATGAGGAACCCTAAATAAACAAACAAATATCTGATTAAATAAAAATCTGGTATAAATATTGTAAATGTGTAAAAATATTGAAAATGTGATAAAAATAAAAATCTGATAAAGAAGTACATTTTGATACAAATGGAGAAAGTTTGTTAACAGGTTGAAAAACACTGATCTATGATATTCTATTTATAAACATAATTTGAATACCTATTCAAAAAATATTTATGCTGTAAAGACGCTTAGTGCTTTGCCGAAATTAAAAAAAAAAAAACATTCACCTCAGACAGGCATTGAACCAATTTGGACTAAGTATAGGTATAGTTATCTGTGGCAGTGGCAATTTTCATTCCCGCACACGTGCGGGAAAATGGAAAAATCGCACGCGTGTGAAATACATTGCATGTATATATATTTCTCAGCTTGGCATTCATCATCTGCCTAGACTTTTCCCAACTATGTTGAGGTTGGCTTCCAGTCTAACCGGATGCAGCTGTATACTAGTATTTTTAACCGACTTCAAAAAGAAGGAGGTTCTCAATTCGACAGGTAGTTTTTTTTTTAATGTATGTACACCGATTACGCTGAGATTTAGGATCCGATTTACGTGATTTTTTTTTAGTTTGAAAAAAAGGCAAAGGATAGGTATAATGTAACTAATAAAAAAATACTTTTCTAGCCTTTATAACGGCGAACTCTTTTATTAATTGGCCACCAGGCGAGTGAATTGCGCGCTCCGCCGCTAGTTCGACGTGAACACACACTAACACCTCACTCCAGGCCCGGACTGGGACCCAAAACCGGCCCGGGCATTTAAAGAGACGGTCGGCCCTCCACTCTCAAGAGAAAGGAAAACTACTAATGCTAAAAGAATAGCGACGCAGTCAAACGAAGGCGCGCCAGTTTTTGAGTCAGAGGGGGGGTGCCACTGGTGCCAAGTTTTCACTAAAAAGAATTTGCTAAAATAATTGATAGAAGTACTAATGACTAAATTTGAAGAGTTATTTGAAAAGTCTAGGAACTAAAAAAATATTTTTTATCTCTCCGCTCTACTACTCGACATAAGGAGACAATTTTAATAACAAAAAGAAGTAAAGCTCCAAGAACGAGCGAGCTCGCAAATTGAAACACCCTACCTTGGACAGGTTAAATTGTTTCTACCCTTTATACAAGAGTTACTTGGTCGAGTTGCAGACAATGCCAACATTCAAGAGGAAGTAGAATGCAAGAGCGAGCCAAGCGAGCTCGAAAATTTTTTGCCACTCGCCTTGGACAGGCTAGAATTGTTTCGACCTCTTGGAGTTACTTGGTTGACTTATAATAGACAATGTAAGGATCCAAGAGAAAGTAGGTTGCAAGAGCGAGCGAAGCGAGCTCTAAAATTTTTGATACCTTGCCTTGGACAGGTTAGAATTGTTTCGACCTCTTGGAGTTAATTGCTTGACTTATAATAGACAATGTAAAGATCCAAGAGAAAGTAGGTTACAAGAGCAAACGAAGCAAGCTCGAAAATTTTTACATCTTGCCTAGAATAAAATTTTTAAAGTTTTGTACCTATGCATGCCAAAAATGCCTATTAAGGTCTCAGGGCAAGGAGTTCTTAATTTAAGTATTTCAGTCTCTGTCTATACCGGTCGATCATGCAAAAATCCAATCGGAGTGCTAATCCAGAGGCAGAAAAAAAGAAACCTTTGTGATAAAAGTTTCGCAGGGTTCAAAGTACGAACCACGCGCGTTGGTTTAGAAAAAATGTTTAAGTTTCTAGCGGTAGTACCATCGATCACCAATAAAAAACTTTTTTATTAGTGATCGATGGGTAGTACGGCTCATTTTAAGCCTTAATAATATTTTAGTTTGAGTGTGATTGTACTTACTGTACGCTACAAATTATTACGTAATTAGTAATTCTATGGCATCAGGCAGGAAAATTAAAAACATTTAAAAATCCTGAGCCTCTAGAGCAGTGGTCGTCATACAGAGAGCCGCGGGACGCATGGCGGCCCTCGGGTGATATTTATGCGGCCCGCAACAAAACAAACGATTTCAGTAGATAATATCAAAATATGATTTTGCACAAGAAATTAATTAAATAGATGTAAACTTACTCGTGCAATCCGTTCGCTTACTTTAAATTAATTGTTTGCTAGTTAGTTCATTGAGTTGGCAAATAAAGATATCACATTGGTCACAGGTAACAATTGCCATACAAAATCCGGGCAATCGCGTTTGGACAGCTGATAAAAATAGGTCCATAGATTGGTAGTGTCAACTAAAATGATATAAGAATGTGCGGCCCGCAGTGATACAGATACCGGCACGGTTCTTGAACGCTCGGCGGAAGAGTGGGGATCGCTTTGCGCATCGTGCACCTATACGCGCCCCACTTCATACCACCAAAGGGACCCAATAACTCACTTTTGCGCAGGTGAAGGTCAGCGCTCAAGAATCGTGCCGATGATTGTACCTCACATTGTCCTATGTGGCCCTTCACCAGAAAAGTGTGACGACCACAGTTCTAGGGTCCAAGAGTAAATGGAATTAGGTACTCAATAGGACGTTATTTTAATCGATATATTGCGATGTTTTTTTTAAAATAGAAAATAAAGTCGACCGCCAGTCGGGCACACCGACTATCGGGCATCCGGCCCATCGGGCATTTGCCCGATTTGCCCGTATGGCCAGTCCGGGCCTGCCTAACTCTCACGCATTTGATAATGAAACTTTACTTGGGAAGAGACTGGAGGGACCCCACGACACAGGGTATCCTAGTGTGGAGTCCAGGGAATTTGTAAAAATGTAGCGCTTAAGGATCATTGTTTTTTTATATGAAGGGGCGCCTGTGGCGCCTTTTCGTATCCGGCGCCCTGGGCGGTCGCCCACCCTCGCCCCCCCCTAACGCCGCTACTGTAGACCGTACGCAGCACATCGATTGGGGTACAGTCACGGAGTTTATTATACATATATATTAACAGTTTATTAATTACACGGAATGCTTGATTTTTTACGTTTTCTGTTTTTAGGAAGTTGATGGACCCTTCAATTGGAATTCAGACATTCAAGGCATTGTCCTTAGCTGTTACTTCTGGGGCTATTTAGTATCACAGCTTCCCGGTAAGTTTTGAACCCAGGGCGTAGCCTAACGTCTCACCCTAACTATTTTTTTTTTAATCTGATGAGTAGATCCAAAGATTACCCCGTATATCCAAAGATTACCCTGTATATCCAAAGATTACCTCGTATATCTAAAGATTACCCTGTATATCCAAAGATAGCCCCGTATATCCAAAGCTTACCCTGTAAGTATATCCAAAGATTACCCTGTATATCCAAAGATATTATAGCCCCGTATATCCAAAGATTACCCTGTATATCCAAAGATTACCCCGTATTTATCCAAAGATTACCCCGTAAATCCAAAGACCCAAACTTTACCTCTCTATGACAATCATAATAGCATGGTAAGGTTTGATGTTTTATTGAATAAGCTTTATCCCCCAGCTGCCCGCATCGCAGAGCTGTACTCAGCGAAATGGGTGATGTTCTTCAGTGTGTTCATCAACGTGGCTTGCACTCTGCTGACCCCAGTCAGTTGTAAGATACACTACGTCCTCGCCGTGATCATGAGGATCGGTGAAGGTATCGGAGGGGTAAGTTGTTTGTTTTTAAATTTATATCCTTACTTGATCTACCCCTGTTTGGCACGGTCTCCTATCGGGTTTAAAACTATCTTGTCTTTGAAGCTGAAACTAATACACATGCACAAAATTCAATTTAAATCGGTTGGGTGTTTTCTGCCTACCCACAGGGTAAAAAGGCTGTATGTTACTGGACAACTACAACGTTTGTTGTACGCATTATTGAAATTCGCAAAAAACTATTTGATCATCATGTATGGTAAAACTAAAAAAAAGTTGTAAATTTTCCAAAAATCATTAAAAAAAAGTTGAGCATTATCATGTTCTAAATCACCACACGAGAGGTTGAGCGATTATATTATGTTACACCTTGTTGTATTTCTATTTTCATGATAATAGATTATACATAGATACCTACATAGTATTACGTAGGTACTTCTACATAAAGAGAATCATGCGGTATTACCCATGCATTCATGAAATCAAGTATTATTATTTCTCTTTCTATTGGGATCATTGTCCGCAACGACGTCAACTGTATTTATTGATTTCAATGTGTACGTTGGCGCCTCATAAGCACCTATTTATAGACTCATTACTGTTTCTGTAAATATAATATAGAAACATGGCTACAAAACACAGCAACAGTATGAATGTGGATGGGTACATGATGGCTAATAAGAGTATACTTAGAGGAAGACCAAAGAAACGATGGATGGACTGTGTGAAGGATGATTGGGTAGAAAGGAGGTGACTAGGTATGGAAGAAGATGATTAATGCTGCACCGACCTCAAATGTATGAGGGCTATCGTTTTTGAGCTCACCAGATGGCGCCGCGTATTCGGAATCTATACCTTCAGCCAACGCTCTATAGTGTTGAGTTCGGATATACAATAAAAAATGTATACGCCCGTGCTAAGGATTTCAAAATATACCCGACCGCAACATTTTTCTGGGGTATACTTTCATGTAGGATACTCCATTTTGCTATACTGTAATGTATACCCGTTTCACTGTCTCTCTACTTTTAATTGGGTAGTATTTAAAGGCATAGAAGTAACGAACCACCAGATTTAGCAAAATTTAACGGCAAAAAACAAAAAAAAAATGATTGCCAAAATTAGTAAATGATCACCAAAATTAATCCCCATTTTAGCGTGAAATGAGAACCAAAACTAGTTAAAATTAGAGTTAAAATTAGTTAATGATCACCAGAAATTGAACTGTTATGCTCTTGCATCCGAGTCAAGGGAGACCCGGTCGACGGAGCCCCGCTTCGCGGGGCTCCTACTTCTGAATGGTTTATAAAAAAACCGGCCAAGAGCGTGTCGGGCCACGCTCAGTGTAGGGTTCCGTAGTTTCCCGTCCATCACAATAAGTGTTCCCACTTATGAGTTTAAAGGTGGGTATTCATTATGTAAAAATGCTTGCATATACGAATATACTACAAACTTAGTCCAGAAATTATTTTGTACAACTTTTTGTCTTTTTTGTACAAAAACTCTTGTTTCCATCAAGTTCAAAATGATTTTCCTAGAAAGTCCTTATAAAGTTTTACTTTTCAGATTTTTTTCATATTTTCTAAACTTATGGTTCAAAAGTTAGAGGGGGGGGACACATTGTTTTTTACTTTTGGAGCGATTATTTCCGAAATTATTGACATTATCAAAAAATGATTTTAGAAAACCCCTATTCATTTTTGAATACCTTTCCAACAATATATCACACGTTAGGTTTTTTTTTATCAGGAAGAGATTTCTTAAAAATAACAAAGAAAACTATATTGTTGTTACAAAAAAAAGCTACAGTCTTCTAAATAATAATTGGAGATCACGTTTACTGAAAAATTATAATTTCAGCATTATGAGTTGAAGTGAAACCGAGTTTTTTTAAATTCTATCTATTTAATAAAAACTATGTATAAAAAAAAATAGAAAATATAAGTATTTTAAGTAAGTAGTAGGTATCATAATTATATTTTGTTTGTTGTTAACACCACACTACAATACACGTTTACTCGGTAAAATATTCGATTCGACTGCGTTAGCGACGAGTGTGGCGAAGCGACTAGGCTTACTAAATACGGAGACGCGGTTCATCGCGCGGTGCGTTGTGCGGCGCAGCTCGCTTTCAATTCAAACATAATATGACGATTAACTATGTATTAGTGTTTACGGAGAAGCAATTTTACGCGCGTTTACTGAAATGCAGCGTTGCGTTGGCCGCGGCGGTGCATGCGGCTTCAAACGCGCTAATACAAATTATATCGCAGATGACACCGCCTCTCCGTAAACGGGAAAACGCGCAACACGCCGCACAACGCGCCAAACGACGCGCCGCGTCTCCGTATTTAGTAAGCCTAGTCGCTTCGCCATACTCGTCGCTAACGCGTAAATGAGCACTGGGCAGGGACAGGGGGGGACAGGGCCGCGCGTGCGAGCGAGAAAGCAAGTTGCGACTCGTTGCGACGGCGCGCCGCGCGCCGCACGCTTTACTCGGCGACGACGCGTCGACATGAATTCACGGCGACGGCGGCGCGCCGGCGCGGCGCTCATATCTAAGGGGGGCTACCCTAATAAAACATTTTTTTCCAATTTTTATTTTACCACTTTGTCGGCGTGATTGATATTGTTACGAGCTGGGTATGGGATAAATTAATTACTACCGATGAAACAACTGAATAACTTTAATCACAAAACACTTCAAACTCAATCACAAGTACACTACTGATCACTATTCGCTAGATATCGCACTCACAAGTTCACTTTGATTCGTCCCGTACTGTAGCCAAAATGATACTGCCTGCTCCCACAAACACGTCGACTATTTATACGACAACCGAACGTTTGAGAAAGATCCATAAGTTCCCAGAATCTTCTAGGCAATTCATACTAGGTCATTGTCCTTAGAGAAACTTCCACAACTTTTGTACACAGGAAAGAAATAGGTACTTTATGCCCTGGGCGTACGGTCGAAATTACAATGACAACTTCCTGATGTATTTTATAGGTAGTTTGCGAATTTACAAAATACAAAAATACAAAAATATTTATTACTTCTCAAACATTGTGTCATACATAAATTGAGGCAGCCCCAGTAAGTTACAATAGTACTTGTGTCGGGGCTGTCTCGCTCTTCCCATAGGTGGTATCCTAACAATGAAAATTAAGTCAACGAATATAATAAAAATGCAATAAAAAGGAAATAAAAAAATAAATAAATGATAGTTAATTAATTAATTAATTACTTAAGCAGCTCTCCTTGTATTTTTTGCGTGCGTGTGTATTTGTGTGCGTGTGTGTGTGTTTTGTGTGTGTGTGTGTGTGTATTTGTCTGTGTGTGCGTGTGTGTGTGTGTTCGTGCGATAATCCAGATAATTATCCAATATGTTAGCCTACCCTGATCAGAATGTTTTCTGTTTCTTCATATGTTAGAGATCTTAACCAATCACTTATTGTTCTTTTACAATCGTATAACCGCATGGGATATATTTCACACTTAAGATTCAGTTTATTGTATATGTAGGTGGATTGTGTAACATATTGACGGCTAGCAAATGCTGATCGAACCCCTGGAGAGTAGGCCACAATATCTCTGCGCCTTCTGCTCTGAGTATCTGGGTTAAAAGGAAGACATTTATGCAGGGTTAAGGTCACATTTAGAACATAAAGCTTTCTAATTGAAAGCAAGTTGCTGACTTTAGAGAGGTCTGTTGTGGGGAACCTAAACGGTTTAAAATACATCACCTTGATAAGTGATCGCTGAGCTCTTTCCAGATCGAGGAATTTCATTTTGGAAGCACCACCCCATATCGGAATGCAGTAAGTTATTACGGATTGCGCCAGAGCTATATAGATCTTGTTTATAAGTTGAGCGGACATAACATGACGTAAAGTTTTGAAGACCCAAATGAGCTTCCTGATCCTTTTCATGAGGATCTCAAGGTGAGGGTGCCACGACAGTCTTTGGTCAACAAGTATGCCTAAATATTTTGTGGATCTGACTTGTTGTATATTCTGGCAGCCACAGTTACTTGTATAGTTATAGATGGAATAATTTGGACAAACATGAATAGTAATGCCAAAGTCAGTTCCAGGTTGTGATCTTTGGCTTGGGGAAAAACAAATAAAATTAGTTTTGTTGGTATTAAGGGTTAAAAGGTTTGCTCTAAGCCAGGCAGCTATCTTAATCAGACCCTGTTCAGCGACAGTTTTCACAAGGTTCCATGAGTTGCCCGAAAAAACAACCGCAGTGTCGTCTGCGTAAGAGAAGATTTTCCCTCCAATGATCTGCATATTGCAAAGGCTGTTAATATAAACTAAAAACATTGTTGGACCCAAAACACTCCCCTGTGGAACTCCGTAATAGACATCCCCCTCAACACTACACAAGTTACTAATCTTTACCATTTGCTGTCTGCCTTTGAGATAGCTCTCAAAAAGGGAGAGAGGCGTGCCTCTTATACCTATGTTTTCTAACCTGCGCAGAAGGATCGGGACGGAAACGGTGTCAAAAGCTTTTTTCAGATCTAAGAAGACTGTTAAGCATTTATGACCCCTATCCACCCTATCTACAATTTCAGATGTCAAAGCCGAAATAGCGTCTTGAGTTGAACGTCCTCGTCTAAACCCATATTGTGCGTTTGATAGAATATTGAATTTCTGTAAATAGTTGATTAGTCTCTTGTTTATTAATTTTTCTAAAATTTTTGAAATTGCTGGTAGAACTGATATGGGACGATAGTTGTTGACGTCGTTTACGTCCCCGCCCTTGTGCACAGGAGTGACCACAGATCGCTTTAAATCTTTCGGGAAAACACCAGTTTTGAAACATAAGTTAGCTAACTGGCTTATGAGTGGAACTACAAAATCCCTCGATTGTTTTAAATATTTTGTAGGAATACCGTCCCAACCTGGTGCACTCTCAGAATCAAGATTCATTAGAATACAGTCTACTTCCTGTGGGTCAGTCTCTAACAACACAAACGAGGAAGCCCTAGAATCACTGCAGCAGCTTGTTACAACTGGCATGCCAGTTTGAGCTACGATGTTTTCTGCTAAGGATTTACCTACAGTGATGAAGAACAAGTTGACTCTATTTAGTGAGTTTAGAGGGTGTGCGGTAATGTTTAGGAGATGAGTATTTGAAGTTTTGGGTGGTTTAAACTGTGTGATTTCATTAATTGTAGACCAAAGATGTCTCGAACTTTTTGCTGTTTTTTCAATTTGTTTTTTATAATATTCTCTCTTTGTCTTTTTTATCAAATTGGAGCAAAAGTTGCGGAAGCGTTTAAAGGTTATGATTAAAATTAAGTTGAAGGGGTCTAATCTTGTTTGGTGCTGCATTTTGTTTCTAAGTCTTATGCACCGCAGAGCTCCCGCAGTGATCCAGGGCTTCAGTGTTCTTTTGCCACAGGAAGCGGATTTAGTTTTTGAATTGTTAATGAGGGACGTTTGAATCACCTCCACCAGTTTAGTTGCAAAGCTATCTGGGACCGTGAAAGTATCAAAGATTGATATATCTATGTTTATAAGGTACTTATATGCATTTTCAAAATCTATAACAGTGGTGGTTTTTGAACAAGTACTTTGTCTTTTACTAGAGCTAGTTAAATTTAAGAGAACCATAGCATGATCCGTGATTGTTGTATTAAGTACTGCCACAAATGCTGAGGTTTTAGTTTTATCAAGCTTCAGGACGACATGGTCAAGGCAATTCCGTTCTCTAGTGGGGAGGCTGTGCCCCGGAAGGAGGCCGTGCACCGATAGCATATTCAAATAATTTAGTCTATTTGATCTTTGTTGTGTTATTTCTGAGGATTTTTCGATTATATTAATATTAATGTCACCCATGACAATAATATTTTTGTGTGTGCTACAAGCTTCAAGATGGCTGTTTAACGAGTTAATGAAATTGTCAGCACAGGTGTTAGACGGGGAACGGTATATACCTATAATAGTAAAATTAGACACGCTAATTTGTAGAGCAGACGCATGTGATATGGTTAGTTCCGTAACGAGAGGCATATGTTTATTGCTTACATAGGCAACCACGCCATCGTTTTGATTTAGCTGAATTGAGGTAAAGTAAGAGGTGTAGTTATTAAGTAGTGGTATTTGTTTATTTTTATTTAATCTACACTCAGTAAGAATAAGAACATCCACGTCGGATTTCATGAGAGCCATATTCATCTGTAAGTCGTCAAAGTTACTGTAGATACTCCTCATGTTCTGAGTTACTACTGTCAAGAACGTATTTTCGAGTTTCACCAGCGTGGAAATATCTTCGATGTTTACTAACGCCGAGTTCGCAATTTCAATCTCGTCTAATTCATCAAGCGTATTTAAGTTACTATCCATTTTCGTATGAATAGTCTAATAAATATAACTCACGGGGTATTGTTTTGTTAAATATAAATGCCGAAGTAAATCCACATTGATCAGAAATATTACATGAATATGCAGAAGTTTTTGTTTTTTCGAGCACGGGTGTATGTGTGAATGTGCGAACTAAGCGAAAAATTGATGAGTGTTCGATACAAAGTTCGTATGAGGTGTTGTGTATGTGTATTGATAATTGATGAGCATGCTTTACAGTAAAAATGTTTCTTGTAAAATTAAATCTAAAAGACATATCAGATATATATCAGTCTTCCCGCGACCACGGCTGGTGCAATCCGGTCGAAACGTCGGGCAAATATTAAAAGGTAAAAATTCGCGAAAATACCCGTTTATATGTGTTTTATAATGTGTTTAAATCTAAAAGTTTTTGACAAACCATATGAAATATACCTTAAAAATAGACAAACAAATGAAATAACTATAATTAGTCATGCACTTTGAAGTAAGCTATGCACCTGTGATTCACTCTTCACTAGAACCACGTGAGCATCTTCGTTTTTCTTCAGAAAAACTCGACCAAATGTAGTCCAGCAGAATTTATACTGCTTTGATTTAGCTAGGTCCCGGGCTAAGAAAAATAGGCGAGCGTTGCGTGGAGTGAGTTGTTCTGATATAAATACAGGAGTGTCGCCGTTATTAGTGATAGCAAGATGCTTAGCTTGGAGTTTGGTTTTGTTTTTTATGTTAAAGGACTTAGTGTGTTTCAACAGATCCTGTTTTAGAATGGCAGAGTCCAGTTCCACTACGATGGGGGGGCAATTTACCCCCTCCTTCTTCCTCTGAGATCTGAAGATATCTTTGATATCCCGCTTACTCATATCGAGATTGATATTTTTGGCCAAACTGAGTACCATATTTATCAAGTCATCTCTGGTTTCCTGGTTTTTCTTAGGTACATTCTTTATTTCGACATTGTTCTTGCGCGAGCATCGTTGCAGGTCCTCAATTCTATCCTCCAACACAATGATATAGTCTTTGTCTTTCCGTGCCTGTAGTTCTAACTGTGTTATCTTATTCTGGAACTCATCATTTTGTTTAGTCAAAAACGCGATAGACGTTTCGATGTTTGTATTTGTAAGTTGGATCTCTTTTAGATTAGCAGTGATGTTTTTCAATTCGGATTGCTGGGTCTTTATGAAAGACTGAAACAAGTCTCTCATTTCCTCCTTGAATTTGCAAAATTCTGAGGGTAGATCTTCTTCCCTTAATCTTTTGCGTTGAGCGACGAAGTTAGGAGGGGTGACATCCAAACCCATTTCACTGTCACAGTCACAGATGTTTCCGTCAGAAGAGGATAGAGGATGGTTCATATTGATGTTATTGCAGTTCCGAGTTACCAGGATATGATGAGCGTCAGAGCTTACTTGCAAATTAGCAGGTGAAAGGTCAGTGTGCGCGTGCTGATTTGTCGAGAGCTGTCGTCAGCTCGTTAGTTAGGAGTAAGTTTGCCTCGCCGGTATATTGATGACACAGATAATGAGTGAATTGTACTCACGTATTTGTTTACGTACGAACACCTCTGTGCTTATGCTGCCTTATTTTGTCACTTGTATTTAATTGATGAAATTGACTTTTATTAATTTTAAATTTGAAACAATACAGTCTTCTACACGTCTGCACTATACGGCGGTCCGGGGAAAGAGGAATTTGTACCTACATCATTCGATACATACCTACTACTACCTACCTACTTAGTTGTAGGTACCTACTATTAGAAGCTACTTGTATTGTAGGTATGGGTACGACGTAACACTGCCCCCTCCTTAGACATGCTCGTCCCGAGCATCATTAGGCCCGTAGTATCGCGCCAATCGGTCTACATGGACAATCTTAGGCGCACCTCGTGGACCCTTCTGTATTCGGTAGGTGACATCGTTGATCCTAGTCATGACTCGGTATGGTCCATCCCAGTTTGCTTGTAATTTCGGAGACTTCCCTTTGCTCCGTACTGGGTTATGCAACCACACCAGTGAACTCTCGTCGAAACCCCTACTATTTGCCTTCCGGTCATAACGGGTCTTCATGTTCTTAGACATCTGTTGGCCGGATTGTCTAATATGCTCATAAACATCATTCAACTTGTTACGCAAGTCATTTGCGTAATCTGTTACACTGCGTGGAGCATCAGGGGGAGTTCCAGTGATTAAATCTGCAGGCAACCGTAATTCCCTTCCAAAGTTCGCGAAGGCGGGCGTCACAGTTGTACTTTCGTGGACTGCGCTGCGGTAGGACAGAAGAAACGGCTGTATGTGCTTGTCCCAATCCCTTTGTCTGCTTTCCACGACTTTTGCCAGATATCTTTCCAACGTTTGGTTGAATCTTTCCACCATTCCATCAGATTGTGGGTGGTAAGAGGTGGTTCTGGTTTTGTGGGTACCCATTAATCGACAAGTCTCCTGAAACACTTGCGATTCGAAATTCCTTCCTTGATCGCTGTGTATTTCTAAGGGTACTCCAAAACGACAGAAGACTTCCTGAACCAATTTATCTGCGACAGTTGTAGCTTCTTGATTAGGAATGGCGAAGACTTCTGGCCACTTTGTGAAGTAATCCATGACCACCAAGAAGTACTTGTTTCCGCTCTCACTTTCTGGAAATGGTCCCGCAACGTCTAGTGCTATCCGTTCCCAAGGGGCTCCAACGTTGTACACTTTTAATGCTCCTCTGCTGCGTGTTTGGGGTCCTTTCACGGCCGCACAACTGGTACATTTGCGACACCAGTCCTCCACATCATCTCGACAGTGGATCCAGTAAAAGCGTTCTCGAATTTTTAGTAAAGTCCTTTTTACCCCCATATGTCCTCCCGAACATCCATCATGGTACAGCCGTAAAACATCCGGTACCTTAGCTTTAGGGACAACCATTTGTAGATGACAG
Organism: Xestia xanthographa; assembly: GCA_905147715.2. Classification (NCBI taxonomy): domain Eukaryota; kingdom Metazoa; phylum Arthropoda; class Insecta; order Lepidoptera; family Noctuidae; genus Xestia; species Xestia xanthographa. Next base: position 8,355,242 of record LR990660.1, on the reverse strand, counting down.
CTGTCCCCTCGAGCGTTTTCCCATTTACGGCACAAGACTCCATCCTGGATCACCAAGCTGTTCCATTGCGCCCAATAACTCTTCGTGATGGAACTCATCGCAGCCACATCACTCCACTTGGGTTTAGGAGCACCAGCTTTGATCCACTCGAAGATCGGTTTGATGTCAGAGTCATTTTGCTGAGCCTGCTGTATGGTTACCTTCCATTCATCGCTAAGATCCGTTCTTAAAATCCTCACAGGCACCACTTCCTTAGACTCCTGTCTGGAACTGTGCTTCCAATCTTCAGGCAAAGGACTTCTTGACAGTTCATCTGTTTTGCTTTGATTTCTCCACTGTTGCTGGGTAGTCATTCCAGCCGCTTTTCTCTGCAGAGATTGGTCTTCTCTCGGTGTGCTTCGTTTTTTACAGTCTGACCGAAGGTGACCCCTTTCTCCACAATTGTAACACTTAGGGCTGTACCTTTGCGAACACTGGCGTACAGGTGATGCCACAACTTGCTTTGGGCAGCTTGACCGATCATGATCCCTTTCTCTACCAGTGTAGCAGCTAGGGCTGTAACCTCTCGCACGGTCGCGTACAGGTGATGCCACAACCTCCTTGACATGGTGTGTTCGATGGTCTTGCCTCACTGCCTCTACTTCTAAAGCATGGGCTAAGGCGTCCTTCAATGTTTCATGATGCCCAAGTCTCACAGCGGCTCTAACTTCCAAGTCACGTATTCCATCAACGAACGCTTGTACCAGATTCCCATCGATAAGTGCAGGGGCAGACTGGTATGCTTTTCGAACCAGCTTTTCAACTTCCAGGGCCCACTGCTGCAGGTTCTCGGCACTACGTTGAACACGATCCTTCAACTTAGCACGAAATACGTGCTCCAGGTGTGCGTCGCCGTATCTGGACTCTAACGCCTCCAGCAGCTGTTCGTAGGTCACATCCTTGCCAAGCGCTTCAAGAATGTTTAGGGCCTGGTCTCGGAGGCCCAAGGTGAGCGCGGTCATGGCTTGCGATTTTGTCCATCCATTCGCCTTCATAACGGCCTCAAATTGAATTTTATAAGCCGACCACGAAGATGTTCCGTCGAATGGAGGCACTTTAAAGCCCCGCGCTGAAGGTGCAGCAACTACTGTAGCCACAGTCACGTCTCCAGACTTCAGTTCTCCCAAAGCCTTCTTCACTCCAGCGATCTGAACTTCGGCCTCTGAGATGCGATTCTCGTGCTGGTGAACCTGGTCCTTCATAATCTTGAGCTCTTTGCCAAAAGTTGCATGAAGATCCTTTATGAGGATCATCTGTTCTTCTTGACGGCGAGCCTGCTCCTCTTTATCTCGTTGCAACTGCTCCTGTAACTGGCGAGCCTGGTCTTCTTGACGGCGAGCCTGGTCCTCCTTATCTTGTTGCAACTGCTCCTGTAACTGGCGAGCCTGGTCTTCTTGACGGCGAGCCTGGTCCTCCTTATCTCGTTGCAACTGCTCCTGTAACTGGCGAGCCTGGTCCTCTTGACGGCGAGCCTGCTCCTCTTGACGGCGAGCCTGCTCCTCCTTATCTCGTTGCAACTGCTCCTGTAACTGGCGAGCCTGGTCCTCTTGACGGCGAGCCTGCTCCTCCTTATCTCGTTGCAACTGCTCCTGTAACTGGCGAGCCTGCTCCTCTTGACGGCGAGCCTGCTCCTGCAGCAGCGCCATTAAAGCTGACAAGTCTGGCGCCACTGATGCTGGAGAAACTCCGGATGGACCAGCGACTGGCACTGACGTAGGCTGGACTCCACCCGGTGTCTGTGTCGGAGAGTCTCCAAACCGCCTTTGGTCCATGTCCTGCTGTCACTGACTCCTGGTACGGATACCGTCCGTGTTGTCCTTTGGTAGAACTGGCATAATTTATCCCTCACTTCTGACACCAAATTGTTACGAGCTGGGTATGGGATAAATTAATTACTACCGATGAAACAACTGAATAACTTTAATCACAAAACACTTCAAACTCAATCACAAGTACACTACTGATCACTATTCGCTAGATATCGCACTCACAAGTTCACTTTGATTCGTCCCGTACTGTAGCCAAAATGATACTGCCTGCTCCCACAAACACGTCGACTATTTATACGACGACCGAACGTTTGAGAAAGATCCATAAGTTCCCAGAATCTTCTAGGCAATTCATACTAGGTCATTGTCCTTAGAGAAACTTCCACAACTTTTGTACACAGGAAAGAAATAGGTACTTTATGCCCTGGGCGTACGGTCGAAATTACAATGACAACTTCCTGATGTATTTTATAGGTAGTTTGCGAATTTGTACCTACATCATTCGATACATACCTACTACTACCTACCTACTTAGTTGTAGGTACCTACTATTAGAAGCTACTTGTATTGTAGGTATGGGTACGACGTAACAATATACATATGGGTACCAAATTTCAGCTTTCTAGTGCTAACGGTCACAGAGATTAAGCGAGGACGGACAGACGGACGGACGGACAGACATGGCGAAACTATAAGGGTTCCTAGTTGACTACGGAACCCTAAAAATAACCACGAAGGGTATGGCGGGGTCTATTCGCTCGCTTCGCTCGCTCATTCGACCCCGCCATACCCTTCTAACCTAATCTATCCGTGTCGGGGTGCCCCAAGTCGGCCTAGGCAAAACTAGTTTGTCATCAACCACCTCATTAAAATTCGACGAAAGTATAAGTACCGAACGATTGCTTTGTTGCGGTCGGGTATGTTTAAAAATACGTACGCGCGAAATCCTATATCTGAAAGTATACCCGATGTCAACCCGGCCAGTGACGTCTCAAATGTTAGGTAAAGGTACATTTTAATTTATTAATTCTCGATTTCTGGATTTGAAAACATACCCGACGGCAACATGGTCCCTGACGTCAAGAGCGTTGTGTGAAGGTATAAATTCCAAATGCGCGATGGCGCCACTGTCGAGTAAGGTCTTGTCAATAATTCTATTTTATACTTTAAAGTACTAATAACGTCATAAAAAGTTTATTTAAATACGTCTAACAAAACAAAATAGTGTAAACTTCAGATATACAACAACAACAACAGCCCATAACGTCCACTGCTGGACATAAGCCTCTCCCATGATGGGAGGAATTTGCCGTAATCTCCACGCTTGGCAGGCGGATTGGAGATCGCAGTGATGAAAGACTAACAGAAAACGCTGCTGCCCATTCTCTGGTCTACGGAGGCGCAAGGTGTTCTGCCTCAGACATTAGTCGCCTTATACGACACCCGTGAGTGTAATGGGTTGGTTCTATTCTACTCGGCCGGATACCACACGGCTGCGACTTCAGATATATATTTACAATATTCTCCCTAAAATTAGCAAGCATGAAACATTTAAAAATCATTGTACCTCCAAGTATTTACTAACAAATAAGATCCTAAGTTGCTACCTACTTAAAATCTTCAAGTCATATTTAATCAGGAATGGCTCAGTCTAGAACACAATCGTGAGTATTAATATTAAATAAATACGTGATAAAAAAGCACGCAACGCGCGAACGCCGTATGACATTTCGGAAGACCTTAGTCTACACGAACGCCTCTAGCGGCGAATATATGCGCGATAGCCCCCATTGGGATAGGGGTGTTGTTAGTGTTAGTCCGTCAGTTAGATTATCAAAAAATATTTGACCCGTATTTTTCCTTTTATTACGTAAACCAACATTGACGAAGATACGATGCTGTTAAATTCTCAATACGTCACGCCCGCCGTGGTTTAATTTTTAGTGCGTTCTGACGTCACGAGCCCGCACTCCCGAGTTTTGATGCAATGATGCGTTTTATCTTTGTCAGTCTATTATCTGTGTCTGGTGTCAGTATTAATTGATTTAGAAACCAAAAAATACGTGTCCATTATTTTCCAATGCTCTAACTGACGGACTAAATTGATTTGCAATTTATTGATGGTGGACACAAGCCTATTATAAGTTTACATGGGACTAAAAGTGGGTGTACTACTAGGTACGTACACCTCTGCCTAACCCGTCGGGGTTTACAGGCGTGATGTTATATAAAGGGTGTAAAACACCTCTTCACGAAGCCGAAAGGCACTTATTTTCCTCGTCATTGCGATCATTTTTTTGTTCTACACCATACCTGGGAACCTTCTAGTTACAGAGATATTGGGGGTCAAAGTTCCAACTTTTTTTTTAAATACATGTTTGTAAGATTTTTACTTTAGACACCTTCACGACCCCCGTACTATTCAATCCATCCATCAGCACAATGTTTTGAGTGCGTTACATTGAGAACTACGAGGAGGAGCATTGAGGAGCTCGTGGCTAAATAATAACAGCCGCTCGGGTCGATTTTTAGGTTAAGCCGTGCTTGCCTTTTTTTTTTTTTTTGTTTTTTTTTCGGATGGGAAATCATCAAATAACCCCTCCCGCTCTGGGCGGAGCAGGAGGGAGTGACTTTTACTGACTAAAACCCATCCATGTTTGTGTTCCGGGGCCACGGTATCTCTTTGGAATAGTCCCGCAACCCCGGAGCCGTGCTTGCCTAGGTTGGTCTTTGGATGGGTGACCACCCATTACATACCAGGTTTCCTCCGTGCCTCGGAAAGCACGTTAAGCCGTTGGTCCCGGCTGTCATTTGCAGTCCTTTGACAGTCGTTACAGGTAGTCAGTGACCCAAACGTCTGACAACCAGTCTTACCAAGGGGTATCGTATTACCCAGGACTAACTGGGTTGTGGAGGTCAGGTAGGCAGTCGCTCCATGTAAAATACTGGTATTCAGCTGCATCCGGTTAGACTGGAAGCCGACCCCAACATAGTTGGGAAAAGGCTAGGCAGATGATGGACATTGAGAACTACCACAAAACATGATTTTTCACCTCAAAAAAAAAAGTCGTTTCCCAGCAACATTTTTTGCGTAAAGTTACTTAGTTTGATGTACAGAATGCTTGGTTGACGGCTTCGTGATGAGGTCTTTTACACCCTGTAGGTAAGTACCTACTGTAATTGTTTCTTTTTGCTACTCTAAACTTATTATATTTTATTCAGGGAGTGACATTCCCCGCCATGCACACGCTGCTATCCAAATGGGCACCCCCTTCGGAGAGGAGCTTCATGGCTTCGCTGACTTACGCTGGTACTTCTCTCGGCACGGTCATCTCCATGTTGATGGCAGGCGTGCTGGCTGATAATGTGGGTAAGAACATGAAGAACTTGTGTATTTTTTTTTGTTTGGAAGAAAATTACTTCGCGGTGGTCCCGTTTAAATTTGGTAAAGATCTGATGGTGATCTTCGGAGACTAATACCAATACCAATGGAACTCTTCAATTATAGACAGCAAATCGATCGTGATTGCTGCAATCGCTTGGATGTTTGTTGTTTTCACAACACCATAACTTATCATCACGCCTGTATGCTCTGAGGGGGTATACACATGTGTACAGTATACCCACATTTCAACAGTTAGGTATGTTAGGTTCCATTATAAGGGAATAAGCCTATTGCCATGACATGTATTGTTAACAATATGAAATAAATGACTGCCTCGTTTGTCTAGTGGTGGCGACTACTCAGCATGAGATCCTGGGTATCGACCCAGGTCGGGCAAGTTAGGGCGGTTACTTTGTTGTGTTTTTGAAGTCGGCTTTATTTTTTGCAAATAGTTTTTTATTACACCCATTATTTGTCTGATATTTCCTCTATTTTCCTGCAGGTTGGGAAAGCGTATTCTACGTGATGGGTGGCTTGTCCCTCATATGGTGCTTCCTATGGGTGGTGCTGGTCCAAGACTCGCCGCAGCAGCAACCGTTCATGACTCCCACTGAGAGAACAATGATTGTTACTGTTCTGGGCAACCAGGGTGAACAAATACATAAGGTAAATGCAGGAGTTATTTTCAGACTGATTACTTGTACTACAATGATACCGAAACACTTCTGAAACCTTGACACATACACATAGGTACACACACTCGCGCTCACTCACATATACTCACCCACAAACTTACACCCACTCATACACACATTTGATTTAATGTAAGTTAACCTTATTCCTAATTTAAGTAGTCTTAGTATATAATAATACGCTGTGCTTTTTGTATAATACGATCTGCTATGGAAGAGCGGACTCTCCTGACACAGGCACTATCTGCCTAAAAGGGGGATCCAATCACAAAAATTTTGTTAGAACTCGAACTTGTTCTACCAATAAACTATTTTTATTTATAATTATTACTTACTGATTGATAAGGTACACCTCTGTTTAACCCTTCACACGTGAAATGCGTGATGTTTTTATGTTATTACAATTAGGTGTCGTAAGTGTAAAACAAGCATACTTTTGCTTACAGCCCAAGCCCCCTGTGCCTTGGAAAGCAGTGTTCAAATCACGACCCTTCCTAGCTATCCTGATAGCTCACATCTGCTCCAATTTCGGCTGGTATATGGTTCTCATCGAGCTGCCGTTCTACATGAAGCAAATACTCAAGTTCAATATGACTGAGGTAAGTAATCTTCTTCGTGTCGATGGTAATCTAAATTGAGTCGGCCCAGAACTGAGCTACTAGTTTGGCGCTTTCGGTAGCGTCCATCAGTTCCTGTAGTGAACAAACAACAGGACACGCAGGACACGATAATACGTGCCCCATCGTTTGTGGAACAGCACTACATTTGCACTACAGGGAAGAGTCGTTAATGAATCTCCACTTGAGCAGGTTCTCCTTGCTGCGGCCAACCTGGGTCTGGAGTCTATTTAAAGACTTCCAGGTCAGCCATGGCAACTCATGTCCAGGTGGGAGATCAGCCTTTGCAGATGACTAAGTAATAATTAAGTAAGATATAAGTGTAGATAACGAGATAGATGTAAAGGAAAACATCGTGAGGGAATCAGCATATATTCTAGAATCGAACATTCGAAGATATGACGGACTTCCATCAACCCGCACTGGCCCCCGTGGTGGGTTACAGCCTCCCTCCATAGAGAGGAGGCCTGTGTCCCAGCAGTGGGAAATACCAGGCTGATTAGATTGTGTGAAGTGATTAGAAGTTACATAATTATATATGAAATAAGGAAAGAAAAAAATCAATAATCATCGCAGGGACATGACGTGCATACAAAAATTAGAGAAACTGTGGTTCAGGTATGAAAACTGCCGGAAAGTTTAGTGCCCCAACCCTTTCGAGTTGCAAGACTGTCTTACGGCGCGGCGGTGACAAGCAAGGAAGTAGGTAAAATATCCTTCGCATTACAAGCAATGTGTTTAAAACCGGCCAAGAGCGTGTCGGGCCACGCTCAGTGTAGGGTTCCGAATGCTTGCATATACGAATATACTACAAACAGTCCAGAAATTATTTTGTACAACTTTTTGTCTTTTTTGTACAAAAACTGTTGTTTCCATCAAGTTCAAAATAATTTTCCTAGAAAGTCCTTATAAAGTTCTACTTTTCAGAGTTTTTTCATATTTTCTAAACTTATGGTTCAAAAGTTAGAGGGGGGGACACATTGTTTTTTACTTTTGGAGCGATTATTTCCGAAATTATTGACATTATCAAAAAATTATTTTAGGAAACCCCTATTCATTTTTAAATACCTTTCCAACAATATATCACACGTTAGGGTTGAAATTAAAAAAAAAATCACTTCCCACTTTACATATAGGGGGGCTACCCTAATAAAACATTTTTTTCCAATTTTTATTTTACCACTTTGTCGGCGTGATTGATATACATATTGGTACCAAATTTCAGCTTTCTAGTGCTAACGGTCACAGAGATTAAGCGAGGACGGACAGACGGACGGACACACATGGCGAAACTATAAGGGTTCCTAGTTGACTACGGAACCCTAAAAAAACTGTCAATTTTGTTACACTATAAGTAATTACATGTTTGATTTTTGAAACACGATGTTGTTGTTTTCAGAACGCGTTAGCAGTGTCTTTGCCGTTCCTATCTCTGTGGTTCTTCAGCATGACCCTGAGTGCAACCTTGGACTATCTGCGCATCAAGTCTATAATCACCACTACCACAGCGAGGAAGATTGGCACGGCATTTGGTAAGAATAAGAATAAAGGGTGTAAAAAACCTCTTAACGAAGCCGAAAGGCACTTGTTCTGCTCGTCATTGCGATTTTCTACACCATACCTGGGAAGTTCCAACTTTTTGACAAGTTTTTTTTTAAATACAAGTTTTTATGGGAAGATTTTTACTTTAAACACCTCCACAACCCCCGTACTATTCAATCTATCCATCAGCACAATGTTTTGAGTGCATTACATTGAGTTTTACATGATTTTTCACCCCAAAAAAAAAAGTCGTTTCCCAACAATAATTTTTGCGTTACTTAGTTTGATATACAGAATGCTTGGTTAACGGCTTCGTGATGAGGCTGTATTTGTATTTTGAGTGCAAATTTAGCTCTTAATTTGTCTTCCATCACTTCGGTTTAAAGACATTTAATTCTCATAAAAACTTATAAATAACAGTTCACTTATAATGAGATACAGAGTTATCTTAATAATAATATAATATTTGCCTCTGGGGCGTTTGGTGACGTTATAGGGTACATACTTTGTTATATCAAAGGGTACATACATGTTTTTTGAGTTTACTTTTAAATATGTTAATATTATTACATTTCTTTAAATCTTCTGGTAAATCATTGAACAGTTGTGCTCCCTCCACTAATATTGTTTTTTTTTTCGTAATTAGTCCGTGCTCGTGCAGTCTTAAGTTGGAATTTGTGTTTACTTCTTGTGTTGTATGTTACTGTTTTTTTATGTATTTGTATGTTTGATTGTACGGAATTCGTGGTGATTTTTTTTATGAGAATGCAGGTGTAATAAGTATAAAGTTGTGTGAGATTTAGTAATTTAGTTTGTTTGTATAGTTTTTTTGTTAGATATAGATAGTGGTAGTGAAATAGTACCTACTTTAATAATTTTGTTTTGTATTCTTTGTAGCGGACTTAGATTAGATTTAGCTGCTGAACCCCACACTTCGATAAGGTATTCGAGGTTTGATTTTACTAGAGAGTTATATATAATTAAACGTACTTTTTTCGGAATACATTTGGTAACTTTCCGTAACGCTCCTATTAGTGATATTAGTTTTGTTTTGACATGATCGATGTGTAGTTTCCAGGTAAGTTTGTCATCTACCCACAGACCGAGATATTTCTCGTGACTAGACCGTTTCACTGTTTCTCCGTTGATCGTAAGAGGTGGGAACTCCGGTAATGGCTTATTTTTCGCGGTGAAAATCATAAATGATGTTTTTGAGGTGTTAATAGTCAGTAAGTTATATTTTAACCATTCACTGAGCAGGTCAAGGTCCTTTTGCGCATCGGTTATAATATTCTGTAAAGACTTACCGAAGTAAAAAAGGCATGTATCTTATTCTCCTTTTTCTACAGCATCTGTGGTCCCGATGTGCTGCTTACTCGCTATTTGCTACATCGGCTGCAACCGCGGCGCCGCGGTGGCTTTGATGGCCATAGCTATCACGGCCATCGGTGGCATGTTCTGCGGGTTCCTCTCCAACCATATCGATCTCTCGCCCAATTATGCTGGTAAGTGTTTGTATACACTGTTTCATGTTTATTTCAGATTTCAACGGTTTTGTAAGACGGTCTAATTGGTATTGGTGCCGATTCCCTTGTTCACAAACTAAACTAAATTTAAGTTGAATGCATCTTTTTCTTTCTATTTCATTATGAAAAGGACAGAAGATAAATATTAGTTTAATCCTGTCAAATTAGTCAGCACCTGACGTAATTTGATGTAATTTTAGTACTTAGTCAACTTTTTAATCGCATCTAAAACTTGTATGGCGCTGATTAATTTGACAGAACATAACTAAAATTTATCTTCTGTCCTTTTCTTAATGAAATAGAAAGAAAAAGATGCATTGAACTTAAATTTGGTTTAGTTTGTAAACAAGGGAATCGGCACCATTGTGGATAGTACACACGGTGACACATCAAGCTTTACATTTCCAGAATAATATGGCCTCGCTTTGTATAAATTTCCCGTACAATTCTCATTGTACGGGAAATTTACCCGTACCGTGTGTACTTAGATAGGATTCGATAGGTCGTCCAGATTAGCGGTCTCGCGCTATTTTTTGGGATACGTTGTCCAGATTGTCGGTCTCGCGCTATTTTTTGGGATACGTCGTCCAGATTGTCGGTCTCGCGCTATTTTTTGGGATAGGTCGTCCAGATTGTTGGCCCCGCGCTATTTTATAGGATAGGTCTTCCAAATTGTCGTTCTCTTGCTATTTTTTGGGATACGTCGTCCAGATTCGTCTCGCGCTATTGTTTGAAATAGGTGGTCTAGATTGTCGGTCTCGCGCTATTTTTTTGGATAGGTCGTCCTGATTATCGGTCTTGCGCTAGTTTTTGGGATACGTCGTCCAGATTGTCGGTCTCCGCTATTTTTTAGGATAGGTCGTCCTGATTGTCGGTCTCTTGCTATTTCTTGGGAATTTGGGATAGGTCGTCTAGATTATCGGACTCGCGCTATTTTTTTGCATTAGCAGCATTCATTTCAGTTTTTAAAACAATAATAAAGAAAATAAAATTTATTTGACCTAGATTACATAGGCAAGGGAAATTCAAGGTTTTTGAATTGGAAGTCTTTGACGCGAGATAATTATATTTTATTGAATATTTCTAGTTTTCCAGTCTTCTACGTGCATAGTTTCAAATTAAGACCGTCTTATTTCTCGTTGTGCTGTATACTCAAGGAAGTTCTAGGATACCTCCCAAGTAACACATCAAAGCAGTATATCGGCCGACTTACAGCATTTCTGTATCGTTTTCGCATTTTGAATTAGTTCTATGATAGCATTACAAACGTTTATACGGCTACTGTAATGCTTATTTGGGCACAAATTATACGGCTTTAGATCATAAATAAGTTCACAATTAGTTGTTTAATTGCATTACAGGCGCATTACATTAGCATTAGTGTGACCAAATAAGTTGCGAATCGCATTATAGAAACATTATTACGGTCAATGAAGTTGCCAATCGCATTACAGAAACATTATTACGGACAGTGAAGTTGCCAATCGCATTACAGAAACATTATATTAGCAATATTATTGATAATGAAAATGTTAATTGCATTACAAAAGCATTAGACTAGCATTAGATTGTTCTAAAAGAATAATTGAGGCTATCTAAGTGCTCACATTTAGAACTTAAATAAACCCTACATCATTGCAAAAACATCTCTAATACTACGGTACAAATGTTATAATACAATTAACTATGTCAAGCAATATATTATGGACGAAGACGGTCAAAACTGAGTGAATGACACCATATTTGTTTACATCAAAACAAAAATTATAATCCTGGAAACGTTTTTGACTCTTTTCTTATTTTATGCCTGTAAATATTATTCGCAATGTAGTTTACTGTAAATGTCTATATAAGTTTCATTGAAATTTTTCACGCGCCTTCGTTATTTTATGGTTTTCATATAAAATGTGACATAAAAATATGTGTGAAATGCCCAAAATAATTGTGTATTCCTAGTATAGAACGAATTTTGCATAATTAACATAATAGTATTGGTTGAGCAGTATTAAATAAAGTTATTTTATTATGATATAGGTCTATTGCTTTTAAAAATAGGTCCAAATGATAATATTTTTTGGTTATAAAATATTTACAAAATGGTGTCGATCTATAGCAGCCAGGTGAGCCCTTAAAAAGGCTAATTAATGCCACCGGTAGTATCAATACTCACACGTGAACAATTATTAAGCTAGAGGCCAGAGAAAAGACTTTTGATGTGCCACTGTAATACCATTGTCTATAAAGTAGCTCTATATGGGTTCACCGGTATACCGTAGACTTGAATTATCCGTAATGGAGAAAAATCAGACACAGATTCGAATGACATAGGCATGATTGGACCCCGGACGACCGTAGTTCAAAATCAAGAAGAAATGAAAATAAAAAAGTCCACCCAAAAAATGGCTGTTGTTTTGTTGATCATATAATATGTGCTTTTCCCCAAAATGGCCGACAAATGGTTTTACGAATACAGTGACATGAATGTATATACAGCTTTACGCATTACAATAACTCACGTGTATTTGATTAAATACCTGATAGCTGTACAACAGAACTCAGTTGAACTCTATAAATGCAAGCATTACATTGATTCACGTTGATGCTGTTCAGCGGTACTAGGCTTTTACTTACCGCTTAATAGTGCTATGCCTTTGTTGTGTAAACAAAGGGCACTAAAAACAGCTCAAAGCTGTATAACGGATTTAAGGTGCATTATAATGGTACAAGTTTATGCTATTAAGCGGCAATAGGCATTATCGTACTACTTAAAAATGCTATTGTAGATTCAAACGCACTAAAAACAGCTGAAAGCTGTATAGCTTTAGCTGCAGCTGCCTTGTGGTTTGCTGCACTCAAACTAAAGGCTTTACAAAAGCATTTTCATATGCCATTATGCAACCGTTATGCATCGTAAAGCATCATAATGGTTTTGAAATACCAATATAAAGCGTCAAGATGCTTGGTGAACTCAAATAAGAGTTTATACGGACCTTAAGTTCTAAATAAGTTTACTATTCCTTTGTTATAATGCTTCTTGTGTTACTTGGGCTATATCGGGTTTTTTATATATCAATGTTTTAATTCAGTTCGTCTAATGTAACTTGAATTAAAACCGCAACACAAGTCTTTGTAAATAAACTGTTGCGGTTATTGTCGGCTATATTTATTAATTGTTTAAACTTTGCAGGCACGCTGATGGCTGTAACCAACACGGCGGCAACTGTTCCCGGCATTGCGGTGCCCATCTTCGTTGGCCGTATCACTCACGGAAATGTAAGTTTTTCACTTTATTTATTACTAGCGGACGTTACGCGGTTTCACCCGCGTAGTTCCCGTTCCCGTGAGAGTATGGGAATAAAATACAGCCTATGTTAGTCGCTGATAATGTAGCTATCCAATCCGGAAAGAATTTTTAAAATCGGTCGAGTAGTTTTAGAGTAACATGCATCGTAACAAACACACAAAAAATCAAATCTTTCCTCTTTATGATATTAGTATAGATTATTATTAGTATAGACTAGCTTCTACCCGCGAATTCGTCAGCAGCTTCTTACATTTTGGCGTGCAGGTATTGCTCTTTTGTAGAAAACCGCTGATTTATTAAAAAATACCGATGTCAAATTTCTATTGGCTATGTAAAATCATTACACTATAATTAAAAAAAAACCGGCCAAGTGCGAGTCGGACTCGCGCACGAAGGGTTCCGTACCATTATCTATACATTAGACAAAACGGCAAAAAAACACGTTTGTTGTATGGGAGCCCCCCTTAAATATTAATTTTATTCTGTTTTTAGTATTTGTTGTTATAGCGGCAACAGAAATACATCATCTGTGAAAATTTCAACTGTCTAGCTGTCACGGTTCATGAGATACAGCCTGGTGAAAGACATCATTTGACGACCCGATTGGCGCAGCGGTAGTGAGGCTGCCTTACGTTCTTAGGGTCCCGGGTTCGAATCCCGGTCGGAGCAAATGTTTGTGTGATGAGCATGGACATTTGTTCCCGAGTCATGGATGTTTATATGTATAATAAGTATGTATTTACAAACAAAAAGTATATATGTAGTATATCAACTATCTGGTGTCCACGACACAATCCTCGTTGTTTAGTGTGGCACTAGATGGCGCTGTGTGTAATGTCCAGCAATATTTATTTATTTATTTATTTATCCGATTTTTTATGGAACTTTACGAAGCTTTTTTGCCTCTGGAATAATTCGGTTTATCTTAACCTCTATATACAACAAAAAAAAAAACAGCCCATAACGTCCACAGCTGGACATAAGCCTCTCCCATGATGGGAGGATTTTGGCGTAATCTCTACGCTTGGCAGGCGGATTGGAGATCGTAGTGATGAAAGACTAACAGAAAACGCTGCTGCCCATTCTCTGGTCTACGGAGGCGCAAGGTGTTCTGCCTCAGACTTTACTCGCCTTATACGACATCCGTGAGTGTAATGGGTTGGTTCTATTCTACTCTGCCGGATACCACACGGCGTACCTATATATAAACCCAATCAAAATATAGATATCTATAGAGGATAGAATCAGTTAATAAACCTTTTCACTTCACTATGGACGTGATTGTGATAGATTACATCTAGAGCATCACCATCATAAATAAATAAAAATAATAAAATAAATAGGTAATAAATATCGCTAGACATTACACACACCGCCATCTAGTGCCACACTAAGCAACGAGGCTTGTGTCGTGGGCACCAGATAGTTGATGGTATAGTATCCCTTAAAGAACGACCTTCACCGAGCTGGTTAATGGATTAAAATATTTCATATTAAACTAAATATGACAAAAAATACATTTCAAATAGGTTGTCTAAAAAATTTCAGTCCAGAATACTTTCTTTTTTTTCAACCTTTCACTGGCTAATAGACAAATTCCATACTAATCGAAAGTATGATACCTGTAAAATATGCAAACGTTAGGTTAACCAGTCAACCTTACGTTTGTATTTTTGTGAGTGTGTACGTTTGTAATGAATAAACTCAAAAACTACTGCGCCGATTTCAAAAATTCTTTCACCTTTAGAAAGTTACATTCACCTTGAGTAACATAGGCTATCTTTTATCCCCGTACTCCCACGGGAACGGGAACTACGCGGGTGAAACCGCGTGACGTCCTCTCGTATTCTATAGGCTTAATACTTTCAATTGGTATGGAATTTGTCTATTAACCTAACCAATGAAATGTTTAAAAAAATATATAAAAAAAATAAATTGCTAATTAATCATATTCTGTACTGAAATTTTTAAGACAACCCATTGGAAATATATTTTTTGACATATTTAATTTGATATAAAATACTTTTCATCCATTAGCCAGCTCGGTGAAGGTCGTTTCTTTAAGGGATACTAGACTATGATATACATAGATACTTTAGATTTCTTTTTCTGATCATCTTATAATATGTTTGTCCCATTCTACGGCACAATACGATTTCTTCTTCAATTCTTCCGTGTTAGACGTCACGATAGATAGATTCCATCTTACATAACAATTAATTTTATTTCCAGCAAACGATATCAGCGTGGCGCACGATATTCTTCACCACCATAGCGTTGTACATGGTTGAGATAGTTGTGTACACTCTCTTCGGCTCTGGAGAAGAACAGCCTTGGAACAAGGTGGATCCCAGAGCAGCAGAAGACAGCCGAGAGACCGAGAGGCCTCTTCAAAAGAAATAATCATATATTTGTATGGAGGGTTAGGTTATGAGAAGTCTGGAGTGGAAAATTAGGATAATTTCTTCACGACTTAGTAAATTTATATTTTTATAGGTCTACAATAAGGGTTCTAATTTTCTAAAGTGTGTTGAGTAATACTTTTTTATACAGGGTGGCGTCGACAATACGAAAAAAAATTAAACGACTGGTAATACTAGTTTATAGGAATATCTTTTAACTATCAAATACATCCTAACATTGTAATGAAAAAAAAAAATCAAGCAAACTAAATAGCATCATGTTGTTAACTAAATACAACACCATTTTAAAATGTTGGTTTACTACTAACCTTAGGTATAATTACCACGAATTCGCGTCTGGAAATAAAATTGGGGGAAAATATAATGACCACCAAAAATATCTCTGTGACCACAAACATTTATCACCTAAAATATGAATTGATCACCAAATTTAGTAAATTGAGCACCAAATTTTAATGAGGTGGTTGATGACAAACAGTTTTGCCTAGGCCGACTTGTGGCACCCCGACACGGATAGATTAGGTTAGAAGGGTACGGCGGGGTCGAATGAGCGAGCGAATAGACCCCGCCATACCCTTCGTGGTTATTTTTTTTATAAACCATTCGTCTATAGAATACTGACTGTGCCGTTTCTCAAAGGGAATCCGGTATAGGAATCGAGTTGTATGGATCCTTCGCCACTGCCTTGGGATCTTACTACCGACCGGGATAAATAGTATCCTATGTTTTAATCCAGGTTATAAACTATATGTGTGCAAAATTTCATCCACAAACTTTCGCATTGATAATATTAGTAGGAAGTAGGTAGAATTGTCGGCGCCATTCTGTATAAATTATCAGGATGTATATCCAGGCCATAAATACATATTTCAATGGGGAAGGAAAGTGTGGAACTAAAGGCGCTAGCATAGCTGGTTCCCAACATCGTCATTGGTTGAAAATGTGGTAATGTCATTTTATATTTCAAAATAGCTTAACCTCATTGGTCAGATTGAGACCAGCTATGGTGGCGCCATCTTAGATTATCTTTGCCTGTGTCTTTGGATGGGAAAATGGGTTGGTAATCTCGTAATATTTTAGGAAATATTGTGAATGTAAGCATTTAAATTATATGCTTTAAATATCGTATTTGAAAATCTGTAAAACAATAGGCTATTAAACTTATGTATTCCCATCCAATTTACAGGGTGGATTCGGTAAACGGGGCAGTAAGGGGAACTACGTTAACCGTTGCAGTTACACGAAAATAGTCTTAGAAGACTATCCATAACTCTTCGTCAAAATTTGATCCCCGTTCACAGATTTTCGAAAAAAATTACAGCTAGCAAGAAAATGGACATTTTACACATAATTTTTTGGGTAGTTCCCCTTACTGCCCCGTTTAACGTATCTACCCTGTATAAATATCGTCATCTGCCTAGCCTTTTCCCAACTATGTTGGGGTCGGCTTCCAGTCTAACCGGATGCAGCAGAATACCAGTATTTTACATGGAGCGACTGCCTATCTGACCTCCACAACTCAGTTAGTACCGGATAATACGGTACCCCTTGGTAAGACTGGTTGTCACTTTCTGGTCACTGACTACCTAACGACCGACTCGACTGTCTAAGATCTAGAAAGCTCTAGGAAACTCGATACCTATGTAATGGGACCACCCATTACATAGGTATCGAGTTTCCTCCGTGCCTCAGAATGCACTTTAAACCGTTGGTCCCGGTTGTCATTAGCCATGTAGATCTTAGACAGTCGAGTCGGTCGTTAGTTGATCTGTGGGTGACCACACCCACAGATCAATTCATTGTGGCAATATGTGTAGACTTTTGGTAATCAGAATTAATTGAAGTGAGTTCTTAGAATGTACTTTGTATTGTATTAAGACTGGTGTCCGCAACTCCACATCCAAAGCGCGTAGAATGTACTAATCTATATGAATATTAGATAATAACCTAAAATTGTCTATGAAGTGTTTTATGTATTTAAGTAAAATTAAAATGACCTACTGCTATGCTAGCTGTACTGCCACATTAATCTTCTTATACAAGTTGACAGTTAGCAAAATGCCGGTGGATTTATGAAAAAAAACTTTCATACTTATTTTCAAGTTTTTTAAGCTGGCTTTGTACAGTTTTTACTTGTGCATAAAGTTTTAATAAATAAATATTCATTAAAAAATATATTATTATATAGGTACTTTTAGAGATATAATTAAAAATTGTTGCTGTTTTATATTTGATTACTAGATCTCTTGTTTATTAAATAATCGCTAGAGGCTAGCTATTGTGTACTTATTTATCAAAATAAATGACTATTTTGGATAACTTTTATGACGAAAACATATAAAAATATAGAATGTGTAAAATATATAAAATTATGAAATAATTATTTTAAGTTTTGCTAAATATTTAAAATAAAATGATGTGCATTTTACATTAAGGACTTGTATGTAGTAGATTATACAAAATATATAAATACATTTTACCAAGCTAGATGTAAAATGCTTTGTATTTGAATTTCATTTATTCATACATAATCGTAAGTTTTCTTACCAAAGACAATTTGTGTACTTATGCAAAGTTTTTTAAGATTTTAAATGAATAATAAACGTTTGTTCTTTTATATTTTGGTTTATTTTTGTTAGAATCCTTATTTACAATATTTACAAAGTTCCTCTATTTTAAATGTAACAGTAGGTTTTTTCTGAACTTAACGCAAAGACGCATACGTCATCATACATAATGTGAGTTTCGCTTATGGGTCAGCTATATAGTCTGCGCCAGATAAGTAGGAATTAAAGGACATGTGTCCGTTTCGACCGCGCGGCCACGGCGTTTTTTTTTAAAAAAAACTGCCAAGTTTTTGTAAAAGTTTGTAAAAGTTGATTCCCAAAACCATAAATTTGTCAAAGTTATGGTTATAAAGTTATAAGGGTTTGAACGTGGCCGCGCCATCGAAACGCGGAGAACCGCGCGGCCACGGAGATCTTTAAAACTAAGCGTTGCAGACACCTGAAATTTAGGTAAATAACAGATTGAATTTGTAAAAAATTTGTAAAAATATACAAAAAAATCCTAGGTTTATATTTTAGGAGCTTTAAGACTAAAACCTCATGGCCGCGCCATCGAAACGGTGAATAACACGTTATCGCCGATATCTCGCTGAAAAAGCATCGTAGAGGTCTGAAGTTTTTTGTAAAACACAGAT
Source organism: Xestia xanthographa (assembly GCA_905147715.2). NCBI lineage: Eukaryota > Metazoa > Arthropoda > Insecta > Lepidoptera > Noctuidae > Xestia > Xestia xanthographa. The sequence continues at coordinate 8,336,743 of LR990660.1, read as the reverse complement.
TTGAATTTGTCAAAACTGGTAAAAATACTTCAAAAAGTCCTAGGGTTATATTTTAGGAGCTGTAAGACTACAAACCCATGGCCGCGCCATTGAAACGGTGAAAAATACGTTATCGCCAATATCTCACTGAAGAAGCATCGCAGAGGTCTGAAGTTTTTTGTAAAACCTAGATTTGAATTTGTCAAAACTCTTAAAAATACACAAAAAAATCCTAGGTTTATATTTCAGGAGCTGTAGTACGGTATCGCTTATAACCTTCAAAACGTTCTGAATGTTTGGTTAGGGTGACCATGACTTATTGCTTAACTTCAACCTATTACATTATAATTATTTTTCAAGGATTATTATAAATTAAATTAAAATGATAAGATACAAAAACCTGTTTATTTCTTAAAAAATCACATAAATCACAGATTGTTAACTTACATATTTCTGACAAAACCACAAATCACAGATTATTTACTTACAGTAAGAATTTTTTTTTATATTATATTTTTTTAATACGACTGTGAAGTATGGTGTGTTTAAAATTACTGTTTTTTTTTTAAATATCTTAATCATCTATGTGAGGAGCCCGTGGCTAAATAATAACAGCCGCTCAGGTCGATCTTTAGGTTAAGCCGTGCTTGCCTAGGTTGGTCTGTGGATGGGTGACCACCCATTACATACCGAGTTTCCTCCGTGCCTCGGAAAGCACGTTAAGCCGTTGGTCCCGGCTGTCATTTGTAGATCTTTGACAGTCGTTACAGGTAGTCAGTGAACCAAAAAGTCTGACAACCAGTCTTACCAAGGGATATCGTATTACCCAGTACTAACTGGGTTGTGGAGGTCAGATAGGCAGTCGCTCCATGTAAAATACAGGTATTCAGCTGCATCCGGTTAGACTGGAAGCTGACCCCAACATAGTTGGGAAAAGGCTAAGCAGATGATGATGATGATGAATCATCTATGTATAGTATAGACCATAAGTATGTTACATTATGTATTGTCATAGGTTGTTCGGAACTTGCGTGCATTTCGGTTTTACCATCGTCATAACAAATCATTCTGGAAATACTATGCAATGACACATTTCTGTAATAATACAAACAGGGTGTTAAAGTAGTCGCGTGCCATAGCTTAGGGGTGAGTTCAGTATCGATAAAAGAAGCCGTAAAAAATAAAAATAAAATAAAAGCACCTAACTGAATAATCTGTGATTTAAGTATTTTTTATAATAAAAAAAAATAAACTAAAATGTAACGATAAGATCATCATCATCATCATCATCATCATCAGCTTATTAATGTTCCCAATGCTGGGACACAGGCCTCTGAGAGGGAATGGGCGTATAATCCACAACGCTGGCCCAGTGCGGATTGGTAGATGTTACTCGATGTCAATCAATATTTTACAAAAACATAATTATGTTTATAGGAAATAAACATACGACTCTTCATTTTTATTTAATTTAGGATCCTTGAGAAATAATTTCTAATACAATAAGTGGAAAGTTTTCTGTGAACAATAAGTCATGGTCACCCTATCGAAACATTGAAAACGTTATTACAGGGCTAATATTATTAAAAAAAAATACTTTTTTGCCTACTATCGTTAGTTCTACATAATTAGGTTTTGTTTACAAAAAAAAACAAGCTAATACTTACTTTCTTCGATAAATAATCACGACTTATTTCTAAGCAATATCGTACTTCAGCTCCTGAAATATAAACCTAGGATTTTTTTGTGTATTTTTACAAGTTTTGACAAATTCAAATCTGTGTTTTACAAAAAACTTCAGACCTCTGCGATGCTTTTTCAGCGAGATATCGGCGATAACGTATTTTTCACCGTTTCGATGGCGCGGCCATGGATTTGTAGTATTACAGCTCCTAAAATATAACCCTAGGACTTTTTGAAGTATTTTTACCAGTTTTGACAAATTCAAATCTGTGTTTTACAAAAAACTTCAGACCTCTACGATGCTTTTTCAGCGAGATATCGGCGATAACGTGTTATTCACCGTTTCGATGGCGCGGCCATGGGGTTTTAAGTCTTACAGCTCCTAAGATATAAACCTAGGATTTTTTTGTATATTTTTACAATTTTTTTACAAATTCAATCTGTTATTTACCTAAATTTCAGGTCTCTACAACGCTTAGTTTTAAAGATCTCCGTGGCCGCGCGGTTCTCCGCGTTTCGATGGCGCGGCCACGTTCAAACCCTTATAACTTTTTTACCATAACTTTGACAAATTTATGGTTTTGGGAATCAACTTTTACAAAATCTTGGCATAGTTTTTTTTAAAAAAAAACGCCGTGGCCGCGCGGTCGAAACGGACATAAGGACATTGCTCTTTCCTTAATTTCTCTGCGTAGGTACCCCGTCAATTCATTATGAATCGTTTTTTATTACTAGAAAAAGTCAAGGATCACGATAAAGATCGTTTCGGGACAAGTTTCCGTCATTATTTCCGTTTTCGGAATCATGTATTTGAATAAATTTATGCGGGTTAATGACCTTTAATTCCTACTTATCTGGCGCAGACTATAGACCAAAAGTCCAGTAGCTAAGTACTTTTACCTGGAAAGTAATCCGAAGCTAATGGAACTTGTTTTCGACCTCGAGGACCCCGTTCTAAATAGGGGTAAAAAACTTAAAAAAAAAAACTTCTTTGAGTTCCCGGAACCCCGAGTTGCAAATTACCAACCAGATAAGTAAGAACACGAGTTGACAAGTTTATGTCATTATTTCTGTTTTCGGAATTATGTATTTGAATAAATGTATGCGGGTTAATGACCTTTATTTCCTACTGATCTGGCGCAGACTATAGTTGCATTGATCTTTATCGCCTTGTACGTCCAATTTCATACAAAAATGAATAATTACCACTTAATCATTCTGTCTGTAACTACCGAACGCGAACAAGTTTGCATATGTAGGAGGGTCCGAAGTTGGCGCCGACAGAGGGCGTGACGAGCTGTCCGTACTTCGGCGCAGCGGAGCCGGTGCCCAGAACTAGCGTGCTGGCCAGACCGGACATTGTTGCGGACATGTCCCTGAAACATGTCACGATGTTATTGAGACGTTTGGGAAATAAAAGACGAAAAATGCAGTATTTTTAAACCCAATATCAATCTTAAAATAAAGCGAATGAAGATGATTTTGATAGATTTGGCAGTGGCAGCAGGAACAGCAACCATTTTATTTTACACTAGCTGACGTCCCGTGGTTTCACCCGCGTAGTTCCCGTTCTCGTGGGAGTACGGGAATAAAATATAGCCTATAGCACTCACGAATAATGTAGCTTTCTACCAGTGAAACAATTTTCAAAATTGGTTCATTACTTCCGGAGATTACCCCCTACATACAAACTTACAAACAAATGTTACCTCTTTATAATATTAGTATAGATTAGGATTTTATCATCATAACATCATGCTTGTAATCCCGAGAGGGTTTGGCAGAGGTGTACCTTATAGTACACCCACATTTGGCTAGTTAATATTTATGTCCCATGTAATAGGGGGCAAGCTTATTGCCATCAACCAGGCGCAAATCCAGACTCCGTGGCTGCTACTGAGAAAATGGGAAACCCAATAACAATTTGCCCGACCTAAAAATCGAACCCAGTACCTCATGCTGATCAGTCACGCTTGACCAACGAAGCAGTCAGTCGACTTCTTTAGGTTTTGTCTGTCGATTATTTATTTAGTCTTGTAGTGACACACACACACACCCTCACACCTTTTGTAACCAGAGACGACGCTTACGATTTGTAGCGAGTCCCCCGCCACCTTAGTCGTCTCCAAGTTTTTGTGTAGAGCAGTTGTTTCAATAATCAGTGTAAATTGTGCAGTTATTACCGACAATATAGACACCAAGTTTTACCTAACCTTCTGGACTTTCATTCATACTACTCCCGGCCGAATAAGTAATTTGTAGACTAACCACCTACAAAAGTCTTTAAAAACTGCGCAATATGTAGAATCAGGTATTAGCCACACTTAATCCAATAGTGACACAATACTGTGTCACTTTGGTCAGACTTTCATTTTTTTCTGCTTACTGAAATACAAGTGATATTATTATATACTCCGATAATCATTACTCACTTGATAGTGGCGACCAGGCTGTGAGCCTCGAAGGCTTGCTTCAACGCCATGTGAACTACGCCATCATTCTGCACGGGACTCAGCGAACATGTTGAGTAGACCACTGTGCCGCCTGGCTTCACCAGTCTGAGAGCGTTACTGGAATGGAAACAAACAGTTTTACTAGCAACCATGGGGATGGTAACTGTGGAACTAATGGCGCTTGAACCAAACATCGTCATTGGTTGAAAATCTTTCGATGGTGTCGATTCTGTTGGGCACAAACAAAACTTAATTTAGGCTATTGCTATCTTTTACTTAAGAGGGCCTTTCCCGGCCCGCCTTTCGTCAACGCGAGCATTGTCGAAAAGCTTGTTGTTTCATCCACAGCCACAGCGGTGGTATTCTTTCAACTCCCCTGTCTTAGCTAGCCCCGAAACCACTACTTGCCTCCCGCGTACCTCATACCGCCTAACGCGGGGACATTGAACGAAAAATATTGTTCGAAAATTTATAAAACTTGTTCCAGGAAATACGTGATTTTGAATTAGTCTTACAAGTATATGAAATAAATATTTGTTATTTAGAATCTCCACTACATTTGCAAGGCTTCTATCAGGGTGCTTTCTTTACTTTTACAATTTATAAGTACATTATGAACGGCCTGGTAACGCCATCTCGTAGCTTTTCTACTCATCAACTGATTCTCTCGTATGACGTAGATCATTGGAACAGGCGACGATATATGTCCATCCCTTTCCCTCCCCTTTTGCGCTCGCCTATCCAAAATGGATCGGAGCGACACTCCACAAAAAGACAGCTAACCGTTCGCAACACGACCGCGCTGCGTATACGCCAGCCTGCAGGTCCATCCCAACCGCTCTCCGCCGGAATCGTGATACAAACAGCGCCCCGGGGCCATCCGCGACCTGGTGCACCAGAAGACACTCACAACGAGTGTTTCCATCAATCGCCGGCATCTTCAACCTATCGGCCGCGCCATCGAAGCCGCCACGTGGTCCAGAACAAGGTAGGTGAGCGACGAGCTTTCCATCTCCTTTTAATCTATTGTCGCCTGTTCGTATCATTTTGATTCCCCAAGACGATAATCAGAATCCTCAATACAGTCCACTAATAAATAAACCCCATTTCTCTAAATAATATAAATTTTCAAAATCGTCTTATAAATTGGTTGGAATTTACCCACCATATTTTTGGTCCATTTCGAGCGGATTTACATCTGTGTTCTATTGAAATTGGAGTCACCATAACTTATCCCGCAAGAGAAGGATTCATAATCCATATTATCTCCATATAACGCGTAGGTATCTTCTACAAGTAGGTACCTACCCAGGAGGTTATTAGTACATAGCTAGACCCCCTATTCCATTACATACCCATTACGTGGTTACTCCCGCAGGTAATATACTCAAAGTAGCTACCTACGTACATACATAATCGTAATAAAACTATCATAGTTGTTTAGAAACTTCCATATTTCAAACAACTTTTAGTATTACCCCCAACATTATAAAAAGTTTTCGCTTAGATAGGAATATCACCGCATAATCGCTTGCGTCTACCTTACATATATTAACATATCATATCTACTTAAAAATTATAGTAGGAACTTTAGATAATTAGTTTGTTAGGTTGTAGATACATACTTAAACTAGCCAAAACATGTCGAAAGAACGGGAACTTTCCATTCTGGAAGCAAAACGCAATGTTTTATTCGAGCGTATTCAAGGAATATACGAGCGTTCAAAGACAGCAAACGCTTCCGAAGCAAATAAAGAAGCGTTTCTGAGTTATTGCATAACTGTGGATAGTATTAGGACAGATTTCCAGCATTTGCTGGATACCTATAACGCGAAGTTGCTGGCTATAGATCCCGAGGCAAAGCCGAATTACCAGTCGTATACATCTTTCGAGGATTTATATTGTATCATCAAGCGTATACAATCACAGCTTGAAGGTAGATGTAATTCTCCCGCGCAGGCGTCGCCGGCGCGGTCTCCGCGACTACCTCCAATTGAGTTAATGTAGGGTCATTGCGCCGGTTAGCGACCAGTTAGCTGGGTTCCCCACTTAAGATGAGGAAAAAAACGCATATCTACACGCAAAATAGTATTTGTTAATGTGAATTTGTCCCAAATATAATCTAGTTTGGATACAATACATAAAATAAAATACATTCATCCAAAAATATTTATAAAATGCTGAAAAAGTGAAAATATAGCGAAAACGTCGGTTTACGACCATTTTTATCAGTTTATGACCACCAGTGTGCTGGTTTGCGACCGCTATTTTAATATGAAAAATATGCCATTAAAACAATTATAATCGCTTTATAAATATTTTAATTTTTGCCTCGTTAGTAAAAACAAATATGGGAACCATTATTTTGGTGTAATGTTTTTTTTTTAAATTAAAAATAACAATCTTACATTTCGTAGGAACTTAATCATAGTTGTAATAGAATTAACAATCATTAGTCAAACAATATCCTAAATTATATGTAGTAACATTCTAGTATAATATTATTTTATATCATCGAAAGCTTTTTTCAGGGCTTCTTCAGTGTAGGTACTGGACAGTCTCATTCTTTTTTTTTTGTTGTCTCTGAATTATTTGGGAGCTCCATCTGAAAAAAATATAATAATATTTATTGTTGTTTTATGACTCATTTTGTTTTAAACTGAAAAATAATAATATTTAGTTTTCGACAGATTAGGTACAACCGCTTGGTAAAATAATTATTAAACGGACATTTCTTTAACCAAACAAATTAAAAAAATCAGACGTGGTCGCATACTCAATGAACTTTCATACTTATTTCTGTTAGCGGCCGTTATTTTTCTCATACTAAATTATGGTGGCCGGAAACCAATGTCTTTATTTCGATTATTTTGGTTTACGACCACCCAATTTTGTACGTAAATTAAACAAAGTTCTTTCAAAGAAAGTGGTGGTCGCTTACCAAAGTACTACAAAGAAAAACTTTTACAATGCTACGTTCAAAATTGTAACAGTCCTGTATGAAGCATTAGGATCATATTAATCAAAACAAAATAATGCGGTTCTCGTCGGTTTGCGACCATGTGGTCGCTATCCAACGTTTTTGATAAATAAGCATTGAAGACGACCTGATTGGCGCAGCGGTGGTGAGGCTGCTTTACGTTCTTAGGGTCCCGGGTTCGAATCCCGGTCGGAGCAAATGTTTGTGTGATGAGCATGGACATTTGTTTCCGAGTCATGGATGTTTATATGTATAATAAGTATGTATTTACAAACAAAAAGTATCTATGTAGTATATCAACTATCTGGTGTCCACGACACAAGCCTCGTTGCTTAGTGTGGCATTAGATGGCGCTGTGTGTAATGTCCAGCAATATTTATTTATTTATTTCGGTTACCGACCACGGGATTTTATCTTAATAATAAGTTTAAAAATAGCAAAATACAACTAAATAACAAGCAAAACTTATCGATTGTACAATTTAACATGTAACTTGTGTGTAAAACATGAAATAAGTAATAAAACTTACCTTTGAGCGCCGCGCGCCGTGTTATTTTTTTTCCAACTCGCGGTATCATATCATCTCGCGGAATCAAGACGCGCACTGAGCAATTTTTTTTCGGCTCTGGGTTAACCCATTTGTTTTTAACTGTGTAAATTCTTATTTCATAATTATTTATAAAGCACGTTAGATTTATGTTTTATCTAGGTTACCTCTACAAATACTATTATCTTGATTTAAAGAAACTTAGTCCGTCAAATGGTCGCCTACTGAAGGTGGTCGCGGTACCGGCGAAACGACCCTATTTCGACGGCGATATACGGAACTGGCCGCTATTTTACGCTAGCTTCAAGTCAACAGTGCACGACAATGACTCGTTGACGGATGCGGACAGGTTATACTATTTGATAGGCAAACTGTCACCGAAAGCGCAGTCAGTATTTGCGGGAATTTCACCCAGCGCTGGAAATTATCAGCTGATATTTCAGTCGCTTGTGGACAGATACCAAGACACCCGCGTACTCACATCCACATACTTTGACCAAGCTTTGAGTCTTAGATTGACCGGCCCGGCGTCGGCCTCCAACTTCCAGCTGTTCATTGACAACTTCATAACCGCAGTTAGCGCACTTAAAAACTTAAAATTGGACGATCTTTCTGATTTTATGCTACTACAAATAGCTCTGAATAAGTTCGATACGGAAACGATCCGCGCCTATGAAATGACTGAGCGAAATAACAAATTACCAACATTAGATAGCTTCACGTCATTCATACAAGACCAATGTAGAATATATCACAGCACGCAGCCTAACGCACATAGTTCGACATGTGATACCATTAAACAAAGGTCGAACAAGGCGCGAAATAATAAACCCAATCACGCTCCGAATCCGCAATCTTATGTAGCTTGCTCAGAGTCGAATATCGGTAATAAATCGAGTAAATGTTTGTGTGAAAATATAGAACACGACCATTATTTCAAATGTCCCGCGTTCAATAACTTAAGCCCAACGGCCCGTTTCAAATGTGTAAAAGATAATAAAGCGTGCGTGAATTGCCTAAGTATAAAGCATAAAACTAGTAATTGTTCAAGCAGTGCTAAATGTCGTTCGTGTAAACAACGTCACCATACACTATTACACTTCGATGGAAAGGTGAATGATGAGTCACATAAACCGGTTCAGATTGCTACGTCAGCGCGATCGACTCAGAGCGCCGCTACTTCAACCACACCGCCCGCCTCGCAGTCCGAAGTGGCTTTGTGTGCGACGTCCATTGCGTGTGCACGCAATTGTCAAGCAAGCGCTTGCCATGTTCGGCGCGATGATAAGCCGCAACGTAATATGTCGTCGACGACTGTATTGTTAGCAACCGCGCAAGTTATCGTTTACGATTCTGCTAAAAGGCCGCACGTGGTAAGGTGTTTGTTGGATACAGCGTCACAGTCTAATTTCATGTCAGTTGATTGTTATAATCGCATCGGATTGCGAGATAATTATAAAGAAACGAGGTTAATAATTAGAGGTATCGGCGGTTCGGAAAAGCCTTGTAAGGGTTCCGTAGACTTTAAAATATATTCACGTTTTAATGAAAACATTAACTTTGAAGTTTCCTCCCTTGTAGTGGATCGCATTACAGATGCGTTACCGAACGCTCTCGTAGACGTGTCTCAACTTAATCATTTGACGAAGTTACCGTTAGCGGACTCTGATTTTGCGCGGCCGGGTAAGATCGACGTTCTGTTAGGTGCCGCCGTACTACCACACATATTCCTACAAAATGTCGTGCGCAGTAATCAAGCGAACATTCCTCCCGCCATTGAGACGGTATTGGGGTATGTGATTATGGGTACGGTACCTACGTCACACGTTTCTAACTACGCCTTGTCTTGTTGTGCCGTTCTTCAAGAGAAAAATATTGACACTCTGCTCAAGCGATTCTGGGAGCTTGAGGAGGTCTCCGCATCGCCTTCACAAAGCCGTAAGGAACTCGAATGTGAGGAACACTTCTGCGCAACCACAGTTCGTGATGACAACGGCAGATATGTTGTGGCTCTGCCCTTTAGTGGCGATCCGTATTCGTTAGGCGACTCCTACGCCGCCGCACTGAGACGTTTTCATTGTTTAGAACGCAAACTTGACGCTTTGCTCAAATTACGAGGCGCTTACAATGACGTCATTCGCGATTACCTAGATAAAGGTTTTCTGAGTCTCGTTATCAATAGTGGGGATAAATCTCTTCCCGCGTATTACATCCCGCATCACGGCGTAGTTCGCGAAGATAAAGTTTCTACTAAACTTCGCGTGGTTCTAGATGCCAGTTGTAAAACTACGTCGGGTCAGTCTATTAACGACATTTTGCATGCCGGCCCTAATTTGCAGGGTGACTTATTTAATATCTTAATAAAGTTTCGTCTTTTCAAAATCGCGCTGTCAGCTGACTGCCGTCAGATGTTTCTTAATATCGGCGTTCGTGAATCTGACCGTAGGTTTCAAAGGATTTTCTATCGCTTTGACAGCGGTGAACCATTATCCGTATACCAGTTTAACCGAGTTTGCTTTGGACTCAAGTCCAGTCCATATCACGCGCTACGCGTTGTCCGCAAGTTGATAGCTGATGAAGGCGACAACTTTCCTGCTGCCGCAGCTGTGGCATCTTCCGCATTATACATGGATGACATCGACTGTAGTGTCACATCCACCCCGCAAGCCATTTCGCTTTGTGAAGAGCTTATTCAGCTCTTCAAGCGAGGCCAGTTTGATCTTGTCAAGTGGACGAGCAACTGTAGAGAGGTTCTCGCATACTTGCCTGATTCTCATAAGGCTTCTCCAGACATCGAGTTTGAGAGGTCTGTACCGCATAAGGTCCTCGGCTTACGCTGGGACAAATCCTGTGATAGTTTCCGGTTTGACGTCGCACCACCCGACGATAAGTGCACCAAGCGCACCATGCTGTCAACAGTGGCTCGACTGTGGGACATACTGGGTTTTGTGGCTCCCACAATTTTGTACGCCAAGCTCTTGATCAAAGAGCTCTGGCTATCAAAGTGTGAGTGGGATGACGCACCTCCCGACCATATCGTCGTCGCTTGGAAGCAATTTTGTATTGAGCTTTCCGCGCTCAACCAAATTGTTATACCACGTCATCTTGGGTTGGTCGACGGATGCATCGTAAATCTGATAGGATTCGCTGACGCCAGCGAAAGCGCTTACGGCGGAGTCGTATATTTGCAAGTCCGCATTGGATCTAACTACTCAGTGCAGTTAGTTTGTGCCAAGTCCAAGGTCTCGCCGGTTAAAACCATATCGGTTGCGAGATTGGAGCTGTGCGCGGCCCTGCTGTTGTCTCAGTTGCTCTGCAAGGTTCGGGACACGGTTTTGCCCCACTACCCCATTAATAAAATATACGCATTTTCCGACTCCAAGGTAGCGCTCGCCTGGATCCGTTCGTCACCGCACCGTTGGCAGACCTTTGTCGCCAATCGCGTTACTAAAATAATTGATCTAGTTCCCGCTACTTGCTTCCACCACGTCGCTGGTATTGAAAATCCAGCTGACTGCCTTTCTCGTGGGGTTACTCCATCTAAACTTCTGCAACATCCTTTGTGGTATTGTGGGCCATCCTGGATTTCCCATGATCCGTCAGGGTGGCCCATACAATCCTGTGACTACAGTGCAGAAGTCGAGGATGCTCCTGAGCGGAAGTCGCTCTCTCATCACGTGGTCATTGATGTCGAGGAATCTCCGATCTATGCACTCGCGCTGCGCATGTCGTCGTGGACGAAGTTACTGCGCGCCATTGTCTATGTCTGTAGGTTTCTTAAGCAACTCCCTAATGGGACTTTTGTCTCAAGCTCTGATCTCGAATTCGCAGAGAATAAATTGTTGCGAGTAGTCCAGGCTGTTTATTTTAGTAACGATATTAAAAATTTAATAAATAATGTATCATGTTCTCCCGCGCTCCTTAAGCTCAAGCCGTTCCTCGATGAGCATGGCATCGTACGCGTTGGCGGTCGTCTTTCTAATTCGGACGAACCTTACAATTACAAACATCCTTGTGTGTTACCGCGTCACAACCATGTCGTTGACCTTCTTGTTGATTTTTATCACAAGAAGCATCTCCATGCCGGTCCGGAGTTGCTTATGTCCTTACTCAGGCATAAATATTGGATTTTTGCTGCAAGGCGAATAATTCGCCACAGAATACATAAATGTAACGTCTGTTTTAAATCCCGTCCTCGCCCGGGCTATCCTCTAATGGCTGATCTTCCTAGCCATCGCGTCAAGCAAGTGGATAAAGCTTTCACACATACCGGTTGTGATTGTGCGGATCCGCTTCAGTACATGCCAGTGCGTGGTCGAGGCGTAAAGAGTCGCAAAGCCTGGTTATGCATTTTCACGTGCTTAACGACGCGCGCTACGCATATTGAGGTCGCAACGGATCTAAGCACGGTGTCCTTTATAGCAGCCCTAAAACGATTTCTCTCGCGGCGCGGCCCGGTGCAGTGTCTGTACACGGACAACGGCACGTGTTTCGTAGGCGCGAATTCTTATTTGCGTGACCTATATAAGTTTCTCAACCGAGAATATCGTGATCGTCTTCAAGAAGAACTTTCAATAAATCGCATTGACTGGAAGTTATGCCACCTGCTTCACCACATTTCGGTGGTTGTTGGGAAAGCATGGTCAAGGTGATCAAAACGCATCTCTTCAAAGTCATAGGTCAGCAGATCCTTTTCTACGAGGAGCTTTTGACGGTGCTCGCCCAAGTCGAAGCACTGGTTAATTCGCGCCCGCTCACGGCATTGAGTAGTGATCCCACAGAATCATCCGCGTTAACGCCTGCGCACTTCTTACACACCGCGCCATTGTCGTCGCTTCCCGCCCCTGAAGCAAACTCTTCTAGCTTGCTTCAGAGACATACTCTGTTGGATGTGCTCGTGCAGTCGTTCTGGCGGCGTTGGCGTTCGGAATACCTTCACCAGCTCCAGGCTAGATCCAAGTGGAATAGTCCTGCATCACCTATACAGGAGGGTACGTTGGTCATTGTCATGAACGATAACTCTCCGCCGCTTTCCTGGCCACTAGCTATCATAGAGAAATTACATACCTCTAAAGACGGTACGACCCGTGTCGTTACCGTGAAAACCGCGAAGGGCAGCTACGTACGCCCCGTCGTGCGTCTCTGTCCACTACCCACTCAGTGAGGTCTAGCTTGAAGCTGGATCTCTCGCCTTTAGCTTAGGTATTTGGTCAGTAGCTTTCGTTATAGGTGTTTTCTTTAGCTAATAGGTATATAATTAATTTAATCATAACGCAGTATTGGCTTAAGGATAGGTTTTGCGGTGGTATACCTAGCATAGCTTATCTAATTTGTTTCCCTTTTCTTCTAAAGGTAACCCTTTAACCCCGGGGGGAAATGGTAACGCCATCTCGTAGCTTTTCTACTCATCAACTGATTCTCTCGTATGACGTAGATCATTGGAACAGGCGACGATATATGTCCATCCCTTTCCCTCCCCTTTTGCGCTCGCCTATCCAAAATGGATCGGAGCGACACTCCACAAAAAGACAGCTAACCGTTCGCAACACGACCGCGCTGCGTATACGCCAGCCTGCAGGTCAAACCGCTCTCCGCCGGAATCGTGATACAAACAGCGCCCCGGGGCCATCCGCGACCTGGTGCACCAGAAGACACTCACAACGAGTGTTTCCATCAATCGCCGGCATCTTCAACCTATCGGCCGCGCCATCGAAGCCGCCACGTGGTCCAGAAAAAGGTAGGTGAGCGACGAGCTTTCCATCTCCTTTTAATCTATTGTCGCCTGTTCGTATCATTTTGATTCCCCAAGACGATAATCAGAATCCTCAATACAGTCCACTAATAAATAAACCCCATTTCTCTAAATAATATAAATTTTCAAAATCGTCTTATAAATTGGTTGGAATTTACCCACCAACGGCCAAAGTTGAGGTAAAAGTTGTGAAAAACAGCAATTTTTGGAGGCTTATACTGAATTTGTTTCTATAAATTTTTATTTTCTGCTTCGATAGAAGCCTAGATATAGTCCACAAGATACCTATTAGTTCAAAAAATTCAAAGATATATGTCTAACAACGGCATAATCACGCACGAGCTATAGTCAAAATTCTCGCGAAAAGTATGGCGGGTTGGCCGCTCTTAAAGGCAGTGCGAGAAAAGGACGGCTATAGCTATGAACTCAATTAGAGATGTCAAACCAGTTTATGCCGTGCGCTTCACCATGTTTTTAGTCGACATGTTTTTACGTGCACGCAAAAACTACTGAACGGATTTGGAGGAAATTTAGCACATAGATAGTTTATAACCTGGATTAACATAAAGGATTCTTTATATTAATTTATTTAAAGACTTTGGAAGACTTACAGCTAAATACAATTTATCCCGGTAGTAAGACTATAGTTGGTACCAGTTAAGATGAGAATAGCGGTCATTGACCCACCTACATTTATGAAACTTCTTAACTTTGAAAACCAAAATTAAGCCTGTTCAAGTCTGGAAGAATCGTCATCTATCGTGATCTTCAACATTTTTTGTAATGAAAAACGATACATGGTTTATTTGTTTTGGTTCGTACGAAGAGATATTAGGGAAAGGGCAATGACCGCTATTCTCGTCTTAACTGGCACCAACTATTGTGTGTGTGTGGAATGATTTATCAGAACAAGATATGCTACTTACAGCAACAACTGTGACTGCATCTCAGGTATCCGTAGTCTTTCCTTGATCCTATCAGGTCGGAATATGTTGTTCTCGTCGTCGTTCATGGTGTGTCTGTCTGTCGTGCATGGCACGTCCACTAAGACCTGGAAATATAAGGATTGAGGGGACTACAGGAGCTAAACGCGAGTTTTATAATGTAAAAAAGCATATGATTCACTGCAATAAACAATCCAGAAAAATATATGATATTCTTCAGGATATATGTTAGTATGTTAGTTTTTTTTTTAAATAAATATCGCTGGAGATTACACACAGCGTTATCTAGTGCCACACTAAGCAACGAGGCTTGTGTCGTGGACACCAGATAGTTGATATACTACATATATACTTTTTGTTTGTAAATACATACTTATTATCCATGACTGAAACAAATGTCCATGCTCATCACACAAACATTTGCTCCTACCAGGATTCGAACCCGGAACCCGAAGAACGTAAGGCAGCCTCACTACCGTTGCGCCATTCGGGTCGTCAAAGTTTTGAAAACATAATACAACTTATTTTACTCAATGAAAAAATATCACGAACTTATGTCTAGTATGATTTTTACTCGTTAATTTTTTTTTTAACGCGTAAAAATCATACTAAAATACATGCGATCATTCTGATTTTTTGGGCAAATAATTCTACAAGCAACATATTAGCATGATAGTGTTTTATTTTTTTAGTCAAATCAATAGATTTTTTGTAAATCGCAAAAACCCACTCATTTCGCACTATTCGGCCGCAGTGACTGACGTAACAACCACTTTGTAGTGCAAGCTGATTAGAACCTTATTCTAACAGCATTTCAAACGAAGTTTGAACCACCACACATAGAGTTACTAATTTAGCTCCTGTAATCGCCTTAAATGTTGACATACCGCTTTATCGTCTAATTAGTGCTAGCAAGTGGGAGGTGACCGTCTCCAATCTCCAGTAACCAGTGCTTCAATCACCAGGAAAGCTTGTTATCTACAGCGTAAACAACCTCAGCACGAAGCCGTCAACCAAGCATTCTGTACACCAAACTAAGTAACTTTACGCAAAAATTATTGCTGGTGTGGTATGTAATATGATGTGCAAGCTTGCAGTGATAGCTTGCAAGTAGTTTACGTAGAATAGCAATAAGTATATTATGTGAGAACAGTCAATAAATGGATCGCACGACATACGGACGTTTCCTTATAAACTCTACCCAATTTGGGAAACTACTTTTTTTGGGGAGAAAAATCATATTTTGTGGTAGAATTTAATGTAACGCACTCAAAACATTGTGCTGATGGATGGATTGAATAGTACGGGGGTCATGGAGGTGTTTTAAGTAAAAGTCTTACATTAAAAACTTGTATTTAAAAACAAACTTGTCAAAAAGTTGGAACTTTGACCCCCAATATCTTCGTAACTAGAAGGTTCCCAGGTATGGTGTAGAACAAAAAATGACAGGGAGAATAAGTGCCTTTCGGCTTCGTTAAGAGGTGTTTTACACCCTAAATCTATCTTCTGCTAAAAGTTGCAATTTTAAATATGCTGGTTAGCTCGTCAGAACTTCATAATTTTAACTGCCATGTAAGTAAGTTATGTAAGGACTAGCTTTTACCAACAGCTTCGTTCGCCATATGGTCGTAAATTATCCCACGGAAACGATTTAAATATAGCTTATGAATGACATTCAGGAATATTGTAGCTTCCGATTATTAAAAGAGTAGTTCCGAAGATTACTCCTACATACAAACAAATTTACCTCTACCTAATAGCCCAAGAGCCCGCGACGGCCTGACCTTCGTTATTTTATAAAAGCTGAAATTTTTTCTGTGCATGTCCCCTATACAGGTAAGAACAACCAGCGACTATAGAGTTTGGGTTATGGTTACTTCGGCAGGTAACAGGGATTAAAGGTGTATAAAATAGTACCTTACTTTCGTTAAAGTATAAAGCTCAATTTTTATATATTTTCTTCGAGATAACTTTATAAATCTCGTCATCCATTGCCGGACACTTATGACAGTTGCTACCCCCTGCCAGACACCCCTAAACATGAATAAATTATACTTTCGTCAGAGTATAAAAGCTAAATGTTAAATATGTTACTTGGGGGCCTATAAAAAATGTTACCTCGATAGCCGGACAGTTTTCATGGTTTTTACACCTTGCCAGACACATTGAAAGTCCGATGTACTTAGTTGCGAGCGCGAGTGCTTAGTCGATTGCGATTTTTTAAGATTTTAAATAAAGAAATCATTTTATAACGTTCATAGCCATGTTATATTAAGTAAAAAATGTTATTTTATTATTGTCAAATACAAAAAAAAAAACAAAAAATCGTTTTTATAAATTTCATCACTGTCGTCGATATTTTCATTTTGATCGTCACTACTCCTCCAGTCGATGGCATCATCGTCGTCAATATCGCCTTCTTTGTCTTTTTTTTTTTTTCTTTACATTTTTTATAGGCCTCAAGTAACATAAAAGGGTGTAAAACACCTCTTAACGAAGCTGAAAGGCACTTGCTCTCTTCGTCATTGCGATAATTTTTTTGTTCTACACCATACCTGGAAACCTTCTAGTACGGAGATATTGGGGGTCAAAGTTCCAACTTTTTGACAAGTTTTTTTTTTTTAAATAATAGTTTTTAATGTTAGATTTTTACTTCAAACACCTCCATGTCCCCCGTACTATTCAATCCATCCATCAACACAATGTTTTGAGTGCGTTATAGGTACATTGAGTTCTACCACAAAACATGATTTTTCACCCCAAAACAAAAAGTCGTTTCCCAGCAATAATTTTTGCGTAATGTTACTTAGTTTGATGTTCAGAATGCTTGGTTGACGGCTTTGTGATGAGGTTTTTTACACCCTTATAAGTTACTTGAAGCCAGACAAAGAAGGTGATATTGACGACGAATCATCGTCGTCAATATCACCTTCTCCACTCCTCTCTTCTTCACTACTCCTCCAGTCGATGGCATCAGCCATCGACTGGAGGAGTAGTGACGATGAAAATGAAAATATCGACGACAGTGATGAAATTTATAAAAACGATTTTTGTATTTTTTTTTTGTATTAGACAATAATAAAATAACATTTTTTACTTAATATAACATGGCTATGAACATTATGAAATTATTTCTTTATTTAAAATCTTAAAAAATCGCAATCGACTAAGCACTCGCGCTCGCAACTAAGTACATCGGACTTTCAATGTGTCTGGCAAGGTGTAAAAACCATGAAAACTGTCCGGCTATCGAGGTAACATTTTTTTATAGGCCCCCAAGTAACATATATAAAATTTAGCTTTTATACTATGACGAAAGTATAATTTATTCATGTTTAGGGGTGTCTGGCAGGGGGTTGCAACTGTCATAAGTGTCCGGCAATGGATGACGAGATTTATAAAGTTATCCCGAAGAAAATATATAAAAATTGAGCTTTATACTTTAACGAAAGTAAGGTACTATTTTATACACCTTTAATCCCTGTTACCTGCCGAAGTAACCATAACCCAAACTCTATAGTCGCTGGTTGTTCTTATCTGTATAGGGGACATGCACAGAAAAATTTTCAGCTTTTATAAAATAACGAAGGTCTGGCCGTCGCGGGCTCTTGCTCTATAAATAAGTATGTATTATACTATATAAAGCTCGATTACCACTCACTGACTGACATAATTGTTCTCCCAGATGGTGGATGGGGAGGTGGGTATATTTTGACAGATTCGTAAACAACTAACTCCCGCGAGTATGGGAAAAGTGCCAAACCTCCCCTTTTCGCCCCCCTTCCTCCCCCTCCCTATCGTATCTCGGAAACAAAGAGACCCGTATTTTTCGTTTTTTACGGATTCGTATAGAGGAGGCTCGGAGAAGTAAAAACCACTTTTCGAAATTGACCCTTTTTTCCCCCTTCTCCCCCCTTTAGGCGGATCTCGGAAATTGAGAGACTTGGAACATTTTTTTTTTCAGATTTTTATAAAGGGGCAACGCGTTAGTCAAAATCATTTTTCAAAACTCCCCACTCTCCCCCCTTCACACCCCCCCCCCCCATCGTATCTCGGAAACTAGGACACGTAGCGGCTTTTTGATTTTCACCATAAATTATTATTGAGGAGCGTTTAAATTTGTATACGGAGGGTATCCTCCCCTCCCCAACCTCCCCTAAAAATAAAAGGGCTATAACTTCGTAACGGTCAGAGATAGCCATTATGTGTTTGAACAAATATTATAGTAGGCGTCGAAACCTGTCTGGTGGTAGGTAGGTTCTGAGTGGAGCGAACCTGCGAGACCGAGTGGAGCGAAGGGGGGAGGTGGCGAGCGAAGCGAGCCGGCGACCTCCGCAGCGTAACGAAGGTTGAGTGGGTGAAGCGTAACTCAGCTTTTAACGTTTCTAATGAATTTTTTTTTTTTACTTTTTTTTTATTGAGTTAGGTTTTAGAATGTTTTAGGGGTTCTTAAGGGTTTTCATACTGATTAAGGGGTAGTTGTAACGGATTTTCCAATTATTTTAAGGATTCCTATGGATTCTCAAAATTTTATGATGGTAAGGAATACTTCTCAAGAACACGACAACACGCGAGCTGCGCGCAGCTCGCGCACCCACGCAAATACTAGTATTTATATATACCTTGTCAAATCCTTGATCGTCAGTATACAAGCGGCCATCCACTCTCTTGAAGATAACGCGTTCCCGCCATTTGTTACTTGTCTCGAAATCAAACAAATAGTCGCGGAATGAGCGCTGTATTCTGAAATATGGAGACCAAATTGTATATTTCCATATCAATCAATAATTTAGAACTTTTACTTTTCCCTTACAAATAAGTCGGCCTTACTGATACTATGAGTGTAATCACTAGAGACCGCATTATAGGCAAATGCATATCAAGGCTAATTTTTAACTGCCGGGGTTGCGGGACTGTTCGAAAGAGATACCGTGGCCCCGGAACACAAAGGGCGATGAAGGAACATGGATGGGTTTTAGTCAGTAAAAGTCTGACACTCCCTCCTGCTCCGCCCAGAGCGGGAGGAGTTATTTGATGATTTCCCATCCGAAAAAAAAGAGCCTATTTTTGAAGTTACTGGTGTCGATTCTGTTGTGCAAAAACTAAACTTAATTTAGGCTATTATTATATATATTGCTATCTTTTTCTCTATAATAAAACGAGAAAGAGACGGACGTAATTTAGAGCTGTCAAATTTAATTGTAACTAATATTTCCATACAAATAAAGGGTGCACGTAAAAACATTTCGACTAAAAACACGGTGAAGCGCAAGGCATAAACTAGTTTGACATCTCTAACTTAGTTCATAGCTATAGCCGTCCTTTTCTCGCACTGCCTTTTAGTAAAAGATACCAATAGCCTAAATTAAGTTTAGTTTGTGCACAACAGAATCGACACCATTGTATATTTCGCTTAAATCGGCTGATCGTGCATTATTTTTTTTTTTTTTTTTATTACTGTGTTAGTAAAAAAAAAAAAAAAATGTATTTTATCACATGTATGTTAGTCTGTAAGGTATTTATCTATGGGCCAAAGTTGCCCGAAAATAAAGGTTTTATTATTATTATTATTATTTGGCCATGTTTCTTTTAATTTTACACAGAAGTTGACTTACCTATTCAACCTAGACAAAGAAATATCATTACAGACAATAACATCTGGGAGTAACGTCTGTAGCATGACTAGGGCTTTGCCCCCGGGTGCTGAACACAGGTCGAGCACTCTGTCACCGGGCTGGAGGCCTAGCGCTAATACTGCTAGCACACTTCCACAGTCCATTGGGTAGTAGTTGAAAACACCTGGAAAACATTTAAAAATAAATTAAACTTTTGAGAAAATGGGTAAGGCTGGTCAAAGTAGATTGTAGATGGCGCGTCCATAGCTTAGATCCAATCTGAGCAATGAGGTTATTTTGAAATAAAGGGTGTAAAACACTTCTTAACGAAGCCGACAGGCACTTGTTCTCCTCATCATTGCGATCATTTTTTTGTTTTACACCATACCTGGGAACCTTCTAGTTACGGAGATATTGGGGGTCAAAGTTCCAACTTTTTGTCAAGTTTTTTTTTTTAAATACAATTTTTTAATGTAAGGTTTTTACTTTAAACACCTCCACGACCTCCATACTATTCAATCCATCATCATTTTATCAGCACAATGTTTTGAATGCGTTACATTGAGTTCTGCCACAAAACATGATTTTTCACCCCAAAAAAAATGTCGTAGCAATAATTTTTGCGTAAAGTTACTTAGTTTGATGTACAGAATGCTTGGTTGACGGCTTCGTGATGAGGTCTTTTACACCCTGTATATAATGACATTGGTGTCGAAAAGGCAGTGCGAGAAAAGGACCGCTATAGCTATGAACTAAGTTAGAGATGTCAAACTACTTTATGCCTTGCGCTTCACCGTGTTTTAGTCGACATTTTTTTACGTGCACCCTTCCTTTGTATGGAAATATTAGTTCCAACTAAATTTGACAGCTCTAAATTACGTTCGTCTCTTTCTCGTTTTATTAGAGAGAAAAAGATAGCAATAGCCTAAATTAAGTTTAGTTCATACATAGTAGAATCGACACCATTGACAGATTTTCAACCAATGACGATGTTTGGTACAAGCGATGCTAGCGCCATTAGTTCCACAGTTGCCATTCCCATTATATTACTATTATCGTGTTATTTATTAACTGTTGAGGAGTTATCTCGTAGGAGGCGCTTCTGGCTGCAGGATCAAGCCATGTCTATCATAAAAATGTATCGTCACCAGAACCAAAGGTGTGTGCAATATTTCAGGCCAATTGGTTGGGTATAATGGCGATTAATCGTTCCCTGTTTTTAAATAGACTTATTTAAATATTAATTTATGAATCAGGGCTTCGTTAAGCAGTGATAGCCTAGTGGTGTGACCATCTGACTGCCAAGACCACAACACTCTCCGATATTTTTATTTGTTTTTTATTTTTACTTTTTTTTATTTATTTTTTATTTGCTCCTAGATGATTAAACCCTAATGTAATTTATATATTTAGCCGCGTGGTATCCGGCAGAGTAGAATAGAACCAACCCATTACACTCACGGGTGTCGTATAAGGCGACTAATGTCTGAGGCAGAACACCTTGCGCCTCCGTAGACCTGAGAATGGGCAGCAGCGTTTTCTGTTAGTCTGTCATCACTGCGATCTCCAATCCGCCTGCCAAGCGTGGAGATTACGGCAAATTCCTCCCATCATGGGAGAGGCTTATGTCCAGCAGTGGACGTTATGGGCTGATGTAGTTGTTGTAGTTGTAGTAATTTATAATTAAAGCCAATTTGAACCTCAAGCTTATAAATAAATATATTTTTAAGGAAGAGCGCTGTTGTCTGAGATACAGATATTCATTTATCTAGTTCAGACACAGATGTCTTGTCGAATTTCTGTTTATATAAGCTCCTGTAAGATAGTTTTTATGTAATGTATGCACTTGAATTGAATAAAAATTATTATTATTACGTCATAGGTCTCAAGTTCGAACCCAAAACACGCATCTCTGATTTTTTCTGATTCATGTGCGTATTATATAATTATCACTTGCTTCGGTGAAGGAAAACATCGGAAGGAAACCAGCATGCCTGAGAGATATTCCTCGACGGCATGTAAAGCCCAGTCAGAGGCCCCTGGGTGGCATAAAAACTCTTACACCAGGTTAGGCACTAACCACACATTTGCAAAACTAATCCATCCATTTGATTACTAGAACTGTTTTTGAAGTGAAAACTTCTTTAGGCGCGTTAAGCACTTTTTGGGTGAAGGAAAAACATTGAACTCATCGTCACGTAACGTAACGTGCGGTCACGCTTCGTAGCCGTTCGTAGCACTCGTAGCATCCGCTACGGCGTAGCACCACATAGGTATGTGCGGGGCATTACCAGTGCTACGACTGGGGCGGGGCCTGTGTACTTTTTGTTTTCACTTCTATCGGCAGTCCTCAAAGACTACTCCGATTTTTTAAAATAATATTACCTGTTTGACATCTTTTTGGCTCAGGAAAAGTGGTAGCTTCACTTTCCATTTCATAAGTGTACACTTTCAAATATTCTGGATAACACAGTGGGCCTTCTGGTTCTATCACTAAAGGAAAGTCTTTACCCTCTGAAAATAAATATAACCATGTCAATATCTATTGTATTGTATTGTGTAAAAGTATAAGATAAATTAAAAGACCTAAATAATAAGGATATCCTAAACAAAAAGTTCATTGAAGTGACAACAGGATGATTTAAACTTTTGGAAGCGCAACATCTTCAGTGGTTCATTCCTAATACTACTGGCTATCCACCCAGAAAAGGGCTGGAAAACTTACTATTACCACAGAATATATTAGTACCTTACGGTACAGAAGTTTCACTCCCGAGTTTAGGTATGATAAACGCAAGCGTGCGGCCACCGCACTAGTCTCAATAGGCTTGCACTCACTCGACTTGTCGCACACGCGAAACAAAAATAAACTGTTAATACCGTAAAGTACCTCTGACAGCCCTAGCAGACTGAAGCGAGACGGCAGACAGTTATTGTACTATGAACGCTATGCGCAATGCAAAAGGTGAAATTAGCTTGTTTTCCAGAATAGTAGGTAAATATCTCGGGGTTTTTGTGCCGCTTGTATGGAAGTGAGACAGGCCTGCTATTACTTGCAAATTAAATACTATTCATCTTCTAGATGTTCGAATTGTATGTTTAATGTTTAAGTTCAAATTGAATTTGTAAGCAAAATTATGTAGTCGTAATCCAAAAATGAAAAACAAAATAAAAAGGCCTCAACTTAACTACCTATTATATTTTGTTGTTTTTATCTGCAAAATTTCACTAGGCTCTGCAGAAAATAGTCCTATCATGTTCAAATTTAATTTATATTTAATGTTTTAATGCTACCACAAAACTACAAAAGAATATGAACAATAATTTACTTACTAGATAAATAAGAATACTGCACAGTTTCCGACACCCATTCATCCATTCCTTTCAGCTTAGTGGCTGGCAGGAACTGGTACAGAGACTCTGCAGTCATTCCCATTGCTGGGTCTATTATCCTGGACTCGTCTATCTTGGCTTCAGCTAGGGAGTCTTCTAGAGTTTTGTTTTGGTAAGTCCTGGAAAATAAAAAAAACACAAAAAATTATGTTAGTTCATTTTACTTTAGAAAATTATCCCATCAATTATGTGCAGACCAGGGAAGCATAGCACATAGGAGTGGAGGTTGTTACTCGGCACTGGGTGGAACAAGGCTGCGAATGATGATAGTGATCATGATGATGAAATTAAATCAATATGTTTCTAAGTACAACTTCATCATCAACACTTAGTCTTGTAGCGGCGCTTTAATGCTCATACATTAAACTTTTCTTCGACAGCTCACTTAGCACAGTTGAAATTGCTTTCAGTTAAAATGTTATCGCTAAGTTCTAACTTATTAATTTATCTGGTATAATGAGGCCTATCTGGACACTGCAAAGTCTCATAATCAAAAGTCTATGGCATGTCGCCCTGTCCAAATCATCATAGGTTTTTAGCCTTTCCTGTGGTCTTTGGCCATTTTCCCTGTCTGTTGTGTCTTGGTCTGTGGATGGGTGACCACCCATTACATTCCGAGTTTCCTCCGTGCCTCAGAAAGCACATTAAGCCGTTGGTCCCGGCTGTCATTTGTAGATCTTTGACAGTTGTTAGGTAGTCAGAGGCCCAAAAAGTCTGAGAACCAGTCTTACCAAGAGGTATCATATTGCCCGGTACTAACTGGGTTGTGGAGGTCAGATAGGCAGTCACTCCCTGTAAAATACTGGTATTCAGCTGCATCCAGTTAGACTGAAAGCCGACCCCAACATAGTTGGGAAAAGGCTAAGCGGATGATGATGATGATAAAATGATGATCTTCTGGATGCGCATTAAAGGCTGGTTTGAGGTGGCACAGGATAAGAGTACCTGAACAATATGGGGGAGGCTTTTACCCGGAAGTGAGAAATACAAATGATAAATGATGTTTATTTTGCAAGTAGGTTTTTACAAACACTTTTACACATCATTTTTTCACTCTGAGAAGAAACACCCGAAACAAACTCAGAGGTCATAGTCTCTTTTAAAGTCCAGACAATCTTGCTCAATTCACATGAGGACTATGCAGATTAGTGTCTAATATGGTCTTTTGAAGAAAGAACCATACAGATTTGAGTGGACCTGTCCAGTCAGTGAAAGCATTTGTCAGTTAACGTGTAGCTCAACTTACAAAGCTATTAACAAAAAAAAACTATGAAACTTACACTTCCTGCTTGACCTTCTTCACCTCACTGCCCTCATCTTCTCTCATATCCAACTTCTCAGGTTTATTTTCAGTTTTTGGGTAAATATTGGATATTTCATCTGTCTGCTGTTTCTCTATGAACTCTGATAGTCTGTCTGACTGTTTGTCTGTATTGTTGTCTGAAGGCACTTGTGTTGGTTCTGGTGTGATGTTATACTCTTTGTGAAACTCTTGCTGTATTGATATTAAGTGTTTTAGGCAGTGGGCTCCTGGAAAATGTTGAATGACGTGTGAGAAATAAATTCTGATTCTGAGTAATTATGTTTTAATAATAGAACACTCTAGTGAAAATTACTTGGCTTACAAATCACAATAATTATATTCAGAACATTGAGATGAAAGCTTAGAAAAACATACACAGATACTATCCTCCTCCATCGGTCCTCAATAAATAGTGTAGCTCTTATATACAATAAAATACACACAATTAAAATAACAATGCACCGTTGCCCTTCGGGCACGGCTGGGGACATACGCTGCAGCAAGGTGGAAGCCTCAACAACATCCTGAAGGTATTGTTATATTGGATGCGTAAGGCATTGTCCGATTTTTGGGTTTGATGAAACTAAAGGCTGCTGAGGAGCTCGTGGCTAAATAATAACAGCCGCTCGGGTCAATCTTAAGGTTAAGCCGTGCTTGCCTAGGTTGGTCTGTGGATGGGTGACCAGTCTTGCATTCAGAGTTTCCTCCGTGCCTCGGAAAGCACGTTAAGCTGTTGGTCCCGGCTGTCATTTGTAGATCTTTGACATTCGTTACAGGTAGTCAGTGGCCCAAAAAAGTCTGACAACTATAGTCTTACCAAGGGGTATCGTATAACCCAGTGCTAACAGGGTTGTGGAGGTCAGATAGGCAGTCGCTCCATGTAAAATACTGGTATTCAGCTGCATCCAGTTAGACTGGAAGCCGACCCCAATATAGTTGGGAAAAGGCCAATACCCTACGCTCCCAGATGAATAAGAATAAGCAAGAATATGAGTTTGGCAATCAAATAAAAGGCTAAGTGATGATTTACCCCTATTTTTAAGCTCTTCTATGGTCTTCTCAGCGTCTCCATAGTTATTTACTAAGGCTACATACTTTGACCGGCGTAACATTGCCTCGCGCATCGGTTCCCATTTTTTTCCAAACATAGATCCGTAGAACTCATCGAAATGATTCAATGCCTTATATTTAGGGCCTGTCTTTTTCTTGAGTTTGGACTGTAAATAACAAATAAACAAAATATCTTACAAACTCCTATGAACACAGGTTAGAAATTATGTGTTTTTGCTAGTATTTACCCAATGTATCTTTGTTTTATATCGAGATTGAAGTACTAAATATGAAGTCACACATGTGTTTTTGTAAACACTTGATATATTAAACATTTTTTTATTATTTTCAGATAAATATTTTGGTTTCAGTAACAGTTCAAACTTTGAGGTTATTTTACTTTGACATTTGTTATGTTACGTTTAGTTTAGTTCAACGTAAAAAAATAATAACAGGTTCGAAACTTCCACGAAAAATTCAGACGAAAATATTTAGGCCAACGTAAGTGACTTGGAACAAAACAAGCAAAAAAAATTGAGTTACACAGTTATCAACTCATTGGTTTTATTTTCAACAAAATGGAAGACTAATCAAAATAAACTACACATGGTACGAAATAAGAACGCAGCTGAAGCGCTGTCAAATTGACACTGACTGAAATAGAAATGTCATTCTTGGTTCTTCGCACCAGTGATGCCAGATCTACTGATTTAGCAGTAGATCTACCTGATTTAAAAAAAATCTACTGATCTACTGCCTCGATTGGAAATCTACCTGCTTTTTTTCAAATCAGATCGTATCATCTAGTTATTGACGACGTGTCGTGTCATCTGACATAAAGGCCTAAATAACATGACATTTGTTCAACAACCGTAGTAAGTATCGAAAAATATTGGATACGTGTTCTTTGTTTTATCGAAATAACAAAAATCGACGAAGATAAAACGTGTCAAAGATCATGAGTTTGGCTTGTGACGTCACATTTGTTTGAGTAAAAAATGTACTCAAATGTGACGTCACACGAGTTTTCGACGCACTGTATCGTCTTCATTTTTGTTTACGTGAAAAAAGAAAAAATAGGTGTCCAATATTTTTTGGAAATCTATCTGACGGACTAATTAGATTTTTTTTGTCATGTACTCTATTAAAGCTCAAGTCCTTTTTACCTCATGTGGGTACGACTTTTTTAATCTACTGATTTTTCCTTCGATCTACTGCTAAAACTTTAATTTTTCTACTGATTTCTGCAGATTCCATCTGGCAACACTGCTTCGCACTTGCGCCCGCGAACACCAAATTGAAGTATTGATTTGTTTACAAGTAGCGCACGGAGATTTGTCGAGTATCTTACACTATAGCTATATCCTACAGCCTTGTCAGAGCGATTGGGAGATAATATCCCGCTTAATTACTGCCTTCCGTGTCAGACTTTATCAGTGGTCGGTGCCAGCTGTGAGCCTCCCCGCGAGTTCCGACGGCTTAAAAGCTAATTACAACAGTTTGGGGCGAGTTGTTTTATCGATCACTCGCCCTTCCGTGCCCCGTTCAGTGGTGTTCTGTTCCCCGATCCGCTGCGAGCATCGATAAAGATCTGAGAATGTGCGACGAAATGATGTATGTCAATGGTTTTATTCACGAATTGGGTCATCAATGAGTTTCTCTCGGAGTCTCAGCAGACGCGGTCGCGCGGAACACCCGATAATGGTTGTTTATTTATTCAAGCTGTAAATTACGTCTCCCAGGCAATGGATAGTGCAGTGATTGTGTTTTGAGGGGTATTAGAAAACAGTAGTCATGTATGGGATGTTGTATGTTGGCTCATTGGCGGGTAACAAGGTGGAATGGATAGCGGCAGGCTGGAGGCGGCCCCTTCCGGGGCAGTACACTTGGACACAGTGAGGGCTCTGCACCAGACTGTAGTGTCACTTAGAACTGCACTAGAGATATCCAAGAATGAACTGAAACAGTTAAAGGAAAAGTATGAGCAGCACTCCCATTGTTTAGAATATGCAGATGTTATAGAAAAATTGACTTTAGAGAATCACATACTGAGGCGTAGGATAATACACACAGATTATGAAGAAAAGGACCCTAATGCACAGAACATAAAGTTGGAAGTTACTTACAGCCCTCACACACAAAATATTGAAGAATACACCAGCAGTGAAGTAGTGATAGCAACTGCTACTGACAGGAACAGCACTATAGATGAACTAGAACCCATTGCACAGGAATCAGAAGAGAACAGTAATTTCTGTTCTGCTGAAAAGTTGAATGAGATTCCAGAAGACTTAGGAGAATTTTCTGACTCTCCTGAATTCAATGAGTCTGGAGAATACAGTCCACCTGACGAGGCAAATAATAATACTGAAGTAGAAGAAATCTCCCAGATATCAAGTCTACCCAGACATACTGAAGAACCTGAAGGAGTACATCTACCAAGTTTCAAAACAAAACTTGAACTATTATCAAAGTTTGATGTAAGAATAAAAGTACGAACTTTAAAAGAAGGTACAATTATTTCTAGTACCACATCAGAAAGTGATTCATCGGAAGACAGAAAAGCTTTTGAAAAGGAATCAAAGGTATTCAAGACTGGACAGCGTTATCAAGAAAAAGAAGAACAGTTTGATAATAATAAGACAGTGAATATAAAATCTTATTCAACGGACAACGTCAGGATGGCTGTACCAAATGAGGTGGATGCTAAGAGTAAAACAGACAAGTTTGATGTCCAAGTAAGGATCACGTCGGAGGAGAATCTTGTTGTAAAGGAAAATGTAGAAAGGAACAGAAGAAAGGATAACCTGAACTTGGATGTTGATGATTTGAGTCTCAGGTGAGTGAGAACTTTTAGCCTATTTCTATACTAATATTATAAAGAGGAAAGATTTGTATTTTTGTATGTAAAAAATAAACTTAAAAACAACTGGACCAATTTGAAAAATTCTTTCAGCAATGGATAGCTACATTATCAGCGAGTACATAGGCTATATTTTATCCCTGTGCTCCCACGGAAACGGGAACTACGCGGGTGAATCCGCGTGACGTCCACTAGTCTTTTACAAATTAGATGACGTTTGGGTTAAGCCAATGGTGTCGATTCTGCTGTGCACAAACTAAACTTAATTTAGGCTATTGCTATCTTTTTCTCTCTAATAAAACGAGACAGAGACGGACGTAATTTAGAGCTGTCAAATTTAGTTGGAACTAATATTTCCATACAAATGAAGGGTGCACCTAAAAACATGTCGACTAAAAACACGGTGAAGCGCAAGGCATAAACTAGTTTGACATCTCAACTTATTTCATAGCTATAGCCATCCTTTTCTCGCACTGCCTTTTAGTGAAAGATAGCAATAACCTAAATTAAGTTTAGTTTGTGCGCAACAAAATCGACACCAATTTCTTTTTGAATTAAATTAAAATTTGTTTAATATGACTACCACGATTCTTTAAACTTGTCAGTCTGATTCCCTGTCGGGTGATTTAAATAATTATACCGTCATTGGCGAAAAAAAATACGATTAAACGTCATGCGTTCGAAAGCCCTTAAAGCCTCAGTCACACACAGCGATTAATCGAATAGATTCAGACGCCGCGAGCTGAATTCGCCGCGATTTGAATTGAGCATGTTCAATTTTACTCTCGGCGAATGCGCATTCGCCGCGAGTATCGCTGTGTGTGACAGGGTACTTGCTGCGATTAGCCATTTCGCTCAGAAGACATTTTTAATTTGCGCACCAACAAACTGCCTGTCCCACACAGCGAGGTCTACACGAGAATTTCGACAGTCTGGTGGTGAGCAAATTCAAAATGTCGTCTGCTCGTCGCTGAAATGGCTATTCGCAGCGAGTTGTCACACACAGCGAATACTCGCGGCGAATGCGCATTTGCCAAGAGTAAAATTGAACATGCTTAATTCAAATCGCTACGAATTCAGCTCGCGGCGACTGAGTCTACTCGCAGCGAATAGCCTGTCACATACAGCAAATACTCGCGGCGAGTAGGCAATCGCAGAAATTAATCGCTGTGTGTGACTGAGAATTAAAGATAGCTCAAGCAAGATTGTGCTCAGCGAATGATGCGTTGATTCTCGGTATAAAAAACACGTGATTTTTTTCGGTTTTCTACTCTTTGTATCGACACTACCTCTAACGGTAAATTACTCGGCTAACCACCCAAGTGGCGCGGTTTGCCGAACGGAACCTTTTGGAGACTGTTTTCCGTGACAAACTCAGCGAACGGGAGCGCATGCCTTGCCAAGCGAAGCCTTTTTTACTTGGGAATAAGGTATACAGACTCCAAAGATATGGGCACGAACATTCTCCCTTGTGAGAAACAATCGCGTTTGCGATTACCTATCCGTTTACAAAGCATGTCGATTTGGACCATAATTGGCAGACCACCAGTCAATCCGACCAATTCCAGTGGGGGCTTCTGTCTATTTATTTGAGTTCTTAACCTAATATTCAGCTCTTGGAATATCGCCAAACAGTGGAAGACTGAAAACTAAATTTGAGTTAAACATGATGAATGAAGTCTGGCTTATCCGAACTCGAAGCAAGTTAATTGCTTCGGATAAGCCAGACTTATCAGATTAAAAAAAAAACCTCTGAAAGCAGAAGGCCTGGGACGCACAGAGCCTGTATTTTTGTTCGTTACGCGGCCGTTAGTAGGTATCTGAGCGATAGACTGAGATGCATATAAAATCTATAGAAAGCTACAGAAAGAATAATTAATGTCGTTGATTGCAAAATATTTCCAATATCTACGCCACTGGAAGCACTGGAGCTCCGATCCTAAAGTAATCAACGCAATTTCAGACTCAATCTTTGCCGAACAAATCTTATCATCCTTTTGAGCCTTCCAAATTAAGAGTGAGCCACCTACGCCCTAGGGAGGAGACGACGAGAACCAATTCAATCAAGAAGCCAACGCCTCCGTGCTGTTTACTCAATGAATCCCTGATTTTATGGCGATTACAATCAGATTTTTTTTTTTTCCAAATATTTGGAGGTTTTATCGCAACCAAACTCGATTTACGCAATAAAAAGATATGAATTGTGCACATAATTGAACCCATTCACTGAAAAATACACGGCATTGGCCCTCACGACATCGCGTTTCTGTCTGACGTCTCAAATTTCAGCGCTATCATCCACATTTCTGACTGACTACCCTCCTTATTTATGACGCGCAGTATTGCAAAGGCACACGATATCGTGTTATTGCCAGCTCTGTGTATGTGTAGATAGGGATAAACCATTTATAATCCAACTTTTAACGGTGGAAAACTTTTTTCTATATGGAAACTCGTTAGTTCCCCCTTCTAGTGACGATTTTAGGGGAAATGTGGGTACTTTGTAAGACTTTGTATACGGGGTGGAATCTTTCAGCGGGGCAGTAAGGGGATCACCTTAACCCTTGCAGCTTTAAATGCAATTTCTGACTCTTTAGTACTGCACCCTGGATTGATCCCATAGAATTTTTGATCCAGAATACAAAAAAATACAAAATAGTTTATTGCTTCTTAAGTTTACAAAAAGTGTAGTGTTTGGAGCTTCCCTTTAAGCAAGTAATGCCTGTGTTAGGAAGCCCCGCTCTTTCATACAAATTGTATAAAATGGCCATTTTCTTGCTAACGTATTTTTTTTTTTAAATCTCTGACTCTGGATCAAAATTTCACGTAAAATTATAGATAGTCACCATTTTCATGTAGCTACAACGCCTACAACGGTTAAGGTAGGTCCCTTTACTGCCGCTGAAAGTTTCCACCCTACGCATCCCTATATATATACTATGGTATGAGTAGCTCCATGAACTCTATGTAATTTAATAGGGTCAGAGAGGTTGAACTGGAAAGCCACATCCACAATTTGCAAAAGCAGAGACGGTATTAAATTGTAGCACTATAGGGTTTCAGCCTACAGACACAGAATACAAATAAAGTAAATTGTTATTTCATCCTTTGTGACCTAGTTTCAGCTGTGAGCTATTTATAAGTAAACGAGGTTGTTCTGTTTCAACCAGGCTTCGCAGAGGCACAGATACAACTAAAAGCCTTATTACATTACACGATTTATCGGGCCCTGTCGATCGTGTGCCCTGCCCCGATCAGGCAGGGCGCCGCTTATTATTTAGGGACCCTGACTCCTGTTTTTTATTACATTTCCCTGTCCCTGCAGGCAGGGCCCGATAAATCGTGTAATGTAATAAGGCCTTTAGATAGTGAAATCATCATTCATCATTCTCCTGCCCTTATACCAATTTGTTTATGGTCCGCACAGCATGTCTTCTTCTTCCATACTTCTCTATTACTCGCCATCTCAGCAGTCACCTCCTTTATATCCATATCATCCTTCACACATCCTTCATCGTTATTTTTATCCAGATACAGCTTAGATAGTGATTTACTACTACTACTACAACAGCCCATAACGTCTACTGCTGGACATAAGCCTCTCCCATGATGGGAGGAATTTGCCGTAAACTCCACGCTTGGCAGGCGGATTGGAGATCGCAGTGATGAAAGACTAACAAAAACGCTGCTGCCCATTCTCTGGTCTACGGAGGCGCAAGGTGTTCTGCCTCAGACATTAGTCGCCTTATACGACACCCGTGAGTGTAATGGGTTGGTTCTATTCTACTCTGCCGGATACCACACGGCTAGATAGTGATTTACTCACGAGTATTTACTCAGTAATGCAGAAATGCACATGCATTGTAAGTAGGCCCTCTTCTCGATTCGATGCCTCAAATTTTACCCGCCCAATTTTACGTGGCGACCTGCATATCTATTCACAAACGCTTCGATTCGATTTCGGTTCGATAAGTCGTATGTCTATCTTTTTTTGGCATTACGCAAGCGTTCGAGATGGACATACGACTTTCCGAATCTCCAAGTCCGTTTTAAGAATTTTAAAGGACATTGACCACAATCAGAGTCGCTTTATAGTAAAAGAGTATGGCCATAAAAATAAACTCATAAATTATAAAATATTTTTTTAACTTCTCTTAATTCACTTGAACGAAATCGTATGTGGGGTTACTATTTTGTATTTTATTAGCTACAGTATTGGATTTTATTGCTAACTTTTTAAAATGGCGTATTTCGGTAAAATCAATGTTGCCAATTTATTAAAACCTGGGACATAATCCGTCACTCAGTTTTAAAAATAAATTCAACTATGACTTTATCCTCGTTATTTATATTTTTAATTAGCACAATTGAAATAACTTTTTTTTTAGTTCACATCCTATAGATAATATTACTTTGCTAATTAAAAATCTTTCTTTAGTTGACAGTCAGAGTGATTTATATTGACTGTTGGTAACACTATCACAATGTGATATGGGAACTGTCTCTGTCAGTTTGTCAAACAAACAAAACAACACCGAACTTTTGTTTTCACTTGTGCATCGATAGTTGTTGAGTTTGTTGTGCTTTTAAATAACTTATCATTGCGTACTGTTCGTGTATTATGTCAATTCAAGTCATACAGTTGTAATGGGCTGCTGCTTTTAGTGGAATGTTCGTTACAAAACTAACCTCAAAACTGAACAGAAAATCAAAGAACAACTAAAACCCCCACAAAATAAATGGATATTTTTTTTTTCCTTAGAAAGTACGACATCACCACTCTTTTATATTCAATTTATGCTATCATACAAAAAGTTTTGATGCGCAACGGCGGTCAGTAGAAAAATGGGCATTCTCCTTTTTAACGTGATTCATATTACGATTCTGATAAAGCGGCCATTTTAGACCCCCTGCTCTATCATTTGCCTCTATAGGCAGTTTTGGTATTACCTAGCTAGCGCTACTAAAAACGAGTATCGATGTTTTATTCACGCGTCTAAAATAAACATCGTCTGGCTGCAACAGCAAACAAACTTCGCATAAAGACCTGAGGGTCTAAAATGGCCGCTTTAGCAGAATCCACGCAGAATCTTAGTATGAATCACGTTAAAAATTTAAAATTCTAAAAATTAACTTTATCTTCATGAGCATAAAGTCCATTTTAAGAATTTTACATTTTTAACTTGATTCATATTTCGATTCTGCTAAAGCGGCTATTTTAGACCCCCTGCAAACAAAGTAAACAGAAACCGTTTGTTTCCACTTCATGTTTTAATTGTACGAAAACGGAGTGCACTACCCAAATTGCTGGGGTAAATATTTATGACAACACCTGTATATTCCTGAAGATTTAGGCAATGGTGTGCCTGTTGACTTAAATTTCGCTAGTTAAAAAGTCAAATGTATAGGAGCAAGCGGTCATCAACTGGGCATTAATCCAGAATTTGGGCGGCAAATGAGAAAGTTCTGACGGAAAAGCCTAAAATAACCTAGAAAATAATTATACTACCATGCAAAAGGTACACAGCTTTGCCTGTACTTCCACTAGTCATACATCCAGCGTTGCATAAGACATTTCCCCGGGGAAAGAGCGCCTGAAAGCATCTGAAAAGAACGCAGTTTTTAAAGTTCAGCGAATAGGTACTTATACAGTTATATGAAGAAGCATATACACTTAAAAATATCGACTTTGTGTCTTTGATATGGAAAACTCGAAGTTAGGTGGACCGCTGCAGGAGTAGCTTTGTCCGATGAGGTTGTTCGGATGAAGTAAAGACGGAACGAAATCTCAAAGGATGACCCTCATCTTGTCCTGCTCTTTGTCTAAAAGAAAGAAAGAAAGATATTTTTTAAGAACTGTCAAAACGCGGTTCTCTCATAGATTTTGTATGGCAATAGCAAAACTGTGACGTCACTAAACAACTAACTCAATGACTCACCTATTTATTGATTTCAAAGCAACTAAAAATCGAATTTGGCAATTAATTGAAAATAAATCGGGTTTTCAGGCCCAAAAAAGGGATTTTCCTTTTTTTTAAGAGATAGGTGTCTTGGAATTATTGTTTTATGGTGTCATCTACCCTATTACCGTTACAACAAAGAATAGTATACAAGGTGTAAGCAGACCCTACACGACACCGTCAACCAAGCTTTCTGTACATCAAACTAAGTAACTACGCAAAAATTATTGCTGGGAATACGATTTTTTTTTCGGGGTGAAAAATAACGGTTTACGGTAGAACTCAATGTAAAGCACTCAAAACATCGTGCTGATATCTATCAGCACAATTTCCATAAACTTTTCTCGATAGAAAAAAAATCTAAAGTTACCTCCAAATCCAACAATAAACGGCTGGTATTCAAAAAGTACTTCAAATTAGATCATGAAACTTTGCATACTAACTGAAGTAACTTTAAAGCACTCAAAACATTGTGCTGATATCTATCAGCACAATGTTTTGAGTGCCTCCACGTACTATTCAATGCATCTGCATTGGATAGTACGGGGGTCGTGGAGGTATTTAAACCAAAAGTTGGAAGTTTGACCCTCCAATACCTCAGTAACTAGAAGGATCCGTAGGTCTAGAATACAAAAAGATCGCAATGACGGTGACAACAAGTGACTTTCGGCTTCGTTAATGGTACTTTTATTATAGTTTCAAGTGTATACTTACGCACGGACAAAATTGCTATCATTACTAACAAGAGGTTTCCTAGATTTGTTACAGATCGCGGCACGTAACTCTAGCGCTGAACGAAACGTGGAGGGGATATCTGCGCATGTTGTACGACTGGAGAGCCAATCGGCGCAACGCACGCCCCAAGACATTCTTATTTTTTACTTCTGCGCAATAACGGTCAGCGCTAGAGTTTCGTGCCGCGACCTGTACAAAGCGAGCTAACCTAGTTACCTACGTTATCAATTTCAATAGAACCCCGGTTTATAAATAGACTGACGACGTCAAAACATCGTTTCTACGAAACGGCTTTTCCATGTAAAAGACTACTGTACAATTTCTATGTAAAAAGCGCGCTACAGTACTCGTAAAACCTACATGATAGAAACTGTTGGAAAGCTACATTTTTCCACATAAAATTGTGTGCGTCTAAGCAACATGACATCGTGAATTCTACAGTTTATCTGGCTGGTATACTGTTTAAATAAACATTTTAAACTAGGTTTTACAGAGCAGTCGAACTGAACGTCTCTGTCGGTTGCATTTGGCATGCAAACATAAAGTTGGGTCTTACGACTCCTATGTTAGAATGAGCTACTTTATGCATGGCTAGCTTCGATGTACTGAGAAAATGTTGGCTGTAAAAGGCTTGATATAGAATAAACTTTTTACAGGAACGGCACACTAAATGTCTTGCTTGTAAAAACGAGAATTTGCCGAAGTATTGTTTTGCTGAAACAATCTAGGTTTACTTAAATGATCAATATTAAAAGTTATTCATGTTGAGCACGGATGGACGGATGGCCGATGGGGCCGAAAAGTTCTGGAGTGGCGACCGCGAACCGGAAGACGTTGCGTTGGAAGGCCTCCCACGGATGACCTGGTGAAGGTTGCAGGAATCCGCTGGATGCGAGTCGCACGGGACCGTTCAATGTGGCAACACTTGGGGGAGGCCTATGTCCAGCAGTGGACGTCTTTTGGCTGAAATGATGATGATGATGATGATGTTGAGCATTCAAGAAGAGCTGATGAAAATGAATCTTTGGCGTCACCAAAAGAATTCTTGGAATTATTGTGATAGGTCCTGTGCTTATCCATTTTATGACATAAAGCTCCAATGTCTCTTGAAAACCTACATAAGCCTCGATCTTTATACCTTAAAGCTTGACGAGATTGCTTTATACCATAAAATGAACTATAATCTGTAGGGTTCAATCTTTTCCGACCGATTAAACGGGAACACAAAGGCCAAAGGCACGTTTGCTCCACAAATGTATATTACGAAGCGAAATATCTGTCTGCTATCTTATCTGTCTCATAGAATAAGAATTCATTTTCTTTTACTTAAAATATCTAAATTTTTATATACGGTTTCGATCGCGACTTCGCTCGGATTATGGCTGGGAATACAACCGCACGGGAACCTTTTAAAGATAGCTGACACTCGTGGATAAAGTAGCTTCCCTTTAGTGAAAGAATTTTCAGAATCGGATCAGTTGTTTCGAAGATTATACAAACTAGATTACTTAACTCACAAACATTACCACTTTTATTTTCTTTCTTTATTTTTTAATAATATGATTGTGTCGTTTATTTGGATCTACAATAATAATAAAAATATTGTGACAAAAAAAAAAAAAAAAAAAATGTGTTGTATATTGTGAATATTGTGTACCTATCAATCTGAGAAAGAATTACAGGGCGTTAAAAAAATTGTCTACATCGCTGTCAATAGGAAAAGTGCCCAGAGAGCTGGCAGCATTCCCACGTTGGACGACCAATGCCGATTGTCCGCAAAAAAAAGGGCAAGAACTCTGGTGACGATGACGTGAAGAGTCGACTAACCGTTTTATATGTACCTATATATTTTCCAATATTATTATGATTGTGTTCATAAACAAGAATTAGTTTTCAACTTGTTTATTTTTCCTTCCTGAACTATTCGAAAATTACTTAAAAAAAACGAATATTCGCTAAGCAATCGCATATTTTCTAGCCCTATTTCTGTTGCAAGGCGGCCTAAAAAACATAAACTTTCACCCTTGAATTCTAGACTTAATGACTGACCTAAGATAAACAAAGCGTTCAGTTTAATTTCAGGCCATTTCAGGCTAACCTACTCGCGCGAAAGTTTGCGCGCAAACAGAGCGGGGCAAGTCTATTTGTATGACTTTGTTTAGCTGAAGGTTTTAGGGAAATTGCTCGAAACCCGCGATTCATGCCTGTTTTCACTAAGGCTAAGCGAAGGCTAAAAGTAATGCCTAAATCATAGCACGCTGTTGGTTTTTCTATGCTCGGCTGAACGTTGAGAGTTGAGACTCCAACAGCACAATAATACAGGGTGTAAAAGACCTCATCACGAAGCCGTCAACCAAGCATTCTGTACATCAAACTAAGTAACTTTACGCAAAAGTTATTGCTGGGAAATGCCTTTTTTTATTTGGGTTGAAAAATCATGTTTTGTGGTAGAACTCAATGTAACGCACTCAAAACATTGTGCTGATGGGTGGATTGAATAGTACGGGGGCCGTGGAGGTGTTTTAAGTCAAAAAATCTTACGTTAAAAACTTGTATTTAAAAAAAAAACTTGTCAAAAAGTTGGAACTTTGACCCCCAATATCTCCGTAACTAGAAGTTTCCTAGGTATGGTGTAGAACAAAAAAATGATCGCAATGACGAGGAGAACAAGTGCCTTTCGGCTTCGTTAAGAGGTGTTGTACACCCTTTATTTAAGTGCTCGTTTAGCTGTTTCTTAGTTTTTATTAAAAATGGGTATCCAGTGTGAATCGCGAATTCATTTTGTTGTGAGTTGCCCGTTATTGTTTGCTCCACAAAGAGCAGAGATGGCTTCAAACACAATCAAATCTTATTCCGAGTCAATTTCAGAGCAGCTTTCTGCGCGCGTTGGTTATATTTGAAATGTTTTGTGTGCAGATCTCTTATCGTTTCTACGGAGTAATTTTGTTCGAGGTTTTCACAAACTGCGCGGAGCTTTAATGGGTTTGAAAATGAGATGAGATTACGATGGAATTTCTCTTGATTGTAAAACTAACATAATGTAAAATAACATAAGAGCAGCGGTGGCCCAGTGGTGGCGGCCCCGACTTACGAACAGTAAGTCGTGGGTTCGAACCCAGACAGGTGCATTACTTTGTGTAATTTATTTAATCACCACTGCTCTCAAAACGGTGAAGGAAAACATCGTGAGGAAACCATTCCCTCTCATAGAGAGGAGGCTTGTGTCCCAGCAGTGGGAACATTAATAGGCTGATGATGATGATGATGTAAACTAACATTACCAGATAGTGCAGACAAGGTTTTTTTTATTAAAAATATGATTTAAATGCACTGGCAAACAGTAAGTAGGTAATCGGTTTTTATTAAAATCAGCCTTTTGTAACAGATTTTTTTTTTATGTTTGGATTATTGATAAATTAGGTATATACTGGATGAAGGCGAATTTTACTAATGAAACTGGACATCTAAATAGCCTCAGTGTCAATTTTTCAGGGTTTGAACTTATCAAGATAGTTATCGGATGACTTCCGGATCGTAATTATCGGATGATTATTGGATAATTATGTCATAATTATCCGATTATTATTAGTTAATTATCAGATAACGGTCGGATTTATAACTTGGTCTTTTTTTTACGTTTTAATTTGACACTTGACGAGTTTGGATACACTCGCAAACGTAAAATAACGTTTGGATACACGTGAAGTTAATTAATTATTGTTTTCTGATTTCTATTATTGTCCAGATAATTATCAAGATAACGATAATTATCACTTCGAACCCTGCAATTTTCCAATTCAATAGCTGATGACACTGACGGCTATTAAACACAATTTAGATGTGATTATCGCGTTTATTTTCATAGGCGAAATTCGACCTTGAATTGTGTTTGGGGATTATTTTCTTAAACTAGGTAGGTATCTATAGCCAGGCTTTCAATAATCCGGATTACGACGTAACTAAACCTAATCGTGAAGCGAATCCACTTACAGAGCTATTAAGCCCCCAACAAGTTAACTGGCCTTGAATAATGTTATCACAAAGACATTTAATTATTACTAGCTCATGCCCACGGCTTCGCTTGCGTGGAATTCGGTAATTGTCTCACGGGATGGTACTACTAAGATTAAACCTATTCTATATACTTCATAAAAGATAGCTCAAACAACAAACTTCAATAGAAGTTTGTTGTTTGAGTTTGACATTTATGTCGCAGGGATCAAGCTATATTTTTTTAAGTATAATCTAGGTTATAAAAACAATATAAAAATCTTTCTATCTTCGCTTGCGTGGAATTCGGTAATTGTCTCACGGGATGGTACTACTAAGATTAAACCTATTCTATATACTTCATAAAAGATAGCTCAAACAACAAACTTCAATTGAAGTTTGTTGTTTGAGTTTGACATTTATGTCGCAGGGATCAAGCTATATTTTTTTAAGTATAATTTAGGTTATAAAAACAATATAAAAATCTTTTTTGCAAGTAAAAAGGGTACAGTAAATCTCCTTAATTAATCTCGTCAAATACGAGCTTTGGCACTCGTACTAGGATTACCCTGTATCACGAATGCCGTCACCTTCCTCCGGAATATATACTACAGTGGCGAAGGTTTCATACAACTCGATTCCTATCGGATTCCCTTTGAAAATGGCATAGTCAGTATTCTATAGTTCTATTCTATGACACAATCTGTATTTTTGTGTGTGTGTATGTTTGTAACGAATAAACTCAAAAACTACTGCGCCAATTTCAAAAATTATTTCACTATTAGAAAGCTAAATTCACCCTGAGTAACCATAGGCTATATTTTTTCCCGAACTCCCACGGGAACGGGAACTATGCGGGTAAAACCGCGTGACGTTCGCTAGTATAATATAATCGCATTAAATATAATATATGTACTCCGGCTTACCTCTTTCAAAAATTAACCCTTCGCTACTGATATACGATATTCTAAAAAAAATCTTGTTATAAACTATCCGTGTGTCAAACATCCAAATCCGTTCAGCAGTTTTTGCGTGAAAGAGTAACGAACATCCAATCATCCATACATACATACATACATACATACATCCATCCTCACAAACTTTGGAATTAATAATAGTAGTAAATAAGATCTTTATTATTCATAGCAACACATCTTATTTTATGCTGATTTTGGAATATAGCCACAGACATGGATTGAATAGAATAGTTAATGAACTCGTAGAGTGCCGATCTTCACCCTTTCTTTTATAGGACGGAGTGAGAACCGAGGCCAAGAATTTTGTATCATAGTGTGTTCGTGCTTGTTTATATTTTCTGTAGAGAGCTATTTCCGGGGAAGCAAAGTGACCTGAGTGACATTTCTATTAAGTATGTTAGAATACTAGCTATTTCGCTTGCGTTAATTTAGAATTTCATAATTTAACTCATAACACACTACACTAGGTACTAAGTTTCTATAAAATACAGGGTGTAAAAGACCTCATCACGAAGCCGTCAACCAAGCATTCTGTACAGTACATCAAACTAAGTGACTTTACGCAAAAATTATTGCTGGAAACGGAATTTTTTTTTTGGGGTGAAATATCATGTTTTGTGGTAGAACTCAATGTAACGCACTCAAAACAATGTGCTGATGGATGGATTGAATAGTACGGGGGTAAATACAAGTTTTTAATGAAAAAATCTTACATTAAAAACTTTAACTTTACTGTCAAAAAGTAGGAACTTTGACCCCCAATATCTCCGTAACTAGAATGTTCCCAGGTATGGTGTAGAATAAAAAATGATCGCAATGACGGGGAGAACAAGTGCCTTTCGGCTTCGTTAAGAGGTGTTTTACACCCTTTATACTGTAGGTACCTATATAGTCTAATTTTTTTATGTCATTATTTTTATACTACATGTGGAAAATTGTAATTGGCCATATTTTGTTTAAACTATTACTCACTGTCTGTTTAGCTGTAAGTTTTCCTAAAAATGAAATAAATAAATAAATAAGTCCAGTCACTGATGGCATCTTTAGCACAACTTTGATTAAGTCAATACAAACAAGTTTTGTCTGAAACAAACTGTTCTAAAGTCTCAAGTTTCCGAAATAAATAGCGTTGCGTTGTGATCGCTACCAGCACTACTTTGATAGCTTATTAAATATATAGCGTTGCGTTGTGATCGCTACCAGCACTACTTTGATAGCTTATTAAATAAATAGCGTTGCGTTGTGATCGCTACCAGCACTACTTTGATAGCTTATTAAATATATAGCGTTGCGTTGTGATCGCTACCAGAACTACTTTGATAGCTTATTAAATCTCGGAAACGTGACGGTTTGAAAGATTTTTTCTCAAAAATCAACGAACAAATAACAGCATATATTTATAGACAAATAAGTATTTCGCGCTAAAATACTGTTTAAATTAGATAAACTCTGTAATTAAACTTTTTTAAATATTGAAAACCCACAAATATATGATGCTCTGTGGCACTATGCCACAATGAACTTGTATTCTAGCGACAAGACAGTTTCGATGAAAATGAAATTAACTACATACGTGTCACTTGCGCGATAGCGCGATTCATATTTTTATCAACATACAACCTGCCTGACACTGTCCAGAAAATTGCATAAAAAAAAAACAGTTTCGCGGGCTAGCCTGACGGTTTCACCATAAATGCAGAAAAACGCTGCAATACACTACGGGTTACTTTACACGTCCTCAATCTTCCAGATCGTTGTCTGAAGGTGACAACTCGGTGTTCTCCGAAGGGGGCACGACTCCCTTGGACCCGAATGCTGCAGCAGTAGGGGACGAGAAACAAGACGACAACGCCAGCGGCAACGAATCTGAAGAAGTGGACGATATAGAACTTATATTTACCACTGACGAGTCCAAGGATATGAGTAATTTGCAGGTGAGGGTAGTTTGTAAATGTCTGCACATAACATGAACATGAGTTGTAGGAATAGTAGGAGAGGAGCTCGTGTCGATCTTTAGGTTAAGCCGTGCTTGCCTAGGTTGGTCTGTGGATGGTTGACCACATAATATATACCGAGTTTCCTCCGTGCCTCGGAAAGCACGTTAAGCCGCTGGTCCTGGCTGTCATTTGTAGATCTTTGACAATCGTTAGGTAGTCAGAGGGCCAAAAATGTCTGACAACCAGTCTCACCAAGGGCTATCGTATTACCCAGTACTAACTGGATTGTCGAGGCCAGATAGGCAGTCGCTCCATGTAAAATACTGGTATTCAGCTGCATCCGGTAAAATGGAAGCCGACCCCAACGCAGTTGGGAAAAGGCTAGGCAGATGATGAGTTGTTGGAGTAAGTAGAAACTCCTAATGCTTAACCTCGGGATCATCATTCTCCAGCCTTTATCCCAATTTATTTGGAGTAGGCGCAGCATGTCATCTTCCATACTTCTCTATTACTCGTCTAGCCTTCACTCAGTCCATCCAGCGTTTATTTTGGTCTTCCCCACTCTTATTGCCATCCACATTTATACTCAAGTCTTTCCTCACATTTTCCTCATTTGCGTAACCCTAGGGTATGTTAATTTTATGCCTTTGATAAAATGGTGGATTTTAAATTGGCCAACCCCTGCCTTGGCTTTAGTGCCCATTACTTAGGATTGTTAGTTATGTTTGGAAAGTTTAGGGCTGTTTTTCATGAGGGTTAACTACTTTAAAAGCGAAGTTTCTGTCTGTTGATTACATGTCATTTGCCAAGTTTTTATTAAATCGCTTCAAACTTTAGATACTTAAATTAATAAAATATTTTAGTAGTTGAGTTTGACAGGGCCCTTGTGAGTTTTAATATTTGAATCTTGAAACTGTTTCATTCATTCGTAAACCTTCTATCTGTTCTATTCAGGAGGATCTAGTCTCCATACGCGAGGGTGACCAGTGGGCTCCCCAGTCTGCATCAACAGCACAGTCGACACCAGTTCTTATAAAATACCACACCCTAGACCCTGACTTCCAACCAGGGCCGGAAACCAAAGAGATTTCGACAGAAAACCAAGAAAATAACGAACAACCAGTAGAGGTCTCGAAGCAGAAAAGAGTTTCGTTACCAAATGACAAGGAGATCAGACACGTTGCTTTTAATGCCAAGGGGAGCTTAGACCTTCCTGGCCGAAGTATCCTCAAGAGTTGTGACAACAGATCTGACAATATGCTGTTTAGAAAAAGTCCTAACACAAGTTCTAGGAGAATTGATTCCATTGACAGCCTCACTTGCGAGTATAACCGAGGTCTTAGCTTCGATAACACCAAGTCTTCGAGCTTCGAACTCGGTTCCAGCATGGACATTCTTCATAGAGAAGAGAGCGTAGACAGTTTTCATAGAAACATACATTTGGGACACCGGTACTCGGTGTTCGCGGAGACCGATATCTCGAAGTGTGGCACTTCGGAAGACGATTTGGCTGCTAACTTGAATGTTCGGAGGAATACTTGTCCTAATCCGTTCCAATACAGGTAAGATTCTTTTGTACATATTGAAGATTTTGGTAAATAATCCTAGAGACTCAAACGCCACTTAACTTTAGTACCTATTTCTATTGCCATAATCTTTTTGAAGCGAAATTTTGGCTTGATATTTAATGGCGACTTAAAGCTGAGGTGCTTTTGTATATTTGGAGTTAGGTCTAGAATCTAGATATTTTTAATTGACGAAATAATGCTATGTTTGTTTTGTCGCTACTCGCTATAGCGACATCAAATCCTTGTGGGACGCGTGTGTGTTCCTATCAAATATGTTTTTGTCCATGAATTTCACTTCTGAAAATGTTTAATCCATTTTTACCAGACCATCAGCCTACCGCGGTGTTTCTCGGCCTCCCGGGCCGTTCAAAGCGGGCACGGCCCGTCTCCGTCCCGTGCTGCGGGACGGGGCGCACGCGCGGCGGGAGAGCGGCGCGCAGACCGACGTGTGCGCACTGCCGCCGCGGTGGAGCTCTGATGGATATCTGGCGCATAAGGTAGGTCGATTGAAGATCTAATAAGGCCAAATTAAGGTGAAGAAGATTGTTTTAGTAATATTAACGCCTCATAACAGGAATAATTAATGATTTATGGTAAAAGCCAAAATACGGCAACGAATAAACATTTAACAGGAGTGACCAAAGGAAGATAGCTGGGAGAAATAACTTGATTTTTAATTTCAAGCTCCGTCATCAAGATTTTTTAATTTCGTAACTGTCGGCTTTTTCTTATACAACTTTCCTGGCTTTCTGACTTTTTTAATCTCTTATATCTAAATGTACGTTCTTTTAAGTATGTTGTGTGAACGTAAATAAATAAAACTCTGCACTTGGAAATTAAACTATGCCAGCATGTGTTCCTACAACCTCTTCATATCTCACAGCTGCCGGTCCCGGCCGCCAGTGCCCCCACAGTGCCCACAGTGCGCGGCGCGGGCGCAGCGCGGCGCCTCAC
This sequence comes from Xestia xanthographa, assembly GCA_905147715.2. NCBI lineage: Eukaryota > Metazoa > Arthropoda > Insecta > Lepidoptera > Noctuidae > Xestia > Xestia xanthographa. Next base: position 8,292,060 of record LR990660.1, on the reverse strand, counting down.
GGTGCCGGACGCGCGCCCCCCGCCCCCCGCGCGCCGTACTGACGAGACCCGACGAGTGCTACTCAGTGATATCGGTACGTTTTGCTATATCGCATCAAAAACATGAATGAGCTGTAGCGACCATAATCAAATTGACAAAAGAACGCTAGCGACAACTATGACGCAAATGAAGAACTAAAAATCTAAATCCTGCATTCCTAACAGGCTAGTTTCCGTCATCAATAAATTGCAGATCTATTTAATCCGTCAGTTAGAGTATGGGAAAATAATGGACACGTATTTTTTGTTTTTGTAAATCAATGAATATTGACAACCCATCAAAACTCGGGAGTCCCGCTCGTGACGTCAGAACGCACTAAAAATTATACCAAGGCGTGACCTATTGGGAATTTTAAAAGCGTCGTATCTTCAATGTTGGTTTACGTAACGAAAGAAAAAATACGGGTCGAATGTTTCTTGATAATCTAACTGACGGACTAATAAGAGGTTTTCTTTTTGAGGTATTAAAAAAAAACTTAGTTTCCAAGAACTCTATAGATGGCGTTGAACTTACTATGATAGTTGGTGCCAAAGCCAATACGCTTGGAAAAAAAAAACATTATGTCACGTCTCATACTCTCGTTGACTGACACTTTCATTTGCTTAACCTTCCGAATATAACCTAGTTTTCTATGTGCGTGTGGACTGAGGGCCACTTTGTTAAAAAAAAATGAAAATGTGCTAAGGATTTAGTAAACATTCCCAAAGAATTGTGAAAGTTGGAATCAGATTTTGTGAAAGACAAATAAGCGAGTTATGGACTAGAAGTTGGGCCCCCAGTTCTCACATAGAGGATTGAGGGCCCACATGTACCTGATAAACTGTGAACACCACAGAAAAAGTCTTTATGCTAAAGTCTAAGCTAACGCCAAACAAAATTAGTGAAAACAAGATTTTATCGCAAAACGCTGTCCTACTTTGTATATTTATGTTCAAAATGGGCCCTCAATTCTCATACACGTAAAAGTTTATTACGTAAATAAAATTCAACCATTAACTTACAGCTACTACTTGAAATCATATAAGTAAGCTAATAAATAAATTGTGAAAATTTGTGAAAGCATGAACAGGTCTCCACTTCTTGTGGTTTGAAAGTTATGACCTTGATAAAAAATCGGACCCTCAGTCCTCCATTTCTTTTGTTTTTCTTTTATTACACTTAACGTATTAAAGATAAGACAAACACAAAATTGTGTCTTTTTGTGAAATTAATTGTGCAACATATTCGATACCAGGAAGAAAATAAAAGACCCTTTATTGTATAAGAAAATCGAGTTTGATATTTTTATTCTCTGAATTAGGAAATAGGGTGACCACAATTTCTATTAGATTGCAGTAAATATTAGTAAATGTAGTGTCATAGGTTTTAATACACTTTCTTAGATTTGTAGGGTTTCGTACCTCAAAAGATATATTAACAGATTTAAACTAAAACTGAGAAAATACGTTTATGAAATGTAGTCATACCGCAAACTAAGTGTTAGCAATTACATACTTCCTATATATTTGTTTTGTATAACTTCACCAACACGCATCGGAGGCAAAATGTCTTTATTTAGATTTATAAAAAATACTTTGTATCTCATTTTAAGTGAACCTATGTATTGTTCTTATGAGAATAAATTCTTTAAACCGAAAAGAGAGAAACGGAACCCTTATAACACTTTGTTGTCCGTCTGTCAGTCCGTTTGTCTGTCAAGACCCTTTATCTCGGGAACGCGTGGAGGTATCGAGTTGAAAAAGTTGTGAAAAATCAAACTTCTAAGTTAACGAAAAAAACCGGCCAAGTGCGAGTCGGACTCGCGCACGAAGGGTTCCGTACCATTATTATCTATACATTAGACAAAACGGCAAAAAAATCACTTGGAATCATCATTTTTAGGATTCCGTTCCGTCATTTTTTTTCCAAAGGAAATTGTCTTTCTAGTCAATTTGCTTTCTTACCATTTTTTTTTTACGTAATGACCTTTTTTTTATGGGAAATCATCAAATGACTCCTGGTGCTCTGGGCGGAGCAGGAGGGAGTGTCAGACTTTTACTGTCTAAAACCCATCCATGTTCCTTCATCGCCCTTTGTGTTCCGGGGCCACGGTATCTCTTTCGAACAGTCCCACAACCCCGGAAGGCATCGGCCCTTGCGGATCCCTTCCTTTTTGCTGATTCTCTTTGAGGCGCGCGTGGAACACGAACGCGCCGTCGACACGGCCTGTCGTCATGAGACGGACGGACGGCGAGCTAGCCCATAGCCCACCGTCAACAGGACCGCGCGTACGGCGACCCCCGACGCCCGGGGCGTCTCCCACGGCGGCCGGGATGCTGTGAGGTTCTCTCCCTCTCACGTTCCTTCACCTCCTTCTCTAGCATTACTGCTTCGCAGAAGGAGGTGACGGCGTCCCATTCCGTCTCGCTCCGGACTATGGCTTGCACCAGGGCCTCCCGAAACAACTGTGTCCAGTGAGGACCTGCGTCAGACGGAAGGTGAAGACGCCATGGCGTCTCTCAAGCCACTCCTCAAAGAGGAAAAACCTATGACACTACATTTGCTGATATTTGCTGCAATCTAAAAGAAATTGTGGTCACCCTATTTCCTAATTCAGATAATAAAAATAAAACTCAATTTTCTTATACAATAAAAGGTCTTTCATTTTCTTTCTGGTATCGAATTTGTTGCACAATTAATTTTACAAAAAGACACAATTTTGTGTTGGTCTTATACTCGTATTTAATACGTTAAGTGTTATAGAAGGAAAACAAAAGAAATGGAGGATTGAGGGCCCGATTTTTTATCAAGGTCATAACTTTCAAACCACAAGAAGTGGACACCTGTTCATGCTTTCACAAATTTTCACAATTCATTTAGTAGCATAAATGATTTCAAGTAGTAGCTGTAAGTTAATGGTTTAATTTTATTTACGTAATAAACTTTTACGTGTATGAGAATTGAGGGCCCATTTCAAACGTAAATATACAAAGTAGGACAGCATTTTTCGATAAAATCTTGTTTTCACTAATTTTGTTTGGCGTTAGCTTAGACTTTAGCATAAAGACTTTTTCTGTGGTGTTCACAGTTTATCAGGTACATGTGGGCCCTCAATCCTCTATGTGAGAACTGGGGGCCCAACTTTGCAGTCCATAACTCGCTTATTTGTCTTTCACAAAATCTGATTCCAACTTTCACAATTCTTTGGGAATGTTCACTAAATCCTTAGCACATTTTCAATTTTTTTTTAACAAAGTGGCCCTCAGTCCACACGCACATAGTTTTCTCGCGCTTTGTTAAAATCAGTTTTTTTAGTTTCCGTTCCTTGCATTATCATACTAATTCCTAGCGCCATCTATCCAGCGACTAGGGAAGAGCTAAAAAGAAAATCCCTCGTTAGATTTGAAACTGCTTTCTATTTGCAAGCCAATTTGAAATTTAAATATAACCTTTGATAAGTTACCTCCTCTTGCCATGTTTCAGATTAAAAGATCGTTCCATTTTTAAATAACACGACTGATATGAGTTTACTATGTAATTTATTTGGCCGCTAAACACGACAGATATGGATTTTCCACGGAGTAAATACAAAGAGGAGATGGCCTAAGCAACTGTGCACTGTGATTCTCAACTAGGTCCTGACGTCATCATGTGGGCGTGGCCTTTGTCAGTATATTGTTGGCGTTCGTCCTGTGCACAACTTTGTGAACGTTCCCATTTTACAGCATTGTTCGCGCTAGACGAAAAAAAGAATGAAGTGTTGTGTTTTGTCTTGTAAAAATTACTCGGATAGACGTTCTGATGCTATGGATGGCATCACATTTCATTTTTAAGTAATTTTATGCGTAATTTATTAAAATAGTTCCTACAAAAAATCTCCTAGCGTCGGCGTTTCCAAACATAATCCTACCCGACACTAGATGGCGAGACTTGGTGTCATGGAAACTAAAAATATTTAGGTATGTAGACCCCAGAACTAACATATTTTAATAATATTAATACTGAAATTTGTTCAACATTCATTCCTAAAGACCCTTTAATGGCCAAAATGTTATTTTCGTAGTTTTCATATAATTTTGTAAACAGGCCGCCATCTATCGTCAACTATGAACAACAAACATAAACAACAAAAAGACAGGGCCGTAATTAGAAATCAATTATTTTACTGAATGTCCCGCGGCTGCGGCTGTCTCATAAATGGAAAGTACTTAAAAAAACATTAAATACGCTGGACATAAAAATACAATCTCCTATAAATTAAATATTCTATTTACAATTATTTTATTTATCTAAAGTACTTAAAGCCCACCTAGTTTATTTAGTTAAATTTTAAATGATGTATGTTTTAGATTTCCATCCGAAGATAATCTAAGACAGCAATGGATTACAAAAATTAATAGACAAGACTGTTTTCCGACTAAATATACGAAAATTTGTTCTTGCCATTTTAATGATGAAGACTTCATAGTGACAAAAAAAGGCCTTGGAAAAAAAATCAGCTGTTCCCTACACACATTTGACGAGTATAAATGTAGGGAACAGCTGATTTTATTTTTCCAAGGCCTTTTTTTGTTTTCCCATAGAAAAAGTTGTTCAAAGTGATGAGTAAAATGACCCCTTTTCGGGTTTAGTGTAAACAAAAAATAATGTTGTACAAGAGAAAATCTAATAATCTTCATTCGTCATTCATCAGAAACCTTTCTTTTTTCGTAATAATATCACAATTTAAATTAAAAAAATACGCATCAAGATGGTTCGCAAAATTAATTTAAAATAAAACAGTACTCCCCGGTACGAAAATTCTGAGTACGACCCTGTTGCATCCTGAACTTAGTGACATCTAGTGTGAGATAGTTACGTAACTACAAAACAAAATCGACAGAACGAGCGAATAGTTTTGCTATTGACCGGTAGATGGAAAATAAAGAAGTGGGCGGGATCTAGCACCCCCTCACCCCGTAAAGTGTCACGCGTTGTTTCGAAATCTAATTAGGCCATCTCCTCTTTGTATTTACTCCGTGGGATTTTCATACAACTTTTGCCGGCCGATGGTCGCAGGTATTATATCTGGCCAGTTCAGCAATTTCGATTTATCTCGAAGAAGGTTATCAAAATAATGCTCAAATTTCCAAGTATGTTTGAGAAAAACTATATATATCATATTTTACTTGCAGGCTTCACATCCATGGTGCCGGAGCTGTCGCGCTCGGCGGACCCGCTGTGGGCGCAGGGCGGCAAGCGGCAGACGAACCCGGACGACTCCACCACCACTTCTACTTCCAAGTTAGTACCAAGCCATACTTAGTCAGAAAGTACATTTTGATACAAGTGAAGAAACTTTGTTATTGCATTCGAGGCGGAATTATAACTCCCGAGCCGCAGGCGAGGGTGTTTTTGAGCCGAGAACTGCAATAACAAATATCCACGTGTATCAAACGACGTTTTTCAATACACTTTTGAAGAAATAAAATAAAATAATGAATAGTATTAGTAATAATAATAATAGCCTATGCACCACTCTTGTACATGAAGTTTAAATAAATAAATAGTACATTTTGATACAAGTGGAGAAAGTTTGTTATTGTATTCGAGGCGGAATTAACACACGAGCCGTAGGTGAGGGTGTTATTGAACCGAGAACAATACTATGATAAAACGAAATTGATATTGGATGTGATTACAGATTCATGTCTCGAGGCTCATCTTATCGTTCTCCGTGCCCCAGTATAGACAGGAGCAGCGATTGGACGCCACAACATGTCTATCTGCCGTCGTCCAGAGGTAAGTTTCTATGTTCTTCGCGTGTCGATGGCCATCTAAATTGAATCGGCCCAGAATTTGGCGACGAGGCGCCTTTAGTAGCGTAACGTGCAGACTATACTACAGACTAGTGTCTGTAGTATAGTCTGCCTAGGCAAAACTAGTTTGTTAGATGGCGCTGTGTGTAATGTCCAGCAATATTTATTTATTTATTTTTATCACCCACCTCATTAAAATTTGGTGCTCAATTTACTAAATTTGTTGATCAATTGATATTTTAGGTGATAGATGTTAGTGGTCACAAAGTTATTTTTGGTGGTCATTATATTTTTCCCCTTAACTCAACTATAGAGACGAGTGTAGTTTGAGTACCTACCTAATAATAGTACACCGGTCCATTTCGCTAGTTACAGTTGTTTGTTATTACAGCAGAATTTACTAATTATGTTATAATTTATTTCCAGGATCGAACCGTCCGTGGCGCAGTTCTCTACCGGACGTCCGACGGGACGACACTGATGAGCTCCTGGAGGAAGCTGAGATATTCGTCCGGCGGTCCATTGACAACTTGCAAGCGCCTAGCATTGACTGTGAGTTTTTGTTTAGGTGTTCTCGCATTTTTAACACAGACTTTAGAATCATCATCATTTCAGCCGCAAGACGTCCACTGCTGGACATAAGCCTCCCCGCGCGTGTCGTCACATTAACCGGTCCCGTGCGACTCGCATCTAGCGGATTCTCGCAACCTTCACCAGGTCATCGGTCCACCTAGTGGGAGGCCTTCCAACGCAACGTCTTCCGGTTCGCGGCGCCACTCCAGAATTTTTCGGCCCCATCGGCCATCCGTTCTGCGAGCAATGTGCCCTGCCCACTGCCACTTAAGTTTGGTAATTCTTCGGGCTACGTCGGTAACCTTGGTTCTCTTGCTCTTCATTTCTGATTCGATCACGCAAAGAAACTCCGAGCATAGCCCTCTCTATTGCCCTTTGGGTGACTTGTACCGTTTGTAAGCGACCACGTTTCGATCCCGTATGTAATCACTGGCAACACACACTTTTGAATACAATCAGTTTATTTTGCACTGTAATACTTTTTGGTAAAAATCAACGGAATTTTTACTGTTTTTAGCAAAATACAATGCAACTTCAAGGTTTTTAAAATTTCTAATAAGCTCTCCGTTCTAATTTCGTTCACGTGAATTTCGTATTTCCCTTTCCAACTTTCACTCTCCCTCAACCCCTTATGAAAGGGTAGTTTTTATCTATGATTTTCAAAGACAGAACGGTATGTTAAGATCTATTACTTCGATGATTATGTATTGATAATATTGATGTTGTTTCCAGTGGAGAAATCAATCGGAGTGACAGGTCAGCCGTACATCCCGGCGGAGCCTCGTCAGCTACGACTCGGACACACCGTCAAGGTGATCACGCCGCACGGACGCATCGCGGTGGGACGTGTCAGGTAATAAACAGTAAAATTGTCATAGCTGCACTAACACCTCCACATATGAAGGAGATTCTCCGCTGAAATAGCCACTGTGGTCCCATCACTGTGAATAATGTCGGTTGCTTAAAGACAATGCTGAATTCGTTTTCGATGGTAATCGTGTGGTTCTTTGGTTAATCGTGTGATTCTTTGTTTAATCGTGTGATTCTTAGTGTTAATCGAGAGATTCTTTGGTTAATCGTGTGATTCTTTGTGTTAATCGAGAGATTATTTGGTTAATTGCGTGATTGTTTGGTTAATCGTGTGATTCTTCGGTTAATCGCGTGATTCTTTGATTAATTGCGAGATTGTTTGGTTAATCGTGTGATTCTTTGTGTTAACCGAGTGATTATTTAGTTAATCGTGTGATTCTTTGGTTAATTGTGTGATTCTTTGTGTTAATCGAGAGATTTTTGGTTAATCGTGTGATTCTTTGGTTAATCGTATGATTCTTTGATTATTTGCGTGATTCTTTGGTTGATCGTGTGATTCTTTGAGTTAATTGTGTGATTCATTGTGTTAATCGAGTGATTATTTGGTTAATCGTGTGATTATTTTTGTTAATCGTGTGATTATTTGTGTTAATCGAGTGATTCTTTAGATAATCGTGTGATTCTTTGGTTAATCGTGTGATTTTTTGATTAATTGCGTGATTGTTTGGTTAATTGTGTGATTGTTTGGTTAATCGTGTGATTATTTGGTTAATCAAGTGTCTCATTCGTCCACAGATACGTGGGCCTAGCTGGCAACAGCACGGCCACCAGCAGCGTGGTGGTCGGCGTGGAGATCCTGCACAACCAGCAGCCCGGCTTGCCACGCAACGATGGCATGTACCGCGGGCGCCGGTACTTCCTCGCACCGGCCTTACATACGGCGCTGTTCGTACCCTTCTCCAAAGTCGTCATGGCCTGGACTAATTAACGGTAAATGAGGTTTTTAGGCTTTGTCACACTTGTGTTGGAGTATCGTGAAGTGGATCGAAAAGGTAGCTTTATGGAGTAACGGGGCTTAGGCTGGCAAGAACGAGATGTATGGCCTCTAAAAGCGAAAAAGTCGTCATTCGGACGAACTAAATGCAGCAAAACGGATCGAGTCGATATCGTGGCGATAAGGTGGCCACTCTTTTAATACGGTCAGAATATACGACTAATGCCAAGCAAGTAATGTTCACCGAAGAGTACCGCACACACTACGAAACAAAACAATCTTAAACTTGAACTGCGAATATCGGCCTTATAGCTTCGACATAAAGGCTTTGCCATGGCCATGACTTCATTGGTGACATGACAGCGTTTTCAACTATAACATGCATATACTAGCGTACGCGACTGTACTTTGAAAGACATCTTGTCAAATATCTAAATATTTTTCAATACACTTCCTCGAAAACTGGTCCATATCGCACTACGATTAGGTACAACATTCAATGTATTTCACACGCGTGCGTTTTTTTCCATTTTCCCGCACGTGTGCGGGAATGAAAATTGCCACAGATAATTATACCTATACTTCGTCCAAATTGGTTCAATGCCTATAGTTTGAGGTGAATGTTTTTTTTTATTTCGGCGAAGCACTACGCATCTTTACAGCATAAATATTTTTTGGATATTAAAATTGTGTTTATAAATAGAATATCATAGATAAACATGATTATTAAAAACTAATAGTTATTTTTATACACAAATTACCATTTATTTGTGTTCCGAATTCAAAAATATAAAATAAATCTATTTTTTATATTAGGCTGTTTAACGGCTTCATACCTTTGCCTCTCCTTCAACCTGGCGAAAGCAGAGCGCGAAAAAAATAAATTAAAATCATAGTTTCTTAGTTCGTGACAAAAATATTTTTCGTTATATTTTATTTTATTTCTTCAAAAGTGTATTGAAAAACGTCGTTTGATACACGTGGACATTTGTTATTGCAGTTCTCGGCTCAAAAACATAATTCATATTCTAATTCCGCCTTGAATGCAATAACAAACTTTCTCCACTTGTATCAAAATGTACTATTATTTCACATATGTATATGCCTACATGGGCACTTATAAAACGTCGAGAAGAGGCACGGTTCAGGTTGGTCGTTTCCTATGGAGAAGAACCGGCAAGAAACTCCATAGTTACTCGATCCAAAATGCTTCTCGATATTTCGATCCAAACGTGTGATAAAGCTAAAATATTAACAAAACCAGAAGCTTAACTTTGAGATTGTGTTAATCTACTCGTAGAATAGATTCAACACAAATTCAAAGTTTTGCAGACCATGCATTAAAACACGCTACATAAGAAAAAAAAATGGCGGTGTCTGATATTGTGTGGGTAGTATTTGACAAAAAAAAAACTCTTGGTATGTTGCTGGGAATTCAATAAATAAATAACGTGTGTTCGGTAATGCCGTAGTGATGAAATAGTTCGTTAAAAGAAAGATAATTATGCAAAGCTTTGGCTGAGTGTGGAAAGGTTAGTGTCTAGCACGGTTTTGACGGTTTATAGTTCAAGACTTTTATGGGTAACGAGGTTTTAAAGTATTAAATAGTGATTGACTTTGGTCGCGTATTATGAAAATTGTGATGATATGCGAAACGGCCTGTTTACAAAACAAAATTGAAAATTGTGTGTCGAAACTTGAAAACCTGAAGCAATATACGAAACATACAAAATTATAATTATTATGCAAGAGTAATTTCTTGCATCACCCAGTATAATATGACTTAAAAAAAATCCCAACGTGAAATGCAAATGAGAGAAATATTATAAAACCAAATAAACGCCTGTGCATTATACAATTATAATAAATTAATTCATATATTTAAAAAAGTAAAAGTATTATTCTTATTAGTATGTACATGTTTGAATAATACTACAGTTTAGCTAAATATGTAACTGTCAAACTTTTGAGGTAAGATTTGTGTATAAAAAATGGTGTATTATAATATTTTTGGGATGATAAATGCTCTAAGATATGACGTCATATCGTTATTGTTTCATAGGACATTGTTGTCACAACAAACAAATGTTATGTGGTCGTTGAAATAAGTTATTTTGCAAAGCAAAATGTCCTCCCTTCGTCTTTGAAGCAGGAACGAATCGGTCTGACGCCATTGTTTAACTATTGCGTTTACTTCGCTAACAGATGAAAGTTTATATTGATATCTGTTCAGCCCTGAAATTAACGATTTTTCTTGGATTAAAGCCAATATCAAAATATTTTATTTCACATAGACCTACGTCGAAAAATGGTACATGGTTTGGGTTGGTCGTTTTCTATGGAGAAGAATCGGCAAGAAACACATGAAACCATTAATCATTTGAACGCTAGAACATAAACGCACGCGCGTGCCCTGCTCGCCAAGCCACAATTTCTCCGCAAATGCTTATAAAAAGAATTTTAACTTTATCGTTTAACAATATATTATTATAACATTTTTGTATGTAATTTTCGATTACACCCTGCTCATGACATTGAAATACTACTAATTTAATTTGTGTTATAGTGCACCGTATTTTTGTCACATATTTGTGTCGTTAGCGTACAGGGAACGCGCGTGCTTGTCACGTATATGTGACAATGGCATTCAAAAGTTTAAATATGGGAAAAAAAATTGAGTCCGTTCTAGTTTAGAATGGTCTACGTTTGTCGTGACATCAATGTCTCAAATATGAATGATGTTTTAATCACATGTTGTATTAACTAGCTCAATGGCTAATAGTAAACTACCCTACTTAAAGACATTTTAAATGTTTAGTAATATTTGTATGGAATTGAGTGTACGCCTAACTATGCTTAATGGAGATTTATCTTGAGGATATTAATATATAAATGTATAGAGCACATAGTGGATTATATATGTATCATATAATAATATTAGATCATGTATGTTTTTCTCTATACAAATATATAAGTATGTATATAAAATGGTACTAAATATTTCGTGAGAATTAGCACTGCCGATTTAAAAAAGAGATTTTTGTGTGAGATTTGTATGGGAAAATTAGTAATTATGACGATTTTGGAAATCATATAAATAAAACCTTAGCTAGAAGGTAATAAGACTTCTAATTCTTATTAAACTTCTGGCTATGGTTTTAAATAATAACTAGTCAGTACGTACCCGATAGATGACGTCAATATTTTACATATATTTAAGTATGTTTAAACGTAACATATAATATATAAAAATATGTTAAATGTTGTATATCCATACATTTTACAGCAACTTAATATTGATGTTTTTAAATAACAGACGTAAATTAGATTTCAATAGTTCTTCTTAGCCGGACTTCTGTTGCATTATGCACCCTAAACCAAAGATCGTAAGACCTAAGTTGGTTTGTGTTCAGTTTTGAATAGGCTAGTTATATGCATTATATGTGTGTATTAATGTATGCCTAAATAAATAATGTTTATGAGAGAAAAATGGAGGTTAGAATATAATAAAATGTTAATTTCTAAGATTAAGGCCCAGTTGCACCACAAACCACTAAATAAATATGTATTTATAACATCTTTTGTCTTTGTTATGTTCAAACGATTTCCGATGTAAGCTGTGTAATCTTAATATTTGCAGTGTCGCAAATTAAAAAAAAAAGTATATATTTTTTTTTATATTTGTCAGCTTTTTGCAATGTTACCAACATACACTCTCACCATCCTAAATACATTTCTGAAAGGTGATAAAACCGCAAAAAAAAAAATGACATATTTTTGAATATTTGTTAGTTATTTGCAATATTGACAACGTTCACCATCATATTATTGTGTATTTATTGGTTTGTGATAAAATTAGACCTTATAGTAATTTTTGGTGTATATTGCTGAATTATCTTGTTATCATTAAATGGGACGAGAATAAGAACTCATAAATAAAGTGGTCACTATTTCCTTATATACATATACGACTATTAATATTTGATGGCTCTGTGTACAATGTAAATGCGTTTCAGTGTAATTGTCAATAATTTATCCTAAAGAAGCGTTTAGCACATAGAAAATATTCGATATTTTATAGTTGCTGTATCTAACCTCCAAAAATATTAGTGTCATCAATTCATCTGCAGTCTGGTATGGCTCATAGTTAAGGGAGAAACGTCAGGGTAGCCCGCGAAATTCAAATTTTCTTAAGTTTTTTGCAATTTGCAGACCAGTGCTATGTTCTATGTCGATAAAAATATGATTGCAAAAAAAAAAAAACGTAAGAAAATTTGAATTTCGCGGGTTTCCCTAACGCTCCCACCTTAACCAGTTGAGTAGAGTGGTATAATCCTATTCTTAGAGCCAATCTTGAATGACCTATTTCGGAACATAAAGACTCGGCTCATTAAATTATGGACCATATCTGACCGCAGTGCAGTTTCTCTATCCTTCATATTCCTGTAACAATATAAAGGTAATAGGGATGTATTTATTTATATTTAAATGGGTATAGTTGGTGCAAGTTAAGATGAGAATAGCGGTCATTGCCCTTTCCCTAATATCTCTTCGTACGAACCAAAACAAATAAACCATGTATCGCTTTTCATTACAAAAAATGTTGAAGATAGATGACGATTTCAGACTTGAACGCTTATTTTTGGTTTTCAATGTTAAGAAGTTTAATAAACGTAGGTGGGTCAATGACCGCTATTCTCATCTTAACTGGCACCAACTATAGATAATTGTGTTGATTGTGTAGATAAGAATATGGTCTAGCGGCGATGTACTTCACATTTATAGTGTTTAGTAGTTAGTTTTGGTGCGGACAAACCGAGTGGACTGGACTCCGGACCAACTGCGGACATACACCGGACTTTTAAGGTGAACGCAGACCTAGCCGCACCGCAGTCGCCACATTCTAATTTTTCTATGCAATCTCGCACACAGACATAGACACAGATTGTACACAGACACAGATTGCACACAGACACAATTGCATAGAACTTTATACGAAGAATTGGAATGGGGCGACTGCGGTGCGGGTATTAGGTCTGCGTTCACCTTAAGAGACACATTTTTTACTGAAATTATCTGTCCATGTCTGATCTCCATGGTCCGGTCCACTCGGTTTTTCCACTCCCTTTAAGTGTATGACTAAGTGTTGCTCATATTTCTACAATGGTGCTCTGTTAATTTGTCTTTTTATACATGGTGTTATGAAAACTGTACTTTAGTTTTTTAAGTAATTACTTACACAAACATTTTTATGCAATAGACAAGAATATAACCCAAGTAAAAACCGTCAAAGCAAGCTAAGTATTCTGACTTTTGGCAGGCAGTTCTAGCTTCAAGCCTACAGAATAAAAATCTTATCTTTGATAATGAGTTTTACTTAAGTAATCACTTTGACTTGTTTATACGGAGATACGGGTGTTAAGCCGAGCTATAAGAGAAGGTATGGGACAGATGATTATTTTTTCGAGATTACGTTGTTGGGCCCATGGAGAGATTTATACTTTTAGTGGTCTGTACTACACATTTAAATATGACCACAACATTCTGGTACACGCTGTTTAGGGTAAGTTTCGCTTAGACATTTATCCGTTTCTATCTTACACATGTATTGACAGTTGTGCAATAATGATAACAGTTTGCTAAAGTTCGTGCTAAGTAACGTTTAAAAATCTCGGCTTTATCTTTAAGTACAGTTTTCATAACACATTGTGTAGGTACCTACATGTTCGCTTATTATCAATTTTATTAGTCGCTTAGTTCAGGAATATTTAGTAGTAGTCTATTACCATTTTATTTACGCATATTTTTACAAATACTTATTTTTCTATGCAATTCTACAATTTTATACTGTACCTAAAGGTTGATGCGTACTGGATATAGTATTTCGTTTGAATGTACAGTCGGGGAAGGAAGTCTTTAGTTACTTGAGCATACGTCATTGTTGACATTTGACAGTTGTCAGAAATGTCTTTTTTTTCAACCATATGTCAATTTTGACACTGACGTCTGACAGGAGAGAATGGGAAAAGAACAGGAAGATAATGATGATTATGTCAATTGTGACACTGGAATAGAAAAATGATAGATTTGCTTCCTTGACAGTACCTGGCCTGCTATTGCATATCAAAAACAAATTGTAGTTATATTTTCTTAAATCTGCGACAATCTGTCTGTGAAGTTTTAATGTTTTAGAAAGCTTAGCTTAGCCGTTTCGAATGTGTATTTGATGTATAGTGTAATATAATGTATTTGTAATTAAAAACTTCGCTAGCTATCTATTGTGTTTGGAAAAAAGTTATATCCATTTTTCTTTTCATAGATTTTTTTTTATTTCGTCAACAAAAGGACTGCAAGAAGTTATCAGTATATTGTAAGTAAGTATTGTTAACAAAATCCGAGACAAAAAAAAATAAGTTACTAAAAATGTTACAAGGATCTTGTTACAATCGAAAGTCGGCGATATTTTTATATTGATCATGTTATTTTTGGAATCATAGCACAAAAACAGGCCTATTGGCGACTCAAACAAGAGAAATAAATACGTGTATTTAACTGCAGAACAAACTATTTCTCAAACACAATGGATAATTAGCTTTATACTATTTTCTCTACTTACCTACTAAAATCACTCGAGCTGACTCGAAGTACCTATGCCTTCTGTTATAAGGCGTACAAATAAAGTTGCATTGCTTAAAAGTATCATCACAGAAAAACTTCTGAAAATGTAACATTACTTTCAATGTAACATTGCTTAAAATGTAACATTAATTTCATGTAACGTTGTTTAAAATATACCATGATATATAAAGTATTATTGAAATAATTGGCCTAGGTATATATAACTCATTGGTATAGTTTATAATATGCTGATATTGTAACAAAAAATGTTACTATAATTGTAACATTTCACAAAAGCGCGTCAGAAGTCGCGCGCGGATTACTCAGACTATACCAAAACATTTTGCAGATTATATAAAAACACTGATTTGGCTAAAGGAATAAGAGGAAAGCAAAAGTATGTGATTGTCTAACAGTGTCTTATTATGTACGTTTCTTAGGATACGGTTATCAATGGTAAATGGACTTGTATGCAGAGAATTATAGAAATGTTTTACACATTGATATGCCCGAAAGTATGAAGTAACATAAACATCACACCTGTGTTTATAAAAGGGCCTTTGAGAGTATTAGGACAATATTTCAGTAAATTGAATCTTCTTAGCGTATCGATGGCAATCTAAATTGAGTCGACCCAAAACTGAGCTACTAGTTTGGCGCTTTCGGTAGCGTCCATCAGTTCAAATTGAATTTAATCTTAACTGATGTGGAGTTAAGGTTCAATTTACTGAATTTTTTGTCAAAAATGGGAGACCAATATTGCAACAACTATTAATTAGGTTGACTAGTACATACACCCACATACCTTCAGTAATAATGTTATTATTTAGCTTTTGAAATGTTAAAAAAATAACAATATGACATATTCCACGCTTTATAAACATTTGACAGATGATAATTATAACAATGTGTAAAACATTTTTCAAAGTTCTCTTAGCAAAATATAGTAAAACGATGTCCTGTATAGCTCAAACTTAATACAAATATGCCTAAGGTTTGATCTCAAATATCTATTTTGATTTATTTATTTAGATCTGTAAGTACTACTGTGATTTCTAATTTATTTGGACTGAGTTTTTCAGTATTAAATTGTTCTGTATTACTTTTATACATGGCAGTTGATTTTGCTTTTGTTATTTTTTTTTGTGTTTTAAATACCAAAGAATGTGGTAAGTAGGAAGTTTGATTAAAACTTAATAATGTGCACCAATGTTTATATTGTAAAAAAATGGCTATACATTGGCTTACAGAGGAAAAAATAGTGTTCATCAAAATGTGCCAAACACTGGCTAAATGTCATGAAAATCTTTGTATTATAGCATCTGTCTGTACAAAAAGCCTTTGCCTAAATAATCATTATTTATTTTAAAAAAGTAACTAACAATTTCATGCACAAACTTTTTAACGAAATTGCAACCTAGCAACCCAGCGGTCTAATAAAGGTAGTTGCAAAGCGGTACAATCTTAAAAGAAAATTCTCGATGCCTAATCTCCTGAAGTTTCTTCATGAAGAACTCTATCTTTTAGATGTACATGTATGTACTTGATTCTTTACAACTCTGGTTGTATATGTCTATACTTGTTATGTATAGTAATCTATGTCATATACTTGTAAGTAGAATCTTAGATCGAAACACTCTTGTCTATGCTGTTGATGAGATCAGAAGAAATCTATTTTAAATATCATTGTACGAGAATATATGTTAAGTGTAAGAAATAAAAGTATTAAAAATAGATACGCCTTATTCTTGCTAAAATATTGCAGTTTACCTTACCATTAACTACTTATTTCTGATATCCATAAGTTCAGAAGCCAAGGTGAAAAATGAAAATACAAAAATACGTTGTCAACATGTTTATTTATCGTCGATTCAGAAAAAGGAATATAAAACAAACTTGAGTTGAGTAATTAACAATGATTTAATTAACAGCAACAAATAACAATATTGTGCAACAAAACTTATAAATAATTTGTTCTAAATCGCACCAGGTAGCTTGGTTTAAGGAAGTGTGAAAGAAGTAAGTAAAGAAAAGTGAAGTAATAGGAAAGCAGAGTGATGAATAAGTAAAGTATGGAAAGAAGAAATACAAAAGCTTGAAATTAGAGGAAAGAAGAAGAAATAGAACAGATAGATAGATAGGAACAGTGAAGCATAAGAGTGTAGAAAAGAAAGCAGTAGGATAAGGAAAACTTAAAGATTAAGAAAAAGTGTGAAATTATAAGAACAAGAGAAGTGAAAAGATAAGAAGAAAAGAACAAGAAGATAAGTGAAGAACAGTTAGGAAGAAAGAGTAGATATAGAAAAAAGAAAGATGCAGTAAGATAAAGATGAAGTGTGAAATGAAAAATAAGGAAAGTAAGAAAGAAGTGGAAGTGTGAAAGATTGAGAATTTGAGATCAAGTGTAATAAGGTAAGAAATAGTAATAGAATAAAAATGAAAAAAAAAACGAGAAAAGATTTAAAAGGAGAATGAAATAAGTAAAGAAACAGGACCAAGAAGAAAGAAGGATAAAGATATAGGAAAAGAGTAAAACAGTTAGAAAAATAAGAAGAGTAAGAAAGAAAAGCAAGGATCAAGGAAATATAGAATAATGAAAAGGTACAGAACAGAAAGAAAGGAAATCAGAAAGAAGAAAAAGATTTAGAAGAAGCGTATGAAGTGAGATCTAAAGGAAAAAAGGCGAAAAGATTCAAACTAAGTAAGGCAAATGAAAATGGAAATAAGAAAAAAACTAAAAGAAAGAAGCTTGAAAATAGACAGAAATAGCGGAAATAAGTGTAGATATAGTGATGTGTCTTGGAGAAGAAAGTTTTAAGCAAGTGAAAATAGGAGAAAGAAGAGATAGATGTTTCTACTTTAGGTGCGTTTTTTGTTCATTTGTGTAACAATTAGCTTGTATCGCCACGTCTGTATTTCTGTTCGGTGCCGGTGTGCGCTGACTACACCCATATTTCGCCAGTCATGTTTAAGGTCCATGTAGTGTGTGCAAGCTTATCAGAAATGTTTTGTGCAGTAATGGGCTTATGTTGGAACCCAACCATGTTATCCTTAAGACTAAATAGTTTGTCCAAACATTGATTGATCAGTACACCATTGCACATTATGATGACCTTTGGTAAGAGTAAAATAGTACCTTATAAGCTCACATTTCTTCCAAGAAATCACCATATAAAATACACAGTTGTTGATTACAGATGTCAATTCCAAATTGAATGTAGAATTCAGTGCTATGCACGGTCGAATCGGCTCTCCCAACTCCGGTACACCTAGCTAACGTTTTTGCCTCGTCTATAGGTACTACCTATGAATTAAACGATTGTTGCTTGCCAGGCCAAATATATCTTATCATTATTGAAGAAGAGTTTTAAGAGGAAGAAAATGAAACATAGGAATAGAAGAGAAAGAAATAGATAGTGTGTGATAAAGATTCAGGTAAGAGAGAGATGTATCAATGCCGTTTGCAAATAAAATAAGTAAAGGCAAGATGATGATGCTGGTATTGTTTACGAGAAGAAGGAAATGACGGAAATAGAAACAGTTTTCAGAAATAGAGTTTTGATTGAAGTCAAAATATAAAATATGTGTAAAACGCAGAAGGAATGATTGATAAAATAAGTAAGGCTTTATAGAAAGACAGATTTTATGGATAGTTTCGATAGCAAGTATTTGAAATACAATTATATCGTGAGAAGATAAATGATGTTTGGAAAGTAGATCATGTGTTGTGAAGGAAAAAGTAAGGCTTTGAAAATAGTATCATCACAAAAGAAAACAGATAGTTCAAGAATAGTAAAGGAAAGGAAATGAGAAGAGTAGAAAATGTATGTAAGACAGTAACGTAACGTATTTTGAAGATAGAAATGAAGTATGACAGATATAGATTAAAAAGAAAAGAAAAGAAGAAAAAGAACTTAAAATAGTTCAAGTAAATCAAAAAAATATGATATTGGTGGTGTAAAATATAGAATTATAAAGAATAGATATAGGTGATTGAATATTTGTATGAAGAAATAGAAGCGTTTTGATGTAAATTGATGACTGATGATTATAAGACATAAAATGATTAAAAATGTCATATTTAAGTAGAAAATGGACAGAAAAGACATATAAAACGACGTTTATGATTTTTATAAACTTGTAGGTAATTTAACACAAAAAGTATAAAAGTAAGAAGTAAAAGAAGATAAAAGAATATCGATCGAAATATAAAAGTAAAAGAAAAAAATAGAGAAAGAGAGTAGAGAGGTGAATAGAAAAAGATTAATAATATAAAGTAACAATAGCTTAGAAGTGTAACAAAATACATAAAAAAAATACATAAAATATAAGATAAATAGAAATTTGAGCAAGATAGAACTAATAATAGTACGAATCAAAAAAATCATAAATGATATAAGAACATTTGTAGGTACAGTCAGAAGAATAAGGTAGAAACGTGGAAATGAAAATAATCATACTATAAAAATATAATAAGATTACAGAAAGAGGTAAAAAGAAACAAATCAATAAAAAGGTGAAGTTAGAAATAAGATAAACATATATTAACAAGTTGAAGAATAGAATGAAATGAGTAGTGTTGGGAAGTACAAAAAGGCATCACATAGTTCATAGAAAGATAAAGTAAAGAGAAAAGGCTGGAGAAAAGAACAGACACGGTCAGTTGACAGTACAGCAGAAGAAATAAGTGCCTGCCTATTTACGGGTTGGTTTCAAGAGGAAAAAGAGACAGGAGAAATATAAAAGAAAATAAAAGTAAAGATAAAAGGTTGACAGATAAAGTAGTATGCTATAAGAATGTTCCATTAATATTACATGAGATTAAAGAGAAAGAATAAGTAGAACATTAGATGGTTTGAACAATTAAAAAATGTAGTGGATCGCAAGAGATAGAATTGATAATGATAGTCGTGATACGAATATTTAAATGAGTTTTGCATAAGACGGCGTTGAAATTAAGAAGAGAGAATAAGTAGCAGTGCTTTGTATGATTTTAAAATTATTTATGATGATGAATAAGTATATGACAGAATAAAAATAGATATTATAGAATATCATATATGATGGTAGAAGGAAACGTTGGGAGTAGCCTGATGGAAGTATTTGACATGAACCTCTTTTGTCTAATAAAAACCAAGCAAAATAACAGTAACGTTGAGCCATTCTGGAATCCTTATCCTTAATACGGCTTGCAAATTGAGACGAAAATGAAGTAAATAAATGGTAGAATAGTACAGTAGAAAAAACAAGAAAGATGAAAGATGGCGATGATAGATCAAGTTGATAGTTCGAGTAAAGGAAATAGTGAAAATGCGTGAGAATAACGTAAAATATGTGAGAAGTGATAGCATGAAATGAAACGAAGAAGAATGTAACAGTTTATATTTGTAAACAAACAAAACAATTGAAAGCGATACAGAAATAGCAGACAGATAGATAAGAAATAGTAAATGAGATCGAATGAATAAGAATGATGTAAGAGTAAGAATTGTAATAGATGATGATATTGTACTTCATACAATAGTTATTATAAGTATTTGAGTACAACAATGTATTGAAGAAAGCGTGAAAAAGCAAGCATTACAGTGAAGTGCAACAAAATATAGCAGGTAGAAAGAAGAGAAAAATATAAAAGATAAAGCAAAAGAAGAAATAACTACCTTAGTACGTATCACAGTGTACTTTGTAAACTTAACAAGGAACTAACGTTGAAAGTGCATCTAAAAAAACGTTAAGCGGAATGAACCGTTTGTAACAAATGTGCGGTTATTCAGCTGTGAACCTAAACCTAATAATATCACTTGAAATAATACTGTCTTTGGTCTTATTTGAGTAACAAGTGTTTGGCAAAATTAGTGCAACAAATTGGGCCTTCTAAATTGGCAAGAATTGTGAGCGAGAGCTATCCCATTTTGGAAGGTAAGTTACTCCACTCTTTAATATAGAAAATATTTAAATACTTTCCTATCAAAAGCCTAACCTAAAACAAAAACTAACAAGTTATTGTTAACCAAAAATTTCTCCCTACAATCAGACATTTTCGAGTGGGATGAACCTCCAAACTTTTTGCTAGGATTTGCTCTATTTGCTCATTGTACTACCTACTTCCTGTAACTAGAATCTTGTTGGTTATTGACCGGATAGTCGGCGTACCAGCCAAAGGCTCCGTTGTCACCCGTGTGGGCTCCGAAGTCCACGTATTCCCCGAAGTCAGGCGGTCTCTCCGCGAATTGTGAGGCCCCGCCGAAGGACGCTGATCCTGAAGTATCTTGTTGCTGCGGCTGCTGATGCTGAAGTCTTAGAAGTCTTGCT
This sequence comes from Xestia xanthographa, assembly GCA_905147715.2. Taxonomy (NCBI): domain Eukaryota; kingdom Metazoa; phylum Arthropoda; class Insecta; order Lepidoptera; family Noctuidae; genus Xestia; species Xestia xanthographa. The sequence continues at coordinate 8,270,936 of LR990660.1, read as the reverse complement.
GGGGGCTCATTCTCCGGCGGTGGGGCTAGGGCTACCGCTGTAATGAGAAGAGTCGTGATTCAGTACCAGGGAAATTGGAAGTACAGGTTCGCAACAAAAATCTTGGTGACCTACTGTTGGAAAAAAAACAATACGTTCTTGAAAACAGACAACTAAATAATGATGTGATTGTGAGATGATTGATAACTAAAAACGAGGCTAATGAATGGAGAGTAAGAAAAAATAAAAGCAATCTTGCAAAATATAGTTTTTTATCTTGATCTAGATTTGAATGCAAACTAAGTTAATGAGCATATTCTCACGGCCAATACTTTTATGCGAAACATTTCAAAACTGAACTGGGGGAAATGCGATTCGCATGCATAATATTGTTTACGAAATAGATGGTAATAGTTTTTTTTAGTATGCACTAACCGGCACAGTCATCGGCTTAAGCGTGCGTGACCGTACTTAATTGGGCAACGCCAACACTGCCCCGCAAGTACCGGAGTACGATAGCCGCAAGACTTGCAACATGGACACCCACCCGAGACACGTACTCCAATGATTTATGACAGAATTATGCTACAAAACCTCATAAACCAACCACAGAATCAAACTAAACAGTATATTTACAACTCGCCGAAATCGAAAGTGAAACCAAAGTTACAACATAATCAAAAATGGTTGTGAAAACAAAAAAACTTTTTGCAAGATTACGTAAATCACTTTACAAGTTCTAACAATGAGGAAAGTAAACGGTACGTCGAGCTTGTAAGTACGTCTTTGTTCGCTGAGTGAACGGACACGATCCCATTGAATGTAAAACAAGTTATAGCACTTGCATAGAAAGCAGCTGATCCTTTGTTCTGCAGTGAAAGTGATGGGGCCAGGGTAATCTTGATTGATGGGCATACGATACGAATTGACGTTAACAGATCCATTTCACTGTCTGCCATTTCACAATGACTCGTCAAATACGACGAAAGGTGTCAGGAAGTACTTTCGAAATGCTGAGTGATAATTTTTAATAACCAAAAGTCACGACTGCGTAATAATCTCTTCGGAACTGTTACCACATAATTATAAACGATAATAATCGAGCTTGAGTAATAAATAAAGACGTTTCCTTCCCGCACGCAAGCGCTTTGATTTCCTCTCGGTCAATAAAATAGAAATCAAATAGATAATCTGATTGCTTACAAACGTAACGAGCTGTTATAGTTATTTTTTAAAACCTTTTACAATAATGGAGCAATTTGAGTAACTGGTGAATTTTTTGCAGCTGGTGCTTTTAGACACGTAAAACAAAATGCTTTTAAGAATTAAGCACTAGAAGACATTACTACTAGAACAAGCTAATGCAACATCTTTGTTATGTTCCAAATAGTGATGGTGAAGATGCATGGTCTTTCTCAAGTTCAGAGTAATTTTAGATTTCGAACTATAGACCAATCAGAGCGAGAAACGTAAAGAAACTAATCAAAATCACTTACGTTGTTGCTGGTACTGCTGCAACGGTATTGGCTGATAATCCTGCTCCGAATAAAAGGCTTGTGGCAGCTGCTGCAGCGGCGGTGGAGACAGAGTCTGTCTGGGTACGCGTCGCACGTGCAATTGTGATAGATCCACGAACGCGATCTGATCAGCCGGTACTGCGATGTAGGAAGGCATGGCCATGGTGACGGCGGCCAAAGCAGCCAGGATAAGCGTGTGCTGTAAGAGGAAGATACGGTTAATACAGTAAAAAGATACAGAGATATGGCTAGAAAAGGGGTAATAAATGAGATATATCAACTTACAGAGGAGTATAAAAATACCACAATCAATCGCGCTAAGGGCAAGTTAATGATAAATGACTAGTGGAGTTTCGAAGATACTACTAAAAGTTTTGGTTAAGATCTATTGCCATGAAATTCCCGATTGACATGTTAGTGTTGATTCTAGTTTATTTAAAAACTCAAGAGTGGCACCGAACGAAAGCCATGTCTCATCGCTGACTCTCGTTGAAGAGTTAGATGTTTATTTTGTCTTTAAATAAAATGTGGGTCGGTCTGTCAGTGTCTTTCAACGTTGAGATACATTTAGACCGGTTCATAATATTGCTCCACGGAACTATTTCAATGTGTGAGCAGTTGTGCAAACTACATATTAGAGTACGACGTGGTCCTTGGATAAATAGACTCTCTCTTCCGTTGGTTTATGCTCAAACATCGTTTTATTTTTATTATAAAATTTGGTCCTGCTAAGTTTATAATATTCATTGATAGATACTTGAAACTACAACCACTAGTACCTAGTTACCTACTAATTAGTTTGTTAGTCAAAACGAGAATCAAGTTTCCCTCATCAGTTGATCTAAGTACCTTAGTATATCAGTGAATTTCTTGCGATATTCCTGTCTAATAATCATACTATCCCACCACATCTTACGTGAATCAAAGGCTTTATCTTCCGAGGGCTTATTTCGTAAACGGCAGAACTAGTAATCCTCAGATTACAGTGCCATAATGTAGGTAACTGTGATTATAATATAGTTATTTACAACACGTAACATACCACTTAGTAATTTGTCACCGCGGTTAGGTAATGTTTGTGAGTTAGTGAATTCCGCTGGAGTTAGGATACTACGCGTACCTACTATGCTATGTAGGATGACGAGGCGTTTTGCTTTCTCTTTCACATTATCTTTGAAAGTCAATGACAGTTGCTATTGCGAAGTCGTATTCAAAGTGCATTGACATCACATCAGGTATAATAATATTGATTAATGTAGAGTAAAAATCGAACTGTATCTGCGTTGTTGGAGGAAAAATAGTTTTGTAAGTTAATGGTTGTTGCACATCATTTTTGCACGATAAAATCTTAAAAAAAAAACATTTAAGCAAAATTCCAACTCCTTTCTTAATAGGAGTTCCTGTCCTACTGTGTGTTTACTGTCCTTAGACAGTAGGACGAATCATTCATTTCGTTTCCTTATATGGAGCTTACAAGAACGTCTAAAGATTTCCTCTGCTCACGATATGTTACAAATATGTAACTTAACCGCCATTGCCTCACAAATGACACGGTATACTGCAATAAGGGAACTGGCAGGGCAGTAAGTAAGTTACCGTTTACGTTTATCAGCGCTTGCGCAACGGTAGTAATTGGAGCCCGCCCGTGTTACGCAACCAAAGACACGCGCACTGGACCGCAGAGTTCATTGTTTTATACGAAAGCTTTCAGTGTCGAAACGTCGAACAATTTATGAGAAAAAGATTATTATCGATCGGTTTTTTTTTGCAGTTTTTAATGACTGTGGTCTCAACCGCTGGGAACTAACCTAAGGCTGATAAAATCAAATAAAAGTACGCTCCCACCTTGGTGTGATTAATGTTTATAAAAGTTTTAGTTTCCTACCAGCTACCTACTGTTTACTTTTACTACATAACTACAAGGTGATTGAGCTACAAATGCCCATTTGCACTAACTCTCCAAGTTATACCTGGGCCTCAAGTCTGCTATTACAATAGTGTCAGAATGGTCGATCATTGATCTCATAATTGTCGATTTTGACTAGTTTGGTAATCTACTAATATAATGGCGTCATTATGACTTTCCAATGATTAACCACTGACACTCCATTGAACTGAATTAATGCCTACATCAAAGCGCACGCGTTTGGTTAATTATTTCAACAATTTCTTTACTAGGGGTTGAAATTCCAACAGTACAATATTTAAAGTATTGCTTGTAAATAAAAAAGAGCATGATTAAATCAAATAAACACACCTAGAAATGCTTAATGTTCTGACGGACGGTTACCTATACGTGCATAACTATTGACACACAAAGACTATCGTATCAAATTCCCTGATTGCAGTAAAGCACCAAGTTATGGCCCGCTGCCCCAATGACACCAAGACGAGGTACGTTTTAAGTACCGACCATGCAAAATTGATGATTGCTCTTGGAAAACAAATGAACACTTGGATAGACAAAGCGTGGCACGTAGGATTATCGTTAACCCAGTTAAGCTTGACGTGGTGACTGCACTGTGCAATCTTACGAAAATGAAACAATATAACATTACGCCTGTGTCCTTTGAAGGGTTAGGCAGGGCTGACCTATGGTCTATGGTACTGTGACTATAATTTCACTAATAAACAACAAACTATAATATAAAGTACTAGCTGATGCCCGCGGCTTCTCCCGCTTGACAAATTATATACTAAAACCTTCCTCTTGAATTACTCTGTTAAAAAAACCCGCGTCAAAATCCGATGCGAAGTTTTAAAGATCTAATCTAAGCATACACAGAGACAGACAGACACGAGCGGGGGATTTACCTACTACGTATAGTGAAGTGATTTCATAGCAATGGCAGCTCTTGAACGCAGCTTAGATTATCTGATCGTATTCAGTATCTTTGGTGAAATTCGCCTTAAGTGTTAACTGTTAAACTGTAGCAGCATAATTCAAAACTATTACATAACATATAGTTGTAACTAGTAATAGTAACTCGTCAATCGTCATTCAAGCGATTCGAGAATGACTCACGAATCCCACTCAAAAGCAAACATAAAACGACCATTTATAGATTTATTTTATGCATAAATTCTTGAAGTGACGTAATCCCACAGCTCTAATTTGAGTAGGCAGTAACTGTAGGTGTTATTTGTCAATTAAATTAAATAGTTACTGACAGTAGGCGGTGGAAATATACAACTGAGGACTTTCCCTTTAGGCCTTGAAATTACCTTTTAAAGCAATTGACCTTAGTTTCTGTCGGGACAAAAGCTTTTCAATGGCCAGTTTTTGTCAATTGAAATGTCAGCACGACTTCCATATCGTAAATTCTCAATTTTATGACTTGCATTAATTTCCAGGTTTTGACTGTTGATCCGCGTGGAGGTCGCAAATTACCCCACGTTTATTATTAACTAAAGATTGAGAGTGATGAGGAAAAGGTCCAAAGATCGAGAAATTTAATCAGCAGTGAAAGTACTTACTGCTGTAATAATCCTGTCATGATTGATAAATTACAGTGATAAATAAGGAAGATAAATTAACTTACTTTCCTGTATTTTTGTTGAGATTACGGTATAATATCAATGGGACGGGCAACTTGTGGAACTAATGGCGCTAGCACCGCATGAACCTAACATAGTCATTGGTTGAAAATCTGTCAATGTCATTTTATATTTCAAAATAGTTTGATCTCATTGGTCACATTGGGTCTAAGCGATGGACACGCCATCTACAATCAGCTTTGACCAGCCAACCCCATTGTAATGTTTTGACTGACTAACAGGCATTGTATTATGAAACAATGCCCATGTCTAAATTTATCTAGATGCTTTAATTTTCTCAGTTCTCAAGGCAATTAAATAAATTATAATGGCAGGCCGCAGTTTTGACACTTTAGTGTTGAACAATGTAACTTTTATTGCATGCTTGAGAATCTTCACAATTCACATGTTTTGTTGTTAAAAAATTTCACACATTGTGGTCATAACAATGCTTGGTAGACTTGAATACGCAACACTCTGTAGGACAAGGCTAAATGTTGTTTTGTTTAATGCTCTAGTACTCAACTATCCAGTTTTTTTTAACTGTTTTTTCGACCTACAATTGAATGTATATACATCCGTGATCCGGCTCGAAGGACCAATTGATTAAACAGGTTCGGAAAACTTGGTCCTTTGAATGTTTAATGAATAACTTTAATTGTATCGGAAGATCTAGGGAAAATATTCATACATTCAATCTACTAACTACATATTCAGATATTAATTACAGTATACCTTTGGTGTCATAAAATAATTTAAATTGAATAGTGTGCGTGCCAGTTCTTTGAAGCTATAACTAATGGTATCATTGAGTCCATCTAACTGAAGTTACAATAGACAATATTTCAAAACTGACTGATTTTATCGGTCTCAGAATTCATTTATTATTTTTACTTAGTACTGTCAATTAGGATGAATATTGTGTAAGACGAAAGATTTTGGAAAGTGAATATTGTTTATGTATCTTTTGTAGGTGCAAACACCTACAAAAGATACACCCACAAAAGGAAAATCTGTGTTGTTGCTTTGTTGGTCTAGCTTATGGTTGCAAGCACTACTGGTGAGCATGGGATTTTGGCGAGTGTTCCTAGGTTTTCCATTTAGAATTTCTTCTAGAAACTCGGAGTCTAGATTTGTACCTCGCTGATGGTAAAAGGCTCGCGCCCTATATCATGGGACATAAACATAACATGTGTGTGTGTGTGTGTGTGTGGCAAACACTTCGGGGTTTACAAACATGATGTTACTACCTTCAACTAACTAAGCTTATAATTTAAGAAAGAAGCTATTCAATATACCTATTTACTTATAGTTAGAGAGTTTCAGAGCCATCTTATTAACACACCTCGTGTTTACTGTACTCACGATTTACTTTCAAATAAGTATCTAACCAACTCGAAAAGCGAAAATGACGTTATGTAACAGTCGTTTTCATGCTTGATTTGTTGTCAAAATACCGACAGGTTTTTGTGTATTTTGTTTTTAACATTTATCTAATAGATTTTGGGGCCGTTTATGTAAGTTGCAGCCTAATCGAGGCTTTTTGAGTGTTTTTTTTTTCGTTATCTCAAAAGCAAAAGTCATTCTCTGACTCTGAAGATACAGGTTATGCCTAGTTTCGGAGTCAGGGATACTTATTACTTAATTTGCCTACTCTATGCTCTAGCTAGAGTACCCAATGAAATTGTAATCCAATGTCCATTCTCCTATTTTAAGTCACTATGATGTACACCTTATAGAATAAGAGCAATTGTAAGAAGAGTTGCGAATAAAACATTTATTATTACATATTATTCGGCGAGGCTAAGTTTTAGTGAAATCCGACGTTAGAGTTTATACCACGTTACTGTTTGCCTGAGTCATCCCACTGTTGGGCAAAGGCCTCTCCCCATGACTTCCAAATTCTTCGATCCAGGGCCAATGTGGGCCACTGGTCGTTGGTTTTGTCCAGCTCTTACCGCCATCTCCTGCGAGATCTACCGCGTCGCGTTCTGGCTATGTCAGGGCTCCACATCGTGGTTATTTTGACCGACCATATTCTTACTAAGTACTTATCGCTCGACGAGATTTTTAGGTTAAGCCGTGCTTACCTATTGGTCTGTGGATGGGTGACCACCCTTACATACCGAGTTTCCTCCGTGCCTCGGAAAGCACGTTAAGCTGTTGGTCCCGGCTGTCATTTGTAGATCTTTGACAGTCGTTACAGGTAGTCAGTGGTCCAAAAAAGTCTGATAACCAGTCTTACCAAGGGGTATCGTATTACCCTGTACTAACTGGGTTGTGGAGGTCAGATAGGCAGTCGTTTCATGTAAAATACTGGTATTCAGTTGCATTCGGTTAGACTGGAAGCCGACCCCAACGTAGTTGGGAAAAGGCTAGGCAGATGATGAAGAATGAACTTATTTGGTTAATTTTAACTGAAATGGAAACTACCTAAGTAATTATTTAAATAGTTTTTTTCAATCGTATCCAATTCAAAGCCACGTTAATGAACCTAATAACAACTGTTACGTACAAATTACAATTAGAAAGTAGAGTAAATACGATTTCATGGCTTTATGAACCAGTTGGTATCAATTATTATACAACTTGCGCCGGCGCCGATTCGATTGCAAACGATTAAAAGAAAACCGACTTTTTCTTTTCTTTTGGACCGGAAAGGTAATCGATTTTTTGTGGTGAGTGAGTCCCACTATTTTATTTATTTTTACGTAACAATGGTCGTTTAAATAGTTATCCGGTAAAATATAAAGTTTTGTATGTTTTTACTTCAGCGTGGGAAAGTAACTGTATTTTGAAAGTGAATTAATAATTTTATGTATTTTTAACAGCTTTATACTTTCATTATATTTTTATTAAAATCTATTGCATAACATGAATTTAAAATTAAATAGTAAACTTGCATTATTATGTCAGTGAAAGACATTATGCAAGAAAGATACCTAGATAGATTCATTTATTTGCCTGAAATATGGTATTTTACAGATTTTATAACAAATACACAATAGTTCTTCACATTCCGCCAACTATGTAAATTCGGCATGCAAATTTTGTGACAGTAATTCTAATTTAACAAAATAATTAAATTCCAAGTAAAATAAGTAGAGTGGAGGAGTGGAGTGGAGTAGTTTTTTAAGTATTTAATGCATCTCTTTTCTAGTCCTATAAAACGAGTATTGTTTTAAGTATATACGCCAGTACATCAAGCTTCCCGAAACTGTCAAATTTTCCCAATCAACATTGAACCTAATGCTTTAGCGATAAAGTTGAAAATTTATTTAAAAAAACTGACAGATCTTGATGTGCTGAATGAAGTCTGTACCAACGCTTACCTGGAGATTTGTTATTGAATTTGTTAGCTCTGGAGTCTCTGGACACAATCTTAGGTCTTTGTTCCTAGTTGTAAACTTAGAAAGGGAAGCAAACCTTGCAGATAACACCATCGTTAGCACTTAAATACTGGTCTACTTACGTATGCAAAGTACTTTAATCCTTTTTAATAAACACGGATTACAGTTTTGCCAAACTCAAACTCCGTATGATGAGTCTGACTGAAGTTTATACTAGTTGTAACTTTAATGTCCACGTTTTATAGTGTCAGAAATCTCGTAAAACTAAATGGTCCTTTTAATTTTGTAACTGCATACGAATCGCGACGATCTCGTTTCCCATTACCTACTGTAAAGTAGGTACAATGTAAAGTAACCTGCTCCGATAAAAAATAAACCCACTTAGTAAAATAAGATTTTAATCATGTTCCGGCTCACTGCTGCAACTGTTCTGCCCCACCCGTTCCTGCTTGCCTTCGATATTTCCGCGGGTGAAAGGTTTCTCAATGTCATTTAGGTTCTTTTTGCTTTGTATTTTATTTATAATGCTGTTTCTACTGACAGCGTAATACGTCATTTCAAGGTTGAAAGAAAAAGCTGACTGACATGAGTTGCAACTTTTTTTTTTGTTGGGCCTTAAAGGAAACTCTAGTAGGTACTACTGTGAAGGATTTCCGTGTTACACAAATCTAGGTTTTTCAGTCATGTTACAGTTTTTTTTAGCAAAAACTCTGTAACGGCCTCGGGTTTAATATACCTTTAATATACCCATCAGAGGATGGAAACGTCACCCCTCAATGAGATATGACTAGGTACCCTATCTCCTAATAGAGTTGTATTTCTTTTAGACTACCTGTATGTAGAGTAAGTTACCTACTATAATAAATACTAGCGGACGTCACGCGGTTTCACCCGCGTAGTTCCCGTTCCCATGCCTATGTTACTCAGGGTAAATGTAGCTTTCTAATGGTGAAAGAATTTTTGAAATCGGTTCATTACTTCCGGAGATTAACCCCTACAAACAAACTTACAAACATACATGTGCCTTATCCTTTTGAAATCGGCGCAGTAGTTTTTGAGTTTATTCATTACTAGCTGACGTCCCGCGGTTTCACCCGCGTAGTTCCCGTTCCCGTGGGAGTACGGGGATAAAATATAGCCTATGTTACTCGTGGATAATGTAGCTTTCGAATGGTGAAAGAAGAGATAGAGCCTATTCATTACAAACAAACAAACAAACAAAGTTTTCCTCTTTATAATATTAGTATAGACAAACACACCCACATAATAAAAATCTTTCCTCTTTATAATATTAGTGTCGATTTATATATATTTTAGACGGCTATGAAATGTGTTTATACATAATAATTACCTACTCATAACTCCCCCTAAATAGGTTCTTTATTACCCCATTGTGACAGCAAATAATAGGTTGTTTTATTACTTTTTTACAACGCTACATAGTTAGTTATTGTCTATTGTTGGTTTTAAAAATAATTTATATTTGTGTAAAATAAAATATATTTATGAATTGTTCTGGATCACAAGTTGCAATAAATATTATCGTGCACAATCACATGTAAAAAAAACTTCCAAGTAACTATGTTAATAAATCAAATAACGTAATTAGTAAAAATGTTAACACAGTAGTATATAAATACTACAAAATGAGAAAAGGTAGACACGAAACAGTGACTTTTCAAGAAAATATTAATTGATTTGATCTTTTCGATTTCAGCAATTTTCAACCTTTCAAAAGCCGGTTTCAGCAAATCGATCAACAGAACTTTACGAACTTGCCATTAAAACGACATAAAATAGAGTATAAGGAAGGTACCATAGTTATTCAGTTGTAAACTTCCAATATAAACAAGAGCAATAATAATTGCACTCACTAATTCGGTCATGTGCCGCTCTACTAATTTTATGATTAGCGGCCAATTAAACAGCATTCATTAAAATCTGAATTTAGTAATATTTTAGGTTTAAAGAAACTTTATTCTCAAAATAATAATAATATTATAGTAATATTTTAAATTGTTATACCAACGTAGGTATATTTAATAAAAGTATATATTTACCTATTGGTTATCAGTGGGTAGTTTTTACGCTCATCAAGTTCAATAAGTTGGTAAAAGTAATCAATCAAAGCCTCGTGGAGTCAAAATCATAAGCCGGTATTTAAAATAAAGTATTACCGTAATACCTACGTATAAAATTTAAATAAAAATAATAAAATAATACTTTCACTAAAACACTAAAATTAAATACACTATGATAAACACTACATATAATTAATACACTATATTTAAATAAAATTACGTGATTATAAACTACAATAGAAAAACACAAGACGAAACAAAATCGAAAGTGAATTGTGAACTGACCATTTTCGTCCAGAGATGGCGTGACTGACGCGGCACGACGCGTTTGCTTCGACTGAGCTCGCAACAAGCAGTGCTACAATTTATAAAGTATTCACACTGAGCGGTTTCACTTTCTACTCGGGTCCGGTCGAACATGATCCACTTTTTTACGGTCGCCATAACTCTTACGCCTTGAATGGTAAACAAAGAACTCTTTAACTCTTTTAACCCCCGGGAGAAAAGACCAGGTGGTTTTAATTTTCTGGTCCTTCGAGCCGCTTATCACATGACGTGAAAGTACTTGAGATACGAGTTGTAAAGTCGTACATTTGCATAAGAAGCGAACTTGACACAACATGTGGTGTGACTCAGTGAGAATATGCTGAACTCTTGATTAAACTTGCCCCTTTATTGGTTTGTTGCATGGTCGTGTAGTTGTTGCCTCACTGGATTAAAGACAGCTCTCTACTCTGTTCACAAGAAAAAGAAGAAAACCTGGGTCCCTTACCCATGATTTTTCTACTTTAATTAAATATGCAAACTACAGTGCTCAAGCCTAAGGGAAACGAGGGTGCTTTAAAAAGGCTCTCCAGCAAGCTTAACTCTTATTTATTTATTCAGTCTGGGTCATCCTGTGCTGCAGTTGCCTGACTGAGTAATCTAATCGTATACCACGACGTGGTTTCTGGTTATAAGGCGCGTGCCTTATCCTAACTATATTAAGTTCCAGCTTCCAGTCTAACCGCTGAATATCAGCATTTTACACGACTTTTTCATGCATTTAACTCTTTGCCCAAGTTTTAATCAAATTAACTAATTCATTTCTAGGTGCGGTAACCTTGTAACCCTTTACTGCTTCCAGACTAGGAATACAAAGGTTCATCTCTGAGTTACATAAACTAATTATTTATTTTGGAACCTCCGATGAACTCTTTGGTTATCAAATCAATCAGAACTGACCCGCTAAATACTTGGAAGGTGCTTTACATTAGAACTAGTTGATGGTCTTTTCAATCAACTATCAACACTGAATCTTGAAGTCTTCATTCAAGGTGTGTGTATCAGTAATTCGTTAAACAAATTATAGGAATATTGGAATTTGGCTAATCAATTTTCCATTTCAGGAATAGCCATAGGTATTCCACTGCACTGCAATTACTGCAAACTATGTTGATCGACTAACTGAATTTTGCTGATAAGGTACCAGTGTTTTATATGGATTAACTGCCCATAAATCTGACCTCCACAACCTAGTTAAGGTATATAATATTAAATGGTACCCATAATCCGTGATATTTGTAAATGATCCTTATATTTCTTAATCATAGCCCCTTTTACTTTAAATATAATCTAACACCACATTACCACAAGTATTCAAATTTATTCATAATGCACATTTAAAATAAATCATGTTTCGCGCTCAATATACAACTCAAAACTGTTTGCAATGTATGTAGATATGTATCTGTAATTAATTACTTGGTTGTTCTGGTGTACACCCGTGTAATCATTACAACATCTCGAAGGCATTGTACAATTGGGGTCGTTGCAGGTTATCTGTAACCCTGGTACGATACCGGCGCATACGCATTAGAAAATTGTTAGGTAATTACGAGATTTCACTTGACGATTTCCCGTTAAACTGTGAATGAATGAAATACATTGTTATTAGTGTGTTAACTAATGTTTTTGCATACACTGTAAACAAGTAGCGACGAGATGAATTTTGGAATGAAAAGCAAGCATAGCTGATTAAAAATTTCGTCGTGTCTTATTTCTCCTCCCCTCTCCGCGTGCAACAATTATCCCACTCTCACAGAAACGTACTAGCGGGATAAAATGTGTGCCATATAACGTCGAAATTCTTTCTGCCATTAAAGGGTAACCCCTTTTTAAAGAATTTCGACGAAATGAAACAGACATGGAGACTTACATATGGTAATAAATATTAGGATGGAAGCAATGGATTCGTTTTATGTGTAAGTACGGTGATATTTTGATTATTAAATACTTATTTAATTAGGTAAAACGTTTACCCACCTACAGTATTTTCTTAAAGTTAAACACTAAATCATAAAGATAAAAAGCTTGGTCCTCTTGACACCAGATGAATCTGTGTCTCCATTCTTACGGCTGGGAGAAAATTTCATTTATTTACATGAGAGAATGAAAAAAGACACTTTTGTTAAAGTTAGTTTAACGATCTTCTTTTATCATATCATCACTTCACATCACAGTTTCGTCTTCAAACGGCAGTAAGTACATTTTTGGTCCTTTGTCATATTCCTCAACAAGCATATGCCCGCGGCTTCGCCCGCGTAGAGTTCATGTCCCACGGGATCGTACTACTGGGATAAAAAGTATCCTAGGTACGTGTTAATCCAGGTTATAAACTATCTGTGTGCCAAATTTCATCCAAATCTGATCAGTAGTTTTTGCATGAAACAGTAACAAACATCCATCTATCCTCTTTTTGCAGGATTTTCATTTAGAAAACTTGCAGAAGTTCCTCATCCGATATTCTCTGTGGTCTTCGGTCTTCCCAACTGGTGATTACGGTAGTATTTACGTCAAATTACAGTCACCTCTGAATATATTTCGGCTCCTCCGTTTTTGTTCGAGTAGAATGTACCTACCATCATAGCAGACTTTGATCTCGATTATTAGATAACCGTGATGATGAATTTTGATACACATTTACAATAAATCAAAATGAAATCGTTAATTAAGTCACATCGGCGAAATGTGGTCCAATCGAATATATCTTGGTGTCCTTGTTGTTGACATTTCCATAGAGGAAGTAAATTTTGACATTTTTGATGAATTAATTATCGCTTGTAATCTTTGTAGATATTTATTCTAGTATAAACGAAAAACCTAAAATAAAAGAGCAAAATGTAATATTCCTGAAATCCTGACTGCAGAATCCATCTTCGGCTCAATAATACCTACCTAGTTTTATTGCAGTTTTATTTATGTATTTAAACTTCATGTGCAAAAGTGGTACATAAGCGGAAGTATTCTCGTTTGAGCACCAATGCATTGAGCACCGAAGGTTTGAGCACCAACCGTTTTAATAGCTTGGTCACAGATACTATAATGCTTGGTGCTCAATGGTGAACAATAAAAAATATTTAACTTTATTCCCTTTTGAGCACCTACAGTGCGGTAGCTTTTAGTGGTGGGGTGTATAATAGCTTTAAAAGCTAAAGCTACCGCACCGTAGGTGCTCAAAAGGGAATAAAGTTAAATATTTTTTATTGTTCTTCATTAAGCACCAAGCTATTAATAAAATAATAATAAACCATTTATATCCCCAGCCCAGCCCTTTTCAACCGACTTCCAAAAAGAGGAGGTTCTCAATTCGACTGTTTTTTTTTTTGTATTTGTTACCTCAGAACTTTCGACTGGGTGAACCGATTTTGATGATTCTTTTTTTGTTTGAGAGCTAGTGCTTCCCGTGTGGTCCCATTTAAATTTTGTGAACATCTGATGCTGATCTTCGGAGACATACAATGGAACTCTTCAAAAATAGACGGCAAATGTGCCGTGAATGTTGCAATCGCTTGGATGTTTATTGTTTTTACAACATCATGACGTAACATCACGCCTGTATGCTCTGAGGGGGTAAGCTGATGTGTACAATACACCCAGATTTCGACAGTAAGGTATTTTAAGTTGGCGCGATCGTGTTCCGCGTGCGCCGCGTGAGCCACCGCTGCTCACGCCTATTACCATGACATGTATTGGTAACAATGTCAAATCAATTTATGGCAAATATTTGTTTGGGAACTAACTAACTATAAAAATCGATAAATAAACAACTTTTTTGCAAAAAATAAAACCAACTTCAAAAAACACGAAAAAGTGAAAAATAACTTTAGCTTCAAAAGTCGGTGACAAAAAAAAACAATCAAACAAAAGTCACCTAGTTCTGAAGCTAAAGTTATTTTTCACTTTTTCGTGTTTTTTGAAGTCGGTTTTATTTTTTGCAAAAAAGTTGTTTTTAACCTATTAAAACGGTTGGTGCTCAAATGGGAATACCTTCGGTGCTCAATGCATCGGTGCCCAAAAAATAGGTGCTTAAACGGAAATACTTCCTTTAAGCGGACTAATGCCACAAGACAGTCACCTTTGGGTGAAATAGGAAAACACGAAGGTTGAACTAAAGATGGATTTTTAAAAACGCATTCCAAAAGCTGGTAATATAGGGGCTTAGGTAAAGTGTTTGGGAGTTTGTATTTTTTGCTAAAATTCCGTCGATCGCAAGGATAGCAAATGTCATAATATTCATCGAGCAATCCGTCTAACAGATTTTATCAGTACCATCAAAGTACTCCTACAAGCGGTGCCTATACAAGCTGTTTGTTTCATCACAATTTAACCGAGTTAGCTGAAATAAGTTCTCACAGTGTGCGAGGCAACGGTCCCTGCATATCAAATGGCTGCCTCAACCCTCGCTCTGATGTAACCGCTGCGGATTTCTAACCTTAAGCAGACGGGGATTGGATTGAATTTTAATGTTATGTGCCTGACTTCCGCGCGGGTCAACATCATAACAATTTAAAAAATATACTTAGAAAGTTATATTTAAGGAAAATGGAAACAAGCCAGATGGCATTTGACGCTGTTATAAGCTCGCTTTGTAACCTAGGTACTCAATCAAATTTAAATATTTTTAGGTAAACAAAAAGTATAGGATGTCCATTTAATAAAAATGCACGCTATGTCTTGCCTTCAACGGCGTAAAAATATTCCAATTACCCATACCTAATTTCTAATTAATAAGTGATAAAAATAATCAAACAAAATTAATTAATAAAACTCGCTCATAGCAATTCAAAATGCCTATGGTACATAATCATTGAAATTAAAATCGATCAACAATCAAATTAACCAAATAAAAACATTAAAATAAAATGTAAATTTAATAAGACAAATTATTCCAAATAACATGCCTAAGTACCCTGATTAGTGTTGTTTTATAAAGGGTGTAAAACACCTCTTAACGAAGCCGAAAGGCACTTTGTTCTCCCCGTCATTGCGATCATTTTTTTGTTCTACACAATACCTGGGAACCTTCTAGTTACGGAGATATTGGGGGGTCAAAGTTCCAACTTTTTTTTTAATACTGGATTTTATTGTAAGATTTTATACACCTCCACGACCCCCGTACTATTCAATCCAGACATCAGCACAATGTTTTGAGTGCGTTACATTGAGTTGTACCATTTTTCACCCCAAAAAAATAGTCGTTTCCCAGCAATAATTTTTGCGTGAAGTTACTTAGTTTGATGTACAGAATGCTTGGTCGTGATGAGGTCTTTTACACCCTGTATAATTTCTCATACCAGCTGATTCGTCTGTGAGGACCAATTTATTGCCCGTAGATAATTTGATGACTAGGAAAAGTCATAACGCTTTACAGTTCTTAGGCTGCGTTTCTACTAGAGATGAACGAGGATGCGTAGCGAGAAATGTGTGTGGAACTAACCATCACACGCCTAGCTAGAATACGAGTACCTACCTCAAGCTGTGAAAAAGAAGCGATATTATTGACACTCACATCTCTGATAGAAACGCAGCAAGGGTACCAGGTACCAATTGTTAGGTACCTATTATTACCATTAGGGTTTTATCCACTTCATCATGTTTTCCCCATTAGACTGTTATTCTCGTGGGATTTTCAGAAAGCCAGTTCTAGACTCCTATAATTATCTAGTCTTGTTTCCTTTTGTCGATATGGAATTACCTTGCTGGGTGCAAGGTACAACTATTGATAAACACTATTAGGTATTAGATGAGTAAGAGTACCTAGAGAAGATCATACAATGTTTACCTTCCTCAAACAAGTCGTTTTAAGAACTCCTTGATCAGATTTCTTTGTGATTAAATCATAGGTTTCATTAGTCTTGTGGTCGCAAGCGCGAATGCTGAGCATGAGGTTCTGAGTTCGATACCCAGGTCGGGCAAAGTGTTATTGGGCGTTTCCCATCAGGAATTTCTCAGTAGTAGCCACGGTCAGTAGCGGCGTTAGGGGGGGTCGAGGGTGGGCGACCGCCCAAGGCGCCGGATATGAAGGGGCGCCACAGGCGCCCCTTTATTTCCCTTACGGGGCCTACTTACTCGTGAATATCCTATACTAGCTGACCTACCCAACTTTATCTGCGTCACCTAAGAGAGAGAAGCTCACAAAAGGAATACATTTTCCCCGTTTTTGCAACATTGGAACCTTAAGGGTCCCTACAAGAAATTAAGTCATTTTGAACATTTTTGATCACTCCTTGTGAGAAAGGCAAGAAGAATTTGAACCTGCTTTATTTTTATTATAAGAGTCAGGTTCTTATTCTTGTCGACTGCGGGAACAATTGTTTTAAATAATGTATATATTAATGGCAATCACCCATATTCAAAACCCCTTTTCCGCAAAAGTAACGAGCGAGTGATGTTTGTGGTTCTCTGAACAAAGAACTAAAAAATATTCTGAATATTAAAAAATATGAATAACATCAATATATGGTCTACTCGTAACATACGGGAAAACATTATTGATTTCTATACGAAATATAGCAGAAAAAAAATGTTGAAATAACTTAATTTATGGAAAACGTCGGGACAAAAGGGTATTTTTTTCTATACTTTAGAAACACTTTAAAGAAAATTTAAAAATTACTCATTAATCTCAAGGTAGCCCTTTATTAGAATCTGAATTTTAATTTATAAATAAACAATAACTTCATTTCGTAAATTAAATGCAAAGTGAACTATATAATCGACCGCGCAAACCTGATCCCGTCAGTAACGAAAGGGCTCTCCCAGCGTGAGCACGTATCACTTTGCTTCGCAAGCGCTCCCGAGTTATTACGTGAATATATTTCCGAGATATACGCAGACTACCACATTTCGATCCAGTATTTATATTAAAATTATTAAACTTTTTGATTGTAGGTACATATTTAGATAACGTCGCTTAAGTTCTAACACCGCGGAAGTCATTTTTTTGACAAAATACGTATTGTATGTCATTCGATAGAGAATCGCAAGGCGCATCGTTTGACGAATCAAACACGAGAGTTTGAACCAATGGTGAGTCGTTATTCAAAAAAGAAAAACACCGCGTGTGTCAGTGTTGTACAGAACGCCACAGCAACAGCGCGTAAGTCGGTTTTATTCCATAGTTAGACGTGTTACGACAAGTGCTCCGGATAATTTCATAAAAATATATTGAAATATTATATTGAATAAACCTAAATACGAACAGTTGTTTGAGGCTAAATAAAACGGATTTTTTGCTCTCCTGAAAAGTTGCGTATTTTGACTTCCGCGGTGTTAGAACTTAAGCGACGATAAGATTTTTTTTTGACGTTGGTTGTTTATTATGATTGGTAATATATTTTTTGTTTTTTACGGATTCGTATAGAGGAGGCTCGGGAAAGTAAAAACCAGTTTTCAATAGTTGACCCACTTGTCCCCCTTCTCCCCCTTTAGGCGGATCTCGGAAGTTGAGAGACTTGAAACATTTTTTTTTCAGATTCATATAAAGGGGCAACGCGTTAGTCAAAATCATTTTTCAAAACTCCCCACTCTCCCCCCCTTCTCCCCTTCACTAACATAGGATCGCAACGAATTTGCCTAAACTCTAGCGACTGAATTTTTGGAAGGGGCTCTTAAGCACTCGTTCACGTTGACTCGCGGGCGCGTTCACGAAATATCAACATATGGCGTAATATCCAAGTGTTCACGTACGAAACGTGCGAATGAAGCGCGCGGCGCGCTCTCGACATTATAAAACGGAGTGAAATGTTTGTGTATGTTCACGTCGAACTAGCGGCGGAGCGCGCGATTCACTCGCGACGTCAGGTAACTTCAAAAATTTTGAACTTGTCGCTACGTCATACTCGCGCAAACGCCTGGTGGCCAATGTGAACACGAACTCGCCACGTCTACCGCGCCCGCACCCGCCGCCGCGCCCGCAGCATCTCCAAGTTGTCAGTCAAAAATGAAATTGCTGAAAATATCCACTTTGATAACTTTTTTAAATAGTTCGCCGATAGAAAGGCTAGAAACAGGCACAATACTGGGGGGGATAGCTGGGTTTTGACCTTCGAAATCTGACTGAATATGAACGGGATCATAACTAGAGATGCAACGAATATTCGGCAACTATTCGGTATTCGGCCTATTCGGCCAGTTTTTTCAGTATTCGGTATTCGGCCGAATAGTAAGTAGTATTCGGCCGAATACCGAATACATAAAAAAGTAGCAAATATCTTATAAAAGCTCGCACAAAAGCACTCGCTATTTTTTCCTTCTCCGCCACGCGTGATCTTGACTTTACATAGCAAACACAGCTAACTTGGAATCTTCACTGAAAACTTCAAAATATTTCCAAATAGGAGACTTTTTATTCACAACTAAAGCCATTTTAGACAAAGTACATTTAAAACACTGCACGTTGTAACACGATTTGCCGGCTACTGAGCCAAATACTTCCCGCCCGCCCCGTCACCGCCGCACGCATCGCATCAAAACGTGTCGTTACTTGTTAGCGTCGACGTCAATTGTACTGGATCACCCGCCGAATATTCGGCGGCCGAATATTCGGTATTCGGCTGAGAGCGCCGCCGAATATTCGGTATTCGGCCAAATCACTTTTCGTTGCATCTCTAATCATAACCACTGCGAAGTACGTAAGTACGTAAATATTCGTTCCATGGGCGCTGGAAGCAGGGTGCAAGGGGGTGCACTTGGTTCCCCCGAACGGAAGCGAAAATACATAGAAAAACCAAACCATCCGAGCCAGAAATCAAAAATTTTCGAGCTCGCTTGGCTCGCTCGTACTCCTATTTTGCTTTCTGAGTGTAATAATAAAATTACCTTAATTTAACACAAAATATACGAGCGTTGTAGAAAAGAAAATTTTTATTAGTTACAAAAAAATGATAATTTTTTAATGAATGGTCGTTTCATTTTACCTATTTTGCCTTTTTTTCGTATGGGTTTAAAATTGCAGTTAGGGGCGCGCTAGAAATCTCGCCCAGGGCGCTGGTAGTGCTAAAACCGGCACTGGCCACGGTGTCTGGATTTGTGCCCAATCGATGCCAATTGACTCAAAATCTTTAATTATATGGTGCTAAAACTTAGACTGGTGAAATGCGTGTGTACAATCCGCTCGGCCCTAGAAACCATCACTGCATTCGAGATTTAAAATAGTGCCCGTGACGTAAGACACTGATTTATCCCTTTAGGGTCCCAGCCGTGCCCAAATGGGCACGGTGCATTGTTATTTTAATTAGGTCTGTAATTGCGGGTATTGAAGTATTCTATAGTTCGGTTCAAACTTAATGGCGGCTCGGAAGTTAGCTGCGAGTAACGGTCTGCGCAGGAATAACGCTTTAAACTTTATGGCGATCCGGGCGAAGCACAACAATTTCTACGTATCAACGGGGCGCAGATGACGCATCGTTTTGTCTGTAATAGTCTGTATAATGCGCAGACCGTCTCTTGCAGCTAACTTCCGCGCCGCCATTAAGTTTGAACCGAACTATACCTACTATTAAATATAACAGGGCGATTGGATTTATGGAAAGCCAGATAAGATGACAGTGCTTAGCTAGAGGTACAATACCCCACCCTCCTCGTGCTGCTGGCCTTCTGTCAATGACTCAGCCAAGCATTAACAATAGCTGCTATGATAACGACGATATATGGCACGATGGATGTCTGTGAATGTTTGTTAAGTGTGTCCATTCTTTTATTCACGTAGGTAGGTACTTAATGTGTGTAAACGCCGTAATATGCACAATGCATATTGCATTGTAATGAAAACTTGCGACATATTAAGTTACTTCACTAACCCACTATTATCAATTTTACACGCGACTGGAGGCATGCAATATTTAAAGGCATACAATTAACGAACCACCAGATTTAGCAAAATGTTACGGCAAAAAAATCACTTTTGTTTGCCAAAATTAGTAAATGATCACCAAAATTAATCCCCATTTTATCGTGAAATTAGAGCCAAAAATTTTTTTTAGTTAATGACCACCAGCAATTGAACTGTTATGCTCTTGCTTGCATCCGGGTCGAGGGAGACCCGGTCAACGGAGCCCCGGTTCGCGGAGCTCCTACTTCTGAATGGTTTATAAAAAAATAACCACTTCTAACCTAATCTATCCGTGTCGGGGTGCCCCAAGTCGGCCTAGGCAAAACTAGTTTGTTATCAACCACCTCATTAAAATTTGGTGCTCAATTTACTAAATTTGCTGATCAATTGATATTATATGTGATAGATGTTAGTGGTCACAAAGTATTTTTGGTGGTCATTATATTTTCCCCCATATTTAGATAAGAGTATTAAGAAACGGCTCCTGAAAACGGTATCTACCTAATTGCTTCGTAAGCGTAATTGTCATGTCCTATGTTTATCCAACATGTCTGGTTTTATTCCCAGCTTCATGAGTATCATTCTTCTGCCCTTAAGAGTCCTATTACATTTTTTACGCAAATTTTTGATTTTTACTTCCTGGATCAAATTATTTCGGTCGGCGTACACGAGTCGATAATAATAGCGATCTCCAGATGATTGTCGATTGATACTGACGAAAATTAGAAACGAGGCTGACATGAGACTGAGGAGCGACCTGAATTGACGCAGAATTATAGTACTTTAATTTTATTTATTGTCTTTGTCTTATTATATTGACAAACGAAAACTAATGAAACTTATTCATTGTAGATTGAAGTTTTATATCATATTAATTTATTTGATAAAATTTAGTGTATTTGGAATATAATGGACGCTGAATCAAGACATTTATGGCTTAACTTACGCTTTCTTTACGATTTTTTCTCCAATAAACAAGTAAAACATTCAGCTTATTTTTCAGTAATTTTAGCTTTTATAAGAATTGCATGTAACAATGTGAATTTGAGCGTCAAAGTTCCATCGCCGACGGTTTTTCTTGCAAACTGAGTTCGTAAAATAT
Source organism: Xestia xanthographa (assembly GCA_905147715.2). Lineage (NCBI taxonomy): Eukaryota > Metazoa > Arthropoda > Insecta > Lepidoptera > Noctuidae > Xestia > Xestia xanthographa. Next base: position 8,249,217 of record LR990660.1, on the reverse strand, counting down.
TTAGGTATAGTAAATTACACGAAAAGAAAAAATGAAAATGTGTTACTCCAACTTACAAGAAAGAGAATGGCACTATTGTTATTCATAAGCAAATAATTAAAATATCTAACTGATGCTGAAAATTACTGCGTCAAAAATCATCAATTTGCGTAAAAAATGTAATAGGACTCTTAACCCAATTTATCTTCTTCTTCAATACTTATCTAGTATTAACTCGTCATCTCATCAGACACCGCCTTTCTTGCTATATCATCTTTCACAAAGTCCACTGGTGCACTCTATAAACTGTGGTATCAGAATGATTAACATTAATCACTAGACTAAAGTCCAAATGGTTTATTTCTTTAACTTATTCTAATTCAAATTCATTTATTGTTTGTCACAGGTGAAATATTTGTTCTTATTATTATTATAAAAGATCGCTGTAACATACCTTTATGGTGTACAATAATTTTTAGTTTTGGTTACTTAAGGGCCTATACTACCTCAAATGGCTTAGCATGATTCTCCGTTACGCCTAAAATACTGCAGCATTAATTTTGAAATAAATATATGGTAAATTTGAGGATTAATGTTAGGTTGGCTACGTTTGGCAAAATCACGATTTCATAAAATTTCCTTCATAGAAAAAAATCCCAAAGTTATATCCAAATCGAACAATAAACCGATGGTTTTCAAAAAGTACTTCAAATTAGATCATGTAACTTTGCATACTAACTGAATTAACTATAAAGCAGGTCTTATGGTTTTTATTTTTTCCAAAAGACGAAAATTTGATTTTATAAAGAATAAAAACCACTCATTTCGCACTATTCGGCCGCAGTGATTGACGTAACAGCCGCTTTGTAGTGCAAGCTGATTAGAACTTTATTCTAACAGTATTAAAAACCAAGTTTAAACCACCACAAATAGAGTTGCTAATCTGAGGTAGTATAGGCTCTTAATAATTAACATCTTAATCATTATTCGTCTTATGTCAACATCCATAGTCAGTTGTTAATTCACAACTTAGATAAGATGCTAACTAAATACAGACCATAAGACTATCTAGCTTCTACTATGATCGTACGAATTCCAACCAAACTTAATATTGGAAAAGAATAATCTAGAAAAATAAACTGGATTAGTGTAACAGACTTAATTATTATCGGAAGCCCGTTCTTGATTGTGAATTGTGATATTGCTCAGACAATCTCGATGTTACGTAACATCGATATTTTCCGATTGTCGAGTTTTGAGTTTTTACAGACATTCAGACACGATGTAAAAGTCGTTATTGAATAAATGAATTGAATTGAATTTTAAATAATGGAGTGCAACCCTCCCCCCCCAATAGAATTAGCAACATAAGAAATGACAACCTAAGTAGACCTACTATAGGTTGTCATTTGGCAGTTGACCAACTGCCCAGCAGTGAGACAGAAGAGGCTTTGGAAGAGGCTTAAATTATAAAAACACAAAAAGTGAAAAATAACTTTGGCTTTGGCATTGAAGCCGGTGACAAAAACACCACTGCCGGTGACTTTTGTTTGATTGATTTGGTGTTTTTGTACCTCAGAAGTACTCTTACAAAAAAAAAACAAACACAACAAACAAACAAACAAAAAAGACACACAAAACAACAACAAACAATACAATACAATACTCTTTCAAATAAAAAAGAATTTTGAGAATCGCTCCAAATGGGGGGAGAAATCGGTGAACATAGACATAAAATGACACAAAAAATAATACCGCGTTGATGTCTTTTTCAAGTCCCTTAAGAAAGGGACTTGAAAAAGTGTTTGGACCACATGACTGAAGTAAATAGTACATTTTGACACAAGTGGAGAAAGTTTGATATTGCATTCGAGGCGGAATTATAACACCCGAACCGTAGGCGAGGGTGTTTTTGAGCCGAGAACTGCAATAACAAATGACCACGTGTATCAAACGACGTTTTACAATTTACACTCTTGAAGAAATAAAATAAAATAACTAAAGATATTTTTGTCACGAACTAAGAAACAATTATTTTAATTTTCTTTTTTTTTCGTGCTTAGCTTTCGCCAGGTTGAAGGAGAGGCAAAGGTATGAAGCCGTTAAATAGCCTAATATAAAAATTGATTTATTTCATATTTTTAAATTCAGAACACAAATAAATGTTAATTTGTGTATAAAAGTAAGTAGGTATTAGTTTTTAATAATCATGTTTATCTATTATATTCTATTTATAAACACAATATGAATATTCAAATAATATTTATGCCGGTAAAGACGCGTATGCTTTGTCGAAATTAAAATTTTCGAGGAAGTGTATTGAAAAAAATATTAATAAAATGAAAACTACTGGGTCAAACTATGTTAAATTTGTATGGGACCAAATGGCAACTATTCCGCATCAGACTATAGAACAATCACGTAAATCGGATCATAAATCTCAGCGTAATCGGTGTAAATACAAAAAAAATACCTATTCAATTGAGAACCTCCTCCTTTTTTAAGTCGGTTAAAAAGTTCAGTAAACTATCAACTTCGTAGTTAATAAAAATTATGCTCGTAAGTATCGTCCCAGTCTATGCTAAAAGGATTTTAATAACTAAATACAAAAAAAAAACCATTTCTAAATAAAAAATAGTCGCAAATCATTCGTTTGAGTTGGAAACAGGCACAATTGCATAATCACTTGATGCAGATCGGCGGGAAAATTACCATATTCAAATAGGTATTATGAATTATTTATTCTGTGCATTTCTGTAACGGATGCAGGCTATTACGATATAAATAAATAAGGTGAGTTTTTGTATAATTTATGCAAATGTAACCAAAATATTAAAAAGCATAGTGCTGCATCGTTCTTTTGGAGCTTCGTTGACAATGACAGGGGCACTGTTGGTAAACATATGTCAATGTGGTAAACATATTCTGTCAAATTCAAAACAAAATGGTGGCAGATTTTTGATGGCGGCCACGCGCTAAAAGATCTTTAATTAAACTACTAAAACGTACCTTATTTCTTGCATATGAAATGCGGAAATTACGGAAAATCGTGTCCATACATTGACGACTTTAACAAAAAGCTTCGTTTTAGATATCGTGACGAGTTGCAGTAAGAAACTAGTACCTAAGTATCTAGAAACCCGGCTAATGGCTGGGTCGACACCAATTTCTTCATCACAGCTTCCTTTTCTAGCCATTGCTCGTTCTACCTAGATCCAGATTCTGTAGGCTTCGTGAAAGTGAGCCGAGTAACCAGAAAGTCTTTCATTAATTTTATATTCTTAAATAGTAGGTACATGGTAGGTCTGCGCGTATTGTTGGAAAGTTGTATTCGCGAAGGGAAAGTCTGGTGGCTTGAATCTAAGGCCTGCGAATCCAGTCTGAGCTGGAGTAAAAGTCTGAAGCTTGCAATGGGTAGGTACCTAATGCCAGTTTTCACTAATATTAGGCGACACCGTAGCTCGGCTGGGGACATACGGGTTATTGGGTTAATGCCTATTTAGGCACTATAAGCGCTTGTTTGTTGAACAGATATAATCCAAAACAAAAACAATGAACAATCACGGAAGATATCCCGTAAGTGACAATATAAGGTTAGTTTTAAACCGTGAAAGCTTAATACAGTGTTAGATAAAATCCTAATTTAACAGTGCTTGTGCAAAAATTTTAGGCAATTATGTAGTTTTTATGTGTTACCTAGGTAATGAAAACGGGCATTAGGATATTAGTAGGCCAAATCTTTGACTCTAAGTGCCGAATTTAAGGAAAATAATAAGAAAATTAATATATTTCGGAAATTGTAACTACATATTAAAAGCGAGAAAGAGACGGACGAAATTTAGAGCTGTCAAATTTAATTGGAACTAATATTTCCATACAAATGAAGAGTGCAAATAAAGGACTTGTACCCGAAAGCCGTGTCTTATTCAACAGTAGTATAACTACAATTTCCAATTTTTTGTTGAAATATCTACGTGATTAAATTTTTCGATCAAAATAACCCCATTAATCAGAAAACCATCAACACTCACATCACATACCCATAAATCTAACTAAAATTGTAAAAATAAAAAGACAGAAGTCTATTTATAAAATACGTTGCGCATATTTCTGTTGCACGACCCGGGCAAGGAAGCCGTTACCCAACAGTCCGTAAGCGATGAACTAACAACTGTCACTCTAACGCGATCATTAATTGTAACATTACCTACGTTTGTTTAATTGGTTATTACTTAGGTACTAACTTAGATTACCAGCGAGAGAGAGCAGCGGTGGCCCAGTGGTGGCGGCCCCGACTTACGAAAACTAAGTCGAGGGTTCGAACCCAGACAGGCGCATTACTTTGTGTAATTTATGTCATCACCGCTGCTCTCAAAACGGTGAAGGAAAACATCCTGAGGAAACCGGCATGTCCTAGAACCAAAAAATTTGAAGAAATGTGACATCTACCAATCCGCACTGGGCCACCGTGCATGGTGGATTATAGCCCATTCCCTGTCATTGAGAGGAGGCCTGTGTCCACTCCCAGCAGTGGGAACATTAATAGGCTGATGATGATGATGATGATGAACTTAGATTACCTATGTGAGGAATGATAAATGATAGATAAAGGAGTAGGTAAATGATAGCAAGACGGTTGATAGAGGAGAATGGAAGAAAACCGGCCAAGTGCGAGTCGGACTCGCGCACGAAGGGTTCCGTACCATTATCTATACTTACATTAGACAATACGGCAAAAAAATCACGTTTGTTGTATGGGAGCCCCCCTTAAATATTAATTTTATTCTGTTTTTAGTATTTCCTGTTATAGCGGCAACAGAAATACATCATCTGTGAAAATTCAACTGTCTAGCTGTCACGGTTCATGAGATAAATAAATAAATATAAATATTGCTGGACCTTACACACAGTGCCATCTAGTGCCACACTAAGCAACGAGACTTGTGTCGTGGACACCAGATAGTTGATATACTACATAGATACTTTTTTTTTCGTTTGTAAATACATACTTATTATACAAATAAACATCCAAGACTCGGAAACAAATATCCATTGCTCATCACACGAACATTTGCTCTGACCGGGATTCGAACCAGGGACCCTAAGAACGTAAGGCAGCCTCACTACCGCCGTGCCATTCGGGTCGTCACATATACGACATACAGCCTGGAGACAGACAGACGGACAGACGGACAGACAGCCAAGTCTTAGTAATAGGGTTCCGTTTGGGTACGGAACCCTAAAAAACTTGTTGCGCCGACCCCAAGTAACATGGGATAAGGGAGGAAGTCAAACTCGATCCTTGAAGTTGACCTACCACCTATAAAAACCGGCCAAGTAAGACTTGAACTCGCGTGGAGAGGGTTCCGTACAGTATTTTAATGAGTTTACCACTTTACTCTTTTTTTTTAATTAATAGTATTTTCTGTTTAAATCGACAAAATGACTCCTTGTACGAATAGACAAACGTAATTTTTATTTTAACTGTTTTGATTAATTTTTGGGGTGACACCTACAATATCCGCGCCGGCTGTCACCCATGCTAGCTACGCCACTGCTTGCAGTGCTACCCTAACGCCTGTTCCTGTCTCTGTTAGTGCTGAACTGATTTGTCGCCAACTAAGTGCGTAAACTATAAAACTACCTTCTTCAAACTATCCTATATAGTGCGTGCTAGATAGGTCTTTTATAATTAGCTGTATTTTTTATCTCACCTGACAATATATTTCCCTTATTAAAGGAGATTGACCACAATCAGAGTCGCTTTATAGTAAAAGAGTATGGTCATAAAAATAAACTCATAAATTATAAAATATTTTTTTAACTTTTCTTAATTCACTTGAACGAAATCGTATGTGGGGTTACTATTTTGTATTTTATTAGCTACAGTATTGGATTTTATTGCTTACTTTTTAAAATGGCGTATTTCGGTAAAATCAATGTTGCCAATTTATTAAAATCTGGGACATAATCCGTCAGACTTTGTTTTAAAAATAAATTCGACTATGGATTTATCCTCGTTATTTATATTTTTAATTAGCACAATTGAAATAACATATTTTCTTAATTCACATCCTATAAATAATATTACTTTGCTAATTAAAAATCTTTCTTTAGTTGACAAATCAGTTATAGTCAGAGTGATTTAGATTGACTGTTGGTAACACTATCACAATGTGATATGTGAACTGTCTCTGTCAATTTGTCAAACAAACAAAACAACAGCGAACTTTTGTTTTTACTTGTGCATCGATAGTTTGGTAGTTAGTTAGTAGTTTGTTGTGCTTATAAATAACTTATCATTGCGTACTGTTCGTGTCTTATGTCAATTCAAGTCATAGTGTTGTAATGGGCTGCTGCTTTTAGTGGAAGGTTCGTTACAAAACTAACCTCAAAACTGAACAGAAAATCAAAGAACAACTAAAACCCCCACAAAATAAATGGATATTTTTTTTTTCCTTAGAAAGTACAACATCACACCCCTCTTTTATATTCAACTAGCTGTTGCCCGCGGCTTCGCCCGCGTTCAGTTCGGCAACTGTCCCACTGAATCATACTAAAGGGATAAATAGTGTCCTACATGTTAATCCAGGTTATAAACTATCTATGTGCCAAATTTCATAATCATCACAATTTATTATTATCATCACAATCACCATCACTATCACAATCCCCATCACCATCGCTATCACCATCACTATTACAATCACCATCACCATCACAATCACGATCACAATCACTATCACAATCACTATCACAATCACTATCATCATTTTAACAATCATTATCATCGTAATCACAATCATTATCATCGTTATCACAACCACAATCTCCATCACTATCACAATCACAATCACCATCACCATCAAAATCACTATCACAATCACCATCACAATCACCATCACAATCACCATCACAATCACCATAACAATCACCATCACAATCACCATCACAATCACCATCACAATCACCATCATAATCATCATCACAATCACTATCATGATCACAATCACTATCATCATTTTAACAATCATTATCATCGTAATCACAACCACTATCATCGTAATCACAATCATCGTCATCACAATCTCCAACCTCGTCATCACAATCATTATCATCGTAATCACAATCATTATCATCGTAATGTCAATCATTATCATCTTAATCACAATAATCATGACAATCGCCATCACTATCACTATCACAATCACCATTACTATCACTATCACTATCACAATCACTATCACCATAACAATCACCATCACAATCATTATCACAATCACTAACCTCGTTATCACAATCATTATCATCGTAGTCACAATCATCTTCATCATTATGACAATCACCATCACTATCACAATCACGATCACCATCGCAATCACCATCACAATCACCGTCACTATCACCATCAAAATCACTATCACAATCACCATCATCGTTACCTATCACAATCATTATCATCGTAATCACAATCATCATCATCACAATTCTCCATCCTCGTTATCACAACCATTGCTATCACCATCACAATCACCGATACTATCACAATCGCCATCACTATCACCATCACAATCACCATCACTATCACTATCACAATCACCATTACTATCACTATCACTATCACAATCACTATCAGCATCACAATCACCATCACAATCATTATCACAATCACTAACCTCGTTATCACAATCATTATCATCGCAGTCACAATCATCTTCATCATTATCACAATCACCATCACTGTCACAATCACGATCACCATCACAATCACCGTCACTATCACCATCAAAATCACTATCACAATCATCATCATCACAATTCTCCATCCTCGTTATCATAACCATCGCTATTACCATCAAAATCACCGATACTATCACAATCGCCATCACTATCACAATCACAATCACCATCATCGTTATCAAACTCATTATCATCGTAATCAAAATCATCATCACAATCATCATGATCATTATCACAATCATCATCGTAATCACAATCATTATCATCCTAATCACAATCAACATCATCACAATCATTATAACAATCATCATCATCGCTATCACAATCATCACAATAAATCAACAATAACCCTGAATAGAAGTTGAATCCGCCATCTTCTGGATCTCAAAATAAATGCCATTTTCGACATCAGCACCCCTGATAATCTCGGTTTCAACACCCATATTGATTTTTAGACATTTCAACCCCATCGCACCCCAACAGGGAATGATGGTAATTCAGGTCCACTCACTCACAGTTTCTACTCATTTATTAATAGGAGCACTCCTGCGAAGTTTCGAATAAAATAGTCTAACTAATCTTGTTTCCCCATACAAACTTTGGAGCCCCGTTTAACCCCCTTAGGGGATGAATTTTGAAAAATCCTTTCTTAGTGCACTTTTAGACCACATAAGGAACCAATGTGCCAAATTTGGAATCTCTAGACTCAGCGATTTGGGCTGTGCACTGATTTTTAGACTTTGTCATCCCATTTCCCCCTCTTAGGGGTTGAATTCAGAAAATCCTGAAACCCGTTTTTACTCATTTATTAATAGGAGCACTCCTGTGCAGTTTCGAATAAAATAGTCTAACTAATGTTGTTTCCCCATACAAACTTTGGAGCCCCGTTTAACTCCCTTTAGGGGGTGAATTTTGAAAAATCCTTTCTTAGTGCACCCTTAGACCACATAAGGAACCTACTTGCCAAATTTGGAATCTGTAGACCCAGCGGTTTGGGCTGTGCGTTGATAGATGAGTCAGTCAGTTTCTTCTTTTATATATTTAGATTTATGCTATCATACAAAAAGTTTTGATGCGCAACGGCGGTCAGTAGAAAAGTGGGCATTCTCCTTTTAATTGAACAAGTCTGCTTATATCCATTTATTTTCATAGGATCAAGTAGATTTGTTACAATTCGGCGCCCAACGATGAACTGTCAGCCAGTAGGCGTCGCGGACCTCGCAGGAGATCAGGAGATGTCGGCACGTACTGGACAAAACCAACTACCAGTGTTCCACTTAGCTCTGGGTCTAAAGAACGGGAAGTCATTAGGTGAGCTCTTGCCCAGCATTGGGATGATGAAGGTTAGGTCTTACTTGGCTGATATGGAGGGAGGTGAAAATTCTGCTTTTCTCTTCCGCTATTCTTTTCTGATTAATTTCGTTGCGGGATCCAAGACAGTTAAACAGTTTCCCAGGGACTTCGCCGAGCTTCGTTGTCTCGGCGCTTTTCTGGTGGTCACCACTATTGATTCTGGTGTTCAGGAGTTCCAGTGGTTTGGGAATAGTGTGGCGGGGTTGTTCCAAAACGAAAAATAACACAGTAATACTAATAGCCATGTAAGTACTTAACTAAGTAAGTAACAACCAAGTGCAACTGCACTTGGTTGTTACTTGTGGTTGCTAAAACATGTTTTGCATCGAACGAAGCTGACAATACAACCTATACCTACAACAGAACAACCTGGTCAAGGATACTCCAAAAGAGAGCGTGATAAACTATTAACTAATTATTTTACAGTAGTTACGTCTACTGTTATAATTATCTTAATTATTAATTAACTAGTACATTTTTAGGGTTCCGTACCCAAAGGGTAAAAACGGAACCCTATTACTAAGACTTCGCTGTCTGTCCGTCTGTCTGTCACCAGGCTGTATCTCATGAACCGTGAAAGCTAGACAGTTGAAATTTTCACAGATGATGTATTTCTGTTGCCGCTATAACAACAAATACTAAAACAGAATAAAATTAATATTTAAGGGGGGCTCCCATACAACAAACGTGATTTTTTTTGCCCTTTTTTTGATAATAATGGTACGGAACCCTTCGTGCGCGAGTCCGACTCGCACTTGGCCGGTTTTTAGGGTTCCGTACCCAACGGGTAAAAACGGAACCCTATTACTAAGAATTCACTGTCTGTCCGTCTGTCTGTCACCAGGCTGTATCTCATGAACCGTGACAGCTAGACAGTTAAAATTTTCACAGATGATGTATTTCTGTTGCCGCTATAACAACAAATACTAAATATTATTATAGTCAATGGTACGGAACCCTTCGTGTGCGAGTCCGACTCGCACTTGGCCGGTGTTTCGTAATTGATATTACCTTGTATCGAGATATAATCTATTAATTAGAAATCAATGTAGGTACTAAATTAGGTACCTACCTCCAACTAAAGTATTGCAACGTGTTCGTATGATTGCATGATGTGATTTATTTTATTGTGGGAACCATCCCATGAATTAAAAGAGCTGACTAAACATTCCATATCAAGAAATCTATACTAATATTATAAATAGGTAACATTTGTTTGTAAGTTTGTATGTAGGGGGTAATCTCCGGAAGTAATAAACCAATTTTAAAAATTGTTTCACTGGTAGAAAGCTACATTATTCGTGAGTGTTATAGGCTATATTTTATTCCCGTACTCCCACGGGAACGGAAACTACGCGGGTGAAACCGCGGGACGTCAGCTAGTACATAATATAATGAATGGTTGTAGAATCAGTAACATGGATTTCTGTGGTAACATGTCAGGCTTCAGTCTTGTATAAATTATTTTTTTATAAATCGACATTTTCGCCTCAAAAACAATCTAAGATAATTCATTTGTTCCGTATCGGAATCGAACCCGCTATCGCGCAGTATCCTCACCTATCGCTCGACCACTGCAACAACCGCCATTCAGTTTGTACGCCAAGTAAACTGATTGCTACCATTTCTACCTGTAACCTACCATAACGTTCTGTTATTCAAATCACAATACAAACATTAATCGTAAGCGTGTAAGCAATTCCTTTTAAAACTACTTCCGCTATCCTGGCCTCGACACGTTCTCCGTTTCTTACTGAACCCGATCGTGTTTTTGCTTAGTTAGGTATGCAAGTTGTAGTCGTTTAAGGTTACCTATGCATTTCTAAGTAAATGGTTCACACACAGCTTCGCTAATCTTGTGGTCGCAAGCGAGACACCTAAGCATAAACTTCCTGATGGCATCTATCTATACGTACTTACACTAATATTATGAAGAGGAAAGATTTGTATTTTTGTGTGTGTATGTTTGTAATGAATAAACTCAAAAACCACTGCGCCGATTTCAAAAATTCTTTCACCATTAGAAAGCTACATTCACCCGATTTTATCCCTGTACTCCCACGGGAACGGGAACTACGCGGGTGAAACCGCGTGACGTCCGCTAGTCCATTATAAGTTCTATTCCCAGATTTCGCTACCTAATTGGATATAGACACCTGACTACACGGTCTCGCACGCCACTTAATATGCATATTGGTAGCATTGCATTGCATCCTGTAAAAAACTTGATTTATTCTCCGTTAATAGAGACTGAAACGAACCGACCTCGGTATTAAATTAAACTACAAATAAGTATGTGAATGTATCTAGAATTTGGATAGTCTCTTTTATATTTCAGATACAGGACTCTTCTACCACAACCGATGGGGAGCCTGATGGTCCAAGATTCCCACCTTGTTATAAAATTCTTTCAGTTACGCGAGGCGAACATATCGTTCCTTAGCAGAATTTTGAGCAAAACAGCTATTGATACCGTGATAGTTTACGAATGCTGCTATCCCAATTTCTCCTCCGTCTAGAACACTTCCGAACGGTAAAAATTGGCATTTTATTCACCGTGAAACTACCGACTTGCTAATTTTATTCCGCTGCTGTTTTCTTACATAACCACTGTTATCACCTAACCGATAATGTCGCCGTCACAGCGTCACGATGGATTTTATGTAATTTTGCAGCGAAACACTTTCATTTGTTGCACTTGGTCGCTACGAATTATATTGTTCACTTCGTTTGGTACAAGAAACAAACTTGTTACTTACATCATTTTGCTTCCTAAAACTTTTGGAACATATGAGCATAGCAGTCGTATTTAGCAGAATTCTGCTCGTAACCCTACCTAATCAAAATGCACCTTTAAGTTTAGGCGCCTTTGGTGCAGAACTGCAAACGCAAACCAGTGACGGCCTTAAAAAGTGGATGGAACAGACTGCATTTGTTGAAATGGGTGATACGAGACCTAATTTTCAACAACTACGACCCGATAACTTGGGGTCCAAACTGGGTTTTTTAGAGAAATCGAACTTTTAAAAGTTTTTTGGAAATTTTCCACCTCTCCAGCTGGTGATTTTATTCTTACCTATCACCGGTTTATGCTGGAGAGGTGCCAGCAGCCACGCCAACCAAGAAGTTAAACTGATACTTTTCTGATAGCTCATGAACGGATGACTCCTATCTCCTATCTATTTGTTGGGGTCAAAATTGCTGCAAATTAGGTCTAGTATCATCCATTTCAAGGAATACACCCAATTGCCAAACACTCGATACCGGATGACTTTTTTATCACTTTCCAAAAAAAAGTGGGTATATTAGGTGAACGGAGTAGAAGCTTATGGCACACCTAGTTTTTGTTTTCTTTTTTCTACAGTTTGGAAAAAAAAAATATCTATCATCAAAAACGCTATAAATTTCAAGTAAACTTGGGAATCAAACGAGCTTACCTGTTAAGCGAAGTCTTGATTCTAATTTTATGAGTGGCAATCTGAAAAATAATTATTATAACTTGGTAGTATTTCTAATCTACGTTACTTTCACACCGCGATTTTTAGAGAATTAAAAAAAGAATATTTTTTAAGAATTGCAACATTCGTATGCTGTCTGAGTGTCAAGGCTGAATGTCAAGTCGCGAACTGTCACTTATTTTAGAGATCTTATCATTGGAACAATCTCTGTTTTATGTACAGAGTAGTTCCAAATACCCACATTCACTATGTTTTCCTGAAAGGTTAAAATTGAATTAGGTAGACTAATTATTGCAGCTTTGGGGCTGTTAGTGTTAACTATATTATAGCGGCGGGTGGGTAATTATTTTTCAGATTGCCACTCATAAAATTAGAATCAAGACTTCGCTTAACAGGTAAGCTCGTTTGATTCCCAATTTTACTTCGTGGCAATCTTTCAAATAATTATTATAACTTGGTAGATGTTCAGAGTTGGCTGCAATAATTAATTTATTAACTGATTAAAATGCAAGTAATTCTGAGTGTTGATTTGTGATAATTACATTGGACCTTCTTCTGTAAGAATATTAAAGCTTCAAGGATACTTTACAATAAATATATTACATTTTATAAAAATAACTTTGATAACCATGTAATCAACATTATGTCTGACTTCGTTGATGCCAGCTCTAATTTGAGCTGTTGTTTTGGTTGTATAGTGAGAGTTTAATTCTGGAGTTTAGATACCCCTTTCAATTGAAATCTGACAAACTTACGAATATTAGGGTTTGATGTATTTTAATAACTGTTTTGTTGTTCCAATGGGTTAAAGTTAGAGCTAGGAGAACAATCAATGTCTTTGTTTTCAAAATTTTCTCATATTATCAAACTATGACGAAATTAATGATGCTTTTGATAGATTGAGGCAATGATAGCCTCAGATCTCTCAGTAAGTAATTTTATAATTTGAAAGCCAGTTGTAGTGTTAGTATTTAATAGATGTGTCTGCAAATAAAAAAGGCTCATCAACTCCATTATTTAGTGTTGAATTGTCTGGAAGTACTATCAAGGAATGCCACTGGCATTATTTTTATTCACTTAGGGCCTTTTGTTAAAATACTTGCAACAGAATAGTGCAACCAAGGCAATGTTTATTCACTTATGGCCTTTTGTCAAAATACTTGCAACAGAAGAGTGCAACCAAGGCAAGTATAGAGCTCCATAGGTATATCGTCTCAAAAGGTGATTGTATAACTATAAAAAATTTAATGTAATGATTTTATGATCACATACAATGTCTAACTATTGTTCAATAGTAGAAGAGCCAGAGTCCATTCAAAACACTGTTTTTAATTAATATTACAACCAATTAATCAGAATCCAGAAATCTCTTCACTTTATTGTCGTGAGAATTAAACTGAAGTATTTCCTATCAATAAGGCTCAGTCATTTTTTAAGGGTCTAGGTAGATCCTAGATCAAATATTATGGATATTAAAGTATTCACTCTATCATCACCAATTAATATAATTACATACAATTAATCAGAAAAGAAAGAGAAACCTCTTTATTACAGTGTGGATTAAACTGTTTTTATTATTAATTAGTACCTAATAGTACATAGTATAAATAAAGCTCAAAATTTTGCTAATGGTCTGATAGTCTTATGACTAAATATTATGAATGTTAAGGGATTCACTCCTTACTGGTAAAACAGAATTTGAGATGTAGTCAATTGGCTCGAAAAGGACGATTGGGGTATTTTCTCAAAACTGTTTGTATTTAAGTCTTAGAAACTGATTTCTGCTTAATACTTTTAGTCTGGTATATTTTGTACATTATGATTTCGTTTATAATTCATTTTTTAACCTATTGTTCCTATAATGATAGAAACAATATAAATAAAAACATTGTTATTATTATGTTTTCCCAGGCACCTTGTAAAGGAGCAATAAGTTTTTGCGGTTTCATAGTAGAAAAAGTATAACACTTAGAGGTCTGGTCTCCACGATAAATATTTGCTATATTAGTGTAATTTCCCAAACTATTTGAAATATTAGGTACTTCTACAAGAATCAGCAGTGTTTTCATGACAATGTCTTTCAAGTGTCTCGAACACTCCTGGTTTAATCATCTAGTAGTTCTAAAGAATTGACTAAATGTTGTGCAATTTGGTGGATGTGTGTTGACCATATTCAGTCAACATTGTGTAGGTAATTGGCAACATTGCCGCAATGTACCTACTGTCAGTTGTTATGAATTTTAGTTGGATTTTATAAGCTCTATACGAAATGTATGGCATTTTATCTGTTGTTGTATCTGCACTTCCATGCACCCCCCCCCCCCCCCCTTTTTGTTAGCTAGCTATTAAAGCCAATACTCCAATTGGTAGTGAAAACTGAAAATAAATGAAATTTCTTAGTTAAAATTTATTTTTATGAGTTTGTATAAATCTCACAATAATGTCTGCCCATCCATCTTTTCGGGTATTTTAATTGTGATTTTAATTTTATGTTATGGTTCAATGTAGGTAGATGACATGCCAAATTATCTGTTGTTATTTGATAAGGATTAATTTGTTTTCAGCATCGTTCATTTTCTAGTAAGCTACAGCTGATTATAGGGGTCAACGCCCGGAACCAGAGGGCAATGAAGTTATGTTTTACTACTGTCTTCATAATAATTTTATTTCATTTCATTAATAGTTTTAAGGTTTATGTCAGCACTAATATGATTAAGAAAGGTGATTAATTATTATGGGTAAGGTTTAAGTGATTTTAAAATGCAATGCAATGCAGGAAAAAACTATCTGTCATGGGAACCCTTCCAAAAATACTCTTGGACATAAGGGGTACTTAAATGAATTGCATGATTAATATACCTACCCATAATTTAATATTGTATCTATGGATTGCTAGATAAAGCAATGGATTTTACTATTGGACATGTTATTTTAGATTGGGCTTATACATAATGATGATAAGAATATTATCTTTGTTCGAAGATGGGGGTGGGTTTAAATTTGCAATTTGATTTAAAACTAAAACAGGTTTAGTTGTTAATGTCATTTGTACATTGACAGGCTGTTAAGACCTCCAAACTTTGTAAGTCTATAACCCTTTTCGTCTCAATACTAATAGTTTTGAGTATTAGGACATTATGGTGTATAGATTTGATAACAAATGGTTTCTTGAACCATTGTACTTAAACCAAGTACCCAGATCATTAC
The DNA here is from genome assembly GCA_905147715.2 of Xestia xanthographa. Lineage (NCBI taxonomy): Eukaryota > Metazoa > Arthropoda > Insecta > Lepidoptera > Noctuidae > Xestia > Xestia xanthographa. The sequence continues at coordinate 8,233,480 of LR990660.1, read as the reverse complement.
TTTACAACTGGTATATAATATGGTTAAATCATTCCGGTACCATCCTTGATGTGTTCTCTTTTGGGGCTACTGGCTTAGCACTCCAGTATCTATTACTGTGTTCAGTCTTGAAAGATTCTTGTTAACGGGATACTTTTTTGGATGTTTGAATTTTATTGTGCTAGGCACAAACAGATTAATTGATTTTCTTGTTGTTGGTGATAAAATCTCTTTGGCTACATGTATTAATTGTTTGGAAATATACATAATAAGCTAAGAATATAACTATTGTCCTTATAGGTTTGGTGTTTCATTTCATTAAAGAAAATATAAATAATATTAATTTAATTTCGAGGTTGACACGGTGCTGATGAACATTTGTAGGTTGTGTTATGCAGTGTCATTCAAGCCATTCATCGGTTGCTTTGCTTATGATAACAGTACAAAAATTCGAAGACATGTGACATCTACCAATCCGCACTGGGCCCGCGTGGTGGATTATAGTCCATTCCCTCTCATAGAGAGGAGGCCGTGTCCCAGCAGTGGGAACATTATAGGCTGATGATGATGATGATGAACATCACATAACCTTGGTTCACCATATGTATAGTAGTGGAACAGAAGTCTGTCATAAGTGTCTGGAACATTTTCCATCAGCTGTTCTCTCATAGTATTAAGTAAACAAAGAATCTTGTTCTATTATTTGAATGAAAAGTGTTATGCTTAAATGTAAATATTACTTCATCACTGAAAGATCAAAATGACAAGTTTATGGCATAGCCACAGGGTGCTTTCGATAATATCATACTTGACGTCGAAGCTTACACACATAGTGTGGATTATAACATGCTGTAAATATCTCGTATTTAGGCATGTAGAATAATAAATATCCTGTATAGTCTGGCATAACTTCCACCAAAATAGCATACATACACTTTTTGGGCTGGTGTTTACATTAGTTAAACGTATGTGTAACATTAATTTATACTTGATGTTCAAGCCAGCAATGATGTCACAATCTGTTTTCTGTTTTATTTTGTTTGTAAATGTATTACTAACATAGTTTGTAAGTATATTGTTACTAACACTGAGTCTTGTTGCTCAAATTAAATATATTATTATTATTAAAAGCACATTATATGGGTTTAACATGCTGTTAGTGTCTCGTACTTAAGGATGTGTGGTCCTGACAAATGTATGTCAGCCAGCCAGCAACTTTACTCGCTGATGGGAATCCAGGCAAGGAATGGTTCCACATTCACTGCGAGAGTATAATGCATTTGCAAGGTTATAACACACACGGGATGTGCTAAGTTAAGCAGGGTCGTCTTACGACCTGCATGGTCATGGATATATAGCACAATTTTGTAATTACCTGATCAAGGTCACGAAAATGGGACATACCTGTCCTTTTGCCCGGCAATTTGGCTACGATGTCAATTAGATTTTCAGTGCTAGCATTGTTCAATAAATTTAGCTGGACACCACGTGTCACACTGATAGTTAACCATGCAGCTAGTAACATGAGGTGTTACTGGTCTTGAAAATGGCACTTACCTGTTGCTGGACCTGCCATTAGATTTTCAGTGTTAGCATCGTTCAATGACTCAGCTAAAGGATATCTCGTATCTCCACTGATAGCTTACCATCCAGCTAGTAACCAGTAGTAGTGTTACTGAGGTATCGCGTACCCACTGGAGGAAAAAGGCTTTAACGAGCTTACAACTCCCTTAGTGCTTCAATGAGCACTGTGGATATCGCGTATCCGGGGGTCATTTAAAGTCGGGCATCCAAGTTGTTGTCAGGAATACACTTTTCCTGCTTCATCTCTGATGTCTTCTGATAAATAATGTCCTTCCAATTTACGTCCCGGTAGCGAGCGTTATTTGTAAATGCTTGGATTTCTGTTTCGGGTTTACGATTTTCACTAAAGATGCACTTAGTACACTTCCTGTCACTCGACATTTTGTTATTTTGGTAAAATGTAATGTAAACTTAGTTTTAAATGAATAATTTGACGAGAAAGATTTTTTCTTGCGGTGTCGATAAGGCGCGGAAAAGAAAAGTGACAGTTCGCGACTTGACATTCAGCCTTGACACTCAGACAGCATACGAATGTTGCAATTCTTAAAAAATATTCTTTTTTTAATTCTCTAAAAATCGCGGTGTGAAAGTAACGTAGATTAGAAATACTACCAAGTTATAATAATTATTTGAAAGATTGCCACGAAGTAAAATTTTCATTTTACAACAAAGAAATTTTGAAAAAACCGTTCACCTATTATACCCATTTTTTTTTTGCAAAGTGATACAAATGTCACCTGTATTTATATATTCTGATCCTAGGGCTTCCAACACTCAATTTAGCACGATCCTATTAGGCTTTGTTTCAGATGCTGCCAGTCACCCTGGGAAGATCATCGGCCACCTAGCTTGAGCAAAGTGTAAGCTGTCCACTAAGCAAAACAAAATAGATTCTTTATAGCTGAATGTCGTTGAACTGTTGCCCCACATTCGTAGCGGGAAACATAAATACTTTGCGTGTTAGCAGAAATATGTATGTTACGCGTGCCTTTCCGTCCACTCATTTCGTAATATCTAGTTCGTTGAGAACTAGCCTATAGCTCAATCGAAGGCTCAGATCATTTCCGTTTTATATTGAGATCATACGTAGCGATTCTGTTCATCTATAGGTACATAATTATAATAAAACAGAATATAACGAAAGAAAAACTGTACATTAAGAATTTTCGAAAAAAAATAAGTGGTTTTTGTTAGAAAAACGTAACTGATGACAAAAAGTGACTTTTTAGAATTTTTGTCTGTTTGTCTGTGTGTATGGTACGGCTTCACGCCAAAACTACTGAATAGATTGAATTGAAATTCAGCAAAAATGTTCTTTGTAAACCAAGGAAGGCTTTAGGCTACATATTATCACGCCGTATGTTATGGGAGGTAAGCAATATTAATTTTAAAAGGTTTTTGTTCGTAATTGAATGCACAAACCACAAAATGACATGTTTTAAGCTATATGTGACCGCAGTTCGTTACGCGGGTCAGCTAGTAATTCAATAAATCTCTAACGTTTCGGTGTAACTTTATCTATAATTACATAACATGCCGCATGTAATCCCGAAAGGGTCGGCAGAGGTATCCAATAGACACGACCCTCAGTTTCGCCAGTTATCTTTAAGTCCCATGTGATAGGGGTTGAGCCTATTGCCATCAACCGGGAACAAATCCAGACTCCTGATGATGAAATTCCTGATGGAAAAACCCAGTAACACTTTGCCTTTTCCGGGAATCGAACCGAGGACTTAATGCACATTAGACGACCATTGCGACCATTCCAATAATAATAATAATAATAATAAAAGCCTTTATTAACAATCTTGTATGTTACATTTCATCTTATAACTACTTATCGCTTACTAATATTAAATATGGTTGTTTATGAAAGCAACGTTAATGTTATTATTCGTAATAGACACCGGTTCCGTGATTGTCTTGCTCTTTGGCATAGGCCTCCCCAAGTGTTCTCCACAACAATCTATCCCTTGCTATCCTCATCCAACATGAAGCATAACTAAACATTACTAAAAGACCATTTTTACTAAAAACACTGGGCGTCACATACCTAAATTAATAATTGCAGTAATGTATTTTCAACATACGATTTACAGGCAGAGCGTTCAGAAATCCAACAGCGCACTTTTATTTAAGTAATCATTTAGTTAATTGTGGCCTAGTATTAGCGAAAATTGGCTTCAGAAAAGATTTTAAACTCAACGAAAGTCGAACGAATTTCCTTCATGAACTTCAGACTTCCCGATCATTTGCGTGGCTGCTTAATTTTAACAAACAGTTTGAAGTGTTGTTTATGTAGTAGGTAGGTTGTCGGGGTCTTATTTTAATTTGGCCTCAGCTAACCGAGACACACTGACCCACGTGGTCAAGGCTTCACTCCCTTTATGGGTCGCGTTGTTTATGTATCATTCACATGAACAAACGTTAAATATTTTATTCTTTAGTTAGGTACCTACTTCATAGCTTTGCAAGGTAAAGTTAAAAACCGGCTAAGTGCGAGTCGGACTCGCGCATGATGGGTTCCGTACCATCGTAGTTGGGGAGGACGAGTCCCCTTTACTTAATTATTGCTTTATTTTTATTACTAGCTTATGCCCGCGGCTTCTCCGCGTGCTACCGGACAAAATGTATCCTATGTGTTAATCCAGGTCATAAACTATCTGTGTGTTAAATTTCATCCAAATCCGTTCAGTAGTTATTGCGTGTAAGAGTAACAAACATACACATATATTCAGACACAAACTTTCGCCTTTATACAGGGTGTAAAAGCTCATCACGAAGTCGTCAAAGAACATTCTGTACATCAAACTAAGTAACTTTAAGCAAAAATTATTGCTGGGAAACGACTTTTTTTTGGGGTAAAAAATCATGTTTTGTGGTAGAACTCAATGTAACTCGCTCAAAACACTGTGCTAATGGATGCATTGAATAGTACGGGGGTCGTGGAGGTGTTTAAAGTAAAAATCTTACATTAAAACTTGTCAAAAAGTTGGAACTTTGACCCCCAATATCTCCGTAACTAGAAGGTTCCCAGGTATGGTGTAGCACAAAAAAATGATCGCAATGATGAGGAGATCAAGTGTCTATCGGCTTCGTTAAGAGGTGTTTTACACCCTTTATAATATTAGTGTTAAGTGTGATTTGATATAGCGGCAACAGAAATACACATTCTGTGAAAATTTCAACTGTCTACCTATTACGGATCATGAGATACAGCTCGCTGACAGACAGACAAAAGGACAGCGGAGGCTTGGTAATTGGGTCCCGTGTTACTCTTCGGGTATGGGACCCTACAAAGTAAGGAATGTTATCAGAAGTTAGGTGCCCACTTAGTTGCTGCTTGGGTCTAAATTTCTCGTACTAAAGCAAACTTGAGTTCTCGCAATAGGGTACCTATATGCATGATTTTTTTTTATCACTCTAAACAAAGCGTATTAACATCAGAAATAGCAAAGTGAAATTATTTTTTTAATATCTATATAAAATACTAAGTTATAAGCATTTGAAACTGCTGATTAGACAGAGAAATCCGATACAGCGAATGACGTCATTTGCTTCATCGACGTACAAAATCCATACTAAATTCTGTTTATTTAGAAAGAGATAAAATCAAAAGTTTAAATGGTTATAACTTTTGTGTTGTTTGGCCAATTTATGTCTTGTTTTCGCTTTTTGTCATTATATTTATTTTTTTATAGTACTTTAACATTCCGTATCGAAATAAAAAAAAAAAAAAATATGCATATTCCCTATTATAGTTAAGTATCTAGTTTTAGCTACCAGCCGTATGTTATCTTTCATTTCAAATCAAAGATACCTATGTCATGCCATCCGTCAACTTCTATCGCTTGTACCATCCGTAACAATGATTTAAGTTTAACGACAGTGATTCGGAGCCGTTTCAAAAGGTAAATAGACAACAATTGGCGGAGCGGAGAGAGCACCACGCTTTCAAGACTCCGTCGGACTAATATCATTGTCTGTTTGCTTGCTTTGAGGACTGGCAGGCAAGCAGTGTAATGATTGGTGATTACCTTGGTAGTTTGATTATTATGAAGACGCTTTTCGCTTACGTTTTTTGGAAATTTACGGTGTTTCTGCTGATGTGAACATAATTTCGTCAACGTGGATGTCGAAAAATGAGTTTACGTAACTTTTCAGTAGGTACCTACTTACCTACCCAGTTTAGGGTAGGCAGAGCCGTCTTTACCTAGTGTGCAGGGGGTCCTAGGGGGCGCCGAGCGCCGCGCCGCTCGCCACGGAGCCCAACACGGCGTATATCGGCGCCTTCCCAAAAATGTTTTTACCTGTGTACTAGTGGGCTTCGCTCGCAGTGAGCTTACCTTCCAAAATTTGTCAAATGTTTCTAATTGAGATTGAATTTTGTATGTTTATAAGAGGTAATTAGAATGAAGAAATTTCAAAATTTGGACATTGATGACGTAACATTATTATACATGTTAACATGGGTAGGTTTTGGCTTGTTAAGGTAAATACCAAAACACCCTGTATAATTCTAAATACAGTCAACAACATATTATGTTATCCAAAACCGACAAATTTAATCTTCATCTCCAAATAATAGTTTAATAACTATTAGAAAAAATTGACAGTTTGTGGTTATAGGGGAAGGGATCAAAGCTGATTGTAGATGGCTCGTCCATAGCTTAGACCCAATCTGACCAATGAGGTCAAACTATTTTGAAATATAAAATGACATTGACAGATTTTCAACCAATGACGTCATTAGTTATACAGTTGCCATCCCCATTGGTTATTGTACTTTGTACCCATTCCATTTTGACCGCGCGCTTACTAGAGGGCGCTAGGGTAATGTTGGCACACGGGCGCTACGTGGGCTAGAGACGCCTCTGAGGGTAGGTTAGGTATGTATTCATTATGACATTCATCATCATTTCAGCCGAAAGACGTCCACTGCTGGACATAGACCTCCCCCAAAAGGGGGGTTTTGCCATAATCGAATGTCATAATTTATGACATTCGTAAGTTTTTATTATTATTCAAAAGAGTAACCATGGCGTTTCTTGCCGTCTCTTCTCCATAGAAAACGACCAGCCCGATTTCTACGTCGGGGTCTCAGAATGATGTACCTATACCTACCTACTGAATACTCAACCGTTTTCGCGTCGGTCATTCCACCCCGTATTCCAAGGCTGCTCAACTTATATTGAAGATGGGCGAAAATCTCGATTCAGTGTCAATCGGCGGGCCATCTAGGTAGTAAATAAAAATTGCCGATAGTAACTTATTTTAACCGATTTCTGATGACTGCTAAGGCTGTAAATATAAGTAGGTACGTCTATCTGGTTTGAAATCCTGAACTGAAATCTGTTTTCAAAAGACCATCGTCAGCAGACCACTTTTGGCGGGCCAATACATATGTAACGCATATGCGTTGGCGGGCCATATTGTGGACCGCGGGCCTGGGGTCGGGTTGAGCAAGCCTTGCCGTATTCAAATCACTACCGTCATTTTTTGACTTGACGAAAGAGTTCATTTCCCGCCGCTACAATAAGATAAGAAATTAGCCCTGAATACAGTTAGGGGTTTCTTACATGTAAAACGCCTCTCTGATTGAATAGGCCATCCAAACAGTAGTTAAACCGTATAACCATCAATCTATTCACGCTACAATAAGATAATAAATTAGCCCTGAATACAGTTAGGGTTTCTTACAAAAAGCCTCTCTGATTGAATAGGCCACCTGAACAGTGGTTAAACCGTATAAACATCAATCTATTCACGCTACAATAAGATAAGAAATTAGCCCTGAATACAGTTAGGGTTTCTTACAAAAAGCCTCTCTGATTGAATAGGCCACCTGAACAGTGGTTAAACCGTATAACCATAAATCTATTCACGCTACCATAAGATAAGAAATTAGCCATGAATACAGTTAGGGTTTCTTACAAAAAGCCTCTCTGATTGAATAGGCCACCTGAACAATGGTTAAACCGTATAAACATCAATCTATTCACGCTACAATAAGATAAGAAATTAGCCCTGAATACAGTTAGGGTTTCTTACAAAAAGCCTCTCTGATTGAATAGGCCACCTGAACAGTGGTTAAACCGTATAACCATCAATCTATTCACGCTACAATAAGATACGAAATTAGCCCTGAATACAGTTAGGGTTTCTTACAAAAAGCCTCTCTGATTGAATAGGCCACCTGAACAGTAGTTAAACCGTATAAACATCAATCTATTCGCGCTACAATAAGATAGGAAATTAGCCCTGAATACAGTTAGGGTTTCTTACAAAAAGCCTCTCTGATTGAATAGGCCACCTGAACAGTAGTTAAACCGTATAAACATCAATCTATTCACGCTACAATAAGATAAGAAATTAGCCCTGAATACAGTTAGGGTTTCTTACAAAAAGCCTCTCTGATTGAATAGGCCACCTGAACAGTGGTTAAACCGTATAACCATAAATCTATTCACGCTACCATAAGATAAGAAATTAGCCCTGAATACAGTTAGGGTTTCTTACAAAAAGCCTCTCTGATTGAATAGGCCACCTGAACAATGGTTAAACCGTATAAACATCAATCTATTCACGCTACAATAAGATAAGAAATTAGCCCTGAATACAGTTAGGGTTTCTTACAAAAAGCCTCTCTGATTGAATAGGCCACCTGAACAGTGGTTAAACCGTATAACCATCAATCTATTCACGCTACAATAAGATAAGAAATTAGCCCTGAATACAGTTAGGGTTTCTTACAAAAAGCCTCTCTGATTGAATAGGCCACCTGAACAGTAGTTAAACCGTATAAACATCAATCTATTCGCGCTACAATAAGATAGGAAATTAGCCCTGAATACAGTTAGGGTTTCTTACAAAAAGCCTCTCTGATTGAATAGGCCACCTGAACAGTAGTTAAACCGTATAAACATCAATCTATTCACGCTACAATAAGATAAGAAATTAGCCCTGAATACAGTTAGGGTTTCTTACAAAAAGCCTCTCTGATTGAATAGGCCACCTGAACAGTGGTTAAACCGTATAACCATAAATCTATTCACGCTACCATAAGATAAGAAATTAGCCCTGAATACAGTTAGGGTTTCTTACAAAAAGCCTCTCTGATTGAATAGGCCACCTGAACAATGGTTAAACCGTATAAACATCAATCTATTCACGCTACAATAAGATAAGAAATTAGCCCTGAATACAGTTAGGGTTTCTTACAAAAAGCCTCTCTGATTGAATAAGCCACCGGAACAGTGGTTAAACCGTATAACCATCAATCTATTCACGCTACAATAAGATAAGAAATTAGCCCTGAATACAGTTAGGGTTTCTTACAAAAAGCCTCTCTGATTGAATAGGCCACCTGAACAGTAGTTAAACCGTATAAACATCAATCTATTCGCGCTACAATAAGATAGGAAATTAGCCCTGAATACAGTTAGGGTTTCTTACAAAAAGCCTCTCTGATTGAATAGGCCACCTGAACAGTAGTTAAACCGTATAACCATCAATCTATTCACGCTACAATAAGATAAGAAATTAGCCCTGAATACAGTTATGGTTTATTACATAAAGCCTCTCTGATTGAATAGGCCACCCGAGCAGTGGTTAAATCGTATAACCATCAATTTATTCACGCTACAGTAAGATAAGAAATTAGCCCTGAATACAGTTAGGGTTTCTTACAAAAATCCTCTCTGATTGAATAGGCCACCCGAACAGTGGTTAAACCGAATAACCATCAATCTATTCACTAAACAGAATGAGATTTTAACGTATCTGGAAACTACATAATGTTATACCTAATCCCAATGATATTTAATTAAACAGATATGTTATGAGCGCGCAATCGTGAAGACTCGAAAACGTGTCAATTGGCCTGTTTTTCCTTTATTCTGCGTCACTGCGTGTATGTGAGCTGGCTCTCCCCCGCGGCACACTTTTTTCGGTGGTTTTGTAGGTGTATAACATATCTGTTTGTTAGAATATCATTGCCTAATCCTGTATTGAATTTTGCTTTTAGTTCAACCAATAACCCAAAAATTCAAAATTATGCATTATTTGGTATTATTCTTTGATTCTTTTGATCTTGCAAACCTCATTAACAAAATCATGATATAAAATTATAAACAACATCATCAGCCTATTAATGTTCCCACTGCTGGGACACAGGCCTCCTCTATATGAGAGGGAAACAATAAACAAGCTACCTACTCGTTTTCGACAAGTCTTGAAAAAGACTTTAAAAATTTGTAATTGTCTCATCCATCCATGCATAATCATTTCAAGTTACCTATTTCAGACTTCTTCAAAATTTCTTAAAAATAATTTTATAATCTATACGAGTATACCTTCAATAACTACACAAATCATGTAGGAATAATGATAATAATTGATGTAAACGCGGGCTTAGCAAACAAAATAAAATTAATTAATTTAAAAATAATAATTTCCTGGCAATGCCTACAAAATATTTTTTTCAATACACTTCCTCTAAAACTGGTCCATAATGCACTACGATTAGGTACAACATACAATGTATTTCACACGCGTGCGATTTTTTCCAATTCCCCCTCGAATGCAATAACAAACTTTCTCCACTTGTATCAAAATATACTACCACCAGACCCATACTCCTTACTAGTGATGCAAAACGGATTTTAAACGTTTCAAACCGTCTTTTTTTTATTAAAACGATTTAAAACCACACGTGGCGGTTTAATAGTGGTTTAAATTGTTTTTTTTTTTTTACTAGAATGCACAGAAACTTTACGCGAAGTGATCTAGACCACACCTACCTGATTTAAGTTATATCAAAGGAAATAAAAATAAAAATGCAGCGTTGCCGTTATATTTTAATACGAATAATTTTATTATCATGATTATTTTCAGATTGTCTATTCATAAAAAGCAGTATGTATAAGTATGATATCTAATATGACTTCACATATTATAATAAAAATGGTAAATGTTTTCAATTAGCCTTTTAAACCTTATTTTTCAAAGTAACACGTAATCAATGTACGGCCCACGTAGTCCTGGTTTTAAACCACTGATTTTGGTTAAAAACGGTTTACTTACAACTATACCCCTGATACACACTAAGGCAAATCTATGTAGCGAACTTAGACTTTACTCAAGTTAAACATAGTAGCGCTTCATCAAATAGACGGACTTTTAGTGAGGACTTTTCAAAATCGAAATAGTACTCATACATTAGTACATGTTACATGCTGGGGTAAAGTTAAAGTCAAAAGTCTAAACTAAAATAGACAGTCTAAACTCTAATACTAAGCCTATGTAATTCCTATCACTTTTTCTCCTGGGTTAAATTCAACATGACATTAACAAACAAGTTTAACACTCTTTAAAGTTCACTATAAACTACAGAAAGAAAAAAGCCTTTAATTCCATTCAGAGTGTTGAACACTTTATCACCAATATAAGAAAGTACGTTATATTTTTGGTCTTTATAGTCAGTCGAGGGTTTTGACATTTTAGCCGCGACTAATGCCTCTCGATACTGCAGAGCCATTTTTTGGTTATAGTCGACGATCGTGACAGATGGCGCATCCATCGCACGCTTTGCGAAGAGGGCGATGGCGTCGACAGCGTGGTCGGTGTAATACACGCAACTAGCTGTGTGTCTGGACACTGCCACTATCGCATGCGGGATACTGTCATGGAGCTCAAGTCTCTTGCTTTTCGTGTTTATGATGATCACGTTCTCGCAGGTCAAACCCTGAGCTTCGTGTATCGTAAGCATGCGTGACCCTTCGCCAGAACCATAGCCCTGGTCTTTCAGGAGAGATTTCTCCTTCTGAGTATGAACCAAGTAAAGGGTGTCCGCGGACGTTCTGGGTATTAGAGCTCCGGTATAACTTGTTACCTTCAGGGAATGTACCCGCTGCTTTGCCGAATATATACCGGGGTATACGTCGCTCAGAGCAAACGCTACATCCATCGGGTTGCGGTGTGTGCAGAGCAACTTCTCGCTGATGCTAGCCACTAGGGTGGGACGGGTGTAGCAAAGATCAAACAGGTTTTCTCTGTCCAAAAAGGGTAGTTGGTTAACATCTCCGATGAGGACAATCTCGCTCACTCTTGCCAACCGCGCTGCCATTATTATAGACCCAAAGTGGTTCATTAAAGCTTCGTCAACTGTTAGACGGTAGTATTGCTCTCTGAACCCGTTGGCTAGGATGGATGCCATAGTGCGCACTCTATTCCTAACTCGATCTCCATAGCGACACACTAGCTTTTCTTTGAGATCTTTAGCTGCCTCAATTGTCGTTGTGGCGACAACGTCTTTGTTCTCATCAAAGTGTTGGACTACCCAGGTTGTCTTACCACACCCAGGAACCCCATTTATCCATTTTATTTTGGGGACTTGCTGTGGCCATCGTTGCACAGGCACACCATATATTTCTGACCTCGAATCAAGCGACCTCCCTTGTATAGCTTTTGCCATCTCAAGGATCTTGTCTTCCAGCATTATCTTAGTGCATTTTGCTGTTACCACTATGGGGTCGTTTCCAGGTGCAGCGAAAGTGATTTTGCCTGAGCGGGTTGATTTTTCCTCGGCATGGGCCACAAAGCCGCCAGTTCCGCTGTAAGCAACCATGTATTTTTCCGTCATTTCCCCTCTAATGACTTGGTGGGTGTTGTTATCATATATGGCTCCTTCCGCTTCATCAAGGAGTTTTTGTAACAGTATCTCGTTCTTCAACTTGTAAGCCTGCCAGATTTTGTGGCATTGCATGAGGTTGACTTGCCTGGTCGCCGTCACGATGGCGAGGTACTCGACGAGCGCATTGTCGACGTGATCTGCCACACAGGTGGGTGTCTTCAGGCAAGGCGGGCTGACTTCTCCTTTGTCAGCTCGTGTCGGGCGCTTTGGATCTGTCAAGATTTCCCGCTTTGGTAGTTTCGGGGTTGTCCTGGTGGGTTCTTCCACGGGCTCTACCTTCGCGGGTATCAACCACTTCATACGCACAAAGCCTCTACAGTATCCGTAATAATAATTAAATTTATCAATAATAAGAAAAACACCGCTAAATCGAAACCGTTTAGTTTCCTCGCGATGTTGTGCTGTGGTTCTCTCTTCGTCTTGTCTCTGCTGAACGATTCCCGGTCTGCTTTGTGTGGCTCGGCCCAACGAGTCAGTCGCGTGTGATGAGCCGTTCTTCGGAGCTATAAGGAAAATTAGACTTTGACTTGGTTGTCTCACTAAATTACATTTTTATACTAGATGTCGAGATAAAGTAGGTACCTATTATAATATTGAAAGTAAGAGCCATCGATCACTAATAAAAAACTAGATACACAATCCCATGCAAAAGTTCTCTAAAACTGTCGCCAAATGTTTTGACGTATTTCTAGTTGAAATAAATATACATTAATGTAAATTCAACCTTAGACACATTGCTTAAAGTTGTATTCACAAAGCTACGGACAAAAAGTAATAACCTTTTACGACCGATACTCGCTGGTCAACCTATATCGAAACAAATTCAACCTTACACGCATGTTTTAAAGTCAGAATTACAAAGTGCCAATAAAAGCAATAAAATTTTACGACCGAGGCTCGTCGCTTGGACAAGGAATGAATGCAGTCGAACTGCCCAATATTTTTTGTTACTGTAATAAAGGAATATGCATGAAATACAAAACTCTTTTTATTTATGAAAAATGCCTTTTATTGGCGCATATAAACATTGGTACACTTGTTTAAGTTTCTAATACATACATCACTTATTTTACAATTTACTGTTTTATGTAGCATTTTTGACGTGACAACGTCTTATAAATTGGTTTGCCGGGTGACACTTCAAGAAACTGCGTTACGCTCCGCTCACGTTATGCGCTCACAATGAGAGCGAGTGAGAGCCCGCCTAAGAGCGAGAGAGACAGACATAAAAAGTTTATTTTACCACTCAAAGTCGTTGTCACGTAAAACTTTCGCCCGTATACCGACTTTACAGGCAACCAATTTTTTTGGTGAAACGGCACGCACTCTCAAAACGCGTCGTCCTCGATAACGCCGGTAGTGACGTCAAAGTTCATTGTGACAAAAACACACTTTAATTTGAAAAGTGCTTAAAACTTCACTATTTTTTTTTTACAATATTGTTATTGCAATTTTTAATTGAATAAAGCACATACAATTAGTAAAATTATTTTATTATGGCCAAAAAAATTAAATATAAATAAGGCAGATTGTGGATAATGACGTCACATCGTGGCCGCGACAGCTACGGACGTTTGAACTGTCATAGAAAATTTCAGGACTATAATATTATTTTTGAGCGACAAGCTGTAGTAGAACTTAACTTTCAATACTTTTCGTGGGTTATCAACCCACGAAAAGTATTGAAAGTTAAGTACTGTATTTTATTGATTTATGTGAAGAAAAAATTACGTGCATATTCCCTATTTTAATTTTTTTTAAATATTAAACTTACCTAAATAAATAATGAAAGTAATTGAAACAGTCATAATTATTTATTTATTCTTTATTTTGTGTCAACAATTTAAAGATATTGCTTGACAAACAACTTAAATCCGTGCGTAGGTCCTTGCGTAGCCTTCTGATTCCTTTCGTAGTCACATATACATCACTTTTTAAAAAATGCTTCGAACATACAACGCTTCCTTGGGTCGGCTTGAAGAATTCTTCGGATCTTTGACGTGTTATAACCGATATCCATTCTCCACACCTGACCGGATCTTGCGGAAAGCTAAAAAAAAACTCACGTCTTTAATTTTATTACATGCACATATTCAAAATTAAATCTATAAAATGTTACTATAATATTTAGAGAAACAGTAAAGAAGTCTCATCATATAAAAAAAAAAACAATCATACTTTAGTTATAAAAAAATTAAAATAAACAATAGCGTCTCCAACAAATGGAACAGAATCAACGCACATAACTCGAACAATTTAAGTGCATGCGATAGTATTGTTACGTCGTACTCGTACCTACAATTACAAGTAGGTATGTAGCTAGTAGTAGGTAGGTACGTAGGACGAGTCTCGAATGATGTAGGTATAGGAATTGTCATTGTAATTTCGACCGTACGCCGAGGGCATAAGGTACCTACTTCTTTCTTTAGTACAGTTATGGAAGGGCAATGACCGACTATGTAATTGTCTAGAATAATTCGAGTAAATCGTGGATCTTTCTAGAAGGGTTGGTCACCATATAAATAGCCGACATGTTTGCGGGAGCGGCAGTCTGATTTTGGCTACGCAATGACAGAATACTTCTTGAACTAATTTATCTGCGACAATTGTAGCTTCTTGGTTAGGTATGGCGAAGACTTCTGGCCACTTTGTGAAGCAATCCATGACCACCAGGAAGTACTTGTTTCCGCTCTCACTTTCATGAAATGGTCCCGCAACGTCTAATGCTATCCGTTCCCAAGGGGCACCCACGTTGTATACTTTTAATGCACCTCTGCTGCGTGTGGGGTCCTTTCACGGCCGCACAACTGGTACATTTGCGACACCTGCAGTCCTCCACATCATCTCGACAGATCCAGTAAAAGCGTTCTCGAATTTTTAGTAAAGTCCTTTTTAGCCCCAAATGTCCCTGAACGTCCATCATGGTAGAGCCGTAAAACATCCGGTACCTTAGCTTTAGGGACAACCATTTGTAAAAGACAGCTGTCCCCTCGAGCGTTTTCCCATTTACGGCACAAGACTCCATCCTGGATCACCAAGCTAGTCCATTGCGCCCAATAACTCTTTGTGATGGAACTCATCGCAGCCACATCAGTCTACTTGGGTTTAGGAGCACCAGCTTGAGTTATTGTGCTGAGCCTGCAGTATGGTTACCTTCCATTCATCGCTGAGATCCGTTCTTAGCAACCTCACGGGTACCACTTCCTTAGACTCCTGTCTGGAACTGTGCTTCCAATCTTCAGGCAAAGGTCTTCTTGACAGTTCATCTGTGTTGCTGTGGTTTCTCCACTGTTGCTGAGCAGTTATTCAAGCCGCTTTTCCCTGCAGGGATTGATCTTCTCTAGGTATTCTTCGCTTTTTACAGTTTGACCGAAGGTGACCTCTTTCTCCACAAGTGTAACACCTAGGACTGTACCGTTGCGAACGCTGGCGTACAGGTGATGCCACAACTTGCTTTAAACAGCTTGACGAAGTTGATCCCTTTCTCTACCAGTGTAGCAGCTAGGGTTGTACACTTGCACACAGTCGCGTACAGGTGATGCCACAACCTCCCTGACGTGGTGTGCTCGATGGTCTTGCCTCACTGCCTCTACTTCCAAGGCATGGTCCAACGCCTCTTTCAGTCTCTCATGATGCCCCATACCCAGCTCGTAACAGTATGATTAAATGCGTTTTTGGGATGCCATATAACTCCTGCCATTTATTACGACTTAATCTAAAAAATGTTTTTACGGTGATTTCTTGACAAAATATCAGTATTTACAATACAGTGATAACAATTATAATAATATAAATACTTACCGAAAATATGAAATTCCATCCTTTTTTAGCGTCCTGGATGTGTGATTTTTACACTTTTTAAACGAGCACTGAGACATGTTTACCGTCGGAGCGTTCAAATGCTACTAGATTAAAAGCGCACCCAAATGTTCTAGTGGGCGCTCATTCGGTGAGGACATTTTGATGGTAAGAGCGAAGGAAAAAGGGTTAATGTTTGACGAATTTTTGCCCATGTCTTCGTTCGTAGAGATCAGAATTATGCCACGGGAACGTCCTACCGGGCTTCATCGGAAGTCTTATGTGCTTACCTGGGTATGCCACATTTTATAGAAATTCGTTCAGCCTGCATGAAGGCGTCACAAACAAACAAACTCACTTTCTAATTTATAATATTAGTAAGGATTACAAATTTGGTCAGCCCTTAATGTTTAGTTATCTACATTTGACTCTACGTCTGAGGTCACCAATTGAACATTTTTACATTCTGGAGATCTCGAGGAAACAATTTCCGCTTTTAACTTTGCCTCTGAACTTTCGGCTTCGTTAAGGATTTTTTCACCCATTATGATTTTATTGAAGTCGTATGATCATGGAATGAAACAAAACTGAACAGTCACGCGAGTGAAGCGTCTGATATCAGAATAAGGACCTATACTTCTGCATGGTTCTTTATGGGCGTGGCCAAAGTCTGAACTAAACGTCTGATGTAGGTATAAAGGGAAATCTTACCAGGCCTCGTATGTCTGACATGCCTATCGCTGGCGGCGACAGAGGGCATGGCGGACGGCGATTCCGATGACGATTGAACGTTGCGCGAACTGCGTTTTGATGCTACCTGTAATTTTAATACGTTTATTCTTAATTTTTGATTCAGTTAACACATAACGTTCCCACTGCCTAGGGGTCGTTCAAGTATTAAGTAAGCAGATTTATTACAATTATTAAGCCTCCCCTCCCCCTTGTCAGCAAAAGTAAGCAAAGCTCTTACCCCCCCCCCCCCCCCTCATGCTTACGTAAACATTGGTAAGTTTATGCATTTTTACGTACCTATTCTGTTTTTTTTTTATTGATTCATGAGCAGCAGTTATAATTCTAGAAAAAAGAAAATAAGCTTAGCTAAGTACTCGGTTCTACGAGAGTACCTAAATTTCATCTTTCGTCATTTGTGGGAATCCCCGAATATGCGTTTAGTTTTCAAGCATACACAATGTGTGGGTTGCCTTAATGTGAAAAAAAGTAAATAATTACTGTTGACGTCACCATCTAGACCCCCCACCCTCACGTCATCAAAAATAAGCAAAGCATAGACCCCGCCCCCTGTAGTGCTTACGTAATACTTGAACGGCAAAAAAAACTACGGTTGATTCGTCGTGCCTGGGCACAGTCGTATGTACCACTATGGATTTTTTTTGACAGACGGCGATGCCGTACTCATTTCAGCCGAAAGACGTCCACTGCTGGACATAGGCCTCCCCCAAGTGTCGCCACATTGAACGGTCACGTGCGACTCGCATCCAGCGGATTCCCGCAGCCTTCACCAGGTCATCGGTCCACCTAGTGGGAGGCCTTCCAACGCAACGTCTTCCGGTTCGCGGTCGCCACTCCAGAACTTTTCGGCCCCATCGGCCATCCGTTCTGCGAGCAATGTGCCCTGCCCACTGCCACTTAAGTTTGGCAATTCTTCGGGCTACGTCGGTAACCTTGGTTCTCTTGCGGATGTCTTCATTTCTGATTCGATCGCGCAAGGAAACTCCGAGCATAGCCCTCTCCATTGCCCTTTGGGTGACTTTAAGCCTTCTGATGAGGCCCATTGTAAGCGACCAAGTTTCGGTCCCGTATCTAATCACTGGCAACACACACTGGTCATAGACTTTCGTCTTGAGACACTGCGGTAGGTTGGACGAGAAGATACCGCGCAACTTCCCGAACGCTGCCCAGCCGAGTCGGATTCGACGATTGACCTCTTTCTCGAAGTTAGACCTACCTAACTGGACCGTTTGTCCCAGGTAAACATAATCGTCTACAACTTCGAGTGCAGAGTCTCCGATCTTGATAGGAGTGGGTGTGACATGGGCATTCAACATGACCTTGGTTTTGTCCATGTTCATTTTAAGACCCACTCTTCCGGAAGCTCTACTGAGGTCATCGAGCATTGTACTGAGGTCCTCCATGGTCTCAGCCATGACCACTATGTCGTCGGCAAACCGAAGGTGAGTGATGTACTCGCCATTGACGTTGATGCCTAGCCCTCTCCAGTTCAGAACCTTGAAGACATCCTCCAGTGCAGCAGTGAACAGTTTCGGAGATATGACGTCTCCCTGTCTCACACCTCGCTGCAGGAGGATAGGATCTGAGACTTGGTCTTGAAGTCGGACTGACATGGTGGCGTTTTTGTACAAACACTTCAACACCTCGATGTACCGATAGTCGATTTGGCACCGTTGGAGAGACTGCAGTACAGCCCAGGTCTCGATCGAATCGAAGGCTTTCTCGTAGTCCACAAACGCTAAACAGAGAGGCAGGTTATACTCTTCGGTCTTCTGTATAACTTGCCGCAGCGTATGTATGTGGTCTACGGTGCTATAGCCTTTTCGGAAACCGGCTTGTTCGGGTGGCTGGAAATCGTCAAACCTGCGCGATGCCGTACTAAAACCGTGTTTTTTCACGGTAATAACTGACCCCATAATTAAGTTATCCGTATGTGTAAGAGTTACACAGAAATTCCTATAATTATGTACCAAACCACTTCATCGGTTCAGTAGATTCGGAGCAAATTGGCTGTGACAGACATTTATTTAGACAGTTAAAGCTCATAAAATCTATGCAAAATAAGATTATTTGACCTTATTAATAAAATATAAAGAATGCCTATTGGTAAAATATCATGGAGTTTTGATACTCCTAAAGCTTTTTACCTAAGTAGGCCCAAATTTGTGATGAAATTAGTTTTGGAATATGAAATGTAACTTCCAAACCACTATGTTTTACTGTTCCAATTAACAATATTACTAAATTATGACGAAACAAACAAGGGCGTAGCTAGGATTTTGTTAAGGGAGGAGCAGGCGTCGACAAACCAAGAATATATCTAAGGTAAATGCTACTTAAGCAATGGGGCAGGTTATGTTAAAAATGAAAAACAAATCTAGATTCAACCATTCATAGTACAATCTTATAAAATTCACCTGTCAATAGAATCGTCTTTGTTTTTGTTAATTAATAGGCTATCTGCGTAATATTAGTTTACTGTTTGTGAGTATTCCTGCATCTTCTATGGGACTGCCCGTACCTCGCTACGCCCTTGGACAAATCGCTATTATGTTTAGTTTTTCATGTTTAGAAGGTATAATTATCAGCTTTCTGTTTCTATGGAACAACAATTAGCTTGCACGGCCTTAACATAGAATACTCCTTATGTGACTGTTCCTACTGATAATATTTTTGTTACCTAAATCATATTAATATTAAGGTTGGTGTGCCTTACTCACGCAGTTCTCAGTGAGATCCTTAGCAGTCTTGATCCGTTCCTCGGTGCCCAAGAAGGTGACCTTCCGTTCTCCTCCCTTGTTGCTTTACACAACTTTGATTTTCGCTTCACTGTGGTGGGATATTGAGGTTATGTTGTTACATTGTCTCTTTGAGCAGGTACCTGTTAGAGGACGATATTTCAAAAATTACTAAATGATGCATTCTTCCTTCGACTCTCAGGGCAGACTTCGACGCATGTTTTGGGGCACAGAGGGCAGGATAGGAGGTGGAACATGGTTTAAACATATTGGGTGTTAAAAGACTCTTGGGATACTCTCAAGATATTGGGAGTCAAAGTTCCAACTTTTCCTCAAGTTTAATCATGTTTTAAATGTAAGATTTTTACTTTAAACACCTCCAAGACCTCCGTACTATTAAATCCATGCACCAGCACAATGTTTTGAGTGCGGTACATTGAGTTTTACCGTAAAACGTGATTTTTTCACCCCAAAAAAAAAGTCATTTCCCAGCGATAATTATTGCGTAAAGTTACCTACTATGATGTACAGAATGCTTGGTTGACGGCTTCGTGATGAGTCTATTTACACCCTGTATACCTATGCCACTTACCGATAATCCAGCCGACAGCCCACACCGGTACATCCGATGAGACAAAGAGTCCTCAACATTGACCGGCTGCTGATTGATAGAGTCTTCTAAGATGGTCTCAGCGGTCTGCGTGGCTTCGCTCCTACTCTGATGATGATATCCTGATTTTGACCACTAAACTCCTTGACGTTCACCTTCGCTCCTGTGGTCCTTTCTAACTCTACTATCTTGGAGCTAGAGCAGCCTGAAAACAATCAATTGGAGGCTGAGTAAATGAGAACTAAAATAATGAACATTTGATAAAACGCAGAAACACTTAAAATAAGCAAAAAGAATGAAGATAAATAGTGAATTAAACGTAAGTACTGAAGTCAATTTAAATCATCAGTACAAATTACAATAATGCAATAGACAATACAGTGAAGTGAAGCACCATTGGTAACATTTATTATATATTTGAGTCAAGCACTGTATTTATCGTAGACAGAGAAAACTGTATTTATACTCGGAAACTGAAGTGACATCCATTGATTGATTGACTGATTGTTACTTTGTTTGTTTGTTAGTATTAGTGTTACCACCCTCAGATTTGTTTTTCCCCGGGCTTCTCGTGAAATTTCACTAAAATAAGCACTTTTCAACATTTATTCAAAGAATAAAACACAAATTGAGGTGAATTATTATTTATTAAACTACATATTATATTTCTTCTATACGGAGTGGTGGTGGATACCGACGCAAAATGGTTAGGTACTACGTATTCAGAGTTCATAACTCATTCTGAGCACAGAAATTTTTCATCGGTTTTAAAAACAGTAACAGCTAAGTATTTCCTACAAAAGTACAATACCTACACGGTGAAAATGTGTGGAACAACAGTTTTTTTTAAATGGTCCAGTCGAAAGAGAGGGTGATATAACTAAAAAGACCATAAACGAAGTCGAAAGGAACTTGTTCTCCCCGTCATTGCGATATTTTTGTTGTTCTAGAGACCATACCTGGAAACCTTCTGGTTACGGAGATATTGGGGGTCAAAGTTCCAAACCTAAAGTACATAATCACAAGTTTTTTTAGAATAGATGTTTGTAATGTCATGTTTTTACTAACACCTTCGTGCTTTTCAATCCATCCACTTACACTGTTTTGAGTGCGTGTGCGTTATATTGAGTTCTACCGAAAAACGTGATTTTTCTCCCCCAAAAAAGTCATTTCCCAGAAGATAGCTTTTGCGTTGAGTTACGTATTTTGATGTACAAAATGCTTGGTTGACGGCTTCGTGAAGGGACCGTTTACAGATAGAGAACGCATTATCGGCACGCCAAATTAAATTCAAATACACAGACAGGCATTAAATTCTTTTGCGAACCGAAAATCAAAACAAATAAAAAATCTCCTAAATATTTTTTTTACCCTCAATATTCCCATAAATAGTTTTATACCCTAAAAATCCCCTAAACCACAGAATAACAAGTACCTAAACGTATAAAAATATTCTTTATATCTAGGGGAAAACCCTGGTTGGTACCCTGATACCAACCTAACAACAAAATACTTCGTTCAGAATCGTGAGCAACGTTCCGTTTTAACTAAACAAACTACTTTCCATTTCACCAACACAAGATGTCATTGTCAGAAATGCTAAAGATACCAAAACCACTAGGTACCATATCATTGAATTACCATATAACCCGACTACTAAAAATCACTCTATAGTTAAATTCGTGGTTTACCGGGATTTTGCTAGAAATAAAAGGAAAGAGAAACGAGTTATAGCCAACGGAAAAACCAGACCAATCCTACTTGCTCTAAGAAGCCTCCAAAAGAAGATCGAAAAATATGAAAAAACAAAATAAACAATAATACACACAGGATCAATAGACGCCCAGCTTGAAAAAGGAATAACGACAAAAAAGGATTTGAAAAAACCGGCCAAGTGCGAGTCGGACTCGCGCACGAAGTGTTCCGTACCATTATTATCAAAAAAGGGCAAAAAAATCACGTTTGTTGTATGGGAGCCCCCCTTAAATATTAATTTTATTCTGTTTTTAGTATTTGTTGTTATAGCGGCAACAGAAATACATCATCTGTGAAAATTTCAACTGTCTAGCTGTCACGGTTCATGAGATACAGCCTGGTGACAGACGGACAGACAGCGAAGTCTTAGTAATAGGGTTCCTTTTTACCCTTTGGGTACGGAACCCTAAAAAGGAAGAGATCTGAATCCCCTAGCATGAAGGTAGAAATTGTTCTCTTATACAAATTCTCCATTGTGGTAGATAATAGAGGGTAGCAGGGATTCAAATATTATGTCGATTATTTTGACTCGATTCTCTAAAATACATTTTATAGAATCGAATCTATAAAATGTACCTACTTTACTTAGTGGGTTTTTTTAATCATACGAAATATTGTCCTACAAAATGTATGATTTGACCCCAGAGAGCCCTCCCTCCAGCATGTATCGTTAGCGAGGTCATCAAAAATGATAACGAACCACCTGATTTTTTTACTGTTTAGTCTCGATTTCTCATACTTACTATATTGAGGGACGCTGCGATCTGAGTTCCCGCAGTCAAAGTAATCTGCGGGTTTAAAATGGCCGCTTTAGCAGAATCATAATATGCTGCACACAACAAACACCTTAACCCAAACCACTCGAGATTGCACACAGAGCGGTACTGAAAGTAGCTACCTCAAGACCCTTCATGTTCCCTACTGATCTATTGTATAGTAGTTGTAATGTTCTTAACGTTCGACAACATTTCATCCTTCAAACAGTTCTCCTACAGCACCGTAAAACCTCTTATAAAATAGTAACTAAGCGTAGGAAAGACTTAATTTGCACTCTTCCACAAGTACGCACATCATTTGCACGTAGATTTTGCAACTGCTTAGGCCCGACTTTGTACAATAAATTTAACAAAACCTGCTTGATCTACGGACTATCCAACTTTAAGTGTAAAAAAATTCTACGTTCATTTCTTCAAAATAAAAGCTATGATGAAACAGAAAATTATCTCAATAGGTGTCAGTGACAGTGACAGATCAAATTTTACCTCACTCAACTTCAATCAAAACGAACACACACTCTCTTTCACTCCATCACACACACACACACACGCACGCACATACCACTTACACACATCAATCACACACACTTACACACATCAATCACACACTCACAGACACTTGCATGTATTCAATTATAAAAATTATTGTAGTATAAAAATAAAATAAAATATTGTACTAGTTTAATGTAACTTTTGTAAGGGACAGGGACTGCTAATCCTTAATACAGGTTATTCTAACCTAGCTAGGAAAGCAGAACTTCACCCACCAGATTGTGATTGACACGGTACAAACCTATAATTATGTATAACTCTGTGTATGCTCATGTACTACAATCTCCTTTTTATCAAATAAATTTATTATTATTATTTCCTTTATTCATCTCATCTACTTACTTTACATATTTTTAAATGTATCTTAAAAACATTATATTAAAAAATATAAAAAATAGTGGTCCGCCGGTGTCGGGAGCAGGGTCCAAGCCACCGGTGGTTAGGGCTGCAGAGACAGGAACCTCCTCACAATGCGAGCCGTATCGAGGAGTACTGCCTTCTGAATCAGGCCCTTGATCCAACCGCCTAAAGAGAGCTTCGATAGATGGTCATCGAAGCTCTTGGCTATAAGGCCATTGGCCGTCACGACAATCGGCACAATGATAACCGAGTTCATATTCCACATGTCGCGAACCTCGTGTGCCAAGTCGAGATATTCTATTTGTTTCTCTTTCTCAGCTTTCACGAGGTTCTCGTCATGCGGAATAGTAACATCGATTATCATTACGCGGCGCGCTGATCGGTCTATCATCACTATGTCAGGTTTATTGGCGACAATAGTCCTGTCAGTAATGATAGACCGATCCCAGTACAGCGTGACATGGTCACTTTCGAGAACTGGGTCGGGCACATACTTGTAGTACGGTACCTCAGATTCCACAAGTTTATATTTCAAGGCAAGTTGCTGGTGTATAATCCTGGCTACTTGGTTGTGCCTGTGCAAGTACTCGCCGTTAGCCAGACGAGAACAACCAGAAATAATATGTCTGATGGACTCACCCGGAAGGTGGCATGCCCGACACATGTCAACCGTCCCGTCCTTCATAATATATTTCCGGTAGTTGTTCGTCAACATAACTTCGTCCATAATCGCACAGACAAAACCTTCAGTTTCTCCAAAGAGGTCGCCGAAACGTAACCAGGACACAGACGCTAGAAAATCTACGTCGGGCCCATGAAGAGCCCGATAGAAGCGCCCGTGAAGCTCTTTGCCTTGCCATACTTTCTTGCGGTCATCGGTGGTAAGTACCTCAGGTTTGTGCCAGTTCTCTTTAGCCATGGACAGCGGGGTGAAGTACCTCAGGTTTGTGCCAGTTCTCTTTAGCCATGGACAGCGGGGTGAGTCCCTTGTCCACTGCGACCACATCTCGGTGCATACCCACCTCGGCTTTTAAAAAATATTCTCTGAGACTGCACACCTCGCGGTTGTGGAGGGTCTTCGCGTTTAAAAAGCCTCGACCCCCGCACTTCCGCGGGATGTACAGTCTCATCACCGATGATCGTGGGTGATGCATCCGGCTTTCGGTCAGCAGTGTACGAACTCTTCTATCCAGGGCGTCGAGTTCGGTCTGAGTCCATTTGAGTATGCCGAAAGAGTACATTAAAACCGGCATGACCCAACCATTGAAGGCGCGCACCTTGTTCCCGCCTGAAAGAAGGCTATTTAATACCTTCCTCAGGCGACTGAAGAAGCGCTCCTTCAACGATTGCTTCATGTCAGTTATGTTAATGCCTAACGCTTCCGACATACCCAAATACTTATAGGTTTCGGATGAGGAAAGAGATCTAAGTTGTATGGAGTCCGAGAGCTGAAGTCCCTCGGATTCCATAATCTCCCCTCGCTTTACATACATGACTGCACATTTGTCCACACCAAATTCCATCCTGATGGCGTTACTAAAAGTTTCAGTTACCTTCAGTAGCTCCATCAGTCGCAATTTGTTGGAGGCAAAGAGTTTCAGATCATCCATGTAAAGCAGGTGAGATATAACCTGACCATCCTTCCTCAACCGGCAGCCTAGGCCTGAATTCTCAAGCAATGTGCTTAGAGGATTCAGGGCTAAACAGAACCAAAGTGGACTCAGACTGTCGCCCTGGAATATTCCCCGCTTAATCCATACAGGATCATCGCTCCCCTGGATCTGTCGACATCCTGGATATCGAAGGACCGTCCTCCATTGCCCCATACATGACTCAAGGAAGGTGCGTAGAGTTGTATCTATTTTGTACAACTCCAGCACCCTCATGAGCCACGTATGTGGCACCGAGTCATAGGCCTTCTTATAATCTATCCAACATGTCGACAGATCTTTGCGGGATCGACGAACCTGTTGGCTAATGGCCATGTCGATGAGGAGTAGCTCCTTAGTACCGCGGGACCCATTCCTACATCCATTCTGAGAGGCTGACATGATGGAGTTTTTGTCAATGTGTGTATTAATTTTCACTCTCAGAATGGATGTAAGAAGCTTGTAGATCGTCGACAAACACGTGATCGGTCTATAATTTTTGGGTTCCGCGGGACTACCTGACTTATGGAGCAGGTGGGTAACGCCTGTTGTTAAGAACTGCGGTAGGGACCCGGATTCTAAGGATGACTGGAATTGCGATGCCAGGCAAGTGTGTGAACTACTAAACCATTTGAGCCAGAAGTTGTGCAGTCCGTCCGGTCCCGGTGATTTCCAATTCGGTAACGGACGAACTGCTCTGGCTACATCTAAAGGTGTTATAAAAATTGGCTCCATTTCTGGGATAGGTTCACACACTCGCTCGACATCACGCATCCAGTCAACCTCAGTATGGCAAACGGGTACCGACCAGATGCTGCGCCAGAAAGAACTCGTGGCGGCATCATCCGGGCGGCACACGTCTGTCATATTTTGCTCGGGTCGCTCCCAAGCTCTGTATACCCACCTCTCATCGCTCTGGAACATGCGATTCTGTGAATACCGATCAACCCGCCGCTTATACCTCCGAATACGGTTCGCCCATGCATAAACTTTCTGCTTCAGGAAGTCGATGCGCTCTGTGACACGGGACATGTATTCTTGAGGACTGATTTCAGTCCCCGAGAATGCCCGCCTCACAAAGCGCATCACTCGTGGTCGTGTATTGCCCTCCCTGAAGCAGTATAGTTTGCCGATGAGTACCCTGGCCCCGCCGATACGGCGCTCGATCCTGCGCTGCCAGGCTGGTACGGCTGGTTTTGGTCGATTAGCTACGTCACAATTTGGAAACTTGACATTAGCTAAACGACATGCCGCAACAGCCCCACAGAACAGGATCGAGTGTGTATCCATGAGGTTCTCGCTACTCTCGAATATATTCTTGAGTTGCGAGTCCAAGGCACACACCAGCGCCCTATTTGTCTTATGCATGGGTAACCGTGGTAATCGGGGCCTAAGTTCGGTTGGGGTGGACCGATATTCATGAAGCGCATTCTCCAGAGCGCTCCTCAATCGGTCGTTGCACTGGCTACTTACCGTGGCAACCCCATCATCCTCCTCTACAACAACAGGGTTCAACCGCGGTGGTATTGCGTCAATAGCTGACACTTGCACCGCGGTTTGTGTCGGAGTTAAGACGATAAGGTTGCTCAGTACTTCTGAGCGCAGCCTATCAAGCGTGGCGTCGTCCAACCTGTGACTGCGTTGGATGACCCGCACCTGATCCGACAGTCGTTGGGCCGAGACGTTGACGGTTGGTTCAAGACCCTGGAACAGAGACAGCATCCTAACACGGTACGCAGTGAGGTTAGTTCCCCCCTCTGTAGACCCGTAGTATGCGCGCATGACGTTCTCGTTCATGGATTGAGTCCATTTCATGCGCTGCACACAACCACCGGTAGCGGGGACCCGGCTCGGGGTCTGTTGACCCCTAAGTCCCAAGCTCTTCGGTGGCCGGCCTCTTCCCGCACGACGTACAGGTGGTGGCGACGTCGGCGGGGAGAAATATTCGTCGCTCGAGCTCGACGCAACTGCCGCAACCGGTGACACTGGTGATCCGGGGTCCGGCGGCGAGGCGGAGCTGAGCGACGAGTCCGGGGTTGGTAGGTGTGCACGTCGTGCTGCTGCTCTCGTAATCATTTGTTAAAAAATCATCTCATTCTCATGTTTTTTCAAAGGTTTTTCATTTTCGTTTTTTCCGTTTTGACAGATGTCATTGGTGATGATCGTGAAATATTCTCGTTTTCCGTTTTGGATTTCGTGCTGTTTTTTTTTATTAACTTATATTTGTCTGGGTTAAAAAGACTATGAAAATAACTATTGTATATTATGTTTGTATCAAATCCAATATAAATAAATTAAATTATGAAGAATGATTTTCAACCGATGTTTGACGTTACGGTGTTGCCAGCTTATTATTATTACTACGATGGCGCGAAACCCTTTTTGCGCGAGTTCGACTCGTACTTGGCCGGTTTTTTTTAATCGTTTCCCTCACTAGGAATTTCTCCTGTATCGTGGGTGCGTTTAAAAACATGTAAAAACTCTCACTTACACGAACAGCAAGACCCGGAACAACTAGTAATTCATACAAGCATTCGTTCCGAGCGAGGATTGAACCCGCGACATGCAACGCAGCAGTCAATCGCTTCGCTACTGCGCCAAGCCGCCAACCGTGCCGTCAGGTCAGTTGGTAATCGTGTTTGTCATTTTACGCCGATCAAATTTTGATCCATCGCCACTGCTGCCTTACCCATAATTTCATTTAAAAAATGCAAAGTCAAAAATAATTCGTTAAAATCAGTTTAGGATCAGTTCTTTTTGGACGATTCCAACCCCCACTTGACCCACTTCCGAATGCTTTGGTTGGAGAGAAGTAGCACAACACGTCACCTGTCTGTAGGTTTTACAACTTGATTCATCATCATCATTTCAGCCGAAAGACGTCCACTACTGGACATGGGCCTCCCCCAAAGCGGTTTTTTTGCCATAATCGCCACGCTTGGCAGGCGGGTTGGCGATGATCGCAGTGCGGTTGTTACAAAAGCACAGAGAACGCTGCTGCCCATTCTCTGGTAAGTCCCTTAGTCGCCTCTTACGACACCCACGGGAAGATAATCTGGGATGGTGCTATTCTTTTCGTCCGACACCATACAGAATACTTGATTCTGTTTATTCAAAATGTATGGTAGAATACGTATTTTACAAGCTTGTTGACTAGAGAAGATTTCTGAAACCCTTCATAGTCACTAGTACCATTAACAGTTCCATGTGGTTGGGTGTTTTTGTTCCAGCTATTGTGATTTTCAAGTAAAGGGTTGCAATAAAACACAAAAAAATATTGCTGTTCTTCTAATGTATTTCTATGTTGAAAAGGAATTTACAAAAGTACAACAATTTACAAAATATATTCGAGTTTCGACAAAAGTCTATACAAATAGACAACTAATACTAAAAAATCAAAGGTTTAACAATTAAAATCGAAAACTAGAAAACAATACTTTTCCCGCTATTCGCAGGTTTGTACTAGAATGGTATGGCACCATTACATTTTCAGTTCCAAGCTTCCAATCAATGGTAATGTTACATTTTGTATTCGAACAAAGACTGTCGTTTCTGATTGGTTGTCGCTACGACGACGTAAACATACACGCTAAGCTGTGATTGGTTAATATTTTCCCACTCTTTCACAGTTCATTCAGTGAGTCGTTTGATTCAATCATATAATTTATATTAACATCATATTCGTTATGTACTTTCGTAACCGTAACATATATATTTACTGCGACGCACAAAAGAAAATTCTGGAAAAAAGTTGAGCATATTTTAATAAGTACTAAACAATATAGAAAGATAGTAATCAAAAATGGCCAATTTACTCATAGTTGGTTACTCGTAAGTAATATTAATACGTTGAAAATTTAAGGAATAGACAAGATATCTCTTTTAAGAGCAGCCAACCCGCCATACTTTTCGCGAGAATTTTGACTATAGCTCGTGCGTGATTATGCCGTTGTTAGACATATATCTTTGAATTTTTCGAACTATTAGGTATCTTGTGGACTATATCTAGGCTTCTATCGAAGCAAAAAATAAAAATTTGTAGAATCAAATTCAGTATAAGCCTCCAAAAATTGCTGTTTTGCACAACTTTTACCTCAACTTTGGCCGTTCATAATGTACTTATAAATTGTAAAAGTAAAGAAAACATCCTGATAGAAGCCTTGCAAATGTAGTAGAGATTCTAAATAACAAATATTTATTTCATATACTTGTAAGACTAATTCAAAAACACGTATTTCCTGGAACAAGTTTTATAAATTTTTGAACAATATTTTTCGTTCAATGTCCTCGCGTTAGGCGGTATGAGGTACGCGGGAGGCAAATAGTGCGGGGTCGGGGCTAGGTAAGACAGGGGAGTAGAAAGAATACCACCGCTGTGGCTCTGGATGAAACAACAAGCTTTTCGACCATGCTCGCGTTGACGAAAGGCGGGCCGGGAAGGGCCCTCTTAACTTGAAAAAAAAAGTAGAGTATCTCAAAGTGAAGAATGAATAAAATTATGTCACTAGATGGGAATTCCATAAGTACTCTTGCGACATTAGCACCAATTTTTTTGCACCGCGCTAAGATGTTTCCAAATCTACATAACTCCTTAGCACAACCTTTTATTGTCACCATTATTTATTTGTCCTTAGTAAATCGTATCCGACAACTTTTTTCAACAAAGTGAGTAATCCTGCTAAAATATACCAACCCTCAATATGTTTTGTGTCGTACAGGGCACGCGGTTGATTGTTACGTAGGTACTCATGTGACAATGCAGAATTAAGCTAAAGTACCTACTGTTAAGAAATAAAGGTATTTATAATCTTAGGATACCTTATTTCTTTACAAAGTTTTTAAACAGATACACGACCTCATAACGACATGATGTGAAGCTGTATCTAATAACCACAGATAAAACCCATGAATTCAAAAGTTACCAGTTATTTATTAAGATTGTTTCAGAGACTAGAATCTGCATACAATATATCATATTTTCAGAAACATTAGCAGACCATAGTGAATAAATGTCTTCCAAACATGAATGAAACAAGTTTATTTTAAGAAACTTTATGGTGTCACAAAATGCAGGCAAAGTAACTAAGACGTGGCAGAAGCGACAATACATTAATAACTTATATCTACCAAGCGGCCATTAGTGCCTACTTTAAGCTTACGTTATTTACAATCACAGAAATATTTCTACCATGTTTAAAAATAATCTCTCGTTTAAGGGCTTCTAAAATTGAATAAAAAGCCTGTATTGATCTAAAAATTTGAGTTAAAAAAAATACTGGATATTTTAATCTGGCTACATGAATTGGTAGAAAATATAAATACTCTGATGGTATGGTAGAAAATTGGTAAGTACTTACAGGTCGCGGCACGAAAGTCTAGCGGTGACCGTTATTGCGCAGAAGTAAAAAATAAGAATGCTTGGGTCGTGCGTTGCGCCGATTGGGTCTCCAGTCGTATAACATGCGCAGATATCCCCTCCACGTTTCGTTCAGCGCTAGACTTACGTGCCGCGACCTGTACCTAATACATTAGAAATATAATGTCAAACACTCCAGTTGTTTGCTTAGTGTTAAACGATAAAATAAACTACATGTTAACATACTAACGAAATATTTCACATACATGCTAAAATGAACACTTAATAAACGTTTACTTCAAGAGATTTGTGAACTCACAACAAAACAATTAATATTAGATTTAATCATAGATGTATTGATTATAAAGGGTGTAAAAAACGAAACCGAAAGGTACTTGTTCTCCCTGTCATTGCGATATTGTTTTTGTTCTAGCTAGACCATACCAGACCGCGTAGCATTACCACCGACAAATCTTTTGTTCATCTGTCATTTTGTCGATTCAATGACAGATGAACAAAAGATTTGTCGATTCTCTTTCGTGTGGGATCAGTATGTCCGTAATGGGGTAGATGACACACCAATCAATTGAGATACTTTTTAAGAGCTGTCAAAACGCGGTTCTCATAGACTTTGTATGGAAATAGCCAACTGTGACGTCACTGTTTATTCAACTCAATAACTCAACTATTTATTGATTTCAAAGCAACTAAAAATCGAATTTGGCAATTAATTGAAAATAAATCGGGTTTTCAGGCCCAATATTAAGTATTTTTTTAGAGATAGATGTCTTGGAATTATTGTTTTATGGTGTCATCAACCCTATTAGAAGGTTCCCAAGTATAGTCTAAAACAAAAACAATCTTCGCATTGGCAGGGAGAACAAGTACTTTTTTTCTTTTTCGGCTTCGTTTTGGGGTTTTTTACACCCATTATACTTATTTTTTGTTCTACTCAGAAGATCTTTTAACGGTGACTAAATACAGGAATAGTTACTCTGATTCCGGGATAACCGCTTTTAAGGCTTTTTTTTTTTACAAAAAATCATGTACTTAGGTATCTAACCAGGTGTAACAAGACCCATATTTCCTTGCCTGAACTAAAAAAAATATCGTTTCTAGATCAAAAGCAACATAAAAATCATAACTGAACGTAATTAATTAATAAATCTCAACATGTAAGTACTACCACGCTCAGAGACGGTCGATCAGTTTTGAACTTTATTACTCAAGGCATAAGTTGAAAATCAAACGTCAGTGAACTCGATGGTACATTACTAACACAAAAAGCATTTCTAATGTAATAATAGGAATACAGCAACTACTCATAAATAGTTCAAAGTACCAAGATTGTACACAAATGAAAAAGCTTTACAGTGAATTCAACCGTAATTAGTTTTGAATAGAGTTTAAAACAGTTTGGCCTACAGTCCTTGCACATGTATTTAGTACCTCTGACATTAGCCTTTTGCCAACGAGATCAATAAATAGAACATTACGCCTTATAATCACAGTACACCCACATTTCCAGTTATGTTTAAGGCGATTACAGGAGCTAAATTAGCAATTCTAATTGTGGTGGTTCAAACTTCGTTTGAAATGCTATTAGAATAAAGTTCTAATCCGCTTGCACTACAAAATGGTTGTTACGTCAGTCACTGCGGGCCGAATAGTGCGAAATGAGTGGTTTTTTGCGATTTACAAAAAATCTATTGATTGGACTAAAAAAATAAATAACTATGATGCTTATATGTTGCCTGTAGAATTATTTGCCAAAACACCTGAATGATTACATGTATTTTAGTATGGTTTTTAAACTTTATAAGAAATTTTAGAGATAAGTTCGTGATTTTTTTTTATCGAGTAAAATTAGTTGTATTATGTATTCAAAACACTGTCGTACTAGCATAAATATCCTGAAGTATATCTTATATTTTTCTGGTTTGGTTTATTGCAGTGAATCATGTGCTTTTTTTTCATTATAAAACTCGCGTTTAGCTCCTGTAGTCGGCTTAAGTTCCATGTAATAGGGGGCGAGCCTATTGCCATCAACTGGGCGCAAATCCAGACTCCGTGGCTGCTACTGAGAAATTCCTGATGGAAAAACCCAATAACACTTTGCTCTACTCGGGTATCGAATCCAGGACCTCATGTGCAGGCGCACTTGTGACCTCTAAACCAACGAGACAGCCAATCAGAGGTAACATAATAATGAAAGGACTGTAGTGCAGATGTGTACGAAGTAGAATGATAAGCTCTAAAATAACAAAAAAAAAAACATCTACTTTTCTCTATGGTCATAGAAAAAAGTAGCATAAAGTAGCACAACCTTGCAAATAAACCTCTTTTCAACGTTTGTACACAAATTAAAGCTTTTTTTTTTTCGCAGATTAAGTAAAGTTTTTTGTTATTTTTGGAAAAATAAATTTTAAGATCTCTTTAATGAAATGAAAGGAAGCTATTTAAGTAGGTGGCAATTGACTTATATTTGTTTTACTAAATTACATAATATGCCCGTTTTCGCAAAGGGTCATCATTTAAACACATAAGGTTTTTATAGACCACTTTTTTAGACCCCCGTGTCCCCCTTGGTGTCATCGAATCATGGCATCGTGAGGTTTTAGGTTACCCTACCTCCTCCCGTCCCGCGTCATGATTCACCGTGTTTTTTTCTGACCCCACCCCCCCCTTTTTCGAACCTCACGTGATTAAAGGACGACCCCTTACACTGGGCTAGGTATACCTAAATGTACCATACTCATTACACGTTAGATTTTCATCTCTTTACAGTGCGCTTGTTTAGGCAGTATAGTTCGGTTCAAACTTAATGGCGGCTCGGAAGTTAGCTACAAGTGACGGTCTGCGCATTATACAGACAAAACGATGCGTCATCAGCGCCCCGTTGATACCTAAAATTGTTGTCTGCGCAGTTTTACATTAGATGTTTCGAATCACCATAATTAAAGTTTAAAGCGTTATTCCTGCGCAGACCGTCACTCGCAGCTAACTTCCTAACCGCCATTAAGTTTGAACCGAACTATACCTAAGTTTGACTAGCTTTAGTGGAGACGGGCAATAATATCTTTGAATATATTAAAAAACTGGTGTGCATATATAAAATATATAAGATGAGACTCGATATCACATACTGGATACAAAGTAACGATGATCGGATACATTTAACAACGATATACTTACCATATTCAGCGTTTTTAACTTAAATAACTTTTAATACAATAGTAAATTATCTTTAATCCGGACATATTTTACTCAAATATGATTTAAAGTCGCGACGGCTAAATATTTTACCAATCTCTGGTGGTTTGGGAAGTTTTGCAATCTGGGGTGAGTTCAGAGTAATCGTGTCGAAAACGCTGTGTCAACGTAACATAGTTTCGATACAGCAACTATTACAATACTCGATGCGTTTACAAAGCGTCTACATACAGTCACGAGCAGAAATTATATTACTATGGACTGTCCATCTACACTAATTTAATAAAGCTAAAAATAATTCGTTATTTTGAAAAAAAAAAAAATTGCATTTGATAGATCATTCAGGATGATGACTGACTAAAAAAAATATGATTCTGTTTAGTCCGTCAGTTAGATTATCGAAAAATATTGGATACGTGTTTTTTGTTTTATCAAATTAATAAAAATTGCCAAAGATAAAACGTGTCAGAGATACGTTTTAGTGGGGGCTTGTGTTGTGACGTCACATTTTAGTAAAAAATGTACTCAAATCTGACGTCACACAAGTTTTAAACGCACTGTTTCGTCTTCATTTTTTGTTTACGTGAAAAAAGGAAAAATATGTGTTTAATATTTTTTGGAAATCATCTGACGGACTAATTCGATTTTTTTTGTCATCAGGGTAGATGACAAAAAAAAACGATTCTTGAGGAATTAATAAGGCTATTTAACATCACGCTATGACTTTTTGAAGCCGGGCAAAGACAAGCAGCGGGTAAAACAGTGGATCACCGCTAGGTGTAATACATGCTCGGGACGAAGATATTTGTGAAAAAATCATGCTAGATTCTACCACACACAGAAACCATCGCAACTTTAAAAAAAAAACAATAACTTACAAACTAATTCTCGTGTTGCGATCTCGTGAGAAACTCAAGATTATGATGGGAGTCTATTCTATTAATATTCGCTTTAAACTCATCGAGAGCCGACTTTGTCAGGGGAGAGGAGGGAACGGGAGGGACTAAAGTATCTATGGAACCTGTTTCTACGTTACCTTCTCTGTCTAAAGTCTGTTTTTCCATGTGTAGGAAGTTTTCATGGGAACCGTTGAGAGTTTTGGATAGGGAATTGTCCGGGTAGGTTAGGTCGAAGTTAGATATGGATAGCGGTTTGTCTTTCGTTTCGAGGCCAGAGCCCAGTGAGGTCGATGTTGTCATTCGGTCGTTATCTGCAACATAAAGTTCAATGTTACATGATTTTTTTGTTGGTTAACTGATTTTTTTTGTTTCCTATGGGGAGACACACGGTGGAATTAATGGCGCTAGCATAGCTGCTTCCCAACATCGTCATTGGTTGACAATGTGGTGATGTCATTTTATATTTCAAAATAGCTTATTCTCATTGGTCAGATTGAGACCAGCTATGGTGGCGCCATCTTAGATTATCTTTGCCTGTGTCTCCCCATTCATAAAATAATAAACTTTGTTTTTTAAACAACTTTTATTAAAATAAAAAAATCGACCAAGTGCGAGTCGGACTCGCGCACGAAAGGCTCCGTACCATTATCTAAACAACATTAAACAAAACGTTTCACGTTCATCATCACAATCAATCACGTTTGTTGTATGGGATCCCCACCTAAATATTTATTTTATTCTGTTTTTAGTATTTGTTGCTATAGCGGCAACAGAAATACATCTATGAAAATTTCAACTGTCTTGCTATCACGGTTCATGAGATACAGCCTGGTGACACACAGACGGACAGTGGAGTCTTAGTAATAGGGTCCCGTTTGTACCCTTTGGGTACGGAGCCCTAAAAAAGAAGATTAGGTTTATCTATCAACATTGAACGCGTATACAAGGCTTCGTGTCCGTGCTATGAACTTTTGAGGAGTTCTCTCGTGAGGAAGTCATCCTGGCTGCAGGAACAAGTCATGTCTGTCATAAAAATGTATTGTCACCAGAACCAAAGGTGTGTGCATAATTTCAGCTCAATCGATTGGGGGGAACTAATTTTAAATTCAGTTGCAAGATTTGACCAATACTAATTAACCAACTTATCATCTGCCTAGCCTTTTCCCAACTATGTTGAGGTCGGCTTCCAGTCTAACTGGATGCAGCTGAATACCTGTATTTTACATGGAGCGATTGCCTATCTGACCTCCACAACCCAGTTAGTACCGGGTAATACGATACCCCTTGGTAAGTCCGGTTGTCAGACTTTTTTGGGTCACTGACTACCTGTAACGACTGTCAAAGATCAACAAATGACAGCCGGGACCAATGGCTTAACGTGCTTTCTGAGGCACGGAGGAAACCCGGTATGTAATGGTTGGTCACCCATCCACAGACCAACCTAGGCAAGCACGGCTTAACCTTAAGATCGACCCGAAAGGCTGTTATTATTTAGCCAAGGGCTCCTAATAATTAACCAACTAACAAAGCAAATTAAATAAAAAAACCTTATAAAATGCGAGTGAAGCTCAAAATCCAAGAATTTTAAAGATGAAGTTAGTGTTACCTGTCTCGGAGTCGTCTGTGGTGTTTTGTTTCTGGTCGCCGCGGTCATCCTTGTGGTCCTTAGGTACAGAGGAGCTTCGCTCTCCCTCTAACATGCCCAACACCCTGTATATAACATCACGTTACAACTACACGTTTCATTTCAACCCACATATATAATAGTGCCACTATTAACTAAATGTATGTTGTTTTCAAGTCGTGCATTACTTTTTCAGTGCATTTTGATTTTGTACCTCTTTTTCATCCATATTTAGCATACAAAAAAATACATAGATATATTAGATTGCGTATAATATAAAGTGTATGTACAATTAAATAGGGTAGATGACACAATAAAAAAATAATTCTAAGACACCAATCACTAAAAAAAAAAACTTTATTTTGGGCCTGAAAACCCGATTTATTTTCAATTACAATTCCCGGCACGTAAGTTGGCAAGGTTTTGGCGTAGTGGGGGCAAGTTCGCGCATCGTGCACTTAGTGGAACAAAAAACTGGTCACTTTTATTGATTGTCATTATGCGGTTATTGCCATCATTTATTTTTAATCATGTAGTTAAACAAAGCAGAGGAATTCGTGACATTTAATAAGTGTTATAAATAAAATATAATATGCATTTTTTTTAATTAAGAAAAAAAAGTATTATTATTAAAAATTATAGGTTCTCGTCGTCACTATCGGTTAATAATACTGTTACCCCTGGCATCAAATTAGAACTACCACTTAAGAGTCCGTGCACAAAGTTCAGTCGCTAGAGTTTAGGCAAATTCGTTGCGATCCTATGTTAGTGTGCATTGTTCATGCAGATACACGCACACACGGGTGAAGATCGAGCGTAGTGATCGCTTAAACCATTTTGATCCTGTAGACGATATTATTTTATGTTACATAATTATAAAGTCAGTACGGTTTAGAAATAAAAGTCTGGAATGTGTGTCTACTGTATATTTATCACAATCAAAATAGAAATGGTTTAATTTTGTATTAGAAGAATTTAGATACATATAA
This sequence comes from Xestia xanthographa, assembly GCA_905147715.2. Classification (NCBI taxonomy): domain Eukaryota; kingdom Metazoa; phylum Arthropoda; class Insecta; order Lepidoptera; family Noctuidae; genus Xestia; species Xestia xanthographa. Next base: position 8,196,155 of record LR990660.1, on the reverse strand, counting down.
ACATTTTACAAAATGATAAATAAAAGTGCGAGTTGGACTCGCGCACTGAGGGTTCCGTACAAACTTTTTAAAGGACAAGTTAATTTTTCTGGATCTGGGACTTTAGCGCGAAAGACACTTGCGCGAAAAGACAAATGCGCGCATGGACTTTTGCGCGATTGGACTTATGCGCGAACGGACTTTTGCGCGCCTGGACACTTGCGCGAATGGACTTTTGCGCGATTAGACTTATGCGCGAACGACTCTTGCGCGAAAGGACACTTGCGCGACTGGACTTTAGCGCGACATAATGGCCACTGAGGTTCACTCTGTAGAGTAAACATAACAAACCCCTGTTATTTATACTTGAAGGTGATTTTTTCTTTTGGTTTTTCTGTCATGGATGTCATGTTCATGGTTAAGGAGTCGCTGATAACGAAATGAGATCAAAATGAAAATCCAAGATGGCGCCGAGGAAAACTTCTGTTTTTTCCATCATGGGTGTCATTTTTATGGTTTTCGGGGTCGCTGATTACGAAAATGAGGTCAAAATGAAAATCCAAGATGGCGCCCAGGAAAATTTTTGTTGTTTCCGTCATCAGTGTCATTTTCATGATTTAAGTGGGCACTGATAACGAAAATGAGGTCAAAATGAAAATCCAAGATGGCGCCAGGGAAAATTTTTGGTTATTAAGTCATGGTTGTCGTTTTCATGGTTTACTTGACCACTGATAACGAAAATGAGGTCAAAATAAAAATCCAAGAGGCGCCGAGAAAAATTTTTGATTTTCCGTCATGGGTGTCGTTTTCATGGTCTTTGGGGTTGCTGATTACGAAACTGAAGTCGAAATGCAAATCCAAGATGGCGCCGAGGAAATTTTTTTGTTTTCCGTCATGGGTGTCGTTTTCGTCGTTTTTGTGGTTGTTGGTTACGAAAAGGAAGTCGAAATGCAAATCAAAGATGGCGCCAAGGGTAATTTTTGATTTTTCATCATTGGTGTCGTTTTCATGGTTTTTGGGGTTGCTGGTTACGAAAATGAGGTCAAAATGAAAATCCAAGATGGCGCCAGGGAAAATTTTTGGTTATTAAGTCATGGTTGTCGTTTTCATGGTTTACTTGATCACTGATAACGAAAATGAGGTCAAAATAAAAATCCAAGAGGCGCCGAGAAAAATTTTTGATTTTCCGTCATGGGTGTCGTTTTCATAGTCTTTGGGGTTGCTGATTACGAAACTGAAGTCGAAATGCAAATCCAAGATGGCGCCGAGGAAAATTTATTGTTTTCCATCATGGGTGTCGTTTTCGTCGTTTTTGGGGTTGCTGGTTACGAAAAGGAAGTCGAAATGCAAATCCAAGATGGCGCCGAGGAAAATTTATTGTTTTCCGTCATGGGTGTCGTTTTCGTCGTTTTTGGGGTTGCTGGTTACGAAAAGGAAGTCGAAATGCAAATCCAAGATGGCGCCGAGGAAAATTTTTGATTTTCGGTCATGGGTGTCGTTTTCATGGTTTTTGGGGTTGCTGGTTACGAAAATGAGGTCAAAATGTAAATCCAAGATGGTGCCGAGGAAAATTTTTGATTTTCCGTCATGGGTGTTGTTTTTATGGTTTTTCGGGTTGCTGGTTACGAAAATGAGGTCAAAATGTAAATCCAAGATGGTGCCGAGGAAAATTTTTGGTTTATCCGTCATGGATGTCGTTTTCATGGTTTTCGAGGTCGCTAATTATGAAAATGAGGTCAAAATGAAAATCCAAGAAGGCGCCAGAAAAAAAAATCAGTTTTTCCGTCATGGGTGTCGTTTTCATGGTTTTTGGGGTTGCTGGTTACGAAACTGAGGTCAAAATGAAATTTTTTTTGGGCACCTTCCTGGATTTTTAGTTTCACCTCATTTTCGTAACCAGCAACCCGAAAAACCATAAAAACAACACCCATGACGGAAAATCAAAAATTTTCCTCGGCACCATCTTGGATTTACATTTTGACCTCATTTTCGTAACCAGCAACCCCAAAAACCATGAAAACGACACCCATGACGGAAAATCAAAAATTTTCCTCGGCGCCATCTTTGATTTGCATTTCGACTTCCTTTTCGTAACCAGCAACCACAAAAACGACGAAAACGACACCCATGACGGAAAACAAAAAAATTTCCTCGGCGCCATCTTGGATTTGCATTTCGACTTCAGTTTCGTAATCAGCAACCTCAAAGACTATGAAAACGACACCCATGACGGAAAATCAAAAATTTTTCTCGGCGCCTCTTGGATTTTTATTTTGACCTCATTTTCGTTATCAGTGATCAATTAAAACATGAAAACGACAACCATGACTTAATAACCAAAAATTTTCCCTGGCGCCATCTTTGATTTTCATTTTGACCTCATTTTCGTAACCAGCAACCCCAAAAACCATGAAAACGACACCCATGATGAAAAATCAAAAATTACCCTTGGCGCCATCTTGGATTTTCATTTTGACCTCATTTTCGTAACCAGCAACCCCAAAAACCATGAAAACGACACCCATGACGGAAAATCAAAAAGTTTTATAGGCGCACTCTTGGATTTTCATTTTGACCTCTTTTTGTAACCAGCAACCCTAAAAACCATGAAAACGACACCCATGACGGAAAATCAAAAAATTTCCTCGGCGCCATCTTGGATTTTCATTTTGACCTCATTTTCGTAACCAGCAACCGAAAAAACCATGAAAACGACACCCATGAGGATAAAACCGAAAATTTTTGTTGGCGCCATGTTGGATTTTCATTTTGACCTCATTTTCGTTATCACCAACCCCAAAACCCACGAAATCGACACCTATGAAGAAAAATATGGCTCGCTCACTCGACCCCGCCATACCCTTCTTGTATACCTCCTACTACACACACACACACACAACAACATACGGCATTTTCTTACGTGACGATTTCTACGAAATCGCACTTCCAAAATAGAAAATTATCTTTATTTCAAAATCAAATTGTAGGTACCATAGGTTACCATCATCATCATCTGCCTAGCCTTTTCCCAACTATATTGGGGTCGGCTTCCAGTTTTACCGGATGCAGCTGAATACCAGTATTTTACATGGAGCGACTGCCTATATAGGTTACCATGAAAACCAATAATAATATGAAGTAGTGAAATCCCCTAAATGAAAGAATTTTCGGAATCGGATCAGTAGTTCCGCAGATTATTACCCTTACATACAACATATTAAGTACAAACAAAGAAACTTAACTTTAAATATTATGAAGACGAAATAAATCTTAATAAACAACAAACGTCAAAAAAAACTCTTCTCTTAATACAATCAAAAAGTTTAATAATTTGAATATAAATACTGGATCGAAATGTGGTAGTCTGCGTATATCTCGGAAATATATTCACGTAATAATTCGGGACCGCTTGCGAAGCAAAGTGATACGTGCTCACGCTGGGAGAGCCCTTTCGTTACTGACGGGAGCGGGTTTGCGCGGTCGATAATATAGCTCTCTTTGCCATTAATTTACGAAATGAAGTTATTGTTTATTTATAAATTAAAATTCAGATTCAATTAAAAAGCTACCTTGAGATTAAGAATATTTTTTTTAATTTTCTTTAAAGTGTTTCTAAGGTATAGAAAAAAATACTTATTTGTCCCGACGTTTTCCACAAATTACGTTTTTTCAACATTTTTTTTCTGCTATATTTCGTATTGAAATCAATAATGTTTCTTGCTATGTTACGAGTAGACCATATAATGATGTTATTCATATTTTTTAATGTTCAGAATATTTTGTAGTTCTTTGTTCAGCGAACCACAAACATCACTCGCTCGTTACTTTTGCGGAAAAGGGGTTTTGAATATGGGTGATTGCCATTAATATATACATTATTTTAAAAAATTGTTCAAGCAGTCGACAAGATGAAGAACCTGTCTCTTATAATAAAAATAAATAAGGTTCAAACTCTTCTTGCCTTTCCCACAAGTAGTGATCAAAAATGCTCAAAATGTCTTAATTTTGTGCACGGGCCCTTAAGCTGGCATATTATGTAATAAACATAACAAAAACTAAATTTAAAACAATAACAACAACTCGTAATAAAAACTAAATTTAAAACAATAACAATAACTTGGAACAAAAACTTAATTTAAAACTAAAACTGAACTCGTAACTAAAAGTCAACAAAAACAAAGGGTACAACTTTCGTGGCCGCATGTGTAATCGGGAGCGAAGGGAATGTAGACGCGGTGCGGGAGGCAGGGGTCGACTGAAGCACCAATCGCGCGCTTGGATCGGCGCTACGTCATACCCCGCGTCCCGCTTGACCACCAGAGAGACCTAAAAAACGACTTCTGCGCATCTAACGACTCTTGCCAAGTTACGTGCCGGGGACTGTAATTGCTAAATTAGATTGTTAGTTGCTTTAAAATAAATAAATAAATGAGTCATTGAGTTGAATAAACAGTGACGTCACAGTTGGCTATTGTCATACAATATCTATAAGAGAACCGCTTTTTGACAGCTCTTAAAAAGTATCTCAATTGATTGATGTGTCATCTACCCCATTATGTGATATAATGAAAATGCGATAGTTGTTTTATTTATATTAACAGTGCTGCTGAGGTAATGGGGTTTGCTGGACATTTGCCGCGAGAGAGCATTGAGTGTTTGTCACTTATCAAAGTTATCTTGAATGAAAGCGACCAGTCGGTGACAAGACAAATACAAACGGTTTAAATTATTAGGCCTGCCTAATCCGCCATTTTCAGTATTTTTTTTAAATAGCGGCCACGCGTGTATTAATCAACACCACGGGTGTTGATTAATGCAATGGTGTCGATTCTGTTGTCCACAAACTAAACTTAATTTAGGCTATTGCAATCTTTTCTATCTAATAAAACGAGAAAGAGACGGACGTAATTTTGAGCTGTCAAATTTAGTTGGAACTAATATTTCGATACAAATGAAGGGTGCACGTAAAAATATGTCGACTAAAATCACGGTGAAGCTCAAGGCATAAACTAGTTTGACATCTATAACTTAGTTCATAGCTATAGCCGTCCTTTTATCGCACTGCCTTTTAATAAAAGATACAACAACAACAACAATAGCCCATAACGTCCACTGCTGAACATAAGCCTCTCCCACGATGGGAGGAATTTGCCGTAATCTCCACGCTTGGCAGGCGGATTGGAGATCGCAGTGATGAAAGACTAACAGAAAACGCTGCTGCCCATTCTCTGGTCTACGGAGGCGCAAGGTATTCTGCCTCAGACATTAGTAGCCTTATACGACACCCGTAAGTGTAATGGGTTGGTTCTATTCTACTCTGCCGGATACCACGCGGCTACAAAATAGCAATATGAAAGATAGCAATAGCCTAATTTAAGTTTAGTTTGTGCACAACAGAATCGGCACCAATATATCGTGCGTGTTATATTCGTATATCTGACCGTGCCATCACTTTGGGCCCTATCAGAATACCAGCGCTGTGACTTTTTAACCGACTTCCAAAAAGGAGGAGGTTCTCAATTCGATGGTTTTTTTTTTTTTTTTTTTATGTATGTACACCGATTACGCTGAGATTTATGATCCGATTTACGTGATTCTTTTTTAGTTTGATGCGGAGTAGTTGCCATTTGGTCCCATAAAAATTTAACATAGTTTGGCCCAGTAGTTATAATTTTATGAACATTTTTGCTTCAGTCGTGTGGTATAATTTCATGTATGTTCACCGATTTCTCCTCCATTTATGGAGCGATTCTCAAAATTATTTTTTTATTTGAAAGAATATACTTTTGAGATGGTCGCACTTAAATTTGGTGAAGATCTGATGCTGATCTTTGGATATATATACGTACAATGGAACTCATCAAAACTAGACGGTAAATTGGTCGTGATTGCTGCCATCGCTTGGATATTTATTGTTTATACAACATCATAACGTAACATCACGCCTGTATGCTCTGAGGGGTACGCAGATGTGTACAATACACCCAAATTTCGACAGTTTAGATATGTTAAGTTCCATTTATTGGGGATAAGCCTATTACCATGACATGTATTGTTAACAATGTAAAATAAATGCATATAATATATTTGTAGAGGATATTACTTACAACTAAAAATGGAGAAATGAAAAAACTTTTTAACAAAAAAATAAAACCGACTTCACAAAACACAAAAAAGTGAAAAATAACTTTAGCTTCAGAAGTCGGTGACAAAAAAAAAACTAAATGAGTCAAACAAAGGTCACCGACTTCTGAAGCTAAAGTTATTTTTCACTTTTTTGTGTTTTGTGAAGTCGGTTTTATTTTTTTGTTAATTATTTTTAAATGTCACAGCACCATGCTGAGATAGGAGCCTTTTGGATTTGCATAGGACCAATTTGATTGTTTATTTTTCTTATTGTTACGAGCTGGGTACGGGATAAATTAATTACTACCGATGAAACAACTGAATAACTTTAATAATCACAAAACACTTCAAACTCAATCACTAATACACTACTGATCACTATTCACTTAGATATCGCACTTACTAGATCACCTCAATTCGCTCCGTACTGTAGCCAAAATAATACTGCCTGCTCCCGCAAACACGTCGACTATTTATATGACGACCGAACGTTTGAGAAAGATCGAGAATCTTCTAGAAAATTCATACTAGGTCATTGTCCTACGAGAAACTTCCACAACTTTTGTACAAAGGAAAGAAATAGGTACCCTATGCCCTGGGCGTACGGTCGAAATTACAATGACAACTTCCTGATGTATTTTATAGGTAGTTTGCGAATTTGTACCTACATCATTCGATACATACCTACTCCTACCTACCTACTTAGTTGTAGGTACCTTCTATTAGAAGCTACTTGTATTGTAGGTATGGGTACGACGTAACACTGCCCCCTCCTTAGACATGCTCGTCCCGAGCATCATTAGGCCCGTAGTATCGCGCCAATCGGTCTACATGGACAAGGTGACATCGTTGATCCTAGTCACGACTCGGTATGGTCCATCCCAGTTTGCTTGTAATTTCGGAGACTTCCCTTTGCTCCGTACTGGGTTATGCAACCACACCAGTGAACTCTCGTCGAAACCCCTACTATTTGCCTTCCGGTCATAACGGGTCTTCATCTTCTCAGACATCTGTTGGCCGGATTGTCTAATATGCTCATAAACATCATTCAACTTGTTACGCAAGTCATTTGCGTAATCTGTTACACTGCGTGGAGCATCAGGGGGAGTTCCAGTGATTAAATCTGCAGGCAACCGTAATTCCCTTCCAAAGTTCGCGAAGGCGGGCGTCACAGTCGTACTTTCGTGGACTGCGCTGCGGTAGGACAGAAGAAACGGCTGTATGTGCTTGTCCCAATCCCTTTGTCTGCTTTCCACGACTTTTGCCAGATATCTTTCCAACGTTTGGTTGAATCGTTCCACCATTCCATCAGATTGTGGGTGGTAAGAGGTGGTTCTGGTTTTGTGGGTACCCATTAATCGACAAGTCTCCTGAAATACTTGCGATTCGAAATTCCTTCCTTGATCGCTGTGTATTTCTAAGGGTACTCCAAAACGACAGAAGACTTCCTGAACCAATTTATCTGCGACAGTTGTAGCTTCTTGATTAGGAATGGCGAAGACTTCTGGCCACTTTGTGAAGTAATCCATGACCACCAAGAAGTACTTGTTTCCGCACTCACTTTCTGGAAATGGTCCCGCAACGTCTAGTGCTATCCGTTCCCAAGGGGCTCCAACGTTGTACACTTTTAATGCTCCTCTGCTGCGTGTTTGGGGTCCTTTCACGGCCGTACAACTGGTACATTTGCGACACCAGTCCTCCACATCATCTCGACAGTGGATCCAGTAAAAGCGTTCTCGAATTTTTAGTAAAGTCCTTTTTACCCCCATATGTCCTCCCGAACATCCATCATGGTACAGCCGTAAAACATCCGGTACCTTAGCTTTAGGGACAACCATTTGTAGATGACAGCTGTCCCCTCGAGCGTTTTCCCATTTACGGCACAAGACTCCATCTTGGATCACCAAGCTGTTCCATTGAGCCCAATAACTCTTCGTGATGGAACTCATCGCAGCCACATCACTCCAATTGGGTTTAGGAGCACCAGCTTTGATCCACTCGAAGATCGGTTTGATGTCCGAGTCATTTTGCTGAGCCTGCTGTAGGGTTTCTTTCCATTCATCGCTGAGATCCATTCTAAGCATCCTCACGGGCACTACTTCCTTAGTCTCTTGCCTGGCACAGTGCTTACAATCTTCAGGACAAGGTCTTCTCGACAAGGCATCTGCGTTACCGTGAGTTCTTCCACTGCGATGTTCAGTTACGAAGTCAAACTCTTGCAATAGCTCAATCCATCTCGCCACTTGCCCCTCTGGATTCTTGAACTGTAATAGCCACTTCAATGCAGCATGGTCAGTTCTTAATTGGAATTTACGTCCCAATAAATATTTACTGAAGTGCTGCAATGTCTTTACTACGGCGAGTAGCTCCCGTCTTGTAACGCAGTAATTTCTTTCTGGTTTGGATAAAGACTTGCTGAAGTAAGCTATTACAACCTCTTGGTTTCCTTTCCGTTGAGACAGCACGCCCCCAATTCCAGTATTACTTGCATCTGTGTCAACTATGAAGTCATTTTCTGTGTCAGGGTATCCCAAAATAGGCGTATTGCACAGACGTTTCTTTAATTCCTGAAATGCAACGTCGCAGTTCTCGTCCCAACAGAATTGCCGCTTTTCCTCAGTGAGTTTGAGCAGAGGTTTTGCAATGTCGACAAAATTCTTGACAAACCTTCGATAGTAGGAGCATAAACCCAGAAATGCTCTGACCTGTGTTTTGTCTTTCGGAACTGGCCAATCCTTGACGGCGACTACTTTTTCTGGGTCTGTTCGAACACCTTCCCCCGAAACTATGTGCCCTAAAAAGTTCACTTGTTGTCTGAAAAACGAGCACTTTTTCGGACTTAACTTGAGATTTGCTGTTTGGATTTTCGACAGCACTTGGTTGAGGTTTTTAAGGTGATCTTCAAATGTACGGCCCACGATGATTATGTCGTCTAGATAGACAAGACATGCGTCTCCAATCAATCCGGCGAGTACTTGCTCCATCAGCCTTTCAAACGTCGCAGGAGCATTGCACAATCCGAATGGCATAACTTTAAACTGCCACAATCCCTTCCCTGTTGAGAATGCAGTTTTTTCCTTATCCTTGGGGTCTATTTCTACTTGCCAGTAGCCACTTTTCAGGTCAGGTGTGGTAAACAGCGTATCCAGTGTCATCGATCCTAGGCAGCGGATAGCTGTCCTTTTTCGTGACATCGTTCAGTCGTCGATAGTCCACACAGAAGCGCATACTGCCGTCCTTTTTCTTTACCAGGACCACAGGAGAACACCATGGACTCGCTGAAGGCTCTATAACACCGTCCTTCATCATTCCCTCCATCATGGTTTCCACCTCTTTTTCACGTGCAACTGGCAGTCTTCTTGGTCGCTGACGGATTGGTAACTCGTTACCCGTATTAATCTTATGCTGAACTAGTCGAGTTCTCCCTATGTCAGTATCATTTGAAGAGAAAATGTCGTCGTACTGAAGTAACATCTTCTTAGCCTTGTCCATTTCTTCTTTAGATAAATCGCAGTTTTCCAAAAGTGTTGACACGTCAAACTTTGTACTACGAATTTTATTTCCGGTAGGCAGGTTTTGCAATTGACGCATCCAAGCTACTTCCTCGCAAGTGCCGATTAAGGTGCCCTTCTTAATCACTTGCTCCTTGTCACTTGGATTCAGTATGCGTACTGCTGAGACGTTTTTGGCCTTGACCAGAGTCCGTGCCATCTTCCATGGAAATTCATTGTTCACCCTTTCTATCAGAACACTTCGATCTTTCTGTCCAGAATTCCGTGGTAAACTAATTGGCACAATCGTTTCTGATCTGCGAGGAAGAACAATCTCCTTCAAGCAGTACACTTTCCCTGATGGTGCGCCTTCCATGAAGACTTCCTCTGAACCACATTTCAATACTCCTTGATCAACGTCGATCTCACAACGATATTTCCGCATAAAATCCAAGCCCAAGATGCAATCGTCCACTATGTCGGCAACGATGACATTGTGCTTGTAAAATTTGTCACCCAATTTTAACTCCACCTCCTTCTTGCCTCGGACGGTTATGTGCTGACCGGTAGCTGTTAGTAATCGTATACGGTCGTGGTTATCAAAGTAGTCCCCAAGAAACCGACTTGCTAGGTGAGAGTTAACGACCGTGTAAGAAGCTCCAGTATCCAACGTCAGTTTGCATGGTGTTCCGTTGACTTCGCCTCTGATGGTCAGGCTGTTCCCGTCATGTGCTTGCAAGATCAAGATTTTCGGGGCTCTTTCAATACCAGCCAGCACCCGCCCCCCAGTCCTGGCATTTACCCGTTTCCCTGCTGTGGCTGGGCAGTCACTTCAGCCACCCTTCCTTGCTGATCTTCTCGCGGGGTGTTGCGCTTTGGACAGCTTGACCGAAGGTGACCCCTTTCTCCACAAGTGTAGCACCTAGGACTGTACCCTTGCGGGCGCTCGCGTACAGGTGATGCTACAACCTCCCTAACGCGGTGCGTTCGGTGGTCTTGCCTCACTGCCTCTACTTCTAAAGCATGGGCTAAGGCGTCCTTCAATGTTTCATGATGCCCAAGTCTCACGGCGGCTCTAACTTCCAAGTCGCGTATTCCATCAACGAACGCTTGTACCAGATTCCCATCGATAAGTGCAGGGGCAGACTGGTATGCTTTCCGAACCAGCTTTTCAACTTCCAGGGCCCACTGCTGCAGGTTCTCGGCACTACGTTGAACACGATCCTTCAACTTAGCACGAAATACGTGCTCCAGGTGCGCGTCGCCGTATCTGGACTCTAACGCCTCCAGCAGCTGCTCGTAGGTTACATCCTTGCCAAGCGCCTCAAGAATGTTGAGGGCTTGGTCTCGGAGACCCAAGGTGAGCGCGGTCATGGCTTGCGGTTTTGTCCATCCATTCGCCTTCATAACGGCCTTTTTTTTTTTTTTTTTTTCGGATGGGAAATCATCAAATAACCCCTCCCGCTCTAGGCGGAGCAGGAGGGAGTGTCAGACTTTTACTGACTAAAACCCATCCATGTTCCTTCATCGCCCTTTGTGTTCCGGGGCCACGGTATCTCTTTCGAACAGTCCCGCAACCCCGGCAGGCATCGGTCCTTACGGACCCCTCCCTTTTTGCTAACTCTCTTTGAGGCGCGCGTGGAACACGAACGCGCCGTCGACACGGCCATAACGGCCATAACGGCCTCAAATTGAATTTTATAAGCCGACCACGAAGATGTTTCATCGAATGGAGGCACCTTAAAGCCCCGCGCTGAAGGTGCAGGAACTACTGAAGCCACAGTCACATCTCCAGTCTTCAGTTCTCCCAAAGCTTTCTTCATCCCAGCGATCTGCACTTCGGCCTCTGAGATGCGATTCTCGTGCTGGTGAACCTGATCCTTCATTACCTTCAGCTCTTTGCCGAAAGTTGAATGAAGATCCTTTATGAGGATCATCTGTTCTTCTTGACGACGAGCCTGCTCCTCCTTGTCTCGTTGCAACTGCTCTTCCAACCGGCGAGCCTGCTCCTCTTGACGGCGAGCCTGCTTCTCTTGACGGCGAGCCTGCTCCTCTTGACGGCGAGCCTGCTCCTCTTGACGGCAAGCCTGCTCCTCCTTTTCTCGTTGCAACTGCTCTTCCAACCGGCGAGCCTGCTCCTCTTGACGGCGAGCCTGCTTCTCTTGACGGCGAGCCTGCTCCTCTTGACGGCGAGCCTGCTCCTCTTGACGGCAAGCCTGCTCCTCCTTTTCTCGTTGCAACTGCTCTTCCAACCGGCGAGCCTGCTCCTCTTGACGGTGAGCCTGCTCCTCTTGACGGCGAGCCTGCTCCTCTTGACGGCGAGCCTGCTCCTCCTTATCTCGTTGCAACTGCTCTTCCAACCGGCGAGCCTGCTCCTCTTGACGGCGAGCCTGCTCCTCTTGACGGCGAGCCTGCTCCTGCAGCAGCGCCATTAAAGCTGACAAGTCTGGCGCCACTGATGCTGGAGAAACTCCGGATGGGCCAGCGACTAGCTCTGCCGTAGGCTGGACACCACCCGGTGTCTGTGTCGGAGAATCTCCAAACCTCCTTTGGTCCATGTCCTGCTGTCGCTGACTCCTGGTACGGATACCTTCCGTGTCGTCCTTTGGTAGAACTGGCATAATTTATCCCTCACTTCTGACACCAAATTGTTACGAGCTGGGTACGGGATAAATTAATTACTACCGATGAAACAACTGAATAACTTTAATAATCACAAAACACTTCAAACTCAATCACTAATACACTACTGATCACTATTCACTTAGATATACATCACTTAGATATATATATATAGATATAATTGACGACCCGATTGGCGCAGCGGTAGTGAGGCTGCCTTACGTTCATAGGGTCCCGGGTTCGAATCCCGGTCGGAGCAAATGTTTGTGTGATGAGCATGGACATTTGTTTCCGAGTCATGGATGTTTATATGTATAATAAGTATGTATTTACAAACAAAAAGTATCTATGTAGTATATCAACTATCTGGTGTCCACGACACAAGCCTCGTTGCTTAGTGTGGCACTAGATGGTGCTGTGTGTAATGTCCAGCAATATTTATTATTTATTTATATCGCACTTACTAGATCACCTCAATTCGCTCCGTACTGTAGCCAAAATAATACTGCCTGCTCCCGCAAACACGTCGACTATTTATATGACGACCGAACGTTTGAGAAAGATCGAGAATCTTCTAGAAAATTCATACTAGGTCATTGTCCTACGAGAAACTTCCACAACTTTTGTACAAAGGAAAGAAATAGGTACCCTATGCCCTGGGCGTACGGTCGAAATTACAATGACAACTTCCTGATGTATTTTATAGGTAGTTTGCGAATTTGTACCTACATCATTCGATACATACCTACTCCTACCACAGAATAATAACTAGTAACTAGCGTTACAGAAGCGTTACTTCGCAATTGTTTTCAAAGAAATATGTACTCAATCTGATAAACAATATGATTTAATTTAGCTCGTGTTCCAGTCGAGCACGTGTTCATTTAAATACCTACCAATTTTTTTTTAGGGAATATGGGCCTTAATTCACTGGACTACGGTTCATAATAAGTTATACGTGGTTATACGTATTGAAAGAGCCGCGGACTAGGGTTGCTTACTTCGAGAAACTACTTACGCCATCTAGTGTGGATTGGCAAACTTCCTTTAAGTTGAAAAGAATTCCATAGGTATCACCTATAGTGTCACCGTAAATATTTTGCGTTGGGCTCTTAGTCTAAGTTCGTAAATGAATACAACAAATGAAATGCAACTCGAATGAAACGACCAAAATGTCTTTTTATTGTACTTTTAAATACTTTTAGGGTATTGGAATGGTACTTTGTTCAACAAGGGGAGAAAGGATTTGTAGTTTGAATTCATTTCATTTCAAATAGGAACATGGTGCCGTTTCCCTTGTTCACAAACTAAACTAAATTTAAGTTGAATGCATCTTTTTCTTTCTATTTCATTATGAAAAGGACAGAAGATAAATATTAGTTTAATCCTGTCAAATTAGTCAGCGCCTGACGTAATTTGATGTAATTTTATTAGTCAACTTTTTAATCGCGTCTAAAACTTGTATGGCGCTGATTAATTTGACAGAACATAACTAAAATTATCTTCTATCCTTTTCTTAATGAAATAGAAAGAAAAAAATGCACTGAACTTAAATTTGGTTTAGTTTGTAAACAAGGGAATCGGCACCAATGTAATCCAATCAAAGTAGATTTTACCTGTCAGCGTCTTTAGGCAACGAAAAAAAAGTTAAATTTAGATCACGATTCGTATTTAAACAATTAAATACTGCACAGTATTTTTTTGCTTTTTTTCGTTTTGTGTCCATCTTGCAATTATCGAGAAAGTTGAACGTGGTCGAACAAATAGCGCGCGCGCGTGTGTCTTCTTTCGATAGCGGCAGCCTACTAGATTAGCCCCTCCGCAGGGGCCGCCGCCTGTAGGTATGTTTTTAATACCTACACGCGGAGTGACACAGGCCTGCTCCTACCTACCTACTTAGTTGTAGGTACCTTCTAATAGAAGCTACTTGTATTGTAGGTATGGGTACGACGTAACATTATATTTACTTTTTTTATAATTTTGTCTTATTGTCCATTCTATCTTTTTTTCTGTTATGTCCTGTGTGAGTTTAATATATTTTTTTTTTTATGAAAGAGTTTTCTCCTACAAAACTGGTTTGCGACAACACTAGCTATTTATAAATAACTTACGCGTGTCCGCTCTTTAGAAAATAAACTAAAATGCCGGTAGTTAGGCAGGCCAGCCTTCATACAATAATCTCCCAACCCTTTTTACAAATGTTTATCAAGAGGTCCAACAATGGCATTCAGGCGCCAAAAGAACTATGGCGCACTATAGTTTGATTGCTCGCTATGTGATGGCTCTATTTACAACCAAGTATAGTATAGGATCCCTATAAGAACGACCTTCGACGAGCTGGTTAATAGATGAAAAGTATTTTATATCAAATTAAATATGTCAAAAAATATATTGCAAATGGATTGTCTAAAAAATTTCAGTCCAGAATTTTTGTTCAAAATTTCACTGGTTTGGCTAATAGACAACTTCCATACCAATCGAAAATATGACACCTGTAAAATATGCACACATTCTTATAGGCTTCATAACTTTTGCATATTCTATAGCCTATAGAATATGCAAACGTTAGGTTAACCGGTCAACCTAACGTTTGAGTATATTCTATATGCTTCATACTTTCAATTTATTGGTATGGAATTTGTCCATTAAGCAAACCAGAGAAATGTTTAAAAAAAAAAAAACTAAATTGCTAATAAATCATATTCTGGACTGAAAATTTTTATACAACCTATTTGCAATATATTTTTTGACATATTTAATTTGATATAAAATACTTTTCATCCATTAAACAGCTCGGCGAAGGTCGTTCTTCAAGGGATCTTAGACTAGTACGGGAATGATTCTTTCAGCTAAATTTTTCAAAGTTAAAGGAGTATTTACCGTGAATTGCCGAGATCTCCGAAGGGTAGTCTGTGTTGTGTGGGCGACGGTCGGTCACCCGGCCCATGTTCGGCCCAACCTTCTTCGATCAATGCGGCACCGATGTCCACTTCGCCTTCTGTAAAACCACATGTCATACAATATTCTTGCCCCTTTTTGTGACTGGTTCATCATCTGTCCCGCCTTTGCCCAACTATGTTAACCTAACTGCTTAACCTTTGCCCAACTATGTTAACCTAACTGCTTAACCTTTGCCCAACTATGTTTACCTAACTGCTTAACCTTTGCCCAACTATGTTAATCTAACTGCTTAACCTTTGCCCAACTATGTTAACCTAACTGCTTAACCTTTGCCCAACTATGTTAATCTAACTGCTTAACCTTTGCCCAACTATGTTAATCTAACTGCTTAACCTTTGCCCAACTATGTTAACCTAACTGCTTAACCTTTGCCCAACTATGTTAATCTAACTGCTTAACCTTTGCCCAACTATGTTAACCTAACTGCTTAACCTTTGCCCAACTATGTTAATCTAACTGCTTAACCTTTGCCCAACTATGTTAATCTAACTGCTTAACCTTTGCCCAACTATGTTAACCTAACTGCTTAACCTTTGCCCAACTATGTTAACCTAACTGCTTAACCTTTGCCTAACTATGTTACTGTCGGATTCCAGCCTAACCAGATGAAGATTAATACCAGTATTTATGGAGAGACTGCCTCTCTGACCTGAAAAACCCAGTTACTGAACACCACGATATTATTCAGCTACACTTGTTGTCTTCATGTATCATGGTGCGTGCAACAGCTCCGAAATATCAGGAAATCAAAATAAATAGTGAACATGGTAAATATCACGTTTTCAATGATAATGAAAAATATAATTGCATACTGTATCTATCGCATCATATAGTAAGTACACTATGCTTGTATCATATTGCTTATATTATTAGGATAAACAGTGTAACAATTGTAGATAGGCCAATAAATAAATAAAAATGATTTTAACAGATAATTAATTATTTGTTGACAGTGTCGCCTCGTCAGCGGTAGCCGAGGCGTCTCCATGCTCTATATTAAGAGATACAGATTACAAGTACTTACCGTCTGTATTATCGTAGAGCTTGATGCCAGGTATCTCCTTCTCTTTCTCGCCCTCAGCTGTGGCGGTCTTCTTGTACGTGCACGTCTTCGACAGCAATGGCTTCCATCTGGCCACCTGATCAAAGACGTTTGTAACATTACTAAAATATGGATCAACTGCAGTCAGCACAGAGCACATTAGTCTATACTTGTCTTTCGTTCCCACAGACAAACCGTGAAAACGGTTTTGGGGGGCATAGTTTTGAAGTGAAAACTTCTTTAGGCAGGTGAAGGAAAAACATTGAATTCATCGTCACTTGACGTAACGTGCGATCACGCTTCGTAGCACTCGTAGGCAATCCGCTACGGCGTAGCACCACATAGGCATGCGCGGGACACAACCATTGCTACGAGTGGGGCGGGTGTACTATTTGTTTTCACCTCTATCGGCAGTCCCCAAAGACTGCCCCGATTGTTTTTTTTTTTTTAAGTTTAAACTTTTATAAACGTTGTTTTAATAAAATAAATTAATATTAATAATACGTGTGTGTCCATGAAATTGAACAATTTTTGTTCTATGACTATTGGATATTCATAACTTTCGCGTCAATTACTCTTTTTTTGTGAATTTCTGCAACTCGTAGAACTGAAGTTGGTCAGTGTCATGGTAAGAAACACCACACCAGAAGTCTTGCACTTATTCTGATGCACCCAAAAAAAATTGGGTTAGGCGAATATAATATATTACTGAACAGCAACTTTTTTTTCACGATTTCAGAATTGGTCCCATAGTAAAAGTTGTTTGTTGTCACTAAATACCAGTCACCCTATATGTCAGGATTAGGGAATTTCTCTCTGTTCGGGGATTCCCCAAAATATCTGTCGCATGATTTTATACTCTGCTAAGGAAAATCCGATCAAATGTAAAAGATGAAAGTTTAAACACCTTATGTATATACCTCCGAAAACAATTTCAGAAGCAAGTGTCCGAATCTCATTTTTTTTTTTTCTGACTTTAATTCACCTATCATAATTTAGATTTAAGTAGGTATGTCATTATTTCTGATCAAAATGTAATTATACTATTTGTTTCTTCTAAGTAAATTCTATTGTTTCATTTACTGACTTAGAAAATAATGTTGTGGGCTAATAATGAGAGGTTTTCCTTTTGAGGTTTTAAAAAAAAACTTAGTTTCCAAGAACTCTATAGATGGCGTTGAACTTACTATGATAGTCGGTGCCAAAGCCAAAACGCTTGAAAAAAGAAACATTGTGTCACGTCACATACTCTCGTTGACTGACACTATCATTTGCTTAACCTTCCGAATACAACCTACATTTCTCGCGCTTTGTTAAAATCAGTTTTTTTAGGTTCCGTTCCTTGCATTATCATACCTACTCCTAGCGCCATTTATCCAGCGACTAGGGAAGAGCTAAAAAGAAAATCCCTCATTCTAAAATGTTGTATAATCCTGCAAATCTTGCGGAACCGCGGCACTGGTGGTCTCAATCTTGCGGATTTGCAAGATTAGCTTTTGGGTGCTGGATTGCATTCCCTAGTCAGGATTGTACAGTTGGTGCCAGTTAAGATGAGAATAGCGGTCATTGACCCACCTACATTTATTAAACGTCATCTGTCGTGGTCTTTAACATTTTTTGTACTTAATGATACAAAAATAAGAAATAAACCATGCATCGTTTGATACATGGTTTATTTGTTTTGGTTCGTACGAAGAGATATTAGGGAAAGGGCAATGACCGCTATTCTCATCTTAACTGGTACTAACTTTAACAGGTGATGTTGTATAGTTTCTGCCTAGCATGGCAACCAGCTTACCCATTGCGAGGCTCCGGGCGGCAGGTCTTAGCGAGGCCCTTTGTCCTTCGTGAAAAGTATGTGATGCGAAAGAAATGCTAAAGTTTTACAAATAAGTAAATATAATTGAGTTTTAAAATATTTTACATTGAAAGATTTACAAAATTAACAAACACAAAGATGATAAATTATAAAATTGACGTTTGCGGCTTTTCCTAAGACTAAAATCTTTAATTAAAACACAATAGTCTAACGAATGAGCTACGTCATTCTCGATTGAAAGGAACATTCAGAAATATTTTTTATGTATCACAGTCTTTTTTACACTTTTTCAGCTCACTCAGTACTTTATTTAAAGTACCTACTTTACGAGAGTAATATTCGTTCGATTTTGTAACTCATACTGCAAACAAAATAAATATTTCCAAGGTGACAAGAGCTTTGCTTGCCATCAACAAAAAATAGAAGAGTTGACGAACGAAATGAAACACGGGGATTCCCCGAGCGATAGGAGGAACAGAACATATACATTATATGTCCCGACTCCCGAGCTGACCCGAGAGCTATGCGATTAAAAAACCGATCTTCAAGTGTTTCGAGGCGCGACTATTCGATTTTCAATTATGTTTTGAATGAAAGAAAGTGAAATAACTTTATTTTAATTTACCGTTATGATATAACCTTATTAAATAATTATGGATCAAAATCGAGTTTTAAATAAAAAAAATACAGTTTAAAAAATCAATATTTAAAAAAAAAACTTGGGTTGTTGCGCGAGGCCCCTGCAAGAGCGAGGCCCCGGGCTATTGCCCTGTTCGCCACTCCCTAAAGCCGCCACTGTTAAGATGTCGTGACATGTGCGCTACCTGCGTGAGCTCCTCGGAGCGCTCTATGGCGTGCGGGTGCCAGCGGTCGCGCGGCGTCTGCTCCGTGACGGCCGGCCGCACGCCCGCCAGGAAACTAACCCTGTATGTAAGGATTGTAGCAGGTGACGTAAGATGTCACGTGGCCTACCTGCGTGAGCTCCTCGAAGCGCTCTATGGCGTGCGGGTGCCAGCGGTCGCGCGGCGTCTGCTCCTTGACGGCCGGCCGCACGCCCGCCAGGAAACTAACCCTGTATGTAAGGATTGTAGCAGGTGACGTAAGATGTCACGTGGCCTACCTGCGTGAGCTCCTCGAAGCGCTCTATGGCGTGCGGGTGCCAGCGGTCGCGCGGCGTCTGCTCCTTGACGGCCGGCCGCACGCCCGCCAGGAAACTAACCCTGTATGTAAGGATTGTAGCAGGTGACGTAAGATGTCACGTGGCCTACCTGCGTGAGCTCCTCGAAGCGCTCTATGGCGTGCGGGTGCCAGCGGTCGCGCGGCGTCTGCTCCTTGACGGCCGGCCGCACGCCCGCCAGGAAACTAACCCTGTATGTAAGGATTGTAGCAGGTGACGTAAGATGTCACGTTGCCTACCTGCGTGAGCTCCTCGAAGCGCTCTATGGCGTGCGGGTGCCAGCGGTCGCGCGGCGTCTGCTCCGTGACGGCCGGCCGCACGCCCGCCAGGAAACACTCCATCGCCTGCACAAACATATGGGTATACTTACACAGGGGTTTCACAATGTAGGGATAAAAGGTGTTACCTGCAGTCGAGGCGGTATTCACGCCCGAGCCGCAGGCGAGGTTGTTAAGGAGCCGTAAACTGTAAAACGTGGTAATTGAAATGCAGGGGTGAATGGACACAATAGTTTGAAAGGGTTTTTAGCGCTAAATTAATATTGTATGTTGCCAACAAAGTATCTAAATAATGAAGTAAAATTCAGTTAATAAAATTGAGTACTTGTTGGTAACATATTATGTGAATTCAATGTTAATATCTATTTCAAAGTTTTGTATCAATTTACCCGTGTTTCTATTCACCCCGTTTTACCTGGTACAAAAAGTCTTAATGCATACATATACAATAAAGGATCCATCAAAGTACAGAATGACTGGCCCAATTAGTATGTAAACATGTACTATCGAGGACACTCCCGCTTGACCACCACTAAGCTAATTTTTACTTGCACTCGCAACATAGAAACGCTCTCTAGCCCCGCCCCGTTGACTTTGTATAGAAATAATGAATGAAAAGATACCAAATCGGCCGAGCGCACTGACGACGCACGCCAATCGAGAGTTATTGTTATTTTGCGCGCCAAAGTTGACCCTTTCCTAATAGGCCCAAACTTTAAGGGGTGTGGCTCGGCGCCTCCGCATGATTTAAGCGAATTTTTTTTTAAATGGTCAAGCGGAAAAGACCGCGATAGTACATACAGAGTGTAAATAGACTCTTCACGAACGTGTTATCCAAGCATTCTGTACATCATACTAAGTAGCTCTACTGCTGATTGGTACATTAAATAGTAAAGGGGCCATCAGTCAGTATTTAAAGTTAAGATAGAACATTACAAACTTGTAAAAAAGTTGGGTTTGACCTCCAACGCACTCCAGAACAAAAATATGCTGGGTCACGACTTTTTTTTTGGGTAAAAAATCACGTTTTACGGTATAACTCAATGTACCGCACTCAAAACATTGTGCTGATGGATGGATTGAATAGTACCGTGTCGTGGAGTAAAAATCTTAGATTAAAAACTTGTATAAAAAAAATTGGTTGCCTGTAAAGTCGGTATACGGGCGAAAGTTTTACGTGACAACGACTTTGAGTGGTAAAATAATTTTAATGTGAATGACGCGTGCCTTTCACTTTTTATGTCTGTCTCTCTCGCTCTTAGGCGGGCTAACCATGCCCGAGTGGAAGGGACGCGTGCCTCTCACTCGCTCTCATTGTGAGCGCATTACGTGAGCGGAGCGTAACGCAGTTTCTTGAAGTGTCACCCGGCAAACCAATTTATAAGACGTTGTCACGTCAAAAAAAATTACCCCCAATATCTCAGTAACTAGAAGGTTCCCAAGTATGACGGGGAGAACACGTGCCTTTCGGCTTCGTTAAGAGCGCGCTCACATATTTAGGGCGTTTGACCAAAAATACGTACTTTTCCAAGTCCTCGATATTTGTTATATAAAGATAATGGCATAATATTTCAATGAAGAATCATAAATCTGGCTTTGTTTTAGTTCGTAGATTGATTAGAATTTTGTTATATTAGTTAATATTACGAGAAATAGCAATTTTCCGACAGCCAATTTCAAGCAAACGTTAAACATTAGGTTTTCTCCTGCCATTTGTATCAAACTGGTAACACGAAAAAATCAAAAACAAATATAGATGTACTGGTCATATAGTCCTCAAGGTTGTAGATTGATTAGAATATTGAAATAAAAATTGAATCGACGCAACAATTATTCAAAAGCAATATTGATCTAAAATGTATGCATTTTCAGCGTCCATTATATTCCAAATTAACTCAATTTTATCAAATAAATTAATATGATATAAAACATCGATCTACAACGAATACGTTTTATTAGTTTTCGTTTGTCAATATAATAAGACAAAATTACAATAAATAAAATTGGAGAACTATAATTCTGCGTCAATTCAGCTCGCACCTCACCTCAGTCTCATGTCAGTCTCGTCTTTAATTTTCGTCAATAACAATCGAAAATCGTCCGGAGATCAGTATTATTATCGAGTCATGTAGGCCGGTCGACAAAATTTGATCCAGGAAATAAAAATCAAAAATTTGCGAAAAAAATGTAACAGCACTCTTAAGAGGTTTTTTACACCCTTATAATTAAGTGAGTCGTACCTGGAACCTGAGCCGCAGTAAGTCAGCGCGCAGTTCGCACAACTCGTGCGTCGCCACGTACTCGCTGTCGCCGTAGTCGAGGAAGAATACGTCTGCTACCTGCACACCATTATACATCTAAGTATTCGTTTCTGACATAAAATAACACCTGTGAAGTGTACTTAAAGTATTCGTTCCCATATTTTGCCAATAAGCCAGGGGTTCCCAAACTGTGCCACAGAGAGTAAAGAAGGGCGCCGTGAGGCGCTTCTGTTTAATATAATTCTGTGTAATCTCTCTAAATCTAGCATTTGAGGTTGTTGTCTCACAAGAGTTAATGTCTATTTTCACGGAAAACCTTTCGAAGCTTACTTAAATACTTTGCCGAAGACGATGTCGATAATTTTTCGTGGATCCAAAATCCTTTCCATGCACAAGATCCATCAGAATGCACTTTGTAAGAAAAAGAGAGCTTGAGGTGAACGACGTCACATCATGGCCGCGACCGTCGGTCGATATAGGGTTCTTTTAACAAAAAATAAAGTGATTATAAATGACCTGTTGTGTAGCATCGAACTCGTTGGCTCTGATGTCGTGAACCCTCGCGCGGTACCAACGACCGTCGTGGCGGAACACCGCGGCTACCACTTGTCCGATAGACACGTGCGCTAACTGGAAACAAAATAATCATTGCCAATAACAAATATAACAAATCATCATCATCATCAGCCTATTAATGTTCCCACTGCTGGGACACAGGCCTCCTCTCTATGAGAAGGAATGGGCTATAATCCACCACGCGGGCCCAGTGCGGCTTAGTAGATGTCACATGTCTTCGAATTTTTGGTTCTGGGACATGCTGGTTTCCGGTTAGGAACCGGTATGGTTCCTTCACTAATAAGTAACAAAATATAACTTAACTGAGATATAATTATTGAAATCATCAATACAACCCCCCAAGTTCATTTAAGCCCATTGAATGATTTTTGCATGAAATATTCATTCAATGGGATTAAATGAACTTGAAGAAGTTGTATTGATGATTTTAATTACGAGTACTACAAGTCAGTAAATACATACGTTTTATGGCCGCGAATTATATTTTGTTCAATAGAAAACCTGACACAGGCCGGCAAATTGCAAAAAATGTAAGAATATTTGAATTTCGTGGGCTAGCCTAGCGCTTCCGCCTTTTATAAAAAAACCGGCAGAAAAACACTTTCTGTGTAAATTTCAACTGTCTAGCTATCACGGTTCATGATATACAAACTGGTGACACACAGACAGACGGACAGTGGAGTCTTGGGGGCCGTCTCCACGAGCGAGAGAATCGCGCCGATAATATCGGCCTTGCCACGTTTTTCTATACACTCTCTTATGGGCCGTCTCCACGAGCGAGAGAATCGCGCCGATAATATCGGCCTTGCCACGTTTTTCTATACACTCTCTTATGGGCCGTCTCCACGAGCGAGAGAATCGCGCCGATAATATCGGCCTTGCCACGTTTTTCTATACACTCTCTTATGGGCCGTCTCCACGAGCGAGAGAATCGCGCCGATAATATCGGCCTTGCCACGTTTTTCTATACACTCTCTTATGGGCCGTCTCCACGAGCGAGAGAATCGCGCCGATAATATCGGCCTTGCCACGTTTTTCTATACACTCTCTTATGGGCCGTCTCCACGAGCGAGAGAATCGCGCCGATAATATCGGCCTTGCCACGTTTTTCTATACACTCTCTTATGGGCCGTCTCCACGAGCGAGAGAATCGCGCCGATAATATCGGCCTTGCCACGTTTTTCTATACACTCTCTTATGGGCCGTCTCCACGAGCGAGAGAATCGCGCCGATAATATCGGCCTTGCCACGTTTTTCTATACACTCTCTTATGGGCCGTCTCCACGAGCGAGAGAATCGCGCCGATAATATCGGCCTTGCCACGTTTTTCTATAAACTCTCTTATGGGCCGTCTCCACGAGCGAGAGAATCGCGCCGATAATATCGGCCTTGCCACGTTTTTATATACACTCTCTTATGGGCCGTCTCCACGAGCGAGAGAATCGCGCCGATAATATCGGCCTTGCCACGTTTTTCTATACACCCTCTTTTGGGCTGTCTCCACGAGCGAGAGCATCGCGGCGATATTTTCGTAAAGAAATAGATTGAATCGCCGCTATTCTCTCGCTCGTGGAGGCGGCCCCTCAGTAATAGGATCCCGTTTTTACCATTTGGGTTCGGAACGAAATTTGTCCTAATATGAGCACACATTTCCGATAAATGCTGTAGAATAGTCGTAAAGTCATACTAACCGCATGGGCCTCCCTATTCTCCTTCTTGCTGTAATACTCCGTCATCTCTGACACCAAGGAGTCCAGCTGCGTCACCTGAGGCCCCACGAACTGCACCCAGAACCTGGACGGCGAAGACACCGCTGATACGTACACCTCGATCGGCGCACCCCTGTTCTCTGCGCGGGAAATACCGACGACGTTAATACGATTTATTATAAGAGTTTCATATTCTTAGGAGGATGCATGCTGATAGTTGGCAAAAAAAAATGAAATATTGCTGTGTTGCACTAAAATATTGATCAGTAACGGGCGAAGGTTAATCTGCATGATATAAATATAATTCATAGCCTGTAGCACCCACGAATAATGTATGTAGCTTTCTGCCAGTGAAAGAATTAGATCATTCGTTTTGGGGATTACCCCCCTACATACAAATTTACAAACGAATTTTACATTCTTTATATTGTTTATAAATTGCACTGAATATTTACTTTTATCACGTGATACCAGTTACACCTTATCCAGTGTTATTATGGCAGTATTTAGTCAATGCTGCCGCCGCGTGGTATCCGGCAGAGTAGAATAGAACCAACCCATTACATTCACGGGTGTAGTATAAGACGACTAATGTCTGAGGCAGAACACCTTGCACCTCCGTAGACCAGAGAATAGGCAGCAGCGTTTTCTGTTAGTCTTTCATCACTGCGATTTCCAATCCGCCTGCCAAGCGTGGAGATTACGGTAAATTCCTCCCATCATGGGAGAGGCTTATGTCCAGCAGTGGACGTTATGGGCTGTTGTTGATTTAGTCAATATTAAAGAGCAACACAGAGCAATATTTCATAACCAAAACAGTGAAATATTTGACAAGCTATTTACGACGTTGCCAACTATCAGAAAGCAAACCTCTTAATAGGCTTCAAAATAAGATAAGGTTTCTTCCATAAATCCTTATACCAAAAAGGCCACACAAACAGTAATTAAACCGTATAACTATCGGTCTATTCACTATACAGGCTGAGTTTGTAACGTAACTTGAACCTACATGTATTAAAGATCACCCCATAGTTTCTATCACGAATGAGACTTATTCAATACCTTACTTATTCATTTCCTCATCCTATATTGAATTTTGCTTTTACTTCAACCAAAACTCCAAAAAAAAATTTGCTTTTACTTCAACAAAACCCCAAAAAAAATTGCTTTTACTTCAACAAAAATCCCAAAAAAAAACTTTCGTGAAACTCCAAGTTATTCGTTCTTTGCTTGTAAACGTAATCAGAAGATCATGCTTCATAGTTTATAATATTTTAAAAATTATATCCCGCGTTTACACACATATCTAAAAGAGTTTTTTATACTTGTTTACGAATATGTCGCATCATACATGTATTAAATTTATTTCAGACATGTCATTTGTAAACTACACTAAATAATAATTAAACTAATAAACTTTACATATTTTTACGTATAAACAGTACACAAAACATGTAGGAATGGATGTTATATAATTTGATGTAAACGGCGTAAAAACGGGGTTAGCAAACTAAATAAACTAATTCGATATGAAAATGTTCATTTCCTGGAAATACCTACAGAATATTTTTATACTACCACCACAGACCCACACCCTTGACACACAATAACTCAAACCTATGTAGCGAACTTAGACTTAACTCAAGTTAAATACAGTAGCGCTTCATCCGACAACAAACCTTATTCGTATTTATTCTAAGTGCATATTCCTACAAGCGACAGTCTCCAAGCGTTTTAACGAATATGAACGTTAACACTTTACACATAAGGTTCATTTTTGTATGAAACGCTACTGAACTTGAGTTGTTGTCAAAGTTTGCTTTATACACCTCAGGCTAGAAACTTTAGCTACTACCCAACACTCCACACGGCACCCGGACATCACACAAAACCAACACATAATGACTAAAGTATATAAACATTAATTACATGTATACATACACACTGTGCAAATCACACGGGAAATACTGATATAAGATTTTTTGGGAAATTCTCGTAGTTAAGAGTTACTAACCGCTTTATGACTCTCTGAACTGACTTTATCCGGCCGTGGTATTTCTATATGTTTAGTTTATTTGTGTCTTTTTGAGAAGTATTGGCTCTTTTCCTCCTTTTAATCCAACCAAAGGTCTTGAAAAGACCACTTTTGGCAATAAGACCAGTCTTATTGCCAAAAGCGGTTTTTCAAAAAGTTGTGTCAAAAAGTTCTACATTGTAATGAATGATACCTGTAAATTGTATTATTTTTAATATTAAATGGTACTACTCTTGAAGTCTTGACCGCAATCTTGTTCTGAGGTGATAAAATAAATCAGTATTATGTATTATTAGTCAACTAGGAGTGCCGAACTAGGAGGGACCAGGTGGCCTACCATGACGTTTAAGACGTCATGGTAGGCCACAGCAGGATTGTTTTATTCTTATTCCAGTGTGGAAAAGAGATGGCCCTAGACACCCTGCATAGCGCTGTCGCTTTCCTTCACTGGAATGACAATAAAACAATCCTGCTTTAAGACGCCATGGTAACCCTGTATTTCCGCTTACAGGGCCAACTCCCTCGAGTTACATTAGATAAGAATTTTTCACTTCTCATTCTCTAAAAGTACGTCAATATAGCCCTACGAAGCGGGACTAATTAGGAACAGGTTAAAGTTTCTCATACTCCGTTGAAAGGATCCTCCGACCAGGCGGGTGTTGAGTTTGCTGGTTATAGTACGGTTTTTCTATGTTCTTACCTCGCGCAGAACTCTAATATCGCTAATTCGCTGAGCAGGATTTTGATTTTTATTCTTCATTAGCATAGATAGCGTTAGCGTTTTTTTGTCAGTTCTAGGCACCGCCTTACGCCCTGAAACTAACTTTAAAACTGGACTTTTCATACTGATCGCGTTATTTTTTTGTCGACCCACGTTCCTTGGGAAAGTTGTCCAGTTTAATGGTCTAAATTCCATCAACTACTAAGATCATAGAATGAAACCAAACTGGGGCCCTACTCTCTAACGTTTCGTCCGTATATTCGGATCTATCCGTCTCTCTCGCGCACATCTGCAGATGAGTACGAGTGAGAGAAACGGATAGATCCGAATATACGGACGAACGTTAGAGATTAGGGCCTCTGAAGGACCAGGTAGGGGCTATAAGGACCTATACTTCTGCATGGTTCTTTATGGGCGTGGCCAAAGTCTGAAATAAACGTCCGATGTAGGTATAAAGGGAGCATGCTGTTAGCAAATCTTACCAGGCCTCTTAGGTTTGACATGCTTGTGCACTTGAGAGTCACCTGACGCGTCCTCAGTGTTGTCGCTGGTGGCCACAGAGGGCGTTGGCGACGGCGACTTCGATGACGCCTGAACGTGGCGAGGACTGCGTTTTGTTTGCTCGATTTCACGGCGACATTTCGCTTGGGCTACCTGTAATTGTAAAATAACATGACATAACATCACGCCTGTAGTTCCTGATGGGCAAGGCAGAGGAGTACTTAATAGAACACCCACATTGCGCCAGTTATGTTAAGTCCCTTGTAATAGGGGGACAGCAGCTTATTGCTATCAATCCTGATGGAAAATCCAAATAACACTTTGCCCGACCTGGGAATTGAACCCAGGACCTCATGAACAGCTGTCGCGCTTGCGCCCACTAGACCAGCTAGGCAGTCAAGCTAGCTCGTAAATTTATCTAGGTATGCAAAATAAGGTTGTTTGAACTTATTAATAAAGTATACAGGGTGGAATTTTTGCATGCCACCTGGAGGGAAAGTACTCTAAATACCGGAGATAGCAAATTTTACTCACAGGAAACATTCCTTTATTTTAAAAAATAAATTAATCTGCATTCAAAGATTTTGAAAATTCGCGTGCCACTCTCGGGAATCGAACCGGCTAAATTCCAAAAGTATAACACCCTGTACTTTTATGGCACCAATCGATAGGGTCAATCATAAAGATCAAATCCCTCTAACAAACATGATAAATTAAATGAAAAGAAAACCATGAAATCTTAACTTATTAACTCAATGGGACAACATAAAGCACTTTTACTCAAAGGTCCATCCAATTACTTATGTTAGAACCTACCTAATAAACAATTATCTGTTGACGACATTTATTGATTAAAATGACGAAGAACTATTTAGATAGGAAGATTGCAATTTGCATAAACAAACACGTGCAAATTGCAATCTTCTTTTCTTTCTTCATTGTAAAGGTCCATCCTTTGAATAAAAGTGCTTTATCGTATTGAATTTATTCCATTGAATTTAAACTTAAGATTTCATGGTTTTTCTTTAATTTAATTTATGTTTGTTAGAGAGATTTGATCCTTAATATTGACCCTATCGATTGGTGCCATAAAAGTACAGAATGTTATTTTTTTTGGAATTTACCCTGTTCGATTCCCAAGTGTGGCAAGCGAATTTTCAAAATCTTTGAATGCAGATTCATTTCCTTTAAAAATTAAGGGATGTTTCCTTTGAATAAAAATTGCTATCTTCGGTATTTAGAGTACTTTCCCTCCAGGTGGCATGCAAAAATTCCAACCTGTATATAAACTATGACTATTGGTAAGTAGGTTAGATGACAAAAAAAAAACTAATTCACGTTAACAAAAAATGAAGACTATACAATGCGTCGAAAACTCGTGTGACATCACCTTTGAGTACATTTTTTACTCAAATGTGACGTCAAAAACCCCCACTCATGATCTTTGACACGTTTTATCTTCGTCAATTTTTATTAATTTGATAAAACAAAAACACGTATCCAATATTTTTCGATAATCTGACGGACTAAACAGAATCATTTCCCCTATTATTCTGGAGTTACATACTCCTAATGTTTTTACATAAGCCCAAAGTTGAGCTAAAATTAGTTTTGGAATATGAAATATATTCCAAAACTAATTTAAAGTCGGTTTTCCCCTGAGTTTCACTCACGCAGTTCTCAATAAGATCCTTAGCAGTCTTGATCTGTTCCTTAGTGCCTAAGAAGGTGATCTTCCGCTCTCCTCCCTTGGCGCTTTCTCTCTCGACCTTGATTTTGGCTCCACTGCGGTGGGATATTGAAGTTACGTTGTCACCTTGAGGACCTGTTGGAGGACAATATTTCAGAATTTACTAATAGGGAATATGCACGTAATTTTTCTTCACTTAGATCAATAAAATACAGTACTATCAACCCAAGAAAAGTATTGAAAAGTTAAGTTCAACTACTGCTTGTCGCACAAAAATAATATTAAACTAGTACGGACGTGACAAGTGTCATAGAAAAGCCTGCACTTTTCTATGACACTTGAAATGTCCGTAGCTGTCGCGGTCATGATGTGACGTCATTTACCACAATCTGTCTTGTTTACGTCAAATTTTTTGCCCTTAGTAGAATCATTTAATTTACTAAATTGTATGTGCTCCAGTCAAGTAAAAATTGCAATAACAATACTATAAAATCTTAGAGCACTTTTCAAATAAAAGTGTTTTTTTTAACACATAGACTTTGACGTCACTACCGGCGTTATCGAGGATGACGCGTTTTGAGAGTGCGTTCCGTTTCACCAAAAACATGCTACATAAAACAGTAAATTGTATAATAAGTGATGTATTAGCAACTTAAACAAGTGTACCACTATGTTTCTATGGGCCAATACAAGGCATTTTTAATTTAAAAAATGCATATTCCCTATTGTGGGGCATTCTGCCGTAGGCTCTTAGCGCAGACTTCGACTACATATTTTCGGGCACAGAGGGCAGGATAGGAGGTGGAACATGGTTTACACATATACCTCTTTAATACGCTGCTTCTAAGCCACTTACCGATAATCCGGCCGACAGCCCACACCGGTACATCCAAAGAGTCCTCAACATTGACCGGCTGCTGATTGATGAAGTCGTGTATGATGGTCTCTGCGATCTGCGTGGCTTCACTCCGACCTCTGATGACGCAGATATCGTGGTCTTGTCCGCTGAACTCCTTGACGTTCACCTTCGCTCCCGTTTTTCTTTCAATCTCTTTTATGTTGGAGCCAGCGCGGCCTGGAAGTAATCAAATTGAGGATGAGTAAATGGGAAGATAGTGTATTAAATTTGGCATAATCGGGGATTAAGAGCCATTTCACGTTTTCGCGCAAATTTCTAAGACTTTAGTCGCCTAAATTACCATCTTAGAGAACATCCTGGCATTTTTGAATACATGTTAACAATAGATCAGTTTTTCTTATTGACACTTAATGTAACACATTTACAAAAAACTTATTTGTTTACTATGTAGTGATTAATCTCTCACAACTAGTTTACTAAAAAATCTTCGCAGAGTCAATTTCAGACTCCTAATTCTATCATAAATATTTATAAATATCACTCAAAAAAATACACAAAGCATCAGACATATACTTTTGTCGAAACATAATGTACTAGAATATCGATAATTAATAACATTAATTAGTAAAAAAATAAAGTCTTAGGTCAATTTTTACGTTTTATATTGCTATTTTATCGTGATTTTTTGGTTTGAATAAAGCGTAATTACATTGAAAATAAAATGTAAAAATAAACTATGTTCTTTTACTAAACTAATTCCAAAGTTTTATTAAAATCAATTCATTTAATCAGATACAATATAATTTTTAACATCACTCTAAATGGATATCATTTAAGCTATCACCAATTTAATTAGTTTTGCGTTCCTTAAATAATAG
Organism: Xestia xanthographa; assembly: GCA_905147715.2. Lineage (NCBI taxonomy): Eukaryota > Metazoa > Arthropoda > Insecta > Lepidoptera > Noctuidae > Xestia > Xestia xanthographa. Next base: position 8,165,430 of record LR990660.1, on the reverse strand, counting down.
GGTTTGCCCTCAAAATAGTAGATTTGTCACCAAAATGTAGTCACCAAACATTATAAAATCAATTCCACAATAAATCACCTAAAATCATGAAGATATAGGGTCTAGTACCAAATAAATGTTTTTGTATGTAATATAAAAGGTTTGTCCTAATAAGTATTTAAGCAAACTAATTTAAAGAGATCACCAATAAATCATAATTATTATGTAACTAGAAAATAGAGACCCGGTCGACGGACCTACTTCTGAATGGTTTATAAAAAAATAACCACGAAGGGTATGGCGGGGTCTATTCGCTCGCTTCGCTCGCTCATTCGACCCCGCCATACCCTTCTAACCTAATCTATCCGTGTCGGGGTGCCCCAAGTCGGCCTAGGCAAAACTAGTTTGTCATCAACCACCTCATTAAAATTATAAATTTATGTATTAAATTAACTATGTATTAAATTAAATAACTGAACAAAATAAAATGTACTGTATGTAATGTATGTGTTTTGTCACTGTATTAGTGACAAAATAACAAATAAAACGAGTCGCAGTCAGGGATCGATAATCGATTTATTTGGTGACAGATCTACCATTCTGAGCACAAAGCTATTATTTAAGTAATAAAACTATTATTATAAGAACGAAGTTTATATTCATGTAATGCACTACAATGTTATTGGTAATCCATCTCTTATTTTACACATATATTAACATTAATTTGATAATTGGAACCTGGGCCGGCAGTCTCGACATAGATAGCGACAAATTCGCTAACTTTCGATCGCCGATTACTAACGAATAAATTCAGTTGCAATAATTATGTTTGGAAGAAACGCATCTTAGACGTTGAGACTAGCGTTACTAGCAAGCATCATCATTGCAACCCAATTTATTCGTTAGTAATTAGCAATCAAAAGTTAGCGAATTTGTCGCTATCTATGTCGAGACTGCCTGCCCTGGGAACACTTGTTTAACTGAGAACAAACATATTTCGTGGCGATAGATCTATTTATTAGGTGATACAACTTGATGACAAATATAAATTTTGGTGACAAGAAATATAGTCCCCACTCTAAATTAGAATAAATTACGACGCATAAGCGAGCACGCATTAGTACGGCCCGAGCGCCCATCGACGAAGGACCTGTGCCATTTTCTTCCGCGTCCCGATTTTCGAGCGTATCTATCGTAAACGCATTATTATACTACGACTACAACATTTTGATTCTCTTTGTATTTTTTTTTATTTAGGTTAGAATTTCGTTTATTATCAAGTAAAGTATTATTTTAGTAGTTTGTAAATGAATTGTTATATTTCTGTTTTATTAGTTTTATCAATGGGGGCGTAAGGGTTGTATTATCATTGTGTCAATATAAGGAAAGAATAAAAGAAAAAAGAAACAGAAGTGAGGTGGATATTATTTTTATTTGCAATTCATATACATAGTTATCGATCACGTAAGGTGAAAGCGCAAATTTCTTAACGACTATTTCATTGATGAGTTGATTATAACTCCGCAAATCCATTATTTGCTACGATCGCGAATCATATTTTGTTCAACATACAACCTGACTCTGACATATAAATTTTCTTTTCTTAACATATAATTATATCGACATGGAATATAGAACCTTAATTACGATTTGAAGGGTTTGAAAACACTTAACACTCCTTTAAAAATATTTGGGGTCCGAAATTTGATAGCTAAAATCCGAATAGAAAAGAGAGGATAGTACTTTTAGAAGAGACGCCGTGCAGGGTACTACTTAGTGGAAAGTGATTCAATAAAATTGTTTTAGTTACAACTAGCTGTGCCCGCGGCTTCGCTCACGTCAGCGCGTATTCTTTTGGCATTATCAGGAAACATTACATGAGAACGTGAAGTCGTAGTATATTCCTGACATCTTCTACAAAACAACATACTAATAAACTGACTTACTTTAAATTTTAATTAAAACTTGTTAGTACTTTTTTAGGGTTCCGTACCCAAAGGGTAAAAACGGAACCCTATTACTAAGACTTCGCTGTCTGTCCGTCTGTCTGTCACCAGGCTGTATCTCATGAACCGTGACAGCTAGACAGTTGAAATTTTCACAGATGATGTATTTCTGTTGCCGCTATAACAACAAATACTAAAAACAGAATTAAATTAATATTTAAGGGGGGCTCCCATACAACAAACGTGATTTTTTTAGCAGTTTTGTCTAATGTTTTTAGGGTTCCGTACCCAAAGGGTAAAAACGGAACCCTATTACTAAGACTTCGCTGTCTGTCCGTCTGTCTGTCACCAGGCTGTATCTCATGAACCGTGACAGCTAGACAGTTGAAATTTTCACAGATGATGTATTTCTGTTGCCGCTATAACAACAAATACTAAAAACAGAATACAATTAATATTCAAGGGGGGCTCCCATACAACAAACGTGATTTTTTTGCCGTTTTGTCTAATGTATAGATAATGGTACGGAACCCTTCCTGCGCGAGTCCGACTCGCACTTGGCCGGTTTTTTAAATAATGGTACGGAACCCTTCGTGCGCGAGTCCGACTCGCACTTGGCCGGTTTTTTTTTGCCGTTTTGTCTAATGTATAGATAATGGTACGGAACCCTTCGTGCGCGAGTCCGACTCGCACTTGGCCGGTTTTTTTTTTAATACCTACTAAAGGAACTCGTAGTAAATTTTTGAGGGGAATCAATTTAGATGGCCATCGACACGAAAGAAGTTTATGAACAAAGCAAATAGATGCAATTCATGATATATCATAGGTACACCTACACAGAGTAGGTATTCTTAAAAAAAATCTTTCAACTCTGAGAGGAGAGCATAATCAGTCGATCAAAAGTAAGAACATGGAAAAACCTCGTTACGGAAAAATACTGTAAACGCTTGAATTTAATGCATTTAAGGAACCAGAAAGAGTATACAGGGTGGAATTTTGTAATGCCACCTGGAGGGAAAGTACTCTTAATACCGGAGATAGCAAATTTTACTCAAAGGAAACATTCCTTCATTTTTAAAAAGAAATTAATCTGCATTCAAAGATTTTGAAAATTCGCGTGCTACTCTCGGGAATCAAACCGTCTAAATTCCAAAAAAATAACACCCTGTACTTTTATAGCACCAATCGATAGGGTAAATCATAAGGATCAAATCCCTCTAACAAATACGATAAATTAAATGAAAGGGAAACTATGAAATTTTAACTTATAAATTCAATGGGATAAGATAAAGCACTTTTAGTCAATGGTCCATCCAATTCCGAACATAGTAAACAATTCTCTTTTGACGACTTTTATTAATTAAAATGACGAAGAAGTATTTACATAGGAATATTGCAATTTGCACAAACAAACACATGCAAATTGCAATCTTCTTCTGCAATCTTATTCTCTTCAATTGTAAAGGTCCATCATTTTATTAAAGTGCTTTATCGTACCTATTGAATTTATAATTTAAGATTTCATGGTTTTCCTTTCATTTAATTTATCATGTTTGTTAGAGGGATTTGATCCTTATGACTGACCCTATCGATTGGTGCCATAAAAGTACAGGGTGTTATTTATTTTGGAATTTAGACGGTTCGATTCCCGAGTGTGTCACGCGAATTTTCAAAATCTTTTAATGCAGATTAATTTCTTTTTAAAAATGAAGGAATGTTTCCTTTGAGTAAAATTTGCTATCTCCGGTATTAAGAGTACTTTCCCTCTAGGTGGCATTACAAAATTCCACCCTGTATATGCGCTTCGAAATGAAGATTAATCATTATTCATGTTTATCAACCTACCTACCTACTAAATATAATAAAAAGTATAATAATAAATATGTAATAGAAACATACACATAAAAACATATTAACATAACATATACTTATTTGTGTTTTATTAGTTTAGAAGGGTTTAATTAAAGACTGAATAAATAAATTATATTTTTGCATATATCTCAAACCAAGGTGCATTACGATTATAACGGCCCAAAATTATTTAGTCCGTCTCGACACTCGCGCTGCATTGTTCGCGTTGTGTAAGTGTGGATAGCTACGCACACATATACAAAGCTGCGGTCTTTTACCTAAACTCGAGCGTTTGAATTTTGTGAAATGGCTCTTAAGGATCCTACCGACACTGAGGCGCGGGACAAATACAAGAAGCGTCGAGCGCGGGCGCGGCGGCACTTCTCTTAAATTTCCTACAAAATGTATTGAAGAGGTGAGGCGCTAGAATTCCCCAAATGCATCCCTGTGTTCACCCGCGACTCGCCTTTCCGACACCGTTAGCGCGCCTGTTCTGCGCTGCACCGACGCCACGCCCGCGCCACACCACCGCCCGTCGCCTCTTGTATTTGTCCCGCGCCTAAGTGTGAATGCTGTGCTCCCGACCAGACTGTTCTGATGAGACCAACTTGCTGCATTTTTCAAAATGTCTATACACTTGCATTTTAGAACAAAATGCTACCGATGGCGACGCCGCGATTAAGAGGCCGGGGAGCGTGAATTTGTCCATACAAACGTAATACCAAAATCATTTTCAGTCTGAGCATATTTCCACCTTAATATGCTGTTATTCGGAACAAGATGGTAATTACCTAGGTTTCCATTGTTTTTTTTTTGCAAAATACTTATCAAGAGCGAAATGCAATCAAATTGAATATCTCACATTTTTACAGTATAAATACGATGTTTTCATCTCATCTGTTCTATATTAAAAACGGTAGTATTTGTAACATTGTTCAAATGGAAACATGTCTTATATTGTTAAGTTAAATAATATTCATCATAGTTTTCATTCATCATTTTTGGTATTACGGCACACATTCAAATTAATCACAAATGTTCATCGGAAGTCGTGCCATCGCATCAAGCATTGAGCTGGGGCGGGGCGCGGCCGCGCGGGGCGAGGGACAGTACATTTGGATGTGTTGAGTATAGTGACAAAATATGTAAATGTGTGCCTGCGCACCTCGCCACCCGGCCGGGCCGGGCAATTCGTTCGTCAATGTTAGACGATTACTTGATTGCATTGTGCGTGCGTATTTGTTTGCCAATTGTATCGTAATATTTCTGACACTTCTTTACCTATGCTACGGATTTGGATTTAGATTTGCCTTGTGATTTGGAATCGAGTAACCTACCTACCTACTTTAGTACGACTTTTGTTTTGTTTACGGACTTCGATATTTGCTTACGATTTGGTTAAATTTAGGTTACAAAACAGGTACCTACATAAACATAATTATATGAAGGTTAGCAACATGGACTCCAAACGTTGGGATGGGATGTAGGTATCTCACAGTAAGTATCTACCTACCTTTTTGTTTTCATATTTTTTTAAAACTCAGACCAAAAAAATGCCTGCCACATATTTTTTCTCGTTCATAATCGAAATTACATTACACTGGGTTAGTACATACTGAATTAGATGTGTTTAGGATTCAAATGTCCGACTAATAGGTTTCATTCATAATCATAACATAAGGGTACCTAGGTACGTCCTACCGACTAAATAAATATTATGTTTTATTTTACAAGCTTTGATATAGTTTCACGTGTCCCGATGTTTGTCTGTAATCTGTAAGTGCAAGTAAAATTTGATCCACTTCCCGATTACATACTTGAGCTGAAATTTTGCACGCATATGTAGGTACAAAGGTGGCCATAGGAATTCTATAATGTAACGATGTAACCCCATCAAGTTTGAACTTGTTTGATTCGTCGTGACGAGTACTTTGTCTTTAGGGTCCAGGGTCTGATGATGGAGCTAGAAGGTGTCCATGGGAACTCCGTTATAAAACGACATAACCCCATCGAGTTTGGGCTCGTATGATTTGTCTTGACGAGTACTTTGGTGCTAGGTGGTATCCAGGGTCTGATAATGGAGCTGGAAGGTGGCCATTGGAAGTCCGTAATAAAACGACATAATACCGTCGAGTTTGGGCCCGTTTGATTGATCTTGAAGAGTAAATTGGTCCTAAATGGTAATCAGGGTTTGATGATGAAGCTGAAAGGGGGGCCAAAGGATCTCCGTAATAAAACGACGCAACCGCTTCGAGTTTGGGCTCGTTTGATTCGTCTTGATGTGTACCTACTACCTACCTACTGCCTACCTACTGCCTACCTACTGACTACCTACTGCCTACCTACTGCCTACCTACTGCCCACCTACTGCCTACCTACTACCTACCTAATTTTAGGTTCTAGGATACTTATGCCGGTTTCCTTTCCTCACGATGTTTTCCTTCACCGTTTTGAGAGCAGAGTTGATGAATTACACAAAGTAATGCGCCTGCCTGGGTTCGAACCTACGACTTAGGAGCGGGCAGTATTATAAGTACTAAGTAAGTCTATGGGCGCGGGACAAATACAACACACGGTAGGTATATCGTTTATCGTCACATCCTCGTCAGCGCAATGATATACCGTGTAGCCTAAATTGCACGTTATTTCCATGTATTTTGTATGATATTTGAATGGAATAGGAAGCCGCCCGCGCCATGTCCGCGCCCGACGCCTCTTGTATTTGTCCCGCGCCTTACTGTTCGTAAGTCGGGGCCGCCACCACTGAGCCACCAGGGGGTCTAAAATGGCCGCTTTATCAGAATCGTAATATGAATCACGTTAAAAATTTAAAATTTTTAAAATGGACTTTAACCTCATAAACATAAAGTCCATTTTAAGAATTTTAAATTTTTGACGTGATTCATACTAAGATTCTGCGTGGATTCTGCTAGAGCGGCCATTTTAGACCCGCAGTACGTACCTACTTTTATTTCAGATTTTCAGTTATCTACATTAGTGGTATAGAAAGAGTAGTAAGTAACCCAGATTTTTTTAGGGTTCCGTACCCAAAGGGTAAAAACGGAACCCTATTACTAAGACTTCGCTGTCTGTCCGTCTGTCTGTCTGTCCGTCTGTCTGTCACCAGGCTGTATCTCATGAACCGTGACAGCTAGACAGTTGAAATTTTCACAGATGATGTATTACTGTTGCCGCTATAACAACAAATACTAAATATAGTCAATGGTACGGAACCCTTCGTGTGCGAGTCCGACTCGCACTTGGCCGGTTTTTTTCAACAAAGCCTAGATTTTGAGTTAATCTAACATTTGAGATAAAAACATTGTAGACAGATTTCCTAAAAACGCATTACTATTCTGCACATATACTAACGATTGCACAAAGTAACTAACAAAAATAAAGCAAACAATGAACATGATAACTACTAAAAAGGTAAACACCAAACACTATTAACACACGCTTAAGTAAACACTATTCACACACGCTTACGCGCGGTTACGCAACGGGCCGGGGAGTGTGAAACAGAGACAACAATATTTCAACGTGTTTTTGCCTTCGCTTCGAATTGCAGTTGCGAGCGGATGGCGCCGCACTCTTAAGATGGCCCACATAGTGGGTTCGAGTGATTTGATAAAACGTACTATAAATTAATAGATGAGGAGTTTTGTGAGAGCCACAATTTTCTTGGACTGGGCGAAATATCAGAATAAGAGTTGATTTCTCGCAAAAGCAACGAAACTTACGCAATACATAAGTAAATTATAGCTAAAACATACCCGCTATGGGTGAAATCGACCCTGATACCAGTAGATGTAAAGCTCCGGATTCACAGTACAATTATTTTTATAATAGAAAGTTATATCCTTGGCTTAAAACTCAGATTACAGTATTATCAAATAACAAGCACGACAACATTTGTTACTCAAGATTACAAGTTTCTTATTACTGCATAAATGTAATATCGATTGCAACTTGATTCCTATTACTATAATATTTACTGTTCTATTTCATTTAGTTTTTATACAAGAAAATCCTAGAGAGCTGTAATATACGGTCATGGCCTACATTATCCAGACGTTCTTGACGTTGATGCAAATACATTTCAGATAGCAGCATAAAGTACGTTAGAGAAATTAGGACGTTCCAAACATCTAAAAAAGTGAGCCGTCACGAGACGCCTGGCAAATGTGAAACATCGAAATTATTATGTACAGGTAATTTCCAAACATCTAAAAAAGTGAGCCGTCACGAGACGCCTGGCAAATGTGAAACATCGAAATTATTATGTACAGGTAATATGCTTCAATATAAAAAAACAAAAACATAAAATAAAACAAAATCACTGGATTCAAAAAAGAAAATCCGCTGTGATCGAACTCGAAGTCACGAGATTGTAATCCAGCGCTGTGCCCCGAGACCAGCCGGCTTGTTGTAAACCGAGGCGAAATATGTAGATCTTATGCTGCTTCAACAGGTCGGTAATGTTCGGGATTGTTCGGGCCGGGTTGACAACGTGACAGTTGGCAACGCGTCGCCACGGCATGCGTCGCCACGCCATTTTTTGGTTATACTCACGCTTATAGGTGTTTCACATCAATAATATCGTCTTGGCGGGAAAAATCGATACTACATAGGGGTCGTTCTTTAATCCCGTCAGCAGTGCAAGTAGGTACGTAGCACTCGATTCGATACGATTCGATAAATCTGACTGTTATTCTCGATAAAATGAGTTTTTAACCAATCGAAAAGTCGGATTTATCGAATCGTATCGATTCGATCGTTATCGATTGCTACGTACTTGCAGTGCAGGTTCGAAAGGGGGGGGGGGCGGGGGGGGGGGGACTGGATTAATCACGACGGGGATGACATGACAATCACGTGTATTTTTTCGTGGGAGGAAGAAAATATATTTGAAACAAGTCCGAGCCTGAATCCTAATTCCGAGCAAGCGAATTAGAGTCTATTTTTTTCATGACTGCAAATTCTTACCAATCTGATCTTTTCAATAATAAAAAATTACGTACAAGGGGTGCTGGAAGGGGGAGGGGGCAGCCTTGAACCTCACTACGTATCACCAAGGGGGAGAGGCGCTACAAAAAAGGCCGCAAAAACCTCACGCGATTAAGGACGGTTCCATAACAAAGTATGTCTGTGTGTCTGTCACCTTTTTACACCTAACAGCTGAACCGATTTTGTTTCACTTTGGCATGACATGGAATAACTTTTATCCCGGTTGATACGCTCCTGAATAGGCTTGTGTCCTGAAAAAATCTAATAAGTCCGTCAGTTAGATTATCAAAAAATATTTGACACGTATTTTTTCTTTTGTTACGTAAACCAAAATTTATTGACGAACATGCGACGCTTTTAAAATTATCAATACGTCACGCCATGCTATAATTTTTAGTGCGTTGTGAGGTCACGAGCCCGAGTTTTGATGCGTTTTATCTTTGTTAATATTCATTGATTTACAAAAACAAAAAATACGAGTCCATTATTTCCAATTCTGACGGACAGATTTGCAAATTATTGATGGTGGAAACTAGCCTATTCCTGAGGGATAATTTATGTGGGGCAAATCGCGGGTGGAGGCTAGCTAGTCTTTAGTAAACGAATGCAACTGACAAACAAAGAAAATAGATGTTGACACTATTATCACACCCAACGTAATTTCATGTCTTCAATCCGTGCCAAGAGATTTATAAATTACGACGCAGTTACAAAATTAAAAGGTTAATGTACTTTTTTTATGAAATTGTCGTGTTATAGCCAGTTTTCAGTGCTGGATGAGTAATATCTATTTGCTAAAGTGAAGGTTGGGGCGAAAGTACAAGGGCGCGGTTTATTGGCAGCCGGCATGCTATGTGACATGTAATGCTTATAACATACTGGATAGTCTGATATTTTCATAGGCTTGTTTTTTTTCTCCGACTAAATTCCGCCCTCGGCTTCGCCCGTGTAATTTTTTGTTATAACCTACTTATTTACAAAACTAAATATCATTTCATTTCATAAACCTAACTATTCAAATAAATAAAAATTGAAGTGCCCGTTTGCAATTTCAAAATAACAGCTATTGCATATGAAAGTATATACGGAAACTGTCTGTTTGTTCCGGATAATCTCTGAAACGGCTAGACCGATTTTGACGGGACTTTTGCTGGCATATAGCTGATGTCATAACGAAAAAAATAAAACCCTTGAAATTGTTTACAAATTCCGATTCTAATAGGGAAGTCAGATTTTTATAATAATTTCATGCGGACGAAAGTCGCGGGGCCCAGCTAGTTTATAACTATAGTTTATTACTATAGTCTATAAAGTTAAAAATAAATAAATCTTCATGTTTCTTCAAGTCATAAAAGACTGACAAAAGGGGCCGGTCTAATAGTTTATTGCAATCACAGCCGTAAATCATTTGTAAGGGACAATCCCAATGTAGTAGACATAAGTGTAGTATGACGATATATTACACATCCATATTATTGACGATGACGACATGAAATGACGTGATCTGTCGCAATTCTAGCGATACTTATCTAACGGTTTCAATCTCACCAATCACAGACGTAACAAGAGTCCAAAAAAAGTCATGACGTCAGAAGTTCAGAACTACAGGTATATAACGTAAAATCAATGCGTAATTACGCGTTTTGCTTGAGCATCATACCAAAAATACTCTTGATCCTACTTCAAAGAAAGATTCAGAGCTTTGATTGAACAGAAGGACCTCAAGTCCATTAAAATTCTTCGTTTACAATTGACGTTATTTTCATTAAAATTAATATCTACATTCATAAACTGCAAATTAAGTTTATGTTAGGATTGAGAGTATCTGAGTAAATAGAACTCATTAAAATAATTGCAAAACAATGTTCTCGATCGAGTGCAAAGTAGGTGCAACAAACACATCAACGATTGATCGGCGAGAATCCGCTACTCGATGCAGACGTTTGTTTTGAAAATACATTCGAATGAAACGTTTTATTTGTTTTTAGAAACATTCGAAAACAGAATTAGATGCAATGATACAACACAGGATATCGTCTGTTCTATTGCTGTAACCTTCATTGCGCACTGACATCATACGCAGACGCACGTGTCTACGAAGTTTACAGTAATGCAGATTATATAGAACTAGTTTTTGCCCGCGGTTTCGCTCGGCTTAGGATGCGGTTTCCACCAGATATGAGCAAGGATATGTAGCGAGGAATGTGTCACGTAGCTAGAATAGCTGAAGCTGTGAAAAAGAAGGTATCATTGGTTAGTTTCACACACATCCCTCGCAGTCTTATGGTCGGGCACGTTTTAAATGTCTACGACACTTGGGGTTAATGTAGCTTCCCATTAGTGAAAGAATTTTCGGAATTGGATCAGTAGTTCCGAAGATTGCCCCGTACATCCAAATATTGAAATCACAAACAGACACATCAACTCTAATTGATTAGATGTGCAGCACTGATGTGTTAAATTTAGCGCAAAATACATAATTCGGGACAGCTGTTCGGTTATTTACTTCAACATGTGTATTTACCGCTGATCTTATCGTTACTAAAACGATTATGAGTTGAAAATGCATGGGCCTCCCGATATTATTACGTCAATTAATAAACATTTGGAGAAGGCACGGTGATCACCGCTTTGGGCAGACTAAAGAGTGGTTGTAGCTAAGTGGATATCTAGCTACGATCATCGGAGGATTTCTGTTTGGTTTTAAAAAAGGATGCAGTTATTACAAGCATTTTCATTTCAACAATTAACATTGTAGTTTCTCTAACCTTCACTTGGCCGCGAATTTCCCGGTACTTATAGTCTTTTTAATTAGTCATTCACAGACAGAATAAACAACGTGCTGTTTTTAAAATTACTCAAACTAGAAAAAATGAAATAAAACAGAACATGTGACCAGGGACGAGGTGGCGGCAGGACACGAAGGAGAATTCTATTCGCGTGATTGTGGAGAATGCAATTGTGTCCCCTCACTCCAGTCAGAAGTAATGAGGAGGAACACCGTGTGTTTTACAGTTTTAGTCAGTAGGAAGGCTCCTACTGACTCCGTCGTCTGTCCTCCGTCGTGGCTGTCGGAGGGGTTAGTCAGGCGACTAACCCCTACGACAGCCACGACGGAGGACATTCATTGAAGATTTCCAAAAGTAAATAAAGGCCACGAAGACGACGGCGAGACGAACTGGATAGGTTTCGTTAAAACTGGAGAAATCGCGGGCTTGCAAAAGATGAAAAAACCCGCCAAGAGCGTGTCGGGCCACGCTCAGTGTAGGGTTCCGTAGTTTCCCGTCCGTCACAATAAGTGTTCCCACTTATGAGTTTAAAGGTGGGTATCCATTATGTAAAAATGCTTGCATATACGAATATACTACAAACTTAGTCCAGAAATTATTTTGTACAACTTTTTGTCTTTTTTGTGCAAAAACTGTTGTTTCCATCAAGTTCAAAATAATTTTCCTAGAAAGTCCTTATAAAGTTCTACTTTTCAGATTTTTTTCATATTTTCTAAACTTATGGTTCAAAAGTTAGAGGGGGGGGACACATTGTTTTTTACTTTTGGAGTGATTATTTCCGAAATTATTGACATTATCAATAAATGAATTTAGGAAACCCCTATTCATTTTTAAATATCTTTCCAACAACATATCACACGTTGAGGTTGAAATTAAAAAAAAAAAAACACTTCCCACTTTACATATAGGGGGGCTGCTACCCTAATAAAACATTATTTTCCAATTTTTATTTTACCACTTTGTTGGCGTGATTGATATACATATTGGTACCAAATTTCAGCTTTCTAGTGCTAACGGTCACAGAGATTAAGCGAGGACGGACAGACGGACGGACGGACAGACATGGCGAAACTATAAGGGTTCCTAGTTGACTACGGAACCCTAAAAAGTGGAAGGAGGTCTTTTACCAGGAGTGAGACAGGGCAGACTATTAAAAATATACACAAGGTCAAAGTAAATTAGCTAGGCAAACTTTACGGCCTGTATTTATCCCTGATGAAACAGAAAAATGGTTTCTTTAGCTCCGTCAAGGTTTTTATAGACAAATTACCATAACCTTACACTAAGGCTCAGTTTTAAGTTTACACATGTGATTATCACACCTTCGCGTTACGTCTGCTACAGGTCATTGTCAACGAAGCCTTTGAGTTAGCTATCAAACTAATTACAAGGGCATGAGTTGTATAAGCAGTTACTAAATAGGAAGGCACGAAGCCGGTTTTAATCTTTAATCCTGGAAACCTAACTAGGTTTACTAACCTAAGTTAAATTGGAGTTGATTAGCGCTAAGCGCTTGTCGACGCAACACAGCTTGCCCAAAATTAAAACACGTGGGCAGTGGGTGAGCGATTGGCTGTTGCGCTGTGTCGCAAACTCGATTACAGCTCGGAACAAATAATTGTATGCCCTAGACCTAGACCCTAGAAGTCGTTGTTAAGGGTCTGGCAGTTTGTGTATGTGATGTTTGTAAACGCACTCACAATACAGGATAAATTGCTAGTGAGGGCAACGTCTTGAAAAAGATCCGTTAAAAAAACCGTTTTCCACTTTTGTGTGGATTTGGAACGCTATGCAATTTTTTTATACCGACGAAAAATTACAACAAGGGTCTAGAATCTAGATTCTAGAATCAAGTACATACCTGAATCCTTGGGAAAAAAAATATGAAGATGCGTATTTTCGTACACCGTCCCTTATAGCATATAGGCATATTATTATTGCTAGTCTTGGTACACAGAGAAAAACCTAAGATGACCTCGAACCATGACAAAAGATGATCATTTGAAGGTGATGTAATGCGTTTGCTTTAGTGCATTAGTAGTACTTTATAATAGAGATGGAACGGTCACAGCGCAAAATTGAATCATCGACTGAAGCCGAAGATAAAATGGGATTGTGCTTTCTGAAAGATGGTTGATGTTTTTTACGAGACCTTTGTGGGTAGTATAAAAACGATAAGGCAGGGAAGGGAGTAAACCCAGTCCCGCAAGGGACTGTTCGAAAGAGATACCGTGGCTCCGGAACACAAAGGGCGATGAAGGAACATGGATGGGTTTTAGTCAGTAAAAGTCTGACACTCCCTCCTGCTCCGCCCAGAGCGGGAGGAGTCATTTGATGACTTCCCATCCGAAAAAAGAAGGGAAGGGAGTAAACAAGACAGGGTCGGGTGGCTTTCGGGACCAGGACCGCGGTCCCGGATTCCCCTTAAAAATTTTTGAAGCCCACAGTTGACAAAAATCAAAATAGATAATATTTTCGTTCTGCAACTCGTACCACGTTTCTTTTTGCGTGGAACTTTAAACTTTATCAACGTTAGGTCTAGTTAGGACGACAAGATTATAACAATATTTTTTTAAGAATTTTTAATTCAAACAAATTGATAAGTTACCTTAGAAAAAGTACTAGGCTAACATAAATTAAAGAAGGTAATTCCATCTTCTACGAAATTTTTTGGTTTTTCCATCATGGGTGTCGTTTCCATGGTTTTTGGAGTCGCTGATAACGAAAATGAGGTCAAAATGAAAATAATACTTTCTTGGATTCATGCACGCCTAGTACTTTTCGTAAGGTTACTAACTAGGCCTATAACTAGCATCTAGACAATGTTGTGATGATTAAATATTTTATAGGCAATAATTTTTCCACACTAACACTTTTACTACTGATTATACTTTTTTCATACGTGGGACGAGTTGCAGAACGAAAATATTACTCATTTTGATTTTCATCAACTCGTCCTTGTGGGACCAGTTGATGAACGACTCAATACGAAATATGTTTGGTTGACCGTACTTTCCCAAGACATAACTTTGTTTTGTTTTCTTGTGGTCCCAAAATACCCCTAAAAAATATTTAGGGGGAATCCGGGACCGTGGTCCTGGTCCCGAAAGCCCCCCGACCCCAGTAACGTCACCCATGACACGCATGTTTCGGATTCATGGGCGTATAGTATAATTTTCACTTCCTTCGGTGAAGGAAAACCAAACCAGCATCCCTGAGAAATATTTCTCGACGGCATGTTAAGGCAAGTCAGAAGCCCATGGAAGGCATAAAAACTTTGACACCAGGATAGGAACTGACCACACGAAAAATAAACAATGGTTTGAGCTCGCTTCGCTTGCTCTTGCATCCTACAAGGCCCCCATTATTTTAAAGTGCAAATGGTTAAATATGCCCCTGAACACAGTTTGCTCAAGTGTGTCAGTGAGACATTTATTTTTAGGCGTTTAAGGATGCACGCATCAGTGACAGGCGCAGCGGTCGTTTACGTCCAGATATTTATAGGCCGCTCGCTGCATATCTATGGCGGTTGTAAATTATTCACGATACGTTATAATTATCTTGTACTTGAGATATGAAATTAACGTTTAAGTAGGTATATCATAATCAATGAGTTTAGCATTAAAAAATATATACTGACAAAAGAATAGCAGTGTGTTTTTGCTTTTGGACATGTTTTGTAGAATTTGGAGAAGGATTTTGCCCCACAAAAAAAAAATATCTACTTAAAAATGTGTTGTCATGTTTTCTTCAGGCCAGTCAACAGTTGGATCACTTTTGTGTTTATATTATTAGCCATGAATAAGTCTCCAGTTGGATAACGAGCTTTCTGAATGACTTGGCTCAACATTCGAGACTAGCAGATACGCTAATACAATATGCACGATACGGTTTCATTCATGGATCTATTTTAAATTGAGTGTATGCTAGTTCAATAATAATAATATTGTTAGTAATAAATATAGGTACTTTGTTTCTTTGTTTTTATCTGACTGCGGCAGAGGGTTATTATTTCAGCCCGTGTGTATGATATGAATGTATGTTCATCTGCTCCCGCATAACTTCTAAATAACTTATCATAATTCGACAAATGAGGCATCGTTGTAAGCATCTTGTTCGTACGCTGGTTTTAGGTTACTTATTAGACGTTTGAACCAGAGTGATCTAAGTGACATTTTTACCAATACTAAGGTTACTACAAAATCTTACCAAGGGGTATCGTATTACCCAGTACTGAGTTGTGGAGGTCAGAAAGGCAGTCGCTCCATGTAAAATACTGATGCCGACGCCAACATAGTTGGGAAAAGGCTAGGCAGATGATGATAATGAGGCTATTAAATTAAATTAAACAATGGCATTAAAAAATATAATTCTTCCATGCCACACTGATCTAAGTAATGATAATAATAATAATCTCTTTCATACTATTGAAAAATACATACTATTCATACTATTCATACTATTGTGGCCTATATCACTCTGGATCCAACGTCGTCATTTAAGCCCTCATGAAGACATTACTTGAAAAAAGGGCTTACCACACTTAGATTTAAAAACTTCTTGTTAAGCTGCTACTTTATGTTTCATTTTTCAGAGAGTCATATTTAAATATTTGGGTTTCAGTTATTAACTTTTTGAACGCCAGAGCATTATAAAGGCACGCGCGTGTTCTCCACGCCAAGCCACAAATTCTTCCGTTTTTTTGTCACACATACAGGGTGTAAAAGACCTCATCACGAAGCCGTCAACCAAGCGTTCTGTACATCAAACTAAGTAACTTTACGCAAAAATTATTGCTGAGAAACGACTTTCTTTTTTGGGGTGAAAGATCATGTTTTGTGGTAGAACTCAATGTAACGTACTCAACACATTGTGCTAATAGATGGATTGAATAGTATGGGGGTCGTGGATGTGTTTATCCTACATTAAAAACTCGTACTTAAAAAAAAACTTGTCAAAAAGTTCGAACTTTGACCCCCAATATCTCCGTAACTAGAAGGTTCCCAGGTATGGTGTAGAACAAAAAAATGATCGCAATGACGAGGAGAACAAGTGCCTTTCGGCTTCGTTAAGAGGTGTTTTACACCCTTTATGTGTCGTTTGGCGTACAGAGTACGCGCTTGCTTGTCACATATATGTGACAACCGCGTTCAAATAGTAAAACTTATACTTGTATTATAGAAGTTGGAACTTTGACCCCCAATATCTCCGTAACTAGAAGGTTCCCGGGTATGGTGTACAACAAAAAAATTATCACAATGACGAGGAGAACAAGTGACTTTCGGCTTCGTTAAGAGGTGTTACACCCTTTATAAAGAAAGACCATCGTCAATCTTTTTGAGGGCGCAATATTATTTACTCGCGATTCAAATGGCCTTGCGACATGCGAAGATGAGGCACGGCCTAACTTATTCCGGAACTGAGAACATCATAATAAATAAACATATTTTAATATCACTATGCTGCCTCCAGTAAGCTTTGATAACAAAGTTTCAGTTCTGATAAGGAATTATTATGTTTGTAATCACCAGGATACTAACCTGTAAGATGATTTCATTAATATAGCAAACTGATTCATAAGTAAGATAACACAGTGAACTCACTCTTCAAATATTGCATGACCTAATGTCTAAGATAAAACAAGTGGTATTTGGAAAATCAGTCAAGCCAGAAGTCAAGCAGTCAGTGGCTATACTATAGAAGCCATACATACGTATTGCCAACATGATTACACTTATGATCTCACTCATGCTAGCTATAAATTCTTTTTTTAATTAAAAGTGTGTAGTGTGTGTGTATGCCATAAGTATGCATGTTACACTTTTAATTAAAAAAATAATTAACAGCTAGCATGAGTGAGATCATACGTCCGACACTCAGGTCAACAACAACAGCCCATTACGTCCACTGCTGGACATAAGCCTCTCCCATGATGGGAGGAATATGCCGTAATCTTCACGTTTGGCAGGCGGATCGGAGATCGCAGTGATGAAAGTCTAACAGAAAACGCTGCTGCCCATTCTCTGGTCTACGGAGGCGCAAGGTGTTCTGCCTCAGACATAAGTCGCCTTATACGACACCCGTGAGTGTAATGGGTTGGTTCTATTCTACTCTGCCGGATACCACACGGCTTCACGGCACACTCAGGTCAGCTAAAGTGTTACTGGGTTTTTCTTACTTCACACTTGACTTACATCACATCACTCATTTCACATGAGACTTAAACTTACCTGGCGAAATGTTTATTTATATATAACTAGCGGACGTCACGCGGTTTCACCCGCGTATTTCCCGTTCCCGTGGGAGTACGAGGATAAAATATAGCCTGTTACTCAGGGCGAATGTAGCTTCATGATGGTGAAAGAATTTTTTGAAATCGGCGCAGTAGTTTTTGAGTTTATTCATAACAAACATACACACAATAGTAGATTTTACAACAAGTGCACAAAACGAACCATTTTCATCCGAGACTTTTAGCAGCCCGAGCCGAAGGCGAGGGCTGATAGTAATGTCGAGTTTAAAATGGTTTTATGAACGAGTTACCTATAAACTCTTTTTCACTTCGATTGCGAGGAAATAAAACAGTAGTATAAATTGATGAAATTAATAAACGCACGAAAAAACAAGAGCTGTTTCCCGCCGATTTCTTTTTTTGAAATGTTACGACATTGATATTAGGCTTCGGCTAGTAGGCTGTATACAGCCTACTATTAAATTAATTTTGTAATAATAATTTTGTTAAATTAACGTAGGTACATGAATTTAATTTTTTATATCTATTATGTCTTAAAAAACACATACCTACTTAATGCAAATAATTTAAAGTAAATATTATAAAATAACAAATTCTATCTATGAACTTCTTATTGCGTTTGGCTGTATGGCTCATTTTCTTTGCTTTAATATAGATACATTTATGAGTAGATACGTTAATGCCCTTGTGCACAAAATTCGATTTTGTGCAGCCTATATCCTGCACAAACAAGCACTTTCAGAGCATGAGAAGTAAAAAAAATACAAATTTTTCCTCTTCATAATATTAGTGTAGATGAGTTATGCCCGACTTAGGTGTGTGTATTACCTCTGCTTAACCGTTCAGGGATTACAGGCGTGAGAATTGTGTAAAAAAAAAAATGTGACTCACCAATCAAAGCCGGCACAATACTCTTTGGTACAGACACTTCAATGACATTCATTCGTGAAGTCTTCACTTTTTTTTGGTCATACTCATCGTCCTCATCCTTTTTGAATAAATAGTACATTACAAATGCACTGACTGTCACCAATGAAATCCCCAGGCCTATGGGTACCAGTAACTTCGACTGCATTGTGCTGGAACAAAAAAGTTTTTTTTTAAACGAGCATAGACAATGAGGGCTATCGCGTTTGAGCTCACCAGATTGCGCCACTGGCGAGTAAGGGTATTCATTCTATTTAAATCATTAGAGTACCAAAAAGTTTATCTTTATTGTTAACTTCAGATATAATCTACTACTAATACTACAACAGCCCATAACGTCCACGGCTGGACATAAGCCTCTCCCATGATGGGAGGAATTTGCCGTAATCTCCACGCTTGGCAGGCGGATTGGAGATCGCAGTGATGAAAGACTGACAGAAAACGCTGCTGCCCATTCTCTGGTCTACGGAGGCGCAAGGTGTTCTGCCTCAGACATTAGTCGCCTTATACGACACCCGTGAGTGTAATGGGTTGGTTCTATTCTACTCTGCCGGATACCACACGGTAGATATAATCATATTTACAATATTTTCGCTAAAATTTGCAAGCGTGAAACACACACATCATTCTTCCTCCAAGTACTAACAAATTAGATCCTAATTTGTAATATAAAATCCATGTCATGAATCAAGAGTGGCTCAATCTTGACTTTTTTTTTCGGATGGGAAAACATCAAATGGCTCCTCCCGCTCTGGACGGAGCAGGAGGGAGTGTCAGACATTTACTGACTAATACCCATCCATGTTCCTTCATCGCCCTTTGTGTTCCGGGCCACGGTATCTCTTTCGAACAGTTTCGCAGCCCCAGCAGGCATCGGCCCTTGCGGACCCCTTCGTTTTGCTGACATCTCTTTGAGGCGCGCGTGGAACACGAAGGCGCCGTCGACACGACCTGGGGCCCTACTCTCTAACGTCCGTCCGTCCATCCGTCTCTATCCGTCGCTCTCACTCGCACTCATCTGCAGACGTGCGCGAGTGGGACTGATAGAGACGAACGGACGGACGGACCTTAGAGAGTAGGGCCTCAGGTCCACGGTCCACAGGCCCGCGCCTACGGTGGCCGGTGCGTCTCCCGCGGCGGCTGGGACGTAAGGTTCTCTCCCTCTCACGTTCCGCCACCTCCTTCGCTAGCATGACTGCTTCGCAGAAGGTGACGGCGGCGGCGCGGCGTAGTCCTGAAGACCTTACTCTACACTAACGCCTCTAGCGACGAATTCAAGCACGATAGCCCCATTGATTTAGGATGACATCTATTTGTTGCATTCTCCCCAGTAGGAGTAAAATATATTCAAATATTTAATACATATAATTAGATTTTTTTTTTTATTTTTCGGATGGGAAATCATCAAATAACTCCTCCCGCTCTGGGCGGAGCAGGAGGGAGTGTCAGACTTTTACTGACTAAAACCTATCCATGTTCCTTCATCGCCCTTTGTGTTCCGGGGCCACGGTATCTCTTTCGAACAGTCCCGCAACCCCGGCAGGCATCGGTCCTTACGGACCCCTCCCTTTTTGCTGACTCTCTTTGAGGCGCGCGTGGAACACGGAACACGCCGTCGACACGGCCTGTCATCATGAGACGGACGGACGGCGAGCTAGCCCATAGCCCACCGTCCACAGGCCCGCGATATAATTAGACATCATTTTTGTAATTAGTAATCAAAATTACTTCTGAACAATAAATAACAGACAAAATTGAATGTAAGTACTTACATTATAAATTTTACTAAGACGTCACAGAAACAATTTTTTATAAAATATCATAAATCATAACTAACTTGTAACTAAAAGATGACATCAAAATATTTATTTTTTTTGCTAAGTTTTGGGTTAATCTCGCAGTAAGTTTGAATAGTAGAAAAAATTATATAATTGCGTGTAGTTCGACTGTTCAGAATAATGGTTAAATGTAAACAGAGGGTCAGGCGGCCGCATTGAGCAATTCCTCATAAAGGGAATCATTACCCTATTTCCTTGCAGATTCCAATAAAGGGTGTAAACAGACCATTGACGCAGTCGTCACCCAGACTGTATTACGGAACTCCGAAGTTTAAAACTCCGATGTACGTTATTCAGAATGTTCGTTATCACGAAGTACGTTACTCCGAAAGTACGCTATGACGAATTACGTTATTCAGAATGTTCGTCATCGCGAAGTACGTTACTCCGAAAGTTTACTATGACGAATTACGTTATTCAGAATGTTCATTATCGCGAAGTACGTTACTCCGAAAGTTTGCTATGACGAATTACTTTATTCAGAATGTTCATCGTCGAGATTCTGAGAGAGTATTTCGTTTTTATGTATATGGATGTTAGGATATTTATTATGAACTACAACAATGTCTGTCTATAGCTGCAGAAATAAAAAATCATAATGTAAATAAGGTAGTGGTTTAATAAATTCAAAATATGCTTAAGTACCTTCCAACATGAGGTAATAAACGAAATAAACACTTTTCTGTGTACTAAATATAAACATAACATAAAATTAAATAATTAGTCCGTAATTTGGTTGGTATTTCTTATTGGGTTTTTTGGATAATTTGCCCAGGCCGATCAAAACTTTCCCCAGCTCTTTTTTTTAATGAAGCCCTTACAACATTCGTCTTCGCAGCATCTTGGTTTGTTTCATAGAGGTGTAAGACGCCGTTTAGTTTACTAATGTAGTGATTATCTTCGACCTTTTTTGTAACTGCCACAGCACCACAACTCGAAGACGTTCTTCGAATGCAATTCCAGTAATATGTATTGTCGCATTTTTTATTTGAAGTATATTAAAATCCATCTTGCAGCAACTGGTCTTTATTTTTATGTGATTTCACGAATTCGCAACGAACTTGCATGTTCGCAGAATAAAACACAGAATTATAGATTGTAATGCACAAACGCAATGGCATAAGTAATATCAATTTACTTTAATTTTCTTTAATTTAATTTAAGTAATATTTATTTAGCACTCAGTACATCAAATTCGGTAACATTGCACTAAGAACCGGCCAAGTGCGTGTCGTCATTTTATGCTATATTTACGAAATATTAAACTTCAAAGTGCAAATATTTGTTCCAGCAGGTTTTATAAAATGTTCCAGGCGTCCACCCGTCTAAAAGCTAAACTGCTGGCTTGAAAAGTCTGGAAAAATTCATGATGATAGTGCATTTCATGAACTTTAAGGGCCAAGTTCACCGAAAAGATAACAGTCTGATTATCTAAAAACAGCTGTTTAAAACACATTTTCATGTTCAAAAATGTGTTTAAACAGCTGTTTTTAGATAATCAGACTGTTATCTTTTCGGTGAACTTGGCCCTAAAGCAAAATTATAACTTTATTAGTTTAGCAGGATGGATAATTTTGTACCAAATAGTTGCTTGTGAAAACGGGCTACTACGGAACCCTACACTGCGCGTGGCCCGACACGCACTTGGCTGGTTTTTTTTCTACTGCGTTTTAAAATCAATAAAATATTACCCTTTTGTTTTTGCTATTTCGCATTTCGTCAAGCCTAAAATCTGTCATTATTTTAATATTTCTTCACAAAATCATTCAGGCACTGGGTAGTCAATTTTATAAAATGTTCAACGGTTTGAATGCCCCAGTGTCAAAATGTACATAAATCATGGTCACAATGTTTTAGTGACAAATGGTACACATCTCAAAATGTAAGTACAACAAAAGGTGTGACAGACAAAATGCTCGATTGATGATTGGAAATCACTTTTTCATCATCAAGGGCTTCCAATGTTCCAATCTATACAAGAGTATCTAGTAAGCAAATACTCGTGTATACTTTGTAGTGGCTTAGTTAACTAGCTTGTTCCATAATATACAGTGCTAATACGCATACACAAACTAATCTTGTATAAGGGTTAGTCGACGTAGGCCCGCTACGCGGGGCTCCTATTGCTGTCTGCAGGGTTTAAAGTATCCTAGCATAACCTAACGTCGGGGTTCCCCAAGTCCCGTGCTCGCTTCGCTCGCTCTTGCATCCTAAGTTGAGCCAAAACAAAAAGTTGAGTAAAAGATGAGCGTAACATAGTGATTATTTTATCAGAACATGTTTACGGAAACAGTATTTCTTTCGCAAAATTTCGAAAAAACAAAAAAACATAAAAAAAAATACCAAACAAAAAGATGTACTTTTTTTTTCAGAAGTTTGGGATTTTTTTTTAGTTTTTGTTTTTTCGGAAGCTTTATTTATGCATTTAAAAATGGCATTACAATACGCGAGCAAATTCCTATGGTGGCGTTTTGGCCTTTTATAAATTGGAAACTGAAAGATACACGTGCGCGTCCACGTAACAAACTATACATAATTATACGAGTAGGTAGTACGCAAAACTCGTGTAATAATTATTTTTACAGTCAAATCTGTTAATCGGTCAAATCCACTTTTGACTGGCGTCGCGTCAATCAAAATCCATGAAGTTAAAATGCGTTTTCTGCATTAAAAACATGTTGTTTTAAAACACCCCAGATGTAATAGGGGAGGTGACAAAAAAAAAACTTATCAGTCGGTCAGATAGATAAATTTACAAAAAATATTGGACACATTTTTTCTTTTCTCACGTAAACAAAAAAATTAAAGACGCAGTGCGTCGAAAACTCGCGTGACGTCATATTAGAGTACATTTTTTACTCAAATGTCACGTCGCAAGTTATCTTCGTCAATTTTTATTAATTTGATAAAACAAAAAACACATACTTACCTACTTCTCCAATATTTTTCGATAAGGACTAAACAGAATAATTTGTTTTTAGTCAGTCAGTCAGTCATCCCCATTACTTTGTCCTAGGATTACATGATGTTTTTCAAAGGGTCACAAAAATAAAAAACCTAACAACCTAATAAGTTTTTAATTAAATGTTAGTTATTGCTAAAATAGTTTTGACCTGGCAAAAGTAGTTTTGACTAGTTTTCACCAGTCAAAAGTATTTTTGACTGATTAACGGTTTTGACTGTGACATATACATACATTGTGATCACAGATTTTAATAATTGCCTTACAATGTATATGTGAGCAGATTCCTATGGTTGCGTTGTGGCCATGTACAGAATGGAAATCCGCTGCTCTCAACTAACTTTATAAGAATCTTCGAGTTGACACTGACGCAATTCATAATTTTGAATCTTCATCCATAGCTGTCAAACAGTGTAACCATATTTTTTACGAATATTATAAGAATGGCTAAAAATCTGCTGGGAATTCGAGAAATGATTTGCTATAAGAGGAATTGCACAATGTGGCAGTTCTAGATCCCTAGATAAATTTGTGACCATTTTACGAGTAGGAACATTCTGATTATTGCTATCCGCATCATCCTTTTTGTATGTTAAGTACATTACAATTGCACTGATTGCCACCAATGAAAGTCCCAGGGCTAAGGGTAACTTTGATTGCATTGTGCTGTAACAAAAAAAAGAACATACAAGTATGCTATGATAACTGATGTAAAAGGACTACTAATTTTCCGATTCTTTTTTTTTTTTAATGGAATACATTATCCGAGTGTCTTAATCTATGTTTAAATTTAAAACATTCCCCCAGGTTAAATTTTTGACCATAAAACAAGGAAGGCCATAGACAAAACAAAAGCCATTATATATTGTATCCAATTTAAGTGGTGTTTCAATTAACACTCTGATGAGAATTTTATCAATTAGCTTTTTTTATACCTATTTAGAAATCATTTCAGGGATAGCAAACCAATATTATGATGCGTTTGATGGGCATGCCACCAGTCAAAATGGTTTGCATTTTAGTAAAAGTGACCTCTTACAACTAATTTAACAGTGCAAAAAGTAGTATTTTGGTTATAAATAATGAGTTTTTAGTTGATTTTATTAAATTTTATTATATTTCCAATAATCACTAAGTCATAATTATTTGACTGCATGTCTATGGCCTGAAACATTATCTTTAAAATAAAATATGGGATGTAGATTCATGTAAGAATGCCACTTGTGTTCAAATCATAAAATTCCATGTTTTCTTATTAGTTTTCTGTTTGTTTTGTTTTTTTATTATAATTTGATTAATTTATTAAAATGTCCAAAACATAAAACAATTTTGTAACTTTTGAAGAAAATCAGTCTTGAGCTGTCTTGTTAACCAGTAGTTTGCCCAAGACACTAGCACATCAATTATTTTATGTATCGAAGTACCTACAAGTTTGAATAGTACACAAGTAAAAAGGCCTCATTCAGCAATTTCTTTAACAACGAATACATTTCCGAATTCCCAGTATTTAAAAAGGCGGTTTTAGCGTTCGAAATAGGATTTAATAGGAATCATATTAGAAATCGTAAAGTGGTGTTAATAAAATGAACAAAAGATCTGCAGGAGCATTTTTCAGCGGGGATTTTCAAGGAAAAATTGAGAAAAAATATTACCCTTTCCATCTGAAGACCAGAGTGCAACATGGAAAGTTAAAAACAGTCACGTAAAATAGAAATTCTGATCTATAGATGGCTTTATTCACAGTATAAAATAGGCTGTTGTGCAAATTACCTTGTGCCGATGCCGATTTTACATAAAACTATCTAATGTATGACATAATAACGAGAGTAAAAATGACTTCAGACCAGTATTAAGATACTTTGTCGTCTACAAGAATTGAATCATTTATTTACCTTCAACCTTCAACACCAACTAAAAATAAATCGCACCAACAGAATAGCACACTTCTAGAGCGATTTTTCACGTGTATTATTATCTCAACAAACAAACTCGGGCATTTTCGATTTCGACAGAAATAAAATTGACAGACTGGTTTTTTTAATAATCTGTGTGAAACTATTTCTTTCTATCTCTATGGAAACTGTGAATAGAATCTACAGGTAATAAATTAAAATAATCTGTTACAAAACTTACAAAAGTTGTCTATGGAAAAAGAATTTCCTGATGTGATGTTGCCAATAAAAACAAAAAGATCAAAATGGTAGAATCTTGTCTTATTTATAAGTACTTTTTTAGGCCCCGTAAAACGGATCACATTAATTTATCATTTATTAGTATGGCAGTCATTTTCATTGGATACTCTGGGCAAGTGCTAAAAAGGCCACGTTATTAAAATCACAACAAAATGCATTTTAGTTTGACCAATTTTGACAGTTCAGAAACGATAGGCTTGAGCCAAGTTACGTAGGCTAAGTTTGAGCTATGGAGTATTCTCTACAACAGGTTATCATTGTAATGAGATTAAATAAACGGGTTGAGCGTAAACAATGGGTAACAATAAAATAATGGATGGATCCCGGAGTCGATGGGGCAAGTACCTTCTGTGCCTTTTTAAAATTAAAACATAAAATTTTTACCCAACTGCACCAGAAGGAGGGTTATGTTTTTCGAGAGCATGTCGGTATGTATGTATGTATTTATGTATAATTGTTTGGCACGCTCTGTGCCCTGAACGGTTCGATGGATTTTAGCTTGAAAGGTGTTGTTAGATTCGTATTTATTGTGAGAGTGACACTGGGTATACCAAAATAAAAAAGACAAAATGGCGGATTTTTCGCGTCAAATTCAAATGTTTGGCACGCTCTGCAGACTGAACGGCTCGTTAGATTTTAGCTTGAGTGGTGTCGTTAGATTTTTATTTACTGTGAGAGTGACACTGGGTATAGAGTATATCAAAATAAAAAAATAAATCAAAATAGTGGATTTTTGGCGCTAAATTCAAATGTTTGGCATGCTCTGCAGCCTGAATGGCTCGCTAGAGGGCTCATCATGAGGATTTTAAAATGGTACATATAAGTAACTAAAAAGTGTAAAATAAAAAATAAAAAACCTGACTGCGTAAAAAATAACAACGTATAAACAGGACATAATTATTGACTGCAACAGTCGGGACCCGTTACATAATCTAGACTAAAATCATTACATCCAATATGGGTCCCGCCCGACTGTTGCGGTCAATATGTCCGGTTTCCTGAACTTGTTTTTTCTTTTCAGAGTTTTTTAAAGTTTAGTTAATTTTCACGCAGTCTAGTTTTTATTTTTTATGTAACCTATAGGGCTTGGGGTCCTTTATCCACATAACGCCACACTCTTGAATACTTTATACAAGCACGTGGCTATAGTCTTACCTCCATTGTTCCAGTGTTGTCCATTTTGACAACACTCATGGAGATAAGTGGCTTTGAATCTTTGATTGGTATAACTTTTATGAAATAAAAACTCTGTTCATAAACTCTACTTATTTATTCCAAATTATCACACAATTCACAGTTTCGCTGCACAGTATACACTCGACACGTCTTAATGCTACGATAGCCAAGCACGAACTAACTACCGACTGCCTGTCCCCGGCAGTGCTGCCAATAAAAAATTCTCGATTCCCCGACTCAGTGCTGCCAATTCCCCGAAATTCCCCGCTTCTTTTTAATTAATTTGCCACATAATCAACAAAATGATATTTTTGGAATAAAAATACTGCTCTAAACAAACTTTGTTTAATATACTACTAAAACTTTAATAAAATATTATACCTTAACAAAATTAACTCTTACGTCTTTGTACTTCATACTTACCTACTATTCAAAACAAAGTGCAATACAGGTACAAAAAAAAGTTTTTATTTAAATATTATAGTGGCCCTTAATTTATTTGGAATACTAGATTAAAATTCTACAAAATCGTGTTTGAATGACAGTTTTTTAGTTGTGAGTTACCCGACATAGAATAGTTTTAGCCCACGGAAAAAAATGGCCTGGATTCCCCGAAATTACCGGATTTTTGTCATTCTCCGCGCTCTCCCCGCGCTCTCCCCGCGCTAACCCCCAATTCCCCGCAAATCGGGGATTTTCCCCGCGATTGGCAGCACTGGCCCCGGACGGTTTCATTGCCCCACTCTTATTCCCCTACCATAATGAAACTCGGGTTCGTGATTGGCTACAAAAGTGACAGCTAGTGTTGCCATATTTCTAAATAAAATTATGTTACAATGCAAAATCACAACATTCGGCCATCCGATACAGTGCAACCTCCTGGTGCACTCACTCAGTTGCCAGTCAGCAAATAATGCAATTAACAAAACTATACAATAATAAAACAGTGGGAGCTTTTTTTTTTTCATATAAAACACTTTAAAACTTATGAACTAAACGAAATAAGTTAATATAAAACTGCTATTTCACTACTTAAAAATATTCATAGTACCTATTTATCTTAACTTATTATTTTTATATAACATAACAAAATCACAACATTCGGTTAATTTGGTACTTAGAATATAAATACAGAACAATAAACAACTAATAATACTAGAACAGTAAACAACATTATATAAACAATAAATAGTATGGACGATTGTTCATATTTTAGCGCCCTTTTTAAATTTGTTACATACATCTTGATCTATGTGCTATTTGATCGCTGTCGCAAAACAGACAAGGGAATTTCATAATTATTGTTTGAATTAATGTAAAGTTTGATAATTAATTCATCGCGAAACTTTATGCCAAATAAAGCTTCCGCTGCAGATTTTTGAGTGATGGTGGTTACCGTGTTATTTATTATTATCTTGAGTTATCAAAGGGGTTAATTTACAAGAAGGACTATTGTGCCCTACTCTGTTGCATGTTTGGCATCTCACCAGTGGTTTGGGACATTTGTTGTAAGTATGACCTTCAGACCGACAATTGAAACAAATCATTTTTCCCGAGGTGGAATTGAAAGAGTTATTAGTACGAATTGTTGACGTAAAATCGCGTCTTTTGACAAAATATGGAATATCCGAATGTTTTTGTGAACTGAGGAAAGTCAATAAATCTTCTGGCTCCTGACAATTCAATGCTTGTGCACCATTCCTTACAGACTTATCTAAAATACCATGAACAATACAATCTACTGCCTTCCTCCCCGTAATCTCACATCTATTCATCAATGTAAGTTTATCGTAGAAGTAGTCACGCAAACTTTCACTATTCTTAGTAGTACGTGCTAACATCTCTTCAAGAAGTTGCCCATAGTTTTGTTCTTCTGGAAAAGCTTTAATAAGTTTAGTCCGCCACTCCTCCCACGTAAACACAACAGACGGCAGTGCTTCGTACCATTTTTTTTGCAACGCCGACTAATTTTTGTAAAGCGAAGTGGATAGTTTGCTTTTCGCTCCACTCGTAGATATTCGTACATTCCTTAACTTTGTTCAACCAGCTGGACACGCTCTGTGTTTTACTAGAAGGGTCAAACTCGGGAATGACATTATGGAGTTGATTGCTGCTAAATTGAATACTCCGATTGTTTTTTTGCAAGGAAATCATTAACTTCAAAACATCGCCAGCTGTAAGCTCTTCTGTCTGTGTAGGTTGCGCAGGTAATTCAGGGATTGGTTCTGGCAGCTGGTTTATATTCAGACTTCTACCAACCTCTTCAACCTCCCATGAAGTTGTCGACGATTCCCGACTTGTTAAGGCTGCTGCCCGGCGTCTGCAGCGCGGTGTAGGTGACGGTGAAGAAGACTTTCTCCTTTTTCGCCCTTCACTCCTTCGTTCACAGGATGCCTCGCGTCCACTGCGCTCCATCACCTCAGAAAAACATATTAATCAGTGCTTTGGACTTAACTTCTTCGTGCTGTAGTATTTATTTAGTGAATTGAATATGGTTATCAAGGTAAAAAATATTGCTAAAGAGAAAAATAATATCGAAATACCTTTTGGATCTTAAATTATTAACTACTTATTAAATTAACTATATCGTCTTCTACGATAAATAAAAAATATATGTATATATCATTAACTATTTTGACGCACATAGCTTAAGGAATGCTTGGATTAATAGGAACTCCATGACACAGATTGCGACTCATATTGTCAAGGTTGCGATACACATGGCAAATATACGACACACATGGCCAATATGCGACACACATGGCCAATACGCGACACACATGGCCAATATTCGACACACATGGCCAACATTCGACACACATGGCCAACATTCGACACACATGGCCAATATTCGACACACATGGCCGATATTCGACACACATGGCCAATATGCGACACACATGGCCAACATTCGACACACATGGCCAGTATTCGACACCCATGGCCAATACGCGGCACACATGGCCAATACGCGACACACATGGCCAATACGCGACACACATGGCCAATATACGACACACATGGTCAAAGTTTATAATGGATCCTAATTTACTACGTTATAAACTACTATCTACGTTAAAAATGTATATTCTATTTCCCGTAATGTACAGGAAATTAAATTGATTATGAAGTTTCTCGGTTTTACATTTTATTATGTAAGTAACTACACTTATGTATTACTTATTTTTAAACTTTGCTATCGTAGTCTGCAATCAAAGAGTAGCCTTGAACTTGTAATCTGACTGACGACACAAAGAGAAAAGAAAGAGAACAAAAAAGTTCAGCATTACTAAATAATTAATCCAATAATTCCAACAAAATGTAATAATTCTTTTAAATTATTTCTATTATAGAGTTAATGTGTAAATAATGTAAATATTATTAGTCTGTGTTTAATCAAATAAATAATTCTGTATTTGAATATCATTTTTATCTATTAATTATTTCAATTATTCCAATAACTTCGACAAAGTTCCGAAAATGTTACTTGGAAATAAAAATAATAATTTAAAAAAAAAATCTTATAAATTACGTACCCTTTATTTTGTGGAATGCGTAGATAATCCCGCTTCTGAGTTTTTATGAAATAAAAACTCTGTTCTTAAACTCTACTTATTTATTCCAAATTATCACACAATTCACAGTTTCGCTGCACAGTATACACTCGACACGTCTTAATGCTACGATACGATAGCCAAGCACGAACTAACTACCGACTGCCGGTCTGTCCCCGGACGGTTTCATTGCCCCACTCTTATTCCCCTACCATAATGAAACTCGGGTTCGTGATTGGCTACAAAAGTGACAGCTAGTGTTGCCATATTTCTAAATAAAATTATGTTACAATGCAAAATCACAACATAACTAACGTAGGGGTGTCAAAACTTCCCGTATATCGGAACGTGTCCCGGTTTGAAGCTTTGTGTCGCTGTGTCCCAGTCAATAGGTAATTTTTCCTAAAAATTTAATTTAAAAAATATATATTTTTTTTTTTTTTCTTTTTTTAAATTTTTATTAAATTTTTTTTTTACATACAGCAGTTAAAAAAAAAAAGCACCAAAAAAAACTATACATGAAGAGTCTCGCAAAATATTAAGTCTAGCTTTTCCCGAAGGGGCAGAGGTGATAAACCCACATTTTACCAGTTATGTTTATGTCCCACTGTAACAAGGTACGAGCCATTATGGAAGGCTGGTCAAACCAGATTGTAGATGGCGCATCAATACCTGCTTAGATGGGTATAAGCTAATCTGACCAATGAGGTCAAACTATTTCGAAATATAAAATTACATTGACAAATTTTCAACCAATGACGATATTTGGTTCAAGCGATGCTAGCGCCATTAGTTCCACAGTTGCCATCCCATAAATCTCAGAATTTGAGTTACTACTGAGAAATTCCTGAAACTATTGGAATAACCCAATTACACTTTGCCCATCTCTAGCGACTAGGGAAGAGCTAAAAAGAAAATCCCTCAATGAGGGGTTTTTTTTTTTCTAGTCGCTGGATAGATGGCGCTAGGAGTAAGTATGATAATGCGGAACCTAAAAAAACTGATTTTAACAAAGCGCGAGAAATATAGGTTATATTCGGAAGGTTAAGCAAATGAAAGTGTCAGTCAAGTATGTGACGTGACACAATGTTTTTTTTTCAAGCGTTTTGGCTTTGGCACCAACTATCATAGTAAGTTCAACGCCATCTATAGAGTTCTTGGAAACTATTTTTTTTTTAAAACCTCAAAAGGTAAACCTCTCATTCAAACCCAGGACTTCATGCTCAACAGTAAAGCTTGTGACCACAAGATGAACGTAAAACAAACGAAAAGCTTGAAATTATTCTTGGTTTAACGTAACAGTATTTAATGCAGCCAGCTCAGACCAAATTAAAAACCAAGACATAGCGCTGGCTGCAAACAATAAAGTGAAGCCAGCGCAAAACTGAGCTCCGCTCTGTGCGTACACGCTCACACGCACACATTTACATCATCGAATTTGTACTACAACTAAAAAACTTGACTACAGAAAAATCACGCTCAAATTCAATTCCAGGGTTTACAAGATAAAATCGACTCCTCCTATTATTGAATTTGGTTAAAATGTAGCCTATGTTACCCGGAAAATAACTAAAAGGTTGTGTGGTAAATGATATGACTAAATGGTTCTAATCGGTTACCATGGTATTGACATTGTGATGCGGAGGAATGGCGAAAATGTCGTGAGAAGAGTTTTGAGTATGAATGTGGATGGCTATAAAAGTCGAGGAAGACTAAAAAAACGATGGATGCATAGGGAGCTAATAGGGAGGTGCCTGCTGAGATGAGTAAATTTAGCCGCGGGACAAATACAAGAGGCGTTGGGCGGAGATGAGGCGCGGGCGCGGCGCCACTTCTCTGAAATTTCATACAAAATGTATAGAAGATAATTATGAGGCGCTGTTGAAGGAGGTTTTCTCTCAATCTTTGCTTTTATAATATTTTTGTATTACCCTGTCATTCCTTCATGTCAATATGAATGTTTCCAACATTAATACGGTTTTATCATTTCGATCCATAAAATACCTCTCAACCAGGTGCGAGACATACTGAGACGGCGAGCCTTGGGCGCGGCACGAGCGCCACTTCCTCGCCCTCGGCTCACCTGCAGTTAGCAGTGGCATGCCAGATAGTGTACACAGGCAGGAGTGAACTAGACGGCGAAAATGTGTGACGATATAGAATTTTAAACACTAGAATGCCCAAATGCATCCCTGTGTTCGCCCGTGCCTCGCCTTTCCGACACCGTTAGCGGGCCTGTTCTGCGCTGCACCGGCCGCGCTCGCACCCTAGTATTATTACTGTACTCTGTGCTCGCACCTCACCCGCGCCTCGCCCGCGCCTCGAACGCGCCTCACCCGCGCTTCGACAACTCTTGTATTTGTCCCGCGCCTTAAAACAGTATAGAAGAAGAAGATATACTAGGCTGACCCCAAATAAATTAGGTTAAAGGCAGGAAAATTATGACGATGGTCAAAAAAAAATTTAAAATCAAAATGATTTTGTGGCGCTTTATGAATGTTTTCCAAGAGGTTTTATCATCGAAGGTTGTCCTAATCTACATGACATCTATTTTGGCAATGCATGGGAAAATGGCAGCATTAATTAAAAACAAAAAGTAAAGTTGACATTATATTCGATAATCGCTATGAATTCAATAGCTCCGTTTGAGTGTTTATTTTTATAATTGCTGATTTTAAAGTAACAGGTTTACATAATTTTATTAATAAACCATACTCTTATACCACTAGTCATGATGGCGGCGCGATAGGTACCTACCATTGGTGGAAAAACCTGGATGTGGTTGGCACAAGAAAAGAGAGGCCTATAGCCCATAGTGGGTGAATTCAGGCAGTGGATGATGATAATGATGATGATAACTAGCCATTATACTCTGACTAAGCCTCGAAGCTTATTAATGGGCGGAGGCAGGTGAACGCAGACCTAACCGCACCGCAGTCGCCGCATTCGAATTCTTCGTATAAAGTTCTATGCAATCTGTGTCTGTGTGCAATCTGTGTCTGTGTGCAATCTGTGTCTGTGTGCAATCTGTGTCTGTCTGTTGCGACTTGAATAAAAAAAATCGAATGCGGCGACTGCGGTGCGGCTTGTTCTGTGTTCTCCTATAATAGGTTTAGACGTGGTTCTCGGCTAAGATCTTCAGCTTAAGGGCTTGGGATGTCCCAAGCCCATACTCCAATCCACGAGAGAAAGCAAAGTTCTACTCGTTGTCCATAACACACGCCTCAAAATCACGCCACATTAGCCACATTCTGCCTTCACGAAAATCATAAGTAAGCGTAATGCCACAGTTCTACTGTGCATGAAATCTAGCCACATTCTGCCTTCACGAAAATCATAAGTAAGCGTAATGCCACAGTTCTACTGTGCATGAAATCGCGTGACTGTGATGGCACGAACCTTTCCATCAGCCGTCAAACCCATTATAGTTTGGTTCGTCGTTCATAACTCAATTTTCTTCACATAATAGTCCACACTTGCCTTTTCCCAGTGGTTGAATATAAATTACTCATTATTTTGTATACCTACATTTTCAGATTTTTGATTTTTCTGGGATTTGGATTTTTTTCCTTGTAATCGCTTTTGGATATTTTACTACAAGATGACTTGGGATATCACATTAGGTACGATTGTTAATGTTTTTTCTGTACATTTGATTTGTTACTAGTTGAATACTACGTCGCGTCGCCAATTTTTCGATTGTGAAAACAGCACCATCTATCTCTTAAATATATAACTTACAATAACTAGGCCACGAGGTCGTAAGTACGAAGGACAACGTATAATAAAGTAATAAATAAACGTTCAACTATGTTTTTGCATCGACACGACCTTCGCCAT
This sequence comes from Xestia xanthographa, assembly GCA_905147715.2. Classification (NCBI taxonomy): domain Eukaryota; kingdom Metazoa; phylum Arthropoda; class Insecta; order Lepidoptera; family Noctuidae; genus Xestia; species Xestia xanthographa. Next base: position 8,131,113 of record LR990660.1, on the reverse strand, counting down.
TTTTCCATATCTTTCAGTTTCATGTCGTAAACAAATGATTCCCTCGTTCGGATTGCTGATTTTTTTGGGTGACCACCAGTCTTTTAAATACACAGATATTGGCTTACCTATTCATATTCTGTTGGGGCTCCTAAAGAAAACGGTTATACATATACCTACTGACAAAGTTTTGTAGATAATAATGTATTGATCCGACTTGGTTTAAGTACTTAAAAGTTGTTTGTGAGTACAAACCTCACAATTAAGGTGTGAGATAACGTTAAACTCATGTAAGTTTATTTTATGCAAGAAGTAAGATATTGAAATGGATTGGTGGTAGATTACTGCTATACCACATGTATACCACATGCATTTTGTAAAGCCCTCATTCTGGTTTTTGCAAAAACCTTTCGATGAAAAAGGAATGTCCCAAATTACTATTCGAGGTGAACACACTAGCCAAGGCACCGAGCGTGCGCTTCAATAAAGCGTAATATGGTTGGATTTGTCATATTTTTTTATTGTCCCCAACAATCACGAAAGCTTCGCGAACCAAGAATGAGACTCCAGTCAGCAGGCAGTGTACACTAGTGTAGGCGGCAAAAAACATGCAGAGGCCGTACGCGCGCCGGTATTTGGCCCCCAACAATATGGGAGAGGCCTTCCATGGCGGTAAAGTTTTAAAACTTTTTGTTTATTTACATTCTACGTAGTAACGTGGAAAAAAATGTTGATAAAAAGTTACTTATAGTAAGTTACTTACGAAACCTAATGTTTGGTGCTAAAGTGATCGGAAAAAAAGTAATTCCAACTATTCTACCAATGGATTCTAAATTCTGCAAAGTGTATTACCCTACCCCGACATATACAGGGTGTAAAACACCTCATCACGAAGCCGTCAACCAAGCGTTCTGTGCATCAAACTAAGTAACTTTACGTAAAAATTATTGCTGGGAAACGACTTTTTTTTTGGGGTCATGTTTTGTGGTAGAACTCAATGTAACGCACTCAAAACATTGTGCTGATAGATGGATTCAATAGTACGGGGGTCGTGGAGGTGTTTAAAGTTTAAAAATCTTACATTAAAAAACTTGTATTTAAAAAAAAACTAGTCAAAAAGTTGGAACTTTGAACCCCAATATCTCCGTAACTAAAAGGTTCCCAGGTATGGTGTAGAACAAAAAAATGATCGAAATGGCAAGAAAGTGCCTTTCGGCTTCGTTAAGAGGTGTTTTACACCCTTTAGGTTGTGTGGTACTACCTTCACAAAAATTCAATCAAGAAATAAACACCAAAATATTTTTTCTTTTTTTTCAGATTTCGAATATGTAGTTACCAAAAAGCCTAAAGCGCGTATTTGTTTTTTGTCTGCGGAACCACGGCAAGTGCTACCATATACAGGGCCTGGCTTAAGTCCTTTTATGCGGCGACATGCAAAACAAATAATAGAGAATTTAGGTCCTGGTTCTTATGAACACAAACGAAATGCATTTTCTCGAATTAATGACCGGGTAAGTTAAAAAAATTACCAATTTTGAAGTATCCTTATCTGGCATTGGTGGCTGTTTTGGAATAATTAAACTACTGATCAACAATATAACAGATGGGGTGGTGTAAGGTCGCGATTCTACCAATTTCTGTTCAGCGCATTTCATTTTGTTCACAAAATGATTGTGGACATATGAGTATTTTTTTTCCACTTGTGCTGCACCTTGTGTCATGTTGAGCAGTCTTCTGCTTAAGGTTAGTAGGTCTTAGGTTAGTAGGTCTGCTTAAGGCTCCAACCAGCCCGCGAAATTCAAATTTTTCACGGGCTACCCTGCTGGAGCATCAGGCTTAACAAGAAGCGAAGAGCAAAACCGTGTTGTTGGGTGAGGCTATTCTTACAACTACGAGTTCTAAAGAGCCAAACGAATTTCTAAAATAATTAAGTGATGGAATCCCGAAGTACTTACTGACTTAATGTCATTGGCTGGTAGGTATAAATTCTAGTCTTACATTCGTCCAATTCATAATGAAATAAAGTAATTACTTAGGTAAAATATCTATTTTATTTAATATCCGCGAACAATTAAATATTTTCTCGCTCTGTCAGAGGAAGCAAGACTGCGTGCGTCAACAGCGAGTGCATTTGTATGCTGACGCAACTCCGCCACTTGTACCAGTGCACGCAAACAAGTGTGCATTTGTGCGCGAACATTGCGGCAAAACACAATCACATTTTATAAATGTTTGCTAGAGTGAATCCACCGACAAATATTTGTATCGTGCATTTTTCAGTACAATGCCGCATCCGCACACTGATGGAATCACACCTTGATGCGCCGAGCAGACGATGGTCAATTTGAACCACTGATTGAAAATGCTTACTACGATCGACCAAGCTATTTGGCAATGCAAAACACATTGTAAATTGTGGACCAAATAGCTTGGTCGACCTTACATCGTCTAGCCAGTGCTTAGTAATTGATTTTTTTCAGATTTATAGCAAACATGGTCTAGGTGCCAAATCTCCACGCTGGATAATGAAACACGAATATCAGCCACCGCATAAGGAGCCCCGTCCAAAAACTCCGATCAAGTATAATTGCGCACCTTTCAATGCCACATCTAAGAGAAAGGGCCTTTTTTCGGCTTCGACCTATCCAGCGTAAGCTTTATAAGTTTCAATTTCAATAAAGATTAGAACTGCTCAGACTGTGAAGGTTATCACAAAATTAATTGGGATGACAATGTGTCATCAACCAACACGTAGCTGGTCTGCTGGTCGCGCGGGTGTGGATTACGGTCCACTCCCTCTATTAGAGAGGACGCTGTGTCCCAGCAGTGGGAAAATAAAAGGCCGATTGTGTTAGATTCGACCTTTGTCCAATCTAACACAATCAGGATTTGGATTTTACTCTTCAGAAAGCCTTAAGTGATGTCATGAATACGACTTGTAGGTACCTAGTTTGTTTAGTCAGTTTGCATTTGACAACAAAATACGAACATCAGGAACTTGAATGAATTACCTACTTGTAATTTCGGAATCAAAGCCCTGTTTCTTTTGTGTTTTAGACCGTGCGACTATTGTCCTTCATATGAAAAACGACAGATGAAGTTCGCTTATGCCTTCTCGGGGAAAAAAGTTCTAAGGTGCCCTGTAGCGGTAAGGATAAATAATTTTTTAATCGTAGGCTTCGTTCGTTCAGTTGTTTAGTTAGTTATAAGTCGGGCTCTTCCTATTGATTTTCAGTGTAAAATGTAAAGTAAAAAAAAGACATTTGGCTCGATTCATGGCGTAGTTAATTATTTATTGAGCCGGAGCCATTGAGCTATTATTTAGTAGCTAAGAAATTGGTATGATTTATTATTATCATCCAATTACGAAACTTTCTGTGGTATTTATTGCTTGATATAGACAACTAACTAATCCTAATTACTGATTTGTTTTAGATAAAATGTGTTCCATATAATTTGGACGAATGTGGATTTTGCGGTTGTTCGTGTTCCCAACAGGGTGATTACTGGCAATTCGAAAATAGAATATTCTTATGCAGGAGACATTATGATCGATTGTTCACACATTGCTTGGCCAAGTTTCAAGGCGCAAAACTTGCCGAATTTAAGGTATTTACAATACATACATAACATATTATATCATCACGCCTGTAATCCCTGAAGTGCTAGGCAGGGTTGTCTAATAGTATACCTACCCACATTTCGCTAGTTAAGTTAAAGTCCTATGTAATAGGAGCAGCCCCAGATCTTGAATTTTTTCGAGGCGGGGCAAAAACTGAAAAATGCCGCCCCCGCCCGTCTATATTTTTATTTTTATCATCATCATTATTTCAGTCATCAGACGCCTAATGATGGTCATAGGCCCAGGGGTGGACCGTGAGTTTGTTGGCCCCTGGGGGCCTGGCCAAGGGCGTCGCCAGCTTTTGGGCCAGAAGGGGGTCTATCAGAAGGGTGCGATTTTTAAGTTTACTATTTACGGATGCAGCTGAAGTGCATATAGCCACTTCAAAAATGTTAGCACCTCCGTGACATCGGATTGGTTAGTTTAGGTTTTGAAGAGTTATTTGAAAAGGCTAGGAAGTAAATTCTTAAAAAGATGCAACTAAATCAATTTAGGGAGACAATTTAATGAGAAAGAGGAACTAAGGCTCCAAGAGCGAGCGAAGCGAGCTCAAAAATGTTAACACCCTACTTTGGACAGATTAGAACTATTTCGTCACTTCATACAGGAGTTACTTGGTTGACTTCGAAAGTTAAGATTTAAGAGGAACTTGACTGCATGAGCGAGCGAAGCGAGCTCGAAAATTTTTTGACACCTTGCTTTGGTCAGGTTTGAATTGTTTCGATCCTTCATACAGGAATTACTTGGTCGACTTTTAGACGAAGTCTAAATAAAGTAGTCTAAAAAGTAAGCAAAGCAATTCAAGAGAAACAAGGCTGTAAGAGCGAGCGAAGCGAGCTCGAAACTTTTACGCCTTTCCTCAGAAGAGAGAGATCTTGAGATCAAAATGTCCACATGCTCCATTTTTTGCAAAAGGTGACTGAGGGCCCTATATATCCACGGGGCCCTGGGCTGCAGCTCAAAAAGCTCTATAGTTCCGTCCCTGCATAAGCCTCGCGGATAGAATGCCACAAGGACCTAACTAGCGCTGCTCTTTCTGTGTTTACACTATATATTTACAAATGTACCTACATACATGGACGTGTAGGACATAATATTGTTGTTATGAAAGCACCTACCCTGTGCTTTGAAACAAAACGAGTTGGATATATTATTGTATTGTACTTCAAATTGAAATTATCATTTTACTCTTCGAGCTTTTTGTTCTGCAAACACGTCTATGGCCTTGTCATAATTTATTTCATGTGCCATTCGATTTTCTATCGCTAAGATTGTGAGACTTGACAAACGTTCCTGGCTCATAGATGATCGCAAATAACTTTTAATAAGTTCTGTGATGACTTCGGAGCAGTCTCCACAGTAGTGAATGCCCGGAGAGTACCTGTGTGTGCCAGACGGAAAATGAGAGCGCCATGTCGTCTCTTAATGCCTCTTCTTATGCCACTTCTTCGTCACGAGTCTTATCGCCGTAAAAGTGATGTGCACTGGGTTTCGAACCTGGGTTGGCGAACTTCTCATTCCACCACTAGGACCTGGTGGAGCACAGCCCTGTATACCTCGACATCATGGCGTTGGCGGCGCATCAGGTACTTGCTCTGTGTAAGGACTATAACGTCAAGATCTTATGGTGGTGATCCGGCCAAAAAGCTCGCCGCCTTGAAGGAGACCGCTTGATTTATTCTCTTCACCCTGACGGCCATCGCTCTCTGGGTTCATCGCTAAATTACAGTAAGTATTTAGGTTGTCAAGTTGTCCGCCCATACTGGCACTCCATAGGGCACTATGGACCGTACGATCCCCATATAGGATCTTCTGCAGGAATTGGATCCCTTCAGATTGGGCAGTAGCCACGAGATTAAGTTCGCGGTGCCCTTCAACCGGGGTGTCAACTGCTGAAAATGCGGCAATTAGGGACGAGTCCCAGGTACTTCATCGTCGACTCGGATCCCATCTACGACCCCAGAGCTGTCGCCAAGATACAAGAGACGACCTGCCAAAACGTTTGCCTTCACCAGCGTGTCATCAGCATAATAGATGACACAACAACAATGAAGAAGCTAACCGCGAAGCGCCCAGTCGTACATAGATGATATCTCTATCCCTCAGATAGGCCCTGATATTATGCAGCAGAAGTTGGTACGGCATAGGTTTGGCATGGTATAGGAGTGCCTCCAATCTTTTTTTTTCTCGAGGTGGAAATCCTGAGCCCTGGGGAGAGTCGAAGAGTCTGACAACTGCGCAGTTGCTCTGCGAGGCAGCGGCATCTAAGCGGGTCCGCCAGATCCTCAGTAGCCAGGTGCTGAAATACTAGGCGGTCTACAGTTTAGCTCTCAAAGAGTTTGTCTTCCTCATCTAAATCGATGGGCTAGTATGCATATGGGGTGTCTGCAGGGCGCTCCTTCTTCTTCAACAGAAACAGTTTTCCAGTCTTCAACAGAAATCAATGAGTTGTATCGTTACAACTCATCATTATCGCAACTTTGACCGTAAGTCAGCCAAGCTTGAATTTGCCGTCCCCTAAATTTGCCGCCCGGGGCATGGGCCCCGGCTTGCCCCCCCCCTAGATCCGGGCCTGAATAGGAGGCGAGCCTATTGCTATCAACCAAGCACCAGACTTCGGGGCGGCTACACTCAAAAATTCCTAATGGAAAAACACTGTCCGACCTGGGATTCCATCTTTATCCAACCCTGGTTCTTAGGCATCGTTCACACCAAACGTATAGTCAGCCGCCGACATCGCAAATGTTTGAAAAACATAAGCGAATCAGTCGGCGGCTGAAGTAAATTTTTCGTACATTTTGTTCTGGATGCTCACAGTCGGCGACTGACAAAACGTTTGGTGTGTACGATGCCATAAACTTAGCAGACGCGCTTGCGAAGTTTCGACTACTAGACCACAACAATCACAATTATTGTTAATAGCCCTCATGGATTTTTTTTTGCCTGGATATTTGTAATGAGATCGTTAAATTTTTTTTTTTCCATGTACAGTCGGTAAGGGACTGCTTCTTCATGCACTCACACAACAGTTGCAAGGCAGCTCTGAAGATTATGAAGTCCGAAGAGATAGTAAAGAAGTTGAGAAAGGAAGCATACTTGGATCTATTCTTCCCGCAACGTCGATTTTGTGAACAATAATTATTTGGTTTTTATTTATATTGAAGATAGTAGTTATTTGACTCTTGAGACTAGCAACACTAAAGCTATTTTAAAGATCGAGAATGGCCGTATTTAATTATTTATAGATGCTCTGTGGAGAATGGCTAAAAGGCACAGAATTCAAGCTCAGCAAATAAAGTAATTGCTTAAAAAAAAAACAATCATCTGACTTTGCTGGACAAGTTTCGTATTTATTATTTATTTTGATACCGAATCGATATTTAGGAGCAAGCATAGCGGCGAAATCATGAAACTGGACTCGAATAATAAAATGATAAATAGCGAGAGCGGCGCTGATCTATCCGAAGAAGCAGTGGATCCGCGGCAAAATGCTGAGGATATTATCGACGAAATACTCGCGGAGTTTACAGACTCGCTGTCTCCCGATGCAGCGAGAAATGGAAACGGTTTACCAGAGAATCTATTTAGTATGATACAGCCCCCGAGGACGCGGACTCCAGCTAACTCATTCTCTGAGAATGCCACAATTGACGATATAGATCCGCAGTCGGACCTCGGCACGTCCATACGGAATAAGTGCTTGGAACTGGAAGAGATTCTTCAGAGCCTCAAGTCGCGCCTGAACCACGTCGTTTTGGATGAAAATATCGTTCTCAGTCCCGAGGCTAACTCCATGGAGGCGCAACTTGAGCACGACTTGGACACAGACTGCCAGGAGGACCTCTCTCTTCAGGAATTCCTTGAGTTGTTGCACTCGCAAAACAAAATTAGTCCAACAGGTGTGCAATGATTGCTCAACAGGCAATCTCCATGAACTTAATCTTAAGACTAAATTTACATGAATTTATTGTGTGCAAATTTGAATTTTAGATTTTATTGAAGTACAATTAAATATTCAGGCCTAATTCCTGTATTATTATTTCATGTTATGGGAAAGGAAAGGAATAAAATTAACACAACTATGAAGTATTTATACAAGAATATTTATTTATAATCAAAAATAACATTATGTAGGTACTCAATCATCAAGTAATACAACATATTAAGAAAAAGTGTTAATACAAATTTTTAGATTGCTTTAGGGTTGAAGCTTGCCTGGCAGCATGGAATCGCACTTTTCCATGCTACTATCCACTTGTCGATAAGAACCGTCTATTGCTAGAGTGGGAAAAAGTGTCCTACCAACCACATTTTCAATGCTGCTGCATGCAATAGCATTCCCACTCAGATTTAAACAAATATTCAACTTGGAAAAGTATGATTCAATGCTGCCAGATGAGAGGCACCATTAAAGTGAAAACTCCAATAAATATCAAAAACTAATCATCAAACATATTTTGAACATCAGTGCTGATAGTCAATTCAGTTGAATTAGGAATTGTATCATTCTCATACAACTGACTTTCTTCATGGCTGTGTTCATCTTCATAAGTGCTCAAACTGTTCTCACGTTTCAATATGTAGCTTACTTGTTTCTCTGTCATTATGTCTATTACATTAGTTTTATCACAATCCACCAGTTCCGCTTTCAATTTCTTTACCCAATCATTGTAATCAGTAGGATCAGTCTTCACAAATTCTGATCTCAGAAGCTTCATTGCGTCTAATGCTTTAGAATAGTTGCCATCAATGTTGTTATGGATCAGACTCTCAATTGCTTTGATCATCTCTGTGGCTAACTCTGACAGAGGTTTATTCCTATTTTGAAGGACTTTGAAGTCCTCAATAGGGTTAACAGTGCTTATAGTTTTAATTTCATCAACAACATCTTTAGTAGGCAAGTGAATTTTAGGCATATTTGGAATGTCCGGATTATCTGTCTGCAAGTCTCCAACGGGAATTTTGAATTGATCAGTATCCAATGGAGCATTTTTATTTTTCCTTTTCTTTACTTCAACCTTTGTCAATGTGAATAATTCTTTCAACTTCTCCAAGGGCTTTCTTGCATTCTCTTCCAGCAGGGGTGGTACTTTGAACAGAGTCAGTATCTCCTCTCTTGGTTTAGGCAATGGTTTGTCTGGATTCAAGGCTCTAAATGCTATGCAGTCCAGGACATATTGTACAGAGGGGCTTACACACTCAGCGATAGGGAATGCTTCAGTATCATCATATGTGTCATCATATGCTTTGGTCAAGTCCATGGCATTAATGAGTTCTTTAAAAGCGTCTACTTGTTGTTGTGTACATTTGTGTTTTTTTAAGTTGGTTGCTGGGAATGACATCTGTTTTATATCCTCCTTGTAACAGAGACCAGCCAAAGACAGACACACATAATTATTTGTATCAATAACGGGCATGAGCGCAAACATTTTGGCTGCTGTGTTATTAAAATGTACCTTCCGTACAATGGCAACAAGGTTCAGTTCATGAAGACATTCTACGAGGCACCTGACAGTTTTCTGTGCCCTCTTATCACCTTTCTTGCCAAATACATAATTCAAACCATCTCCATTTAAGTTCTGCCATTTAATGTTATCAGCAGAAGTAAAGCCATAAACTGACAAACACTTGACTCCAGGTTGATAAAGCATAGTTTTATCATGTTCTGAAAATGGTATAATTTTTTGTCCATACTGGTAGCCTTGAAGTTTTTCAGATGCTTCGACTGTTTCACCACTTTCTTGGTTTACATATTCTTTAGTTTTCACAACTGCTTCTGATGTGCTTGATGTAGATGTAATAGGGTCTTTGACAGATTTCTGCCAATGTTTAACAGCAGGGTCATCTTTTAGTCTGCTAAAGCAGGAGACAGGGATCTTTATATTTGGGCCAATGCTTAGGTCTATGTTCCATGGAATGGCTTTAGCCATCTTCTTTCTGTGGAATAGTAAGTCATACTTCATGATGCTTTCCAATGTGCCTGTAACACCATCAGTGGCTTCTACAAACTGCTTGATTAGTTCTGTGGACTCGTTTTCATATGCTTTGGAGTAAATGTCTGGACCAATGACATCAACTTCATAGCCCTCTTCTTTGAATCCATTTAAAACCTGGAAGATTTTTATATAATTAATTACAACTCTTCTTATTTTGTTTTATATACCTACTCAGCAACACTGTCGCCGATTTAACAATCCTTATATCCATTAGAATTAATCATTATATCAATGTTGCAACAAGCAGTAAGCTAGGAAAATTAGCAAGTTAAAAAAAACAGTAAAACATACATCTTCAACAGTATTAGGATCACAAGATGGCCGCTTCTTGAAGTTGGTCATCAGCACAATCTTCCTACTAGCTAACTTGACACCGCTGAACCCATTCTTGTAATAGTCTGCAGCCACTAAGACTGCATCAAACCAGTCTCCTCTGCTCTCTGATGGCTGAAAGAAAAAATCATAAAGAAAGTAAATCCCAACCCTCACAAAGAGGTCTATTATGTTCCAGCAGCAGAAATGTTACAGGCTGGTTAAAAGTATTGGTACAAAACTCAAAAGAAAATTTTCCAGCCAGGACTTGTCAGGAGAGGTCACAAGTGTTAGTAAAACCAACTTAGTTACTCTCTAAAATGTTACTTTAGAAATCATCAGTGAGTGCAAGTGTGGTGCTTGTAAGTATATCCAAGTGGAAATAGGGTATTTGTGGGCTTAAAGGGCAGGCTTTTGGGAGACATTTAGTATTTTAGACATTCAGAAAGTGCTGTTTCTTAACCTAACCCTTTGCTTTGATTTTCGTAATAGCAGACCGGCAGTTTCACAATATTATGAAAAACATTGATCAAGAGAAGGCAGGGTATGCAGCTAGAATGAAGAACGCATTTCATACCAATAATAATTAGGACTATCCAATGATAGTCCTAAGGAGAGCAGCGGTGGCCCAGTGGTGGCGGCCCCGACTTACGAACAGTAAGTCGTGGGTTCGAACCCAGACAGGCGCATTACTTTGTGTAATTTATTTCATCACCGCTGCTCTCAAAACGGTGAAGGAAAACATCGTGAGGAAACCGGCATGTCCTAGAACCAAAAAATTCGAAGACATGTGACATCTACCAATCCGCACTGGGCCCGCGTGGTGGATTATATAGCCCACTCCCTCTCATAGAGAGGAGGCCTGTGTCCCAGCAGTGGGAACATTAAAAGGCTGATGATGATGATGATGATGATGAATGATAGTCCTTATTATTATTGGTATGAAATGCGTTATATGTATGCGATAGTCATAGGTCCACTCAGTAGACCTATAGCAATCTATAGGTCTACTGAGTGGACCTATTATGACTCATCATGAATTCAATAATTGTTTCACTTTGTTATTAGGTAAGCATTCGTGTTATATTTACCTTTTCTGGTAGATTTCTTATCATTTTCCAGCTGGGGGTCTGCAATTCTGATAAGACTTCTATGTGTCTGAATGCTCCTTCGTACTGACTTGCCATGTTGTTATTAGTTTTCTTGGATCCCAGCAATATTATACCAACCAAGTTCTTACCCTGGCTCAATATTTTACGTTCTATGATACGGGCAGTGCATTCTTTCGCATTTTCAAAAAAACTTTTTTGGTCTTTCTCTTCTGCAGTGGATACATTTCGTCCTATATCCAAAATAATCATAGTACCTTGAGCCATCTTGAACTATTTTACAGACACAGACGTGAATTTACGAACTAATACGCATTTACCGGATTTACGCAGCTTACGCCAAGAAAACAAATCAATTTATTTTCACTCTTTCCCGGTAACAACAAGTTTCGACAGGTTTGACAAATTCAGTTTTGACAGCTGACGTCACAGTTCGTCACCGTCAAGCAGTGTTGCCAGGCTCAATTTTTAAAAATCCGTAGGGCTACTCTAAAAAATCCGTAGATCTACGGACGGATCTTTTAGCTAAACCTATTTATAGGTGGACTGACCACCAAATTCCTTGCTGGTAAAGAAATTGAAAAAATCTGCAGGAAAATCGAAAAGACAAAGGAAAAGACATTTTTTTAATAGTAGTTTTTAATTTTTATTAATCAATTCAATCATTATTAAATATCGGTCACTCTCACAATTCTCGTTCTCAGTAACATTTGTAACTATACTGTTGTTCCGGAGTCACAGGACTACCTTTTTTGTAGCTACGTTTCATTTTATGCAAAGTTTTATTTAATTTGAATATATACTATATCGTTTGGATCGGGTGGATGCAATCGAACAAAAATCCGTAGATTTGCGACTAAAATCCGTATGTCCGTAGACAAGACCTAAAGTTCATAGATCTACGAATAAATCCGTAGGTTTGGCAACGCTGCCGTCAAGTGATGTGCAGTGTTGCCACCTTGGTAAATTTCCCAAAGGTTTCTCTTGATTCAAATAACTATTTATAACAATGATATTATAAAGAAGATACGCCATGTTCATACTGAATGGCGTTCAGATATTGTTGCGAGTAATTTAAAACTACGACAGCGATAGATAATACGGAACGTATAAGATAGAAAGAGATAGCTAGCTATCAAAGTGCAACAATTGTATCACTTTGTCCTCAACAATTTGTGCGTGCTAGTGCGATATCTACCTCTTTTCACTATATAATATCATTGATTTATAAACAGACTTCACAAAGCTTTCAACCACAGAACAGAAAAAACAGTAGAAGTCGTATGTGGGCGGGGCGCGCGTACCCCGAGCTTTGCGCTGTTCCGCAAAGTGTTTCCCCCACGCACACGCTACGCACATCTAGAATACGCGCGTCTAAATAGAAGCGTCACAGTGACAACAACTTCTACAAAACTTAAAAAAAAAAACTAAAATGCCTTATGTGCTGTACTAGAATGTAAAAACGATAGCATAACCAAAAATGTATCAAATCAAATGGTGGTATATCATACCATCGGTAAGTCTTAATAAACCTTTATTACTTTTCAATAAGATTGATATTTCCGTAACGAGCTCATTACTATTTTTGTGCTATTCGTCCTTTCCTAGGGTTGTACCACTGTCGCTGCCTTTTTATCGACATTGCGTTTTATTTTCAAATATAATACAAGAGACGATAAATATTTTTAAATTTCAAAATGAATGAAGTACTTACATATGTTTGAAATCAAGGGTTATAAATTTATAATAATGCTTATGATTTATAGAAAGAATAATTAAGAATGTATTGTTATGTTAATATTGTCATGTTAAACAACTGATTGATTTCGAAAATTATACTTTTTGATAGAAAGGTAACAGATTAAACTACACGATTTGTTACTACGGGTACCTAGTAACTACCTTCTATTGACATGGAACCCTGCGATTTCGCCGGCAGCTACACTCGTTTTAAGTATGTTTTGGCTCGACGAACTCCTTATCGAACTTTGATGAAATTTCAGACTAACACATAGGCCATTTATTAAACTAACACGGGCCTGGTCCTTATCTGACGGCGCACCACCCATCATCGCTCGCCGTCCGCAGGCCCGCGCCTACGGTCGGTGGCCGGAAATCGCCCTGCGACTCCCGACTTGACTTGACCAACTCGAGACTTTGTGAATGACCTAAGGTGAGATAAATCTTTTCTCGTTTGAATATTACGAATAGATTCCCCATATCCATGTTTTAAACTTATTTCAAACCTGATATGGAAATATGTACTACCTATTACTAATTAAGAATCATAAAAAAAAAAACGCACACAGGGTTAATTTTTCGCCAATACATCATAGAACATTGAAGTTTAAAATATTGATAACTCATTATCGATAACGTCAATCTCTAATTGAGTAGCGGACTGTGACATGCAAATGTTTGAGTGAAAAGAAAGTAGACTCTATACTGTAAAAAATAAAGTCTATTTGTACTTGTCTAATAAAATAATGTTTTTCAAATTTTAATCGAAATAAAGCAAATTAAATGCATTTAGTGTAGTGACATCTAGCGGCGAGTAGCAGAACTTGCTCGTGAAACTATTCTCTAAGAGCTAATACGTAAACAGAGTACATAATAAACCACTCTATTGGCATGTGATTATTGTTTATTTTCAAATCGTTTATTTGAAACTAGACTAATATATTACTTACTTTCATTAAATTACCAATCACACTACGCTTTTCTTAGTGTTACGAAATACAATTAACCTGTTTGTCTCTCCAATAGGGAACGTGCAGGAACTATAGGTGGCAGCACTAATCGACAAAAGAGACACTATGCGGACAGAAAAGGAAACTTATCACTTCTCATCGTGCTTTCAATTTACCTAAACAAAATTGTCTCTTCAATTATATTATTTTTGAATATGCTAAAAGGTATAAAATATGAGTTCCGGTCTATCAATAACGATCGTCAGCGTAATATAAATGTTTAATAGTATGAATTTTATATCTTTCGTTTACTTTCTGATGAAAATTGTAGTGTATGAAGACATGGTGGCTGGCATAACTAAGATAGCTTTCTTATTTTCAACACATGTTATAATGGAAGGGAATCCTTTATCAGCCAGAACAGTATCTCTAGGCTCTAATAAATCAATTAGTTCACAATCATTTGATGAATCAATCAATAAAATGCAGTCCGTCCGTCCTTTGGTTTTCTAAGTTTTGTATCTAAATAGATACAAAACTTAGAAAACCAAAGGAGTGCAGCCAACTAAAAACATTATTGTGGGTATAACCATGTTTATATTCTGAGTACATGTGGAGTCTTTGATTAACTGTTGATGGATATTCGGTGTGCACTTTAGTGCGGTCTAGTAGAACACGTACCTATATGGTGAAGTATAAATGGTTCTGGTATGTTTGCGTGGACGGTTGATTTTGAGGGTCTTTTCAATGCAGAGTGTAACAAAAACAAGTTGTTTTCAAATATTTTTCTTTACTGCGTTTATCCATTTTTGCGTTTTTCACCAAAATATGGTATGATAGTAGTATTCTTTGGAAAGTAATAGAATTTTACGCTAATTGATTTATTTTCATTTTTTGTGGATGTATTGGTACCTACATCCAGAAATGCAACAATGCACTATGATTAGTTAATTAATTTTCACTATTTATTTCTGTTTACTTGTTAGTAAAGTCAATGTCAAGCATTAATAGAGCACAAGATTTGGATTGGCGACGCCAGTTGGCAGCACCGTCGTTGTGCACGTTCCCTATAGAGTGGTTTATTATCTACTCTGTTTACGTATTAGCTCTTATGGAATAGTTCACGAGCAAGTTCTGCAACCCGCCGCTAGATGTCACTACACTAAATTCATTTAATAAACCTTTATTGATTTTGTAATAAGATTGATATTTCCGTAACGAGCTCATTACTATTTTTGTGCCATTCGTCCTTTTCTAGGGTTGTACCACTGTCGTTGCCTTTTTATCGACATTGCGTTTTATTTTCAAATACAATACAAGAGTCGATAAATATTTTAAAATGAATGAAGTAAGTACTTACATATGTTTGAAATCAAGTGTTATAAATTTATAATAATGCTTTTGATTTATAGAAAGAATAATTAAGAATGTATTGTTTATTTGGCGAAATGCGTCCCAAAAAAGACGTTTTGACGCATTTCGGCTGCTCGCAAAATCAATTTTTGGCCTCAAAAACTACAAATTTGCTTTTTTTTCATGATTATAAAAATTAAAGATATTTTTTAGTGAATTATGAGAGCCAAAACACGATTGATATAATTTGGCTCGATAAAAATCGCAAAGTTTCCCTAAAATTTGCATTTTTATTCCGTCCATGAAGAGAAAAACCAGTTATTCGATTATAGTTAGACGAATTTTAATAAAATTTCGTCTACACGTTCACTATTAAATACATTAGGGGATTATGGTTTTTTTTTAATTTAACAGAGCATATAGAATTTTACAAAGAAATATTTATAAAAAGCGTGCAATAAGTTAGCGTGCGGGCCGGTCATACCACCGCTCCCGTGCCCTGTCAGTCGTCCACAGCGCGTCTTAGAGAGCAGTAGTATACAACTTTTTTGCGCCCGCTGTCGTCGACTACTTAGAAGAATATTGAAACCCGCAATCTTTAAAACTGAACGTACTATACAATCAATTATAAACCTAATGCCTTAAAACACAGCGTGTATTTACCATGCACCGTACAGCTTACCCACACTAAAACATCTGACGATATCGTTGTGCTGTGCAAAAGCATAGGTACGCTAGTGATTGATTATATTGAAAAGTTATCGAATCTTCCATAATAACATAATGTTGTACAAAAAAAAAAGTTTGTGGTCCTGACAATAATTAAATAAAAAGTTATGTCCAGAATATAATATTGTTACAACACTGCCTCACCTGATGACAGCGCGCCACTCTAGCCAGCCAATCACAGCCAGCCAATCACAGTCAAGCCACCGCCATAGCTACCGGAAGCCTCCGGTGGGGGGAACGCCATATAACGCCATGCAAGCTCATTTTCGCTCTCTTGTCGCTGCGATTATACGATTAAGCTCAAACTCTGTTCAAATTGTACTGAAGTAATTAAATTCATTGTTATTATACAAATATGCCTTTCTGATTATTGCCTTTCTGTTTCATCTAATAATAAGAATAAACAATATGTAGCCAAAAATATATATTATTAAGTAAATTAAAACAATAAAATATCCGATTACGTTGGTTTAGGCTGTCATAGCCTATTGAAACATTAATTAGTAGCACGAGGATAAGGCATATTATACGATAATTCAAAGCCAAGACACTCCACGGATTTAACCTGAAATTTAAATAACTTACTTTACGAAAGTTGATTACGCATTTAAAATAATCAAAATATATTAAAAACATTATTTGACATCGATCTTCCAACCGGGTTAAAACGGTTGACAAATTGAAAAATAAAACTAAAATAGCAATATTTATTGTAATTCGTCAATCGACATTGTCGATAGCCTACGGTAGTGGATCTGCACAAGGTCATTACCAACTCGTCGCAAGAAACAGCGGCCGTACTACGCGATTCATCCGTTCAATGAAATATCGTTATAAGATTTTTACATTACTTGTTCAGTTACATAGCGACAAACTTAGGTAGTGGTTAAGGAACAATGTATTTATTGCAAAAATAGTACAGTCGGTGTGATATATAGATAGATACTACACAATTATTACAAACTAGAGTTTCGCTACTATTGGCCAGTGGAGTGCGGCAGAGTGGGGGGCCCCGCGCGCCTGTTACCCGGCCGAGTCTGCTTCACCCTCTCGAAATCTACATAACCACGATACCATTTCGCCTTAAACAACTGATTGATTTCGAAAATTATACTATTTGATAGAAAGGTAACAGATTAAACTACACGATTTGTTACTACGAGTACCTAGTACCTACTTTCTATTGACATGAAACCCTGCGACTTCGCCGGCAGCTACCCCCTTTTTTATAGGTTCGAGACTTTGTGAATGACTTATGGTGAGATAAATCTTTTCTCAATTTGAATATTACGAATAGATTCCCCATATCCATGTTTTAAACTTATTTCAAACCTGATAAGGAAAATTAAAAAAAAAGGTTGGAACAATTCATGAAAATATTTATGTACTACCTATTACTAATACAGAATCATAAAAAAAACGCACACAGGGTTAATTTTTCGCTGATACATCATATAACATTGAAGTTTAAAATATCGATAACTCATTATCGATAACGTCAATCTCTAAGAGTTAAAAGAAAGTAGACCCTATGATCTAAACAATAAAGTCTTTTTGTACTTGTTTTTTGTGTTGTTATAATAAAATAATGTTTTTCAAAGGCGAATGGCAGGCTTGTATGCGAATCTCGTACCGCTAATAAAATGTCGTGTTTTGAGATATTTTTTGTTTTAATTGGTAGTTAATATGATAGAAAAGCCCTTTTTAAATTCTTAGATTTTTAGAACTTGGGACGTAAAAGTTATAACCAGTCTTATTTTTTAAGGTAATGCACCAGTGTACTTTGGTACGTAGAGCTGCCTAAACATTGTTTTGGTGATAAAGTAAATGTTCTAGCATAGTTTTCGCTATTTTTGTAGCAGGAGCTTAACTCAACGTAAATAGGGCCAGACAATCCGCTGAATTGCTCAGATGCAGTCACAAACTACAATCCAAAACAACAGCAAAGATCTGAAGTGAAGTGAAAGACGGATTTTCTTTACCTGTCAATAAATAATTGCCATAAGAACAAAAAAAAATATTGGTGACGAAAATCATTCCTTTCATTAAATCGTTATCTATTAAGATTGTATGCAACAATTATGCTTTCTTATGTAAGTGTATAATTATATTTAATGTTATTTCTATGTTTAAATAATTTAACATTTAGATTTTTGTGTTATTTTACATATGGCAACATTGAAAAACACAGCCGCGTTTAGTTTACGATTTCATTACGTTTAATTGTTAGCATCTTTTTATTGATATTATTAATCAATCCGAAGTTCTAAAAATAGTACACTTACATGAAAATAAAAGGCTTATTTGCCTTAATAAGTGGTACAAATTCTATAACAAAACAACAAACGAAGTTTGCGGTACGAAACCTGCCGTTCGCCTTTAATAGAAATAAAGCAAATTAAGACTTACCGATGGTATGATATACCACCATTTGATACATTTTTGGTTCTGCTATCGTTTTTACATTCTAGAACAGCACAATGAGGCATTTTAGTATTTTTTTTTAAGTTATGTTTTGTAGAAGTTATTGTCACTGTGACGCTTGTATTTGTATCTAGACTGATGTGCGTGGCGTGTGCGTGGGGGAAACACTTTGCGGAACAGCGCTGAGCGCAAAGCTCGGGGTACGCGCACGCGCTCCGCCCACATACGACTTATACTGTTTTTTCTGTTCTGTGGTTACAACTAAAACAATAGTATATTTCATTACAAGTGCGGAAAGACTGTCATTGCAAAGAGTTCCGACCAATGTCTACCCGAGCCGAGGTGCAGCCGAAGGCGAGGGTTGACAGTCGGAACAAGTTGCAATGACGGTTCCGCAAGTGTACTGAACGACTATTTTTAATACAGTTGCGAAAAAATGAAGCAATTTAATAAAATAATAAAAACACAATAAACTCGCAAATAAAATTTCTGGAAAATGGCGCCAACCGTAGAATATAAGCAGAGTTTTTTTTTCTTCACCCATTTTGGTAGGCAAAGGGAACTATCCATACAGCTTAGTCTTCAGTAGATTTTTTTATATTGATATGAAATGAAATTTAATGAGATGAAATAAAATGAAACCTAACCTAACTCATTCAATTAAATCATTAAATCTGATATTGAAATAAATTAGTAGCTTCTTTTTAGAAATATACGTATTTGTATGAATCACAAAAACTCTTTAGTAAAAACTTCATGGTTGGTTTTTCTTTTTAATAGACATTATTTTGACAGTTGGGAAAGAGAACGCACTAGTTCGGGAAAGGTAAAAAACAAGCACTAGTATGTAATAGCCCACTTCCCGAACGCCATACGTCCCTGCAATACACCACTTTTTGAGCAACCGTATTAAAAAAGTTATTTTCATCCCATCTATTCGAAAAGGACGACTTGGTTCGCCTTTAAGTGCACCCAAAGGTGGTGTTTTCTATAAGAAACTTTTAGCGGGCAGTAATGAGTTTTTAATCCTCTTTATAGATGTTCCAAATTCAAAAAGTGCGCCGCAAAGACAATTGCGGCGCACTTTTTGAATTTGGAACATCTTAGTGTTCAGCGCCGAAAGAAATCGAACGCAAATATTGTTTGAATAAAGACTGGCTGGTACGACGCCGGCCGCCGCGCTGACTGAATAAAAAAAGAAATCAAATTAAAAACGTGCGAACTACAGACCCCGTTTTCGTCAATTTTCATGAATTGTTAGAAATTCATGGTTTTGTTTTGAAAAATGAGTTCTTCAAGTGACAGTGAATAAAAAACACGATAAAGTAAAAAATACTTTAGATCTTCAGAAGTCGGTGACCTTTGTTTGATTCATTTAGTTTTTTTTTGTCACCGACTTCTGAAGCTAAAGTTATTTTTGACGTTTTTTATTTTTCCATTTTTAGTTGTAATATCCTATCCAAATATTAGATATGCATTTATTTTACATGTTGAAATTAGACCACACGACTGAAGTAAAAATGTTCATAAAATGAAAACTACTGGGCCAAACTATGTTACATTTTATTGGACCAAATGGCAATTATTCCGCATCAAACTAAAGAATAATCACGTCAATCGGCTCATAAATATCAGCGTAATCGGTGCAAATACATAAAAAAACAGTCGAATTACCTCCTTCTTTTTGAAGTCGGTTAAAATTATGAGGCGCCTTTTATTTTCTCATAGTGGGTGATGAAAAGTAGAGTGTATCACTCGGGCGCAAAAATATATTTTTGGCTCGGGCGACGTACTTTGAATCCCTCGCTACGTTCAGGATTCTATTAAAGAATCCCTCGCTACGCTCGGGATTCTACTGTAGAATCCCTCACTTCGCTCTGGATTCAAAAAAGCGCCCTCGCCGTAAAAATATTATTTTGCTCCCTTATGATACAATCTACTATTTCATCCCTTCTATTCGAAAAGTGTCGTTTTGTTCCCCGTTTAGCGGGAGCAAAGTAGCTCTTTTCTCCACTAGACTTTTTAGCGGGCAGTAATGAGATTTGAATTTGGAACATGAATCGTTCATTGAAATCGAACGAAAATTGTATAAATTACTGGCTGCAAGTGTTTGTTGTACGGTGCGGGGGTCAGCACCCGCATTGTAGAAAATATTAAATTAAGAGTTGCAGATAGTTCGCCCATGCTGTTCTCACCGCGCTCTTCTACATCAAAGGAAACTTTTCCTGAGCACCAGTCAGATACTGAGATTACAAACACTCAAAATAATGGATGACTTTTTTATCACTTTTCACTTTAGCTTAAAGCATAACTAGTTTTGTTTTTCTATTTCCACAGTTTAGAAAAGAATTGATCCATCATCAAAAAACGCTACAAATTTCAAGTAAACTTTTCATATTAGAACAAAGAAAGAGTAATTAAAAAACAAAAAATGTATAAATAAATCCACAACTATATCAATCCCAAACAAAATACACACAGTGACAATAAATTTTCAAAATTTTGCCAGTGCCATTTATATTTATATCTATTAGATATAAATATAAATTTGTAATTGACCTTTTATAAATTCATGTCATTTTTTTAATTAAACTTATTCATTAATTACTTAAAAGTGTCTCTTATTTATTTTCTCATAGAACGAGATGAAAAGTAGAGTATATCACTCGGGCGCAAAAATATATTTTTGGCTCGGGCGACGTACTTTGAATCCCTCGCTACGTTCAGGATTCTATTAAAGAATCCCTCGCTACGCTCGGGATTCTACTGTAGAATCCCTCACTTCGCTCTGGATTCAAAAAAGCGCCCTCGCCGTAAAAATATTATTTTGCTCCCTTATGATACAATCTACTATTTCATCCCTTCTATTCGAAAAGTGTCGTTTTGTTCCCCGTTTAGCGGGAGCAAAGTAGCTCTTTTCTCCACTAGACTTTTTAGCGGGCAGTAATGAGATTTGAATTTGGAACATGAATCGTTCATTGAAATCGAACGAAAATTGTATAAATTACTGGCTGCAAGTGTTTGTTGTACGGTGCGGGGGTCAGCACCCGCATTGTAGAAAATATTAAATTAAGAGTTGCAGATAGTTCGCCCATGCTGTTCTCACCGCGCTCTTCTACATCAAAGGAAACTTTTCCTGAGCACCAGTCAGATACTGAGATTACAAACACTCAAAATAATGGATGACTTTTTTATCACTTTCCAAAAAAAATGGGTATATTCGGTGAATGGAGTAGAAGCTTAAAGCATAACTAGTTTTGTTTTTCTATTTCCACAGTTTAGAAAAGAATTGATCCATCATCAAAAAACGCTACAAATTTCAAGTAAACTTTTCATATTAGAACAAAGAAAGAGTAATTAAAAAACAAAAAATGTATAAATAAATCCACAACTATATCAATCCCAAACAAAATACACACAGTGACAATAAATTTTCAAAATTTTGCCAGTGCCATTTATATTTATATCTATTAGATATAAATATAAATTTGTAATTTACCTTTTATAAATTCATGTCATTTTTTTAATTAAACTTATTCATTAATTACTTAAAAGTGTCTCTTATTTATTTTCTCATAGAACGAGATGAAAAGTAGAGTATATGACTCGAGAGCAAACATATTTTTCCCTCAGGCGATGTACTTTGAATCCCTCGCTATGCTCGGGATTCTATTCTAGAATCCTTCGCTTCGCTCTGGAATCAAAATAGCGCCCTCGCCGTAAAAATACTATTTTGCTCCCTTGTCATACAATCTACTATTTCTGTTTTTTTTTTGTTTCCTACACCTTTATGAACTTGGATGGTTGTATTGATAATTTTGATGGTTATAATATTCTGTAACTACATACGTCTTACAGCCGCGAATAAAAGAAAATTTGAATTTCGCGGGCTACCCTGAAGCATTTACCTTAAGGTGGATGCTCAAGGGTAGCCCGCGAAATTCAAATTTTCTTACGTTTTTTGCAATTTGCAGGCCAGTGCTAGGTTGTATGTTGATTAAAATATTGTTTGCGACTGTAAGACGTATGTAGTTACAGAATTATAATCATCAAAATCATCAATACAACCCTCCAAGTTCATAAAGGTGGAAAAATTACTTTTCCAAGGTCAAAATCATTCTTGCACCTTTATGAACTTGGAGGGTTGTATTGATGATTGTGACTTATGACTATGTACCGAGATCAATGATATTATAAAGAAGATACGCCATGTTCATACTGAATGGCGTTCAGATATCGTTGCGAGTAATTTAATACTACGACAGCGATAGATAATACGGAACGTATACGATAGAAAGAGATAGCTAGCTATCAAAGTGCAACAATTGTGTCACTTTGTCCTCAACAATTTGTGCGTGCTAGTGCGATATCTACCTCTTTTTAGGGTTCCGTAGTCAACTAGGAACCCTTATAGTTTCGCCATGTCTGTCCGTCCGTCCGTCCTCGCTTAATCTCTGTGACCGTTAGCACTAGAAAGCTGAAATTTGGTACCAATATGTATATCAATCACGCCGACAAAATGGTAAAATAAAAATTGGAAAAAAATGTTTTATTAGGGTAGCCCCCCTATATGTAAAGTGGGAAGTGTTTTTTTTTTTAATTTCAACCCTAACGTGTGATATATTGTTGGAAAGGTATTTAAAAATGAATAGGGGTTTCTTAAAATCATTTTTTGATAATGTCAATGATTTCGGAAATAATCACTCCAAAAGTAAAAAACAATGTGTCCAAGCATTTTTACATAATGGCTACCCACCTTTAAACTCTGTGGGAACACTTATTGTGACGGACGGGAAACTACGGAACCCTACACTGAGCGTGGCCCAACACGCTCTTGGCTGGTTTTACTATATAATATCATTGACCGAGATGCATATTTATGGACGCAAAACTATCCATCCAAACTGATAAAACACAAGCTAATTGATTTGTGTATCATGAATACGTAGGTTTTGCGTCTCTTCCAAACAAAACGTTCAACAAGTAGGAAGAAACGCATTTAAAAATGATATCCAACCTTATATATCATTGATCCAACCGCTGTTAAATAGTACATTGTTCACCGAGAGGAGAAAGTGACCGATTACCGTCGAGGGTGTCGTTTGAAGCCCGAGCCGTAGGCGAGGGCTTTAAAACACCCGAGATCGGGAATCGCACTTTCTCTCGAGTGATACATAGTGCTATAGACTACACCTACGAGGAAAATAAAAAACTGAATCCTCAAACAACACACAAATTGGAAATGGCGCCAATCGCGTCTGCAATTTTCACATGTTCTTTTTTCAAATTGTATATCCTGCCGCCGCAGGGTCGCACTGCCAGCCCGACACCATCCTACACACAGTTAGTGGCCAGTGTCATTTTGCGAACTTGTAGATAAAAACTCACTGTAAAAACTTTTTGGCTTTTGATATTTAGGTTACCGGCGCATAGTCTTACCCAAAATTAAAAAAGAAAAACCACGTAAGAAATGGATTTTCATACACTTTTCTCTCCCGCTCAGATGCGTTTTCCCCCCGCATATTTGTTCGATACGCAATGACGTACTTTCTACCGTAAATTTGATAAAGTATCAAGGTACTTTCCAAGCAGGTGTAGTATAAAAGGTTTTATAACACATTTGCTCGTAAAGGGTCTCTTATTTCACCCATTTCAATATCGTTATGTATCTCATTACGTACTCGTGCAGTAATGTAATGTACAACCACAGAGTATATATATAGACGCACGGTTTATCAAGATGCTCCGTCAAAAGGGAACGGTACTTTTTTAAATCTTAGCAAAGAGTTTTTATGTCAAAAAAAGTGGTTAACATTTTATGAATAACATTAACTGTGGGAGATGAAATATAATAAATAAACATTTAATTCTTTAATTTAATTAATTTTGACAATAAATTACAACCATTTTTCTGTAACAAAAACACAAAAATATTAATTTACTTTATTAGTAATACTGGCGGTTTTTTGTGTTTGCCTTAAAAAAAAGTTAAAAAAGTAACAAATTAGCGATGCGCGCGCATCAGCGCGCATCGCTAATTTGTGAACAAGTAAAAGATTTATTCGTTTAAGAAAGTCCGAGTTTTATTTATTTCCTCGCAAATATGTTATAAAACGTCGTATGACATACGTGCGCTTTGATAATTACAGCCTCTGCTTTATTGTAGCCCTCGCCTACGGCTCGAGCTAGTAATATCGCCTCGGCTGTAATTTTCAACTTACCGCACTTATATCTGTACTATTACGTACCTACATCTATATAGGTATATAAAAGAAAGACGGGTTTGTTACATCACTTTCATGGTTTTTGTTTCGTTGGATTTGTCTCCGCCCAGAATAGCAGAATACATTTTAAAACAATGAAAAAAAAAAAAAAACAAGGGTGAATAAACTTTCGTCTGTATTTTTTTAAAATAAATTACGTAGGTAGTAGGTAGGTAGTAGGTAGGTAGTAGGTAGGTAGTAGGTAGGTAGTAGGTAGGTAGTAGGTAGGTAGTAGGTAGGTAGTAGGTAGGTAGTAGGTAGGTAGTAGGTAGGTAGTAGGTAGGTAGTAGGTAGGTAGTAGGTAGGTAGTAGGTAGGTAGTAGGTAGGTAGTAGGTAGGTAGTAGGTAGGTAGTAGGTAGGTAGTAGGTAGGTAGTAGGTAGGTAGTAGGTAGGTAGTAGGTAGGTAGTAGGTAGGTAGTAGGTAGGTAGTAGGTAGGTAGTAGGTAGGTAGTAGGTAGGTAGTAGGTAGGTAGTAGGTAGGTAGTAGGTAGGTAGTAGGTAGGTAGTAGGTAGGTAGTAGGTAGGTAGTAGGTAGGTAGTAGGTAGGTAGTAGGTAGGTAGTAGGTAGGTAGTAGGTAGGTAGTAGGTAGGTAGTAGGTAGGTAGTAGGTAGGTAGTAGGTAGGTAGTAGGTAGGTAGTAGGTAGGTAGTAGGTAGGTAGTAGGTAGGTAGTAGGTAGGTAGTAGGTAGGTAGGTAGGTAGGTAGTAGGTAGGTAGTAGGTAGGTAGTAGGTAGGTAGTAGGTAGGTAGTAGGTAGGTAGTAGGTAGGTAGTAGGTAGGTAGTAGGTAGGTAGTAGGTAGGTAGTAGGTAGGTAGTAGGTAGGTAGTAGGTAGGTAGTAGGTAGGTAGTAGGTAGGTAGTAGGTAGGTAGTAGGTAGGTAGTAGGTAGGTAGTAGGTAGGTAGTAGGTAGGTAGTAGGTAGGTAGTAGGTAGGTAGTAGGTAGGTAGTAGGTAGGTAGTAGGTAGGTAGTAGGTAGGTAGTAGGTAGGTAGTAGGTAGGTAGTAGGTAGGTAGTAGGTAGGTAGTAGGTAGGTAGTAGGTAGGTAGTAGGTAGGTAGTAGGTAGGTAGTAGGTAGGTAGTAGGTAGGTAGTAGGTAGGTAGTAGGTAGGTAGTAGGTAGGTAGTAGGTAGGTAGTAGGTAGGTAGTAGGTAGGTAGTAGGTAGGTAGTAGGTAGGTAGTAGGTAGGTAGTAGGTAGGTAGTAGGTAGGTAGTAGGTAGGTAGTAGGTAGGTAGTAGGTAGGTAGTAGTAGGTAGGTAGTAGGTAGGTAGTAGGTAGGTAGTAGGTAGGTAGTAGGTAGGTAGTAGGTAGGTAGTAGGTAGGTAGTAGGGTAGGTAGTAGGTAGGTAGTAGGTAGGTAGTAGGTAGGTAGTAGGTAGGTAGTAGGTAGGTAGTAGGTAAGTAGTAGGTAGGTAGTAGGTAGGTAGTAGGTAGGTAGTAGGTAGGTAGTAGGTAGGTAGTAGGTAGGTAGTACGTAGGTAGTAGGTAGGTAGTACGTAGGTAGTAGGTAGGTAGTAGGTAGAGTAGGTAGGTAGGTAGTAGTAGGTAGGTAGGTAAGGTAGGTAGTAGGTAGGTAGTAGGTAGGTAGTAGGTAGGTAGTAGGTAGGTAGTAGGTAGGTAGTACGTAGGTAGTAGGTAGGTAGTACGTAGGTAGTAGGTAGGTAGTACGTAGGTAGTAGGTAGGTAGTACGTAGGTAGTAGGTAGGTAGTAGGTAGGTAGTAGGTAGGTAGTAGGTAGGTAGTAGGTAGGTAGTAGGTAGGTAGTAGGTAGGTAGTAGGTAGGTAGTAGGTAGGTAGTAGGTAGGTAGTAGGTAGGTAGTAGGTAGGTAGTAGGTAGGTAGTAGGTAGGTAGTAGGTAGGTAGTAGGTAGGTAGTAGGTAGGTAGTAGGTAGGTAGTAGGTAGGTAGTAGGTAGGTAGTAGGTAGGTAGTAGGTTGGTAGTAGGTAGGTAGTAGGTAGGTAGGTAGCTCATGTGACGCAGACGAAGTTGCGCGGGTTAGCTAGTTTATTAATAATCTAAAAAGACGTATCACCTGCATTGTTGAAGTAGGTAACACCTTAACCTTAACTTGAATGAAAACGACTACCTACTTGAAAAGATGAAGTGCATATATGTAATATATTCTTAGAATTCATTAACCATTCATGGTACCTACTTAGAAAAAGGGGGGATCCTTTATTTTTTACATTAACAATCCACAATGTCCGTGTCATTTACTTGTTGTATGTCTTGTAGAGACCAACATGGCATAGACAGATCACAGAATTCTACTGACGGTTTTATAAACCATACGTTGTCATGGCTTTATTCATTTTTCAGAATATTTGTTGTCATACATTAATAACAAAGGGTTATGTATTACCCAGTACTAACTGGGTTGTGGAGGTCAGATAGCCAGTCGCTCCATGTAAAATATGGGTAGGTACCTATTCAGCTGCGTTGTTAGACTGGAAGCCGATAGTTGGGAAAAGGCTAGGCAGATGATGTCATGCATTAAATAATCATTTTAATCGAACAAGGCAAATAATTTTATGATTCCACTTGATCGGACAAGATACTAAACTAGAAGCTGCTTATACCTAAACAATGAATATTTATTTTAAAGCTTTATCATTCGTTGGTACTTACAGTGATCAGGCGTCTTTAATGCGTCCTGTATACTCACTCTCATTGAATTCCAGACGACGCTTCACTTTATCATCAGGCTTCTCTTGTTTACTGACAGGTGGGGACAGACCTTGCAGCTCACGACTATGAGATCTTTTCACTCATCTTGATATTTCTCACAGGGTTCGGTTCTAAACCATACTTCAGATTTGGCGTTCAACACTGCGCCCAGTGCATTTTTCTTTTTATTCTCAACAAAATACCGCTGACTGTCTCTGTTGTCCAAATAAAACCGTGAGTGTTCTAACCATAAGTGATTACATCATCATCATCACTTATGGATATAACACTCACGTTTTTGTCTGCTGGAGGTCTATCGTTAAAGACAGTATCAATGTTCAAAGGATGTTTTGGTTTATGCGGCACTACTTTACTCATAATGCACAAAACACGAGTGAACATAAGGCTGGTACTTAGGTTTATTCGTGATTTGTGCATTCAGAGTAAGTATTCAAAGGACGGCGATGTGGAATCTTCGGCTTATGGAGCAGTTTGTTGTCTAGCAATAAATGTTTCGGCAAGGTTGGTAATCCTTTACATACCACCGTCGCGTTGCCGACATTTATTTCTTTCGGCAACGGTATTCTTGTTATATGTACATTTTCTTTATCCGCGTCGTATCTCGAAGACGCCATTTTATTTAAATTATAACTTGCACAATAATTGAAACTTTTTAAATACATTCGATCACGACCCGCATGACCGTTAGTATGAGTGAAAATTTTAAGCTGTAGGTACTGACAGGAACATATGTTACCCTCATTAACTTAGATATCGCGTTTATTAATCTTGTTGAGGGTACCTACTTTGAGTTAAAAAAAGTAGCCAATACAAATAAATTATTTAATCTTAACCATATCACAACATAACAAAAAATAAATAATAACTTAAAACTAACTTAAAACTAACTTACAAACTACGCTGTGTACTTTTTCATAATCAAATGCATCCACATGCATTTCATAAGTACCGTGTTCAATTTCACAGCAAAGCAAAAAGTACATCAAAATGTATAAATAAATACGAGTAGAACGGGTCTCGAGAATGCCGAAGGCAAACGATGATTCTTCAGAGTACCTACGAAAAAGAAACACCATAGTGTTGGCAACAGGAATTCAGAAATAGGCATGATGACAGTAATTGAAAATTACTAAAATATTGTATTTGTGTATGTAAGACTTGAATTGTGGAATACGAAACACGCATTGATTGATAAATTATACGATAATTAAAATCTACAAAATTCCTATGGCCGCCATATTAAGTTGAACACCAATCACAGTGCATGACGTCACTTTTGATAACACGCGGGAAATTTATGTAAACAAATGGTCGAATTTCTGTGGTTTTGTGATTTATCTTATGATATGGTACACGGATCATGGAACAAGGGTATAGTAAGGCAAACAGTGATAAATTGCCTAAAATCGATGTGATGATGTTGGGAGTTTTTTTTTGCAACAAATACTTTTGTTCAGCAGAATTTATAAATGTAAAAACTTTCATGTAAAGTACAATGATAATTAGGTATGTTGTGAGGCGCCCAATCTACGAATTTAGATAAAAATTGTAAAAATGCCATCGTCCGTGTTCAGAAAGTGTACTTACCAATTATGATACCGAAGTAAATAAAACATAAGGGATCTCATACCACATGTAACTGCGCAATATACTTTGATCTAATAATATTTTTCATATATATTCCTAATATTCTGTTAGTGGAGGATAAAGGTTAAAGTTTTGCAGCGTGCTGCCCCGATAGGGCTCCGGGGACCGGGGGAGGGGGAGGGGGAGGGGAAGGGGGTCCCATCCCCCCCCCTCTACCGCTAACCGGAAATGTATTGTTTTTTTTTATGATTTTTTTTAGATGCAATAATTTTGTGATAGCAAATGTAATATTTTTGTGTTTTGTGTTTTTTTATTGACTTTTTTGATATGTCGCCCTAAAACAAATAAAAAAAATAACTAAAAACAGATTTAACATTTTTGACCTAACCTAATCCGGTCAAGTTGGTCTGAGTCGGATTCCGGACACGCTCCCGCCAGACACTCTCGCTCACCCCTGAGTGTCGCTAAGCCACACTCCACCTTCGCATCGCTCCACTCAGGAGCTCCCTCGAGCATCTGGCTCCCGCAATGAGAGGTTTTCCTTTTGAGGTTTTAAAAAAAAACTTAGTTTCCAAGAACTATATGGATGGCGTTGAACTTACTATGCCAAAGCCAAAACGCTTGAAAAAAAAACCTTGTGTCACGTCACATATTCTAGTTGACTGACACTTTCATTTGCTTAACCTTCCGAATATAACCAACATTTCTCGCGCTTTGTTAAAATCAGTTTTTTTAGGTTCCGTTCCTTGCATTATCATACTTACTCCTAGCGCCATCTATCCAGCAACTAGGGAAGAGCTAAAAAGAAACTCCCTCATTATAAAAAACACTCTAGGGGTAGGGACCACAAGACCACGTGGGGTCGGGGTGCCCTGTGTCGGTTCTGAGGCCAAGTCCTGTCTGTGTATTTAATTAAAAATAATCTATTATATTTACCTTTATTGTACTTCCTTTACAGTCACAGTGATATGAAAATCACGCTTTTCACCATCTCTAAAGTAGGGTAGATGTACTTTAGTGCCAACCATAGATAATATACTAATACCGGTAGTTTACGTGAAACTAAACGCAATTTTAGCAGTCAACTGTAAAAATTGCGTTTAGTTTCACGTAATTGTGTAATTTCAACTGTCAAAGTGACAAAATTGCGTTTAGTTTGACGTAATTATGTTTATTTTTGGCCTAAATATGTTCGTTCCTAACCTAAAAATTAGGTTTTTTCTTTATTTATTTTTTGGTTAAAACTGCGTTTCCTATGAAAAAAAAGTGTTGCAAGGGTATCAGTAAGACCCCTAGGAACCCCTAATATTATCACATTTCCTCCAGCGAGGCAGCACGTTTTAAAACCCAACCCGGTTAAGCAAATGACAGTGTCAGTCAACGAGAGTATGTGATGTGAGTACGTGACACAATGTTTTTCTTTTCAAGCGTTTTGGCTTTGGCACCAACTATCATAGTAAGTTCAACGCCATCTATAGAGTTCTTGGAAACTAAGTTTTTTTTAATACCTCAAAAAGAAAACCTCTCATTAGAAGCGTTAGACCATTATATTTAGGGTTGCCATTATTGTTGAGAACTGATACGTAGGGTTGCCATTATTGTTGAGAACTGATACGGGACTTATTAGTGGCAAATAAATAAAAACTGAAAATAAGGGTCGTAACGGTTTATTGTAGGTAATAAAAAATCAATGGAAAACAAAGACAACATTTTTTTTATTTTTAATACTTATTTAAAAAAATATATATTTAATTTTATAGTGACGGAAAAAATGTTTTTACTTAAAATGACTTGATTTGCGAAGTACGAGTGACCGGAGCGTGCGTAGGCGAGCGGCGAGCGAGCATCAAGGAATCCACACGACTTCACTCATTCACTTTGACTACGTGATTAAATTGATAGTGTTATATATAGTAGTTTAATTTATGTAGTTCAGTGAGGGCAGTCACCAGTAAAAATAAAATTAAAAAATACATTAAAATCAATAAATATATAGTAAAAACACAAAAAATGGTTAAAAGGCAGAAATATTTCATTAAAAATGTGAAATTGAATAGAGAAAGACTAAATGTATTAAAACAATTAGATATATATTCATCTAATTTGGAACAAAGCACTAGGAGGTACAAAATTGACACAGAACACCTGCAATCCAAACTTGATCACCTACAAGAGAAGCTAAGTTCAATGACTAGCAAATATAATACCTCTGAACATGTTATGAGGGAATATGTGTTGGCGATGAATGATTTGGTAAACTCACAAACCAACAACTGTGAGCACTGTCAAACAACTTCACATGTAAATACACCAGACCATTCATTGACAACATGTAATACCACCTTACCGCAGCCATGTGTTGATTTGCATACTCCTATGAATAGTTCCCAGCAATATAAACAAAGTGTAAATAATGACATAGTAATCTTTTGTGATGAGATTGGAAAAGACCTAGGTAATTTGTTAACTGATGAATATCCAGGACACTCCGTAATAAACAATTGTATGCCAGGATGTTCTTTATATCATATTATGAAAGAAATTATTAAATGTAAGTTTAACCAGGACACCATATTATTAATTTTGATAGGTAATAGAGGAAAAGTGAACAAAGGAGAATTGCTCCAGTATTATAGAACTTTGTCAAACTTAAATTTAAGAAAAATTGTGTTGTTTACATTTCCTTATAGTAAAAGTTTGCCACAGGAAGAAAATGACTATAGATATAATATTAATATGACATTGCATAATTTGACATTCAATAATAATTCATTTTATTTACTTGACATCAACAATTATATTGGCAACAATTTTTATTTGACAAAACATAGATATCTTGTAGACAGGTACTATCTGACAAACTATTGTTAAAGACAAGTAGCTGTGTCGCTATCTTATTATTTTTCTATTACAGCCAAGAACTTGGCTAATCAAGTTGCCTCTGTTGATCAATGCAATATTAGCCTAAATTACTCTACCAATAGTTTGTCAACAATGAATGAATCAGTGAATCATTTAAATTAGCAATTTCGACAACAGAGGCAACCTCTTGCAATATAAGGAAGCCAGATGGTAAATCAGGTGAATGTTTTGAGAATTTTAATAGTATCAACCTGGTTCATCAAAATATTCAAGGATTTTTGAACAAAGAATTAGAAGTAGAACTTTTCATGAATTGTAATTGCATAGATATTCTTTGTATAACGGAACATTGGCTCAAATGTCACCAATTAATTTTCAATTTTAGTAATCACCAGGTTGGTAGTTCATTCAGCAGGGTAAATGCTATACATGGCGGCGCATTAATCCTAGTAAATAATCAGCTTAAGTTTAAAGACCGCAAGGATATTGTAAGCCTATCTGTTGAGCGAACAGTTGAAATAGCCTGTATAGAGTTGGAGCAGTTTATCATATTAAGTGTGTATAGACCTCCTTCAGGATTGTATGATTGTTTTGAAAAGGTATTGGATGAAGTGTTGCATAAAATCTGTAATTCTAAGAAGTCTATAGGGAACGTGCAGGAACTATAGGTGGCAGCACTAAACGACAAAAGAGACACTATGCGGACAGTAAAGGAAACTTATGCTGTCACGCAAAATAATTATCTCTTGAAAAATATTATTTTTGATTATGTTTTAAGGTATAAAACATGGGTTTCGGTCTATCAATAGTGATCGTCAGCGTAACATGAATGTTGACCAATATGAATTTTGTATGTTTCGTTTACTTTCTCTGATGAAAATTGTGGTTCATGAAAAAATGGTGGCTATAACAACTTTCTTATTTTCAACACATGTTTTAATGGAAGGGAATCCTTTATCAGCAAGAACAGTATCTCCAGGCTATAACAAATCAATCCACAATCATTTGTTATGCAATCACTATAACGCCCTCCGTAGCATTTAGATACAAAACTTATGAAACCACAAGGAGTGCGGCCAACTAAAAACTTTATTGTATATCCATGTTTATAATCTGAGTTCATGTGGAGACTGTTGGGGAATATTCGGTGTGAACTTCAGTGCAGTCTGGAACGCCCTCCGTAGCATTTAGATACAAAACTTGTGAAACCACAAGGAGTGCGGCTAAGTAAAAACTTATTTGTATACCAATGTTTATAATCCGAACACATGTGGACTCTTTGTTTAACTGTTGAGGAATATTCGGTGTGAACTTCAGTGCAGTCTAATCCACACCCATATTTTGTTATTAGCAATCACTAGAACGCCCTCCGTAGCATTTAGATACAAAACTTATGAAACCACAAGGAGTGCCGCCAACTAAAAACTTTATTGTATAACCATGTAATCTGAGTACATGTGGACTCTTTGTGTAACTGTTGAGGAATATTCGATGTGAACTTCAGTGCAGTCTAATGTGTGTGTTCGCTGAAGTTTAAATTGTACTTGGCATGTTTGCTTGAACGGTTGATTTTGAAGGCCATTGAACTTTTTCAATGCAGAGTGTAACAAAAACAAATTGTTTTCAAATATGTTTCTTACTGCATTTATCCATTTTTTGCGTTTTTCACTTAAACATGGTATGAGAGTACTATTCTTTGGAAAGTAATAGAATTTTATTATTTTACGCTATTTGATTAATTTTCATTTTTGTGGATGTATTGGTACATCCAGAAATGCAACAATGGATTATGATTAGCTAGAATAATCATTTTCAATAATAAAATTAATTCTGTTTACTTGTTTTACATGTCAATGTCAAGTATTAATTTGGTACATGATTCGGATTGGTGACGCCAGTTGGCACCACCGTCGTTGTGCACGTTCCCTATAATTATTAGCGGTGATTTTAATATTAATTTGTTAGAAAGTTCTGGGTTAAGTACTAAAATTTTAAGCCTGTTTAATTCATACAATCTTGAAAACAAATTTCTGGAGCCCACTAGAATAACACCAACTAGTGCCACTTGCCTAGATAATATTTACACAGATGTTATACCTACCCACAAAGAAATTATTAACTTATTAGATTCTGATCATTGTGGGCAATTGATCACAATTCCTAATGTAAGCAAGAAAGTCACTAAAAAGGATATCATTGTTAATCCAAAAACTAAAACTCGCCTGGAAACCTTTAAAACTAAACTTTTGTCTAAATTACCACTACTGTCAACTAATGATGATCCCAATCAACATTATAACGATTTTTTCAGCATGTATTGCACACAATTTAATACCACATTTATTCCTAAGACAATCTCGGTTAATAGTAACGCTTCCTTCAACGACTGGGCCACTATTGGTATTCATAAGAGTCGAAAACGACTTTATGAGCTGTATGCAGAGCGGACCTATATAAACACTGGAGAATTTAAGTTGTATGTTAAAAATTATTCTAAAATATTTAAAAAAGTTTGTTTTATAGCAAAGTCACGTTACTTGAGTTCAAAAATTAAAAATAGTAGTAATGTAATTAGAATGACATGGAATATTATTAATAGCGAAACGGGAAAGTCTTGCAACCGAAACAGTGACTACAGCCTTGCTATTGGCGATAAAATTTTAAATTCAGACACTCAAGTTGCCACAGCCTTTGAAAATTTCTTTGCGGATATTCCCGTATCGACTATTAAATCGCTAAACTCGTCACCTGCTGCTGCCGAGTCTTTACTAAGGGAAAACGTTGCAGTCTGTGATTCCGAATTTAATTTTGAATATGTCACCTGTAAAGATATAACTAAAACTTTTCACACCTTAAATTTTAATGTTAAAAAGACCGCCGATCTATGGGGTCATTCTGTGGAAGTTGCTAAATCCATTATAAACATTGTAGCTCCTTCATTAGCTGTAATATTTAACGATTGTATTGACCGTGGTGAGTTTCCTGATCTAATGAAATATAGTAAAATAATACCATTGTTTAAATCGGGTAGTACATCAGACCCCACTAATTATAGACCCATTTCAGTACTACCCACCTTTAGTAAAATTTTTGAAAAATTAATTTTGGCACAAATGCAAAGTTTTTTCAATAAATGTAAGTTATTACATAAAAAACAGTTTGGTTTTACAAGGGGTCGTTCAACTACTGATGCCGGTGTTGAACTTTTAGGACACATTTATAATGCCTGGGAGGACAAATGCGATGCTTTGGGCATTTTTTGCCATTTATCTAAAGCTTTCGATTGTGTTCTTCATGAAACATTAATCAGGAAACTACACCACTACGGAATCCGTAATGCCTCCCTGGATCTTCTTATTTCATATTTGAGTGACAGGATTCAGAGAGTTGATGTTAAAGGGAAAAAATCTCCCGGATCCGTAGTAAGAATGGGGGTACCCTAGGGCTCAATTCTTGGTCCATTTTTGTTTCTTATTTAAATAAATGACTTGCCTTACCTCAAGGATAATCATGACATAGTATTGTTTGCAGACGACACTTCTCTTTTATTTAAACTCAAACGTCAGCAGTTAGTTACGGATGATGTTAATAGCGCCCTGGCGAAAGTCGTTAATTGGTTTAATGTTAATAATCTACTCCTAAATGAGAAAAAAACTAAGTGTATTAAGTTTACGATACCCCATGTAAGACAAGTGGAAACTACTGTACTAATTAAGGATGAAGAGTTAAAACCGGAAGATAGCACAGTCTTCTTAGGCATAACTTTGGATGCCAAGCTTCAGTGGGGCCCGCATATAGACAAACTGTCGAAGAAACTTAGCTCTGCAGCATTCGCCGTTTAGTTTACTTTAGTTATTTCCATAGCGTGATGTCGTACGGTATTCTCTTGTGGGGCAATGCCGCCGATATTCAGACAATATTTGTTTTGCAAAAAAGGGCAATTCGTTCAATTTATAAATTAAGTCCCAGATACTCCCTCAGAGAAAAATTTAAAGAGACTAATATTCTTACTGTGCCCTCTCAGTTTATTTATGAAAACCTTTTGTACGCCCACAAAAATATTAATTTATTTAAAAAATACAGTGATATCCACAACATAAACACGAGGAACAAACACAAATTTGTTGTTCCTGCAACGAGGCTCAAAAAAATAGGAGGTACGTTCAGATGCCAATGTATACGCTTTTACAATAAACTTCCGAGCCAAATTCAAGCACTAAGCCTAAATAAATTCAAATCGTTTATAAAACGGAAGCTGTGCCTGAAAGCCTACTATCATGTTAATCACTATCTTGAAGATAAAAAAGCTTGGGATTAAGCTGCTGCTCCAATGAAAGTTACTCTGTGAATGTCGAAATTTCGGACTTCGCTTGTTTATTATTGATTCCTTTCTTTTATACACTCTGACATTGAATTTTTTTTGACATGTATTTTATTATTTTACTTTTATTTTTTTATTGTTTTATGTGACATTTACTGATTTGACATGAATACTTATTTTTTTAAGTATTTTACTTTTTTATTTTATTATCATTGCGACATTTAATGATTTTTGTGTTTTTTTTTTTTTTACTTACATTCATTTGAAAAGAATTTGTTATTAATTTTATTTGATTATTGTGAATGTGGGGACCATGTGGGTCACATTTTTATTTTGTTTGTTTTTTTCCCACAACTGTCTGGCAGTTTGAGTACTATAAGCGACCTTCCCAAATGTCCTTTCTTTGGTATTGTTCGTCGTTTCGTTAAGCTCCTTGAGTTATAAGTCGAGCTACACGTTAACTGACAAATGCTTGCACTGACTGGACAGGTCCACTCAAATCTGTATGGTTCTTTCTTCAAAAGACCATCTCAGACACTAATCTGCATAGTCCTCATGTGAATTGAGCAAGATTGTCTGGACTTTAAAAGAGACTATGACCTCTGAGTTTGTTTCGGCTGTTTCTTCTCAGAGTAGTCAGGTACGAAACACCGGCCCCATCTAGTTTTAAGGTGAATGCTTCGACCAGCCCGCGAAATTCAAATTTTCTTACGTTTTTGGCAAATTGCAAGCCAGTGCAAGGTTGTATGTTGATTAAAATATTGGACGCGATTGTAAGACGTATGTAGTTACAGAATTATAATCATCAAAACCATCAATACAACCCTCCAAGTTCATAAAGGTCTAGCAATTACTTTGACCTTGAAAAAATCGTTTCTCGACCTTTATGAACTTGGAGGGTTGTATTGATGGTTTTGATGATTATAATTCTGTAACTACAGTCTACTTATTAATTCACTGGAGTAATCTGACGTTTACGGTGTTACCATTTTTTTATGAAAAGAAAATAGTGTGGTGACAAGAAGATTGACATCAATCACTCGCTCATTCATTCTTTACGTTCTAAATCAAATCACATTATTTTATTTATTTTAATAAGAAATTTCCCAGCAATGAACAGCGCGTGGGCAAAAGAAACATTCGTGCACTCAGACCAGAGGTTAGAAGCCGAATGAAAGACAAGCAAAACAATATGGCCGCGCGGGTGGCGTCCCGCGTCCGTCACGTAGGGAGGCAATAATGCCCGACCCAATAATGTCCAGCCCAATAATTCGTGTACATCGTCTCTGATAGAATTTATGATTACAATTAATTACTTTTTACAATCGCGTCCAATATTTTAATCAACATACAACCTAGCACTGGCCTGCAATTTGCCAAAAACGTAAGAAAATTTGAATTTCGCGGGCTACCCTGGAGCATCAGCCTTAAAAAATGACGTGTAAAAGTGTTTGTAAAAACCTACTTGCAAAATAAACATCATTTATCATTTATCATTTATCAGTGGTCCTCACCCCTCCTCGCAACCGCGTGCCCTCGCGCGTCTCTCGCTCGCCTGCCGTCGGCTTCGAACCTCTATTACGTCTATATTGATATATTGATATAAACGGGACAAAAACGGGATAAGTAAGAATACGGGACGTGATACTTAGATACGGTGACAATCCAGTATATACGGGACGTATGGCAACCCTAATTATATTTCCTAAAAATTTTTTGAACAGACGATTGTCTATGAATTGGAAGGAGGAATGATGAGCGAATCAGCGAACAGCTACAGCTCTATTTATGTCATTGAGTAGGCGTCAAAATATTTCATCAATCGATTGTTGTTGTAAAATTGTTTACAAAAAGCAAAAACGCAATCAGATCATCTTTATTCACAATGATTGTTTATATTTGCCTGGTCTCGTTTGTTTTGTGGGTCGGTTATAAGTTCATTTAACTCCTCTAGTTCACTTCATTCAAAAATGTGACAGTATTTAAAATTTTCATTTAATATTTGATAAAAGATCTACAATGTCTACAACTTTCGCAAATAGAAGTAAGATCATAACAGAAATGATGAAGTTTTCGTTCCACCACCGAGCTTTTTATTGTTACCTTGGCATGAGTGTTTGGATATTCTTTCTAATAACAGGTAAATACTAATATTTAATATAAAAATATTCATAAATCCACATTCCTCCACCTTGCTTATCATCTTTCTTGAAGGTCGATTTTCAATGCCATGTCTTATGCAAACTGGCAGATGTATTTTTAATCTTTAAAGAAGATATAGAATAATTTTATTTGACCATTTTATAGATAAGATTTGCATTTGAGTACTAAAACGACTAGTAGACTATTTTTCGCTTGATATTTGATGAGATCAGACTCATTTATACCGTCTTACAGATGTAATAATAATTAATGAATGAATAACAATAAAATTAGCAGTGATAGTCTATTGGTGTGACAGTGGGCGGTATAAAAACTCTGGCACCAAGTTAGGCACTAACCACGCGATAAAGAAGAAGACTCGTTTATTTATTCTACTTTAACTACCTATCTATTGCTTTATTCTATTGCTATAACCTATTGTTTTTATTCTATTGCTTTATACTATTGCTTTTTCAACCTTTGGGTTGGAAGGAACAACATTGTGAAGATACCATAATAAAATTTAACAATTTTGTTTGTCTGCTTTCTAAAGACTCCATTCTTGGGAATTCACCCACAATGATCAGATAAATTATTAAAGGATTGATGAGTAACTTTATGTTGAGAAGAAGTCTTGGCTAAAGGGACAATTTATATATAAAGCACTTCTTTTTGTATTAAAAAAAAAAAAAAAATTAAAACTTTATGCACAAGTTAAAACTGTACAAAGGAGGACTTAATGCCTTGTGCATTTTCTACCAGTCTTCATTAGGGTGATGCAGAGACAATACACTGTAGACGCAATAACAGAAAAAAAAGCCTAGAAAATGTTTATAAATTTAAAACAAATCATCTTAAATATTTTCATTTTTTTTTTATTTGAGTAATACCAATTACCTACACATGTTTGTATGTTTCTATCTGTTCTATATTATGTTCACCTATTATCTAGTGTAGGGTTTGGTAATTGTCCTACAGGATCAAATTATTGGGATAAAAAGTCTTTGTGTTAGTGTTAGGTTAGGTTAGTTAATCCAGGATATAACTATCTGTGTGCCTTAATTTCATCTAAATCTGTTCAATAGTTTTTGCATTAAAGCTTAACAAACCATCCATTCATCCATCTTCACAAACACATTTATAATAGTAGTAAGATTACGTTTATGCTTCTAATAAATATCGTTTTTCGTTCTAGTAATGTATAAATACATGTCTCTGGGAGAAGAAACAATAGCTGTGAAGAAAATAATACGAAATGAATACATATCAAAGAGTGACGCAAAGTTTAGGAAGATCTACTTGAGAGCATGCAATCCCCCGGATAGTATTGTGAGAGGATCTGAAGGTATGTTAGAGTTATTCTGATATTAAGTTCTTTGAGATATGGTGCACAGACTTGGTCTTTGACCATATCACACAGACATGGTCCTTGACTAACATAACACAGACTTGGTCTTTGATTAACATAACACAGACATGGTCTTTGACTAACATAACACAGACTTGGTCTTTGAATAACATACAGAAATTCAAGAATTCCAAACAGCAATGGAGCACAGTATACTAGGTGTTTAATTAACGGATTGTGTTTGAAACACAAGACAAATACAATGAAGAGGAGAACAAGTGCCTTTCGGCTTCGTTAAGAGGTGTTTTACACCCTTTATAGCTGTTGTGGCTGAAAAGGCTTCCCAACTGAAAGGGGATTGGGCGGGTCCGCAGGACACAGAGGCGATGGTGGGACGAACCGGACAGGTTCCGTCAGAACTGGAAGGAGGACGCGCGGTTTCGCTAGAAATTAAAGGAATGGAATCGAAGGAATGGAAGGAACTAGAGGAAGGCCTTTACCCAGAAGAGGGACAGAGCAGGATAGCAAAAAAAAAACATCTTTTTCAGTGTTATTTTTACTAGAAAATAATGACTAGATACTAATAATAATAAATAATAATGACCACAATGAGCCAAATCTCAACCACCACACTTTGCAAACTGGCGAGCTATGGTTTGCAAACTGTCGTAAGCTATGTTTTGCAAGCTGACGTAAGCTATGTTTTGAAAATTGTCATAATTATTATGCTATGTTTTGAAAACTGGTGTAAGCAATGTTTTGCAAACGGTCGTAAGCTATCTAAGTACTGTTACTGTTACAAAAGTAAAAATGGACTAAATCCTTTACCTCCACTTAATTCGAATCCGCTGGATTATTCTTTATTTCTAGAGATCATTATCAACATTAGTGGGTAATTGCGGAACGCACTTGTGTTCCCAATGCAATTCAACAATATTCTTTGCGAGAAATAAACATTTATTTGCGCTGAAACGACGCAAAACAAAAGAAAGCAAAAAAAAAATCCAATCGAATTGAGAACCTGCTCCTTTTGGAAGTCGGTTAAAAAACAGCGACTTATTACATTGTCGAGCTCACAATCTACGCTCCTCTCAAACAATTATATTATGATAAAATTGTTTATAGGATTATGATTTTCTTGACAAAATTCTTCAGAATTCAATGTGTTAGGCAATTAACCGTTAGTTTAAAGTAACCACTCGTCGCAGGAGTCGTCGACAGTGACACATGGTTGCTGCAAGGAGCTTTAGTCGTGACGAGGCACGGCGACAGAGGGCCGTTGACACATCTCAAGAACGGAGACAAGCTACCATGCGACGCTGAGCCCGTCTCGCCTCTTCTGAAAAGGTAGGCCTTCCCCTAAAGGTTTTTTATTTATCATGTGTAGTCAGCAGACCGTGGCGAAGGTGGTGTGACGATCTGTAGGGCTATTACGTATCTCTGTTGACAGCTCGAAATGATAGTAACCGAGCTCAATTAACTGTCAAAAGGTTAGTTTCGTATTATGTATGACCAGTCGCGATCAAATATGATGTCATTGGTTGTCATCGTGGGTGATAGTCACCGTAACTCATTTTGACAGACGCTTTCGTATCGATACTTATATTGTTTCGATTATGTAAGCATAGTGGACATCAAATTGATGACAACTGAGTTTGAAGTGGTTTTCGTGAAAGACGTTACACCGTACCCGGGCTGTTAGTCACCGTAAAGTGATATCCACTCAGTGCGATACGTAATACGAATATTATGACATTCTCGGTTGTCATCAAAGCTCGGTGTACAACCGAAGCTTGATAGTCACTGGATATCAGAAAGATACGTAGGTAATAGGCCTACTGATCTTGTATGCGGGTAGGGTTACCAGATGAAAAAATCAAAAGTCCGGAGAAAAAGCCTGATTTCCATTGAAAAATCCTGAGATTTTTTACAGTTTCAAAAATTCTCAAACTTTTTTAAATTGTTAAGTTTAACAATTTTAAAAAGTCGTAATATTATCGTTTATATACCTACACTGTGGACCTCAGTCACGCGTTGCACATCGCACTCGAAGCGCGGGGGGGCGGGGTATTCAATATAATTTGAAGAGCTTAACATGTGGGGCATTTTATAAATCCATTATTAAAGAAAAAGCCTTACTTAAAAATGTATCATCACATATTAAGTATGATAAAACTGATTAAGTACCTACTTGGATAAATAAGTACTGATTTTAATTGTGCAATTATTACCAAAGGAAGATTATTTTTAGTTTAACTTTTTATTAAAGAGATATTTAAAATGTAAGCTGTATTTTATTGAAAATTCAAAAAATCCTGAGATTTCATGAGATTTTCAAAATCCAGCCGCAATCCTGAGAAGAGTCCAAAAATCCTGAGATCTCAGGACAAATCCTGAGATATGGTAACCCTATATGCGGGGCAAACATGGCCAGATATCGTACAGGACAGAGAGGTTTGGAAGGAGAAAGGAGAGGCCTTTGCCCAGTTGTGGGACACTCAAACAGGATAAAAATAAATAGTCGACCTATAATGTTATGACTGCTGGGACACAGGCCTCCTCTCAGTCAGAGGGAGAGCTCCGTACCACACGGGCCCAGTGCGGATTGTTGGTGAATGTCACAATGTCGACAAACAAAACTTCAACAAGTTCTTTCACATAGCTTTTGAGAGAACTTAAAGTTGCCGCAGGTTTCAGCAGACCGCTTCGCATTGCAAAAATCTTCCTATGAATGTAATATTGTTTGGTGCTCGCACTACGAAACCCGCACTATGCTGGTTTTTAGGGTTCCATAGCCTAATGGCAAAAAACGGAACCTTTATGGATTCGTCATGTCTGTCTGCCTGTCCGTCCGTATGTCACAGCCACTTTTTCCGAAATTATAAGAACTACGCTGTTGAAACTTGGTAAGAGATGTATTCTGTAAACCGCATTAAGATTTTCACACAAAAATAGAAAAAAAAAACAATAAATTTTGGGGGTTCCCCATACTTGGAACTAAACTCGACATTTTTTTTTATCAAACCCATACGTGTGGGGTATCTATGGATATGTCTTCAAAAATGATATGGAGGTTTCTAATATAATTTTCTTCTAAACTGAACAGTTTGCGCGAGAGACACTTCCAAATTGGTAAAATGTTTGTCCCTGTAACTTCTAAAATAAGAGAATGATAAAACTAAAAAATATACATGATGTACATTACCATGTAAACTTCCACCGGTTTGAACGAGATCTAGAAAGTAGTTTTTTTTTAATACGTCATAAATCGTAAACCGCAATTTACCTTTCATTCAATCAACTCAAATATAAAAACCGGCCAAGTGCAAGTCGGACTCGCGCACGAAGGGTTCCGTACCATTATCTATACATTAGACAAAACGGCAAAAAAATCCATTATCTATACATTAGACAAAACGGCAAAAAAATCACGTTTGTTGTATGGGAGCCCCCCTTAAATATTAATTTTATTCTGTTTTTAGTATTTGTTGTTATAGCGGCAATAGAAATAC
The DNA here is from genome assembly GCA_905147715.2 of Xestia xanthographa. Classification (NCBI taxonomy): domain Eukaryota; kingdom Metazoa; phylum Arthropoda; class Insecta; order Lepidoptera; family Noctuidae; genus Xestia; species Xestia xanthographa. The sequence continues at coordinate 8,088,178 of LR990660.1, read as the reverse complement.
ATCATCTGTGAAAATTTCAACTGTCTAGCTGTCACGGTTCATGAGATACAGCCTGGTGACAGACAGACGGACAGACAGATGGACAGACGGCCAAGTCTTAGTAATAGGGTTCCGTTTTTACCCTTTGGGTACGGAACCCTAAAAATAAACAAGAAGCAGTTTCTTACACAATATGCAAAAGAAAAAAAAGAAAAAAAAACGTAATAAACGTAATAACAAAATACCTACAAGTTTATACGGAACCCTCGGTGCGGGAGTCTAACTCGCACTGGGCCGGTTTTTTAAGGTTTGTTTTCTTTTTTTTTTAAAGTTTCAGTTCTTTCGCTGTTTGATAACAAATATCAAATGTCTGTATCTTCCTGTCCCGTGTCCCCTGCACTTTGGGTCGGCGCACCACGTTCTTTTCTTCTACTCTCTCCCGTCAACCTATTCGTTCATATCATTTCTCATACAAAAACGTTTTTTTGACCTTCGTCCCCTTCCCCATCAAAATGTTCTTTAGGGATATAAAGAACAGGGTGTGTGGTGTGTTCAATCCCCATAGACAAGGAAGGATCCTCCGACCAGACGGGTGTTGTGTCTATTGGGCTACTGCCCGACATTTGTGGTTGGGGTTTTATAACTCTAATGGCGCGATTCAGGATTTTGTTGTTAGTTCTTCGTTTGTGTCATAGATTTTATTTTATTTATTTGGGATAACTAACTGGGTTGTGGGGGTCAGATAGGCAGTCGCTCCATGTAAAATACTGGTATTCAGCTGCATCCGCTAAAACTAGAAGCCGACCCCAACATAGTTGGGAAAAGGCTAGGCAGATGATGATGATGATTTGGGAAAACAAACTGTTACACATTACAGTATTACCTACACAGAGTTATATCTAGGGTGTGAGTAAATGTACAACGAACGACATTTTCTACATATAAAAACAGTTAGTTATAAAAATGCGACTTGCGCTCACAATTAAATCATCATCATCATCATCAGCCTATTAATGGTCTCACTGCTGCGACACAGGCCTCCTTTCTAAGAGATGGAATGGGCTATAATCCACCACGCGGGCCCAGTGGTGGTTGGTTTGGTTCAATGAAATGCGAACAAAAAAAAATACATAACGTGTTAATGTTAAACAAAGCAGGCAAAATAAAAAAAAAAAAAAAAAAAAAACATACATGATAAAATACATAGATGGCGCTGTAGTACTTTTTGTACTATGTCGCTGTAGTACTTTTGTACTATGCCGCTACAATTCTATCGTAACCTTCTGTACTTAGCTATGAAGAGTTCGTCGCTAACGGCAGTTCGACGGGGCGGGCGTGGTGGGTCTCAGTGGCGGGTCCGTTCCACAACTTCCCCTCCCTGCCCACGCGCGCTGCCGGCACCCGCTGCGCCCTCGGGCAGCTCACACCAAGAGGACTGCTGCAGATGATCACCGTTGGTAAGCGTTCATTCATCTTACAGAAGCGAATATTTGTAGGAATTAATGTAAGGAGGAAAGACGAAGAAAAAGTGACACATCCTAAATAAATACCACAAAAATAACAAACAAGTTGAGGAAAAAAAAATTAAATCTCAAAATAGCTATCGTTCAACATAACGCTGTGTCACCAGAGCGCGAGACACTGTGCTGGTTTACAGCACTGTGTCTCTCTCTGTATTATAAAGGGTGTAAAACACCTTTTAACGAAACCGAAAGGCACTTATTCTCCTCGTCATTGCGATATTTTTTTTGTTCTACACCATACCTGGGAACCTTCTAGGGAGATATTGGGGGTCAAAGTTCCAAATTTTACACAAGTTTTTTTTTAATACAAGTTTTTAATGCAAGATTTTTACTTCAAACACCTCCACGACCCCCGTACTATTCAATCCATCCATCAGCACAATGTTTTGAGTGCGTCACATTGAGAACTACCACAAAACATGATTTTTTGATGAGGTCTTTAACACCCTGTATATATGTTATTTTCTGAAAGAAGTCTCATACATTATGAGTAAGTGATACGGCGCTCATCATAGCTGTTTTTTTTCTTTAAACTATATATATGTTATTTTCTGAAAGAAGTCTCATACATTATGAGTGAGTGATACGGCACTCATCATAGCTGTTTTTTTTTCTTTAAACTATATATGTTATTTTCTGAAAGAAGTCTCATACATTATGAGTAAGTGATACGGCGCTCATCATAGCTGTTTTTTTTTCTTTAAGCTATATATGTTATTTTCTGAAAGAAGTCTCATACATTATGAGTGAGTGATACGGCGCTCAACATAGCTGTTTTTTTTTCTTTAAACTATATATGTTATTTTCTGAAAGAAGTCTCATACATTATGAGTGAGTGATACGGCTCTCATCATAGCTGTTTTTTTTTTCTTTAAACTATATAATATGTTATTTTCTGAAAGAAGTCTCATACATTATGGGTGAGTGATACGGCGCTCATCATAGCTGTTTTTTTTTCTTTAAACTATATATGTTATTTTCTGAAAGAAGTCTCATACATTATGAGTGAGTGATACGGCGCTCATCATAGCTGTTTTTTTTTCTTTAAACTATATATGTTATTTTCTGAAAGAAGTCTCATACATTATGAGTGAGTGATACGGCGCTCATCATAGCTGTTTTTTTTTCTTTAAACTATCTGCGCTGTATTAACGTACATGTACTCTACATTCACTAACACGCGGCTTATGTGGCTCACACGGCTCCACATACACTGCGGCTTATGTAGTAACAACTGGTGACCAGCTAACGAAAGAGTCTATATTTAATTTCAGGTAACATCTTAAGAGAGGCGTATGGAGAGAAATTGAACCTGGAAACTGTGGAGCCACAAGGGAAAAAGGGTACGGGTAAGATTAGTTGATTACTTTAGCGAATAGACTAATACCCAGCGCATAGACAGGTGGTCTTCTTAGAGTAGAAGTAGACAAGAAGCACCGACCTCATCTAGTTAAGATACTTAGTGTTTTTTTAAACGAATTTTTTTTTTTTTTTTTTTTAGTGTTTTTTCGATTTTGGATGTTTATATGTATAATAAGTATGTATTTACAAAACAAAAAGTATCTATGTAGTATATCAACTATCTGGTGTCCACGACACAAGCCTCGTTGCTTAGTGTGGCACTGGATGGCGCTGTGTGTAATGTCCAGCGATATTTATTTTATATTTATTTATTTAATTCACATGAATAAATAATATTTATCAATTTTACCATGTGTACTTATGATTGAGTTCTCTTACTCGTCTGTTCTCTAGGCGAGGTAGTATCCTACAGCACTCGCTATCGCCGCACGTACCAGTCGCTGGTGTCTCTGTGGTGGGGGGCGGCGCGGGGAGGGGCGGGGGCGCGTGCAGGCGCCGCCCGGGAGGCGCACTCCGTCGCTTTCTGCTTCAGAGACTGCGCCTGCGCCGCGCACCATGCGCTCAACAAGTTAGTATACCTTTAGTGTTGGGTGGATAAGTGAACGAATGCGTATATTTAGGGTTCCAGCTAAAAGGGCTGAAACTCATAAAAGCCGGTACGCCGAAATCTCCAATAATTAAAGTCGTATCGGCATAGAACACAAAGTACTATAGCGACAAAGAACACAAAGTACTACAGCGACATAGCACACAAAGTACTACTGCGACATAGAATAAAGGTACTACAGCGACATAGAACACAAAGTACTACAGCGACATAGAACACAAAATACTACAGCGACATAGAACACAAAGTACTACAGTGACAGAACACAAAGTACTACAGCGACAGTACACAAAGTACTTACTACAGCGACAGAACACAATGTACTACAGCGACATAGAACACAAAGTACTACAGTGACAGAACACAAAGTACTTACTACAGCGACATAGAACACAAAGTACTACAGTGACAGAACACAAAGTACTTACTACAGCGACATAGAACACAAAGTACTACAGCGACAAATTATCCGTGACTTACAACCAAATAAAAAACCCGACAACAACTACTGTTAAGCAGTACCCCATATACAACGATCGGAGCCTCGGAGGATCATCTCCCTTCTCTACGGGGGAAGTAAAACCCTGTCCTTCATATCCCTATGAAGTCATGAGCTCAAAAAAAAAGGTTTTCTTAAACAATAGGGTTTTCTTTTTTCTCATAAAAAGTCATAAAAATGCGTCACACATATCTTTGTAAAACTACGATCGTGTTCTGTAAGCTCTCATGGTTTAACAAAGGTGTTTTTCCTTAAACCTTCTTTTTGTTTGATATTGCAATACAACAACTGTACTCTAATTAACAATCATTCACGTTACAGAAAAATCAACTCACAAGCGAAAAACCGTCTCGAGTCTCATCCAGCGATCAAAGAGCTAGTCAGTAAGTTGTCCAAAGTCCTATTTGAATCTCAAGAACACCCCGACGCCGACGTAGTGAGGGACGCACTCCTTGCCTATATGTGCCATGACGCCCCTCTACCCTGCTCAGAAAAACCTAAAGCAAAACCACCAAGTAAGACCAAACTTTCTTTAGACAAAAAACACAGAAAATTTCGCCCAAATACGATCCCCTCACGAAAAATTCTCGATGTAGATATTGACACGCTAAATATGGAATTAGACTACATTAACAACCAAATAGATTTTAACAATGAAATTGGAAGGAAAGCTAGAGATATTATCGGGAAATATTATGACAGTAAACAGAAAGCCCCGTTAGATTTTGACGCTCAAATGGAGAGAGAGAAGTTACTGTACTACCAACAACGGTACCTAGACAATGCAGATGGTTATGAAGATGTGGTAATTGTAAAAAAGAATTTAGACGCCGATTTCAATTTCCCGAACGACGCCCGAATGGATACGGACTTCGACGAAGATTACAAAGAACCAACGCCGGAAAGCTCAGAAGATTTCTGTATTAAAAAAGAACATGTCATGTCTTTATTTGCTTATTTAGAATGGAGTTATCGGCAAGAAATTAAAAACGTACATAATAGACGAAGAGGGTTGCTAGTAGCGTATGGTTTGATACATAATATAGTGCAGAATATGATACGAATGATATCAGAGAATAAGCCGAAGTTTGTGGTTTACTCCGGGCATGACAAGACGCTGCAAGCATTGATACTAGCCCTAGGTCTCAACAACTATCAACATTACAACATACAATACGCATCTAGAATGATCTTCGAAGTCTACAGAAAGAAGGATTTACGAGATGAATTTAAATTCACGAAACGAAAAGCTATCGCACAAGATTTCTATTTCAGAGTTGTGTATAACGGTGAAGACGTCACAAATAAACTAAGTTTCTGCAAATCGAGACAGAACGTAGTCATGAAGGTTGTAGATCCTATCGATGATGTAAAGATTTATAACACATATCTTTGTTCTATTGAAAACATAGTCAGATTTATACACGACGATTATTTTGCTAGTTTTAATGTCACTAACTTTAAAGACGCGTGCGCAAGCTATGGAAACTCGAAGCATATCTATTAGTTTTTAATTTTAAGAACAATTATTATTTATTTTTTGGTGTACTTACAGTGCAGGGGTTAACGATGAATTAATGAATTTTTAGATTGTGTATTTATTTGTAACTTTGAATTCACAGAAAATCCATTCGAGAACTTTTAATAGGGGAATTTCTCCGTAGCAGCCCGTAGTTTAAATTCGGCCTGGTTGATGGCAATAGGCTCGCCCCCTTAAAAGTGCAATCAAACTGAGCGGACTTACTGCGGACACAGGACTTTGACAGATATTTCAGTACATTACCTGTACTTAGCAAAACTGAACGGTCGAATTGTGTGTACTAAAGAAATATAACACTTCTAAAAACTGTTTTAAGCTTTCACAGCGTCGAAATATCGGGATCGGGGGATCTCAAAACAAATAATAATCACGGAAGATATCCCGTAAGTGACATTTTAAGGTGGAAGCTCCACGGAAGCCTGATTCAATGACATTTTCAATGAAATAGTTATTTAATCAGGGTACATGAACTTAGAGGGATTGTATTGATGATTTTAATGATTATAATTCTGTTACTACATACGTGTTACAGCCGCGAATAATATTTTAATCAAAATACAACCTAGCACTAGCCTGCAAATTGCAAAAAACGTAAGAAAATTTGAATTTCGCGGGCTGCCGTGTAGTTTCCACCTTGTTTTTGACACTTCTGCGGACTTCTGCCTAACCCTTCAAGGAGTAGTTATACATGCATGATGATATTTTGCGTAATAGGTGATCAAAATAAAAAAAAATGCCGGGAAAAAATAATTATTACACATAACATAACATATTATGTAGTATTTCAACTATGGCCCTGTTTTATGAACCTGACAATCCGACAAGTCGACATATCGTCGCCCCAGTGCTTGTTTGTTCTATCTACCATTTTTTTCGTAAATTAACTTTAAATGCAGTAGGCTTAAATTTCAATCCTGCTGGATAAAGAATATTTAAAACTTTTTTCTCATAAAGCAACAAAAAAATAATTTTCATTTTAATAGTGACACGACACCGCAATGACAATTTTGTGCTTATCTGTTCTATGTCCAGTGTTTGTTTTAAATCCTACATCGTAAGACAGGCTGCGTGCTTGAGTGTTCTATGTCCACTCAATCGACCAATCACAGCCCGCGGCGCCATATCCGCCATTTTGTTTGGATGTCCTATCTATAATGAGGTAATGTCCTAAGTCCACCTTCATAATTATATTGGTGCATCTTTGTTCTATCTCCACATAAAAAGCTGTAAAATGAGGTATAATTATCTAGTATATTATAAGAAAATAATAGCTATCTATGCATAGGTAACTCGTTTATTAAGAAAAACCTTCAAATCTATAAACTAGAACTTTTTAAAAGAAGTAGAGCAAAAACTCTTCTCCTGTAAAATTTAACCAATGGTAGATAGAACAAACAAGCACTGAGGCGACGATATGTCAAAAAGTGACAATTATATTTTTTTTCTGTTTTATGAAGCTGACAGATGACATAATTGTCATGGTGGAAAATTCACAAATATGTCAAATGGTCGCGAAAATCCGACATAATTATCTCTGTTTTACATGGACTTATTATTCAAACAGGACTGAGCACTCGTCCCGAAAAAACGTGCCAACATAGATGGTAAATACTGAGGCTGTTTGTCTCTTTCTAACAGGGTGACCAAACAATTTTTAAAGGACTGACATTCAATACATTTGAATTTTAATGCAATATGCGTGCTTTGTATCACACAGACATGTTATTAGTTTTCAGTTTAAGTACAATTTTTCCAGCTAATATTATCGATTCATATTTCAGTTACGTGAACGATACTTATTTACCATGCCATCCCTACCGCCTTAATCAGTGCTAGGATAAAATTCGCTTTTTTGATACCATATCGCTAGCTAAGTGTTCTGGCCAGCGACATGGTATCAAAACGCGTCATATGAATACCTAGGTCATAATCATAACTAGTTAATCTGCGAAATAAGTAAGACCCTATGTGACATGGCCGAGTCAATTGAACCAAAGATGTCACTTTGGCCGCTGAAAAATCAATACAGCTAAATGTAAAGGCTAGGCCATCAATTAAACGGTTAGTTAGCTGCAACATGAACGTAATATTAGTAGGTAATTATAGTATTTAATCACAAATAAACAAAGCTATTAAATTATTGTGGTCTTAAGTTAACAAAACGTCTGCAGCATGGTCACTCTAGTCATGTGAGTAAACAAAATCTTTATTATTGCTTACCTGTGACGTTTCACAGGTAAGCAATAATAAAGATTTTGTATATGCCACATCCACCATAGGATTCACTTTTGCACGATTTTACGCAACACTTTTTGACCATTTTGGCAAAAAAATGCTAAAATAACGTAGTATAATATACTGGTCGCCTTCACGAAACAATATTCAACGTCAGCAAGAAAAGTCGTCATGACACATAACAGGGTTACCATAGTAGTTTTTACGAAACTTCTAAAGCCGTCATTATAAAGAAGGTTTTTATACCGATCAAATAGTTTATATCTAAGTCGCGAAGGTAGCAATTAAGAAAATAATTACTATATTAATACTCATTCTTGGTTACAAGGCTAAGAAACTCACTTATTTATTTTTTCTTTTTTCACCAATCTTAACATTTTTATCTCCTGGCAATTGAGAAAAAGCGACAAACGGCCTCGGTACCGGCTATCTCTCTCAGCACGTTTTGCCTCGGCTACCACAATGTATATAAAATAAACCCAAAATCTAACTCTTTATGGTTCATTTTTCAATGACGCGATTTTTCTAGTGCTCAGTCCTGTTTGTTTAATAAGTCCATGCTGTTTTATGAAACTTTATTAGCGACGGGTGACAGGTGACAATTTGTCAAATCTGTCAGGAGCGTTGCCCTCTGTCGTGAAATAATTCGACTGTGGTTTTTTGACATAATGTCGAGTTTCATAAAACGCGTTCTTAGATGACAATTATGCAAAGATTTCACCTGTCGCTTTTTGACATATATGTCACGTTCATAAAACAGCCTAAGCGCGACAATTCTACAATTTTGTAATTTTTTGACATATATGTCGGATTGTCAGCTTCATAAAACAGGGCCCTGGTGGTGTCCACGACGCAAGCTTCGTTGCTTAGTGTGGCACTAGATGGCGCTGTGTATTAATGTCCAGCGATATTTATTTATTTATAACATTACGCCTGTAATCGCCGAAGAGTTAGGCAGAGGTATACCTAATAGTAGAATAGAACCAACCCATTACACTCACGCGTGTCGTATAAGGCGACTAATGTCCGAGGCAGAACACCTTGCGCCTCCGTAGAGCAGAGAATGGGCAGCAGCGTTTTCTGTTAGTCTTTCATCACTGCGATCTCCAATCCGCCTGCCGAACGTGGAGATTACGGCAAATTCCTCCCATCATGGGAGAGGCTTATGTCCAGCAGTGGACGTTAGGGGCTGTTGTAGTAGTAGTATACCTAATAGTACACCCACATTTCGCCAGTTATGTTTGAGTCCCATGTAATAGGGGGCGAGCCTATTGCCAGCAACCGGCCCGGGAATCGAGCGCTTGCGGTCACAAGATCAGGCAGTAAATAAATACACAATGGTGCCGATTCCCTTGTTTACAAACTAAACCAAATTTAAGTTCAGTGCATCTTTTTCTTTCTATTTCATTAAGAAAAGGACAGAAGATAAATTGTAGTTATGTTCTGTCAAATTAATCAGCGCCATACAAGTTTTAGACGCGATTAAAAAGTTGACCACTAAACTTACATCAAATTACGTCAGTTGCTGACTAATTTGACAGGATTAAACTAATATTCATCTTCTATCCTTTTCATAATGTAATAGAAAGAAAAAGATGCATTCAACTTAAATTTAGTTTAGTTTGTGAACAAGGGAATCGGCACCAATATAACTAAAATGTTACTTTAGTACAGGAAGCATTTAAAAGATTATTTATTATGAATTAATGAGATTATTGAATGTAGCTAATAGAAGCATATCAATTTTTGAGACTAATTTATATACTTACATGTGATTATAATTTTATACAATTAGACTTTACTGATCTCGTTTTAACGTTATTTTTATAGTTTTATTTATTTTAAATTAGTTGCAGTTCTGCTGATGAGATGCTATAAAGTTTGGTTGTTTTATTTAAGTGCCAATACGTGTAATATTCGTGTCTTGTTGTAAGAACTGTTCTTCACATATCGTAAATAATTTACTTTATCTACACCCATGCTATAAATCCTCTATAAAAGTATCTGAAACAGTTAGCTTATGGCCAACATTAAAACAGCCAGTGTCATAATAACCATTAAAACACTCAAACGGGTGTTATAATGTTGTACTGAATTTCATTATGCAACGCGTTTTAAAAAAAGAACATTGTCTAGCACGTGCGATTCACTACCACAGCGCCGTAATTAAAAAAAAAACTTATAGGTTAATTCGAATTCACGTCGTATCCCGCCATTTTTGTTCGATATTAGTATTGCATTATGTACTTTGTTGTTTACAAAAATGAGTGATACAAGCTTTGTGATTTTTTATAATTGTACAATGAAAATGTAAATAATTATATTATTACTTATACAAGGTTTGTTTGTATTAATACTCAGCAATTAAACTGTCCATGAATTTACATAGATTTCTTACAACACTACAGCACCCTATGGTTTCAGAAACTTTTTTATGGAGGATTCATATCATGGATGTAGATAAAGTCTTGTATGCAACTGTACATAATTAGGTATTAAAACACTCATGTGATACTATTATCACACTCGGCTTCGCCTCGTGTGATAAACCCACATTCGTGTTTTAATACCCCTCATTATACAACAGTTGCATAAATAACTATTAAAACTATTAGTATCATTAGTGATTAAATGAAAATAATAACAGCATTTTCAAGCTAATTATAAAGAGACGAAGTAATTGAAATGCAAAATATGGCAACTTGAAATCTGAATCTTAAGAAATGTACACTGCACAAAATTGTTTCGTATGCAGGTATATAATTATTATCATGTTATGGAACCACTCAATTTCACTCATGATAAAGTTCAAATTAGTCTGAAACTATTTTCGGGACATTTTTACTCTTGGTTAAAAAATCCAGACAAATAAAATGTATTTAAATTAAATAGTTGTGACAGCTTAGCGTCGCTGATTACCGCTGATGACCCGAATACCTAACAATTTGGCCAAGTGTACTTTTTAAGTGTCTCCAACGAACGCTTATTTTTAATCATTAATGATGCTAATAGTGCCCTAATGCCATTTACATATCTCCATTGATACTTTAATTATATTTAAGAGAGGAAAAATGAAAAGACTGCACTAAGATTTTGTTTTAATTTTTATTATTTACAAAAATCGTGTATTTGATTTTATTTATTTTCACATATAAGCAGTGAATGAAATGTATTGCTCCAGTGATCTTCAATGGGGAAGCTAACTGTGGAACTAATGGCGCTAGCATAGCTGGTTCCCAACATCGTCATTGGTTGAAAATGTGGTAATGTCATTATATATTTCAAAATAGCTTAACCTCATTGGTCAGATTGAGACCAACTATGGTGGCGCCATCTGAGATTTACTTTCCCTTGCCATTGGTCAGTCATTTTGAATGAATCCGCTTTAAAAAAGCGCACAAATTAGCAATGTTTAAAAATTAAAAACGTCATAAAAGATCTGTGTTCTTTAGTTACTGGAAAAGACGACGGATTATGTGACACTATTTCTTATGTAGACACAATATTTAAAAAAAACTAGTGTTACTTCCAAATAGTTGACTACACCTTATTAAAATGTTTCAAGCATAGACTGTTTTTTTTTTTAAATTTTATCAGCTGTTCTTAAATACTTTAACAGGTCCTATTGACGATGGACGCTAAATGTCCCGATAAATCAATACATTTATTAAAAACCGTAATTATAACCATAAAATAATATGTAATTACTAGATTATGCTCGCGGCTTCGTCCGCGTGGTGTTCGATAATTGTTCCAAGGGATCATACTTACGGGATAAAAAGTATCCGGTGTTAATCTAGGTTCTATGCTATCTATAAGTATGCTAAATTTCATCAAAATCTTATTGTGTTATGTATTACATCAGTTGCATTCGCATCACTGTAGAGTGCGACAATGCGTTCAAAATCCAGTGGAGTATTCACTACCGCGGTTTCGGGGCTATGCCCCCTGACCGCGGAAGCCATGCCTGGGCCCGCTACTGTGGAGCCCGTATCTGAGGTGGACTCTTGGTCCTAGGTCCTGTGGGCGCATGAAAGCAACATGCGCCCTTGTGTGTGGTTGCTATGTTGTAAACTGTAGGCGCGCCACAGCGCTGTTGCACAGCGCTGTTTTCTTCACGACACCTCGGCGGTCTGTCCCCGCCAGGTGAGACCCGAAGGAGGCCCGGCGGGGGACGACCAGCGACAGAGGTGCCGACTTACAGCGCACCTACAGTGGATGTGTGGTTCCCGCCCGCCCCACTAACCAGAGCTAGCCGGCAGTGGACCGGGTTAAGGAACCGACGTGTGTGTGTGGGCGGTATTGTGTTGTGTAACACCGCCCATGCAGTGTGTGCGTCGGTCGCGAGCCCGCGCCGCGTCCCTCCGCGTGAGTCTACGTGAGTGTAGAGACGTGCTTGTATGGTTTCACTGCGTGACGTACCTATATTAACTTAGAATACGGCACGCAGTTGGGTGCATGTAGTGGGTGGAGTCATATTGTGCAGGTAAGCTGCGTGTAGCCTGGGACAGCTTACCCGGGTCAATCCGGTGGGGTGGGGTCATCGTCCGCTACCAGGTCGCGGGGGAGTCGCCTCGCGTCAGGGGGTCGCGCATGCCAGGGCGCTAGGTGCTTGACATGGGGCCAAGCAGATGCGTCGGCACGCGCAAAAACTCCCGTCGCAAGGCGTCGGATGAAGTCGTCCAGCCTCTCAATCCCGAGGTCCCGCTAGATGACATCGTTCCTCACGTAGCGAGGGGCGCCAACTATGGTCCGCAGCGCAAGCGTCTGTTGCGCGCGGAGAATCTTCTTGTTTCCCTCGCTAGTGAGGGCGAACCAGGCGGGGGCGGCGTACGTCAATATTGAGCGTATATATGTTTTATACACGCCCAACTTGACGCGCACCGGGAGGCGGGACGAGAGCGCTGGACGGAGCTGGGCGCGGGCGGCCCTGGTCCGGCCCGCGACCTGGCGGACGTGTGGCCCCATGGTGAGCCGACGGTCGATGGTCAGACCCAGGTACTTGCCCCGGGGCGTCCATTCGACGTCGGCGCCTTGGAGGGTCAGGCGCGGTGGGAGGGAGCGCGCAAGGCTGAAAGCTATAGCTTGCGTCTTACCCACGTTTACAGACAGCCGCCACTTGGACAGTCAGTCAGGGAGGAGGTCGAGCGCGCGCTGCATTTTGACCGCCGCGTGTCTCGCGTTAAGCGAGGTGGCGATGTACGCGGCGTCGTCGGCATACAGCGCGAGCTTCACCTGTGGTGTAGTGGGGATGTCGTCCGTGTAACGTGAGTAACACGCCTGCGACACGCAGCTGCCCTGCGGGACGCCCGCCAGCACCGGGTGGGCGCTGGAGAGCGCTCCCTCGACTACCACGCGGAAGCTCCTGTGGGACAGAAAGGATTGGACCACTCTTACCACGCGACGGGGCGCTCCAGAGGTGGCCAGCTTGTAGATCAGGCCGTCGTGCCATACACGGTCGAAGGCCTTCTCCGTGTCGAGGAATACTGCGACGGATTCTTCCTTCTTGTTTCTTGCAGCTGCCAGGTCGTGCAGTACCCTCGACAGCTGGAGCGTCGTGCTGTGCTCCGACCGAAACCCGAATTGTTCCGGCCGTGGCGTGATGTGCGGCTGGAGATGCCGCAACAGGAGTACTTCGAACACCTTGGAGGTGGTCGGCAGCAGCGTAACGGGCCGATAGCTCTCCGGCTTCAGGATGTTTTTCCCCGCCTTAGGCAGCATAATGACGCGCCCCTCCTTCCACAAAGCGGGGAAGGCCCCGGTGCGCAGTATCGCCGTGTACAGGCGCGCCAGCGCCGCTACCATACGGAATGGCAGGTGGCGCAGCGCTGTGTTGGTGATACCGTCAGCACCGGGGGCCTTCCTAGGCTTCGTCCTAAGGATGGCGCGTCTGACTGCCCCAGGCGAGAAAAATATGGCGTCCTCCTCGGGAGCTATCGGCGTGGCGAAGTAGTCCCCAAGGTGTTGCTCGACTGTTGGGACATGTTCGCGGTCGGAAGTCGGGTTCGGTTGAAACTGACGCTCCAGGTGCTGGGCGAAGACCTCCGCCCGGTCCTCTGCTCTCTCCGCTATCCACTAGCGGGCTCACCGGAGCTGGGGTGTTCGTAAGCTGGCGGCAGAGTCGGTGGATAGACGGCCAGCTGCCGGCCGTCGACTCTATTCTGTCCTCCCAGCTCTCGGCTGATGCCACTGCTTGCGAAGGCGCCTCTTGTCGGCGACCATCTTCTGCAGGTATGCAGGTAGAGGCGGCTGTCGTTGAGTCGCCGCGCTCTCCTGCGATACAGTTGTAGTCGCCGCTTCCAAGGCGCTCTGTATGCAAGCAGTGATATCCGCCGCCGTCTGGTCCACGTCCGCGGAGGTGACGATAGGCCGAGATGGAGTGGTGGTCTCAATCTTCTCTGTGAAGACTTTCCAGTTTGTTTTACGACGTGGCGCCGTGGGCTTCAGTCGGGTCGGCATCCCCGAGAGGACGACGAGAACGGGGTGATGATCCGACTGCGCGTTCAAAATCGTGCCCATCGTATCGCATCACTAGCTTGTTCTCCCTCTCTCTCGCTCAGGTCCGCGTCGTCCGCGTCCATCACATGCGATGACGCGACCGTATGCGTATACGTCTGCTTGGGTTTGACGCAGAATGGGGACAAAGCAAAATGTGCACTTCTCAAAATGAGCACTACAAAAATAAAAACCGTTTGCCTACTATAAAATAAAATAAAGTTACTATTTTATATATTTTTTTGTAATTTCTTCGTCTAAAAAGTTATCCGATTAAAATAAGATTTACTAATGATTAATAGTAATATTAGTAGAAAAGCAATAAGTTAGACTATTTAAAAAAAACAAAAAATTGTTTGTCCCGATTTAAAACCCTAAATCCCGATTTGTTTTAACCATCTGCCCCGAATTTAATCCAATCGGACCTGGCAACGCAAATTGTAGGCCTCCTGGCCACTATTATGGTAAAGAGGTCTTCTTTCACAATGCCTTTCTTTTATATCAGAGAAAAGAGAGCTTCCAAACGTTTGAATGAAAAAGTCGCGCCTTTAGATAAATTCATAGCAATTACGTGTAGAAGTGAAATGCGTTTTAGATATTTTATTTTTGAAGGCGCCATATATCTTCCGCTTCGCAGTCATTCATTGAATTGACCATGATCAGCAGAGGTGCTCATTTCAGATGACGATTACGGCTAAAGGCAAATCTTGAGTTCGATGCGAAAAATTGTCGTGGATTATTCTTTCCCTACTATTCCACGTCATTTAATTTTATGTTTGGCTCTTGGACCTATGACTTAATAATAAGTATGTATGTATAAGGTATATCTGTCTATCCCACCCAATAAGTAAGAATATCCTAAGATAGTTGATAATAGCATATTGCGACACAAACAAACTTATAATATTTACTTGTTTGCTTGCAAGCAAAATCTGCATAATATCATAGATATATTTGGATATATTCAAATGATCATACGTCAGAAATAAATATAGGCAGTAGTGTAGTATATAATACGCTATGTGTTCATTCTCATTCATGACGTTTCGTTTCTTGCCAAGGTGTAGGTATAGATAATATTTATGGGTAAACAAATACCTAGTGATTCATTTAGGTAATTTATATAGTTGTTGTTGTTATTCGAGTGGAGAGAAGGGGAGGGAGACTCCTTCAGTACTTATCCATATGGTCTAAATCACGGATTCCCAACTTTTCACTCTATGCGACTATTTTTTTTTATTAGCATGAGAGGCAGACATCGGTAACAAAACAAAAAATACGTGTTTATTAATTATTACTAGCTGATGCCCGCGTCTTAGCCCCGCAAATTATATACTAAAACCTTCCTCTTGAATCACATTAGAGAGCAGTGGTGGCCGTGTGGTGGCGACCACGACTTACGAACAGTAGGTAAGTCGTAGGTTCGAACCCAGACAGGCGCATTGCTTTGTGTAATTTATTTCATCACCACTGCTCTCAAAACGGTGAAGGAAAAAATCGTGAGGAAACCTAGAAACCTGATGGTTGTCCTAGAAATTCGAAGACATGTGACATTCTACCAATCCGCATTGGGCCCGCGTGGTGGATTATAGCCCATTCTCTCTCATAGAGAGGCGGCCTGTGTCCCAGCAGTGGGAACATTATCTCAAATCCGTTGCGTAGTTTTAAAGATCTAAGCATACATAGGGACAGACGCGGCGGGTGACTTTGTTTTATAATATGTAGTGATGATAGTGATAATTAAAGTCTGGAGACGCTCTGCACTTTCTTGGATCATCATACACCCCTCAAATGGGGCGCGCCCTCTGGTTGGGAATGACTGGTGTAGATATAGAAAATATGATGTTCCGATCCAGCCTGTCATAAGTTGCCTCCTAGGTTGACCTTAAGTGATGCCGTTCTCGTGCTCAAAGTTATTGGTCAGTGGGTTGTTTTAGTGTTCGTACACAGTGCAATAGCGTCGGGCGGCGCGTTCTGCGGGGCGTCGAGCTGCCGGCCGGCGCGGCGGGCGTCTACTGTGGCCACTCACGTATAAATGCATGTGTTTGACATAAACGCTGCACGCACCGCCCCGCCGCCGGCGCCGCACGCTCGATTTGAGCGGCCACTGTGTTCGTACACTAAGGGTATTGTTTTTTTTTCAATTTCTTATAAGTGTTTCATAAACATATCATCACGCCTGTAATCCCCAAAGGGTTAGGCAGAGGTGTACGTAACAGTACACCCACATTTCACCAGTTATGTTTAAGTCCCATGAATATGTAAGTGTTTCATCCACGTTGAAATGCCCTTTGTTTTCTTCACTAGCATTTTTAAGCCTGCATGTTTAAAAGGCTACTCCAGAACCTTGCGACCGCGAACCGGAACACGTTGCTTTGGAAGGCCTACTAGGTGGACCGATGACCTGGTGAACGTTGCGTGGATCCGCTGGATGCGAGACGAACGGGACCGATCAATGTGGCGACACTTGGGGGAGGCCAATGTCCAGCAGTGGACGTCTTAAAGAAAAGGCAACTTAACACTCAGGCAACGGCAAAACTAAGTCCATGCGATGGTGACACTTGCAGCTGATAGTGCTTACACAATGTTTAGAAAAACAAAGCTCTAAGGTGATGAGGATGACGTACATCAATGCTGCTTCCTGATCTTCGTTTGTTTTGATAAGCGCAACACGGTCAAGTCGAAAGGCAGCGTAGCGGAGAATGGAATTTTAGTTTTTACCCCAATGAGGGATTTTCTTTTTAGCTCTTCCCTAGTCGCTGGATAGATGGCGCTAGGAGTTAGTATGATAATGCAAGGAACAGAACCTAAAAAAAACTGATTTTAACAAAGCGCGAGAAATGTAGGTTATATTCGGAAGGTTAAGCAAATGAAAGTGTCAGTCAATGAGAGTATGTGACGTGACACAATGTTTTTTTTTTTCAAGCGTTTTGTCTTTGGCACCAACTATCATAGTAAGTTCAACGCCATCTATAGAGTTCTTGGAAACTAAGTTTTTTTTTTTAAAACCTCAAAAGGAAATCTTCTCATTAGGAAGGGAAACTGTGGCCAGTGTTACGCGGACTCACCGCGTAACACTGGTCACAGTTTCCCTCACTCGTCAGTTATTTCTTTTTCTTTGTTACATAAGGACATGGTTGCGCGCGAAAAAAAAAACATGAAGACAAAACAAACAACCGCACTCCGCGCTCGTCGCGCATCTAATAAGTGCCCATAAAAGTACTCTGTTAAGTGTCCTAACTGTTCTAAGTATACACTGCACGGTGGTGTGGTGAACCTTTTTACCACTTTATTCTTCTGTGACCATAGATACTTCTAATTTGTCATATTACGATTGTCTTAAGAATGTATTGTCATTTTCATCAATATGTTACGTTTTGCTAATTAAAACCTACAGTATAGGTTTTGACTATTATTTCAATAATGTGGTGAACCTTTTTACCACTTTATTCTTCTGTGACCATAGATACTTCTAATTTGTCATATTACGATTGTCTTAAGAATGTATTGTCATTTTCATCAATATGTTACGTTTTGCTAATTAAAACCTACAGTATAGGTTTTGACTATTATTTCAATAATGTGGTGAACCTTTTTACCACTTTATTCTTCTGTGACCATAGATACTTCTAATTTGTCATATTACGATTGTCTTAAGAATGTATTGTCATTTTCATCAATATGTTACGTTTTGCTAATTAAAACCTACAGTATAGGTTTTGACTATTATTTCAGGTGGTAAGCGCACTACGGGAGTAAGGCGGGCAGGGTCCACTCTGACGCCCTAATTAGGGACCCTTACTGCCTAACTCTTATTACACCTCTCTTATTAAGGTTTTAGGTGCCCTGATTCAGTGTAATGTAATAAGCCTTTTAGTTGTATTTTCACTACTCTCGTAAATGCGTGCCGTGAAACATCGACGATTGCCAAACTGAAAATACCACCTGGCAGTGACTGCCGGTCGGTTACTAACCTCCGGGCGGAATCTAGGTGAGTGGGTTAGCGAGAATATTCGTCTGTCGAGTCTACGTGACAACGGTACCGTCTACTCTTTGATGTTGTTGACTGATTAGGTACTTAATTTTCAATGTTTTTTTGTATGTTACTGGTTAAGTTCCTGGGGTTCATTTAAAGGACGGTTTAGATCTCAAGTGTGTGTACGCGGCGTGGCTCGGCAGACAATGGCCCAACTTCCATCTTGTGCATCCCCTGACACCTGCGCACTTGATGATCTGAGTCCATCATCTGCCTAGCCTTTTCCTAACTATGTTGGGGTCGGCATCCAGTCTAACCGGATGCAGCTGAATACCAGTATTTTACATGGAGCGACTGCCTATCTGACCTCCACATCCCAGTTAGTAGGTACTGGGTAGTACGATACCCCTTGGCAAAGTCTTGCCAAGTCCAGAACCAGTCGGTTGTCAGACTTTTTGGGCCGCTGACTACCTGTTAACGACTGCCAAAGATCTACAAATGACAGCCGGGACCAATAGCTTAACGTACTTTCCGAGGCACGGAGGAAACTCGGTATGTAGGTAAGGGTGGTCACCCATTCACAGACCAACCTAGGCAAGCACGGCTTAACCTAAAGATCGACCCGAGTGGCTGTTATTATTTAGCCACGAGCTCCTCAATCTGAGTTCGCGTTGCTGTTGTATTTTGGGCTAAGTATATAGGTATTTAAAAAATTGGATTGTCAACCCTAAATACCTACCTACCCCACGTTACTTGTCACTATAGTAAAAGGTATGGAATAGTTGGATTAGTATGTATTCCTACCTCCTGCAGTCCTACTTCATGTTTCAGCACTACGTCAGTCAGTCATTGAAATCGAAAAGTCTACGTGACTGCCGCCCCGTCAACACTAGTAGGTACCTACCAATGATATTCTAACAAACAGATATGTTATACACCTACAAAACCACCGAAAAAAGTGTGCCGCGGGGGAGAGCCAGCTCACATACACGCAGTGACGCAGAATAAAGGAAAAACAGGCCAATTGACACGTTTTCGAGTCTTCACGATTGCGCGCTCATAACATATCTGTTTAATTAAATATCATTGGTACCTACCTAGTTCCTATTGTTGTTGACGAGATATTATAAATAAATTAAATTATGAGCCGACGACTGAAAGAAGTGCATGCTTACCTACTTGTGGAGGCAACTGAGCGTCACATTAATTTGAGTGTATGGATGAATAGCCGAGTACCTATAGGTATGTAGGTACCTACTTAATTGGCATTGCCTACCTGTAATTAGCTATCCATAACAATATTTTGAGCATATCCCCCTAGCTGTACTCGCTCTTGACTATCAATCTTTGACAGTCGTTATGGGTAGAAGTAGAAGTCCGAAAGTATGTCGACCTCTCTTACCAGGGGTAAGATCTAGCAGACGTCTGTCTGTTATTCAGTATCTACCTAAGTAGTAACTAAGTATGTAGTAGAGGTCAGATTGGCAATTGCTCGAAGTAAAATACTGAAATTGGCTAGGCAGACGTGTGATGCTGATAAAATTAAGTCGCCATATTAAAGGACTTACCAAGTCAGTAGTCTACCGATATTGAACGCCATTCCAAAACCCACTTACGACAGACTCACTGCATAATTGTATCATAACAATACAAATTCTAAATTCAAAACGAGCGGGCGCCATCTTGCAAGGCGGGCTAAAGAGCGGTGGACCAAGGCAAACGCTGCTCCACCTAACACAGAAATGTAGTTCGACAACATTTTGAAGGGACAGTATTACAGTAAGGTGTGCCCTCTCAAATTGCACCATAATAATCAAAATGTTATGATGGAATTAGAAATGTTTATGGTGTATATTATTTTCCAATGTTTGTTTATGACCAAAGCATACAGTTGTGCATGGTTATTTTGGCACTTGAATTACATTGTCAGGGGCGCTATTGGTAAGTACACTCCGGCCGGTCACATCTCTTCTCATCTCGAAATCTTAATTTTTCTTCATTCATCTGTTTCCACTAAAGATAAGCGGACACGAGAAGTGAAAATAACGAAATTCTATACGTCATTAACATCTCTCTTCTCGTTTAGTTTCCGCTTCGGTGGAGTCCAACGTTACTCGTCACACCTGAAGTACCTACATGTACAAAACTGTCACTTTACGCTATATCTACCTACCCTCTTGACAGTCAGTCCATTCTTACATATGAAAGACATTACGGAATAAAACAACGGCAGCGAAATTAATTACGTGGGAGTTAAGCCACGTGCAAAATGACAGGTCATAGGGATTATGTTACAACTATTGTTAAGATAATGTAAGTAATGGTTAGCTGGGAAGATACACTTATCTTTTCCAAAGTCGTTTGTCTTGGTATGAACATGTAATAAGGAGAGATGAAACGCATGTTTCTAAAAGAGTGACGGACATGAATGTTGTTGGATGGAGAGAGAGGGACAGGAAGGTGAAATTATATGAAAGAGAATGGTGTCTAAACAATGATATTATAAAGAAGATACGCCATGTTCATACTGAATGGCGTTCAGAAATCGTTGCGAGTAATTTAAAACTACGACAGCGATAGATAATACGTAACGTATAAGAAGATAGAAAGAGATAGCTAGCTATCAAAGTGCAACAATTGTATCACTTTGTCCTCAACAATTTGTGCGTGCTAGTGCGATATCTACCGCTTTTTACTAAATAATATCATTGTGTCTAAATGATTGCCTGACAGTTGACAGGGGAAAATGGGAGACTAAGAAAATGTGTTGCGCCGACCCCAAATAAGAGTGGGACAAGCGCAGGAATATGATAACTTGCTTTTTCCAAGGAAAGTCATTGAAATCCGTTCTGATAAGGCGTAAAACGGTACCTAACATAGGCAGAGTAACTTTTTGTTTTAGGTAGGTAGGTACAGATTTATGGAGTAAAACAACCGTAGGTCAACAAGGACGGTAAGTACTGCTCCAGGTTAGCCCGCGAAATTCAAATTTTCTTACGATTATTGGAATTTGCAGGCGAGTGCTAGGTTGTATGTTGATTAAAATATTATTCGCGGCTGTAAGACGTACCTATGTAGTTACAGAATTATAATCATCAAAATCATCAATAATCATCAATCCAAGTTCATGTAACTCGATTGAATAACTTTTTCATGAAATAGTCATTCAATCGAGTCGTAAGAAAATGAAATCAAAAACGTAAGAAAATTTGAATTTCGCGGGCTGCCCTGGAGCATCAGCTTTAAGGGTATGTCAACACTGTCTATTTGTATCGGAGTAAACGAGAGCGAGAGAGTTACTGGGCGGCCAGGTTTTAGAAGAAAATAATGAATAAAATATATTGAAAGAAAAAATGTGTGGATTGTTTGTGAAAACTTAGCGGTTTAGGTATGAATATGACTTTATGTTTTTTTTTATCGTCCTTCAAGACAAAGGTTAAACGTATAAGTAGGTTGTACGCACGCGCGATTAAATTAATTTTTAATTACTTATTCATGTTTTCACAATAAACAATGGATCTAAACCTACACCACAATATTTTGTAGTGGACATTAAAAATATATGAGACGCTTTTATTTTTTATTCTTTTAAAAGACGGTAGGATGCCGAAGTTTTAGACCTCAGTATTTGGTATACATTTCAACTTACTAGGTCCACCCTCCCTGAGAAAATCGGTAGTGACAGACGGACAGACGGACAAGAAAGTGATCTTATAAGTGTTCCTTTTTTTACCTTTTGAGTTACGGAACCCTAAAAACGCAGAAAATTCTTTCATCATAAAATCAATAATTAAAAAGGATAAAATAATTTAAAAAAAAACCCAACTTATAAAAAACCTAAGAATATAGGTATCCCCACTGTCCCTACAGTAGTTTACGATGAAATTTAAAATAGTGATGTCAGCCCCCGACGGATATGTAAGTAGTGTAATTTCGCAAATGAATAAATAATAGGTATAACTAGTAAACTTTAAAAAAACTTTTTTGCCTTTTGTTAGATTGATTTTTTTTTGTCACCGACTTCTGAAGCTAAAGTTATTTTTCACTTTTTCGTGTTTTTTGAAGTCGGTTTTATTTTTTGCAAAAAAGTTTTTTATTTATCCATTTTTAGTTGTTCCCAAACAAATATTTGCCATTGTTACCAATACATGTCATGGTAATAGGCGTGAGCAGCGGTGGCCCAGTGGTGGCGGCCCCGACTTACGAACAGTAAGTAAGTCGTGGGTTCGAACCCTGGCAGGCGTATTACTTTGTGTAATTTATTTCATCACCACTGCTCTCAAAATTGTGAAGGAAAACATCGTGAGGAAACATACGAGGCATGTCATAGAACCAAAAAATTCGAAGACATGTGACATCTACCAATCCGCACTGGGCCCGCGTGGTGGATTATAGCCCATTCCCTCTCATAGAGAGGAGGCCTGTGTCCCAGCAGTGGGAACATTAATAGGCGGATGATAAATAAGCGTATCCCCAATATATGGAACTTAACATACCTTTTTTTTAGGACGGGATATCATCAAATTACCAGTATTATAGTGTCAGACTTTTACTGACTAAAACCCATCCATGTTCCTTCTTAGCCCTTTGTATTCCAGAGCCGCTGTATCTCTTTAGAACAGTCCTTTTTCCTGACATCTCTTTGAGGCGCGCGCGGAAGACGAACTGGGTGTATTGTACACATCTGCGTACCCCCTCAGAGCATTCAGGCGTGATGTTACGTCATTTGAGGCGCACGCAGAACACGATCGCGCCAACTTAACATACCTAACTGTCGAAATCTGGGTGTATTGTACACATCTGCGTACCCCCTCAGAGCATACAGGCGTGATGTTACGTCATGATGTTGTATAAACAACAAACATCCAAGCGATTGCAACATTCACGGCACATTTGCCGTCTATTTTTGAAGAGTTCCATTGTATATCTCCGAAGATCAGCATCAGATGTTCACAAAATTTAATCCACACGGGAAGCACCAGCTTCCAAATAAAAAAAGAATCATCAAAATCAGTTCACCCAGTCGAAAGTTCTGAGGTAACAAACACAAAAAAAATACAGTCGAATTGAGAACCTCCTCTTTTTGGAAGTCGGTTGAAAAACACGCACACTCGGGCAGGACGTCATGTCAAAAATCTTGTTTTGACAGAGATTACCGGTGAACGAAAAAAACAGAGATTATATTTTAATCAATAAACAAACAAAAAAACTGTCTATTTCTGTATCGATCTAGAATGATGTAAAAGAGTACATTATTTTCGTCATCTCGTAATACTGGACTGGTGAACATGTTTATTGGTTCCGTATAAGTCGAAGTGTTGGTTCGAAGGTGTTGCTTGTGTTATCTTAGATAAGAGGCAGTGTAACGAATACACGGCATTATTAGTTTTATTCCACGTTAAATAACGTGGCGTGAGTAGGGTGACCATGTTATTGGAAAGTCCGAATATAAAAACAGACATACCTATTGTTGAAAAAACGTAAGTGAGGGGGCTCCTTTTATGTAGGTTACATAAGTCATCATCATCATCATCATCATTTCAGCCGAAAGACGTCCACTGCTGGACATAGGCCTCCCCCAAGTGTCGCCACATTGACCAGTCCCGTGCGACTCGCATCCAGCCAATTCCCGCAACTTTCACCAGGTCATCGGTCCACCTAGTGGGAGGCCTACATAAGTAGGTACTTACATACAACATGCTGCCACGAACCACCAGCTTTATGTAGACTTCTACCAGACATCTGCTAAAATTACCGACTCATAACATACCTTCTACACAATGCCACCTGGCGGTAAAACAGGTTTGTGAAAGATGTTTCACTACTCAACATTTTTTAGTTGATTAATAAAAATGTATTGAATAGTATTTACCTATTGTCTTGCTTACTCATATAATGCACATCGTATCTATCATTTCATGCGGGATGTGCGAGTCCGCTCATCTCACTCAGTCTCTATGGTTTAAATGACTCAAGCGCAAAATATCGCTTTCGAAAAAAGTCTACTGGTAGTAAAATGTATCTTTCTCATGATGTCGCTTTCGGAGAATATGCATAAAAGCGGAACTGTCCGACAAAATCCGATCGCGTGGCAACACTAACCGCGAACTACGCAGTTGTTCAGTCAAGGTCGACGGTCGTGGATGCGTGATGTGTGCACTACAACATTTTTTATTATTTATTTTATTAATGGCGGCTAGAGCGATAAAACGAGCTCTGTTGATACGCAGCGATCGCGAGTAAGGTCTTATACGCACGATTGTGTTGTTATAAAAGTTTAAAAATAAGTAAGTAATTAACAGCGAGATATATTATGGAAAAGTTTTTTTTTAAGAAAATGTCATGAGGGAAGTTTTGAGTGTGAATGGATGGCTTTAATAGTAGGATAAGACCAAATACATGGCACGATCAACGGACTGTGCAAAAGATGGTATGGCTAGGAAAGGGAGTGACTTTCTAGATGACGATTAACAGGCAGGTATGAAGAAGCAACTGACTCGGAATAACGACAGGAGCATGGCAAAGAAACAGTGTCACCCGTTATTTTACGCTCGCTGAGGAATTCCAATGCCGCGGGAGGGCCAAAATGCGGAACAATTCTGAACTGGCTCGGCCCGGCTTTAAAATTTGTCAGGACTTTTACATGAAGGGGTTATTTTTAACCTACCTTTGGGACACACATGACACACTACTTTGTATAATTAGGTACATAGCACATGTGTGAGTACCATGTACTGTAAAGCTACCATTTGTATTTAGTTATCTTTCATTGACTTGAATATGCCTTCGCCTTGGTGGCTGAGAGAATGTCATGCTCAATTGCTCTCTCAAAATGTCTCGCTGAAGGTGGCGGGTATGTCGGGTCATATTTTAGTTCCTTTCAATATGGTTGAGTTGAATGGCGCCGATACATGCGTCATGTTCGTGAACGGGCGCTGTCAGTTGAGACTGGTCATCTTTCTGCCACGGTTCATTTTAATTAAGTACTTTATTTTTAAATTGTTGATTTAATCTGTTACTCTGGACGCTCTTAATGTGCACGTCTTTCTACATCGTACTCACTTATTTGTATAATCTCAACATGAATGATTACATAACCAAGATTTTGTAACAATATTTTGATTGAAAAGAATGTCCATGGAGTTTCTTGCCCGTTCTTCTCCATAGAGATCTACGCTAGGCAATGGGCAACTACAGTAGGTACTTTCTCAAGTTTTTATGCCTTGTAACTGGGACTGTAGCTTTGTTTTTTTCTGTATTTTTGACATTCAAAAGTGCCGTAATGGTCTAATTGAAATAAATGCTTTGAGTTTGAGTTTGAGTTATTTTGCCTTGTGATGGGCCGTAGGCTTGTGGGACGAGATGATGAACGACTCACTGGGACTGTAGCTGTAAGTGCTGTAATAGCCTAATAAAAAACATGCTTTGAGTTTGAGTTTACTGTATATAAGGACCTTTCCAGCCCAGATCCTGTCACAAATTCTGAAGAGAATAAAAAAACTGCTGCGTTTACGACCTACAAATTACTATAACTGCACTAACTTTACAAAGAGGAAAGGTGTGAATATTTTCAATACTACGGAGTGTCAACATAGGATATGTTTCTTTGACGCGGACGAGAAGCAAATCGACATTAATTTTCTTACGTACCTAACTAAATTGATTCACACGATACCGGGGCAAGTTCAAAGGTGAAACAAGATGGCTTTCACAAGCTTACAACTTATTTCGTGAGACAGATGGACAGATAGAATACGAATAGATGAATATTAACTATCTCATTTGTCTTATTGGGTGGATTTCCTTGACCTATCATAAAGTTTTGTTGACTGTTATTAATATTTAGGTATTAATACTTGGCGGAAATTTACGAAGAACTTCATTGCCCTCCTCCCCGATTCCATCTCTGTTACGGTTGTACCTAAGCACATAGAATAGTACATTTTTAATACAAGTGGAGAAAGTTTGTTATATCATTCGAGGCGGAATTAACACCCGAGCCATCGGCGAGGGTGTTTTTGAGCCGAGAACTGCTATAACAAATGTGCACGTGTGTTAAACGACGTTTTTCAATACACTTTTGAAGAAATAAAATAAAATAACGAAAAATACGCCATTTAACTCGATTCTCAGCAGCAACTCTCATCCAGTTGCTACGACGAGTCACCCAGCGAAGATAGGTATGGTGCTTGTAAATTACTTTAATTGGAACAAATTTGCTCAGGTAAATATTAGGGAACAACTGGCGTTTTCTCTCATTAAAGAGGGTGTAAAACACCTCTTAATGAAGCCGAAAGGCACTTGTTCTCCCCGTCATTGCTATATTTTTTTTGTTCTACACCATACCTGGGAACCTTCTAGTTACGGAGATATTGGGGGTCAAATTTCCAACTTTTTAACAAGTTTTTTTTTTTTTTTAATTCAAGTTTTAATGGAAGATTTTTACTTTAAACACCTCCACGATCCCCGTACTATTCAATCCATCTATCAGCACAATGTTTTGAGTGCGTTACATTGAGTTCTACCACAAAACATGATTTTTCACCCCAAAAAAAAAGTCCTTTCCCAGCAATAATTTTTGCTTAGAGTTACTTAGTTTGATGTACAGAATACTTGGTTGACGGCTTCGTGATGAGGTCTTTGACACCCTGTATTATTAGGCTACCTATCTGTTGGTTACGTTAAATTACGTTTGTAAGAAAAGAAAAGCTGCAAGAGTTGAATACTGAAAAGTCATGTAAAGCGTTCTATAGTTGCTTTCAGTTAAGATCGCAATAGCGGTCATTGACCTTTCC
The DNA here is from genome assembly GCA_905147715.2 of Xestia xanthographa. NCBI lineage: Eukaryota > Metazoa > Arthropoda > Insecta > Lepidoptera > Noctuidae > Xestia > Xestia xanthographa. Next base: position 8,061,167 of record LR990660.1, on the reverse strand, counting down.
CCCTTTCTCTAATATCTCTTTGTGCGAACCAAAACAAATGAACCATGTACTGTTTTTCATTAGAAAAAATGTTGAAGATCTCGATAGGTGATGATTCAAGACTTGAAAAGGCTTATTTTTGGATTTCGAAGTTAAGAACTTTAATAAATGTAGGTGGGTCAATGACCGCTATTGCGATATTGAAGTATGGAAGGTTAATCAAACACACGTCCGTTCTATACTAGCGTTTATTACCGACTATCTCTTACATAAGGTTTCTTAGTCTAAGTACATTTATGCACTTCACCTCCGGGGGTGAAAGAGAGAAAAAAAAAACAATCATTTAAAATTAAAGACAATCATAAAAATTAAACAATTACAGACAATCAATTATAATTAAACACTATAGACAATCAATTATAATTATTATAGACAATTGGTAAAAGACAATTAATAAAAATTACAAAAAATAAAGACAATCAAAGCAAAGGTACCTTTTCTTAAAAAAAAACAAAGTTACTGACTAAATTTTTTTGTCCTATCCTTATGAATTATATCTACCTTACCATTTTTTATTATCTTTACATTAACGCCTAAATCTTCCAACACTTCAAAAGGTCCATCAAAAAAACAGTCTAATTTACGAGCACATTCATTCTTTACTAAGATAAGATCGTTTTTCTTATAAAATACAGGATGACATGACTTATCATATTTGTCCTTTCTGTTTTTCTTACAAGCTACCAAATTGTTTCTTGCATCTCTTAAAGCTACTTGCAACTTATATTTTAAATCTAAACAATAATCATCAGTATTATAAAGTGGTTCTATGCCATGTTCTAAACTATTTAGTAAACGACACTGTCTTCCAAACACAAGCTCATAAGGTGCGTATTTAGTTTGCGTGTTTACACTAGTATTAAAACTAAAACACCAAAAAGGTAACCAATCTGACCATGAATGATACGCGTTTTTACAATACGTTCTTAGAAATGCTCCTAAATGTTTATGTGCTATCTCTAGAGAACCGATTGACTGATGGTGGTATGCCGTGGATTGCAACTTTTCTATTTCTAATAGTTTACATGTCTGTTCCATAACGTGAGAGATAAACTCTGTCCCCCTATCGGTAGCTATGGTTTTTGGGATACCGAATCGCAAAATAAAATTATTTACAAAAGCTTTTGCAACAGTAACCGTTTCCTTATTTGGTAATGGATATGCCTCTATGTATTTTGTCAGCTCGCATTGTAGGGTTAAAATATAACAATTTCCTGACTCGTCCCTGTCCAAAGGTCCAACTAAGTCAAGGAAAACTTTATCAAAGGCTGCTAATGCTGTAGTAGTTATAGTCATGGGTTGTCTAGTATATTTACTTTGTTTCATTTTCTGACACATCTCACATTTACTTATAAACTTACGAATATCCATATCTAGTCCTGGCCAGTAATATTTTCTTTTAATGTTATTCGACATTCTATTCATACCCGCATGTCCACTGGTGGGCAATAAATGATAGTTATTCAAAATAAATTCTTTTTCCTTTTCGTCATATGTTCTTTCAATTCCTCTCAAAATACATATTCGGGGTCCGGACCATGCCTTTAAGGATTTAATTTCACTACATAAACCTCTTATAAATTCATTATTATCATCATCTTTCACTATGCATAGTTCTTTTACGTTTATTCTTTCACAAAACTCCTTTAACTTAGTCGCAAATTCGGCTCGCGAGAAATGCAATCTAAAGTTAAGGTTAATGCACAATAGCATTTTACTTGGAATATAAACAAAACAATCCTTTTGCTTCTCTATCATATTTTCTCTTTTATACTTCCTTATAGTCTTTTCTTCTACTAACTTCATTTCAATAGAATCACACGGCTGTCTTAGTAATTCCACGACCCTTGGTTGATCAGGCCAATTGTCGGTGGCTTTACTAGGCACAGCTTGTTTTTCCTTACTACTTTCTTCCAATCTCCTCTTTTGTCCTCTAGTTGTTACAGCTAAAATTTGCTCTTTCATATTCTTTAATTCATCTGATGTTATGCATATCCTTGACAATGCATCCGCGATCACATTGTCCTTACCTTTCACATACACTATCTTAAAATCATATTCTTCAAGTATTAATCTGAATTTAATTAGTCTGCTAGAAGGGTCCTTCATACCAAATAAATAAACTAAAGGTTTGTGGTCTGTCATAATAGTAAACGTTCTACCAAACAAATATGGTCTGTAGTACTTCACTGCCCATAGTATGGCTGTTAATTCTTTCTGTATTACTGGATAATTTTTCTCTGCTTTATTTAATGGTCTGCTGGCATAAGCAACAGGTTTCATATCCTTGTTACACAATACAGCTCCTACGGCCAGATCAGATGCGTCTGTTTGTAATATAAATTCATTGGTTTCCGAGAAATCTGGATATTGTAATATTGGTGGCGTTGTTAATGATGTTTTTAGATAATTAAATGCATTTTGACACTCTATACTCCAAACAAAAGGTTCATCCTTCTTTAGCAATCGGTTTAAAGGCATAGTAATTGTTGCAAAGGATGGTACGAATTTCCTATAGTAGTTGCAGAAGGCAACAAACCGTCTCACTTCATCCACGTCTTTTGGTACTGGATAATTTTTTAAGACTTTAGTTTTGTCAGGGTCAGGTGAAACACCGTTAGCAGAAACTAAATGACCCAGATATAAAATTTCTTTTTTTAAGAATTGACATTTAGTAGGGTTCAACTTCAAGTTAACCTTCCTCAGTCTTTCAAACACATCAATGAGATTTTGGTTATGAATAGTTAAAGATCTTCCAAAAACGATAACGTCGTCTAAATAGACAAAACATTTCTCAAAAGCTAAACCTGACATCGCAATTGACATAACTCTACTAAAAGCGCTGCAAGAAGTCTTAAGACCCATCGGTAATCGTTTTAGTTGGTAATGTCCTGTACTGGTGGAAAATGCAGTATATTTTCGGCTCTCAGGTGCCAGTTTTACTTGATAATATCCTTGTTGAAGGTCTAAATGGGTAAAATAGATTGAACCAGACAACGAGTCTAAAATATCAGTTATGTTTGGCAATGGAAATTTGTCATCTACAATATTTTCATTTAATTTCCGAAAATCAATGACTAAACGCCACTTCTGAGATCCCTCTGTTTTTTTTGGAACTAGTAGTATCGGACTAGACCATTCGCTAGTTGATACTTCTATAATGTCATCCTTAAGCATACTATCAATTTGCTTAGCTACTTCCGGTTTTAAGGCTTGCGGTAACCTGTACGGTTTGTTATAAATTGGATTAATGTTACTCTTCAATGTTATTGTTTGTTCGCAAATATTTGTTGTTTCTAACTTATCACCGGGTAAAAAGAAAATATCAGAATATTTAGTACAAATTTTCTCAATGGAGTCCTTTTCTTCTCGGTTTAAATGTTGTAATTCTAAAATTGGCAATAATGTATTGGCTCTTTTTGAACTACTGTCATGTTTGCTAAATTTAAAAGTATGGAAGTCCTCTAAAGGCTCTACGTTTAATACAAAATTTGTTAAACTTACTTCTTCATCTCGTGTATTTAATATTTTTATTGGCACTTTTTTATTTTTAGGTCTAACTATAGAACCTGCTAGGAAAACATCCTTTTCTAACTCTCTTGCGCTAACAAAGCAATCACCTGTCACATCCGTGTTTAAATAAATGTAATGAATGGTTTCACTTCGAGGTGGGATCAGTAATGAATTACTGTAATCCGGTTGGTCATAAATTGTTTGATTATAATATTTTTCTCCTATTTGTAGCGTTAACAAATTTTTATTTAAATCAATATTTGCTTTATACCTTTTCATGAAGTCTAATCCTAATATTCCATGAACATAAATCCATTCCAACATCCATCATTTCCATTGGTAAAGTTTTAAATATATGAAACTTAATTTGTAATGTATCAGTTTCAGAAGCATATAAATCGAGCATTGCATTGCATTTACCCTGTGGAGTAAACCTTACCTCCGATTCCATTGATCGCTAAATTATCACGAAACACCTGGGTTGACCTTGGAAGTTCTTCTTCCTTAATAATTGAAATAGATGCGCCTGTATCTAATAATAATATTAGCTTTTTACCGTTTATATAGAAGTTAACAAATTTAAAATTACCAGTGCAAGTATTATAAACAAAATTATTAATCACGAAAAAACTGATTGTTGCCATTGTTGTCAGGCTTATGTTCCAACCTATTTGTAGTTCGTGCTTCAGTAGTGTCACTTTGTGGTGGGATCGTCATTTGGTAAAAACCTTGGCCACCACGCCTATTATAGTAATAACCCTGTCTGTTATGCTGTCCTCTGCCGCGGGGGCTGTAACGAAAAGGTCTGGATTGGCCTTGATATCTGTTTGAGTGGTTACCAAAATTGTTATAATTATTTTGATAAGTACCTCTGAAAGTACCTCTATTTTGAAAATTTTGACGAGCACGTCCTTGTCGTATGGGTTTAGGAAAACGATAATTGTGCCTACCTCTAAAGATTGACGTCAACTCCATAACCTCTGCAGGCCTGGAAGAAGACGATGATGGCGGGGACTCGTCCTTGGCTGCCTGGATTGCGTCTTTCAGCAATGTGTAGTTGCGTGAGGCAATGATCGTGCCCAACCTTTCACTCTTAAGTCCATCTGTAAACTTTTTCACGGCCATTTTTTCATTAATTGGTTTAAGAATCGCGCATTTGACAGTGTCTCCTTCAGCCTGAGAAATATTTAAATTTGTTAATAATCTTTCAAGTTCCGACCCGTATTCCTCAATAGTCCTATAACCTTGGTTCAAAGATTGAATTTGATTTTGAATTGCTGTGAAGGATTTTTTGATTAATAGTTTATTCCTAAAATCCTTAATCATGTCACTAATTGTCGAGTAAGTGTCTGCTACTCGTAATTTGGCATTTTCAGATAACCTACCCTTTAGTATAAACTTAATTAATAACTGTTGACCTACATCACTAAGCATATCCGCGTACATCTCCACCGCATCAATCAATCGCTTCGTTGTATTTTCCTTATCATCTAACACAGGTATTAACATACAAGCAGTTTTCATATCAAATTCCATTGTTTCTGATATTAATTCTACGCTAGTCAAAGTACACAATTTTGATATTTCCTGAAATATAGCACAAATCTCTTTAAACGTGGCATTAATTAACTCAATTTCCGATTCTTTTGCTTCTTCACTTAAAGCGGTAAATAATGTTTTACTTCTGCTTAACAATATCTCGGCCTCTTGCAACTTATCTGACGATCTGAACCTTTGTATCTACTCTGGCCTTTTTTTATAAGATATTTCCGTATTCGTAATAATTCATCATATAATTCGATTAAATCGTCAGCCATAATATAGTTAACAAAATATTATAATTACTGGAAAAATAAAGTTGTTGCACCATAATATCATATTTCATTCACTGCAACTTAACTTATTCTAACTCGAGACACATTCATTCAATGCACCGATAAAAAATGCTGAGTCGTATTTCTACGTACTACGGTACTTACTGCAACTCGCAACCTATTTTTAGAACTTAATATTACTACATACTTTTAAATCTAAAATTGTCAATATTCTTACGCGTAAAACACTTCACTTCACGCAATTGTTTTTTCACTTTTTTCCACTTAGGTATACTCACAAATCTTCTCTTGAATTAATCGTATGCGCCTAAACATCTTCAGCGTGACCTTGGTCTCTCCTTCCGGATAAACGCTGCCGCATCCTTCTTACAATGCAGAATCCACTTGGTCGTCTATCCATTTCTTATGTCTTTTTATGACTTTCTTGTAAATTATTGCAAGAATCACAATAAGCAACAGCACCAGAAATGTCGTCATCAAAATGTTATTTAGTTTTATGTGATTTTCCTGCTCCGTTTCGCTGGCGTTATTATTGCCTCCTGATGCGTTTTGAGCGATGATGACCTCCTTATCCTCAGTCTTCGAGTAACTTTTTCCCATTTTCACTCGTGCTTATAATATTGCATTTGTTAAACATTGCAACTTGGTGCACCAAGGCACACAGGAATCCGCCGCGCCTGCACTTTGCGCCCGCTATCGGATAGCTTGCAAGCGCAGTTCCCGGAACGCGTGTGGCAGGGTCGCCATGAAGTATGGAAGGTTAATCAAACACACGTCCGTTCTATACTAGCGTTTATTACCGACTATCTCTTACATAAGGTTTCTTAGTCTAAGTACATTTATGCACTTCAATATGCAGCAACTGTAACTTGTTTCGGATTATAAGAAAAACCCGCATTTTTACATTATAACAGTTACTTAAGTCTTCTTAATCTTACCGTTGTTGATTTGCTTACAGATTCCAAATATTTTACCGACTATCGGTAAGACTGGTAGCAAAATAATGATGTTGTAGCAGTCACGTTTTCCTAAAAAATCTAGATATCAAAACTTAAAGGTTCACGTGTAAGAAATTGTTGTCTGAAATTCGGTCAAATGTTTTAATAAGATAAATAATATAAGTTAAGCAGTGATAACCTATTGGTGTGATCGTCGCACTGTCAAGTCATAAGTAGATCTCAAGTTCGAACCCAAGGCACACATCTCCGCGGGCCTGTGGACGGCTAGAGCTATGGGCTAGCTCGCCGTCCGTCCGTCTTATGACGACAGGCCGTGTCGACGGCGCGTTCGTGTTCCACGCGCGCCTCAAAGAGATGTCAGCAAAAGGAAGGGGACCGCATGGGCCGATGCCTGCCGGGGTTGCGGGACTGTTCGAAAGAGATACCGTGGCCCCGGAACACAAAAGGCGAAGAAGGAACATGGATGGGTTTTAGTCAGTAAAAGTTTGACACTCCCTTCCGCCCCGCCCAGAGCGGAAGGGGGGTCATTGGATGATTTCCCAACCGAAAAAAAAGGCACACACCTCTGGTTTTTCGGATTCATGTGCGTATTGTAAAATTATTACTTGCTTCGGTGAAGGAAAACATCGTGAAGAAACCAGCATGCCTGAGAGATGTTTCTTGCTGGCATGTAAAGCCAAATCAGAGGCCTAAAAACTATGATAATAAAAGTTTGTTGTGATAATAGTAAGGTACTTATTGATGTTATTCCGTGGTGTAAAAAAGTAATGTAAATAACAACTGTTATGTAATATACATTACCGAGAGTTGGTTATCGCTGTTATCAGGCATAAGATACGGTTATCTATGTAAACCAGTGTTACTGAGATATGAATGGTTATCATTTTATCTGTTACTTTGGCTTTTAGGATTAGGTGTAACAAAAATAAACCTCCAGCTCCGAGTCGAAGATATTGTTTTTACTTTTCCTAAACTACAACTACCTATTTGTTAAGCAAATAAGTCACCATCATCATCTTCCTGCTGTTGTTCCAATCTACTTGGGGTTGGCGCAGTTTTTAAGTGTGCACTTTGTACTATTATAGTATACTAGCGGACGTCCCGCGGTTTCACCCGCGTAGTTCCCGTTCCCGTGGGAGTACGCGAATAAAATATAGCCTATGTTACTCAGGGTGAATGTAGCTTTCTAATGGTGAAGGAATTTTAGAAATCGGTTCATTACTTCCGGAGATTACCCCCTACAAACAAACTTACAAACATACAAACTTACAAACAAATGTTACCTCTTTATAATATTAGTATAGATATTATGTTAGTCTGTAAGGTATTTATCTCTAAGAGTTTCTTTAACAAGGCCGAGAAGCATAAAAACCCCTTGATCTCTTCAGCCGCCCATTATGCCCCATCTAAAATTTCCAAGATTCGCCGTCCCAGGCATACATTACTCATACCCGACGAACCCACCACCCTCATTCAAGAAAGTTGTAGGGAAACTAGCAGGGGAACTAACAGCACTCTACGCAAAAATAAACACAAATACAAACCGAGAATCCGAATCCGGCCCCGCCACCGTGGTGTAACGCGAGCGCGACCCCCCCATAACTTCACCGCCCGACCCTTGCTCGACGAGCCAGCCCGCGCCGCTGACCATGTAGCTTTGAATTTCTCAATAAATAATTCGACCCAGCCACCCTTGCTGCGCTCTCTCAATGACGCACTAAGCCGAGGCCCGAACCCCACAGGGGGTGCCCTTAGTGTTGCTCATTTAATTGAAAATCCATAGTTGAGCCCTGGCTGGGGGCCAGGATAGTCCGGTTAAGCAGTTTGACAACCTTAGCGTGTTGTGTCTGCGAGTGGTCATACCTAAAAAAAAATAAAGGCATTATTATTATTATTATAAAGTTTTCTTCTTCCATTCTCATTCACCATCCATCTTGCGCTGCATGCTCTGAGTCTGACATCTGCACAAATCTTATTACTGCATCAGCTGCATTTTGGACCAAACATACCCATATGTCCCCAGCCGTGCCCGATCGGGTACGGTGCGTTGTTATTTTAATTGTATCTGTAATTGCGGGTATCTAAGTGCTACAAAAAAAACAAAACTATTTACTTGGCAATAATAACAATGTATATTTGAGATCCCCATAAGGAGCCCTTTCATTTGATATATGACACAGTATAAGGTTTGCAAAACTTTATTTTTAACTTCCTAATTTTTCCCCCTAAACCCCCCGACAACCATAGACAGGACGTCATGGCGTCATAGATAAATTAGGAGAGCCGACCCCACTTAATGTGGGATGGAGCAAAGAAGAAGGAGGAGTCCCCCGAAAATTATGTATTTATTTATTATTTATTTAACACTTCAAGCACAAAGTACAGAGGCGGACTTAATGCCATAGGCATTTTCTACCAGTCAACCTTTGGGTGATGCAGAGACAAGCAGTGGTAGGTGTACATCTGAAAATAATTGAATTAATACTAAGCTAAAAAAGAAGGATATATAAAATACTATAAATATATATATATAAATACTATAAATATATATCAAACTATTTATTACTGTAAATAGATATTTACACGGATTAACATAAAAAGACAAACAATAGAGAAAACATTACTGCTGTGATGAAACTGCCAGCTTCTTGCGAATGTACTCTCGAACTTGAATTTTGAAAGCTAAACGATAAAAAAAAAAACAAAAAATTACCCTTGTTTTAAAAAAAATATATTTACTGACTTTTATCTGTGTTTGGGTCAGGGGATAAATAGGATTACACCATCCTACCAAATTTCACCTGATTTGGTCCAGTAGATTCGGAGCGAATTGGCTGTGGCAGACGGACGAACAGACAGACATACGTACGAGTGATCCTATAAGGGTTCCGTTTTTTTCCATTTTTTGTACGGAACCCTAAAATGCCATCGGCATGCTGAGAAGAAATAGAGGCGGCGATGTTGAGCTTTAAAGAGATCGACTTCAGTCAAATCAAAACACAATTCCGGTCAAACGAGACCTTTTCGATATAAAGTTTTGGCATAAAAATGTCGGCACTGCAAGTACGTAGCAATCGATGACGATCGAATCGATACGATTCGATAAATCCGACTTTTCGATTGGTTAAAAACTCATTTTATCGAGAATAACAGTCAGATTTATCGAATCGTATCGAATCGAGTGCTACGTACTTGCACTGCGGATCCGATAAAGTTGGTTCATTTTATTTGTGGATCTCAGTTTAACGTGGACTCTTTTATGGGCCCGAAGGAAAGGGCAAAGATTTTATAAGCCCATGTTTTAGTATTTTATGGTGCGTTTTATTATTTGTTTTGGTTGGTCTCCTAACTTAGGGGAATATTTAAACCAACATATTGAAAACCCAACATCGCAAATTTCGTTTAATACCACTAATACCACTGTTCTAAAATCGGTGAAGGTAAACATCGTGAGGAGTGTCTTAGAACCAAAAAAATAAGTCAGGAGACAATCGTCAACCCGCACTAAGCCCGCGTGGTAATTTTTCGTTTTAGGACTCTAGGGAGTGTGCTGAATCGAAATAGAGAGGAGGTCTGTATCCCAGCAGTGGGAATGGGAACTTTAGAATGATTATGCCTAGATAAGACTAGGACAACTGCCTCATTGGTTGAGTGGTCGCAAGCGTGACTAATAAGCATGAGGTCCTGTGTTCGATTCCTGGGTCGGCTAAATTGTTATTGGGTTTTTCCATCAGGATTTTCTCAGTAGCAGCCACGGAGTGTAGATTTGTGCCCGGTTGATGGCAATAGATCGCACCCTATTACATGCGATTAAAGTAAGGCGACTACAGGAGCTAAACGCGAGTTTTATAAAGCAAAAAAGCATATGATTCACTGCAATAAACAAAACCAGAAAAATATATGATATTCTTCAGGATACATGCTAGTATGATAGTGTTTTGAAAACATAATACAACAAATTATATTCGATAAAAAAAATCACGAACTTATCTCTAAAAAAATCTTTTAACGAGTAAAAACCATACTAAAATACATGCGATCATTTTGATTTTTGGCAAATAATTCTACAAGCAACATATTAGCATCATAGTGTTTTACTTTTTTAGTTCAATCAATATTTTTTTTGTAAATCGCAAAAAAAAACACTTATTTCGCACTATTCGCCCGCAGTGACTGACGTAACAACTACTTTGTAGTGCAAGCTGATTAGAACTTTATTCTAACAGTTTTTAAAACCAAGTTTGAACCACCACAAATAGAGTTGCTAATTTAGCTCCTGTAGTCGCCTTAATCATAACTGGGAATGTGGGTGTACTACTTACTAAGTACACCTCTACTCAATCCTACAAGCATTACGTGTTAGAATACACTTTTTCAATTTGAACATAGCTAAATCATAGACATGCGGTGAAGTATTTAGGTATGTGCCCACTTCTTATGTCATTATGAGGATCTCGTGGCTAAATAATAACAGACCCTCGGGTCGATCTTTAGATCGCCTAGGTTGGTCTGTGGATGGGTGACCACCAATTAGGTACTATGGGGGTCTTTTCCGCCTGACCATTTTAATTTTTTTCGCTTAAATCATGCGGAGGCGCCGAGCCACGCCCCCTTAAAGTTTGGGCCTATTAGGAAAGCGTCAACTTTGGCGCGCAAAATAACAATAACTCTCGTTTGGCGTGCGTCGTCAATGCGCTCGGCCGATTCGGTATCTTTTCATTCATTTTTTCTACACAAAGTCAACGGGACGGGGCTAGAGAGCGTTTATATGTTGCGAGTGCAAGCAAAAATGAGCTTAGGATGAGGTCAGGCGGGAGTGTCCTCGATAGTACATACCGAGTTTCCTCCGTGCCTCGGAAAGCACGTTAAGCAGTTGGTCCCGGCTGTCATTTGTGATCTGTCTAATGTCTTTGACAGTCGTTACAGCTGTAGCCAGTGGCCCAAAAAGTCTGAAAACCAGTCTTACCAAGGGCTACCGTATTCCCCAGTACTAACTGGGTTGTGGAGGTCACATAGGCAGTCGCTCCATGTAAAATACTGGTATTCAGCTGCATCCGGTTAGACTGGAGGCCGACCCCAATAAAACTTGGGAAAAGGCTAGGCAGATGATGATGACACCTCTTATGTCATTACACAATCATAATAAAGTATAATTGTATAGGACGTAGGTTCCTAAATAAACTAAATTGGGTTATCTATTTATATTCACCGTCTCTTCCGTTGTATAACACGGGATCAAGGGCAGATGACGTATTTGTGGGGCCTGAGGGCCTGACAACGAGTTGAACGAGTTCAATAGTAGGTATATATATAGAGAGAGTACTAGCTTTTGGTCACGGCTCGGTCTCGTTATGTAAGGTTATTAAGAGTCCTATTATACATTTTTTACGCAAATTCATGATTTTTGACGCAGTAATTTTCAGCATCAGTTAGATATTTTAATTATTTGCTTATGAATAACAATAGTGCCATTCCCTTTCTTGTAAGTTGGAGTTACACATTTTCATTTTTTTTCGTGTACATTACTATAAATATGTTACGAACTCAGTTTGCAAGAAAAACCGTCGGCGATGGAACTTTGACGCTCAAATTCACATTGTTACATGCAATTCTTATACAAGCTAAAATTACTGAAAAATAAGCTGAATGTTTTACTTGTTTATTAGAGTTTTAGAGTTTCTTTAAATTCCTTGAATTTTCACGGAAAAAATCGTAAAGAAAGCGTAATTTAAGCCATAAATGTCTTGATTCAGCGTCCATTATATTCCAAATAAACTAAATTTTATCAAATAAATTAATATGATATAAAACTTCAATCTACAATGAATAAGTTTTCGTTTGTCAATATAATAACACAAAATTACAATAAATAAAATTAAAGTAAGTACTATAATTCTGCGTCAATTCAGGTCGCTCCTCAGTCTCATGTCAGTCTCGTTTCTAATTTTCATCAGTATCAATCGACAATCATCCGGAGATCGCTATTATTGTCGACTTGTGTACGCCGACCGAAATAATTTGATCCAGGAAGTAAAAATAAAAAAATGCGTAAAAAATGTAATAGGACTCTTAACCCAAGGGAACGTTTTTATGTAACCTATGACACTCGGGTATAATGTAGCTTCCCGTTAGTGAAAGAATTTTCGGAATCGGATCAGTAGTTTCGAAGATTACCCCCTACAAGCAAACTTACAAATAAATACCTTTTTATAATATTATATTAGTTTATATAGTATAGATTTGGTTTTAATTGGGAAAGTACGGCGAAATCCGAATGCATAAAAGATACTTAGAAACTTTTTTAACTTAGCTGTGATTTTCATGAAATGATTAATAAATGCTGGAACGTTAATAAATTAGTAATACGTTAATAAGTCAGTAAATTAATTAAATGGTGAAATGTGAGTTTTCCATAATATGCTAAATGCTTAGTGGTAGGTACATAAAAACTTTCAGCAAGATATAATAACTTACACCTATTCTAAATTGTGGTCCAAAATATACAAAATGCACAACTTATGCTTTTCATTGTAGAGCAAAATAAGTGCATTTTGGGTATAATTATGTAGAGTCAACCATATTTCCAACCACGACTCTCCTATAAATTCTTTCCAAGTATTTGTTTACAGACCTTTGAAAAACTGATCATTCATCGTGACGCGAAGTTCACTGAACTCGAACCTTGGCCCAGTCAGGCAGAGCAGCCTTGGCAATGAACCGCTTTCCTACCAGTCCACGAGCGAGGACGTACGTATGGATGGCGTATTCATTTCTTTTAGTTATGTTATAATTTTGTTTGATATTTATAACGGGGCGAAATATAATGACCACCAAAAATAACTTTGTGACATCTATCATCTAAAATATCGATTGAGCACCAAATTTGAATAAGGTGGTTGATGACAAACTAGTTTTGCCTAGGCCGACTTGGGGCACCCCGACACGGTTTTTTTATAAACCATTCAGAAGTAGGAGCCCCGCTTCCGTCGACCGGGTCTCCCTTGACTCCGATGCAAGAGCATAACAGTTCAATTTCTGGTGGTCAGTAATTAAAAAAATAAATTTTTGGTTCTAATTTCACAATAAAATGGGGGTTAATTTTGGTGATCATTTATAGAGATGCAACGAATATTCGGCAACTATTCGGTATTCGGCCAGTTTTTTCAGTATTCGGTATTCGGCCGAATAGTAAGTAGTATTCGGCCGAATACCGAATACATAAAAAAGTAGCAAATATGTTATAAAAGGAAATGAAAAAAGCAATTTAATCGAAACATTTAATTATCCAACAATCATTAATTGCGAAACTTGTAATCTTCACTGAAAACTTCAAAATATTTCCAAATAGGAGACTTTTTATTCACAACTAAAGCGATTTTAGACAAATTTTAGACAAAGTACATTTAAAACACTGCACGTTGTAACACGATTTGCCGGCTACTGAGCCAAATACTTCCCGCCCCGTCACCGCCGCACGCACCGCATCAAAACGTGTCGTTACTTGTTAGCGTCGACATCAATTGTACTTGATCACCCGCCGAATATTCGGCGGCCGAATATTCGGTATTCGGCTGAGAGCGCCGCCGAATATTCGGTATTCGGCTGAGAGCGCCGCCGAATATTCGGTATTCGGCCAAATCACTATTCGTTGCATCTCTAATCATTTACTAGTTTTGGCAATCAAAAGTGATTTTTTTGCCGTTACATTTTGCTAAATGTGGTGGTTCGTTAATTGTATGCCATTTTAACATCACGCCTGTAATCCCCGAAGGGTTAGGCAGAGGTTTACCTATTAGTGCACCCACATTTCGCCAATTATGTTTAAATGTCATATAATAGGGAGCGAGCCTATTGCCATCAACCGGGCACAAATTCAGACTCCGTGGCTGCTACTGAGAAATTCCTGAAGGAAAAATGAAATAATATTGTGCCCGACCTGGAATCTCACCCGCAAGACCTAATAAGGCTTTCAAATCTATTGATATTCAGAGCAGGGTTTACACAATTAAATACGAACTATTCACACTCAGTCTGTATTTGGGCAGAGTAATGTCCATAACACTATACTGCCAATATAATGCCTGTTAAAATGATTTGCCTCCCTTTTTATACACTTAACCGCCATATTCAAATCAACTGTCAGTTACTCAATAAGTTATGAAATACTAAATGATTGTCTTATAAATCAAATAAATTACTTAAATGAGAAAATAAATACAAAGAATATTAATAAGAATATTTAAAAGTATTTTAGGAATAATTTAGCAACTGCTATGTCATAACCGTCGCGTATCTATTTTACGTATATACATCTATACAAATAAATATATAAAACTGAAGTGTTTTTTTTGTAATCAAAGTAGGCACATACTGGATGACTTTTTTATCACATTCCAAAAAAAATGGATATATTATGTGAACGGAGTAGAAGCTCACGCAAGCACACATGTTTTTTTTTTTTCTTTTTTCCACAGTTTAGAAAAAAATTATCTATCATCAAAACACGCTATAAATTTCAAGTAAACTTTTCAGATTAGAACAATTAATGAAAAAATTGTTTTTTTAGGCCCTATTGAGTGCTAGACGTGTTTTTAACGAACAAGTCTTGTTTGCTTTTGTAAATACGTTAAAAGATCTTTGCAATGGGCCTGTATTGTTTTCAACAGCTGGGACACACAGACGCTCTGTAAGAGGCAATTAGTTGTATTTGTTGTATTATGGTGGATGGAATAGCTCTTTTCTTTTCTTTTTCGGATGGGAAATCATCGAATGACTCCGGAGCAGGAGGGAGTGTCAGACTTTTACTGACTAAAACCCATCCATGTTCCTTCATCGCCCTTTGTGTTCCGGGGCCACGGTATCTCTTTCGAACAGTCCCGTAGCCCCGGCAGGCGTCGGTCCTTGCGGACCCCTTTCTTTTGCTGACTCTCTTTGAGGCGCGTGTGGTACACGGCCCTGGTCGTCATGAGACGGGTGGACGGCGAGCTAGCCCATAGCTCTCCGTCCACAGGCATGGAACAGCCCTTAGAGATGATAAAGTTCTACTCCCAACATTGGCAAATCCAATAAATTGAGGGTACTTAACTCCCAACCATTTTATGGTTAAGAAAATTTATTTTCCTTCCTATCGGCGGCGTGTTGCCAACGCCGATTAAGAATGCTTTGATCGCAGCAGCAAAAATTGTGTCGAGTTGCCGAGCTCAGAGTTGGCAACCTTCCTACCTCCTTAAACTATTCAGTAAATAAGTTTGTTTTATTGACATGAGATGTTTAAGAATTGAATGATTATCAACATAATACAATAGTGTACAACAACAACAACATCCCATAACGTCCACTGCTGGACATAAGCCTCTCCCATGATGGGAGTAATTTGCCGTAATCTCCACGCTTGGTAGGCGGATTGGAGATCGCAGTGATGAAAGACTAACAGAAAACGCTGCTGCCCATTCTCTGGTCTACGGAGGCGCAAGGTGTTCTGCCTCAGAGCCCTCAGATATTAGTCGCCTTATACAACACCCGTGAGTGATGGGGTGGTTCTATTCTACTCTGCCGGATACCACACGGCGGCAATACAATAGTACAGTTAAGTAGTAGTATAGTAGTAGTATACAATAGTGTGATTAAAAGTAAACGCAGGCTTAGCCGCACCGCAGTCGCCGCATTCGAATTCTTCGTATAAAGTTCTATGCAATCTGTGTCTCTGTGTGCGAGATTGCGGCGACTGCGGTGCGGCTAAGTCTGCGTTCACCTTAACAAAACCAGCTAAAAATACAAAAAATAATAATATAATAATAATAATAATACTGTTTAAATGTTTTTTTATAGTATTTTGTATAGAAATATTTAAAAATGTAAAATATATGTAATGTAATGAATAAAGGAAATAAATAATAATAATTTATTTCTTTCACAAAAAGTACTTATTATAAATTACAAATAAAATGCTTTGAACAGCTGTAATTGTACACAAAAGTTTTAGCATCTGTAGCCGAACTAGGAAGAACCTGTATTTCGGCTTACAGCGCCAACCCCCTCGAGTTACATATCATAATGATTCTTATAAGCTTGCATTTGACAACACCTTTGAATATTACGTACTCTTATTGAAGCTCTATTTGAGGCTTATTATAATAGTGGTATGATCCTCTCTTTGTGTGTTGTGCTATATGAATGAGTGAGTGTGAGAGGGTGTGGTATTTAGTTGGGTGTGAGTGTGATATGTGGCAGTGTATGAGTGGACATGTTAGTGACAGAGATACGGTTTTATGAATATAAATAATAATGTATGTAAATATGTAATAGCTGTCTATCTTAATACCGTTAGAAGCTGCTCGGTCTCGTCGTAAGTGAGACCTTGTAGGTATTCCAATACCTTTCTCCTGCAAGAATCTGAATTTAGTGGGTATATGTTAATGAGTTTATTAATTTTTTAAAAAAGAACAACAAGATAAAAACGCATCTTTCTCATAACATAACATCACGCCTGTATTACCCGAACGGTTAGGCAGAGGTACCTAATATTAGTACACTGACATTTCGCGAGTTATGGTTAAGTCTCATGTAGGTAATAAGGGGCGAACCTATTGCCATGGACCAGCATTATCTTTTTTCGTGAATGTATGTGCTGGATTAACTCAACCAAATAGGGGTAACTGTCGCCGTCGCAGTGAATGTGTTTCGGAGCAGCTTTTCAGAATGGGCTTCGTAGCAGTCTAGAAAACTCACATAGCAAAACAGGAGAATTTACATAAGAAAACTGTAGACCGTATACATCGTAGAACTGGATGGGCTACAATACTTCGATAAAGAATACGAAGCAGACTTGGAAAGCTATAGTCTCAGCCAGATAAGTAAGAATTAAAAGTCATTGATCTTTGCTTAATATTTCTCTGCGTAGGTGCCCCGACAATACATTATGAATCGTTTTTTATTACTAGAAAAAGTCAAGGATCACGATAAAGGTCGTTTCGGGACAAGTTTATGTCATTCTTTCTGTTTTCGGAATTATGTATTTGAATAAATGTAGGTATGCGGGTTAATGACCTTTAATTATTACTTATCTTGCGGAGACCACCATACCATCACGCCTGTAATCCCTGAGGGCTTAGGCAGAGGTGTACTTAATAGTACACCCACATTTCGCCAGTTATGTTTAAGTCCCATGTAATAGGGGGCGAGCCTATTTCCATCAACTGGATGCAAATCCAGACTCCGTGGCTGCTACTGAGAATTTCCTGATGGAAAATACCAATATCACTTTGCCCGACCTGGGAATTGAACCAAGGAACTCATGATCGGCAGTCGCGCACTAGACCAACGAACGGCTAGAATAATATCATATAAATAAATCTGGATGGAACTGTTAATACGATAACTATAATCTAGTAATGGGATTAACAAAGTAGCTGCGCACAATTTTGCACATCTTGGAATTATTTCACTTGCTTATCGATCTCTATCAACCTGTGATAGTACCTAATCAATTAGAATATCACCTTGTTTACATTTATTGTAAAAATTTCAAGAAATAAACGTTGTTTACATCGACTTTCTCAAAATTCATATGATATTAGATAATCTCTCAGTTCGATGCAGAAGCATATAAAAAATAAGGAAAACGGAAAGTCAATTTATTTTCCATTGATTTCGAGAAAACAATAGAAATTATGCATTGCAATGTTCTCACAAGAATGCGTTTAAAACTATTAGTTATGCTAGAGTTTAAACGACCTTGGCAATGACCGTCTTATGTAAGAAGCCATTTTGTATCGCATACCTATTGCGACACGCTTGTGTAGCCATCTCTGATAGTTCTTTATTGTATAAGTTACATTAGTGTGAGTTACCAAAGAATGCTATGTTAGGAAAAATATTTTAATGAAGAGAAAGTAGTTTGTCAAATTCTGAAAATAACAAGAAAGTCATAATGTAAAATCTTCTGGAAGCGTTAAAGACTAGCACTGAAAATTAATCAGGGAAGGTTTTTGAAAGAAGACAGCAGTTTTATCGACAATAAGTAAATATTTACTTTTCTGTGTAACTTCATCTATCCTCGCGAAAGTTACTACGAAACTGAGGCCATCATCTCCAGACGTGCGCGAGTTAGACGGATAGATCCGAATAGACTGACGAAACGTTAAAGAGAGGGCCTCAGTTGCCCTGAATATAGGGTCCATATTGGTTCACCTAAAGTTCTTTACCCGAAAATGTTCTTCCTAATGATTTGTAATCCGAATGATCACTCTTCCTAAAATTTTTCATCCTTAAGTTTTCATTCATACTATTTGTAGTGCTACCGGCGATGTTCATAAAACTCATGTTTCCGAAAATTTTATTTACTAATATCATTCATGTGAATATATTTAAACTCCTACTGTTTTTTATCATAACGCTTTTATCCCTCAACATAATTACCATAATATTTTCACTCATACTCAGAAAGAAACATTTACCAAGTGTAATAAAAAAATATAATATATGTGGGTAGAAGATGATATTTATAGTTTTAATTTGAGGGTATGATTATTATTTGGGGGTATGCTTTACATAACGTACTTATTACTATAACTATACCTAAGATAATTATGTCTAAAAAACCAACTGTTTAGAATGATTATAGGTCGTTTCACTGATTTTTGTCTTAAATGAATGAAATTCAGGTTAGAGTGTCGTCTTGGGGGCACTATGAAAAAAATACTTGGAAAAGTTTCGCGACCATTTTCGAGGTAGGTAGCGTAGTTGGTCACAGTTCTAACCTAACCTATATGGATATCTTTGCAGGTACACACCGCTATGAATATATGTATATGAAAACATGTATTTAACAACTTGTACCGTACTATTATTTGGCATAGGTACAATTAACGAACCACCAGATTTAGTAAACTGGAAAATGTAACGGCAAAAAAATCACTTTTGGTTGCCAAAATCAGTAAATGTTCACCAAAATTAATCCCCATTTTATCGTGAAATTAGAACCAAAAATTTATTTTTGACCACCAGAAATTTAACTGTTATGCAGAACTGTACTGAATGGTTTAGAAAAAAATAACCACGAAGGGTATGGCGGGGTCTATTCGCTCGCTGCGCTCGCTCATTCGACCCCGCCATACCCTTCTAACCTAATCAACCAACCACCTCATTAAAATTTGGTGCTCAATTTACTAAATTTGGTGACCAATTGATATTTTAGGTGATAGATGTTAGTGGACACAAAGTTAATTTTGGTGGTCATTATATTTTTTTATTATTTTGAATGCTACTATTATGTTATACATGTTATGTGAAAATAAAGTTACGCAAAATTAATGTACCTATATAATACTGATTATTATGAATAAAAATAAATCTAAACAAAAAAAAATATGACTTTGAATAATAGTGTAAAAGATGGTTATGTTGAAAAAATATAGGAAAACAAATAAAAATATAATAGATGTTTATTGCTACTGACATTATGAAGTTGAATGCTTCGGAATTATGAACATTAGAGACAGAGTAGTTAGGAATTGTGATTGTTAGGATGAAAAATTTTAGGAAGAACATTTTCGGATTCCCAATTATCGGAGTTGAAAATTTAGGTGAACTTTGGCGCACCCCTGAATATATGCTCTACAACTGTATTACATTACCTGAATTACAGTTGTACCTATCTTACTGAAAGGAATTCTTGATATTTAATTTTCTTCATTACCTTTTAGACTAATTGCAACTTAAATTCAGCAGGTCACATAATATAAAATGCATCAGGACGGATGGCTTAGGATTGTCAATCATTGGGTGCCTAAAGACGTCGTCATCGAGACAGGTCCAAGAAACGTTAGCGTGACGTAAAGTCAACGGAGAAAGAGAATAGGAAAAGTACTTATAGCAAAGAGTTTTGCCCAGAAGTTACACGAACAGCATACATTAAATTAAATAAATAAAAGGTGAAAATTATTTATTTATCATACACAACCTACTTAATAATATTTACATAATTTACACACTAACTCTATAATAGAAATAAAAATATTTACAAGTATCAAAAAGGGCTACAGGACGTCGAAAAATTCGTACACATCGCTGTCAACAGGAAAAATGCCCAGAAGGCTGGCAGCATTGTCACGTTGGATGGCAATGCTGATTCTTTGGCCAAAAAATAGGCCCGCCCTCTGGTCATGTGAAGAGTCGACCAACCGTTTGGCGATTTGCTGAAAAAAAAGGTTATAATAAATTCCTTAGCAAAAAATACAGATTTACAGCCCATTTCGCTAATGAAACACTCAAAGGTGACAATCAAAGAGAATCCCAATAAGTTCGTAATTGTTAAAGTTTCGGGGAAAGGTATCAGATGTGGGTGTCCTTTGAGCTATAAATATAGGAACCGCTTTGTAAATGGTGTGGTTACTGCTTTTGACTTTAGCAAACTGGTTATTTCACCCCTAAGCTACGGTCGCCCGCTTGAAATACATTACGTTTGTTTCATGAGAGGGTATTTTTGTGGTTTCTATGTATATTTTGGCAACAAATTTGTATCGTATATGTCGGCGTCACATTGTATAACCCGTCAGATTGTAATCTGTCTAGTCAGATTGTAAACTGTCGAAATATTGTCAACTGAACATACTGCTTACAATATGACGCATTATTTTTCGACAGATTGTAATCAGTCGAAGTGTATTAAAAAAGTATAGTAAAGTGTGTTAAATAAGTATTTTTAATTTTCAAACTTGTAAAAAAATTGCCACTTTGACCAATATCTCCGTAACTGGCAGGTTCCCAACTATGGTCCAGAACAAAAAGAATATCGCAATGACGCGGACGAGGGAACTATTATTATGTTTTTTTTTGCATTTACAGTTAATTAGTAGGTAGTCGGCTTGTTTACTAGTTTTATCTACGTAAAGTTTTAATTGAGTAAAAAATAGGAAGAGACTAACTTGTTTACAATTTAAACTATTGCGTTTCCTATTTAGATGGAATTTTAATGTCGGTACACCTATAACAATAAGCCTACTGTTCGCTATCGTACGACGCCATTTCCATGTTGTTAAAATTTTCCTGTGTTTTCGTTTGTCCGGTTAATACTCTAGTAATGTAGGTAGTTATTATAAAAAATAACTATGTTTTCGTCAACTTGTCGTGTTGTTATCGGCATTTTTTTTGTGGTTAACTATTGAATAGTCTTTAGCTCAGTCAGCTTAGTTGAAGGTCAGATAAAAGATAATAAATAGGTTAATAAATAGGTTTTTTACATTAACAAATACAATTTTTTTACATCATGAATTGGACGTAGTTGCATAAGCGAAAAGGATCCACAACATGGCCAAAAATGGCTTGAATGCACCAAACTGCTGATGCAACATAATATCGATATTATAAGCCATGTGCATGTGGGTTGGTACAAAAGTAGGTAATGTTTACCTATATTCAAATTACTACGAATTTCTTTCCGTATTTTTATTTTATTTTTGAGTTGACACAACTGTGGCTGACGCAATTGGATGAGGCCATATAAATGCGCCGAAATAATAAATACAAATTGCGCCGTTTTCTGAAATTGAAAAATATTTTAGTGCAAAGAATCTTTTTGGCTACCCAGAAATACTTTGAGGGATTACCAAACCGTGAGGGTGGAAGTTATTTTGGGATGTTCTAAAGAATTTATTGCGTCACTTGCGAGTATTATTTTCCTTCTCTTTTCATTTAACTTTTTTAGAAATAAACTGCGTAGGCATGTACTGCCTTGTGAACAACGTGGTGAATATCGAGAGTGTGTCGACCAGGGTGGCGTACCTTATACTCAGAATATCCTCAAGATATTCGCTGAAGGTCATACAGGTCTACGCCCCAACCTCGGCACACCCCGACGACGAAGTGGAGACCATGTATGAGGATATCTCTAAAGCCATGCATGGTTCCAAAACTCACTTCACAGTTGTCATGGGGGACTTCAACGCGAAACTGGGCAAACGAGACGGCGATGAGCTGCAAGTGGGGCAATTTGGAGTTGGACGTCGGAATCGCCGGGGTCACCAACTGGCTAGTTTCATGGAGAAGGAGGGCCTCTATATGATGAACTCCTTCTTCAGAAAGCGTGAGCACAGGAAGTGGACCTGGCAGAGCCCCGATGGTGCAACTAGAAATGAGATCGACTTCATCATGTCAACCAAGAAGCAAATGTTCAATGATGTCTCTGTGATCAATTCGGTGAAAACCGGGAGCGATCAGCTCATGGTAAGAGGCACATTGAACATCAATATCAAGCTTGAAAGGTATCGACTGATGAAGTCTACGCTCCGTCCAGCACAGATCCAAATCCAAAACCCCGAGAGCTTTCAGCTTGAACTCCACAACCGTTTCGAGTGCCTAGGAAGCTCAGTGGACGAGTACAACGATGGGTTCGTGGAAACTGTCCATACGACCGGGTCTAAGTTATTCAAGGCGCGTCGTACAGATCAGAACAAGAGGCTCTCCGATCACACTCTCAAGCTCATGAAGGAGCGGCGTGAGATGATCCTGCAGTCTTCAGACGAGGCGTGTGAATATCGGCAGCTCAATAGACGGATCTCTAAATCCTTGAAGAGCGACCTCCGCCGCTTTAATACCGAGCGTATTAAAGACGCGATTGAGCGGAATAAAGGCTCCAAGGTATTTGCAAGAGATCTGGCTATTGGGCAGAGCCAGCTCACGAAACTGAAGACCGACGATGGTAGGATCTTATCTGCCAAACCGGAGCTTCTGAGGGAGATCGAGAGCTTCTATGGACAGTTGTACACGTCAACTAGCAAACCCGTCGTAGATCTAGCAAACGACCCAAGAGCTAGACTGACCCGACACTATACTGAAGACATTCCGGACGTCAGCCTGTACGAGATTAGGATGGCTCTGAAGCAGCTCAAAAACAACAAGGCACCGGGTGATGACGGAATTACGGCCGAACTCCTGAAGGCGGGTGGAAAACCGGTACTTAAGGCCCTTCAGAAGCTGTTTAAATCCGTCATACTTGAGGGAAAAACGCCACAGGCATGGTGCAGGGGTGTGGTGGTGCTCTTCTTCAAAAAGGGTGACAATGCCCGGTTGAAGAATTATAGGCCCATCTCACTTCTAAGCCATGTCTACAAGTTGTTTTCTAGAGTCATCACGAATCGTCTCGCGCGCAGGTTTGACGATTTCCAGCCACCCGAACTAGCCGGTTTCCGAAAAGGCTATAGCACCGTAGACCACATACATACGCTGCGGCAAGTTATACAGAAGACCGAAGAGTATAACCTGCCTCTCTGTTTAGCGTTTGTGGACTACGAGAAAGCCTTCGATTCGATCGAGACCTGGGCTGTACTTCAGTCTCTCCAACGGTGCCAAATCGACTATCGGTACATCGAGGTGTTGAAGTGTTTGTACAAAAACGCCACCATGTCAGTCCGACTTCAAGACCAAGTCTCAGAACCTATCCTCCTGCAGCGAGGTGTGAGACAGGGAGACGTCATATCTCCGAAACTGTTTACTGCTGCACTGGAGGATGTCTTCAAGGTTCTGGACTGGAGAGGGCTAGGCATCAACGTCAATGGCAAGTACATCACTCACCTTCGGTTTGCCGACGACATAGTGGTCATGGCTGAGACCATGGAGGACCTCAGTACAATGCTCGATGACCTCAGTAGAGCTTCCGGAAGAGTGGGTCTTAAAATGAACATGGACAAAACCAAGGTCATGTTGAATGCCCATGTCACACCCACTCCTATCAAGATCGGAGACTCTACACTCGAAGTTGTAGACGATTATGTGTACCTGGGACAAACGGTCCAGTTAGGTAGGTCTAACTTCGAGAAAGAGGTCAATCGTCGAATCCGACTCGGCTGGGCTAGGCCTATGTCCAGCAGTGGACGTCTTTCGGCTGAAATGATGATGAATGATGAGGTACATGGCTAACAGAAAATTGTTTCTATAGTCCTCAGGAATTTATGCAACACAAAATTTTATTTTAAGGTTTATGAGAATTTGATCTCTAAAGTGTTAGGTGTAAAATAAATTACAATACAACATTGAGCTATTACTACTAATAGCTCAATGCAATACAATTACAAATTAAAACATTGGCTATTATTTCACTAAAATACGCATTAGGTATTTACTACCTAATGTAAAATTATATTTGCATGAAAAAATGGTGAAAAATGCAAAAAATGGTGTGTGCCTAAACCACTATGTAAGTACATCTTGAAATAAATTATTCTTGATTCTAGAGACCCTTTACAAGATGATAAAAGGACTGATTTCTTTGCCTGGCCTTTCTTTGAGACCCACTGGCCTCAAAGCCAAAGGCCAGGCGAAGAAAGTCTAAGAACAATTTCTCAAGTTTTCTCTTACCAATTTTAATTATAATCTATCTATAGTCACTCGTACAACCACTTACTTATTGACATACTGCCATGTTCAATAACTTACTAGTTACTAGCCGGTTTCGGTTGGTTACTATATCTGTCAGTTTGACATTTCGCTTACTGACCGGTTAGAAACAAAACGTCACTGAAAAGCTTTCTATGAATCAAGTGACAGTAGTTAAGGGGCTGACAACACCTAATTTGTTGAAATTGATGTTATTTAAGCAAATTTTTAAGAAAAACTGTTTGTTCTAGCACGGCAAAAAAAAAATGATAATATTGATCATATTTCAAAGACCTTGGACGGACTCGATACATATTTCGACGAAATCGGCTCGATAGAAAATAATTGCAAAGATTGGTCTTAAAATCATCATTAACGGTCCTATGTCTTTATTTTTTTGACGTATGGGTCTGCAATTAAAAACATGAAGTTAACATATTCATACCTAAACCGCTAACGAGTCATATTTCACAAATAATCCATACTTTTTTTTATAGGTATCAATATTTATTCATTATTTTCTTCTAAAACCTATCCGCCCAGTGACGTCTCGTTTTCTCCCATACAAATAGACAGTGTGCGCGATTTTGGTGTTGACAGCGCCTTAACGCGGATAGGATATTCTTTGTTTAAAGAAACACCGTTAGCTAACGGAAGTAGGCATATTAACCAACAATTATAATACGTAAGTAAGTTATAGAAAACGCTCATTATTACAATACTTTTTTGGACTTAAACGGCCATTATTACAATACGTTTTTGGACTTAAATGACATGTTTTATGAGTAAGACTTAATAACAAATGTACTGTCAAGCCTTTTGTTTACAAATAACACATGTACACAACAATATATGCGCTGACAATTGTTTTTCATGAATAAATTTCAAGTGGCTACCTACTTCCCATCGTCTGCATCTTATATTATCGTTCCATAATAATATATACAATGTCCTTGAATACAAAGGAGAATTTTCGACGCAGTATGCTCTTGTTTAATTCCATAATTCCTTTTATGATTTCAGATGGTTTTCAGACATATTTAAGTACATAAGTATTTGGATATTAAATTATTTAGAGCTTGCGATATACCTACTCTTCAAATTGATGTTCTACAAACACATATAAACTCACACCGCCCCAAAGGCTTTGGCGAAAGTGTACTTGATAGTCTAATAGTACACCTATTTCGGAAGTTACGTTAAAGTCCCATGTAATAAATGGCGAGCTTATTACCATAAAACGAGCACAAATCCACACACAATGACTGCTACTAAGAAATTCCTGATGGAAGAATGCGGTAGATGACACACGAATCAATTGAGATACTTTTTAAGAGCTGTCAAAACACGGTTCTCTCATAGATTTTGTATGGCAATAGCCAACTGTGACGTCACTGTTTTTTCAACTCAATGACTCGACTATTTATTGATTTCAAAGCAACTAAAAATCTAATTTGGCAATTAATTGAAAATAAATCGGGTTTCCAGGCTCAAAATAATGTGTTTTTTTTTAGAGATTGGTATCTTGGAATTATTGTTTTATGGTGTCATCTACCCTGTTAATTAACACTTTGTCAGACACGGGAATCGAACCCAGGACCACATGCTCAGTAGTCGCTTGCGACCACTGTACCATAGACATTTCCCATTCATATTTTTACATTTAAACCAGAAGTTCCCAAACTTTTTTTCTTGTAGACCACTTTCAAAATTTTCTGGTTTCCGTGGACTTTTTTTCAAGCCCATGGACCAAATAAGAAAAGCAAGAAATTTACAGTATTATTTTTTCGCGCTATCTGTTAGGATTGCGTATTGGTAACGTATTACCCAAGTACTGACTGGGTTGTGGAGGTCAGATAGGCAGTCGCTCCATGTAAAATACTGGTATTCAGCTGCATCCGGTTAGACTGGAAGCTGACCCCAACATAGTTGGGAAAAGGCTAGGCAGATGATGATCTGTTAGGATTGCATGAAGACCGTAGCTCCTACTTGAGATTTTTTTTGGGAAAAAATCTGAAATGTTTTTTTTTTTTACGTTTTCGAGTAGCTTATTATTTTACATTGATAGATAAAGCTAAACCAACATTTTTGTTCTTTAGCATCGAAATCAGATAAATTTTCGTGGACTAACAACTTGTGAACCTTCATTTTTTTTACGTGGCGTAAATTTGCCAACGGGTCTCCCGTGGACCCCTGAGGGTCCACCGGGACCACTTTGGGAATTACTTGTTTAAAGGCTTTATTGGAGCCACCTCTCTATATGGGGCGATTTTCTTAGGTTTTTTGCAATTCGCAGATCAGTGTCAGGCTGTAGGTATGCTAAAAGAAGATTTCAGGCCCTCCTAATTTCGGAAAGTTCATTCAATGAAAATGTATGAAGCAATTACGGGCTTTTCTTTTTATGTAAGTACTTAAAATCTTTTTTAGAGTTCCGTACCCAAAGGATAATAAAAACGGGACCCTATTACTAAGACTCCACTCTCCGTCTGTCCGTCTGTCTGTCACCAGGGTGTATGTCATGAACCGTGATAGCTAGACAGTTGAAATTTTCACAGATGATGTATTTCTGTTGCCGCTATAACAACAAATACCTAGAACACAATAAAATAAAATAAAAACAGAATAAAATTAATATTTAAGGGGGCTCCCACACAACAAACGTGATTTTTTTGCTGTTTTGTCTAATGTTGTACAGATAATGATACGCAACTCTTCGTGCGCGAGTCCGACTCGCACTTGACCGGTTTTTTTATAAAGCTACACAAAGTATAAAAAGAAGAAACAAATATTTTACTAAATCTGAATTTCGCGGGTTACTTCACCTTATGGTAGCTATTGTTTGCATTGAATATAATTGGCTAATCACTTAAATAAGATCCATAATTCATAATAGACGCGACAAATGGCGCCAAGTCTATTCAGAATTAGGCATGTTTGTATGCGTAGGAGTCGGAATCTTCCTGTTGTGTTAGTGTAGTACATAGGGCTATAAATTTTAATTAATATGTCGGTCATTATGTTGTAGAAACATGTGTTAATGCACGTGCTTGTACGAGGGCGTTGTTTTTCGTTGATTATCGTTTCTGTATTTTTGGGAATTACGTACTAAAATAGAAAATTAAAAAAAATGGTTTAATTTTTTTTTTTTTAGCCTTTTTGTGCCACTGCTGGGCAAAGACCTCCCTCACAGTCTTCCATTCTTCTCTCTGTGCGGTTTTCTCCGGCCAATCTGTCTGTTCAAATAAAAAAATTAAAAAAATACTAGTACAATGAAGAACTTCTAAAAAAGGTTTTAATTGTATGTAAATAAGTTTCTTGTTGATATCAATAAAAAAAAATCGTAATTCATTCTTAGTTTGAAATCAGTATTTTTATTTTTTTTATTTCTAGTTTATGATTGACAACTAAGAATCCTAGTTATTTGCACTGTTAGATCAGTTTGTAGCACTAATGTTTGGTTGACTGTACTTTCTCAAGCCATAAATTTGTTTTTTTTTTCTTGTGGTCCCAAAATACCTCTCAAAAATATTTAGGGGCAATCTGAGACCGCGGTCCGGTCCCAAAAGCCTCCCGATCCGCGAGCACGCGGGTTCTTGTGGTAAATTCACTTTTACGTTACGTTTACTCCGCGCATTCGGCCTGGGCCCTAAAAAATACCCAAAAATATTCCACAGGTTAAAAAACAAAACAACATCTTAGTACACGTAATCGATTATTAAAAAGTTCAAAACAATAGTTGCGATACAAACCACTTTCAATGTTAACTATCTCTGTCTACCCCACGTGTGCTGAGCCACGTAGGTAAACAAAGGGGCGTGTCTACTGACTCACGCGCACTTATGTAACTGAAAACTTAGGCTCGTCACACAGAGGATGATGAGTCGACTCTAGTCCCGCGGACTCCCGCGCCGCATATAGCTAATCTAATATTACTTACTAGCGGACGTCACGCGGTTTCACCCGCGTAGTTCCCGTTCCCGTGGGAGTACGGGGATCAAAAATTTTGCCTATGTTATAAACTCGCTGATAATGTAGCTATCCATTATAATATAATAATAAATAATAGTATTGATAATATAATTTTTAAAATCGGTCCATTACCTAGTTTTTAAGTTTATTCGTTACATACAAAACTACAAATATACAAATATTATAAAGAGGAAAGATTTGTATTTTTGTATGTAACGAATAAACTTAAAAACTACTGGACCGATTTGAAAAATTCTTTCAGCAATGGATAGCTACATTATCAGCGAGTAACATAGGCTAATTTTATCCCCGTACTCATACGGGAACGGGAACTACGCGTGTGAAACCGCGTGACGTCGGCTAGTTACTTAGAAAGAAATAAAGTTTTTAAGTTTGTATGTAGGGGGTAATACAAGCTACATTAGCAGGAAGCTACGTTATCCCCGAGTGTCATATAGGCTATAAAATGTTCGTAAAAGATAATTTCCAACCATAACGTGAGCGAAGCCACGGGCTAAACCTATAGTAGCTAGAAATAAATGACAGTGCGCTCATATACCAGAGTCGTGTGAGCGACGTGCCTTAATCACAGTTTTTGTAAACACATTCAAGGTTCAATATCGCGCGATTCTGGCGTATGACATGACCGGTCGAATGCGAAACAACAAATGACGTAAAATTCAAAATGGCGCCTGTTCTAGGTTTGGTCTTGCGGAAAGAAACCGGCACTACTGGCAGCTAGTTTGAGTGGATTAGACGGCATGAGTTGACTAAATGGGGCCTCATTATCATGGTAATTTAGTGGGTGTGTTGTTTCTCACCAAATTAGGCATGCTTTTGAGTAAGCTAAGTCGTTCTGTAAGCATACAACAAGGCTATAATCGCCAAGCCTTTTCCCAACTATGTTGGGGCCGGCTTCCAGTCTCACCGGATGCAGCTAATTACCTACCAGTATTCTACATGGAGCGCTCGCTTATCTAACCTCCACAATCCAGTTAGTACTGGATTATACGACGTAACCCCTTGGTAAGTAAGACCTATTGTCAGACTTTCGAGCCACGGCGGACTACCTGTCACAACTGTCAAAGATTTATTTATTTTATTTATTTATTTATTTATTTTATTCAACACATACATTTGTTTCAACAGGTAAAACCCAAGCTAACAAAAGTAGTCATATATACACAAATCACACAGTGGACAACATACTAAGTGTCACCCTCTGGAATTCCGCCAAAGAGCAAGAAAATATGTCTAAACGCCGAGAGACATCATTAAGTATTCTTAATGCGCGAATCACTGGTGCAAACTTTAATAAGTGTGTACGGGTTGCCGGAACTTTAAAAAGCCCCTCCCTCGGTCCCAACCGTAGCCTCCTGTTTGGAACGACCACCCCCAACGATTCCAATATTTGTGGATTATTCAGCATACCACGAAAAATCATAAAAACATATTTTACCAGGGCGAGGTTGCGCCTTACTTCCAACCTATAGTACCCAACCATCCCTATAACAAAGAGTGTTGGATACATAAGTGGGTAGAAAGGGTAGACACCAAACTGCTTCCAGTACAGGTATCTGGTAAATTTGTTCTGCAACTTTTCCAGCATCTGGGAATACTTCACTTCATAAGGATTCCAGATGATAGCACTAGTTTCCAAGTTGCTTCGCACTAACGCATTGTAAAGGGCTTTCACTGCTGCCATATTAGTGAAGTCACGGGTTTCACGTAAGACAAAACCAAGATTTTTAAACGCTTTTTTGCACACCTGCACTATATGAGCACGAAACGAAAGATCCCCAGCAAAAGTAACCCCGAGATCTCGTACTAACCCAACCCGCGGTATAACGTGACCGCCCATGCAATAATCATGGCGTCGGGGTACTACGGCCCGCGTGAACGACATTACGTTACACTTCGTCACATTGAAGAGTAGTTTATTCTCTTCACTCCACGCTACCACCCGATCGATGTCTCGCTGGAGCATTCTACAGTGTGACTCGTCTGTTATCCGCAAGAACAGCTTGAGATCGTCAGCAAATAACAAGCAGCTAGCGTCTTTAATGACTTCTGGAAGATCATTAATCATAATAATAAATTCTAACGGTCCTAGATTTGTACCCTGACTTACCCCCGTAAGGGTGAAATACGAGTCCGAGGTGCAACCTGCATATTCTACCATTTGTTTGCGGTTGCCCAAGTAGCTAGTAAAGAACTCTAGGAGGGCTGGGGTAAATCCGGCCCTCGCAAATTTACTCAAAAGTATGTCGTTATCCACACTATCAAATGCCTTCCTGAAGTCAAAGTAAGCGACGTCCAGTTGGGCACCCGTCTCCGAGTCCAGCACTGTGGTGGCCTGATTTAAAAAACACATTAAATTAGAATTCGTGCTACGGCCCACACGGAAACCATGCTGTGCGTCGTTGAGCTGTGAGGCTACTTGCGAGTGGATAGTTGAACACAACGCGGACTCGAAGACTTTAGCAAAAGCTGACAGTACTGCTACTGGTCTATATCCGCTAACATCCGAGCTTGGAGCCCCTTTCGGTACCGGAGTAACCCTTGTCAATTTCCAGCCGTCCGGATACGAGCATTCTCTTAAAAAACTATAGATCTACAAATGACAGCCGGGACCAACGGATTAACGTTTATAATTTAATTAACTTTCCGAGGCACGGAGGAAACTCGGTATGTAATGGGTGGTCACCCGTCCATGGATCAACCCACACAACGGCGGCTTAACCGAAAGATCGACCAGAGCGGCTGTCATAAACTAGCCTCGAGCCCCTGAACGTAAATAGCGTGGTCAATATCCATGGCCAAATCTCTATTCATCATCTGCACTATCAATTGCATCCTTGTAGCACCTACTGCTGAGTACAGGTCTCCGCCCTTATGTGCCATGTTTCGCTGGTCTGTACAAGTCTTATTTAAGTTTTCCCCGACATTTTTTGTTTCATCTACCCATCTGGCTGCTTGTCTGCGAACGCTCCTTCAATGATCATCTTCCGGCAACCATTGTGTAAGGCCTCTGTTCCACTCCACCTGCCATCACCACGTCCTGCCAAGTGTCCTACAATACGGTCGGCGGATCTTGGCGGGTCTAAGTTAGCCGTTTTGCGATTCTTCCGTCAGTCATTGGCCATTTTCGAACAAATGACTCACTTCAGAACCGCCGGCCGTATTGTACCTTCCACAAAATATATGTACAAATCTACTACATAATTATGAAGTTTCCATCAAGTTCTTATTACACTGTCACATGATTTTTTGCAGGAACCGTAAGTAGTCACATTGATTAAAAAATTATGCAACAAAAAGCAGAAATGATTAGTCTAAAAAATAACCGGTTATAATTTATGAATGTGTTTACTACTGCTAGTCACGTGTGCAATAAAGACCAGGATTTAAATACTATGAATAATACTATGTTTAATGTTTAACTAACAAAATGCAACCGGCAAGATGTCTGCAATGAACTCAAGGAGGGTCAAGAAACTAAAGAATTAGCAAAAGATCAGAAGGAGCAGATAGAAGAAAAGACAAGCCTTTGCGTTGCGGAAGGACTAACGGCAATACTGGTGTCCTAATTGGTATTTACTTTAATGTAAGCCAGCGGAAAGGGCCACGACATTCGTGGCATACATAGGTCATGGGCTCGAAGGCAGACAATGACTTAACTTAGTGGAAATTATTGCATCATCACTGAAGGAGAGCATTGACACGTTTTAAGAAATAAAAATTCGAAGATATGCGACGTCCACCACCTATCACTGGACCCGCATCAATGAATTCAACTAATCGCCCTATTCCTCTTACAGGGAAGATACCTTCGTCTTAGCAGATAAATATTTTAGCCTGAACTTGAACATGCTATATTAATACGCTGTCGGTGTTGAATAGTTACTAGTAAGGCATCTAATATGCATTTTGTTACAACAAGTTAAGTAAGTATAATTTTTTGCCATTTAAATTCAAGTACCTGGGGTGACAGAGCTCTACTCGTGTGAAAATAGAAAAAAAACGAACGGTTATGAGACCTAGCTAGATCGATTTTTCGCCCCCGTAAACGCTATGTTGCAACTTTTACCGAAATCGTTTGAGCCGTTTTCGAGAACGTGATTACAAATATAACAAATATTGCTCATTTAATTGTATAAGATAGGATGAAATACGATTATTCAAAGGAGCAAGTCACAATATTATTAAGATGCCAAAAATAAACACAATCGTGCAGACATTTCTTCAGAAACTGCAATCAAAATTCACAAGCGTGTAGGTAGCATGGGTTGGTGGTGAATACGAAAACAAACCGGTCAGTGGTTCGTATTCTAAAGACGAGATATTCAAAGAATCGTACATTTGTATGAAAATTAACTATCGATGTGTTTGCCCTTGGCAGTAATCAGTGGCCACATTGTTTTGTAGCTAGACTTGATATTGATATTGTACGGTTTTACACATGAACTCGTTAGTTTGTTGTGGTGGACAGCAGAAACTAGTGAATTCCACGTGCTAAGGATGATTCATTTGCTTCTTCCAATTTTTTGGTTTTATTTGGTTTTTAAAGTCAGACTCGTGACGGTTTTGTGAAACATGAAAACCCTCGTTTTATGTTTCCTATAACAGTTTCATTAAATCTGTAGATTCTACGACAAATCGACCCTCGAGTTGTGACGACAATTACCCTGAAAATTATGTTTGCCTGCAAACAAGGCAGAAGGGTACCTATAAAGGAAGATTCTGAAGACAGACTTCAAAGCCTTTTTATGAAGACTCTCTTTTAAGATTTAATTTGTTTGTTTACTTTCCAAGTTTATCAAACAGATGAGGATTCATTTGAATGTAATTCAATCCGTGTTGGAGAATACTCGGGTCGACAGACAACAAACTGCTTCGAATCGGTGGCTTTATTAGATTTGCCTAGCCAGCCTAAGTGTTATTTAAAAGCACAAATAATCCTTTGGAGGTGATCGATGTTTGGAGGCCAGTATTTTAATTTGATAAACACAGATAGACAGCTAGACGGGGTCGCGGGCCGCAGCAGACGGAGGAGAAGATGGCGGAACGTCTTGGATAGCTTCCTCGTGAACTGGCGACAAGTAGCACACCGCCGTGAATAGTGGTAGGAATGGGGGAAAGCCTTTGCCCAGGAGTGGGATAAAACAGGCTAACTAAAAAAAAATCTTTGAGGTTGGTCCTTCGATCAATAATTGATCGAAGGGTTGGTCCTTAATAATTGGTTCTTTATTTATAGTTTTACTAACGCTAGTTACTAGTTATTATTCTGTGGTTTTACTTAGAATAGTGGCGAAACTTAGCCACAGGGCCTTCTCAGCCTTTTTTAGAAGCTTTGAGGTTAATAGTTTTTGACGTGAACTCGTATGAACGTCTTTTCGCAGTGAAGTGTCGCCCAAAGGGACTCAAGACATTTTTTTTAGATCCTCCGTGTTTCGTAAAATGGTCTGGCTATTATTATAGGTCCTTAAAAGTAAGCCAGTAGTAAAACTTGACATAGTCTTGCCAACGTGCATCGGCATCGTGCTTCTCACTTACAGGGTTTTAGAGGTCAGATAGGCAGTTGCTTTATCTAATATACGGGTATTCAGCTGCATTCGGTTAGACTAGAAGCTGACCAATAGTTGGGGAAAGGCTACGCAGATGATGATGGATCATATGATACAAAACACGTGAAGATCAGATAGATACGAACTCATTATATGTTATAAAATATTTTTCTTCATCCAACAATTTTGTTGGTGCTCAACAGGCTCACAATTTTACATCTTTTTGATGTCCTCGTTAAATTAATATTCTAGTCAGCATCTGGAAAAATCTTAATGATTCCAAAAATGAATCCGGTTTTTACTTGGCATCTACGATGTATAATTATAATACTAGCTGATGCCCGCGTCTTCGCCTGCGTGTAGTTCGGTAGGTTACACGGGATCGTACTACCCCGGGATAAAAAGTATCCTATATCCGGTTTTAGTCAGTAGGAGTGTGAGTGTGACAGATCGATCAGTGGATCGATCTGTCACACTCACACTCCTACTGACTAAAACAATCCAGTGGGATTGTTCTTGAGTCTTCTTTTTCTCTTCTTCGTGGTACTGCCTAACTCTGGTATGTTGATTTGGTTTCCTCACGATGTTTTCCCTCATTTCGGCAAGTGATAATTACAACAACAACAACAAGTGATAATTATCGTTTTTGCGTGAAAGAGTTACAAATAACATCACAAACTTTCGCATATGCGTGGAGGTCGGACGATCGGATATTATCTCCCGTGTCCCGGGGATGTCTTACCTAGGTGAAGATCCTATGTCCTATCCTAGCCCAGGTCATGGCCTATCATTGCTTAATATCATCGTAATCAATTCAACCAAAGGCTTGACAAACAAACTCACTTTCACAATCTAAAGGGTGTAAAACACCTCTTCACGAATACGAAAGGCACTTATTCTCCTCGTCATTGCTATATTTTTTTTGTTCTACACCATACCTGGGAACCTTCTAGTAACGGAGATATTGGGGGTCAAAGTTCCAACTTATTGACAAGTTTTTTTTTAAATACAAGTTTTTAATGTAAGATTTTTACACATTATCATACACATTTAAACGGGTATTTTCGCGAATTTTTACCTTTAATAAAAAAAATGAAAAAAAAAAACAAATTTTAACAAATTTTTACTTTAAAAACCTCCACGACCCCCGTACTATTCAATCCATCAATCAGCACAATGTTTTGAGTGCGTTACATTGAGTTCTACCACAAAACATGATTTGTCACCCCAAAAAAAAAGTCGTTTCCCAGCAATCATTTTTGCGTAGAGTTACTTAGTTTGCTGTACAAAATGCTTGGTTGACGGCTTCGTGATGAGGTCTTTTACACCCCTATACTTCTTATACTATGTTATAAAGAGGAAAGATTAGTATTTTTGTATGCGAAGAAACTTAAAAACTACAGGACCGATTTGAAAAATTCTTTCAGCAATGGATAACTACATTATCAGCGAGTAACATAGGCTACATTTTATCCCCATATACCCTCGGGAACGGAGACTACGCGGGTGAAACCGCCTGACGTCCGCTAGTATTATAATATTTGTTAAGAAATCTGTATAACAAGAGTTTAATTGCGATTAATACGATTTTGACATTTTGTATTCTATTCGTCTTTTTATTTTACCTACTAACTTATATAATTAAATGTGTAGGTACTAGGTAAGTATGTTTATGAGCAGCATTCAAAACAGTCACGGTCAAGGTCATTGTGGCCTCGTGTGAGTAGGTACATACTTACATTATGATGTATGTATATGTATGGAATGTATATTAATATGTAGAACAAATGCGTGACTAATGTGTTCTTTTGCTTGCTATTGTTCTGTGTTCAGCAATCATGATTTTCTTTTCAATGATTTATTTAACGAATTTGAACTGAATTTGTCATCTTTTTGTTTTTTCTATTTTTGTCATACGCAAAATATAATGTGGTTTAAACATGTACCTACATATTTTTCGTTCATTGTGTGAACACCTGTCGTGGAAAATTCAAAGCCTTTTCATACTTTGTTGTTCAGGTATTTTATTTTGAAATACTTCGAAAAATAACTTAGTGACTTAAAGTTTCTCGTCAGCTGAAATTGTGTCTAAGAGATTTTTTTAAAGCTTAATTGTTTTATAGGTACCTACGCCCAACTCGACTCCACTTTTCTATCACTTTTACAGATCCGGAATCGGGAAGGCCTGAAAGTGATCATGATGATGATGATGATGGCAATAGGTACTCTTGTCCCCTATTAGATGGAACCTAAGGGTAACTGGCTGAGTGAGGGTGTACTAGGAATGCACACCTCTTTCTAAACCTTTGGGATACAGGTATAACCGCATGATGTTATGTTATGTTCTTATTTTTCTATCATATAATAGGATTGCCTCTTTGGTCTAGTGGTAGCAAACGTGACTGCTGAGCACGAGGACCTGGGTTCGAATCCCGGGTAGGGCAAAGTGTTAATGGATTTTTCCATCAGGAATTATCAGCCATGGAGCCTGGATTTGTGCCCAGTTGATGGCAATAGGCTCGCCCCCTATTACATGGGACTTAAACATAACTGGCGAAATGTGGGTGTAGTCGCCTTTCCCTTCGGTGTAGGCAGAGGTGTACCAACGGGTTCCCTTCGGGTATTACAGGCGTGACTTTACGTTATCTAATAGCTAGGTAGGTACGTAGTTAAATCTAAAATAACAGCGCGTGTTTCAGATCTATCATGAAAATGTCAAAACATTTTGATAACGCGTAAAAACAAAACAAACGTAGCTTTGTTTGTAAACTAGCAGACGAGTTTAGGTAAACTCTGAGATTTATTCGGCTAATAAACTTGTCAAATTGGCTATTTCGTTATCAAACTTATGTACTTAAATGTATCATTACTAAATGATAATGTTACGAAGTTTTTAGGTAGATTATCATGTTAAATCCAGAGGGCATAAAGGTACAAACTTTCTAACAGTAATGTAGCGTCTTCATTAATTATAGTGTCTTCATTAATAATTTATTAATATTATAGTTATGATATTACTTTAGTGAACTTAGTATGTAAGTAATTTAAGCTTTAGGTTCTCACGGCAAGCCTGCAGATGTTTTATGGCAGGTTTTATGCAAGGATAACAATAGTTTATAGTAGGGTCTTGCCCAGTTTGCTTATTGTTCATACAGTTTGCTTATCTATACATATAATAAAACAGTAAAAAAACTGTGTCTGTACATTGAATATAATAAAAAAAAAAAAATTGAGGGGGGTTTAGAAACAGTAATAGAGCACGAATCCAAAAAAAAAGTTCTGTCTGTTTGTCTGTTTGTCTGTTTGTCTGTTTGTTTGTACACGCTAATCTTCGGAACTACTGGACGGATTTGAATGATTTTTTTGTTGTTGTATAGGTATTAAGTCTGGGCAAGATATAGGCTATAATTTATCTTGGAAACTTGAACACCTGATGCAGAACCACAACAGACCAGCTGAACTATAAGAGATACAAAAATGGTACCATAGCAAAAATTGTTCCACGTGATGGGCATTTTCTGCTGAGAGAATAAATTTGAAGATCTGGAACACCTGATGTGGAACTCCAAGAGCCCAGCTACACTTACATATATAGGAATGACGTTTAAGCAAAAGTTGTTCAATCTGATGAGCACACTCTGTTGACTTATAAAAATCGAAGATCTGGAACACCTGTTGTGGAACTCCGAGAGCCCAGCTACACCATAACACATATTGGAATGACGTCTTAGCAAAAGTTGTTCGGTCTGATGGGCATTTCGTGTTGACTTATAAAAATTGAAGATCTGATGTGGAAATCAAAGCTATCACTAATTTCAATGTATAATTATAAAATATTCACGCGGTCAAGGTGGTAACAGTTTAGGACTGATTTTCGATGATAATGGTGTATCATTGAAAATTTGAGTCTACTGGCCAAAACTGTCTTCCGGCTTATGTTATTTTAGTGTTTAATTTCCTTTTCCATTTATCTACGTGGCACGGTAGCCTACCCGGTAACGCAGCGGAGCAGTCACTTAGATTTTAATAAAACTATAACCATGCCTAGAAAGAGGTCAAATCTTTCCCAGTGTTCCAAAGGAGCTAAAAGATTGAGGATCATAAGATCCCAAGAATCTACCGAAGAGCGTCAGGAGAGACTTAATGCTGTTCGAGAACATCAGGCTTCAACTTGCTCCGTGAAAACCTCTTCGGATCGCGAAGCACACCTGCGTTCTCAGCGTATTTACGCATCTACATCCAGGTGTCTAGAGACCAGTGAAGAAAATGATGCGCGACTGACCGCTGATCGTGAACGTCTGCATTGTCTCGCGAGTTGGAGACATTCACGGAAAGAGAATTACGCTTGAGTTTTCAGCGTATCTACACACCGACTTCTAGGTATCTAGAGACAAGTGGGGAACGTGATACGCGACTGACTGTTGATCGTGAACGTCACGCATTGTCTCGCGAGTCGGAGACGTTCATGGATAGAGAATTGCGCTTCGACATCAGACGTATCAGATCTTCGATTTTGACGACACCGTTGTCGCTGGCATAAGCAACAGGTTCCGCGTACGAAGTCGCGGGCAGAAGCTAGTTGTTCATATTAGCTTTAAGGGCCTACATCGATACCTCGCGCCGGGCGACTGCTCTACTAAGCGAGCGAAAGTGATGCAATTACTTTTGAAACGCAAAAGAAGAGAGATGGCTATAATGTGCGTGTGCTCGGAGTAAAACGACGTATGTGCCAAAACGAATTTACTCTTTTTTTAACAAAATAATGAATTAAATTTAAAACTACTTTGAGTAAAGTTTGATACAATAATTATCTATGTTTTAAAGTAAATTTCATTGAATAATCCTTAAACGTTACGCCATGATGTCGAAAAAAGTAAAAAATTAGATATAACTTTGCAATTTTTTTGCATCGAGAAAAAATCAATTAATCGTGTATTCCTTTTACACGATACTAGACCAAAGAGTCAAAAAGCATATACCAAAATGTTAAATCCGTATTCCACATACTCAACAAGTTACACGAAATAGAAAAAACACATGTTTTTCGACATATCACCTTAAGAATTTAGAGTAATTTAGCCTTTGATATTTTTGTTGAGATACCGACGCGTCGGCAAAAAACAATAAACACATTACAAATAGAACCGTCGCGACGGTTCTATTTGTAATGTGTTTATTGTTTAACTGTGCTATTTTTATTGTGTTAGCTAGCTATAGAAACCTTTATACAGTTTTTAGTTTTAACGTGCCGCTCCGACCGTATCCCAAGTTTTAGATAATGGTTCAAAGGTTTCAGAATTCAGTCAGTAACTTTTTGTCTCCGGGTTCAGTCGGTCGGCATTCTTGCTCCTTGTAATTTATTTTAATAAACTTACTCTATCACTATAAGTAAATCAAGTACTTATTTTGCGATTCCCATAACGCCGACACTAGTTAACCGACCTACGTGCGCGAAAGTAATATTGAACAGGGAAAAATTAAAATATCTATTCATTGGATTGTTTAGCTACCGAAAAGCTAATTTCATTCAAAACGCGGTGAAACAGATTTTAACTTGTTTAGACTTACTCGGAGCCGCGGCTTCCACCTTGCTTATTAGCTACAATATTACTTGTTGCTTGTTGGCTACAATATTATTTTTAATCAAGGGATGAGCTAATTATTCTCATAGGTTACTGTTTGGTGTGAAGACGACGAGAATAAAATATATAAGGTGTAACTATTCATACACGAAATCGAAAAAAAAACAGTTGTTCTCTACAATATATTATGTTCGCTATAATATATATTAACTCGTCAAAAATCAACATGTAAGGAACAGCTGATTTTTTTCGCGATTCAGGGTTTGGTTCCTTAATAAAAGTTGTTCATAATGATAAGTACAATAACCCCTTAAGAGATTTTGTGTATGAATCTATGAATAGATACACCTTTTAAAGGGTGGTTTAGTTTAGACAGATAATATTATGGTTAGTGAATCAGTTACTTTTAGGCCAGCGTGCTCCACCCTAGCCCGCGTCATCGCTGCACATCCAGACGAGCTGCAGCCAAACCTACGTTTTTTAAAAAAAAAACTCCGCATGTACTCCATAGATATTATAATGTTTCTCTTGAAAATCTTACTATTTGTTTTTCATCCATAGCCTTGTCGTATGTGTGTCAATATCTCGTAACATCTTGTCGTAATAGTCATCTGTCATCAAGACATTAACCCCAGTTTGTACATATAATACGTTACAAACGTACACGCCTGACTAATTAGCTACAAGATAAACAAGATGGATGACAGGTTCAATGTCTGTCGTATCAGCACCCCTAGCCAAGTTACAAACGTTTCGTATCGATTCTCTTTCTACTATCGTAAACGCCTCGGCGTAAGCGATTGTAGAAAGCGCTAAATTGGTAGCCAAGTTGACACGACTGAGTCGATCGCTCGTTCTCTAATGTCTGTAGAAAAAACCTACACTTTAGTCTATGGTGAGCGTTCCTAACAAAGAGTTTAGCGATCAACATTGTAGAAACGATCACATTCTATCATTTTGAACGATGTAAACTTGTCTACGAATTTTCTATTAGTTTGTGATGATAACGTGATTTAACGTTGAGATGATGTCATTCCCATTTATTTGAATAGTTTTCTACTAGCGTTAACGATTGTAGATTGTCAACTTGGCTAGGGGTGCAGTTCAGAGAAGACTGATAAGGAAAGTGTATAGAGAAATAAGTTGCAAAAAAAAATCTATCCTACACGGAAAATGCCCTTTTTTCACTGGCATTGTATTTCTGACGGGTCGAGGATACCACATTTAGCCAGATTACTTCTACAGCGAATATTTATCATCATCTGCCTAACCTTTTCCCAACTATATGTTGTGAGCGACTGCCTATCTGACCTCCACAACCCAGTTAGTACTGGGTAATACGATACCCCTTGGTAAGAGTGGTTGTCAGACTTTCGGACCAGTGACTACTCGTAACGTAACGACTATCTTAAGATCTACAAATGAAGATTGTAAAATAAAAATATCTAAGTGTAATATAGCAGAATGCCCGACTTCCTGGCTTCTATGAACGAGCGAAAACATGAACACTATTAATAAAACGGGAAAATTCAAAATAAGCATCTGGTTATTGTGGGCTAGTGCGTGGGATATAAATATCGATTAAAATAGCAACATCCCATGTTGCTATTTTAATCGATATTTATAATGTAAACGCATTTATTTGTTTTATTTTTAGTCGGTGTACAATCTACTCATTAATGTTACATAAAACAACATTACCTAAAAGAATAGTAAAAAAATAAACATAAAAGAAAAAAATCATAAGAATGTAGCCCAGCACAATTTATTATTTACACAAAACGCATTATTTTGCAAACCTATATTTACAGTTTTACACAAAACGCATTTCTTACAGAGAAAATTTTGCAAACCTAGAAAAAGCATGGAGTAACTTATTTCTGTTTTTTGTGAATGTAATACACACTGTACACATTTATAATTCAGTTTAGAGGTATTTTTTGAGGTATTTAACTATAGAGAAAATGATAAAGAATCTTGTTTTTGAACAATATAAAACTCTAGAGAGGTCTTTGCTCTGCTGCAGACGGGTAAAAATAACGTAGCTAGTATGTTATACTTAGACCTTTTTTTTTTCGGATGGGAAATCATCAAATGACTCCTCCCTCTCTGGGCGGAGGGAGTTTCAGACTTTTACTGACGAAAACCCATCCATGTTCCTTCATCGCCCTTTGTGTTCCGGGGTCATGGTATCTCTTTCGAACAGTCCCGCAGCCCCGGCATGGTATATACCTATACACCTAATAGAAAATGATGTAACTATTTGTATCACGTAGGTTTAGTGATTGACATAAATACCAGAGTTGGCGGGTGGTGATGCCGTTGTAAAAGGGTCAAATGGGGTATCATCGACCCGTCCCAAATACAATGTCAGTGTGGAGCCCCTCTACAGGATATGCCCCACCTCCTTTGTTGCCCATCCTGCACAGCCACCTGCACCTTCCAGGATTTTAATGAAGCCAACGACAGAGCTATGCAGGTGGCAACATACTGGTCGGGTATCATTTGAGTCCATCGACACGCAAAGAAGAAGCTCACGTAGGTATTTATTTAAATTCGGAATTCGAATTAGCTACTGCGCAGTTTGGCGATAATAAAGAAAATAACAATACTTTATTGTATAAGTGAGTTGTCGGTTTTTAATTAATGTAGCGGCCATTAATTGAGCTGGTACATTCATTCAAAATTAATTAATGTTCCAGCTTTAGTAATTAAATCGAAATAATAATACCTATGTATTATGATATTGTACCTACGTAAATATTGAAGACAATTTAGAAGAGTTGATATGTTTATTTTTTTCATAAATTCATTCTGCAATAAAATTTTAAGGATAGAAAGAGGAATTATTAAAAAAAATCGGGGTTAACAAGTAAAACTGAAAGGAATTTTCAAAACGTTTAGTCTCTCTTTTACCAAATGAAAGATTGCGTCTGGGGATTACCTCGCTCAAATCCTGAAAATACCGTGGGTTTAAAGAAGTTTGTAGATGAATCCTTTTGTGCGTTTTCAATATAAAAAATATATTTTAAACTAAAGGTCATCACAAAAACATTGTATTGTTTAAAATTTTAATAAACTTACTCAAATTTTATCAAAAAATCGTAACAAATAGGTCCTTTTTCAACCTAAATTGAAAATATTCTCTGATAACGGCTCAATAACTCGGCATGAATTTTATACCAAAAAATACGTAATGACGTATTTAACAATGTGTATTGATTTTTTTCTCTTATTTCTTTTAATATTTTAAAATATTTAACAAAAATCCGAAATTTCGCTAAAAGCACTACGTCACTCCCGCATTCGTCCCTCTCTCTCTCGTCGTTTCGTCGTAAGTTAGTACGGGGCAGCATGCTCAAGGTCATTGGGCAATGTAATGCCCTTAAACAAGTTTATAGTAAAATAAACCCGCTTTTAAATATAGGTGTGATTTAATTTTTTTACGTATGCTTTTCTGCATCTCTTTGAATGTATAGGTAGGGTACCACATACACGTGGGTACCCATATCATGGGGAAGCATAAAAAATTACTATTCCGCTATCCTTCCGAATCCGCCATATTGGATTTAGAATAACGTCACTTAGCTAGCCATGCATTGTCATCAAAACTAAAAGTGTATCAAATTCCAGCTTAATCGATTAGATATAACTGTTTTAGCTTGTGTCACGCAATATATTATCACTACATCTATACATATAATAAATCTGTAGAAAAATCGTTTTTGTACACCGAAAATATTTAAAAAAAAAATTGCCAGGGTGTTAAAGGAAAAGCAACAGAACACATTTCCAGCATTTTTGGAATTTTTGTCTGTTTGTCTGTTTATCTGTTTGTATGATCAAGCATCACGTAAAATATACGAAACCAATACAGGTAACTTTTATACTTAAAAATTGTGCGTATCTTGAGGTATTATTTAGTTTTTGTTTCATCGTAATCGGTTAATTCTATCAGAAGATATACGAATTTAAAGTGTTCAAGAAGAACTAATCATCAAATGTAAGATGCAGCGACATCTATTGTACTAGAATGGTACTAATGACTAAAATGTGCTCACCAGATAACTTTTAAATCGACTGACCAGCTTTATAATAATACATTGTAATACAAGGGGCTAAAATTAGCCATTATATTATTATACGAGGTAGTTTTACTACTGAGGTTTAGCGAGATAGTAAATAGGTACCAAGTTATAATGGGATTTTAGCGCCATGTGCTACACTGTACTTTTCACTTTGAGTGCGAGAAAAATAGACAATTTAGTCAGACGGACAGACAGACGGACAGATGGACAGGCAGACAGACAGACAGACAGACGGACGCATAGACGGACAGACACTCGAACAGACAGACGGACAGACAGATGTACAGACAGACACAGACAGACGGACAGACAGATAAACAGACAGACGGATAGACAGAACGAATTAAAATAAAGAGGTTATTCTATGAAGTTGAAGTTGTTCATGTGGCTGTTGGACCGATTGTCTTGGTCTTCGACGAAGATTTTACTTTATGCTCTAGAGCATAAAAAGCGACTTTATGTCGCCTACGCACGACACACATGAGAAGTGAAAAAGTTATTATAGCATAAGGTACTCTAGATTAGTCTACATGACGCTGCTTTGAAAATTTACATCATTTACTAATAGGAGCGAAGCATCAATGATAAATGTTGCAAAAACGGGGAAAATTTATTTCTTTTGAGAACTTCCGTTGCGAGCGCTGCTGCATTAAACGGTTAAAGTTACGCAACAATCATGTATTAGGTAATTGTTCCTCTTATAAAGTTCAACATAAAACCCGCGATATAGCATAATAATGTCTATCTTTTAAGGTTGACTCACACTCTCTCTAACCCTCTCTCTCTCTCATGTGACGCACACGAAGTTGCGCGGGTCAGCTAGTATATAATAAAACAAAGTCCTCCGCCGCGTCTGTCTGTTTGTCTGTTCGCGATAAACTCAAAAACTACTGCACCGATTTTCATGCTGTTTCCACCAATGAATAGAGTGGTTCTCGTCTTCTCAA
Organism: Xestia xanthographa; assembly: GCA_905147715.2. NCBI lineage: Eukaryota > Metazoa > Arthropoda > Insecta > Lepidoptera > Noctuidae > Xestia > Xestia xanthographa. The sequence continues at coordinate 8,016,299 of LR990660.1, read as the reverse complement.
GGAAGGTTTATTAGTATATAATTTGTCAAGTTTTTGTATACATTGGCTTAAATAATGATAGGTTTTGTTGAAGGTGTCGGAAAAAAACAAGCCGTGTGGGAGCTTTACTTTTGGACGTGATAACCGACATCCACGCGGGCAAAGCCGCGGGCATCAGCTAGTCTACACTAATATTATAAAGAGGAAAGATTTGTATTTTTGTGTGTATGTTTGTAATGAATAAACTCAAAAACTACTGCGCCTATTTCAAAAAATTCTTTCACCATTAGAAAGCTACATTCACCCTGAGTAACATAGGCTATATTTTATCCCCGTACTCCCACGGGAACGGGAACTACGCGGGTGAAACCGCGTGACGTCCGCTAGTCCTAAATAAAGTAACAATACATAACAAGTACGGAAAACACGTGAGTTGTCGAGATAAGCCGACTGATCGCTACTAAGCACACACAATATATACCTACTATTATATACCTACCTACACAAATATACTTTATTTATACCCCGTAACTAGGTCACGCGATTACCTCTACGAATCTAACATTTGTAAAGGTAGGGACAAACTTATTTTAAATTCATGAGCCCCTTGCCTTCAGGAACGGATGAATTTTACAGCAGTTCCAGACGTGTTATATCTAATAGTCACTGTTGTAAGTTTTACGTTGTAAAATAATAAACGCCAGACGTCTCGTAATGACAACAACAACAACCACTGCCCACTGCTGGACATAAGCCTCTCCCATGATAGGAGGAATTTGCCGTAATCTCCATGCTTGGCAGGCGGATTGGAGATCGCAGTGATGAAAGACTAACAGAAAACGCTGCTGCCCATTCTCTGGTCTACGGAGGCGCTAGGTGTTCTGCCTCAGACATTAGTCGCCTTATACGACACCCGTGAGTGTAATGGGTTAGTTCTATTCTACTCTGCCGGATCCACACGGTTAATGACAAAGAACTATGAGTTATGGAAATTCTTTTTTTTTAATCACACATATTGATCAGCTGATCGCGTCTGTTCCTATACAAAGTACATTTTTTTTGCGAATTTCAAGAATTCGTGGAACAAAAGTTATTTAGTTTCATAGCCCGACACACCAAGAGAGGTCTTGCGTTTATAATAATAACAATAACAATACAACAATAAAATAAAAATAAAAAAATAAAACAATAAAACCTTTATTTTCAGGCAACTTTGGCCCATAGAAAAATACAAACTAACATAAATGTGATAAAATACAAACTGTGTTAGTATAAAGGACCTTAAAACTATGTTAGTATCACTTCACTTGTGCACTATGTCACCGTGCATTCATGTGGCACTTGCCCGTGGAAGCGACGGAACACCACTCCCTGCGGCCAAAAGTCCTCCTCCAAGACGAGGTGCAGATAACACGTTGGCACTCGCACCACGAATGCCTTAAAGTTGACGTTGCGGCGCGACTCCAACTGCTGCACTCTCGCCACGTACTTGGTCTTCTGACGCACGTACTCCACGATGTTCTCCGCTGTAGTGGTGTAGTGTAGGCGGGAGATGTACACCGGTGTAAATACTATAATGTTACACCTTGTACAAACAAACACGCTAACTTAACTACATAATAGTTAAGGGTTCTATAGTCTGCGCCAGAAAAGTAGAAAATAAAGGTCATTAACCCGCATACATTGACTCAAATACATAATTCCGAAAACAGAAATAATGACATAAACTTGTCCCGAAACTACCTTTATCGTGATCCATGACTTTTTCTAGTAATAAAAAACGATTCATAATGTATTGTCGGGGTACCTACACAGAGATATTAAGGAAAGACCAATGACCTTTAATTCCTACTTATCTGGCGTAGACTATAGTAACTATGTAGTTTGCTAAATTGAAAATTTGTGGGACATCTTTAATATACTTTTCCTACTCACTTATATAAAGTAACTCAGTCTGTATCTGCATGACTGTGAAGAAAATGGATGAAAAAAGATTGCATGTAGCGGAGACGGAATGTCGAGGTGAATGTTTGGTGTGACAAGAATTGATAAAGTAAAAAAATAATTAAAAAAATTAAAAAAACCGACTGCGTTATAATAACTAATCACTTTAAATAAAAAACTGAAAATAATAAAACAAGTTCAGGGACAGGACATATTGACTCCAACAGTCGGGAGTCGGGACTCATAATGGATGTAATGATTTTAATCTAAATTATTTAATGTTGCAGTCAATATGTCCTGTCCTCTTGAACTTGTTTTATTCTTTTCAGTTTTTTATTTAAAGTTATTAGTTATTTTAACGCAGACGGGTTTTATAGTTTATTTTTTTTATTTTACACTTTTCAGTTACTATACTACTTAGTTACTATATTACTATATTTATACCCTTTTAAAAGCCTCATGGTGAGCCCTTTATTGACTGAGCCGTTCAGGCTGCAGAGCGTGCCAAAAATTTGAATTTTATTAGTTTAATACTATTTGTCATTTCGAATTACATTCAAACATATAAGTTGCATATATTTTTGTAATCACCTTTAAAAGCCCTTCATTTTGATACCCCACTCGATAGTATTAGAAGAAAAAAAATCGATATTCACAATATGGCACCCCAAATCCGCGATTTTTATTTGTTTATTGATTTTAATGTAGCCAGTGACATTCGCGCCATCAAGACAAATCCAACGACATATAATCTATCCTCATATCTCAACAATAGAATATTTCAGGTTAAAGAGAATGACTGCTTGTCTTTCACGAGATACTTGCTGGTGTGCCACAAGGCTCCGTTCTCGGTCCGGTTTTGTACACCATATACACATCAGATCTGCCACTAACACCTGGCGTTACTATTGCTACTTATGCAGATGATACAGCAATATTAGCTTCTAGTAAAGACCCTGCAGAAGCCACTGCGAAACTTCAACAAAGCCTTGATGAAATAAGCAACTGGTTTGACAAATGGCGTATAAAAGTGAGTGCTAATAAGTCAGTGCAGGTCACCTTCACACTGCGAAGAGAAACTTGTCTCCCTGTTAACCTTAGTAGAAGGGAGTTGACTCAGAGTGACACAGCTAAATACCTCGGTCTACACTTGGACCGCAGGTTGACATGGCGGAAACACATTGAAGCAAAACGTAAACAGGTCAACCTCGAATACAAGGGCCTCTACTGGCTCCTGGGTAGAAACTCAAAACTGTCACTGGACAACAAGCTCCTAATTTACAAGGCTGTCATAAAACCAGTCTGGACCTACGGGATACAGTTACGGGGAACATGCTGTGATTCCAACATAAATATTATTCAAAGAGTTCAGAACTCCATCCTAAAGCAAATTAGCAATGCACCCTGGTTCATTAGAAACAGTGAAGTACACAAATACCTAAACATGCCAACAGTGAAGGATGAGATAAAGGCATTCGCAGGCAAATACAAAACAAGACTGGATAACCATCCTAACCAGCTCGCTGTCCAGCTCACATTACCTGACTGTCTAAATCGCCTGAAACGGCGCAGATCCTTGGATCTCGGTGGCGGAGTTGACTAAGCCAATATACTAATATGGAAGATGTTCCTAGTGGGGTTCATCTCCTCATGAATAATACCCGCTCAACACGAAATGAAAAGAAATCGACTGTCTTGGTAGGGACATGTGATGAGGAGGGACAAATCGCATTCGATTAAAAGAGTGAATATAAATGTCAAAGCAACGATGCGCGATGGATGGATCGTGTGAAGAAAGATTTGAAAGAAAAAGGTGTAAATGATTGAGTGATGGTTGACAGGGGAGAATGGTAGAAAAAAACCATGGGAAAGGGCAGAAAGATGATGAGTCTGTATGCCTGCGCCTAACACAGAACGTTTTGAGATTTGACAGATAGGTAGAGCGTGCGACCTAGGATATGACAGATACTACCTACTTTATATTCTGGATCGCAGACGAAGACGCGAGCAGCACCTAATTCCTGATATTGCAGAGTTACCCATATAGTTTTTTTATTGTTTTTTGCAAGCCGCAGGAGGAGGTAGATTTCGAAGAAGGTTCCACACATATATTTTTCAAACCCTTATCTATCTAAAAAAATATTCTGATTCTTTGCGGGAGTGTTCAATGTCCAATGAGTCGTAAAATAAAGCAAGGAGACACTTATCTGAGTCATGATTTATTGTGAAATCTCAGTGTAAATCTGTGCATCTTATTTTAGCAGTCACACAGTGTAATGTGCGTTGGTCTGAAGTCTCGAAATATACTCACGTTTATTTCCTAGACGAAAATATATAAAGGTGGGTCATTATACTTTTTATTTCTTCATTAGTTTATTATTGGTTTATTTCTCGATTTTGCAATGATTTTCGAGTGTTTTCTTAATTTCTTGCTTATGTGGGAGTAAACAGCTGGTTTTATTTTATAATGCAAATTGTGTAATTAGATTGCTTACTTACGAGGTAAATGTTGTTTTTTATGGGAACACCCCATTACACCCAAATACTCCGAAATATTGTATTCCGAATTTCGATATTCCGACTATCAAAAGTCCGAATTTCGTAATATCGGAGAATTATAATGTTTATTACTCAAATGCCGAAAAGTATTTTTTCGAAAGTCTTAAATACGATTTGTTTGTTGTCCATATGTCCGAAGAATCAAAATAATGTTCGATGGATCGTCAGTCTGAAAAACGAAATTCCTATTTTCAATACTGCTAAAATTAGGTTCTAGTGACAGAAACCCAAATACCAAGGAAATAAAATAGATCTCAGTATTGCTTAGTGCTTTTCTGCATTGGGTCTTGCTAGCTGCTGGAGTGAGGAGCGCAGGCCGAAGGCCGGCGGCGGAGCGACGATGATATTTGTGACAGAAAGTGGGTGTGTAATGTAAAATACGAACATAGCGAGCGCGCGTCACATATATGTATAATCGGGATCCGTATTTTTAGTGTTTCGTATTATCAATAAGTCGGACTATTGAAATTCGGTATTTTGAGAATAGTAATTATGAACGTTAGCAATGTTGAAATTAAGGAATTATGAAAATAGGATTAATGATAAAGAGAGTCATATTCGGAATTTTGAAAATCGGTATTTTGAAATTAGGATTTGTGACTAACTGTGTAGTTAACCCGTTTTTTATGACACTTAGAGTTATATGTATTTAGTCAATTTCAGCTGCACCAGATTTGACAGGAGACCCCAACAAATGTAGTTGGGAAAAAGGTTAGGCAGATGATGATTGTTTTCAGATTTTTTTTGTGGCATTTTATTTCACTGAGATGTAGTGACAAAAATTGAAAAGAGTATGCTTAGATAGTTTGGTCATGTGTAGAGGATGAGTGAAAGGCGACTAACAAAAGGTCGATTTCAATTCCAGGACTCGTTTGTCTGTCTTTTTTTGGCATAACGAAAGCGAACGAGATAGACATACGATTTTCCAAATCGAAATCGAATCAAAACGTGAATAGCTTTGCAGAAGGGACTTAAGAGGAAAGAAAAAAGGCGAAAGAATTGAGAAATAGGTATGTATTTGTAAAATGTATTGCTGTCTCGCAGTGCCCAAACGACCGCGCACAGAGCGCGAAAGAGACAACAGCAGAAAATAACAATTAGAAGTACACAAAAACAACGTTTCGTAGTCTCCTGATTACTTCTCCAAAACTTGACCGATTTTACTACATTTTTCATTAAAAATTAAAGAAAGGTTTTGGCCTTGTTTCTATGTTGTCTTTTTTATAGTGTAACTAGTCAAATCTGTTTTCTGGATGTTTGAACACAGCGGAAAATTTGGCCAATTTTTTAGGTTTTTGAAGTTTCATATCTCTTTTAATAAATAATTTATGAAAAAAAAAGAAAACAGTAGTGGTTATAATTTTTTTGGAAAATAAAATATTGCTCTACTGGCATTATCCAGGGAGGAAACAGGGGACACGTTTGTATGGAAAAACGGCCGTTCTGGGGCCTATACTACCTCAAATGGCTTAGCATGATCCTTCGTTACGCCCAAAATACTGCAGCATTCATTTTGAAATAATATATGGTAAAGTTGAGGATTAATGTTAGGTCTTATGTTAATTGGCGAAAACACGATTTCATAAAAAATTCTCGATAGAAAAAAAATCCAAAGTTACCTCCAAATCGAACAATAAACCGCTGGTAATTAAAAAAGTACTTCAAATTAGATCATGAAACTTTGCATACTTACTGGACTAACTATGCAGGTCTTATGTTTTTTTTTTTTTCCAAAAGACGAACGTTTGATTTTATAAAGAATTTCGAAGAATTTCGCACTATGCGGCCGCAGTGACTGACGTAACAACCACTTTGTAGTGCAAGCTGATTAGAACGTTATTCTAACAGTATTTCAAACGAAGTTTGAATCACCACAAATAGAGTTGCTAATTTGAGGTAGTATAGGCTCATAATATTATTACGAAAACTTAAAACACTTAAGATTTCAGTAGAAAAACAGAAAGTAATTCAGAGAAACAAACGCGTGACGAAATGTTACAATTGCGCCTCGCTCGCGCAACATCTGCAGCAAGACGAATGGCTCCCAGAGTGATTCAATAGCTATGTTCACTTAATAACATTTATTACTCACGATAACATTTCATTACCAATAGTTATGCAAGATTTGGAAGGGCATTGAACATTACCTACTCACTGTAATAGGCACTCTTTTGTTAACAACTTTGTCAGAAAGAGTTCTCAGTAGTCATGTTTGTAAATAGACCTTCCGGTTAGATTTCTCAACGCAACTTGAAAACATTATGTAATTTACTTTGTTGTTGAGTTGAGTTACACAGTTTAAACATCACGCTGTGTGGCCGGCCTGAAGGGCTTGATTCGTATTTACTGTGAGAGTGACACTGGGTACATCAAAATAATAAAAAAAACAAAATGGTGGATTTTTGGCGCCGAATTAAAATGTTTGGCACGCTTTGCAGCTGCAGCCTGAACGGCTCGATAAAGGGTTCATCATGAGGATTTTAAAATGGTATTTCTAAGTAACTAAAAGTGTAAAATAAAAAAATACTTACCTTATTAAAAAAATCAAAAACCCGGCTGCGTAAAAAATAACTAACAACTTTAAATAAAAACTGAAAAGAAAAAAACAAGATCAGGATACAATTCATTAATTTATAATTTAGCTAGACTAAAAAATCAATATCCAATCTGGGTCCCGACTGTTGCAGTCAATGGTGTCGATTCTGTTGTGCACAAACAAAACGGCTATTGCTATCTTTTTTCTCTAATAAAACGAGAAAGAGACGGACGTAATTTAGAGCTGCCAAATTTAGTTGGAACTAATATTTCTATACAAATGAAGGGTGCACGTAAAAACATGTCGACTAAAAACTTTTTTGCAAAAAAATAAAACCGACTTCAAAAAACAAAAAAGTGAAAAATAACTTTAGCTTCAGAAGTCGGTGACCTTTGTTTGATTAATTTAGTTTTTTTTTGTCACCGACTTCTGAAGCTAAAGTTATTTTTCACTTTTTTGTTTTTTGAAGTCGGTTTTATTTTTTTGCAAATTTTATTTTTTATTTTTCCGTTTTTAGTTGTAATATTCTATACAAATATTTGCTATGCATTTATTTTACATTGTTAACAATACATGTCATGGTACCAGGGTGTCATGTTCCATTTATTGGGGATAAGCATAGGCACATCCCCAATAAACGGAACTTAACATAACTAAACTATCGAAATTTGGGTATATTCATGTGTCATTGTACACATCTGCGTACCCCTTAGAGCATACAGGCGTAATGTTACGTCATGATGTTGTATAAACAATAAATATCCAAGCGATTACAGCAATCACGACCGTTTTACCATACCATCTAGTTTTGAAGAGTTCCACTGTATATCTCCGAAGATCAGCATCAGATCTTCACCAAATTTAAATGTGACAATTTCAGGAGTAGGTATACTCTTTTAAATAAAAGAATTTTGAGAATCGCTCCACAAATGAAGGAGAAATCGGTGAACATAAATGAAATTATACCACACGACTGAAGTAAAAATCTTCATAAAATGAAAACTACTGGGCCAAACTATGTTAAATTTTTATGGGACCAAATGGCAACTATTCCGCATCAAACTAAAAAAGAAAAAATCACGTAAATCGGATCATAAATAACAGCGTAATCGGTGTACATACATAAAAAAAAAAACGAATTGAGAACCTCCTCCTTTTGGAAGTCGGTTAAAAACACGGTGAAGTGCAAGGCATAAACTAGTTTGATATCTCTAACTTAGTTCATAGCTATAGCCGTCCTTTTCTCGCACTGCCTTTTAGTAAAAGATAGCAATAGCCTAAATTAAGTTTAGTTTGTGCACAACAGAATCGACACCATTATGTCCTGTTTCCTGAACTTGTTTTATTCTTTTCAGTTTTTATTTAAAATTGTTAGTTATTTTATACGCAGTGGGGTTTTTTTTTTTAAGATTATTATATATGTCGCCGCAAGAGGCTCTATCTGCTAAGATTTAATCTAATTAATAGCACTCATAATTCTATTCCATGATAAAACTAGTGAACCTGCCATCTCTGCTTGGCAGTACAATTATTACATAGAACTTAATTAATTGACAGATGAATTAAGCGCCATCTATTGGCTTACCTAGTACTTCGATAGGTCGTGGTTTCAAATAGTAATTTATTAAACAAAAGTCTAGCTAAAGACTCTCAGTAAGTCTTTAGCTAAATCTATAGTTAAAATTATGATAAGCAAGTATTTTATGACATTGGATTTGTAATTATTATTGTTCATTTTGACACAAGATTTTTATGAGGCAACACTACAGGCCGAATACGATTTGATCAATAAATCAATTAATAATTTGAAACTACAATTAAATCAGATTATCTAACTAAATTACAAACTAAAAAGTAACAAGATTATTTTTTACAGAACAATTTATTAGTGAAAGACTTCGTAGGTGTTCTTTGTACTAAATACTTTGATTTGCCGGAAATGGTTTTAAAATAAGATTGAATATTGTTGTAAAAAGTATTGAAGCGACTAATTAGCTTTAACTTGATAAAACCTTTGCATTTGTGAATATTGGTATTGTTTATTTATTAAAATGATTAATTATGAATTACTCTAGTATTGTTTGTAAGTTTTAATGAACTTATTATGTAATGAGTTACCTGTACTGTGTGGAGGACTTCCGCCCACTCAGAAGAATGGACGCGTGAGCAACGAGCAGTTACGTTATCCTATGATTAGCAAAAACAATTGAAATACTATGTCATTATAAGTGTTTAATGAAGTGAACGTTAAAAGTTAACCAGTTTCTGTACCTAAATGGTTTCATAGAAATAAACGTTTGGAATTTGAGTCAAGTGCTGTGTGTGATTTCAAATACCCACCTACCTATCTACCAACAATGAAGAATTGTAGGTGTCGCACGGTGATATGATGGCTAGAGAAGTAGAGACTGAAAGACAGGCGGATTGATGGCGGATGGCACCAATATTTTGGCAGAGTGCTCCTCTAGGCTTTCCCTGCCGTGATATATATATTATTTTTTTACCGTTGGCGTAGACAGAAACCACAGAATGCCATGTATGTATGTCCTTCTAGGCCTCGCCCTTGCCTGGCGTTGCCACTAGGATTACAGGCGTTATGTTATGTGAATATCTTTGTTTGTAATGTTAGACGGAAGAAAACCGAAAACCTGCTCAATCGATACAGTACAGCACACCGTGAGGACGCTATGTGGGACATCACTGATCTTGCTGGCTTGACATTCGATGATTTTGGTGGTAAAACTGTCTCCAGTAGTCCAGTGTTTTATAGTGTTTAGAACTGGATTAAATAATTAAAATTTATTTTAATTTACCCACGACGGAACGGAGACGGTGTATGCGTTTGGGGTGAGAGGATGTTTGTTTGTGGAAATACATTTTGCCATTTTTCTCCAAAACTAGTAGTCCGATTTTGATGCAGTTTTCAGTTATGGGTTTGGGTTTGATTGGTGCATGTTCTTAGATGGGTCCACCCTTTATAGCAGAACTTTTTATGTCATAATATTACTTTGCATAACAGCGGGTAGCATAAACTTCATTTCGCAGAAAATCGTTTGGCAGACACTCATTTATCATACATTCAAAACTCATAATTTTGTAAGTCGGAATCATCTTTAGGCATAAATTTCAAATGCATAAGAATTAAAAGTAGAACCATCTTAGCGCAGAAAGTTCACAGCCAGAATCATCTTTTGGCATAAATTTTATATCGATAGTCACTAAAAGCAGAACTATCATATCTCAGAAAGTTTACAGTTAAAATCATCTTTTGGCATACATTTCTTATGCTTAACAATGGAAAGACTCATCTATCACATCCGGGTTCCTTCTATCTGGCAGAATCTTGATACTCCGAAATTTATTTGGCATAACACACTTGGCATAATCTTCTTTAGACGAATATTTTTAAGGCATAAAAATTATTTAATATAGTTATTGTTTGGCCGAATGTTTGTATTTCAGAATTTACAATGGCATACTTTTAAGATGGCAGAATTTTGTTTGGCATAATTACCTTTGGCAATGTTCAAATTTCGCACAATTTCACTCGGCATATTACGAAGATGGCAGAATTTCATTTGGAATAATTGTATTTGGCATTATTCAATAAAATAGCATTTTTAACCAAACATTTAAATATTGTCTTAAAAAGTAATATGATGGGCTACAATAGTTAGTGACAGAAACGAATCGCTCCAAAACCGACTTTACGTAGTCTTGTCTGCCCTACCCCTAGAGTGTAATTTAAAATCGCGTAGGCGCGGAGGGGCGAGGCGGCCCGCGAGTTGAGGAGCAGGTGGTTGTAACACTCGCCGCCACTGCTGAGGCTCGCCGGCTTGCCGGCCAGCAAGCCGAAGCTGCGGTGGTGAGCGTTAAACACATCTGCGACGATAAGCTCGCGTGGGACCGCCGGAGCCCCACAGCGCCGGAGCCGTGACAGAAAACATGCCTGCTGCATGTTGCATGCTTGCTTGCATGCTGCATGCTTGCTTGCATGCTACATGCTTGCTGCATAAATGGTGTATGCTGGTGTGCATGTTTGCATATTGTATGCTGGTTTGCATACTGCATGCTTGTTTGCATACTGCATGCTTGTTTGCATACTGCATGCTTGTTTGCATACTGCATGCTTGTTTGCATACTGCATGCTTGCTGCATGCAAGATGTATGCTTGTTTGCATTGTTGCCTCCTGCTTACAGGAAAATAAAAACCACATGTTCACAATCAACTGTTTTAATGAATTTTCTGTGATGTGGATGTGATAGATGAGTCTTACCATTGTTATGCATAAGAAATGTATGCTAAAAGATGATTCTAACTGTAAACTTTCTGAGATATGATAGTTCTGCTTTTAGTGACTATCGATATAAAATTTATGCCAAAAGATGATTCTGGCTGTGAACTTTCTGCGCTAAGGTGGTTCTACTTTTAATTCTTATGCATATGAAATTTATGCCTAAAGATGATTCTGCCTTACAAAATTATGAGTTTTGAATGTATGATAAATGAGTGTATGCCAAACGATTTTCTTCGAAATGAAGTTTATGCTATCCGCTGTTATGCAAAGTAATATTATGACATAAAAAGTTCTGCTATAAAGGGTGGACCCATCACATCCACATCACAGAAAATTCATTAAAACAGTTGATTGTGAACATGTGGTTTTTATTTTCCTGTAAGCAGGAGGCAAACATGCAAACAAGCATACATCTTGCATGCAGCAAGCATGCAGTATGCAAACAAGCATGCAGTATGCAAACAAGCATGCAGTATGCAAACTTGCAAACCAGCATACAATATGCAAACATGCAAACCAGCATACACCATTCATGCAGCAAGCATACACCATTCATGCAAGCAAGCATGCAGCATGCAAGCAAGCATGTAACATGCAGCAGGCATGGTTTATGTCACGGCTCCGGCGCTTCGGGGCTCCGGCGGTCCCACGCGAGCTTATCGTCGCAGATGTGTTTAACGCTCACCACCGCAGCCTCAGTAGCGGCGGCGAGTGTTACAACAATCTGCTCCTAAACTCGCGGGCCGCCTCGCCCCTCCGCGCCTACGCAATTTTAAATTACACTCTAGGGGTATGGCAGACAAGACTACGTAAAGTCGGTTTTGGAGCGATTCGTTTCTGTCACTAACTTTTGTAGTCCATCATATTGACTTTTTGAGACAATATTTAAATAACCTTATATTGTCACTTACGGGATATCTTCCGTGATAATAAATTGTTTTGAGCTCCCGATATTTCGACGCTGTTGCAAGCGCCATGATCGCGGGTTGACTGGAGAATGCGGGTGGATGGAAAATAAATTGTTAAGAGCAGACAAATCTGTCTACCCTCTTTCTTTGTCTTTTGCTGCGCGCACTATTGGAACTCGCCACTAAATCACGACAAAACACACTCACAGTATCACCAGGTTTTGTGGAGTCCTTATCATGATGCCGGCTGCTACTTTTGAGCATACTCAAAACTGGATTCCACGTACTCGACAATTTGAAGCCATCCTCTCGATTGAAATTTTTATGTTTTCTTATTTCAATTGCTTCTCTTGTCAGCCTAGGTAAGTAATGTTTATCCTTAGACAAAATCCGTGGCTTATGAAATTCGATCCAGTGATTGGTCCCTGACTGCAGTAGATGCTCAGCTATGGCAGATTTTTGCTCATCCTTATTTTTCACAGCTTTTATGTGTTCCTTGATGCGGCATGAGATGGTTCGCTTCGTTTGACCGATGTATGAACTGCCGCAACTGCAATCAATCTTATACACCCCAGGATGTTCAAACGGGATCTTATCCTTCGGGGAACGCAGACTTTGCGCAATTTTCTCATGAGGAGTAAACACGGTCTTTATCGAGTATTTACTCAGTAAACGACCTATCTTGTCCGTTACTCCTCTTAGATATGGCAAGAAAGTTGGCTGACGCTCCACTGTAGATCTGGCGGCTCGCATCTTATTTGGTCTTACTGCTCCAGTATTGGTTTTGTAACCATTCCTATGTAAAACCTTTTGCACGTAGAATAATTCACCCGTAAGGTGTTCGGAATCACACAGATCGAAAGCGCGATTGGTCAGTGAAGTGACTACGGACTTGAGGTGACGAGGGTGATGATGTGAAGTGGCGTGCAAGTAGCGGTCCGTGTGAGTCGGCTTCCTGTACACTGAGTGACCAAGGGTCCCATCACTCCTTACAACGACTTTGACGTCAAGGAATGCCAACGTCCGACTTTTCTCTACTTCCGCTGTGAAGCGCATGGCCGTGTGGAAATTGTTCAGATGGTTCAAACATCTCTCGACTTCTGGTATTCCACCTCTGAGGATGCAGAATACATCATCCGCATACCGCTTCCAAACCTTGATAGGAACAGGGCATGTCGAAATAGCCAGGTCTTCAAGATGTTCCATCCACAAGTTAGCAACCACAGGTGCCACTGGACTACCCATGGCTACACCATCAATTTGTTGATAAAACTGGCCTTTGTATAGGAAGAAATTGGTGGACAAGCAGTGCTCCAGCAAACGGGAGCTCAAAACAATTTATTATCACGGAAGATATCCCGTAAGTGACAATATAAGTTTAGTTTTAAACCGTGAAAGCTTAAAACAATATTTAAATGTTTGGTTAAAAATGCTATTTTATAGAAATGGCAATAATGCCAAATAAAATTATTCCAAATGAAATTCTGCCATCTTCGTAATATGCCAAGTGAAATTGTGCGAAATTTGAACATTGCCAAAGGTAATTATGCCAAATAAAATTCTGCCATCTTAAAAGTATGCCATTGTAAATTCGGAAATACAAACATTCGGCCAAACAATAACTATATTAAATATTTTTTATGCCTTAGAAATATTCATATAAAGAAGATTATGCCAAGTGTGTTATGCCAAATAAATTTCGGAGCATCAAGATTCTGCCAGATAGAAGGAACCCTTCTTAGATAGGTGTTACGGTGACAACTCACCAGGGGGCGTTGCAGCAAACATTTTTGTGCAAATACAAGTTGGCATTTTTCTCCATAACCATTAGTCCGATTTTGATGCAGTTTTCAGATATGGGTTCGAGATTCATTGGTGCATGTTCGTAGATAAGTGTTACGGTGACAACTCACCAGTTGTCTTCTCACGAGGAAACTCTTTAACGGTAAATAGCACGGATACGAAAATTTGTAGACGCGTTCATATTTTTGATAGATAAACATGGTTTCCATCATGACCTGATCCTACAGCCAGGATTGTCTTCTCACGAGGGAACTTTTTAACGGTAAATAGCAGGGATATGAAAATTTGAAAACGCTTTCTTATTTGATAGATAAACTTGATTTCTATCATGACCTGATCCTACAGCCAGAATTGTCTTCTCACGAGGGAACTCCTTAACGGTAAATAGCACGAATTCAATGATTACGACAAAACTAAAAATTTATTAAATTAATAATTAAAAATCCTTTTAAAAAATAAGCTTTTTTAAAAAATGCACTGTATAGAAGAAAATAAACCTTGTACTCGTAGTAAATGAAAACGAAAAGCTTTCATAAAAGATTGCCCGACTTGGGATCGGCTTCCAGTCTAATCGGATGCAGCTGAATACCAGTATTTTTACTCACGACTGAACGGAGACGGTATATGCGTTTGGGGTGGGAGGATGTTTGTTTGTGCAAATCCATGTTGGCACTTTTCTCCAATACTACTAGTCCTATTTTGATGCTCTATAAAAAGTTTAAAATAAAAAGCAAAATTAAAATTTTTGAAAAAACCCATGACGGTTAAAAAGTAATTTAATAAAAAGGATAAAATAATTTAAAAAATCCCAATGTAATAAAAAACCCACAAATATCTGTCCGTCCCGGTTAGAAGCCGACCCTAACAATATACGTATATTTTGGAAAAGGCTAGGCATATGATGATTTACAAATATTTTCTACTTTAAAAACAATCATAATATTTTCTTTTAAAAAAGACGATCATTCTGTAAATACAGACAGATAATGCTTTAACTGTCAGATAACAATTGTTTATCAATAACTGTTATCCTTGAAAACGTTCGCAGACAAAATATTATTAATGTTATCTCTATATGCTCATGTTTCGGCAAAAATAATAATGTTTACTTGTGATTATGACATAGTAGGAAACAAACATGGTTTCACTGAAGCGCTTTGGGTAAAGTGGGAGTATTTGTCTAGGTCTGTAGGATTTTATCATTAAAAATAAGATAAAAATGCATTCAAGAGCTGGTGGAAACCAGCATGCCTGAGAGATCGTCAGAATTTAAAGCCAATTCAGAGGCCCATGGGCGGCCTAAAAACTCTGACACTAGGTTAGGCACTAACCATACGAAAAAGAGAGCAGTGTCAAAATTACGGCTGTGGATGAAATTTAGCACACGAATAGACCATGACCTGGGCTAATACAAGCCCTACCCTTCACGGACCCTGCACAAAGCTGTCAACGTTCCGTTCATCAAACTAGATAATTCTACCCAAAAATATTGCTAGGAAAAGACTTTTTCAACACATTTGCTCAAAAACTGCATTTACGGAGCCTGTATACATTGTTCGAAACGTGGTTCGAAAGTTAAGAATTACGCACCATACAACGGAACGTGCGGTAAAATAGTTACTCTCACCTAACAACCTATTTTACCGCATACCCCCTTATATAGCCCCGTGCGTATTCTTTACGTTTTTTTTTTAATTAGGTCAAAATTAAAGTCCAAGATGGTGCCGACGAAATTTTTTGGTTTTTTCTTCTTGGGTGTCGTTTTCGTGGTTTTTGGGGTCGCTGTTTGTTTCATTACATATTGTGCTGTTTTCTCGCAAATGTGTTGAAAAACATTATGCAGATACTGTGTAAACACGTGCAGAAATTGGTATTTACAAACTCGTGACTATGGTAAGCCCTCGACTAAAACCAACTTACCGCACTAGTATCTTATATAACTATTTTTGGGGTAAAGAAAATTATGGTAGGACTCAATGTACCGCACTCGAAACATTGTGTTGATGGATGCTTGAATAGTACAGGGGTCGTGGAGGTATTTAAAGTATAAAGTTACCTATATCATTTACAAATTTAATTTTATAAAAATGTGATAAAGTTGTACCTTTGAACTCCCAGGTATGGTCTAAAACAAACAAAATATTGCAATGACGGAGAGAACAAGTGCCTTTCGGCTTCGTTAAGGGTAGTTTTACACCCATTAGTATACTTTTCATCCCAGTAGTAAGTTCCTATGGGATAATTTCAGACCCCCAACGCGGAAGAAGCCGCAGGCATACGCTAGTTGTCACTTGTTATATAAAATCATGGGGCCGAAAAGTTCTGGAGTGGCGACCGCGAACCGGAAGACGTTGCGTTGGAAGGCCTCCCACTAGGTGGACCGATGACCTGGTGAAGGTTGCAGGAATCCGCTGGATGCGAGTCGCACGGGACCGGTCAATGTGGCGACACTTGGGGGAGGCCTATGTCCAGCAGTGGACGTCTTTCGGCTGAAATGATGATGATGATGATGATATAAAATCATACATACTTATGAGTTTCTTTTTTTAGTAGGTATACTTAAGTACAAAGATCAGTCAGAAAGTCAAATATAATCGAGTTGACACGGCTATTTTTTGCGATGACAATTATCGTGCAAAAACGCAAAAAGGAATGATAAACACACAAGGCTAACGGGTTCAAAGAGTTGAAGTACCTACCTAGTATATTTATTTACTGAGATAGGTACGTTTCAGTTTATTTTGAGTAAGTATAGGTAAATCTTATTTTTCTTCCTTGTCCTCATGACTGAGGGCTGTGACAACTAGTGTTCGTCATTTTGTGCACCAGGGATTTCTCCAAGTCGTTATGTTTTCTGTCATTCCTGTAGATGTCTGCAGATTGCATTGGCAAACTTCAGCTATCGGATTGGTGCTTTCAACAAACGAAAATCGGCTTTAATCAATACCCCTGTTATGGCCTGTCTAGATTTTTCTAAACCATTTATTTTACAGTGTGATGCTTCTGCTGTTGGACTAGGTTCTGTTCTATCACAAAAAAATAAATAATGCGGAACATCCTATTGCTTATTATTCCCGTCTGTTTTCAAAAGCAGATCCTTTTTTTTTCCGCCTGGCCGACCACGTTGAGATTTTCCAGATTACCTGGCTCTTGTCTGGCTACAAGTCATGACCGAAGTATCGGAGGAGTCGTCGCTTACAGATAGCTAGCAGACGGATCTCAATATTCAGTTGAGCCAGAATCGAAACGTCCATGGATTACGTAGCATGCTACAGGCTAGGCTAGGTTAAGGCGACTACAGGAGCTAAATTAGCTACTCTATACTCTATAAATACTGTTAGAATAAAGTTCTAATCTGCTTGCACTACAAAGTGGTTGTTACGTCAGTCACTGCGGGACGAATAGTGCGAAATGAGTGATTTTTTGCAATTTACAAAAAATCTATTGATTGGACTAAAAAAATAAAACACTATGATGCTAATAAAATGTTGCTTGTAGAATTATTTGCCAAAAAATCAGAATGATCGCATGTATTATAGTATACTTTTTGAGATAAGTTCGTAATTTTTTTATCTAGTAAAATAGAGTATTCATGTTTTCAAAACACTATCATACTAGCATATATCCTGAAGAATATCATATATTTTTCTGGTTTTGTTTATTGCAGTGAATCCATGGGGGGGAGTGAATATTTATGGGTTATCCAGTGGTTATCCTTTTTTGCATTATAATACTCGCGTTTAGCTCCTGTAGTCCCCATAAAATAAATATGTAAGTAGTTGGATTTGCTGAAGGAGAAATTTAAGTGTCTATGTGCGATTTCGTTTCACCTGCACCCGGTTAGACTAGCCGACCTATGCTAGATAGTTGAGAATAGGTTAGGCAGATGATGATGAAGCAAAGTTTTTAATAAACAATATTTTGTATATTAATTAAGTAGGAATTAGTAGGGTGGGAGTGGGTTTTGGGTATTAGGTAGGTGTGGAGGAGCTCGTGGCTAAATAATAACAGCAGTTCGGGTCGATCATTAGGTTAAGCCGTGCTTGCCTAGGTTGGTCTGTGGATGGGTGACCGCCCATTACATACCGAGTTACCTCCGTGCCTCGGAAAGCACGTTAAGCCGTTGGTCCCGGCTGTCATTTGTAGATCTTTGACAGTCGTTAGGTAATCAGAGGCCCGAAAAGTCTGACAACCAGTCTTACCAAGGGGTATCGTATTACCCGGTACTAACTGGGTTGTGGAGGTCAGATAGGCAGTCGCTCCATGTAAAATACTGGTATTCAGCTGCATCCGGTAAAACTGGAAGCCGATCCCAACACAGTTGGGAAAAGGCTAGGCAGATGATGATGATTTTGTATATTAAGTATACTTTTGCATCTTGTAAAAAAAAACATTTTTTAAATAGCCCTGAATGTCCTGGACAATGGCCTCCCCCATATCCTTCCAGGTAATCTTCTCCAGCGCCACCTCGGACCAGCCTTCGTCTTCATCTGGCCACCTCTTTCTAGACCGGCCTCCGCGGCGCGGCGGCGCCGTCTATCCTCAGGCATCCGTAGAACATAATAGAATACTCTATAATAGGTACACCATTAAAATTACAGATACGAATATAGAACATTTTACAAGGGGTGACACAATCGGCGGTCTTATCGCTAAAAGCGATCTTTTATAGACAACCTTCTGATGGATTTAAGGGTGAAGGAGAGACAACAAGGCAGCCTGTGGTGTACTGTTTACATATATACATAAATACATACATATACATACATAAAACATTTTACACTTATATAATGTATACATTATTTTTATTATTATCCATCGTGTTGAGATTTGCCCAGCGGCTAATTCACAAAAATATTTAAAAAACAGATTTGGCTTTTCGATTAGAGTTTCATGAAAAAACGTCACTGAAACGGTGTGTCCATGAAAATAGATTGATTTGTTATCTTTCCATTAAAATCCACAGACGATGTTATCAGCTGCTGTTAGGATAGGATAGTCTATTTATATATTTTAGTTTGTCAACAAGGTGCCTACGTGCTTATCAACATGGGAACACTTTCGTTTCATGATTTATAGGAAATTACTGATTTAAGAAGACTTCCTGATATATTGATGACGAAATACTAAGATATACATTTATTTGCATACCTACGCGAGTTTTACAGCATTCGGTTGTCAAGACTAGACCGACCATAGTTATTCACAACTCTTCGATTCGATTCCGATTCGGAAAGTCGGATGTCTATCTTTTTTTGGCATTACAAAAACGAGCGAGATAAACATAGTATACGACTTTCCGAATCGGAATCAAATCGAAGCGTTGTGAATACGCTGCGTTCCAAAACGGGCATAGTGGACGTTCGCAAGAACGAATGGAACGGTCACATCCATCAGCCGCACGCTCGATGACCGCACAGCAAAAGACTCTACATGATGGTTGGCGTAAGACGGGCGCCACGCGCCGCTGTTGAGGCCTTACTATAGAAAGAGCAGTGAGGCAGCGAGAAGATTTAGACGCGGTACTATAGTTGGTGCCAGTTAAGATGAGAATAGCGGTCATTGACCCACCTACATTTATTAAACTTCTTAACTTTGAAAACCAAAATTAAGCCTGTTGAAGTCTGGAATCGTCATCTATCGTGATTTTCAACATTTTTTGTAATGTAAAACGATACATGGTTTATTTGTTTTGGTTCGTACGAAGAGATATTAGGGAAAGGGCATTGACCGTTATTCTCATCTTAACTGGCACCAACTATACCAGGGCTGGTTTGAGGAGGCACGGGAAAAGAGTACTTACATGGAAGAAATTGGGGGAAGTAGGACGAGTTGCCCCCTAACCCTAATTTAAAAAAAAATACCATGTACCTACACTATACTTAACTAAGTAATAACTTGCAACACGTGGACATCTTGAATTTCTGTCAACAATCATGAGAAAAAATAATGTGCAACGTAATCACACTCAGATATCATGTACTTACCGACTATCATACTTTTTAAGGTTCCGTATCCAAAGAGAGCAAGCTAACAGAACTCTGTAGAATATATTATTACCTTCATCACATCACGCGTGTAAATCCCCGAAGGGTTGGGCAGAGGTGTAGGTACCTGATAGTAAGTCTCATGTAAAAGGGACGGGCCTATTGCCATCAACCGGGCACAAATCCAGACTCCGCAGATGCTTTTGAGAAATTCCCTAAGGACAAACCCAAAATTTGCCCGACCTGGGAATCGAACCCAGGACTCTTGCTCAACAGTCGCAATTGCGACCACTCGACCAACGATGCAGTCTCTTTAAGACTTCACTAATACCTGTGTTTACTGACACTAGGTGATGCCTAGCTGCGCACTGTTGATTTTAAACGTTCAGCTAAGTGCATAGAGTTGAAAATTCAACAGAGCAATAGTGTTAATAATAATAATTCAATTATTTATTTGAGTAACATAACTCATAGTGTTAGTAATAATTTCACATATAACTATGTTAGAAATCATCAGTTACAAATCATGAAATTAACCTAAAATTAAAAAGGGGCACATCGTTGCTATGTTATGTATTAAAAAGCGTGTTAGCTGTTTATGTTAGGCCTTAGCAACAAAGTATGTTTAAGTTAATTAATATTTTACACTGCTATCGTTGATTTTATCAGCAAAATATCCTTGGAGTAAAAATCATTTACATTTTTACAAATCTTTACGAATTCTTATCAGTACCTATTACAGTGAGAGTCTTACATTATTTATGACTTTTTACGTCTACGGTCTAACGAAGGAAATATGTTCAGCAAAAATATTTTATAATACAAATGTTTTAAGCCGTGTGGTACCTATCCGGCAGAGTAGAATAGAACCAACCCATTACACTCACGGGTGTCGTATAAGGCAACTAATGTCTGAGGCAGAACACCTTGCGCTTCCGTAGACCAGAGAATGGGCAGCAGCGTTTTCTGTTAGTCTTTCATCACTGCGATCTCCAATCCGCCTGCCAAGCGTGGAGATTACGGCAAATTCCTCTCATCATGGGAGAGGCTTATGTCCAGCAGTGGACGTTATGGACTGTTGTTGTTTGTTTTAGTATCTATTAACTTTCTTTAAAAGAAAGGGTGAGAAACTCAGAATGGGACAGCATTGCAAGTTTACACGAATCTAACAGATGAATTATATTAAATTGCTCATCATCAGTCTCTTGCCCTTAGCTTATAATCATCATTTTATAAGAAATAAAAAAATAAATATTCCGGATGACTTTTTCATCACTTAGGTACCAAAAAATGGGTATATTAGGTGAACGGAGTAGAAGCTTATGGCATACCTAGTTTCTTTTTCTTTTTTCCACAGCTTAGAAAAAAATGGATCTATCATCAAAAAACGCTACAAATTTCAAGTAAACTTTTCATTTATTAGAACAAAAAAACCGGCCAAGTGCGAGTCGGAATCACGCACGAAGGGTTCCGTACCATTATTTAAAAACATTAGACAAAACTGCAAAAAAATCACGTTTGTTGTATGGGAGCCCCCCTTTTTTTTTTTTTTTTTTTTTTCGGATGGGAAATCATCAAATAACCCCTCCCGCTCTGGGCGGAGCAGGAGGGAGTGTCAGACTTTTACTGACTAAAACCCATCCATGTTCCTTCATCGCCCTTTGTGTTCCGGGGCCACGGTATCTCTTTCGAACAGTCCCGCAACCTCGGCATCGGTCCCTACGGACCCCTTCCCTTTTGCTGACTCTCTTTGAGGCGCGCGTGGAACACGAACGCGCCGTCGACACGGCCTGTCGTCATGAGACGGACGGACGGCGAGCTAGCCCATAGCCCACCGTCCACAGGCCCGCGCCTACGGTGGCCGGGGGCCACGTGGTGGTGGCCCCCGACGCCCGGGGCGTCTCCCGCGGCGGCCGGGACGTTGAGAGGTTCGCTCCCTCTCACGTTCCGCCACCTCCTTCTCTAGCATTACTGCTTCGCAGAAGGAGGTGACGGCGTCCCATTCCGTCTCGCTCCGGACCATGGCTTGCACCAGGGCCGGACGCGAGAGGTCGCCGCCGCCGATCGCCATGGGAGCCCCCCTTAAATATTGATTTAAATCTGTTTTTAGTATTTGTTGTTATAGCGGCAACAGAAATACATCATCTGTGAAAATTTTAACTGTCTAGCTGTCACGGTTCATGAGATACAGCCTGGTGACAGACAGACGGACAGACAGCGAAGTCTTAGTAATAGGGTTCCGTTTTTACCCTTTGGGTACGGAACCCTAAAAAAGAGAAATATAATATTTTTATGGGTTTTTTTATAGGTCGGCGCAGCATAATATCTTCTTCCTCACTTCCACTCTTCTTGTCTATCACTCGTCATCTGATCAGACCCCTCCTTTCTTACCATATCATCCTTCACACAGTCCATCCATCGTTTCTTTGGTCTTCCTCTACTCTGCCAAACCACATTCATACTCAAAACATTCTTCACAAAGTAAAACATTTTCCTCATTTCTACGCACACGCCCAAATGACAACCGATTATTGGTCGTGTTGTTAGATTTCCTCATTTCTACGCACACGCCCAAATGACAACTGATTATTGGTCGTGTTGTTAGATTTCCTCATTTCTACGCACACGCCCAAATGACAACTGATTATTGGTCGTGTTGTTAGATTTCCTCATTTCTACGCACACGCCCAAATGACAACTGATTATTGGTCGTGTTGTTAGATTTTAACCACAGTGACAGTACCTAGGAGGTACAATAATTTAAATTCACTTTTTGGAGTAATTAGAATTTGAAAATAAAATATGAGCTTCCTTCCTGTTTGCCTCTTATTACGCATTAAGTCATCATCATTTCAGCCGAAAGACGTCCACTGCTGGACATGGGCCTCCCCCAAGGGGGGTTTTTTGCCATAATCGCCACGCTTGGCAAGCGGGTTGGCGATCGCAGTACGGTTGTTACAAAAGCACAGAGAACGCTGCTGCTCATTCTCTGGTAAGTCCCTTAGTCGCCTCTCACGACACCCACGGGATGATATGGGATGGTGCTATTCTTTACGTCCGACACCATACAGAACAACGCAACGCATTAAGTAGATCTTCATAACGCAATGTGCCTTAACTGCCTTACCCCTCGAGAAAAACAGGCGTAAAGTTACGTGATTACTAAACCACAGACAAACCATAAACAAACCGTTTTCATCCAGAACAGCACAGTAAATTATGTACTAAAAACAGCCCAATCTTGGCCCAACATTCGAGGCCACAGCCAACATTGGCAAGAACGTTCTTGACCCATTTGTATCACGTACCTATAAAACGTTTGTTAGGTCTGGCAACCGCGTGGTACCGCCACGTGGTGCGAAGAGGTTATGTCAATGGCCTTCAGGTATATAAATATAGTGGAGGAATGTACAGATCGCGGCACGTAAGTTGACCCAAAATGGCGGTCGTTCGCATAGGTACAATTATTGAAAAAAATCGAGTAAGACCCGAAAATGTGCAACTGCGCATTCAAGGACATAGTTCAACTTACGGGATGCAATCTGTAACACATTATTGGGTCTCAATCGACTTTTTTTCATAATTGTAGCTTCGCGAACGACCGCCATTTTGGTTCAACTTACGTGCCGCGATCTATACAGTAATATAAAATAAGGATATATTATGTTCTGAAGTAACTAAGAGATTTGGTGGCAATCATTTTGATGTAGGAACGTAGGTATAGGTAGAGTTTCTATCTGAGACATGTAGGTTTTGAATATAAAGTATAGAAAATTGGAAAAGTCAGAAGCAGAAATAACAGACGGTGCCGATTCCCTTGTTTACAAACTAAACCAAATTTAAGTTCAGTGCATCTTTTTCTTTATATTTCATTAAGAAAAGGACAGAAGATAAATTTTAGTTATGTTCTGTAAAATTAATCAGCGCCATACAAGTTTTAGACGCGATTAAAAAGTTGACTACTAAAATTACATCAAATTACGTGAGGTGCTGACTAATTTGACAGGATTAAACTAATATTTATCTTCTGTCCTTTTCATAATTAAATAGAAAGAAAAAGATGCATTCAACTTAAATTTAGTTTAATTTGTGAACAAGGGAATCGGCACCAGTAGGTAGTTTATCCTACCGTGAAAAATATTTAGTTAATTTTGCAAAAGAGAGCTTAAATTTAACCAGAAAAGGGAATGTGTAAAGTACATGAACATCAAACAATTTAATTTGTTTTACTGAATAGACATTAATGGCAGAATAGATAAAATGGTTTTATTGTAAGAATTACTATTAAATTTTATTGTAAGAATACCTAATCAATTTTAGCATTCTTTACAATATTTTACACCATCATAACTGGGTACATGGGCAGCTACGTAAATAAGTATTCCTGTGGAATTTTGTAAACATTCTGATCTACAGATTACTGTAAATAATATATCATACAAAATAAATAATAATCGATTATAAAGTTAACCGAGAGAAATCGAGCTGTGGGAACATCGATTATAATTACATCTACAACGAAATAATTTACTCGGGAACTCGGAAATCGATTAATATAATTACACTTTAATGAACTGTATCATAATACCTTTATTGGAAAATAAATAAACGCTGTTATTTTCGCTGCCAATCCCTGCGTTATTAAGTAATATAATTATCTGGTACCTAGCCTGTAGTACACTTTTGCGTTCTAAAATGACTGTATTCCGCATCAGACTGCTGGCTGGTCCAGAATTCCATGAACCTTCTGACCATGATCAGATAGAGGCTGGATCACATCGTGAGGAACCCAGCATGCCTGAGAGATATTTCTCGACGCCATGCAGAGGCCTACTGACGGCATAAAAACTCGTCTGACACCAGGTTAGGCACGCACTAACCACACCAAACCTAGAGGCTTCAATTTAATGATGATCTTTTACAAGCCCAGTTTCCGAAACCAAGAATCCAAGACAGATTATCTTAGCAAAGAAAACTGACTTCATTTTCCCATTCTTTTCCATGTTCTGGTTAAAGAAGAGCCAATAGTATCTAGTACCTACACCTTTTTAAAATTCGCCTGATCTCAATTAGGTGAGTACCTATTATAATTAAAAATCGGCCAAGTGCGAGTCGGACTCGCACGCGAAGGGTTCCGTACCATTGACTATATTTAGTATTTGTTGTTATAGCGGCAACAGAAATACATCATTTGTGAAAATTTCAACTGTCTAGCTGTCACGGTTCATGAGATACAGCCTGGTGACAGACAGACGGACAGACGGACAGACAGCGAAGTCTTAGTAATAGGGTTCCGGTTTTACCCTTTGGGTACGGAACCCTAAAAACGTGTTGTAAACATGCATACAGTTATTTCTCGACGGCATCGGCATTGGCATGTAAAGCCAAGTCCTCTAGAGGCCCATGCGGCATAAAAACTCTGACACCAGGTCAGGCAATAAAAAAAAACACTAGCCATACGATAACGATAAGATAAAAGAAGAAGAACATGCAGAGACCTATAGGACCGCAGAAAGTAGTATTATAAACATCTACGAACTACTAACTACTACCAACAATTACTTTTAACTACCAACTCACCTTTTCTTACCTACCGACCTTGAAAATGCGTTTATCAATATTATCGGAAACCGGTAAACTTGTTTACAAATACACCGTACCTGTACCTACCTATTAACCAACCTTATATAAACTTTCCATTTTCCAATACATAATACACCGACAAGTACCTTAGAAGAGCGAGTTAATAATACTTGAAAGCAATAATCTTCTTCCTCAAAATATTCGCAAGTCGATTTTGTTCGAGATAAACATTTTACGAATATAAATTAGTCGACGTAGCCATATCGACTGAATAAACTACGCACAAAACATCGTGTTGGAGTGTGGGTGGAATGTACGATAACCATTACGTGTGTCTGTGTGCGTGATCATAGACTGTGTGAGTTTGATAGTGAGACGGGGAAATAGGTAGAGAACAGAAGGGATTTTTATGTATACTTAGGTTTTTAATTCGACGACCTGATTGGCGCAACGGTAGTGAGCCTGCCTTACGTTCTTAGGGTCCCGGGTTCGAATCCCGGTCGGAGCAAATGATTGTGTGATGAGCATGGACATTTGTTTCCGAGTCATGGATGTTTATATGTATAATAAGTATGTATTTACAAACAAAAATTATCTATGTAGTATATCAACTATCTGGTGTCGACGACACAAGCCTCGTTGCTTAGTGTGGCACTAGATGGCGCTGTATGTAATGTCCAGCAATATTTATTTATTTATTTATAATCGAATGAGGTAAGTAAGTGGAATAGTGGAATGCACTTTGAATGTTTATCATCTGCTCTTTTCCAACTTTTTTGGGGTCATCTTGATGCAACGGAATACCCAGTAGGTATCCAGTATTTTACATTGAGCGGCTGCCTATCTGACCTCTATAATCAAGTTACTATGTTAGCCTTGACTGAACTGATCGGAACTGAAATCCTGGACAGAAATCTGGCTGACTGAATTCTGGACTGAAATCTTGAAAAAGCTATCAAAATCTGACTTAATTGAAACTTTTAAACTTTTTTTTTACCTTTTTAGGACTGAAATGAATGAAGTTACTCTATTTCTTAGTTTCAGTACAGAAAATGTCAATAACCTACGTACGTGTTATTGACATTTTCTGTAAATAAGTATAGAAACTTGCAAAACAAACCTGAAAATAGGCTTTCAGTACATAATTAACATAACAATCACTTTTGCGATGAATATCTTACCTACTTTCTAACTTATGTCATAACATTATATCATTGCACAATATCTCAAGGTCAACTCAACATCAACCCGCGTCAACAAAGTAGCGTATCTGCAACATAATCTATGCATGTTTTGATGTGGCCCGCTCGTGTGAAGCGTGTTTACAATACACAAAACGCGCATGTGTGCGTTTAGCCAGTAAACGTATTTATTTTAGGCATCGGCTACACCCGGTTCAGTCCTCCTCGTCTTCTTGATCGACCAACAGTGTCAGTGCTTTGTGAAATTATTAAAAAAAGAACTATTTGGAATCAACATGTCGGCATCACCTATTGCGAGGCAAGCCACCAATGTCCAGGCCATTCCTTCGAGGAGGGTTCTCATCACCGACCCTTCACAGATGCCTGATGTATACTCCAGCACCCCTGGAGGCACTGTCTACTCTACCACTCCTGGAGGTAATTGAACTTCTTAATTCTTGGGTCATAGACAATGAGGTAATGAGATATGACCTCGTTTTGTAATCTGTGATAGCATATCATAGGCTGAATATTCAAATGGGGAATACTTAAATATGGATGAGGCTTGCACAGGAACGTGGAAATTGGCAAAAGAAAAAAGAGGCCTAATAGGTACCCGTAGTGAGTGAATTCAGGCCGTGGACGACAAAATTATTAAAACAGTACAATAAATATGTCCAAGCCCTAAAGTTCAACAGCATAAATAACAAGTTAGAATCACTTAATTAATTATGCAGACAGGCTAACAATAGAGACTAAACATTAAGTACACGAACTGGCAAGCGACGGTAAAACAATAATATTCTCTTGCCAACATTTACTAGGTTATAGGGAATTGTACATAACACTATTTAATATAACATATGTAGCCAGTACTTCAGGACATTCGTCCCTCATGCATCATGAGTTGTGAAACTAATTTTAGAAGTCACAATGAACTCAACATTGAGCTTAATTGTCGAGTTAACCTTGGTACTCACTTGGTAGGGTTTAAGTTTAAATTTCGAAACGAAACATTACGAGAATTAGTATTAAATTACGCATTAGTATGAATGAACTCTTGTTATTGTTATTTAAGAATTAAAAACAATGTGATTAGTTTGACCTATTATGCCTATTTATGATAATAATTTGCTGGTAAACTATTTAACAGCAGATAAGCAAAAATCTACCTATTATTATCCACAAACACAACAATAGTTTTGATTGAAATATGTAATACGAATGGGTTTATAATTATGAAATTAAAAATCTACATTAGAATAGGAAACAAAGATCGTGGTGAAACATCATAGAGTACAGACTCCCCAGAAAGAATGACAATTTTAATTTTAATAACTTGCGATATCTTTTAATTAACATTCTTACAAAAAATCTTCCACTAAAACAGGATTAGTAATCTATCAAAATATATTGAAGCACTCTGAAGGTTAGATACCTACCTACATCAAAACATTTTAATATAATCTAGCTACCAGGAATGCTGCTTTCAAATAAAGATAATCTACGCCTTTGTTTGTATAACCTTTCTGATTATAAACGACGTAACTTGTTGTTTATGTTATCACATAAAACATAATAATATTACGACTGTAAATAACAGTCATTACGCAGCCTACACAGACAGGTTTACGTGGGCTCTTACAATCTAAAGTTTAGACGTCAATTTAGTTCGTAAACACACTAAATTCAATTAGGTTTGAAAGTATGGTACTAACTTACGGCACCACAAGAGACTACACATTTGTGACTGCTTCTAAAAGTATCATTGGCTGTGAAGATAGTACCTATTTCTTTTAAAATTAGTTTAGAGGTCGGCTTCGTTTTCTAGAATTTAAAGATTTTGAAAGCGTCTCTAATTAAATTATTTTAGGGGCAAATTCAGAAGAAAAAAAATAGTAGAGAGGTTTCTAATAAACTTTAAAAAGGACTAACATAACTCTGCCAGTACGCCCCGGAAGTATGATTTTTTCCGGGGCTCAACAAATTGAGTGTATGTGCTTGTAGATTCTGCCTAAATGAATACCTTTGCACTTGAGCGAAACGTAGATACTTCCTAACCTAACTTTAATATACGAAAACGTGATTTCATTACGTTAACATGCCATGTGGCGATAATATTAACTGTGTTGTTCGAGTTATGTAACTACTTGGCAACCACTCGAACACAATCGAATGTTTGTTTGAGATAATGGAACAACTATGTCCACTTATAATCATTTTCTTTAACAGTGGGCAATACTTAAAATTAATGCCTTAATAATATACAGGGTGTAAACAACCTCATCACGAAGCCGTCAACCAAGCATTCTGTACATATCAAACTAAGCCACTTTACGCAAAAAATATTGCTGGAAAACGACATTTTTATTTGGGGTGAAAAATCAATGTAACGCACTCAAAATGTTGTGCTCATGGATGGATTGAATAGTACGGGGTTCGTGGAGGTGTTTAAAGTAAATATCTTACATTAAAAACTTGTATTTAGAAAAAACTTGTCAAAAAGTTCGAACTTTGACCTCCAATATCTCTGGTACTAGAAGGTTCCCTAGGTATGGTGTAGAACAAAAAACTTTTTTGCAAAAAATAAAACCGACTTCAAAAAACACAAAAAAAGTGAAAAATAACTTTAGCTTCAGAAGTCGGTGTCTCATGTTTAATTGATTTCGTTTTTTTGTCACCGACTTCTGAAGCTAAAGTTATTTTTCACTTTTTTTGTGTTTTTTGAAGTCGGTTTTATTTTTTGCAAAAAAGTTTTTATTTTTCCATTTTTAGTTGTTCCCAAATATTTGCCATGAATTTATTTGGCATTGTTAACAATACATGTGATGGTAATAGGCGTATTCCCAATATATGGAACTTAACATACCTTTTTTTTTCGGATGGGAAATCATCAAATTATCGCTCTGGGCGGAGCGGAAGGGAGTGTCAGACTTTTACTGACTAAAACCCATCCATGTTCTTTCTTAGCCCTTTGTGTTCCAGGGCCGCAGTATCTCTTTAGAACAGTCCCTTTTGCTGACATCTCTTTGAGGCGTGCACGGAACACGAACGAACTGTCGAAATCTGGGTGTATTGTACACATCTGCGTACCCCCTCAGACCATACAGGCGTGATGTTAAGTTATTTGAGTCGCGCGCTGAACACGATCGCGCCAACTTAGCATACCTAACTGTCGAAATTTCGGTGTATTGTATACATCTGCATACCCCCTCAGAGCATACAGGCGTGATGTTACGTCATGATGTTGTATAAACAATAAACATCCAAGCGATTGCAACATTCACGGCACATTTGCCGTCTATTTTTGAAGAGTTCCATTGTATATCTCCGAAGATCAGCATCAGATGTTCACAAAATTTAAATGGGACCACACGGGAAGCACCAGCTTTCAAATAAAAAAAAAATTGTCAAAATCGGTTCACCCAGTCGAAAGTTCTGAGGTAACAAACACAAAAAAAAAAAAAAAAAAAAAAAAAAAAAAAAAAAAATACAGTCGAATTGAGAACCTCCTTTTTTTGGAAGTCGGTTGAAAAAAATGATCGCTATGATGGGAAGAACAAGTACCTTTCGGCTTCGTTAAGAGGATTTTTACATCCTTTATACGGTTGGAATTTTACCGCTTGCTTCAGTATCGAGAGTTGACATTCCAATTCCCAATGGTGCAATGATATTGAGGTATTTACATCGTTATCGTCGTACCTACTAACTGGGTTGTGGAGGTGAGATAGGCAAGTCGCTCCATGTAAAATATTGGTCTTCAGCTGTATTCGGTTAGACTGGAAGCCGACGTCAACTTAGTTGGGTAAAGGCTAGGCTAGGATGAATGATACTTAGTCATAAATATTTAGGTGTCCAGTGAAAACGATCCTTGCGTTTGCGCATATTGGCCACATTCTAATATCTGTGGAAGTTTCTAGAATATATTATTACAGCTGGTTTGTGGTTGTCTCTATATTATCTCATATTTTTATGTTTTGTTTATTAAAAATGTTTACCGATATCTGGTTATTATGTAGGTATTCTCCGAATAGGTATATCTATTACGACGAAATATTAGGCATACAAAAAATACTGCATAAATAAGCATAACATTATGTTAATGACGCAAAACACTGATGTGTGTTATTAAACTCAAGAAAAAAAATATACGCGTTAAAAACACACCTTATCGTCGATAATTTAAAAACCAATTTTAAAAACAACGTTACTTTAAATGTAAGTAAAATAATTACGTCTTTTCATTAAAATTCACATAAAAGTTTTTAAGATCATTGATAGCGAAGTCCTCATCAGTTAAAAGCGCTTGTGTATGCTTCAAGCGGCTTAAGGTGAATGAAACCAGCCCGCGAAATTCAAAATTTCTTACGTTTTTTTGCAATTTGCAGGCCGGTGCTAGGTCGTATCTTAATTAAAATATTATTCGCGGCTGTTAGACGTATGTAGTTACAGAATTATAATCATCAAAATCATCAATACAACCCTTTAAGTTCATGTAACTTGGTTGAATGACTTTTTCATTAAATAGTAATTTAATCGCAAAAAACGTAAGAAAATTTGAATTTCGTGGGCTACCCTGGAGCATCAGCCTTAAAGATCATTACGAACCAACTTATCTACGGATACAAAGTGACGGGGAAATGTCAGCGGACTCTTGTGCTTTTATAAGGTTAAAAAAAATGTAGACTAAGAGATAATTTATTTGGTTTACAATTAGGGTCAATCTAAGAAAATGTTGCTTTTTTTCTGCAAAGCCTTTTGTAACCTGAAGTAAACTGAAGTATCAATTTTCAAAAGATCATAAAAATATTTCAATAATTTACTAGCAAACTAGTAAATTCATTACATTTGTGATGTGATTATGTCGTGTGACATAACAGATTTAACGTCTTTGAACTTCGCGAAATATAAGCATTATGAATAGAATAGTAAGCAGGCTACTATGTAAATAAAAAAAGAAAATGGGTTCGTAGATACAAGGCTGATACACATGTATATGTTACAGTCAAAACTGTTAATCGGTCAAAACCACTTTTGACTGGTGTCACTCAAAATTCTTATAAAGTTAAAATGCGTTTTCTGCATTAAAAATGTTGTTCTGTTTATCGCCTCAGTTGTAATTACCTAGTCCTAGAACAACATGATTTTCTTCAAAAAACACAATAAAAAAACCTTAGAACTTATTATGGTTCTAAGTCGAAGCTGAAAGGCACTTGTTTTCCCTATCATTGCGATCATTTTTTTGTTCTACGCCATACCTGGGAACCTTCTAGTAACGGAAGTATTGGGGGTCAAAGTTCCAACTTTTTGACAATTTTTTTTTTAAATACAATTTTTTAATGTAAGATTTTTACTTAACTGTAACTTTTTTACACCTCCACGACCCCCGTAGTATTCAATCCATCCATCAGCACAATGTTTTGAGTGCGTTACATTGAGTTCCACCACAAAACATTATTTTTCACTCAAAAAAAAAAAAAATCGTTTTCAGCAATCATTTTTGCGTAAAGTTACTTAGTTTGATGTACAGAATGCTTGGTTCACGGCTTCGTGATGAGGTCTTTTACACTCTGTATACATTTTAATGGTGCATAATTTAGTTAATGAATATTGGGTTTCAATAATACAGAAATCAAAAGGTTAAGGAAATTATAGGTACCTACCACACTTACGGATTCCGTACCTACACTATTAGCACCCTATTTAAGATTTATTTTTCTACTTTGAGTTCTAGGATTTTTATGTTAAATTAAACATAAGAATCCCAAAACCATCTTAACTGTACACGTTAAGACTTATGTTAAGTAGAAGTTCAGAGACATATGCTATACCTACATCAAGTAGCTTTATGAACTTTATTAATAAATCTTCCATTTCCCTTTTTCCAGGTACGAGGATAGTATACGAGAGATCATTTATGATGTCGCTACGGCATTCACCGATCTCGCAGACCCCACCGAAGTGCGCGTTACCAGCCGCACTGCTGAAGAACCCTAATTCCGTCCCAAATGTCATACAGCCGACTGCCGCGCAAAAGGCGCGCTCCAACTCAATCTCCTTCGACGAGTCGCAAGAAACCTTCAGTATGGATCTCTAATAGGTTAAGCTTTTAAAGTCATTACAAAAAAAAAACTTTTGCTTTATGGTACAATTTCATGATGTAAGTTCTACAGTTCTTTCATATTATTTGACCTCCAATTTACACCTTATGCCATAAGGTTTATGGCATTGAGAATAAAGGTGACTGCAAGATTAGAGGTCCAATAATAAAAAAAAAACACTATACCACGTGTGCGTTTACTTTATGTCTCTTGTCGTACCTTAAGTGTCAGTTTTGTTTAAAAACTTAGGACCAGATATTAAAATAGCAACTATTTTAATACTACATCCCCTAAGTAGTTATTTTTAAGTTAGCTTTAGCTCTTAAATGCGTGACTGAACATTATAATAGCGTTCAAAACGCGGTCCTTTGCCACGCCCGCCAAAAATACAATAAAAATATAAAATACACATTAAAAAATCTTCATAAACATTATAATCAATTCTTAATGGAATGGTTGCGTTCATAGTATGAGACCAAAAATGTATTTATTGTTGAAAAAAATGTGGCAAAAGATAAAAAAATATTGTAAATAATTGTTAGTTTTATGCGTGTAACGCACATTATAGGTGCTTAGTATTTTTATATTAAAAGCAGTGCCATTACATGGAAGTTAATTTTAGTGACATAATTTTCTTCCCGCTGGTGTTGCTGACATTGTTATGAAATCTCAGATTTTTAATATTGTCTGGGTTTTGCGATATTAATTTTTATTTAGGAAAGAATTGGTCACAGATGTTGAAATCTTGTAAGTCAAATTGTATTATTACGGTAAGAATCTGAAAACTTAGGAATTAATTAAAGTTTCTATAGTGTGGGCTTATACAAAGCTTTCTGAGATTCTTTGCAGGATTTTTTTAAACTTTCAGTTTTTTGTGAAAACTGCATTGAAGTCAGTCTGACTTTATTGACTTTAGTAGCCCTAGATTAAGGACTTACTTACTGAAATGTTGTTCCAAAGCATTTAATTAATGTCTGTAAATGGATACTGTCCATTATAATTATCTCTCTTTTTAAATGTAAGTGAACTCTACTTAGTGTGAGTGAACTATGTTGATATTACGTTATATACGACTGCCAGTATAATAATTGTGGAAATAAAAATGTTTAAATTTTATTTTGAATGTTTGATTGAATACATCATCATCATCAGCCTATTAATGTTCCCACTGCTGGGACACAGGCCTCCTCTCTATGAGATGGATTGAATACACCTACCTACAATGTCCCCTTTAATCAGGGCATCGAAGAACCTCTCCAGCCTAGCCAAAGCCAGGTTCAAGCTGACTGGATGCAGTAGAAATAATATTCTTCGAAACAAAATAGACCAAAGTTTCTCACTGATGCAGCGAGTAATATCGCCCCACCGCTGATTCCAAGCAAAGTAAGAATAACATTCTAACTCAAGAGGAATTCCTCCCTGAAAGGCTAATTCAGAAGAAGGGTGAATATAGATTTAAAACAGTGACCATTGCTTTTTTTGCCTGCACTAACATAATAGGGAATTTATTAAGCAACTTTGTTGTGTAGTACGGGTACCTCTACGTCTATGTGTAACTGCTGAGTATTACCGTCCTAACTAAAAGTAACCAACTGACAGAATGCAAATCAAATTACAAATTTTGAACATTGGTACAAATAAGAATAAAAGATAAAAAAAGAAAACCATATCCTACCATAACATGGTGTGCAAAATTAGAATACACCGTTAATTTTAGGACGTTCTGGAGTTCGGTGATCGAGCTTTCGGTTCCAGACTGGAACCGAAAGCTCGATCACCGAACTCGGAACGATTGGGACTGTTTTTTTTAAATGACAAAAAAAAAAAAAAAATCGTGGTTTTTTTTTTAATTTTATCAATCGTTCCGAGTTCGTTGATCGAGTTTATGGCTTTCGATTCTAGAACGACTTATAAACACCCTGTATATCTATAGTACAACTAAATAAAAAAAAATACATGCAGAATTGGAATTCCAATAATTAGAAACAAATGGCACCTTACGTACGTACATTTGTTTCCTAGTCATGGATGTTTATATATAATAAGTATGTATTTACAAACAAACAGTATCTATGTAGTATATCAACTATCTGGTGTCCACGACACAAGCCTCGTTGCTTAGTGTGGCACTAGGTGGGGCTGTTTGTAATGTCCAGCGATATTTGTTTATTTTATTTATTTATTTATTAAGAGACTTCAGAAATTAAATTAATTAGATATTTTATCTTTTAAATAATCATTAATTGAATAGTAGGTTTTATTTTTAATTTTATATTTTTAAATTAAATATTTATTTTGCTCTTTTAACATTTTTGGGCGAATATTATTATAGGCCTTCAAAATGGGCTCTTATGAAAAAAAAAACTTTTTCTGTGGTTTATGGCACGAAAAAGAAAAAAAAAAGAAAACACGTAAGTACCAACACACAACTAACAACTCACTCTCTCTACTAACTTCTCTTTAATCCGTAACACATTGGTATGTTTCAGTCACATGTTTATTTTATTTTATTTTTATTTTATTTTATTTGGGTGGCTTACAGCTAACAATACAAACAATTATAATGATACAAACAACGGAAAGCCATTTACAAGCCTCCACAGTTAGCAATAAACAATGTTGCACAAACTAATAACTAAGCTATAACTAAGCATAACATACTAACAAAGAATAGGACCAAAATACTATTAAATATAACTAGGTAATGAATTATACATTTTCACAAACAACAATGTTTTTAGACAAGGCGGAACTAATTGTCGCTAAGCTGCTTGCAAACAAATCAATTGATGGGTGTTCATTCATTACAATTTGGTTAAATGCTTTGATTGAACGCAGCAAAAAAGAATTGCTACAGTAAACTGTACGAGCGTAAGGTGCACGAAGAAGATTTCTCAAGCGAGAATGGCGTGGCGGCACATTAAGGGACAGCTTAGAAAGAAGTTAACACTCGATCCTTGATTGTGCTATTTTCACTAGGAACCGTATGTCTGATATATTTCTCCGAGTTACAGTGGAAGTAAGTGAAATCGTACGCATCGTTCCTTGTAACTCAGATAAGGGATTTTAAATTTATAACCTAAGTATCGCGTGAATTTCCTTTGTATTCGTTCCAATCTGCCTGAATGCACTGCATAATTCGGATTCCAAATTTGACTACCATATTCGAGATGACTGCGGACGTAGGCACAATATACAGAATTTTCAGGGTTTTCATTCTTTGAAACGAATTGGCATTACGGATAATGAATCCCAGGGCTTGGGACGCTTTTTTGGCAATATGGTCAACATGACACTCAAAGGTGAGCTTACTGTCTAGAACAACACCAAGGTCTCTGGTGACATGGGTTCGAGATAAAGGCTGATTTGCGAGTGATGTTCCTAAGCAGGCTAAATAAAAGCAAAGCTTTGGTATTAATGAGGCTAGCTAAATCAAAAGCCAACGCTATCAATCCCAGCTTATTATGGATATAGACTAACGAGGTTCTAACTGATTCGAAATCAAAAGGGCAGCCAGTAGGATTATGTTGAGAGGGATGCATTTTTAGCTGTACGAAGCGAACTTGGTATTCCTGTCTACTATCCGTCTGGAACCTTAGGTCGCATGGTGCAGACACTGACCGACTAGACCTGAACTTATTTATATATTTCATACTAGGTATATGGTAGGTTAGGGCAGAATATAGGGCTTATAGGCCTTAGGGTCGTAGGGACTGTTATGCTTGTAGGTCTTTGTAGGTTTCTTTAACTGATCATATATTTTCATGTACCGTCACACCCTTGACAGTATTGCGGCCTTTTTTTTTCGGATGGGAAATCATCAAATGACTCCTCCCGCTCTGGGCGGAGCAGGAGGGAGTGTCAGACTTTTACTGACTAAAACCCATCCATGTTCCTTCATCGCCCTTTGTGTTCCGGGGCCACGGTATCTCTTTCGAACATAGTCTAAGATCCCTTGAAGAACGACCTTCACCGAGCTGGTTAATGGATGAAAAGTATTTTATATCAAATGAAATATGTCAAATAATATATTGCAAATGTCTAAAAAATTTCAGTCCTGTTTTTTTTGACATTTCTCTGGTTTGCTTAATAATAAATCTATACTAATATTATAAAGAGGTAACATTTGTTTGTAAGTTTGTATGTTTGTAAGTTTGTATGTAGGGGGTAATCTCCGGAAGTAATGAACCAATTTTAAAAATTGTTTCACTGGTAGAAAGCTGCATTATTCGTGAGTGCTATAGGCTATATTTTACCCGTACTCCCACGGGAACGGGAACTACGCGGGTGAAACCGCGGGACGTCAGCTAGTCCGGTCAACCTAACATTTGCCATATGCAAATGTTAGGTTGACCGGATAACCTAACAAGCGTGAGGTGTGTGAGGTTAACCTAACGTTTGCATATTTTACAGGTTTCATACTTTCGATTGGTATGGAATTTGTCTATTAGCCAAACCAGTGAAATGTTGAAAAAAAAAAAAATCTGGAATGAAATTTTTAGACAACCCATTTGCAATATATTTTTTGGCATATTTAATTTGGTATTAAATACTTTTTATCCATTAACCAGCTCGGTGAAGGTCGTTCTTAAAGGGATCCTATAAGGATCCCTATAATGATTATAAGGGAGGGGATCCTTTAAGGGGTCCAACATCGGCCCTGCTTGCGGACCCCTTCATATTGCTGACTCTCTTTGAGGCGCGCGTGGAACACGAACGCGCCGTCGACACGGCCTCTCGTCATGAGACGGACGGACGGCGAGCTAGCCCATAGCCCACCGTCCACAGGCCCGCGCCTACGGTGGCCGGGGGCCACGTGGTGGCCCCCAACGCCCGGGGCGTCTCCCGCGGCGGCCGGGACGTGAGGTTGTCTCCATCTCACGTTCCGCCACCTCCTTCTCTAGCATTACTGCTTCGCAGAAGACAGTATTGCGGCCTTACGTGACGTTTGTTAAGGGTGGATGTACACTACCCCTGCGTCCTTTTTCTTGCGAAAAAAGCTTTATTTTGATTTATGTTATAGGTGTATTTCTAATAAGGTACCCCTACCAGTTTGATTAATAACGTTAATAATTCATTATGTACACATCATACATAGGTGAAAAAGTACAAGTTTCGTGTTATCGTAAAACCATGATTTCATAGGTTGGTAATAGCCATATCGGGCCCAAGGCTATTCAATCGGCGACGCAGTTTTATAGCCAAAGTAATATGGTGTTGCGGTAGGAGGGCTTGCAATATCCGTTCATTTTTACTATCCGGATAATACGGATATCAATATTTTACTATCCGGATTATCCGGATAATGCGGATAATACGGATATTTTTTAGTTTTTATTCTAAATAAAACTAATAAACTTTTGTAGCACATTTTAATCAGTGTCAAGCAAAATGAAAAAGAAATAATAAAGTAGACCAATATTTCAAGTAACAATCACGAAAACTAGTTCACTCTCTAAAATTATACAATAAAAACCCGATACCGCACAAATAATTTGTATCTGTTCTTCTCCTAATTAAAACAATTCCAATTAAATAAAAATATCACTTTAGAACAAGAACTGGTTTTAAGTGAGAAGCGACCGTGCTGCGATACAATACAATTCAATCTTGAAAATACGTGCAGTATGGATGTAAGTTTAACTTTAACAAGTGGTCAATAATAATAATAATAAAACCTTTATTTTCAGGCAACTTTGGCCCATAGATAAATACAGACTAACATACATAATATGATAAAATACAAAGTGTGTTAATATAAAGGACCTTAGAACTACGTTAGTTACACTTCACTTTAGCACTATGTCACCGTGCGTTTATATGGCACTTGTCCGTGGAAGCGACGGAACACCACTCCCTGCGGCCAAAAGACCTCTTCTAAGACGAAGTGCAGATAACACGTTGGCATTCGCACCACGAACGCCTTAAAGTTGACGTTGCGGCGCGACTCCAACAGCTGCACCCTCGCCATGTACTTGGTCTTCTGACGCACGAACTCCACGATGTTCTCCGCTGTAGTGGTGTAGTGTAAGCGAGAGATATACATCGGTGTGTTCGGCTTCGCGGCGCGAATAGGCACGTTGGGCTCCGATGGAGCCGTGCCGCAGCGGTTCTTGTACGTACGTTGGCGGCGCTTCCTCCTCACCACCATCACAAAACCGTTATCGGCCCGAATTGGTACCTTTTCAGGCACGGTAAAAACGAAAATTAAGGGTCAGCTCACACCTAGACGCGACGCGACGCGACGCTGCGCGCACACTTTGCAAGAGCGCCTCAAAATATAACTTTATTTTCTACACGATAAGATACACATTTCATTGTGAGAATTTGAATACGTTAAACCATGCAGCGCTGCGCCTCGTGACGCCTCGCGGCGTAGAGCGATGCATCGCGACGCAGCGGAGCATCGCCGGTACGCGAGGTGTGCAAGATCGGCGCTGCGCCTCACAAAGCAGCGCGACGCCGCGCAACGCCGCGCGACGCCGCGAGGCGCAGCCGAGGCGATTTGTCTCTACTATTTCCGTACAGACTTCGTGTAGAATTGATGCAGTTCGGTCGAGGACATTGCCAATTATCCAGATAAATTTTATGATTATTACAAAATGGATCCCACGCATTATTTTTTGCGTTTCTGTCACTATAGTATTTTGATGTCACATTATACAAACAGTCGGGTAGCGCTGCACAAAAAAAAATTACTTCTCCTCGATCTCCCGCCAAATACCTATACGTCATTCTCTTACGCTTAGACTGCGGGTGAACGCGGGGCGGGGCGGGTGCACGCGGCGAATGTAGACACGTTCCGCTGCGCCGCGCGGCGTCTTGCTGCGCAGCGAGGCGTCGTGATGCCAACGATTTTACGATGCGCCTCGCAACGTTGCGATACGTATCGCGGCGCCGCGCGCTCTTTCAGTACCGTCGCGCCGCGTCGCGTCGCGTCGCGTCTCGGCTATATTAGCTGACCCTAATACGCGTCAGCAACCCGTTTGCATCGAAACGCAGCTACTGCAAGACTGTTAATCTGTTGTTATGATCTCTTTTACTAAATTGACTTATAGTGTTGTGATTTGTGAAGTGAATAAACAATTGCAAGAGTGATTAGCTCTATATTAAAATAATAAATTACGTAATAACAGTTATGTACTTTGCAGATGACAGCTTTTTATTTAATATTTAAAATAGAAATACAGCTATCCGTATTATCCGAAAAATCCGGATAATGATACAAGTAAAATCCGGGTTTGAAAATCGGCGGATATCCGGATAATACGGATATCCGGATATCCGGATTGCAAGCCCTAGTAGGTCATAAAGTTGATGTTACGATAGGGCAAAAGTGCTTACAGTACCGACCTACCTACACTGTAAGTGGTCTTGTTTGGAAAAGCGTACTTTAAGCATCTACCAAGATTGGTTTCGTTTTGAATCTTCTTCTTCTTAGTAGAGACACTCTTGTCAGAGTGGTCGTGGTTGCGCAGACTTCAGCGAGGATTGCCCTTTCAGCGATGTGCTTCCATTTCTGCCGGTTGGAGACGTTGCGAGTACACTGGACCATGGTGGACTCAGTAGCTTTCTTGATCAGGTCAGTCCAGCGAGTTGGTGATCGGCCGCGTGATCTCTTGCCCACCTGGCCCTGAACCACCAGTCTCTCCATGGAATATTCACTTCTAGTGATGTGACCAAAGAACTTTAATAGTCGTAGTTGCACAGTAGACGAAAGCCGATTCTTAATATGAAGCTCCTTGAGGATGGAAACATTGGTGCGAAACGCTGTCCACGGGATCTTTAGGAGGCGTCCCCAGCACCACATCTCCAAAGCGTCGATCTTACGGCGATCCTGCATTCGCAGAGACCAAGATAAAGATCGGAAAGACAAGGCATTTTATTAATCTGACCTTGGTCTTTTTGGTAATCCTCCTGTCCCCCCAAATCTTTCCTAGCCGTTCCACTGCCGACCTGGGGATGGCGCACCGTCGTTTTATCTCGTCACCACATCCCCCAGTATTAGAGATAGTGGAACCGAGGTAGATATAGCTCTGAACAATTTAGCAATTAGCTATACTACAGAAGTTTAGTTTCTTGTTGAGCCTATTATACAGAAAAGGTCCTAAAAACACATAAAATCGACTAGCAAAAGCATGTCTAGGCTTTGTGCAAATCAGCCCACTTAGCATGAACGCCGTAGACACGAAAGAGAATCGACAAATCTTTTGTTCATATGTCATTTTGTCGATTTAATGACAGATCAACAAAAGATTTGTCGTGTCTCTTTCGTGTCTACAGCGTTCATGCTAAGCGGGCAGGTCCTTCCTTCTCCTATGGTCTGGAACTGGGTCATAAGGAAGTATACAGTGCTGCTGTAGTAGGTATAATGTGAAGAATAAATAATTGCCGTACTGTGAGCACATTACATGCTTTGTAGAGCAGCTGTGAAGGAAATCTAAACGGACGAAAGGTAGCGACCTTTAGAATTGCTCTTTGAGCACGTTCTAGAGGAAGAATAATGGAAATCCCCCTCCCCCCTCAGGATGTTATGCAATAGGTTAGAATAACCTGACACAACGCTAAATAAACCTGTTTGATTAATTTATAGTCGGCTACATTACGTAAATAGGTACTTAAAAACATATAATTAGTTTGTGCACTCTAGCACATAGTAACTCGAGATGTTTACGGAAATTTAGATTAGAGTCAATTGTGACACCAAGATATTTCAGATGGTCAGCTTTATCTAATGTCGGGCAAGAACATGCAGTGTGAGCGTACGTACTACAGGTATGCGCGTAAATGATTAGGTTAGTAAGGGGTGTGTTAGTATTTATATCAATTGGCGTCTAGGATGGTGATTGAACACCGTGTTCATTATGGTCATATTGTTGTCCGCAGCGAACTCTATGAGGCGCTCGCCTCTGGGGTTACGAACACCAGGGGCCTAAGTCTGCTATTCTGTTTTTTCTGTTCTGTGGCTATTACAATAGTGTCACAATGATCTATCATTGATTTCATAATTGTTGAACGATGCCATTGTCATTTTGTTAAATGTTCGTAGTCTACTAACTTCATAATAGTCGATCATTGGCCGGTCAGTGGTCTCGTAATAGAATATTGTTTGTATTGCCATTATTGTAAAACCTGTCAATAGAAATGATTTTCGAAAAACTAGAATTAAATTTGAACATTTAAAATCATGTCAGATTTAATTTATATTATGCTTCGCAGCTTCATTCTTTGCGATTTTACATTTAACATGGTGTAGTAGCGCCATCTACCGTAGGCCTTGTACGATGGTTTAAAGTAATGATTTTTATTTTTACCCCACCACTGCGCACTGCTGTCGTAGCGGACCGTTCCGACAGTAAATCCTCATTCTGTGTTATCGTGCTGTAGCCTTCGCACGTATTCGGTCGCCACTGCGTTATTTTTTAGATACTTTTGGTAGTCAAAATAATATTTTAGTTATAATAATATGGGAAACAAAAGGAAACATCGAGAAGAGGAGGAATGTAGGATCACAAAGAAGATTAAAAAATTGGAACGGAAATTAAAGCGGCGAAGACGCGTTATTTCATCCGATGATAGCAGTAAGTAAATACAACGTTATTATAATCGTCGTTGACGTGTTACCAATTGCTTTTGATTTTTTCTTCTTTGGAGAATATCAGAATTATTACATATTGCATAAATAATTACCGTCGTTGGCGGTTAAATTTTTCAAAGTATAATAACCGTCGTTGGCGGTTATTGTTTGAATCAATTAGCGTCGTTGGCGGTTACATTTATCAAAGTATAATTACCGTCGTTGGCGGTTAATTTTTGAATCAATTACCGTCGTTGGCGGTTAATGCTCGAATCAATTGCCGTCGTTGTCGTATGTGTGTTAAGGTTTAAAATAACACAATTTTTATATTTGTCCCATAGATTCGGAAATTGAAGAGCAAGTTTTGCCCTTGATGTCACCAACCGATCTTGAAGCTTCGCCATTCAACCACAGGAATGAATCCTTAGATCTGCCTGGCTTGATTTCTCCTATTCCACAAACATCATTCTATGAATCTGCTAGTTTGGAACAAACCAATGTGGAACCGGTGCTTCCGCAACCAGGACCGTCCTCTGCTCCCGATCCATGTTCCGCAAGCGTTCCAGAGGAGGATACCCAGCTAGAAGAAGATGTACTTCAGATCTTAGGAGAACCACCACAGCCAGACATTGCGCTGGGTAAAAATATTCATAAAGATATCGCAACCCGTTGGCAAGATATCTTGCTTAAAGGTTTACCTAGAGAACTCAAAGAACCGCTTCTCAAAAAATATCTTATACCGGCTAACTGTAACTTTCTCGTAGCTCCGTTATTAAATCCTGAAGCTAAAGCAGCTACCCCAGATATTCTATCTAGAAGAGACGCCACTTTGTTACAAAAGCAAAATCAAATTGGCGTCGCATTAGCCGCATTATCTCAGCTCACTGAAATGATTTTACGAAATGAGACCTCTAAGCAAACACTTCTGCAGCCTCTTAGTGATGCTTGCCGCATTCTTTGCGACAGCCACTTTATTGAAGGTAGAACCAGACGTAGTATAATTATGAGTTCTATTAATACCAGTTTACGCGATGTTCTTGCTAACACGAATCGTGACAAGTACCTATTTGGAGAAGATTTAACCGAGAAACTTAGAGCCGCTAAGTTTGTCCAAAAAACAGGAGAATCTCTGCAAAAGACCAATCCTATAGCGGCTACTAGCAAAAGTAGTTCGAACTTCAGGGGCACGTCAAGGAACCGGAATTTAAACTTCAGGGGCCCAATACAGAGGAAACCACCGAACAAAACAAGCGAATCATCGAGAGGACGACAGCCGGCACGTCAGACGCGCGGCTTCAACTATTCGCGTCAGCCGCCCCCTCCGCCGAAGACGTCTTCACCGACCAGGAAGAATTATCGCAGATAAATACTCAGGTAATGCAATACGCTGGACGTTTGCAATATTTCTATTTACAGTGGTCTCAAATTACAAATGACCCTACCATACGGTCATGGATAAAGGGATACAAAATCCCATTTACATCCACTCCGATCAGATTTGACAGTCCATGTTCTATGCCTAAATCAGAACAGGAGCATTACGATTATGTTAAAACAATTAAAAAATTAATTGCTATCGATGCAATTTCACAATGTTCCCATGAGGAGGGCGAATTCATATCGAGTGTCTTTCTTGTACCTAAGCCAAACGGTGATAAACGCTTTATCCTAAATTTAAAACTCTTAAATAAATTTGTAAAAACTAATCATTTTAAAATGGAGGATTACAGGACAGCCATTAAACTAATAACTAAAAAATGTTACATGGCTTCGGTTGACTTAAAAGATGCATATTTTTTTATTAATGTCGCTAAATGTCATAGAAAATACTTGCGTTTTAACTATAATGGAACTCTTTTTGAATTTAACTGTTTACCTTTTGGATTGTGCACCGCTCCGTACGTTTTCACAAAAATTTTGAAGCCTGTAATGGAGCATTTGAGGTCCAGAAATATGATTTCAGTTATTTATTTAGACGATATATTTTGTATCGGAAAAGACTATAAAGACTGTTATGTTAATGTGAAACACACTTGTGCATTTTTAGAAAAAATTGGGTTCATTATAAACAAGGATAAAAGTTGTTTAATACCTAGTACTAAGTGCAAGTTCTTAGGTTTTGTGTTCGACTCCCAAAAAATGATTATGGAATTG
Organism: Xestia xanthographa; assembly: GCA_905147715.2. NCBI lineage: Eukaryota > Metazoa > Arthropoda > Insecta > Lepidoptera > Noctuidae > Xestia > Xestia xanthographa. The sequence goes on along the minus strand of LR990660.1, from coordinate 7,971,689 downwards.
CCCTCGGATAAGAAAGATAAAATAAAAAATAATGTTCATCTTTATTTAGACATTCGTAAATGTAAATTACGCGATTTTGCTAGAACAATTGGTCTTTTAATATCTGCCTGTCCTGCGATACAATATTCTTGGATGCGTACAAAATTATTTGAGCAATGCAAATTTAATGCTTTGTTAGAAAATGATAGTTACAATCAAACAATTATATTGCCTAACTTTATTAAGGAAGATCTTAGGTGGTGGCTAAACAATGTGGCTTTTGGTTATTCTAATATTAAAACCAATAAATATATAAAAGAAATTTTCAGCGATGCCTCATCCACCGGGTGGGGTGCATATTGTGATGGCGATAAATCATACGGTTATTGGAAAGAAAATGAAATGAAATTACACATTAACCAATTAGAGCTGAAAGCCGCATTTTTCGGGTTAAAAGTCTTTGCCAGTAATTTTTTTGATTGTGAGCTGTTATTAAGAATCGCCAATGTTACAGCGATTTCATGTATTAACAGGATGGGCAGTGTACAATACCCACATCTCAACGATGAGACTCGTAATATTTGGAAATGGTGTGAAAGGCGACGTATTTTGATTTTTGCATCATATATTAACACTAAAGATAATCAAGAAGCTGATATGTTGTCTCGAAAAAAGTTTCAGGATACTGAATGGGAATTAGGAAATTACGCATACGAGGAAATAAAACACAAGTTAGGATCACCAAATATAGATTTATTTGCCAGCCGTTGTAACTCTAAATGCAATACATATATTACCTGGAAAAATGATCCTGATGCGTGGGCTATTGATGCATTCACCATTTCATGGACAGATTTAAACTTTTACGCCTTTCCACCATTCTCAATGATACTAAAAACGATTCAAAAAATCATATCCGATGAAGCAGAGGGTATAGTTGTTATCCCATACTGGCCAACTCAAGCTTGGTTTCCGTTATTTAATAAAATATGTCAATCTGAAATTATTTACTTTCCACCTGATTGTAATTTGCTAAAATCTCCTTACAGATCAACCCACAGTCTGCATCAAACATTAACGTTGGCTGCCGCGAGATTATCCGGCAGACTCTATTAAACAAATTTCTATCACCAAGATCAGTAGAAATAATGTTAGCATCTTTGTCAAGTAACACCTATAAACAATACGACGGCTGCATAAAAGCCTGGATTATTTACTGTCAAAAACATAACTATGATCACACTTGTGCTTCAATACCGATAGTTATTCATTTTTTAACAGAGGTATTTGACAGAGGTGCGAAATATGGAACAATCAACTCGTACAAATCCGCTTTATCTTTATTATTAGGTCATAATTTAGATGATGAAAGACTTAAACGTTTCATGAAGGGTGCTTTCAAATTAAGGCCAACAAATCCAAAGTACAATATTACTTGGGATCCTGATATTGTCTTGAACTTCTTAGCCCAAAAATGGCCTAATGAAAACCTTGATTTGAAAACTCTCTCCAAAAAAACTGTAACATTAATTGCTCTTGTGACCGCACATCGTGTACAAACCTTATCTGTAATTAAAATTAACAATATAATTACAAATCCCAATGAAATTATTATTAAAATCCCCGATACAATAAAGACAACTAAATTAAATTCATTTCAACCAATCTTAAGACTTCCATTTTATAATACACGTCCAGAAATCTGCCCAGCTAGATGTTTACAAGCATATCTGAATAAAACTAAGGTACTACGTAAGAATAATAACAATAATAGTTTATTTCTAAGTTTCAAAAAACCACATTTAAATATTACTTCTCAAACTATTAGTCACTGGTTAAAGGATACGCTACAAGAAAGTGGCGTAGACACTTCAATATTTAACGCGCACAGTACACGACATGCAGCCACATCAAAGGCAAATAAATTAGGAGTAAGCATAGATGTGATTAAAAAGACTGCTGGATGGACTGATTCGTCATCGGCTTTTGCTCGCTTCTACAATAGAGAAGTTGTAAATTATAATCAGTTCGCTGAATTATTGCTTGATTCTTCTCAAATATAATGTAATCAAAAGATTGTTATATATACGTGCATAGTTATAAGTATACAAATTAATGTACACTTTGATTAATAAATAATACAATAAATTATTTAGAATGATTGTATGTACCTACTATGAACCTTTTTATTTTTGCTCTAGAACAAATACTTACTTATGTATTTATATATCCGGAGTAAAAGCAATGTTCTAACCTACAAGTATTTATTAAACATTGTTTTTTGTATTTATTTTGGAACCGTTGCTCTAAACATCCTACACCATGTTAAATGTAAAATCGCAAAGAATGAAGCTGCGAAGCATAATTGAAGATCAAACGAACTTACCAAGTGAAGTTCGATCCCAATTATGCGAGCAGCTTCATTCGACGCGATTTACCTACTCCCACCCAACTTTTATGTTATTTATCAATTCAATAATTAAACCCATCCCGATAATGTAGTAACGATTCCAAAATAAATATTTGTAACCTTTAAACAAAATGAGGATTTACTGTCGGAACGGTCCGCTACGACAGCAGTGCGCAGTGGTGGGGTAAAAATAAAAATCATTACTTTAAACCATCGTGCAAGGCCTACGGTAGATGGCGCTACTACACCATGTTAAATGTAAAATCGCGTCGAATGAAGCTGCTCGCATAATTGGGATCGAACTTCACTTGGTAAGTTCGTTTGATCTTCAATATATTTTACATATTAATTTTTTGTGTTCTATGCAATCTGAGATAGTAAGAATTTCGTAAATAGCAAAAATCATTAATTATGTGTAACGCGGATTAATGTGAAACTATACAATTCAATAATATTTTATCTGTTTAGCTGTCAAAGTCAAATGTGACATTACTGCTTACTGACGTTTTATCTGTTTTTATTTCTAGTGGCCGGTGTTTTGATTTATTTTCATTTATGTGTTTTAAATTATCTATACTAATATTATAAAGAGGAAAACTTTGTTTGTTTGTTTGTAATGAATAGGCTCAAAAACTACTGGACCGATTTAAAAAATTCTTTCACCATTCGAAAGCTACATTATCCACGAGTAACATAGGCTATATTTTATCCCCGTACTCCCACGGGAACGGGAACTACGCGGGTGAAACCGCGGGACGTCCGCTAGTCTTTAATAAAGATGATTATATTTATTGCAATACAAAATGGTGCTAATTGAGCAAATTTCGGCTTGAACTGTCAACATTTTTGCAGATTACCGCGTAAGTCAGTCATTCATTTATCATTGTGTACGAGATTACCATTCTATGATATTTCTTTCAATGGGGTGTCAGTGGTTGATCATTGGAAAGTCATAATGACGCCATTATATAGTAGATCACGCGGTTTCACCCGCGTAGTTCCCGTTCCCGTGGGAGTACGGTGATAAAATATAGCCTATACGGATTCGGAAGAATCCCTCTAAGTAATGGTAAAAGAAATTTTGAAATCGGTCCAGTAGTTTTTGAGCCTATTCAATACAAACATACAAAAATACAAAGGTTTCCTCTTTATAATATTGAAAGTCATAATGACGCCATTATATAGTAGATCACGCGGTTTCACCCGCGTAGTTCCCGTTCCCGTGGGATTACGGTGATAAAATATAGCCTATACGGATTCGGAAGAATCCCTCTAAGTAATGGTAAAAGAAATTTTGAAATCGGTCCAGTAGTTTTTGAGCCTATTCAATACAAACATACAAAAATACAAAGGTTTCCTCTTTATAATATTAGTATAGATTACCAAACGTGTCAAAATCAACAATTATGAGATCAATGATCGACTATTCTGACACTATTGTAATAGCAGACTTGAGGCCCAGGACCATAGTTCCCAACAATATTCCGAATGCCTCTATCCATAGTGGTGTTTCCTACCTTTCCATTAAAATCTCCAATAATGAGAAATCTCTCTTTTTGGTATAGAAGTCCTCTATTTCCTCATCCCTGGCAGAACTTGTAGGAGCATAGACTTGAATAATGTTGAGTGGGATCGGTGATGCTAAGTTTAATGGAGATGATTCTATCATTAATAGGGTGGTACCCAAGCACCGAGTTTTAACATTGGAAATGTTTTTTCGATCGCTTCAGTATACTTAGCCACCCATTTTCTCTTAGACTGTGACATCGCCTTGGTGTCGTGAGTTTTATGGCTACATTAATGTTGGAGGTCTCAAAAGACGTGGTGAAAAAAAAAATTGAAAGAGTTCTAAACTTTTTTTGAAAATCGCAAAAATGTGAAAAATTCGATCAATTTTTTAGGGTATTTTGGTCAACTGTAATCAACTGTATCTCAAAAACTAAATGTGAAATCGAAAATATGAAAAAAAAACCGGCCAAGTGCGAGTCGGACTCGCGCACGAAGGGTTCCGTACCAATTATTATAAAAAAAATCACGTTTGTTGTATGGGAGCCCCCCTTAAATATTAATTTTATTCTGTTTTTTGTATTTGTTGTTATAGCGGCAACAGAAATAAATCATCTGTGAAAATTTCAACTGTCTAGCTGTCACGGTTCATGAGATACAGCCTGGTGACAGACAGACGGACAGACGGACAGACGGACAGACAGCGAAGTCTTAGTAATAGGGTTCCGTTTTTACCCTTTGGGTACGGAACCCTAAAAAAGCCCTCAGGGTATTGAGTTGAGCTACATTTGAAAAAAAACCGACCAAGAGCGTGTCGGGCCACGCTCAGTGTAGGGTTCCGTAGTTTCCCGTCCGTCACAATAAGTGTTTCCACTTATGAGTTTAAAGGTGGGACCCATCCATTATGTAAAAATGCTTGCACATACGAATATGCTACAAACTTAGTTCAGAAATTATTTTGTACAACTTTTTGTCTTTTTTGTACAAAAACTGTTGTTTCCATCAAGTTCAAAATGATTTTCCTAGAAAGTCCTTATAAAGTTCTAGTTTTCAGATTTTTTTCATATTTTCTAAACTTATGGTTCAAAAGTTAGAGGGGGGGGACACATTGTTTTTTACTTTTGGAGCTTCGATCAATACTATTATTGATCGAAGTTTTGGAGCGATTATTTCCGAAATTATTGACATTATCTAAATACGATTTTAGGAAACCCCTATTCATTTTTAAATACCTTTCCATCAATATATCACACGTTAGGGTTGAAATTAAAAAAAAAATCACTTCCCACTTTACATAATTATAGGGGGCTACCCTAATAAAACGTTTTTTTTCAAATTTTTATTTTACCACTTTGTCGGCGTGATTGATATACACATATTGGTACCAAATTTCAGCTTTCTAGTGCTAACGGTCACAGAGATTAAGCGAGGACGGACAGACGGACGGACGGACGGACAGACATGGCGAAACTATAAGGGTTCCTAGTTGACTACGGAACCCTAAAAACGGATCTCTGTATCACTAATAATCTAGGCAGGAAGGTGCCCTTTGTGTGGCGTAATTTTGGGGAGCCGCGCTCCTTATATGCGCTTCGCTTCGCTGATTTCTTATGGGACTGGGAGTGTTTAAGATTTGATCTTGAAATGTATGTATTTGTACCTATTTATTTGTAAATACGTATTTTGATTTAATTTTTATAATTATGTTAATTTACATTAATTCTTTAAAATTATTTTTGTCGGAGAAGGAATGGCAATAAAAAGCAATAGACCGAGAGTGCTGGAAAAAGAGAAGGAAGGCCTTATAGTATTATGCTATACTTACACTTCATATTCACCGTTCATAATACTATTTATCATGCTTTTTATTTGTTTATCTACACCCATGCTATAAATCCTCTATAAAGGTATCTGAAACAGTTAGCTTATGGCCAACGTTAAAACAGCCAGTGTCATAATAACCATTTTAGCACGCAAACGGGTGTTATAATGTTGTACTGAATTTCATTATGCAACTCGTTTTAAAAAAAGAACATTGTCTAGCACGTGCGATTCACTACCACAGCGCCGTAATTTAAAAAAAACTTATAGGTTAATTCGAATTCACGTCGTATCCCGCCATTTTTGTTCGACATTTGGATATTAGTATTGCATTATGTATTTTGTTGTTTACAAAAATGAGTGATACAAGCTTTGTGACTTTTGATAATTGAACAATCCAAAATGTAAATAATTATATTACTACACCTATACACGGTTTGTTTGTATTAAATACAAGCAATTAAACTTTTCATGAATTTACATAGACTTCTTAGAACACTGCAACACCCTATGGTTTCAGAACCTTTTATGGAGGATTCATATCATGGATGTAGATAAAGTCTTGTATGCAACTGTACGTAATTAGGTATTAAAACACTCATGTGATACTATTATCACACTCGGCTTCGCCTCGTGTGATAAACCCACATTCGTGCTTTAATACCCCTCATTATACTACAGTTGCATAAATAACTATTATGTATCTACACTTAGCAAATCGATTTAAATACGATTCTTTAACTTGGAAATAGCTGAAATAAAATATTATCAAAATTTTCATGTTGTGACACTTACGTCAAGCGTCAAATTGTCAAACTCTCAGTTATTTTTTATTTGCCTTTCTGCTTAGTCTATGATAGATACTTTTTGGTTTGTAAAATTTAAATTATTTTTATCAATATGTGTTCAGCCATTATATTTTGTAGATTATTACGATTGTTTACTAAATAACTTAATTTTAAATCTAAATATATAAAAGAAGAAACTAAATGACTGACTGATTGACTGACTGACTGACTGACTGACTGACTGACTGACTGACTGACTCATCTATCAACGCACAGCCCAAACCGCTGGGTCTACAGATTCCAAATTTGGCAAGTAAGTTCCTTATGTGGTCTAGGGGTGCACTAAGAAAGAATTTTTCAAAATTCACCCCCTAAGGGGGTTAAACGGGGTTCCAAAGTTTGTATGGGGAAACAAGATTAGTTAGACTATTTTATTCGAAACTTCACAGGAGTGCTCCTATTGATAAATGAGTAGAAACGGGTTTCAGAGTTTTTCAGAATTCAACCCCTAAGAGGGGGAAATGGGGTGGCAAAGTATAAAAATCAATACACAGCCCAAACCGCTGAGTCTAGAGATTCCAAATTTGGCAAGTAGGTTCCTTATGTGGTCTAAAGTTGCACTAAGAAAGGATTTTTCAAAATTCAACCCCTAAGGGGGTTAAACGGGGCTCCAAAGTTTGTATGGGTAAAACAAGATTAGTTAGACTATTTTATTCGAAACTTCACAGGAGTGCTCCTATTGACAAATAGTAGAAACGGGTTTCAGGTTTTTTCAGAATTCAACCCCTAAGAGGGGGAAATGGGGTGGCATAGTATAAAAATCAATGCACAGCTCAAACCGCTGAGTCTAGAGATTCCAAATTTGGCACAAAGGTTCTTTATTAGGTTTTGGGGTGCATTAAGAAAGGATTTTTCAAAATTAACCCCCTTAGGGGTTGGAACGGGAGTCCAAAGATTACATGGGGAAATAAGATTAGTTAGACTACTTTATTCGAAACTTAACAGGAGTACTCCTATCGATAAATGAGTTAACGTTTGTGTTTCAGGTTTTTTCAGAATTCAACCCCTAAAGGGGGAAATGGGGTAACAAAGCCTGAAATTCAACATAGGTATTGTTTGTATGGTGAATTGGGTTGGGTGTATTACAAAAACAACGATTTTAAAATTTAATGTGGCGGCCCTAAAATAACATCATTCCCTGTTGGGGTGCGATGGGGTTGAAATGTCTAAAAATCAATATGGGTGTCGACACCGAGATAATCAGATGTGCTGATTACGAAAATGGCATTTATTTTGAGATCCAGAAGATGGCAGATTCGACTTCTATACAGGGTTATTGTTGATTTATTGTGATGATTGTGATAACGATGATAATGATTGTGATAGTGATTGTGATAGTGATTGTGATAGTGATTGTGATAGTGATTGTGAGAGTGATTGTGATAGTGATTGTGATAGTGATTGTGATAGTGATTGTGATAGTGATTGTGATAGTGATTGTGATTGTGATAGTGATTGTGATTGTGATAGTGATAGTGATTGTGATTGATAGTGATTGTGATAGTGAATGTGATAGTGAATGTGATAGTGAATGTGATAGTGAATGTGATAGTGAATGTGATAGTGAATGTGATAGTGAATGTGATAGTGAATGTGATAGTGAATGTGATAGTGAATGTGATAGTGAATGTGATAGTGAATGTGATAGTGAATGTGATAGTGAATGTGATAGTGAATGTGATAGTGAATGTGATAGTGAATGTGATAGTGAATGTGATAGTGATTGTGATTGTGATTGTGATTGTGATTGTGAATGTGATAGTGATAGTGATAGTGATAGTGATAGTGATAGTGATAGTGATAGTGATAGTGATAGTGATAGTGATAGTGATAGTGATAGTGATAGTGATAGTGATAGTGATAGTGATAGTGATAGTGATAGTGATAGTGATAGTGATAGTGATAGTGATAGTGATAGTGATAGTGATAGTGATAGTGATAGTGATAGTGATAGTGATAGTGATAGTGATAGTGATAGTGATAGTGATAGTGATAGTGATAGTGATAGTGATAGTGATAGTGATAGTGATAGTGATAGTGATAGTGATAGTGAATGTGATAGTGAATGTGATAGTGAATGTGATAGTGAATGTGATAGTGAATGTGATAATGATAGTGATTGTGAATGTGATTGTGAATGTGATTGTGAATGTGATAGTGATTGTGAATGTGATAGTGATAGTGATAGTGATAGTGATAGTGATAGTGATAGTGATAGTGATAGTGATTGCGATTGCGATTGCGATTGCGATTGCGATTGCGATTGCGATTGCGATTGCGATTGCGATTGCGATTGCGATTGCGATTGCGATTGCGATTGCGATTGCGATTGCGATTGCGATTGCGATTGCGATTGCGATTGCGATTGCGATTGCGATTGCGATTGCGATAGTGATAGTGATAGTGATAGTGATAGTGACAGTGACAGTGACAGTGACAGTGATAGTGATAGTGATAGTGATAGTGATAATGACAGTGGTTGTGGTAGTGATGGTGGTTGTGATAGTAATGGTGATTTTGATGATAATAATAAATTGTGATTATTATGAAATTTGGCACATATATAGTTTGTAACCTGGATTAACATGTAGGATACTATTTATCCCTTTATTATGATTCAGTGGGACAATTACCAAACTTTACGCGGGCGAAGCCGCGGGCAACAGCTAGTTATATCTATAAAATTCTTTACGCACTCATGAATATGTCCTGGCCGACTACACTTGTCAGATGAGATGATGGCCACACTAAGAAAACTAATATTTGAAAATCTAAAAAGAAAGACTACTTTGGAGAAACGAGCTGACGGACGGGCTGAAAGGTCGACTCTTGGATCGATTAGATGAGCATCAGATAATCGCTTGGTTTTCGCTGTCAGAAACTTAAACTACCCAGGGGATCCAGCTAAAGATCCACCTGGGACTATTACTCCCGATCTTCGGAAGCTAACTGCGTGCCTGACTTTCCACTTGTCTCGCAAAATTATCCTGACGCTGAGCTATTCTGGCCCTGAAATCTACGCTGCCCTACTACAGAGCTGACCTGTTGGACTCTGAGATCTGCACGATGCCCTTCCAGCTGAGGTTTCCTGAAGGTGATCCTCGACGTCTCACTGGTATTGACCTTGTTGAAGCAAAGAGGTTTTGCTGAAATAATCTCAGGCAGGTTATAATTTTATGTTTTTAATATTGTTGTCTGAGATATGTCACTTCTGAATAAAATGGTATTTTCGGTTGTCAATGATTTTTTCAATGTATTTTATTTTAACCGTTTCATTATGTTTTGATAATCACGATCTACTGTTATTAGAGAAACCTCAAGTAACAGGGAACCTCTAACAGGTTATGGGCCCAGAACATGCCCAGAACATGCCCAGAACTGAAACACCAAATAACAAAAATATTTTTTTAAAAAGTCGATGGAACTTTGAGAAGAAAGTTCTAGAAAAATCTCTAAAAAATGTCTGCAGCAGGAGATAGCGCGCAGCAATCGACTAGTTCGGGTGGATTACCGTCGATTGAGCGACTCGATGGTAGTTCAAACTATTCAAACTGAAAGTTTGACATGGAGTGTGTGTTGGTTCATGACGAGCTATGGAACTACATCATTGCCGAACCAGACGTAGCAGACGCGAACGCTGTAAAGAGGGATCAAAAGGCAAGAGCGAAAATATGTCTTATGATCAACAAAAGTTGCAAGGTGAACGTGAAAAGTGCGAAAACGGCAAAGCAAGCATTGGATGCCCTGAGGTCAGCGTATGAAGACAAGGGAATAAATAACAAATGCAGGTTATTATCTCGCCTTGTAAGCATAAAACTGGTACAGTTTACCTCGGTACCGGAGTATGTGACGGAGGTCATGAAGGTATCCCAACAGCTTAACGACCTTGGCAAGGAGATTGATGACGAGTTGTTAGCCACCTTAATGCTACAGGGACTAACGGAAGAGTTTATGCCCATGAGACTAGCCCTGGAGAACACAACAACTACACTTACCACAGACTATGTCAAGACGAAGCTGCTTCAATTGACTTCATACCGGAGTGAGTCAAATCAGAGTGAAGCAGCCCTTACCTCCAGATCCAAGAGAAGACCAAATACAACACAGAAGAAGTGTATACCACCGTCACAGAAGACCACAAAATGCTTCATTTGTGATTCTGGGCAGCATAAAGCACGAGACTGCCCTGATAATCCCCGGAAGAAGGCGACGGCGCACGCTACGATGCACACAGCGGTGCATGCAGCGGCGGACACTGTAGACGACGGAGCGCTCCACAGTGCCATGGCGACGTCTACCTCTTCAAGCAGATACGAGTTCATCGTGGATACGGGAGCATCAGAACACATGACGTATAATAGGGAGTGGTTGAGAAATTATGTTAAGCATAATAAGATAGAGATTTCATGTGCGGATGGCGGTAAAGTATATGGTATAGGAAAAGGAGATGTGGTAAGTAAAGATGGAAGGAATGTGTGTGTAACAGGAGCTATGGATGTACCTGACCTAGCAGTGAACTTACTGAGCGTGAGTACATTGGTAAAGAGAGGAAGGGTAGTAGTATTTTCTAAGGCTGGATGCGAGATTTATGACTCGAATGATTGCGTAGTGAAAGGAAAAGTGACTGTAAGGTGTATAGAAGAGAGAGGTGTTTACAAACTTAAACATTATCCACAGTGCACGGCACCGAAGGCGGCGCTAGCGACTGACGTACACGACGGTGAGTCACTGGAGTTATGGCATCGGAGGATGGGCCACCTTGGAGTACGCAATCTAAAGCTAATGAGAGATAAGTTAGCAAACGGGGTAAGTTTTCAAGATTCTAATAATAGGTTAGAATGCATTGCTTGTCTGTTAGGAAAACAGACAAGGCAGCCCTTTTCAAAGCAGAAGGCTTCTAGAGCCAAGGATGTACTGGAGCTTGTACATTCTGACATCTGTGGGCCTATGAGTGTTGAATCGTTTACAGGTTTTAAATATTTCATGACATACATAGATGATAAAACGCGGAAAACGTTCATGTATGCACTTAGGAGAAAGAGTGAGGCCGTAGAGAAACTTAAAGAGTTTAAGGTTCTTGTAGAGACACAGACCGGCAAGAAACTGAAAGCAATCCGGACAGATAACGGGAAAGAGTACGTCAACAAGGAGATGGAACAATTTACCAAAGAGAATGGTATTGTTCACCAGCTAGCCGTCGAATATACTCCTCAGATGAACCCATGCGCGGAGAGAGCGAACAGGACAATTTGCGAGAAAAGCAGAAGTATGTTGCAGGAAGCAGGCTTGGATGAGTGTTTCTGGGCGGAGGCCGTCAGACATGCAGTTTATCTGAAGAACCGCTCACCAACGATCGCTGTCCACAACATGACGCCAGAAGAAGCCTGGACTGGCAAGAAAACTGACGTAAGTCACATTAAAGTGTTTGGATGTTAGGCGTACATGCATATTCCTGACCAGAAACGCAAGAAATGGGATCCTAAGAGTAAAGAGCTTATTCATGTAGGATATGAAGAGAACACGAAAGCGTATAGGTTAGTTGACCCTGTTACACACAACGTGTACAGAGCGCGCGACGTTGTATTTTTTGAAAATACTCCAGCTGGCAACAAAGGCTTCTGCCTTTGCTTTCATCAGTGGTACCAATAACGGACGTACTCAGTGATGAGGCACCATCTATACAGCCAAGTACTAGTGTAGAACCTGTTGCTGCTACTAGAGTAGAACCGCCGCTTCAAGGACAAGGTGGTGATGGAGGGAGAGGCTCTCCCCAGTCTGAGAACGAAGAGTGGGCTACATCCGATGAAAGAGGACAATCAGATGTTGAAGAAACCTCCCATAATGATGAGATATCAGGCAGGAGATACCCACTACGAGTAAGGAAACCAAAACAATTTCCAGATTTTGTAGCCTATCAAGCGGCTAATGTACTTCAAGATCCTTTAACTGTCCAGGATGCATTATCGAGAGAGGATAAAGCAAAGTGGAAAGTTGCAATTGTGGAGGAGTTAGAGGCTCTCAAGAAAAATAAAACGTGGACGCTAGTGAAGCCACCGAGGTCGTGTAACATCGTTGATTCGAAATGGATTTTTCGAATCAAAGAAGAGGTGGGGGAAAGATCTGTTACAAGGCACGACTCGTTGCAAGAGGCTTCAGTCAACGCAGAGGCGTTGATTATTTCGAAACGTTTGCGCCTGTGGTAAGGCACAGTTCGTTGAGAGTTCTGATAGCTTTAGCAGCTAAAATGGATTTAAAAATAGACCAAATGGATGTGAAAACAGCATTCCTAAATGGGAACTTGAGTGAAGTCGTTTACATGAAACAACCGGAGGGTTTTCAAGTAAGAGGCAAAGAAAATCATGTGTGTCTTTTAGAAAAGGCTTTATATGGTCTTAAGCAGGCTCCACGGGCGTGGAACACAAGACTTCATTCTGAGCTTCTGAGGTTGAAGTTCAAGAGATCAGAGAATGAACCGTGTGTCTACATGAGAGCACAGGATGGTAAATTGATCATCGTTGCAATTTATGTAGATGACCTGTTAATATTTTGGAATAATGAGCAGGAGATGCTCTCACTCAAGAAAGAGTTAAAATTGATCTTTGAGATGAAAGATCTAGGCAGAGCTGAACTGATGCTAGGAATTCATATAGATCAGGGTCTTAATGGCATTAAGCTACATCAAGAGAAATATGTAGATAAGCTTTTAAAAGCATTTAATATGGAAAACTGCAAACCAGTGATGACACCAGCTGTACCAGGACAGAGGCTAGAAAAGGTTCCAAGTGATAAGAAGTTGGATGAGAAAATCCCTTATAGATCTTTAATAGGCTCACTTATGTATTTAGCAGTCTGTACGAGACCTGATATAGCTCACGTGGTCAATTATTTGAACCAGTTCAATGAATGCTACAGCGAGCAACATTGGATTGCGGCTAAAAGAGTGCTTCGATACCTGAAGGGTACAAAGAAGCTAGGAGTGATGTACTCAAGTGAGAAACGCCAAGAAATGGTAGAAGGCTATGCTGATGCCGATTATGCTGGTGAATGCGATCGACGTTCATATTCCGGCATAGTATTCTTAATTCAAGGAGGAGCAGTTTCGTGGTCAAGTACTAAACAGCGCACTGTGGCACCTAGCACTGCAGAGGCAGAGTATGTCTCAATGTCAGAGGCAGCTAAGGAAGCCGTGTTCCTAAGGCGATTTGTTTTGGAACTGACTGGAAAAGAATACCAACGAGCTTTAACGGTATTTTCAGATAGTCAGTCTGCAATTGCCATTGCATATAATCCAGTTCACCACCAACGCACGAAGCATATTGATGTGAGATATCACTTTGTGCGAAATGCAGTTGAAGCAGAGGATATAAGGTTAGAGTATCGCGAAACTGAGAGGATGGTTGCGGATATTCTTACCAAGCCTCTCCCCAGAGGCAAGTTTGAGTGGTGTGTTAAGAGTATGGGTTTGTGTGTATGAGAACGCGGTGTATTGAGAGTAGTGTGTGTTGTGTGTTGTTTGTATGTATGCATGAGATTAAGGAGGAGTGTTGAAGCAAAGAGGTTTTGCTGAAATAATCTCAGGCAGGTTATAATTTTATGTTTTTAATATTGTTGTCTGAGATATGTCACTTCTGAATAAAATGGTTTTCGGTTGTCAATGATTTTTTCAATGTATTTTATTTTAACCGTTTCATTATGTTTTGATAATCACGATCTACAGTTATTAGAGAAACCTCAAGTAACAGGGAACCTCTAACAGACCTGCTACCCTGACGCCTGTTCCCGTTCCTACAGTGGTGAACTCATTCTTATCCATCTAAGTGCGTGAACTATAAAACTATAGAGAGTGCGTGCTAGGTAGGTGTTTTATATAACTAGCTGTATTTTATATCTTTCCCCTAATTAAATTTTAAATTGAACAAGTCTGCTTATCCTTTTATTCAATAGGAGCAAGTAGATTTGTTACAATTTGGCGCCCCCCGTAAAATCAACTCGAACCCACTCATTTATTTTCAAAATTAAAAAAAAAAACGAACACTAGTATTTCTTTTTGGACTCCTAATTTGGCTTACTTTTTTGAATATTAACTAATTTATTTTTCTTCTTCAGCTCTCCTCTTGAAGACTCTTCTATTCGACTCAACTCTTCTACAACTAAACATCATCTAGGTATTCTTCACCCCTACACACATACCGTTATCGAAAGATAATTGGCACCCTTCGGCCTCTTGGGAGTCTTAACCTATCTTGTGGTCACTACAAAGGTTGGAGACTGGCTTACTCTACGACGGCTATTGGAGAATATCCCGTAGACGTTTCCTCCTACACATAACTCTCTACCAATACATCACTACACTGCATCCCACATACTTGCACACCACGTCGTTTACCTACTGGTAATCGTACTCAGTCTTCGCTTGGCGTGTTTTTAAAACCATCTCGTGGTCACTACCGAGTTAGGGGACTGAGACACTTCACGACAGAAACAAGAGAATATCCTGTGGACGTTTTTACAAACCTATACATCTACGTAACTCCTATTACAAATACTTCACTATCCTCCTACACACTTATTATATATATTTATACATATTTCATCTGGAAATCATACCGAAGTAAGTTTAGCATCGTGGGTTCTCAAAATATTTTTCAACTTGATATTTGTCATTGGTTGCTAGGTAAGGCCATGGAGTATTATGGGCATGGAGTACTAGTCTATTTGCGCGGTGACAAAACTAGGTACTAAAGTTTATCAAACTTTGCGGTGGCAATCATATGTACTAAACTGTATGCTTTAGTTCCGAATTTTGCCATCAACAAAAATAAGTTTTTCTTGGTTTACGATTTTTAACTTTCTTTTAGCGTATTATTATTAAATCGGACCCTCTTGAGTCCTAAATCCTAAGAGTGTGAGTCTTGAACACTCTCTAGTCCACGCTCTCTAACATTTGAGTTTTCTTTAACTCAGACCCCTCTTGAGTAATTGATTTCATCAATTTTTATTTATCTTCTTTCAACATTAATTTCTTAATCATGGATAGAATTATTTTCTTTGAACTTTTAAACAAAGCTGAGCTTGAATATGAAATCAAAATAAGATTAGAAGAACCAAATGATACAGTAATACAGCTTAAAAAACAAATTCTTCAACTCGCACCTCGTTCTCCTTCTAAAGATATTTTAGACTCGATATTAGAAGTTAAAACTGATTAAGGCGAACTTACCACTACTCTAAATTATATCGAATCAAAAATACAATCGTTAGAACAGGGTAACCAAGGACTAAACAAAAAAATTAAAACCTTTATTAATCATCTTTATTTTCGACTTGAGAGGATTGATATTGATTCAGATCCCTCAGAGGTGAATCGTTTATCTCAAACTAAAGAAAGATTTCTCACCTTAGAATCAAAATTTAATTCTTTAACAACTTTTTCCAACGACTTCAACTCTCAACCTATAGAAATCAACCGTCCTTCTTCGACTCCTAACAGCCCCAATGACACAATGTTTCATACTATGCTTCCCGACATTCAGTCAAACTCTATTCCTAATAATTCCCTTAACGAATTAAAACGAATAAAATATGACGGAAAGTCGTGTCCGCGTTCCTTTATACAGAAAATTCAGGAATTTAGTAATTCTAGAATATTTCTCGAGACAAATTATTAGATCATGCGTTTGAATTATTAACTGATAACGCTTTACATTGGTATGGTTTCAAACGTGATTCTTTGTTATCATGGAGCGAACTTTGCGAAGCTTTGATTACATGGATAGAATTATTTTCTTTGAACTTTTAAACAAAGCTGAGCTTGAATATGAAATCAAAAGAAGATTAGAAGAACTAAAAGAAACAGTATTAATACAGCTTAAAAAACAAATTCTTCAACTCGCACCTCGTTCTCCTTCTAAAGATATTTTAGACTCGATATTAGAAGTTAAAACTGATTAAGACAAACTTACCACTACTCTAAATTATATCGAATCAAAAATACAATCGTTAGAACAGGGTAACCAAGGACTAAACAAAAAAATTAAAACCTTTATTAATCATCTTTATTTTCGACTTGAGAGGATTGATATTGATTCAGATCCCTCAGAGGTGAATCGTTTATCTCAAACTAAAGAAAGATTTCTCACCTTAGAATCAAAATTTAATTCTTTAACAACTTTTTCCAACGACTTCAACTCTCAACCTATAGAAATCAACCGTCCTTCTTCGACTCCTAACAGCCCCAATGACACAATGTTTCATACTATGCTTCCCGACATTCAGTCAAACTCTATTCCTAATAATTCCTTTAACGAATTAAAACGAATAAAATATGACGGAAACTCGTGTCCGCGTTCCTTTATACAGAAAATTCAGGAATTTAGTCATTCTAGAATATTTCTCGAGACAAATTATTAGATCATGCGTTTGAATTATTAACTGATAACGCTTTACATTGGTATCGTTTCAAACGTGATTCTTTGTTATCATGGAGCGAACTTTGCGAAGCTTTGATTACATGGATAGAATTATTTTCTTTGAACTTTTAAACAAAGCTGAGCTTGAATATGAAATCAAAAGAAGATTAGAAGAACCAAAAGAAACAGTATTAATACAGCTTAAAAAATAAATTCTTCAACTCGCACCTCGTTCTCCTTCTAAAGATATTTTAGACTCGATATTAGAAGTTAAAACTGATTAAGACGAACTTACCACTACTCTAAATTATATCGAATCAAAAATACAATCGTTAGAACAGGGTAACCAAGGACTAAACAAAAAAATTAAAACCTTTATTAATCATCTTTATTTTCGACTTGAGAGGATTGATATTGATTCAGATCCCTCAGAGGTGAATCGTTTATCTCAAACTAAAGAAAGATTTCTCACCTTAGAATCAAAATTTAATTCTTTAACAACTTTTTCCAACGACTTCAACTCTCAACCTATACAAATCAACCGTCCTTCTTCGACTCCTAACAGCCCCAATGACACAATGTTTCATACTATGCTTCCCGACATTCAGTCAAACTCTATTCCTAATAATTCCTTTAACGAATTAAAACGAATAAAATATGACGGAAACTCGTGTCCGCGTTCCTTTATACAGAAAATTCAGGAATTTAGTCATTCTAGAATATTTCTCGAGACAAATTATTAGATCATGCGTTTGAATTATTAACTGATAACGCTTTACATTGGTATCGTTTCAAACGTGATTCTTTGTTATCATGGAGCGAACTTTGCGAAGCTTTGATTACAGACTTTGGCGGTTTTGACTATGACTATAAATTATTAGAAGCCATCAATAGTCGAACTCAGGGCAAAGATGAACCTATGGTTATTTTTGTTTCCATACTAACTGGCATGTTTTCCAGACTTTCAGAAAAACTAACGGAAACTAAAAAACTCCAAATTATTATTCGTAACATTCGACCTTGCTATTCACCTTACATCGCGAATAATAACATTAATTCTTTTGATGCGCTTATTTCATGTTGTCGAAAATATGAAGAATTCTTGGATAAAGAGAAACTTTTCAACGAACCTCAAACTACTAATAATCCTATAACTGTTGAATTTAACTATAAATCTACTAACTTAACATCAAAGCCCTCAACTTCTGACGCGTTCCCTCCTAGAACAAATTTTAATCGTTTTAACAATAAACCTAAAGTTAATACAATTAATAAAGTTAATTATAATGCTTTTTGTGTACGCTGCCGCACTAATGGTCATACACTAACTAATTGCTCTCAACCTCGTTCATTAATTATTTGTTTTAGATGTGGTTTAAAAGATGTTAAATTTA
Organism: Xestia xanthographa; assembly: GCA_905147715.2. NCBI lineage: Eukaryota > Metazoa > Arthropoda > Insecta > Lepidoptera > Noctuidae > Xestia > Xestia xanthographa. Next base: position 7,953,322 of record LR990660.1, on the reverse strand, counting down.
CCGACTGTCCTAACTGTAATCAAACTAACAACTCAAAAAACTAAACAACGACTTGGGTAATAAAAACTTTAATCAATCAGACTGGCATGATTGGTTACAAACTATAAAAAATTTCTTTCATTGTTACAAAATAACTTCACTATACGATAGTGAAAAATATTTTAATCGTCCTTTTATTGATATTTCTATCAATGACAAAATATTTTCCGGCTTACTAGATAGCGGTAGTTCTATTACAATACTTGGTAATAACTCTCACCTAGAAATTTTAAAATTAGGCTTCACGTTATCCAAGTCTTTTTCTATGGCGATTACTACTGCCAGTAATCATAAAAGTAAATCCCTTGGCTCAATTGATATTCCGATTAGATACAATAATCAAACTCATCTAATTCAAGCCTTCGTATTTCCTAATATATCTCCTTCAACTATTTTAGGAGTCGACTTTTGGAAAAAGTTTAATCTTATTCCACACATACTTTCTTCGGCTTTTAAAGCTAATACTAAATGTTCAGTGGTTACTAAAACTACTAAACAAATACTTCCTTACAATCATCTCTCGTTAGAGCAAAAGACTATCGCTGATGATATGATTAAACGATTTAAAGCTATATCCTTCGAAAGTAGAGGAGTACTGGGTCGCACTCATCTTATTAGTCACCATATTGATACAGGTGACACTCCTCCAATTAAACAACGATGTTATCGTCTTTCCCATGTAAAACAAAAAGCTCTCATTATAGAAGTCGATAAAATGTTAGAATGGGGCGTTATTGAAAAATGCGATCTCCGGTTATCATTACACCTAAAAAGAATGGTGAATGGCGATTCTGTGTTGATAGTCGTAAACTAAATTCAGTTACTCATAGAGACGCGTACAGCCTACCGTTTGTTAATGAAATTTTAGATAACCTTAAAAACGCTAAACGCATCGATATTGCTAAAGCGTTTTGGGAAATTCCTTTAAAAGAAGAAGCGGATAAAGATAAAACAGCTTTTTATGTCCCTGGTCGCGGTATGTATCGCTTTGTTATCATGCCGTTTGGTTTAACTAATGCTCCAGCTACTCAGCAAAGATTTATGAACATGATAAATGATGTTTATTTTGCAAGTAGGTTTTTACAAACACTTTTACACGTTGCAAATGGGTTGTCTAAAAAATTTCAACCCAGATTTTTTTTTTTTCAACATTTCACTGGTTTGGCTATGATAATGATAAATGATGTTTATTTTGCAAGTAGGTTTTTACAAACACTTTTACACGTCATTTTTTAAAACTAGATGGGGCCGGTGTTTCGTACCTGACTACTCTGAGAAGAAACAGCCGAAACAAACTCAGAGGTCCTCTTTTAAAGTCCAGAAAATTTTGCTCAATTCACATGAGGACTATGCAGATTAGTGTCTGAGATGGTCTTTTGAAGAAAGAACCATACAGATTTGAGTGGACCTGTCCAGTCAGTGCAAGCATTTGTCAGTTAACGTGTAGCTCGACTTATAACTTAAGGAGCTCAACGTGCTACAACGTGCGCAACATGCTTTTTACTCCTGATTTTGATAATAAGGTCTTTTGTTACCTTGATGATATAATAATCATCTCTGAATCATGTGAAGAGCATATATCTCTTATCTAGTTAAAGTTCTTGAGAAATTAACGTTTGCTAGATTAACTTCGATAAAAGTCAATTCTTTAAAAATGAACTTAAATACTTAGGGTACATAGTAGATGAAAACGGTTTAACGTCAGATCCGGCTAAAATTAAAGCAATACTCGAATTCCCTACTCCCACTTCTCGTAAAGAAGTAAGAAAATTTATTGGAACTTGTAGTTGGTTTCGACGTTTTATTCCCAACTTCAGCACAATTGCAACTCCACTTAATAAATTAACTTCTTCCGGTAAAAACGCCCCTAAATTCATTTGGGATAAAGATGCTACTCTGGCTTTTAATAAACTAAAAGAAGCTCTTGTTACTACTCCTATACTTGCTTGTCCTGACTACGATCTCCCTTTCTCTGTACATTGTGATGCTTCTAACTTTGCCATTGGAGGTATGTTAACACAAGTAAAAGATGACAAAGAAGTAGTTATAGCTTATATGAGCAAATCTCTTAATAAAAACGAACGAAATTACTCAACTACACAAAGAGAAACTCTTGCGGTCATTTCAGCTTTAAAACATTGGCGTTTTTATATCGATAATGGTAAACAATTCACTGTTTATACAGACCACGCAGCACTTAAATGGTTTCTTAAATTATCCAATCCATCTGGTAGACTCGCGCGGTGGGCTCTTAGGTTGTCATCTTTTAATTTTATTCTAAAACACAAAAGAGGTAAAGACAATTTAGTCCCTGATTTACTCTCTCGTAATTCTAATTCATATCCACTTGGCGTTAATCCTGTGACACTTGATCCCCAATCTATATCTCCAGCATTAGAACACTATAACAAACTACTTTTAGAATGTCGTAGCAATCCTGATCAATATCCTAATTATACTATTCGTGAAAATAAATTATTTCGCTATACTCAATCTCCTCACGCGTTAACTGAAGATTTCGCGTGGAAAGAAGTTCCTCATCCTAGTCTCCGGGAAACCCTTGTCAAAGATAATCATGGGTCCCCAGTTTAACCTCATCTAGGAATCTTTAAAACTTATAAAAAATTACCACTTCTATATTACTGGCCAGCTATGTTTAAGGATATCGCTAGAATAATTTCTATCTGTGATAACGCAAAACACTCTCCCTTTGGCCTTATAGGTAAACCAAAAATTTGTTCCAGGCCCTTTCAAACAATTTCTTTGGATCTAATGGGTCCTCTACCTATGACTAGACGTAGAAATCAATTTATCCTAATGGTTAATTTGTTGTTTTACTAAATATTCCCTGATTTTTCCACTAAAACAAGCTACTAGTGCTAACATCATCTCTAACTTGGAAATTTTTTGTGTTTCTAGTTCATGGAGTACCTCAAACTATTATTATGGACAATGGATCTCAATTTCAATCTCATGAATTTCACAGCTTTCTGGGCAGATATAATATACCTTACATATTTTTCTCTCCTCACTATTGCCCCCAAGTTAATCCTACGGAAAGATACAATCTATCTATCTATCTTCTATCTATCTATAATAATTATTATTATTATTATAAATATAAAAACAAAAGGCCTGATTGACTGACTGACTGACTGACTCATCAACGCCCAGCCCAAACCCTTGGACCTAGAAAGCTGAAATTTTGCACAGAGGTTTCCTTTATAATGTAGACAAAGAATAAGGAAGGATTTTTAGAAATTCAACCCCTAAGGGAGTTAAATAGGGGATGGAAGTTTGTATGAAAGTCCGTCAGTTTTAAAGTTAGGATCTTCAAATGTTGTGTTTAGGCTGACAATTAAAAAATAATTTACACGTGTTTCAGCGTTTTCCATAATTCTATCCCCAAAGGGTTAAAAAGGGGATGAAGCTGTTGTGTATGAAAGTCCGTCAGTTTTAAAGTTAAGATCTTTAAATGTTGTGTTTAGGCTGACAATTAAAAATTAATTGATATGTGTCTCAGCGTTTTTCACAATTCCACCCTCGAAGGGTTAAAAAGGGGGATGAAGTTGTTTATGGAAAATCGTCAGTTTTAAAGTTAGGATCTTCAAATTTTGTGTTTAGGCTGATGATTAGAACTTAATTGATATGTGTCTCAGCGTTTTTCATAATTCTACCCCAAAAGGGTTAAAAAGGGGATGAAGCTGTTGTGTATAATAGTCCGTCAGTTTCAAAGTTAGGATCTTAAAATTTTGTGTTTAGGCTTATGATTAAAAATTAATTGATACGTTCTCAGTGTTTTTCACAATTCCACCCCCGAAGGGTTAAAAAGGGGGATGAAGTTGTTTATGGAAAATCATCAGTTTTAAAGTTAGGATCTTCAAATGTTGTGTTTAGGCTGACAAATAAAAATTAATTTATACGTGTTTCAGCGTTTTCCATAATTCTACCCCCAAAGGGTTAAAAAGGGGATGAAGCTGTTGTGTATGAAAGCCCGTCAGTTTTAAAGTTAAGATCTTTAAATGTTGTGTTTAGGCTGACATTTAAAAATTAATTGATATGTGTCTCAGCGTTTTTCACAATACCACCCTCGAAGGGTTAAAAAGGGGGATGCAGTTGTTTATGGAAAATCGTCAGTTTTAAAGTTAGGATCTTCAAATTTTGTGTTTAGGCTGATGATTAAAACTTAATTGATATATGTCTCAGCGTTTTTCATAATTCTATCCCAAAAGGGTTAAAAAGGGGATGAAGCTGTTGTGTATGAAAGTCCGTCAGTTTTAAAGTTAGGATCTTCAAATTTTGTGTTTAGGCTTATGATTAAAAATTAATTGATACGAGTCTCAGCGTTTTTCATAATACCACCCCCGAAGGGTTAAAAAGGAGAATGAAGTTGTTTATGGAAAGTCCTTAATTTTCGAAGTAAAACTCACTAAATTTATTATTTAGGCTTATGGTTGGAAGCTAACGCAACGCTGTTTTTAAAAATTTCAAACTTTAAGGGGGGGGGGGGGGGTGAATGATGAAAAGGGGGCTTTATCTGTACAAAAAATAAAATTGAAGTGTCTGTTTGTAATATTAAAACAACCGCATTTTACTACATGCATATGAATGTATATAGGGTACATATACCAAAATAACATTTATTTTAATTTTTGTCTGTTGTCTGTTTGTCCCGGCTAATCTCTGGAACGGCGGGACCGATTTTGCCGGGATAGCTGATGAAATAAGGAGTAACTTAGGCTACTTATATTTTAGATAAAGTCTTCTGGCGCAGTCGGGTAAAAATATATTAAAGAAGAAGAAACTGACTGACTGACATATCAACGCACAGCCCAAATCACTGGGTCTACAGATTCCAAATTTGGCAAGTAGGTTTCTTATGTGGTCAAGGAGTGCACTAAGAAAGGATTTTTCAAAATTCACTCCTTAAGGGGGTGAAAAAGGGCTCCAAAGTTTGTATGGGGAATCAAGATTAGTTAAACTGTTTTATTCGAAACTTAACAGGAGTACTCCTATCGATAATTTAGTAAACATTTGTGTTTCAGGTTTTTTCAGAATTAAACCCCAAGAGAGGGAAATGAGGTGACAAAATATAAAAATCAATGCACATGTCTAGAGATTCCAAATTTGTCACATAGGTTCCTTATGAGGTTTAGGGGTGCACTAAGAAAGGATTTTAATAGGAAAAACAGTGATTGTGAAAAAAATATTCAATGCTGTTTTGGAAAACGTCTTTAGACAATTGAACTGGGATGAATTTGGCATTAATATAAACGGGGAAAACTTACACCACCTTAGATTTGCAGACGATCTCATTCTTTTTGCAGAGAACCCCACCACACTTCAAACCATGCTTCAACAACTAGCATCGGAAAGCAAAAAAGCAGGGCTAACAATGAATACGAGCAAGACCAAATTGATGTCAAATATGGAAAAAGTCAAAATAGAAGTGGAAGAAGAAGAGATTGAATATGTAGACGAGTATATATATCTCGGACAGATTATAGCTGTAAAAGATTTGTCCACTAAAGAAGTTAACCGAAGAGTAAATAACACTTGGCAAAGATACTGGTCTCTTAAAGAAATAATGAAAAATAAAACTGTACCCGTTTCAGAAAAAAGGAAGCTATACAACACCTGCATTCTTCCATGTCTCACGTACGGCTGCCAGACCTGGCCATTATCACGAAAAATCGAACATACGCTATGTGTATGTCAAAGAGGAATGGAGAGGAGCATGCTGAACCTAAGACTTCAAGACAAATGGAAAGCTACGAAAATAAGGAACATCACTAAAGTGGCAGACGTTAGAGTAAAAACCAGAACACTCAAATGGAAATGGACAGGTCATATGATGAGAGCTAAGATGGAAAAATGGACCAAAAAAGTCACAGAGTGGTACCCAAGAAATGGAAAAAGACGTAGAGGAAGACAGATGAAAAGGTGGGAGGATGATCTGCCAAAGGGCTGGCGAAGAACTGCTCTGGATAGAAATAATTGGAGGGAAATAGAGGAGGCCTATGTCGCAAGACAGCCTGACCTGGTAGCTGATTAGTTTTAAGTTAATGTATTACTAGTTTATGTATTAGGGTCAGAGTAAAATAAAGGCTATTTTTTTTTTTTTTTATTTTTTTTTTTATTTTTTTTTTATTTTTTTTTTTTTTATTTATTTATTTTAAGAAAGGATTTTTCAAAATTCACCCCCTAAGGGGCTGAAACGGGGGTCCAAAATTTACATGGGGAAATAACATAAATTAGACTATTTTATTCGAAACTTAACAGGAGTACTCCTATCGATAAATGAGTAAACATTTGTGTTTCAGGTTTTTTCAGAATTCAACTCCTAATATGGAGAAATGGGGTGACAAAGTCTGAAAATCAACTCACAGCCCAAACCACTGGGTCTTGAGATTTAAAATTTAGCACGCGTAGGTTTCTTATGAGGTCTAACGGTGCACTAAGAAAGGATTTATCAAAATTTACTCCCTAAGGGGTGAAACGGAAGTCGAAAGTTTGTATGGGGAAACAAGATTAGTTAGACTGTTTTATTCGAAACTTCACAGGAGTACTCCTATCGATAAATGGGTAGAAACGGGTTTCAGGTTTTTTCAGAATTCAACCCCTAAAGGGGGAAATGGGTTTGGTATTGTTTGTATGGTGTATCGGGTCGGGTGTATTACAAAAACAGCGTTTTTAAGATTTAATGTGGCGGACCTGAAATACCATCATCCCCTGTTGGGGTGCGATGGGGTTGAAATGTCTAAAAATCAATATGGGTGTTGATTTCGAGATTGTCATTGGTGCTGATTACGAATATGGCATTTATTTTTAGATCCAAAAGATGGCGGATTCGACTTCTACACAGGATTATTGTTGATTTATTGTGATGATTGTAACGATGATGGTGATTGTGATAATGATTGTGATAGTGATAGTGATTGTGATTGGAATAGTGATGGTGATGGTTGTTGTGATAACGATGATGGTGGTGGTGATTGTGATTGTCTCAGTGATAATGATGGTGATAGTGATGGTGATTGTGATAGTGATTGTGATGATTATAATTGTGATGATTATGAAATTTGGCACATAGATAGTTCATAACCTGGATTAACATGTAGGATACTATTTATCCCTTTAGTATGATCCCGTGGGACAGTTACCGAACTTCACGCGGGCGAAGCCGCGGGCAACAGCTAGTCGTACTATAATCACAGCTTTGTCATCTTTGGTTAGTGATGACCATAGATCTTGGGACATCCACCTTCCTAAAGTCCAATATGCTATGAACAGCACAACTAATATTACCACTGGTTTCTCTCCTAACTTTTTGCTCTTCGGACGAGAAACTAAGCCCTCTTCTTCTGTCTTCCTCTCTCCTAATGTTGCTGTACCCGTACAGGGTCCATAATGATCTTTTATTTTATTTTATAACATCATTCTTGTAATACCTTATGGAACGCAATAAACAATTGAGTATTGAGTATTGAAACAGTTACTTCTGGCTCACTTTATACACCAACTAATAATCTTGATGAAATCGTTTTTCTACCTAGGGACATCTATGCTACTAACATAGGTTTATTGTCTGCAAGTTTCGATAAAGTTCAGATAGCCCTCCATATTGCTCATGCTCGTAACTCTTCTCGTTACAACGAAACTCATACCTTTATAGAGTATAACGTAGGAGATACAGTCTGGCGTAAAAACTATACAATTAGTCAAGCGGGTACTTATTTTAGCTCTAAACTAGCGCCGGTTAAATCAACTATTTTACAAAAGCTATCACCATTAGTATATAGATATATATTGGAAGATCAACGTGGCAACCGAGCCAAATACCATTTTAAAAACTTTAAAATATAATTTATACAATTATGTAAAAAAAAATATTTCATCTAAATTCATAACTCATCCCTTTCTTCTTTCCTTTCTCTATAGTAGAGTTCTTTTTGATTTATTAAAACTCTATTTATTTTTTAATTCATTGATCGGTTCTTAAACCATTAAAAGGTCAATTTTAATATTTCGTTATATCTATTTTTTTTTTCTTTTCTACAAGTTAGTATGTCTAATTTGGTTCTTACTATCGACTCTAAAAGTTGATTAGGGGCGGATTACTACTCCATTAAAAAAATAAGCCCTTGTTAACTATCGACTCTAAACGTTGATTGGAGTGGCTAACAACTCCATAAAAATAAGGCCTTGTTAAATATCAAGTAAAGTTGATTAGGAGCGGATGACAACTCCGTTATAAATAAGCCTTTGTTAAAATCTTTCTATTTTCATCTCATTAGTGGTTCTAAACGCGAGCGGACTAATATTCCTAAAATAAGCCTTAAAGTTATAGATTTTTCAGGTTGAGTAGTGATCATTGAATGTGAATCCTACCTGACCTAACTTCGTAAGATGTTGGTGTGTTTGAATGAGTTATGTAAGTTTTGTGAATGCTGTAATACTTTAACTTTAGCAAAATTTTTGTTCTAGGTCAAAAATGTTCTCGGGGTCGTTGGGGAAATATAGTATTATGCTATACTTACGCCTCATATTCATCATTCATTTGGGTGCCTGACTTTCTACTTGTCTCGCAAATCTATCCTACGTCTGGCCCTGAGTTCTACACTGCCTTACTACAGAGCTGTCGCGCGGTGGACTCTGAGATCTGCACTGCCGCCACTTCTACTAATTCAGAGCTGAACCTCGAAGATGCTCTGGTATCGACCTGCTACCCTGACGCCTGTTCCCGTTCCTACAGTGCTGAGCGGATTCCAATCCATCTAAGTGTGTGTACTACAGAACTATAGAGAGTGCGTGCTTGGTAGGTTTTTATAACTAGCTGTATTTTTTATCTTTTGCCTATTAAATTTCAAATTGAACAAGTCTGCTTATCCCTTTATTTTAATAGGAGCAAGTAGATCTGTTACAACTTTTACTTTTAATTGTCATTATTTTTAATAAATGCTTATCTCATATTATTATTGTGTTATTTTTTTCGCAAATGGTACGAAAAGTAGAGTATTTTCTTCGGTGATAAAGCTGTCTTAGTCTTGGGTGAACTTAAATCCCTCGCTACACTCAGGACTCGTCTTAAATCCCTCGCTTCGCTCGTGATTTAAGTTTTTAACACCCTCGCTACGCTCGGGAGTAAACCTCGAGTCCTTCGTTACGCGATTTAAATCGTCACCCGCGACAGAAGACACTGCTTTATCCCCTTGGTTAATAATCTACTAATCTCAACATAATAATAAATGATGTAACCAAGATTTTGTAAAAAAAAGTATTTTGATTTAAAAGAGTGTCCATGCAGTTTCTTGCCCGTTCTTCTAGCTAGGGAATGGGCATCTACATAACAGTCCTTTCACGGTTTTTTATGTCTTGTAACTGGGACTGTAGCTACATTTAAGTTTTCATCTTTGTTTCGACATTTCAAAAGTGCCTGTAACTGGCCTACTTGAAATAAATGCTTTGATTTTTTATCTCAAAAATTAAAATAAATTGCGGTATATACAGGCTGGAATTTTGTAATGCCACCTGGAGGGAAAGTACTCTTAATACCGGAGATAGCAAATTTTACTCAAAGGAAACATTCCTTCATTTTGAAAAAGAAATTAATCTGCATTCAAAGATTTTGAAAATTCGCGTGCCACACTCGGGAATCGAACCGTCTAAATTCCAAAAAAATAACACCCTGTACTTTTATGGGACCAATCGATAGGGTCAATCATAAGGATCAAATCCCTCTAACAAACATGATAAATTAAATGAAAGGAAAACCATGAAATCTTAAGTTATAAATTCAATGGGATAAATTCAATAGGTACGATAAAGCACTTTAATAAAATGATGGACCTTTACAATTGAAGAGAATAAGATTGCAGAAGAAGATTGCAATTTGCATGTGTTTGTTTGTGCAAATTGCAATATTCCTATGTAAATAGTTCTTCGTCATTTTAATTAATAAATGTCGTCAAAAGAGAATTGTTTACTATGTTCGTAATGGAATGGACCTTTGACTAAAAGTGCTTTATCTTAACCCATTGAATTTATAAGTTAAGATTTCATAGTTTCCCTTTCATTTAATTTATCGTATTTGTTAGAGGGATTTGATCCTTATGATTTAGCCTATCGATTGGTCCCATAAAAGTACAGGGTGTTATTTTTTTGGAATTTAGACGGTTCGATTCCCGAGTGTGGCACGCGAATTTTCAAAATCTTTGAATGCAGATTAATTTCTTTTTAAAAATGAAGGAATGTTTCCTTTGAGTAAAATTTGCTATCTCCGGTATTAAGAGTACTTTCCCTCCAGGTGGCATTACAAAATTCCACCCTGTATAACTAACTAACTATGTAGCAAATTTGTTTGTATCAAAATCAATATATTTTCCAATTATTAGCTAAAATAAAAACATTTGCCAGTTTCTCCTTACATTTTCCACTCGCGGTGCATCATTCCGCGCTCAGAAGCGCTCCAGGAAGAACGGGTGTAACGCTCTTTTGCAAAAAATAAATACGATAAAATTACTAGAAAATATTGTAGTGTGCATTCTGTGCATGCGTGTGTGAGTACCGTCGCCGTCGTATAACGTAATCGGAAGGAATTGATACTTTTGCGAACTGAAAAAAAGTAAGCGCGAGGTTCATACTTTTATTATTACGTAGAATGTCAAGTCAGCTCGGTCTTACCTAGAGGACGGACGTGCCTCTCGCGATCGCGTGTTCTAGATAGCAAAGTGCATACGTATCACAACAGTGTGGCCGATCCGTGCGTCATCAGTTGGCTCGGAGTGGTCGCGATGACCCAGATACTGTTTGTGCGAAACATGCCTGATCATCATATCATTTGTTAAGGCGAAGACATCTTTCACCGACATGGCTTCGCAAACGCAGACAATAAAATTAACTACCAATTTGGAACATGAGCTGTTTAAGTACTACAGCGAAGAAAAGGCAAAACGACAAGAATTACAATGTCAAGTAACGGAGCTAAAAACCGAAATGGAAAACCTACGGGAAATTTTGAAACACCAAAGTGATCAAGAGAAAAATAAGGCCACTGAAAAGGCTAACCAAGAAAGTTCACCCAAACCTATCGAATATGAGACGGATGAGGAGGAACTAGCCAGAGAAACGGAGTGGATTAAGATAGAAAATAAAAGAAAAAAACGGAAACTGAACCGTACGCTGACTCCCCCCTCCCAAAACAATGCTAATAAGGAACAAGGGAACATAAATCCCAAAAAAACACCAAAGCCACCCCCAATAAATGTGCAGGGTGTTAAAGATTACCAGTCATTCTATGACTCAATAGCCAGTACTCAGGGAGACACGTTCACCATAAACATGATGAACGGGGATAGCGTCAAAGTAAATGCAACCAATGAAGATGCCTACAGGGAGATTACGAAGCTACTAACTTCAAATAATTTACTCTGGCACACGTATGAGAACAAACAAACCAGACCGATACGAGTGATGGCCAAAAAGCTGCATCATACATGCCAGCCAGAAAGAATTGTAGAGTACCTGAAAAACAAGGGCTACAAAATTGAAAATGCTGTAAGTAAATTGAGTTGGAAGAAAAAAGAACCACTCAACATGTTTATGTTGACATTTGAAAAAGATGAAGATATAAACAAAGTTCATGGAATCACCAATATTCTAGGGTGCAAAGTTGAAATCCACCCACTTAGAGCATCTAAGCTAGTTCCTCAGTGCAAAAGATGCCAGGCCTATGGACACACCCAGAAGTACTGTTCGAAAGAACCAAGGTGCGTCAAGTGCACGGGCAAACACCTCACAAGAGACTGCGTGAAACCAGCACAAGATAAACCAAAATGTGTCCACTGTGGTGAGCCACATCCAGCCAACTATAGAGGGTGTATAGTAGCAAAGGAGATGCAGGTATTAAAAAGTAAATACACTAAAAAGCAAACTGCATCCCAACCAAATAAGCATACCGAACCATCAGCTACCAAAGAAGCTCATGAAAAGAAGGGAATGACCCACCAACCACCCAAGCCGTCCTCGTACTCTCAAGTAGTCAAAAACAATAAGGAGACAAGTTCGGAATCAAAGCTCGATCAAATTTTAAGTCTATTGTCAACATTTGATGAACGGCTTAAAAAACTAGAAATGAGTTTTTTATATATAAAGGGCTATCCCCTGACTTTATAAGTGCCGAAGAAGGATTTAATATGAACTCTGATCACTCACCCATAATCTTATACACTAGTGAACATGTCAAACAGAGAGAAGGCAATCCGTTTCTCGTGAACAAGTTCACAGACTGGGAATCCTTTAAAATAGACTTAGAAAATAAAATAGACTTAAATGTATTTATAAATGATAATCACCAACTTAATTTAGAATTACGCAAATTTATTGTAGATGTCCAACAAACTGCATGGGCTAATACACCCGAGAAAAAAAGAACTGTTAAGGTTAATACTTATCCAAAAGAAATAACAGATCTGATCAGAGAAAAGAGAACCTTGAGAAAAAAGTGGCAGCGAAACAGGTTTCCCCAAGATAAGACACTGTTAAATAGAATAACTAAACAAATTAGGAAGGCAATCAAGAAAGTTCGAGACGAAAATTTAACTATGCATCTTCTTCAACTGACTAATGATCGATCGACTGATTATTCACTATGGAAAGCCACAAGGAACCAAAAACAACCTATTGCTCACATACCGCCAATAAAAGAACTAAATGGACAATGGGCAATAAGTAACGAACAAAAAGCATCAAGGTTTGCCCAACACTTAGAGGACACTTTTACACAAACCGAGAGCGCTGACCAAGATCTTCACTGGGAACAACTACAACAAGTAGACCAAGAGATAAAACTGGTAACACCAAAAGAAGTATCTAAAGAAATCAGAGATCACATCAGCCCGAAAAAATCCCGTGGTTATGACCTTATCACAGGGGAAATCCTAAAGAATTTGCCAAGAAAAGCCCTGGTAAAACTTACTAAGATACTCAATGCTTCTTTTAGACTAAAGCATGTTCCAGACCTATGGAAGGTTGCAGAAGTGATCATGATCCCCAAATCGGGGAAACCACCTCAAGATGCATCATCATACAGGCCTATCTCCTTGCTGCCAGTGATGTCAAAGCTTTTTGAAAAACTACTTTTAAAACGACTGAAACCTATTATAGAAAATAGTAACATTATACCAGACTATCAATTTGGATTCAGAGAAAAACATTCAACAATAGATCAGGTGCATAGAATTACAACAGTAATTGAAGAAGCTCTTGAAGATAGAAAAGTATGTACTACTGTATTTTTAGATGTAGCCCAGGCTTTTGACAAAGTTTGGCACAAGGGATTGATTTATAAACTAAGAACTATGTTGCCAAAACAGTTTGCAGATATATTAGAATCATATATAACTGGTAGAGTCTTTAGAGTAAGGCAAGAAAATGCCTATTCTGAACTAAAAGAAATAAAAGCTGGTGTACCACAAGGAATTGTTCTAGGCCCGGTCCTGTACCTATTGTACACATGTGATATACCAGAACTAGAAAATGCAACTATTGCTACTTTTGCTGATGATACCGCAATAATGTCCACAGCATCTAGTCACAAGGAAGCTGTGGTGAAAGTACAAACAGCGATAAATCAATTCTATGATTGGACCAAAAAGTGGAAGATCAAGTTGAATGAAACAAAATCCATTCACATTGACTTCACTAACAAGAAACCAGAACACAACCCAGTGTACATAAACAACAAAATTGTACCGTACGAAAACACTGCCAAATATCTTGGTATGACCTTAGACGCAAAGCTTCGCTGGAAAGCCCATGTCAAAAAGAAACGAGAAGAATTAGAAATTCGTTACAGAAGCATGAACTGGCTACTAGGAAGGCATTCCACGTTGTCAGTTCCTAACAAAATCCTGCTCTACAAATCAGTCCTTATGCCAGTATGGACCTATGGTATACAACTATGGGGTTGCACCAAAGAAAGCAATATAGAAATTATACAAAAGTTCCAGAACAAAGTACTCAAGAACATCGTGAATGCGCCTTGGTATATAAGAATTGACGACATCCATCGGAACCTGAATATAGAGTTCGTAAACAGTATAATCCAAAAATATGCAGAAGCTCATGAACATCGGCTTCATCATCATGTTAATGTCGAGGCCATCCAGCTCCTCGATAACACGGACATAGTGAGAAGGCTCAAAAGGACTAAACCTTTTGAGTTAGTGTAGTGTAATATAATTGTGACTTTACCGTGAGTGTAATATAGTACCTAGCTATTTAAATGGACACAAGAACAAAGTGACTTCGCCCTAATAGACGCTAAGTAAACGCAATGGACGTGCTCTTAGATATAATTATACTTTTAGCAAATTAAGTTAGATTAAAATTGCTTATTAGCCTTATTAGGCTAGATTGTAATAAAAAAAAAAAAAAAAAAAAACGTAGAATGTGATTTAGAAATTATTTTGGGTACGATCGGGATTTGGATGGGTAAGGTTAAGGTGAATGCTTCGACCAGCCCGCGAAATTCAAATTTTCTTACGTTTTTGGCAAATTGCAAGCCAGTGCAAGGTTGTATATTGATTAAAATATTGGACGCGATTGTAAGACGTATGTAGTTACAGAATTATAATCATCAAAACCATCAATACAACCCTCCAAGTTCATAAAGGTCTAGCAATGACTTTGACCTTGAAATAATCGTTTCTCGACCTTTATGAACTTGGAGGGTTGTATTGATGGTTTTGATGATTATAATTCTGTAACTACATACGTCTTACAATCGCGTCCAATATTTTAATCAACATACAACCTAGCACTGGCCTGCAATTTGCCAAAAACGTAAGAAAATTTGAATTTCGCGGGCTACCCTGGAGCATCAGCCTTAAACAGTTGTTGACAAGGTTGAAAAATGGATGAGTGGGGTAAAGCAGCTCTAAGCAAGATCGGGATTTGGATGGGTAAGGTTAAGCAGTTGTTGACAAGGTTGAAAAATGGATGAGTGGGGTTAAGCAGCTGTAAGTAGGATTGGGATTTGGATGGGTAAGGTTAAGCAGTTGTTGACAAGGTTGCAAAATGGATGAGTGGTGTTCAGCAGCTCTAAGTAAGGTTAGGATTTGGATGGATAAGGTTAAGCTGTCAGCGGTGAGGTTTGGAAGTGGATGGGTGGGAGTTATGATTTTAACCGGTTTGTATATACATACAAAACCGAAATCCAAAATGGCGCTGATAAAAATTTGACAACTTTTTATCATGGCTGTTATTTTTGTGGTTTTTGGGGTCGCAGGTATCGGATGTATAATCATAACTAAAATCCAAGATGGCGCTGACGAAAATTCGGTCACTTTTCGTCATGGGTGTCTATTTCGGCTGGCGCCGACGAAAATTCGGTCACTTTTCGTCATAAATGTCTATTTCGGCAACACCCAAAAATTCCGAAATATGCCATTCTGAATTTCGATATTCCGATTATCAAAAGTGCGAATTTCATAATACCGAAGAATTATAATGTCTATTATTTAAAATCCCGGAATTCATAATTCTGAAAGTCGTAAATACGACTTTTGCTGTCCGACTTTCATACTACTCTGTCAAGAAAGTACCGGGAAAAGATCAATAATACACAAAATGTCTGTTATTCATCCAAATTTATTTTATCACCTTCAAAGTATGCTCCTTTAGAAACGATACACTTGCGCCAACGAATAATCCATTCATCAAAACATTTTTTAAACGCTGCTTCCGGAATTGAGTTCAGTTCTCGCCGTGAATTCTCCTTTATGTCTTCTATCGATTGAAAACGGGTGCCACGAAGTGGTAATTTGAGTTTAGGAAAAAGAAAAAAGTCAGCAGGAGCCATATCTGGTGAATATGGTGGTTGCTGGATGGTATTTGTTGAGTGTTTGGTCAAAAATTCGTTCACAATGATAGCCTTGTGCGAAGACGCATTGTCGTGGTGCAAAATCCAAGAATTTTCTTTCCACAAAAGCTGGCCTTTTTCGTCGAATTTGCTTTCTTAAACGCCGCATAACACTCAAATAATATTCTTTATTTACCGTTAGACCTTCCGATAAGAATTCAGAGTGCACAACACCGCGATAGTCAAAGGAAACAGTCAACATGACTTTGACTTTTGATCGACTTTGGCGTGGTTTTTTCGGTTTCGGTTCAGTTGGAAGGCGCCACTCCGAAGCTTATTGACTAGTTTGCATGTCAAACTCGTAAACCCACGTCTCGTCACCAGTAACAATGCGTTTCATGAATGTTGGGTCTGAACTGACTCGTTCTAGCATGTCCTCAGCGACTTTCATGCGATTGAGTTTTTGGAGAAAATTCAGATCTTTTAGGACTAGCCGAGCAGCAACATGTTTCATACCCAAATGATTAGTTAAAATGGTACGGATCGACTCGTGAGATACAGAAAGTTCGGCGGCTTTCTCTCTCAGAGTTGAATGGGGATTTTCAGTCACTATTTTCTTCACTTTTGCGATGTTAACTTCAGTTGCAGACGTTGACGGCCTACCAGAGCGAGGCAAATCTTCCATCACATCTCGACCACTTTTGAACGCTTTGAGCCACTCATAAGCACGAGTTTTTGATAAAGTCGATTCACCGTAAGCCTTCTGTAACATTTTCAGTGACTCCGAACACGAAATTCCATTGGCGATGCAAAATTTAAGACAAACTCTTTGTTCGATATTTTTGTCCATTATGAAATTCGCAATACACACTATTATATGATATTACTAAAACCAGCACTGTATTGAATATAAGTAACAGATGCAACTCAAACTCCGCGCCAAAATGGAAAACAGTTGTGCCAATCTAACAACTACAAAAAAACAAAAATTTGAATTTGGAACCATAAACAAATCATCCATTCCTGATACTTTTTTGACTGAATGTATGTCCTAAGAATCAAATGTTCGACGAATCGTTATTCCGAAAAACATTCCGATTTTTAATACTTCGAATAGATTGCTAAAATTTTCGTAAAAGTCATGCTAGCTGGCATGAGGAGCGTAGGCCGAAGGCCGACGATGACGACTTTTGTGTCAAAAGTGGGTGTATGTAATGTAAAATGCGAGCATAGCGAGCGCACGTCATGGAATCGTAGCAGGTTCTAAATTTGCTTATATCTTGAAAACGGTGCGTCTTATCGCAAAAATAAAGAAAAATTCTCGCCCCTTTTAGGAACGAGAACCGTGTAATTCTCAAAATGTAGGTAAGAAAAAAAATGGATTCGTATTTTTAATGTTTCATATTATCAATAAGTCGGTCTTCATTTCTTCCCAACAGTATTGTATGTTGCACCCACGTTTGATTGACAACCCTTTTTTTTTTTTTTTTTTTTTTTTTTTTTTTTTTCGGATGGGAAATCATCAAATAACCCCTCCCGCTCTGGGCGGAGCAGGAGGGAGTGTCAGACTTTTACTGACTAAAACCCATCCATGTTCCTTCATCGCCCTTTGTGTTCCGGGGCCACGGTATCTCTTTCGAATAGTCCCGCAACCCCGGCAGGCATCGGTCCTTACGGACCCCTTCCTTTTTGCTGACTCTCTTTGAAACGCGCGTGGAACACGAACGCGCCGTCGACACGGCCTGTCGTCATTAGACGGACGGACGGCGAGCTAGGCCATAGCCCACCGTCCACAGGCCCGCGTGATTGACAACCCTAACCCGCAATTTTAAAATTATTTTCCGAATTCTTGGGTTTGTTGCATACGGTTTTTTGTGTGGCAATAGTTACTACAGTAATCAACAATTAGACTTTTAAAGAAATACGACCATTAAGAGCCAGACAAAAAATTAATTACTAAGTCATAGTAAAGTCAAAAAAGATAAGTTAAAAAAAGCTTCCTAGTGAATTCCTATCATAACTTAAAACAAGTGTAAAACCAAATCAAAAAAAAATATTGTGTTCATGTTAATGGTTTTTAAGGATGTTTCTCGATTTTCTTATTTTCTCTTACTATCCCGTAGTTAGAGCTGGCGATGTTATATTATGTGTTTTGTTTGGTAAACAATTTCCAAAAAAAAACATATAACTGGCATGTGCGCAACTGAGGCAAAATAACACACTGTGTGACGGTACTAAGTAAAAGAACTACCAAGTGCATTTTCAAAGGTCCAAGTTATGTTCAGAAATCAATCTATATATCTATATTCTATATGTATATACATATAATAAAACAGTAAAAAAACTGTGTCTGTACATTGAATATATTAAAAAAGAAATAATTGAGGGGGGTTAAGAAACAGTAATAGAGCACGAATCCAAAAAAAAAATCTGTCTGTTTGTCTGTGTGTCTGTTTGTCTGTGGGTCTGTTTGTTTGTACACGCTAATCTTCGGAACTACTGGACTGATTTAAATGTTTTTTTTTTGTTGTATAGGTATTAAGTCTGAGCAACATATAGGCTATAATTTTATATTGGAAACTTGAACACCTGATGCAGAACCGCAACAGACCAGCTAAACTATAAGAGATACAAAAATGGTACCATAGCAAAAATTGTTCCACGTGATAAGAATTTTCTGCCAAGAGAATAAATTTGAAGATCTGGAACACCTGATGTGGAACTCCAAGAGCCCAGCTACACTAACATATATATAGGAATGACGTTTTACCAAAAGTTGTTCAATCTAATGAGCACTCTCTGTTGACTTATAAAAATCGAAGATCTGGAACACCTGTTGTGGAACTCCAAGAGCCCAGCTACACCAAAACACATATAGGAATGACGTCTTAGCAAAAGTGGTTCGATCTGATGGGCATTTCCTGTTGACTTATAAAAATCGAAGATCAGAAACATCTGATGTTTAAATCAAAGCTATCACTAATTTCAATGTATAATTATAAAATAACATAAACTGTTACCACCTTCACCGCGTGGAGGTACCACGCGGTGCAGGTGGTAACAATTTAGGACTGATTTTCGATGACGTGGTATATCATTGAAAATTTGACTCGACTGGCCAAAACTCCCTTTTATTTTTTTATTTCCGGCTTATGTTATTTTAGTATTTAATTTCCTTTTCCATTTATCTTCGTGACACAGTAGCCTACCTGGTAACGCAGCGTAGCAGTCACTTAGATTTCAATAAAACTATAACCATGCCTACAAAGAGGTCAAATCTTTCCCAATGTTTCAAAGGAGCTAAAAGATTGAGGATCATAAGATCTCAAGAATCTACCGAAGAGCGTCAGGAGAGACTTGATGCTGTTCGAGAACATCAGGCTTCAACTCGCTCCGTGGAAACCTCTTCGGATCGCGAAGCACGCCTGCGTTCTCAGCGTATTTACGCATCTACATCCAGTTCACCTGGAGACCAGTGAAGAATATGATGCGCGACTGACCGCTGATCGTGAACGTCTGCATTGTCTCGCGAGTTGGAGACGTTCACAGAAAAAGAATTACGCTTGAATTCTCAGCTTATCTACATATTATGAATATTATGAATATTCAAGCGTAGATACCTAGAAGTCGATATTATCGACTTCTAGGTATCTAGAGACAAGTGGAGAACGTGATGCACGACTGACTGCTGGTCGTGAACGTCACGCATTGTCTCGCGAGTCGGAGACGTTTACGGATAGGGGATTGCGCTTCAACCTCAGACGTATCGTATCAGATCTTCGATTTTGACGACCCCGTTGTCGCTGGCATAAGCAACAGGTTCCGCGTACGAAGTCGCGGGCAGAAGCTAGTAGGGAATATGCATGAAATACAAAACCCTTTTTATTTATTAAAAATGCCTTGTATTGGTGCATAAGAACATTGTGGGTCACTTGTTAAAGTTTCTAAAACATAACTTATTTACAATTATTTAATGTTTTATGCAGCATGTTTTTAGTTAAACGGAACGCACTCTCAAAACAAATCGTCCCTCGATAACGCCGGTAGTGACGTCAAAGTCTATATGTAAAAAACAAACAGTTTTACATGAAAAGTACTTAAAGTTTGACGAATATTTTATTATAATATTGTTATTGTAATTTATGCTTCAATAAAGCACATACAATTAGTAAAATTAGATTAGATTGAGGTAAATGACGTCACATCATGGCCACGACAGTCACGGACGTTTGAACTGACGTAGAAAATTGCAGAAGTTTAATATTATTTTTGAGCAACAAGCAGTCATTGAACTTAACTTTTAATACTTTTCTTGGGTTGATATTAGTTTATTTGATTGATTTAAGTGAAGAAAAAATTACATGCATATTCCCTATTACAATAAAGTTAAAAAATAATATCAAGGACCAAGATTATATAAGTGAAGTATAAAATTGAACGCTCGAGAATGGTTCAATGTGTGCGTACGCGTGATGTTGCTGTGTGCAAGTTTAGATACCTAAATTTGAGTTCATCGAAAACGTAACAGCGTCCTTAAAATAAAATGAACTACAAATAATGCACGCAACTATCCACTATCGCATGAAAAAATAATTGAAACGTTATTTATAATTCAAAAGAAAAAAGAACAATTTATTTTTAAAATCGCATCGCTTGCATTTTTCTCACGAAAGCTGCCAGAACCTACAAAAAAATTAACCAAGTTTTTTTAGCCTGATTTTTTAATAAACATTCGTTTTAATTAAAATATCCTATTTCTTCTTTAGCCAAAGGTCATTGAACCCTTGTTTTGCGGTATCACAATTCCATGGATATATTGATGAACAACTTTAACCTTTAACAAAAGTGTGAATAAGGTTGATTTTAATTTGGTAAGGAAAACTTAACTGCCCCTTTTTCACCCTCTCCCTTTGACGTTATAATATGTCTGGAAATAATCGGTTCTGATATTTGCCTCACTGTTCATTTCGTAACGTTGATACGATTAGATTTCTTAATAGGCCACGCAGTATGTGAATGAAAGTTTACTCTATACCAGCCATACCTACCCAAAGTGTGCTCCGCGGAACCCTAGGGCTCCGTGGAGCCTCTGTACTCTCCACGAAAATACTGGTCATAATTAAAAATAATTACCAAATAAAAATACACTGTACTTACCTAATGTATGAAAAATAAAAAAACAGTAATAGTAATTATTAAGACATGATTATTTCATTACTGATAAAGAATATGTACCTACACAAACTTATTTTATTATTAGCAACAAACGTATTTTAGGGCTCCGTCAAATATTTAGGTTTCCAAAAGGGTTGCTAAAGAAGTTTGAGAACCGCTGCTCAATACTAATATTATTAAAGAGGTAAAATTTGTCTGTAAGCTGGTAGGCTTGCATGTAGGGGTATCTCAGAAATTAAATAAATGCTAAAAATTCTTTCACTGTAAGTACAGTGTCGACTAAAAGTCGATAGGCAATCTCACAAAGCAATAGCTTGACGTTTAGTTTGACTTACGACCTTCTACTTTCAAGAAAATAGACATTGTCATCTACAAGTAAATGTAGTCCACAATTTCAACATTGAAATATAAGTCAAGATGGCCTAGTGGTTAGGCGCGTTCACATCTAAGAGTGAATCAGTAAGCCGTGAGTTCAAATCTCACGTTGTTACTTTTAGACTTTTTGTAAGTGTTTACTCGATTGGAAGTAATGGGAATGGGACAGAAAAATATTCTCGCTTTGTTCACACATTTCATAAAGTTAGAAGAAGGTAGATCATAGAAAAATAAGTCAAGAATTTATATTTCTGTGAGGTAAACCTGAGTTTTATGAATATTTTACTTGATCGAAATGAACGTTGTCGTTTGGTTGTGTTAAATTTGGTTAGTGACGTGTGGTTTAATAGATAGCGGTATTGTTGTTGGTATTTCTCAAAATGCAGGCAAATATTGATATTGAGGCGAGGGCGACTAATATTATCGTGCTGCATAAAAGTGGTCTTAATATAACACAAATATCTGAAGAAACCGGACTAATGTGAGTATTATATTTATGAATTATTGTAACAAAGTTTTATTAAAAATTAAAGCCTACTTTGTTATTGTTTATTTATTTGGTGACTTATGGATTAATAAATTGATTTTAAATCCATCATGAGGCATAAAAGATAAATAATTAGTGTTAATTATTGGATTTATAAATGCAGAGTGAATGATAACTTCAGTATTTTATTATAGCTGCCTAACATCATTTTTTTGTTTTTTGTTTTAGAGGAATACTGTGAGTCAGATCAAAAGGCCTTGCTAGTCGACAATGAAGTGGAAAGCCGTCGCTTATTATCGATGCGCAGCGACGACATAATATATGGTTGGCGAATAAGAAACAAATGGTTTCACACCTACGAGACACTTTGTGGAATTAATTGACACCTCATCGCAAACTGTTCGCCGTGCCCTCCACGCTGAAGGCTTGTATCACGAAGACCAGCTAAGAACCCCTTCTTGACAGAAAGAGTTATAGAAGAACGATTACGTTTCGCACGGGATTATTTAGATTTTTACTGGAATACTACCATGAGAAGACTCAAAAAACTGACTTTTTAAATAAAGTCAAAAGGGTAGGCTTCATTTATGGCGCAAGAATAACACTCTGCTGGTCTGACAAAAACATAATCCCTAATACAGACTCATGTCGAATTATGGTTAATATGTGGGGATCATGTGGGGATGGATAAGTGCAGCAGGGCCAGGAGAACTGGCTTTTATTCCTCCACGCGCCAACAGTTCTACTTAATTATGTAGAAGTATTAGAATATGTCATGCTACAAAATTAATCCATAGATGCTTTAGTTTTAATTAGATGTGAAACAAAATATTTAGTGAATATTAACTTATCCGTAATTATATTAATGATCTTAAATTGAGGTTTAGTTTCAATCTTCTTTTCTTCGGGAAAATGAACACTTAAACTATAACCTCAATACGAGTTACATTTATTGTGACGTCACAAAAAAATATATTCATAAAGTCTAAATGATTTATATTAGTTTTCAATAAACTCTGCTGATTACCGATACCTATAATAAGTGGGTATCAACTATATGTTATATTTGTGTGATTAGAATATCCTTTCCTTGTTACATAAGTATGTTATTATGAATTGAAAGTAAGTGGGTATACCGTATACAATAAAAAATCTTATGATCGGTTACAAGAGAACTTTTTACATCTAGGTAGGAATGTGACGTTACAATTATCATGAAAGTTTGTTAATTTTATAAATAAATAAAACGAATAAACATTTTTGTTATCATTCACCACGACTTTTTTATTTCCACCTTCCAACACCGAACAGCTAAAATAATAAATAAATAGTTGAATAATAATACTATATTTTTTTTACTAATATTTAACGTCTTATTCTTATAAAAAATAAATAATGAACCAATAACTTTACTAATGTTACCAAGAAACAAAAACCCCATGTTGTTAACAGGATTCGAACTCGGATCTCTTTGATCGTGAATCCTACTGATTACCCCACAGCTATCAACACATGGTAAATAGATGTGAATTTTAGCTATCCAATGGTAAGAACAGGTCGCTACACAAATAAGGTTTGCTGCGTGTATAATAAAAGAAACGGAAATATGTATATTCTTATGTTTCGTGGAGTGTGACGCGCGCCATGCGATTGGGCGAACTGTGTGGCTGTGGTGTGCGTACTGTATTGAGACCACTTACACATACAGACGCACGGACGCTCGACCGTGCGTTCACAGCAATACAATCCTTAGCGTGCCTCTGAACTTATCAACGCTTACTGTACATATATATTATTTTGTGAGTGTTTTATGCTCTATATTATATTTATATGTCGCCGCGAGGACACCTATAAGCTAAGCTTATTACATAATGTTATTGATTGTAACTAGTTGAATTATAATTTCTTATTCCATAAACGATAATATTGCCATCTGTGAGATACTCTGGCAACTATTATAACACCTGTGAGTGCCATTGACTAATTTCGTTTGAGTATCAAGCTCAACAGCGCCATCTGTTGGCTTGTCTTAATCAGTATCACTTGAAAATCAATTATCAAACTAAACTCGATGTTCTAGCTAAAACTATCGTTATAATTAACATAAGAATATTTGTTTAACAACTTTAGGGTTTCATTCATATTAGCAATTAATAGTTAATCACTTGACATTATGATTCGGCGTCACCTGTCAGGGAAAATGGCGCCGAATGTGATTTTACCGTCAATACCTGAATGTTTAAATTTAGTACGAGAACTAAGTAAGTCTCAATAATAGATCCCAACTTTAAATTAATAAGACTATTTTACACAGTGATTTACTAGTAAAAAGCTTTTGTTTAACATAACTGTTTATATCACCGGAAATGTTCCATGATTTACACACAGATTAAAGACTAAAAAGTAATGAGACAACTAGTTTATTATTAATGATTGAAAACGTGTTCAAATTGGTGAATTCTGTCATTATTTAATAGTAACACAATTATTGTAAAGTGTTTCATTATTATTTGTGAGGCTGATTGAATTTACTATTGTAATAAGTTGCTGAACGGATATTGTGGTACTTCCCCCCACTCAGAACAGACAGGGAGCAACGATCCGTCACGTTAGCTTACGATTAGCAAAAACAATTGAAATACTAAGTAATTATAAGTGTTTAATGAAGTGAACGATCTGTAATACGATTTAAAATAGTGTGAAGAGTTTCTTCATCCATTCTTCTCCTCAACCATAATAATTTGCGAATGGACGACTCAACTCTAGAAAGTTAATCAGTTTCTGTACCTAAATGGTTTAATAGAAATAAACGTTTGGAATTTGAGTCAAGTGCTGTGTGTGATTTCAAATACCCACCTACCTATCTATCAACAATGAAGAATCGTATCGCAAGGCGATGTGATAGATGACTGAAAGACAATATGGTGGCGGATGGCTCCAATAATTTGGGGACAGTGTTCCTCTAAGCTTTCCCTGCCGTGATATATATAATTATCATGAATATTAGCCGAGCTATCACAATTTTTACGAGCGAAGTCGCCGGCTAAGTGCTAGCTACTCATAAATTGTGCCAAATATTTCATAAAAGTTTCACATTATAAGTGGAAATAAGAGACGTTGGCATTTCCAAGTTTGTAATGGAATTTAATTCTTTGTTGGTAGAGGAATATTTGCTCGCAAATACTGAAGCTTGATTTAAAGAACTATTTGAGATTTTATAAATGCTTATTTGTTTTGTGCGTGATGAGTGTGTAGTGACATCAGTATACTTTGCTTGTATCAAAAGGTTTGATTAATGAAGTACCTACTTTTCTAACCCAACATGGATTTAAACATTTGAAAAAAAACGTATGAATAAAAAAAAACTGGTACTGTCCAATATCGCATGAAATAAATATAGACACGCCATTTAATGTGGCATCGCCTGTATTTTTTTAGAAAGGCTTCAGGGTAGCCAGCGAAATTCAAATTATCTTACGTTTTTTGCGATTTGCAGGCCATTGCTAGGTTGTATGTTGATTAAAATATTGTTTGCGACTGTAAGACGTATGTAGTTACAGAATTATATTCATCAAAATCATCGATACAAACCTCCAAGTTCATAAAGGTGCAAGAATGATTTTGACCTTGGAAAAGTAATTTTCAAAGGTGGAAACCTTTATGAACTTTGAGGGTTACCTAGCACTGGCCTGCAAATTGCAAAAAACGTAAAAAAAATTGAATTTCGCGGGCTACCCTGGAGCATCACCCTTAACAAGCTGTAACTAAAAAAAAATATAACAATAATAAACAATAATTTTGTAGATCTATTTATTAACATAGTGCTGAAAGGATACTATAGGGAATCGAATAACGTTGCCAACATAAAAAAAAGAGAAACAATTAATTTGCGAAATTAAAAAAAAAAAATGTCGGCGTTAGTTCCGATTTTGACCATGCGTTTAAACATTCTTGTACAAAGCTACCCGAAACTGCAAAAAATTCCCAATCAACATTGATCCTAATGCTTTAGCGTCAAAGTTGAAAATCTAATAAAGAAATTTGAAAGAATGTAGTAGCTTGATGTGCTGGAGTCTGTATCTACATCTATAATAATTATAGTTGATAATAAAGACATAGAACTAAACGTATTGCTCGTCATACGGAACGCAACCACGTTGCATCATTGCTTCCGCATGTTAGCTTTAACTAGGGGAAAGGGTTACCCTCCTAAAGGGGTCACCCTTTGCAAACCGGTCATAATTACATAGGTGGTGGAATTCTACCGGTCGCGGGGACCCTCATACGTTTTGTGAAAAATATTTCTAATTTAACATTTATTTTAAACTGTGCTTTATCCCGTAGTTTCAACCGCTGCTCTGCTTCAAGTTTTTAATGTTATAACTTTACGTTAAATAGGTACAGTCGGGGTCTTTTCCGCCTGACCATTTTAATTTTTTTTCGCTTAAAACATGCGAAGGCCAGCCACGCCCCGTTAAAGTTTGGGCCTATTAGGAAAGCCTCAACTTTGGCGCGCAAAATAACAATAACTCTCGTTTGGCGTGCGTCGTCAGTGCGCACGGGCGATTCGGTATCTTTTCATTCATTATTTCTATACAAAGTCAACGGGGCGGGACTAGAGAGCGTTTCTATGTTGCGAGTGCAAGCAAAAATAAGCTTAGTGGTGGTCAGGCGGGAGTGTCCTCGATAGTACCTCCAGCAGGGCTATTACGTATCTCTGTTGACAGCTCGAAATGATAGTAACTGGGCTCAGTGTCCATCAATTAACAGTCAAAAGGTTAGTTTCGTATTATGTATGACCAGTCGCGATCAAATATGACGTCATTGATTGTCATCGTGGCTGATAGTCACCGTAACTCATTTTGACAGACTCTTTCGTATCGATACTTAGATTATTTCGATTATGTAAACATAGTGGACAACAATCTGATGACAAACTGAGTTTGTAGTGACTTTCGTGAAAGATGTTACACCGTAGCCGGGCTGTTAGTCACCGTAAAGTGATATCCACTCCGTGCGATACGTAATACCAATATTATGACATTTTCGGTTGTCATTAAAGTTCGGTGTACAACCGAAGCTTGATAGTCACTGGATATCAGAAAGATACGTAATAGGCCTACAGGACCCCCGTACTATTCAATACAACCATCAGCACAATGTTTTGAGTGCGTTACATTGAGTATTACCGTAAAACGTTTTCACCCCAAAAAATACTTTTTGCTCAAGTTATAGTTCAGTTCAAACTTAATGGCGGCTCGGAAGTTAGCTGCAAGTGACGGTCTGCGCATTATACAGACAAAACGATGCGTCATCTGCGCCCCGTTGATACCTCAAATTGTTGTCTGCGCAGCTTTACATTAGATGTTCTGAATCGCCATAAAGTTTAAAGCGTTATTCCTGCGCAGACCATCACTCGCAGCTAACTTCCGAGCCGCCATTAAGTTTGAACCGAACTATACCTACTAACAGTAGTTTGGTGTACAGAATGCTTGGTTGACGGCTTCGCCAGAGGTCCGATTGTTTACACCTTGTTTATGGAGAAGAATGTGCAAGAAGCTCCATAGACAATCTTTTACAACAAAATACTCTTAGACAAATGTATTTGAAATATTTCAAGTGACACTTTTCAATCAAACTGGCAGGCACAAGTTACAGTCAAACTTTACTGTACCTATCTCGTCCATAATCTCGTCATATTGTTTTTCAATACACTTCCTCGAAAACTGGTTCTTATAGCACTACGATTAGGTTCAACAGGCAATGTATTTCACACGCGTGCGATTGTTTTCATTTTCCAACACGTGTGCGGGAATGAAAATTGCCACAGATAACTATAACTTACTACTTACTTCCTATACTTAGTCCAAATTTCAATGCCTATAGTCGGAGGTGATTTATTTTTTATTTCTGTAAAGAAATAATGCGTCTTTACGGCATAAATATTTGTTGAATATTCAAATTGTGTTTATAAATACTTAGAGTATCATAGATTAATCGACTATTTAAAACAAATATTTACTTTTTTGGACAAATTAACATCTAAGTATTTATGTTCTAAATTAAAAAAAATAAATAAAAATATATTAGGCTGTTTAGCGGCTTCATACCTTTGCTTCTCCTTCAAGCTGGCGAAAGCAAAGCGCGAACAAAATGAAAATTAAAATCATAGTTTCATAATAATTCATGACAAATATATTGTTGAAAATTGCCACAGATAACTATACCTATACTTAGTCCAAATTGGTTCAATGCCTATAGTCTGAGGTGAATGTTTTTTTTTTAATTTCGGCAAAGCATTAGCGCGTCTTTACGGCATACATATTTTTTGAATATTAAAATTGTGTTTCTAAATAGAATATCATAGATAAACATGAATATTAAAAACGAATAGTTATTTTTATACACAAATTAACATTTATTTGTGTTCTGAATTCAAAAATATAAAATAAATCTGTTTTTTTTTTATATTAGGCTGATTAACGGCTTCATACCTTTGCCTCTCCTTCAACCTGGTGAAAGCAGAGCGCGAAAAAAAAGAAAATTAAAATCATAGTTTCTTAGTTTGTGACAAAAATATTTTTCGTTATATTTTATTTTATTTCTTCAAAAGTGTATTGAAAGACGTCGTTTGATACACGTGGACATTTGTTGTTGCAGTTCTCGGCTCAAAAACACCCTCACCTACGGCTCGGGTGTTATAATTCCGCCTCGAATGCAATAACAAACTTTCTCCACTTGTATCAAAATGTACTATTCTAGTATTAGTTCTAAATAAGTAGAATGAAGGTTAAAAGGCAAGCGCTAACATTCTATTAGTAAGCCATTTATTCGGTCCCAAGAGGCTCCTTACAAAAGAGTTGTTGTAAAAAAACACGAAAACAACTCGTTTTGCTCGATTGTTTACCAAAGGATAAATTAACAGCGTTTTTACTGAACGTGCTTTTATCAGGCATACAAAGCCACGTGTATTGATTGTTACACAGAATATTGCGATTTTTCTAGAAAACATTATTAATTCATTAGTCAGACTTGATTACGAGACGACTTCATTTTATTAGTCACCACCTTGATGGCCAGTGTTTATAATATTCCGACTGCAGCAAACATGTGCCTTGAAAAAATAATTCTTTGGCCAAAAATTGTAGCATCGTGCGATATTAGATCGATTTAGATTTAGTATTTGAAATACTTCCACTCCGAGGACGGCATCACCGGCTCTCCACCCTGGTTTAGTCTACATTTGACAGATTCTACTTATGACATCATATTCTACATTTGACAGATTCTATATTTGACAGATTCTACAATCGACAGATTCTATGTTTGACAGATTCTACAATCGACAGATTCTATGTTTGACAGATTCTACAACCGACAGATTCTATGTTTGACCGATTCTACAATCGCCAGATTCTATGTTTGACAGATTTTTAATAAGTTATTAATTAACAGGCAACAGTCATTTTTATCATATTTATTAGGTATAGTATTATTTTGTAACATAGTTAAATAGGTATTTATACAATTACATTGAAAAAAAAAAACAAAAAGTTATGCTTATTTGTAATAAAAAAAAAAGTATGGATAAGAAATAAAAGTACAGGAACAGTTGGATTTTAATTATTTACTTAAAAAATATACTTATTTGTAAATAAAAAAAAAATAAAAAGAAAGGAAAAATTTAAAAAATCACATTGAAAGAAAAAAACGAAAAGTTATACTTATTTGTAATAAAAAAAAGGAGAAAAAGTATGGATAAGAAATAAAAGTACAGAAACAGTTGGATTTGAATTATTTACTTAAAAAATTATACTTATTTGTAAATAAAAAGAAAGGAAATATTTTAAAAATCACATTGAAAGAAAAAAACGAAAAGTTATACTTATTTGTAATAAAAAAAAGGAGAAAAAGTATGGATAAGAAATAAAAGTACAGAAACAATTGGATTTGAATTATTTACTTAAAAAATTATACTTATTTGTAAAAAAAAAAAATAAAAAGAAAGGAAAAAAAATAAAAATCACATTGAGAGAAAAAAACGAAAAGTTATACTTATTTGTAATAAAAAAAAGGAGAAAAAGTATGGATAAGAAATAAAAGTACAGGAACAGTTGGATATGAATTTTTGATATAATTTTTGTTTTAAAAAAACGAAAAATGATACTCATTTGTTATAAAAAATGAGGAAAAAAATTAAAATTACAGAAATGGATATATGAATTATTTAAAAAAAAAACGAAAAATTATACAAGACTTATGTTATAAAAAAAAAGGAAAAAGGAAAAAAAAATACAGAAACGGATATAACTTATTTTCTTGAAAAAACGAAAAGTGATACTTATGTTATAAAAAAAAATTAAATTACAGAAACAGTTGGATATAAATTATTTTCTTAAAAAAACGAAAAGCGATACTTATTTGTTATAAAAAATAAGAAATGATAAGGAAAAAAAAATACAGGAATAGTTGGATATGAAAAAAAAAAAACGAAAAATGATACTCATTTGTTATTAAAAAAAAAAAACAATAAAGTGAAAAATAACTTTAGCTTCAGAAGCCTGACCTTTGTTTGATTGATTTGGTGTTTTTGTCACCGGCTTCTGAAGCTAGTTATTTTTCACTTATTTGTGTTTTTCTTTTTCTTTTTTTTTTTAAATCGGTTTTATTTTTTGCAAAAAAGTTTTTTTGTTTAGTATATATTATAAGATGCTCATAATTTTAAGTAAAGTTAAACTGTTACTTTTTGTTTAGTCTAGTATAATAAGTTTAAATAAAAAAAAAACCTTAGTTAAAAATTGCCTTTGTTCGTATAGTATTGATACGCATTATGCCAACTTACGCAAATGTCCAAATGCGCAAAACTCCAACTACGCATAGTACCAACTTCGCAAAGAGACAAGCTCGTACCAAAGTACCAACTACGCCAATTACTAAACTGCAACACGCAAAGTACCTACCAACTACGCTGAGTCGGCTACGTAATTTCGAAACACGCGAGCTCGCTGCACGTTAGTGGGACAGATCTCGACTCACACAAACCCGATACACGGAATCTCCCGACAAACCTTATCGCGACTCATCAAATCCCGATGTACGAAATCGCGATATTGACAGCTGTCATCCGAAATGTAGATCTCATCGAGACCTATCACTTGTCCTTACACACAACTAGTCTAAGGTCTATAGTTTCCGAGATATAGCCGTTTTAATTTTGACAGCTGTCATCCGAAATGTAGATCTCATCGAGACCTATCACTTGTCCCTACACACAACTAGTCTAAGATCTATAGTTTCTGAGATAAAACCGTTTTAATTTTGACAGCTGTCATTCGAAATCTATCCCCTCCCCTTCCACTGACTAAGAAGTCATTGAAAAAGTGATCATTTTGGTAAAGTAGTCTTTCTGGTAAAGTAGAATTTATATGCATTGTGGGGGCTGTGGTCATTATGAAAAAGTGGTAATTTTGGTAAAGAGATCATTTTGTGAAACGCAGTAGTCATTATGAAAAAGTGGTATTTTTGGTAAAGTAGACTTTATGTACCTAAAGGGATAAAATTGACTGTTGCCTGCAGTGGCGCATGCTCCTAAAAACTCGATTCCCACCGGCTTCCCTTCAGAAGTTTGGAACACAACCACAACCACTCTCTACCATAATTGAAAAATGACACAATCATTACTTTTTACAAGCATCACGAAACGCCTACTCGTCGGTTTCGTACTCAATCGACAAAAAATTGTCCTTCAACAACATATTGCTATAAAATAACCCGCAGGTGCTATCGGCTTTTTGGCAGCTAAATGCAAAATAAACGTCATGACGTCACTAGCCAGCCCGCCTATATTAGGACTCTGGTAAGCCGACGCAAACCGAGTTATTCATAGAGAAAGTAATAGAAAATGCGTGCGCGTGAGCGAGATGGGAAAATATCGTTATCGCTCGTTGAATTTCGTACAGAATCGGAAATCGTTCAATGCTTGATGACATTATTTTGTTTTGTAGGGAGCTAGGTTTTATTAAACCGAAGATTATCGAGTTACGACAGGGGCAGAAAAATAAAGTATGTATGGGAGAACGAGATAGAATTAGTAATGGTCGATAATGTCGAATGTCGATTTGGTACACTAAATTATAGCAGTTATTTTGTTAACTTATTTACATAGAATAAAATCACTTTTTTTTGTTATATTAGGTGAAAATGAAAATCCAAGAGGGCGCCGACCAAAATTTTCGGTTTTTCCTTCATGGGTGTCGTTTTCGCGGTTTGTGGGGTTGCTGATAATAAAAAAGACGTCAAAATGAAAATCCAAGATGGCGCCGAGGAAAAATTTCGGTTTTTTCTTCATGGGTGTCGTTGTCGTAGTTTTTGGGTCGTTGATATCAAAAATGAGGTCAAAATGAACATTTTTTTTTTTTTTTTAAACTACCTATTTTCATTTTTTTCCTCGGCTTCTCCTGACTCAATCTTCACTCTTCGCCACTGGTTGCCTGTTAATTAATAACTTATTAAAAATCTGTCAAACATAGAATCTGGCGATTGTAGAATCGGTCAAACATAGAATCTGTCGGTTGTAGAATCTGTCAAACATAGAATCTGTCGATTGTAGAATCTGTCAAACATAGAATCTGTCGATTGTAGAATCTGTCAAATATAGAATCTGTCAAATGTAGAATATGATGTCATAAGTAGAATCTGTCAAATGTAGACTAAACGTCCACCCTGTATTGTAAAAATGATTCATAAAATTAACAAATTATTAAAAGTTAATCACATAATAAATCGTATATAGATGATAAATGAAAGAAAATTAACATTTTCTTGTAATCCGTTTATTTTTAAACGGGTTTTAAATATTTGGCAGAAAAAAATGCTGAAGGAATTCTGTTATCGTCTTTCATCATAATAATTAATTTATTGTTTACCTCGAGAGGGGAGAGGGTACCACATAACACTACACTATTACCATAGTAGATTCTCTTGTAGATTCTCGTGCTATTACCCCTAGCGGAGAAGAGTTCAACGTACTACGTAGTATCACTATCAGACATATCTCTTTTATCTTATGTAATTTAGTTTATAAGGTTTTAAAAACAAAGTCACTCAGATAGCGACAGCACCCCACGCTCCCCTCTTGCGAAGGGAGTGAACGATCATCGAGGGCTGATGGTAAGACTACCATCGCCCGCCTCACGCTCAGGGTACCGCGCCATACCTCATCAACGTGACTTGTGAGGACTCACATAGTGTGAAAGTCTCGAGAAGAGCTTACTATAGAAATGATCCTATGAAGTAAGGTCTTAATTTGAATTGGACGAACCGAGGAGCGTCATTCAGCCGCGGAGAATCTTAACACCGCGATACAGGAATGCGCGTCATAGGGACAGCGCCATCTATTAGCGCGTCTTGGAGTTTGCCGTAGATAAAAATAGATGATGTTGTGTCGGCGAAGATTGCGTTTTTGTAAAAGTAAAGTTTTGTTTCTATGTGCCTTAAAATTTTATTAAAACCTATTGCACGACCAATTTTTTCAAGTTACCTCCGATCATAGAATTATTGCTTGTAATAAGTAAATGGGTTAATTTGTTGGACTTCCTCTAATCTGAATCAGATTAAATAACACCCATTTTCAATAACCTACTAACAGGTAACGGGAGGTTGCTATCTCTGTCTGTTTTACATTTAGCATACGGACCGTTAAAAACAAAACGTCACAGAAAAGCTTATTTTGATTTTTCTACGAATCGAGCTAACTTTGTATAAAGACAAACCGATAACTCGAGACTTACGCATATTAACTAACAGTTAAACGTTAGTAAGTTATAGAAAACGACCGTGAGACAGTTTTGGTATAAAAATTAATTGGGATTACATTAATCTTAGAAGAGTAATTGTAATTAATTATGATTAATTAAAATATGGCAAAATGTTATTTTCTGTATAAATAAGTAGTCATTTAAAAAATACTTTATCTCTAGTAGGCCTTCGATTTTTTAAATGTTCTATGATTTTAAAACGATCTATACTTCTGTTGAGTATCAAGCTCCAGTTGTGCTGCTGGTGGGCTTGACTATTGTACTGAAGAGTATGAAGTAAAACTACTTGCTGCGATATTATAGGACTGTATTGATAACTAGCTGACGTCCCGCGGTTTCACCCGCGTAGTTCCCGTTCCCGTGGGAGTACGGGAATAAAATATAGCCTATAGCACTCACGAATAATGTAGCTTTCTACCAGTGAAACAATTTTTAAAATTGGTTCATTACTTCCGGAGATTACCCCCTACATGCAAACTTACAAACATTTGTTCTCTTTATAATATTATTATACATTATATTATATATATATATTATATACTACTATTACTATTACTATATTACTATTACTATAGAAGTATAGATAATCGTTTATGAGCACACGTCAAAGGGCGTCGGCGTCGGCAAGAGAGTGGCACGCAGAGCAGTGCGCTTACACAGATTATACAAAAATATAGATTACATTGTGCTACGACGGCACAGATAGAATACCTCCACGACGGGTGTGGTCCGATGTGACGCAGGAACATTTCCAAAATAGTAGCTCGGTTGAAAAACTTATCTGCAAAGAAATTGTTGCTCTAGTTGAAAACCGTGAGATGATGTAAAAACATTGAAAAAAAACAGCAATAAACTTGGGGTTTTTATGTAAGTCCTCGCTACAATCCCCTCGACAATTCAACCCGAAGGGTCTGGCAGAGGTGCACATTCTGGCCGGTTTTATTATTATTTATCTACATCACTGTACTAATATTATAAACAGGAAAGATTTGTATTTTTGTGTGTGTGTATGTTTGTAATGAATAAACTCAAAAACTACTGCGCCGATTTCAATAATTCTTTCACCATTAGAAAGCTACATTCGCCCTGAGTAACATAGGCTATATTTTATCCCCGTACTCCTACGGGAACGGGAACTACGCGGGTGAAACCGCGTGACGTCCGCTAGTTGCATATAATTGCATATACGTATAAAATGAGCTTGTTGTTTTTGTAAATAATGCGAGTTTAAAAAAAATACCTGATAAAGTTTCCTGCAACCTTGACTCTAGAGGGTTAAATAGCTAAGTAGGATGATATTTCGTTTCTTATTTGAAGCTCATGTTAGTAAATAATTAAGAAGCCGATTATAGTAATTAATTGTTGGTAATTAGCTACTAACACATACTTCGACATTGTTATTCTCATGGCCGTTTTCATTTAATTAGGCTGAATCTAAATAAAAACCGAATTCATCACCGAATTAAATCAGCCTCATTTTTTTCGGATGGTAAATCATCAAATGACTCCTCCCGTTCTGGGCGGAGCGGAATCGTACAAATCTATTCCGTGCATTAATAAGTTACAAAATCCATAACTTTAAAAACTATTCCGTGCATTAAAGCGTTGATATAAATTAAAAAATCGATATAATAGAACATCACTAGTTATCGATAACAATATTTTTCCTGCAATCACTATTACACACTGTACATACACTACATACCTATAACTATAGACTCGTGTCCAAACCCCGATGACTACAGCAGCGCCAAAACGGAACACTTGGAAACTTTCTGCCGAAATGTCACTGTCGTATCTGTAGCTAGCTACTAATATCTAATCTGTGGCCACTCTCCATAGATAATACACTATATAATACAAGCCACTCTCTCACCGACGCGCGCGACGCCGACGCCCTTTGACGTGTGCACATAAACGATTATTATTAATACAGTCCTATAATATCGCAGCAAGTAGTTTTACTTCATACTCTTCAGTACAATAGTCAAGCCCACCAGCACAACTGGAGCTTGATACTCAACAGAAGTATAGATCGTTTTAAAACCATAGAACATTTATAAAATCGAAGGCCTAATAAAGATAAAGTATTTTTTAAAAAGTGACTACCTACTTATAATAACATATTGGTGCCGATTCCCTTGTTTACAAACTAAACCAAATTTAAGTTCAGTGCATCTTTTTCTTTCTATTTCATTAAGAAAAGGACAGAAGATAAATTTTAGTTATGTTCTGTCAAATTAATCAGCGCCATACAAGTTTTAGACGCGATTAAAAAGTTGACTACTAAAATTACATCAAATTACGTCAGATGCTGACTAATTTGACAGGATTAAACTAATATTTATCTTCTGTCCTTTTCATAATGAAATAGAAAGAAAAAGATGGATTCAACTTAAATTTAGTTTAGTTTGTGAACAAGGGAATCGGCACCATTGCCATATATAATTCATTTTAATTAATCATAATTAATTACAATTACGCTTTTAATGTAATCCCGATTGATTTTTATACCAAAACTGTCTCACGATCGTTTTCAATAACTTACTAAGTTACTAACGTTTAACTGTTAGTTAATATGCTTAATAAGTTACAAAATCCACAACTTAGATACAAACTTTCGCTCATTCCAAATTCACATTTGTAAAAGTTTGGGCTTGTAAGAATTGACGCAAGCATGTATGGTTTGTAAAACATGCAGGAAAATTGGTCGTCGATCACATTGATTAATCATAATTATGTTCACCATTTCAATGTCACACCTACAATTTGTCACGTTGCCTGTCTCAGGTGCATGCCCCTTGCAGGGTAATTTGTAAGAACTGTTTACCTATCCACTTACTCGACTCATAATGAGTAAGCGAATTAAAAAAAAAACTGCGGCGTAATCTGTTCAGTCTTACAATAAGTCCCTTTTTTTCGGATGGAAAATCATCAAATGACCCTTCCCGCTCTGGGCGGAGCGAAATCGAGTGTCAGACTTTTACTGACTAAGAGCCACCCATGTTCCTTCTTAGCCCTTTGTGTTCCAGGGCCGCGGTATCTCTTTCGAACAGTCCCGCAGCCCCGGCAGGCATCGGCCCTTACGGACCACTTAGTTTTTGCTGTAACACCAACGCGCCGTTGGCATGGCCACAGATAATATAATACTTGCATGGCCTTTGTCATAATACGGACGGACGGCGAGCTAGCCCATTGCTCACGTCCACAAGCCCGAGTCTACGGTGGCCAGGGGCCACCATGTGGCCCCAGTGCAGGCGCGCGAGACGCCTGATTTAATCTGAAATATCTAAGTCTACCTATTCAATATTTGAGGTTAAAACGTAACTGGAAAAACGTGTGTATGAGATGTCAATGATACTATTGATAGAATTGAATACTCCTTATTATGTACACCTCAAATGTGTGTCAATTGACAGGTACCTATTTTAATTACAAAGTAGAAACTATACCTACTTATGGGGGGTAAACAGTGGGTCTTATCCCTAAAACCGATCTTTTCAAAACAACTTTTGGATGACAATTTAAGGGAGGACTAAGGAGGAGTGAGGAGCAAACTACTGAATACACATGATTAAAGACAGTATTTAAATCCTCCTAACCATTCAAACGAAATAATGGATGCGTGAGGCGCGGGAAAGAGATGTATGGAATGCCGAATGGTCTAAGCCGCAGAGGCGACTACTATACCAATATAAATTAGCTTAGTTATACTTACTTGTAATCAAAATAGATTAATCTTAGGTAGTACCTATCAAATGAAAGCCTTTTTTCTTTATTTTTTTATTCCCTTTATTTGTCTTTTCTACACATTAGTTACATTTTTAAATATTTCTTAGAATAATTTATTGTTTATTAACCATCCAAAATGACCTACATTTTGGATGGTTACCCAAAATACATTAAACCCTATCCAATCATATTAAAAATAGCCCCCATCAATCCCCGAATACGACACAATATTGACTCACACGCGTGGCTAGGTAAACATTGGCTTATGGCGCAGCACCAGACGCCTCTAGGGCTTCGCTAAAGACATTAGGGGCGACCTCGCGCGACCACGGGCAAGCGCCGTGGATTCGCTTTGATTTCTGCTAATGAATAACCTTTGTTTGACTGTGAATGTAGTTAGATTGGTTCTGTAGGGTTTTTTTTTCTTGTTGGTTAGTTGATCGATTTCGACTGTTCGTTGGGAGAAGTACCTACGTCTGAAAGAGCGATTGAAAGGTTTTTTTTTTGACACTAAATGGGCTTGCGTTTGGCCGAAACTCATAAATCATATCTATTTCTACTATTTGGTTTTACAAAACACTTTTATACGTCATTTCATATTATGTTTTAAAACTAGATGGGGCCGGTGTTTCGTACCTGACTACTCTGAAAAGAAACATCCGAAATAAACACAGAGGTCACTGTCTCTTTCTAAGTCCAGACATTGGTCAAGTCAAGTCGCCTGATGTGAAACGTGATCCGACCTAAGGTAGAGGACGCTTTCCTAGAAGAAACTGATTCACTCGAATTTTGAAGAGATCCAAATTAATGATCAGGAAAACCGGACAGAGATAGCCTGCGTCTGGTGGCGGGGACCATGACTGGGCACTGTTCACTGAATAAACACTTCCACACCCTAGGAATCACTGTCAGTCCCCTGTGCAGAGCATGTATGGAGGCGGAGGAAACGGTGGCGCATGTGCTCATTGAGTGCACAGGCGTTACCAAGATTCGTGAGGAGACCCTGGGAACACCAAGATCCCTTGCGGATGCCCTGAGGAGACCGGGAAGTCTGACCTGCTTCTGGAGGGAGGTGGGCTGGTTGGAGTAATCGGCCACCATGGCTCACGCACAATGGTCCATTTCAAGGACTAAGTGCGGAAACCTAAACCCCATGATAGATAGATAGATAGATGATCGGGAAACAGAGAAGCCAGCAGTGAATTCCACAGACTGGCGCGGGCGGTCCGCTCAATAAATGTGGAATCAAAGCGCTTTGTTCGGGTCCATGGGACTTCAACTATATAACGGTTACGCTTCGCCAAATCTATGCTCGTCTGATGATAAAATGGGGATGGGGGAATTGAATAATTGCGTAATTCCAAAGCACTCTTTGCAGCGATATTTGGAACTTATATTAGGAACCCTTATAGTTTCACCATGTCTGTCCGTCCGTCTGTCCCACAGAACATAATAAAGGAGGTTAGAAAGGAAATAGATCCTGATTTGTATCAGAACGCGTGTCGCCGCTTGACTCCCACTCTTTAACTATATGCGTGTGGACTGAGGGCCACTTTGTTAAAAAAAATTGAAAATGTGCTAAGGATTTAGTGAACATTCCCAAAGAATTGTGAAAGTTGGAATCAGATTTTGTGAAAGACAAATAAGCGAGTTATGGACTGCAAAGTTGGGCCCTCAGTTCTCACATAGAGGATTGAGGGCCCGCCTGTACCTGATAAACTGTGAACACCACAGAAAAAGTCTTTATGCTAAAGTCTAAGCTAACGCCAAACAAAATTAGTGAAAACAAGATTTTATCGCAAAACGCTGTCCTACTTTGTATATTTACGTTCAAAATGTGCCCTCAATTCTCATACACGTAAAAGTTTATTACGTAAATAAAATTAAACCATTAACTTACAGCTACTACTTGAAATCATTTATGCTACTAAATTAATTGTGAAAATTTGTGAAAGCATGAACAGGTCTCCACTTCTTGTGGTTTGAAAGTTATGACCTTGATAAAAAATCGGGCCCTCAGTCCTCCATTTATTTTGTTTTCCTTCTATAACACTTAACGTATTAAACATAAGACAAACACAAAATTGTGTCTTTTTGTGAAATTAATTGTGCAACAAATTCGATACCAGAAAGAAAATGAAAGACCTTTTATTGTATAAGAAAATTGAGTTTTATTTTTATTATCTGAATTAGGAAATAGGGTGACCACAATTTCTTTTAGATTGCAGCAAATATTAGTAAATGTAGTGTCATAGGTTTTTCCTCTTTGAGGAGTAGCAGCTTGAGAGATGCCATGGCGTCCTCACCTTCCGCCTGACGCAGGTCCTCACCGGACACAGTTGTTTCAGGAGGTTCCTGCACCAAATCGAGCGGGAAGAAACGCCTGGGTGCTTCCATTGCAAGGATCGACCGGAGGACACGGTGGAGCACATGGTGGAGGCGTGCCCCACGTGGACGGAGCACCGCCGTGTCCTCGAAGCGGCGATTGGCGGCGGCAACCTCTCGCGTCCGGCCCTGGTGCAAGCCATGGTCCGGAGCGAGACGGAATGGGACGTCGTCACCTCCTTCTGCGAAGCAGTAACCTCACAGCGTCTCGGCCACCGTGGGAGACGCCCCGGGCGTCGGGGGTCGCCGTAGGCGCGGGCCTGTTGACGGTGCGCTATGGGCTAGCTCGCCGTCCGTCCGTCTCATGACGACAGGCCGTGTTGACGGCTCGTTCGTGTTCCACGCACCCTTAAAAAGAGAGTCAGCAAAAAGGAAAGGATCCGCAAGGACCGATGCCTTCCGGGGTTGTGGGACTATTCGAAAGAGATACCGTGGCCCCGGAACACAAAGGGCGATGAAGGAACATGGATGGGTTTTAGTCAGTAAAAGTCTGACACTCCCTCCTGCTCCGCCCAGAGCGGGACAAAACATTCGATGATTTCCCAAGCAAAAAAAAAAATGGTAAGAAAGCAAATTGTCTAAAAAGACAATTTCCTTTGAAAAAATTAATGATTCCAATAGAAATTGGAGTCATCATTTTTTTTCGTTAACTTAGAAGTTTGATTTTTCACAACATCACGGGACTGAAGACTTGATTATATGGTTTTAATTTCAACGCGATACCTCCACGCGTTCCCGAGATAAAGGGTCATGACAGACAAACGGACTGACAGACGGACAACAAAGTGTTATAAGGGTTCCGTTTCTCTCTTTTGAGGTACGAAACCCTACAAATCTAAGAAAGTTTATTAAAACCTATGACACTACATTTACTGCAAACTAATAAAAATTGTGGTCACCCTATTTCCTAATTCAGAGAATAAAAATATAAAACTCGATTTTCTTTTACAGTAAAGGGTCTTTTATTTTCCTCCTGGTATCGAATTCGTTGCACAATTAATTTCACAAAAAGACACAATTTT
Organism: Xestia xanthographa; assembly: GCA_905147715.2. NCBI lineage: Eukaryota > Metazoa > Arthropoda > Insecta > Lepidoptera > Noctuidae > Xestia > Xestia xanthographa. The sequence goes on along the minus strand of LR990660.1, from coordinate 7,912,429 downwards.
GTGTTTGTCTTATGTTTAATACGATAAGTGTAATAAAAGAAAAACAAAAGAAATGGAGGACTGAGGGCCCGATTTTTTATCAAGGTCATAACTTTCAAACCACAAGAAGTGGAGACCTGTTCATGCTTTCACAAATTTTCACAATTAATTTAGTAGCATAAATGATTTCAAGTAGTAGCTGTAAGTTAATGGTTTAATTTTATTTACGTAATAAACTTTTACGTGTATGAGAATTGAGGGCCCATTTTGAACGTAAATATACAAAGTAGGACAGCGTTTTGCGATAAAATCTTGTTTTCACTAATTTTGTTTGGCGTTAGCTTAGACTTTAGCATAAAGACTTTTTCTGTGGTGTTCACAGTTTATCAGGTACAGGCGGGCCCTCAATCCTCTATGTGAGAACTGAGGGCCCAACTTTGCAGTCCATAACTCGCTTATTTGTCTTTCACAAAATCTGATTCCAAGTTTCACAATTCTTTGGGAATGTTCACTAAATCCTTAGCACATTTTCAATTTTTTTTAACAAAGTGGCCCTCAGTCCACACGCACATCTTTAACTTCACTACAAGCAAGAGACCAATGCCTACGCGGATTACGCACACAAATAAACAACACGCACTTAGATCGTGAGTTTGCTATTGGTTGTCACACTAACGCAGTCACTGCGTTTGACGTACACTCATACACGCGTAAACGCTCATGTATGCTAGGGCGACTAAAAGGTCGATTGTTGATATCGATAAAATTAATGTAATCTTGCTTCTAACTTTGCAAGTATTGTGGACTATGCGGACTTCTGTAATGCATGTTGTAAACATTATTCATGCGAATATAATAATAATATTCCACAACTATCACACAACGCCATCTAGTCCCAAGCTAAGCAGAGCTTGTGTTATGGGTACTAGACAACTGATACACATACATAGATTTCTAAATACATACATAATATAGATAAATTACACCAATATAAAAACAAATAAAAAATACGTAACTGAATTTTAAAACCAATTTTATTATAAACATTAGGATTTAACATGGAATATTTACCGTGTTTATTGTTTGTTCATTAGAGAAAGTCGGCTGCCTCTCAACCTTACATTTTACAAAAATTACACTAGTTTACACGATTTTTGTCCTTGAAATGAAATATATACGGTTACGTTACTTAAGGTATCTACATTTCGGAAGAAATATAAAAAAAATCCAGCACGTCAGGTTTTTGAAATATTAATTAAGATTTTTTTTACAAAAAAACTATATCTAAGTAATCAATAGAGAGTTAAAAATGAATAATTTATGCTTCTTTTTACACTTATTTTTATCTATATCTCTCTCGTATCATAGTAATTATCGACATTGTTTACAAATTGGCACAGCACTATCCATGTGCCTAGAGTTCGTGGCATTACACCTTTGGTTCGGCACTCGGGACTCTCGCAGTGAACGTAATACATTGCGCGATAGCTCACGTAATGCAAAATGTATAGTCCATCTATTGCAAGCAATGTACAGTACCCGGCAATAAATATTGCACATCGACCTTTGGAAAGAGACAATCGGCTAATTTCGGCTTCGTAGAGCGTTATCTCTGTCGCACACTACCTATGTGACGTTTGTCAGTCGTTGTTCAAGTGCGATAAAGTGCGGTCGCGTCCAGTTCAAAATATATATTAAGAGTTGTTAACACCCCCAAATTTAAATAATTTAAAATTGCACAATGGCATCTTTAGGAAAAAGAGGGAAACCTTTACGAGGTCAGTCACGCGAAATTATCTACAATGTTTATAAATATTTTGTAACCGAAACTGACAGATTTAAAAAAAAACCCGCCAAGAGCGTGTCGGGCCACGCTCAGTATAGGGTTCCGTAGTTTCCCGTCCGTCACAATAAGTGTTCCCACTTATGAGTTTAAAGGTGGGTATCCATTATGTAAAAATGCTTGCATATACGAATATACTACAAACAGTCCAGAAATTATTTTGTACAACTTTTTGTCTTTTTTGTACAAAAAACTGTTGTTTCCATCAAGTTCAAAATGATTTTCCTAGAAAGTCCTTATAAAGTTCTACTTTTCAGATTTTTTTCATATTTTCTAAACTTATGGTTCAAAAGTTAGAGGCCCCGGACACATTGTTTTTTACTTTTGGAGCGATTATTTCCGAAATTATTGACATTTTCAAAAAATGATTTTAGAAAACCCCTATTCATTTTTAAATACCTTTCCAACAATCACACTTTAGGGTTGAAATTAAAAAAAAAAACACTTCCCACTTTACATATAGGGGGGCTACCCTAATAAAACATTTTTTTCCAATTTTTATTTTACCACTTTATCGGCGTGATTGATATACATATTGGTACCAAATTTCAGCTTTCTAGTGCTAACGGTCACAGAGATTAAGCGAGGACGGACAGACGGACGGACGGACAGACATGGCGAAACTATAAGGGTTCCTAGTTGACTACGGAACCCTAAAAATGAAGATGAAAATGTAAGTTGTTATTTTAAGAAGGTTCAAGAGCGAGTTGCAAATGCCACTGGAATTTCAAGAAGAACTTTGAACAATATATTAAACGAAGTCAGTACTGAAACACATTCTACTGAAATAAAGTTCAGCACTCCAAAAAAAGGGAGACCAAAAAAGCAATTTCGTTTGCATATGGACGATTTTGATTATGATGTTGTTCGAAGAATGGTGTATGATTTTCACTTACGATTTAATGAACTGCCAACAATAAAATCATTAAAAGCTAAATTATCTGAAGTTATTCATTACAATGGGTCTGAAAAGACGTTGAGAAAAATACTTCACGAGATGGGATTTCGGTTCACTAAAATGGAAGATAATCGAAAACTTCTAATGGAAAAGCACGATGTAAGTCTCAAACGGATCGGATACCTCGATAAAATACGCAAATTTCGCGAATCAGGAAAAAATATCGTCTACATGGATGAGTCTTACATACATACATCCCACACTAAAGGGAAATCTTGGAGTGATGACAAGAAAAAAGGAGTAAAAAAGCCAATTTCAAAAGGTCAACGTTTGATAATAGTTCATGCGGGTAATGAAAAAGGCTTTGTACCCGGTGCCTTTTTAACGTATAAATCCACGGACACTACAGGTGACTATCACAATGAAATGAATAACGATAACTACGAAAAATGGCTGGTTAATCAATTAATACCAAATATACCCAGTGATTCTGTTCTAGTTATCGATAACGCACCCTATCACAACAAATATGTTGAAAGACCCCCCAACTCAAACACCATTAAACAGGAAATGATCCACTGGTTAAACAGACACGAAATTCCAGTAGATCCAAAATTAACAAAAACCCAGATTTACGCTATTTGTCAGCACAAGGAGAGGCATACAGAGTTTTCCGTGGACAAAGTACTTGCCGAACATGGGCACACTGTGTTGCGATTGCCACCATATCATCCGGATTTTAATCCAATAGAAAATATATGGTCTCAACTGAAAGGCTATGTAGCCTCTAGAAATGTGGGTATGAATTTAACTACAGTAAAAACATTATTGACTGAAAAAGTAAACATGATCGGGGCTGAAGATTGGAAAAAGGTTTGCGATCATGCAATCAAATGTGAGAATGAATATAGAAGCATTCAACACGGTTTAGACAATTACACTGATAGACTAGTGATAAATACGGCTGACAGTGACAGTGATATTGATCTCTTTGAGAGCACAGATAGTGAAACGGAAGTAATTGAGAATTAGAATTATTATTATTTTTATTACAATGTCTCATTTTAACAATATGATTAATGTTGTTTATTATGTACACTACAGCTGTAATTTTCCAAAATAATTAAATACGAAAACATAATGGGAACATGTTTTTTTTAATTTTATTTTACCCCAACCTAAAGCCATCACTATAGAAAAATTGGTGTATTTTATACAAATAATAATTATCAAAAGAAGCAAATCATAATTGTTTTAACAGCTCCTAATAGATACCGGACTGTTTGTATTTCGTGCGAGAGAGATAGCGCTCTACGAAGCCGAAATTAGCCGATTGTCTCTTTCCAAAGGTCGATGTGCAATATTTATTGCCGGGTACTGTATTACTATTCGTCTGCTTGCGATTATTTCGTTTTTGTCTACAAACTTCATAATGCTAATGTTATAATTACAAATATCACAAGTATTTTAATGTTTTTGGACTTACCGGTGGAAAGAAATCCCTTCTCGTGCTACACTACACACCTGGCTTCTTTTCCGACACGTTATAATAGCGCAAGACGGCATAATTTAATATTTTTTGCGGAGCTTACGTACGCTGTCAAAACCAGAGAGCGATTGCTGGCCGGTGAATTAAATTTCGGTTGATATTGAGCATTTGCTCATAACCGCGGCGCGCGTGCCCCGCCCACAAGGCCCTTCTAACCTCCTTTATATGTTCTGTGGTCTGTCCGTCCTCGCTTAATCTCTGTGACCGTTAGCACTAGAAAGCTGAAATTTGGTACCAATATGTATATCAATCACGCCGACAAAGTGGTAAAATAAAAATTGGAGAAAAATGTTTTATTAGGGTAGCCCCCCTATATGTAAAGTGGGAAGTGTTTTTTTTTTATTTCAACCCTAACGTGTGATATATTGTTGGAAAGGTATTTAAAAATGAATAGGGGTTTCCTCAAATCATTTTTGATAATGTCAATAATTTCGGAAATAATCGCTCCAAAAGTAAAAAACAATGTGTCCCCCCCTAACTTTTGAACCATAAGTTTAGAAAATATGAAAAAAATCTGAAAAGTAGAACTTTATAAGGACTTTCTAGGAAAATCATTTTGAACTTGATGGAAACAACAGTTTTTATACAAAAAGACAAAAAGTTGTACAAAATAATTTCTGGACTAAGTTTGTAGTATATTCGTATATGCAAGCTTTTTTACATAATGAATACCCACCTTTAAACTCATAAGTGGGAACACTTATTGTGATGGACGGGAAACTACGGAACCCTACACTGAGCGTGGCCCGACACGCTCTTGGCCGGTTTTTTGGAGCTTGGTTCTGAGTGTTGCTCGGATGCATTAGAAAACACAGCGCCACTATCGCCTCGCTGTGTCTGACTTGAAGTTAATTTGTCCTTCTTCAACATTTGGCCACCTAATGCTGAGAGTTAGCTCTCTTCCAAATCTCCCCATTTTTGAAAGTTTTGTGTCATGGTTAAATATCCAGTTTTTTCCGGCTTTTTAATAAGATTATTTTTTACGTGTTACTAAAAAGTTCACTGCTCAGGACATAGACCTATCTGTGAGAAAAGATAATCGATCATATCTTAGAGGTACTAAGATAGCTATTCTATTACACGGTTATTTGGGATTTAGACTACAATATCTACTTACCATTCATTCTGCACAAAGTTGCATCAAACCACCTAATACTTCCTGCAATTAGGTAATGGGAACCAGCTTGAGATTTTCGACTGCTTGCTTTTATCTCGGCAAGCACGTATCCAAACTTTTGGTTCGGGGGGGACAGACAACCATTCGAACTGTTTAAAAAATGGCTGTAATCATTGTACTATATTTTTTAATAATCTAAAGTTTATGATCCCGTTTATTTTCAGTCAGATTTCAGGAGGGGGGATAAATCCCAACTATCCCCCCCTCTGTATACGTGCCTGCTCGTCGTTTGACCAAAACCAACGTAGATATCTTCCACAGAACCCTAAAAACTACCTGTCTCAAGAGGCCTCTCGGTTGTCAGTCAATATTACATTTAGGTATTAAGAATCGCCAAAATCTCTAGCTCTAGTTAATTGGTTTATTCATCTTTGTTTAGTCACTCATCAGACGAATGTACTATGCCATGGTTATAACTTAACATCACGGCTGTAATTTCCGAAGGGTTAGGTCGTATAACCCATTAGAACGTCCACAATTCGCCAGTTACGGTAGCCCGCGAAATTCAAATTTTCTTACGTTTTTTGCAATTTTCAGGCCAGTACTAGGGTTAATGTTGATTACAATATTATTCGCGGCTGTAAGACGTATGTAGTTACAGAATTATAATCATCAAAATCATCAAAACAACCTTTCAAGTTCATAAAGGTGTAGAAATTACTTTTTCTGCTTTTTTTTGTTTCCTACACCTTTATGAACTTGGAGGGTTGTATTGATGGTTTTGATGATTATAATTCTATAATTATATACGTCTTACAGCCGCGAATAATATTTGAATCAACATACAACCTAGCACTGGTCTGAAAATTGCAAAAAAAGTAAGAATATTTGAATTTCGCGGGCTACCCTGGAGCATCAGCCTTACGTCTCATGAAATAGGGGACTGGTTCAGCGGTCGCAAGCGCAGCTGCTGAGCATTAGGGCTTGGGGTCGATTCCCAGGTCGTGCAAAGTGGTATTTAGGATTTTCTTCAAGAATGGCTCAGTATCAGCCATGTGGTTTAGTTTTGTGCCCGGTTGCTAACAAAAGGTAAAACATAAATAGCAAAATGAAGGTAATCTGTCAGGACACTCCTGCCCAACTCTTCGGGGATGATTTTATTTATTTAAAAATAAATAAAAATAAAAATGTTTATTTCAATCACATATAAGGCTTCAAGAAACAGGATATGGAGATCACCTTTTAAGCAAAGAGATGCTTGTGTTAGGTGACTCCGCTCTTCCACATTAACATTAACATTAAAATGCAATTGAACCCAACATAAATATAAAAGAAGTTATAAAAAATTCAAAATTGATGTTAATTTTTTTATTTATTTATTAACTCATCATCACTATCATTACATCATCATCATCTTCAGCCTATTAATGTTCCCACTGCTGGGACACAGGCCTCCTCTCTATGGGAGGGAATGGGCTATAATCCACCACGCGGACCCAGTGCGGATCGGTAGATGTCACATGTCTTCGAATTTTTTGGTTCTAGGAAATGCCGGTTTCCTCACGATGTTTTCCTTCACCGTTTTGAGAGCAGTGGTGATGAAATAAATTACACAAAGTAATGCGCCTGTCTGGGTTCGAACCCACGACTTATTCTGCTCTCTATCATTACAGGAATGTCCTAATTCAATAGTGGGGCCATAATTACAGTTTTATTATTTATCATAACATATTCTGTACATAATTATTTTTGTGAACTCACTCAGAGAACAAGTAAAAAGATCTATGCTGTCTGCTACGTCATTAAGTACACACAAGGTACGCGTTATAGGGGCTTTACTCAGTGGATTGGTCCTACTACTGGGAATCGCCAATAGGCGCGGCCGTCGCCTTAGCTGTCGGGCACATACAGGTTTATTTCTTTTATATCAATACATATAAGCATCGACTATTATCTGCGTAGCCTATCTCATAAAGTCACAAATTCCACCAAAAGGGAAAAGCGTCATAGTTCGCTTTAATGGTTTTATTATATACGAACAGCCATTCCTCGCCATGCCATGGAATAAAACGAAAGCCTCATATAGGATGACGCAGCGCTCCAGGAATTCAGCGTCTGAATACGCGATTAACATGAAGATGTAATAAATTCACTATAGTAGGTACTTTCAGTGTGTAGAGGTATATATTATGTATATTTTATGGCATATCTTTCCCTTGCTTACAAATATGACGGGTTCCTATACAGGGTGTAAAAGACCTCATCACGAAGCCGTCAACCAAGCATTCTGTACATCAAACTAAGTAACTTTACGCAAAAAATATTGCTGGGAAACGACTTTTTTTTTGGGGTGAAAAATCATTTTTTGTGGTAGAACTCAATGTAACGCACTCAAAACATTGTGCTGATAAATGGATTAAATAGTACGGGGGTCGTGGAGGTGTTTAAAGTAAAAATCTTCCATTAAAAACTTGTGTTAAAAAAAAAAAAACTTGTCAAAAAGTTGGAAGTTCCCAGGTATGGTGTAGAGGTAAGTAAGATGTGAATATTTAAGATGTCTGTAACTATGGGGATGACATGATCATGCTTGATCAAATCCTCTAATTTTCAATAAAGATTTAAAAAAAAAAAAAACATAAAAAATATCGCAACAATGATGAGGACAAAAAATGCCTTTTGGCTTCGTTAAGAGGTATTTTACACTCTTTATATTATGTATATTTTATGGCCTAACTTTCCCTTGCTTACAAATATGACGGGTTCCTATAAAATGTTACTGACTGTAATGTGTAAGTTTCTGGACGATGGCAAAGCCAGAGCGGAAGGGTAATGATGATTTTATCTGTCTATGTATTTATTTTGTTTGTAAGTTTTTTATAAAACGTAGCGCATACTACCGAGACGATTTTGATAAATGAGGTGGCAATGATGGATTCGATATTACGGTTCAGATGACATAGTTAAGATACATTTTATGGGAACAAAATCAAAATGGCGGATATTACATCCAAAAAAGTGGGGGTCACTCACAAATTTCAAGCGCTTTTTAATACGTAGGTAGGGTAAACTTAACAAAAACCTTTTTTTGGGGATCGTAAGTACCTACTTTTTCGGTCCATAAAGAAAGTAGACGAAAAATGCTAGCGATGCCGACAGAGTGCATTAGGTGCAGTCCATATACATAAAATGTAGGTACTACCTAAGTACGTCTGGCACTGTTTCAATCTCGTTGACTGGCAAATATTTTTAAATTCCGCGAAATCTTTCTTTTTTATTCGAACTACAAAAATAAGTAGATTCCGGACATTATAATTAATCTGTCTTAACAGTGTCATGGCAGGTGGATGGGATATTTAGTATTTCACACAACCAACAACAACAACAACACCTCAACAACTTTACAACAACAACACAACAAGCAACAATAACTTTTAGAAGGGAACCTAGTCAGGATTGGGAGCGTCTTGGACGAGATTTTTGAAATAAAAATTAATAATTCGATTAATTACTATTTAATAGGTGGCAACGTGTTTACAGAGGCGGATGCGCACACGGAGTGTGGTCTTTACAGCTAAACTTAAATTTAGACATAACAACTATCTCTCCAGGAATTACGCAAGCACCGCGCTGCAGTCCCGCTCTCATGCTGACATACGCACAATTCGTATCGGCGGTGGTCCTTCCATAACTACCTACACTGGGATGGTAAAAAAACAATGTACTATACATTTAACACAATCAAAATGTAAGTACCTATAGGTACATCTAATATTTTTACACAACTACTAGAACATAATATTTTTCCATCTTTTAGGATTCGCCATTGTGTATAATTTGTTTATTCGCATAGGACTTTCCTTTCCTTTACCGATGTTTAAATGTCCAACTAATTAATTTAAAAAGTAGGTACTTGTTCACCTACTTTCAGTTTTAGCGTTAGTATCTTGACTCACAAAGGAGACTGTCCACCGAGTACGAGTGGCACAAAGGGCCATGGAGCGGGCCATGCTCGGCATAACACTCTTAGATAGAGTGCGCAACACTGAAATCCGCCGTCGGACGAAAGTCTACGACGTCGGTGACCGGGCGGCGCAGCTCAAGTGGACCTGGGCAGGACATCTGGCTAGACGCGGAGATGGCCGATGGAGCAAGGCTTTGACCGAGTGGTGGCCAAGGTTTGGCCAAAGAAACCAGGGCCGTCCAAAAACACGTTGGGTTGACGATATCGTCAGAGTCGCGGGAAACACCTGGATCAGGAAAGCACGGGACCGGGAAGTGTGGCGGAAGAAAGGGGAGGCTTATAGCAGCAGTGGGTGATTCCGGGCTGATATGATGATGATGATGATCTTGACTTAAATTTTGCTATAAATAAAATGTTATATTTAAGCCGGAGAGGTGATGTATGTAAACCAGCGCCTGTAATTCCTGATGTCGATATAAATAAAGATTATGATTTACCAAAATTCAAAACCTTGCCATTTTAATCTACAACTACAAGCAATCTAATAGAGATCGCCGATGACAGTAATATTCCCAAATTTGATAAGGATCAAGTCCTCCGCATTTTATCGCAAAAGATTAATCTCCAGATTATATCTAAGCTTTGTACTGACAGGCAGGAAAAGCTGATTTATTTACGCTCTTCTAAACTTGGGATCAAAATTAAGAGGCCTAAATGTTTACGGACGGATTAGGTGTTATTTTTAAATTGTCATCAACATCATGTTGTTGACTTTATACCAATTAATTTGGGCTCGGCGCCAGTACGTGTGTTTCTGTGCTATGTTTGTCTATAAAACGTCATAGTATTGTTTACTTCCATTCTTCCTGTTTCATCTTTCATACGACTTTTCAGAATCAGACCTTCTTTCCTTAAAATAACTGTTTGACCTGTTTGACTCTTCCATGCTTAAAACTTTCCCCATAACATGGCCCTTATTCCTACGCTCCACACGTTCTACATATTTTCTGAAAACCGTTTTCAACCTTAACTTTTTCTGCAGACTCCCAATTACGTAGGTACCAGGTTAACGTGACAGCATAAGAGCTCGTTCAGCCAAAAGCTTTTAATTGCCTTGCGGTTGTAATGAAAAGCATTGAGGTCGGTCCCGATTCAACCCACATTGGGAACATTGGGATCTCCAAACACAGCCCATCAAAGGTAGCAGCCGTTCGGGTGATTCGATTATCGAGTCCCGGAGCGGCCGCTCGCCGCATTATTATGTAACATCCGCAATAATCCCGACCTGCCAGTCTCCTGTTCTAACTAATGTATACTTCTGCAATTGAAAAATGACGCAGTTTTATAGAGTAACGCTGTTTGTAGAGATGGGTGGTGGTCGCGGTGTCGCGGTGCTTGCCTAGCTACTAATGACCGTGCCTGTGCTGTGTTCTGCCGGACGTGATCGATGACAGAGTGGACGCGCACTCATACGTATAATTGCAATTAAGTGCATATTCATAGAGATGTATGCATGAATTAATTAAAAATAATAACTATCCAAACAAGCTTTAATGATAGCGAATGGAACTGAAGTGCGTATAGTCGTCATGCTCTGCGCTGGTAATGGTGACAGCTCCGGTGAAAGGCGTCGCTTTTAATTGGAATTAATAACCGATAAGTAATTCCATGGTGTCGGGGGTTTGTTTACCGGGGCGGGCGGGAGCGCGGGGCGGGCGGGCAGGGCGGCGGCGTCAGCTGGGTGCGCGCGCAGGTCGATAGCGGGCTCGCGCGCAGGCGCGGCGCTATCGAGCCCACACGGGCCGCTGCTACCGCGCGCCGCACACGTGATGCATGCGGGCACCTAGCGGTCTCACGCGCGCGGGCCTCATGGGCACCGTGCTGAGCTTCAGCCCGCGCGAGCGGCGCCCGGCGCCCGCCGCGCCGCCGCCTGACCGCGCCGCGCTCGCCTACTCCTACGAGCGCCTCAACAACGCCAAGAACCGCGAGAACCGCGAGCTGCCGCGCGACGAGCGCCGCGCCACGCTCGACGACGCCGCCAAGATTATATCCGAGAAGACTGCGCTGGAGAAGAACCTGAAGAAGCACTCGTTGTTTATCAACGCGCTTTCGTGGAAACGGTTTTCTACAGCTAATAATAATAAAAAGAAGCTGGAATGCAAGAGCAAGAGTGTGGCGACGTTCCGGCCGCCGTTGACGGACAACGCGCCGCTGGACCGCAACAAGAACGCGCACGTGCCGAGCGGGTATGCGCGCCCGCCGCCCGCCGCTCCGCCGGACGCCGCGCGCGCCAACGCGCTCAACAACAATGTGCTGTGCTACGACAAGCTGCCCAGCGCGGCCCCGCCCGCCGTGGCGCCGCGCAAGACCGTCATCCAGGCCTCCACGTCGGAGCTGCTCAAGTGCCTGGGGCTGTTCCTGCACACGCGCTGCCACCGCCTGCGCGACTTTCAGGCAGGGGACGCCGTCATGTGGCTGCGGACTGTGGACCGGTCGCTGCTGCTGCAAGGTTGGCAGGTAAACACAACAAACCCTACTTCTCTCAGTACACAGGCTCACCAACAACACGACCAGACGGCAACATGGATGACAACAAGGGACGACAGCAGTAATGGCCGACGATGTGACGGTGATTCAGCTATGCATTACAATATTGCGGAACTTTGTTTCCAACAAAAACCAATGCCAAATCTATGTACGCAGATTAGATTGCATTGATTTCATATCTATTCGGGAACGGTTTTGTATTTGTTGATGCGTTTGCTACAAAACACATGGACACCTGCATCTCTGTCCATGACACGGTTGCTGTGACCCCGTCGGCTGCCGACGGCTTCCCATGTTTGAACCATTTAGCTGATTCATACTGCACTGCTGTCCTTGCCTCAATTACTTTGCGAGATACATAATGAACGGCCACACTGTTCACAATTCTACATTCCAATGAAAATTAAACATAATGATAGAAAATTATATTAATAGGCCCTAAAATGTCACGCACCAATTCAAATAGTAACCTTAAATTCTGAACTTGGAAAACAATTTCATACATTTTTAAAACTGTAATTATTGGCCTTCGCCATAAATATCAAAGCTATTAACTTAAACCAACGATTAAAAATACATGAAATTGAATGTTCACTTTCTATTTTCGTTTTTCCTCCTCGAATATCGATTCTACAGCGTCAATGAATATTAAACGAGTCAGGCGCCATTAAGTAAAGAGCATTACATTCCTGCAGTTAAACCTTTCATAGTTGTCCGAAGGAAGCGACTACTTTCAGAACTCCATAAATAATTTATATCATAGGTACTTTCGCGAAACTGCAATAAAGATTTCTTCGCCCCAGATAGAGCCTCCATTTTCTCTAAAACGTAAACAATTTATCCTTGCAAGTGGTTCGTTCCACGCAATATGCTAAAAGCCACATCTAATATTCAGCGAAACATCTCAGTACACTTTATCTAGTAGTCCGTATTATACATAAACAGTTGTTGGCTCTCCATTCATTATAAAGGGGACCATAGCGTACGTCAGACGCAAAATCGATATAGAACGTTATGGCATCAAGAATTTTATACCCGTGCGTCTTTCTATAACGATTTGGGCTTTGTTTAGAATGAGACAGCGATATCCATTGAGTGTTGCTGTGTTGCTCTGTTCGCGACGGTAGACGACGGATTTTGAATTTGGAGTTTGTGCAATTAGATGTGACGTAAGAGGTACCTTCGCGTTCATTACTTTGATTTCACCAAGCTTGTTCGAAATATTCGAGATATTTCGACTTTTTCGACATTGGAGGGTTGTTCACTTTTTTGCTCATTCGGGTTCGAGGGTGTTGACATTCTATATTTGGACGTAGTTATGCAAAATGGATCCAGCCACAAAAACTTACTTTTGAGAAAATTGGAGTTTTAGTAAAATTGATATATCAAAATAACAAGACTGTAGTTTGTTTTGAAATTCCACTCAAATATTGGGTAATTTTATATTCTATCTGATATAATTATTTTAATAAATTTCATGTGAATAAAATGTACTTATTTTCAGTAAAAATCTCTTTGGTTCTTTTTTACAATATTAAAAATGTCGGTTGGATCTTTTAGTTATAGGTTGAGGCAGTAAAACACTTACTACTTACACTAATATTAAGGCCATTTTATTGTGGTTGCGTCGCTTACCGTGCCACATTCAAGCAATTATTACGGCACAAGCGGATCTGCCGTTGGATAAACTCGCTGATCTAGCGGACAAAATTCTTGAAGTAACTCCAGTGCCAATAACTCCAGCTGTCTATGCTGCCTCTGCTACTTCTGCCCCTATACAAACTTCAGCTGAAATGCTCAGCCTCACCACCTGCTTGGAAGAACTAACGAGGCAAGTCGCAGCCTTGACAGGAAGAGGTAGGGACTTTAACAGATTAAACAGCTCGAACAGATCAAACAGCTCGAATAGATCCAGATCACGTGACTCTCGCGGGCGAAACGAACCTCAGTTGTGTTGGTATCATAGAGTCTACAAGGACAAAGCAGAAAAATGCAACGAACCATGCAGCTGGAATAGACAAGCGGAAAACTCCCAAGGCGGTCAGTAACAGCGACGACCGCTGACTGCTCTCTATCTAGTCACCGATTGTTTATAACAGACGCCCATTCTAAATGCAAATTTTTCATAGACACGGGGTCGGATGTCTGTTGCTACCCTCGCCGCCTTATTCAAAGCAGACTTAGACCAGATAGCTACAGTCTTAACGCGGCTAATAACAGCGCTATCAAAACTTACGGTGGGACAACACTGTCGCTCAACCTAGGTTTACGCCGGGACTTCACCTGGCGATTCATTATTGCTGACGTCGAAAAAGCTATTAACGGCTCAGATTTTCTCGCCCATTATCATCTCCTTCCCGACTGCAAGAACAAAAGATTGATTGACGGAAAAACCGGCCTCTCGGTCCATGTCACGATAGCATCCATTGATCAGGCCAGTGTCAAAGCAGTAGGGATCACAAGTAGCTCACCCTTCGACACCATCCTTAAAGAATTTCCCAGCATCACGCGACCACCTGGGCTTCCTAGAACTGTGAAACACTGTACCGTGCATCACATAAAAACGACTGATGGACAACCGGTTTCATGTCGTCCTCGCCCGCCGTCTCGGGCCGGAAAAACTTAAGATAGCAAGGAAGGAGTTCCATGAGATGGTGCAGTGCGGAACAGCAAGACCTTCGAAAAGCCCGTGGTCATCTCCTTTGCACCTAGCTCAAAAGCGGGACAACACCTGGCGTCCATGCGGGGACTATCGCGCCCTAAATGATCGGACTGTTCCTGACCGATATCCAGTACGGCATATAGGGGACTTCAACCACAACCTCGCGGGATCTACTGTTTTAGCACACTAGATTTAGTTAAAGCGTACCAACAAATCCCGGTCCACGAAGAGGATGTGTGCAAAACCGCCATTATAACACCATTTGGCTTGTTTGAATTCCCTTATATGACCTTCGGGTTGAGGAACGCAGGTCAAACGTTCCAACGATTTATTGATGAAGTTGTTCAGGGACTGGATTTCTGTTTCGCGTATTTAAATGACATTTTGGTCTACTCGCAAAATACCACGGACCACGCTCGGCACTTACAGATAATATTTCAACGGTTACAAGACTACGGGGTGGTAGTAAATCCCTCAAAGTGCAATTTGGGAGAATCAGAAGTGACATTCTTGGGTTACACCATAAACGCAGAAGGTACACATCCTCCCACGGAACGAGTCAATGCTCTGCGGGAGTATATCCTGCCAAAAACGGTTAGCGGTCTCCGCCGTTTTCTCGGAATGATAAACTATTACCGTCGTTTTTTGCCTCATACAGCAGAACTTCAAGCACCTTTGATCGAAGCAATAACAGAAATAAAAGGTAAAGGAGCTATACCAGTTCCGTGGACCCAAGATCTGGAGCAAAGATTCTATACTTTAAGGGATAGCCTAGCCAACGCTGCGTTACTAGCACATCCCATATGCAGTGTACCTTTGGGTCTTTTCACAGACGCATCTAGCGCTCAAATAGGTGCGTGTCTGCAGCAACGCGTCAAGGATGAATGGCAGCCCATCGCCTTCTTTAGTAAAAAACTGGATCCCCAACAAGTCTTATGGCCGGCGTATCATCGCGAACTACTAGCGGTTTACGAAAGTGTGCAATATTTCCGACACAAACTAGTGATGTGAATGAGAAGATCTATGGAAAAAATAATCGATAAACCGATTTTACTTGCACTTTTAGCGATCAATTTCCTTTTATTTTCAATAGTTTTGATTTTCTAAAACGCTTTAATTTAAAGTTTTATTCGGACTATCTACACTAAATTATTTTTCCTTTTAGTCAAAAAATAACCTTACATCATGGTTCTATAACTTGAATCATTTTTTTGGGAATCATGCAACATGGATACCTCAAACAAAGGAATTTATTTATACAAAAAGTTACCATAGTGCATGAATCTAATTTACAATATACTTTTCTAAATGATTCCGGAACCATGCGCTGTGGTTCCTTTTTGCATTTTATAATTTTTACCAAAATACTAATTTGCAAAAAAGATTCAAATGGCATGGTCCCTGTTTTATAGGTAAAAATCGATTTACTATACAGATCCAAAGTAGTTTGGATCTTTTAAAACCCGTTATCTAGGTCAGTGTTCCGCAAACTTTTTGTGTTCAAGGTACACCTAGGAAAACGAAAAAAAATTGAGGTACACCACAAATTAAAAAACAGTTTTAAGTAATATTAATCAACTTTTATTATTAATCAACAAACTTACTTACTTACTAAAAATAATTTTACAAGATAACCTTATTTTTCCACGGCACACCAACTAATGATCACGGTACACCAGTGTGCCGCGGCACACACTTTGCGGAACACTGATCTAGGTTACCATGGCTCATGGTTCTATTTGAACTCTACGGAAATGCTTAATATTCTGTTGGTATCAATAGCATCTGTGTTTTTCATTAAAAAAAGCTTACTTTGCGGCTTGGATATTTTTTGCATATACGAAAGTTGATGTGTAGATGCCATTTATGACATTAACTCAAAATACGAGTTTTGTGGGTTGGATCCATTTTGCATAACTACGTCCATTTGAGAACGATTTATCTTCATGTTTTGTATTGTTTTCTCCCCTTTGTTGGAATTATAAATTCAACTGGAACGCATTTATTTGTTTTAAAGTAATTCATAATATACTTATAAAACTATCGTGTCACAAAAAGTACTAAATAAGTAAACTTACTTAAAACCAACAGTATATCATGGATACAGCCTCAATGTCGTCCTGAAATCGGAAAATTCTCTGCGATACTGCGTGAAAGGGAAAACCCAGACATCAATAAACCCCCATGGCCAGTACGTAGCCGCCATGTTGTCATTTCCGCAAAGAGGTGGATTGTTACGACTCTCGTACATATTGACAAAGCTATAGGGTTATTTACGAGCATTATATCACGTCATTAATTCCCAAAGGGCTAGGCAGAGGAGAGTCTATAGCTCCTACACGTACATTATTTTACGAGTAGGTACCTACCCCAAGACTATGAAAAAATGGAGTCGTTCGATTAATAAAAAATTGTCGTTCAAAATCGAAATATTTTATTTCACATTGGCCTACATAAGCACTTACAAAACGTCAAAAGGAAAACATGCTGAAATAGGTGCATGGTTCGGATTGATCGTTTCATATGGAGAAGAACCGGCAAAATCTCCATGGTTTTTTTTTTAATAATAAAAAAATATTACGAAGAAAAATATAAAAAAGAATAACGAAACCAGAAAGAATAACCGGTTGGATGCAACAAGCCATGACACTGAAGTGGAAGTGGGCAGGCCATATTGCTAGGTACCAGGATAACAGATGGACATTAGGAACAACAAAGTGGCTCGGTCCCACTGGAAAAAGGCAAAGAGGACGGCAAAAGAAACGATGGGTTGACGACATCGTAAAAACGGCTGGGAAAAACTGGATGTACACCGGCCAAGAAAAACAAAAGTGGAAAAAGTTGGAGGAGGCTTTTTACCCTACAGGGGCCATACAATAATATAATCATTTGAAATTTTTTTTTGTAACTAAGTATGTAACTAGTATGGATAAATAAAACTTAAATAAATAAATAAACCGGTTGGATATGCTTGACTTCAGCCAATAATTTTAATGAACAAACAGTTTTATTTCCCAAGTAACTGTGATTGGAAATATTGCAATGCTTTATCATTATTGCCCCATAAAGTAATCAATACTCAATTATGAATGAAGGTGTACCTTGGCGTAGCCTTCTCTGTATAAGATTAGGCCTTTACCGCAAAGTAAATTCCTGCAGAGTGGGACAATTTGTTTCGTATTATTATGAGGAGCTCGTGGCTAAATAATAACAGCCGCTCGGGTCGATCTTCAGGTTAAGCCGTGCTTGCCTAGGCTGGTCTGTGGATGCTTACATACCGAGTTCTCTGCGTGCCTCGGAAAGCACGGCTGTCATTTGTAGATCTTTGACAGTCGTTACAGGTAGTCAGTGGCCTAAAAAGTCTGACAACCATTCTTATTAAGAGGCAAGAGGTATAGTATTCCCTGCAGTATTAACTGGGTAATGGAGGTCAGTTAAGCAGTCGCTTCATGTAAAATACTGGTATTTAGCTGCATCCGGTTAGACTGGAAGCCGACCCCAACATAAGTAGTTGGGAAAAGGCTAGGCAGATGATGATGGTTTTCCTGAACTATTACTAACACAAAACAATAAGAGATTACTCTATCTCTATTCAAAGACATATGACTTCCACCAACTCGCACTGGGCCCGCGTGGTCGCTCGTATCCCAGCAGTGGGAACATTATAAAATTTGAGGGTATGAGGAATAGGGTGTAAACTAAGTTCCTCAATCCCCGTTGAAAAGGGAGGATCTGTGTTGTGTCTGGTGGGCTACTGCCCGACAGTTGCAATTGGTTTTTCTATACGTTCTTTCTTGCGGAGAACTCCATTATAGCACGATGCAAGTTTAATGTTTTAGACTTTCACGGTTTTTCACTACATTTAAAGTAGGTACTTACGGGATAATATCCGTGATTTTCTTTTGATTTTATGAGCTTCCGATATTTCGACGCTGTTGCAAGCATCATGATCACGGGAATACTGAAGAGGTATGCTGGTGGGACGAAAATTAAATAATGGATTATAACAAAAAAAAAAAAAAAAATTATATTATATTATTATTATTTTGAATTAAATCAAAAGAAAATCACGGATATTATCCCGTAAGTACTAAGTGTGATAGAAGTTTAATTTTAGTTCTTCATTTGCGTCATAGATGGCGCTACAGTACGTTTTGAATGCATTTTTTTTATTTGTGCAAATTTTGTTATACAGACTAATTATTCTTATGTTTCCACAATTTATAATTACAACTGTTATTAGACCTTTTCGCCCTGTTCTATTTAGAGAAAACATAATGAACAGCCACATTGATGAGTCGTATTTCAGGGCCGGCGTAGTATTTCCGTATCGATCGATATTTATTCGACTGACAGCAACATACTATGGCATAATGGCAGCCAGATTACGATCGCGTGCAGGTAATAAAACCTTTATAGATGACAACCACAGACAATAAGTCGATAAGTTGTGGGCTGTTGGGAAATTGTGTAAAACGAAGAGAATATTATAATAAAGTATTTAATTTTTAAAGACGAGTAGCACATTATTATGTCAAAAACCTACAGTACTGTTCACCATCATCTGCCTAGCCTTTTCCCAACTATGTTGGGGTCGACTTCCAGTCTAACAGATGCATACTTTAGCAACCTCGAGGTCAAGCGTAACCTTTTTAAAACAGATGTAATTTGTTTCACGAGTCGACGTAAAGGGAATCGACGTAGAGGGAATGATTCCCAGCTGAGTACCAGTGTTTTACATGGAGCGACTGCAGCCGATCTGACCTCCACAACCCAGTTAGTACCAGGTAATACGATACCCCTTGGTGAGACTGGTTGTCAGACTTTTTTGGGCCTGTGACTACCTAACGACTGTCAAAGATCTACAAATGACAGCTGGGACCAACGGCTTAACGTGCTTTCCGAGGCACAGAGGAAACTCGGTATGTAATGGGTGGTCATCCACCCACAGACCAACCTAGGCAAGCACGGCTTAACCTAACGATCGACCCGAGCGGCTGTTATTATTTAGCCGCGAGCTTCTCAATCAAAAACCTACTGTTAAAGGACTATTAATGTAGTAGCCGGTAAAATATCTAAAGACGCACTAGCTTATGCCCGCGGCCTGGCCCACGAGGAGTGTGGTAATCGACCCACGAGATCGTATTGCCGGAAAAAATGCTATGTGTTAATCCAGGTACTAAACTATCGGTGTGCTAAATTTCTTCCAAACCCGTTTAGTAGTTTTTGCGTGAAAGAGTAACAACATTTAATTTTCGATTTTTTATTAATTAGTAGTAAGATACTTTTGATACCGCTGTCATTGTTCTTCTTCTCCCCTTCTCTTTTGACAAAACAGTCGTGGTCACGATGAATGAAATTATCGAATCACAGATACACAGGCACCCGTAGCCCACCTCGCGATTTGTCTCCATCTGATTCTATATGATGACAGTCTGACACGCCTTCTGGAATAACTTTAGCGGCATTACAAAGTAATACCTACTACAGCAACATAGCACAAAAAGTACTACAGCGCCATCTATGACACAAATGAAGAATTAATCTCATAATTCTTAGACACGCTATTAAAGTTATAGAAACACTGTCGGGCTACTGCCCACACACTCTCGTCCCAGATACCCGTCTGAGGCTCTACTCTCTAACGTCCGTCCGTCCGTCCGTCTCTCTTGCGCACGTCTGCAGATGAGTGCGAGTGAGAGAGACGGATAGAGACGGACGGACAGACGTTAGAGAGTATAAGGCCCCTGGTCCGAAGATCCACCCTTTTCAACTGGGTATGAAGCATTAACACCCTGTTCTTAATCCGCCTACATAACAAATCAAATTAAAGAAATCTTAGTATCTAAAAGAATTCATACAACTTTTCCTGCATATTAAAAATATAAGTACCTAATCGAAACGAGTGACATTAATTTCTACATACCTAAGTTGTTTTTGTATTTAAGTACTCGATACAAAATCTCATTGATAAACGTATAATCTACACTAATATTATAAAGAGGAAAGATTTGTACATATTTTTGTATGTTTGTAATGAATAAACTCAAAAACTTCTGCGCCGATTTCGAAAATTCTTTCACCATTAGAGCCACGTTTTTACCGAGTAACATAGGCTATATTTTATCCCCGTTATCCCACGGGAACGGGAAATAAGCCGGTGAAACCGCGTGACGTCCGCTAGTTCTTATATAAAGAAGTAGTTATATAAGTTAACACATTCATTTGAAGGAGAATATCTACGTCAAAGTCCCGTCATAGGATTAAAAAATACAGAAATCGCCAATCGCAATTCCGTATTCAAGATTTTGTCACGATGTTTTTCTTCATCAATGTTAGTAATGTCCAAGATAAACGATAAGAATGATCAAGGCCCGAATTTAAAGGCTGCAGGACTGTTCGAAAGGGATACCGTGGCCCCTGAATACAAAGGGCGATGAAGGAACATGGATGGGTTTTAGTCGATAAAAGTCTGACACTCCCCCCCCTGCTCCACCCAGAGCGAGAGGAGTCATTTGATGATTTCCCATCCGAAAAAAAAGGCCCGAATTTAACATAAAACAATAATTTTGTGACAGAAAAGTTGTGTGGTAATCGGTTGGCTTGGTATGGGCATGTAATATTGAAGAAAGAGGAAAATGACGTGAGGAAAGTTTTGAGAATGAATGTGGATGGATATAAGAGTAGCAGAAGAACAAAGAAACGATGGGTGGAGTGTGTGAAGGATGATATGGCAAGAAAGGAGATGTCTGATGAGACGACAGGTAATAGAGAAGTATGGAAGAAGAAGATATGCTGTACCGACCAGAAATGCATTGGGATAAGGGTAAGAGAATGATGATGAATAACATTGTTATTTTATTTTAGTATGTGTCGATACAAAGAGGAGCTCGTGGCTAAATAATAACAGCCGCTCGGGTCAATCGTTATGTTAAGCCGTGCTTGCCTAGGTTGGTACAGACCAACCTAAGCAAGCACGGCTTAACATAACGATTAAAGAAACTCGAAACGCACGGAGGACCCATCCACAGGGATGGGTGACCACCCATTACATACCGAGTTTCCTCCGTGCCTCGGAAAGCACGTTAAGCCGTTGGTCCCGGCTGTCATTTGTAGATCTTTTACAGTCGTTAGGTAGTCAGAGGCCCAAAAAGTCTGACAACCAGTCTTACCAAGGGGTATCGTATTACCCGGTACTAACTGGGTTGTGGTCAGATAGGCAGTCGCTCCATGTAAAATACTGGTATTCAGCTGCATCCGGTAAAACTGGAAGCCGACCCCAACATAGTTGGGAAAAGGCTAGGCAGATGATGATGTGTCGACACAAGAGAAGAAGAACAGTTCTTAGTATAATAAACAAATCCAATGCTCTTTTTTTCTGTTGAATACTCGTAGGTATACGTTTTTATTTTATTTTATTCATGCGTATACAGCCCCTTCAAAGCTACTCCACAATTCACAACCCCTGGCCTTTAAACGTCCAAACAAAAAAATAAATATATAAAAATAAACAAATCCAATGCTCTTTCTATACTCCTAGATATACGTTTTTATTTTATTTTATCTAAACGTATACAGTCGCTTCAAAGCTACTCCACAATTCACAAGCCTTGGCTTTTTACGTCCAATCTCCGCCCTAGTTGGAAGCTCTTATATAAAACTAGCTGACGACCCGCGGTTTCCCCCGCGTAGTTCCCGTTCCCGTGGGAGTACGGGGATAAAATATAGCCTATGTCACTCAGGGTGAATGTAGCTTTCGAATGGTGAAAGAATTTTTGAAATCGGTTCATTACTTCTGGAGATTACCCCCTACATACAAACTTACAAACATACAAACTTACAAACAAATGTTACCTCTTTATAATATTAGTATAGATTAGCCTGAACTTAAAATAACAAACAAGAACCCACTTTAAATGCATAGAATGGGAACCTAGCTTCAAAATCATATTAAAAGGGTCTACCAGGTATGGCAGCTAAGTATTAAAATATGAATACTTAAATATTATAACACAATTCAATATGGACAGAAGGAGTACCTATACCCTTTCGCAAGTTATATTAAAGGTCCACGTAATAAAGGGTGAGCTTAGTGGCATGAATATAAGATTAAGATTATGTATATGTCGAGAACATGAGTAATAAATTATGTCGTAGTCACGTTTTATAAAAATAAAAATGGTTGGGATATTGTATAACCATCACAGATCTGATCTAATTCAACACTAATCCAGACTCCGGGCTATTAGTTTTATGATATAATGCGCAAAAAGTCAGCCTCACTAATTCGCAGAATTCGAGGTAGTGGCAACGGAATCCTGAGCGGATCTTGCGGATCTACCAGTATCGCCAGTGGTGGGAAGGCTAATCAGGCTACACGTCTTCTGATTAATTGTTTAATATTATTATGTTTTATTTTATTTGTTAAATTTAAATTTGTATTTAGTTTCAATGTAACTTGACATATTTTTTCAATTGAATTTAATTTATTACGTATTTGCATTAGTTAATCTGGTATATTCAATTTAATTTATCCTAGCAAGTTTTTTAAATTATTCATATTCGTATTCATCTGGACTGTCTACATACGTTGCTACTAACTTAGTCTTAAGATATTTAATATGCTACTAACAAAGTATGGACTTTACCCAGTCTGAAAAAAACATTTTTTTTAATTTTATTACAAGGAATTTAGAAAAAAACTCAAACTACAAGTACTTTGCTCATAATAAGAAAATATTCTCTTAACAAGAAAACAAGAACAGTATGAGTATAATTATACAACTCACTGTTTTATGTGAAGGTATAGCCTCCTTCCGGGGCGGGCGGCATAGTCCGGGAAAACCGGAAACGTAACGATCGTAGACAACTGCTACGGGCTACGAGCTACGAATGCTACGCTCATTACGTAGCGCGCTGTAGTCTGTAGCACTCTCTACGGGTGATGTGTTTGGTTGTTAGCTATTTCTGTTGGTTTGTATTGTTGTAGGGCTTTATTGTAAACCGTATTGTGATATATTAGATACTTTAATTTGAATGCCTCGTTGGTCGAGTGATAGCAAGCACGACTGCTGAGCATAAGGTCCTGAGTTCGATTCCCGGGTCGGGCAAATTGTTACTGGGTTTTTCCGTCAGGAATTTCTCAGTAGCAGCCATGGAGGCTGGATTTGTACCCGGTTGATGGGAATAGGCTCGCCCCTATTACATGTGGCTAAAAATACGACTGGCCAAATGTGAGTGTAATAATAGGTACACCAGCTCTGCCCAACTTTTCTGGGAAAACAGGTGTGAACTTATGATGTGTTTAATTTAAGCCACATGATTATTTTTCTGTAATGTTCGCACATTTGTTTCACATGTTTACCGTATTATTGTGTACTTTAAGTACAGTTTTTATGGAGTTCAGTAATTCTTTTCTCATGAAATAATGATTGCATCTTTAAGGGCCTATACTACCTCAAATGGTTTAGCATGATCCTCCGTTACGCCTAAAATACTGCAGCATTAATTTTGAAATAAATATATGGTAAAGTTGAGGATTAATCTTATGTTTGGCAAAAACACGATTTCACAAAATTTTCTCGATAGAAAAATCCCAAAGTTACCTCCAAATCGAACAATAAACCGCTGGTATTCAAAAAGTACTTCAAATTAGATCATGAAACTTTGCATACTAACTGAACTAACTATAAAGCAGGTCTTATGTTTTTAATTTATTCCAAAAGGCGAAAATTTGATTTTATAAAGAATAAAAACCACTCATTTCGCACTATTCGGCCGCAGTGACCGACGTAACAACCGCTTTGTACCATTCTAACAGTGTTACAGACGAAATTTGAACCACCACAAATAGAGTTGCTAATCTGAGGTAGATGCTCTTAAGCTAAGACCTGTTTAATAACAGGATGGGTTTCAAAATACATTTTTCGTTCATTTTAGTTCGTAACAACATAAAATTACAACCAATATAAAGTAGGAGAAAATCATAATTTATTAGTGTTCGTGACTGTGATGCCTTGGCGGCTGAGAGAATGTCATGCTCACTCAAATGTCTCGCTGATGGTCGCGTCTGTGTCGGCTTATTTAGTTGCCTTCAAAATGGTTGAATTGAATGTCGCCGATATTGTCTATACTAATCTATACTAATATTATAAAGAGGTAACATTTGTTTGTAAGTTTGTATGTAGGGGGTAATCTCCGGAAGTAATGAACCAATTTTAAAAATTGTTTCACTGGTAGAAAGCTACATTATTCGTGAGTGCTATATGCTATATTTTTCCCGTACTCCCACGGGAACGGGAACTACGCGGGTGAAACCGCGGGACGTCAGCTAGTATTGTATAAATTCAATATCTTTATTATTATATAACCGCATATCGCATATTGTGTGAGTGCTATGTACTAGAATGCTATCAGTCGCTGGAAACCTACGTTTTTCTTGACTTGAATGTGCCGTGGCGGTTAGGAGATGTCATTCTCACTCAAATGTCTCGCTGATGGTGACGCGTGTGTCGGATCATTTAGTTCCCTTCAAAATGGTTGAGTTGAATGGTGCTGATACATGTGTCATGTTCGTGAACGGGCGCTGTCAGTTGGGACTGGTCATCTCTTAGCTGCCACGGTTAATTTTAATTTTAAGATACTTAAATAAATAAAATAATTTATTTCAGATTCATCCTAAGATTAAATCCATATTTGTTAGTAAAATTGCAAGATTACAAACTAGTGTTAGTAATAAATAGGTAATGGATTTATAAATACAAAATAAAAAAAAAACCTCAAAATTAAATCTTCTCTATAAAAACATGTTCTAATTCCCAAAACACAGTCATATCTAGTAAAAAACACACATAAATAAAATAGCCAATCAAATTCAAAATAACATAGCATCCTATGCAAACAAAAGTTTTTCATATTCAGATTTAAGTAGCAACTCAACCTAAATTCTGGAGGACTATCTAGGTCTCTTCAAGGCTGACACGGTTTGATTTAGATCAAGTTCGTAAACCAGGTCATTGTTTTAATTAGACACGAAAATGTCCAACGTTTCGGCAAACAGTAATCCTATTTCGCTATTTACAGTTTCGTTCTCATTGTATATATCATTTATTTATTATTTTGGAGTCGAGGCTACAAAATGTATCACGGGAATCTGACCAGTAATCACGGAGCTATGAGGTCAGCATCATAGAAAAAGAGTACTTATGTTAAGGTACATACCCATTTAATTTCATTGTTATTTTAAGTTTGGTATACCAGAAATCTATACAAATATATACTAATATTATAAAGCTGAAGAGTTTCTATACTATATCTATACTAATATTATAAAGCTGAAGAGTTTGTTTGTTTGTTTGTTTGTTTGTTTGAACGCGCTAATCTCAAGGACTACTGGTTGGAATTGGAAAATTATTTTAGTGTTGGATAGTCCATTTCTTGAGGAAGGCTATAGGCTATATAACATCACGCTACGACCAACAGGTGCTGAGCAGCGAGGGTGAAACCGCGGGGAACAGCTATAAGCTATATTATGTGACGCAGACGAAGTTGCGTGGGTCAGCTATTGGTTAATATGAGGATCCTTATTGTTATATTATGTAACAATGTGTTACCATCTATCTACCAGAGTATATAGGCGTGATGTTAAGTCATGATGTTGTATAAACAATAAACATCCAAGCGATTGCAGCAATCACGGCAGATTTGCCGTCTATTTTTGAAGAGTTCCATTGTATATCTCCGAAGATCACCAGCTTTCAAATAAAAAAAAACCGGCCAAGAGCGTGTCGGGCCACGCTCAGTGTAGGGTTCCGTAGTTTCCCGTCCGTCACAATAAGTGTTCCCACTTATGAGTTTAAAGGTGGGTATCCATTATGTAAAAATGCTTGCATATACGAATATAGTACAAACTTAGTCCAGAAATTATTTTGTACAATTTTTTGTCATTTTTGTACAAAAACTGTTGTTTCCATCAAGTTCAAAATGATTTTTCTAGAAAGTCCTTATAAAGTTCTACTTTTCAGATTTTTTTCATATTTTCTAAACTTATGGTTCAAAAGTTAGAGGGGGGAGGACACATTGTTTTTTACTTTTGGAGCGATTATTTCCGAAATTATTGACATTATCAAAAAATTATTTTAAAAAACCCCTATTCATTTTTAAATACCTTTCCAACAATATATCACACGTAAGGGTTGAAATTAAAAAAAAAAACACTTCCCACTTTACATATAGGGGGGCTATCCTAATAAAACATTTTTTTCCAATTTTTATTTTACCACTTTGTCGGCGTGATTGATATACATATTGGTACCAAATTTCAGCTTTCTAGTGCTAACGGTCACAGAGATTAAGCGAGGACGGACAGACGGACGGACGGACAGACATGGCGAAACTATAAGGGTTCCTAGTTGACTACGGAACCCTAAAAAGAATCATCATAATTGGTTCACCCAGTTGAAAGTTCTGAGGTAACAAACACAAAAAAATACAGTTAAATTGAGAACCTCCTCTTTTTGGAAGTCGGTTGAAACTGATTTGATTTGATCTGCCTAGCCTTATCCCAACTATGTTGGCGTCGGCTTCCAGTCTAACCGGATGCAGTTCGGCCTCTGACTTGGCTTTACATGCCGTCGAGAAATATCTCTTAGAAATGCTGGTTAGGTTTCCTCACGATGTTTTTCTTCACCGGAGCAAGTGATAAATTATTATACGTATTATAGAATAAGATAAAGCTGGGGAATGATAAAAATCTCTACCATTTCGGCACACAGTCATACTTACTATTCAGTCGTTTTGAAAGAAAGAAAGATTTCAAGAAGAAGATAATCTTTATTTATCGCAGGGACACGCCACGATTCTTTGAGGAGTGGCTTGAGAGACGCCACGGCGTCCTCACCTTCCGCCTGACGCAGGTCCTCACCGGACACGGAGTGTTCGGGAGGTTCCTGCACCGAATCGGGTGGGAGGAAACGCCCGGGTGCTTCCATTGTGAGGATCGACCGGAGGACACGGTGGAACACACGGTGGAGGTGTGCCCCGCGTGGGCGGAGCACCGCCGTATCCTCGAAGCGGCGATCGGCGGCGGCGACCTCTCGCGTCCGGCCTTGGTGCAAGCCATGGTCCGGAGCGAGACGGAATGGGACGCCGTCACCTCCTTCTGCGAAGCAGTAATGCTAGAGAAGGAGGTGGCGGAACGTGAGAGGGAGAGAACCTCTCAACGTCCCGGCCGCCGCGGAAGACGCCCCGGGCGTCGGGGGCCACCACCACGTGGCCCCCGGCCACCGTAGGCGCGGGCCTGTGGACGGTGGGCTATGGGCTAGCTCGCCGTCCATCCGTCTCATGACGACAGGCCGTGTCGACGGCGCGTTCGTGTTCCACGCGCGCCTCAAAGAGAGTCAGCAAAAAGGAATGGGTCCGTAAGGACCGATGCCTGCCGGGGTTGCGGGACTGTTCGAAAGAGATACCGTGGCCCCGGAACACAAAGGGCGATGAAGGAACATGGATGGGTTTTAGTCAGTAAAAGTCTGACACTCCCTCCTGCTCCGCCCAGAGCGGGAGGAGTTATTTGATGATTTCCCATCCGAAAAAAAAAGGGACATGACGTGCATACAAAATTTTAAAACAGATACAATAAACATAACAAACATTCTGAGTGTAACACAACGGAACATAAAAAATAATAATAAAAAAATAAAAAATTGACAGCTTACACGTCGTGAGTGCGACAAATAGGTCACCCTTTTGGCCTAAATTGTTCCCTTTGACCATTTTTAGGACTCGTGGGTCAGGTGTGTCCAATTCGTCCGCACTTGCAGTCGCTTCAAAGAATTGGATTCGATTTGCTTCCCATTTTCCGGGGAGAATCTAATTTTGGGGCGTTAAGCTTAAAAGGTCGGGGTTTCGAATTCCAACCCCACTTGACTTTAGGGGCGAAGTTTGGTAGTGTCAAATGGCTGTGTTGTTGTAATAGTATACTCGGATTATTGCCGATTATTTATAGAAATAGGACGTCTGTTTAAAGTAACAAAGTAATCTTAACTGGCAGCAAATCACGTTAGTTGTCACTCTGTGTGAGACCATTTTATCAACGAATGATAACGTTATTCATTATTATTATCTTATTATGATTCTGCTAAAGCAGGCATTTTATTTAGGCTATGTAATGTTTTTGGCTAGAGATTTTCGCTCTCCGTATGAAAGCTCGTTATTGGTGGCGATTTTGTTGTGCACAAACTGAACTTAATTTAGGCTATTGCTAGTT
Source organism: Xestia xanthographa (assembly GCA_905147715.2). Classification (NCBI taxonomy): domain Eukaryota; kingdom Metazoa; phylum Arthropoda; class Insecta; order Lepidoptera; family Noctuidae; genus Xestia; species Xestia xanthographa. The sequence continues at coordinate 7,883,610 of LR990660.1, read as the reverse complement.
TTTCTCTCTAATAAAACGAGAAAGAGACGGACGTAATTTCGAGCTGTCAAATTTAATTGGAACTAATATTTCCATACAAATGAAGGATGCGCGTAAAACATGTCGACTAAAAACACGGTGAAGCGCAAGGCATAAGTAAACTAGTTTAACATTTCTAAAATAGTTCATAGCTATAGCCGTCTTTTCTCGCACTGCCTTTTAGTAAAAGATAGCAATAGCCTAAATTAAGTTTAGTTTATTGTGCACAACAGAATCGACACCATCTGAATTATAATTAACAAGCTTATGCCCGCGAATTCGCCCGCGTGAAGTTATATGGGGTAAAAGGTATCTTATATGAATCCAGGGTATAAACTATCTGTATGCAAATTTTCATTCAAGTCCGTTCTGTCGTTTTTGCGTGAAAGAGTAACAAACATCCATCCATCCATCCATGCATCGTCACAAACTTTTGCATTTATAATATTAGTGGGATGTTCAATTCAAAATCATGTTTAATAAATCATTATTAATAAATACAGAAAAGACGAAAAAATAAATAAAAAATATATAGAGCCAATAAATAAATTAAATAAAGAGTAGCGGTGGCCCAGTGGTGGCGGCCCTGACTTACAAACAATAAGTCGTGGGTTCGAACTCGGACAGGCGCATTACTTTGTGTAATTTATTTCATCACCACTGCTCTCAAAACGGTGAAGGAAAACATTGTGAGGAAACCGGCATGTCCTAGAACCAAAAAATTCGAAGACATGTGACATCTACCAATCCGCACTGGGCCCGCGTGGTGTATTTATAGCCCATTCCCTCTCATTGAGAGGAGGTCTGAGTCCCAGCAGTGGGAATATTAATAAGCTGGCGATAATGATGATTAATAAATAAGAACATAATATTATTTAACATAGTATGTACTGTTTTATTATGCAACATCCATTCAAATTCAAATGTACGAGGTTTGAGTAGTTAGTCGTTTTTATGTTCTATAGAAAATAAAAAAGACTAGTATTCTGAATCAGTAAATATACACTTATTCAGAATACGACAACAACCATTAAAATAATTTGTATCAATTCTACTGATTACAACACCCTCCCGTATTCATATTAAAATACCTACAGGAATTCCTTTACCGTGATTATTGTTTTAACAACGTTCATTAAAGTTTACGGCAATCATTTTAAGCCGGGACCACCTATTAACGGAGCTTTTAAATGAATTTATGATGCATAAATAGATGAGGGTGTTACATAACATAACATAACGCCTCTAATCTCCTAAGGATAAGGCAGAAGTGTACCTAATAGTACCTACACCCACATTTCGCTAGTTATTTATTTATTTATTTACTAGCGGACGTCCCGCGGTTTCACCCGCGTAGTTCCCGTTCCAGTGGGAGTACAGGGATAAAATATAGCCTATGTTACTCGTGGATAATGTAGCTTTCAAATGGTGAAAGAATTTTTTAAATCGGTCCAGTAGTTTTTGAGCCTATTCATTACAACTAAACAAACAACCAAACAAACAAAGTTTTCCTCTTTATAATATTATATATATATATATATGTCGCCGCAAGAGGCTCTATCTGCTAAGATTTAATCTAATTATTAACACTCATAATTCTATTCCATGAACCTGCCATCTCTGCTTCGTGGTACAGTTATTACATCACTTGACAAATGAGTTAAGCGCCATCTATTGGCGTAACTAGCACTTAGATAGTTCGTGGTTTCAAATAGTAATTTATTAAACAAAAGTCTAGCTAAAGACTCAGTAAGTCTTTAGCTAAATCTATAGTTAAAATTATGATAAGCAAGTATTTTAGGACATTGGATTTGTAATTATTATTGTTCATTTTGACACAAGATTTTTATGAGGCAACACTACAGGCCGAATACGATTTGATCAATAAATCAATTAATAATTTGAAACTACAATTAAATCAGATTATCTAACTAAATTACAAACTAAAAAGTAACAAGATTATTTTACAGAACAATTTATTAGTGAAAGACTTCGTAGGTGTTCTTTGTACTAAATACTTTGATTTGCCGGAAATGGTTTTAAAAGATTGAATATTGTTGTAAAAAGTATTGAAGCGACTAATTAGCTTTAACTTGATAAAACCTTTGCATTTGTGAATATTGCTATTGTTTAATTATTAAAATGATTAATTAGGAATTACTCTAGTATTGTTTGTAAGTTTTAATGAACTTATTATGTAATGAGTTACCTGTACTGTGTGGAGGACTTCCGCCCACACAGAAGAATGGACGCTTGAGCAACGGGCAGTCACGTTATCCTACGATTAGCAAAACAATTGAAATACTATGTAATTATAAGTGTTTAGTGAAGTGAACGTTATAACCGTTAGGTTTTACATACTCTTTGGTTATAAGTTAATCAGTTTCTGTACCTAAATGGTTTCATAGAAATAAACGTTTGGAATTTGAGCCAAGTGCTGTGTGTGATTTCAAATACCCACCTACCTCTACCAACAATGAAGAAAGGTGTCGCACGGCGATGTGATGGCTAGAGAAGTAGAGACTGAAAGACAAAGGTGGATTGGCGGCGGATGTCGCCAATATATGGGCAGACTGTTCCTCTAGGCTTTCCCTGCCGTGATATCAGAAGAGGTGATAGCTCTTGCGCGCTGCTCACAGTGCCGGACATCCAGAACAATTACAAGGAACTACCGAACTAGATCTCTTGCTTTCGTGACCATGGCCGAAGGCGTGGCAAAGAATTTTTCACCGAAGTGGTCACCACGAAGCTTTTCAAGAGAGAGCGACTTATTATGCTGCCACAGCCAATATACTTACAGTGTTAAGTGGCAATGAACTGATAGACAAGAAGATACCTAAGAAGTCTAAGATAGCCTAAGAGTTGGCTGCATTTTCATCCAAGTGGCTGACAAATACCAACATGATAATTTATTGCAACATTTGACCCAAAACAAATCAGAACACATAATGAAAATGCAATTTACATTAGTAAACAAACAATGAAGTTGTATGTGATGGAAAACTTCATTTATTGCACTCAAAATTACCAACATGTACAGCACAGAATGACCGAAGCAGAATAAACAAAGATTGGACTCCGGGAAAACAAAATTATCAATAAATAAACCTGCTAATGGATCATCAATCCCGGGAAGTATTTTGTTTTATTTATTTTAGTATTTTGTTACTGTAGAGAATATTTACAGTTAACATTATTTTATCTTAACACATCCCATGCTGGTTAGGGTAACTTGACACCTGAATAAGTGAAATAAAAACACTCCATTTAATTCAATCACTATGCGTTCAATGTTATTTTGAAATATAACCAGTAATGATGTGTCAGAAACTAAACTCATGAATTAGATTTAACTTTTTAATTACTACTAATTAAATAACTGAGTAGTAACAAATTTAAAACTTGTTGTTATTGACTTTTCATTCACACTATAGGTTTAAACCTCAAAATCAGATATTGTTTGCGTTAAGTGCAAAGTTGAGGGCTTTTCAAATAATTATGCAAATTTGAAAACATTTGTAATGGACAACATGTTGCAAGATTCATACAAAAACACATTGTTATGAAACTGATTTATAAAACAAGACGACTTATGAAATGTCAAACAAATTTCAGTTCAACAAGTTATGACAATGAAATCTTAGCATGTGATATCAACGAAGCAAAGCTTTCGATGTGTTAATAAAATGTGAATGTTTTGTCAGTGCAACTACACAACCAACAGTGTTTTTAAAGTAGTTCTGATCAGTTTAACTTTCCCATCTTAGTTTAATTAACTTAATCTAAGTAAACAACTATTTCAAAACAACTTATTACCGACTATAAAACTTATCACTCCAACTAATTAAAAAAAAATAGTAGGACTGCTTTGTTGGTCCAGTGGTCATGAGCCCTGTTATTAAAGCATGAGGACCTGGATTCGATTCCCAGGCCTGGCAGTGTTATTGGGTTTTTCCATCAGGAATTTCTCAGTAGCAAGCCAGACAATCATATGAATGGCAAATAGCCATATCGCTAAACTAAAGGCTTGGGCAAAGTGTGGATTTATTATTTTCACTTCTGCCTAACCCCTCAGGGATTGCAGGTGTGATGTTATGTACCTACACACTTCACTAGTAGTGTAGACATTACACTATTATTAATATTTACCTGCACTGACTACCTTGTTGGTCTAGTGGCTGCAAGCGTGACTGTTGAGCATAAGGCCCTGGGTTCGATTCCCAGGTCAGGCAAAGTGTTGTTGGGTTTTTCCATTAGGAATTTCTCTGTAGCAGGCACAGAGTCCAGATTTGTGCCTGGTTGATGGCAATAAGGCTTGCCCCCTATTACATGGGACTTCAAAATAAATGTTGGCATACTATTAGGTATACCTCTGCCTAACCTTTCAGGAACAATAGGCGTGATGTTATGTTATTTACCTGCATGACTTTTCACATTTCAGGTTCCAGGCAATTGTCTTATCATAGAAGAAATGATACGTTTTATCAAAGAAATTGAGAGCAACTCTATGCACCCAGTCACTCCAAGATAGTGATGACATCAATTAACCGCTACCCCAGCAAATGATAATGGAGCAAGGTCACTTAAAAATGTGACTCAATGAACAATTTCAAAAACTAACAACTTCAAGGACTACAGCCTGGTGAACAGATGACCGTGTCGCCAGCTATGGAGCTATAAAATGGGGAACAGCATGAGAACAGCCAACCAGGGATGACTGTTACAGTGTCCTCACATCATAAACTAACATAAAAGGTGAGGAGTTTTCAAACTACTTCTTACACTTCCCCACTGATACCTACAGTGTTACAACAAAAGACTTAATACAATAGCCCAATCAACTTGCCTACATGATGCTTATGTGTATTGAGTAACATGTTTCCACATTGATTATTTTAGTTTTTATAATCCTGCCAGTTGTAAGCAACTATTTACAAAAATAATAACAAAATATTAGTACTCCTAACAGTAACTAATAAAATAAAAAACTCACAAGCTATTGGTATCCGTGGAGGAAACAACAAGCTCAATGAGTAATACAAACACTCACAACAAATCAAACAAATACTGTCAGTGCCGTGGAGGTACTTGATAATGAACACAACAAATTACAAACAATCCTATCAGCAGCCGTGGAGGCCACTGATAATGAACACTACTAATGATCCTATCAGCAGCCGTGGAGGCAACTGATAAACAATACTCTCATGTTATCCTGCTGGGTCCACGGCGTACTAACGCCCAGAGCCTGGTTCCTTATATCCTGTCAAATCAAAGACTTCGTGCCTGTCACGGAGCAATGGTCCTAAACTCCTTACCCTTTAATCCTGTCAAATCAAAGACTTTGTGTCTATCACAGAGCAGTGTTCCTGATCCTATCCTTTTATCCTGTCAAATCCAAGACTTTGTGTCTATCACAGAGCATTACCTTCCCGTGAGAATGAACAAATAAAAACATGCTACTTACACTACACTTAACAAATACAAATTACAGACTATCTAAAGCAATCAATAATTTTATTTAAGACAAATCTAGTAGACAGTAGATCTATTACAAGGTTCTGAAGATAACTAAAAACCCAAACTCATACCAAGCTGTTATTTTTAACAAATAGCTTTTAGCATCAACAAACTCAAATACAAGTTGCAAAACTGCTTGCAAACTAACTGATACTAAACAACAATTCAACGAATATTGTTGGACAATTGAAGCAACAATATTTTATTCAGCTGTTAGCTGATTAAACAAAATCAATAACCTCAATTCAATTAATGTTATTTGATAATTCAGGCTACAACATTTTATTCAGTTAGCAGCTCATACCAGCTTCAATCTAAACACTACTAAAAGATTAAATAAAAATTTCAAGCAGATTAACTCTGTGACTGTGTGTATGTCTAGGTGATACATAAACGCATTTAATTTTGAATACAATGAAAACTGAATAGATGCCTGATCTATAACTAGCTTTCTATGTTGACTGACACTTTCTATTACCAAATCCTACAATTCAATGAACATTGTAGGATAATAATAAAAGCAACAATAATCTGCCGACAAAATTTATCTCCACTATTTCAGATAACAACCACGAAACTCCACATACTGACGGCGACGGCAGGTGCAGAGCGCGCACCGCCGATCAGAATGGCCGTGTCGCCGCAAGAGGCTCTATCTGCTAAGATTTAATCTAATTATTAACACTCATAATTCTATTCCATGAACCTGCCATCTCTGCTTCGTGGTACAGTTATTACATCACTTGACAAATGAGTTAAGCGCCATCTATTGGCGTAACTAGCACTTAGATAGTTCGTGGTTTCAAATAGTAATTTATTAAACAAAAGTCTAGCTAAAGACTCAGTAAGTCTTTAGCTAAATCTATAGTTAAAATTATGATAAGCAAGTATTTTAGGACATTGGATTTGTAATTATTATTGTTCATTTTGACACAAGATTTTTATGAGGCAACACTACAGGCCGAATACGATTTGATCAATAAATCAATTAATAATTTGAAACTACAATTAAATCAGATTATCTAACTAAATTACAAACTAAAAAGTAACAAGATTATTTTACAGAACAATTTATTAGTGAAAGACTTCGTAGGTGTTCTTTGTACTAAATACTTTGATTTGCCGGAAATGGTTTTAAAAGATTGAATATTGTTGTAAAAAGTATTGAAGCGACTAATTAGCTTTAACTTGATAAAACCTTTGCATTTGTGAATATTGCTATTGTTTAATTATTAAAATGATTAATTAGGAATTACTCTAGTATTGTTTGTAAGTTTTAATGAACTTATTATGTAATGAGTTACCTGTACTGTGTGGAGGACTTCCGCCCACACAGAAGAATGGACGCTTGAGCAACGGGCAGTCACGTTATCCTACGATTAGCAAAACAATTGAAATACTATGTAATTATAAGTGTTTAGTGAAGTGAACGTTATAACCGTTAGGTTTTACATACTCTTTGGTTATAAGTTAATCAGTTTCTGTACCTAAATGGTTTCATAGAAATAAACGTTTGGAATTTGAGCCAAGTGCTGTGTGTGATTTCAAATACCCACCTACCTCTACCAACAATGAAGAAAGGTGTCGCACGGCGATGTGATGGCTAGAGAAGTAGAGACTGAAAGACAAAGGTGGATTGGCGGCGGATGTCGCCAATATATGGGCAGACTGTTCCTCTAGGCTTTCCCTGCCGTGATATATATATATATATATATTAGTATAGATTGATTTTATTCAACTTACAACTATCATTACAGGTAGTCTTAAACCTAATTCGATAGTGTGGCTATATCTTTACAAAATAAGAATAATTTAACAACTAGAAAAACGAAATTTAAAGTCATACATATACAGGATGGAATTTTGTAATGCCACCTGGAGGGAAAGTACTCTTAATACCAGAGATAGCAAATTTTACTCAAAGGAAACATTCCTTCATTTTTAAAAAGAAATTAATCTGCATTCAAAGATTTTGAAAATTCGCGTGCCACACTCGGGAATCGAACCGTCTAAATTCCAAAAAAATAACACACTGTACTTTTATGACACCAATCGATAGGGTCAATCATAAGGATCAAATCCCTCTAACAAACATGATAAATTAAATAAAAGGAAAACCATGAAATCTTGAGTTATAAATTCAATGGGATAAATTCAATAGGTACGATAAAGCACTTTAATAAAATGATGGACCTTTACAATTGAAGAGAATAAGATTGCAGAAGAAGATTGCAATTTGCATGTGTTTGTTTGTGTAAATTGCAATATTCCTATGTAAATAGTTCTTCGTCATTTTAATTAATAAATGTCGTCAAAAGAGAATTGTTTACTATGTTCGTAATTGGATGGACCTTTGACTACAAGTGATTTATCTTATCCCATTGAATTTATAAGTTAAGATTTCATAGTTTCACTTTCATTTAATTTATCGTATTTGTTAGAGGGATTTGATCCTTATGATTTACCCTATCGATTGGTGCCATAAAAGTACAGGATGTTATTTTTTTGGAATTTAGACGGTTCGATTCCCGAGTGTAGCACGCGAATTTTCAAAATCTTTGAATGCAGATTAATTTCTTTTTAAAAATGAAGGAATGTTTCCTTTGAGTAAAATTTGCTATCTTCGGTATTAAGAGTACTTTCCCTCCAGGTGGCATTACAAAATTCCACCCTGTATATAAGAAACTAAGTTTAACAAAACTTTTGCGAATTCACTCAAAGTGCACGAAAAAATATCGATTCGCTCGTGAAGCTCGTTTACTACGCGGATCGTTCGAGTGAGAGGGTTATGTTTAAGTTCCATGTAATAGGGGGCGATCTATTGCCATCAACCGGCCACAAATCAAAACTCCGTGGCTGCTACTGAGAAATTCCTGATGGAAAAACCCAACAACTCTTTGCCCGACCTAGGACCTCTTGCTGCAGTTGCGACCACGACACCAACGACGTAGATACGAGGGTATCACTCCCATACATAAGTACTTACATAAACTCTCGCCTATTCGCCATGGGGGTGGGCAAAGACTACTGAACGCCACCTGCACCCTTAGCAAGACCACCGTAGAAACGAGTTTTGTCGACGGAAGAATCGACAAAATGACAAATCAACAAAAGAAATCTGTCATTTTGTCTGCTATGAGGGTCCGAGGCTTAGGCCCCCAGTGGTCGAGGCACCCGTGGCCGACGCCCTCAATTCGATAAATTTAATTCAAAGCAATTTTTTATCAAATGTACAGTCAGGCACAAAAATTATCATCTGCCCAGCCTTTTTACAACTATGTTGGGGTCAGCTTCCAGTCTAACCGGATGCAGCTGAATACCAGTATTTTACATGAACCGACTGCCTATCTAACCTCCACAACCCAGTTATATAGTACTGGATAATACGATACCCCTTTTTTCCGGATGGGAAATCACAATAGTTTTTACAAAAATTATAAATGCTTATATTGATTGTAAGTACGTGGATGCAGATGAATACCAGTATTGACTCGACCACTGGGGCCCTAAGCCACGGACCCTGCTATGATCCTTAGAATCTCCTCTTGTTTTATCCACGTTCTAACATCTAATCATACACCCACGCCAGTTGCGAGTACTACTGGCCTTACCTTTCAGAAGAACATGGACCAATTAAGTTGGTTTATATGGGTATTGCCAACCCTAAAAGCGTAAAAAACCTTCGAAAAGTATAGAAATGTAAAGCTTTTAAAGAAAATTGCTTGGTCCAGATTGCGGGAAATGTATCCAATCGTAGTTTTATGGCTGAAGTTTGGTGTTTAAAGCAAAGGTCAGGTATTTACGAAAATCGAACAGCATTTTGCTTTGCACAAATTGTATTTCAGCGTATAGGTTATACGCTGAAATACAATTTGTGCAAAGCAAAATGGTTTACCTTAAAGTGATATAAAGTTATGAAGAACAGGGTGTAAAGTTCTTCATTACCAGTTGAAAAGGTATAGGAATCTCCGATCAGACTGGTCCTGCCCGACAGTGTGTTGTTTTCGGGTTTTTCTACTTTAAAGCGCGATTTTAGTTATTTATGCAACTGTTGTATAATGAGGTTTGCGCATGTAATAATATGAGAACAAAGGTTAAAACACGAATTTATCTCTAATCTCTAATATAAACACGGGTTTATCACACGAGGCGAAGCCGCGTGTGATAATAGTATCACATGAGTGTTTTAATACCTAATTATGAACAGTTGCATACAAGACTTTATCCATCTATCCATGATATGAATCCTCCATAAAAGTTTCTGAAACCATAGGGTGTTGCAGTGTTGTAAGAAGTCTATGTAAATTCATGGAAAGTTTAATTGCTGAGTATTTAATACAAACAAACCATGTATAGGTAATAATGTAATTATTTACATTTTGGATTGTACAATTATTAAAATGCACAAAGCTTGTATCACTCATTTTTGTAAACAACGAATTACACGTACATAATGCAATACTATTATCGAACAAAACTGGCGGGATACGACGTGAATTCGAATTTCGAATTAACCTATAAGTTTTTTTTAATTACGGCGGCGCTGTGGAATCGCACGTGCTGGACAATGTTCTTTTTTTAAAACGAGTTGCCTAATGAAATTTAGTACAACATTTTAGCACCCATTTGGATGTTATAATGGTTAATATGACACTGGCTGTTTTAATGTTGGCAATAAGCTAACTGTTTCAGATACTTTTATGGAGGATTTATAGCATGGGTGTAGATAACGTTCTTTATTTGTGTCATAGATGGCGCTGTTGTACTTTTTATACATGTTGTCGTAGTACTTTGTAGTGCCGCTGCAAAGTCAAACCCTGCCAATGTTTGCCTAATGAATTCTTTGCTTAGACAACAAATGACAATAGAATAAATCCTTAAATCTTAGCCTTAAATAATAGTAGATTGTATCACAAGGGAGCAAAATAGTATTTTTACGGCGAGGGCGCTATTTTGATTCCAGAGCGAAGCGAAGGATTCTAGAATAGAATCCCGAGCATAGCGAGGGATTCTAAAATAGAATCCTGAGCGTAGCGAGGGATTCAAAGTACATCGCCTGAGGGAAAAATATGTTTGCTCTCGAGTCATATACTCTACTTTTCATCTCGTTCTATGAGAAAATAAATAAGAGACACTTTTAAGTAATTAATGAATAAGTTTAATTAAAAAAATGACATGAATTTAAAAAAGGTCAATTACAAATTTATATTTATATCTAATAGATATAAATATAAATGGCACTGGCAAAATTTTGAAAATTTATTGTCACTGTGTGTATTTTGTTTGGGATTGATATAGTTTTGGATTTATTTATACATTTTTTGTTTTTTAATTACTCTTTCTTTGTTCTAATATGAAAAGTTTACTTGAAATTTGTAGCGTTTTTTGATGATGGATCAATTCTTTTCTAAACTGTGGAAATAGAAAAACAAAACTAGTTATGCTTTAAGCTTCTACTCCATTCACCGAATATACCCATTTTTTTTGGAAAGTGATAAAAAAGTCATCCAGTATTTTGAGTGTTTGTAATCTCAGTATCTGGCTGGTGCTCAGGAAAAGGTTCCTTTGATGTAGAAGAGCGCGGTGAGAACGGCATGGGCGAACTATCTGCAACTCTTCATTTAATATTTTCAACAATGCGCGTGCTGACCCCCGCACCGTACAAACACTTGCAGCCAGTCATCTATACAATTTTCGTTCGATTTCAATGAACGATTCATGTTCCAAATTCAAATCTCATTACTGCCCGCTAAAAAGTCTAGTGGAGAAAAGAGCTACTTTGCTCCCGCTAAACGGGGAACAAAACGACACTTTTCGAATAGAAGGGATGAAATAGTACATTGTTACCCTAGGGGTGAAACTAACTTATTTAGTCCCGAGACGGGGTTTGGTGCCCGAGCGAAGCGAGGGCGCTAATAGTTCGAGGGACTAAATAAGTCTTTAACCCGAGGTAAACACTGTGCTTTTCATTACGAATACAAGGAAAGTAAAAAAAAACATACAACTCAAAAAAACTAATGAAGATCGGAATTCGAATGCGGTAGATGACACACCCACCAATCAATTGAGATACTTTTTAAGAGCTGTCAAAACGCGGTTCTCTAATAGACTTTGTATGGCAATCGCCTACTGTGACGTCACTGTTTATTCAACTCAATGACTCGACTATTTAATTGATTTCAAAGCAACTAAAAATCGAATTTGGCAATTAATTGAAAATAAATCGGGTTTTCAGGCCCAAAACAAAGTGTTTTTTTAGAGAAAGGTGTCTTGGAATTATTGTTTTATGGTGTCATCTACCCTATTGCCGCTTTCCCACCTATTTTGCTTTTTTTTTCTGTGGCCGGCCAGCTATTCAGCCAATACCTATTTTTCATTTTCATCATCGAAAAATGGTAAATATTTTTTCCCAAATCTATGTTATTTTAAAGAAATAGTTGAAACTTAATTATAATAAAGATATTTAAAATATATATATTCTTTAATTAATACATAACTTTATGTTATTTCAATTTTACATCGTGGCTGTATAGACAGTTGGAACATGGTTCAATAGAAAACAGAACCATTTTTTTTAAATAATTTGACAGCTGTCAGTTGAAAACGATTCTCCCTAGGGCTGAAAAGTATTACTTTCAACCCGCTCCTCAGGCAACTTCAGACCTACTTTCAGAGTATGAGTAATGAAATAGCTATTTATTCACCAAGGGGAGTAAGGCACAGATTACTAATCGAGTGTGCATTTGAGGCCTGACGCGAAGCGGAGGGCCGTGAACCACACGAGTTTAGTAATCTGTACTTACCCTCGAGTGATATATACTGCTTTATACTGCACTTGCAAGAAAAGAAAAGCAAATAAAAGAAAAGAAAAGAAAAGAAAAGAAAAGAAAAGAAAAGAAAAGAAAAGAAAAGAAAAGAAAAGAAAAGAAAAGAAAAGAAAAGAAAAGAAAAGAAAAGAAAAGAAAAGAAAAGAAAAGAAAAGAAAAGAAAAGAAAAGAAAAGAAAAGAAAAGAAAAGAAAAGAAAAGAAAAGAAAAGAAAAGAAAAGAAAAGAAAAGAAAAGAAAAGAAAAGAAAATCAAAGAAAATCAAAGAAAATCAAAGAAAATCAAAGAAAACAAAAGAAAATCAAAGCAAAGCAAAGAAAAGAAAAGAAAAGAAAAGCAAAGAAAAGAAAAGTAAAAAAAAAAGGTTGCGCCGACCCCAAGTAACATGGGATAAGGGCAGGAAGATGATGATGACGTCATCAAGATTTAAAAAAAACAAAAACAAAACGCGTTAGTAATGCATTACTATTTACTACCCTGATTTTGAGGGCAGTAATGAAATTCCATACAACATAAATGCCTAGATTTTTGAGAAGGTTTAATGAACAGCTTTCAAGCCTATTAGTGGGGTAGTATTGGTACACTTACTAAGCAAGTGTAGTATAAAAGCAATTTTTATCGCTAGCCGAAAGATAATTCCAACATTGCAATAGTATTTGGGGATGCATTTAGTTGCCGCTTAGTGTTAGCACATGAGTAAGTAAACGGGTGTTAGTGCATTTTTATTTAAAATAAAGAAAATTGAGATATACACTCATGTTATAGGCTGTCACAGAGTAGAGAGAGCGGTCATTTTTGTCAAAAGGATTAGTCAAGAAGGAAAATTATATTTGAAAAAGGGCCAAATTCAAATTATATTTGAAAAATGTCGGCAAAAATCTTCGTATCCATAAATAATTACGTGTTGAGTATGAAAATAGTACGTTGACCGTAAATAAGGGCTGGTAAACCATGGGGCACGCGTATAGCTAATGTGACGAATGGTCAACAGATCCGTTGAGTGCGTGATTCGTGACAAAAAATGTGTACGAAATTAAATGAGGTCCTCTTTAGACAAATGGAACAAAAAGTACATAATTATTATCTCTGTCTACAACAATATCCTACCTACTTGTTATTTTATAAAACGCTCACTTTATTTATTTTAAAATAAGGTTTATTATCCTTTGCACGGCATAAAAATGTAAGGCCTGAATTCCTGTCACGCTGACGTCGGTCGCGTGCGTCGGTCGCGCGTACGAGTATACATTTCTACATACTGCGACGCTGACCTCAGCGGCGCGTATTTGCTACTGTTTTTCTCGCAACGTACGCGACCGATCGTGCGTGACCGACCGTCAGCGTGATTTAGGCCTTAATTGTAATTCCTGTGTAATGTTGCTTGACTAAGCCTAATATGTGAGTTACCGTTAATCTGACCAAGTCATTTTACACAGGTTGAAAATCATATCAGAATCCAAAGTTACAGCATAACAAAGTATGTATAAAAAAAAAAAAAACAAAAAAAAGCAGTTTCGTACCACGCCTTAACCTAATGGGACTTTCATTTGGATGATCAATGAATATTAAACAACTACTAGAAATGAATTTCATTCGGTACGAAATTGTTCACAAAAACTGCGCCTCCCGTAATATAATTAAAAACCGGTCAAGTGCGAGTAGGACTCGCACCGAGGGTTCCGTATAAACTTGTAGGTATTTTCACTGTTTTAAACTTACACGGTTTTTCACCACACTTAAAGTACTTACGGGATAAATCCGAGATTTTCTTGTTTTATGAGCTCCCGATATTTCGACGCTGTTGCAAGCATCTCGCGGAAAATCACGGATATTATCCCGTAAGTACTTTAAGTGTTGTAGGTATTTTGTTATTAAACTACATACTAACGGTTTTCAGATTTTTCCCTGTACTTGTAGTAGGAAAACCAAATTCAAATTTTACAGTTGTATGTCAAGGGTATCTTCTCATAATATTTGATACTAGCTTCTGCCCGCGACTTCGTACGCGGATCCTGTTGCTTATGCCAGCGACAACGGGGTCGTCAAAATCGAAGATCTGAAACGTCTGATGTCGAATTTTATGAGCCCGAGGACGGGAATACAACGGGATGCGCGAGACGATTCGAGACGTTCCAGATCTTTCATTTTTGTAAGTCAACAGGAAATGCCCATCAGACTAAACATTTTTATAAGTCAACAGGAAATGCCCATCAGACCAAACAACACTTGCCAAGACGTCATTCCTATGTGTTATGGTGTAGCTGGGCTCTTGGAGTTCCACAACAGGTGTTCCAGATCTTCAATTTTATTCTCTCAGCAGAAAATGCTCATCACGTGGAACAATTTTTGCTATGGTACCATTTTTGTATCTCTTATAGTTTAGCTGGTCTGTTGCGGTTCTGCATCAGGTGTTTGTTTCCAAGATAAAAGTCAACAGGAAATGCCCATCAGACCGAACAACTTTTGCTAAGACGTCATTCCTATATGTGTTATGGTATAGCTGGGCTCTTGGAGTTCCACATGAGGTGTTCCAGATATTAAAATTTATTTTCTCAGCAGAAAATGCCCATCACGTGGAACAATTTTTGCTATGGTACCATTTTTGTATCTCTTATAGTTTAGCTGGTCTGTTGATGTTTTTTCCAAGATAAAACTCAACAGGAAATGCCCATCAGACCGAACAACTTTTGCTAAGACGTCATTCCTATATATATGTTATAGTGTAGCTGGGCTCTTGGAGTTCCACATCAGGTGTTCCAGATCTTCAACAGAAAATGCTCATCACGTGGAACAATTTTTGCTATGGTACCATTTTTGTATCTTTTATAGTTCAGCTGGTCTGTTGAGGTTCTGCATCAGGTGTTTGTTTCCAAGATAAAAGTCAACAGGAAATGCCCATCAGACCGAACAACTTTTGCTAAGACGTCATTCTTATATGTGTTATGGCATAGCTGGGCTCTTGGAGTTCCACAACAGGTGTTCCAGATCTTCGATTTTTATCAGTCAACAGAGAGTGCTCATCAGATTGAACAACTTTTGCTAAAACGTCATTCCTATATATATGTTATAGTGTAGCTGGGCTCTTGGAGTTCCACATCAGGTGTTCCAGATCTTCAAATTATTCTCTCAGCAGAAAATGCCCATCACGTGGAATAATTTTTGCTATGGTACCATTTTTGTATCTCTTATAGTTCAGCTGGTCTGTTGTGGTTCTGCATCAGGTGTTCAAGTTTCCAAGATAAATTATAGCCTATATCTTGCCCAGACTTAATACCTATACAACAACAAAAAAATCATTCAAATCCGTCCAGTAGTTCCGAAGATTAGCGTGTACAAACAAACAGACCCACAGACAAACAGACAAACAGACAAACAGACAGATTTTTTTGTTTGGATTCGTCCTCTATTACTGTTTCTAAAGCCCCCTCAATTTTTTTTTTTAATATATTCAATGTACAGACACAGTTTTTTTACTGTTTTATTATTATTATTATTAAGATAAGATTATATGTATGTATTATTATATGTATGTATATAGAATAGATGAGAGTGTAGTTTTTAACGTTAACTTAGAAGTTTGATTTTATTATAGCTTCAAGGGACTGTTATGTAGACTTGAGTATACGGTTTTAATTTCAACTCGCTACCTCCACGAGTTCCCGAGTTAAAGGGTCTTGACAGTCAGACGGACAACAAAGTGATCCTTTAAGGGTTCCGTTTTTTCCTTTGAGTTAGGGAACCCTAAAAAGGAGGTTTTCGTCAGGCATCTTATTTTTTATGTATGTACACCGATTACTCCGTGATTACTAGTTCGATTTACGTAGTTCTTTTTAGGGTTCCGTACCCAAAGGGTAAAAACGGAACCCTATTACTAAGACTTCGCTGTCTGTCTGTCACCAGGCTGTATCTCATGAACCGTGACAGCTAGACAGTTGAAATTTTCACAGATGATGTATTTCTGTTGCCGCTATAACTACAAATACTAAAAACAGAATAAAATTAATATTTAAGGGGGGCTCCCATACAACAAACATGATTTTTTTGCCCTTTTTTTGATAATAATGGTACGGAACCCTTCGTGCGCGAGTCCGACTCGCACTTGGCCGGTTTTTTATAATAATTGGTACGGAACCCTTCGTGCGCGAGTCCTACTCGCACTTGGCCGGTTTTTTTCATTTAATAGAGATCATCATAGGTACGGCTGCGGTCCCATATAAATTTTATTTACTTACTTACTAAATATTACTGGTACTTTTATGAGTTTTAACTAGGTATACGTTTTTTCTTCTTCATCATGTTGATTATCTCATAATATGAAAGAAATAAAGAAAATTGGTTTATTTCTGTTTACGCAACATTAGACAAAATAACTTAAATCTAAAAAAAATAAAAATGCTGTTATAATGTTCATAAAGATGTTTAATTTTTGATCTAAATGTTATACTTTAATTAAAATTGATGACAGCAGTGATGATGAAATAAATTACACAAAGTAACTCGGGGCCGTTACCGTATACCATAAAATAAATCACCTTTCCAAACACTTTAATTGCAAATTGGCCGTTCTCTATGGTACCTTAGCCGTTCAAATACGATAACGTACCCCTTAAAATGTTCACAATCTCTGTCGTAGTGACGTCATGTGGCGAAAGGTAGCAATTTACCACTGGACGGTGAAAAACTACGTGGGCGAAGAAATATGTAGGTAATTTAGGTGTTACCCGACTATTTTCGGTGAATCGATACTGCTACGGATATTCGTAGCCATTCGTAGCACTGATCGGACGAATTATCGTAGCCGTAGCGCCTACGCGGCCCAGATTCTGGCGTTTAGTGTATAATCTAATCATTTCTGTAGATTACGAGATGATCACGTCACACGTGCGAGATTTGACATTAAGCAGTAATATTATTGTTGTTTTTTTGTGATTTGTCCGACTACAAGAGTCAGTTCATTTAAATTGAGATGACCACTAATTGACACCAACGTTGGTTGCAAACTTTCATATTTTGTAAATCAGTTCTTATTTATTTAAGATCTCAACAAATGGTAATAATACACTTCTAAGTCACTTCTTGTCATTACATATACGTATAAAAAATAACAAAGTGTATATGATTACATCACTTATTTTTACACGCACAAAAAAATTACACCAAGTTAATCTTAGAACACATTGAAGCTTTTATTATTAGGTATTTATTTATTTAACACTTCAAGCACATAGTACAGAGGTGGACTTAATGCCATAGGCATTCTCTACCAGTCGACCTTTTTTATGACCGTCACAACCTCTAAAAAATCTAATTGAATGAATGAATGAATGACTGAATGATTGATTTATTCACTTAAAATTTTTAACGCTAGGTACATTGCCCCACAAAACTGCTTACGCAGTTTAACTGTGAGATCGTTGAATTGTAGGATTAAACAGGAAAACGACAATTATTGCTCAGAGTAACAACTTAATAAGTAGCTTTGTTATGTATACCTACCTAACCCTGAAACTTGTAAGGCATCGACATTGCTGAAGAGAATCGATAGAAGCGATGAGTCACTACTCAGTAATTTATGACTACTTCACCGCGTCGCCATAACACTTGTAGGTCAAAACAAAGTCTAACTTACAGACTGTTTATTTTCATATTTGTTATGAAAAGGGCAGACGGTCAGACACCTAGAACGAAAATATCTCGACCTTTAATCTACGTACGCATGTGCGATGTGTGACCAACCGATAAAATGCAACCGAAAAATTCGCAATGGGGTTTATTATAAAAAAATGCTATGAGTTTATTCTTATAGACTAATAACGTCTGCTGGATATTTAAAAATATCTCTTACCTTTACGCAGCATTTTAAGAATTACTAGACTTCGATTTTCGTAAGCCCCAAAGTAATATTTCTGGATTTTTTAAATATTTCTAAGTATTAAAGTACCTAAACCTCTACCTTTAGGTTTTAAAACCAAAAATACTGACTTGCACACAAATTATGCACACTAAATAAATTAAATATACCTACCTACTGTTTAATGGTATTTGCAGAACTGTTTTTTTCAAGTTATTTTAGAACCTGCTACTCGACTCCATGACGCGCGCTCGCTTCGCTCGCATATTATAACACTCTTTGACTTCTGTTTTATTACTTTACTCTTTGACTTCTGTCCCCGAAGTGCAGGGCCTCCGCCGGCCTCCTTCGTCGGCCTACGGCCTCCTTCGTCGGCCTACGGCCCGGTGCCCATGCCACCCATAAAAGAAATTCTAAGCTAAGGTTTCGTTTCGTTCCATTACAAAATAAATACTCGTATCTACACACAGAATAATACCAAAACTCACACGCATTGAACGCAAGTGAAGAAAAATCAAGAAATAGCGCAATCATTATTGCTCATCTAAATTTGGTAATCAATTTACTAAATTTGGGTTCTTATAACAATTTAAAGTGAAGTCATGACTAAAATAAGTTGTACCTACTAAATTGTAATTTTGGTCTTTATTTTTTGGTTAAAGTTAATTTTTTTGGTGATTGGTATTATTTTAGGTGATAGATGTTATTGGTCACAAAGTTATTTTTGGTGGTTTTCTAATTGGAACTGCTTGCATTTTATGTAGTAAATATCGAATATGTACTAAATATCGACTCCATCCTCAAACCACAGTTGTTTTCTGAGATGCTAATATTATTATAACACATTCTCATCGGATTCACATTCGCATTCAAAAAAAATTCTGTGTCTACAGAAAATCTTCGAATAGTCTCTAACACCAATACTTCTCGTTTCCAGGATGTGGCGTTCATAAACCCAGCGAACGTGGTGTTCGTGTACATGTTGGTGCGCGAGCTGGTGGACGGCGAGCGGATAGGACGCCCGCAGGAGCTGCAGGCCGTGGTCCTCACCTGCCTCTACCTTTCCTACTCCTACATGGGCAACGAGATCTCCTACCCGCTCAAACCTTTCCTAGTCGAAGACTCTAAAGATAAGTTCTGGGACCGCTGCCTCCTCATCGTGGATCGCCTGTCTTTCAACATGCTGAGGATCAACTCGGAGCCCGGATTCTTCACCGAAGTGTTCACTGAGCTGAAGGCGTGTGGGACCGCGATCGAGAGCCCGCCCCCTGCGCCCTCGCACCCCGCCCCCGCGCCGCCCCTCGCCATCAGCGCCGCCTGACACACGCAGGTCGCCGTCCTTCGGTTGGCCCTCACTGACCGCCCCAGTCGCGTCTGATGTCGGCTCCTGACAGTCCAAGATCTTGGTCAATCGTCCAAGTTTGAGCGTTACAAGTAGCAGCATGTTTGTTGAGTCGTTTAGTGTTCACAGTCGTGTTTGAGAGTGGAGACAGTTGAATAGTCCAGATTTTAAAACTGTCCCAAGTTAGCCTAACTCAAATTATAGAGTCATACTGCGTCGCTAGTAGTTAACTACTTTTAGGCCAGAATACACTTCACAACGTCTATGTGCGCTAGCGAGTTCAGGCAGTAACAGCTTGGTTTTGTTTATTCAGAGTCAGGAGTGCAATATAATCTAGTCAATAATTATTATTAATTTAAGTACTTAACTATTTAAGGATTCCACCTAAATTATAACTCATTAGTTTTAGCCATTACTTCCATTCATAAAACCAAACAAATCCACGGTGTGATTGCTCAAAAACGCTGACATAAATAGGTACTAATTAGAAAATGGAAATTGCTACGATTGACCAAGATTTAAAATGTCATTGCAATAGATAGAAGAGTGAAAGATATGAAATGTACGAATTATGTGTGTGTACCTTCATAATTCAGTATCGTGACTTTGAAATTAATTCAAAGGATTGTGATATCTAGTGAAAAACAGTTTATTTCAAGACATTTTAGGGATCGGTAACATCTGATAGCATGATATTTGTGACTGGGACTGACAGCATAAGCCGTCTGATAAAGCAGTCAATGAGTGTAGAGGGGATGGCGTAAAGAAATTATCTAGCTTTATAGCCCTCGAGTATTGGTTTTTCGACTTTCCAATAGTTCGTGGTATGTAGTTAGTGGTTTCGGTGGCCAAGGCCTGATGGTGCACGCGTACTCCCGAGTGAGCGGTTAGTATGGCCAGACACGGCCGCGTAAGTGCGAGTGCATTATTTCAAAGACCTTGGTGAACTAGTGGCTCCCAAGAACTGACCACGAGTGCCTCACACGTCGACGCACGAGGGTTCACAAAGGCTGCAGCACGAAAGACTGTTGATGTGGTATAATCTGAGAACAAACACACATTCACAGTTAAGTATATTTCTATTTCAAAATCAACGGCAGAGACCGAGAACGCAACGAGCGCCTCTCGCCACCGGTCGTCGTTCAGTTGTTGACGTGCGTCACTCTTGTCTATGGTGTTTAATGTGACACGTTGTAGTTGATGCACTTTCTTGTCTGTTCGTATGTTTACGTAGGTAATGTCCTCTGGTAATGTTATTTTCTCGTGCCGCTGGACCAAGCGGTGTTTTAGTCCAATAGAACAACGGTTAGCTAGTAAGTTAAGAGTTTCGAAAACGTAGTGAAATGATCGTATTGCCATATAGTTAGATGATATTAGAGAAATGTCTGGCAGGCGGGAGGATGCAATATAAGCGGGAACTCCGTCGTAATATAATCCGGTGAACCCTTCTATGAAGTGTACGTATTTAAATAAATGGCCGGCTCAAAGCGGGACGACTCGATTGTTATTGAGGCGATGAATTGTATTAATAACAAATAGGTCAAATTTTGCGAAGGATTAAGCATTTTGTACAGTAAAATCGAATAAAATAATACATCTAAGTCTTAACTGTTAGCATAGTTTAGACAAATGGACGACAGGCTCACGTCTGGGTGGCACTCGGTCCGAAACGCCATAGACAATGTTTAACCGTAGGGACCTCGCCCACTAATACGGCCAGGACCACGACTTTTGGCAGGACCGAGCGATATCTTGAATGAAACTGGTTGCACGACCAGTCGTGCAACCAAGCTATCTTCCCGGTCGGAGCTCGGGGTCAAAAGTTGTGGTTGTGGCCTTGTAGTGCCCGAGGTCCCTTACACTTAATGTATTCATCAATGTTCTCGTTAGATTCATATTTATAGGGTCAGTTGGAGGCATTTGAGCTTAGTTATGCAAGTCCTAATTATCCGGCTTAAGTTAAGCTCTCAGGGGGAATCAGGTTCATAATTGGACAGCCTAAGTAAACGCAGTCAAAAATAAAGGCCAAAAGACAATGGGCCATACCGAGTGCCGTAGTTAAGATAAATTGTTTAGTCAAGTGAACGTCTAAGGGTGATGGAGTGTAAGTAATTTATAATATTAAATGAATAAATTAAAAAAAAAGAATCTCATAATACGTTCCAGTCATTAACGAATAGGTAAAAAGTAGTGTCTGTGATTTATTGAATCTTAGCTTTGCGTTTAGTTGTTGTTATTTTTCTGTTATATTTTTTTTATTTTTCACAGTTAATTGTTACGATATTTATTACCTACCTATTATTATTGTAAGACATTATATGGTTAATTTATTTTATTTGGATATTTTCTTAAATCTAAGAAGCACGATACGACGCCGTCTGTATGATATACAAAGTACAACATTTGAAAAATCACTAGTATATTAAATAATTGGATTGAAATGCTTTTTGAGAATTGACGAGACATTTGAAATTGATATTATTGTTATTTATGTTATTTGTTTTTATATTTAGCGTACAAGTAGATGACACGCGTTACTTTAAATAAATTGATCTCGATTTTAGCGATCGGTAAGATTTTTGCCGTTGCTACATTCCAATTACTAGGTAATACATAAGTCAGGTTTATAAGGTCTTATGGCCGATACAATTCACTAACGAATTTTGAAGATCTCTCCTAAGTATAAAATAGTGTAACTTTGGTATTGGACGTGTGCATGTAACATTATTCTGAAGGTATACCTGGTCATATACCTGTTTAAACATTATTCATGTAACTCACGTTTGTTAATTAATCTATTGTAAATATACCCAATTATTAAAAAAAAAACTTTCGTATATATAATTCTGGTGTTTTATTTGATTTCTTTTGTTTACCCCCAGGAACCTTGCGCACTATCGCAGCCACCACCACGACTTGTTTTTTACCTATATGACTTCCAAGTTGCTGACTTAATTTCTAAACATTTGAGTCATATTCTCAACCTGTGTATTAGCCATGGTGTTTTACCGGACCGTCTTAAAGTCTCCATAGTGAAACCTATATTTAAAAAATACATACACACGAACATATAACCTCCGCCTTTTTTGAAGTCGGTTAAAAAAAGGTATACAACTAATACAAAATTATAGGCCTGTTGCGCTTCTGTGCGTTTTTTCCAAAATTTATGTGAAATATATCTATACTGAGCTATACGCATATCTACTTAGAAAAACAAAAGAGACTCTGTAACGAACAAAAAGGTTTTCGGAAGAATATGACTATAAACATGGCTTTAAAATGACTTTTTAAACAAAATTATGACTAATATCGATAATTAGACACCTGCCTGTGCTTTGTCTTGTGATATGACCCAAGCTTTTGACTGCGTTGACCATATAAATCATAAGGAATAAACTTGATTCCTATGGTATAACAGGTAACGTTCTGGAGTTACTAAGTACTTACATCTCAGAAACAAAACAATTTACTGCAATAACAAACTTAAATTTCAAGACTAAAGAAGAAGTAACATACCTGTCTAAAGAACGCACAGTTTATTTTGGTGTTCCACAGGGCAGTGTATTGGGTCCTCCAAGCTGTTCTGAATTTATATTAATGGCCTACCCAAAGCGTTAGACTTTTCAATAACACTATTTGCTGACGATAGTACGATGACTATAGCATGTGATAAACCGGTGTCATATGAAGCTGATGTCAATAGCGCGGTACAAGTTCGAAAATGAAGGTCCAGTACCAAAATAAAAAAACCGGCCAAGAGCGTGTCGGGCCACGCTCAGTGTAGGGTTCCGTAGTTTCCCGTCCGTCACAATAAGTGTTCCCACTTATGAGTTTAAAGGTGGGTATCCATTATGTAAAAATGCTTGCATATACGAATATACTACAAACAGTCCAGAAATTATTTTGTACAACTTTTTGTCTTTTTTGTACAAAAACTGTTGTTTCCATCAAGTTCAAAATGATTTTCCTAGAAAGTCCTTATAAAGTTCTACTTTTCAGATTTTTTTCATATTTTCTAAACTTATGGTTCAAAAGTTAGAGGGACACATTGTTTTTTACTTTTGGAGCGATTATTTCCGAAATTATTGACATTATCAAAAAATGATTTTAGAAAACCCCTATTCATTTTTAAATACCTTTCCAACAATATAACACACGTTAGGGTTAAAATTAAAAAAAAAATCACTTCCCACTTTACATATACCCTAATAAAACATTTTTTTCCAATTTTTATTTTACCACTTTGTCGGCGCGATTGATATACATATTGGTACCAAATTTCAGCTTTCTAGTGCTAACGGTCACAGAGATTAAGCGAGGACGGACGGACGGACAGACAAATGGCGAAACTATAAGGGTTCCTAGTTGACTACGGAACCCTAAAAATTAGCGATGTAGATAGCGCAAAATTTCTAGGCCTTACAATTGACAGGCCGCTCAAATGGAAGGGTCACATTGAAGCGCTATGTAAGAAAATTAGTAGTTCATCCTATGCCTTGTATACTTGCCCCAACAATTAATACAGGTGCACTACTTACAGCGTATCATGGTCTTATAGCATCTGTACTTAGATAGCGAATTATATTCTTGGGTAACTTCACAAATAGTGAAGTTGCTTTTAAAGCGCAAAACCGATCCATCAAACAAAGCCATGTTTAGACTACAAGTGATGGACAGTTGTGAACCATTTTTTTTTAATGTATAACACTACCGTCTTTGTATATTTACGAAACTGCCTTGTTTGTTAAGTCCATTCACACCTGTTTCTTAACTTGTCAGATACTGGTGAATAAACGTAACAGGCGGTATGATATATGCTGCGCGGACGTAGAGCCAAAACCGCTTTATTGTGGAAAAGCATATATTCTGTATAGCTCCGCAAGTCTTTAACAAAATCCCAAGACAAATCAAAGAGTTAAATTTAAATGCGTTTAAAAAGGAATTCAAAGAATTATTATGTAAGAAATGTTATTATAATTTAAGCGACTCTCTGAATGACACTGACATGCTAATTAGATGGGGAATTTTCCAGTGCTTTTTATGAACGAACTAGATGGCGCTGATCAACCTTGGCAATATTAAAATTGGCTCGTTCTTATGTCCACAAAGCCTTAATTGAAGTACGGAGGAACCTAAGCTCGACTCGACGCACCAGGGGTTTAGACGTAATGCAAAAACACTCAGCAAAAACCATGCAAAAACTTGTAGTTCAGTTCATTGATCCAAAAAACAGTACTTAGACTTTTTAGGTTAAAAATGTTTGACAAGAAAAATGTTCTTTAGTTCTCACTTTATTTATAACAATTAATAATAAAGAAATTTTACTACTTATACAATGAGTTTGACATGTGTCTAGGAGAGTTTTTTTTGCCCTGCTAAAATATTTTACCACTAGCTGACGTCCCGCGGTTTCACCCGCGTAGTTCCCGTTCCCGTGGGAGTACGGGAATAAAATATAGCCTATAGCACTCGCGAATAATGTAGCTTTCTACAGTGAAACAATTTTTAAAGCTGGTTAAACTTACAAACAAATGTTACCTCTTTATAATATTAGTATAGATTGACCTATAATATAATATGTAGTAAATTCTTTTTCCATTGGATTTTACTAGAACGCCGCTTAATAAAATATTCCCAAAGCTGATCAGCACCATCTATTGATGTATACTGAAGCGTTATGACAAACGTCAGTGGAAAATTCCTCATTGTAATCTTATTATGTTTGACATCTCTTTATTAGTTTGACATTAAATAATATTTTTGAAGGATATAATATCATATATAATATTATAAAGAGGAAACCTTTGTATTTTTGTATGTTTGTATTGAATAGGCTCAAAAACTACTGTACCGATTTCAAAATTTCTTTTAACATTACTTACAGGGGTTCTTCCGAATCCGTATAGGCTATATTTTATCCCCGTACTCCCACGGGAACGGGAACTACGCGGGTGAAACCGCGGGACGTCCGCTAGTATAATATATAATAATAATATAGATTTATGTTAATATTTTGCAATAGTCAGGTACGTATTTTTTGTCACTGTCCGTCTGTGTCTGTCTGTGTACCTATGTTATTCCATTTGACATTGTTGATAATATATTTTATTTTTAACCAACTTCCAAAAAGAGGAGGTTATCAATTCGTCTGTTTTTTTTTGTGTATGTTCAGCCTTTTTTCGCCATTTGTGAACCGATTTCGATGATTCTTTTTTTTATTGGAAGAAAATTACTTCGCGGTGTACCCGTTTAAATTTGGTGAAGATCTGATGGTGATCTTCGGAGATATACAATGGAACTCTTCAATCATAGACAGCAAATCGGCCGTGATTGCTACAATCGCTTGGATGTTTGTTGTTTTCACAACATCACGCCTGTATGCTCTAAGGGGGTATGCAGATGTGTACAGTATACCCACATTTCGACAGTTAGGTATATTAGGTTTCTATTTTATTGGGGTTAAGCCTATTACCATGACATGTATTGTTAACAATATGAAATAAATCACTGCTTCGTAGGTCTAGTGGTGGCGACTACTCAGCATGAGGTCCTGGGTACGATTCCCAGGTCGGGCAAAGTGTTATTTGGTTTTTCCATCAGGAATTTCTATTACATGGGACTTCAACATAACTGGCGAAATGTGTGTGTAGGTACTATTGGGTACACCTCAGCCCAACTCTTCGGGGATTACAGGTTTGATGTTATGTTAAAATAAATGTATAGCTAATATTTGTATAGGATATTACAACTAAAAATGGAAAATTAAAAAACTTTTTTGCAAAAAATAAAACCGACTTCAAAAACACAACAAAGTGAAAAATAACTTTAGCTTCAGAAGTCGGTGACATCTGTGTGTTGGTTCAGTTTCTTTGCCACCGACTTCTGAAGCTAAAGTTATTTTTCACTTTGTTGTGTTTTTGAAGTCGGTTTTAATTTTGCAAAAAAGTTTTTTATTTTTCCATTTTTAGTTGTAATATCCTATACAAATATTAGCTATACATTTATTTTAACATAACATAACATAACATCACGCCTGTAATCCTCGAAGAGTTGGGCTGAGGTGTACCCAATAGTACCTACCTAGTAGGTACCTACACCCACATTTCGCCAGTTTTCGCCAGTTGGTGGCAAAGAAACTGAAGCAAACACACAGAAGTCACCGACTTCTGAAGCTAAAGTTATTTTTCACTTTGTTGTGTTTTTGAAGTCGGCATTTTTTTGTAAAAAAGTTTTTATTGGGTATTTTTTTGTACTTTGACCACGCAGACATTATTTCTTTTTGTTAACTCTTTTATTGTACGAGTATGTAATTCCAATGACATGCCACTTATTTTAATTTTATAAACTTATAATTTTAACCAACTATTTGCATGCCAATGTGACTGCAAAATGTGGAGAACCTTATTATAACAAGAACAGCTAGGTACCCATGTTTGCAAAGTAATAATAAATGACTGACTGTGATTTGACTTGTCGCATACCCGGCCGTTAACTTGAAAACCGGCCAAGAGCGTATCGGGCCACGCTCAGTGTAGGGTGCCGTAGTTTCCCGTCCGTCACAATAAGTGTTCCCACTTATGAGTTTAAAGGTGGGTATCCGTTATGTAAAAATGCTTGCATATACGAATATACTACAAACTTAGTCCAGAAATTATTTTGTGAGTGAATTTCTCAGGCGAAAAATTTACGCGTCAAGGCTGAAATCGCAGTGCTGCTTTACAGATAATGCAACGAATTTTTTTCTCAGAATTAAAGTGACATGAATCTAAATGAAGCCACTTAAGTTATATTTATAAGACTATTACTTTTTATGAAAAAAATCGGTAAATGATGAATTATCAATTTCTGTGTCTTGTCCACAATCACTTTCATACACAGCATTTACCTCTCAGGAAGATAATCTCCAACATATATAGGAAAAAGTATTTTAATTGCGTTAAGTAATGATTGACCTACAAGACGTTAATTAGTTTTGAATGTTTAGACTCATAGTTAATGAGTACATGTCAACGGTAGGTTTGTCCAAGCGAAATTACTAATTTCTATGGTCATTTTGTTTCACCGTCCTGAGCTTCCACCAATGAGTTTAAACGAACAATAAATCCCTGCTCGGCAAGAGACAGTCGTGCTCTTACGTGCAGTAAGAATGGTAGTGCACCATATCGCCAGGTCTTTCTGCCAATAATATAAGTACGTGATTTCAGTTTACTCGGAACGAAATTTTGCTATTTCGGTGATTAGGTTTTAAAAGGATTTTTGCAAGAAATAAAGGTATCACTTTTATGCATGCTAAGTAGCCTTTGGTACACATTTGATATTATAGAAAATAATAGTCATAGCCTTGAAAGTTTCTTGTAAAAAAAAAAAATAGCCAAGTTTCCAATTTCTATGGGGCAATTTCTGTGGTTTCCGTGGCATCTCGTGGCCCACGGAAATAACACGACTCCACAGAAATTTTACCAATCAATTATTGCATTAATGTTAATGAAGATTTTTGAAAAGAAAAGAACTTGTTATGCCGAAATTACTTTGACAGAACTAGGTCCTTAGCCCCGGACATTAAAATAAAATTGTATTACTATTTCTTGAAAAAGTCATTCAATTGGATTAACTGAACTTTGAGGGTTGCATCCTCCAGAAGCTCCTCCTGGAAGCCTCGATCGTGCAGGTCTAGGTGACATCACCGGCCAGACCTGCCGACGTTGACAATGAGGCAGGGTGGTTCCAGGAGGTCATGTCCGACATCTGCGACGTGCGCAGATATCGAGTCCCCAGCATCTCCTCGTGGGCCAGGGATCTAGCTCGCGCCTGAGCTGGTGGAGGACATGGTGAGTACTCTGTTCCCTTTGCGAGGGGAACATCCCCCCCGTCTATGGCTCCGCCGCCTGCGATGCTGGAAGCGGACCAACAGAACGACGACAAAAACGCTCCGGAAGTGACTGGGGTAGACCTGAGAGTGGCGGTACGTAGGCTCAGTGTCTAAAATACCGCCCCGCGACCCGACGGCTTGCCTGGCAAAGCCTGGGTCCTGGCCTCGGAGACTCTCGGGCACCGACTAGAGGGGCTCCTAAGCGCATGCTTGGAGAGAGGCCAGTTCCCGCTTCGTTGGAAGACGGGAAAGCTGGTCCTCATTCGGAAGCCGGGGCACCCTGCGGAATATCCGTCCGCAATTCCGCATACCGGCCCGTGGTGCTGTTCGGCGAGGTGGGAAAGCTCTTTGAAAGAGTAATTGCAAACCGCCTCGCCGAGCACCTTGCGGGGTCGGGGCCGGATCTTGCGGAACACCAATTTGGTTTCCGCAAGGGGCGCTCTACGGTGGACGCCATAATGCGCGTGAGAGCCCTCACGACGGAATATGCGGTTTCCCAGGGTGGGGTTGTCTTGGTGGTGTCTCTCGACATCGCCAATGCCTTCAACACCATGCCCTGGAGTTGCATTAGGGAGGCACTCCGGTATCACCGGGTGCCGACCTACCTTCATCGTGTGGTCGAGTCGACTTTAAAGTACCTAGGACTCGTCTTCGACAGCCAGTGGAACTTCGTGGAGCACTTCCGATGTTGGCCCCCAAACTGGAACGGACCGGCGCTGCCTTCAGGTGGCTCCTGCCCAACCTGGGGGGGGCAAACGCCCCCTGCCGGAGGCTCTACGCAGGAGTCGTGCGGTCCATGCACATGCAGTCGTGGCCGGGGGCCACGTGGTGGACCTGTGGACGGTGGGCTATGGGCTAGCTCGCCGTCTGTCCGTCTCATGACGACAGACCGTGTCGATGGCGCGTTCGTGTTCCACGCGCGCCTCAAAGAGAGTCAGCAATAGGAAGGGGTCCGCATGGACCGATGCCTGCCGGGGTTGCGGGACTGTTCGAAAGAGATACCGTGGCCCCGGAACACAAAGGGCGATGAAGGAATATGAATAGGTTTTAGTCAGTAAAAGTCTGAAAGTCCCTCCTGCTTCGCCCAGAGCGGGAGAAGTCATTTGATGATTTCCCATCCTCTTCATAGAAGTAAAAAACATAGTCAGTTCCTTGATTGCTAATTTTATAAGACTGATTTATCCAATTAATAGTACACCACGTTGTTTTTTTAGAAATGCTTATTAAAATGATCAAATCGTTTATTTGTGATACATGTGTTACATTACATAATTACAACGATAATATATACATTATTATATTAACGAAGATATTCGTATTATATGCGTTTTTACATTAAACCTTATCTTTCTTTACATATTATTAAAAAAACAATGTATTTATATAATAATTCACAATTTCGGTGCAAACGCAGAATTTCTGTGTCATCAATACAATTTCGGTGGCAATAATAAAATTTCTGTGGCTCGCCAATTTCGGTGGCCCAAATATCTCTCTAAGTAATTTAATTATAATATCCCCTTTCAGAAAATGTATATATAATGTGGATATGTGCGCTTTGTTATTAAAGTTTTTCAAAAAACCTGAAAATGAAAATGTCCATGGAAATTAGGTAAAAAATCGAGTTGTTGAAATTGACTCTTGTACAACTTTTTGTCTTTTTTGTACAAAAACTGTTGTTTCCATCAAGTTCAAAATGATTTTCCTAGAAAGTCCTTATAAAGTTCTACTTTTCAGATTTTTTTCATATTTTCTAAACTTATGGTTCAAAAGTTGAGGGGGGGGGACACATTGTTTTTTACTTTTGGAGCGATTATTTCCGAAATTATTGACATTATCAAAAAATGATTTTAGAAAACCCTATTCATTTTTAAATACCTTTCCAACAATATATCACACGTTAGGGTTGAAATTAAAAAACAATCACTTCCCACTTTACATATAGGGGGGCTACCCTAATAAAACATTTTTTTCCAATTTTTATTTTACCACTTTGTCGGCGTGATTGATATACATATTGGTACCAAATTTCAGCTTTCTAGTGCTAACGGTCACAGAGATTAAGCGAGGACGGACAGACGGACGGACGGACAGACATGGCGAAACTATAAGGGTTCCTAGTTGACTACGGAACCCTAAAAATGGTCGGACGAACGCATGTCGGTCATTCTCCAATTAGGCGTTCTTTGCCTAATTACCGTACCCTTTTTTAGGGTTCCGTAGTCAACTAGGAAGAAACCCTTATAATTTTGCCATGTCTGTCCGTCCGTCTGTCCGTCCTCGCTTAATCTCTGTGACCGTTAGCACTAGAAAGCTGAAATTTGGTACCAATATGTATATCAATCACGCCGACAAAGTGGTAAAATAAAAATTGGAAAAAAATGTTTTATTAGGGTAGCCCCCCTATATGTAAAGTGGGAAGTGATTTTTTTTTTTATTTCAACCCTAACGTGTGATATATTGTTGGAAAGGTATTTAAAAATGAATAGAGTTTTCTAAAAACATTTTTTGATAATGTCAATCATTTCGGAAATAATCGCTCCAAAAGTAAAAAACAATGTGTCCCCCCCCCCTCTAACTTTTGAATCATAAGTTTAGAAAATATGAAAAAAATCTGAAAAGTAGAACTTTATAAGGACTTTCTAGGAAAATCATTTTGAACTTGATGGAAACAACAGTTTTTGTACAAAAAAGACAAAAAGTTGTACAAAATAATTTTCCAGAAATTATTTCGTACAACTTTTTGTCTGATTTCTGTTTCTTTTTGTCTGATTCTTTAAACTCTTAGGTGGGATCACTTATTGTGACGGACGGGAAACTACGGAACCCTACACTGAGCGTGGCCCGACACGCTCTTGGCCGGTTTTTTATTTTCTTTGATTTGACATTAAACACACTAGAATATGAAACACATCAAAGATACGAATTCAATAGTTAATAAGGCATTTAACTATTAGTGGTAGTTTTCTAGATAATGCGACTTAAAAATTTTATGTGTAAGTATGGTAATTAGATAAGTTAAATATTTGATGCAACGGTAATTAGAAAATACAATCAAGTCCATGTAAAATATTAAAAATGATAATATCACTCATTCGACATGCATTAATCATTTGTACAAAATCATAATAAAATTATAGCATAAGAATTAACAATTAAAACCTCATATTATACAATCGTAAAAAAAGACAATGTATGATTGCTATCGTTTATTAAAAATTAGATACTTTCAATGAAAATCAGCTAAAAACGAACTAAAAAAATATTATGTTTTTAATGGTAATCTTTTAAAGGTGGAAGGTGGTGGTGGGTGGTGGTTTTTTGATGGTGGAGGTGGAAGGTGGAAGGATGGAACTTATAAGACTAATATTCTTAATTGTCTTGGATAATAAGGATAGATCCAGTTTAAAGCTACTCACAGCTCTTTTAAAATTTGCGTATATTAGTATATTATAATATAATCATCATAATTATACCGACTAGTATGTCATACAGTTGAATCAGTCTTGTTTTATAGTAATTTTCTATTTAAAAATAACAAGTAATTTAAAAAATAGTTTCATCAGAATTAGATACATCGAAAAATGAAACTTTTGGCACATTTGTCATTGTTTTGAAGGAAGGCATTGTAAGACTAAAATCTACAGGAGAGACAGGAGCCCGAAAACTGTCTGTGTCAGATAAATTTAAGTTACTTTCAGCCTTTTCTTCGAACTTCTCTCTCTTGACCATATCATTTTTGGAAACAAGAGACTTCGAACACCCATGTGGGTTACATTTTTTTTTTTTTTGTTTGATTTTTTCCCACAACTGTCTGGCAGTTTGAGTACTTTAGGCGACCTACCCAAATGTCCTTTCTTTGGTATTGTTCGTCGTTTCGTTGAGCTCCTTGAGTTATAAGTCGAGCTACACGATAACTGACAAAATGCTTGCACTGACTGGACCTGGACAGGTCCACTCAAATATGTGTGGTTCTTTCTTTAAAAGACCATCTCAGACACTAATCTGCATAGTCCTCATGTGAATTGAGCAAGATTATGTCTGGACTTCAGAAGAGACTATGACTTCTGAGTTTGTTTCGGTTGTTTCTTCTCAGAGTAGTCAGGTACGAAACAACGGCCCCATCTAGTTTTAAAAAAATAACGTGTAAAAGTGTTTGTAAAAAACTACTTGCAAAATAAACATCATTTATACCCAGGAAATACATAAGCGGACTTCACTAGCCAATTAGATAAAATTTTAGGTTTGTCTGAAGATTTCTTAGCACCAATAGACCGTGATGTATCGCAACTGTATATATTTGTTTTTGAAAGGTGCAGACAAAATGAATCTGGCAGGCAGTGAAATTAAGTTCAGGCTCTTCTGCCTTTTCTAGATTCAAAGAGTAAAATCCATGATGTCTACCATGTTCACATTCAATTGCTTCATACATAGTTTGTTTGCGTATTACAGATTAACTTTCGCATTGCAAGTAGGTTTGGTTTTGATGAACTCCAAACGACTTGATGGATTTCATTGTGCTACTCCCGTAACTCTTTATGGATCAGAAGATCCTTGTGAAGAATATCTGCTTCTTCTACTATATCTGTAATGACTCCCTTGACATTGGCTCTCAATTTTTCAGAATGAGTTTCGATATTCTTTTCTTTTCTTTAACTTCCTCTTTGGTCTTTTTGGGTTTTCCCATCCTGCAAATTAAATAACTTCATTAATGGTCAGCATATAGTATGAACGTATTAACGGATAATAATATTCTACGAAAACTTTCTATTAATACGACGCGACGACGTCGCGGCTACAGTTAGTAAACTAGTATTAATTTTTCATACAACGGTAATTATTAACACATGGTAATTAGTATACGGTAATTATAAAACGATAGACTTTCTTCAAAATTTCGAAAACCAACACAGTATGCACATACTGGCTTATCACAAAGTACGGAGGCCAAAGTACTGTTCCATTTACATAATCAACTAGGGTGTAACTTAAAAAATCAAGTATTTAAATACGTAAAACGGTAATTAGAAAAGTTTTTAACCAAGGCTACGGTAATTATATACTTCGTTGGCGGTACACTAGCGTAAGAGACGTGCAACTGCTGATGGGCCGCGGCACACACTGAGGAGATCCGACGCGTGCGGTAGTAATGTGCCAAAAATACTGTTTTTCAGGGATGTGCACCCGAAAACAGAAAATGTCACGGCAATTATAACTTTCAACCGGACATGCGGTTATTTAATGATAATTATTTACAGACTGGTTCTATTGAGTCCATATTTTGTTATGCGATACACGTTGCTTAATATCGTTTAAAACATTGAATGGATCAAGGTAAATCTGTAGGTCTTAGAAATTACAAGCAAGTTTTAACATTAAGTTGGTGTACGGACACGCCACGGTAATTATAGAATAGAGCTTCTTTGAACAGAGGTTAAATTAATTTAGTCTTAACTAATTAAAAACAGAACCCAATATTTTGTTTACAGCTAGATACGGATGCTAACAAACATATAAAAAAAAATCCATGATTGAATTTGATAATATTACGGATTAAGTAAGCCCGGACAAATAAAAACTTGCAACCGGAGAATGGCTGATGTGTGTGTGACCAACATTCTTCCTCTCGTCGCAGCTTCTATGGCCAAAAGTCGTGTTCGTGGCTGTGTAGTGCGCATCGTTGATTGAGTTCTCAGCTCCATAACACTGAAGCCGAAGGTGAGGCTGTTAATTCCGCCTCGGCTGCAATGACAAAGTTTCCCCACTTTTATTAAAATGTACTACTTACCATAAGAAAAGGGTTAGGCATAGGTGTATCTAATGGTACACCCCCAATTCAGTTATGTTAAAGTCCCATGTAATAGGGGGCGAGCCTATTGTCATCAACCGGGCACAGATCCAGACTCTGTAGCTGCTACTGAGAAATTCTTGATGGAAAAACCCAATAACACTTTGCCCGACCGAATCAAACCCAGGACAACCGGGAATCGAACTCATGCTCAGCAGTCGCGCTTGCAACCACTAGAACAACGAGTCGAAAATGCGCTGTTTAATCTAATCTGAACAATTACCAAAATTTAAAAAGTTAAGAATAATAATTAAATTGTAACTAAATAGCCTGCTACCGGTAACGAAAAAAAAACTACTAAATGGTAGGAAAACGTGTCGCAAACTTCCCTAAAAAGCCCACAATCCAAGCAAAAAGTATACTTTTGTGTTTATGATTTATGACAGCTGTATGCTGTCCAGTGTTGCCAATTTAGCATATTATATGCTAAATTTGGCATATTTTATTTTCTTGTTTAGCATATGTTTTTAGCTTTTAGCATAATATAGCATATTTTTTTGACATATTTTATAAAACATGAAAAGAGTGCAAATCACAATTTTCTTGAAATAAAAATTGAAATCGATACTCGACTCCGCGGTGGTTTGGTGGTGAGAACCCTGAATGCTATTTTGTACGTCAGATTCAGCCTAAAAATAGCAGGAAAATCCTGAGAGTCTTACACTGTTCCAGACAATGTACTACTTTGTATTGGAACCAAAGAGAGTTATGACTCCAGCTCTCAGCCTTCCACATCAGCTGATGTTGATGAATATCAAGACATTGATATTCTATTCCCCTGATTTAATTTCTTAATATTTATTGACATTTATTTATGTTGGCATATTTTTTGGCATTTTTGGAGAAGGTTAGCATATTTTTGGCATATTTTTTACACCAATCTAGCATATTTTGTAGTTGTTGAGTTGGCAACACTGATGCTGCAACTGTCAAGTGTCAACTGACACAAAAACAGTGGATAAAGTTTTGAATTTTCAATTTTGCGAAAACATTTAAGTTTACTGATGCATTAAAGCTTAGAAAGCCATTAAATACTAATCATATAATTCAGGGAAGCAACTAAAATACTACTTGCTACTTAATCCTTTTGTTGTTGAAAGTTATTCCGGCAAAATGGGTGACTATCCAGATCCCGATGAAGAATACGAGTTGATGTACGCCGATGAGTTGGAAATGCTTAAAGAAGATGAGGGGGATGCAGGTAATATTAAGATCTTTACCCTACAAAAACTATAGGTCTTTAAAATTACCATTAACTTTCGGTGTAGGTTAGTTTTTAGTTCCAAAGTTTTAATTTTGCAGTAGTAGTAGTATAGTTTTTAGGCTTAATGATAGTTATGACTGATGATGATGACTGATCCTCTATGTGTCACTCAGTATAAAACTATACAAGCAAGCATTTCTGATTTAATAATTATCTATTTTGGGGTTGACTTCCAGTCTAACTAGATGCATACCAATAGGAGTAAAGCAACTGCCTTTCTGGCCTCGAAAACTCAGCCACTTGGTAACAAGACACGATACTCTTACCCTAAAAAAGTTAAAACTTAAAGTAAATACTAACAACTGAACCAGTAAAAAACTATTCTATTTTCAGAGCCAAACATCATCAAAAAGAAAGTCCTACCAGCCAAACGCAGTCTTGATTTCTCAAGTCCCATAGCCAAGAAGACAGTCCCCACAACCATAAACCATATTCTACCAGCAACCACTACAATACCCAACTCTATAAGCACCGAAAGCACGGATATCTCTCTGACACCAAACCTGCTACCTCTAGAAGACCTAACTCCTGCCTCCAGTAAAAGAACAGCAGAAGAACTCTTTGGGGATATAGGAGACATAGACTTTAATGAAGTAGAGTTACCAAGCAAGAGACAAAAGACTGATGAGGAGAATGATATGGATTTGATTGAGAAAATTCTGGAAGGGAGACGGTTGAAACAGAGTCTGTTGGAGCCTAGTGGGAGGAGGGTTGGAGGTAGATCTGGGTACAGAGCTAGAGATAATTTGTCACTTGATATACCGAGGTAAGATGTCTGGTTTTGTGTTTTATGATAACAAAATCAAAATCAAAGCATTTATTTCAAGTAAGCCACTTTTGTACACGTACAGGCACTTTTGAATTGTCGAAACAAAAATGAAAATTAAATGAAGCAACAGTCCCCAGTCACAAGACATAAAAACTGTGAAAGTACTGTAGTTGCCCATTCCCTAGTGTAGATCTCTATGGAGAAGAACGGGCAAGAAACTCCATGGACACTCTTTTAAACACTAGCTGATGCCCGCGGCTTCACCCGCCCCCAAATTGTATACTAAAACCTTCCTCTTGAATCACTAGAAACCCGCAACAAAACCCATTGTGTAGTTTTAAAGATATAAGCATACATAGGGACAGACAGACAGCGGGAAGCAACTTTGTTTTATACTATGTTGTGATTTAACATTCCAGAACAATAGAGTATACGTTATTGTTCACTAAAATGCAACAATGTCCTGCTTTATTGACTTTATATAGCATGTTATGACACAGTAAAAAACCAAAATAACCATAACTATACTATTAAGCATTTGGAGGAGCTTGTGGCTAAATAATAACAGCCACTCGGATCAATCTTTAAGATCTGACATTAAAAATTCTGAGAGCCAGTCTTACCAAGGGGTATCGTATTACCCAGTACTAACTGTGTTGTGGAGGTCAGATAGGCAGTCACTTCATATAAAATACTGGTATTCAGCTGCATCCGGTTAGACTGGAAGCCGACCCCAACGTAGTTGGGAAAAGGCTAGGCAGATGATGATATACCATCAAGTATTTAACTTCAAATTACAATATAAAAGAAAACGAATTTACATTAACTGATATATATTTTATAGGACTCCTTAGTTAATTCTTCTCCGCATTTTCCACACAGTAAGATGGTAAAGATTTACAGCCTTATTCATGAAAAATCCTTAATTGAGGTTTGATTGGTCTGTTAGCTAGCAGACTCATTAGGCTTGTTAGACGGTTGTCAAGAAGTATGATTCATAAACGCTTGCTAGCAGTCTGCTAGCTAATGAGCTGCTGATAGACGGATTAGACGCGTTATGTTGGCCATCTTGACAAATCAACAGACAAAGAAGTTCCGTAGCAGCAAGTAACATAATATAAAAGTTCTTGTAGTTCGTTGTAACTTTGATCGATGTTTTAATAATAGTGTATTTTTTTAATTAAGTTAAAACCAGTTTACGGTGGAAGTTTACATGGTAATGTACATCATATTTTTTTTTTAGTTTTATCATTATATTATTTTAGAAGTTACAGGGGACACATTTTACCACTTTGGAAGTGTCTCTCGCGCAAACTATTCAGTTTAGAAAAAAAAAATATCAGAAACCTCAATATCATTTTTGAAGACCTATCCATAGATACCCCACACGTATGGGTTTGATGAAAACAATTTTTGAGTTTCAGTTTTAAGTATGGAAACCCCCAAAATGTATTGTTTTTTTTTTATATTTGTGTGAAAATCTTAATGCGATTCACAGAATACATCTACTTACCAATTAGTTTCGAAAAAAGTGGCTGTGACATACGGACGGACAGACAGACATACATGACGAATCCATAAGGGTTCCGTTTTTTGCCATTTGGCTACGGAACCCTAAAAATGGCCTCATCGACAATTAAAAAAAAATTGACAGCAATGACAGCAAATTAGCGGGAAAATACATTTTTTTACAAATACACACGAGAAAAAAGAAAAGAAATAAAACAGAAATGATAAACCAATAAGAAAAGATAAAAATTTGATGATACAACTTTTAAAAAAAGCGAGATGTTTGTTTTCCCGTCATTTCCGATCCGCATGTTTATGTTGTACCTAAGTGCAAAAAGCCATAACTATGTTAATCATCCTAATTTTTTTTTTCATATTTATTGTTAGTACACGTATCATCTTAAATACCTAATTAAGAGGATTTTTAAATACAAATTCCAAAAAATAAATTTTCCTGGTTTTTTTTTTATCTGCGTAACCCTCCCTTCACTAAAATTATCATCGGTATGGTTTTTTGCTCTTGTCAAAGTCAGCTGTTCAAATTTGCGGCCGCCATTTTGTGACTTAGCAGAGAGTTATAGGAGGGTCAACAGTCTTCTAACTTTAGCAGAGCCTTGATGGACTGATTAGCGTTAGCAGACGTTTATGAATCATGTTTTTTAGCATCGGGCCATCAAGGAGCCTTCAAGGAGGCTCTAACTTTTTATGAATAAGGCTGTTAGTGTGTACAAAGTATAGTGGTTTTTTCGTGGTCCTTGTTCCTAATAATTTCCCCCTTTATCTTCGTTGTTACCTCACTGCCAAGGGCCATGACCACATATGACACGTCTCCAAGCCATGCGGTCTCTCGCAGTGTGGATCGCACGGTACAGGCTGCCCTCTAAAAGCTTCTTGATTGCATTTGACCAATACCCTTTCTTCATCATTCTACTTCATCCATTCCAGATGGGCCTTCCTTCCCCTCACAAACTCAGATGGAGACCGAGTGTATGTGAGACTAGAATCTGAGGAATCCTGGGAGAGTTCCCTGGACACGGGAGCTGAACAGATGTCTTTACATGCTTCATATGCCAGCACTTGGGTGGAGGCTAGGAAGATTGTAAGTAAACTGAATTTGTCAAAATTCTGCATTAGGCTTCAAAAGGCATATCAGTTATTGTTTGATGTTGTAAATCAGAATAGCATAGGAATTCATGCTATTGGCTGGCTAGAGTAGTTGATCTGTGTCTCAATGTCATCATCTAAATAACCAGCAGTAGAGGTTTTTCATAAATGCTCCATAAAGTTAAGAGACATTTAATTGACGAAAAATTAACAATAACACAGACTCTACTCAACATGAAGCAGTGTTTATGAATAAACCCCAAAATCATAATGTGAGTACCAGACTCACATTATGATTTTGGGGTTTATTTCTGTAGGAAACCCTACCTATTTCTGTCAGGAAAGTTCATACATCAAATACCTTTAAACCAGTGTTTGAAAAAATATTTGGCGACCCCCGACCCTTCGTTTTTTTTTTCATTTATTTTATTGTTTTAAATTCAAATTCAAAATCATTTATTTGCTAATATGGGTAATTACATAAAGTTGTAAAAAAAAATAGATTATAGTTCAACCATATTACGCCTTGAGGCATGCAAATCTCAAGCTACAAACAAGACAAACAAACAAATACAACACAAATACATATACAAATAATAATATATACACACATATATATATTAATATATATGTGTTTACAAATATTAAATCCATACCAAATTTTTATGCATTCAAATTCAAATTAATTTATTTCAATCCATTTAGGATCATAATTTAGCACACATTTAAAATAAAAATTAACAATAAGCAATTTTTTTAATATAATTTTTTTGGGGTTTTAGCATTTGCATAAGTAATTAGGGTTCGTATAAATATATATATTTATATGTGGTATTATAGTAATAATATATATACGTAGGTATTTAACACATTTTTTTTAAATATCGAATTCGATTTAATTCAATCAATATAGCAAAAACGGATCCACGATGGGAGAAATTAGTTAATGACAAACTAGCGAAACCTCAATGTTTTTATTTCCCCAGAGGGTCGCGACCCAGAGGTTGAAAAAAACTGCTAAAAACGAGCAATTCTTGTGTATATGTATACATAAATAATAATTTTAATAATCTGAATCTCGGAAACGGCTCCAACGAATGAAATTTAGTATGCCCCTTCGGGGGCGATAAATAGATCTAGATAGGTTTCATTTTTAGAAGAAAAAAAACCAAGCAAGGCTATCCTCCAGATATTATTAATAAACTGAACAAGTTCTTAGTTCTGTCAATGTTCTTATTGGTGTATTAACATTTAGTATTTTGTCTTCCAGTTAGAAGCTAAACAGCAGCAGCTGATATCAGAAGAGGCTGCTCCTCAACCACTTCCTGACATGAATGCAGATATCAACAACAACATGCTCTGGGTAGACAAGTACAGGCCACAGTCCTACCTAGACCTGTTGTCTGAAGAGCCTGTCAATAGGGCCCTGCTGCACTGGCTGCATTTGTGGGACAAGGTGAGAGAGATGAGACGGGAGTTGAGACAAATAGGAAAAAGGAGGCATAATAGGCTTGTGTCCTGAAAAAATCTAATTAGTCCGTCAGTTAGATTATCAAAAAATATTTGACACGTATTTTTTCTTTTGTTACGTAAACCAAAATTGACGAAGTTAAGACGCTTTTAAAATTCTCAATACGTCACGCCGTGCTATAATTTTTAGTGCGTTGTGACGTCACGAACCCCATTCTCGAGTTTTGATGCGTTTTATCTTTGTCAATACCTATTCATTGATTTGCAAAAACAAAAAAGGCGCTGAGCGCGTAGTGCGGCGGGATGCGACAATAGGGATGATGACTGACTAAAAAGAAATGATTCTGTTTAGTCCGACAGTTAGATTGTCGAAAAATATTGGTTAAGTACGTGTTTTTTATTTTATCAAATTAATAAAATTGACGAAGATAAAACGTGTCAAAGATCATGCAAATATGCTAGTACCCAAAAAATTACAGACCTATCTCCTAAGTAATTATTTTTTAAACATTACCAGTTTTGGAAAAAAAAAACATCATACCCTTATTGCCTCCCATTGTCACATGTAATCAAGAATGGTTATCAATTTGATCCTTATCTGTAAAGAATTTATAATACATGATACAATTCAGGCTAATTGTATGTACTGTCCTTAACGATTGTCTTAGCAAAAGGCAAATCTACACTAATATTATAAAGAGGAAAGACTTGTATTTTTGTGTGTATGTTTGTAATGAATAAACTCAAAAACTACCGCTCCGATTTTAAAAATTCTTTCACAATTTCACCAGCCAGGTCTTTACTGAGTAACATAGGCTATATTTTATCCCCGTAATCCCACGGGAACGGGAACTCCGCGGGTGAAACCGCGAGAAGTCCGCTAGTAATTAATAACAATGTTCAGATTCTAACACACAAACACAAAATAATTCCACAGATAGTCTTCAAAAAAGAAGTAAAGACCAAGGAACCGCAACAACGCACCACCTTCAGTAAGAAAGCTGGCCAGTTCCAGCTGACCAACAAGTGGAAGGGCAAGAAGGAGGAAGAACCCGAGATGGATGAGGACGGCCGGCCGCACCACAAGGTGGCGCTGCTGTTCGGACCGCCCGGGGTCGGAAAGACTACGCTCGCACATCTGTTGGCGAGGATAGCGGGTAAGACTCACCTTGCGTCAAGCGAGAAATCTCGGACCCTTGGCTTATGGTCTATATCGGCAGTGGTTAATTTACGGCTAATGAGAGGTTTTCCTTTTAAGGAATTAAAAAAAAACTTAGTTTCCAAGAAATCTATAGATGGCGTTGAACTGACTATGATAGTTGGTGCCAAAGCCAAAACGCTTGGAAAAAAACATTGCGTCACGTCAAATACGCTCGTTGACTGAAATTTTCGTTTGCTTGTCCTTCCCAGTATAACCTAGTTTTCTCACGCTTTGTTAAAATCAGTTTTTTAAGTTCTGTCCCTTGCATTATCATACTAAGTTCAGCGCCATCTATCCAGCGACTAGGGAAGAGCTAAAAAGAAAATCTCTCATTATGAGCCTTGGTAGTTGTCTAAGTCTTTTCTAAAGCAATTTTACAATTTTTGCAAACCGGTTTTCGGGATTTTCGGCTCGTGGATTTTTTTTAGTTTTCACGATTAATTATCCAGTACTTTATTTGTTTGTCTGCTACGTTTGAGATGCTAACTTCAAAAACTCTTTGCTGTCTTTCTTTTTTTTGTTTTTGCTGCAGTCTTTGGTGCAACATGTCGCTTGAGCGTGTAACTAATATCCTATTGTAATTTCCTAGCTTTTATTCTTACCTTCTACTCTTGGATTTCAGATTTTCGTATAGAAACTTCAAAAATAATAATTATTTATTTATTTATTTAAACTTCATGTACAAGAGTGGTAGTGGATAGGCGGACTTAATGCCACAAACTTACTGACATATGCTTTTATAGTAGTAGTTTAATATTCACTTATCATCAAGCTGAGTGTTATTCGCCGCACCTAAGGGGCGATTCAAAGTTACTAATTGAAGTTATTAAAAATACTAATTTAATTAAAAAAAAATGTTAATAAGTAATTTCATACCACGCGCCACGTCAAAACCATCGTATGGTTTTTGGTTTCAACTTCAACAAAAAAAAAGTTGTCGGCGGCGTATATGAACTTAGTTTGATTGCAAAACTTAAATTCGAAACTAGAGATAGTTGAAAGTGGTCAAAACATTCAAACCCCTTTGTGCCTGACGTAGGAATATAACCTATTGCTACATTTTTTGGAAAACAAAGATGTATAAAAATAAGCCGTTTTGATTATTATTTTTCAGGTTACAGACCTGTGGAACTAAACGCTTCGGATGAGCGCAGTAC
Organism: Xestia xanthographa; assembly: GCA_905147715.2. Classification (NCBI taxonomy): domain Eukaryota; kingdom Metazoa; phylum Arthropoda; class Insecta; order Lepidoptera; family Noctuidae; genus Xestia; species Xestia xanthographa. The sequence goes on along the minus strand of LR990660.1, from coordinate 7,840,863 downwards.
GGATGCGTTCCGAAACGCCCTACAGAGTGCCACGCTCATGAGATCGGTGCTCGACGCAGAGAGGCGACCCAACTGTCTGATATTAGGTAAACACTTATTTTATAAAACATTTACGCAATTCTATTGTCCCTACCTTCACCATGGCTCAAACACACTTAATAAACCAATAAAGGTAGCTATTGCCATTTTTGTAGGCCTGACTGAAGATCTAAGAACTGATCTAACCATTTTATGTTATTTTATTTGCAAACAAACAGGGCTTCAAGCAGCGAGGTATGTTTATAATTATTTTCTCGTTATTTCAGTCTAATTTCTAGTTTTAACTCAGTGGGGGCGGGGCTATCGCGCATGAATTCGCCGCTAGAGGCGTTAGTGTAGATCAGTGATTTTCAAGCTTTTTCATGACACGACCCATGAAAAAATATTTGGCGACCCCCTACCCTTCGCTTTTTTTTTCATTTAATTTATTAAATTACATAATTATATTAAATCCATACAAATTTTTTATGCATTTTCATAATTAGGATTTAGCTAAATAGGTATATGTAGGTAAGGTATTGAACACATTTTTTTGCATTTGGAATTCGATTTAATTCTCAATGTAGCAAAAACGGATCCACAATGGGAGAAATTAGTTAATGAAAAACAAGCGAATCCTCAATAAGATGGATGAGTACTAGGTAATAGGTTTATATTTTGTTAATTTGTATGAACATACAAATGTATATCCTATAATTAACATTTTCTTATTAAATTTATCTTTCTAGGCTTTATTGTTTTGTTTATTGAGGTAGTTTTCGCGACCTTTCGCGACCCTTTAGAGGCTTCGCGACCCCCTTGGGGGTCGCGACCCACAGGTTGAGAAACCCTGGTGTAGAGTAAGGTCTTCAGAACTGTCAGATGTCATATAGTGTTCGCGCGTTGCGTACTTTTTGATCACGTATTTATACTCATATACACGACTGTGGTCTAGATTGAGCCATTCCTGATTATAACTTGAAGATTTTAAATAGCAACTTAAAATCTTATTTGTTAATACTTGAAGGTACAATGATTTTTAAATGTTTCATGCTTGCTAATTTTAGGGAGAATATTGTAAATATATATCTGAAATTTACACTATGTTTATATACGTAATAAAATAAACGTTTTTATAAAGTTATTGGTACTTACTTTAAACTTCTTTAAAGTATAAATTAGAATTATTGGCAGGACCTAACTGGACAGTGGCGCATTCTGGTGAGCTCAAAAACGATAAAAAAAACACAAATGTATTGGAACCAACTCTTTATCCTCGTAAAGCTTGACATTCAAAAGTGCATTTTAATGACCTTGACTTTGACACCAAAATCGTAATCTTACCCACAATAGATGCATGTAGTTTTTTCTTGCGCTGTAACGTTTTTAGGGTTCCGTAGTCAACTAGGAACCCTTATAGTTTCGCCATGTCTGTCCGTCCGTCTGTCCGTCCTCGCTTAATCTCTGTGACCGTTAGCACTAGAAAGCTGAAATTTGGTACCAATATGTATATCAATCACGCCAACAAAGTGGTAAAATAAAAATTGGAAAAAAATGTTTTATTAGGGTAGCCCCCCTATATGTAAAGTGGGAAGTGATTTTTTTTTTAATTTCAACCCTAACGTGTGATATATTGTTGGAAAGGTATTTAAAAATGAATAGGGGTTTCCTAAAATCATTTTTTGATAATGTCAATAATTTCGGAAATAATCGTTCCAAAAGTAAAAAACAATGTGTCCCCCCCCCCCTCTAACTTTTGAACCATAAGTTTAGAAAATATGAAAAAAATCTGAAAAGTAGAACTTTATAAGGACTTTCTAGGAAAATTATTTTGAACTTGATGGAAACAACAGTTTTTGTACAAAAAAGACAAAAAGTTGTACAAAATAATTTCTAGACTAAGTTTGTAGTATATTCGTATATGCAAGCATTTTTACATAATGGATACCCACCTTTAAACTCATAAGTGGGAACACTTATTGTGACGGACGGGAAACTACGGAACCCTACACTGAGCGTGGCCCGACACGCTCTTGGCCGGTTTTTAATGTTACAGCACCATGCTGCCTTTTGGCCTCGTACAGGACCAATTTAGTTTCTTTTTATTTTTTTACCTGCTGTTAATTTACCATTTTAATTTGTGTGTTTTGTCATGTGCGGGCTAATAAATGCTTTTTCTTTCTTTACTTAAATCAATAAAATACAGCATTGTCAAACCCAGAAAAGTTTTAAAAGTTAAGTTCAATTACTACTTGTCGCTCAAAAATAATATTAAACTCCTGCAATTTTCTATGACAGTTCAAACGTCCGTCCGTGACTGTCGCGGCCACGATGTGACGTCATTTACCCCAATCTGCCTTGTTTACATCTAATTTTTTGGCCTGTTATAGTAATTGTACTAATTGTATGTGCTTAATTCAAGCAAAAATTGCAACAACGATATTATAATAAAATCTAAGTGAAACTTTTAACTACTTTTCAAATAAAAGTGTTTTTTTTTTACACATAGACTTTGACGTCACTACGGCGTTATCAAGGACGACGCGTTTTGATACTGCGTTCCGTTTCACCAAAAACATACTACATAAAACAGTAAATTGTAAAATAAGTGATGTATTAGCAACTTAAACAAGTGTACCACATTGTTTAAGTTGAGCCAATACAAGGCATTTTTAATAAATAAAACGAGTTTTGTATTTCATGTATATTCCCTATTACAGACGAAATAGACGGCGCCCCACTCCCAACAGTGGAGCTGCTAGTGCGATGGTGCACGGCCACGGCGACGGAAGGCAAGAAGAAGGCCAAGCAACAGCCGCTGAAGAGGCCCGTCATCGCCATCTGTAACGACCTGTATGCTACGTCACTGAGGCCTTTGAGGTAAACTTATTATTAAGAGCCTACACTACCTCAAATTAGCAACTCTATTTGTAGTGGTTCAAACTTCGTTTGAAATGCTGTTAGAATAACGTTCTAATCAGCTTGCACTACAAAGCGGTTGTTACGTCAGTTACTGCGGCCGAATAGTGCGAAATTAGTGGTTTTTATTCTTTATAAAATCAAATTTTCGTCTTTTGGAAAAAGTTAAAATCATAAGACCTGCTTTATAGTTAGTTCAGTTAGTATGCAAAATTTCATGATCTAATTTGAAGTACTTTTTGAATACCATCATCATCGAGTTCAGACTTATTGGTGATATTCGCCCTTAGTCTACTAACTTTAAATCGCAACCTTGTGCCGTTTTTCTTTGGTCTCTTATCAGGCACTGGTGTCGATTCTGTTGTGCACAAACTAAACTTAATTTAGGGTCTTGCTATCTTTCATTAAAAGGCAGTGCTAGAAAAGGACGGCTATAGCTATGAACTAAGTTAGAGATGTCAAACTAGTTTATTCCTTGCGCTTCACCGTGTTTTTAGTCGACATGTTTTTACGTGCACCCTTCATTTGTATAGAAATATTAGTTCCAACTAAATTTGACAGCTCTAAATTATGTCTGTCTCTTTCTCGTTTTTTTAGAGAGAAAAAGATAGCAATAGCCTAAAATAAGTTTAGTTTGTGCACAACAGAATCGACACCACTGTGCATTTTGGCTAGAATAAAATGTATAAGTTATCTTTGTCGCTCTGCGCCCCATAAACATGATAAACGTGTTTTTTTTTGTGCCTAGATAGTAGTTGCTGCTTGAAGGTAAAACCGACAAACCAGTGTGCACAACTGTAGGATCTTGACTTGACTGGAGTTTGGGTTCATAAATTATTCCAAGATTGACGATACGGGGTGGACAGTTAGTGCACACTACTGCGTCATGAGCTATTTTTATATGGCGACATTGGTGGCAACGCTTGGTTTGATTGTTGCTAAATTGAAATACATCTTCGTTCTAGGCCCGTAGCCCTGATCGTGCAAGTGGGCGGCGTGTCTATCAGTCGGCTGTCGTCTCGCCTGGCGCTGGTGTGCGAGCGAGAGGGGCTGGGCGTGAGCGCGCACGTGACGCACGCGCTGGCGGCGCGCGCGCAGGGCGACGTGCGCGCAGCTATACAGGTGCTCAGCTTCATCAAGGCGAGGGCGAAGGCTCAGGTACTAGCTACTGATTTCATGCTGAATTATCAATAACACACTCTTATAAATTCAGGTAAATTCCATGCGATTAAAATGTAGCGCTTTGAAAACCTCTGCAAGGTACGATATACGAAACCTCCCCACCACTGCTATAACGATTCCTGAACGCTAACTACATACTGCCAAAAAATATCAGTTACATTAGTATGCAGTAATGTTAGTACTGGGTAACATGAAACCTCTTGATAAGACTGGTTGTCAGACCTCGAACCACTGACTACGTATACTGATTATCAAATATCTACAATAATGGGGTAGATGACACACCTGTCAATTGAAATACTTTTTAAAAGCTGTCAAAACCGGTTCTCTCATAGATTTTGTATGGCAATAGCCAACTGTGACGTCACTGTTTTTTTAACTCAATGACTCAACTATTTATTGATTTCAAAGGAACTAAAATTCGAATTTGGCAATTAATTGAAAATAAATCGGGTTTTCAGGCGCAAAATGTAAGTGTTTTTTTTAGAGATTGGTGTCTTGGAATTATTGTTTTATGGTGTCATCAACCCTATTGACAGCCGGGACTAACAGCTTAACGTGCTTTCCGAAGCATGGAGAACACTCGGTATGTAATGGATGGTGCAACTGGTTGCGAACATGGAGTATAAATTCCTAATTCGCAACTGGTTGCAAATCACAGTTGCGAAAACGGCCGGAGGGGTCTGGTCATCATCATCATCATCATCATTTCAGCCGAAAGACGTCCACTGCTGGACATAGGCCTCCCCCAAGTGTCGCCACATTGACCGGTCCCGTGCGACTCGCATCCAGCGGATTCCTGCAACCTTCACCAGGTCATCGGTCCACCTAGTGGGAGGCCTTCCAACGCAACGTCTTCCGGTTCGCGGTCGCCACTCCAGAACTTTTCGGCCCCATCGGCCATCCGTTCTGCGAGCAATGTGCCCTGCCCACTGCCACTTAAGTTTGGCAATTCTTCGGGCTACGTCGGTAACCTTTGTTCTCTTGCGGATGTCTTCATTTCTGATTCGATCGCGCAAGGAAACTCCGAGCATAGCCCTCTCCATTGCCCTTTGGGTGACCTTAAGCTTTCTGATGAGGCCCATTGTGAGCGACCACGTTTCGGTCCCGTATGTAATCACTGGCAACACACACTGGTCATAGACTTTCGTCTTGAGACACTGCGGTAGGTTGGACGAGAAGATACCGCGCAATTTCCCGAACGCTGCCCAACCGAGTCTGATTCGACGATTGACCTCTTTCTCGAAGTTAGACCTACCTAACTGGACCGTTTGTCCCAGGTACACATAATCGTCTACAACTTCGAGAGTAGAGTCTCCGATCTTGATAGGAGTGGGTGTGACATGGGCATTCAACATGACCTTAGTCTTGTCCATGTTCATTTTTAGACCCACTCTTCCGGAAGCTCTACTGAGGTCATCGAGCATTGTACTGAGGTCCTCCATGGTCTCAGCCATTACCACTATATCATCGGCAAACCGAAGGTGAGTGATGTACTCACCATTGACGTTGATGCCTAGTCCTCTCCAGTCCAGAACCTTGAAGACATCCTCCAGTGCAGCGGTGAACAGTTTCGGAGATATGACGTCTCCCTGTCTCACACCTCGCTGCAGAAGGATAGGTTTCGAGGCTTGGTCCTGAAGTCGGACTGACATGGTGGCGTTTTTGTACAAACACTTCAACACCTCGATGTACCGATAATCGATTTGGCACCGTTGGAGAGACTGCAGTACAGCCCAGGTCTCGATCGAATCGAAGGCTTTCTCGTAGTCCACAAACGCTAAACAGAGAGGCAGGTTATACTCTTCTGTCTTCTGTATAACTTGCCGCAGCGTATGTATGTGGTCCACGGTGCTAAAGCCTTTTCGGAAACCGGCTTGTTCGAGTGGCTGGAAATCGTCAAACCTGCGCGCGAGACGATTCGTGATGACTCTAGAAAACAACTTGTAGACATGGCTTAGAAGTGAGATGGGCCTATAATTCTTCAGCCGGGCATTGTCACCCTTTTTGAAGAAGAGCACCACCACACCCCTGCACCATGCCTGTGGCGTTTTTCCCTCAAGTATGACGGAATTAAACAGCTTCTGAAGGGCCTTAAGTACCGGTTTTCCACCCGCCTTCAGGAGTTCGGCCGTAATTCCGTCATCACCCGGTGCCTTGTTGTTTTTGAGCTGCTTCAGAGCCATCCTAATCTCGTACAGGCTGACGTCCGGGATGTCTTCGGTATAGTGTCGGGTCAGTCTAGCTCTTGGGTCGTTGGCTAGATCTACGACGGGTTTACTGGTTGACGTGTACAACTGTCCATAGAAGCTCTCGATCTCCCTCAGAAGCTCCGGTTTGGCGGATAAGATCCTACCATCGTCGGTCTTCAGTTTCGTGAGCTGGCTCTGCCCAATAGCCAGATCCCTTGCAAATACCTTGGAGCCTTTATTCCGCTCAATCGCGTCTTTAATACGCTCGGTATTAAAGCGGCGGAGGTCGCTCTTCAAGGATTTAGAGATCCGTCTATTGAGCTGCCGGTATTTACACGCCTCGTCTGAAGACTGCAGGATCATCTCACGCCGCTCCTTCATGAGCTTGAGAGTGTGATCGGAGAGCCTCTTGTTCTGATCTGTACGACGCGCCTTGAAGAACTTAGACCCGGTCGTATGGACAGTTTCCACGAACCCATCGTTGTATTCGTCCACTGAGCTTCCTAGGCACTCGAAACGGTTCTGGAGTTCAAGCTGAAAGCTCTCGGGGTTTTGGATTTGGATCTGTGCTGGACGGAGCGTAGACTTCATCAGTCGATACCTTTCAAGCTTGATATTGATGTTCAATGTGCCTCTTACCATGCGGTGATCGCTCCCGGTTTTCACCGAATTGATCACAGAGACATCATTGAACATTTGCTTCTTGGTTGACATGATGAAGTCGATCTCATTTCTAGTTGCACCATCGGGGCTCTGCCAGGTCCACTTCCTGTGCTCACGCTTTCTGAAGAAGGAGTTCATCATATAGAGGCCCTCCTTCTCCATAAAACTAGCCAGTTGGTGACCCCGGCGATTCCGATGTCCAACTCCAAATTGCCCCACCTGCAGCTCATCCCCGTCTCGTTTGCCCAGTTTCGCGTTGAAGTCCCCCATGACAACTGTGAAGTGAGTTTTGGAACCATGCATGGCTTTAGATATATCCTCATACATGGTCTCCACTTCGTCGTCGGGGTGTGCCGAGGTCGGGGCGTAGACCTGTATGACCTTCAGCGAATATCTTGAGGATATTCTGAGTATAAGGTACGCCACCCTGGTCGACACACTCTCGATCTTCACCACGTTGTTCACAAGGGACTTGTGGACGATAAACCCAACACCACCCTGGGACTGCCGGTCACCCTCTTGGAAATAGAGCAGGTTACCGGATTTCAGGATTATCGTGTCCTCCCCCTCTCTTCGGACTTCAGATAATCCCACAATACTCCATCGCAGCCTGCTCAATTCCTCTTCTAGTTCCGCTATCTTCTCGTCGGTCCGGAGTGTGCGCGTGTTATATGTTGCCAGGTCCAGTCGTTGGTATTGGCAGCCGTCTCGTGGTCTGGTCACCCATCCACAAACCAACCTAGGTGTTGGAGACAAAACGTAGCACCGTGAGCCGCTGCGACCGGAGTTTTTCGAACCTACCTATATTATACAGTCCGCTACTTTATTTCGAAGACCTCTGAGAATCACCAACATATGGTCCTTCGAGCCGGATCATATGTTGGTGATTCTCAGAGGTCTGGTTCATATATTGATAATAAGAAGGCGCGCCTCTGGTCCGTGTCGTATGTGTGTATGGTGGTGCGGCGGCGGCGGCGGCGCTCGGCACCTCGTCCCCGCTCCCCGCTGTCGCCCTCCGGTCGCAGCGGCTCACGGTGTTACGTTTTGTCCACAACATAGGCAGGCGCGGCTTAATCTAAAGATCGACCCGAGTAGTTGTTATTATTTAGCCACGAGCTTCTCCGCACGTCAAGGACAAGGGAAGTTGATTAGAAATAATACTTATAATCTTAAACTTGGCTATCTTTTCAGCTAAGCATGGAAGACGTGGAGAACACAGCGATTGGCACTAAGGACTGCAACAAGAGCATCATGCAGGCGCTGCAAGCTATCTTTACTACCAACGATAAGGATCCTGGCACTGTTCTCAAGACTATACAAGCTGCCGGAGAATATGACAGGTAATTAAACAGGACACATTCTATTGATAGTCATACACCATTGTTTTTAGTCTGGAAATGAAAGCCATAAACTCGATCATGGAACTCGGAACGATTGGGAGACTGTTTTATCAAAAAAAAAAAAATGTTTTCGTGTTTCTTTTTTGTTTTTCAAAAACTAACACTAAAAAAATATTTAAAAAATCACGAAAAACTAAATTTATATATTTTTTTTTTTTTAAGGTAGACCTAATCGTTTTTAGTTCGATGATCGAGTTAATGGCTTTCAGTTACAGAACGACCTAAAATTAACCGTGTAAAACACGGATTACGTGTTATTCTTCGTCTATTGTATGAAGAAAACACTGATTCTTGGATATAGAACGCGAGGAAATCATGTATAAAGCTTTCAGTGGTTCCGGAATCATAAATTTAAAATTGAAAAAGCTGTTTGTCCCCAAAATTTAACTCGATAACTGATCTTTTTTGTTTTATTTTCAAAATTGAGGAAAATCACTGTAAATTATTGACGTCTATAACATCCGATGAACTGGACTCCTTTACTATGAACTAGTCCTTAGCAGTTTTAAACAGAGAAGTAGAAACAGGGTATCGAGGCCTTTGCCTGCAGCAATTAATTAATTATTAAAACCTCAAACCATTTTCATACACAGACTAGTAGACGGCATATTCGAGAACTACCTAACAGCTCGAGTAGACGGGCGCCTCCTCATCGCAGTGGAGACGCTCTCCTGGCTGCTGCTGCATGACGTCATCACCAGCTGGACCCAGCGCCACCAGAACTACTCGCTGTACGGCGCGCTGCCGCTGTGCATAGCTAGGTGTCACGCTGCGCTCGCGTCTAGGACGCCGCAGAGGCTCAAGTTTCCTTGGCAGGCTCAAGAGGTTAGTATATAAAAGGCATTCCATATTTTGGATCATTTTTTCCACTTTCTAGTTCCTTTATCAGCTTGCTGGGTCATTTTGTCGACTTGATGTGTTATTTTGTTCACTAGCTAGGTCATTTTGTCCACTTGTTAGGTCATTTATCCACTTGCTAGGTCATGTTGTCCACTGGCTAGATAATTCCGCCGAGATACAATTAGTTCTCTACTACGGCATGACGTCACCACCAGGTGGACGCTACGTCACGTACGGTGCGCTGCCGCTGTGTGTAGCGCGGTGTCCCGTCTAGGACGACGTAGACGTTTTAAGATTCGTTTGCAGGCGCAAGAGGTTAGTTTGACAAAGATTTTGTCCACTTGCTGGTAATTTTGCCCGGTTGCTAGGTCATTTCGTCCATATGCTAGTCAGGGTTACTCAAAGTGGGGTTCGCGAACCCCTAGGGGTTCGCCATGCGACGGTAGGTTGTTCGCGACAAAATTTACGTAATGGCGGCTGGGTGACTGGCAGGCGCGGGCGGAAAGCATGAAGGCGCGTGCTCAATTAAGGCTTAAATTGTCCAATATTATTCCAAAAATTGACTCAATTTGTGACAAGAAACAAGCCCATCAATCGCATTAATATTGATAAGATATTTGTTGTTGGCCTGTATTTGTTACCTGTGTCAGACTGCACAAACAGACTCACGATGTCCGCGATTACGCGGAGCCCTAATCAAAATAATATTTGTCCAATCGACAAAGGGAAAACACCTATTAGATACACTTACCATCACGTTGGTACTGCCCGCGTAGTATGGCGACGAATAAACGGGGAAAGACTCGACAAATCTTTTGTTCATCTGTCATTTTGTCGATATTAAATAGACAAAATGACAGATGAACAAAAGATTTGTCGAGTCTTTCCCCGTTTCTACGTCGCCATGCTACGCGGGCTGGTGATGTGACGTAGTCCCTGGTCACGTCGTATCTGGGTGGGGTGTAAGTGTAAATGTGCTTGTGTTGTGTATGTAAAGTCATTTAGATTCGACGGTAACCAAAGGACGCCCCACAGCGCGTACCGTCGACTCCCTGGTCAAACCTTCTGATCACACACGTGGCACTTTTCATCAATGTCCAACTGAATTTTATCCCGGTTTGCTAACCCAATCGGGGATGTACAATAGTCCAGCACTGAATTTAGGAAGTTACCGGCGTCCAAATGACAAAGGCCGGCTACATAACCAACAAATTACTCGCGGTCACGACCCAAAGTGGCGAGATCTCTCAATTTTCACTCAATTATCAACAAAATATCAAACACCGATCAAGATGGTATCGGATTAACATTAACTCAAAGTTTCAATCAATAATTACACGAAAACAGCGTGCATCAAAAAAACAAGGCAGCGGAACCAAAATTTCTTCCCAATCAAAATTGCACTGACAAGCAAACGTCATCGCACTGACAACTGAAACGTCGTCTGTCAAACGTCGAAAAGGTGCGTTCAGAAACTTGGTGGATGAAACATCTACCCCCCCCGGACGGGCCGTCCCGTCCGCTAATCAATTGGCAGTCTTGACAAGGTTGCGACCGCTCTCCTCATAACCGATCCATCCACTAAAACCTCAGCAAAACGAGGTACCCCGTCGGTGCCAGCCACCAAATTGAGAATGCGCCCCCGGCGCCAATACAGAGGCTTAAGGTTGGCATCCTTAATAAGGACGAGGTCTCCTATCTTGGGCGGATGAGTTTTATCAGTCCACTTGACGCGCTGCTGGAGGATGTGCAGATACTCTAAGCTCCAACGCTTCCAAAAGCTCTGAGTGAGCTGTTGCACCAACTGAAACCGCGATAGCCGATTTTGGCTCACATCAACAAAAGGGTACTCAGGCAGAGCGACAAGTGGCTGTCCAATCAAGAAATGGCCCGGTGTTAGAGCCTCCAAATCGTTAGGGTCCGAAGAGAGCGGGCACAATGGACGCGAATTTAGTACCGCTTCAATGCGACAAAATACCGTAGCTAATTCCTCAAAGGTGAGAACGGTGTCTCCCAACAATCTCCGCCAGAGTCCCTTTGCCGCTTTCACCGCGGCCTCAAAAATACCCCCCCAATGGGGGCAGGCTGGCGGGTCAAACAACCAAGTGACCCCTCGACGGGCCAATTTGTTACCAATGTCAACCTGGCTCTCATTCAGAAAGTCATACACTTCTTTCAAATAGTTACTTGTACCCTTGTAGTTGGTACCGCAATCAGACCTGATCAGAGAAGGTAACCCACGGCGAGACGTAAATCTATCCAAAGTTGCCACAAAGGCCTCCGTCGAGAGGGAGGATACCAGCTCCAAGTGCACTGCCTTAGTTGACAGGCAGACAAATACGCACAAATAAGCCTTGACAATTTTACTATTGCGAAGGGTAGACGTCTTTATCGAAAAGGGACCAGCAAAGTCCGTTCCTACGCCTGCAAAGGGCCTCGCCTCATTGACACGATCAGCAGGCAAGTCTCCCATCTGGGGCTGCATCGTTGGGGCCTTAGTCCGATAGCACGGTATGCAACGGAAGACGATGCTACGAATGGTACGACGAGCCGACAAAATCCAAAACTCTCGCTGCAGAATGGCCAACAGCGCATTGCAACCGGCGTGCGAGTTCTTAATGTGACGATCAGTCACCAACAATTTAATCAAATGGCCCGCCTTGGGCAACAAAAGGGGGTGACGGACCCCATAAGGAAGGCTAGAGTGCCTCAACCGTCCTCCAACACGCAAAAGACCCGTTTCATTCAAAAAGGGGTTCAACTTACTAACGGCTCCCGACAACTTAACTCTACCGGACTTCAAGGTCTCGATCTCCTTCTCAAAGTGTACGGCCTGCACAGAGCGAACCCACAGGAGGAGTGACTCCTGTCGCTCTTGAGGAGAGAGAACCGGTGACAGGCGCTTGTCCCCTGGATTCCTAGCATTGTGACCAAAACGCCTGATCCACGAGGTAACGTTCAACAATTTGTCGAGGGAGCTGTATCGATTCAACAAAATATCAGGATCAAACGGAGGGTCCTTCGTCCCAACAGCGAGCACCTTAAGCCCGGGCAAAGGATCCGACATCAAAACTGGCGTTCGAGGCCAATCATCCTCGGGGCGAGTCAGCCAATCCGGTCCCCACCAAAGGGGGTGCACAATCAGGCGGGGGGCCATGCACCCACGTGAGGCTACGTCGCCGGGGTTCAAGTCTCCAGGCACGTGCCTCCAAATCAAAGGCGTTTCGGAATTTTGTATCTGTGACACTCGGTTCGCAACAAAGACCTCCAAGGAGTGGACGGACGTCTTCAACCAACACAAAACAATTTGACTGTCCGTCCAGGCGTAAGAATTCCGAATGTTCACAGATCCACCTAAAGTTTGAGCAACGTGATTCAAAAGACGCACAAGAAGCGCCGCCCCTGACAACTCTAGCTTAGGGATGGTCAATGCCGTCCGGAGGGGGGCCACCTTGCTCTTGGCCATGATCAGTGACAACTTCACCTGGCCTGTCGCGCTGACGGTGCGCAGATAAACAACAGCTGCATAACCGTGCGAAGATGCGTCACAAAACCCATGAAGGGTAGCAGTATAGTTCCCAGGGGGGAGGATAGCGCGTGGTAACGCGACCTCGTTGACCGCAGGAAGTGCGGATACAAATTGGAGCCAATCTTCCAAAAGGGTTTCCCGAAGTGGCTCATCCCAACCAAGTTCCGCGGTCCAAAGGCGCTGGAGAAAACATTTCGCCCAAAACAATACCGGGCATATCCAACCATTCGGGTCAAAGGTTCTCGCGACAGTAGACAATACCAGTCGTTTAGTACAAGTGTGTGGTGACTCCAAATCGACATCATACGTAAAGGTGTCTTGGACTGGTCGGTACTGAACGCCGAGAACGGCCAACATAGCAGGGTTGTCAGCATTTTCAAACAAATGAGGGTCCTGCTTATGATCCTCTTCCACATCTTCCAACAGTGCTGGCGAGTTGGACACCCACTTACGCAACTCATAGCCAGCGGAATCCAAAATTTGAACCAACTCGTCACGCAACAGGATAGCTTCCGCAACCGTGGAAGCCCCAGTGCAGACGTCATCAACATACAAGTCCGTTTTCAAGATGGCGGACGCCCGAGGGAACCTCAAGCGTTCTCGGTCCGCGAGCTCCCAAAGCGAACGAATAGCAACAAAAGGGCTCGATCGAAGGCCGTACGTATTCGTGTTGAGCTCATAAACAACCATGGGGTCCCGGGGATTCTCTCGCCACAGGATCAACTGATAACGTCTGTCATCCCGGTGAATAACCGTTTGCCGGAACATCATTTTGTTGTCAGCCACAAAGACTTTTTGATGACGACGAAAAGACGTGATGACATCACAAAGGTCCCTCAACAATTTGGGGCCGGAGTGCAAGCAATCATTCAAAGAGACACCAGAGGAAGTCCGCGCAGACCCATCAAACACTGTGCGCAGCTTACCGGTGGATGCCTTGAAGACCGCGTGATGCGGCAGAAAGTAATGCTCAACTGAGCGCCAATCCAAATTTGACACCGACATGTGTCCCAAGTCTGCGTACTCACGCATGAAATCTAAATATTTCTGCCGCAGCACCGGATCCCTGGCCATACGGCGCTCCATCGCCAACAATTGTAACAAATCTACTTGATCCTATTAAAATAAAAGGATAAGCAGACTTGTTCAAATACAATTTTAATTTAGGAAAGATAAAAAATACAGCTAGTTATAAAAAACTACCTAGCACGCACTCAGTTTTAAAGTTTATGCACTTAGATGGACAATAATGAGTTTACCACACTGTAAGAACGGGAACAGGCGTCAGGGTAGCAGGTCGATACCGGAGTAACCTTGAAGTTGTGCTCTGAAGCAGTAGAAACGGCGGCAGCGCAGATCTCAGAGTTCACTAGGACAGCTCAGCAGCAAGACAGTGCAGAACTCAGGGCCAGACGTAGGACAGCCCTGCGAGACCAGTAGACGGACAGGCACGTAGTGGGAGTGGGGTACGTGGGAGTAGAAGTCCCAGGAGAAACTTTCGTTGGATCCCCTGGACAGTTTAGGAATCTCACCGCCAAAACCAAGCTGCTCTCTGATACCCTCAAATCAGATTTCCCAGTCGTCTTTTTCACCGTCCGTCAGCTCGTTTCTCCCAAAGTAGTCTTCCTTTTTCAAATCTTAGTTTTCTTAGTGTCGCCATCATCTCAACTGACAAGTGTAGTCGGCCAGGACATATCCATGAGTGCGTAAATAATTTTATAATATAATTTAATATTAAGTTATTTAGTAAACAATCGTAATAATCTACAAAATATAATGGCTAAACACATATTGATAAAAATAATTTAAATTATACAAACCAAAAAGAGAAATCATAGAGCTAGACCATAGACTGAGCAGAAAGAGAATTAAAAAACTAACTGACAGTTTGACAATTTGACGCTTGACGTAAATATCACAACATGAAAATTATAATAATATTTTATTTCAGCTATTTCCAAGTTAAAGAATCGTATTTAAATCGATTTGCTGAGTGTAGAAATATAAACAAATAAAAAGGATGATGAATAGTATTATGAATGGTGAATATGAAGCGTAAGTATAGCATAATACTATACAATCTCTTCTCGGCCATAGGTCTGGACTCGCCGAGAGGTGGTCGAACTGCTACAAAAGGCAACCGTGTTACGAGCCGACCGGAACGGAGTCGACCTGTGTTGTTCTGATAGAACAACTCGCACTCCTCATATTCCGGGTTCAAGCGGGCCACTTGCGGTGGCTCCTCAACCTCCCAAAACCTCTGAACAGCGTCAGAGAGAGCGGAGCCACACGCCAACGCAAAATCAGGCTCAGGTGGAGGGGCAGCCTTCAACACTGGGCCCATCACCGCAAAGCCAAAGATGGTCGAGGCAGCCACCAAACCGTTCGGCTGCAAGACTTTCATATTACCCAACAATATTCTCCCTAGTACATCGGAACCCAATATCAAATGAGTTGTATTAGGGGAATCAAACCGGCGGTCAGCCAAATCCAGGCCTGACGTCAACCGGACAATATCAGGCGACAGCTGACGTTGGGGATGACAGCCCAAAATACTCGTCAGAACAATAGCCGAAGGAAAAAACTTAGGGTCCAAACAACTCACAGGAGTGAGCCCAAATAAGGTTTGTCCCTCAACAGTCGGGATAGGTGTTTCGCCTATTCCATTAATCGTGCCTGAAAAGGCACGGACATCCAGGCTTACCCGACCCGCTAACCAAGACGACAAAAGGCAACCCTGGGCTCCCGTGTCCAAAATGGCACGGACCACAACAGAGTCCCCCGTGGGTCCCCAGACCCTGACCGATGCCGTTGGCAACAAAACCGTGTCGATCTGGGGAGGTACGTTAGCGGGACAGGCGCCAATTTCCTAGCAATGCCTGGGCGGCGACCGATCGCCGCATCCAGGCTGGGGTCTATCCCGATGAGGATAGTAGTCAAACTCCTCATCCGCGCAATGTCCCGAGCCGCGCGCCATCGCTGGAGGGGCATATCCCACTTGACGCCTGAGTGGCGGGGGGCGCGTCTCCAAACGGGGACGTTCCGCCAACGGAGGGGAGGGAAGGCGGTGCTGGTCTGGCCAACGTCGCCTACCAGCAGCTGCATAGTCGCCTTCACGAGGGGAGGTCAATCGGCGGTCGCGCGGCTCCCGATCAACTGGCGCGGGGGGTGGAGTACGGCGGTCAAAGTTGCAGGCCCCTCCTCGATTCTGATCCGGCGAGCGAGAAGCCCGGTGCTCATCTCCATCATACCCCCCCCTGCGCGAACCCCCATCAGAGGCTGGTCTGTCAGAGCGGTTCGCGTTGGCGCACAAAACTTCAAGATGTGAGCCCCTACAAACTGCACAAGGGCGGGGGTTGGGGCAATCCCGATGAAAATGATTCCCCAAACAAGAAAAGCACAGGCGGCGTGCATTGGCAACTCGGCGGCGGGCACCAAAACGGGGGGCAGGGCGGCTATCACCAGGCCCGACAGTCCTAGTCCGTCCCTGGGCCCTCGGCCGAGAGGGCGGTTGGCTTGACCCCGTGGCACCACGAGCGTTGTCGAGGAAACGACACTCATCCTCCAAAAATCGACGAGGTCTTCAAAAGGGGGAAGATGGGTGGCACTATCCCCACCATACTTCTGCTCAAAACGGGACCTCAAGTCTGACGGAAGCCGCTGCAACACTAGGTGCACCAAAAGATAGGACCAATAGTCCACCGGCAACTCCAATCGTTTTAAGGCGTTGGTTGCTGCCAGCAATGGATTCAATAGGTCAGCACGCAACGCTGACATTCTGGTGATGGCCGGCAACCCCAAGATCTGGTCAATATGGACATCAGCCAGGCAACGTTTGTTCTGGTATCGTCGGGATAGAAGTTCCAGAGCGGTGGGATAGGCCGAGTCGGTCACCGGCAAGTGCTGCACCAAGGCTCGAGCCTCACCTCCTAGGGCTGACAACAAATAAGCCAACTTCTGGGCCGGTCGGAGGTCAGAACGCGAATCAACCAAACTGTCAAACAGGTTCCTGAAGCTTAACCAGTGGTCCAAGTGACCGTCAAAATGTGGCAGCTCCAGGGTAGGCAGTCTACCCAAAAGTCCAGGGCCTGCAACAACAGAGGTCTCTGTTTTGACCTGGGCAGGGTCCCGACTCTTCAAAATTTGACGGGCGCGCATACTTATTATGTCACCCAGGTTCAACATCTGGTCATAATCCGCAACAACCTTATCACGGGCTGCTTGACCCAATGTTTCCAGGTCCAAGTCCAAAATCAATTCATTGAAGCGAGCAAACAAAGTGTCAACCGCACTCAATCTCGCATTCAACTGCTCATACCGGGCAAGCGTGGCCTCTTCCAGGTCTGGACGCTCAGCGGTTGCAGCAGCAGAGGCAAACCATCTTAGCTGTGAGGTCAATCCACCAATGGCTTGGTTTACAGCTTTCAATGAAGCCATTGGGACAAATATCAAATAAACAAATTAAATTCAATTAAATAATCAACAGGAATAATTTTCCCGAACCCAACTACAATTCAAACCAAATAATAAAACTTAGTTTGAATTATTACAAGTTCAAATCCGACCCTGTACAAGCAATACCTTGTTTATACAATAACAAATTAAAGTACAAGCCACAAGGGACACTACATATCATAATATATTATGTCAAACAATCTATGTTGACTATGTTTAATTTGAGTCAGGCTGACAGGCAACAAATCAGACTTCTCAATACTTTTAACTCGACAATAAGTGGTGAATTTGACAATTAAACCACGCTCTGCTACCAGATGTGTGAGACTGCACAAACAGACTCACGATGTCCGCGATTACGCGGAGCCCTAATCAAAATAATATTTGTCCAATCGACAAAGGGAAAACACCTATTAGATACACTTACCATCACGTTGGTACTGGTGATGTGACGTAGTCCCTGGTCACGTCATATCTGGGTGGGGTGTAAGTGTAAATGTGCTTGTGTTGTGTATGTAAAGTCATGTAGATTCGACGGTAACCAAAGGACGCCCCACAGCGCGTACCGTCGACTCCCTGGTCAAACCTTCTGATCACACACGTGGCACTTTTCATCAATGTCCAACTGAATTTTATCCCGGTTTGCTAACCCAATCGGGGATGTACAATAGTCCAGCACTGAATTTAGGAAGTTACCGGCGTCCAAATGACAAAGGCCGGCTACATAACCAACAAATTACTCGCGGTCACGACCCAAAGTGGCGAGATCTCTCAATTTTCACTCAATTATCAACAAAATATCAAACACCGATCAAGATGGTATCGGATTAACATTAACTCAAAGTTTCAATCAATAATTACACGAAAACAGCGTGCATCAAAAAAACAAGGCAGCGGAACCAAAATTTCTTCCTAATCAAAATTGCACTGACAAGCAAACGTCATCGCACTGACAACTGAAACGTCATCTGTCAAACGTCGAAAAGGTGCGTTCAGAAACTTGGTGGATGAAACATTACCTTTTATTCAATTAATAAATTTTATTTTATTCTCTAAACAATGTTATTCTTTTCTTGTTGGGAGGGAACCCCTAACCCCCCCCCCCCGGGTTGGGGGTTCGCTGTCATCTGGAAACTTGAATGGGGGTACGTGGAGCCAGAAGTTTGAGAAACCCTGTGCTAGGTCATCTTGTCCAATCGCTAGGTAATCCCGGCCAGATAATGCTAGTTCTCTGCTGCTGCATGACGTCATCAACAGCTGGACGCTACGTCAGCAGAGCTACTCGTTAGACAGTGCCAGACACCGTAGGTGAGAATTTGAGGATTGTAAAACATACGCCTGTAAATTTCAACTGACTAAGTTGATGCAAGAAATCTTGCATCAAGTATTTAGTGCATTTACAGTTTCGAATTTTAAACGATTCAAAGCTGAAACGAAAGTGAGAAAATAAACTAACTTTTGAACCCCGATATCTTGCGCTTTCTAAGTAAGAGAAGGATTTTTAAAACTGGCAATTGTACCATTACTAACCTGTATTGTATCTTCCACAGATGTACCGCAAAAAAGTAGAACTTGAAAGCATAGTATCGTCAGTATTACGGGGCAGTTCTCCTGCCGTGTGCAGCAGTCGTATGGCATTGCAGTTGGATGTACTGCCACTGCTGCCTTATCTGCTCGCACCACAGTTAAGAACTGCTAATGTGCAGGTAACGTCAAATTGGGAACACCCAAAAATTCCGAATAACTAAATTCGGAATTTCGATATTCTGATTAACAGAAGTCCGAATTTTTTAATTCCGAAAAATTATAATGTCTTTATTTAAAATCCCGAAATTCATAATTACGAAAGTCAGAAATATGAATTGTTTGTTGTCAGATTTTCATATTTACGAAGAATCAAATATTCGATGGATCGTTTGTCCGAAAAACGATATTCCGATACTTCGAATAAACTGCTAAAATTGTCAATTTAGGAATTACGAAAATACGATTACTTAATGATAAATTCGAGTTACTATATTCGGACTTGTGACTTTCGGAATAAAGTTTTTCGGACTTATCTAGTGTACCCAGTCATCATAATATGAGCATGTATAGAACCAACAACAACCTACTTAGAGCTGGAGCAGGGTTAAGTGAAACGTAGCTCAGAACTTTTTTCGCTGCAAACAAATA
Source organism: Xestia xanthographa (assembly GCA_905147715.2). NCBI lineage: Eukaryota > Metazoa > Arthropoda > Insecta > Lepidoptera > Noctuidae > Xestia > Xestia xanthographa. Next base: position 7,821,490 of record LR990660.1, on the reverse strand, counting down.
GTAAATTTTGATACACTCATTATAGCCGATAGAGGTAATCCTGTTTCACGACTCAACTAGAGCATCTGAGTGTTTCTAAGTTCAACGAAGACTATTTCGTAATCTCGATGTCCTTTTTACGACTGAGTTAGCCTTCTGTTTTCTGAAAAACACCATCATCATCTTTATGCCCTTGTCCAGCCCATGTTATTTGGGGTCGGCGCAATACGTTTTTTTCTTCGATTCTCCTCTGTCAACCTTCGTCGCTATTATTTACTAATTTTTCTTGGTGATTTTCTCTGCCACAGTTATGTAGTGAAAGCGAACGCAAGTCGTTACGTACCTGCGCGGGCGCAATGTGCGACTACGGGCTGCAGTACATACAGCAGCGCACGCCGGACGGACTGTACGCCTTCGTGCTCGAGCCGCCCATCTATAGGATCGCGTTCTACGGTCAGTATACATAGTAGTCACATGAGATGTATACAGTGCGACTACGGGCTGCAGTACATACAGCAGCGCACGCCGGACGGACTGTACGCCTTCGTGCTCGAGCCGCCCATCTATAGGATCGCGTTCTACGGTCAGTATACATAGTAGTCACATGAGATGTATACAGTGCGACTACGGGCTGCAGTACATACAGCAGCGCACGCCGGACGGACTGTACGCCTTCGTGCTCGAGCCGCCCATCTATAGGATCGCGTTCTACGGTCAGTATACATAGTAGTCACATGAGATGTATACAGTGCGACTACGGGCTGCAGTACATACAGCAGCGCACGCCGGACGGACTGTACGCCTTCGTGCTCGAGCCGCCCATCTATAGGATCGCGTTCTACGGTCAGTATACATAGTAGTCACATGAGATGTATACAGTGCGACTACGGGCTGCAGTACATACAGCAGCGCACGCCGGACGGACTGTACGCCTTCGTGCTCGAGCCGCCCATCTATAGGATCGCGTTCTACGGTCAGTATACATAGTAGTCACATGAGATGTATACAGTGCGACTACGGGCTGCAGTACATACAGCAGCGCACGCCGGACGGACTGTACGCCTTCGTGCTCGAGCCGCCCATCTATAGGATCGCGTTCTACGGTCAGTATACATAGTAGTCACATGAGATGTATACAGTGCGACTACGGGCTGCAGTACATACAGCAGCGCACGCCGGACGGACTGTACGCCTTCGTGCTCGAGCCGCCCATCTATAGGATCGCGTTCTACGGTCAGTATACATAGTAGTCACATGAGATGTATACAGTGCGACTACGGACTGCAGTACATACAGCAGCGCACGCCGGACGGACTGTACGCCTTCGTGCTCGAGCCGCCCATCTATAGGATCGCGTTCTACGGTCAGTATACATAGTAGTCACATGAGATGTATACAGTGCGACTACGGGCTGCAGTACATACAGCAGCGCACGCCGGACGGACTGTACGCCTTCGTGCTCGAGCCGCCCATCTATAGGATCGCGTTCTACGGTCAGTATACATAGTAGTCACATGAGATGTATACAGTGCGACTACGGACTGCAGTACATACAGCAGCGCACGCCGGACGGACTGTACGCCTTCGTGCTCGAGCCGCCCATCTATAGGATCGCGTTCTACGGTCAGTATACATAGTAGTCACATGAGATGTATACAGTGCGACTACGGGCTGCAGTACATACAGCAGCGCACGCCGGACGGACTGTACGCCTTCGTGCTCGAGCCGCCCATCTATAGGATCGCGTTCTACGGTCAGTATACATAGTAGTATGGTTTTACCGATAGTGTATCAGATAAGGATTCAATGTTTTGAACAGGGTGGATACGTTCAACGGGGCAGTAAGGGGAACTACCTTAACCATTGCAGCTACACGAAAATGGTGTTAGGAGACTATCAAATGAAAATTCAAGTGTCAAGTGAAATTTTTATCACCACACAGATTTAAAAAAAAAAAGTAGTCTGATATGAAGTGGTCCGATAGAAGTTTTTGATCAGTATTAGAAACAGTATTTTTTGTCATTGCCTTTTTACATATTGATTATTACCATTAGGTTCTGAAGAAAAGGTGCGTCCGCCGCCGGCGATCAGACAAGCGATAGCTCGAGAGCAACAGCTTGAAATTATCCGAAGGAGTGAGGAAATGGTGAGATTATGGTTATTAAATTCATAGCATCCATAACATTACGCCTGTTATCCCTAAAGGGTCAGGCAGGAATGTACCTAATAGTACACCCACGTTTCGCCAGTTATGTTTTAAATCCTATGTAATTGGGGGCGAGCCTATTGCCATCAACCAGGCTCAAATCCAGACTTCGTGGCTGCTACTGAGAAATTCCTGATGGTAAAACCCAAAAACACTGCCCGACCCGGGAACCAAATGGACCTCATGACCACCACGACCAACGATGCAGTCAAATTCAGTCCAATATTAAATTCAGTGCTGTGAAAATGAAATATGTATCCCTCCGGCTGTTTTCGACATAAGCGTAATATCATGTTCCTACTGCTAGGATATAGGCCTTTTTTTTTTCGGATGGGAAATCATCAAATAACTCCTCCCGCTCTGGGCGGAGCAGGAGGGAGTGTCAGACTTTTACTGACTAAAACCCATCCATGTTCCTTCATCGCCCTTTGTGTTCCGGGGCCACGGTATCTCTTTCGAACAGTCCCGCAACCCCAGAGGATACAGGCCTCCATCCTGTTAGAAAGATTACTCTTTAGTTCACAGGGTGACACAATAAATATAAATAAGTAAATAAGTATTCTGGACATTACACACAGTGCCACCTAGTGCCACACTAAGCAACGAGGCTTGTGTCGTGGACACCAGATAGTTGATATACTACATATATACTTTTTGTTTGTAAATACATACTTATTATACATATAAACATCCATGACTCGGAAACAAATGGCCATGCTCATCACACAAACATTTGCTCCAACCGGGATTCGAACCCGGGACCCTAAGAACGTAAGGCAGCCTCACTACCGCTGCGCCATTCGTCTACACACAACGGGCGGTCTTATCGCTAAACCATCTTCGAATTGTGTGAATTTTTGACACAAACTACGATTTGCAAAACCCTCCTAATTCATTTAGCTACGAGCGCTACGTAGGCTTTGTAGCTGCTACGACAGCTACGCCGTAGCAAATACGTAGCCCTAACTTATACTGTTCTAAATAATGCTAGTATATTTCCTTAGGCGAACAGAGTGCCCGCTAGAAGTACCAGTACTCCAGGCGCCAAGTCGGTGGCCGATAGAAAAGAAGCATCGACCAGCAAACAGGCGCCTTTACCAAACCACTTGCAGCGGTTGGAGCCGAAAGCAGTCAAGAAGAACATTCCTCAAGTAAGTCAAATTGCTTTAATAGATTTGCAACTTTATCGCTAAAACACTAGGTTCTTGGTTGATTGGGAAAATTTGTCAGAGTCGGGTAGCTTGATGTGCTGGCGTCTGTATGTACTATCGAGGACACTCCCGTCTGATCACCACTAAGCAAATTTTTGCTTGCACTCATAACATAGAAGGCTAGCCACGGGAACGGGAACTACGCGGGTGAAACCGCGTGACGTCCGCTAGTATTAATTAAAAAGGGAAAAAAATTGAACTTTGAATACAGAGGTATGGGGGTTCAAAGTTCAAACTTTTTCCACGTCATCGTGTCGTAATGATAAGTCTCACATTACGACACGAATGACGTGTTAGAAACTTGTACTGCCAATCTCTAGACGCTACGCTACAACGTTTTCGTAGTCGTGAAAATAAATTAATGGTTGGAGTTGCTATACTTGCGGTAATTAATGCCACTACCAACGTTTCCTCCTGTTTGTGCTTGAAATATGCACATAAAAAGCATACCGTGCCCAAACCTATGCTCGACACTTGTTTCGCCCCTCCACGGAGCATCCTCAAGAGGGGTTGACTGCTGCATCCAGCCCTGGATTTTTTTCGCGGAATTACTTAAAACTGAAAAACGGAGAATTGCGAGATTGCATGTAATTCCGGACCCAGTGATATATGTAGCGTACATTGTGAAAACTTATGAATAGTTAAAGAACGACTTAAGGCTAACAAAAAGCAAATGGAAAGTAGGTTATAGAAGTTGGGAGAAAAAAGATATGAAAGGTAGAAGATTATAACCTAACTTAAGGCACGGACTTATTGGTTATTATTTAGTAGTAGAATGGCATAAAATTGCCTTTATCCGTATTCCACGTAGCCGTTGAACACAAACAAACTATAGAATGATCCACAGACTATGTCCACAGATGAATTTGACACTTTTCTCAGTTGTAAAAGGTAAATGTCAAACGTTGCGTTCGGAAACTGCACGATGACTTATTTTAATATCAATTAAAATAATTCGTAACTTTTAATTAGTAACTCGATATTTTTTATATAGAACTCTGATAAACTCTTTACTATAATTAATATAAACTAGACCGTGAACGGTGCTCCTTTGATTTTTAAATTGCGTGGGTCCAACATAGCTATTTTCCTTTGCATATCATTTAACTTGTCATAACTTATAACAAATCAAATTCAAAGCATTTATTTCAAGTAGGCCAGTTACAGGCACTTTTGAATTGTCGAAACAAATATGAAAATTAAATAATAATAATAATAATAAAGATTTATTTCTCACCACAATATAGGTACATTAAAGAGGTATCAATACAAAATACGTAACAACAATAATTATACTGTGGGAGACTGGTGCCTAAGCTAGACGTGAGGTCTGTATTTCAGGACACCAGGTCCCCACCCCTGGGTAATGCTTACATTTAATGTCATGTACAATAATGAATGCGGTAAGAATTAACAAAGATAATAAGTTAAAAGTTAAAATAGAATTATTCGTGCAAGGTGTTAGTATGTGTATAAGGTATTTGTAAGGTTGTGTATCTGTGAGTGAGTAAGGTGGATGTGTGGGTGTAAGTGTGGGGGCAGTGAGTGTTGGGAGATAGGAACAGGGTGTGCATAATGGTTATTTTAGGACAGCAAGTAGTTTTTCTGTTTCTTCATAATTTAGCTCCCAGAGCCAATCTCTTAGTTTGATTTTGCATTTGATTTTGGAGAGGTTATATATTAGTTAAATGTAGCTACAGTCCCAGTCAAAAGACATAAAAACTGTGAAAGTACTGTAGTTGCCCATTCCCTAGCGTAGATCTCTATGGAGAAGAACGGGCAAGAAACTCCATGGACATTCTTTTAAATCAGAATATTTTTACAAAATCTTGGATAGGCAAAACTAGTTTGTCATCAACCACATCATTAAAATTTGGTGTACAATTTACTAAATTTGGTGATCAATTGATATTTTGTCACAAAGTTATTTTTGGTGGTCATTTTATTTCCCCCTCTTCATAATTGGATTGAAGGAGGAGAATATTGATTGGATCATGGATGTAAAATTTTCATAAATAAATAATTGTTTTCTTTCTAATACGTTGCAAATAATGATGGATTAATTTATTTATTTCGTTTAAATTGATTTATTTGTCATAAAACAAAGCAAACCCGTGATTTTGACAAGAACTTTATCATAAAGCCAAACTAGTTCGGGTTTTTTATCAAAAACCTGAACTAGTCTGGATTGATACAGGTTTAAGATGAAATTGAGTTTAAAATCTTCCGGTTTTTGATCAAAAACCTAATTTTATGAGAACCTGCGACATATATACTAATGATAAAGGCTTAATATAAGTTCATAACACCAACTTTCACCTCACCAGTCCTTTACCGAACCCTTTCTAAAAAAAAACTCCAACCAAAAAGTAACCTTACACGGGGCACCGCAAAATTCTTGCAATTAAAAAGCAGTATCAAATCCGAGCGTGAGTGTTCCGTACACAAGCCGCTAATATATTCCATCAGACGAGTAAACTTCATCTGTTGGCGCGCTATTCAGGCGTTAACGAGTTCTTTCTGTACAGAACCCTGTTAGCTGTCGTATTGTGTAAGAAGATGATATTTTGATTCGTGATATGAGGTTTCTATTGCTTGTGATATAACGTAGGTTAGAAATATGAATGGTAGGTTATTTATAACTTCTTTACGAACTCTGTGTAGTTTTTACCCGCACTACAGCGAAGTCAAAAGGAAAGGTTATGATTTTAGTTCTCTAGTTCTAGTCTTATGTTTGTATAAAGGGTGTAAAACACCTCTTAACGAAGCCGAAAGGCACTTGTTCTCCCCGTTATTGCGATTTTTTTTTTCAATACACTTTCTCGAAAACTGGTCCATAACGCACTACGATTAGGTACAACATGCAATGTATTTGACACGTGTGCGATTTTTCCACTAGAAAGAAAATTGCCACAGATAACTATACCTATACTTAGTCCAAATTGGTTCAATGCCTATAGTCTGAGGTGAATGTTTTTTTTTAATTTCGGCAAAGCACTACGCGTCTTTACGGCATAAATATTTTTTGAATATTCAAATTATGTTTATAAATAGAATATCATAGATAAACATGATTATTAAAAACTAATAGTTACTTTTATACACAAATTAACATGTATTTGTGTTCTGAATTCAAAAATATAAAATAAATCTATTTTTTATATTAGGCTGTTTAACGGCTTCATACCATTGTCTCTCCTTCAACCTGGCGAAACCAAAGCGCGAAAAAAAATAAAAATAAAATCATAGTTTCGTATTTCGTGACAAAAATATTTTTCGTTATTTTATTTTATTTCTACAAAAGTGTATTGAAAAACGTCGTTTGATACACGTGGACAATTGTTATTGCAATTCTCGGCTCAAAAACACCCTCGCCTACGGCTCGTGTGTTATAGTTCCGCCTCGAATGCAATAACAAATTTTCTTCACTTGTATCAAAATGTACTATTGTTCTACACCATACCTTGGAACCTTCTAGTTACGGAGATATTGAGGGTCAAAGTTCCAACTTTTTCATATATTTTTTTAAATTATTAATACAAGTTTTTAATGTGCGATTTTTTCTTTAAACACCTCCACGACCCCCGTACTATTCAATCCGTACATCAGCACAATGTTTTGAGTGCGTTACATTGAGTTCTACCACAAAACATGATTTTCTACCCCAAATAAAAAGTCGTTTCCCAGCAATAATTTTTGCGTAAAGTTACTTGGTTTGATGTACAGAATGCTTGGTTGACGGCTTCGTGATGAGGTCTTTTACACCCTGTATATGTATGTTCCTTTGTAGCGCCTTAACTATTCATCCGATTTTGATGAATAAGGTGTCAAACGATTCGTTAAAATGGCCCGGATAAGAAAGGCTACATTTTAACCGACTTCAACAATAGGAGGAGTCGATTTTACCTTGTAAACCCGGAATTTAATTAGAGCGTCATTCTTCAATAGTCGGTGTTTTTAGTTGTAGTAAACCACACAAATTCTTGTTTAATAAAGTGCTATCAAATATACATATATTATGTATATTTTTTTTTATTTCGATGTATAAAAATAATCACAAAAAGTGAAAACAAGACCAAAATCGGCTAAACAATACAAAAGTTATATATATATATATATATTTATTATTATTCTTCAACAAATTTACATTTGTGTCGAACAGTGGGTTATAACAATAATAAATGTAACACAAAATTAATTAATCATAACCAACAAAACCAATAAAACCAATAAAACTTTTGTTTCTATCTCTTTCTAGATAAGCGGAATTTAATATGGATTTTGTCCGTCGATATGTCGAATGACGTCATGGAAGGTATCGGATCTCTCTGTCAAATTTGCAGTTTAAAATGCTTATAACTTAGTATTTTTTATAGATATGTAAAAAATAATTTCACTTTTTTATTTCTGACGTTAATACGCCTTGTTTAGAGTGATAAAAAAAATCATGTATATACCCTATTCTCTCATTTTAACTCATTCAAACGTCATAATAATGTAGTATAAGTCTATTTCCGTAGCACAGAACATTGTTTATCACAAGTAATAGGCACGACTACACGGAGCACTCCGCGAATCTCTCCTAATTAAAACTGTGTTTGCTTAATCCGCATCGCGTATTGTGAGAGCGTGAAAGCGCTTCAGAGCAACTTACCATAGATTAAGAGTGGGCGAAGATGGGACACGTTACGTGCTAGATATTTAAGACGTGACAGACGATTTCTAGTAGCTAAAAAAGTTAAAGTTTGAAGCTCTTAATCTTCGTTGGAATGGAAGTTACCGATATGAAAACACAATTTCTAAAAATTTGTGTTGCTATCAGTATTTTTTTTTTTTTTTTAGTGCGGCCTAGAAAACGCTATGCGACGACTTTGAGGCGTTTCTGAGAGATAGGCCCTAGAGAAGAGTGAAGGTTGTGGGGAGGCCGTTGCTTAACCGTAGGATAATACAGAATTACTTTTTATCACTTTCCAAAAAAAATGGGTAGGTATAATAGATGAACGGAGTAGAAGCAAATAGCATAAGTACTTAGTTTTATTTTTTTACGAAAAAATTAATTAAAAAGAACATCGAAATTCAAATTAATACGCGTAATGCGCATGATTTGAAATTCGATGTTTAACTTTTTTTTATTTTTTCAAAATTTCTCTTTCTTTGTTCTAATATGAAAAGTTTAATAGTTTTTTTTTTAAGCTGTGAAAAAAAAGCTAGGTATGCCATAAGTTTCTACTCCGTTCAACTAATATACCCATTTTTTTTGGAAGTGATAACAATAAGTCATCCGGTACTTATAGGCTAAAGGAAAAAAAAACTGTTTTTTTTATTCGACAAAAGATGCAACTCAATTTTGGTTATAGCATAAACTGCAGTTAGGATAGTGTCATGTATACTTAAATAATTGGTTTTTCTGCAATATTTCCAGGGCGTTTCTGATCCTAAAGTTTTCGAAAGTAGGATATTGACAATCTCATAACAAAAAAAAAATATATATATATATATTTATTACTTCTCAAACATTGTGTCAGTTACAATAGTACTTGTGTCGGGGCTGTCTCGCTCTTCCCATAGGTGGTATCCTAACAATGAAAATTAAGTCAACGAATATAATAAAAATGCAATAAAAAGGAAATAAAAAAATAAAATGATAGTTAATTAATTAATTACTTAAGCAGCTCTCCTTGTATTTTTTTTGCATGCGTGTGTATTTGTGTGCGTGTGTGTGTGTTTTGTGTGTGTGTGTGTGTGTGTGTGTATTTGTCTGTGTGTGCGTGTGTGTGTGTGTTCGTGCGATAATCCAGATAATTATCCAACATGTTAGCCTACCCTGATCAGAATGTTTTCTGTTTCTTCATATGTTAGAGATCTTAACCAATCACTTATTGTTCTTTTACAATCAAACGGTTCGGTTCGGGGTTCGGTTTTACAAAGCTGCTAAGACTTCGTGTATGGAAATAAGCAAGTAATACTAAGTATGTATTACCGATATAAATTCGAATGTGGGCTGAAAACCTCGAACTGATGAACTACAATACTCGATACTCTCGATTGTCAATATACATAGTGATTGCATTCCACAAAAAAAAACAATAAAAAATCGATCGATGTAAAATCTCAATATTTGTGTGGCCGAAATGCCGAATATAGTGAAACCAATAGATATTAAGAACTTACCTATGTTCACTACCTATATTCTTGCAAATAATTAATGTATCATTCATTCATTCATTCATTCACAATGAGAACTTGTAAACCCTGAAACTGTAAATTCTGCACTGATTCGAGACATAAATTGCATCAAAGTACAGAATAAGTCTCAAACAACAGTTAAACGTCGGTGCAGTGTATGTGTCCGTCAGTATATTTTCTCACTGAGGCCCCTACAGCTCACAACACAAACACTGTCACGTCTACCCCACCTTATCACGTCTAAACACGTTCGTAGCGCGAAGTCACGTAATCACAGCAATCTCGGAGCGAGGGCTCGCACAAAAAGAAATAATTAACCCATCCGCGTTGCTGCACTTGTCACGTCAACTCGCAGCTTTTAATGTTTCCTAGTGTCACGCTGCGCTTGGTGACACGTTTGGTGTTATTGTGTTTGTTGGTATGTTATAAGGAACATACAAAGTTAAAAGAAAGAAGTTTCGTTTTATTTATCTTTCACAACATTAAGTGCTGTGAAAGATAAATAAAACCAAACTTCTATACACTTCAATACTGGGCTGAAGATCAGCACTTTTTGAACGTAAATAAATTAAATTACTCTTAATCTACCTACAGGTTGAAGTTTCTCGTGTCACGTCAATTCGCAGCTTCACGTTGGGTACTACTATGTGGAGACTGTCAATTGCTTTTGTCGTGAATGAAAAAAAAAAACCCAACCGCATCACTGCATTTGATACGTCAACTCACAGTTTTTAATGTTTTCCAATGTTTTTTAATATTTTCTAATGTTACGCTGCGCGTTGTGACATGTTTGGTGTTCTAAGTTTGTGTGTTTAAGTTGGTATATTTATTTAATTATTTTTCAAATAAATAATAAGTCTAATGTCGTTTAATTATTTAGCCAAGTCAATGAGCAACTTTAATGTCTACACTGTCACACAGCGTTTGCTGCAACTTGAATTTGTCTTTTACCTAAAACTTGATATACTTCAGAGAGTATTTCTCTAAGCAGTACAAATGTTTGCTACTCAAAATAAATAATAATGAAAAATATTTTGATTTGAACCAAAAGTTACGACGTAAAATTAAAAATATGAGGCAAAGTTAACGTCAAAACTTTTTAGATATTTCAAAATAAAATATCCCTTTTCCAAAGATAGTCGAGTTGTTTTCCTAATTATAAATCTTCCATTATTTAAAAAGCCCGTCAGAAAAGAAGGCGTAAATCAAACATTTTCTTAAAGGCCTCAGTGTCAAAACTGAAAAGTTATCATTTTTTAAATGTACGGCTTCGGAAACAGCGATTTTGATAGCGGATCGGATTTTTTTATTGAAAACTGCCCATTTGAAAAACTATTTTATGCTTATTGTGCTAACGAAATCAAAATATTTTAAACTAGCGGACGTCACGCGGTTTCACTCGCGTAGTTCCCGTTCCCGTGGGAGTACGGGAATAAAATATAGCCTATGTTACTCAGGGTTTTATTTTCATTAGACAGCTACATACAGCTGTCTAATGGTGAAAGAATTTTTGAAATCGGCGCAGTTGTTTTTGAGTTTATTCATTACAAACATATACACACACAAAAATACAAATCTTTTCTCTTTATTGTTACACTAAGTAGATAAATTTAAAGATTTTGATCTTACTCACTTTCATTGATGTCTTACTTGCCACAGTTTTATACTTATTTCGATTATTCAATCAGTTTGAATTAGTAAATATTAAATAAAATATTGAATGTTAACCATATACTTTACACACGAACCTGAAGAATTTGGTCAGGTAGTTTAGAACTAATTTCACGAAAACGCGATCACTACATCTAAACCGCGTTTAAGAGCTGCCAATTTCATCATAGTTAAAGAATACAAGCTGCGCCCCGCGGTTTCGATCTCTAATTTTTTTTCCTGAAAATTTAGCTTTCTATTGGTGAAAAAATTTTTAAAATCGGTCCAGTAGTTTCGGAGTTTATTCGGTACAAACAAAGAAACAAAAATAAATCTTTGCTCTTTATAATATTAGTAGGTATTGAATATTGATTGACACTGACAGCTTTTGACTGTCGTTTAGATCCGGTTCATAATATTGACAGTCACTACATGGACGGTAGCTGTATCGACAACGTTCCATCGACGAGTGAATGAATCGACAGTACACTAAATCGTCGGTACGCTACTTGACAGTACACCAAATCGATAGTACGCTGTATCGACATTACACTAAATTGACGGTACACTACATCGACAGTACACTAAATCGTCGGTACGCTACTTGACAGTACACCAAATCGATAGTACGCTGTATCGACATTACACTAAATTGACGGTACACTACATCGACAGTACACTAAATCGTCGGTACGCTACTTGACAGTACACCAAATCGATAGTACGCTGTATCGACATTACACTAAATTGACGGTACACTACATCGACAGTACACTAAATCGTCGGTACGCTACTTGACAGTACACCAAATCGATAGTACGCTGTATCGACATTACACTAAATTGACGGTACACTACATCGACAGTACACTAAATCGTCGGTACGCTACTTCGACAGTACACCAAATCGATAGTACGCTGTATAGACACATTACACTAAATTGACGGTACACAACATCGACAGTACACCAAATCGATAGTACGCCGTATCGACAATATACCATATCGATATAATACGTTGTATCGACAATACATCATATCGATGGTACGCTACATTGACTGCCCGACCCGAGCCATTAGATTTAAATAAAAAACACAAGGTTTTTTTTAAAGTTTTAATCACAATTTGTTTTTGTATATTGCTTGCTTTTGATCGTTTAGTTGTGCTGATCGCGTTCAGTTTTAAACACTGTTTTAAACTTCAGCTTCTTCTTCTTGCGTTCAGTTTTATTGGTTAAGTGCTGGTGAGTGGACAAAACGAACCAATATTGCATCCAACATTGGCTCATTTCTCAAGAAGTCGCTTGTCTCCTACCCCTACAGTAATTCCCATTAAAGTCTCAAGTCAGTTCCGTCAATACCCCCGCCGGACCGACGGCCCCCTTCGCCCCCTCTTCGTAAATACAATAACTAATCGCAATAAAAGGGTTGCGGCTGTCTCTATTAAAAACTCGCTAAGAATATCATCGGGGGTGGTTAGGGGTAGCGCACACTCGTTGATGTCTTTATTTCCACGCAAATTGGTTAGGTTATTTGAGTAACTTTGTAAGTGTTTGGTCTGACTGTGATTGTTGGGTTACAACTAATATCAACTACTTATAATTATGGGCAGAGATTGGAGGAAAGAACGCAGAAGAAAAAGTTTGAATTGTACCTATTTATTTCCTTTATTCAGTTTCAGACAAACTCGTTACATTTTTAAATATTAATTAAAAAAAAGTATAATAACATTTAAAAATATAAAAAATTGTAGCCCACCGGTATCGGGAACAGGGTCCAAGCTACCGGCGGTCAGGGCTCCAGAGAGAGGAACCTCCTAACAATACGAGCCGTGTCCAGGAGTACCGCTTTCTGAATCAAGCGCTTGATCCAGCTGCCTAACGAGAGCCTCCTCAGGTATTGATCGAGGCTCTTGGCAATTAAGCCATGGGCTGATACGACTATCGGCACAATGATTGCTGAGTCCACTTCACACATGTCAACAACCTCGCGAGCCAAGTCAAGATACTTGATTTGTTTATCTTTCTCGGCTTTCACGAATTGTACCTTATTATTAAATAAGGTACAATTTTATTTTTAGTGTAGGTATATTAATACAGTAACACTATAAATAAAAGGAATTAGTTTGTTAGAAAGTTATTAAGTTTAGTGTACAGTCTGCGTTGTCTTTTCGGCAGTGTTTTGTGAAACGTGTTTGAGAAAGAGCTTGTGTCTAATATTATTGTAATGCCTAAACGAACATAATCACAAATAAAAAAAAAAAAAAATTTAAAAATTAAAAAACCCGACTGCGTTAAAAATAACTAATAACTTTAAATAAAAACTGAAAAGAAAAAAAACAAGTTCAGGAAACAGGACATATTGACTGCCCATATTGGATGTAATGATTTTAGTCTAGATTATATTGGGTCCCGACTGTTGCAGTCAATATGTCCTGTTTCCTGAACTTGTTTTTTTTCTTTTCAGTTTTTATTTAAAGTTATTAGTTATTTTTAACGCAGTCGGGTTTTTTAATTTTTTAAATTATTTTTTTTATTTTACACTTTTTAGTTACTTTGATATACCATTTTAAAATCCTCATGATGAGCCCTTTTTTCGTGCTGTTCAGGCTGCAGAGCGTGCCAAACATATGAATTTGGCACCAAAAATTCGCAATTATGTTTTTTTATTATTTTGATACACCCACTGTCACTTTCACAGTAAATACAAATCTAACGACACCTCTAAAGTTAAAATCCATCGAGCCGTTCAGTCTGCAAAGCCGGCCAAACATTTGAATTTGGCGCGAAAAATCCGCCATTTAGTTTTTTTTTATTTTGATATACCCAGTGTCACTCTCACAGTAAATACAAATCTAACGACACCTCTCAAGCTAAAATCCATCGAGCCGTTCAGGCCACAGAGCGTGCCAAACAATTATACATACATACATACATACATACTCTCGAATAAAGAAGATCCAAAATACACAACAACTAAACATAAGCCCGAAGGCATTAATGAGTTTAATGGGAGTTTTAGCCAGATAAACTGTTACCGCCTTCACCGCGTGGAGGTACTCCCAGCTTATGTTATTAATATTGCTGCGCACACGCCGCACGCTTGTTGTCAGTTGCCCAGGGTATATAAATGTTGTCTGCTCACACACAGGGACAACAACAAAAAGCTCGGCAATATTGGTATATTTATTAACTTAGGTTTTTGTTTTAAAATATTTTGTTGATTTTAGCATTTATCAGTCCAAATTAAATTGAAACATATAAGTTATATATATTTTGGTAAACCATTTTTAAAATCCTTTATTTTGATACCCCACTTGACAGAATGTGAGATATTTAAAAAAAATATTTTTAGTTTGGAACCCTTTGCATGCGAGTTCGACTCGCACTTGGCCAGTTTTATGTACCCAGTGACACTCTCACGTTTAAGACGAATCTAACGACACCTCTCAAGTTAAAATCCATCAAGCCGTTTAGGCTACGGAGCGTGCCAAAGAAATATACCCACATACATACATACACTCGAAAAACATAACCCTCCTTCTGGCGCAGTCGGGTAAAAATGCCTACAAACTGAATTAACAGTTTGTTGACATGCTTACAAAGCCGCTTTTTGGTCCCAGACTTGAGAGAGATTTGTGTACCAGAATAGAACTGAAGAATTTATCCTCAAAGTTTTAAAACTCAAGAGTATTTTAAAGTAGAGTAAGGAGTCTGTTTTTTAAACATACTCAATAGAGAAATACTTTTCTATAATAATAATTTCAGTTGGTAGGAATTTTTATTTGTGATTATGTTCGTTTTTTGAACGAAAATTTTACTACTTTTTTATCCCTACCAATTCTTATAACAAATAATTTTCCTGAATCAATCCATTGTACGTTACACTTTGCTATTATGATTTTTCGTCCAGTTTTCCTCCCGCTATAATGGCGTTGCGATGCCGGCGGCCGTCGATTCATCCCGTTCATTGCGTCACTTGCTATCCCTTCTGCTTTCATTATTTATTAACCAAGTCGTACTGTCGTGTCATCACCCCTTATGTTTAGACATTGGGTATGATATAATGCATACCGTGGTTTTCCATATTGATGAGCTCCCGATATTTCGACGCTGTTGCAAGCATCATGATCGCGGGAATACTGAAGAGGTATGCGGGTGCCCGTAAGTACTTTAAGTGTAGTGAAAAACCGTGAAAGTCTTAAACAGTGCAATACATACCGGTTCAAATACATTTTTGGCAAAAATTGCAAGACCCTGAACAATTAATTAATTGTGTGTCAATCTATCCCAACAGAGTCATAATCAAAATCATCCTGTGTGTATCCTTTTCCCAACTACGTTAGGGTCGTCTTCCAGTCTGACCGTATGCAGCTGAATACCAGTATTTTTCATGTAGCGACTGCCTATCTGACCTCATCAACCCATTTAGTACTGGGTTATACGATACCTCTTGGTAAGGGTTGTTAGACTTTCGGGACACTGACTACCTAAAACGACTGTCAAAGATTTACAAATGACAGCCGAGACCGATGGCTTATATATTATATGCTATGATAGTCACCCATCCATAGACCGACCTAGGCAAGCGCGGCTTAAGCTTGAGGATCGACCTGTGCGATTAATATTTAACCACGAACTGCTCTTGTTAAATATTTGCGCCCAATTGAGCCAGTTTACAACAAACCGTACCATTCTCTCTTAAATGCTCCAACCATACCCCAATTGCAGTTCCGGCATAATATAAGAGTTTCCAGTTCTGCCACAAAAGTGGTTAAAAGCGATAGTTAGCAATTAGCTTGTAGTGCGGGCTGACGCGGGCACTTAGTCGCCGCGGCGCCTAATGTTACTCGTAGTGTAGTATTTATTGCGACGATGGTATGTTATGTGTGAATACATGGGTTTCTGCTGGGATAGTAGTCTGGTAAATGAGTGCTCAAAAGGGAAGGGGTATGCGGTTGAAAAAGTCGAAAGCAGAAAATCTGACTTATGAACTTCGTTTGGACTAGTTAGAAGATAAACATATTAAAAGTCCTGACCCCCAAAGAAGGTCTGTTTTTTGGTTTTTTGCTTATATCTCGAAAACGATGCGTCGTATAAAATTTTGTTGTACTACGACGCATCGTTTTCGAGATATAAGCAAAAAACCAAAAAACGGGACCTTCTTTGCCCCCTCCCTCCCCCCATCGGACTCACCTCGGAGAGGTCAGGACTTTTAATATGTTTATCTTCTAGCTAGTCCAAACAAAGTTCATAAGTCAGATTGTCTGCTTTAAACTTTTCCAACCACAATCATTCATTGCCCAGGCTATAGAGTAGGTATTCTGGGAATAGATACCAGAGGTGCGTTTGTACTGTTATCGGCAAATGTGGGCTTTATTCTCTCATTATAAGACACATGTAAACGGGTATTTATCGCGAATTTTACCTTTAATATAAGCCCGACGTTTCGACCGGATTGCACCAGCCGTGGTCGCGGGATTCGCGATAAATACCCGTTTATATGCGTAAATTAATGTGTTCTAACTATATTCTCTCAGTTGAGAAAAAACACTCCTAACAGGGCTTCAAAATGATTTTGTGCCAGTTACTAAATATTAGAACAACGTCCTGTTACGGGCTTATTGCCGCAAGTATCGTCTTCTCAAATATTCATTTTTTTGATCCACTAGATCTAATCTAAAACTTACAGAAGCGAGTCAGTTCTCATAGATTTTTTTGAAATCTAGTATCGATGGTACATAATTGTAACACACATACAATACACACTTCTGGGTCACATGCCTACTCTCTGCTAGTGCACAATTATGACAGATGGTCAAATATTATAAGTTTGGTCAAAAGAAAATCTTGAAAAAATTACTTATTTATATTTGTACTAGCTGACCCGCGCAACTTCATCTGCGTCACATAATATAGCTTATAACATATCATTTTGTGCATTTAATTACGAACAAAAACCTTTTAAAATTAATATTGCTTAATAACATACGGCCTGATAATATGTAACCTAAAGCCTTCCTTGGTTTACGAAGAACATTTTTGCTGAATTTCAATTCAATCTATCCAGTAGTATTGGCGTGAAGCCGTACCATACACACAGACAAACAGGCAAAAATTCTAAAAAGTCACTTTTTGTCCTCAGCTACGTTTTTCTAACAAAAGCCACTTATTTTTTCTCGAAAATTCTCAATGTACAGTTTTTCTTTCGTTACTGTTTTATAATATATATAGATGAAGATTATTCATATAGCCACTAGATCAAACTCTACTTACTCCATAATCGAACATCCCAACGATAAAGATAAAACAAACCCGACAAAAAAAAACACAAAAACCCCATTCGGCAAGTTTATTAGCATCTATTAGAGCAAGCCCCGACCTTCCCATTACACTGGCGAGCACAAAAATGTGTAACGCCCACCTAATAAATTTACCGGCAGTTAAGTCGCGCACGCGACCCAAAGTGGATGGTTAGCGGGATCCGTTGAGTGCTTTGTACGGATTTTATGTTCCGCGATTAGAGGCATTTGATGCGATACACTGTAGTAATGGCTGGGTCAATTAAATGGACTTGTAGTGTAGATTTTGGTGTTGTACGGGAGTTTGTCGGGTTTTGAATGGAATTGTTTGTTGGGTGTAGCACAGTTTATGCCACATAGACTAGATATATTTATAAGCCTTCCTTGGTTTACGAAGAACATTTTTGCTGAATTTCAATTCAATCTATCCAGTAGTATTGGCGTGAAGCCGTACCATACACACAGACAAACAGGCAAAAATTCTAAAAAGTCACTTTTTGTCCTCAGCTACGTTTTTCTAACAAAAGCCACTTATTTTTTCTCGAAAATTCTCAATGTACAGTTTTTCTTTCGTTACTGTTTTATAATATATATAGATGAAGATTATTCATATAGCCACTAGATCAAACTCTACTTACTCCATAATCGAACATCCCAACGATAAAGATAAAACAAACCCGACAAAAAAAAACACAAAAACCCCATTCGGCAAGTTTATTAGCATCTATTAGAGCAAGCCCCGACCTTCCCATTACACTGGCGAGCACAAAAATGTGTAACGCCCACCTAATAAATTTACCGGCAGTTAAGTCGCGCACGCGACCCAAAGTGGATGGTTAGCGGGATCCGTTGAGTGCTTTGTACGGATTTTATGTTCCGCGATTAGAGGCATTTGATGCGATACACTGTAGTAATGGCTGGGTCAATTAAATGGACTAGTAGTGTAGATTTTGGTGTTGTACGGGAGTTTGTCGGGTTTTGAATGGAATTGTTTGTTGGGTGTAGCACAGTTTATGCCACATAGACTAGATATATTTATGGGTATTCTTAAAAGACAATTAGGAAAAGATATTAATCGGTTGACATCTTGTAAAAGTTACTTTCAGTGACATGCTTTGCATAAACACAAAAAGAAGGAAGTTGTTCTTTACCCCTATGCTTTGGATTTGCTACAAGATCCTACCAGAAAGTTTACGAAATATAAAATAATAATTATAGATTATTATCTATACATATAATAAAACAGTAACAAAAGAAAAAATGTACATTCAGAATTTAAAAAAAAAAAAAAGTGGCTTTTTTGAATTTTTGTCTGTGTGTATGGTACGGCTTCACGCCAAAACTACTGGATAGATTAAATTGAAATTCAGCAAAAAAACGTTCTTTGTAAACCAAGGAAGGCTTTAGGCTACATATTATTACGCCGTATGTTATGGGAGGTAAGCAAAAAAAAGTGTTTTTTTTTAATTTTTGTCTGTGTGAATAGTACGGCTTCACACGCCAAAACTACTGGATAGATTGAATTAAAATTCAGCAAAAATGTTCTTTGTAAACCAAGGAAAGCTTTAGGCTACATATTATCACGCCGTATGTTATGGGAGGTAAGCAATATTGATTTTAAAAGGTTTTTGTTCGTAATTGAATGCACAAAATGACATGTTATAAGCTATATTAGTGACGCAGACGAAGTTGCGCTAGTTTTATAATGAGCCTGTTGTATCCCACTGCAGGGGAAAAGCCTCCCCTGTTTCCATTTATTTCTGTGTTTGGCTATTTGGGTCCAATCCTTTTGATGAGAGTCCAGCTTGTCACGCCATCTCCTTCTGGGCCCACTGCGTCGCCGGGTTCTGTTGTTTGGAACCCAATCTGTAGCAACTTTGGCCCAATTTTAATGCGATATGCGACAGATGTGGTCTGCCCAGTTCCATTTTAATTTGGCGTCTGAGTTGCAAACGCAGACGTTTGCACGACGTTTGATTTGGGTCTTGGATCGAAGTAATCTGGTGGCCGACCATGACGTCTTAAAGCAGGATTGTTTTAATTTTATTCCAGTGTGGGAAAGAGATGGCGCTAGACGTCCTCTATAGCTCCGTCTCTTACCCACACTGGAACAAGATTAAAACGATCCTGCTTTAAGACATCATGATAGGCCACGTGTTCCTATACGATCAGAAATTTAGACTTCAAGTATACTTCGCTTATACTTATATCCTTATAACTTTTCTCAAACCTTTACCAAGCCCATCACAAATCCATAATGACCGATAACACAATTCCTTCCCAACTAAAACAGAAAAAAATCTTGTTACATTACGTCTGATAACTAATGTCAGACATTAAGCACTCGACTCGCTCGTAATAAAAGCAATAACACTCCGAATAGGAAAGAGTGCCTCTATAATGCGTTGGGTAAACGAATATGTGGGGAAATTGCTCGGGAGCTCGCGTAGATGCGATTGAGAGAGCCCGGATACGGGCAATCATCAATCTACCCCCTACATCGTAAATCACGCGTACAATGGACGAGGGAAGTTCTTAAGAAGAAAAACTATAGGTTTATATCCTTCCGGGGTTCGGCCAATCGGAAGCCGGCGCGCTTACCCCCCTGCGCCCCGCCGCGGGAAGGGTTACCGAGGATTGTGTTAAGGGAAGATTCGGTGTAATTGGTCAGTGATGAGCGCTGTGGAGACGTTTAAAAAGTTAAACATGATATTTACATTAAAATTCTTCTTTTTCGTTTCTTAGTCGTTCCCTTCTCGACCAACGCTCTCCATGCTGGACAGTTTTAAACCATTTGCCATTACAATGACGAGTATTAAGCCTCCCTCCCCCACATAGGCGCGTTTTTGTGTTTCTGCGTTTTTGGCGTTTCTGCGTCCCAATACCAAATGTTCTAAGGACTCATAGCGCAATATCGCAATTTGCATTGGGACGTAGAAACGCGCCTCCCGGCTTTAAAAAGGCAGAATCTACTGCATGATGTTTTCAAAATCATTTAGGAGAACCTAAAGCATCACTTGTATCTGAAAAGCTTAATCTAAATTTGAATGCAGTGTCAACTTTAGAATAACTTTCCCAAGTTATAATGCTAGATAGGCACTAGTCTTGAATGAAACTTTACAGATTTATAGACTTCTGGAAATGTAAGACTTTCGAATCCAAAACTCAGAACTGACTCAATGGGCCTGAAATTAAAGGCATTAATACAACAATCGTGGTTCAAAGTTTTTAGCTAGCAAGCTCAATGTTAATACCAATCCTAACTAAAATGCAATTAATTCTACTTAGGAATAGGTCAATGCTTGAGCATCTATCCTGATTACAGTCCAACATGTAACAAAAACATATTTATTCAGATTTCAATGACCATTCTTACAAAACAAGCCACCTAAAAATACTGAAACTTTTTACATATAAAACAGTTCCACCCAAGTGTCTTATTCCGGCGTCGTTTACATCGCCCCCACTCCCCCTACTCGATCCCAAGTTATTCAGTTAGGGGTGAGATTTTTCCACGTCCGTCGACCGCTGGCGAACCGTTCGTCATCCGCATGGATTACTGGTAATCCTCCAAAGGCGATAGCGTAATGACTCCTGATGTGACGGCTTCATTCCAATTATTTATATTGATAAGGTCGTGCGTGGCTTGGTTTGGGTACTCGGTTTTTCGGATATGTAAGATTTATGGTTTTAAAATTTGGGATTTTTTTTCTGAATGGCCTTTTTTGAGTGCGTTATTTTGAACATTGCTCAACTACTTATGGGTTAAAATAGTAATTTAAGGAACAATAAATACTAATCTACAGTTGAGCAATTGCAGGCAGTGACAAAAGCTTCTTTATTCGTTAATTTCCTGAATATCATTCATTAAAGTCATCACTCAGATCCAATTTGTTTGTTATGGACCATCTAAAAACCTACAGCCAAAATAATACAACAACTGAATCACCTCTAATTACGTCACTGAATTAGATTTCCCCAAAGCATATAACATTTGAACACAATTTACTTTTTCGAACGAATTCATTTGTGGCTGGCAACACGTTGGAAAATTTGAATTTAGAACGCGTTCGGGGAGCGCGGGCCGCCGCGGCAAATTGTGAATTAGACCGCCGCGGGCGCACCGCACCACCGCTTGTTAGTTAGTTTTTACGCTGGCAACCCCTTTGTCAGGGAAATTGCATCAATGCCGTATTGCACTGTGTAGTCGGTTATTTAGACCGCGCGGAAAGATTGCTATGATATTCCTTTTTATTGCGGTTTTCAAATTCGTAATTTTTTGTAGTTGTGTTTTTTTGAATACTTATTTTATTTATTTATTGACGGTTATAGTCAAAATGTTAGATTTTTTAATTGTAAAATGGTATTTTACGCTAGTATAAATAATCGCTCTCAAAAACAGGGAAGGTAACCAATATGTAGATCCAAAAATTCAAAGATATACTTTTATACAAAAGACCTCATCACGAAGCTGTCAACCAAGCATTCTGTACATACACAACTAAGTAACTTTACGCAAAAGTTATTGCTGTGAAACGACTTTTTTTGGGGTGAAAAATCATGTTTTGTGGTAGAACTCAATTTTTCGCACTCATAACATTGTGCTGATGGATGGATTGAATAGTACGGGGTCGTGAAGGTGTTTAAAGTAAAAATCTTACATTAAAAACTTGTATTAAAAAAAAAAAACTTGTCAAAAAGTAGGAACTTTGACCCACAATATCTCCGTAACTAGAAGGATTCCAGGTATGGTGTACAACAAAAAAATGATCGCAATGATGAGGAGAACAAGTGCCTTTCGGCTTCGTTAAAAGGTGTTTTACACCCTTTATACCAGCCAGCATTGGGCCCGCGCGCGCGTGGTTGAATACAGTCAACACCCTCTTGATAAAAGGTGAACTATGTATGTTCCAGCTTGGGTACATCGCGGGCATAAGTATGTTTAATAAGACACTATTAACGAAAAAAAGAAGAATTGCCAAACTTAAGTGGCAGTGGGCAGGGCACATTGCTCGCAGAACGGAGGGCCGATGGGACCGAAAAGTTCTGGAGTGGCGGCCGCGAACCGGAAGACGTTGCGTTGGAAGGCGGAGGCCTTCACCAGGTCATCGGTCCACCTAGTGGGAGCACTAGGTGGACCGATGACCTGGTGAAAGTTGCAGGAATCCGCTGGATGCGAGTCGCACGGGACCGTTCAATGTGGCGACACTTGGGGGAGGCCTATGTCCAGCAGTGGACGTCTATTGGCTGAAATGATGATGATGATGAACTAAAAAAAAAATATCCAAAAAAACGTAGGCGACAAACAGATTTCCCTTCGGAATCTTTTTTGGAACTTAATAAGTAATACCGTAACTCCTCTCGATTGCGACAATCCCTCTAATTGCCCTGAGGCTAGTGGGCCGTTCGTTTTGAACATTCAAATGATATAATATACACGCCCTGAGAGGGTGCTGGTGTCCTGCCGCGATGCAATCATACTGCTAATGATCCTTGAGCATTATTATACAGATTCATTAACAGTTGGTTTATGAAAACATGTTCTTTGGAGATTATTGAGGGTTTATTTCGTATGGATAACTCTGTAGACGCACTGGAAATGATTTTCTTTGTTCTGTTAAGACTCATCGATAAAAAGTGATAATGTGAGAAATTAACTATTTTTCAAGTAAAGAAGAAATAGTGTTTTCTTTTCTAAACTTTGTTCGAGTCTAAATTGATTAAAATCTTTAAACTTTGAGTCATGTTTGATTTTAATCAATTTCTGTAAACAATTATCATGCAGATTCTTCAATATCAAGTTCCTATGCCAAGTATTTAGGTAATAACTTTACTTAATACATCCTCTGTTATAACCTTTTACCACGCTCAACTAATAAAATTCAACTGAAAATCGTCCTAAAGCGGAATTCGCAGATTAATTACGAGAAACACACTCATTCATTATCCCACTAAATTATTTAAGAACATCATAAATAACACTGTAATTTTCATTTCACTCCGCATTACAAGGATTACGTTCCATTTTCCCCTTTCTATTATTGTAACTAATCTTGTCACTAAACCCTAGTCCGCTTATCTGAACGCAGCAATAATGCGGTTCGAAATTTAAACACGCGTATAATTTTCAAAAGTGGATGCCATATGTGTTGCCAGAGGCGAAAAGTTTTTTTTTGGCGCCACAAAGTCGCACCCGTTCGGATACGCGCTACTGACACCCGTTAAACGAGCATTAAGAACACAAATGTATTCACGAGTGGGGTGAGCGGATAATAAACGGTTTTATTGGCTTTAGCCCGTTGTGTCTGAGCCTGAGCCAACAATGTTACTCGGTTTCTTTTTCGGTAAAGTAATTTGAATATTTTATTAGAGAATTTTTGGCTGATAATGCTGTTGAGTTCGGATATTTTTATTTTATTTTTTGTTGGAAGCTAGTCATACTAAAGATATAATTTACTTTCATCGTTATAATGACTTGGAAGTACGTTACATTACAGGACCAAGTTTTCTTTGAAATCTACTGATTCATTGTTTTACATAATTCGAATCTGACCGTTTTGACAATCGTTGTCTACTTTATACATTTTGTCTCGGCCATCAATAACCACGTTTCAGCTGTCTTCAATCCTTTTAATTCAAATCTTCCACATAATAAACCCAATATTAACCTATTAACCATCAACACAGCGCAACCAGAACAAACACTACCCAGTACCCACCACCTTAGGCTAAAAAAACACATTAAAACCGCACATTTGTGTCTAAAGCTGTGCGGTAATCATCTTTTGTGCGTAGAACAAACATGTGGCATATTGCGGAGCCCTATCTGATTAGCCAAACAATTTGCGAGGCACCCCCTCCAACCCCGGCTTTGAGTCAGTACCCGCGAGCTAAATGACTTGACGCAGAATATAAGGGTTAATAGCTATGTTTGAAAATGGACCTCCATTACGTGTTTTTTTTCTTTTATGTGCTAAAATTGAAGTTTGGAGCTGGTGTTTGATTTTGAAAGAAGAACTTAAACGAGGTGTAACATAATAAACGTAAGACCGCCCGTGTGGTCTCTCGGACCATGAAACTGAACAACTTTTGTTTAACGAGTTCTTGACATTCGCAGAAAAAAAATGGACTTTGTATAGGAACTGACGTGATCAGCTGATCAACGATTATTTGAGTCCATCGTCACGTAAAGAAGAAGATGAAGAATTGATTCCCATGTTAATGTATTGTGGAAGCTGCAGAAGATTGTAAAAATATACTTGCATTGTATAGATTCCAGTTCTTAGTATTATATAATTGCATAGCACATGTGTGAGTACTTTGTACTGTTCAGCCACCATTTACATTTATTTATCTTTCATTGACCTGAATATGCCTTGGTAGCTGAGAGAATGTCATGCTCACTTAGATGTCTCGCTGATGGTGGCGGGTGTGTCGGGTCATTTAGTTCCCTTCAATATGGTTGAGTTGAATGGCGCCGGTACATGCGTCATGTCTGTGAACGGGCGCTGTCAGTTGGGACTGGTCATCTCTTAGCTGCCAAGGTTCATTTTAATTACTTTATTCATAAATTTTTGATCTAATCTTTTACTCTGGATGCTCTTAGTGTGCACGTCTTTTTACATCGTTCTCACATATATGTATAATCTCAAAATTAATGATGTAACCAAGATTTTGTAACAATATTTTGATTTTAAAAGAGTGTCCATGGAGTTTCTTGCCCGTTCTTCTCCATAGAGATCTACGCTAGGGAATGGGCAACTACAGTACTCTCTCAAGTTATTATGCCTTGTGACTGGGACTGTAGCTTTGATTTTCTTTTTTGTATTTTTGACTTTCAAAAGTGCCGTAATGGTCTAATTGAAATAAATGCTTTGAGTTTGAGTTTGAGTTTGAGTAACATGTTTGGTAAAACGAATAAAAAAGTTATGAATTTACAAAGGCCATAGATCAAAAGTGGTTCAGATTTATGGTCTGAGACACCACACGATAGGTCTTGCGTTTATTATGTTACACCTTGCATAATTATATAGGTTTTAAAGTAACTACGAGAAGTATCTTTTCCCAAACAGGTGCCCCTATTACGATATTCGATTTTAAAGTATGTTTACAAAAACCTGAAGTACCGAACAATAATTGCATTGCACAAAACAATGAATCTTCATTTGAAAACACTGAATAAAAAACAATACCAATTATAAAACTTTAATAAGGCAGCCTTTCTCAGAAACTGTAAAGAATTTTATCTTGATGCTCTATACAATTTCCAAGAAAAGCTTCTCGTCCGTCATGAAGACCTTCTTCCGCGTGAATCGGTTTTCTTGGAACCGTCTACCGCAAGTACAAAGCTATGAAATAATTTCCTGGTGCACGAACGAAACTCGTCATCGTCTTGATAAACTTGAAGGGCTATATATCCCTCAAATGGCTTAGCATGATCCTCCGTTACGCCTAAAATGCTGCAGCATTCATTTTGAAATAAATATATGGTAAAAATGAGGATTAATGCTAGGTCCTATGTGTGAAAAAAAAAACAAAGTTACCTCCAAATCGAACAATAAACCGCTGGTATTCAAAAAGTACTTCAAATTAGATCATGAAACTTTTCATACTAACTGAACTAACTATAAAGCAGGTCTTATGTGTTTTATTGTTTTAGTCCAATCAATAGATTTTTTGTAAATCGCAAAAAAACACTCATTTCGCACTATTCGGCCACAGTGACTGACGTTACATACAACCGCTTTGTAGTGCAAGCTGATTCGAACTTTATTCTAATAGTATTTCAAACGAAGTTTCAACCACCACAAATACGAGTTGCTAATTTTACGGTTAGAAGGGCCTTAAGTCATGAATTACAAACTAGTAAGTAGAAATCATTACCAAATACAAGGTGTTAACGGTTAACGGACCCTTCACGAGGCCTTCAACCAAGCATTCTGTACATCAAACTAAGTAACTACGCAAAAATTATTGCTGGGAAACGATTTTTTTTTTTTGGGAAAATCATGTTTTGTGGTAGAACTCAATGTAACGCACTGAAAACATTGTGCTGATGGATGGATTGAATAGTACGGGGGTCGCGGTCGTGGAGGTGTTTACAGTAAAAAAAATATTACATTAAAAACTTGTACTTATTTTAAAAAAAAACTTGTCAAAAAGTTGGAACTTTGACCCTCAATATCTCCGTAACTAGAAGGCAATGTAGAACAAAAAAATGATCGCAATGACGGGGAGAACATGTGTCTTTGGGTTTCGTTAAGAGGTTTTTTACACCCTTTATAGTGAGCCGGGTACATTCTGCCTGAGTTTTGGCATGCAAAATTTAACAAATAATGTCAGTATCAATGTCAGTATTTCAAGTAAAGACTTTAAACCCTATGAATGTACAGACGTCCGACGATACGTTCAGACATCCACGAACCAACCTAGGCAAGCACGGCTTAACCTAAAGATCGACCCGAGCGGCTGTTATTAGCCACGAACTCCTCTCCATCAGACACACATCCCAAAACATTTTCGCTTTTAATATCCCACCAAATTCCTTCCACATTTTCTCAAAATTACGTCTTAATCCAAGTTATTGACATTGATAAGAGATCGATCACGCTCTCCGGAGAGTATCAATACAAGTTTAAGTTTAACAAATCGTTCGAGGCTGAATGTAATTTGCGTGAGAGCATTGGCTCGCCTTCGTTTATTATGTATTTACGAACGTTGGTAAGGTGTGCTATATTTAAGCGGTTTTTTTTTGGATAGGAAGTTTAGGAATCAAGTATTTGAATAAGGAACTTCGTGGTTTATTGAACTAGTGGATAAAAAGTAGTGAATAGTCAGAAAGTCGTGTTTCTTTTGGGCACTTATCTATACTTACTATAATATTATAAAGCTGAAGAGTTTGTTTGTTTGTTTGTTTGAACGCGCTAATCTCTGGAACTGCTGGTCCGATTTGAATGATTCTTTCAGTGTTGGGTAGTCCATTTATCGAGGAAGGCTATAGGCTATATAACATCACGCTGCGACCAAAAGGAGCGGAGCATAAATGAAAAATATTACAAAAACGGGAAAAAATGTATTCCTTTTGTGAGCTGTTTCTCTTTTATGTGACACAGACGAAGTTGCGAGGGTCAGCTAGTTCCATCATAAATGCTAAAGGAAAATATCGCGAGGAAACCGGCACGAAATCTTTTCTTTTCTTTATCGTGTTTTAGTGCGTAATCTGGTGTCCAGAGCCTTTTTTGCCGCCCATGGGCCTCTGACTTGGCTTTACATGCCGTCAAAAAATATCTAAAAGCAAATCGAAGACATGCGAGTGCGTCGGGCAGTGTTATTGAGTTTTTCATTCAAGAATTTCTCAGTAGCAGCCACTGAGTTTGGATTTGTGCCAATCTTGTTAGTATTATTGATCTACAGTAAAATAATAAGTTCCGATCGAACATTTCCCCATAAACTCACTACACACAAACACCCTTAAGGCGCTGTCAAAACCAAAATCGCGCACACTGTCTATTTGTATGAGAGAAAACGAGACGTCACTATTACTGGGCGGCCAGGTTTTAGAAGAAAATAATGAATAAATATTGATATAAAAAAAAGTATGGATTATTTGTGAAATATGACTCGTTAGCGGTTTAGGTATGAATATGGTGATTTAATGTTTTTAATTGCAGACCCATACGTCAAAAAAATAAAGACAGGACCGTTAATGATGATTTTAAGACCAATCTTTGCAATTATTTTCTATCGAGCCGATTTCGTCGAAATATGTATCGAGTCCGTCCAAGGTCTTTGAAATATGATCAATATTAACATATATTTATTTTGCCGTGCTAGAACAAACAGTTTTTCTTAAAAAACTGCTTAAATAACATCAATTTCAACAAATTAGGTGTTGTCAGCCCCTTAACAAAAATCATTTAAAACCAAACCAAACAAAAACTGTTTGTTTAACAAACAACAAAGTGTAACACAAAGTAGAACATTACTCCCCCCTAACGACAGGAACCTCTCCTGAATACTTTATGGACTTAAAGCTATTTAGCTGCCCTGTCAACTGTTACTTTTATTGTCCTACCCTCCCACTATGAAATAAAACCTCTATTGTAACGATATCAATAAGGCTTTTGGTAGAACAAAGGCAAAATGATGTATTTGTGTGGTGGACATAAGTGGTCTTATTGGTTATGTAATGTTTGGCGATTGGTCCTTGTTTTATTAAGGCACTATTACCACTGCCAGCTAGAAAGCTACCAGCTACGTATTCGACTATTTTCTAGCTCAATAAACATATAAAGATGTTGTTCTCGTATCAGTAAAAGAGATACATAGATTAATCATTTTATTATCAGGCAACTGAGGCACTTAGATAAAATACACAAAATAATAATAAACTAATACAGTCATATTAAACGACGTAGCCCGAAGAATAGCTAATGGCAGTGTGCAGGGCACATTGCTCGCAGAACGGATGGTCGATGGGGCCGAAAAGTTCTGGAGAGGCGAACGCGAACCGGAAGACGTTGCGTTGGAAGGCCTCCCACTAGGTGGACCGATGACCTGGTGAAGGTTGCGGGACTCCGCTGGATGCAAGTCGCACGGGACCGGTCAATGTGACGACACTTGGGGGAGGCCTATGTCCAGCAGTGGACGTCTTTCTGCTGAAATGATACATATTAAAAACCTTATTAAACTATTACTATACACGTAACGTTGTCGGCGACGTGTTTTGCTGCGTGGTGTCGCGTAACCGTCCGGGTCTTCGGAAACGTCGATATACGACACCTTTCGGCCAAAAGTCCTGTTTCAAGAAGGTCTGGAGATGGTGGGTTGGAACTCGTACCACGAACGACTGAAAGTTGATGTTGATGGCACGATTCCAACCTTAATACAATCCTTAATAGCTGATCGCTGACTGTTCGCACTGTCTGCGAGAACTTGCTCTCCACTAGTTGGTCGCAGAGACTAGATAAGAGATTAAAAAATAAGCCTTGCTCAGCGGTGTTCGCTTGGCGGTCAGAAAACTCGCTAAGACACTCTTGCTTGCAGTGACTGAGCGCGAGTTATCACCCGTCGCACTCTCGCACTCGCTACTCGTTGCTCGCCAAATCGGTTCTATTTATTAGCTCTACTTAATTAGTGCTAATCGTCGGCGGCGGGGCCTATGGCTGACGTAGATTTGGTCGGGTTGCACCGCATTACAAAAATCCACCAACATCACTGTTGTATATGTTGTTTGAACCAGTGCGCTGGTTGTAGTAGTTTTTGTATTGAAATGGGATGCACACTGCGGCCCGACGCCGCTGTAATATGCTCTCAGCTTACGAAAGCATTTCTGCTTAAATCTTCTTCATCAAAAAAGTATAAATGAATAAATTGAGAAAATATTTGCCTTGTAACCTAGTCAAAATCGACTTCGTAAGTTAACTGTAATCTTACCATGAATACAAATAGCCTACTTTTTCAAAACTAGGTTACTAGCCATCATAGATTCATACCATTACCTATGCTGCTACTCCACACAGCCCAGTCTACTCCTATAAATGTGGACCATTAAATAAATATCGAATAGGTTAGTTTTAGGCCCACGATGTATGCCCGCCATTACGAAATAAATGGCCAATTTGTATATAAATATATATCTGCCAACGTGAAATATTGTATTGGGATATAGTGGGCGTATTATACGTATATTATGTAACAGGCTTATTATACAAAAGTAAATAGGAGGACTCTGTAAAAGGTTTCACTTAGTGGTAGGAAACTAGAAAAAACTTAGTTTTATATCGCTGTAAGGAAAGAAATAAGAGTTATTGTTGAGTGAGATGCCGAGAGGCAGTTGCAAGAGTTAGTAGACTGTGGTCTATTGTCCACCCACGTTTTTTCCCCGGGAAAATAAAGGGTAAATAGACCTTTAATGAAGGCACATGTTCTCCTCGTCATTGCGATCATTTTATTGTTCTGAATAATACCTGGGAACCTTCTAGTTTCGGAGATATTGGAAGTCAAATCTCCAAGTTTTACACAAGTTTTTTTCAAGGTTAAAACTTTACTTTAAATACCTCCATGATCCGCTAACTTTCAATGCATTCATCACCACAATGTTTTGAGTGCGTGACTGAGTTTTACCGTTACCGTTAAACGTGATTTTTACCCCCAAAAAAAAAGTCGTTACCAGCAATAATTTTTGCGTAGAGTTTGATGTACAGAGTGCTTGTATACGGTCGTCAGTGTTGTATGGATACATTATATGCATCTTACTTGATTTGAAAAAAGGTGTCCATAGAGTTTCTTGCACATTCGTAAATCTCATGGAGAACATGAGATTTACGATTACAGTCCATTTACAGATATTATGCCTCCTGCTGGACTGTATGTGGCTTGTTTTTGACTATGGTCACGGGCTTATTTGAAATAAATGCTTTGAGTTTGAACAGCGTCCTCCGGACAACGCCATCGAGCGTCAAAAGCTCACAGTGGCGTGCAAGCAGACTGTTCAAAAACCTATGAAGAGCATGAATAACATCATGAAGATTAGTAGGTTATAAGCTTTTAAGCTTGTATGATGATATGTACCGCCACTAAGCCCAGCAACACTTTACTTCCTGAATTTAACAACCAATCCCATAACGCCAAACAAAGAACTCTAACAAGCAATCATACCATAAAGCCGTTCAAACTCTTTTCTATCTCATATTGGCGGCAGTCGTAAACACAACCTCTTTTTTATCCGCGCTCTATTTACGACACAGAACAAATAAGTATCGGAGGAGGGGCGAGAGGCGAGAGGACAGGGAAACAATGAGAAATGACCGGCGGAAAATTGCGCGGATTCTGAACGCAATCCGAGTGGGGACGACGCGATCGCTGCTTAAGGAAATGTGCAGGGACGGAGTGGATACGACGGTTTTTATGTCATCATGTTTTATACTTAGTGTTTTGTAGTCTGTTTAAACTGAACTAGTCTGATGTAGGGCTATTACGTATCTCTGTTGACAGCTCGAAATGAGAGTAACTGGACTCAGTGTCCATCAATTAACTGTCAAAAGGTCAGTCGCGATCAAATATGACGTCATTGGTTGTCATCGTGGCTGATAGTCACCGTAACACATTTTGACAGACGCTTTTGTATCGACACTTATATTATTTCGATTATGTAAGCATAATGGACAACAAATTTATGACAATTGAGCTTGAAGTGGCTTTCGTGAAAGACGCTACACCGTACCCGTGCCCGTAAAGTGATATCCACTCAGTGCGATACGTAATACCTAATATTATGACATACTCGGTTGTCATCAAAGTTCGGTGTACAACCGAAGCTTGATAGTCACTGGATATCAGAAAGATACGTATTAGGCCTACTGATCTGTTGTTACTTGTCGGAATATATTTTCTTAAAAAGCCTGCTTGGTGCAGGTAACTGAAAAGTTGTTCGGTAATCGGTTACCGCGGAGGAATGAAGAAATTAGTTGGCTATAAGAGTAGAGGAAGACTAAAGAAACGATGGATGGAATGTGTGAAGGATGATTTGTGGCTGAAAGGAGGTGACTGCTGAGACTGCGAGTAATAGAGAGAAGTATGGAAGAAGAAGACATGCTGTGCCGACACCAAATAAATTTTGATAAAGATAGAAGAATGATGATGTCGGTCACAAAGTGCACGAATTTTTTCATATGAATCCCACGTCGGCCAAAGTGTTATTGGGCTTTCCCATCAGTGATTTTTCATTAGCAGTTTGGAGTCTTTATTAATGCCGAGGTAAAGGCAATAGGTTCGCTCCTATTAGGTGAGACTTACATAACAGTCGCAATGGAGGTATACTATAGTCGTGGTCCTCCAAGAAATCTCCAGCTGCCATCAAGCAGCTCGTGTCATCAGAATTAATACATTTGTCTGCATAAGCGGCCGCGTATCAGAAAATCTATTGGTGATGCAAGTGTCGACGATACCTACCTATCTGGTGCAAAGTGACACGTTACGATAACCTGTCACTTTGCACCAGATAGGTCGTCGTCGGTCTAATTAAAAACCGTCCATAAAAATGTTGATCACGGTGTATAACTAACGGTGCCTTTCGTCTTGGCATGTGAAAGTAGAATTTTATTAATATTGGAGTTCCTGTTTGATGCCTGTGCCCCATGAGGAAATCTCCGAAAATCTTCACTTCGTTTTTCTCCCCTAATTTTTGTAAGTCCTCAACTAATAAACAGCGTAATAACCGCTCAATTACGTAATCCACGTTCCATGATTGGATTCAATCGTACCAGGCTAGCAGCAAGGCCCAGTGCACGTCTGTAGTCTAGCCCGAGGCGTCCCTGTGTTGGCGCGCACTCTATTTTCCTATTTGCGCGGCAGATTGGCTCTGATTGTATTGTTTGCGGCGGGGCGGGGCATTGATACCCGGGGCCCGCACCCCCGCACCTCACTTCACCCCCTGCCGCCCCACAGGGTGCAGCCGAGCGGAAAAATGTTATCTACAACGTGAAATATCGCATGTTTGCGATAAATATTTGATAGGAGAATGGATTTTTAAATTTGTTTCGTGCGGACATTAGTTTTGCGGTCGGCTCTCCGGAGGTTGGTACGATTTAGGTTTTGGTTTGTTGTGTGTGTGTGTAGTTATGTATTATTATTATGTAAGTGAGACACGAGAAGACGTATCCTATACTCAGAGCAGGAAAAACGATGCGGCTGACATAGCAACTCATAATCCCTACACAGTTTACATGTAAACTCGGCTCTTATAGATCAATTTCAAGTACCTAACACAATGTTATGAACGCTGTTACTTGAACATATTTATCCTAAGAAAAGAACCTCAACCCCTATCATAAAAAAAATCCTTTTCCCATAACAACGATATAAAGTAATCAAAACAATACGTCTCCCCGTAGACCCGGTAATTGACAATATCGACACATCTGTAACAACCTCCTGTGTAAGGGTAACACCTCCTGTATAAGGTGACACCGCCGGTAACTTTTATGAGTGCGAAATTGTGTTTATGCGACGTTGGAGCGCGATTTACTGCCGCCCGCGCCGCGTATACCGCGTAATCGGAAATATTGCACGAGAACGAAGTTAGGGTGTGCTGTGAGTTTAAGGAGATGGCGGGACTGAAAACAGAATCTGGTTGTTTCTGGTGTATTATAGCTACACGGGTCGATCGAAAAAGCTACACTGGATACCATGTCTCGAAAGGAACATTAAGCCGTTGATTCTATCTGCTGTCATCTGGTAGCCGTTACGGGTCGTCAGTACCCAGAAAGTTTGACAGCTAGTCTTACCCAAAGACTGTCGTGTAACCCATTAAAGGTGTTATCACACCAATCGATCACTCGTCGATCGATGCCCTCAAGCGATGGTAGAATGGATTAGCCGACAGAGTTAAAATATCGATCGTCGTCGACTATTCCCTTCTACCATCGATGGATTGCATCGGTCGGCGATCGATCGATTGGTGTGATAACACCCTAAGGGATTATGGTGGTCGGATGGGTAGTCACTCCATATACAACACGTTCTGGTGTTCAACTGTATACGGAAAGACAAGAAGATGACCGCAACATACTACAACAGCCCACAACGTCCACTGCTGGACACAAGCCTCTCCCATTATGGGAGGAATTTGCCGTAATCTCCACGCTTGGCAGGCGGATTGGAGATCGCAGTGATCTTAGAAAAAAGAACGAAAAGACTTAAAAGAAAACGCTGCTGCCCATTATCTTGTCTATCGAGACGCAAGGTGTTCTGCCTCAGACATTAGTCGCCTTATACGACACCTATTAGGTCACCTATTGGTTCTATTCTACTCTGCCGGATACCACACGGCTACATAGGTAGACCGCGATGTAGTTTCAGAAAAAGCTGCGCAGACGATGATGATCAAAGCCAAAAATTTAAGCTCATTACTCAGTAGGAAACTGCTGTTCATGACTGCGGCAGTCATGAACACCTCTGTAGGTAAAGCATTCTGGATTGGTACAACTTGTATTCTGGATTTGTTTGTTTTTGAGACGAGCCTAAGCCTTCGATCATTCAAGACATATTCGTTAATCACCTGTACTCAATACACGCGTACGTTGCACGCTCTCGCTCACGACTTACACCGCGCAGCGCGACATCGGCCGCATCTGGCGGTATTGTCGATAGTTTTACTATGACTCTGTAACAAACTAGTACCTAATTGGTTTGTATTGCCAGTTGATAGTCGATACCTTTTGTAATATCGTAGTTTATGACTGTAAATGTGTTGGTTATTTTTATTTGAGCACTCTTCATCATTAAATGTTTGTTGACCATGTTGATTTTTAATTTGGAATACCTTTTTCATATTGTATGCTCCTAATGAATAAATGAATCTATGAAATACGTGAGTAAAGTTGCACTTAATGATTTGAAATTAGTAACAATGAGTGGGAAAAAGTTTTTGAATTATTAAGTAGTCATTATTAAGGTATCAGTTCACCAAACGAGAAGATGCCTTTGTAAGGCAAAAGCAGACAGAACCTGGCAACATCTAGTGCCACTATCACAGTTTAGAAGAATTAATATTATTGACTCATCAACGTATACTTCGAACGCTACTAATCAGTGCTACGAGATTTCGTAGCGCTACAGACTGTGCTACGAGATTTTGTAGCGCTACGGACTCTGCTACGTATGAAACTATATTATTTCTTATTCTTTTTATATCTCAACTCGTTGGCTCATCTCGTCAGTTTCCACGTTAGAGGCAAGTGGAGGTAGCAAGCAAGTGTTGTTTACGCGGACGACGTCGTTAACGAGGCTGCGGCGAGACGCCGACGAATCGTCATTATCTCAGTACTCATGTACTGAGAGACTGAAGCTAAACTACTAGATTTACTTGCTTTGTTTATAAACCTTAATAATCTGTAGCTCAGATCTTTGACAATCGGTAAGTTTCGGACAAAACGGTACTGATTAATTTTATACAATAATAATTACGCAGATAATGTACTGAAGTATACAAGGTGCAAACGAAGCCGTCAACCAAGCATTCTGTAAATCAAGTAACTCTACGTAAAAATAGATGCTGGGTTTTTTTTTGGGTGATAAACTCGTTTAACGGTTGGATTCAATGTAATGCACTGAAAAAAAACCTGATGGATGCATTGGATAGTTCGGGGGTCGTGGAGGTATTTTATATTTAAAGTTTTAGTTATAACATTAAAAACTTGTATCTAAAAAAAACAATATCTCCGTAAGGTAAGTAGAAGTTATAGTCTAGAACTACCGAAATATTAGCAACAAAGTACTTTTTTTTAATTCATCACCTTGTTGATTGTGATATTCACACAATACATTCTTTAGGCGCTAAAAAGAATTATAGAAGTACGTAATTATTGCCGATGACAACTCCCGACGGGCAAACGCCTTGTCCCTTCTAACACACAAAACCTTATAAAACTAGTGCAACACATAAACAACAAAATGCGCTTTATTTTTCTAATTGTCTCTAAAGAGTAACACCCGCGTAATGACGACTGTTAAGGACAAGACAAAGGTGTAGAAAGGTAAAGAAACGTGTATTTTTGTGTGTGTGTGTGTGTGAGAGACAAGTGTCGTTAGTGTCTTTGTGGCAACAGTAGTTTTTTACTTGTTACTAACTGGAGAATCTCATGAGGAGTTAGTAGTGGATGATAGATGTGTCTCTTCTAAAAGTGGGATGTCTGTGGGATGCACAAAGGTGTTTTAGTTTTGGAATGTGCGTGACTTAAGCGGTGAAGACAATTACGCTGTTGAAGTTTTTAATCTAAAGAAAACAATTATGTAAAATATATACGCCGAAATTAGTGGCACAATCCTTGTCTTTATGAACCTTCTGTGCCTTATTTACACAAATAAATGAAACAATATGTTTTTTTTTTTGCAGGTACACAAGGATTTCTTCGGTCGTATAGTTCCACTGTCGCAAGTACAAAGAAACGGTAAGTCTGTTTTTCTACTTACAGTTATACCAATATTGTTTTTTTTTTAACTATTAATTCATTTGATGGCTAGATCACATTGAAAGATAAACAACCTGATGGGTCATTGGTTCCTTGGACTGCCCATAGAAGCTGAAAAATCGTACAACCAGAAATTAGGGGATCAATATTGCTGGCAATTGACTTCTAAATACTAGATACGTCATGTTGACTGACCCCAACATATTTAGAAAAGGAAAACTCATGATGATTTAAATGCCGACGGCAAAGAAAATATCAAAATTGTCTGCGTCCAGAAATGGACGTCTTTTTGTTGCTGAACTATGATGTTGAAAAATGTAAGCGTTACATAAACAGGAGCTATATTATTTTTCAAACTTATGATAGACATTATACAAACACTATAACATTTTAATCTATTTATACTTACGACATTTACTTTTATCAAAAAATCCTCGTTCCTCGAAACTCTCAACCTCAAACATACCTCTTTTAACAATTGACTCACGGCAGTATGGTTATGAGTAAATGTGTATGTGCGATCACACACACACACACACAACCAACCCATTTAATACCACTTCCCCGGCTTATCACATAAAGTTAATCACACGTTCCTCTATTATTTTCAATTACTACCCCCGTAACGACCCCGTTTCTGCTCAAAGGGTTGTTAATATTCGTTTGGCCGACAACCGAACGTAGGCGCACCTGAACCTCGGGATGTAATAACGGCCGCCTCGCCGATTGTCTGACATTGTGATATTAGTACAGTAATCGCGTCACGGATGGAGAAATTTTAATAGATTGAAAATTGTGTTTCAGTTGTTTAAGGCTGGGATACAATTGGGATTAAGATTAATTGATGAGATTGTGGTTTTATATCACTGTAAGCATGATCCACAAAAGTCGTAATAGCCGTGTTTTCTACTGTGATCACCAATTTATCTGCCGTAAAAATGGTAATGATGATGTCCCTTGACAGGAGAAAGTCATCGCTAAATAATAGCAACAGCCGCTTCGGTCGAACTTTAGGTTAAGCTGCGCTTGCCTTGGTTGGGCCGTGGATGGGTGACCACCCATTACATACCGAGTTTCCTCCGTGCCTCGGATAGCACTTTAAGCCGTTGGTCTCAGCTGTCAGGTAGTCCAGGTAGTCAGTGGGCCAAAAGTCTGACAACCAGTCTTACCAAGGGGTATCGTACTACCCAGTACTAACTGGGTTGTAGAGGTCAGATAGGCTGGCGCTCCATGTTAAATACTGTTATTCAGCTGCGTTCGGTAAGACAGGAAGCCGACCTCAACATAGTTGGGAAAAGGCTAGGCAGATGATGATGATCCTTCTACGTATATTAGAAGCTTGTCTAAAGTTCGATTATAACAGAATTCGTTACCATGACTTTATCAATCCTTTAAACAGTATTTAAACCCAAATCCCAATCAAAAGACGAGCTCCTTCCATTGTGTATTCATCCTAAAGTGGATCGTCTCACCCCCCTCCCCTCCTAACACCCCCTTACACCCCCTCGCCGTCACAATTCTCGTTAAGGTGACTGTTTAATAATCTCAACGCGATTTGTAATGGGATTGAGCTGGAATTCGCAGGAGAACTCCCTAAAGCTATATTATTGTTTCTACAACTGAGTACCGTTGGTGAATTTGATTTTATATTATCTATTCAAATTTTGTGCTGTGTTAATATTAATTTTGGAGGAGTTGGGTTTTAGGTTCAGATTTAGATTTTGGTGTCTGCGGACTAATGATTGTTGAAAGTATTTATTATTTATAAGTTCCCAACTACTTTGGCAAAAGTTTGTTTTTAATTGATTATAAGATCACATTATACTAATGTTAAAAAAGGCGCTTTTTTGTAAACTCCTATTCAATTTCTTTAAACTTATTGAAAAAGCTTTCTTTTTTATTCTATCTTTCTTCCGTATGCACAAAAATATAAATTTCCGTACAATACCTAATAGATTTATTGTTCTACAAATGGAAAAATAACTTAAAGCTAACTTCGTATTTTTAATTCATTGTAAGCGCTACGAAAGTCTACTTGCATCCGTAGCCGGTGCCACGAACTGCTACGAAATCTGCTACGAGCTACAACTCGCTACGATTTATCGTAGCAACGTAAACATCTTAGTGCTATTTAATCTTAACGGAGTCTGGCTGTGTTTTAAGCTGATTTAGTGTTATTACTTTTGTATTGATTGAATTTTTAGGATGAAATGAGTTTGTGTTTTTTTGTCTTTTAGTAAATACACTAAAGTATACTACAAATGTCACTTACGGGATATCTTCCGTGATTATTTATTATTTTGAGCTCCCGAAAATAATAAATAATCACGGAAGATATCCCGTAAGTGACATTTGTAGTATAGTTATGAACCGTGAAAGCTTAAAACAGTGTTTTACACTAAAGTATTTTATTTTTTAGCACATAACCAATGTTAGCCTGGAGGTATGACCGGACTGTCATGTCATAGGTCTCGAAATCGAACCTATAAGATGCACCACTGATTTTTCGGATTCATGTGCGTATTGTAAACTTATCTCTTGTTTCGGCGAAGGAAAACATCGTGAGGAAACCAGCATGCCTGAGAGATATTTCTCGACGGCATGTAAAGCCAAGTCTTAGGCCCATGGGCGACATAAAAACTCTGACACCAGGTTAGGCACTAACCATACGATAAAGAAATAAGCAGTTAACCGTAATGGCTTGAATAATAGGAAGCTGCTTCCTTATGATGCGTATAGCTTATTTTTTTGATTACCTTAATTCCCTTTTCCTTCCCTTTTTCCTTCTAACACACATTCTCTTGTGCGATCTCTAGCATTGATTATTAGGACAAATGTAATTTGTTCTTAAGGCGACTACAGGAGCTAAATTAGCAACTCTATTTGTAGTGGTTCAAACTTCGTTTGAAATCCTGTTAGAATAAAGTTCTAATCAGCTTGCACTACAAAGTGGTTGTTACGTCAGTCACTGCGGCCGAATAGTGCGAAATGAGTGGTTTTTTGCGATTTACAAAAAATCTATTGATTGGACTAAAAAATAAAACACTATGATGCTAATATGTTGCTTATAGAGTTATTTGCCAAAAAATCAGAATGATCGCATGTATTTTAGTATGGTTTTTACTCGTTAAAATAAATTTTTAGAGATAAGTTCGTGATTTTTTTCTATCGAATAAAATTAGTTGTATTATGTTTTCAAAACACTATCGTCCTAGCTTAAATTCTGTAGAATATCATATATTTTTCTGGTTTTGTTTATTGCAGTGAATCATATGCTTTTTTGCATTATAAAACTCGCGTTTAGCTCATGTCACCTTAAAGAAGAAAAACAACATCTCAGAAAACTAATTAAATAATATTTTAAAATTCGTCTAGTATTCTTTCTGTCCGTACATCACAATACAATACGAAGTTATAATGAGACGCTGTATAAACTAATTGTTCGCAGTGTGCGCAGCGGCGCGTGGAATCGACTCGCTGTTTGATTTGCTCCCACTTTGTATTATATTGTTATAACGTTGTAGACTCGATGGTAAATGTTAAATGTTAACCAGTTATGTTGATTGAGAGGTAATTAGTTTGGGGGTTTAGTTTTAGTTACAGTTTGTCGACAGATTTGGTTTTTGTTCGGTGTTATGGTCATAACGTGACCACGTGTACGTGTTACTAGCTGTTGCCCGCGATTACTAGGGTTCCGTAACCAAAGGGCAACCAACGGGACCCTATTACTAAGCCTCCGCTGTCCGTCCGTCCGTCCGTTCGCCTGTCTGTCTGCGGACTAAATCGCATGATCCGTAATAGGTAGACAGTTCAAATTTTCACAGAATGTGTATTTCTGTTACACATTCTGTGACAACAAACAGTGTGTGCCGCCGTA
Source organism: Xestia xanthographa (assembly GCA_905147715.2). Classification (NCBI taxonomy): domain Eukaryota; kingdom Metazoa; phylum Arthropoda; class Insecta; order Lepidoptera; family Noctuidae; genus Xestia; species Xestia xanthographa. Next base: position 7,781,110 of record LR990660.1, on the reverse strand, counting down.
TGACAACAAATAATGAAAATAAATTGAAAATATAAAGGGGGTTCCTGCTACGATGGTACGGAACCCTTTATGCGCGAGTCCGACTTGCACTTGGCCGGGTTTTTAGTTTATGTAGTTATTGCAGTAGTATTGTAATTATTGCAGTAGAATCGTCTAGACACACTAATAAACAACATCACATACAACAATTGTCTCAAGTTTCTCTTTGAAGGCGTTAAGTCCGTAATCAGTCCATGACTAGGCAAAGTACCTATCATGTAGTTATATACCAACACATGTAATATAGGTACTAACATTAAATGAATCTCTTTGTAACTTAGTACATAATACGTAGGGGGAGGCGTCTCGCCGCAGTAATTAACAGCGGCAAATATCGCCATTGTGTCTGAATACCGCCCCGCCGTATACGAGTACTACGTACTGTCGCTTAATAAATGTCTCCTTATTACATACACACATGTTAAGTTGACTACCTACTTTATGTGGTTATGTTTCTTTCTGTATATTGCTTACTAGCTGATTCTGGGGATATGTTCATACATCCAAAGGTATGTATTTATCTACTGGCTGACCCGCGCAACTTCGTCTGCGTCACATAATATAGGTTATAACATGTCATTTTGTGCATTCAATTACAAACAAAAACCTTTTTAAATCAATATTGCTTACCTCCCATAACATACGGCGTGATAATATATAGCCTAAAGCCTTCCTTGGTTTACAAAGAACATTTTTGCTGAATTTCAATTCAATCTATCCAGTAGTTTTGGTGTGAAGCCGTACCATACTCACAGACAAAAATTCTAAAAAGTCACTTTTTGTCATCAGTTCCGATTTTCTAACAAAGCCACTTATTTTTTCTCGAAAATTCTCAATGTACAGTTTTTCTTTCGTTACTGTTTTATTACGTATATGTGTATAGATATGCCATTAAAAAGTTTCTGTGTATTTGGTTTCATACCAAACGGAACGGATGCACAATGAATGTGCATCCGTTTTCTATATAACCCGAATGTCATTACTACCTTTGACCTGTGTATCATAATGAGATTTGGCTGTGCTAATATTTTGAATCGTTCTGTACAGATCCAGTTGCCGACGTGATATCTTCAAGCAGCGTGTTCTACCACTACCAAGAAGGCTTCAACAACGCGGTCCGGCGAAATGTGCGCGTGCGCGATATATTATAAAAACTATAGTGATCTATATTGTGGACTCGTGTGATGGACCCTTAATTATGCTTATGCTATCATAAGCATAATCATCTTATATTGTTCCCACTGCTGGGACACAGGTCTCCTCTCTATGAGAGGGAATAGGCTATAATCCACCACGCGGGCCCAGTGCGGGTTGGTAGATGTCACATGTCTTCGAATTTTTGGTTCTATGTTTTCCTTCACCGTTTTGAGAGCAGTGGTGATGAAATAAATTGAAAACACAGCTTTTGTTTATAAGAACCACTGTAACAGCTTAATTTGTGCAGCATAAAATATCTATTTTTACAATCTAAGATAACTAAACACTTGTAATGATCATGGAAATAAATAAACAATTAAACAGCAGTACTTCAAAGTGCTGTAAATTGTAAACTTGTGTCGTTTGTATGGGTGCCACCTGAGATACTAACTTTGATCATGAATCTTTAATGTTCCTAGTTATTGTGTATGCTTTACACATTTGTTTAGGCACATCTTCACTTATATTTAGTTTAGGTAACAGTAATCTGAACCGAAAAGTGGTCTTTTAGATATTTAACCACAGAGGCCACTTTTTTAAGGGGGTTTGTTATATTTCTAGCAGCTCAATATAAAACGTTCTAAAAATCTTTATTTTTACTAAAAGCAGCATGTGCTTTAAATAGTAGTGAAAATATCACCAAAGTATGTAATTGAATTGAACAAAAAATTGACACCATAATTTTTTAGTAAACTGTTATGTGGTTTTCTTAGTTCACGTTTTGTTCTTAATTGTAAGCGCAGTAAATAATTGTAATATAAATAAATATTCATAAAAACATACTTAATTACTCATTGTCAAGTCAATTCGTTCATTACATACAATATTTATACGAACGTCTCATCACCTCTAAACATTTGTGTAACTTTTCATTTACAACTGAACATAACTTCCCTCCCTATTCCTATATATCAGCGCACTTAGCAGATATTAACAAACTCTTTAAAACATTCACCATGAAAGACACTTTATTAAAAACTTCTTTCATAAATACATCAGAAACATAATTTACGATTCTTGTTACCGTTGCGTTGTCAAATACAAGTGATTAAGTATTAAAGTTTGAGTACTACTTGAAATTGTTGTCAACTCGGAAAATATGGAGTAATACTGCTAGTAAGTTGTGTTGTTGTGTTATGTTATTAATGTGAGAGTAATTTTCGTGTTTAAAGGCTTTTCTATTAAGGTCGAAGCGTCAAGGTAATTAAAACGGGAAATTCATGAATCGTATCCAATCATTAATTTGAATTAATTTCACCATCATCATCATCATTTCAGCCAAAAGACGTCCACTACTGCCACATAGGCCTCCCCCAAGTGTCGCCACATTGACTAGTCCCGTGCGTCTCGCATCCAGCGGATTCATTAAATTAATTTATTCCCATTGTATGACTTTTTCATGAATTAGTAATTCAATGGGATTAAATGAACTTGGTCAGTTGTATTAATGACTATAACTCAGTAAATACTTACGTGTTATGGTTGCGAATTATATTTGGTCAACATACAGCCTGAAAAAAAAAAACAGCCTGACAGTGACCTTTTAAATTGCAAAAAACGTAAGAAATTTTAATTTCGCGAGCAACCCTGGCGCCACCTTAAATATTTTCGTTAATGTCATACATTTTATCAATAAGAGCAGTAAGATTGACTTATCGTTAATTTAATCGGGAATTTATGAAAAACTAGCTTTTGTGAGTGGCTTCGACACATTTACCCTTCTCTGTCGGGTAAAAAGTTCAGTTGCATCAAATTGTGCAGTGTAGATTTTCTCGAACGAATTATTATGTAAGCCGTAATTTATATAAGCCGTAAGCATCAATATTTTCTTAGTCTGTGTATTGTAATCAATAAAGCTTTATACACTAAACTTATAGGCAATTATGTAAATAATGTAAGTAATTTGTAATTGTAAGTTAAAGAACAGTAAGTCGGGAAAAAAACTTGTCTGAAATAAAAATAAATGATTGAAAATCAATGCTTTTGTTTTTGTTGTTGAACACTTTTGCGCCCCTATTTTAATAAGTCAAATAAGGTGCCGCATATAAGCCGAGAGCTCGTGGCTAACTAATGACAGACAGACAGCCCAGTATTCAAGGTTTTGCAGTGCTTGACAACGGCGTTTCGTGGATGGGTGACCATCCATTACATATCGAAAGTACGTTAAGTTATTGGTTCTGGCTGTCATTAAGATACACTTAAAGTACTTACGGGATAATATATCCGTAAGTACTTTAAGTGTAGTGAAAAACCGTGAAAGCCTAAAACAGTGTCATTAAGATCTTTGACAGTCGTTACAGGTAGTCAGTGGCTCGAAAGTCTGACAACCAGGCTTGTGGTTTGTGGAGGTCAAACAGGCAGTCGGTCCAAGTAGACTGAAAGCCGACCCCAATATAGTTGAAAAAAGAGATGAGGGAGCCGCACACGTATCGCGACAAACTCATTCTACATGTGATTATGCAGCACTCTCCAAACTGCAATTATAAAGGGTGTAAAACACCTCTTAACGAAGCCGGAAGGCACTTGTTCTACTCGTCATTGCGATATTTTTTTTGTTCTACATCATACCTGGGAACGTTCTAGTTACGGAGATATTGGGGGTTAAAGTTCCAACTTTTTGACAAGTATTTTTTTTAAATAAAAGTTTTTAATGGTAAGATTTTTACTTTAAACACCTCCATGACCCCCGTACTATTTAATCCATCCATCAGCACAGAGTCTGTTTTGAGTGCGTTACATTGAGTTCTACCACAAAACATAATTTTTCACCCCAATAAAAAAAATCGTTTCCATGCAATAATTTTTGCGTAAAGTTACTTAGTTTGATGTACAGAACGCTTGGTTGACGGCTTCGTGATGAGGTCTTTTACACCCTGTATTTTGCCTCTATAAGGCTGCCAAAAACCAGAGTGATATTTTATTCGCAATAAAATAAGGTTGTTGCAGAAGTAAAATAACAGTGACGGTAAAAGGACGGATCATTCCCACTAGTTCTACTACACAGTTCTACGGTAGAACTAGTGTGATTTTTTTCTAACTAGTCCTACGATTTCAGGTGGTACAAAATCGTAGAATTCATCATCATCATCAGGCTATTAATGTTCCCACTGCTGGGACACATGCCTCCTCTCTATGAGAGGAATTGGGCTATAATCCACCACGCGGGCCCGGTGCGGATTGGTAGATGTCACATGTCTTCGAATTTTTGGTTCTAGGACATGCTGGTTTCCTCACGATGTTTTTCTTCACAGTTTTGAGAGCAGTGGTGATGAAATAAATTACATAAAGTAATGGCCTGGGTTCGAACGGGATCCCTTTTTTTGCATAATCTTCTTTTTCCTAATATACTTTGGCATAACTGTTTTGGCATAATTTGTTTTGCCATAATAATACTTTGCCAATTTTTTTTTGGCATACTGTTTATGTTGACATAATCATCTTGAAGGCTAATTTATTTTGGCATAAATTGAATTTTGCATAATGTTACTAGGCATAATGACTATTAGCATAATAGTATTTAGGCATACAAATAATATAAATACCGGAATCAAATTTGAGTTATTTTAACGTATTTATTTTGAATTAAAAAATCATTAAGTTGTGCTACAAAAGTTAGTGACAGAAACGAATCGCTGCAAAACCGACTCCACGTAGTCTTGTCTGCCCTACCCCTAGAGTGTTATTTAAAATCGCGTAGGCACGGAGGGGCGAGGCGGCGAAGCCGGCCAGCAAGCCGAAGCCGCGGTGGTGAGCGTGAACCACATCTGCGACGATAAGCTCGCATGGGCCCGCCGGAGCCCCGCAGCGCCGGAGCCGTGACAGAAACCATGCCTGTTGCATGCTTGCCTAGTGCATGTTGCATGCTTGCTTGCAAGCTGCATGCTTGCTTGCTTTATGCTTGCTGCATGCATGGTGTATGCTTGTATAAATGTTTGCAAGCTGCATGTTTGCTGCATGCATGGTGTATGCTTGTTTGCATGCTTCTTACAGGGAAAAAACTCACATATGTTCACAATCAACTATGTTCAAAACAAATATGTTATGTACTACCTACTTCGGAGAGATGGATTTTTTCCAATCGTCAAAATAAATTGGTATATCCAATTAGGGTACGTCTAACATTTTAGGATTATGCTTCTTTGTTATGCCTATAAAAAATATGTTTTAGTATCATTATGCGTAAATCAATTTATGCCTAACAATTTTTGCTTAATCATTATTATGATTAGTTATATTATGCTTAAAAAAATTATGCGTAAGCTGTTATGCGTAAATAATGTTATGCGAAAATATAATTAGTAGTAACAAAAGTATGCCAAGTCTGTAGACTCTCAGACAGACAGTCAGTCTGTGGTCTCTCTCTGTGTCTGTGTCTGTAGTCTGTGTGTGTGTGTGTGTCTGTGTGTGTGTGTGTCTGTCTGTGTGTCTGTCAGTATGGTCTTAAAATGTTATGCAAATGGATAGGGAACCGGTTCGAATCCACGACTTACTGTTCGTAAGTCGGGGCCGCCACCACTGGGCCACCCCTGCTCTGTAGTTAGCTAGTTCTACCGTAAAATTGTGTAATAGAACAGGATTTAGTGGGAACAAAAAGTCCTATTAGTTCTACTGTTCTATTACACAATTTTACGGTAGAACTAATGGCCCATATCGTCACAGACATTAATTTGACGGATCGCTCGACGCATACTTACGTTAGCATTATGCATATCGGATAATACCTACATAACATAATGAACCTGGAACGTTATCAATGCTCTTAGGCCTCTATGTGATAGTAGTTCTGACCATTTTCAGTCACGGCGGCCAATCTCAAGCTCAGCGGAGATAAGTCATCGACGCGGGAGATATTACCTATAGTGCACAAGTGTGTGATTATAGTTGGTGCCAGTTAAGAAGACAATAGCGGTCATTGACCCACCTACATATTTTATTAAACTTCTTAACTTTGAAAACCAAAATTAAGCCTGTTCAATTCTTGAATCGTCATCTATCGTGATCTTCAACATTTTTTCTAATGAAAAACGATACATGGTTTATTTGTTTTGGTTCGTACGAAGAGATATTAGGGAAAGGGCAATGACCGCTATTCTCATCTCAACGGGCAAGAACTATAGACACAGGTGCACTCTTTCCTCGGCCGGAAAGAGATCAGGCGTAGGACCAATGGCTTAATTGGTTTTCCAAGACGCGGTGGTATCATACTTCTGAACTCCGGGTTGCTCCTGAGAAACTAATGTAGAAACCTAATAACACTGCCTGAACCAGGAATCGAAACCGACCTGACCTAAACAGGTGACTAGTTGGGCAAGTTAAGATTTTGTAGGCAACCAATTAAGGTTTTCTGGGTTACTTATAGTAATAGTGCACCATTGAATAGAGCTTTTCAAGGAGAACCTTTGCTAGTAACAAGACTTTCGCCAATTCGTAGTCCATTCGGAGTTATTGGCCTAAATAAGTGACTGTTTGAGTACCGAAGTTAAGATTTATTTTGTTAAGTCGACCGTTAAAAGACGTTTATAACACATTTGCTCGTAAAGGGTCTCTTATTTCACCCATTTCAATATCGTAATGTATCTCATTACGTACTTGTGCAGTCAGGTGATGTACAACGCACGGTTTATCAAGATGATCCGTCAAAAAGGAACGGTACCTACTTTTTTAAATCTTAGCAAAGAGTTTTTATGTCAGAAAAGTGGTCAACATTTTATGAATAAAATTAACTGTGGGCCTCAGTATTATATATAACATCATTGACTGTGGGAGATGAAATATAATAGATAAACATTTAATTCTTTAATTTAATAATTTTTGACAAAAAATTACAACCATTTATTATCTGTAACAAAAACACAAAAATATTAATTTACTTTATTAGTAATACTGGCTGTTTTTGTGTACACATACGTGCGCTTTGATAATTACAGCCTCTGCTTTAATATCGCCTCTGCTGTAATTTTCAACTTACCGCACTTATATCATAATGTACTATTACCGTACTTTATTAGTAATACTGGATGTTTTGTGTCTTTGCCTTAAAAAAAGCGCTGATGCGCGCGCATCGCTAATTTGTGAACAAGTAAAAGATTTATTCGTTTAAGGTGAATGCTCCAGGGTAGCCCGCGAAATTTAAATCTTCTTACGTTTTTGCAATTTACAGGCCAGTGCTAGGTTTTATAAATGTTGATTAAAATATTATTCGCGGTTGTAAGACGTATGTAGTTACAGATTTATATATTCATCAAAATCATCAATACAACCCTCAAAGTTCTTAGAGGTGTAAAAATGACTTTATCAAGGTCAAAATCATTCCTACACCTTTATGAACTTGGAGGGTTGTACTGATGATTTTGATCATTAGAATTCTGTAACTACATACGTCTTACAGTCGCGAACAATATTTTTACTAACATACAACCTAGCACTGGCTTGTAAATTGCAAAAACCGTGAGAAAATTTGAATTTCGCGGACTACCCTTGAGCATCAGCCTTAAGAAAGTCCGAGTTTTATTTATTTCCTCGCAAATATGTTATAAAAGGTCGTATGACATACGTGCGCTTTGATAATTACAGTCTCTGCCTTATTATAGCCCTCGCCTATGGCTCGGGCTAGCAATATCGCCTCGGCTGTAATTTTCAACTTACCGCACTTATATCATAATGTACTATTACGAGAGTAATTCGATAGTACTTTCGTGGTGGTCATAACATATTTGGTAGGTACGCACTTTGTTTGTTTAGCTTTGTATTTCATTTACACTTAGTTTCTCTATCTTTTACCAAGGTTTAGTACCTACGTGATTCTTAACCTGCCAAAGTTTAAAAGTTCGTCGATTATTGAAAAACAATAGTTTCATACAAAATTTCAATAACTACCGAGTCAAAATGTGTAGAACAGTGAACTGTGGCGTGGTAATGGTGTCGATTCTGTTGTGCACAAACTAAACTTAATTTAGGCTATTAGTACTATCTTTTACTAAAAGGCGGTGCAAGAAAAGGACGGCTATAGCTATGAACTAAGTTAGAGATGTCAAACTAGTTCATGCCTTGCGCTTCACCGTGTTTTTAGTCGACATGTTTTTACGTGCACCCTTCATTTGTATGGAAATATTAGTTCCAACTAAATTTGACAGCTCTAAATTACGTCCGTGTCTTTCTCTTTTTATTAGAGAGAAAAAGATAGCAATAGCCTAAATTAAGTTTAGTTTGTGCACAACAGAATCTACACCAATGACTTTCTAGCTACAATTTCAGGGTACAAAAGAGGCTCCAAATAAAACCAACAAATTATCATTACGTAATATTATATTTCGCAATAATTAAAACAACTAATGGTACATTTCTAGTGGTATATATGTATAACGCATGTACACGCCCGCGCCGGCAATTCCACGGGTTGTGCATAGTGCAGTGTTGACCGTCTCTCCTTTATGTACAAACATGGCGCGGGCTGGCTTATATAGAGTTATTTATATTAGGTACTATTACATATGTGTTTGGAAAGGATAGGAAAATGGAATGTGGCAAGATAGTTGAGGAATGTATCATATAGAATCGTTAAAACTAAAACATTTTTGAAAAGTTTTAAATGGAGAAAATGTTCTTGAAAATAATTAAATAAGAAATCTAGAGTTCCAAGAAATATTTTGCTAATTATCCCAAAAAGTGGTAGCGATATTAAAGATTAACATAATAACACGTTTTGCCACGTATCCTAACCAAAGCGATCGGTCATGCGAGCGCGAATGCGCAAATATCGCGTTCTAATGTCACTAATTTGTTCGGAAAAACAAAATAAAGAGGATGATCGCTATGGCTAGGACAATGATTTTTAAAAATCAGCATGATGCCATATACGTAATTTGAAAAATCAATAGATACAAGAAAATGTGTGATATCTTATTTATAATCGCTTAATTACATAACAAATGGTTTCCATATTTTTGTGTTTCTTATCAATAGGTACTTATCTAGACTATTTAAACTGTGTTATATACAATTTTGTGATCTACGTACGTACGAACATCGAACTTTTATACCTAAATAATAATTATATTTATTTACAATTTACTTAAGATTAAAATAAGGTGAAAATAAATATTCACAACAGTTGGTCGAATACTGTAGCGGTGATGTAAATTATTTACAAATTAAATTCTTATTTTTTTCTGAACACAACAAAATAGAAACGTAATGGCACAAATCAATTAACAACATCTAAATAAATAATTTATATAATATATGGATTCATACATAATTAAGTTAAATAAAATCTTGAGTTAAAAAAGTTATATGGCACTAATTTTATTATTGGCACACAATCTGTTAAAATATTACTTTTCAATAATACTGCCGATTAAACATACTGGTTTTTAGGTACTAGGTATTATGGCACATGAATTCACAATACAGCTTACCTATATTCCTCTTAAAATTGATGACACTAACATTATGCAGATGGTATTTATAAAACATGGGTTGAACTGCTTTATCCAACTCTATACACTTTGTTAACAAAGTGATGACGACATTGATTATAGATTGAAAGTTAGTGTAACATTTAGCAGTATTTGAAATGGTAACACAAAGCATTGACTGACTGACCCCTATAAACGTAGCTGATGAAACTGATCCTAGTTTAGAATATCACGCTTGTAACATCATTCGGGTCGTCGAATTCGAATCCTTACGTTCTTAGGGTCCCGAGTTCGAATCCCGGTAGGGTTAAATGATTGTGTGATGAGCATGGACATTTGTTTCCGAGTCATGGATGTTTATAATAAGTATGTGTATTTACAAAAAAAAAAAAGTATATGTTGTATATCAACTATCTGGTGTCCACGACACAAGCCTCGTTGCTTAGTGTGGCACTAGATTGCGGTGTGTAATGTCCAGCGGTATTTATTTATCATCCTTGCATTCTCTGAGGTGTTAGACAGGTGTTTGATACCATTCTTTCTACCCCAGCCAAGTCTACATAACGCTTGAATTCCAACAAAATTACCCTATCCACCTTCTACTCGTGATGTTTAGGCGGCTCATGCGCCTGCGACGTCGGCGGGTTATCGTGAGGCAGTAGCGGCAGCGGTGGGAGCGGCAACGGCAGCGGTAATGGCAGCAGTGCTCGGGACTGGAAGCTAGCGAGCTGGTGCAGGAGAGCAGCTGAGTGCTCGTGCGCCTTGCGACGGAGCTCCGCCACGCTGGATGAACGAGCCTCTTCTTTGGGGCAGCAGGGGCAGGGGGTGCCCCAACCTGAGGGAAAAGAGGGCTGGTTAGTTATGTGTTGGATGAAGGTTTAATTTTGCACTACTGTTCTAAAGGAATCGGCTTTTGGAAGAATTTCAATAGTTAGATCTGAGGAATAAATATCGTAGAATAAGAAAAGCTTTTGCTTCGAAAAGATGTCAAACTGATAAAATGTATGTACCTATTCGATAAGTATTAAAAAGTTAGCTTAAATCAGCTTAAATTAATTAGGTGCTATAGTTAGCCGTGTGGTATCCGGCAGAGTAGAATAGAACCAACTCAACCAACCCATTAATTACACTACGGGTGTCGTATAAGGCGACTAATGTCTGAGGCAGAACACCTTGCGCCTCCGTAGACGAGAGAATGGGCAGCACAGCGTTTTCTGTTAGTCTTTCATCACTGCGATCTCCAATCCGCCTGCCAAGCGTGGAGATTACGGCAAATTCCTCCCATCATGGGAGAGGCTTATGTCCAGCAGTGGACGTTATGGGCTGTTGTTGTATAGTTAACTTTCTAAGGAGCAATCTCTGATAGTAAGCTATTCCTAGAGACTCTAACGAGTAATTTTGGTATCAAAATAGAGCTTTCTAAGCTTCGGTTTTGTTGCTAGATAACCAATACGAACTCCGTTTTACAAAAACTTTTTTAAAGGGTTAACACAGCATGTCACAGTTGCTGTTAGTAGTCTGGTTTTAAGACGATCACCGATCAACTTAGCTACTGCTTGTGGATCAAAGAATAGGTATTCTTTTGTACTTTACCTTTTAGCGGGAAGAACGGTTGCGACAAGTGGTTGAGGTGTTGCGAGAGATGCGACAAATGTGGCGGCAGGAACAGGGGTGGTGGCGGCGCCGGGGGCGGCTCGCCAGCGCCTCCCGGGGAAGTGCGGAACGCGCCCGTACTACGACAAGGAGAGATGGTGATGTTAGTTATATGTGATTGGTACAAAATTGAGTACAGACTGCCATGATACACAAATCATTTAGTGCACCTAGACGAGTAGCCCAATTGCGTAACACTTCTTCAATAACAGTTCGAAGTATTTTGAAGGAATTTTCTAAACTATTTGCTCTACTTATTTTTTTTTTGCTTCCAAATTAATCAGCAAATGTAGTAGTAGCAGGGGCACCGTAAGCTGCCTCTGTTGATCGATTGAGTAGTTTTTAACATACCTATACAAGCAGCTTCTATCATAAATCTTACGAAATAAGAAAACATCTATTCTATTCTATTTTTATTTAATGGCAAGTAAAGCCGATGTCGACTATTCTGCCAATGTCGAGTGAGTTGAAAAAACAAGTGTGCATGACAAAAAAAAAAAAAAAAAAAAAATTATAAACTACAACGACTGACGGACTGATCTGAGATCGCAGGTTAAATTTTTTGATACCACGTGGATCTTGTCGGGTTAGTACGGGACTGAAACAAACAAAAAATATAAATAAATATTATAACTAAATTGTTAAAACATAAAATAAACGCATACCACACCCACATGCAGATTCATAATTTTATGTTATTGTGGCGGATGAAGGTCATCAGCGCCACAAGCAGTTCAGGGGAGGAATATGTTAGCAAGGAAGAGAAATTAGTCGGAAGAGGGATTTTAAATTTAGGGAGACGCCTATACAGGTCTAGAGGAGGGATGTTGTTTGAACATTCGAAGAAGATGTGATCCAGAGTGCCCTCTTCTAACCCGCACTCGCAAAGAGAGGAGTCCCGAATCCGGATTTTTTGCAAGAAAACAGGAGTACAACAAAAACCTAGACGAATACGACATAAGACGGATATGACAGGTTTGGAGACTTTCTTGTAGCTTTTAACCAAGGTTTTGGCTTTATAGTTGGTTGAACCGCGTAATAAAACTTGCCTTTTTTCCTTCCAGTATTATCCCATTGTTCCTGCCATGACGATTGGAGTTTAGTTCGTGGAAGATTCAATAAGTCATACCCCTGGAGACAATTGTGGGAAAGATCAGCTACTGTCGATGAGCAAGCATCTTTGGCCAAAGTATCAACGCACTCATTGCCCTTAATGCCACAATGACTAGGTATCCAAACTAGCTGAACCTCTTTTTGATTGACAGCACAAGATAATAAGGACGCGCGGGACGCTTTAATTTTTAAGACCAGAGAGCTGTGCAATTTACTTTTAAAAGGATTTTGTGTTAAGGCTTGCAGACAACTAAGACAGTCTGTGAAGATTACGGCTTTGTGTATGTTATGGTGTGACTCTATAAAAAGACAAGCTTCCAATATAGCCACACACTCGCCAGTGAATACTGAAGACTCCTTAGGGCACTTAAACTGCAAAATTATCCTAGAGCTCTGGTAATAGACCGCAGCTCCAGTGTGGTTAAGGTCTGTTAATTTCGAGGCATCCGTAAAAAATAATTGGAAACCATTCCATCGCTCGCCCACCACCGCATTGAATGCCAAGTTTGCTGACGGGGATTTTTTGGATATACAAATGTTGAAGTCAATTTTTGAAACATAACTTAAAACTTCATACGCAAAATTAAAAAGGGGCAATCTGGGGAACTGAACAATTGGACATTCTAAATTTAAAATTTGTCGAAAAGATTTCAGAATTAGGGGCGTTTCTTTATTTTTCCAGTAGTTGGAACTTCCGCATAAGGCATCTAACTCGTACAATTTTTCTATAAGGGGATGCGAAGTTCTACATATAAGTCTAGACAGAAAACGGGAGCCCAGATATTGACGTCTTAGTGCCAGAGGAGGTTCAGCACACTCGACCTGCAATGCGTTAATGGGGGAGGATTTCATACAACCTGAGATGATCCGAAGGCACTTAGACTGAACCCTATCCAGCCCAGCCAGGGCACCTTTGTTGCACGGGGTCAGGAGATACGTTCCATAGTCCAAAACACTACGAACCAAGGCATTGTAGACCAATTTCATGGTGTAGGGGTGAGCACCCCACCAAACACCCGCAAGAACTTTTAAAATTGAGATGGTTCTTTCACATCTTTGAATGAGGAAATTTATATGATGTTTGCCACTTAATTTTGTATCCAAAATGACGCCTAAAAATTTTACTTTATTGACTATTGGAATGTTTTGGTCTAAAATGTTAATTGCAACATGAGGAGTGCGTCTTTTACGAGAGAAGATTACTGCCGAACTTTTTGGCGCAGATAGAGACAGGCCATGGCTTAAAAGCCACTGATTCAAAGAATCCAGAGAGAGGCACAAGGATGACGCAGCATCGACTATAGAGGAATCTGTCACATACAGTGCAATGTCGTCGGCGTATTGTAAGATCTGACAATTGTTGTTTAGGCAGGACCCAATATCAGCCGTATACGGGTTGTACAGAAGGGGACTGAGGGGAGAACCCTGTGGGAGTCCCCTCCATATCAGCCTCTCATCGAACTCCTCTCCCTGGACTCTCAGGACCAGTGAGCGGGACATCAGTAGCTCACATATACATCGTATCATCTTAGCCGGTAGACTCAGCTGTTGCAGTTTTTGCCTGAGTACTGGAAGAAGTACACTGTCATACGCAGAAGAAATGTCCAGGAAGGAAGCTACAACAGATTGATTGTTGGAGAAAGCTAAGCGGATATCCGCAACCAAAATACCAACACTGTCCATAGTACCAAGTCCTTTTCTAAAACCAAATTGGTAATTCGGCAGTAAGTCTCTCGACTCAACAATCCACTCGAGACGGTTTTTGATAAGGTGCTCCAGTAATTTTGCTAAGACTGAAGACAAAGCGATTGGCCTAAGGCCATTCGGATCATCTGCATGTTTCCCTGGTTTCAATAGCGGGATAATAATTTGTAATTTCCATTCATCTGGGACCCAACCATTAATATAACAGAAATTTATAATATTCAAAAAGTAGATTTTTGCCTTTTCGCCTGAATGAGTTATAAAAGAATATGGCACGCCATCAATACCAGGAGCAGTGTCCCGTACATGTTTAAGTACCACTTTCAATTCCTCCAAAGTAAATGGCGCATCGAAAGGGTCCTCTGTTACATTTTGAAGGGATATGTTGACGCATTCAGAAAAAAGCGGGACGTATGGTGGAGCAATTTTATCATAAAAAAGTTCAGCTGTTTCCCTACTGATTGGAGAAGTAACTGATAGGGAGCACCCACGTCTAAACCTATTGATACTTTTCCAAACTGCCGACACAGGTGTAGAGGGAGACAAAGAGGTGCAGAATGTAACCCAACCCGCACGTTTCTTCTTGCGAAGGTGACGTTTGGTTCTGGCATTAATCTGACAGTATGCCAACAGATTTTCGGTGCTCATATCTGCATTGTAACACTCCTCGGCCTCGTTCCTGTCCCTGATTGCCAAAGTGCACTCTGGGTCCCACCACGGGGGTGAGGGGATTTTATTACGGGCACTGTTTTTCAACGGAAAGCAGGAATCAGCTCTGGAGGTGATGGCATTAACAAAACCGTCATAGCAGCTCTTGGCATGGTGGTGATCAGGAGGATCACATAAACTTGAATTTAAATTTGGCAGAACATCAGTTTTATCCTCCAATAATGATACAAATTTTGTCCAATCTGGTTTGGACAAGTTATATTTCAGAAGTGGAGGAGAACTTTTCTCTAAATAAGTCTTATTAACCAAAGATATTACAATAGGGTAGTGGTCACTACCATGCGACAAGGATGTACACTCCCAATGGGTCGAAGCTGCTACCTCAACTGAACAAAATGTTAGATCAACACAACTCTTTTGTTGTCCAGGAGGGGATCTGCGTGTCGGGCAACCATTATTAAGGCTACAGAGATCCAGATCATCCAAAATCTCAACCAAAGACGCACCAAAGGCATCACAGCGTTCAGACCCCCATCTATAGTGGTGGCAGTTAAAGTCACCCATGACTAAAATTGGTCCTTGAATATTTGAAAAAATGTTTTTTAAGACATCCAAAAATTCAGGCCGAGGGTGAGCAATGTATATTGAGAACACTGTAATGCCTTCCACCTTTCCTGCCACAATACTCATATCTCCTGTGAGTGAAGGCAAAGGGAGAGACAGAAGAGGGACCCGATTATTGACGAGGAGAGCTGAGTCTCCATAGCCATCAGGTCTGTCACATCTGAGGATGTTAAAATGTGGCATGCGGAAGCTAAGACTTGGGGTGAGCCAAGTCTCAGCTATAGAACAAGCTAGAGGCTTGTATTTATTTAGGAGGAATATGAGGTCGTGCTTTTTATGCCACACGCTCCTCACATTCCACTGAAGGAATACTAGGTGGGACGCCATTTTTAATTAATAAAAGTAAAGAGATAAGTTGGTCGGCAACGTTGGACGGTGATTGGGAATTGGGAGAAGAATGAGAAATAACGGTAGGTAGGAGTTTAATAAGGAGGTCAATAATAGTACCGGTATTGTCTGAGACATGGTTGTTATTAAGAGCACAGCCATTGGGCTGTGAGGGTTGGGGAGAACTAACTATCTGCTGATGGGCATTTTTATCATATGATGGGGAAAGGGGGGCATGGGTCCTGGGCTTAAGTGCCACAGTTTTGCGATAGGACTGGGAAATAGGAGTTTTGGCGATGTTGGCATAATTGCGGGAAACTGTTGGGATAATTTTACATGCCTCAGCATAGGGAATGGTTTTCTCTGCCATGACGGTCTTAATAGCCTTTTGCCTGCCATACTCAGGGCATGACTGACTATCAACGAAGTGATTGCCTGAACAAAGCACACAGAAGGCCTCGGCAACAGAAATGTTGCAGCCATCACCTGGGTGGTCGTGTCCACACTTATTACAGCGTGGTTTAGACCTACATAAGTTTGCTACATGACCAAATCTGCAACACTTGCGACATTGAATAGTTGGGTAAATGTACTGTTTAACCGGGAGGGACGTATAGCAGCAGAATATCCTAGGCGGTAGTACCTGTCCATCAAAGGTCAGAACACATGTTTCGGTGGGCTTCCACTCATTAACCCCGTCTCTTTGTGTTTTCCTGTTAATGCGTCGTACTTTCAGTATTTGACCACAACCTGAGGGCACAGACAAATAAGTCATGGCCTCTTCTTCAGTAAGTTCTGAGGGAACTCCAGTAACAACACCCATCCTAGTGATATTGAAAGAAGGGATTGATGCAGTATAGCTGTACTTGGTCAACAAACTGTTGATTAAGAAAGAGTTAGCGTCCTGAGGGGAAGCAAATTCCACCGAAACACGGTTTCTGCCGACTCTATTGACTCCACCACGAACAATGTTGGCAATGTTGTTGTTCATGAGGAACTTTCCGAAATTAACGGGGTGAAGGGTGGTGCCTGCATTTGGTTGGGACTCAATGCGTGATACGTGGACAATATAAGGAGCCTTGTCCATTGCCGAGTATTTAATACGCCCAATTTGGCTTCTTTGTTGCTTGCTTGGGAGGGACGGAGACGAGACTTTCTCGTCAACAGGACGCTTACGTGGGTTTTGTTGAGGTTGAAAAACCTGTGACACATCCATCGCTGTTGCACTGCATACAACATCCGCGAATTGCGATAGTGGGTTGAGTGGACTCTGTTCAAAACAAGTAGGACGAATATCAGGTGGGTCCGGATCAGGGGGCTTATTTCTATCCATCTTGGAGAAGAAGAGACTTAAAGCTAAACAATCACAATACAAACCTGTTTACGAACACAAGGACAACACAAATACACAACGACAAGTCACTAAAATACCGAAAAACTCTTAAAAACAGCAAAAAATTCTAAACACACGTGCTATCCAACAAACACCGTGGCCGAATCTCCAAGAAAACATCATTTTGAGGTAAGATTCTCAGATGGACTTTTCTAAACTCGATAAAGATTTTCAAATTTCTCACTTACGAAAAACATGCATGTCATGACATCCATCATGGCTTACGAAATTGTCCATGCTGTTGATAAAATTACATTTAGCAAATATATTTTATGAGTCATATTTACATACACAACAACTAGTTAACACGCAAAAATAAAAACAAAAATTATATTAGCTAGGTACTCCGAAAAAAATACGATACACATGCAATTTGATCAAAAGCGTACAAATACAATTCACTTAAAAAATCAATCTTTTTGAATTTCCATACGTCTAGATAAATAAAATGTTTTATTTAAATAAGTTTCACGTTGAAAGTGTGTGCGTTATCGATGTGAGAGGACTGGCTTTGATCTCGCAAACACAATTTGTGGGCAGTCGAGCGAAGCCGATTCGAGACGAGAGCGGGGTGACTCGACGCCTTCAATATTTGCAAGAACACAAGTAATAAGGTTGATTCAATGGTATTCTAATTTTGGTTATTCATCTGATGTAATCATCATCATTCTCTTGCTCTTATCTCCTCTGATTTTACGGATTCATGTGCGTATTGTATAATTATCACTTGCTTTGGTGACGGAAAACATTGTGAGGAAACCAGCATACCTGAGAGATATTTCTCGACGGCATGTTAAGAGTCCTATTACATTTTTTACGTAAATTCATGATTTTTGACGCAGTAATTCTCAGCAGCAGTAAGATATTTTAATTATTTTCCAAAGAATAACGATAGTACCATTCTCTTTCTTGTAAGTTGGAGTTACACATTTTCATTTTTCTTTTCGTGTAATTTATTATAAATATTTTACGAACTCAGTTTGCAAGAAAACCGTCGACGATGGAACTTTAACGCTCAAATTCACATAGTTACATTCAATTCTTATAAAAGCTAAAATTACTAAAAGATAAGTTGAATGTTTTACTTGTTTATTGGAGTTTTAGAATTTCTTTAAATTCCTTGAGTTTTCACGGAAACAATTGTAAAGAAATAGTAATTTAAGCCATAAATGTCTTAATTCAGCGTCCATTATATTCCAAATAAACTCAATTTTATCAAACAAATTAACATGATATAAAACTTCGATCTACATTCTATAAGTTTCATTAGTTTTCGTTTGTCAATATAATAAGACAAAAATACAATAAATACAATTAAAGTACCGACTATAATTCTCAATTCAGCTCGCTCCTCAGTTTCATGTCAGTCTTGTCTCTAATATTCATCAATATCAATCGAAAATCGTCCAAATATCGCTATTATTATCGACTCGTATACGCCGACTGAAATAATTTGATCCAGGAAGTAAAAATCAAAAATTTGCCTAAATAATGTAATAGGACTCTTAAGCCAAATCAGAGGACCATAAGCGGCTTAAAAACCCTGACACCAGGTTAGACACTAACCACACGATAAACGAAGATCACAATATTCATCTATATCTATACTTAATATTATAAAGAGGTAACATTTGTTTGTAAGTTTGTATGTAGGGGATAATCTCCGGAAGTAATGAACCAATTTTAAAAATTGTTTCACTGGTAGAAAGCTACATTATTCGTGAGTGTTATAGGCTATATTTTATTCCCGTACTCCCACGGGAACGGGAACTACGCGGGTGAAACCGCGGGACGTCAGCTAGTTTGGGATAAAGATAAAGATAATTTTATTTGTTAAAACATGCGTATACATGCAAATTAAGCGGATCGGCGCAGCATATCTTCTTCTTCCATACTTCTATTTTACTCGTCATCTCATCAGACACGTCCTCCTTTCTTGCCATATCATCCTTCACACAGTCCATCCATCGTTTCTTTGGTCTTCCTCTACTCTTATACCCATCCACATTCATACTCACAACTTTCCTCACAACATTTTCCTCATTCTTCTGTTGAATGATCTTGGTTAATGACATAATCATCATCATTCCCTTGGATACCTAATTCTCTATTAGACATCATCTCATGGGTCATCTTTCATACAGTATATCCATCTTGGTCAAATCCATCAGTGAAGGCAAATATCGAGAGTAAAACGACATGTCCTAGAACCAAAAATTTGAAGATATGTTACTTCCACCAACCCAAACTGGGCTCACGTGGTAGATTACGGCCCCACAGACAGGCCCAGAGACAAGGTCTATAACCCACTAGTGGGAAAGTAAAGGCCTGATTATGTATTGACATGTTTACTATCCAGGGAATTTTAAACGAGTCATCATCATCTGCCTAGCCTTTTCCCAACTATGTATGATGTCGGCTTCCAGTCTAACCGGCTGCAGCTGGCACCAGTAGTTGACATGGAGCGACTGCCTATCTGACTTCCACAAACCAGTTACTACTGGGTAGGTAAGACTGGTTGTCAGACTTTTGGGCTTCTATCTACTCGTAACGACTGTCAAAAATTTTAAACCAGTACGTGCAGGTAGCTAGGTACCGCTAGTTCTATTTGTTAACAAATCTACAGGTCACGTTGTACAAACAAATAGGTACCCAGCATTCATTGTCGAGTCTCTATATGACACAGTAACCAGTTACAAAGAATATCTGATGGACACTATATGAAGTCAATCCATGACGGTGTATCAGTCAGGGCTTTTCATCTTTATACATCAGGGTCGTTTTACGAGATTGAGTGACAAAATGACACAATAATAGTTAGGTAAGACAATGGTGTCGATTCTATTGTACACAAACTAAAATTAATTTAGGCTTTTGCTATCTTTTTTCTCTCTAATAAAAATGAGAAAGAGCCGGACGTAATTTAGAGCTGTCAAATTTAATTGGAACTAATATTTCCATACAAATGAAGGGTGCACGTAAAAATATGTTGACTAAAATCACTGTGAAGCGCAAGGTATAAACTAGTTTGACATCTCTAACTTAGTTCATAGCTATAGCCGTCCTTTTCTCGCACTGCCTTTTAGTAAAAGATAGCAATAGCCTATCAACACCAATATTATTTTAATTAGTTTCCACTATACATTAGTCGCAACAGCCGATTTTTTCGCTCTTTGAATTTTCCGATAGTAAAATAAATTATGTATGTAGTTGTATAATATTATATTAAGTTACTGTTAGCCTGCTTGCATCCCACTGCTGGGCAAGTGCCTCTCCCCTTGACTTTTAGTTTCACTAAGTACCAATTAAATACAAAACTAAATCACATTGCATGATGTTGCTTACAGAAACTATTGCAAAATTCAGCGTTAGGCGGCGCGGGCGTCGGGGGGAGGTAGAGTAGACAGAGACAATGAAATGAACGCTGGGCCGAGGTGTCGCGTCGCTCCCGCATTCCCTCAGTGCATACTTGATGTACCGCGACGGAGGACGGGACGAGGTATAGACGCAAGCGGATGCTGGGAGCAGCGAAAATAGAGAACGTTAGCAAATACTGTTGTAATTGTTGACAAAATCTTAATTTAAGAATGGGTTAAGAACTTGTAGATTAATCCTTACAGTTGTTTTTGAAGTGAAAACTTCTTTAGGCGCGTTGAGCACTTTTTGGGTGAAGGAAAAACATTGAACTCATCGTCACGTAACGTAACGTGCGGTCACGCTTCGTAGCCGTTCGTAGCACTCGTAGCATCCGCTACGGCGTAGCACCACATATGCATGCGCGGGGCATAACCAGTGCTACGACTGGGGCAGGGCCTGTGTACTTTTTGTTTTCACTTCTATCGGCAGTCCCCAAAGACTGCTCCGATTTTTTTTTAAACATTCCAAGTTTACTCTCAGTCATTGCAAACAATCATCGCAATTTATCAAATATCTAACTGTGTAGATTTTTCTTAAAGAGAGTTCACAAAATATCCGAGTGATTCTTAGTAAGGTAAAACAAATAATTTCGGGCTACTGATTACCTGTAAAGAATGTCAAAGATCGAACGTGCTTTTCGAAGCACGGTATAATATACAAAAGTTTTGGGGGTGACCACATTATTTTATCAAACCGGCTTGAACCGCGTAAAAAGAGCTTTAGTTATGTCCATACAATAAGAGCGAAAGAGACGCTAGTCGCCTCATCTTGCTTTAATTAGATGGACATCACTCCGTTAAAAAAGTCACAATACTTAGGTGAACATCACAACAAGCAGCCTACCAAAATCGCCCCCGCTACCGCTTATAGCTCGCACATCCTCACACAAATTCCCTCTGGCACTCGTTCAATGGAATCAAAGGATTTGCGTTCATTACCGCCTCTAATAATTGATGTGCGCCCGCGACACTAAAAGCGTTAGTGTCGGACCGTCGGCTACTTGTTTGTGCCATAGATCGGTATTGGCACTTCAATTCATCGGGTGTTGGGCTTTTTGGGGCAGATTTTTGGGTTAACACTTTGAATTGCCTTACCTCTCATTGAGAGGAGGCCGTGTCCCAGCAGTGGGAATATTATAGGCTGATGATGATAACTTTGAATTGCTATGATTTGGAACATAGCTTGACTTTATCATTTGTCATAGTAGTTATTTGTGGTTATTTTCAAAAAGCTTTACATATACCTACACTTCCTTTCATCGGGAGTAAAGTTTTTGGGGAGATTTTTAGATGAAAACTCACAGTGATCGTGTACTTATTTGATTTTACAAACAATTGTTTGTACGCATTTCCAATTGGAAATGCTTACTTATTTTTCCTTGTTCTTTTAAAAAATCATTAATTTACACATTTAGGTTGTTAATACATTATGTAGGTACCTATTAGATCAAACACAGTAGATACCTAAAAAGACTAGTGTTGTGTTGAGTTGTGTGTACTAGTGTTGTACCTAGTCTTATAAAGCAAGCAAGTTAGATTTGTTGTGAAAAGAGAACACTCAAAATTTTCGTGATTTTTGCTCAACTTGAGAAGGCCAGGTTTCACGGACGTAGCTATAGCTTTGACAAGGGGGGGGGGTCCCCAAAGTAAAAAAAAAACCCGACTGCGTAAAAATAACTAAGTAATAACTTTAAATAAAAACTGAAAAGAATAAAACAAGTTTCGGAGACAGAACATATTTACTGCAACAGTCGGGACCCATATTGGATGTAATGATTTTGGTCTAGATTATTTAATGGGTCCCAACTGATGCAGTAAATATGTTCTGTCTCCGAAACTTGTTTTATTCTTTTCAGATTTTATTTAAAGTTATTACTTAGTTATTTTTACGCAGTCGGGTTTTTTAATTTTTTTAATTATTTTTTTTTTATTTTATACTTTTTAGTTACTTAGATATACCAATTAAAAATCCTCATGATGAGCCCTTTATCGAGCCGATCAGGCTGCAGAGCGTGCCAAACATTTGAATTTGGCGCCAAAAATCCGCATTTTTTTTTTACTTTGATATACCCAGTGTCACTCTCACAGTAAATACGAATCTAACGACACCTCTCAAGCTAAAATCCATCGAGCCGTTCAGGCTGCAAAGCGTGCTAAACATTTTAATTTGGCGCCAAAAATCCGCCATTTTGTTTTTTTTTTATTTTGATATACCCAGTGACACTCTCACGTTTAAGACGAATCTAACGACACCTCTCAAGTTAAAATCCATCAAACCGTTTAGGCTGCAGAGCGTGCTAAAGAAATATACCCACATACATACATACACTCGAAAAACATAACCCTCCTTCTGGCGCAGTCGGGTAAAAACAGAGCTCTAACGCCAATTAAATCTATCATTTACAAATTAAACATTGCCTGCGACTATAGTGTGCAAGTATAGTCGCGGGTAAACTATAATTTATATAACTTAGATTACTCTAAGTAGGTGCCTTTAAATAAAAAGTTATACATAATATGTAATTTATGTATTGCAATTTTTATTCAAAAGTATTTTTTTTCTGTTGGACAAGTAAGATGATATGAATGGGGGGGGGGGTTCCAGACCACCAAAGGTTTGCTGGAATATGAGTAAGTTCAACACGAACAGCATCATCTGATTACAAGTACAACTCATCATCATCTGCTTAGCGTTTCCCCAATGTTGGGGTCGGCTTCCAGTTTGGATCAGTCGGATGCAGCTAAATACTAGTATTAGATGTAAGTTGTGTTGTGTATTTAGATGTAAGTCTTACCAAGGGGTATCGTATGCTGGGTAATACGATAGTTAACTATAACTATCTTATTACCCAGCATACGATACCCCTTGGTAAGACTTTTTGTCACAATTTCGGGCCACTGACCACCCGTAACGACTGTTACAGATCTACAAATGACAGCCTCCGACCAACGGCTTAACGTGCTTTCCGAGTCACGGAGGAAACTCGGTATGTATGGGGTGATCACCCATCCACGGACCAACCTATGCAAGCGTGGCTAAGCCTGAAGATCGGCACGAGCTCCTCTAGATTACCAGTACAACTAGTCTGGTATAAAATAAAGTGCAAATTATTAAGACATAGTTTGGTTACAAACTGATTTAACCCCCCGTATATTACGCCGGTAATTACAGACACAATTAAGAAGCCATTGTCTCGCGTAGATCTACGTTACAAATGCGAAGGGTTAAATATTATTAAATCTCATTCAAATAAAAAAATCAAGTCTACTTCACCTAACAGTCACAACCAATCAAAAAACCACAATTTTATTGAAACAACCCTTACCCTCACCCCCTAAGAAAATCTTTTCCATCCACAGTCTTCAGTATCAATGATTCTCCTTGCAGCCCAATTCTATTATCTACATCGGGGGTCAAGTTAGGATTGTGTAACGAAGCGCGTCTCTATTAATTGATTTTAGAGGGCCGGGGGGAGGCAGGGGACATTTGGAACATTTGGAAAATGTCCTCCTTGAGTCCCCAGTAATATGAATATTCAACTAGAGTAGAAGCGGCCTGGTTGGAACAAAGAGAATTAATATTACAGCTAATAGCGTTAATGTTTTGATTAAGACACGCCTGGTGAAATTGAGTGGCATGTAATATTCATAAACGATGTTAAGTAGTTATTTGTAGATAGAGGTTGGTAGACTCGGCGCGTGTTGGGGTGTTGGGTGTGATTATAGTTTGGATTACGCAGTAACTATCTTGGTTTTGTGTTGAGCAATTAAAGAGTTCTAACTCTACTCGGTGAGTGAGCAGCGGTGGCCCAGTGGGCCACCACTGCCTCGACTTTCGAACAGTAAGTCGTGGGTTCGAACCCAGGCAGGCGCATTACTTTGTGTAATTTATTTCATCACCACTGCTCTCAAAACGGTGAAGGAAAACATCGTGAGGAAACCGGCATGTCATAGAACCAAAAAATTCAAAGACAGTCATGTGACATCTACCAATCCGCACTGGGCCCGCGTGGTGGATTTAGCCCATTCCCTCTCTTAGAGAGGAGGCCTGTGTCCCACCAGTGGGAACATTAATAGGCTGATGATGATGAAATCTACTCGCAGGACATAGGGAGCACAAGAATATCCTTATAGCGCGCAGTGGGGTTTAAATTTTATGCAATTATATTGGTTAATATTTCCACAGCTCCACTCCTCTTATATCTTCTACGTTCCAGTGGATAGGCAGCCTCAGCGAGAACTTTTTCAACTAAATGAAAAGTAAGTATAAGTCGACTTGCACAACAATTTTAAACTATAATACAGTGCTTAAAGTTTATTTATGTTTGGGTGCTGTAAAACGTAAAATGGTGATGAGATATAAATTCCGTGGCTGAATTAATAAATTAGGTGGCATTGTATAAATAAGAAGGACAAGTTAAGATAACTGTTGATAAACATAATAACCAACCAACATAATAACATAATTGTTGATCGCTTTCAATAGAATATTTAGTTGGCGTTGTAAAAAAGACGAATTAGTTTATTAGAGGCATTTTCCCCTTGCTTAGTTATAAAATGAGAAGTTTGATCGCGTGGCCAATAAAAAACATTGTGGCTTGACTATACTTGATAATTTCTCTTTATGTTTGCTGTATTGTACAATTTGCACACCAGAATGTACGGTCGAACAAGCTATTTGAGTTACAGTTCAACCAACAAACACCAAATAGGTTTTTCGACCGTACATGTCAGAATATGGATAAAAACACCAAAAATGTTTTCTTCTTCTCTTTTTCTTCCATAATTAAACTCCTGAATGAAATTGCAACTAAGACATATTGTCGATATTAATAAAATTAGCTTTCAGCAGCTTGATTAGGCTTTTGAAAGGAGATGATCCTGTTTTTTCCAACAGACTTAGGAATACCTAACTACCTACTATAATACTTGAAACCCATCATCATATTTCCACCGTCTAACGTCGCCTACAACAAGCCCATCTAGATACCTAGCTAATATGCAGGAACAGCTTCTGTAACCTATATTTAGTGTTGTGTGACGGCGCGCGGTCGCCACGGTAATGACGCCGTTCAATTATTCATGCAATTAACTGATTATAGCAACACTCCAGCCACCCCCCCGCACCTACCTCCCGCCGCCTCTCTCCGCTACACCCCGCGTAAGTAGGCAACTAGTAGATGTAGTGATATGTAGGTGTATGGACATGTGTAGCGCTTGTGATAGTCTTCATTGTGAAGGCAGTTTTGCAAGGTTATATCAGGGGTAATGAAAAGATGTTTTTAAAGATGTTAATTGACAGGTTCCGTCCGAACTGGAAGGAGGACGCGCGGGTTCGCGAGAAGTGGAAAGAATGGAGGGAGGCCTTTGCCCAGGAGTGGGACAGAGCAGGCTAGAAAAAAAAAATTGAAAGTTGAATTTTACAAATTAACGTTGATATGCATTGAAACCTATTTTTACCCGACTATGGCAAAGCCAAAAGAAAGGGTTATGATTTTAGCAGTCTTTGTATTATATAAGCCGTGTGGTATCCGGCAGAGTAGAATAGGACCAACCCATTACACTCACGGGTGTCGTATAAGGCGACTAATCTCTGAGGCGGAACACCTTGCGCCTCCGTAGACCAGAGAATGGGCAGCAGCGTTTTCTGTTAGTCTTTCATCACTGCGATCTCCAATCCGCCTGCCAAGCGTGAAGATTACGGCAAATTCCTCCCATCATGAGAGAGGCTTATGTCCAGCAGTGGACGTTATGGGCTGTTGTAGTGTAGTAGTATTATGTATGTTTGTATTTACATATGTTCCTCCGTAGCGCCTAATCTATTCATCCGATTTATATGAATAAGATGTCAATCGATTTGTTAATATAACCCGGGTAACATAGGTTACAATTTAACCGACTTCAACAATATGAGGAGTCGATTTTATCTTGTAAACCCCGAATTTCATTAGAGCGTGAATTTTCAGTAGCTGGTTTTTTTTTCGTTGTAGTATACCACACAAATTCTTGTTCATTTATAACCTTATCTTCAGCTTCACAACGAACGGTGAATCAATCTAGGTAATACTTCATTAAAATTCTCATCATTAAATAGAGCTAGGTACACCAACTCCAAGGCATCCAATTCTGGATAAAGCACATCCTCCATCATAAAACCTAGTTTTGCAACAAAAAGCTTTTTATAAGCTTCATCATCATCATCATCATCATCTAGCCTGAAGACGTTTCCCCAAGCGTCAGCACATTGAACTATCGTCTTGCTTTATCAGCTTGAACAGTACCTACATTCTCCAGACCAACATAACATATCATCATGACGCCTTGTAATCCCTGAAGTGTTACAACAACAACAACGGCCCATAACGTCCACTGCTGGACATAAGCCTCTCCCATGATGGGAGGAATTTGCCGTAATCTCCACGCTTGGCAGGCGGATTGGAGATCGCAGTGATGAAAGACTAACAGAAAACGCTGCTGCCCATTCTCTGGTCTACGGAGGCGCAAGGTGTTCTGCCTCAGACATTAGTCGCCTTATACGACACCCGTGAGTGTAATGGGTTGGTTCTATTCTTACTCTGCCGGATACCACATGGCTTAAGTGTTACAGAGGTGTACCTAACAAGTACACCCACATTTCGCCAGTTATGTTTAAATACCATGTAATATGGGGCGAGCATATTGCCATCGCGGCACAATTGCAGACTCCGTGGGTGCTACTGAGAAATTCCCGATGAAAAAACCCAATAACACTTTGCCCGACCCGGGAAT
This sequence comes from Xestia xanthographa, assembly GCA_905147715.2. Classification (NCBI taxonomy): domain Eukaryota; kingdom Metazoa; phylum Arthropoda; class Insecta; order Lepidoptera; family Noctuidae; genus Xestia; species Xestia xanthographa. Next base: position 7,753,790 of record LR990660.1, on the reverse strand, counting down.
CAAACCCAGAACCTCGTGCTCACCAGGCAGTCCAGACTAACCAACCACCCTTTCAGTAACTCCCAATCCCAAAATAGACTAACTCCACGAAATCAACTAGGAGAACATACATTGTACTAGGATAACATACATTGTACTAGGAGAATTATACATTGTACTAGGAGAACATACATTGTACTAGGAGAACATACAAACATGCACACTGAGAACTAACAACAAGACCATAAGGCCGTCACCACCCCGTAACACATAATTACTGTCAATTTATCACCGTGCATTATTAATTCTTCATTTGTGCAGCAGTGTGGGAGGTAAGTGTGTATTCAGTTAGTAGGCCGAACTGTGTTTGTATCAGTTATTCATGGGGACGTGTCAGGCATTTCATGAGGTTAATATCAAAGGCATAGACAATCAAATGATAGAGAATAGAGATTACGGAGACGGGCGTGTGATGGAGCCGAGTTTTTTCGGTAAATGTGTTTTTGTTTAGTTGTAGTAGAACACAACACTGATTTCGAGCATTTAGTGGCCGATCACTGGGTATAGCAGTATTTCTGGTTGAGCTACTTCTACGAATCTATAAATGAAGGGATGAAATTAGTAAGTCATAGTAGAAAAAAAACCGGCCAACTACGAGTCGAACTCGCGCATGAAGGGATTAATTAATTTTGATTATTTGTTGTTATAGTGGCAACAGAAGCACATTCTGTGAAAATTTCAACTATCTTTACGCACGGACGGACGAACGGACAGCAGGGACTTAGTTATAGTATATACTATTTATTATATTATAAGGGTACGGAATTACACTGTATCTATGACTGTATAGATTGGTTTATAAAGACTGGGTAGCATAGCATTTTTGAAACTCTTTTAAAATTGATCAATAAAGAATGTAGAGGTTTTACGTTACGCGCTACGAAAGCCTACTTTTCGTAGCTCGTAGCACGTAGGCTTTGCTACGTCACGCGTAGCAACTGGCGTAACTACCTCAACTGACTAAGACGAAGATAAAAAATAAATAAACAGAAAGAAAAAATAAACAAGACTTATTCATATTTACAAAACAGAGTAACCACACAAGTCGTATACATTTAAATTAGCTAATTTACAGCGTTACTCGCAAAAGGAAAATATTAAAGCCTCGTAACACTCAATTTATGTATATCTTTAAGGAGCAAATTTAATTCTTGTGCGAAGGTGGGAGGAGGCCCGCGGAGAGGGGTCTAATTGGCAATTTTCTCTTTACGCCATTTTTTTCAGCTTTTAAGGAGAAAAATTCGTTAATGCATATTTAATAGCTGTAATCGTCTCTCCCTCTCAAGATATTACAAGCCACCGACTCCCTCTTTTAAATACAGTGGTATGTTTTTAAATTTTATACAATTTGTTTATTTAGTCATTTATAGTCAGTCCCGAAAATATTGGTCAGTATATTTTGTTTCTGAGACATGAATAATAGGGTATATAATATGCATGATGTTTTATCACTCTAAACAAAGCGTCTTAACATCAGAAATAGCAAAGTGATTTTTTTTTTTTAATTTCTATAAAAAATACTAAGTTATAAGCATTTGAAACTGCTGATTAGACAGAGAGATCCGATACAGCGAATGACGTCATTCGCTTCATCGACGTACAAAATCCATACTAAATTCCGTTTATCTAGAAAGAGATAGAAACAAAAGTTTAAATGGTTATAACTTTTGTGTTGTTTGGCCGATTTATGTCTTGTTTTCGCTTTTTGTCATTATTTTTGTAGTACTTAAACATTCCGTATCGAAATTAAAAAAAAGAAAATTTATGCATATTCCCTATTGGCTGCTGCTTCATACCTACTCATCGACATATATAGAATAATAAGCCGTGTGCCCACCTCTTAAATCTCATTTTTTGCCAACGACTTACAGTAACACCTGTATCAATAAATAAGTCATCTGATTACTTGAAAAAAAGTAAATACTTAAGTTGCGTTTTTAGGGTTCCGTAATCAACTAGGAACCCTTATAGTTTCGCCATGTCTGTCCGTCCGTCTGTCCGTCCTCGCTTAATCTCTGTGACCGTTAGCACTAGAAAGCTGAAATTTGGTACCAATATGTATATCAATCACGCCGACAAAGTGGTAAAATAAAAATATGTAAAGTGGGAAGTATTTTTTTTTTTTATTTCAACCCTAACGTGTGATATATTGTTGGAAAGGTATTTAAAAATGAATAGGGGTTTCCTAAAATAATTTTTTGATAATGTCAATAATTTCGAAAATAATCGCTCCAAAAGTAAAAAACAATGTGTCCCCCCCCTCTAACTTTTGAACCATAAGTTTAGAAAATATGAAAAAAATCTGAAAAGTAGAACTTTATAAGGACTTTCTAGGAAAATCATTTTGAACTTGATAGAAACACCAGTTTTTGTACAAAAAGTTGTACAAAATAATTTCTGGACTAAGTTTGCAGTATATTCGTATATGCAAGCATTTTTACATAATGGACCTTTAAACTCATAAGTGGGAACGCTTATTGTGACGGACGGGAAACTACGGAACCCTACACTGAGCGTGGCCCGACACGCTCATGGCCGGTTTTTATTTGTAATGTAGTTTAGTAATTGCTTGATGTTAGAACTGTCAAAAGTTTGCTTAGCTTTCTTTGACGGTTCTTCATCATCATCATCATCAGCCTATTAATGTTCCCACTGCTGGGACACAGGCCTTCTCTCTATAAGAGGGAATGGGCTATAATTCACCGCGCGGGCCCAGTGCGGGTTGGTAGATGTCACATGTCTTCGAATTTTTTGGATCTAGGACATGCTGGTTTCCTCACGATGTTTTTCCTTCACCGTTTTGGGAGCAGTAGTGATGAAATAAATTACACAAAGTAATGCGCCTGTCTGACGGTTGTTACTTCGTTTAAATTCCTGTCTATTGCATAAAAAGGGTGACCATAGGTAATTACTTAAACTAAAGTAATTACTTTATGTTGATTATAGATGCTAGTGTAAGACTTGCTTTCATTTACTTTATTGACGTAATTCCGTCAACGCGCTCTTGTAATAGGTTAAATCAATAAATGGATACTTATGTTTTATGTCGTCATCTGCCTAGCCTTTTCCCAACTATGTTGGGGTCGGCTTCCAGTCTAACCGGATGCAGCTGAATACCAGTATTTTACATGGAGCGACTGCCTATCTGACCTCCACAACCCAGGTAGTACTGGGTAATACGATACCCCTTGGTAAGACTGGTTGTCAGACTTTTTGGGCCACTGACTACCTGTAACGACTGTCAAAGATCTACAAATGACAGCCGGGACCAACAGCTTAACGTGCTTTCCGAGGCACGGAGGGAACTCGGTATGTAAGGGTGGTCACCCATCCACAGACCAATCTAGGTAAGCACGGCTTAACCTAAAGATCGACCCGAGCGGCTGTTATTATTTGGCCACGAGCTCCTCGACTTATGTATTATATTCACCCTTATCTTATTAATTGATATGACACTCATTATAATTGCATATTGGATTCACCCAGTGAATAACATTATGAGTTCACAGCAGGGTTATAAGAGGTATCAATATCCCGTATCAATCACCCCACCCGGTTTGAATACTTTCGAGTATTTTAATTCACTGATTAAGCTCAAATACACATTCAGTATTAAATCTGATTGCTTTTATTGGCTGTAAATACACAATAAACGTTATCTGATTGCCGGCTAGCTTTTGTTTAAAAGTATTCAAGCTTGTTATTAAAACAAAATGCATAAAACAGCAATTGAAGGTTTAATCCTTATTTTAAAATACGTTGTGTCTACGGAGGGGGTTTTTAAATAGACTAAACGGAAGCAAAGATCATAATCTGCCTAACTTTTCTCTCTTATAGGGTCGGCTTCCAGTCTGACTGCAGATCTGACCCCCACAAGCCAGTTACTGGGTCATACGATCATCGATACTCCTTCGTAGCTTGACCAAAAACAAAGCAAACTATAGTTGGTGCCAGTTAAGATGAGAATAGCGGTCATTCACCCACCAACTTTGAAAACCAAAAATAAACCTGTTCAAGTTTTGAATCGTCATCTATCGTGATCTTCAAAATTTTTTGTAATGAAAAACGATACATGGTTTATTTGTTTTGGTTCGTATGAAGAGATATTAGGGAAAGGGCAATGACTGCTATTCTCATCTTAACTGGCACCAACTATAATCCTAATCGATAAGGTCAACTGGTAAATCTATACTAATATTGTAAAGAGATAATAAGATTGGAAGTTTGTATGTAGAGGAGAATCTCGGAACTACTGTTCCGATTGCAAAAATTCTTTCAGTAACGGTAAAGCTATATTATCCCCGAGTGTTATAGGCTACATTTAAACCATCCCTGTGTTAATTTCCGTATAACGGGAGCGAAGACGCAAGCAAAACCTACTTTATAATTTTCTACCTACAATTCCATATTTTTTCATATAACCTTGCTCACCAATCCCTCCCAATAATCTAGAAACATAACCCATTGCTGATATCCCATCCCCAGCAACTATCTCTCAAGGGGTCCTTGCCTCTGTGGGTCCGCGATCATTTTCTTTGAGTCCGCCATAATCCCGCTTCTCCTCATGTATAATGCGCGCATATAAATTTCAATTTTAAACCGGCCGGGTTCAAGTTTCACCCATTTGCGGAATTACGTGTAGGGTAGATCGGGGTAATCTGGTAATGCGTTTGCGACGCGACCTTATAAATAAACAAGCTTTCTTTTGCACTCGTCTTGAGTTTTGCGCACGTTTTTTTATTATTTTATTTTTGCTGTATTATGTAGCAAGTCTGAAGCTGCAGTAAGGAGATTCGAGCACTCACATAAATTAGACTGAACTACTGAAATAAACAGCTTTGTTTCGAATTATGACTGTTGTTCTAGCTTGGCGTTTATACAATTTTGATATTTTAATACTCTCCAAAAGATTAGGTACTACTTCTGAACTTATTCATAAAAAAAACCGGCCAAGTGCGAGTCGGACTCGCACACGAAGGGTTCCGTACCATTGACTACATTTAGTATTTGTTGTTATAGCGGCAACAGAAATATCATCATCTGTGAAATTTCAACTGTCTAGCTGTCACGGTTCATGAGATACAGCCTGGTGACAGACAGACGGACAGACGGACAGACAGCGAAGTCTTAGTAATAGGGTTCCGTTTTTACCCTTTGGGTACGGAACCCTAAAAAAAGGATAAACTTGTCTTAAGGTCTTCGACATTTTAAAACACCTTTTAATTGACTAAAATAAACTCGAACTCAAAGCATTTAATTAAGTAAATGTCAAAAAAAAGCGAAGCTACAGTCTCAGTCACAAATGCGTGTTATACTCAGTATTTATCTAATTGTCATGCAAATTATTAACCGCAGAAAACATTTTAAAATAAAAAACCAATGAGTTACTATTAACCCTCTTTTGAAACTTACACAAGTATAAAAATAAACAAATACTTGTACAAGTGTATCTAATGTTAACTGACGAAGCATCAGCCCCACTTGATTGCAACAGTTGTACAACCGAAGTCAACCCTCAACCGCTCGGGGTTATATCAGAAGTCGATAACAACCCTAATACAAGGGGGTTGAGAGAAAAAATATAGCGGCTTTGTACTGGTGATTGTAGCAGTCGGGTTGTTGAAATGTTGAATACTAGGTGTTTTTAGGGTTCCGTACCCAAAGGGTAAAAACGGAACCCTATTACTAAGACTTCGCTGTCTGTCCGTCTGTCCGTCGGTCCGTCTGTCCGTCTGTCTGTCACCAGGCTGTATCTCATGAACCGTGACAGCTAGACAGTTGAAATTTTCACAGATGATGTATTTCTGTTGCCGCTATAACAACAAATACTAAAAACAGAATAAAATTAATATTTAAGGGGGGCTCCCATACAACAAACGTGATTTTTTTGCCGTTTTGTCTAATGTATAGATAATGGTACGGAACCCTTCGTGCGCGAGTCCGACTCGCACTTGGCCGGTTTTTTTAGGGTTCCGTACCTAAAGGGTAAAAACGGAACCCTATTACTAAGACTTCGCTGTCTGTCCGTGTCCGTCTGTCTGTCACCAGGCTGTATCTAATGAACCGTGACAGCTAGACAGTTGAAATTTTCACAGATGATGTATTTCTGTTGCCGCTATAACAACTAATACTAAAAACAGAATAAAATTAATATTTAAGGGGGGCTCCCATACAACAAACGTGATTTTTTTGCCGTTTTGTCTAATGTATAGATAATGGTACGGAACCCTTCGTGCGCGAGTCCGACTCGCACTTGGCCGGTTTTTTTAGGGTTCCGTACCCAAAGGGTAAAAACGGAACCCTATTACTAACACTTCGCTGTCTGTCCGTGTCCGTCTGTCTGTCACCAGGCTGTATCTAATGAACCGTGACAGCTAGACAGTTGAAATTTTCACAGATGATGTATTTATGTTGCCGCTATAACAACAAATACTAAAAACAGAATAAAACTAATATTTAAGGGGGGCTCCCATACAACAAACGTGATTTTTTTTCCCTTTTGTCTAATGTATAGATAATGGTACGGAACCCTTCGTGCGCGAGTCCAACTCGCACTTGGCCGGTTTTTTGAATGCTTTTTTTTAACTCATTCGAAATGCTGAGAAAAACACAGAGTTATAGAATAGCAAGTTTGTAGGATCAAAACCAACTACACTATCCTGCAAAACTAAGTACAACACATTTAAAATTTCATTTTTTTCTAAACTTTAAAGAAGTTAGAGATTTAAAATAAAAAAAACGTTTTATAGCAATTTTTAGCAGCTTTCTTAATTTTTAAGTACAAAATTAAACTCTTTTTCGATTTATTTTTGTTTCGAAATTATATCTTGTGTACTTAAGGGCCTACCCCATGGCACACTAGCGCCACTTTAGTAAAAAAATCAGAACTCGTTAAATACACAATTAATATAAAATCTGATAGACAAAATCAATCTTTTGGTCTTATAAATTATTTACGTCTGCCTATCTCATTGAAACATAGCTCGCTGTCGTTACAGATACAAAATGGAAAAAAACGGCCGTTTTTAGCAATTTTTCTAACTGTAAATACAGTATAGCAATTTTTCTAACTGTAAGAAGTATATTTTAATGAATTAAATAGACGTCAATAATCTAGAACTCTAAAGCATTGATTTTGTCTATCAGATTATAAATTATATTTGTATTTAACGAGTTCTGATTTTTTTACTAAAGTGGCGCTAGTGTGCCATGGGGTAGGCCCTTAAAAAGTTATTGCAATTTTAAAAGTGTGATACTTATTTCTGCGGGTACCTGTGTAAATAGTTGGCTTTGATCCTACAAACGTGTCACAAACTTTTCTGTTTCAATAACCAATGTTCACCATGTGTACCAGAGATAGCTTATTGGTGTAACCCTCGGACTACTAAGTCATAGGTCCCGAGTTCGAACTCAAGACATGCACCTGTGATTTTTCGGCTTCAAGTGATAATTACATCTAATTATGAGTACCATACCTTTTTTTTTTTCGGATGGGAAATCATCAAATGACTCCTCCCGCTCTGGGCGGAGCAGGAGGGAGTGTCAGACTTTTACTGACTAAAACCCATCCATGTTCCTTCATCGCCCTTTGTGTTCCGGGGCCACGGTATCTCTTTCGAACAGTCCCGCAACCCCGGATGAGTACCATACCTACCACGTAAATATCTATCAGGTACAAGTAAGTAAGTATCAAGCAAGTTTTTTTTACGAAATAATATATCCTACCTATTCATCATCATCATCAGCTTATTAACGTTCCCACTGCTGGGACACAGGCCTCCTCTAAATGAGAGGGAATGGGCTATAATCCACCACGCGGGCCCAGTGCGGATTGGTAAATGTCACAAGTCTTCGTTTTTTTTTGGTTCTAGGACATGCCGGTTTTCTCACGATGTTTTCTTTCACCGTTGTGATAGCAGTGGTGATGAAATAAATTACACAAAGTAATGCGCCTGTCTAGGTTCGAACCCACGACTTACTGTTCGTAAGTCGGGGCCGCCACCACTGGGCCAACGCTGGTCTCCTACCTTTTACTTTCAAAATATCCTCAATTCCCTAGTAAGTCTCGTCAGCCATCAATCGGTAGTAATCCGTCAGAAACAAATAATAACATTTGCCCAAATCCACCGTCGCTAATGTAGCCGCGTCTCCCCGCGGACTTTAAACTGCTTACTGATGGTTTAAAAATCCCCGACCTCCCCAATAGAGCTTATAAGCCGTTCGGTAAGAGCTCCTTTACAACAATACGTGATTTTTAAAACGTATTTTGTTTGCTATTATTTATTTAAGTATTGAATTTTATTGTACCTAAGGGTTTTTTTAATCAAAGATTTTTGTTACTTTCAATATTAGGATTCGAAGTATTCAGGCTGGAATTGATTGTTAAAAGATTACTTCTCAATCTCTTTATTTTAGAAATGATAAATCATAGGTGTTTTCTCTGTAAATCGGTTTTAGAAAACACGTAGGTGATTAGCGTCTGGACATGGAGTCAACGTACTATCAACTTCGTCATAAAGTTACTGCAATGGATCTTAAAACTCAAACTCCAACACCCGATGAAGTTAACCATAACTAACACTAATAAAACACCAAACATATTAATCTAATAAAGGGGGTTATTCTCAACATCTCAACGAAACTGTGGGGTATTCTCATGAACGGAATCGAAACTCATTCGTTCAAATTACGCATATGAATTGAGACAGCATTATGTCGTTTGACTCATAAATTTCAATGAGACCATCGCGAGTTATCAAATTAGAAAAATTAAAAGTGATAAATAAAGTCCAATTAAGCGTTATTGCGTAAAAAAGGCATAAATTAATGCGTTAGTAGTGCGTTCCGGCGGGAAAACATGTGACGTATGACAACTGACGTAGTGATGTGACTGATCGTAACGTTGTGTGATTTTTTGCGAATTGTTTCATGATTCGTTAGGTAGTTTGATGTTATTTTTGCGTGTATTTGGATTATTGAAGTCTCGTTAAGAATGCTTTTGAAACAAGATATCGAATTTTGCAAGGATTGCAAAAGATTGCTCTAAAATGCAGCCAAATTTAAGTTATGATTAGATATGAATTTAGATATGAGATCATTTGCAGTAACAAAAATGTCTGTTAAAATTAAACAGTACGCCAGCCAGTGTTGAACCTATTACTATCTCATATTGAGTAATAGGCCTAAATTTAGGCTGACCTTTAAAGAACTGGTAGTTATTACTCTGTAAATAAATCCGTTATGAACTTTTGAACTTTCCGGTGGGTACTTTAGAGACCTAAACCTCTATGATGATATGAAAAGAATATCAGGCACGTTACAAATAAAAAAGGAAATAAAATAATAGATTTGAAATAAGAAATAAGTATTCTACTAGTTGGCCTAGGTATCCGTAAAAGTGTGACATGTAAAAATATGATAGCTTTCCAATACTTATCTGAGTTCAATCATATAAAGATCTTTTATTTAAATAAAGTAGGTAGGTCTAGGTACCAGCTCGTGAACTGGTATCTTACAGTACATTCACTTCAATGAATACACTGCACTAGTACTTACGTAATTATTGCCATATAGTATGTCCGTAATAAACTGTACATTACTCAGAGCGGTCGTAAAATTAGGTTTAATAAAATGCACATCTAGCCACTTAGAAACTAACGCTATAATGATTCGCGAACTAACGTCAGTGGCGTGTCGTACGATTGTTATTTGACATGCAATTCAATCGAACTGGTTTTATGAGTGTCAGTTCTTCATATAATTAATTTGACAAATATTTCCACAAGCAATAGAAGTACGTACTATAGTATACTCGTAGTATGACCACTTTAAGTGTGCCGTTCAAGTTGGCGTTACTTGACAAGAAAAGCATCGATATGTCAAAGGTACATTTATTGTAGTTCTGTGTTTACCCGCTTGCACAGATAAGTTGGTTGAAGTGTATAACGAAAGTTATCTGTAGGAGAGGTCTAAAAGTCAGGTTTTTCTATGTTGTAACATTAAAAAAAACAGATACATAGGTATCTGTTTTTTTTTATGTGACTAATTTTAGTTGCATCTTTGGCGGACTAATAATTTTAAATACCGTGCTGAATTATAGGTTTTCTGAAAAGTAACCAAAATATTAGAAAGGCATGACACTGCCCGATGTTTTCAATAAATTTACAAGAAAATTTGAAATTCATATCGTCACTTGTAAGAACTCCAAAAACATCGACAGCAGGAATGTTATTTCCCATCACTATAGCGCATCACACGTGTTCTCTAATTACGCGCTTAAATTGTATTAATTAGTGCGCGCCTGAAAGGGTTCCGTCACAATTAAATGGCATTTTAGCTGTACGGAACCCGCCGCCATTGTTCTCAGTGGATATGGGGGTCATTAGCATAATTTTAACTTTATTTGTTAATTATACTTGATATGATATCGTGTTAATGTGAATTTGATATTAATATGGTGAGGCGTTCGTATAGTTTATTTTAGTAATGTTATTAATTCATTGAAATAGATATTAATTCAAAGGAGAGATGCATTGTTGACAGCAGCAGCTGATTTTGGACCTATCCTTTGGTGGACGGTTGGCAAAAGGCAAGTTTTTGGTTAATTAGAAATACAAAATTTGTTTATTTCTCTTCCACATATAAATAACATACAGGACTTAGGTTTTAACATACCTATATATATATATGTTACGGCTAATAGCCGAAGTGCGGCTACACCTAGTTTTAGCCGGTTAGAACTAGGTTTAGCCTTCATCATAGCGGCTAGAACTAGGTGCAGCCACACACCGGTGGTTAAACCTAGGTGTATCCTATTTATCATCGCCTGGAACTAGGTTTTCAGTTCAGGAATGAGGTGGTTGATGACAAAGTAGTTTTGCCTAGGTCGACTTGGGGCACCCCGACACGAAGATAAGAGGATACACCTAGGTTTAACCGCATATGGCCGGCTGCACCTAGTTCTAGCCGGCTAAAACTAGGTGTAGCCGCACTTCGGCTATTAGCCGTATCATATATATATACAGGAAACAAGTATTTTAAATGTCAAGGATATGAACGATATAATTTCATCCATAACGATATATATTTTATATACATTCAAAAATATTCCTCAATTGAATGCTGATTATGTTATGCTGAAAGTTTTGAGAATGATTGTGACAAGCTATAAGAGTATTGGAAGACATAAGAAACCATGGATGGACTATATGAATTATGATACGGCTAAAAAAGTGATGACTAATAGAGATACTAGTATATGGCAAAAGAAGACATGATGCGTTGATCCAAAACGAATTAGTTTGTTTTAAAGCAAAACAATGATAATTATCAATCCACTATTCCATTAAATAAAACCTAAATCAATACATAAAACCTCTTACATAACCATTTACTCCAAAAAGACCAACAAACTCACAAACTACAATATAAAACCCAAACCGATTTATTCAAGAAGTAGAATATATAAAACTAAATTGCATAACATAAAACTTGAATTATACAGGGAGGAGGAAACTCGAAGCGATACTAACATCAAAAGGGGCTATTATGAAAAATCGTAACACGTTTACTGGGCGGACTGCGCTACATTATTCATGAGAGAAATTGCTCCTTCCCCGCTACCTGTGAACGGAACTGTTATTTATACTCGTTCCGGGTAATAACTGTTATTGGGGTGCAAGCCCCGCCCTACTCGATGTGCTAAAGTTAGGTTATGTGGTTGTTATTTACTGTTTATAGGTTTTAAAATGTTTTGAAGTTCTAAAGTTCTAGATTTTTCTAGTCAAAGTCGTAACTAATCATCATCTGCCTAGCCTTTTCCCAACTATGTTGGGTCAGCTTCCAGTCTAACCGGATGCAGCTGAATGCCAGTATTTTACATAGAGCGTCTGTCTATCTGACCTCCATAACCCAGTCAGTACTGGGTAATACTATGTATACCCCTTGATAAGACTGGTTGTCAGACATTCGGGCCACTGACTACCTGTTACGACTATAAAAGATCTACAAATGATAGTCGCAGGAGCCACGGAGGAAACTCGGTATGTGATGGTCACCCATCCACAGACCAACCTAGGCAAGCGCTGCTTAACCTGAATATTTATCCGAGCGGCTGTTATTATCTAGCAACGAATTCCTCCCGATAAAAACTACACTATTCTATAAATCCACGTGCTCTTCTAGTCTCTTTTTCCCATCTTCCCGCCATCCCGTTTTCCCGTCATAAGCAATCGAGTCACGCCCCGCTGCGACTGTCGCCAGGCTAACCTGCTTACAGCGCAAACACTCGTGATTGCTAACGATACCGACATGGCGACGCGACGATACGGGAAATTGAATCTAACGTTTTTCTCTAAGGGAGGATTAGTTAGCTTTGTTTAGAGGTTTGTGTGATCTTTGGTGGGTTTTGTAACGTTTAGATTTTTAGTAACATAACCAAACATCACGCCTCATTCCCTTAGGGTTAGGCAAGGGTGAACCTAAGTGGTGTATAGGTAGTATAACCGCGTAGGGCGCTTGTGGTTGTAAGATTGTTCCTAGATTCACATTAACCAATTTCTTATTTAATTAAACTTCATATTTGTACAATAATGGTATTGGCGGACTTAATGCCACAAGGCATTCTCTACCAATCAACCTTTGGGTTAAATAGGACAAAATCAAAATCAAAGCATTTATTTCAAGTAAGCCAGTTACAGGCACTTTTGAATTGTCGAAACAAAGATGAAAATTAAATGTAGCTACAGTCCCAGTCACAAGACATAAAAACTGTGAAAGTACCGTAGTTGCCCATTCCCTAGCGTAGATATCTATGGAGAAAAACAGGCAAGAAACTCCATGGACACTCTTCTAGATCAGAATATTGTTACAAAATCTTGGTTACATCATTCATGTTGAGATGGTATATTATGTGAGAACAATGTAGCAAGATGTGCACGTTAAAAGTGTCCACAGCAAAAAACACACAAAAAAAAAATACAATTCAAAATAATTCATTCAAATAAGCCATGGCAGCTAAGAGATGACCAGTCACAACTGACAGCGCCCGTTCACGGACATGACGCATAGATCAGCACCATTCAACTCAACCATTTTGAAGGGAACTAAATGATCGACACATGTGCCACCATCAGCGAGACATTTGAGTGAGCATGACATACTCTAAACCACCAGGGCACATTCAAGTCAAGAAAAGACGTAGGTTTCCAGTGAATGATAGCTTTCTAGTACATAGTACTCACACAATATGGGCTATGCATTTATATAATACTAAAGAGATTGAATCTATACAATGCAAAGGTAGTTGTACAATCTTCAGCAGCTTCAACAATACAATTTAATGCTATCAATTACAACATTGTAGGGTACAAAATTATATCTAAAAACTCTTTGTTTCCCAAAATTTACATACTTATAAGAAACTAAGATAATTCCTTTGGTGTGACTATGGATCGGTCATGCATCTACCTAGCGTTTTCCAAACTTACATATTGGTTTCGGCTTCCAGTCTAACCGGATACCAGTATTTTACCTGGATCGACTGCCTATTTAAAAACCAGTTACTTACTGCGTAAAATTAAACCTAGGTCCCTACTGTCAATTTTAATAATCTACAACTTTTTCTCAGTTCAAACTTTGGGAAGTGTTGAGGAGTGAGCATTTTGAGATTAAAACCTACTGTTTTTGTGGTACAACATAGTCCGGCTTTTTCAACATCATCATCATTATTCTGCCCTTATCCCAACCTATTTGGGGTCGGCGCAGCATGTAAAAAGAAAGAAAGAAAGAAAAAAATAATATTTATTTATCACAGGGACATGACGTGCATAAAAAAAATGAAAACAGAAACAATAAACATAACAAACATATCTTCTTCTTCCACACTTTTCTATTACCCGTCATCTCAGCAAACACGTCCTGTCTTGCCATATCATCCTTCATACAGTCCAGTCCACCCATCGTTTCTCTGGTCTTCCTCTACTCTTAAACCCATCCAGATTCATAATATACTCAACACATTCCTCACGACATTTCCCTCATTCCTCCGCATTACATGCCCATAGCAAGTCAACTGATTACCACACAACTTTTCAGTCAGCCGTGTGGTATCCGGCAGAGTAGAACAGAACCAACCCATTACACTCACGGGTGTCGTATAAGGCGACTAATGTCTGAAGCAGAACACCTTACGCCTCCGTAGACCTGAGAATGGGCAGCAGCGTTTTCTGTTAGTCTTTCATCACTGCGATCTCTAATCCGCCTGCAGCCAAGCGTGGAGATTACGGCAAATTCCTCCCATCATGGGAGAGGCTTATGTCCAGCAGTGGACGTTATGGGCTGTTGTTGTTGTTTTCAGTCACCGGCGTCACTTTCAGGCTTCCTCTTATAGTCCGGCTTAAGATCTTTATAAATATTTTTCAATCTGCTTGTCCCGCTATGTTCGGTATTCGCTGTGGTATATTATGTACGTGTTGATCATGTTATATGTTGATGATGTTATATGAGGGTTAAACCAGTTAACATTTACAAGCTAAAATGAATTTATTAAATGGCTCTAGTTGTACAATGAGTTAATTGATAGTTACACAAGAGGGAACGATGAGAATGCTGCGCCACAACATGATTCTTCAATCTGTTAGCATAAAATGGTCAATGCTTATTTCTGTTTTTGGTTGAAATAACCACTTTTGTTTTGCAAGTCACAATCAATGATGTCTTAAAACTAGATTAGTCTGACGATTCTGAAGCAACGCTGAAACAACCGTAGTGGTCTCTTTTAAAGTCCCGATGTAATCTATGGCAGTTATTATGAGGACCATGTAGATTACGTAATATGTGAGATCGTCTTTTAAGGGAAGACTAAAGAATACAACGAACCACACAGACTTAAGAATACAATCACGGGAAAAATCTTCGACATAAAAACATTCCGACGATCAATATCCTTGATCGGATTATCCGAATGATAAAACGCGAGCGACACAAACAGCGCGTTGATTATAAAAGTGGAGCACCAATGAGATGAGCCGACTACGCAGGCACAGGCGCCGACGCGCAGCCGACGCTCACCGTAAGCAAAAACTCAATTATCATATTTTATACCTCATAATACTTACGAAAAGATATTCAATTATATAATTTTTCCTCTGAAAAGGGAATCCCTTTTCATTTCTCATTTGGATTTTTCTCTTAAGCAATTACGAGCCAGCCCGGGGGAGCGCGAGATTGGCTCCGCGAATACATTTGCACGCCGGACGCGCCCGCTCTAATTTATCTTTTAACAAGGAATGGAATGTTATGTTAACTTATGCGCCGAGCGCAGACCGCGTTAGCTCGGTTTTCGTTTAATAAAAGTGTGTTTCGCGGATGATTTTATGAGTTTCGGCGAGTTATGAATTTGTTTGTGCGCGGAATAGAAATGAGCTCATTTCGTGCTCCCCGCCCGTGTGTTGTGAAGAGATTATTTATACAACAGCTTTATGTATAAATAAATGATAAACCTAAACCAATCTCAAAGATATTCCATTAGATTAGCATAGCTCAGTCAAACTCCAAACATAATTTGCAAGGAAGGACATTATGTTTGTAACAAACGAAGTTCTCGCTCGGCGCGTCGCTCAAGCGGCTCGGTTCAATTCGATTCCGACAAGCGGCGGATCGGATTCGGGCGAAACTCGTAATCGTATCGCGCGGCCGGGAACACAAATTATTCGTGCGCCGAAACTGGCTAACTTCGTCAACCCTATAAAGGAGGTAAAGAACAAAGCGGAACCACAATTGGCCGTGGATCCTCTACCTGAGTCGATGGAAGTTTTAAAAATGGCGGCTCTTTGAGAGCAAACTCGATAAGGGCGCGCCCGCGGGACGCGTAAATACAATTTGCAAGGAATCGCTCGTGCCTTTGACGTGAGTCACGACGTACAAGGCGCTTGTTTGCGCCAGTCGCTCCTTGTGATACGTGTACGATCTGTCTACGACTATAAGTGAAAAATCTAATCTACCTCCGATGAATATTTAGCGTTCTACAAACTAAGCTAATGCGATATCAAATCAATTTGTTTATTTAGTTTGAGAAGTCTGGCGTACGGGAGATGTCGGCAATATTGTGTTTGTGAGATATTAGACTAAAAAGTTGCTTATAATGTTTTTCTTCGGAGCTTATTAATGTAGACAGTACTTTTTATACGATATGATGTTCATGACGAAACTCCTCGACTTTAGTGTAACTTAGAACAACATTATTATTTTTAAGTCCTACACCTGATCGGGTATAGAGGGGGTTAAAACACTGACATTTATGTCAGCAATAACGATTATAGGAAAGTAAACACAAAAAATAACTTTATATCTTTTATAGGGTTCCGTGCGCAAAGGGTAAAAACGGGACCCTATTACTAAGACTCCACTGTCTGTCTGTCACCAGGCTCTCATGAACTGTGATAGCTAGACAGTGAAATTTTCACAGATGAGGTATTTCTGTTGCCGCTATAACAACAAACAAAAAAATTAAAAGGGTCTCCCCTACTATGATGGTACGGAACTTGTCATGAGCGAGTCCGACTCGTACTTGGCTTAACTAGTCCGCCATTTTTGGGAGTCTGCTGTAAGACGTCATGGTAGCCCCCCCCCCCCCCCCCCTTCCCTGTACTGCAATGAAAACGCAACTTTGCCTGAACCAAATTCGAGGGTAGTTTTAATTTGTTATTCGACGCCATAATTAATTAGAGCGACTTCGACTTCAAACGGATGTGACGTAGCGGCTTTATTTGATTGATGCGATATTAATATTGTTATTTGATTGAGCTACGGAATGATATAATTAATGGCTTCTTAAGAACTTTTGCGTAACTTAATGATTCAATATGGAAATTGGGTTTTGTCTGGAAGTGAGTCATCAATGCGATTAACTTACATTTTTAGATAATCATGGACACTAAAACCTACTCCAGTTTTTTTTTAAAACTCAAACTAAAAGCATGTATTTCAATTAGACCATTACAGTCACATTTGAAGAGCTCGTGGCTAAATAATAACAGCCGCTCGGGTCGATCGTTAGGTTAAGCCATGCTTGCCTAGGTTGGTCTGTGGATGGGTGACCACCCATTGCATACCGAGTTTCCTCCGTGCCTCGGAAATCTGTCATTTGTAGATCTTTGACAGTCGTTAGGTAGTCAGAGGCCCAAAAGTCTGACAACCAGTCTTACCAAGGGGTATCGTGTTACCCGGTACTAACTGGGTTGTGGAGGTCAGATAGGCAGTCGCTCCATGTGAAATACTGGTATTCAGCTGCATCCGGTAAAACTGGAAGCCGACCCCAACATAGTTGGGAAAAGGCTAGGCAGATGATGACAGTCATTTTTGGATGAAAAAAACAAAAAAAGCGAAGCTTGTGATAGGCACTGTATTTACTCATTCCAAAGCGTAGATCTCTATGGAGAAGAATGGCAAGAAACTCCATTTAAAAGTTGAAACTAATTAACCGACTTCCAAAAAGAGGAAGTTATCAATTCGTCTGAATGTTTTTTTTTTGTGTGTATGTTCAGCGATATCTTCGCCAATTTATTGTGAACTGATTTTGATGAATCTTTTTTTGTTTGGAAGAATATTATTTCGCGGTGGTCTCGTTTAAGTTTGGTGAAGATCTGATACCGATCTTCGAAGATATACAAGGGAAATCTGTCGTGATTGCTGCAATCGCTTGGATGTTTATTGTTTATACGACATCATGATGTTTCATGGTCACCGAAAAATACAAATGTCTAGACCTAGAGAAAGCAATTTCAGTGTAATTATAAAACTGTAAAACATCACCCTAACCGTATCTATAAACAAGTCAAAGCGATTGCTTAAGTAAAAGTAATAACTAAAGATACGATTTTATTTTGTATTTTATTTGGTAATTGCATGTTGTGTTTGTTTAGTAATTGTTTTTATGTTTTTTACTAGTTATTATTGTCTTTTGCTTGAGAGCAGCGGTGGCCCAGTGGTGGCGCCCCCCACTTACGAACAGTAAGTCGTGGGTTCGAACCCAGACAGGCGCATTACTTTGTGTAATTTATTTCATTACCACTGCTCTCAAAAAACGGTGAAGGAAAACATCGTGAGGAAACCAGCATGTCCTAGAACCAAAAAATTCGAAGACATGTGACATCTACCAATCCGCACTGGGCCCGCGTGGTGGATTATAGCCCATTCCCTCTCATAGAGAGGAGGCCTGTGTCCCAGCAGTGAGAACATTAATAGGCTGATGATGATGATTGCTTATAAATGGTTGCATAAATTACTTAAACTCAAGTAATTTTTAACTTGACTATAGACACCAGGGTAAAAGAAGAGCGAATACAAAATTCTAATAACTTTTGTTAGTTAAATTGACGAAAACGAGATGTTCTTCCATGACTGTCACTCACACTGAATGTTCGTCACTAATATACCTAACAACACAACCCTCTAATACCTACACCTAACCCTACACAGCCCGTAGGTATTCGCGTTACCATGACAACCGTTTACCCTCCCCTCCAACGCATACACTCCAACAAAACTGTACCCTATTCTTTGACAAGTAAAGTGTAAATTGGTATAAAATGGTAAAGGGTAAAAAGAGTTGGCACAACAAGCGAAGGTAAAGTCGTTAGGTCCCCGTGTCGATGTCGTGTCGTCTAGTCTCGTTAGGGTAACAAGAGACTGTGAACTCAGTTTAGTTTAGCGTTCTGCCAATATTTAGTTTAGGAGTTAACTGTGGATTGGGGCCTTTTGACTGTTGGTAGTTAGTGTTGTGTATTGCGAATGTTTCTAGCTACTATTAACTAATGAAACAACTTTTATTTCCAAAAAAATAAAGAAATAGTGTTTTGGAATATAAACTCAATTGTTATCATTTATCCGACCCAAATGAGGGAAATGTCGTGAGGAAAGTTTCGAGTATGAATGTGGATAGCATAAGAGTAGAGCAAAACGATGAATGGACTGTGTGAAGGATAATGTGGTAATAAAAAAAATAATCAAAAAATAAATTTAAAAAACCCGACTGCGTAAAAAATAACTACTAACTTTAAATAATAAAAAAAACTGAAAAGAATAAAACAACAACATATTGACTGCAACAGTCGGGACCCAATATTGGATGTAATTATTTTAGTCTAGATTATTAGGTCCCGACAGATTTAGCCAGTGACACTCGCGCCATCAATAAGAATCTAACGACATATAATCTATCCAACTCCTTCGTTGAGGAGTTACGAGGGTACAAAGAAACGGTCAGGAAAAAAAGGAGGGGGTCAGATGAGATGACGAGTAATAGAGAAGGATGAAGGATGAGAGAATGATGATGATGATGATGATGATGATGATGATGATGATGATTTTATCATTTATTTATCCGACCAAGCTTTCATAAACCTGATAGAGGTCTTGAGTTACCTAAAAAAAAAGTTTGTTGCATCGGAGCCCCCCTTTAATATTTATTTTATTCTGTTTTTAGTATTTGGTGTTATAGCGGCAATAGAAATACATTATCTGTGAAAATTTCAACTGTCTAGCTATCACGGTTCATGACATACAGCCTGTTGACAGACAGACGGACAGTGGAGTCTTAGTAATAGGTTCCCGTTTTTACACTTTGTGTACGGAATCCTAAAAAGGAAATGTTTTGAGGTAGAGACGCTCATCATTCTTTTAATCATACCAATAAAATAGTATGTAAGGCAATACCTGAAACTATTTAGCATAAGTAATCCACTTTTCATTTTTAGGGTTCCGTACCCAAAGGGTAAAAACGGAACCCTATTACTAAGACTTCGCTGTCTGTCCGTCTGTCTGTCCGTCTGTCCGTCTGTCCGTCTGTCTGTCACCAGGCTGTATCTCATGAACCGTGACAGCTAGACAGTTGAAATTTTCACAGATGATGTATTTCTGTTGCCGCTATAACAACAAATACTAAAAACAGAATAAAATTAATATTTAAGGGGGGCTCCCATACAACAAACGTGATTTTGACGCCGTTTTGTCTAATGTATAGATAATGGTACGGAACCCTTCGTGCGCGAGTCCGACTCGCACTTGGCCGGTTTTTTATACTCATCAGAAATCATGAATCACTGAATACGCTACCTATGACAATAAAACAGACCAAGCCCTCAAAAAAAAAAAACTAAACACAAAAGAAGGGTAAAAATAATAAAAAAGAGTGTTTAATTACCCTTGTACCATTTTACCCGCATATGGTCAGCGAAGGGTTAAGCCACCGTTCAATCTCAACCCGTCGTCGATCACTGGGCTATTTGATTTATTTTTTATTTTATAGCCACTTGAGGCTATGGCTCTATGAGTCTATGCGATTGTATGCAGGCGTGTCTAATGCGCGTAAAGGGGTATTTTATGTTCCATTGAATTGTGCAATTGGTGTTTTTGGGGAAAGTTCAATATTTATGGTGTTTGAGTGTTTTGATTCGTCTCAATGGTAATGTTTGGGTCAAGAAAGGCTTAAAAAAATGGTTTATCAGTTTTTAAGTGCAAGAATTGATCTAGTATCTAGTGGTGGTTTTTATAATGGGAATATACGTATTACTGGTGAGATTATTAGGAATGATTCGGAATAAATTAGTGGAGAACTAAAAGGCTTCCTTATTCACGGCCCTAAAAAATATACAGAACGAAAAACAACCATTATTTTGTAAATGTCAATATCATTTACAAAAACAAAACTAACAAAAAAAACATGTACAAAACAGTTTTTTTCTGCCTATTCATTAGCATTATAAAGGCGACTTCACGCTGTCGGGCAGATCGCTGCGGCACGCGCGTGTTATCGCAAAATATTGTCAA
The DNA here is from genome assembly GCA_905147715.2 of Xestia xanthographa. NCBI lineage: Eukaryota > Metazoa > Arthropoda > Insecta > Lepidoptera > Noctuidae > Xestia > Xestia xanthographa. Next base: position 7,732,925 of record LR990660.1, on the reverse strand, counting down.
TTGCCCGCAGCGCGCAGCGGGAGGGACGTTCATTGTGTGTCGTTCGGTAGCAGTGGTTAGTGTGAAAACTAAAAAGGTTTTATCTCACTGGCCCATTGATTTTCAACTCTTCATTTTTTAATAGCACGGAAAAAAATATTGAGTTAGTGAATATGTATGGGACCAACGTTTTAAAGCAAAAATCACCTTCCTTAAAGGTGATTTCTGCAATAACAAGACCATTGTTTTGGTTCACTGCATTACCAATTGAATGGGATAAACTTAGATAGTTGTTGATAAACAAAAAAGAAGGTTATGTTGAGTAAAAAGAAGCATACACCATTAAACGATCATGTATTTCTGCGATACACATCAAGATAACTCTATTAAGACAGCATTAAATGAGTCATTAAACGTAATTTAGTCTTCGCAACAAAATCAAGATCCAATTACGGTACATTTAGCTTCAATAGCCCACTTGAGCACACGCTTGAGTCACGTGGCGTTCGTGCGTTTTGTTTATCCACCAGATTCGACTCAATTTAGCGTTATGTGTTCGCCTATTGCGACTGTAGGGACACACCCTCGACTTTCCGCTTTTTTAATCGCGTCGCGACGGGTCGCCGCGATTTATTACGGACAGTGTGAATGTGCCCTATTGTCCAAGCGATTTTTGTTGCTTGATTGAGATCGGTTCCGCTATTAAAGCGATGTTTGTGTGACATTTTTATTTTTATAGTTTCGTTTTGGATGGCGGGCGTATGGACGCGTTGATTTATAAACGATGCCGTGATGTATGAGCTATTAGTGTTAATAGGTTTTTAAAACACTTCCAATAGAGAATGCCTCATTGATCTAGTAGTAGCAAACGCGACTGCTGAACATGAGGTCCCGGGTTCGATTCTCAGGTCGGGCAAAGTGTAATAGGGTTTTACATCAGGAATTTCTCAGTAGCAGACACGTGTGCCCGGTTGGTGGAAATAGGCTCACCCCTAATTACATGGGGCTTAAACATAACTATCGAAATGTGGGTGTGTATCTACTATTAGGTACACATCTGCCTAACTCTTCTGAAATTACAGGCGTGATGTTATGTTCCAATAAAAAAGTTTTTAATGTTTCATGTTGATGTCTCTTTTGATTAGTCAATAGATATCTAAGGGAAGCTTAAAGCATTACTAAATACATTCTATCTAGACCTATAAATGTCTACTGAGTGAATATTTAAATACTTAGTAAATAACAAATTAATATGGATTACAAACCGGAGATCGAACAGAGTAGCGAAGCATTGGAGAGGAGTCTGCCCATTTGCAAGGTTGGGGGAATGTCCGCTGATAAAGAAAAAAAGGAAATTATAGAGTTTCTGTTTACCTACAAACATTGATCTGGACAATCACACAAGTCAAGTAAAATCAATGGAAACATATTTAGAAAAAAGACAAAGCTATTTTTAAGAAGAGTTCATGATTCACTTTTCACGTAAAGAGTCCAGTATTGGCCATTGTTCTTTTTGGCCAACTTTAGAACTTCATAGAGGGAGTTCGATTATTAATGTCAAAGGACTAGGGACATTTAAGGAACTAGTCTAATTTTATCATTAATAAATGACAAAAACTACGCGATTAGGTACTATAGAAAATCTTTTAAAAATACGGACTTAATGTTATGTCAGATATTTTTACAATATGATGGTAAACAATTTTTCCACAGTGTAGGTAGGATTTGTTTTGTTTGTTAGGATTTGGTTTGGATTTTTATAACAACACTAGCTGTTGCCTGCTATCTTTGTCACCGTGAAATTATTATAAAAATATTACTTCCTTAATTGAAACGGATTTTGTCAACAATTTCATCGGTTTTATTTACTTCGCACGGTTTTCTAAGTTACTTCTTATAACGTCAGCTATCTACCAGTAAAAGTCCCGTCGAAATCGGTCCGGCCGTTTCGGAGATTAAACGGCACAAACAGAGAAACAAATGTTTTTTGTTCTAAGTACCGTATATATTTTCTAATGCATTAAAAAGCTTTTATTTTGAAATTACAAACTGACACATCAATTTTATTTATTTGCTTAGATTATTATTTCCGTAAAGCATTGCTTTGTTTATACTTCGAAAGAATCCTAATAACCCTTCACATCATGACTACGACACCAAAAATAGCAAACGAAACTGAACACAAACGGGTTGAGTCAACGCAGAACAATAGACCGGCTCTGCTGTTCATGTTCATTAATGGTATTAATTAATGTTTAATTGAGCCAAATAGAGTATCAATTTAGCGGACGGCAATTGGATCATGCATCCCGGCACACTATGTACTTGTGTGAGTAGTTAGTGGTGTGGTTAAACGTCGTTTAGTGATGTAGGATAGGATTGTAGGCAGTTTGTGGAGTCGGATTTATTTGGGTTATAAAGTGTAGATGGTTTTGGTCTTTGATTAAGATTATAATAAGTGGTAAGAGATTTTTAAAGATATGTTTTTAATATTACTAAAAGAATAAAACGTGTAACCATTGTTATGGTTTTACTTTTTTGAATGTTTGAACGTGCTTCTATGTTAAAACAACAATGATAATACAGTTATCATCAAACATACAAGCTAATTTGAGACTACTTACTCAAATTAGCTTGTTATGATCAATATACATAAGCTCTGTTGTAATAAATAGACAGTTGTGTAAGGAGGAAGTATTATAATGCCTGCAGTTCTTAATTTATTGGACATCTAATTTGCTGGTTTAAACATTTCCAAAGATTTCAAATCATATCAAAAGCTTTAATGGTTAAGCTCGCCATTGTACATAAGATATATTATTTCAATGTGTCTCCTATTACAAGCAATTCCTTGCTTATAAGGTGATCTCCAATAATATGTATCGAAATGCCTATTGTAATTGAAATAAACGTTTTTGTATATTTTTTAACTTTAAGTGCAATAAAAAATAAGAATAATTAGAGAGAATAGAAAGAATAATTAAAGAGAATATAAGAATAATTAGAGAGAATATAAAGAATAATTAGAGAGAATAGAAATAATAATTAGAGAGAATAGAAAGAATAATTAGAGAGAATAGAAAGAATAATTAGAGAGAATAGAAATAATAATTAGAGAGAATAGAAATAATCATTAGAGAGAATATAAATAATAATTAGAGAGAATAGAAAGAATAATTAGAGAGAATAGAAATAATAATTAGAGATAATAATTAGAGAGATTAGAAAGAATAATTAGAGAGAATAGAAATAATAATTAGAGAGAATAAAAAGAATCATTAGAGAGAATAGAAAGAATTATTAGAGAGAAAAGATGGTCTGTTAATTCGTAACAATTACCAGATGTCACTCAGTACCAAGCCAGTTTTAAAAAAAACGTAATTCGATATCATAAGATATTTCTAAACATTCCTATCTTCCCTATTCCCAACTCCACATACCAAGGAAGCTGTACATGTCTACAACGTACCCACAACATCGGGAGCGGAGTGCGTCTCATCGTTTAATTACGACGTTAATTGCTCGAATTGACTTAAACAGACGCGCGATTAGTACAGCGGCAATCTACGACACTGTGGGCGAACCTTTGTAATTGAACCTTGGAAGTAGGTACTGCAAGGACGTGTTGCGTGTCTTATGGTGAATAGGATATTATATTAATTGATTGTTATCATTTGTATATCTTTGACAGTCGATACAGTCGTACGACGTCTTACCAAGGGGTACCGTACTACAGTCAGATACGCAGTCGCTCTATGTAAAATACTGGTATGCAGCTGCATCTGGTTAGATTGGAAGCCGACCCCAACGTAGTTGTGAAAAGGCTAGGCAGATGATGATTGTTGTCTATACAAGGTGTAAGATGATAAACCGAAGACCTCCCGAGTGTTGGACCATGAAACTGAACAATTTAAAAAAAAAATGGACTTTCTGTAGGAACTGACGCAATCAACTGATATAAGGTAAAAATAAAATAAAAAATTGATTAATTTCCAAACGTCGAGTCTTAAGTCATAAGTCACAAAAACAACAGAACAAAAACACAAATTTTTAGTTTCATGGTCTGAGACACCATACGAGAGGTATTGCGTTCGTAAGAATCAATCAGTATTTTTCCAGAAGTCCTTTAAAACTGAAGATTTTCACGAATGAGTTTACTAATTTTCTTTAGCAATATTTGTTTCCGCCTATAAACAAACAGCAACAATAGCATCCAACCTATCACCATCAAAAACCCACCCAACAATAGCCGTGAAACACACAAACACACAAAACGATTTGTCGCTCGATATAGGATTAAACAAGGCGAGAATTAGCGAGCCCGTCGACAATGAGCGCGTAACGTATTTATGTCGAATTGTCGCCGACAATCGTATTGTGCGCTGTCATGTCGCGGGATTTGATGCCAGAGTAATACTGTTAACGAATTAAAAGCAATTTTGTGTTGGTGATAGCGGTTGGGAAAATGTATTGGATTGGTCTTGCTGAAATTTGGAAAAGGTCATAAAGGAGAGGAGTTAGATACTAATGGAAACAAGAATACTCCTGTATTTCATAGTATAGGAATATAAGAAATTGTGAAACCAACCCAGAAAGTGGATTGTAAAGATCAGATAGGCATTAGCTCCATGAAAAATAGTATTATCCAGCTGCATCCAGTTAGACTCGACATTTTGGCAAACCGCTAACCAGAAATTGATAGTAAGCAAAAGTAAAAATCGGTCTGTAGGTTCTTGTAGAAACAAGAAAGTTAACCCCATTAACAATGTACTCCTCACGATAATATGGTAGCTCCTTTACCTTTTCAGTACAAGATTATTTATGATTTAGAAGCACTAGAAATCTAGCTAGCTTTATTGTCTACAATGAGAAAATACGAAGGTACTCGTAAATAATAATATTCGAAATTTATTTATATTTATTTATTTATATACATTCGATTAACCAGTAATCTAAATAAAGAAAGAGTGAGACAACTTGGACACAAGTACTATTGTAACTTACTGGGGCTGCGTCAGTTTATCTATGACACAATGTTTTGAGATGAAATCAATATTTTTGTATAAACGTTTGTTATCACTTCTTTAGTGTTTTCCCAACTATGTTGGAGCAACCTGTCAGTCTAACCGGCTGCAGCTGCATACCAATATTTTACATGGAGCGACTTTCAATCTACACGAACCCAGTTACTGCGCAACACGATTCAATAATCATCAAAAACATACACTTTCCAATGAGTATCAAACCCGGCGCGCTGACAGCGATCCCTTCAACTGCCGGTGTCGGGTACAAGCGACCGATGTAAATCTATTTGTCATATTAATGTGGACAATTACGGCGAATGCGGGCGGCAACCCTTGCGCGCGAAACCGCCGCGGGGTTCATTACACCGCCCAATTGTACCACATTGCGATGTGAGCACGGGTTTGAAGGGAAATCAGAAGGACCGTTGCTTATTGGAGTTTAGTGCGAATCGTTTTTGGCTTGGTCCCATTTAAAAAAATCTAGATATGTCTAACAGCCGCGAATAATATTTTAATCAACATACGACCTAGCAATGACCTGCAAATTGCAAAATAAGAAAATTTGAATTTCGCGGGCTACCCTGGAGCATCAGCCTTAAAGACACAAAAACATATTTTTCAATACACTTCCTCGAAAACTGGTCCATAACGCACTACGATTAGGTACAACATGCAATGTATTTCACACGTGTGCGATTTTTTCCACTTTCCCGCACGTGTGCGGGAATGGAAATTGCCACAGATAACTATACCTATACTTAGTCTAAATTGGTTCAATGCCTATAGCCTGAGATGAATGTTTTTTTTTTAATTTCGGCAAAGCACTACGCGTCTTTACGGCATAAATATTTTTTGAATATTCAAATTGTGTTTATAAAATAGAATATCATAGATAAACATGATTATTAAAAACTAATAGTTACTTTTATACACAAATTAACATTTATTTGTGTTCTGAATTCAAAAATATAAAATAAATCTAGTTTTATTTATATTAGGCTGTTTAACGGCTTCATACCTTTGCCTCTCCTTCAACCTGGCGAGACCAAAGCGCGAAAAAAAAAGAAAATTTAAATCATAGTTCGTGACAAAAATATTATTCGTTATTTTATTTTATTTCTTCAAAAGTGTATTTGAAAAACGTCGTTTGATAAACGTGGACATTTGCTATTGCAATTCTCGGCTCAAAAACACCCCGTCTCGAATGCAATAACAAACTTTCTCCACTTGTATCAAAATGTACTATTTTAGCCACAACGAACCACACGGTCCTAGTGAAATGGGTAGCCTGTGTTTTTTTACGCATGTTACCCAGAAATAAGATCCATTCCAAGCCGAGTGAGTTAATATCAAACAAAAGATCTGTTTTGCGATGTTGTTTGTTTGCAAAAAATGATTATTTTTACCTTACGGATTCTCTTTACTTCAAATACGATACTAGACTAAATCTATTACGTCTAATCTATTAGATTAGGCATCGTACAATATGAAAAGCCTGCCTAAGTGCATTTTCAATGTACCCGAAGGTCGTGTAGAGCACGAGATCTGTGAATTTTTTATGGTTTTGTGTGTCAGCAGAGTTACTAGATACTGATAAAGTTATAACTATTATTGTAAAAGCAGTGATTTAGAAGTAAGAATTATGATTTTCGAGCCGTTCATACTATTGCATTTATAAACGCAGCATTTTCCAAAAAAAAAAAAAACTGTTTTTTTTTAACATTTGTAAACCTTATGCGGGTATTTTTTTCGTGACAGGACATACTGACTGTGTTTTAATCGCATCTAATTAGATTTGACGACGATAGTGTTTTAAAAAAATAATACAATAAAAGCGAACTTAATTACTTTTGTCATTGCTCGGTTGGATTAATTCGGTTTCGTGTATGTGGTCGCCAAATTATTGTTACCGCTCGAATTAAAACGATTCAAATACAAATGTAATGTAGGTAACTTGTATTGTTTTATTAAAATCTACTGTTAAAGAGTCCTATTACATTTTTTTCGCAATTTTTTTATTTTTACTCCCTGGATCAAATTTTTTCGATCGGCGTACACGAGTCGATAATAATAGCGATCTCCGGATGATTGTCGATTGTTATTGACGAAAATTAGAGACGAGACTGACATGAGACTGAGGAGCGACCTGAATTGACGCAGAATTATAGTACTTCAATTTTATTTATTGTAATTTTGTCTTATTATATTGACAAACGAAAACTAATGAAACTTATTCATTGTAGGTTGAAGTTTTATATCATATAATTAATTTATTTGATAAAATTTAGTTTATTTGGAATATAATGGACGCTGAATCAAGACATTTATGGCTTAAATTACGCTTTTTTTACGATTTTTTCCGTGAAAATTCAAGGAATTTAAAGAAATTCTAAAACTCCAATAAACAAGTAAAACATTCAAATTATTTTTCAGTAATTTTAGCTTTTATAAGAATTGCATGTAACAATGTGAATTAGAGCGTGAAAGTTCCATCGCCGACGGTTTTTCTTGCAAACTGAGTTCGTAAAATATTTATAGTAAATTACACGAAAAGAAAAATGAAAATGTGTAAATCCAACCTACAAGAAAGAGAATGGCACTATTGTTATTCATAAGCAAATAATTAAAATATCTAACTGATGCTGAAAATTACTGCGTCAAAAATCATGAATTTGCGTAAAAAATGTAATAGGACTCTTAACATAGTTTATAGATCCGTAACTGAAGTTTACATCGTTTTAATTAGCTTTACTAAAATGCGTTAAATACTTCTTGTCTTCTTCTTTTCGCATAGCTGTTTCATTCGTCTAGATAGTTAGTTATTATTGGGTTTTTCTATCAGGTATTTTTCAGTAGCAGCCACAGAGTCTGGATTTGTGTCCGGTTGATGGCAATAGGCTCGCCCCCTATCACATGGGACTTAAACATAAGTGTGGGTGTATTAACGGGTACACGGGTACGGGTAATTGTATTTTTACATTACTTTATGATTAAGAAAGTGTTTATATATTTTTTTCCTTTTTCTGATTGGCACAACGTCGAACTTAAATTAATTATGTAAGTTTTTTTTTTATATTGTATAACAGATTTAGGTTACAATTGGCTGTATTTGTATACCAATAATTGGTGTATAAATGCAGTTAATAAATACAGAAACAGGCAGATAAGGCAGCGCAAAGCGGATTTTACTTATTTAGATAGATCTGAATGGGTAAGATCTGTTTTGTAACTGCATTTTCTTCTTCAACGTTTAAAGCATGCCGTGGCAGCCTTTAATTAAGGCTACACTATAAAATGTTAAATTCAACATGAGTTCTTAAACATGTATTTTTGGTGTATGCTTTGTTGGTTGTCCTTAAATAAATAAATAAATAAATACACCTCTTCCTAACCCTTCGGGGATTATAGGTGTGATATTATGTTTGTCTAGTAAACTAAACTGTTCCTTACGTCCTTAAAGACACATTGGACACTCCAACAAGTGGACCATCTTCTGGTCAAGACCTCCACACTCATACTGGGTGTCGTAAAGAAAATCCTTTTTTTATCATTATTTGTTTTGGGGTTTTTTATCTAAACAGATATGTCAAGCCCATCGTACCTTTTACAATTGTTATATTAAACCATATAAATAACATATAAACTATACTAACCAGTTAAACAATATTATATAAAACACTTGGGGTAAAGACAGCAGTCACCGATGAAGGACTGTTATTAAATGACACAACTTTTTGGCACCTTCTGAAGTTGGTTGGGATAGAAATTGATTGTATTAATCCTACGTTAAGCCTATTTAAGTCTAATTCTCTCAAAAGTGACTCCCTCTCGCGTCTGTTGCGGACACAATCCATCAGCAAATGTTGTACGTCTTCAATCTGATTACATTCTCTGCAATTCGGTGAATCAGTTTTTTTTCATAAGGAATGCACACTTCGCTGATGGATATTGTCCAGAACGGAGTCGTAAAATTAATTTAACATAATATCTACTAAGTTGATCGACATTAAACCAAGGTACTTGAGGAGGCTCGCCTTGTATGCTCCTATACCATATACCTTTTTGCTGACTTATATTATTAAAAATAAAATGCTTGTCATCAAAAGAGGGCTTTTACTTTGTAAAAAGTGACCAATCACAGTCAATTTTTTCCTTAAAAGTTATTCAAAACGTTACGAAACAAAACACGATATTCAGGAACCCAAACATATCAGTTTTAGCTTTCATTGACATAATTGAATACAAGTAAGAGCTCAATTGATTCGGCGTCGCTCGTGATCGTTCGGCGACGGTCGGCGACGGTCGACGTTGATACAATTATTATGATAATTCATCGCGCGTGTGAAACTGTTGTGTAATTGAACGTGCTCGTTTGCACAGAGAGAGAAATGTGGATGTGGTATGTATTGTACCCGCGCGGGTGGAATTTGAAGGGTTGGATTAATATTTTTTCAAAAACATTTTGAAAATGTTTTTATTGTGTGTGTTTTTTTTTTCGGATGGGAAATCATCAAATGACTCCTCCCGCTCTGGGCGGAGCAGGAGGAAGTGTCAGACTTTTACTGACTAAAACCCATCCATGTTCCTTCATCGCCCTTTGTGTTCCGGGGCCACGGTATCTCTTTCGAACAATCCCGCAACCCCGGCAGGCATCGGCCCTTGCGGGCCCCTTCCTATTGCTGACTCTCTTTGAGGCGCGCGTGGAACACGAACGTGCCGTCGAAACGGCCTGTCTTCATGAGACGGACGGACGGCGAGCTAGCCCATAGCCCACCGTCCACAGGCCCGCGCCTACGGTGGCCGGGGGCCCCCGACGCCCGGGGCGTCTCCCGCGGCGGCCGGGACGCTGAGAGGTTCTCTCCCTCTCCCTTTCCGCCACATCCTTCTCTAGCATTACTGCTTCGCAGAAGGAGGTGACGGCGTCCCATTCCGTCTCGCTCCGGACCATGGCTTGCACCAGGGCCGGACGCGAGAGGTCGCTGCCGCCAATCGCCGCTTCGAGGACACAGCGGTGCTCCGCCCACGCGGGGCACACCTCAACCGTGGGCTCCACCGTGTCCTCCGGTCGATCCTTACAATGGAAGCAGCCGGGCGTTTCCTCCTGCCCGATTCGGTGCAGGAACCTCCTGAAACAACCGTGTCCGGTGAGGACCTGCGTCAGGCGGAAGGTGAGGACGCCGTGGCGTCTCTCAAGCCACTCCTCAAAGCCTATCTGACTTATCGTCACTATCGTGGCGTGCCCTGCACGGGGTTGCGACAGTCGCTCTCTCCATGTCGCCATGAGATCCCGCCGGAAGTCTGTCCGCTGAGCGAAAATTTGCCGCGGCAGCGGAATTTCCCCCCGGCGTTGCGCCTCCGCGCACCATTCATGAAGGCGCGCGAGGCCTATCGCCTCCAGATCCCATGGCGGCAATCCCGCAAAGAGGCTCGCCGTCGCGTCTTACGTAAAAAGAAAACTGTTACAGAATCAATTTGTCGTTGTCAAATGAACTGACATAATTCTGAAGTACCTACTAACTATTGATCATAAGATTTTCAAAAACCCATCTAAAATACATAAAAATATAAAGTTCAAATTCCCAGAATCTTCCTCATTACAATTAATATTTCCTGAAGGGCTAGGCAGAGCCCTAGTACACTTAGGTACATTTCGCCAGTTATATTCAAATACCAAGTAAAAAATACCATCATATTTAATTCCCACCTCCATGTCCCACCGCCTCCAATAAACAATTGATCGCGAGCGCACGCGCCGGCCGCCATTCGTTCGAAATTTAAACACCAGCCGTTACGTGATAGCTAAGAATGTATGGTTATTAGGGTTACAGTCGCAAAGGTCACTGACACTAACTTTGACTGCGTTATTTAAGAAGTGCCTAAATTAGGTAGTATATTGGGAAGGACTCAATTGATGGTGTAATTGAAATATTAGGTTATCAGCTGACTGATTGACAGTGATCACATACAATCATATAAGTACACAGGGTGTAAAAGACCTCATCACGAAGTCGTCAACCAAGCATTCTGTACATCAAACTAAGTAACTTTACGCAAAAGTTATTGCTGGGAAACGACTTTTTTTTGGGGTGAAAAGTCATGTTTTGTGGTAGAACTCAATGTAACGCACTCAAAACATTGTGCTGATGAATGGATTGAAAGTACGGGGGTCGTGGAGGTGTTAAAAGTAAAAATCATACATTAAAAACTTGTATTTAAAACAAAACTTGCCAAAAAGTTGGAACTTTGACCCCCAATATCTCCGTAACTAGAACGTTACCAGGTATGGTGTAGAACAAAAAAAAATATCGCAATGACAAGGAGAACAAGTGACTTTCGGCTTCGTTAAGAGGTGTTTTACGCTCTTTATACATTATATTCTTTTTTTAGTCTTCCTTCTTTTGTTTTATATTTAGTATTTAAAGGGTTTTATTGGAAACAAGTAGTAGGTATGTTTATTTATTGCGAAATCATTTTTTTTCATTTGATTTCTATTTAAAAACAAATAAAAGCCATCAAGATTTCTATACCTGTCCGAACTTTACACGCCGGTATAAGCCAGACTCTACGTTAAAAACGCTACCAACGAATCGGTAAATAAAGTCATCTGATATTATAGCTATTGTTAAAATCATAATTTCTTTCCCTAACAAATAAAATCAAACAAACTCTATCAAGATTTTTAATCCTCTCACAGATAGAGAGCAAGAGTACTCTTGCTAAAAATGTAGAGCGGAGTGTGAGAGTGCGATAACTCTACACGGCGGCGCTATAAGCCGGGCTCGACGCTATATATCGCATTAGGTCGCATCCGGTCCGGCCGGATGTGGACCTAAGTCCCGTAAGGCTCTCAAGCAGGATTTGTAAGTGATTGGAGTGGAGGGAACGAATTTATTCAGTTACAAAGGTTTCATATTCTAATTCTAGGAACTAGCTTTTACTCTCAGCTTTGCCCGCGTCGTAGCGTATAAACTCTGTATGTAATGTGTGGTCACCCATCCAAGGCCTAACCTAGGCTAAATCTCAAATCAGAAGTCGACAATCAGCAGTACAAGACCAATGGGAAGTATGCCAACAGTGCAATAATTTATTTCTTGATATTGCAACTTATGATGAGCTCGTGGCAAAAATATAATAACAGCCGCTCGGGTCGATCGTTAGGTTAAGCCGTGCTTGCCTAGGTTGGTCCGTGGATGGGTGACCACCCATTACATACCGAGTTTCCTCCATGCCTCGGAAAGCACGTTAAGCCGTTGGTCCCGGCTGTCATTTGTAGATCTTTGACAGTCGTTAGGTAGTCAGTGGCCCAAAAAGTCTGACAACCAGTCTTACCAAGGGGTATCGTATTACCCGGTACTAACTGGGTTGTGGAGGTCAGATAGGCAGTCGCTCCATGTGAAATACTGGTATTCAGCTGCATCCGGTAAAACTGGAAGCCGACCCCAACATAGTTGGGAAAAGGCCAGGCAGATCATGATATTGCAACTTATAAATGAATAAAATCTCACCCTCTAGTAACTTGCACCACATTTTGCAAGTTTCAACTCGGTCCCGTCAAACTCGCAAGATTGAGTTTAATCAAATCAGACCAAGTTTAATTGTCAATAATAATGATCTCGGGTTAACTCTGTTTCACTTGAGAAATTAACTTGAAAGTTCAAGCGTAATTAGTTAAGTATTGATTAACTTCATTATTGGTTAGTTATACTTCTGTGAAGATGTTTAATTTTAGATTTCTTGTCGTGGTGATGAATTAAATGTTGGACTTCGAGATGAACCGGATTTTATGATTTTTTTAGTTTATTTTTGTTTGATTCACCATCTGCCTAGCCTTTTCCCAACTTCATGGGCGAGGCTAAATAATAACAGCCACTCGAGTCGATCTGCAGGTTAAGCCGCACTTGCCTGGGTTGATCCATGGATGGGTGACCACCCATTCCCGTCCCGGTTGTCAATTGACAGTCGTTACAGCTGGTCAATGGCCTGAAAGTCTCACAACCAGTCTTACCAAAGGGTTTCGTATTATCCAGCACTAACTGGGTTTTGCAGGTCAGATAGGCTGAAGGCAGTCACTCCTATAAAATACTGGTATTCAGCTGCATCCAGCCAGCTTGGACGCCGACCTCAACATAATTGAGAAACGGAAGGCAGATATATATATAAAAATAAACAAAAAAAGAAAGAAAAGATGAAGACAAAACTTTGGCATTGGACTAAGAACTTTGTGGCTATGTACCACTAGGTAGTATCAATCCCAGCAAACCATTAGTAAGTGGTTTGAGTAATCTCCCCTCTTCTAACTTTAAACGGCCATAAAAACAAATAGAGTAATCAATAACAACACAAACGATCAATTCAATCGACCTCTAATTGACACGTCTGTGATATGCGTTATAGTCTGTGGCCTACATACCGCCTGCTACAACAAATTAATTTAAATGGAGGCCGCTGAATCAATGTCAATCAGGCACTGATGCTGTGCGTCTGATTTTGATATCAATGCACTTTATTTGGGAGAGTTTTCATCATAATTTAGTTAGAGTAAAAGGAGAATGGCGAGATTACATATAATTCGGGAGTTCGGGACCCAGTGATATGGGTAGCATACATTATGGAAACTTATACTCATACTATTACTCATAGTTAAAGAACGACTTAAGACTAACAAAAAAGCAAATGGAAAGTAGGTTATAGAAGTTGGGAGGAAAAAGATATGAAAGGTAGAAGATTATGTATAACCTAACTTAAAACACGGACTTATTGGTTATTATTTAGTAGTAGAATGGCATAAAATAGCTTTTATCCGTATTCCACGTAGCCGTTGAACACAAACAAACAATAGAAATCATTCTATTGTTTGTTTGTGTTCAACGGCTACGTGTCAAATTCATCTGTGGACATAGTCTGTGGTGATCCACACACCACACTTGACACTTTTCTCAGTTGTAAAAGGTCAAAAAGGTAAATGTCAAACGTTGCGTTCGGAAACTGCACGATGACTTATTTTTATATAAATTAATTCCCATCATCTAGTAACTTAATATTTTCCATATAAAACTCTGATAAACTCTTTACTATAATTAATATAAACTAGACCGTGAACGGCGCCCCGTTGATTTTTAAATTACGTGGTTCCAACCTCGCCATGCTCCTTTTGTTTCGGTTCGAAATGACATAACTAAACTGAGAGTTTAACAAGTGATCCTTAATTATAACCATGAGAAGAAATACATAGAGATCTACATTAATATGAGTCCGGAGTCCATGGCTGACTCTGCTACTGAGAAAATCCTGATTGAAAAACCCAATAACACTTACGGAAACTCAGTCTGGATTTGTGCCTGGTTGATGGCATTAAGCTCGCCCTCTATTACATGGGACTTAAAAAATTACTGACGAAATGTGGGTGCACTATTAGATACGCCTCTGCCTAGCTCTTTGGGGATTACAGGTGTGATGTTATGTTGTCTTACTTTATGAATGTTTTTGCCTAAACTTTTCCCAAGTAAGTTAAGGTCGGCTTAAAGTCTCATAAAAAATACTGGTATTCAGCTACAGCTGGTTAGCTGTAGCTGAATACCAGTATTTTTTTATAATGTGATTGCCCATCATAATTCCACAACTCAGTTACGAATAACACAATATCCTCGGAAAGAGTGATTATCACAACTTCGGGCTTCTGACTTCTTCTTCTCGTAACGATTGTCATAAGTCTATGACAATCGTTACGAGAAGACACACCTTTATTAAACAAACGACGAATCTCTTGTCTTTGTATTTAACACCACAATGACAGAAAACCGTAATCCCCACTTAACCAATAATACGCCAACGATCACTAACTTCATAACTCGTGAGGTACCAACATGTTAATGCTTGAGTATGGCAACACAAGCGCAATATAATTACGCTTGATTAGCGCGGGGCGGGCAGCGCGTTCTTAATTCAGTAATTGCCTTCATAAACTCAACTCGTCATAAGACCACCGAAGATGAGTGGAGGGAAATGCAGAAGTTCTGTTTGGATCAACTCCATTAGCAAGTACAATACCCACCACCATCAATATTACTTCAACCTTGATGTACCAAGATAAGGTAGGTTTTCAGCAGTAAGTTTGTTAATGTATACATATATTCAGGTATATCAGTGAATAAAATCTGCTATTATAATATGTAGTGTTATCTAATAGTTTTAATTAAGTTAATAGGTTTATTTAGAAAAACAAAATAAAACAACATTATATTTAGTCAGTCTGGGTGTTCATAAACGTGCATGAAGGTAAATCTCATAATAGGGAATATGCATAAATTTTCTTTTTTTTTTCGATACGGAATGTTAAAGTACTATAAAAATAATGTCAAAAAGCGAAAACAAGACATAAATCGGCCAAACAACATAAAAGTTATAACCATTTAAACTTTTGTTTCTATCTCTTTCTAGATAAACGCAATTTAGTATGGATTTTGTACGTCGATGCAGCGAATGACGTCATTTGCTGTATCGGATCTCTCTGTCTAATCAGCAGTTTCAAATGTAGTTAGTTAGTAGTTTTTATAGATATTAAAAAAATAATTTCACTTTGCTATTTCTGATGTTAATAAGCTTTGTTTAGAGTGATAAAAAAAACATGCATATACCCTATTATATAAAGACACTGGATACGTCTGTAAAGGCACCTATGGGTGGCAATGGACCAGAATAGTGAAAGAACGTCAAACTTACTTAACCTAATCTTTTTTTTATTTTTTTATTAAGCTGTGAAAAATACCTAACGCTTACCGTACCGTCCGGGGAGACGGTTTGGTTATGTGGGGCTTGCACCCACTAAAAAATACCTATAGTTATAAGCAAATATAAATTCCTGACCAATACGAGCTATCTTTTCAATTCAGGACACTACATGTAGACACGTACTACGTCCGTGCAAAACTAAGTAATGTCAGACATACGAATGTCCGTAAATTACGCTAAGATTTATCGTGACTGTACCTTCTGTATATTTCTACTATGTGTTAGATGACACATGCTTGCGTTCACTTGTTGTCATCACTCGTAACTTTTCTGTATTTAAATAAAGCATTACGTAGATTAGTTCATTAAAACGCTTAGTGGCTGAGCTTAGATCATAGTCGTAATTACATGGAAACTTTATACTATAATCCTACTGTGACGTTCTATGATAAAAAGTTGTATATTTCCATTAGCGCTGATTAGGCTAAAGTTTTTATCGAGAACAACCCTAATTGGTTGATAGCACACAGATATCTAATGATTTAAGTATTTTGAAAGAAACTTTCTTTGGAAGAAACCACAACTTTTGGACAAAATTGACCAAATTATTCGCAACACATTAACATCCATTCTTAATGTGGCCCTGGACGACCGAGCGTGGCTGCAAGCCACCCTGCCTATTCGTTTTGGTGGCCTTGGCGTCCGCAAAATTTCTAGTGTTAGCTTACCGGCGTTTCTGTCTTCTGTCCACAGCACTGAAAAGCTAACCAGGAAAATTTTATCTCTCTCCCTGGTTAGCTCGGAAGTGCCGTGCTTGACCGACGCAGAGGACGCCTGGAAAGTGGCTTGCCCGGACACGGATCGGCCCGAGAACCCGTTTTCCCAGAGACAGTGGGATGAGCCGCTCTGCAGGTTGGTACGGAATAAACTTATTAATACGTCTACCAATACTGCTGAGCGTGCCCGCCTGCTGGCTGTGGGTGAATGGGAGTCGGGCCTCTGGCTTCAGGCGCTACCGTCACCTAATATAGGCACTATGTTAGGTGACACAACCTTCCGGCTCGCTACATGTTTGCGTTTGGGCGCTCCTTGTGGGGCTCCACATCGCTGTCAATGTGGTGAAGCAGTCGACTGCCTCGGACACCATGGCCTTTCTTGCAGTAAGAGTGCAGGTCGGATAGCGCGGCACGCTAGCATTAATGATCTCATCCGTCGTGCTCTTGCCACCGCCGGGGTGCCAGCTGTATTAGAACCCACTGGCTTGGCACGCGTCGATGGCAAGAGACCAGATGGTATGACCATAATGCCATGGAAGTTGGGTAGGCCTTTGGTGTGGGACGCAACTTGCGTCGACACCCTTGCGCCATCCCATCTTCCTAGCACAGTGTGCTGCGCTGGGGCGGCTGCTGCAGGTGCTGAAAACCTCAAACGGCGCAAATACAATAATTTAATTGGTAATTATGTGTTTGAGCCGTTTGGGGTTGAAACACTAGGGCCATGGGGTCCGAGTGCCCACCTAGTTTTTCGAGAAATCGCCAAGCGGTTGGTCGACTGTTCACGTGACCAGAGGGCGGGCCTATTTTTTGGCCAAAGAATCAGCATTGCCATCCAACGTGGCAATGCTGCCAGCCTTCTGGGCACGTTTCCTGTTGACAGCGATGTGGACGAATTTTTCGATGCCCTGTAACCCTTTTTGATACTTGTAAATATTTTTATTTCTATTATATAGTATGTAAATAATGTAAATATTTCTGAAAATAAAGACTTCCGTATAATAGTATTTTTCGGATTCAAGTGTGTATTGTATAATAAACACATCGTGTGGAAACCAGCATGCCTGAGACATATTTCTCGACGGCATATAAAACCAAGTCACGATAAAGAAGAAAATTGGAAGTAGGAGAGACACATACGGTTTACCCCTAGAACAACAGAGCTATGTCTACGGAGTGCTCAAAAGAACCATAATTCATCAAAGAAGAATGTCATCATCTGTCTGTCATCTGCCTTTTCCCAACTATTTTGGGGTCGGCTTCCAGTCTAACCGGATACAGCTGAGTACCAGTATTTTACATGGAGCGACTGCCTATCTGACCTTCACAACCCAATTCATACTGGGTAATACGATACCACTTTGGTAAGACTGGTTTTGTCAGACTTTCTGGGCCACTGACTACCTGTAACGACTGTCAAAGATGGACAAATGACAGCCGGGACCAACAGCTTGACGTGCTTTCCGAGGCACGGAGGAAACTCGAAAAAGATCGACCCGAGCGGCTGTTATTATTTAGCCACGAGCTCCTTCATCAAAGAAGAATGTGAAGAATAAAATAATATTCAAGTTTGACTGAATCACAAACAAAATCACAAAAATAACAGCTTCGTAGCTAAACTACTGTCATATTACATGGGAGAACATCAATATTCTTGTAAATGTTAGGTAAGGTATGGGCAACTACAGTAGTTTCTCAAGTTATTATGCCTTGTGACTGGGACTGTAGCTTTGATTTTCTTTTTTGTATTTTTGTCTTTCAAAAGTGCCGTAATGGTCTAATTGAAATAAATGCTTTGAGTTTGAGTTTGAGTTTGGGTACTCAAAATCCAAAATCAAAATCAAATCATTTATTTCAAGTAGGCCAGTTGCAGGCACTTTTGAACTGTCGAAACAAAGATGAAAATTAAATGAAGCTACAGTCCCAGTCACAAGACATAAAAACTGTGAAAGTACTGTAGTTGCCCATTCCCTAGCGTAGATCTCTATGGAGAAGAACGGGCAAGAAACTCCATGGACACTCTTTTAAATCAAAAAATTGTTACAAAATCTTGGTTACATCATTCGTGTTGAGATGGTATATTATGTGAGAACAATGTAGCAAGATGTGCACGTTAAAAGTGTCCATAGTAAAAACAAAAATAAACATTAAAATAAGCCACGGCAACTAAGAGATGACCAGTCACAACTGGCAGCGCCCGTTCACGAACATGACGCATGGATCAGCACCATTTAACTCAACCATTTTGTAGGGAACCAAATGGTCGGACACACGCGCCACCATCAGCGAGACATTAGAGTGAGCATGACATACTCTCAACTGCCAGGGCACATTCAAGTCAAGAAAAGACGTAGGATTCCAGTGAATGATAGCTTTACATAGTACTCACACAATATGGGCTATGCGATTATATAATACTAGAGATTGAATCTATACAATGCAAATATAGTTGTACAATCTTCAGCAGCTCCAACAATTATATGTAATGCTATCTATTTATGCGCCCCTGTCCATGTGGAGCAAGACCAGCATTGAGCCACGCATTCTTATCAGCGATATAATCGCCCAACTTGTAATAAGCTTGCTTACATAGTGTGCGTTTGATGTATGTTTTAAATTTCGTCTCATTCAGTTCAAGAATACTTTGTGGAATTTTATTATAGCATCTCAAACAGTACCCCATGAAAGATGAGTCTACTTTAGCGAGTCTGAAGCCTGGCTGAACTAGTTGGTCCCTATTTCTAGTACTGTAATTATGTCTGTCACCTCTTTTACCAAAAAGATGCAGATTTTTTCTGACGTACATTATGTTTTCGTAGATGTACTGACAATGTACCGTCATGATGCCAATATCTTTAAACAGTTCCCTTAGAGAATCGCGCCTACGAAGATTGTATATGGCTCTGATGGCTCTTTTTTGCAGAATAAATATAGACTCAATATCTGCAGCCCGTCCCCATAGCAAAATTCCATAAGACATTATACTATGAAAGTAACTAAAATAGACCAGTCTAGCGGTATCTACATCAGTAAATTGACGGATTTTTCTAATAGCGTATGCTGCTGAACTTAGCCGCCCCGCAAGGGATGTTAAATGTGAACCCCATTGTAGCCTTGAATCAAGCGTAATCCCCAGGAAAACCGTTTTATCTACGAATTCAAGTTTCTCTTTATTCAATATTATTTCACAAACACTACTCTTAACATTGGGTAAAGCAAATCTTATGCATTTAGTTTTTTTTTCATTTAATACCAAATTGTTTGCTGTGAACCAATTATGGACCTGAAGTAGGGCATTATTCACGTCATCTAGATTTTGGGCCCGTCTATTTATCTTAAAAATTAGGGAAGTGTCATCAGCAAACAACACCATATTTTGAGGTTGGTTTTTCAATAAATAGGGTAGATCATTTATATACACGAGAAAGAGGAAAGGACCCAATATTGAGCCTTGCGGAACCCCCATTTTTACTTTTAAACCCTTTGAATTAACACCATTTATTTGAACATGTTGGTGTCTATCACTCAAATATGATTTTACCAAACTAAGTGCAAGTTGACCTAGTCCGTAATGCTCAAGTTTCAAAAGTAATGTGTCGTGATTCACGCAATCAAATGCTTTGGAAAGGTCACAAAATATTCCTATGGCGTCTTGAGACTCTTCCCACGCAGTAAATATGTGCTTTAATAAGGTTACACCGGCGTCAGTGGTACAACGTCCCTTGGTGAAACCATACTGTTGATCGTGTAAAATTTTGTTGGTGTTAAAATGATTGAGCATTTGATTAAGCATTACTTTTTCAAACACCTTGCTAAAAACTGGCAACACGGATACAGGTCTATAATTATTAGTATCTTTACTGTCCCCGGATTTGAAAAGAGGTATGACTTTACTGTATTTCATTAGATCAGGGAAAACTCCTTGGTCTACACACAAATTAAAAATTAAAGCCAAGTATGGGGCTATAGTCTCAAGTATGGATGTACAAACTTTGATAGACATTCCCCATAGATCTTCGGTTAGTTTGATTTTTATTTGGCGGAAAGCTTTAATAACTATCATTGGGTTTATGTGTTTAAATTTAAATTCAGCCGTGCAGCCAGATACATTCGCCTTTAATAATCCAATTGAGACTTCAGGTGAGGAATTAAGAGCCTCCGTAGTTTTTAATGGTATATCGGTAAAGAAATTTACAAATTCTTGAGCTACCTCCAGATTAGAGCTTTTAGGACCACATGCTGAATCTAACGTGTATCTAGTGTTACGTATTTTCTTCCTGTTAGTCTCATTATTTATGACTTTCCAAACTGTCTTTATTTTGTTTTCTGCTGTTTTGATCTTGTTGCTAATGTGCAAGGCTTTAGCAACCTTGCATGTATTTCTAAAAATTTTTGAATACTTACTGGTCAAAGGGTGAGAAGATATGGTGCGGTGGGCGCTGGTCCATGGCGCCGTCTCTAGAGCTGGCGCTGCCCACTGATGGAGCTGGAGACGGACAGCTGGCTTCAGACCTGGATAGAAAATTAGAGCCTTCATCACCAAATAAGTTCTTTTGGTAGTCTTTACAGTCATAGAGTTTATTCTACAGGTGACTTTTTTTTATCACTTCTAAATGGGTATAATAGGTGAACGGAGTAGTAGCAAATGGAATACTTATTTTTGTTTTTTTTTCAAAAAAAAATAAAATTTTAATTCAAAGCATACGCTAATAACGTATGATTTGAAATTTGATATATATATATATTTTTTTCAAAATTTCTCTTTCTTTGTTCTAATATGAAAAGTTTACTTGAAATTTGTTGCGTTTTTTGATGATGGATCAATTTTTTTCTAAGCTGTGGAAAAAATAAAAAAATAAACTATGTATGCCATTTAAAGCTTCTACTCCGTTCACCTAATATACCCATTTTTTTTGGAAAGTGATAAAAAAGTCATCCGGTTAATACCGGATTCCGGTTAATATTCCGATCTTAGGCTTTAATAAGCCTAAGATCGACGCACAGTTATTAAGAACTGTATGGGACCTACGATGCCTCGTATCGAGCCGTACGGCATTCCTTCCACAAAATTCATAGTGCATCGCAAACTTGACCGTACTTCAATGCACCTCCAGAAGCTTCCATGCTTCCCCGCAGTAGGTTATGTTTCATCTGAATACCCCCATCTGACTAAGTGTGGTACCTGCAATCACCTGGCTTCGCAGACGGTTACCCCTGCCCAACATTCATAGGATGGCTAGCTGTGGAACGAAGCCAGGACCTCAAATGTCCATAGATTGTAAGAAGCTCAACAATACCTCTCATGTCTCGGCGATCTATTCGGTGACCTGTTCGGCGATCGGAGTGGGGAGCGTCGGGGCGAGCCGGGGGTGACGGGCGGTGAGGCGCGGGGCGAGCCCGCTGCCCCGGACACCGGCGACGCCTCCGCCGAACCTCGAGACATGCCGCATTCTGACGAGCCCTGGTGAAAAGATGAGGATGAGTTGGTGGGTTATTTTTTGAGGCGATAAGTGAAAGAAAGAAGACCTCAAGCAGGAAGAGGTACGTTACTTATTCATTCAGTAGAGTGTTGCTTAGTTATTAGCCTTTGCTATTGTATCCTCCTTAGCATCCGTGAGAAAGTATAGTTGCAAGCTGAACAAGGACGATGATATTAGTAGGTAACCTGTAATCCCCCAATGCCAATAATTATGTCATTTTAAACATTTCTATCCACATTTTTCGTGATGATAATCTAAGACATTCTAAGATCGAATTCTTGAACCCAAAATCGCATTGCTTTCACCAGGATTAATCCAGTCCTATAAATCTCCAACATGTTCCCCAAGCACCGAAAAATATACAAGCCGACGTAACAACTCGGCAAGCTTATCAGTGTCAAAACAAACAGCCCCTGTTATCGCACCTTATCATCGGCGGGATCCCTCTTAGTCAGCACGTCGCCCTCTCGCTTCCTCTGCTCCTCCTTCAAGCGCTCTGCTTTCCTCCACTTCGCTCGCCGATTTTGGAACCACACCTGATGACAATGAAAACAATAAGTTGAGTTTATTTGCGTGTGTTTGTTTTACCAAGGGGTACGTATTACTCAGTAATACGCAGTACTAACTGGGTTGTGGGGGTCAGATAGGCAGCTGCTCTATGTAAAACACTGGGATTAAGCTGCATCTGGTAAGACTAAAATCCGACTCCAGTAAATTTGGGAAAAGGCTAGGCAGATAACCTTCTACGATTTTAATACTGTTATAATTAATTTACTGAGTAAATTGTCAATTTTATTCTCATTGCTTTGCATCTAGGACCATTCTTGATTGTATAGGATCCCTTAAAGAACGACCTTCACCGAGCTGGTTAGTGGATGAAAAATATTTATATCACATTAAATATGGCAATAAATATATTATAAAACACATATAAACGGGTATTTTCGCGAGTCTTCCCGCGACCACGGCTGGTGCAATCCGGTCGAAACGTCGGGCAAATATTAAAAGGTAAAAATTCGCGAAAATACCCGTTTATATGTGTTTTATAATGTGTTTTGATCGTGAAAGTTTAATAAATATATTGCAAATGGGTTGACTAAAAATTTTCAGTCCAGAATATGATTAACTAACAATTTATATTTTTTTTTTACGTTAGGTGAACCTAACGTTTGCATATTGTATAGGCTTCATACTTTCGATTAGTATGGAATTTGTCTACAAACCAGTGACATGTTAAAAAAAAAAAAAATTGTTAGTTAATCATATTCTGGACATATTATAAAGAGGAAAGATTTGTATTTTTGTGTGTGTGTGTGTGTGTATGTTTGTAATGAATAAACTCAAAAAATACTGCGCCGATTTCAAAAATTCTTTCACCATTAGAAAGCTACATTCACCCTGAGTAATGATATAAAATACTTTTCACGCATTAACCAGCTCGGTGAAGGTCGTTCTATAAGGGATCTCAGACTATGACATCCTGGCCGCATAAAAGTGTTAGAAAACTGTAATGGAGACGAAGGGCCTCTACCATATCTTCTATGTTGTGAAAATGTTTTAAGATAAATTGCAAACAAAATTAAGTGCCCTATAAGGTGGAAGCAGCTATAGAATTTACCATGGTTTAAAATCCTCAGTTTTTGCAACTGGAAAAAAATGTGTAGGTTCTACTTCTGCGTGTTACGAAATAAATGTGAAAAGTGAGATTGTTTTACAAAAAACCTAATAAAATTTTATTCCCATCATAAATATTTCTAAACCGAATTTATAGGCCATCCCAGTAATCCTCAATAGGCGAGCTGTCACCACGGAACCCAGTAACAGCACATCATTACCACCCCATTTTGTACTCGTTATAACTCCAAGCTAACAGATCACCCAACCACTCTATCGCATAAGGGCACCCAAACACCAAAACAACCAGACCTTAACACCAAGACAAAGTCTTTGCTACGAGAGACTTTGCTAAACTGGTCGTGTCTTAATATCCGCCAATTTTAACAAGATCCCTTCTGTCAAACAAATTGTTAGCTACAGTAGATCTTGTTTGGTTGGGGTTTGTAAGCCGGTTAGCAAAATACGTCAGGGCCACATTTGCACTGCAATTTTCGCAATTTAGTTTTAATAAGCTTCGTTGGGTGAGTGCTGCGAAATCTAGGGGAGAATGTGGAGTTGTGGTTGTGGCAGTAGGCAGAAAAGTATATTTTGGTGAAAGATACCGAAAATCACTGCTTTTAGAAGTTTAACTTACAGTTAGTTGAAAATTGTATTCAGACGCCGAAGTTTGAGACTAACCAACTTTAAGTGTTGTTAATATTAAAATAACAGTGATGATGATATGGGCAGACACCATTTGTTGCCTTCGCGCGTAAATCCTGGATGAGAACGTGGAGTTAGCCACAGTCAAAGAGTGGTCTATATCCAGCAGTGGGCGAAGTAGGGCTGTGGATGATGATGATGACTTCAAGATATTAAAGTAAGGTAGTACGTAAACGCCGGGGTTGCGGGACTGTTCGAAAGAGATACCGTGGCCCCGAAACACAAAGGACGATGAAGGAACATGGATGGGTTTTAGTCAGTAAAAGTCTGACTCTCCCTCCTGCTCCGCCCAGAGCGGGAGGAGTCATTTGATGATTTCACATCCGAAAAAAAAAGCGTAGTACGTAAACACGAATTTATAGGTGAAAAGTATGCATAATCCGCAAGTAAGTACGTATGTCTTACTAGCTGTTGACCGCGTTTACGCGGGTGAAGACCCGCGTAAAGTTCGGTCACTGTTCCACGGGATCATACTACCATCACCATCATCATTTCAGCCGCAAGACGTCTACTGCTGGACATAGGCCTCACCGCGCGTGTCGTCACACTGACCGGTCCCGTGCGACTTGCATCCAGCGGATTCCCTCAACCTTCACCAGGTCATCGGTCCACCTAGTGGGAGGCCTTCCAACGCAACGTCTTCCGGTTATCCTATTATGTTATTCCAGGTTATAAACTATCTATGTGCCTCCATCCATTCATCCTCACAATCTTTCGCATCTATAGTATTAAGTAAGATTTTTAGTTTTTTGAATATTCTAAAATTAAAATTAAACCAAACGCCTGTCTCCTCTACAACTTAATCTTTGACCCTCTAAGAGCGCCACAGTCCCTTAACACCAGTAAGCTAATTTCGTTAAAATAATAATCTGCCCATAATCCCGACCCGCCCTAATAGTTTTTATCTCTTACGAGGGTTGAATTAATATTTGAACGTGTCGAACACCCCTGTTCTACCACCCCTGTCGAGTTTATTGTTATTACGGAAAATGTACTTTGTGGTATTTTTTGGTTATTAATTTTCTTGCAAAATTGAGGTAATGTCGTGGTCTAGGGTTTAAGGATATGGCTATTATTTTGTACCTACGTTACGGGTTCGAAGTGGTTGCAAGCGTTACCGCTGAGTATGAAGTTTCGTACAACTTGCAACTTGCTTGTACAAAGTACAACTTGCAATTATGTATAACATTATTTTCACAATGTGAAAAATTTGTCACTAATGGTCTGAAATCGTCAATGTTTGGTTCTCCAGTGCTTGTTCCTAATCAATAGAGACTTTTGCTTTACAGTGTAGTATGACAATTATAGTGCAGTATGAAATTAGTTTTATTTTATAAGAGGTAGTGGAAAATCTGTAATACAGTCTTTTTTTAAGTTTTTTTTTTTTTTACTTTAAACACCTTCACGACCCCCGTACTATTCAATCCATCCATCAGCACAAAGTTTTGAGTGCGTTACATTGAGTTCTACCACAAAACATGATTTTTCACCCCACAAAAAAGTCGTTTCCCAGCAATAATTTTTGCGTAAAGTTACTTAGTTTGATGTTCTGTACATCAAACTAAGTAACTTTACGCAAAAATGCTTGGTTGACGACTTCGTGATGAGGTATTTTACAACCTGTATATGCCTCTGCCTTACATGTATGCCCCTGTGGTAAAAAGGCAAGTATGTATGTATGTTTTGAATAAACTGCCCCAATTCACACAACAGCAACGATCCATCAACAACAACACTTCACTAAATACTCCTAAACACAAAATTACCGTAGTCATGATTCACAAACCAATTCACCCCATCAACACCATTGTAACCCAAAAACACATGTCGCTAGTTCCAAACCAGGATACAATGACCTTCCCTACACTCCTCCACTCATAAACATGTTCTATAACTGGAGATCCGATAACATGGCTAGAAGGGAGGTGACTACTGAGACCACGAGTAATAGAGAAGTGGAAAAAGAAGACATTTTAGGAGAAGTTCTAGAAGAGGATATTTAAGGAGAGGCTCTTGACTAGATCTAGAGCCGTACTTGCCTAGTTTGGTCCATGGATGGGTTACCACACATTAAATACCGATTTTCCTCCATGCCTCGGAAAGCACGTCAATTGTAGAACTTTGCCAGTCGCTACAACTAGCCAGTGGGCCGAAATTCTGACAACCAGTCTTACCAAAAGATATCGTATTAATCAGTACTAACTGGGTTGTGGAGGTCAGTTAGGCAGTCAACAACAACAGCCCATAACGTCCACTGCTGGACAAAAGCCTCTCCCATGATGGAAGGAATTTGCCGTAATCTCCACGCTTGGCAGGCGGATTGGAGATCGCAGTAGTGATGAAAGACTACAGAAAACGCTGCTGCCCATTCTCTGGTCTACGGAGGCGCAAGGTGTTCAGCCTCAGACATTAGTCGCCTTATACGACACCCGTGAGTGTAATGGGTTGGTTCTATTCCACTCTGACGGATACCACACGGCTAACCGGATACCACACGGCTAACTGGATACCACACGGCTAACCGGATACCACACGGCTAACCGGATACCACATGGCTAACCGGATACCACACGGCTAACCGGATACCACACAGTTAGGCAGTCGCTCCATGTTAAGTACTGGTATTCAGCTGCATCCGATTAGACTGGTAGCCGACCCCAACAATAATTGGGAAAAGGCTAGATAGTTTATTGTAGAATAAATTTTGCGCCGACCGCAAATTCCAAGCAAGTTCTTTCACAAAGAGGTATATTCTACAAACAGGGGTCAATAATAAACGGTTGGGTTCCTCTCATTAAGGGGTGTGCACACTAGGGGTGCAGTAATTACCTTCTGTTACCAAACGTGGATTGTTTGCCGTCCTTTACACGGCGCATTGAGTGCGTTTGCGTTAAATAATAACAAATATTGTTTGTGTGAACTAAGCTTTAGGGCGAACAGTTTAATTACTTCTTTTGTTTGGTACAATAGGGTTGGAGGACTTGTGAATAGGTGATATTGTGAATTGGTTTTGAAGTGTCGATGTCATTTAATAATGAGTTTAAAGAGGAAACGATCTGATGGCTTGGTATCTTAATTCAGTCAATTTTTCTTGACCAAACGGGTAGGTAGAGTTACAATGAACTTCTCATAACGCCATCTTTACTAATATTAGAGATAAAATTTTATTTTAAGTTTGTATGTAGGGGTAATCTCCGGAACTAATGATCCAATTCTAAAAATTATTTCACTGGCAGAAAGCTACAATAATCGTGGGTGCTAAAGCCTTTTTTAATACATTATTGCAAACGCCGTGAAATAGGCAATTGCAAGTCGAGTATGAGTTTGAAGGCCGAACCGTAGGCGAGGATTTCACTAATACGAGACAGGCAATTGCCATTTCCGCCGAGGCATATATAGTGCTTTTCTCAAAAGAATGCAGGGAAATAAAACATACTTTGTATACGTACATTATACATTTAATTTAATTAATATTAAAAGTCACATTAGTCATATTGAGGGCATACGCAAAAAGAAAACTTTACCTGTTTAGTTTTAGCAATCTCATTAAGGGCAGGTATACCCAATTTTCCCAATTTTACTTAACTTTGATTCAATAGTAAACAAAGAAATAGTGATTTTTTAAAGCCAAAAAAAATAGATATTATAGTTGACTATATTTACTAAGATAATTTGTGGTTCAAAACATGATATCAAAAACTTCACTCGATGAAAAAAAAATCCGAACAGGAGCCTAATTCGAATATTTTTTTATGTTTTTCTTATTTTACTTGAAGAATATGAAAGTTTTACTTCCAAAAAAAATATCTAAGCAAAGTTAATAACATATAGAACAATTATTTGTGGTTAAATTTTGCAAAACAATTTAATCCTTTTAATAATAAATTATTATATAAGAAAACGGCTTGCGCACGTGGATTCAGTCGCCCGCCAGGCCTTGACGAGGTAGGACCTATGTCCCTTTTGCTGGCGCACGGCTGTCCCGCCAATTTATCAAACGATTTATTTAAAGAACGTAGTGTAATTATAACAGTACAGTCTTTTTTAACCGACTTAAAAAAAGGAGGAGGTTTCACAATTTGACCGTAGGATAACTTCGTCGTTTATGAACCGATTTAGATGATTCTTTTTTTGTTGGAAAGAAGATATTCCAAGAGTAGTATCATGACCATGAAACTAGGATCTGATGATGGCATCTCAGAGAAATCGAGGGAAACCTTTGAACATCGTAGTGCGACTAGTGCGTTTGTTTTTTTGTTCATTGAGTATTTTAGAGCACTACTATTTAAAGAAAGTCTGGACTCGATCTGATGATGGAACCCGAAGACAGTCGAAGGCACTCCTCAACGATTCACAATAATTAGCTGGTGTTTGGGCTTGATTAATTTGTATTGATGAGAACTTTACACCTAAATGGGTTGTGGTCATCTTTAGGGGTCTGATGATAAAGACGAAGGACAGTCAAAGGAACTCCTCAACGTTTTACAGTAGCTACCTTGTGTTTGGATTTAATTAATTTCTATTGATGAGAACTTTGCACCCATAAGTGCCATTGGTCTGATGATGGAGACCATACGACCAGTCGAGGGAATTCCTCAACGAACGAGTTTACAATCTCACGAGATAGATTATAATCTAACAGTATTTACAATTTTACGGTGACACATACAACAAATAAAGCATGTGTCACTTCGTGAGATAAAAACAATGTAAGAAACCTAGTCAAAAAGTAAGTAGGTACAAATTCCCTCGAGAATAGTCTCGTCACAGGTGCGCGTATGCAAACTACTTATAAAAAACATCGAGAAATGTTAATTTAATTTCGACCGTACGCCGAGGGCGTAAAGTACCTACTTCCTTCTTCCGTTCGAGTTGTTTATCATCCTTTTGCTTATAGTTTCCTTTGTATTTTTTGTTAATGTTTTTTTGTTCATGCTTTTTGTATGAATTAAAAGATTGTCTAGCGAACAATACTAGACACCGCTAGAGGATTCGCGAATATTTTTTGTGTGTCTGCTAATAGTATGAAAGCACAGCGCAGGCGCCGCATAAGTAGTTAGTTTTGTTTTCGACATTGGAACAGTCGGTTTTGTTTTCGATATTCAAGCAGTCAGTTTCGTTTCGATATCGGAATAGTTAACAGTTCTTTCCGATTATAGTTTCAGCTCAGTTTTTCCAGTATTGTCTGCTTGTAGTGTCTTACCATAGTCAAATAGTGTTTCATTTCTTCTCCATCTACAATAATAGTGCAGTATTTTCCAAACCCACCTCTCCGTTCTACGAAGCTAACGTTTACACCCGGAACTTTCGGTACAGGGCGGTTAGTGGCTCAGATTTGGTTCCGTTATAGTTTTTGAATTTCCAAACACGAGTCCACCCGTCTGGTACACAAATAATTGAATAAATTACGACTTGCAGCAATTTGCATTTACAATATCTATTCAAATTAATTTATTACATTCAAATGTTAGGTTTTCGCAATTACTACCTATTATGATAAATCAAGCTGACAATTTAATAAAATAAGTTGACCTACTGCCTACACGACACGCTTACCTATACTGTGACACTTCGCTCAGCTTTGGGTTCAAGTCGGCGACGCGTGTGCACGACTCGTTTCGCGTAAAGGGTGGTAGCGTTAAATACCTAATTTGCTTGGCGCAGACGGCCTTAAAATACGCCAAAAATACTGTTTCGGAGAAAATGCTCACTTTTTTCTCGTTTTTCCAAATCATAAAATTTTCATAAAGTTTTTGAATTTCCTATTTATCATCTGTGCCGAAAGGCAAACGCATTTATGGCTGTATAGCCACGTGAACGCAATTTGTACTAAGCAAAGCTCAGACTTACTTTGGTATGCCAAGAATGATAAAAGAGATCCAATCAAAGAGTATTTAATAACCCCAGCACGCTGTTTCATACAATATTGCTGGAGCGTTATAATGTTCCAAATTCAAAAAACGTTCCTGCAATGGATTTGATTTTTTTCGTCCGTAAATTCGATACTTCGCGTATTCTTTCTTCGAAAATAGTGACAATATTTCCATGCATATTTGAGAAAATTATATAGCATGCATATTGGGTAAAATGGTACCACGACTGCATTTCACGACATTTCCATTCAAAAAAACACCACACACAACAAACCAAAATTATATTTCAACCTTAATTATTCCTCTAGTTAGAAAACACATTTCAAATGCAGACATCAAGTTGAAACAGAATTTAATTTCAAACGCAAAAAGTTTTAATTCAAACTCGCCACTTAGCATATAACTCGCATGCATCACCTACTTAAAAGTTACTACCCCTTAATTGCGTCACCGCGAGTAATGTTTTAAAACACTTCATACGAGGAGTTAACGTAAAAGTTAACGTTAAAGACTCATGCAAATATGTTAAGGGGAAAATGTTGGGGTCGCAGAAATTCAGTTTTTGTTACGTTTTTTTTTGTAATTTTTAGGTTAGTAACGGGTTGTATTTTAGGTTAGTGACGATTGATTGATTTGTGATCGTATAAAATATGTATTCTGAGAATTATCATCATTGAAATCTACACTAATATTATAAACAGGAAAGATTTGTATTTTTCTAATGAATAAACTCAAAAACTACTGCGCCGATTTCAAAAATTCTTTCACCATTAGAAAGCCACGTCTTTACTGAGTAACTTAGGCTATATTTTATCCCCGTACTCCCACGGGAACGGGAACTACGTGGGTGAAACCGCGTGGCGTCCGCTAGTCATCAATAAAACTCGTAAGTTCTTGTCACTCTAAAGAAAAATTATTTCATGAAATCATGACATTTAAGACCATCAGTATCTTAGAAAATTGTAATGATGATTATTATGATAATAATGTATATTTGGCTGCCTCGTTGGTCGGTTGGCTGAGCATGAGATCCTGGATTTGATTCCCGGGTCGGGCAAAGTGTTATTGGGTTTCCCATCAGGAATGTTTCAGTATCAGCCACAGAGTCTGGATTTGTGCCCGGTTGATAGTAATAGGCTCGTTCCCTATAACATCATCATCTGCCTAGCCTTTTCCCAACTATGTTGGGGTCGGCTTCCAGTTTTACCGGATGCAGCTAAATACCAGTATTTTATATGGAGCGACTGCCTATCTGACTTTCACAACTCAGTTAGTACCGGGTAATACGATACCCCTTGGTAAGACTGATAGTCAGACTTTTTGGGCCTCTGACCACCTAACGACTGTCAAACATCTACAAGTGATAGCCGGGACCAACGGCTTAATGTGCTTTCTAAGGCACGGAGAAAACTCGGTATGTAATGGGTGATCACCCATCCACAGACCAACCTAGGCAAGCACGGTTTAACCTAGCGATGGCCTGAGCGGCTGTTATTATTTAGCTATGAGCTCGTTCCCAATACAATAGGACTTAAAAACATAATTTCCGAAATGTCATGGGTGTGCGAAATGTAGGTTCCTTACCCTTCCAGGATTCCAGGCGTGATGTTGTGAAATGCAATTTTTTTACGATCCTAAATCAATATTGCAAAAAAGAAAATTTAAATTTCACGTATACGCTGGGTGCTTTCGCCTTAACGTGAAAGTTAACGTTAAAGACTCATGGAAATATGTTAAGAAACCGCGGCGCAACTGTTTAAGTAGCGGGGAATGTTTTCGTGACTCGTTCTAAGTGACAGCTCGTGTGTTAAGGGGAGGTTTACGTTAAGTGATTACACGGTACGGTGGTTTGTTTTTGGTTGATGTTTAAATATGTCGATGTTTTTTAACGGCGAATGTAAAAATGCGCATAACAATTTTGTTTGATGGTGAATTTGCTCGCGAAGCATAAAAGATTTCGATTACTTTACAGGGTATGTTTTCTTTGTTGTAAAAATTTTGTTCATAAATGTCATTTTATTTTGGAGAAAACGTACTAACATTAGATCATGACCCTATGTTGGGATTCTTTTCAGTGCTAATCGAATTAAAAATTGTTAGTAGACTAGTTTTTCTTTAATCGCAAAAAAGCTTGCTTGCAGCTTGAGCTAGATATGTTAGTTATTGCCCATTAAAACACACACACACACACAATCATGTTATCTTTGTCACTCTAATGCTAATTAGCCGAATATTACACCTTTTTAGGCCCTAAGATCATCATCATTATTCTCCTATCATCATTCATCATCTTTCAATTTCAAAATCATCATTCATCATTATCCCAATTAATTTGGCGTAGCTCCTAAAATATAACACGTTTATTAATAATGCACTGTTGTTTAGACTTTCACGGTTTTTCACTACACTTAAAGTACTTACGGGATAAAACCACACACCCTTAACATCTAAGACCCCGCACACACGAGTGTCGAGCTTGTCTCACTGACTTTATTAAAAGACCGTAATGGCGGCGCCGTCATACGGCAGCTAATTTGAGCAACTTGCCAATCTGTCCTGTACTCGATCACTTAGCGGGACGGTTAAGTCATTACTTAACTTTGAACGACGGTTTACGTCATACGTTAGGCTGGTTACTTGGAAATTATGTTAACTTAATTCTATTTAAAAATCAAACAAGTTGAAGTCAAAAAAACACTCTCGAAAAATAGTTTAGATGTTTGAGAGAATAACTTAGAGCCACATGCACCACTTATCCATAAACTGTAAGGTCCCGTAATAGTAGTATACCGTGGTATCCGGATCCTTTCACTTGCAGTTTAAGTTAGAAGTGGCAAGTAGGTATTTTGAGTTAGGTGAGTTGACGTAAACACACACAGGTTTGGTAAAACTAAACTTTTATTAGATATACCGATCACAATCAAGTTATGCGTAAGTAAGTAATTTGTCAGCTAACTTAAAATTATATTAAACATTGTTATAAATATGAAAGACAAAAGTAGGTTGCGATTTTTTTAATCTTTCTCTTCCTGAAAACGGACCATCTTGCTGGCTGGCAATAATTTACGGGCGATTTTTTATTTCGTTTAATTTTTAGTGAGTCTACACTACCTAATACTTTTGCTTGTTACATCGAATCGATGACATTTTTCAGCTACTTTCACTGTCAAACGCAACAATTACTTTATAAAAAACTTACTCAACATTGTCGTACAGGTGACTTCTTTGCAATTCTGCGTATAAAGTCTACTGCGTCATTATTGCCAGCAAGACCTAAGGCCACCAAATAGGGAACCTGTGCGCGGTGCATGTACTGTTGCCAGGTGTCACCAGAAGATTGGAATAATTGTGTTAAAATAATGTGTCTGAATCTATTATACTAACTTAGGTTTAGGAATACTAACAATTTTAAGGGTAAAGTCATTAAGAAGGCATTCAAACAACAAATTAATAAACACACACTAAACCTAACCTACTACACTCATAAGCTGAAATAAATTAATCCCATATACATTAAAATTAACATAATAAATAAGTGAAGTATTCCCAAAACTGATTACATACAATCTACTTATCTTACGAACCGACTGATGTTTCATGTGGTGTGGTGTTAAGTTTTTCATCACATGATTAGGGGCAAATTGCCCCCCTTTTACCACCCCTGGGGATCCGGCAAATCTACCGTTATCCCCACTAAGACCCGAGGAGCTTTCTTAGCTCGCGGATCGACGATGTGTTAAGATGTGAGGTGGCATTAAAAAAAATAATTAGTTTATTACAGAAATTTTAATTTTTCATACGTAAAATATGACTTCGTGATAAGTCAACGAGGTAGTCAGAAAAAATCTTCTGTTTTCGAATTATGTACAATATAAATAAAATAGGAAAGGATCTTTAAACCGCACGTGTATATAGGTACGTAGAGTTGTGATGCTGTGTGTTACCGCCGGCGCACGGCTGTATAAAACATGTAGAAATCTCTATTTCTCCCTCTTTTTGCACTTCGTTGAAATTTTTTTTCTCATCGGGTAACATGATCAATGTAATTTTTTGGCTGAGAAAACGCATTTAAGTAGTACCTAACGAGGTCCAAACCTTGATAACAAATATTTGCGGAAAGATAATATGTACGGATGTTTCAGTAGCTAAAAAATACAACTTATTTTTAGCTACATAAACATCTACCGATGTGTTATTTTTAGCGTTAACAAAAATAACATATCATAACATGGGAAATACGACTACAGACGCCATTTTCAGTCAAAACAAAACATTACCACATTCAAAAAATCACTGCCAAGCCACAACAAAAAAGAAACAAAAAAGCTTCATACCTAATTCCATTTTCAAAATACCGCCTCCATGTTTAATCCGTTTCGCGGTCCAACCGCTGTGTAATTAGATTCCATCGCAGAGTGGTGTAATTCGCGCAAAATGGAAGACATATCGCAGATAACATGTTTACAAGAAATTATCTGAGGGATCATATCGGCTGGATTAGCTTGCAGTCGGTTGTAGTTGGGACTTTAGTGACAGTTGTAGTGTTTCTGATGTTGAGTGTTTAGTTTGTTAAGTAATTTTGTACTTTATGTTTTGTTAGGTTGAATTTTTAAAGATGGAAAGCTTCTTTCATTTAATTTCATTTTTTGTTCCTAAGGCCACCGGGCGATCGGTGGGTAGAACTGGCATGCACATTAATTCACTGTACCTATCATAGATAAGTACTTATAGGTCAATTTGTCAAAAGAAGCGTTAAACTGGTCTTATGTCAATATCAATGGCTAATAAATTTTTGTGATAATACTTGGAAGCGCGATGCATGCAATCTAGTAGCTTTTCAAGTTCAAAGTCTTTTAGGTAATTTGTAGTTTTTCACAACCAATTTTCTCTTAAAGGAAAGATTAGTATTTTTATTAGTGTGTTGGTAAACGGTCAAATAAGTAATTGCATAAATGTTCTAAATTAGAAACTGCTAATTATAAATTACACTTAAACTTTGCCCAACGTCAATTTATTCTCATTGTCAAAACTGTATCATACGACAAATATTAGTCAATGGTAATTTGTCCTGCATGACACGCGCGCACGCACCGAAGGGGTTGAAAATAATGGTTACGGTCCTTTCAGATATTTTACTTTACTTCTAACGACAGTAACCTATCAGCAACCTTAGTGCAAAGAAAATAAAGCACACTTTGAATTTTACAGACAATGGGGGTTACGATAAGGGTTACACCATCACCCACTTGTAACTAGTGCCGTCGCACGAGTATAGTGTTGCGACAAATTGTATTAATTCCTCATTTCGTGTTATGACAGATGATATTAAAACTTCAAGTTGTATAGGAAGGCTTTGGGGTTGTGGAAGTCAGGGATGGTCGGAAGACGTATTCGTAAATAGTGCAATTGAAAAATGATGTGGATAAACATAGAATTATGATCTGAGCCGGTTTTGACGAAAACATAGTAGGTTTGTACCTACTACATATAAAAAAAGTTCTATGTAGTCTGTGACGAATATTTGACTTTAGGCTCACATTGATCAAAACCGAAAATAGAAATAGACCGACTGTCACTGCCATAATGCTTAAATATACTTATAGATTCTTAAAATAACTGCGATCGATCAGACCTACAAAAAAATCCTACAGTAGAA
Organism: Xestia xanthographa; assembly: GCA_905147715.2. Classification (NCBI taxonomy): domain Eukaryota; kingdom Metazoa; phylum Arthropoda; class Insecta; order Lepidoptera; family Noctuidae; genus Xestia; species Xestia xanthographa. The sequence continues at coordinate 7,697,093 of LR990660.1, read as the reverse complement.
GATTCTAAGAATATTTCTACGGTTATAAATTGTAAGTAAGTCAATAAGATTCGGTTTAACCGGACTTGTGTCAGAGTGCTTGTCCATGGGTCTCTGACTTGACTTTCATGCCGTCGAGAAATATCTCTTAGGCATGCTGGTTTCCTCACCGAATTCTAAGAAATACTCTACCTAATGTATGAAGTATCTGTCAGAGGCTGGAGTTGTCCGCAACTTGTTCGGACTATGAGTTTGCAGGAAGGTTAGGTTGTATGAAGTTTAATTTCGTATCTACCTATGTACTGATTTGTTCTTTAAACGTCAGAGGAAGTGTACCGCTGTGTACCCACTCAAGCATGATTTAAATCCAGCTTCCAATTGTGTTGTAAAATGTGACAGATTTCATTTTCACCCCTGATTTGATTTGAGTAGGAAAATGATTGATAAAGTAGATAGGTACAACACGCCAAGTGCGTGCCGCGTGACGTCGCGGCTCCAGTGACAACAAAAAGAAAATGAAGATGAGTGGAAATATAGGGAAGAGTGTTTTGAGTGGTGCCGTGGTGGAAATCAAACTGTTAATTTGAAAGAAAATGTATTACATGTCATCTTCATGAACTTCGAACAAGCTAATTGGTTTACAGTTTAACCCACAAATTACATTGTAAAATGTAAACCAAAGAGCTTGTTCGACCGTACCTCATAACTACGAATATTTAAGTTTTTGGATTATGCTAGCTTTAAGGCAGTTTTGTATGGTTGTGGTTCCCTCGTTACCTTTTGTTTAGTCTTTACTACTTGAAAACCTGAAACTTAGTTCCTAAAACATCAGTAGGTACCTATATGTAGTGACTACTTACTGGTTTTCGACCAGCTTTAAAGACTACAGCTATCCTTTAAGAGATTCTGCACACTGCCATACTCAACCTATTTAAATTCGTTATTTAATTGAACCCTAGACATTCAGTTTCGCTACCAAACTTGCTAATAAACTAGTATACAATTTCGACGGTATGTGTAATACCAACTAACAAAACGCCGCCGTTGGGTTGACGATTATCTTCAAAGTAGTGAAAAACAGATGAAGGAAGCACAGAACTAGCAAAATGAGGAGGCTTATGGAGCTGCAGACCATTCCAGGCTGCAACGATGATTATAATTAGGAGCACTTGTGCGACGCTACAGTACGCAACATTGTGTCGTATGTTTTTATAATTTTTGTGTAGACAAGAGTTCGATATGACGCGTCGTTAGCTTCAGTCGCACGCCGATAGGGTTGCGCCGTACGCCCCGTGTACGCCCCCGGGGTTTTAGCTAATTGGCTTTATTATTTACACAACACTACTTTAGGTTTTTTTATTGTTGTTTAATAAACATTGAGGGTAATTGTTGTAGAAGAAACTATCTAAAATAGAATATGGTTGATTAATTACATTATACGTATTTAAACAGTTAGTTATTGATCCAGTCAGGTCATATTAAGCTTATGTGGGTGTCCACCTCTGCCTTACCCTTCAGGACTACAAGCGTGATTATTATGTTTATTAATCACAAGTTAAGTAACTTTTCAATAACAAGCACTAAAATATTACTACTGACTTAAAAAAAAAAAAACAAATGAAAAACTTCACAACACATCATCAAACTCAACAATATACTCCACCACTCGAACTAGAAACAAATAATAATTAAGGGTACTCTTTACTGGCAACCCTATACTCAAGTATTTTGAGTACTTACCATTATAAAGCTGTGTTGTTTACACGCTTGACAACCCTATTGTTTTATAACACGAGTGCTTCTACACGTCACTGGGGGAGTTATAATTTTTCGAGTGATTCTTTTTTGTTTTTGATTTTCGAATTCGGATCTGTCATTTTTTGTTTTGAGGAGTTTTGAATTTTGAGAGCTTGAGACTTTGTCGACTGTTTTTTTTTTGTATTGTTGTTGGGCAGACTGCAAAGAAGATACCGCGGCAGGGTGACTTGAATGTCTTCCTTAAGAATTGGCAGAATCAGGGCCAGTACCATTATAAAGCTGTGTTGTTTACACGCTTGACAACCCTATTGTTTTATAACACGAGTGCTTCTACACGTCACTGGGGGAGTTATAATTTTTTTCGAGTGATTCTTTTTTGTTTTTGATTTTCGAATTCGGATCTGTCATTTTTGTTTTGAGGAGATTTGAATTTTGAAAGCTTGGGAAATTGTCGACTGTTTTTTTTGTATTGTTGTTGGGCAGACTGCAAAGAAGATACCGCGGCAGGGCGACTTGGATGTCTGCCTTGAATTGGCAGAATCAGGGCCAATAGAAAAATGGAGGAAGGCCTTTTCCCAGTACTGGGGCAGTACAGGCTATTTATTATAAAATAACAATGACTGTTGAATGTGTCATTAGCTATAAATAAATAAAATAATAAATAAATATTGCTGGACATTACACACAGCGCCATCTAGTGCCACATTAAGCAACGACGCTTGTGTCGTGGATACCAGATAGTTGATATACTACATAGATACTTTTTGTTTGTAAATACATACTTATTATACATATATTAAACATCCATGACTCGGAAACAAATGTTCATGCTCATCACACAAACATTTGCTCATACCAGGATTCGAACCCGGGACCCTAAGAACCTAAGGAAGCCTCACTATCACCATTCGGGTCGTCAATTCGTAGCTTTACCTATAAACAAACCGACAGACATATAGGGAAAGATATTTACAGTGCATGCATGACCAGAGCTACTATACTATAACAGCCCATTTAACGTCCACTGCTGGACATAAACCTCTCCCATGATGGGAGGAATTTGCCGTAATCTCCACGCTTGGCAGGCGGATTGGAGATCGCAGTGATGAAAGACTAACAGAAAACGCTGCTGCCCATTCTCTGGTCTACGGAGGCGCAAGGTGTTCTGCCTCAGACACTAGTCGCCTTAAACGACACCCGTGAGTTAATAGGTGCATGACCAGAGCGCCTACACAAAATAACATTATAATACTAGCTACCAACAAGCTCACCCCAATCCATTGTAGAAATACGAAACACTTTGAAAGCGATTGCCACTGTTCTAAGCTCTCTGGAAGTCTTTCCGAACCTACAGATCTTAGCATTCATTGACCAAAATACCACCAATCATTTTATTTGGAGTAGGCTTCATTCATCAGACGGTTTTAGATGGTGTCAGAAAAGTGAAACGAATCCAATTTTTGCCATCAGTAGCCCTTTTTTTTTCAGATGGGAAATCATCAAATGACTCCTCCCGCTCTGGGTGGAGCAGGAGGGAGTCTCAGACTTTTACTGACTAAAACCCATCCATGTTCCTTCATCGCCCTTTGTGTTCCGGGGCCACGGTATCTCTTTCGAACAGTCCCGCAACCCCGGGCCATCAGTAGCCCTTGTGGTGATGTCCAGATGGCAGTCGGTCTTGGAAGAGTTTTCGTAGACACTGTTTTAAGCTTTCACGGTTTAAAACTAAACTTATTTTGTCACTTACGGGATATCTTCCGTGATTGTTCATTGTTTTGTGTTGAGTCTACCCGCGATCATGGCGCTTGCAACAGCGTGGAAATATCGGGAACTCAAAACAATAAACAATCACGGAAGATATCCCGTAAGTGACAATATAAGTTTTCGTCGACAATAATTAAGAGCTGAGGTGAAACCCTGTTTTCTATTGTGCGGAGTAAAGATGGTGATGACACTGATCATCACCATCTTTCTAGCCTATTTCCAACTATACTGGGGTCGTCTACCAGGCTAACCGGAAGCAACTGAACATTAGTGTTTTACATGGAACGACTGCCTATTTGAGAAATCAAAGTCAAAGTTTGGTATTTGTTGCACATAGTAATATGTCACATAGTATGTATGTGGTGAGCAGCGGTGGCCCAGTGGTGGCGGCCCCGACTTACGAACAGTAAGTCGTGGGTTCGAACCCAGACAGGCGCATTACTTTGTGTAATTTATTTCATCGCCACTGCTCTCAAAACGGTGAAGGAAAACATCGTGAGGAACCCGGCATGTCCTAGAACCAAAAAAATTCGAAGACATGTGACATCTACCAATCCGCACTGTGCCCGCGTGGTGGATTATAGCCCATTCCCTCTCAAACATTAATAGGCTGATGATGATGATGAGTAATATGTCAAGTAAATAGGTACCTACAGAGATTTCAATGTTTTGTGGGTAACGACGTACAAATATCAGGAAACAGAACTAAAAATAGTTCCATATTTTCCTAATTCCCGAAACACGACAAGACATTAAAAATAGCACAATATCCCAATCACTTATCGGCTCCTGCTACCACTGGTACATTCCGCTTGGCGCCGCTCGTTCTCATTCGCCCCGCTGTAATCCAATATGGTCGACAGCTGCTCCCAAAAGCTTCCTTTTTATATTTTTCGGGCGAATTATCACCGACACTCTGCAGCCGGACGAGGATGCGAATCAAATTGAAAGCCGACTCAATTATATTACCAAGCTCTTTTAGGGCTGTCGAAGATTGTGTGGTCATGTTTGACGTGACTTTGTGACGAGGTTAAGTTTTTTTTCAAGGGATTGGAGCAGTCAGGGATGCTGGACTGCTTATCATGATGATGGTGATGATGAAAGTACTTAAGGTCGAAGATCGATTCTCTTAAGTAGATGATTGGCATAAATGATGTTTATTTTGCAAGTAGGTTTTTACAAACACTTTTATACGTCATTTTTTTAAACTACTTAGATGGGGCCGGTGTTTCGTACCTGACTACTCTGAGAAGAAACAGCCGAAACAAACTCAGAGGTCCATAGTCTCTTTTGAAGTCCAGACATAATCTTGCTCAATTCACATGAGGACTATGCAGATTAGTGTCTGAGATGGTCTTTTGAAGAAAGAACCACACAGATTTGAGTGGACCTGTCCAGTCAGTACAAGCATTTGTCAGGTAGAGTGTAGCTCGACTTATAACTCAAGGAGCTCAACGAATGCTCATAGATCATTGACCATGTCCATTACAGAAAAGTGCCACAGACGTGTTCGTGTTTTTCTTAATAAAACATCCAGGAATCATTCGGTATCCATCTCTGTGTGTGTTAACGTGCACATCTTGCTACATCATTCTCACACAATGTGCCATCTCAACACGAATGATGTAACTAAGGTTTTGTAACAATATTCTGATATTAAAAAAGTGTCCATGGAGTTTCTTGCCCGTTCTTCTCCATATAGATGTCCGCTTTGGAATGGGCAACTACAGTACTTTCAGTTTTTATGCCTCGTGGCAACAATGAAATGTTGCCACAGTCTCATATAGTTTCCTTTCATTGTTGTATTTGTTCCGATAGTTCAAAATTGTAACTGGCCTACTTCTACTTGAAATTAATCCTTGGATTTTAATTTGTGGCTTCTGTGAAATACACAGCTTAATTTATTAAACGTTTCATCAATTTCCAACCGTTCCAATTCATCCAGCAAATTCCTATACGTAATACCCCAGTCCTCCTCACACGTGACACCCCTTAATCCCAGTAGCACGTGCGCCAAGGTGTGAGCGGGGGTGCGGCGCGCGGGCGCGGGGTAACAGCCTCATACCGTAATACCATTCCGAGATGAGCGACTTAAACGCGTTACAGACCACCAGTCCTACTCGACCTGTCCCTCCCCCCACACCACTCACATATTCCACAGATATTGAAACAAACCAATGAAGTATTGGAGTCCAATCTAACATGGACATACGCGTTCAATTCTCAACTGTTTTGGTGGTTTTGCCAACGAAGTGGAGTAGAGTGGCTTTTGACAATGGTAGTTAACTAATGGAAGTGGATGCTCGACGCGGACAAACGAAATTGGATAGATATTGTCTTACGTGGCTCGGGGCTCATGGCTGATGGCTGCTGGTTACGTCGATTGGCTGTGTTATGGAGGAGTCCGGTCAATGCTGACGTTTGACGTTTGATTGTAATTACGTTGGTAACTTTAGAGTTGGCTTCAGTTGCAACTACGGATGCGGAGTGGGTATAATTAAGTGGAGTACGTAAAGGGGTTCTCATGAGATCTGCAAGTCTGCAGTGAAATTGAATTCAGGCTAAAAGGGTTAAATAATTACATTGCAGGTAGGCCATGGTTGACGATGGTTCTGGAAACTTCCTGGCGTGGTCCTGAGGCGGGAACCACTCTTGAACACTCTCGAAAATAAAGCTATGGCCGCACCCACAACTGCTGATTGAAAAGAAATGTCGTTGAAAACATATCATATGAAACCGAGCGCCCATAGCATTTTCAATCGGGAAAAATTACTAATATCCATACAAACATTTATCTTTATTTAACACGCTAAAAGGTTTTTTTTTTTTTAGATCCAGCCTTTGGGCTCACGTTTGTTTTATTTTTTATTATTATTTATTTATTTATTAATCAAACATTTTAAGTAAACTTATAAACTAAGCCCCACAAAACCGTTGTAATGGTTTGACTGTGGGGGAAAAGGAATTATTTTGTAAAATGCATGTTTTAGACCTAGAGGGGACTAGTTGTGTTGTGTGCGATGTCTATCACAGAATTGCTGACTGAATTTAATATTTTAATAAGAATAATAATTTAACGGTATGTAATGCGGAGGAATGTGGAAAACGACGTGAGGAAAGTTTTGAGTATGAATGTGGATGGGTATATAATAAGAGTAGAGGAAGACCAAAGAAATGATGGATGGACTGTGTGAAGGATGACATGGTAAAAAGGAGTTGTCTGATGAGATGACGCGAGTAATGGAGATGTATGGAAGAAGAAGACATGCTGCGCCGACCACGAATAATATAAGATAGAGATAAGGACAGGAGAATGTTAATCTACACATTCTACACTAATATTATAAAGAGGAAAGATTTGTATTTTTGTGTGTGTGTATGTTTGTAATGAATAAACTCAAAAACTACTGCGCCGATTTCAAAAATTCTTTCACCATTAGAAAGCTACATTCACCCGGAGTAACATAGGCTATATTTTATCCCTGTACTCCCACGGGAACGGGAACCACGCGGGTGAAACCGCGTGACGTCCGCTAGTCTATATACACTAATATTATGAAGAGGTAACATTTGTTTGTAAGTTTGTATGTAGGGGGTAATCTCCGGAAGTAATGAACCAATTTTAAAAATTGTTTCACTGTTAGAAAGCTATATTATTCGTGAGTGCTATAAGCTATATTTTATTCCCGTACTCCCACGGGAACGGGAACTACGCGGGTGAAACCGCGTGACGTCCGCTAGTGATGAATAAGTAGAGAAATCAAAGTTCAAAAAGGGCTTATTCACAAGAATCTTCTCTAGATATTTTATATGCGCATCTTAAAAACATAAAAAAACAAGGTACCAAACACTTAACAGGTATTATGATTCAGCAGATACGTGCAATAAAAGTGTAGACCCCGAGCGACAGGCAGCCACTAAATTGTGGCTGTAGCATCCGCAACGACGGAATTGGGCAATTTTTATTTGGGCATAAATAAAACACGAACGGTAGCGTGGAGCAATTTGACTAAAACAGGTGCGGTATTGCTCGGTTCACGGAGAGTACATTCTCGAGCAAATATATGTATGCATTTTGTAATTAAATGTCAATGGCAATTTTCGTTTTTTTTCTTTAATTTTGCACGTACTCTCCTGGCTCATTTCCAAAAAGGACTCGTCATCGCGAGTCCGTGACATTTATACTGGCGTGTTTACGCATAGACAAGTCTTCACTCATTCGATCAGATACACGTAACGCGCGCACAGCACTGGTAAAAACAGCTAATTTTAGTCGTTTAGTAACTGGACGGCCCAATGAGTATGTATACTCTGTGGCGTTTGTTTTGACATTTAACTTAATGGGGGGTATCGTTTTTGAGCTCACCAGATGGCGCACTGTCGAGTAAGGTCTTGTCAGTAATTCTATTTAATACTTTAAAGCACCAATAACTTCGTAAAAAAGTTGATTTTATTACGTATAACAACACAGTGTAAGCTAGGTATATTATATTTACAATATTCTTCCTAAAATTAGCAAGCATGAAACATTTAAAAATCATTCTACCTCCAAGTACTAACAATATTATTATCTTATGTTGACTTAAAATCTTCAAGTCATAATTAATCAGGAATGGGCTCAATCTAGAACACAATCGTGAGTATTAGTATAAATACGTGATAAAAAAGCACACAACGCGCGAACACTGTATGACATCTGACATTTTGGAGGACCTCAGTCTACACAAGCGCCTCTAGTGGCAAATTCACACGCGATAGCCCCCATTAAAGTGTTGAATTGGTTATGTTTACAAAGTAACGGTAGAAACTATTCCGAGTTTCTACAACGTTACACTTCTTTTCTTTTTTAGCTGTTCGTGTGCGTTAGACGTGTTCAAGAAAAGAATAAGGGAACATTTCCAGTCAACGTGATCAATATGTACTTACGTATATGTATCATATTGTATACAATTTACTTTTATATTATATTGTATGTGTGTCGTACAGTTTATAAAATAAATTAATTTAAAAATTTTAATGTAGGTGCTGTTTATGCACATAATATGTATATCCTCTTTTGCAAATCTCACTTTCGAAATAAGTTTAGCTCTAAGAAAACCTAATTCTTGGTTAAGCTCGCCGTTATACATAGGCTATATTATCGCAATATGATGTATATCTTTAATTTTGTCTGCTTTATAGAATAAAAACAAGCAATTTTATTGTGGAACAATGATTCTAGCTCGGAAATAAGACGTTTTGAAAATAAAAGGATTCCAAAATACTGCGTTCGTAACAACAACCATTACAGTAGAAGACAATCACTTTCAAAAAGTTTTATATATATTTTTGGTCATGACTGTACCTCCTTGCTTGCTGTATGCGCGGCGCTTAGGTACCGAACCGATTATGTAAGCTGTTGGGGTCGTTTTTAAAATGTTTTTAAATTTAGAATTCGAGATCTTCTACTCTGAAGAAGAGTTCTCGATCTCCTGTGGTACTTATTGCACTTTTAAGATCAAACATTTTAGATAGGTATGGGCAAGATACTTAGTACCGCAGCCGCACCAAGAGCCAGTGCCTCTTTTAGGTTCAATAAATAAATATAAAAAAGCTATTTTTCAAAATTCGTCGCATATTCTTAAAAAACATGGATTGACAATCAGTTGTCGTGGTGTGGGCATGTGAAGAAAATGTCGTGGAAAAAGATTTGGATACCAATATTTTGCCTTCATGGAGCGACTGCCTATCTGGCCTCCACAACCCAGTTAGTACTGGGTAATACAAAACCCCTTGGTAAGATTGATCAGATTTTCGAGCCAATAATTACATATAGCTGTAACGACTGTCAAAGATATATAAATGACAGCCGGGAGCAACGACTAAACGTGCTTTCTGAAATTCGGTAAGTAATAATAATAAAAAATCATTTAATTCAGGAAACAAAAGACCCATATCATAATTATATACTTTACAGACTAACATACATATTTATATAAACCACAAAAACTTAATTAAACTATTGAACACGAAGAGACGGCGTCATGTTGCGCTGCGTGGTGTCGCGTAGCCTTCCGCGGAATCGCCGATAGGGCGGATTCCCATCGGGGATAGTAATAGGTGGACACCCATCTACGGACCAACCTAGACAAGAACAGCTTAATCTGAAGATGGATCCGAGCGGCTGTTATTATCTAGCTCTACTCTCTTCCACTATCAAATTAAATAGTTCAATAAGAAAATAAAGGCATAACCTTCGTTCATTCGGATCAATTTCCAAAAAGGCTTTTTGACCCTCGTTCACGTCCGGGCTACGAAGCACTCGCATTACATTCGGTCTCCAGTTCAATATCATTCACTCTCCGGTCTCCGCAATGCACGCTGGCGAAAAAATAAATCGAAAATGAATTTCGGTTTGCAAACTCTATAATATTGAAACTAAATGGATTTTTCTCTCGAAGTTTTGTGAAAATTGTGGTAAAGTTCTATTAAAGGTATTACTTTCAATTCTTAAATGCTTGACTAAATGCATTTTTGAATGATTGTATGATATATTTATTGGCAAGAACAGAGGTAGTTAACATAGGTCTATGGATTTCACTATATTCGGCATTTCAGCTGTACTTATATTTGGATTTTACATCTTGGTTATTTACTTATAGCATGCAGTAGCATATTAATTTTAGCAATAACATAAAAATACTAACAATGTTTTCATAATTTATATGATGATGTTTTTTTTTTTATATTGAACCACATGGGTTAAGAAGACATAGAAATACTTTAATCATAGTAGTTATGTCGCGTCAGATTAGGGCATGCAGAACCGGTTCTGACTTAGTGGTTAGAACCGGTTCTCTCAGTTCTTACTAAGTCACTTACACAATTTAATTTATTTGTATGTATAGATATTCATATCCCTGAGTATGTCCCTTATTTAATAAGTCACACTGTCTAAGGCAGACACTATTCCTGAACGATATGAGGCAGGCGACGTTTTTGAACGTTATTGAGTCGGACAGGTTAGACGTTACGCGGTGGCGACGCGCATAAATTCTACATTTTATGTAGAACTTGAGGGTTGAAGGGGAATATGATTTTGTAGGGTTAAGAGGAGTGGGTTGTATGTGGGTATAACTGTGTAAGTGTGTTTGGTAATAATATAGTGTTACGTAATTGTAGCAGCGGTGGCCCAGTGGTGGCGGCCCTGACTTACGAACAGTAAGTCGTGGGTTCCAACCCAGACAGGCGCATTACTTTGTGTAATTTATTTCATCACCACTGCTCTCAAAACGGTGAAGGAAAACATCGTGAGGAAACCGGCATGTCCAAGAACCAAACAATTCGAAAACATGTGACATCTACCAATCCGCACTGGACCCGCATAGTGCCCAGTGCATAGCCCATTCCCTCTCATAGAAAGGAGGCCTATGTCCCAGCAGTGGGAACATTAATAGGCTGATGATGATGAAGTAATTGTAATATTTTTAGAGGATCAAGATATAGTGACTTTTATATCATCGTTACCGCTAATGGATAAGACCGGATTTACACCAACTACCGAAGAGGAGCTCGTCGGCTGATCTTCAGGTTAAGCCACGCTTGCCTAGGTTGGTACGTGGATGGGTGACCCATTACATACCGAGTTTCCTCCGTGCCTCGGAAAGCACGTTAATCTGTAGTCCTCGTTGTCATTTATAGAGTCGTGGCATAGAGTGGCAGTTCAAATCCAACATAGAAAAATTATTTTTGAATGTTTGGATGTATGATTTTTTCTACTTTTTCAATATTTATTGGAGTATTTATATAGAAAAATAACAAAGAGCTCTGTATAATCATAAACCACAAGACCTTTTTGGCGCAATGGCGGTTCCACGCTCCCCCCCGAGCACACCTCAGCTTAATCCTCCAACCAATATCATACATTGCAGCTCGGACTCGGCCCTTAATAACATGTCGAATACCGCGGGCCCGACTGACAATTATTTTAACATTTCTAAGCGCCTGAAACGCACCCTTGATAATGAACCATCGGACCACTCTTACGAATTAAAATCAATGCTCGACCAAATCAGGGACCAACAAGACACTAAGTTCGAACTATTTAATAAAGCCCTAGCTACCATAATTGCCCAAAACCAGGATATACAGAGATCAGTCGAAACGTTAACATCTAAGCACGACGACCTTGTAGCTAAAATCAATCTGCTGGAACAGGAAAACAAGGAGTACAAGAAGCGAGTGGTGACTCTGGAACATACCCTGGAACAACTGGATAAGAACGCGCACTGTTCCACAATTGAAATTCGTAACTTGCCTAAGCATGAAAACGAGAATAAGAAAGTGCTAATTGACACAATCCAACAGCTGGGTTCGACTTTAGGCCTCGAAACCATCCACCAATCCGAGATTAGGGACATTTTTCGAACCAAGTCAGAAGCAGTATTTGTGGATTTCACTACTACTCTCAGAAAGGAATCTCTGATTTCAAAATACAAGTCGTACAATAAATGCAGCCGTGAAAATAAACAGCCGCAATTGAACTCACAGCATCTTACATTACCGGGAACGCCATGTACAATATACATCTCGGAGTACTTAACAGCTAAGGCAAAATATCTATTCTACATTGCGCGCACAAACGTTAAAAACAAAAAGCTTCGGGCGGCCTGGACTTCATACGGGAAAGTTTATGTTAAGAAAGAAGAGGACTCGACACCAGTTCGCATTGATGAAGAAACTAAACTTCACAAACTTATTATGTGACTAGCTCTGGTTCAACCGTCTTGTTTTTACTTTGTTGTCCTAGCGTGCTTTTCACTAGAATTTTTAATTGTATTAGTTATTTATTTTAGTTTCATGCTCACCTTTACATTATTAAGTTTTAATTGTTTTTGCAGAATAACACACACATGTTCCTCACCACGCTCATCCTTCACTCAACTTAATAAAATACATAATAAACAAATACACACCTTATTCAATTATTCAAGCGAGTCGAAACCCTTTTCCATAGTGTTTACCCTAGCACACCATCTCTTGCACTATGTCAAATCTTTGCTTGTAAAGCTACTAAAGTTCCAGAACCGAGTTTATTTGACCTCGCATTCAGCATTACGTCACGTATTAGGCGTGACTGTATTTATCCCATCATAAAACTAAATTTCTACCATGGAAACCATTAACCAAATAAACTCTGATCTGGACGCAATTCAAGTGGCTAAAACTATCAACTGTGACATAGAAAATGCAAAAAATCATATAAAAATGAACAAAAATACTTTCAATATCCTGTCTCAAAATATTCGTAGCATTAATTGTAATATGCCAAATTTCGTTACGCTTGTCCAAAGATCTCAAATACCCTGGGATATTCTAGTACTTACAGAATGCTGGCTTCCATCTGCAAAGTTCATCCCCTCTCTCGACAACTACAATCACATTGCAACTACCTCACACAAATCGCAAAATGAAGGAGTTGTCATCTACTATAACAAGCTTCTTAATGTAATATCTGAAAAACCCACAGTTACTGACGCTAATTGCCTTGTATTAAAACTGGATCGAGATACTTGTATCGTAGGATTATATCGCCCACCTAGTCAATCAAACACTGTAAAATTTATCGACTCAATTAACACGCTATTAAATAGTCTAAAATCTTTTAAAAACATTTTCTTTTGTGGTGATATAAATATCAATATAGTTCCAAACAGTCCCGATAAACGATCATACGACTACCTGAACAGCTTAGCTAGCCATGGCTTGCTCCCGGCTCATACTCTGCCAACGCATGGGTTAACATGTTTAGACCACATGATGCTGAAAACTAAAATGGACGCTTGCTGTTTTGTTTTCGAAACATCCGTCACTGACCACGAGAGTGTAGCTATTAGTTGTAGACCTGAAACGCGTCAGAAGTATCTGAATAAAACAAATTGCTCGGTTAACTTTGATAATCTGGACAAAATAATTTCAAACATGGATTTCCAACCTATCCTCGACTGTCAAGATGCTAACATATCCACCGATCTCCTCGTGGATCACCTATCTTCAGCAATAAAAAACAATACCAACATAACTAAAACGTCAAAGAGAAAACTAATAACCAAACCATGGGTAACTAAAGGACTTCTTCGCTGCATGAGAAACCGGGATAACTTGCACAAAAAATTAAAACGTAACCCCGACGACGAGACATTAAAATTGACATACAAGCGCTATCGAAATTTTTGCTCCTCTCTGCTTAAAAAAGCAAAGAGGAAGTATGAAAAACAGGAAATTGAAAATGCAAAGGGTAACAAAAAACAGTTATGGGATGTCATAAAAAAAATAAGCGGGTCTGACAAGAGGACAGACTTCTCATCCTCCCTCTTATCATCTAACAGTCCCGAGGCGGACATTAACGACGTCAACAGTTTCTTTGTGAACGTTGGAGCAAAGTTGGCTAATAAAATCTCCACTTCGAAATCTGGAACACCTTCCCACACCCGTGATCACACATCTGTTATTCCTTCAAACTCGTTTGTCCTTCTCCCTACCGATGAACAAGAAATTTGCAACCTCATTATGGGCCTGAAGGATAATTGTGCAGTCGGAATCGATCAGATTAGCAGTAAAATCATTAAGAGATACGCAAACTTCCTCTGTTCTCCCATAACACATATCTGTAATTTGGCTATCTCTTCGGGAGTTTTTCCCCAGGCTTTTAAAATAGCTGTTATCAAGCCCATCCATAAGGCCGGAAAAAAAGAATGTGTCAATAACTACCGGCCCATCTCCATTCTGTCTGCTCTGTCCAAGATATTGGAACGCCTTATAAATCAGCGGATAATAAAGTTCTTGGAAGCAAATAATCTCCTTTCGTCTTCACAATTTGGATTTAGAGCTGGCAAATGTACCAATGATGCAGTTCACGAGTTGGTAAACTCTATTGTGGTCAGCTTAGATGACAGAAAGAGATGCCTAGCTGTTTTCCTCGACCTAGCTAAAGCATTTGACACAGTCTCTATTCCGCACCTTCTAAGATAGCTTGAGCGGCTTGGCTTCAGAGGAGTCCCACTGAAACTGATGGAGGACTATCTTACTGGTAGGAAACAACGTGTAAGGATAAATAACAGACTCAGTGAAGAGCTCTCAGTCAATTTTGGTGTGCCACAGGGAAGTATTATTGGCCCAACACTATTCTTGGTGTACATTAATGACCTTTGCCAACTTTCTCTTCTAAAAGGAAAGATCATTACCTTTGCTGACGATACTGCACTGTTCTTCAGTGGTGATGGATGGGAGGAGGTGTTCAGTGTTGCACAACTGGGTCTTAATACTGTTTGTAAGTGGCTGCGAGACAATGTTTTGACTCTTAACGTCTCTAAAACAAAGTACATAGCATTTTCCCAAAGATCTAACCTGCTCCCACCCTCATCTTTAACGATTACTGCCCACACTTGCGGCACTGAAGATACTCAGTGCTCTTGTTCTTCCCTTGAAATGACTGAGAATATTAAATACCTTGGAGTCACTATTGACCAATGTCTCTCTTTTAAACCACACATAGAGACACTTGTGACCAGATTGCGAAAAGTAATATACATTTTCAAAACCCTAAGACACTCGGCCGACCGAAAGACCATTAAGATGGTCTACTTTGCACTGTGCCAATCACTAATTGATTACTGCATCATATCATGGGGTGGTGCCGCAAAAACACATCTCATCGAAGTAGAAAGGGCACAGCGTGCCATACTCAAGGTCGGAGCTGGTTTCCCCTTTCGTTTTTCCACTACTGACTTGTACAAAGAGTGGGACACTCTCACTGTTAGACAAACGTTTATACTACTCACGCTACTTAAAAAACATTCTGAGATACAGTTTGACGCTAAACTACTTAAAGACAACCGGCGAAAGGGTAGGGTATGTCCCACAACTCAATTCAAATCCACACTCCCTAAAAGATTCTACTGCTTTCTTGGGCATTATCTTTACAATAAGTTGAATAAATCCCTAAACCTATATTCAAAAACTAGATCCATCTGTATCAAAGAAATAAAAAAATACTTAAAGACCCTTGATTACCAAAAAACTGAGAATCTCTTGACCGTTCTGAAATAAAACTAATTTTG
This sequence comes from Xestia xanthographa, assembly GCA_905147715.2. Lineage (NCBI taxonomy): Eukaryota > Metazoa > Arthropoda > Insecta > Lepidoptera > Noctuidae > Xestia > Xestia xanthographa. The sequence continues at coordinate 7,681,494 of LR990660.1, read as the reverse complement.
ACCATCCCCACACATACAAACTGTTTCTCACCTCGTAATCGCTTTACAATTTTGTTACTATTTTAAAACAACTCTCGCTGCACTTACTCACCCTTATTCATACATTACTCATCCGAATTACACACATACATCTCTTACAAGACTAACACTTCACTCTAGATACATGCACACTCACACACATGACTCCACAACTTCTGCAAGATTGTAGGTAGGTAATTCTTTTCTTTTATTGTTATTACTTCTTATGCCTTTGTTATTCATATTGTTTTTCTTCTACTTTGTTTTTAATATTGTTATGCATAGTCTTTCTCACACGTTATCTCTGTAAGCTAATTCTAGCCTGAAAGGGGCCTGGTGACCTGTAACACAGGTTTTTTCCCAAAAACCTACATCAGGCACCAGTCTCTCACAAAGGCTTAATACAGCTTAGACATTGTTTTGTACATTTTTACTTTAAGTCAGCTTTGTGAAGAGAAAATAAATGATACATTATTATTATTATTATTATAGATCTTTGACAGTAGTTACAGGTAGTCAGTGGCCCGAAAATCTGGCAACCATTCTTACCAAGGGGTATTGTATTACCCAGTATTAACTGGGTGTTGTTTGTGTCAGATACGTAGCTCCATATAAAATACTGGTATTCAGCTGCCTCCGGTTAGACCGTAGACCGAAGCCAACCCTAACATAGTTGGGAAAAGGCTACGCAGATAATGACAGACTCAAAAATGTTTTTGGATTGAAACAAACAACTGAACAGGGGGCCTAAAATGGCTGCTTATGCATGACCGATGGTTATGAACTTATGACCTTATAATAGACTCTTTTAAGAATTTTTAACTTAATTTATCCAGGGTGTAAAAGACCTCATCACGAAGCCGTCAACCAAGCATTCTGTACATCAAACTAAGTAACTTTACGTAAAAATTATTGCTGGGAAACGACTTTTTTTTGGGATGTAAAATCATGTTTAGTGGTAGAACTCAATGTAACGCACTCAAAACATTGTTCTGATGGATGGATTGAATAGTGCGGGATTCATGGAGGTGTTTAAAGTAAAAATCTTGAAAATTTGAGACTTTGACCCCCAATATCTCCGTAACTAGAAGGTTCCCATATATGGTCTAGAATAAAAAAATGATCGCAATGACGGGTAAAACAAGTGCCTTTTGGCTTCGTTAAGAGGTGTTTTACACCCTTTATTATAAAACAAAGTCGTCCGCCGCGTCTAACTAAGATCTCTAAAACTACGCAACGGATTTTTTTGATGAGGGTTTTTTTAATAGATAGACTGATTCAAGATGAAGGTATATAATTTGCGGGCGGGCGATGCCGCAGGCATCTGCTAGTGGATAATAATGTAATGAATCATTTGGCGCACAATTATCACGGAAATAGAAGCCATACAGGTATGTACAATTAATACAACTAAACCAGCTTAACATCGCGCGATGTGTTAGGAATATATTATTCATTACTGAATCTACGTGAAACCCGGTTACGAATCAACACCGTCATTAATTACGCTGCTAGTGATACAACTAAGTACATAGTTTGAGTATCTAAATGAGAAGGAATAATTAAATAGCTTTGTACCTCAATCCTTTCCATACTAGCGTTTCGCTCGCGACTTCGCCCGCAAAAATTGTGATAGCTCGACTAATATGCATGATATAAATATAATTTATTTATAGCCTATAACACCCACCAATAATGCAGCTTTCTGCCCAGAAAATATTTTTTAGAATTGGATCATAAGTTCCGGAGATTACCCCTCATACAAACTTATACCTCTTTATAATATTAGTATACATCAATCGAAAATACGAATGTTTTGTTTTTAATAAATATTAGACTGATAGTAAACATGATTTTTCATGGTAAGACCTAAGGATTTAAATCTCTAACATTGTGACATAAAATGATTTTTGAGATTTTTATTGACATTTATTTTGAAAAGTACTTATTATTAATTTTATTTGATTATTGTGAATAAGGGGACCATGTGGGTCACATTTTTAATTTTTGTTTTTTTTTCCCACAACTGTTTGTCAGTTTGAGTACTATCGACCTACCCAAATGTCCTTTCTTTGGTATTGTTCGTCGTTTCGTTGAGCTCCTTGAGTTATAAGTCGAGCTACATGATAACTGACAAATGCTTGCACTGACTGGACAGGTCTTCTCAAATCTGTGTGGTTCTTTCTTCAAAAGACCATCTCAGACACCAATCTGCATAGTCCTCATGTGAATTGAGCAAGATTATGTCTGGACTTCAAAAGAGACCTCTGAGTTTGTTTCGGCTGTTTCTTCTCAGCGTAGTCAGGTACGAAACACCGACCCCATCTAGTTTTAAAAAATGACGTGTAAAAGTGTTTGTAAAAAACCTACTTGCAAAATACACATCATTTATCTAGAGCACACTGTACTTAAGTCGCGTGAAAAGTGTTCATTACCTCTAAAATCCTGCATGAAAACCGTATGTAACCGTAACCGTATAAATCTATATACATACGGCTACGTTAACATTCGGTTTTTAGTATGAGTGAAAGAGACAATACTATTGAGATGTCAACGAAATGGTTACATAATATATTTGTTGATAAGGTAGGGCGAATAATAGTTGCTGTGACAATCATACATTCTTTCGATCCATCTTCTACGAAATCTACCACCACGCCTCCTGGCTTTGTTAGGTCTCCACATTACAGCTCATTGAGTATGGCAAACGTGGGTAACCTGGTCTTAGTCATAGAAAAATGCCTTTGCCGAACCCTCGTTTGACGTAGGCTAACAGCAAGCTAAGGCTAAGGAATAATAATAGCAGGTTCACTGTCCACAGACCACATACCGTCTGTAGAGAGACTTCCATATCAGTCCACAGACCGTATGTGGTCTGTTCGCCCGTACAATTTGTAAGCTATCTGATACTGTGGACGTGAGGACAAAGTCTCATATTTAATGCGGACTTGGCAGGACACATCATTTTAATAAAAACATAAATGGACTTATGGACCAATTCCCACTCTAGAGCCTGGACAGTGAACCTGATAGGGAATATGCACGTAATTTTTTCTTCACTTAAATCATAAAATACAGTACTATCAACCCAAGAAAAGTATTAAAAGTTAAGTTCAACTACTGCTTGTCGAACAAAGATAATATTAAACTTCTGCAATTTTCTACGACAGTTCAAACGTCTGTAGCTGTCGTGGCCATGGTGTGATGTCATTATCCACAATCTGCCTTGTTTACATCTAATTTTTACAATAACAAAATTTTAATAAAATGTTAGTGAAACTTTAAGCATTTTTCAAATAAAAGTGTTTTATTGACACAATGAACTTTGACGTCAATACCGGCGTTATCGAAGACGATGGGTTTTGAGAGTGCGTTCCGTTTCACCAAAAACATGCTACATAAAACAGTAAATTGTAAAATAAGTGATGTATTAGAAACTTAAACAAGTGTACCACAATGTTTGTAGGCCCAAATGCAAGGCATTTTTCATAAATAAAATGAGTTTTGTATTTCATGCATATTGTCTATTGTTTGACTGACCTGTACTCTAGCCTCAGTGAGATTGATCTTGAGCGCGAGATCTTCTCTCGTGAACACGTCGGGGTAGTGCGTCTGCGCAAACGCAGTCTCCAGCTCCTCCAACTGTAAGATGACAAGTGATCATTGCTGCGCTCTCACGAGTTTACTGTACCCACCACCGCTATACGTAAAAGGGGCGCATGTACGGATAAACTGCAAAGAAAAATAAGCCTTCTTAAACAAAACAGGCATTTCAAATAAGGCTCAATTTCCCACTCTCTTTCCTAAGATGCGCCCCTTTAGCCTACGGTGGCACCAGGGGTAGGTCATTATGTACATCTATGCAAAATAAGTTTGCAGCCAACGATGTGTTACAGAAAAGCAGAATCTTATGAACTAAAAAGTAATCAGTAGGTACAGGAACTCCAAAGCTAACTGATAGGTACATTTAACGAATTTTAATTCTGCATTTCATTAATTTCATTAAATACACCTAGCGAGAATTTGGTTGTAAATTAGACATCCATGAAAATATGTTTAATGATTACATTAAACATATTTTCAAGGATGTCTAATTTTCTTGTATTTATTTTTTATTTTTATTAATAATATATATATTTTTTTTAATTGTATATATTTTATTTATTTTCTTGTATTTTAATGTAAATTATTACATAATGTCACGCCTGTAATCCCCGATGGGTTAGGCACAGGTGTACCTAATAGTACACCCACATTTCACCAGTCATGTTTGAGTCCCATGTTAAAATGGGCGAGCCTATTACCATCAACTGGGCGCAAATCCGGACTCCTTGGCTGCTACTGAGAATTTTATGATGGAAAAACCCAATAAAATTGGCCCGATCTGGGAATCGAAGCTAAAGCCTCATCCTCAGTAGTCGCGCTTGCGACCACGTGACCAACGAGGCAGTCAGTTAATGTATTTTTTCTGACAAAAAATTACTTGTTTTTAGTTTACATTATAGAACTAGACTAGGCCTTCATGACACTTTGAGCGATGTGTTCATTCATCTACGCTACTACTTAATAACCACGCAACTTTCTATTACCATTTCAGTTTCAACAACTAAACTTTAATAAATTCTCCAGTACATAATAGGGTAGATGGCCAAAAAAATCTAATTAGTCCGTCAGATTGATTTAGAAAAAATAGTGGACACATAATTATTTATTCTTTTTTCACGTAAACAAAAAATGAAGACGATACAGTGCGTCGAAAACTCGTGTGACGTCACATTTGAATACATTTTTTACCAGAAAGTGGCGTCACAAGCCCCCACATGATTTTTGACACGATTTATCTTCGTCAATTTTTATTAATTTGACACACGTATCCAATATTTTTCGATACCTAATCTAACTGACGGACTAAACAGAATCATATTTTTTTAGTCAGGATTATCTCTATTATTTACCTGTTGCAGCGTGAAGGTGGTGCGGTTGCGCCGCTGTTTCCGACGAACGAACGTGTCATCGTGTATCGCCGGGTGATACGAGTAGCTCGTATCTGTAACACAATACAAATATTAAATGAATATTTGATCAGACTCACTGTGCCCTGACACAGTGAGGCAGGGTCGCGAAGGAGATGGTGGGACGAATTGTTCCGTCAGTCAGAACTGGAGGAAGGACGCGCGGGTTCACGAGAAATGGAAGGAGTGGGGGGAAGCCTTTGCGCAGGAGTGGGACAAAGCAGGCAAGGAAACAAAAACGAATACACGCAAATTACTTATGTGTTAGAACGAAAATGAAGACACAACAACAACAAACAACAACAACAACAGCCCATAACGTCCACTGCTGGACATAAGCCTCTCCCATGATGGGAGGAATTTGCCGTAATCTCCACGCTTGGCAGGCGGATTGGAGATCGCAGTGATGAGACTAACAGAAAACGCTGCTGCCCATTCTCTGGTCTACGGAGGCACAAGGTGTTCTGCCTCAGACATTAGTCGCCTTATATGACACCCGTGAGTGTAATGGGTTGGTTCTATTCTACTCTGCTGGATACCACACGGCTAATGAAGACATACAATTACCTATTTGATAGGAAGAAAATGTGGTGTCATTAGCGTATAGCGGTGGTGGCAGATAAATTATAGACTTTTGAGCTGAAAATCGTATTTTCGATAACCAAATAAAATTGTTTTGATTTTTCATAAACTTTTTTTTCTACATGAGTGTTTAAGCATACTAGACAAAAAATAGAACAGCTTCCAAGTGTAAATCTTTATTAGCAAAATTATTCTTCTTCTTCTTTGCGTGTCGATAAACTCAAATAATACCCGACCAGTATGTAGCCACTTGCACAGCTCTGTCATTGGCTTCGTTTAAATCCTGGAAGGTGCAGGTGACTGTGCAGGATGGGCAAGAAAGGAGGTGGGGCATATCCTGTAGAGGGGCTCCACACTGACATTGTATTTGAGACGGGACGATGATACCCCATTTGGCCAGATTATTTCTACAGCGGCCAACCTGGGCCCGCAAACGGTTCAGAGATTTCCAGATTGGCCACTGCAGTATTATCAAAATTAATAAGTACAAAGTAATTTTTCACTTTTCAGTCCCTTTTTTTGGAAGTCGGTTTTTATTTTGGGTCGGGGGGCTTTCGGGACCAGGACCGCGGTCCCGGATTCCCCTTAAATATTTTTGAGTGGTATTTTGGGACCACAAGAAAACAAAAGTTAGAGTACAGTATTTTTTGCAAAAATGTTTCTTATTTTAATTGGCAACTGTATAAGCCCAAGACTATTTGTTTCCTATTCTTATGACATTTTGCATAAAGAAGCTGTTGGTGACCTTTCATAACAAATAAAAAAGATGCTAGTGGAACACATAACCTCCCATTTTTTAGAAGTCTGTTAAAAATAAAATTATTTGTCCCTACTAACCAAATAAAACCAATCTTGATCAACTAATTAATTGTAAAGACAACTACACAAATTAACTCAATGTTAACTACTAAATCTCATTCAAACAATTCAACATTCCAACGATTAAGACCCCAACAGACTGTCTTCCTCGGACATTTTCCTAGACAATGTGTAGTGGTACCAGGAAGTGCCGGGCCATTACCCAGTAGTGCCAGATCGCCCCCCCCAGCATTTATTATAGCTATCTGAACGCATGTCCGCGGGAATTGATGAGGTGGAGACACTGTGGGGCGACTAGGATTTGTGCGGAAAAAGGGATAAAGTACACACATCAAAAAAAGTTTGCGATCACTTTGAAAAATCGAAATCTTTTTTGTTACGGTAGATAAAAAAATAAAAACAAATATTTTATTTTTTGATTTCAAACAGGGTATTTAAAGATTAAAAAAAGTATTTTTTTTTATGTGTGTATGTCTAATATTAATTTAAATATAATATTCAGTAAATAGATGTTGAGCGAGTGATCTAGGCGCGACGGCTGAGCATGAGGTCACGGGTTCGATTCCCGTGTCGGGCAAAGTGTTTTCGATTTTTTCATCAGGAATTTCTCAGTAACAGCCACGGAATCAGGATTTGTGCCCGGTTGATGGCAATAGGCGCGCCCCTTATTACATGGGACTTAAAAATAACTGGCGAAATGTGGGTGTACTATTAGGTACATCTCTGCCTAACGCTTCGGGGATTACAGGCGTGATGTTATGTTATTGTTAGCAAATCCACCAGAGAAATAAGTAGTAACAGAAACAATCTCCCGAAACATTTCCTTTTTTTAACTTTCATGCGGCACTTTTACATGTCGAAAACTGGCGTGCTACGCAAGCGCTACGAACTTCGTAGCACGTCTACGGTTTTCGTAGGCATGTTAATTTTAAATCTGCTTTGTAGTCTCTACAAGTCTACGACTTTTTTGTGTTATACCGGATGACTTTTTTATCCCTTTCCAAAAAAAATGGGTAGGTGAACGGAGTAAAAGCTTATGGTATACCTAGTTTTTTTTTCCTTTTTTCCACAGCTTAGAAAAAAATTGTTCATCAGCAAAAAACGCTACAAATTTCAAGTAAACTTTTCGTATTAGAACAAAGAATTAAATATTGCAAAACAAAAATGAATTATTTTTTATTTTTTTTACCCAAAAAAGAAAATACCATTTGCTTCTACTACATTCACCTATTATACCCATTTTTTTGGAAATTGATTAAAAAGTCACCTGTATATTTTTAACCTCTAAAAATTTGGTTTAGGCCTAAACTCATATATCACGATGGAACACTAAAATAATACATATTTAGACAAAAAACAGAATGTTTAGATATTTATCTATTTTCTAAATGTTTCATTTTTTTAAATCATTTATTGGTATTTTTTCTCTCTTAATTATCACATCCAACGAACTATTTCCCAATAAATGGTCGCCCTACAATGACGCAATATATCGGGTGACAATCGCTAGGGCCGTCCACCCCAACATTTCTATTATTCTTAGTATAATGTCGTTGAGAACATTACTTGACGAGAATTGCCCCTAATAGCCCTATTACTGGCGATGACTTTACTTTTATTTGTGCGTGATAATAGATTTCGAGTAATTATGCGTGTAGTTTAGTAAGAGCTACCGGTTTTTTGTATAGATTTATTGTTTTACTGAGTAACGTCGCTATATTTCTCTCATGATTCAAATATATAAATCAAATAATTAATACAAGGTTTTGGAATACGTTTGCACTTTTTCATCACAATGTAACTATGGAAAGAGTGCTCTGCTCACGAGTGGGAAAGAATACATTTGAAAAACCGGCCAAGTGCGATTCGGAGTCGCGTTCCGTACCATCGTAGTAGGGGAGCCCCCTTTAATTTGTATTTGTTGTTACAGCGGCAGAAATACACATTCTATGAAAATTTTAATTGTGTTTTTATTATATGAATATTTAAAAATGTAAATGATGTGTAACAAAATAAATAATACAATTTGAATAGTCAAACATATAAGAACGAAATCTAATAAATTGACTAACTTGACTAATTGATAACACAATTTGGAATACCACTCAACCTGTACCAACCACGGAAATCAATTCGCTAATAATAAAAAGCTCACATTAAACTTATGTCGCTCCACTTCAAAGCAAGGCACGGGAGACCTAATGGACTGGATTAATTGCTCCAATTTGTACCGTTGCGATTCACTCAGCGAATTTAATTTGTTATTCGCTTATAGTCACGAATTTGTGATGTCACACACATTTGTGACGGTTTCGTTTTGAACGAAGTGGATTATTTGGCTTTGAATTGTGGAAATTTTGGGGAAATTGGAGTCTTCTAGAAGAACTCATCAAAAATACTTGATGCTTGTTTTTTGGGATTTGGTTTTTTTATGTGTGGTTGTGAGTTGAGTGAGTTGTTATTTGTGACATTTATGTTCTGTGCCAAATATATAATCCCTTCAATAATTTAAAGAATTTTTTTAACCTAAAATGTTATTAAATTATTTTATTTTTTTTAGATTGCCTGAAAATGAACCAGTTTTAGCTATAAGACCACCAATTAGAGTTTGATCATTGTAACTACATCGTCTCCAATAATTTATGTTTTAATGGAGTTTGAAATTAATTATTGCTCTTGTCCACATAAAGTCGACAACAAGTCTAGAACATACAACTATCAACTTAATAGCGTTTATTAATTGGTCCAATTTGTATCGTCGCGACTCACTCAGCGAATTAACTCTTATTCGCTTACAGTCGCAATGTGTGTTTGGTTTTACTTTGTTTTACAAATTGTTTTTGTTTTGTGACTTATCTTTTAGTTGATAAAGTAATTTATTGACTGAGTATATTGCTAGATAATATTTGAACTGTTACAACTTGTAAATACTTCACCAACGATGTGTAAATAAAACATAGAATCATCACGCTATAATACCTAAAAGGGTAAAGCAGGCACCCCTGCTACACTATAATAGTACTCTCATACTTCGCTAGTTATATCTAATTGCGAGCGAGCCTATTATTTAAAACCTACTCAAAAAAATTAAGTCTGTAATGATTTTTTGACGCTCCGATATTATTTCTCCCTTTTGATACTTGTACATGTTTTTATTTATCATCATAAGTCTATCTATAGTTAGTAAATAATGTAATAGGCATAGTAAAGAAATATCAATATAGGCCACTACACATGGTTTCATATACAATTTATGCCTTCAAAATTATATTGTCCAAAAACTTTGACTAAAATTAAGGTAGATTATTTGCTCAAGTCTAATATTAATATAATGGTGTTTTTACACCCATAAGTCGGTTCCTAGCAATAATAATTGTTGAGTAGAGTTAGTTGACGGCTTCGTAAAGAGTCCGTATAGACCCTGTAATAACACTCAATTTACGTAAATCATTATTTAATTATATCGTAATTAAAACCCACAATTACCAAGAAGACAGCACCCCACCGGCCAGATTACACAGATTATAAATATTTTCATTAATTCAATGTGAATAATTGAGCGCCCATCAACTTCGGTGTAGAAAAATCCCTCCGCAACGGAAATTAAAAAGTGTTTCACATCCGCCGGAAGTCGGTCCGGTCTGAGCTTGAGTGCAGCGGAAAAAGTTGGACGAAACCGGGTGGATTAACTAGCTTTCACGTTTAATGGAACGCTGTGCTAATAATAATTCGATATTTATAAGTTTTATGATTGTTTGGAAAAAAAACTCTACTTATTTGCCATCTAGCTATTACTCGCGGCTTAGAATTTGACAATCAATTCGGGTTGTACTCTGCTTGTAATAATATAAGGCATACAATTAACGAACCATAAGATTTAGCAAAATGTAACGGCAAAAAAAAAACACTTTTGATTGCCATAATTAGTAAATGATCACCAAAATTAATCCCCATTTTATCGTGAAATTAGAACCAAAAAATTATTTTTGACCACCAGAAATCGAACTGTAATGCTCTTGCATCCGAGTCGAGGGAGATCCGGTCGGCGAGCTCCTAGTTCTGAATGGTTTATAAAAAAATAACCACGAAGGGTATGGCGGGGTCCATTCGCTCGCTCGTTCGACCCCACCATATTCATCTAACCTAATCTCTCCGTGTCGGGGTGCCCCAAGTCAGCCTAGGCAAAACTAGTTTGTCATCAACCACCTCATTAAAATTTGGTGCTCAATTTACTAAATTTGGTGATCAATTATATTTTAGGTGATAGATATTAGTAGTCACAAAGTTAATTTTGGTGGTCATTATATTTTTCCCTATTATATAATTTAATTATGATACGAAAGACACTTGGCGCCATCTATTTTCATAAGACCGTTATTGTGGTTTTCCTCGGAAACAGTACTTTTTTTTTAAATGAAAGGTAACCTATGTCCGTTTCTGTGCACTTGACAACGTATATATGCAACAGGATGATTGGTTCAGTAGTTTAGGCGTTAAAAGGTAGCAAACAAACAAACTTACTATCACATTTTTAATATTAGTTAGGATTTTTATTTACTTGTAACAACAATTAAGCCTTTACACTTGAAAATGCAGTCCGGCATTGCGTTATCCAGTAACTTAGGTCAGACACTCCATCTACACTAATATTAAAAGGGGAAAGATTTGTATTTTTGTGTGTGTGTGTATGTTTGTAATGAATAAACTCAAAAACTACTGCGCCTATTTTTTAAATTCTTTCATCATTATAAAGCTACATTCACCCTGAGTAACATAGGCTATATTTTATCCCCGTACTCCTACGGGAACGGGAACTACGCGGGTGAAACCGCGTGACATCCGCTAGTGTAAAATATTTTTATTCAGCTTTATCTGGTTAGACTGAAAACTCGAACTCAAAGCATTTATTTCAATTAGACCCATTATCAGACACTTTTGAATGTCTACAAAAACCAAAAAGTTCAAGTTACCGTCCCAGTCACAATGCATAATAACTTGTGAAAGTACCGCTCTTTAGTAAACTGATCCCACATAAACGGATCCCGCGGGATCAGTAGACCTAATGAATTTTTGAATTGGTCGACTGATCCCGTTGACCAATTTTATGATTAGTTGCCCATTCCATTATGGAGAAAAATGGACAACAAACTCCATGGAAACCCAACTTATATAGGAAAACGATGGGCAGAAAATGACACTTTCAGACTCTGCCATACCTACAGGCCTATTTAAACAATAAGGTATATGCATGCTTTTTTTTATCACTGTAAACAAAGCGTATTAACATCAGAAATAGCAAAGTGAAATTACTTTTTTAATATCTATAAAAAATACTAAATTATAAGCATTTGCAACTGCTGATTAGACTGACAGATCCGATACAGCGAATGACGTCATTCACTGCATCAACGTATAAAATCCATACTAAATTCCGTTTATCTAGATTTCTATCTCGAGGAGCTCGTGACTAAATAATAACAGCCGCTCAGGTCGATCGTTAGGTTAAGCCGTGCTAACCTAGGTTGGTATGTGGATGGGTGACCACCCATCACATACCGAGTTTCCTCCGTGCCTCGGAAAGCACGTTAAGCCGTTGGTCCCGGCTGTCATTTGTAGATCTTTGACAGTCGTTAGGTAGTCAGAGGCGCAAAAAGTCTGACAACCAGTCTTACCAAGGTGTATCGTGTTACCCGGTACTCTAACTGGGTTGTGGAGGTCAGATAGGCAGTCGCTCCATGTAAAATACTGGTATTTAGCTGTATCCGGTTAGACTGGAAGCCGACCCCAACATAGTTGGGAAAAGGCTAGGCAGATGATGAGATAGAAACAAAAGTTTAAATGGTTATAACTTTTGTGTTGTTTAGCCGATTTGTCTTGTTTTCGCTTTTTGTCATTATTTTTTATAGTACTTTATTCCCGGGATATTGCGGAGTGCCAGGAAAACTCTTCCGTATATTTTTGCGTAGAGTTACTTTATTATTTATTTGATTACAGAATGCTATGGTTGACGGCTACAGTAAAGGGCCCGTTTACACCCTTAGTTGTCAAAAACATGTCAGATTTGTACCAAATTGGATAAAACATTTATGTTTGGACAAAACTCAAATGCGTATCTTTTAAAGCATTCTTTAATTTTTTTGTATAGTTAGCAGCACGCAACCAATTACTTAATATTATTAATTATTTATATTTTAAACCCTAATACTGGAAATACCGAAAACTTATATTAAAAGAACTAAAACAGTTTTTCTTTATACCAGTTTGTACTTAGACCAGCTACTTTTTAAACCACTTGCTAATTAGACCAGCTGCTTTTTTAGACGAAATGATACCAACCCTTTTAAAATACAAATACTACGATCTTTCATACCTGCAACTCTGACGCCGAAGTTGCTAAACTAATATAACTGACTAAGTAAGTATATAATATTACACAATTTACATGTGAAATTGTTATAAAAGCTAACTAAATAGTACTACGAAACGAGAAATTAAGTGGCTTTCATGTGAATTGAAATACACTCGTATGACCTGACTTGAAGTTATCATATTATTTTACGCTAATTAAGTTCCTCATATTTCATTTGGTTTTAACATACATAAAGGGTGTAAAACACCTCTTAACGAAGCCAAAGGCACTAACGTGTTCTCCTCGTCATTGCGATCATTTTTTAGGGTTCCGTAGTAAACTAGGAACCCTTATAGTTTCGCCATGTCTGTCCGTCCGTCCGTCCTCGCTTAATCTCTGTGACCGTTAGCACTAGAAAGCTGAAATTTGGTACCAATATGTATATCAATCACGCCGACAAAGTGGTAAAATAAAAATTGGAAAAAAATGTTTTATTAGGGTAGCCCCCCTATATGTAAAATAGGAAGTGATTTTTTTTTTTAATTTCAACCCTAACGTGTGATATATTGTTGGAAATGTATTTAAAAATGAATAGGGGTTTTCTAAAATCATTTTTTGATAATGTCAATAATTTCTGAAATATCGCTCCAAAAGTAAAAAACAATGTGTGGGGGACACATTGTTTTTTACTTTACCCCTCTAACTTTTAAACCATAGGTTTAGAAAATATAAAAAAAATCTGAAAAGTAGAACTTTATAAGGACTTTCTAGGAAAATCATTTTGAACTTGATGGAAACAACAGTTTTTGTACAAAAAAGACAAAAAGTTGTACAAAATAATTTCTGGACTAAGTTTGTAGTATATTCGTATATGCAAGCATTTTTACATAATGGATACCCACCTTTAATCTCATAAGTACACTTATTGTGACGGACTGGAAACTATGGAACCCTACACTGAGCATGGCCCGACACGCTCTTGGCCGGTTTTTTGTTCTACACCATACCTGGGAACCTTCCAGTGACGGAGATATTGGGGGTAAATTTTTTGACAAGTTTTTTTTTAATACTTACATATTTTTGCTTGTATGATTTTTACTTTAAACACCTCCACGACCCCCGTACTATTCAATTCATCCAGCAGCACAATGTTTTGAGTGCTACCACAAAACATAATTTTTTACCCCAAAAAAAATTCCCAGCAATAATTTTACAGTAAAGTTACTTAGTTTGATGTACAAAATGTTTGGTTGACGCCTTCGTGATGAGGTCTTTAACACCTTGTATGTAAACTCACGCCTTTTTTTACATGGAGATAGGCAGAAACCATGTAACACCACTTTCTACGATCCTTAGATACTCCTTTTGCCTCATCCACGTTCATAAATCTGGTCACACACGCACCTGGGTACGATTCCCGGGTTAAGCTAAGTGTTATTGAGTTTTTCCATAAAGATTTCACACTGTTAATATTTATTTGAGCTCAATTGATTGCCATAGGCTTTCCTACTTAGGTAATAAGCATGACGACTGTATCAAAAAATTGTAAATCTATTTAGTCCGTCAGATAAAGTATTGGAAAATAATGGACACGTATTTTGTGTTTTTGTAAATCAATGAATATTGACAAAGATAAAACGCATCAAAACTCGGGAGTGGGGGCTCGTGACGTCAGAACTAGCTTAAAATTATACCAAGGCGTGACGTATTGAGAATTTTAAAAGCGTCATATCTTCGTCAATTTTGGTTTACGTAACAAAAGAAAAAATATGTGTCCAATATTTTTTGGAAATCTATCTGACGAACTAATTAGATTTTTTTCGTCGTCTCGCCTATTACCCGATTAGGTTTAAATACCTTATCTGTAGGGCATATGGGTGGACAAATCGCAGACAGGCCTTCGGAGAAAACAAGCCTCGTGTTATTATTATATCAGCATGTAAATGCAGATTAAATGATTGGTTTTATAATACACTAGCGGACGTCACGCGATTTCACCCGCGTAGTTCCCGTTTCCGTAGGAGTACGAGGATAAAATATAGCTTATGTTACTGAGGGTGAATGTAGCTTTCTAATAGTGAAAGAATTTTTGAAATCGACGCAGTAGTTTTTGAGTTTATTCATTACAAACATACACACACACACACACACAAAATTACAAATCATTCCTCTTTATAATATTAGTGTAGATGTCCGTTTTCTATGTCTTTATTACGTAATAAAAACATAACCTTCTCAGTCTGTCAGCTAATTAAACACACATTCTCATACATCGTAGAATTAATAAAGGTGATCGTCGACCGCAGCGCATCGCGTCGCGTCCTCGCTCGGTGTGATTGCGCGCTAATGAGCGCCCGCCCCGACATCGCGCTGGAAATTGCCTTATACATTTTTAATAGATTCGTTTAAGCCGCTTTTTTATCCACTAGCGTTTTTATCCTCAGCGCTTTAAAACTTCCCCTCCCTCCAACCCCCTTTTTAACAACCCCCACCTTACGGGTAAGTAGCTACACCCGCAATACGTTAATAGATTTTAAAAATTAATACTTTTACCCAATTACCGACGGACAGACTGTCATTTTCGGGTACCCTAATGAAATAACGCTACTTTCATAACTCTATTAAGGCTCCTTTGATCGCCGTTGTGCTAAGTAAAAAATTGTGACGCTGAGGGAGTAATCAAAAGTGACATGATACTTATTAAGTTAGTCGAAATAACCGTGTTAAAGCGACCGGCGGTGCGACTCAAAAACTATTTTATGAATAATAGATGGCGCCGCCGGCGACCAATCCCCGGGGAGCACCGCCCACCGGCGCCCCCTGCCTGCGCCCCCTTCACCCCCGCCGTAACCCCGCGACACCCCCGGCCTGCCTTCTCTATTCATTAGCACATTACCACCCCTTAGGCACGCGAGTCAGTCGGGGTAAGAAACTGATTTTTTTGCCTTTTGAAGGTTCTTTCTAACCCGTTCGCCGATTCGATAAGAACTTTGGCGAGTTTCGTCTAAGTGCTGTTAGAAGAATGTAACGTTTTCTTAAACCCTTTTTTGTGTTCTAATTACTGCAACAAAAACTTATCAAGAGGGCGAATTTTCGAAAGGAATTATTAAATCACGTGATGAAGATCAAGAATATAGTTGGTGCCAATTAAGATGAGAATAGCGGCCATTGCCCTTTTTAAAACAAATATACCATGTATCCTTTTTCATTACCATAAATGTTAAAGCTCACGATAGATGACGATTCCAGACTTGAACAGGCTTATTTTTGGTTTTCAAAGTTAAGAAGTTTAATAAATGTAGGTGGGTCAATGACCGCTATTCTCAACTTAACTGGCACCAACTATAGAAGAAGAGGATACATTCTGGCTACACTTTTAACCTTTAAACAAATTAACAAAACAGTTACCTACCTAACATTTTGTCCATTTTATTTCGATTAAGAAAAAGTAAGCAAAGTAATTTACCTACTAAAGTAAGCATTAACGTTCTCACAAATGGTCAGTTTCGTGACCTTTACGTTAGATACAAATAATCTCATAGAGTTATCTCAAGTTAATTTTTTTCTCCAAGACTTTAGTGTCAATATTAAAAGTAAACATATGTAGGTAGGTACCAATATATGACAACTATGGTAACTATCTACCATGCGTGGATGATTTCGATATTTGACACAACATTAGATACTTTTTATGCGCTACGAGTAATACGTTCCCGTGGTTGTCGGAAATTATTCCACGGGAACGTACTCCACGTTCCCGTGGAATAATTTCCGACAACCACGCGGGGAAGTTGCTAGCAACAGCTATTGTAGCGGCTCTACAAAATAGTACTACAGCAACAGAGCATAAAAATTCCTACAGCGCCATCTATGACACAAATGGAGAGCTAAGAACAATATTCTGAATAGTGCAGTTAAACTTATCTGCGACTTGATAATTATGGAAAAACCCGACAGCAACTATCGCGCAGTAGCCCACCAGACACATCCTCCCTTTTCTATGGGGGGTGAAGAACTTTACATCCTATTTTAACCCCTAAACGAGTTTAAATATAAATTCCACGTTGAAACATATCCAAAGCAAAATAAAAATCAGAGTTCCACAATAAAAATAAAAATAGTAAATCCTACAATCTCCAACCAATATCAATAACCGTTATCGAATCGGGAGAAACATAACCGAGTTGTAAATCGGTAACGAGACAAGAGCTTTAACTAAGAATAACGCCATTAGGCCGGGAACCGGCCCGCTAACTGAGTTACACAAGTTTGTGCCGATAAGTGAAATCGACGCGACTCCTGGACTATGCGGTTATGCTGCCACTTGAAACTTTCAATTTTAAGTCGATTTACGGACTATAAACAGCGAGTTGGTTTAATTTTCTGCTCTTAGTTAGTTTATGACAGAAATTATTCAATAATTAATGTTGGTTGTTTTATGCCAGTATCTAAAGATTGATAACTTAAGATATGATTGAATAGGTATGTACCTACTAAGTAAGTATGTAAGTACTTACATACTTACAGACATCAGCATATCAGGCTACTAAAATCTGTCGATTTCTTTAATAGATTTTCAACTTTATAGCTAAATCTTTAGGTTTGAAGTTAATTGGGAACATTTGACAGTTTCGAGTAAGTTGATGTGCTGGAATCGGTACATTGGAAAATCTGTACATTGTTATCAGACTATTTTAATCAACTTACAAAAAACCGGCCAAGAGCGTATCGGGCCACGCTCAGTGTAGGGTTCCGTAGTTTCCCGTCCGTCACAATAAGTGTTCCCACTTATGAGTTTAAAGGTGGGTATCCATTATGTAAAAATGCTTGCATATACGAATATACTACAAACTTAGTCCAGAAATTATTTTGTACAACTTTTTGTCTGTTTTGTACAAAAACTGTTGTTTCCATCAAGTTCAAAATA
Organism: Xestia xanthographa; assembly: GCA_905147715.2. NCBI lineage: Eukaryota > Metazoa > Arthropoda > Insecta > Lepidoptera > Noctuidae > Xestia > Xestia xanthographa. The sequence goes on along the minus strand of LR990660.1, from coordinate 7,663,787 downwards.
ATTTTCCTAGAAAGTCCTTATAAAGTTCTACTTTCCAGATTTTTTTCATATTTTCTAAACTTATGGTTCAAAAGTTAGAGGCCCCGGACACATTGTTTTTTACTTTTGGAGCGATTATTTCCGAAATTATTGACATTATCAAAAATGAGTTTAAGAAACCCCTATTCATTTTTAAATATCTTTCCAACAATATATCACACGTTAGGGTTGAAATTAAAAAAAAAATCACTTCCCACTTTACATATAGGGGGTCTACCCTAATAAAACATTTTTTTCCAATTTTTATTTTACCACTTTGTCGGCGTGATTGCTATACATATTGGTACCAAATTTCAGCTTTCTAGTGCTAACGGTCACAGAGATTAAGCGAGGACGGACAGACGGACGGACAGACATGGCGAAACTATAAGGGTTCCTAGTTGACTACGGAACCCTAAAAAGGAAGAGAAAAATACTTTATTGAATTAGAGACTCACCGTAAAGTGATATCCACTCTGTGTAGGTAATACGTAATACCAATATTTTGACATTCACGGTTGTCATCAAAGTTCGGTGTACAACCGAAGCTTGAAAGTCACTGGAGATTAGTGTTTCCCAAAATCGGTCTTGGTCTTGCAGTCTTGGTCTTGTTCTTGCATTTTTGCAAGACCAAGACCGACTTATTGTAGCAAGACCAAGACCAAGACTGAACCCTGCAAGACTTGAGCAAGAACAAGACTAAGCCTGCAAGACTTTTGCGTCTCGCAGTTACACATCAATATCAATTATTTTATTTCATAAATCAGCTGTTTTTTTTTAAAATGCGATAGATACATAATAGGTGCTTAAAAATTCCTACAAACAATTTTCGTTCGTCACAAGCCACAAAAGATATCCAAAAAAGGATATTTCTGATACATTTTAATGTAAGTATCAAAAAATTAATTCATGTTTTAGATGTTTGTGCTGATGAAGATGATAAGTATAATGTGATAATTATTTTAACCACCGCTGTTTGTGAAGAGTTTAGGATAACCAGTACATGTACAGAAAATCATTAAAGGTACCTACATAGAATTAGTAATTACGCTTAGGTACTAAATTGCGTAATTTTTTAATTGTTGTCAAGTTAATTTTATTAATTTGGTGGTTCACTATGCCTATGTCAATTTAAGCTCAACATTACCTACTCTGTTACGTTGTTCTAAGATCTAAACTAAGGTGTATTATAGAGCAATAAGCTAATAGGTATTTAAAAGTAGTCTAGTCTAAGTAGTAGAGTCTAGACTTGCGAGACTCTTGCTGCAAGAGTCCAAGACCAAGACCAAGACTGAGAGCGCAATACCAAGACCAAGACCAGGTATATTGACGCAAGACCAAGACCAAGACTGGCTAAGGTCTCGCCTTGGTCTTGCATTTAAGCAAGTTTACTGGAGATCAAAAAGATACGTAATAGCCCTACAGATATATGCATAGATAATAATGGGTGTAAAAGTATAACGAAGCCGAAAGGCACTTGTTCTCACCGTCATTGCGATATTTTTTTTCTAGACCCCTGGGTTACCTTCTAGTTACTTAGATATTGGGGTTCAAAGTTCCAACTTTTTCACAAGTTTTTTTTAGTACAAGTTTTTAATGATGTAACTTGACTTAAAATACCTCCCCGACCTGCGTGCTATTCAATGCATCCATTAGGAAAATGTTTTTAGTGCGTTACATTACTACCGCAAAACCTGATTTTTTACCCCAAAAAAAATGTTGTGTCCCAACAATAATAGGGAATATGCATGAAATTTCTTTTTTTGATTTCGTTACGGAATATTAAAGTAATATAAAAATAATGACAAAAAGCAAAAACAAGACATAAATCGGCCAAACAACACAAAAGTTATAACCATTTAAAGTTTTGTTTCTATCTCTTTCTAGAGAAACGGAATTTAGTATGGATTTTGTACGTCGATGCAGCGAATGACGTCATTCGCTTTATCGGATCTCTCTGTCTAATCAGCAGTTTCAAATGCTTTTATGTTAGTATTTTTTATAGATGTTAAAAAAATAATTTCACTTTGCCATTTCTGATGTTATTATGCTTTGTTTAGAGTGATAAAAAAAAATCATGCATGTACCCTATTATTGCATAGAGTTACTTAGTTTGATGTACAGAATGCTTGGTTGACGGCTTCGTGCAGGGTCCGAGGCTAGTTTCAACCATCAATAAATTGCAAATCTATTTAGTCCGTTAGTCAGTTAGAGCACTGGAAAATAATTGACACGTATTTCTTATTTTTGTAAATCAATAAATATTGACAAAGATAAAACGCATCAAAACTCGGGAGTGGGGGCTCGTGACGTCAGAACGCACTAAAAATTATACCACGGCGTGATGTATTGGAAATTTTAAAAGCGTCGTATCTTCGCCAATTTTGGTTACCGTAACAAAAGAAAAAAAAAAAAAGAGGGGGGAGGGTCAAATATTTTTTAATTGTCTTACTGACGGACTATAATTAGGTGTTTTCAGTACACAAGCCTATTTGATCGAGTAAAAGTTCTGTCCAACCGGTTGAGACAGTATGCAAACCGGCTGACGACACCGGACACTTGAAGATTTTAGACTTTATCTTTCAGCTTCCAGTGAGACCACAATTTTTCCATATCGAACTTTAAGGTTGACTGAACCTCGCGGACCTGTGGACGGAGAGCTATGGGCTAACTCGCCGTCCGTCCGTCTCATGACGACAGGCCGTGTCGACGGCGCAGGAGTGTTCCATGCGCGCCTCAACGAGAGTCAGCAAGGGCCGTCGCCTGCCGGGGTTGCGGGACTGTTCGAAAGAGATACCGTGGCTCCGGAACACAAAGGGCAAAGAAGTAACATGAATGGGTTTTAGTCGGTAAAAGTCCGACACTCCCTCCTGCTCCGCCCAGAGCGGGAGGAGTCATTTGATGATTTCCCACCAGAAAAAAAAAAACTGTCTGCTTCTTAACTAAGTTAATCGTTAGGCTACTTACAGGGGTGTGACGCTGTGAAGGGGTACTCCAAGGTCGGCAGACGATGCTGGTGCGGCGGCAAGCTCGGCGGGCAGTGGTAGCAGAACAGGCCGCGCCCGCCACCGCCACCGCTCGCCAGCTGGAACAAATGAACAGAATAGCGGTCAGAAACAAATAACAGAACCTGGATTAAAAGTATAGCGGTTCTAATAGGTACACAGCAGTTTTCCAATTTTCCAAAACTGATTTCAGAGCCGTGTGGTATCCGGCAGAGTAGAATAGAACCAAGCCATTACACTCACGGGTGTCGTATCAGGCGACTAATGTCTGAGACAGAACACCTTGCGCCTCCGTAGACCAGAGAATGGGCAGCAGCGTTTTCTGTTAGTCTTTCATCACTGCGATCTCCAATCCGCCTGCCAAGCGTGGAGATTACGGCATATTCCTCCCATCATGGGAGAGGCTTATGTCCAGCAGTGGACGTTATGGGCTGTTGTTGTTGTTGTTGTTGTTGATTTCAGAACTGACAATGTCTTGATGGCCTAGAATTTAAGGCCTCGCCTCTCAGGCGGTTGTGGGTTCAAATCCGGGCAATTACCAAGCCAAGTGACTTTTTTCAATTCTTAATTATGTACTTTCTAAGGTTATCTTGGACATCACAGACATCAGTGAAGGTAAACATTGTGAGGAAACCTGGACTTATACCTAATGAATATAAGTCAGAAATCGCCAACCCGTCTTAAGCAAGCGTGCTAATCAATGCTCTCGTGCCTTCTCTGTTGAGAAGAGGACTTTGCCCAACAGTGGGACTGTTATAGGCTGGTATTATTATTTATTATTATTATTGATTTCAGAACTGACACACAGTTTCTGGGCGAAGGCTCCTGTCCACCATAATATGCTACCTGTGCACCAAAAGATGTATCTATTCCATATATCATTTACTAGCTGACGTCACGCGGTTTCACCCGCGTAGTTCCCGTTCCTGTGGGAGTACGGGGATAAAATAGTAATAATATAATAGTAATAAAAGCCTATGTTACTCGCTAATAATGTAGCTATTCATTGCTGAAAGATTTTTTTTAAATCGGTCAAGTAGTTTTAGAGTTAAATCGTAACAAACACACAAAAAATCAAATCTTTCCTCTTTATAACCGCGAGGAGTTCGGTAATTGTCCCACGAGATCGTACTACTGGGATAGAAAGTATCCTATGTGTTAATGCAGGTTATAAGCTATCTGTGCGCTAAATTTCATCCAAATCCGTTCCGGAGTTTTTGCGTGAAAGAGTAAGAAACATCCACCATCTTCACAAACATTCGTACAATATACTAGCGGACGTCACGCGGTTTCACCCGCGTAGTTCCCGTTCCGATAAAAAAATAGCCACAGTAAAGACGTGGCTTTCTAATGGTGAAAGATTTTTTTAAATCGGTCGAGTAGTTTTAGAGTTAAATCGTAACAAACACAAACAAACAAAAATCAAATCTTTCCTCTTTATAATATTAGTATAGAAGTAGGAGTAGGATAGGAATTATCCTATCCTATTCAATCAGTTGTTATAGGTAGGTGTCCTGGTATATTAATACAAGGACACCTACCTATAACAACTGATTTTTTAACCTTATACTCTACTTAATCACAATCGAAAAGGACATTCAAGTCGAAATTAGAATCAAATCAATCCATCCATCATCAAGATTCACGACTGAACATCGTGCTAGAATGTCATAGAAAGTCATACAATCTGAAACGCCGACAATCGCCTCGCATTCAGGACAATATCGCACCAGCCATTACAACGATCTAATACTATCGTCATTAACATAGAAATGACACCGCGTAATAATAAGGCGACGAATCCAATCCTTCTGCGTATGCGCAATGAATTTAAAGTTAGGGTGGGCACACACTTATGTGGCCGCGGCTGGTGCCGCGTGATCAATTGACGCGCGGTGAGTATTCAAAAGAATACAGATAATGAAACACGCAAATGTTTCCGACCCGCGCAATCACATACATACACATCAAAAAAAGTTTGTGATCACTAGCATAAAATGATATTATTTTTAAAATTGAATTTTAAATACTTGAATCGACAATTTGCATGAATGTTTACTGGTAATATAAATATGACCATATCCCCCGTAAAAGATATCAAACGCTAAGAAATCAAGCGCGCAATTGTCTACAACCCGCGCGGTTTATCGGTTCATATACCGACGTTTGCTATAAGATGTGCGCGCACCTTTACAATCGTATGCAATTGTCAAGTGATTGAGACGGCATTCGCTTGTGATCATAGGCCGTTATTTAACCCTTGGTATCGCGGTCTGATTGTGTATTAAGTATGAATTGTGTCAGATGAACAGGTGAAAACGGAATGTTTTAATAGCGCGGCGCGTCTCGTGGTACGTTGGAGAGGTGCGGAATACTTACCCTGCTATTAAATGATCTAGAATGTATCGATCTGGATCTTAATTTATTGAAAAGAAATGTATTTCGACCTCACGCTGTCTTGGTCTAAAAAGAAAATATAAATGGGATGTCAAGCGAGAGCAATTAGCCGCAGAAAGACAATAACGCTGCTAAATTAATAAGTAGATAGATACATTAGAACGCAAAAAGTAAATCCCAGAAAAAAAACTCAGATAATAATCGTCTTTAAACTTCAATCTTAATAAGTATGTGTCTATCTGTATGTTGACTATTCAATATCTTATTTGCCTTTACGAAAAATATAAAGGTGTAAAACACCTCTTAACGAAGCCGAAAAGCACTAGTTCTCCCCGTCATTGCGATCATTTTTTTGTTTAACACTATACCTGGGGAACCTTCTAGTTACGGAGATATTGGGGGTCAAAGTTCCAACTTTTTTTTTAAATACAAGTTTTTAATGTAAGATTTTTACTCTAAACACCTTCACGACTCCCGTACTATTCAATCCATCCATCAGCACAACATTTTGAGTGAGTTACATTGAGTTCTACTACAAAACATAATTTTTCACCTCAAAAAAAAGTCGTTTCCCAGCAATATTTTTTGCGTAAAGTTACTTAGTTTGATACACAGAATACTTAGTTGACGGCTTCGTGATGAGGTTGTTTATACCCTATAAAGAAGCGTGCTGGGGGTCTAAAATGGCCGCTTTAGCAGAATCCGCGAAGAATCTTAGTATGAATCACGTTAAAAAATTTAAATTCTTAAAATGGGCTTTATGGCTATAAACATAAAGTCCATTTTAAGAATTTTACATTTTTAACGTGATTCATATTACGATTCTAATAAAGCGGCCATTTTAGACGTTAAAACCACACATGCGATGAGAAGTCGTATCGTTTTTCTCCCTCACACAGATTCATTTAGTTCTCATAAATAACACAACGATATTTGACAGACGGCAATCTGTCTTCAGTTAATGTAGATCTTGTGAATAATGGTCCACATCGGTCTCACTTGTAAGATCTATCACAATAGTGATCTATCATCATGCCGTATTTAAATAGATCTGCATCAAAATATTTGAACCCAAAATACTTCATGATAACATACTAACGTGAGAATCTCGTATAATTTTTAGCCATATAGAAAATTGATTAAATTAATTCTGCTACTAATTAATTTGAGGACACTTAAGTTCTTAATATAGTTATCCTAGTAAAAAGTTGATCAAAGGCAGGACACCTTGAAATCATTTTAATAATTGATTCAGACAGTCAAATAAACAAGATATTATGACACTTTCTAGTCGTCACCTGAAACCTCTAATAAACACGGAGTTAAAGCCAGTATAACTTTCAGGTTTACCACATTTTTTCCAGGAAGGAGTTTCGCAGAAAACGAGGAGACACGACTAACTAGCTACCAAAAAAAAGTATTAAATCAGAACGCTAATCGGTATTCCTGGCCAAAGAATCAGCATTGCCATTTAATTTTTTTTGTAGAAAAATACAATTATGTTAGTTCTATTTGTAGTCTATGTAATGTAATAACTTTAATTGTTCAATAACTATTATTTCCTGAATTCCTGTTCACTTTACAAACAAAATTCCAAGTCTGTTAGAAGTTCTGCAAGAGCGCGAGCGCACTGTGGGACAGCAGTAAGGACGTGCTAGCCATAAATCAATTAATTTCGATGAATAAATTGCCAGTCGCAGTGCAGCGTGTGACATTGCGAATTTGCGACCGCTGCTGCAGGTTGGCAGATGTGTCATCATCAGAGGTGGGATATATTTTTAGAAATAAAAAGCTGCATGAAAGGTAACTTTGAGAATTTGATGCCTACTTCTAACTCCAGAAGTTATACCCTTGTATGAAATCCGTGATATACAAAAATTAAAAAAAGAAGCGAAGGGAACAAGCTTATGTAACGTCTTATTTAATACTAGCGGACGTCACGCGGTTTCACCCGCGTATTTCCCGTTCCCGTGGGAGTACGGGGATATAACATAGCCTATGTTACTCGCTGATAATGTAGTTATCCATTGCTGAAATAATTTTTCAAATCAGTCCAGCAGTTTTTAAGTAAAAAAATACAAATCTTTCCTCTTTATAATATTGGTATAGATAATTACCATCTTTTCATGATGTAAGTCATAACGTTATTCTGTATAATATCACATTTTTTGTGTTAACTATTGTTTTAATAGCAGCATTTCCAATTAAAATAAACAAATCAGAACGAACTGGATGTCTTCCTTGAGAATTCGAAAGAAGTTGCACAGAATCGTTACCGTAGCAAGGAACGGGAGGCTTTTGCCCAGCAGTGAGACAATATGGGCTAGCTATAATAATATATAATTAAAAAAAAAAAACGATAAATAAATTGCTGTCCGCAGTGCAGCCTCCTTATTATGACCAGTGTAAAGTTATGCCAAACTAAAACCCTGAAAGTGTATGGTTGGACTTATGTGAAGTACAAGTTTTTCACTAAAGACGCAGAAGATAGCTACTGTACAAAAGTTGAAACAAAAATTAACCGTAGTTTTAAATAAAAATACATATATAAATGTAAATAAAAAATAAATATTAATGGTGTATAAAAGGTACAAAATGTTTACTCCTAATTAAATTATTATTTATTTTTATTTATTTATTTAAATGACAAAGATGCGGAGGTGAAAGTAAACATGCATAAGTCTCGGTTTAATTAAATATTACCTTATTAGAAATGATCATTTAACAATATTACTTTATTTCCACTTCACACAATCAATTTATATCGTTAAAAAGTAACCCGTTTTTTTTGTTAAAATTAGATTAACTTTAATTACTTAAATCTTTTACTAATCATAATCCCGCACACTACCATAAGTTTATTTGCGAAAGGAAAATGGCAATGAAATTCAATTGCACATACTCGTATAACTAGAGACCCACGTGTAGTGCCGTCGGTATAAATGACATTAATGGAGCAATGAATCGGCTAAACGATGCGCGGGCGCATTCGATGCTGCGACTGACGTCAGCATACTGTGATTGAGACGCTGATTTTTGTGGACAAAAATAAATGTTTTTTTTTAAGTTTATTTTGTATTAAGAAAACAAAAAATAATGGATATATAAGATGAAGAAGAATAGAAAAGTATTTCAGACAATCTGCAAATAAATTGAAATAAGGCAGAAGAAATAAGATATTTTGCTTAGATGTTTCCCTTCTCTCTCTCTTATTAAATAATAAGGAAAAAAATAATATTATTTATTTATCTATATAATTTAAAATATTTTATAAAAACTTAAATCCCCTCCTAAATCAACAAACATTAATATAATTTTAATTTACATTATTCATTTCATAAAACTAAACTCTCTCCTAAAATTAATATTGAATCATTAATAAATTTTCATAATATACAACTAAACCATCAAAGTTAACATGAACCCATTACCGTTTTAATAATGTTATAATAACTAATTCCGTTAACGAGAAAATTCGTAGAAACTGACGCTTACTTATAATACATTAACGCCTGTTTCACAACACTAAAAGACACCCAAAACTAAAGCCAAAATAAAAGCGGACTGTGGGATTTTGAACGCTCGGCTCAGAGTCGAGAGTTTAAATTCCAACAATTCATTCATTTCGGTATAGCTAAGTGCTAGAGAAAATAGACATTAATGAACTTTCTATGATAATCTGGGTTGGATTATAAAACATCAGACGGCCAATCTACTTAACGGTAACACCTTTTCATTAAGGGATAACATGGAGAGGCTACACACGTAAATTTTTGCATGATACACAACTTTGTTGAGATGAAATCTGAATTTTGTAAAAAAAATTGTTTAACGTTGCAGAGCTCATTTTTAGGGTTCCGTACCCAAAGGGTAAAAACGGAACCCTATTACTAAGACTTCGCTGTCTGTCTGTCTGTCCGTCTGTCCGTCTGTCCGTCTGTCTGTCACCAGGCTTTATCTCATGAACTGTGACAGCTAGACAGTTGAAATTTTCACAGATGATGTATTTCTGTTGCCGCTATAACAACAAATACTAAAAACAGAATAAAATTAATATTTAAGGGGGGCTCCCATACAACAAACGTGTTTTTTTTTATAATAATTGGTACGGAACCCTTCGTGCGCGAGTCCGACTCGCACTTGGCCGGTTTTTGCAGCTTGTACTTAGAAGTAACGAAAGGGCCTAAACAATAATTTACAAAGTGTTTCAAATCTTCGGCGTCATCAGATTGCAGGACATTATTTTTCTACTATTTTCGTTATTTATTCATTAATATGGATTGCGCACACACGCACGGTCGGAAACAGACGTCTTTTATGACCTACGACATACTTGTTGGCCGATATTTAAAACAGTTTTAGTAGCCGATATTTCCAGCGACCTTTATAATTGACAAAAGCTTTTCGGTAGATTATGTCAGTTTTGACATTTTCTTCATCGAAACTACCTTGTCGGAGTGCTAAGGATTGGTTGCGTAAACATTTCCTGTAATCTTATTTAACATTGCACCGTGTTCGTCTTGCTTAAAAAAAAGTGAACCAAATCGTTGTTTTCGAAAAAGTACAGAAATATGTTTTTGTTAATAGATGTTTGCGTGGCACATAATAATTATATAAATTCTTTCCTCATGTGACTCGTGTCAGAATCTAACGAGGCTGTTACTTTATTTTGATGACAGTTTTCTATATTCCACTTTTCTATTTATCAGCACTATATCACCAATCAACCTAACCTTGAGAGTTATAATGTAAATCGTGTATATACAAATTAGTTTCATTTTCCTTTCGTAGTCAGCAATGTCCATTAAGTTACAGGTGAAACCAATTTTGTTATTTTTTATTAGTTATAGTTAATTGTTAGTTCCAGTGATATTGTTGTTTACCAGAACTATAGTTTTTTAAGATTTCTTATAACGTCATCCGTATCACTAGACATCTTGTTAAAGTTTGTTGACGGAATACTCTGACATGTTGTTACAGAATAAAAATAAAATGTTAGTACATTGATTTATATATTTTTGTCCGCAGCACAGTCCACGGCAGCGCACAGTGTCGGTGCGTGTATTGGCTCGTCCTGTCTACGCGCGTGGGGTCCTGATACACTAATCCTATTTATATTGTCGTGCCATTACCGTATTACACCCACCGGCCGCCGCATCCGTACTGCAACCATAACCTTCGCATTGTTTTTTGCAATATTTTTTATGAAAAAAAAGCTAAAACTAAACCCAGTTTTCATTCATCATTATTTTCCTGCCCTTACCGTCATTTATTTGGGGATGATGGATCATGTATTGTTAGTCTCATACTTCTCTATTACTCGTCAGCTCATCTGACCCTCCCATTTTTACGTAAAAAAATTAATAATTAGCTGTGTGGTATCCGGCAGAGTAGAATAGAAACAACCCATTACACTCACGGGTGTCGTATAAGGCGAGTAATGTCTGAGGCAGAACACCTTGCGCCTCCGTAGACCAGAGAATGGGCAGCAGCGTTTTCTGTTAGTCTTTCATCACTGCGATCTCCAATCCGCCTGCCAAGCGTGGAGATTACGGCAAATTCCTCCCATTTTGGGAGAGGCTTATGTCCAGCAGTGGACGTTATGGGCTGTTGTTGTTGTTGTTGTTATGGCCATAAAATGTACGAATTTATTACATAAATCTGCGGTAACTATGCAATAAGCCAAATAGTAAACTAGACTGTACTTACAAAAAAAAAACCACGTAGGAATTAAATTCAAGTTTTAGTTTAAACAATTACCGAAAAGCTTAGCCGAAAAGATATCAAAAAAGTACAATAGCATTGCCATTCAACGTGGCAATGCTGCCAGTCTTCTGGCAATGTTTCCGGACGGAGGAATACTTTGGTGTCCTATTTTCGTAACGTTTATCGTTGTATGCAATATGTAGTTACTTACTTTTAGATTTTTGTTTATATACCTACGATATATCTGCAGTATTCTATAAAAAAAAAGATAGACATATTAAACATAAATGATTTCGTTTGCAATGGAATCCTTGCTAAACAAGTGTTACCCAATCGTGTTGTTTGCAACAATTGCAATCATTCTCAATAACCTCAGATTTACGCTTAGGTCAGACCGTCAGAGTAAACTGACTATATCCTGAATCGTCTATTGTCGCATTAACAAACAAGAAAACTACTCGTCGAGATTTATAAACGGTGCATTATTTAATAATAAACTGATCCTGAATCTTGATAATCTAAATATCTCACTTCCAGTGGCACAGCACAAACAAGTAAAAAAAAAAATGACACTTCAGTTTTTTTATATTTGTCTGTGCCCTTTTCACGCAAACAAAATCACATACAGCCACTTACATCATTAAAATAATAGAATTTTAAATACAACCAAAAGAATTAGCATTCGAATTTCAAAAGGTTGTTTTGTTTTTTTTTTTTCTGGTGTGGCAAAAGCACTTCATTTCGCATTCCCGTCTTGTCGAGGTGAGATTATCGTCACTCGTACAACACGGGAGGAGGGAAGAGGGCCGCTGTACCATTGTGAGTTGCCGCCAAATGTGGGAACTGATGATTTATCTCGTAAACTTTTTCATGTTTATTATATTATGAGCTTATTTTGAATCTACGAGACGGATAATAGAGGACCTTGATATTGTTGAAGTTGTTCTATGGTCTGAAAGCTTCGTAAGTGGAAAAGACTTAAATTTAGAAGGTAGGACTTCACAAATCCGTACTTAAAATGGTAGTAGTGGAAGTTATAATTACAGTGAGATACGCAAGTAGGGTAACTACCCTACCTACGTTGTTTTACTGTATTATAGCAAAACTACTTACCATAGAATTGAATTAATATTCGCAAATATTATTAACTACATTATACTACGATGCCAAGAAATGTTAACATTTTGTACCCAAAAGTATATTCTAAGACAGAAATCGAAGCTAAATTAACTAGTCTACTCAAACAGTTTCATTCCACCTTCGAAACTTTATCGAAGCATCATTTTAAAAGCACTCAATACACGAATCGTTTCAATGTAAACATCGCTTCAGTTCAATATCGTGTTCAAATACAATTTACTCCGAAATCCTATTTGTACCGTTTAATTTGGAATCGACTACGATTTAATCAATTATCCGAGTAATTAAGTATCGGTATACCTTTAGCTGTTAATGTATTAATTAGTCTTTGCTGAATTGTGTTTATTTTACTGGTAATATGGAGCGACTTACGAACAGTAAGTCGTGGGTTCGAACCCAGACAGGCGCATTACTCTGTGTAATTTATTTCATCACCACTGCTCTCAAAACGGTGAAGGAAAACATCGTGAGGAAACCGGCATGTCCTAGAACCAAAAATTCGAAGACATGTGACATCTACCAATCCGCACTGGGCCCGCGTGGTGGATTATAGCCCATTCCCTCTCATTGAGAGGAGGCCTGTGTCCCAGCAGTGGGAACATTAATAGGCTGATGATGATGATGATGATGAATATGGAGCGAATGAGTGTAGGTACTTACGTTATGTTTATTTTTCGTATTTTAGATTGCTGTTTTTCTTGTAAGAATATGACTATAAAACTCTTAGGATATTTTTAGGAGTTAGAAGTTTGTTCCCGTCTATCCGGTCTATCCAATGCTATAGTTTTACGGACGCTTGATTTACTAATTAAGTGGAGTTTAATGAAACACATCTTACATTTGAATACCTTGAAATACTTCCTATTGTTTACAGGAAGTACTGTTTTAGGGATGTTTTTATTTGGTCCCGAACTGCAGTGGCCGATTTTGAAATCATTGAATCAACTGTGGGCTCAAGTTGGCCGCTGTCGATTCTATTTGGCTAGATGTTGTATAATCGACCTGTCTCGGACACAATGCGAGAAAATGAAAAGGTGACTTTCTGGATTATTTTTACATTAAAGTCCAGTTTTCCCCCCTGAGGGGGATTCTCGTAGGGCGGATTTGTGAAATAAGCCAGGTCCAACACAGAATATGTCACACTTTTTTTCCTGCCTGTTGTGGACAACTAATTGTAGGTAGGTACCCTCCAAGACTTGAATGTAGCAAACAACAGAACTGTCCAGGTTGCTACGTAATGCTCGGACAAAATCTCAGTCAACGATTTGACAAGAAGAAGAAGGATATTTTATCAAACTCCTTTTAAAAATCAGAATCATTTATTCGTAAACATAGGTAACAATGGGGGTATTGGGGGCAATTTGCGGGTAAGCTTTTTGACTTGCAAATTGAGAGAAAGTTAAGGTTCGATCGGTCAACCCGGTAGAACAAACTACATACGCTGACAGATAAGTTACTACAGAATCAAAGAAATTTGAAAGATCTAGCTATCTCTAATATAACGAGCAGACATTGTGAATAATTTCATACAAAAATTTTGATCACGAACATTTTTGATTTTGACACGCGAATGCTACCAGACGAGAGGGCATTTAACACTAGTAACCAAGTAAATACACGATCTCCACCTCTATTTACCACCCTTAACGAATCATCGACACGAAGAAGAAGAAGAAGAACTTGAAAATTGGTCTTTTTTGGTTTTTTTATAATTTTTTCTTTCTACCATTTATTTTCATTAACAAAAACAAGGAATCAGATGCTGCGATGCTATTGGTTGATCAGCTTAAATAAGCGCTTCAATAGCGGCCGAATGCTGCAAGCAAAAAGAGTCGTATTGGTGGTGAGATTTCGTCCGAGCTCATTGTACATATTTGTTTTTGTACAGAATAGTAAGAGTATGTCAGTGCCCGGTATTGGCAATTTGTCCTTACCCCTTTGGCTCTTTTACAAGAAAAGGCTTTACCATCATCATCATCATTTCAACCGAAAGACGTCCACTGCTGGACATAGGCCTCCCCCAAGTGTCGCCACATTGACCGGTCCCGTGCGACTCGCATCCAGCGGATTTCCGCAACCAGAAAATGCTTGGATTCCATAAAAATGTTCTGTTAGGTAATGTAAATTATGCCGAGTTGGACGTTAAATTATTGTTAATGAGTGAAATTTTTGTGAATTGGAATCGCGATGCCCGTCGAAGTACACGTTATTGGATTTTACTGAAATTCATCCGCGCTCAGGGTTGTCACGACCGCAATGCGTAAAGCAAAAGAAAGAGAAATAACTATTGTTTTTACTATCCAAATGATAGTAAATTAGAGTCTTGTGGGTATCCCATCCCATAAAGGTTCGATTTTCGTCTATTCATATTTCTATCAAAATTTCACTTTTTTATTATGATTTTAATTAATAACGAATTATTAATTTTCTAAGGCAATGTAGACTTACTTAAAAATAGAGTAACGAAATACAGCATTTAAAATAATTTTCATGAAAAATACCTAGTATCCATGGAGTCATAATACTACTAATATTCAAGCGATCTAAACCTCCGTGCTTCGGAAAGCACGTTAAGCCATTGGTTCCTGCTGTCATGTGTAGATCTTTTACAGTCGTTACAGGTAGTCAGTTTTTCCGAAAGTCTGACAACCAGTCCTTCCAAATGTTATCGTATTACCCAGTACTAATTGGGTTGTAGAGTCAGATAGGCAGTCGCTTCAGGAAAATACTGGTATTCAGCTGCATCCGGTTAGACTGGAAGCCGACCCCAACATAGTTGGGAAAAGGCTAGACAGATGATGATTCAAGCACAATAAACAACAACAACAGAGCCAACATAAAAAAAGTAAAAAATTCAATTCAATTGAAACAAATTATTTTACGATTCAAACCCGCTTGCCGTTAACTAACAATCAATAATATTTAATCACAGTGCCACTGGCTCGTTCATTTGATATCGAACTTTTACCAATTGTAATGGAGATCAATTGAACGGTTTAAATTAACTATTAATAGTGGGCAATGGTTCAAGCGGGGCGCGACAATCCAATCGATGGAGGAAAAATAATGGTCTGGTGGAGTTGTCAAGGGTTTTGGTTTGGTTTTAATGAAATTGTAGAAAGTGAAAAGAAAGAAAGAAAGGAAAACATTTATTTGACGTTAGTTATTAAAGACTCTGAGGACACTGAGGGAGGTCTCTGAGGTTTTGGTTTGGTTTTAATGAAATTGTAGAAAGTGAAAAGAAAGAAAGAAAGGAAAACATTTATTTGACGTTAGTTATTAAAGACTCTGAGGACACTGAGGGAGGTCTCTGAGGTTTTGGTTTGGTTTTAATGAAATTGTAGAAAGTGAAAAGAAAGAAAGAAAGGAAAACATTTATTTGACGTCAGTTATACTCTGAGGACACTGAGGGAGGTCTCTGAGGACTCTGAGGACTCTGGACTCTGAGGGTCGAAAGGCTTTTACTCTGGATGCTCTTAGTGTGCACGTCTTTTTACATCGTTCTCACATATATGTATAATCTCAAAATTAATGATGTAACCAAGATTTTGTAACAATATTTTGATTTTAAAAGAGTGTCCATGGAGTTTCTTGCCCGTTCTTCTCCATAGAGATCTACGCTAGAGAATGGGCAACTACAGTACTTTCTCAAGTTATTATGCCTTGTGACTGGGACTGTAGCTTTGATTTTCTTTTTTGTATTTTTGACTTTCAAAAGTGCCGTAATGGTCTAATTGAAATAAATGCTTTGAGTTTGAGTTGAAATCGCGCCACAATATCAACTTTAAGTCATTCGTGGTACGAATTCCAACCCACCATCAACAGACCTGCATGAAGGAGGACTTTTGGCCGAAGGGTGTCGTATATCGACGTTTCCGAGGACGGTTACGCGACACCACGCAGCGAAACACGACGCCGACAACGTTGCGTGTATAGTTTTAGTCTCCTATGGTTTAAAATACATATATATTGTTGTTACTTATTATTTTGTGTAATTTATCTATGGATCTTAGTCGCCTGACAATAAAATCATTATTATTATTAGCCGTGTGGTATCCGGCAGAGTAGAATAGAACCAACCCCTTACACTCACGGGTGTCGTATAAGGCGACTAATGTCTGAGGCAGAACACCTTGCGCCTCCGTAGACCAGAGAATGCGCAGCAGCGATTTCTGTTAGTCTTTCATCACTGCGATCTCCAATCCGCCTGCCAAGCGTGGCGATTACGGCAAATTCCTCCCATCATGGGAGAGAGGCTTATATCCAGCAGTAGACGATATGGGCTGTTGTTGTTGTATTATTATTAAAGCACACACATATAAAAAAAAAGATACAAATTAAGGAGGAAAACACAGTATGGGCTGTGTGCCTCACGGCTGCGCCAAAAAGGTCCATTTCAGCATTCATGCCAGACAGGTGATGGTGATTCTGTCTGACGCTGGTCTTCCAATGAACCTTGAGGAGGTAGGTAAGTGACGGAAAACAGTTTCAAACAAAATGTATTAATAAATGGTTACAAATAAATAGATAACGAGTAAATTAACTAAATGTGTATTTATGAGTTCGGTTATAGAAGAATGTAAGTATTAATAAGTATTTTATTGTGTTAGAAAGTAACAGGAGGAGGAGCTCGTGGCTAAATAATAACATCCGCTCGGGTCGATCGTTAGGTTAAGCCGCGCTTGCCTAGGTTGGTCTGTGGATGGGTGACCGCCCATTACATACCGAGTTTCTCCGTGCCTCGGAAAGCACGTTAAGCCGTTGGTCCCGGCTGTCATTTGTAGATCTGTGACAGTCGTTAGGTAGTCAGAGGCCCAAAGAGTCTGACAACCAGTCTTACCAAGGGGTATCATATTACCCGGTACTAACTGGGTTGTGGAGGTCCGATAGGCAGTCGCTCCATGTAAAATACTGGTATTCAGCTGCATCCGGTAAAACTGGAAGCCGACCCCAACACAGTTGGGAAAAAGGCTAGGCAGATGATGATGTGTTAGAAAGTAACACTGGTAACAATAAATAAAAACGAGTCGTTCATCAACTCGTCCCACAAGCCTATGGCCCATTAGGGACGGTTTGATGAAAATCAAAATAAATAATATTATATTATATTATAATTTCGTTGTACAACTCGTCCCACGTTTCTTTTTGTGTGGAACTTTAAACTTTATCAACGTTAGGTACAGTTATGACGACAAGAATAAAACAATATAGTTTCTTGGCTTAAATCTTGTGGTGTTGTTTATTTTTTGTGAATGTGAGTGAAATATTTTTAGTGGACGCGACTGTCGAGCATTAGGTCTGGGTTCGATTGGTCGGGCAAAGTGTTATTGGGTTTTTCCATCAGGAATTTTTCAGTAGCAGTCACGGAGCTTGGATTTGTGCCCGGTTGATGGCAATAGACTCGCCCGCTATTAAATGGGGCTTAAACATAACTTGCGAAATGTAGGTGTACTTTTTTTTTTTTTTTTTTTGGATGGGAAATCATCAAATAACTCCTCCCGCTCTGGGCGGAGCAGGAGGGAGTGTCAGACTTTTACTGACTAAAACACATCCATGTTCCTTCATCGCCCTTTGTGTTCCGGGGCCACGGTATCTCTTTCGAACAGTCCCGAAACCCCGGAAATGTAGGTGTACTGTTAGGTAAGTACTTACGCCTCTGCCTAACGGGGGTTATGTTATGTATGTTGCAGATAAGCTGGTAACATCATACATACAGCTCAGGCCTTTATCTCATAGGAGAGTGACAGATGCCACAGAACGCCACCTACTCTGATTATTAACAGCATAATGATAAGACGACAAAATGAACCATTCCTCAATGGCTCGACCATCAAACGACCATTAATCTTACATCTACCGAGCCTTTTCCCAACTACGTTGAGATCGGCTTCCAGTCTAACCGCATGCAGCTAAATACCAGTATTTTACATGGAGCGACTGCCTATCTGACCTCCACAACCCAGTTAGTACTGGGTAATACGATACCCCTTGGTAAAACTGGTTGTCAGACTTTTTGGGCCACTGACTACCTATAACGACTGTCAAAGATCTGCAAATGACAGCTGGGACCAACGACTTAATGTGCTTTCCGAGGCACGGAGGAAACCCGGTATGTAATGGGTGGACCCATCCACAGACCAACCTAGGCAAGCACGGCTTAACCTAAAGATCGACCCGAGTGGCTGTTATTATTTAGCGACGGGCTCATCAACCATTAATCTTACGATTCTGCATTATTTTGGTAATTAGGGTGGGTAAAATAGTCATTCAATGGTATTAAACGAACTCATAATAGTTGGTTGGTTGAGTTGATGATTTTAATGATCCTAATTTTGTAAATAATACGTGTTACAGCCGCGAATCATATATAATATTACATATAGCCTGACACTGGCCGGCAAATTGCAATAAAGTAAGAAAATTTGAATTTCGCGGGCTACCCTGGCGCCAAATAATAGTACATTACTGCAGCGGCCAGCAACAGAGGACTGAGGCGAAGCCGAGGCACACATACGTAAGTCCATCAATGCCTAGTTGTGGCCAAGGCTTGTATAGTACTTTTCTCAAATAATGCGAGGAAATTAAAACTCTCGCGTTGAAGAGTTCATTTGTTTTGTTTTTCAATAAACTGCTTTCTATTTGCAAGCCAATTCGAAATTTAAATAAAATCTTTGATAAGTTACCTCCTTGGTTGCCATGTTTCAGAGTAAAAGATCGTTCCATTTTTAGGGTTCCGTACCCAAAGGGTAAAAACGGAACCCTATTACTAAGACTTCGCTGTCTGTCCGTCTGTCCGTCTGTCTGTCACCAGGCTGTATCTCATGAACCGTGACAGCTAGACAGTTGAAATTTTCACAGATGATGTATTTCTGTTGCCGCTATAACAACAAATACTAAAAACAGAATAAAATTAATATTTAAGGGGGGCTCCCATACAACAAACGTGATTTTTTTGCCGTTTTGTCTAATGTATAGATAATGGTACGGAACCCTTCGTGCGCGAGTCCGACTCGCACTTGGCCGGTTTTTAAATAACACGACAGACATGAGTTTATTAAATAACTTATTTGGCCGATAAACACGCTAAACACGCGACAGACTGATATGGATTTTCATACAACTTTTGCCGGCCGCTGGTCGCATGTATCTGGCCAATACAGCAATTTCGATTTGTCTCGAAGAAGGTTGTCAAAATAATGCTGAAATTTCTAAGCGAGTTTGAGAAAGTACTATTTCTTTTTAATTAAAACTTGATGAAATGGTTTTAACCATTTCATCAAGTTTTGTCACATTCATTCAATTAAAGGCGCCTTTTACATTGCTTTTTATAGATTCTTCTAAAACATTTGATACGTTTGAACTCCGTACCCCCAGAACATCTAATAAATGTTAATTTGTGATAAGCACAGCCCTATGGGCACCTGTCACTCATAATTTGCGTAACCGGCTCTATCTGGCCTTTAATCGGTTTAAGCGACGATACACACTCGCTGCTACGTACTTTTGATTCAATTTTGTTTTTTTTTTTGGTACGTTATAATGTAATTTTGGGTTAGTTTGTTTTTAAGTTTGGCTGATACATGGTCTAAGGGTGGTCCACGGAGGGATTAAATGTGTTTTTTTTTAAGTTTAGCTAAGATATATTGAATGCCTAAGTAGTTTTGGTCATTTCTAATTTAGTTAGAATACAAGAATTAGAACATGTAAACATAATAATATTTTTGTTTTACAACAATCAGTTTTTAGGGTTCCGTAGGGTAAAAACGGAACCGAACTGTCTGTCCGTCTGTCCGTCTGTCCGTCTGTCCGTCTATCCGTCTGTCCGTCTGTCTGTCACTAGGCTGTATCTCATGAACCGTGACAGCTAGACAGTTGAAATTTTCACAGATGATGTATTTCTGTTGTCGCTATAACAACAAATACTAAAAATAGAATAACCCTACTATTTAAGGGGGGCTCCCATACAACAAACGTGATTTTTTTATAATAATTGGTGCGGAACCCTTCGTGCGCGAGTCCGACTCGCACTTGGCCGGTTTTTGTATCGTTTTTTAACGGTCTTTATGACCTAAAGAAAGATCTTATTTATAACCCTTTCGGTGATTATTTTTAAAGTAATCACCCGTAACTAGTCTCGAACGAATTAATTGATTTGTATAAATACTTTCTCAGACCTGAAAAATGTGTTTATTTATCTAGCTTTTCATAAAATAATCGAATTCCGTCATTGGTAGCAATGGCAACCCTAACCATCGGGCTTGAAATGTGAAACTTCAAGCGAACCTACTCCGCGCGAGTGCCTGAAAACTTTTTCCGCATTATATTAGAATAGAAAAAACTATGTTAATGAATTTAGTAATAATTCTAAAAGTACGTTAAAACTGCATTATAATCGTACGAATAAAGATATTTTATTTGTTAATATGCGTTTACACACAAAACAGGCAGTCGCTCCATATAAAATACTAGCGGACGTCACGCGGTTCCACCCGCGTAGTTCCCGTTCCCGTGGGAGTATGGTAATAAAATATAGCCTATGTTACTCAGGGTGATTGTAACTTTCTAATGGTAAAACAATGTTTAAAATAGGCGCAGAAGTTTTTGAGTTTATTCATTACAAACATACACACACACACAAAAATACAAATCTTTCCTCTTTATAAAATTATTACTTATAGTATAGATAAATAGTGTAGACTGGTATTCAGCCGCATCCGGTAAGACTGGAAGCCAACCCCAACACAGTTGGGAAAAGGCTAGGCAGATGATGATGCGTTTACACACAAATTGAGTATGCAAGATTAAGATTCTTTTTTTTTCCAATTATGCAGATTAGAACATTTCTATTTTAGCCATTGTTTTTCTGGGTACATTCATAATAACTAATGTTGGTTTATTGTTTTTTTTAAATACATAATACAAATACAAATCCAAAAATACAATTGTCCAATCGGAGACACACTGTGGAACTAATGGCGCTAGCGCTAGGTTGAAAATATGGTAATGTCGTTTTTATATTTCAACTAGCTGACGTCCCGCGGTTTCACCTGCATAGTTCCCGTTCCCGTGGGAGTACAGGAATAAAATATAGCCTATAGCACTCACGAATAATGTAGCTTTCTACCAGTGAAACAATTTTTAAAATTGGTTCATTACTTCCGGAGATTACCCCCTACGTACAAACTTACAAACATACAAACTTACAAACAAATGTTACCTCTTTATAATTATAATATTAGTATAGATATAGCTTAACCTCATTGGTCAAAATGGAGACCAGCTATGGTGGCGCCATCTTAGATTACCTTTGCCTGTGTCTCCTCATTGTCATATTTTGAATTTAAATAATATGTAAAAAGATTAAAAATATGTCTCGAGTAATTTTGTTTTCTTTTCATGCTCAAATGATTTCAATAAAAACACGTTGATTGTGATATTAAAAAAAAAAAATACAAATGAATATCGTAAATTGTATTAATTTAAAAACGGTTTTCACCCAAAATGGGTCTTAAGTAACCCATTTCGGCCATTTAGCACAAGTTACAAAAAAACTCGTTGTCCAAATAAAATAAAAAAATAAGATCATTCACCGGCCGGCTGTTAGCGACATTTTTATAAAAAATTAGAATGCATTAAACATGATAGATGTCGTCATCATCATCTGCATCAGCCCAACTATGTTAGGGTAAAATCAAAATTTAAAAAAATCAGGTTAGCTTCCAGTCTAACCGGATGCAGCAAACATGACAGATAAGTTACAGTTCACAGGATATTCCACACATCCCAGCAACCTCAACCTCAAAAAACATTGGTTAGACTAAGGATACTGCTAAACCTTTCACCTTCTAGCTCTCCGAAGCAAACCGCGTCAACCGTACTAAGAATAATTCGCCTGTCTATGGTACCCTTTGGCCGAGCAATTACGTGCAATTATCGGGAGGACGCGGCGACGCTACTCAATTGGCGTCGAAACCGCTATATCGAATAAACGCAGCTTACTGCTGGCCGTATATACGGTTTTTTTTTTCTTTTGCTTTTTCGGTTATCGACCTTTGCGGAAAGTTTTAGAGAAGAGAGTGGCATATGAAAACGAATATTGGCGACACCGATATGCAGAGAAGTAGGGGATAATCAAGAAGATGTCCATAGCATAATTACAATTAGCTTACAATGATCCCGTCGCTGGGTCCCGGCTCATCAATGTTTTATTTTTATTTTCTTATTAACTGTTGCCTGCGACTTTATTCGTGTGGAAGTTTTGATGTGAAAGTGAGACAAAAAAATGTATATTTAAATGTGGTTTTCTAGACTATATCATTCAGGTCCCGTTGAACCGTTGTGGCATGATTGAGTAACTAACATCCGTCTATCCATCAAATCTTTCGCATTTATAACATTATCTTAGTACATAAGAATAGATTTAATTCTAATGCTAAAAATCTTAAAACATCTTCTGCTTTCCTTTTCAGTCTAACCAGATGTAGCTGACCATTATTTTACATGGAGCGACCCGGGCGACTGCCTATATGGTCTTCAAAAATGTACATTATTTACAATTTACAAATCTATTATAATAAACTAAACTAACGAAAAATAATAACAGACTAAACTTGAAAATTCAGTTAATGTTACATTATATATTGATATTACAATAAAACGCGGTACTCCTTGAAAATAATTGTAACTCAGAATTTCGGGCATTCGATTACCCATATCGATTGTCGAAGAACTTAAAATAACAGTCACTTATCAAAGTTTTTTCTTAGTGCAAAACGTTGTTGCAACACATCTTCCCATAACCATTTTCGGCGCCAAAAACTCAGAAACACACTGCTTGTCATTTCAACACCAACTTTGACACACAACACAACTCAAAACACGAAACTAAGCACAAAGTTAAAACAACCAAACTCCAACTAAGTTCACCCAAATGGCTCTAAACTAAATTCGGTTAACCAATCAGTATAACGGACTAACAGTTAGACTAAATCTGAAAATTGACTGGAAACTAATGACGGCTAATAGGCTGTTTCTAGTTGAGTCGATATATAGTGATCGGTTGGTCGTCGGACTCTCAATCCAATTACTACTCATTATGAACCATTAGTGAGGACTGGCAAACTGATAAATTTGTCCTAAAGCGTGTTGGTAGATGTCTAAACTTACGGAGGAACTAACGAAGGCAGTTTTTCAGCTGGAATTCAATATCGCTGAGGATTCGAAATTCAAAACTGCTGATCGTACTACGGTGTAACGTTTTGTGATTTCCTTAACCACAAACAAAATTAAAGTTTACCAATCCAAAACTTCTATAAATACTTAATTAAAAATAAGATGCTGTAATTGCTTTTCTTAAGGGTAAAGTGTGTTAAAAGGTAATTCACCAAAATCCAACATGACATTTTTTTTCGTAGCACGTTCGTAGGCGTTTCGTAGCACTGTGCTACGCGGATTTAAATACAGCCAAATATTCTTTCTTTTGTCTAATAATATACTTTCAACAATCTTTATATATTGTTGTTGCATTGTATTACCCAATAATTGCGTTGTGCAGGTTACTTAGATAGTGGTTCCATTTTAAATACTGGTATTCAGCTGCAACATGATAGACTGGAAGACAACTGGAATACATTTGGGTTGAAAGACTAAACAGAAGATTCCACATTAGTTTAATTTGCAAAACAACACTTCTTCCTTCTATAAACTACGGTCTTTTCAAAACCAATCGCTAGACGATTCAATCAGCCATTTCCACATACCTACTCAAAGCTATATAGCTCATAGCGCCACAATAATTGCCCGGGGCGCCGTCCACGATTGCATATCAATACAATGCTCATATTTGCTAGTAATTGAGCTTATTGCTCGAGAGGAACGTTATTGGCTTTTATTGTGTTAGGAGGCAACTGATTGAGACGAGCGTCTTGCATCGTGACGTCGGTACGTGCCAATTGATTATATTGATTAAGTATATTGTTGAATGCACGCGTAGGTTTAATGATGTGGCAATATTTTAGGCTTGTATTCTATCTTATGGACTTCATCATCTGTCCAGCCTTTTGCTCAACTATGTTGGAGTCGGCTTGCAGTCTCACCGGATGCAGCTGAATACTAGTAGTTTACATGGAGCGATTGCCTATATGACCCGTTGGTAAGAATGGTCGTCAAACTTTCGGGCCAGGACTACCTGCAACGACTGTCGAAGATCTACAAATGACAGATGGGATCAATGTACGCTTTCCGAGGCATGGAGGAAACTCGGTATGTAATGGGTGGTCACCAATCCTACGACCAACCTAGGCAAGCGCAGCTCTTATTATTTAGCCACAAGCTTTTGAAGACTTACAGGCTAAAAACTCTTTCCTGCACCGTGACCGTGTCGATACACGGTCATGGTGCAGCACTACGCTTAACGATTTAAGCGTAGTGCGGGATGTCCCCCAACTACCGATGGACTTAAAAGGTGGCTGGGTGTGACCCCATGCGGGGAAGGTGGAGGTTAGGGTGTTTTGGTGCAGCTAGGGAAAGGTCCCATGTCCAGCAGTTGACTGCTGTAGGCTGAGATGATAGACTTTGTCTTGGGTTTCAGAGTCTGGTGGAAAATGTAAACGACAGTAAAGTATCTATTAGTATACGGTTCAGTCAAAATGGTGTGGACAGACTCCAGACACCGTGTACTAATAGATACTGTAAAAAAAATAAAAAAATATATATATTTAAATAAAATAAATAGTTAATTATTAAATTTTTAATAAAAGTTATCTGACTTTAGAAAAAGTCTGATAACTTTTATTCGTTGAATTAAAATGATGTTGGACATTTTTTTAAAGGACAACTAATAAAATGCAAAATTATTCCTCGAATAAAGATTCAAAGCGTTTAAAAAATCAGCGCTCTATGTGAATACAAGATATGCCTGTATGAATATTTGGCTGAGTTGTAATTTTCCGCTTATGCAGTAGTCAATTTGGTCTTTGCACTCATAGTTGTTTTCAGGTTTAAGTTTTCTTTGGAGATACATAATATAGAACTATGAAATAGTGAATTCCTCGCACACAGACACAGGTATCTGTCACTATTAAACGGTTGAAGATGTTTTACTACGTTTAATAATTAGTGGTGCAAGCGGACTTGAATCTTTTAACATAAAAGATATCTTACTAGGATAATTGTTTTCGCAATAAAAGTATCTATATTAATATATACATAACTTTTGATCCGCCGTTAGTATAGATTTGTCTAAGAAACTAAAAAGGAGTTATAAATCATATTTATTTCTGTAAATTGGTTGTAAAAAAACACTTTTCACGTGACATCATGTTATATATTATGTTTTATGTAAAATTAGATGGGCCCGGCGTTTCGTACCTAACTACTCTGAGAAGAAACAGCCGAAACAAACTCGGAGGACAGTATGGTTTTTATTTAATTAAATAAAGTAAAATTGCCAATTACAAGTAAGACGGTCTCGTACCCCAAAGTCCACGAAATAAAATGTTGTGAAAATCACGAGATTTCTTTGCAGACTATTTTATACAAATCATTTTCCATGGTAGTGGTTAAATTCCATTCAAGTATCGTGTAAATACAAAGTCGATACAGTACAGTTATTGCGGTTTTACAGATTCAGCCCAGTGACAAACAGACAGACGTTTGTGATTTAATAATGGGACCCGGCTACCTAATAAACCAACCTAATTTTTAGTTTAAATAGTCATATTTTTCTAGTTTGCGGTTATAGCAATAATTAGTGAGGCTTTACAAACATCTTTTAATGATTCACTCGATTATACTACTTTATTGTAGGTTCGTTAATGAGGCACAGTGTTTAAGAAAGAACCGATTGTCCTTGCATACTACAGGTAATTTAAGTTATAGCTGATTTATTTTGTTAACGAAATTAAACTAATAAAGAATACAATACAATATATTGCTTTAAAGTGTCCGTGTGATAGAAGAATGCGCAAAATGTTTGAGATCACTTAGTTTGATGTAATCTAGACCAAAAAAATATGAAAAATAAATAGGTAGGCATTGATTTTGCAGCAAACCACATCTAATAACTATTCTTTAAAAGAAAAACCAAAAAATGGAAGTTCGAATTTCCGTCGGAAACAAAAGTTTGAAAACAAAAAACTAACTTTTAAAACCACAACAAAAATAAATCAAAAACTTGAATTACCTTATTAGCGTCCGAAAATATGTTGTCTTATTGTGGGCGGGAACTTTTCCCGCCGAACTCCGCGTGCGAAAAAGCGCGGTCACCGCGCTGTCACTGACATTACGTTCGGAAACACGTACGAGCACTCGCGAGCCGCACCACGTCGCGACTGCCGCCACTACGCCGCGGGTACTGCCAACTGCGAGTAATCGCTCTGAAACCGCCCTCGGCAAACAAAACCCCACCCGCCGTAAAGAGCATTTTAGCACGCGCGCCTCCCCGCTCCCGCGCCCTGATTTAATAGCGAGCGCGGGCACTGATTCACTTAACCGAACGCAACTACCGACTGCCTCTCTCTCGCTCCCGCTCAAACAGTAATCCACTACACATATTCTTTGTCCCTTTCCCCTACGTTAGGATATTCAGCGGAGGAAAGAGATGGTGCCGCGGTCGCGGACACTTCTTTCTTTCAACTCGATTTGCATGCGAGCGGGGGTCGCTCCGCAAACTTTATGTCCTCGTTTCGTAAATTATTTATACGTTTGGAAATACTTTTAACGGCATGCTCGGCTGCTGAAAAAGATTGCTTTAAAACGAGCCGAATTAAGTGAGTGACCGGTGTTACGGCGGGACGCGGCGACGCTAATCACTTTAATCTTGTTCACTCAAACGCTCATGATATTAGTTTCGTTGATTTTTCATGTGGAAATTCGCAATGTTTTTCAGCGTTTTTATTTTTTGATTTGTGGTTTTAAAGCATGTTTTAAACTTTCTCACTTTTTCAACTTTACTGCATTATTTTTCAGGATTAACCACCTCACCTAAAGTTAAAGCAAATTAATTCGTCAACTAACTTAATGCTTAAGTGTGTAATTATTTAAAATATGCTCGTTCAATAACTTGGTTGATCAAATGTTAATCCATTTACCTCTATTTAAGGCGTTCAAGAACTCTCAGTAAGAGAACGTGATGTCTTTGAAGACTCCGACCGTTGAAGAATAGTCTGACGGTTTCTCCACTTCCGTCCTGTATCTTAATTTTTGTTTTTTTTTTTTCTACTAGACACATTTTCAGTATGGCAGTCTCTTGCGAATTTAATACCACTGAGTACCAGTCTCAATCATCAATTAGTAAAAAACCTATTGCTAAATGATCTTCACCGAAGCGAAACTACTCAATAAAACAAGCTTTACCTACTTCGCTGAAAAGGTTCCACGTATTGCAGTGAAATGAAAAAAATTGTAAAATTAAGAATTTTAAATCATCAAACATCATTTTCTACATTATAAGAAACAGTCACTAAACTGACATCTGGTTTCTGAAGAATTTGGAGAGAATTAGAATGTTGTGAACTTGTCACTTACTTATTTTAAGGGGATTCCTCCAAAACTCAAACAGAAAAAAAGCACAAATATATTTGGTAGATTTTGACAAGTTCTTATCTTGATATTCTCCATTTAAAACACGGTGTAAGTCTTCTTAAAGTATGGTCAACGGTGTGGACAGGATACTGAGAACTGACAGATATTTCAGTACATTAATTGCACATTCAGTGTAGCTAAGCTTTCTTCAGAAACGTCAAGTACCCAGTATTCACTACGCCGGTACGGCACCCATCCGGTGCGCGCAACCGCAGCGCAGCCAGCACCTCGGGGAGGTGCAGCAGCCCTAGCAGAACGCTCGCCACGTACTTGACTAGCGCCACGTCCCTTCTCACTGCCAGCCTGGAACCCAACCATGCCCAGGATGAACAGACTTGTAGCAGTAGCAAGTAGAATGAGTCAAGGGCAGGTATAGATGATGGTGGGTGGCGTTCTGTGGTTTTCTCCCTACCCGCAAGGGAAAACGGCATGACTTAATGTATCTTTATTATCTGTCAAAGTCCGGTGTCAAGACCCAGCTCCGTAATCTGTCCAGACCAGTTTGACAGAACCTTTACTGTTAACGAATCCACAATCAATTTCACGAAAGCGGATCTTCGAATTATCTAACGCAACGAGTTTTCCACTCAACCAGTTGGAAAGTTTCGTTCAGAAATAAAGCCCGTAATTTATCTATCAGGGTAGTTAGCTAACTACAATCCTTTCTCAGAAAATTTACCTCTGAATTAACCACACTCAGAATCACATTGACCTTTAATTTCGTTAAAATAAGGTCGGTATTGGATTGTTGCAGTGATGACCTAGGGTACTGAGACGTGATAGAAAGAAAGAAAGAAAAATATTAATTTGGGACAAGCACAGGAACTACAAAAATAATATTAAAAAAAGAATCTAAAACGAAATAATAAAAATAATCTAAAACTAAAACATAAAAGCAAACCTGTGCGAGGCCAAAAAGGCTCCTATCTCAGCATGATGCTGCGATAGATGAAAAACAAATACCGCAGCGCTGGTTTTCTGATAGGGCCCACTGTGATGACACGGTCACTGTGATCAGTGAGCGCTCACTAAGGCCTAATAAAAAGGCTCAAAGTCACTGAAGAAGAAGAAGAAAAGAAGAAGAATGAAGTCTACTCTTCCTGCCAGGGCTGCGAGACACCTGCCAGGGCTGCGAGACTCCTGCCAGGGCTGCGGGACTGCTCAAAAGAGATACCGCGGCCCTGGAACACAAAGGGCAATGAAGGAACATGGATGGATTTTAGTCAGTAAAAGTTTGACACGGGATCCGCTCCGCCCAGAGCGGAAGGGGTCATTGTATTAATCCCCATCAGTAAAAAAAGGTCAAGTATACTCTTGTAATATTGTCTATTGGGAGATGGATTCAGAAATGAGGTGATCTGCAAAAGAACCGGAGTAAGCGACTTTGCCCAAAGAATTAATAAACTTAAGTGGGAGTAGGCCGGGATTATTGCTCGTAGAACTGATGGCTGATAAAGCCGAAGAGTCCTTGAGTGGCTATCGCGTACTGGAAGACGCTGCGTTGACAAACCGCCCACAAGGGTAAAGGTTGCAGGAATCTACAGCACAACAACAACAACAACATGTAGTAGTGGACCTCTTTCGGCTCGAATAGATGATGAAAATTGGTTTATTGTCACTGACCAGTTTATCAAAATCACAATGATCGTTATTCTTGTGGTTATAAGGTTGGTGTTGGAATGCTGTCAGAGGTAAAATAAACTTTGAATGGACCGTATAGTTAGTTGGGAGAATTCCGAGCACAGCTAAGCTATCCAATTAGTTGTCATTGTGTTATCTACGGCCAAACTTACTTCTAATGCCGTCCGTGACCCCTTTACTAAACTCTGGAATCGGTCGGTGCTCGGTTACTGGGACCTACTATTGGTTAGTTGGGGAACTATTTCAGGATCTGTTTAATTTTTTTTTCAGGGGGGAAGAAAAAGCAAACATGAACGACTTCTACGACACAGGCCAGAGTCGTTTTACAGTACTGAAATTACAAGGACGATACACTCGGTTTTGTCCGTCGGTAACGGTCCCGAAAATTCTTGGATGTATTACAGAAAGTTACCTACTATCATCATCATCATCATTTCAGCCGAAAGACGTCCACTGGACATAGGCCTCCCCAAGTGTCGCCACATTGACGGGTCCCGTGCGTCTTGCATTCAGCGATTCCCGCAACCTTCACCAGGTCATCGGTCCACCTAGTGGGAGGCCTTCCAACGCAACGTAAACGCAACGCAGCGCAGACGTTACCTACTATAAACATAGGTAATTAAACACCATTATTTTTAGGTCGTTCTAGAACCGAAAGCCATATACTCGATCATCGATAAATTATTCGTGATTAAAAAAAAAACAAAAGAACACGAAACACATTTTTTTTTTTTTGGATAGTCCCAATCGTTTTAAGTTCGATGATAGAGTTTGGCCATGGCTTTCGATTCCAAAACGACCTAAAATTAACCGTGTTTATCCGACTTTTTTCCATACAGGCCAAAGGAGACAGTTTTTTTTAGGCCCTCTTCGGTGTTGCATAAATATTATTCATATTACACCAAAAAAAGTAACCATTTTATTATGGTAATAAACGAAAGATTACACAGAAACGAAACCGGAATCCTAAAATCCTAATAAATAAGTTATATTATGATATTTTTTTGCGAGTCAAATCATTCCTGTTGTGATCAATGTTATTTGACAGAAAATACTTACGTAAATAGGGGCGTTTTTTTTCCGTTTACAAAAAAAAAGTACGGTATCCATTGGTATTAATATCTGCTTTAATTATAATAGAAATAGAATATAACATAAAAATAAATAATATTAAACTGTGAGCTTTTTAATGCTATTTTTAAAGGTTTCCGCTAAAATCTTTTTGTATATGGTATAGAAAATCATCATGGCACGGAACGTTGTAAATCCGTCTTTTTGGTGGCTGACAGACAACTTCATTTGACATTTACTCTTTTTGACATTTACAACTTCATTTGACATTGGTTGCATTCCGTATTACAAAATAATCGCTCACAGCGCTCGCTCACATCAATATTTTGCGTTCCGATTTAGGTATCACGATTATGACAGCTAAGAACTGTCATCAATTCGGAACGCTCATGAACGCGTTGCCAGTGATTATAACCTCAATCACAAGACCTATTTTTGAAAATGGAAGATAAGTTAGTTGACTCTATCGACACTGATAACTCAGATTTTGAGATAGAGAACGACGATTCATCCAGTGATGAAAAGGATGACGGAAGTGTTTATATTAGCGTATTTTGCACCCGGCAAAGATTTACCCCTTAAAAAAATAGCACGAATTACAAATAACATAGATGCAACGATAATTAAATATAACGTATAGTTAGATGCGAGTCATAAGTTCATAACAAAACAACACAACCTGTCAACACAACTGTCATTTTTGACAGCGTTCACGGTGATATTTATTTGGAGCATGGTCGGTGTAATCGCAAGATGACGCATGTCATGACGTCATCTATGACGATTCAAGGGACATCGTTATTGCGCTCACGGTAATTCGGGACGGGTTTATGGACGCTCAAATCGATTACAGCCTAATTCGGAACGCAGCTATTTTTACTCAGTTTATTTCGATTTTTTTGAAAGTGTTTCTGCGATTTATTCGCATATAATGAAAAACTATTTTAAGAAAATGGCATCTGCTGGCCGTTGTGTCAATTGTGCAGTAAGATTTCAAGTCAATGTGCGAATACAATTACATTCGGACTGCTACAGACGTGCAGCAACTTGTATGGTTATTGTTAGATACACGTTTTCATTTTCGAATTTCTCATCATTCCGGTTAGACATGGCTTAGCTAATATTACCACTGTAATCTAGAAATTATAAGGAAGAAATCTATATACGTTTCATTAATATCTGCTACAATTTATGGGGTGGCCTGTTCTCCAAACAAAAAAAATTGACTCCTTTCTTGATTCAGCTTTATCCGTTTGTCCCGGGCCCGATTTTTTTTTTTTAGTTTTCGTTAGTACATATTTTTAGGTATTCATTCAGGCTATTCATCGGCCTGCTTCTCATCATTGGTAAGTGTGTTGATCCACCACACACATACAAATGATAAACATGATAGATATTTCTCGGAATCATTTAATTACAAAATTTTAAGTACACGACATAGCCTTATATCATAATAAATAAGAAGTATTAGCCAGAATGTGTATTATGACATCTTTTTTACGCGTCTCTGTTGAAACAGTAGTTAAAAAAACAATATACAATACAAGACTAATTAGATTGGAAAATCTTTTGAAAATACTTAGGTACTACCTAGGTACTGAAAAAAAAAGTTTATAAAAATCCACATGATTTTGCAGAGCTTGAGAAGAAAGTCATGCTTCAAACAATAAATAAAATATCATCAACCTTAGTAAATTCCTGAAAATACTAATGAGTTCTCTTCGAAAACGCGTAGTAGCGCCTGTTTTCCTGTAATTGGTATAACATCTAATTTACTCATTTACACCGATATTCGTTACGAGCAAATAAAATTATTTTCATTTCTAATACGAACAAGTAACTACGTGGTTTTCTTACACAAAATAAATAAAAATAACTAGATACCTACTCAGACATTTAATGCTCTTTGCGTAAACCTTCCAAAGTTTATAAAGAAACAATAAGACAACAATATTATTATCAAATATTCTCGGACGATCCAAAATAAGCATCTTAATACTTTATAAGCAATCGTTTCTGCGTCTGATTCTTTAATCAGAGCTCTGATTCAAAATTTACTTGTCTTGTATACTCTTGCGCAATGTTAACTTTGCAGCTGGCGAAGAGAAAATCACAGGAATTTGAGTCTTATGAGTGGAGATATAGTTGGTAAGATTGCGAGCGTGAAGATTTGAGCGGTAAACAAATCTTATGCGAGGTGTAAGTGACAATAAAACGGGAGCTTAGCTCTCGGGGCCGTCTTCAAGTTGAACGGCGTCGGCGGCGGAGGGGGAGGGCGAGCGGGGCGCCGGGGAGGAGCGACTATCGCCGTCCCACTCTGCCCGCGAGTCGTGCTCATCCGTTTTATTTCTTGTTTGTCCGCAGCGCCTTCCCAGTTTGCTACATAATTTATTTTGAGCGGTACATTTAAAAAATTGGCTGAGCCGCGAGCCGAGAGCCGCGTACGAGTTTAGGCGGCGAAATGGAGTTTGCTAGGGTGGGTGGTGTTACCAAATGAAAATAATATGGTAAATGATTTCATTTGAATTGGCGTTTTGGCGTAATCGCCCGGGACAAGTAATGGGCCGTGGAAAGTCCCGGCCCATTGTCCGCGCTGGCTTCATTTACTCTCTGAATTTATTTTGCTAGGTTTCTTAGCTTCTATCGTCGTTTATGTCGAGTCCATACATATTCAGTGTCTCTGTATCCTGTCTGGTGGATGAGAACTATGTTGCCTTGACACCCGCAGCTTTTTATTGGTTTGGTGTGATTTATAGATTTTGTTTTATTGTTTTGTTTTTTTATTTATTTTGTTTTTGTAAGTGTTATTTTATGAATGCTCCTTTACCTAGAATATGAGGGGCAGTAAACCAAATCGGAGGAGCCTTTGAAACAATTAACCTGAGAATTATTAATATTAATCCATAAAAGTTAGGAATAATTTCCTCACACATTAAAATTTGTAATTAAATAAAGAAAATGAATAATTAATGCGTAGTACGATAATTAGACATACTAAACCCTAATACTAGACTAGGGTGTGGTGAAAGTTTCTGCAGTCGCGTAGCCGCTGGCGTAGCACATGCGCTACGGATGCTACGCAATCCGTTGCATGACCAAAGAATCTTACACTGTCACTTACGGGATATCTTCTGTGATTTTCAATAATTATGAACTCCCGATATTTCGACGATTTTGCAAGCGCTATGATCGCGGGGAATGCGGGTGGATGGTAAATAAATCTATACTTATAATATTATAAAGAGGAAAACTTTGTTTGTTTGTTTGTTTGTTTGTAATGAATAGGCTCAAAAACTACTGGACCGATTTCAAAAATTCTTTCACTATTAGAAAGCTACATTCACCCTGAGTAACATAGGCTATATTTTATCCCCATACTCTCACGGGAACGGGAACTACGCGGGTGAAACCGCGGGACGTCCGCTAGTATTAAATAAAAGTGTAAGTTTAACTTAAACCGAGAAAGCTTTTTGATCAAAGAATGTTTTCGTAACCTGTGGTACCAAAACTTACTCGTAGGTCAGAGGGACTGATTATGTGTTACAAATGTTCTTCTGTATATTTAATTATCGAACAATATTATTACGTACTCCAATGATAAACAACATAATTATACGAGTTCTTGTTCTTATGTGCCGAGCTAAAAACAAAAAAATTTCGATCGTCTTTTTATTTTAATCCTTAGTAAAACATTCTTGAGGATGACACCTCGCAACCGACCTACAGAATAGTTAGATAGAGATAAATACTAGTACCTATAGTAATTAAGCCCCACGTGGGCGCCTGTGTAACGAAGATACTAATGATAAGACGGCATATTGCAAGTTGCGACGTTTAAACACTTATATAGGTTTTAGTTTCGTGTGCAATATTTGTGTTATTTTTTATTAAATAATTGTTTTACTTTACTTAATAAGTAGGTACATTTTAAATTTCACATAGATACGCATTATTTTATTATTAATAATGTAATAGTACATTGTTACCCTAGGGGTGAAAGTAACTTATTTAGTCCCGAGACGGGGTTTGGTGCCCGAGCGAAGCGAGGGCGCTAATAGTTCGAGGGACTAAATAAGTCTTTAACCCGAGGTAAACACTGTGCTTTTCATTACGAATACAAGGAAAGTAAAAACATACAACTCGAAAAAACTAACGAAGATCGGAATTCGAATGGGGTAGATGACACACCAATCAATTGAGATACTTTTTAAGAGCTGTCAAAACGCGGTTCTCTAATAGACTTTGTATGGCAATAGCCTACTGTGACGTCACTGTTTATTCAACTCAATGACTCGACTATTTATTGATTTCAAAGCAACTAAAAATCGAATTTGGCAATTAATTGAAAATAAATTGGGTTTTCAGGCCCAAAATAAAGTGTTTTTTTAAAGAAAGGTGTCTTGGAATTATTGTTTTTTGGTGTCATCTACCCTATTGCCGCTTTCCCACCTATTTTGCTTTTTTTTTCTGTGGCCGGCCAGCTATTCAGCCAATACCAATTTTTCATTTTCATCATCGAAAAATGGTAAATATTTTTCCCAAATCTATGTTATTTTAAAGAAATAGTTGAAACTTAATTATAATAAAGATATTTAAAATATATATATTCTTTAATTAATACTTAACTTTATGTTATTTCAATTTTACATCGTGGCTGTATAGGAAGTTGGAACATGGTTCAATAGAAAAATGAACCATTTTTTTAATAATTTGACAGCTGTCAGTTGAAAACGATTCTCCCTAGGGCTGAAAAGTATTACTTTCAACCCGCTCCTCAGGCAACTTCAGACCTACTTTCAGAGTATGAGTAATGAAAAATTATATAATTGCATGCCCTAAAAAGGCAAAATATGTTTGTGCCTAAACCACCAACTTTAACATCTGGTAACACCTGTATTTTAAGCAAATAAATAATTCTTATTATTATCGGTTGAGACAACACTGCTTACGCTGGCTTTGAGTCTCTGTACGGGCTTCAAACGAGTTTCGAACACGTTTTACACGCCCGTTTATATCGCGTTTTACGCACGTTGAAATCATAAAAACGAAAAAATCGGCATCTACGGCGCAGAAAACGCGCGTCCCTGAAACGCGCGTCGTCTGCGCGTTTAGGGCTGGGGCCTTACACAGGTTTTGCCTTTTTTTTCTTGAAACTGTGACAAAAGAGGTTGATAGCTTGATTAGCTTGGTTATGTGGAGCTTGCACCCACTAAAAATACACCGCCGTGAACCCACTGTCGCCTTGGTGGATGAGCCACGAGAACTGCTACACATGACGTAGTTCAAATTTAAATAAGTAACTCTGCTCTATTTTATAATTGTTTTTTTTCCTCATCGCCAATCACGCTCTTGCTTTCAGCGTAGAGTTTCTCCTGGAAATATGGAGTATTACTTTTAATCAAGCTGATCTTGTTTCGTCACGTTTTTTTGTTCTAGACCATACCTGGGAACTATCTAGTTACGGAGACATTGTGGGTCAAAGTTCCAACTATTCCACAAGTTCTTTTTTTTAATGCAGTTTTTAATGTTGTAACTTTTCTTTACGACCTCCGTACTATTCAATGCATATCCATTAGCACAGTATTTGAATGCGTTACATTAAGTCCTACTGTAAAACATGATTTTTCACCCCCAAAAAAAAGTATTTTCCCAGCAATCATTTTTGCGTAGAGTTACTTAATTTGATGTATATAGAGAATGCTTGGTTGACAGTTTCGTGAAGAGTCCATTTACCCCCTGTATGTTACTATAGTTGGTGGCAGTTAAGATGAGAATAGCGGTCATTGACCCACCTACATTTATTAAATGTCTTAACTTTGAAAACCAAAAATAAGCCTGTTCAAGTCTGGAATCGTCATCTATCGTGATCTTCAACTTTTTTTGTAATGAAAAACGATACATGGTTTATTTGTTTTGGTTTATACGAAGAGATATTAGGGAAAGGGCAATGACCGCTATTCTCATCTTAACTGGCACCAACTAAAGTGTAAATCAGTTACATCGGGTCTACCGCTGGTCAATAACCGTGTGAAATCACTCGTCACCACATTTTTTATGGCCATCATCAATCACCTCGCACGCTCCTCCACCATCCGAAAACAATTACCACAATGTCATACAACGAAAGAATGAAAGAATGACTTCGCAAAACACATAATCTTTCCATAATACTGGTGTAATTATATCTGTCTATTGTGAGTACTACCCCAAATGTTGGGGGTTTTTTGTACCCCTCGCCGCTCTCCGTGATTTATTGAAGAAAGCTTTTAAACCCTTGCGGTGTCCATTGTGTCTGTGGTTCCATTATACTCTGGATTACTGGTCGCGATTTGCTCTATTAATTCGATGTTTTTGAGTAATAGGTCGTTTTGTTTATCGTTAAGAGGTTTCAAGGTTGTTTAAAAATAATCCATTCATTTTAAGAAAACAGCTTTCTTTTTGGCCGGTGTGGTATATAAAGGGTGCAATATAAATAGATCCTTAACGAAGGCACAGGCAGGTACTATCGAGGACACTCCCGCCTGACCACCACTAAGCTTATTTTTGCTTGCACTCGTAACATAGAAACGCTCTCTAGCCCCGCCCCGTTGACTTGGTATAGAAATAATGAATGAAAAGATACCGAATCGGCCGAGCGCACTGACGACGCACGCCAATCGAGAGTTATTGTTATTTTGCGCGCCAAAGTTGACGCTATCCTAATAGGCCCAAACTTAAGGGGGCGTGGCTCGGCGCCTCCGCATGTTTTAAGCGAAAAAAAATTAAAATGGTCAGGCGGAAAATACCCCGACTGTACCTACTTCGTCTCCCCGTCATTCCGATCAGTTTTTTGTTCTGGAACATACATGGGAACCTTCTAGTTACGGAGATATAGGGGGTCAAAGTTCCAACTTTTACAATTACCCGATTCAATGCGAGTTTTACCGTACTTACCTTTTTTTTTTTTTTTTCGGGTGGGAAATCATCAAATAACTTCTCCCGCTCTGGGCGGAGCAGGAGGGAGTGTCAGACTTTTACTGACTAAAACCCATCCATGTTCCTTCATCGCCCTTTGTGTTCCGGGGCCGCGGTATCTCTTTCGAACAGTCCCGCAACCCCGGCAGGCATCGGTCCTTACGGACCCCTTCCTTTTTGCTGACTCTCTTTGAGGCGCGCGTGGAACACGAACGCGCCGTTGACACGGCCTGTCGTCATGAGACGGACGGACGGCGAGCTAGCCCATAGCCCACCGTCCACAGGCCCGCCAGTTTTACCGTACCTAAAACGTTATTTTTGACCCCAAAAAAAAGTCGGTTCCCAGCAATAATTTTTGCGTAGGGTTACCTACATAATTTGATGTACAAAATTCTTGGTGATAGCTTCGTCAAGGGTTCTTTTGACACAGGCGCGGATACTGGATTGGGGGAAATTTTTGGAAAATTCATTGAAAAATGTTTGTACGGTCTCATCGCCGTACATTTTTCTGCTTACTCAGTAACCTACGACCAACGATGCGCGTCATAATTTAGCATAATAAAACTATATGATTAGCGATTTTAAATATAGTGAAGTTATAACTGGGTACCTAGCTATCAACGACTAAGAGAAATAATCGCCTTCTACTATATTACTGTAACATACTCGTACCTAAAATAAACTTAACACTTAGTGCATCTTAGTGGGACGCGTTTCTCCAAACCAGCGGTCGGCAACCTTTTGGCAGGCAAGGGCCACAAGATGGCAAAATAAACTAAAGACGGGCCGCACTTGTGATATTAACCCTAGAAGCCGAGTATACCTACGAATAATTGGTCATATCCCATAGAAAAATGGCATCGTGCCCGACAGCAGAGTGAGTCTAGACTCACTGACTTTAACTGTGTTTTTTTTACTGTAAATTATCGTGCGTCTCACTAGTGATTAATTAATACATAATTAACAGTCAAAGACGCGCGTAAAGAAATACGAAAAGCCCTTTGGAAGATCGAGTTTTATGAAAAAACCACCGCATAAATCAATTACAAATATATTTCTTGATTTCTTCGATAATTGTGCTTTCGGTCTAGTCGTATTCTGTCGGTACCGACTTTTGTTTTGGAAATTTGGCACTTCTTTTATTACTAATTTACGCCCAAAGTTATGTTAAATGTGACACTTCTTATAATACTAATTTACGCCCAAAGCTACGTTAAAATTGGCAATAAAACTAATCTTTGGTAGCTCGTAACTTTTTAATGGCTTTTTAGGGTTCCGTAGTTCCTCCCTTATAGTTTCGCCATTTCTGTCCGTCCGTCTGTCCGTCCTCGCTTAATCTCTGTAACCGTTAGCACTAGAAAGCTGAAATTTGGTACCAATATGTATATCAATCACGCCGACAAAGTGGTAAAATAAAAATTGGAAAAAAATGTTTTATTAGGGTAGCCTCCCTATATGTAAAGTGGGAAGTGTTTTTTTTTTTATTTCAACCCTAACGTGTGATATATTGTTGGAAAGGTATTTAAAAATGAATAGGGGTTTTCTAAAATCATTTTTTGATAATGTCAATAATTTCGGAAATAATCGCTCCAAAAGTAACAAACAATGTGTCCCCCCCCCCCCCTCTAACTTTTGAACCATAGGTTTAGAAAATATAAAAAAAAAATTGAAAAGTAGAAATTTATAAGGACTTTCTAGGAAAATCATTTTGAACTTGATGGAAACAACAGTTTTTGTACAAAAAAGACAAAAAGTTGTACAAAATAATTTCTAGACTAAGTTTGTAGTATATTCGTATATGCAAGCATTTTTACATAATGGATACCCACCTTTAAACTCATAAGTGGGAACACTTATTATGACGGACGGGAAACTACGGAACCCTACACTGAGCATGGCCCGACACGCTCTTGGCCGGTTTTTATTTTACTATTCTGTTTTCGCACAGACAAAATTAATAATGAGACAAAACGATATCAGATGGATCCACACTATACGGTCGATTGCGGTTCGTTCATGCAATTATTTTGATAATTATTTAACTTATTTCCAAAACATTCACGGGCCGCAAGTAAGACGTCCGCGGGCCGCGTGTTGCCGACCGCTGCTCTAAACGGTAAACCTTCACGACAAATCGGTGTACGGAGTTAACTACTGCAACCCGTACAATGTTGATATACTTTTGATAATAAATGGGTGTTACTTGTACTTTACAGATATCCATGATATGCAAGATACAAGAGGGCCACCAGCTTTTAGGCCAGAGGGGAGGGGAGCGTAGCGAGAAATTCTTACGATACCTTGCCTTGGATAGGTTAGAATGGTTTCGAACGTTCGTATAGGAGTTACATGGTCGAATTTTAGATAAACTCAAGAGAAAGTAGTTTGTAAAATGTAAAATTTTAACTCTTTTCCTACCAACCTACTGGAGTTGTTGTGTTGGAGTTTGTCTTTAAGAGGCCCAGGTAGACAAACTTAAGACTCATGAAAAGACAAACTTAAGACTCATTCATTCATTCTTAAAGACAAACTTAAGACTCATGAAAAACTAGGCTTCAAGAGCGAACGCAGCGACCTCGAAATTTTTTACAACATTGCCTCAACTTATACTATAATTGCTTATATACTTATATTTAAGGCCTCGGGGCAAGGGGCTCCTAATTTATTTCAGGCTCTGTCTATTGTATAGATCGATCATTCAAAAATCCAATAGGCGTGCCTATCCAGAGGTAGAAAAAAGGAGCCTTTTTGATAAATGTTTTTTCGCAGGGTTAAACATTATCTTAATTTAAGTGATTACATTATACGCTACAATTTAGTACGTATAATACCATTCTTTGGCATCAGGCAGGAAAAGCTATAACTTTTAAAAATCCTGAGCCTCTAGGGGCAGCTGCATCCTCCTGGCGACGCCCATGACAAGATATACAACTAGAATATTTAGTTTCAATTCCGTTAAGGCTGATGCTCAAGGGTAGTCCGCGAAATTCAAATTACCGCACAAAATTCAAAGTTCATAAAGGTGTAAAAATTACTTTATCAAAGTCAAACTCATTCCTGCAGCTTTATGAACTTGGAGGGTTGTACTGATGATTTTGATTATTATAATTCTGTAACTACATACGTCTTTCAGTCGCGAACAATATTTTAATCAACATACAACTTAGCATTGGCCTGCAAATTGCAAAAAACGTAAGAAATTTTGAATTTCGCGGGCTACCCTGGAGCATTCACCTTAAACTAGTTCAAGCTTGGCTAATGACGTATTTGGTCCGCGCCGGTTCTGGGGGGGGGGGGGGGCAATTGCACCCATTGTCCCCCCCCCCCTCCTATATCCACGCCTGATTTGACACCTTGCAAAAAATAAGCATGTTCTCTAACTTAGCGTCATACATCTTATGTCTATGATGTTTGGAAAACCTGGAATTGAATGCAATATCAGTTTTTAAGTCCCTATGACACAGACCTCTCTATGAAAGTGACAGGGCCATAAGCCACCACGGGTGTTCCTGTCCAGTGCGGGTTGATGGATATCACAATATGTCTTCGGGTTTTTCTATCTAGGACATGCCGGTTTCCTCACGATGTTTGCCTTCGTCGTTTGAGAGTAGTGGTGATGAAATAAAATACACAAAACAATGACAAGTGTAAAGTAGGTTAGGTAGTGGTACCTACGCTTGGACTTCGATACAGGGTGGACCGCAAACACCACACGCTCGAATTGGCAAGAAGAAGCCAAACAGAGATAATTATTAAATGGATAGGGGAGAAGCCTTTGCCTAGGAGAGGGATTGTTTACGCTTATAAAATTGACAGTGTAGCGACATCTATCTCGCGACATACGGACTAAAAGTCCTGCTTCGCGCAATCAAAGTTATCCGCAAGTTAAAAGGGGCCCTTCCCGGCCCTATCGTCAACGCGAGCATGGTCGAAAAGCTTGTTTTGTCATCCAGAGCCACAGCAGTGGTATTCTTTCAACTCCCCTGTCTTACCTAACCCCGACCCCGCACTACTTGTCTCCCGCGTACCTCATACCGCCTAACGCGAGGACCTTGAACGAAAAATAGTGTCCGAAAATTTATAAAACTTGTTCCAGGAATTCTTACAAGTTTGTGAAAC
The DNA here is from genome assembly GCA_905147715.2 of Xestia xanthographa. Lineage (NCBI taxonomy): Eukaryota > Metazoa > Arthropoda > Insecta > Lepidoptera > Noctuidae > Xestia > Xestia xanthographa. The sequence continues at coordinate 7,622,154 of LR990660.1, read as the reverse complement.
AAAACATTTGTCATTTATAATCTCCACTACATTTGCAGGGCTTCTATCAGGATGCTTTCTTAATTTATGAGTAGGTACATACCTGGGTGAATTTCATCAAATGTCATTTTTTTTATCATATCGGTGAACTTTTTCATTTATATATTTTTTGTATATTTTTCAGGTTTTATGTAATCTTTAGGATATCAAATATTCCAAAATTTAATATCATCAACGTATCATTTAAGACTAAGGAGAAAATTCAGTTTGAATTCTGGTTTCCACCGATATGACAAACCGGCACCGATATTTTTTTTTCTGTACACCGATATGATAAGTTTATCCACCGAAATGATGTACATATCCAGCGATATGATAATCTATCCACCTTTGAACATCAAAAAGGAAATAGTAGGTACCTCTATGTTTTTACAAGGGTGACTTATAACTGAAGACCTGAACTGAGGGTCTTATGTAAGTAGATAACATCCAAAGAAAACTAAGTTCTTAGAAATCCATTTTTTTTTTTTTTTAAATTATGTACACACTGCAAACTAGTTCGGTTTGCAGGGCACACTAACAAAGTTATTGGTGTGCGTAAAGTCAACGGCTGTCTGGCTTCGCCTATTTATTAGTGTTTGCGCTTCACAATAACCCGTTGTCCACCCACACACTTGCAATTTCTTGTCACTTGATGTTGCATGGAATATGAAGCATAAATTTAGCCAACTTAACAATCTTCTCCGTGGCGCAATGGTCGAGCGTGCGGTAAACAGTATCTTACGCCGCCAGCGCCTGGCGCCGTAAGTTCGAATCCGACTGCCAACACATCGGTGTTTTTGTATGTTTTAATGAAACGTTTTACATTTCTTTGTTCAATTCATTGCTTAAATATTGGCAAGTCTTCTTTATATTTGAGTTAGAATTTATTTGAGGTCTACCCTCTAAAAATGACAAATCATGTGTAAGTTAATAGTTTAAGTTCATCGTCATAATGTTATTGAGTATCGGGCTTACGTTACGTTTTTAGGGTTCCGTACCCAAAGGGTAAAAAAGGAACCCTATTACTAAGACTTCGCTGTCTGTCCGTCTGTCCGTCCGTCTGTCCATCTGTCCGTCTGTCCGTCTGTCTGTCACCAGGCTGTATCTCATGAACCGTGAAAAATGTTTTAAGTCAGACAGAGACGGTCGTAAAATATTGTGGCGAAAAGATGGTGAACGCTATAATAAAAAAAAATATTCTTCCATGCAGGTCTAGTGGCTGCTTTACTTTGGGATTTTGGGGATGAATGTCATCAATGGGTCCTGGTGAATTAGTGCAGGTAGGGGGTCGCAATACCAGTGAAGGTTACTTGAACGTTTTACATAACCTGATGCTACCAAGTGTGCGCGTTGCATACCGATAGTAAAGGCGCACCAATCGGCTATTAATAAAAATATCAAGGGGTAATTTGTTTTATGTGAGTGATGTTACTGTTAGTGAGATAACAATTTAGGATATCTGTATCTTAATATCTTTCTTACTAACATATTTATTCATATCACTATAATTAAATTACTTTCTTGAATATGAAAAATAACGTTATTTCCTGTCCGACTTAGAATATTTGTCATGCATAAAACTTTATAATTTGTAATTATAATTATAATAAAAACCTAGGCAATAAATATTGTTGATTTCTTATTACAAATTGTTTAATTTTCGCTTCCATATTTTTTTTCTTATTATCAGTTAAAATAGAAAAATTCAACAAAATGACAACAAATGTTTTTAAAAATGCAAAAAGTCAATGACGGTGGCGGGATTCGATCCTACGACATTTGATTTACCAGCCCATTGCTTATAAACCTATGCCACAAGACGACTTAGCAACAACGTGAAATTTATGCTTAATATTCTTTGCCTACAAAATAGTCCTAACCGTTTTCAATCACGGCGGCCAATCTTAGCAAAGATTAGCCACTCACACGCGTGTTTGCTGACTTATTGTGAGCCGTGAGGCTAAGTAATACACAAGTTAATTTTACGCACACCAGCATTATATTGGTGTGCTCTGCAAACCTAACTAATTTGCTGTGTGTACCTCTTTTATTATATTTACTTTCTTTTTTATTATATTCACTACTAGCTGTTGCCCGCGGCTTCGCCCGCGTAAGGTTCGGTAATTGTCTCACTGAATCATAATAAAGGGATATATAGTATCCTACATGTTAATCCAGGTTACAAACTATATAGGTATGTGACAAATTTCATAATCATCACAATTTATTATTATCATCGAAATCACCATCACTATCACAACCACCATCACTACCACAACCACCATCACTACCACAACCACTATCATTATCAGTATCACTATCACAATCACAGTCACTATCACAATCACAGTCATTATCACAGTCAGTATCACAATCACTATCACTATCACTATCACTATCACTATCACAATCACTATCACAATCACAATCACAATCACAATCACAATCACAATCACAATCACTATCACAATCACAATCACAATCACAATCACAATCACTATCACAATCACTATCACAATCACTATCACAATCACTATCACAATCACTATCACAATCACTATCACAATCACTATCACAATCACTATCACAATCACTATCACAATCACTATCACAATCACTATCACAATCACTATCACAATCACTATCACAATCACTATCACAATCACTATCACAATCACTATCACAATCACTATCACAATCACTATCACAATCACTATCACAATCACTATCACAATCACAATCACAATCACAATCACAATCACTATCACAATCACTATCACAATCACTATCACAATCACTATCACAATCACTATCACAATCACTATCACAATCACTATCACAATCACTGTCACAATCACTATCACAATCACTATCACAATCACTATCACAATCACTATCACAATCACTATCACAATCACTATCACTATCACTATCACAATCACTATCACAATCACTATCACAATCACCATCATCGTTATCACAATATTTATCATCGTAATCGCAAGCATTATCATTGTAATCACAATCACCATCATTATCACAATCACCAATATTATCACAATCACTATCACAATCACTGTCACAATCACTGTCACAATCACTGTCACAATCACTGTCACAATCACTGTCACAATCACTATCACAATCACTATCAAAATCACTATCACAATCACTATCACAATCACTATCACAATCACTATCACAATCACTATCACAATCACCATCATCGTTATCACAATATTTATCATCGTAATCGCAATCATTATCATTGTAATCACAATCACCATCATTATCACAATCACCAATATTATCACAATCACCCATCACTATCACAATCACAACCACCATCACAATCACCATCACAATCATCATCACCATCACATTCACGATCACAACCACTATCACAATCACTTACATCATTATCGCAATCATTATCATCGTAATCACAACCATTATCATCTTAATCACAATCATCATGATCACAATCGCCATCACTATCACAACCACAATCATTATCACAATCACCATCACTATCACAATCACCATCAATGACACAATCACACTCGCCATCACATTCACAATCGCTATCCTCGTTATCACAATCATTATCATCTTAATCACAATCATCTTCGTCATTATCACAATCACCATCTCTGTCACAATCACAATCACCATCACCATCACTATCACTATCACTATCACCATCACAATCACCGTCACAATCACAATCACCTTCAAAATCACTGTCACAATCACCGTCATCGTTTTCACAATCATTATCGTCATAATTACAATCATTATCATCGTAATAACAATCATTATCATCTCAATCACAATCATCATGATCACAATCGCCGTCACTATCACAAAATCAAGTGAAAACAATCACCATCACAATCATTCTTGCAATCACTATCCTCGTTATCACAATCATTATCATCGTAATCACAATCATCTTCATCATTATCACCGTCACTGTCATAATCACAATCACCATCACCATCGCTATCACCATCACAATCACCGTCACTATCACAATCACTATCACAATCACAACCACAATCATTATCACAATCACCATCACTATCACAATCCACATCATTAACACAATCACACTCACCATCACATTCACAATCGCTATCTTCATTATCACAATCATTATCAACTTAATCACAGTCATTTTCGTCATTATCACAATCACCATCTCTGTCACAATCACAATCACCATCACCATCACTATAACCATCACAATCACTATCACAATCACCATCAAAATCACTGTCACAATCACCATCATCGCTTTCACAATCATTATCGTCATCATTACAATCATTATCATCGTAATAACAATCATTATCATCTCAATCGCAATCATCATGATCACAATCGCCGTCACTATCACAAAATCAAGTTAAAACAATCACCATCACAATCATTCTCGCAATCATTATCCTCGTTATCACAATCATTATCATCGTAATCACAATCATCTTCATCATTATCACCGTTGCTGTCAAAATCACAATCACCATCGCTATCACTATCACAATCACCGTCACTATCACAATGACCATCACTAACACAATCACCATCACCATCACAATCACTCTCACAATCACTATCCTCGTTATCACAATCATTATCATCGTAATCAAAATCATCTTCATCATTATCACCGTCACTGTCATAATCACAATCACCATCACCATCGCTATCACCATCACAATCACCGTCACTATCACAATCATCATCACCATCACAATCACCATCAAAATTACTACCACAATCACCATCATCGTTATCACAATCATCATCATCGTAAAACAATCATTATCATCGTTATCACAATCATCACAATAAATCAACAATAACCCTGTATAGAAGTCGAATCCGCCATCTTCTGGATCTCAAAATAAATGCCATTTTCGTAATCAGCACATCTGATAATCTCGGTATCGACACCCATATTGATTTTTAGACATTTAAACCGGGGTGCGATGGCACCCCAACAGGTAATGATGTTATTTTAGGGCCGCCACATTAAATTTTAAAATCGTTGTTTTTGTAATACACCCAACCCAATTCACCATACAAACAATACCTATGTTGAATTTCAGGCTTTGTTACCCCATTTCCCCCTTTAGGGGTTGAATTCTGAAAAACCTGAAACACAAACGTTAACTCAATTATCGATAGGAGTACTCCTGTTAAGTTTCGAATAAAGTAGTCTAACTAATCTTATTTCCCCATGTAATCTTTGGACTCCCGTTCCAACCCCTAAGGGGGTTAATTTATAAAAATCCTTTCTTAATGCACCCCTAAACCTCATAAAGAACCTTTGTGCCAAATTTGGAATCTCTAGACTCAGCGGTTTGGGCTGAAGGGGCTCTTAGGGGTTGAATTCTGAAAAAACCTGAAACCTGTTTCTACTCATTTGTCAATAGGAGCACTCCTGTGAAGTTTCGAATAAAATAGTCTAACTAATCTTGTTTTACCCATACAAACTTTGGAGCCCCGTTTAACCCCCTTAGGGGTTGCATTTTGAAAAATCCTTTCTTAGTGCAACCCTAGACCACATAAGGAACCTACTTGCCAAATTTGGAATCTCTAGACTCAGCGGTTTGGGCTGTGCATTGATTTTTATACTTTGCCACCCCATTTCCCCCTCTTAGGGGTTGAATTCGGAAAAACCCTGAAACACGTTTCTACTCATTTATCAATAGGAGTACTCCTGTGAAGTTTCGAATAAAATAGTCTAACTAATCTTGTTTCCCCATACAAACTTTGGAGCCCCGTTTAACCCCCTTAGGGGTTGCATTTTGAAAAATCCTTTCTTAGTGCAACCCTAGACCACATAAGGAACCTACTTGCCAAATTTGGAATCTCTAGACTCAGCGGTTTGGGCTGAAGGGGCTCTTAGGGGTTGAATTCTGAAAAAACCTGAAACCTGTTTCTACTCATTTATCAATAGGAGCACTCCTGTGAAGTTTCGAATAAAATAGTCTAACTAATCTTGTTTTACCCATACAAACTTTGGAGCCCCGTTTAAACCCTTAGGGGTTGCATTTTGAAAAATCCTTTCTTAGTGCAACCCTAGACCACATAAGGAACCTACTTGCCAAATTTGGAATCTCTAGACTCAGCGGTTTGGGCTGTGCATTGATTTTTATACTTGGCCACCCCATTTCCCCCTCTTAGGGGTTGAATTCTGAAAAAACCTGAAACCCATTTCTACTCATTTGTCAATAGGAGCACTCCTGTGAAGTTTCGAATAAAATAGTCTAACTAATCTTGTTTTACCCATACAAACTTTGGAGCCCCGTTTAACCCCCTTAGGGGTTGCATTTTGAAAAATCCTTTCTTAGTGCAACCCTAGACCACATAAGGAACCTACTTGCCAAATTTGGAATCTCTAAACTCAGTGGTTTGGGCTGTGCATTGATTTTTATACTTTGCCACCCCATTTCCCCCTCTTAGGGGTTGAATTCGGAAAAACCCTGAAACACGTTTCTACTCATTTATCAATAGGAGTACTCCTGTGAAGTTTCGAATAAAATAGTCTAACTAATCTTGTTTCCCCATACAAACTTTGGAGCCCCGTTTAACCCCCTTAGGGGGTGAATTTTAAAAATCCTTTCTTAGTGCACCCCTAGACCACATAAGGAACCTACTTGCCAAATTTGGAATCTGTAGACCCAGCGGTTTGGGCTGTGCGTTGATAGATGAGTCAGTCAGTCAGTCAGTCAGTCAATCAGTCAGTCAGTTTCTTCTTTTATATATTTAGACTAGCTGTTGCCCGCGGCTTCGCCCGCGTGAAGTTCGGTAACTGTCCCACTGAATCATAATAAAGGGATAAATCGTGTCCTACATGTTAATCCAGGTTACAAACTATATATGTGCCAAATTTCATAATCATCACAATTTATTAAAATCATCAAAATCACCATCACTATCACAACCACCATCACTGCCACAACCACCATCATTATCACAATCACAATCACAATCACAATCACAATCACAATCACAATCACTATCACAATCACTATCCACTATCACAATCACAATCACAATCACAATCACAATCACAATCACAATCACAATCACAATCACAATCACAATCACTATCACAATCACAATCACTATCACTATCCACTATCACAATCACAATCACTATCACAATCACTATCACAATCACTATCACAATCACTATCACAATCACTATCACAATCACTATCACAATCACTATCACAATCACTATCACAATCACTATCACAATCACTATCACAATCACTATCACAATCACTATCACAATCACTATCACAATCACTATCACAATCACTATCACAATCACTATCACAATCACTATCACAATCACTATCACAATCACTATCACAATCACTATCACAATCACTATCACAATCACTATCACAATCACTATCACAATCACTATCACAATCACTATCACAATCACTATCACAATCACTATCACAATCACTATCACAATCACTATCACAATCACTATCACAATCACTATCACAATCACTATCACAATCACTATCACAATCACTATCACAATCACTATCACAATCACTATCACAATCACTATCACAATCACTATCACAATCACTATCACAATCACTATCACAATCACTATCACAATCACTATCACAATCACTATCACAATCACTATCACAATCACTATCACAATCACTATCACAATCACTATCACAATCACTATCACAATCACTATCACAATCACTATCACAATCACTATCACAATCACTATCACAATCACTATCACAATCACTATCACTATCACTATCACAATCACTATCACAATCACTATCACAATCACTATCACAATCACTATCACAATCACAATCACAATCACTATCACAATCACTATCACAATCACTATCACAATCACAATCACTATCACAATCACTATCACAATCACTATCACAATCACTATCACAATCACTATCACAATCACTATCACAATCACTATCACAATCACTATCACAATCACTATCACAATCACTATCACTATCACTATCACAATCACTATCACAATCACTATCACAATCACTATCACAATCACTATCACAATCACTATCACAATCACTATCACAATCACTATCACAATCACTATCACAATCACTATCACAATCACTATCACAATCACTATCACAATCACTATCACAATCACCGTCATCGTTATCACAATCACTATCACAATCACTATCACAATCATTATCGTCGTAATAACAATCATTATCATCTCAATCACAATCATCATGATCACAACCGCCGTCACTATCACAAAATCAAGTTAAAACAATCACAATCATTCTCGCAATCACTATCCTCGTTATCACAATCATTATCATCGTAATCACAACCATCTTTATCATTATCACCGTCACTGTCACAATAACAATCACCATCACCATCGCTATCACCATCGCTATCACCATCACAATCACCGTCACTATCACAATCACTATCACAATCACCATCACCATCACCATCACAATCACCATCAAAATCACTACCACAATCACCATCATCGTTATCACAATCATCATCATCGTAAAACAATCAATATCATCGTAATAAATATCATCCTCATCACAATCATTATCACAATCATCATCATCGTAATCACAATCATCATCATAGTTATCACAATCATCACAATAAATCAACTATAACCCTGTATAGAAGTCGAATCCGCCATCTTCTGGATCTCAAAATAAATGCCATTTTTGTAATCAGCACCCCTGATAATCTCGGTATCGACACCCATATTGATTTTTAGACATTTCAACCCCATCGCACCCCAACAGGGAATGATGTTATTTTAGGGCCGCAACATTAAATTTTAAAATCGTTTTTTTTTGTAATACACCCAACCCAATTCACCATACAAACAATACCTATGTTGAATTTCAGGCTTTGTTACCCCATTTCCCCCTTTAGGGGTTAAATTCTGAAAAAACCTGAAACACAAACGTTAACTCATTTATCGATACTCCTATCGATAAATGAGTTAACGTTTGTGTTTCAGGTTCTCTCAAGGACTCCTGTTAAGTTTCGAATAAAGTAGTCTAACTAATCTTATTTCCCCATGTAATCTTTGGACTCCCGTTCCAACCCCTAAGGGGGTGAATTTTGAAAAATCCTTTCTTAATGCACCCCTAAACTTCATAAAGAACCTTTGTGCCAAATTTGGAATCTCTATAGACTCAGCGGTTTGGGCTGTGCATTGATTTTTATACTTTGCCACCCCATTTCCCCCTCTTAGGGGTTGAATTCTAAAAAAAACCTGAAACCCGTTTGTACTCATTTATAAATAGGAATACTCCTGTGAAGTTTCGAATAAAATAGTCTAACTAATCTTGTTTCCCCATACAGACTTTGAAGCCCCGTTAAACCCCTTTAGGGCGTGAATTTTGAAAAATCCTTACTTAGTGCACCCCTAGACTACATAAGGAACCAATGTGCCAAATTTGAAATTTTTGACTCAGCGGTTTGGGCTGTGCATTGATTTTTAGACTTTATCACCCCATTTCCCCCTCAAAGGGGTTGAATTCTGAAAAAACCTGAAACCCATTTCTACTCATTTATCAATAGGAGCACTCCTGTGAAGTTTCGAATAAAATAGTCTAGCTAATCTTGTTTCCCCATACAAACTTTGGAGCCCCGTTTAACCCCCTTAGGGGTTCAATTTTGAAAAATCCTTTCTTAGTGCAACCCTAGACTACATAAGGAACCTACTTGCCAAATTTGAAATCTCTAGACTCAGCGGTTTGGGCTGTGCATTGATTTTTATACTTTGCCACCCCATTTCCCCCTCTTAGGGGTTGAATTCTGAAAACACCTGAAACCCGTTTCTACTCATTTATCAATAGGAGCACTCCTGTGAAGTTTCGAATAAAATAGTCTAACTAATCTTGTTTCCCCATACAAACTTTGGAGCCCCGTTTAACCCCCTTAGGGGGTGAATTTTGAAAAATCCTTTCTTAGTGCACCCTTGGACCATATAAGGAACCTACTTGCCAAATGTGGAATCTGTAGACCCAGCGGTTTGGGCTGTGCGTTGATAGATGAGTCAGTCAGTCAGTCAGTCAGTCAGTCAGTTTTTTCTTTTATATATTTAGATAGGTACTTTAACATTCTGTCGCAATAGCCGTGGCTATGAGGTCTTATTGGTTCTTGAGAAATACCAGGCTTTTTTTCTCGATTTTTCGGTAGCGATTCTGTTACATCATTGGTCACTGAAACACTTGTTTGGTTGTTTCGGGCAACATTTGCCTTTAGTCATTTGGCTTCGGGTTGGGATAAGTCCGGCTGCCTTTCGTCTAGCTAAACGTTCTCTATCTTTTCTTAAATGCTCCTCTCTTAACACAGGATCGCTTTTGATTTTAGCTTTTCTTATTCTTTCCAGCAACCTCTTTCTCTCTTTTTTCTCCTCTCATTCTTAAATAAAATCAAGCTATTGTGATGTTTTCTTTTTATCTTACTTACTTACGTACTTACTATTTTTTAACTAGAAAATATTTTCTAGAGAAACCTTTAATGCGTTTAATTGTTCCACCTCACCATCATCATCTCAGCCTATAGACGTACATTACTGAATCCTCCCCTAATGGTACATCTTTTATTACCCAGTGGTATCGTGGTAATGATTTTGGCAGTCTATGTAGGTAAGTATGTATGTATGTATGAATGTTTGTATGTAGGTATATATGTATTTATATAATGTATGTGTTTGTATGTATGTTTGTATATTCCATTGTTTCTTTGTATACTTAACTAAATGACACGGGATCTACCGATATGATAAAACGACTCACCGAGATGATAAAATGATCTACCGATATGATAAAGCAATCCACCGATGTGACAAAACTCTGCGTTGATCATGAATCAAAACACCGATATTAGATATAAGACACCGATTGATTTTTTTCTTATCATTTCGGTGTAAATTATCACATCGGTGGTAATAAAGACCACCGGAGAACAGCGACGTGAGAAATAACACACTTTTTAGAAAATTACAAAAAATGCATGATATCTAGGATAAATTCAATAACAGTCAATGAAGCTAATTAATTTACTACCTCTGTTACAACCAAACAACAATAATAAAACTACTCATTACACTAGAAAAATGCAATCACCGATAATATTAAATAATTGTCCGGGAGCAACTGAAATGGCGTACTTACATTATTGGCGGGGCTATTTTTTATTTTATTTTTTTACATTACACACAGCGCCATCTAGTGCCACACTAAGCAACGAGGCTTGTGTCGTGGACACCAGATAGTTGATATACTACATAGATAATTTTTGTTTGTAAATTGTAAATACATACTTATTATACATATAAACATCCATGACTCGGAAACAAATGTCCATGCTCATCACACAAACATTTGCTCCGACCGGGATTCGAACCCGGGACCCTAAGAACGTAAGGTAGTCTCACTACCGCTGCGCCATTCGGGTCGTCAAATTTATTAGTTATTTGACAAACGTCCGTGCAGTCCTTGCAGGTGTACTTCCAGTCGATCTTGAAGTGCAGCGACGGGCTGCAATGTACTATAACGCGCGTGAGACCACGGACGCAGACTTTTTAACCCTACGTGACCGTGATAAGATTTCTAGATTATTCAAACCACAGACTGACGTCTGGGAGGAACTTTTGTCTGAATGGCAATGTAGGTGGGATAATTCCATCAAGGGCCGACACCTCCACCAGTTCTTTCCATCCGTTCGTGAACGGCTGGCCAGGACATGGCTGGAGGTTGATCACTGTGTTGCTCAATTTCTCACCGGTCATGGTAACTTTAAGAGTAAATTATTTTCCTTCAAGCTTGTTGACTCGCCTCTTTGTCAATGTTCCACATCTGACTGCGAATATGAACAATCAGCACATCATATTTTATGGGAGTGCAGTCTTTGGCAGAATGAACGCAATATTATGTTGGATAGTGTACAGGTTACATCCGGAGTTATTTACTACACAGACCTTGTAGAAACTAGAACAAATTTCCGTGCGTTCAAGCGTTTTTGCCATACCTATTATTGGAATCAAATATAACTGCTCACAACTTAGGACCCATTAATGTTAATACTTTATCCGTGGTGCTAGGCAACTGGGCCTATCCCAGTTGTGAACGTCCCTTTGTGCCTATTGGCCTTGTTTCTTTGTGTCTCCTGCTGATATCGAGGGAAGTGGAAATTACAGATTTTCCTACTCCTCCGCTATACTTTTCTGATTAATTTCGTTGCGGGATCCAAGACAGTTAAATTCATTCTCTGGGACTTCGTCGAGCTTCATTGTCTCGGCGCTTTTCTGGTGGTCGCCACTGTTGATTCTGGCTTTCAGGAGTTACAGTGGTTGGGAACAGTGTGGCGGGCTTGTCCCTTTAAAAAAACGTCCGTCCTGACTGCGTACTAGCACATACTAACGAGGGAAATAAAATTGGGGTGGGTGACTCGTCGATTTAAAGTTAGGTTTAAATTACTTTTGTCCAGCGATATGTGAACATTTTGCAGGACAAGTACGTTTGTGCCTCTCAGTAATAATAATCGTTAATTATGTAATTAAATATGCTAATTAATAAAAAAACTAATATTCTTCGAAATAGAATAAGTTATATGCTTAACTTACTTATTTTTATTAGTGTATAAGCTTTTTTGTTTGTAAAAAAAAGTAGAGGGACAGCACCGATTTGTTAAAAATAGAGGTTTATGTATTTATTTCTACCTTTGTAATAAGTCCTAGGCAAATTATTTTTTTGCCACAACCCAATAACTACCGATTGAATACTGAAAAAAATAATTCAGAACAATATTCCTTTTTTCAAATACTAATTTCACTGAAGACAAAAAAATAAGTCATTTGGGAAATTCACCCACCTACATTATGAACGGCCGAAGTTGATGTAAAATTTGTGCAAAACACAATGATATTCTAATAAACAGATATGTTATACACCTACAAAACCACAGAAAAATATGTGCCGCGGGGGAGAGCCAGCTCACATACACGCAGAGACGCAGAATAAATTAAAAACAGATCAATTGGCCTGTTTTCGAGTCTTCACGATTGCGCGCTCACAACATATCTGATTATTAGAATATCATTGGCAAAACAGCAATTTTTGGAGGATAATACTGAATTTGTTTACTACAAAATTTTATTTTTTGCTTTGATAGAAGCCTAGATATACTTAGGTACTTACTTAGTGCACAAGATACCCATTACTTAGTTCAAAATATTCAAAGATTTGTAACAACGGCTCACGTACGAGCTTTTGTCAAAATTCTCGCGAAAAGTATGACGGGTTGGCCGGACTCATAACAATCGTTCGGCAGTAGCCTACCAGTTATAGCACCCGTCTGGGTCGTAGAATCCTCCCTTTTCAATGGAGTGTAAGGAACTTTTACTCCCACCTCCGTATACCTCTGAAGTAGGATCTCTGAGGTTCATCAAGTAAAATGCAACATACTAGTTCTACTCTAACATTTCCCAATACCTACTCGTTAGTTTGTGTCAATTGAGGTACTTTTTAAGAGCTGTCAAAACGCGGTTCTCTCAAAGATTTTGTATGGCAATCACATGGCAATGGCAAACTGTGTCATCACTTTTTATTCAACTCAATTACTCAACTATTTATTGATTTCAAAGCAACTAAAAATTGAATTTGGTAATAAATTGAAAATAAATCGTATTTTCAGGCCTAAAATAATGTGGTTTTTTTTAGCGATTGGTGTCTTGGAATTATTGTTTTATGGTGTCATCTACTTACCCTATTCTACCATGCTACTTACTATACTGCTTACTCTACCCGTGAATAAACAGCAGACCTAAGCGAGTAGACCAAGCATGCTAGAATGCTAGAGATAGTCTAACTACCTACTTTAATTCATTACCAATAGATTTAATGTAAAAACTGAGTGGATTCAGATAAAATTAGCCACACATTATAGTTTATAGCCTGGATTAACTTAAAGGATACTTTAATATCCCGCCAGCACGATCCCGCGGGCTGATGCTCCAGGGTAACCCGCGAAATTAAAATTTTCTTACGTTTTTTTCAATTTGCAGGCCAGTACTAGGTTGTATGTTGATTAAAATATTGTTCGCGACTGTAAGCCGTATGTAGTTACAGAATTATATTCATCAAAATCATCAATACAACCCTCCAAGTTCATGAAATAGTCATTCAATCGAGTTATTGAGCATCCACCTTAACTAAACCAAAACCGTGTGCGAAACCGTGAGCATGGCTAGTGAAAAACATTCTATGTACCTATCTGTTAATATTCAAAATCATTTTATGTAATATTCTCAGCTTATCAAAAAACACGGACAAACTTTGAAACTTTCATCCTCTTTTTCGGTGAAGAATGTTTGGTGCAAGTACCTAAGCATTCCAGCAGGCCTAGCCAAGTTACAAACGTTTCGTATCGATTGTAGAAAGCTAGTGGCGGATTTACCAATAGGCTGAGTAGGCTGGAGCCTAGGGCGGCAGATTTTAGGGGCGGTAAATATGAGACAGTTTTCTTTTTATGAGCCCTATTACATTTTTTACGCAAATTTTTGATTTTTACTTCCTGGATCAAATTATTTCGGTCGGCGTACACGAGTCGATAATAATAGCGATCTCCGGATGATTGTTGATTGATACTGACGAAAATTAGAAACGAGACTGACATGAGTATGAGGAGCGACCTGAATTGACGCAGAATTATAGTACTTTAATTTTATTTATTGTAATTTTGTCTTAATATATTGACAAACGAAAACTAATGAAACTTATTCATTGTAGATTGAAGTTTTATATCATATTAATTTATTTGATAAAATTTAGTTTATTTGGAATATAATGGACGCTGAATCAAGACATTTATGGCTTAAATTACGCTTTCTTTACGATTTTTTCCGTGAAAATTCAAGGAATTTAAAGAAATTCTAAAACTCCAATTAACAAGTAAAACATTCAGCTTATTTTTCAGTAATTTTAGCTTTTATAAGAATTGCATGTAACATTGTGAATTTGAGCGTCAAAGTTCCATCGCCGACGGGTTTTTCTTGCAACCTGAGTTCGTAAAATATTTATAGTAAATTACACGAAAAGAAAAATGAAAATGTGTAACTCTAACTTACAAGAAAGGGAATGGCACTATTTCTATTTATAAGCAAATCATTAAAATATCTAACTGATGCTGAAAAATACTGCGTCAAAAATCATGAATTTGCGTATAAAATGTAATAGGACTCATATGTGTTACAGAAATTAATATCTCCATAATTATATTCCTAAATGCTATTAGATCCACACAAGCAATTCAATATGTACTAAATGTTTGACCAGTTAGATGATTTTTTCTACAACTTATTGAATCGCGTTTATTGAAAACAAGCGACGGGAATAATTTTACATTTACAAAAACTGGAAACGGCAGTAAATTGTACAATAAACTAAGTGAAGGTTCAAATTCAGACTAAAAGAGAGAGAGTCCAGAGAATAATGCCCATGTTTAAGAATTTCTTTAAAATTATTATTGTATTTCACCATCGAATCAAGACCAGTGTGTCGAAACTATAAGTAACATGGGCGTCGCCAGAGTCAGCTTTTTCCTGCCTGATGCCACAGAATTGGTATTATACGTAACAAATTGTAGCGTGTGTTTTAAGGTTATAAATGAGCCTCTGAGTACTTTTACTATCGCTACAAACTTACACATTTTCTTTAAACAAACGCGCGGTTCGTACCCTGCGAAAAACTTCTCGATCGATCGGTATAGACAGAGGCTGAAATAAATTAGGAGCCCCTTGCCCCTAGGTCCTAATAGGCAATTATAGCACATACATACGCAAGGTTGCATATCATGTGGATATTTTGATCTCAAACCTCCTATCTATCTGAATTTACTCGAGGCAAGATGTAAAAATTTTCGAGCTCGCTTTGCTCGCTCTTGCAGTCTAGCTTCTCTTGAATCTTATCTTTGTCTATAAGTCGCCCAGGTAACTCCGGTATGTCGAAATAATTCTAACCTGTCCAAGGTAGGTAAAGTGTACAAATTTTCGCTTCGCTCGCTCTTGCAGCCTACTTACTCTTGCCTTTATCAGTGAGTCGAACAAGTAACTCATAAGTATCAGGATTGAAACAATTCTAGCCTGTTCAAGGTAGTGTTAAAATTTTCGCTTAGCTCAGGAATTTACCCAAAAACTATTTCTTGGGTAATCTTAACAAAATGTTTGGGTTGTAAAAACAATCCGGAACTTTATCACATTGTGTAGAGGTCAGTAGGGGCGGCAAAATTTGAAAAGCCTACTGGCGGCAAATGTGTAAATCCGCCACTGTAGAAAGCGCTAAATTGGTAGCCAAGTTGACACGACTGAGTCGATCGCTCGTCCTCTAATGTCTGTAGAAAAAACCTACACTTTAAAGAGTATAGCGATCAACATTGTAGAAACGATAACATTCTATTTTAAGATTTTGAACGTTGTAAACTTGTCTACGAATTTTCTATTAGTTTGTGTTGATCACGTGATTTAACGTTGAGATGATGTCATTTCCATTCATTTGAATAGTTTTCTACTAGCGTTAACGATTGTAGATTGTCAACTTGGCTAGGGATGCTGCTCTACTCATATTACCTACTTCCATGGGTGATTTACTTTGCACCTGTAAACACGTAACGCTATCTATCGCAAACTTTTAGTATTAAAATTCCACGACGACTGTGATGTGTGATGATGCGATTGATGTCTTGTCATCATTTTGTGTCGAATTTAATTTCGATTTCATTCTTTTTTCATTTAAAAAAATGGATAGTTGGTTTTTAAAATAAAAACAAATGCAAAACTGGCTCCATCTGATTTCGTATGTTGACAATATTATTAACCATTTTACTGTTATTTTATCTGTATTCATGTTTTTAGTTTCAAAGACAGATTTAATAAATTACGCTTAATTTTTTGCTTATGTTTCAATCCTGTTTAGGTAAAAGTTTTTACACTTTTTTAAAATGACTAAAAAGCCATTCACCGGTC
Source organism: Xestia xanthographa (assembly GCA_905147715.2). Classification (NCBI taxonomy): domain Eukaryota; kingdom Metazoa; phylum Arthropoda; class Insecta; order Lepidoptera; family Noctuidae; genus Xestia; species Xestia xanthographa. The sequence continues at coordinate 7,605,047 of LR990660.1, read as the reverse complement.
AATAAATAACCTATATGTTATCTGTACTCTCAAGCTGATATCAGCGCCACCTATCGGATTATGATTGCAACTGGATGTCCTTCTCAGTAAAACAGTTCCAACGTTTGCTATCTTTTATGCTTGATTCAAAGAAATTAATGTAACTTAATACTTAAAACGTATTATTAAATAAAATAATATTTTTACTTATCATAATTTTATGGCAATTATCAACTTTTAGTCTGTAATTTGTATAAAAATCCATCACTTCATATTTACCGCCAATCCCCGGCGGCATTTTGGCCATTTTGTGAACCCCGCGACAGGAAGTGAGTGTTATAGGTGCTACGCAGGCGCAAATTGACCTTTCGGTTGAAGAACCCGTCGGTCACATGTGAGTGTCGATAAATATCTTAGTTTTATCGTGAATCCTTAATAAATAGTTGTAGTTATTGTTTTTGTAAGTATTTTCTATGGTGAATATAAATTTGTGCATATACGGCGTTACAGCGTTGTGGATTCTGTGTAGTTTATGAAAATGTAATGTGCCGCGGCGCCGGCACGTTTGTCAAATCGCTATTTTTTTTTTCGTTATCTCCGGATTCGCATTAAAGATCAAGTTCACATTCTATTGCGTCTAAACGTGTTTAATTTGGTGTAGAGGTGTTAAAACGGTTTGTGGTTTGATTATTTTGTGTGTTAGTCCAGAATAAGACTTTGTCAAGATGTCTCTCGTAAACCACATGTTCGGGCACCACACCATCCACTCCGTGTCGTCACCACCGCCGTGCGTGAGGATTGATTCCATTCAGTAACTTTTGTTTTTGCAACATACATAAATGTTATCGTCAATAATCGTCACCGTATGGTGGATGTCAAGTACATACATCCTCCCACAAAGGTTTTTCATCGCACCGCTGTAGGTGGGGTTAGGTCGTGTCAAAATTTTCAAAAACATACGTATATTAGTCTAGACAGCTTCCACCCAATAGTATAGTGTATTTGTTGTGTATAGGTTATATTTATAGCTGTGTGCCTAGTATGACTTGACAGATTTTGAGCTGGAACTGCAGTTTTAACGTTGATAATAGTTTACATTTATTTTAATAGTGCAATTGTTGATTTCAGGACTTTTATTCATAACAAGTTAGGTGGGTTGTGTTGAAATGTGAGTGGTTTCCAGATACCTAGTTCCTAGTGTTTGTGATGTTCTGGCTATCTAAGAATGTCTCATTCTAGTACTGCCAATATGGAAAGGCAGATAAGTGTATGGCAACTATGTTTCATAGTGATAATGTGATATCTTAACCTTTCCTTCGAAGAAATTGTGTTTAAAAATTTCAGTGATAAAGAATTTTTATTCAGTTGATAGCTTATAAGTTATATTCTGTACATGTTTCTTTGAAACGTTTCTAAAATTTAAATTATTCTTTGTTGCTGGTTATAATGTTTCTTTGTTTGTGCGGAATACAAACAATGTAGTCCCTAAATTGATATCCGAGTGAGTGTCTTACACCAAAACTCAAATAAAGACAACCCTTTTGTACTACATTGAAGCAAAATGTAAAACTAGTGGGAAAATGTCACTGCATTATCTTCTTGTTCCTCTTTTGAGACATTTTAGTGCCAAAATGAAAACAATCTGTTGAATGGCATGATATCTGTCATGTCAGAAACACATCAAAAAATTAACCTAAATTCTCTTTCATGTTTCAATCATACACTAATAGGATGATCTTCAATGACTTTCACACTGAATACAAATCACATTTCAGATTTATTTGATCCAACAAGGAACATGTGATATTCTTTTTATTTTTTTACCAGGTTCACTAATATATTTTGTCCACTTTTTGGGTGAGCATTTACCTAAAACACTGTTCCAAGCTGAATCAATATGCTCCAATAAACTGGAAGCTAACATCAATATAGATAGATGATGATTTTCTTCGAAAAGCCATTGTTGTCTGCAGGCTGCCATAAAGTACGACAGTTACAAGACTGACCTGCATAACATTTATAGAAACCACATTTCCGTTACGACAATAATGATGAAAATTTATTGTTGGCAGAATAAATTAAATTCTTTGAATATTTATGTTAATAAGGTGTAACACTTGGCCTATTAACATATTTAGTTCATTTGAAGCTAAATATCCTCCTTAGTACCATGTTTTCTTGATATCCTACCTAAAGTTATTCATCAGAAAAATTATTACTTAGATGCATGAATCTTCTCAAAGTAATAGAGAAATAATTTAAAGGTATCAAATGTGTGTTGCTTTACTCCAATTAATATCATGAATGATTGCGATAGCTATAAGTTCAAGTTGAAATGTTTTCTGAAGGTCATCACCTTTCACCAGTAGGCATGTCAAAGATAACACCTTAACTAAATTGGAGATCAATTTAATTTGTACCATTTCATCTTAACAACTTGCAACTGAGTTGTGGAAGTCAGATAGGCAGTTGGTCCATGTAAAATACTGTAAACAGCTGTTCGACCAGAGACCTGAAAGGTAAAACAGTTGATGATCTTATCAGCTACAAATTCTTTTCATTAATCACATTTTTATGAGTCATAACAACTCGAGCCCATAGAGTCGCGAACTCGGTCCCATACCTAGTTCGTGCTGAGGGTACTCGGACAGCATATACCAGGCCCGACTATGCGTCCCATTTCACGACTGTGATCTGGGATCACCGTACAGGGCCACATGTGTACAATAATAAGTGATTACGGCTGGTACGCATTTGGCGCGCAAATAATATTAATAAAATCATGCTATCAAACTAATTCTGGTTTTCACTAACGGGAAACAACAACTAATGGAAGAACTGTTGAATTTCAATCATTGGCTTATGAGGGAAAGTTAAAATTCCAACAGTGCAATGGTATTTAGGCATTCATGTTGGTTCCGCTTAGTATGTGTTAAAACAGGCTTAAGAATACTTAAAATATGCACTAGTCTAGTGTAAAACATCTCATTCTGTTGGCAACAAGTACTTAGACAGTGTTTTAATGAATCAGCTGTTATCACTAAAACATTGAATTTATGTATTAACTTATCTATCTACCTTATTTAGACCCTTATTTACCTTCTCAGATTCTTATTGGCGAAAGCTATGCTCTTTTGCAAAACGTAAGATTTTCACTTTTCACATGTCCAAGAGTTCATTGACATGCAGGTCAATAACCGTGTGCTAATTTTTTCGTCGCTGGTGTGAATCATGGTCGCGATATAATGCCAAGGTTCCATTGGTTATCATAGCTTTTTTATTACTTGTCTATGGTCAGCACTTAAGAGATTTGTCAAGTTCAGTGTCTTGCTCTAATTTACACTAGATTTTCGTGTCCTGTGATTGGATTTCTAGTAGACAATACGAATAATACTTGGTAGGTGGATCTTTCGTTTTCTACAGAGATAAAAGTAATTTATTGATCTTTGAACTAGTTGGTAATGATAAAACACGTTTGGAATTTTATATGTGCTAATATCGTCACGTATTTGCTTTTAATATCGACAGTAAAAGCAGATTACTACAAGTCCATCTTTATTTTTTACCAGATCACTCCTGACCGTATCTAAAACTCGGCACACACCACAATGGCTGACATCGAGGACACACACTTCGAGACCGGGGACTCCGGTGCCTCGGCTACCTTCCCTATGCAATGTTCCGCCCTGCGCAAGAACGGTTTCGTGATGCTCAAGGGTCGACCCTGCAAAATCGTCGAGATGTCCACTTCTAAAACCGGAAAGCACGGCCACGCTAAAGTTCACTTGGTTGGAATCGATATTTTTAACGGCAAGAAGTGAGTACTTATCTATTATTTGATTTATTCACTCGTTTATCTAAGTGTTTTTTCAGGATTTATAATGTAGATATTGAATCTTTCAAAGTTATTTGTGTAAAATAAGGGCAACCATTATACTATGTACCTTAGAATATATGTAAAATACCTAGGTATATTTTTGCATCCTAGCATATCATGTGTCTGCTTATGATTATTCTTCAGACATAAAAATCTTCAAAGTCAATTAATTTAATTTAAAAAATCACTACTTTCATTACAATCTTGCTATTATCACATTACACTTGACCAGCAACCACTATCATGTAGGCAGGGTCTTATCAATCATGCTTACATTGATAAGTGCTGTCAAAACCACAACTCGAGCCCATAGAGTCGCGAACTCGGTCCCATACCTAGTTCGTGCTGAGGGTACTCGGACAGCATATACCAGGCCCGACTATGCGTCCCATTTCACGACTGTGATCTGGGATCACCGTACAGGGCCACATAAATAAAATATCGATGGACACACAGCGCCACCTAGTGCCACACTAAGCAACGAGGCTTGTGTCGTGGACATCAGATAGTTGATATACTACATAGATACTTTTTGTTTGTAAATACATACTTATTATACGTATAAACATCCATGACTCGGAAGCAAATGTCTATGCTCATCACACAAACATTTGCTCCTACCGGGATTCGAACCAGGGACCCTAAGAACGTAAGGCAGCCTCACTACCGCTGCGCCATTCGGGTCGTCAAAAACAACGACGACAACATATTGTGTTCAAAAATAGAATTTCGAAAATACCCTTACTATCTTCTCAACCATAGTTTATTAAAATTGCCTAGATAAATCCTCTCTGATGGCTGAAATCTTACAAGTTTCGGCACAAATATGTAACAGGTTATTAATATTACCAAAAAAAGTCCTACATACTTATGTAGGACTTTTTAACTACTTAGTTAATTATGTCTAGTGGACGATTAAATCGCAAATATAGTGCTTATTACATTGTTAACGGTAAAGAAATAAACGGTTTCAAAGAGAAAGCTAGCAACACGTGGTTTTTCGGGTCACATGACTGCCAAGACTCCAAAACCACGTGTGCGGTGTGCCAATGCCAAGAGCATTGATTATAATGTGTTGACGATTTTGCCAGCATCGGATGGGAGCTCTTGGCTATACTACAAGAAGAAAATAAATTCATAAATAAATTTTATGAAAATTAATTTAAAAAAATACCTTGTATGTAACATTGAGAAAATCCCTCTGATGAAATGGGATGCCTCTAATTAGCCACTGAAGCTTTAGGAGTAATTCTTTGAGCTGCGTTCTTGCGTAAAAAAACCACGAGTTTCATTTTTTAAACTTTCGTAATTTGCTCACATACGAGAGACGGTTTTCCGTTTTCGGCAACCTTTTTCTTACTCGGGTTTGCGGTTAACTACACGCATGAAATAGCTTTTTTAATAAACATTTCTAATGTTATATTTGCTTCTCTTAAAATACCCCAATTATTGTTTATTTTTCGTATTCTCTTACGACTATTTTTGTCCGACGCTATTGATTTCTTCAGCAATCTCGTACATTCATATTTAAACAAGAAAATCTGTTGACCTTACACTTGATAGTAGTTATTAATAGATGACATTTCGGATTAAATATTTCAATACAAGTTTATTTTTCATTGTTACTAGTTTTGTTTAGATAGTAAATATGATCAGAGGTACAAGTGTACATAAAGGTGCTTCTGAATCAGAACTGTTACATTACAGGCGAATGCTCCTTTGAAGGAGCGGCTTAAAATATGTCTCCTAACTTGATGACAATGCTAGAAAATGTTTCTAACCACACATAATAAATCATTAGATCATTACAAAGTAACTTTGCTCAAACCTTAATCACACAGTTGAATCACTGTTTTCATTAGGATTATAAGCTGCTGATTCAGAGATTCTTCAGCATAATCTTAGATCATACGTATTTCAACATATTTTTTCGATGTTTGCATTCATTTTTACAGAACACTACAGATTGGATAAATTATCCTATCTTTTACTGCTACTACTAATAATGTTTTTACATGACTTAATTGCTCTACCCATACGTTCCCATAGGCGAAAAATGCACATAAAACATGACGAAATGTCACTCCTCTAAGAAGAAGAATTCAATTTCATCAGACATGCTTTTCATGTGAAGGTTTCGCCAGTTCGAACGCACTGTTTGTTTCATTTCAGCAACCTAGCTCAATACAAACTTATACCCAATTTCATATACCGTATTCCCCTTCACCAGATACGAGGATATCTGCCCATCCACTCACAACATGGACGTGCCCCACGTGAAGCGTGAGGACTACCAGCTGACTGACATCTCTGACGACGGCTACCTTACCCTCATGGCTGATAACGGTGATCTCCGTGAGGACCTCAAGATCCCCGATGGTGACCTCGGCACCCAGTTGCGTTCCGACTTCGATAGCGGCAAAGAGCTGTTGGTGAGTACTGCTGCGTCATATTTTTAGTAGCCTTAATTTACCAACCAGAAACCGAGAACCAGAAAGTCATTTCTCATCTGATAAATTCAAAGTCATTTCTCATCTGATAAATTCACAAATGGTACAGAAATTGTATGTTTTCAGTAATTTTGTTTAACGTTAATTATGCCGAGGTGGTGAAACGGGCTTTGATGCGTGACGGTAACTCTGTGTCGCCTGTATTTAAAACTCGTACTCGAATTTGTTAGGGTGACGATATTCAAAGTAATCTTATCTTTTCGATTTCTTTATGATTTATCTTTGTTCAGAAAAGTTATCAATATCTTTTTTGATCAAAATAAAAAACAATGAACTAGAGAGTTTCATCTTGCAGAATAGTCTTATAAGTAGAGACCGGATAATATGCATTTGCATATTTGCATATGCATTTGCATATTTAAGCGATTTTCAAGGCTAATAGCATATTTTTACTAATATCTAGTGATGATGCATATTATTGCTATAATTTACAGTAGGTAGGTATTTTTCGAGCGTAGCGCACTCAAATTGATAGCTTTATTAATGGACCGACGGAAGTTTTGCCAGAAAATATAAGCGCTAACATAGCACCCAAGTTCAAATTCTGCCCAGTTACCTCAGTAGATGTGGAGCGATCATTTTCGACCTATAAAAATATTTTGAATGATCGAAGACATAATCTTACCACTGAACATTTGGAACAATACTTGATTGTTAATGTTTACAAAAATATTAAATAATGTCTACTGTATCGATTAACATCTATCAATGGATAGTTTTCTATAAATGTATGCTGATTTTTTTATAAAAAATATAAAACTTAATAGTTTTTTTTATTTTATCAAATAACAATAAATTAAAAAGATACATACATAATAAAGTAAAACATAAATAAGACAAGTATTTACTAACAAAATACTTAAATCTAAAGGAATAATATTTACAAAACAAAAAAAACTCATTTAATGTTGCATATTCTGTCAGTTTTCGTGCATATTTTAGGCATTTTTCATGCATATTTGCATGCATATTTCAAGCTTTTTATGTTGCATATTATCCGGTCTCTACTTATAAGCACCTTCTTCGTCGTCTTTCAAGCACCTGGTGAAATGAAACAAGTGTAGCTCTTCGTTACCCGCAATTACAGACACAATTAAAATACGGTACGGCTGGGGACATACACGTCTAAAAATATTTCACATTTAAGAACACATAAGCTCCCATTTCTTTGAAGTTTTTTCCAGGCTTCGCAGTTGACCAGAGGGTCAACGGGGTCATTAAACGTAGAGACTTTTAATTATAAATTGATTTCAAGTTCGAAAGTTGCGTATAAGGAAAAGCAATCTCGCAGATTCAGTTCTTGAAACATTTTCACCGCGTCTGAAGTGGCTTGACATCTCATACTTGACCTTTTAGACGCTTTGTGTTTTCCCTTCTTTAGTTTTTGCCAATTAGGCCCATTTCTTGGAAAACCTATAAATTTTTTCGTCTGTATTTTGTAAGAAAATTCGTATTTTTATTTTCTGTTATTTGTAAACATTTTTATAACACCACCGTTTGTAATATCGAAGGTGGTAGATGTGTGCCGACTGGCGATATATCTTCATTTTCCTAGTATCTCATGACAACAGGGCACTAATCTAATTCAAAAATTACTGAGAAAACCCTCATGATCCACAGTATCGCTTCCGACCACTAACGCCGGTGTCATTCTTTTAAATTAACAAATAAGCCTACGTTCAAAATCTACTCGACCACAATAATAGCTTAGAATCGTGTCTTTGATAGGTCGTTTCGCATTTTACTGCATTTATTACGACGCTTGAACACGACAAGTTGGAGCGTTATTAGTTCGTGACTGATATTTCGCGAATCTTAATCCGGAATCGGTGTCACAATACCAAACAGATAAGAAATTGTGATAATTTTAGTGCTGAAATCCGATCCACCTTAAATATTTTATCGAATATCGGTACTTCAACATGGGTTAAAGCCACCGCCAGCTAGCGAGCGAGCAAGGCGAGCATCGTTTTAGTTTCCCCTTTTTTCATTCGGTTCGACACTGGTAGTTCGCGGTGTGAACCTGTATGAAAAGAGTTGAAGCGATGCTCGCCCGGCTCGCTCGCTCGCTCGCTTAACTGGCGCTGTGGCCCACGCTTTGCTCGTACTTAAAACTGCTACATTGACGGTTCCCGATTTAGCTTTGTCTAGGTTTGTAACATCACAAGTTTTGTAACATAAATTGCCACAAAAAAGGCACGACGTAAAGTAATATATTTATAATTAGGATTATTTTATGTATTTAGGATACCTTTATCCCAGACATATCCACCAACCTACACTGGACCCGCGTGGTGGATTACAGGCATTACAGCCCACTGCCTCTCATAGAGAGGAGGCCTATCCCAATATTGGGAACATTATAATCTGATAACGTATTAAAAAAAAAACATCTCAGCATACGTACGGGATAAGACGCGTTAATCTTCTTAGAACAAGCGTGGCGGCTTTATATTATTGACTCCGAACAATGCAACACGTGGCGCGCGCCGATTAGAAAATACATATAAATATATCTGTCTAATTTCTGAGATCATAACATAATATTACGTAGCGGAATCTTTAGTATGTAGGTACTTAAGACTCGGTTTGTTGTGTTAACACGTAATAGATAATCTCAATATGACGCGATTGATTTATAATACTATGAACTGATCTATACATATTACCGAGGCTTATTCCCAGGCGCTCCATAATTTTATTCCCGGCGGCTCCAAATTAAAAAAGCAATATAATAGTAATAAATAAAATCTTTCCCATGAGCTCCAAAATTTTCAAGTACTTACCACGAAATTATAATATTGATGGTAGCAATTTGTGTTTTGTTGACCTTACGCAATTTGGTTTGGAGCCGCTGGTAAGAATTTTAGTATTTTTATTATTTAACTAATAAAATCATGGAGCTGTTGGGAATCAATGTATGGAGAGAAATTGTTTGGAGAACAATAGATTTGGAGCTCCTGGGAATAAGCCATTACCGAAAGGAGGGATTCCTTGAGAGGTGTTATCCTGTGTGATTTTTGTTACGAAAACTGATCACAAAGTGATAGGAACGTTGATACGTTTTTGAATTCAAATTAAAGGCAGTGGTCTGTGTTCAACATTAGACTTTCAAAGTGCACACACCACAAGGGACCAGAGCGGGTCGGTGGAAGTCATAATGTCTTGTCAACTCGAATTTTTCGGTTTTCGGACATGCCTGCTTTCGAAGTGCTTTGCAAATGGAACGTTTTTCCTATTCCTCCGCTATTATTTTCTGATTAATTTCGTTGCGGGATCCAAGACAGTTAAATTGTTTCTCTGGGACTGCGTCGAGCTTCATTGTCTCGGCGCTTTTCTGGTGGTCGCCACTGTTGATTTTGGCTTTCAGGAGTTCCAGTGGTTAGGGAATTGCCTTCTTTCTTTCGATGTTTTGATGTGTATACAGAAAAATATATATTGGCAAGTTTAGGCCGCAAATCTTATTGTCGAGTATAGAGTCTCTGACATGTTCCTATAACTTGTTGGTGCTAAATCCACTCGTACAGAAAATCTCTGCCCCATACCCTGGGCTAGCATCTATTGCTAGCCATATGGACAGCTGGGTCTTGAGTACAATATACTTATTCGTCTATACAAAAGCGTAGGTTGGATTCTCTCCATAACAATAAGAAGTGACTAGTTTAAAAAATATGTTGGCGAAAGATGACACTATTTGTATTCTGTTATGATTTTAGTCTCTTAACCACGTGTAGACAACGGTGGTTGGAGAGCAGCCAACTTGCTTCCTACTTACACTAGAGCGCGGTGAGATTACCGGTTGAATTTCCAGTCACCCTATAAGGGCGGGAAATTACATCGACGCTACCTTGTCAATACTGATCTACATGTAGGTAGAGACCAATTTGTCGTTTAATGCAACTTTTGTGTGCTTGTGTATTCAGACTGTACTGTGAAGCTGAAACAATATTCATTTGTAATGCCATAGCTATATTGGAACTAGAATTAAACAAAGTCACGACCAATGTCAGGAAAATTCGCGATAAATACCCGTTTACATAATATATGTTTAATAGCAAATGCATTGGCTTCAGAGGTTTTTTATCTGACATGTGCAGGGCAAGCTGAAAAACTTAGTTTTTCTTTTAAATCGTGTTTCTTTTATTTTAACTAGCGGATGTCACGCGGTTTCACCCGCGTAGTTCCCGTTCCCGTGGGAGTACGGGGATAAAATATAGCCTATGTTACTTAGGGTGAATGTAGCTTTCTAATGGTGAACGAATCAGCGCAGTAGTTGAGTTTATTCATTACAAACATACACACAAAAATACAAATCTTTCCTCTTTATAATATTAGTGTAGATAACTGGGGTTGACTTTAATAACCATCTCGGACATTACTTACTCTGCATGGTCCTCTTATGACTTGACCAATGTCCTGGACTTTAAAAGAGACATTGACCTCTGAGTTTGTTTCAGCTATTTCTTCTCAGAGTAATCAGGTACAAAACACCGGCCCTATCTAGTTTTAAAACATAACATGATGTGACTTGTAAAAGGGTTTTAGAAAACCAATTTACAGAAATAAATAAATATAAATATTGCTGGACATTACACACAGCGCCATCTAAGGCGTCGCCACACTAAGCAACGAGGCTTGTGTCGTGGACACCAGATAGTTGATATACTACATAGATACTTTTTGTTTGTAAATACATACTTATTATACATATAAACATCCATGACTCGGAAACAAATGTCCATGCTCATCACACAAACATTTGCTCCGACCGGGATTGGAACCCGGGACCCTAAGAACGTAAGGCAGCCTCACTACTGCTGCGCCATTCGGATCGTCGAATCATAAAAATGATTTATGATTTAACTCAAGTAAATCGCAAGAGTTGTAGGTACAGTTATATCGTACTGCTAAATGCACCTCTAGATATCTCAACAAACTACATCTACATACACAAGTCTTCGCGTTCGTATCGATCACTGAAATCAATTATTCAGTCTATTGAATACTAAAGCGCTAAAGTCAGGGCCTAATGTCACTTACTATCGTATAGAATCGATAACGATTTCCTTACTTTACATGATAAAGATAAGATTTAGAAATTCTATTTGCAATCTACGTTATTATTTAATAGATTATTTATGTGTTATGGTAACAGTTATGTCCGGCAGTGCCGTGTGGTATCCGGCAGAGTAGAATAGAACCAACCCATTACACTCACGGGTGTCGTATAAGGCGACTAATGTCTGAGGCAGAACACCTTGCGCCTCCGTAGACCAGAGAATGGGCAGCAGCGTTTTCTGTTAGTCTTTCGTCACTGCGATCTCCAATCCGCCTGCCAAGCGTGGAGATTACGGCAAATTCCTCCCATCATGGGAGAGGCTTGTGTCCAGGAGTGGACGTTATGGGCTGTTGTTTTTGTTATGGGTTTTTCTTGGTATGGACATGTAATGAGGAGGAATATAACACATATTACTAAAAAAGTGATTTTTGTAATTTGCAGGCAACTGCTAGGTTGTATGTTGATTAAAATATTATTCGCGGCTGTAAGACGTAATGTAGTTACAGAATTATATTTATCATAATCATCAAAAAATAATATAAATAAAATCATTTATACGCATATAATTGAAATTACATAATTACATTACAATTAAATTCGAAACATTATTAAAAACAAAAATAGAAACACACAAATATAAATACATAAATAATTGGAATGTCAGAATTACATTAGAAACATTATCGAATCAAACTAGATTAAATTATCAAGTCAAAACTAAAAATTCACAATAAATTCTGAATAAATAAATGTCAAAATAAATTATCATACAAAATATGGAATTACAAGAAATAAATTTAAATGTCAAATCAATGGTATATAATTATATGTAAATATTACGCCCTAACAACATGCCGGTTACAGCAGTGCCTCATATCCAACGATATTCTAACAAACAGATATGTTATACACCTACAAAACCACCGAAAAAAGTGTGCCGCGGGGGAGAGCCAGCTCACATACACGCAGTGACGCAGAATAAAGGAAAAACAGGCCAATTGACACGTTTTCGAGTCTTCACGATTGCGCGCTCATAACATATCTGTTTAATTAAATATCATTGCTCATATCAATACAACCCTCCAAGTTCATATAGGTGTAGGAACCAAAATAAAACTTTTGATTTTTATCAACATACACCTTAGCACTGGCGTGCAAATTGCAAAAAACGTAAGAAAATTTGAATTTCGTGGGCTACCCAGACGCTTTCACCTTAATGGGTTTTTCTAATCTGCTGAAAGTTTCATATCTTGCAATATAATCAATGATTTTGATAATTCCTGTAGCAGAACTAGGTTTTTCCTTACTGTACGAAGTATTCTTTTCCTGTCATTTACGTTGATGATAAGGCTCAATATGGGTGTTGGTACAAGCTAGGTCAGTTATTTCGACTCGTGGCGAATTTCGTAAGTTATGTAATGGAACCGGTGTATTCGAAAGCTGATTGTGATTATCGCAGTATGATGTCATTGCATAAGTGCATTATCATACAAATGTACTGAAGCTCAACGGAATCTCAGCTCAGCTAAATTTCTCAGTAGCGGCAACAGACTCTGGATTTGCGCCCGATTGATGGCAATAGGCTCGAGGGAGCTCGCGGCTAAACAATAACAGCCGCTCGGGTCGATCGTTAGGTTAAGCCGTTCTTGCCTAGGTTGGTCTGTGGATGGGTGACCACCCATTACATACCGAGTTTCCTCCGTGCCTCGGAAAGTACGTTAAGCCATTGGTCCCGGCTGTCATTTGTAGATCTTTGACAGTCGTTAGGTAGTCAGATGCCCAAAAAGTCTGACAACCAGTCTTACCAAGGGGTATCGTGTTACCCGGTATTAACTGGGTTGTGGAGGTCAGATAGGCAGTCGCTCCATGTAAAATACTGGTATTCAGCTACATCCGGTAAAACTGGAAGCCGACCCCAACATAGTTGGGAAAAGGCTAGGCAGATGATGATGATGGCAATAGGCTCGCTATATTACATAGAACTTGGTGAAATGTGGGTGTACTATTAGATACACCCCTGCTTAACCCTTCGGGAATTACAGGCGTGATGTTATGTACTGAAGCTCAAGTTTATTTGTGAAGACTCTGAATTAGTTTATAAAGAATCTCGACATTTAATGAAATCTTTCCATTTCAGGTTTTGTTGTGTAAACTGTATGACTAACATGTTCAATTCTATTGTTTCAGTGCACTGTGCTGAAGTCTTGCGGTGAGGAGTGTGTGATCGCAGTTAAGGCAAACACAGCTCTCGACAAATAAACCAACTCAGCATTTATAGGGATATACATACATATAATTTTTTTACAATCAACAGCTCTTACATAAATGTAAAACATAATACTATGTATAATTTAACATAAAATATTATGGTGTGACGTGGTACTGGCTTGTTACCGTCCACTCCACGCCCGGGGGCATCCAAGACGATACGGCAATGATCTCATGGTCTGCATGCCTTATCAATGATGCGGTCTCATTGTTGTAAGAATAACGTTCTAGAGATAATGTGTCAATTTTCAATCGTGTGGGGTCTCTAGTCGTTGTACTGAAAACTTGTCGCCATTCTTACTTTGTCACATACCTACTTGTGAGACCACAGGGTTTTTGGCTTCTGAGTTTTGACTACAACGAATTGTTGGCCGACCAGCATCACATGTACAGCGCACGATTATTGCACACAAATACGGTAGCTCTTCGATACCCGCAATTACAGACACAATTAAAATAACAATGCACCGTTCCCCTTCGGGAACGGCTGGGGACATACGGGTAATGAATTACCCGTGCATGGGACGCTGATGCATTAATTTATTTATACTTAAGTGTAATAGTGTGCCCCCGAGTGGAGTGCGACGTCGGCATGCCGCCGCGTGCGACCGGCCGGAACTTCACGTTTGTTTTTGTTTTGTTTGTTCTCTTTTCGCTTACAACGTCTACTAAACGTTAAAGTTACGTTGCGCTCCGCGACTCGCCGAACGTTTGTTGATCGACATCGGTGTGATAAAAATTCCCGTGGTGGATATTAAAAGTTTATAACGGTATATAACCCGAAAAAAAAGAGATGGACGCAAACTTGAAGTTATTACCATATTTTAATGCTAAATTAATGAATACATAAAAAATCGAGAAAATGCGCAAAAAAATAGAAATAAAGAAAATTCTTGAATGTGGTGTGTGATTGATTAGTCCTCTACAGGCACGCGTGGCGACGACGTGCCCCTTCATGTGTAACACTTGCCATCTGTTCAAATACTCCACAGACTCGTGGAGTGCATTCCATGGCGTGCAGTGTTCTGCTCCTCTCGTTTAACCGTGACGTGCTAAATCTATGAAGACTGACTTGAGAATGTCTCCTGGTTATGAATATCTTCAGGCAAGACTGACGATGCATTTTGTAGAAGAAATAGTTGATTTTATAATGTGAATTTGTGCTCACTCGGCCTTTCCTTGCTCTCTTTGTTTGCTCATTTGAACACATGAGATGTTACACATTATCGAGTGGCTAAAGACTGCCTAAATTCCATGTTTTAAATGTAATGATTCGCGACGGCCACTCTCTAGCAAGTGTTGCCTTCAAGGGCTAGATGAAGTACCATTCATTTGTATGTTAGTGGACTTATCAATATTCTTTTAACATCAGATTGTCAAAGACGATATGATATACGAAAATTAATGTAAGAATGTAAGGTAAGGCCCTATAGGAGAGATATTTTTTTATGCATTCAAAATTCGTACATCGCAGGTTGTAGACTTAAAAGTTTAGGCTGTTTATAGCAACAGTTTATGTTCACTGTACTTTTTTTTTTGTCGAAATTGCATAATCGTTATTGTTGGTAAAGTTTTTATACTAAGCAGCTTGTAATCAGGTTTTTATTTTATAAAAAAAAAACCTAAAGTATAAATGTAAAGACATCGGGAGGTGTAAAATAAAATACTTTAGTAAAAAGATAACTTTTCTTTCTGTAAAGATAAGCTGTTGTATCCCAATGGAACCTTGAATCGATGTATTCCTTCCTTGTTGGATATATCTTGTAATATCCGAAGCTTAGAATAGCGTTTGCGGATTAAATGTGAATTTATTCATAGCCGTTAGAATTAATTAATTGGTGCACCTATAAGTTATTATTAGGAATTGATTCTCTTGCACACATGGTCTGTTGCTTACATTAGAGCAGTACTCAGTAGATTCTGTGAAGCGAGCTATATCACTGGACCCGGCATTATTTCCCAAGCTTTCAGTTTCAGTAAAGAGTCGGACGAGTGACGTGCCACTCCTGTGTATAGCTTGTGTGTCAAACATATTGCGCTGTGCGAGACGGTGGGCTGCTAGGTCGTTATCATTAGACCTTGTGAAGAAGAGATGGTTTAAAATTGTAATGATCCAATAATCTGCGGATTTTAATTTAGGAAACTTAAAATTATTTTTTATATTGGGGCGTATGACAGGTTGAATAACTAATGTGACGGTATTTAGTGCTAAAGTTCTGTATATACGTAAGATTGGATAGATCGATGGATAATGGACACTAGTTAAAATATTTCAACAATCCTCTCTTGATGCAGTTCTATGTTTGTCATGTTGTGTGACCAAACAGTACCGAATTAATCGCAACGGCCAATAAATAAATGTAAAGCAGTAATAAGTACCTATTTAACAGTCTGTCGAATTAAATCTGTACAAAATGAAATATCGTGAGTTGTGATTCATAGCACCCTTTATGTAGATTTTTTTTACATATTTAAGTTCTTTATATTTTATTTTACACCCTTACATTATTTACTTTAGAATTTTACAATCGTCTCATACTACGATTAGTAGTTAGGCTAGTTACTCTATAAGGGCCAATTCAATTAACTCAACGGTCATTTTAAATTACAGTTCTTTACGATTTTGCAAGTATAAAGACGCAGTAGCAAGACAGTTTGTAGGATGTCAGTCAGTGTGTAAAGTCGACTGTCCGTCAATGGTAAACTCAAATGCGGCTGGCTGCATCGGTGTACGAAAAAAAGGCTGCATTTATGTTAACAGCTAAGACGATTTTCTTGACTCACTTGAGTCGCGTTACCACTGACGTGCGGTTGACTAAACCTGCGCTAACTCAACGCCATGTACGAAATTTCTTTGAAGTGTTTCGATCCGTAATACCATCGACTTAAAACCAGCCAAGATCTGGGTGAAAATATTCTATTAGCTGAGTAGTAGTGATACGCGAGGTGAAGAGCAAGAATCTGCGTTTTGGTGCAGGAGTGAAAGTCTATTTTCTTTCAACTAAACAAGTGTACTTAGATCAAACAATCACGTCGGCCTATCGGTCCGCTGCTGGACATGGGCCTCTTCCAAACCGCGCCACAACACCCTACTATTCATCGTACACGAAATCAAGCTCGTCGGTCCGTCTGTGCTGCTGGGGGAATTGTGGTCCAAGCCCACAAATGAGTAGTAGATAACATATATTTTAAACTCAAATCAAGCTCAATTTTGTTCACAAAACAAGATGTAAGTATACAGTATGAATAATATACAAAGAGAAGATGACTGCGCTAGGTCAGTAGATCGGCACCACGAAAATAAGAGTTCATCCATGATCATGATACTGGGTAGGTAACGGCAGTAAGTATAAACAACGCTACGGCACGATCGAGACTTAGAAGAAACCACGACAGAACCGTGTTGTACTTCCTAGCACGACCATGAACGCATTCATTACAACAATTCTTTAATTTTATTTATTGGTACTATTTTTATTATGCCTGCCACGAATGGTGTGCGTCAGAATGTCTGGTTTTCTGTGGTGTGGCTGACTCTGGCAGAGCCACCATCAGGGATTTTAATTTTGCTAACACAAAAATTTAGTCGCCAAATATCAGATTTGGTCGGTCACTGGTTCAAAAGATATAAGGGCTTATTGGTGGCCCTGCTGGAGAGAGCCTACCCCAGCAGAGCCACATTAATAACTCAAAAACTAGGGCACCTAGCGGAGATCTGTTTTCTCCCATATTTACTCGCTAATTAGTCGAAATTAGTCGCCAAATATCAGAACTGGTCGGTTACTGGTTCAAAAGATATAAGGGTTTATAGGTGGCCCTGCTGGAGAGAGCTTACCCCAGCAGGGCCACATTTATATCTCAAAAACTAGGGCACCTAGCGAAGGTCTGTTTTCTCCCATATTTACTCGCTGTTACGAAACGCACCTCACTATTGACGTTGTCTATGATTGACATTTAAGAAAATAAAAAACTGTCTATGGTAAGCTTCGAAAAGATGGTGGTTTAATTTGTGTGCTCCCAAGTAATATTAATTAAAAGAGGGTGTAAGAACGGGGTCCGATTCCGATCCCTTTCCCTGCAAGCTTACACTCGCTAATTAGTCGAAATTAGTCGCCAAGTTACAGATTCAGTCGGTGTGTCATTAATAAAGAATTCAATTTCCCCATACAGTGGTACAACCAAGTAAAAAATACTTGAAGTACCGTAAAATGGGGTGAATAGAAATCGCGGGGTGTATAGAAACAAATCTGAGAACTTGATTATGGTCGTTCTAGTTGCTCTTTATTCTGCTAAAATATCTTTATTCCCACTTTTAATAACACTGCAACATTTTTCCTTCATTCTGGCAACCCTAAAATTTACGTCAAGTCTATTGACATAGAGAAAAAGGCTGTTGAAGTGAACCTCTGCGTACAAGTGTTTATTGACTGTGTAAAACTTTAAAAAAAACATCAAGTTCTTCACTGTTATCTCTTTGTCAATTTGCATACTTGGATAGTTAAGTTTCTCATCTATTAGGAATAAAAAGGTAAGTATCAATATTCCATCATTTTGTACTTATTTTTTAGTAAAATCGAGACTTAGTATTTTTTTACTGAATTCGAGGTGAATAGAACCGAGTGGGGGTGATTAGAAACGCCTTTAGGGTCAATAGAAACGAAGAAAGGGGTGAATAGATATGAGTGAGGGGTTAATAGCAACGAGAAAGAGGTTAATAGAAACATGATTTTCAGGGTTGTCAATCGAGTATTTTTTCATCATGACAGTTTTCATTTAAAATGTTTTTCTGTGACACTTTAATTTGAAATTTAGATTTTTTATCTTCAACGGCTTTGGTCAATTTAATTTGACATTTTCTGGATTTCTGAGATAAATATTTTAGACCGTTTAAGGATTTATTTGCGATTAGCCTCATTCCAAAAATGCCCTAATTGTGGGTACATTTGCAAAAAGTCTTATTCTTCAAAATAAGTAGGTACTAGTTAGGTACGTAAGTACAATAAAAGTTGATTTTGACAACCCTAAAGTTTTTGCTCTATTCACCCCTCAGTCGTATCTTTTGACCCCAGTTTCAAGGTAAATAGAAACGACCTACTTTTTCTTTTTTCACAAATAATTCTCAAATTTATGTATAATTAAAGAATAACTATTTGGTAAATTAAAACGAGACTCGCAATTCGAAAAATTCTTTGATAACAGCTTTCATACAAAATATGTAAGAAAATCAGTGTAGAAGTTGAGAGTTGTGTCTATTCACCCCATTTTACGGTAGTTTTTAGACAGGTGTATCTATACGACGTCTGGAGGAATTCTATAACTTCAACCCACCAAAGGAAAGCAGTATTCATTACCTAAAAACAAGATCTACAATAAATATATGTAATTATTTAGGTATCGAACAAAATGTTTGCATTTAGTCCAGTGGCGTAGCGTGCCTTGGCGGGGCCCCGTATAAAAATTTGTTTAGGGGCCCCTAGGGAAATAATGAGAGGTTTTCTTTTTGAGGTATTAAAAAAAAACTTAGTCTCCAAGAACTCTATAGATGGCGTTGAACTTACTATGATAGTTGGTGCCAAAGCCAAAACGCTTGGAAAAAAAAAACATTGTGTCACGTCACATACTCTCGTTGACTGACACTTTCATTTGCTTAACCTTCCGAATATAACCTAGTTTTCTCACGCTTTGTTAAAATCAGTTCTTTTAGGTTCCGTTCCTTGCATTATCATACTTACTCCTAGCGCCATCTATCCAGCGACTAGGGAAGAGCTAAAAAGAAAATCCCTCATTGTGATTTCTCACAAAAAAAAAAAAACAGTTTGCATGAAATGGGGAAGGCTGGTCATAGCTGATTGTAAATGGCGTGTCCATAGCTTAGTCCCAATCTGTCCAATGATAACAAGCTATTAAGAAATATAAAATGACATTGACAGATTTTTAACCAATGACGACAGTTGGTACAAGCTATGCTAGCGCCATTAGTTCCATAGTTGCCATCCCCATTGAAAGAAATATTTGTTCATCATAATTATTTATCTGTCACTTTTTCCAAATTTTTTACAAACAATTAAAATTAAATATACACTCTCCTTGCCTTTTTCGGCTAACAGATTTATTTCTGAAAAAAAAAAAGAAATTGGGTAGTTTTTAACTTTTGCTTACTCGCGTTGGGGGCCTCCGTGGCCCGGGGCCCCGTATAATTGATACGGCATATACGGCGGTAGCTACGCCCCTGATTTAGTCGCTGGCAGATAGATCGCTGCGCTCCGTTACATTTACACGGTAAGTAAGAAAGAGATAGATGCGCGTGTACAGACGAGCTACTTAAAACGAGTTGCCCGTGACGTACCTAAGTTAAAGTCGGCCAGTTTAAAGTGGAACTTAAAGAATAGTTAGGAACTCGAATGTTGTAATCTTTAGGTACCTATTCCGCAAATACATAAACGGGGAACAGCGGGTCTAAAATGGCCGCTATAGCAGAATCCACGCAGAATCTTAGCATGAATCACGTAAAAAAATTAAAATTCTTAAAATGGACTTTATGACTAAGATTATAAAGTTCATTTTAAGAATTTTAAATTTTTGCTAAAGCGGCCATTTTAGACCCCCAGAGCGAGCACCGGGGCGTCGGCGGTGTTCGCGCCGTTCAAAGTATTAAAAAAAAAAAAGGGTAAATTAATGCTCATATTAGGTATAGTAAGTATTTACATCTGTATGGATTTTTTTGTAATGTATTTCAAGCAATGGGTTGATACTTACCTAAGTACTTACAATACGTTTTCAACGTTTAAGTATTACATTTTACTAAAGATAGGTACGATAATTTTAACGTATTTATTATTCTAACGTAAATTAGAGCTCAACATTGTAAATTAGTAAAACAGTTGCATGCGACTGTACATCTTGACACTAAATAGACCAAGAGCAAGGTTTAATGGTTTCAAAGAAGTTTAAGCCACTCTTAACTTAATAATTAAAAACATTAAACATGTATTTAATAGAGAACTTATCTCTCTCGGTCATTTCTAAGGACTTTAGACCGTTATAACTAGAAGTATATTACACATATTAATAGAAATATTTTTTCTTGGCAATTTATCGTGAACTCTTCGATCTAGCTCTTGGACTAGGTATACCTTAATAATTGAACTCATTATATCTTCTGAACTAGGACCCGATTAAATCTGTAACTTGGCGACTAATTAGCGAGTAAATATGGGAGAAAACAGATCTTCGCTAGGTGCCCTAGTTTATGAGATATAAATGTGGCCCTGCTGGGGTAAGCTCTCTCCAGCAGGGCCACCTATAAACCCTTATATCTTTTGAACCAGTGACCGACCAATTCTGATATTTGGCGACTAATTAGCGAGTAAATATGGGAGAAAACAGATCTTCGCTAGGTGGGCCTAGTTTTTGAGTTATTAATGTGGCTCTGCTGGGGTAGGCTCTCTCCAGCAGGGCCACCAATAAGCCCTTATATCTTTTGAACCAGTGACCGACCAAATCTGATATTTGGCGACTAATTTCGACTAAATTTTTGTGTTAGCAAAATTAAAATCCCTGATGGTGGCTCTGCCAGAGTCAGCCACACTTTTCTGTGGCGTTGGTCTATGAGAGTTGATTCGAAAATTGCTACATAATTGCTTATATTTGCTACATATACCTAATAAATAATTGCTACATAGGATATATATTTAGAAGTTACAACTAAATGAGATAATTGAAGTAAATATGTAGCAATTATTGACGCAATACATTTCGGGAAACTGCACGCTTGACTTTAAACTAGGAGGTGACCAGCCAACCAAACGTCAGGATTGCTGGTCAAAAAAAATATTTTATTTCTAAATATTATATATCAGTAGCAATTATTTATTATATGTAGCAAATATAAGCAATTATGTAGCAATTTTCGAATCAACTCTCATAGGCCAACGCCACAGACAACCAGCCATTCTGACGCACACCCACGAATTAGAAGTTTTATACTACCCCCAATTTTTCTCGTAATTAAACAAGTCGTGTTGGGAAGATGCCTTCAACGCTAAAATTCCTAGCTGGCATAAAAGTCAATGAAACGGGAGCATGCCTAAAATTTTTTGTAGATATGTACTCATAATGTTCTCCTATTTTTTCATTACTGGTAAATTTATTTATTTATTTATTTATTAAAATCTCTTACAACTATCATTACAGGTATGTCCCTAATGCGATAGCTTGCTCTCAAAACTAACCTAGGTATAAAACTAAAATAACTAAAATATAAAACTATGAACAACGTACAAAATAAACTAGTACTACTTAACATAGCTTTTGTAAGTACTAAGTTTCAACTATACAACAACAACATAACACAATATTTAAATATAAAACAACAACGTTTAGCCTACTCTAAACACTATAAAATAAAATAAATTTAAATATAAAACAACAACGTTTATCCTACTCTAATCTACACTATAACATAAAATAAACAACAGTATTTTTGCGAATTCACTCATATAGCATGTAAATACATCGATCTTCACGTGAAGATCGTTAATAACCCGAATTGCGCGGGTCAATGGTGTTTTAGCGAGGAGGTTGGTCCTGGCAACCGGCACGGCCAGTAGCGGCGGGCGACGCCGCCTCCACACATAGCGGTCCGGTACACATAAACTCAGGCGCTGCAGCACTCCTGGGTTATGCTCAATGCCACGAAGTAACCTAACTAAATACGAAATAAGCGTGAATTCCCGTCGCACTCTCAGTTGGTTGTACCCAACCATACCGAGCACAAACAGAGTGGGGTACATCAACGGGTAAAACGGATATACCCCATAAAGCTTCCTGTATAAGTGGCGTGTGAATTTGTTCTGTACGCGTTCCAGCATTACCACGTACTTGGCCTCATGCGGAGCCCATATGACAGCACTGTGTTCTAAATGACTCCTTACCAGTGCGTCATATAAGACTCTTACTGACGCGATGTTAGTGAAGTGCCTTGTCTGCCTCAGAACAAATCCAAGGTTTCTGAACGCTCTTTTGCAGATCTTCGTAATATGATCGCGAAACGACAGTTCCGGAGTGACAGTGACCCCCAAATCCCGCACTTCAGAGACACGTTGCATAGGCGTGGCACCCACAACGTATTCGTGTACTAGGGGGGCACGCGCGCGCGTAAAACTCATCACCGAGCACTTTGGCACGTTGAAGAAAAGCTTGTTGTCCTGACTCCACTCGACTACCCTATCTATATCTTCCTGCAATCGTTCGCAGTCCGATTTATTATTAACCTCGAGCAGCAACTTAAGGTCATCCGCAAATAATAAACAAGAGCCATTCTTGACGACTTTCGGCAAATCGTTTATCATTATGATGAATTCGAGAGGCCCCAAATTGCTGCCTTGGCTCACACCGGACCATGTGTAATATGGGTCGGATTCAGACCCATTATAATCTACGTACTGCTGTCTATCCTGCATATAACTGGCGAAGAAGTGCAGTAGATGTGGTGTGCAGCCGACTTCTGCGAGCTTCGTTAATAGAATGTCATTGTCGACGGTGTCGAAAGCTTTTTCAAAATCAAAATAAGCAGCATCAACCTGCCCACCCGCATCTACCGCCGGCCCCACCTGCGCCATGAAGTTCAACAGATTGGTTGCCGTGCTGCGCGCCGGCCGGAACCCATGCTGCGCGTCAGCCAGTTGTCCGCGCACCTGCTCCTGCATGCATCGCTGTATAGCAGATTTGATTTGAAATTGTTAGAAAAGCAAAAAAAAAATTCTGCTTAGGAGCCTGTTTATGATTTTATACTTGACACTAGATGGCGTTAAAAGAGATCGATGATTTAGATACCTAAAAAACGTTTTTTTACCGCCGCTAGGTTTTTCACCATCACCATTTCGTGTTCCTCCATTAATAACGGGACTTATTTATTACCCCTTATTCCCGTCTACCACCCCTAGTTTACCACCTGGTGTGGTGGATGGGAATAACTAGTGGTGTTACCGTTTATTCCCATCTGGATCAGTATAGAAGAAAAATCAATCTATCATAGGACCTTAATACTAAACGTTTAAACGTTCATATTGCCTGTCACATTTGAGTGGGCAAAGTAGCAACGATGTTTTCGCCATTCAAATACTTACACGGAAAAACCAGGGTTGTCACTTTATGTGATCTAGGGGTGCAATAAGATAGGATTTTTTTAAAATTCACCCTATAAGGGGGATAGACGGGGCTCCAAAGTTTGTATGGGGAAACAAGATTAATTAGACTATTTTTTCGAAACTTCACAGGAGTGCTCCTATTGATAAATGAGTAGAAACAGGTTTCAGGTCTTTAGATTTCAACCCGTAAGAGGGGAAAATGGGATGAGAAAGTCTAAAAATCAATGCATAGCATAAACCGCTGGGTCTACAGATTCCAAATCTGGCAAGTAGGTTCCTCATGTGGTAAAGGGTGCATTAAGAATGGATTTTTCAAAATTCACCCCCTAAGGGGGTGAAACGGGGGTCCAAAGTTTACGTGGGGAAATAAGATTAGTTAGACTATTTTATTCGAAACTTACCAGAAGTACTCCTATCGATAAATGAGTAAACATTTGTGTTTCAGGTTTTTTCAGAATTCAACCCCTAAAGGGGGAAATGGGGTGACAAAATCTGAAAAACAACATGGTTATTGTTTGTATGGTGTATCAGGTCGGGTGTATTACAAAAACAAGGATTTAAAGATTTAATGTGGCGGACCTGAAATACCATCATCCCCTGTTGGGGGTTGAAATGTCTAAAAATCAATATGGGTGTCGATTCCAAGATAATCATAGGTGCTGATTACGAATATGGCATTTATTTTGAGATCCAGAAGGAATTTAAAGGGTTATTGTTTGTTTATTGTGATGATTGTGATAATGATGATGATGATTGTGATAAAGATGATGATGATTGTGAAAATAATGATGATGATTGTCATAACGATGATAGTGACGGTGATAATAATTGTGATAGTAACAGTGATAGCGATGGTGCTATCACCAATCACTATCACAACCCCCATCACTATCACCATCACCATCACTATTGATGGTGATGGTGATAGTGATGGGGGTTGTGATAGTGATTGTGACAGTGATGGTCATTGTGATAATGATGGTGATTGTGATAATCATGGTGATTGTGATAATTATAACTGTGATCATTATACAATTTGGCACATAGATAGTTTATAACCTGGATTAACTTGTAGGATACTATTTATCTCTCTTAAGTATGATCCCGGGTGACAGTTACCGAACTTCACGCGGGCGAAGCCGCGGGCTCTAGCTAGTAAATTAATATGGCACATCAAGTTTTCATTTGTGAGAGCAGCAGTGGCCCAGTGGTGGCGGCCCCGACTTACGAACAGTAATCCGTGGGTTCGAACCCAGACAGGCACATTACTTTGTGTAATTTGCTTCATCTCCAATGCTCCAAAAGGGTGAAGGAAAACATCGTGAGGAAACCGGCTTGCCCTAGAAACAAAAAAATCGAACACATGTGACATCTACCAATCCGCACTGGGCCCGCGTGGTGGATTATAGTCCATTCCCTCCCATAGAAAAGAGGCCTGTGTCCCAGCAGTGGGAACATTAATAGGCTGATGATGATGGTGATGATGATCAAGTTCTCAAAATAATTACTGTTAAGTGAGTCACCATCTGCCTAGCCTTTTCCTATGTTGGGGTCGGCTTCCATGGCAGTTTTACCGGATGCAGCTGAATACCAGGATTTTACATGGAGCGACTGCCTATCTGACCTCCACAACGACCACAACCCAGTTATTACCGGGTAATACGATACCCCTTGGTAAAGTCTTATCAAGGGGTATCGTATTACCCGGTAATGTCTGATAACCAGTCGGTTGTCGACACGGAGCGAAATAATCAATTGCATTTGATAAATTGATTATTTTGTTTAAAAATGTTAAAATTCATGGTCTTCCTTTTATTTCTGACACTATATTTAGCAAAAATAATCCTTATGATAAAGCCTTTCGATCGGTATGATAAAGCTACAGGGTGATTATTTTTCTCGTGTAACGGGTTCGATTCCCGGTTCAACCATGTAATTATTTAAATTTTTATGAACGCAGTTTATATTGTTTTTTAAATTCAAATAATGTCTTCTTTCAGTAAAATGTTCCATCTACAATATTCAAGGTACCTACCCTTCCCTCCATGTAGCATATCCGTGGGACACCCTGTATAACCTGTGTGTGTATTTAAGTCGTTCGTGCTGCGAGTTCCAACTCATCATATTGCGACCTTCCTCAAGGAAGAGTTTTGGCCGAAGGGTGTCATGTATCGGTGATTCCGCGGAAGGCTACGCGACACCACGCAGCGCAACATGACGCCGTCTCTTCGTGTTCAATAGTTTAATTCTCTTGGTTTAAAATATGTATTAGTATATTATTGTTGTTAATTATTATTTTGTGTATTTTATCTATGGGCCTTAGTCGCCTGACAATAAAACGGTTAATATTATTATTATTATTACAACGACTGTCAAAGAAAAAAATAAAATTAAAATATACAAATGGCAGCCCGGACCAACGGCTTAACGTGCTCTGAGAGGCACGGAGGAACTCGGTATGTAATGGGTGGTCACCCATCCACAGATCAACCTAGGCAAGCACGGCTTAACCTAACGATCGACCCGAGCGGCTGTTATAATTTAGCCACGAACTCCTGTCTGTATTAAGTGAGTACGATACAAAAAAGAGAAAAATCGAGTCTTATTTATTTTTATGTCATATTATTTATATAAAACATGTGGAAACTTGTAATTGGCCATTTATACGTATTTGTTTAAACTATTACTCAGTCTGTTTAGCTGTAAGTTTTCCTAAAAAATAAATAAATAAAATAAATTTAGCTTCAGAAGTCGGTGACTTGGTTGTTTGAATCAGGTTTTTTTCCCACCGACTTCTGAAGCTAAAGTAATTTTTCTCTTTTTTGTGTTTTTTGAGGTCTGTTTTATTTTTTGTAAAAAAGTTTTTTATTTTTCAATTTTTAGTTGTCCCCAAATATTTACCATGAATTTATTTTAAATTGTTAACAATACATGTCATGGTAATAGGCTTATCCCCAATAAATGGAACTTAACATACCTAACTGTCGAAATCTGGGTGTATTGTACACATCTGCGTACCCCCTCAGAGCATTCAGGCGTGATGTTACGTCATGATGTTGTTTATACAATAAATGAATAAACATCTACGAGATTGCAGCAATCACAGCAGATTTGCCGTCTATTTTTGAAGAGTTCCATTGTATATCTCCGAAGATCAGAATCAGATCTTCACCAAATTTAAATGGGACCACCTTAGGAGCGTACTCTTTCAAATAAAAAAATGACCATCAAAATCCATTCATAAAAAAAGGTTTCGACCTTGAAGTCGGTTGAAAAGGGATGGCTTTAAAAATCAAAAACAAGATTTAGGTTATATAAAAGATTATAATTCTTCATCGTCTGTAGACTCATCTGAAGATATCTCTATGACTAAAAACGGATCTTCAATATCAAAAACTTGACATACAAAACCATCACCTAATTCGTCTAACATATGTTGAATATCCAGTGGTTCGCTTTTAATCTGTTCTTCATTATTAACTGAAACACCTTCTGGACTAATACTAGAACCACAGGTTTGTTCAATACCATCAGTTGAACTGGAAACAGTGTTGCGCATATCACTTATATTACATGATCGATTATTTGCAGTATGGTCTGTATTTTCAATTGTAATTCTACTTAAAGAAATATCACTTTCTTTACAGCTTGTTGCAGTATTAAAACCAACAGTTGTTTCCGTAATTGTTAATTCTTCTTCAGGATCAACTTTCTCCTCGATGTCTGAAATGTCCGTTGTTTCACATTCACTCATTGAGTCAGTAGTTGAACTTCTTGAATTAGCAGGTAGCACATCTAAATACGCGTTGTTACTAGTACCATAATCGATTGATAATCCTTCTAGTATTGGATTTTGATTTACACTTTCTCGTATTGCAATTTGATTTTCACTTTCTTGTGTTGAACTTTGATTTTCATTTTCTGGTATTGCAATGTGATTTTCACTTTCTCGTATTGCAATTTGATTTTCACTTTCTTGTATTGCACTTTGATTTCCATTTGTGATCATGTTTTTTACAAAATGTGGGTTTGTTGGAGCAGAACTTACTAAATAAGTCAAAAGTAAAGAATTTTGTATGAGCGGTGCTGTAGTCAGTGTTGGAGTTAGTACTAAATTATTAACCAATACATTATTGTTATTCGAAGTTTGCCCTACATTGCTGTAGTTATTGCTTATTATAGGAGAGGATACCTTTAGGTTATTTGATAATAGGTAATGTAAATTAACGTTACTGTTTGAACATGGAGTCGTCGGCGTTTCAGTAATAGTTTGTTCACTTTCACATTCTAAATCACTCGAATCTTTGTCAGAATCAAATTCCGCCGTATATTGAGCTGTTGTGTTTTGCTCCATAGCCACGTACCTGCAAATATCATGTTTCAAATTGAATAAAGGTATTTTCATAATTCTCCTAAGTCTAAGACACAGAAACAAAGTTCAAGTTCAAGTTTCAACAGGACAATAATCAAGTGTGGTCCTAAAACACTACCTTAAGCGACACCTTTGTCAATTACGTTGTGAGCCCTTCCTAAATAGATCATAGTGAAGAGGGAAGCTTAAGCATCTGAAGAACAGACGATAAAAATTAACATGCTTGAAATATGGACAAATGCCTAAACATATAGATAGGTTCAAAACTTTCAAATGCCTAAGACAAGTTAAGGCTGATGCTCAAGGGTAGTCCGCGAAATTCAAATTTTCTCACATTTTTTGCTATTTGCAGGCCAGTGCTAGGTTGTATGTTGATTAAAATATTATTCGCGGTTGTAAGACGTATGTAGTTACAGATTTATATTTATCAAAATTATCAATACAACCCTCAAAGTTCATAAAGGTGCAGGAATGATTTTGACCTTGATAAAGTCATTTTTCCACCTTTATGAGCTGTAACAGACGCCGAGCTCCACTGTATTCTGAATGATAATTAGCTATACAACTCATTTGTAATCACACTATAATAAAATATATTATACTTGAAACAGGGCTCTCTGTAATTCGCTCCATAAAACACAACTTGACAAAGCAATGACAGATGTCACAGACTATTTAAAACAATTTAAGGCGCATTCACAAACATCCCCTTTTCCTTATAAAATAAACTTCGTAGTCTGTAAGATGACGAGGCAAGTTTCTAGACCGGTGACTACGTCGAACTTCTAACCTCGAGGACTCTTCCGGACGCTCAACTGATGTAGTATCTGAAGTAGACGGCTGTACCGGAGACTGTATATCTTGAAGTTGAGACTCTGCATTTGGATACCTATGATAAAACGTATCAACATCTGAAAAAGTAATATTATTATCCTGGGGCCTGTACTCAGCAGTATGTTCTGTTGGTCGGCCAACTGACTTAGAGCCCGCTTCTCCCGAGAAAGGCTTGATGTGGCATCTGCTTCTTCTATATTCCTTATCACCTACTAGCACAATGTAGGATCTTTCATTTAGTCTCTTAGTAACAGTGCCAAAACTCCATTTCTTATTAACTTCAGGACGTAGCTGAGTAACCACCTTTTGTCCAACAAACAAATCCGGTAAAGTTCTACTTCTTTTATCAAAACCTTCCTTTATCCTTTCCTTCTTTTCTTTTATCTTTTTAGGGACTTCAGTAACCACTCTAGGTTTGAGATGATGCAATAAACAGGGTAGTCCAGTTCTCGTTCTTCTAGAAAACAACTTTTGTACAGGGCTAGTATTGTCCATTTGTATAGGAACATTACGATGATGCAATAGACAGTACCACAAGTCTTGCTTTAATTCCTGACTCTGAACAACTAATTTCTTAGCAATCTTTACTGCTGATTCAGCCTTCCCATTAGACTCTGGATGATGGGGTGAGGAAGTAACATGCTCAAAGTTCCATTGATCTGCAAAGCTTTTAAAATTCTCATTGACAAAATTAGTGGCATTATCAGTACAAACTTTCTGTGGCACTCCATGTCGAGCAAAATTTCTCTTACATATAACGACTATTTCACTTGCTGAAAGTGTATTAAGTTTATTCAATTCAAAATAGTCCGAGTAGTGATCTACTGTAACCAGGTACTTTATATCATTAACAGTGAAAACATCCATAGATATGTATTGAAATGGATATAATGGAATATCATGGCAGATTAACGGCTGATTCTGTTGTGAAGGAGAGTGCTTAATACAAAATGAGCACTTTTCTATATATTGCTTTATGTCATCTGACATACCAGGCCAGAATATATTTTCTCTTGCCAACCTGAGAGTGCTAGCAACACCATTATGACTTACATGAACTTTTTGAGTCATTTCCTTTCTTAGAAGCTCTGGTATCAGCACCTGATTATTTCTAAATATTAATCCATCTGATGTTGACAATTCATGATTAAAACTAAAATAAACACTTAATGTTATTGGCAAGCTAGAGATATATTTTGGAAATCCTGTCTGTATGTAGTCTATTAACTGTTGCAGACTCTGATCTTTTTCTGTATACTCTCTGATCTTACTCAGAAGTTTATCAGACACCTTTAGATATTTAATACTTGATACTTTGCTTATTAATTTGTAGACTTTTCTTTCTTTTATTTTTTCTTCTAGGTTATAAAACATGTCCTTATCATCACTGACAGGAGCTCTAGATAGAGTGTCCGCAAGTAAATTATCTTTACCTTGTATAAATTCTAGCTGTACATTATATTTTTGCAAAGTCAGTAACATCATTTGTAATCTCTTTGGGGCTTCAATCAATGGCTTATTAGTAATGTTAATCAGGGGTCTATGGTCAGTTTTTATAATTGTCTTGCTGTTACCTGCAACATATTGGTTAAATCTCTTACAGGCAAACACCACTGCCAACATCTCCTTCTCTATCTGTGCATATTTTTTTTCTGTAGGAGTTAGACATCTAGATGCAAAACATATAATCTGATTATTCTGGTATAGAGCAGCACCAAGACCATACTCACTGGCATCACATTCAATAACAACTTCTTTGTTAATGTCAAAATATTTTAAGACTGGTAAATTACTAATAACATTTTTTAAATTCTGAAATTCTGTTTCTTCTTTTTCTGACCAAACAAACTCAGTATCTTTTCTGGTAAGTTTTCTGAGATTAGTTGCTTTCATACTGAGGTTATTTATAAGGTAAAAGTTTAATAAAGAAAAGAATAGGCCCGCACAAGGTGGAAAAGGTATAAACTTTATTGAGACAACATATTGTGACATATCATTACCTTATATGGTAGCGAAAATGATGGTTTCATGTCAAGTCAAAAACGTTACCATATATGGTTACGAAGCAGCACATCGCGTGTTGTGGGCGGAGCCTCCGACAGGTCGAAACATGACCGACCTACGAAATGTTGGGAAAGTCCATTATAGGGCAACGATTGGCCAGAGGGTCCTGAGTACAGCGAGGCCCCGCCACGACTTGCGATATGATGTTTTTGTATAGGAACAGGCGATCAAATCATTCAGTACAGTTATACAGTTTTTACAGTTCTTCCTATTTACAATGTTCTAGTTTTAAGTGTTTATTGTGAGTCCCACGTGCCTTATGCATATTTGTGTTATTATGTTCTTGTGATTATTGTGTAAATCAGTTTGTGTTAAGTAATGTGCCCGCTCCAGTGTTGCCAACTCAGTGGATTTTCCACTAATTCTGGTGGTTTAGACCATCCTTTTAGCGAGTAAATATTGAATTTAGTGGCTAGTGGATTTTTTAGTGGCTTTGATTGCTTCAGTTAGTGGTAAGGTACCACAAAAACCACCAACCATTAGTACGATTTACAAAAATACTCAGTTATAAATGATTGACAAGGGTACATTTTTTGTTGTTATTTCACCGTATCGTAAGAAACCGGATGAAGATAAGAGCTTCTATCTTCTTTTCTTATATCACAATTCGTGCTGGATTAGCACGTGAAGGCAAATGCAGCAATATCTACATATTACCAAAATAGTGTAGTGCAAAAAATTGGAACGAAGGACTATTCTTATAAAAAATGCTGAAAATGCAAATGAAAGCGACTCTTCAGAAGATCATCTTTAAATAGTAGGCAGTTCTATTTTGTGATTACAAAAATAAATTCTTATTTCTATTTACAATATTGGTTGTTGTTTTATTTCCAAAAAACATTTAGGGGTACACTTAGCACGGAATTTGTTGAGTTGAATTAGTGGTTTTCTAGTGGGCCAGGAGGCCACATTTGGTGGGTTCGTAAAAATAAAGTTGGCAACACTGGCCCGCTCTATTGTAACAAGTAATCCAAACTCCAAGGAGCTCCATTGTAACGAAAAGCCCGCTCTATTGTAACGAAGAGTTTGATTGAAAGTAAATCCCTTAGCCACCTGAGCTATCGAAGAAGGGAATAAATAAATAAATTCAGTCCACCCATAACAATGAACCGTTAAGGGTTGTATTGATAATTTTGATGAATATAAATCTGTAACTACATACGTCTTACAACCGCGAATAATATTTTAATTAACATACAACCTAGCACTGGCCTGCAAATTTCAAAAAACTAAGAAAATTTGAATTTCGCGGACTACCCTGAAGCATTCACCTTAAGGGCGCGCTCACATATTTTGGGCGTTTGACCAAAAATACGTACTTTTCCAAGTCCTCGATATTTGTTATATAAAGATAATGGCATAATATTTCAATGAAGAATCATAAATCTGGCTTTGGTTTAGTTCGTAGATTGATTAGAATTTTGTTATAGTAATATTACGAGAAATAGCAATTTTCCGACAGCCAATTTCAAGCAAACGTTAAACATTAGGTTTTCTCCTGCCATTTGTATCAAACTGGTAACACGAAAAAATCTAAAAAAATATATATATGTACTGGTCATATAGTCCTCAAGGTTGTAGATTGATTAGAATATTGAAATAAAAATTGAATCGACGCAAAAAAAACGATATTCAAAAGCAATATTGATCTAAAATGTATGCATTTTCAGCGTCCATTATATTCCAAATAAACTCAATTTTATCAAATAAATTAAAATGATATAAAACTTCGATCTACAACGAATACGTTTTATTAGTTTTCGTTTGTCAATATAATAAGACAAAATTACAATAAATAAAATTGGAGAACTATAATTCTGCGTCAATTCAGCTCGCACATCAGTCTCATGTCAGTCTCGTCTTTAATTTTCGTCAATAACAATCGCCAATCGTCCGGAGATCAATATTGTTACGAGCTGGGTACGGGATAAATTTATTACTACCTGTTGCGTCATTTCTATTCATTTTATTCCATAAGCTAAGTATATTTATCGAACGCCATAGATCTGGTAATTAATAAATCCATTGTAGCATTGTTAACTTCATTTTTATATTAATCTATGGCTGTATGAGACGTGTGTATTATCTGGGGTTAGTCGCCTCTATGGTCGATAATAAACTCTTTACTGAAAATAGAAAGCAAGCATTTTTGTGATTTTTAAATCAAGTTTCCCGTACACAATAACATTAAAGGTGCAAAATCTAAGTCAATAGAAATTACATAAACACTACCGATGAAACAACTGAATAACTTTAATAATCACAAAACACTTCAAACTCAATCACAAGTACACTACTGATCACTATTCGCTTAAATATCGCACTCACTAGATAACTTCGATTCGCTCCATACTGTAGCCGAAATAATACTGCCCGCTCCCGCAAACACGTCGACTATTTATATGACGACCGAACGTTTGAGAAAGATCCAGAACTTCCCAGAATCTTCTAGGCAATTCATACTAGGTCATTGTCCTTCGAGAAACTTCCACAACTTTTGTACAAAGGAAAGAAATAGGTACTTTATGCCCTGGACGTACGGTCGAAATTACAATGACAACTTCCCGATGTATTTTATAGGTAGTTTGCGAATTTGTACCTACATCATTCGATACATACCTACTACTACCTACCTACTTAGTTGTAGGTACCTACTATTAGAAGCTACTTGTATTGTAGGTATGGGTACGAGGTAACACTGCCCCCTCCTTAGACATGCTCGTCCCGAGCATCATTAGGCCCGTAGTATCGCGCCAATCGGTCTACATGGACAATCTTAGGCGCACCTCGTGGACCCTTCTGTATTCGGTAGGTGACATCGTTGATCCTAGTCACGACTCGGTATGGTCCATCCCAGTTTGCTTGTAATTTCGGAGACTTTCCTTTGCTCCGTACTGGGTTATGCAACCACACCAGTGAACTCTCGTCGAAACCCCTACTATTTGCCTTCCGGTCATAACGGGTCTTCATCTTCTCAGACATCTGTTGGCCGGATTGTCTAATATGCTCATAAACATCATTCAACTTGTTACGCAAGTCATTTGCGTAATCTGTTACACTGCGTGGAGCATCAGGGGGAGTTCCAGTGATTAAATCTGCAGGCAACCGTAATTCCCTTCCAAAGTTCGCGAAGGCGGGCGTCACAGTCGTACTTTCGTGGACTGCGCTGCGGTAGGACAGAAGAAACGGCTGTATGTGCTTGTCCCAATCCCTTTGTCTGCTTTCCACGACTTTTGCTTTTGATCTTTCCAACGTTTGGTTGAATCGTTCCACCATTCCATCAGATTGTGGGTGGTAAGAGGTGGTTCTGGTTTTGTGGGTACCCATTAATCGACAAGTCTCCTGAAATACTTGCGATTCGAAATTCGTTCCTTGATCGCTGTGTATTTCTAAGGGTACTCCAAAACGACAGAAGACTTCCTGAACCAATTTATCTGCGACAGTTGTAGCTTCTTGATTAGGAATGGCGAAGACTTCTGGCCACTTTGTGAAGTAATCCATGACCACCAAGAAGTACTTGTTTCCGCTCTCACTTTCTGGAAATGGTCCCGCAACGTCTAGTGCTATCCGTTCCCAAGGGGCTCCAACGTTGTACACTTTTAATGCTCCTCTGCTGCGTGTTTGGGGTCCTTTCACGGCCGCACAACTGGTACATTTGCGACACCAGTCCTCCACATCATCTCGACAGTGGATCCAGTAAAAGCGTTCTCGAATTTTTAGTAAAGTCCTTTTTACCCCCATATGTCCTCCCGAACATCCATCATGGTACAGCCGTAAAACATCCGGTACCTTAGCTTTAGCGACAACCATTTGTAGATGACAGCTGTCCCCTCGAGCGTTTTCCCATTTACGGCACACAACTCCACACACTCCATCATGGATCACCAAGCTGTTCCACTGCGCCCAATAACTCTTCGTGATGGAACTCATCGCAGCCACATCACTCCACTTGGGTTTAGGAGCACCAGCTTTGATCCACTCGAAGATCGGTTTGATGTCCGAGTCATTTTGCTGAGCCTGCTGTAGGGTTTCTTTCCATTCATCGCTGAGATCCATTCTAAGCATCCTCACGGGCACTACTTCCTTAGTCTCTTGCCGGGCACAGTGCTTACAGTCTTCAGGGCAAGGTCTTCTCGACAGGGCGTCTGCGTTACCGTGAGTTCTTCCACTGCGATGTTCAGTTACGAAGTCAAACTCTTGCAATAGCTCAATCCATCTCGCCACTTGCCCTTCTGGATTCTTGAACTGTAATAGCCACTTCAATGCAGCATGGTCAGTTCTTAATTGGAATTTACGTCCCAACAAATATTTACTGAAGTGTTGCAATGTCTTTACTACGGCGAGTAGTTCCCGTCTTGTAACGCAGTAATTTCTTTCTGGTTTGGATAAAGACTTGCTGAAGTAAGCTATCACAACCTCTTGGTTTCCTTTCCGTTGAGACAGCACGCCCCCAATTCCAGTATTACTTGCATCTGTGTCAACTATGAAGTCATTTTCTGTGTCAGGATATCCCAAGATAGGGGTATTGCACAGACGTTTCTTTAATTCCTGAAATGCAACGTTGCAGTTCTCGTCCCAACAGAATTGCCGCTTTTCCTCAGTGAGTTTGTGCAGAGGTTTTGCAATGTCGGCAAAATTCTTGACAAACCTTTGATAGTAGGAGCACAAACCCAGAAATGCTCTGACCTGTGTCTTGTCTTTCGGAACTGGCCAATCCTTGACGGCGATTACTTTTTCTGGGTCTGTTTGAACACCTTCCCCCGAAACTATGTGTCCTAAGAAGTTCACTTGTTTTCTGAAAAACGAGCACTTTTTCGGACTTAAGATTTGCTGTTTGGATTTTCGACAGCACTTGGTTGAGGTTTTTAAGGTGATCTTCAAATGTACGGCCCACGATGATTATGTCGTCTAGATAGACAAGACATGCGTCTCCAATCAATCCGGCGAGTACTTGCTCCATCAGCCTTTCAAACGTTGCAGGAGCATTGCACAATCCGAATGGCATAACTTTAAACTGCCACAATCCCTTCCCTGTTGAGAATGCAGTTTTTTGACGTGACAACGTCTTATAAATTGGTTTGCCGGGTGACACTTCAAGAAACTGCGTTACGCTCCGCTCACGTTATGCGCTCACAATGAGAGCGAGTGAGAGGCACGCGTCCCTTCCACTCGGGCATGGTTAGCCCGCCTAAGAGCGAGAGAGACAGACATAAAAAGTTTATTTTACCACTCAAAGTCGTTGTCACGTAAAACTTTCGCCCGTATACCGACTTTACAGGCAACCAATTTTTCCTTATCCTTGGGGTCTATTTCTACTTGCCAGTAGCCACTTTTCAGGTCAAGTGTGGTAAACCACTTCATACCAGTCAGCGTATCCAGTGTGTCATCGATCCTAGGCAACGGATAGCTGTCCTTTTTCGTGACATCGTTCAGTCGTCGATAGTCCACACAGAAGCGCATACTGCCGTCCTTTTTCTTTACCAGGACCACAGGAGAACACCATGGACTTGATGAAGGCTCTATAACACCGTCCTTCATCATTCCCTCCATCATGGTTTCCACCTCTTTTTCACGTGCAACTGGCAGTCTTCTTGGTCGCTGACGGATTGGTAACTCGTTACCCGTATTAATCTTATGCTGAACTAGTCCAGTTCTCCCTATGTCAGCATCATTTGAAGAGAAAATGTCGGCGTACTGAAGTAACATCTTCTTAGCCTTGTCCATTTCTTCTTTAGATAAATCGCAGTTTTCCAAAAGTGTTGACACGTCAAACTTTGTACTACGAATTTTATTTCCGGTAGGCAGATTTTGCAATTGACGCATCCAAGCTACTTCCTCGCAAGTGCCGATTAAGGTGCCCTTCTTAATCACTTGCTCCTTGTCACTTGGATTCAGTATGCGTACTGCCGAGACGTTTTTGGCCTTGACCAGAGTACGTGCCATCTTCCATGGAAAGTCATTGTTCACCCTTTCTATCAGAACACTTCGATCTTTTTGTCCAGAATTCCGTGGTAAACTAATTGGCACAATCGTTTCTGATTTGCGAGGAAGAACAATCTCCTTCAAGCAGTACACTTTCCCTGATGGTGCACCTTCCATGAAGACTTCCTCTGAACCACATTTCAATACTCCTTGATCAACGTCGATCTCACAACGATATTTCCGCATAAAATCCAAGCCCAAGATGCAATCGTCCACTATGTCGGCCACGATGACATTGTGCTTGTAAAATCTGTCACCCAATTTTAACTCCACCTCCTTCTTGCCTCGGACGGTTATGTGCTGACCGGTAGCTGTTAGTAATCGTATACGGTCGTGGTTATCAAAGTAGTCCCCAAGAAACCGACTTGCTAGGTGAGAGTTAACGACCGTGTAAGAAGCTCCAGTATCCAACGTCAGTTTGCATGGTGTTCCGTTGACTTCGCCTCTGATGGTCAGGCTGTTCCCGTCATGTGCTTGCGAGATCAAGATTCTCGGGGCTCTTTCAATACCAGCCAGCACCCGCCCCCCAGTCCTGGCATTTACTCGTTTCCCTGCTGTGGCTGGGCAGTCACTTCAGCCACCCTTCCTTGCTGATCTTCTCGCGGGGTGTTGCGCTTTGGACAGCTTGACCGAAGGTGACCCCTTTCTCCACAAGTGTAGCACCTAGGACTGTACCCTTGCGGGCGCTCGCGTACCGGTGATGCTACAACCTCCCTAACGCGGTGCGTTCGGTGGTCTTGCCTCACTACCTCTACTTCTAAAGCATGGGCTAAGGCGTCCTTCAATGTTTCATGATGCCCAAGTCTCACGGCGGCTCTAACTTCTAAGTCACGTATTCCATCAACGAACGCTTGTACCAGATTCCCATCGATCAGTGCAGGGGCAGACTGGTATGCTTTCCGAACCAGCTTTTCAACTTCCAGGGCTCACTGCTGTAGGTTCTCGGCACTACGCTGGACACGATCCTTCAACTTAGCACGAAATACGTGCTCCAGGTGCGCGTCGCCGTATCTGGACTCTAACGCCTCCAGCAGCTGTTCGTAGGTCACATCCTTGCCAAGCGCTTCAAGAATGTTGAGGGCCTGGTCTCGGAGGCCCAAAGTGAGCGCGGTCATGGCTTGAGATTTTGTCCATCCATTCGCCTTCATAACGGCCTCAAATTGAATTTTATACGCCGACCACGAAGATGTTCCATCGAATGGAGGCACCTTAAAGCCCCGCGCTGAAAGTGCAGGAACTACTGAAGCCACAGTCACATCTCCAGTCTTCAGTTCTCCCAAAGCCTTCTTCATCCCAGCGATCTGCACTTCGGCCTCTGAGATGCGATTCTCGTGCTGGTGAACCTGATCCTTCATTACCTTCAGCTCTTTGCCAAAAGTTGAATGAAGATCCTTTATGAGGATCATCTGTTC
This sequence comes from Xestia xanthographa, assembly GCA_905147715.2. NCBI lineage: Eukaryota > Metazoa > Arthropoda > Insecta > Lepidoptera > Noctuidae > Xestia > Xestia xanthographa. The sequence goes on along the minus strand of LR990660.1, from coordinate 7,566,542 downwards.
TTCTTGACGACGAGCCTGCTCCTCCTTATCTCGTCGCAACTGCTCTTCCAACCGGCGAGCCTGCTCTCTTGACGGCGAGCCTGCTCCTCTTGACGGCGAGCCTGCTCCTCCTTTTCTTGTTGCAACTGCTCTTCCAACCGGCGAGCCTGCTCCTCTTGACGGCGAGCCTGCTCCTCTTGACGGCGAGCCTGCTCCTGCAGCAGCGCCATTAAAGCTGACAAGTCTGGCGCTACCGATGCTGGAGAAACTTCAGATGGACCAGCGACTGGCACTGACGTAGGCTGGACACCACCCGGTGTCTGTGTCGGAGAATCTCCAAACCGCCTTTGGTCCATGTCCTGCTGTCGCTGACTCCTGGTACGGATACCTTCCGTGTTGTCCTTAGGTAGAACTGGCATAATTTATCCCTCACTTCTGACACCAAATTGTTACGAGCTGGGTACGGGATAAATTTATTACTACCGATGAAACAACTGAATAACTTTAATAATCACAAAACACTTCAAACTCAATCACAAGTACACTACTGATCACTATTCGCTTAAATATCGCACTCACTAGATAACTTCGATTCGCTCCATACTGTAGCCGAAATAATACTGCCCGCTCCCGCAAACACGTCGACTATTTATATGACGACCGAACTTTTGAGAAAGATCCAGAACTTCCACGAATCTTCTAGGCAATTCATACTAGGTCATTGTCCTTCGAGAAACTTCCACAACTTTTGTACAAAGGAAAGAAATAGGTACTTTATGCCCTGGACGTACGGTCGAAATTACAATGACAACTTCCCGATGTATTTTATAGGTAGTTTGCGAATTTGTACCTACATCATTCGATACATACCTACTACTACCTACCTACTTAGTTGTAGGTACCTACTATTAGAAGCTACTTGTATTGTAGGTATGGGTACGACGTAACAATATTATTATCGAGTCGTGTAGGCCGGTCGAAAAAATTTGATCCAGGAAGTAAAAATCAAAAATTTGCGAAAAAAATGTAACAGCCCTCTTAAAGACAGCAAGTTGACAAAACTGTCTGGGTCAGGATGACGAGGTTTGAACAATGTGTATGTTACCCCAGCAGGAAAGTGTCTCCTATACGTAGTTATATGAGTGGAACGTTTAATTAGCGCCTTAACTGCTGTAAATGTGCCCCCACATGTTTGTTGTTGTTGTTGCATTTCCTGCTGGAGTAACGTTTTGCATAATTGTATATATCTAAAACCATTGCATGTGCCCCTGTAGAAAAACACACACGAGTAACTATTAATGTGCGCCCCTTAGTGCCCCAATTAGATTTAAGAAAATATTTATAATTTCCAAGTTATCGCGGTTTTATGAAAACTCGAAAAAACATCGCAGCGCCTAAACGAGACAAGATAAACTCGATTAAAACTGTATTTGGTCCGTCTTGACTCTAATAATAACCATACAAAGTTTCAAAACTGTTCATGCATGCGTTTTTGAGTTATCTTGTGATAAGTCAAAACGATGGTGACATAACTTTGACGGTAAAATACAAGGAAATGTGTAGGTGTATACCAATAATGTGTGCCTTTAGTCAAAAATATATGGTGAAAATATTCAGCTTGGAATGTTTCGCATTAAGTAAATATAAACAAAAAACAAAACATGTAAACAACGGCTGGTTATCCGAAAAAATTCGAATGACTACTAAAAAGCGACGGATTCATACATATCGATGACCTTCTTTACTTTACTGACTAACCGGTTCACGTGTTGTGCCTGAGTACACTGAAGTAGAAAAGTAATAAGTAATAAAATAAACTAGTTTTTGGATTATATTCTACTAGCTGTTTCTGTGACTTTGCACATGACTATGTACATTTTAAATAGTAGCATGTGCTATTCCAAGGTAAACTATCTTCTTCATTCAAAATTTCATTAAAATACATCCAGTAATTTATGTGTGAACGAAAGACATACCTACATCCAAATTTTTGCCAGGTCTTTGACCCAAAATATGATTGGGGATGTTTTAAAAAAAATAAAGTTCATGAAATGTGTGAAGAATACCTACTACGAAAAAGAGGTAGCTTTTTTTGTATATAAATAAAAAACTAATTAACACAACAGTAAAAAAAACCGGCCAAGTGCGAGTCGGACTCGCACACGAAGGGTTCCGTACCATTGACTATATTTAGTATTTGTTGTTATAGCGGCAACAGAAATACATCATCTGTGAAAATTTCAACTGTCTAGCTGTCACGGTTCATGAGATACAGCCTGGTGACAGACAAACGGACAGACGGACAGATGGACAGACAGCGAAGTCTTAGTAATAGGGTTCCGTTTTTACCCTTTGGGTACGGAACCCTAAAAAGACAAATACGTATGTTTTTGTCTTTTTATTTATAAGCCATAGCTTAGATAAATAAACATTAAGTTTTTCATCATTAATTTTCGCCTCCTCACCGCTGCATATCTCTGGCCGCACTCCATCCGCTGACGTCATGTCGCAAGGAGTCGCTTTGTCTAGCTTGGAGAAAGTGAGACAGCTAGTACGCATACGGTATTAGTGGGACAGAGACGGATACCTACATAAACGTCGCTCTATATGAATAATGCAAAGTGTTTTTGACTAGGAAGTGCGTTTGGATTATTACTTGGTATTGGTAAACAGTTGCAGTTATGGCGCCAAGGACACTGTTGCGTGATAACTTTTTTTTAAAGTTGGTTGAAAGTGACGTAATAATTAAGCATTTTATAACAATGATGTGGTTGTATGTAAGCGTGGTGAATTTTGTAAATTATAGTTACAATGATGGCATGATCTGCGATGGTAAGTATTTAATGGCATTGTTTTGACTCTTTAAAAGTACTTAGGTACACTTATGGTACTTACTTGGATTTTTTTCATTACATTATTTATATTTTTTTAGACAAAATGTTCTAAATCATGTTTGTTTTGTTTTCATCTATAATTTCCACATCAACAAGCTGTTTCATATAGTATGGTCACAAGGTGCATTTAATATATTTTTTAATTAGCCCCCAAAACTTTTGAATGCGGCTGTACGGACAACAGCTTAGGTATAATACGTCAAGGGCTTGCAATCCGGATATCCGTATTATACGGATATCCGCCGATTTTCAAATCCGGATTTTACTTGTATCATTATCCGGATTTTTCGGATAATACGGATAGTTGTATTTCTATTTTAAATATTAAATAAAAAGCTGACATCTGCAAAGTACATAACTGTTATTACGTAATTTATTATTTTAATATAGAGCTCACTCAATCACTCTTGCAATTGTTTATTCACTTCACAAATCACAACACAATAAGTCAATTTAGTGAAAGAGATCATAACAACAGATCAACAGTCTAGCAGTAGCTGCGTTTCGATGCAGACGGGTTGCTGACGCGTATTAATTTTCGTTTTTGCCCGTGCCTGAAAAGGTACCAATTCGGGCCGATGACGGTTTTGTGACGGTGGTGAGGAGGAAGCGCCGCCAACGTAAGAACAAGAACCACTGCGGCACGGCTTCATCGGAGCCCAAAATGCCTATTCGTGCCGCGAAGCCGAACACACCGATGTATATCTCGCCTACACTACACCACTACAGCGGAGAACATCGTGGAGTTCGTGGAGTGCAGCTATTGGAGTCGCGCCGCAACGTCAACTTTAAGGCGTTCGTGGTGCGAATGCCAATGTGTTATCTGCACCTCGTCTTGGCGAAGGTCTTTTGGCCGCAGGGAGTGGTGTTCCGCCGCTTCCACGGGCAAGTGCCACATGAACGCACGGTGACATAGTGCTAAAGAGAAGTGTAACTAACGTAGTTCTAAGGTCCTTTATATTAACACACTTTGTATTTTATCATATTATGTATGTTAGTCTGTATTTATCTATGGTCCAAAGTTGCCTGAAAATAAAGGTTTTATTATTATTGACCACTTATTAAAGTTAAACTTACATCCATACTGCACGTATTTTCAAGATTGAATTGTATTGTATCGCACGCACGGTCGCTTCTCACTTAAAACCAGTTCTTGTTCTAAAGTGATATTTTTATTTAATTGGAATTGTTTTAAGTATGAGGAGAATAGATACAAATTATTTGTGCGGTATCGGGTTTTTATTGTTAATTTTAATTTATATTATTTAATTGATTATTTTTTGTATAAATGCTGAGATTGTTATTTTATAATTGTAATTTGTTGGTTCAAGTGTGTGCAATTATGATCCTAAATGGATTGAAATAAATGAATTTGAATTGAAAAATTGTATAATTTTAGAGAGTGAACTAGTTTTCTTATGTGATTGTTACTTGAAATATTGGTCTACTTTATTATTTCTTTTTCATTTTGCTTAAGACTGATTAAAACGTGTTACAAAAGTTTATTAGTTTTATTTAGAATAAAAACTAAAACATATCCGTATTATCCGCATTATCCGGATAGTAAAATATTGATATCCGTATTATCCGGATAGTAAAAATGAACGGATATTGCAAGCCCTAAATACGTCCAATAAAAAAGGTCATCGATATGTACGAATCCGTCGCTTTTTAGTACTTAGTCATTCGAATTTGGTCGGATAACCAGCCGTTGTTTACATATTTTGTTTTTTGTTTATATTTACATAATGCGAAACATTCCAAGCTGAATATTTTCACCATATATTTTTGACTAAAGGCACACATTATTAGTACATAAACACTACACTTACACATTTTCTTGTATTTTACCGTCAAAGTTATGTCACCATCGTTTTGACATATAACAAGATAATTTAAAAAAAAACACATGCATGAACAGTTTTGAAACTTTGTATGGTTATTATTAGCGTCAAGACGGACCAAATACAGTTTTAAGCGAGCTTATACCTTGTCTCGTTTAGGCGCTGCGATGTTTTTTCGAGTTTTCATAAAACCGCGATAACTTGGAAATTATAAATATTTTCTTAAATCTAATTGGGGCACTAAGGGGCATACATTAAGAGCTACTCGTGTATGTTTATTCTACAGGGACACATGCAATGGTTTTAGAGATATACGATTCTGCAAAACGTTACTCCAGCAGGAAATGCAATATCTCGAAAACCTGAAGGGGCACACATTTTATTTTTGGGGGCACATTGTGGCTCTAACATAAGCTACAAGGCCATGCACAATGTTTCTCTCTCCAATAATTCGTTTAGAATTTTCCTGCTGGAAAAACGTTACCCCAGGAGGAATCGTTTTTTCCCTTTTTTTCCAAAACGACATTGGGCACACATTTTTTACGTGGGGCACATTTACAGGAGATAAGGCACTAACTAAACGTTCCACTCATATATACTCTAGGAGACAATTTCCTGCTGGGGTAACGTACATTTGAACAAAAACAAGTTTTTTTACCTATTTAGTAGCAGTCATCAAATAGTGAGTACCTAGCTAAAGAGTGAAAACTATAACGAGGACAGTGGCCGGTCGTTCTGACATCAGAACCAGTACCCACAAATAAAAAAGTCACAATAAATCGATTACTATGTTGTACTCACCTATCTAAAATCGCCTCTTCTTTTGCTTTAGCAATTCGTTTATTCTCTTCCAATTTAGCTAGCAGAACTGGATCGCTTTCAGCAGGGTCGTCGGATTCCTCTTTGTTGCGTATCAAACCCAAGAGATCCTTGTACTCTCGCTTCTGCCGCCGCTTGCGCAACGCCTGCCCGCATTGACGGAACAACGCTATGGCTGTAAAAATCGTATTCAACATTTAATTCTAAACGTGAGAAAAACAACCTGTGTAACGCGGGGTCTATGGATGTAGTAGGTGCGGTGTTGTTACGCAGTCGCAGTGCCATACCTTGCGCGCCCCCCTCCCGTCGCCTGCGCATCTCATGCCGGGAGCTCAGGGAACCCCGGGACGTACGGACACGGACGCAGGCGGCAGAGAGAAGAGTACCCGAAGTCCCGAATCGCCAACGACAACGGACGTGAACAGTAATCCTCTGCAACTCTAGCCTACTGATGTTTCATAGTTTTATTGTTCTACGACAAACTGTGTTTCGATGCCTATTGTTCTTAATGTATAATAAATATAATTGTTTTTGAAGACTTGAAGTTAAACCAGTCTGATCTTTCTAGAATTAACATCTTTGTAGTACAAATACCAAAATCTTGTTTATAACCCTTAAGAGCCTATACTACCTCAAATTAGCAACTCTATTTGTGTTGGTTCAAAATTCGTCTGAAATACTGTTAGAATAGCGTTCTATCTAATCAGCTTGCACTACAAAGTGGTTGTTACGTTAGTCACTGCAGGCCAAATAGTGCGAAATGAGTGGTTTTTATTCTTCATAAAATCAAATGTTCGTCTTTTGGAAAAAATAAAAAAACATAAGACCTGCTATAAAGTTAGTTCAGTTATTATGCAAAGTTTCGTGATCTAATTTGAAGTACTTTTCGAATACCCGGCGGTTTATTGTTCGATTTGGAGGTAACTATGGATTTTTTTTCTATCGAGAAAATTTTATGGATTCGTGTTTTCGCCAAACATAAGACTTCACATTAATTCTCAACTTTACCATATATTTATTTCAAAATTAATGCTGCAGTATTTTAGGCGTAACGGAGGATCATACTAAGCCATTTGAGGTAGTATAGGCCCTTAACATGTAAGTATTAAAGGTTTGTATTACCTTCTTGCATAGTCTGATGATTTTTCCAGTCAATATTATCAGCCACTTTCGATTGTATCACACATTCTAATACATCAGATAAGTCTGGAAATGGTACTGCTCCTGTCGCATCAATCGTGCTATTCAAGAAATCTTCCAGCCTCTTTGCAGGTCCAGGTGGATGACCTTTAGTGACTTGCAGTCGAATTTCTCGCCGTTTTACAATTTCTTGACTGTTTCCTGTTAATTGACAAAGCTTCTTGTAGCATGTCACAACATCTTCTTTATACCTGAAATAACAAGTGTTCATTTTATACTGCTGAACATAGTAAGTATTCAAATTTAATCATGTATGCGAATTTAATAAAGCAGCTTTCCGGACTAAAGATCTTGATCTCTATCAAGGCCTCTTTTGTTTCTTCCTCATCCCCTTTCGTTTTTTAACTCACCTTGAACATACAAAGTAAGCAGATTCCGGAGATTCGGTTATCACCTCTGTCTCTTCTAATTCATCAATTGCATTTTTACAAAATGCAATACGCTTCTCAAGACGTGCAATTATTTCATCTTTAGATAAATTGCGTGGAATTGTTACCGCTCCAGCTGAACTTCCTGGTAGAGCACCACATCCCAGTGCAGGCCAACGTTCTATTTCAGCTAGAGATTTAGTTTCTGACATAACCCTTATACGATTTACTGGTACCCTTAATCTGTTCTTGGGAATCACAAGGTCATAATCCATTTCGTTATCTGCAGATATACCATTATTGTCATTTTCTTCTAATGTGGCTTGTAGTACTTTATTTTGTTTGTTAGCATCTTTTTCTAACAAACGAGATATAGGAACACAAGCAACAGCTTGTGTTCTTTTATATTGTATGTTACAATATTTTGCTAATGTTCCTTGTATCACTTTATTTTGTGTGATACAATCTGTTTCTATTGTTGCTTGCATTAATTTATTTTGTATGTTTGAGTCTTTTGTTAATGTTTCTGGTATTACTTTATTTTTTATGTTTGAGTCTTTTGCAAATGTTTCTTGAATTAATTTATTTTTTGTGTTAGAATCTGTTTCAGTTGTTTGTTTAACTTTTTTACTGTAAACTTTTACAATTTTAGATTGGTTCTGATCTATTGCTGATGTTGCTTGTATCACTTGGTTTTGTTTGTTAAAATTGCTTTTAAATGTTGATTGTGTTACTTTATTGTTTTTGCAAGAATTTGCTTCTAATGCTTCTTGTATAATTTTATTTTCATTACTGGAATCTTTTACTGAAGTATGTTTTATTACACCATTTTCTTTGTTACTATATTTTCCTAATGTAGCTTGTAGGACTTTATTAGATTTTAATGTTTGCTGTGGTAATGTGTTTGGATTATCATCACTCTGGTCATTAGGTTCTGTTCCTTCCACAATAATGACATCATTTTGGCCAGCATCATTTTTTGAACCAACTGAATCTGAAGATTCAGTTCCAGAATCATCTAAGTCTATAATGTCAGTCTTTTCAGTTTGTGTGACACTCCTTGTTTTAACTCTCTCTCTCTTGTTTTTAGGATTGACTTTTCTTTTTTTTACCTTTCCACCAAATTTTTTGTGTGTGGTGTAATTTCTTTTATTAATTTTAGGGATTGCTCTTATTTCCACAGTCTTAGTTCTGTTTTGATTTATTCCTTTACTACTACTAGTTAACTCTGCAATGTTAAAAATTACGGATGTAGTAGGTACGTAAATACATTATTGAAGAGAGTTTTTACATCTTAGGGAGAAACATTCAGCTGCTATAGATAAAATGGTAATATGCCTATTACCATTTTATCTATAGCAGCTGAATACATAGAGAAGACATGTCATGCTATGCCTAGCATGACATGTCTTCTTCTTCCATACTTCTCTATTACACATCATCTCAGCAGTCACTTCTTTTTTAGCCATTTCATTTCATCAAACAGTCCATCCATTAGCCATTAGCATTAGCATTTAGCCGCACACATATTTACTTGAAACTTTCCTCACAACATTTTTCTGAGTGAATTCTGCCCATCATAACCATCACACTCAAGTCTGCAAACCCACTGCTCAGAATAGTTTATTTAGGATGTCTACTAATCTGATCTAATATTCTACAAGAGGCAAATAGTAGTTGGGAAACTATTTAAAAGGGGTTTGAATTTTTTGGCCGGCTTAAGAGTCCTATTACATTTTTTTGGTAAATTCATGATTTTTGACGCAGTAATTCTCAGCAGCAGTAAGATATTTTAATTACTTGCTTAAGAATAACGATAGTGCCATTCTCTTTCTTGTAAGTTGGAGTTACACATTTTCATTTTTCTTTTCGTGTAATTTACTATAAATATTTTACGAACTCAGTTTGCAAGAAAAACCGTCGACGATGGAACTTTAACGCTCAAATTCACATAGTTACATTCAATTCTTATAAAAGCTAAAATTACTAAAGGATAAGTTGAATGTTTTACTTGTTTATTGGAGTTTTATAATTTCTTTAAATTCCTTGAGTTTTCACGGAAAAAATCGTAAGGAAATAGTAATTTAAGCCATAAATGTCTTAATTCCCTGTAGGAAACTACAGGCCTATTAGTTTGTTATCGGCTGTATATAAGCTGTTTTCTTCGATCTTGCTTAGCAGAATAGCACCGAGTATTGACAAAAACCAACCAATGGAACAAGCAGGGTTTCGACCAAACTATTCAACCAGTGACCACATCCACACAATGGACCAACTAATAGAGAAATATCAGGAATTTAATAAACCACTTTATATAGCATTTGTTGACTACTCAAAAGCATTCGACAGTATTGCGCATACATCTATATGGGAAGCACTTAAAAGTAACGGCATACATGAAAAATACATAAATCTCATAAAGAATGTATATTCAAAAAGCGTCAGCAGAATAAAACTAGAAAGGAAAGGCGAAGAGTTTCCTATAGAAAGAGGCGTAAAGCAGGGAGATCCGCTCTCGCCAAAGTTATTCATAGCGGTCCTTCAAGATATCTTCCAAAATATAGATTGGTCAAACAAGGGGGTGTGGATACTAAATAGACGTCTTACCCATTTAAGATTTGCTGACGACATAGCCCTTTTTAGTGAAACTGCCACAGACCTAGAAAAAATGCTTCAAAACCTCGACAAAGAAAGCAAGAAAGTAGGATTAGAAATGAATACCAGCAAAACAAAAATAATGACCAATAATATTCAAACCCCAATAAAGATAGATGGAAGGATGATAGAATATGTCAACGAATATATATACCTCGGAAAACTTATGTCATTTGACACCAATCGAAACGAGAATGAAGTAGACAGAAGAATAAACACAACATGGAAAAAATATTGGGCACAGAAAGAAATCCTCAAAGGAAACTACCGTCTGAAGTTAAAGAAGATCATAATGGATTCATGTATCTTGCCCTCCTTAACATATGCAAGTCAGACTTGGACTTTCACTAACAAGACTAAAAACAAAATCCTCTCGTGCCAGCACGCCATGGAAAGAAGCATCCTGAAACTAAGGAGAATAGATAAAACACGAAATTCTGACATCCGCAAAAAAACAAAGCTCACGGATGCATTGCAACAAGCCATGACCCTGAAGTGGAAGTGGGCAGGCCATATTGCTCGGTACCAGGATAACAGATGGACATTACAAACAACAAAGTGGCTCGGTCCTACTGGAAAAAGACAAAGAGGACGGCAAAAGAAACCATGGGTTGACGACATCGTAAAAACGGCTGGGAAAAACTGGATGTACACCGCCCAAGAAAAACAAAAATGGAAAAAGTTGGAGGAGGCTTTTTACCCTACAGGGGCCATACAATAATCATATGTATTTTTTTTTAGTAACTAAGTATGTAAATAGTATGGATAAATAAAGCTTAAATAAATAAATAAATAAATAAATGTCTTAATTCAGCGTCCATTATATTCCAAATAAACTCAATCTTATCAAACAAATTAATATGATATAAAACTTCGATCTACAATGAATAAGTTTCATTAGTTTTCGTTTGTCAATATAATAAGACAAAAATACAATAAATAAAATTAAAGTACCTACTATAATTCTCAATTCAGTTCGCTCCTCAGTCTCATGTCAGTCTCGTCTCTAATATTCATCAATATCAATCAACAATCGTCCAAATATCGCTATTATTATTGACTCGTGTACGCCGACCGAAATAATTTGATCCAGGAAGTAAAAATCAAAAATTTGCCTAAAAATGTAATAGGACTCTTAACTTCCACTGTGACGTGACACTTATATATATGAGCATAAAAGTGACACTTTAGAATATTTATCTTAAGACAAAACTTGTTTGTATTGATGCCAGCAATCGATTGATGCACGTTTTATGCGTGTCTGATGAAATTAAAGTTGTTCTGAAGATGCCATCAGTGAATGGGCTGTAACTTTGATAGCTCATATCTCGGAAACATTACACTTTAAAACATTTTCTCTAACAAAACTTGTTTAATTAAAATGGCGGATGTTAGTCCAGCCAGACTTCCAAGCTCTTAGCAGTACACCACAGTCACTGACTGCCCCCCCATCCTATTTTTATTTAAATTTCATTGAGTTGTCTGGAACATATTGCTATCAGCAATAGGACCTCCTTTGCACACATAGATTTATTGTAAAACACGTATATGACAATTTGGTAACCATTAGTCATATGGTCTTTTTTATCTAGTGGTTGCAAGTGCAACTGTTGGACATGAGGTCCTAGGATCGATTCCCAAGTCAAGGAACTTGGGTTTTTTCCATCAGGAATTTCTCAGTAGCTGCCAGTCTGGATTTGTGCTTGGTTGACGGCAACAAGCTGGCCCCCTATTATAATGGGACTTAACCATAAAAACTGACCTCTGCCAAAACCTTTAGGCGATCATCATCATCAGTCTATAATGTTCCCACTGCTGGGACATGGCCTCCTCTCAATGAGAGGGAATGGGCTATAATCCACTATGCGGGCCCAGTGCGGATTGGTGGATGCCACATGTCTTTGAATTTTTGGTTCTAGGACATGCCGGTTTCCTCACGATGTTTTCCTTCACCATTTTGAGAGCAGTAGTGATGAAATATTTTACACAAATTAATGATGCACCTGCCTGGGTTCCAACCCACAACTTACTGTTCGTAAGTCAGGTCATTCTCATTTAGAGGATTACAGGCGTGATTAATGATTATGTAATAAAGCAAAATCTATCTTTCTTTAGTCAAATTTAGCAACAAACCTATACCATCCGATTGAGAGTCCTTGTGTTTCAAGTTGGTAGCTAGTGTAACAAACGGCACATTTCTTATTCCTCCAATTTTTAGTTCCTCACACAATGTCTTGATATGCAGAAACTTGTGATCCGGATCTTTCATTAACTGTTTGTAAGTGTTCCTTAACAATGATCTAAATGCATCCGATTCCTTAAATCTATTGCTTGCTTCTTTATACAAAGGCAAAAGAGTTTTATGTACAACTCTAGGCATTCCAGTAGCATTCTCCATAGTTAAACATCTTGTTACTATTTTATTGACAAGCCTATTATTTTCAAGATTATATATAAAGGCTTTTTCTTGTTGCTTGTTCATAACTCTTAGAGATGTTTCTACTTCGGTTATTTTTGGAGTTTCATCATCTAGAATGATTGTTTCTTGAGATGATACACTTGGTTTACTAAGTGTTTTATCATTATTAATTCTTTCATCATCTTCATCAACTATAACTACAGGTTCCTGAAACATATAACATGCAAGTTTAATATTTTATGAGTAATCAATTTTTCTTTTATTATCAATGATGTTTGAATACACATCTTCCCATGGTTCTGTGATCACATACATATGTATGTGAAATAAAACATTTTGAATCATATTGTGTCATTCATGCTGTAAATCAAACCCCATCCTATGTTATCATGTTATGTTATCCTATGTTTCCATGTGGATAATCAAGGTCACTTTTCTCAATGCATGTGAATGTAAACGGTTTTTCTTAAGACTTGGGTACTTACTGTGAGGTGAGGGAAAAATTAACAATAACAAATCTTTGATACAAAATAAATAACTTGTATATAACAATTATAAACATTTAAGAAAATGATTACAATAAGCTAAACAATATTTCTATTTATATTAAAACCAAATCAAAGTTATGTTTACAATGTTAGCATTATTCTACTCTTTTTTCTTGTTACTAGTTACAAAGGACTACAAGTGCGTATCTTAGATTACTACACTACAATTTCCTACCACTTCACGATTAGTCTAGTTCTCACTGGACATCTGTTTGTTAGTTTTCACTAAGCTATTTTATATGTTGATATGAAAAGATACATTAAATTAACAAATGTATGATATGTATGCTAGGTATTACTCAAAGTCTACTCTACATCCGTTTATTTGGAATCTACACAACTCAAATCCACATGAATGATAAAATGAAGCCGTGCTAGAGTTACATTGTAAATTAATGAAGGAGATACCTTTGATTGTAAATCGTCCACCATCACGACATCATCGTCGTCTATCAACACAGGGTCTGCCATTATATATGACACAATTAAAAACCTGAAATAACAAAAACTTAGAAATTGGTATCCTAATTTCCATCGCCATCCACATAGAAAGGCAAGACCCAAGTTTACCTTTTGCTGATTTGACATTGACACATGACCACCAGTGTTGCCAGGGACCTTGAGTCGTAAGTTACGTTTCGTTTCCTGAAATGTCACATTTTTGCTGCAAAAGTTTTTTTTTTTTTTGTAATTTACGTGTTTTTGGGGTCGGAGGTCGGAGGCAAATTTGAAGTCAGCAAAATGGCGGAATATTTAAAAGACATCTATTGCCGGCTCCACACGCTTGGCGAACAATGGCGAACAGCAAACACAAATCAACAAACACAAACATGTGGATGGGTGTTTGGTTATGTTCGCCTGTTTGTGTTTGTGTTCGCCTGTGTTCGGCGTCGGTGTCGGTTTTTCTTCACAAATCAAAGGATGTTCGGCAAACAGTTTGCGATGTATCCAGACGCTTGGTAGCAATCAGTACGGCGCGCGAGCTTGCACGCGGCGGACGTCGTCTTATTTGTTTGCAGCAGGTTTTCGCGCGCAAAGCGGCGTACTTATGAAATTATTATATTTACATAATATTATTATTATATATTTTGATTTTTTTTATTTCTTTGTAAGATTTCTGTGTATTTTGATCATCCACCATAGTCTGCGTTTTTTTCTTTTTCTTTTAACTTGATTTTACTTGAATTTAAAATAAAAAAAAATAGGACAACCCGAAAGTTATAAAATAAATAAATAAATAAAAATAAATAAAATCATCTATATCAGGTCCGAAACAAAAGTACAAACACATTTAGTTAAAATTGCAGAATTACATTAAGATTACATTCGAGACATTAAACAACACAGATTAAATAAATAAATGTCAAAATACATTATCCAATACAAAATGTGGAATTACAAGAAATATATAAAAAAAAAAACATTATTTATTTATTATTTATTTTTATTTTAGTTATAGCTGCAACAAGCTCGTCGTCCGCCATGTTTGCTGATCCGGAATATACTAACACGTTCGCCGAGCTTGAGGATGCTTGTTTGTGTTGGGTGATTGTGATCGGTGTTTGGGACGTTGTTTGTTGTGTTTGGTGTTTGTGACAAACAGCCAGCGTGTAGAGCCGTATATGATGTGTTTAATCTTAGGATAAAACAGACTTTACTGTCATTTGTTCGCAGCGCCATCTTTACTGTTTTTGCTATATAGCAATATCATATTCTATCAGTTTGAACTAATGTTTGAACCAAAATTACGAGGTAGTGCATCTGTTATTTTTACTCAGAACAAACTACTAAAAATATTCAATACGTCTACAATCCTCGGGGGAAACTGACGTAAATACTAATACTTAGCGAAAATTTTATCATTATACCTAGGGTAATTTAGGAACAGTCACATGCGTACTTTGTTCTACCAAGTGTTCTTATGAGGGCTCTGTTAATAAAGGGCAAGAACCATGCAAAAACGCCCCAATGCAAAAAAATCTTTATAGACCTTACATTGTTGACAACAAACAATAACGCAACGAAACAAAACAAATCACTTTCAGGCATTTCTGTGGCTACGAAACCGCGAACGGCGCAGCGCGGGAACTCGCGAAGTAGGAAACGTGCGCACACACGCTCAAGCAAAATCAAGTTTAAAAAAAAAATCCAAGATACGTTTCATTTTGTCATGGCACTTTCCATTCAGAGCCATCTCTGAGTGTGTTGGAGTGAAATACTTTTTAGACGCGTCAGATGAGAGTGCGTTCCATCTGGATGAAATGCGTTTGTAAACTGTTTGCAATAAAAATCTAGTAAGTACATCGATCACTAATAAATACTACAAATCTCGTTGATCTCAAAAGTTACGAAAAATGCCATAAATATAAAAATTACTTAGCGAGGGGGTCAAAAGTTACGAAAAATGTAAGAAATGTAACCTTCTGGCAGCACTGATTGACCACAGACTGCAGGGCTGCCAGATGTTCCCCAAACTAATCTAAATGTTTCCCCAAAATGATAATTAAAAAAAAAAACTCATCAATAGCTACCAAAGTTACAGAAAAAAACCGATTATGAAATAAAATTACTTCTATTCATTTATTTACAGACGAAAGTAACAGAAGAAAATGAGACTGAAGAAGAACTGTAACGCGGGGTCTATGGATGTTCTAAGTGCGGTGGCGATGGCGGTGTTGTTACGCAGTCGCAGTGCCATACCTTGCGCGCCCCCCTCCCGTCGCCTGCGCACCTCATGCCGGGAGCTCAGGGAACGGGACGCACGGTAGTGATGATGATGACTTGATGAGTCATTGACAGTTTTTTCCACAGAGGTTTTTTCGTTAACGTTGATTTACGTTTGTCAACTCGTTAATCAAATAATTAAATTCGACAACGTAACTTACTACTACTAACGTCAACTTGCAACGTAAACCGTTTATTTGAACGGTTGTTATTCAACGCTGCGACTTTCAATTTTAGTTTGAAACAATTTGATTTAATGTTTTTGTATTGGAAAACGTTTGATTGATGGTGCTACTTCATAGATGACCTTCCCTTCATACTTTTTCATCAGTCTTAGAAGGACTGACTGAATATAATACAATTAGCTTTTTATTATACCTACACGTAAACAAACAAACTAGTATTAACCTGTTTCTCTCGGGCGGCATGCGGCACGAGCGGGGTGCGCTCCACCAATATCGTCCTACGTACTATTCTTAAAATAAATATTTCGAAAATCAACTCTGTAGCACATTACATAAAGTTCAAATTAGATGACATGACCGTCTCTCGCAAGCTAAGACGTTATTTTCAACGTAAGTTTTTTAATTGAACGAACGAGACGCAAGAGTTAAATTTATAAACGTCGTTGACGAATTCAACTAGTTGATTCATAAACAGTTAACGTTAATACGTTGACAGGAGATTAACGGTTGATTCAACTAGTTCGTTGATTCAACGTCAACGCCTATCCCTAACGCACGGACGCAGGCGGCAGAGAGAGCAAAGAGTACAGTTTACTTAGGAGAGAGTCATACAGAGAGTACTTTTATATACACACATCAACACGGTCTAGGGATATTTTTAAACAAGCGAATTACTATCAATGTGTTAATTATTTATATGACATGTATATATTTAAAAGATACGTTATTTAATATTCTACCATTTTTTAATAATGGTTAAGGTATAGATTAAAATTTCAGGATTTTATGGAAAAAAAATGAAGCATAGACGGAAACCGTATATGAATGAACTTTTAATTTGTGAGTAAAAACTGAAAAAAAAATAGAAATTCATTTAATTTGTGTTTATAAACTTGAAGTTAGTAGTCTGAGAAAGCGCCCATGATGTTCATAACACATCGGCAACGATTCGGCATGCTCAGAACAAGGTTGTCAATGTCTTGCTGCGGAATATTGTCCCATGTCCTTCTGAGGTGCGCAAAAAGTTGATCTTCTGTAGCCAGATTTTCAGGAACTTCCTTCAGAGCTCTTCTTTGCAGCATATCCCACGCATGCTCAATGGGATTTAGATCTGGCGATTGAGCAGGCCAGTCTAAGGCCCTAACATTATGTGTATGTAACCAAGCTGCTACCGTTCTCGCCGTGTGTGCCCGGGCATTGTCGTGCATGAGCAGGAAATCTTGCCCCATTTGTGTTCTGTGGGGCAAGATTACGGGCCCCAGCACCTGTTGGACGTATCGTTCTGCCGTCATATTGCCCGCACCCAAACGAGATCCGTCCGTCCTCCAAGACTAATTCCTGCCCAAACCATAATTGTTCCTCCTTGGTATGGGTGAACTTCCTGAGGGTTCTGGAGACGGCTCCATCGTCCAGGAACTCGCCAAACACGCGTCCTTCGTGAATCTGGATGGAAGCCGAACCTGGATTCATCCGTGAACAGCACATTGGACCATTGGTCACGGCCCCAGTCCACGTGGTTCCGAACCCATTCTAATCGTCGTCCACGATTGCCTCTCCGTAAAGGTGGGACCCGGAGTGGTCTACGAGAGCGTAAATTGCTTTCATGCAGTCGCCTTCTTACAGTTTGGTCACTCACAAGCACTTGGTGTTCCACTCGCAGCCTTTGGACCAATTGAGTCGCCGTTGCATTTGGTTGTGCTCGCGCAGTAATTTGCAAAAATCGGTCTTGTCTGGGGGTAGTGATGCGACTTGGCCCCCGGTGCCTCTCCGCTACTTCACCTGTGGCACGATAGCGTGTCCACAATCTTGAAATTACATTTTGATGTGTCCCTATGGCCTCAGCAACATTACGCTGAACAGATCCAGCTTCCAGCATTCCCACAGCTCGTAACATCTCCGCCCTCGTCAAATGTCGGCGTTGCATGGCTACAATACCTCAATTTTAACTTTATCTTTCGTTTAAAAATGAAAAAAACTGTAACTAAACGTAATTCGTATTGTTTTCTAAATTTCGCACAAATGAAAATTCCCTCTCCTATACATCAAGACATTTTTATGCCACCGAAACAAAATAATTTTCAAAAATTTGAATTTGGAATTAGTCTGAGATAAATTACAAACAAATCGGTGTATAAAAGATGCCAATGCGGCCAGTACTTTTCGAGTTATTTAATTGAGTATGAAATATCCCTAGACCGTGTTGATGTGTGTATATGGAGTCATATTCTACTCTTTGGAGAGTACCCGAATCGCCAACGACAACAGACGTGAACAGTACCTAATCCTCCGCGACTCTATAGCCTCGTGATGTTTCTTAATTTTATTGTTCTACGACAAACTGTGTTTCGATGCCTATCGTACCTACCTACTTAATGTTTACTAAATATAATTGTTTTGAAGTCTTGAATTTAAAGAACTTAATATTTAGGTTTCAATAAAAATATTATGTATGTACTTCTTCAGTCTCATTTTCTTCTGTTTGTTGATCCAATTTAGCATTTTTCAGGTGGTTCAAATTTTACGCGCCCGCCGCGGTTTTCTAAGACATTTCTCACTCTCATAATATGGTCTACGCAGGGCCGCGCCGACCCTCCACAGCGCCTGTGTGCGAAACCTATGAAGCGCCTGTTTTTTCACGAATCTTCATGTTTCAACTATTTTAAAAAATATATATATTTTGTTAATTTTAACCGAAATAAATGATAAAACAATCATGAACACACAAAATTGTTTTTAGTGCTAGAACTTATTCTTTTTATAAAAAAATCCAACATTTTCGATTGAATGATTGGCTCTCTCGTCCCACTTGCTTCGCACGCATCGCATCGAGTTGCGTTCTTATACCTCATTCAAACAAACAAAAAATTTGGCGACAAAATTCGACTATTTAGCGACAAATTTTTTGTGTTATCAAAATTAAAATCCCTGATGGTGGCCAAGCCAGTGTCGTAACTAATGTACTTAAACTAAAACCCAAAGCGTAAAATAACCACAAACGTGAATATTTTTCTTGGGAGACTTGTACAATAAGCGCAATATGTTTTGTTATGTTTTTTTATTAAGGTACCTATATGTTGTGCCTATTGTACGGTTGAACAAGCTAAACACATCAACACGCGCGGTCTAGGGATATTTCATACTCAATTATACAACTCGAAAAGTACTGGCCGCATTGGAATCCTAAATACACCGATTTGTTTGTAATGTATCTCAGACTAATTCCAAATTCAAATTTTTGAAAATTCTTTTGTTTCGGTGGCATAAAAATGTCTTGATGTATAGGAGAGGGAATTTTCATTTGTGCGAAATTTAGAAAACAGTGTGCATAACCCTAGCAAAATGTTGTGCATTTGAGAGATGAGACCATAAAAAATAATTAGTGTATCATGAGGAGCAATTTGTTTAATAGTAGCAAAATTTGTGTGAATTGTAGTTTTAAAGTTATTTGAGAAAAACACATTTTGCTGGAGTAACGTTTGAAACGTTATCCTGGCAAAATCGATTTTCAAAAATTCGTTCAGCCCGGAACCAAATACATGATTAGATAGCTTTTGTTGCATAGTAAATGTTTGTAAATAGCAAAATTTGTGTGTGGTATGGTTCTTGAGTTATTTAAGATTTTGCTGCGGTAACGTTTTGTGATTTCCCAGATCTCGAAAACGGCTCAACGCAGAAGATTGAAAAAAATACCAATAAGAGACCTTAATTTGTTTAAATTAGTTTAAACATTAGTTTTTGATTTGGTTGTCGTAAACCAATGGAATTAAATGGTTTCAAAAATCAGATAAAACGGATTTGCAAGTAAACCAAAACACTTATAACCAAATAAACAGCTGTCAAAAATACCCATGGTAGACACTTATCACGTCAAGTAAAATAAATGATGTAACTTTATACGATATGAAGATAAAAACAAAATTGATTCATTTTAGACTGGTCGTACTTTAGCGATGAAATACGCAGTTCCCAAAACATTAAGAAACGTGGCATACTTTAAACTAATTAAAATGGTACATGAACATTAATTCCTGTTAATTTCAGCTTTCAATTACGGCTGTAATGAAAGTTATATCAAAAACAAGAAAATGTCAGCAATTCTCTAATAAGCTGACCAAATCGGAAAGGTCACGAAAAAGCGGCCGCACTATACATAATCGTAACCATCTTAAATGAATGGGATAATATGGATGTTTTGTTAGTACAGTTGCGTACGTACGATGTTGTTACTGTTGCGTAGGTTGCTGGTCATGGTGTTCATTATTTTTATTTAAAAATCAGTCTCATACAAATTATTGTATATCTTTGCCTTAGCATTAACATATTGAGGAAAAAATCTAAGATAAGTTACGTACGTACTTAATTTTAATATTTGGCATAAATGTTTTTCTGTTTGTCAAGTACCAATGCTTAAGAGGGCTATTACAAATTTTCTTGTTTTTGAGTGTTTTAAGAGTCTAGCACTCAAATATAAGAAAAATTTTGATTTTTATTTTGAGCACTCCATAGAGAATTAATCAAACTTTCTCGGGCATATATCTTTTTTAATTTTGTGGCCATATCTAAACCATAATCACACTTCTAAACTGAGATTTTAGAAGTGTGATTATGGTTTAGATATGGCCACAAAATTAAAAAAGATATATGCCCGAGAAAGTTTGATTAATTCTCTATGGAGTGCTCAAAATAAAAATCAAAATTTTTCTTATATTTGAGTGCTAGACTCTTAAAACACTCAAAAACAAGAAAATTTGTAATAGCCCTCTTAAACTTAAAATACAATGTTGATTCATAGTTTGTACAATTTTCCTTAAGACGGAGATAGGCACCTACTAAATACGTAGGTAGGTAGGGGAAATGGAGTCCCATTTCCCCTCGACTCAGTATGGCATTTAAACATAAGCTTTGTAACGTATAACTTAGTGGTTATTTCAACATTACATGTGACAGTTACAGGTGATCAACGTGTGAACCACGCGTCGTCAATCAAAATCACACTATAAATTATTTACTGAGATTATTACTTACCTTTTTAAAGTTACTTGACTTTAAATAATTACTTATGATCCATTAAATTGTTAAACTACTGTTAATTAACATGATTTTCATTTATAAAAAGGAAAACTAGTAGAAAATGTGTGTTATGGTACCTGCACTTCGAACATTAAAAAATCGGTTACACGTAAAACGTTTTTCTGCTTAACTGTACAAAACATCGGACACTAAGTTGCTAATTTGCGAAGACTACTCGTACGTATGGTGCGGCCGCTTTTACGTGACCTTTTTAATTTGGTCGGCTATTAGAGAATTTCTGACATATTCTTGATTTTGATATAACTTTCATTACAGCCGTAATTGAAAGCTGAAATTAACAGGAATTGATGTTCATGAATCATTTTAATTAGTTTAAAGTATGCCACGTTTCTTAATGTTTTGGGAACTGCGTATTTCATCGCTAAAGTACGACCAGTCTAAATTAATCAATTTTGTTTTCATCTTCGTATCGTATAAAGTTACATAGTCCATTTTACTTGACGTGATACGTGTCTACCATGGGTATTTTTTACAGCTGTTTATTTGGTTATAAGTGTTTTGGTTTACTTGCAAATCCGTTTTTATCTGATTTTTGAAACCATTTAATTCCATTGGTTTACGACAACCAAATCAAAAACTAATGTTTAAACTAATTTAAACAAATTAAGGCCTCTTATTGGTATTTTTTTCAATCTTCTGCGTTGAGCCGTTTTCGAGATCTGGAAAATCCCAAAACGTTACCGCAGCAAAATCTTAAATAACTCAAGAACCATACCACACACAAATTTTGCTATTTACAAACATTTACTATGCAACAAAAGCTATCTAATCATGTATTTAGTTACGGGCTGAACGAATTTTTGAAAATCGATTTTGCCAGGATAACGTTTCTTAACGTTACTCCAGCAAAATGTGTTTTTCTCAAATAACTTTAAAACTACAATTCACACAAATTTTGCTACTATTAAACAAATTGCTCCTCATGATACACTAATTATTTTTTATGGTCTCATCTCTCAAATGCACAACATTTTGCTAGGGTTATGCACACTAGAAAACAATACGAATTACGTTTAGTTACAGTTTTTTTTCATTTTTAAACGAAAGATAAAGTTAAAATTGAGGTATTGTAGCCATGCAACGCCGACATTTGACGAGGGCGGAGATGTTACGAGCTGTGGGAATGCTGGAAGCTGGATCTGTTCAGCGTAATGTTGCTGAGGCCATAGGGACCCATCAAAATGTAATTTCAAGATTGTGGACACGCTATCGTGCCACAGGTGAAGTAGCGGAGAGGCACCGGGGGCCAAGCCGCATCACTACCCCCAGACAAGACCGATTTTTGCAAATTACTGCGCGAGCACAACCAAATGCAACGGCGACTCAATTGGTCCAAAGGCTGCGAGTGGAACACCAAGTGCTTGTGAGTGACCAAACTGTAAGAAGGCGACTGCATGAAAGCAATCTACGCTCTCGTAGACCACTCCGGGTCCCACCTTTACGGAGAGGCAATCGTGGACGACGATTAGAATGGATTCGAAACCACGTGGACTGGGGCCGTGACCAATGGTCCAATGTGCTGTTCACGGATGAATCCAGGTTCGGCTTCCATCCAGATTCACGAAGGACGCGTGTTTGGCGAGTTCCTGGACGATGGAGCCGTCTCCAGAACCCTCAGAAAGTTCACCCATACCAAGGAGGAACAATTATGGTTTGGGCAGGAATTCGTCTTGGAGGACGGACGGATCTCGTTTGGGTGCGGGGCAATATGACGGCAGAACGATACGTCCAACAGGTGCTGGGGCCCGTAATCTTGCCCCACAGAACACAAATGGGGCAAAATTTCCTGCTCATGCACGACAATGCACACACGGCGAGAACGGTAGCAGCTTGGTTACATACACATAATGTTAGGGCCTTAGACTGGCCTGCTCAATCGCCAGCAGGCCTATTACGTATCTTTGTTGACAGCTCGATATGATAGTAACTGGGCTCAGTGTCCATTAAATAACTGTCAAAAGGTTAGTTTCGTATTATGTATAACCAGTCGCTATCAAATATGACGTCATAGGTGCCTATCGTGGCTGATAGTCACCGTAACTCATTTTGACAGACGCTTTCGTATCGATTCTTCTAATATTGCAAATATGTAAGCTTAATGGACATCAAATTCAAGACAACTGAGTTTGAAGTGGCTTTCGTGAAAGACGTTACACCGTACCCGGGCTGTTAGTCACCGTAAAATGATATCCACTCTGTGTAATACGTAATACCAATATTTTGACATTCACGGTTGTCATCAAAGTTCGGTGTAGAACCGAAGCTTGATAGTCACTGGATATCAGAAAGATACGTAATAGGCCTGCAGATCTAAATCCCATTGAGCATGCGTGGGGATATGCTGCAAAGAAGAGCTCTGAAGGAAGTTTCTGAAAATCTGGCTACAGAAGATCAACTTTTTGCCAGTGGCGTAGCGTGCCTTGGCGGGGCCCCGTATAAAAATTAGTTTAGGGGCCCCTAGGGAAATAATGAGAGGTTTTCTTTTTGAGGTATTAAAAAAAAACTTAGTCTCCAAGAACTCTATAGATGGCGTTGAACTTACTATGATAGTTGGTGCCAAAGCCAAAACGCTTGGAAAAAAAAAACATTGTGTCACGTCACATACTCTCGTTGACTGACACTTTCATTTGCTTAACCTTCCGAATATAACCTAGTTTTCTCACGCTTTGTTAAAATCAGTTCTTTTAGGTTCCGTTCCTTGCATTATCGTACTAACTCCTAGCGCCATCTATCTAGCGACGAGGGAAGAGCTAAAAAGAAAATCCCTCATTGTGATTTCTCACAAAAAAAAAACTGTTTGCATAAAATGGGGAAGGCTGGTCAAGGCTGATTGTAGATGGCGTGTCCATAGCTTAGTCCCAATCTGTCAAATGATAACAAACAAGCTATTTTGAAATATAAAATGACATTGACAGATTTTTAACCAATCACGACAGTTGGTACAAGCTATGCTAGCGCCATTAGTTCCATAGTTGCCATCCCCATTGAAAGAAATATTTATTAATCATAATTATCTATCTGTCACTTTTTCCAAATTTTTTACAAACAATTAAAATTAAATAAAAAATTCTGAAAAAAAAAGAAATTGGGTAGTTTTTAATTTTTGCTTACTCGCGTTGGGGGCCTCCGTGGCCCGGGGCCCCGTATAATTGATACAGCATATACGGCGGTAGCTACGCCCCTGCTTTTTGCGCACCTCAGAAGGACATGGGACAATATTCCGCAGCAAGACATTGACAACCTTGTTCTGAGCATGCCGAATCGTTGCCGATGTGTTATGAACATCATGGGCGCTTTCTCAGACTACTAACTTCAAGTTTATAAACACAAATTAAAAGATTTTTCTATTTTTTTCAGTTTTTACTCACAAATTAAAAGTTCATTCATATACGGTTTCCGTCTATGCTTCATTTTTTTTCCATAAAATCCTGAAATTTTAATCTATACCTTAACCATTATTAAAAAATGGTAGAATATTAAATAACGTATCTTTTAAATATATACATGTCATATAAATAATTAACACATTGATAGTAATTCGCTTTTTTAAAAATATCCCTAGACCGTGTTGATGTGTGTATTTGGTTTACTTTTACCAAAAAATTACATTGTAAAATGTAAACCAACTATCTTGTTCGACCGTACTTATTTACTAAAAAGAATGCTGTTGTGTAAGTGTAACAAAAATAATTTCCATGGCGCCGCCCCTAAGGTCGCGGCGCCTGTGTGCGCCGCACACTTCGCACACAGGGGCGGCTCGGCCCTGGGTCTACGGTTTTCGTGAGCATTCTGTTTCGGAGTTTATTTTTGACGATATTCATCACCCGAAAACGCCCGTTCTACAGCAGCATTAACAAATGGTCAAGATGGTCATACCTATCAATGTACAGTGTACTCTGTGGCAGCGTTACCAGGCGAAAATTTGGGAAAGTAGAATCTTCGGGGAACATAAATGAGTCCGCGTAACACTGGTCAGTTTCCCTCACTCGTCAGTTTATTTAATTCAACAGTTTCGTTAATTCGTCACTTTGCTGATTGAACAGTTGTGTGAATTCGACAGTTGCGTCAACTCGACAGTTTCCATAATTTGCCAGTTTCGTTAATTTGTCACTTTGGTACACTCGAGGGAAAAATATAATAAACAACGAGTGGGGATAATTTAACCTGCTGTAAGGAACCCCTATCCCAATTATTATTAAAATAAACTTGTATTTTTAAAGTAACTTAAAAAAAACGTGCCACGCCCAAACCCATTTGAGCCTTAATGATTTAGACGTGCATCACAAGGGCTGGTTTGAGGTGGCGCCGGAGAAGTGTACCTGGAAGGATATGGGGGAGTCCTTTGCCCAGCAGTGGGACATACAAGGCTCTTAAAAAATAGATATATATTAATATGAAAAAAACTTAACTTCTTACTCACTTAAAACATGAATTGACTGTAATTTATATATTATATTATTTAATTAAATTGTAAAAATAAATAAATAAATCTTAATACATATTAAAATTAACAGACAATTTCCTAACGACTGTACTTCGACTGACGAATTAGATAAAAGTGACGAATCTACGAAACTGGCAAATTCTGGAAACTGTCGGAGTTGACGCAATTGTCGAATTCACACAACTGTCCAGTCAGCGAAAGTGACGAATCAACGAAACTGTCTAATTAAATAAAGTGACGAGTGAGAGAAACTGACCAGTGTTACGCGGACTCCAATAAATACACTATGGGGATTTTTTGGGGCTAGCACTTATAGAAAACATAATAATGAAATGAAACGAACGTTTTTAATTTAACCAAACTTGCCTCAGCCATTTTGAGCTTGCCATTTGCTAAGCCTAATGCTGCTGTAGAACGGGCGTTTTCGGGTGATGAATGTCGTCAAAAAGCAAACAGTAGTAAAATTTAACGAAAATATATTTTTTAATTTCTTTTTGTTTTCTTTAGAAGATATTTTGAATGGTTGTAATATTATTTTTGATAATATTTTTTATTGGTCGAGGAATGACTTTGAGCTTGAAAAAGTCGTTCCTCGACCTTTATGAACTTGGAGGGTTGTATTGATGATTTTAATGATTATAATTCTGTTACTACAAACGTCTTACAGTCGTGAACAATATTTTAATCAACATAAAACCTAGCACTGGCCTGCCTGCTTGCTTAAGGGCTATATATCCCTCAAATGGCTTAGCATGATCCTCCGTTACGCCTAAAATACTGCAGCATTAATTTTGGTAAAGTTGAGGAATAATGCTAAGTCCTATGTGTGACAAAAACACGATTCCATAAACAAAAACAAAGTCTCCAAATCGAACAGTAAACCGCTGGTATTCAAAAAGTACTTCAAATTAGATCATGAAACTTTGCATACTAACTGAACTAACTCAGGTCTTATGTGTTTTATTTTTATAGTCCAATCGATAGATTTTTTGTAAATCGCAAAAAACCACTAATTTCGCACTATTCGGCCGCAGTGACTGACGTAACAACCGCTTTGTAGTGCAAGCTGATTAGAACTTTACAACGAAGTTTGAACCACCACAAATACAGTTGCTAATTTTAGGATTAGAAGGGCCTTAACCTCATTGGTCAGATTGAGACCAACTATGGTGGCGCCATCTGAGATTTACTTTGTCTTAGCCACCCCATTATTAAAGGCATACAGACGTAGACAGAGAAATTTTTCTGTCTACGTCAGGCCTGAGGTGTGGCCTGGTGCCTGAGGCTTTCACCGACTGTGCAGTTCAATGGTTTATGATGGCGTTACTGCTAAGAAAATTTGCACAGAGTACATTTCTATAGCAATAATCTCCAAAATTATTATTTTTATTGAACTATTATTTGATTTGAAAAAAAAAAAAAAGTCAATAATACATTTTTATATTGTTTTTAGGGTTCCGTACCCAAAGGGAAAAACGGAACCCTATTACTAAGACTTCGCTGTCTGTCCGTCTGTCTGTCACCAGGCTGTATCTCATGAACCGTGACAGCTAGACAGTTGAAATTTTCATAGATGATGTATTTCTGTTGCCGCTATAACAACAAATACTAAAACAGAATAAAATTAATATTTAAAGGGGGCTCCCATACAACAAACGTGATTCTTTTGCCGTTTTGTCTAATGTATAGATAATGGTACGGAACCCTTCGTGCGCGAGTCCGACTCGCACTTGGCCGGTTTTAAATAATCCTCTGTATAGGATTAAATTATACTAAGTGTTTTGAAAATTTTCATCAATCCGTCAAACTTGGTACATTTATTTTAGCTCTGTGTTTTCCCGCCAAGTTGGTCAAAGTGTAATAAGTTTACCTTTATCAATATGATGATCCAGGGTAACGTAAATAAAATACTAAAATGCGGATAAATATATATTTAGAGAGGCCAATTAAAATCTATTGTTATTATGTGAAATAAATTGCAACATTAAAATTGGCTTGTTGCATTGCCTTAACATTATTTTAATAATGTTTGCTGTACCTATCTCTTACATGAACCTTACAAGTTAAAATACATTTGTTTATAAACTACAATCAAAGAAAATACTAAGCAATTAAATGCAACTGTAAATGAGATGGATGATACTTGGGCGAATCTAATTCCAAATCTATACATAATGAGACATTTTTTACATAGTTTACATGCTTACAAGTCCAATAATTATCTATGAAGAAAAAATATATAAATATAAGGACTATTTTGTTCAAAGCACCATACTGGCCGCATTGATTTATTTCTAAATTCAATACACTATTTTATTAATAGACGAGAAATATATTTTTTATATTAAATTATCCTTCATAAGTTTCCACAATTTCGTAAGTTCACATTTCGTTTCGTGAGCGATCCTTAATTAACACAATTTACCCAATATCTCCACCTCATCTGAAAACAAAAGTAGCGAGAATTAATATTTAGACAACTACCATTGCAGGACAATATTTAATCTTAAATACACAAGGGTAAATTTAATAACATGGCGAAACTTCACAGATGTGATGGATATCGTTAACTAATAATGATGTATTACCAGCTGCTGTCGACTTTGTAATTGACAATCATACTCATCATCTGCCAAGCCTTTTCCCGACTATGTTGGGCTCGGCTTCCAGTCTAAGCGGAAGCAGCTGAATACCAGTATTTTACATGGAGCGACTGAGTATCTGACCTCCAAAATCCAGTTAGTACTGGGTAATACGATAATTCTGACAACCAGTCTTAGAGCGTATTCGTGTGGCTGACTCTGGCAGAGCCACCATCGGGGATTTTAATTTTGATAACACAAAAATTTTGTCGCTAATTAGTCGCCAAATATCAGATTTGGTCGGTCACTGGTTCAAAAGATATAAGGGCTTATTGGTGGCCCTGCTGGAGAGAGCCTACCCCAGCAGAGCCACATTAATAACTCAAAAACTAGGGCACCTAGCGAAGATCTGTTTTCTCCCATATTTACTCGCTAATTAGTCGAAATTAGTCGCCAAATATCAGAACTGCAGTGCAAGTACGTAGCACTCGATTCGATACGATTCGATAAATTTGACAGTTATTCTCGATAAAATGAGTTTTTAACCAATCGAAAAGTCGGATTTATCGAATCGTATCGATTCGATCGTTATCGATTGCTACGTACTTGCAGTGCTGGTCGGTCACTGGTTCAAAAGATATAAGGGTTTATAGGTGGCCCTGCTGGAGAGAGCTTACCCCAGCAGAGCCACATTTATATCTCAAAAACTAGGGCACCTAGCGAAGATCTGTTTTCTCCCATATTTACTCGCTAATTAGTCGAAATTAGTCGCCAAGTTACAGATTCAGTCGGTGTGTCATTAAAAAGATATTAAAGAATTCAAATTCCCCATACAGTGGTACAACCAAGTACAAAATACTTAAAGTAGTTTTTAGACAGGTGTATCTATACGACGTCTGGAGGAATTCTATAACTTCAACCCACCAAAGGAAAGCAGTATTCATTACCTAAAAACATGATCTACAATAAATATATGTAATTATTTAGGTATCGAACAAAATGTTTGCATTTAGTCGCTGGCAGATAGATCGCTGCGCTCCGTTACATTTACACGGTAAGTAAGAAAGAGATAGATGCGCGTGTACAGACGAGCTACTTAGAACGAGTTGCCCGTGACGTACCTAAGTTAAAGTCGGCCAGTTTAAAGTGGAACTTAAAGAATAGTTAGGAACTCGAATGTTGTTATCTTTAGGTACCTATTCCGCAAATACAAAAACGGGCAACAGCGGGTCTAAAATGGCTGCTATAGCAGAATCCACGCAGAATCTTAGCATGAATCACGTTAAAAAATTAAAATTCTTAAAATGGACTTTATAACTACGACTATAAAGTCCATTTTAAGAATTTTAATTTTTTAACGTGATTCATATGACGATTCTGCTAAAGCGGCCATTTTAGACCCCCAGAGCGAGCACCGGCGCGTCGGCAGTGTTCGCGCCGCTCAAAGTATTTAAAAAAAAAAATAGGTAAATTAATGCTCATATTAGGTATAGTAAGTATTTACATCTTTGATTTAAGTATGTATTTTTTTATAATGTATTTCAAGCAATGGGTTGATACTTACCTACATACTTACAATACGTTTTCAACGTTTAAGTATTACATTTTACTAAAGATAGGTACGATCATTTTAACGTATTTATTATACTAACGTAAATTAGAGCTCAACATTGTAAATTAGTAAAACAGTTGCATGCGACTGTACATCTTGACACTAAATAGACCAAGAGCAAGGTTTAATTGTTTCAAAGAAGTTTAAGCCAATCTAACTTAATAATTAAAAACATTAAACATGTATTTAATAGATAATTTATCTCTCTCGGTCATTTCTAAGGACTTTAGACCGATAAAACTAGAAGTATATTACACATATTAATAGAAATATTTTTGCTTGGCAATTTATCGTAAACTCTTCGATCTAGCTCTTGGACTATACCTTAATAATTGAACTCATTATATCTTCTGAACTAGGACCCGATTAAATCTGTAACTTGGCGACTAATTTCGACTAATTAGCGAGTAAATATGGGAGAAAACAGATCTTCGCTAGGTGCCCTAGTTTTTGAGTTATTAATGTGGCTCTGCTGGGGTAGGCTCTCTCCAGCAGGGCCACCAATAAGCCCTTATATCTTTTGAACCAGTGACCGACCAAATCTGATATTTGGCGACTAATTTCGACTAATTAGCGACTAAATTTTTGTGTTATCAAAATTAAAATCCCTGATGGTGGCTCTGCCAGAGTCAGCCACACAGCGTATTCACGTAGAAAGCTGGCGACGTTAGCAAGCTTTCTACGTGGATACGCCCTGGGGCCCTAGGTAACAAATGTTAAAGATCTACAAATGACAGCCGGGACCAACGGCTTAACGTGCTTTCCGAGGCACGGAGAAAACTCGGTGGTCACCCATCCACAGGCCAACCTAGGTAAGCACGCGACCATAAGTCATAAAGGGTGTAAAACATCTCTTAACGAAGCCGAAAGGCACTTGTTCTCCCCGTCATTCCGATCATTTTTTTGTTCTACACCATACCTGGGAACCTTCTATAATAGTTATGGAGATATTAGGGGGTCAAAGTTGACGTTTTTTTTTTTTAATACAAATTTTGAATGTAAGATTTTTACTTTAAACACCATGACCCCCGTACTATTCAATCCATCCATCAGCACAATGTTTTGAGTGCGTTACATTGAGTTCTACCACAAAACATGATTTTTCACCCCAAAAAAAAGTCGTTTCCCAGCAATAAATTTGCGTAAAGTTACTTAGTTTGATGTACAGAATGCTTGGTTGTCGGCTTCGTGATGATGTCTTTTACACCCTGTATACTTAGTGATATTGAATTCATAAATAAAAATAGCAAAATCTAGGTTCTTTGCCTACCTTTCCAAGGACCAATGAAGATTACAGACGATATTTATGTGTGTACTCACGTAAACACGGTGTTGCACAGTGGCAGGCGTGTTCTCAGTCATCGCGCGCGACGTGCCTGCGCTGTAGCGCGACGGCCAGGTCGTGCTGCAGCGCCGCCTTGCGACGCACCACCTCGGCTGGCACCACTGATCGCAGGCCGTTCACTATGTCCTTCGTTTTACCTGGTTACAAAGCAATCATCATCATCATCATTTCAGCCGAAAGACGTCCACTGCTGGACATAGGCCTCCCCCAAGTGTCGCCACATTGACCGGTCCCGTGCGACTCGCATCCAGCGGATTCCCGCAACCTTCACCAGGTCATTCGTCCACCTAGTGGGAGGCCTTCCAACGCAACGTCTTCCGGTTCGCGGTCGCCACTCCAGAACTTTTCGGCCCCATCGGCCATCCGTTCTACGAGCAATGTGCCTTGCCCACTGCAACTTAAGTTGAGACTTAAGAGCAATGTTAGGCCTGAATTCATGCACAGTCGGTCGCGTACGTCAGAGTGAAAAACAGTAGCAATACGGCGCCGCTGACGTCAGCGTCGCAGTATGG
This sequence comes from Xestia xanthographa, assembly GCA_905147715.2. Taxonomy (NCBI): domain Eukaryota; kingdom Metazoa; phylum Arthropoda; class Insecta; order Lepidoptera; family Noctuidae; genus Xestia; species Xestia xanthographa. The sequence continues at coordinate 7,535,321 of LR990660.1, read as the reverse complement.
TGCTATGTATAACACAATGTATACTCGTACGCGTGACCGACCGACGTCACGTCACGCAGGAGGAATTCAAGTCTTACCCCCGAATACTGAAACGTCACTCAAAATTTAAGGGCTGCTTAACATTTGAGCAGCTTCTAAATTTTAAATTTCGTATGGCCAAACGTCACCTTTGAGTATCTGTTAAATATAAGTGCTACTTAAATTTTGAGTGACGTTTCAGTGTTTGGGGGCCTGTCTGAATAGAAAAGAACATGTTGTCCAATCCTTATGGCTACCTTCTGTCTAGAGAGAACGGAACTTCTACAGTCATTTATAGAGACCGGATTATATGCAAATGCATAGGTACTTGCATATTATGAATTTGCATATTGTAGTGTTTTTTGAAGATAATGCATATTTTAGCTAAAATCGGGATATCTTGCATATTTGGGCATGTTTCCTTTAATTTTATCTGCTCGTAACTGGAAAAATGCAAAAAAGCACCTAAATTCAAATAGTGCCCATTGAAGTAGATCGATTGGTTTCTAGTATAAAATATTTTAATTTAATAGAAGGCTCAATAGTACTACAAATAATTAGGAACTGAATTCGGTTTTCATAAAAAAACATTAGTCGAAAATGCAGTACGACTAAATCAAATAAAATATTTTGTAGCAGGTAATTATTTCAATTTTATGTTGCAGATTTTTGCACTTTTGTTGCATATTTTGAGCATTTATGGTGCATATTTAATTTTGTGTTTTTGAGAGGAGCTCGTGGCTAAATAATAACAGTCGCTCGGGTCGATCGTTAGGTTAAGCCGTGCTTGCCTAGGTTGGTCTGTGTATGGGTGACCGCCCATTACATACCGAGTTTTCTCCGTGCCTCGGAAAGCACGTTAAGCCGTTGGTCCCGGCTGTCATTTGTAGATCTTTGACAGTCGTTAGGTAGTCAGAGGCCCAAAAAGTTTGACAACCAGTCTTACCAAGGGGTATCGTATAACCCGGTACTAACTGGGTTGTGGAGGTCAGATAGGCAGTCGCTCCATGTAAAATACTGGTATTCAGCTCATCAGCTGCATCCGGTAAAACTGGAAGCCGACCCCAACACAGTTGGGAATAAGGCTAGGCAGATGATGATGCTATTTGGTGATCCTAAGGTTTCTACTACCATATCTGTGTCTACTCGTGAGAACCTGTAATTGGCTCTGTGTCGCTTATACAATTGTTACTCACTTATTTAGCCATTGGTTCTCCTTTTAATAAATAAATAAAAATTTAAATATTTGCATGCATATTTCGACGATTTTATGTTGCATATAATCCGGTCTCTAGTCGTTTATTTATGCTACAATAAGTAAGGGGTCCGAGGGACACTCGTATATTCGCAGGCTAGGTCTAACTTGGCCCCTAAAGCATTAATTACCAAAATAGATGTCGTTGAGCGTGTTCCTGATCTTATTCTCCATGTCTTCGACCATGCGGCCGATGTTCACTATGTGCGGCGTCACGTCGCTCACTGCCGAGTCTTGTTCCGCCTGAAATTGAGAATGGACATTTTTATTGAGTTTTTCCATCAGGAAATTCTGAGTAGCAGTCACGGAGTCTTGCTTTGTGCCCGGTTGATAGCAATAAGCTCGCCCCCGTATTCCATGGGACTTAAACATAGCTGGTGAAATGTGGGTACAGTCCCCGGCACGTAACTTGGCAAGAGTCGTTAGATGCGCAGAAGTCGTTTTTTAGGTCTCTTTGGTGGTCAAGCGGGACGCGGGGTATGACGTAGAGCCGATAAAAGCGCACGATTGGTGCGTCAGTCGACCCTCGCCTCTCGCACCGCGTCTACATTCCGTTCGCTCCCGATTACACTTGCGTGCACGAAAGTTGTACCCTTTGTTTTTGTTGACTTTTAGTTACGAGTTCAGTTTTAGTTTTAAATTAAGTTTTTGTTACGAGTTATTGTTATTGTTTTAAATTTAATTTTTGTTATGTTTATTACATAATAGTTTATTACATAATACTTGAGCTGGCAAGCTCAAGTGGTAGTTCTAATTTGATGCCAGGGGTAACAGTATTATTAACCGATAGTGACGACGAGAACCTATAATTTTTAATAATAATACTTTTTTTTTACTTAATAAAAAAAATGCATATTATATTTTATTTATAACACTTATTAAATGTCACGAATTCCTCTGCTTTGTTTAACTACATGATTAAAAATAAATGATGGCAATAACCATAATGACAATCAATAAAAGTGACCAGTTTTTTGTTCCACTAAGTGCACGATGCGCGAACTTGCCCCCACTAACCTTGCCAACTTTCGTGCCGGGAACTGTACACCTCTGCCTTACCCTACGGGGATTAAGGCGTGATGTTATGTTATGTTATGTTAGGTTATAATAGACTGTAACTTACAGAGGGCACATAGAAAAACATTACAAAAGGTATGTGAGGCTTGGATTTGCAAGAAGTATGGGAAGTATTTATTCAGCAGTGGGACAAAATGGCGTCATATTGATATTGATGTATTGAGTCAAACTATACAAATGTGAACTAAATCCTGCTTTGACAAAGCAGTTGAATTATCAGAATTCCTCAGTGTTGAATTTTCATACAGTTAAAAGATGTTTCCACTTTCCATATTTAGAACATAAGTGAATTTAACTTAGGTATACTGTCACTTAGCTTCCTTGTTCATTAAGATTTCCCGAAACCGGATATCCCGTAGGTAACAGTATAAGTTTAGTTTGTAAGCCGTGAAAGCTTAAAACAGTGTTAAGAGAATTTGATCACATAAATGCAGTATTTAAATTTATCTTGTCTTTATTTGTCAGTGACATGTTGTCTGTTGTAGTTACAAATTCTTAACCTGATTAGAAAATAAGCTAAATAATAAAGTGTATGACTTTTCTTAATTCTTTTTACGAACTTGGTAAGACTCGTGTCTGATCCCAGCTTCTGACTACTTATAACGTCTGTCAAAGATCTACAGACAGCTGGGACCAACAACTTCATGTGCTTAACGAGGAAGGGAGGAACTACAGTATGTAATGATGGTCACCCATCCACGAACCGACCTAGGCAAGCACTGCTTTCGACTGAAGCGAAGCGCTGCATTCGACTTAAAATAAATAACCAAATAATAGATAACCCAGAGGATGTAGCCAACCTTCTAGTAAAGCAGTTTGATCACAAGTACATCACGCCTGGAAATAATAGTGAAGATGCTGTAGTTTTCCTTCAACAAAGTACGCCGAGAGTGGAAAGTGATATGGATATCTCACTTACTACTCCAAGTGAAATTTCTAGGATAGTGAATGGTATGCAAAATAAGAAATCCTGTGGCTATGATGAAATTCCAATATCAGTAATTAAGGACCATTTACCAGCTTTGTCTGAACCGCTTTCGACATTTTATAATAAGTGCATTGTAGAAGGCATTTTCCCGGAACAGCTAAAAATTGCTAAGATCACCCCAATTCATAAAAGGGGCGCAAAAACTGATCCAACCAATTATAGGCCTGTTTCTTTGTTGCCCATGTTGGCAAAAATTTTCGAAAAAGTTTTAAAAGACCGTTTAAGTAGGCATCTGAGTGTGAATAAAGTAATTAATCAAAGACAGTTTGGATACCAGAAAAATGTGGGTACTGGAGATGCTATTTATGCGTTGCTAAATGACGTAGTTAATAAATTAAACTATAAATTGAGGGTAGCGGGTATTTTCTTAGACTTAAGCGCGGCTTTTGACACCATCGACCATAAACTGCTCATTACAAAAATGGAGCACTATGGCGTAAGAGGTTTACCTCTGAGAAGAGCTGTAAGGCTTTAGCCTTACAGCTCTTCTCATCAATATCTCAATAATAGAAAAATGTTTGTCGAACTTGATTCTACTAAACCAAACGGGTGTAAAAACAACTATAGGTCATCTATGACAAACATTACAGCCGGAGTGCCTCAAGGATCAATTTTAGGTCCCTTATTATACATATTATTCACTAATGATCTAATTAATTTCATACATAAACTTTTGCCGGACATACAACTTGTAGTGTTTGCGGATGACACAAATGCTATAGTTACAGCTAATGATATCCATGACCTTTCCGTTAAAGTGAATGCAGCTTTGGCGGCTTTTCATTCTTGGTATAATGCAAATATGCTAATAATAAATACGTCTAAAACCAATATTATGTTATTTAAAACCACTGCACGTAGCAAAGATATTATGACCATTGAGCTGGATAAAGTAAAAATTGAGCTTGTCAAGGAAGTTAAGTTTTTGGGAATTTATATTGATGATTTGTTAAATTGGAAGAAAGAATTAGCGGCATTGGACTCATCAATATCATCTGCTTGTTATGCCTTAAGAACTCTTAGGGATGAAATGAGCATAAATCATTTAAAAATGGTATACTATGCTCTGATTGAGTCCAAACTGAGGTATAGCATACAATTTTGGGGAAATAGCTACCACTACAACTGGCATAGAGCTTTCGTTCTCCAAAAAAGAGCGATCCGAACCATTGTCCGTATCGCTCAACAAGACTCCTGTCGACCATATTTTAAAGAACTTGGCATACTCACAGTACCTAGCCTTTGTGTGGTGGTCCTGTTGAACACCTTTAAAAAATATATTTATGACTATGAAACAGACGAGGGCAGGCGGGTAAGGGAAAAAACGCGTAGGCAAGACCTTGCAAACAAAATCACCCCTGCTCTTGGCATAGTCAAAAATAGTCCACAGTATCAGGCAGTTAAATTACCGCTAGACCTAAAGAGCATACTCTACACAGGCTCATTCAAGGGAAGGCTCAAGGCATTTCTACTTGAAAAATGCCTTTATTCAATAGATGAATTGTAAACGATTTTTGACTACGAATTAAATTTAATTAAATACTGTTGTTTCGATTTTGCTTTTGTTTTACGTGATTTTTATTGATATATATATATTTTTTTTATTGATTATTTGACTTTTTTATTGATTATTTGATTTTTTATTGACTATTTGATTTTTTATTGATTATTTAATTTCGTATTATTTGTTTTTTATTGATTATTTAATTTCGTATTATTTGATTTATTATTGATTATTTGATTTTTATTGATTATTTAATTTTTTATTAATTATTTGATTTTTATTGATTATTGTTTATTTTATTTTGTTCATTTTTTTCTGTTTGTAACTATTTCTTATGTACCACATTCAGACACAATGTAATTTGTTATTGAATAAATGAAATGAAATGAAATGCTTAACCTTGGAGATCAACTATACGGCTGTTATTATTTTCCCCTGTTAACATTCATACTATAACCTGACCAATTAACACTTTTTATGACTGTTTAACCATATTTATACACATATTTTTAAACTAATTTATTTCATTATTTCAGATGCATACCCCAGCATCACAAACTACTACATTAGTTATTTGTGTAGTCATAGGTCTCAAGTTAGAACCCAAAACACCTAATTTTCAGGTACTATCGGGGTCCTTTCCGCCTGACCAGTTTATTTTTTTTTCACTTAAATCATGCGGAGGTGCCGAGCCACGCCCCCTTAAAGTTTGGGCCTATTAGGAAAGCGTCAACTTTGGCGCGCAAAATAACAATATCTCTCGTTGGGCGTGCGTCGTCAGTGCGCTCGGCCGATTCGGTATCTTTTCATTAATTATTTCTATACAAAATCAACGGGGCGGGGCTAGAGAGCGTTTCTATGTTGCGAGTGCAAGCAAAAATGAGCTTAGTGGTGGTCAGGCGGGAGTGTCCTCGATAGTACATGTGCATATTGTATAATTATCACTTGCTTCGATGAAGGAAAATACTGTGAGGAAACTAACATGCTTGAGAGATATTTCTCGATGGCATGTAAAGCCAAGTCAGAGTCCTATGGGCGGCATAAAAACTCTAGACACCAGGTTGGCACTTACCACAAAAAAAAAAGAAAGTTAAATGGTATTTTTCTTATTTATTTTTATTGTACTCTATCACAATGCTATCATGACCCAAAGGTTGACTGGTAGAGAATGCCTTGTGGCATTAAATCCGCCTATGTACCAGCCTTGTACATGAAGTTTAAATAAACAAATAATAAATAATTAAAGTTAATTGTGTACCTGTCTAGTAAGACTCCCTCCGAGGTTCATAGTCCCACTGCTTTCCTTATTGGTTTGCAGCCACAGCATGGCTGTGGATGTGAGTTTGTAGTGAGCGTTGCGGCCGGAACTCTTCTCTATCACTTCAACCACGTGGATGGAGTCCCAGCATCCTTTGATCTTTTGGGAACCGTCGCCGGCTTTCTTTATCAATATTACACCTGGAAGATTATGTAGTATAGTAAGAAGTGAGTATTAGTGACATGTTGAACAAATAAATATTGCTGGACATTACACACAGCGTCAGCGCCATCTAGTGCCACGCTAAGCAAGGAGGCTTGTGTTGTGGACACCAGATAGTTGATATACTACATACTAATTTAATACTTTTTGTTTGTAAATAGATACTTATTATACATATAAACATCCATGACTCGGAAACAAATATCCAAGCTAATCACAAACATTTGCTCCTGCTGGGATTCGAACCTAAGAACGTAAGGCAGCCTCTGCCATTTGGGTCGTCATGTTAGTGATCTTCCCAGACTAGTAGACTATTGTTGGACAACAATTATAGGGAAAATTTGTTAATAAAAAAAAATGTCCAAAATAAACATGATTTAAAATGCTGGATAGAATTAACTCATCACTGTCCTGATCTTATTAAAATTTAATCAAAGTCAGTACACCATGTTTTTTATTACTTTTCCTGTGATATAAGTTTTTTGAACTGACATGGTTACCTACTTACATTATCATCAATATTGATGCAGGATTTTTGCCATTTTTAGTATTTGTTTCGAGTTCCCTATATTTTGGTGCTGTTGCAAGCAACAGGATCACTGATAAACTCAAATCTCAGGAACTCGAAACAAATAGTAAACAAAAAAAAATGGTAAATTGTGTCGATTCTGTTGTGCACAAACTAAACTTAATTTAGACTATTGCTATCTTTTTCTCTCTAATTAAACGAGAAAGAGACAGATGTGATTTAGGGCTGTGAAACACAAATTAAGGATGCACGTAGAAACATGTCGACTAAAAACACAGTGAAGCGCAAGGCATTAACTAGTTTGACATCTCTAACTTAGTTCATAGCTATAGCCGTCCTTTTCTCGCACTGCCTTTTTAGTAAAAGATATCATTAGCCTAAATTAAGTTTAGTTTGTGCACAACACAATCGACACCAATATCTCGTTTTCAGTGTTAAGAGTCCTATTACATTTTTTACGTAAATTCATGATTTTTGACGCAGTAATTCTCAGCAGCAGTAAGATATTTTAATTATTTGCTTAAGAATAACGATAGTGCCATTCTCTTTCTTGTAAGTTGGAGTTACACATTTTCATTTTTCTTTTCGTGTAATTTACTATAAATATTTTACGAACTCAGTTTGCAAGAAAAACCGTCGACGATGGAACTTTAACGCTCAAATTCACATAGTTACATTCGATTCTTATAAAAGCTAAAATTACTAAAAGATAAATTGAATGTTTTACTTGTTTATTAGAGTTTTAGAATTTCTTTAAATTCCTTGAGTTTTCACGGAAAAAATCGTAAAGAAATAGTAATTTAAGCCATAAATGTCTTAATTCAGCTTCCATTATATTCCAAATAAACTCAATTTTATCAAACAAATTAATATGATATAAAAGTTCGATCAACAATGAATAAGTTTCATTAGTTTTCGTTTGTCTATATAATAAGACAAAAATACAATAAATAAAATTAAAGTACCTACTATAATTCTCAATTCAGCTCGCTCCTCAGTCTCATGTCAGTCTCATCTCTAATATTCGTCAATATCAATCGACACTCGTTCAAATATCGCTACTATTATCGACTTGTGTACGCCGACCGAAATAATTTGATCCAGGAAGTAAAAATCAAAAATTTGCCTAAAAAATGTAATAGGACTCTTAATGATAACTTTACCCTAGAATATCATAACTCTCCTTTCAGGCATTGTCTGTCACACTTGGATAATAATAGAGCACCTATGCCTACTAATTTGATAATAAAGTATGTGTTACCTTTATATAATTAAACAACTTTAATATAACATTCCTCTCACACAAACTCGTTTTCATGACTGTAATAATAATCACTTTGTTTCCTGTTCCTAACCTATATTTCCTGTCAATGAGCTACTAACCAGCAAACCCGTGATCCATATCCCACAGATACACAGAGCTGACGCCACCTTCGAAATACATCTCTCTGTACTGGTCGAAGGCATGATTCGCGTCGATTTCTAATTTCCTGAGCCTCTCTGAAGGCATTGACCCATCTTCTAGAGGAGGGTCGTATGTGTTTGACCATGGTGATCTGTAAGAGTCGCCGTCGCGGTTATAGTCACACAGCAAGTAGTCCTTCCCCGTGCTGCGGTCCTGAGCAATCTTGAGTGGTTGGTCTACCGACGATAGCAGGTCATCACACATACTAGGCACCAGATCTATCAAATCTGTCAAGTTTTTCTCAATCTGCTGTGGAGGCAGCCTCCGCATTAAGTCCAACGCACAATCCATTTGTTGGTCAGTCTGCAATCATCATAAAACAGCACAGATTTATTAAAATTCCGTTAATTTTGCTGCATTAGTCATCATAACAAATAGTGTTATTTAAACGGTTTATGCACTTCTACTAATCAAAAAGACAACTTACCATGATTAAACGAGGGTATAGAAAATGCAAATAAATATGTTAAATTAACTACAAGTCTTTTTACTGTTTTAATTGTTTTATTCCAAATATTAAGAAATCCCAGCCCGAATTGATAACTTGACGTAATTTGACAAGACATGAAGAGTTTTCGTTCGGAAATTTTATTTAGGTTACTAGAATTTCATTGTTTCCTGCTTGTTTCAGAACGTTTTTGAATGATATTCTCGTTTCAGAACAGTTTTACTGATCAAGTTTTGTTGGAAATTAATATTTAGTGGTCATTGTAATGACTACTATTTAAGGCCTCTTGAGGTCTGTTCGCCTTGTTCTATAAGACAATAATTTGTTTGTTTGAACATGTTTGCTTTTATGTGCCGGAAACAGCTGCCTGGCACGTCACTATAAACTTTACAATGGAATGTTGCCTGGGTTGTGAGACGTATACCTATTTCACTCTCTCTCACAGAAATTCCTATAGGAAGAAAGAAAGCGTCATCTTCAATGAAAACATGTAACTGTTTCCTGTTGAATGTCAGTTTGTGAATAATGTTGTGTGTGTCAAAGTTTTGTTGTTATTACATTTAATTTCGATAATTACTGTGTATTACATAAATTAAGACTTTTATCAATGGGATTGTGATCCATTTTTGTGCTAGCATTGAAGGACATAGTTACGTGAAGTGTGAATTCTCGTAAAGGTTTGCATTGTGTACATAATTATACTTATTCAAATGATTCACGTTAAGGGAATGTTATCACAGTTATTATTATGAAGGTTCTATTATACGCGCCTAAACGGGAAGTTGCTGTAGCGAAGCCGCAATTAGCTTTTGTCAGTAAGGTACACAGTATTGCAGAGATTGCAAATAAGTTAATCCCATTTGCACTAGGTTATAAGTAAGTTGTGGCCTCTAGAAACCCTACGATCGTTGCTACTGCATTTCTTTGTCGCACGCCACATGTTTTTAGTAAATCTAGAGACTTTTTGAAAGAAACATAATCAGAAAACCATTAAAAAGTTTTGATTGATCAGAAAATAGCCCTATAATTGAGAAACAATAGGGCTTTGTTGTAGTAATATGGCATTGTATTCACATATGTAGCTGCACCTACTATGTAGTGTTCCTGACAAGAACATCTGGGTGTGTTGAGTACTTGAGTTTTATTAAAGTATAATCCATGGACTGCCTTGTTGGTCTAGTAGTGGCAAGCGCTATAGCTAAACATGAGAATCAATTCCTAGGTTGGGATAAGTGTTCAAAGTCAGGAATTTATCTGTAGAGGCACCAGGGTCTGGATTTGTGCATGGTTGATGGCACTAGGTTCGCCCCATATTACATGCCACTCAAATGTAACTGGAAAAATTAGGTAAAATGCCCCCTACAAATCCATGTCTCCTAAACCTTGCAAGGATTACTGCATGAAGATATATATTACATCCATAGTTGTAGGTCATAATCATGTTTTTGTCAAAAACTAGGTCACAGTACACTTAAAAATATTACGATTTATATGAAATACCCTGAAATAGTAGTTAATAGATAGCTAGATTATGTTAGACATTTTTTGTGCTAACAATTTGTTTTAAAACTTAGTACCTGGTTTCATAACTTTGTTCTACATGTTTACTTGACCTAAGTGAGGTGTTAATTTTCAGTAGTTATCATGATTTACCAATACTATGAGTACTTCCTAGTTTTTAATAGGTGCTAATAATCAGAATTATTGTTTCTTTAGAAAGTGTGGCAGAAATCAGGAAATATAGATGACTTTTATTTGATACACAATTGGGTTTTGATAACAAACCAGATGGACAACTTTATCATCAACATTATTATTTCATCCAGACCATAATTTAGATTGTACTTAGTTATTTTGTAAATACTAAATTAATAAAGAAACAATGGATGGACTGTGTAAAGGATGATATTGTCATATCATCCAACATAAGTACATTTTTTCATATTTTGTATTGCGTGCCATAGTTTATGTCGGGGGAAGTATCTTGACACATTTTGGCTGATTTGGTCGCGTCAATAAGTATTGATTTTTATAAAAAAAATCACTTAATTTTAATTGCGATTTAAATCACTGATTTAAATCAAATGATTTAAATCATAACAACCCTGCGTGTCCCTGATTTTTAGAACTCAGATAAGATAAACCAAAGCAATATACATCTTTTAAAAGTAGAGCCAGAGCTTTTTCCTGTCTTTAACCACAAGCCAAGATGATAGCATCCTCTTAGAGTTTTGTTGCCCTGTCCAGATTGGTCACTGTAACCAATCCCTTTGTATTATTGTGTCACAACTCACAATACAATATCTGTGAAAGTACTATGTTTATGAACAGTGCTTCTTTTATCTTTTCCAGGCATAGCATTAACCGGAGAGTGACATTAAACCTGTCATGATGCCGACCCAACTGGTGAACCAGGATAACCACCAGAACGATGTGCGAGTGAAGACGGTGTACAACGGTGATGTGATGATCACATACATCAATCATAATATCAACTTTGAGGAGTTTACTCAGGAGATGGTGGCGATATGTCGCTTTTCGCCTGATCAGGTTGGTATACTGGCTTACATTTGAATAAATGTGGTAGATGTGTCACCAATCAATTGACTTTACTTTTTAAGAGATGTCAAAACGCAGTTCTCTCATAGATTTTGTAAAGCAATTGCAAACTGTGACGTCACTGTTTAATTAACTCAATGACTCAACTATTTATTGATTTCAAAGCAACTAAAAATCTAATTTGGCAATTAATTTAAAATAAATCGGGTTTCCAGGCCCAAATTAAAGTGTTTTTTTTTTAGAGATTGGTGTCTTGGAATTATTGTTTTATGGTGTCATCTACCCTATTATAATTAACCGTTTTCACCACTCTTAAATAATGCCTATGTAAAAGCGCACTGTTGATTTCAAGTGAGCAAGAGAGGCCTTGCCCTTGTCTTACAAAAGATATAACACTCATAGCAGATCTTTTATTGTAAAAAAAATTATGGCCTGCACTAGGCCCGTGGCGCATGGTGGATTACAGCCCACTGGAAATCTCAAGATGCTTGTGTCCTAGCTATAAGAATGTAGCAGCGTAGAAGCTATAAAGCGGCTTTCAGACTACGCTATAATATAATAGCATTTAGTATATAGTTCATAGCACAACAATATCGCGCACCATACATTGTTATGGACACGTTCACACTGTACTGTATATTTTTGGCTTAATAGACGCTATAAAATTGTGCGATGCGCTGAATTCATGCTGTGCTATATCACGCGCCGCGCTCTTCCTCATCCCTCACCCCCGGCCGCCCCGCAAGCGAAACGAGCGACACAACACGTCTGTGCTTGCTATATACTATAAATGCTTGCGATAATATCGCATAATGTGAACGCCAAGCTATATAGTATAGCATTAGGTCCTTCTTTGCTATACTATATAGCACAATAGTATAGCGTAGTCTGAAAGCCGCTTAATGACGACTACGGTGACGCAAAAGCTAGCATGGCTTGGTTTAGCAGTTTAGTTACGCACCGTGGATTCAATACCCACTCACAAAAATCTGTATTGGAACATTCATGGGGAATTGGTTTTCCGCACTTAGTCCCTAGAGTGGACCATTGTGCGTGAGCCACAGTGGCTGTTACTTCAAACAGCCCACCTCCCTCCAGAAGCAGATCAAACGTCCCGGTCCTCTCAGGGCATCCGCAAGGGATCTTGGTGTTCCCAGGGTCTCCTCACGAATCTTGGTAACGCTAATAATTCAAGGAGCACATGCGCCACCGTTTCCTCCGCCTCCATGCGTGCTCTGCACAGGGGACTGTCACTACTGTCAGTGATTCCTAGGGTGTAGACGTGTTTATTCAGTGAGCAGTGTCCAGTGATGGTCCCCGCCACGTACCAGTCGTAGGCTATCTCTATAGCTTCGTATCCAAGAATGGCATAGCTTCCTTGGGAATAGGCCTCTCTTTTCCTGTGCCAGTCTCATGTCATCTTCCTATCTCGCAGCCGGACGACCCTTGTTCGTATCCCAGTTCCTGGACGCCATTGGGTCAATAGTTTAATTAAATTTCTTTTCATTTTAGGTGTTCACGATGAAGTGGGTGGACGAGGAAGGTGATCCGTGCACCATATCGACGCAGCTGGAGCTGGACGAGGCGCTGCGGCTCTACGAGATCAACAGGGACTCCGAGTTGACTGTTCACGGTGAGTGTTATGACAATAAGTTCTATATACAGTGACATACCCATGCTATGAGGCTCATCATCTGCCTACCCTTATCCTAAACTACGTTGGGGTCGACTTCCAGTCTAACCGGATGCAGCTGAATACTAGTATTTTACATGAAGCGACTGCCTATCTGACCTCCTCAACCCAGTTAGTACTGGGTAATACGATACCCCTAGGCAAGACTACGTATAGTTGTCAGACTTTTTGGGCCACTGACTACCTGTAACGACTGTCAAAGATCTACAAATGACAGCCGGGACCAGCAGCTTAACGTGCTTTCCGAGGCACGGAGGGAACTCGATATGTAAGGGTGGTCACCCATCTACAGACCAACCTAGGCAAGCACGGTTTAATCTAAAGATCGATCCGAGCGACTGTTGTTATTTAGCCAAGAGCTCCTCCCACTACCATAACTATGGGTATGGTATGAGGCTGTAGGACAAAAAAGAATCTTTGTTCTACAAATAATAATTGTTTTACTTCGGTCTGATGAGTGATTACGTACTAAGACCTCTCCGCGCCTCCAAGAGCAAGCTAAGAAGTTGGTCCTGGCTGTCATTTATAGACCTTACGTACACAGTCGTTACGGGTAGTCAGAAAATTTAAAGTCTGACCACCAGTCAGTCTTGACAAGAGGTACCATGTTATCTAGTAACTAGGCTGTGGAATCAAATCATATAGGTAATCGCTGAAAGTAAAATACTAGTATTTATCTGTACCCAGTTGGATTAAAATTGGTCCCCAACATTGTTCGGAAAGGGCATGGTAAAAGATGCTACAAGAATTGTAAATACTAAATCTGAATTTCTCTCATACTTTTACGGCTGATAACTGAGGTACCAGATACGTTTATGAAAAACCCTTTTACATGTTAAATCCTACAATATTGTCATTAGCAGATAACGGTTTGTGTACTTACCTTAAAATTGTGATAGCCTAAACAAACATACATACAGCCAAATCCCACGCTAACTCTGATTGGGCGAAAACCGAATGGAAACAGCCAATCAAATCAAACGACAGTACATTAAAATTAATTAGGCTTTTAGCAACTGGGATTACTCCAAGTCTGAGATCTTCAAGCGTAAAGCGGTTTTATGAAATGAAATAAAAAACGCTTGATTAATTACAGCGCTTTTAGTTTTAAGTAGGGACACTTTGTCAGCGTCTGTCCCAGGGTTTTATGGCTGTAGTAGTTCGCGCTTAGTTTGATAGATGGCGTTGTCGGCGTTGAACAGTACCGCGGGATTGTTTATGTCGTCCGAGTTTTAATATCTTTGAAGAGGTTTTAAGCTTTTGAAGTGAGGGACTAGTTATTTATTTGCTAGAGTTACGAACTGTAGGTGGAATATACAGGGTGTAAAAGACCTCATCACGAAGCCGTCAACCAAGCATTCTGTACATCAAACTAAGTAAGTTTACGCAAAAATTATTGCTGGGAAAAAACTTTTTTTTTGGGGTGAAAAAATAATCATGTTTTGTGGTAGAACTCAATGTAACGCACTCAAAACATTGTGCTGATGGATGGATTGAATAGTACGGGGGTCGTGGAGGTGTTTCAAGTAAAAATCTTACATTAGAAACGTGAATATATAAAAAAAAAAAAACATATATATCTCCGTAACTAGAAGGTTCCCAGGTATGGTGTAGAACAAAAAAGTGATCGCAATGACGGGGACAACAAGTGTCTTTCGGCTTCGTTAAAAGGTGTTTTACATCTTTTATAATTGAAGCTGTGGAATATGGAGTAAAAGTTGTATGAAAACATCATCTTAATATATACAAATTACGTGTCACGTTGTTTATCCGCGATGGACTCCTAAACTACTTAACCGATTTTAATCAAATTTGCACACCGTGTGCAGTTTGATCCAACTTGAAAGATAGGATAGAATAGAAAAAAATAAAATGTCCACCCGTGCGAAGCCGGGACGTGCAGCTAGTAAGTAACATGTAAAGCTAAACCACCTACAGCTATACCCTACAATTTCGTCAATGGTGTTCTGACATGTCCGATTTGTGCTCGGAGTTTTTCGGCCAAAGTTGGATATGCTAGCCACTTGAGAGCACATGAAAGAGCAGCACACCAAAGCTCTCAACAACCACACTAGAAAGCCATCGAATGCAGTCGCTGTGGCCGAAATCGGCTAGATGGCATCATCATCATCATCAAGTAACATGTAACTTTTTGTAACCTATCCACTCCCGTACTAAACAAGTGTATCAAGTTACTATTACTCAGTTATGTAACATAACATCACGCTTGTAATTCCCAAGGGTTAGGCAGAGGTGTATCTAGTAAACCCACATTTCTCCAGTTATGTTTTTAAGTCCCATGTTATAGGGGGCGAACCTATTGCCATCAACAGGGCACAAATCTAGACTCCGATGCTGCTACTGAGCAATTCCAGATGGGTAAACCCAATAACACTTTGCCCGACCCGGTAATCGAACCTAGGACCTCATGCTCAGCATTCGCGATTGCGACGTTCGACCACTCAACCAACGAGGCAAACGAATATTAGAACACGGTCATGATTACTAAATCAATTATCCAATATAATCTGTCTATAAATAACTTGCTATCAAAATTATCAGAACTTGGGTCGTGGAGACTCTCTCATGTTACAACAGACAAAGATTACGACCATTATTTTGTGGATTAGAAATAAAGGGTGTAAAAAACCTCTTACACTTCTCTCTTTTGGTGGTAGAGTGTGGTGTTAGGAGTATTTATAAACGTGTGTTTGTCGATAGAAATAACGAAGCCGAAAGGCACTTATTTTCCCCGTCACTGCGATCATTTTTTTGTTCTACACCATACTTGGGAACCTTCTAGTTACGGAGATCTCCAATATCTCCGTAACTAGAAGGTTCAAAGTTCCAACTTATTGACAAGTTTTTTTTTTAAATACAAGTTTTTAATGTATTTTTTTTTACTTTAAACACCTTCATGACCCCCGTACTATTCGATTCATCCATCAGCACAATGTTTTGAGTGCGTTACATTGAGTTCTACTACAAATCGTGATTTTTCACCCCAAAAAAAAAAGTCGTTTCAGAATGCTTGGTTGACGGCTTCGTGATGAGGTTGTTTACACCCTGTGTGTAGTTGTAGATCACTATAAACATACGATTACGAAGTGGAATGACGTGCACATCCTGTATGCAACTGTTGATATGACAATACCGGTATGCGTTCATCTATAATGTAACGACTAATAGCACTCGTCAATAGGGTACATACATCTACGAAAACATAATGTACGTCAGAAAAAATCTGCACCTTTTTGGTAAAAGGGGTGACAGACATAATTACAGTACTAGAAATAGGGACCAACTAGTTCAGCCAGGTTTCAGACTCGCTAAAGTAGATTCATCTTTCATGGGGTACTGTTTGAGATGCTATAATAAAATTCCACAAAGTATTCTTGAACTCAATGAGACGAAATTTAAAACATGCATTAAACGCACACTATGTAAGCAAGCATATTACAAGTTGAGCGATTATATCGCTGATAAAAATGCTTGGCTCAATGCTGGTCCTGCTCCACATGGACAGGGGCGCATAAATTGATAGCATTAAATTGTATTGTTGGAGCTGCTGAAGATTGTACAACTATCTTTGCATTGTATAGAATCAATCTCTTTAGTATTATATAAATGCATAGCCCATATTGTGTGAGTACTATGTACTAGAAAGCTATCATTCACTGGAAACCTACGTCTTTTCTTGACTTGAATGTGCCCTGGCGGTTTGGAGTATGTCATGCTCACTCAATTGTCTCGCTGATGGTGGCGCATGTGTCGGATCATTTAGTTCCCTTCAAAATGGTTGAGTTGAATGGTGCTGATCCATGCGTCATGTCCGTGAACGGGCGCTGTCAGTTGTGACTGGTCATCTCTTGGTTGTCATGGCTTATTTGAATGAATTATTTTGAATTGTATTTTTTTTTTTTGTTTGTGTGTTTTTGCTGTGGACACTTTTACCGTGCACATCTTGCTACATTGTTCTCACATAATATACCATCTCAACGTGAATGATGTAACCAAGATTTTGTAACAATATTCTGATTTAAAAGAGTGTCCATGGAGTTTGTTGCCCGTTCTTCTCCATAGAGATCTACGCTAGGGAATGGGCAACTACAGTACTTTCACAGTTTTTATGTCTTGTGACTGGGACTGTAGCTACATTTAATTTTCATCTTTGTTTCGACAATTCAAAAGTGCCTGTAACTGGCTTACTTGAAATAAATGCTTTGATTTTGATTTTGGTATATGCATTATTTTTTTTATCACTCTAAACAAAGCGTATCAGAAATAGCCAAGTGAAATTATTTTTTTAATATCCATAAAAAATACTAAGTTTAAAACTGCTGATTAGACAGAGAGATCCGATACAGCGAGTGACGCCATTCGCTGCATCGAAGTAGAAAATCCATATTAAATTATCTAGAAAGAGATAGAAACAAAAGTTTAAATGATTATAACTTTTGTGTTATTTGGCCGATTTATGTCTTGTTTCCGCTTTTTGTCATTATTTTTATAGTACTTTAACATTCCGTATCGAAATACAAAAAAGGAAAATTAATGCAAATTCCCTATTAAACAAGGTATGAAATACGAACAGGAACTTCGTGATTAAAAGTATGTTCTTACTTAAGAGATTCGTAATCAAGTAAGTATACTGCTAAGTTGAACATAACATAACGCCTGTTATACTCGAAGGGTAAGGCAGAGGGCTGCCGGGGTTGCGGGACTGTTCGAAAGAGATACCGTGGCCCCGGAACACAAAGGGCGATGAAGGAACATGGATGGGTTTTAGTCAGTATAAGTCTGACACTCCCTCCTGCTCCGCCCAGAGCGGGAGGGGTTATTTGATGATTTCCCATCCGAAAAAAAAAAAAAAAAGAGTAAGGCAGAGGTGTACCTACTTCATAGTACACCCACATTTCGCCAGTTATATTTAAGTCCCATGTAATAGGGGGCGAGCCTATTGCCATCAACTGGGCACAAGTGCAGACTCCGTGGCTGCTACTGAGAAATTCCCAATTGAAAAAAAAACAGTTACAATTTGCCCGACCCGGGAATCGAACCTAGGAGCTCATGCTCAGCAGACACGATTGCGACCAGTATACCAACGAGGCAGTCAAAATCTGCCGGGGCTGCGGGGCTGTTCGAAAGAGATACCGTGGCCCCGTAACACAAAGGGCGATGAAGGAACATGGATGGGTTTTAGTTGATAAAAGTCTGACACTCCTGCTCCGCCCAGAGCGGGAGGAGTCAATGATTTCCCATGCGAAAAAAAAAGGCAGTCAAAATCATTTCTAAGTTACGCTACGTCAAAATCATTTCTTGTTCCGATCGTGTCTACATAAAACATTATCTACTTGGGCGGTTAATTTTGCTTATGGTTTCGTTGACTGCACTTTATAGAGTGAATATTTAGTTGCTATATTTATTCTGAGACCAAGTCGGCCCTTATTTTCTGTATATTTTTTCACCAACATGCATAGACAAAAGGCTGCTTATCTATTGCAGCACCCACAGATAACAGCTGTTACAAACCGTTACTGCCAAAACCTAATTCCACAAAACAGCGCAAAATCACTAATCATTGTATAAAACCAATGCGCGTCATAAGGTCATTGGGTCCACTAATACAATTAATATGATTGGGGGTCACCCTCACTATCTGGATCTATGTATAATATTGAATTCGGGCACAGTTCCAACCTCAGTAGCTTAATTGCCTTAGTTTCCTGACAATTTACTATCATGTTTTGTCGTGATAACTCAATCTTTGATCTTTGGAAGGTGTGGCAGTGATTTACCAGGGCCCCGGCAGTCTCCACATAGATAACGATAAAAAATCGGTTTCAATAACGATGCTTGCGCAAAACCATGTAGAGACTTGCGTTTCTCGCAAGCATTGTTATTGCAACCGAATTTTTTCATAAGTAATAGGCGTTTGTACTGAAAAAGCCTAATTAGTCCGACATTTAGATTATCAAAAATATTTGACCCGTATTTTATGTTTTGTTACGCAAACCAAAATTGACGAAGACGCTTTTAAAATTTTCAATACGTCACGCCGTGCTATAATTTTTAGTGCGTAGTGACGTCACGAGCCCCTACTCCCGAGTTTTGATGCGATTTATCTTTGTCAATATTCATTTATTTACAAAAACAAAAAATACGTGTCCATTATTTTCCAATACTCTAACTGACGAACAAAATAGATTTGCAATTTATTAATGGTGGAAACCAGCCTATTAGCGATCGAAAGTTTGCGATTTTGATGTTATCTATGTGACTGCCAACTGCCGCGGCGCCCAGAAGCGGTTGGGATGTTGTTTGCCACTGGTGGCCGTACTTTAGTACAAGTCTTAACGATTGGCTTTCCCTTATAACCTAGTAGTCTTCTTGATGTTAGGGTTTCTGGACAGTCTGCTCGCCTAATGGGCTTGCTATGCCACATTCATTTCCGAGCCTTTATGCTTTGATCCAACAGCGGTGGAAACGGTCTCGACTAACGTTTCACGTAGGTCGTTTGTTCAGTTACAGACAGCCACTTAATTTGTTAATTTAATCTTTTGATCACTGCTCCCAAAATCAAAATCAAAGCATTTATTTCAAGTAGGCTAGTTACAGGCACTTTTGAATTGTCGAAACAAAGATGTAAATTAAATATAGCTACAGTTCCAGTCACAAGACATAAAAACTGTGAAAATACTATAGTTGCCCATTCCTATTAGCTAGCGTAGATCTCTATGGAGAAGAAAGGGCAAGAAACTCCATGGACACTCTTTTAAATCAGAATATTTTTACAAAATCTTGGTTGCATCATTCATGTTGAGAAAAATGTGACCTAGAACCAAAAATTCAAAGACATAATTTGTCACATTCACCAACCCCCACTGGGTCCGATTGGCGGCCCACTACATCTTGCAGACAGGAGACCTGTGTTACCTCTGTCCAAGCAGTGAGAACATTGGAGTCTGATTACGATAGCCTTACTCCTTTCTCCACCTTTTCTAACAGTGTTTATAGCTAAACGTATATGCGGTGCACCCTGAGCATTCAGCTAAGGTACCATATTGCTGACTGGCAGTCTAGTAATTTTATCATCATCATCATCATCAGCCTATTACTGTTCCCACTGCTGGGACACAGGCCTCCTCCCTATGAGAGGGAATGGGCTATAATCCACCACGCGAGCCCAGTGCGGATTGGTAGATGTCACATGTCTCCGAATTTTGTGGACATGCCGGTTTCCTCACGATGTTTTCCTTCACCGTTTTAAGAGCAGTGGTGATGATATAAATTACACAAAGTAATGCGCCTGCCTGGGTTGGAACCCACGACTTACTGTTCGTAAGTCGCGGCCGCCACCACTGGGCCACCACTGCTCTCGTAGTAATTTTATAGCACCTATTTATTGCAGTATTCTTTAGTAGTTTCTAAAAATACTTTGCCTTGTTAGAACCGCTCTATTTTACTAACACATCCGGTTATCCTTCGTTAAAATTACTCAGTAATAGTTACTTACTAGTTACGCTTCACTTATTTCAACAAAACAACGCATATACGTACTTGTTATAAAATAATTGGATAATAACTCTACAAGCAGTAATTTATTATTTTAGTATGGCCATAAACATTACGCGTTACGGCTTAATTAAATACTTAAGTTATTAAAACTTATTGTTGCCAGTAATGGATTTTGCAATAAAGTACTAAAAGTTGTTGTCTATCTGTTACCATTTTTATGACGAACTGTTTCTGATCTAAAAAACAATATTAGTCCGTAAACACTCAAATAAAACACGAAGTTTGGACATCGTTTCATTTATTATCATAAATGAATAATTTATTCAGTAAATAATTTACCGCCGTATGTCCGAGCGGAGACGTGTCTCGTTTGTTGAATACAAAACGTTGTGGGGGGTTTATCGGGCGAATTGTACCGATGACGATTCGGTAGCGTCACTTATCGCGACATTTCGCACAATGTTTACCCGGCCGGGTGTACTTTTGCTATAAAATTCTTATCTACCCGCATTGCGAATCCGGGCGGCGGCCATTTCCATATTCAGATTGGCGTTACGTCGACAGCGATATTTCTCATTTTTTCGCCGTCCGCCGCAACGATCAGACGTATCCAGGCACGTTTCGCGGATTCGGAAATGTGATAGCTTTGTTTCATGTGCCTTGACACTACGTTTTCGGACACGCAATTGAATTTTGAAGTATAAATTCGACCAACGTGCCCCTTTTGTTCAGTTATAACATGCTGCAAAATGCACCGTGATTTAGAGCCGACTTTACAACGAAAGTCAGAATATGATACATATATTTCGGATGCAAATGCAGATGCAGTATTATAAATGGGAGTTCTGTCTCCTACAATTCATTAGCCAGACTCGTAATTAATACAGCGAGCGGGGCGACTAAGTTTCCACACATAATCGTGGCTAACAATCATACATTCATGTCGCAGCGGACTTGGGAGGGCACCCTGGCCGGAGTCCGGAGCACATGTCCCGGAGGATTTAGTGAGGCGTCCGTGTAACTTGGCGTACGCTCCAAACCGTCAGTAAATAAAACGGAAGCGGCCCAAACTTGTATGCAAACAGGGGCGGAGGAACTTGCTCTAATAAAGTACAAACATTGCGGGAAATTTTGGCGCCCAACGTGGGCCACGGTTTGCTCGTCCCACCGCCTGTAGTCGGTGCGCAATTAGGGATATTTTAATTAACTTTGTGAGTGTTATGAACGACAATTGAGAATCCTATTCTGTTAATTGAATACGTGGCCCGCCCTCGAATGGGATTGCTGTTGTTTCCCAACGGCTATTCGTTTAATATGTCCGCCCGGCGTTAATTGATATTTCTGACGGTGTAAGGTGTGCCTGATTAGTGCCTGTTACGTTTATTGCGGAATCAAACAAGTCTACTTGAGTTAATTTCGCCAACCAGTCTTACCAAGGAGTGTCGTTGTCAGGAACTGGTTTGTGGTGTGGAGGTCAGATAAGCATTCGCTCCATGTAAGATACTGGTACTTAGCTGCATCCGGTTAGACTGAAAAGGCTAGGTGATTATGATTTTTCTTTTGAAAAAACTCCTCGAAAAGGTCCAAATTAAACAGCTTTGTTAACAGTCGTCTTCGTAACGGGATGTAAGATAACAAAATGAGGTTTTCGGCACAGGTGGGACAACCACAGGCTCACAAGATGGCACGAACTTCCACCCTAATTAATGTATCCCAGTGTAATTTCGCGCCGAGCAACTTTCCTGTACCGCTATATTAAATTCATAGTTACATTGCCTGATAGTGGCATTCTGCGAAGTTTGTCTTTACTCACAAGTTGATTAAACACGTATTAATTGATAAGCTTGGGACTTGAACATTCTTAGTGATTTGTTTTTTTTTTCTATAACAATAGAATAGAACATGCTTTGTATAGTATTGTAAATGAAAATACACGTTCATATGTTTTGATTTCAAATCCGAATGTTCCCAAGAGAATCCTTGGAAATTCCGCAATATTTCAGAAAAAATACTAACAAAACGGCCAAGTGCGAGTTGAACTCGCGTGGACAAGGTTCTGTACAATGCCAGTCTTATATTGAGTTTACCACTTTTTTCAATTGATAGAATTCTTATATACATGCTTGTATGAACTATTACTTTTTTTTTAATTTTTGGGCTCATTACCTAGTTTCGGAGATCAGGGGGGAATGGTCAATTTTCGTTTTCTTTCATGAATAAAATCAAAACTATTTATTTTACAATATTAACAAACATATATTTGAGATCCTCATAACGAGCCCTTTCATTTGATATTTGACACATTAAGGTTTGCAAAACTTTTTTTTTTAATTTCCTTTATTTAAAAAATATATATATTTCCTTTGCCCATCTGTGTTTGGGTCATAGGATTACACCATCCTACCAAATTTCACCTGATTTGGTCCAGTAGATTCGGAGCAAGTTGGCTGAGACGGACGGACAGACAGACAGGCGCAGGTTGGATTTTTTTCAATTTTATTTTTTGGTAAGCAAACGATTTTCCTGAATACTCCCATTTGCAAAGTTCTGGAAATTACATAGCTGATCATTTTACGGTTTGCCATCCTTTCAAACCTACGTAAAAAGATGAGGTTACATTAATTTGAACAGCGACTGAATGATACCTAGCAGACGTATTTTATTAGAGGCTAAAGTGACTAAATTAACAGCCGATCCACTGTACCAATAAATTACGTCTCATTTGCTTCAATCAATCAACTCCGCCTAACACAGTTCACTGCTGGATAGCTGAATATAACCTTGTAGCGAACATAATTGTAGCGGCACTACAAAAAGTACTACAGCTACATTGAACAAAAAGTACTACAACGCCATCTATGACAAAGACGATGAACTAACAGTGAAACACGTCAGAATTCCTACATCGCGCAAGCATGATTATCCGCGACTTAAGACTATAAAGGAGAACCCGACAACAATACTGTCGGGCAGTGGCCCACCAGACATACCACCCGTCTGGTCGGAGGATCCTCTCTTTTCTACGGGGGATGAAGAGCTTTACACTCTGTTCTTCATACCCCCAAATAATTAAATTAACAAAAATAATGCTAGCGACATCTATGACGCAAATAAAGAACTAGAATTCTGCATCCTGCAATCAGAGTTATTCGCGAGAAAAGGATGCATACAATCGTCGGGCAGTAGGAGCTCGTGGCAAAATAATAACAGCCGCTCGGGTCGATCTTTAGGTTAAGCCGTGCTTGCCTAGGTTGGTCTGTGGATGGGTGACCACCCTTACATACCGAGTTTCCTCCGTGCCTCGGAAAGCACGTTAAGCAGTTGATCCCGGCTGTCATTTGTCTACCTTTGACAGTCGTTACAGGTAGTCAGTGGCCCAAAAAGTCTGATAACTAGTCTTATCAAAGTGGTATCGTATTACCCAGTATGAACTGGGTTGTGGAGGTCAGATAGGTAGTCGCTCCATGTAAAATACTGGTACTCAGCTGCATCCGGGTAGACTGGAAGCCGACCCCAAAATAATTGAGAAATGGCTAGGCAGATGATGATGACAATCGTCGGGCAGTAGCCCACTAGACACAACACCCACCCGTTTGATCGGAGGATCCTTCCTTATCAACGGAGGCATTTTTGACAGCAGTCATAGCCTAGGGGTGTGACCATCAGACTGCCAAATCATAGGTCTCGAGTTCGAACCCAGGACACGCACCTCTGTTTTTTCGGATTCCTGTGCGTATTGTATAACAAGCTGACCCGCGCAACTTCGTCTGGGTCACATAATATAACTTACAACATGTCATTTTGTGCATTCAATTACCTACGAACAAAAACCGTTTAAAATCAATATTGCTTACCTCCCATAACATACGGCGTGATAATATGTAGCCTAAAGCCTTCCTTGTTTTACAAAGAACATTTTTGCTGAATTTCAATTCAATCTATCCAGTAGTTTTCGCGTCAAGCCGTAACATACTCACAGACAAAAATTCTAAAAAAGTCACTTTTTGTCATCAGTTACGTTTTTCTAACAAAAGCGACTTATTTTTTCTTGAAAATTCTCAATGTACAGTTTTTCTTTTGTTACTGTTTTATTATATGTATAGATTATCACTTGGTCTCAATTATCAATTACAGCATGCCTGAGAGATATTCTCGACGGCATATAAAGCCAACTCAGAGGCTCAGGTGCGGCATAAAAAATCTGACACCAGGTTAGGCACTAACTACACGTTAAAGAAAGAAAGAATGGAAATTGAGGAACTTTGCACCCTAGTCATTATACCTTTAAAGCCTCATTTTCCTTCAAATTATTTTCGGGTAGCTCAAAACAATGTATCTAAATAAATTGGTTCAAATTAATATAAAGCACTTAAACAATTTCTGTGTCCAATGAAGAGTGACATCATAATATGTAGACGGTCGTCTATTTCAATTTCAAATATTTAATTGGCTTTTGTTTAACGGTCGGATATTGTGTAATATGAAGTACTAGCGGACGTCACGCGGTTTCACCCGCGTAGTTGCCGTTACGAGTCTCGAGTACAGGGATAAATATAGTCTATGTTACTCGCTGATAATGTGGCTATCCATTACTCAAAGAATTTTAAAAATCCATCGAGTAGTTTTAGAGTTAAATCGTAACAAACAAACAAACAAAATATCAAATCTTTCCTCTTTATAATATTAGTATAGACTAGCGGACGTCCCGCGGTTTCACCCGCGTAGTTCCCGTTCCAGTGGGAGTACGGGGATAAAATATAGCCTATGTTACTCGTGGATAATGTAGCTTTCAAATGGTGAAAGAATTTTTTAAATCGGTCCAGTAGTTTTTGACCGGTCCGGTGTGACTCGCATCCAGCGGATTCCCGCAACCTTCACCAGGTCATCGGTCCACCTAGTGGGAGGCCTTCCAACGCAACGTCTACCGGTTCGCGGTCGCCACTCCAGAACTTTTCGGCCCCATCGGCCTTCCGTTCTGCGAGCAATGTGCCCTGCCCACTGCCACTTACCTAAGTTTGACAATTCTTCGGGCCACGTCGGTAACTGGTTCTCTCTTGGTTCTCTTCTTCCAAACTTCTCTGTTACTCGTCATCTCAGCATTCACCTCCTTCCTAGCCATATTATCCTTCAAACAGGTCATCCATCGTTTCTTTGGTCTTCCTCTACTCTTATACCCATCTACATTCATACTCAGTCAGATGGACAATGAATGCTTTGATTAGTTACTAGCGGACGTCACGCGGCTTCACCCGCTTAGTTCCCGTTCCCGTGGGAGTACGGAGATAAAATAGCCTATGTTACTCGCTGATAATGTAGCTATCCATTGCTGAAAGAATTTTTCAAATCGGTAGAGTAGTTTTAGAGTTACATCGTAACAAACACACAAGCCGTGTGGTATCCGGCAGAGTAGAATAAAACCAACCCATTCCCCCCACTCACGGGTGTCGTATAAGAAGACTAATGTCTGAGGCAGAACACCTTGCGCCTCCGTAGAGCAGAGAATGGGCAGCAGCGTTTTCTGTTAGTCTTTCATCACTGCGATCTCCAATCCGTCTGCCAAGCGTGGAGATTACGGCAAATTCCTCCCATCATGGGAGAGGCTTATGTCCAGCAGTGGACGTTATGGGCTGTTGTTGTTGTTGTTGTTGAAACACACAAACAAACATAAAATCGAATCTTTCCTCTTTTAATTATTATGCTTTTATTAGTTACATACAACACTTTGTTCCTGAATGTATTTACATTTATTTATTTATTTATTTTATTTATTTAAACTTCATGTACAAGAGTGGTACATAGGCGGACTTATTGCCACAAGGCATTCTCTACCAGTCAACCTTTGGGTTAAATAAGAAAACATAGTGATAGGGTACAAAATAATGTCTAAAAAACTAACTTATTGTTAACGAGAATTAATATACTTATATTGATACTAATACACATATACACATAAAATAAACTAATAGATAATCTATCAAATACAAAAATTAAAAATTAAATAGCGATAAAACTAATAATAATTATTATGACTCGACTTCGATTTGAGAGCTATTTAGTCTGACTTAAATAGTAAGTACGAACTTTTCTTTTGAAAGTGAATTTGCTTTCAGCCTTTTTGATGCCAAAAGGTAGCGCGTTCCAGAGCTTTATAGTAGAGATAGCGTAAGAATTTGACATAAAACCTGTACGGTGTGAAGGAATTTGGAGAAGTAGATTCTTTGAAGCACGAAGGTTACGACTATGAGAATTTACATTTAAATTACATTCTGAGGGCTTTAATGTGGTGCGTCTAAGTTCATCATCATAGTGACTGATCCATGAATCTCCAGGATATTGTACCATCAATATTTCAAATCAAGTGATTATGTTTCTGATCTGTTTATACTACATATCATGTGCACGGATAAGCAAGATGGATATAAAGGTATTCCAGGAACATTATGTATGCTTTTAATGATTAAACTGCCTTTTCTGCTTCGGGAAACCACGTACTAATATCCAATCATAAAATTATATTCTAAGGAGTTTCGTATCTTCTTCAAGTACAACTTTAATCAAACTCGTCACCGTAAAGCCTCTAATACTACCAACACGTACACATAAAAACTTATTTTATTACCTAAAGCACAGAATACAGTCATAATGGAACAAGTACCAAGAAAGCATCTAAATATCTTCTAACTTCCAAGAGCTTGATTGACCTCATTTGAGAACATTTAAATGAAACAATAAAAAAAGTTTATTACTAGGAATGGATCTCACCCCGAATGGCTAAGTACTGTTATAGGGTAGCATAGTAGTACTACTAATAGTACACCCACATATCGCCAGTAACGTTGGAGTCCCATGTAATTGGGGGCGACCCTATTGCCTTCCTTCAACCGGGCAAAAATTCAGGCTCCGTGGCTGCTTCTTATTAAAACCCAATAACACTTTGCCCAACCATGAGTCGAACCCAAGACCTCATCCCCACCATTCGAGCTTGCGACCGCTAGACCAACGAGACAGTAAATAAAAAAGTTTATTACTGAGATAGATTTATGACTATGTTCATAATTATTTATATCATGGATCGCGGAAGACGTGGGTGTAAATGGTCCAATAGACAAGACTGCTCTGTGTTCTATGTTCGTCCCGGTCAAGTCCCTATGTCAATTATGACGTCGCAGCTTTAAATTGTACGAATGATTAACTTGAATTGGACTGTGGGATACTTTCTGGTTAAAATGCAATGAGGATAAATTGTGTCCAGAAAGTTACTATCAGTAAAATTAGGATTTTGCCATGTACCTAGGTGGATAACCCAGATGTAGGTGGTTGTACATTGTTCATACTTCCTGAAACCAGGAAATGTCGAATTTTAATGCTTTTCCTTCTATTTTAATCGACATGTTTCAGTACCGTTACCGACCTAATTTTTAGCTTTCGTGACGCGTCTTTCAGCACTTAATGTTCGGAAAAAACGATGAGACCTACACAAACATGTCAAGTTATTAATGTAAGTCGGGCAACGTCCGCGAGTGCGCCGGCGCACCAGTCCCGTGACGTCACGCCGCCGCCCGCGCCAATTCCAACTCATCATAAAAATTACGATCCGGTCTCTACTCGATATGATTACCAGCGACCAATCGCGATGGCTCACACGCACTATACTTATGAAGTTATGATCTACAAAACCTCCATACGGTACTGCAAATGTTATGAGGAATATGAGGATAGCGTTAAGTTATGTAAATCTCGGATCAGTTGATCTTATTGTGGGCTGCGGGTGATTGTTCGCCGCGGGTGTCTGTTGTCGTTTCGGCGGCGGAGTGGTGCGGAGGTCGCGCCGGCTAATTGACTCGACCGGCGGCCACAGCGGCCGCGGGAAACAGTGGCATTGTGAAAACCGGCGCGCGTACGCGTGTTTTTCGCGCGGACGCAACGCGCCATCTGTGCGCGATCTCCCAGACGGATAATATCGCATGCGCGCGCGCCGCACCGGTGACAATTTCGCATTTCGAAATCTCCGCGCGATTGCAGCGAACGTTGTTCCGTTGCGCTGCCGGCCGTAGTATTTACGCGCTTAGTACTAACAGTGGTTACGTGAAACTTGCGACTAGAGTGGAAGCGATGACCTCGCCGCCGATACCATCGTCCGGCTATAATGTTGACAGTTCGACCGATGAGGTGGTTTTGTGTTTGTTTTTCGTCTGTCGATTACGGTTGGATGCAATTTTTTGTGTGTTATAGTGCGGGGCATTCGCCTAAGTTTTTCCACGTCGTGCACCTTGTTCTTTGTTTATCCGTGTGTGGCGGTGGCGCCCGAGATAACGTCGCGTGCGGCTGACCCACATCAGGCCCGGGTTTGCACAAGGTGTGTGCGGATATTTCGAAATTTAACCCGTGGAGGCAGTGCCGGCCGGGCGTCGTTAAACACGCGCCGATAACACCGACTCGTATTTGTGCACGTGTTTGTTTTGTGCCCGTCAACTCGCGATGTGTTTCCGATTACAATCGTCAGTTTACAAATTGAATCGATATCGAATTCCGTCGTGATCGGCTGTCTCGATCCGTGTTATTGTATTATCTCGGTAGCGGTGAGCAATAAACAAAGGATTTCTCTATTATGTTATCTAGCTTACGGCTGTGGGGAAAACAGATACGACTGTGTGCGAGACTTGAATAAAGCTAGACTCTTTGTCCGACCCACAGAGTACCTAATATAAGTTGACCTCACCGTGAGCGCTAAAAGTACAAAAAATGATGACGACACGGTGTGACTGCGGAGTTCGGATTAAATAAAACATGTCTGTAGTGTTTTTCGCGTTACCCAACTGGACACAAAGGATTAAACATCACTTTGAACGTATGTTTTTTAAACTCGGCGACACTTAGCCAAAGAGCTTTTGCACATTCAATAGTCGAACACCCTCATAACTGTCTGTTTATTTGTTTATTAGCTGAAATAACTCAGTGATGATATGACACAGAAATAGCCCTTTATTTGTCTGGCAGTTACGCGCCAAATAATGTAAGTTGCTGTCAGCTTTTTCCAAGCTTCGTTAGCTGGCTTTCAACCTTAATGGAAGATGCTGATTATCCTAAATTACTCGTGAATTATTTAGTGCGCTCTAAAGTGTATTTTCAAGTCATCAGAATTGTGGAAACGTTATGAATTTCCCGACACTCTGCATCCATATTGGAAGCTTCGAAAATTTATTTACTTTATCCTAAGAATGTTGACATAATGCGAAAGATAGGATATCGATGTCAGTGTTAGTTTAAGAGCTTTCTGACATAAAAACATGCAGACTATCCACAAAGGACGCCTTCAGCTAATCGATTTACGACTTTATCCTCGTCGGTATAAGGTTTAGTGTTATCCACGTATAGAGTGATTTAACATATGGATAGGCCAATAGCCTCCCTTCTGAAGCCTTGATCTCTCTACTCGGAATATTTCGGTATGACTCACGAACTATGCTGTATTTACATATGATACAAATGCTACAATCAGTGTGAATTGTTTGTGCGATAACTAACAGTATGCAGTTCTAAATAAAGGTGATAATTCCATGGTTATGTGACAGAGCTTGCAGTTCTGTTTAAGTTATATAGCTAAACGAGTTTATGTAATGGCGACATTGTAATCATATTATGCGAATTATTTGTTATAACAGTAGTTGCTCGAGATAAGGATTTTTTCCTGTAAGTGGACGTTATGAGCGTCGGTTTTATGTGCCATAACTTGCGTACCTAGATGTAATAAACATGGAGCTATGTAATAACTTCGTGTCTCACTGTCTAAAGAAATTTCTTAGAAAACATTTATTTTAGAAAATTTAGATCTTCTGATAAGTTTCAAGGTAATCTGATCAGGTCATCAGATTTTTTTCATACAAAGTTGGTCATTCTATAGTTTGATACTTCAGTGATTTGAAGGTTTCAATTTAGTTAAGATTTGATCCATACAAAATGAGTTCGTTTTGAGAAGAAAATCGTGTGCAACTCTTCCCTTGGATGAGATGTGATAGAGATTACTTAGAAAGGGCACAGCAGTTACTCCTTGAAGACGTATTAGGAAGTTCAAGTTATTTATTTCATAACAAAATACATTTGTGTCGAAATATTTACACAGTATAGATACACACAATAAGCACATAAACAATTATAATATAAGTAACCTCGTTCCTCACCAGAAAGTCTGTAAAATTAAAAATACTAACTTTACAAATATTATTATTCTTATTGGCACAGAAAAACAAAGTCAAGTCAAGACAAAAGTTCCTAGCAGGGACAGGGCAGTACAGCCATTTCTAAAGAGATTTCAAATAAAAAATGAGTTGCTTAGCCAATATAATATTGGAAAGTTAAATAGATAAACAATGGATTGGCTCTGATCATCAATAGAAATCCAATATTCATCAAGAGGTTTTCTATTTATTTAATTCAAAATTGTATTTGTGATGTACTATGCCCCGCTGTACTATCACCTAAAACCAGATATATGAACATGGACGAAGTAGAAAAAGTATGTGTGGATGGATAGGTGGCGTTCTGTAGTTTCTGCCTACCCCCTTAGAAAATAGGCGTGAGTGAGAGAGAAGATAAATGAGTAAGAGTAGGTACTATCATGTTAATTATCCGTGATAAATCACAGCCAAAAACAGGATAGTAAATTCCAAATCATATTAATAACCGCAGAGGAAGTACCCACCTATTAGTGGCTTATTGCACTATTCCCCCCCCTAAGAGAATCCCCTTATAGTCTAAGATCCCTTAAAGAACGACCTTCACCGAGCTGGCTGGATGAAAAGTATTTTATATCAAATTAAATATGTCAAAAATTATATTGCAAATGGGTTGTCTAAAAATTTCAGTCCAGAATACAATTTTTTTTTTCAACCTTTCACTGGTTCTGCCTGACTCATCAACGCCCAGCCCAAACCCTTAGACCTAGAAAACTGAAATTTTACACAGTGGAGACCTAGAAAACTGAAATTTTACACAGTGGTTCTCTTTATAATGTAGACAAGGAATAAGGAAGGATTTTTCGAAATTCAACCCCTAAAGGAGTTAAAAGTTTGTATGAAAGTCCATCAGTTTTAAAGTTCGGATCTTGAAATTTTGTGTTTAGGCTGACGATTGAAAATTAATTTATACGTGTCTCAGCGTTTTTGATAATTCCACCCCCAAAGGGAAAAACAAGTTTCCCCCTTTTAGTTGGTAATTAATAATTACATGTATCAGCTTTTTTAAAAAATCATCCTAGAAGAGAAATAATGATAATTCTGTGAGAATAATTCAATTCATAAAAGTATGCAATTTGTCATCAATGTTTTCTTATGACGTTATTACGTAACATTATATCGTCCATAAACCCACTTTACAGACAACCATTTTTTTCTTTGGTCTTCCTGTTTTGATGGATGGAGAGGTCTCCATCCATCAAAATCCATCAAATTTATATTCATCACTATTTTAGCCACATGTGTTGCATCTAGTCGTAGTATGTTATTACCGTAGAACAGTAACAGCAGATCAATCAACTACCAAATCAAGTTACCGATAAGTATGAGTAACATACGTTTGTCCGTTTCGCAACTGTAAGTGCACTTTCACTCAAGGCCGAAAATAACCAATATAAAATGAGTGGGCCACTGTGTAACCGGTTGCAGTAAGTCAATTATACGAGCAGGAATTTGGTACAAGATAGTTGTACATTGGTATTTTTTGGTACCGTTATACAGTGTGCAACAACGCCTGTTTTCTTTAAAGAAATAGGCAGAAGTGTTAGTTATACTACATGTAGTGCACTACATTTAACCAGTTATGTATATGACTTTCACGGTTTTTCACTAAAGTACTTACGGGATAATTAATATCCGTGATTTTCTTTTGTTTCTATAAGCTCCCGATGTTGGATAGTGTACAGGTTACATCCGGAGTTATTTACTACACAGACCTTGTAGAAACTAGAACAAATTTCCGTGCGTTCAAGCGTTTTTGCCATACCTATTATTGGAATCAAATATAACTGCTCACAACTTAGGACCCATTAATGTTAATATTTTATCCGTGGTGCTAGGCAACTGGGCCTATCCCAGTTGTAAACGTCCCTTTGCGCCTATTGGCCTTGTTTCTTTCTGTCTCCTGCTGATATGGAGGGAAGTGGAAATTACGGATTTTCCTACTCCTCCGCTATACTTTTCTGATTAATTTCGTTGCGGGATCCAAGACAGTTAAATTCATTCTCTGGGACTTCGTCGAGCTTCATTGTCTCGGCGCTTTTCTGGTGGTCGCCACAGTTGATTCTGGCTTTCAGGAGTTTCAGTGGTTTGGGAAAAGTGTGGCGGGCTTGTCCCAAAAAAAAAAAAGCTCCCGATGTTTCGACGCTGTATTCTCGCGATCATGATGCTTGAAACAGCGTTGAAATAACGGGAGCTCATAGAAACAAAAGAAAATCACGGATATTTTCCCGTAAATACTTTATGCGTAGTTATGTATAAGTTCCATGTAATATGGGGCGAACCTATATTGCCATCAGCCGGGCACAAATCCAAACTCCGAGATGTTACTAAGAAATTCTTGGTGGAAAATACTATTATTGCTTTAGTCTAAAGATAAAATAGTTTATTTAGCCTTATTTTAGAACGCAGTTTGTCTGCGGTTTTCCTTATTCGGTTTCTAGTCTAATAATAATAGTCAGAACATGAATTTAGCCAAATTATATTGAATCACGTTAATTATAGCATGAAATATTTTTCCTACTACATCATATCGTAAACACAAATTCTTGTTATCACCAGTTACCATTCCACCCAAAATAAATATAAAAATATCACCCATATTAATATTTTAATTTGCAAAGTACCAACAAATCCTTTCACGATGCAGCCATTTTAATTAAAATAATGGCCGTTTATTTATTTAAAGTGGTCATAAGCGTTGCTTTAAACGTGTCAGTTTCAATGTATTTAGATCAGTTTTAATTGTACACGTCGTATTAACAGTCACGCTTTGAACTTAATTATGTAATTAAGAATTATACTCGTACCGTACCCATTATGTATGGGCCTTTTACGCGGATTTGAATCTGGGTTTCGATGTTTTTGTGGTCTCCTAAGCCTAATCAGAATGTGATTTTTGCACGGTTGGGACAAACAGGTTTCTTCTCTATAACAGGGAGGGAGTAAGGTGTTATCCGCCATGCGGGTTCAGTGGGTGTCACATGTCGAAGTTCGAACTTATGGTCCCTAGGTCAACCCGTTTTGTAGTGATATTGATCTTTCTCATTTTCGGTAAGCAGTGCGTGGTGATGAAAAAAATCCGGTCCAGCCAAACATTTTCACGTAATTTTAGCTAATGGCTATTTCAGAATTTTTTTATTCACAAAATACATACCTATTAAGTTTTAACTGATGCTGTGACGAAAGAAAGACACGTCTATCGTCATTCTTCACGACAACTAGATCTAAAATTAATTTGTCCACGACTAGATTAAGCCGCCCAAAAAAACTATAATCTTCAGTATTAAAATAGTAAAAAAGTAGTCTCAGTGAGACACAAAAACTACCTACCAACATAATCTGAACGACAACATCGCGATACGCACTCGACCGCAACGGTCACTCACCTCTCAACCTGATTTATTACAACAACCTTCTTTACAACAAAACCAAGGACAATACAGCAATGGTGGCCCACTGGTAACGCTCCCAACTTACGAATTTAACTCACGACCTTTGGCGCATTACTTTGTGTCATTTCATCACCACTGCTCTCAAAACGATGAAGGGAAACATCGTGAAGGAACCAGTCCTAGAAACAAAAATTCAAAAACCGGCCAAGTGCGAGTCGGACTCGCGCACGAAGGGTTCCGTACCATTATTTAAAAACATTAGACAAAACTGCAAAAAAATCACGTTGTTGTATGGGAGCCCCCCTTAAATATTGATTTATTTCTGTTTTTAGTATTTGTTGTTATAGCGGCAACAGAAATACATCATCTGTGAAAATTTCAACTGTCTAGCTGTCACGGTTCATGAGATACAGCCTGGTGACAGACAGACGGACAGACAGACGGACAGACAGCGAAGTCTTAGTAATAGGGTTCCGTTTTTACCCTTTGGGTACGGAACCCTAAAAATTGTGATGTTCACCAACCCACTATGGGCCCGCGTGGTGGATATTGGCCCACTCCTTGACGTAGAGAGGAGTCCTGTGTCGTAGCAATGGAAACTTTTTTATCTTATCCTGTTCTGTCCCACTGTCTACCTCCACTTCATCCAATTCGGACCCGCGCGTCCTCCTTCCACTTCTAACATAACCTACTCAATGAAATCATTATATGCTGATCATGTTTAAGCTAAAGACTACACGTAGTTTACTTACTGTAAACATTGTACTACGGCTTAGTTAGTTCTGCCTCACTTGTAATGCGAGCGATCATGTGTCACTTTCCCGCTAATGTAAATTCGTTAATGTTGGAGCGAGATGGCGAAGACGTTCAGAATCTAGACTTGGCTGATCGAGAGAAAGTACGTATTGTACGGGTGTAAGTTAGTTATGTGGGTAAATTGGAGTCCCACGTTGGTTGGTGACTTGGTGATTATTGGATGTAAAAATCTTGTTAGAGTTTGATCGAAATTAAACAAGCGTGAACTATGGGGTATTCTAATTGGTATCTAGATCTACTCTGAAGAGATAGTATTACTAGAGAAAATTAGCACTGGCTCTGTTTGGTCTAAAATGCCTTAAAAATCAGAAAGCTTTTAAAATAATATTTAGCACTAATTAATGACTCAGCCCAAGTGTCGCAGATAACTGCTGGAAATAGGAAGGTGTCTCACTCCCGATTTTTTCAACATACGTATCGTATCCAAAGACCATCTAAATGAAATCGGGATAGATTCTCGATAGTTATTTGAAAGCCAAAATCGGTATGGACATGTGATGAAAATAAATGAAACACATGTGACTAAAATAGTGCTGAATATAGGTAAATGTTTATACATGGAGAATTGGAGAGGGAGAGGAAGACTTTAGAAAAGATGGATGGATTGTGTGAGGAATGATATGAAATAAAACGGAGTCAATGATAGCGTAACGATTGATAGGAGCAATGGTAGAAAAAACGTGTTGCTCCGACCCCAAGTAAGATAGGTAGGAAGATGGTAAAAGCCAAAACATGTCGATACCGTAAACCGACACCATCATCTGCCTAGCCTTTTCCCAAGTTTTTATTGGGGTTGGCTTCCAGTCTAACCGGATGCAGTTGAATACCAGTATTTTACATGGAGCGACAGCCTATCTGACCTCCAGAACCCAGTTAGTAGGTACTGGGTAATATGATACCCCTTGGTAAGACTGGTTGTCAGACTTTTTGGGCCACTGACTACCTGTAACGACTGTCAAAGATCACAAATGACAGCCGGGACCAACTGCTTAACGTGCTTTCCGAGGTACGGAGGAAACTCAGTATGTAATGGGTGGTCACCCATCCACAGACCAACCTAGGCAAGCACGGCTTAATCTAAAGATCCAAGAAAGAGGCTGTTATTATTTAGCCACGAGCTCCTCACCGACACGTAAACAATAGATTGCTGCTCATTATAGTACATGCATCGTTAGTCGCGCTTCAAAACACATTACATAACTATTGATGTACACAGCATTTCTCTTGAAGTGTAAAAAATAAAAATAATTAGTTATAAATTATTGGTCTTGCACAACCTGTACGAAACTACATTACTTATTTTGTACGATACAAATCGACCAATTAAATATTATCGCGATCAAAATATTTTACAAGATTTTCTCGTGCCTTGTCCGGTGGTATAAGAACCCAGGAGGTTCGATTTCCACGTCAGGTGAAGTGTTATTGAGACTCTCCAACAGGTTTTACTAATTAGCTCCGGAACCTGGAGTTGTGGCAATAGCCCTCTTTTACATTTTACTAAGTAGCTCCGGAACCTGGAGTTGTAGCAATAGCCCTCTTTTACATTTTACTAAGTATATCCGGAACCTGGAGTTGTGGCAATAGCCCTCTTTTACATTTTACTAAGTAGCTCCGGAACCTGGAGTTGTGGCAATAGCCCTCTTTTACATTTTACTAAGTAGCTCCGGAACCTGGAGTTGTGGCAATAGCCTCTTTTACATTTTACTAAGTAGCTCCGGAACCTGGAGTTGTGGCAATAGCCCTCTTTTACATTTTACTAAGTAGCTCCGGAACCTGGAGTTGCGGCAATAGCCTCTTTTACATTTTACTAAGTAGCTCCGGAACGTGGAGTTGTGGTAATAGCCCTCTTTTACATTTTACTAAGTAGCTCCGGAACCTGGAGTTGTGGCAATAGCCCTCTTTTACATGCGTCTTACGAAATGTGTATGTTCTTTAGTTACACATCTGCTTTCACCTTTCCGGATTACAATCGTGATTTTATGTTATGTTTTAAGTAACTGTTATTTAATCTTTGACGAACAAGATATAAATTATAACTATTTGGTGTAGCGTATTAGAAACCGCGCAATAACAATGTTTTTAATGTCACTCGTGTGAATTTTCACACAGTTCTAAGTTATTATATATTTTAGATCTTTTGTATCGTCGGAACAGGAGTCTTATGCGCATACGCAGCGCATTGAACTTTTTTTCGTTTATTTCAGTTTTTTTGTTAAGTAAAAATCTAAACACTAGGTAAATTTAATGAGCTAAAATTATATGAATACAACGAGATTATTATTAAAATATTTTTGTGAAACTTTGAGGAAGCAATTTTAACATCTTGATAAAATCATAGAAAATAAATCAGTCCTTTCATTTTGGATAGTCAGGTAGGTACTGCTGATTAGTTAATCAAATATTGATTGACATTAGTGCCGTTATTCTAATTTAACGGCAATTTATTTGAAGTCATTTATCAACACTGCCATAGTATTCAGCGCAACATTTTCAATTGTTTTCTTTAGAAATTAAAACTGATAAACCTGTATTTTTTCATCAAAATATATCCAACCGAAATATCAACCTCAGATTAAAGAAATAGGGTATCAACGATATTTTTCACAACGTTGAACACACTTTATATACTTCTACATAGCATAACATCACACCTGTAATCCCGAAAGTTTAGGCAGAAGTGTACCTAATAGTACCTACACCCACATTTCACCAGTTATGTTTAAGCCCCATGTAAATGGAGGCGAGCCTATTGCCATCAACCGTGCTCAAATCAAGACTCCGTGGCTGCTACTGAAAAATTCCTGATGGAAAAACCGAATATATAATTAACATTTTGCCCGAACCGGGAATCGAACCCATGATCTCATGCTCAGCAGTCGTGCCTGCGATCACTATAACAACGAGGCAGAATTTATAGTTCGGTTCAAACTTAATGGCGGCTCGGAAGTTAGCTGCAAGTGACGGCACAGTATAAATATGGACAGTACGGAAACTACCTACAAACGCTCGAAACCGCACACTCACACAAACATGCGCATCGACGGGGCGCGGCGCGGCACGCACTACTGACAGCACCGCAACGTTCGCTTAAAGGTACTGTCCATATTACTGTGGTGGCGGTCTGCGCATTAAACAGACAAAACGATGCGTCTTCTGCGCCCCTTTGATACCTAAAATTGTTGTCTGTGCAGCATTACATTAGATGTACCGAATCACCATAAAGTTTAAAGCATTATTCCTGCGCAGATCATCACTCTCAGGTAACTTCCGAGCCGCCATTAAGTTTGAACAGAACCATACTTCTAATAAGATAAGTATATAAAAAACCGTCATGGTGGCAGGTTGTGTTGTATTGTCGCTCATACTCATACGCCTACACAATCAAATAGGGCAAGGTCATAGTGACCTAAGATAAGTCCGCTATTACAACACATATATGGGTAGTGTCAAATTTCGAAGTTCTTTAGGTAGTTTTTTTTTTGGCTTACCGGAATTTCGAAGCTTT
The DNA here is from genome assembly GCA_905147715.2 of Xestia xanthographa. Lineage (NCBI taxonomy): Eukaryota > Metazoa > Arthropoda > Insecta > Lepidoptera > Noctuidae > Xestia > Xestia xanthographa. The sequence continues at coordinate 7,496,839 of LR990660.1, read as the reverse complement.
GATTTGCTTACCCAATAGGCTAGTTTAGTATATAAGTTACAATCATATTCTTTACAGAAAAAACCCCGTAAATATGATACATTAAGAATAAAAAAAAAGTCTGGAACCACTACAACTCACACTAAACGTGTCATTGACACTGGCTTCGCCACCATCAGGGGTTTTAATTTTGATAACATGAAAAATTTGTCGCTAATTAGTCGAAATTTGTCGCCAAATATCAGAATTCGTCGGTCTATATATAGTTGGCCGATCTGGAGAGAGTCTCCCCAGCTTAGCCACATTTATATCTCAAAAACTAGGGCACCTAGCGAAGATCTGTTTTCTCCCATATTTTGTCGCCAATTAGTCGAAATTTGTCGCCAAGTTACAGATTTAATCGGGTCTTAGTTTAGAAGGTATAATGAGTTCAATTAGTTAGGTATAAGTAGTCCAAGAGCTAGATCGAAAGGATTTAGAGAGTCCATTCGATCTAGCTCTTGGACTATACCTTCAAATTCATCCCTCAAAATTGTAGTGATGAAGGTGAAACTTAGTATGGAAGTTTATCATTTTGACGACGATAATAAATTGACCGATATCAACACCCGCTCAACATAAAGTACTCAAGAATATTGATGACGTCACGGTCATCATAACACTTGCAGTTAATGTGATCATTTAACGCGACTACGCGACGCTGGACCAGTCTTTATTAGGGCGTCGTCGCACCGGGCGGTCGTGACCGCGATTCCACCGGTTCCCGTTAAAAAACGCGCGAAAGTCATGCGCGATTTTCTGTGAACCGTTGCTAGGCGACGGGGAACGTGATGAATAAATCGAGCGATGAACAGAACACTTGAAGCGTAGAGAAATTCTTTTTCAAATTGATTATTTTCAGGTCTGCTATTCAAAGATTTCTTATTGAAACTAACAGTATTATAGCGACAATGCACTCTAAACTTGACGATACTTTAAATATTTCTTGCGGAAATGTTTCTGAGAATCAATTGCGATTTGCACATAAGTAGACAAGAACAAAAGCTATTGAATTTGTCGCGGAGTCGTCGGCCCGTGTATTCTAGGCCTAAGACTTCGCGAGCATAATTGGACACAATTGAACGGGACCGTCGCTGATTTAGAGCCAATATGGCCGCTTCAGTTGAAATAACAATGCCTATTTTAATAATAAGGAACTATTATTGTCTCCCAAGCCCCACTTGAGCGTTTTAAAGGCGTCTGATTCTCAATTTCTAACCGGTGTTTACCGGTTCAATTGACGTTGATGGTTATTTAAATTACTGTAATTGTTGAGCCCTTGTAATGACTGGTGTCTCGATTGTGGGTCGTGGGTTCGAAGCTAAGCAGGCACTTAACGTACTGTTAGTTATTTCATCACCACTACTCTCAAAATATTGTAGGTGGCTAAATAATAACAGCCGCTCGGGTTTATCTTCAAGTTAAGCCGCGTTTGCTTAGGTTAGTCCGTGGATGGGTGACCGCTCATTACATACTGAGTTTCCGCCGTGTCTCGGAAAGCTCGTTAAGCCGTTTGTCCCGGCTGTCATTAGTAGATCTTTGACAGTCGTTACAGGTAGTCAGTGGCCCTAAAAGTCTCACAACCAGTCGTACCAATTGGTATCGTATTACCCAGTACTGACTGGGTTGTGAAGGTCAGATAGGCAGTCGCTCCATGTCAAATACTGGTATTCAGCTGCATCTGGTTAGACTGAATCCGACCCCAATATAACTGGAATAAAGCTAGGTAGGTGATAACTCTCGAAATAGTGAAGTAAAACATCGCGATGATATCCATGAATACCATCCCTCACTCCTCGTGGTGGATATCGTCCGACTCGCTCCCTCTAACAGAGATCAGCCCTGTGTCCCAACAGTTGGACCTTCTTAGACTGATAATGCTTGTACTTAAACGCTGAAACGTGTTTCCCAAGTTGCATCACAATTCGTACGTGTTATCGCACGATTTCATTTAAGTATGAGAACGTAAATGGAAGGCTGTGCGTGCATCATACAAATGTATCATGCAACAGTTGTCTAATGGAAAATGCTCATGTTTGTCTTTTGTTATTAATGTTTCACGCACTCTTGAGCAGATAATATACGCGATAATTCTTATATGTTTGACATTGTTCGCTCTCAAATCTATCCAATATGGATTTCTTTAAAAAAAACTGTTGTTGGTTGCTGCTTGTCCAGATCTCCTAGTGGATTAGACTCAGAAGTTAACAACCTGGAGTTGCTCCACAGAAAAACTGCCATAAAATCGTCTTAGCCGGTAGCGATTTGGCATTGAGCCTATAGTGTAATTTTGTGGTTAATAGCTTAGGTAATTGTCCCCATAGATTTAGGAGATTTCTTCATGTTTAGGGGATTTTTGAATATAACATTATTGAGGGTTTTTTTTGAGGAGAACTTGAAAAAGCATGTTTTTATTAATTGATGAATTCAAAGATAGGCTCTTTGAATTCTGTTCTGTTCTTTACTATAGTAAATGTGGTTATTCTATAAATAAGTAGGTTTATTCTGGGTTCTCTAACCTTGTAAATAATTATGTTGTTCAAGCCAAAACACAGTAGTGCGGTTTCCCATAAAATTAGCATTCGTCTCATCACACCTGTTTGTTTCTAGAATAGTATAATTTTAGTTTTGTTACCGTGAGTAAATGAGAATAACAAACAAATAGAGATATCTTGGGAACAAGTTGCTACATTGAAATTACTAATTTAGCTTATCTTGTACTCGTTAGATAACTGATGGTTTGTTTGTGTAATCTTATAAAACTGAAATGCATCTAGTTTAAGAGCCTATACTACCTCAGATTAGCAACTCTATTTGTGGTGGTTCAAACTTCGTCTGTAATACTGTTAAAATAACGTTCTAATCAGCTTGCACTACAAAGCGGTTGTTACGTCAGTCACTGCGGCCGAATAGTGCGAAATGAGTGGTTTTTATTCTTTATAAAATCAAATTTTCGTCTAAATAAAAAATTAAGTCAACACGATGTTAGATAATATTGTTACCTATCTATTAGGCTAAAAATCATCATTAACTTCCGTAGGGTTTCAGAGATCCAACACAAAATAAGTGCAAAACGAGTTTTTTTTGTCTTTTTTTTATCGTGATTTTTTTATCCAATCGTGTTTTCGCTTCAACAGATTTAATGATTATAAGTCCAAGTTTAATGGTGTCCAAATAGCGAACTCTTAGGTCTTATAGATACCGAGATCTAGATCGCCCAATATCACCAAAACAGCAAATACAGGCTCTTAAGATTGCATTTTTATTATGTTTTGAGGAAACTAGGTGACATTTATAATGTTAAGTCCGTACTGATTCTGAATGTTTATTTACCGGTTTAGTAAACACGGTCGCCTATTGTTCTTCGTGATTCACCATAGCAAATGAAGATCATTATGAAATGTAACTAAGTATAAATATTCCTGTCAATGCATTCGCATTACTATACTGCCTGTCAAACAGCACTTCAATTCGTTACTCAGTTTTCTTTCAAACCTTTTTGAAGAAAATTCATGATTAATTTCTTCATGTTCTGGAAACGTTCGTCTGCTCTATAACGGAGATACCGCAATGTATGTTTTTGAATTGTCAACATTAATGACATTGCAACTGTGAGTGTGTTATGCAGATAATTGCAGATATTCGTCTCTAATGCATCATTGTCAGTAAATGTGGGACAAACTGTTTACGTTATTGGCTGAAGCAGTTAGAAGTTTTTTGTCTCCTTATTTGCTTAATCGGGCGTCAGATCATTAGCGAATAAAATGGTGTGGTTCCCACTTAAGGGCTATATATCCCTCAAATGGCTTAGCATGATCCTCCGTTACGCATAAAATACTGCAGCATTAATTTTGAAATAAATATACGGTAAAGTTGGGGATTAATGCTAAGTCCTATGTGTGACGAAAACACGATTCCATAAACTTTTCTCGATAGGAAAAAATTCCAAAGTTACCTCTAAATCGAACAATAAATCGCTGGTATTCAAAAAGTACTTCAAATTAGATCATGAAACTTTGCATACTAACGTAATTGCTCATAAAGCAGGTCTTATGTGTTTTATTTTTTTAGTCCAATCAATAGATTTTTTGTAAATCGTAAAAAACCACTCATTTCGCACTATTCGGCCGCAGTGACTGACGTAACAACCGCTTTGTAGTGCAAGCTGATTAGAACTTTATTCTAACAGTATTTAAAAAGAAGTTTGAACCACCACAGATAGAGTTGCTAATTTTAGGGTTAGAAGGGCCTTAAAGAGATTCTTCTTCGGCCTTTTTACCACCGCTATTGGGTTTAGCAGTGGAGATGAGGTAAAATGTCGTGGGGAAAGTTTTGAGTATGAATGTGGATGGGTATAAGAGTAAAGGAACCGTATGCCACCGATATGGCTACTAAAGTGGCGAGGGATGACGAGTAATACAGAAGTATGAAAGGAACTTCACCGGCCCCAAAAAAGTTGGAATAATGATGATGATGTCGGGTTTAATAGTGGATAAAATCTGTCAATAACTCCCAAGAAACGTTTTACAATCTACTGTTTACCATTATTCGTTAAAACAGTTCGAAGTGTTCGACATAAACAATTGTAAATACGAATCAGTTCATTTCTGTTGGTACGTAAGTTGTTAATTTGGAAACGTGAACTTGTAGTTAACGTAATTATTGAGTTGGTACACTGCTGATTTAACGTTCACTGTGTCTTTCTTGTCTATGTGAGACGATTGTTTATGCGGTTGTAGGTTTTTGTTGTCATGAAATTCGGTGAGTGTTTTCTTTGTGTGTTTAACTAGAAGTTGTGTCTAAAATCAGTATTCTTCAAGTGCTAGATTCAATTATAAGGATCAGACTGGCACTGCCGGGGTTGCGGGACTGTTCGAAAGAGATACCGTGGCCTTGGAACACAAAGGGCAATGAAGGAACATGGATGGGTTTTAGTCAGTAAAAGTCTGACACTCCCTCCTGCTCCGCCCAGAGCGGGAGGAGTCATGTGATCATTTCCCATCCGAAAAAAAAACAAGATAAGACTGGCAATGCAAACTCGTAAATAATGATGAGTCGTTTTTGTGTTCTCTTCGCTTTTCCATGCATAGACTATCGGTAGTTGTCATCAGTTTTTAACGGCACTGTGTCGCTGCTGGTGTGGCAGTAGTTTCATTCAAGCTTAAAAGCTCGGCTTGACCGCATAACTTGCTACTCTACATGATTTTAGTTAAGGTTTATGAGCAGTCTGCTTGCCTTAGGGGCATGTCGTATTGTTTGCCCCTAGCACACCACTGACTGGGTTACAGATCTCTTCTCTAAGAGAGGTAGCGAACTATGTCTTCGATTTTTTTGGTTCTAGGCCGAGGTGGTTTTCCAACGTTGTATGCCCTCACCTTTTTCTAAATGAGTATAATATTTGTTTGCAATTGACAGTTGGACTCTAAAGCTAAAACTTTTAGTCCTAGCTATCGCTGCAGAACAGGTTGTAACAAATTAAGCGCAATACCTATTAGGTGGTAATTCAGACCATCAAAATGGAGAATTTTTCCTAAGGAAATATGTATTCTTCATACTAAAAACGTCAGTCGATGCAATATTTGTATAGAAATTCTATTTTTTTTTTACATGATATTAGTAATTAAAAGAAGTTTTAATCATGCAATCCAGGTTTAACCTCTATTAAACACTTTAATACACTTGAGACACCTTTACCGCCAAAATCATCGAATGTCAAGCCAGCAAGATTAGTGATGTCCCACATAGCAACCTCACGTAGTGCTGTGCTGTTTCGGTTGTGTAGGTTTTCCGTTTTCTTCCGTCTATCAATAAGTATGTGAAGTTGTCTAGTTTAATGGTCTGAACTGAATCACCACGGTACACCCTGTATACAGTATTGCGAATCCACAAACAAGAAGTACACTGTAGTTGCAAATAAATGACTGCCAAGTAATCGTTAGCCAATTCACCTTAACATAACTTCTACTTTGTGATAAGCGGTTGATTTGTGTACATTCGATGCTTCAATTAATTCTCTGTAGTCGGTACTAATATGGATTCCTGCTATTGCGTCAACACTGGGTCACTGTGGTCGGTATTGCACACTTTCCTTTAATAGAACATGATCTTATGCCTACTGGATTACTTTTGCTATACAGTGAGTTTTCTCAGAGATAATTTTCTCTTATTTTCCGAAAACTTCTTCTGTTTCTTTATTATAGACTAGCGGACTTCCCGCGGTTTCACCCGCGTAGTTCCCGTTCCCGTAGGAGTATGGGAATAAAATATAGCCTATGTTACTCGTGGATAATGTAGCTTTCGAATGGTGAAAGAATTTTTTAAATCGGTCCAGTAGTTTTTGAGCCCATTCATTACAAACAAACAAACAAAGTTTTCCTCTATAAAATATTAGTATAGATGAGTATTGTCCAAAATTCAAAATTGTTTCAATTTTATTACATCTTGTAGAATGTCTCTGTTTATTCTTCAAGATGTAATTGAAAGAACTTTGACTTTCCCAAGTTGAGCAAAGTGTGTTATTGAGTTTTTCCATCAGGAATTTATCAGTAGCAGCCACAAGTCTGGATTTGTGCACGGATGGCAATAGGCTCGCCTTATTACAAGGGACTTAAACATAACTGAAACAACGGGAAATATTTTACTTTGGTAATTGACTGAATTACTTTGAAAATTCAATGTTTTAGGCTACCACGGATAAACATTTCGCTTAGTCAATAAACTTGCAGTGAAATCTGCAAGCTACAGCTACTATAAAAACGTAATTTGTCAAAAACAACATTCACACACTGTACGCTAAAACTCGAGATCAAAGCTGCATTGTTTACGATCGCGAAAATCGCACAAATATCGCCACGATTTATGAGCGCCGGTCTGTAAACACCCCGGTACTAGGCAGATTTGACACATACCTTTGCATTCTAAGTGAGAATTTATTGCGAAAAATCGAATTGGATTTGCTGTTCGAAAATCGGGGAAAAATCGTGCTTTGGTCAATGTTTCAACAAAGGATCATAAAGGGAGTTGTTTATTATCTAAATATTGATTTTGTTTTGAATCATTTCGTGTGTACGATGGGATTTCTGTGAGCAAAACCGACGAACTTCCATAAACTCTTTGATCCCCTGTTCAACCCCTTGAGAACTTTTAACAAAGAATTTTTGAAAATTCATCCCGAATTCTCAGAAAATCTGCTTCTAAAACTAGCAATTTTGGCTCCATATTGCCTATCAATGAATGAATGATTTCAAATCAAATAGACACAGATTATATTTTTCATTCATACATAACGTCTCTTAAAATCTTCCTAAGTGGAAATTAAATCAAATACTTATCAATGTAAATTAAAAACAAGGCTAGATAAAGCTATAATTAAAATAAAGAAGAGTCCGATTCATTATGCCAATCACACAAACTACTCGAATGTGCCAAATCGATCGACATTCGGATTTAGCATAATCAGCATATAATGTTCCCACTGCTGGGACACAGGCCTCCACTCTATTTGAGCGATTCGGATTTGCGTCGAATAATATAATGGTGATCGACTAATCCTGACTAATCCCCTCGGGATGTCGAGATATCCAGGATATTGACTAATGCATAACATCTATGCATGTATGTATGCGTAGTTTAGGCTGACGATACACTCAACGGTTGACCTGCCGCTATACGTTGATTTTGGATGATGTTTGAATTTGGAAGCTCCAAGAGCAGTTTGAATGCGGTGTGGTGCATGCGAACTCCTTGTGATATTTGTTGTTTTTTTTTATCAGGAGCAGTTTGTAAAAATGACAGATGTCAAAATGACACAAACAAAACAATTACAAACGTACTGAGAAGGATATCTATTGACACTTCGTCTCTAACCTTCAAAATAATTTCTTCTGGGGACTGTATTATAATTTATAATAGTATTGTAACAGCTGATAACTAATTTAAATCGAGCGTGAAGTCGTCGATGAACAATGCACATGCGCTACAAAGGCGCACATTGCAACACGACCTTGTGGTATGTTATACTAACTAATATTTTGCAACTGATAACAAACGTATGATATAATAGTGTGTCGTGAGTCGTGACAACTTGTTTGTAGGTAGGTGTAACGACCGCCTAAGGGCACTGACGTAACCTACCTTGCCCGAAACCTTGAATTTTTTAAACACACTTTGATTGCCAAAACGATTAACATCGTATTTAGAACTGTGTGAACATGTAATATGTGCTTATTATTGTCTGTGTGAATTTGAAAGGCAAATTCAAATTCGTAGACCGCTCGTCCGCCATGTTTGTTTGTGATGACGTCATAGAAACGTCAGAAAAACTTTATTGTGGCCACTAGAAGTATAATAAGTTGACTTTATTCCATAAATTATGTAGATGTTTATCTGTATTTTTTTTCTATGCAAACGTACCTAAATGTTGAATGGGAACGTGAAAAAATAAACCAGTTTTTGGTCATGCAATCGATCTTTTGCGTTATTGAATAGATTTTTTGACTTGTTTTCATTTACATAATAAAACTATTAACTACGTAGCTTTGTTTAAAGACCAATAAATGATTATTTCGTTCAAGATAACACTGAATGTCTAAGACTAGTTTTTATAACTAAGCCAAAGCAAACTGCAAGTAGATTAACACAAAATCAACAGTTTCCAATCAACAAAATATCCGGAAAACAACACAAATCAATCGGCTTACGTGTCCCGAACTTTTCCCGAAAACTAAAGCGCTGTCATCGCGGTAATCCCGCACGGGAAAAATAGTTGTTTAAAATTCCCGCATGCGAAACACGTCCGTTAAACAAGATTAGGGCAAAAAGCCGGTCGGCAGCCGTAAGCCACTGCATAATGTAGGTGATGGTACACCTCTACTCGACAAGCGGTCCGGTAGGGTTGCTAGATCACGTTTCTGAATTTCCTGTTTTTTTTTTTAACCGTTCCTCTGAATTTCTCTTTTATCGTGGGTGCACAAACAGCCAGCAGACTCGGAACAACTACCTGCCCGCTTAGTATGACCACTGTAGAAACGAAAGAAAATCGACAAATCTTTTGTTCATCTGTCATTTTGTTGATTCAATGACAGCGAAATGACAGATGAACAAAAGATTTGTCGATTTCGTTTCTTCGGTGGTCATGCTAAGCGGGCTGTAGGCCATACAAATATTTTCTTCCGTGCTGGGATCGAAAAAAAAGATCGAAGCAACCCGTGAGACGCAGCGCAGCAGCCAGTCGCTCAGCCAATGCGCCAACCTTGCTGTCTAATTCAATTCTTATTTCTACAAAATTATATTTTTTTTTACTTTTACCCCCATTTCATTTTCAAACAGAAAATTAAAAAATGCAGAGATTTATAAAACTATATTAATTTACAAAATGTACGGGTTACACGCACCTCGGTTTCAGTGGACACCACCCCACCTTACTGCTTGCGCTAGGTATCAAATTTTGTGTGTGTAGCAAATCTCTATAATTTCCTAAGTTGTACAGTTTGAAAGCACTAGGTATTTTTTTCCCCGAACAAGGGAAAAATCTCCCCAATCTACTAACGCTTGTCCGGCACTACTGTAGGGTAAATTCGCTTGATACTCGACACTGGGAGGGTTAGGTAAGGAATAGGAGAGCTGTGTAGGGTTGTGGTCGGTTTGATGTTTTGTGCAGGTTATTGTCTGATTGCGTAATGTAATCTCGAGTTTTAGGTTAATAAGGTTTATATTTCTTTGGTACAGGTCCAGAACTTACACAGTTCGAAGAATTAATGTTTAAAGCAATTTAAACCTTATGTGCTCCGTAGAATTTATAAGGATAGATGACCTAGTCATTGTGGCATACTGTTGTTGGGTTTTTCCACCAGGAATTTCTCGGTAGTAGTATAGTAGCCACTAAGTCTAAATCTGTGCCCGGTTGATGGCAATAGGCTCGCCCCTATTTCATAGGACATAAACATAACTGGCGAAATGTGGTGTACTATTAGGTACTGCCTAACTCTTCGGGGATTACAGCCGTGATGTATATGATCAATCCATTACAAAATCACGATCATCAGAATCATAAACAGTAATATTTCTGCAATTTTTTCTACCTACTACGTGTATCTGTATATTTAATACAAACATTTATTTGTGAAATCGCTTTCGTTTAGTCCGAAATATTTTCTCACGTAACTATTCTGTCATTCAATGAATGTGTGTGTCATCACTGCATTCTCTGAATTTACATAAAACTTTCATATTCTGCATTTAAAATTAAATACCATACGAAAACAACATCTAACATTTCTACACACTAGACAATCCAAATTGTCTATAGATAATTATCTTATGATTGTTTCAATGCCGATTTCATTTATTGGCACAAATTGGTGCTCTACCATGTCATCATGTTTAAATACTTACGTCAAGGTTCTAATATCAATGCCGGAATTAAATTTAAATTGATTGTAGATTTTAGAGTTAGTTTTGGAAACTTCCAAATAAAATAACGTCACATCATGGTTTGTGTTCTCTGAAGGATAAAGCAGAGGTGTACCTAAGACGACGAATAATGCGAAGGCGACTTATGTCTGAGGCAGAACACCTTGCGCCTCCGTAGACCAGAGAATGGGCAGCAGCGTTTTCTGTTAGTCTTTCATCACTGCGATCTCCAATCCGCCTGCCAAGCGTGGAGATTACGGCAAATTCCTCCCATCATGGGAGAGGCTTATGTCCAGCAGTGGACGTTATGGGCTGTTGTTGTTGTTGTACCTAATAGTATACACACATTCTGCCAGTTATGTTTAAGTCCCAATGAAATAGGGGGCGAGTCTATTGCCATCAACCGGGCACAAATCCAGACTACAACAATTTATAGAATAGTCCAGCGAGTATTTTCCAGTGAAATACAACGAACATTAATTTTATACGCAACCTAGAAAGCCAGCTGTAACACACAATGTCCAAAGTAATTTTGATATACTGTAAAGCTAAAGCCGCTCACGTTGATAACTTTTACGTGGCTAGAAATGTTATCAGGTCTGTGTCGCCTCCAGGCGTGGCTTTGTTCCTAGGTGACAGATGAGACTCCGCAACCAATCTCATAAAGAGAATCCAACCGCCACAGATAAGCTAAGCTTCTCCCAACTCTAGACACTCAGTAAATCTTTCAAAATAAATTCCCAACCACATTTCTATCCCTTATTCGAATCACTTTTAAACCATTTTCTCGTACGCATTAAAAACCCCGTGAAACCTTCATGAAGGCTCCGGATTGTTTCTCTGCTGATATTTTATTTATTCAGTCGTATCGTGTCCTCCAACGTAACTTCCAACGAAATATCACACAAACCCGAACCGCTCCAGAATATTCTACACGCTTGAATAATGTCTAGTTTTCCATAAAGAATGCATTTGCATACATGTACGCTGTTGTATTGCAACAGGCAGTTCTCGAATGCGAAACGAACAAACACGAAACCACTTTATTTTTCGTTTAGTGCGACACATCGGAAACGGTGAAATGAAAAAGGAATGCAGTGATGGAATATTTGACCAGTGTCGGAGCATTAAAAACAGTGAAAATGTTAGTGCTGTCGAATATATTTCGTGCGAGCCACCCCCAAAATCAAATAGTGCCGAGGGATCTGAATTCCATGTCGACAGAAAAAAGTATGGGACAAATGGAAAAGTCAAAAATAGTTTCACAAAATTCGTTAAGAATAAAACAACGAACGAAAACTCATGACAATATCAATGTCACCCATGAGATGGACGATGCTAACGATGCAAAAAGTGCGAGACGCGACAAGTGTCTCTCAAACAGCGTCGATGCCATCGTAACACATAATGATGCCAAAAGTAAAGTGATATGTAGTGCCAAAGGTTTATTAGAAACTAATTTAGACGATCTGTTCAATGATGTACAAAAACTGGATGGCTGGAACGTGGAGCCAAAGAGTTTAGGTGCCAGTGAACCGACATTAAGTTTTAGTGAGAATAATTCTAATTCTAAAACTTTCAACCGCGAATCTCTCGTGTCAGAGGATGACACGGATGATGATACGGCGAGTGATAGTGATTGTACGGATGAAGTGGTTCGGGAGCAGCGGATATGCTTGGGAGCTCGTCGCATCGGTCACCTGCTTCGGAGGGTCATATCTAGAAATGGTAAGACAATTTGTTCTGGTCATAATCATCTTTGCCAACAACTGTTACATTACTTAGTTGGCTAATAACTGCTGCATATCTTACATTAGTGTTTTTCCTCTTAACGTGTTGATGCCAATCTAAATTGTGTCGGCCCAGAACTGGGCCACTAGTTTGGCGCCTTCAGGAAAGTCCATCAATTTCAGTAATGAACAAACAACAAGACACGCAGGTCACAATTTTAAGAGCATCGTTTGTGGAACTGCACCACTTTTACACTTTATCTGGCTTATTACCCAAGTCTTTTTCGGTATGTTATCACAACCCATAGTTAGCTACTCATCTGCCTAGCCTTTTCCCAACTATTTTGGAGTCGGCTTCCAGTCTAACCGGATGCAGCTGAGTACCAGTATTTTACATGGAGAGACTGCCTATCTGACCTCCACAACCCATTTCATACTGGGTAATACGATACTACTTTGTTAAGACTGGTTGTCAGACTTTTGGGCCACTGACTACCTGTAACGACTGTCAAAGATGGACAAATGACAGCCGGGACCAACTGCTTAACGTGCTTTCCGATGTGTAGATAAAGAAAGCCAGCTAGCTTTCAAGATGAAATAAAACAAAGAATTTCAAAGAATACACTGTCTTATAAAATAACAGTGAGGTCGGAAGCGTAGCGAATCGAGATGGTGTCGGTCATTTATTTGTTTTCAATTGTAGCAAATTGCTCCCGCTCTGATTGAGATGACCGTCGTAAAATCTTGTTATACGTTACAATTTTATCTTTTGTCGTCAGCGCAGTTTCCGATTGGAACTAATGGAGGTTCTATAAAATTCTGCAGAGATTTCGAACTTTGATTTTTAACTCTTTTTGCGTGAATATTTTTGTAATTACGTTTAGCTTTGTGTTCGGATTTGTGTTATGCTCGGCTTTTGGCTATTAATGTTTGTTGTAATGGTTTGGTTTTTAGATTAAACTTGATTTGTGACAGTTTTTGTTGGTATTATCCTTTCAGAATTGTTGTAATCGGAACTTTAAAACGGCATACCTGCTGTCGGCAATACATTTGTCGTTATGCAAATATTTTTAAGCCAATTCCAACTCAAATTTGCATTTTTTCAGACAGTTTTGTTGATGCTTTAGATCTACCGAGGTTGTCTATCATCCAGTCATAGCAGTCAATACTCCTCATAGTTTACGGTGGAGATTTTTTTAAGAAATTCTTAATGGAAAATTCCCGACTGCCCGACCCGGGAATCTAACCTAGGACCTCATGCTCAGCAGTCGTGCTCGCGACCACTCGTCCAACGAGGCAGTCAATTCAAGTCCCATTAATATTCAAAAGACTACATAAGCTTCTTTTAATAACCAAAAGTACGTACAGCCATATCCCCCCCCCCCTAATAAACACATTCCACTCCACAACTTCCAACTCTAATCTTAAAACATATGTGGCCATTCAATCGGATCGTCGCACCAGCAATCAGGGTACGATATCATCAATCCATTGCGTGGTTCGTTTGCTAATAGAGTCAACGAGATACGGGGCGGGAGTACCCGGGGCTCCGGGAGTGCCTCATCAATATCGCAAGTCGCGGTTAGGGAGGAGGTAATCTCCTCAATCCCTGTGAGGAGATTAAAGATTTTTGTGGAGTTGAGGGTAATTGTAAGGTGGTTGAGTGTTGAATTTGATTGGCGATTGAATGTTGGTGGAGATAATGCGGGCGTTATTGTACTTAGTGTTGATTTAAGAGTGCTTTTTGAGAGCTTCGAGATTGTTGATTCAAAATTCCAGTGGGGCGCGCACATTAGAACTCTTTCGGGTAGGTAAAGCTTAGCTACATATGCAGTAAGGAAAATAAGGCAGTTAGATGATATAGCCACAGCTAGGTTAATATTATGCTTATTTCCATAGTATTTTGTCTTATGGCATTCTGTTGTGGGGATCAGCAGCAGACGTTGACTCAATTTCTACAAAAGAAGGCAATCCGCACGATCTATAAAATGGGTCCTTTTTTTTTTTTTTTTTTTTTTCGGATGTGAAATCATCAAATAACTCCTCCCGCTCTGGGTGGAGCAGGAGGGAGTGTCAGACTTTTACTGACTAAAACCCATCCATGTTCCTTCATCGCCCTTTGTGTTCCGGGGCCACGGTATCTCTTTCGAACAGTCCCGCAACCCCGGCAGGCATCGGCCCTTCATACGGACCTCTTCGTTTTTGCTGACTCTCTTTGAGGCGCGCGTGGAACACTCCTGCGAGCTGCGCCGTCGACACGGCCTGTCGTCATGAGACGGACGGACGGCGAGCTAGCCCACCGTCCACAGGCCCGCGCCTACGGTGGCCGGGGGCCACGTGGTGGCCCTCAACGCCCGGGGCGTCTCTCGCGGCGCGGCGGCGACCGGGACGTTGAGAGGTTCATCTTAATACCTCCTTACCGACATAAAATTTGTATGCATGGGTCCTCACGAACCCCTCAGAGAAAAATTTACAGAGATACTGACTATTTTAAAGAGATACTGACTCTGCCTTCACTTTATATCTTTGAATGTATTTAAATATGTCCGTAAAAATCGAGGGCTTTTCAAAATTAGAAGTGACTTTCATAACATAAATACACGCAGTAAACATGAAATTGTAATACCTAAATTCAGATTAACAAAAACTAGCAAGTAGAACTACTTGCTAGTGTTTGTTAATCTGAATTTAGGTATTACAAGAAGACATTACACATAGGTAATTCTCTGTTATTCGTCATCTCATCAGACACCTGTTTTCTTGCCATATCATCCTAGAGATAGTCGCATATCTAATAAAAAATATTATGATTGTTATTGCGTCGCGTTTTCCGTATGAAGTTTCCACGAATATAGTTCAATCAGTTGGAGGACATGAGTTGTTATGATGCTCGCAGATGACGAATCCTAATACCTCGAACCACTTACGAGATGATGAGCTTTGTCACGATTTCTGTAAATTTAGAGTTTAGACCAATCAAAACCTAGAACAGTTGCCGTAAGGTAGGAGGCCACACGTTCGGATTGGTGTTAATCGGGATAGTCGGGCAGTAAAATCGAATAAATACAGGGTTATAGTAAATTGGCTAGCGAAACTGCAGATTCTGAGAGGTATCGCTTTCTTAACAAGATAAAAGGAATAAAAATTAATGCCGACCGGAGTGGTGCGATAAAAATGAACTGCAACAACGAAGGAGCCTTGCCGAGCGGTGCTTGCAAATCGGTACGGATTCAACAAGTCCTGCCGAATCAAAACACAATGATCAAATGTATGGAGAAAAGATGCCTTTTTATTTTTTCGCAGCCGTTAACGAAACTATTCACATATCTATAGGGGAAAATAACATAACAAACGGAATTTTGTAAAGCGGTAAAACTCAGTCCGGACTAATATATACAGGGTGAATTTTATGTGAGCGCACCAGATCTCAATCTGAAACAAGCTGCTTCGTGGTTTTATTCTTCTCTTGCTTACTTAGCGAAGTGAATAAACACAAATCAATTTGATTGGAACGGTATTGCCCCGTGAGTTCACTCAAAGATTGGATTCACCGTTATGGATTCAATCGGTTGAAAAACTGTTGCAAAAAGTAGTTTAATATTTGTTCAGGAGTTGATTACTAGTTGGAGTCAACGCTTGATTAATTTAGTCATGACTAATTTAATCATGATTGAGACATTAGCCAAAATTTGATTAAAGTCATCAACCATTAGTCAATAGACATCAATCATGGCTTGATGCTTTTGATGCATTGATGAAGAGCCCAAAGCACAAAGCCCCATGTTGTAAAAGCACCTGCATTTGGCGGGCACCACCACGAGTGTATCCTCCCAAATAAAAGCAAGTCGCAATTTGCAACACCCGAGGGCGTGGAACGGGGCGTTAAAGTTAAAGCTACGGTTTAAAAAGCATGTTTTTTTTTATTAAATTCCGCCATGAGACTAGAAATAAATCACGGACAGAAAATTCTTTCAGTGCAGGAATTAAAATAAAAACCTGAAGTGAGCTAGCGTTCAATTTCAAAAGATTTTTGTTCCAGTTTTTTAGAACGAGCGCGTGTATAAACTGACTAAAATTAAAGCCCCAGTGAGCAGGAATCGTGCAGTCTTACTTTAGTTGCTTCTCCATTTTATGAAGTGACGACATGTCGTATTCGTTTTATGGAATGTAGATTTACGTATAGAATAATGATTATTTTATTTTGTCACTAGATGTGGCCCGTATTGCAGATCATTGTAATCTTTGACAGTACGTGTCAAATATGTGTTGATTTGTGCTCGGTTGATGGCAATTGGCTTGCCCCCTATTACGTCGAACTTAAATATAACTGGCGAAATGTGGGTGTACTATTGAGAATGTGGGTGTACTATTGAGAATGTGGGTGTACTATTGAGTACACCTCTGCCCAACCCTGTGAAGATCACAGGCGTGATTTTATGCGTTTGTTTCCCGTGGTACCACCAACATTACTACCAGTAGTAACCACGGGAAAAAAAATACCCCGTAGTACTACCAAGCGATCCAGTAGTACCACGAGTTTTTTTTTACCCGTGGTTCTGCAGGGATTGGTACATAAGATCAACAATCATAATCTCACCAATAAAATTCTCAACACCATAGTAATAGTCGTAAATAATTTTAGAATTAGTTTGAAATAAAAATGTTTATTGTAAGTTAATATGTTGAGATTATGACTTGTTAATTTCTTAAACTTTTGAAATTTTAAAGAGTTGAAATTTTGAATCGTTGAAATTGAGATTATGTTTTTGATTTTGTTTTTGTTTTTTTGTAGTGAATGTTAACTTAGTTATTATTTTTTTAATTGGCCTTTGCTTTGCTTCATGCTGGTAATCCAAAATTATTGTGAGTTCGTGTGCTCATCTATTTTGAAGTTATTGAGAGAAGCTCGTTGAAATAGAAATGTGTTCATTTCGGGTAAAGACCAAAATGTATGCAATTTCGCGAAGTGCTCTTCACATTTACGATGCAACCGAGATTACGTTACTTAGTTCTTTGAAATATGCTCCCCATTGCACAGTTTAAAATAATTGAAATAATAAGCAATACCCATTTAATAATCATCAACGAAATATTAATCATTGTGCCCTTGGTCGCCCATTAAGGACGAAATTGACGATAAATTGAATTGCCCTAAAGTTGTTCAGACATCATATACTTCTTCTTTGTGTGTAGTTAGTGACTAACCTGGTGTCAAGAATTTTATGCCGCGCATGGCGTCTAACAAAGCTTTACATGCCGTCAAAACATATCTCTTAGCCAATCAAGTAATTATTATACAATACGCACATAACTCCGAAAAATTAAGGGTGCATGCCTTGGGTTTGAACTTGAGTCCTATGGCAATCCGACGGAAGGTCACCCATCCCTTGACCAACTTAGGCAAGCGCAGCTTAACCCGTAGACTTTATTATTGTAAGTCTGTTATTTTGATCTCTTTTTTAGCAAAGAAGCTTTATTATACTAAAAATGTTGTGTTCACCTATAATTGGTACGTATATTAGAACCAAGTGTACCAAGTGTACTTTTATCAATAATGTTATAAATGTACGTATATATGTACTGTTGCGGTGCACCTATTTTAAATAAATAAATAAAAAGATGGGATCCGAGCGACTGTGTGAAAAACAATGTGTGCATATTAAAATAATTCTTTGCGTAGGTACTCCGTTTTCCAAGAACGGAACTCGAACCAGTCTTATCGAAACAACAATCTAAATTAAATCTATCGACAAAAACCTTAAAGCCATTCGGACAATTTGCACGGTCTGACGACCTCTTAACATGTGTTACCACCGGCCAAGTGGAACGTACGCACAGCGACACATGAAGCCATACATTTTTAGTATAACATGATCTCGCTTTGTGAAAAGTAAGACTTTCCGTACATTTGAAAATGGAACATAGGAAAAGCCCGCCACACCTATTCCCAAACCACTGTAACTCCTGACCGCCAGAATCAACAGAGGCGACCACCAGAAAAGCGCCGAGACAATGAAGCTCGACGAAGGCCCAGAGAATGAATTTAACTGTCTTGGATCCCACAACGAAATTAATCTGAAAAGTAATAGTGGAGGAGTAGGAAAAACCGTAATTTCCACTTCCCTCCATATCAGCAGGAGACAACGAAACAAGGCCAAAAGGCACAAAGGGACCTTTACAACTAGGATAGGCCCAGTTGCCTAGCACCACGGATAAATATTAACATTAATGGGACCTAAGTAGTGAGCTGTTATATTTGATTCCAATAATAGGTATGGAAAGAGAGACTTTCTGTACAATGAGAGATCAGCTTATACTGGTTTTGCATAGCTTGACTTACTGCCTCAAGTAAGTAGGTATTAGCAGGAGTAGATGCCCGCAAAGCCGCTCACATGACCTTCTAGTTTGATTATGGTTAATTAACACGTTTTTAATGCGCGTACCTTGTTTTATGGTAAAGTAGACTAAGCGCAAACTTGTATAGATCGGGTGTGCAGTCATTTGAGGAGTGATTTAAACATTCGGTGCATCAACTTCAAAACATCACGACTATAATCCCCAAAAGAATTCAGCAGAGTTACTTAATCTTCTCGGCCCAGAACTGAGCTACTAATGAAGGAAGGACAAGCCTATCGCCGTCAACCGGTGAAAATCGAGCCCAAGAGCTCTTGCCCAGCAAAAGCGCTTGCGACCCCGCATCGGTCACCTTCTGCCTAGCCTTTTTCCCAACTATGTTGGGGTCGGCTTCCAGTCTAACCGGATGCAGCTAAATACCAGTATTTTACATGGAGCGACTGCCTATCTGACCTCCACAGTTAGTACTGGGTAATACGATAGAGACTGGTTTTCATACGTTTTTTTGCCACTGACTACCTGTAACGACTGTCAAAGATCTACAAATGACAGCCAGGACCAACAGATTAACGTGCTTTCCGAGGCACGGAGGAAACTCGGTATATAAGGGTGGTCACCCATCCACAGACCAATCTAGGCAAGCACGGCTTAACCCAAAGATGGACTCGTGATAACACAACAACTCACTGCATAAGGTTATTTACAAATGCTGTATGAAAATGGCGTGTGACACCAACATTTGACAAATTGTGCAGTTCGACGCCCTGTAGGCTAAAACTGTTTTCTTGAAAATCGTAGACTAAAGTAAAAAAACTTTAGTCTACACTTAAGGCTTTCAAGACAAAACAATACCACCATTTCCCATACTTAAATCCACTTTACTAAAACAGTTTCAACAACCATTTTCAAACTGAAAGAACAAAAAACACCGTTGAGTAAGTCCGTTATCTTAACTACGCTAGAAGAGGGTAGTTCGGTAATTTTCAGCGAAACTTTAACGTGTCGATATCACTATTTGTTGTAAAATAACGTTTAGGTCCCGGTATTGCCCGTTTAACTTTGGAACATACGGTAACTGCTGTTTTGTGGTTGACTATTAGTTTTTCAACGGTTTTTAGGTTAATGGTGTTTTTGTTTTTGTAAGAATTTTCGGTTTTTAGGGTTCCGTAGTCAACTAGGAACCCTTATAGTTTCGCCATGTCTGTCCGTCCGTCCTCGCTTAATCTCTGTGACCGTTAGCACTAGAAAGCTGAAATTGGTACCAATATGTATATCAATCACGCCGACAAAGTGGTAAAATAAAAATTGGAAAAAAATGTTTTATTAGGGTAGCCCCCCTATGTGTAAAGTGGGAAGTGATTTTTTTTTTAATTTCAACCCTAACGTGTGATATATTGTTGGAAAGGTATTTAAAAATGAATAGGGGTTTCCTAAAATCATTTTTTGATAATGTCAATCATTTCGGAAATAATCGCTCCAAAAGTAAAAAACAATGTGTCCCCCCACCTCTAACTTTTGAACCATAAGTTTATAAAATATGAAATAAATCTGAAAAGTAGAACTTTATAAGGACTTTCTAGGAAAATCATTTTGAACTTGATGGAAACAACAGTTTTTGTACAAAAAAGACAAAAAGTTGTACAAAATAATTTCTGGACTAAGTTTGTAGTATATTCGTATATGCATGCATTTTTACATAATGGATACCCACCTTTAAACTCATAAGTGGGAACACTTATTGTGACGGACGGGAAACTACGGAACCCCGACACTGAGCGTGGCCCGACACGCTCTTGGCCGGTTTTTATTTTTATTGTTTGTTGTAGTTGTACTTTTATGGCAGTTTTAATGTCATTATTATGTTTTTACTAGTATTATCCTGACTACTGCTCTCTAAATTAACAAAAGCATCATAGTTAAACGGCATGTCACATAACATCACGCTTGTAATCCCCGTAGGATTAAGCGGAAGTGTACCTTATAGTACACCCATATTTTGCTAGTTATGCTTTAGTCCTATTGTTACATTTGAGATTTTGTCCCTCCAGTGGTAATGGAACAAAAGCCCAGATGAAAGGTGGGTTGGTATTAAAAAGCAAAGAAACAACAAACCATCTCAAACAACATAAGTTTATTTATATAAATTACTAGCTGACGTTCCGCGGTTTCACCCACGTAGTTCCCGTTCCCGTGGGAGTACGGGAATAGCCTGAGAGAATAGCCTATAGCACTCACGAATAATGTAGTTTTCTACCAGTGAAACAATTTTTAAAATTGGTTCATTACTTCCGGAGATTACCCCCTACATACAAACTTACAAACATACAAACTTACAAACTTACAAACAAATGTTACCTCTTTATAATATTAGTATAGATATAAACTTAAATATAAAAAAAGATAATGCCAGCCAGCGTTAAATTCAGTCGGTTTCGAACTATGGTTGTGGGGGGTTGAATATAAACCCAGTACTGTTCCTTTTTCAAAAGTTTAAATTAAATTAAAGTAAATAAAGTATAATAAAATTAAATTAGTTCTTACTAAAATATCAAGATACAACCTTCCAGTGTTGTGAATGTGAATAGATATTAAATGCGTGCCAGGGACTTGAAGGGTCCCGGATCCCGGAGCCGACGAAGATGTCCAATATTCTTCCAGTTAAGCGTAGGTGTCGAACCCGGGTCCTTTGATTTAATTAAGTTGAAGACTGGCTTCTAATTTGGAAAACCGGGCAGGTGATACACGGGTTCGTATATGAACCGGTAGAGAATAAATTAAAAAGTGTAAGTTTATATAAAAAAAAAACCGTCCCGCCTGCGTTAAATCGCTAGGCGGACTCTGCTACCGCACAGCTGTCTCCACAGGAGGCTTTGAGTGGACTCGAGGAACGGGTCTCGCGTCCAGGTCCCAGAGGCTCGTCTAGACCCTGGCGGCGAGACGAATCGCTCGAGTTGCCTCACCTGGAATTGACAATACGGGGTCCCTATTATATAAGGGGAAACTATGGTACTTTCCTTGAAAATGAATGGAGGTGAGGAGCTAGGAAATCTAAAGGCTAAAACATTAGCCAGCCTACGTGGCCTTTGGAAAACACAATTGAATGCGCTACGACTTCTGTTTGCCTAACCATGCGTGGTGGGACAACAATGGTAATACTCACAGTTGTGTAATGATGAAAACACTTGACTGCTTGACTTCATTTGCGAATCCTTTCAACACATGGAGTCCTGTAATAAATATCCAGGGATCACGTCAATATCCTGTTAACGACCTGGGAAGGACTGAGAGATCACTTCCAAACACTAATTCACCAAAATCCTCACCTTTTAAAGCATGGGATAAAGTTCGTAGCTCAAATCGCCCGCGTGTTCAATTGCAAATTGACGCCCGTGACCTTCCTTTGTCCTGTCACGCCTGCGTCCGGAATTAGGCGGAGCACCTAGAAAATCTCCCCTGTTTCAGGTAAAACTAATAAGAGCACTGATGTCAGAATCACTACCCCAAGTTATTTAATTCTTGAAAATCCCTAACAACTGTCCAACACGACGTTTATGCTCTGAAACAATAACAATTTTCAGGATCCAAGCTAACAAACTAATTATTTCCTAGTTCTAACACTAAAGTTTGTCCTAAGTGGGGTAACTTTTCCCCTTAATCCTTCGGCGAATTGAAAATGTATCACCTGGCCACATTAAGTTATTGACATACCACAGATTAAAAATGGATTGTGAGCTCCGCGATGTTTCTAGAATGTCTATAATAAAAAAAAAATTCACTTCCGTTTACGGTTAAAAGACAATGAAGTATTTTAACTAAAAGCTGAAAATAATTAAGGATTGGCCTATACGATATTAGTTCGAGGGTTTCCAATGAAAATGTTAAAATGTATTGATTAAAACCACAACTGCATATCGCAGCCGCTAGATGTCGCCACTAACTGTCAGAAACTGACGTTTAACTGAATGACACTTGGAATGTAAACAATCGCAGCTTAATTACGCTCGGATCTTACGGATCTAAATTATTGTGAAGACCCATTTAATAGGGTTTTGAAAAGTGATGTATCGTCAGAAAGTGTTACTAAAGAGTCCTGTGACTAAGTACAGATGAAAGGATGAACCCAAAGTCATTTGCACAAACTACAATACACATTTCCATTGGAAACCTTTGTGATCAATATTGGAAACCTCACAATTTACAACGTATGCTCACAGCTAAATGTTAGGTACAAAAAAAAACAACGTAACACTATGTAATATGGAGCGAGTCAACCGGGCAGAAATACAGACACCGTGGCTGCTACTGAGAAATTTTTAATGGAAAAACCCAAGAGCACTTTGCCCGATCCGGGAATCGAACCCAGGACCTCATGCTCGGCAGTCGCGCTTGCGACCACTTGACCGACGAGACAGTCACAGTAAACAGCATGTCCTGGAACCAAAATTCGAAAAGATTGACATCTACCAACCCGCATTGGGTCCACATGGTGGATTATACTTAGCTCACTCCCTTTAGGAGAGAGGAGGCCTGAACCCCGTCAGTGGAAAGGTGGAAACATATTTATACTTAATAATTTGTGATGGACACTACTACAACGCAACAGAGCATCAATTTCTACACAAAAAATATTGTACATTTTTTGCAGAATTTCTGCCAAAACCTCTCTTTATTAGATATGTAATCATGTTTTGAAAACTTGCTACTTATGCGTATAACATTAATAAGAGTGTAAAATTAATTACACTGCAACAACCTGCCTCTCGTATTACGAATCATTCCCCCTGCATCGAATCCCTTTACTTTCGACTCTTGAAACAAATGACATCTGTTTTAAAAAGTTTACGCTTGACCACGAGATTGGAAAAGTACACATATAACAAGAAGTGAAACGCTTTTATTTGCAAATAAAATTATATTTAATTTACACAAATTATACATTTAATATTTTAGGAGACAACAAGGCTATTCTAAATTAATTTATCTAATTAATATCTAACATGTATTGACTGAAATCTTCTTTTACATGTTCGTTAGTAGTTAAAGAAATATCCAATTTTATGCAAATTAATTAGAGTTTTGTATGACTAGAACTTAAAAAAAATAACTGACGAACTGATAACCCCTTTTGAAAATCGGTTAAAAAGTAATCAATAGTTAAATTCGTAGAACATGTATAATAAGTGCACGTTAAAGTAAGTTTTCCTTAAACCACATATTTTTTACACGTTAGGAAACTAAGTTGTGAACTCAGCATTGCACCCACACTCGTATTCATTTACTATCCTACTCACTCTTGAACATTGCTCAACTCACAAAACACAAAAACACTAAACGTTTCCCACATCTGTAAAACAAGCCACATAAAGCAGAAATTCCAACTACCCACATTTATTTCGCAGTCCAGCTTTTCCAATTATTATGACTAGTTGTCGCTCGCGTCATCTGCGCTATTTCTCGCCTCTGCTCTGTGGGAATTCCTCTCAGCATTTGGCTTTTAATAGCTCGGAAAATTTTAGCTAAAGATTAAAATTGTTCAAAGCTATGCTTTGAGGAGTGATGGTGGATCTTCATTATGTAAGTCGTCTTTTACTTTCGTGTCGGCATTCTGATGTTGAGGGTGAAAATTACTGTGACATTTTTTCTTTGAGGTCGGTTTGGTAATGGAGAATAAAAGCTTTAAAAATCTGTTGGATGTTTTTTTGTTTACTGCAGAAAATGCTTGAAGGTGCCACAGACAATCTTTGAAAGAAATGATACAGAACTCCTGTACCCCCAGTAGGATTCTACAGAGGTGTTCTAGACCCTCTATCTGCGGGTAAGGTAATCGTTATATTTGAATTTCTTTGTAATAAAGGACAAGCCTGTATTCATTAGCTCCGGTCAATGACTCCGGCATTGCTACTAAGAAATTCCTGTTGGAAAATCTCGAATTGAATCCAGGACCTCCTTAGCAAGAGTAGCGACCACTACACGAACGACTGGCTCGTTCACTCTAAAAAATTGAAGCCAACTAAGAGAGATTTTCTCTTAGTTGACGTTAAATTGAATAAAACAACCATGATATTAAGCAACTCAACGATAGCTGATTGATTACAACAGCAAGTTAATTTGTGATTGAACGAACAATGTAGGTATGTTTATTAATTCTAACAAGTTTATTTGTTGATTGCATCACTATTTACTTCTTTGTATGACTTAATCATTTTTATTTAGTTAATTTAAACAAATACGTCTGTTGAATCAATTCAGAATAAAATAGTAAAGGCAATCAAATCAAATGATAGTTTCGATAAGTTTTATTTATAAAATTAACAAACATGTCTTAGTTGAATTAACTATGATCTGATAATTACATCAACTAAAATTTAATGTTACATTCTATTAAGACTAAAAACGTTGAATCGACTTTCATATTAGTTGAATTAATCATTCGATTGATCGATTTATTCAAGACTTCAAGAAATCCACCCTTCCCTATTCCTCTCTACCGGCTACACCGCCCCGCACTCACCCGCGCGCGCGCCGCTCATCGGTTTAATCGTCTCTGCGAGCGAGTCAAAACCAGTTTAAATCTAATCTGAAAGGATTAGATTTAAAATCGGAAAATTTGAAAAACGAAACGAAACTGGACTTCTGCTGTTCTCCTTTTCTTAGAATCTTTGTAGTAATATTATTATCAAGTATATAATTTCAGTGATAAACAGTGTCGTTAAAGCAAAGAGTAATAATTGGCATATCCGTCGATTAGACTATACCTACAAGTGCAGTGATCCTGACCTTTGACTAATGAAATGGAAGACGTTAACGAACTCTTCAAGACATAGGAGTTGGAGGCTCTAATACCAGTATTCACCCGTAAGGCTGTAAGTATCTCACTCGCTTGATTATTCTATGGTGTGAAAAAAACAACCAACCAAACCATTGAATCTTACTATGAAAAATACCCGGCATTAAAAAAACCACAAGGCTATTCTTTGGTAAATATCACTTAATGTTAATTAAATTAATTGACTAAAGGTAATAAATATAAATAGTTAATCCTGTGGAATTAATTATAACCTATAAATAGAAAAACTATATTTATGTCAGTCACTAAATCCTACATGATCTGCCTTGTCTAATTTCAAGATAATCTGTAATATTGTATATAAGCATTCCCAATTATAATTCATTGTAATTGATACAGTATTGTATTGGCATGATCTATCTGAGAGAAAGTTAAAAATAAAAGTGTCTTGACTCACACTTTTTTCTGTTATTGTTCATTGTATTTAAAATAAAGGCGTGCGTTTTTATTTTCCAGGTATGCACTTTGATGCTGCACATGGTATTTACAATGACAATTTGTTTATTAATTTTCCATTATTGAAAATCAAGCTACAGGAACTGTTAAAAAAGAAAAAAACAATAAAACCATTTTTCCATGAACTGGCCACCCTTACCAATTGTAAGTATGAAAGAAATATCTATTTATATGTAGGTGGTTTGCCGATGGAAAACTGCTCATATAACATAACAATACAAAGATTTTATTTAATACTAGCTCACCCGCGCAACTTCGTCTGCGTAACTTGAGCTACCTACCTACTACCTACCTACCTACCTACCTACCTACTCCCTACCTACCTACCTACTACCTGCCTACCTACTAACTGCCTCCTACCTACCTACCTACCACCTACCTACTATCTACTTACCTACCTACCTACCTATCTACTACCTACCTATTTAAACGGTGGGAACCGTTTAAACCTTTCCCGGACTTCCACAAACAATTCAAGACCAAAATTAGCCAAATCGGTCCAGCCGTTCTCGAGTTTTAGCGAGACTAACGAACAGCAATTCATTTTTAATTTTATAGATTATTATAATATTTGTTGCTTACCTACTTCTATTTTTTTTTCAGCATCGAATGAAGATACATCAAATTTAGCCGGATTTCTATCTATACCGTTTTAACACTGCAGCAGTTAAACAAAAGAAGAAACGCAGTTCGGATGCAGGTCAAAGCTGGAAACCAAGTAAAGTTGAAGCCCGGGAAGGCTTTATAAAGCACGTTTTAAAAGGTAAACTAGACGGCATTCTTCGCACAGGTCCTGTTATAGATTCGTTTTCAAAAAATCTAGATGAGAAACAAATCCTTTGCTCCACTTTGGACTTAAATGTCAAAATAAGTCAGTAGGTAATCAAAGTTCCTTGGGCTACTGTTACTTCAACCCGCTATACATGTACCCGACACTGTCTTAGTGTATAGTACAAGTCCTGATTCCCTGCCTGTATTTTTATAAATAAAACACATTTATTTGTATGATTCAGAAAATCTAATTTTGATGGGAATCACATTAGAAACATTGGAGTTTGACGATCATTTCTGTTGTTATGAAGTTAAAGAACCAGACACAACACAAAATGTTGTCAAGGTATATAATTATTTAGTATCTCCGATTCCCTGTAATATTAATATTTTAAGTAATGGAAAAAAATATGCAACCCTGCGCTGTACTATTTAAGCATTCCATGAATATAATATATATTTTTAATTATATTTTTGTTTCATTTTGACCAAATTTTTGTATGTAGGTACCTAACATGTCAGCTACTTAGAAAAATGTTAGACAAAATAATTACCCATCGAGACAGTTTAAATATCTAAATAGAGTAGGTACACATTCGTATTTTGGGAGTAGAGAAAAAACGATCATGTTTTGATATCATACTTTTATTAATAAATTGCTCTCAATTCAGACTGCATTCTGGGTATGATCTTGAGGTGCTAGGTTCATTAATTGGATTAACACTTCAAATGCGTATTTAAGAGCATTCTCAGTATTAAGTGCGATTTATAAATACAACCCTTAACTCCGATTTCTGAAATGCCGGTAAAATTTTGATAAATGTTAAATCTCATGTCGAGTAGTGATATGATTGGTTATCATTTTGATCATCGTTAAAATTAACCAATCACAAGAGGTGATAGAAATAAAACATGAAGGGATTTTAAAATTTGACCGGCATATTAGAAACCGGGGGTAAGGGTTGTATTTATAAATAACACTTAATACTGAGAGTGCTCTTAAATACGCATTTGAAGTGCTGATCCAATTAATAGATTGGTGTTAGTTAATGAGACAAACTGTCTCAGTACATTCGATTAAGAGTAACTTTGTTGGCATAATAACGTTTCATAATAGAAACTAACACGTTTAGTAGCTTATTCAAATAAACAAATTGATTGTTATAAATATTATGAGATTTAAATTGAACAAGGTCATAGTTGAATTGACTAAGGTAAAATAGTCTAATAGTAATTCAAATGATTAAAATAACCAAGGTCTTAATTGAGTCTACGAAGGTAAATTAGTTAAAATTACCAAGTTCTTAGTCGAATCTACGAAGATGAATTAGTTCTAATGACCAAGTTCTTAGTCGAATTTATTAATGTTAATTAGTTATAGTAGTCAATTTCATATTTGTATTGACCAAGATTATAGATGAATCTATTATGTTGAATTCGTCATATTGGTCATTTTCATGTTGCCTTTGACTAAGTTTTTAGTTGTTCTAGTTAAGAAGCAGATAGTAAGAACAATAAAAATCACCTTATTTGATTTATCTAACGTCTTGTTAGGCTCGTATGGAATCAAGATGCTTGATTGCAATAATCACAATCTTTTTAGGAACAATCAATTTTTTTTTAGAGTGTTCTTAAAACTCTCAGCGCAGTACAAATAGATTTGTGTTGTTTTCCATAAAAAAGCTTTCAATATTACAATAATAACATTTCGCCCCACACACTTTATCTTCTCCAAAAAGCTACAATTCTAGACACGTTCGCATCACTCGGAAATTCTTAACTTCTTCTACAATATCATCAACATTCTCCATTTAAACTTCTACTTCAGCTACAGACTTGGCTCGGGCCCGTGGGTAGGGTTTTTGTACTCTCTTACGAGAGAAGAAAATGAAAGAACAAAAAAAAAAATAATAATAATAATATTTTTTAATGTTTTTTTAAGAAATATTTAAAATGAAAATAATAAGATGTTAATATGAATAAAGGAGATAATAATTTATGTAGGTACATAAAGTTTTGTAGGAGGAGCTCGTGGCTAAATAATAACAGCCGCTCGGGTCGATCGTTAGGTTAAGCCGTGCTTGCCTAGGTTGGTCTGTGGATGGGTGACCGCCCATTACATACCGAGTTTCCTCCGTGCCTCGGAAAGCACGTTAAGCCGTTGGTCCCGGCTGTCATTTGTAGATCTTTGACAGTCGTTAGGTAGTCAGAGGCCCAAAATGTCTGACAACCAGTCTTACCAAGGGGTATCGTATAACCCGGTACTAACTGGGTTGTGGAGGTCAGATAGGCAGTCGCTCCATGTAAAATACTGGTATTCAGCTGCATCCGGTAAAACTGGAAGCCGACCCCAACAAAGTTGGGAAAAGGCTAGGCAGATGATGATGACATAAAGTTTTGTAGTACATGAGGGATTTACAAAGTGTGCATTAATAATTACATGTTGTAGCTAGATTGCCGAGCAATCTGTATTTAGGAGAGACAGTTTCGACTATCATGTATTACACTTTCGAGGCTATTATATTCCCCACACAACAGTATTCTTAAACGCAGAACCCTTGGTCGCGACTAACGACAAAAGCCTGGCTTGTAAGTCGCAGAACACAAACCCTAATTCATAGCCAAACATTTGAATTACACGAAGTTTTTTTCCAATTCCTTTTCTTACCAACCACCTTATTCCGGATTACAATATAACTTCGTACGACGGTGCCTGCTAAAGTGTAATATAATAGGCTAATCGCAAAAGTTAAAAACTCGTTAGTTGCGTTGGACACGAAGTTTTCCGGCTCTCGGCTTTTGCATGGTTGTATAGCGGCCATTTTACCTGTACGAGGAATTAAGGCTGTAGTTACAGGAGAGTTTTCTTTTTTTTTTTTTTATTGGGACAAGCCCGCCATACTGTTCCCAAACCACTGTAACTCCTGAAAGCCAGAATCAACAGTGGCGACCACCAGAAAAGCGCCGAGACAATGAAGCTCGACGAAGTCCCAGAGAATGAATTTAACTGTCTTGGATCCCGCAACGAAATTAATCAGAAAAGTATAGCGGAGGAGTAGGAAAATCCGTAATTTCCACTTCCCTCCATATCAGCAGGAGACAGAAAGAAACAAGGCCAATAGGCGCAAAGGGACGTTTACAACTGGGATAGGCCCAGTTGCCTAGCACCACGGATAAAATATTAACATTAATGGGTCCTAAGTTGTGAGCAGTTATATTTGATTCCAATAATAGGTATGGCAAAAACGCTTGAACGCACGGAAATTTGTTCTAGTTTCTACAAGGTCTGTGTAGTAAATAACTCCGGATGTAACCTGTACACTATCCAACATAATATTGCGTTCATTCTGCCAAAGACTGCTTACAGGAGAGATGGTAGCGACCACGATTTTTACAGTTTAATAAAAATTTTCGTATCCGAGATATTAACCGTCGAGGAGTTCCCTCGTGAGAAGACAATCCAGGCTGCAGGATGAGGTCATGATAGACAAATCATGTTTATCTATCAAAATTAAACGCGTATACACATTTTCGTATCCGCGCTTTTAACCGTTGAGGAGTTCTCTCGCGAAGAGAAGATCCTGGCTGCAGGATCAAGTCTTGCATGTTATAAAAATTAATTGTCACCTGAACTAATGGTGTGTGCAAAAGTTTAGCTCAATTGATTGGAGGGAACTGTTTTAAGATTCAATTGCAAGTTTTGACTTACACCAACAAACAAACTTATTGCAACATAAATAAAAGTTTGTAATAAAAAACTTGTGTTTTGTCTGGGTCACCAATATACAGGCTGTGCCTAGTTTGGGACACGCTGTTAATCCTGTCAGTATTCTGTTGCAAGCTAATAAAATGAATTTGAAATGAAATTGAAAAATGGAAAACCTTTTTGCCAAATGCTTGTCTGTATGATAAATACAACGGTAAACATAGAAAATCTCTCTCTCTAACGCCATTCATATCAGACACTTTTATTTATGACTTACCGTACATTTGCATTTTAAATAGAAAAATTATAAAAATGGCGAGAATTAAAATGCATTTCCTTTGCAAATCCTTATCTCCGTGTGAGTATTAGTATCACACAATGCATTTGCAGCTTATAGGCTTGTATGAAACCATTATCTTTTGGGATTACATTTTCCTTTTTTAAAACCTTCGATGCTATTATGTTCGTTATTTCTTTTGTCTTTTACAGCTAATCCCACATGCTGCGCGGAGCTATCTTTATCTTTTTCCTACGTTTGATTTTCTCTTTCGCCTGTCCTGATTGTTAATCCATATATATTTTAGCTAAAATCTTTGCCGCACGCGCTGCACTGGAAATATCTATACTTAATATTATAAAGAGGTAACATTTGTTTGTAAGTTTGTATGTAGGGGGTAATCTCCGGAAGTAATGAACCAATTTAAAAAAATGTTTCACTGGTATAAAGCTACATTATTCGTGAGTGCTATAGGCTATATTTTATTCCTGTACTCCCACGGGAACGGGAACTACGCGGGTGAAACCGCGGGACGTCTGCTAGTCTATACTAATATTATAAAGAGGTAACATTTGTTTGTAAGTTTGTATGTCTGTAAGTTTGTAAGTTTGTATGTAGGGGGTAATCTCCGGAAGTAATGAACCGATTTCAAAAATTCTTTCACCATTAGAAAGCTACATTATTCGTGAGTGCTATAGGCTATATTTTATTCCCGTACTCCCGCGGGAACGGGAACTACGCGGGTGAAACCCTGGGACGTCAGCTAGTATTAATATATAGAGGAAATAATCTCTAATTTTAACGATCATTTTTCATCATCATTCTCCTGCCGTTATTCCAATTTATTTGGGGTCGGAGCAGCATCTTTTTCTTCTATTACCATCTATCTTCTATTATTCTTCTTTTACTCATCATTACTACAGTCAGCCATATCATCCTTAACACAGTCCATCCATAGTTTCTTTGGTCTCCCCCTACTCTAATACCCATCCACATTCATACTCAAAACTTTCCTCATGACTTTTTCCTCATTTCTCCGCATCATATAATACAAATTTCCTTGGTATTAAAAAGCGCTATTGCGCTAAAAATCGATCCTTATTTTGTATTGTTGTATCTGTCGTTTTTGTTGCACAGTGTCGAACAACAAAACATATGACGTACACATTTACTCGATTTTGATCTGTCAATCGTCAAAACTCGAGCCATTCTGTACCTTCACACGTGTTCCACTTCCATTCTCCGCTATCTTCAATACATCTATGTCGGAAACACAGCACGTCGCCAAGGCATTTGTACAACATCACTCCATCAGGTTTAAGTCCTCCCTCGAGGCCTGTAACAGTGGAGGAACGTGAATCTACGTGTTGTTACGTAAACCTGTCGAGTCTATACCGAAATAGTCTTTCCTGAAAAGGTTGGCAAGGTGACGTGTCGTTGTTACTTCCAAAATTTTTTTGGTATAAATATCTTGGCAGTTTTGGCACAGGTTTGGACGATCTTGCTAGTATTTGGGCATAATAATGACGCAAAGGTGGCCAGAATTATCTCTATGACCGAACCTACGATACTATCGGCCGTAATATTTTAGTGAAAAAGTACAGTCAAAGGTCAAAATTCCACTTCCACCGCAATGCACATTATCGTTTGCGCTATACGGGCGGCGGCGCCTATACACACATACGCATATTTATCCGTGTGAGTGATGTTCCAACGCTAACAACCAATTTGGCCACCGTATCACTTACACAACTCATTGAAATTTGTAATAACAATCTTAAGCGGGCAACAAGTTGCTAATGTGTAAGTGTTGTCAAACGTTCTTATAGAAGAAGGTCATAAGTACCACCAATATTGCTTTGCCATTGTGTTGCGAGATTGGCAGTCGACTTCTGACTGTTACTGTACATGCAGTAGCCAATTTGCCTATAAAATCGATTTTTTTGGAAGCTTATAATTTTCATCTGAAGCTAAAATTTCAGCTTTTATCATTAGATGTTAAAAAATAGATCTATAATATTTTATTCTTAGTTATGGTAGAAATCAATTACTATATACCTATTGTTTTTTTAAGGTTATATTGTAAACATTTTTGCAATTTAATTATTAAAATAAACAATTGATTTATTATTTAATGACAAAAGACTCGTTTCAATTGACATGAGCTAGTGGCTCACGTCACGAGTAATTTTCAGAGAAGAAACGTTCAGTTTTCTATTCATAGTCAAAACCACAGCGCATTTAAATATCTGTGGTAATATTACTTTTAAGGGGACTACAGGAGCTAAACGCGAGTTTCATAATCCAAAAAAACATATGATTAACTGCAATAAACAAAACCAAAAAAAGATATGATATTCTTCAGGATACATGCTAGTATGATAGTGTTTTGAAAACATAATACAACTAATTTAACTCGTTAAATAAATCACGAACTTATCTCTAAAAATTTCTGTAGACGAGTGAAAACCATACTAAAATACATGCGATCACTCTGATATTTTGGCAAATAATTCTATAAGCAACATATTAGCATGATAGTGGTGCCGATTCCCTTGTTTACAAACTAAACCAAATTTAAGTTCAGTGCATCTTTTTCTTTCTATTTCATTAAGAAAAGGACAGAAGATAAATTTTAGTTACGTTCTGTCAAATTAATCAGCGCCATACAAGTTTTAGACGCGATTAAAAAGTTGACTACTAAAATTACATCAAATTGCGTCAGATGCTGACTAATTTGACAGGATTAAACTAATATTTATGTTCTGTCCTTTTCATAATGAAATAGAAAGAAAAAGATGCATTCAACTTAAATTTAGTTTAGTTTGTGAACAAGGGAATCGGCACCAATGTTTTATTTTTTTAGTCCAATCAATAGATTTTTTGTAAATCGCAAACCACACATTTCGCACTATTCGGCCCGCAGTGACTGACGTAACAACCATTTTGTAGTGCAAGCTGATAAGAACTTTATTCTAACAGTATTTCAATCGATGTTTGATCCACTACAAATAGAGTTGCTAATTTAGCTCCTGTAGTCGCCTTAAGCCGGAAGTACGAACAGTCTCAACAGCCAGTAAGTTCATGGAACCACTGTTATATTCAGACGTGAAATAGCGCTACGCCATTCGTTAGTCTGAACATCGTAAATAAACGTAAGAAATAAGTGAGCTCTCACAGTCTTACCATTCGGGTTTACGGGTGAAATGTTTGTTTTACTTGAAGTCAGAGTGGCTTGAGGTTCGTATTTATAGTCTTGACTTTTTTTATGGTGAGTTGTATTTAAGGATACTAAGGTTTTACAAGGTGCGTAGCTTTGGCCTTAAGATCATTCCCTTTGTTTACCTCAAAATACCAAAATCTTTATCAATTTTTTTGTTTTCAAATGTTATCTTCGCGGACTTTGTTACTTATCCCTTTT
Source organism: Xestia xanthographa (assembly GCA_905147715.2). Lineage (NCBI taxonomy): Eukaryota > Metazoa > Arthropoda > Insecta > Lepidoptera > Noctuidae > Xestia > Xestia xanthographa. The sequence goes on along the minus strand of LR990660.1, from coordinate 7,462,849 downwards.
TCTAAAAAGCCTACTTCGATAGATTAGGTGGCCTTCAACAATTCAACAAAATCATTTTTCCCAATAGCCCAAGCAAAAGAGCTTTCTACAAAAAATACCCCAAGGAAAACATTTTTTTTGCAAAAGGAAACATTCTGGCGAACTCCTATTTGGTTTGCTTTTATGCCCACATATCAATAATCGTATCTCACTTACCTTCAAAAGGTCCACAATTCACGTTCGGCCCATATTTCCATGCGTGTTTTGCTATAAATATCGTCGATAATTCGATTTTAGCGGGCATTATTGACTATAACAGCAAAATTCCCGCAAAATATCGCCGTAATGGCGCGTTAGAGCCATTTATATGTAACGATATAATCCGTGTCGTGTCGTACAACGATAATAGCTACAAAAACTACACAAGCGATGTTTTATAAATCATTTGTGGTGCGAATTACAGGAATATTTTATAGTACAACTTTTTTAAAGAGGAACTTTAACGTGGTCGCTTATTGGTTCCTAACTTTCGATTCAGAGAGAATACTTTTGTTTTATCTATAATTCCTTTTTTCTGTTAAGAATATATTACAGTATCTGTATTCTTCTTGTCAAATAAACTTCAATTGTTCACTTCATTTCTTTTCACGCAAGCCTTGCCTTCGTATCTTCACAAATAATGTCATCTTGCATTTCCACGTAAACCAAACATCAAACTATTGTTCTAAAAAAAAGTTGCAACTGGAACCAGACATTAAAAAACGGAAAAAACACGCTCATTAAATTTTATTTGGTTATAAACACCTGGTTTTAACTCGATTTCCGAAAACATTGCAGCACAAATGACTTAATTAAGTTTATTAACATTGCGGTTATACCGCAGCTACCGATATACTACAAAAGTCCCTAAAGAAAATGGATGACTCCAAATGTTTAAATTGGTAGATTCACCTTACCATATAAACGAATTCTTTTCCTTTATGTTTCGTTTGATAATGACATTTCAATTGTGTTGTGTCGCTAACTCGTTTTTTTTTTTAAATTAGCCTATCCTGTGCAACTGCTGAGCAAAGATCTCCCCCATTCCTTTTCAATTCTGCCGGTGTTTTGCCTTTTTTTTTTGGATGTTCTCTGGTCATCAGTTAGAACCAAATCTAAATCGTCACGCCAGCGTTTTGCTGACTAACCACTCCGCGTAGCGTGGTGGCAAAATAACAATAACTTCAATAATATGTGGGCCAAGTCTACTTTATTGTAAGCACAACACATAACACTAATAACTTGTTGACAACTGTTCGGTAATTAAAGATGTTCCGTATTTCAGTAATTAAAGATGGCTGTTTTGTCAGTCGAATACTTTGACATGACGCGTGCGTTGCGCACCGCGATCCTGGTTGCACAAGAAACCGGAAGCCCGGAAAACAGTCGCTCGCGGCGACGCATGCTAGTGACGCGCCACGCGAATAGTGTTGTTCCAAATAGTAATAATTGCATGAACACTCATACTGAACATTTTTCTCTCGAAACGTCCATGTTCTGAGGGTAATCAGAGTTTGGGGTACCTACATCACAACATCTAACTATTTAAATCTTCGTGATTGTGGCTTCAATCCGACACGTACTGCTAAGTGCAGCTTTCGATAATGGCAATCCAATTAGTGTTATCCGTACTTAGAGATTCGGTTCTCACGAATGGAAATGTACAGTCAAAGGTCAAAATTCCACTTCCACCGCAATGCACATTATCGTTTGCGCTATACGGGCGGCGGCGCCTATACACACATACGCATATTTAAGAAGAAGGTCATAAGTACCACCAATATTGCTTTGCCATTGTGTTGCGAGATTGGCAGTCGACTTCTGACTGTTACTGTACGTAGATATCGTATCCAAAGTTTTCATAGAAATGTGTGTGTGTAAAGTGTTAGGTTTATCTGTCAGGCATTTCTCTGTAACAGCCTAGAGCCAGGATATGTGTCTCGTTGATGGCAATAAGCTCCATTCGCCCCCTATTACAAGGAACGCAATTTAACATAGTTTTAAGTTTATACACTAACACACTTTGTACTATTACGATATATATATTAGGCTGTAAGGTATTTATCTATGGACCAAAGTAGCCTGAAAATAAAGGATTTATTATTATTATTCCTTTATTTATCTTTAAACAAATTTGTTACATTTTTAAATATTAATAAAAAAAATATATAAAAAATATAAAAAATTGTAGCCCACCGGAATCGGGAACAGGGTCCAAGCTACGGGGCGGTCAGGGCTCCAGAGAGAGGAACCTCCTAACAATAAGAGCCGTGTCAATATTATTATTATTAACACAACTAGCGAAAAAAAATCATCCTGTATACCCAGTACAGGGTGATTTTTTCAAGCGGACTTCTTTGACCAAATACAAAACAATGAGGAATAGCGAAAAATATTCAAAGAAGTGTCAGACTCGATTTGTTGAAAATTAAAACAGCATTATTGGATTTTTATATAAAGTGTTTTCGTAGAATAGAGGACCAAAAACTTCGATCGCCATTGATGCCAGTAATCCACAACGGATTCGCCATGCTCGACCAATCACGGCCCAGTTTCATCGCTACTCGCTTCTAACACTTGCTCATGCAAGCGTAAACGATACATACGAATCTAAACTACTGGTTATTTCTACTCTACTGTCATGTTTTCACTGGCCGGACATGCGTGACCGCTCAAAAGTGTAAGAGTTCCTTTATGGACACGCCTCTTGCCACCGATTCGGTCCATCAGCTAAATTGACTATGTCATTCGGGTGTGTCACTATAAAGAAGGCGAGTCTCGATGAAAGTGGAACTAAAATGTGGAAATTGCATTTGGGGATATTTTTATATTAAACTAGCTGATGCTCGCCCGCAAATTATACATGTTGTAAAAGACCTCATCACGAAGCCGTCCACCAAGTATTCTGTACATCAAACTAAGTAACTTTACGCAAAAATTATTGCTGGGAAACGACTTTTTTTTGGGGTAAAAAATCATGTTTTGTGGTAGAACCCAATGTAACGCACTCAAATAAGTCTGCTGATGGATGGATTGAATAGTACGGGGGTCGTGGAGGTGTTTAAAGTAAAAAATCTTATATTAAAAACTTGTTTATAAAACAAAACTTGTCAAAAAGTTGGAACTTTGACCCCCAATATCTCCGTAACTAAAAGGTTCCCAGGTATGGTGTAGAACAAAAAAATGATCGCAATGATGGGGAGAACAAGTGCCTTTCGGCTTCTTTAAGAGGTGTTTTACATCCTTTATACTACTATCTATTAAAAAAAACCCGCATCAAAATCCGTTGCGTAGTTTTAAAGATACTTAGGCATAGGAGCTCGTGGCTAAATAATAACAGCCGCTCGGGTCGATCTTTAGGTTAAGCCGTGCTTGCCTAGGTTGGTCTGTGGATGGGTGACCACCCATTGCATACCGAGTTTCCTCCGTGCCTCGGAAAGAACGTTAAGCAGTTGGTCCCGGCTGTCATTTGTGATTTTTGACAGTCGTTACAGGTAGTCAGTGGCCCAAAAAGTCTGACAACCAGTCTTACCAAGGGGTATCGTATTACCCAGTACTAACTGGGTTGTGGAGGTCAGATAGGCAGTCGCTCCATGTAAAATACTGGCATTCAGCTGCATCTGGTTAGACTGGAAGCCGACCCCAAAAACTTGGGAAAAGGCTAGGCAGATGATGAGTTTTAAAGATACATAGGCATACATAGGGACAGACGCGGCGGGCGCTTTGTTTTATAATATGTAGTGATAGTGATTAGACTACTTGTCTATACTATAATAATAATAATCTAAATATATAAAAGAAGAAACTGACTGACTGACTGACTGACTGACTGACTGACTGACTGACTCATCTATCAACGCACAGCCCAAACCGCTGGATCTACAGAGTTCAAATTTGGCAAGTAGGTTCCTTATGTGGTCTAGGGGTGCACTAAGAAAGGATTTTCCAAAATTCATCCCCTAAGGGGGTTAAACGGGACTCCAAAGTTTGTATGGGGAAACAAGATTAGTTAGACTATTTTATTCGAAACTTCACAGGAGTGCTCCTATTGATAAATGAGTAGAAACGGGTTTCGGGATTTTTCAAAATTCAACCCCTAAGAGGGGGAAATGGGGTGGCAAAGTATAAAAATCAATGCACAGCCCAAACCACTGAGTCTAGAGATTCCAAATTTGGCACATAGGTTCTTTATGGGGTTTAGGGGTGCATTAAGAAAGGATTTTTCAAAATTAACCCCCTCTAAGGGGTTGAAACGGGGGTCCAAAGATTACATGGGGAAATAAGATTAGTTAGATTAGTTTATTCGAAACTTAACAGGAGTTATCCTGAGTAAATGAGTTAACATTTGTGTTTAGGTTTTTTCAGAATTCAACCCCTAAAGGGAGAAATGGGGTAACAAAGCCTGAAATTCAACATAGGTATTGTCTGTATGGTGAATTGGGTCGGATGTATTACAAAAACAACGATTTAAGATTTAATGTGGCGGACCTGAATTACCATCATTCCCTGTTGGGGTGCAATGGGGTTGAAATGTCTAAAAATCAATATGGGTGTCGAAACCGAGATTATCAGGGGCGCTCATGTCGAAAATGGCATTTATTTTGAGATCCAGAAGATGGAGGATTCAAATTCTATACAGGGTTATTGTTGATTTATTGTGATGATTGTGATAACGATGATGATGATTGTTATAATGATGATAATGATTGTGATTACGATGATGATGATTCTGATTACGATGATGATGATTGTGATAACGATGATGATGATTGTGATAACGATGATGATCATTGTGATAGTGATTTTGATGGTGATTGTGATAGTGACGGTGATTGTGATGGTGATAGCGATGGTGATGGTGGTTGTGATTGTGACAGTGATGGTGATAATGATGACGGTGATTGTGATTTCGATGATAATTATTGTGATAGTGATTGTGATGGCGATTGTAATGGTGATGGTGATAACGATGATAATGTTTGTGATTACGATGATGATGATTGTAATAACGATGATGATGATTAAGATAGTGATTTTGATGGTGATGGTGATTGTGATAGTGATTGTGATAGTGATTGTGATAGTGATTGTGATAGTGATTGTGATAGTGATAGTGATTGTGATGGTGATTGTGATAATGATTGTGGTTGTGATAGTGATGGCGATTGTGATCATGATGATTGTTATTAAGATGAAAATGATTGAGATTACGATGATAATGATTGTGATGACGAGGATGGAGATTGTGATGATGATGGTGATAACGATGATAATGATTGTGATTACGATGATAATGATTGTGATTACGATGATGATTATTGTGATTACGATGATGATGATTGTGATAACGATGATGCTGATTAAGATAGTGATTTTGATAGTGATTGTGATAGTGATTGTGATAGTGATTGTGATAGTGATTGTGATAGTGATTGTGATAGTGATTGTGATGTGATTGTGATAGTGATAGTGATTGTGATAGTGATTGTGATAGTGATTGTGATAGTGATTGTGATAGTGATTGTGATAGTGATTGTGATAGTGATTGTGATAGTGATTGTGATAGTGATTGTGATAGTGATTGTGATAGTGATTGTGATAGTGATTGTGATAGTGATTGTGATAGTGATTGTGATAGTGATTGTGATAGTGATTGTGATAGTGATTGTGATAGTGATTGTGATAGTGATTGTGATAGTGATTGTGATAGTGATTGTGATAGTGATTGTGATAGTGATTGTGATAGTGATTGTGATAGTGATTGTGATAGTGATTGTGATAGTGATTGTGATAGTGATTGTGATAGTGATTGTGATAGTGATTGTGATAGTGATTGTGATAGTGATTGTGATAGTGATTGTGATAGTGATTGTGATAGTGATTGTGATAGTGATTGTGATAGTGATTGTGATAGTGATTGTGATAGTGATTGTGATAGTGATTGCGATAGTGATTGCGATAGTGATTGCGATAGTGATTGTGATAGTGATTGTGATAGTGATTGTGATTAGTGATTGTGATATTGATTGTGATAGTGATTGTGATAGTGATTGTGATAGTGATTGTGATAGTGATTGTGATAGTGATTGTGATAGTGATAGTGATTGTGATAGTGATTGTGATAGTGATTGTGATAGTGATTTTGATAGTGATTGTGATAGTGATTGTGATAGTGATTGTGATAGTGATTGTGATAGTGATTGTGATAGTGATTGTGATAGTGATAGTGATGGTGATTGTGATGGTGATTGTGATAATGATTGTGGTTGTGATAGTGATGGCGATTGTGATCATGATGATTGTTATTAAGATGAAAATGATTGAGATTACGATGATAATGATTGTGATGACGAGGATGGAGATTGTGATGATGATGGTGATAACGATGATAATGATTGTGATTATGATGATAATGATTGTGATTACGATGATGATTATTGTGATTACGATGATGATGATTGTGATAACGATGATGCTGATTAAGATAGTGATTTTGATGGTGATGGTGATTGTGATAGTGATTGTGATAGTGACGGTGATTGTGATGGTGATAGCGATGGTGATGGTGATTGTGACAGTGATGGTGATGATGATTAAGGTGATTGTGATTGTGATGATAATGATTGTAAAAATTATGGTGGTGATTATGATAGTGATTGTGATCGAGATTGTGATTGTGATCAAGATTGTGATGGTGATTGTGATTGTGATGGTGATGGTGATTGTGATTGTGATTGTGATTGTGACAGTGATGGTGATGATGATTAAGGTGATTGTGATTGCGATGATAATGATTGTTAAAATTATGGTGGTGATTATGATAGTGATTGTGATCGAGATTGTGATTGTGATCGTGATTGTGATGGTGATTGTGATGGTGATTGTGATGGTGATTGTGATGGTGATGGTGATTGTGATAGTGATGGTGATTACGATGATAAAGATTGTGATTACGATGATAAAGATTGTGATTACGATGATGGTGATTGTGATGGTGATTGTGATTTTGATGGTAATGGTGATTGTGATAGTGATGGTGATGGTGATTGTGATGGGGATTGTGATGGTGATTGTGATAATGATGGTGGTTGTGATAGTGATGGTGATTGTGATAATGATGGTGACTGTGATAGTGATGGTGATTGTGATAATGATTGTGATAAAAATGGTGGTTGTAACAGTGATGGTGATTGTAATGATAATAATAAATTGTGATGATTATGAAATTTGGCACATAGATAGTTTATAACCTGGATTAACATGTAGGACACTATTTATCCCTTTAGTATGATTCAGTGGGACAGTTTGCCGAACTGCACGCGGGCGAAGCCGCGGGCAACAGCTAGTAATATTATAAAGAGGAAAACTTTGTTTGTTTGTTTGTAATGAATAGGCTCAAAAACTACTAGACCGATTTAAAAAATTATTTCACCAATCGAAAGCTACATTATCCACGAGTAACATAGGCTATATTTTATCCCCGTACTCCCACGGGAACGGGAACTACGCGGGTGAAACCGCGGGACGTCAGCTAGTATCAAATAATTATGCACTGGCACTTTTGGTAAGTCAAAAACAATAAAATGAAGTAGAGTCCAGCCATCCTAACGTCCGTCCTAACCTAGATCATGGTCTACCTGTACCTATGTCAAATTTCATTAAAATCCGTTCCGCTGTGATAGAATAGATAGTTAGATAGAATTACTTTCGCATTTATAATACTAATATGGGTGAAATGAGGAAACTAGACGTCGATTTGAAGCGCTGCAATTGCTGCAAATATCTTTTTTTTGAAGCGATTTTCACAGCTTCAACATTCAAGAGAACTGTAAAGATTTATGTTCAAATGTTTGGAGTTGTGTATCGATAGACCAAATATTAAAATATATACTTACAAATATTGTGATTAGGTTTGTATTTTAAATAGGATTTAAATCAATTTATGTTAAAATTCGCTATCGTTTCCATTTCGAAAAAGATTGTACAGACGCCAGCACATCTAGCTATCGAAACCGTCAAATTTTTCCAAGTAACCTTGAACCTAATAATAATAATAAATAATAATAAAATTCATTTATTTTAGGTAAATAACACCCATTGCCAAATAAAAATTAAAAGATAAAAACATCATTACAATAAAATAAAATAAAATCAGACTCAATCAACTAAAATTTAATTAAATATAATCAAAACAAAACAAATTAAATCCAAAATCTATGTCAACCAATTACAATTAGAATAAATTAAATTAAATCAAAAATAAATCGTAAAATGTAAAATAAAATAAAATGAAACGAAGTCAAAATAAATACATAATTGAAAAATAATAAAATTAATACCTCTCCGACACTGGTACAGCAACATGTCTGCTGGAACAATGCTGGATGAAGGGGCAATCCAGTCTTCCTGCAATCATCGTCAGCACGATGTTAGCTAATGCTTTAGCAATAAAGTTGAAAATCTTTTAAAGAATTTTGACAGATTGTAGTAGCTTCATGTGTTGGGGTCTGTACCTATTCAAATGCCATTTCCGAAAACAATTGTCCTTTCTCCGTAAATTATTCCGAATATCTTTTTGACAGCGGTCATAATGTTGACCTCGAATGAATTAGCATACTGTAATGAGAAAATAATTTTTACACCGTTTTTCAGTCGTTGATGATTTTTAAATGTGAAGCTTAAATTAATTTGGGAAGGTAATCAGTTCTGTTCCGGAATTTGAGGTTCTGGAAACGAGCGACTGTCGTTTCTGATTTATTTATTTTTGTGTTTAAATGACGGTTGTCTATTGTTTTATATTTATTTCTTTTGTTTTGATTCAAGTGCAATAATTTATTAACCAAGGTTACCGACGTAGCTCGAAGAATTGTCAATCTTAAGTGGCAGTGGGCAGGGTATATTGCTCGCAGAACGTGTGGCCGATGGGGCCGAAAAGTTCTGGAGTGGCGACCGCGAACCGGAAGACGTTGCGTTGGAAGGCCTCCCACTAGGTCGACCGATGACCTGGCGAAGGTTGCGGGAATCCGCTGGATGCGAGTCGCACAGGACCGGTCAATGTGGCCACACTTGGGGGAGGCGCGACGCATACTGGTCTAGGATCTGATCTGTGTTTCCTTTTAAGTTCAGAGTATTTAGTTAGTACAGAAGTGTTGGTAATTGACTCTGTAACAATAAACTGTGTACAAGTTAAGGGAGCTATTTCTCTAGTTTACCCGTATCCCATTCTACGCTCACAACTGTTTGACACGATGAATGTCACTTAGTACTAAAGTTAGTACGTCCTGGCAAGGGTTTTATGTACCTGGATACGACATACTAACCCTTCCTCTTGAATCACTATCTATTAAAAAAACCCCCATCAAAATCCGTTGCGTAGTTTTAAAGATCTAAGCATACATAGGGAATGACAGACGCGGGCGATTTGTTTTATAATATGTAGTGATTATAGTGATGTTACTTTATCTCAGCTAATTACATTGCTTTCTGCATCTTAATAAATAAACAAGAGTGGAATAAACTGGATGCGAATTAAAAACAGATTAACGTTTATCCATTAAACCGGGATGGTGCGCTTTCAATTGAATGACTTGCATCCTGTCTGGACCGGTCTGGCAATTCTTACTAATATTATAAATTGTGAATATGAGCTTGTTTGTTTGTTTGTATGTCACGCCTTTAACACTGCACGGATTTCGGAGCTTTTTTTTTTTAAACCAAAGCTTCTAAGACATGACTGTGTCATCTACCAATGCGCACTGGTCCCGCGTGGTGCATTTCCATAATAATTCTTGCTCAGAAGTCAAAATTGAAACCACAAGCCTCGAGGGTGCAATTTTGAGGTTCCTCGAACTCAAAACGACAAAACAAAAAAATATAAATTATCAATTTAATTTTTCGTGTTTTTTTATATTTTTGGCCCATTCCTTCTCATATGCCTGTATCTCAGCTTCCCAGCAGTGGGAACATTATTATGCTGATTTATCATCCTCATCTTTTTGCCCTGGTTCTATATCCAAGTAATATCCCCACAACACGTTTTTTTCTATGCTAATCATGCTTATTCTGGGTATAAATCTTTACTCCGGGCTACTCGAAGAAGTTACTATCACTTTTCCTGACCTGGGAATCGAACCGAAGACCTCATGCTCTCAGCGCTTCCAACTACTAGACCAAAGAGGTAGTTAGAACATAATATTACTCATACTTACTTATTTATTCCATCTACTACATAAACAAACAGAGGAGCTCGTGGCTAAATAATAACAGCCGCTCGGGTCGATCGTTAGGTTAAGCCGTGCTTGCCTAGGTTGGTCTGTGGATGGGTGACCACCCATTACATACCGAGTTTCCTCCGTGCCTCGGAAAGCACGTTAAGCCGTTGGTCCCGGCTGTCATTTGATTTTTAGATCTTTGACAGTCGTTAGGTAGTCAGACCCCCAAAAAGTCTGACAACCAGTCTTACCAAGGGGTATCGTATTTCCCGGTACTAACTGGGTTGTGGAGGTCAGATAGGCAGTCGCTCCATATAAAATACTGGTATTCAGCTGCATCCGGTAAAACTGGAAGCCGACTCCAACTAAGTTGGGAAAAGGCTAGGCAGATGATGACTACCTACATAAACAAACACTATCTACCGCAAATCACACATTCCACATAAATCACACATCTATGCCCTTTTAAAGAAAGAAAGAAAAATATTTATTTGACGTCAGTTAAACGTTAAAGTTGACGTCGGCTTTTAGAGTATTTATAATTTTTCTTATTTTAATTTTACAACATTCTGTACTTAGTATTTAAGTAAAATCGTCACGCATTTTGTTAGTAATTAATCTAAATTAGTTTTATACCTATAAGTCTTGGGGGGCCAGGTGACCCGTAACACAGGTAGGTATTGTATACCTATTTCGGGCACCAGTCTCTCACAATTTTTTACCCTGGGTATTAGATTTAATAATTACTGTTCACTGTAAGTACATTATTATTATTACTGTGATAAAAGTATGTAGTTTGAACGTCCCTCTGCGATAAAATCAGAACCAGCAAACGAAGCCACGGGAAAAAGCTAGTCGTTTTTATAATGACGATTACCGTAACGGACGGAACATCTTAATAAAGTAACACTTAAGTTGTTTGTTTTTTATTAAATGGCTAACCGTTTCACTTGACAGTCCTCTTCTGATGACAATTTTCTGCAGTTTTTTGTACGACGTCGGATGTTGTCACTATGTTTACCGCTTCAGTGATTGATGGATTGAAAAGTAACGGATACTTTGTACGTTTTTATTTTTGTCTTGTACAGCTGTGACGAGATATGACGTACGTGTTAGATTTATTGATTAATTTTCAAGCTCCCATCCCTCCCCCCAATACAGTATGCCACTAGATCTAATTTGGTAGAAAAAACACTGTATTATAGGCCTGATAACCCGATTAATCGATACTAATATTTTCAAGAGCAAATTTTTATTTTTGTATGTAACGAATAAACTTAAAAACTACTGGACCGATTTGAAAAATTCTTTCAGCAATGGATAGCTACATTATCAGCGAGTAACATAGGCTATATTTTATCCCCGTACTCCCACGGGAACGGGAACTACGCGGGGTCGAATCGGACATCATTGTGATAGAGTACAAAAAGTAAAATTCGATTTTTTGGTCGCTATCAATAGCTAGTTGAACCAACCGTGCCATCAGATCTGGCTTGGACCATCATTTTGAATAAAAAAAATCGGAGCAGTCTTTGGGAGCTGCCGATAGAAGTGAAAACAAAAATAACACAGGCCCCGCCCCAGTCGTAGCACTGGTTATGCCCCGCGCATGCTTATGTGGTGCTACGCCGTAGCGGGTGCTACGAGTGCTACGAACGGCTACGAACCGTGACCGCACGTTACGTTACGTGACGATGAGTTCAATGTTTTTCCTTCACCCAAAAAGTGCTCAACGCGTCTAAAGCAGTTTTCACTTCAAAAATAATGCCAATGCCTGACCTTCATTTAAAGGGGAAATTTTTAGACTATTACCTACAAGGTTGCCTATCTCAGGCAATATAGACGAACAATAACAAATGAACTAAATTGAGATTTCTGACTTATAAGGTAAACATAGCCGAGGTAATTAATCACCACTACAATCAACTAGCGTAATTATTATGTACAGCATATGATTCAAAATCGTTTCTCAACGATCTCCCATATTTGTCTCCTCGGTCTAATTTATAGCTTATAACGGAATGTGATTTATTGTTATGACAAACATTATTGGAGATATTACGGTTTATGTGAGAAAAGTTAGGGTTAACGCACATTGTTATGGGGTTAAACGAGTTTGACGTACGTTTTGAGTGTTAACTTTGATATTCTTTGAAAGGTTGTTAAATTGTGATTCGTCCTTAGAATTTATGACACCATGATTTTTCTGTTGTTGTATAGGACTGTAGTTTTTTAGGGTTCCGTACCCAAAGGGTAAAAACGGAACCCTATTACTAAGACTTCGCTGTCTGTCCGTCTGTCTGTCACCAGGCTGTATCTCATGAACCGTGACAGCTAGACAGTTGAAATTTTCAAAGATGATGTATTTCTGTTGTCGCTAAAACAACAAATACTAAAAACAGAATAAAATTAATATTTAAGGGGGGCTCCCATACAACAAACGTGATTTTTTTGCCCTTTTTTTGATAATAATGGTACGGAACCCTTCGTGCGCGAGTTTTATAATATTAGTTATTAGGATTATTTTTCAATTACCAGCCAAAATTTAAAATTAAGATCTAGATATCGATATCGAACTAAACGTTCATTTTAAATAATATTATTGTCGAAAAATATAAAAAATAAAATAATAGCATTCATTTGAAAGTGTCCTAAAAATTTACTAAATCATAAACCTAGTGGGAATCCATGCACTTGTGTGCGTGCATGCACCGCCAAACGGACAGGAATTAAATTTTATTTTAAAAAACCGGCCAAGTGCGAGTCGGACTCGCGCACGAAGGGTTCCGTACCATTATCTATACATTAGACAAAACGGTAAAAAAATCACGTTTGTTGTATGGGAGTCCCCCTTAAATATTAATTTTATTCTGTTTTTAGTATTTGGTGTTATAGCGGCAACAGTAATACATCATCTGTGAAAATTTCAACTGTCTAGCTGTCACGGTTCATGAGATACAGCTTGGTGACAGACAGACGGACAGACAGCGAAGTCTTAGTAATAGGGTTCCGTTTTTACCCTTTGGGTACGGAACCCTAAAAAGTTGTTATTTTTTTCATTATATCTAAAATATTATCGATTCCAAGCCATTTCTGAAAATTTGGCCTGTCGTTGAAAACTAACCCTGTATAGGTATTAAGTTTGTAATATTTGGTTGATCCGCAAATTGGATGACATGGTAAAAAAGAGGTGTCTGATGAGATGACGAGAGAGAAGAGAGAAGTATGAAAGAAGAAGACATGCTGTGCCTCCAAATGAATTGAGATAAGGGCAAGAGAATCATGATGGTTGATCCGCAAATTAGCTTGGTAAGACTAGAACTAACTAGAAAACTAGAACTAACTACGGCAAAAAAATGCTTAATTTTGAAGGAGCACAGCTTTTTAATAGAATACAGTCTAGTAAAATAAATCTGCACTCTTTCAATGCATTCAAAACTCAACTTGGTCAGTATGTTATGGCGGATCGAGCACTTCTAGAGAAATGAAGGCATTGAATGTAATTTTAAATTTTAGTATTGTTCTCAAGTGAGTGACATTATTTTGTCTTAATTGAAAATAAAGTTTCTTTAAACCTAAACCTAATGTCGTATCAGACATTCGCAATACTTTCTGATTTCATTGAACCGGATGACAGGTGTAAGAACTGTTTAATTTTTAGTGTATAGGTAACAAATAAAGCAATTGATGTTGTAAAAACAGATAGCATGAAATTCTTCGGAACTATGTAGAGCTTATTCTTTATTGCACACAAAATTAAAAAAAAATATATACACACAAATATTTTATATATTTTTTATATTTTCATATTTAAATATTTTTGGCCAAAGTTCGATATGCTAGCCACTTGAGAGCACATGAAAGAGCAGCACACCAAAGCTCTCTACAACCACACTAGAAAGCCATCGAATGCAGTCGCTGTGGTCGAAATCGGCTAGATGGCATCATCATCATCATCATCAAGTGCAATATGGGTCGTGGTCTTTCGATACACGAAAGAGAAGAACGTAAATCGTATTACTTGTTACAGTACAAACGTGTTTATTTTTCCAATTACCAACAGTGTAAGACATAGTAAGATTGTCACTACAATCCCCCAAGCTTAAAACTGATAGGTTAATATCACTGTCTCTGCATCTAAGTTATTACTCGGCCCCAGACACACACATTCACACCCCCACATTCACATACGCTGTGTTTGCACAATCTCAAAGACAGTGCAGCATCTACTCGTGCAAATAAATTAATCATAGTAGAGTACTGACACAATATGAGAAACTATTGCTGCGGATTTTTAATTTGAAATTAATCAGGTTATGGTATGAATTTGGGATTGGTGCAGTGATTGTGTTTAACTGAAATAGGGCTTATTATTTGATGTAGTTACAAATGGTAATTAACATTCGTAACATCATCTTCCTGAGCTTGTCTGTTGGTATTTGGGGTCGTCGCAACACATTTTCTTCGTCCTTTCGCTGTCACTTTACTTTCTCATCACTCCTAAAACCAGGTGTAATTAAAAAAAAAAACAGCCAAGTGCGAGTTGGACTTTCGCACGGAGGGTTCCGTATAAACTTGTAGGTATTTTGTTATCACAGTGAACATAATTAAATTAAGGGTTGAAAATCTGAAAACCGTAAATATGTAGTATATTTACGGTTTTCAAATTTTTTCCTTAACATGTGCTGTAAGACATTCTCACTTACGTGCCATATTAATTCCATGATTTTAGGTGAACAGGAAGTAGGTACCGGTTTTAATTCCCTTGTGAAATCGCAATATACGACATAAACGGTTATATCTTTCATCTCGTTGACTTACAAGTCTGCAAGTAGACTTGAGTATTTGATATTAAGGCCCTTCTAACCCTAAAATAAGCAACTCTATTTGTGGTGGTTCAAACTTCGTTTGAAATACTCTTAGAATAAAATTCTAATCAGCTTGCACTACAAAGCGGTTGTTACGTCAGTCACTGCGGCCGAATAGTGCGAACAGAGTGTTTTTTTGCGATTTACAAAAAATCTATTGATTGGACTAAAAAAATGAAACACAAAAGACCTACTTTATAGTTAGTTCAGTTAGTATGCAAAGTTTCATGGTCTAATTTGAAGTACTTTTTGAATACCAGCGGTTTATTGTTCGATTTGGATGTAACTTTGGAATTTTTTTCTATCGAGAAAAGTTCGAATCGTGAATCGTGAATCGGGAATCGTGTTTGCGTCACACATAAGACTTATCATTAATCCTCAACTTTACCATATATTTATTTCAAAATTAATGCTGCAGTACTTTAGGCGTAACGGAGGATCATGCTAAGCCATTTGAGGGGGTAAAACCCCTTAATTTCAGCTTGATACCTCCAAGCGTTCCTGAGAAAAAGGGTATGGATCCCTAAAAACAATAATCACTCAACTAAAACTACGTCTTTCCCAAAAACTAATGCTTCGAATACAATCTGGAACCAAAAAACGTGTAGATTTAAATCTTCCAACATTCACTCCACATCTCCCATTCAAAGTCACTCATAAGTAAGTAGAACGCATTCAATTCCACCACCTACATTGAATCTACAATGGCGCCTCGATCTTCGTAATTTCCTCGCTTCTCATCTCTGGAGACGGCTTTCATGCCGCCATTATACTACGTTTCTATAGTAATGTCGGGAGTGGCCCAATCGCTGGACTTGCAGTCCATTGTCCGTCGCTTTTGGTGCTGAAACCACGGCATCCTTATTAGGCGAGCAGTCAAAACGTTGAATGAACAGATAGAATGAATGGCTTAATGGTTGTGAAAGTGGATTTAAGACTTGAGATTTAAAAGTGACCCGTAGATTTTAAGAAAGCCGATGTGTTTTCGGTTATTACTAAGCCTTCGCTCTCCGTTCATCTGTAAAAATGGAATTCAAAACTAGGGTCCACCCCTCCCGGAAAAAAAATTGTTTCTCATGATCCATGGCCAGATATCGCACAGGATAGAGAGGTTTGGAAGGAGAAAGTGAGGCCTAGTCTTGCCCAGCAAGTTTGAGTGTACAGTCGTGGTCTTTTCCGCCTGATCAGTTAATTTTTGTTTCGCTTAAATCATGCGGAGGCGCCGAGCCACGCCCCCTTAAGAGTCCTATTACATTTTTTACACAAATTCATGATTTTTGACGCAGTAATTTTCAGCATCAGTTAGATATTTTAATTATTTGCTTATAAATAACAATAGTGCCATTCTCTTTCTTGTAAGTTGGGGGTTACACATTTTCATTTTTCTTTTCGTGTAATTAACTATAAATATTTTATGAACTCAGTTTACAAGAAAAACCGTCGGCGATCAGGCGCGTGCGCCCCGAAGAGGCAATTAGACAATGCCTACCCTACCAACTGGGGCAATTATTATAACTAATGAACTATGTAATAAAATAACACTTTGTACAAAATATTTTTAAAAAATCCAACCCCTGTTCGAATACTTATAGCAATTTTTCGCGCCCGTGTTACGTAACTAACACTGTACTGGAAGTTGCTAAGAAGCTCGACGCTCACCCGCCGCACGTATGTAATAGGCAAATTGTCTTCGAGCCTAGATCTCATTGATAAATTTACGCACACAGCGGCACATTGGTGCATATTTTCGTGTGTATGAACCGCACACATGTATAGATTGCAGCCATTTTGGGGCGGTAACTCCTGCGAGTGTAGCTGGGCTATGATTGGCTGCTACAATACAAGGTCAGGATTCAAGGTGGATGTTCTTTAGCCCGCGAAATTCAAATTTCCTTACGTTTTTTGAAATTTGCAGGCCAGTGCTATGTTGTATGTTGATTAAATTATGACTACATACGTCTTACAGCCGCAAATCATATAATCATCAACATACAACCTAGCACTGGCCTGCAAATTGCAAAAAACGTGAGGAAATTTGAATTTCGCGGGCTACCGTGCAGTAATGCCAGTAATTAAAATTAAATATAGATTAGTGGAGATTTCGTATTATCCTGCAAAATTTTGTTGATCACTGTCGTGAGAGCAACTCGATATGAAAATGATGCAATTTTATTTGGTCGTATTTTTTTATCGACAAATTAGAAATTATATTTTTCTGAAGGAAGCCATTATTGTTTCTTTGTGACAAGCAATTTATATCGCGATCTTGAATGTTTTAATTTTAACATATTATTAACTTATTTACACATTTGTTTTGAAACGAAATACGGACATTTAACAGTAACAGTAGTGTAAATATTAATTTTGTTGTGTATATCAATTGTTTATTCACGGAATGGTGTTTACTTGTGATGTTTGTGCTGATAATGTGTGTTTGAAGTTAAAGGCAATAAGTTTTCTCAATTATCGTATAATGATAAGCTTCAAGTTGTGTCTAAAGGTAGATGTGTACCGTTAACTTATTAAATATATGTACCTATACATGCGAATCACAATGAAATATGGCCTGCAAAGGCCGCTTCGGATATCTTGCAAGTGACGTGTTCTGTAACTATCACCCACTCACTTGGTTAATATATTTGAGGTGGCAGAACCTTTCTTCTGTTTGCATCGTTAGAAAATTGTGAGTTGTGTTCATGAATCGTTGAGTGAGAACCTTGAATAATGTGGTGAGTTCTTGACTTCTTGCATTTATAACTTTTGTTTGTACAGGGTTATTTTCAAATATTATAAATCAATAAATGTGACTATTTTGAGGGCCATCATAATGTAGAGCGACGTTGTGGAGTTGGGCGTTTTTTTTTTTTTTTTTTGCTCTCCTTATTTCGTGGCCTACCCATCCTGCTGGGCCTCTGCACGCCACTGTCGGCGATGGAACTTGGACGCTCAAATTCACATTATTACATGCAATTCTTATAATAGCTAAAATTACTGAAAAATAAGCTGAATGTTTTACTTGTTTATTGGAGTTTTAGAATTTCTTTAAATTCCTTGAGTTTTCACGGAAACAATCGTAAAGAAAGCGTAGTTTAAGCCATAAATGTCTTGATTCAGCGTCCATTATATTCCAAATAAACTAAATTTTATCAAATAAATTAATATGATATAAAACTTCAATCTACAATGAATACGTTTCATTAGTTTTCGTTTGTCAATATAATAAGACAAAATTACAATAAATAAAATAGAAGTACTATAATTCTGCGTCAATTCAAGTCGCTCCTCAGTCTCATGTCAGTCTCGTCTCTAATTTTCGTCAATAACAATCGACAATCATCCGGAGATCGCCATTATTATCGACTCGTGTACGCCGATCGAAAAAATTTGATCCAGGGAGTAAAAATAAAAAAAAATGCAAAAAAAATGTAATAGGACTATTAAAGTTTAGGCATATTAGAAAAGCGCAAAAAACTTGGCGCGCAAAATAACAATAACTCTCGGTGCGTCAGTGCGCTCGGCCGATCGGTATCTTTTCATTCATTATTTCTGTACAAAGTCAACGGGGCGGGCCTAGAGAGCGTTTCTATGTTGTAAGTGCAAGCAAAAATTAACTTAATGGTGATCAGGCGGGAGTGTCCTCGATAGTACCACACACTCAAACAGGCCAACAAAAAAAAAAAACTCATGATCCGTAATTTCTGTTGACGCTAAAACAACAAATAATAAAAATAAATTAAAAATTAAAAGTGTACGGGTCCAACTTGGTCAGTTTTTTTAATGATGATAGTGGGACTGTTGACTTGACACGGAATCATGGATGAATGGAAAATAACTGTTTGTTGCGTCGATCCAAAGTAACAAGAGACAAGGTCACTTGGTCAGGAATAAGATGATGATATGTTTTTCATCATTTGCCCAGCCTTTTCCCAACTATGTTGGGGTCGGCTTCCAGTCTAACCGGATGCAGCTGAATACCAGTATTTTACATGGAGCGACTGCCTATCTGACCTCCACAACCCAGTACTGGGTAATACGATACCCTTTGGTAAGACTGGTTGTCAGACTTTTTGAGCCCCTGATACCCTTTGGTAAGACTGGTTGTCAGACTTTTTGAGCCCCTGACTGCCTGTAACGACTGTCAAAGATCTTCAATTGACAGCCGGCACCAACTGCTTTAACGTGCTTTCTGAGGCACGGAGGAAACTCGGTATGTAATGGGTGGTCACCCATCCCCAGACCAACCTAGGCTAGCAAGGCTTAACCTAAAGATCGACCCGAGCGGCTGTTATTATTTAGGCACGAGCTCCTCGTCCTCCTCCTCCTCTAAGATGATGATATGTTTTTATTTTGTAATAATGGATTCGCATTGATACGTTTTAGTGATAATGCTCCAAATGACTTAATCTTAATTAAAATACTGTGCCCGGCTTCTACGCAAACCTGTTTTATGGAGTTTTTATAGGATAACAAGTTCTAGGTAATTCAATATGTTATCAGATAATTTTGGCATAACTTGTTTTATTCCAGCCTCTCATATGTCGCTATAATGCTTTAAATAGTTTTTTTCTAACATTATATCGAACTAAACTATTTTTTCAACGTGTCGTAAAAAATACTATAAATAAAGGGTGTAAAACATCTTTTAACGAAGCCAAAAGGCACTTGTTCTCCCCGTCATTGCGATCATTTTCTTGTTCTACACCAACCTGGGAACCTTCTAGCTACGCAGATATTGGGGGTCAAAGTTCTAACTTTTTGACAAGTTTTTTTTTTTTTTAATACAAGTTTTTGATGTATTTTTTTTACTTTAAACACCTTCACGACCGTACTATTCAATCTATCCATCAGCAAAATGTTTTGAGTACGTTACATTGAGTTCTACCACAAAACATGATTTTCACCCCAAAAAAAGAGTCGGTTCCCAGTAATAATTGTTGCGTAAAGTTACTTAGTCTGATGTACAGTATGCTTGGTTGACGGCTTCGTGATGAGGTTGTTTACACCCTGTATATTAATATTGTTCTTACTGTTCGTAAGGGGGACAAACCGACTGGAATAGACTGCGGACACCGAATTTAGACATATATTTCTGTAGGTATTGTATGTTTCAGTAGGACATTTTCTGTCAAAGTCTGAGGGTCTAAAATAGCTGCTTCAGCAGAATCATAATTAGGATAGTATGAATCACGTTAAAATTCTTAAAATGGTCACAGACGCAGTTATTTACGAATTGTCACTTTGAAACCATTTTACGAATGGGGAGGCTAACTGTGGAACTAATGGCGCTAGCATAGTTGGTACCCAAACATCGTCATTGGTTGAAAATGTTGTGATGTCATTTTATATCAAAATAGCTTAACCTCATTGGTCAGATTGAGACCAACGATGGTGGCGCCATCTGAGATTTACTTTGCCTTAGCCAACCCCATTGTAACGTGATTCGGTCCGGTCTATTTGATCGCACGACCCGAATGGCGCAGCGGTGGTGAGGCTGCCTTACGTTCTTAGGGTCCCGGGTTCGAATCCCGGTTGTAGCAAATGTTTATGTGATGAGCATGGACATTTGTTTCCAAGTCATGGATGTTTATATGTATAATAAGTATGTATTTACAAACTAAAAGTATATATGTAGTATATCAACTATCTGGTGTCCACGACACAAGCCTCGTTGCTTAGTGTGGCGCTAGATGGCGCTGTGTGTTAATGTCCAGCGATATTTATTTATTTATTTTATCTTTACTGCTCTACAAAAAAAAACTTTAATAAATCCAATCGAACTTACACAACCATCTGCAACATAATTTAACGAGCCAACACTCTAACCAATGGTGCACCAATTAACTGTAAGTAAAAGTAGCGAGTCACGGTGATCAGCATTGTTCTAATGACGCTAAACAATGGGAGAAAGCGAATCAAACCGCTCTATTGATCGCGGTTTACGCAACGACGCTTCGGATGTCTTGTCGATATGTAGGTCGATGATATATAGTCGAAAATAATATGGAAACAACTTAAGCATGTGGTCCTGAGTTTGATTCCTGGGTCGGGCAAAGTACTATTGGGTTTTACCATCAGGAATTTCTCAGTAGCAGCCACAGTCTGGATTCGTTCTTGGTTGGAAATAGGTTAGCCCCTATTACGTGGGTGTACACCTCTGCCTTAACCCTACGGGGATTATAGGCGTGATGTTTTTGTAATGTATATTTTTCACGTCATGTGGTAAATCAAAAAAAGTTTGCAATCACTTTGAAAAATTGAAATCTTTTTTACGTTTTTATAAAAAACTAGCGGACGTCCCGCGGTTTCACCCGCGTAGTTCCCGTTCCCGTGAGAGTACGGGGATAAAATATAGCCTATGTTACTCGTGGATAATGTAGCTTTCGAATGGTGAAAGAATTTTTTAAATCGGTCCAGTAGTTTTAGAGCCTATTCATTACAAACAAACAAACAAACAAAGTTTTCCTCTTTATAATATTTCTAAAAATAAAGTACTTACCTAATAAAGTTTTTTTTTTTTTTGAAACAGGTTATTTCTATTTAAAGAAAACAACTAATATTTATGCTTGATAAAGTTCAATTTAAAAAATTATATCATGCTAGGGATCTCCAAACGTTTTTTGATGTGTGTAGACGTATGACTAAAATTAGAAACTTGTTGTAGTTTCGTTAATAAATCATTCTGTATTTAAGTAAGACGTTGAATTATTTCATTTTAAAGTGGGTAGTTTGCTGTAATACTCCTAATATACACGGTTACAAAAAATAACAATACAAAAAAATCACGAAAAATTAAATTTATAATAATTTTTTGTTTTTTAAATAGTCCCAAACGTTTTGAGTTCGATGATCGAGTTTATGGCTTTCAGTTCCAGAACGACTTAAAAATAATGTACTTTGAGGCATCAATGTGTTCTTCGTCAGAAGTATGGGATTTTGTTCCGAAAGACCAATTTTTATACATTTTCTTTTAAACTAAATAATAAATTATTTATGATGCTTTATAAATTGGTGAGTCCATTCAGGACTTATTTCCGGTACGGGACTACTTATGGCGAAGGTGGCGTGACGATCTGTAGGCCTATTACGTATCTTTCTGATATCCAGTGACTATCAAGCTTCGGTTGTACACCGAACTTTGATGACAACCGAGAATGTCATAATATTGGTATTACGTATCGCACTGAGTGGATATCACTTTACATGTAAAATCAACTAACCACATAAGCGATAACAAATATTTTACAATTAATACATATGTATAGAGGAGCTCGTGGCTAAGCAATAGCAACCGCTCGGGTCGATCTTTAGATTAAGCCGTGCTTGCCTAGGTTGGTCTTTGGAATGGTGACCACCCATTACATACCGAGTTTCCTCCGTGCCTCGGAAGGCACGTTAAGCAGTTGGTCCCGGCTGTCATTTGTAGATCTTTGACAGTCGTTACAGGTAGCCCGTGGCCCAAAAATTCTGACAAAGTCTTACCAAGGGATATCGTATTACCCAGTACTAACTGTGTTGTGTATGTCAGGTAGGCAGTCGTTCCATGTAAAATACTGGTATTCAGCTGCATCCGGTTAGACTGGAAGCCGACCCCAACATAGTTGGGAAAAGGCTAGGCAGATGATGAATTTATGTATATAATTGTTTAACACTTGTATTTCTATTATTTCAGGTAAGTACCAGATACATCACTGACGTCATAAGTTAAATGTAGGTATGTACCTACTTCCTATTTAAAGATATCTATCTATAGCCCCACATCCAATAATCACACACAATTGGCACATCAATTACTGGAAGCCTGAGGGACGGTCGGTCAAATTAATTATTCTCCCTAATGAATTCATTTAATTTGTCAAGGGATCTCTCACGTTTATTTTTACTGTCTCCGAACCTACATTTCCTTTTAAGGGTGGTGTAAAGAGTGAATTAAATAGTACTGTTGAATAAAACTTGAGTGTAAAGAGGAAGTATTTGTAGAATATTCTTTCATTTATCATCGGCAAGTTACTTTATCTAGCAAGTTATGTTATAATTATGCCAATGAGCAGCGGTGGCCCAGTGGCCGACTTATGTGCAGTAAGTCGTGGGTTCGAACTAGTGTTGCCAGGTCCGATTGGATTAAAATCGGGGCAGATGGTTAAAGAAATCGGGATTTAGGGTTTTAAATCGGGACAAACAACTATTTTTTCATATGTAACTGTCTTAATTTATAGCTTTTCTACTACTATTACTAAGTTGCTGCCAGTTAATTTAGTAAATCTTATTTCAATTGTACAAAAACTTGCTGGACGAATAGACAGAAAAATAGACAAAATTAAAATAGTGCAATATAAAATCGTAGTTATGTATTATTATTGATGCTGTTTTAAATGTTTAAATAACTATTTTTTATTAGAATTATATTTTTCTTTACATAATGCTGCCTTTAGGATTGCCTTGTTTATTCTAGAGTAGTTTTAAAATCCACTGCACGTCATGCAAAAGATAGTTTTAATTTGAATTTCCGTGTTGACATGTTCGAGTGCCGATGTCGGTTCGGTTTTGGTTCTGAGCGAGAGTGAGAGAACAAGCTAGTGATGCGATTTTCAACGCATTGTCGCTCTCGACATGGTGATTCGAATGTGACTGATGTAATACATAATCTCATATTATTTTTGGTAATAATTATGGTTTTTATCAAAGTTATTGATTTATCGGGACATTTAGCGTCCCAATCAGGTGAAAATCGGAACGCGTCCTCAGACCCTTGAAATTCGGGACGACCCGCGCAAATTGGGACACCTGGCAACACTAGTTCGAACCCAGGCAGAACACCAAAAACGCAAACCTGAACCTGTTATTCAGTGAAGTGCTATCTTGTGTTAGTAAAAACTTGCATTAATGCGGTAACCTATGCTTAGATTTTAGATGCGTAGCCTTTACTATCGCATTCAAACACCAATAGGCTAGTTTCCACCATCAATAAATTGCAAATCTATTTAGTCCGTCAGTTTGAGTATTGGAAAATAATGGACACGTATTTTTTGTTTTTGTAAATCAGTGAATATTGACAAAGATAAAACGCATCAAAACTCGAAAGTGGGGGCCCGTTACGTCACAATACACTAAAAATTGTAGCACGGCGTGACGTATTGAGAATTTTAAAAGCGTCGTGTCTTCGTCAATTTTGGTTTACGTAACAAAAAAAAAATGCGTGTCAAATATTTTTTGATAATATAACTAACGGATATTAGTCCGTCATTTAGATTAAAAAAAACTAATTGCAGTTTAAAAAAATATATATAATAGTTTTTTTCAGGACACAAGCCTCACAGGTTTCAGGTCACAGATCAAATATGCAGAAACGACACACGACTTATCACATCTTTTATTATTAACTACACGACTGGGCCAAAATAGGGGCTGCAATAAACATACATACGCTAGAACGTTCGTAATTTCATTGTCAATACTGCTATTGCATACACGTTCTCAATTATTCGCGCATTTTAACGGTCACAGTCGGTAAAATAAACAGTATGTACAGTACAAAGAAAGTCTGATGGGAAAATATAAATATTTAAACCTCAAACGGCGCAAATACAATAATTTAATTGGTAATTCACATAATTACCAATTAAATTATTGTATTTGCGCCGTTTGGGGTTGAAACACTAGGGCCATGGGGTCCGAGTGCCCACCTAGTTTTTCGAGAAATCGCCAAACGGTTGGTCGACTCTTCACGTGACCAGAGGGCGGGCCTATTTTATGGCCAAAGAATTAGCATTGCCATGCAACGTGGCAATGCTGCCAGCCTTCTGGGCACTTTTCCTGTTGACAGCGATGTGGACGAATTTTTTGATACTTGTAAATATTTTTATTACTTATAGAGT
This sequence comes from Xestia xanthographa, assembly GCA_905147715.2. Classification (NCBI taxonomy): domain Eukaryota; kingdom Metazoa; phylum Arthropoda; class Insecta; order Lepidoptera; family Noctuidae; genus Xestia; species Xestia xanthographa. The sequence continues at coordinate 7,437,880 of LR990660.1, read as the reverse complement.
TAATATTTACAGAATTTATTTATTATATAGTCCTGTTTGTTAAAAATCTATAAGACTTTAGCCCACGGCTTCATTTTCATCCGTGTGGATTGTAAAATATCTCACAGGAACGTACTACCCAGAACATGGTCTATCCTGGTCCTTTTCATGCAAATCCTTTCAGCTGTTTACTAATAGACAGAACAAAAGACAAACAGAACTACTATCAGATTAATAATCATCATCTGCCAGCCCTTTTCCAATATATTGGGGTCGGCTTCATTCGTAACTGGATGCAGCTTAATTCCAGTATTTAACATGGAGCGACTGCCTATCTGACCTCCACAACCCCCGTAGACCCCCTCGCAAACCTATAACACCCTTAGCTCCACCTCTTCGCCGTACAGTGTTTACCCCGCATGTGCAAACTTATAAACGAACGCAGCGACCTGGTTGACGTCCACGCAGACTCAATATCGACGTTTGTCAAACGTAATTAGTATTTGTATTTTATATAATTTAATATAGTTTTCTAGAATCTAAGTACATCAAGCCTTTAAAATTAAATTTATAATTACAAAGAGCATCTTGCATGTGGTGTTTGCCTGTAATTGGTTGTGCAGTTAGATTTAAGATACAATTACTTGTATGTTCCTATCTGTATAATATCTGCAACAACTGTTGGTGAACCTTAATTAAATAAATAAACAACCCAGTTAGTACTGGGTAATACGATACCCCTTGGTAAGACTGGTTGTCAGACTCTTTGAGCAACTGACTACCTGTAACGGCTGTCAAAGATCTACAAATGACAGCAGAGACCAACAGCTTAACGTGCTTTCCGAGGCACGGAGGAACTCGGTATGTAAGGGTAGTCACCCATCCACAGACCAACCTAGGCAAGCACGGCTTAACCTAAAGATTGACTCGAGCGGCTGTTATTATTTAGCCACGAGCTCCTTAAATCAGAATCAGATTTAATATTAGTATTTTATAGATTGAATATAAACATGCCTAAGCCACCACGGAGAGTTGAGTTGAGAACATTTCCACAGAAAATCCGTAGAGCAAAAATGGATGACTAAAGTATACCAAGATCTGCAAGCACGAGAAAAACATGATGAATGTTGCAGAGGTTTCCGACTTAAAGTATAAATTACTTTTAAAGAGCCGTTAAACTAAAACTTTTTAACGACAATCAATTTTTTATTGCGAAATGTCCTCTTGTGTGGTTGACCCCAAGTTACATTTACCGTTAGCATAAAAAAATACGAGGGGGATATGATTTTATGCGGGAAATAAGTTGCAGCTTGATATACACCAATTTATTGATCAAAAGAACATCAAAACATTAGATAAGGTCTTTAAGTTTTATTTTGTAACCTAGATCGCTTTGTTGTTTACTATATTTGAAACTGCCTCATTCGTCACCACTGCTGAGTACTAGTCCAGGGCAAGCAGTCTCGACATAGATAACGACATTATGGTTAACTTTCGATCGCTAAAATAACGATAAAATAATTCGAAGCATCGAATTATTTTATTTAAAAAAAAAGATGCTTGGGAGAATCGCATCTTGGATGTAGATCCAAGATGCGATTCTCCCAAGCATCTTTATTGCAATCGAATTATTTTATCGTTATTTTAGCGATCGAAAGTTAACGATAATGTCGTTATCTATGTCGAGACTGCTTGCCCTGGACTAGTACTCAGCAGTGGTGACGAATGAGGCAGTTTCAAATATAGTAAACAACAAAGTAAAGCACACACACTATGATTCTGATAAAGCGGCCATTTTAGACCCCCTGGGCCCGGCAGTCTCGACATAGATAACGACATTATCGTTAACTTTCGATCGCTAAAATAACGATAAAATAATTCGATTGCAATAAAGATGCTTGGGAGAATCGCATCTTGGATCTACATCCAAGATGCGATTCTCCCAAGCATCTTTTTTTTTAAATAAAATAATTCGATGCTTCGAATTATTTTATCGTTATTTTAGCGATCGAAAGTTAACGATAATGTCGTTATCTATGTCGAGACTGCCGGGCCCAGGGGGTCTAAAATGGCCGCTTTATCAGAATCATAGTGTTTGTTCATTGTAAGATCAGTACAATATAGGAATCAGTCCTAACAGACCGCAAGGATATTTCTCGACATCATGTAAAGCCAAATCAGAGACCTATGAGCGGCATAAAAACTCCGACACCAGGTTAGGCACTAACCACCCGATAAAGAAGAAACAGAAACATAATAGGATAGTAAAATTAATCACGTTAAAATTAATCACGTTAAAATTAATCACGTTAAAATTAATCACGTTAAAATTAATCACGTTAAAATTAATCACGTTAAAATTAATCACGTTAAAATTAATCACGTTAAAATTAATCACGTTAAAATTAATCACGTTAAAATTAATCACGTTAAAATTAATCACGTTAAAATTAATCACGTTAAAATTAATCACGTTAAAATTAATCACGTTAAAATTCTTAAAAATGGTTACAGACCCAGTTAACATTATGAATTGTCAGTTTTTGGATGTTCACGAATTTTCCAGTTTAGGCCCCCGAACAGTTCGGTCGGGTCGGGTGAAGTGTTTATAATAGGTTTTCCATCAGAAATTTCTCAGTAACAGCCCGGAGTTAAGATTTGTGCACGGTTGGTAGCAATTTGCCCTCTATAACAACATCATCTTAATTTTCCTGTTCTTATCCTAAATAATAACTGGCGAAGTGGGCTATAGCTACAACTACGCCTAACCTAGGAAGGATTATAGGCGTTATGTCACGTCGCCGACAACGTTGTGTGTATAGTTTTAGTCTCCTATGGTCTAAAATATGTATTAGTATGTTATTGTTGTTAAATTATTATTTTGTGTATTTTATCTATGGGCCTGAGTCGCCTGACAATAAAATGATCATTGTATTATTATTATTATATTTAAAGTTTTTCCTCCAGGTAAAAAATATTGTATTACGGTTTACACGACAACAATAGCAAGCTCTCCTTTAAGCGGCGGCGCTACAAAATCACCTGCTCCAATTGCACACACGACACGCTTCCTTATTCAAAAATACACCGTCAAAGATCACATCGCACAGTGGATCGTCCCCATACAAGAGGTCGGACATAGAATGAAAAATTAAAAAAGTATTTAATAAAAATAAAAAAAATATACAGTTGCATTCCTCTATTGAAGAACAACAAAAAATGTTACTACGCTTTTTTTATTTGACCAGCACTTTAGGAGCTATTCGATGAAAACTGTTATTTTTGTATGGAAACGAACACAAAAATGTCTGTATCTCATGATTCCCTCCTTGTTTCGATTTGCGGTTTTCACTACTGTCTTTTACCTATTTTATGCCACGTTTTCTTCAAGGACACATGGTGCCCGCAGAGCGCCCCTTTCGAGATATTTTGCCTATAGTAACTATCTTTGTTATTGTATTACTGATGGAATGGAGGTACATTAAGTATACTTATTACTGAGAATTAGTCATCACTAAGTAGTTCCTTAAATAACAGGTGCATTTGTGAGTACTTTAATGACTTATTAACGCTTTTGTTGCAATATAACAAAAGCGTTAATGAGTCATTAAGTAACGACTACCAGTACTTGCCTAATCTAATTAGTTATTGTAATTACCATGTTAACAGCCCTTAAGCTCTGCATTGTGATTGGCTCATATGTCATCATTAGCTTATCAAATTCATTACTATTGTAGTTGCAACTTGCTGCTCTATATATTTTAGTGTGTTTTGCAAATATTATTCAGTTGTAATTTCAACCTCTACCAAGTGTTGTCATTATGGCTTTTCGTGGGTTTTATACTTATCTTGATCTTTATGTTGCTCTTCGTAATCATAAAGATCTTCGTGACTATGAAAATTTATGTAATACATTGAAGTCGAATAGTAACATCCAGTTAAGTGAAAATGATGTGTCGGATCTAAAGAACTGGTGAGATTTAAATGTTGAAGTTGATGCATCTGATTTTGATGGACTGATTACCTCTTCTGTCTCATCTTTAGCTTCTTCAGTGTGAACAATATTTTCCTTAAAGCAATTTGGCCAAATGATATCGGAACTTAACCACTCTCTGTTCTTGTCCATGAACTTGTCGACTGTCCTTCTTGATTGCACCCATTTGGAGTAAAACCGATAGCAAAATCGTCGACACCAGTTCTTTAGATCCGACACATCATTTTCACTTAACTGGACGTTACTATTCGACTTCAATGTATTACATAAATTTTCATAGTCACGAAGATCTTTATGATTACGAAGAGCAACATAAAGATCAAGATAAGTAGAAAACCCACGGAAAGCCATAATGACAACACTTGGTAGAGGTTGAAATTACAACTGAATAATATTTGCAAAACACACTAAAATATATAGGGCAGCAAGTTGCAACTACAATAGTAATGAATTTGATAAGCTAATGATGACATATGAGCCAATCACAATGCAGAGCTTAAGGGCTGTTAACATGGTAATTACAATAACTAATTAGATTAGGCAAGTACTGGTAGTCGTTACTTAATGACTCATTAACGCTTTTGTTATATTGCAACAAAAGCGTTAATAAGTCATTAAAGTACTCACAAATGCACCTGTTATTTAAGGAACTACTTAGTGATGACTAATTCTCAGTAATAAGTATACTTAATGTACCTCCATTCCATCAGTAATACAATAACAAAGATAGTTACTATAGGCAAAATATCTCGAAAGGGGCGCTCTGCGGGCACCATGTGTCCTTGAAGAAAACGTGGCATAAAATAGGTAAAAGACAGTAGTGAAAACCGCAAATCGAAACAAGGAGGGAATCATGAGATACAGACATTTTTGTGTTCGTTTCCATACAAAAATAACAGTTTTCATCGAATAGCTCCTAAAGTGCTGGTCAAATAAAAAAAGCGTAGTAACATTTTTTGTTGTTCTTCAATAGAGGAATGCAACTGTATATATATATTTTTTTAATTAAATACTTTTTTAATTTTTCATTCTATGTCCGACCTCTTGTATGGGGACGATCCACTGTGCGTCGTGCTGGAGGATCGATCACGGGCTATTTTAGTCTGTGACATTATATTGGAAAAGATATCTAGGTGAAGAGTGTAGGCAGAAGGACTAGTCACGTTAGGGGAATAAATTTATGAATTTATCTTCCTGTCGTGCTTCTGATTTCTGGAAACCAGGACAATTCTAGTTTCGGTAAACCAACGGGTCACCTCTAATTTCTAAAAGCCTGTGATTAACAATCTTCTACTTCTTCTTTTCTTGCCTCTCTAATTACTGAAGGTTGGCTACCGAACTTGAATACTTCTCCTTGTTCTTACTGAGGCAGAACAGCTTTGCAGCCCTCGTGACATCTAGTCGCAAATAATTCATAACCACGACTAACTTCTTCGGCTGACTCCGCGTTTCCCCGCTGTTTTTCTATTACTTTTAGTTGCAGTACCTACCTAAGTCCTTTCTGGTCGAAAAACGTGTCCGAAGAAAACAAGCCTTCTTTGTTTGATAGCTTTATTCTATACAAATAATAAACTGTCATGCCTATGTTGGTACTTGGTACACAGAGTTGACAATCATTGAAAACTTCAAAATGGTAGCGGCTGGCATCGGCCCTACAAAAAGCACTTCAGCAACATAGTATAAAAAAGACTACAACGTCATCTTTGACACAAATGAAGAACCAACATCAAATTCTTAAATGGCGATATTAAAGTTCTCCGCGACTTAAGGCCCTTCTAACCCAACCCTAAAATTAGCAACTCTATTTGTGATGATTCAAACTTCGTTTGAAATACTGTTAGACTAAAGTTCTAATCAGCTTGCACTACAAAGCGGTTGTAACGTCAATCACTGCGGCCGAATAGTACGAAATGAGTGGTTTTTTGCGATTTACAAAAAAATTATTGATTGGACTAAAAAAATTAAACACATAAGACCTGCTTTATAGTTAGTATGCAAAGTTTCATGATCTAATTTGAAGTACTTTTTGAATACCAGCGGTTTATAGTTCGATTTGGGGGTAACTTTGGATTTTTTTTCTATCGAGAAAAGTTTCACACACAGGACTTAGCATTAATCCTCAACTTTACCATATATTTATTTCAAAATTAATGCTGCAGTATTTTAGGCGTAACGGAGGATCATGCTAAGCCATTTGAGGGATATATAGCCCTTAAGGTTAAACTGCGCAACATATTTTCCATACAAATTTCTCCACTGTTTGACATGGTACATCTAAAGTTAAACATGATATCGTTTTGTCTCATTATTAATTGATTCTGTGCGGAAACAGAATAGTAAAATAAAAAGCTATTCAAAAGTTACGAGCTACCAAAGATTCATTTTTATTGCCAATTTTAACGTAACTTTGGGCGTAAATTAGTAATAAAAGAAGTGTCAAATTTCCAAAACAAAGTCGGTACCGACACAGCACAATTATCGAAGAATTCAATAAATTTTATTTGATAATGATTTATGTGGTGGTTTATTTATAAAATTCGATTTCCCAAAAGCCTTTTCATATTTTTTTACGCGCGCCTTTTACTATGAATTTTCGTGCATCTCACTGAATAATGTTTCCCCGGTGCGGTGCGGGAGGGGGACACGCGATATTGACATGTCCTTCGTTTGATAGAAGAACAAGACCTATATTTCTGTCCTTTTCATTTCATGCCACGTGTCATTTGTTTTTCGCTGAAGTTGAAGGGCCTGTGCATTTTTATTGTACTCCTATAATGTGTGCGTTTCGATGGCGTGACCACGGCATTATTATTTTTAAACTATGGCAAGATTTTGTAAAAAAAATAATTTAAAATTAAATTAATTAATTTCAATTTTAAATTTCACATTCAGAACATTTTGAAGGTGATAAGCGATACCGTACGTGTGCTCCTGAAATATAAACCTAGGATTTTTTATATTTTTTTTACAAATTCAATCTGTTAAATTTCAGGTCTCTGCAACGCTTAGTTTTTAAGATTTCCGTGGCCGCGCGGTTCTCCGCGTTTCGATGGCGTGGCCACGTTCAAACCCTTATAACTTTTTAACCATAACTTTGACAAATTTAAGGTTTTGGGAAATTTGAACCACGTACATACATATTTTTACATTTTTACAAAATCATGGCATAGTTATTTAAAAAAAAAAAACGCCATGGTCGCGCCATCGAAACGCACACCCTACATATGGAGTAGCGACCTACTTATTTAGAAACTTTATATACATAAAACCTTCACGATATAATTTTTACTTTTCTTCTGATCTGTCTGTTCTCTGTCTTGTGTTGACTAAATTTATATAGAATTATGAACATTTTTAATTTAATTTAGTCAGTGTACAACAACCACTAAATTGGTGACTCCAACGTGATACGCCCTGAAAAGGAAATCCTAAACTTTATCAGGCCAAGGAAATCCACAGTACCACGATGACAATATAAAGCAGTCGTCTGCCGACCAACGTCCAGACTCTGCTGGCTTCACAGCCATTTATTTCTCTCGAGGGATTAGCAGACCTGGCGGAAAGCGTCCAGGACATCGTGACCCCAGGCCAACAATAACAAACAATAAAGTTATACAATATTATTGTTGCCACTAATCTCGCGAATTGTGTAGTGACGATGACGTTATAAGTTGATAGTAAAAGTTTTAAAGAAAAAGTTTATCCCATCAAAAACATAAATGTGAAATGAGAGCCAAGTTCAATATTATGATATATGCCTTGGTTGTTGACTTCAACGACAAAAGAAGTGAAATCTAAATGGGTGCCAAGTTCAATGATCAGTCCTGAAATTTATCTATAACAACATAAAATATCATTTTTTCTCATAACTTAGGAGAATATATTGTAGACTAAGGTCTGACTTGGCTAGTTCTCATATACGAATTATTATGTTCGGTGGTTAGTTTTTATCAGCAAGCCAAATTTACGGAATAATAAAATAAGAACCGACAGTAAGTAGAAGTAACGGGTTGAACTTGCGAAGGCTATAATATAATTCGTATTTGAAAACTAGCCAAGTCAGACCTTAGTCTACAATATATTCTCCTAAGTTATAAGAAAAAATGATATTTTATGTTGTTATAGATAAATTTCAGGACTGATCATTGAACTTGGCACCCATTTAGATTTCACTTCTTTTGTCGTTGAAGTCAACAACCAAGGCATATATCATAATATTGAACTTGGCTCTCATTTCACATTTATGTTTTTGATGGGATATCATTACTTTTTGTACATACGCCATCTAGTGTCACTTTTAAATAAATCAATGGAGGCGGCATGGTGTAGTGAGTGAGTTTCTGAGAATGATAATAGGTGGCGCTAGTGGTTGTAAAATACGGTTAGTTCAACTCGTTATATATTTACGTAAAGATCATAAAATCCACATATAGAGATTTACAGGCACTAATTAATAAGCTAAGTGAAAATTATATTAAAATGATAAAAAATTACCAGTTTCTGATTTTTTCCTTTGTATTCACCTAATTACCTATCTGCATGCCAAATTTGAACTTTCTAGGTCATCTGGAACTGGGTTATAGTTTTGATCTATAGGTCAGTCATAAAAATGACGATTTTTGGATGTTAATATCTAAATAACCGTTAGATTAGAGATATGTTTATAAAATTTGGAACACATATACATCTCGCTAGTCTCAATATATGAGCCAAATTTGACAAGTTTAGGTGAAATAGTTTTTGAGTTATGAGGGGCTCAAAAGTGGCTCCAAATGGTTCGTGTAATATTACACACTGTGAGCTGCGCGCCAGAACTTGGCTTGACACGCTCCCGCGTGTCTAGATTTTATTCTTTTTAGCGCATTTAAATAAAAGGTCAGACGAAAGTATTATATAACTTCGTTTTTGTTCGGAACGGTTCGGAACGCTGAGTGTGTGCGTCTAAGAACTAGACGCGCGTAAAGACTAGCGTTTAACTGCTCATCACTGATACTATCTCTGTCGGGCACGATGCCAGGTGAGACAGCGTGCTATTTGGCTACGCCCAACAATGAGTTCGAGCCCGTGTGATGTGTCACCTTAAGACCATAAATAGAAAAACCCGACAACAACTGTCGGGCAGTGGCCCACCAGATATAATGTCTGGTCGAAGGATTCTCCCTTTTCTAAGAGATATGAAGAACACTCTACACCATGTTCTTCATGCCTCTATAAAGCCTACTACTCCAGTCGCTGAGCAACCATGTGTCTACCATACATACTGCTCTGCTATGTGGAGTAAACACAACCTCAGAACATAATCCCACAAATCAGACACGACTTGGTCCTTCTGCCCACATCTGTTATGCGTATATAATACGCAGCCGCGCCTAATAGCCACCTGAACATGCTCTAATCAATCTGGATACGAGGGTACGTACGTTACATGGAACATGAATTAACGTGTAAGGTCACTGATAGGATTATGCCGGGAGTGGGAATAGCTGTGCAAGGTAGGAAGATGTGGTATTTGACGTATTGGTAGATACGGCTTTTGATGACACCTCTGTGTGTGGGAGTGGAAACTTGTAGTTATTTTTAGGGTTCCGTACCTCAAAAGTAAAAAACGGAACCCTTCTAAGATCACTCGTGCGTCTGTCTGCCACAGCCAATTCGCTCCGAATCTACTCGACCAAATCAGGTGAAATTTGGTAGGATGGTGTAATCCTATGACCCAAACAAAAAAGTGCAAAGTATTTTTTTTTTTTAAAAGGTCCTTTTCGCGGGACAAATTAGGAAAATAAAAAACAAAGTTTTGCAAACCTTACTGTGGCATATTATATCAAATGAAAGGACTCGTTATGAGGATGTCAGATATATTTTATTATTATTGTAAAATAAAAATAAATTATTTTATTCATGAAGGAAGACGAAAATTGACCATTCCCCCATTGTTGATCGAAGATTCCCCGCAGATCTCCGAAACTACTGAGCCTAAAATTATGTAAAAAATACAAAATATAGTTCATTACTTGTAGATTACAGTAAAACCTATAACAATTCTTCAATTGTACGGAACCCTCTCCACGCGAGTTCAACGCATCGCACTTGGCCGTTTTTTTTTTATAAAGCTGAGTTTTTGAGTTTGCTTGATTAAGAGGGGCCCCCAAATGACATGGGAAAAGGCAGAAAGATGAATATTATGAAGAGGGCAACCTACTGGGCCCATGAAAAATAAGTCGTACCATCGATACAAAGAAGAAGAACGAAGCTTCCCGCTATCAGTGTACCAAAGATCTTCTAAATTCGATAGCGGTCATAGCGTTAAAAGTAACAAGAACATAGACAGAGTTACTTTAACATTAGTGACTGCCTCGTTTTCGACTGCTGAGCTTGAAAACCTGGGTTCGATTCCGTGTTCAGTGTTATTGGCTTTTTATATAAGGAATGTTTCATTAGCAGCCACGGAGTTTGGATTTGTGCCCGGTTGATGGCAATAGAATCGCCCCCTATTACGTGGGACCTAAACATAACTGGCGAAATATATGTGTACTAGGTAGGTACACCTCTGCCTAACCCCTCGATAATTACAGGCGTGATGTTCTGTTTTAATATTACTATGTATTAACAGCAGCGGAGCAGCAGTGGCCCAGTGGTGGCGGCCCCGACTTACGAACAGTAAGTCGTGGGTTCGAACCCAGACAGGCGCATTACTTTGTGTAATTTATTTCATCACCGCTGCTCTCAAAACGGTGAAGGAAAACATTGCGAGGAAACCGGCATGTCTTAGAACCAAAAAAATCGAAGACATGTGACATTTACCAATCCGCACTGGGCCCGTGTGGTGGATTATAGCCCATTCCCTCTTATAGAGATGGGGCCTGTATCCCAGTAGTTGGAACATAAATAGGCTGATGATGATGATGATGATGTATTAACTATGGGCTGTATTAAACCCGCACAAAAACATAAACAAACGGCCTCTACCTTTATTAAAACTGTATTTCAAATAAAACAACCTACCATAAACCGGGTATAAAGTCTTTGAATAATGTGATCTTATCCGTACTAAAAATCCCATAAATCTACTTTCTAAGATAAACTCTGTGCCGTAGGACCGAAGTGTAAAAGTTTGTTGAGTTCGAGCGCATTACGTCGGCGTCCGCGTCGCGTCGGTGTCGGCACGCGACGCCTCGTGCATTTTTCACAGGCGTCCACGGCCATTTATTATTGCCCTCATACTAGTATAAACAGGCAGACAGAGGAGCATTAAATATGAAAACAGTTAATGCTAGTTTTTTTGGACGCGAAGGTGTGAAGTTGAGAATAAAGAGAAATAAAGTTGTGTGGCTGAATCTGTTGTTTAGGTTTGAAATATATTTGGGTACTTAGTTACTTTCAATTCGGAATTAGGTGGCTAAGAGGTAAAACTGTTTGTATGTAGGGGGTAATCTTCGGAACTATTGATACGATTCCGAAACTCATTACACATTTAAAACGTTCCCGCTGGTCAATTTTCGTACATAACAGGAGCCGTGAGCAAAAGCTAGCATTGTACTATAGTGCAGAAACCTACATATCCTGTACCATCGATACGAATAGCCAAAATACAATATATTTTTGGCTTATGTAATGTAATGGCAACGTTCTATAGATACTACACGAGTTGTACTTTCAGTTATCAAAAGTCCATCGTACATTTTGACGATAAAATAATGTAGAATTGACACAAAACTGATTGGTAACGAATGGATTCCCTATTTAAGTCGACGTAATCTTTTATTAATCTCTCTTTTGGAGAAATGGAGGATTGATCCAGCAAACTTCAGTTATAATAAATCAGAGTTTAATCGAAAAATTTCACACGTTATTCTCGTATTGAAACGAAACTCAATTTTCGAAGTTATGACAGCCGTCTCTCCCGCGAGAAATTATATTGTTTTTAGACTAACTGACCTCTCGGGTCGTGACATTGCCTGAGAAGAATTTACTGTCCGTCGGCGTCGGTATCATAAATCATAAGTATTCTATTTACTTTGTCCTTTAATATAACGGACACTACGTTTATAAACAATTTCTGAAATATGTAATTGAATGTATCGCTTGTCACACTCACAATTTGCAAAAAATGGTATAAATAAAGTTCGACATGCATTGTTGTTTCTTCATAAAAATGGAAAATATAGTGAGGAAAATTTGAGTATGAATGTGGATGGCTTTAAGTAGAGAAAGGCTAAAGAAACGATGGATGGACTGTGAAGGATGATATAACTAGAAAGGAGGTGACTGCTGATATGAGAGAAGTGTGGAAGAAGAAGAAATGCTGCGCCGACCGCAAATCAATTGAGATAAGGGCAGGGGAATGATAATACTGATACTGTTAGTCTGCGTCATCCCACTGCTGGGCAAAGGCCTCTCCCCATGAATTTCAGGTTTTTCTATCCGGGGCTAATGTAGACCACTGGTCGTTGGTTTTATCCAGCTCGTCCCTCCATCTTCTACGAGGTCTGCCGCGACGCCTTCTGGCTGTGTGGGCCAAAATAGCCACTTTTCATGCATTGTTTCTTTATTTTTTCTGTATACTTTTATCTTGTTGATGATGTCTTGTTAGATAACCGATTTACACACTGAAATCTGAATACATTTTAACATTCCAATGTTCATCAACTTGAATTAATTTGCACTTTAGATACAGCCTTGAATGTTTAACATACAATACTTATCGACTCATACTGTTCCATTCAAGAAAACAAAACTGGTCCTTCCATCCGTATAGCAATTCCTTTTCCTACGTTCAATATCTCCGTCAGATCTATTCTTAGGCGAATCATAATAAATCGTCATTTAGTGTGCGTTAGCGTCACAAAACTGATATATTGTATTCTAGGGATTTGCATTGGTAAACCGGGACAAACGGTACACAACAGATTTAGTAGTCAAGTATGAATAAGCAATAGAGCGTGCCTACGGAAGTCAATTCAAGCATAAGCGGTGCACCTGTTAATGCTGCAGCTGAGCATTGAACTTATTATTCAGACTTCAGTGTGTAATAGGTAAACTGCTAAATAAAGGAAATGTATCATTTTTGGCCATGGAACATCTATCAAAAAAGAGGAAACATTCCCACGAATTGAGGAAAGACAAATTATAAGCAAGTGTGACGATTTTAATAGCTAAAAATACTTATTTAAATTCAAAATGATATTTTGTAGGTTTGACAATTACTAGGTTAGGTAAACGTCATATCTACAACCTGTCATAACTGTCACGATAGACGTCAAACATTTTTATTTTGCATAAAAAACACTTAGGAAAAAATATTACTTTATTCTATTCAGGGGTTAGTTTCCCAGCTTTCCTAAAACGTACGAGTTATGGCCGGAGTCCCATACAAAAATGTTACGTCTCCTTTCAATTAAATATATTCTATTCAACTAAATTGGATCATCATCATGTAGGCTATCCTTTTGTTGGATGCTATAACTAACTGTCTGTGTTAACTGCTGTTGTAGATATTAGTATAGACGTTTTTGCTTGCTTCTTTCCTATTGACGAAATCGACTCCGAATAAGAAACTATCAATTCTCAATTAAAAACTTTACGCATAGGTGACTGTAGTAAGTATTGTTGTAAGTATTGTACAGTATTGTGGTAAGTATTGTTATAAATCAACAAATAACAATACTTACCACAGCCCGCTCCAAGAATCCTCCACACAAGTTCTAACTTAGTATCTGTCAGAGTACGATGTCCGCAGCTGTTCCTTATCTGGTTGGTTGATTTAGCAAACAATCCATGACGAAGTTACCAATCAAAGCACCACTCCCAACTTGAAAGTCCATCTCATTCATACTGCAAGGTTAAGTCCAAAAGTCTCACTACAGAGTGTAATAACAATAGCCTAGCAGATATACGACAAAGCAGTTATCATTGTGTATGAGTGGCTGTTCGCACCTTTATCATTCAGGCACTGTTGTGCCTTTATTCAGACGAATTAAATATTCTAAGCGAGCGAGCGCGAGCGCGCGGAGCGAATGTTACGGCTTGTTTATGGGAAGTATCGTAAAGTTACATTTTTAATGGCAACTTATGAGATTATTTCGTAACTCACGTTCTTTTATAAACTAAAGTATTTTCTGAAAGAAATTACTAATTTATTGCTTTTGTTTTGAAACATTCGTCTGATCGACAATCGACAGCGTAAGTAACGCGATGAATGTTGGTGAAATTGTCAAATTAATTGGGAATGGGAATGAATAATTGCCCTAATTGCTCTAGTCGCTGGAGAGCAGCGGTGGCCCAGTGGTGGCGACCCCGACTTACAAACAGTAAGTCGTGGGTTCGAACCCAGACAGGCGCATTACTTTGTGTAATTTATTTCATCACCACTGCTCTCAAAACATCGTGAGGAAACCGGTATGTCCTAGAACCAAAAATTCGAAGACATGTGACATCTACCAATCCGCACTGGGGCCCGCGTGGTGGATTATAGCCCATTCCCTCCCATAGAGAGGAGGCCTGTGTCCCAGCAGTGGGAACATTAACAGGCTTATGATGATGATGATGACGATGGCGTGCATTTTCTGTCGGTTAGTCACTGTATTGTTTTCATATAGGTATGTAGATGACAACAATGTTAGTCCTAGGTTATGTACTGTGTACCGACGGCCTTGATAATGAATAGGCTCGTTTGTCCCGTGGGTGACATAACTGGCTAGGGGGGACTAAATAGGTATAACGACGTCCTGGCGAACTCCATATTTCATGCTGTTATAACCAGACAATGGTGGTCCCTGTCTGGTAGTTAAGTACTGAGTGTGAAACAGTACAATAGAAACTTGAACGTTGAACTTGCCAAAAAAAAGCTGGAAGTGAAACAGTTAAAATCGGATATGAGAAAAATACTGGCCTTGTAGTCGCAAGCACTACTACTACTACTGCCAAAGTATTTATAATGGACCATATTTAGTTATCAAAGATGTTTCGCCAAATGTTGAAATTTTGAAAGACAATGGAAAAATTGATTTGGTTCATAAGAATAGGACTAAGCTATATTATTCATAATATTTTCTTGTTAATTTCATGTTAATCTTGTACAGAGAGCAGAGTTGTTGCAGAGCATGGGATTTGGGGATCGATTACCAGGATGCACAGTTTTTTTTTTTTTTTTTTTCGTCAGGACGTTCTTAGTAACAGTCTGTATTCTGCATTAGGACACAGTTGATGGCAATAGACTGCCTAGCCCATAATTACGTGGAACTTAAAATATAACTATAGTTGGTGCCAGTTAAGATGAGAATAGCGGTCATTGACCCACCTACTTTTATTAAACTTCTTAACTTTAAAAACCAAAAATAAGCCTGTTCAAGTCTTGAATCGTCATCAATCGTGAGCTTCAACATTTTTTCTAATGAAAAACGATACATGGTTCATTTGTTTTGGTTCGTACGAAGAAATATTAGGGAAAGTGCAATAACCGCTATTCTCATCCTAACTGGCCCTAACTATAGTGTAATGTGGGTACACAATTGCCTAATCTTACCAGGATCCCAGGTGCCATGACATGTGTAAAAGAAAATAGAATTTTAAAAAAATGCGGCCGCATGACTTCGTTATAAATAGCATTGCAAAACCAATTTGGGTAGTAAAACAAACTGGCAGAGCCCACGAAATTGCTAGATTTATCGGATATTTTTTCTAGGAAAAACAAAGCTAAGATTTTCACACAAAAACAGGTACCAATATTTACAGAATAAATTCTTTTAAGCTACTGTGGTTTGAATAGAAGGCTTTCGTTTCATGCGGTGAGCCTTCGCGATAGGTAATCCGGGGTAATCCTTGTGTGTACATTCAAAGGGAATTCCATGTTTTCTTTTAGAATATTCTAGAACTGTACTCGTTTGTTTGGGCTTTCATTTTTATCTAGGCTGTAGTTATGGAGACTTCTTGTTTGTGGAATATTATTTTGTAAGTTGATTGAAACGGGGTTGTCTGTTTATTAATGTATGAGATTAAATTCAGTATACAATATGCGGATGTTTATATCGTGTCAATAAATGTTAGAAATTCGCTCTGATTTCTCTTGATAAACAGGCACGTTGACTGAAAAGTTAAGACCAAGGCTAAAGAAAGAAGAAACTTAACTTAAGAAGTACTTCTTTGGCCCAGCGCACACCGCTGGAGGCGCAGCGGAGCGCATTTGAAGACAACAGTTTAATATAAACCTAACTATCTTGATATACGTTCAATATAAGAATAAATTCGCACGCGGTACTCGGAGCGCCCTCAAGCTACTACAAGAGCATGCGCGCGACCGTATATCAAGGTAGTTAAGGTTTATATTAAATTGTTGTCTTCAAATGCGCTCCGCTGCGCCTCCAGCGGTGTACGCTGGGTCTTTGGCGGAAAACGGACGAAATCTACCAAAGTCATACAGCAAGGCCGTTCTGCTAAGCGCAGACTGAACCCGTATTTTCTCACGTAATTTAAAATATTAGCTCAGTTTACATTCCTCAAATATCTCTGCTCGACGTAGATATGTTTCGAGTTTTGCCACCCGAAGGAAATAGCGCACATTCCCACACTCGCTGTTTGCGTTCAATGAATTGAAACTTTTCATTTCGGAATCTATGTGCTACGTTCAAACTAGAAACAGTATTGAAAAATAGCCGTTGTGTTATCAAGTGAATTTGCTGTGTATTCACACAATATTGTTTTTGCTGTGGCAAAATATGAAATAGAAAAGTTTTTGTTGAAAAAATAAAACGCCCTGAAAAATGTAGACTGCGCATTTTCGTCGCTGTCTCTCTATTTATATTAAAATGCGTAATTGAAATAACGGTGGTCCTATCTCTCTGATATTCCCGGAGCAAAGGTTTATTTTCGACGCCATTTTAAAATGAAAATTCAACTGTTGTCCAACTTCACTTGTTTTGTATGACATTTTAATTTCCTTTTGCCGGTATTTATTGAATAGCTTCATTCCGTGCTACGTACATTTTCAGTACTACGGTCGCAAATAAAATTATACCAAAGTTCTAGAGTGGCGACCGCAAACAGGAAATGTTGCGTTGGAAGGCCTCCCACTAGGTGGTCCGATGACCTGGTGAATTTCCGGAAATCCGCTAGATGCGAGTCGCACGGGACCGGATAAGTTTGGATGATTTTCTATTTATTTGAAGCTGACACGCAATATAACAAGATATAGTAGCCCTTACAATACAATAGATAGCTAGCTCACCGGAAAAAAAGAAATTTCCTGTGTTGAGGTAATCCTGAATAAAACACCTATGTAACATGCTGAGGTTTCTGTATGCATAACTACATGATACTCTAGAGACAGACGTCGGAACTGGAAGCTTTGGTAGGGGCGGGAAGCGGTTAGCTTTATAATCGCCATTTTTTAACCGAATTTTATAATAGTATTTTTCTAGTACTGCACATGGCTTCTAAATCTAAAGGTAGACACTGAGACACTCCGAGGTAAGGCGAGAGGGTTGGTTGCGAGAGTATACACCAAGCGAGGAACACGGAAGCTGATAGACGAGCGGTCCTATATGCACTCTCGCACTCGCCCGGCCTTGGAATGTCTTGGCGAGAGTATACAACCATCTTAAAAGTATATAATGGTCCTTCGATCCGAGTATTGGATCACGGTATAAAGCAAGCAATCCGTTACTAAAAGATGAGCATTGGAAGCAGTCGCTTACGCTTTACCGGTAAACATGTTCGCAGAAACAGTTACAGTGACAGTTTTGTTAGTCATCATCTGCCTAGCCTTTTCCCTCTCTTTTAGCTCTTTTCCTTCTGCTAATATTGCTTTGCAGGCAGATATTTCGACTAAGACCGCGTATGCTG
Organism: Xestia xanthographa; assembly: GCA_905147715.2. Lineage (NCBI taxonomy): Eukaryota > Metazoa > Arthropoda > Insecta > Lepidoptera > Noctuidae > Xestia > Xestia xanthographa. The sequence goes on along the minus strand of LR990660.1, from coordinate 7,420,071 downwards.
AATATTCTCTTGTGGCGAAAAAACGAACTATTGGAATTCTTACATGATTACACTTAAAGTACTTATGGGATGATATCCGTGATTTTCATTATTTATGAGCTCCCGATATTTCAACGCTGTTGCAAGCATTATGATCGCGGGAATACTGAAGAGGTAGGTATGCGGATGGGGCGAAAATTATAAATAAAGAAAATCACGGATATTATCCCGTAAGTACTTTAAGTGTAGTGAAAAACCGTGAAAGTCTAAAATCTTACATGATTGTAATACAAATAGGTTTTGAGAATAATTTTCTCGAATCAGTTTAGAGGTTAAGATCTATAAACGTTACGTAGCGTGTATATAATAATAATAAAGCCTTTATTGAACAATCTTATCACATATTTCTTATATACTAAAATAAATATTTAACATAGACACTAGTTGCGCGAAGATTGTCTTGCTACTCAGCATAGGCCTCCCCTAAAGCTTGCCATAAAGTGCGATCCTGTGTCTTCCTTCTCCATGTGGTGCCTGCTATTATTTTTATGTCGTCTTCCCATCTCCGACGCTGTCGCCCTCTCTTGCTTTTATGTTCTCTTGGACACCATTCGGTCACATCCTTAGCCCACTTGTCCTTTTTGTTCCTCATCATGTGGCCTGTTCACCTCCACTTTAGTTTCCTGACACAGTATGTCACATCCGTAACCCTAGTATGCTTCCGAATTGTTTCAAGTTTTATTTTATTTCTTATTTATATACCAGTTTATTATTTTTTAGTTTATTTCGTAGCGCGTGCTTTGGCTTAAACATGTTACCGTGTCTGTCTTGCACTAGGAATCTTGGAATAACGCTATCCTAAGGTGCTAAGTAAAGTTTTTATATCTCAACACGCAACCAAGAACAATGTTCTTGTGTTCTTAGGGGTGACTCTTAGAACTTGTGTTTGTTAGTTTTACATGTTTAGTGCCCAATGTGTTCGAAGGCGAAATCCTACAATACTCAAATTCTACAATACTCAAATCCTGCAATACTCATCACTTACATAACATAACATGACGCCTGTAGTCCCCAAAGGGTTAAGCAGAGGTGTGCCTAATAATACACCCACATTTCGAAAGTTGCGTTATATGCCATGTAACAGGAGGCGAGCCTATTGCCATCAACCTGGCCCAAATCTGGACTCCGTGGCTGCTACTGAGAAATTCCTGATGAAAAAACCCAATAACACTTTGCCCGACCTGGCAATCGAATCCAGGACCTCATCCTCAACAGTAGTGCTTGCGACCACTAAACCAACGAGGCAGTCACCCACCACTAACTAATCAGTCAAATAAAGTGCCAGTTACCCACAAAACACTAAATCAAACAAAACAAACTACATTTCACTGACACCACTATAATTCTAAAAACAATTAAAGTTACTGAAATATGAGCCTGTATTTCAGAGGCTGGCTTACAAACCACATCGTAGCTTTAGTCCTGCAGTACTATAAATACGGCTAGTTACTAACGCTGAAATCTAGGGCTCGAAGCGAAATTCAACGAAGGATGTGAGGGTAGTCTTTAATTAAATTTTCAAAAGGTATATGGAGGTCGTTCAGGCTGTGATGTACTGAGGTATCAAGTTTAAGAGGATCTGACCCTAATCTGGTCCTGACAACTGGTCTTTTGAGGCGAAATAAGTAGAACCACGGACAGGTATAGATGTGACCTAGCTAACGCAAGTATCCGAACCGTATGAAAACTAAGCATGGCATTTTTTGATTGCCTACTATGGCGTCATAAGCACTATTAAGTTATTATGTATACAAACAAGATACTAGCGATTACGCTGAGTCGGTGACAAAAAAACAACGAGATGAACCAAACAAAGGTCACCGACTTCTGAAGCTCACTTTTTGTGTTTTGTGTTTTTTGAAGTCGGTTTTGTTTTTTTTTTGTTCTTAAAAATGTCTAGAATTAAATTCTTGGAGTAAGAGTTTTAAAGTTGTTGTTTTAAACAAATTAGCTTGCTGCGACAATGGTGTCGATTCTGTTGTGCACAAACTAAACTTAATTTAGGCTAGGCTATTGCTATCGTTTACTAAAAGGCAGTGCTAGAAAGGGACGGCTATAGCTATGAACTAAGTTAGAGATGTCAAACTAGTTTATGCCTTGCGCTTCACCGTGTTTTCAACCGACTTCCAAAAAGAGGAGGTTCTCAATACGACTGTTTTTTTATGTTTTTTACCTCAGAACTTTTGACTGGGTGAACCGATTTTGATGATTATTTTTTTATTTGAAAACTGGTGCTTCCCGTGTGGTCCCATTTTGTGAAAATCTGATGCTGATCTTCGGAGATATACAATGGAACTCTTCAAAATAGATTGCAATCGCTTGGATGTTTATTGTTTATACAACATCATGACGTAACATCACGCCTGTATGCTCTGAGGGGATACGCAGATGTGTACAATACACCCAGATTTCGACAGTTTGGTATGTTAAGTTGGCGCGATCGTGTTCCACGTGCATCTCAAATGACGTAACATCACGCCTGTATGTTTTGAGGGGGTACTCAGATGTTGACAATATACCCAGATTTCGACAGTTCGTTCGTGTTCCGCGCGCGCCTCAATGAGATGTCAGCAAAAGGGACTGTTCTAAAGAGATACTGCAGCCATGGAACACAAAGGGCTAAGAAGGAACATGGGTGGGTTTTAGTCAATGTCTGACACTCCCTTCAGCTCCACCCAGGACGGGAGGAGTCATTTGATGATTTCACATCCGAAAAAAAAGGTACTTTTGTTAAGTTCCATATATTGGTGATACGCCTATTCATCATCAGCCTATTAATGTCCCCACTGCTGGGATACAGGCCTCCTCTATATGAGAGGGAATGGGTTATAACTATAATCCACCGTGGGCCCAGTGCGGGTTGGTAGATGTCACATGTCTTCGAATTTTTTGGTTCTAGGACATGCCGGTTTCCTCACGATGTTTTCCTTCACCGTTTTGAGAGCAGTGGTGATGAAATAAATTACACAAAATAATACGCCTGTCTGGGTTCGAACCCACGACTTACTGTTCGTAAGTCGGGGCCGCCATCACTGGGCCACCGCTGCTCACGCCTATTACCATGACATGTATTGGTAACAATGTCAAATAAATAAATGGCAAATAATTGTTTGGGAACAACTAAAAATGCAAAAATAAAAAACTTTTTTGCAAAAAATAAAACCAACTTCAAAAAACACAAAAAATTGAAAAATAACTTTAGCTTCAGAAGTCGGTGACAAAAAAAAATCAATCAACCAAAAGTCACCGACTTCTGAAGCTAAAGTTATTTTTCACTTTTTTGTGTTTTTTGAAGTTGGTTTTATTTTTTGTTAGTCACACATTTGTATAGAAATATTAGTTCCAACTAAATTTGACAGCTCTAAATTACGTCCGTCTCTTTCTCGTTTTAGAGAGAAAAAGATAGCAATAGCCTAAATTAAGTTTAGTTTGTGCACAACAGAATCGACACCAGTCTGTAGCCACGTTAAGAATAAAAAACTTAGGTAAGCCGGGCACGGGAAGTAGGTGCTCTTGCGATATCTAGGTATATATAGGTATATCTGTGGGTAAAAAAGATAGCGTGAATGTTTTATACTTAATCCGATTGGTTTAAGTAAGTAAACTAAAATTAGAATCCTGAAATAACTCGAGTTCTCGAAACGGGTAAAGTTTTATTTTTGTAACAAACGGATTCTAATAAAGCTTTGTATTCATTTATTTTTTGTTAAAATTAAGGATGATATTGAACGTAAACAAAACATAACCCGAGTTCTACCAATGGCACTGAACGGGATCAGCACATCTTAACTGCGTTCTAGACTTAACAGTATCTCAGTGGAGAAGTTTCATGATAACACTATGTTTAACTATTTTTTTTTTTATTAGCCTATATTGTCCCACTGCTGGGCAAAGGCCTCCCCCATAGCCTTCCTACTCTTCTCTACGTGCGGATTTCTCAGGCCAATCTCTAACAAACGTCACGCTAGCGTTTTCTAGGCGTTTATCTAAATGGAATTAAAATATTGATCAAAACTAAAAAAAACCGGCCAAGTGCGAGTCGGACTCGCACACGAAGGGTTCCGTACCATTGACTATAAGTATTTAGTATTTGTTGTTATAGCGGCAACAGAAATACATCATCTGTAAAAATTCAAATGTCTAGCTGTCACGGTTCATGAGATGCCTGGTGACAGACAGACAGCGAAGTCTCAGTAATAGGGTTCCGTTTTTACCCTTTGGGTACGAAACCCTAAAAATTGTGTTTTTATTTTTATTCGCCAATATATGACGACAGATAGACTATTAAAGCACATAAAAAACCAAAAATAAAAATGGTCATTTACACAGTACTGGACGTTTTTGCTTTAAGAGATAATTATCGCTGAAAATTATCACTTCGAACCCTGCAATAGTAGTAATTTATATTTTAATATTAAAAACTAAAATAAAATCGTAACTAATTGAAAACACTTTTCTTTCCCCATTAATCGCTTGAAACAATTAACTGAACACACCCCAAATTAATGACATAAATTATTCATGTCCCTAATTCGCGCCCTATCGGACTGCAAGATGTTAAGTCCAAATAAAACGCATTAAGAGTGCTGGACACGTACCAATTCAGCTGGTTTACTTTTTACTTACATGAACGAATCAAACAAATTGAGAAACACACGTTAACTTTCAAAGTTTCTGGAGCTTAGAAAAACAAACAAGTATATACTTAACTCGTGTTAGAAAAGAGTGTAAATTCCTTTGTTTGCGCACAGGTGTTCTCTGAAACAGCGTTACTCCTTGACCACTGCTTAAAAGCATTAAATAAACGGAACTTACAACAACCATGACAGACGTGATTGTTACATATCATAACATCACGCTTGTTATCTACGAAGGGTTATGCAGAGGTGTACCTAATAGTACCTACACCCAAACTTCGCCAGTTGTGTTTAAGGTGGATGCTCAAGGGTAGCCCGCGAAATTCAAATTTTCTTACGTTTTTTGCAATTTGCAGGCCAGTGCTAGGTTGTATGTTGATTAAAATATTGTTTGCGACTGTAAGACGTATGTAGTAACACAATTATAATCATCAAAACCATCAATACAACCCTCCAAGTTCATAAAGGTGCAAGAATGATTTTGACCTTGGAAAAGTAATTTTTCCAAGGTCCAACAATATATCACACGTTAGGGTTTAATTAAAAAAAAAATCACTTCACTCTTTACATATAGGGGGGCTACCCTAATAAAACATTTTTTTTCAATTTTTATTTTACCACTTTGATATACATATTGGTACCAAATTTCAGCTTTCTAGTGCTAACGGTCACAGAGATTAAGCGAGGACGGACAGACGGACGGACAGACATGGCGAAACTATAAGGGTTCCTACTCCTAGTTGACTACGGAACCCTAAAAATCCATGGCAAAAAATACTCGTATTATAGTAAAGTAAATAGAGGTAGAAAAATAAAAAAAACTTCTAGTATAGCGGCGATAAGTGGTAGTGTTCTAACCGCGTAAGTTTACTACTCCATTGCACTAAAGATTTACGTAAACACTATACTAGTTGTTAAGAGCTCATAATTAAGGAGCTTTTCTGGGATTAGAATTACTACTTAGTCCTAACTGTTAGTTTTAAATCTTTTCTACTCGTTACGATTCAGAATCCTGGAAGTCTGACAGCCAAAAAAACCTTGGTTAAACCGTTGAACCGGATCGTCATTAGTAGATATATATTTTTACCGAACTAGGAATTTCTCCTGTATCGCGGGTCGCGTGGGTCGCGGACAAACATTGAATCTCACATACACAAACAGTCGGACGATCAGACACGGTCTTTCGAGATCTTTGACAGTTGTCACGGGTAGTAGGAAGCCATGGGGTATCATTATTACCGTACCGTCATTAGTACCGTTCTCTTTAATATTAGGTATTACCTACTGTACCTATTTAATCTCAGGAATTTTGAATAGCTTTTTGTTTCCCCCCACAACTAGTACTCAAGCCTTTGTGTGTAGTAAAAAGGATGTGATTTGATTAATTTGCCGGCTTGCTCATCGCCTATGTGCTAAGCAATCCACCTATGGTCTACGGAGGGCGACAGTGGCGCCACACTTCCTCGTGTTACTGCTGAACTTGCACCGATCGTGTCAACTCGTAAAATAACGTGCTCCGCGCAAGAAAAACCTTTCTTCTAATAAGAAGTGGTCCTTCAATGATTTTCTACTACAACTCCTCCAAGACACGAACAAAGATATTAACCAACACCTGTGGAAATAAATGTGAAGTGAGTTATAAGCTGGATTTAGGACGACTGTACACGCCGCCTAGCCCATGAGATGCGCGAGGCAGTGGACGGGAGTTCGCTGGTAGGTTTTTCAAATTCACACCCACTAACTCCTACACAATCATGGTTCTTGGTAACTAAATGGAAGTGGTCAGATAGGCAGTTCCTCGCTGCTAATCAGTAAGCCTGAAAGCTAACCCCAACTGTGCCGGGGACTTTACTTTGTCAGTTCCGTACCAAGTTATTTTGTACGTCTGTTAATAAAATCAAATCATTTTGTATCGGACAGCTAACGGCCCCATATTTCGGTAATAATAGGCTTGCAATTAAAATAAGTACTATTGCTAGCTCTTAGTCACTAATAATATTAGGACCTCCCTTTAACCTAAAACAAACATAAACCCTATAATTTAACTAGTATATCACCGGCCAAGGTTCCCTAATTGTACCTAATTACGTCACGTCCTCCATCTTGTTTCCAAGTAGGCCATTAGGGGTCAATTGATTATTATTGACAATATAACTAGATTATCACATGTCAATAATGCGGATTATCTTAGATTGCAATTTAGTTAATTGGGCGTATCAGTCATTATGATGTATTAATTGTGTTATTTGCTGATCTAGTGGTGCTGTCGAGTGTGAGATGTGTTGATTGGATGTGGCAGTGTTAATGAAACGTCTGTGAAGAAAATATTAGTTTCCTAGACAATTACATCATGTATAAAACTCCGTATAAAGATCGCAAACTTCGGCCGGACATTAAGTTAAAATGTTGGTAACGCATTAACGATACAGAAATAAAAAAAGAAAACATATTTATTTGGCTTAAGCCAAAGTGCACACAACAAAATAAAATTAAGAAAAAAAAAAAAAAATTACACAATAAAAAACTTAAAACTAAACAGAAAAGAGATAATATTATACAGAAAAAAATCCAAAGTGACAAAAACCGACTAAGTGCGAGTTTGACTCGCGCATGAATGGTTCCGTACCATTGTACAAGATTTAATACCATGTAGATACTTTGTAGGGTAAAAAAATTAAAGGGGGCTCCCCTTTAATTTTTTATTTAATCTTATATTGTCACTTACGGGATAATTATCTTCCGTGATTATTTATTGTTTGAGCTCCCGATATTTGGACGCTGTTGCAAGCGCCATGATCGCGGGTGGAGTGGAGAATGCGGGATATAATCACGGAAGCCCGTAAGTGACAATATAAGTTTAGTTTTAAACCGTGAAAGCTTAAAACAGTGTTTTAATATTTACATTATTATTTTTTGTTATATCGGCAACTGAAATACAAATTCTGTGAAAATTTCCCTCGTGGGAGCATAGTTATAGGGTCCCGTTCCGTACCCAAAGGGTAACCTTTGGGTACGGAACTCTAAAGAACAACACTTTAGAGTGAGACTGCCTTCAACCATATTATATTAATATATTTGAACTTACACAGAAATATACAAGCTAGGCAAAATTATGCACAACAGCAACTTAACCTCCTTCAGGGAATAAAAGCAAGGATGTTTAACACGCATTAATTATTCCACTTGCAACTACAATTCTCGAGGTAATAAACTTGTGAAAGATTTCCGAGATCCTCTAGTTTCCCGCTCTTAAGGGAGTCCGCAGAACAGGGGGAAATGAACTCTAATTAATGAAACTTTGTAACTTTCTCTGACTACTTTCGTATGCGTGTATCGTACGCACCTTCCTCTTAGAACTGAAGTGGTATAGACAGATGTATCGGTACTGTTTGACCCATATATTGGGATCTTTACATTGCAAGTTAAGTTAGGAAACTTTGAGAGGTTTTCGCTTAAACTTAGGTGCTGATAGTGGTAACCTGTTGAGGTTTGTTTGGGGTGTTAAGAGGACGTAAAGTTTTAACATATTGAGTAATTTATCGACAGTTATGTGTTGTAGTTTGGATGTTTTAAGATGGTTCTCCAATCAATGTTGTTCCAGTTAACTCTAGACATTTTACCGACCTGAACCATATCTCGCGCGGAATTTGCGACGAAATTCTCGAATTCTGACGCTTACTTCTATTGAGGTTTTCAAACTGGCGCGGTGCGAATAGTATTTCATAATCAGCCTATAATGTTCCCATTGCTGGTACACAGGCCTCTCTATATGAGAGGGAATGGGTTTTATTCCACCACGCGGGCCCAGTGCGGGTTAGTAGATATGTGCATGCATTCACAGTTTTCATAGTTTCCTCACGATGTTTTCCTTCACCGTTTTGAGAGTAGTGGTGATGAAATAAATTACACAAAGTAATGCACCTGCCTGGTTTCGAACCCATGATTTACTGCTAGTAGTGCCCGCTCCACCAAAGCGGAGACGACCGGAGCGGAGAGAAGTGTGGAAACCGACCAATCACATTGGTTGAAATCTAAATCGCGTTTCTCGTCTCTCTTGTGATTGGTCGAATCTTGCACATCTCGTCTCCGCTTTGGTGGAAACCGGGCCTAAATCGGGGCAGTCACCACTGGGCCACTGCTGCTCTAACCTGTTTGATAACTTTGTAATCTTCTTCTTCTTCTTTGCGTGTCGATAACTCAAATAATACCCGACCAGTATGTAGCCACCTGCACAGCTCTGTCATTGGCTTCGTTTAAATCCTGGAAGGTGCAGGTGGCTGTGCAGGATGGGCAAGAAAGGAGGTGGAGCATATCCTGCAGAGGGGCTCCACACTGACACTTGGGACGGGTCGATGATACCCCATTTGGCCAGATTATTTCTACATCGGCCAACCTGGGCCCGCAAACGGTTAAGAGATTTCCAGATTGGCCACTGCAGTTCCTGTCCAGGGGGAAGATGTTCTGCTGGATTGATGAAGTGAGGAGGGGTGGGATATCTGTTCCTCCACAATTCGCATCTTTCATCTGACGCACTGTCCTTTGAGGAAATCGTGTGTCTCACGAAGCTTTTACGGCTTTTTAAGCGTGAAGGTGGTATTTGATGCCCGTACAGGGGGTGGCGGTTATCTCGTTCCTGTTTTCCCTTCTCGATGCGACTAGCTATTTCGCGCCGAACGTCTGGTGGGGCTATACCTGCCAACGGATACAACATCGCAAGAGGGGTGGGTTTTAAGCACCCCGTTACAATGCGGCAAGTATCGTTCAGTGCTATGTCAACTTCTCTTGCGTGGGCTGAACGGTGCCACACTGGGCATGCAAACTCCCCAGCAGAAAAAGCAAGACATAGGCCGGTCGTGCGGAGAACTTGTGGCGATGCTCCCCAGCTGGTGGATGTGAGGCGGCGAAGAACGTTATTTCTAGTCCCGACTTTTTGTTTTGTTTTAAGGCAGTGGTACTTATAAGTTAGAGATCTATCTAAGGTGACGCCCAAGTAGCGTGGTTGAGAGCAATGCTCCACGTCAACGCCCCGCCACGAGACACTGAGAGCTCTGTTTGCCTGACGGTTGCGGAGATGGAAAGCACAGGACTGGGTCTTGGACGGATTTGGCCGTAGGGCATTTTCATCATAGAATTTCCCTAGTGTTTCCAGAGCTTCCGTCAGTTTATCTTCTGCCTCTTCAAATGTAAGTGTCTGGGCGGCCAGAGCAAGGTCGTCTGCATATAAAAAGCGTTTCGTTGGTGGAGAGCAAGGCTGGTCGTTTGTGTAGATGTTAAAAAGAGCTGGGGCTAGTACGCTACCTTGAGGGAGCCCGTTTTTAACTTTGTAATAGTAATTCATGAACTGGTCCAACATGCCTACGGATTTCCAAAGGTCCCTATCAGTAGTTTCCGTTTACTAACAAAAGTTTATCCCATAATACACACAGCCTCCAATAAACACACAATACAAGTAACGCGGTATTCACCTTCATATTCTCCATTATTATTTAGAATTCTCCGTGTGTATAGCCGCAACCCCGCAGCCATAGAATTTCCCCCGGACTCGTAGTCAGCGGAAGCAGGTGACAATGAAACGAGGGATGCCTTCGCGTTGAATCAACTTTCTAATGAAGCCCCATTTGATTTCACGTTTAACTTCACTCAGAAAAGGTTATGGGAACATTTTCTTCATAATATTCTTCTCTACGAGTATTTCCGGGCGATAGGGATGGACCCTAAAATTATTTTTTGGTGAGTTTCATGTGTGCCAATTGTTTTGTATAATTTGTGCCTGTTTACTAAAAAGAGAGAATTGGATGCGTCGTTGATTGATATTTTTGTGTTTTTCTTTGTAAAGAAATGTTTAAGTACGTTCTATTGGTAAAAGAGAATTAATTTTTAATCAGTCAGCGAAATGCATAGTTTAAATAGCCGATAGCCCACACCAATTTGACGTAATGTAGCCCTTTCACATAAACTTCAAAGAATGACAGTTGTGATTCCATTAAACAGACAAGCAAGCAGATTGTATAATATCACTTGCTTCGGTGAAGGAAGACATCGTGAGGAAACCAACATGCCTGAGAGATATTTCTCGACGGCATTTCAAGCCAAGTCGGAGGCCAGTGGGTGGCATAAATACTCTGACACCAGGTTAGACACTACCCTGGCTTTTTTTAGGCGGGAAACACGGCTTTTTGGTTTTTGGTGCCTTGCCACTAGTTACCGATATTAGATCGCTACGTATAAAGTATCGATAAACTATGTTGTCAGTGCTTCAAAACGATATGGATCTATTTTAAAAGCGTATTTTCGATAGGTTTCTCTTAGTTTATTACACTGTATTTGAAGTTCATAGACGCTATACGCATTTATGATATGTGTGTAAATTGTAGGCATTGTAGATTCCCAGATGCTTTTTAGCTTTTTATCTTGTATTACGTTTTTTGTCTAGTAAGCAGCGACTTTATTACCCCGACAGTATTTACTTTGCACACAAAATAAAAAATATACCTACAAATTGTAATAATTATGTACAATGGCGAGTACCTACACTTAAGCACTAATGCTGTAAAATAATAATATTGTAATATCAAATTTAATGATTTAAAAAGAGTACTTAGTGGAGTGGAGTTTCCTGCTAGTTCTTCTCCATAGGAAACGACCAACCCGAACCGAGCAATTTTTTTCGACGTTTTTACAAATGCCCATGTTGGCCGATGAAATTATCTTCAGAATCGTGAGCGCGTCTTCTTTCAGCTTCAAGACTTCGTTTTAAAATACCAGCTTAAGGCGAATGCGGAGCTAAATGACGTTTGTCGTTAGCCCGTGTTCGAAGCTCGTTAGGCCTTAATAATACTGATAAAAATAAAATTGAATTACACGGATAAGGGCTCAAAAGCGCTGACGATATCAAATAAAAAGTTACAACACTTTTTGTAGATCAGATACGGCGATTTATTTTTTTGAATGAAAGTTAAAAAAATGTTTACTGTAAAAAGCTTTTTTATAAGCTGTGTTAAAACAATATTCTGTGTAAAACATCCCTGGAATACAGTACACAGAAAATTTAATTTGATATCTGCCCTTAACGCCGGTGTCCCGAATTTTCCGCGATTAAAATTTTACGATCCAAAATACTATAATGAAAAGCCTACGGGACCCCGGATAAATTGGGCAGCCACACTTTTGTCGTAAAAACGCCTTTATGCGGTCACAATTGGTAAAAGAATTTATTTGACCGCGACATTGTTATTGTACATTTGGAATTGGGTAAGTAGGTTAAGTTTTCAGTAGTTACTTTTGTTGTAAACGTGATGCTACTTCTAACTGAGAAGCGTCCACAATATTTTTGAAAGAGACTGCCCATTACATACAAACATATTATTATTATAAGCCTCTGGTGTCCCACACCAGGGCTAAGGCCTCCCTTCCTTTCACATACATAAAGGGTGTAAAACACCTCTTAACGAAGCCGAAAGGCACATGTTCTCCTCGTCATTGCGATCATTTTTTTTGTTATCCACCATACCTGGGAACCTTCTAGTTACGGAGATATTGGGGGCTAAAGTTCCAACTTTTTGACAAGTATTTTAATACAAATTTTTAATATTAGATTTTTTCCTTTTAACACCTCCACGACCCCCATACTATTCAATCCATCCATTAGCAAAATGTTTTGAGTGCGTTACATTGAGTTCTACCACAGAACATGATTTTTAACCCAAAAAAAAGTAGTTTCCCAGCAATAATTTTTGCGTAAAGTTAATTAGTTTGATGTACAGAATGCTTGGTTGACGGCTTCATGATGAGGTCTTTTACACCCTGTATACTCACACCTTTTTACCAATGGGGTGAGTAGCTACGATCGTACTCATTAACTCCTTTTGCCCACGCCATTAATTTTCTTCTATTTTAATATTTGGTCATTGTTTACGCAAGTAACAATTGAAACCAACGTAGGAAACTAAATAGTTTTGGCCACAAATTTATTTTTTTATTCTCATTGGACGCCTCCTGGTGGAAGAAACGGCTGCCAGCCGTTGTAGTAGATAACGGTGAAAGTGGTGTGTGGCAGTGATCGCACTAGATACGGAGGTTTGGAAAGAGAAACGGGAGGCCTTTGCCTAGCTTGGGTCACTGGTTAACAAAAAAATAAAACTTTATTCTAATATAGCAAAGGTCAGACAAGTTAATAAATTATACGACCAGCAGGCACCACTCAAACATGCATAATAAACGAACATACAATTTTAAGCCTTGACTAACTGGAGCACTAACGCTAACGATTTACGAACATTGAACAATTCATGGAGTGCGAGGCATACTGACCGTATATTTTTGGGGTCAGAGTGCGACTATAAATTCGATGCAACTAATGCATGGGCCAGCCGTGCCAAGTGTGGGCCAACTTATAGCGCCATTATGAAACAGCTGATCGTTTGGACGAGTTTTTATTAATCCGGCTCGAAGGACCATTTTTGTGTCATTTGTCGAAGGGTTTTGGTTTAATTGAGTAATGTAAAGTGACAACAGATAGTAAAGTATCATGTACCTATGATCAAATGTATCTGGTATAAATGTAAATAAATGAAAACGCGTGTATTTTTACGGAGAGCATCGGTGGTGCAGTGGTGGTGGCCCCGACTTACGAGCAGTAAATCGGGGCTGTTCCAAACTTCCAACCCAGGCAGGCGCGTTATTATTATTTATTTATTATAGCCCATTCCCTCTCATAGAGAGGAGACCTATGTTCCAGCAGTGGAAACATTATAGGCTGATTTTGCTATGCTTGTACTGTGCAAGTTTTTTTCACTATGTTGAAATTGGCATAGTAATCTAAATCTTTGCACAAATTACTCATCAAGGAAGTCAATATGGCTTTCCAAAATAAACGTGAAATCACAACAAGCAACCACACAACAACGAGTACAGCCAAACGACTAAATACTCTTTCTTTTATTATAACGATATTTTTGTAGGAAAATCATAAAAATAAATATGAATCGGTCCCGGTAGAGGGCGTTATTTAACAATTTGCTGGCGGTGGAATCATTTGTATTGCCATGTAATTTGGGGCGGCGGTGATTGCACCCTTCCGGGCGACCACTCCTTATGTACTTTTTATTCTTTATTATTCTAAAATGCAGAAAGGGTAAAGTCGGCATGAAGGCTCTGAAAACATAATTTTGTTATGATTGTTCGAGTTTCCTGTGGCTCAAGTGGAAGCAACTTAGTACACGGATATTTTGGCAATTGGGCAAAATCGTAACTACTGTTACCATTTTGTTTTGTCACTATAATTTCATGAAACAATTTAACAAATATTTACCAACAACGACCGTCAATGTCGTTCAATCCCTCAAAGAACATTGTAGCACCTACAGTGCTATAATGTTCTTTGGGGGACTATCAAAGTGGACCTACAGTCCACTTTGATAGTCTACACTAATCTGCATATTATAAAGAGGAAAGATTTGTATTTTTGTGTGTATGTTTGTAATGAATAAACTCAAAAACTACTTCGCCGATTTCAAAAATTCTGTCACCATTAGAAAGCTACATTCACTCTTAGTAACATAGGCTATATTTTATCCCCGTACTCCCTCGGGAACGGGAACTACGCGGGTGAAACCGCGTGACGTCCGCTAGTTATTTATATAGCAAGTGTCAGCCTAACCACATGACTGGACTGGCTTGTTAGTCTATTGCTGAGCATGAGGTCCTGGATTCCATTCCTGGGTCTGGCAAAATTTTATTGGGTTTTTCCATAGGAATTTCTCAGTAGCATCCACGGAGTCTGGATCTGTGCCCGGTTGATGGCAATAGGCTCCCTGGGACTTAAACATAACTGGGGAAATGGAGGTGTACTATTAGGTACATCTCTGCCTAAACCTACGGGGATTACAGGCGTGATGTTATTTTATATTTCAGCCTAACCATTTCTAGTTTTTCACCCCTGTAAAATACTTACATTTTACCGAAACTCATCAAATTAACTACCCGTACTTTCTTACCAGTTTTAGAATCATATGTACTAAGAAAGACCATAAATGGAAAATAAAACCTAGCAAAGCTTGCTCTGTAAAACTGGTGGAACGAATAGTAATAATCGTTAAAAGCCACGTTCTTAATAACTATCAATAAATACTAGGTGCTTAGAAAAGCATCTCTTCTGAGATCACTAGTATTATCTTACCTGATACACACGTGTTCTGTCTAGACGCGTAGCATGACAACCGTAGAAACGGGTTTAGTCGACGGAAGAATCGACAAAATGACAGATTACTTTTGTTGATCTAGCATTTTGTCGATTCTTCCGTCGACAAAACCAGTTTCAGTTACAAGTCACAAGTTATTTTATAACTTAGTAAGGGTGTCGGTCCTGCCGGGGTTGCGGGACTATTCGAAAGAGATACCGTGGCCCCGGAACACAAAGGGCGATGAAGGAACATGGATGGGTTTTAGTCAGTAAAAGTCTGACACTCCCCCCTCCTGCTCCGCCCAGAGCAGGAGGAGTTATTTGATGATTTCCCATCCGAAAAAAAAAAAAAAAAAGGGTGTCGGTTGCAACACCTACCTATTTTGTTAAATAGTATTAAGTCAAGTGCACATAGATGTTATTACTTTATTTCATGTTAACATTGTTAATTGATGAAATAAATTGATTGATTGAATCTAGGGGCCTATCACCAGCTTTTGTAGCAGTATTAATTACCTAATATACTTTCCCCACACTAATGAAGAAGTAAGATTAAAATAACATGAGAAATACAAGGCCCGAACATTACATTTATTACTATTTAATTTCTATTCTATTATATGTATTCTATTACAATGTAACTGTATGGACTTTGAGACTGACCTCTGAGTTTGATACGGTATTTCCCTTCGGAGTAGTTGGCTAGGAAACAGAACTCATGTTGTTGAATGATAAATTGACGTGTATTATTTAATTTCGATTGTATTATTGTATTCTATTACAATGTAACTGTATGGACTTTGAGACTGACCTCTGAGTTTGATACGGTATTTCCCTTCGGAGTAGTTGGCTAGGAAACAGAACTCATGTTGTTGAATGATAAATTGACGTGTATTATTTAATTTCGATTATATTATTGTATTCTATTACAATGTAACTGTATGGACTTTGAGACTGACCTCTGAGTTTGATACGGTATTTCCCTTCGGAGTAGTTGGCTAGGAAACAGAACTCATGTTGTTGAATGATAAATTGACGTGTATTATTTAATTTCGATTATATTATTGTATTCTATTACAATGTAACTGTATGGACTTTGAGACTGACCTCTGAGTTTGATACGGTATTTCCCTTCGGAGTAGTTGGCTAGGAAACAGAACTCATGTTGTTGAATGATAAATTGACGTGTATTATTTAATTTCGATTATATTATTGTATTCTATTACAATGTAACTGTATGGACTTTGAGACTGACCTCTGAGTTTGATACGGTATTTCCCTTCGGAGTAGTTGGCTAGGAAACATCACTCATGTTGTTGAATTTGAACCAATTTCCAAAATTAATATCTATATTTAATTTTAATAGACATACAATTTGTTTGTATCTGTGCAAAGAACAAGTAGTTCTGAAGATTACCATTTTCGAAACTATACTTATCCGATTCCGAAAATTCTTTCACTAACGGAAAGCAACATTACTCCCGAGTGTCATATGCTCAGCCGTGTGGTATCCGGCAGAGTAGAATAGTACCAACCCCTTGCACCCACTGTCGTATAAGGCTACTAATGTCTGAGGCAGAACACCTTGCGCCTCCGTAGACCAGAGAATGGGCAGCAGCGTTTTCTGTTAGTCTTTCATCACTGCGATCTCCAATCTGCCTGCTAAGCGTGGAGATTACGGCAAATTCCTCCTATCATGGGAGAGGCTTGTCTGAGGCTGTCCAGCAGTGGACTTTATGGGCTGTTGTTGTTGTTGTTGTCGTAGGCTCCATTTAATGCGTTGCTGTGGTTTCATTTCCGTACATAACGCGAGCGACGCCACAAGCAAAAGCTAGTAATTTATATACCTTAACTCTCAACTCTTCAATTTACAAACAAGCGTACCAACCCCACAAAACCAACCTAGTCATTTGCACATACATAAAACCTCCATATAACTACCAGTTATGTTACCAACATTACCACAATATGGGTCAGTAGTACTGCACCAACTTTGTACTGAACTTGTTTAAAACCTATCATCGGGGGCAAAACTTAGTACTTTTGGCTACTGCCCAGGTTTCTAATTACGCTGCTGTTGCGAGGAAATTGAAAACTTGGAAAATTTTTGGTGAAGTGGTTTTCTTTTCACACCACATAAAAAGCTAGCTAAAGCTAAATAACTGTGGCGACGCTTCAGAGACCAACAGTAGACATATTTCGGTTCATAAAGAATTTTGAAATTATATAGGAGGCTTTAATTCTCAATGGCTTTCAGCCTCATCATAACTTAAACTATTCTAAACCAACTGGATTGTAGAGTTCATAGAGGTAGTCGCTCCATGTAAAATACTGGTATTCAGCTGCATCTGGTAAGACTAGAAGCCGACCCCAACATAGTTGGGAAAGTCTAGGCAGATGATGTTGAATTAGTTTACTAGGGTGACATGACACATGAGGGTAATTTCCTCGAAGCGGCGATTGGCGGCGGCGCCCTCTCGCGTCCGGCCCTGGTGCAAGCCATGGTCCGGAGCGAGACGGAATGGGATGCCGTCACCTCCTGCGAAGCAGTAATGCTAGAGAAGGAGGCCACCACGTGGCCACCGTAGGCGCGGGCCTGTTGACGGTGGGCTATGGGCTAGCTTGCCGTCCGTCTCATGACTACAGGCCGTGTCGACGGCGCGTTCGTGTTCCACGCGCGCCTCAAAGAGCAAACACGAAGGAAGAAAATCACATCATATTGCAAACAAAATCGCAACAAAGTACACATAATCATATCTTTTATATCCTCCCGCTGCAGTCATTAACTTCAGCATTACAATATGAAGTTGAACCACCATATAAATTGCATTTGAACAATAACGTCCTATCGTAAATAAAGTCGTAACGGACGGTATACCCCGCGTCAGTTATTTGACGCATTAAATTTTACGATGAAAATTAACGACTGTACATGTGTCAATGATTTTAGATGCGTCATCGTGTGTTTTAGTACCTGCGTAGATTAGGAGCAGGGTGACGCTGTGACGTGAGGCTGAAAATTAAATTGTTGGTATATTTATTTATTGACGACCCGAATGGCGCAGCGGTAGTGATACTGCCTTACGTTCTTAGGGTCCCGGGATCGAATCCCGGTCGGAGCAAATGTTTGAGTGATGAGCATGGACATTTGTTTCCGAATCATGAATGTTTATATGTATAATAAGTATGTATTTACAAACAAAAAGTATCTATGTGGTATATCAACTATCTGGTGTCCACGACACAAGCCTCGTTGCTTAGTGTGGCACTAGATGGCGTGTGTAATGTCCAGCAATATTTATTTATTATTTATGGACTAGCAAATACCCGCGGCTTTTCCCGCGTGATGTCCGATTATTGTCCCACGTGATCGGGATAGAAAGTATCCTATGTGTTAATCCAGGTTATAAACTATCTCTGTGCAAAATTTCATCCAAATCCGGGCAGTAGTTTTTGCGTGAAAGAGTAACAAATATCCATCCATCCAACCAATCCTCACAAACTTTATGATATAAGTGTAATAGGATTTACTTCTGACACTGAAGTCAAGATCACCTAGTAGAAAATAGGTAGATTTATACTCTAGTTTTGTACCTCAATTAGAAAGACAAAAGGATTACCTATGTACAAAAATGGTCGTACGTATTACCTGATATAGATAGCATTTCCATTAAGTATGTACTTCACTAGCTAATGCCTGTGGCTTCGCCCGCCCGCAAATTATATACTAAAACCTTCCTCTTGAATCACTCTATCTATTAAAAAAACCCGCATCAAAATCCGTTGCGTAGTTTTAAAGATTTAAGCATACATAGGGACAGACAGACGCGGCGGGGGACTTTGTTTTATAATATGTAGTAGTGATTGCAAAGGTCGTCTGAACTTACATGCCGCCATATTTGAATGATAAGCTTTACAATAAATTGACAAGTACAAGAGTTTTTCCTGTTTGCCTATGTCGATCGCGAGTTGACTGTAAGTTTTTATTGGTATTTGATCGATTTAATAACTTAAATTAGTACTTGAACTAAACTAACGCTATCTGGTCAATGATATTATATAGTAAAAAGAGGTAGAGTCGCACTAACACGCACAAATTGTTGAGGACAAAGTGACACAATTGTTGCACTTTCATAGCTAGCTATCTCTTTCTATCTTATACGTTCCGTATTATCTATTGCTGTCGTAGTTTTAAATTACTCGCAACGATATCTGAACGCCATTCAGTATGAACATGGCGTATCTTCTTTATAATATCATTGTATCTGGTCACAAAAATGGAATTCACAATTGTTCCATACAAATTGAAGTGTACTTGGAGTTGCCCTTTTCGGCTCGACTCGTGCGCGGTGCGGTTGTCTGTAGTTGCTCTGTCTAGTCTGTGCTAAATTTCTTGTAATTTTGTAAATTTCTAATTAAAATATATCTGTAATTGTTGTAAGACCGAGTATTTCTTAAATACTAAAATTCTTTCCTTATTTTTAATGCGATCGTTTTTTTTTTTTCAGTGATAAAAACTCAAACTTGTTTGTGCCACAGATTATCTTTTGGTGCGTAAACCGCATCAACAAAACCTTGTAAAACAATAACTGCCGCTCATCATCAAGATGTAAGTTTATTTAATTATGGAGGAAACAGAACAATTGTTTTAAGTTGATATAAAATGAAACATTACAAGATAAGCCACGGCGAAGAATTACAATAGTCTTGAACAATAGGAGGCCTTCATAACTTCCTCGTACGCAACATGGGGGAGAAAGATAAACTCATTATCTTTTTATACGGACTGTTCTTTGTCAAAACCGGGTTTTCATTGTTGTAAAAGTGTGGTTGATACAAAGAAGTGCATCTAAATAGTGACATGAAAATTTGGCCGGAAAATATTAGAAATGCTACAGTTAAAAGACTACACTTGGGATCGGCGATATTTGTTGAATAAAAAACCAATCCGAAGCAACTGCTACACAGTTTCGGCTTGTATTCGGCTCGTGCGGATCGACAAACTCCGTTCAGTATCTATCATCAGACCTAGTCATCCAATTTTATCAATTTGATTTGAATATAAGGAGTTTATGGGACGAATGGTAACTTAAAAAAACCAGCAACAGCACCAGATAGTAATAGATCATATCAATCAATGTTTTACTGTGTCTACTAACCCCCCTTTGGGAAATGACATGCATTTGCTTATTTACATAAATGTGGATATGACCAGGAGGCCTAAAATGACAGCTTTAGCAGAATTATAACAGGAT
Organism: Xestia xanthographa; assembly: GCA_905147715.2. NCBI lineage: Eukaryota > Metazoa > Arthropoda > Insecta > Lepidoptera > Noctuidae > Xestia > Xestia xanthographa. The sequence goes on along the minus strand of LR990660.1, from coordinate 7,399,960 downwards.
AATGATATGAATCAGGTTAAAATTCTTAAAATTGATATAGATGCAGTCAATTTATGAATCGTCACTTTGTGACCATTTTAAGAATTGAAACGTAATTCACATACCCTAATATAATTATGTTAAAGCGTCCATTTTAGTCAGATAACAGCAACACTTTGTAATATTCAAATGTAAGCCATACTAAAACGTATCGCACAAAGTTAGTGGCCAAACTATCGGGCGACCATATACGGAACAACTTTGTATCGCTCCCTTACAATTTGAGTAAGTTTCTGCCGCGGACATGTTAGTTTGTGTCACATGTAGTTGCGGCTTACTAATTTATTGTGAATGAGTTATAATTTTGGGAAATAACTTATGCTAACTTGCTTGTGCTTGATTGCGTAAAGTCGCCCACAATTTCAACGTAAATAATAGAAGCATGGTACAAAAAGAGGAGGCATTTTCTCAGCAGTGGGTGAAACAAGTTTATCAACGATGATGGTGATGATAACGATTCGATGAACACCTTGAATGTAAGCTAGCCTAGTACTTTATAACTTATTTCTAGTGGGGTGTGTTAGTGGGTTAGTTTTTTGTTTTAAATGTAGTAGTTTAGTTAGTTTTCTTCATTTGCAAGGACCCCAGTTTGGGTAAAGGCCTCCTCCAAAGCTGCCCATGTGTCTCTGTCTGTAGCTATTTGGCTCCAATTTGAGCCGGCTGTTTTGCTCCGGCTGTTCTTATAATCTCGTCCTCCCACCGTGTCTGGGGTCTTCCTCTGCTTCTTTTCCCTTGCGGGCCCTTCCATGTGGTTGCTCTAAGGGTCCATCGTTGGTCTGAAAGTCTCGCAAGGTAGCCTGCCCATTTCCATTTTAGCTTTTGTGCATAGGTCAAAGCATTTTTAGATTTCGTTATAGCTCTTATGTTTGTGTGACGTATTTTATCTATTTTGCCTAGTACTTTATTCGACAAAAAGACGAGTTACAATAGGCTAGTTTCCACCATCAATAAATTGCAAATCTATTTAGTCCGTCAGTTAGAGTATTGGAAAATAATGGACATTTATTTTTTGTTTTTTGTAAATGAATGAATATTGACAAAGATAAAACGCATCAAAACTCGAGAGTGGGGGTTCGTGACGTCACAACGCACTAAAAATTATAGCACGGCGTGACGTATTGAGAATTTTAAAAGCGTCGTATCTTCGTCAATTTTGGTTTACGCAACAAAAGAAAAACTACGTGTCAAATATTTTTTGATTATCTAACTGACGGACTAATTAGATTTTTTCAGGACACAAGCCTCTTACTTGTATTCTCGTGTAAATCTTTGAAGGTAATTAAATCAACCGTTCTGGAAAATTGGGATTTAGATCCATCTCAAGTCACATACGCCAAAATCAAGTATAGAAGTAAAACCCTGAGATACATTACAGCTGAATAAGGAAGATGGAGTATAAATATAATTTCAGCAAATGAAATGTGTAACCACGTACCCAGTTTTCTCTTACATGTGCGTGGGTAGGATGTCCAATTGATATATGCGTTTCCTTATTCCCAAAGGCTACGGAAATAAATCGTAATGATGCTCCAATGTGTACCTTATTTATAACACCATTGAGAATAATATGTATTCATTGGATTTTGAATCTGTCAGATTGCACTAGAAGGTTGCGTGATTTTAAAATGCTTTACATGATGTTACGTTTTCTGCAAATAAACTTTATTTCAAACCTGTAGGGATATGTAGTGAGGAAAATGTGGATGAATGTAGACGGCTATAAGAGTATAGCCATTGAATACACCATAGGATTTTTGTTTTTTTCGTCATGGGTATCATTTTAAAGGTTTTCGGGGTCACTGGTAATCGAAAATAAGGTCAAAATGAACAAAATTAAAGAAAAAACCCATTTAGCTTCGGCTTCCCCTGACTCAATTTTCACCCTTCGCCACTGAGGTCCAGTTTTATGCCTAAAAATCAGACATGTAGTCACTGACTGGCATTTTTCAGAGTGGTAACTGGGTCCCTGAAGAATTAAAGATAGAATATATCGGAATCTAAAATGATTATCCTCACAATACGAAACTTTCTCTAAACAATTTCTTCAGTTACAAACCAGAATGTTAAAATCCCTATTTTATCATTTGCTTTGGCTTCAGAATATGTTCACTCTGATTCTTCTTCACTCTTTCATTAACAAAATACTAAACTTACTAAAGCCAGTCAGCTGTCTTATTAAACCATGCACACAACGAACAATATTGCAAGCAAACCAACTTTCTTTCGGTCAGGCTACGAGCCAACAGCCAACAAAAACATCAACGTTTTACGACTGGCTAAGTTGTCGCACCAACTGTGCCTTCATGACGTCATAACTTGGAGACTTGCACACTGATATTAAAATAAATACAAGCAGTTAACGAGCTTATATTGCATGGTAGGAAATGTATTAAAATGGGGTTTTGCAAGGAACTGTGGTACTTTTTTGTTGTAGGTAATTTTTCTGGTTCATCTGAGAGATAATTTGGTTTACCGTATTTCTGGGTGTCTAATACGACCAATTTAGCACAATCAGCCTATAATGTCCCCACTGCTGGGACACAAGCCTCCTCCTATGAGAGGGAATGGGCTATAATCCACCACGCGGGCCCAGTGCGGGTTGGTAGATGTCACATATCCTCGAATTTTTCGTTCTAAGACATGCCGGTTTCCTCACTATGTTTTCCTTCAACGTTTATTACTATAATAGCATAGTAGGTAATTTATGAATTACGTTACAATTCGTAAAAGGGTCTCAAAGTGACAATTCATTTGAATTCATAATATTCACTGCGTCTGTGACCATTTTAAGCGTTTTAACGTTATACATATGTTTATCATGTCATGATTATGTTAAAACGGCCATTTTAGACCTGGTCTCAGGTAAAAGTCCCGTATTAATTATTCCTTTTAAGGTACTTAACTACATTATTTGGCCCTTAGGAGTCTCTGGCGTCCGTCCCCTTGTGCTCTATAGCTACCTTTGCCATCTCGTCTTCTTGGGAGAATAAGAACGTAGTCTTTATTCTTGTTTTTAGGCCTACAGAAACATATAGCACTGACTCAGAACGAAAGTAACCGAACTCAAAATTAAAAAAAAAAAATAATCTACACTAATATTTTAAAGAGGAAAGATTTGTATTTTTGTGTGTATGTTTGTAACGAATAAACTCAAAAACTACTGCGCCGATTTTAAAATTGTTTCACCATTAGAAAGCTACATTCACCCTGAGTAAGTAACATATATTATATATTTTATACCCGTACTCCCACTGGAACGGGAACTACGTGGATGAAACCGCGTAATGTCCGCTAGTAATTAATATAATTACACAATTCCGGAATGTTTTTTTTAAAAAAACGAGTGTTTGAAAATAAAACTAATAAATACTACCTACTTAATGCATTTTCGTTTATACCAATTGAAAGCAGCATAAATGGGTAAATATTTTTTTTATTTGAAATAGTTATGACGTATTTTATTGGAAACTCCTTAAAACACGAACATAATTATTTTGTTATTTCCCACAACACGTAAAACTTGGTTTTAGGTCACTTTTTCTCAGGATGCGATATCTAAAACTTCTACCCAACTGCACTCCTTTATCGAAAACCAAACTAACTCCACAAAGCGTCTAACAATACCATTCCACCAGCTTGACCATCCATAATCATATCACATTCATACACACAGTTTCTTGCACATAAATCACCCCAGTGCATAGTGATCACGATTCTCGCATCGGACGTACGACGCCCCTCACAAAGGACTGATCCGACGATCCGACCTATTTGGATCTGTACCAGAATTCCGATCGACTGAAAAAAGAATGCCGATGGTGGAATGGTGCCTATTCTCATAGCAGTTTATTGGAAGGTTTTTTAAAATGAAGGCAGACGTGAATGGGGACTAATGTTTTGAATTCTCGGAATAGACGGGTTTTTGTTAGATGTTTTTTTGGTGAAGGGTTTCAGGAATCTAGTTTGGGGATTCGAATTTTGATAGGAATGAAGTCAAGTTACTACAATTTTGCCCTTTAGGTAATTATTTGGTAACATCACGCATGTAATCTCCGAAAGGCAGAGGTGTACCTAATGTAATAGGGAGCTGGCTTATTGCCATCAATCGGAGACACTGAGAAATTCCAGATGGAAAAACCGAATGACACTGCCTGACCCGGGAATTGAACCTAGGACCCCATATGCTCAGCAGTCATGCTTGCGACCACTAGATCAACGAGACAATTGTAATTAATATTTTTGATCACTGTCTCTCCGGAGCTGAAAAAGCATTCAAAATATAGGACATATTGAAAATGAAACCTGCCACAAGAATGTTAACCTATAGATTGGTTTGCTATACGTAGTTGCTGCCAGTTAAGATCACAATAGCGGTCATTGCCCTTTTCCTAATATCGTACGCACCAAAACAAATGAACCATATATCGTTTTTCATTGGAAAAAATGTTGAAGATCACGATAGATGACGATTCAAGACTTGAACAGGCTTATTTTTGGATTTCAAAGTTAAGAACTTCAATAAATGTAGGTGGGTCAATGACCGCTATTGCGATCTTAACTGGCAGCTACAATAGTCGATTAGTCATCAAGCGCGTGTAATGTCCACTTATTAGTAGATTTTAATACTGACTTTCGATAACATCGTATGCTTTGTTATAGTCAAATGATTCACCAATTCACCATGTTGCATTCATGAGCTGATAACCTATTCGTATTGGATGACGTCAAGTTAACACGTGTTCCTAGAACTAGTATGTTCCAGTTTAATCCATGGTTGTATAATATTGTCGGTGGCTTACTTCTATTATGTTTAGTTTATATAATATTTTTAGTTGTAATTAAATAATTACGCAATTTTTTGTGTATAGATAAGTACAATAAGAAAATCAGTCAAGGCGTTAAGAAGGAGAAGAGTAACACACACCCGGAACTTTATAAATCAAGATAGAGCGTATAGCTTGTGCACACTGTTGTTCCCATATTTGGTTTAGTTACTAAAATTATGCAGAAAAAACAACAACTATCATCATCATCTGCCTAGCCTTTTCCCAACTTTGTTGGGGTCGGCTAATAAACAACAACTATAAAACCATAAATTATAGAACCCGAATGCACAGTTAAATGCTAAAAGCAAACGTTTCTACCACTTACATTTAGAGAAAATAATTGTAATTACTTCAGCCATAACACTTAACCTAAATAGGTGTGTAATACAGTATTTATCCCAATAGTCCGACGGGGCAATTAAAACCTATTAAGACAATGGGGTTAATAACGCCATAAAGGCTTGGCCACGAGCTCACTCTTGCTTTCAAAAATCACGGGTTTTAGGTGCGGTGAAAAAAATTGAAAAAAAGCAAAAATATTTTTATTTATGGTTTTATTTGAGTGCGCAAATGAGGAGTTCGTGGCTAAATAATACCAGCTGCTCGGGTCGATCTTTAGGTTAAGCCGTGCTTGCCTAGGTTGGTCTGAGGATGGGTGACCGGGTTTACATACCGAGTTTCCTCCGTGCCTCGGACAGCACGTTGGTCCGCTGTCATTTGTAGATTTTTGACAGTCGTTACAGGTAGTCAGTGGCCCAAAAAGTCTTACCAAGGGGTATCGTATTACCCAGTACTAACTGGGTTGTGGAGGTCAGATAGGCAGTCGCTCCATGTAAAATACTGGTATTCAGCTGCATCGGGTTAGACTGGACATAGTTAGGAAAAGGCTAGGCAGATGATTTGGATGCGCAGATGCAGGCAAAGAGTTCCACGTTCAGTCTTGACCAGCAGTTTTCTTCCATTATGACGTTTCACTATTTAGACTACACTGCTCTCTCAACTAAAAACACAGTTCCTACTTTGTTGCAACTATTTTATGTTGTGTTGGCCAGAATTTGTGGTCTAGAACTTTGGACGAAAGATTTAAAACGTCTTGTTTATACAATAAAATGCCCAAGATATTGGCCATAAAACGTTGAATGGATCACCTGAATAACTTCTTGCTACAAAGAACGAAACACGTTTAGTTAGTCGAGTTCTAGGAAATCGTGAGGAAACCTATCGAGACCGAAGCTTCTTACGGTAAGGTGCTTATACAGCATCCCTATTGTTGGAGCAAATAAATAAAAGTTTTTAATGTGAATTAGGTACTTACTCCATGTAAACATGAATGAGAATGAGATGCCGAATATTAACAATCAGATGGCAAGTCTAAATTACGGAAATCCATTCCATTTGTTTTGATTGAAACCGCATACATGTTTCTCTACAATACCACTGCTCTATTTGTTTCGTACATTGTATCGATTGTATCGGGAAAGTTTTGCATTCTTGGTTTGCGTAATCAAAGTTGACGTTTGACGCAATCGTTATGATATTAAAACCAACCAAGCAAACCCACATTACATCCCTAGTCTTGCAGCTGCATCACATTGTGTTGAAATTAAATTTTCGCGAAATCGCTTCCACCATAATATTTGCTCTCCTACACAACGTGCTTAAACCACTTTCGTCTTTTGCACTGTCTCTTTACTGCTACTGCTTTCTTTACAAAATGCGTTTCATTTAGCCCTACCGTGAAACGTGATTTTACTCCCCAAAAATAAAAAGTCTATTCCTAGTATTTTTTTTTGCCTTGAGTTACTTAGTTTGATGTACAGAATGCTTGTTGGCGACTTCGTGAAAAGTCCGTTAACACCTTGAAGTACCAACAAAATCCTAGCCATGCAATCGCCTCAAAACTTCACATTTCACAGCAGAAAGCAGCAGTAATTCAATACAGCGCACAAATATAAAGTGTGCGCTAGAATATTCTTAGCACGCACGGCTCACGAGTGGTCGCATCCCTAGTAGGTACTCTCGTGAATTCCGTATTCACCTACATTTAGCTGGTGCTAGTTGGTAGTCTAACGACGGAGCGGTTTCATCTTCGAAGAGTTCTGGTTTGGACGTGGCATCTTGGGTGCTGGTGGATTTTTCTGAGATAAGGTGAAGAAGATACGGAATATAAAAATACACAACTCCTTGAACTTATGCTAGCCTAGTACTTTTTGGTGGGTTATCCATGTATTATTTAAAATACGGATCACCATAACTTTATTAAAAAGCCGTATTTTGTTTTTAATGTGACTGTATTCTGTGACAGCTATGTTGAGGCCAAACAAAAGACAGTGCATCAAAACCAGGAAAAATCACAAGTCGACGTAAGGACCCGACGCAGGCGGAATGATTCTTTGAAATGCTTGTAATAGAGGGTACAGTTTTTGTGGGATTTGTCCTCAGACTTAAATGAACATACAACCTGTTTTTGTAAGCACAAACACAAAAAAACATACTCGTTTCCTTGAGAACCTCCTCCATTTTAGTCGATTAACAAAACGCATCATAAGATATCATAGCATACAATAATAACTGCCCACGAGTTAAAAACGGAGAGACCCATGCTTATATCTCAGCGCAAATCTATCGGTTGAAATAAATGCTTAGACTTGATACTGACTAACACAGTCACATCCAATGACAAAGGAACCTACAAGGGACTCAAATCCTACATCAGCGAAAACAATCACAAAATCATCCGTAATTAGAGCTAACAGCAATTTATTAGCGTAATCTTGTCTCACGTCCACTAGCACAAGTACAAAGAAGACATCCAATCAACAGTAACTGTCTCAACTGTATACCAAGATAACATCGGACCAGAGAACTCTGTATTTTATCCCCGATGCCGCATTCACAAACATTCGTAAATCAACTGAAGGCGTATATTTCCTCGTCGAAAAGAAAAATGTTACGTTCGAGAGCAGCATCCGAACATGTACTTTAGGTGCTTCGGAAATACCTAGTTTGATATTCAAAAACCATTATTCTTTATCTTTACCTTTCGCGAGGCAATATTAACTTATATTGAAGATCGTAAGTTATGTAAGAGCGCAGATTCTTCGCTCTTTTGTTCTCTTTAATATAGTGTTACAATGTTACTTTTACGGGTTTATCCAATAGCAACAGAGTATCGTATCTGAGACGTATGTAAATCCAGACATAATGTTTTGATCGTATCGTAAATTTTCGTTTGGAAACTTTAAGGAAAATCTTCCCACATTTCACCTCGCGCTATTTATTCGTGTTCACATTTTCGGGACGTTACCGCGGGAGTAAAGACTCGGATATGTCGTATCGAAGTCGTTCACACTCGGCTGGCTACGAGGGTCGCTCGGACCACATTTGTTTAACTTCCCCGTCTGTGAACTTTGGAAATAACAAGAAGGATCCCGGCTTCTATGTTGCATAAGATGTGAAGCAGCGGCACCCAATTATTTCTTACTTTATTTATTTGGAACCAAGACAGATAAATTTATCGCTGCAGTTCTTCCGTTTTTCTGTAATTTACTGCGAATAGTTGCACTCGTCTGTGTTGTAGAAAGCGGCTCTATCCTTAATCACACTTAAACCCATTTTCACCATTTAACACCCAAAACTTGAGTACATTTTCTTATGCACTAAACAGATTTATTTGCGGCAATTAGGTGTTGCTACTATCCATTTGGCTAAATAATTACCTTTGCGGTGATATTAATCGCGATGCGGGCGGAAATGTTCAGAAATTTTCTTGGCTCCAGTTTCGGAGATAATGGTACTCGAGAGTGGTAAAATATCGCTCGACACTTGCGACATATTATGACGGTAGATCATTGCTGAACGTTTGGTGCAGAAAATAGGCGTTGCTTGGCAACCTGGCAATTAATTGGTGATGTTAACGTGAGCTTTGCTGTATAGCCTCTTCTTTTTTTCCACGTTTTGTTGTTCTAAGCTGGAATTTTTAGCACGACCTTTTTCCATGGGTCAAATACAGAATGCTATACAAATTCCTTCTGCTTCGTCCACGTTCATGTGTACATCTGGTTTTAGGTAACTACTTCTTCTTCTTAGCGTGTCAATGGCAATCTTAATCGTGTCGGTCCAGAACTAATTTGGTGTCTTCGGTAGCGTCCTTCAGTTCCTGTAATGAACAAACAACAGGACACGCAGGACACATTATTAAGTCGGCCACACATCGATGGACTTATCGCCGAGAACTGTCACCTGAAGCACGGTAACGCAGTGATTGGTGCTCCCGGCGTAAGCATACTATCCAACAAGTGTTCAAACGAGATAACTACTTATAGGCTTTGTTCTGCAACCTTTCTCATTAATTTCGGGCTCCGGGTCCCCAATAAGTCAAATATCAAAATTGCGTCTGTTAATCTAAGCCACGCATCACTAACCAGATCGTCTAGTCTACAGTCACGCTCACGCACCCATAGCTTTGTCCCAGATTCAATATAATTGATTAAATCTATTACTCCTCAGCTGAAATTCAAACAGAAATCTCCCGTCAGAATGAAACCGCCCATTTCACTATTCGTCATCTTTATCGATGGCTTCAGTCCGGATTGAAGAGCCTCTATTGAAATGAATTCATTAGTCAGAGAGTAGGCCGTAATATTTTAGCGGATGAATAGAAGAAATTATTTCGCATCGCTGCCGAGGGCATTCATCAAATCCGAATTGGATGTCATCACGTTCGAATCTGGTTCTTATTGCCTTGTGATAGGAACGTAGATAAATCTAAGGAAGATCTCGTTGTTTTTGTTGAGCTGGTAACGTATGAGGTTTTGTTTCTAAGCCATATGTTTGTTTCGGCTCTATTTGTCTGTTTTCGCCTTTCATTCATATGTTCCGCACGGGAGCGTTAACTAGGGATGGTCTTTATTTACCGCAATTCAGTCTTGGGTGTTGGGTCTTAAAGGGATGCGAATCTTATGAGGTCTTTATTGATTTGTATGTTGTATTGCGAATGGTTTGTCTGTTTTGTTGCTACTGTAGTGATTTCTTTGCATAGTTTAAGTTGAATCTTTTCAAAATGATGTGCTTCTGCGATATGTCCTAGTCATGTGACATCTACCAACCCACACTGTGCTCGCGTGGTGCATTATAGATCACACTCTCGAAACGATGGATGGACTGTGTGAAGGATGATATGGTTAGAACGGAGGAGACTGCTGAGATTACGAGTTAGAGAAATACGGAAAAGAAGACATGCATGCATGCATGCATGGGCAGGAGACCTGATGATGATGACTCACTCTTACAGGTAGGCTCGTGCCCCAGTGGTGGGAACGTTGTAGGCTGATTATTATGCTTCAATTAATGGTTAAAATTACACCCATCGATTCTCCACTCTTTCCCATCGGCAGTCTACTTTTCAACTCTGTTCCAACACTAATAAAAAACATTATCCAGTTTTACAACAGGCACGTCTGTAACGCGTAAATATACGACAGTTTGGTCGCTTCCCTCTTTACAAATGTATTCGCCCTTTATTACAACACATTGCGTTGGTGCCGCGCCCGCGCCGCCGTTAAAATTACATCAACAAAATTACTGTTGGCCAAATTGAAAGTTACGTCTTTTCGGCCCGTGTCAAAACAACACTATTAAGCTTGGTGCTTACTGCTAAGGGAATGAGTAGTTTTTTCTGACCTCATTTTGTTTCGGCAGGTTTAACTGGGGATTTGTGCACCTGAGTGTTCGTACACAGTGCAATAGCGTCGGGCGGCGCGGTGACAGTCATTACAGGTAGTCAGTGACCCAAAAAGTCTGACAACCCGTCTTACCAAGGAGTATCGTATTACCCAGTATTAACTGGATTGTCGAGGCCAGATAGGCAGTCGCTCCATGTAAAATACTAATATTCAGCTGCATCCGGTTAGACTGGAAGCCGAACCCAATATAGTTGGGAAAAGGCTAGGCAGATGAATAATTCTCACATAATAGCTTGCTACAGTGTGCGGATACCCTTATTTTTTCGCATGTCGATATTGGGCGAAGTAATTATTTTCAGGGAAATACGAGTTCGGTTCAGTTTCAGTGGTTTTTTGCGAAAACCCATATTCATTCCGCCGCGTTATTGATTCGTTGTTGAAAGATTGAATAGGTGCATTTATTTTAATTGGGATATGTGGATATTGCTTTTATGTAGGGACTAGCACTTTGCCCGCGACTTTGTCCGTAAAAATGTGATAGCTCGGTTAATATGCTGATATTAATATAATTTTTAGCTTGTAACACCCACGAATAATGTAGCTTTCTGCCAGTGAAAGAATTTTTAGAATTGGATTATTATTTTCGAAGATAACCCTCTACAAACAAACTTACAAACAAATTTTACCTCTTTATAATATTAGTATAGATGGTTGAGTATTTAATTACATTTTTTGTGGTAAATAAACGTTTATTGGGGCAGGTTTTTTTTTATTCTTACGTAGGGAATTTGATTCTTTTTCGAAATGGCAGTCAACATCTATATCTTTTACAACGTAATCATTAAGCCAAAAAAATCATCCTTTCCACAGTTGGTGGCAGTTAAGATGAGAATAGCGGTCATTGCCTTTTCCCTAATATCTCTTCGTAGGTACGAACCAAAACAAATAAACCGTGTATCGTTTTTCATTCCAAAAATGTTGAAGATCACGATAGATGACGATTCCAGACTTGAACAGGCTTTTTTTTTTATTGGAAGTTTAATAAATGTAGTTGGGTCAATGACCGCTATTCTCATCTTAACTGGCACCAACTATAATCACATACCTAACATTCTCTCACAACAATATCATTACCGTTCCCGCACTAGTGCTAGTAACGTAATAGTTTGTGTCACAATACTATTATTACCTCAATAGGTAACAATTCACATGATGGTGGAGTATTTAGTTACATTTTTGGTGGTAAATAAAAGTTTATAGAGGCAGGTACTATTTTATTCTTACATAGGGTACTTTTTATCATGTGGATATTTCATTCGAAAGGGCAATCAACATTAATATCTTTTACAACGTAATCATTAAGTCAAAAAAATCATCCTTTCTTTAGTTGGTGCCAGTTAAGATGAGAATAGCGGTCATTGCCCTTTCCCTAATATCTCTTCGTAGCGAACCAAAACAAATAAACCGTGTATCGTTTTTCATTACAAAGTATGTTGAAGATCACGATAGATGACGATTCCAAATTTGAACAGGTTTTTTTTTTTTTTGGAATGTTAATAAATGTGGGTCAATGACCGCTATTCTCATCTTAACTGGCACCAACTATAATCACATACCTAACATTCTCTCACAACAATATCATTACCGTTCCCGCACCGCGTTGCTCCATTTAATTTGGCCCACATAAGTTATTCGCATTATTATTGTCAGTTTAACCGATAGTTGTAACGAGTATTGTTTAACTAGGAAGTATTTTATTTCACGGTAATAATATGATCCTGTTGCTATTTTTCGTTTTTTCAAAGGCACATTGCAATTACCGCTCATAGACTACCAAAAATCTGTCAGTATTGTTTTAGGTTTTTAGCCTTTGATGTTTTTTATCTCCGCAAGGCCAGACCCCAGATTTTTTTATTCATACATACCTATGTTAGGGAATTAAGGTTGTATTAAAACACATTTCCACATTTAACATTTAGTTTACTACATTTTTAATTTTTGTCTGTGGACTTGGCTGACTGAATACATTTCCTTTGCCTGTCACGTGACAACGATCGTTTGTAATTTGTCTATGGATTCAACGCTCAAAAAAGAGGTTGAGGAAATTGGGGCTGGGGATCATTCGAGCCCGGACCACCAAGAGAACAAGTTGTATAATAGTATCAGTCTACTTTTTAGACCACTTGCTAATTAGACCAGCTGCTTTTTTAGACGAAATGATACTAACCCAAAGGAGCTACTGTAAGTCAGTCTGATTTAAAGTACCTATTCTTTAAAATATCATACTATGTTATAAAACTGTGACCTGTGTGTTGAATTCTATGGTTTAACTATTGCTAGTCTTGTAATTTATGTAGAAAGTATGTACTTAATGTACAATGCATTATTTTCTAAAGTATATTGTGGTTTATGTGAGATGGTTATGTAAAATCATGAAATGTGTGATTTGAATGTTACCTACACAAAGGCTTTTTATTAACTTTGCTCCTTCTGACCCAGATAATTACAGTCAATATCTAATTGAAGCTTAAATGTCAATATTCTAATACCTACTTCATCTATCTTCAGGTTAAGCGGTGCTAGCCTAGGTTGTTCCGTAGATGGGTGACCACCCATTACATCCGAGTTTCCTCCGTGCCTCAGAAAGCACGTTAAGCCGTTGCTACCGGCTGTCAACTGAGATCTTTGAGAGTCGTTAAGTTGTCATTGGCCTGAAAATCTGACAACCAGTCTTACCAAGGGGTATCGTATTACCCAGTACTATGTTTTGGAGGTCGGATAGGCAGTGGCTCCCTGTAAAATACTGGTTTTCAACTGCATTCGGTTAGACTGGAAGCCGACCCCAACGTAGTTAAAATAAATAAATATCGCTGGACATTACACACAGCGCCATCTAGTGCCACACTAAGCAACGAGGCTTGTGTCGTGAACACTAGATAGTTGATAAACTACATAGATACTTTTTGTTTGTAAATTATTATACATATAAACGTCCATGAATCGGAAACAAATGTCCGTGCTCATCACAAACATTTGCTCCGATCGGGATTCGGACCTGGGACCGTAAGAACGTAACGCAGCGCCACTGCCGCTACGCCATTCGGGTCTTCGTTGGGAAAAGGCTAGGAAGATGATGACTTACTTGATTAATATTTGATGAACATGTGACAAAGTTTCCATTAAGACAGAAGTTGAGAATTTGAGCCTATACTACCTCAATTTAGCAACTCTATTTGTGGTGGTTCAAACTTGGTTTGAAATACTGTTAGAATAACGTTCTTATCAGCTTGCACTACAAAGTGGTAGTTACGTCAGTCACTGCAGGCCGAATAGTGCGAAATGAGTGGTTTTTATTCTTTATAAAATCAAATTTTCGACTTTTGGAAAAAATAAATAACATAAGACATGCTATATAGTTAGTTCAGTTAGTATGCAAAGTTTCATGATCTAATTTGCAGTATTTTTTGAATCCCAGCGGTTTATTGTTCGGTTTGGAGGTAACTTTAGAATTCTTATCTATCGAGAAAATTTTACGGAATCGTGTTTTCGCTAAACATAAGACTCTACATTAATCCTCAACTTTACTCCATATAATTATTTCAAAATGAATGCTGCAGTATTTTAAGCGTAACGGAGGCTCATGCTAAGCCATTTGAGGTAGTATAGGCCCTTGAGAGAAGTAATATCCTGTTTCGCAGTAAACACGTTTTTATGTTGGTTTCTGAATACACCACATCTTGACTTCGACACAGTATGTTGTTCAAATCCTACGGAAGGAAATGGCTGACCATCATTCCTATTCAGCCCGACAGGCGTGAAGACGTTGGAGGAAGCTCGCATATAGTCCAAGGATTTAAATTGCTAGATTGGCGTTGGTCTGGTGATCATAAGTGCGACTGCTGAGCGTGAGGACCTGGGTTCGACCAGGGATTTTCCATCAGGAATTTCTCAGTGAACCAGGTTCATGGCAATAGGCTCGCCCCTTGTTACAAGGGAATTAAACATAACTGACAAAATAAAAAACTTTTTTTCAAAAAATAAAATCGACTTCAAAAAAAAAACTTCAACATAAAAAAACACAAAAAAGTGAAAAATAACTTAAGCTTCAGAAGTCGGTGACAAAAATACCAAATCAATCAAAGATCACCGACTTCTGAAGCTTGATCTTTGTTTGATTGATTTTGTTTTTCTTTTTGTGTTTTTTATGTTTAAGTTTTTTTGCAAAAAAAAGTTATTTATTTTGTCACCTCCTCCTTTTTTGAAGTCGGTTAAAAAATGTGGGAGTACTATTTACTAACCCTTCAAAGATTACTGGCGTAATGTTGTTATGTGTAGATTTTGTTGGTTTCGTGAGCTCTTACTCTTCTCATGATAAACATACATAAAACGCACGCTTTTTTCCCATGGGGCAGGGAAATACTACCTACAGAATGTCACCTGCTACATAACATAACAAAATTTATTTCAGGCCACGTAGCCCATAGATGCCTCATAGACTACCATATAAAAGTAAATACAAAACTTGTGTTAATGAATAAGACTTCAAATAACAGGCCACAATCGTAACAAACTGCTTTCGTCTAACGAATACTTACGCGGCCTTACTACAGTGACAGCATATCCAACGATTTGAATCTTCGAACACAGTCACATACACATCGACCAATGATAGATCTATCCACACCAGTATTACAGTATTCCTCCACCTGGCACGTGACGTTTATGTTAAGCAGGGTTCACACAATCAGGCCTCGCGTGACTAAAGCGGGCTGTTCATTCAACGGCTGGCAAAAGACGGCCATTCACAGTCAGTTTAATTGCCGCGTCGAACGTCAGAGTGAAGCGCGTTTGACGTGTTGTGGTGTTCGGATTTATTGGCAGCTTTGAATTCGAATTTGGAATTTTAGGTGGTTGGAAAAGCTTTACTTAGTTGTTTTTGAGTGTGAAATACGTGGTATTATCAGTCAGTACCGACTGTTCGTGGGGAAAGCAACATGCTTGAGAAATATTTCTTGACGGCCATGTAAAGCCGAGTCAGAGGCCCATGGGTGACATAAAAACTCTGACACAAGGTTACCACACTATAAAGAAGAAGTACCGATTGTTGAAGTGGTTATGCCCTAATGTTTTACTTCCAATGATTGGCGCTGACCCTTCAATGTAAAAATAACTGTTATGAGGTAAAGACCAGCCTCCATTCATTGTTTAAGCATACGTGCAACAATACTTCCAGCAGATTTTTGTATGATAAAAAACTTTGATAGTTACAGTCTTCTCGTAAATCTAGATAATTTTCCTCTACACTAGTCTCAGGAAATAGTCAATAAACTACATTCAGTTTTGTATCAGCTATAAATGTGTTCAATTCATCACAATCATATTTTCATACACCAACAACTTCATAAATAATCCCAACTTAAAACATTGCTGTCTATATACGTGAGTCTAATATATCAACTTTTTTGTTTTCAGGTAAGTACCTAACTGTCTACATACTCCTGTTGGACTGAGCGGTGATTTGTCAAACTGCTAGTCACTCACCTGGATTGGGTACGAAAGGTAAGTTTGAATCTGTTAGGATTTATAAGGTCAGTACCAAGATACGACTGTTTACATTGTAATATAATATGAAAAATTTACTGAAAAATATAGACAATATGCTGAAATAAACGAAACTAAACTCTTATAACGATTGTGTAGAGTGTAAAATCTAATTGAATACAACGTTTGTTGATTCATCTGCCTCAAATCCTATTTTAATCAATTTTAAATCTTACAGAGACACCTAACGTGGCTCGTAACAAGGCTCTTCTTTTATTTTAGATTAGGTTTTTGGACTTCCCTTCGTGCCTCGGAAAGCATGTTAAGCCATTGGTTCCGGCTGCCATTTGTAGATCTTTGACAGTCTTTACAGGTATTCATAGGCTCCAAAGTCTAACAACCAGCCTTGCCAAGGGGCATCGTATTACCCAGTACTAACTGGGTTGTGGAGGTTAGATAGGCAGTCGCTCCAAGTAAATTACTGGTATTCAGCTGCATCTGGTTAGACTGGAAGCCGACCCCAACGCAATTAGGAAAAAGCCAGGCATATGATGATCGGACTATCCAGAGGAAACTAATTAATTTCTACATGTCTATGGGACTGAGTGTAGTTCATTATGTACACCTTTTTTTTCGGATGGGAAATCATCAAATTACTCCTCCCGCTCTGGGCGGAGCAGGAGGGAGTGTCAGACTTTTACTGACTAAAACCCATCCATATTCCTTCATCGCCCTTTGTGTTCCGGGGCCACGGTATCTCTTTCGAACAGTCCCACAACCCTGCACACCTGCGTTGGGAATCTTTTAAATAGGTTAGCTAACAACTTAATAAACACCATAAACCTGAGCCACTTTACTATATAAAACTACAGGTAGAAGGCATATTTTTTCCAGCGCCGAGTTATATCAGACACTTTAAAGCCCTCCCGGGTCTTCTAAATCCATTTCGGAAAGCAAAGTTTCAAAACTTCGACTCGAAGAACTTTCGAGATGAGCCTTTCGCTTTTTATTTTCTTTAATTTCATATTCCCTGCAGACTTTTCAACTCTTCAGTTTTAACCAATTGGGGATTTTTTTTTTAAATATTCGTCGCTAGCTTATTTGGAGATAAACTCTTTTAAGTCTGTAATGGACAAAGTTGGGGTCTTAAAACCTGTTAAGTGTCTGGGGGGAATTACGAAGATTTAAAACGAAGTCAGTTTTTAAGACAGTTATTAGGGTGCAACCAGACCGCGGTGATCGATGTTGATCGTCGCACCGCCTAAAAATATGTCATCCTAATTCATTTTATTTCTCAAATCAAAACGTGTTAGATGTCGTCGGTTGACCATGGTCTGGATCATACTTGATGCAAGTTACAGACAAAGCAATGTAACAAAAAAAATACAATAGTTAAAAAATAAACTAAAAAGCACGCCTAAGGGTGACGTTATTTTATTCGTATTCTGCTCAGCCAACCCTTTCTTTTGATACCCATATCATGGGAATGGGAGTCCGCCATTTTGAATGATGTTATTTAGCTAACTATGCATTAAAATGCATTGTCATTCGAACTAAACCTGTATGCAAAATTTCAGCTCAATCGGAGACTGGGAAGTAGATCAAATTTCACTTCTAAAATTTTTCTACATTGTTACAGAAGAAGCAAATAAAAGCGTGTTAAAAATATGGCGAATAATTTCACGACAGGAGACAATACGATTGTAAAGCAGAAATACGATTGTAAAGCAGAAACATTATATCAAATTGACTAACTGTCAGATAGGCTCCTAGTTTCACCCACTATAGTCTGTTTACCACCTACAAATCATAGATGTTATATTTGGTAAACAATTACAGGTTACAATATTTGCTACAATATCTTTCGTAAATGTTATTCTCAGTTATGATCAAAATTAACTGAAATGTATCATCTGAGAAATAAATAGCTGACAATAAATCACAGATAAACACATTTAGCCGCGGCCGAATATTGCCGAGATGATATATCTTCACAATATCTTAGTGGTTTACTATTTGTAAACAAAATGTCCATATTTTCTCTTTGTATTTTTTTGTTATTTAAGGCTTTTTTCGGACTACTGTTGGTTACCGATTTCTTTGAAGGGATTGGTTGTTAGGGGTGGTCAGTGACTCGCCTAACAACCAGTATTACTAAGGGGTTACCGTGTTGCCCAGTAACTGGCTGTAGAGATCAGATAAAGAAAGAAAAGAAAATTTATTTAAACAAAAATTAAAAAAAAGAAACAAACTTAAATCTAGACAAAAAATGTAACACCGTGTGCCTCACGGCTGCGCTAAATAAGCCCCGTTCAACAAAATGCTGGGCAACTAATGGCCGATGCTGGTTTTCAACTGGACCTGGGTTAGAATCAGAATAATTTATTTGTAAAACATATAAGGTATAAACATTTATTAGAAATAGTTAATGCTCTTAGGTACTATGATTAATTGTATTACGGATGTAAAACATTTTTATATGTTGTGTCAATGGTGGTGGTGAATAGGTACTTAAATACATATGTAAAATAGATATGTGTACAAAAAACATACAATAAATGTACATATAACATACAGTAAAATAAATTATGAAATAATAAATATCGTGAAAATGCAAAACAAAACTAAAAAATAAATAAAGATCAATGACACGGACGCATGATAATAAAACCTGTAGATAAACAACCGGTCTATGTAAAATAATGGTATTCAGCAGCCTCCAGTTAGAATGGCGACTATGACATAGTTAGGTAAAGGCTACGCAAATGCGTAAATATACACCAAACATATTTGTGATTCTTATTACCTAGTGGCGCTAGAACTACACTAAAACCGAAGACGCGAAACATCTCATAACCCAAACATATTTTTGATCCTTTAAACACTAACTTATATTACCTAGTGGCGCTAGAACTACACTAAAACCGAAGACGCGAAACATCTCATAACCCAAACATATTTTTGATCCTATAAACACCTACTTATATTACCTAGTGGCGCTAGAACTACACTAAAACCGAAGACGCGAAACATCTCATAACCCAAACATATTTTTGATCCTTTGGACACCTACTTATATTACCTAGTGGCGCTAGAACTACACTAAAACCGAAGACGCGAAACATCTCATAACCCAAACATATTTTTGATCCTTTAAACACCTACTTATATTACCCAGTGGTGCTAGAACTAAACTAAAACCGAACACACGAAACATCATAACATTTCCCCCAATATAATCACGAAACGTACCATAACATTAAAAATTAAAACACGAACAGAATCCTGCCCAATGAACAAGTTTTAACGAGACGTGCTCTACGCTTCGTACCGTTAATTGCAACTGAAACCTGTGTCACAGAGTAGAAAGGTTCAGAAGCCTGGCTTCGTACAACGAGCGAGAATGCACTCACATACAGGGTGGAAGTGACATCGACGCACACACGAATATCACGTATTCAGTATATCATTCCGAACCACCCACATAATTTTAGGCAATTTTTAAAAATCTAAATGTGCAATACACTGTCAAAATGTATGGAATTGCTAATTTTATAAACTGCTTTGTTCGAAATGATGTATTGAATGTGGTATTCGTTTATGCCTCGATGCCCCTCCACTCTGTATAGAAATGTACAGAAATGTTGTGACGTGTGGCCAAAATCGGAAGTAACGCCGCATCTTGTTTTCCACAGCATCAACCTCCCTGTCAACTTTATTCGAGCATCAAAAAATTCTTGTAGTACTTTTGACACGATTCACGTGCAGCGAGTGCAGACTGTCATTTGTTTGAGATCGCCTTACTATGTAATTATTAACGCGTCTCGAGTGCAGACTGTCATTTGTTTGAGATCGCCTTACTATGTTGTGGTATTTCCCCCTATATTATCGGCTCTCAGACGCGCGCACGTCCGTTCACTTTCGAAGCTCAAATCTAAGTGCTGTACGCGGCGAGAGACGACACAATGCTTCCCTCTCTTTCACTCACAGACACTACATCCCTTCCTTATTTTATTATTTTTGTTTGATGAGATAATTTTCACTTCATCCATCTAATCCTCACCCAAAGCCGGAATCTCATTCGTGGCCTACGGCCAACATTTAGGCCGTCCAATAAACCCCTGTTTGTTTTACTACGTTCATTAAGAACGCAGAGTCCCACCTGACTCCATAGTCTCTACCAGACCCGACCTCCACCAGAGCCACCCACGCACCGCGCTTCCTTAGACAGCTACAAGCGGACACCGACTTCTACCGGACTACGGCTATGAAACTAAGTTTCCCCACTATCTCTGACTCTAAATTTTTCTACTTCAAACGGTATTTGGCCCTCGGGCATTCTCCTTTATCTATGATTCGCGTACTTGTAAGTACGCTTAGAGGTTAATGCTCTCAATGTGTAGCGATCCTCTCTAACACTTTTACAACTGTGAAAGGTCCTTTATATTTGGGGTCCAATTTAGTATTTACAGTCGTGCCTTAGTGCTCTCCACCCTTTTTTTTATATATAGCGCCGACTTTCAGATTAACCGAGCTGAGTTTTTCCTAACTTGTTCGAGATCTGCGTCAGTATCATCGTCGTAAGCTATAAGACTAAGAAGGCGCGCGACTACCGACTAGTGATTCCAGCAGGCTTACTTTTGCCAACCTATTGACCGTACAGTTTAGTGCCCTCTGCACATCTCCTAACGCATCCTGACACGACCTATCTTCGTTTACTTCAACTGCGATAAGCAGAGATTTTAACGTACTCATTGTGCGCTCAACTTGACCGTTAACTCGCGATGATCCCGTGGCTATTAAATGAAGCTGAAGAAGATGCTTTACTCTCACAAAATTCCCTAAACTCTTGACATGTGAAACATTGACCTTGACCGGCAATAATCCGTACCGGTGCTCCAAACAATGATATGCTCCTTGTCACAGCTTTTATTTTATTACTTTATTGTAATGTGTATTGTATTTTAATACGCATCGTATGATGTAAAAGGACAAACTGTAAACGTATCAATGAGTACGAACACATACTCCTTGTTAGCTCGTTTTCCACTGAGCTCACTTGTCGCATCGATGTGTAATTGTGTACCGTGTGCCAAGGTACCGCAACCTTTGTAATAGGGTGCAACTCTGCCTGTACCTTGCATGAATGACACTTTGCTTCTTTACATGTAACGCAATCTTGTTACGACAAGACTTAAAAGAGTTGTAGTCGCTTACCACAACAAACTTCCTTCCATATAAATATAAACGAAAATAATTATGTAACGTGATCTTGTTACTAGAAGACTTAAAAGAGTTGCAGTCGCTTACCACAACTAACTTCTTTCCATGTAAAAATAAACGAACACATGTAACGCGATCTTGATACTAGAAGACTTTAAAGAGTTGCAGTTGCTTACCACAACAAACTTCCTTCCATGTAATTACAAACGAAATTTTATTGTTTTACACCATTTACTACGCCCAACATCTCCAGCTCATATGAGTGATGCCTCGATTCGCCCCGAATTGAAGGATGGCGAATGGATGCGCGCTAGCATGTTAAATCATTTTCCACAATCACACCCGAACCTTTTCCCTGAAAACAATGGACACGATGTTCGCCTTCACCAAAATTCGAAGGGCCTTGATCAGCATCTGGGACAAAACATGTCATCCGACTACCGTTGGTCCACCCAAAGCACATCGACACAAATCACAACTAAAACCAGCCTAACCTTTGCAACCTGTAACACCGTTAATGCACGGACACGTTGAAACTTTAAAATTCAAATGTAATATTCCGAAAGCTGGACGTCTCATTCCCTCTCTGACCTCAGAATCAAATCAAGTATCAAATCTTCTATACAAACACATGGCCTTCATCTCGAGAACAAAACGCTGTAACTAGTGTAATTAGCTCAAAAGTCACGAAATCTGATCTGAAATCAACTGTAACGGGTATCTATCCGGTTTTGTTTAACTCACGATAATTTATACACATACGTTTCCAACAGTCAGATTTTTCAACAAATAACTTGCATAATGTGTATTGCTAAGTCTTGTTATTTTGGCATCTTAATAATTCATTCACTCGTTCGCGCATTACTTTTCTTTCTACCGGCGGGCAAAGATAAGGCCGTCTTCGTACCGTCTTGTTTGGATTTATTAAACGAAATTCTAGTATATAAGTGATAACGCGGGTATTTGGAAAACCGAAGATAAAAATTAAATATTCTGTTTTTATTTTTTATAAACTGACAAGTCATTGTTTACGTTCTCATGAAATATCAATGTGTACAGTGTACATCATGCAAATTCTATATTGCTGAGAACTTATTGTGGCACAGGAAGAATAGCATTGCTGTTTGTTAGTGTAAACAATATCAATATCCTCTTTTCCAACGTTCCCATCTAGCTCCAATAGATCCTGCTTCACCATCGTACTCAATTTTTCTAAAGTAAAACTTGACATCATATTTAAATTTACCGACATTGAAACAAATAAAAAATGTCTAATTTTGGTCACCAAATGGGCATCATCCTTTTATCAACCTGACAAATTCATTATTTATTTCATACAGTATTTATTCATACCATTGTTCAAATTAAATTAAGAATCTTGTATGAATTGTCTTCATAATTCAATAAACGGGCGTTATCCGTACACAAAACTTCATATTACGGGCATCACCCGTTTGTATTTTGAATGTACTATGCAAACTATTGTCTGACTTTGTTTTTAACTGTAAACCATAATTTTATTTTATTTTCAATATTCGTTACTCAACAATTCCATTAATGTTTGCATGTCTAACATAAGGTATATTGTACAAGACTCACCCATCTTATTCCAACATCTTATTTTATGTACCTGCAATCTATGCAAATAAATTTTAATTCACTTCACTTTACTTCGTTTTACTTAACTTTACTTACTTTACTTCACTTTCCTTTACTTCACTTTACTTACTTTACTTCACTTTCCTTTACTTCACTTTACTTTACCTTACTTCACTTTATTTTACTTTTCTTCACTTCCCTTTACTTTACTTCACTTCCCTTGCTTCATTTCGCTTTACTTCACTTTACATTATTTCACTTTACTTCACTTTCCTTTACTTCACTTTCCTTTACTTCGCTTTACTTCACTTTCCTTTACTTCGCTTTACTTCACTTCGCTTTATTTTATTTCGCTTTACTTCAGTTTTCTTCCACTTACACTCTTACATGCCTATGTCAGTATGTATTTACAGGCATCAGCTGTACTAAATTACATTAGTAAGTCCTTACAGGCGTCACCTGTTCCCGGACTACCAGGCATCATCTGGTAACATCATGTACTAACAGGTATCATCTGTTATATCATGTGCATACAGGCATCACCTGTAGTAAATTAAATTACGAAGTCCTAACAGGCGTCACTTGTTTTCGGACTACCAGGCATCATCTGGTACATCATGTACTAACAGGTATTATCTGTTATCATCATGTGCATACAGGCATCACCTGTAGTAAATTAAATTACGAAGTCCTAGCAGGCGTCACCTGTTTCCGGACTACCAGGCATCATCTGGTAACATCATGTACTAACAGGTATTATCTGTTATCTCATGTGCATACAGGCATCACCTGTAGTAAATTAAGTTACGAAAGTCCTAACAGGCGTCATCTGTTTTCGGACTACCAGGCATCATCTGGTAACATCATGTACTAACAGGTATTATCTGTTATCTCATGTGAATACAGGCATCACCTGTTGTAAAATAAATTACGAAGTCCTAACAGGCGTCATCTGTTTTTGGACTACCAGCATCATCTGGTAACATCATGTACTAACAGGTATTATCTGTTATCTCATGTGCATACAGGCATCACCTGTAGTAAATTAAATTACGAAAGTCCTAACAGGCGTCATCTGTTTTCGGACTACCAGGCATCATCTGGTAACATCATGTACTAACAGGTATTATCTGTTATCTCATGTGCATACAGGCATCACCTGTTGTAAATTAAATTACGAAGTCCTAACAGGCGTCATCTGTTTTCGGACTACCAGCATCATCTGGTAACATCATGTACTAACAGGTATTATCTGTTATCTCATGTGCATACAGGCATCACCTGTAGTAAATTAAATTACGAAGTCTTAACAGGCTTCACCTGTTTCCGGACTACCAGCATCATCTGGTAACATCATGTACTAACAGGTATTATCTGTTATCATCATGTGCATACAGGCATCACCTGTAGTAAATTAAATTACGAAGTCCTAAAAGGCGTCACCTGTTTCCGGACTACCAGCATCATCTGGTAACATCATGTACTAACAGGTATTATCTGTTATCATCATGTGCATACAGGCATCACCTGTAGTAAATTAAATTACGAAGTCCTAAAAGGCGTCACCTGTTTTCGGACTACCAGCATCATCTGGTAACATCATGTAC
The DNA here is from genome assembly GCA_905147715.2 of Xestia xanthographa. Classification (NCBI taxonomy): domain Eukaryota; kingdom Metazoa; phylum Arthropoda; class Insecta; order Lepidoptera; family Noctuidae; genus Xestia; species Xestia xanthographa. Next base: position 7,375,441 of record LR990660.1, on the reverse strand, counting down.
TAACAGGCATCATCTGTTAATTAGTCCATACAGAAGGAAACTCATGTTCTCTTTTATACGAACATCATTACTTGATACAGTCCTAGTCTTTTCCCAAACTATGTTGGGTCGGCTTCCAGTCCAACCGGATGCAGCCGAGTATCAGCACTTCACATGAAGCGGTCGCCTATCTGTCTTCCACAACCCAATACCTGGGCAATACATTGGTAAGACTGTATGTCAAACCCCTTGACTTCTGACTACATATAACGACCGTCAAAGATCCACAAATGACAGCCGGGACCAACGGCTTAACGTGCTTTCCGAGGCACGGAGGAAACTCGGTATGTAATGATGGTCACCCATCCACGGACCAACCCCGGCAAGCATAGCTTAACCTTGGTCGACCCGTGCGGCTGTTATTATTTAGCCACGAGCTCCTCCATCATTACTTGATACAATAATCTAATATTGATGGAAAGCGACGCAAACAAGCAGTTTGTCCTACTATTCATTTCCACACCGCTTTCTCCCGTCGGCATTTTGGTTTTCTTTGCCAACTATTTTTAGTAAAATTAATAAAAGTTTGTCAATTTCTTCATTACCAAATAATCATTGCAAGATTAAAGTCTCAACGTTGCAAAAACAAGACTATAGAGCAGTTACTTCTCATACCCTTGTACACATACTCATTTTCACATAATCATTTTGTACGGACTCATCACCGTTCATTTTTCTGTTTACTCGGTAACCCTTTATAGGCCAACGATGCGCGTCATAATTTAGCATATTATAACAACATGCGTAACGAATTAAAATATAGTGAACTTATAAGTGGGTAGCCATCAACAACTGAGAGAAATATTCACTTCTACTCTAGTACTGTAACTTACTCATACTTTAAACAAACTTAACTACTTGGTGCATTTTAGTGGAATGTATGTCTCTAAACTTATAAACCTTCACGACAAATCGGTATACGGGGTAAATTACTACAACGCGTACACATTTAATAGTTTGTGACTGTGTCACCCAACACATCCACGCCCACACCATAATTTTATTTATTGTTTATTTTGGTCAGTGGGTAGTCTCATATTTATTAATTTTAAAGTAGGTGCACCAACAGTAGGTACAATACTATTACATTTACCGATAAGAGTACACATGTTATAGTTCTAATGTATGTATCAATATGTGTACACAGCATTCTTAGTACATTAAAGAGATCAAATAAGTGACTTACAGTAAAAAGGTGGTCATCATCCTACCTTTCCTCTCACACTTCAGTTGCACACATTAACTATTCACCTCACTTGCACATTTCACTGGACAGTTTACTTCACATCCATTACACTACACTTTTTCATTTTTTTTTTTGCAATAAATTATTTATCTAAGTTTTCGAATTAGCCATTGCATTGTATGTAAGCTACATTTCATTCGAGGTGAGAGTTATTCTTACAATTATGTTTATTATAACTATGTGAACCTTTGTGAATAGAGAAAATAAAGAAATTGTATTACTGTACTCCACGGGGCCTCACCGTAATTTTTACTGAGATTTTAATTTATTTAAGCAATCATAACTTCAATCTTAAAACACCGTACACCGTCTTTTTTTTTTTCATGTAATTTAATAATAATTGCAAACAGTAGTCCTGTTAATCCTCGTCGCCAAAATGTGGTATTTCCCCCTATATTATCGGCTCTCAGACGCGCGCACGTCCGTTCACTTTCGAAGCTCAAATCTAAGTGCTGTACGCGGCGAGACACGACACAATGCTTCCCTCTCTTTCACTCACAGACACTACATATGTAATTATTAACGCGTCTATGTGTGCGTGTGCCAATTTTGGCTCGTACGAAACAGTCATTCTGTAACTATTTATTCCGTGCCTTTATTTTATAACTTCACTGCATACCAGCCAAGCACGGCGGCTTTAAACTCGGTTTTACGAGTGAAACGTCGCCAGTTCATATCCAGGACTGTGAGAAGAGAAATGGATGGCGTAGTGCACTGTATGAGGAGATTTTAAAATACTTTTACGACTTCAGATTTAAGTAAGGATATATTTTTGTTTAGTTTCAACAAGTTGCTAAAATCCCAGTATTTCGGAGTACCTAACATTGTGCTGGTGGACACATTGAATACGGGGTTTAAATTTAAAGTGAAGTTATAACAAAAAAAAACTTATGAAAAAGTAAGAATTTTGACCCACAATATCTCCGTAACTAGAAAGTTTCCAGGTATGTTCTAAAATAAGTGCGTTTCGGCTTCGTTAAGGGTATTTAAAGGAGTAACCGCAATAAACCTCCCCTTAATATAACCAACACTGTTTCCACTAAAACAATGCGTGTCACAAACTATGTGTGCATGGGACACAAAGTTCACAACAGTTGAGCAACACTTGGGAACTGGTCACTTGCAGCCCATTTAACTTGCTCTACAGTGTACGCCACAATGTATGGACTACGACAATGTCCTTATTAATAATGTGTTGTTGTTTGTATTCAATAATTATAACAGTGTATTTTAAATTCAGATTTGTTTAAATACAGGGTGTAAAAGACCTAATCACGAAGCCGCCAACCAAGCATTCTGTACATCAAACTAAGTAACTTCACGCAAAAATTATTGCTGGGAAACGACTTTTTTTTTGGGATGAAAAATCATGTTTTGTGGTAGAACTCAATGTGACGCGCTCAAAACATTGTGCTGATGGATGGATTGAATAGTACGGGGGTCGTGGAGGTGTTTAAAGTAAACATCTTACATTAAAAACTTGTATTTTAAAAAAAACTTGTCAAAAAGTTGGAACTTTGACCCCCAATATCTCCGTAACTAGAAGGTTCCCAGATATGGTGTAGAACAAAAAACATATCGCAATGACGGGGAGAACAAGTGCCTTTCGGCCTCGTTAAGAGGTGTTTTACACTCTTTATATACGTCCATATTTCCCCGAAGGGATGGTCATGGGTTAATTCGATTCCTGGCTCGGGTAAAGTTTTATTGTTTTTTTCCGTCAGGAATGTATCTTCGCCCGACACGGCAATCGAACCCAGTACCTCATGCTCACGACTAGACAACGAGGCAGTCCTACAGATAAATACACTGAATTATTAGTCAGTGTCCGGAATCTGCAGCGTGTCCGCAAATGGTCCGTATCAATTTGACTGGACCTAAAAACATCTTCGGATTCTAAAACCCATACAATATTACATCTAAAGGTGAACGCACACTTATTCGCGCCGAAAGAAACATTTTCTCATCCGTATGACGTTATCTATATGTCCGATTCGACGCAGATAAGTGTGCGAGGTTTCATAGAATTTCATACAAGTAATTCTAAAATTCGATTCTTTCGGCTCCTTCGCTTTCTTCGGCTCTGATAAGTGTGCGTTCACCTTAAAGTTACACAAAATCTCCCTTACCCTCGTAAGGTACCCAAGATGAATGAGAATAGTTGAAAAGTTAAAGATAGTTAGTGCGACGCCCGACGGCTGGTCAGTCGCGCCTCATTTCACTCGCCCCACGGCGTAATGGACGGTGTACGCCAATTTGCCATTGAAAACGTGCTTGTCCCATACAAGCACGTTTTCAATGCTTAGGCAACATTTAAGGTGTTTAAGTAACACCATAAAAGGTGCTTAAGTTCTTGTTATGGTAGAAAACCGAAAGAGGAAATCGGATTCCGAACGTGTTTGCCAAATCAAATCTTGAAATGTTGTTAGAATGCTTTGATTTTGTATTTAAAATCCTATCACATGATAAGAAGGTATAGCTTGATAAAAGTTTTTAAGCTTTTCCCAATACCGGCAGAATTGGTAAAAGACGGATACAGTTGTAGTGGATAGTCAGTGCAAGACCTTAATCTAAAATTAACTAATTAATTCAAACCTTTTTTTTTTTTTTTTTTAGTTAGCCCGTATTGTCCCACTCCTGAGTAAAGGCCTCCCCCCATTCCTTCCACTTCTCGCGATGGTGTGCTTTTTCTCGCCAATTTACCAAAAAGCCATCCAAGACGTCCCGCCATCTTCTCCTCGGTCTGCCACGACCCCGTCTAGCTGTCTCAGGGCTTCAGTCCTGCGATATTCGGGCCCACAGCTGTGCGGGCATCCGACAGACATGGCCTGCCCAGTCCCATTTTAGTCTCGCAGCTTTATAAGCTACGTCGGCAATTTGCGTTCTGGAGCGCAGTGTGGTGTTCCTTATCCGGTTAGTAATTTTTACATTCAGTATACTGCGCTCCATCGCTCGCTGGCAAACCTTGAGTTTGGACTTCTGGACGTTAGTCAAAGACCAAGTCTGTGCACCATATGTCAGGATGGGGAGAATACACATGTCCATAAGCTTATATTATAACGAAATTATCATTACGTTTCCGTTCCTTATTTTTTCAGTTATTACCCGTGGAGAATGGCTAATGGCACCTGCGAAAAATATTGATAGGTGCCGTATGTGGAACACCTCAGGTACCATTACCTCAGGTGCCGTTAAACCGGGTGCCCAATATGGCATACGTCATATGTTGATACCTATTTATGTAACGACTTATAATACAACTTTAATATGAAACTGTTATTTTGCCCCAATAATATATAAGTCAGTCAGCTAGTCTGTTGCGCCGTTGACTGGCTGGTTAAAACTACCGCCACTCGTGTGTTAATGTCCCAATTAAACTTTGAAAATATTACATCAAATTGCAACTGCTTACAGCTAAAGCACACTACATGACCAATAGTACTTTTACCTTCATTACCCTCACAAGTCCAAACCTCCTCTCCCCCAGCTATCTTAACACCAGGTGTGCACCGCCTCATAATTATAAAGCCCTTCATTAAAGCCGTTCATTAGGACCTCCGAAAGGTGTGAGGCAGTCTCATAATATACAAATAGCTGTAATGTAGTATATAGTTTTGGTCTAGACGTCTAATCAACTTTTTGGGAGGAGGGATTTTAAGTATGTTTGTAGTTTGGGAGTGGTTTTCTGATTTGTAGTGTTTGTTAGGACTTTTAATTAGCTTATTAGCAGTAACACGTATTTTGATGACGATAGCACATACTCATAACATAATGCCTGCTATCCCAGGAAGCTTAAGCAGGGATATACAAAGTTATAGGTATATCTCTGCTTAAGACTATAGAGTCTATATATACTCATATATAGACTACCCCGTTGATCTAGTGGTTGCAAACGCGACTTTTGAGCATGAGGTCCTAGGTTCGATTCCCTTGATTGTCGCTTAGATAAGATAACGCCACATTTTGAACGAGAATTGTCGAGAAGTTCACCACTACATCATTTCCCTTCTAATATCTGCATCTTGTCAAAACACGAACAAATTACTTAACACCTATTTGCAACTTTGTGGTCACCACAAAACCTACACAAGAAAATACTCTGCAACAAAAACCAACACAATAATTTCACCAAATCAAATTCACACTACCCACATTACAAGCTCCACTGCTCACAATCCGACCGAAAATGGCACACAAATATCATTATGACATTCATAATCCCCTCACAATAGCCAGTGGGCGAGCCGAGCGTCATTCTCCACTCCACTATTTGAGCATATCGCTTTCATGCTCAATGCTCAACCCCGCAAATGACTACGTTGAGCGCAAAAGTGCTCAAATGCTGCGGATACGCTTTGAGACCGCAATTGTTCTGTAATTATATTATCGGCCGAGATATGAGGATTATTTCATATTGTGTGCTGGATTGTGGGTGGTCTGGTTGCGTTGGAATTATTTGTGTGGTGTGGTTCGTGTATGTCAAATCTCATGTTATTGCTTAAGCTGACTTTGAGCCTCTGAAATTCTCGGAGAGCTGAGAATACTCCAAATCCGTTTAGTGCCATGGGAACCGAGTTACTAACAATTTTAACTGTATAATCTTTTCAGTTTTTCACTATTCTTGACTGTAACGTTGGCGTGACAGCTTTGTGGGGTTTTGGGTTCGATTCCAAGATAATATAAGATACAAGATATACCTGGCTAATATTCGTTGAGATTAGCCACCGTGGACGAAAGGTCGTACGAATTTTATTCTTGTAAATCTCGTAGCGGAACGGGCACTGAAACAGATAATTATCCTTTTCTTCTATTTCACCTGAAAGAGGCTTACTTTTTGAACGTCTTAAGGAAACTTTCATTATTTCTGTTTTCATCCTTCTATCAAAAACTTAGCTAAATCCACCGTTAAGATTCCAAGGAAAATTAAAAACTTCTCCGTTCTTAGCACGCTCAATATTTTTAGCAAAACCAATATCAACGCTACAATATCTGAAAGCAAACACAGTAATAACGGTACCAGCTTTGCAATATCGAGTCTCAAACTCGCAATACTCGACTCACTAACAGGTACTCCAAAACACATCACTACGCTCCGCAGCTCAAGAAAATAGTCCTTGGAATAAAACATAGGAGTAAACAGCACACTCGTAGCAACCGTAGCACGTAGGCGTAGCGCGTAGCATTCGTAGCACGTCTACGAGCGCTTAGACTGGGCAATCGTTACAGAATTCACTTCGAATAGATTACGTTTAATATTTATTTATGTTTGTTTATGTAGCTTTTATTAAGTGTATCGGTCAAGGGGATAGGCTATTTATTTGAGAGGCTAGATTTTGTTGCATATTTGATTTGAAGATGATGATGATGATGGTGATTTGATACCGAAACACTAAATCTTTACGTCTACGTATGTTAGCTTTAGTTAACTTGATTTATCAACATTTTCTAATGTTTCTTGTCGGTTTTCCTTGGGCAACAGTGCTTTGGAACGGGCAACTTACTAACTGACGGTGGTCAGTTGCTGAGTATGTTGCTGTCTTTGACAAATCAAATGTGGTTAAGAACGGTTTAGTAACTTTGAGTTCTGAGTTGTTTAGACTATATAAAATCCTTCTTTAAATGGTGCTCTCACTGTTAAAGTTTGAGGAGAGTGAGCACAAACCAGCCTTGAATTGAGTACGAGTGAGCTAGACACTAATACTGTTCAAATGTCATAATATCATTTGTCAACGAAACAGAACCATCTTTTGTCGAAGTCTGGCGAATCTAGCAAATTAAATCTTTAGTTTCTATGTCCTGAGGCTCGATAACGATTTTGGAATTGAAAATACAATTAACATAGCATTTTAGTTAAATTGTTTGCAATAGCACAATCAGTAACATCTATAGATATGAATATATAATTAAAATTATGACAAATATTGTCATAATTTCTGTAAAACGGGTATTTTTAATTTTATAATTGACGTATTTACGTAATGTTTACACCGCGTAGCTGTGCTAGGGTCTCTGGTTTATGTTTTTAATTATCTTTGCATACGGTATTGCGCCTAATAAACATTTTGTCGTCCTTTCTTCAATTTCCACACCATTACAAACAACGAATGAATGAAAAATCTCGCTAATTTCACACTCTCCTGAATTTTCGCCTCAACCAAAGACATTTCGCTACAATCTTCGATTCGTAGACAGGGGCACATTATCGCCGAATCCTTTTCGCGTTAAATCAAACGCTATACATTTAAATCGCGCAACAGGCGGCGTTTAATCGCGATGCCATCTAAAACTGGAGCAAACAAAAAAAAAAATTCGTGATAGCTTGCCTTCATCACTTGGGTTCGCTTGCCGTTATTAAAGCGCTTTATGCCCGTTTTTTGTTAAATGTCGCGTAGTATGTTTGGATAGTTTAATAGGAATGTTGATGGTGATGAGTTTGTTAGTGGATTTATTAATTTGGGTATTTTGGGGTAGTCGGATATTTGAAAGGAGTTATGCCATGTTGGTCGGCGTAAGGTGGGACGCCTCAGGCTCGGTGGAGTGACGATTTTCGCAGGGTGGCTGGTAGCAACTGTATGAGAGTTGCTGATAATCAAGTTAAGTGGCGTGCGAACTAAGAGACCTGTCCAGCAATGGACTGTTGTAGGCAGATGAAATGATAAAGCTATGGCTGTAGATGGTATCATTCCTTAAAACTTGGGGAGATAGTGGACAAACACGGGCTTATACAATATTTGGCAGTTGGGCAAAATACATGCAGAATGATGGAAATACAGTTTACGAAAGGCCATAGCGTGAATCAGAATCAGATAGTCAATTATCAGATTGAGAGAGATTGAGAAATAAAGAAGAAGTTGAAGTAGTGGTTGTTGCAACGGAGTCTGGATTTGCGCCCGGTTGATGGCAATAGGCTCGCTCCCTATTACATGGGACTTATGCCTAATCCTGCGGGGATTACAGTCGTGATATAAAGAGTTGAAATAAAGTTGAAAAACTAAGAATTAATCTGAGATTCCAAAGGCAGTCTTTTATCAGAATCTAAGAGTTATTGTAAGACGTTAAGACTCAAAGGAGTTACACATCACTTTACTATTAGTCTAAGATCCCTTGAAGAACGACCTTCACCGAGCTGGTTATTGGATGAAAAGTGTTTTATTTCAAATTAAATATGTCAAAAAATATATTGCAAATGGGTTGTCTAAAAAATTTCAGTCCAGAATATGATTAATTATCAATTTATTTTTTAAATATATTTTTTAACTTTTCTCTGGTTTGCTTAATAGACAAATTCCATACCAATTGAAAGTATGAAGCCTATACAATATATACAAACGTTAGGTTGACCGGTTAACCTAACGTTTGCATATTCTATAGGCTATAGAATATGCAAAAGTTATGCAGCCTATAGAATGTGCAAATGTTAGGTTAACCTAACGTTTGCATATTTTACAGGTTTCATACTTTCGATTGGTATGGAATTCGTCTATTAGCCAAACCAGTGAAATGTTGAAAAAAAAAAAAAAAAAATATTCTGGACTGAAATTTTTTAGACAACCCGTTTGCAATATATTTTTTGACATATTTAATTTGAAATAAAACACTTTTCATCCAATAACCAGCTCGGTGAAGGTCGTTCTTAAAGGGATCTTATACTATATGGTTAATAATAATTTCCCAAGATCAAAAACTAAACTACCTTTAATGCACAAACCATATTATTAAAGGCATCTCTATGAAGGAATCCTCCAAGGTAATATAGGTAACAAGATTTGTGCTGCACTTCAGTTAGACGATAGATTAGCGTTCCGCTTGCATTTTATATGCTAATACTGTAAGTGGTTTTAATAACTAACTGCAGAAGTGCTGGAGTTATTTTGTTGGAGAGTTGTGCTATGATGTTTAGTATTTTGTCAATAATAAAATTGGTAATGTGTCTGTAGAAAATAATAACAGTCAGTTCTTGGTGATTTTTACTTACATTGAAATTGATAATAGCCATTTTGAGTGACATGGCTAGCACCAGTATGATATCCTTCCAACATCATCTGCCTAGCCTTTTCCCAACTATGTTGGGGTCGGCTTCGTCTAACCGGATTCAGCTAAGTACCAGTATTTTACATGGAGCGACTGCCTATCTGACCTCCACAACCAAGTTAGTTCTGGGTAATACGATACCCCTTGGTAAGACTGGTTGTCAGACTTTTTGGGCTACTGACTACCTATAACAACTGTCAAAGATCTACAAATGACAGCCGAGACCAACAACTTAACCTGCTTTCCGAGGCACTAAGGAAACTCGGTATGTAAGGGTGGTCACCCATCCACTGACCAACCTACACAAGCACGGCTTAACCTAGAGCGGCTGTTATTATTTAGCCACGAGCTTCTATGTTATTCTTCCAACGCATCCCTAAAATTGCTGGATCCAGGAAATAAGCAGAAAAGAAGGAATTTTGAGAATTCATCCTCTTAGTTAGGAAGGAGATCGTGGCTAAAAAACAGCCGTACGGGTCGATCTATATGTAAGCCGCGCTTACCAAGGTCCGTCCATCCGTAGATGGTGGTGATGATGACCATCGATTACATATCGAGTTTCCTCCGTGCTCCCGGCTGTCATTTGTAGGTCTTTGACAGTCGTTACAGGTAGTCAGTGGTTCGAGACTCTGACAACCAGACTTACCAAGGGGTGTCGTATCCCTCCGGCCGTTTTCGCAACTACGATTCGAAACTAGTTGCGAATTAGGAATTTTGATTCTTGTATTACCCAGAACTGACTGGGAGATCAGATTGGCAGTCGCTCCATCTAAAGTACTGATTGTTAGCTACGGTTTGGGTTAGCCTGGGAACCGAACCCAACGTAATTGGGGAAACTCTAGCCACGAGCTCCGCCACAAAAAAAAGTCGACCACCAAATATAAAATTATTTATATCAACAACAACACAAATAAACTTTACAGACGGAAATAAAATGTTGGAAAAAGGTTTTTTTCTGAAAATAGCACACTCTATTTGTGGCATTATTTTAGAAGCCGTGAGAAAAATCCGTCTCAAAATAGCAAGTTCCCGAGACCTGTGTGAATCATCAATGCGTCATGTTTGTGACGTAGGCTGCGTTATTTTAGCAATACCGTTTATTTTTAAACGTTATTTCTAAAATATTTTTATTTTGTTTTTAATGTTGAATTCCTATTATTAAAACAGGAACATTGGACAAAATCTCATTTGTTTACGTCATCGATCCTTTAAATGATAAATGATGTTTATTTTGCAAGTAGCTTTTTACAAACACTTTTCCACGTCATTTTTTAAAACTAGATGGGGCCGGTGTTTCGTACCTGACTACTCTAAGAAGAAACAGCCAAAACAAACTCAGAGGTCATAGTTTCTTTTGAAGTTCAGACATAATCTTGCTCAATTCACATGAATACTATGCAGGTTAGTGTCTGAGATGGCACAGATTTGAGTGCAAAACATTCACAATAATCAAATAAAATTAATAATTAGTACTTTTCAAAATAAATGTCAATAAAAATCATTAAATGTCACAATGATAATAAAAAAAGTAAAATACTTAATAAAATAAGTATTCATGTCAAATCAGTAAATGTCACATTAAATAATAAAAAAATGAGGTAAATAAATAATAAAATATTCTACTATTCTCTTTCATTTGTAGTTGAGATGATTGATTGATTTGTCTTTTAGTACGCTTTTATTAGCTTCACTTGTATCGAGTATATAAAAATCTTAGAAGTTTAATTTGACCCAATTCACGGTTTTCGATTGAGCTGAAAATTTGCATACATGACGTTTAGTTTGCATGACAATGCATGATTACTCATCAGGGAACGAAATGCGTGACAATTTAAAATTAACTCTACTATTTGTATTAAAACTTTGATTTAAATTAAAACTTTTTGATTGCCCCCGTCAGGGACCCGGATGTCTGGTGCTATCAGCCCAGTTATGATCTATGGTAACTTTTTATGGGTTGTCCAATTATGTTGTTTTAAATGAGTAGTTTTAATGTGTATAAGTTTAATTGTTGTTGTAAACGTTGGTGTTTTATTTACGTTGTGGAAGCAAGTTTTGGTTTTGGGAATAAAGTTTTAATCATATCATTATGTAGTCTGACAATCAAGTAATTGGTTAAAAACAAACCACGTACCTACACTACGTAACGTTTTTGTTGTCAATCACAGAATTGCTCATGACGCAAGTTAGTGATCTCAGAAGATTTGCAGAGTGTTTGATCTCCACCCCACCAGTCAAACAGCAGGTCAGGCACACATAAGAATAATGATAACTAGCGGACGTCACGCGGTGTTACCTGCGTAGTTCCCGTTCCCGTAGGAGTACGGGGATAAAATATAGCCTATGTCACTCAGGGTGAATGTAGCTTTCGAATGGTGAAAGAATTTTTGAAATCAGTTCATTACTTCCGGAGATCTCTACATACAAACTTACAAACAAATGTTACCTCTTTGTAATATTAGTATAGATTTACAGTCGGCAATGCTCGCGGTTGACCACTTTGCAACCGTATAACTAAGGGCATATAAGGAAAAAAAATATTATATATTTTGAGTTCCATTGGCATTATGTTGATGTATATGTAGGTACCTAAACAGTTTTCTAAACAAGTAGCAATCCCTCCAAATAGCAGCTTTAAAAACAAATGAGTGTAGCGTGCTTGTGTGTCGTAGCAATAAAACTTTATGGGCAGGTATTTAGATGACTGGCATAGCTCCTACAAGATTGCGAATTTTGTGTGAATTCCATTCGTTTCAGTGGAAACTCGATTATCGTCATAACTAATCTGGTCTCTGGTTGAAAAGCAAACTCGTCATAAACCGTTTAAGGCGAAAGCGCCAGAGGATAACGCGAACGGCATACCTTAGCGCTTAGCCTTAGCCCTTAAATAGATTAGTTCTTCTGATTAAAGTTGTTTGTGAACTTGGTTTCACAGAACATTAACTTTTCATGCCAATATCAGAATGAATAAACAACATCATTAAAATGGGGAGAAGTGGGAACTTTGAAATTCGAAAGAAAATTCGTCCCATAATTGAAAACTCCTCCAGGCTCAATTGCATAGACACCCAACCCCTACTCGGCGATCGCTGTGTTCAAACTTGCCGCAACCAATTTCCAGCCAAACGTCCCGGCACCAAATCCAATAGGAAACGTCATAATCATATGATAGGTGCGGCGCATTGCGCCCACCTGTCGCCGCGCGTGCGTCCCGCGGTGACGTCACCGCCGCGAACCCGCCCGAGCGCCGCCGGGCTCGCACGAGCGCCGCCGACCCGCGGACCGCAACGGATTGATCCGAGCGAGCCTCCGCGAGCCGCTAATCAAATGAGCCAATCGCTGTTTGTACGAAAATACGCCAACTTACACTACCCGAACCTAATAAAAACTTATTTGACTACAAAGCTCCCATATCCTCCCAAAAACATATTTTTCTGCAAGGTAAAACATGGAGCGAGGAGCGCTTTCGGCGCGTGTCTCGCCACGGCTCCTTATCTAGTTCTTAATCCAAGATAAATATTACATCAATCGGGGGAGGAGAGCGCCTGGCACGCAGCACGCAGGCGCGGCGGCGGTCGGCCCAGTCCCGCTCCGGCCGCGCTGCCCGCCGCACTTCGCTCTCGCGGGCGCTCGACCCGGCGGCGACTCGCCCGCTGCCTGTTCTACGACCCGCACAGTTACGAGTGTTGTACGCCTCTCGGTTGTCACCGCCGCCGACGCCGGATCGACCCCGCCGAGTGTCCACTGTCGAGCCGCGAAGGTCGTCCACGTGCCCATCCCGTTGCGTAAGTCGGGAAAGCGAAAACTCGCCGAAAACGAACCTCTTCTCCTATTGACACGCGAGAAAAACAAACGTACTTGAATATCGATCACACCGTGTTTATCATTTCCATGGCGTGCGAATACGGGGCACTCCATGTGTGTTTATACCGCGCCCGAAGTAAATAGTGTATCGTATTGGATGTGTCGGCGAGGTTAGAAGTGGCTTTCTTTTTTAATGGGGTAATCCAGACCGCGCCCGCGGTCTTTTAACCCTATAGTACGCAAGTGCTGGTTGACCTTAAAACCGCGGCTCGGGGACGAAAGTTTCAACGTCATAGCTTGTTTGTTTATGAAGCCATAAAACTGCTGTTTCTATGATAAAAATCTCTTATGGGGATAACCCTCTGAATACATGAACATAGTTTTATCTTAATACATAATTCTGTGGGATCGCTCGTGTGTAGGTTTTGCAACAATATTCAAATGTCGGTGTATTTCGTTCCACAGTAACATGCCACATAATTTATTTCGCTAGTAATCGTGGTAACAACGCATAAATATTTCAAACGTCGGCTGTGCCCTAATACTTATATTTTATTCGCAGGCTAACGTAGTATTTGCGCTGTTGCTTCGGTTTTTTCGAATGTATATTCGAGGCAGGCTCTCAACTTTTTTTTAATCGCCTCTAATGACTTCTTCCCCTAATTAATGACCCTTGACAGTTCACAAATTAGAATTTTCCGGGAAATTTCGTGCTAGCTTTTTAAATATTCGAATAGGCATTTATCATTTGTATTTTAAAGGGATATTTTACATTAAATAATGCTTAATGACCCAACAGAAATAGTAAGAAATAATATAGGTACTTCTCCTACTGAAATATTAAAACTATAACGAAAATGTTAAGCCACAAACCATAAAACAAATTCATGGTCAGGAAAGGTCAATCACGCCACGCAATGGATTTTAATTGAAAACTAATATTAAAGTTTAAACTTGGAATATTATATCATATAATTATAACCATAATGTTTCTTTCAGTACTAACACTTTTATTCGTATTCCATTAATTACTTATTTAAGCAGCCGGCAACATTATTTTTTCTCGTTTATGTTATCTCTCCTTTTTCAATTCAATGTTATTGTAGCGAATAATTTATTCACATTTCCGTTGCAAGAAAGGTCTCTGAAAGTTCCATTTAAATTCTTTCAACATTGTCTTGCCTTTTCCACAAATAAAGGATTCCGTCCTCTGGCTTGTCTATTTCTCTAACTTTATCTTAGTGAAGCTAAGAATATTAATGTAATTATTAACTTATAATTGTCCAGACTAGTCACAGCTATAATTTTCTATCTATTTTCCATTTATAAATAATACACTCTAAACAGAAGACGTTGCGTTGGAAGGCCTCCCACTAGGTGGACTGATAACCTGGTGAAGGTTGCGTCTGGATGCGAGTCGCACGGGCCCGGTCAATGTAGCAACACTTGGGGGAGGCCTATGCCCAGTAGTGGACGTCTTGCGGCTGTAAAGATGAAACAGAAGATCCCCTCCAATCTCTGTTATACGCTTACTCATGTTTTTCATTTTTCTTCTTCTTTCTTTATCGTGTGGTTAGTGCTTAACCTGGTATCGGAGTTTTTATGCCGCCCAAGGGCGTCTGACTTGGCTTCACATGCCGTCTAAAAATATCTCTCAGGCATGCTGGTTTCCTTACGAAGTTTTCTTTCACCGAAGCAAGTGATAATTCTACAATGAATTCGATAAATCTGAGTAAATTGTTATTTATTCTTAAAAGGAAGGTAAATTTTAAAACTAGATGAACGATAAAACTTAGGTTAAGAAAAAGAAGCAGCAAGTCAGTATCTGCTGTATATTCATTGTTGTTGATGTCTAAACAACCCGAATATCCCCCTTTCTGATACTTCCTTACATTGTAAGTACTCGGGGTCGGCTTATTTTGTATTTATCGTACAACCTTTGAGTAAAGTTTCTCGCAAGCATTCCTAGAAACCACAACAGAACATAAGGTCATCCCGAATATATTTGTAATCACTCAGCCAGCGATCCCATCGATCAGAACACTTCTTAACTTCTCGAAGTTTCGAGAATTCTGACCACAACTTCCTTGTGTTGAACCCTCCCTATTTTCAGACTGCTGCAATATTAATGTACCAAATTAACTTACAACTTTAAAACGTCCATCCTTCTACGTCCTACAGAAGTCCCCGGATGACCTAGAAAACGAAAACTTTGCTAAGTAGCAACATTGGCCGAGGTGGAACTAAGGGATGTTAGTTGAAATTTACATAAGGTCATTTGAATTAGTTTCGTACCCTTCTAGTTTGCACACATTATGCCTGTTTTTGTAACTGAAATAATATATTTGGGTCCATTAAAAATCATGTTATTCGGAGTTCTCATTAAAGTGGCAACAGCAAGTCATATTTTCGCAGTAAGTAACTGCGCCTCGTTGAAAAATTTTATGTTCTTGTAACTTAATTTTAACGTAGTCTAGCAACGCTTTATTTCAACACTTAATCTAGACCAGTCCGGTTTTATGGCTGACGATAAATAATAATTTGTGGTGAAAAATATAACATTGTTTAACTTTTCTTGTTTAAACTTTAATTCTTTTTATCCATAGTTTCCTAGTAAACAGGTCGCTTACCAAGTAATACCTTATCATATTTCTTAAGTAGGGCGAGTTGTAGACTGAGGAATAGGAAGTAAACGGTTCACTTAATATGAGCTGTAGTCACGACAACTTTTAATAACGGAATAACGCAGATAGGCACTTAAGATTACTACTTTAATCACTTAAAAGAAATCTTGAAGTAGGCTTCTACTGTTATTTATTAGCCTTCAAAACGTTACTATTTTTTAGTTTAATGATATACAGGCTGTAAACGTTACAAACGCGCAATTTTTTTTATAGTTGGTGCCAGTTAAGAAGAGAATAGCGATCATTGACCCACCTACATTTATTAAACTTCTTAACTTTGAAAACCAAAAATAAGCCTATTCATGTCTAGAACCGTCATCTATCGTGATCTTCAACATTTTTTGAACAACGGTGCATGTTTATTTGTTTTGGTTCGTACGAAGAGATATTAGGGAGAGGGCAATGACCGCTATTTTCATCTTAACTGGCACCAACTATACGTATACAAGTTCACTAGCAAAGATTCTAGACTTCCCCAAAGTGCAATATCTATCACAATTTTTCACCAATGGGACCCTATTAAGAAGCCTGCGCTGTCCATCTGTCTGTCTGTCATAGGACATTCAGGTTTATTTCATGATCCGTAATACGTATAGTTGAAATTTTCACAGAATGTGTATTCCGGTGCCGCTAAATCAACAAATAATAAAAAATAAAGGAGGCTTTCCTGTCCTACGATAGTTCGGAACCCTTCATACGTGAGTCCGAATCGCACTTGGCCGTTTTTTTTTTAATAAGTGACGAAAAGTTTCAAGTTTGGTGGTTCTAGAATCGTGTACTGAATTGATGGTAACAGTTGGAGCGTCGTTAGTTACATCCTGCATTGCCAAGCCCAAAATCGACGCATTTAAACCTAAGAGTGGATTAAACAAAAGCGGTAAGATTACGTTGAAACCGCAAGAGGCGTTCAGTTGTCGATGTGTGCCAGCTCGCGGCCCATTGAAGCGAATGGGTTCAGCCCCAAAGAAAATTAAGCTTGCTGATCCCGGAAAACAAAATAAATTCCTCAAGAAACGCTGCTATTTAATTAAGACTCCGAAAAGATTGTATGTCCTGATTTTTCGTTTCATGACTCAAAAACCAATCTGGCGCGGATTTGTTTCTGCAGCCATTTTATGATTAGTAACGAAGTCTCAGTCATCATCTCCCTACCCTTTTTTTTTTTGGATGGGAATTCATCAAATGACTCCTCCCGCTCTGGGCGGAGCAGGAGGGAGTGTCAGACTTTTACTGACTAAAACCCATCCATGTTCCTTCATCGCCCTTTGTGTTCCGGGGCCGCGGTATCTCTTTCGAACAGTCCCGCAACCCCGGCAGGGCATCTCCCTACCCTTGTTCCATGTTTGTTAGGATCGGTACAACACGGTTTATTCTAGACGCAAGGAATGCGTTTAATAATTTAAAAACCGTTCACAATCTATATCTATACTAATATTATAAAGAGGAAACCTTTGTATTTTTGTATGTTTGTATTGAATAGGCTCAAAAACTACTGGACCGATTTCAAAATTTCTTTTACCATTACTTAGAGGGATTCTTCCGAATCCGTATAGGCTATATTTTATCCCCGTACTCCCACGGGAACGGGAACTACGCGGGTGAAACCGCGGGACGTCCGCTAGTGAAAAATAATGTAGAGATTTATCACTATGAGAGTACGCGTTGTGTAATCAACACCTTTTCATGGTACGTAAAACTTAAACGTTTTTATTAATTTTGTCATCATCTCAACGTCGTCTCATTTTCCTGCCAATATTCCAAGTTGTTTGGGGTCCGGCGCAGCATGACTTAACAAGCAAGCAGGTTTTTACAAACACTTTTACACGTAATTTTTTGAGAAGAAACAGCCGAAACAAACTCAGAGGTCTTAGTCTCTTTTGAAGTCCAGACATAATCTTGCTCAATTCACATGAGGACTATGCAGATTAGTGTCTGAGATTGTCTTGTGAAGAAAGAACCACACAGATTTGAGTGAACCTGTCCAGTCAGTGCAAGCATTTGTCAGTTATCGTGTAGCTCGACATATAACTCAAGGAGCTCAACGAAACGACGAACAATACCAAAGAAAGGTCATTTGGGTAGCTCGCAGTACTCAAACTGCCAGACAGTCGTGGGGAAATTTTAAAATATGTGAATCCCATATGGTCCTCACATTCACATCTTTCTTTCTATTCTTCCATACTTCTCTGTAACTCAACTCCTCAGGAATTACCCCCGTTCTAGCTAGTGGGCGTATTTTCAAACAAGCTTATAAGCTTGCTCATAAAACCTACTACTTACTCTTCATGATGTTAGAGTTTCTAAACAGTCTTCTTGCCCCAGACGCTTGCTGTATTGTTGGCCCCTAGGCACGGCACTGGACTTACTAGCGATGTCTTTTTACACGCAGTCCATCCAAACTCATTTATTATATTCATGATCATCATCATCAGCCTATTAATGTTTCCACTGCTGAGACTCAGGCCTCCTCTCTATGAGACTGAAAGGGCTATAATCCACCACGCGCCCAGTGCGGATTGGTAGATGTCACATGTCTTCGGAATTTTTTGGTTCTAGGACATGCCGCGCCGGTTTTCTGACGATATTTTTCTTCACCGTTTTGAGAGCAGCGGCGATGAAATAAATTACACAAAGTACACACGACTTTCTGTTCGTAAGTCAGGGCCGCCACCGCTGCTCCAGTATTATTATATTATTAATGTTTAATTCGAACTCTTCTACTAATGTTCTCGGTTTTGGTACAAAAGTACCCGAAAGTGACAATGTTAGCCTTCGGACAAAGTCCTAACTAGACTTAATAGTTCCCTACGTACCCGTGAATCCTCAACGTACCTTTGGTGAGTGACCTTTCACATTAAAAGTTGTGTTGGTTTTTCGTCAGGACTTGAAACGTCCTTTAACGTTCTAGTTAGAGTTTTGTGGACCGCCTTTTATTTAGAAACGTCACTAATTAAGGGCTAATTGCCTGTGAATGTTTTAATTGACTTTGTTTTTATTGTTTTTAAACATCGTTTATTTTTAATGGTTTTACATTTCTCGGTGGCTGGTATATGTAATTAAGTATTAGAATTTATTACGTTTGCTTCTTATTTTCATAAGTTTGTAGTGATAGTAAAAATAGGTATTTTTCTAGCCTTTTTTGTTCCACACTTGTGCAAAGGCCTCTCTGCATCCCTTTTTTTGCGTATGGAAATCATCATTGATGTCCTCCGCCCTTGGGGAGAAGAAGTAAATGAATAAATAAATATTGCTGGACATTACACACAGCGCCATCTAGTGCCACACTAAGCAACGAGGCTTATGTCGTGGACACCAGATAGTTGAGATAGATACTGTTTGTTCGTAAATACATACCTATGAGAAATGTCCATGCTCATCACACAAACATTTGTAAGGCAGCCTCACTACCGCTGCGCCATTCGGATCGTCAAAGATGTCTGTCAGACTCGTAGTGGCTAAAACCACACGGTTTTCTTCACCTACCTTGAGCCGGGGTGCTAGAGTACTTGCGTAGTTCGTCGCGCTCCGCCGGCCATGCTGTGGCCCACATAAAAATAGTTTACAATTCGTAAATCGTAATTTTTCATTTTACAACACTTGATATGTAAAGTTAGGGACTGATAATAAATCTTGCACACCTCTCATCTTCAGTATATTGTATTATTCAAAATTTATTTAACTCACTCTATTGTATTCGTGAAAAATATTTACGGCCATTTTTCATAAAATATTTTAACCTTATTTTGAATTACGAGCA
This sequence comes from Xestia xanthographa, assembly GCA_905147715.2. Classification (NCBI taxonomy): domain Eukaryota; kingdom Metazoa; phylum Arthropoda; class Insecta; order Lepidoptera; family Noctuidae; genus Xestia; species Xestia xanthographa. The sequence continues at coordinate 7,355,880 of LR990660.1, read as the reverse complement.
CAAAACTTTATTTCGAGTGTTTTTATTACTAACCTTTTTGTAATTTGTTGAGATTATTTCACCTACACCCATTTCTAATAAACGATTACTTCTCCAAAATTACACAGGACTAACCGTGGTCACAGTAATATTAAATTATAGTCCACTTTTACATATTATGTTTCGGGTAATTTGTTTCTGATACCATTCTATATACGTGTAGTTTATAAAAGCCACATTTATTCCAATATTTATAAAATTTAAACCCGTTTGATTTGGCCACTAAACACAAAACTCTCATTACGAAAAAAATACAAATAAATACATAATAAACACTTGAAAACACCCATAATACGTCTTCTCAGGTGACCACTTGTAAAACAGTTGAACCGAGACAATCATTATTTTCCTTTTCGGGTGTTTTTCCTCAAATCAAAAGATGGACAGTGACAGACATTTTGTTTTCCTAAATTACGACAAAGATTGAGTGCCGTATCTTGGAACTGTCCCATTTTGTGATAACTTTTGGGGAAACATTCGTTGCAAAATTGTTTGTATCTCGTTCTTATACTTTCATATTGAGTATTCGTTAGATATAGTAAGTTTGGTCTTTTATCCATATTGTCGCCCAGTGTTGGACCGAATTGGCGCCCAGTGTGGGACCGAATTGGCGCCCCGTTTGGGACTGGATTGACGCCCAGTGTGAGACCAAATTGGCGCCCAGTGTAGGACTGAAATGGCGCCCATTGTGGGACTGAAATGGCGCCGTGTGCGGCCGAATTGGCGCCTAGTGTGGGACCGAATTGGCGCCCAGTATGGGACTTAATTGGCGCCCAGTATGGGACCTAATTAGCGCGGATCGAATTGGTGCCCAGTGTGGGACCGAATTGGCGCACAGTGTGGTGCTGAATTGGCGCCCAGTGTGGGGCCGAATTGGTAGTCAGTGTGGGACCGAAATGGCTTCCAACTTATCCCAACTGGGGGTCGATAATAACGAAGACTTAATTTGACCATGATATGGTATGGTATGGCATTTTCAACAAAGCATCTTATAGATAAATCTACGACAGTGCTCAAATTGGTTTGAATTGTGGAAACTTTGAGATAGACAATGACAATGCCAGACATTAGAAACGAACAATTAGATATTCTAGCCTACTTTTTCAAATCTATGCTACAACACTTTTAAAAAAGATAAACACAATATCTTTCTTTTATCTCCCCAAAAAACGTGAAAGGAAAGCAACTCGCGCACAAGTCATAAAGAATCAACTGAGCGTAACGCGTTCCGTTACTTTTCTGTTACTTATGGCGACGGCAGGGGGTAGGCTTGCTTGGTATTATTTATGTGGTATTGCAGCCGTTTAAGTCTGCAATTAATCGCGTATATTGCCTTTTGCAGGTCCCAACGCAGCATTAACGTTAAGGGTTACATTTTACTATGAAAAAAAAAACATACTGGTCTAAGATAGGTCATTCATGAAGTATGTACAGACGCACGCAAGCTACCCGAAAGTGTCAAATTTCATCAACCTTAAACCTAATGCTTTAGCGATAAAGTTGAAAATCTATTAAAGAAATTTGTCAGTGTAGTCAGCACGTCAGCACATCAAGCTACTACAGCTTGATGTGCTGACGTCGCCTCGGTACCTATTTTCTTTAAAACCATAGTACTCCAAAATATAGTAAAAACAACTGATAAGACTATTTTGCATCGGATAGTTTTAAAATGAATTTGATGTAGACTAATTTAATGTAGATAAGCCGTATGGTATCCGGCAGAGTAGAATAGAACCAACCCATTACACTCACGGGTGTCGTATAAGGCGACTAATGTCTGAGGCAGAACACCTTGCGCCTCCGTAGACCAGAGAATGGGCAGCAGCGTTTTCTGTTAGTCTTTCATCACTGCGATCTCCAATCTGCCTGCCAAGCGTGGAGATTACGGCAAATTCCTCCCATCATGAGAGAGGCTTATGTCCAGCAGTGGACGTTATGGGTTGTTGTTGTTGTTGTAATGTAGACTGAAACTAAACGTGTTTTATGAACTAACTACTGTAACAGTATCAAAAGAGTTTTCCACTACCTAAAACTACAGCAAAACAATCGCTGAATGGACAAAAAAGGACTAACAAACTCAATACAAATAGAATTACGCAGCCGTCCCATACAGATTACGAACCAAGCCGCCTGCCTTAATAAATAGAGGGGGGACACAACAAATCCTCAGGAAATATAACTGTCATATAGTGGAGCCTCGCGACAGGTGCGGGGAGGGAGGGGGCCAACTAATTCAACAGTTTTATGGCACAATTCGGATCGTAAACTACTCTAAAAGCTTCCGTCACTTTATTTCGACGGCTTTGCGAGTAGACTCGACCTTATAGAGGTATATGTTTTCTTGTGAGCGTTTTAATCATATATATTGAGGTTTTATTACTTACGTAGGTAGATATTCGTGTGTGTCAATGAACTGTCTACTAAGGATTTTGTGGATCGGAGATATGTCGTAAGATTCAGGGTGAACCTTGTCATAATCCAGGATAAATCACACCTAGCAGATGACAATAAGTCAACATGTGTAAGCCTTTTATTATAGTGTTCCTTATAGCCGCTTTCAGAAAGATAATCAGTGTACATTCTCTTTATGACGGACTAAATAATCGTTCGCATAGTTTCAGTATTTTACAAAATATTTGTTTTGTTTGTGTAATTGAAAGGACCTTATAGAGGTATATGTTTTCTTGTGAGCGTTCTAATCATATATATTGAAGTTTTATTACTTACGTAGGTTGATATTCGTGTGTCAATGGACTGTCTACTAAGGATTTTGTGGATCGGAGATATGTCGTAAGATTGAGGTGAACCTTGTCATAATCCGGGATAAATCACACCTAGCAGATGACAATAAGTCAACATGTGTAAGCCTTTTATTATGGTGTTCCTTTTAGTCCCTATCAGGAAGATGAACAGTATAATTTATTTGGACATATATACATAGATATTTTTGTTGTTTGTTTAAATTAAAGAAAAAATAAATGATCATTTCATGAATAGTATGACGTGCTAAATAAACGTTCGCATAGTTTCAGTAGCTTACAAAATATTTGTTTAGTTTTGTGTAAAATTGAAATTAACACTTTAGTTACCTTTCAAAAGTATTAAGCAAAAAGCTTTTTAGTCCAAAATATTTACTGATGTAAATAAAATGCCCACACATTTATCAGGTTTAAATATTAACTAATAAACAAGCTAGTCGCAATTTTATATCAAAAAGCACTGAATGTATGTTGTGAAAAACATGTTAAAACCATCCATTTTGTAGGTAATAAAATATCTCCACCAATTTTATTACTTGCATGTTCGTTATCCAATACGAATGTGAGTTGTTAAAATTTACGTACAAAAATATTTTCGGGCTATGACCGAAAATAAATTTTAAATTAAATTGCTTTGCGCCCTGTATGGAATACTACCCGCGTTTGTGAATGCAAATGTGATTGATTGTATTGGGATCATTCGTTCCGGTACCACGCGTTGTTTTGTTTGCGCAAGTTTAGTTAGTTAGTATAGTCAAGTTTAGTTAGTATAGTGAGTGGTCAAATCTTGCAACTGAATTTCAAACCAGTTCCCCCCAACCGATTGAGCTGAAATTTTGCAAACACCTTTGGTTCTAGTGACAATGCATTTATATGACGGACGACTTAATCCTGCAGCCAGGATCGTCTCTTCATTAAAGAACTCCAACGAAACTTTGTATACGCATTCAATTTTGATAGATAAACCCCTAACCCCTTGCCTTGTGGCATTAAGTCCGCTTATTTACCTCTCTTGTACATGAAGTTTAAATATACATATAAATACACGTACTATCATACAAATAAATTGGCCGTTAAAAAAACGTTATTCCCTTAAAATTAAAAATTAAAAAATTGAGTTTAAAGGACTTATCCGGTGTTTCTATTCTACTGTTAATTCCGTTTTTCACGTTGAAAAAACTGTTTAGGCGGGGATGTGCTACCAATTAGTACACCCACTTATCACTAGTTATGTTTAAGTGTAAAAGGGCGTGGCTTATTGCCATAAAACGAGGCAGTTAACCGATAATGATACCAGTTTTAACTTTTAATTATTTTTAATAGTCATAAAGTATGCATTAGATTTCGTTTTTGTACCCAAATTATCGCTACCGTGTCTCATAAACCATTCTGTCTTATATTGACTCCTTGTCAATATATTTGACTACCCAAGCCTCGTATACAAGGCTTGAATAGTCCTCTTCGACGTGTCAATGATTTCCTTTTATGTCCCGGTAGTCATAAAGCGTTATATCAAGTTAGTTTGCCGTGTAATATCGTTCAACACCTTACAGGCCTCTAAAATGCCTCGGACGTCAATATAGCCAATGGTCAAAGCACAAAAGGCTTCAAGCTGCACTAATAAATGCCAAAAGCACTCGCAGTACACTAAAACTGAGATGAAAAAGAAAGCCCCTTTTATCCAAGTCCACCTCCAAACGTAAAATGAAATACCTGCGGGAAATAAAAAAAATACTCTTTATTTCCAAAATATTATGAAATACCAGTATTATTTGCCTGTCTGTCAGTTACCAGAAATAAAATTGGAGAAAAGCCGCGTTCCTCCTTAGGGAATGTATACACATAAACTTTGTGATCCGCACGGCATCGCGACATATTTACGGAAACGCTTCGTTACTCGGGTTCAAGTGTGTAGTTTGAGTCAGGAGTCGGGTCTATCGACGTATTTTGAAATTTCAAGTAGCCTAGTGATACCAGCGACATGTGAGTCGCATTGCCGGTTAATGTTCAAGATTAAACTTATACTTAGACTTATATTTATTACCTACTTATAAGCTATAAGTACTCCTCTTCATTAATTAATCATCTTCAGAACACATTCTTAGAAAATTATTTAATTAAAGAACAGACCCGATGAAAAAGTTGAAAAGTGAGGATATTAACGAAGTAAAAATACAAGTAATCTGCGAGTTTTCCTTCGAAAATATACGCCTAAGGGAAGTTTAATCTTCTAAAAGCGTCGTAGTAAGTCAAGACTCAGCATTTAATTACCGAACACGTAAGATATGTATCTTCAATATATCCTCGGGCGTAAAAGTGTGTACTTTGAATCCGAGGCGACGTCAAAGACTTCATAATGAAATAAGTTCACTTCGCTCCTAACGCGTAATTTCTCTTCAGTTTTTGCGGTCTGATTTTCGTGCGAACTTGTGCAAAGATGCCTTTACAGACTGGCTGATTGTGTGGCGTGTACCGTATTTCTTTTTCGTCTTTGTAAGTTTTACATATCTACGCTGGCAAAATATATTTGCGTTCAGATTTCAAGCCAGATAAAAGCTTATTGTTTCAAAATAAAACCGAAATACGATGTGGCGACATTTGCAATGCAGATAGGTAACTACGTTGCTAAATAAAAACGCTTATCAGCACTCTTGTGCTTGCATTCGCTAAACGTTTACTGTAGTAAAATTTCTGATGTTTACTACGAGAGGGTAGTTTCTGATTAAATTTTCTTTCATCCTCAAATCTTATTCAGTATGTTTACTGCTCCGAATATGTTAAGCTTTATGGATGACATGTCTGGTCTAATGCTAATACATGTCGCAAGCACCTCACATAATATAATGCCGACTTACGTCAACATTTCTGTACATAAGCACAGGCAGTATATGCAGCTTACGGCGCCAGAAGCTCCACCATGCATGTAAATACAATGTAGCATAACAACTATCAGTATTTAGCTGAACGAAGATAATGCATACATTTGCATGCTAATTCCCCAGCTAACAAATTAAATTCTAGCTCAAAATGCTAACTATGTTCCCAAAAATACAAGCCCTTTTAACATAAACGCAGCAGCATTTAACTTTTGTATAACGTAATAAGCATATCAGAATTACATCCACCGTTTTCGAGTTGTAAATGTCAGCACAAACAATGTGACATTGTTTTATGTGCGAAGATAACAAGGAGCGAGTTTATTGTATACTCTGTATATTATGTTGCCAATGATCTGGCTTCTACTTAATTTATAGTGAGTTTAAAAGTGGCGCAGCGGAACCGCATGACGGAACCCTTCGTCTGAAGGGGCTCACACTGTCAGTTTGTATCGCAGCGGTTTCCAACCCATGGAGCAATAGACGCCGACACCCAGCGGCTGCTCTGACGTCACTACTGCACTTTAAATAGGTTAGCCTTTAATGAGGCGTGCTAAAGCCCAGCTCAGGTTAAGAAATTATGGAAAGCTATTATTCACTAGCGAAGCTTTTAATGTTCCAAAATGACTTGCTCTTTGCTCGTCTGTCGGAATGTTTCACTAATTACCGACTCCACCCTTTTAACACAAATCAAACGCACATAAATCATTCGCCAGACGTATTTGCCTATAAATTCGCAGCCACCAATGCAAGTTCACCGCTTTAGGCGTCCGTTGTTTATCGGTATATATCAGCGGAGTTTCCATCTCATTTAGTAGGCCCCAAAACTGGCCCGAGTTGAATCAACCCGAATTAGTAGAGCCCGCCGAGCCTCGTCACCGCGCCCGATCCTATCGGCGCAATGAGATATGAAATGAAACTCACTGACTACAATATAAACAAGATTACATGATTACCTATCCGACGTTGACGCTGCCGTGACTGTCAGTGGAGCTAGTCTCTTGTCACAATATTTTGGGACGAATCACGTGCGCGGTTGTGTGCGGTCACGAAGCTTTGTCTCGGTGGGCCCGGGGCGGCGACGTCAAAGGAGATTAGGTTCGTTTACACAATTGTCGCGTGCCCTCGACCGGGCGCCGGCGACCAGCTCGCCGCGCGACCTCGCCCGCCACACGCTCGGATTACGCGACCCCAACTCTAAAGCCTTCGTGTGCTGACGTGGACACTCATACTGTGATCGTACACTTTCTGTAGGTTTCTACGTGTTTATGGCTAGCACTTGATTAATAACAGTGGGAAAACAGTCAAAGAAAATGGCGTGGGGTTACTGGTCGGCTTCGTCGGTGCTGCCGGACCGCGGGCGGAGTCCGCGCCGCGCGGGCACGTCCGCGGTGCACGTGCACCCGAATCCGCCCACCGCGAGAGAGGTTATGGAGACGCACGACGAGAGTATTATCCACACGGCGTCTACGTCTCGCGACAGTCGCGACCACTCGGCGTCACCGCACTCGTCGTCGAACGGCGGCCACTCCCACCACCAACACGAAGTAAGGCACGCGGTGCCAGCCAGTGCGCTCTTCGGGGAAAGTTACGGCGAACTATCTAGACGACCGTCTTTAGACCTAGGATCAGTGCGGAGTGCGTTAGCGTCATGTTCTGGTGGTGGGACACTAAGTGCGGGTTCGACGTTGACGCGCGGTGGTACGCTGGCGGACTACTTGCCCCCGACGCCGTGCCCGCACCACCACCGCGTGTACGTGGACCATCACAAGCACTACGAGCAGCCGATACAACCAGTGCATGTTGGCGTGGCCCATCACTCGCACTCGCACGCTTCTAGCAGACACCACACCGACGACGAAGACGACCTCGAACCGGCCTATGCTACAGGTATGTTATATAGTCATATGGCTTACCACTACTATGAAAAATGCACCAAGTTACTCAGCCAGGCAACGTAGCTTGGAAAATTTGTGCAGGTTTTTTAACTGCACTGCAGATCTATTCTGGTTGTCCTCAAAATCACATTCTAAATGACACTGCAATAGTAACTCGGTCGCGACCGTTTAACATTATTTAGACTTTGAATGTGAACCTTTAATTGCTCTTTAAAGGGAATATAACTCTTACCTATATGTTTTTATTTTTGTTAAAACTTCATATACTGCAACACATCAACTCGTCACGATCGTAAATCTGCATCTATTACCTACACTACTCCTGGCAACACTGACAGTTTTATAGCGTTCAATATTTTATTCCAATGAGAATATAAAAGACCGTAAGCCGTTTAGTTTATTTTTTCCATCTTCAATAGACTCAATTCAATCGATAGCTGACTTCATCTGTTCAAACTTTTACCTACTGCTTGATATTGTGTTGCTAGCAATCAAAATACGAAATATTATCAGGGAGGGAGTTAGTCATTAATTCCCCACAGCTCCGGCATTGTATTACATTAATTATAAAAGTTTTCCGTCTTATTTCGTTAATGTATTTGTAGCTCTCGTGGTGACCTACTTTTCTGTGAGCATTCATCGCGGCCGGTCAGTGTTGCCAACTTCGTAACATTACTTACACGTTTCAGTTGGGGAGGGATATCCAACTATATGTTGCTGAAACGGAATTGGGTTGAAAAACTGGGAAAGTTATATGCAACATTGGATATCTTTATGGACAAGGCTTTTCTTTTGTACATTGCAACACTCAGAGAATCTCTTTGCAAAGATTTAAAGCTTACAGTAGGCATTTGAAATGATACGTAACGATTTTTTTAAAATCTGGATATGATTTATCACGTCTCTTTAGCTTTTATTTGATCTCATCCATCACTCGGGACTGTCATCCTCGCTCTGTTATTTGAAGTCTAATTTTCTCCAAAGTTACGTCCTTCTAGAAATCTAGATAAATCTATACTATTTCATAAAAAATCAGCATTTCTTTGAAACTATCCAGTTACCTATACAGTTACTTAGAGCAACCAAAACAATGGGGATGGCATCTGTAAAACTAATGACGCTAGCATAGCTGGTTCCAAGCATCGTCATTGGTTAAAAATCTGTCAATGTCATTTCATAAAATCAAAATCAAAGCATTTATTTCAAGTAGGCCAGTTACAGGCACTTTTGAATTGTCGAAACAAAGATGAAAATTAAATGTAGCTACAGTCCCAGTCACAAGACATAAAAACTGTGAAAGTACTGTAGTTGCCCATTCCCTAGCGTAGATCTCTATGGAGAAGAACGGGCAAGAAACTCCATGGACACTCTTTTAAATCAAAATGTTGTTACAAAATCTTGGTTACATCATTCATGTTAAGATGGTATATTATGTGAGAACAATGTAGCAAGATGTGCACGTTAAAAGTGTCCGTAGTAAAAACAAAAAATACAATTAAAAAATAAACATTCAAATAAGCCATGGCAACTAAGAGATGACCAGTCACAACTGACAGCGCCCGTTCACGAACATGACGCATGGATCAGCACCATTCAGCTCAACCGTTTTGAAGGGAACTAAATGATCCGACACACGCGCCACCATCAGCGAGACATTAGAGTATATTATATATATTGCATATTTCAAAATAGCTTGACCTCATTGGTCAGATTGGGACTAACTATGATCGCGCCTCCAACAATGAGCTTTGGTCATCCCTATTGCATTTATTTCCACTGCGTCTGGAATATTTACTTTTGCACTTTTATTTGCCGTCTAATTGTAGCGAGCATTCGTCTCGCTCTTGATTCTATAACTTTGAATCGCAAGCTCTAACTGAAGCTATCCAGCTGATAGTGGCAGATTAAACATGTGCATTAGTTGATTGTTTTGAATTTGTTGATTGAAATAAACATAGTTCATAGTCATGGTGAGAGGCCTTTGCCCAGCAGTGGGATGACGCAGGCTAACAGTATCAGTATCATAGTCAACCAAAACAATAGGCTAGTTTCCACCATCAATAAATTGCAAATCTATTTAGTCCGTCAGTTAAAGTATTGGAAAATAATGGACATGTATTTTTTGTTAATCAATGAATATTGACAAAAATAAAACGCATCAAAACTCGGAGTGGGGGCTCGTGACGTCACAACGCACTAAAAATTATAGCACGGCGTGACGTATTGAGAATTTTAAAAGCGTCGTATCTTCGTCAATTTTGGTTTACGTAACAAAAGAAAAAATACGTGTCAAATATTTTTTGATAATCTAACTGACGGACTAATTAGTTTTTTTCAGTTGACAAGCCTATTGTATTTATTTACTGTATCTCAAAGATTCATCGCTGCACTTTCATTTACTGCTATCAGACGATTCACAAGAGTGAACCGTTCATTTGGTAACTGTTCATTTTTGTTTGATTTAATCTCTCATTTTTAGTTTATTTTGTGTTAAGACGTTTCTTTTTAAGTGAAAGATGATGGAAGGCAAACATTCACGAAAACTGAAGCGTATGATTTCGGATTTAAGGTGCAAAACATTCGTTCCACCATACCCCCTAACTTTGACTCGCAAGCTCTCACTGATGCTAATCAGTACGATGTGGTAGATTAAGCGTGTACATTCTGAGTGAGTGTTTTACATTAAAACGTTACTGTGTGAATGTATTTCGGATATGTTGCGGGTTGGAATGTGTTTTATTGTTAAAGGTGTTACTTTAGAATGTGATTTGTGAATCGATGTTTTTAACCGATTTTTAATATAGGAGGAGCTTGTGCATTCCGCTGTATTCTTTCCTATGTACTATCGAGGACACTCCCGCCTGACCACCACTAAGCTCATTTTTGCTTGCACTCGCAATATAAAACGCTCTCTAGCCCCGCCCCGTTGACTTTGTGTAGAAAAAATGAATTAAAAGATACCGAATCGGCCGAGCGCACTGACGACGCACGCCCAACGAGAGATATTGTTATTTTGCGCGCCAAAGTTGACGCTTTCCTAATAGGCCCAAACTTTAAGGGGGCGTGGCTCGGCACCTCCGCATGATTTAAGCGAAAAAAAATTAAAATGGTCAGGCGGAAAAGACCCCCATAGTACCTACACAAATTCGATCGAAAAAACGTGTAGTTATGAATTTCCAAACTCATAGAACTAAAGTTGTTCAGTTTCATGGTCACACCCGAGACACCACACCCGAGGTCTTGCGTTTATTATGTTACAACCTGTATAGGTAAGGTATGCAATAAATACCACCGTCATCATTTTAAGGCCCTTCTAACCCTAAAATTAGCAACTCTATTTGTGATAGTTCAAACTTCGTTTAAAATACTGTTAGAATAAAGTTCTAATCAGCTTACACTACAAAGCGGTTGTTACATCAGTCACTGCGGCCGAATAGTGTGAAATTAGTGTTTTTTTGCGATTTACAAAAAATCTAATATTTGGACTAAAAAAATAAAACACATAAGACCTGCTTTATAGTTAGTTCAGTTAGTATGCAAAGTTTCATGATCTAATTTGAAGTACTTTTTGAATACCAGTGGTTTATTGTTCGATTTGGAGGTAACTTTGGTTTTTTTTTTGTATCGAGAAAAGTTTATGGAATCGTGTTTTCGTCACACATAGTACTAGCATTAGTCCTCAACTTTACCATATATTTATTTCAAAATTAATGCTGCAGTATTTTGGGCGTAACGGAGGATCATGCTAAGCCATTTGAGGGATATATACGTATAGCCCTGCACGAATTTATTCTTATATTGACCTTATATCAAGGTAGTTAAGGTTTATATTAAATTGTTGCGAGTACCAACATCCATGTACTTCAAGAGCAGGTCTCTTGAAGTACATGGATACTGGCTGTCCATAGATTCATATCCGGGAAACGTTATATCCTTTACAACTTCTACCCAAAACAATTCAACTGACACAACACGATAATGAAACTCCTCAATATCAAAACAATAACAAAACATTGATTTAAATCAACAAAACAAACCTTACACAATAATTAATTGTAACATTTATCAGCAAGCGAACACAAAACAATTTCTAATCAATATTGAAACGATCCAACTGAAATGATTCATCATAACTATGTATCTCTAACTAAACAATAAACACGTAAACAAGTTATTCAACAAACATAGCTCTTTACAACTATTCCTTTGTCAGCTTGCTAACAGCGGAATTACTATAGTTGGTGCCAGTTAAGATGAGAATAGCGGTCATTGGCCTTTCCCTAATATCTCTTCGTAAAAACCAAAAAAAAATAACCATGTATCGTTTTTCGTTAGAAAAAATGTTGAAGATCACGATAGATTCTATGACGATTCAAGACTTGAACTATTTTCGGTTTTCAAAGTTAAGAACTTGAATAAATGTAGGTGGGTCAATGACCGCTATTGTCATCTTAACTGGCAGCAACTATAGCTACATCAATACTGGAACATAGAAATAAATGTGATAATATTATTTACATACATATAACAGAGAGTCTGACAACCAGTCTTACCAGGGAGTATCGTATCGCCCAGTACTTACTAACTGGATCCTTGAGCTCAGGCTCACATCTGAACATCTGAAACAAACATCAACAACAACAACAACATCAACATCACCACAAATCACAAACACATCAACACACACACACATCATAACATCTGAATGTTCGCTCCATGTATAATACTGGTATTCAGCTACATCCGGTAAGACTGGAAGCCGACCCCAACGTAGTTGGGAAAAGGCAAGGCCGATGATGATAGTACATATAGTTAGGTATCTCTTCTCTCTTTCTAGGTGTGTTGTTTGGCACAGGCCTTATTAATTCTTTAACTCTTTCTGCTATTACCTTCTATTTCATGTAATTCAGCTACAGTATAAAAGTCCACTTTATTTCGTCATTCCTATCTACAGACGGTGTGGTCGACAGTTAACGAGAGCAAGCGCCTAATTATTGAAGTGCCCTCCTCTCACCCACAATGGCGCGCAGTCAATTGTTAGAACTGTTGTAAATTGTTGCTGAGAGTTGCGTGTGATTTTATTTTGTGTCTTGTGTCGGTCTTTTGAAACAACTGCACTTTTAGAAATAATCTTGTGATTAAGTATATGGTGGGTACGTTTCATAATCTTGCAATAAGGTACTGAAAGTTATAAACGAATCTACACTTATCTACATCTACACTAATATTATAAAGAGGAAAGATTTGTATATATGAGTTTTTGAGTTTATTCATTACAGACATACACACAGAGGTTACCTGTTACTTGAGGTTTCTCTAATAACTGTAGATCGTGATTATCAAAACCTATCATAACATAATGAAACGGTTAAAATAAAATACATTGAAAAAAAATCATTGACTACCGAAAATCCATTTTATTCAGAAGTGACATATCTCAGACAACAATATTAAAAACATAAAATTATAACCTGCCTGAGATTATTTCAGCAAAACCTCTTTGCTTCAACACTCCTTAATCTCATGCATACATGCAAACAACACACAACACACACTACTCTCAATACACCGCGTTCTCATACACACAAACCCATACTCTTAACACACCACTCAAACTTGCCTCTGGGGAGAGGCTTGGTAAGAATATTGCGAAAGTGTGTATGTCTGTAATGAATAAACTCAAAAACTACTACGCCGATTACAAAAATTCTTTCATCATTAGAAAGCTACATTCACCCTGAGCGACATAGGCTATATTTTATCCCCGTACTTCAACGGGAACGGGAACTACGCGGGTGAAACCGTGTGACGTCCGCTAGTTTGTAATAAAGAAGAAAAAAAATCAGTTCCAAAAATTCGAAACGAAATGAGAATTCACTCGTGTGCAAAATGTATATAATAACTACGCTACGTCGCCCTTTAGTTCTTAAGCCTAACCCTATCCATCTTGTCTGCTACAAAAGCTCAATAAAAACGACTTTGAGATTTAACCCTGCGATAACAAAAACGAGTTACTCACTATAATGCCAAAAATCGCGAAACATAAATACCAATGTTTTTTAAGGCTCTTATCAACTTGCATCATTGGCTGTAAATGTCACATAAAACTAAAAATAATGGCTTTCATACATCAAGCAAAAATATATTTACAATCGCATATAAACAGCAAGGCCTGATGCATTTGCGAGCCGAGATATGAACAGAAGAGCGACTGAATGAATGAAAACGTCGAGAATGCTTTACAGCGAATGTAATTAAACGCTCCATTCACCTGGCGACGAATGTAACTCAACAAACGAGCGGAGTACGACCTACATTCACTCTTAACTTCATTCATTCAACTACGCACAAATTACGGGAATATAACGTGTGTGCGTACTTAAGCGGAATGCATGCATTATTATTTTTCAAGCCTGAAGAGGACTGAAGGTTTTACTGTGTAAGTTTTGCTTTAGAATTTTTCGCATAAAAATATTTTTATGTCTCTTCTTTTTTTGCATGACGCAATGCTTAAAACATTGCGTCGACTCACTTACTCGAGACTTTTTATGACAGAAACACAACATATAAAAGGTCTTAAAACTTGAACATAGAAGGCCTTCTGATCAGGAGGGGACACTCGTTGGTTCCATACTTAGTGCGGCTCGAAATCTTTATGAATTACTAGCTGACGTCCCGCGGTTTCACCCGCGTAGTTCCCGTTCCCGTGGAAGTACGGGAATAAAATATAGCCTATAGCACTCACGAATAATGTAGCTTTCTACCAGTGAAATTGGTCCATTACTTCCGGAGATTCCCCCTACATACAAACTTACAAAATTACAAACATACAAACTTACAAACAAATGTTACCTCTTTATAATATTAGTATAGATACCCATTTTTGAAAAGTGCCTCAATTAGATTCTATAGTGTTAATGAACCACTAAAAAATTCACAAAAAACTTATTTAATCGTTAAGTGCCATAAAAATGCATTAAAATTTTGCATTTTCAAATTTCGCGCGTAGTTTGACGAAAACGCTGGACGCAGTGGACGCCATATTGCTCTGTGGTCATGACGTCAGTTGGCTGTGTAAACAAATGCAGTGATATTTGAAGTTGACAGTTGACACTTCTAAGTTTACATAGCCGTATGACGTAATAACATGGCGACTACTCTAATGGTGTTATGAAACATTAAAAAAACATGAAACCTTTGAATTGAATTTTAAAATTTAGTTTTCTATTTTATGATCTAAAACTAACGTTTTCCGACTGCCTTTTGCCTAAGCTATCTCAATAATATATTTTTAGATTTTTTCTCTTAGAGAGTAAAATACCCTATTAATCAGGCTTTAGATGTATGCCCCTCATCGATCGACGAGCCTGTCTCTTATTCGAGCCCAACCCCACTTCCTAACCTTCCACATATCGCACGAAGAAACCGGTCAAGGTCGAGAGGCTTTTTATTGTTTCAGGTTCAGAATCAGTTACACAATAACCTCGTTCACGCTTGCCTGGCTCCAAATATACACCCTGTAAAGTACAGTCGAGCACACCTTGTTTACCATTTCACTAAAGTGACTTCGACACACGCGCCCAACCTTGAACTGAAAACTGAAAAGCCTTTTGTGCCTTCTCATTAGAATAAAAATAGTTATTTTTCATAAAGAGACGGTTTTTACTAACAAAAACATGTACAGAGTAATAACAATGCCTATGGCGTGTTCGCGGCCATTCCCCATGGGCGATCTTTATGTTTTTAATTAACATAAACATTTATCGTTCAGTGTTGTACTGTAATGAACTATGGTTAATAGTTTCCCATTGGCTTTGTGTGTTGTGATCGTGACATGTTACAAGGACGTTTTTATTATTTATTAATAGTGTTGAACGATTTTGGTCTCAACTGTACCAGATATCTGAAAAAAATAAGAATAAAACACTGTTTAAGCTTTCACGGTTCATAATTATACTTAAAATGTCACTTACGGGATATCTTCCGTGATTATTGTTTATTAAATAAACAATAATCACGGACGGAACACTGTTCACGGTTTTTTTAATCACGGAAGATATCCCGTAAGTGACATTTTAAGTAAAATAAGAATAATTTTTGAATGACGGCCTTTCCTTTTTATTTTTTTTAATTATTACACAAAAATAAACTTCAACCTCATCAATATACAAAATACGCTATGCATCACCAGCTTCTATTGCTAATTTGTAGCTATTGGGGTCGATTGAAGGCAATAAGGATAATATATTGGCAATTAAACGAATGACAATTGGCTCAATTAGGCTAGCAATAAGCTGCCAAGTCTCCAAACGAATCTCACAACAATTCGACATTTAAAGGTCATTATTGAAACATCGTCGGAAAAAACTTACCAAATTTGCAACAAAATTATTGAGTTTCCAATTATTATTTCCGACCATAAAATGTCCAACTGATTGACCCGAAAAGAACTTCCTCATGCTATTTCCAACCTTCTGACTTTAACTTAGGGTTGGAATTTAATTGTAAACTCTATGTTAAAAGCTAACTTTGCTAAATCTAATTTAGAACTTAAGGGTTGGTTTGTGAACTGCATTTTCCATTGGGTTTTGTAACTTTTAAACTTGTTTAGTATTTAGAGCGGGAGTATTGAGCGAGTTGTACGCCGAAACAAGCTTGGGGAAAGAATATTTCGCTTTCGAAAAGTATTTCTGCTTCAAACTTAGTCAAAGTTCTCTGCTTGACCCTATTACTGAGTTTTATCTTGTTGGTAAATAACATCCAAAACGAATTTAGAAAGATTTATACTTATTTTAGGGCTCCGTCCCATTGAGCTATTACTACTATGTATAGAGAAGACATCATCATCGTCATCAGTCTATTAATGTTCCCACTGCTGGGACACATGCCTCCTCTCTATGAGAAAGAATGGGCTTATAATCCACCACGCGGGCCCAGTGCGGATTGGTAGATGTCACATGTCTTCGAATTTTTTGGTTCTAGGACATGCCGGTTTCCTCACGATGTTTTCCTTCACCGTTTTGAGAGCAGTGGTGATGAAATAAATTACACAAAGTAATGCGCCTGTCTAGGTTCGAAATCACAACTTACTGTTTGTAAGTAGGGGGCCGCCACCACTGGGCCACCGCTGCTCTCTATTAAATAATAAGCTAACTTTAATTGTTTAGAAAAGAAATCAAACTAAAAACTATAGAAAAGCAATTAGACATAAAACACACAGCCACGGAATATTAGGTAATTCAAAAGTCTTTAATTTAATCCCCGAAGCTGGCTATTACTTTAAACGAGTTAGGAGCCCGGTAACTGGGAGAATAATCTCTCCCTAAAACTTGATGATATTTCGTATTCCGAGGGTAGTCTTCAATTTGTTAGGTTTGACCTTGGGAGCTTCGCCGTGACCTTTGAAAGTCGGTGTTTTAACTCGCATGAGGGCTTTACCTGTTTTTATAGGCAACCATTGACATTTACTCGACGATAGGGAACGTATATTGTGACATGTTTTTACAAGTAGGCGCGTTTGATGTAATACGTAGGTATGTTGCATGGATTGTATGTAGGACTAGCTGCTGTACGCGAACTCGTGAAATTATTACATTATTAAAATATTATTGGTTTCGTTTTTAGAATTATCTTTTTCAAAATCAAAGCATTTATTTCAAGTAGGCCAGTTACAGGCACTTTTGAATTGTCGAAACAAGATAAAAATTATGTAGCTACAGTCCCAGTCACAAGACATAAAAACTGTGAAAGTATTGTAGTTGCCCATTCCCTAGCGTAGATCTCTATGGAGAAGAACGGGCAAGAAACTCCATGGACACTCTTTTAAATCAGAACATTGTTTACAAAACCTGGGTTACTTTTTCTAAAATGAGTAGCCTAAGTTACTCCATAAAAAGTAAAAGTAGCGTCAAAATAGGTACAGCCGATTCGGAGATTAGCCGGAAACACAGACAGAAATTTAAAAAAAAAACTTTTTTTATTCGTATATTTTTTCTGTGTTGTGTTCAAAGCATTTATTTTCATATTACGAACAGACACTTAACTGTATTTATTTGTATATAATAATAATTATGTTCAGAGAATAGAAGTTTATTTTTAGCACAGACTGAATGGTACAACTAACTGAGTTAAGGCTACGTAGTTTTGCAAAAGTAGGCATTTAGCGCTGTAGGCTACGCGCGAAATACTTCGCGTGGACACAGGCGCGTCAGAGAACTCGCATAACTCCGCGCGGTGACACAGTATAGAAATATGCAGTAGGTTATGTAATATTACTTGACTTTTATGAAATAATTTTGTATGATCAAAATTTGACACATTTTTTTTTTTTTTTTTTTAATCACTATATTCTTTGTCTCAGATTGTTTTAAAATACTTAAATTCGGGGCCACCTAGCCTTAAATACTGTTAACAAGATTACGTTAACGCATATAATTGTTTCTCATATTCACTCAGTAATAGGTACTAATTCGGAAACATCCCATACGTTATTTAAGATGAGTTTTATTTCTATAATAACATTTAGGGTTATAGTTTTCCAACGGCTAGGTATAATAAAAGTTTATATCTTTTCCGATAATACGTTAAGCCTAGCGATCGAATCATCGTTGCCGTAGATATACGGAGGAGCCTGAACGTTCGATATCGTTGCTTTGGTCATAAAACGCATTACAATTATGGTTATGAACGTTCATGAACCTAGATTTAAAGCTTGTATTTTGAGGTTTACTTATGTGATTATTTCTTTAAGGAGATTGCACCCTTTGTTACCATAGAATTTCGATAATCAATAATCGAAAGAGAGAATACTCACGTAACAATCTTATCTATGGTTATCTAAATAAGCTTTTAGAAATATAAAATACTTATTTATGCTTATAAAAGGAGTGCTCTGATCTTAAAAGCCTGATCTAGAAAAACTAGTAGTCCGTAATTTTTCAAATCCTCAGTGATGATTGATGTCATGTGATATTGTTTTCATACCTTATAGCATCACTAGTGTGTTTTGACATGTTCTTTCGAAGTCGCGTTCCCAAACGTTTCTTTATTTAATTTTGTACACAAAATACTTGGCACAAAATGCTAGATTTACGTCTCGGCGACAAGGAAGAAGAAATTAAGGAAATATGAAATAGAACGTGTCGAGATTAATTTTATATTCCATTACTTTTTTGACAACCGTTTCTTGATGACAGCAATGAAAATGCTCAGTGGAGGAGACATTTTTAACGTAGAAAAAATTAAGTAAAGAAAAAGTCCGAAACAAAAAAAAGAGATTAAACAGAACATCATAATTGCGGATCAACCCTAACCTTTATACAACTTTTACCGAGTTCCTCCCCTTTAGCTCCTGAGTGGGTAGGGTTGTGATTTTTCACAATTAACGGATTATAATTAGAGAGGGGTGGCCACGTCGTGTCTTTACGAGCCAATCTCTCCGCCCATTCCCCAGGGTGTACGTGCACTGAATCCAAGCAAACCTTGCCTAATACCGACCTCTGTACCTTCAACATTTTTCCCTTTTAAATAACCACGGGGTTAAGGTGAAATATTTTTACTTTTGTGGGTAGTAAAGTGCGAAGACCGGCGGAATGCGGATTCTGAAACGTTTCGGAATATTCAACAGGCCCGGGTTGATGTTTATATTTGTTTCTTTTTTCTTTGCCTTTGTCGTAATTTTGTGTTTTTATGTAAGGTTGCTCAATTTTGTTTGTCAAATGATTTATAACAAACTAGCGGACGTCACGCGGTTTCACCCGCGTAGTTCCCGTTCCGGTGGGAGTACGGGGATAAAATATAGCCTATGTCACCCAGGGTGAATGTAGCTTTCTAATGGTAAAAGAATTTTTGAAATCGGTTCATTACTTCCGGAGATTACCCCCTACATACAAACTTATAAACATACAAATTTACAAACAAATGTGACTTTTATATTTGTTACTTTTTTCTTTGCCTTTGTCGTAATTTTGTGTTTTTATGTAAGGTTGCTCAATTTTGTTTGTCAAATGATTTATAACAAACTAGCGGACGTCACGCGGTTTCACCCGCGTAGTTCCCGTTCCCGTGGGAGTACGGGGATAAAATATAGCCATTGTCACCCAGGGTGAATGTAGCTTTCTAATGGTAAAATAATTTTTGAAATCGGTTCATTACTTCCGGAGATTACCCCCTACATACAAGCTTACAAACAAATGTTACCTCTTTATAATATTAGTATAGATATTCCACACGCACAAAGACATTTTATACAAGATATGCCCTGCCTGGTTAGAAAACCTGCGAAATATCTGCCGAAAAAATCCTGTTTACTGAATTCTTCAAATAGAGGCATACGTCTTGTAAATTACGAGTAAGCGCCTTCTATTTGCCTTTTGATCGTCAATAACGTTCCCACATTAACATCGGAATTCCCACCTTTCACCGATAATCTTCTTTCATCAAATAACTTGCTTTAAAAGAATTTCCAATGATAATATTTTCACTGGAGATAGAAGTCCGCCATTTCTGTCGGAGGGCTATAAGAGTGCCACCTTACAATTTGCATATTCAAACCCTCTCGATGCGAGGGTGCCTCCGTGTTGGCGAATTTTTATGTCGACTTCGCTGAAGAGATGTCGAGGGAATAAGATTACCATGGGGTTTTTTTCGGTCTGACTTGAGAAATGAAACGTCATTACGTTGACGTCAAATCGAAAAGGAAATGTGTATTAAAGATTGATGGGTTACCTGTCTATGTTATAATTCGGATTGATGAAGTCTCTGTAATGTGATTTTTGTTATCTTTGCTTGTCGATTGTATTTTCCTGTCGTAAGTCACTCTTTTCAAGTTTCTCTCGTGACACAACCAGTTTTTTTGTGCTTTTAAATGGCTGCAGCATCCATTAATCTCATTATAATAATATATTTAATTAATTTGACAACATTGGTCCACTGGTTAGTACATAAACAACTTATCAATAGTATTTACTAGCTGACCCGCGCAACTTCGTCTGCGCCACATAATATAGCTTATAACATGTTATTTTGTGCATTCAATTACGAACAAAAACCTTTTAAAATCAATATTGCTTACCTCCCATAACATACGGCGTGATAATAAATGTAGCCTAAAGCCTTCCTTGTTTTACAAATAACGTTTTTGCTGAATATCAATTCAATCTATCCAGTAGTTTTGACGTGAACCCGTACCATACACACAGACAAAAATTTTAAAAAGTCACTTTTTGTCATCAGTTACGTAATTAAGTTTTTCTAAGAAAAGCCACTTATTTTTTCTCGAAAATTCTCAATTTACAGTTTTTCTTTCGTTACTGTTTTATTATATGTATAGATTAATTAAGTACACATAATTATTACGAACGATACGATTACGATTATTATTATTTATTATGTTTGGTATTTTAGAGACTGACATAGATACTTATAATATACAAGGTATAACGGACTCTTCAAAAAGCCGTCAACCAAGCATTCTGTACTTACATCAAACTAAGTAGGTAACTCTAAGCAAAAATTGTGCGCTTTTTTTGGGGTGAAACATCACGTTTTACGGTAGGACTCAATGTGATGCATCCATCAGCATAATGTGTTGAGTACACAGCTGATTTTTCTTTCGCGATTCAGGGTTTGGTCCCATAGTAAAACTTGTTCATAATGATGAGTACAATGACCGGTCGAAGTTTATCGATATCGTCCGGAAACACGTCGTATAAATAAAATTATACTGTTTTCTTTTCTAACGTCCTGATTTATTTATTATAGGCTTTGTCTTGTTAGTTATGGAGAATCACTGACTTCAAAAGTGTGACAAACAAAGTTGTAGAGAATTTTATGAGGTTTTATTAAGTAGTACAACAAAATTTTATACGACGCATCGTTTTCGAGATATAAGCAAAAAACCAAAAAACGGGACCTTCTTTGCCCCCCCCGCCCCCCCTCGGGCTCACCTCGGAGGGGTCAGGACTTTTAATATGTTTATCTTCTAACTAGTCCAAACGAAGTTCATAAGTCAGATTTTCTGCTTTCGACTTTTCCAACCACACACCCCTTTTGAGCACTCATTTACCAGACTATTTGGTGATATAAAGAATTTATTTATTTAAAAAAAAAAAGAAAAAAAGTATGGTCTTGGAGGTATTTAAAGTTATAACGTTAAGAGGTGTTTATAAACAACGTTCTTACTTTGACCCCCAATATCTCCGTAACTAGAAGCTTCCCAGGTATGGTCTAGCTAGAACAAAAAAAAATCGCAATGACTGGGAGAGCAACGGTATTTTTACACCCATTGAATACCTGCATTATACTACTGATATTTTCCTTAGAACCACTCAGTTACGTAAACACGACCACAAACCAGTAAATTCAATGCAAACTATAACACTTGTAGCGAACGCCAAACTTCACCGTTCCCATGTTGACTCACAAATAGCACCTATGTTTGTTCCTCGCTTCGACAGCACACATAAACTAAGTGATGGATGACAAACCGATGGGTTATCAATATAGAATTATGTTTCATGGAGAATTTAGTACACAGTTATACAATCAAAGCCTTTCGATGTTACGTTGTCTTGTTCTTGATTGATGTCATCATCTTCCTACTCTGCCATATTACTTGGGGTCGGCGTAACACTTTTTTTTTTCTGCTATTTTCGGTGTCAACCACCACGCTATCATTTACTCCTTTTTCTTAAATATCATTCCTCACACAATAGGCTAGTTTCCACCATCAATAAATTGAAAATCTATTTAGTCCGTCAGTTAGAGTATTGGAAAATAATGGACACGTATTTTTTGTTTATGTAAATCAATGAATATTTACAAAGATAAAATGCATCAGAACTCGAGAGTGGGGGCTCGTGACGTCACAAAAATTATAGCACGGCGTGACGTATTAAGAATTTTAAAACCTTCGTATCTTCGTCTATTTTGGTTTACGTAACAAAAGAAAAAATACGTGTCAAATATTTTTTGATAATCTGACGGACTAATTAGATTTTTCAGGACACAAGCCTATTCATCCATCGTTTCCTTGATGATAGTCTTTATAAAGGGTGTAAATAGAACCTTAACGATGCCGAAAGGCACTTGTTCTCCCCGTCATTGCGATAATTTTTGTGTTCTAAACCATACCTGGGAACCTTCTAGTTACGGAGATATTGGGGGTCAAAGTCCCGACTTTTGCACAAGTTTTTTTTAACACTTTAAATACCTTCATGAGCCATTTACTATTCAACGGATCCTTCAGCACAATGTTTTGAGTGCGTTATATTGAGTTTTACCGATAAACGTGATTTTTCACCCCAATAAAAAAATCGTTTCCCAGCATAATTTTTTGCGTAGGGTTATAACTTAGTTTGTTGTACAGAATGCTTCGTGGTCTATTTACACCTCGTAATGTATACAAACTAGCTG
This sequence comes from Xestia xanthographa, assembly GCA_905147715.2. NCBI lineage: Eukaryota > Metazoa > Arthropoda > Insecta > Lepidoptera > Noctuidae > Xestia > Xestia xanthographa. The sequence continues at coordinate 7,332,894 of LR990660.1, read as the reverse complement.
AATTTTGGGCTAAATATACTGAATGAAAATTTGCCATCGACACGCTAAGGAGATCAGAATCTGCTGAGCACGAGTTCCTGGGTTCAATTCCCGGGTCGGGCAAATATTATTAGGTCTTTCCATCAGGAATTTCTCAGTAGCAACCGCGGAGTCTGGATTTGTGCCCGGTTGATGGCAATAGGCTCGCTCCATATTACATGGGATTAAAGCATAATTGGCGAAATGTGGGTGTACTGTTAGCTACACCTCTGCCTAACCCTTCGGAGATTACAGGTGTGATACTGTGTGTGTGTGTGTTTAGAAGTGGGATAGTATCACACTTCTGAATCTACTCTGAAATTGTAGAACAACTGTTGACTATCCGATATAAAGGGTGTAAAACACCTCTCCACGAAGCCGAATGGCACTTGTTCTCCCCATCATTGCGATAATTTTTTTGTTCTTCACCATAACTGGGAACCTTCTAGTAACAGGGATATTGGGGGTCAAAGTTCCAACTTTTTGACTAGTTTTTTTTTTTTTTAAATACAAGTTTTAATGTAAGATTTTTACTTTAAACACCTCCACGACCCGTGTACCCCTCCATGTACTATTCATTCCATCCATCAGCACAATGTTTTGAGCGCGTTACATAACATGATTTTTCACCCCAAAAAAAAAGTCGTTTCCCAGCAATAATTTTAGCGTAAAGTTACTTAGTTTGATGTACAGAATGCTTGGTTGACGGCTTCGTGATGAGGTATTTTACACCCTGTATCTCAGACGAATAGCAAACTACGTATACCCGGGAGAGTTTCATTACGATGTTGATATGCTTCAGTTGTAAGCCGAGCCTCTGAAAACAATTGCGGTATACATGCGTCTTATTGTATCCTCGTTACGTAAAACACATTGGAAATTCATATCCAATTTGTCAGGTGACACTGTACGGCACTGTTCTCAGGGTGATTAAATATCATCAATAATGTATTTATATGATGAATATATGGTTTGTTTAATCATTGGTTTAATAACTCCATTGTGTTGTTTAATAAGTTTATTTTGGTTTAAACGGCATTTCAACTTAATTGGTGGCACGAGTCACTTTGGGGAAGTTTCTATTAATATAATATAAACTTTATTTCCGTTTAACTTAGCCTATGTTGACAATTTTACAACAACATGTATGTTTAACGCTTAGAAAAAAAAACTAATTTGTAATTGACGATGGTAGGTTCTTACTTTGTGGGAATGATCCATTCTTAGGATCATTTACTGGTTAGTTTTGTAACAAACAAATAAGAAAACTACCCTCTGAATTGTAAACTTAACAATTTTAGTTTTCCGGATTTTTCTTTTTGTAACCATAAGAAATATTGAACGCCATGAACAACACAAGGAACCTTCTAGTAAACAAAAAAATCTTCCAATTTCGAATGATGGCACATTATGATGAGTTTGCCTACTCGAATTCACCCTCAATTTCAACTTCTAAAATTAGAAAGCCGATACCTGTTAAATAACCGCCAATCATAGCCAATCCTACCCCGTAAACAAGCCTCGTACCTCAGATTACCGGCTAATTACCAAATTAAAGTTCAGCGATCCACGTGATTGGTGAACCGATGCATCGGCCATTAGTAACGGAACACGGAATTGATAGGTACAGAAGATAAACACCATATGGTTAACGAAAACGCAAAGCCTAAACATAGATATTATGTTTCATTGCCATTAGTAGGTACGGATAAAGCCGGTCAGTTAACATTTTGTCCTCTTGTCCGACCAAATTTGACTGCGTCAGGGCCCGTCCGACTTTTCTATCTTCCATTGCATCGTTATTTCAAAAGTCAATTTTATTAGCTTTCAAAGAAAACGTTAAAAACATGCATGTATCTACTATTTGCGACCTTGAACCGAAAACTTGTACTCATTCCCGACACACAACAACACACACAACACAACAACAACTACTACACACAACAACTTCCCGAAGGGAGTGTTTTTAGTTTCTGGCCTTGGGACTCAAACATCCGGCTTTTTTAGCGGGTCTGTCCGGCTTTCTGAGTTTTACAGATGTATCTACTATTTGCGATCTTGAACCGAAAACTTGTACTCATTCCCGACACACAACAACACACACAACACAACAACAACTACTACACACAACAACTTCCCGAAGGGAGTGTTTTTAGTTTCTGGCCTTGGGACTCAAACATCCGGCTTTTTTAGCGGGTCTGTCCGGCTTTCTGAGTTTTACAGATGTATCTACTATTTGCGATCTTGAACCGAATACTTGTACTCATTCCCGACACACAACTTCACAACACACAACAACAACAACTACTACACACAACAACTTCCCGAAAGGAGTGTTTTTAGTTTCTGGCCTTGGGACTCAAACATCCGGCTTTTTGGCGGGTCTATCCGGCTTTCTGAGTTTTACAGATGTTTTATTTGCAAACAAATGACAGTAGCGAGTGCGCTTGCACTCGTTGTACGTAAACGTAGTGTCTATTCTGTTCACGCGTTTTCACCTAATATGTCGGGAATGTGGAGTGAATCTTCTTCCATACCTATCTGTTGCACGGCACAGCCCTGCGGCCATCAAATCACTACATATCTGTCTAATTGATTACTAGTTTACATTAGGTTGATAACTAAATTGATTCAGCTGAAGTATATGCCTATATACGTATAATTATTAAGATGGGTTCTAAATTATGTACTCTATGAAACTAGTAAATCAATCGTCTAAATTACATTGATCGCTAAGTACACTCCGCTAATGTAAATTGTTATGTTGGATATGGTTTTGATTTGATTGGTTCACTTCAATAATGGAACTAAGTTATCAAAGGTATATTGTGATATATGTGTGATTAGTATTCATTGTTTCTGTGTATGAGAATCATCTAGAAACTCTGGCCATTGATCACGACTTAAACGATACGGAACGGTAAAGGGATTTGTATTCTAAAAAATATGATGCCTGTAAATATAAACACTTTCATTTCATTCATTGTCATCCCCTATTTGACAACATTAAACATTGATAATCAGTTGAACACTGTTTAGAGTAGCCCCTATGTGACATCACGATAAACAGAACTACACATAAACTACAGGTACACACGATAACGAATGTCCATCGTTACCGCGGACCGAAAACTACGCAAACTAACCTAATTTGGCGCTAATACGTCCAGTTTCGTTCCTAACGTGTACGGTGTATAGTTGGGAATTTCATGTGGTTGGAAACACTGTTTTAAGCTTTCACGGTTCATAACTATACTTAAAATGTCACTTACGGGATATCTTCCGTGATTTTTTCCATCCACCCGCATTCTCCAGTTAACCCGCGATCATGGCGCTTGCAACAGCGTCGAAATATCGGGAGCTCAAAATAATACATAATTACGGAAGATATCCCGTAAGTGACATTTTAAGTGTGGTTGGAAATTTTGTCGTTTCCAACATTGTTGCACATTTTAGAATTAAACTAAACTGAAACGGAGAGACGAGGGATATCTCATATCGTTTAATAACAGTTGCGCTAATTGCAAACACAGTTCACAAATAAACACAAATAAATACGAGTATTAGAATTAATGTAAATGAATTGTCACATTGTGAAAAAATCAAATAACAACACAAGGTTGTCTTACAACAAGATAATTCCAAAAGATTCAAATATCTCGTAAACTGAAAGAGACAAGCCCATTCAAGGAAAGCTTAGTTTTAGTTCTGAAAAGAACAATACTTTACATTCTGGACAAGTCCAAAAACACCATTTGATAGCAAAAGATGCTAATCAGTTAAACACAGAAATACATTAATCAATTCCAGGGAAACATTTAAAACGACATCAAGTCCTTGAACACGTAAATTAAGGCAACCCTAATTATTCACTGGAACAATGTAACACAACACACACACATACAAACATTCTACAGGAACCATAATTCAGGGCTGTGATTACGATGCGAAATGGCCGGTGGGATATTAAACGCACTAACGTACACGTCAATGACTATTGTATGGAGCTTTGTGCAGGACATTCCTGCTATATTAACGAATGCCTGGCTGGCTTCCAAACTGGACATAACTGGTTCTGACAGGTAAGATTGAGGAGGCTGTTGGCGCTGTACCTGTAGTTAAGACGTTAATATTAAGTGCTAAGAACAAAGGACACGCAGAAGGCAATTATTATACATAACCTTTTGAAAGCCATAGTAGTGCGCGAAGATTTAAATTGTTTGATTTTAATACGTCCAGTTTTTGAGGAAAATTCTCTCAGGGGGAATAGTGGAATAACTCAAAATGAAAAGGGGACTTTCTGGATTATTTTTACAGTAAAGTCCAGTTTTCCCCCCCTGAGGGGGATTCTCTTAGGGTGGATTTGTGGAATAAGCCCACGCGAGTGCCCTCTACGCCAAGCCCAAATTTTACCGCAAATACAAAAAGAAAAAGGATTCTAAAACTATTAAATTGATTATTTCGTGTTAAATAGTGCACCGCATTTTTGTCACATATTTGTGTCGTTGGCGTACAGGGCACGCGCTTTCTTGTCACGTATATGTGATATTAAAAAGGTTAAGGATTGTCGGCTTCTTGCAAATCTCTATTTAAGATCTGTAGATTTAAAATAAAAATGTTCATCTTAAACTGTCTTAAAGATTGCTATATTTTTCTCCCTAATAAAACGAGAAAGAGACGGACGTAATTTAGAGCTGTCAAGTTTAATTGGAACTAATATTTCCATACAAATAAAGGGTGCCCGTAAAAAAATGTCGACTAAAAACTTGGTGAAGCGCAAGGCATAAACTAGTTTGGCATCTCTAACTTAGTTCATAGCTATAGCCGTCCTTTTCTCGCACTGCTTTTTAGTAAAATATAGGAATAGCCTAAATTAAGTTTAGTTTGTGCACAACAGAATCGACACCAATGTCGGTAACAAAGCCAAGATATCGAAATCCGAAGAAGTTTTTTCCATTAAGAAAGCCTTCGGGATTTCAATGTACTTTTCCTTACATATTCTCCTTATATTGACAGTTAACTACACCCTGGAGGACTTAGGAAAGACGTTGGATGGTTCTAGAAGCTATAAATCGTATACGGAAACGGTAATACAAGTAGATTTATTATCTTCGAAAAGCTTAGAAAGAACTCCCATTCCAATCTTTGAAAGAAAAGAAAATCTTTTAAAAGATACGACCCCAGAAGAGTTCGGGGCAATTGATATAATTAGGAACTCGTTAAATGCGCACGTTTTAAATTGGTCGCACGCTACTAATGGGCGAACCAATTTACAGAATTTAACCGAGATCACAGTAGTTAGATTACTGCCAGATAGGAATGAAACCAACCAAGAAGCAGTGGTTGAAGTTTAAGTTAAGTTAGAAATATGTAATTGGAAATAAAAAAAAAGTTAAGACCGCGAAGTTAAAGCACAAATATGAAGTATAAACTAAAAGATAAAACATGTTACACAAACAAGCAAAATTCGTCACGAAATAAATCGAACTAAGCCGAAAAGAAGAATTAGTCACGACAAACAACAAAAACGAAGGCAAAAATATAACAAAACCTCCAAACACCGTCTCGCTTTTTCCAGTCATTAATGATAAACGATCGAATTAACACCCGCGAGTCCTAACCAATATTGCAGCTGACATTTCTATAGGCTCGCTTCGGCTTTATTCGCGCCTTTTCGGCTGGCCATTTTGAATAGCAAACAAAAACGTTGGTCGATCCATGCCTTGCCAACAGCACAATTGTTTACGTGTCGGATAGATATTCATTAGCTGTGGTGATTGCTAGCTATGAATATCCGGGGCTCAAATCTCGCCAGTAATTGAAATCGACTTGAAATATGATTCGGATGTCTGTTTCAGTTGTTGTGGTGCGGAACATCGGGTTGTGTTGCTAGTAGTAGGGCATCCAATCTCGCAGCATTTTTGTGATCTCGGTATCTGCGGGATTGATATTTCTCAATCCCGCAGGATCTCGGTATTTGCGGGATACCGCAAGTGTGTATGTGGTACATTAAATTGTATATTAGTAAATGTAGTCTAAGGATATAAAGATACAAATGAAATAAAAATCAACATAGCTTTTTTATTATACGAGTATTCAACCAAATTAAATGTTTTAATATTGACAAAAGTACGTTTATAATGTAAGATATCACTGAATTTAATAACTTTACCGCTACTACAATATAACTTACGACTTTTGTCTGATCTCAATTGAAGGCGCGGGCGGCGCGGCACGGCCACGGCGAGTCACTCGCGTCGCTTGTCAAGTGAGTCTTAGTTTAGACTTAGTCGTCGTGCGGCAGCGCGCGTATGAGGGTGTTTCTTTGCTGCTTGTCAGTCCCGCAAATCCCGCGGGATCCCGCGCACGTAATCTCGCATTGCGCGGGACTGGAAAATGATGCGGGATCTCGGAATAACGAGATCTCGGAATACCGAGATTGGATGCCCTAGCTAGTAGTGTTGGAAGTTTCATTCATTTGATTGGCTTATCATAATCGATGGATGGAGAGGGAGAGGAAGACCATAAAAACGATGGATTGATTGAAAGAGGAATGATATGAGCGAAAAAAGAGGGAAAGACGATTGACAGAGGAGAATGGAGAAAAATGTCGTGTTGCGCCGACCCCAAATAACACGGGACAAAAGTGCAGGAAGATAATGAGTTCTTTGAAAATAGTGGTTTTTCAGCGACGATCGCGCGAACGATCTCCCACTTATGCTACACCTCTCATGTCTCCTTACAATGCCAGACAAGATTCAAGCTCAACAGGGTCTTCTTTCCCCGCTGATTCTCCCAAGCCCTTGGCTGTGGTTTCGCTAGATAGTAGATAGGGACAGTGGGAATCTCGTTAATCTATTCATGCGCGTCACTAATTAGATGACGAGGCATTTGGCTACCTTACGAGAGTCATAGTTACGACCTGTCTGTTTAATAAAGTAGAATAGTCGATGCAAATGATCTTGAAGTTTAATGTCACAAAAATTGTAAAGTTATATTTTAATTGTGATAGTAGAATCACTAGGTATAGGGCAATACCAACTCAAAACACACAAAATACAAAACATACATACATCAAAATGTACTTATACATTATTTCGAAAGTAATTTTCCGAGTAAGCTCCATTGATTTATGTTTTATATCGCGAACATACTCATCGGTTTATTGTATCTAAGTTCAGATGTCAATCCTTTGAAAAACATCCTTTATCTCAGTTACTTTCCTCGTAATTGTATTGCTACCGCTTGCCGGAAGTCATCAGTACAGACGTACACTTTGTTTTTCCTTTTAGAATATTTATTTAAGCAGCCATTTTGATATGACGTCTACCAACTCGCACTGGGACTTCGGCTTACTTCCTTTAATAGAGAGGAGGCCTGTGTCCCAGCTGTGGGATATTATGGGTTGATTATGCTATGTTTATACAGCCGTATTAACGTCAAATGGACCCATTTCAGTTCAGGATTAAAATTAAACATGTAAGTAGGTAACAGTCCCCACACAGCTTTTCTGCTCGATACAAACTCTACTTATCTCCCTGAATAATTAAATAGGATCGCGGTAATCGGTTTTTACTTAGCCACCTTAAATGTACGGGATTTACAACCTATTTTGGGAGCCCCAACGGCTTATTGTGCTCTCCGATGCAATCTCGCGAATCGAACAGCGGAACGACATGCACATTACGCTTCCATTCGGGTTTTAATTAATATTTGTATAATATGACAGCAATCCAATTTGTTGGATAATATCAATACTACCGTAACTGACAGCGCTTGCTCTTATTGAGTATCTATCATATACAGAATGACTTTTTTATTACTTTCCAACCATAATAGGTGAACGGAGTAGAAGCAAATGACATATTAGTTTTTTTTTTTCGAAAAAAACAAATTAAAAAAAAAAAAAAAAAAAAACAAATCATACGCAGTCCGCGTAAATAAAAAAACCGCGCAAATGCGGTTTTTTTTTTTCCGTCTTTTACTTTCTTTGTTCTAATATGAGAAGTTTACTTGAAATTTGTAGCGTTTTTGATGATGGATCATTTTTTTTTCTTAACTGTGGAAAAAAGAAAAAAACTTGGTAGGTATGCCATAACTCCATAAGCTTCTACTCCGTTCACCTTATGTACCCATATTTTTTGGAAAGTGATAACAAGTCATCCGGTATAGTATAAAGGGTGTAAAACACCTCTTATCGAAGCCGAAAGGCACTTGTTCTCCACGTCATTGCGATAGTTTTATTGTTCTACACCGTACCTGGGGAACCTTCTGGTTACGGAGATATTTGGGGTCAAAGTTACATCTTTTTGACAAGTTTTTTTTTTAACAAGTTTTTAATGTTAGATTTTTACTTTAAACACCTCCACTACCCCGTACTATTCAATCCATCAGCACAATGTTTTGAGTGCGTTACATTGAGTTCTACAACAAAACGTGATTTTTCATCCCAAAAAAAAGTCGTTTCCATGCAATATTTTTTGCGTAAAGTTACAGTTTGATGTACAGAATGCTTGGTTGACGGCTTCGTGATGAGGTCTTTTACACCCTGTATACCAAATATACGCAATAAATATGATGTTTACGCGAAGGCAGTGATCATATTTGTAATACATTTTTCCTTGAACATACTGTATGTCTATATTCTTCAAAGGGTTCAGTAAACAAACAGCAAACCCTTTGAAGTATTTGCCTAAAATAATAGAGATTGGCGTATATCTGTTTACTTCGGTTTTCCCTATGTTATTATTCGTAGAACGGGGAACTGGGGCACCATTTGATCTCGACATGAGTTTGCATAATGTGTCACTCGGAGTTGGCTTGGGATATTGGAATTAGAATAAATTCCTTGATGTATACCTGTGATGAACACGATGTAACTTTAAATACTTAAATTGTGATTTCTGTTCGTAAATCAGACTAATTGACATACTATTGAAGTAATTGCACAAAGTTGACAAGATGCAATTGACGCCGATGACACTGATCTCACAATCAATGTGGCAACCTACTTAACGCAAGTAATTTGACAAGACGCACCATCGGTATCGATACAAAAGAAGAAATATATGAAATACAGGGTGTAAAAGACCTCATCACGAAGCCGTCAACCAAGCATTCTGTACATCAAACTAAGCAACTTTACGCAAAAATTATTGCTGGGAAACGACTTATTTTTTTGGGGTGAAAAATCATGTTTTGTGGTAGAATTCAATGTAACGCACTCAAAACATTGTGCTGATGGATGGATTGAATAGTACGGGGTCGTGGAGGTGTTTAAAGTAAAAATCTTACATTAAAAACATTTATAAAAAAACCGGCCAAGTGCGAGTCGGACTCGCGCACGAAGGGTTCCGTACCATTATCTATACATTAGACAAAACGGCAAAAAAATCACGTTTGTTGTATGGGAGCCCCCCTTAAATATTAATTTTATTCTGTTTTTAGTATTTGTTGTTATAGCGGCAACAGAAATACATCATCTGTGAAAATTTCAACTGTCTAGCTGTCACGGTTCATGAGATACAGCCTGGTGACAGACAGACGGACAGACAGCGAAGTCTTAGTAATAGGGTTCCGTTTTTACCCTTTGGGTACGGAACCTTAAAAAAAACTTGTCTTAAATGTGGAACTTCGACCCCCAATATCTCCGTAACTAGGAATTTCCCAGGTATGGTGTAGAACAAAAAAATGATCGCAATGACGGGGAGAACAAGTTCCTTTCGGCATCGTTAAGAGGTGTTTTACAGCCTTTATATATGGATAAAACTAAAGATATTATTAGTACTTACTTTTGTTGGTACCCATAGTGATATTCTCATGGATACCCTCGGACTATGTAGGACTCTTATTAACTAAAACCATGAGTCGGAGGCCCGGGAGATAATTTCACCATTTACCACCACCGTCCCATTACAAGTTCACTTCGTAGCTCTTAAACATCAAACTTATTTATTAAATAAAAAAAACAACGTACTCCGATAAAGCTAAGCTACCCTCCATGTAAAAGCACTCAGGCCAACGATAACATTATAACATCGGCATCGTCCAAGCTCAAGAAAGCAGTTCGTGTCCAATTTCCTGTAAACATTGACATTTATTTTTAAGCGGGGCTGAGATAGTTCGGCAGAATGGGAGAGGGAGCGATTCCGGGAGCTGCGATAGTTAAGCTAATGTTTGAAGACGGTGAGCGACCCAGTAATAGAATAGTTAGGTGGGATGGTGTACTTTCTTTAATGCTTTGAGTTGCAGCATTGACATTTTTACTAAATGTGTAATGATAATGATTCAAAGTCTTCTTCGAGCTCTTGCTCTTGGGAGTGGCCTTTGTCCGGCTGTGAGACAGTGTGGACTAGTAAAAAAAAAAAGGTGGGATAGTGAGATTAGACCGTAGGTAGAATGGTGTCCTTGATATATATTTTTTTCAGCTGCTTCATATTGACTTTTTTATTTCGACATCAACTTCATCAATAATGTATGTTACTGCACGATAATCTGTAACTTTAATGTGAGCAAAGTCGGGGGCTAAAGATTGTTTGCTACGAATTCGAATAGACATCGGTACAAGACTCAAAAACCTGCCGAAGCAATTCCTCATTCAACCGTCAACCATACGTGTAGTTTTCGACATGGAGAACATAATGTAGCTATCAAAAAAAGGTCGAAGATTGAATATCAGAAAGGATTTATATTTGTACAATTTCCCTTTAGTCTTAACGAAATCAAAAGGTATCATCATCTGCCTAGCCTTTTCCCAACTATGTTGGGGTCGGCTTCCAGTCTAACCGGATGCAGCTAATACCATGACTTAACCTGTACTTAACATGGAACGACTGCCTATCTGACCTCCAAAACCCAGTTAGTACTCGGTAATACGATACGATACCCCTTGGTGAGACTGGTTGTCAGACGTTTTGGGTCACTGACTAACTGTAACTATTGCCAAAGATCTGCATATGACAACCGGGACCAACGGCTTAACGTGCTTTCCGAGGCACGGAGGAAACCCGGTTTGTAATGGGTGGTCACCCATCCACAGACCAACTTAGGCAAGCACGGCTTAACCTAAAGATCGACCCGAGCGGCTGTTATTATTTAGCCACGGGCTCCTCGAAATCAAAAGGTATACAGCCTTCAAAAACGAAACTAGGTGAACCACTAACAAATTGGTTTTAAAAATTAAAATTGCTAACTCAACTGCTACAATATTTAAGTTAACGTTCTGCTGGGGTACCGTAACGTTGCCAACTTTATTGCGGGTAGAATTTTATTTAAACTTATCATTAACAAAGTTTGTTTTAACTAAATTACTTTGAACTTACTCCTTTTCACCTGACAGGCTCATTAAAGCTTTATTTTAAAGTAGTTTGTGAAATTAACGCGAACGCAAAGTTTATTATGAAGTTCGTATCATGAAGTGTATTATGCAGCAACGAAAACTGTATAAAACGTTGAAAATGTTACTGTAATAAAATTAACTTGTCACAGCAGTTTAATTTTGAAAATGGAGTTTCTATTACCAACATTACCTCATAATTGCCTGCCTAGCCTTTCCTAACTATGTTGGGGTCGGCTTTCAGTCTAACCAAATGCACCTGAAAACCAGTATTACACTCATCATCATCATCATCATCAGGCTATAACATTCCCACTTCTGGGACATGGGCTCCTCTCAATGAGAGCAAATGGGCTATAATCCACCACGCGGGCCCAGTGCGGATTGGTAGATGTCACATGTCTTCGAATTTTTGGTTCTAGGACATGCCGGTTTCCTCACGATGTTTTCCTTCACCGTTTTGAGAGCAGTGGTGATGAAATAAATTACACAAAGTAATGCCAGGCGCATTACTTTGTGTAATTTATTTCATCATCTGGGTTCGAACCCAGGCCGCCACCACTGGGCCACCGCTGCTCTACATCAAAAGTATTATACTAACAGAAGATAACTTCGATTTCTTTGGTCAACTAAAATTTTGTTACTCTTCTTATTTATAAACTAGTTTCAAGGTTTGGTCTTGTTAGAAAAAAATCATATAATATAATAATTAAACTTCTCATGAAAGTGGACATATACGTAGTGTTGTCAGCGATAAATTCTTCGGTGTACCTATACAGAATCTGTTTCCTATATTAAAACAACATGAAACGATACAAACAATAATATATACTTTAATTTATCTTATTAGTAATATTAGTGTAGTGTATAAGTATGAGTGTCTAGAGACTCACCGACCCCACAGTCAAACCATTACAACGGTTTTGTGGGGCTTAGTTTATAAGTCTACTTACCATGGCACAACGGGCTGATATACAAGCTGTATCGGCTCGGTGTGCCAGATCGTCTAGTTCTCATCCTCCGAGACTTTTTGTCGAATCGCACCTTCCAGTACCGCATCGAGGGTGCGCTTTCCGCCCCTCATCCGATTCGCGCCGGTGTCCCTCAGGGCTCGGTGCTATCCCCGTTAATCTTCACGCTGTTCACTAGCGACATCCCAAAGAGCAATACAGCCCAGTTAGCCCTTTTTGCTGACGACACGGCCATTTATTGCTCTGGAAGGAATCCCTCAAAAATCGCCAGCACCCTCCAAACCTCCGCAAACGCCTTAGGCGATTGGTTCCGGAGATGGAGAATAGAAGTCAATCCCGACAAGAGCCAGGCGGTACTTTTCACCAGGCCCCACCGCACTGTTCCCCCGAACCCTAGTCCGATCACCATGTTTGACAAGCCGATCCCTTGGGAGACGCAAGCCAAATACTTGGGGGTCATCTTAGACCAACGCCTAAACTTTCGAGAGCACATAAGGACGGTACGCTCGCGTGCCGCCTTCGCTCTTGGTAGGCTCCACTATGTGCTGAATGCACGCAGCAAATTGTCACTTAAGTGCAAATTGCGTATCTACACCGCGTGCATTCGGCCTATCATGACATACGCGTGCCCCGTGTTCGCGCACTCAAAACCCTACCTAATCCACAGGATGCAGACCCTACAAAACCGTTTTCTCCGAAGGGCTACGGGCTCACCGTGGTACCTTAGGAACGAGCAACTTCACGTAGATCTTAAAATCCCAACCATTCAACAGTTCATGAAACGTCTTTCTAAGAGTTTCTTTGATAAGGCCGAGAAGCATACCAACCCCTTGATCTATTCAGCCGCCCATTATGCCCCATCTAAAATCTCCAAGATTCGCCGCCCCAGGCATACATTACTCATTCCCGATGACCCCACCACCCTCATTCAAGAAAGCTGTAGGGAAAGTAGCACTCTACGTAAAAACAAACACAGATACAAACCGCGAACTCGAAACCGACCCCGCCACCGTGACGTACCGCGAGCGCGACCCCCCTGTAACATCACCGACCGACCCTTGCTCGACGAGCCAGCCCGCGCCGCTGAGCATGCAGCTTCAAATTCCCAAAATAATAATCCGACCCAGCCACCCTTGCTGCCCTCCCTCAATGACTCACTAAGCCGAGGCCCGAACTCCACAGGGAGTGCCCTTAGTGTTGTTCATTTAATTAAAAATCCTAGCTTGTAAGCCCTGGCTGGGGGCCTTAAAGTAATTTTTGGCCACCACAGGATAGTCCGGTTAAGCAGTTTGACAACCTTAACGTGTTGTGTCTGCGAGTGGTCCCATCTAAAAAAAAAAAAAAAAAAAAAAAAAAAAAATTTGATTAATAAAAAATATTTAAAAAAAACTCCTCCTCTTCCAAGTACCAACCCATCCATAAACCCAGCAACTACAAATCACATCCGAATCTCATTAAGAATTCCATCCATCAAATATTAGCTTGCTGTCCCAGGTTGGCGCGAATTACCTGTGTAATCCTGCTGTCCCTCAAACATCGAGATAACACCGTAGATTACAGCTACCCTTGTTCAACACCTCACGTCATATCCGTCAATCATTAATAATATTGCTGAGATACGTTTTGGGACCGAGTTGTGGAAGGTAGCGTTGGAAAGTCTTGTCTTTGATGACAATTTTAATTGATGAATGATGATGCTGTCTATGTCTGTTGTGCCGTGTGGTATCCGGCAGAGTAGAATAGAATCAACCCATTACACTCACGGGTGTCGTATAAGGCGACTAATGTCTGAGGCAGAACACCTTGCGCCTCCGTAGACCAGAGAATGGGCAGCAGCGTTTTCTGTCTAGTCTTTCATCACTGCGATCTCCAATCCGCCTGCCAAGCGTGGAGATTACGGCAAATTCCTCCCATCATGGGAGAAGCTTATGTCCAGAAGTGGACGTTATGGGCTGTTTTTGTTGTTGTTGTTGATGCTGTCTATAATGTCGCAATACTAAAGAAACGATGGATTGATTGGGTGAAAGACGATATGGAAGGGGACGACAATCAATAGAGACGTATTCAAGATGACATGCGTTGTCCACCCCAAATAAACAATTGCGTTATGCATTACCTGGCCTAGTAACAACCTATTAGTCGTAACTTGAAATCTGCTAGCGTTATAGCTGATTGGTAAACATTACAAAGAAGTGTCTCTCCTTGCCTTCTGAAAATCACCAGTTTAAATATTGTGTGTATTCCCAAAATATTGGGAAAATATTTCGTTTTCAGCCAGTTGTCCTCCGTACCAATAAGGATGACAAGTGACTGAAAAAATCATATCTTACCACCTGTGTGTGCATTAATAGTAGATTATACAACAAGTGAATAAAAAGAGAATTTAATTCGAAGGACTAAGTTGGATCCCGAGAGCAGCGGAGGATTCTAGAGTAGAATCCTGAGCGGAACGAAGGATACAAGAACCGAGATGATTTTTTCTTTCACCAGTTGTGTACTCTACTTTTTACCATTGACTGCGAGAAAATATATCGAATATACTTAGTAGTTATTTATACTTCTCAGGGGTTAATTAAACCAGCCACTCGGGTCAATCTTCAAGGTTAAGCCACGCTTACCATGGTCGGTCTGTGGATAGGTGACCACTAATTCATTACATACCGAGTTTCCTCCGTACGTCGGAAAGTACGTTGTGATCCGATTGGAAGTCGCTCCATGTAAAAAACTGAAATTAGAACAATATTCGAAATTCAGTGTTATATTCTTGTTGGCACGTTTTATTTTTTCATAATTATTCCTTGTTCCAAATTCAAAATGTATATATTCACTCGGTGAGTAAAAGAGCGTTTTATTTACTGATAGCGATGAATAAAATTCCCTTTTTCAAGTGGCAATGGTAAAAATTCATTCTTATTATCGAGGGTAATGTACGTTAAAGTCATGCTGGCCATTATTACTATCCTCTCCACAGTTTCACTTCAGTCCCCAACTCGTAAGTTTCAAGTTTACTGTACTACTCAATTTCAACTAGCCTACCCTCATACGCTAGCTGCCGTTATTCAAATGAAACAAGGGCCAGTCCTGTTAACATATAGCGGACGTGGCCCGCAGTTAATAGGCGGGTAATTTGTTGTGTCCCAACACTAGAGATACCGGAGCCGATCGGTCTGCGTCGTTCGCCACTTAGCTTCGTTAACTGGTGGTATAGACAGGTACATAGGTATAGATGTATAAGAGAAGACTAGTGGTTGTCTTGTTATGGTAAAAAACTTGTTTCTGGGTTTCGTTTGTAGACGGTCTAAGACATAGCAAGCGATAATATGTCATCATCATTCTGCTCTGGTCGAATGTTACTTGGGGTCGGCGCAACACTTTTGGTGCCTTCCATTCTCCTCTGTCATCCGTCATGCTATCAATTACTTACTTCTTTTTAGCTTTTTTTACGTTTTTTTTACCTTTTGAGAAACCCTAAAAAAGGAACCCTTGTAAGATCACTTTGTTGTCCGTCCGTCTGTCACCACCGATTTTCTCAGGAACGGGTGGACTTAGCAAGTTGTCCCTATTACGTGTATAAAAATCAAGGTCCTGAGTCAACATGATAAAAAGATATGGGCAAATTTAAATTTTCGCAAAAAATCGTTCAATTTTTTTATTTTTCGAAATTTTCTCTTTACTTGTGACCTTGCTTTTAACCAAAATTGACAGTTCCAGGTTCTTTCATATCATTCCTCACACAATCCGTCCATCGTTGGTCTTCCTCTCCGTCTCCATCCATCAATATTTATATTCGAGCGAGCGACAATAACAATCGTCAGACTTCTGTAGCTACAACCCGGTCACATTATCTCGAGACCTCGCTGGAATGCGAACTTTTCATCATTTTAATCATATCATTATAATAATATTACCTACATTAAATTAATTAACACAATATTTGTTTTGTTGGAAATCTTATTGTTTATAATAATATCCTACTAGAGGATACTTGTTGTGTGTGCGCACATCATATCAGAGCGCCGACGCGACGTGACGTCATCGACGCCAGGTCTCGAGATAATGTGACCGGGTTGTATCTGTAGACAACTCATGTAGTAGAGTAGTTGATGATATTAATTTATTCTCGCATACAGTAATAAGAAACAATGGAGCAATAAATTATTCGTCTCCAATTTTCCATCCATTCGAAATGGAACAACGTAGAAAAGTTACCTACTGTTACGTAATTGTACTTCTAAATAGAATAAAATAAACAACTCAATATTCGTTAACAGTCCATTAAAATTAAATTGCCACCTGTTAATAAGTCGTCCAAACAATTTAACTTCAAACACATCAATAACGAAACAGATGACAAACAGAACTTAAAAGAAACAGCGAACTCAATACAAAAACATCACTTTCAGTCTTTTGATTTAACACAAAGAGGCCGAAAGTGTTCTCTCAAAATGTTCCTTTATGTCTTGAGACTGTCGCGTCTCAAGAAAAATGTTCGTAAACTCAAGCAAGTTAATATGACTTGAATTCGTATGAGGATTTGCAAACATGGGGTTATTGATACTGTGTTAGGTTTTATTGAGTGTGTAAGTTCGGGGTTATGTGGTAAAGTAGATTCTTATATTAGATGCAAACTGTCAATAAACGGATGGTTGCAGAAGTATTTTTTTCGAGGAGTCGGGGTTTTATCACGGTATTTGGTCTAACCCAAAAACTTCTGAAAAATCGGGATGATGACTGACTAAAACAAATATGATGCTGTTTAGTCTGTCAGTTAGATTATCGAAAAATATTAAATTAATATAAAAAAATATATTAAATTAATAAAAATTGACGAAGAAAAAACGCGTCAAAGATCATGAGTGGGAGCTTGTGACATCACTTTCCGGTAAAAAGTGTACTCAAATATGACGTCACACGAGTTTTCGACGCACTGTATCGTCCGCATTTTTTGTTTACGTGAAAAATGAAAAAATATATGTCCAATAATTTTTCGAAATCTATCTGACGGACTAATTAGTTTTTTTTTTGTTATCTACCCTATTGGATAAGTTCTCTAAATTATGACTTAAACCGCATCTAAATGTCTTTGCCATATAGACAGACTTAAAAATAATCTTTTAATTACAATGTTTATAGATTTAAGTGGATGCCTCGGAGATCACGGATCTGATGAGTCAAATAGGCAGTCGCTCCATGTAAAATACTAGGTATTCAGCTGCATCCGGTTAGACTAGAAACTAACCCCAACATAGTTGGGAAAAGTCAGACAGATATGAGTGGTTTACTTAACAAGTCATCATCATCTGCTTACAACAACAACAGCCCATAACGTCCACTGCTGGACATAAGCCTCCCCCGTGATGGGAGGAATTTGCCGTAATCTCCACGCTTGGCAGGCGGATTGGAGATCGCAGTGATGAAAGAATAACAGAAAACGCTGCTGCCCATTCTCTGGTTTACGGAGGCGCAAGGTGTTCTGCCTCAGACATTAGTCGCCTTATACGACACCCGTGACTGTAATGGGTTGGTTCTATTCTACTCTGCCGGATACCACACGGCTGATCATCTGCTTAGCCTTTACCCAACTATGTTGGTATCGGCTTCCAGTCTAACCGGATGCAGCTGAATACCAGTATTTTATATGGTGCGACTGCCTATCTGACCTCCACAACCCAGTTAGTACCGGGTAATACGATACCCCTTGGTAAGACTGGTTGTCAGACTTGTTTTTTGGGCCACTGACTACCTGTAACGGCTGTCAAAGATCTACAAATGACAGCCGAGACCAACAGCTTAACGTGCTTTCCGAGGCAAGGAGGAAACTCGGTATGTAAGGATGGTCACCCATCCACAGACCAACCTAGGCAAGCACGGCTTAACCTAACGATCGACCCGAGCGGCTGTTATTATTTAGCCACGAGCTCCTCACTCCTCAGGCTTACTTAACAAGTACGTAATGAAAATGTACTTACATACTTATACTGTGGATCAATACTCTCAAATGGAGCAGGAATTCTGTACGTATATTAGTACTTACTCGTACATAATTAGATTTTAAAATCGTATATATACGAGGCTCTTAGAGTACTTAAATATGGATTAAGACCGTTTTAACTAGCTCTTAGCGAGGAAATGAGGTTACTATTAAGTTATTAAAACGTAGAAGAGAAATATATGTTGGTAATTGTATCAGAAAATTTTATAGGTATAATACCTAAAACCTACGAGTTTGTGGATTTTCTAAATAAGTTAAACCAGCTGCTGCCCGCGACATTCGTTCGCGTGTTTTTTTTTTATACATGAGACCCTAATTTTTGCCGAGTTACTCCTTATTACATTAGCTATTTGCTAGTAAAAGTCCCGACAAAATCGGTGCAGCCGTTTTGGAGATTAGCCGAAACAAACAGACAGCTAGATACAAAAAAAATATGTTTTATTGTTACAAGTACCGCTTATACTTTCATGTGCAATCAGTAAAAAGCAGTTATTTTGAAATAACTTCAATTTTATTTATTTGTATAAATAATACCTACGAGTTTATGGATTTTCTATACAACATTATTTTTAGTATATGTGAAACCTGAATATAGTTTGTTCAGAATAAGCTACTGAATCGATTCCAATCATTTTTACACCATGTTATATGTTGTAAAAATGATTGAAGCCGTGTGGTATCCGGCAGAGTAGAATAGAACCAACCCATTACACTCACGGGAGTCGTATAAGGCGACTAATGTCTGAGGCAGAACACCTTGCGCCTCCGTAGACCAGAGAATGGGCAGCAGCGTTTTCTGTTAGTCTTTCATCACTGCGATCTCCAATCCGCCTGCCAAGCGTGGAGATTACGGCAAATTCCTCCCATCATGGGAGAGGCTTATGTCCAGCAGTGGACGTTATGGGCTGTTGTTGTTGTATATGTTGTACCAAAAATATTTAAAAACGACGGACAACCAGGTATACCAACAAGCTTATAACTTTGAGATTTTTGATGGTAGAGTTGTGTGTACATAGATTCTTTACATAAAAATATTAGACACGTGTTTCGGGTTTCGCATACACTAAAACTAATTTTGTGTAAGTTAAATGAGTACATTTCTGGTAGAATCTAACGAATTTCAATCCGTCTAATATCTTACACAATGTTGTGATTTCAACCCTTTAGGGTTAAATTGAATCCATCCATTCAGACAATACAAAAGATAACTTTCTACCCCAGCCAGTCATTAACAAAGAATAGAAATATAACTCCTTTAACTGTTAACACCAACTAACATGAGAGTTAAAACCAAATCTATTGTACCCTTAACTTCAGTCAACTTCGCCCAACTTGAGATTGTAGTGCTATTACCCAGGTTTTAACATGCAAATTAATTCAGCACCCTTAATACAATCTACCCTCTGAAGTTGAGTGAGCTAATAACTCTGAAGAAGACGAGTATAATTTAATTTTTAACTAAGAACTTGTAGGGCTTCTCATGGTAATTTAAAAAGAACGGAGAAATCTAATCTCGAGGGAGGAATTAAGATAATTTTGTGTTCGGATCTCCCTCCATCTTGGATTCGTCATCTGTCGGCGCTTCTACCTGAATCAATTTTGATATTTTGAGGAAAAAATATGCAGGAGGTTTTCATTTTATTTATCTTCACAGCTGCTGTTTTTAATCTTAATGTATTTTTGGTTATTTTTAAGTAACGGCAGAGTATAATTTTAATAAATGTTTTGTAAAAAAAAAACCAGATTCCAGACCCAGGCAGGCGCATTACTTTGTGTAATTTATTTCATCACCGCTGCTCTCAAAACGGTGAAGGAAAACATCAATCCGCACAAGGCCCGCGTGGTGGATTATGGCCCATTCCCTCTCATAGAGAGGAGGCCTGTGTCCCAGCAGTGGGAACATTAATAGGCTGATGATGATGATGATGAAAAAAAAAATTGATTATGTATAATTTTATTCATAGTATCTTTAGTTCTTTATTTTATGAAACTTAAAAAGAATTTTCAAAATTCATCGCCTGAAATAGATAAATAATGGACGAACGTTTAAAGCCTGGAAAAACCCAATGGACGCTCGACTTGTGTTGCCTAAAAATGTTCTTTTGCTACAAAAAGGGCGGCACCTAATGCAAGTAAAACTGGTTGCCGCCATTATACAGTGACCCCTAGCAGTAAGCTAATGTCACCTTTCAGTTGAATATCGATTTTGTACGCAGAAATACTGGCTTGTAATCACCACTGGTAAAAATAGTAGGCGCTTACATGAAATTTCTTTGTTGAAAAAATCATGCGTACTTACAGACTATAAACCAAATTGTAATCGGTGGTCATCTTATATAATGTTCCCATTGCTGAAACACAGGAACTAAACGAAAAAAGTGGACTGTAATCCACCATGCGAGCCCAGTGTCGGTTGGAGAATCGTGTCGGTTGGAGAATTGTCACATGGAATTATAAGTTCTGGGACATTGCCGGTTTCCTCAAAAACCCTCCTCCACAAACAACCTCTATTAAATTCTAACATTCCCAAAAAGAGATAAAACCATTCATCTAAACCTAAAGCAAAGTCTAAAACTACGTAAAAGATAAACGTCCATTCGTCCACCAAATAAAAGGAATCGAAATCCGTGACTTAAACCAATTTATCTCCTGAAGACAGCGTTTAACTTGAATTTAAATCCAAGACTTGGTCGGAATGGAGGCAGACACTTTGCTACAAGAGTTGAATTTTACACCCGCTAACACTTAAAGACAGTTAAAAAAAAGTAAAATCTTTAATGGCGGGTACCTCGAGTTCTGTAGCTTGAAAGACTTGCCGAGGAAATGTCCTGGTATCCTCTGAATGCTTTGTGAAATAAAGAAATAAGTCGCTTCCATTTGACTGCCACTGAATTCTTTGAAGGCTCTCTCAAATGCTCCTCTATTTTTGTATATTTGGACGATTTGTTTGGAGCTATTTATTCTAAATAATATTTTTCGTTAAGATCGCAGGAAACGGATGGACGCATAGAACAGAGAAGAGTGTCAGAAGAAAGGGGAGGCCTAAACCCAACAGTGGGTGATTCCGGGCTGAAATAGTGATGTCGAATATTAACCATTTGCATTGAAAACAAGTTGCCGTGTGGTATCCGGCAGAGTAGAATAGAACCAACCCATTACACTCACGGGTGTCGTATAAGGCGACTAATGTCTGAGGCAGAACACCTTGCGGCTCCGTAGACCAGAGAATGGGCAGCAACGTTTTCTGTTAGTCTTTCATTACTGCGATCTCCAATCCGCCTGCCAAGCGTGGAGATTACGGCAAATTCCTCCCATCATGGGAGAGGCTTATGTCCAGCAGTGGACGTTATGGGCTGTTGTAGTAGTAGCATTGAAAACATATATTTGTACAGTTACTGTGTTTAACACGGTGAATTAACCCCAGAGTCGGTAAACCCTAAACAAAAAACACACAGTCGTGCGTTTATTCCCACTTCAAAACACACAGCTAAAGGTAAAATTTTCTCCACGCCATTCCAGAAGGTTTAAGTATCAGATAGCATAAAGTGCGGAAATACTTCAACATTCCCTTACCTCAACCCCTCGACAAGTATATTCAAAACATTTACACGCAAAACAACAGACTTCCAAGTATGCTTTGACAAATAACCCGAAAAAAAAAAAATTTGCAAAAAAGAGCAAAAATATGGTACACCCACCACAGTAAGCACGATTCCACGAATGTTTTTAAAAAAGTCGGAAGTAAAAAAAACGTTGGTATCGCATTATGGTGGAAAGTCGAGGAACTGCATACGATAGCGGATAATTTCAGCAGGAGTTCCGTAGAAGTGGGCACACGCTACCTTCCCAACTACTAGTTTTAACAGTAATTGTCGGGTAAAGTATAACAAATTTTGTTGTAACACACTTTGTAGTTGGGGCTTGGTGCATTCGCGAAATTGTATGGGTGTTAATAGTAGCTGCCTGTTAGATGTTGCTGCAAATTGGACTTTAAATTGGATTAGAATTTCTACTGAAACTGTATTGTAAATGCATTTCAGAGGAAAGTATGTTACACGTAAATGACCTTTTGGTGAACTGTGCCATGCTTAGGGGAAGTTTATTTCAAAATGACATTTCCACGAAATTAAATCGAAATAGATTGCCTGATTAATCGACTGAAAATGTTCTACTGAATGTAAGACCGCGAACCCGAAGACGTTGCGTTGGAAGGCCTCCTACTAGGTGGACCGATGACCTGGTGTAGGTTGCTGGGATCAGCTGGATGCGAGTCGCACGGGACTGGTCAATGTGGCGACACTTGGGAAGGCCTATGTCTAGCTGTGGACGTCTTCTTGCTAAAATGATGATGAATGTAAGTCTATCATGTTACATGAGACATCTGACCTTTCACCACTGTTATAACCTACACCTAAAACCGGTTTATCTTGTACTTAAAAACCCTAAAAACGGTACCGCACATAAAAATGTGCAATCCTACACGATGTCAATGTTTTTCCTCACTTTTACTACAGGGAACCGTGAGAGATAACCCAGAAGTGTCGTTTTATTTATCTTATATTGGACTGGGACCTTTTTACCGTGGACACGAAAGAAAATTCGCAACACTTAATTTTTTTGCGGACGTTACTTTGTCCTTCGCGTAAACGCAAGACAACGGTCTCGCATTTTGAATGTATTTTAATAATAATAAGAAACCCTACGCCTTTATTAAGGGAAATGTCCATGATTTTCTCTCGAGAAAGAGTACTTTCAAGACTCATGTTTTTATGTAGAGTGTCATGCTGACTGTCATAAATCAGACGGTTGACAATGACGGGTAAAAATGGAGATTTGCTTAAAAAGTATGCACTAATTCCATTAATTGCCCAAAAATTAATTAGCCTTACTCCAAAAATAATGCACTTTTCTGTCGTATACTCACTTTTAGTAATAAAGTAAATATTTAACCTTGTGAAATTAAGACATTGTTTTCAGAAAACGAATTTACCTACACAATAAACAACATGTAAATTTCTGTTATTCATTCTTATATTGTTTTGTTCTAGGTAAGTCTACTAAGAAATTACTTCTGAAAAAAATCCGTGCGTGCGGAACCCAAAATAGATAGACAGCAAAAAAAGGTAAGTCGTTTATCATCTAAAAATGCTCTCGAAATAATGAAAATGTTGCCCCTTTTTTTTTCAATACGCACCCTTAAACGTGGTTCATCCATCATAGTGAGGGAGTTCCCGGGATCTGCTTAATCGAGTCATTTCTGTAATCTTTACTGCAGATGCGCCGAATCGATTTTCACAGCACTATGGAATTGTGTAGTAATAGAATAGTGCTGTGAAAATCAATTCGAGTTTAACTTTAACCGATGATATAAACATCTTTGGAGCAGCAGCTCCGAGTTGCATGTCGTATATAAGTCGTGGGATATCGACATCAGGCTATCTTAATACCACCAACTTTGTTTAACTTATTTCATCACCCACTTTGCTCTCAAAACGGTGAAGAAAGCATATTAGAGATACCGTCATGTCCTAGAACCAAAAAATTTCAGACATGTTTTTTTTATTTTGATTTTGACCATCCCGTACTGCCTAGGCTGGACTAGGCTGATCATGTTATGTTAAATTTAGGGATAATAAAGGTTAGTTACCCTTCATCAGCGACTTTATGGACCAGTAGCTCTTCCAGGCGTTCTCGACTCGGCGCCAATTCATTCATCAACGTGGAATTCTTGCAAGAGGAAAGTTTTAGTATATATTTAACAAGCGGGCGAACTCGCGGGCATCATCTAGTTTATAATATTAGTAGGAAGTACAAAAAGTAGGGCTGAGGTAGTCTCTGAAAGAAACTAGCTGATGCCCGCGGGTTCGCCCGCTTGACAAATATATACTAAAACATTCCTCTTGAATCACTCTATCTATTAAAAAAACTCGCATCGAAATAGGTTATATAATATAGTAGTTTTAAAGATATAAGCATACATAGGAACAGCCAGACGTGGAAGTTTGTGAGTATGGATGGATATTTGTTACTCTTTCACGCAAAAACTGCTGAACAGATTTGGATGAAATTTTGCACACAGATAGTTTATAACCTGGATTAACACAAAGGATACTTTTTAACCCTGTAGTAAGATTCCTTGGGACAATTATCAAACATCACGCGGGCGAAACCGTTGGCAGAAGCTAGTTGGTCTTAACTTTAACTTTATCTCGATAATAATAATATTAGCATTAGCATGATGACTGTTCGAAGGAGTGAAATCTCCTGACATACAAATTCCATTCCCCCCACTAAAATATGAATAGACTAATTCAGTTCTTTATTTAAATCGCATTTTCCGCACTGGCGAGCATTCGTTCCGTTGTTTCGGTTTTATCTTTTTTTTTACCGTGTAGTTTGTTTTCCGTGCCAGTAAGTCTTTGGAGCTGGCCAGTATCCGTCCTTGGCAGTTTGCCCAGCAAGTCTCTGATTACATTCGAAGGGGATTCGATTTCATTTTTCGAATATAACACTTGACTGTTGTGAATGGATATGCCACCTTCGAATATACCTACAGTGTGTATCAAAAATGTGTCCTCCCAACCGATTGCTTGCTAAAATTTTGCACACACTTTGGTTGTGGTGACAATAATCTGTTGATTGTAGAATCGGTCAAACATAGAATCTGTCGGTTGTAGAATCTCTCAAACATAGAATCTGTCGATTGTAGAATCTGTCAAACATAGAATCTGTCGATTGTAGAATCTGTCAAATGTAGAATATGATGTCATAAGTAGAATCTGTCAAATGTAGACTAAACGATTTTTATGACAGATAGGATTTGAACTTGCAGCGCATTTGGATCGTCTCCACACGAAAGAACTCTTCAACGGTTAATACGGATACTTTTTATATACTTCCATTTTGAAAACCTGAACCTAATGTTTTTCTTTTTTTTTAAGTTTTTTTTTTTCGACTACTCTCATTCCACACTTATTTTATCTTCATAAATATGTTCAACAGGGGGATCTTTCATTCAGGTAAAATTTAAGTGAAAAGACTATAACTGGGGTTGTGTCGACTAGGCTAGATATCGATGTTTTCCGATGTAAAATAAAAAAAACTTTAATTTATTCTCGTAGCTCTTAGATACCCGCAATTACAGACACAATTAAAGTAACAATGCACCGTTCCCTTTCGGGAACGGCTGGGGACATACGGGTCATCAACTCATCAATTTCCGATACACACTGTAGATAGAACGCACTTACCTACTTTTAGCCTGTGTAAATGTGTCGTATTTCCCGACTGTTTATCGGTCAATCTCGCTAAATGATCGGCCGGGCCATATTTGTGGTTCCGCATACTATTAGCTGGACTATTTACTTGTGTGGTTTCATTTGTGTGGCTGTAATGCAGTCACCAACTGAATTTTGTTGAAATAATAAAATGAATACTATATATGAATGATTCAAGCTGTATTGCTTTTAAGAATTACACACATTAGTCTAATTTGGTAATTATCAATATTATAAACGTGTTAAACCAATAGAAAAAACGTATATGACTGTTTTGATTGCAGTAAAATAGCTGTTTAAATCTCTATTTTGAACTGTAGGTACATAAACTCACGTATTAGCCAATGGGGTCGGGTAAACTAAGGTTATTAAAAATAGATAAATATATCGACTGACTTTTGCCTTAAGGCATTGACGGTTAATGGCACGTGACGTTTAAATAAATAAATATACAACAACAAAAAAAAATAGTAGTAGTAGTCAGTATAAAATAAAATAAAAGCTTAAGGGGACTACATGATATAAACGCGAGTTTTATAATGCAAAAAAGCATATGATTCACTGCAATAAACAAAACCAGAAAATATATGATATTCTTCAGGATATATGCTAGTACGATAGTTTTTTTAAAACATAATACAACTAATTTTATTCGAAAAAAAAAATCACGAACTTATGTCTAAAAAAATTATTTTATCGAGTAAAAACCATACTAAAATACATGCGACCATTTTGATTTTTTGGCAAATAATTCTACAAGCAACATATTAGCCTGTGATGCTAATATGTGATATTTTAGTTTTTTTATCCAATCAAAAGATTTTTTGTAAATCGCAAAAAAACACTCATTTCGCACTATTCGGCCCGCAGTGACTGACGTAAGCGTAACAACCATTTTGTAGTGCAAGCTGATTAGAACTTTACTCTAACAGGATTTCAAACGAAGTTTGAACCACCACAAATATAATTGCTAATTTAGCTCCAGTCGCCTTAAGTAATAAAAAAACCTTCATAAGTCATGATTTTAAAAAATATAAGCTTCTAATACAACTTAAAAGAAGGCCCAACCGCATGCCAAGTTGCGTTTACAAGACTTTGGACAAGTGGCCAGCACCCTTTGCCAAATTGCAGCTGCAGCCTCGGATTCAGTGCCACTTGGTAATATGGACGCCCGGCGTAATTCAACCACTTGCAATATGATATAAAAGCTGCAGTTAACATAGTTTTTTTTTAACGAAATAAGAGAAAATGTGGGACTACTTAGAAATACGTAATTATTTTGATTTTGTTAAGATTATTTTTCTACTCGAAAAACATTTCTGTTTTCATTTGTAATGGATAGGGTTCGATTAACCGGTACGTACAGATTGGGGACTCTCTGCGACACCAATCTCTTGACAGACAGTGTACTGAAGTATCTAAAATCTATCAAAAAAAAAAAAGATTGTCTGTAAAGTCGGTTTACGGACGATTATTTTACGTGATAACGTAATTTTTCATGATATTAGTGATTTTAACTTAAAAACCATTTCCAACCATTAATAAATTTTGTGATTTTTACTTCAAAAATTAAGGACTTTCCATACACAACTTCATCCCCTTTTTTAACTCTTTGGGGGCGGAATTATCAAAAACACTGAGACACGTATTAATTCATTTTCAATCGTCAGCCTAAACACAACAATTTAAAATCCTAACTTTAAAACTGACGGACTTTCATACAAACTTTCATCCCCCTATTTAACTCCCGGGGTTGAATTTCGAAAACTTCTTTCTTTCTTATTCCTCGTCTACATTATAAAGGGGACCACTGTGCAAAATTTCAGTTTTCTAGGTCCAAGGGTTTGGGCTGGGCGTTGATCGACTGGCGCGCGGAACGGTGTGACACTTTTTCGTGCGTGCAGCCGGTGTTATAAATCGTATAAGACGTTATCACGTCAAAAAGTATCTTATTAGTCCGTCCCAGTTAGTCTCATCCAATACAGTTTTAACCTTATTCGCGCTTTCCATTTCTTATTCTTCTAATCCCCAACAGTTTCTTACTAAAGAAAGAAATAATGTTCATTTAATTTCAGAACTTGTCAGTCAGCAAGCTCTCAACAACCCCCTCCCTAATATTTCGACTGCCCACATGCTACAAAATATTGCTATGACCAATTTGCCTGCCAAACATGGCAATATCGCCAATGGCGTCCATTCGTTGCAATGTTGTATTGAACAGGTCCTATAGACAAAACGGATGACAAAAGCGTTTGGTGGTTAACGGTCACGAGCCAACATTTTGTATACGGAATTACTTTTATACATAGTTCAGTTGAAAGTGCAATGTAGAATGTTTTATTTAGAGTTTTTGTGTTGTTTTAGCCATGAAAATATAAGCTCAGCTGCATAAGTTGTTTTTGATATTTTGTTTGTTACAACCAGGCAGTTTTTGCTTTTAATTCTTGCTGTATCTTTTCTCCAATCCGCCTGCCAAGCGTGGAGATAACGCCAAAATCCTCCCATCATGGGAGGAATTTGCCATTTCATTATGTCCAGCAGTGGACGTTGTGGGCTGTTGTTGTGGTGTGGTGGTGTGGTATCTTTTCAGCTTTTAAAAAAGATTTAACTGTTTCTGAATTATGAAACCAGCTTTTCAGGCAAAATACCTTTTATAGCTACCTACGTACCTAAAATAAAAATAACAAAGAAACAGCTCCCGATCAGAGACTAATTTGAAATTTGCAAAAATAATGATAAAGTATAAGCAAAGATTTAAAACGCACTTTCAATTTAATTTTACGCAATTTAAACGCAATTTCACCCGAACCTGGTAGAAAATGTTCACGTTTCTGTTTCGATTTCATTGACGATGCAACAGTATTTTAGGAGATCCCTACTGATGTTGATAAAACAGGGTGATTCTATTGGGATGAGGAAATAAAGCCGACCGCCGTGAATGTTCGTTAAGCACTGATTTATTGTAAGATATTTTTCCATATTATTTGCAATATAAGCTACAAATGTGTGTAGCATGCACGTATGCGTAGCATATGTATGTGTAGAATGCACGGCGCGTGGCTCGATACAGGTACGGTTCGACAAGTACTCTTGCTCACTGGTCCTCCGAAATTCATTCGAGATCACTCGTCTCATTTTAAAATCATTGATTCGACCTAAGTACGATCATGGCACATATTACAATTTAAATCCTGGAGTGTAGGCAGAGGCACCCAACATACTCCAGTAATAGGTAAGGTGACTCAACGAATTTGCGGTATTCAATCCCATCTCCCCGAGACACATTACAAAGTCGCAGGTGTTAACAATTATAATATTCTTGAGATGCTTCAGATGCTTTAAAACTAGACATTCTTTAGAAACTAATATGGGTGTAAAGCAATATATTTATGTACATTCTACACTTGATCAACACGTCAGTTCAACACCTGCCGATGACGTCTGTTAGTGACGTTGGCATTTAATTGAACTGGACGTAACGTTTCACGCCTGTGATAAATTAATATGTGATAGGCAAATCTAAATTTGTAGCTAAAGGTATAGTAGATCAACATTACTAGTACTTACACAAACATATTGTGATTCCAGATTCGTAGTCTATTCTACCTTTTGGGATTATGAGTAAAGATTTATTTCTTCTCGTTCTGTTCTGGGACGCAGCTACTCCAAATACGCTCAACTCTGGTATCTTAAACTGTATGTCTGCGAATTACACTTTCAGTCAAGTTATATACGTATACATTGTAAAACATTTAAAATAAAATCGTCTTCCGTCTGATCCGGGACTGCCTCGATGATCTAGTAGCCGCAAAGGTGACAGCTGAGCATGAGGTCCCGGGTTCGATTCTCAGGTCGGGCAAAAGTGTTATTGAGTTTTCCATCAGGAATTTCTCAATAATAATAATAATAATCATTTATTTGCTAAAAACATCATAACATTCTTTCATACCATAAAATATGGTAATGTTATTATTATGAACAAACATGTTTTGCTTAATAGATGTAAGCGTGCAAATACATGCATAACGAAACAATCAGTCATCATGCGATTTTATGTTCCAGGAACTCCCTAACACTGTAAAAACTATTAGCAGAAAGCCATTTGTATAATTTATTTTTGAACATTCTTGTATTTAATGTTTTTAATTCATTTGGTATTCTATTGTATACCTGGACACACATAAACATACAGCTTTTATTATATTTCGCAAGCCTTGGTAGGACATCTAACACGAGCCTGTAGGGGTCGCGCCTGCTGCGAGAATTCACATCGCTTGCTTTCGCAAACAATTCCCTATGCCTCCACACAAACAAACAAATTATGTATATTATAGCAGCCTCGGTGTCTGAATTTGTAATTTGTAAATGTGAAACGTAAGAACATCTCTTTAACACCTCTTCATAGCGCACCCACTATTTATGTAAACACCTATGTTTCACAAATAAACTGATTGATTGATCTTAGGTACCTGTGTGAAACATAAGAACATCTCTTTAACACCTCTTGTAATTACAAATCTCCTTATCCTTACATACTCATTTAAATCCTTCGTTCAATTTAAAGTAAACACAATCGTCTAGAAGCGAGCTCGGCGCCAATTCTAGTAAATCGATACTCTTACTTGAAGAGAGATCGAGTACTCGAGTCCCGACGCCGACTCGTGAGCTTACACCTACTTACCTGTACGTGTCGGGGTAATTCTTTCTAGAATGTTCCTAGGTATGTGTCGCTTTATCGAAGGTATATCTTTCATGAAAATTTGTTGCGAGTTTAAAGATTTCTAGTTTTGATATGTCTTGTGCACTAGTTGATGTTGCTATGTGTTTGACTTGTCCATCATCTGCCTAGCCTTTACCCAACTATGTTTGGGTCGGCTTCCAGTCTAACCGGATGCAGCGGAATACCAGTATTTTACATGGAGCGACTGCCTATCTGACCTCCACAACCCAGTTCGTACTGGGTAATACGATACCCCTTGGTAAGACTGGTTGTCAGACTTTTTGGGTCACTGACTACCTGTAACGACTGGCAAAGATCTGCAAATGACAGCCGGGACCAACGGCTTAACGTGCTTTCCGAGACACGGAGGAAACTCGGTATGTAATGGGTAGTCACACATCCACAGGCCAACCTAGGCAAGCACAGCTTAACCTAAAGATCGACCCGAGCGGCTGTTATTATTTAGCCACGAGCTCCTCGTTTGACTTGTCCATTGGCTGTAAAGTCACGAAAAAATTTAAAAGTAATCAAAGTTTTAGCTAGCAGAACATTGTAATTTGTTTTAACTTGTGTTTTGTCTGGGTCACCAAGATACAGGCTGTGCCTAGTTTGGGACACGCTGTTAATCCTGTCAGTATTCTGTTGCAAGCTAATAAAATGAATTTTAAAGTTTTACATGATTAAAATCATAAAATGTATTAGGAATTTCTCAGTAACAGAGGCTGGAATTGCGCCTGGTTGATGGCAATAATATATATATAACTAGCTGTTGCCCGCGGCTTCGCCCGCGTGAAGTTCGGTTACTGTCCCACTGGATCTTACTAAAGGGATAATAGTGTCCTACATGTTAATCCAGGTAATAAACTCATCACAATTATTATCATCTCTATCACAATCACTATCACAATCACTATCACTATCACAATCACTATCACAATCACTATCACAATCACTATCACAATCACTATCACAATCACTATCACAATCACTATCACAATCACTATCACAATCACTATCACAATCACTATCACAATCACTATCACAATCACTATCACAATCACTATCACAATCACTATCACAATCACTATCACAATCACTATCACAATCACTATCACAATCACTATCACAATCACTATCACAATCACTATCACAGTCACTATCACAATCACTATCACAATCACTATCACAATCACTATCACAATCACTATCACAATCACTATCACAATCACAATCACTATCACAATCACTATCACAATCACTATCACAATCACTATCACAGTCACTATCACAGTCACTATCACAATCACTATCACAATCACTATCACAATCACTATCACAATCACAATCACTATCACAATCACTATCACAATCACTATCACAATCACTATCACAATCACTATCACAATCACTATCACAATCACTATCACAATCACTATCACTATCACTATCACTATCACAATCACTATCACAATCACTATCACAATCACTATCACAATCACTATCACAATCACTATCACAATCACTATCACAATCACTATCACAATCACTATCACAATCACTATCACAATCACTATCACAATCACTATCACAATCACTATCACAATCACTATCTCAATCACTATCACAGTCACTATCACAGTCACTATCACAATCACTATCACAATCACTATCACAATCACTATCACAATCACTATCACAATCACTATCACTATCACTATCACTATCACTATCACTATCACTATCACAATCACTATCACAATCACTATCACAATCACTATCACAATCACTATCACAATCACTATCACAATCACTATCACAATCACTATCACAATCACTATCACAATCACTATCACAATCACTATCACAATCACTATCACAATCACTATCACAATCACTATCACAATCACTATCACAATCACTATCACAATCACTATCACAATCACAATCACTATCACAATCACTATCACAATCACTATCACAATCACTATCACAATCACTATCACAATCACTATCACAATCACTATCACAATCACTATCACAATCACTATCACAATCACTATCACAATCACTATCACAATCACTATCACAATCACTATCACAATCACTATCACAATCACTATCACAATCACTATCACAATCACTATCACAATCACAATCACTATCACAATCACTATCACAATCACTATCACAATCACTATCACAATCACTATCACAATCACTATCACAATCACTATCACAATCACTATCACAATCACTATCACAATCATTATCATCACAATCACGTAATCACAATCATCATCATCACAATCTCCATCCTCGTCATCACAATCATTATAATCGTAATCACAATCATTATCATCGTAATCACAATCATCATGATCACAATCGCCATTACTATCACAACCACAATCATTATCACAATCACCATCATTATCACAATCACCAACACAATCACAATCATAATCACAATCACAATCACCATCACCATCACAATCACTATCACAATCACTATCCTCGTTATCACAATCATTATCATAGTAATCACAATCAACTTCATCATTATCACATCACTGTCACAATCACAATCACAATCACCATCACCATCGCTATCACCATCACAATCACTGCCACTTTCACAACAACCATCACAATCACCATCAAAATCACTATCACAATCACCGTCATCGTTATCACAATCATTATCATCGTAATCACAATCATCATCATCACAATCTCCATCCTCGTTATCACAACCATCGCTATCACCATCACAATCACCGTCACTATCATAATCATCATCACTGTCACAATCACCATCACTATCACAATCACCATCATCGTTATCATACTTATTATCATCGTTATCACTATTATCATTATCACAATCATCATCATCGTAATCACAATCATCAGCATCACAATCATCGTCATCATTATCACAATCATCATCATCGTAATCACAATCATATCCGGATCTCAAAATAAATGCCATTTTCGTAATCAGCACCCCTGATAATCTCGGTATCGACACCCATATTGATTTTTAGACATTTCAACCCCATCGCACCCCAACAGGGAATGGTAGTATTTCAGGTCTGCCACATTAAATCTTAAAATCATTGTTTTTGTAATACACCCGACCCAATTCACCATAAAAACAATACCTATGTTGAATTTCAGGCTTTGTTACCCCATTTCCCCCTCTAGGGGTTGAATTCTGAAAAAAACTGAAACACAAATGTTAACTCATTTATCAATAGGAGTACTCCCGTAAAGTTTCGAATAAAGTAGTCTTACTAATCCTATTTCCCCATGTAATCTTTGGAGCCCCGTTTCAACCCTTTAGGGGGTGAATTTTGTAAAATCCTTTCTTAATCCACCCTTAAATCTCATAAAGAATTTATACGCCAAATTTGGAATCTCTAGACTCAGCGGTTTGGGCTGTGATTGATTTTTAGACTTTGTCGCCCCATTTCCCCCTCTTAGGGGTTGAATTCTGAAAAAACGTGAAACCGGTTTCTACTCATTTATCCATAGGAGCACTCTTGTGAAGCTTCGAATAAAATAGTCTAACTAATCTTGTTTCCCCATACAAACTTTGGATCCCCGTTTAACCCCCTTAAGGGGTGAATTTAGGAAAATCCTTTCTTAGTGCACCCTTAGAGCACATGAGGAACCAATGTGCCAAATTTGGAATCTCTAGACTCAGCGGTTTGGGCTGTGCATTGATTTTTTGACTTTGTCACCCCTTTTCCCCCTCTTAGGGGTTGAATTCTGAAAAAACCTGAAACCCGTTTCTACTCATTTATTAATAGGAACACTCCAGTGAAGTTTCGAATAAAATAGTCAAACTAATCTTGTTTTCCCATACAAACTTTGGAGCCCCGTTTAACCCCTTTAGGGGATGAATTTTGAAAAATCCTTTCTTAGTGCACCCCTAGACCACATAAGGAACCTACTTGCCAAATTTGGAATCTGTAGACCCAGCGGTTTGGGCTGTGCGTTGATAGATGAGTCAGTCAGTCAGTCAGTCAGTCAGTCAATCAGTCAGTCAGTTTCTTCTTTTATATATTTAGATAAGCCGTGTGGTATCCGACAGAGTAGAATAGAACCAACCCATTACACTCACGGGTGTCGTATAAGGCGACTAATGTCTGAGGCAGAACACCTTGCGCCTCCGTAGACCAGAGAATGGGCAGCAGCGTTTTCTGTTAGTCTTTCATTACTGCGATCTGCAATCCGCCTGCCAAGCGTGGAGATTACGGCAAATTCCTCCCATCATGGGAGAGGCTTATATCCAGCAGTGGACGTTATGGGCTGTTGTTGTTGTTGTTGATGGCAATAAGCTCGACCCCTATTACATGGGAGTTAAACATAACTGGTGAAATGTGGGTGTAGGTACTATTAGGTACACCTCTGCCTTACCCTTCGGCGATTACAAGCGTGATGTTATATTATGTAAAATCCTAAATGGTATTTACAGCTCATTTCAGTCAGCACAGCTCATCATAATTGCCTTCTAAATGAAGACCACAGCTGCTGTTCATACGAAAAATGAAAACCTTATAAAATTCCGTTTTACAAATTTTCCGAATAAATTGACAAAAAATATTCCGAAAATTCTCCATTATGCCATTATGCTCGTGCATATGTATTTATGATAATTATGATGAGTTTATTATCATGAACGAGAATGCTTCCACTAATGGAGTTTTCATTGACCATTAGTTAGCGGGCAGTTGGAAAAACTACGCGAGGTTTTATCTAGCCGAAAAGGACATAAAACCGAATGAATCTGGCGCTCGCTAGTTTTATATGGGACTTGCTGCTATCTGATCTATGTAACCTGTTATGGTAACTAGATTGTGACAGTTTGTGGTGTTATTAATGTACAGATAGATACTAGCGAGGTATGGAACGGGATATGCTTGGAGTCTCTCTGAGGGATCGCATCCACAACGAGGTGATCCGACAGAAATAATACCAAATAGTAATTGTGGTTTTTCTTAGAAGTTCTCCCGAGTGCTAAACTGTACTTGCCGAACAAAAAGTTTACCAAATAGGATTACGCATACTCAAAAGTTGACGAAATGGGATTAAATGTGTGAAGATCAAAATAGTTACAGTTGACTTTTGTGATGCTATTTTGTTTAGTTGTCGAGATGGGAAAGTTACGAGATGGGACGTAGCCAACCAGAGTTGTCCGCTCACGGAATAAGCAAGCTGAAGTGGCAATGGGCCAGGCATATTAACCGTAGAACTGATGACCGTTGGTGTAGACGTGTTTTTGAGTGGAGGCCGCGAATGAAAGTTGCCAAAAATCGAATTGAGTGGTGTGCGATTAAAGAGGCTAGAGACTAGCTGTGAACTGCTGTAGGCTGATGATGAGATACTGGCAATAGATCTGAAAAGCAAGGAGGCTTTTGTGCTTCTTCAGAGACCTACTAAGAGTAGTCAGGCAACTGAGACCGACCCACCGTATGCTATTGATGCCCCTAAATGAAGCTGAAGTGCTTGGAGTAAACATCTAATAGAAATTCATTCAATTCTCGTATGCACCCCAAATCAGAAAAGTTTTTCAACCCATTTAAGACACATCTCCCTAACGCCTTTGACATCATAATCCATTTTCATCTCTCATTTTCATAATAACGCTGAAGTTATCCTATTTTCCAATATGCAGCATTATTTCCGTTCGGGGTATCTTTCCGGTTAATTTAATATCATTTTACACTCAATTGCTCGCTTAAATTTTTTCATAGCGGATGAAAGAGTTGAATAAATAATTAGTTACCGAGTTTGTGAGGTTTTGTCTTATAAATTCATCGTTTTACGGATGTTTTTAAAGCTTAAATTGTATGTTTTATTTTGGGTAGGTATGGTGGTGGTTAATTGTATTTTGAACTGAGTCCCTTTATATGGTTTTGTGTTTGTAATCATTTTCTTGCTGTTTTAGGGTTCCGTACCCGAAGGGGAATCAACGGGACCCTATTACTTAGCCGTCTGTCTGTCAGCGGGCTGCATCTCATGGTCCGTACTTAAGAGCCTATCTACCTCAAATTAGCAACTCTATTGGTGGTGGTTCAAACTTCGTTTGAAATACTGTTAGAATAAAGTTCTAATCAGCTTGCACGCCGAATAGTACGAAATGAGTGGTTTTTATTCTTTATCAAAGTAAATTTTCGTCTTTTGGAAAAAATAAAAATAATAAGACCTGCTTTATAGTTAGTTCAGTTAGTATGCAAAGTTTCATGATCTAATTTGAAGTACTTTTTGAATACCAGCGGTTTATTGTTCGATTTGGAGGTAACTTTGGGATTTTTTTCTATCGAGAAAATTTTATGAAATCGTGTTTTCGCCAAACATAAGACCTAACATTAATCCTCAACTTTGCCATATATTTATTTCAAAATTAATGCTGCAGTATTAGGCGTAACGGAGGATCATGCTAAGCCATTTGAGGTAGTATAGGCCCTTAATAGGTAAACAGTTGAAAATTACACAGAATGTGTTTTTCTGTTGCCGCTATAACAAAAAAAAATTAAAGGGGTTCGTCTACTACGGTGGTACGGAACCCTTCATGCGCGAGTCCGACTCGCACTTGGCCGTTTTTAGGGTTCCGTACCCAAAGGGTAAAAACGGAACCCTATTACTAAGACTTCGCTGTCTGTCCGTCTGTCCGTCCGTCTGTCCGTCTGTCCGTCTGTCTGTCACCAGGCTGTATCTCATGAACCGTGACAGCTAGACAGTTGAAATTTTCACAGATGATGTATTTCTGTTGCCGCTATAACAACAAATACTAAATATAGTCAATGGTACGGAACCCTTCGTGTGCGAGTCCGACTCGCACTTGGACGGGTTTTTTTTTTAGATATGATATACAGAAAAAATTAAGCCAGTTCGAGACAACCTATTTACTGTATACTTTCATAACGATCAGTTCAGCCATTTAGGCAAGAAAAGGTGACACAGAGACAGACAGAGCTACTTTCGCATATAATATTAGTAAAGACGAATAACCAACCCAACCCATTAACGTATTACATCACACCGATAACATAAACTCGGCCTCTCATAAACCTAGTTACGATACACCAATCCATCAGGAATACCGATAATACACTTTTACTATACCACTCAGGTACAAACGAATTACTCGTAAAAGTCTAGGAGAAGTTTCCAGAACATTCGGTATTAGCACGACTTGGCTAAGTTAGTTGTTTAGACTTAGACTGGCTAAGTGATAACTTGTTTAGTTCAAGTAGGTAAGTGGTTGGGTATTTTAGTGTTTGTATTTGGGATTGTTTTGTCTACAACCCGTGGTTTGGTTTGTCAAAGTTTGTTGTGTTGGGTTGATATGTTAAAATGTCTGGTTTCGTGGATGATTTGGACAATTGTTTCATAAACAGCTTTTTCTCCACTCAGATCCAGCCTGTCTCCTTGCTGTCCTCTCCCAGCGACGCCCTAAGCCGAGGCCCGTACCCCGCAGGGGGTGCCCTTAGCGTGTAGTCGTCTAGTTTGTAAGTTTTATGCCCTGGCTGGAGGCCTTACACTTAAGGTACCCACAGGATTGTCCGGTTAAGCAGACGACAACCTCTCTAGGTTGAACTGCGAGATGCCATTTCGAAAAAAAAAACAGCTTTTTCTCAAACACATGCTTGGAAATTTGAGCATTATTTTGACAACCTTCTTCGAGATCAATCGAAATTGCTGTACTGGCCAAAATTGGCCGAAATTGCTGTATGAAAATTCTTTTCTGTCGTGATTACCGGCCAAATAAAATACATAGTGAACTCATATCTGTCGTGTTACTTAGAAATGGAACGATCTTTTACTCTGAAACATGGCAACCAAGGAGGTAACTTATCGAAGGTTTTATTTAAATTTAGAATTGGCTTGCAAATAGAATGTGGTTATATATAAATAAAAATAAAAATAAAACAAAAGAACTCTTTAACGCGAGAGTTTTAATTTCCTCGCATTATTTAGGAAAGTACTATACAAGCCTTGGCCACAATTAGGCATTGATGGACTTACGCATACGTTCGTCCATCAATGCCTCTATTACTGGCCGCTGCACTATTGTGTATTGTATTAATGTTATTCTAACACTACCGACATACATGTGGCAATATTGCCCTACGCTATTTTTATGTTTAAAAGTGTAGTGTATATTCGACTGCCTCGTTGGTCTAGTGGTCTAGCGACTGTTGAGCATGAGGTCCTGGGTTCGATTCCCGGGTCGGGCAAATGGTAACTGGGTTTTTCCATTAGGAATTTCTCAGTAGCAGCCGTGGATTAGTGCGTGGTTGATGGCAATAGGCTCACCCCATAAAACATGGTAGTTAAAACATAACTGACGAAATGTTGGTGTAGTATATTAGGTATATCTCTGTCTAGCCCTTCGGGGTTTTTTTTTTCTTTATTTTTGTATAGAGGGTTTGATCAGTATGACCTTGCCACCCTCATAGGGGCATTCCATGTCTATAATCTACGCTTAATACCTAAATTTACAATTTTGTGTAGTTTTTTGGCTTCCCTGGACAAGGGCGCAGCCAAAATACTATTTTAAATGCCAACATTTTAGACAATTTTCTACGAAAACGTTACTCCTCTATACCTCGTTCCGGATACTTTGCGCTAAAATATGAGTGGTATCCTCTACCTTATCACACTCAGAACAATTGGGCGAATCAATCTTTCTCATTCAAAGGCAAAGCTATACAACGGGACATGCCCCGAACGCAGTCTGAAAGCAGTCCAATGTCTTTTCAACCGACTTCCAAAAAGAGGACTTTCTCAATTCGACTGTATTTTTTTTTGTGTTTGTTACCTCAGAACTTTCGACTGGGTGAACCGATTTTGATGTTTCTTTTTTTGTTTGAAAGCTGGTGCTTCCCGAGTGGTCCCATTTAAATTTTGTAAACATCTGATGCTGATCTTCGGAGATATACAATGGAACTCTTCAAAAATAGACGGCAAATCTGCCGTGAATGTTGCAATCGCTTGGATGTTTATTGTTTATACAACATCATGACGTATCATCACGCCTGTATGCTCTGAGGGGGTACACAGATGTGTACAATACACCCAGATTTCGACAGTTATAGGTATGTTAAGTTGGCGCGATCGTGTTCCGCGTGCACCTCAAATGACGTAACATCACGCCTGTATGCTCTGAGGGGGTACGCAAATGTATACAATACACTCAGATTTCGACAGTTAGGTATGTTAAGTTAGCGCGTTCGTGTTCCGCGCGCGCCTCGAAGAGATGTCAGCAAAAGGGACTGTTCTAAAGAGATACTGCGGCTCTGGAACACAAAGGGCTAAGAAGGAACATGGATGGGTTTTAGTCAGTAAAAGTCTGACACTCCCTTCCGCTCCGCCCAGAGCGGGAGAGGTCATCATCATCATCAGCCTAATAATGTTCCCACTGCTGGAACATAGGCCTCCTCTCTACTCCCTCTCATAGAGAAATTTGATTAGAATTTGATGATTTCCCATCTGAAAAAAAAAAACAAGGTATGTTAAGTTCCACATATTGGGGATACGCCTATTACCATGACATGTATTGTTAACAATGTCAAATAAATTCATGGCAAATATTTGTTTGGGAACAACTAAAAATGGAAAAATAAAAAACATTTTTCCAAAAATTTTAAACCGACTTCGAAAAAACAACTAGCTTCAGAAGTCGGTGACTAAAAAACTAAATCAGTCAAACAAAGGTCTTTTCGGTTTCATTTTCGTTGCATATCTGTGCCCACAAACCAAGGAAGGCGGGCCTTCGGGGTTTACAGGCGCTATAGTATGTTAAGATAATAACAACACTGATGATAATCATGTCGGTTTCTACTGCTTAACATCCTATCATATCTGTTTATTTCAGCATAATAATCAAAGCAGTAGCTAATATTCACAAAGCCTACACTTCTCCTCCCGCCCGATTTCCCCCACCGCCATTCCCCAACTAATAAGAAAAAAGAATAATATCCAATAAATTCGTTTTTATTGCCGCGAGCATTCCAAATTGCAAGAAAACGAAACAAAAAGGAGGTAGGCATAAAATGAGGTTCTTCATTTAGTAAACGTAGGCTGGCTTGGCAAGGAGGTGAATTAAGCATGAGACATTTGTCGGGAACATACATTCTGCTGCCTGCTGTGTTATTGAGACAAGAATTTAGTCATTGTTTGCGAAAAAGAATTTCACAAGGTGAAAACCTTGTGAATTTTTTTTTTGCCTTTATATTCTACTAGCTGACGTCCCGCGGTTTCACCCGCGTAGTTCCTGTTCCCGTGGGAGTACGGGAATAAAATACTACTACTATAGCACTCACGAATAATGTAGCTTTCTACCAGTGAAAGAATTTTTGAAATCGGTTCATTACTTCCGGAGATTACCCCCTACATACAAACTTACAAACAAATGTTACCTCTTTATAATATTTATATTCTATAGCAACGTCACTATTATGTAGGCTTTATGATTTGTTTTGTACATTAACAGATCAAAATGTATGTCTACGATAAGACCTCTTTCTTATTTACACTTATTTTAAATATTTTCTTTTTTCTTACCTTATGTGATATACAGTCGCCAGCGCATCAAGTTACCACAAACTGACATTTTTTTCATTCGATTTTGAACTTAACCTTCAACGTTTTATGGTTTAAAAAAATCATTTGTGCAATAAACTGTTTAATAAGTAAACAACGAACGGGTGAAAGTTACAACCAGTATAAACTTCAGAATGTACCTACATGCAATTTTTGAGTTTTAAGTTAAGCACATTACTCCACGTATGTGGGGCTAAAGTTTGAATAATTTTATTATTATTTATTTATTTAATTAGTACAGTATTTAAAACCATTAACACTAAATTAAATACCTAATCCTTTTACTCGGTCTTCTTGCAGAACCACAAAGATTCTAACATTATCGTCTTCCATTCATCTTGGGAGACCAACCTGGATTGGACTTGTTTGTTGTACGAGAGCGTTTATGTCGAAAATAACCAAGAAAGTTTGCTTTATAGTCTTAAAACCCGCTGTTTGCCTGGCCGAATAGTAGACAGGCAGGAAGGTCACATTTCGGGCTATAGACTGAATATAAAGGCATTATGTCCATCAAGGCGAATCTCCGTAAGTCGAATGGAATGCCAAGCCTTGCTTGAGTATTTAGTCGGGAGATTTATCGACCCAACATGTGGTGTAACTCTATAGTTCTATACGAATTTGATGCAGCTCTCACTATCATTTATTCGGAGAACTTATTCCGAAAGGTATACAGGGTCTAAACAACCGCATCATGAAGCCGTCAACCAAGCATTCTGGACATCAAATTATGTAACTTTATGCAAAAAATATTGCTGGGAAAAGACTTTTTGGGTGAAAAATCATGTTTTGTGGTAGAACTCAATGTAACGCACTCAAAACATTGTGCGAGGGTCGTGGAGGTGTTTAATCTAAAAATCTTACATTAAAAACTTGTAATAAAAAAAAAAACTTGTCAAAAAGTTGGAACTTTGTCCCGCAATATCTCCGTAACTAGAAGGTTGAGCAACCTTCTAGTTACGGAGATATTGCGGGACAAAGTTCCAACTTTTTGACAAGTTTTTTTTTGTCTATATTAGAGTATGGTGTAGAGCAAAAAAATGATTGAAATGTCGGGGAGAACAAGTGCCTTTCAGCTTCGTTAAGAGGTTTTCTACACCCTTTATGTGAATGAAACATTTTTAATAAACCTAAATATAAATAAACTACCTCGAATGCCTTATTTATGGTCTGATGTTTGTCATGTCACAGTCCGGCTCGAAGAGGTTTGTTGCAAAATCGAAATTAAAGAAAATT
Organism: Xestia xanthographa; assembly: GCA_905147715.2. Taxonomy (NCBI): domain Eukaryota; kingdom Metazoa; phylum Arthropoda; class Insecta; order Lepidoptera; family Noctuidae; genus Xestia; species Xestia xanthographa. Next base: position 7,290,731 of record LR990660.1, on the reverse strand, counting down.
ATATTTTTCTTTACATTAATATAAATTTTAATAATAAAATATAAAATAATAAAATTAATAATATATAAAAATAATGGTTCATCATCTGCCTAGCCTTTTCCCAACAATGTTGGGGTCGGCTTCCAGTTTTGCCGGATGCAGCTGAATACCAGTATTTTACATGGAGCGACTGCCTATCTGACCTTCCCAACCTAGTTAGTAGGTACTGGGCAATACGATACCCCTTGGTAAGACTGGTTGTCTGACTTTTTATGCCTCTGTCTACCTAACGACTGTCAAAGATCTACAAATGACAGCCGGGATCAACGGCTTAACGTGATTTCCGAGGCACGGAGGAAACTCGGTATCTAATGGGCAGTCACCCATCCACAGACCAACCTAGGCAAGCACGGCTTAACCTAACGATCGACCTGAGCGGCTGTTATTATTTAGTCACGAACTCCTTCGGTAAAATAAAATGGTTGTGAAATAAATTCAATTCATAATTTTCTCACATAAATAGGCTAACTTTTTAACTTAGAGCCATATCTAGCAGACCTTTTTTTCCCACCCTCAACGATTCAGCCAAAAATACGCTAATTAGCCCAAACTTCAGGGAACTTCTCAGTTTAATTATGAAACTTCCGTTGTTTCGAGACGAGATAAAAATTCTAAATATCTCATAATAAACTTGATTTAAAGTGAGCGTGCCATTTTTGTTAATTAAAGTAGCTCTTAATAAAAAGAACGCCATATTAAAGAAATTTAAGCTCAGGAAATAGTTTCACATTTTATAAAACTGTACTGCAATTTTCGCTGTTTAAAATTTTATTACTTTACCTTGTACCGGTAATGGCATTTTATTAAATTCCTTTACTGTGTAGTTGAAAAGGACACCGCCGCTAAAACAGTTCTGACCCCCCACCCCCACATGGAAATATTTCATCGGTGCTGTTTCCTTTTAAGAGTCCTGTTACATTTTTTTCGCAAATTTTTGATTTTTACTTCCTGGATCAAATTTTTTCGACCGGCCTACACGACTCGATAATTATTATTATCGATCTCCGGTTTATTGTTGTTGATCTCCGGACGATTGTCGATTGTTATTGACGAAAATTAGAGACGAGACTGACATGAGGCTGAGGTTCGAGCTGAATTGACGCAGAATTATAGTTCTCCAATTTTATTTATTGTAATTTTGTCTTTTTTAATTATATTGACAAACGAAAAGTTTTATATCATATTAATTTATTTGATAAAATTGAGTTTATTTGGCATATAATGGACGCTGAAAATGCATACATTTTAGATCAATATTGCTTTTTAATATCGTTTTTTTTTGCGTCGATTTAATTTTTATTTCAATATTCTAATCAATCTACAACCTTGAGGACTATATGACCAGTACATATATATATTTTTTTAGATTTTTTTCGTGTTACCAGTTTGATACAAATGGCAGGAGAAAACCTAATGTTTAACGTTTGCTTGAAATTGGCTGTCGGAAAATTGCTATTTCTCGTAATATTAACTATTATAACAAAATTCTAATCAATCTACGAACTAAAACAAAGCCAGATTTATGATTCTTCATTGAAATATTATGCCATTATCTTTATAATAACAAATATCGAGGACTTGGAAAAGTACGTATTTTTGGTCAAACGCCCAAAATAAGTTAGCGCGCTCTTAAGCAATGATAGCCCAGTGCTGTGACTGATCGGACTACCAAGTCTTAGGTCTCAAGGTCGAATCCAAGAAACGCACTTCTGATTTTTCGGATTCATATGCGTATTGTATAAAATACAGGGTAAGTTTTCAATGACTACCCAAAATTTAAAATTAAAATCAACATAGATATCATACCAAAAGTGCATTTTAAATATTATTGTCGAAAAATATAAAATAAAATAATAGCATTAATTTCAAAATTTCTAAATCATAAACCTAGTGGAATCAATGCACTAGTGTGCGTGCATGCACCGCCAAATTTATGTGTGTGCTAACTGCTACCTATCTAGGTTGTTGAATTGAATTGTGCTGTTACAATATCCACACGCTCGCTTCTTAGTGGTGGACAGAAATTACATTTTATTAAAAAAAAAAACTCTGAAAATTTGACCGGTCATTGAAAACTATCCCTGTATAATTATCGCTTACTTCGGTGAAGAAAAACATCGTGAGGAAACCAGCATGCCTGAGAGATATTTCTCAACGGCATGAAAAGCCAAGAGGAGAGCCAGAGGCCCATGGCGAAATAAAAACTCTGACACCAGGTTTCTCTAGCCAAGGATAAGATATATTGAATTACGAGCACTTTAACTACATTCAAGTAAACTTTATTAACTACGTTACCTTCATCTGTTAGCGAAGTAGACACAATAGTTAAACAATGGCGTCAGAACGATTCGGTCGAGCTTCACAGACGAAGGGATTACTTATTTGGGAACAAACCAAAGAGATTTAAAAGATAATATTTGAATGTCTTTGGAACAAACCAAACAACAATACTACAAAATAACGAAGTTCTTCAGAAATCAGTCGGTATCTTACAACAGAATCACACACAAGTTGTCTGCAAACGGTAACAATATTGTGCTGGCCTACATACTCTTCGATCGTCTAAGTTAAAAACGGTTATGTGTGAAACTCGCACAATAGGGCGGAAATAAAGCGGCGGGGTTGTTACTAGCAGATAGGGGAAGGTAGTGTTGTGGTTTGGTTCATCGAAAGTAAAAGTGTTTTAGTTCATGTTGGGATTTTAATTATTTGTTTGAGCATAGGTTTAGTTCGCCGTGAGAGCAGTGGTGGCCCAGTGGTGGCGGCCCCGACTTACGAACAGTAAGTCGTGGGTTCGAACCCAGACAGGCGCATTACTTTGTGTAATTTATTTCATTACCACTGCTCTCACAAAACGGTGAAGGAAAACATCGTGAGGAAACCGGCATGTCCTAGAACCAAAAAATTCGAAGACATGTGACATCTACCAATCCGCACTAGGCCCGCGTGGTGGATTATAGCCCATTCCCTCTCATAGAGAGGAGGCCTGTGTCCCAGCAGTGGGAACATTAATAGGCTGATGATGATGATGATGAGGTTTAGTTCTAGCAAAGGCTCCGGCCCATCTCGTAACTTTCCCATTTCGACAACTAAACAAAACAGCATCACAAAAGTCCCATTTCGTAACTATTTTGATCTTCAAAATAACCCTCATGTGTCATGTCACCCTAGTAAACTAATTCATCATCATCTGCTTAGCCTTTACCCTACTATGTTGGGGTTGGCTTCCTGTTTAACCGGATGCAGCTGAATACCAGTATTTTACATGGAGTGACTGCCTATCTGACCTCCACAACCCAGTGCTGGATAATACGATATCCCTTGGTAAGACTGGTCGTCAGACTTTCAGGCCACTGACTATCTGTAACGACTATCAAAGATCTACAAATGACAGCTAGGACCAAAAGACAAGCACGGCTTAACATAAGATTGACCCGAAAGGTTATTATTATGAAGCCACGAGATGCTCCCCACGAGGTCCTCTACTGTTTTACTGTATGTATAAAAAAAAGTTTACTTTTAGCTCTCTCTATGATAAAGTTTACTGTACAAACCAAAAAAAAAACACATTCCAAACGTTTTCGTCCATTTCGTTGGCTACCTGCAATGGTTCGTGACGTTAAAGTCGCGAGCGATCGGAGCGAAGTTCGCTCAATAGACCGGAAATAGAGTGGTGCAACATTGCAGTGAGCTAGTTACACAACTTTTCAGTTAAATAACTTTGTTTTTCTGTGAAAGCAGTGAATGTAGGGCAGCAAAAAGCAGTGTTAAGGTTTTCTGTAGAAATTGCCTAAAGAAATATTATATTCGGTCATCAGTAGAAGTTGGCGGGACGAGGTGGATAAAACCAAGTACCCCAGTGGTCAAAGGGAAATGCCCATTTGATGAAGAGGTTTTGGCCAAGTGACGCCCATGAAAGAAACCAACTATAGATGTTAGGGTTGACATCACGCCTGCCGGGGTTGCGGGACTGTTCGAAAGAGATACCGTGGCCCCGGAACCTAAAGGGCGATGAAGGAACATGGATGGGTTTTAGTCGGTAAAAGTCTGACACTCCCTCCTGCTCCGCCCAGAGCGGGAGGAGTCATTTGATGATTTCCCCATGAACTGATGGTCACTAATCTTGGCCGGTTGTGCAGTGTTTTAATTTTAGGACTATCAAAATTCAGACTTTAAAAGATCAAGACCTTTTCCTCAACCTCAATCATTCAGTAACCGTGATCCTATCGTTTTTAAATTGTACAAAAAAACTGACGCTTAATACACTATTATCATTCATAATATTTGAAGTGTATTTATACCTTTAGTGCATAAAACCTCAAGGAAACAAATTCAGAGAACCGGTAAGTTGTTGTGGTTTCATGTTTACCGACTTGGAGCAACTTTCTGATTGTATACGATAGCGGAATACTTTCTGGGAACCGTACCCTTTAAAGTGTTCTGTTTGGCCAATACTTTATGTTTACTGCACCTTTTTGTTGTAATTTTTCGCTGGTTAGAAATTCCAAGTAAAAATTTTAAGTAAAGAACAATTTTTCACTGGTTAGAAATTCCAAGTAAGTAAAAATTTTAAGTAAAGAACATTTTGCTAATTAGACTTACTGCTCATTAGATATTTCGCGTTGTTGGACATTTTGCTACTTAGACCTTCTGATCAGGAGTGAAAGTAAGTATTTTTTAAGTAAAGATTTTGAAATTGAGAAACTTGATTTATGTACGATCAATTAATTTTTACTAATTGAAAACATGTTTACATAATTTACAATCTAAAAATTATAATAACAAATTATATACTTGTATCAATAGTAGGAACGAAAGCCGTCAAAATGTTCGTCCGCATCGCTGTCAACGGTAATAGTGCACACACGGTTGTCAACGGTAATAGTGTGGGCACTATTACCGTTGACAGCGATGTGGACGAACTTGTGAACGGACGGCAACCGGGCAATGCTGATTCTTTGGTCAATCTACATATTATTAGGAAACTAAATCGCAAACGAAGAATTCAAACGACATGTGATTTAAAACAATAGCTTGATTCAACCATCACCAGTTTGCAAAAAAAATAATAGCCGAATACATAACCTCTTCCTTTTTAGAAGTTGGTTACCAAGGAAAACATTTTCCATTTGTTTCGCTTTTTAAATTCTCCGTTTGCCTTCAATGTCAGAATCATGCCTTTATTCGATAAAAACACAGAATTATTCAATAAAAGTGGAAACACCAGAAGTACACGAGTTCGCTTGGGAAATTTATAAAAACTATGTTATTCCGTAGAGAGATACTCTTGGTTTGCCGGCAATTATGAGAACGTTGCATTTTCTTTCTTTCTTTTCAATCCAAAGAAAGAGAACTACTTGAAATCATGTTACTTATTTCACTTTTAATGCTGCAAGCGCTCTCAGAGAGAAAATACTTTTGTTTGCAAAGCCTTTCCAATTTTTGTGTCGTGGGTTATTTGAATTTTGACTTCTAAAGAAATAGAGAGAACATTTTGTGAAAAGGTTTTCGTACTTTTTAATATTAATGGCGCATTTGCAGTGACCTTGTGTGCCCACAAAACTGGCAATGCATACTGCTACGCGATTTGATCCTCAATGCCAAAAAGCGCGCAAGATAGCCTTTTGTGTTCAACCAAAAAAGAATACGATTCTCTACTGAAATTCTATTCAATTTAAAATCATAAAAGAACGAATTTATATCTCATTCAATGCCATAATATCTCTAGCGTTAAAATTGACCTACTAAAGTGACCCCAACAAAGAAGAAAAGTATAAAATACGCGTAAAATCTTCACATAAATTATTCCATAAAAATATTCGCTCTGACTGTCTACGAAACTTTATGCTGGCTACGCTGCTACGTGATAGCGTAGCGCTACGTGCATTCGTAGCTTCTCGCGTAGCACGGTCGTAGGTAGAATGTTTGTGTCTTTCAAATGGAAGTCACTACAGTAATGCCCGTTTTCATGAACACTAAGTGACACCTAAATTAGTGCGTAATTGAAAATACTTTTACAACGCGTTTTTAATTGTTAAAAATACAACAAAATATTTTTATTAAGGCACTAGCTTTTGCCCGCGGCTTCGCTCGCGTTAATTTAGAATTTGACAAATCAACTCTTAACACACTACTATACGTACAGTTTACATCATAATATAATTCAGTCATGATAAGAAAGTCATGTCGCGCCATCAATTATCATCAGAACGTTATTTTTGATTTCCTCCGAAACAGTACTTTTTTCGGGACGTAAGACACCGTATGATACCCTATGTCCGCATATATACAAAATTTCAGGATGATCGGTGAAAAGGTAAAAACAAACAAACAAACTGTTTTCGCATTTATAATATTACGTACAGTTAGGACTCATTTTGGTGTTGCAAAACCGGCCGGAGAGACCAGGCATTTCTGTATAAAAATAAAAGCAGAGTGCGCAATCCAGAATTTCCACGAAAAAATATTAATGAGAGTTGAGACCTTGATATCAACTTACATAACAACCAAAACGTCCCCATTTACAAAAGGTAGGCAGCATTCAAGTCCGACTGCCGACATTATTCACCCGACGACCTCCCGAACAATGGGATCATTTACGAAATATTAAGGACATTACACGGAAAAGCTTCTAAAGAGGCATCTCTTGTTTGCGTTAAGAATTGTAAGAAAATAAATGAATGGAGGTTGACGACTGAGGTTTTATCTGCACCATTGTGGTACCTCAATACCGCTGCAAAAACTATTCAAACGTTTATCAGGCCTGCGACACCTGTTGACGGTGTATACGCGGCCTTATCTGGGAGCATTGAGGCAGTAACGCTGTTGTGAACTCCACTTAAAAGTCTGATAACGTAAACGAGGGACGTCGGAGGCCGGGGCTCTTGTCCCGACTGTGTGGGGGCACTTGTAATGTGAAGAGCCTTTGGTAATTGACTTTTTTGACTTCAGTGTTTACTTGTGTATGATAATTTGTAAATTTTACTATCCGGATGCAACTGAATACCAATATTTTACATGGAGCGACTGCCTATCTGACCTCCACAGCCCAGTTAATACTGGGTAATACGATACCTCTTGGTAAGACTAGTTATCAGACTTTTGGGCCTTTTGGCTTTTGTAACGACTGTCAAAGATTTACAAATGTCAGCTGAGACCAACGGCTTCACAAGCTTCCCGAGGAGCTCCTCTGATGATTTGTAAATATGAGGTAGAATAATAAATGGTGTAAAACACCTCTTAACGAAGCCGAAAGGCACTTGTTTTCCCCGTCATTGCGATCATTTTTTGGTCTACTCTATACCTGGGAACCTTCTAGTTACGGAGATATTGGGGGTCATAGTTCCAACTTTTCGACAAGTTTTTTTTTAATACAAGTTTTTAAAGTTAGATTTTTACTTTAAACACCTCCACGACCCTCGTACTATTCAATCCATCCATCAACGCAATGTTTTGAGTGCGTTACATTGAGTTCTACTTAGTTTGATGTACAAAATGCTTGGTTGACGGCTTCGTGATGAGGTCCATTACACCCTGTATGTGTCGGAAATTTAAGAAAATCATGGCGTTATCTAATAGGACAACGAAGTTTGACAAAATGAATTATGCAATTAAAAGTTAAGTTTTTTTTGGTCACGTCAAAAAAGTCTTATTATTTGTAACTAAGTTTATGTCAAGAAATAAAGAAACAACACGGCATAGAAATGTCACCACCTCGTTTCTAACGTTTTGTGTCTTTGTAGCCCAGGATTCTGATTAAAACTCTTTTTTCATCATCACTGCAAAGTTTTACTCTTTTTTTGACCAACACGAAGGAAAGCTATTCCGCGTGTCTGTATTTTGAAATAAGGAACCTAAAAATAAGAAATTGTTTCTATAATATAAGTACGAAGTAATTTTTAACAGTCTCAAGAGACCCGTCACTTCCTATGAAATGAATCATGACAAGAGGTCGTCTTTGATGTCCAAACAGCTCTCAGGTCTCGCTTATTACACAAATGAAAATGTAAAATAATCGTGATTGTTAAAAGAAGACGAATACTTTATGATATTAACAGTAAGTTTGGGGAGTAAAAACTGTAGAAAAATGATTTGTTTTTTATGAGATATAGCGGCCATTAAAACAAGAACCACTTCTGAAAGCCCCAAAACGGAAACAAGTAAGTAAGTATATATATATATATATTTTTTTTTAATGTAATGAAAAGTGTCAGGAAAAATAAATTATTTAGCAATTTGACTACCGGCTTAATTAGCGGTTGCGGTCATATAAATCAGGATGTTTTTTTTTTCGCAATTTCGATGTTGGTTCCATGGAGAATGTTGTTCAACTTGATGGTCTGAATCACATCCTGAAATATGACCTTAACTTTCTGGTACACGCTGTATACAAATCATAACTCAACTTTTTTCATAGTTGTATAAAATGACTACATCACGGAAAATTGATGTTGCTAAAAAAAATACTCTCCTACCAGCGTAATGTATGATTTTTCCCAATTGTAGCAGTACGTCTTTTTTAAATGTTGACAGTCAAAATCTGTTAAGTATGTCAAGACATAGACCAGTTCCTATCACAGCTGATACCAAAACACTTCGGACGCGACTTATTAATAGCGCAAATGAGTTTGCAAATTGCCCGTATCCATCCGCGGTGGGTCTAATTGTCGCGCCTCCGGCCTCGCCTTTGTCTACCACCGTTCTCGTTAATTCCTCTTTTTTTACCCCAAGATAGCTCTTCATTATTTGGTAAAAGAATATAAATTTGCGCCGGCCGCTCGCCGTTGAAATTAATAATAGAGTGTGGCGAGAACGGTTGCAATTTATGGCTCTATCATAGACAATAAATTCATATTATAAATGCGCTAAACGGTCTGCCGACCGCTCGAACGGCTACCAATAAAGGGTGATGTCCAAATTATTATTATTTCAATACTTATTTATTGCTGAATCAATTATTTTCGTTTCAGCTTTTGGTATTTTGTTCTGAATTATTAATGCGTTTTGGGTGTTGATATTTGCGTGTTTGCCTACTGAGATAATAAAATGGTAGCGGACTTAATTAAATTATGTTTGTGTTTCATAAATGTAAATTGTTTATCTTGCTCACAAAATTGTAGCAAATCGCCTCGCTCCGTATAACATGGGGCTTAAACCTAACTTAGCCGTGTGGTAACCGGCAGAGTAGAATAGAACCAACCCATTACAGTCACGGGTGTCGTATAAGGCGAATAATGTCTGAGGCAGAACGCCTTGCGCCTCCGTAGACCAGAGAATGGGCAGCAGCGTTTTCTGTTAGTCTTTCATCACTGCGATCTCCAATCCGCCTGCCAAGCGTGGAGATTACGGCAAATTCCTCCCATCATGGGAGAGGCTTATGTCCAGCAGTGGACGTTATGGGCTGTTGTAGTGTGTAGTGTAGTAAACCTAACTGGCGAATTTGAGTGTACTATCTGCCCAAACCTTCGGAGATCACAAGCGTGATGTAAAAATAATAGTCGTCCTGACCGTTTTCGGTCACGGCAGCCAATCTTAACGGAGAGTAGCCATCGGCGCGGGAGATATTATAGTGCAGGCGTGTGTGCGCAGGCACAGGGGCACTCTCTGTTCCTTTACTCTCATAGTCCGATGAGATGGCAATCCGACACGACCGGAGTGAGATCAGGTGCAGGACCAACGGATTGACGTGCTTTCTGAGGCACGAGGGTATCATACCACCAACTTCCAAACTCCGGGCTACTACTGAGAAATTTCTAATGGAATAACCCAATAACACTTTTTGCCCGACCCGGGAATCGAACCCAGGACCCCACGCTCAGCAGCCGCGCTTGCGACCACGAGACCAACGGGGCAGTTAGACGTGTTGTAATTTATGTAGAACACTGTTTTCATCGTTTAATAAATAAAACCACCATATTAGAACAATGACGTCATTGTTCTATTTTCAACGTTCTCACTCCATTTATAATCAACCTCTTTTTTCTAAGCCTTGTCAAATCCACGTCTTACGAGTACACAAGCCAGCCGTCCAGTCGACCTGTGCCTGACCTTACTCTCATATTAAAAAAGTGTTCGCTGAGTGTAATATTTTTAAAACAGTATAAATATAAAAGCTTTTCTCGTCCGTTACACAGAAACGAGGGACCTACACCATTACGTCACAAGTCATGTGACCATGAGAAACGAATTTGGTGGGACTGTCCTGTTTACCAGTAGGAGTCCATTTGACTTGAAAATTACAGTGGATACCTTATAAATCGATAATTACCAGATATTATAATTGTTGAGCTGCAAGGGTAAAAATGGTAAGGAATGGGGCCGCAAGAGCCGATGCCTGCCAGGGGGGCTGCGGGACTATTCGAAAGATATACCGTGGCCCCGGAACACAAAGGGCGATGAAGGAACATGGATGGGTTTTAGTCAGCAAAAGTCTGACACTCCCTCCTGCTCCGCCCAGAGCGGGAGGAGTCATTTGATGATCTCCCATCCGAAAAAAGAAAAAACTAAAAAAAAAGGGTAAAATGGTAGTCACGTGTAAAATTTTTAGGACAAGTGTCATACCTCTGTATGGTTAATTTGATCAAGTATATGATATCTGTTCATACAAGACTGAAAAACGAACCTTCAATATTAATGAGAAAAAGCTATAAAATCACTCTAGTTAAAACTATAAACATCTATTTCTAAACTACTTCGACAAAAACGCAAACTCATTTTCCCAAGCGTCAAAAATCCCATTTTAATTTCTGAAACGTAGCCACACTCATCACACAACGAAAATAAATTTAGGAGCAGAAATGTGATTAAATTTTAAACTGTTACTTCCCGCTGAGGCTTGGAACCGACGATTCGTGAGCATAATACATGCCACATTTGAACCTTGATTTTCAGCAGAAAATAACATGAAAATTTCGTGTTTAAAACTGAGAGAAATGCTTGACAACATTTTTATAAATGCATAATAATTTTAAAACGGGTAATTGTTTTTTTAACAAAAGAATGTTGTTTGTTCTAAAAGTATCTCCTATTCTAAGGTTTGAATGTCACCTTTTATTAACTTTACCTATAACTATGTAATAAAATCTTAAAAGTTTTGGTTGACCCACTTCCAAGTTTCTGATTGAGCTGAAATTTTACATGCATGTTTAGTTTGGATGACAATGCATGGTAAGCAAAATGACATCATTCTAAATCGAATATGGTGGACTTCCAAAGATGGCGGACTAGTTAGTTTTTACCCGACTACGACGAAGCCAAAAGTAAGTGTTATTATGAATTCACTTGATATGGGTACTAAAAGGGTTTGCTAAGAGAAATCAAATGTCGTCACTCTAAAGAGTGTTTTTTTTTAAACTTTAATATTTTTATTATGATGAAACATTGTGTTTAGCCATTTTGCCTTCTTCCCTTTCTTTGATTGACAGTTGACACCCATTTCTTTCAGGCCATACCAAACAAATGTTTTCGCAAAATACAACCTTATAGCAGATACAAAAACTTCAGGAAGAGAATTTGAATGGTTTCACTAGAATAAATCCTTTCTTAGCAGCATACCAAAATAACTTCGATCAAAAACATCCCAAGAATTCATAATTAACAATAAAAAGAAAAGCTTAGAATACTTTATTGGACCAGTTCAAATTCGCGAGGAAATTATAAAACGCTAGCACTAAAATTGGAGAACCCAGAGGTCGTAAAACGCTGACTGAAATTGAAGGAATTGACTGAAGTATTAATGAGACGGTATTCTTCAGGATTGCAGGGGAGTGTGAGGTAAATCCGACCCTTATCGCAACGGAATAGGATACCTAATTAGCGGACGATAATCGACCTAATTACCAGGGCAAAGGGTTGGCAGTAAAGTAATGGTAAGGTGTAAGGAGCACCTTGTGAGCTGTTAAATTTAAATATTGCCGACGTAAACGACGCTTTTGTGAACGTAATTAAAATGTATATTGTCCAATAGATTAAACGGCCCGAATTTGCTCGGCGGAATTGTTTGCTCGGTCAATGTTAGGTGGTAAACAAAAAACGGTAGACTGTGTATCAACCTTTTTAATAACGAACAATAAAATACGCTTTTTTTTTTAAACTGCATAGCTCATGATTTAATTTTTTTTTAAATGACCAAGTACGAGTCGGCACACGAAAAAAACTCCGAAAAAACACGTTTCTTGTATGGTATGTGAATATGCATAGTATATTAAATAAAATAAAGGGGCTTCCCATTATTTTTAACTGTTACGTTTTTGTGTTTAGTGTTATTTATTTCAATTAGACCATTACGGCACTTTTGAATGTCAAGAATACAAAAAAAAACCAAAGCTACAGTCCCAGTCACAAGACATAATATCTTGAGAAAGTACTGTAGTTGCCCATTCCCTAGCGTAGACTATGGAGAAGAACGGGTAAGAAACTCCATGGACACTCTTTTAAATCAAAATATTGTTACAAAATCTTAGTTACATCATTCATGTTGAGATTATACATATAGTAATGTGAGAACGATGTAGAAAGACGTGCACATTAAGAGCGTACGAAAACCGTAAGCGGTATGCTTGCACATTTACTGTGCGAACCGCCAGTCTGTTGGATTCACTGCCGGCTTTTCTGTTCGCTGATCATTATAATTTGGCTCTATTCAAAGTTCGGGTGAATCAGTTTCTTCCACCCTATCATCACATACACACATCATTGTTTCACATACAGCGAGTTGCCAACCTACTTTGTATTTACAAAAAATTGCGCAAACCGGCAGACGAGTTTCAACCTTCTTTTTCCTGAAAAAAAAAAAAAAATGTTCGTTCTTTTTTTAAACGTGATAAAACCTACATCGTCCATGTTATTATTAAAACCAGGTGCAGCAAAGTGCGTTCACGCGTAGTTATCGACGCGCCCCTACCCTTTGGCAAAAACTGGTGTTCGATGGCTCTCGACCGCCACCCATCAAGTGGTTATAGCTCTTCAGCGGCCGTCCTCTAATGGCCGGGTTTTTCACTTTCAAAGCCGATAAATTGATGGAAAATATTGATAAGTTTTAAGAGCTGTTAGAATAAATTGTTTTTGAAGAGCAATAAGTTTAATTTTGTATTAAATTATTGTATGGGTAACTTATTTCTTCATTTTTGTCTGGAATTTGTCAGGCCTTTTTAACCGACTTCCAAAAAGGAGGAGGTTCTCAATTCGATCGGTATTTTTTTTTTTTTTTTTTTTTTTTTTTTATGTATGTACACCGATTACGCTGAGATTTATGATCCGATTTACGTGATTTTTTTTTAGTTTGATGCGGAATAGTTGCCATTTGGTCCCATAAAAATTTTACATAGTTTGGCCTAGTAGTTTTCATTTTATGAATATTTTTACTTCATTCGTGTGGTATAATTTCATGTATGTTCACCGATTTCTCCTCCATTTGTGGAGTGATTTTCAAAATTATTTTTTTATTTGAAAGAGTATACTCCTGAGATAGTCGCATTTAAATTTGGTGAAGATCTGATGCTGGTCTTCGGAGATATACAATGGAACTCTTCAAAACTAGACGGTAAATCGGTCGTGATTTTTGCAATCGCTTGGATGTTTATTGTTTATACAACATCATGACGTAACATCACGCCTGTATGCTCTGAGGGGTACGCAGATGTGTACAATACACGTAAATTTCGACAGTTTAGATATATTATGTTAAGTTCCATTTATTGGGGATAAGCCTATTACCATGATATGTATTGTTAACAATGTAAAATAAATGCATAGCATATATTTGTATAGGCTATTACGACTAAAAATGGAAAAATAAAAAAACTTTTTGCAAAAAAAATAAAACCGACTTCAAAACACAAAAAAGTGAAAAATAACTTTAGCTTCAGAAGTTGGTGACAAAAAAAAAACTAAATGTATCAAAAAAGGTCACCGACTTCTGAAGCTAAAGTTATTTTTCACTTTTTTGTGTTTTGAAGTCGGTTTTATTTTTTTTTTCTAAGTAAATTGTGGTTGGCTTGCACACTAGCCAGATTCAGTTGAACACAAGGAGACACTGCTTATTTGACCTCCATAATCCAGTTAATGTTTCACTTTAGGAAGACTGGTTGTCAGACTTTTGAACTTCTGGCTACTCTTAACGACTGTCAAAGATTTACAAAATTGACGGTCGGGATCAATGGATTAAAGTTGTTTCCGAAGCACAGAGGAAAGTTATGTCTGTGGTTCATATGGTTTACCTGTTCATATGTATACTCATATTACAAAGAGGAAAGATTTGTATTTTCGTGTGTATGTTTGTAATGAATAAGCTTAAAAACTACTATGCCGATTTCAGCAATTTCTTCACCATTAGAAAGCTACATGTGAATTTAGCTTTCTAATGGTGAAGAAATTGCTGCCTGAGTAACATAAGCTATATATCATCCCCGTAGTCCCATGGGAACGGGAACTACGCGGGTCAAACCGCGTGACATCGGCTAGTCACTTATATTATTTATAAAAACATAGTGAGTATACCAGCATGCCTGAGAAATATTTCTCGTCGGCATGTAAAGCCAATTCAGAGGCTCATGGCAATATAAAACATGACATTAGGTTAGGTACGAACCACGCGATAAATAATAAAGAAGACCTATATACATTATAAAGAGTCGGTATTATTTTCTTAACTGAAAGGACCAGAATGAATACATCATGTTATGAGATATCTCTATTCAAAGATAACTTAACCCAAACTCATCTATTCATTTCCAAATTAAATAATCCGCTCAAATGCTTCTTATTTACAAAAAATCATTTATGGCATTTATTCCCTATTCAATAAGGGACCTCTGTGAAAATTTTCCCTGAAGAACTTTTTGAGGGAAAACCTTTTAAGACATTGACTTGACATTCTATAGATATACAAGGTTGACCTAAATAGGAGAACGCGATGCGTATTTGTGAGAGGAAATGACGTCAGTCCGGGAATCCGGTAATGATTAGATGGTGTAATGATAGTATAGTTGCTTGGCTGTCGATATTTTGTAATCAATCATTTGAATGACAGTTTAGTTGTAACTGATGAGTTTTGCGTTGATATATCTTTGTTATGATTGTTTCGTTAGCCAAATACATTAGCTTAGCTCTTGGGGTCGATTCCTCGGTTGAAGGTTTTGAACGTCAAGAATTTTCAATAACAGTGCGGAGTTTTCTACAGTCGACCTTGTCTGGTTTGTGGCAATAGGCACGTTATTTCATGAGACTTAACTGTGGAAACGTGGGTGTGTACACCTCTGCTTACCCCTTCCAGGATAACTGGCCTGATAGTATGTAAGTAAGTTTGTTTGACGTCATTGAAGAATAAGTCTTTCTTTGCTGTTTGGTTTTCAAAGGCTTCTTTCTTAGCTAGTATTATTCAGTTTATTTATGTTAAAACTTTTACTCCATCTTCTTTCAGTGGACCAATAATACATCGGCCATATTGCGATCCACACAAAGAACTTTTTTAATCCCATCCTTACCAATACGTACAGTTTTCTGTAAACAATTTCAAAGATTGTCTTTACTACTCTCTGACCACGTTTATTTTCTTCTTAACTTTGTCTATCCGTTTGTTCTAGCTTAAATGTGAGTTGGATACAAGTTTTTTAATTTTCCCCAAACGATCCGTAGAAAGATGAAACTCCTTCGAAAGTTGAGCGAATAGTTTTACGGCTTGGCCACGAGTTACAGGGCTAAGCGACTCGCGTGTTGCGGCCACTGCTGACAAAAGAAATAGCTTTGAACAAGGCTGGTCAACTAATTTCGAAGGTGGGCCAAAATTTAAATTCCGTTTCAACCTGCGGGCCATATAGTAAATGACTCTTGCCTACAGTTATGGTAGATAAGTCGATAGTATGTTTTGCACTGGGAGTAGGGAATACTTTTCACAATCATGATTCGTCAAATCTGTTTAAAAACTTCTAAGTTTGGTAGATTTTCCCAAAGTTTTAAAGTTTCTCAACTCTACGTTGTGAAGATTTTTTAGTATGGTTTTGGATTCTGGACTTTCAAGCTTGGTATGGCTCATTGAGAATGGGTTCCTATCAGGCAAATTCTTAATTTCGATCCAGTTTGAAGTCTTGAAATTCATTTATTTAAAATACTAGCGCCAGCCATTTTATTTCACTTTTTTAACTTTTGCACCCGAATATACACACATCAACACGGTCTAGGGATATTTTTAAAAAAGCGAATTACTATCAATGTGTTAATTATTTATATGACATGTATATATTTAAAAGATACGTTATTTAATATTCTACCATTTTTTAATAATGGTTAAGGTATAGATTAAAATTTCAGGATTTTATGGAAAAAAAATGAAGCATAGACGGAAACCGTATATGAATGAACTTTTAATTTGTGAGTAAAAACTGAAAAAAATAGAAAAATCATTTAATTTGTGTTTATAAACTTGAAGTTAGTAGTCTGAGAAAGCGCCCATGATGTTCATAACACATCGGCAACGATTCGGCATGCTCAGAACAAGGTTGTCAATGTCTTGCTGCGGAATATTGTCCCATGTCCTTCTGAGGTGCGCAAAAAGTTGATCTTCTGTAGCCAGATTTTCAGGAACTTCCTTCAGAGCTCTTCTTTGCAGCATATCCCACGCATGCTCAATGGGATTTAGATCTGGCGATTGAGCAGGCCAGTCTAAGGCCCTAACATTATGTGTATGTAACCAAGCTGCTACCGTTCTCGCCGTGTGTGCCCGGGCATTGTCGTGCATGAGCAGGAAATCTTGCCCCATTTGTGTTCTGTGGGGCAAGATTATGGGCCCCAGCACCTGTTGGACGTATCGTTCTGCCGTCATATTGCCCCGCACCCAAACGAGATCCGTCCGTCCTCCAAGACGAATTCCTGCCCAAACCATAATTGTTCCTCCTTGGTATGGGTGAACTTCCTGAGGGTTCTGGAGACGGCTCCAGCGTCCAGGAACTCGCCAAACACGCGTCCTTCGTGAATCTGGATGGAAGCCGAACCTGGATTCATCCGTGAACAGCACATTGGACCATTGGTCACGGCCCCAGTCCACGTGGTTCCAAACCCATTCTAATCGTCGTCCACGATTGCCTCTCCGTAAAGGTGGGACCCGGAGTGGTCTACGAGAGCGTAGATTGCTTTCATGCAGTCGCCTTCTTACAGTTTGGTCACTCACAAGCACTCGGTGTTCCACTCGCAGCCTTTGGACCAATTGAGGCGCCGTTGCATTTGGTTGTACTCGCGCAGTAATTTGCAAAAATCGGTCTTGTCTGGGGGTAGTGATGCGACTTGGCCCCCGGTGCCTCTCCGCTACTTCACCTGTGGCACGATAGCGTGTCCACAATCTTGAAATTACATTTTGATGGGTCCCTATGGCCTCAGCAACATTACGCTGAACAGATCCAGCTTCCAGCATTCCCACAGCTCGTAACATCTCCGCCCTCGTCAAATGTCGGCGTTGCATGGCTACAATACCTCAATTTTAACTTTATCTTTCGTTTAAAAATGAAAAAAAACTGTAACTAAACGTAATTCGTATTGTTTTCTAAATTTCGCACAAATGAAAATTCCCTCTCCTATACATCAAGACATTTTTATGCCACCGAAACAAAAGAATTTTCAAAAATTTGAATTTAGAAATAATCTGAGATAAATTACAAACAAATCGGTGTATAAAAGATTCCAATGCGGCCAGTACTTTTCGAGTTATTTAATTGAGTATGAAATATCCCTAGACCGTGTTGATGTGTGTACTTGAAGAAGTTTATTAATTTGTTTTTTTTTTGTCATCGGTCCGTTCGGACGTAAACATTTTTATATACGCCTGAACGGACCGCGGTACATTCGATTTGGTCCGTTCAGACCAAACACCCAACTGAGTCACCGACGCGACGGTATTCTCGCGAAGGACAAAAGTGACGCCCGCGCGTTCTCTTGACGCAAGTCTCATCTTGCGAGGCCGTAACCGGAGCGTTAACGTTTATTCCTGTCAAAGTTTTGTTGTTTATGTCTCTTAATCATAACATTTTGTACGCGTATGGTTTGGTAAATGTTTGTTGTAGTTACTCGTTTCATTTTCTATTGTTTGTCTGGTTGTTTGTGTGGGTATTTTTTTGTTCGAGTCTTATTTTTGTGAACACGAATAAGAGATCAAATTGGAACTCTGTGCTGGTCGAATAGTCAAAAGTATATATGCATACTTACATAAATGCACGCCTTTCTCCCATAGCGGTAAGCAGAAGCTACGATCATTACATACAAACCCTTTGCTTCGTCCACGTTCATACACTTGAGAATACTATAACATACACCGGACCTTTCCGTAGAACATCACATCACCAATAAGGACAGTTTATATATTTTTAGGACATGTGGCAGGAACATGCTTGCAATATAAAATCAAGCCGCGTACGCAAATTAACCACTTTTTTCTATAGCCTCAAATATCCCACTGCTGGGCTATGGGGGAGGTCTTTCCACCATAGCCTTCCACTCTTCTGTCTCTGCTGTTTTCTCTAGACAATCTCTCACAAACGCCTCTAGGTCGTCAAGCCAACTTCCCTCGGCGACGACGCCCGTCTTCTGGCACCCACCGCGTGACGACATTTCCACATAATAAATAAATGCCTTTTATTTCACACCTAATAACCTTTTACATAATCAGTTTTTTCAGTGTAGTTAAAGTATACAAATATTTTAATTAATCAATATACTTAAATTGGAAATGAAAATCCTCATGCCGTGTATTGTATATTTTAAATATTTTTAAATTGCTCGTGGCTAAATAATAACAGCCGCTCGGGTCGATCGTTAGGTTAAGCCGTGCTTGCCTAGGTTGGTCTGTGGATGGGTGACCACCCATTACATACCGAGTTTTCTCCGTGCCTCGGAAAGCACGTTAAGCCGTAGGTCCCGGCTGTCATTTGTAGATCTTTGACAGTCGTTACAGGTAGTCAGTGACCAGAAAGTCTGACAACCAGTCTTACCAAGGGGTATCGTATTACCCGGTACTAACTGGGTTGTGGAGGTCAGATAGGCAGTCGCTCCATGTAAAATACTGGTATTCAGCTGCATCCGGTAAAACTGGAAGCCGACCCCAACATAGTTGGGAAAAGGCTAAGCAGATTATGAGCGTGAACCCCTCTATTTGAGGGTAAAGGTCTCCTCCAAAGATACCCAGTAGTCTCTGTCTGTGGCCACACATTTCCACGAGTGTGATATAGCAACACTTAATTATCACTCGCATATCTGTTAATATCAGCACCTCAGCACTCTATATGACGTAGGATGATGCCCCCCCGCTCACACAATATAAAGTTTCACATTACATTAGGGCTTACTCCCACTAGACTTCATTCATCACTCGTATGTGCTGAGATTACGAGCTCGCTTTGTTTGAGCGTTAGAGCAGGTGGAACATTCTACAACATCTTACAACAGTGCCATTTAAAAGCTGCGAAAATATGTAAATGTAATGTAACATGAATGTAAATTTTGCATTGTATGCTCCAGTTTTACGATATGTAATAGAACATTATGAATCGTAAAAAGTCGCGTAAAGCTGAAGATTGTACTTTATTTATATGCATTTTATTCGTTTTTGACAACGTTAAGTCGCGTAACGTTGGAAATTCATTTTTGTTTTAATAAAATTGCTGTATAGATTTCATTAAGCGTTTATGAGTTTATTTTAAAAGTGATATTTACGTTGATGAATACTTTTATCAAATTATGTCAGTATTTTTTTAATAAAATGAGCATTTCCTGAACAATCTGTATACATGTAAATATTTTAACAATAAACTTTATTAACAATAATTAAGCTCTCAGTTTAAACGACTGTTGGGCGAAATTACGTTTACACATTTCACGGGCAGTAAAGCAATAAAAATAAAGATACTCGTATAATAAAATACAATATGTATTTCGTATTTTGCTTTTGAGTTTAAAGCTGCCATATGCAGTCTGTATTTATTTAAATTAAAGCATTTAACTTTGCTCGAGTTGGCTGTAGCATGGTTAATGGTTTACGGATCTTATGTTGCAAATTGTGAACCAGATAAGTGTGCTAAAATGCTGAAGGTAGGTACTAGTTAAATTGAAATTTGTAGGCAGGAAACCTTCTTTAACTGATTTTAACACATAAAAAAGTTTCTTACGACATACTATTGCGCTCTATCAACATTTACCTAATAAGCTTACGACCCGCTACAACGTTGTTTAGTCTTGGTAGATGACAACTGATTGCCCGAGCTTGCTCGAGTTGGATACGGTGGGGCCAACGGGATTTTATTTGTATTTATTTTTATTCTTCCTAACATTTTTCTACATGATGTTACTCAAATTTGAAATTCGACGGCATTTTTTTTAAATTTTAAGAGCGGGACCAATCTACTAAAGAAAATGACATAAAAATAATAGTTTAGTAAACTGATCCCGCGGGATCCAAATGAGCGGGATCAATTTACTAAAGAGCCTAATATATATAAACCATGTTAGGCAATTAACGTACGCCAAACGATTGTTTCTAGCAACATATACCTACTAAAATCTGGGGACGCAATGCAACAATATTAAGACATGAGGCTTGATAATTAAACGCCCGAGTTTGCTCGAGTCGGGTAGTGGACAGAGGCCTTAACTTCGCGGTTCTAATATTAGACAAGTTTCGTATTTCTCCGCATTGTTCTGTAGCGACATCTGTTAAGAGCTGGGACCAAGTGCAATCATATTTGGAAGATCCTAATACGTATTGTTTGATACAGTTGAGTTGTATTGTCTTACAGTACTATGGAAGTTGAGAAAGGAATACACCCACAGATGTGATATTTTAACTCATTTTGTTATCTATATAAAAAATTGTCAACAAAAAATAACTTATTAGATTAGGATAAATAAATAAATATCGCTGGACATTGCACACAGCGCCATCTAGTGCCACACTAAACAACGAGGCTTGTGTCGTGGACACCAGATAGTTGATATACTACATAGGTACTTTTTGTTTGTAAATACATACTTATTATACATAAAACATCCATGACTCGAAAACAAATGTCCATGCTCATCACACAAACATTTGCTCCTACCGAGATTCGAATCCGGGACCCCAAGAACGTAAGGCACCTCAACCTATCCGTGATCCCCTGCTGGACACAATCTTCTCACAATATGCGCCACGGTTTATTCCGATCTACCCCTACCGGTCTGTCACCAGTGGTGGCGGTTGCTACTATTTTTCTCATCTACCACAACTGGTGGTGGATACATCTGATGCAGTCGCATTTGTTCCTATCTCTGTCACCACTGGTGAATTTGTGAAATCCTCCACTCACATCAAACTACAATATTTTTGTAGATAATAATATTTTCGGTAAAGTCGGTTCGTTTTCCGTCTCATAACTTTGCTATGCAACGGACCATGTGTAAACAATTTATCTCCGATCTCAATAACCCTTACGATTGAAAAGGTCCCTCAAATCCTCCCACATATTATTCACTCTATAATTCATACATCAAACGAAATAGCAGACTCTAAACCTTTTTAAAATAATCCTTTTGGTACCCTCGAACCCTATTCAAATCGATTTATCGATCCTTAAGTCATCAGCTATAAGGCAACCACGCCTCTTCGCTGTCCTCACGCAAAAACTCCGGGTTTCGCTTCTGATTCGTCCAACGGTTTTTGTTGAGGTTTTTCAGGCACTTGATACGAAATCTATTGGCATTACGTGAACTATGGAGACAGATGGTAGGCTCGGCTTATGTATCTGTGACTAAAGTTAGGAGTTAATCTGGGGACGATGGGTCTTTGGGAGTGGTGTGTTTTAGGTACATTTAGTCGTGTCTAAGTTCAGCTTTTGAGTGTTGCTATGGTTGTTTATTGTTTCCTAAGACGGTTAGGAGTCGTATTAGACCCAAATAAACTGCTTTATAAAATGTTACATATTATAAGTGTGTAATGCTGAGAGAATTGCCTTTCAGTCCGCTTTCAAATCTGTTAGCATCGTGATTTGTGTTTTAGGACTGTTCTAGAATACCTTAACCATTAGACATCGATGTCTCCAAGATACGTACATCATCTGCCTAGCCTTTTCCCAACCATATCAGGGTCGGCCTCCGGTCCAACCGGATGCAGCTGAATACCAGTATTTTACGTAGAGTGACTGCCTATCTGACCTCCACTACCCAGTTAGTACTGGGTAATACGATACCACTTGGTAAGACTGGCTATATTACTCAAATTTGAAATTCGACAGCATTTATTTTTTTATTTTAAGAGCGGGACCAATCTATTAAAGGAAATGACATAAATATAATAATATAGTAAACTGATCCCGCGGGATCCAAATGAGCGGGATCAATTTACTAAAGAGCCTAAGATACGTACGAATCCCTAGAATGTAATTTCATAACATCCGATGCTCTGACTATAAAAAATCTTAACGACTTAATAACAGTTGAAACAATACAAAACCAATACCTCAGTAACGGCAAAATAAAAGTTGTACGGAAAAAAATAAAAGATTTCTTACCAAGAGCAAACTTTACAACGACATCTTAATTTAAGTGGTACTCGGCAGAGTCGCGTAAGTCGCCCCTTAACCAGCGAGTGTCTCTCAAACAGCTCACAAGTACCGTTCAAAATATTAACTTTTAAAGGTAGTAAAGTATAGTCGTGTTTAATTGTTGCTTCGTTTATAGGTGGCTGATGCAAAGATATTTAAAATACTTATAGGGCAGATGTTGGAATATTATCGTACGTTTTTTTTTTTTACCCCGAAGTTTTACGAATTTGATACAAGCCGATTTGTTACTAAGTAGTAACAAGTAATAGATTACGATTTTCTTTGTCTTGTCTTGTCTATAAGTAGCTCGTAAATATTTGAATGTCTTTGTTCTGATGAAACAAAGACTTCAATTCTGAAATCGAATTTCTGTTCAGGACCTGAGGCTTTTACAAGTCGCGACTTGTGCAGTTGTGCCGCCCTCTGAGCAATTTCTTTCACTTGTTGTTTCCGCAATACGCTTGTCTCTTAAGCGGGTCGCTCGTAACTATTCAGTAACCCAACACGAAAAATAGCTCACACACCACATTGACCATCATTACCAAATAATGCATCTTGGTTTAGCAAATTGGCAAAAAACTTTATCGTACAACTTGCACACCAACAGAATTTATTCGTACTCCATAACCGGTATTTACTTTATCAAACAAAACAAAAATATACCTGAGTTCCTCTCCTTAGGCTGTTATTTAATAACATCTAATAGGCTACCTAGTTACTTACAGCTTATAACTTTCCCAATAACCGGGCAGTAATATCCCACAAGTCCATCATCCCAAAAGAACAAAATTCAATTTTTATTCCCCCTCCACAGGGGCTTTTCATTACCCCCCTCTCCAAGGGGTTATTTAATGAAAAACAGGACGGATTTAAGCCATAATTACGTGGTTTTCATGCTACATAATAACGGCAGTGTCATCAATCAGTTCCTACTGTTCGTGATTTAATGGTATGCATGTTTACGTGTTAATTTTATGTATAAACGGCCTTTTTTAAATGAAAAATGTGGTTAAACCTGGCTTAAATGTCAACATGGGGTATAATCCTGAGGGTGGATTTATATGGTGTGCATTTGTTGTGCAAATAAAGTGGCTAATTTAGATGTGCGTTCGCTCAGTTCCCCACGTTGGTAACATCTTTATATTATTTAGAAAGGATTATTGTCATCCGCATTTAATTTAAATCATCATCATCTTGCTGTCCTTGTCACGTGTTACTTGGTGTCAGCGCAACACGTTTTTTTTCTTCCATTCTCTTCTATCAACCGTCACGCACATCATGGATCTGGCGAATGGATCTTCTGAGAATGATTGATTTACACATATCATTCATTTTCTTTTTTTTTTTTCATTTTCATTTTTTTTTTTTAGGGTTCCGTACCCAAAGGGTAAAAACGGAACCCTATTACTAAGACTTCGCTGTCTGTCCGTCCGTCTGTCTGTCACCAGGCTGTATCTCATGAACCGTGACAGCTAGACAGTTGAAATTTTCACAGATGATGTATTTCTGTTGCCGCTAAACAAATACTAAAAACAGAATAAACTTAATATTTAAGGGGGGCTCCCATACAACAAACGTGATTTTTTTGCTCATTTTTGATAATAATGGTACGGAACCCTTCGTGCGCGAGTCCGACTTGCACTTGGGCGGTTTTTTTTAATTTTCTGCATATCATTTGCTTGGTTTTCCTCTCCATCCATTAATATCTATATTCATCGCTCTTAAATATAGATCTGAAAAACTTTACGGAAACATAAAGGAACATCTCTATTAAGCAGCTTGAATTCCACCATAAGTTATCGACAGGACATCCCATAACTTTAACTTAAAACGAGAGTGTTAAAGATCCGTGGCTTAAAACTTCTACCCGTTACTGCACCCTAAATCGTGGAGATTTATAAAACGTGGCAAAATGGAAAATTTTCAGTTTTTCCTTCGATATAGCGCGCTACATTTCCGAACATAAAACCGTAGGCGATTGGAGTTTTTACGAGTAGCGGCAGTAACTCTTTGCTTTACGATTTGAAGCGAACCGGGTCGCCAGAATATTGGGACACTGGTGTGTTATCGGAATACCAGGAATGACACTTGCAGTGGCTACAAACCTTTGTAGTAATGTTTTATTCATAAACTAGCAGACACGTAGAATTCGTCAACAGCCACGACTACAGTGTCCAACTTATAGCTTAGAATCTGACCCCAGAAGTACAAAAGAAAAGTCATCAGAATGAGTCAAGACGTAGAAATAAAGATAAATACGAACCTACGTACACGAGAGTTTAACAAATAAGGATAATTGTAGGTATACAGCGAGAACGAAAAATCTACGATCCCTAATTTTGACTTATTACAAAATTACCCCAACGTTGTCTATTTTCATCTTGGGTGAAAATGAAAAACGTAGGTGTTTTCGTCTTTATTCGAGAACTTTGCCGAACTAGTTTTGTGGCCTTAGAGCTCGGAGTTATCATGCAAAAGTGCGACATATATATTTTTAGGGACAGGCGGCGAATCTACTCGTAAATGCGCTCATGTGGTCTCGTGATACATCGCGAGTGTTCGCTTTATTAAGGTGTCCCGCACATACTTGCGTAGAAATTGAATTCGCATTCTTTATAACAGTCGCTCGATCGTTAGGTTAAGCCGTGCTTGCCTAGGTTGTTCTGTGGATAGGTGACTGCCCATTACCGAGTTTCCTCCGTGCCTCGGAAAGCACGTTAAGCCGTTGGTCCCGGCTGTCATTTCTAGATCTTTGACAGTCGTTAGGTAGTCAGAGGCCCAAAAAGTCTGACAACCAGTCTTACCAAGGGGTATCGTATTACCCAGTACTAACTGGGTGGTGGAGGTCAGATAGGCAGTCGCTCCATGTAAAATACTGGTATTCAGCTGCATCCGGTAAAACTGGAACCCGACCCCAACAAAGTTGGGAAAAGGAGGCAGATGATGATTCTATTTCGCGTGCCGAAAGCATTGTTTTTTTTTGTTCTATTTGCAAGACGTAACTATGGGTTTTTACAAGGCGCTTTATTGCCGTCCCGAGTGCCCTTTTTTTCGCCGAAAATAGTTTGTAGTGTACTTTACAGTCTTCTGAAACAGTGGATACTTATTTATAGAAAAGCTTTTGTATACTTGGTAGGACGTGACTCTAACCCTGGGTGGTGTTAGTGACGAGGAATTTTTTTGGCTTTAAGATGAATTTATTTGTTAAATATGATCAAGATGGAGAAAGTAATCATTGCCAAAACACCTTGAGGCGTCCATAAAGTTTCCACAGGACCTAGGTAAGTGGCAATCGCTTTCAAAGCATTTTATAACAAGCTTGGCATGAGTATTAGTACCAGATGCATACCCTATAATATGTCAATCAAGATATTATTTTCCTTAACTCTGATAGGTTATTTATAAGTTTGTCTAGCCTCTCAGGTCTCTTAATAGCCTTAATTCCCCTCACTCACAAAACAAAACAAACACGTCGAAATCCCTGCAGCCTAGTTCACTGCGTACCGCGCACACATCGGGCGACGAGCAAATAGGTAATTTACGGCCGCATCGCCGCCCCAGCATGTAAGTGGTGTCGGGACCGGCTGACTGCGCCGCCAATGTAATGCGCACTGCGGATGCCAATGCAAAACACTGCATTATCGTTCGTCGCCTATATTGCGGTCAATGTAGGTCGGTACAATGGTGGTTTTGTTTAAGTGTTGTAATTGGCGGGTAAGCCAATAACCACTATTGGTTGTTGGCGTGTGCGCAGGTTTCAGGTGTGAGTGGTTGACTGGAGTTACGCGAACGGTGTTTTGTCTATTTCATAATAATAGAAATATACATCTAGTATGATACACTGCCTCGTTGGTTTAGTGTTCCTGGATTCTGGAAATGTGGATGTAAGTACTAATAGCAATAAGAAAATAAAGTACTAAAAACAAAAAGCTATAACCAGAATATCATTCGAATTATTTTTCGTTTTCTTTTTGATGTGAAACTTCTATAGGCGCAGGTAAAACCAAAAGATGGCGTGGCGACGCGTCGCCAACTGTCAAGTTGACAACCCGGCCCAAATATTACCGACCTGTTAAAGCAGCATAAGATTTACATATTCGTCACAGTTTGCAACAAGCCAGTTGGTCTCGGGGCACAACGCTGGTTTACAATCTCGTGACTTCGAGTCACGCTGGTTTAATCCGTGCCTAAGGATTTTCATTTTGTTTTTATTTAATGTGTTTGTTGAAAAATTTGTAATATTTTTTTATTTTTTCATTAAGCCATATTTAGTTCCTGTCGTAATCTGTTCTTTTAAGCATATTACTTGTACAAAATAATTTCGATGTTTTACATCTGCCAGGCGTCCCGTGACGGCTCATATTTTTTTTTTTAATCTTGTGGTTAGTGCTTTGGTGTTAGAGTTTTTACGCCGCCTCTGACTTGGCTTTAAATGGCGTCGAGAAATATCTTTCAGGCATGCTGGTTTCCTCACGATGTTTTCCTTAACCAAAGCAAATGGTCGATTTTCGTAAACATATTCGGAGTCACGCGTCATTACTAAAATCATCATCATCATCATCATATCAGCCGAAAAACGTCCACTGCTGGATATAGGCCTCTCCCAAGGAGGGGTTTTGCCATAATCGTCACGCTTGGCAGGCGGGTTGGCGATCGCAGTACGGTTGTTACAAAAGCACAGAGAACGCTGCTGCCCATTCTCTGGTAAGTCACTTAGTCGCCTCTTACGACACCCACGGGAAGATATGGGATGGTGCTATTCTTTACGTCCGACACCATACAGACCCCAGATTACTAAAATATGTTATGTTAATAATGCATACATACTAAGTACAGGGAAAATAGAGGAGTAAAGTTGAAAGCGAAAAACCAATAAAATAGAAGCGAGAGGTCGCAAGTCAAGGGAACTAGTTGAGGAGTGCAGAGCTCACAATACTCGCACACAATAGTAGTATTGTGAGCTAAGTGTCGCTCGTTATCGGCACGTGACGTCTAAACCGATGCGCTTTGTACAGATAGGGACGATACAACTAGTTCAGTGCGGAAGAATTGTGGGATTTACGATTTAAGTAAAATGAGAATAAAGACGAACGGAGCAATAGGTTACGCATGACAGTTTTAAATGTGCATGCAAAACCGAGTTCCATAGGATACTACGTAAGTGCAAGCCTGCAGTTGGCTCATTTGCAAGCATGCCAATCACTGGCAACACACGACAATTTGGCTTGCTTTAGAGGGTTTATTATTGATAACAAAAATCAGAAAAGAACTGAGAGCTGTACGTGCGACCTGCAACACACGCTCAGTTATGCCTGCAGTCGCAGGCATAAGCAATTGGAAAAATATCAAATTAGATATTCTCCAGGTTGCATGTACAATCGTGGTCTTTTCCGCCTGACCAGTTAATTTTTTCCTTAAATCATGCGCAGGCGCCGAGCCACGCCCCGCCCCCTTGAAGTTCTACACACGTCCATGTATGCTGCACAGTTTGACTGCACATGTAAAGCCTATCGTCTACATGGTTCATGGATGTGAAACAATAATTGACATATTGTGCTGATGGATGGATTGAATAGTGTTTTAAGTAAAAATCTTACATTAAAAACTTGTTTTTAAAAAAAAAAGTTGTCAAAAAGTTGGAACTTTGACCCCCAATATCTTCGTAACGAGAAGGTTCCCAGGTATGGTGTAGAACAAAAAAAATATCACCATGACGAGGAGAACAAGTGCCTTTCAGCTTCGTTAAGAGGTGTTTTACACCCTTTAGATCTCTTTGCGCATAATCAACGCCACCATCTTGCATTGTCAAGACAGTTTCTACAGACAATTTAACAAACATTTACCAGCAGCGTCCTCCTACATTCTACGAAGCAGTCTTATTACTTTCGTATACTAATTAAACTTTTTATCTTTTACAGGTAAGTTTCCATTCCATTCACCCACGGAACTACAACTTCAAGTAAGTAGAATAAATATAATCAGCCTGCAAATTTTCCATTGCTGGGATGTGTCTCTCTCTGACACCCATGAGCGATATCCTTCACACGGCAGTGCGGGTTGGTAATGGTCTTCGATATTTTCGGTTCTAAGATGTGTTGGATACCTCACAATGTAAGCAATGTTTTTCTTCACTCTGAGACTAGTAGTGATAAAAATAATTTACGAAGTGCCTGTCTGGTTTCGAACCTACAACTTACAAGTAGTAAGCCGGAGCTGTTTCCGCTGAGCCACTCCTCACTCAAAGAGTAAGAATAATTAATGACCACGGAAGATATCCCGTAAGTGACAGTATAAGTTAGCAAATACTTTAAAGTTCAGTTCATATTAACTTGTTGTGAGTCTCTAATTACCGATAGCTTCCTATCGCAGTTTCAGACTTCCCTCATAACTCGTATTCTTCGAACTATCGTCGGCAAAGTTCGGAACATTGCAATCTATGCAATGGGCGTGTCTCAACAGATCGGAACTGTTCTTAAACGTACCTGTTATGTGCTGAGATATTGAACTTTGTTTAGAAATGCAGTTATTGGCTTTTAAAGGTAATATCTGGATTTAGTGGAGAAACGTACGAGGGGTCTGGGGAGTGCGTAAATTCAATTTGCAGCATTATCAAAACATTCCTTTAAACTTAAACATTTTTTGAAACCAAAATAGCCGCATTACTTTGAAATTGTTGAGCTGTATTGTAGTTCTAACATTCAGTCATCGCCTTTATCATACGATCAAAGTCATTTCCAGACGCATTAAAAAAGTCCATCGAATAAATCCGCTTTATCCGAATAAAACCTTATTTTTAGATCAATCAGACTACCTATCCAAAGGAAATCCGAATCCGGATCCACCCGAAAAACCTCACATCAAAGCTGAAATTGAAACGAGTTCCAAAAATATCACTTTTCTCTCAAATTAGCATTTACACTTAACCCACCGGAGTGTAAACGTCCTTTCATATTTACATACCCAGTACCAAATATCGAGTACTAATATGATTACGCGGGAATGTGTTTGCGTTAATTAATATGGTGGTTGTGTACAGTGCAGTGCAGGAATAGATAAAGCCTTCACGTAATGACGGGGTGGGAATTGTCGCACACTGTGTAAAAGAGCTTTGATTACGCACTTGTCCCACTGCAAGCGAGAAGCGAGTAGAGCTAGCAACTAACAACGAGTTGTTGGTTGTGACTTTTTTTTAATATTACTTAGAATTTCTTGGGTATCGTGGGTGCGTTTACGGACATTCAAACTCACATACACAAACAGCCAGATTCGAAACTACTTGTAGGCCAAACAGATGTTTGATCGCGATGTTCGCGACTTGCAACGCAGCAGCTGATTGCTAAGCCACTGCACCCACCGAGTTCTCGTTGGCGGTGTGATAAGTCAGCAGAGAACATTATGTGTCTCTTTTTGACATGGGATCTACAATCTCAATCAATTCTTTGCTCGCCTCAAGTCCAGGTACCGATCCCTCTCACACTCTCCGTTCTCAATCCTCTCTCTTTTGTGTTTGCGGATGAATCGAAGATCTTGTCTGTATTTTCTGGAGTACTTACTGTAAACTGCGGCGTATAATGGTATATTTTCTTAATGTTACGTTCCAGGTTTTAAAAAAAAGTATCTATGTAGTATATCAACTATCTGGTGTCCACGACACAAGCCTCGTGTGGCACTAGATGGCGCTGTGTGTTAATTTCCAGCAATATTTATTTATTCATTTTATTTATTTTGTCCTTATGTCCTTAACTAATGTAATTGGCCTTGGACGAAAGGAGAAGAATAACTAAAATCTTTTAGACGTTTTTTGGGCGGCAAAATTGTCGATAGCTAGCCGCTTTCTCGTTAACAGTGGGACAGATGCCTTATGAGACGCGAGAATTACGGAGACAGGAAAATTAAATTTTGTGTTCACTGTAATTTTTGCCTCTGCGCAGTTCTGTAAAGTTTTTGGAGAATTGTACTTCGGTAATGATGTGGTTACTGGCGAAGTGTGCTTAAGAGACGCATTTTAGTAGAGGCTACAAAAATAACAGGAAAATGAAAATATGTATTTTGGTTTGACAATTTTGTAGAATGAAAATGTGTCGTTGTTCTAGTAGTCGCAAATGCTAGTGGTGATGGTGAGCAAAAGGTCCTGGGTTTGATTCCCAGATGGAATGAAGTTTTATTGAATTTTTGTCAGCAGGCATTTTGCAGTCGATGGCAATGAGCTCGCCCCATAAAACATGTGACTTCATATAATTCTTCAAGTGGCTGAACCCAATGGCTGTGCCTAAAATACAGGTTTAAATAAATCTAGATCAGGCAGGTCGCTACCTAACATTTGAATTCGACATTTTAGTTACTTGCAACTGTTTTATATATTGTAGTTATAGTT
Organism: Xestia xanthographa; assembly: GCA_905147715.2. Classification (NCBI taxonomy): domain Eukaryota; kingdom Metazoa; phylum Arthropoda; class Insecta; order Lepidoptera; family Noctuidae; genus Xestia; species Xestia xanthographa. Next base: position 7,259,765 of record LR990660.1, on the reverse strand, counting down.
TACTTGCAAGCACTAATTATACATTTGTAACTACTACACTTTTGTAATATCAACTTTTTAAATAAATTATTCTTATTCTTACTTCTGCCTTACCCTTGTGGGGAAACAAGCGTGGTGTTATGTTACGTTTGTGAAACATCTTGAACTTCTGAAATATACGTACGTAATAAGTACCTACAATTTATATTAAAAGCAACCTGTCATACAAAAGAGTTATTAAACATGCAAGATGAAAATTGATTACAGTTCCCAACTGCAAACAAATTGTTCTAGAAATTCTGAAAAGATTAAGATGTAAAACCAAGCCTTTTCTTAGATAAAAGTGCTGCCCAAGTCTGACAAATGGTCTGAACACAACAACTTTACTAAAAGTTAGAACAAGAGGCAACAGTAATTTATCAAGAATTAATGGTTTTATTAATGCGAAGATAAAATACAAACTCGTGAATATTAATATTCTTGGTTGCAGTTTACAATTTATCAACGTAGGTTACTAACGCTAGTTTCACAGTTTTAGTCAAAGAAAATACGAAGGTCTTAGTACAAAATGTTTTAACTTTTAACCAGTTTCTTGGTTGAGAGTTTGAGGTTGAGAACTTGCCAAGCTCAATTTAGCATAATATCGCGTGAATCCTTTAAAAATCAAAATTTCTTCCGCAAAAATGTATGCATTTTGTCTATATCTAAGTCTACCTTAAGGAAGCCCTAGGCTAGCCCGCGAAATTATTTTTTTTTAATTAAAAATTTAATTTAATTAAAATTTGAATTTCGCGAAATAAATTGCAAAAAACTTTTTTGCAATTTGCTTGTCAACTTCGGGCTGTATGTTGAAAACATATGATTCGCGACCCTAACAAATAAATCTTTCTGAGTTATAATCATTACAATTATCATTACAACCCTCTAAGTTCATTAAATCCGTGATTCTTTTTAACCATAAGTCGATAATAATCTATTGATACATGCATTCATCACATACCGCGCTACTTCAAATCACAATTAAATAAATAACACGTGCACTATCGGAACGCTTGTAATAAACTCTTGGTATAATATATAATAGTCTGACCTGGTTTCAAAGCCAGGCTTTATTTCAGACTGTGCCTGAATGCACTCCGTAGAAAATGATTAAGACTCTACGCCCATCGCGACGTTTGTAGCGATGGTGTCGCGCGCGTTACCTTAACGCGGTTCTTCATCGCGTTAGTCGCATTTGTAACGCGTCACAGAAAACTTGCAAACGCGCGTCAGCATTCAACTGTATCGAATTTAGTTATTTGGTTATTTATTTGAAAAAACATGTACTACGTAACAGAGGCCCTACTCTCTAACGTCCGTCCGTCCATCCGTCTCTATCCGTCCCTTCTGCAGATGACTGCGAGTGAGAGAGACCGATAGAGACGGACAGACGGACGGACGTTAGAGAGTAGGGTCCCAGATGCGAACGCCCGATCGTTTTCTCGCCGGAATCCATCTTGCAACTTCAGCGTGCACAGGCATTTTTGTCTCGGATCGCGAATCGCGTCTTACACCGCGATAGTAAAATTAAAATCAATGCATTTATTTCAAGTAGGCACTTTTGAGAGCGGCGGTGGCCCAGTGGTGGCGGCCAAGACTTACGAACAGTAAGTCGTGGGTTCAAACCCAGGCAGGCGCATTACTTTGTGTAATTTATTTCATCACCACTGCTCTCAAAACGGTGAAGGAAAACATCGTGAGAAAACCGGCATTTCCTAGAACCACAAAATTCAAGACATGTGACATCTACCAATCCGCACTAGGCCCGCGTCGTGGATTATAGCCCATTCCCTCTCATAGAGAGGAGGGCTGTGTCCCAGCAGTGGGAATATTAATAGGATGATGATGATGAGGCACTTTTCAATTCTCGAAACAAAGACAACAATAAAATATAGCTATAGCCCAAGCTATAGTCCCAGTCACAAGGCATAATAACTGCGAAAACACTGTAGTTGCCCATTCCAAAGCGTAGATCTCTATGGAGAAGCAACTCCATCGATACAGTATCATCGTTACGTGTACGAAGGTACACAGCCAACAACAGCAACACGACTACATTGCGGCCGTTTTGCGTTTGCATCAAAAAGTTGCGGTGAGCGAGGGCCCTAAAAGCTCGCAGTAAACACAATAACACTTTCACTACATGTACACTCGATAGTAAATGTGATTTTCTTAGAAATGTTATTATAGTTTTAAAAGGTTTTGTTTGTAGTAGCGATGGAAAGGAAATAGGTTTTAATAGTGGGTCTTGTGTACTAGAGAAAATGTCGTATGTAGTGCTGATGGATATTTATCTAACTTTCGTTCGAGCCTAGTCTATAGAAATAATATATTTTTTTACTAGAGAATAATGAAAATCCATGCCGTCTCTCCCTCCATCAACATTCTTGTCAAGACTCTTTTAGTCACATGCTTTTCATCCCTCCACATTACATGCCCATGCACAGGTGTATCTAATGCAAGGAGCTCGTGGCTAAATAATAACAGCCACTCGGGTCGATCGTTAGGTTAAGTCGTGCTTGCCTAGGTTGGTCTATGGATGGGTGACCGCCCATTACATAGTACCGAGTTTCCTCCGTGCCGCGGAAAGCACGTTAAGCAGTTGGTCCCGGCTGTCATTTATGATCTTTGGCAGTCGTTACAGGTAGTCAGTGGCCCAAAAATTCTGACAACCAGTCTTACCAAGGGGTATCGCATTACCCAGTACTAACTGGGTTGTGGAGGTCAGATAGACAGTCGGTTCATGTAAAATACTGGTATTCAGCTGCATCCGGTTAGACTGGAGGCCGACCCCAATAAAAACTTGGGAAAAGGCTAGGCAGATTATGATAGAATAATGAAAATCCAAATAATGCAAAATAAAATAAATCTTCTTTATCGTGTGGTTGGTGCCTAACCTGGTGTCAGAGTTTTTATGCCGCCCACAAGCCTCTTACTTGGCTTTAAATGCCGTCAAAAATACCTCTTAGGCATGCTGGTTTCCTCACGATGTTTTCCTTCACCGAAGCTAGTGATAATTATACAATAAGCAATCATAATGAACTCCTTCTGAACCAAAATCATTATAGGTTAGAAACGCCAATATAAAATAAATCGTATTAAAGCACAAATACGAATAAATATTTACGCTTAATTAGAAAGGCTGGGCGGAATAAATTATTCCGACGGCGACAGTCCGCTGAATACCTGAAAATGTCGCCCGATTCAGTTTTAATGGGAACTATCTTTTGTGCTCTTTATAGTCAAGAGTCGGCAGTAAAAAGTTTGCGAGGAATAAAGTATGTGCATATTGTGTTGGCATTTCTAGGGAATTACGGATATAATGTTAAAAGATATATGTAAGAGAAAAGTGGCTAGATACGCCATGTTTTAGTAAAGAGATCGTAATAGATGCATATGGTTTCGTGCATCTATGACTTTCTTTTGAACTTGGTTTTATTTCCAAAACGTAGACAGTAGTGCCTTTAACAACTTGGTCCTTCGAGCCGGATCCAGTTTTACAACAAAAGGCTTATTTCAGAACTCACATCACTCGGGAGTTATGGGTACCAAAAATACAGTCACATACCTAAATACAGAAACTTATGTATGAAGAAAAACATAAAAAGTTCACATCCATGGCATAAATACGTTTAAAGCCCTGTATATTACGATTGTGCTGCCAAAACATTCTGTTTTTCTTCTCACCGAGTATAAAAAAGAACAAACATAACAAAGTCAAATAAAATATTTCACTGCCATTGCAAATGACCTGCCTACCCCTTTCATCCAAATCGATACTTGCAAACTTTACACGCCAATAATACTTCGTCTTTGGGGAGCATACAGAACGTATGTGACGCGATAAATAAGAGTTTTGTTTTCGAATGTAATCGTAAATTATGCCACGTTTTATCGAACTCGATAAGAAGCCCGGGGTATAAGACATAGGAGATCCCCCCACTAAGGTTGGGGCCACAGTGAAATCGCGAGAAAAAATAAGCTGTTCCCGTCATTTTGTCAGGTAATATTCCGTAAGTAACACGGAATCTAGTATTAATATTATAAAGATGACAAATTTTCATGGAACTCAATTTGAAATTGAATGTAGAGAGTAATCTCCGCATGTAATGATTCAATTCTGAAAAAAATCACTGGTAGAAAGCTATAAATTGTATTTATATTATGGATATTAGCCGAACTATTACAGCTTTTGGACAAATTGCTAGTCTACACTAATATTAAAAGGAGGAAATATTTGTATTTTTGTGTGTATGTTTTTAATGATTAAACTCAAAAACTACTGCGCCGATTTCAAAAATTCTTTCACCATTACAAAGCTACATTCACCCTGAGTAACATAAGCTATATTTTATCCCCGTTATCCCACGGGAACGGGAACTACGCGGGTGAAACCGCGTGACGTCCGCTAGTAATTGTATAAGGCAACAGATTAATTTTTCACTATTTCAGGGTTGGTGAAATAGTTACAATTGTTGACAATGAAGCCAACGTTGAAATGCATAGTTTTTAACTTTTACATAGCGGTTCATTCACCCCGCTAGGCTTGCAGTGTGGCCACAGCCTAAGATATATAGAGATTTATACAGATTGTTTTTTCGTGTGAACGTCGCCTGCTGTGATTTCGCTCAACCCTTGAGGTGATTTTAGAAGTTGTGAACATTAATAAAACGTTGCGCCCTTAATTTTAATTTGAGGAAGAGAATTTGGGAAGTTGCGCGGTATTTTCTTGTCCAACTTACCGCAGTGTCTCAAGACGAAAGTCTATGACAAGTGTGTGTTGCCAGTGATTACATACCGGACCGAAACGTGTTGGCTCACAATGGGCTTTATCAGAAGGCTTAAAGTCACCAAAAGGGCAATGGAGAGGGCTATTCTCGGAGTTTCTGATCGAATCAGAAATGAAGACATCCGCAAGAAAACCAGGGCCACCAACGTAGCCCGAAGAATTGCCAAACTTAAGTGGCAGTGGGCAGGGCAAATTGCTCGCAGAACGGATGGCCAATGGGGCCGAAAAGTTCTGGAGTGGCAACCGCGAACCGGAAGACGTTGGAAGACCTCCCACTAGGTGGACCGATGACCTGGTTGCGGGAATCCGTTAAATGAGAGTCGCACGGGCGGTCCCGTCAATGTGGCGACACTTGGGGGAGGCCTATGTCCAGCAGTGGACGTCTTTCGACTGAAATGATGATGATGACTTAATAGAGTTCACGGAGCTTTTTTAAAGGATAGATAATAAAAACCACGTCTTAGGGCCCAGGCCTGAGAGATAATTTCTTGACGGCATGTAAAGCCAAGTCAGAACCCCGGTGGCACAAAAACTGTGACACCAGGTTAGGTACTAACCACACGAAAAAAGATCATCAGCCTATTAATGTTCCCACTGCTGGGACACAGACCTCCTCTCTATGAGAGGGAATGGGCTATAATCCACCACGCGGGCCGAGTGCGGTTTGGTAGATGTCACATATCTTCGAATGTTTGGTTCTAGGACATGCCGGTTTCCTCACGATGTTTTCCTTGACCGTTTTGAGAGCAGTGGTGATGAAATAAATTACACAAGGCAATGCGCGCCTGCCTGAGTTCGAACCCACGACTTACTGTTCGTAAGTTGGGGCCGCCACCACTGGGCCACCGCTGCTCTCAAACAATTACGTATATCGTGAAGCACGATATTTTGGACAAATCTTCGTGATTTAACGAAGAGGAAAAAAATCTTCTCCTAACGTAGTCAAAGAAGAGATAAATTAAGTCCGCCTTTTCGCCTTTTTTACTTTTGCATAAAGTTTTAATAAATAAATGTTCGTAATTTTTGAGTACATAAAGATAAATCGTAGACAAAGCAAGAACAAACAATGTAATCCGCGATAAAACATCTACATTCCAATGTCTCGACCAAAACTCTTTCATTTAAAAATCAGTTCTTTCGAGACCCTCATCGTGTTTGTCCTTGACCTGTCAGCTAAGATCTCCGCTCTTACATCAATCAAAGACTAAAAACGACTCACAAAAATGTCACGACACATTTATCTTAAAAAACTAGAAATCGAAAAAAAAAAGGGGTTTTTCATCAAGAACTTCTCAAAAGCAGCCACGGAGTTTTGATTTGGACCCGGTTGATGGCAATAGGGTCACCCCCAATGATATTCTAATAAACAGATATGTTATGCACCTACAAAACCACCGAAAAAGTATTCCGCGGGGCAGAGCCAGCTCACAAACATGCAGTGACGCAGAATAAAGGCAAAATGACCCAATTGGCCCGTTTTCGAGCCTTCACGATTGCGCGCTCTCAACATAACTGGCGAAATGTGGATGTACTGTTAGATACACCTCTGCCTACCCCTTTTTTTTTTTTTTTCGGATGGGAAATCATCAAATAACTCCTCCCGCTCTGGGCGGAGCAGGAGGGAGTGTCAGACTTTTACTGACTAAAACCCATCCATGTTCCTTCATCGCCCTTTGTGTTCCGGGGCCGCGGTGTCTCTTTCGAACTGTCCCGCAACCCTGGCACTGTCCCGCAACCCCGGCACTGTCCCGCAACCCCGGCACTGTCCCGCAACCCCGGCACTGTCCTGCAACCCCGGCCTCTGCCTACCCCTTCGAAGATTACAGGCGTGACGTTGATGTTGTGTAACGACTCCCACTTCTTACCAAACTTTTTATTTAAAAAAAAAACTGTTTCTCTACATTTATATCTCTACCTTCATCGGGGTTGACCGTCAGATGACCTTGGACATAACATCAATCAAAGCTGAGCTTTATGACTGAGAGAAACATTTCGTGACTCTGTGACTGTTTGACATGTCCAATGGACATTATGTCCAGCTAATGTCTCTTAGACACGAGGGTCATAACTGCACAGTAAAGTTATGAAGCTAGTGAATGACTTTGAGAGACCTGACCCTACTTTGTACGGTCTCAGTGAAAACATCGATTTCTGTGCTGTATGTATCTTAATAGGCTCAGGCTGGCAAAAGACAGAGTCAGCTGGAACAATTTGGAGGAGGCTTTCACCGCAGAAGGTGGCCCTTACACCTAACAATACTAATCCTTTATTAAGTACAAACACTAACATTACTAACAAATAATTAAGTACACAACGCATTAGATACAAAATAAATGCAAGGGATAAATAAAGCTCCGGGGTTGCGGGACTGTTCGAAAGAGATACCGTGACCCCGGAACACAAAGGGTAATGAAGGAACATGGATGGGTTTTAGTCAGTAAAAGTCTGACACATTCCCTCCTGCTCCGCCCAGAGCGGGAGGAGTCATTTGATGATTTCCCATCCGAAAAAAAAAAAAAAGCGATAAATAAAGCTAAATAAATAAAAGTATATCTTAATAATAATGCTGTATGTATCTTAAGAAAATAATAACAGCCGCTCGGGTCCATCTTTAGGTTAAGCCGTGCTTGCCTAGGTTTTTCTGTAGATGGGAGACCACTCAGTAAATACCGAGTTTCCTCCGTGCCTCGGAAAGCACGTTGTTGTATATGTGTGCGTGGCTGCGTCCACGGTCAGTATATGTACTCGCCTCGTCTACCAATAAATCAGTGTGCATTCAGCAGGCGGTTGTTTCACTTGTCACCGATACTCCTATACTTAACATTGGCGACGAGTACCCACAAAAAGAAAAAATCACGATGGCGGCTCAACAATTTGGAATTTTGTCAACGTTTGACCATACAGTCCACTCGTGGTAGACGTACAAGAGTCCTTTAGCTCAGTGGTTCATAGCAAACGACGTTACTGCAGCCAGCGACGTGACAGGAGCGAAACGACGTGCTATACTGCTTAGCGCACTCACGGATGGCACCTACAAACTCGCTTCGGACCTCGCCTTACCGAAGGAGCTTCAAGAAGTGCCATACGAGGACATATTATTGCTGCTAGACAGTCATTTTACACCGAAACGCAGCGGGTTCGGCGAGCGATGCAATTTTTATGCGGCATCGCAGCAAGCTGGTGAGACACCGACACAATGGGCGGCGAGACTTCGTGGGCTGACCGCTCACTGCGGTTTCAGCAATGTGGAAGAAGCCCTGCGTGACCGATTCGTAATGGCAATGTTGCCGGGGCGCGAGCGGGATAAATTATTCGCTCAAGACTTGACAGAACTGACGCTGGCTAAGGCTATCGAGTTGGCGGAAACGCTAAGAAGCGCACGCGCCGGCGCGGCAGCCACCGCGCATCTCGCGGGGCAGCAGGAGCAGCAGCTGTACAAGATCGACCCGGCGACAAAGAAAAGTGCGGCATCGGAAGATAAGTGTTCTGTGTGCGGCCGTTCAAATCATACGTCGGCGAAGTGTCGTTTCGCAAAATATAAGTGCAAAAAGTGTAATGTGACCGGTCACCTACAAAGAATGTGTAAAAAAAAAACAAATTATATTGCCACCACAAGTGACGTGGATGAAGATGATGACGGTAAACTGTTTAAAATAAGCTGTATAAATGGCGAGCCAATGACTGAAATAGTGACAATCCAGGGGGTAGAATTGCAATTTGAGATCGATAGCGGGTCAGCGGTCACTGTAATATCTCGTACAGTATAAAACAATTATTTTTCAACCGTGCCATTGTTGCCGACTAGGAAACAGCTGTATACGTATGTTGGTAATAAAATAACATGTGCTGGAGTAACTCGGTTACCTGTGACATACTCGGGACAAACACATGAGCTCAGTATTTACGTAGTTAACAATGGCACCAGCCCGCCGCTTCTTGGTCGAGATTTCATTGCAAGTTTTAAATTAGAGCTGCTACCTTGTATGTATTTAAACAAGACGGATAGCATGTTTAAACAACTACAATCACAGTTTCCAAAGGTTTTTTCTGACAAATTAGGAGCGTTTAATAAGTACAAAGTAACACTGAAAATTAAACCGGGTTCCCAACCAGTGTTCTTTAGAGCGCGCCCTATCGCTTTCGCATTAAAAGACAAAATTAATAATGAGATCGATCGTTTAGTTGAGTTGGGTGTATTAAAACCGGTTGAGCATGCCGAGTATGCGTCACCTATTGTCCCCGTATTGAAGCGCAACGGTACAGTTAGGCTGTGTGTAGACTACTCAGTTAGTATAAATAAACAGCTGATTGTGGAGCAGTACCCTCTGCCGACGGTTCACGAACTGTTTAGTAGATTACATGTTGGACAACAGTTTTCAAAACTAGATTTGTCAATGGCGTACAATCAGTTTTTATTAGATGACGAGTCCCAAAAATTAACTTGTATTAATACACATCGTGGATTGTATAAATACACTCGTATGGTGTTCGGGTTGTCTAGCGCACCGTCCATATTTCAGAGAGCGATGGAATGTGTCCTATCAGATATGGATGGAGTTCTGTGTTTACTTGACGATGTGCTCATCACAGGTCCCACAAGGGATGTCCACCTGCAAAGACTTAAAGCCGTGCTCGAAAGATTACAAGATGCAGGATTGGTATTGCAAAAGGAAAAATGTGAGTTTTTCAAAAATGAAATAAATTACCTAGGGTATAAAATAGACAAACACGGACTTAAGAAGACTCCCGAAAAAGTTAAAGCAATAGTTGAAGCACCGGTGCCCACAAATGTAGCTAAATTGCAATCGTTCTTAGGACTGGTCAATTATTATAGAAATTTTGTAAAAAATGCTTCTGGTATTTTAAGTCCATTATATGACCTGCTAAAGAAAGGGGTAAAATGGAATTGGAGCGAGTTACATAATAAATCCTTTAAAAAAATAAAAGAAATATTAGCGTCTGACCAAGTCCTTACGCATTTTAATCATAACGCGAAACTAATTCTTACGGTCGATGCATCGCCAACCGGTTTGGGAGCCGTGTTATCACAACTAGAAAGGAACGACCAATATCGTTCGCGTCCCGTACTCTTAACGCGGCGGAAAAAAATTACGCTCAAATACAGAAGGAAGCCACTGCCATTATTTTTGGAATACGACGGTTCCACCAATATTTATATGCCAGGTCAGAACCATTTGTTTTAAGAACGGATCATAAGCCGTTAATATCAATTTTTGGACCGTATAAAGGTATTCCAGAAGTATCTGCAAATAGGCTTCAAAGATACGCTTTATTTCTCAGCGGTTACAATTACACAATAGAGTATGTACGTAGTAATAACAATTGTGCGGATTATTTATCACGGGCGAGCCTACCGGAGGTTCAGCAGAGCGATAGCACAGATAGTAAGAGGCTGCTTATGTGCGCCGGCGGCGGCGCCGCCATCGGTACGTTACAAGATGACTCATTCGAGTTGCCGCCGTCCGTCGAGCGCGCGGCTTATATTAACTTCGTAGTAGACGGGAGCTTACCTGTGACACTTACAGAATTACGCGAACAAACGAGAAAGGACGCAATTTTAAACATAGTAATAAAATACGTATTAAACGGGTGGCCTAAAAAAATAACAGACATAAACCTAAAACCATACTGGTGTTGTAAGTCACAACTTTCTGTCGAAGACGGTTGTCTGATGAGGGGCCACAAAGTAATTTTGCCGGGAAACCTGAGGCACAGAGTTATGTTAGAATTACATAAATCTCATTTAGGTATCGTCAAAACAAAAGCGTTAGCAAGAGCGCGGGTTTGGTTCCCAGGTATCGATGTCGCTTTGGAAAAAATGATAGGCTCGTGCAATGTATGCACTCAACTACGCCCTTCCCCTCCTCGCGCTCCGCTGTCACCGTGGAAATACCCTCCGAGCCCTTTTGTTAGGATACATATAGATTTTCTTGGCCCTATTTACGGACACACGTTTTTGGTTGTTGTAGACGCCCACTCTAAATGGGTAGAAGTTTATGACATGATAAACACATCAACCTCAGTAGCGGTGATTGATAGATTGTACGATTTTATGTCTAGGTTTGGGATACCGCAAACTTTAGTTAGTGACAATGGCACCGCCTTCGTATCACAAGAGTTTAAAAAATTTTGCAACTCCAACGGCATATCACACGTGACGTCACCAAGCTATCATCCGGCTAGTAATGGTCAAGCCGAAAGTTACGTTAAAATTGTAAAAAAAGGGTATTAAATCGTGTATTTTGTCAAACAGCAATGTACGAGAAAGGAGACTGAATTTATTAAAGTACCTTTTCGATTACAGAAACTCGATTCACAGTACTACGGGATTGTCACCAGCTCAGTTAGTATTTGGCAAAAAACTTAGGTCACGCCTAGATCTACTTAATCCAAAATTAAATACCTCATTATCTTCATCGAACGTACCTAATGTGGTCAACAACAAACAGTGTTCGCAGATTGAGTCATATGGTGGTAAAAACAGAGAAACCTATTCTGTAGGTGATAACGTCTTGTATAAGAACAATGTTATAAATAAAAACAGTGTTTGGAAAAGAGGAACTATTGTAAAGCGAATAGGTAAAGTCATGTATCTTGTTAAAGACATTCACACACATTTAGAGCACAGAAAACATAAAAATCAATTAGTTTTAGACAAAGGTATCCATGTAGACGAAGAAACATACTGAGATTGCGACAGTGATGTCGATGATCATTACAACAAGTTAACAACAGTACATCACCGGAATCGATAAGACCCGATGTACCAGTGGTGGGGGAAGGAGATACAGTGACAGAATCTGAGCAAGCATTGACAACCACGCAGACGACTCAGAATACAAATAGCCTTCCGCAACCTTCGTCATGTTCAGTTGTTGAAACAGCCGAACAGTCGTCATCTCAGAACGAAGACCCTGAGGAGTTTCATGAGGCTCTGTCGGAAAGCAACTCACCACAAATGAATGAAAAGATACAGAGGTATAACCCTTTATCCCGGAAGTTGTTACGCAAAATACCTAGAGTAGATTATAAGGACTAACTTTAAATTATTTGAGATTGTTACCTATAGTATGGGGGAGGAGTTGTTGTATATGTGTGCGTGGCTGCGTCCACGGTCAGTATATGTACTCGCCTCGTCTACCAATAAATCAGTGTGCATTCAGCAGGCGGTTGTTTCACTTGTCACCGATACTCCTATACTTAACACACGTTAAGCTGTTGGTCCCGGCTGTCATTTGTAGAACTTTGACAGTCGTTACAGGTTACAGACCCTCAGTGGCCCAAAAAGTCTGACAACCAGTCTTACCAAGGGGTTTTGTATTACCCAGTACTGTGTTGTGGAGGTCAGATAGGCAGTCGCTCCATGTAAAATACTGGTTTCCAGCTGCATCCGGTTAGACTGGAAGCCGACCCCAACATAGTTGGGAAAAAGAAAAAGGCTAGGCAATTGATGTATCTTAGTTAAATATGAATGGTTTATATTTGTGTATAATATACGTATATTCATATTCTGACTCATAGCATAACACCACGCTTGTAATCCCCGTAGGGTTAAGCAGAGGTATACCTAGTAGTACACCCACATTTCGCCAGTTATGTTTAAGTACCATGTAATAAGGGGAGAGCTTATTGCCATCAACTGGGCACAAATCCAGACTCCGTCCGTGGTTTCTACTGAGAAATTCCTCAAGGAAAAACCCAAGAACACTTTGCCCGACCTGAGAATTGAATGCAGGGAGGGCCTCATGCTGAACCAGTTGCGCTTACAAACACGAGACTAACGAGCCAGTCCCACATATTCTGGTTTAGAGACTCATTAAACACTTCTTTACGACTCAATGTCCTTTTAGATGCTACATGTCAATTCCATTCAAAGTTCTATTCCTCTAAAAGGCGAAATCATCCCAAAACGTATTCAATACAAACAATTACTCTTTACATAAATTCGACAACAAATAATAACAACAGACAGACTGTTCGATAAAAATATCCCACTCTACAAAAAATGTACACTTTAACAAAAACCGTTTAAAAATAGTGAAACTAAAATTGAACAAACTAAAAACACGTAACGGTAAAAGCCTCAAAGCTTTCAGCTCGGGTTTCAGTTCTAAAAATATCGAAGTACTAGGTTCTGCCAGCGGCTTTGCCTGCGTGAAGTTTGATAATTGTCCCATGGGATTTTACTACCGGGATAAAAAGTCCCTATGTGGTAGCACTTCAATACCCGCAATTACAGACACAATTAAAATAACAATGCACCGTGGGCACGGCTGGGGACATAAGGGTCCAGGTTATAAACTATGTGTTTAAAATTTTATCCAATTTCGTTTAGTAGTTTTTGCTTGAAAGAGCATCCATACTCAACACAAACTTTCGCATTTATAATATTAGTAGCATTAATTGACGAGGAAAACATTCCATTTTTAACCGACTTCTAAAAAAGGAGGTTTCTCAATTCGACCGTATATATTTTTTTTTATGTGTGTTCGCGGATAACTTCGTCGTTTATGAACCGATTAAGATGATTCTTTTTTTGTTGGAAAGTAGATATTCCAAGGGTGATAGCATGGTAAGGAAACCAGGATCCGATGATGGCATCCCAGAGAAATCGTGGGGAACCTTCGAAAATCGTACTGGTGACTAGTGCGTTTGTTATTTTTTTCACGAAGTATTTTAAAGCACTACTGCTCAATGGAGGTCTAGAGTCGATCTAATGATGGAGCCGAAAGACGGTCGAGGGAACTCCTCAACGATTTAAAGCAATTACCTGGTGTTTGGGCTGGAGTAATTTGTATTTCTTTTTTTTTATTTATTTATTGACACACCAACGACGTATTGATGAGAACTTTACACCTAGATGGATTATAACTGTCATTAGGGGTCTGATGATGAAGACGAAGGACAGTCAATTAAGGGAACTCCTCAATGTTTTACAGTAGCTACCTTGTGTTTGGACTTACTTCATTTCTATTGATGAGAACTTTGCACTCATATGGGTTATAAGTGCCATTACAGGTCTGATGATGGAGACCATAGACAGTCGACGGAATTCCTCAACGATTTACAGCAGTTACCTTTTGTTGGGCTTACTTCAAATGAAGTTTGCACAGCAAATATTTGTATTATAGGATACATTACAACTAAAAATGGAAAAATAAAAAAATCCTTTTTGCAAAAAATAAAATCGACTTCATAAAAAAAAAAAACTTAAAAATAACTTTAGCCTGAAGTTAAAGTTATTTTTAAGTTTTTTGTTTTTTATGAAGTCGATTTTATTTTTTGCAAAAAAGTTTTTTTTTATCGGAAGTGTTACTACGTAGGGAATGCTTGACCATTTCCGAGAGTTTCATAATATATATCTCTCTCTCTCGTGCAAAGGTCGTTCGTCCAGATTTGTCCGGAAATGTCCGACTTTGTGGTCCCTGTCCGGACTGTCACCATCAAAGATTTTTGTCAGGACTTATCAAATTTCGAAATGCCTATGCCTATTCGTTCAGTTCTACTGTATATATCTCTATTGTCAATGAAATACCAAGCATTTCTCAATACAAAGCAACTATGTGTTATTGGACATTGGATATCGAATTAGTTCTCGTATAGTCCTTTGTCCATCCTATGTAGCTATCTATATTATAGTATCTGTTCCGAAACCGGTGTTTATGAAATTAAAATACGTAAAACTTGATAAAGTCTCTGTCGTCTTCAAACCACACACAGAAACAGAACCATGAAAGAGTAACCATGGGGGGAATCCGGGACCGCGTCCTGGTCCCGAAAGCCCCCCGACCCGGAGTTTCTTGCCAGTTCTTCTCCATAGGAAGCGAAACCTTTTCTCAACATTTTATAAGTGCCAAAGTAATCCTATGTGAAATAAAATATTTTGATTAATCAATCAAAATCAATCAATCAATCGATTGTGAACTTTATTTTAGCGGCAACGTATTTAAAGATTTGTGGTTCAAGCAATACAAAAAATCCAATTAAAGAAAGTACCAACATATACTACTTTACTCCAAATTTTTCTTTCATAGATTGTTTCACAACATAACGTCACAACAACTGTGTATCTATCTCCCACGTTGTCACAAACAGGATATTATGTTTGTTATAACAAAGTGCTATAAGCGGCAAGCGTTACAGTTGAACCCTTTCTACAAGATTGATTCGTTGGAAGTTCGCGACTTGGCGCGGGTGCGGGTGCACTCATCAATCAAATGTAGCATTACAGAACTATTGTGTGAGCTCAAGTATTGATACATTGTGTTAGTTTACATGGTGTTACGTAAATAAGAATAACAAAGGAATAAGGATGGGAGAAATAGATTGATTAGTCCATTGAGCACCATGGATGTTTTGGTAACGTTCCTAATTTGCCCATTTATTGATTTAGATTGATATAACAATCTATAGCAGAGGGGTGACGAAAATGTCGTTCGGAAAGTTTAAGTATTAAATGTAGATGACTGGGATGAATAGGGGGAGACCAAAGAACCGATGGATGGACTGTTTGAAAGAGACATGGCAGAGAGGGGTCAATTCTGAGATGACGTCTAGAAGAGAAAAATAGAAAGACATTATGCACCAATACCAAATAAATCCGAATAATTAAAAGCGAAAAATGAGTGCATATAAGGACCTAAAGTGAAAAAAAAAATTGGAGCAGTCTTTGGGGACTGCCGATAGAAGTGAAAACAAAAAGTACACAGGCCTCGCCCCAGTCGTAGCACTGGTTATGCCCCGCGCATGCATATCTGGTGCTACGCCGTAGCGGGTGCTACGAGTGCTACGAACGGCTACGAAGCGTGACCGCACGTTACTTACGTTACGTTACGATGAGTTCAATGTTTTTCCTTCACCCAAAAAGTGCTCAACGCGCCTAAAGAAGTTTTCACTTCAAAAACACAAAACTTATTCCATACAATAGAATATATTGTAACAACACACTTGATAAATGAAGCTATACCAATATCCTTCAAGTCCCAAATGGATATTAACAGAACTACCTATTGCACGGTATAAGCTTTGTTTGTCAAGCCGACCTAGCAGTAGAATAGATTATCTTCACAGGTTCTACAACACAAACGAGACACAAGACATTTGGCAAGGCTCGGCCAAGACAAAGGTATAGGAAGACGGTGGGCTATACAATATAGCTGGATGTAGTTCTGTCGGTAGTGAAAACGACTATCTACGTATATAGGCAATTATCTCTCTCAAGAAACGCACAATAAATGTACATTCCGTGTAAACGAAAGAGATGCATATATTAAAACTTGCTCTCTTGCTTGTTGCTCTCTGACTGTTCACACTGCCGGCGACAACTCGCTTTACTAGTTATGGCGCTGAGCGACGAGCTTTCAAAAATAAACTCGCTCAGCGATACTCGTTCAGCGATGCTCGCTCGCTTGAACATTTCTTTACAGTGCGGCATTGATGCAAAGGACTGAGCGACCGCGGGCGAGTGGTGCGAGTAATCGCTCGTCACACTTGCACACTCGCTTGTAGCCCGGCGACAAAACTATCGAAACGACACACTCGCTTCCCGCTGATCGCCAACTCGTTTATAGTTTCTAGTTCTACACGTTTCTCGTTCATCGTCGTCGGTCGGACCACTGCCTAGGCGTTTACACCTTAGATGAGCGAAGATGCGTAGCAAGGGATATGTGTAAAACTTACCAATAATATCGCATTATTGACGATCGATGAACACCGGCTACACGCACGGAAAAGTGTCACACCGTTCCGAGCGCCAGTCACGTTCCGCCTGACTCATCAACGTCCAGCCTAAACCCTTGGACCTAGAAAACTGAAATTCTGCACAGTAGTTCCCTTTATAATGTAGACAAGGAATAAGGAAGGACTTTTCGAAATTATACCCCTAAGGGAGTTAAATAGGGGATAAAAGTTTGTATGAAAGTCCGTCAGTTTTAATGTTAGGATCTTAAAATTTTGTATATTAGGCTAACGATTGAAAATTAATTTATACTTCTACTACTACTCGGCGTTTTTGATAATTCCACCCCCAAAGGGTTAAAAAGGGGATGAAGTTGTGTATAGAAAGTCCTTAATTTTCAAAGTAAGGCAGTCATTTATAATCTAAGCGTATGGTTGGAAGCTAACGCAACGGTGTTGTTAGAATTTCAATCCTTAAGGGGATGAAATTTTGTTTTTTTAGGGTTCCGTACCCAAAGGGTAAAAACGGAACCCTATTACTAAGACTTCGCTGTCTGTCCGTCTGTCCGTCGGTCCGTCTGTCCGTCTGTCTGTCACCAGGCTGTATCTCATGAACCGTGACAGCTAGACAGTTGAAATTTTCACAGATGATGTATTTCTGTTGCCGCTATAACAACAAATACTAAAAACATAATAAAATTAATATTTAAGGGGGGCTCCCATACAACAAACGTGATTTTTTTATAATAATTGGTACGGAACCCTTCGTGCGCGAGTCCGACTCGCACTTGGCCGGTTTTTTTTTAAGTTAAAATCACTAATATCATGAAAATTTGTATTTATTATTTGGTTGGTAATTAATAATGACATGTATCAGCGTTTTTGAAAATTCATTCTAGAAGAGAAATAATGAGAATTCAGTGATAATAATTGAATTAAATTCATAAAAGTAAGCAAGTTTTCATCAATGTTTTCTTATGACGTTATTATGACACGTAAAATTATTGTCCGTAAACCGACTTTTTCCTCAGCTTGAGGTTTTCTAGCTATGTGATTGGTTAGGTCCACACACAATATCTCTGGTGGAAACGCAGCCTTATGTAGACGTTTGTTTACGTTATTTGTGTGTCTATGGAAGTACGAATAAGTGGAAATTTATGAGTGTGTTAATTGTGTTTTGTGAATGTGTTCAAGCTATGGGATACATGCTTTTGTCTGCAGGATCGTTCGCTTTAAGTGAATTGGTCAAAAGCCAAATAAACATATATGTATGTACAATTGTATATATGTGCGTTCTATTTTGTTTACCGAGGTTTAATTGGGTTTAGCCGTAATGGCGTAATTGGGCCTCTGCAGGAGATACGTTACTAATAACATCGAGCTGTTTGTAGGGTAAGCAGTAATGATTGAAATACTAACATGATTAGTGTAGGCTTATTTAACCTATTAATCATTAACAATGTGACTCGAATAACAGCAACGTCTAGATGTGAAGCTGCGTAACAAACTATGCTCCACCTGCTTTCCTGCGAATGGTATTTTATTATATTAATGTTAGTCTGTAAGGTATATATCTATGGGCTACAGTTGCTTATAATAATGGAATGTTGTTGTTTCCTGCGCTCTGTGTCCCAAAACATGCACTGAAAGTGATCTCTATACGCAGTCTCCGACGACACACCAGCCCGCTTAGCATGACCGCCGAAGAAACGAAAGAGAATCAACAAATCTTTTGTTCATCTGTCATTTTGCTGTCATTGAATCGACAAAATGACAGATGAACAAAAGATTTGTCGATTCTCTTTCATTTCTTCGGTGGTCATGTTAAGCGGGCAGAACGTAGCGAAGTTTTAGACCATAAAATTAAAAAAAAAACTGTCCTGCCAGTGATACGGACACAAAGGGATCGCTAGAATTCTGCTTAGCGTTTTTAAACAAAACCTTGACATAATTAACACACTCTCCCCCTGGCCATCTAAATGACGTCGGTCCTAGGATCACTCGTGTCTATTAGTAAACAATACACATAGCCACTGGCCATACAGCTCTCGAGCAGATACGTCGCTGAAAACATTGAACTGTTCGGGGAGTGGGCAGAGATACATGTGTGTTAAGATGTCAGTCGATCTGGATGAGATACTAGGGTAGATAATAGGTCCTAAGTTTATGAAACGTTAGTATTGATAATATAGTAAATTGATTACAAGCTTGGGTATAAGAGTAGAGGAAGACCAAAATGAGAGATTGATTTTTAGACATATTACATAGGAGTAAAAGAGCGTGGTATTGATGGCACCGTGGAGACAGTATAAGAACATTGCCCCTATTATACTATTGCCCCTCTCCCGTTTATTAATAGAAAAATGTTATTATACTGTTTCTGATTTTTTAAATGATAATTTTTAATATATTTTTTTTTAGTTTATGCTTCGTCTTAATTGTTTCTTTTTATTTCGTTTTTTTAGTATTTTAGTTTTTTAATTAAATTTTATTTAAAATTTGTATGCCTTCGCGGCAAAACATAGCGCTCAAATATGTTAACCTAACACCTTTATGTAAATACCAATGTTTAACAAATAAAGATTTCTGATTCTGAGACAGGGAAGTCACCTTTCAATTGATGCAACAGCTGATCAAAATTTTTACGGTCTTTGAAAAATTCTGTGACTTTTAACTGGGACAAAACCACTTCAACTTCCTTTGCTAAGGGCTCGCCGGTGGTAGTGATGTTGGTTGGACTGTGTAAATGATATGGGAAGAATGGAGGTGTCTGAGGAGATGACGACGAAGAAGAACACATGCTGCTCCAACCCCATATGAATTGGGACCAGGGCAAGAGAATGATTATGATGATTATTATTATTACAAGCTTACACAGGGCCTTTTACTATAAGATAAGTAGTGATTACCTAGTGGTGTGACCGTCGGGACTGCCAAGTCATAGGTCTCGAATTCGAAGCCAAGATACTCACCTCTCCGGAGTTGCTGTGACTGTTCGAAAGAGATACCGTGGCCCCGGAACACAAAGGGCGATGACGGAATATGGATGGGTTTTAGTCAGTAAAAGTCTGACACTCCCTCCTGCTCCGCCCAGAGCGGGAGGAGTTATTTGATGATTTCCCATCCGAAAAAAAAAACCTCTGATTTTTCGGATTCATGTGTGTATTGTATAATTATCACTTGCTTCGGTGAAGGAAAACATCGTGAGGAAACCAAGCCAGCATGTCTAAGAGATTTTTCTCGACGGCATGTAAAGCCAAGTCAGATGCCCATGGGCGACATAAAAACTCTGCCACCAGGTTAGGCATTAACCTCATGAAAAAAAGAAGGACACTTTTTTTTTCGGATGGGAAATCATCAAATGACTCCTGCCGCTCTGGGCGGAGCAGGAGGGAGTGTCAAACCCGGATGGGTTTTAGTCAGTAAAAGTACACAAAGGGCGATTAAGGAACATGGATATGTTCCTTCATCGCCCTTTGTGTATCCCCTTCCTTTTGCTGACTCTTTGAGGCGCGACCTTAATTCACTACTCTTCTAATTCAGGTATGGGCCGTGTTGTTGAGATTTGTGAAATCGATAAAAATTACATGTTATACAACATGTAAGTGTATTTGTATTTTATCATGAAACAACAATATCACTGCCCGACCCGAAATGAATATAAGATAAGGGATAAAGGAAGTGAATGATGATGATCATTAAACAACATAATTCGCACATGCAACGCAGGCCATATCCCATCATTGATATTTCATTCTAACACCCCTATGATCCTTTCGGGTCTAATATCGCCCTAGCGATTAATACCCAAATCCGAACCATTCACATAAACAAACAGGTACTCAAAACCCTGGCAAAGCTTTTGTGTTGACACTGTCTATCGATCTATATCTTCGATTCTTTTTTTATTTTCCAAATTGGAAAAAAACATGATGTTCATGTAAATGTAATTGATGAAACGACATAATTCGCAAATGCAACGCAAGTCCATATCCCATTGTTGTTTCATCCAAACCCACGAATGATCCCTTCGGGTCTAATATCACCCTATCGATTAATTAATACCCAAATCCGAACACTTCTAAATAAACAAACAGGAACTCGAAACATACCCTGGCAAAGCTTTTGTATCGACACTAGCTTGTATCTTCGGTAGCCGGGTAACGCGTCGCTAGTCGAATATCAAACATCATGAATCAAACGTGTCCGATCCGGATAACCGGACACTTGGACAGCCGGATAACCGTACACCCGGATATGCCAGAAGTTTGGTGACGTATATTGTTGTGTAGGTTATGAAGTGTCAGTTTTTATTTGAGGGTAGGTAAGTTGAGGGATGAAATACAACTTTCTTAAAAGCCATTGTAAATGCGGTAGGATGTCTGTATGCATGATATATTTTCGCATAAACTACTGAATCCGTAGTTATGTTAGTTAGCCTGGGACCTAAAATAACACATACTCTTTTGTTTTTTTCTTGTTTCTGTTCCATACGTATGTTATATTATTTTAAACGTCTTATAAGTTTTGTACCTAATACCTATGTTTTGCACGTCATGTGCCTGCGGCAAATAAATATGTTTTCTTTCTTTCTTTCTTTTTCTTTCATACACAAGGCTACTGTCCATTCTGGATATACATAATCATTCCTTCCTTCCTGTCCTTGTACCATGTTACTAGGGGTCGGCTCAACACGTTTTTATCTTCTACTAGCTGACGTCCCGCGGTTTCATCCGCGTAGTTCCCGTTCCCGGGGGAGTACGGGAATAAAATAGCCTATGTTACTCAGGGTGAATGTAGCTTTCTAATGGTGAAAGAATTTTTGAAATCGGTTCATTACTTCCGGAGATTACCCCCTACCTACATACAAACTTACAAACATATAAACTTACAAACAAATGTTACCTCTTTATAATATTAGTATAGATAAACATCGATCAAAGTTACAACGAATTACAAGAACTTTTATATTACGTTACTTGCTGCTACGGAACCCTTCATGGGAGAGTCTGACTCGCACTTGGCCGGTTTCTTTCATATAATTCCTCTGACAATCCATCCATCGTTTCCTTGGTCTTCCTCTCCCTGTCCATCCATCAACATCTATATTCATCACTCTTTTATTCACATGCGATTCGTCCCACCTTTTCACATAATTAAAAAACTCTCGGAAGAAGTCGCTTACAACGTCTACGGATATAATACACCTAAATCACGTTAAAACCGAATATAAAAGCAAAGTTCAAACAACATTCCTAAAAGATTAGTTCACAAATTCGCAGCGACAGTACACAACACAATACATTAGGAATATTAAATATCAAAACAGAAGTTCCAACTAAAAGCATTGCGCATAAATCATCGCGGAACGACGTACATACGGAACTGCATACCCACCCGTATGGAGCGAGTCCGGATGGCGAAATAAAAAATCGGCTAAGTGCGAGTTGGACTCGCGTACCGAGGGTTCCGTAACGTTTCAGATCTTTCTGTCCTGCTTTTTCTTTTTCCTAGTGCTATCCCACTTTAAGTGGGATCGTCTCTCCTAATTTTCTGGCGCCAGGACAGTCTGTCCTGGGTTGTCGGGTCGGGCAGTTCTTCCTCCAATAGGAACTTCGACACGCTATTCCATCTAGTGTGTATTTTGTGCGTATTATCGTTTTCAGAAATAGGCAAGAAAACGTTGAATTGATGCGTCCTGACTGTTTTTAGGGTTCCGTACCCAAAGGGTAAAAACGGAACCCTATTACTAAGACTTCGCTGTCTGTCCGTCTGTCCGTCTGTCCGTCTGTCTGTCACCAGGCTGTATCTCATGAACCGTGACAGCTAGACAGTTGAAATTTTTACAGATGATGTATTTCTGTTGCCGCTATAACAACAAATACTAAAAACAGAATAAAATTAATATTTAAGGGGGGCTCCCATACAACAAACGTGATTTTTTTGCCCTTTTTTGATAATAATGGTACGGAACCCTTCGTGCGCGAGTCCGACTCGCACTTGGTCGGTTTTTTAGGTTTTTATGAGCCATGACTACAATTTTCTGTGAAAATATCAACTGGTTCTAATTCTAAAGATACGGCCCTGTGATCAACAGTCAGACACCCGGTACGGTATGCAGTTGCGGCGACCCTTCGCTACTGAAGCCTATCAGTAGCGAAGGGTCAAGTTTTGTAAGAGGTAAGCCGGAGTATATATCTTTAATGTGATTTTATGATTTGTCTATAGAATACTGACTGTGCCATTTTTCAAAGGGAATCTGGTAGGAATCGAGTTGTATATATCTTCGCCACTGGTTGGCTTAAGAGGCCGGCGGAGCATGCGTAGTTCATACAAACGTATTACCAAAATAATTTGTAGATCAAACATATTCTTAAGGTAGTGTGTATTTATTTCAATTGGATTACAGAATATCTATGTTCCCAAATATATATTTTGAAAGGACAGCGATATAAAGACGAGATATGAGGAATTTAAAATTTCTGTAGAAAACTTATTTTTCTCATAACTCTTGTTTAATTAAATCAGTGTCCAATCAAAATATATATTCGCGTTTAGAATACGTTTGATTTACAAATTATTTTGGTATTACGTTTGTATGAACTACGCATGCTCTGCTAATAGGCTCTGTAATGACAGATTATGTTTACGGAACCCTAAAAGTACACACCAAACGTATTACCAACCACGGAACCAACATATTACTCGATATTCGTAATAGAACACGAAGAATGCCGAAGCTATTTCACGGGCGCTTTTCATATTCAAACATTGGAAATGGAATTTTTCTAATAAAAATTGTTAGTACCTCCGCTCTTTTGATGTATTTTAGCCGTTTTAATCTAGCCTAGAAAACAATAGCTCGTGTTTTATAACCCTAGAGAAACCAGGCTAGGTCGATCGGACCCCAGGAGAGAATTTTCAATAACTAAATTACTTGTAGTTTACCGTAGTTGATCGCAGTTGATCTAAGAATATTGTTTCGGTGCACGCGATCTTGCTGCCGTTGTTTTAGAACTTCGACGCCCAATTCCCTCGGGGGTAAGCAGAACTGATCGATATAGTTTCTATCATCGCACAGATTAGTTAAATAGTTGATGGTCTAGGCGATGTTTTGATAGATCGTGTTTTATGCTATGCAGCTAAAAGAAGACATACATCTCCGACCCCAAATGCAGGAGAATTATGATGTTTCCTGCAATAGCAATCACCCGTAAATTACAACTTATTTTGTATAGAATTTCCCGCTAAGCATTAAAAAATTAATTCAACGATAAAATCTAATTACCAGCTATAAACAAATGGCACTACGAGAGACTAATCAAAAAGTAATTTAATACCACTCAAAAGTTTATTTCAAGTTTTTGGTGGAATTAACTGTAAATCATCTGGAATTACCGGCGTTGTTCGCAACACGAGAAATAAATAGATTTTAACGATTGTGCGTTGAAAACAACAATAAATATTGTTGCTCTGAATATTTATGCTACAGTTGTTACATTTTTTTCTAATATTTCAGGGTTAATAGGTTTCTTGGAGTCAACAAACCCTAATAGCTCTTTCGTTAAAAGCAAAATAGATGGGAATTTTTCATTATTTATTCATTAATCGTGCCAGAATTTTTATTGTATTTTACTCTCAGGGTAATGAAAATGAAAAACACTAAGCAGATATTTTAATTAAAAACAACAAAAAATAACAGAAATTTTTCATCAATCTCTCTCGGCTCAGCGCTAATCCTGAAAAAATGATAATCTCATTGAGGTCCACCGTTAATGTCGTAATTATACTTTATTGTTTTTTGTTTACACGCAGTTAGATACGAAATACCCTTTAATAATTAATATTGTGAAACAAAGAATGTGCGGTGGTAATTACCGGGGTGGTATTACCGGCGAACCGGGCGGTATTACCCTCGACCAGGTGTGGGGTAACCTGGCTAATGAGCTCGTAAATTGGGACTGGGGTCTCAGACACTCGGCCGCGACATTTAGAGGTTAAGTTTCATGGTGTATTAACGTTATTTGTGACGTATTTTAGTGATGACGAACCCAGTTGTGTTAAAGGGTAAGTTTGGTATGATGAGCAAGAGCGAAGATTTTAATTTTAATTAGGCTTATACAGCTCTGACTGTCATTTGTAGATCTTTGACAGTCGTATGGGTAGTCAGTAAAGTCTGAGGATCAGTCTTACCGAGGGATATTGTGTTATATAGATAGGCAGTCGCTCTATGGAACTAAGTACTATTCATCTGCATCCGGTTAGACTGGATGCCGACACCAACATATTTGAGAAGTGGCTAGGCAGATCATTTTCCTACCTTATCCCAATTTATTGGGGGGTCAAGCAGATATGATGATGATTATACACCTATTTAATTTAACAGACCTTTATGTTCTGTTCATGATTAATACCCCTTTTTTTTTTTTTTTCGGTTGGGAAATCATCAAATAACTCCTCCCGCTCTGGGCGGAGCAGGAGGGAGTGTCAGACTTTTACTGACTAAAACCCATCCATGTTCCTTCATCGCCCTTTGTGTTCCGGGGCCACGGTATCTCTTTCGAACAGTCCCGCAACCCCGGCAGGCATCGGTCCTTACGGACCCCTCCCTTTTTGCTGACTCTCTTTGAGGCGCGCGTGGAACACGAACACGCCGTCGACACGGCCTGTCGTCATGAGACGGACGGACGGCGAGCTAGCTCATAGCCCACCGTCCACAGGCCCGCGCCTCCGGTGGCCGGGGGCCACGTGGTGGTGGCCTCCGACGCCCGGGGCGTCTCCCGCGGCGGCCGGGACGTTGAGAGGTTCTCTCCCTCTCACGTTCCGCCACCTCCTTTTCTAGCATGATTAATACCCCTCCCATCATTCTCTTAGAAGTATTTGATGGGGAAGGTAAATCAATTCATTGACTCATTTATACAGGGTGTAAAAGACCTAATCACGAAGCCGTCAACCAAGCATTCTGTACATCAAACTAAGTAACTTTACGCATAAATTATTGCTGGGAAATGACTTTTTGGGGAGAAAAATCATGTTTTGTGGTAGAACTCAATGTAACTCATTCAAAACATTGTGCTGATGGATGGATTGAATAGTACAGAGGTCGTGGAGGTGTTTAAAGTAAAAATCTTACATTAAAAACTTGTATTAAAAAAAAACTTGTCAAAAAGTTGGAAATTTGACCCCCAATATCTCCGTAACTAGAAGGTTCCCGAAATTTGACCCCCAATATCTCCGTAACTAGAAGGTTTCCAGGTGTGGTGTAGAACAAAAAAATTATCGCAATGACGAGGAGAATAAGTGCCTTTCGTTTTCGTTAAGAGGTGTTTTACACCCTTTATATGTTTTTTTGTTTTTTAAGTTTATTTATTTTTTTATCTGTCTTTTTGACATTTCTTAGGAAGGTAATGGAGCAAAATTTTAGGGAGACTAAATTACATTATTATTGACCTACTTGTAAGCTTGTGTTCGCGCAAAGATCGCAAGCTACAACGCTTCGATGGAGTGGCTTATTATGGGCAGTAGGTACTGGTACTGGCGAGCACAGCGATTTCATTAAATAGCCCGGAGCTGCAAGTTGCATTATTATGCAAATGCCGCGACACTGTACCGCCGGCGACGTGGCGCCGCGCGCCCGTCTCAGGAATTAGGTAGAGTCGCTGTAAGAGCGAGTGGGTTCGTGATTGGGATGGGTAGAAAAATACTGTTGGTTAAAGGTTCTTAAGAAGTCGCTCTTTCTCCATCCTTGCTGATTAAATTACAATTATGAACTGTTATGGACCTTGTGCACTTGATGGCCTTATTGTATAACGGGCTGATCGCAACTCCACGTCAAATTTCGTATTTTGCGCATGGGCTATAATCCATCACGCGGGTCCAGTGCAAATTGGTAGATGTCCTGTATTATTATGTCTTCGATTTTTTTGTTTCCTCATGATGTTTTCCTTCACCGTTTTGAGAGCAGCGGTGATGAAATAAATTACACAAAGCAATGCGCCTGTCTGAGTTCGAACCTACGACTTACTGTTCGTAAGTCGGGGCCGCCACCACTGGGCCACCGCTGCTCACTTGATGGTCTTATACTTGCATTAGTCGGCGAATAGTTGAATTTTGGGCCAAACATATTTGAACTTTATGGCTTCGATACGCTCTTTTTCTATTACTCAATATTTTTCAGAATGCTTCTTGTCTTTTAGGCTGTCATGATAGTGGTTCCTGTCCAATGCTTCTGCATTTCATTTTTTTTTAAGTCTGCGGCTTTTGTATCTTTCGGGGAATTACAGTATGTTTTATGAAGCTGTGAGGAGGAGTTCGTGGCTACATAATAACAGCCACTCGGGTCGATCTTTAGGTTAAGCCGTGCTTGCCTAGGTTGGTCTATGGATGGGTGACCACCCTTATATACCGAGTTTCCTCCGTGCCTCGGAAAGCACGTTTAGCTGTAGGTCCCGGCTGTCATTTATAGATCTTTGACCATAGATATAAAGAAGGAGATATGCCCGCAAGACGAAAATGTATCGGAACCCTGTGTCTTCACTTTGCCCCTACCACACGGCAACTACTACACACGCAGTTCAGTAAAAGTAATAGATACGCAGTCGCGCACACACCCGCATTTCTTAAAATTGAACGTACTACACAATCAATTATAAACCTTATGACATCAAACACAGCGTGTATTTACCATGAACCGTACAACTTACCCACACAAACACATCACTCGCTATCGTTGTGTTGTGTAAAAGCATAAGTACGCTAGTGATTGACTAAATCGGAAAGTTATCGAATCTTTCATTTATTATTGTGTACATTTTTTTGGGGTCCTGAAAATAATTAAATACTTAATAATAATGTCCAGAATATAATATTATAATAAAAATAAACAATATCTTGCTAAAAAATATATTATGAAGTAAATTAAAACAATAAAATATCCCGTTACGTTGGTTTAGGCTGTCATGGCCTATTGAAACAGTAGTTAGTAGCACGAAGATAAGGCATAATATACGATAATTCAAAGCCAAAAACACTCCACCGCCGATTAAACCTGAAATTTAATTAACTTACTTTACGAAAGTTGGTTACGCATTTGTCTACTATGCTGTAAAATAATCAAAATACATAAAAAACATTATTTGACATTGATCTTCCAACCGGGTTAAAACGGTTGACAAATTGAAAAATAAAACTAAAATAGTAATATTTAATTCGTCAATCGACATTGTCGATAGCCTACATTAGTGGATCTGCACAAACACATCATTAACTCGTCGCAAGAAGGAGCGGCCGTACTACGTGATTCATCCGCTTAATGAAATATCGTTTTGTGATTTTTACATTGCTTGTTCAGTCACTTAGCGTCAAACATAAGTAGTGGTTAAGGAGTAATGTATTTATTGCAAAAATATTACACTCGCTGTGATATTTGAAAACAAACATAACATAGTAAAAGCAACAAATATTTTACTATTTGTTGTTTTTCATGATTTTAAAGACAAATATAGTAAAATACTTGTACTTATATATGATAAGTAATTCCGTGATCAACAAAGTTTAGGTTTATGCTTCGGTTTTTACAAAAAACCCCTGAACAACACGGAATTGCTATAATTTGTTGCGATCGCGGTCGAAAGTACACTAGTTCGCGGAGACGGCCATTTGCCTATGACATGGCCGACTGGACATGTCGCGCGGACACCGTCACGCCCCCTTACCACTTCTCCTGTTTTTTAGATTTCTATGTCTTTGACAGTCGTTACAGGTAGTCAGTCGCCCAAAAAGTCTCAACCAGTCTTACCAAGGGGTGTTGTATTACCCAGTGCTAACTGAGTTGTGGAGGTCAGATAGGCCAGTCGCTCCATGTAAAATACTGGTAATCAGCTGCATCCAGTTAGACTGGAAGCCGACCCCAACATAGTTGGGAAAAGACTCAGATGCTGTTTATGAAGCTGTAAAATCAGTAAAAACATGTCAAAAAAATATGAGACCCAACAAAATTTTCCAAAGACAACAATAAAATAGAGAACCAAAAAAAAATCGTACAATTAATAGAGGACTCTAAATCAAACGCAGTCTGGCGCATATTTCGTTGTAGCCTCCCTTATTCGCTGTCAAGCTTACCGGACCCTATTCTGTGGGACCTCCGGTTTGTATAAATCCGCGCGCTGGGCTCGCTTCACTGAATTTCCTCTGGCTTTCCACTGTTTGTTTTTATATCATATTAAAAATAAGTGTCTTTCGCGACGTACTTGTGTTTAAGATGATTTTTTTTAAACCTAAACCTTCTAATGCTAAGTAAAATATAAGAATTCTGTTATTAGCGTATTTTCGGCGTTTACACGCGCATCATGCCACACGCGGAACTCTTACGTGCATTGACGCACGTGTATGGTCGTACAAGCGCGAGTCGCGAGATAAGTCGTCACTTTTGCTGGCAGCATTCATTTTAATCAAGTGAACACACGCGAGTAAGAGCGTGTACGCGAGTTCGATTTTTTGAAGCGCTTAATGTGGCGCGTGTGTACCTATACATGCGTTTTCCGGTAAGAGCTAATATGAACTAGATTGAAACGTTTCTTCATTTTAAATTTCCACGAGAAATACTTAGTTCCTAATTTGTCTATCATGACCTATACGTATGCTCTAGTTCATGTTTTGTCCATCAATTTGATTTCTCATTGAACATATTAGTTACTTCTATACGTATTGTCTGGGAATTTTTATATCTTATTTATTCTGACTCGGTGGCGGGGTGGTGTAATATTTTATTTTCGTCTTTTGATTGCGAAATTGAGTTTCCTGTTGTTATCCACTATATTTGTTTTGATTTTCGTGTTCATTAGTCGTCCATTTAAATCGTAAGAAAGAAAAACAATATCGAAAATATTAAATAAAACAGAATTATTTCATATTGTTTCTGTAACACATCGCTTGTGTTTTTTTTTCGAAAGTAAGCACTGCATGTCATTCCTCAGGACCAAAAGCTATACATACAATTATGTATCTATACTAATATTATAAAGAGGTAACATTTGTTTGTAAGTTTGTATGTAGGCGGTAATCTCCGGAAGTAATGAACCAATTTTAAAAATTGTTTCACTGGTAGAAAGCTACATTATTCGTAAGTGCTATAGGCTATATTTTATCCCCGTACTCCCACGGGAACGGGAACTACGCGGGTGAAACCGCGTGACGTCCGCTAGTCTTCAATATACATGATCAGACTTAGCTAGAAAAGTGGCAATTGCATTCAATACGTTTCGTATTTCTACAGCGACATTTATACTTACACTACTTACTATACATAAGAAAAGATGGATGGCCTGGTTGTGTGAAGCATGATATGGCTAGAAAAGAAGTATAAATGAAATGAGAATCGGTCCTTTTTCCATCAACCGTCCCTACCTACCATTAAAAAAAAAATTGGAGCAGTCTTTGGGGACTGCCGATAGAAGTGAAAACAAAAAGTACACAGGCCCGTCCCCAGTCGTAGCACTGGTTATGCCCCGCGCATGCCTATGTGGTGCTACGCCGTAGCGGGTGCTACGAGTGCTACGAACGGCTACGAAGCGTGACCGCACGTTCGTGACGTGACGATGAGTTCAATGTTTTTCCTTCACCCAAAAAGGGCTCAACTCGCTTAAAGAAGTTTTCACTTCAAAAACAATATTCTGTATTGAATCTGAACAAGTTAATATTTCAAATCTGAAACACTATTTTATCTCATTAGCGTAAAATGGGGCTCAAAACGTGTTGTTATTACGTTCGAGTTCCATGTTAAATACTCCTCATTAATAAACGGCTCCTAATTAGCTTTGACGTCGATTTGTGCTGTTCCATTTGTCCTAAATTTAATATTAAATTCGTAATTGCTACCCGGATATCCGGGTTGAATGTTGTAATAATTGAAATGGCTGCTGCACGCCTGGGGTTAGATTGAATATTTAAATGTGTTCTGTTTAGATTTTAATTAGTATCATTTATAAAATTAATAATTTAAATTAAGCTACAAACAAGCTACCACACAAATGATAAAATACTAGAATATAATAAAGTATTGGTGAGAAGAAAACTTACACAAGCTGATCGGAAACATTGGTGCCGATTCCCTTGTTTACAAACTAAACCAAATTTAAGTTCAGTGCATCTTTTTCTTTCTATTTCATTAAGAAAAGGACAGAAGATAAATTTTAGTTATGTTCTGTCAAATTAATCAGCGCCATACAAGTTTTAGACGCGATTAAAAAGTTGACTACTAAAATTACATCAAATTACGTCAGGTGCTGACTAATTTGACAGGATTAAACTAATATTTATCTTTTGTCCTTTTCATAATGAAATATAAAGAAAAAAATGCATTCAACTTAAATTTAGTTTAGATTGTGAACAAGGGAATCGGCACCAAAGTCTTCTTAATCGTTGTGCCTTTTTGGATGCTGAATACCAGTATTTTACATAGAGCGACTGCCTATCTGACCTCCAAAACCTTGTAACGATAAGTAGACAATATGTTACACAGCCAGACAATCTCCTTTTATAAGACAAATTAATACAATATAAGTTAAAATTACAACATATTGCTTAAGAGGGTTATTATAATTTTTCTTGTTTTTGAGTGTTTTAAGAGTCTAGCACTCAAATACAAGAACATCTTTGTTTCTTGGTCATGTCTAAACCATAATCACACATAAAAAATCTCAGTTCAGATAAAAAAAATATGCCCGAGAAAGTTTGATTAGTTCTATAAGGAGCGCTCAAAGTGAAAATTTTCTTGTATTTGAGTGTTAGATTCTTAAACCCTCAAATAACAGGAAAACATGTGATAGCCCTCTTAAAGATCACGTTGTAAACAGATTGACATACCATGTATCCTAATCTTCCATTCATTTCACATCACTCCACCATTTCATTTCACCCCTCCTATACTGTCTTCAATTAGGTACCTACCAAAAATCAAATAAAGCAACGCTGACAGAACGTCTTAGAGTTCCACCCCTGCGCTGACAACACCCCTGTGGAAACAAACACGACCCGCCATCGTCGCGTCGCTATGTTATTTGCAGAATAAGTAATTCAATTTAAATAAAACGACGACGTATCGATTGCAGGCTACTGCTGCCGGTTGGGCAAGGAGTAAGAATGGGAACAGAAGCACCAGTCTACTCCCTACTGAGTAACAACATGTATTACATCGCATCACACCCCTGACCCCCGATGGGTTAGGCCAGTGTTTTTCAACCTGTGGGTCGCAACCCCCTGGGGGGTCGCAAGAGGTCTCGAAAACTACCTCAATAAACAAAACAATATAGCCTAGAAAGATAGATCTAATAAGAAAATAAAGGATATAAACATTTGTATGTACATACAAATTAACAAAATAAAAACCTATTATTACTCATCCATCTCATTGAGGTTTTCCTTGTTTGTCATTAATTAGCTACATTGAGAATTAAATCTAATTCCTAATTTAAAAAAAAAAATGTTATAATAGCTACATAATCTGAATCCTAATTTATGCAAATGCATAAAAAAATGTATGATGGATTTAATATTTGTAATATAATAAAATAAATGAAAAAAAAAGCGAAGGGTCGGGTGTCGCCAAATATTTTTTCACACTAAGGGGGTCATGAAAAAGGTTGAAAAACACCGGGTTAGGCAATATATTTAGGGATTTGGGATCGGCGCAGCATGTCTTCTTTCAATAGTTGTCTTCTCAGAATTCACCACTCTTTCTAGCCATACCATCTTTTAACGTGTTCAAAAGGAGGCTGATTGTTTTCGTTAACGCTGTCGCCACAGATGGCGAGAGCGTTAACGAAAACAATCAGCCTGCTTTATGCGTTAGTTGTGTGTGAGGCAGACCTCACACACAACTAACGCATAAAGCACAAGGCGCTTACAAAATTGCGTTATGTATGCGGCGTTTGCCGTTTGTGAAGCAGCTCACGTATCAATAAAAAAGTATATTTTTGCAGATATTAAAACACAGCAAGGTTATGTAAGCATTGCGTAGGGAACACACGAAATCACCGCGCCTGCAGCGATTATAGATGGCAATATGTTACGCACAATTTATGACACGGACCGCCTTCATCTATTCAATTCTATTATGACAATGATGTGTATATTGTGTATGAGTAACGATATTATTATGCATGTACTAGAAATATTTGCACGACTACTAAAATTATTTTACCATGATATCATGTAAGAACCTATATTCTGGCAAATAAATAAATTTCATTTCATTTCAAATCGTCAAGTTTCTATACCTCATTTGTGTAGTAGTGCGAATAAACGGTGACAATCAATTCTCGGTCAGACAAAATGACAATTTTTACTGGACCTTCTGTAAATACTACTCTTTGTTCAACGGATCACGCTGTCCCGGTAGAGGCCTTGATCTGGCGAAATGAAACATAAATTAATAAGTAGTTGGAGCGCCGCCGCCGTTGTGTATTGTGTTGTGCAATCACAGTTTGTAAATAATAATATTTGCACTTTCAAACTGATGAGATTTGGTTTTGTGCTGAAAGGTGAAGTTTACGTAAATTTGGTAAAAATGCAAAGCTTGCTTGATAAAAAAAATATTGCAAATGCAGTGAGGTTTTGTAAAAGTAACACGTTTTTGTTTCACGTGCGCTTTAGATTATATACATAATAAAAGTCGTGGTAAATATTTTAATTAATGTAGTTCCTGAGGGCTTTCCAACGATTTTATTTTATTAATTAATATACTTAATTTGTATAATAATATCAACCTGTATTTGCCCGTGCATGTCAAAATATCTACAGAACTTATCACATAGCTTACTTATTCAGCCATACAGTATTTAGATCGTTAAGAGGCCGGCGACCAATGCGTAGTTCACATAAACGTAATACCAAAATAATTTGTAAATCAAACATATTCACAAGGTAGTGTCTTTATTCCGATTGGAATACAGAATATCTAGGTTCCCAAATATATATTTTGAATGGACACTGATTTAAACAAGAGTTATGAGAAAAATAAGTTTTCAATGGAAATTTTAAATTCCTCATATCTCGTCTTTATATCGCTGATTTGGTAACATAGATATTCTGTAATCCAATCGAAATAAATACACACTACCTTAAGAATATGTTGGATTTACAAATTATTTTGGTATTACGTTTGTATGAACTACGCATCGGTCGCCGGCCTCTTAAATACCAATAATATCTTTACGATATTCTCCTTCAATTAGTAATCTTAAGGCGGCTCCCCGAGCAAATGACCTTGAGCGAGCAGTTTTTTGGAGCCTACTCCTCTTTATCCAAAAGAAATACCAACTAATAAAAAATACATTAAAATACTACATATTCTTGACTCCAAAATTGTCGTATCATTTTATTTTTTTTAACTTGCTTGATGTTTAATAAATCCCCTCACAACGAAACTACAGAAATGAAAAATAATGATTTATAAAATTCTACTCCTCGTAAAGTAACCATTATTTTGATTTGCTACATATACTAAGTAATGGATAGGCAATTTAATAATGAACATAATTGTGGTTTTATTTTTTCCAAAAGACGTAAATTTGTTTTTATAAAGAATAAAAACCACTCATTTCGCACTATTCGGCCTGTAGTGACTGAACAACCACTTCATAGTGCAAGCTGATTAGAACTTTATTCTAACAGTATTTCAGACGAAGTTTGAACCACCACAAATAGAGTTGCTAATTTTGTTCGGGCAACCGCCTTAAGCCCACAGAGTAGTGTGTGAGAGAAAACTCAACAGTTATCCTTCCCTTTATACGTAACCTCAAGAATATCGAAATACTTGAAACCAATCATCATCTACAACAGTCCACTGCTGGAGACAGGCACGTCACTTGACTTGATTCTCGACAAGACTTATCCAAGCCAATATTCTTTTTAAATCAAAACCTACCCTACACAGAAACATCCCCATCTAAAATATGCCTTCATTTATTTTCGTATATCAAACTGAACAGCTTGGTCTGACTTCTGAAACATAAATATTATTCTTTATTCAAAGTTGCTGCACAACTCACGGGCACAACAGTCCGTTAAAGCTGAAGTCCGAAGTTCTACCGACTTATGAATTGGTATTTAGTTTTAACTGAAGAGTCGTTGACTTTGATGTCGTATTAAAATTTAAGCTTTGTTTATTGAGATATTTTGAGTTGTGGAAATGATAGGAAATCAATGTTTTTGGGTGTTTGATGAGGTTTAAAATGTTTTGGGTATTAATACTGTGCCACAAGAAATGAACAGAGATAAAGTGGTAATTCTTTTGTTTTTTTTTCACACGTGGCTTCGTGTGAAGTTTCAAGTCTCTATTCAAGCCCCTGATTGTGACTAGTAATAGACGTCTATCAGCTGAAATGATAAAGATGTTGTGGTCCACCAGATCCTCCCGGCCAGTGGGATCGCGTCAGACGATTCTACGTCATCTCTTCGCCCGCTTGAAAAATTATATACTACAACTTTTCTCTTGAATCACTCTATCTTTTAAAAAAACCCGCATCAAAATCCGTTGCGTAGTTATAAAGATCTAAGCATACATAGTGACAGACAGACGCGGCGGGGAACATTGTTTTATATATATGTAGTGAAGAGAAAAGACAAAAGATGTTATATCGCACTTCTTATTGCCTAAAATGCAGCCACTTATAACTAAATTCATTATTAACGCTTCCAAAGCTCTTTTAAATAAATAATTACAGACAAAAGTTAATTCCGTCTGTAGTATGCACTATAACTTCGGTCCATCTTTGAGCTCTCCCGGCCAACTTTAGCTAGCAACTTTTTAAATATCACCCCACTAAGTCTTCAAGATCTAGGCGACTGCTTTTAATACGAAAAGGAACTTCTTGAAACTATTTTATGAGTTGAAAGATATTAATTATTACTTAGTTAGTTTTTTGTTGAGAGTTGTTGAGTTCCTAGGCAATATTAGGTAGATTATTTACCGTTTTAAATTGTGGTGATTTTTGACTCATGAACATACGTATAACATCACGCCTGCAATCCCCGAAGGGTAAGGCAGAAGTGTACCTGATAGTAAACCCACATTTCGTCAGTTATATTAAGGTCCTATGTAATAGGGGGCGAGCCTATTGCCATCAACCGGACACAATTCCAGATTCCGAGTTTGCCAGTGAAAAAAAAAACCAAAATATCTTTGCACGACCCGAGAATCGAATCCAGGACCTCTTGCTCAGCAGTCGTGTTTGCAACCACTGGACTAACGTGGCACTATAGTTCACTTACTTCGCCATACTAACTAGGATTACCTAAAGGAGCGTTTACATGAGCAAATTAAATTGCTCGATTCTAGGCAATATCCGTCACGACGTCAACCATATTTTTACGATGCCAGCGATAGTGTGCTGATATCTCTAACGTTAAAGAGGCGATCGATGCGTAGTTCATACATACGTAATACCAAAATAATTTGTAAATCAAACGTTCCCAAATATTTATTTTGAATGGACACTGATTTAAACAAAGGTTATGAAAAAATAAGTTTTCTATAGAAATTTTAAATTATCCTCTTATCTATACCTCATGTCTCGTCTTTATATCGCTGTCCTTTCAAAATATATATTTGGGAACACAGATATTATAGATATTATATTCTGTAATGTAAGAAATAAATACACACTACCATAAAATTATTTTTGATTTACAAATTATTTTGGTATTACGTTTGTATGAACAACGCATCGGTCGCCGGCCAATTATGATAGTTGCTGATATTAATGTCAGGGATATCGGCACACTATTTAAGAGTATATTGAGCGATATGGAGCAACTTAATAAACAAGCAAATTAAATATAATTGGGCATAATGATGCGGAGAAATGAGGAAAACGTCAAAAAAGTCACGTCAAGTACGTAAATTGGTATAAGATAACAACTATAAAATCATTTCTAACTGACCAAGCTTACTATAATATTGATGAATTGTTGACAGAACCATTTACTGTGACATAGATTAAATTATAATTTTATTAACTACCTACATTTGACATGATTGTGTACCTATTTTTTGACATTTATTATTATGTGCTTACTATTTTTATTATCATTTTTATTTTTTTACTTTTGACATGGTATTGTATAATTTTGACATTTATTAATCGATGCTATTTTTTCAGCATGTTTTTTTTTTTTAATTTTGCTATTGATTTTTCTTATTTAATTGTGTAAATGTCGCAAACATGTCTGAACAAATTTTTATTTATAGTAGTGTTATAGCTATAAAATATTAATTAATGTACAAACACACAATGCGAATTGTTATATGAATAAATAAATAAATATTTTATGTCATCCTACATGCACTTTTTATTATTGTATGTGTACACAAATGTTTATGCAAATAAATATATCTTATTTTATCTTATTAAGAGCAAGAGAATGTTGATAAGTCAGAGGCTATATTGCCGAAAAAATTAAAGCATTTTTTTTTCGAAATTAAACTAAATTGCTCCATCTCTGTTTCCAGGCAATAATTGCCCGTATAAGCTCAGCTTTAGCATGTGCCGGAAGCCGCAAGCCCGGCTTGTAACTTAGTGCTGGCTTAGAGCTCTCAAACTTACTGCCTTCAGATAAAGACCGCCTCCGGGCTAAGCCTGCTTCTTGTGGATTTTCTTAGAACTGCACTTGAGTTCAGTTTGTGATAAGTATGGGTTAGGTTACCTCACAGATCATAGAAAGTCATTTGTTTCTATGATCTGTGGGTTACCTTATGTAATAATAATAATTTTATTATCAGAAAGACACATTTAAAAGTTTTACAAAAATAATTTAAAAATAAAAATGAGCATTTCCAACAAAAGTGAATGTGTGTTACCTAGCGTTACAGTCTAAGGATTTTCTAACCGTTTTAATGAAGTCAAACCGAGAGAACTGTAAAGCAAACCGGACCAATATGAGATACCGGAGTTTGACAGACAATATAGGAGAGTCCGCAATTCGTCCCGCTCGGTTTCACCACACCTTTAGTTCCACTTTCATATGCACTTTTATTTTTCTGTAAAGTGTTAGTTTTGAAACTAAGCAGACACTTTTCTGTATTTTTTTTACCACCACTGATCTTGAAACGGTGAAAGAAAACACCGTGATGATCTAGAACCCAAAAATCTAAGACATGTTGAAAGAAACCACAACATTTTATTACTTACAATAAGTAAACCTTTCCTGTTAATTGTGATGATATCCTTTAAAATGTCCGTCCAGACGATGTCATTATCCATCAATAACCCTCCAAAATTCCACGCACACGTGTATCAAACCGTGTATGATACCCGAATATCAAAATTACCAATATCTAGGTCCCCTTA
The DNA here is from genome assembly GCA_905147715.2 of Xestia xanthographa. Taxonomy (NCBI): domain Eukaryota; kingdom Metazoa; phylum Arthropoda; class Insecta; order Lepidoptera; family Noctuidae; genus Xestia; species Xestia xanthographa. The sequence goes on along the minus strand of LR990660.1, from coordinate 7,221,914 downwards.
ATAAACAGAAGCCGGTAATTTAACCAACTTTTTTTTAACTGGCGCGGTGACGCGGCGACATGAAAACAATTTCGCGGGGCCTTTGTATCGGCAAATTGACTGCGTTATTTATTAACTGATCGAGATCAATTTTAGAGATGAACTGGGGATGCGGGAGTATTGTAAGGTTTTTAAATTTTTAAACAATTATGTGATGAAGAGTGAAAGTGACAGTGTTATAGGGGTTAAAGTTTTTTAAGGTAGGTAGGTAGGTATCGTTTCGTTTACCGTAAGAAAGAATGAAATAAAAATAAATAGGGCGCAAAAAAGATTTTTTATTTTTCCATTTCTAGTTGTAATATATCCTATAATACAAATATTTGCTGTGCAAACTTCATTTGAAGTAAGCCCAACAAAAGGTAACTGCTGTAAATCGTTGAGGAATTCCGCTGACTGTCTATGGTCTCCATCATCAGACCTGTAATGGCACTTATAGCCCATATGGGTGCAAAGTTCTCATTAATAGAAATGAAGTAAGTCCAAACACAAGGTAGCTACTGTAAAAAAATGAGGACTTCCCTTAATTGACTGTCCTTCGTCTTCATCATCAGACCCCTAATGACAGTTATAACCCATCTAGGTGTAAAGTTCTCATCAATACAAATTAGTCAAGCCCAAACACCAGGTAATTGCTTTAAATCGTTGAGGAATTCCCTCGACCGTCTTTCCATTCTCCATCATTAGATCGACTCTAGACCTGCATTGAATAGTAGTGCTTTAAAATACTTAGTGAAAAAAAAGAGCAAACGCACTAGTCACCAGTACGATTTTCGAAGGTTCCCCTCGATTTCTCTGGGATGCCACCATCAGATCCTGGTTTCCTTACCATGGGGTACCATGGTAAGGAAACCAGGATCTGATCTACCACCCTTGGGATATCTACTTTCCAACAAAAAAAGAAACATCCTAATCGGTTCATAAACGACGAAGTTATCCGCGAACACTCGTAAAAAAAAAAATATATACGGTCGAATTGAGAAATTTTAGAAGTCGGTTAAAAATCGTTATTGTTTTATTTATTTATCTATCTGTGCGTACTGAAAAAACTGTTTCACCATAATATATTTAAATTTGTTTTTTTTTTCAATTAATAGAACTGCCTCTCTTATTATTACATCCAAATAATATGTTATTGATAATTTGGCTTCAAGGCTCAGATACTACTTTTTAAAGGCAACTTTTATCTCAAACCTCATCAAAGAGGTTTCCTAATTAAAACTTCCAACATTTTCCCAAACTTCTAATTAGAACACCTCAACCTGCTCTAAATATACACAAGACACAACGTGTTATCGAATCTTACATACAAACTGCTCGTATCTTTACTCTTTTAACAAATAAAAATAAAAACTGTTTTAAGCTTTCCCGGTTTATAACTACGAGATATCTTCCGCGATTATCCATTAAGAGCTCAGAAAAATAGATAATCACGGAAAATATAAGAGACAGTATAAGTAATAAGTTGCGAAGATGCTTCGGCCAAATAGAATCAATGGTTAGGTTAGTCCTAGACTAAGAATATTTTTATGCTAACCATCTGTTTTTTAACCTTTCCAAATCTGGGTTCTCCCACAATGTTCATAATAAGATAGGTGACCAAAAAAACTAATTAGTCCGTCAGATAAAAAAAAATAATATCGGACACATATTTTTTCTTTTTTCACGTAAACAAAAAATGAAGACGATACAGTGCGTCGAAAACTTGTGTGACGTCACATTTGAGTACATTTTTTAATCAACTGTGACGTCACAAGCCCCCACTCTTGATCTTTGTCACGTTTTATCTTCGTTAATTTTTAAAAATTTGATAAAACAAAAACACTTATACAATATTTTTCGATAATCTAACTGACGGACTAAACAGAATCATATTTTTTTAGTCAGTCATCATCCCTATTTGTTTGTATTTTGGTCAATCAATCATAACTGCTAGATCACGATCTAATAGCTGACCGATTATAGACTTTAATTACTTAGGCTTTTAAAATCCAATGTCTATTTGATGTCCTTTTTTAAAAGCCCAACACATAATAAAAGCATGTTTTTTATGAGAAAATACAATGAAACAACGGTTACATGAGGCGTAATGATCGTAAAACATATTTACCCTTTTAATACACCCGCTACCGCCATCTTTTTTCATGACGTCACTGCCCTTAAAAGCCAAGATTTATAGTATCCATCAGGCTGTCAAATATCGAATTTTAACAAATAATCATGTAATAAGAGGAGGATGCCATCCATCATCGCTTGCCCAAGTTTGGGCTATCACTCAAACTTCAGTGATGTATAAATAGGTGGAAAGCTTAGGAGTATTTTTAGGAGCTTTTGGGCGAACTAAAGGTTATATTTTGCAGGTTTTCGAAAAGTAGTAGTTGTATAAGAAAGAAAACTTCTTCATGAGTTTTTTGTCTTTCCAAATGAGCTTCTTGCCATTTAGTCGTAGTCATAAATTGTCTTTTTTAAACTTTCACGATCAGAAAACATTATAAAACACATGTAAACGGGTATTTATCGCGAATTTTACCTTTAATATAAGCCCGACGTTTCGACCGGATTGCACCAGTCGTGGTCGCAAGAAGACTGAAGTATTGGAGGTACCGCCACAGCAAAGCGAAGGTGTTTCAGGGTAGTTGAATAAACACCACGGACCACGGCTGGTGCAATCCGATCGAAACGTCGGGCTTATATTAAAGGTATAATTTGCGATAAATACCCGTTTACATGTGCAGTCATAAATCACCTTTATTGGAATGCATGTAAAACATAACTTGGTTTCAATCCTGTAACAGTGATTGATATTTTATGCAGGTTGACGCAACATGTCTTCTCTTCCATTCTTCTATCTGAGATAGTCGTCATTTTAGTAGTGAGTGAGCTTTAGAGCCATATCTGACATCATTTCACACATTCTGTCCATCGTTTCTTTGGTATTGCCCAACTTTTGTCGACGACCTAATGTTGCCGATAAAAACCTCGTTGTTTGTCTTGCAACAAAACAAAAATATACATATAGACCATATTCTTTCTTAACTCATTTAGACAAAATTATGTCCCAAATGTACTTCTAAAAACTCCTAAAATATCAATTTCAAGTAATCCAGTGACGAGTGAACGAACAGAGCACTTGCGCACCCCTTGACAGATTCATTACTCTTTTGTCAAAACATTTGTTTAGACGAAAACAAATGGCCCAAATGTATTACAGCAACACTAGCATTTAACATTGTTTTAACTCGTTTTGTGCGTATTAAATAGAAACTAGTCCAACTGATGAAGGGTAATTTATTTAATAGCTGTATTTCGAGATTAACCCAACTGTTGGGTGGGACTGAAGAATTATGATGCCACTTCGACACGACATGTTTGCATTATCATTTGTATAGTCTTACTATTAAGGTACTAAATGGCTTCCTCGAGTAGCGATTTTTAAAACTGGACACACCCGAAGCAATTAACCTCGCTAAAGCATTATTTTAATTTCTTCCTGACGCGTCAGACCACCAACTGAACATGTGAATTGTGAAAGTGTTCTTTTAAAAGCGTAATAACTAAAATAAAATGACATAATTTTGACACAAAACCTTGACATAATTTGACAGCTTAACCATAAGCTGTCTCAGCGTAATCAGCATAACGTAGAGGAGTATTTTTATTTCTGTATCTACTTGACTGAAAAGCCTAAGTCACAAGAAAAAATACAGAGTTCAATATTCAATTATCAATTTCAAGGCGTTTGTGGTGCGAATCCCAACGTGTATGCTCCATCTGGTGTTGGAAGAAAGTTTTTGGCCGCAGGATGTGGTGTTCCGTCGCTTCCGCGGACTAATTCCACAAGTATATGCACAAAACATCGTGGAAGTGAAGTGCTACTAACATAGTTTTTTAAGTTGCTTACCCCCGAATACTGAAACGTCACTCAAAATTTAAGTAGCACTTATATTTAACAGATACTCAAAAGTGACATTTGGCCATATAAAATTTTAAGTTTAGAAGCTGCTCAAATGTTAAGCAGCCCTTAAATTTTGAGTGACGTTTCAGTATTCGGGGGTTATACTAACAAAAATTGTTATAAGTATGTATTTTTCGGTTAAGGTATTCATCTATGGGTCTTTGTTACCTGAAATAAATGGTTTATTATTATTAAATTGAATTATTATTGTTATTGAATTTTATTTTATTGTTATTTATTTTCTATAATTTATTATTAAATGTGTAAGTTTTATAATTTTAATGCAGGTGATTTTTTTTTTGTTTACGGCAATTTCCTCCTATCATGGGAGAGGCTTATATTCAGCAGTGGACGTTTTGGGCTGTTGTTGTTGTTGATTTTTTTTTTGTATAGATTAATGATTTCAAACACAATGTGAATTGTTCCTGAATAAATTGAATTGAATTGAATTAAAAATATGTATTTAAAAAAAAAGTTGGAACTATGACCCCCAATAGGTAGGCCTCAGGTCTGTGGTGGTACAACCCTATTAATTAATTGAGAGTTACATTAACCTAGCTATTTTCATAGGAAGTTAACCTAAAACATTCTGCTATAATAGCGTAACACACACCACTATAGGTTATTCACCAAACGAAATAGTCAGGGGAGTAGAAACCGTACTGTCCACCGATATTGTGAAAGCAAATCGAAGTAAATCAAATCAACAATTAGAACCGGTGGCTATACTTTGTCCGACCATGCTATGTACTAGGATAAACGTAAATGTAGACGACATAAAGACTAATGAGGCAATAATTAACTATCTGTTAACAATGGTATCTCTTAGCTGATTCTAAAACTACTCTATGAACTTGACGATATATAGACGATCACATGCCTTTTTTTTTTTTTTCGGATGGGAAATCATCAAATAACCCCTCCCGCTCTGGGCGGAGCAGGAGGGAGTGTCAGACTTTTACTGACTAAAACCCATCCATGTTCCTTCATCGCCCTTTGTGTTCCGGGGCCACGGTATCTCTTTCGAATAGTGCCGCAACCCCGGCAGGCATCGGTCCTTACGGACCCCTTCCTTTTTGCTGACTCTCTTTGAGGCGCGCGTGGAACACGAACGCGCCGTCGACACGGCCTGTCGTCATGAGACGGACGGACGGCGAGCTAGCCCATAGCCCACCGTCCACAGGCCCGCGCCTACGGTGGCCGGGGGCCACGTGGTGGTGGCCCCCGACGCCCGGGGCGTCTCCCGCGGCGGCCGGGACGTTGAGAGGTTCTCTCCCTCTCACGTTCCGCCACCTCCTTCTCTAGCATTACTGCTTCACAGAAGGAGGTGACGGCGTCCCAACGATCACATGCCTTACACTCCACAGGTCCCAGGCTAGAAAAAAATAATGATCACAATGACGGGGAGAACAAGTGCCTGGCGGTTTCGTTAAGGGTCTTTTGGAACCGTTTATATCACAGTTCTTCTAGTTATTATCATTATCTTGCTATTATCCCAATTTATTTGAGGTGGAGCAACATGTATTTTCTTCCATATATTACTTGTCATCTCAGAAATCACTTCCTTTCATTCTCCTATTATCAGCTTTTAGTCTTTGTTAGTTAGCCGTGTGGTATCCGGCAGAGTAGAATAGAACCAACCCATTACACTCACGGGTGTCGTATACGGCGACTAATGTCTGAGGCAGAACACCTTGCGCCTCCGTAGACCAGAGAATGGGCAGCAGCGTTATCTGTTAGTCTTTCATCACTGCGATCTCCAATCCGCCTGCCAAGCGTGGAGATTACGGCAAATTCTTCCCATCATGGGAGAGGCTTATGTCCAGCAGTGGACGTTATGGGCTGTTGTTGTTGTTGTTTAGTCTTTGTTATAAATAACCAAGGGGAGTAAAGTCTACCGTTAGTTGTTTGCTGGACATTGACATGCCCATCTATTTTAGGATTTCATTCAAAATTAATACCCCGCGAATAGTTCCCCTCAATTCAGAATCAATATCTGTTTCAAACTGATATAGTTTGACATTAATCAGTAAAAGTTAGTTGATACTGAAACTACTCAATCATTCTATAAATAGGAGTGAAGTTAAGTTGCAGCGGATTATTTGTTCTGTGGTTTATAATGATGGATGAGCCTCAATGAGTTATGCCTCGTTCACGACCTCAAGCTATGCGTCAAGCTACACGCGCGTTTGTCAATTATTTCTTTCGCATAAGTACCGTCGTGTTGACGTCTGTAGGACTCGACGCGATGATTCGTTGCATGCTCTAGCAATAGGGAAGATGCAAGTATAAAAATATTTTGTATTGGACCATAAAAACAATGTGGTAACTAGAGAAAATTAAACATGTGTGTTTAATTTTCTTTAAATTATACAAACCTAATAAATGCAGACACTAGACTAAAAAAAAAAAAAAAAAAAAACGCATACCAACATTTACATGTTGGTATGCGTTTTTTTTTTTTTAAATAGATTTGTGATTACACAGGGTGTAAAAGACCTCATCACGAAGCCGTCAACCAAACATTCTGTACATCAAACTAAGTAACTTTACGCAAAAATTATTGCTGGGAAACGACTTATTTTTGGGGTGAAAAATCATGTCTTGTGGTAGAACTCAATGTAACGAACTCTAGAAGCTGATGGATGGATTGATTAGTACGGGGGTCGTGGAGGTGTTTAAAGTAAAAATATTACATTAAAAACTTGTATTTAAAAAAACTTGTCAAAAAGTTGGAACTTTGACCCCCAATATCTGCGTAACTAGAAGGTTCCCAGGTATGGTGTAGAGCAATAAAATGATCTTAATGACGGGGAGAACAAGTGCCTTTGGGCTTCGTTAGAGGTGTTTTACACCCTTTATAATAGAAAGGACTGGACTGGCCACGTCTGCCGTGTGCCCAATGAGCTGTGGACCAAAATAGCCACTTTCTGGAGCCCTGACAAAGCCAGAAGGCGTCGCGGCAGACCTCGTAGAAGATGGCGGGACGAGTTGGACAAAACTAACGACCAGTGGTCCATAAATAAGCCCTGGATCGAACAACTGGGGAGAGAGGCCTTTGGCCAGCAATAGGATGACGTATGCTAACTGTATCAGTACCAGATGAGAGATAGTTCAGATATATTAATTTCAGAAACTAGGGGCTTTGGAGTTCAGTAGGGCTATTATGTATCTTTTTGATCTCCAGTGACTATCAAGATTCGGTTGTACACCGAACTTTGATGACAACCGAGAATGTCAAAATATTGGATTTACACAGAGTGGATATCACTTTACGGTGACTAACAGCCCGGGTACGGTGGGTGTAACGTCTTTCACGAAAGCCACTTCAAACTCAGTGGTCATCAATGTGATGTCTACTATGCTTAGATAATCGCAATATTAGAAGAATCGATACGAAAGCGCCTGTCAAAATGAGTTACGGTGTCGTCGCCGTAACTCATTTTGACAGACGCTTTGATATGTCATATTTGATTGCGACTGGTCATACATAATACGAAACTAACCTTTTGACAGTTATTTGATGGACACTGAGCCCAGTTACTATCATTTCGAGCTGTCAACAGAGATACGTAATATAACAAGTTGGTTGATTTACCAGCAAATCTTCAATCATAAATGCAGATAGCTCTCAAATCGTTTTTAACTGCGTATAGGGTGTTTCATTTCCACCAATAAAAATTTACGGTGTAATATAACATGATAATGTTATCTATTCCATTCCTCCCTCTTATGGGTAAACAGAACCCTTAGTTTAAATAGTTATTGAGTCGCATGACCTTGCAGAACATTTCAATAATGCATTAACTACAAATGGAATGTTTACCCCGAAGTACGATTGCCATGGTAACCGTTTTCGTTTTACCCTACTTAACATTTATGAGTAATATTGGTAAAGGGTTTGCAGTTTGCACATTTGTTCATATTTTAGCATGTTTTTGGTAGAAATAAGTGATACCGAATTCGTGGAGGAACATTTTATCGGTAATGAGAAGTGTTGATGGTTTGTAGATTCAGGGTTTTGTTTTAAAAAAAAAAGCCCTTCACTTTGTAGTCTTCTCTCATATTGGTATCTGTCTTCTAGATAGCCTGAGAGCAGGGGTGTAAATACACCTTTCCAAACTTTTGATTCAAGAAATAACCCGAACTTAGGGATCTAATTCCCGAAACTGAGTTTAGAAAAAAATCTATTTCCTTATTAATATAAAACAAAATTAAATCGCAGGCTTATCAAAGAGTTAAAAAAGCGGTAGTTAGGCATGCCAGGCTTTATCAATGCTACGGGACTGTTTGAAAGAGATACCGTGGCTCCGGAACACAAAGGGCAAAGAAGGATCATGGATGGGTTTAGTCAGTAAAAGTCTGACACTCCCTTCTGCTCCGCCCAGAGCGGGAGGAGTCATTTGATGATTTCCAATCCGAAAAAAAAAAAAAGCTTATCAAAGATATAATTCATCATCTGTCTAGTCTATGAGTGGTCACCCATCCACGAACCAACCTAGGTAAGCGCGGCTTAACCTAAAGATCGACCTGAGCGGCTCTTATTATTTAGCCACGAGCTCCAAACATATAATTATCTCAGTAAAAGGTAGTATTAGCTGTAGGATGTCCCATGTAAATTAGTTTTATAATGAACATCAACCTGTCCATAGTTGAGCTGGCACGCGACGAAGAGCCGTAAATAGCTCTTAATACATGTAAATGCACTACTTTGTAACCTATAAATATACGGCTCTATTGTTAGTCCGAATGGTGCTGGTGCATTTCCGATTGTTTCGATTTATAGAACAGTTTTAAAAAATAAAAAGCCTAAGGGCCTATATTACCTCAAATGGCATGATCCTCCGTTACGCCTAAATTACTGCAGCATTAATTTTGAAATAAATATATGGTAAAGTTGAGGATTAATGTTAGGTCTTATGTTTGGCGAAAACACAATTTCATAAAATTTTCTCTATAGAAAAAAATCCCAAAGTTACCTCCAAATCGAACAATAAACCGCTGGTATTCAAAAAGTACTTCAAATTAGATCATGAAATTTTGCATACTAACTGAACTAATTGTCTGGTAAATGAGTGCTCAAAAGGGGTATGTGGTTGGAAAAGTCGAAAGCAGAAAATCTGACTTATGAACTTCGTTTGGACTAGTTAGAAGATAAACATATTAAAAGTCCTGACCCCTCCGAGGTGAGCCCGAGGGGGGGGGGGGGGGGGGCAAAGAAGGTCCCGTTTTTTGGTTTTTTGCTTATATCTCGAAAACGATGCGTCGTATAAAATTTTGTTGTACTACATAATAAAACCTCATAAAATTCTCTACAACTTTGTTTGTCACACTTTTTATCTATCTCCAAGATTTAAAAAAAAAAAAAAAATGCAAAGTTGTAGAGAATTTTATCAGATTTCATTGTGTAGTACAACAAGTATTCGTGCGACACACCGTTTTCGAGATGCAAACCAAAAACAACGAACGGGACAGAGAATTGGATTTTTTTTTAAAAATTGTTCGTTTTTTGGAGCTCATACCAATTCAACGATAAGAGATAGATAAAAATTTGAAAAGCAAAGTTGAAGAGAATTTTATGAGGTTTTATTATGTAGTACAACAAAATTTTATACGACGCATCGTTTTCGAGATATAAGCAAAAAACCAAAAAACGGGACCTTCTTTGCCCCCTCCCCCCCCCCCCCCCCTCGGGCTCACCTCGGAGGGGTCAGGACTTTTAATATGTTTATCTTCTAACTAGTCCAAACAAAGTTCATAAGTCAGATTTTCTGCTTTCAACTTTTCCAACCACAATCATTCATTTACCAGACTATAACTATAAAGCAGGTCTTATGTTTTTTATTTTTTCCAAAAGACGAAAATTTGATTTTATAAAGAATAAAAACCACTCATTTCGCACTATTCGGCCGCAGTGACTGACGTAACAACCGCTTTGTAGTGCAAGCTGATTAGAACGTTATTCTAACAGTATTACAAACGAAGTTTGAACCACCACAAATAGAGTTGCTAATCTGAGGTAGTATAGGTCTAAGCGTATTGTAGGAACAAATAATTCTAACTCTTTATTGGGGTGCTTGTCCAGGGACGTAACATAACGTAACATCACGCCTGTAATTCCGGAAGGTTAGGCAGAGGTGTACCTAATAGTATACCCACATTTCACCAGTTATTTTTAAGTCAAGGGCGACCCTATTACAAAGGAAGTACCATTATGATAATGTCTATGTATTTCTGCCGCCAAATAACATTACAGTACGGGTACCTAAAACTTTCAAATGGGGGCCTAAAATCGCGGCTTTAGCAAAATCATAATACGATAATAATATGAATACTTAGTTCAGTTCGTAAAATGGTCTCAAAGTGACAATTCATAATATTAATTGCGTCTGTGACTATTTTAAGGTTTCTTAGACTGCTAAAATACAACGCGGCTATTTTTTATTTTATTTAAGTATTAAGGAAAACAAACAATTACACAATATAGGTAAATGGTTAAAAAATAATGATACGAGACTGCATCAGTGTGCAACTAACTTCGTTATCCACATTTTATATAATTAAAATTGGAAGATACATGCACTACTACAATAAGCTTTAGCTTTATTACTAATATACTAAATTAAAAGGGAGAAAAAAATAATAGTTCTACAGATGCAGAAATAAGTAGGTTAGTTAATCCTCAAAGTCTTTGATAGCTTTATGGATATCACTTCGAAATCTATTAAGAGTCCTATTACATTTTTTTGGTAAATTCATGATTTTTGACGCAGTAATTCTCAGCAGCAGTAAGATATTTTAATTATTTGCTTAAGAATAACGATAGTGCTATTCTCTTTCTTGTAAGTTGGAGTTAGACATTTTCATTTTTATTTTCGTGTAATTTACTATAAATTTTTTACGAACTCAGTTTGCAAGAAAAACCGTCGACGATGGAAATTTAACGCTCAAATTCACATAGTTACATTCAATTCTTATAAAAGCTAAAATTACTAAAAGATAAGTTGAATGTTTTACTTGTTTATTGGAGTTTTAGAATTTCTTTAAATTCCTTGAGTTTTCACGGAAAAAATCGTAAAGAAATAGTAATTTAAGCCATAAATGTCTTAAGTCAGCGTCCAATATATTCCAAATAAACTCAATTTTATCAAACAAATTAATATGATATAAAACTTCGATCTACAATGAATAAGTTTCATTAGTTTTCGTTTGTCAATATAATAAGACAAAAATACAAAAAATAAAATTAAAGTACCTACTATAATTCTCAATTCAGCTCGTTCCTCAGTCTCATGTCAGTCTCGTCTCTAATATTCGTCAATATCAATCGACAATCATCCAAATATCGCTATTATTAACGACTCGTGTACGCGGACCGAAATAATTTGATCCAGCAAGTAAAAATCAAAAATTTGCCTAAAAAATGTAATAGGACTCTTAATTGACAAAGAAAATAAATCTAAATTTGAGAGTAGGGTGTTATAATTTTTCGCTAAACGACGCAAAGGTGCGTGGTTCCCTGCGTTTGTGCGACACGAGAAGACAACAAACAGCGGGCGACCTCGCGCCTCGCGTTTTATGATAGTAGGTACCTAGCCTAGTGTCCTAGGAACTACATAACATAATCTGTTTGGATCATTCTCACTAGTTCCACCAGCAATTAATTCCAAGGAACTAGTGAGACGAGTTCGATTAAGTTTTGTTTCATTTGTTCCATTATCAAAGTTCATGGAACTACTGAAAAAAAAACTCACTAGTTCCATGGAACTAAGTGCTGGTGGAACTAGTGAGAATGATCCGAAATTTTAAGCCACCGGTTACGATCAGACGGGCTACCTGTTTCTTTATCAGAACACTTACACTATTTCGACATGGTCTCATTGCATTCAGATCGAAACGGTAGTGCTTAGCTCTTCCTTTCTTTCTTTGAAAACCATGAGCTGGAAGACGGAGTAGCTAAGCTTTTCCTTGTTTCTTTCCCAATCCCTATCTAATGTCGCGCACCTCTTTACCAGTTGTGACAGCGCACTATAGAGTAGGCACATTAGTCATCACACGTCGGCTTGCGTGTTTGACATTCGCAACTAATCGATGTGCGTTGCGTGTGCTTCTCGAACGTTTAGCTCTTTGAGTAGAACGTGCGCTATTGGTGTTGCATAAGGTTTGTTGAGGTTATGCCTTTGACTAATAGTACCTGGGTAACCGAGCTTTGTTCGGGTGTAAATAGAAAAAACGATTTTTTCCAGATATGAGACCTAGCTAGGTCGATTACTCGCTCCGTAAAGAACTATATTGCAACTTTCATTGAAATCGTTAGAGTCGTTTTCGAGAACGTGATTACAATATAATGGGTGTAAAAATATCCTTAAAGAGGGGGAAAGGCACGTGTTCTCCCCGTCATTGCGACATATTTTTTATTGTAGACCATACTTGGCATTAACCTTCTAGTTACGGAGATATTGGGGGCAAAGTTCCAACTATTATACTTCGGTTCAAACTTAATGGCGGCTCGGAAGTTAGCTGCAAATGAAGGTCTGCAGATTATACAGACAAAACGATGCGTCATCTGCGCCCCGTTGATCCCTAAAATTGTTGTCTGCGCAGCTTTACATTAGATGTTCCGAATCGCCATAAAGTTTAAAGCGTTATTCCTGCGCAGACCGTCACTCGCAGCTAACTTCCGAGCCGCCATTAAGTTTAAACCGAACTATACACAAGTTTTCAATGTTACAACTACACTTTAAATACCTACCTCCAGGACCCCCGTATTGTATTCATCATTATTCCCATTAGTTCTATAGTAAAACTGCTTAGTAGAACTAGTGGGAATTAACCATGATTTGAGTGCATTACATTGAGTCCCGTCGCCATGAAACGAGATTTTTCACTCCAAAAAAAGGCGTTTCCCAGCAATCATTTTTGCGTACAGTTACCATGTTCCCACCTTGTATAGTCATAGAGATCTCCTATTTCAAAAACACAATCGCAGCTCATTTCATTCGTTCCTATAACCACAAATCAAGCACAAAAAGCCTTGCACATACATGGAATTAGGTCCCAAACAATCTAAAGGTAATTCCGATCCTGGCCATCCATCAGTTGCGCTAATCACCTCGCCACCTTTATTTGCTCATTAGCCGCATGGCGAAACGTTCGGTCACCATCGGCTATGTTCGGTAGTTTCCGGAAATGCGGCTTCTTTGACTCTTTGCTTCGGCATTAGCGTAGTGCTCCTATTGGTCGGAATTCGAATTGCAAATCAGCTCAAAATGTCGTGCTGGTTGCAAAGTACATAGCGTTTGATTTGAAAAGCGGTTGTTTCGATACTGTTCTGTTTTCGATTTGATCAGTATCTGGTGGATTTATTGTTGATTCATTTTTAATTGTTTCGATAGCAGGAACTGACGATGTTTTAATTATTTCCCGAAATTATTTTCCCCGCTTCGTTGGGCCAGTGTTTGCAAGTGCGACTGGTGAGTAGCCCTTGGTTCGATTCCGGGGTTGGGCAAAGTGATATTGGTATTTTCCAACAGGATTTTTTTCGATTTAATCTTCGTTTGTCCCGAAGTTTAGTTCAACATTCCAAAAAATTCTTAGTTCGTCCCACATCACTTTTGAATTCCTGCTTCGTCCCAAATTACAAGTGATTTAAATGTACAGTCCGAAAAAATGTAAATGTATTATTTCTTTCTTTCTAACTTATGGTAAATACTAAAACAATGTACACAAAAATAATCCTTCCTGCTCTGAGAAAAAAAAAGTTATTAGACTTGTAACTAAGAAAACAAATAGTTCCAATAATACTTAAACAAATTACACTTACATATTTAAAAATTAATTGGGTCGAACTAGGATTTTGTTATGTGGGCCGAAACTCAGTGGGACGAACCAAGAATTTCAGTAGCAGAGTCTGACTTGTGCCCTGTTGATGGCATAGGGTTGCCCCCTATAACATGAGACAAACATACCCGGTGAAATGTGGGTGGGTGTAATTGGCTACACATCTGCCTTACCTTGTGGGGATTACGAGCGTTATGTTATTATTTTAAGTGACGAACTATTGTTTAACAGAAAAGTAGTGAGCAGTGGATACATTTTTCACCTTACGCCCATGTGAATGTAGCGAAATGGCCAAGCCACATATTTTGACTAAGGTGTAGAGTTTGTGAAGTTAGACCTTGTAGAGTTAGGGCGTGTAAAGTTAGAAGCTTGTCTCTACATGAGATCTGATAACTTTTTGACAGTGCTAGTGATAATAAAAATAAATTGTTTATTTATCCGAATAATAGACACAGACACAGTTCAAAATAAGGTGACAAAATACAATACAATAAGCATATAATTTAGTTTTCTGCACATTAGATTTAACTCTACAAAATAAGTCTATGCATTAAAAATAATAATGAACCCTGTCTCTTAAACTAGGAGACCTGTATCTTAAGAGACAGTGATCGGCCAGAATTGAAATTTAATAGAACAGGTTTACAAGAGTGAAAGTGTGTCGATTTACTATTTATTTATATAAGACTCGTCTTGGCAACATTTTACATGTAAATGTTTTTGTTTTTTTAGTTACAGACACCGATTTCACACACATTGCAAAAATGTTCTATTCACTAAATCGATCACAGTCTTCGCTCGCCACGACACTTATGTATGCGAACCCATATTCCATGTATGATAAATATAGTAACACTCACAATATATTCAAGTGAAAATTGTGAGTGGTCACGCTCGAACAGCTTTCTGTAGCTACGTAGGGCTTTCAATCCGGAGTTCCGGAGTTTCGTAACTCCGGAGTTTCGGAGCGATTTTAAGCATTTTTCAAACCCGGAGTTGAAATGGAACACCGGAGTTGAAACCGGTTTTTAAAAACCATGTAAACTTTATTAACAAAACGACGAAAAACGCATCTTAAGCGTAACCCGTTGTTTGATGTCGTTAGCACAACACTTCGGTATTATTCGGTAGTGCTCGGCTTGCGTCAGCCCGTCGACCGGGCCGCCGAAGCGCCGACCGCTTTTTCTGCACAAAGCATTTTCCGCAAGCTTTTTCTGCATGAAGCTTAGAAGTTCTCTTTCTGACTCATCTTTAAATGCGTTATCGTTTCTCAAAACATATTACCAAGAACGTCGATCTCAAAAAAAGTAGATTTTTTAGGTACCTTTATGTTCATAATTATTATTTTATTGTAACTTGCCAAATAAATGTTTATTTTTATGTTTGTTGATTGTTTTAATATTTTAAAATGCGTATTAGTTGTCTATTATAACGTCTGTCTGTCAGACAGTAAATTTTTAAACAAAAACACTGATTCCTTAACAAATAAAACTTCTATTTATTAAAATAAAGGACCTTTTTATTAATTTCTAAAAATGCTGTCAATTCCGGAGCCAACTCCGGAGTTCCGGATTTGATTGCTCAACATCGTAACTAGCTCCGGAGTTGATAACTATCCGAGTTTGAATGCCCTATAGCTACGTATAAACGCGTCGCGGCCGATCCGTTAACTTGGAGCTGAAGTTCCTCTACGCATGTGAACATACTGGATGGAAGGATGGTGGACTTCTTTAAGGACATTAGACCTCGACCCTTGTCATAAAGGATGCCCTATGGTTGGTGGCGGTGCCAGTTAAGATGAGAATAGCGGTCATTGCCCTTTCCCTAATATCTCTTCGTACGAACCAAAACAAATAAACCATGTATCGTTTTTCAATTACAAGAAATATTGAAGATCACGATAGATGATGATTCAAGACTTGAACAGGCTTATTTTTAACCGACTTCCAAAAAGGAGGAGGTTCTCAATTCGATGAGTATTTTTTTTTTTTATGTATGTACACCGATTACGCTGAGATTTATGATCCGATTTACGTGATTCTTTTTTATTTTGATGCGGAATAGTTGCCATTTGGTCCCATAAAAATTTAACATAGTTTGGCCCAGTAGTTTTCATTTTATGAACATTTTTGCTTCAGTCGTGTGGTATAATTTCATGTATGTTCACCGATTTCTCCTCCATTTGTGGAGCGATTCTCAAAATTATTTTTTTAATTAAAAGAGTATACTTCTGAGATGGTCACTTAAATTTGGCGAAGATCTAATGCTGATCTTCGGAGATATATACGTACAATGGAACTCTTCAAAACTAGACGGTAAATCGGTCGTGATTGCTGCCATCGCTTGGATATTTATTGTTTATACAACATCATGACGTAACATCACGCCTGTATGCTCTGAGGGGTACGCAGATGTGTACAATACACCCAAATTTCGACAGTTTAGATATGTTAAGTTCCATTTATTGGGAATAAGCCTATTACCATGACATGTATTGTTAACAATGTAAAATAAATGCATATAATATATTTGTAGAGGATATTACTTACAACTAAAAATGGAGAAATAAAAAAACTTTTTAACAAAAAAAAAACCAACTTCAAAAAACAAAACACAAAAAAGTGAAAAATAATTTTAGCTTCAGAAGTCGGTGACAAAAAAAAAACTAAATGATTCAAACAAAGGTCACCGACTTCTGAAGCTAAAATTATTTTTCACTTTTTTGTGTTTTGTTTTTTGAAGTCGGTTTTTTTTTTTGTTAAAAAGTTTTTTTTGGTTTTCAAAGTTAAGAAGTTTAATAAATGTAGGTGGGTCAATGACTGCTATTCTCATCTTAACTGGCACCAACTATAGTTCAGGGGTCGAGACCACACTGATGTAGTGTTTATTGAAGTTTTAGAAATAAATTCAATGAGTCCACGCCTGCCTTTATCTCAATTTATTTGGCGTCGGCGCAACATATCTTCTTCTTCCATCCTTCTCTGTTACTCGTCATCTCATGAGTACCTTCTTTTATTCTCTTTTCATATGATAAATTCATGTAAACTAATTGTTTTATATCTTTTTTGCAGGTAAGCAAATGTTCAACAAGTAATCAAGTTATTATGCAGTACCAGTCCAGTAGGTAACGTAAATAAAACAGACATGCAATCTCTGTATATACATAGAAATCTATACTTAATATTATAAAGAGGTAACATTTGTTTGTAAGTTTGTATGTAGGGGGTAATCTCCGGAAGTAATGAACCGATTTCAAAAATCTCTTTCACCATTAGAAAGCTACATTCACCCTGAGTAACATAAGCTATATTTTACCCCCATACTCCCACGGGAACGGGAACTACGAGCGTGAAACCGCGGGACGTCCGCTAGTACACAATAACTTTAGAAATCTACACTATATATATATATAAATGTATACTATATCTCTACTCTTTGTGTGTATGTTTGTAATGAATAAACTCAAAAACTACTGTGCCGATCTCAAAAATTCTTTCACCATTAGAAAACACATTCACCCTGAGTAACATAGGCTATATTCTATACCCGTACTCCCACGGGAACGGGAACTACGCGGGTGAAACTGCTTGACGTCCGCTAGTGATCTTATAAACAGACACCTTCAAAATCCAGACGCACATGATTATCGGGAGACAACACGACTCGTAACTCTATCTCTAAGATAGCCTTATCTGGCACAGGTCTTCGAAGGCCATTGCTCAAGCCAATGCGAAGTAAAGTACGACCAGTTTAAGTTTTACAGTTTTAGGTGGCACTGCTTGTCAAGAAAATATGATACAACATGTCAAGTTTCATACGTTTATTTAAGTTCTTTTTTTTACCACCTGCAGAGCAGAGATATGTTGGTCGACGTATAGTGCAAATGTCATTTTCAAGTTAACTTATCGTTAGCCAAGTTTAACTCCTCATTGGTTTAGTGGTCACAAGCGAAACTGCCGAGCGTGAGGTTCTGAGGTTCGATTCCCAGGTCGGGTAAAGTGTTATTGGATTTTCTCAATAGCAGCCATGGAGTCTTAATTTGTGCCTGGTTGATGGCAATAGGCTCGCCCCTATTACATGGGACTTCAAATCATAACTGGCGGTATGAGGGTGTACTATTAAGTACACCTCTGGCCATCCCTTCGGGGATTACAGGCGTGATGTTATAGTATTGTGAGGTCGTACTCGTACCTACAATTACAAGTAGGTAGGTAGATAGTAGTAGGTAGGTACGTAGGACGAGTCTCGAATGATGTAGGTATAGAAATTGTCATTGTAACTTCGACCGTACGCCCAGGGCATAAGGTACCTACTTCTTTCTTTTGTACAAGTTATGGAAGGACAATGGTCGACTATGTAGTTGTCTAGAATAATTTGAGTAAGTTGTTGATTTTTCTAGAAGGGTTGGTCACCATATAAATAGCGGACATGTTTGCGGGAGCGGCAGTCTGATTTTGGCTACACAACGAAGCGAATCGAAGTGAACTAGAAGTGCGATATCTAAGCGAATAGTGATCAGTAGTGTACTTGTGATTGAGTTTAAAGTGTTTTGTAATTATCAAAGTTATTCAGTTGTTTAATCAGTGGTAATTAATTTATCCCATACCCAGCTCGTAACAGTATGTAACCTAACTTGGACCGTAAAGTTGGAAGTTTTGATCGCCCGTGTGTATTGTATGATATAGATTTATGTATTGGGGACATGTCTTATATCTGATACACTTCGAGTCATAACTCAGTCATGTGTTTCAGTTTTGACTATCCAAGTAATATGTGGAGAATATGTTCTATAAATCAACGTCTCTCGGATTATTATTCACATCCATAATATTCATGTTATAAATGCGAATTACACCTTTAGGACTGACTGGGTTTCGTTGACATATAAAGGGTGTAAAAAACCTCTTAACGAAGCCGAAAGGCACTTTTTTTTATTCGGCATCATACCTGGGAACCTTCTAGAGTTACGGAGATATTAGGTGTCAAAGTTCCAACTTTGAGACAAGTTTTTTTTTATATGTAGATAATACAAGTTTTTAATGTAAGATTTTTACTTTAAACACCTCCACGACCCCGTACTTTTCAATCCATCCATCAGCACAACCTTTTGAGTGCGTTACATTGAGTTCTACCACAAAACATGATTTTTCACCCCAAAAAAAAAGTCGTTTTCCCAGCAATAATTTTTGCGTTAATTTACTTAGTTTGATGTACAGAATGCTCGGTTGACGGCTTCGTGACGAGGTTGTTTAAACCCTGTATAACATACTCGTAGACCTGGATGGATTAGGATATAAAATACTTTTTGTACCTGTAGTTTTCTGTGGGATAATTTGAGCGGTTTCCACGGCCGCGAAGCTGTGGGCAAAAGGGACTGTTTCGTTCATCATCTTAGATGAACCTTTTAGGTGTAATTTGTCCCCATTAACTGCAGAGACATAGAGGTACAGGAAAATGTATTAAAAAACCGTTTGTTTTTTTTATTATTAATTAAAAGTATGCTGTTCGTTTGCACTTTTTGAATATCAAAATTACATAACAGAGTCCCCTAAAACGCCAAGCCTTCGCTACGCCAAGTAATGTTTCAAAACGCGTTAAAAAACGTAGCAAACTCCAAAACGTCTATCTGTAAGGTTAGGATAAAACAAAAGTATTCTATGCTTCGCCATGGGCTCATGGCCAAGTGCAGCTATCACAAAGAAAAATGATAAAGTCAAAAATTCCCCATGGGCAGTTTTCCCCTAATATTTCGATTTATCTTGCAAGTTATTCGGTATAAAGTGAGCAGAACCTCTCGACTGCGTTGATTAGATTGATCGAAGCTTCTGGAAGGTAGCACGCTGACTGATCTCTTGTGTCTATATGAAGATTGATGAAGCGTTACTTCGTAAATATAGACAGATACGTATAGCTTTCATCACTTTCGCTTCCACGAGCTTATGTTGACGATCCATGTTATGTTATGTTGTTACTATACTAATATTATAAATGAGAAAATTTGTATGTTTTGTTACTCATTCACGCAAAAACGTCTGAAAGGATTTAGATGAAATTTTAGCACACAGATACTTCTTATCCCGGTCCCTTGGAATAATGACCGACTTCCATGCAAGCCGCTATATCTATACTAATATTATAAAGAGGTAACATTTGTTTGTAAGTTTGTATGTAGGGGGTAATCTCCGGAAGTAATGAACCAATTTTAAAAATTGTTTCACTGGTAGAAAGCTACATTATTCGTGAGTGATTTAGGCTATATTTTATTCCCGTACTCCCACGGGAACGGGAACTACACGGGTGAAACCGCGGGACGTCAGCTAGTTAACTATAATTTTGGATTCTTTTGTATATCATCCTTTGGCACATGAGTCTGCTGTAAGATGTTGCAGTCATGAAAAAACTTTACTAATGCATTTAGACAAACAGTGCAAACAGACTCATCACGAAACCGTCAACCGAGCATTCCGTACATCATGCTAAGTAACATTACGCAAAAAATAATGCTGGGAAACGACTTTTTCTTTTGGGGTGGATAA
Source organism: Xestia xanthographa (assembly GCA_905147715.2). Lineage (NCBI taxonomy): Eukaryota > Metazoa > Arthropoda > Insecta > Lepidoptera > Noctuidae > Xestia > Xestia xanthographa. Next base: position 7,201,547 of record LR990660.1, on the reverse strand, counting down.
TCACGTTTAACGGTAAAACTCAATGTACCGCACTCAAAACATTGTGCTGATGGATGGATTGAATAGTACGAGGGTCGTGGAGGAAGTAAAAATCTTATAAAAGAATGCGTATTTAAAAAAAACTTGTTCAAAAGTTGGAACATTGACCCCCAATATCTCCGTAACTAGAAGGTATGGTCTAGGTAGAACAAAACAAATATTGCAAAGACGGGGAGAACAAATGCCTTTCGGCTTCGATAAGAGTCTTTTTACAGCCTTTATGGAGCCAAAAACTGAAACTTAATGAAATGAAAACGTAATACTTCTACAATACTTCTACTCACTCACATACCTTTTGAACTTAAACTCCTCCAAACTTACAAACTAACCCTTTACACATTAACATCAGTAGACTAACAAACCACTATCCAAATCAAACACAATTTCCATCGCAGGTGTTGCCATAATTCACTCTCAAAACTAATAAGCCACATAAACAAAGCTTCTCATTTCATAATTCACGCCGCAGAGCCGCGGACGGGCGGCAGTGTTGCCAGTGCAATAATAATAATACATTGCTCCCGGAGGACGGCGATATTAAATAGTTGCTCAGGGATCGCTCGCTCATTTACCTGGCTGATTGAGAATAGAAAATTGATGATAAAGCTGTATATAGAAGTGTCGATTACACAGTGGATTTAGTTACTTAAAATATGCCTACTAAAATATAAACTGGATTAGGTCATAAGTTATTTTTATCCCAGTTGTAGGCTTCCTTGGAATAATTTTCGATCTCCACGCATGTGAATTTGCTGGCAGAAACAGTAGCCTGTTACCTATGCATTATTGTTGTATGAAACTCCTGTATATCTTCGAAACTTACAAACTTAAACAAACAAATTTATTTAAATAGTTCCCAGTTCAACAACAGCCCATAACGTCCACTGCTGGACATAAGCCTCTCCCATGAGGGGAGGAATTTGCCGTAATATCCACGCTTGGCAGGCGGATTGGAGATCGCAGTGATGAAAGACCAACAGAAAACGCTGCTGCTCATTCTCTGGTCTACGGAGGCGCAAGGTGTTCTGCCTCAGACATTAGTCGCCTTATACGACACCCGTGAGTGTGATGGGTTGGTTCTATTCTACTCTGCCGGATACCACATGGCTAAATAAAGTCCTCAGTTCAATATCCCACAAATATTTTTACTAAATGCATTATTTCTCCTTCATTCTCTGCTGATTCAGTTCAGGACCCTTATCTGAGTCGTAAAGGTAATTTATTAGGTATAAGAAAGTGTTTAAGAGTGTCGCTCTATTGAACTATACCTTTATCTCACCTGCGCTCCGTGGGGTGGGGGGGTCAGGAATCAGGGGGGTTAGGGCTGTCGATTTAAAAAATAGTTTAAAAATAACCGATTAAAAAAACACTACGTGTGGAAAGTGGAAAATATGAAATCGGACCCGTAATCACGGAGAAATCGGTGTACATACATTTCAAAAAAAGGTGCTGGTTGAATACATAACCACCTCCTGTTTAAGTAGTCGGTTAAAAAAGAACAACGGAAACTGTCGAAAAAGTATTTCTGTTTTGATTTTACTTGTTGCTATACATAGCATAATCAGCCATAATTTTCCCACTGTTGGGACACAGGCAAGGGAAAGTGGGCCATAATCCACAACACGGGCCTAATTCAGGTTGTTTTTTTTTTAACAAAACAAAATATAAACAGAGAAACATCACAAAAACCTCTATAGGTTTGTCCGGATGTTGAGACACTTTTATGCTGTCTTAATACTAAAGCAAATAATAATTAGTATTATTTATGGTTAACACATAGTTTATAGCAAATTGTGAGGTAGTTCGTAAATAATAACAAAGAAAGATTACAAAAAGCAAACACGGCGCCAGGTCGGACATCGCGTCGAAGCTTAACTAAGGAATGAAATTTAAACAGGATGATGCCTTTCAGAGAGAGTTAGTGTTGTTTGTATTTATATTTATAATTACTATTTGTTATTTCCGATTGAATTTTTGTTGGAACGTCATTAATTATAGTAGGTATTAAATAAGCGACGGTTCGTTTCCCGTAATAGTTCTTGAAACTCGGTACTACCAGTTTTGATTGGGCTGCTAATCTTGTTGCTGGCTTGTTGGATGTCGCATTTCTTCGAATTTTCGGTGTTACAATTATTTTTCCACACGATGCTTTCATTCACCATTTTGAGAGCAGTGGTGATAAAATAAAGAATACAAAGTGCTGGAACACTCACAAACCACTTCTTACTTCGACAACCCTTACCGTGCAACCCTCGCAAATCACCCCGGCAGGTGGCAACCCTAGCGTTGGCCCAGATTATCGCCGGATAGAAGTTGCCGATTCTTTATTTGCCGATTTGTTAGACGTATCTGCGCGTCTGCTACGAATGGCTGCCCGCGAATCGGGCTGAGGAATTATAATGCGGTTTTTTGTGGATTTTGCTATTAAAGGGACTTTTTTCGATGATTTGGGAATGCTTTTCAGCACTGAATTGTGAGACGATTTTAATCTGATGGACTGTGTGATCAAATGAGGATGGATGAAATGGCGACAGGTAACTGGAACAACTTGCGACCCACGGTTGCCCCTCAAGTTAAAGGGGAAAATATACAAGTCCGTGATTAGACCTGTCGTACTGTATGGATCGGAATGTTGGGCTGTGAAGAAGATGGATGAAAAAAGATTGCATGTAGCGGAGATAATAGATAGAATGGATAAAATAAGGAATGAATATATTAGAGGAAGTTTGAAAGTTGCGCCAGTTACAGAAAAGTTGAGAGGGAATCGACTGTCTTGGTATGGGCATGTGATAAGGAGGGAAGAATTGCATGTGACTAAACAACAAACAACAACAACAGCCCATAACGTCCACTGCTGGACATAAGCCTCTCCCATGGTGGGAGGAATTTGCCGTAATCTCCACACTTGGCAGGCGGATTGGAGATCGCAGTGATGAAATACTAACAGAAAACGCTGCTGCCCATTCTCTGGTCTACGGAGACGCAAGGTGTTCTGCCTCGGACATTAGTCGCCTAAAAGAGACACAGTGACACAGTGTGTGACTAAAAGAGAGATGAATATAAATGTTGATGGATGGAGAGGGAGAGGAAGACCAAAGAAATGATGGATGTATTGTGTGAGGAATGATATGAAAGATACAGGTGTAAATGATTGTGTGACGGTTGACAGGGGAGAATGGAAGAAAAAAACGTGTTGCGTCGACCACAAGTAACATGGAATAAGGGCAAGAAGACCATGATGATGATGGACTGTGTGAAGGATGATATGGTGCGAAAAGTGGTGTCTGCTGAGATGACGAGTAATAGAGAAGTGTGGAATAGGAAGATATGCTGCACCGACTTGAAATAAATTAATAAGGGAATAAGGGCAATTGAGAATGATGATCATGAGTTATTAAAAAACCGGCCAAGTGCGAGTCGGACTCGCGCACGAAGGGTTCCGTACCATTATTATCAAAAAAAGGGCAAAAAAATCACGTTCGTTGTATGGGAGCCCCCCTTAAATATTAATTTTATTCTGTTTTTAGTGTGTATCTGTGAAAATTTCAACTGTCTAGCTGTCACGGTTCATGAGATACAGCCTGGTGACAGACAGACGGACAGACAGCGAAATCTTAGTAATAGGGTTCCGTTTTTATCCTTTGGGTACGGAACCCTAAAAACAGTAAATATATTAAAAAAAAAGTCTTTTTCGCAACATTTATCAATTGAAACAATTATTTTGGAGCAACCTTTTTTTTATTTTGCATGGGAAATCATCAAATGACTCCTCCCGCTCTGGACGGAGCAGGAGGGAGTGTCAGACTTTTACTGACTAAAACCCATCCATGTTCCTTCATCGCCCTTTGTGTTCCGGGGCCATGGTATCTCTTTCGAACAGGCCCGCAACCCGCAGGCATCGATCCTTGCGGACCCCTTCCTTTTGCTGACTCTCTTTGAGGCGCGCGTGGAACACTCCTGCGCCGTCGACACGGCCTGTCGTCATGAGACGGACGGACGGCGAGCTAGCCCATAGCTCTCCGTCCACAGGCTCGCAATTTTATAGCTACCTTGACACGTGTTTATTACAATTAGCGTGTATTAGAAATTGATATTTTATCTCTTCAATGCTCAAACCAAAGATACGACAAGCAAACCTCTCGATATTGTATAACCTAGACATAATCGGCCTATAACGTTCCCACTGCTGGGACACAAGCCTCCTCTCTATATGAGGGGGTGGGCCATAAGCCATAATCCACAACACGGGACCTGTACACGTTGAAGAATTATTAAATTGTCTTGATATTGCACCCAATTTCCCAAAATTCTTCCACGACACTATAACACCCTAATCTCCACCCTACCTTCAAAGATTATAGCCAGCATGAACAATAAAAGATTTTAATATAACAAACAATAAACAAACAGGGGTTGTAAACATTGGCAACACCAATAAACGGTTATGGCTATCACCATAGCGCCGTGGTGATTTGACTACGAGCTTTATGGTTTTAATTTACGTCCCCCCATGGGGTATTATGTAAATGGGGGTAATGGGAAACGATATGGGGTTCTTATTCTGTGATGCTATGTTATGGTGTAAGTTGAGTTGAGAATTTTAGACAGCTTCGTTGGTGTAGTTGTCGCCAGCACGACTTCTGAGCATGAGGTCCTAGGTTCGATTCCCGGGTCGGGCAAAGTGTTATTGGGTTTTTCTTGCAGGAATTTGTCAGTAGCAGCCACGGAGTCTGGATTTGTGCCTGGTTGATGGCAATAGGCTCGCCCAGGCGATACATTGTTGCACTATTATCATCATCTGCCTAGCCTTTTCCCAACTATGTTGGGGTCGGCTTCCAGTTTTACCGGATGCAGCTGAATACCAGTATTTTATATGGAGCGACTGCCTATCTGACCTCCACAACCCATAGTACCGGGTAATGCGATACCCCTTGGTAAGACTGGTTGTCAGACTTTTTTTGCCTCTGACTACCCAACGATTGTCAAAGATCTATAAATGACACCCGGGACCAACGGCTTAACGTGTTTTCCGAGGCACGCAGGAAACTCGATATGTAATGCCTATGGCATTAAGTCCGCCTCTGTACTTTGTGCTTGAAGTGTTAAATAAATAAATAAATAATGGGCGGTCACCCATCCACAGACCAACCTAGGCAAGCACGGCTTAACCTATAGATCGACCCGAGTGGCTGTTATTATTTAGCCACGAGCTCCTCGCATTAGATACACCTGTGCATGGGCATGTAATGTGGAGGGATGAAAAGCATGTGACTAAAAGAGTCTTGACATGAATGTTGATGGAGGGAGAGGAAGGCCAAAGAAAAGATAGATGGATTGTGTGAAAGAGACAGGAGTAAATGATGCTATGACGTCTGACAGGGGAGAATGGAACAAGAACACGTGTTGTGCCGACCCCGAGTAGAATCATACAAGGGCAGAAAGATGATGAGTCATGTTCGGGTTGTCTCGGCACTATTCGATATCAACATAGCTATTATAGTTATTCGGTTTTTGGCATCGAATCATCGAGCCGAACATCATTCATCATCATCATTTCAGCCGAAATACGTCCACTGCTGGACAAAGGCCTCCCCCAAAGGGGGGGTTTTGCCATAATCGCCACGCTTGGCAGGCGGGTTGGCGATCGCAGTGCGGTTGTTACAAAAGCACAGAGAACGCTGCTGCCCATTCTCTGGTAAGTCCCTTAGTCGCCTCTTACGACACCCACGGGAAGATATGGGATGGTGCTATTCTTTACGTCCGACACCATACAGAAAATGACCCGAACATGTATGTACGTATATAGCACCCCCTTTTTGTTTTCGTACGGGAAATCATCAAATGACTCCTCCCGCTCTGGATGGAGCAGGAGGGAGTGTCAGACTTTTACTGACTAAAACCCATCCTTGTTCCTTCATCGCCCTTTGTGTTCCGGGACCACGGTATCTCTTTCGAACAGTCCCGCAGCCCCGGGTGTATAGCCTCCCCTTAATATTGGAGACACGTTCATTCATTCCTAATTTGGCCTAGTTATGTTTTATCTATAATGTGGTATTTATTTAGCACTTATATTGCATCAGAAGACACAGTACTTCTGTTAAAGATATAAATGTAGAGATAAGCTACACAGGTTATTTTATTGATTTTATTTCCTTTGATAAGTTTTTTTTCCTGAGCTCCTTAATTAGACAGTCTGAGTGTATTAATAGAAAGAGATTGAAAATTTCATAATTATTTATTTTTTCACAGCCTGCATGAACGTTCGGTCATTGTCACGGATATCCATCCATTCATCCTAAAACTTTCTAAATTATTTGTCAGCTGGACCCTAGTTTCATCATTTCAGCCGAAAGACGTCCACTGCTGGACATAGGCCTCCCCCAAGTGTCTCCACATTGACCGGTCCCGTACGACTCGCATCGACCCTAGTTTGATTCTTGTAAAAGTGCGATCAAAGCGACCATAACCACATACAACATACCATGAACCAAAACTTAAAACTAACGTACCGCATCATACTGCAACAGTATACCTAAAACTTCATAAACATCCCATGCCAATACTGACACATTAACCACAGAGTAAATAAAATAAAAACATCAGTTTCTTTCATGTGGGTACCGATGCTTTTACAATACAACGACACAGTGGTAGTTCAATGATGGCATTACAACATCCCACCTTGTGCGGAGACCACTCGTAATGTGCTCCATTGAGCTACATTGATCTTTTTTCGCATTTCTAGACACCGTCAGTTGCCGTCAAATCGTATTCGGCAAATCTGCATGCAAGAATCAACTAATCCTCTAACATTTTCAAGCAAACTTAGACTCTTTCTGTTTTCAAAGACCGACTTGATTAAACTGTCCTAAACCATCCAAACACTCAATTACTAAACAATACAGGATCGCCCCCAGCTAAAAAGCAATTCTATTTTCAACCCCTACTTCATAATTCAACCCCTCGCAAACCCACTTCCAGCTCATCGAGCATTCTGACACTTCCTATCTGCACCTCACAAATCAGATTGCAGGTGTCCGATCATTGATAAACACAAACACTAGGGCAAGTCAGGCCCACCGTGGCCTTGGACAGATATCGACGGAACTAGGCCACACTGATACGTCCCACATTATGCATATACGTCTGTCCCAATATTTCGCGATCACTGTCATTCGCCATTTTATTTTTGTTCGGCCAGGTAGTTTGACATATCTTCTTTTTTTTCTTATATATTTTTCGTCTCTGTGGCACCCAGTGTTTGTGTTCGGAAATTGAATTTATTGTGGACTCTAGTGATGTGTCAAGGTTTGCCCCTTCGTGTGTATCGATATTAGTGCTGTTCGGAGTTTAAATCGGTATATTTTTAGGAGCTATTCATATTTTTCTTATCTTCTTATAGTCTTATGTGAAAGCAAATATTGACGTAATTTTATCTCTTGCTTGTTTTGGAAGATTAACTTAATATTTATTAGTGTATATTTTGGTCGCGTTTCTATGTTGTCCTTAACCTTCTTCAATTAAATCCTTTTTTAGCAGAATTTTATGAAAACATGTGCTTTTTTTAATCTCCTGTCACGAGATTTTCCCAATCCAGCTACCCTTTTCTTTGTTATTGAATTAAATTTTAAACGAAGGGTGAGGTGGGGTTGTACCTATACGACCCCACACTCCTCTGCCCGCGTCCCCTGTTTTTTTCAACATGTCTTGTTTAAAATTCAGTCACTTTCCCAGCATACCTTCAAATGCCACCAACATTATTTTTCCCTTAAAAAAAATAAAACTAGAGCACACACCAACCATAGATGGTTATGGTTAGTAGTTTGGCACACTCACAAATCAGATAGGTGCTGTATGTGTAGGTGACTGAGCGGATTACTCACAACCAATTGACGTACCGTGCGAAACCGACCTATTTTTAGCGAACTACCCTCCGCTTTTAAATAAAATTCTATTACTAGTTTTTGTTGCATGTTTGATATGGGTAACAATATGGCGTCAGTGGTTTGTGTGCACGGAAATACAAAGAGTTTGTGTTTGTTTTATATGGTCTGAATAACATAAACTATTTTGAGAGCAAAATGATTATGATACAGTGACAAAAATTGGAAAATACCGTAGTAAAACAACAAGGTTTCCCACGAGCAGAATTGTTGTTTTAATCTTCGCCTTATCTTTTGACCGCCAGATTATAAAGGCACGTGCGTGCCCTCCACGCCAAACCACAATGTCACCTACCATTTTGTCACATATTTGTGTCGTTTGGCGTACAGGGCACGCGCTTGCTTGTCACGTATATGTGACTATGGCGGTCAAAAGGTGCAAAGTCTAAAATCAAGTCTTGGCTATTCATTCCTCAATGCTGATTGACAGCTTTTGTTTCCGATATTTTCAATCTTGATACCGTTGGAAGTTAGTAAACAAGAATTAATTAGGAAACGAAATGTCTCCCTGTACAAAAGATAATGTCCCACCTCTATCAATCACATGGAAAACTCCGAAATCATTCGAATTGTGGCAACCATTTAATTAAATTAAACATTTGCCCAGTCGGATCTACATCCTATAATGTCTAATCAAACCCACATCAAGAGTCTTCCTTTAAAGGAACTACAGCCCGTTTTAAGGTTCCGCAAAATGTTCTGTTATGCCATCATTACTATTTCGGACACCTGACTTTACGTGCTTATCTATAGGGTGCTCCAACATTTCCAACCGGAAGTGTGTCCCATCCGCATAGTTCTGTTTGTACTATTTAAGTAGTGTCCACAACCTACATGGCGTCCTATTACCGGTTTGTAACCTATGTTTTACTTCCTCTTAGAAACAGTACCTTGGTGTACAAAATTACCAACGGAAAATAATATGAGGTGCTCATGTGATAAACATTAGTTATTAAAGTTCTCTGTGATGTGTTAAAAACTTTTTAATATTAGAAACAAAAATGGTGCACCAAAAGGATCAAGACTGTTTATTAGAACTCTTTAATTTATTGTGTGCGCAAAAAGGCCCAGTGCAAAATAAGAGGAAGCAAATAAAAGAAGGTAAGATAGCTCCATTTTCGAATTTCTATTTCGGAAACTTTCGGATTTACGATCTTACACGAACATATTTATTGTTATGGAAGTTTTTAAGTTCTTATTTCGAATTTATAGTTAGAATTTCCGGACATCCATAAAGCGTAGTGTAGTGAAATGTGATATCGATTGTGTGACATAAATTATTACGAGTGTGCATTCGGAGTATCGATATGTCAACATGACATTTGGAGATTCGACGCGCAGGTTAATTGAAGTCGTGCTGGTGTCATTCGGTCTCAGATGTCATGTTACATCCAAATTGGGAGTGACAACGCTTTGGGCACGTGCCATCCCGCTCGACACGCTCCGATTCGACGGCTGCTGATATTATCACATATTTCATACGATTCGCTATCATCATGGCGAAATTGGGAGCGGGATTTCCTTATTCCCTTTCTTTATTCTACTTTCCGCGTCGTAAATTGTTGGGATTGTTGCCAATATGCTTTTATATTTCAATGAAGAATCGTGCGAACGCATGTAGTAGCTAGTTCATGTAAATATGAAGATGACTTAAGAGCCTATACTACCTCAGATTAGCAACTCTATTTGTGGTGGTTCCAAATTCGTTTGTAATACTGTTAGAATAACGTTCTAATCAGCTTGCACTACAAAGCGGTTGTTACGTCAGTCACTGCGGCCGAATAGTGCGAAATGAGTGGTTTTTATTCTTTATAAAATCAAATTTTCGTCTTTTGGAAAAAATAAAAAAACATAAGACCTGCTTTATAGTTAGTTCTGTTAGTAAGCAAAGTTTCATGTTCTGATTTGAAGTAATTTTTGTATACCAGCGATTTATTGTTCGATTTGGAGGTAACTTTGGGATTTTTTTCTATCGAGAAAATATTATGGAATCGTGTTTTCGCCAAACATAGGACCTAACATGAATCCTCAACTTTACCATATATTTATTTCAAAATTAATGCTGCAGTATTTTAGGCGTTACGGAGGATCATGCTAAGCCATTTGAGGTAGTATAGGCCCTTAACGTTCAAGTGTTAATATTAGGGCTCATCAGTGCGTGTTAATTTGTAATCAACATCGTTATCTTCCAGTGTCAGGTGTAGGCGTACACAAATTAGAAAATATATGACACAAGTACCGATATATCATGTGTGACCTACTTTGTATTAGTACATTAACACCTTATCACGATGTATTTACGTATAATATCGGCATTTCTCTGAAAACTCACTGTTTCGAATACGCAACGAGTATTAATACGCGGAAATACGCAAAGAGCATTTAATTTATTGCTTTTACCTGAAGCGACTGGCCGCGTTATTTTAAAACAAAACACTGAAATCACTTTCATTTTAATAAATTACAGAATTTCAGTTTTATTTATAGTCTGACAGCATTGTTAAATTATTTTGCATATTTATTCAGAATTACCGTAGTTTCGACTGTGTTTCCTCACTGTATATCGTAGTAAATTGTGTGTTTTTTTTATGAGTAACATTTATTAAATTAAGATTTAACCAAAATAGGGTTTCTGTTGATACCGTAGATAACAGTGTTGCGAAAATAATCACTTTTTTAATACATGGCCAACAAACAGGTGCTATCAGCTGTTTCACCTAATTGTTGTGGGTGAGGCTTATCAGAGCGATAGGCGAGACGACGCTCAGTTGATAACAAAACAGTCGCCGGCCGCGCGTCCCCGAGTATATCTACTCGCCGGTTTCGAAAAAAAACAAAGTAAAACCGTAAAAAAATATTTGCACGGCAAATACGCGCCTAAACGGCAACACAACGCTCGAAATTGGAACAATATTTAAACATAACGCTAGTGATGTGACGATGTCAATTGATTATATCGATGAATTGACATAACGATGAAAATGAACACGTTTTGGAGTGAGTTTCTGACTGCGGCGGCTAATCACCCCTTCCCGTCGATGCCAATTGATTTGCAGTCGCCATTCGATCTACAATCACATGAAGAGTGTTAGTATTTTATAGTTATACAATTATACATGTTGTTCTAGCTTTGCGTCCATTGTACGATAGCGAGAGAAACCTTTGTTTGATAAAGCTCGTGTACTTTCACAGTAGGTACGAATAGTTGCATGACCGCTGCATTAAAAGAATTTGTTCATGACGAATCTTGTTTTTACATGGAAATTCTACAGTATCTTTCTGTCACTTGACGACCCGTTTTTTTTCAATAATTCTTTATCTAATTTAATCGAATGTTGTTGACAAAAAAATAATCGTATTATCTTGATCTAGTTATATAAAAACACATGCACTCATTTATTTCAGTATATCATATCTTCACGCCTGTATTTGCCTGAAAGGCCTGGTATTGTGTGGTGATATTTTGCTGTTGTGTTTTTTTTTATTTTTTTTATTTATTTATTTCAACAAAAAGTTACATAGGAGTATTTTACAAAAATCTTCTGCCAAACTGCAAGACAGTTTGTCGGCAGTGTTCTCGTGGATACAGCTCTTAGTTTCTTAACAATAATACTTACATTATTATAAAAGGTAAGGGAACACATAGTTTTATTACAGAGACATACGCATCACATCACACCACGCCTAACTGCACACATATACTCGAGCTGTTTAGTGTTTAATTCAAGATTGACGTAGGAACATAATTATACGACAGCTCGAGTATCCGTGTCAAACTCAATACTTATACATCAGCTCATCACTTGTACATCGACTTGCCCACCATTCCACCACGCGCGACGAAAGCACATGCTCCTAGCGTCCCGACCACCGCCGCAGCTCCCACCCGGTGGGAGACGTGCTACCCAGCGCGAGTGAGACCGTTTTAATGTTACCTTACATGAAATAAAATAATACCATAAGGTTAGGTGTACCTAATACTACTCCTACATTTGGCTAGTTATGTTTAAGTCCCATGCACGAGGCAATTAAACAATAATCAGTAAATAACTTACTATGCTCATATATTTACCCTTCACACAATCTTAACTATTATCATAACACCACAACAAAACACAATAAACAATCATAGCTATCATAATCGGCGCCATCGAATTCGAACAATTCTAATAAGTGTAATCCCCCAACTAAAATAACTTGAACCGAATCAATCCTCATGAATAAATTACCCAGTTCTAAATCCCTTTACGCTAGTGTTGTGCAAATAAACATTTCACTTGTGCACATGCACGATGCATGTGTAATCCAATTAAAATGTTCCCGCCATTGCCAAGTTAGAATTTAGTGCTGGTGCAGTTCCATTTTGTCACTCAAAGTTGTTACGAATTTTATCGATTAAAGGTGTCGCCTAGGTTGGTCTATGGGCGGGTGAAAAAATAACTGTTATCAATATCACTATCACTTCATCACTACATTATTATAAAACAAAGTCGCTTCCCGCTGTTTGCTGTGCATATGTATGCTTAGATCTTTAAAACTCAATGGATTTTGATGCGAGTTTTTTTTAATAGATAGAGTGATTCAAGAGGAAGGTTTACAAATATTATTTGTCAAACGGGTGAAGCCGCGGGCAAAGGCTAGTCCGTAATAAAAAAAGAACAGTTTCGATAAAGATGTAATCTTTCCCCTGACTAATACAATAAGTACAATTGAAGTGTTTTGTTATTCAATATTATAAAGGAACGATTATTGGTATTAATGTTCTTAAAACAATCGTTATCGTAATACACCGTAACTGAGTTGTGGAGGTATTCCGGTATACTGGAAACTTACTAATTAATTGTAATAGGGGTAATTGAGAAAAGACTAGGCAGATCAAATTTTTAATGCAATCTTCTTAGTGTGTCGATGGCAAAAAAAAAAAACAAATGGGCTTAGCCCAAATCTCAACCACTCGAATCCCGCTCACTAACGCAACAATACGGTCATCAAGCGCGCAGGTGTCAAGGCATACAGCACAAGATAGAAGGCGGGTGGGTCTCTGGAGAGACGTAGCATACGCACTTGTGAGATCTGAGTTGTCCGTGGTCTCCCATCTGGATAGAATGACCTGGGTTGGAAGTTTGCTTAGAGATTTCCAAGTCGTTGAATGCAATAACACAATAATAACACAGACAGCGGTGAGCAGTGGTGGCCCAGTGGTGGCGGCCCCGACTTACGAACAGTAAGTCGTGGGTTCGAACCCAAACAGGCGCATTACTTTGTGTAATTTATTTCATCACCACTGCTCTCAAAACGGGAAGAAAAACATCGTGAGGATAGGAGAGGTGAGAATGTTTTTCTTCACCGTTTTGAGAGCATGTCTACGATTTTTTTGGTTCTAGGGAACCAAAAAAATCGAAGACATGTGACATCTACCAATACGCACTGGGCCCGCGTGATGGATTATAGCCCATTCCCTCTCATAGAGAGGAGGCCTGTGTCCCAGCAGTGGGAATATTAATAGACTGATGATGATGATGAAGACAGATAGACGGGCTGTCATTTTCACATTGATATGCTAAACTGCACTTTAACAATTTTACATTCATCAATACCATTTACAAATTGAATTTGCGAAAAATAAATTTCGCATTCAATTTGGTGAGCGCTTATCAAATTTGATTCATCTGACGTCCGATATACAGATTAACGGATGTGTGACGTCAATTAAAATGAACAAATACGGAATTGGCTTTGTTTGTTGTTAACGAACAAATATATGTATTATGTAAACTGTATAATATATTTAAAGCGAATTTCATCAATGTAACTGAACGCGATCAACACGACTTAACCAAAGTTATCACTGATGACACCAACAAGTTTTGAAGTTTAATTTGTAAAGTTCGCCCGTAGAGAGAACTAATCAGCGGAAATGGTTAGTAATAAAAATATCAGCAGATTCTAATCTTCATATCTAAAACTCGATGTTTGTGCAATTTGTTTTTAATTTGAAAAAGTTCTTCAGGGGTTTTCTAACTTATCGATAAGTTTACCTTAACCACATGTCCCATCCCTAACTAGCGCACCTAAAACCTGGAACCAGAAACGTAAACATTTAAATTACTCTAAAGGAGTGTTCCCAAAACTTCCAAACAAATTAAAGCAGTCTGCTCCCAAATTAATGACAAACTCGTACTCGTAAGTACAAGTAAGTTGGCAAGATCGTGTGTGTTTTCTGACCAAAGGAACAGAACAACGGGGAACAACTGTCCTAAACAAACTGTTGTTTGCAACAAGAATGTGTCCCATCCCTAATTACGGAGAGAGACGGTTCTATAATGTTGCCAAGTTATTTGTGTTTTTTAATTAAACTGCTAATTTGGTGGTTGGGTGTACCAGGTTAATATAACTGCAAAGTAGATTAAGAGAAAAAAAAAACTAATTTTATAGATCGGAGAGATAAAATAATTATGCTAGGATCTAATTATGATTATATTTTTCATCTAGCCTAATTATACTAGAACCTAATTATGATTCTATTTTTAATCTAGCCCATATAATGGCATTCGATAAAAAAATTCTCGTTTTTGCATTTCAAACCAATGAAACTCACCTCCAAAATCATTCTGCTTGTTGCAAACTAAAAACATCGTTTATCCAACTTCCCTAATCGATATTTGTCTGATCAACTCAATCTTAGAATTTCTCAATTAAATCTGTATTTTTTAAACACAAAGGACCCACCCTATGCATTATTAAATCGGCATGCACGAGTGGTTTCAATGTTTTTTTTTTTTTATGACAAAGAGACGCGACCTTTACTTGAAATATATTCCTTTTACATTCTCCGTATAGGTAATAAACCGTTGTGCAAACTCGATGAGTTATCGCGAACGCTATCGCTTCGATTGCCTTTATCTTTGAATGCGAGATAATAGACGCCATGACGCCTACGCAACACACCTGATCTTCACAAAAAGCAACACCATCTATCAGTGCCGTTTTCCACATAGATGAACACTCTCGCCTCGCGCCATCCCGTATATCTTATCGATACAAGAAATATCGATACGTCGGCAAAATCACGCGCATCAATGAACATTTTCTATTGGATAGTGATGTCCCTTATCTAATCTTAATGTAGTTATAGCAATACTATCGGTACGAATCGAACGTGTTTCAGTGTTGCATTTGAATTTGTAAATAATAATGTGATAATGTTTTGTGTTTTAGTGTGGTGTGTCTGTAAAGTGACCTGGTTTTGTGATAGTATTGTGTCAGTGTAGTTAGTCGACATGAGGATGCCGTCCGTGTCGTGGTCTCAGACGGCGGAGTGTATGCGTGAGTGCGCGTGGCAGACATTATACTGCGGCTTGAGCGTTTGTGAGAGATTCGCCGCGGCTCAGAACTTACTATCTCAGCCGTATCCGCGTTTAGATGTTGTGATTTCAGCCCCTTCATATGCCGCACACCGTTAGTACCTTTTAAATTAACATCAAACGTATCCAATTTAGCCTCTTGAATAATTTTGTTCACAGATATAATTCCTGATACAATTATGATTTCGATATCAGGGCGATTCATCTACATACCTTCATTGTGTTGTAACGAATGACGCGCACCGCAAAATTGTGAATATTAATATGCAACTTTGTCATGCAGCCGCAGCCGGGTTGACAAAACAGAATTGCGGATAGTTTTATTATTACATGTCGGTATACAAAACCGAGCGGTATGTTTTGATTTAGTCGAGTTATACATTCATAGATTTTGATGTTTGTACATCACTATTGTGCATTTTGATTTATTATTTTCAATTCTGGTTTTATTGTGTTCAACACAGAATTTATATCTGTGCTGTTGAAATTTATTATATAAAACTGCGAAGGCTTGCCACTTTGGTAGATATGATAAGAGTCCTACTCCCGCCGTCTGTCTGACTTTGAAAACTCTAATCGTCTACATTTCCTTGTTCACATTCCCTAAAAGTTTTAAATTTATAGCTTCAAAAGCTTGAAATAAAAGCGATAACATAACATAAACATTCAAGCGACGTCGCGTTTCTGTGAAACAGTCAAAGCAAATCCAGGTGCTTATGAATATCGCCGGGTGTGAACAATTAAGGGAAGTTTATGCGAACCAACTTCAGTGATTCATTCAAAACTTAACATGTTGGTAAACAAGGAATATATTATGTTATCCGAAGTTTATTCTTTAATCATAAAAGTTTTAATTGGCGACGTTATTCGCTATGCTGTTTGATGATGCGTCCACAAATAAAAAAATAGTCATGGGTTCTCGTGTCGCCAGTAGTATTTTTTTAAATTGTCTAGTTTGGCAAATCCAAATTTGAACAGGATATTAAATAGTTAGAAGGAAATAAAAACTCTTTGGGGCAGCGGTGGCCCAGTGGTGGCGGCCCCGACTTACGAACAGTAAGTCGTGGGTTCGAACCCAGACAGGCGTATTACTTTGTGTAATTTATTTACAATAAAAATAAACATCATTTATCATTTACACCACTTTTATCACCACTGCTCTCAAAACGGTGCAGGAAAACATCGTGAGGAAACCGGCACGTCCTAGAACCAAAAAATTCGAGGACTTGTGACATCTACCAACCCGCAGTGGGCCCGCGTGGTGGATTATAGCCCATTTTCTCTCATAGAGAGGAGGTCTGTGTCCCAGCAGTGGGAACATTAATAGGCTGATGATGATGATGAAAAACTCTTTTAAAACTTCTGAATGAAGTCACGTAGGCCTTATTTTAAACAGCTATTAGCTGTGGCATTGGAAAGGAAATTAATATAGTGTTACTCAGTGACTACACTACACAGTGCAGTTCATACTGGCACTCACTCCACGTAACATACCGGTATTCAGCTGTAGACTTTACAGCACGGTTGGCGCAGTCTATGAGCACTTCATGTCGCAGGTTCGATTCCCGCACTTTACAAATATTTGTATGGCCTACAGGTAGTTGTTCCGGGTCTGAATATTTGTGTATGTGAGTTTAAATGTTTGTAAACGACCCACGATACAGGACACCGTAAAGTAACAAGTGAGACTTAAAGCCCCTATAATTGGGAATTGCCCATTCCTGCTGCCTTTCTGCATTACCATGGATATTTGAAAGAACCAGGATTGTGCTACAATTTTGTACCCTTTGTAGTCGAAACAATAAATTTCACTGTTGACTATAGTTGGTGCCAGTTAAGATGAGAATAGCGGTCATTGCCCTTTCCCTAATATCTCTTCGTACGAACCAAAACAACTAAACCATGTATCGTTTTTCATTACAAAAAATGTTAAAGATCACGATAGATGACGATTCTAGACTTGAACAGGCTTATTTTTGGTTTTCAAAGTTAAGAATTTTAATAAATGTAGGTGGGTCAATGACCGCTATTCTCATCTTAACTGGCGCCAACTATAGTACCAATACTGAAATAACTCAGTCAATGTTTAAAAGTTTCAATTATCCCACACAACACAACCAAATATAAATATTAACAGGTCAATCTCATTTAAAATTAATTAAAATTGCCAACATTTTCGATGACGTGTAGTGTCGTTAGTTTTCACAACCCAGTTCCACCTCATTTGTTAAATACACGCCCGCCTTTTATCCGGTTAAAAATTAACCGGTTTATTTAACTTAACTGTTTAATTGTACGGAACCATTGTTGGTTTAAAAGATATTTCAGCTTGATGGAAGTGAATTGCTGTTAATTGCAAGTTTAACTATGGGAGGTGTGTTAATTAATGGCAGGCTTGGCTTTTTTCAGTGTTGCTTATTTTACAAAAATAAAAATTCCTACTAGTGTCGTGGCACAATTAAGCCGAACAAAAAACTGGTTTGATGAGAATGTGAATTTACGAGAGAATTTTTTTATGCTTTTTTTAATGTGTGTTCATAAATAATAGACAAAATTCTATTTATAGGATCACGTAATTCGGTGTGCCTTTTGGCATAGGCCTCCTCTAACAGATTCCATTGGGCGCTCTCCAGTGTCACCCTAGTCCAGAGTGGCCCCAAGGTTAATAGTAGTTCATCGCCCCGTCTTCTTATCGGGCGTCCCTGTTTTCTGGTGCCATCTCTTGGATACTAGAGACTGACTGACTTGGTGGCCTACCATGACGTCTTAAAGCAATTTTATTTTATTCTTATTCCAGTGTGGGAAAGAGATGGTGATAGACACCCTGTATAGCGCTATCGCTTTCCCTTACCGGAATGGCAATAAAACAGTCCTGCTTTATGATGTCATGGTAACCCCACCGCTTGCTCCATTTGTGTGTCTGGCAACGTAGCATGTGACCCGGCCAGCCCCACTTCAGATCGTCAATGGATTCCTTTTTTTGTCACTTAGTTATATATCTAACATGCTTCTCTCCATCGATCTTTGGCATTTTGCGATTGTCTCTCTGTTTTTTGGTAAGTGACCAGGCCTGTCATGCAATAGAGTAAAGTCCGTCTTAAACCGAAAACTAATATCTAGTACCTAGCAACCTAGATTTTAGGTATACTCTTTCATGACGTAAGAATCTAATCTAAGAACTCAAAAGTCCCTTACCATTTTACGAAGATAATAAACCGAAAAATGAAATTTAAATTCCCTAATCATCTTCCATTAAATTTTAAGCCTTCCAATAACAAGTTTTGCGTCAAAATGTCGTTTTTAAACGGATTATGATGATCGGCTCTTGATGAGTTTTATCGTTATTTAATCTACCAATTTCCTCTGCTCAAAATGGCTTAACTTCTGAAGATTATTGCACAGAATTAAAGTAATTGATATTACCATGTATTATTACGAATGATATGGTCTGTAATTTAGCTCAAAATCACAAAGTTTGGTCATACATTTCTGCTATATTTAAGCTCAAATTAAATATACTATTGGTTTTAATATTTTCCCTTGAATTGGTTCTAAAAATGTAACAGAAAATACGATATTTTTTTAGATAAAAATGTATTGCATTAAAATAAAACGCATGTGAAACAAAGTGCTCCAGATTTTATGTTTCGGCGTTGTCTGAAGTCATTGAATTGATACCGTTATCACACATTTTAATAAAGTAGTCATTCTGCCTCTATCTAATTTATCACAATACCTACTAACATCTAAATATAGATACAACACCGGCAAGGAATTTCGCATAGTTAGAATTGTCGTAGCTCGTAGCACTTCTCGTAGACGCCTACGAACGCTACGGCTACGATATTTCGTAGCCGTTGCTACGAAATAGTTTCCTGTTTAATTTCGTGACTTATGGGGTGTTTTATTGTTTGTGTCTTCTTATTAAAATGACTTCGTAAGTTAGTTGTTGGTAATATCTATGTTTGAAGCTTGCGAGTTAATAAGAATCTGTTAACATCAACATTATAATGATATTATGTACGATCACATATTTTATAAATGAAGAATGCTTACAAATATCCAAATAAAACCCGTAGCACAAACGGCAGTTACCTAAAAACAGCAACACACATTCCAGTCCCGTAGGCTTCGTTCCAGTAACGCTTTTCCGAACTATTCAAAGTATTGGCGATACATCACGCCGGCTGCGCGGGGAGCTTGCCAAATTGCCGGCCGGCACAGCAACAACTTTGCTAATAACGGTATTTTGAGCACAGCTTGCTTATTTCACGATGCGTTTTTTATTTTTGGTGTGTTTTGGGATGGTTGAGCTCAAACTCAAAAACCTGAAAATCCTTAAAAAGACGTTGTGGTGTACCACACCGTCTTTTTAAGGCAGATGGGTAGTGATTACACTTATAATCATCCGCCTAGCCTTTTCCTGACTATGCTGGGGTGCTATTATTTAGTGACTAGCTCCTCTAGTAAGTTTATATAAGAGGATATTATATGATAGGTAGTGTAGAATGATCAGATAGAATTTACTGGGTACAAAAATAGGTTTTCGAACATTTATTATTGTTAATAGATTCCTAAAAAGATGCTCTAAAACTCAAAACAATATTAATTTGCTTTTTAAAAAAATTGCCACAATAAATCAATCCTACTTTATCTCTTATTTCATAACCAAAAAGTTGTCATGGAACCGTCTCAAGTTATCATGAGTTAACCCTCAGATGTCAACCCTAAAGAAACTGAGTCTTGTTCCATTATTAAGTGAGAAAGTTTGTGCACCCTTGTGCCAATGTTTGTGCTTAACTATCGACTTGAGACGTGTGATGACGGGTTTCGATGTCAAAACTTCTACGTTGGTTTCTTTTTAATAACTTGGATACGGCATTTTATCTAAGTGACATCTTTCCAATAATGAGGTAAATAATACAATGGTATTGATAAATCATAATTCTTCCTTTCCACACTGATCTAAGTGCTCTTCAGTGCTTTCTTCCTTGAACGATTACAATATGTCACTATAGAATTGGTGCGGTCTGCAAAGTGAAGGCATGCCACATTGATCTAAGTAACGGGGTACACTTACAGACTATTGTGCCTTAGATCACTCTGATTCCAACGTCTTCATATTTCCTCGATAAAATCAAAAAGCTCTCGCCCGAACATCAAATGCAGGTCAGGTATATCCTGAAAACAAAAAACCTAATTGAGCCCCCATAGTCCCCAGCGATAACCACTAACCTAACTAACCAAGAGTTACCCAAAGAAAACTTGTTAAAAGTAAATCTATTAAGCCAAAGAGTATTTAGCCCCCCTAAGTGTTGCCACACACGAAAACGGAATCGTTCTGTTTTTATTGAAAAGTTTTTTTTTTATGGCAACTGATAGCTGATGTTATTGGTTCTTCACGTGTGTTTTGAGGGTTTTGGTTACGGAAATGACTTTATTGAAAATAGAAGTTTTGTAGTTTATCAATTAAGATTTATGATAAAGACTTTGAAAAACTGATATAAGGACTCACTTAATTTTAAATGTGTTTCGGTTTCCAGTGGGTAAGTAATTAATTAATACACATAACATTAAAATAAAATAAATTCACACCGGTTTTACAAGAATAAGACAAGCCTTTTGATAATAACCAGATACAACCAACAATTGCTATTGATCAGAAAATAACAAAAATGAAAATTTACTTTTTCATCATCATCATCATCAGCCTATTAATGTTCCCACTGCTGGGACATAGGCCTCCTCTCTATGAGAGGACATAACATATTTCAAATCATATCATATCATAAAAATTCCTATAATCTGAAATAAAAAGACCAAATTAGTCATTCAACTACCAATCATTAAAAACACCTGAAGTTATCTCGGTTTTTATTTATAGTTCTTCCTGTCTAGATACCGTTGTACCGTCAACAAGTTAATCAATCTATTTACTTCCTCCTCCATTTCTTCTGAAGTTGTCAACTCGTATGAACGAAGCCTTATACCTTGTTTTTCTGACGGTACAAATAATAAAACGTAGCAGTTTTCTTATCTCGCACGAAAGTTTATATTGAGATAGTTAAGGGACGCTTCCGGGATTTAAGACTGAAAAAACTATGGTTATAAAAACTGTTGTAGGTAACTAAAGAAGATATTGTTTGTCTTTCTTTGGTCAACATCTTCTGCCTAGCTTTTTCTCCAACTATGTTGGTGTTCGCTTCCAATTTTACTAGATGCAACTTGAATACTTGTATTTTACATGGAGTGACTGCATATCTGACCTCCACACCTAGTTAGTACGTTCATACGAGTAGTACTGGATAATGCAATACCCCTCGGTAAGCCTTGTCAGACTCTCGGGTCAATGGCTACCTGTAACGACTGCTACTATTTAACCAATTAAAAGGCAGAATTTTACAAATATCTTTTCTTAGTGAAGAAAAGACTTCTTACGTTTGACATTACATAAATGGCGTTGCTATTCTTACCGATAGTAAAATCGGGCATTAACTGAAATTTAAACTAGGTTTCTTCAAAGAAATTATCAACACTAACTTGAAAAACCTAACAAATCTAACATGGGTAAACGTAGAACGGTAACTGGCTTGAATAAAAACCTAATTACTTCATTTCCTAGAAAGGACAGTGTTTTAAAATGAACACTGTGAATAAAGCTGCATAAGTAAGTAAACAATATAATTTCTTAGTTAATTCTGTCACAGGAAGATGTCTTGACTCTAGCCTAATTAATTTCTTCAAAGCGTTTTGCTTTCTGCACAAAGCGGCACCTAATTTAATGCCTAAATATTATAGCACTGATGGAATACCAACTTTAGCTGCTGAGCCGAGTTCTGAACATCCAACAGTACGGTTTAATTAGCACACACAAAAACGGGGAACCTTGGTGATTTTGGTCTTGCAAAACAACCCTTTGTAGGTATAATCAAGCACACAAGAAATATTGGTCTGACAAAGGATACAGACAAGACATATCCAGTTAATACAATACCTATATGAATATCTAGTATTTTTGTTAAGACCTTGGACCGCAGAAACTCCAATTAGTAAGAAACAAACATAAAAACAGGTGAACTGAGTTGCTTTTGGTTTCGCAGAAAACCCAAAACACACAAGAAATTCTGGTCTATTAAAGGGTATGGACAACATATATCTATATAGTCTACAAACGTTACAATACATGTGTCTGGTTAGCGTCTTTGGTAATTCGCAAGAAATTGTGATCCGTCCAAGGGTAGGTAGAGACAAAACATATCGTACCAGTACCGAATCCTCACATTCAGAAACTACATGATATTTGTAGTTTAGTCGTTCATTTAATATGGATTAGTTAAAAATACAGGATCTTCAATTTGATGACCCAATTCAATTCATTGACGATTACTGATTACGATTACTATACACGCTGAATATTTATTATAACACTACCATCACACACCAACGATCCGGCTCGAAGGACCGTGTTAGAAATTGGTTTTCAATATAAACTAATCAACCAAAAGTACTTCACTCCGATGGCGAAGGACGTAACAAAATACCGTTTGTAAAAATCATTTGTTGAGAAAAATAAATACTTTATCTACACAAGTATTTACAGTAGCAAATACACATCCAGTAATAACAGACAAGCTGCCATTGCAAGCTTTAATTTCAGCTTGTTTCAGTGTTTCAATGGACGCACACGCTCTTCCGTTCCGCCTGTTTCTTTTTATTTTATTCATTATTTACATTCGTTTTGTTTATTGTTTTATTTAAATGTGTGATGAGACGTTCTTTTTATATTTAAAAGTTACTGTAGTCATGGTTGATTTTGATATGTTATTGTTTAAAACTTTCGCGTTTTTTATACTATTATTATTTTACAGTATTTTTTTGGAATTGCCTTGTTTTTAAAAATGCATTTCTGGTTGTTGAGCAAAGTTTGGATGTAGTGTTATCATTGAGTTTTAATTTACTAGTATTAGTAGTATTTCTAAGAATTTTTTTATCATGGCACCGGCATTGATCCCTGGGAAGGCTGCCGAAACACACTCATGGTCTCGTTCAAAGTCCAAATTATTTAGATATGCATGAACAAGTATATTACCTCAATATAGAAGCTCCTTTTAGCTTGTAAAATAATACTTCATAATAATAATTATGTTAACGCCTTCACAAGTCTAAAGTAACAAACTTATGCTATGACAATGTACGATAAAGTTAGCATAACGAGTTGTGCGCGGAAATGGATTGGAAGCGTCTTACACCAGCCTGACGGTATAGATACATAGGTAAAGAAGATCCACTTTTACGTGCAAAGATACGCTTACCCATTTCAAAATTTCAAAAGTTCTGACGAAAAAATATCCGGTCAATTTATGTTTCGGTTTATTTTTACTCTGTGAACTCTTTATATTGACAAAAAAAACTCGCTAAATGATCATAGACTTACTTCAAGAATAATCATTGCGTTCATCTTGCTTAGTTATGTATTGTTATTTTAAAGTGTATTTTGCCAATAACTCATTTATGCCAACTATACTCCCTTATTATGTACTCCTACACTACTTACCACATTAATATTCAAGTCTAATGCCTGCCTCCTAAACGTAAGGGAATCGAACTATGGATTGAACTCACCGATATCATGTAAAGTACGCAATTACGACTAGTTAGTTACTGTTATGATTGCGAGCTTTGTGTGTGGGCGATATAAATAATTTGTGAGCGAGTTTATGTAAGTGTAGACTTACGTGTCTCAGGTCGGGAGTTCAATCCCTGGCACTGGGTAATTTATTTCATCACCACTCGCTCTCAAAACGGTGAAGGAAGGTGTGAGGAAACCGGCATATCCTAGAAACAAAAATTGGAAGACTTGTGACATCCCTCGACCCGCACTGGGCCGTGGTAGATTCTGGCGCACTCCTAACAGAAAAGCGGCTAGAATACCTTTTACACTTTTATCAATTTGCATATGAAAATAATGCTCAAAATAGCATACAAAAATATTCAAATCCACGTACTCCCGTCCTCCGCTCGACCTTGACTGAATACGCCTGAAAATGGCCTGAAACACAGCACACGTTAGTTGCAGGAGCAATAGCGTGAATATTTGATGGCCCTGTCTTGTGGCTGCCTTGCTCTCATTTATTCATTCTGTATATACCGACCTGGACAGTGTTGTGAATTTTAGCTGTCGAAATAAGCGGGGCCATATTGTTACCTATGTATTTATGAAGTAGTGTAATGTCGTAGATGTAGGAATAAATGGGGAAATACCATACGGACCAGACTGAAATGTGGATTTCAGCAATCAATTTAAAATATTGCTTAGTTTCTCCTTCATAAACTGCTTCCGTTAATTTTCCGGACTACAGGAGCTAAACGCGAGTTTTATAATACAAAAAAGCATATGATTCACTGCAATAATCAAAACCAGAAAAATATATGATATTCTTCAGGATATATGCTAGTATGACAGTGTTTTGAAAACAATACAACTAATTTTACTGGATACAAAAAAATCACGAACTTATCTCTTGAAATTTCTTTTAATGAGTAAAAACCGTACTAAAATACATGCGATCATTCTGATTTTTTGGCAAATAATTCTTACAAGCAACATATTAGCATGATAGTGTTTTATTTTTTTAGTCCAATCAATAGATTTTTTGTAAATCGCAAAAAAACACTCATTTCGCACTATTCGGCCCGCAGTGACTGACGTAACAAACACTTTGTAGTGCAAGCTGATTAGAACTTTATTGTAACAGTATTTCAAACGAAGTTTGAACCACCACAAAAAGAGGTGCTAATTTAGCTCCTGTAGTCGCCTTAACAAAAATAATAAAAATAATGTTCATGACTTACCAAGAGATATCGTGTTAACCACTTACTAGGTTGTGGAGGTCAGATAGGCTGCTTCTCCTTGTAAAGTACTGCTACACAGCTGTTTCCGGTCAGATTGGAAACCAACCCCAACCTACTTTGGAAAAGGATAGGCAGATGCTGATAAAATTTTAAGAAAACCTTGTATTTTTTTTCGTAATATCATTCGATAGTCGGTATTCATCACGGTTGGTTTAATTAAACCTTATATTAAGAGTAATTCCTCAATGTTTATCTTAGTAGTCAATCTCCAAACTATGGCTCACTAAAGTTAAAACAACTAACAAACTGGTACAAGACCAATCCACTTATAATTTCAACAACAATCCTTTGTAAAGGACCGTCTATTCAGCCCGTTTACCGAACAATTATCTCTCGTCTTGTCATAGGGATCGAGTTATGTATGTACCTACACTGAAGCAATACAAACACTGTTTTAAGCTTTCACGGTTTAAAACTAAATTTATATTGTGACTTACGGGATATCTTCCGTGATTGTAAACCGCACCCGCATTCTCCAGTCAACCCGCGATCATGGCGCTTGCAACAGCGTCGAAATATCGGGAGCTCAAAACTATTAACAATCACTGAAGATATACTGTAAGTGACAACATAAGTTTAGATGTAATACAGTACAGCAATAGTTCAGGAATGTTACTGCGGTACGTTTGTAGGAGTAAGTCTTCCTGAATAACTTTTGTTATTGAATTGGTGGGCGTAGAATATGGATTAAGTTAGTGATTATTTATTTATTGCACTTAGTACAGCTTATGCCGTTAATAGTAAATTAAGTTAAGTAATCCTTGTACTTTCGTCTTCTCACAGAACCACAAACATTCTAAAATTATCGTCATCCATTTATCAGCAAACAACCACGTCTCACCAACCACGACCCACCACGTCAACCACGTCTTACCAAGGGGTATCGTATTACCCGGTATTAACTGGGTTGTGGAGGTCAGATAGGCAGTCGCTCCATGTAAAATACTGGTATTCAGCTGCATCCGGTAAAACTGGGAGCCGACCCCAACATAGTTGGGAAAAGGCTAGGTAGATGATGATGATGATGATTTATCAGCAAACAATTGATAGATTGCTTTGTTTGAGTTTTAAATAGACATCGAATTAAGTGGACGTTGTATTTTGTGACCATGACTTATTCTAAACCATTACATTACAAACACCCACAAAAAACCATTTTTATTCTAATTTCAGAAACCTTAAAACTATTACAATTGTTTCAATAACTGACAAGAATAAAATACTTGCTTTTGTATTCTTTATCCCTCCACACAATGAAAGCGTACGTTAAAAATAAAATAATTCGGAAACCTTTTCATGTTACAACTAAAATAACTATAAGCCTACTCTTTACTTAAGTTAGAAACACGGCTTTAACTTGGCCCCGCAAACTAAGTAACAACTCAACGGAAATATCGCTCCAGAACTAGGCTTAAGCGCTTCGCCTAACTCGCACTTCTGATTGGCTGACGCGGAATTTAAGACCACAGGTCCACCCTCTGGTAAAATGGACAATATTACAGGGTGTAAAAGACCTCATCACGAAGCCGTCAACCAAGCATCTGTACATCAAACTAAGTAACTTAATTTTTTTTGGGGTGAAAAACCACGTTTTGTGGTAGAACTCAATGTAACGCACTCAAAACATTGTGCCGATTAATGGATTGAATAGTACGGGGGTCCTGGAGGTGTTTAAAGTAAAAATCTTACATTAAAAACTTGTATTTACCCGTATGCTCCCGGCCGTGCCTCCAGAGGCACAGTGCATTGTTATTTTAATTGTGTCTGTAATTGCGGGTATTGAAGTGTTAAAAAAAAACTTGTCAAAAAGTTGGAACTTTGACCCACAATATCTCCATAACTAGAAGGTTCCCAGGTATGGTGTAGAACAAAAAAATGATCGCAGTGACCAGGAGAACAAGTGCCTTTCGGCATCGTGAAAAAGTATTTTACACCCTTTATGAACCTTATGTTGCGTACGAGTAAATTATGATATAAGTCGCAGATGATTAGAAGACCCTTTTCTTTTTCAAAAATCCATTGCTTATCGACACTAATTGATCATTGAAAATATTTTCGAAACTAAGAAAGATTTGCATAATAATGCTAGCTAAAATTATCAAGACATTTTACTTTTTCAATAGAAATCCAAGTATCCTGTAACAGATGCACTTTTCTATTACAATGACAAACTCGGCTTCCGTAGAACCGTCCACAGCAATACGTCAGTGCCTCTAAAGTTAAAACACGTCAATTTCGCTCCTATTGTGCGAGAAAAACAATTGAAACGCCGCGAGTAATTGTACAAAGAAATCGAATTGAAGTGAAAACACCACAATAGTAGTCCTGTCAAGTGGGTCCAGCGTTGGGGAGTGTTTTTTCTTTCTTTCTCTTTCTTTCTGTAACCAACGAGATTGGTTTTGACGCCAGACGCCAGACGCTCTGTCCTTTGTCTCTATATTTTTCTTTCTTTATTTGACTTCGCAAAATAAATTATTTAGTAAATTAAATTGCATTAAGTACACTTTGTTTGTTGAGTTTTTGACTTGGAAATTAGTAGGTTTTATTTAGTGCAGTCGAGGTTGTTTTCAAAGCTTTGTGGCTTGATTTAATAAAGCTGAGGAGCATTAAATTAATTTAAAACAATAGGTTTTTTCTCGTTTCTTTCCTTGTTTGCTTGTACCTAATTACTTTTTCTTTTAAATAAGTATAGCGAGTAAAAGTACTTCAAAGTGACGAATTTGAACGTAAAAAATATCCTAAATAAGTTAATTATAAGGAATTTGCAATTAAAAATATAACCGACAATATTTGGAAATACTTAATTAAAAAGCTGCGATCAAGGAATGTTTTATCAAATTATTTTGTGAAGATTATTTTTATAGGTAAACTTGCTCCCAGCTTGGCCCTCATGGAGGGCGGAAATTATCCGAAAGTTACCTACGTGCTAAATTTCACTGAAACCGGTTCAGCCGTTACGCGTGAAAACGTAACAAACAGGTCGAATACTTTCTACTTTCTTTAAATAAATTGAACTTTATTGTCACACTACATTCCATAGTTTTGTTATCATCTCATAGATATCAATTGGAGCACTAATGAGTTGGTAATGGATAAAACATGGAAGAGTGAAGTGGTAAATATACTTAACATTATTATGTTAAGCACATTTACCACTTCACTTTTATGAATCATCATTGTTGATAGACTATTGGTCTAAAGGAGTAGGTACTTCATCCTTTTTTGTTGTGAAAGTACAAGGCTGCAAAGAAGCCATTGCACAACGAAAGCTTCTTACAATTAATTCGAAATAAGTTGGTTTGTCTTGCCAAGAGGTATCGTATTATTCAGTAACTGAGTTGTACAGGTCCGATAGGCAGTCGCTCAATGTAAAATACTGGTATTCAGCTGCATCCGGTTAGACCGGAAGCCGAGCCCAACATAGTTAGGAAAAGGCTACACGGATGATACAGTTTGTTACCTAGATGATACTTGTCGAAGTAATACTAAGACTTTATGCTAGTGTCTAGTAAATACTGTTTATTTCATGACGAGGACACAAGCTTTATACTTATCTTACTATTATAAATGTGAAAGTTTTTAGAAACTCCGCTGCTGCGGCAAATTGTCGCTCAGCGGACAGACTTCCGGCGTCATCATGGCGACATGGAGAGAGCGACTGTCGCAACCCCGTGCAGGGCACGCCACAATAGTGGCGATAAGTCCCTTCTTTGAAGAGTGGCTTGAGAGGCCCCATGGCGTCCTCACCTTCCGCCTGACGCAGATTCTCACCGGACACGAATGTTTCGGGAGGTTCCTGCACCGAATCGGGCGGGAGGAAACGTCGTGTGTTACCACTGTGAGGAACGACCGGAGGACACGGTGGAGGTGTGCCCCGCGTGAGCGGAGCACCGCCGTGTCTTCGTATCGGCGATCGGCGACAGCGACCTCTCGCGTCCGGCTCTGGTTCAATCCATGGTCCGGAGCGAGAAGGAATGGGAAGCCGTCACCTCCTTCTGCGAAGCAGTCATACTAGCGAAGGAGGTGGCGGAACGTGAGAGTGAGAGAACCTCACGTCCCAGCCTCCGCGGGAGACGCACTGGGCGTCGGGGGCCACGTGGCCCCAGGCCACCGTAGGCGCGGGCCTGTGAACGGTGAGCTATGGGCTACCTCGCCAGCCGTCCGTCTTATGAAGACAGGCCGTGTCGACGTGGTTCAAAGAGATATCAGCAAAAGGAAGGGGTCCGCAAGGGCCGATGCCTGCCGGGGCTGCGGGACTGTTCAAAAGAGATACCGTGGCCCTGAAACACAAAGGACGATGAAGTAACATGGATGAGTTTTAGCCAGTAAAAGTCTGACACTCCCTCCTGCCTCGCCCAGAGCGGGAGAACGGGGAACTGTATCTATATTTCACTGTCTTTGTTTCGACAATTCAAAAGTTCCCGTAACTGGCCTACTTAAAATAAATCCTTTGATCTTGATTAAAATTTCTCTTTTAATTTGGTTGAATCCTCAAAATTGAAAGACAAGTGAACCATTCAACCCTTAGCCTTCAACCCCTTGTTTTTCTCCTGTCCACAAAACGGATAAATTTAAAGTTCCAGTGTTCTTGCTTACCGAAACTTGGTGCAGTGTTGCCAAGTTAAAGTGTGTAGTGAGATACGAAGTTTAATAATAAAGTAGTGTTACTTGTCTTCAAAGTTTCCGTGGTGATTTATGAAGGAGTGTTGTGGTGTAGTTGGAATATATAGATGTAGTAACGCTCGTGTGGTCGGTTGGGAAAGAATCGCTATGTCTTCTTATTTGTAAGATAATGTAGTGACTCGGAAGTTTTGAGTATGAATGTGGATGGGTATAAGAGTAAAGGAAGATGAAAGAAACGATGGATGGACTGTGTAAATCATCGGATGATATGGTGATATGGCAAGAAAATAAGTGTCTGACTAGATGACGATATAGAGAAGTATGGAAGAAGAAGACATGCTGCGCCGACCACAAATGAAGTGGGATAAGGGTAAGAGAATGATCCAGAGAATGATGATGATGATTGATGATGATGATGATTGATGATGATGAAGATGGAATGATGATGAGATGATTGTCTTAGAGTTAAAAATGTTGGGAGTTTAGTAACCGAGCCGTTTTCTCTTACATATAGACGTGACGGGGAAGTAACTTTCTTACTATTTTTTTGATGAATCGACAAACTGCTGCCTAATTTAAAGAGTTCTGTAAATGACTTTTTACGCTGAATAATAAATGAATTGGTACTTAATTAGTATCGATTCAAGCTATGCGAGCAAAGGTATGGGTAATAGCCGCGATTAAAACATAAGTTATATACGGTCAAACCTGTTGGTAGAAATTCCGGATCCGGGAGAACCTTGGTGAAGCACGGTTCCGTACCCGAAGTTCCAACCACACAGCCGGTTTGACTGTATGTGGCTTACGTTTATTCTATACTAGCAGACGTTACCCGGTTTCGACCGCGTAGTTCCCGTTCCCATGGGAGTACGGGGATAAAATATAGCCTATGTTACTCAGGGTGAATGTAGCTTTCTAATGGTGAAAGAATTTTGAAATTGAAATCGGCGCAGGAGTGTTTGAGTTTATTCATTACAAACATACAAAATACAAATCTTTCATCTTTATAATATTAGTATAGACTAGCTGACCCGTGCAACTTCGTCTGCGTCACAAAATATAGCTTATAACATGTCATTTTGTGCATTCAATTACGAACAAAAACCCTTTAAAATCAATATTGCTTACCTCCCATAACATACGGCGTGATAATATGTAGCCTAAAGCCTTCCTTGGTTTACAAAGAACATTTTTGCTGAATTTCAATTTAATATATCCAGTAGTTTTGGCGTGAAGCCGTACCATACACACAGACAAACAGACAAAAATTCTAAAAAGTCACTTTTTGTCATCAGTTACGTTTTTCTAACAAAAGCCACTTATTTTTTCTTGAAAATTCTCAATGTTCAGTTTTTCTTTCGTTACTGTTTTATTATATGTATAGATGTCAGGCCTTCGACTAAATATATAGATAGAATAGATAAAATATGCTATTTCAAATGTACATCAACATTGCAACATTGAATCATCGATAACGAGTAATGTCAATACTAGTAAACATAGATAATCTTATCTTGTGTTATCTTGAGTATTTTTGATCTACTAAGAATCTAGATACTAAAATTTAACTAAAGGGAAGAGTGTTTAAATCAAATTCTAGAATTTAGTTCCGAACTTAAGATATTTAAAGCAAAACCAGATCTACAAATCGTATACCTGTTTATAACACAAAAGTCTTTGCGAGTCGACTACCCGAATGGCGCAGCGGTAGCCTTACGTTCTTAGGGTCCCGGGTTCGAATTCCGGTCAGAGCAAATGTTTGTGTAATAAGCATAGCCATTTGTTTCGGAGTCATGGATGTTTATATGTATAATAAGTATGTATTTACAAACAAAAAGTATCTATGTAGTATATCAACCACCTGGTGTCCACGACACAAGTCTCGTTGCTTAGTGTGGCACTAGGTGGCGCTGTGTGTAATGTCCGGCAATATTTATTTATTTTCATTATTTACGATCACAAATGGCTGTGTTGTGGAGGTCAGATAGGCAGTCGCTCCATGTAAAATACTGGTATTCAGCTGCATCCGGTTAGACTGGAAGCCGACCCCAACATAGTTGGGAAAAGGCTAGGCAGATGTTGATGACGATCACAAATATCTTCCACATAGACTTCTATGTATTTGATTCTGTATACCCCTTTCTAACTTAAGAAATAAAAAGAGAACGTGTGACTCTAAAAAAAAATAGGTAGCTTATTTTAAATACATTTTTATCACCCTTATTATACTTCTGATGGACACTTAGAATATCACATTTCCCCTTTCTATCTCTTGTAAGTAGTCCACACTATGACCGGATGTCCACATGACGTAACTTCCGGTGTTTTCCGCGCGGCTGTCACTGACTTTGCTCTCAGTGACATGTCCGCTGCGGATACGCGGTCCATATCCGGATACTGCCATACAGTATTACTGTTATGTTATATAGATATTTATAACTCGATATGTTATAAAACATCTAGGACGATAAAATACGCCTATAATCCCCAAAAACTTAGGGTTTTATTTTATTTTATTTATTAAGGGAAAATAAACAGCTACAATGTGTTGGAACAGTAAAGATAAAATACAAAACATTAACAATATTGCAGCCCACTACATTATCCGGTTAGGGTTACTTGTAGTACAACTACATTTCATGGGTAACGTTAAAGTTCCATGTAATAGGAGCGGGCCTATTGCCATCTACCGGATTCAAATCCTGACGACTCCATGCTGCTGCTGAAAAATTCCTAAAGGAACAAAAACCAGCGATAAAATGTCTGCTGACAAGAATTTTAAGACGACGTAATGGGGGCTATCGCGTGTGAATTTGCCACTAGAGGCGCTTGTGTAGACTGAGGTCCTCCAAAATGTCAGATGTCATAGAGTGTTCACGCGTTGTGTGCTTTTTATCACGTTTTTATACTAATACTCACGATTGTGTTCTAGATTGAGCCCATTCCTGATTAATTATGACTTGAAGATTTGAAGTCAACATAAGATCATAATATAGTTAGTACTTGGAGGTAGAATGATTTTTAAATGTTTCATGCTTGCTAATTTTAGGAAGAATATTGTAAATATATATCTAAAGCTTACACTGTGTTGTTATACGTAATAAAATGAACTTTTTTACGAAGTTAATGGTGCTTTATAGTATTAAACAGAATTACTGACAGGACCTTACTCGACAGTGCGCCATCTGGTGAGCTCAAAAACGATAGCCCCCATTGGTGCACGGTTCAACCAAATGGATTTACTTGAAAAGTCATAGAAAAGGATGGCCGACAAATATTTCAATTTGGTAGCTTTAAGATTTCAAATTGAAACGCATAATATTGCCTTTAAACACACCTAACAAATGAAAACCCTGCCCATAAAACCGATTGTAGAAAAAACAGCAATAAATTCCAATCGAACTTCACACGTGTCCAATTTGCTGCTCGTAGGTAAGTCCTTGATGTACGGGCTTTGACGACCATCCAAACACAAAAACACGTGAACAAGCCTCTTCGGCTTTCATGCCACACTTCGAATTTCGAATTTCACAAACATTAGGCTTCGAATTCCGAACGAGGTGTCCGAATTTCCAACCAGCCTGCTAGATTTTAGGATTCCGTACCAAAAGGTGTTCACGGGATCCTATTATTAAAGCTCTGCTGTCTGTCCGTTTGTCACAAGGCTGTATCTTTTGATCCATAATAGTCAGACAGTTGAAATGTTGTTTTTTTTTTTTTAAGTGACAACAACACACGCCTTTTTGACACAATTTTTGCTCGTGTAGTATTAAACAATTAAAAATGTAGTGGTAGTAGTAAACATTGTACGGTGATACGGAACCCTTCATGTGCCAGTCCAATACGCGCTTGGCCGGTATTTTTTTCTGCTAGGGAGTTTGAATAAAGCCCAACCTGTTTGATGCCATCGGCTCTTTCCCGCTCTTTATTTGGATGAAAACAAAAGCGCCTATTGTGGGATCGTCCGGTGGCCTCTCTTTTATGTGACGACAAAATTGGAACTTCATCGAAAAGGGGTGGATATGAAAGATTTGATGGCAGTATGAAGTCTTTCAATAATTTTTGAGCATTTATACTGTAAAGGTATATTATTTATTACTTTACTGGCGGCAAAGGCAACCTTTCATCCTTATTTAGGACTAGCGGACGTCACGCGGTTTCACCCGCGTAGTTCCCGTTCCCGTGGGAGTACGGGGATAAAATATAGCCTATGTTACTCAGTAAAGACGTGGCTTTCTAATGGTGAAAGATTTTTTTTAAATCGGCGCAGTAGTTTTTAAGTTTATTCATTACAAACATACACACAAAAATACAAATCTTTCCTCTTTATAATATTACTAGCTGACGTCCCGCGGTTTCACCGGGGTAGTTCCCGTTCCCGTGGGAGTACGGGAATAAAATATAGCCTATAACACTCATGAATAATGTAGCTTTCTACCAGTGAAACAAATATTAAAATTGGTTCATTACTTCCGAAGATTACCCTCTACATACAAACTTACAAACATAAAAACTTACAAACAAATGTTACCTCTTTATAATATTAGTATAGAAGTACAGATTACTAGCGGACGTCACGCGGTTTCACCCGCGTAGTTCCCGTTCCCGTGGGAGTACGGGGATAAAATATAGCCTATGTTACTCAGTAAAGACGTGGCTTTCTAATACGGCGCAGTAGTTTTTAAGTTTATTCATGACAAACATACACTCAAAAATACAAATCTTTCCTCTTTATAATATTAGTGTAGAAGGATGGGGAATGAATTTACAAAAAAACCAGCCAAGTGCGAGTCGGACTCGCGCACATTAGACATAACGGCAAAAAAATCACGTTTGTTGTATGGGAGCCCCCCTTAAATATTAATTGTATTCTGTTTTTAGTATTTTTTGTTATAGCGGCAACAGAAATACATGATCTGTGAAAATTTCAACTGTCTAGCTGTCACGGTTCATGAGATACAGCCTGGTGACAGACAGACGGACAGACAGCGAAGTCTTAGTAATAGGGTTCCGTTTTTACCCTTTGGGTACGGAAACCTAAAAATCATGCGTGTCGATATACTTTGTAGAAACTCTTGTATAAAATAACTTGCTACTAGACTCAGCGGTTTAGGTTATGTATTTTCTGTCAGTGAATTAATGAATTTAAGATGTAGAAGAAAATCGAATTAAAGATAATGAGCATGAATGTGGATGGGTATAAAAGTAGAGGAAGACCAAAGAAACGATGGATGGACTGTGTGAAGGATGATATGGCGAGAAAGGAGGTGTCTGATCAGATGACGAGTAATAGAGAAGTATGGAAGAAGAAGATATTTCGACATTTCGAAGACAATCGACACTTCTAACAAACGAATTATTTTTCTAATACGGGTAGTGTTGGTTTACCTTTTACCTCGTGACACAATATTTTTTGTACAACATCAACAACAATAACTGCCCATAACGTCCACTGCTAGACATAAGCCTCTCCCATAATGGGAGGAATTTGCCGTAATCTCCACGCTTGGCAGGCGGGTTGGAGATCGCAGTGATGAAAGACTAACAGGAAACGCTGCTGCCCATTCTCAGGTCTACGGAGGCGCAAGGTGTTCTGCCTACATTAGTCGCTTTATACGACACCCGTGAGTGTAATGGGTTGGTTCTATTCCACTCTGCCGGATACCACACGGCTACATTTTTGTAATATTTTTAATATTTTTGAGTACTATAAGCCAGTGTTCCGCAAAGTGTGTTCCGCGGCACACTGGTGTACCGTGGTCATTAGTTGGTGTGCCTCGGAAAAATAAAGTTATCTCATAAGTTAATAAATAGACAAACTGAACAAAAATACCTACTTAAACAGCCGTAAAACTTTAATAACAAATGTTGATTAAAATTATGTAAAATTATTGTTCAATTATGGTGTACCTCCAAAATGTTCGGATTTCCTAGATGTACCTTGAACACAGAAAGTTTGCGGAACACTGCTATAAGCGACCTACCCAAATGTCCTTTTTTTGGTATTGTTCGTCGTTTCGTTGAGATCCTTGAGTTATAAGTCGAGCTACACGATAACTGACAAATGCTTGCACTGACTGGACAGGTACACTCAAATCTGTGTGGTTCTTTCTTCAAAAGACCATCTCAGACACTAATCTGCATAGTCCTCATGTGAATTAAGCAAGATTATGTCTGGACTTCAAAGAGACCTCTGACCTCTGAGTTTGTTTCGGCTGTTTCTTCTCAGAGTAGTCAGGTACGAAACACGGGCCTCATCTAGTTTAAAAAAAAATGACGTGTAAAAGTGTTTGTAATCGTAAGTAATAATAAGTAAAAGTCTTCACGTCACTGTTGCCTTGTTGGGCGAGTAGTCGCAATCACGGCTGCTGAGCATAAGGTCCTGGGTTCGATTCCCGGGTCGGGCAAATTGTTATTGGGTTTTCCATCAGGAATTTCTCAGTAGCAGCCACGGAAGCTGGTTGATGCCAATAGGCTGCCCCCAACTACATGGTACTTAGCGAAATAAAATTACTCAAAGCAACTACAACATGATACCAACTACTACCCGTTTTGATACTTGTTATATCTGTGAGTGCCTCCCAGATACGTCATCACCATACATTGAGTTACTGTGAATGGATTGCGCAACCCAACTCGATGCATCCAATAAAACTAAGCAGCAGATTCGGCGCGGGGCCTTTCGTCACATACATCGGTCGTTAGGACAACCTTTTAGTATCTACTTACCTAATATTAAGAATTAATTGTAATTACTTTTATTAAATTCAATTAGTGGAAATTTTGGGTTTTCTTGGACTCCTACGCTGCCTATCACATAATTTACTTGTAAATATTTTTATTTCTATTATAGAGTTAGTATGTTAATAATGTAAATATTATAGAAAATAAATATCTGTGTCATAAGAAAAAAAAACTACAACAAGAACAGCTCCTCACAATATCTCAGCTTGTGTTAATATTCTATTTGATTGCCTCAACTCGCCACGCTGGCCGCCTCGTATGTGCAATAAAATGTAACTGGCATACAACAAGTCACTTTATGTTGCCATAAATCTGAGGTCTATCTCGCCAGTCGGACTATTGCCAAGTACACTAACTTGGGAAATGACCTGAGGGCTGGGTTGGTTGTTCAGTGTATGGGTTTATTAGATTTGTTGGTGAATTAAAGATAGGTGGGTTTTCGTTAGTCTGGTATACAAGGTGGAAGGGTCACTGACGATGACAGCTGGTTCCTATTATACAGCTGCAATACTTACTCGTTCAAAATGTATGAAAGAGCTGTTTAAGGGTTCCGTACAAAAAATGAAAAAAACGGTACCCTTATTGGATCACTCGTGCGACTGTCTGTCTGTCCGTTCGTCTGTCACAGCCAATGTGCTCCGAATCTACTGGACCAAATCAGGTGAAATTTGGTAAGATGGTGTAATCCTATGACCCAAATAAATAATAATAATAATAAATAAAATGCTTTTTATTCAGACTAAGTCCATTTGGTTAGTACAACACACAACTTATATACTAGTGTTAGTACTTATATCTACCCGAAGAAACAAAACAAAACAATTATTAATTATGCGTCACAGTGTCATGTAGGCGCATCCAATGCCCCAGTATGGGACTGTCGCACCTGTCAGCTATAGTTTTCAGGATGCTGTTGGGGCTGACGCGTACCCTGCGCATGATGGAGGCGCATCTCTTGCGCATGATGGCGTGAAAGCCATCAATGCCCGCTTCTGCAAACATGCCGGAAGCACTGCAGTAGCGCGGCAACCCCATCAACACCCTGAACGCATTGTTATATTGTACGCGCAGAGTGCTGTATGCCCTCTGCGTGTAGTTGACCCACAGACTGCATGTATAGAACGACTGACAGTACGCTGTGAACAGTGTAGCCTTTACTTCAGTCGAGCATTTCGCAAATCTGCGAGCCAACATATTGCAGCGGACAGCCAACGCTCTGCGCTCACGCTCAATGTCTACGCTGTCCTTTAGGTCCTCGGAAACCCAGTGGCCCAGATACTTGAAAGATGTGACTTGGTTCAAGGGACTTCCGCAAAGTTTCAGCTGAGGCGCAATCGGGTAGGTTTTAGTGCCTGCCTTGAATACCAGTACTTCACTTTTCTTAACATTGTATCTGAGTCCATGGGCCTCCGCGTACCTTTCACATATCATGAGCAGACTCATCATTGAGTTAATCGATGGGCTCAGCAACACCATATCTTCAGCATAACTAATATTGTTGACACATGTTCCGTCTACATAACAGCCTTGATAAGTGTTGCTGAGCTCAACGATCAACCGGTTTATGTACAGACTGAAGAGGCGAGGGGAGGTCAGGCCGCCCTGTCTCACTCCACACTCCAGCCTGTACACATCCGATAACGAGCCTGCCCACCTCACACAGTTGGTCTGGTTGCTATACCAGTACCGTAATATAGCTATAACTCCCCTATCCACTGTGGTATCGTTCAACAGTTTCTGCCACAGTAAGTCGTAGGATACCAGATCGAATGCTTTGGAAAGGTCTAGGAAACATGCGTTAACAGGCGTTTTCCTAGACGTATAATACTGGACAGTATGCTTGAGAGACAGTATGGCACTTTCCGTGGAGAGACCAGGTCGGAACCCAAACTGCGCATCATGTAATTCGATGCGGCTCGCCATGTGCCTATCAAGCAAACTGTCCAATACCTTGGCAATGACAGTAGCAAGGGATATAGGCCTATAGTTTGAGAGATCTGATGTGTCCCCAGTCTTATCCTTTACAATAGGCACAACCACAGTTTTCATGAGATCGCTGGGCAGATGAGCGTGACTCAGACAGAGCGAGAAGAACATCGCCAACACCCTTGGCAGGTGAACACCAGCATGCTGCAGGTGCTCGATGCTGAGGTAGTCATGCCCCGGAGACTTGCCCCTTACCATATTTTTCACAACAGTAGCGACATCTTTCGCTGAAAACCTGACATTCATCTCCCTCAGACAATCCTCAGCATCGACCGCCTGCGATGCTGAGCCCAGAGAGGATTCCACTTTGAAGTGTTCCACAAACAAGTTTGCTATAGTGGTAGGCTCATGTTGCCCCGCCACACTCACGGGGACGCCCGGCCTCGCGTTCAATCTGTTGGTGTTTTTCCAGAATCTTGAAAAATCTTTAGCTTTGTGATGTTCAGCTAATATATCCATTTTTATTTTATTTTGATTATTCTGACACCATCTTAACTTTGATTTAAAGAATTTTCTCGTGTCGTACATTTGTTTATGCACATGACCAGAAGTTGGTTTACCGGACATGCTCCAGATTTGAAAAGCTAGCCGGGCATCCGCGTGAGCCTGCTTAACATGCCTATTCCACCCTACAACACGTTTACTGTTCCCTCCCCCTCCTGCGCCCACACTACTGGGACATTGGGCAGCCCCAGTGAGTATACACACAATGGTTTCATACATATTATCTAATATATGCTTGTGGTTCGCATTGGCACAAAACCCGTTCGCACATTCCTTAAATTCTAATGGAAAATTAATTTCCCTTAACTTAGTGTGACATATTCCTTTGTATTTTTCTATTTGACTAGCGTCCCTTTCACCCCACAATGTACAATTTTTGCTTGGATTAGGTGTTACAATTGTAGGTCTTATCATATTAAAATTACACTTTAATTGTATAGGCATGTGATCCGACCAATACGTATCATACAACACAGTTGCACTAACGAGCAGACGCCTCGCGGCCTCGGTCACTACACAATGGTCTAGCCAGCGTTGGCAACCGTGTGCGTCACTCACGAAAGTGTACGTACCTCGCGGCAGTAGGTCCAGATCCGCGCAGGTCCAGCACTGCTCCGCACAGAAACTTAACAGCTCACCACTGAATAGCTCACCGGGATGAGCGTCAAAATCACCGAGTATAATCACTGATTGCACATTATGACTTTCTATTATCGCACTAATTTCACTAAGGCAGTCGGTAAACTCAGCGACGTTATCATTTGAGTCCGTAGGCATATATACCGAGAATATTAATACGGAGCGATCCTGCGACACGATCTTGATAGCTATAAGGCGTACGTTGTTACAACTGACTACTGTGACAGATGGAAATAGGCTCTTCCGCCACAACAATGCCACTCCTCCATAAGGTCTTCCACGCAGAATTCCCGTCGAGGTGTCGACTGCCGAATTACCAGCAAAAGCGAAATCATCGTTTATTTGTCCTAGAAAGGTGACGTCATGCGGCAA
Organism: Xestia xanthographa; assembly: GCA_905147715.2. NCBI lineage: Eukaryota > Metazoa > Arthropoda > Insecta > Lepidoptera > Noctuidae > Xestia > Xestia xanthographa. The sequence goes on along the minus strand of LR990660.1, from coordinate 7,161,421 downwards.
AAGCCAAGTTTCTTCCAACGCGATAACGTCGGCCGCTACACACAGGCGTCTAACACAGTCAACAGATCTTTTAATACATTTACAATTAAAACTTATCAATGTTGTATTTTCCATTTAATCTTTGTTGGTGTTCAATCTCAGAGCATTTTCTCTGTCTGTTTTCTTCTTAGAAAAGTCTATAAATTTCCGGTATGATATACCTTCAGGCCAAAAATCATCCCTCATGAAAACGTCGTATTTGTGTTTCGGCACCGAGATCTTATAAGCATCATAGCTTTTGGGTACCTTCATTATCATTTCCTCAATTTCCACACGTATTTTGGCCTTTTCTTCAACATATTCTGTGATGTCAGTCTGTGTCACCTGTTTATCCACATTATAGATGTATAGGACAATTTTTTCATTTACAGCCTTAAATTTTCCCTTGGGTTCTATTACAGCTTTTCCTATGTTTCCGATAAAACGATTTCTCACTTTCCTACTCGGTTTTTGTACTAAGGTCCACTCACCTTCACTAACAATCTGAGCAAGTGTTTTAGAGTGTGGCTCCGAAGTCGATTGGCCGACCTCTGTGTCCGTGTGTCCCGGGAGCCTCGCACTGTTGTTGTTATCAATTTTTTGCGACACTGCCGCCTGCCCCGGCTCGGTGTTGTTGTCGATGCACAGCTGTGAGTCTAAACCGGTTTTACATTCTTTCGGATTTTGCTCATTTATTGAATTTGTGCTGTGGATGTTCTGATCAGCTGATATTGACGAGTAGTGGGTAGGCGGTGGTATAGTTTCACTTTGAGCTAATGACCTTTGATCCGACGTGCTTTTGTTAATAACAGGAACATGTTGCAATGGGTTATTGTACATTCGTCACAAAGTTAATTCGTCACATTTTTGTAAACTCCATACATTGAAAGTATATTCGTCACATGCATAAAAACTATGTGTAAATTCGTCACAAGTCTTCATAGGTACATAATTTACTGGTAGCAAACAAAGTTATTGGTTTTTAGCGCTCGTAATGAAAATGATTTCTAAAATCTTTCCTTTCTCCTGCGCTCCTGCACATGCTATCACACGCTCGCTCGCTGTATCTATCTTTTTCTAGCCATACTGCAGCAGCGGAGTAAGGCGGAAAGGCAGCCACTGCCATTCTTTTCGAGGAACCTCAGCTCTTTGCAGAGGAAGTACAGCCCGTACGATCGAGAGCTGTTGGCAATATACGAGGCAATCAAGTCCTTCCGTTTCATTCCGCAAAATTCAAAAAATCCGTTTTTTCGGCCGTTTATCATAGATAAACGTTAGTAGTGGATTGTATTCGTCGGAAATAAAACAGAGAAAAAAAAGTTTTGGAGTATACTGTTTGAAAACGATTTTTATAACGTAAATACTGTTTCAAGGCCTGTACTATTACTACTAGCGATATACTTGACAAAGGGAGATTCGGAGAGGTTAGTTTAGTAGTGGAAGATTTTTTTATAGTATTTAAAAGAAAATATTCGAAGCTCTTAAGTTAAGTCAAACTTATTTCGGAACAATATTTACTGGATAAAGTCTTTTTAAAGATGGATACGATTACTACAAACGTTAGAATATTGACTGAGGCGGGTTCGTAGAGGTTAGTAGTGGAAAAAAATTCGATAGTTAAGTAGTAAAGATACAAGTCGATTAGAAGCTGAAGGCAAATCAACATATTGCAATAAATATATATTTAATTGTAAGTAAAACTGTGATTTTTTTTGTAGACGTAAATAATTAACATTAAAAAAAAACCGGCCAAGTGCGAGTCGGACTCGCGTACGAAGGGTTCCGTACCAATTCTTATAAAAAAATCACGTTTGTTGTATGGGAGCCCCCCTTAAATATTAATTTTATTCTGATTTTAGTATTTGTTGTTATAGCGGCAACAGAAATACATCATCTGTGAAAATTTCAACTGTCTAGCTGTCACGGTTTATGAGATACAGCCTGGTGACAGACAGACGGACAGACGGACAGACGGACAGACAGCGAAGTCTTAGTAATAGGGTTCCGTTTTTACCCTTTGGGTACGGAACCCTAAAAATCGTGATTATTACTGTGATTTAATTATCTCTCTATTATTTTTCTTTTTTTTTACCAGCAGTTTATTTTTTATTTTACAATTTACTTAAACATTTATATGAATTCAGGCGCCAGTCTCTTGAGAACATTACCAGTTGACAGTGTTGAGGAGTTTTTTGACGCCATTTATTAAGTTTTTAGTTTAAGTTAGTTAGTTTAGTTTATTTTATTAGATTTGTAAATTGTAAATAATGTACACGACACGATGTGTGTGTTCGTGTGTGTGTGTGTTGTGTTATAAAACGTAAACAATACATTTGTTTTTTATAAACCCATTTTAATAAACATGAACCTAGAATAGGAATATAGTTTCCACAGAAAGATTGAGCCTTTGTATTATCTAATGCTAATATTGACCTTTTTAATCCTAAATTTTCAAACGTGTAAATTGACATGACATTTAAATCTGAACCAGTATCCAATTTAAAATTCTCATAATTGCCGTTAAAGCATAATTTTAAAGTTTCATACCATTTCTTAGAGTCCTTACTGCCAGAGATCGAATCTATCGATGAGACGAAGTACAAATCCTTCTCACTTTCGCAACCGTCGCACTCATCTTCCTCTATTTGATAAACTGTATTTTTTGCATTACGTGCACACATTCTTTTTAAATGACCATACACTCCGCACTGATAGCACCGGGCTCGTTTAGCTGGACACTTATCACCACGATCACACGCTAAACCGCACGCATTACATAAGCGATCCCGTCCCGGCGGCGGCGCTCGGGGCGCGCCCGCTGGTACCTGCGCACTCGCTGCGCCAGCACCACCGCCGCCGCCGCCGCGCCGTCCGCCCGGCGCCGGCGCCGACCGCCTGCGCCCGCTAGGACGCGCTGCCCCGCGTGCGTACACCGCATCCACCGTGCTGGATGAGCCCTCCACCTTAATATTGCTCGTCCTGGTCTCCTCGATCTGTTGTTTCTCCTCACTCGACATCTCACTGGCCTGACATATTTTCACAGCCGATGACAAAGTAAGATTATCGGCTCGTAATAATCTGTCACGTACTTTCCCATCAGTAACGCCACATACTATTCTGTCGCGTATGAGACCCTCCTCCAGGTGCTCGAACTCACATTGTTGACTTAGTATTTTTAATGCAGTCACATACTCATCAATCGACTCCCCCGTTTCTTGCTGTCGTGTAAAAAACTTAAAACGGCACATAGTCGTATTTTGTTTTGTGCCAAAGTGCTCGTTAAATTTTTTCACCAACGTGTCAAAATCTTCACGGTTTTCATCTTTTTCAAACTTGAATGTCGACTGTATGTCATAACCATCAGGCCCGATGAGATTCACCAATAAGCACGCTTGCACATCCTTTGGTTCCTTGTAAACTGCCGAAGCTTTGAGAAACACCGAGAACTGCTGGTACCATTTACGCCACGCTTGCGCACGTGCGGCCGGGCCGCCCTCCAAACGTAACTCAGCCGGTGGTCGCGCGTGTTCCATAGTCAGTTATTAATTATTTAACGATAACAAATACTACGATGCTATCACAACACCAACAATTAGCAAAAAATCCCGTTTTACACGTTATTTTACTGCACCGCTGTCACCATGATGTAAATGATACGACAGTTGGACTAAGACTGAATTTTATTAACATACCCACATTATGATATACATCACTTACAGAATACAAATAAATGTTTAAGTAATTTGTAAAATAAAAAAATCTTATAATTGTAATGTTGTAAGCAAATCAGCCACTTGCAATACATGTTTATTTAGGATTAGGCGTGTCACGCAGGTCACGCTGTCCTTGACAACGCGGCCTTAAAAAATAACAAAACCAGACAATATTAGCGTATATTTTAGCTGTAAGTAGAACTGTGATTTATCTGTGAATTTCTGTGGTTATTAAATTAAATAAATAACGTTATAATCTACTTATTGTTTGATTTTTCTGCTATCTGTACGGAAATAAACAATATGGCGGATTTTCCTTCATGAAAATAGAGTTGTGGCGAGTTTACACATACTTTTTTTCGTGGCGAATTAACTTTGTGACGAATGTACAATAACCCGTTGCAATCCCATCGGTCCGCTATCATAATCACAACTGTCCATTAGATGCTTTCCACCTCTTCGATTTGTGTTTACAAATACAGATGTGCAAAGTAAATACATTTTTTTTTTTTAATAAGCGTCATTTTCTGGGGACTAATTTTGAAATTAAAGAAAAAAGTTATCGTTATATATGAGGATCTCAAATGTATTTTGTTATTATTGTAAAATAAATAGTTTTAATTTTATTCATGAAAGAAGACGAAAATTGACCCCCCCCCCCCCTCTGATCTCCGAAACAGCCTAAAATTTTAATAAAAATACAAAATATAGTTCTTATGATTGCTTGTAGATTACAGAAAAACCTTTAGGAATTCTATCAATTTAAAATAAAGTGGTAAACTCAATATAAGACTTTGTAAACCCTCTCCACGCAAGTTCAACTCGCACTTGGCCGGTTTTTTTACTGACATTTAAACAACCATAGTTGACTACAAGTTCAAAATCCAAATAACATCAACAAATACTCTGTGAATAAACCTCCAGACTCTAGACTCTAGACTCTGGAGACTTCAGGAAATAATGTAGTAAGGCACAATAGGGATGATGAGTATGATGACTGACTAAAAAAAAAATATGTTTCAGTTTAGTCCGTCAATTAGATTATCGAAAAATATTGGATACGTGTTTTTTGTTTTATCAAATTAATTAAAATTGACGAAGATAAAACGTGTCAAAGATGATGATTGGGGGCTTGTGACGTCACATTTGAGTAAATAATTTACTTAAATGTGACTTCACACGAGTTTTTGACGCACTGCATGCTCAAGAAACATCCTTATCTATTAAAGTTTATTATAAAATATTATTATCTATTATAAATGCCAAAGTTCGTTTGTTACCTTTTCACGCCTACACCACTGATCATCCCGAAATATTACCTATATATACGTTGTCAGATGTACAGAAACGGACATAAGGGCTGCGGGACTGTTCGAAAGAGATACCGTGGCCCCGGAACACAAAGGGCGATGAAGGAACATGGATGGGTTTTAGTCAGTAAAAGTCTGACACTCCCTCCTGCTCCGCCCAGAGCGGGAGGAGTCATTTGATAATATTCCATCCGAGAAAAAAAGGGTACCTTTCATCTCGAAAAAAAGTACTGTTCCCAAAGAAACCACCAATAACGTAGTTATGATAATATTTGACGCCACGTGTCTTTCGAATCATGTTATTACAAGCAGAGTAGCTACAACCCGAAATAATTGTCAAATTCTAAATTAACGCAACCGAAGCCGCAATCAAACACTAGTTAGCTTACGCCAACAAACAACTCATTTCTAAGGGCTATTTCAACTCGCTTTCCGCTTATCGTCAACAGTGAAGCAGATGCCTAAAGCAATGCAATTTCGTTTCAACAAATAAAACGAAAAACAGAAACGAGAAATACGTCTTCTTTTTTTTTATTTTCGTGTAATTTCGTGGTGTGTTCTAATGATATTTTCTTTTTGTTTCAGTTTTTCCGAATGTTCCCGCCGCGCCTGGTATGCCGTGCGCCGGCGAAGACAGTGAGTACTTGCTTTAACTACTAGCTATGGTACTTACCGGGTCACTAGCTAGCTCATTACTTGCCTCTAGTTCAGTCTAGTGAGTTGTAGTGTTATATAAGCGCGTGTTTTGTTTTAAAGAAAACTAAAGCTTGGTAGTATACATACACTATACAATATACTGCCTGATACAGATGGGGAAAACGTTACATAAAATGATATTTAACATTGATACAAATTCACCTTCTTAGTTAGAGAACGCATTTTACCAATGACACAACGAAATCAGAATATCTAAACCGCGCTCAAGAGCTGTAACTTATAAATGTGATTTGCATGGGTTGATCGCGTTTTTCTTTAGTGAAATGCGCTCTTAATTGTTGTGTTACATTTCATAAGTTTGGAACTTATGCGTGTTACGTTTTACCAATCTGTACCCAGAATAATACAAAGTACACTTGTTAATTTGGAATGCCAAGCAGTCAGCCGGCTTAAATTGGATTATTGCACTTGAATGGATATAGATTAATTAGTAACTTAGCAGATTAATTTGTTATAATAATGTGCAAGATATTCAACCTTGGGTTGCAACTGATGTTATTGGATCTTCACGTGTATTTTGGGAGTTTGTTTACGGGAATGGTTTTACTGATTTTTTTTTCTAAGTGAAAGCTTCTTTAGGCGCGTTGGGCACTTTTTGCGTGAAAGAAAAACATTGAACTCATTGTCACGTAACGTAACGTGCGGTCACGCTTCGTAGCCGTTCGTAGCACTCGTAGCGTCCGCTACGGCGTAGCACCACATAGGCATGCGCGGGGCATAACCAGTGCTACGACTGGGGCGGGGCCTGTGTACTTTTTGTTTTCACTTCTATCGGCAGTCCCCAAAGACTGCTCTGATTTTGTTGTAGTTTAGCAATTTAGATTTGATAGAGACATTGAAAAATAAATACACGCTTATGGAACGATTGGGACTGTTCTTTTTTTTAATAACTAAACAATAAATTGAATTTATTATAAATTAATTTTTTCGTGATTTTTATTATATTTTTTTATTGTTATTTTATTTTAAAGAAAACACCAAAAATTTAAATTTCATTATTTTATTGTTATATTTTTTTAAAAACAGCCCCAACCGTGCCGAGTTCGATGATCGAGTATAAGCCTTTCTGTTTCAGAAAGACCTAAAATAAACGGTGTATAAGTACATAATCAATTTTAAATGTGATTCGATTGTGACTCATCGTCATCCCCGAAGTGTTAGGCAAAGGTACTCACGTTTCGCCAAATATGTTTAAGTCCCATATGCTAGTCAAGTATGTATAGTAGTTGATTGCAATAGCCTTATTCTGAGCCAATCAACCGGGGCAAATCCAGACGGGTCCGTGGCTTAGGCCCCCAGTGGTCGAGGCACCTGTGGCTGACCGACATTCGATTTATTTAATTCAAAGAAATGTTTGATCAAATGTATTGTCAGGCACAATTTTTTTTTAATTTTCGTTTTATACATGATTTGAATGGAGCCAAAATTAGTTGTGACTTCTCTCTTTAAGTCATTCATAAGAATTTTGATGTTTTTTTTAATACATTCGGCTAACACTCAGGCTTATGACCTTTTATCATTTGGACGTTGTCACTTTCATTTATCAACTTAACTGCATCACCACACTGGCCATGTCTTTTATTTACACACACTTACACACTACAGTTTTATTTTTTTTCTCTGAATACAACAATTATAACAACAGCAACAGTAAACAACAACAACAAGCCGGCAACAGTCTTATTTATATGAAAACATTCTAACTACCCACATTTACAAACTCTATACTCAGAAATCGTACATAAAGCTCTGAAGCCATATTTGTCTGCGGCCGCAGCTCCACAGCGAGTCGGCATTAGCATGTGAATACGCCGAAATGATGCGCATTAGGGATGCTGACGAAGTGCCGACGGCTGGCATACTATTCAGCCGTGCTTCCTACCTATCATCATAATATTTGTACGTGGAACACGTGCGCTTTTAGCGGCTTTCAGCGCTTTAGAAGATTGAAAGTCTAACATAGAATTTAACTTTTCGATACCGGAAAATGTAGCTGTGATATTGAAGTTAGAAAAGTACCCAAGAAATGAAAAATAAACCGCGTGGAATCTATACTTCTAGAGACTAATGTTTAATTATAAAAAGTTTTTTTTTTTTGTAAGTTTGTAAGTAGGGGAAAAAACCTCTTAACGAAGCCGAAAGGCACTTGTTCTCCCCGTCATTGCGATCATTTTTTTGTTCTAGACCATACCTTCTAGTTTCGGAGATATTGAGGGTCAAAGTTCCAACTTTTTGACAAGTTTTTTTTAAATACAAGTTTTTAATGTAAGATTTTTACTGTAGACACCTCCACGACCCCCGTACTATTCAATCCATCCATCAGCACAATGTTTTGAGTGCGTTACATTGAGTTTTACCACAAAACATGATTTTTCATCCCAAAAAAAAGTAGTTTCCCAGCAATCATTTTTGCGTCGTGTTACTTAGTTTGATATACAAAATGCTTGGTTGACGGCTTTGTGATGAGGTGGTTTACACCCTATATGTAGGGGGGGCTCCGGAACTAATGATCCAATTCTAAAAATTATTTCACTGGCAGAAAGCTACATTATTCGTGGGTGATATTGGTTATAAATTATATTTATATCCTACAGATCATCCGAGCTATCACAATTTTTGCAGACGAAGTCGCGGGTGAAGTTCTAGTGACATACCTATTATTGTCGGGCATCAGTAACATCTACCTAATCTAACGGAATACATTACCGTAAACGAACTGAAAACTACTAAGTACTCCATCCTTTCACAAATAAGTACCTAGTACCTACCCACTATTTACTAAAGCCTCCAACGTTGATGGAGTATGTCAACAGTGCACATCAGGGGTTGCCTCTGGCCCCAGCAAATGTCCAGTATACCCAGAGCAGATGTGTGTAATTTCGCCACTCTCTGTGTAATTTTCTGTAAACAAAGTTGCAGCTGCAATATTTGCTATCTAATCATGTGACGCTTTGAGGGTCGGATATGCGTCCGATATCTCTTGCAAACGATTTTGGAAGTCCTTGTTTATTTTTGGAGCTGTGTTTGTGTGGAATTGGGTCCTTGTTTGCTTGATGGCCAAAATAGTCCTAGCGATTTTATCTTTATGGGGTTCGCAAGGTTTTAGATTGCCCTTCCCGGCCCGCCTTTCGTCAACGCGAGCATGGTCGAAAAGCTTGTTGTTTCATCCAGAGCCACAGCGGTGGTATTCTTTCAACTCCCCTGTCTTACCTAGCCCCGAATCCGCACTACTTGCCTCCCGCGTACCTCATACCGCCTAACGCGAGGACATTGAACGAAAAATATTGTTCGAAATTTTATAAAACTTGTTCCAGAAAATACGTGTTTTTGAATTAGTCTTACAAGTATGTGAAATAATTATTTGTTATTTAGAATCTCCACTACATTTGCAAGGCTTCTATCAGGATGCTTCCTTTACTTTTACAATTTATAAGTACATTATGAAAGGCCAAAGTTGAGGTAAAAGTTGAGCAAAACAGCAATTTTTGGAGGCTTATACTGAATTTGTTTCTACAAATTTTTATTTTCTGCTTCGATAGAAGCCTAGATATAGTCCGCAAGATACCTATTAGTTCAAAAAAATCAAAGATATATGTCTAACAACGGCATAATCACGCACAAGCTATTGTCAAAATTCTCGCGAAAAGTATGGCGGGTTGGCCGCTCTTAACAACCTGTGACTTGAACCTTATTGAATGATGTGCATTTATTTCTCATTCTATGGTTTATAGATTCGTACCAAGGACTGACTAAAAGCACACTAGCCTTTTTAACCAGCCAAGTAACTTTTCTTACAAGACTGAAAACGTGGTCGAATCCTTAGCAGCTTCTCTTTTCCATGAGGTTAGTCCCTAACCTAGTGTTAGAGTTTAATACCGCCCATAGGCCTCTGACTTGGCTTTTTTTATCGCTGGACATTACACACTAACCAACGAGCACTAAGCAACGAGGCTTGGGTCGTGGACACCAGATAGTTGATATACTACATAGATACTTTTTGTTTGTAAATACATACTTATTATACACTAGCTGACCCGCGCAACTTCGCCTGCGTCACATGAGAGAGAGAGGGTAGGAGAGAGTGTGAGTCATCCTTATAACAACAACAACAACAACAGTAGCCCATAACGTCCACTGCTGGACATAAGCCTCTCCCATGATGGGAGGAGCTTGGCAGGCGGATTGGAGATCGCAGTGATGAAAGACTAACAGAAAACGCTGCTCCCCATTCTCTGGTCTACGGAGGCGCTAGATATAAACATTCATGACTCGGAAACAAATGTCCATGCTCATCACACAAACATTTCCTCTTACCGGGATTCGAACGCGGGACCGCCAGAACATAAGGCAGCCTCACTACCCCTGCGCCATTCGGGTCGTCAAACTTTAAATGCCTTGCCAATGCTTTAAATGCCGTCAAGAAATATCTCTCAGGCATGCTGGTTTCCTCACGACGTTTTCTATCACCGAAGCAAGTGACATTTTAAAAATTGCGGGATCAAGCAAGACCAAAATGACACGAGCTTCAAATAAATTAATTTCAATAAATCTCTGTCTACCTTCCTCAGCATCCAAAAACGACTTTCTCTATTACGCCTAACTATAAACACATTAAAATCTTCAGCCACCTAGTTGTATAACAGCAAATGTAATTGTCCATACACGTAGAACCGTCGGTTCGGTACATACATGACAGCAAGCGAGGTAATATTTGCTAAAATCTCGGCTCGGACGCTGTCCTGTATGTGTCCCGCAAGGCTTCCCACTGTTGCCACATTTGCATAGCAATGTCCGACTTGCATTACGAATGCCACGATTAAATTGGGCTGCAGCTCTTTTTAAACAGGATTTTGTTGGTAAAAATGAGGGTTTTCCTACGTTTTTTAAATGTTTTGTGGGGAAAAGCAAATACCTAAGTACAAACATTAAAAATGTATTTTTAAAGTACTGATAATCGGTACGGGTCAGTACCGATATTTATGAACGAGCGCATTAGATTGCATAGGGATATTTTACCCGTACCTACTGATAGGTACCTACTGACCCGTCCCGTACCGATTGTCAGTTTTTATCCATGTACTTCACTGTACATCTAATTTAACTTATTCCAAAAACCGTTTCTAACCTCTTCTTTGAACTCGATAAGTTATCAGTAAGCTATTGTCTCGGAAATACCTATTCTTTTTCTGTGGAATCAATGATTCACTCAGATATTTAAAGATTATCTACAATATCAGATGTTCTTATCACCCCGCAACTGTTGTACCTTTACCTAGTCAAGTTACTCCATATAGTTTGTCTATCTTTCAGTATTGCTTTCATATAAATAACTTCGCTCGCGACTTCTACCGCAAAATTGTGATAACTTGGCTAATATACATTTATAGCACGCACGAATAATGTATCTTTTTTTTATATTTTAGCCTGTTCTGTCTCCCACCGCTGGGCAAAGGTCTCCCCTATTCCTTACCCACTCTCCCGGTGTTTTGCCTCGTCTGGCCAATCAATCAAGAACGAGCCCAAATCGTCACGCCAGCGCCAACGTATCTTTTCAACAGTGATTTTTTTTTTAGAATAGGATCATTAGTTTCGCGGAGATTATCCTCTACATACAAACAAATTGTACCTCTTTAAAATAGAAGTATAGATTATTCTTCCCGTAGAGGCCTGGCCTGCCACTCAATTTGAGTTTATGCACGTTTGACCGACGCGGCGACGCCAAAGCGACAACTAAATAATTCTCTGTATTGTTGACGCGGAACTAAACAACAGTCTATTGTTATGTTAGATACCCTCATTTTTCAGACTACTCAACTTTTCACTTTATAGTCTACCGATTAGGTTTTCAAGTGCAACATTTAGTAGGATAAGCATTAACAGCCTATACGTTCCCACTGCTGGGACACAGGGCTCCTCTCTATTAGAGGTAGTTGGCCATAACCAACCGGCAACCACGTCTAGTGCGGGACTGCAGGTTGAAGGAAGCTTTGAATGTTCGGTTCTTAATAATGCTCTCCTCACGATGTTTTACTGTACCGTTTTGAGAATAGGACTGGCCGCTTCAGCAGCTTTTACGAATTTTATAGTAATTATTACTAGCTGATGCCCGCGGCTTCGCCCGCCCGCAAATTATATACTAAAACCTTCCTCTTGAATCACTCTGTCGATTAAAAAAACCCGCAGCAAAATCCGGTGCGAAATTTTAAAGGTCTAAGCATACATAGGGACAGACGCGGTGGGTGACTTTATTTTATAATATGTAGTGATGTAGTGATAGTGATATATCATGATTATCGCAATAGTGATGAAAGAATTAACACTAAGGGCCTGTCTACCGGGGTTGCGGGTCTGTTCGAAAGAGATACCGTGGCCCCGGAACACAAAGGGCGATGAAGGAACATGGATGGGTTTTAGTCAGTAAAAGTCTGGCACTCCCTCCTGCTCAGAGCGGGAAGAGCCATTTGATGATTTCCCATACAAAAAAAAAAAAAAAAAAATAATAGGGCCTGTCTATAGTGTCTGAGTTTGAATGTGAACCCACGAACTTCCACTCGTAAGTCAGGGTCGTCACCATTGGGCCACTGCCCAGAGCTATAACGCCGTACAACAATATGGTAACTACACATAAAATCGATAAAAAAATAAAGCTTAAGAACACCGTGACGTCTTTGTTTTTCTTAAAATAATCATTAAATTAGAATCTCGAATATTTATAGGTTACTCGATGTCCGCAACCGGTTTCGATATCAAACCTTTTGTTTTCCTCATAAAACAGAAACAATGATTAAAAAACCTTGTTTAAATACGTAAGTGATAACACTAATCTAAGCGCGATTACCAGTTAACATTTCGAAATATCAGAATTGCAGTTATTTGCTCAAAAATTCATTGAAATCAGCTCACTAGTAGTGTGATTCAATAATTTCATGATACTGGATTAGATAGCGTGTGATAAGGTTCAGTATCGCACCGACCGCGACTCGGGACAGTATCTGAACTTGCTACATTTATTTAGTATGTGTGATCGTACACACACTAAATAAATGTCCTGCTCTCTAGAAATTGCCAAGCACCTGTTAAAAGGTATATTTGAATATATTTTGGTAATGATCGATAATTGGGTCGTCAACCCTTTGGCTGTATGGCCACGAAGTCAGCGGTCGCGAATATGAGAGTGTTTATTCGGTTTTAATTAAGAAATGTTTAAAATCAGGGGTTTAATTGGGATTAGTTTTCTTTAATGGAAGTGTGAATGGAAGAGTGAGAGTGAATTGAAGTGAGATATGTGGAACGTGAATGACAGTGAATTCATTCTCGAATAAATTGAAGACTACACTAACGACTTACTGTAGACATTGTCAACAGGCAAAAGGTTATTGGGTTTTTCCAATAGGAACTTCTCAATAATAGCCCGGAGTCAGAATAAATGCCTGTTGATGGCAATAAACTATGTACGAGTATTAAATAGAACTTAAACGTAACTGGTGTTGTGATAACAAAATGTGAGTGTAGTGCTTATAGGTAAACCTCTGTCTAACCCTGCGGGTATCACAGGCGTGATGTTATGTTACATACAATTATGTACCTAAAGCCAAACACGCAAAGTTCGATGTAATACTTACCTCACGATTACTTCACAGCGAAAATTCTTCAAAGAACTCTCCCCTGAGTCCTGCATGACCTGTCGGTGTTTATCTCAATCTTCGACACCCTCAATAAACAGTCCATTAGCTCTCATCCTCACTTTATCTCCCGTCCATTGTGAAACAAGTACAAATGGTAATAAAAACCCGGTAAAGTCGAGTCTGACTCGCACAGCATGAACGCCGTAGACACGAAAGAGACTCGACAAATCTTTTGTTCATCTGTCGTTTTGTCGATTCAATGACAGATGAACAAAAGATTTGTCGATTCTCTTTCGTGTCTACGGCGTTCATGCTAAGCGGGCAGGACTGGTTCCGCACCACCGTTTGTCCAAACGTATGATTTTGTATAGTGTTTAAACAAAAATTTTAAAATGAAAGGGGGTGTCGCGTCCTTTTATTTTAACTTTATTTTATTATTTGTTGTTATAGCAGCCATAGTTACACGCAGTCTGTGAAAATTTCCAGTGTTTACTTATTACGGTTTAAAAGATAAAGCCCTACGGAAGACGGACAGACAGTGAAGCCTTAGTAATAGAGTCCCGTTGGCACCTTTTGGGCACGGAACCCAAAAACCGCTCGTTTCGGCGCCAGCCCCTAAATCGCAATTAGATCGCGTGCTCAAAGATTAATGGCTTCCTGAAGTGACATAGGTTTGGCCCATTTATGCTGAATGCCACTAGAAATTTACTACACTATCAATTATTTGAATAGACATTTGTAAAGGTTTTTTTAATAAAGCACCTTTTGGAAAAAAATGGTGTCATTGTTTAATGTATGGCAAGTTTTACAATGAATTGGTTTCCATGGAATTATTTTCAGCAGTATGTCACTGGTTAAAATGATTGTTTTTTTTTTGAGAAATAGTACATGTCTCAAAGATATGTCTGGTGAAGGTTTGCAATGTTGTCGATTGTGTTGTGCACAAACTAAACTTAATTTAGGCTATTGCTATCTTTTACTAAAAGGCAGTGCGAAAAAAGGACGGCTATAGCTATGAACTAAATTAGAGATGTCAAACTAGTTTATGCCTTGCGCTTCACCATGTTTTTAGTCGACATGTTTTTACGTGCACCCTTCATTTGTATGGAAAGATTAGTTCCAACTAAATTTGGCAGTTCTAAATTACTTCCGTCTCTTTCTCGTTTTATTAGAGAGAGAAAGATAGCAATAGCCTTAATTAAGTTTAGGTTTTGTATAACAAAATCAACACCAATGTATCAGCGGGTCTCCTTTTGTTAAAACCTCACAGACTATACCTCTTCTTCATTTTCAACAAACAAATTAATTTACATACTTCCTACCAATGAGATAGTATTACATATATATAACATCATTGCTTCCTACATTCATTAGTTACTCGGCTTACACTGTTACAATTGATAAAATGATTTTATATCTTACGAGAGACTTTTTATTTATGTACACACAAAATACTTAACAGGACATTACATTAAGATACAAGAGCAACAAAGGTTCTGCTTATTTCATAAGAAATACTACTGTTACTATATGTTCTGAATGTATACTGTGTGTGTGACTATTATGTTTGTTATGATTGTTTAATTCTACTGTTCTTTGCTGTCTGTTCAGGCGATTTGAGGGGACTACAGGAGCTAAACGCGAGTTTTATAATGCAAAAAAGCATATGATTCACTGCAACAAACAAAACCAGAAAAATATATGCTATTTTTTCAAGATATATGCCAGTATGAAAGTGTTTTGAAAACATAATACAACTAGTATTACTCGATAAAAAAAAATCACGAACTTATCTCTAAAAATGTCTTTTGACGAGCAAAAACCATATTAAAATACATGCTATCATTCTGATTTTTTTCCAAATTCTACAAGCAACATAATAGCGTCATAGTGTTTTATTTTTTTATTTTGATTTTCCAATCAATAGATTTTTTGTAAATCGCAAAAAAACACTCATTTCGCACTATTCGGCCCGCAGTGACTGACGTAACAACCACATTGTAGTGCAACCTGATTAGAACTTATTTCAAACGAAGTTTGAACCACCACAAATAGAGTTGCTAATTTAGCTCCTGTAGTGGCCTTAACAGGACATTACATTAAGATAGAAGAGCACAAGGTTCTGCTTATTTCATAAGAAATACTACTGTTACTATTTGGTCGATAGCTAACAGTCTAAATTGCCTGAACAGACAATTAAGTACAGTAGAATTAAACAATCTACTGTTTAATTCTGTGTTTAATTCTACTGTTCTTAATTGTCTGTTCATGCAATTAATGCCCGTTTTCACCAACATCCCCTAAACTACCACATAAGTATGGGACCCTTTACTTAAAAGCTCCTCTAAACCAGCCCCTAAATCCAGGAACTTTTAACGTTTAGTTGACCCCTAACAGCTGGTGAAACAGAAACCAGCTTTTAACGGTCCCCTAAGCATGTTTAGGGGATCCCATAAACTTAGGGGATGTTGGTGAAAACGGGCATTAGACTGTTAGCTATTGACCTTTTTTTTTTCTTTAATCTATTTATCACATAGTCTTAATGTATTGTTTACTTTTCAGGAAGCATATACAGAAGAGGCGCACGGCGGTGGCGGAAGCTATACCGCGTCAATGGACACATCTTCCAAGCTAAAAGATTTAATAGAGTGAGTATTCATTGGTGTACAATATTAATTCCTAATGATGAGCATTACAAGTTAGAGGAACGAAAATGTGCTCCAGTCTTAGGTAAGCCAGCTTTACGTGACCATGTGGGTTAAATTTTTAGTTTGTTTGTTTTTTCCCACAACTGTCTGGCAGTTTGAGTACTATAAGCGACCTACCGAAATGTCCTTTCTTTGGTATTTTTCGTCGTTTCGTTGAGCTCCTTGAGTTATAAGTCGAGCTACACGATAACTGACAAATGCTTGCACTGACTGGACAGGTCCACTGAAATCTGTGTGGTTCTTTCTTCAAAAGACCATCTCGGACACTAATCTGCATAGTCCTCTCATGTGAATTGAGCAACAATATGTCTGAACTTCAAAAGAGACTATGACCTCTGAGTTTTTTTCGGCTGTTTCTTCTCAGAGTAGTCAGGTACGAAACACCAGCCCCATCTAGTTTAAAAAAAAGACGTGTAAAAGTGTTTGTAAAAACCTACTTGCAAAATGAACATCATTTATTATTTATGTATACCAACAAATGCCTATGTTTATAACTCCGTAGTATAACCTCGTCGTCGTCAATCTCATTTCAGATATTTTTTAAATACTTGGTTAATTGAGATCAAATTTTGACCTGATAGCATAATAAAAATTGTATTCTAATTCATATTTTTGCGTTTAGGAAAAGATTTATGAAGCCCGACTGATGTATGACTAACCTAGGGCTGTTTTGTTCTATCCATCAGTGCTAAATCCCGTCTGTGTAATATCTAGACATTCATTCGGACGTCAGTCGTTTAGTATTTGTGAAAACTAGCATTAGATACAAAAGCACCTCTTGCTATCCCCTTCTAACTTATATTGCTTCTTCTTCCAGCGCGCCTTCTGTGCCTTCTGCCAGGACCGCATCTGGGGCCTGGGCCGGCAAGGCTTCAAGTGCATCCAGTGCAAGTTGCTGGTCCACAAAAAGTGCCACAAGCTCGTGCAGAAGCCTTGCTCCAACGAGCATGTGGACCCCATCGAGGTTAAGGACGATGCCAACGGAGAGAGCACCTTGGGAAGAGCGTCTTCTGTCAGGTGGGTTTAATAGCAATATAGTTCTATATTCTGTTCTGAGCAAGTCGATGGTAATCTAAAGAGAGTCGGTCCAGAACTTAGCAATAATTTTGGCGCTATTGCTTACATCTAGTGTGCAGGCATTAGGACTCGCAAGACACAATGAAGTTTTAGCATTCCCTCCATATAAGAGAGGAGCGCGTGGCGTGGTTAAGCTGTGCTTGCATAGGTTGGTCCGTGGATGGGTGAGCACCCATTACATACCGAGTTTCCTGGAAAGCATTTTAAGCCGCTGATCACAACACGATCGTCTAACAACAAGTCTTACCAAGAGGTATCGTATTACCCAGAATACCTTGCATCCGGTTAGACTGGAAGCCGACCCCAACATGGGAAAAGGCTAGGCACCTAGGCAGGTGATGATTCAGTCTATCCAAGACCTTAACCATTAATTTCGTTTGGGGGACATTGAGGTCCAAAGACTATATTCACCTCGTAATAATAAGATAGTAAAAACCGAAACACAACTGTCTTATTGTATTGTGTCTGATCGGAGCAGCGCTCGCACAGACAATGACACGTTATGATGTGAAGTCTTGGATATCACGAATAAATATAATCCCCTTAACCAAGTCTTAGTTATTTAAAGAAGCAAAACAGATAATCATTAAAATTACTTTGTTTTCCTTCGAATAATATTTAAGTAAGCGTTTCTTGAATTTTTTGAACAACATCACATTGTACTGATAAATTCTCAGTATTTGGAAAAAGTCAGTCGTGACCTCCGATCTTACAAGCGTGATTCAAAATTAATTACATAATATTTTTTTGGGGGAAAATAAACCACCAAAAATAACTTTGTGGCCACTAACATCTAACACCTAAAATATCAATTGATCACCAAATTTAGTAAATTGAGCACCAAATTTTAATAAGGTGGTTGATGACAACCTAGTTTTGCCTAGGCCGAGTTGGGGCACCCCGATATTTTTTTTAAACCATTCAGAAGTAGGCCTCCGTCGACCGGGTCTACCTCGACTCGGATGCACGAGTATAACAGTTCAATTTCTGGTGGTCATTAACTAAAAAATAAATTTTTGGTTCTAATTTCACGATAAAATGGGGATTAATTTTGGTGATCATTTACTAATTTTGGCAATCAAAAGTGATTTTTTTGCCGTTACAGTTTGCTAAATCTGGTGGTTCGTTAATTGTATGCCATATTTTTCAATATAGCCCCAACATGATATGCAGATATTTATTTAAGATCACACAAATATTTATCCAATCGGGATTCCCATAATAACTGGGAAAATAAAATTGCAAGTCCATATTACCCATATTTCTGCCAATACATCACCCGTATCGTCTATGAGCTGATAACGCCATCCACCATGTTTACCTATAAATTGATAAGATATATATACAGGAATAGCAACCTAATCTATTAAATATTATGTAATACAAGTACTGTATCAGTATTTAGGTCAATACTAAGATTAAAATCATTAGATTCGCGCGACCACAATTTTTATTTTTACATATTTTTATTTTTCTATGTCCTCGTTTATTTTTACGCTACTTTTCTCTCGTTTCTCCGTACATCTGGCATTGATAGAATTGTTGACATTGGCACAATAGGCGAGACGACAAAAAATATAATTAGTCCGTCAGTTAGATTATCAACAATATTTGACTCGTGTTTTTTCTTTTGTTACGTAAACCAAAATTGACGATGATATGACGCTTTTAAAATTCTCAATACGTCACGCCTTGGTATGATTTTTAGCTAGTTCTGTCTTCACGAGCCCCCATTCCCGAGTTTTGATGCGTTTTATCTTTGTCAATATTCATTGATTTACAAAAACAAAAAATACGAGTCCATTATTTTCCAATACTCTAACTGACAGACTAAATAGATTTGCAATTTTTTGATACTGTCGTTATGCCTATTGCCATAAATAAAAATATAATGAAAAAGAAAATTTGAGCTCACCCTTCATATCATGGGTACTTTTTCGCGCGATCTAAGTGAGAGCTAATCTAAAGATAATCTATTTTGCGTTAAGGGCGTGCTCGCATATTTTGGGCGTTTGACCAAAAATACGTACTTTTCCAAGTCCTCGATATTTGTTATCTAAAGATAATGGCATAATATTTCAATGAAGAATCATAAATCTTTGTTTTAGTTCGTAGATTGATTAGAATTTTGTTATAATAGTTAATATTACGAGAAATAGCAATTTTCCGACAGCCAATTTCAAGCAAACGTTAAACATTAGGTTTTCTCCTGCCTGTTGTATCAAACTGGTAACACGAAAAAATCTAAAAAAATATATATGTACTGGTCAAATAGTCCTCAAGGTTGTAGATTGATTAGAATATTGAAATAAAAAATTTAATCGACGCAAAAAAAAAACGATATTCAAAAGCAATATTGGTCTAAAATGTATGCATTTTCAGCGTCCATTATATTCCAAATAAACTCAATTTTATCAAATAAATTAATATGATATAAAACTTCGATCTACAACGAATACGTTTTATTAGTTTTCGTTTGTCAATATATAATAAGACAAAATTACAATAAATAAAATTGGAGAACTATAATTCTGTGTCAATTCAGCTCGCACCTCAGTCTCATGTCTGTCAGTCTCGTCTCTAATTTTCGTGAATAACAATCGACAATCGTCCGGAGATCAATATTATTATCGAGTCGTGTAGGCCGGTCGAATAAATTTGATCCAGGAAGTAAAAATCAAAAATTTGCGAAAAAAAATTGACAACCCTCTTAATTGAAATCATTCTCAGAATGTACTTTTGTATCTAAAATACATAACATGTGTAGAGAAAGTAGACGTTTTATTATCTGTGTTATTATGTTTGAGATAAAAAAAGGATTACAGATTAATTTGTTTCCTATTTTTAATGACGACATTTATTGGCGCCTACTGTGTGAGTCAAGTCCAGTGATAGGCGCCAATGCCAAATAAACAAATTGATTGTCTGAAAAATATTTCACAATGTTGTTTGGGGTCCTATCATCGGGCCTGTGGACGGTGGTCTATGGGCTAGCTCGCCTTCCGTCCGTCTCATGACGACAGGCCGTGTCGACGGCGCGTTCGTGTTCCATGCGCGCCTCAAAGAGAGTCAGCCATAGGAAGGGGTCCGTAAAGCCTGCCAGGGTTGCGGGACTGTTCGAAAGAGATACCGTGACCCCGGAACACAAAGGGCGATGAAGGAACATGTATGGGTTTTAGTCAGTAAAAGTCTGGCACTCCCTCCTGCTCCGCCCAGAGCGGGAGGAGTCATTTGATGATTTCCCATCCAAAAAAAAAAAGGGTCCTATCATACCACACTAGAATTCCCTGTGTTGTGGGAACTAAGGCTCTGCGTTCCATTTACACAGTTACCTATCGCTTTACATAGTATGTTGTTATGTTGTATTAGCAACAACACTGTTTATATTTATAATAAAAGGAAATGATCTCACCTGCTCTTAGTATTCCGTCCAACTACCACTTTGTATACCTTACAAACCCATTGGTCCCATGATTATCAACCTAATTATGGCTACAACCTAATCTGCATAGTCCTCGTGTGAGTTGACCAAGATTATGTCTACTTTTTAAAAGAGACTATGACCTCTGGGTTTATTTTGGCTGTTTGTTCTCAGAGTAGTCAGGTACGAAACACCGGCCCCATCTTGTTTTAAAAAAAAATCCTTGTCAAAGTGTTTGTAAAAACCTATTTCCATAATAAACATCATTTACCATTTAACCACAATTTTAATATACTTGATGAAACTGATACGCGCTCTGAAAGATACCTAGATCTCTCATTCTCATGATCTTAAGTTTACATTTCCCCACACTGATAATCCAATCGTAAAAGTAAACTATCGGTCAAAAATATAACATAACAAATATTATTATTCCTTAAACTTATTACGTCGGGGTTTTTGCACAAAATATATTTACATTCTCTTATCAGTTTTTTCAACACCTTACTTAACCTTCCTGGCGATATGGGCATATATATGAGTAACTTCGTCAACCGAATATATAATATTCGTTTATAAACATTATTATACTTTTGGCAGCATTGTAGGCTAATATCCCGTAGTATCAAACCGAACTCTGTCGGGAATACAACGTACCGAAATAGTGTGCTTAGATATTCATGCTAAAAGTGACGCGAGAATTTCGGGAGTCTTGGAATAGTGAATATAATTAATGATGATGCTTCTATAAATAAAATAAAGTAGCTTTTCGTGTGTATCTGTGTCACCTTGTTATTCTTCTCGACTCAGCGACGGATATGGTCGCGGTTTTCACTATAATTTTTTCGATTAACAATACACATAATTTACTTAAATTACACCGGAAGGTTTTTGTGTATAAGACATTAATACTTAACTTACATAAAATAAAGAAATCTATCTTATAAATGGATCCGAAATGAATCATCTCCTAAAGAATCTTCACTCAGTAATGAAGGAATTAATCCGGTTCCTCCGAGTGCTAAAACAAAAGCACATCAAGAAGCTTCGAGAACTGTTCACAAGCTGTGTGGTGCCATGTAGATCTCGCGCGGAGGTGGAGCCCCCGCTGCCGGAGACTCCGCCCGCGCCCGCGCCGGCGCCCCCGCGGCCCGAAGACCTGGAGCCGGGCTCCCAGAGACAGTACTCCCTCGATGATTTTGAACTCATCAGGGTTATTGGACGAGGATCTTATGCCAAGGTAAGTGCAAGCAATTTAATTATTATGTTATCTCGTAAAAGTGGTGTCTCAAACATCTCTTATTCATATTGCCGCGCAAGGATGTTGGTGATCGTTGTGTTGTGATACAAATTAGAGAGACATGTTGTAATGAAAGTTTTAAGTATGAATGTGGATTGTGAATAGCTGCAAGATAGAGATGGACCGTGTGGAATTATTTATACTACTTGGAATGGATAGCATGTTTGTATAGTCCCCGTCACGCGAAGCTATAAAAGTTTGTAAACACACATTCAGGTTCGCAACCTTTGGATCAAATAAAAAAAAATACAGCATTTGACAGCGTCAGCGTGAACTTACTTAAAAATGGTGACCCTAATGTTTACGTTCCATGACTCCAGACGCGTTCTAGTACCACAAAACATTAGACGACAGTGCTTT
Organism: Xestia xanthographa; assembly: GCA_905147715.2. Taxonomy (NCBI): domain Eukaryota; kingdom Metazoa; phylum Arthropoda; class Insecta; order Lepidoptera; family Noctuidae; genus Xestia; species Xestia xanthographa. The sequence continues at coordinate 7,139,172 of LR990660.1, read as the reverse complement.
ATTATCGCTAACATATAACTCGATCAAGTAAAATTGCTCATTAGTTCCGGCTCACACGTATGTTACTTTGAGTTGATTGAATTTGGGATTATTTGTTGTTGTTTGAATTGTCGCTACGTAACTAGAAATTCTTTGTTTACAAAAATTTTAGCTTCTCATGACGGGGACTATAGTAAATACTTACACTATAGTAAACACTTACAAACAGGTATGAACAAAAAAAGGATAAAGGCAGGATAACTAATAATCGAGTGGTTTTAAGAACTAGTTTATTCAGTGGTATATACGTACATGGACCATTCCTAAAGAGCCATACACTAGCCAACTCAAGACGAAGACAGGCGGTCAAAGCAGGCTTGCAATTTCCGTATCCTTCAACTTTTCACTTTTTATTCATTGTATTCTGTCTCTTTCTAGGTCCTGATGGTAGAACTGAGGCGCACAAAACGCGTGTATGCAATGAAGGTCATCAAGAAGGCGCTGGTGACAGACGACGAGGATATCGACTGGGTGCAGACCGAGAAGCATGTGTTCGAGACCGCGTCCAACCATCCCTTCCTCGTCGGGTTGCACTCCTGCTTCCAGACGCCCAGCAGACTGTTCTTTGTCATTGAGTTTGTTAGGGGTGGGGATCTCATGTGAGTACACTTCACTGTTTATTTTTTCTTACACTTCAATGTTTATCTTTTCGTTAAGTCGTAGACGGAACAGTACAGTGTTGTAAGGATTTCTTGGTACTCGCATGACTTTGACAGGGAATTGTTGTTGGTATACATTTGTGAAATTTAACTGTGCGTGAAATGTATTGACAATAGAACTGTTTGTTCTGAATTTAACCATGCACTAAAAGATTCTTGTAGCTCAAGAAGATATAGCTGTATACTTTACAAAGGCTTACAGAGTTCGTTGCTGTAAGATTTGGCAACTTATGTCTAATATAGACATGGCTATGATGACTTATAAAATTAGGATAGCCAACATCATTAATTAAGATAAAATAAATCATTAATCAGGAATAGTATTAGTAACCAACGTGAAAATCGTTGACTACTTGAAAGTTGGCCGAATGGCCAAACTGATTTGAGGTAAACCACAAATTTAACTACGAATTTAAAGTGATGAAGCCCAAACTAAATCTCTTCATAAATCTAAGCTTCTTGTTCGCCCATTCCAGGTTCCACATGCAACGCCAGCGACGGTTGCCAGAAGAACACGCTCGGTTCTACGCGGCGGAGATCTCGCTGGCGTTACACTTCCTGCACGAGCGTGGCGTCATCTACCGCGACCTGAAGCTGGATAACGTGCTGCTGGACCACGAGGGACACATCAAGCTCACCGACTACGGCATGTGCAAGGTAATATAACACTGTTAATGTCCTGTTGAACTTCAAACTTTAGACGCTTGAGTCGAACGTTGTAAATTCTACTGTCATTCGTCATTCATTATTTTTAATTGCTGTAGATTTTTTTGTTTTTTTACCGCTGAAATGGTGTAAAACCATTTGCAGATCAAAACACAAATGGATTGAATAATTCCAACAATTGAATAATAATTGTATTAAACAAAATCGATCAAAACATTGCTAAGGTGCATTTGTAGATTGTTTTGAAAAATCCTTCGACGAAGTTAATGATATGACACTGATTGAAATGGTCTTGTATAATGTGTATTATCATTTAGCAGGCAATTGACTAAGCTGCATGAAGTCTTAGCCAAATCATCAACCCATTTTTGTTGTCTCCATGAGTTAAACTTAGACTTAAATGCGATCAAGATTCGGAGTTTCACAAGGACAACATCTCGGCCCTGTACTGATTAACATATTTAACTCTCAAACTGTCTGCTGGTTCCAGGAGGGCGTGCGACCCGGCGACACGACGTCGACGTTCTGCGGCACGCCCAACTACATCGCGCCGGAGATCCTGCGCGGCGAGGAGTACGGCTTCAGCGTGGACTGGTGGGCGCTCGGCGTGCTGACGTACGAGATGCTGGCCGGACGGTCGCCCTTCGACATCGCGCAGGCGGCCGATAACCCGGATCAGAATACTGAGGATTATTTGTTCCAGGTGCGTACTAATGTTAAGCTGGGGGTCTGGTGATCATTAAGTGAATTGCTCAACTGATGCTTGGCCCCAGTATCCTTGGATTTGTAGATTCAGAAATGCCGTTGCACAGAGTTGGTTTTACAAAACATTTCTGGTAACGAATTAATAAGGTAATAAACTAATGGGCTAACTAAAACGGCTACTAGAATAATAATAATACCAGCCTATACAGCCCCACTGCTGGGGAAAGGCCTCTTCTCATACAGAAAAGGCACGTGCATATTTATTCATAAAAAATAAGGTGTGCAAATAAACAGACTGAGTTCAGACAGTTTATTATCCGCAACCATCTGTAGATATCTTTTTCAAATTTTTGCACGTATGTTTCCAGGTAATCCTAGAGAAGACGATCCGTATCCCGCGCTCGCTGTCGGTGAAGGCGGCGTCGGTGCTGAAGGGCTTCCTGAACAAGAACCCGGTGGAGCGGCTCGGCTGCGGCGAGAGTGGCTTCCTCGACATCGTCAGCCATCCCTTCTTCAAGAGCATCGAGTGGGAGATGGTGGGCTTATACTTTGATAGCGGATTTATCTGTTTTTGAACCAAAGATTGCTAGTACATTTAGGGCATACGGAATCGGATTTCGGTCCCCTAGAGAAACCCGGGAAAAATCGGTTTTACTAGGTAGTATATTAGTACATGTGTTACTTTTATGGTCTATTTCACAATTCCTTGATAATAATTTGAACTTCTGAAGGATGACACAGAGAGAAGGAAATCTTGAAGTAACTATAAAATAAAGTCAATCTAGAAAAGATAATTGTAAAGTAACAACGGTAACCTTACTAAACTTTACGATTCGTTCAAATTGAAAAAAAAGGAAACATTTATTTGCGTCAATATGGGTACAAACAACAGACACACAACAACAACAGATTTGAATCACTGATTATAAAAAAAAACTGTTTTTAATTTGCAGCTGGAGCAAAAGCAAGTGGTACCTCCATTCAAGCCGCGACTGGAGGGCGAGAGGGACCTCGCCAACTTCCCGCCGGAGTTCACCGACGAACCCGTGCACCTCACGCCTGACAACGAGTTAGTATTACTTACTAGACAGAGACGCTATAAAACCAGCGCAGGATTTAGGGCAACAGGGGCTCTGAGAGCAGCGGTGGTCCAGTGGTGGCGGGCCCGACTTACGAACAGTAAGTCGTGGGTGTGGAAACCGGCATGTGACATCTACCAACCCGCTCGGGGCCCGCGAGGTGGATTATAGCCCATTCCGTCTCATAGAGAGGAGGCCTGTGTCCCAGCAGTGGGAACATTAATAGGCTGATGATGATAATGATGAACATGGGGTCTTGCCACAAGGAAGGGGCCTCCAAAACTTGATTTTTAATACACAAGAAAAAACAAAATTGTGTCCATGACCAGGTGCATGGTCCGAGAACCACACGACAGGTTGTACTGTTTGGTCTTATGCTATACATGTTTTTTTTTTCGTGTTTTCCAAAAAAAAAATTCCGCGTCCGCTTCTTGATTACCCCAGCGCCTCCACATCTTCAAATCCAGCCCTGTTGAAAACTACTTAAAATAACAATAAATTGACAGTTGCCAAGGTGTTGCCAGACACAAAAAATACAAAAATGTTGCCAATCTCCAATTTTTTAAATGTAAATATTATTATTGTGTTATCTATGATTTTTGTTATGTTTTACAAATAACATGTTCGTATTCCCAGCACGGTGATCGCCGACATCGACCAGTCGGAGTTCGAGGGCTTCGAGTACGTGAACCCGCTGCTGATGTCGCTGGAGGACTGCGTGTGACAGCACGCCTGTCTGCTGCACCCCTACCACGACCCCGCGCAGGTACACCTTCATCTACTACCTGGACAAGTTCGAGGGCTTCGAGTACGTGAACCCGCTGCTGATGTCGCTGGAGGACTGCGTGTGACGTAATCCACTACGCGGGCCTAGTCTTCAAATAGGCTAGTTTCCACCATCAATAAATTGCAAATCTATTTAGTCCGTCAGTTAGAGTATTGGAAAATAATGGACACGTATTTTTGTAAATCAATGAATATTGACAAAGATAAAACGCATCAAAACTCGGGAGCGGGGGCTCGTGACGTCATAACGCAATAAAAAATATACCACGGCGTGACGTATTGAGAATTTTAAAAGCGTCGTAGATTTGTCAATTTTGGTTTACGTAACAAAAGTAAAAATACAGGTCAAATATTTTTTGCTAATCTAACTGACGGACTAATTAGAATTTTTCAGTACACAAGCCTATTCTTTGGGTTCGCTAGACCTCCAGATAATGTTTTCCTTAATCCTTCTTCGTTTTCACAAAACACTTCACTAAACCTCAATCCATATCTAATTTCCAGACATACGGCTACGGTGCAGAGTCGTCGTCCTCGGACTACGACAGCGTGTGCTCAGAGCTCCCTCCTCGCAAGCCGACGCTGCTGCAGCACATGTTCTGCTTACCCCTCAACTGACACAAGCGACGCCCCAAGCACGACTAGCGCTTCTGATCTAACCTAACGTAAGCGGAACCAGTACTAAAGCCATTGATGATAAGGAAATATTTGCGTTTTTTCAATTTGAAAATGTACTTTGTAACTAGCCAGTGATGATTTGAAGTTCTATCTGCATAATATCAGGGCTATTCGGACCGGGGGTCTTTCGGATTGGGGGTCCTTCGGATTGGGGTCTTTCGGACTGGGGGTCTTCACGCTTTAGACCACTGACCTTTAGAAACCAGTCTTTTGGTCCCAGGGTCTTTTGGACCTACCATCTTTTACACCAAAAGACCTGGGGTCTGTCAGACCCAGAGTTTTTTTGGATCGAAGGTCATTCAGACCTTGGACCACACAGGCTCCCAATCTTTTGTTAAATACTCTGGCACATATATTTAAAAGGTCCTGACCCAGTATTTTGTGAATATAGCTTAAATTGTGTATGTATTGTAAAAATATGGCTGGGTTCAAAGACACATTTAAACATTTTTTGATTTTTTTATCATCGCGCCTCTATAACAAGGGGCTAGGTAGAGATACTGTCGCTCGGTTAGAAAAATAATAAAATGCTGACTGTATTCTTCATTTGTAAAGATAAAATTTGTAAATAATATGTTATGTAAAGATATATGGGATGATGAAATTTTTGATCTTAAATTCGGCATAAGCTTGCTTAAATTCGTACTAGTAAAATAAATGCCGTAAATTACATCCCAATTTTAATATAAATTACCCTTTTCGTGGCATTATTAAATTAGAATATAAAATTAGCATGTAAATTGGGTATATTGTATAGTATATCTATTTGAAAAAAATATATAACGCACATAAAGTGCCAATTTATTATTGCACAAGTATGTTTAGATATCAATGGCTTATGTACTGAAGATATTTGCTTATTTCACAAAAAAATGTGAAGAAATTTGTATAGAATTGATCAGATTCGCTTGTAAACGCACTATTCCTTAAAATAAAAAACATTTTTTTGACATTGATAGCAACTCATTGGCATTAAGCTGTATCCGTTGAAATTAATAATATTATTATTATGTTAAATTAAATTCAGACGACACACAGAAAACATTACGATTATAAAAATTATAGAAAACTGTTTTGAAAAACCATTCATAGAGTTAGTCCAGAATTAGCGAAACACGATTTTAAGTATTTGAAAGTATTATTTGTGTAAAGTATTTATCAAAAAATCATATGAACGGCTCTTCTATTTATATAATTATGGCAACCACACATAATATCTTATTATCCTGTTTAAGTATTATTTACATTCCACCTTATATAATGTCCCTAAACACATAGATCTGATTTTATTTATTGCTTAAAGGAATTGATTGATGCGATACCACCATACTATAGATGAATATTCTTCTACGGCATAAAAATATACATGATTTGATCAAAGATTTTTAAAAAAAGAGGGCTAAAAATGCATTTGTAATGTAGCCAATGTTGGTGCTCATAATTTAACGCGCGCGTCAGTGAAACATAACGCTTGAACACTTAGGTAGGGAGCAGCGAGACACCATTTCCTATTATAAAGAAAAATTAGATCACTTATTATAATAAAATCCCGGCTAGCGACGGGGCATACGCTTCTGTACATAAATTAAAACAAATTATTCATCTATATATAATAACTATACGAGAAAATATTATAAGACTTAATATTTTTGAAACTATTGTAGTAATCTATTCTATGGACCTTGTGACGCGATCGTACGACATACTGAGCCGTCTTCCATAGCCAGCTGTCACGACCGTGTTTTCTATCAAATCATTGTTTTTTGAGCAATAAAATAAAGGGTGTAAATCACCTCTTAACGAAGCCGAAAGGCATGTTCTCCCCGTCATTGCAATATTTTTTTTTGTTCTACACTATACTTGGAACCTTTTAGTTACGGAGATATTGGGGGTCAAAGTTCCAACTTTTTGACAAGTTTTTTTTTTAATACAAGTTTTTAATGTAAGATTTTTACTTTAAACACCTCCGCGACCCCCACACTACTCAATCCATCCATCAGCACAATGTTTTGAGTGCGTTACATTGAGTTCTACCACAAAACATAATTTTTCACCTTAAAAAAAAAGTCGTTTCCCAGCAATAATTTTTGCGTAAAGTTACTTACTTGGATGTACAGAATGCTTGTTTGACGGCTTCGTGATGAGGTCTTTTACACCCTGTATATAGTAGTAATATTGTATTGTAATTAAGCGAGACAGGTGAACTGCTCAATGAAGGCACGTAAGGAATTAAACGTAGTTGAAGTTTTGATGGCCGACCGGCCTCAGCAACGTATTTATAGCCCTTATCAAAAGTTAGTGTATTCCCTAGATATCTAGACATAAGCTAGATTTGTAGCTATGATATATGCTTGGAGTGGCGTGCGGTATCTAAACTTTACTTAAATAAAACTTGGTTTTGTATTTTTATGTTAAATTCCACAAAATTTGTACAGCTGATGTGTGAAAAATAGTAAATTCCCTGAATATTCTGTTGATTAAAACAATGTTTTGTTGTAGTTGTAATATAGATTAAAACAGCGTGTACATAAAATTTAATACCAATATGTGCTGCGCGCCATTTCAATGCTAATAACACTGTAAATGGCACGGAAAGTTACCAAACTCTTGTTTGTATTATTTATACTAAGTATAGTATTCGTTAATCGTTCTTCAATCTGGTCACTTCTCGTGCTACTAACTGTAAAGTATATTCCATTCCCTATTGTAGATTCTGTTGTCCTACATAGCTAATCACCACTCGTTTAGGTAGCCAACGAATTTTAAAATAAAAAAATATATATATAATATGAGCACTGAAACAAATTTAAAATCGTGTACATTAAAAACAAATTAACATTGAAAAAAAAACTCGTAATATAAAAAAATACATCGGTTATATTATAACAAATTATTGTTAATGTAGAAGAAAAGACTTATTATATAAAAATATTATCGTATATCGTAATGGATCGTGTTGGTGCGCGTCGCAGGAGAGCTCAAGTGTCCACAAACTATTCTAAATAGTGCGTAGAACCTATCTATTAGACATTTTGCACCGATATTATATTATAGTTGTAATGACACGCGTCGGTCTCCGCTCGCGACGTGTTCCCATCCCTCCGCCGACCGCGTCGCGGGCTGCTTACTCCCGTACAAGACATCATCACAAGCGAGTAGGCCCCGACGGGTCGCGGAGTACTCGATGGCCATACTTACCTATATCTGTGTTGTCGTTGCCCAAAATATTGTATTTTATCAAAGTGTTGCCGCCGATATTAAATGATTATCATGATTGCGCCGTTGTGTTAACTCGCGGCGGTCTCTGTATAGGTTCTTTTGTATAATTTATATTGTTAAGTATTTAATTATTCGTAAGCGACAGTATTGTGGTACTATTAACGCTTTAGATGTAATTAGTTAACATTCCATGTATCTGAGGACGCGACCCATCCTCTGGACATCACAGCGAATAGGTGTTGTTACATTACGTTCTCATGTTTTTGTCATTTTAAATATTATCGATTATAACGGCACGTTATATTGTCAAACGTTAAGTTTGAACTCTATATGATAAATGTTTTATTACCAAAAATTTTGTAATATGTATAAAATCTTACTAACTGCATGACAAGTGAATTTTTTAACAATTATATTAGTTCATAAGAGGAATTGTTAAACGGTTACATTTCGCAACTTAGAACAAATGTATCTTAGTTTTAAGTATTTTTTAGTTACTCGCATGTAATCTTCCCCGTTTACGGTAAGGAATGATAAAACATAGATTTTACATAAGCTATGTTGATTTATTGTATTTGATTTCGGCCGTATATACTTGTATTGTGAAACACCAATAAATGTACGTTACTTAAAGGTTTCATTGTGAATTACTTGGTGCGTGATTGAGACATACTGTCGAATTAGACTGGAGAAATTGGGATACTGTAACTATTCTATGCTTAACTGAAAATAAAGAAGATTAATCAGATTACGTGTTTTTATTACTTATCTACTTAGTGTATCGTTCAGAATTATTAAAGTGTGTAAAACACCTCTTAACGAAGCCGAAAGGCACTTGTTCTCCTCGTTAATGCGATCATTTTGCTTATTTATTTATTATTATTATTTTTTATTTTAGATTGTTACTTTAAACACCTCCACGACTCCCGTACTATTCAAGCCATCCATCAGCACAATGTTTTGAGTGCGTTAGATTGAGTTCTACCACATGATTTTTCACCCCAAAAAAAAAGTCGTTTCCCAGCAAATTTTTTCGTAAAGTTACTTAGTTTGATGTACAGATTGCCTAGTTGACGGCTTCGTGATGAGGTCTTTTACACCCTGTATACACAGATGATCAGCCCAAAACAACCAATACCGAAAGATTCCTCTATGCAGACGACCTAGCCCTAACAACAAGAACCACAAACTGAGGATGCAGAAACGAACCTTGAGACGGCTCTGGCTACTCTTAATAGGTACTTACTATGAGAATGGTGTCGATTCTGTTATGCACAAACTAAACTTAATTTAGGCTATTGCTATCTTTTTCTATCTATTAAAATGAGAAAGAGACGGACGTAATTTAGAGCTGTCAAATTTAGTTGGAACTAATATTTCTATACAAATGCACGTAAAAACATGTCGACTAAAAACACGGTGAAGCGCAAGGCATGAACTAGTTTGACATCTCTATGAATATAGATATGCGAGAAAAGGATAGCTATAGCCATGAACTAAGTTAGAGATGTCAAACTAGTTTATGCCTTGCGCTTCAGTGTTTTTAGTCGACATGTTTTTACGTGCACCCTTCATTTATATGGAAATATTACTTCCAACTAAATTTGACAGCTCTAAATTACGTCTGTCTCCTTCTCGTTTTATTAGAGAGAAAAAGATAGCAATAGCCTAAATTAAGTTTAGTTTGTGCACAACAGAATCGACACCAATTATAACGCTTTGAGACCCAATTCGTCGAAAACACAGTCTTGAGCATTCCACCTTAGAAACCGTCAAGCTAAAGGAACACTTTAAATAAAATGGCGGATATCGAGCACAACAACAACCTCGTCTATCTGGGGGCTATACTAGATCGGTCACTCACCTACATGCACCATTGTACTAGACGAAACTAAAGGTGGGCGCCCGCAATAACCTATTACGTCGGCTAACATCCACCGCCTGGGGCGCCTCTGCACATGTTCTCCGAACTTCTGGCATTACTCTTTGCTTCTCGGCTGGCGAATTTGCATGCGCAGTGTGGCATTGATCTGCTCATACCCGAGAGGTAGACTTAATGAAACGTGTAAAATCATCACTGGCTGCCTAAATCCAACTCCACTAGGTGCCTTATAGCCGATTGCAGGAGTGGCTCCCCCTGAAGTTCGAAGAGAGGTTACCTGCTCCTCCCGGCTTACTATGTTGAGCCCGCAGAAAAGCTCCAAGCGGGTCATCAACTGCCATGGTCCACCTAAAAGACTCTAAACCGACTTAGAAGCCAGGGGGCCGCTGCAGGTTCAACTTGGTACGGTGGGGGTATTCCATCCACCATCCACCTACACATTCACACTCATCCTGTGAGACTACTTTCGTTGTTATTTAACTTAATTTCTTTAATTCCTTTATTTATTTATTTTTACATTCATTTGTTTATTTTTGTTTATACCTAATTGTTTAGTAGGAAAACATGCTACTTGCCGGTTTATCTATGATGCCACTAAGTGGCTTGGTTTTTTTAAGACCTACTTCAGGCACCAGCTCTCACAATATGAATTTATATAGTTCTAAACTGAAATGTCCTTCAAAACCATTGTGAGAGAAAATAAATGAACTTTATTATTTATATTATTATTTCGTTTATTCATTTAAATGCTTATCTCATTACATTTTTAAGTATTTCTTAAAATAAAACGATACAAAAAAAAAAACACAAAAATATAAAAAATAGAGGTCCACCGGTGTCGGGAGCAGGGTCCAAGCCACCGGTGGTTAGGGCTGCAGTGACAGGAACCTCCTCACAATGCGAGCCGTATCGAGGAGTAATGCCTTCTGAGAGCTTCGATAGATGGTCATCCAAGCTTTTGGCTATAAGGCCATTGGCCGTCACGACAATCGGCACAATGATAACCGAGTTCATATTCCACATGTCACGAACCGCGTGAGCCAAGTCGAGATATTTTATTTGTTTCTCTTTCTCAGCTTTCACGAGGTTCTCGTCATGCGGAATGGTAACATCGATTATCATTACGCGGCGCGCTGATCGGTCTATCATCACTATGTCAGGCTTATTGGCGACAATAGTCCTGTCAGTAATGATAGACCGATCCCAGTACAGCGTGACATGGTCTTTTTCGAGAACTGGGTCGGGCACATACTTGTAGTACGGTACCTCAGATTCCACAAGTTTATATTTCAAGGCAAGTTGCTGGTGTATAATCCTGGCTACTTGGTTGTGCCTGTGCAAGTACTCGCCGTTAGCCAGACGAGAACAACCAGAAATAATATGTTTGATCCTTCATAATATATTTCCGGTAGTTGTTCGTCAACATAACTTCGTCCATAATCGCACAGCCAAAGAGGTCGCCGAAACGTAACCAGGACACGGACGCTAGAAAATCTACATCAGGCCCATGAAGAGCCCGGTAGATCGCCCGTGAAGCTCTTTGCCTTGCCATACTTCCTTGCGGTCATTGGTAGTAAGTACCAAAGGTTTGCGCCAGTTCTCTTTAGCCATGGACAGCGGGGTGAGTCCCTTGTCCACTGCGACCACATCTCGGTGCATACCCACCACGGCTTTTAAAAAATATTCTCTGAGACTGCACACCTCGCGGTTGTGGAGGGTCTTAGCGTTTAAAAAGCCTCGACCTCCGCACTTCCGCGAGATGTACAGCCTCATCACCGATGACCGTGGGTGATGCATCCGGCTTTCAGTCAGCAGTGTACGAACTCTTCTATCCAGGGCGTCGAGTTCGGTCTGAGTCCATTTGAGTATGCCGAAAGAGTGCATTAAAACCGGCATGACCCAGCCATTGAAGGCGCGCACCTTGTTCCCGCCTGAAAGAAGGCTATTTAATACCTTCCTCAGGCGGCCGAAGAAGCGCCCTCAACGATTGCTTCATGTCAGTTACGATAATGCCTAACGCTTCCGACATACCCAAATACTTGTAGGTTTAGGTTTCATTTATTGTAGGAAAAGAGATCTATATTTAATAAAAAAATGTATTTTCATTACTTAGTCTGATTGAGTAAACAAATATTACACTATTGCGGTAACGATAAAGCAGTTTTAAATGTGTACTTAAAAATATACAACAAAAATTAAGATATTTATACCATAATTGTCTTCAAGTGTGTATTTGTTTACAAAATTAGATATATAGGAATAAAACATCGATACATAGTTCTAAATTGATCATAAATTATATTATTTATTGAAGTTACAAATGAGTGCTTTTATTAGAATAGGTTTATTTATTTATTCGCTTTCTCTGCTCTGAATAGTATTATTTAGTTAAATGTACTTAGCACTTGCACACACTATTAGTTTCAATTATTTTGGTTAAGTTCTGTGATAATGTGTGATCAACGTTCGTACTCATTAAGTACGGCGGTAAACTAGACAAATGATTTATTTATATACAGATGTATATGATACATCTATATTGCTACACCAGTGATTATCCTATGTTCTATATCAGCGAATTATCATTATAGGTAGGTTTCTGTTGAGGCTCTCCTCAACAGAAACCTACAAGTATTTGGGTATGTATCTAAGGTGTATGGAATCCGAGAGTTGAGTTCCCTCGGATTCCATAATCTCCCCTCGCTTTACATACATGACTGCACATTTGTCCACACCAAATTCCATCCTGATGGCGCTACTAAAAGTTTCAGTTACCTTCAGTAGCTCCATCAGTCGCAATTTGTTGGGGGCAAAGAGTTTCAGATCATCCATGTAAAGCAGGTGAGATATAACCTGACCATCCTTCCTCAACCGGCAGCCTAGGCCTGAATTCTCCAGCAATGTGCTTAGAGGATTTAGGGCTAAACAGAACCAAAGTGGACTGACTGTCGCCCTGGAATATTCCCCGCTTAATCCATACAGGCTCATCGCTCCCCTGGATCTGTCGACATCCTGGATATCGAAGGACCGTCTTCCATTGCCCCATACATGACTCAAGGAAGGCGCGTAGAGTTGCATCTACTTTGTACAACTCTAGCACCCTCATGAGCCACGTATGTGGCACCGAGTCATAGGCCTTCTTATAATCTATCCAACATGTCGACAGATCTTTGCGGGATCGACGATGTTGGCTAATGGCCTTGTCAATGAGGATTAGCTCCTTAGTACCGCGGGACCCATTCCTACATCCATTCTGAGAGGCAGACATGATGGAGTTTTTGTCAATGTGTGTATTAATTTTCACTCTCAAAATGGATGTAAGAAGCTTGTAGATCGTCGACAAACCGATCGGTACCAACTCGCCCGTACCGGTAACCTGCTTCTTTATGTAAGCACCCTAACATGGGATAAGGGCTGGAAGATGATAATTCTTTATGGTCCAGATACATATTAAAGTGACCGAACTTCCTGGCAAATATCCAGCTTAATGGCAGGAATTTTCAAGGTTCGAAGTGATAATTCAGGTCCTTATGTCCCCAGCCGTGCCCGATCGGGTACGGTGCATTGTTATTTTAATTGTGTCTGTAATTGCGGGTAGCTAAGTGCTACTGGCTATAATGACTTTGTTAATCACCTGAACCTAAATCAGTTTTGTGTTTATTAGGGTAGCGCGAGACCAATAAAAAAACCACATCCATTACAAAATTATTTTATTTCAACATAATCGCATACTGGATACAATAACTCAATACTTAATCTTCTATGAAACAATTTCAAATAAGAAAGCAAAATATTGAACATTGACCTCTTAAGTATAGGATATCTATTAATGAAAATGTTACACTGCCTGACATAAGTTTAATGTATCTTAAAATGATAAGAGTGTGCTTAGAATCTGTAATCACATACCTAAGTAAATGCTTTCGTACATAACATTCGTAAACTTAGAAAAATACTGAGATTATACAATGAAATTCACAAATACATTATAATACCGATGCTCAATAAATTAATGAACTTTTTACGCATCTATAATACTGAAATGCGAGATTCTACAACGAAATGGAATGTCACAGTTAGATGAAATAAATTATTAACTTTGACACATTATTTTTGGTAATCCGTACTGGGACGAAGCTTTTATGATAATTATACTATAAATATATAAACTGTAAATATATTTAAGTACTCCCAAAGGTATAAAATGATATTAGAACTATCCAGGAAGATACAGTTGAACTCTGCTCAACATAAGGATGAATATCTCTTGCGAGTGATTCTACCAGCGTGCAGCGCTAATATTGGGAAAATTCATAAATGTATTGCATTAACACAAGTTACCACTGTCAATGGGGTGGCGAAGGCAAAGTAAATCTCAGATGGCGCCACCATAGTTGGTCCCAATCTGACCAATGAGGTTAAGCTATTTTGAAATATAAAATGACACTATCACATTTTCAACCAATGACGATGTTAGGAACCAGCTATGCAAGCGCCATTAGTTCCACAGTTTCCTTCCCCATTGCCTAAAGACAAGGCTAGGCTGTACAGGTCTCCCAAAGTGATAATGCGCATAGAAATCTTCGTCACTGTTCGGCAACGGTCGTATTCCCCGAGCGTCGGAAGACGATATGTATATAGAGTGGTTAAGTGCATTTTCTTCATGCATAATTTGTTTATCATAATAATAAAATAATGTTTGTTTTGCATACCCATTTGTTTATTTATGCATGTGTATCTTTCTATAAAAATTGATATAAGCCTAAATCTGATTTTTTAAATGTTTTTTTCTAGTACTTAATATGTATTTAACGTAGGTATTTTTAATATTAAAAAACGTGAAAAATGTTAGTATATTTACCTATTTTACAAAATAAACTATTTCAATTTGAGTAAGATAATTAAAGTTGAAATTAAATTCACCTTTGAAAACAAAACCAAGAAGGGTGTGTAATAGCAGCTCTATATAATTCCACACAGAGAGAACACGTGCAGTCACCACCCGGTCGGTCGGTTTTATAAAGACGACTGACGGACCTTTCACTGACTGGCGACAGCCGCCGACCGCCCGAATTGTTTTCAATTGTTTCACATGATTTGACATATGACATTGACTCCTGTTTCTTTCGAACAAGGTACAAAATGCAAGTGCATTGTTTAGGGCTTTCTCCGATTCAATGATTCGGGTGTTTCCGGGAATACTATAATTGGCGAAGATTTGCATGCGCATTATTAATTTGGGAGTACTGTACGTTCTTGTTGTCTAGGTGTCACTTAGATAGATTTAACATCAACAAATTTTCAATTTTTTGGGCTGGAAATGGAAATTACAAGTTCGACTATACAAAAAAAAAATGACATATCGCTGATATAGAACATAGGAGGATAATCACTGGTGTAGCAGTATAGATGTATCATATACATCTGTATATAAATAAATCATTTGTCTAGTTTACCGCCGTACTTAATGAGTACGAACGTTGATCACACATTATCACAGAACTTAACCAAAATAATTGAAACTAATAGTGTGTGCAAGTGCTAAGTACATTTAACTAAATAATACTATTCAGAGCAGAGAAAAATAAATAAATAAACTTTTTCTAATACATTAATGGAGCACCAAAAGCACTCATTTGTAACTTTAATAAATAATATAATTTATGATCAATTTAGAACTATGTATAGATGTTTTATTCCTAAATATCTAATTTTGTAAACAAATACACACTGGAAGACCATTATGGTATGAATATCTTAATTTTTATTGTATAATTTTAAGTAAACATTTAAAAGTGTTTGATATTGATATCGTTACCGCAATAGTGCAATATTTGTTTACTCAATCAGAATAAGTAATGAAAAATACACTTTTTATACATTTATAGATTTCTTTTCCTACAATAAATGATCACCGATGGCATGTAAGACCTGAATTCAGAATCGAAGAAAATAATATATAACAAGACGTGCATACGACGGGTTTTTACATCGGTGAAAATTATCCCTCATAGTGTTCACTTTAGATAATTATAAAAAGATTTTTCTCCAAAATTACATCATTCTAGAGCGTTTTCTAAATTTAATATTTTTCTTTTTTTTTTATTATCAAATAGAAGATTCTGAATTCAAATCACACAGTATACAGAAGAGTAATGAAGACTGCTCGTGAATAGTTTTGTGCCTGTGGTGTGAGTGTACATGATGGTATATGATGGTGAATGGTGTATGGTGGTGAATGGTGCATGATGGCGGGTGCTGGCGCTCACTGGTTGCCATTCTCATGGGCTATCTTCTGTTTCTTGGTCGGCGGCGAGTTGAAGAGGGCGCCACTGTGTAGGTCCTTCATTAGGAAGGGTACCTGAGGACGTAAAATAATATTAGTAATGCATAAATATGGTGAACTATAATGCATTATCTTTTCCCATTGTTATCAATGTGATTTCGTTTGAAGTCTCTCTCAGCAAATCATATACAGCGATATTATATCAGTTGGATAGCAGTGGTAAAATTACTTGGCATTTCACCAGAAATGCCAAGTAATTTTTGAGTAGGCATGTAAAAAAAGTAATTTATTATAGAAATAATTATCTTTATATACAAAATTCTGGCGTCAGTTTGTAAGTGTTCTGCTAAACTGCTATAGTTGGTGCCATTTAAGATGAGAATAACGGTCATTGACCCACCTACATTTATTAAACTTCTTAACTTTGAAAACCAAAAATGACGCGATAGATGTTATCTATTGCGATCTTCAACATTTTTTGTAATGAAAAACGATACATGGTTTATTTGTTTTGGTTCGTACGAAGAGATATTAGGGAAAGGGCAATGACCGCTATTCTCATCTTAACTGGCACCAACTATAGATATTTTGATGATTTTTCTTTTGGATTACTTTGTTGGTCCTTAGCTATAGTTTGAACGAGACAACTTACTGGGACAAGACAAAGTCTATCGGGTCAGCAAGTACTATTTTTAACATCAAAATACGCTTTTCATAGTCGTGTGTACATTACCTTATGCTCCAGCCCCAGGTAGTTGTTGGGCGGCAGCGCTAGCGCAGCTCGCAGGATGTTCTCGATGGCGGCGCGCTGCGGGAACAGCGCGTTGTGCACGGGCGCGCCGGGCGGCACCTGCGGGGCCTTCAGCAGGTACGCCAGGCACGACAGCACCGCGTGCATGCTCTGGTACGCTAAGGGAGACATTCATTTATTTACTACATGGAGGACTTACAACTTATTAAAACAGAATAAAAAAAAAGAAACCATAGTCACCAGAAAGAGTATTACAAGTCTTCACGACTTATAATAGTTATCTATAATAATAATAATTTAAAAAAAAAAAATCTCCCACAAAGTTACAATATAGAGGTGTTACAAATATAGGAGATACAAAGGTTTGTGGGAGTCAGGAGTTCAAACTAGGATACCCTGTGCTATAAACGGTACTCCCTTATATCTCCTAAAAAATTTTGTCCGAAAATCATTATCCATAAAACGTTTGCTATAAACTTTACTTATCATAATGTTCAAAATCCCGAAATTTTGTTTTACATAATTATCTTTATTTCTAAAACTGTTCTGTCATAATATCGAATACTATAATAATTGAATCTTCTAATTTTGTATGCCATAAAGTCAATTATCCTAAGTATTTGATTATATAATGTGTATTATTCCTAATGTTCATATAAGTATAATAACATTTTTGGTCCTGAAACATTTGCTAAAAATTAGGTTTTAGTGACAGAAACGAATGGCTGTAAATCCGACCCCACGCAGTCTTGTCTACCCTACCCCTAGAGTGTAATTTAAAATCGCGTAGGCGCGGAGGGGCGAAGCGGCCCGCGAGTTGAGGAGCAGGTGGTTGTAACACTCGCCGCCGCTGCTGAGGCTGGCCGGCGAAGCCGGCCAGCAAGCCGAAGCTGCGGTGGTGAGCGTTAAACACATCTGCGACGATAACCTCGCGTGGGACCGCCGGAGCCCCGTAGCGCCGGAGCCGTGACAGAAACCATGCCTGCTGCATGTTGCTTGATTGCTTGCATGCTGCATGCTTGCTTGCATACTGTATGCGTGCTTGCATGGTTGCTGCAAGCTTGTTGCATGCTTGCTGCATGTTGCTTGCTCGCTTGCATGCTGCATGCTTGCTTGCATACTGTATGCGTGCTTGCAACATTGCTGCAAGCTTGTTGCATGCTTGCTGCATGCTTGCTGAATGCTTGCTGCTTGCTTGCTGCAGCTTGCCGCATGCTTGCTGCATGCTTGCTGCATGCTTGCTGCATGCTTGCTGCATGCTTGCTGCATGCTTGCTGCATGTTTGTTTGCATGTTTGCATACTTATTACAGGGAAAAATAAACTCCACATAATGATGTTCACACTCAACTGTTTTATAATGATTGACGGTTTGATTGATTGATTTTCTGCCTTTTAGTGACTACCTATATGAAATGTATGCCAGAACAAAAGAAGATTCTAACTGTGAACTTTTGCGATATGATGGTTCTACTTTTTAATTCTTACAAATTTCATAAGAGCAATATTGTATAAAAATGTGTTGTGTTGAGAGAAGTTCATAGCATAGCAAAAGCTAAGTAATACTTACTTTACTGTAGGTACCCGTAATTGTTCTGTTCCTTTTGGGAACGTCTGGGAACATACCGGTTTGTTTTAAAAATGTTATTAAGATCTAAACATTTTTATTTTTTAATTTAGGATTTATAACTATTATTGAAAACGATTTTAAGTGTTTTGTATATTATTGATTGTAATACTTATGACAAACGGGTTTAGAGCATATTGTATTTAGGGATTTCAATTTTATGGCATGTGATATTATGTGATATTAAGTTCGGGTAAGTTATCATTCGGACAAATGATGATTAGGACAAAAAAAGTTATGGCACTTTAAATTATGAATAAAAAAGTTAGGTAATACAATAGAGAACCGCTATAAACTCCTCCCCCCCCCCTCGCCGAGATTGGCATTATGACTATTTTAGAGCGACATGTCATTGTAGGACTATTGTAAAAAAGAGTAAAAAGAAAAAGTACTAATGAAATAATTAAATAAAACCATAAAAATACGTGAGTGTGCTTGTGTGTAAAGTGTGAGTGTGAAGTGGAAGGTGTCGTATATGGTGTGGTGTTGTGTGTGTGTGTATGTGTGAGAGATAGAGAGTAAGATAGTGTAATGTGTGTGTGTACGTATAAAGATGGATGTGTATACAAATGTGTGCGTGTTGGGGTGGCAGAATGTAGTTATTATGATAAACGCTAGACTAGGATAATATAGTAAGCATTTCTTCAGTTTCTTCATAATCAAGTTCTAAAAGCCACTGTGTCAGCTTCTTTTCTTTTTCTTTTCTTTTTACATTCTATCCTAGACAGATTAACAATTTCAAGAATCTTATTAATTTTATTATACAGTCTGCTTGATCTGAAATTATAGAAATTATTGGCAAAAGAGGTTTTTACCAGAGTTGTTTCACAGACTTCATAGTATCGTCTAGTTACCTTCTGTTTAGCTATAGAAACGTCTATAGAGGAATGTTTTTTTTTATAACCGTTTGCAGTATATAAAGTTGTCTGATTGTTAATACCTTTGCTTCGTCGTAGAGGGTTGTTGTAGCGTATAAACGTGGTTTGAAGCGAGCAACTTTTAGAAGAAGTCGTTGAGCTCTTTCAATGTTTAGGACATTTGTTTTATACGAGCCGCCCCAGGTGGAGATACAATAGGGTAAGATTGATTAGCAAAGGGATTCGTACACATTTTTAACCACTTTCCAATTTGCAACATGCCTAAGATTTTGAAATATATGAACGAGTTTTCTAGTTTTCTGAACCAGATGTGCAATGTGTTGTTTGAAAGATAAGTTTTTATCAATCGTTATGCCTAAGTATTTTATTGATTCTGTTTTCGATATCATTGGGCACATGGTACAGTTGGTGGTTACTGGATTACATGTGTGTGCATAAACGTTGAAATTATTAATGTTTGATGCTACATTATGTATTGTAAACTCTATATATTTAGTTTTGGTGCCATTTAAGGTCAGTTTGTTGAGAGCAAGCCAGTAAGTTACAATATTGAACCCTTCTTGGGCAGCAACAAAAGTTTCGTGCCAAGAGTCACCATAAAATGTTAAGGTAGTGTCGTCGGCATAAGACATTACATGACAGTTTCAAATGTTTAGCTGGCAAAGATCAGCAAAGATATAGCAAAGGAAAGGGGGGGGCCTAAGATACTGCCTTGTGGGATTCCAATATTAATCGGTCTTTCTTCACTCAGCGTATTGCCTTTCCGAACTGATTGATAACGATTTTGTAAATAGTTCTCGAATAGTTTTGATAGTGTGTCCCTTATTCCCATTTGTTATAGTTTGGAAATTAATATGCGTGGGCACACAGTTTCAAAAGCTTTCTGAAGGGCCAGAATCTATGGTGTAAGCACAAGAACAGAAAACACACAGCTAAAAAGGGGGAAAATATAATGACCACCAAAAATAACTTTGTGACCACTAACATCTATCACCTAAAATATCCATTGATCACCAAATTTAGTAAATTGAGCACCAAATTTTAATGAGGTGGTTGATGACAAACTAGTTTTGCCTAGGCCGACTTGGGGCCCCGACACGGATAGTTATTTTTACGGATAGTTACGGTTATTTTTTATAAACCATTCGGGTCTCCCTCGACACGGATGCAAGAGCATAACAGTTAAATTTTTGGTGGTCATTAACTAACAAAATAATTTTTGGTTCTAATTTCACGATAAAATGGGGATAAATTTTGGTGATCATTTACTAATTTTGGCAATCAAAAGTTAATTTTTTGCTTTTATATTTTGCTAAATCTGGTGGTTCGTTAATTGTATGCCATATAAAAACTTAGTAGGTATAGGTTAATAAAATCAATATAATGGGAGGAAAAATCTCCTTAACAAATCGAAAAGGTTTTCTTTTTCCCCGTTATTCCGATATGTTTTTTGTTCTGGGCCATATTTGGGAACCTTCTAGTTATGGGGAGATCGAAGGCCAAAAGAATACGTTTTTTTTGTTTTATCAAATTAATAAAAATTGACGAAGATAAAACGTGTCAAAGATCATGAGTGGTGGGGGGTTTGTGACGTCACATTTGATTTAAAAATGTACACAAATGTGACGTCACACGAGTTTTCGACGCACTGTATCGTTTTTATTTTTGTTTACGTGAAAAAAGAGAAAAAAAGTGTCCAATATTTTTTGAAAGTTCTATCTGACGGATTAATTAGATTCTTTATGTCATCTACCCTATTATCCTAAATTACGGTAATACTATACCCAGCAGTAAAAAAGTAATACTCACAGCGGTCTGCGTCGCGGAAGGCGAGCCTGGCGAAGAGCTCGGCCAGCAGTACCAGGTCCAGTATGAGCGGCACGGCCAGCAGCGAGTCCTCGCATGTGTTGTGCACTAGTAATACTCACAGCGGTCTGCGTCGCGGAAGGCGAGCCTGGCGAAGAGCTCGGCCAGCAGTACCAGGTCCAGTATGAGCGGCACGGCCAGCAGCGAGTCCTCGCATGTGTTGTGCACTAGTAATACTCACAGCGGTCTGCGTCGCGGAAGGCGAGCCTGGCGAAGAGCTCGGCCAGCAGTACCAGGTCCAGTATGAGCGGCACGGCCAGCAGCGAGTCCTCGCATGTGTTGTGCACTAGTAATACTCACAGCGGTCTGCGTCGCGGAAGGCGAGCCTGGCGAAGAGCTCGGCCAGCAGTACCAGGTCCAGTATGAGCGGCACGGCCAGCAGCGAGTCCTCGCATGTGTTGTGCACTAGTAATACTCACAGCGGTCTGCGTCGCGGAAGGCGAGCCTGGCGAAGAGCTCGGCCAGCAGTACCAGGTCCAGTATGAGCGGCACGGCCAGCAGCGAGTCCTCGCATGTGTTGTGCACTAGTAATACTCACAGCGGTCTGCGTCGCGGAAGGCGAGCCTGGCGAAGAGCTCGGCCAGCAGTACCAGGTCCAGTATGAGCGGCACGGCCAGCAGCGAGTCCTCGCATGTGTTGTGCACTAGTAATACTCACAGCGGTCTGCGTCGCGGAAGGCGAGCCTGGCGAAGAGCTCGGCCAGCAGTACCAGGTCCAGTATGAGCGGCACGGCCAGCAGCGAGTCCTCGCATGTGTTGTGCACTAGTAATACTCACAGCGGTCTGCGTCGCGGAAGGCGAGCCTGGCGAAGAGCTCGGCCAGCAGTACCAGGTCCAGTATGAGCGGCACGGCCAGCAGCGAGTCCTCGCATGTGTTGTGCACTAGTAATACTCACAGCGGTCTGCGTCGCGGAAGGCGAGCCTGGCGAAGAGCTCGGCCAGCAGTACCAGGTCCAGTATGAGCGGCACGGCCAGCAGCGAGTCCTCGCATGTGTTGTGCACTAGTAATACTCACAGCGGTCTGCGTCGCGGAAGGCGAGCCTGGCGAAGAGCTCGGCCAGCAGTACCAGGTCCAGTATGAGCGGCACGGCCAGCAGCGAGTCCTCGCATGTGTTGTGCACTAGTAATACTCACAGCGGTCTGCGTCGCGGAAGGCGAGCCTGGCGAAGAGCTCGGCCAGCAGTACCAGGTCCAGTATGAGCGGCACGGCCAGCAGCGAGTCCTCGCATGTGTTGTGCACTAGTAATACTCACAGCGGTCTGCGTCGCGGAAGGCGAGCCTGGCGAAGAGCTCGGCCAGCAGTACCAGGTCCAGTATGAGCGGCACGGCCAGCAGCGAGTCCTCGCATGTGTTGTGCACTAGTAATACTCACAGCGGTCTGCGTCGCGGAAGGCGAGCCTGGCGAAGAGCTCGGCCAGCAGTACCAGGTCCAGTATGAGCGGCACGGCCAGCAGCGAGTCCTCGCATGTGTTGTGCACTAGTAATACTCACAGCGGTCTGCGTCGCGGAAGGCGAGCCTGGCGAAGAGCTCGGCCAGCAGTACCAGGTCCAGTATGAGCGGCACGGCCAGCAGCGAGTCCTCGCATGTGTTGTGCACTAGTAATACTCACAGCGGTCTGCGTCGCGGAAGGCGAGCCTGGCGAAGAGCTCGGCCAGCAGTACCAGGTCCAGTATGAGCGGCACGGCCAGCAGCGAGTCCTCGCATGTGTTGTGCACTAGTAATACTCACAGCGGTCTGCGTCGCGGAAGGCGAGCCTGGCGAAGAGCTCGGCCAGCAGTACCAGGTCCAGTATGAGCGGCACGGCCAGCAGCGAGTCCTCGCATGTGTTGTGGACTACTATCGTGTTGGTGCCGTGCAGCAGGATCTCCGATGTGTACTCGTCCATGGCGCGTTTTGAGTCCCCTGGAAACAAAATTCAGTTTACGAATTGATCTAACAGATTTGTTTGTCCCGATCTGATGTGCAACGAAGAAACGGGGTGACAAAAAAAAACAAATTGCATTTAGGGTCAATTCCCACTGAAAGAGCAGCGGCCGGCAGCGCAGTTTCACTGTCAAACCATTTTATGCTTTATCTCCATTCCGAAATACATAGTATCGTTTGAAAGACGCGCGGCCACTCACGGCCCCGTGAGACGTCACGCGGCCCGTCAAAGCGGCGCATTACAGCAAAGTGGGCCGCTGCCGGCCGCTGCTCTTTCAGTGGGAATTGACCCTTAAGGGTATAAGGAACGAGGTACTAAGTTCCTCATCCCCAATCAGACGAGTATTGTGTCTGGAGGGGTCCGGACCCGTGCTTCAACTAGTTTCTCCATCTGGGTGAAGCATGGAGACTTAGGGTCCCGTGCTCCAACTAAGGATCAAGTACCTAATTAGGACAAATACATAATGTTACGTCGTACGCGTACCTACAATTACAAGTAGGTAGGCAGGTAGTAGTAGGTAGGTGCGTAGGACGAGTCTCGAATGATGTAGGAATAGGAATTGTTATTGTAATTACGACCGTACGCCGAGGGCATAAGGTACCTACTTCTTTCGTACAAGTTGTGGAAGGGGACAATGACCCACTATGTAATTGTCTAGTATAATTCGAGTAACTCGTGGATCTTTTTAGAAGGGTTGGTCACCATATAAATAGCGGACATGTTTGCGGGAGCGGCAGTCTTATTTTGACTACGCAACGAAGCGAATCGAAGTGAACCAGTAAGTGCGATATCTAAGCGAATAGTTATCAGTAATGTACTTGTGATTGAGTTTGAAGTGTTTTGTGATAATTAAAGTTATTCAGTTGTTTCATCGGTAGTAATTAATTTATCACGTACCCAGCTCGTAACAATAATTTAATATACTATAATACATGTTTCAATAGGATTTATTTTAACGCATTTTTTCTAATAAAAAACCTGTTGTTGCAACTGAGGGATAAATGACATAAACGATGTACCCCCAAAGAGTACTAGGATGGTATGAGTTCAAGGACCACCTTGAACTCGTGCCATCCTAGTACTTTTTGGGGAATACTAGAAACTATCATTGAAAGACCACTTTCAATCATAGTTTCTAGTATTCCTAACCCACCACTCAGTCACCTACACAGAGTGATTAAAATACGGTAAATTCACTCCTATTAAATAATTGTTTAGATCTTTTAAATCATGAAACAATTTACTGCATCAATGTACAATAACATCATAAGTTGGAGCACTGGACCCTAAGTCCCGTGCTTCACCCAGTTGGAGAAACTAGGTGAAGCACGGGTCCGGACCCATCTGCTGGACTACTGCCCGACAATGGGGATGGCAACTGTGAAACTAATGGCGCTAGCATAGCTTGTACCAAGCGTCGTCATTGGTTGGAAATCTGTCAATAGAATAGAAAGATTTTATTTCAGACCGGAGTCCATAGGGTTAGTAACAATTTGACTTAAGTTCTAGTGTTAGTAGGGTACAGACACAGATGAAAATGAACAATTACAATTCAGCATGGAGCTCCGCACCATCGGGGAATCCCACCGATCTGCGAATACACTGAGAATACTGTTGGTGCTGCCGCGAACACGAGTCATCAGGGATGCACATCTATTTCTAATAATGGCGGCAAAACCATCAATATTATTATCTGCAAACATCCCTGACGCACTACTGCGCCACGGCAGCCGCAGCAGCACTCTCAGTGCATTATTGTATTGAACGCGTAGGTCGCTGTATGTCCGCTTAGTAAAGTTGACCCACAGGCTGCACGTGTAGAAGGACTGACAGTAAGCTTTGAAAAGCGTTACTTTTACTGGCTTCGTACAACGTGCAAACCTGCGAGCCAGCATGTTACAACGGACAGCCAGCGACCTACGTTCCCTTTCAATGTCACAATTATCTTTAAGATCTTCAGTGACCCAGTGGCCCAGATACTTAAACTTGTCCACCCTTCGCAGTGGTTCTCCACAAAGAGCGACAGTTGGAATACACGAATATGTCACACTGCCTGCTTTAAAAACCATTAGTTCGCTCTTTGTGACGTTATATTTGAGCCCATGATTCACCGCATAGCATTCGCATATAGCGATCAGTTGCCTCAGAGCACCGATCGATGGGCTCAGCAACACCATATCGTCAGCATAACTAATATTGTTAATACACACACCGTCAATATGACATCCGACACTGGTGCTGCTGAGCTCGAGGATCAGCTGGTTCATGTATAGGTTGAAGAGCCTGGGTGAGCTGAGCCCCCCTTGCCTCACCCCGCACTCCAACCGATACACGTCCGAGTGCGAACCATTCCACTTCACGCTATTGCTTTGACTACTATACCAGTACTTAAATATCGACACTATTTCAGCTGGTAAGGTAGTTTCACATTCGAGTTTACGCCACAAAACATCGTAACATACAAGATCAAATGCACGTGACAGATCCAGAAAACAAGCAAAAATAGGAGTCTTCCTGTCTGTGTAGTATTGCACAGTCTGCTTGAGGCACAAGCTTGCACTCTCAGTTGACAGCCCAGGCTTAAAACCGAACTGGGCATCATGTAGTTCGAGGTGTTTAGCCAATTGCTTATCAAGCAGACTGTCCAACACTTTTGCTACGACAGTGGCCAGAGAAATGGGCCTGTAGTTGGATATGTCAGATACATCCCCCGTTTTATTTTTCACAATCGGCACTACCATTGTATACATTACGTCATCAGGTAAGTAACCGTGGCTAACGCACAGGTTAAAAAATAAAGCCAGCACACGCGGCAAGTGTCCCCCCGCATACCTCAGGTGCTCGATGCTGAGGCCATCATGACCTGGGGATTTACCCCTCTCCATTTTCTTTATGATGGCTGATATTTCTTGTGCCGTAAAAATAATAGTAATGTCCCCAGAGTTGCCTTCAGCATCAAACACCTGCACAGGTCTAGTAAGAGGTGACTCAATCTGGAAATGACGCCGAAATGCATTGGCTATATCCGTCGCCTCGTGTACGCCCGCCACGCTCACAGGGGGACTCAACTTCGGATTCAAATTATTTGTTGATTTCCAAAATGATCCAAATTTCTTATTAGTGTGATGTTTGGCTAAAATATCCATTTTTATCTGCTGTTGGTTATCTTGACAATATTTCAGATTGGTCTTAAAGGCTTTCCTAGATTGACACATTTTATTGTAAACATAACCACTAGCAGGTTTACCATAAAACAACCATGTTTGATAACACAGTCGAGCCTCTCTGTGAGCGTCACGAACATATTTGTTCCAACCAGGTATGTATCTCTTGCTATTATGACGCATCTGTTTACATAAATAAGTACGTTCGGCACCTTCCTTTAAAATGCTTACCAAACTGCGATACATTGTATCTAACACTTCCATGTGATTAGCATTAGAACACATTTTATGCGCACAATACCGAAAATCATCCGGAAAATCTATTAATTTTAATTTAGAATTACAAAATTTTGAATATTCATTTATTTGATTGGTATCTCTTTCACCCCATATAACCTTATTGCAAGTATAGATTGGGTTTACCAACTTAGGTATTATTAAATCAATATTACATTCAATTATTAAAGGAATATGATCTGACAAATAGACTCCATACAAAACTGACGCGTCTACAACTAAATGTCGAGCCGCACTGCTCACCACACAGTGATCAAGCCAGCGCATTGCACCGTTAGCGGTACTCTCAAACGTAAACGTGTCCTTCGGAAGTAGTTCCATATCAACACACGACCACGATTGCTCCCGGCATACAGTTAACAATTCATTTGAAAAGCGCTCACCTGGATGTGCGTTAAGATCACCCAATATAAACACTGATTCAACATTACTGTTCTCAATTATAGCAATAATTTCACTCAAGCACTCCGTAAACTCAATTAGATTATCAGACGAGTTGGTCGGCATATACACTGAGAATATCAATAGGGAACGACCCGCGTGCTCAATCCTAATAGCCAACAAACGATCACTATTACACTGCACCACTGATACCACCGCAAAGGCTGATTTCCTCCACAGAAGCGCAACTCCACCATACGGTCTTCCTATGAGAACTCCAGCAGACGTATCGACGGCGGACTTGCCCGCATACGCGAAATCATCATCAATGTCATTCTAAATTTCAAAATAGCTTGTCCTCATTGGACAGATTGAGACTAAGCTATGGACACGCCATCTACAATCAGCTTTGACCAAAAGTCGAATTCTTCTACATATTTTTAACTCGCGGATAAATATATTAGCGCGATGCAGGATTCGTTCATTTGAGTTATAGATAGCGATAGCGTATGTTTTGTCAACCTGGTTATGTCAGCTACAACATAATTTATTGGTGAGGGAACTAGATATCTTAAAACCAACAAAATCGAGACCATGTGACTCCTACACGGGGCTCATGTGATGGATCACGACCCACTGGTCTGTATCCCAACGATTGGACATTGGAAGAAAAAGGGACTTACAGGAGGATGTAAATCATGCGTTCCTTCGATAACAGCCTTCAGCACGCTGGTTCAGGCGATATTTCCACCAAGCGTCACGAGAGGAGATAGTTTGAGGATTCACCACACAGCACCAATAACTTGTCACTTTTAGTGTATACGTGTCGCCAGTAAACGAGCGGATTTTGGAGTGTATGAGGGCGGGGGTTGTTCGATTGAACGGAACCGGACAGAGTGGGAGTAAGGAAGGAATCGATTTTGATTGGAAGATCCTTCTCGAGTGAGCTAATAAGTGAAGTGTAATACAGTGTTGCAAGTATGCGTTTATGATTTCAATGGATGATTAGATAAAATTAATAATAATAATAATAAGTATAGATAAAATAATGCGAATGGCGCAGACAGACATTATAATCTGATTGTGGATGTAAAAACTTTTCTACAAAAAGAACATAAAAGGCTACTCACCAACATAGGGCACATATTTGATGACGACGACGTGGTCAGGCTTCTCACCCTGCTTGTACAGGATCTGGTTCGACTCCACCATGTCATCAACTACGTTGCTCTTTGAGATCTGCAAACATACATCATTTGTTGAGCTCCCTTGAGTTCTGAGTTGAGGTACACGGAAACTTACAAATACGTACACCACTACTGCATGGTTCTTACCTCAAAAGATCATCTCAGACACTAATCTGCATATTATGATCCTCATATGACTGAACCAAGACAATGGTGTCAATTCTGTTGTGCACAAACTAACCTTAATTTAGGCTATTGCTATCTTTTACTAAAAGGCAGTGCGAGAAAAGGACGGCTATAGCTATGAACTAAGTTAGAGCTGTCAAACTAGTTTATGCCTTGCACTTCACCGTGTTTTTATTTCGACATGTTTTTACGTGCACCCTTCGTTTGTATAGAAATATTAGTTTCAACTAAATTTGACAGCTCTAAATTACGTCCGTCTCTTTCTCGTTTTATTAGAGAAAAAAAGATAGCAATAGCCTAAATTAAGTTTAGATTGTGCACAACAGAATCGATACCAATGTCATCATCTGCCTAGCATTTTTTGGCTTCCAGTCTAACCGGATGCAGCTGAATACAAGTATTTTACATGGAGCGACTGCCTATTTGACCTCCACGACCCCGTTAGGACTGGGTGATACGATACCCCTTGGTAAGACTGGTTGTCAGACTTTTTGGACCACTGACTACCTGTAACGACTGTCAAAGATCTAGAAAATAACAGCCGGGACCAACAGTTTAACGTGCTTTCCGAGGGACGGAGGAAACCCGGTATGTAATGGGTGGTCACCCATCCACAGACCAACCTAGGCAAGCACGGCTTAACCTAAAGATAGACCCGAGCGGCTGTTATTATTTAGCCACGAGCTCCTCCGTAAAAAAAACTATCAAGGTACAATATATTCTGAGATATACACGAATAACTAACCTCCTTCGACCGGAACTGTTTAGGAGCGGATAGATTCTTGCCGTCATTGTTACCCAAGTGGTTGTAGCTCACGATAGATACGGGCTTCAAACCTGAAAACACAAATTGTTTTATTGTGAATAAGCTAATGATAGACAAGTTAAATTTTAATAATTATCTTTCTATTTCAAAAGGAGTTTTTAAAAAGAGTAAATGATAGCGTGTCGATTGACAAGGTAGAATGAAAAAAAATCCTGTTGCGCCGACCCCAAATAACATAAGGATCTTGTTGGAACACAGTTTTATTTTGTATCTGGTGGGATTTCTCATGGAAAAAATTACTAGTACCACATGTGACTGTTCCTAAATTACCCTAGGCTGATAAAATTTTCGTTTTTTATAATCCATGCTAATATTAGTAGTTGTTCACTAGAAACACTATAGTTAGGGCTTAGAATAAAACCACCAAATTATCAGTAAGTAGATGAACTCTAAGGCTACGTGTGCTCGCTGCCCGGGATAAGTGTGGACTACTCAAACAACGGAACCTCTTAGCTCACGCTACGTTTATTAGTATATCACGGTCAGTTTTCCCCTAGTCTCCGCCAGATAGGTAAGAATTAAAGGTCATTAATCCGCATACATTTATTCAACTAGGTATATAATTCCGAAAACGGAAATAATGACATAAACTTGTCCCGAAACGACCTTTATCGTGATCGTTTACTTTTTATAGTAATAAAAAACGATTCATTATGTGTTGTCTGGGTACCTACGCAGAGAAATTAAGGAAAGAGCAATGACCTTTAATTCTTACTTATTTGGCAGAGACTATACCTTTCGTCGTCTATTTAAAATCAGAAGGAGAAGAGAGTTTCAAAATCTTTCTTTGTAACAAAAAACCCTAGCTAATGGTGAGTGGTCACCGCCGTTTATAGAGATTTGCAATATTAAAAGCATTGCAGGTGCATTGCGATGTCAGAGATAGAGAAAGCATTTCATGTCTCATGAACCTACACCCTTTAAAACTAATTCAGCACAACACTCTCCTTTAGTCTCATCTAATAGGAGGCGAGCCTATTGCCATCAACCTAACACAAATCCAAGCTCCGGGCTGCTACCGCGAAATGCCTGATTGTAAGACTGAATATTATAAACAAAGCTGTTGAATGTGAGTGTAAACATGTACACTCTGTACCTAATAAGGTACACCTCTGCCAAACCCTTTTAGGATTACAGGCGTGATGATATGTAATGTTTTTTTTTTATGTTACAGCACCATGCTGAGATAGGGGTCTTTTGGCCTCGTACAGGACTAATTTCGTTTCTGTATTCTTCTTTATGTTTACGTTTTATTAGTTGTACTGATATAATAGGGTAGATGACAAAAAAAAACGTAAATCGTCTTAATTTTTTGTTTACGTGAAAATATAAAAAATATGTGTCGAATATTTTTTGGAAATCTATCTGACGGACTAATACGTTTCTACGTTTACGTTTCTACGTTCTACGTTTTCTCGTTTCTATGTTTCTACGTTTCGTTTTTACGTTTCTTGTCACACGAGTTTTCGACGCACCGTATCGACAGTGCGTCGAAAACTCGTGTGACAAGACTCACAAGCCCCCACTCATGATCTTTGAAACGTTTTATCTTCGTCAATTTTTACTAATTTGATAAAACAAAAAACACGTATCCAATATTTTTCAATAAGGTAACTGACGGATTAAACAGAATCATATTTTTGTAGTCAGTCGTTATCCCTATTTAACTTTTTTTTGTGTTTTGTCCTGTGCGGCTAATAAATCATCATCATCATCATCATCATTTCAGTCGAAAGACGACCACTGCTGGCATAGTGTCGCCACATTGACCGGTCCCGTGCGACTCGCATTCAGCGATTCCTGCAACCTTCACCAGGTCATCGGTCCACCTAGTGGGAGGTCTTCCAACGCAACGTCTTCCGGTTCGCGGTCGTCACTCCACAACTTTTCGGCCCCATCGGCCATCCGTTCTACGAGCAATGTGTCCTGCCCACTGCCACTTAAAGGAGACAGTTTTTTTAGGCCCTCTTCGAAGTTGTATAAATATTATTCATATTACACCAAAAAAAAGTGACCATTTTATTATAGTAATAAACGAAAGATTACATAGAAACGAAACCGGAATCTTAAAATTAAAATAATTAAGTTATATTATGATATTTTTTGCGAGTCAAATCATTCCTGTTGTGGTCAATGTCATTTGACAGAAAATACTTACGTAAATAGGGGCGTTTTTTCCGTTTACAAAAAAAAAGGACGGTATCCATTAGTAATAATATCTATCTGTGTGTGTCTGTGTGTTATCTTTCTGTGTATTAATGAGTCCTTGTTACTTGTGAAATAAATAAATTATATTATATTATATATCTGCTTTAATTATAATAGAATATAATATAAAAAGAAAAATATTAAACTGTGAGCTTTTTAATGCTATTTTTAAAGGTTTCTGCAAAAATCTTTTAGATGGTATAGAAAATAATCGTGGCACGGAACGTTGTAAATCCGCCTTTTTAGTGGTTGACAGACAACTTCATTTGCCATTTACTCTTTCTGTTTATTTCGATTTTCGAGAAAGTATTACTGCGATTTTTACGCATATAATAAAAACGACTTTATGAAAATGGCATCTGCTGGTCGTAGTGTCAATTGTGCAGTAAGATTTCAACGCAATGTGTGAATACAATTACTTTCAGAGACTGCTACAGACGTGTTATTGTTATTGTTTATTGATAGATTTACGTTTTCATTTTCGAATTTCTCACCATTCCGGTTAGACATGGATTAGCTAATATTACCACTGTAATCTAGAGATTATAAGGAATAAATCTATATACGTTTCATTAATATCTGCTACAATTTATGTGAGTGGCCTGTTCTCCAAACAAAAAAAACTGTCTCCTATGGCAATTCTTCGGGCTACGTGCTAATAAATGCTTCTTCTTTATATCTTTACTATCCTATACTGACCAGCGGACACGAGGAAGTCCACCAGGACGGACTTGAGCTTGGTCTGGCCGGACTTGAAGTCGTCCCCGGCCACGAACACGCCGCGCAGTGAGGCGCGCTCCACGACGCCGGCTACCAGCGTATTTTGTGGAGAGCCGTTGATGTATATACACTGGAATTGTAAGGAAACATAAATAATTTAACACTTTTCCAAAATAGGGAGGGATGATTAGATATGGAACTACGTATAATAATATAATATAATATAATTAATAATATTTAAACGCAATACCAAAATAATTTGTAAATCAAACATATTCTTAAGGTAGTGTGTCTTTATTCCGATTAGAATACAAAATATCTAGGATCCGAAATATATATTTTGAATGGACACTGATTTAAACAAGAGTTACGCGAAAAATAAGTTTTCTATAAAAAAATTAAATTCTCCATATCTCGTCTTTATATCGCTGTCCTTTCAATATATATATTTGGGAACATAGATTTTCTGTATTCCAATCAGAATAAAGACTCACTACCTTAAGAATATGTTTGATTTACAAATTATTTTGGTATTACGTTTGTATGAACTGCGCATCGGTCGCCGGCTTCTTCTAAAGGACAAATTATCGGTTGGTTATCCATAATTGAATTTTTAACTTTTTTTTAATAAAAGCCCGAGCTGAGATCTTTTAATATAGATTCAGGAAGATTCGTCAAATTACAAGCCCAAAATTATCCTACCATAAAATCGATTCCCCGATTTGACGATTCTCCGGTACAGAAAGTCTAAATACAAATTCCTGACAAGTTAGCGACATGCAAAAATTATGATAAAATTTGACTTTACATTTTAGTTAGTACTATAACGATCACTAAAGCTAAACGCAGACCGGGACGGTATGGCAAGGAATTTAACCCTACAACTACAACATCCAAATTTAATTAAATGAACCACAACATGGGTCATGGGTGACCCCAAAATAAAAAAAATGATTACTTACAAAATATTAAACTTTAATAAATTTAAACAATTATTACAAGGTTTTTTGGATATTAATGGAATGCTTAAGGGAAAAAAAATTAGTACAAATCTGAAAATCTAGATACATTGGTGACAAATAGGTAACCTGTGTTGTGCACATATATTTTTGGAGCACTTAACACATTTCTCTCTGCCCTTCCTATCTTTGGCTCTAGTGCATAAATAGCAGCGGGAACTTGAAGTTGATCGAGCTTGGGCTACCTAGGTACCTTCTAACTCGGTTTTTGCGTCGCGTGCGATACCTTTAGGACCAGGTTGATTTATCACGATGTTTCTACTTGCAGTGCGTGTATTAGGAACAGTGAACGGAGTTCTTCGCCAAGTATAACTATTTTTGTCCATACAGAAATCAGACAGAAGAACATCATCATCATCTGATCCAGATTCAACATCAAACAAATCATCTTCATCGGAGTGTTCGGATATATATGTTCATTTTCTGCAGTTTCAGATCCATGGAGGTTTCACCTTCATATTCCTCCAAAAGTTGCTCAATTTCATTACTTTCAAGGGCTCGTGACGTTGAGGCCATATTGAAAGATTATTCGTGAAATAAACGTGAAATCACACAACAGTTAATCACAAAAAAATAGTTTCGATAACCACAACACGGGTCGCGGGCGACCCCAAACTGCAATATCTCCGAACCTAATGAGCATGCGCACCCCGCCATGCGTCACGGGCCACTGATTACCAATTACGGAAGGTACCTAGACGCACAGTGTTGTAGGTGCAAAACTCGATAAATAAAAATAAAAATACGTGTGCGTGGGGTCACCCATGACCCAATGTTGTGGTTCTAGGGTTAAAATTTTGCCAATGGATATTCAAACGTATTCAAATAGAAATACGACATAAATTGCTATGCTTTAAAGTTATCCCGTGGCATGCCACGGCATCGAAAGGGATTTGTATTGAAAGACGCGCCACGGTCGTATTGCTATATCAATGCTAGTTCAGAAGAAGAAGAAGAAGCCTACTTGTCGCAATCAATGCGGTACTAAAATCAAAGCATTTATTTCAAGTAGGCCAGTTACAGGCACTTTTGAATTGTCGAAACAAAGATGAAAATAAAATGTAGCTACAGTCCCAGTCACAAAACTACCAGGACGGTATGGCAAGGAATTTAAAATTTTGCCAATGCACATTCAAACGTATTATATAATAATAAATAAACCATTTATTTCAGGTAACAAAGACCCATAGATAAATACCTTAGCCTAAAAATACATACTAATAACAATTTTTGTTGGTTAAGCACTTAAAAAACTATGTTAGTACTATGACACGCGAAGTGGTGGCGTCGTGTTACGCTGCGCGGTGTCACGTAACCTGCCGCGAAACCGTCGGTAGACTACACCCTTCGGCCAAAACTCTTGAGAAACTTGTCGAGTTGTTGTGTCGGAACTCGCACCACAAACGAGTTGATGTTGTGTTGCGGCTCCAACTTCTCGACCCTCAAGGTCCAGCTGGTCTTCACCTTCAAGTACTCTACGATCTCCTCAACCTTCGTCGTGGAGTGATGCAGTCGGGACACAGTCCTTGGTACGCTAGGGAATGGGCAACTACAGTACTTTCACAGTTTTTATGTCTTGTGATTGCGACTGTGGCTACATTTTTTTTTTTATCGTTGTTTCGACAATTCAAAAGTGCCTGTAACTGGCCTACTTGAAATAAATGCTTTGATTTTGGTATCGCTGGACTCAGCAGCATAGTTGGTCCTGACAGTCCAGTACCGTATTGATTGCGACAAGTAGGCTTCTTCTTCTGAACTAGCATTGATATAGCAATACGACCGTGACGCGTCTTTCAATACAAATCCATTTCGATGCCGCGGCATGCCACGGGATAACTTTAAAGCATGGCAATTTATGTCGTATTTCTATACGAATACGTTTGAATATTCATTGGCAAAAATTTAAATCTCTTTCCTTGCCGTCCCGGTCTGCGTTCAGCTAAAGGACGAATTTCCTCAACAACACTAAACATAATCAACATATCTAAACCGCGTTCAAGAGCTGCCAAAAGGCGCGTATCCACTTGAGGCAGCCTCGGGTCGAGCGGCTGCCTCGACCGGCGAGGCTGCGCATGTGGAGACGCTGCCTCAAACTAAGGCATGCCGCGACACGAGGCATATTCGTTGCCGCGAGCCGAGACATATTTTGTCGGTTTTTTGCCGTGCTCAAAGGCGCCTCAGTCCAAGCCATGCATTTGATGGAGACGGGCGTGTCGCCTCGGATCGCAATGGACAACGAAACTAGCATTAAACTGAAAAAAATATATGAGCTTCACCGTGTTCTCTGGGATCCATTACATAAAAAAAATTACGACAAAAAAGTGAAACAGGATGCGTGGAATGGGATTGCAGTGGACGCTATCAAGAAGAAGATGACCAGTCTCACAGGGTCATATCGACGAGCAAAATCAAAAGAATTAACACGGGATCAGGTATTTTGTGCCATTTCGTTTTGGCTTTAAACTGTACACGTTGTGGATCAAGCTGAGGCGTGTCGCCTCGTATTGATCCGTAACGTGCCTCGAGGGAGCGAGCAGCCTCAACCTGAGGCGTTTTGCTTCAAGTCGAGGCTGCTCAGCCTGAGGCTGCTCTAATGGATACGCGGCTAATGTCATCATTGAACGGAGTTTAGATGTACCGATCGAAAAATGCGAACTAACTATAATCCAATGAGTACTCACGGTTTCATCAATGGCGGCGAGCGCAAAGATGGTGGAGGGCGATATCTCGGAGTTGTTGTCGCGCAGCGCTCGCTCCAAGTTCTCTGAGGTATCGTGCACGCCCGCATGCACCTCGCAGAACCTAGCACAGAAGAAAACAAACTATAGCTAGAAAAAAAATCATCACAATGGGGTAGATGACACACCAATCAATTGAGATACTTTTTAAGAGCTGTCAAAACGCGGTTCTCTCATAGATTTTGTATGGCAATAGCAAACTGTGACGTCACTGTTTATTCAACTCAATGACTCAACTATTTATTGATTTCAAAGCAACTTAAAAATCTAATTTGGCAATTATTTGTAAATATCGGGTTTTCAGGCCCAAAACAAAGTGTTTTATTTGGAGATTGGTGTCTTGGAATTAATGTTTTATGGGGTCATCTACCCTATTATCTGCCTAGCCTTTTCCCAACTACATATACATTGGGGTCGGCTTCCGGTCTATCCGGATGCAGCTGAATACCAGTATTTTGCACCGAGCGACTGCCTATCTGACCTCCAGAACCCAGTTAGTACTGGGTAATACGATACCCCTTGGCAGGAATGGTTATCGGCCTTTGGGACCACTGACTACTTGTAACGACTGTGCAAGATCTACAAATGATAGCCGGGACCGACGGCTTAACGTGGTTTCCGAGACACGGAGGAAACTCAGTATGTAATAGGTGGGCACCCATCCACATACCAACCTAGGCAAGCGCGGCTTTACCGGAAGATCGATTCGAGCGGCTGTTATTATTTAGCCACGAGCTCCTCCTGATTGTTAGGTCGCCGTCAGAGGTAAAATAAACTGAAAGAAATATATCGTCGTTGAAGATCTAACACCACGTAAGTCAAAAATAGCAGCTTTACAGGAGAGTGCAAAAATTGCATAAATACAAAACCTTCATCTGTTAGCGAAGTAGACACAGATGGCGTCAGACCGATTCGGTCGGGCTTCACAGACGAAGGGAGTAATGGTATAATACCATTTTATAATTTATTTTCATTACAAATTAGATAGGGACATTGCTTGTTACTGTGATTGGCTGAACCAACGCGTCTTCCGATCTCTAGCAAACGGCAGCAAAAATCTAAATGACAAAACCGCTTGAAATGACTTACGTGGTGTTAGAACTTCAACGACGATATGTTATAACTATTTGAACCATACATTTCAACTGAATTATTTCATTTGAATAAAAGTATTTTGAATAAAAATATTTAAAACCATTGTGTATTTGTAAAAATAACTAAGTTTTTTACATTTAAATACATTTAAAAAGCTGTTCAGCACATCTTAGACATTCGAAGTAGTACATTGAACTTTTCTATTTTAAGAATTGTCACTTGCAAAAAAATATAACTCGTCGAACCATTAGTTTTTGTATCGCGGTAGGACAATAACTTTTCTTACAAGATACTATTGAATTTCGATTCATGAATACACTGCTGACATGAATGGGTAAATGCTGACAAATATCGAACAGTCTCCTCGATATTTTGTAAATAAATATGATACTGAATCTACATTGTGTGCTGAATAAGGTATAATAATTGTTCTATGTAAGCTTTTTGTCTGCCGGTGACCCATTTCTCCTTAAATTTAGCTACCGGAAACAATTAAAAACAACTATTTCGGAAACAGTGTTTTCAAGACTTTAGGGACAAACTTTAACTAAATAAATTGATCGCGACATTTTATAAATATTAAAGGGTGTAAAAAAACGGGGCTATTTGGGATTTTGGTGGCTATTTGGCACCATATAAAGGGTGTAAAACACCTCTTAACGAAGCCATAAGGCACTTGTTCTCAGTCATTTCGATCATTTTCTTGTTCTACACCATACCTGGGAACCTTCTAGTTACGGAGATATTGGGGGTCAAAGTTCCAACTTCTTTTTTTAATACAAGGTTTTAATGTAAAAGTTTTACTTTAAACACCTCCACGATCCCCACACTATTCAATCAATCCATCAGCACAATGTTTTGAGTGCATTACATTGAGTTCTACCACAAAACATGATTTTTCACCCCCAAAAAAAAGTCGTTTCCCAGTAATAATTTTTGCGTAAAGTTACTTAGTTTGATGTACAGAATGCTTGGTTGACGGCTTCGTGATGAGGTTGTTTACAGCCTGTATTAATAGTAGTTTGACGCGTAGGATTAAAAGCCACTAGTGGAGCCCTGACACACCAGAAGGTGACGCGGTAGACCTCGCAGGAGATGGCGGGACGAGCTGGACAAAACCAACGACCAGTGGTCCATATTGGCCCTGGATCGAGGAATTAGGAAGTCATGGAGAGAGGCCTTTGCCCAACAGTGGGTTGTTACAGGCAACCAGTAACAGTATTAATAACATATCGTGACTACCTCGTTGGTCTAGCATTAGGTCCTGAGTTCAGTTTCCAGGTTAAGCAGTGTTATTGGGCTTTTCCATCAGGACATCTTCAGTAGCAGCCACGGAGTCTGGATTTTGGAGTCGGTTGATGACAATAAGCTCGACCCCTATTACTTGGCACTTAAACATTAGTGCAGAAATGTGGGAACACTTTGCCCGACCTGGGAATAGAACCCAGGACTTTATGCTTGGCAGTAGCGGTTGCGCCCGTCCAGTCAATTAATGAAGTGTCTGTGATAAAATAATCTTCTATACTAATATTATAAAGAGGTAACATTTGTTTGTAAGTTTGTATGTAGGGGGTAATCTCCGGAAGTAATGAACCAATTTTAAAAATTGTGTCACTGTTAGAAAGCTACTTTATTCGTGAGTGCTATATTTTATTCCCGTACTCCCACGGGAACGGGAACTACGCGGGTGAAACCGCGGGACGTCAGCTAGTCTAATATAAAGCACATACCTTTCGGTGTTGGCAGTCCAAAGTATGATAACTTTGTCCAATTTGTTCTTATCACGAAAGTCTTTGATGTCGGCGCGCACTTGTAGGTACTGCTCGTATCTGGTGCCGCGGATTAGGTTGGTAGCGCGGTCCGCCTGGAACGAAACAAAACGATAGTGTTTGAAATGTTTTTTCTGTAAATAAGTCGTCCCTCAGTCTCCTTTGTTTCAACAGGTAGGTAAATTATAAAAGGCAGTGGGCAAAAATGTATGGGAGTTGATCCAAGCGTCGGCAAGGATTAATCATACACAGGGTGGAATTTTTGCATGCCACCTGGAGGGAAAGTACTCTAAATACCGGAGATAGCAACTTTTACTCAAAGGAAACATTACTTTATTTTTTAAAAGAAATTAATCTGCGTTCAAAGATTTTGAAAATTCGCGTGCCACACTCGGGAATCGAACCGGCAAATTAAAAAAAAAATAACACCCTGTACTTTTATGGCACTAATCGATAGGGTCAATCATAAGGATCAAATCTCTCTAACAATCATGATAAATTAAATAAAAGGAAAACCATGAAATTTTAACTTATAAATTCAATGGGACAACATAAAGCACTTTTACTCAAAGGTCCATCCAATTCCTTATGTTAGAACCTAATAAACAATTATCTTTTGACGACATGATAGGAAGATTGGAATTTGCACAAATAAACACGTGCAAATTGCAATCTTCTTCCTACAATTGTAAAGGTATGGCCTTTGAATAAAAGTGCTATAACGTATTAAATTTATCTCATTGAATTAATAACTTTAGATTTCATGGTTTTCCTTTCATTTAATTTTTAATATTTGTTAGAGAGATTTGATCCTTAAGATTGACCTTATCGATTGGTGCCATAAAAGTACAGGATGTTATTTTTTTGGAATTTAGCCGGTTCGATTCCCGAGTGTGGCACGCGAATTTTCAAAATCTTTGAATGCAGATTAATTTCTTTTAAAAAATAAAGGAATGTTTCCTTTGAGTAAAATTTGCTATCTCCGGTATTTAGAGTACTTTCCCTCCAGGTGGCATGCAAAAATTCCATCCTATATACCAAATGAAAGGGTACTACAATGTACTGTTCAAACATGCAGAAGGACATCAAAATCTGTCCGAGAGATTTCGAGAAATTATACTTAGCTTATTTTTGTCTCAGAAATTACTACTGATTTTTATTATTTTGTTTCATTGTCATTTTTTTTTAATGTTATTATAGATTAGATTAGATTGATTGATTTTTATTAGATTTTATTTATTATTATTTTAGAGTATTATAGATTTCTGCATGTGAGGTTAGAGTATTATAGATACATTTGCCCACTATCTTTTAATTCTGAAAAATTGGGTTTAAATAGACTTTAGCAAGTAATATTTTAAAACTAGACGAAGTCGGTATTACTCGGTTTTCTATCAGACTACTCTGACATAATTAAAGAAAGAAACAACTCAGAGGTAATAATGATATTCAGGTCTTAAGAGGACCATGCAGTTTAATCTTTTCAGGAAAGAACCACACAAATTTGAATTGATCTGCAGTCCAGTCAGTGCACGCATCGAGGGCCTAACTCACTAACTTTCGATTGCTAATTAAGGCCCTTCTAACTCTAAAATTAGCAACTATATTTGTGGTGGTTCAAACTTCGTTTGAAATACTGTTAGAATAAAGTTCTAATCAGCTTGCACTACAAAGTGGTTGTTATGTTCAGTCACTGCGGCCAAATAGTGCGAAATTAGTGGTTTTTTACGATTTAAAAAAAATCTATTGATTTGACTAAAAAAATTAAACACATAAGACCTGCTTTATAGTTAGTCCAGTTAGTTGAGTTAGTATGCAAAGTTTCATGATCTAATTTGAAGTTCTTTTTGAATACCAGCAGTTTGTTATGTTTTCGTCACAGATAGTACTTAACTTTACCATATCTTTATTTCAAAATTAATGCTGCAGTATTTTGGGCGTAACGGAGGATCATGCAAAGCCAAGAAACGCATCTTGGATGTAGAGACTTGCGTTACTCGCAAGCATCATTATTGCAACCGAATTTATTCGTTGTTAATTAGCAATCGAAAGTTAGCGAATTTGTCGTTATCTCTGTCGAGATTGCCGGCCCTGTGCGTAAACCATATCGACAAAGCCATAATCGGGAAGCTCAACTCAGCACTTGACGATTGAACAATACCAACGCAGCCTTAAACCCATCCTGGGGATAAGGTTTCTACCAGAGATGTGCAAAAAGGCGTAGCGAAGGATGTGCGTAATAGCGCTTCTTTTCTTTTGCCCTAACTGCTCATATCTAATGGAAAAGCCTTATGAAATGCGCGATAGCACGCATAATTAAAATTTTTCTTATGTTTTATTTGCCAATTTGCAGATAGATTTTTTTAAAGTTTTAAAGTTTAAAGTCTGCAAGTTGTATGTTGATTAAAATATGATTCGCGACCAGATTCGCGATAAGTTCATTTAATCCAATGAAAAATATTTAATGAAAAGTCATTTTTTAGGATTAAAAATGAGCTCTCATTTCCATCTTCAATAATATAAATTCCTTTCAAACATATTACCACTGTAAAATCTGAAGTTCACATCCAAGGACGAAGCATGGTGGCCATACATAATTCATGTTTCAACAATTTCCTGTCGCGATAACTTTACTACGTGTAATATTGTGAATGGCCAATCATTTTCCTCATACGTAGCTAACGTAGCCAATATATTGATAAGGAATCTATCAATCTTTTGAATTATTCGTTGAATATTCATGCAAAGTACTATTCGGGTCAAAACTGTTATTTGTATTAATGACGTAACACCTTCATCATCTACAGCCTATAAAGGCCTCCTCTTTATGAGAGGGAATGTGCTTATATAATCCACCACGCGGACCCAGTGCGGATTGGTAGATGTCACATGTCTTCGAATTTTTTTGGTTCTAGGACATGCTGGTTTCCTCACGATGTTTTCTTTCACCGTTTTGAGAGCCGTGGTGATGAAATAAGTTACACAAAGTAATACGCCTGTCTCGGTTCGAACCCATGCCTTACTGTTCGTAAGTCGGGGCCGCCACCACTGGGCCACCGCTGCTCTCAATGACGTAACAAATAACAGAAAAGAAAGAAAATGAAGAACGTGTAGAACGAACGAAGGCGCAGAAGGCCGGCCGCCACCACTGGGCCACCGCGCTGCTCTCAATGACGTAACAAATAACAAGAAAGAAAGAAAATGAAGAACGTGTAGAACGAACGAAGGCGCAGAAGGCCGGCCGCCACCACTGGGCCACCGCGCTGCTCTCAATGACGTAACAAATAACAAGAAAGAAAGAAAATGAAGAACGTGTAGAACGAACGAAGGCGCAGAAGGCCGGCCGCCACCACTGGGCCACCGCGCTGCTCTCAATGACGTAACAAATAACAAGAAAGAAAGAAAATGAAGAACGTGTAGAACGAACGAAGGCGCAGAAGGCCGGCCGCCACCACTGGGCCACCGCTGCTCTCAATGACGTAACAAATAACAGGAAAGAAAGAAAATGAAGAACGTGTAGAACGAACGAAGGCGCAGAAGGCCGGCCGCCACCACTGGGCCACCGCTGCTCTCAATGACGTAACAAATAACAGGAAAGAAAGAAAATGAAGAACGTGTAGAACGAACGAAGGCGCAGAAGGCCGGCCGCCACCACTGGGCCACCGCTGCTCTCAATGACGTAACAAATAACAGGAAAGAAAGAAAATGAAGAACGCGTAGAACGAACGAAGGCGCAGAAGGCCTCCCACTAGTTGGACTGAAGACCTGATGAAGGTTGCAGGGACCCGTTGAAGGTTGCAAGGGCCGGTCAATGTGGCGACACCTGGGGGAGGCCTATGTCCAGCAGTGGACGTTTTTTGGCTGAAATGATGATGATAATGATGACGTGACAAACGGGAGTTTTTGCAAGATAGGTTATTCGGGCTGAAAAATCTTGAACCTAACGCTTTAGCGATAAAGTCGAAAATCTATTAAAGAAATTTGAAAGATTGTAGTAGCTTGATGTGCTGGTACTGACGCTAGTCTGTACATTGTAAGAATAAAATGTATTGCACGCGCCGCCCATCAAATAATCCACATATTATAGACTGTTCCTTCAAGGCTAATGATCGATCCAATACTATTTTTGGCACTTTCTATCACAGTTTTCTAATCTGTGGTTCTATAGTAACATGGGATATTTGGCAATCCCTTACTGTGGCGGTGCCAATTACTGGGTTATAAGCAGAGTTATGAGGCGTATTATTTCATCGAAAGTAGATTTAATTAATTGTTGATTAATATATAGTAGGTACTTACTAGCTGGTGCCCACTACTTGCGTCTGCGTGATATTATAATTTTAAAAATATTGATGGGTTTTTGGTAACAATTTAAAGGGTTTTACTTTTTTATGCTCTGAAACCTAAACCTTTTTCTAAAATAAAATTCAATTAAAAGACAATTAAGTTACTCCTTATAACATCAACTATCTGCGAGTAAAAGTCCCGTCAAAATCGGTCCAGCCGTTTCGGAGATTAGCCGGAACAAACGACAGACAGACAAAAATGTTTTTTTTTTTTTGTGATAAGTATCGTATGAATATGCATTTAGTAAAAAGCTGATATTATATAGAAAATTTACAAACGGACGCTTAAATTTTATTTACATTATACTTAGTATAGATGATCTGTTTCTGTAGGTCACTTCTTAAGATGCCACCAATATTTTCTTATCGTGAACATCGAGATCTGTTTTCATTTAGTTGACATGCAGGTCCAGGGAAACGCCAAAATGCAGTATCTTTTCTTCCTTTCTATAATTCACTATTCAGAACAGCAAACACATCTTCGTTTGTCCCTCCCTGCTTTCTCCTATCTACCTCCCAAGTTTGGGGGAAAAACTACTAAGGAACCTTGCGCTAGGCCTACTTAATTGATTGGTAACTTTCTAGCACCTATATTTTGAAACTAGAACACGATGGGTCGATTATTTTTCAAATATCGAAGAATCAGAACCCGCGAACTGACACTGTTTATAAAACACAACGTCGAAGGCAATGGAACATTTTATTATTCCTCTGTGGGCCATTCATAGACAATCGATCTTTGTAAACATACTGGCTGCTTATGATCAACAGGCGGCACGGGCTGACACGTGTATTGAAAAAAAAAATCTACACAATGGCGGTCATTGCTGTCCTTTCATTGTTGTTACCTTTGATTTTGCATTACAATGACCTTTATTTTAATCGACATAAGGTTTATATCAAAGGTAATTTAACACTCTCACCGCCATGTGGTACGCCGGCCGCCCACGTAAATTCTAGTGCAGCAAGCTATTACTGATTTTTTTATTTGTTGCGGCAGGCCATGTGCCCACATGGCCTGCCGCAACAAATAAAAAAATCGGCCGGCGCACCAAAAATTTACCGCTAAAACTTTTGCATTTTGCCCGCTGATAAAATATATGGCGTGTCCTGCCAGCGTGCCACTTGGCGTGCCGCAAAAGTTCTCTCAAATTAAGCTTGGCGGGTCGCTAAAGAAATGGGATGGGCGGCGCGCCGCCCACATGGCCTGCTGCTTTGGCAAACTGTATACATGCGTGGCGGTGGGAGTGTTAAGTGTGTACACGTGTTACAAGTGTGACACATGGTTTGATACATAATTAGTTATATATAATCTATGAATAGTCTATATTGTTTATTAATAATGAGTAGGCTTGTGTAAGCTCTTGCGAATAATAGAACTTCTATTACTCTGTATTCAATAACAAATAACAAGCTCTTTAAACTAATGACTAAATTTGTTGTTTTGGAAAATTGACACGTGCACAAGTCCAAAGACAATTATGTTTTACCATGGTTGCATACTTATCATTACGCCTGCAAACCGCGGTTAGGCAGAGGTGTGCCTAAAATAGTACACATACACACCCCCCACAAGGGTAGCCCGCGAAATTCTAATTTACTTACGTTTTTAGGGTTCCGTAGTCAACTAG
Source organism: Xestia xanthographa (assembly GCA_905147715.2). NCBI lineage: Eukaryota > Metazoa > Arthropoda > Insecta > Lepidoptera > Noctuidae > Xestia > Xestia xanthographa. The sequence goes on along the minus strand of LR990660.1, from coordinate 7,094,562 downwards.
GAACCCTTATAGTTTCGCCATGTCTGTCCGTCCGTCTGTCCGTCCTCGCTTAATCTCTGTGACCGTTAGCACTAGAAAGCTGAAATTTGGTACCAATATGTATATCAATCACGCCGACAAAGCGGTAAAATAAAAATTCGAAAAAAATGTTTTATTAGGGTAGCCCCCCTATATGTAAAATGGGAAGTGATTTTTATTTAATTTCAACCCTAACGTGTGATATATTGTTGGAAAGGTATTTAAAAATGAATAGGGGTTTCCTAAAATCATTTTTTGATAATGTCGGAAATAAGCGCTCCAAAAGTAAAAAACAATTTGTCCCCCCCCCTCTAACTTTTGAACCATAAGTTTAGAAAATATGAAAAAAATCTGAAAAGTAGAACTTTATAAGGACTTTCTAGGAAAATCATTTTGAACTTGATGGAAACAACAGTTTTTGTACAAAAAGTTGTACAAAATAATTTCTGGACTAAGTTTGAAGTATATTCGTATATGCAAGCATTTTTTTTAACTTCGTTTACATATTTTATTTTTAATACGTCATAAATCGTAAACCGCAATTTACCTTTGTACGGAACCCTTCGTGCGCGAGTCCGACTCGCACTTGGCCGGTTTTTTCTTTATTGATCGAAGCGTTTTTTGCAATTTGCAAGCCAGCGACTTTTAAAAAGTCGTTCCTCGACCTTTATGAATTTGGAGGGTTGTATTGATGATTTTTATGATTATAATTCTGTAACTACATACGTCTTACAGTCGCGAACAATATTTTAATCAACATACAACCTAGCACTGGACTGCAAATTGCAATTTCGCGACAACATATTATTCTTCATTTTCGTAGGATTACAGTTTCTGGACTATTGCCAGAGATAGTTAAATCACTGATAATATAATACTTCGGCTATATTATAGGCGAGGAAGCTTGGAAAAAATGTTTAAATTTTCCATTAATTTAAGCTGATTTTATCATATTCAGATAAGTATAATTTATTTAACCTTCGAAGAAAATGTATAAGTACTATTTGTTTATTTGATTGATACTGCGTTAGTACATTTCCTATATGAAAATCTGTAGGTATGAAAGTTATGGTATTTTCCCCTTATCGTTTCGTAATATTAGTTCTAGCATAAGTACGGCACTTACAAACATTATCAGTGAGTCACCAATATGAATCGATAGCTAACCATTAGTTCCTTAAGAGTCCTATTACATTTTTTACGCAAATTCATGATTTTTGACGCAGTAATTTTCAGCATCAGTTAGATATTTTAATTATTTGCTTATGAATAACAATAGTGCCATTCTCTTTCTTGTAAGTTGGAGTTACACATTTTTATTTTTCTTTTCGTGTAATTTACTATAAATATTTTACGAACTCAGTTTGCAAGAAAAACCGTCGGCGATGGAACTTTGACGCTCAAATTCACATTGTTACATGCAATTCTTATAAAAGCTAAAATTACTGAAAAATAAGCTGAATGTTTTACTTGTTTATTGGAGTTTTAGAATTTCTTTAAAATCCTTGAATTTTCACGGAAAAAATCGTAAAGAAAGCGTAATTTAAGCCATTAATGTCTTGATTCAGCGTCCATAATATTCCAAATACTACAAAATTTTATCAAATAAATTAATATGATATAAAACTTCAATCTACAATGAATAAGTTTCATTAGTTTTCGTTTGTCAATATGATAAGACAAAATTAGAATAAATAAAATTGAAGTACTATAATTCTGCGTCAATTCAGGTCGCCTCCTTAGTCTCATGTCAGTCTCGCCTCTAATTTTCGTCAATAACAATGGACAATCATCCGGAGATCGCTATTATTATCGACTCGTGTACGCCGATCGAAAAAATTTGATCCAGGGAGTAAAAATCAAAAAATTGCGAAAAAAATGTAATAGGACTCTTAAAGTCACCTACATACTATATAACTGCACATTTGTGCAGTACAGTACCAAACGAAGTCGAGGTCTTAAACAAAGGAAGTTAAGTCTTAAAACATTTTATATCCTAAATATAGATAACATAACATTACACCTGTAATCTCCGAAGGGTTATGCAGAGGTGTACTTAATAGTACACCCACATTTCGCCAGTTATGTTAAAGTCCCATGTAATAGGGGGTGAACCTATTGCCACCAACCGTGCACAAATCCAGACTCCGTGGCTGCTACTGAGAAATTCCTGATGGAAAGACCCAAAAACACTTTGCCCGACCCGGGAATTGAACCCAGGACCGCAAGCTCAGCAATCGTGCACACAACGAGGCGGTCCTTGAGGTCGAGTCTTGAGGTATCCATAATATAATATTTCTATATTTAAAATTATATTATTATATACTAGCTGACGTCCCGCGGTTTCACCCGCGTAGTTCCCGTTCCCGTGGGAGTACGGGAATAAAATATAGCCTATAGCACTCACGAATAATGTAGCTTTCTACCAGTGAAACAATTTTTAAAATTGGTTCATTACTTCCGGAGATTACCCCCTACATACAAACTTACAAACAAATGTTACCTCTTTATAATATTAGTATCAGATATATATATATATTTAAAAAAATAATTTAGGTAGGAGATGTACATAAAATTTTTGAAAGAGAAATAGATACATAACTCAAAAAGAGAACAAAACACAGAAACACGACATAGAAAGAGATACCTACATAACACAGGTTTACTATAACACGGCCAAAAACTTGCAACGATCAACTTTTCTTATTTCAGTGATTAAATACCTCCATGAAACTTTTTACAGCGACCAAAGGGAAAACCTTTGTCTTTGATATTGGATACACTGGTTTAGCATCATCTGCCTAGCCTTTTCCCAACTAAGTTGGGGTCGGCTTCCAGTCTAACCGGATGCAGCTGAATACCAGTATTTTACATGGAGCGACTGCCTATCTGACCTCCACAACCCAGTTAGTACTGGGTAATACTATACAACTTGGTAAGACTAATACATGGTTTAGCATGAATGCAAAACTAGAGGAAACAAGCCACTATGGTAACGTGACGTAAGCTGTTTATAAGTTATTAACAACCAGGAAAACTGGCAGTAGTAATAATAGACAATTTGTTCATAAAACGATGTAGAATTTGGTATAATTGTTGTGTATAACTCTTTAAGAAGTGTTGAAGAAACTCAAGTCATTCCGAGAAATATCGTAATATAGGATTTAGATGCAGAAATGAATCAATAGAAAAACTACAACAAAAACAGAACTTTTATTATCGACGTTTACGCGTTTTAGTAAGTTAAGCAAAAGATGATGAAATGTAAGAATATAATATAGTTTACATTAACAAATAGACAATATCGATTACCGTATGTATTATTACTTAAAGTCAATGCTCCAGGGTAGCCCGCGAAATTCAATTTTTCTTACGTTTTTTGCAATTTGCAGGCCAGTGCTAGGTTGTATGTTGATTAAAATATCATTCACGGCTGTAAGACGTATGTAGTAACAGTATTATAATCATCAAAATCATCAATACAACCCTCCAAGTTCATAAAGGTGTAGGAACCAAAAAAAAAACAGAAGAAGTAATTTCTCTATGTCCTATGAAGATATAGAGAAGTTATTACTTGTACTAAAGTAAATATTGTTCATATTATTGTTATTTTTAAACTAGTTAGCTAAGATAGTACTTACACGTTTTATTATAAGTACCTTTTTACATTGGTACCAATAATACTAATACTTATGATATAATTGTGATTATTTAATCAATTAATGTTACCTCAAATCGCCTGAAACACAGGATTACCTAATTCAGGCTCAAAGCATGAGTGAACTTGATATAGATTTTAAAAAATCTGTAAACGTTTACCATATATTTTGCATAAATTTTATTTATTTATTTATTATAAATATATAAGCATAATAGTTATTTAAAACTTTACTACAATTTACCTTCATACAAAAAATCTAAATACAGATTTTGGGTAGCTTGGTGAATCGAACATCGCACATTCAATGCAATATTTAAATTGAGAACATTTCCCACCAGACCCTCTCCTCGGCGCATCAATAAAATCAAGGCGAGTGGTGTCAAGGGCAACTGCCCCCCCTGGACATTCTCCCGCTCTCCCCCCTATCACTCGCGCGACAAATCCTTTCAGCTAAAATGCTTTTCATTAGAATCTATTTCCGTGGGGTAAATGTACATTTACCTTGCTCAACCCTTGTCAGATATTTTCCTGTGGTATTGAGATTTATGATTAGATTGAGACTATGTTTTGTTGTGTTGCGCAAAGTAATTCAATATTGAAATAGTTTATATGCATTTACAGTTTATGGCATTACTAAAATCTTTCTTTATCTTTACAAATGAATAAGATTGATGCATCTGTTTGTAATTGCGAAATAATAGTTTTTTAGTTAATGCGTATGAATATATGGTACCTACATAAAACATTTTTTTTTTTTTCTATCCGTTTGTTCCGGTTAATCTCAGAAACGGTTGGACCGATTTTGACGGGACTTTTACTGGCAATCAGCTATCTGCCAGTAACATACCACACACGCACACCACAGACAAACTCAACTGGAATCATTAAAGATAGCTGAAAAATCCAACCATATCGTTTTTGTTTTATCTGCTAGTTAAATATGTTCTTTTAGTCTAAGATCCCTTAAAGAACGACCTTCACCGAGCTGGTTTATGGATGAAAAGTATTTTATATCAAATTAAACACGTCAAAAAATATATTGCAAATGGGTTGTCTAAAAAATTTCATAACTTTTGCATATTCTATAGCCTATAGAATATGCAGGGATCTTATACTATTTTGGTTAACTTTAGTCGACACCCTACGAGTGGATGCCAACGCATGTTTAAAATAAAATAGACACTTCTATTGATTTTGTTAGTTATTTTAGAAATACGGCCAACCCGGCGCCCTACTGAACTGTGTAGTGATCTATGGTAGTGGCCATGACAGTGGCTAACGTAATTGCATTTATACCTATTAGCTTCGATAATTTGCAGTGTATACAGTACGTAATTATTTACAAGGTCTAACGTACAGCGAAATTAAATGGCAGTCGCAAGGATGTCGCTATTGTAGGTAATGGTGTCGATTCTGTTGTTCAGAAACTAAACTATTTTTTTAATTTAGGCTATATCTTTTTCTCTCTATTAAAACGAGAAAGAGACGTACGTAATTAAGAGCTGTCAAATTTAATTGGAACCAATATTTCCATACAAATGAAGGGTGCACGTAAAAAGTGCAAGGCATAAACTAGTTTGACATCTCTAACTTAGTTATAGCTATAGCCGTCCTTTTCTCGCACTGCCTTTTAGTAAAAGATAGCAATAGCTTAAATTAAGTTTAGTTTGTGCACAACAGAATCGACACCACTATCTAAGTATCTACAATGATTTAGTTATTTTTTATTTATATTTATTAAACTTACACACTATCTTTACAGGTGTCCCCAATACGATAGTGGTTAGCGAGCACACACCAGATAAATAGTAAAACAACTTTGAACTTTAAGGTTGAATGTAGAAACAGTAAACGCGTTCTATGGGATTTCAAATAATAAGAGGTGTGTCTAGAAAATGAGGGATTTTCTTTTTAGCTTTTCCCTAGTCGCTGGATAGATGGCGCTAGGAGTAAGTATGATAATGCAAGGAACGGAACCTAAAAAAACTGATTTTAACAAAGCGCGAGAAATGTAGGTTATATTCGGAAGGTTAAGCAAATGAAAGTGTCAGTCAACGAGAGTATGTGACGTGACACAATGTTTTTTTTTCAAGCGTTTTGGCTTTAGTACCAACTATCATAGTAAGTTCAACGCCATCTATAGAGTTCTTGGTAATTAAGTTTTTTTTTAAAACCTCAAAAGGAAAACCTCTCATTCTGAAAGTATTTAAATCTTCTCGATTGGTTAAGTAACAGACAATCCATCATCGTCATCATCTGCCTAGCCTTTTCCCAACTGTGTTAGAGTTGGCTTCCAGTCTTACCGGATACAGCTGGATACCAATAATGTAACATGGAGCGACTGCGCCTGTCGCCCGAGTAAATACGATACCTTTGGTAAGACTGACTGTCAGCCTCGTCATCAACAAACTCGCATCCATTCTAATCTACACTAATATGAAGAGAAAAAATTGTATTTTTGTGTGTGTGTATGTTTGTAATTAATAAACTCAAAAACTACTGCGCCGTCTTTCACCATTAGAAAGCTACTTTCACCCTGAGTAACATAGGCTACATTTTATCCCCGTAATCCCACGGGAACGGGAACTACGCGGGTGAAACCGCGTGACGTCCGCTAGTATAATAAATATTCTGTTTCTCCGTCACGATTTAAAGAGATTTTAATAGATGTATATGGAATAAGACATGCTGTGATGACTGCGTTTCCACTAGAGATATGCACCAAGAGATGTGCATAAAACTAACCAATAGTTTAGCTAATATAGCTTAGCTCAAAATGTGAAAAAGAAGCATTACTTTATTTTTTGGTTTCACACACATCCCTACGCATCCCTGTTCAATGTTCATCATGTGAAAACGCAGCTTAAGGCGACTACAGGAGCTTAATTAATAACTGTATTTGTGGTGGTTCAAACTTCGTTTGAAATACTGTTAGAATAAAGTTCTAATCAGCTTGCACTACAAAGTATTTTTTTTTGCGATTTACAAAAAATCTATTGATTGGACTAAAATGTAAAACACTATGATGCTAATAAATATGTTGCTTGTAGAATTATTTGCCAAAAAATCAGAATGATCGCATGTATTTTAGTATGCTTTTTACTCGTTAAAAGAAATTTTTAGAGATAAGTCGTGATTTTTTTTATCGAATAAAATTTGTTGTATTATGTTTTCAAAACACTATCGTACTAGCAATATCCTGAAGAATATCATACATTTTTCTGGTTTTGCTTATTGCAATGAATCATATCCTTTTTTGCATTATAAAACTCGCGTATACCTCCTGTAGTCGCCTTAACGCTGAAATCCGGCAACGCATCACACACCCCTTACCCTTGACCGATCTTTTTATAGAATGCCAGTCAATATCAAGGATAACAGTTTAGATGGCAGCCACACTTTTCCGACGCGAATTGGCTATTTATCAACGGACCGGATAAAGCCGTATAAAAAGTAAATACGTCGATTTTTAGGGTTCCGTACCCAAAGGGTAAAAACGGAACCCTATTACTAAGACTTCGCTGTCTGTCCGTCTGTCTGTCACCAGGCTGTATCTCATGAACCGTGACAGCTAGACAGTTGATATTTTCACAGATGATGTATTTCTGTTGCCGCTATAACAACAAATAAAAACAGAATAAAGTTAATATTTAAGGGGGGCTCCCATACAACAAACGTGATTTTTTTGCCGTTTTGTCTAATGTATAGGATAATGGTACGGAACCCTTCGTGCGCGAGTCCGACTCGCACTTGGCCGGTTTTTTAATTAAAAATACATTATTATCCTTAAGCATCTTAAATTGCTTGCAACAAGCACAATCATTATGATTTACAGATTTGATATGAATAAATTAAAATCATCTTCTTTCTTTCTTTATCGTGTGGTTAGCGCTTTTAACCTAGTCACAGATAACCTAGTGTCAGAATTTTTCTGACGCCCATGGGCCTCTGACTTGGCTTTATATGCCGTCGAGGAACAGGCATGCTGGTAACATCTCTCAGGCATGCTGGTTTGGTTTCCTCACGATGTTTTCCTTCATCGAAGCAAGTGATAATCATACAATACGCACATGAATCCGAAAAAGCGTGTCTTGGGTTCGAACTTGAGACCTATGACTTGAAAGTCCGACGGTCACACCACTAGGCTATCAAAGTTAACTATAAAATTATGAAAATGTTTTAAGTGAAACGAGTCATCATCAGCCTATTAATGTTTGCACTGCTGGGACACAGGCCACCTCTCTATGAGAGGGAATGGGCTATAATCCACCACGCGGGCCCAGTGCGGATTGGTAGATGTCACATGTCTTTGAATTTTTGTTTCTAGGACATGTCGGTTTCCTCACCATGTTTTCCTTTACCGTTAGAAACGAGTGATTTAAATTAAGGTGAATGCTCCAGGGTAGCCCGCGAAATTCAAGGTTCTTACGTTTTTTGCGAAAATAAACGTGGAGGGTTGTATTGATGATTTTGATGATTATAATTCTGTAACTACATACGTCTTACACCCGCGAATAATATTTTAATCAACATACAACCTAGCACTGGCCTGCAAATTGCAAAAAACGTAAGAAAATTTGAATTTCGCGGGCTACCCTGGAAGCAGAAACTTAGTTTACTCCATGAAGTCTTTATACAGAAACATTCATACAACAAACATCACACCATAATCATGCCATGCACGCCTTTTGACGTCACTGCGCGTCACGCACACACATGACGCATGCAACGTCACGTTACGTAAGAGTGGTCTATTTCCAAGAATTACCGGTGGCCGGCGATTCTTCAGGGCTGTCCGTTTGTGTATAGAGTTTGAGCAAATCTTTGTTTGTTTGTAATAGATGTTAGTTTTAAAGGGAAAACGTCATAGAATTGTGTTGATGATTCGATCTCTTTGAAGTTAGCATGGCAAATGTAGCAGGAAAACAAAAATAGTACTTACTGGATAATTAGCCGTAAATTAACCGTAACATAAGCCGTGTGGTATCCGGCAGAGTAGAATAGAACCAACCCATTACACTCACGGGTGTCGTATAAGGCGACTAATGTCTGAGGTAGAACACCTTGCGCTTCCGTAGACCAGAGAATGGGCAGCAGCGTTTTCTGTTAGTCTTTCATCACTGCGATCTCCAATCCGCCTGCCAAGCGTGGAGATTACGGCAAATTCCTCCCATCATGGGAGAGGCTTATGTCCAGCAGTGGACGTTATGGGCTGTTGTAGTAGTAGTAGTAGTAGTAGTAGTAACCGTAAAAACCCAAAAAAACTTTACTTAATTAGTTAATTTACGGCTAATTATAAGCCTTGGTAAAGTTTACTAGGTCTTTTCTAACCAATTTTCGGGTTTTCTAGCTTTTTGCCATGCTAACTTCAAAGAGGTGATGATTCGTATGATTTTAATTCTGTCAATAGGTGATTATTTATTACGGACGGCAATATGTAATTCAATCATCAACTTACCACCTGATTTATTACTGTCCTGTAAATGGGGATGGATACTGTGGAACTAATGGCGCTAACATCGCTTGTACCAAACATCGTCATTGGTTGAAAATCTGTCAATGTGATTTTATATTTCAAAATAGTTTGACCTCATTGGTCAGATTGGGACTAAGCTATGGACGCGCCATCTACAATCAGCTTTGACCAGCCTTCCCCATTGCAAAAATAAAGATTGAAGAAAATATTTATATTGCGACCTTACCTGGCGCATTCACCTTAAATGTATATCAACTCTATTAAACCGAAGATTACGTCGATTTCAAAAAGATTAGTACTATTGGATATGTCATAAAATGTTTGAAGTTGTAGCGCAAACTGAATTTTATGTAACGGTTTTAATTTTCCGATAACACATACCTACCTATTTATTTTCATTCTCGTAAACGAAATTGCGAAACAGTCTAATTAAGTAGGTACGTAGAGTTGTTATTGTTAGTTTGTACTACTGTTTTTTTTATTTGATTAAATAGGCTTACTCGTGTCTTCAATCATGTCCTGAGAACAGAGATGAGGCCGACTATGGCACGAGCAAACCTAAGTGATGCCTATTAACTCGCGACTTTAGATTGGGCAAAACGTGTTTCCTATTAATATTGTTTACTTTAGGAAAATTTTAGGGTTGCGTAAGCGCAGATGTTGGATATAAATAGCTTCGTGGAATACTGAGTGCGCCAATGTCAGGAGGAAGGAGGAAGTTTAGTATTTCTGGTAATAAGTATTCTGAAAAACCGATTGCATTAATTGGAATTCCCCGGAGGTTCAAATATTACTAGTAAACTCGATAATAATAATATCTATACACGGTTAATTTTAGATCGTTCTGGAACCGAAAGCCGAAAGAAAAAAAAAATCCCAATCGTTTTGAGTTCGATGAAGGAGTTTATGGCTTTCGGAATATTCTAAAGAGGTAAAGTTCGTGTATTTGCAAGTTCTTCGGAACTCCTGGTCGGATTCCGATTTTATTTTCCCTCGAGTGACATAGGCAAAATTGGGTGGGACGTTTAAACGGCCAAGAAAATATGTCATCAGTACTTAATTAAGAAAAAATCCGTTGCTCCATACCTACATTTTGACCGTGTTGGGATTTTTGCAGGAAGCAGCAGTTTTTGATGTGAAACATTTATACTACTACTACTACAACAGCCCATAACGTCCCCTGCTGGACACAAGCCTCTCCCATGATGGGAGGAATTTTCCGTAATCTCCACGCTTGGCAGGCGGATTGGAGATCGCAGTGATGAAAGACTAACAGAAAACGCTGCTGCCCATTCTCTGGTCTACGGAGGCGCAAGGTGTTCTGCCTCAGACATTAGTCGCCTTATACGAAACATTAATAGGCGCGGGTAAACCAAAAAAACAAATGAAAATCGCGTGTTTGAAGCATAAGAATTCGACACGGTTTACAACAAGTCAGCTGGTCTCGGGGCACAAAACGCTTGGTTACAGTAGTCTACAAGATTTTCTTTTTGTGAATCGAGTCATTTTGTTTTTATTTTATGAGTTTGTTATTTATATTGACTTTTTTTTAAACATATTACTTGTACAAAATAATTTCAATGTTTCACATCTGCCAAGCGTCCCGCGACGCCTCACTTTTTTTTTTAATTATCGGTGAAAATTTTCCATTTGGGGGGAGGGGGTGTGGTTTGGAATGATGTACTGAACACGTAAAACTGTTTGTGCGTCGATGTCTCTTCCCCCCTCTATAATTTATGGTTGACATACCAATTTTGAAGTTTTTTTTGTAATCTAAGTACATAGTTACCATCATCCTGTTTTATTTATTATATCTCTTACACAAAAATAAGTTTTTTTTTTTACAGTTTTTTACTCGCCAAACTTTACAGTTTGATGGCGAGTTCACAGTTTGATGGCGAATCTTGTAATCATTATTTACAAGTCATTATGCCGCAGATGTAAATGGAACAGTATGTTGTTGTGTATTAATTTATGTAATTATATACACCTATTTAAATCAGCGTGCGTGTAAAATAGTAAAATAGTCTAGGTGTTAAGGAAAAATATAGCGTTCAAGTCGCCATAAGTGTCTTAGTTAATGGTATGTAACTATGCATTATTTATTAACATCACGCCTGTGTCCTCCGTACTCCGGCAGAGGTGTACCTAACAGGTTTTTGGTTCTATACTCTGTAGCATCGATTAGTGATCGATGTTCTGTAGTCATTAAAAATTTGTCGGGTTTTTTTTTTTTAATAGATAGAGTGCTTCAAGAGGAAGGTTTCAGTATAAAAATTTGTCCATTCCATTTGTTTAACTTTTTGTTTTATTTTGCACTTATCTCGATATTATTATGTAGTTTATTAGGGTTCCGTACCCAAAGGGTAAAAACGGAACCCTATTACTAAGACTTCGCTGTCTGTCCGTCTGTCCGTCTGTCTGTCACCAGGCTGTATCTCATGACCCGTGACAGCTAGACAGTTGAAATTTTCACAGATGATGTATTTCTATTGCCGCTATAACAACAAATACTAAAAACAGAATAAAATTCATATTTAAGGGGGGCTCCCATACAACAAACGTGATTTTTTTATAATAATTGGTACGGAACCCTTCGTGCGCGAGTCCGACTCGCACTTGGCCGGTTTTTTTGTTGTTATTATTGCTGTACAGTAAAAATGGGTATAATAGGAGTAGCAGCAAATTGCATACTTAGGTTTTTTTTTTTGCAAATTAAAAAAATCATACGCGTGTTGCGTATGATTTGAAATTCGATATTTAAAAAAAAAAGAAACAAAATTTGTTTTTCTTTGTTCTAATATGAAAAGTTTATTTGTTTGTAGCGTTTTTTGATAATAGATCATTTTTTTTCTAAGCTGTGGAAAAAATAAAAAATAAAGTAAGTGTGCCATAAGCTCCTACTCGGTTCACCTAATATACCCAAGTTTTTTGGAAAGTGATAAAAAAGTCATCCGGTATAAAAAAAAAACCCTAAAACAAATGCCTTTAACAATTACCATTAAAAGGAGACAATTTTTTTTGTTTGGAGAACAGGCCACCCACATAAAATTGTAACAGACATACAGATATTAATGAAACGTATATAGATTTCTTCCTTATAATTTCTAGATTACAGTGGTAATATTAGCTAAGCCATGTCTAACCGGAATGATGAGAAATTCGAAAATGAAAACGTGAATCTAACAATAAACAATAACAATAACACGTCAAATGTCAAATGAAGTTGTCAGTCAACCACCAAAAAGACGAATTTACAACGTTCCGTGCCATGATGATTTTCTATACCATCTAAAAGATTTTAGCGGAAACCTATAGAATAGCATTAGAAAGCTCACAGTTTAATATTATTAATTTTTATATTATATTATATTTTAATTAAAGCAGATATTAGTACCAATGGATACCGTACTTTTTTTTTGTAAACGGAAAAAACGCCCCTATTTACGTAAGTATTTTCCGTCAAATGGCATTGACCACAACAGGAATGATTTGACTCGCAAAAAAATATCATAATACAACTTATTTGTTATGATTTTAAGATTCCGGTTTCGTTTCTATGTAATCTTTCGTTTATTATTAGAATAAAATGGTTACTTTTTTTGGTGTAAGATATGAATATCCGCAACATCGAAGAGGGCCTAAAAAAAACTGACTCCTTTCTCCATTTATGTTTAAGTCTTAAGAAATAGGGGGCGAGCCTATTGCCATCAATCAGGCACGAATCTTATACTGAGAAGTCATCAAATCATCAGGCTACTACTGAGTTATTCCTGGTGAATATTTTAATAACATTGTGCCCGACCCAGGAATCGAATACAGGATCTCATAGTCAGCAGTATCACTTAAGACCACGAAACCAACGGAACATGTATTACGAATTATGAATGGAAGAAAAAATAGCATTTTTTGCCAACCCTAGTTTATCGTCAATTTTTAGTATTCAAATTACGAAGAAAAAATACGCGTCGTTTTGCATAAAACGGTTTATATTGGCTAGTCAATGAACTACGGGACTAGAGATGGGTAGCTATTCCAATAACTAGCCAAATAGCGGCTATTAATGAAATAGCCCATGGCTATGATATCCGTCAATACGAAAGCTAGCTATTGGCTGGCTAGAATACAGCACAGCAGCGGATAGCCGCCCCAGAGTATAATATAACTACTGCGTTTTGTAGCCGTCGCGATATTCGGTAGCCGGCTAGCCGGAGTAGCCGTTAGCTAGCTAACTAGCTGTGTGCGTGCTCACTGCGCTGAGTAGGTAGTGACGTAATGTGAGACGCGAGTGCGAACTTCATTCACATCGCACATCTCTTTCTCACAATAGACACAAAATAGAATAAAGAAAGAGAAGGCATTATACTTAGTAATTTCGTTCGGTTATTGTACGAATTTACGAAATACGATAGTTAGAAATTTATTAGTTAGTTACAGATTCTTGACTTGTAGCCGTGGCGAGGATCGAACTCGAATCGCAAGGCAATTTATTGTTATTCATTTCAATCCCGCTGCGCCGCTAGCGAGCGGTAGTCGTTAACAATAGCCAAGTAGCCAAAATAGCTGGCTAGCTAGCTGGCTATTCAACCACAAATAGCCGGCTAGCTAAGCTATTGAAATTTCGGCTAGTTACCCATCTCTATACGGGACACATGGCAACAGAATATTCACAACTAACAAACACAAGTACAATACGGCCGACGTATCTTGGCGAGTCGCAGAAGGTTGCGCAATAACTGTTTTGAGGAACCAAATGGTGGCATGAGGTGACGTGCGGGGGGCGGTGGTCTAGGCTAGAGATTGACCAAAAATAAACACAATCGACCCTTTATTCAATCTAATATCGTAATCGATTAGTTTTATTTAGAATTCATTGATTTTTGTTTATTTAGGATATTAAACGAAATAGATTTACAAAATATAGTGTATTTTGTTTGTGAATAAACGGGATTTCAATTGAAATTTTTAAAAAACTTATAAAATTTTATTTTCTCGGTTGAAAGACATGATTTACATAAAATATCAGTTATCTATTAACGACTAATTGAGTAACGACTATTTGAGAAAATTTAAAACCTTAAAAAATTAAAAATAAATATATTTTTTGACTTAATTTTAATCGATTTGAATAAAAATCGATAAAACAACACCCTCAGGAACGCGTATTGGACATCCCTATTTGATTTCTTCGTGAAGCTTCGTGCTTATTCGGCAATGCTCGATACACGGTAATATGTCTCAGTCACACGTTAGCATTGGTGTCGTTTTCGTGTTGCTATCTCTGTCTTGAGTACAGTCGGTTATAAAAGTTTTCGTTGTTATTGTTGTGAATTATTCATTATTAGTTATTATTATTGTTTAGTTTTTTTGTTTAGTGTTGAGTTTGTTCTATTTGCGGTATTTGCAAGTGTCAGTTGGCACTTATATTATTCGCCAAATATGCCAACCAAAGCATATTATGGTAATTTTATTCGTACATTGGTTTAATAAAAATAAAGACAATAACAGTTTTCTTCAGGAGTGTACATGCGCTAAAGTTCGCAGAGCCTGTGTTCAGACTCGCCAAGATACATCGGCCGTATTGTACCTACCAAAAAAAAATTAGGTATGTTGTATGAGTTTGACATGTATGTCGCAGAGATCAAGCTATCTTTTAGAGATCCGGCTGCAGAATTAGTGCGTTCATCGAGTATTTGCTTAAAATCAATGTTTTACGCATATTTATGATTAGGAGAATATATTATACAAACATCAAAAAAAGTTTGTGATCACTAGCTTAAGCTGATATATTTTTTAAAATTGAACTTTATCAAGAAAAAAACTTTGTTGTGTTTTTTTTTAAATAGAAATACCCTGCTTGAAATTAAAAAATAAAACTTTTTTTTATCTACACTTCTACACTAATATTATAAAGAGGAAAGATTTGTATTTTCGTGTGTATGTTTGTAATGAATAAACTCAAAAACTACGGCGTCGATTTCAAAAATTCTTTCACCATTACAAAGCTACATTCACTCTGAGTAACATAGGCTATATTTTATCCCCGTACTACCACGGAAACGGGAATTACGCGGGTTCAACCGCGTGACGTCCGCTAGTTTTTTTTTTATAAAAACGTAACAAAAAAAATTTCGAATTTTCAAAGTGATCACTAACTTTTTTTGATGTGTGTACCTACCAGGGTGCCTATCAAAATGTGGCCGCTAATATTTTAAATTAAATTATTGGTAATTGATTTTTCGGAAAAATATTTCATTCATTTGTTTTTTTAAAAAAATATCGTCCACTTCACGGCAATACACATTAAGACTGAAAAACCGGCCAAGTGCGAGTCGGACTCGCGCACGAAGGGTTCCGTAACATATATTATAAAAAAATCACGTTTGTTGTATGGGAGCCCCCCTTAAATATTAATTTTATTCTGTTTTTAGTATTTGTTGTTATAGTGGCAACAGAAATACATCATCTGTGAAAATTTCAACTGTCTAGCTGTCATGGTTCATGAGATACAGCCTGGTGACAGACAGACGGACAGACGGACAGACAGCGAAGTCTTAGTAATAGGGTTCCGTTTTTACCCTTTGGGTACGGAACCCTAAAAATCACGGTTGCCGTTGCGCACTTGGCCGCACCTCTTCGCAGCCAGGTGTAAACAGGTGTGATTTTGATACATTTATACGTTCATAACGTACATTTATTATTTAGGTATCAAATAAAATCTATTTTTTTCTGTTTATTATGATATACGGTTGCTTAATCAAATAAGGGTTGCTCGCTGTTAAAGATGGTAAATACTTAAGGTAGAGTGAAAGAGAGCTAGCGCGTAACATCACTAGTCAGACGAGAGCCAGCTGTACGACGCTTTGAAGCCATTGCACATGCGTTAAATGTTAGTGTTTAGATGCACAAATAAAACAACAGCGACACTGAAAGTTTTTAGAATTGGCCACTTGTAAACGATATACTTAATAAAAAAATCAGTTCAAATTTTGAAAATGGAACTCTTTGCCAATATTATTGTGTATGTAGGTATTTTATTAATTTGTCATTAAATCTGTGTTAAATTAAGTATCATCAAATTAATTAACGTAAAATAAAATTGATAAAGATGAAGTCGTGTTTTCTGTGAGACAAAAAAATCTCATGTACTTGACTTTGATAACGAATTAAGTGTAAAATCAAAATTCAATTTCATCTGCCTAGCCTTTTCCCAACTATGTTGAGGTCGGCTTGCAGTTTTACCGGATGCAGCTGAATACCAGTATTTTACATGGAGAGACTGCCTATCTGACCTCAACAACCCAGTTAGTACCGGGTAATACGATACCCCTAGGTAAGACTGGTTGTCAGACTTTTTGGGCCTCTGACTACCTAACGACTGCCAAAGATCTACAAATAACAGCCGGGACCAACAGCTTAACGTGCTTTCCGAGGCACGGAGGAAACTCGGTATATAATGGGTGGTCACCCATCCACCTAGACCAACAAAGGCAAGCACGGCTTAACCTAACGATCGACCCGAGCGGCTGTTATTATTTAGCAATGAGCTCCTCTTTAAGAGTTAAATCATTTGCACGCCTTAAAACGACAAGGTCTTTTTTGTATGATATTATTATGATTTTGACTATATCTTTTTATATTTGACAACTGTTTGCGGCGTTGCCACTTTTCAGAACGCACCCTGTAAAGTATAACGTCTATCTCAATATAGTGCAATTGCAAGCTGATTGCTGAACAATCACCTTTATCAAAACCGTGCGTAGGCGCACTCATTCATGCGATCGCTCAATTATCAGGTGACCGTGGTGAATCACTGACGCTGAACATAACTGTAACAGCTGAATTGTATGAAAGTGGCGTCGAATTACTGTATTGTATTATACTCATTCATTTGATTTTTACCCGATTGCCAAGGAAGGGTTATGTTTTTCGCGCGTATCCTGTATGTCTGTTTATTTCTTTACTAGTAGAAAACCGCGCTCGCTTCGCTCGCATATTAAGAGCTATATATCCCTCAAATGGCTTAGCATGATCCTCCGTTACGCCTAAAATACTGCAGCATTAATTTTAAAATAAATATATGGTAAAGTTGAGAATTAATGCTAAGCACTATGTGTGACGAAAACGCGATTCCATAAACTTTTCTCGATAGAAAAAAAATCCAAAGTTACCTCCAAATCGAACAATAAACCGCTGGTATTCAAAAAGTACTTCAAATTAGATCATGAAACTTTGCATAATAACTGAACTAGTTATAAAGCAGGTCTTATGTGTTTTATTTTTTTAGTCCAATCAATAGATTTTTAGTAAATCGCAAAATACCACTCAAATCCAATGATATTATAAAGTAAACCTCTTTTATTACTATAATATAATATCATTGACTCAAATAGCACTATTCGGCCGCAGTGACTGACGTAGCTGATTACAACTTTATTCTAACAGTATTTCAAACGAAGTTTAAACCACCACAAATAGAGTTGCTAATTTTACGGTTAGAAGGGCCTTAAGGCTGAAGCTTCAGAGTAGTCCGCGTAAATGAAATTTTCTTACGTTTTTTGCAATTTGCAGGCCAGTGATAGGTTGTATGTTGAATAAAATATTGTTTGCGACTGTAAGACGTATAACACAAGACGTACAACCCTCCAAGTTCATAAAGGTGCAAGAATGATTTTGACCTTGGAAAAGTAATTTTTCCACCTTTATGAACTTTGAGGGTTGTATTGATGATTTTGATGAATATAATTCTGTAACTACATACGTCTTACAACCGCGAATAATATTTTAATCAACATACAACCTAGCACTGGCCTGCAAATTGCAAAAAACGTAAAAAAAAAATGAATTTCGCGGGCTACCCTGAAGCCTTCACCTTAAATAACACTCTTTGACTTCTGTCCCCGAAGTACCGGGCCTCCTTCGACGGCCCGGTGCCCATGCCATGGCCGGCCACAAAGGATTATTTGTAATTGTTTTCTTTCGTACATTTAAGGGCGGGCATACCGAGCAAACGATACGTAATTCCAAAATAATGAGGGATTTTCTTTTTAGCTCTTCCCTAGTCGCTGGATAGATGGCGCTAGGAGTAAGTATGATAATGCAAGGAACGGAACCTAAAAAAACTAATTTTATAAAGCGCGAGAAATGTAGGTTATATTCGGGAAGCAAATGAAAGTGTCAGTCAACGAGAGTATGTGACGTGATACAATGTTTTTTTTTTAAAGCGTTTTGGCTTTGGCACCAACTATCATAGTAAGTTCAACGCCATCTATAGAGTTCTTGGAAACTAAGTTTTTTTTAAAACCTCAAAAGGAAAACCTCTCATTGCATTCGCTTGATCCCTTGCTACATCGTTATTACTTATCCTATAATTATGCAATTAATATCTAAGATATTTAAAGATTCACTCTATACATCATACACTTTAGAAACACGATTACTTTTAGTTTCCTCGATAGAAAAAAAATCCAAAGTAATCTCTAAATAAGGGTTCCTAGTTGACTACGGAACCCTAAAAACAAAATAAACCCTAAGTACACTACGATTCAAACTTAATGGCGGCTCGGAACATCGTACGTGCCGCTGCGCTGATCGCAATTTTTAGGTATCAGCGGGACGTAGAGGGGCGTGCCGGCGGGGCACATCCCCGCGCGCTCTCTCTCTCACCCGCACTCGACCTACGCGTCGTCGCTTTAGTGTGTGAGTCACGTCTGTATTCTGCACACGCGCGCGAATATCTGCATAAGTACAGGGGGTCTAAAATGGCCGCTTTATCAGAATCCTAATATGAATCACGTTAAGAAATGTAAATTCTTAAAATGGACTTTATAGTCATGCCTATAAAGTCCGTTTTAGGGATTTAATTTTTTAGTGAATTAAATTATTATTCTGCTAAATGTTAATTCTTAAAATGGACTTTATTATTGGAAACGGTGAACGAAAATTTTTTCGTTCTCCGTTTCCAATAATACATTGAATCAAATTGTTTCTAAAATTGAACGTCGCCGTCGCGTCGCAGCGTTGAATAAAAACCGTTCAATTTATGAACGGTTTACGTTGCAAGTTGACATTAGTAGTAAGTTTACTCGTTGACGAATTTAACTAGTTGATTAACCAGTTGACAAACGTATCGTTATCGTTAACGGAAAAACCATTAACGAGTCTTTAAGGCCCTACTTCGAAAATAAATCGTAACTCGATGGGCGTGACTTAGCCCCCCGCGCGGGAACGGCGAATGTAGATTACGCGGTCGACTGTGCGGTCACGTGGCATCGGGATAGTCAGAGAGCCCACGACACTAAATCTAGTTCGATAACACTCCCAGTGGCTAAGTGTTAGTGACACAGCCCGTGGCTAAATAATAACAGACGCTCGGGTCGATCTTCAGGTTAAGCCGTGCTTGCCTAGGTTGGTCTGCGGATGGGTGACCACCGGGTTCCTTCCGTGCTTAAGAAAGCACGTTAAGCCCTTGGTCCCGGCTGTCATTTGCTGATCTTTGACAGTCGTTATAGGTAGTCAGTGGCCCAAAACATATGACAACCAGTCTTACCAAGGGGTATCGTACTACGAAGTAAGTACTAACAGGGTTGTGGAGGTTAGATAGGCAGTCGCTCCATGTAAAATACAGTTATTCAGCTGCATCCGGTTAGACTGGAAGCCGACCCCAACATAGTTTTGGAAAAAGGCTAGGCAGATGATGAATTAGCCACGTTCAAATAATAATTTGGGAGCAGCGGTGGCCCAGTGGTGGCGGCCCCGACTTACGATCAGTAAGTCGTAGGTTCGAATCCAGGCAGGCGCATTACTTTTGTAACAAATCTACTTGCTCCTATTGAATAAAAGGGTAAGCAGACTTGTTCAATTTAAAATTTAATTAGGGGAAAAGATAAAAAATACAGCTAGTTTTTCAGGGCCAGAATAGCTCAGCGTCGGAGTAATAGTCCCAGGTGGATCTTTACTGGATCCACTTGGTAGTTTTTATATCTCAGCGAAAACCAAGCGGTTATCTGATGCTCATCTCATCAGATCCAAGAGTACCTTTTCAGCCGTCCGTCAGCTCGTTTCTCCAAAGTAGTCTTCCTTTTTCAAATATTAATTTTCTTAGTGTGGCCATCATCTCATCTGACAAGTGTAGTCGGCCAGGACATATCCATGAGTGCGTAAAGAATTTTATAATATAATTTAATATTAAGTTATTTAGTACACAATCGTAATAATCCACAAAATATAATGGCTAAACACATATTGATAAAAATAATTTAAATTTTACAAACCAAAAAGTAAATATCATAGACTAAGCAGAAACTAAGAGTTTGACAATTTGACGCTTGACGTAAGTGTCACAACATGAAAATTACAAGTTAATATTATTTTTATTTCAGCTATTTTTAAGTAAATGAATCGTATTTAGATCGATTTGCTGAGTGTAGAAATATAAACAAATAAAAAGGATGATGAATAGTATTATGAATGGTGAATATGAAGCGTAAATATAGCATAATACTATACTTCTTTGTGTAATTTATTTCATCACCACTGCTCTCAAAACGGTGAGGGAAAACTGTAGGAAAAATTGTGGACTGTATTAAAAAGCATCAATAAAATTACGAGTCACTGACACAACTGATTTAATTTGAAATCAAAATGTTAAACGAGTACAAAACCATAGATGAATTTAAAAAAGGTCGCAACAAAACCATCGTGAGGAAACTGGCATGTCCTAGAACCAAAAATTCGAAGACAGGTGACATCTACCAATCCGCACTGGGCCCGCGTGGTGGACTAAAGCCCATTCCCTCTCATAGAGAGAAGGCCTGTGTCCAAGCACTGGGGAACATTAATAGGCTGATGACGATGATTATGATGATGAAAGAAAAACCACTGCTGCATCTGCCAAACAGTGGAGAAAGTGGTTGCTACAGCGATTGAAAGTCGCCTTCCGTGCAGCTGGATTCAGCGTTTTGTCAGCGATAACCTGGTTCCTTTCGACTTGTACTGATTGAATACGCGTGCCACGGTCACTTACGAATATTTTGATTAATAGTTTTTTGCATTGCAGCATCGTCATTTCGTGTTCCCCAATTAATAATGTGACTAATTATATATATATATGTATATCATCATTCTGGGAGTGTTATCGAAATAGGTTTAGAAGTTGCATGGGCTCTCTAACTAGGAGAACCGAGTACGCACTTCTTGGGATTTTTGAAATATTAGCACACAGGCTTTTTTTATTTAGTACAACATGTAATAAAAAATAATTTAGAAAACACGCATGTTGTTTTACTACCTCTTTTCCTTTTTCCGCTCCAGCACAAATACAACAGTATTTGTTTTTAACTGCTATGAAAAGAACTTGACGAAATCGTCTACCTATAATAGAGAATATGCACGTAATTTCTTCTTCACCTAAATCAATGAAATACAGTACTATCAACCCAAGAAAAGTATTAAAAGTTAAGTTCAACTATTGTCGCACAAAAATAATATTAAACTCCTTCAATTTCTACGACAGTTCAAACGTCCGTAGCTGTCGCGGCCATGATATGACGTCATTATCCACAATCTGCCTTGTTTACATCTAGTTTTTTTGGCCTTAGTTTTTTTTTTACTGGTATTCAGCTGCAACCGGTAAAACTGGAAGCCGACCCCAACGTAGTTAGGAAAAGGCTAGGTAGATGATGATGAATAATTGTAGGTATGTGCTTTATTCAAGTAAAAATTGCAATATAGTACATTTTGATACAAGTGGAGAAAGTTTGTTATTGTATTCGAGGCGGAATTATAACACCCGAGCCGTAGGCGAGGGTGTTTATGAGTCGAGAATTGCAATAACAAATGTCCACGTGTATCAAACGACGTTTTTCAATACACTTTTGAAGAAATAAAATAAAATAACGAAAAATATTTTTGTCACGAACTATGAAACTATGATTTTAATTTTCTTTTTTTTTTTCGCGCTTTAGTTTCGCCAGGTTGAAGGAGAGGCAATGGTATGAAGCCGTTAAACAGCCTAATATAAAAAATAGATTTATTTTATATTTTTGAATTCAGAACACAAATAAATGTTAATTTGTCTGCAAAAGTAACTATTAGTTTTAAATAATCATGTTTATCTATGATATTCTATTTATAAACACAATTTGAATTTTCAAAAAAAAATTATGCCGTAAAGACGCGTAGTGCTTTGCAAAAATTAAAAAAAAACATTCACCTCAGACTCTATAGTCTGAGGTGAATGTTTTTTTTTTAAATTTGCATTGAAACAATTTGGACTAATTATATATAGTTATCTGTGGTAATTTTCATTCCCGCACACGTGCGGGAAAGTAGAAAAAATCGCACACGTGTGAAATACATTGCATGTTGTACCTAATCGTAGTGCGTTAAGGATCAGTTTTCGAAGAAGTGTATTGAAAACAATATTATAGTTCGATTTCGTATGGCAGTGGTTCTTCTTCATCTTCGTTATCGACATCATGTGGTTGCTTCCTTTTATTTCTGAAATAAAAACGATCATCAACATTCAAGTGGAGCATAATCAAATTCATTCAAATCGTTTTTTATTATTGATAACTTTTGTTCTAAAACCAGAAAACGCAAAAAAACTACTCTAGTTGGAAATAAAACTAAAGTGATTAAAAAACTAAAATATATTATATTTAATCACACACGATAAACCATGCCTCAATAAAGATCAAAAAATGAATTTCGACTAAACTCACCTTTTTTCGCAATTTAAAAGCTGCTCCAATCTTTTTTCTGCTCTAAGTGTGTCATACGCGGTAATAGTATTTGACGTATTGTTGACATAATTCTAACCCAAAATTAATTTTAAGTTTATTTTAGCCATTTTTATATTTATGAAATAAATCGCAAGAATAGTCTTTATATACCTATTCAACACTAATTAAGTAACAATCTACTAACTTTTACTATAGGTTCAAACAATTATTAAAATCATGAAAATTCGATAGCACCGATCTGCAAACAAATGTCATAGGTTCGTAGTCGATGAAGTGCACCGGGCGACTGATCTTCTGAGCGAGCGAAAGTGATGCTATTACTTTTGAAACACAAAAGAAGAGATAGCTACAATGTGCGTACGCTCGGAATAAAAAGACGTATAATGTGCCAAAACGAATTCACTCTATTTTTAACAAAATAAAGGTATAACATTTAAAATGACTTTGAGTAAACTTTGATATAATAATTGTCTGTTTTAAAGTAAATTCCGTTGAATATCTCCTAAGCGTTACGCCGTGATGCTGAAAAAAGTAAAAAAATAGATGTAACTTTGCAATTTTTTTTAATCGAGAAAAAATCATTTAATCGTGTATTCCTTTTACACGATACTAGACCAAAGAGTCAAAAAACATATACCAAAATGTTAGATCCCTATTCTACATACTCAACAAGTTACACGAAATAGAAAAACCACATTTTGTTCAACATATCACCTTAATGGTTTTTCCGTTAACGATAACGACCCATCACTGATACAATCAGATTGATACTTATACAAGATCGACCTCAACTCAAAAAGGAGCTCGATCTCTTCAAAAATAGTAGCAATTTAAAGTTTAACAGTGGTTGTACTCACTTGCTAGAGTACAACTTGTTTTGCCATGGCTACGGGTTCTTATGTATGCGGCAAGGTAACGAAACCATAGCGAGATCTAATTCGACGTTAACGCCATCTATCGAGCGAGCAGTACAACTCTGACCTGCGATGAAACTTCCATAGCAATACAAAGTGTAAATAATGACATAGTAATCTTTTGTGATGAGATTGGAAAAGACCTAGGTAATTTGTTAACTGATGAATATCCAGGACACTCCGTAATAAACAATTGTATGCCAGGATGTTCTTTATATCATATTATGAAAGAAATTATTAAATGTAAGTTTAACCAGGACACCATATTATTAATTTTGATAGGTAATAGAGGAAAAGTGAACAAAGGAGAATTGCTCCAGTATTAAAGAACTTTGTCAAACTTAAATTTAAGAAAAATTGTGTTGTTTACATTTCCTTATAGTAAAAGTTTGCCACAGGAAGAAAATTACTATAGATATAATATTAATATGACATTGCATAATTTGACATTCAATAATAATTCATTTCATTTACTTGACATCAACAATTATATTGGCAACAATTTTTATTTGACAAAACATAGATATCTTGTAGACAGGTGCTATCTGACAAACTATTGTAAAAGACAAGTAGCTGTGTCGCTATCTTATTATTTTTCTATTACAGCCAAGAACTTGGCTAATCAAGTTGCCTCTGTTGATCAATGCAATATTAGCCTAAATTACTCTACCAATAGTTTGTCAACAATGAATGAATCAGTGAATCATTTAAATTAGCAATTTCGACAACGGAGGCAACCTCTTGCAATATAAGGAAGCCAGATAGTAAATCAGGCGAATGTTTTGAGAATTTTAATAGTATCAACCTGGTTCATCAAAATATTCAAGGATTTTTGAACAAAGAATTAGAAGTAGAACTTTTCATGAATTGTAATTGCATAGATATTCTTTGTATAACGGAACATTGGCTCAAATGTCACCAATTAATTTTCAATTTTAGTAATCACCAGGTTGGTAGTTCATTCAGCAGGGTAAATGCTATACATGGCGGCGCATTAATCCTAGTAAATAATCAGCTTAAGTTTAAAGACCGCAAGGATATTGTAAGCCTATCTGTTGAGCGAACAGTTGAAATAGCCTGTATAGAATTGGAGCAGTTTATCATATTAAGTGTGTATAGACCTCCTTCAGGATTGTATGATTGTTTTGAAAAGGTAATGGATGAAGTGTTGCATAAAATCTGTAATTCTAAGAAGTCTATAATTATAAGCGGTGATTTTAATATTAATTTGTTAGAAAGTTCTGGGTTAAGTACTAAAATTTTAAGCCTGTTTCATTCATACAATCTTGAAAACAAATTTCTGGAGCCCACTAGAATAACACCAACTAGTGCCACTTGCCTAGATAATATTTACACAGATGTTATACCTACCCACAAAGAAATTATTAACTTATTAGATTCTGATAATTGTGGGCAATTGATCACAATTCCTAATGTAAGCAAGAAAGTCTCTAAAAAGGATATCATTGTTAATCCAAAAACTAAAACTCGCCTGGAAACCTTTAAAACTAAACTTTTGTCTAAATTACCACTACTGTCAACTAATGATGATCCCAATCAACATTATAACGATTTTTTCAGTATGTATTGCACACAATTTAATACCACATTTATTCCTAAGACAATCTCGGTTAATAGTAACGCTTCCTTCAACGACTGGGCCACTATTGGTATTCATAAGAGTCGAAAACGACTTTATGAGCTGTATGCAGAGCGGACCTATATAAACACTGGAGAATTTAAGTTGTATGTTAAAAATTATTCTAAAATATTTAAAAAAGTTTGTTTATAGCAAAGTCACGTTACTTGAGTTCAAAAATTAAAAATAGTAGTAATGTAATTAGAATGACATGGAATATTATTAATAGCGAAACGGGAAAGTCTTGCAACCGAAACAGTGACTACAGCCTTGCTATTGGCGATAAAATTTTAAATTCAGACACTCAAGTTGCCACAGCCTTTGAAAATTTCTTTGCGGATATTCCCGTATCGACTACTAAATCGCTAAACTCGTCACCTGCTGCTGCCGAGTCTTTACTAAGGGAAAACGTTTCAGTCTGTGATTCCGAATTTAATTTTGAATATGTCACCTGTAAAGGTATAATTAAAACTTTTCACACCTTAAATGTTAAAAAGACCGCCGATCTATGGGGTCATTCTGTGGAAGTTGCTAAATCCATTATAAACATTGTAGCTCCTTCATTAGCTGTAATATTTAACGATTGTATTGACCGTGGTGAGTTTCCTGATCTAATGAAATATAGTAAAATAATACCATTGTTTAAATCGGGTAGTACATCAGACCCCACTAATTATAGACCCATTTCAGTACTACCCACCTTTAGTAAAATTTTTGAAAAATTAATTTTGGCACAAATGCAAAGTTTTTTCAATAAATATAAGTTATTACATAAAAAACAGTTTGGTTTTACAAGGGGTCGTTCAACTACTGATGCCGGTGTTGAACTTTTAGGACACATTTATAATGCCTGGGAGGACAAATGCGATGCTTTGGGCATTTTTTGCGATTTATCTAAAGCTTTCGATTGTGTTCTTCATGAAACATTAATCAGGAAACTACACCACTACGGAATCCGTAACGCCTCCCTGGCTCTTCTTATTTCATATTTGAGTGACAGGATTCAGAGAGTTGATGTTAAAGGGAAAAGATCTCCCGGATCCGTAGTAAGAATGGGGGTACCCCAGGGCTCAATTCTTGGTCCATTTTTGTTTCTTATTTATATAAATGACTTGCCTTACCTCATATAGGATAATCATGACATAGTATTGTTTGCAGACGACACTTCTCTTTTATTTAAACTCAAACGTCAGCAGTTAGTTACGGATGATGTTAATAGCGCCCTGGCGAAAGTCGTTAATTGGTTTAATGTTAATAATCTACTCCTAAATGAGAAAAAAACTAAGTGTATTAAGTTTACAATACCCCATGTAAGACAAGTGGAAACTACTGTACTAATTAAGGATGAAGAGTTAAAACCGGAAGATAGCACAGTCTTCTTAGGCATAACTTTGGATGCCAAGCTTCAGTGGGGCCCGCATATAGACAAATTGTCGAAGAAACTTAGCTCTGCAGCATTCGCCGTTAGAAGAATTCGTGATTTAACTGACTTAGAGACAGCCCGTTTAGTTTACTTTAGTTATTTCCATAGCGTGATGTCGTACGGTATTCTCTTGTGGGGCAATGCCGCCGATATTCAGACAATATTTGTTTTGCAAAAAAGGGCAATTCGTTCAATTTATAAATTAAGTCCCAGGTACTCCCTCAGAGAAAAATTTAAAGAGACTAATATTCTTACTGTGCCCTCTCAGTTTATTTATGAAAACCTTTTGTACGCCCACAAAAATATTAATTTATTTAAAAAATACAGTGATATCCACAACATAAACACGAGGAACAAACACAAATTTGTTTTTCCTGCAACGAGGCTCAAAAAAATAGGAGGTACGTTCAGATACCAATGTATACGCTTTTACAATAAACTTCCGAGCCAAATTCAAGCACTAAGCCTAAATAAATTCAAATCGTTTATAAAACGGAAGCTGTGCCTGAAAGCCTACTATCATGTTAATCACTATCTTGAAGATAAAAAAGCTTGGGATTAAGCTGCTCCAATGAAATTTGCTCTGTGAATGTCGAAATTTCGGACTTCGCTTGTTTATTATTGATTCCTTTCTTTTATACACTCTGACATTGAATTTTTTTGACATGTATTTTATTATTTTTATTTTTTATTATTTTATGTGACTTTTACTGATTTGACATGAATACTTATTTTATTAAGTATTTTACTTTTTTATTTTATTATTGCGACATTTAATGATTTTTGTGTTTTTTTTTTTTTTTTACTTACATTCATTTGAAAAGAATTTGTTATTAATTTTATTTGATTATTGTGAATGTGGGGACCATGTGGGTCACATTTTTATTTTTTTGTTTGTTTTTTTTTTCCCACAACTGTCTGGCAGTTTGAGTACTATAAGCGACCTTCCCAAATGTCCTTTCTTTGGTATTGTTCGTCGTTTCGTTGAGGTCCTTGAGTTATAAGTCGAGCTACACGTTAACTGACAAATGCTTGCACTGACTGGACAGGTCCACTCAAATCTGTATGGTTCTTTCTGCATAGTCCTCATGTGAATTGAGCAAGATTGTATGGACTTTAAAAGAGACTATGACCTCTGAGTTTGTTTCGGCTGTTTCTTCTCAGAGTAGTCAGGTACGAAACACCGGCCCCATCTAGTTTTAAAAAATGACGTGTAAAAGTGTTTGTAAAAACCTACTTGCAAAATAAACATCATTTATTTATTTATTTATTTATTTAACACTTCAAGCACAAAGTACAGAGGCGGACTTAATGCCATAGGCATTTTCTACCAGTCAACCTTTCATTTATCCTTTACATCCATACTGCACGTATTTTCAAGATTGTATTGTATTGTATCGCACACACGGTCGTTTTTCACTTATAACCAGTTCTTGTTCTAAAGTGATATTTTTATTTAATCAATATGTTTTAAATAGGTTGATTTGATTAGGATTTTGTGATAAATGTAAGATCTCATTTTTAATTGGAATTGTTATAAGTATGAGACGAATAGATACAAATTATTTGTCGAGTTCTATCGGGTTTTCTATTGTATAATTTTAGAGAGTGAACTAGTTTTCTTAGGTGATTGTTACTTGAAATATTAGTATAGTTTCTTATTTCTTTGTCATTTTGCTTGAGAGACTGATTAAAACGTGTTACAAAAGTTTATTAGTTTTATTTAGAATAAAAACTAAAAAATATCCGTATTATCCGCATTATCCGGATAATCCGGATAGTAAAATATTGATATCCGTATTATCCGGATAGTTAAAATGAACGGATATTTCAAGCCCTACTCTTAAGGCTGATGCTCAAGGGTAGTCCGCGAAATTCAAATTTTCTCACGTTTTTTGCAATTTGCAGGCCAGGGCCAATATTGTTCGCGACTGTAAGACGTATGTAGTTACAGAACTATAATGATCAAAATCATCAGTACAACCCTGCAAGTTCATAAAGGTGCAGGCATGATTTCGACCTTGATAAAGTCATTTTTACACCTTTATGAACTTTGAGGGTTGTATTGATGATTTTGATGAATATAAATCTGTAACTACATACGTTTTACAACCGCGAATAATATTTTAATCAACATACAACCTAGCTAACCTTGGCGTGTGAGATTTCCTTGGCAACAAGAAACGTACCATGGTCTCCTTACATTCCGGGCACCCTGGATCATTTCCACTAGTCCTACGATTTCAGGTGGTACAAAATCGTAGAACTAGTGGGGAAAAAAAATCCCATTACAGACACGACCTCATATTAATTGACATATTCATTCATTCCCCTATTTTAATTTAGTCTGCAAAATGCCATACATCAAATAACCACATACCTGATTAGCGGCTATGAAATCAGGATCGTATATGGCTGGTCGTGGCTTCATGGTCGCCATTTCCTTCTTCAGCTTCTGTTGCAGGTCGAAATCAATGACCTTAGCGCGGACCATGGACTCTGCCAGGTTGAGGGGACTTATGTCCCAGCCGTCGATCACTGGGGAACGGGATTTCTTGGTTAGACTAGTCGGTCGATCAGTCATTTAAGTCGGTTATTGCTTAGCAAGAACGCGAGCAAAGCTGCGATCTTAATATTTCAATTCTTTGGGTTATCCTGTACATAGGTCTACCCCGAGCATCGCCACCATGACTGAGACCCTACTCCCTAACGCTTAGTCCGTATATTCGGATCTATCTGTTTCTCTCGCGCACGTCTGCAGATGAGTGCGAGTGAGAGAGACGGTTAGATCTGACTATACGGACGAAGCGTTAGGGAGTAGGGCGTCAGGTCCTATGTTGCTTGCATCCAGACGATGCAAAAGCTCTCCACTTGGTATTTCGTTCACCTCAATGGTTACGTGCTTTCAAAGGGCAAATAGTGTATCAAATGGAGTAGCAAAAACGGAGAATACCACACATGAAAGGGGTTTCATGTGCTGATAGGTGACCAGATGTGACCACCGGCGTGGTTTGATGATGTAAGAAACTCACACTCACTGGTGTACACTATCCGTCTCTCTCACTCGCATCATCTGCAGACGTGCGCGAGAGAGACAGATATATCCGAATATACGGACGAAGCGTTAGGGAGTAGGGTCTCAGTCGTCGTGGCGATAATCGGGGGGATCCCCGAAAACAAAAAAAAACAGGTCTTTCGTCCACCTAACTCAAGTAAGGTCTACTCACACATTGTGACCCTACAGGTTCTTTCGGAGGGAGACAAAATCTCTTATTTGCCTCCTCATTTCACTCAGAGGAAATAAATCCTGGTTGCATACTTCTAGAATTCCTAAAAACCACCGGGTGCCGCCTTAGTTCATTAAATATCTAGACAATGA
This sequence comes from Xestia xanthographa, assembly GCA_905147715.2. NCBI lineage: Eukaryota > Metazoa > Arthropoda > Insecta > Lepidoptera > Noctuidae > Xestia > Xestia xanthographa. Next base: position 7,064,307 of record LR990660.1, on the reverse strand, counting down.
TAAACCAAAGAAACCAAGGCTGTCCAAAAGCTGTTGACGATAAGGTCAAAGTCTCGGGAAAGACCTAGATGACGAACGCACGGAACCGGGAAGTACCTACCTATTGCAGAAGGGGAAGCCTGTACTCAGCGGTGGATGACTCCGATGATGATAGTTCAATATGTAGAGCCGAAAACATCAAAGCTGTTGCAGAAACTTACCCAAATCATCAGGGTGTACCATTGGTAGTAGATGACACATCGGTACGTGTACATCGTTGCCTTTCTCGTCGATTCCGAGGCGGACTGTCGATGCTTGCGTGATTGATCCCCACCTGTTACAATGGACAATATGACTTCTATATACGGAATGAGTAATAGGTATAGCTAATAGTAGTTTGTGGGAGAGATCGTTATAATTATGTAGGAAGAGGATACAAACTTCATTTGATTAAATAGGTTGGTTGGTTGGTAATGTTGGTATCAAAAGGGAGGAAGCCTTTGGCGCCAGAAAATGAAAAGTTGTGTGGTAATATGTGTGTGATTGAGTGAAAGAAGGAAATGTCGTGTAGTTGGGTGTAGCTTTTTGCGCGAATTTACATATATGGACAAGCAGGGCACGATAATAAGTATCCCATTGTTTGTGAAACAACACCACATTTACACAGGGTAGATTCATCTATAGGTCCGCAACCCCACCCTGACAAGTCCCATTCCAAGAAGACTGCAAAATTGCTTGAATTGAACTACGCTAATATAAGTCAGATGTATAGATACTCTGTTTACACAAGAAAATTGTTTACAAACTACAAAATGAACTAATTTAACTCCACATTTACGAAGTAAACAGTCACAAATTAATGTTTTCTCCCATCCCAAAGGCAAGATGAGAATAAATATTATGATATAATTTGCTGTTTGCCTTGTTATACCTAATTTAATAACGCCCAAAATGGGGGCTTCCATACGTAATGCTTAATTTTACCTGTACCGTAATTTTCAGGACTAACTTTTAGAGTTTTGTACTACTATTCATCTTTATTACTTGGGTAATGCAAATGAGTGGTACGGGTACGTTAATGTTATAATATTTTGTGCTGTTTAATCATCTTCATACTACTAGTACTGACTCTATGAGTAATTAGGTACTAATTTATTGAAGTAAGGTAGTGTTGGTTTTTAGACATAATTTTCGTCTAAAATTAACACATTGTCGCTCTTTCAGATCACGTAGGGCATGATGTAGGCTACAAGAAGGAATCTGTAATCTTTCAGTTTTTGGTTAAAAAATAGAAGGAGTCGCGTTATTTTAAAATTACCTCTCGGAAAAGCTGCAATTTCAAGATCGGAGATTTGAACGCGAGGACCAAGACTGGGTAAAGTTGCTAACAGTGGAGGGGATGTAAATTGTACACTAAGCATTGGATAGACACGACAACGAAGTCTTTGAAAATATTAATGGACAAGGGAACGATTAGGATATAAAGGGATTGAAATAGAACCGTTTTCAACAAGAGAATCGTCTATGAAAGTTCTAAATCGCATTACATTGGAAGTTATGCGGCTTCGTCCCTTTTAATTACGTAGCAGTAAATGTTCGAGCACCTGGCCACTTAGCAACAGGGAAAAGATTATCAAACTTGGATTCTTTTAGACAAAATATTGTTGAGAATTTCTGGATTTTGAATCCTATTCTTCTTTTTTGTGTGTCGACTGTCGTATCGAGTTCGTCCGGAACTTCACTAGAAAAAGTTTTTGTGCAAATTACCCCATTTTCTTGCGGACGGAATTTTTTGAGTGCCTCGTCTAGTGGTTGCAAGCGCGACTGCTGACCATAAGGTCCTGGGTTCAATTCCCGGGTCAGACAAAGCGTTATTGGATTTTTTCATTATAGGAATTTCTCAGTAGCAGCCACGAAGTCTAGAGTCTATAACATGGGACCTAAACATAACTGACGAAATATGGGTAATATAACACCCTACCCTTCGAGGATTGCAGGCATGATGTTATGTTATTTTATAACACATTTGCTCGTAAAGGGTCTCTTATTTCACCCATTTCAATATCTTAATGTATCTCATTACGTACTTGTGCAGTAATGTAATGTACAACGCACAGTTTATCAAGATGCTCCGTCAAAAAGGAACGGTACTTTTTAGGGTTTCGTACCCAAAGGGTAAAAACGGAACCCTATTACTAAGACTTCGCTGTCTGTCCGTCTGTCTGTCCGTCTGTCTGTCACCAGGCTGTATCTCATGAACCGTGACAGTTAGACAGTTGAAATTTTCACAGATGATGTATTTCTGTTGCCGCTATAACAACAAATACTAAAAAAAGATTAAAATTATTATTTAAGGGAGGCTCGCATACAACAAACGTGATTTTTTTGCCGTTTTGTCTAATGTATAGATAATGGTACGGAACCCTTCGTGCGCGAGTCCGACTCGCACTTGGCCGGTTTCTTAAATCTAAGCAAAGAGTTTTTATGTCAGAAAAGTGGTCAACATTTTATTAATAAAATTAACTGTGGGAGATGAAATATAATAAATAAATATTTAATTTATTTAATTTTGACAATAAATTACAACCATTTATCTGTGGCAAAAACACTTAATTTACTTTATTATTAATACTGGCTGTTTTTTGTGTCTTTGCCTTAAAAAAAGCGCTGATGCGCGCGCATCGCTGTTTTGTGAACAAGTAAAAGATTTATTCGTTTATGAAAGTCCGAGTTTTATTTTACTTCCTCGCAAATATGTTATAAAACGTCGTATGACATGCGTGCGCTTTGATAATTACAGCCTCTGCTTTATTACAGCCCTCGCCTACGGCTCGGGCTAGCAATATCGCCTCGGCTATAATTTTCAACTTACCGCACTTATATCATAATGTACTATTATGAAATTATTTTACAAAAACTGTGAAAGCAGTTTGTAATTACTCAAAAAGTCAAAGACAGCATCTTAAAACCGTTTTCCTGTGCCTGCCACAGTTAAGTTATCCGACTGTCCTATCTCTAAACTCCACCCTGTTTAAGGCGCTGTCAACACCAAAATCGCGCACACCGTCTATTCGTATGGGAGAAAACGAGACGTCACTATCACTGGGCGGCCAGGTTTTAGAAGAAAATAATGAATAAATATTGATATAAAAAAGTATGGATTATTTGTGAAATATGACTCGTTAGCGGTTTAGGTATGAATATGTCGGTTTAATGTTTTTAATTGCAGACCCATACGTCAAAAAAATAAAGACATAGGACCGTTAAGACCAATCTTTGCAATTATTTTCTATCGAGCCGATTTCGTCGAAATATGTATCGAGTCCGTCCAAGGTCTTTGAAATATGATCAATATTAACATTTTTTTTTTTGCCGTGCTAGAACAAATAGTTTTTCTTAAAAAACTGCTTAAATAACATCAATTTCAACAAATTAGGTGTTGTCAGCCCCTTAAGTATCTGCTGAAATTTCATAGAGAGAATCCCGAATGCCTTGATTTTGAGGCGATGTTAATCCCGTGCTGCACGTTGACCTAAATACAAGATGGAAGGAAAACTTACCAGTTAGAATCCATCTTTCCATTCTTAGTGTTCCACGACAGCTGGTGTTTGTTGGCGAGCACGGCGGCCGTGAATGTGGAGCCATTGTTGCCGCCCCAGCCGACTAGCATCACACCCACTCTGCCGACGCGGCGGTCGGTGCGAATGCCTAGTGTTTTGCGGATTGGTCGCGCCTGCAGAAAGGTGGGCAGTTAGTAGCCTCTTACACTGTTTTAAGCTTTCACGGTCTAAAAGTAAACCTAGACTGTCACTTCGGGATATCTTCCGTGATTGTTCATTGTTTTGAGCTCCTGATATTTCGAAACTGTTGCAAGCGCTATGATCGCGGGTGACCGCGGGTCGGGAGCTCAAAACAATGAACAACTGTAATTATAGCTCGGATGGGAGAACCTTTTCTCAACAATACATTACCTATTACCACAGAAATATAAACTCATTATTTTATCTATCTATGACTAGCGGACGTAACGAGTTTTAACCCGCGTAGTTCTCGTTCCCGTGGGAGTACGGGGATAAAATATAGCCTATGTTACTCAGGCTTTCTAATGGTGAAAGAATTTTGAAATCAGCGCAGCAGTTTTTGAGTTTATTCATTATAAACATACACACAAAAATACAAATCTTTCCTCTTTATAATATTAGTGTAGATGTAGATAGAAGTATAGATTATTAACCTACATATGTAACTGCCTAACTATCAGAATACCGGCGCTGTGACATTCATTTTGAAATTTCGCAACACCATGCTGGAGAGGACCAATTTATTTTTTTTATTTTTTATATATAATTTAGTGTCATTGTTGTCCTGGGTGAGTCCATAAATATTTTTTTTTTCTTTTTCTATGTGGATTTAATTCAACTATTTAAGTTGATATTAGCTTGTGCTATTTGTGACAACCCATTTGAAATACTATTCATATTTGAGAGAATACAGAGTGATTCAACTAAAGAGAAATATTGTGTCATGGGATAATTCTTAGAAGTTAACTGACTGAACCTAAAACTAATTGGTTTTCAAGGTTTTAATTAATAGACTAACATTATTAAGTGAGATGAGCTTCAAGAGATAATATAAGTGATTCAATTAGGTCTAGCAATGGAAATTTTATAAAGTATATTAAAGGAAGTTTCAAAGTTTCGCCAGTTACAGAAAAGTTGGACATGTGATGAGGAGGGAAGAATCGAATGTGACTAAAAGTGTGATGAATATAAATTTTGATGAGTGGAGAGGGAGAGATAGACCAAAGAAACGATGTATGGATTGTGTGAGGAATTATATGAAAGATAAAGGACTGAATGAATGACTGAAACTGCATGACGCTTGACAAATGAGAATGGAAGAAAAAAAAAGTGTTGCGCCGACCCTAAGTAACATGGGATAAGGGCAGGAAGTTATAACATAAACCCTGAGCAAATCTTCAACACACCAACCGTTTTCTTGTGGAGAGATTTGTCAACGGATTCAGTAGCACCTTAGATTCAATAGAGAATATGCATGACAAAACTCTTTTTATTTATGAAAAATGCCTTGTATTGGCGCCCACAAACATTGTGGTACACTTGTTTAAGTTTCTAATACATCGCTTATTTTACAATTTACTGTTTTATGTAGCATGTTTTTGTTGAAACGTAACGCACTCTCAAAACGCATCGTCCTCGTTATCGCCGCGTATTGACGTTAAAGTTCATTGTGTCAAAAAAACACTTTTATTTGAAAATTGCTTTAAGCTTCACTAAAATTTTATTATAATATTGTTAGGTATTGCAATTTTTACTTGAATAAAAACACATACAATTAGTAAAATTATTTTATTAAGGCCAAAAAAAATAGATGTAAACAAGGCAGATTGTGGATAATGACGTCACATCATGGCCGCGACAACTACGGACATTTGAACTGTCGTAGAAAATTGCAGGAGTTTAATATTATTTTTGTGCGACAAGCAGTAGTTGAACTTAACTTTTATTACTTTTCTTGGGTTGATATTACTATATTTTATTGATTTAAGTTAAGAAAAAATTACGTGTATATTCCCTATACCTTAGATGCTAGTCTTCATGTGTGTATGATGATGTAACTCTAATATAAGCAACCAGGAACTAATAACAGTCAGTGCATATAAACAATTGAATATAGATATAATGTAGCATTCAGTTGCAGTTTTATCAATAGATCAAAGTAGAATTTATGTGACCAAAGTGCAGTTTTGCTGTTTATTTTATTTTACATTACATAACAGCACGCTTGTAACCCCTCAGGGGTTAAGCAGAGATGATCATAATAGTACACTGCCTTTTCAATAATAATGTTTAAGTTTATGCAATAGGGGGTGAACCTATAGCCATCAACTAGGCACAAATCCAGATTCCGTAGCTGCTAGTGAGAAATTCCTGATAGAAAAAAGGAAATCAAACCTAGGACAGCAGTCACTGTCTTTTTGTCACTCTAAACAAAGTGTATTAACATCAGAAATAGCAAAATGAAATTATTTTTTTAATATCTATAAAAAATACTAAGTTATAAGCATTTGAAACTGCTCATTAGACAGAGAGATCCGATACAGCGAATGACGTCAGTCGCTGCATCGACGTACAAAATCCATACTAAATTACGTTTATCTAGAAAGAGATAGAAACAAAAGTTTAAATGGTTATAACTTTTGTGTTGTTTGGCCGATTTGTCATGTTTTCGCTTTTTGTCATTATTTTTATGGTACTTTAACATTCCGTATTGAAATAAAAAAAAAATAGAAAATTCATACATATTCCCTATTGCAACCACTAGACCATTGAGGCAGTCAGTTATTTTATGGTTGTGACTTTCAGAAGTTCGATTTTTTAGAGTATTCTACATCTACACTTAATATAAATTTAAGGAGAGGTTCTCATCATAATAACTTATTTTTAAAATGATAATGCAGAATAATCATACCATGAACAAGCGAACTATGGCATTTCAAGATAACTCAAGAATTTTTTTTGATAAAATAGAACTATGACTTCAACTGAAATTAATAGCAGCTACATAGTCCATAATAAAAAGTACACACTGCAAACTAGTTCGGTTTGCAGGGCACACTAACATAGTTATTGGTGTGCGTAAAATCAACGTGGTCTGGCTTCACCTATTTATTAGTGTTTGCGCTTCACAATAACCCGTTGTCCACCCACACACTTGCAATTTTTTGTCACTTGATGTTGCATGAATATGAAGCATAAATTTTGCCATTTTAACAATCGTCTCCGTGGCGTAATGGTCGGACGTGCGGTTAACGATATATTACGCCGCCAGCGCGTAGCGCCGTAAGTTCGAATCCGACTGCCAACAGTTCAATGTTTTTGTATGTTTAATAAAACATTTTACATTTGTTTGTTCAATTCATTGCTTAACTATTGGCAAGTTTCCTTTATTTTGAGTTAGAATATATTATTATAGATCTACCCTCTAAAAATGACAAATCATGTGTAAGTTAGTAGTTTTAAGTTCATCGTCATAATGCTATTGACTATTGGGCTTTCGTTACGTTTTAAGACATTATACCCTGCGTGTTTTGAGCAGTGCTTTTATTTGTTAACCATTATGAATCACCTAACTATACTTTTAAGAGCTGAGATTATTATTTTGCGTGAGCAAAACGTTTCAATTAGTGAAATTGCGAGGCGTTTAAAGATATCGGTAAGTAAGAAAATGTTATTAATATGTTTAGAAGATTAATGTGTTTTTAACCCTTAACCACCTGACGTCGGTCTCAGAGACTCGTGCGATTTTATTTTCAAAATAAATCTGTTGCTATGCGCGTGGTGCAACCGTGCGTCCTTGTACTTTTTCCCCTCCCCCGTCAGTACGCGCCACGCGCTCGGCAGCTCCTGACGTGCGCGCAGTTGTGAATTATAGGTAATTATATTTTGTGTGCGGTCTGAGTGACCGCCGTCAGGTTGTTATGTTATTTTTACTACATAGTATTTATTTTATTGTAGGCTCATAATGGCTGAAGCAAATATATTACGATGGCTAGAGGATTCTAATTCAGACTCTGAAAACCATCTCAGTGTACCAGAACTTCCAAATGAAGATTGCAGTGACGTGGAAGATGTTTCAGTAGACCACGTTATTGATGGAAGAAAGAAGACTTTGAAAGAAGGAAAAAGGAAGACTTGTTCAACATGCGACCCTAAGAAGAAGCGTAAAACAGCTTATATGTGTTTCGTATGTAAAAATCCAATTTGCATTGAATGTAGCCAAAAAATGTGCCTTGATTGTCGCCGCAACTTGTAAAACTTTATATTTTGTAATTTTATAATAATTGTGCCTTGATTAAGCCAAAAATAATTTTAAACTTAAGATAATATGTTCGACTGATAGTAAATAGGTTTATTATAATATGTAGTAATTAAAATTCCTATTCAGATCTCATATATCCAAAGTTCCTTCTTTTTTCTAAAATTTCATATGTTTATTTTATGTGTTGATTTAGTATAAGTAAATAAAGACTTCTCATTGTTTAAAAACTTAAAACTAATAAAAAATATAATAAAAATATATATTTGACTTTCATTTAAAATAATATATAAATAAAAAATAATTAAACATAATAAATACGCAAGCGGTCCCTATGACCGACGTCAGGTGGTAGTGTAACTGAAAAACACGTCAGGTGGCTAAGGGTTAATATAATCCACATGTTACCTATTGATTGTTGTTATTTGTAACAATATTTTATTATTGTTCACAGAGAAGGATTGTGCAATTGTGGGTCCATCGTTATGCAGATTCGGGAAGCATTGATCCTTGCCGACCGGGACCAAAGGCTGGATTAGCATACACAGAATGAGCGGCACCGTGATATAGTTGCGACGCACATCGCTGAGCCCTTCCTCACTACTCGTTCAACGGCGACTAAACATGACGTGACATTACAAACTGTACGGAACCACTTGCGTGCAGCTGGTGTGAAATGTCGTAGGCCGGCCAAGAAAATATTACTGTCAGATATTCACAGACAAAACCGGGTACGCTTCGCAAGAGAATATTTGGATTACGATTGGTGCAATAATGTTGTTATATTTAGCGATGAAAAATGTTTTAAGTCAGACAGAGACGGTCGCAAAATATTGTGGCGAAAAGATGGTGAACTGGTGAAAGGTGGTGAGATGGTGGTGATGGTGGTGGTGGTGGTGATGCGAATCTATAATTATAAGAAAATCACAGACAAATCCAATTTAGATGATGTCGTTATGTCGTCATGGGAATCGTTTCGTGGATCTGACTTGTGCAAAAATATGGTTGCTAGCATGAGGACACGATTGCAACAAGTAATAGATAGTGAAGGCGCACCAATCGGCTATTAATAAAAATATCAGGGGGTAATTTGTTTTAAGTGAGTGATGTTATTGTTGGTGAGATAACAATTTAGGATACCTGTATCTTAATATCTTTCTTACTAACATGTTTATTCATGTCACTAATAAATAAATTACCCACTTGAATATGAAAAATAACGTTATTTCCTGTCCGACTTAGAATATTTGTCACGCACAAAACTTTTTTATTTGTAATTATACATATTAAAAAACCTAGTCAATAAATATTGTTGATTTCTTATTACAAATTGTTTAATTTCCACTTCCATATTTTTTTTCTTATTATCAGATAAAATGCTAAAAAAAAATCAACAAAATGACAACAAATGTTTTAAAAAATGCAAAAAGCTAGTGTCAGCGGCGGGATTCGATCCTACGAACGTTGCTTTATCAGTCGATTGCTTTTACAGCTACGCCACCAGACCAGTTAGTAACATTGTGAAATTTATGCTTCATATTCTTTGCCTACAAAATAGTCCTAACCGTTTTCAATTACGACGGCCAATCTTAGCGAAGATTAGCCATACACACGTGCTGCTGACATATTGTGAGACGTGAGGCGAAGTAATACACCAGTCGATTTTACGCACACCAGCATTATGTTGGTGTGCTCTGCAAACTGAACTAATTTGCTGTGTGTACCCTGTGGATGAATTTTGATTTTTTTCACTACTATTCCATACAAAATCCCTAAATCATTAATATAAACAACACTATTTTTTATAATTAAAAATATATACTTTATTTAAAAATATATATATAAATTAAATTAATCTCGAAAAAAATATAGGCAGCAGCTGATAATTTTTTCGAGATTAATTTAATTTTTAAATATATATAAATATATTTTTTTTAATATCAGCTGCTGCCTAAATTTTTTCGAGTTACGTGACCAATAATGTATGAAACAGCTGATTTTTTTTCGAGATATCATAGTCGGTCCTATAGTAAAAGTCGGTATACGGGCGAAAGTTTTACGTGACAACGACTTTGAGTGGTAAAATAATTTTAATGTGAATATTCAACACACTCTCTCGCTCTTAGGCGGGCTAACCATGCCCGAGTGGAAGGGACGCGTGCCTCTCACTCGCTCTCATTGTGAGCGCATAACGTGAGCGGAGCGTAACGCAGTTTCTTGAAGTGTCACCCGGCAAACCAATTTATAAGACGTTGTCACGTCAAAAGTTATACATTCTCATTAGTACTGGACGCCCTTAAAGTAATTAAAACAACAAAAAATTAGTGTTGTATAATATCTGACTTTAGTAAAATCAGCCCTAATTATGTTCAAAACAGTCACAACTCAGGTTCATCTCAGGATACAAAGGGAGGTTGTTAAAACAACTGAATACTTTGAATAAAAAAAGAAAAAAATTCAGTTGATCGAAAAACATTTTCACTCAGTTATAATCTACACTAATATTATAAAGAGGAAAGATAACTGAAGAAACTCATATGTTTAACTTCATCACTAGATCACTGATTATTGATTACACTGAGTAAGACATTACTATTACTGTCAAGACAATTTCCATACACTTAGTTAGCTTTATTTTGTAGTCTTATGGATTAAAAAATCATGATAAGACTAGCAGTTTAAAATTGTCTCCACTGAAAAGTGAGTAGGTAGTGGAATTTATATGTAAGTACATAACTCAACCACAAAATTATGAATAAGATTCTTGTTAGATTATCACAATATTGTCTATGTTGTGTTTCTAGTTCGTTTTAAAGATGCGTGGCTAAACAAATATAGTAGCAACCTGTTCCTTCTGGAAAATGCACAACAAATCAATACCGATTGGAACGCAAATGCCGCTAAACGCATTTACTTACATAGCTACAAAAACATGCTTACCGCCACTTCATCGCCGTTTCTCGTCACCAGAGTCTCTTCATATTCATAGTCCGAATAAATAAAATCATCCGTATATTTAATATTAGGGCTTGAAATAACCAAAGACGGTGTTTTTTCCATTTTCAGCTTTTGTGTTTAGTAATAGACCACGATCAACAACGATTTCAGCAAAGTCTTTGTACTGTATAAGGATCTAGTTAATACGTTGCTACAGTTTCAAATGTATAATTAATTGCAGAGGCGCCGACACCAACAAATATCGAGAAAGATTTAAGCGAGCGAGCGACTCGTGTTCCGGCAACACAATGTGAAAAAAACGACGTGACAACTCAACTCGCTGTCTGCTTACTGCTGTCAAACTTGACGTTGACGCAAGAGTGTGACAGTCTAGTGATGCACCATCAACACATACAATCTCGATCATGGAATCATTAAGTACTAAATCCCCATTGCATTTGTTTTTTTGAAATAACTACTTTTATGTGTTAAGGTGGATGCTCCAGGGTAATTTGAATTTCGCGGGCTACCCTGGAGCATCAGCCATTCAGGTGAATGCTCCAACCAGCCCACGAAATTCAAATTTTCTACCATTTTTGCAATTTGCAGGCCAGTGCTATGTTGGATGTTGATTAAAATATTATTCGCGGCTGTAAGATGTAAGATGGCTGTGAGACGACGTTGTTATAATGATCAAAATTATCAATACAACCCTCCAAGTTCCTATAGGTGAAGGAACCAAAAAAAACAGAAAAAGTCATTTCTACACCTTTCTGAACTTGGGGTTGTATTGATGATTTTGATGATTACAGTTCTATAACTACATACGTATTACAGTCGCGAATAATATTATAGTGAACATACAACTTACCACTGGCCTGAAAATTGCAAAAAACGTAAGAAAAATTGAATTTCACGGGCTGGTTGGAGCATTCATCTTAACTATCGCGTTATCAATATAAAATGCACTTTGGAGCCCAAACCAAACACGGTTTTGTGGTGGGCCCTGAAAGAGAAAGGTATGCCTGGGAAGTATGTGCAGTTGATCCGAGCGATGTACAGTCGATGTAGTACCCAAGTCCGGTCTACAGTGGGCACTACCGGCAGCTTCAATGTGGCTGTCGGCATGCACCAAGGGTCGGCTCTAAGCCCCTACCTCTTCCTGCTGATAATGGACGCACTTACGTCGGACATTCAGGAAGAGGCTCCCTGGTGTATGCTGTTTGCCGACGACATTGTGTTGGTTGCCGAGAGTGGCCTAGAGGTCCAGAACAGATTGGAGGTGTGGTGGCAAAGATTGGAGAATGTTGGCCTGAAATTAAGTAGATCCAAAACAGAATACCTATTCTGTGATTTCGGCGGTCTCTCCAGTCCTACGCCCATAACTCTTGCCGGAACACCCATACCGATCTGTTCCGATTTCCGGTACCTCGGGTCGCTTGTCCAAGGTGATGGTGAAGTAGACCGTGACGTAACGCACCGGATCAACTCAGGATGGATGAAATGGCGACAGGTCACTGGAACAACTTGCGACCCACGGATGCCTCTCAAGTTAAAGGGGAAAATATACAAGTCCGTGATTAGACCTGTCGTACTGTATGGATCGGAATGTTGGGCTGTGAAGATGGATGAAAAAAGGTTGCATGTAGCGGAGATGAGAATGTTGAGGTGGATGTGTGGTGTGACAAGAATGGATAAAATAAGGAATGAGTATATTAAAGGAAGTTTGAAAGTTGCGCCAGTTACAGAAAAGTTCGCAGGAACTCTCGGATATTGGTGCCGATTCCCTTGTTTACAAACTAAACCAAATTTAAGTTCAGTGCATCTTTTTCTTTCTATTTCATTAAGAAAAGGACAGAAGATAAATTTTAGTTATGTTCTTTCAAATTAATCAGCGCCATACAAGTTTTAGACGCGATTAAAAAGTTGACTACTAAAATTACATCAAATTACGTCAGGTGCTGACTAATTTGACAGGATTAAACTATTATTTATCTTCTGTCCTTTTCATAATGAAATAGAAAGAAAAAGATGCATTCAACTTAAATTTAGTTTAGTTTGTGAACAAGGGAATCGGCACCATTGTGTTTGCTATTTAACATCCTTCACAATCCTAAAACGCCATCCTATCTGCGGGAACGGTTTTCCTACTCTCGTCCCTCTGATGCACCTTGCAGGACGCATCTTAGGAACCTCCTCAAATCCCCTCCACACTCTACCGACTTCTATTCCTACTCCTTCACTGTCCACGCCGTGCGGTTGTGGAATTCACTCCCGCCTGATATTAGGGACTGCCAAACTGTTGCAGTTTTCAAGAAAAGAGTAAAAGAACATTATCTATCCATTTCGTCATAATTGCATAAGTATTTATTATTAGTTTTTGTATTGTATTTATAGTATTGTTATATGTTTTTCTTTGTATTTATGAGTAGGTATGTATGTATTGTATATTATATTTAAAATATTTATCTGTTTTATGTATTCCATTTTCTTTTCTTTTTATTAACACACTATGTCTACATCTCTTTTTTAGTATCTCCTTTCGCAGGTATGCTGGAAGAGATTTCTTTAGAAATAAGCATCACCTTTGTACTATTTTCTGTTCCTTTCTACTTTTCTTTATATTTAGTGTGTACCTAAATTGTTAAATAAATAAATAAATAAAATAAAAGTTAAAAGGGAATCGACTGTCTTGGTATGGGCATGTGATGAGGAGGGAAGAATCGCATGTGACTAAAAGAGTGATGAATATAAATGTGGATGGATGGAGAGCGAGAGGAAGGCCAAGGAAAAGATGGATGGATTGTGTGAGGAATGATATGAAGGAAAAAGGTGTAAATGATTGCGTGACGGTTGACAGAGGAGACTGGAAGAAAAAAACGTGTTGCGCCGACCCCAAGTAACATGGGATTGGGATAAGGGCAGGAAGATGATGATGATAGGTAACGTGCAGGAACTATAGGTGGCAGCACTAAATCGACAAAAGAGACACTATGCGGACAGTAAAGGAAACTTATCACATGTCATCCTGCTTTCTAAAGGTAAACCAAATTATCTCTTCAATTATATTATTTTTGAATAAGTTATAAGGTATAAAATATGGGTTCCGGTCTATCAATAATGATTGTCAGCGTAATATGAATGATATGAATTTTATATCTTTCGTTTACTTCCTCTGATGAAAATTGTGGTGCATGAAGACATGGTGGCCTAATTAAAGTGGCTTTCTTATTTTCAACACAATGTAATGGAAGGGAATCTTTATCAGCGAGAACAGTATCTCCAGGCTCTAACAAATCAAATAATTCACAATCATCTGTTAGGAAGCAATCACTAAAATGCCCTCCTTAATAGAGCACTAGATACAAAACTTAAGAAACCAAAGGAGTGCAGCCAACTAAAAACTTGACTAAAGATATAACCATGTTTTTAATCTGAGTACATGTGGAGTCTTTGATTAATTGTTGAAGGATATTCGGTGTGAACTTCAGTGCAGTCTAGTAGATCACGTGTACGGTCTACGGTGAAGTATTAAATGGTTCTGGCATGCTTGCATGGACGGTTGATTTTGAGGGCCTTTTCAATGCAGAGTGTAACAAAAACAAGTTGTTTTCAAATGATTTTCTTTACTGCGTCTAACTAGTTTTTGCGTTTTTCACATAAACATGCTATGAGAGTCTTTGGAAAGTACCTAATAGATTTTTACGCTATTTAATTTATTTTCATGTTTGTGGATGTATTGGTACATCCAGAAATGCAACAATGCATTATGATTTAAATAATAATTTTCACTATAAAATTAATTCTGTTTACTTGTTAAAAATGTCTCAAGTAGTAGAGTACAAGATTCGGATCGGCGACACCAGTTGGCAGCACCGTCGCTGTGCACGTTCCATAGAGTGAAGAATGAATGTTTTGTCCAAACACTGTTATAAGTCTGTTACTTCATTAAGTGTTCGTCGACGATATTCTCGTATAACCAAATATACAAAGTTTGAAGAATATTTTCGAAATTCAAACTTTAGTAAGACAAGCTTTTGTTATTTCTTTGCGTAGCCTCATCTACCGCCACAGTTCAATTATTTTACAAGTTTTTTGTTTCATTTGTAGGTCACTGCTCCACTGTAATACCCGGCGCGGCGCCCCTGAAGCCCTCTCCCTATAAGTATGGGAATTGCAATAGTTACATACAAATAATTAAGTTATTGATTGCTACGATCAAAAATAATTATAATTGCCATGGATTATTATAATTGAAGTTTTTTTCATTATTGATGCAATTAGTTGCAAAAATTGTATTCTACGATTTTGCAAAATATTTAACAAACCGGAAGGAACTGATGGAACTGCCAAAGAACAGCACACATTCACGACTTCCTATATCTATATGCATACCGTACGTACTTTACCTTACCGCTCTCTCACAAGCTACAAACACTTATTAATTTATGAAACCTCGCCCACACTCACATCTACCTACTTCGTTCGTATCCATACAAGTACCTACATAGAAAGTACCAAAGGTACAACAACCGCATGTGCTATAGAATATGTAGGTGTTTTAGTTACCTAATCAAATTCAAATTAATGTTTACAAGCAAGTCAAACCAAGAGTCTTTAAATGTGCTTTTCTTCTCATTTTATTCCAGGTTCATCTTAATGTCATACAAAATCATAAATACATTATTCATTCCAACGTGTAGACGGAAGGATGGAATCTAATAAAAACAAAACTACGAATCCGTCAGCCAGCCTCTATTCTCCCGTATGCGCTTGTAGTGGTTGTGTGTATGTGGTACACTTATACAGTGTACCTGTGTACACTACACACTACTGCACTACAATGTGAAAGAGATTGAAATATTCACGCACACATTCTCACCTCTACTAAAGTATTAGCTAACAATGTACAACCTACCTACTCTATCTAATTTATTTACAGGAAGGGGCACAAAATTGGGTTGAAATCTCAAAAAAAAAAAAAAAAAACGCAGTCATTGTAGAAGTTAATTTGTTTTTAGAGCCAAAAATCAACAAAAAGTCAATCAGATTCATTTTTGCTTCAATGTTTATGTCAATAGAACACCACGGTACGTGCTAGTGTATTTCCGATTTATTCATGTATTATTATTTTAGCGTTTCATCTTTGTATGTTCGCAGTAATTTAAATTAAAGGAGTATCCATAAAACTATACACATTCCTACCCAGAAGATATGCCGCTTGCCTGTAATACAATTTATAAAGTTGTATATTAATTACGGTATAATAAAGCATGCGGGGGGCGAGGGGGCGCGCCGCGCTCTCATATTCCGTATATTGATTGTGTGCGAGGGGGCCGGGGCAAGGAGGGGGCCACGGCGTGCCCCACTCTGTTTTTTACGACACGGCTTTCTGTGTAACATAATTATTGTATTAATTTTGTGAAATGTTTCGGTGTTATTTGTGAAAAATCGAGAAGTCGGTAAAGAGATTTGTGAGGTAAGAAATTCTCACCGGCATGATTTTTGACGAAATTCCGTTTTGCTGAATAAAAATATAAATAAAATTTTATAGCTCTAAATTCCGTCGGCGGCGCGTACCTACGGTATATTACACTGTCATACCGCGTACGTATAGTGTTTTTTACGGGCATCGTTCTAAAAATAAGTTGTAATAATTATAATTTTATGTAGCGGTCGCAGCAGAGTCGGTTTTCTGTCGATGATCCATCAGTCGCGAAGAAGTGTGATTTGTGATTGAAAAGTGTATGTGGTGGTGCAGATGCAGGGGCTGGTGAGCGATAAGACGTTCCACTTGAAGTGGAACAACCACCTGCAGAACCTGAGCCAGCTGTTCACGACCATCTACTCGTCGTCGGCGCTCGCGGACGTGACGCTCTCCTGCCGCGACGGCACCCTCAAGGCGCACAAGCTCGTGCTCTCAGCATGCAGCCCGTATTTCGAACAGATATTCAAGTAAGTGCTTGCATTATGCATTGTACGACGCATTCCTACTAGGTATCCATTTACTAAATTGTGTATTTATTACACTTTAGTTTTAAATCTGTTCCATTTGGTCATTATGACATCATTATTTTTTCTAGTGAAGTTATTTTTAATACCATGTAATGTATACAGACATGAGCAAAGTATAGTTTGCATGCAGCCTGGGTTATAATGAGCAATTTAAAAAATATTTATATCTATTATAATGTACTAAAGTACACAAGAAATGTTATATAAATGTCATAAGAGTCGAATATACACAATAATTACTTTTATTATCTTCTGATAACAGAAGAAAAAATGTCTGGATAATAAATAGTGAGATTGTATATTATATTTAAATGACAGAACATGTAGGTATGATACAATGTTTGTTTTTTGCTAGGGACAACCCATGTCAACATCCAATTGTGATTCTGAAGGGGATCCCCTTCTCGGAGATCAACCTCCTTGTAGAGTTCATGTACAAGGGTTCGGTAGATGTCCAAGAACTGGACCTGCAGTCTCTGATGCATACAGCATCAGAGCTAGAGATCCGAGGGCTTGCGTATGAGGCTAGAGACAATGCTGCACAGATGTTGAATGTGAACCTGGAGTATCCATCGTATCCTGCGACTTCAGTGTCTGCGCAGCCCACATACTCACAAGCTAGAACTGATGTGGAAAGGCTGAAACAGGTGAGTTTCCTTTGCCTATGATAACATTATTATTCATCAAAGCTGGGCTAACATGGTTCCTGTATGGTGGTTGGTTGGTTTCATTCATAACAGCGTTACATTTGGCAGTAAACATTCGGCAATCTCGGCAACTATCATTCTCAAGAGATGCTTAAAAAAATGTGTAAAAAAATAAATGAAATCATTACAGTTTATAATGAAATTCTTAATTTATGCTATTCCTATTCAAATGAAGGCAATTAAAGTTGAAAGGAAACTTAGTACTGTGAATTGAATGGTGTGTTATCATATTAACAATTTGATAACAGGTGGTCTAGCTAGATATGCATATAAAAGTATACATTAAAATGAATTTAGGTCTAGCTGCTAAGCATTGTCCGTATACTAAATATCTTCACATAGGAAACATTATTCATTAGCATATCTTTAACAGTATCTGGCTTTAATCTAAATGTTAGCAATAGACAAGATTTAGCTTTGCATAATAAACTCTTTTACATAAAATGTGCCTACATGATGATAATAAAATGTAGTTACATATTAGAATTAAAAAAAACCTCCCAAATAAAAGTGCTTCAAGTTTGTAAATGACACAATTTCTCATGATCTTGATAATTCTTTTAGGTGCTAATTGGTCAAAATAAAAATATTTTTCATAGTTTTTTTTTACACTTCTGATACTGGTTAACGGTTTTAAGATAAAAGTTGTTATTATTTCATATAGAATAGGATATTATAAAAGTCAATATTTGGTATTCACACATTTAAATAATTTATTGTGGGCTGTATTATGCTCACACCTTTATTTTTATGAGAAGCAAAAAAAATGGTTTTAAGATTTCAGACTTAAACGGTGGAAATGAATCCTTATTACAAACTAGGTACTATTCTCAACACTAAAATCGCACATTCATCGTCATAATCCTAGCCTTTTCCCAAATATGTTGGGGTCGGCTCAAAAGTCACATTATCTGGAAAAAAACAACATTTTGCACAAATTAAACTGAACAGAATAGATTTCACATATATTCAAAATCTATTTCTGTTCCCCTGTGGTGAATTGGTGATACATTTTTATTTTTAAGGAGGCTCCACAAACCACTTAAGATCAATTAAGAATAATTGCTTTAATTGGGCTAACCATGATTATTATTTTTATTTAAAATTATGGTCGCTGGTATGGTTATTCCTTGGATTTTGTTTTACATTCTATCATATGATATTTTTTATATATCTAAATAATGTAGCCCATCCGTGGTAAAAAAAATGTTAATTAAAAAAGTGTACCTACCTGTTACAAGTGGATACTTTTAATCTGATAATTTATCATTAAATAAATATTATGACGTAATTTAGAGTTAACTCGTTGAGTCATGGTAATTCAACCTTTTTGTATTTGTTAAGTGCTGACTATTCGGGTATTTCCTTTGCCTATTTTAGTTTGAAGATTTTTATTTTTCGTAATAAAAAAAAAGTAGCCTTGAACATTATTTGATTGTAGTCAATAGTTATTTAAATTTCGAATCAAAAGAATAAATATTGCATAAGCATACTTTTGTTTACGTAATACTTTTTATAGATTTGTTTGACGTAGTTAGGACAAAAAATGTAAAATCCGGGTAATAATAATTTATTTAACGAATTTTACAAAATGGAAAATTTTATTTCATCATTATGATAAAATAACTACGGATCTAGTAGGTATAAGAATTTAGATGTTTAACTGTAATCCATAGCGTAGTTAATAAAAAAATCAAAATTTCGACTTTTAATATTTATTATCTTTTTATGTTAGCAAAATCAACATAATTATTATCAAGAAAAACGTGTCCCTAGGTTTTTAGATGACAAAGGTGTCATCTAAAAACCTAGGGACACGTTTTTCTACGTTTTTTTAATTAAAAAAATAACTAAATAAAAAGACAAATAACAAATGACATAACACCACACCTGTATTCCATAAAGGGTAAGGGATTAGGCAGAGGTGTACCCTTCAGTACTACAATGTAGTGACTCATCTATGGTTTTTCTGACAGAACAATAGACTTTCTACCAATTTAAAACCGGTCTAGTTCTTGTAAAGATTACCGCGAACATAAATACTTACATGGCCATTTGTTATTTTCTAGTGTAATATACCAATTAAGACCTCAGAGCAATTCTTACACGTGTATAAAACACAATTTAAATGATTAAATTAACATGCAATTGTAATAACGAGAAATCTTAGTCATTTATTATTTGGCCGCGCCGTCATTGTCGGTGACTGTACTGTGTACATAAATGAGAGGGTACAGTTATTTATTATATATATTTTATGCTATTTCACTGTTCATTTAAAATGTACACGTGCAAAAGAATATGGATGTTTTTAACAGAATTTGGAAAAACCAGACAGTATTTTAGCTTTTTTTTGTAATTTATTTTAATTGAAGTGGCCAGTGATGTTACATTTTAATTAATAAATTTGCCGGTTAGCTATTTCCATAATGTATTTCCAAGGCTAAAATAAATTGGCGAGTTACCGAAAATCTGATGGTCAAGTAGAAAATAATAGTAGGTAGGTTTTTCACGTGATTGGCCGAAATTTTTATTAACGTCATTAAAAATTTGGTGTGCAAAATATACGTGATTGTAGGCTATTTATATTAATCATTTTATTATCACCATTTAATAATATTAAACAGTATTAAAATTCAAGATAAATATATTGTTTTCAGATAACTTTGGGTTATGGAAGTAAAAAATTATAATAATTTCGCGATAAAAAGTCTATTTTGAACGCCATATCTTTATATCTAGAATGCTATGGAATTTTCGTAGAAAATATTCCTTATCATATTTGGCTATTATTGCTAAATATTTTATTTTTAATACGCAAATTTATGAGTGTTAACTCATAAAAATCGCGTTGATATTGCCTGATCACAATACACATATATAAATAAGTGAAATTGTCATTCTCTATCAATTACTTCGCTCTCCCGGTCACGGCTATCAGAGCCCTCAGGCTTCTAGACCATGATCTGACGTGACATGAACACTGATTCCACCTCGAAGCCAGGAAAGGCCTGACCCTGAACGATGGATACAACCTTACCATCCGTGTAACCTAGTAACTGGAGTTATGGAGGTCAGATAGGCAGTCGCTCATTGCCAAATACTGGTATTCAGCTGCATCCAGTTAGACTGAAAGAAGACCTCAATATAGTTGGGAAAAGGCTGAGCAGATGATGATTGTGCACACCTTTGTGCCATAAGCATATATTGGGGCAGAAATCTTCTTCCTAGCGTAAACAGGTTTTGGATTACTCTCTTTAAAATTAAATTCAGATTTTTTGACACACGTAATCTACCAATATATGGGCAAGAACACCACTCAATGGATAAAAAATAGCAGGAAACGACAACGCGGCAGGCCCAGAAGGAGATGGCGGCATGAGCTGTACTCTTTCGCAAAGGATTTGCCTACAATAGGGTAGACGACTAAAAAAATCTAATTAGTCCGTCAGTTAGATTATCAAAAAATATTTGACCCGTGTTTTTTCTTTTGTTACGTAAACCAAAATTGACGAAGATATGACGCTTTTAAAATTCTCAATACGTCACGCTTTTGGTATAATTTTTAGCTAGTTCTGGCGTCACGAGCCCCCACTCCCGAGTTTTGATGCGTTTTTATCTTTGTCAATATTCATTGATTTACAAAAACAAAAAATACGTGTCCATTAATTTCCAATACTCTTTAACTGACCGACTAAATAGATTTGCAATTTTTTTATGCTGTCGTCATGCCTATCGCACTAGATCGCGAAATGTGGAAGGAAGGAAGGGAGGCCTTTGCCCTGCAGTGACACAATATAGGCTTATAATAACACAATCTGGAGCCACACTACAACTTAAAATACTTAAGATTGTGTTGAGCTTGAAAAGTCGTTACCCTGGGAAATGTAAACGCGCCGTGGGAGAGTATAGACGAGACGTTCGACGTTTTGTTGCCACCTTCGTTCGCCTTCCTACCTTCAGTCTGGCGTTAACCTAAGGGGCAGAGGGCAGTCACCTTTCTCCCGTCTAGTTTTTACTGCATGCGGGTATGATAAGGTGTATGTATTTCTAATATCGCTAGAACAATGTAGAAGTCACATAGACGTAATTACGTACCTTGTTTCATTATAAAAAGTAATAAAATCATTTCCCGTTTCAGTTTCTTACTTACTTAGTAGTCAATTCATTATTGTATCTCGAATTCTCGATCTATTTTATAATAATCATGTTAATAAATAATATAGACATTATTTATAATCAATGTCACTCCAATGATTTTAAGTTTTTTTTAAAGAAAATTAATTATTTAGGTGTCCAATGCGATTGATGAGATAATTAGTGAAATATAGTTTGATTGGAATCACAACTAGTTTTGGTATAATTTATTAGTTGAATTACGAGCAAATTCTGCATAATATTTCAAATCGATACATTTTTTTTTCGGATGGGATATCATCAAATAACTCCTCCCGCTCTGGGCGGAGCAGGAGGGAGTGTCAGACTTTTACTGACTAATAATAATAGTAATAATCCATTTATTTCAGACTAAAACCCATCCATGTTCCTTCATCGCCCTGTGTTCCGGGGCCGCGGTATCTCTTTCGAACTGTCCCGCAACCCCGGCAGGCATCGGTCCTTACGGACCCCTTCCTTTTTGCTGAATCTCTTTGAGGCGCGCGTGGAACACGAACGCGCCGTCGACACGGCCTGTCGTCATAAGACGGACGGACGGCGAGCTAGCCCATAGGCCACCGTCCACAGGCCCGCGCCTACGGTGGCCGGGGGCCACGTGGTGGTGGCCCCTGACGCCCGGGGCGTCTCCCGCAGCGGCCGGGACGTTGAGAGGTTCTCTCCCTCTCACGTTCCGCCACCTCCTTTTCTAGCATTACTGCTTCGCAGAAGGAGGTGACGGCGTCCCATTCCGTCTCGTCAAATCGATACCTATGTTACTAATACGAATAAAAAACATACATTTTATATGTCCACTAGCAACTCGCCCCTGATTCGCATGGCACCAAATATCGTTAGTACCAAAATTTCATTGAAATCGGTTGGGTGGTTTCGGAGATTAGCGTGTACGAACATAGTGACGCGTGATTTCTAACACCCGACGCAAAAAGAGGGGACCGCTATCTGTGCGTGTGTCTGTCTCTCTGTGGAACCGTAGCTCTTAAACGGGTGAACCGATTTAGATGCGTTTTTTTTTAAAATTAAGATTTGCTTATAAGAATAAGTGTATTGCCAAATTCAACGTTTACTACCAAAATGTACGTAAAAAGTGCACAAACCCCACAACCCACATCACAAAAACCATCACGGGCGAAAACTGGGATCACACTCCAAAAAAAACCCTCCACTGCCACCACTACCTAACGCTTGCTCAACCCTACCAACGCTTATCTAACCATCATCCAAACATTACCTGAAATCACCAATAATTCCTAGATACACATGTATCAGCAATCCATGATGCGAGCTGAAGAGATCCGTCGCCGTCGTCGCGAGGACCCGCCCACTACGCATACTGCTGTCAACAATATCTTGGCGGCTGCTGCCAGGGAGATGGAGGAAGCCATGCACGCTTCTCGTGGGGTCGTTGGAGAGAGGATCCTTGGAGACAGGGTCGTCGCCAGTATACAGACGGAGCATGATCAGGGTAAGTTCTTGAAAAGATTTATTATCCCTATCTTTTAGTTTTTGCACGGTGGTGCTGATATGACGAGTAATTAAATTGAAAACTATGGAAGAAGCAAACATGCTTCGCCACCCCCAAATATATCCCATCAAAACAGAAACATTACGAATAATAAATCCCATATATCCCCTACACCCTACATTTATTCAAACACATAATTCTGCAAACAGAAATAATGACACAAACTTGTCCCGAAACGACCTTTATCGTTGATCTTTGCCTTTTTCTAGCAATAAAAAACGATTCATAATGTATTGTCGAGGTACCTACGCAGAGAAATTAAGGGAAGAGCAATGACCTTTAATTCCTACTTATCTGGTGCAGACTAGCTACCGAAACTCAAATTTTCCCAAGCAACCTTGAACCTAATGCTTTAGCGATAAAGTTGAAAATCTATTAAAGAACTTCGACAGATTGCAGAAGCTTGATGTGCTGGCGTCTTTACTACCGGAATGAACCAATGTATTCATCCAGGTCATGGTCTTCTCGTGTGCCAAACATTCAAAGGCGCGATTAATGAAAACATATCCAAAGGAGATGGACAAAACCTGCCCCAAGTATACAAAAAAATCGGGGCAGTCTTTGGGGACTGCCGAGAGAAGTGAAAACAAAAAGTACACAGGCCCCTCCCCAGTCGTAGCACTGGTTATGCCCCGTGCATGCCTATGTGGTGCTACGCCGTAGCGGATTGCCTACGAGTGCTACGAAGCGTGACCGCACGTTACGTCAAGTGATGATGAGTTCAATGTTTTTCCTTCACCCAAAAAGGGTACTCCCTTATATCTCCTAAAAATTTTTGTCCGAAAATCATTATCCATAAAACGTTTGCTATAAACTTCAGTTACCATAATGTTCAAAATCCCGAAATTTTGTTTTACATAATTATCTTTATTTCTAAAACTGTTCTGTCATAATATCGAATACTATAATAATTGAATCTTCTAATTGTATATGCCATAAAGTCAATTATCCTAAGTATTATATTATATAATGTGTATTATTCCTAAAGTCCATATAAGTGTAATACAATTTTTGGTCCTAAAACATTTGCTAAAAATTAGGTTTTAGTGACAGAAACGAATCGCTGTAAATCCGACCCCACGCAGTCTTGTCTGCCCTACCCCTAGAGTGTAATTTAAAATCGCGTAGGCGCGGAGGGGCGAGGCGGCCCACGAGTTGAGGAGCAGGTGGTTGTAACACTCGCCGCCGCTGCTGAGGCTGGCCGGCAAAGCCGGCCAGCAAGCCGAAGCTGCGGTGGTGAGCGTTAAACACATCTGCGACGATAAGCTCGCGTGGGACCGCCGGAGCTCCGCAGCGCCGGAGCCGTGACAGAAACCATGCCTGCTGCATGTTGCTTGCTCGCTTGCATGCTGCATGCTTGCTTGCATACTGTATGCGTGCTTGCATGGTTGCTGCAAGCTTGTTGCTTGCATGGTTGCTTGCATACTGTATGCGTGCTTGCATGGTTGCTGCAAGCTTGTTGCATGCTTGCTGCATGATTGCTGCATGCTTGCTGCTTGCTTGCTGCATGATTGCATACTTATTACAGGGAAAATTAAAATCCACATAATTATGTTCACACTCAACTGTTTTATAATGATTGACAGTTTGATTGATTGATTTTCTGCCTCTTAGTGACTAATTATATGAAATGTATGCCAAAACAAAAGAAGATTCTAACTGTGAACTTTCTGCGATATGATGGTTCTACTTTTTAATTCTTACAAATTTCATAAGAGCAGTATTGTATAAAATGTGTTGTGTTGAGAGAAGTTCATAGCATAGCAAAAGCTAAGTAATACTTACTTTACTGTAGGTACCCGTAATTACAGACACAATTAAAATAACAATGTTCTGTTCCCTTTTGGGAACGTCTGGGAACATACCGGTTTGTTTTAAAAATATTATTAAGATCTAAACATTTTTTTTTAAATTTAGGATTCATAACTATTATTGAAAACGATTTTAAGTGTTTTGTATATTATTGATTGTAATATTTATGACAAATGGGTTTAGAGCATATTGTATTTAGGAATTTCAATTTTATGGCATGTGATATTATGTGATATTAAGTTCGGGTAAGTTATCATTCGGACAAATGACGATTAGGACAAAAAAAGTTATGGCACTTTAAATTATGAATAAAAAAGTTAGGTAATACAATAGAGAACCCCCAAAAAGTGCTCAACGCGCCTAAAGAAGTTTTCACTTAAAAAAAAAAAACAAACATACAGACATTCTATCATAGCTGTTTTTTATGTGGAAGTTCGGCCAGGAATTGAAGGCACTAACCCGATATTATACAATAAGGAAGACGAAGAGTTAAAAGCTACTAGTAGATGGCGCGACCATACCTAGGTCTTAATCTGACCAATAAGGTCAAGCAATTTTGAAATATAGAATGACATTAACAGTTTTTCAACCAATGGCGATGCGTGGAACCAGCTATGCTAGCGCCATTAGTTTTACAGTTGCCATTGTAAAGCATTGTTTTAGAAAAATGTTGATCGGTTCTTTTGTTGCTTTTGTATCGTGCGTTTAGCAATGTCTGTAGTTTGAAACCCTACGGTCAACAAATAGTCGATCCCTGCGAGAATGTTACCTGAGAATAATTACTGCAGATGCCAATAGCCAGCTACCATTTCAACTACTACGACAGGGTCGAAAATGACCACGTGTTCTTTAATTTCTGTAGGTATTTTTTCTTTTTCTTTGTCTATAAACTAAATTCTTGGTATTTTTCTCTCTCTTTATTGGCGTGGTAAGTCTGACAACCAGTCGTCGCCCCAGTGCTTGTTTGTTCTATCTACCAATTTTTTCGAAAATTAACTTTAAATGCAGTAGTGTTAAGACTTAAATTTCAATCCTCCTGGATAAAGAATATTTAAAACTTTTTTCTCATAAAGCAACAAAAAAATAATTTTAATTTTAATAGTGACACGACACCGCAATGACAATTTTGTGCTTATCTGTTCTATGTCCAGTGTTTGTTTTAAATCCTACATCGTAAGACAGGCTGAGTGCTTGAGTGTTCTATGTCCACTCAATCGACCAATCACAGCCCGCGGCGCCATATCCGCCATTTTGTTTGGATGTCCTATCTATAATGAGGTAATGTCCTAAGTCCACCTTCATAATTATATTGGTGCATCTTTGTTCTATCTCCACATAAAAAGCTGTAAAATGAGGTATAATTATCTAGTATATTATAAGAAAATAATAGCTATCTATGCATAGGTAACTCGTTTATTAAGAAAAACCTTCAAATCTATAAACTAGAACTTTTTAAAAGAAGTAGAGCAAAAAACTCTTCTCCTGTAAAATTTAACCAATGGTAGATAGAACAAACAAGCACTGAGGCGACGCAGTCTTACCAAGCCAGTACTAACTGGGTTGAGGAGGTCAGTTAGGCAGTCGCTCCATGTAAAATACTGGTATCTGGTTAGACTGGAAGCCGACCCTAACATAGTTGGGAAAAGGCTAGACAGATGATGAGTGAGGCACACATTTTAGATTTTTCTCCTGTGTGAATTTTGCAGAATGTTGTGTGTACGCTAAATAAGTGTATTCGTTTTATTTCTAAATCCTCATTTCTCTCAACAGTGGCCGCATCATCAACAACGGATGTGAAGATGATCGTTCCATTGGAAGAGGAGCGTCCCAAGAAGCGGACTTCCATCCTGTCTCCAGATGATGACAGGCTCCGGGCCAAGAAGAAGCCCATGACTGTACGCTTCCAAGATGATAATAAGACTGATGAGCGCCAAAAGGTCACTTCGCCCGGTAAGTCTTGTTTAAATGCTTTGGTTCTTTTAACTTGTAGGTCTTGTTTAAATGCTTTAGTTCTTATAACTTTTGTTTAAATGCGTTGGTTCTTTTAACTTTTGTAAGTTTTGTTTAACCTCCTGGATGCCATAGCGTCATTCCTGACTATAATCACGCGACAAAGATTGATGCTTGGGCTGAGAAATGGTATAAAATGACGTTTAAATCTTTATGTAATATAGGTATGACGCTGGCATCCAGGAGGTTAAATGCTTTGGTTCTTTTAAGTTTTGTTTAAATGCTTTGTTCTTTTAACTTTTGTTTAAATGTTTTGGTTCTTTTAACTTTTGTAAGTTTTGTTTAAATGCTTTGGTTCTTTTAACTTTTGTTTAAGTGCTTTGGTTCTTTTAACTTTTCTTAGTTTACTGCCGCACTGCGCATATTAGTGATTAGGAGGCGAGATCTGTGCTTGAAGGTTATAAAGGGTATAAAACCTCTTAACGAAGCCGAAAGGCACTTATTCTCCCCGTCATTGCGATATTTATTTTGTTCTACACTAATACCTGGGAACCTTCTAGTTACGGAGATATTGGGGGTCAAAGTTCCAACTTTTTGACAAGTTTTTTTTAAATACAAGTTTTTAACGTAAGCGTTTTACTTTAAACACCTCCACGACTTTCACACTATTCAACCCATCCACCAGCACAATATTTTGAGTGCGTTACATTGAGTTCTACCACAAAATATGATCTTTCACCCTAAAAAAAAGTCGTTTCCCAGCAATAATTTCTGCGTAAAGTTCTTCCTTTGATCTACAGAATGCTTGGTTGACGGCTTCGTGATGAGGTTGTTTACAGCCTGTATAAAAAAAAACCACAATTTGCGTAATTATTTTGGTTGTTTATTTATTAGTCAATATTATTGTGTTGCATTTAGTCATAATTTAGTGAAAAAGTCTCAGGTTTCTCGTAATTTTACACTGTTTCTTGCGGGAAAAAAATTACGTGATATTTGCCTCTCTTCCTCGTGACATTGGGTGAGATTCAGGTCGACTCCCTCCCTCACTTAAACGCCTCACGGAATTAACTGACGCCCCCTTATTAAAATAGGGAATTATAGTGGTCCATGTTTAAAAAAAAATCCGATAAAGTACAGAAAAGTTAGATACCTAACTTTAAAAAAAACTTTTAAATGAAGCTAGGATTCTCTGCAGTAATGTCATGATTTGAAATTAAGTGAAGGTTTTTCCTTCTGTATCTTTTGCAAAAACATCTGCCATACACGTTTTTAGGATAGTAACAGCCTAAAAAAAATTGAGATGTTGGCTCAAGACATCAAAATTTATTCAAAGGGTCGCAACCGGTTTACTGTTGCTAGCGACCTACGTCCGCGTGTAATTATTATAAAAATATGACTTCCCTATTTAAATCGGATTTTTTTTTCACGGAATCTTAATCCCCTTCCTTAAAAAAGTGAGTTACTGCTTATACCAGCTGTCTGCCAGTAAAATCTCGTCAAAATCGGTCCAGTCGTTTCGGAGATTAGTCGGAACAAACAGACGGACAAATATTAAATACAAAGTTTTTTTGTTATATGTACTGTAATATATTTTTATAAGCATTCATTTTTCATTTCTTAAGCGTTATTTTGAAATTACAAACAGACACTTTCAATATTATTTATTGGTATGTATCTAGATGATAGATCTGTCTCATTCAATTGGTTTAGCTCTGAGAAAAGGAGAAAGTTATAGTGATTTTAATGTTAGCTTTAATTTAGATCTTAAATATTTGTGCACTAAAGAACTTAATGGAATGATTAGCATTTATTATCTATATTCAATGTTGCATTGACTTGCATTTAATTCAATTTAAAATAATAATTTAATTAGTATTATTACTTGTGACGAAGAACTTCAGACGGTTGAAACTTGCGTAACAAGGATAGGTATCACCGTATGGAGGTCATTAAAACCTGATTAGGAATAATAAATGTACAACAATCTACCTCACTATTTGACGTCAAACCCTTTATTTATGTTTTATGAAGCAATGACTTCTAAGACTTCTAAAAACATTTGCTCCTAAGGGCACAGGATTCTAAAATGCTGTTAATATAATACTAGCTGTTACCCGCGGCTTCGTTCGCGTGGCAATTTTGGTGTGTATGTAAGTACGAATAAAACCTTTTAAAATCAATATTGCTTACCTCCCATAACATACGGCGTGATAATATGTAGCCTAAAGCCTTCCTTGGTTTACAAAAAACATTTTTGCTGAATTTCAATTCAATCTATCCAGTAGTTTTGGCGTGAAGCCGTACCATACACACAGACATTATATATATATATTTTTGTCATCAGTTACGTTTTTCCAAAAAAAGCCACATATTTTTTCTCGAAAATTCTCAATGTACAGTTTTTCTTTCGTTACTGTTTTATTATATACGTATAATAAAAACAATAAAACAAAATAAGTTGTAAGTTGTAGTTGTGTTGTGTTGTTGTTGTTGTTGTGTGTTGTTGTTGTGTTGTGTGTTGTTGTAAGTTGTGTTGTTGTTGTTGTGTGTTGTTGTTGTAGTGTTGTTGTTGTTGTTTATAATTAAATTCTTAAGTGACTAAAAGAGTGATGAATATAAATGTTGATGGATGGAGAGCAAGAGGAAGACACAAGGAAACGATGGATGGATTGTGAGAGGAATGATATGAAAAGTTAAAGGTGTAAATGATAGCGTGACGGTTGACAGAGGAGAATGGACGAAAAAAAAACCGGCCAAGTGCGAGTCGGACGCACGAACTCGCGCACGAAGGGTTCCGTACCATTATCTATACAACTTTAGACAATACGGCAAAAAAAATCACGTTTGTTGTATGGGAGCCCCCCTTAAATATTAATTTTATTCTGTTTTTAGTATTTGTTGTTATAGCGGCAACAGAAATACATCATCTGTGAAAATTTCAACTGTCTAGCTGTCACGGTTCATGAGATACAGCCTGGTGACAGACAGACGGACAGACAGCGAAGTCTTAGTAATAGGGTTCCGTTTTTATCCTTTGGGTACGGAACCCTAAAAACGTGTTGCGCCGACTTCAAGGGGCAGGAAGATGATAATTCTTTATGGTCCAAATACATAATAAAGAGGCATTGTAACAAAATAACAAGAAGAGCTTAGTTGCAAAGCTGGGGAAAACCCAGAATTAACAAACCTCAGTGTGAAATGATCAGGTGATTCATTTTTTAGGGTTGCGTACCCAAAGGGTAAAAACGGAACCCTATTACTAAGACTTCGCTGTCTGTCCGTCTGTCTGTCCGTCTGTCCGTCTGTCTGTCACCAGGCTGTATCTCATGAACCGTGACAGCTAGACAGTTGAAATTTTCACAGATGATGTATTTCTGTTGCCGCTATAGCAAGAAATACTAAAAACAGAATAAAATTAATATTTAAGGGGGGCTCCCATACAACAAACGTGATTTTTTTGCACTTTTTAGGGTTCCGTACCCAAAGGGTAAAAACGGAACCCTATTACTAAGACTTCGCTGTCTGTCCGTCTGTCCGTCTGTCTGTCACCAGGCTGTATCTCATGAACCGTGACAGCTAGACAGCTGAAATTTTCACAGATGATGTATTTCTGTTGCCGCTATAACAACAAATACTAAAAACAGAATAAAATTAATATTTAAGGGGGGCTCCCATACAACAAACGTAATTTTTTTATAATAATTGGTACGGAACCCTTCGTGCGCGAGTCCGACTCGCACTTGGCCAGTTTTTGATAAGAATGGTACGGAACCCTTCGTGCGCGAGTCCGACTCGCACTTGGCCGGTTTTTTATTGACTAATGAGGAGCTTCGAAGTTAGGAACAGGTGTTGTAAAGTATGGCGGGCTGATATCAGTCGAGGGTGCGCGCGAATTACTTATATCTCCCGAGCGGCCGGGCCCCGGTGCATGGTAATAGTAGGAACAGTAAGTTTTTAGTCGGTTAGAGTCCGACATGACCCTCCGCTCGCCCCAGACGGACAGTCATGAGGATTTTAACACAAAAAAAAAAAAACTGTTGTGAATTAGAAAGGTTTGTTCGCCCTTGAAACCAGGTAGACGGTAGGATACAGTGGTTTCTAGAGGATAATGTCGCTTAAAATAATTGTAAAAAAAAAAAATGTTTTAATGCTTTTACCGATAGTTTCACTATAATTATGATGCAAATATAGGGTACCCTAGGACCGTGTGTGTATTTTATTTTGTTTTTCGTATTTATAATGACTGTTTAAGTACCTAACTATAAACTGTTCAGTCCGACCTTCGTCTTTCCCATTAAAGTCGAATTAAGTTGGTTTAATATAAAAAAATACCACATTTATTTCTTTTTTATACGACTGGAACTGAACATAGCGTAGCGCGGTATCACTGAAGATATTTTCAATTATTTATTTATAATAAAAAAAAACACAAATTTTGTTTTAACTCTAATGAAGTAGGTATTTTTTATATTTTAAATTAATTTTGAATGTCATGACTAAATGTCTGAAGTCAGCCCGGCAACATAATAAAAAATCGTGATTTATATTTCCCTTCACTTAAAAAATAATAAAAAGCTTAAACAAGATTCTCAGAATATGGGTCCATTATTTTTTTTTGTGCTTTATAATGAGAGAGGCTGTCAGTTGTGACTGGTCATCTCTTAGTTGCCATGGCTTATTTGAATGTTTATTTTTTAATTGTATTTTTTTTTTGTTTATATTATGGACATTTTTAACGTGCACATCTTGCTACATTGGTCTCACATAATATACCATCTCAACATGAATGATGTCACCAAGATTTTGTAACAATTTTTTTTTTTAAAGTGTCCATGGAGTTTCTTGCCCGTTCTTCTCCATAGAGATCTACGCTAGGGAATGGGCAACTACAGTACTTTCACAGTTTTTATGTCTTGTGACTGGGACTGTAGCTACATTTAATTTTCATCTTTGTTTCGACAATTCAAAAGTGCCTGTAACTGGCTTACTTGAAATAATGCTTTGATTTTGATTTTAATGCAGGTTTTGTAAAAAAAAGTTTATTTTATATCTCAAATTAAAAACTTAAAATTCATGTCTTTGAATCAAGTTTCTGTACAATTTTTTTTCCATAAAGATGTGCTGGCTTGGATTTAAAAAAGTTTGAAAACCCTTGATGCGTGATGATTTAATTAGTTTCCATATTTTATAACCTACGATAGGTATATGCCATGTCCAGGCTTTGTTTAATAAAAAACTTGGATATCAGTATTGCTTATACAGAATTACTTTTTTTATCATTTTCCAAAAAAATGGGTATAAATAAATAGGTGAACGGAGTAGAAGCAAATGGCATACTTAGATTTTTTTAGCGAAAAAAAGTCATACGCGTATGTTTTGAAATTCGATATTTTTCATTTTTTTTTTCAAAATTTCTTTTTATTAGGTCGAATATGATAAGTTTGCTTAAAATTTGTAGCGTTTTTTGATGTGGATCAATTTTTTTCTAAGCTGTGGAAAAAAGGAAAAAAAAATGGTTTTTGCATGAGCTGATGTTATAACTAATGTCGGAGGCAGAACCTTGCGCCTCCGTAGACCAGAGAATGGGCAGCACCGTTTTCTGTTGGTTTTTCATCACTGCGATCTCCAATCCGCCTGCCAAGCGTGGAGATTACGGCAAATCCTCCCTTCATGGGAGAGGCTTATGTCCAGCAGTGGACGTTACGGGCGGTTGTAGTAGTAGTAGCATAAGCTTCTGCTCCATTCACCTAATATACCCATTTTTTTTTTTGAAAGTGATAAAAAAGTCGTCCGGTATAGAAATAACGAATAACTAAGCCATTGTGTAATGAAAACCTGACGAAAGGTGAACGTTTTTAAAAAGCTAAAATCCATAGACTCTTGTTAGAATAGAAAGTCAAATGAAATTGTGTTTTAAATACCCTACCGTACTAAAGACAAAATGTTGTAATTAAAATACCTAATGCACAATCTAGGTACAGTCGCCAGCACATCAAGTCACCACAAACTGTCAAATTTCTCCAAATGTTGAAGATTAAGTTTAAAATCGAATGAGAAAATTTGACAGTTTGTGGTAACTTAATCTGCTGCCGACTGTACTGATAATTCATTCATTAATTCGATTCTGTACCATAGACAGTTAAATTTAGTTAACATGAAACATCTGTTTAAAAATGGAACCCCAAATTATAACAAATAATAAAATATAATGTAAAATCGTTACTGCAGCTTATCGTCATAAATATTCATGAATGCTTTTAAAACTTATTTAAAATTCTTAAAATTCCAAACTTGGTATATTTCCAAACATAATTTGATTTGTTTTTATTGTAATTTTACCTTTTTTGGCTTAGTTGCGAAGCAAATATTCTCATTTAAAAATTTAACCTTTAAAATATTTTATACGTCATACCTTCTTTGTGTTCATAATAATGTATGTGGTGATGTCATTTTCAAAATAGCAAATAAATTATGGCCATTTTGTATAATTTATAATATACTACATCATTTTTTATACTTAGATTTAAGTTATGCATGCTTGCAAAAAAAATTGTTAAGATTCTGACCCAAATTATCATTTATTCCATTTCCGGCAATCAAAAGTGATCTAGCTTGTATAAATTGGTTTTTTTTTTTTTTACAAAGGAAGAAGGTATTATTTTTTCTTCAAAATGTGATTGAAAAAAATATTATAGTCCATTGGAGTTATTGAATGTTAGTTTCAACTAGGATGGTGCCCTTGCAACATCGGTCCTTACACAACGATGTTTTAGATTGGATTGTTAATAATGATTTCCGTCGAATAACAATACGATTTATAAAGTTAAACCATTTATATTACAATGTTTGTTATTCATTCAGCGGGAAAATAATGAAAACATTAACAATGTGCACCTGCGTATTTAAAGCAAAATGCAACTTTTTATAATAAGTATAGGACCTACTTTTTTTATTTTTATTCGCCGCCATTTTCGGATGCCAAACACACTGTGAACAAATTCTTGTTTTTATTTTAGAATAGGGCGTTGCTCGAAATTCCGAAATATGCAATCTTAATATTATTTTGAGCAGAAACACGTTTGAAAAATTATATAAAACGAATTCTCTTGCCCTTAGTCATCCGATTTCTTTTTAAGTTGACATTTAAGTTGTAAAAGCGTGAATTCTTTATTTAAAAATGCGGAATAACGACTTGCGAAATTAAAACCTTGTCATTTTGAGAAATATTGGAGAAAAAAATATAGAATGCAATGTAATATTGTTTTATTCATGTTTAACTTTTTAATTTTGAAATGTCACTTGGGAGTGTTTTTTTTTTTTTGTTCTTGTTTATAAGTATTGCGCTTATGATATTTTATTTGTGGACTGTAATATGCAAATATTTCTTGTTTTTAATTGTCTGCCGTTTGATTGATCTCGTTTGCTTATCAATACATTTTTTATACATTATAATTAATAAAACCGGTTAGCGTTTGTAACTACCTAATTAGATGTTTCACATTTTAAGACAATTTTATTTTTTTCTAATTAAATGTCAGTTTTTATTCGACAAAAGCCTTATTTATGACATCATACCCATTTCCGCCAAGCATTTTTTATGTTATTAACAAAAAAAAAAACAAGAACGCTGTTTCTTCAATTTATGCGATATAATTAATTACAAATTGGCATCGGAAAATTATACAAGAAAAAATAACTACATATTATTATAATGATATCATTATTATACTCTTATTTAGGTCCATGCTGTGATTGGTCGATAAAAAAAAAACTCAGAATACATTATCATACCAAGGAAAAGAAATAAAAAGTTAAAAGAACAATAAATTCTCTGTAAATGTTATGGTTCCTGTTTGCATTACCCTACTGTGTAGTGTGACCATGTAATCTGTCCGTTGATGGATGATTATCGGTTATTTTCATGGTCAAGTTGCATACACATAACTTTTAAATGAGATTTTCCTCTATCTACTGTATTGATAGTAATTTCATGGATCTCAAAGTTTTATTCCATATTTGAATACCGAAACAAATATATCGGTCACAAGTCGTTTCTCTTTTTAAATCCAGGCATTGTTTTGTTTATACATATAAAATTACCAACTCTGTAATCAGTTTAAAAATATAGAATTAAACAGAAATAGGAGGTAATTGGTCAAGATCACAAATAAGCAGTTTTTCATCCGTTAAAATATATTTTGTTCTATAAAAACTTCGTTGTATTAGAGACGAAACTAATCATAATAATTTTCTGAAGACAAAGACTATTTTTTTATCGTCTGGATTTTTTTTGTTCAAGTACCGTTTCTTGAAACTTTTGAACTCGCCGCGATTTTGTTTTGTTTTTTCAGCAGTATTTTATACCAGTGTTTTTTCTAAGTCAATTTAAAAAGTTTAATAAAACTTAGAGAAGTTGTTGGAATGTTTATCCTCCCGCGCAATTTGTACAAGTCAGATCTAAGAAGGATATAGATGATTACGACGCGTATTGTTAATGGCATAACTACCTGTTCGTGTACTATAATCATTTTAATTTAGAACTCGAGACAGCCGCGCGACTAGGTCGTCGCCGAAAGGACAAAAACCAGTTCATTTATACATTTTGTAAGACTAAATATAGCCCTAACACACTTTTTCCACAGTGCCAAGTAGACCGTACAAGTAATTTTCATAGGAAATTAATCAAACAGAACTTTATTCAAGTCATCATAATTTCGAAAAGATAAAAAAACCTTCTTTGTTTGCCTCTCGGTACGTTCACACGGAGCCAACATTTTTTATTGTCTATTTTATACATGTACTAAATATTATAATAATAACTTGCAATGTCGGGTTTTACATAGTGACTCATAGATAAATAATAGACTAGTAGATTTTAGTAAAGGTAACGAAAACGTTTATAATATTGCTGTTAGCAACATTTTAATGGTTCTACTCTTGAAAAAACAAAAAGGTTCACACAACTTATTCTGATTATGATCAGCGGGCCTAAAATCACCGCTTTAGCAAAATCATAATATGAATCACGTTAAAAAAAAAATCTTAAAAAGGACTGTATGATCATAACCATAAAGTCCATTTTAAGAATTTTTAACGTGATTGTATAACGGGCTGGTTTCCGCAACTCCACGTCCGAGCGCGTATTTTGCGTATGGGCTATAATCCACCACGCGGGCCCAGTGCGGGTTGGTAGATGTCACATGTCTTCGAATTTTTGGTTCTAGGTCATGCCGGTTTCCTCACGATGTTTTCCTTCACCGTTATGAAAGCAGTGGTGATGAAATAAATTACACAAAGTAATGCGCTTGTCTGGGTTCGAACCCACGACTTACTGTTCGTAAGTCGGGGTCGCCACCACTGGGCCACCGCTGCTCTCTCATGAAAAAACGTGATTCATATTATGATTCTGATAAAGCAGCCATTTTAGGCCCCCTGAATTAGTAAAAAAACATAAAAGTAAAGATGAAGTCGTATGAAAAACTAGTGTATAAAATAATGAAGGTATGGAAATGCGAACAATGGCAGAGTTAAAACAAATAAACATATACCACAATGGATAAATTATAACATTGTGGCCCCGTGATTGTGCAAAATGTTGTGAAAGAAAATTATACTAAATTATTGTCTTGCAGGCGATCTATTGTCGGGTTTCTTGCTACAATATAGCTCGATGGCTCCATTTGATATCAAACTTTTTTTATTGCTTTACTAGCTATCTATTGTATTGTAAAATATGTATATTTAAATCTAGATTAGGAGCCAGTTCCTGTGTTGCAAGTATCACGATCTATTTGATCGATGAGGCTAGGTAGCGCTTTCAGTCACGAGCATTAATATGTATACTGTTACCAAAATTATAAAACTATGTAGATTAAAACATTTAGGTCGATATTAGGGTTCCGTACCTCAAAACTCTGTCTGTGAGTCTGTCAAGACCCTTTTTCTTTGTCTTGTTAAAATGTCGTATATTTTTTTATTAATAATATAGGTTCCTATTGAATACAATAATAAACACCAAACTCATTCATCTTCTGCCTAGCCTTTTCCAAACTATGTTGGGGTCCATCCAGTCTAACTAGATGCAGCTGAAATACCGGTACACCATGCGCGTAAAAAAATCATGTGTAAAAGTGTTTGTACAAACCTACTCACAGAAATTATTATACATGGTTAGTTTTCAATGACCAGCCAAATTTAAAATTAAGATCTAGATATCAACAACCTAGTACAATTTAGGTACATTTTAAATATTATTGTCGAAAGATATAAAATAATTACCATACATGGTTAGTTTTCAATGCCCAGCCAAAATTTAAAATTAAGATCTAGATATCAACAACCTAGTACAATCTAGGTACATTTTAAATATTATTGTCGAAAGATATAAAATACAATAATAGCATTTATTTATTAATCACAAAATCCACAGCTCTTTACAATCTTAACCTAAACTATTTTAACTAATCCTACAGCCAATTAAGGATTTACAATTTAACATCTATACATAGCTAAGAATACAGCGTGTGAGAGTGTGTGTGCCTGAGGAGTTAAAGTGGGTGTGTGAGTATGTTATAACGGTGTGTGTGGTGATTGTCTGTATACCTGAACAACCCTACTTTTTTATTTATTTGAAAATTTCCTAAAGCATAAACCTAGTGGGAAAAAATGCACTTGTGTGCGTGCATACACCTGCAAATTTATAGTGTGCTAAATGCTATAAAATTTTATTAAATTATTATTTTTTTTTTTTTTTTTTCATTATATGGCACTGACTGTTGCATTGATGCTAAACCATCTCTGAAAATTTGGCCGTCATTGAAAACTAACCCTGTATATTTTTATGCCTAGACTATACTGTCCCACCGTTGGACAATAGCCTCTCCCAGTTCCGTCCAAGAGCTCTTTATCGGCGCCACCTCAAACTAGCCGTCGCAGTACGCATCGAAATCGTCTCGCAACCTCTTTCAGCCCGCGTAGCATGACCACCGTAGAAACGAAAGAGAATCGACAAATCTTTTGTTCATTTGTCATTTTGTCGATTCAATGACAGATGAACAAACAAAAGAAAGCGGGGAAGCGGGGGCCGACCTCGGCGGTGCGGCGCGGCGCAGGCCATCTCCCGGCAACCATTGTGTGGAGACTTAATATAATTTAGAATTTTGCCATTAGAATAGAACTGACCATAGTACAGTATACACTTCACACCATCTGTTACACTTAATACAATCAATTATTTAGCTGATGAAAAGCAATTAAGCCTTGTAATGATGACACATGTCTCAAGTGTTATTAACTTCTTTTTTTTTTTGCTGTGAAGAGACTATTTCCTTGTTCATTCGAAGAGGAAAGTCAAACTACAATTCTTTGTAGTTATAATATTCATACAAATAAATAAAATTGAAGTGTCGGTTTGTGTTTTCAAAATACATAACAGCTTTTACTGAATGCACATGAAAGTATGTACGGTACTTAAAACAAAAAAGAAATCATTTTCTTTTTCTTTCTGTTCCGGCTAATCTCCAAACGGCTGGACCAATTTTGACGGGACTTTTATTGACAGATAGCTGATGTCATAAGGAGTAACGTAGGCTAGCTACTTTTATTATAGAAAAATAATTAGACTTCCATGAAAAAAAAACCCTTGAAATTGTTAACAAAATCTTCCAACCGCAACGCAGGTGAAACAATGGGCTAAAGCTAGTATTGTAAAAGCCGCCGTTAAATCGTATGCTGTACCTACTTGTGACTAACTAAAATATTGTCAGTGGCAGTACCTTAAACAGAAACTTTGGTCCACTTAAGGCCCTTCTAACTCTAAAATTAGCAACTCTATTTGTGGTGGTTCAAACTTCGTTTGAAATACTTTTAGAATAAAGTTCTAATCAGCTTGCACTACAAAGCGGTTGTTACGTCAGTCACTGCGGGCCGAATAGTGCGAAATGAGTGGTTTTTTGCGATTTACAAAAAATCTATTGATTGAACTAAAAAAATAAAACACATAAGACCATCATGCTAAGCCATTTGAGGGAGTATAGGCCCTTATGAAGTGTCACCGTCAGTAATTTTAACGATTTTCCTCAAAAAAATTACATGTTAAGTACTCAGAAACCGGTTGGCCAAAATGCTCCACATACAAACTCGTTACCAAGCGAGACAATTCACTACTTCCTAATTCATTCAAATCAAGAATTACATCATAATTAATTCTCTTGTAGTTGTAGATGTTAGATTAAAGATCATCAACATAATCGTTGTAAAACTGGTTTTATTTGTCTAGAAGTGCTTGCCTGCACGTGGTGGGGTTAAAAAACGTACGATTTATGATAGGTAAAGTGTTTTTGAAGTAGATCATTGTATGATTAATTATTTTTGGCCAATTTATTTTGGATGGAACGTGGGTGGACCGTCACTACACGATTGATAGATATTAAAGCCACTTTTTTATTGGGAATATTTGTCTGTTGTCTTATTTCACCATGCTACTTGGGGTCGTCGAAATACATTTTTTTTATCCTTTCTCGGTGTCAACCGTCATACTATCACTGATTTTTCTACACTAAAATTATAAAGAGGAAAGATTTGTATTTGTGTGTGTGTATGTTTGTAATGAATAAACTCAAAAACTATTGCGCTGATTTCAAAAATTCTTTCACCATTAGAAAGCTACATTCACCCTGAGTAACATAGGCTATATTTTATCCCCGTAATCCCACGGGAACAGGAACTACGCGGGTGAAACCGCGTGACGTCCACTAGTCTTTAATATTTTATTTTTTTCTTCAAGAAACATTTCTTTGGCCTTCCTCTCCCTCTGCATCAATCAAAATTTATGATTTTATATTCATACATTTTGGGTCACATGCGTTTTATCCTTCCTTATCATATATGCCCATACCGAGCCAAACGATTGGTTCTCAACATTTTTCACTGGTGTCACTTTCAAACAATCTACACCAGTGTTTCTCAACCTTTTTCATGACACGACCCCCTTAGTATGAAAAAATATTTGGCGACCCCCTTCGCTTTTTTTTTCTTGTATTAATAAGTTACAAATATATCTATACAAAAATGTTTTTAAAACACTTTTTTTTAATTTGAAAATTTGAGAATTAAATCGAATTCCAAATTTTCAATGTAGCAAAAACGGATCCACGATGGGAGAAATTAGTTAATGACAAACAAGCTAAACCTCAATAAGATGGATGAACACTAATAGTTTTTTATTTTGTTAATTTGTATGAACATACAAATGTTTATAT
The DNA here is from genome assembly GCA_905147715.2 of Xestia xanthographa. Lineage (NCBI taxonomy): Eukaryota > Metazoa > Arthropoda > Insecta > Lepidoptera > Noctuidae > Xestia > Xestia xanthographa. The sequence goes on along the minus strand of LR990660.1, from coordinate 7,024,111 downwards.
CCTATATTTAACATTTTCTTATTAAATCTATTTTTCTTGGCTTTATTGTTTATTGAGGTAGTTTTCGCGACCTCTTGCGACCCCCCTATAAAGGCTTCGCGACCCCCAGGTTGAGAAACACAAATCTCTTCTTAGTTTCCCTTTCTTCATTACTACACTTGCCCCATCATAATCCCTAACTGTTATTATATAAAAGCGCTGTCTATGTCAAATCTTACTATCCTACTTCCTACTAATATTATAAATGCGAAAGTTTGTGAGTATGGATGTTTGTTACTCTTTCACGCAAAACTATTGAACAGATTTGGATGAAATTTTGCACACAGATAGTTTATATCCTAGATTAACACCAAGGATACTTTTTATCCCGAAATCCCGCGGGCGAAGCCGCTGGCAGAAGCTAGTTGTAATGTAAAAATATTAAATTTCTCCAAATGATTTTAAACCATAATTAATGTTGATGGTTAGGTTCAAAATCGAATTAGAAAAAGTTTGTAATAGTTTTATGCGCTAGTAATCTGACCTTGGAGGTGGACAAAAACTAGAAGCCGCAAACTCCTACGACCCTTACTCTTTTTCTCTTGCTTCTGTTAATTAACTCGCCTTTATTTATACTTCCATCCAGCTCTTCGGTGAGCTATGCTATACTATGCAATAGAGTAGATGACAAAAAAAAATCTAATTAGTCCGTCAAATAGATTTCCAAAAAATATTGGACACATTTTTTTACTTAAACAAAAAATGACGATACAGTGCGTCGAAAACTAGTGTGACGTCACATTTGAGAACATTTTTTACCGGAAAAAGCCCCCACCATTTCTTCTTTTTCTTTATTTCTTTCTTTCAAAATATTTTTTAATAATCTAACTGACAGACTAAACAGAATATTTTTAGTCAGGAATCATCCCAATTCGTGGAAAACCTGATGCTGTACCCGCGTCTGAACAGGGGTCGGGACAAAACGTTTTCCCAGCGAAGACTGACAAGATTTCATGGAATCTGAAACTAACTGACCTTTGAGCTTTGACCTTTGAGGGTTTTGAGGTTCTACGTAGTAAGGAATAACTCTTGGTTGCTTCTATTTAGGTCATCCTCTGGTCTAGGCATTAATGGTAGTAGTAGAACGAGATGAAAACTGACGAGATTTTTGGGAATATTTCTATTGTTCTTTTATAGCCCTACCCGTTTGGTGATCCGTCATGAGGATTTAGGCTACCCTTCCTTCTCTCAGTATCACGTCTATTTTTTTATTATTGAAAAGATCAGATAGTTTTAGAATATAACTAAAAATTATAAAGATTTTTGTGATAAAAACCCGCTTGTCAAAAAATAACTTGCTCGAGTTTTAACTTTATTAAAAGCAACTTGAAAGTTCCAAGTTCTACTTAATAAAAATCTGTAATTCACATGGCATTCAACTCGCTAACAGCAAGCATAATAATAAAGGTGAGCAACAAAGAAGATTGAAAATTCGTCCCCTTTATGACTTATGGATAGGAATTCCCATCGAGCCCACTAATTGTTTATTATAAAAATCTTAAGGTTTCCTTATATTATTGTCCTCAGGCGCTACCAGCAACGAGTTGATCAAACATGAAGACACGAAGCACGGCGGTATCAAAGTGGTGCAGTTGGCAGTACTGCAGAAACCAACCAGTAACGACCCGGACGATTCTGATGGTGAGCTTTTTATAGGTATCGTTGCTTTTATTATTTATTCATCATCATCATTATCATCGCATTATCAGCATAATGTCTTTAGTCAGTGTGGGGTTACCATAACGTCTTAAAGCAGGATTGTTTTAATGTCATTCCCGTGTGGGAAAGAGACAGTGATATAGAGGTCGTCTAGGCCCATCTCTTTGTAGCTCTGGAATAAGATTAAAACGATGGTAGGCCACCTGACATTGAAGACTGCGTTTTCACAAGAGATGAGCGAGTATGTGCTGCAAGGGATATGCGTAAAACTTACCAATCATAAATATGTAGCTAGCTTAGATTAATCTGTCTGTGAATAATATTATAGTAAAAAAAAATGGTTTTTGAGTGACCGCCGCCATCTTGGATTAGGATGACGTTATTTAACTAATCATGTATTGTCATCCAAACCAAACCTGTATGCAAAATTTTTACGAAGTTACAGGGTACAGTTACAGGTGAAGCTATAAAAAGCGTGATAAATAGAACCGATATTATTGGTTAGTTTTGCAGGTCCCTTGCTAGCTATCCTCAACCATCTCTGGTGAAATGCAACCTAAGGGGCTGCCTCCACGAGCGAAAGAATCGCGGCGATATTATCGTCCTTGCCACGTTTTTCTATACACTCTCTTTTGGACCGTCTCCACGAGCGAGAGAATCGCGGCGATATTTTCGTATATAAATACGTTGAATCGCTGCGATTCGCTCGCTCGTTGAGGCGGCCCCATACCTAATCAAAGCAATCGGAACGCGAACATGCGACAGAACGTGCGGAGAGCACGTTTTTCTGAACAAATCATTCTCTTATGGACGCGACTATCACCCCACCATAAAATTGCTGTTTTTCTACAGAAGTGCAATAGCTACACCGTCCAAATGCATAGAACAGCACATTTTTTTTTCATTACCAATGAAAAATTTCGTTTTGGGTAGGTTCACTAAGAGAACAAAAGCAAATACTATAACCTAACTGAAACTCAATAAAACCAATATACCTCACAGTCATCCCTCATCATATTACCGTCTGCTACTAGAGCTATAACTAACATCAACTATAATTTCAGCAGAGAAAGGCGGCAAGAACTTGGACGACGACGAGGAGACAGACTCCAGTGGCTCGGTGTCTGACTCGGCCACCAACGACGCTCAGGAAGGACGGCCCCACGTGTGTGATGTTTGCGATCTCAGGTAACAGCCGTTTCAAATAGCGTCCCATGTGTGTGATGTTTTTGATCTGAGGTAACTGTCGTTTCAAATAGCGTCCCACGTGTGTGATGTTTGCGATCTCAGGTAACTGTCGTTTCAAATAGCGTCCCACGTGTGTGATGTCTGTGATCTCACGTAACTGTCGTTTCAAATAGCGTCCCACGTGTGTGATGTTTTTGATCTGAGGTAACTGTCGTTTCAAATAGCGTCCCACGTGTGTGATGTTTGCGATCTCAGGTAACTGTCGTTTCAAATAGCGTCCCACGTGTGTGATGTCTGTGATCTCACGTAACTGTCGTTTCAAATAGCGTCCCACGTGTGTGATGTTTTTGATCTGAGGTAACTGTCGTTTCAAATAGCGTCCCACGTGTGTGATGTCTGTGATCTCACGTAACTGTCGTTTCAAATAGCGTCCCACGTGTGTGATGTCTGTGATCTCACGTAACTTTCGTTTCAAATAGCGTCCCACGTGTGTGATGTTTTTGATCTGAGGTAACTGTCGTTTCAAATAGCGTCCCACGTGTGTGATGTCTGTGATCTCACGTAACTGTCGTTTCAAATAGCGTCCCACGTGTGTGATGTCTGTGATCTCACGTAACTGTCGTTTCAAATAGCGTCCCATGTGTGTGATGTTTTTGATCTGAGGTAACTGTTGTTTCAAATAGCGTCCCACGTGTGTGATGTTTGCGATCTCAGGTAACTGTCGTTTCAAATAGCGTCCCACGTGTGTGATGTTTGCGATCTCAGGTAACAGCCGTTTCAAATAGCGTCCCACGTGTGTGATGTTTGTGATCTGAGGTAAATGTCGTTTCAAATAGCGTCTCACGTGTGTGATGTTTGCGATCTCAGGTAACTGTCGTTTCAAATAGTGTCTCACGTGTGTGATGTTTGTGATCTCACGTAACTGTCGTTTCAAATAGCGTCTCACGTGTGTGATGTTTGCGATCTCAGGTAACTATCGTTTCAAATAGCGCCCCACGTGTGTGATGTTTGTGATCTCAGGTAACTGTCGTTTCAAATAGCGTCCCACGTGTGTAACATTTGCGATCTTAGGTAACTTTTGTTTCAAATACACACTGCAGTGACTTGCATGTCACCTACAGTCGTCGGCTATCCTATCAGTATAAATATGTTTTGTGTGGTTATTGTTTTGTGTTGTACCTATTTTATTGTTTAATGTATTCTGTGTCTTCTATTAGTGTATCTTTTGTGCTATGTATTTAATTTCTGTGTTTAATGAGTCCTTGTTACTTGTGAAAATAAATGAATTATTATTATTATTAAATAGCGTCACACGTGTGTAACATTTGCGATGTCGGGTAACTGTCGTTTCAAATAACGTCCCACGTGTGTGATGTATGCGATCTCAGGTAACTGTCGTTTTAAATAGCGCCCCATTAATATTGGCCCATTGCTGGGACACATACCTCTTTATGAGGCAATAAACTAATTAATGAGACAGAATCAAAAAGTTAAAACACATCACGCTTGTAATCCACGTAGGGTTAGGCAGTGGTGTACTATGGGGGTCTTTTCCGCCTGACCATTTTAATTTTTTTTCGCTTAAATCATGCGGAGGCGCCGAGCCACGCCCCCTTAAAGTTTGGGCCTATTAGGAAAGCGTCAACTTTGGCGCGCAAAATAACAATAACTCTCGTTTGGCGTGCGTCGTCAGTGCGCTCGGCCGATTCGGTATCTTTTCATTCATTTTTAGGGTTCCGTAGTCAACTAGGAACCCTTATAGTTTCGCCATGTCTGTCCGTCCGTCTGTCCGTCCTCGCTTAATCTCTGTGACCGTTAGCACTAGAAAGCTGAAATTTGGTACCAATATGTATATTAATCACGCCGACAAAGTGGTAAAATAAAAATTGGAAAAAAATGTTTTATTAGGGTAGCCCCCCAATATATAAAGTAGGAAGTGGTTTATTTTTTAATTTCAACCCTAACGTGTGATATATTGTTGGAAAGGTATTTAAAAATGAATAGGGGTTTCCTAACATCATTTTTTGATAATGTCAATAATTTCGGAAATAATCGTTCCAAAAGTAAAAAACAATGTGTCCCCCCCCTCTAACTTTTGAACCATAAGTTTAGAAAATATGAAAAAAATCTGAAATGTAGAACTTTATAAGGACTTTCTAGGAAAATTATTTTGAACTTGATGGAAACAACAGATTTGTACAAAAAAGACAAAAAGTTGTACAATATCATTTCTGGACCGGAACCCTACACTGAGCGTGGCCCGACAAGCTCTTGGCCGGTTTTTTTCTACACAAAGTCAACGGGGCGGGGCTAGAGAGCGTTTTTATGTTGCGAGTGCAAGCAAAAATGAGCTTAGTGGTGGTCAGGCGGGAGTGTCCTCGATAGTACCTATAGTACACTCACATTTCGCCAGTTTTGTTTAAGTCCTATGTAATAGGGGGCAAACCATTGCCATCAACCGGCCACAGATCACAGATGGTTGCATCCATATTTGGGGAGTTAAGAAAGAAGCCTGTCCATAAGCTTAGACAGATTTCTGATACGCCTCCCCTACATCAAACTATCTGCTATGAACAACCTAGTCCAGTCAAGTCTATGGACAAAGCTACACGTTGCAGAACACATTCATTTTACGTCAATAGTCGTTGTCGTTATAAACACTGTGATGGATGGACTGTATGTAAGATGGCTGAAAGGAGGTAACTGTAGTCTGAGCCATGTAAGTAGGGAATAAAGGTCATTGCTCTTTCCTTAATTTCTCTGCGTAGGTACCCCGACAATACATTATGAATCGTTTTTTATTACTAGAAAAAGTCAAGGATCACGATAAAGGTATTTTCGGGACATGTTTATGTCATTATTTCTGTTTTCGGAATCATGTATTTGAATAAATGTATGCGGGTTAATGACCTTTATTCCCTACTTAAATGGCGCAGACTATAGTGAGATGACTAATAGAGAAGTATGAAGAAGAAAGAAGAAGACTTGCTGATGATATTATAAAAAACAAAAGCCGTACTGACCACAGGGTTAGTTTTCAATGACCAGCCAAAATTTAAAATTAAGAATTGAGATATCAAACCAAAAGTGCATTTTAAATAATAGTATTCACTTGAAAATGTCTTAAAAATTTCCTAAATCACAAACATAGTGGGAATCGATACACTTGTGTGCCTGCATGCACCGCAAAATTTATTTGTGAGCTAACTGCTACCTATCTAGGTTGTTAAACTGGATTGTGCTGTTGCAATATCCATACGTTCACTTTTTAGTGGTGGAGAGGATTTTTTTTTATTTTTTATTATATCGAAAATGTTATTGATTCTAAATCATCTCTCAAAATTTGGCTAGTCATTGAAAACTAACCCTGTATAGTGTATACTATATGAATGAGGGAAGAGAGAGAGTGTACTTGTATTTGCGCACACCCTTGTGCATTATAATATTGATGGTTAATCATAATCATAACCTTTATTTGCCAAAAGAATAACAACCTTACAAAAAAATAAAAATTACACTAGTACTTAATTTCTATGAAGCTAAAGGATTATACAACCAATTAGTTACTCGGTACACAATAATAAATTCTGGTTGTTACGGAACCGAATTCACACTGACCCCCGTACTGTTATTAACTGTATTACGGTGGGACAGGTTTCCTCGTTCATCGTTAGGTTAGGTTATTCGGGCAGGAGGCAGGAGAAGTATTATTGAGTGTGTTGATGTGCAGGTTCCAGCGCTCGTCGCACCTGTCGCGCCACAAGCTGACGCACACGGGCGAGCGCCCCTTCACGTGCGGCGGCTGCGGGCGGTCCTTCGCGCGCTCCGACAAGCTGCGCGTGCACACCAAGATCTGCGAGAAGGTAATGTGTGCCGTACATACATACTACTCCTGCAGTGAAAAGATGGCTTTGGTGTTCGATATTCCGGATGACTTTTTATCAGTTTCCAAAAAAAATGGGTATATTAGGTGAACGGAGTAGCAGCTTATGGTATACCTAGTTTTTTTTTCTTTTTTCTACAGCTTAGAAAAAAATTGATCCATCATCAAAATCGCTACAAATTTCAAGTAAACTTTTCATATTTCTAATTTTTAATAAGGCATTCATTATCATCATTTGCTTAGCCTTTTCCCAACTATGTTAGGGTCGGCTTCCAGTCTAATCGGATACAGCTGAGTACCTGTATTTTACATGTAGCGACTGCCTTTATGACCTCCACAACCCAGTTAGTACTGGCCTACTGGGTAATAATGATATACCCCTTGGTAAGACTAGTTGTCAAATTTTTTGGGTCACTGACTACACAAATGACAGTCGGGACCAACAGCTTAACGTGCTTTCTGAGGCACGGAGGGAACTCGGTATGTAAGAGTGGTCACCTACCCACAGACCAACCTAGGCAAGCGCGGCTTAACCTAAAGATCGAGCCGAGCGGCTGTTATTATTTAGCCACGAGCTCCTCTAACACGGCATTCTAAATAAATAAACCCTCAAATTACAGGAAGACCCAACAGTGGACATGGCAAACGATACTCCCTCAACGAAACGCGAGAACAACTCGGAAGTGATGTCTGGCATGGTGCGCACCACTCACCGCGAGTCGGGGCACCTGGTGTTCACTCCGTCGGGTGACGTCATGCTGCCGCCCCGCAGCGCGCACCCCGTGGTGCTGAACTCGACGCTGGAGCCCGTGCGCAACGAGATCAACCCCGACAACCTGCTGGACCCGCCGCGCCGGGGCCGCGGGAGGCCGCGCAAGACCCCGCTGCCCCTCACGCCCAAGATCAAGAAGAAGCGAGGACGTCCGCCTAAGACTTCCATGGGTGAGTGCTAAGCATTCTGTACTATCGAGGACACTCCCGCCTGACCACCACTAAGCTAATTTTTGCTTGCACTCGCAAACATAAAAGGGTTCTCTAGCCCCGCCCCGTTGACGTAGTATAGAAATAATGAATGAAAAGATACTGAATCGGCCGAGCGCACTGACGACGCACGCCAAACGAGAGTTATTGTGATTTTGCGCGCCAAAGTTGACGCTTTCCTAATAGGCCCAAACTTTAAGGGGGCGTGGCTCGGCGCCTCCGCATGATTTAAGCGCAATAAATTTAAAATGGTCAGGCGGAAAAGACCACAAAAGTAGTACATCTAACTAAGTCATAGGTTCCACCATCAATAAATTGCAAATCTATTTAGTCGGTCAGTTAGAGTATTTGAAAATAACGGACACGTATTTTTTGTTTTTGTAAATCAACGAATATTGGCAAAGATAAAACGCATCAAAACTCGGGAGTTGGGGGCTCGTGACGTCAGAACGCACTAAAAATTATAGCACGGCGTGACGTGTTAAGAATTTTAAAAGCGTCGTATCTTTGTCAATTTTGGTTTACGTAACAAAAAAAAATAATATTTTTTGATAATCTAATTGACGGACTAACTAGATTTTTTCAGGACACAAGCCTATTCTACGCAAAAATTATTGCTGGGAAACGACTTTTTTTTGGGGTGAAAAATCATGTTTTACGATAAACTCATTGTAAGGTATTTAAAGTACAGTTATGACCTTAAAAATTAATATTTGAAAGAAAACTCGTGAAAAAGTTGGAACTTTCCCAGGTATGATCCAGAACAAAAAAAATCGCAATGACGGGGAAAACAACAAGTGCCTTTCGAATTCGGATCTTTATAACATTTTATATTTACCTTAAAATATGTTACTATAGTTGGTGCCAGTTAAGATGAGAATAGCGGTTATTGACCCAGCTACAAAAGTATATAAAATACAGAATATATGAGATTTAAAGGACTCATCCATCATCTGCCTAGCCTTTTCCCAACTATGTTGGGCTCGGCTTCCAGTCTATCCGGATGCAGCTGAATACCAGTATTTTATATGGAGCGACTGCCTATCTGACCTCCACAACCCAGTTAGTACTGGGTAATACGATACCCCTTGATAAGACTGGTTGGGCCAGACTACCTGTAACAAGTGTCAAAGATCTACAAGTAACAGCCGGGACCAACTGCTTAACGTGCTTTCCGAGGCACGGAGGAAACTCGATATGTAATGGGTGGTCACCCATCCACAGACCAACCTAGACAAGCACGGCTTAACCTCAAGATCGACCCGAGTGGCTGTTATTATATAGCCACGAGCTCCTCCGAGATTTAAAGGACTAATTTTCAAAAATCCTTCCAAAGCTTGCGGCGCTTGGTCCAGCAGTTAATGTTGTGCATTGTCTATAGTTGGCGCCAGTTAAAATGAGAATAGCGGTCATTGCCCTTTCCCTAATATCTCTTCGTACGAACCAAACCATGTATCGTTTTTCATTACAAAAAATGTTGAAGATCACGATAGATGAAGATTCAGGCAGGCTTATTTTTGGTTTTCAAAGTTAAGAAGTTTAATAAATGTAGGTGGGTCAATGACTGCAATAGGGTAGATGACACTATAAAACAATAATTCCAAGACACCAATCTCTAAAAAAAACACTTCTTTTTGGGTCTGAAAACCCGATTTATTTGTAATTAATTGCCAAATTCGATTTTAGTTGCTTTGAAATCAATAAATAATTCAGTCATTGAGTTGACCTAACAGTGACGTCACAGTTTGCTATTGCCATACAAAATTTTTGAGAGAACCGCGTTTTGACAGCTCCAAAAAAGTATCTCAATTGATTGGTGTGTCATGTCATTCTCATCTTAACTGGCACCAATTGTATCAGAGTAGTGTGTCGTTTTTGTTTTGTCGTTAGTAGATTAGTTAATGATCCGCTTTACATTGCAGACATGGAGGGCTGCGTGCTGACAGGCGGTGTTGTGGCGGGCGGATGTGGCGCGGGCGTGGCGCAGCTGTCGCCGTCGGGCCAGCAGCTGCTGCTCAAGCGCAAGCGCGGCCGCCCGCCCAAGAACTACCTGCTGCCCAGGCAAGGTATGTACTGCACGACTGCACGACCCATGTCTCTGTCAACCTGTCAACCAACCAAATGATTTGAAAAGACTAACCATGGAGTTTCTTGCCGATTCTTCTCCAGCCATGTGGTATCCGGCAGAGTAGAATAAAACCAACCCATTACACTCACGGGTGTCGTATAAGGCGACTAATGTCTGAGGCAGAACACCTTGCGCCTCCGTAGACCTGAGAATGGGCAGCAGCGTTTTCTGTTAGTCTTTCATCACTGCGATCTCCAATCCGCCTGCCAAGCGTGGAGATTACGGCAAATTCCTCCCATCATGGGAGAGGCTTATGTCCAGCTGTGGACGTTATGGGCTGTTGTTGTTGTCTTCTCCATGGAAACGACCAACGCGAACCGTGCACCTTTTTCGACGTTTTATAAATGCCCATCTAGACCTATGTGAATAAAATATTTTGATATTCACGCTATCATTTACTGTCATATGAAGAATCTTTACACAATCCATCTTTCTTTGGAAACTATAGGGATGATTCCTGACTAAAATAATTATGATTCTGTTTAGTCCGTCAGTTAGATTATCGAAAAATATTGGATACGTATTTTTTGTTTTATCAAATTAATAAACATTGACGAAGATAAAACGCGTCAAAGATCATGAGTGGGGGCTTATGACGTCACTTTCCGGTAAAAAATGTACTCAAATGTGTGACATGAGTTTTGGACGCACTCCATTGTCTTAATTTTTTTTTTGTTTACGTGAAAAAAGAAAAAATTGTCTATAATTTTTTGGAAATTATCTGACAGACTAATTAGTTTTTTTTTTTATATATATAAGTACTCTATTATAACTTTGTATATCAACAAAATAGACACAGAAGTTTATTACATTTCTAAATTTGGGCCTAAAAAAGTTTGTATGCTATCTTAACAACGTGTATTTTAAAATCGCAGTTTATAAAGTCCCCAGCTCTTTTTGATTACATAATTCAAGTCCACACAATTTGTCCTGAGTCACGAACGGAATGCTTTTGTAATGAATAATATACTACCGTTATTGTTATCGTTATTATTAGTTATTACTCACTTACACGTGTTTTTGTTTTAATTTACGTCTATGTGTGTGTTTTATTGCAAATTTTGTGTATGTGTGTGTTGTGTAGACATATCTAGTTCGCGACAAAAATTACATCATTAGTCGTCTTGAATTCTCAATATTATTATCATCAACTTTTGAAATGACCATCTTTTCTTAGAAATGATTAAAGGAATACAAATAGTAATTAACTAATAATGATCTACACTAATATTATAAAGAGGAAAGATTTGTATTTTTGGGTGTGTATGTTTGTAATGAATAAACTCAAAAACTACTGCACCGATTTCAAAAATTCTTTCACCATTAGAAAGCTACATTCACCCTAAGTAACATAGGCTATATTTTATTCCCGTACTCCAACGGGAACGTCAATCATAGTTCATGACTAAATAATAACAGCCGCTCGGGTCGATCGTTAGGTTAAGCCGTGCTTGCCTAGGTTGGTCTGTGGATGGGTCACCCCCCATTACATACCGAGTTTCCTGCATGCCTCGGAAAGCACGTTAAGCCGTTGATCCCGGCTGTCATTTGTAGATCTTCGACAGTCGTTAGGTAGTCAGGGGCCCAAAAAGTCTGACAACCAGTCTTACCAAGGGGTATCCTATTACCCGGTACTAACTGGGTTGTGGAGATCAGATAGGCAGTCGCTCCATGTAAAATACTGGTATTCAGCTGCATTCGGTTAGTTTGGAAGCCGACCCTAACATAGTTGGGAAAAGGCTGGGCAGATGATGACTCCCATGGGAACGGGAAGTACGCGGGTGAAACCGCGTGACGTCCGCTAGTTGTTAATAATGACCAGCGTCAGATAGGTAGTCGCTTCATGTAAACACTGGTATTCAGCTGTTTACAGTTAGACTGGAAGCTGACTCCAACATAGTTAGGAAAAGGCAAAACAGATGATAACATAGCATCACGCCTGTAATGCCCGAAGGGATTGGCAGAGGTGTACCTAATAGTTCACCTACATTTCGCCAGTTTTAAGTCCTATGTAATAGGGGGCGAGCCTATTGCCATCAACCGGCCACAAATCCAGACTCCATGGGGCTAGCCGGGGTAGCGGGACTGTTCGAAAGAGATACCGTGGCCCCGGAACACAAAGGGCGATGAAGGAACATGGATGGGTTTTAGTCAGTAAAAGTCTGACACTCCCTCCTGCTCCGCCCAGAGCGAGAGGATTCATTTGATGATTTCCCATCCCAAAAAAAAAAAAAGAAAGACTCCATGGCTAACTCGTTTCTTCATAAAGCTGCAAAGACTGGTATTTGTTTGATGATTCTGCCAGAAATAAATAAGCATTCACATACTATAATTGCATAATAATTGCTGGAAAAATATAATTTAGATAATTATGTGTGTATTATTACCTATACTAGATATGAACACACAACAATGCCTTTATGCATTAAGCTTTTTTATTGCGTTGGACCTATTCTCTTGTTTGGATCATTAATGTTGCCAATTATGTTTGGTTTTATATTATATTGTACTAGCTACACCCGCGGCTACGCCCACGGCTTCGCCCGCTTGACAAAAAATATACTAAAGCTACCTCCCTTTTGAATCACTATCTAATAAAAAAACCTGCATCAAAATCCGTTGCGTAGTTTTAAATAATATGCAGTGATAGTGATTTGTTTTTCATTTAAACTTGAAAAAAGAAATAAAAACATAGAAACTGATTGATTGAAAATCTGAAAATAAAATTTACCAAACAACACGACTGTAATCCTCTAGTCTTAGGGTCAACTCACACCGAAAGAGCGGCGAAGGGCAGCGAAGCGGAGCGCTCATATGAATTTTAACTTTATTTTCATTACCCTAATACTTATTATCGCTCCGTTTATGGAATTCGCGGGAATTCCTGCGGCGCCGCGGGCATCCGCGCGACTCGTTCGAGTTTCTCATGCGATATTACGCGCGCAAAGTAACAATAACTGTCGTTTGGCGTGCGTCGTCAATGCGCTCGGCCGATTCGGTATCTTTTCATTCATTTTTTCTACACAAAGTCGACGGGGCGGGGCTAGAGAGCGTTTTTATATTGCGAGTGCAAGCAAAAATGAGCTTAGTGGTGGTCAGGCGGGAGTGTCCTCGATAGTACCTATTGACTTTTTCATTTTCTTGTATTTAGATATTTTAACTTGTTAAGAAATATTCCTTTGAAATCACTTAACATATTTTACCTACACAAATTTTCGTGCATGATAATAAATACCTACCTACACAGTTCTTGGTTAAATCTCAGTTACAAAGGGAGGTTTGGGATAATTTTAATAACCAAGGTACAATTTCGAAAATCACAAAAATCATTAAATAATGCTTAGGTAACTTACTTGATTTATTTTAAACTGTCAGATCTTTTAAGAGCAATCTTTCTGTATAAAAATTCTAAAGTAAGAAAGTTTACCTATTTTTACATGTACACTCTACACTGATGATTTAGATAATTTTACCTGTTATCAAATCAGGGAAATTTTATTTAACCAACACAAACCAGCAGTGCAAGTACGTAGCACTCGATTCGATACGATTCGATAAATCTGACAGTTATTCTCGATAAAATGAGTTTTTAACCAATCGAAAAGTCGGATTTATCGAATCGTATCGATTCGATCGTTATCGATTGCTACGTACTTGCAGTGCTGTGTTTATAAAAGTGTCAGGTGTCTTATTTTGACAATTTGGATAGCTATAAAAAAATGATTTCTACGAGTGTTAAATCAATCATTCATTTGTGTCATTTTAATCGAATAATTTATTAATCTATTCTTCTATTTCTATTCTAATATTATAAAGAGGTAACATTTGTTTGTAAGTTTGTATGTAGTGGGTAATCTCCGGAAGTAATGAACCAATTTTAAAAATTGTTTCACTGGTAGAAAGCTACATTATTCGTGAGTGCTATAGGCTATATTTTATTCCCGTACTCCCACGGGAACGGGAAATACGCGGGTGAAACCGCGGGACGTCAGCTAGTTAGGTATATATATATATTTTTTTTTATATTTGAACTTTAAATCACTCTCCTGTAAAGTTTACTCAATTTCGCTTAGTGAGGGTTGCCTTTAAAGCGTCGATGTATACTATCTACAAGAGATAAGGTCCAACGCTACTACCGCCCGCTAACGCATATGTTTCTTTAGGTATGGATATGGATATACCGATGCAGTACGGTCTCGCAATCAACAAATTTTGTTAGTACCACTCACCACTTTTGAGGCATGATAGTTAATACTTGACAAAATTGGGAACAAATGTCGGTACTAATCGGTATTAGATGGAATTGGCTTGGGTTTTACGTGACGTGGTGAAAAACTAAATTTGAATTTTAGGCTGAATTTGCGCATTTTATTAACAGTGGTTGAAATGCCGTAAGAGAATTTTGTTTAGGCAATGATCTTCAATGCATGTCTGGAGCCAAAGAAATTTAAAAGCGTTATAAAGCAGACATTGGGAATATTGTCATACAAAAAATATCATCCCGAACGTTTTCAATTTTGACCTGACAAGCGGGGATGAGACAGACAAACTTGTTTCAAAGTTCAGTTTGGCCGCTGATAGAATACGTTCCTGACGTCTGTCAGTTCGAAATTATAAAATTTATTGTTACTTGATTTAATTATATCGTTTTTAATCATATAATTTGATAATAGGGCAATAATAGGTAAGTTATATAACATCACCAATAAAATAAAATACTAATACTCGCGACCTGCCAGGAACGCATTCTCTCAGCGGCCAAACTGTAGTAACAAGTTTTGCAAGGTTTGCGTCTATCACTCGTAAGTTACTGAAAGTCTTTGGCTATCATTCTCACAGAAAATTGGCCTAATAGTCATCGGGTGAAAAGAACATCTGACAGTAAAATTATTTTTTGAACATAAAAAGTGTCGAGTACTTCAGTAGCGTCTACTCCATAGCATAACTAGTCTACCTTATTATTAGCTAGTCAAATCGTGGACAGCTTCAATATAGATTGCCATCGACACGCAAGAAAGGCTATAAACAAGCTGTTTTTGAATAGTAGTTATTAACATGAAATCAAGTATTATTCTTGTCACGTTGATTGACTCGTCACGTTCAAACGAAGTATTTTCCTTGTCAGTAAATCTTAAATGTTTTAGGATTTGTAAAACCCTCGCCATAAGATTAAATCTTAACAACATAATAATACGGTACAAAGCTCGGACTGCATTAATACTATACTATCTTACTAATAAAACTAATCGTTACTAACTTCTTTATTTATGTAAAATATTATCAGAATTACGTATATTAATTATTATGTAAACATATTTTTTGCCTTCGCATGTACATATTTTAATCTAAACAAATGCACAAAACACTGACTGTGAAAATATCCGAGCTTTATAAATATCGAGTGCACCCAAAACTAATATAAAATAATAGTAATCATTCCACAAAAATACTGACATGAAATCGTAAATCTTCCAGACGGACGACCCAACGAAAACTACAACGCGACCAACCTACCCTTCGGCGACTTCTCCTACCTTACCGAGATGATATACAACCCGCTAGCTTACGGCCAGTACGGGGGAGTCACCAGCGTCGACCCGGACCGCAACGTGGACACCGACCAGAGCCTCAACACCGACCAATCGCACGACAGAACCATCGACGTCTCCGACTCTTCATCAGACGACGACGACTCCCGCGTCGGACAAGACGACAACGTACCGTCCGTCGCTATGGAGACGCAGATCATGACTGTAGGAGACTGCCAGATCGTCAAACTACCCCCGAATAACGATGAAAAGGATGAAAAGATGGAACAAATCGTCGAGACCAGCACCGTCTCTTCGTCTACGCCGTCTTCGGTCACCATAACGCCTATCACCACGGTAGGCGACTGTACCATCAGGCCTGTCGAGAACACATAAGATTTCACACCAATTTTCGTCTACCCCGTATACTTCGGTGTTGTACGGGATTGAAAATATGAGCCTACTGCTGCAGACTGTTATTTAGCGAGGATTGTGAGTGAGTAATGAAGGTTATATGATTTTTATATTTTGCGAGATCTCAGATTGAGAGTCAATGCAAGTTTATAGTTATATGTTGCGATTTTTGATGAAAAATCATATTATACGTGAGGTTTATATTATTTTACGTAACACACTATTGTGTTAAAATGTTCGTTTTTCATTGCAATTAATGTGGAAATTCTAAATTGCAGCTTTTTCGAGGTGTCGTAGGAAAGATACTAAACAATATGGGGTAGACATTATAGTAATTTTATTATTGTGGTAGCATTCACTTCGGAATTATGTGGTCATAATGGTTGATACATCATGGTTTTATCATCAATTAGGTTAGGCTACTACATTTAAACAAGTAGCCTAATACAGGAATAGGAATTTGTCATACTTCCACAATGAACTTAGACAATTAAATCCTAATTCTCCGTCATAATCACAGGTACAAAGCCAGGTTTATACCAAATGATGGTGCTGTATCAGAAGAGCCTTAAAAAGTGGCAACTTACGTCCGATGCAAGGCGAAAGAAATTGTTATTAACAAATGCACGTGATCATAAAAAAACAAAATATGAAAAACTTTTGCATGCAAATAGGTAAAACTTACTAAAAGGAATACAAACAATATCTACCTTCCTACCTTCAAAGTTTTACAAAAAAAGTCTTCCTAAACTCAGTAATGCTACTACAATGATACTCATTTATATCTTAAATTCAAGTGACTGTCAAAAATGCATTTAGAATTGGTGGTGATGAAATATTTATTTTATTGGTCAACTAATGTACCATAATGCCATAAGCTTTACATAATTTTAATCGTGATACTCAATTAGACGACTTGTATACTTATCAGAACAAAATATGAATTGTCACAATATTGTTTTGTTGTGTACCGTTGAGGGAATAACATATTCAATACATATGGCAACAATAGCAAGGTAATTTGTAAAGAAATTCATAGTTGCCATAAAAAGGTGCTTACTCCAAATGGCTTGACGACTTACTCAAAGAGACAAGTGTTTTAACACTTCTCATAATATGTAACTCAAAAGTTTACACACACATTACGAAGTAGCATTAATAAAGGAAATAAATACTTCAGTGTTCGTAAATAGACCGACTCCCTCGCAGTACATAACGAAACAAAAGGTTTTACGTATAGATGTGTATTTTGCGAATATCTACATAGAGGCAGCATATTTACTGAGTAATAATTGTAACAGTGACACTATTTAGATACGCGATGTTTATTATAATGTGCACTTAACGTTGCCTTCACTGTTTTAATCGTTTAGGACGGTATACACACCGCCGCGAGCGATAGGACTTGACGAAACCCACGACGGTATGTGCATCGACTTTTATTTGACACTCCTCAAAAGTATTTCCATTTTTTTTACACGCGAAATCTCTCGATTGATCTGATTTTTTTAATATAACGAGAGACTGACTTCCATTACGTGTTTAGGAAATATTTTTGAGCAGTGCTCGTGCGGACGTTAGCATCTGGTTGGCTGTCTATTTTATGTTTATTTTCTAAATTAATTTTATAGTTAGTCGTTGTGTAGCAGGCACACGCTGTTTCGCCTTTTCCATATTCTTAATAACTGTATCAATCTCTGTGAATATTAGAATGTAGTACGTAGTGTCTTAGATGAATATAAAACTTAATATTCTAAATATTAACTCGACAACACCACACGAACAAGTGATACGAATAAGCTACATATTTTTAGCAGAAACATATTGTATTGACATATTAACAATATATTTCTTTAATAGTTTTGCCTGTAAAAGCAATGGATATGGTAGTTTTACGTATAATGTTGATATAACGCAATATATAACCACATATTTTAAAGACAGCCGTATGTCGGCGGCGCGGGCCGTGTGACGGTCGACGCCGACTCATATGATATTTTTCGAACAAACACATTTTAGTTCCTCGTTATGTTCGATAGAGACTAATGTAGAAGTCTGCATACATACTAAATGAAATGTCGATGTAATAATAAAAGTATTAAACTCACTATTATGAAAAATCATAATCAATATTTTCTTTATAATCTGTACAGAAGTAGATATAGTTCCTAACTTGTAATCGATACAAAACTATAACCCTTGATATAATGAAGTAGTTGAGACGTAATATTTCTTTAATCATTTAGAATTAAGTTTATATTATGATCAAACTTTGAGTATATCTTTTTTAGTATTCACTATTAGTGATAGTCGTCGATTTGTTTAAGTTATCATTGCGATATATTTTTACGTATGTAATGGAAGACTGCTCGGATTCGTTTTCTGTTGATGTGTATCGTTTTATGGTTCGGATTCGTTGGTGCGACAAATCGCGTGCGACTAAACTGAACTTGTGTAAAGCCTGTTTTACGCCGGGACAACACTGTGCGGCGTTGCGGCGTGAAACGTGCGGCATGGCAACACCTTGCGTCATGTGGCAGACTGTCGCAGCTTCTATTCAAACACAATGAATTCCATGCTACGTTTTTCGTGCGTCATACAGTTTATAGGTTATGTTTTACGATGCTTTGAAAATTATCTAGGCACGATGTTGTATCGGCGTAAAATAGGCTGCCGCAATTGCCGCAAATGTTGGTTATTTGTAACATACCACAAAACGACGCACGCCACAATATGTAGCATGCTGCAATGCCTCAGTGTTGCCCCGGTGTAAAGCAGCCTTTACTCGACATGTGGAAGGACACAGTTGCGCGTACTTATGCTTAACTTCTGCGACATATAAGTGGAAGTTGGCTCCAATCGCATTGTACGAAAAGTCGCACCAACGGGTATGACCTACTTATTATTATTGTGAACATTTTGACATAAATGAAGCCCCGAAGAGGCATGTAATCACGAGTCTCAGACGGCAAGCTAAGCTTATTGAGAATTATTTTAATATAGGGATCTGTATTTTTATAACGAAACTAAGATAAGTTGTCAGTAATCAGTTACTCCCGTCACATGTAATAGTATAATAAGCTGTGTGTTAAGTTGTGTTTACAAGCGCCTATTGGCTCCGTTGTCATTAAGTTTTTGTGTTCCCCCTTCAAGGTTTGACGGTCACTATCTACATATATCTGCATTTGGTACTGTTTGAACAGACAAGCAATATTTAGAAGATTGATATGTGTGTGGTAATTAGGTCGTGTTGGTAATCAAGATATTTGGCTTCGCTTTAAATCTAAAATTAAAAGCATCTATTATAAAAATGTCTAGTATAAATAAAGGCAAAGGGCCTTTTGTGGTTGTTTTAAATCAATTCTAAAATCACAAGAGTTAAAAATGCTCTGATATAATATTAAAATCACTTTGTTCTTCTACAAGACTAAACAAAAAGGTTTTACCTAATATATGTAGATACTGATTGGTTCATAAGTTTTGGCAATATGATGGTTATAATCGGACGTTTGAATCGAGAGCAAGAATTGCATTTATATTTATTTTGTATTGGTGCGATATGTTGCAAAATTATTGATATTTGGAAGAAATTGTATTGTTTTACAAGTATACGCTGTCTAAAAATGTTAGTTATTGTACACAAAAATGCAAATCTTTTTTAAAATTAGGAGGTTTATCATGAGTTCTTATGGTGAACCAGTTTATCTTAACATACTGACAATTCAGCCGCTTGCTAAGCGGCTGAATTCCCGATTTTTCTTATTACCCACCGTTAATTGGTCGGCAAGTAACCCAAACTGACATCATTGAGTACTCATGTTAATCTTCCAATTCTATTTGTCTATGACGATAAAAATTGTATGCTGATCTTTAATGCTATATTTTGAGGGCATGAGATTATTTTTATATCCAATCGCTACTTCAAAATTGTAATAATTTACTTTGGCATAAACAGAACTAAAGTTTTTCTAGACTACACATAGCACAAATTAAAAATGATACTTCGTAATTCCTCTACTAAGCCCACAGTAACGCATTTCCTGAATATAATCTGCATTTCGTCAAAACAATGCTACCACCAAACTCTTTAATGTGTTCAATGAGAAGTGCAATTATTAAGCAGCTATTTGGTAGTAATTTTAAGTCTTAGTTGTACTAACAGCCTGTAATAACCGATTTATCTTAATGTTGATTAGCTCTGATTTCGATATCCACTACTTTGATTCATATAGAAAGACACTAACGTTACCGATAATGCTAACTGCCCCACATACATTAAAATCGTATACTTAAAATAGATTAAAAATTAACCACAATAGAAAATTGACAAAAAAAAATGATGTGGATTTATATATTGTGGCAAAACTACCCTCGAATAATACTATCAAAACGATATCCTATTAAAACCGGAGCGAATTGACATAGCTAACAAGTTGGACATCAAAGTAAAATGATATCACGTCAATTGTGCTATGTGTAGTTTTTTCCCCTCAAATCAGCAATTAAGCATGTATCCATAGATGATTTTGTCGTAAATCAAATAATATCTTACGACCGGATAGTTCTTAGACAAATAGTATATTATGTTTAGTTTTAATGAACGTTTTATATTCCTGTATTTTGTGAAATGTTCATCATTTTACGTTGTGATCATTTGAGTGCAAAATTATTATATGTTTAACCAGTTTACTTTGACGATTCGTCAGTTAGGGCAGCAGATGTATACCTTTATGTTTGCATAGTCCGAGAGCAGTATTTTTTAGATGTAATCTTTATTATTAAAAACTTTTTTTTATTTTAACATTATGAAATTCGATCGTTAGTTAATTTCTAACATGAAATATTTAATAAAGAAATCACAAAATTATATTTGGGTTTGATTTTTATATTTAAGGATACATAATTTGTTACAAGGTACACGTGTAGGAGGCGACCTATATCGGTCTATCTAGTGATCTTCCAGAAGCAAATCAATCACAAAATACTGTAATAATCATTGTTTATTCCATATAAATATAAATTTATTTTTGGATAACCACACTTTAGTATCGTTAGACATGTTACTGCACTAACTATCGACTAATTATTATGAGATAGATCTTATGAATACAAAGTATCGCGGATTAGGTTCCCGGCGGGGGAGGGGGGCCGTTGTTGATCCATTGTGGGTGAGGGGCCGCGCAGTAGCCCGCGCCGAACACGTGCGGGGCGGGAGGGACCAGGCCGCCCGGGGCCAGCCCGCCTGGGGCCGGGCGGAACTGCGGCAGCAGCACCGGGCCCGACATGCGGCCCGCGCCGAACTGGAACATGTTGCCCATGAACGGAGGGGGCGGCGTGCTCGGGTTGAAGGGGGGCGGGAACATCGGGGGGCCGGGGAAGCTGGGCGGCGCGCTGAAGGGGCCGTGCGCTTGTGAGACCGCGTCGCCGGAGGGGTGCGGGGGAGGCGTCCGGAGCCCTACGTTGCTAGGCCAGGGCCTGCCCACGCGTGGGAATGCGTTGGGGTTATTATTTCTCCTAGATCCTGCTGAGAATGGGTTGCGTCCCCGGCTGGGTCCGCTGCCGAAGCGACTGCTGGACTCTGAAGGTCGTTGGTTGCGTGCGGCGAATTTCCTCGTACTCTTAGAGGTCTCTCCGTCCGACTCCTCTAACATTTGTGTGTTTTTCCAATGCTCTTTTCTGGCTTTCTGGGCCTTTCGCTCTTGTTCGTCGTCGGAGAAATCGACCTGATGCGGGGGAGGCTCCACGTCGTGCAGCCACGATGCGTCGGAGCCTTTTATTCTGAAATTTATGTTAAATGATGTTTATTTTGCAAGTAGGTTTTTACAAACACTAACACGTTTTTTTTTTTTTAAACTAGATGGGGCCGGTGTTTCGTACCTGACTACTCTGAGAAGAAACAGCCGAAACAAACTCAAGAGGTCATAGTCTCTTTTGAAGTCCAGACATAATCTTGCTCTAGGCAATATGCATGAAATACAAAACTCGTTTTATTTATTAAAAATGCCTTGTATTGGCGCATAAAAACATTGTGGTACACTTGTTTAAGTTGCTAATACATCACTTATTTTACAATTTACTGTTTTATGTAGCATGTTTTTGGTGAAACGGAACGCACTCTAAAAACACATCGTCCTCGATAATGGTGGTAGTGACGTCAAAGTTCATTGTGTCAAAAAAACACTTTTATTTGAAAAGTGCTTAAAGTTTCACAAAAAAATTATTAAAATATTGTTATTGAAATTTTTAATTGAATATAGCACATACAATTGGTAAAATTATTTTATTAGGTCCTAAAAAATTAGATGTAAAGAAGGCATATAGTGGATATTGCCGTCACATCATGGCCGCGACAGCTACGGACGTTTGAACTGTCATAGAAAATTGCAGAAGTTTAATAATATTTTTAAGCGACAAGCAGTAGTAGAACTTAACTTTAAATACTTTTCTTGGATTGTTTCTACTGTATTTTATTGATTTAAGTAAAGAAAAAATTACGTGCATATTCCCTCATGAGGACTATGCAGATTATTGTCTGAGATGGTGATATGAAAATGGTTTAGTATTTTTTTGTTAACTGACAGCAGTATTCTAGTTTTGGAGACCATATTTTACAGTTATTGGTGTCGATTCTGTTGTGCACAAACTGAACTTAATTTAGGCTATTGCTATCTTTTTTTTTCTCTCTAATAAAACGAAAAAGGGACGGACGTAATTTAGAGCTGTCAAATTTAATTGGAACTAATATTTCCATACAAATTAAGGGTGCACGTAAAAACATGTCGACTAAAAACACGGTGAAGTGCAAGGCATAACTAGTTTGACATCTCTTAACTTAGTTCATAGCTATAGCCGTCCTCTTCTCGCACTGCTTTTTAGTAAAAGATAGCCAAAGCCTAAATTAAGTTTAGTTTGTGCACTGCAGAATCGACACCATTTTAATCTTAACTAGTTAGTATGGCTTTTTTTTATATTATCATCATTGTTCTGATCTTATCCCAAATTATCACTAGTCACCTCCTTTTTAACCATCTTACATAAAGTCCATCCATCACAGTGTTTATAACAACAACAACTATTGTCGTAAAATGAAAGTGTTCTGCAACGTGTAGCTTTGTCCATAGACTAGACTGGACAAGGTTGTTCATAGCAGATAGTTTGATGTAGGGGAGGCGTATCAGAAATCTGTCTAAGCTTATGGACAGGCTTCTTTCTTCACTCCCCAAATATGGATAATAATTACAGGACAGAAAGCACATGACCGAAGATAAATCAGGCGCAGCTTTTACGAGGCACAGGTATTATTATTCCGCCAACTCCAAACTGATTTTTTTAATGGAAAAGCCCAATAATATTTTGCCCGACCCGGGAATCGAACCCAGGACCCCACGCTCAGCAGTCGTGGTTTCAACCACGAGACCAACGTGACAGCTATGGGTACGTTTGTAAATAACATCCACAAAACAATTTGGTGGAGTTACACAAAGAGCAAGACTGGAGGTGGGACATGGCTCCGTGGTCTCATCATCAGACTAAATAGGGTAGATGACAAAAAAATCGAATTAGTCGGTCAGTTAGGTTATCAAAAAATATTTGACCTGTATTTTTACTTTGGTTGCATAAACCAAAATTGACGAAGATACGACGCTTTTAAAATTTTCAATACGTCACTCCGTGGTATATTTTTAGTGCGTTCTGACGTCACTCCCGACTTTTGATGAGTTTTATCTTCGTCAATATTCATTGATTTACAAAAACAAAAAATACGTGTTCATTATTTTCCAATACTCTAACTGACGGACTAAATACATTTGCAATTTATTGGTGGTGGAAACTAACCTATTGTACCTGCAGTGGTCTATCTGGCTTGGTAGTCAGTTTTAGAGATTTTTAGGTGGGCTATGGCAGTGGTGCGGCGTTGGGAGCTTTTCTTTAGTCTCAACATAGCTGGTGGAGGACGCTTGAGAAGCGACAGTTTCATTCTCAGTTATGGTGTGGTGGTTGTTATGGTGTTATCTATCTATGGTGTGGACTCACTTCATAAGCTCGCTAAGGAACACGTAGTTGGTGTGATGGCTCTGCGGCGCGATGTACACGTCGGCTCCGGGCGCCGCGCCGCGAGAGCGCACGTGCTCCACAGAGTTGAAGCGCACGCAGTAGTGCGGCTCTGTTATCTGCGCAGACAGGGCTGATTGTTATAAACTGGACTTTGCTAAGAGGCTGGGAACTATGCGAGGTATTTGGAAGACGGATTGGCACAATATTCTTAGGAAGAGGGGGAGGCATTTCCTAGTTTTCACCTACGAAAATGTGTAATTGAAGTACAGTCGTGGTCTTTCTGCCTTATCAGTTTTTCGCTTAAATCATGCGGAGGCGCCGAGTCACGCCCCCTTAAAGTTTAGGCCTACGAAATGCAACTTTGGCGCGAAAAATAACAATAACTCTCGTCTGGCGTGCGTCGTCAGTGCGCTCGGCGGATCGGTATCGTTTCATTTATTATTTCTATACAAAATGAACGCGACGGGGATGGAGAGCGTTTCTATGTTGTAAGCGCAAGCAAAAATTAGATTAGTGGTGATCAGTCCTCGATAGTACTTAATTGATCCCAATCTATACAGTACAATTAATTAAGTACTGAGTTTTGAAAGAGGTCCAGTTAAGTTACTGTGATAGACAAAAGGCGGATTTCACTATTAAAACTGAACGCGATCAGCATAAACCGCGATCAAGAGCTTTTTTTTTGCGGATGGGAAATCATCAAATGACCCCTTCAGCTCTGGGCGGAGCAGGAGGGAGTGTCAGTCAGACTGTTACTGACTGAAACCCATCCATGTTCCTTCTTAGCCCTTTGTGTTCCGGGGCCTCGGTATCTCTTTCGAACAGTCCCGAAGCAGCCCCGGCAGGCATCGGCCCTTGCGGACCCCTTCCTGTGTACTAAATTATGGCGCGCGTGGAACACGAACGCGCCAACCCCGCGTTCAAAAGCTCAGTGAGAGCTCAGTAACGTTATTGTTAAATAAATATGGTATTCTCAACATTTATTTATAAAATAGCAACATTGCTCTCTATGTCAATGTTTGACTGATGGAAAACGTCTATGGTCACTTCCTTCGAATAAATGTCTGCAGATAAGCGTACCCAATCTCTATCATTATAATAATCTACTTTAATCTATCGTTTGTGATCAATCTAAATTAATCTCAGTAATTCTAAGTCATAATTGTATTTGTGTGCCATAGGTATTATAAAATATAGTGTCTCAAATCATACCAGTCGTATACTTTGCCTTCACTGATTTAACCTTAGGGTGCTTACATAAAGAAGCAGGTTTCCGGTACGGGCGAGTCGGTACCGATCGGTGCAGGTATTCATTTCTATGTTATCTTATGCGCTCGCTTATAAAGAAGCAGGTTTAAACTATATGCAAGTGAACCCTGCACCGATCGGTACCGACTCGCCCGTACCGGAAACCTGCTTCTTTATGTAAGCACCCTTAGGCAATACTCCGCTACAATTATCAATATAGACTATGGAATATTGTCACAAATTCGCCCGATCGAGTACGGTGCATTGTTATTTTAATTGTGTCTGTAATTGCGGGTATCTAAGTATTTAAGTTGATCGATTAGTTCCTGCAGTTTTCCCTCCAATCTTTGCTTGGACCAGAAAAAAAAACAAATTAAATATTTTGCGGCAAACTGTACCTCACGCGTTAGAACAAAATCAACTGGTTATTCATGCGCAAAATAAGCCTTTAAGGGCAGGTAGTCCCAATTTTCCCAATTTTACATAACTTTGATTCAATAGTAATCAAAGAAATAGTGATTTTTTAAAGCCAAAAAAAATAGATATTATAGTTGACTATATTTACTAAGATAATTTGTGGTTCAAAACATAATATCAAAAACTTCACTCGATGAAAAAAAAATCCGAACAGGAGCCTAATTCGAATATTTTTTTATGTTTTTCTTATTTTACTTGGAGAATATGAAAGTTTTACTTCCAAAAAAAATATCTAAGCAAAGTTAATAACATATAGAACAATTATTTGTGGTTAAATTTTGCAAAACAATTTAATCCTTTTAATAATAAATTATTATATAAGAAAACGGCTTGCGCACGTGGATTCAGTCGCCCGCCAGGCCTTGACGAGGTAGGACCTATGTCCCTTTTGCTGGCGCACGGCTGTCCCGTCGATTTATCGAACGATTTATTTAAAGAACGTAGTGTAATTATAACAGTACAGTCTTTTTTAACCGACTTAAAAAAAGGAGGAGGTTTCACAATTTGACCGTAGGATAACTTCGTCGTTTATGAACCGATTTAGATAATTCTTTTTTTGTTGGAAAGAAGATATTCCAAGAGTAGTACCATGACCATGAAACTGGGATCTGATGATGGCATCTCAGAGAAATCGAGGGGAACCTTTGAACATCGTAGTGCGACTAGTGCGTTTGTTTTTTTTTTTCATTGAGTATTTTAGAGCACTACTATTTAAAGAAAGTCTGGACTCGATCTGATGATGGAACCCGAAGACAGTCGAGGGCACTCCTCAACGATTCACAATAATTACCTGGTGTTTGGGCTTGATTAATTTGTATTGATGAGAACTTTACACCTAAATGGGTTGTGGTCATCTTTAGGGGTCTGATGATAAAGACGAAGGACAGTCAAAGGAACTCCTCAACGTTTTACAGTAGCTACCTTGTGTTTGGATTTAATTCATTTCTATTGATGAGAACTTTGCACCCATATGGGTTGTAAGTGCCATTGGTCTGATGATGGAGACCAGACAGTCGAGGGAATTCCTCAACGAACGAGTTTACAATCTCACGAGATAGATTATAATCTAACGGTATTTACAATTTTACGGTGACACATACAACAAATAAAGCATGTGTCTCTTCGTGAGATAAAAACAATGTAAGAAACCTAGTCAAATTGTTCGCGACAAGTGTCTCAAACAGTGTTTTTATATAGTCTATAGAAAGAACGTTCGAGAAAGTACGCTATTGCCGTGTTTGTGATTCTTTGTCGAGTACTTTCTGTTATTATTAGTTTTAAAAGTAAGTAGGTACAAATTCCCTCGAGAATAGTCTCGTCACAGGTGCGCGTACGCAAACTACTTATAAAAAACATCGAGAAATGTTAATTTAATTTCGACCGTACGCCGAGAGCGTAAAGTACCTACTTCCTTCTTCCGTTCGAGTTATTTATTATCCTTTTGTTTATAGTTTCCTTTGTATTTTTTTGTTAATGTTTTTTGTTCATGCTTTTTGTGTGAATTAAAAGATTGTCTAGCGAACAAATACTACACACCGCTAGAGGATTCGCGAATATTTTTTGTGTGTCTGCTAATAGTATGAAAGCACAGCGCAGGCACCGCATAGTAAGTTTTGTTTTCGACATTGGAACAGTCAGTTTTGTTTACGATATTCAAGCAGTCAGTTTCGTTTCGATATCCGAATAGTTAACAGTTCTTTCCGATTATAGTTTCAGCTCAGTTTTTCCAGTATTGTCTGCTTGTAGTGTCTTACCATAGTCAAATAGTTTTTCATTTCTTCTCCATCTACAATAATAGTGCAGTATTTTCCAAACCCACCTCTCCGTTCCACGAAGCTAACGTTTACACCCGGAACTTTCGGTACAGGGCGGTTAGTGGCTCAGATTTGGTTCTGTTATAGTTTTTGAATTTCCAAACACGAGTCCACCCGTCTGGTACACAAATAATTGAATAAATTACGACTTGCAGCAATTTGCATTTACAATATCTATTCAAATTAATTTATTACATTTAAATGTTAGGTTTTCGCAATTACTACCTATTATAATAAATCAAGCTGACAATTTAATAAAATAAGTTGACCTACTGCCTACACGACACGCTTACCTATACTGTGACACTTCGCTCAGCTTTGGGTTCAAGTCGGCGACGCGTGTGCACGACTCGTTTCGCGTAAAGGGTGGTAGCGTTAAATACCTACTTTGCTTGGCGCAGACGGCCTTAAGGCCTAATTTACTTTTGCAACATCACTATTCGTACATCATTAAAAACAGAAACCTAAGCCCATAATTATGATAATAACTACCATTACAGACCATTAGTACTAATAGATAGCCATAAAAATAAATCTGTTCATACATACTCATAAATAAACATTAGTTCACTTATGAATCTTCAAGGGCGAAGCTGTGGTCTCAAAGGTAGTCACTAACTTTGTTGTGTTAAGGGCCTATACCCCCTACAAATGGCTTAGCATGATCCTCCGTTACGCCTAAAATACTGCAGCATTAATTTTGAATTAAATATATGGTAAAGTAGAGGATTAATGCTAAGTACTATGTGTGACGAAAACACGATTCCATAAACTTTTCTCATGACACTTTGCATACTAACTGAACTAACTATAAAGCAGGTCTTATGTGTTTTATTTTTTAAGTCCAATCAATAGATTTTTTGTAAATCGCAAAAAACCACTCATTTCGCACTATTCGGCCGCAGTGACTGACGTAACAACCGCTTTGTAGTGCAGGCTGATTAGAACTTTATTCTAACAGTTTGTCAAACGAAGTTTGAACCACCACAAATAGAGTTGCTAATTTTAGGGTTAGAAGGGCTTTTTCAGTAGTTTTTTTTTTTATTAATACAAGTTTACGTTAAATACCTGCATGACCCCTTTGCTATTCAATGGATCTATCAGCATTGTTTTGAGTGCTTTACATTGAGCCCTATCGTAAACCGTGATTTTTCACCCCAAAAAATAAAAACTAGTTTCCCAGCAATATTTATTAAGTAAAAGTTACTTAGTTTGATGTACAGTATGCTTGGTTGACGGCTTCGTGATGAGGTGGTTTACACCTTGTATGCGTTGCATTGGGTTGGCAAGGGATTATTCGTTCAAAAATAATTGACTGTTTTAACCATACAGTTCTCGAATATTTTTTCAACACCCTTGCTCATAAAATGGCTCTAATTTCACCGCAATTAGGCACATAATGACACCTGTAATCAAACTGTGACTTTTTCATTGCTTTATAGGGTTTTTTATTTTATTGGTTGAGTTGCTTTGTTCTGAAAATAAAAATCGATAATAAAGGCTTTTTAGCATTATTTTCTTCACAACTTGTTGAAAAACGTCGTATGATACACGTGTGTATTGATGATTACCGCTTACGGGCACCATCCTTGGCTCTCTTAAGACCCTCACCTAACGGCTCGGGTCTCAATGGCGCCTCAGCGGTAATCAACTACATTACACACTTGTAACATATAATGTACTATTTCATTCACATTTTAATGGGAAATTTCCCATATACCGATTAAAGCTTATTATTGCTATCATCATATTATTTGTAGACATAAAAATAAGAATGCCATATAAATTAGGTAGAAATTGGTGCCGATTCCCTTGTTTACAAACTAAACCAATATTAAATTCAGTGCATCTTTTTCTTTCTATTTCATTAAGAAAAGGACAGCCGATACATTTTAGTTATGTTCTGTCAAATTAATCAGCGCCATACAAGTTTTAGACGCGATTAAAAAGATCACTACTAAATTACATCAAATTACGTCAGGTGATAACTAATTTGACAGGATTAAACTAATATTTATCTTCTGTCCTTTTCATAATGAAATAGAAAGAAAAAGATGCATTCAACTTAAATTTAGTTTAGTTTGTGAACAAGGGAATCGGCACCATTGAAGACATTATGCCCTCTGGATATTTGCCAAGCATATTTAAGCATACCCCAGTTAAAGTGCTACTATTTTTAAAAGGCTAACAAATTGGCTGATGTCCTAATCAGTTTTTTGAACCCGTTATGTAAAAAGTATTGGAAATATGTGTCAAGCTAGGTTTGAAATTAAGCCAACGCATTACAGCGTGGCCAACTTAAAATGTCGCATACAGTGTACTTATTTAAGTTACAAGGACACTAAACCGGCCAAGTGCGAGTCGAACTCGCGCACTCAGGGTGCCATACCAAATCTATACATTAGACAAAACAGCAAAAAAATCACGTTTGTTGTATGGGAGCCCATTTTAATGTAACTATTTATTTTTAAAGTGAGTATACCTGTTGCCGTTATTAATATCGAGCAAGAAACGGCAAAAAAATCACGTTTGTTGTACGGTAGCGCCCCCTTAAATATTTATTTTATTCTGTTTCTAGTATTTGTTTTTAGTTGTTAGTAGTATAGCGGCAACCGAAATACATCATCTGTGAAAATTTTAACTGTCTAGCTATAACGGTTCATGAGATACAGCCTGGTGACAGATAGACGGACAGATGGACAGTGGAGTCTTAGTGATAGGGTCGCGTTTTTATCTTTTGGGTACGGAACCCTAAAAATGCAGATTGGGTCATAATATCCAGGCAAGATTATTTGCTTTCACTTTGTCATTTCAGCAACATGCATTACTTTATTTATATAGTCAAGCCGACGAATTTTCTAATCATATAAAGCAGTGGAACAGATAATGTCTGCAAAATTATTTTAGTCATTATTGAAAGTGTTATACTGCGCATTTTGCGTTATATTTGCAAGATAATATCTTATTTTATACTTACGGGTCCAAAGACATCGAAGACTCTTCCTAACGCTTTGGAGCCATTATCCAAGAATAGTACGCTGTCTAAATCCACGGCTGGTGTCTCGGGGAGTGCACGAATTATCACTGGAAAATATAATTTAAAATATTAGTTTTACAGACATGGGGATGCTATGGGCATGATATTTATTATGGTGTACTATAGGCTAATGAATATAAGATAAGATTTATTTGCCCATACATGTAGGTACACATACAATAATATACAGGGTGTAAAAGACCTCATCACGAAGCCGTCAACCAAGCATTTTCTACATCAAACTAAGTAAGTTTACGCTAAAATTATTGCTGGGAAAAGACTTTTTTTTTTTTGGGGTGAACAATCAATTTTTTGTGGTAGAACTCAATGTAACGCACTCAAAACATTGTGCTGATGGATTGAATAGAACGGGGGTCGTAGAGGTGTTTAAAGTAAAAATCTTACAATAAAAACTTGTATTAAAAAAAAAAAACTTGTCAAAAAGTTGGAACTTTGACCCCCAATATCTCTGTAACTAGAAGGTTCCCAGGTATGGTATAAAACAAAAAAATTATAGCAATGACGGGGAGAACAAGTGCCTTTCGGCTTCGTTAATAGGTGCATGCAGGATAACATAAAGAAAATTGGTTCAGACATGTTTGCCACATACTATGGCGTGCAAATGTTTAGAGTAACAATTGTGATTTTTGCTATATCCTTCAATCCGAGACAAAGCAATTTAACAAAAAAATAACATTACAAAAATAAAACATAATTTATATATCTATGACTGTAAAATTAGCAACTAGTAGGTTATAATAAATGTCAAACGTAAAAAAATAGAAATCCTAATTCAAAATGAAAAGGAATTAATAATACATGTGAAGGACGGGCGTTTTGGCCTATAAGTAATTTTGACGGTCAAAAAGTGCTGTTTCTCAGCTAAACTTGTTTTATTTTATAATATTGTCTTCCCTGAAGAGTTTAGAAGATCCACAACTGGGCTCTTTCTTTTATATATTGTTGCCCTACATTGTTCTTACAGTCAGTTCAATAAATCAATCAGTCCAAAAGAGAACATGACAACTGCATCTTATATCTGCAACAGGCTTGTGTCCTGAAAAAATCTAATTAGTCCGTCAGTTAGAATAGCAAAAAATATTGACACGTATTTTTTTTTGTTACGTAATCCAAAATTGACGAAGATACGACGCTTTTAAAATTCTCAATACGTCCCGGCGTGCTATAATTTTTAGTGCGTTGTGACGTCACGAGACCCCCACTCTCGAGTTTTGATGCGTTTTATCTTTGTCAATATTCATTCATTGATTTACAAAAACTAAAAATACGTGTCCATTATTTTCCAATACTCTAACTGAGGGACTAAATAGATTTGCAATTTATTGATGGTGGAAACTAGCCTATTCTGTTCGGTTCGGTAATCGAACGCGATCGCTCGGCGCTCGGCCACTCCGCCAACAATGCATGCAGTGCTTTCTAACTTTATCGTAACAACATTTTCTTAAAGATCTGAAATGTATTGCCAAAAATCATAAACGCCTATATGAAATAACACAATTACGTGCGTCGTTTACGCTTCTTAAACGGGCATTAGACAAAAAAGGGAATTAATCGGAAACAAAAGTTTAAAACAACTCGAACAGAGAAAGGTCGTGTAGCGATTGCGAACGATGCGGAAATCGATGGAGGTCATGGAAAAAAGCTTGCGGCTGTCAAGGGCAGACACCGTGACTTGTACGCGATGGCTACGATCAAATCGATGTTGCTCTAAACTTATACACGGTTTTACGAGGCCGATAATTTCTGCAAATCGGCAGACGAAACGTAGGTCGCTCAGGTTAGGTGGAACAACGTCTTTGCAAGGTTGGCTGGGTGAAATTTGCCGTAAATCTGTTTGTCGTAAGCTTTCCAGAGGCTAATGTCCAGTAGATTGTTGTAGGTGTAGGCTGAGGATAAGTTCATAGCTTAGTTTATGAAGTTTTGGCCCTTTTTAACCAACTTCTATAGTGGAGAAGGTTCCCAATTCGGCTGTATTTCCCGAAGGGTAAAAGCGGGACCCTATTACTAAGACTCCACTGTCCGTCTGTCTGTCACCAGGCTGTATCTCATGAACCGTGATAGCTAGACAGTTGAAATGTTCACAGATGATGTATTTCTGTTGCCGCTTTATCAAAAAAAAATAAAAATAAATTCAAGGGGCTGATGGTACGGAACCCTTCATGCGCAATTTAAACTCGCAAAGGAGAGGTTTTCTCCATGTAACTCCTTTTTGGTGAGTGAATGTAAATGTGCAAAAAAAATATATGTTGCATATTAGACTCTAAACTTTAATTGATACAATTGAAATAATTCTAACTTCATTATTAATATATGAAAAAAATATTCAAAGTGAAGCATTTTTTCTTTGAAATTTCGTAACTACTCCTAAACGGCATTAAGATTTTTATTTATTTATTTTCACACAAATATTTGTCACTTTTTTCTTCACAAAGTGTACAATTGGCATTTTGATCCAATGATTTATTAGGTTACAATTAAATAAAAACCACTCATTTCGCACTATTCGGCCCGTAGTGACTGACGTAACAACCACTTTATAGTGTAAGCTGATTGGAGCTTTATTCTAACAGTATTTCAAACGAAGTTTGAACCACCACAAATAGAGTTGCAAATTTAGCAGATACCCCAGCCTTAACAGTAAAATTTATACTATAGTTGATGGTTGTGGCTTCGGCTTATGAATTATGGTAGCTGAGACCGTTGTCTTTAAAAACAGTCTTTAAGAACGTCGAAATATATACAAAGTAAAATTCCCGTCCCGCCAATGAGTGCAAGCCGTAATGATGATAGCCAACAGTTTTGTGGCGTAATTTATCGGGAAATCCCCGCAACTATTGCTGTAGATAACAACGGGGGAAAATATAATGACCACCAAAAATAACTTTGTGACCACTAACATCTATCACCTAAAATAAGCAATTCAGAAGTAGGAGACTCCGTCGACCGGGTCTACCTCGACTCGGATGCAAGAACTTAACAGTTCAATTTCTGGTGGGCTAAAAAAATAAATGTTTGGTTCTAATTTCACGACATAATGGGGGATTCATTTTGGTGATCATTTACTAATTTTGGCAATCAAAAGTGTTTTTTTTGCCGTTACTTTTTGCTAAATCTGGTGGTTCGTTAATTGTATGCCGATAACAACTTGTGTTTTCCTGGAGCAATGGCACTCACTGGACGAACGAGGCAGTACCTATGAAAAAAAGAAAAAATGGTATAAGTTACCTAATCTATCAACTATGCTGGCAATGGTTCCAATCTTGGTGGTCTCCTGTGCTGGCAGGCTGATGGCAAGATCTTCTATAGGAGGCAAGTCGTCTAGGCCAATCTCACCAGTCACTTTCGGGGCGTCTTTCGAAGTTTTATTATTACTACGACTTTCGTTTTCTTCTCTGGAAATAAATTACACATAAATTATTATTTCGTTTATTCATTTTTTTTATAACTACTCATCATCTGCCTAGCTTTTTCCCAACTATGTTGGGGTCGGCTTCCAGTCTAACCGGATGCAGCTGAATACCAGTATTTTACATGGAGAGACTGCTTATTTAACCTCCACAACCTAGTTAGTACTGGGTAATACGATACCCCTTGGTAAGACTGGTTGTCAGACTTTTTGGGGCACTGACTCAAACTGACGTGACTGTAACGACCTTCGGCCTTTTTTTTTATAACAACTAAAATAATATTTTTATTAATATTACAAAATGGTTTATTGTTGTGTGTATTACAGTTAATGCTGATAAGGTTAACAAAGTCCCGTTTAGAACCAGGAAATGACATAATTGACTTTATGTTGCTGCTTACCCCTTTCTGAGAACACAATGCTTACAGCTAATCATTTTTATTTAGTTATCATTTTTTTCTGCTTCATAATTACACAAGTGGAAATTAATACAGCATCTAGAATGTATGCTTGTTACCCACAGAGCACGAACTGCTTCTAGATGGGGCATTGTCAACACTTTCAATACTGGCGTGTCACCATTTACTTTCCTCACTACCACACTAATGATAGTAGGTATAAGCTTAACGCACTTTCAGTGATTTTTAGTAGAGAGCCATTGATTGTAAGAAAATATACAGGGTGTAAACAATCTCAACACAAAGCCGTCAACCAAGCATTCCGTACATCAAATTAAGTAAATTTACGCAAAATTATTTGCTGGGAAACGACTTTTTTTATTTGGGTGAAAAATCATGTTTTGTGGTAAAACTCAATGTAACACACTCAAAACATTGTGCTGATGGATAGATTGACTAATGCGGGGATCGTGGAGGTGTTTAAATAAAAATCTTATACTAAAAACTAGTATTTAAAAAAAAAGTTGGAACTTTGACCACCAATATCTCCGTAACTAGAAGGTCCCCAGGTATGGTGCAGAACAAAAAAATGATTGCAATGACGGGGAGAACCAGTGCCTATCGACTTAGTTAAGAGGTTTTTTACACCCTTTATTAAGGAAACCAGAAAGGATTGATAGAGTGACAGTTGGCAAGGGAAGAATGGAAGGAGAAAATGTGTCATTGGCAACCTAAATAGTATGGAACAACGTCAGGAAGACAGGATCATCATTCAGGATGACAATTCCGCTTCCAGTGCTGTGTATGATACCTAATTAATCTAGCCAATAACAATGACATTCAACACAATAAGAGATAAACAGACATAATATAAACATGCAATTTGCTCTTATCTCTCATATAAGCATATTTGCATTTCAAACAATGACAATGTACTTTATTGATGGATTTTAAATTAATCAAATCAATTGGTAAACAGAACGGTACTTAAGAATATTGTGATTGCTTTTATCACAATATGATGTAAGCTTAATTGATATTATTGTTATTTGCATATGAATAAGAGAAAGGCATTTTCTTTTATTTTTATTTACTACTATTTTTGGGTAACAATTTTATGACTAAATAAACGATGAGAGGGTTTGAACCTGGGTCTGAAAATTAGTCAACTTTTTAACCTTAGCTGCATTTATCTACACTAATATTATAAAGAGGAAAGATTTGTATTTTTGTGTGTATGTTTGTAATGAATACCGAATGAAACCGTGTGACGTCCACTAGTACCTTATAAACTAACATGGTAATACAAGACTTGTGTTAATAAATAAGACTTCTTCTTTTGTATTTACTTGGCTTCCCCAATAATGAAGAATACAAGTCTCATTATGACCGTTTTAAAATAGACAGATTTCCTAATAAGATGAAACTTGAAGGTTTTCTAATATTGTGTAAGACCTTCCTCTCTGGGTATTCCCACTTTGCCAGATCAGGATAAAAGATTTCAACTTCAAGAATAGAGAGTGAGAAAAAGACATAGTTTTGTGTGCCTGTTTTGTCAGTGGGAATAAAAATATCCAAAATTATTTTTTCAGAATTTAGTAAAGCAGAGTGGTGGCAGAAATTGTTAGGTATAATGCTTTGCCAGACCACCAGAGGAGTTTGTTAAGCTTTTTCTTACCAGCTAAAACGCCAGGAAGTGGTGATGTACAGGCGTTTTGGGGACTGTTTTTGTACCATTAAGGTGGAACAGTTCTGATTTTCATTCTAATTGGATTAAATGATTTTCAATTTTGTAACTTTTCCTTGAAACTCTATTATTATTTTAATGAAGAAGAAGAGTCAATAACAAAACAATACATATTAAATAACTTTCTCGACAACTTCATCTAGGCACTTTGCCTTATCAATAAATGTTTCAAGTCTTATTACACCTATCATAATACTAAAATATTAGAATGTAAGGTGCTCAAGGAATTTGCTAAAACAAATTCTTTTATTTAAATTCCAAAAGCAATGAAAAAAGAACACAAGATGATAATACAAAGATTTCACAATACCTCTCCACTTTCAAAAATGTAAATTACGATTTTCTTAACTACCTTAAACTTTTGCAAAGCATACACAAAGACAACTGTGTAATTAGAAGCTTAGTTTATTTTGCTTAGTTTATACTGTAAACATTAAAAATGTGTTGTAACAGTAAGAGGTAGTCGTGAGTACTTACCCACTAGAGATCTCTTCGATGTCCTTCACGGATTCCACATCGCTGTCACTCGAGGCGCTGGTGGAATCGCTGTCGGAGTCACTATCAGCATCACGGTACTCCGTCACCTCGTACTCCACCACGCCACTCTCCGCACTATCGATGATCATGTGTCTGCTTACATCCGCTTCGTCACGGGCGCTCGGCCTCGACAACGGCCCGTGAGCACATGCATTTATTATATTATTCTTCAACACCATCTCAGTTAAATCCGCGGCATCAGAATCTGTCGTATTATCATTCGAACGAGTCTCTGTATCGTCCGAATCAGAATCTGAGCCGCCGTATTCCGCTATCAAACTAAGAGACACGTTTTTGTTATTGCTGAGATCAAGGTTCTCCATTGTTGTGACCGTACACACATGTACCACAACCGAATTGTTTACTTATTGTATGTTATCGTGTATATCGATCCCGCGACTTGATTTTTACGTAGATAATAAGGAACACTTGAACTTATTCGGGATTATTTTGAGACAAGAAAACAAAAGTCGTGAAACGATTATCGCAGCAAAATGACAAATGACAATTTTGTGAGCACAGATTTTTTTTTTTTTTTTTTTTCCATTTGTTCCTGACGGAACAGGCTAAGGTCTGAGACCATGCTGCCTAGTCATTAGTTAGCATTTTTCTTGAGTAGGTTAAATCCAGTAAAATTCATCAGTATGTGTGAGCACAGATTATGCAAAAAGTAGAAACTTTTAGTAGTTTTGAACACGTGTCTTTTAAGTCAACTATTATAATGTCGGCTTCACATGCTTACCAAACCAAAGCTCGATAATCCTTGCACCCAGTAGCGGCGTTAGGGTAGGGCGAGGGTCGGCAGCCGCCCAGGGCACCGGATATGAAGGGCCACCGCAGGTGCTCTTTCATATCCTCTGCGAGGCCTACTTACTCCTATATATCCCAAACTAGCTGACCCACCCAACTTCATCTGCGTCACTTAGGTTATGTATGAGAGAGAAGCTCAAAAAAGGAATAAATTTTCCCCGTTTTTGCAACATTGGACCCATAATACTCGTTCACGTTGACTCGCGGGCGCGGTCTTAAAACTTAATGTTTGAACTTCTTGTCGCAAATCGTATCGTGCCCTTGAACGTAGCGACGGCCTGAATGAACCAGTAAAATTAATTAATGATACAAATTTAATGATGGCTTTTTGTTTTGAATATTATTCACCATTAGTTAAAAAAAAAACAATTATAGAACATTATCATAGAAAATGTTACCATGGCAGGGGATTTCCCCAAACCGAGCAACATCTATCGTCTGTACTGGTACAGGGTGGAACTGGAAGGGACACCGACCGACGAGCCCATGAGTGGGTTTAAGTGCGACGAGGGTGTAAGTACGTACCTACGCGTCGTACAATAGATAGACGCAGGCAGTGTAGGTGTAAGTACCTACTGTGGGCAAATGATAGCGGAAGAACTTTGTTGAGTTACGAAAAAAAAATAGTCGCGGTGCTAATGATACGGCCAAGACACCATTTCAGTGGCGGTGCGTGATTATCCTTTAATTATTATATGTCTGTACGTCTTCTTTATATGTGTGTCTGGCTTCAGATCAGCTTGCCTTGACGTCCACTTTATCCTGGGTCTGCATATCGGAAATGTATTCTGTGGACCACCTGCTCCAAAAATGTTGATTCTAATAAACAGATAATGTTATATACCTACAAAACCACGGAAAAAAGTGTTCCATGCGGCAGCGGCAGCACACATACACACTTTTCATTAAGGTCAATGTGGGCAAATCCGTCCACGGGGCTATTCCGTATACATGCATTTACTACTCATTCCAGAATAGTTACGCTATTACTGACTGATTCGGTCGATGAAACAGGATCACTTTTTAGTTTAAACTATGATTCATAGATGGAGCAAAGTTGTCCTAAGACGCAAAGAGTAAAAAAATACGTTTGAAGTTTAGTTGTGCCATAGAGTATAGGGAACGTGCAGGAACTATAGGTGGCAGCACTAATCGACAAAAGAGACACTATGTGGACAGAA
Organism: Xestia xanthographa; assembly: GCA_905147715.2. NCBI lineage: Eukaryota > Metazoa > Arthropoda > Insecta > Lepidoptera > Noctuidae > Xestia > Xestia xanthographa. The sequence continues at coordinate 6,985,560 of LR990660.1, read as the reverse complement.
AAGGAAACTTATCACTTCTCATCGTGCTTTCAATTTACTTATACAAAATTGTCTCTTAAATTATATTATTTTTGAATATGCTAAAAGGTATAAAATATGAGTTCCGGTCTATCAATAACGATCGTCAGCGTAATATAAATGTTTAATAATATGAATTTTATATCTTTCGTTTACTTTCTGATGAAAATTGTGGTGTATGAAGACATGGTGGCTGGCATAACTAAGATAGCTTTCTTATTTTCAACACATGTTATAATGGAAGGGAATCCTTTAGCAGCGAGAACAGTATCTCCAGGCTCTAATAAATCAATTAGTTCACAATCATTTGATGAAGCAATCAATAAAATGCAGTCCGTAGCATTTATATACAAAACTTAAAAAACCAAAGGAGTGCAGCCAACTAAAAACATTAGGTATTGTGGGTATAACCATGTTTATATTCTGTGAGTCTTTGATTAACTGTTGAGGGATATTCGGTGTGAACTTTATTTAGTGCGGTCTAGTAGAACACGTGTATGGTGAAGTCTAAATGGTTCTGGTATGTTTGCATGGACGGTTGATTTTGAGGGCCTTCTCAATGCAGAGTGTAACAAAAACAAGTTGTTTTTAAATATTTTTCTTTACTGCGTTTATCCATTTTTTGCGTTTTTTACCAAAACATGGTATGATAGTAGTATTCTTTGGAAAGTAATAGAATTTTACGCTAATTGATTTATTTTCATTTTTGTGGATGTATTGGTACCTACATCCAGAAATGCAACAATGCATTATGATTAGTTAATTAATTTTCACTATAAAATTAATTCTGTTTACTTGTTAGAAAAGTCAATGTACAGAGCACAAGATTCGGATTGGCGACGCCAGTTGGCAGCACCGTCGTTGTGCACGTTCCCTATAGTATGAGTTGTGCTCAGAACAGTGTTGCGTGCTGACGTTTCATTTAAGGTGAATGCTACGACCAGCCCACGAAATTCAAATTTTCTTACGTTTTTGGCAAATTGCAAGCCAGTGCAAGGTTGTATGTTGATTAAAATATTGGACGCGATTGTAAGACGTATGTTGTTACAGAATTATAATCATCAAAACCATCAATACAACCCTCCAAGTTCATAAAGATCTAGCAATGACTTTGACCTTGAAAAAATCGTTTCTCGACCTTTATGAACTTGGAGGGTTGTATTGATGGTTTACGGACGGACTAGACGGATTTTCCCCAATCCTCGGGAAAACCCGTTTAAACGACCGTTTTTTATAAAAACATTTTTAGTTAAATATGGAGGAATGTTCTGTTGTTTCTAATGTATGCGTATGAAAGACAACTAAATTCTTTATCGCTTACAACCATCAAATTTATATTAAAATAGATAATTGTACCAGTTATAGTCAACTAACTTCAACTTTCAAAAAAATATGACGGATTTGTCCACATTGACCTTCTACATTTCACTACAAGTCAATGATACAAAAGGGATAGCTTGATACAACCAATAAGAAAAAAAGAGAGAGATAGTGTTGTTCTCATATAGAGTCTATGGTTGTTCTATGCCTGTGTGCACGCGTCCTTGTCGTACTCAGGACAAAAATGAAAAATTATGAGTTCAGTTCAGATCCCTGATAAAATAGCACATGGGAAATAAATCTATGGAAACTAGACCGTTATTAATTAAAGTAACTTATTACGTACTCGGGAGCTAACCTATAACAGGTATTCGTTAGCAGCTTCGCTGCGCGCTGTCCTTGGCAGCCTTGGTACTGCACTTGCAAGGGGTTATTTCGTATCATTTTGCCAGGAGAAGCAATCAATTGAGATCTATGGGATACTTAACATAAAATGCTTAAATCAAACTGGTCAAAATGATTTATTTGGACTAAATGTGGTACATAAGTGCAAAAGATGGTAAAAATAATATTATAGTGCAATCATGTAATGACACATTTCGCCATAAAATTGACATGCAAACATTCAGTAGCGGCGTTAGGGGGGGGGCGAGGGTGGGCGACCGCCCAGGGCGCCGGATACGAAAGGGCGCCGGCAGGCGCCCCTTCCTAAATAGAAAAACAATGATCCTTAAGCGCTAGATTTTTACAAATTCCCTGGACTCCACACTAGGATACCCTGTGTCGTGGGGTCCAGTCTCTTCCCAAGTAAAGTTTCATTATCAAATGCGTAAAAGTGAGGCAGGCCCGGACTGGCCATACGGGCAAATCGGGCAAATGCCCGATGGACCAGATGCGATGGGCCGGTGTGCCCGACTGGCGGTCGACTTTATTTTCGATTTAAAAAAAACCATCGCAATATATCGATTAAAATAACGTCCTATCGAGGACCTAATTCCATTTACTCTTGGACTCTATCTGTAGTAATGGTACCCCCTAGAACTGTGGTCGTCACACTTTTCTGATGAAGGGCCACATAGGACAATGTGAGGTACTCGTATCCCAGCGGGCCGCACATTCTTGTATCATTTTAGTTGACACTACCAATCTATGGCCATATTTTTGTCAGCGGTCCAAACGCGATTGCCCGGATTTTGTATGGCAATTGTTACCTGTGACCAATGTCATATCTTTATTTGCCAACTCAATGAACTAACTAGCAAACAATTAATTTAAAGCAAGCGAACGGATTGCACGAGTAAGTTTATACCTACCCGCATCTATTTAATTAATTTCTTGTGCAAAATCATATTTTGATATTATCTACTGAAATCGTTTGTTTTATTGCGGGCCGCATAAATATCACCCGAGGGCCGCCATGCGGCCCGCGGCCCTCTGTATGACGACCTCTGCCCTAGAGGCTCAGGATTTTTAAATGTTTTTAATTTTCCTGCCTGATGCCATAGAATTAGTACCTAATTACGTAATAATTTGTAGCGTACAGTAAGTACAATCACACTCAGCTAAAATATTTTTAGTAAAATGAGCCTCTGGGAACTCGTACTACCGCTAGAATCTTAATCCTTTTTTTCAAAACTTTTTAAATTTTATTCTAGGCAAGATGTAAAAATTTTCGAGCTTGCTTCGTTTGCTCTTGTAGCCTACTTTCTCTTGGATCTTTACATTGTCTATTATAAGTCATGCAATTAACTCAAAGAGGTCGAAACAATTCTAACCTGTCCAAGGCAAGGTATCAAAAATTCTCTAGCTCACTTCGCTCGCTCTTGCAACCTACTTTCTCTTGGATCTTTACATAGTCTATAAAAGTCAACCAAGTAACTCCAAGAGGTCGAAACAATTCTAGCCTGTCCAAGGCGAGTTGTCTAAATTTTTTCGAGCTCGCTTGGCTAGCTCTTGCATTCTACTTCCTCTCTAATGTTGGCTTTGTCTGCAACTCGACCAAGTAACTCTTGTATAAAGGGTTGAAACAATTTAACCTGTCCAAGGTTAAATTGTTTCAATTTGCGAGCTCGCTTCGCTCGTTCTTGGAGCTTAACTTCTTTTTGTTTTTAAAATTGTCTCCTTATGTCGAGTAGTAGAGCGGAGAGCTTAATATTTTTTAGTTCCTAGACTTTTCAAATAACTCTTCAAATTTAGTAATTTGTACTTCTATCAAGGATTTTAGCAAATTCGTTTTTACTGGCACCTTTCTGCGCTCCCCCCCCCCCCCCCCCCTCTGACTCAAAAACTGGCGCGCCCTCGTTTGACAGCGTCGCTATTCTCTTAGTTTCAAGTCTAAAGTCGCACTCTAGCATTTCAGCCTAACATTCTATTTTAGACGTTTCCTTCGGTTGATTCAAAATTTACATTAGTAGTTTTCCTTTTTCTTGACAGTGGAGGGCCGACCATCTCTTTAAATGCCCGGGCCGGTTTTGGGTCCCAGTCCGGGCCTGGAGTGAGGTGTTAGTGTGTGTTCACGTCGAACTAGCGGCGGAGCGCGCAATTCACTCGCCTGGTGGCCAATTAATAAAAGAGTTCGCCGTTATAAAGGCTAAAAAAGTATTTTTTTTATTAGTTACATTATACCTATGCATTGCTTTTTTTTCGGATGGGTTTAAAATTGCAGTTAGGGGGCGCGCTAGAAATCTCGCCCAGGGCGCTGCTGGTAGTGCTAAAACCGGCACTGCAAACATTAAAGAATTAGATGCTAATTTCAAAACACATTATCTAAATGTGAAATAAACAATAAATTACATGGGGAAATATGCGTGTTTCAAAGTGACTCAATACAAATCAAAATTTTGCTGATAAACCAATGATATTCTCACAAACAGATATTATATACACCTACAAAACCACCGAAAAAAGTGTGCCGCGGGGCAGAGCCAGCTCACATACACGCAGTGACGCAGAATAAAGGAAAAACATGCCAATTGCCTCGTTTTCGAGTCTTCACGATTGCGCGCTCACAACGTATCTGTTTAATAGAACATCATTGTGTTATACATTATAAACCAAACAAAGAAATTGTTATCAGAAGGAAAATAATAGGAAAATAAAATATCAATAAATACCTATTATAACACAAAGTCCCCCGCCGCGTCTATCTGTCCTTAGGTAGGTATGCCCAGATCTTTAAAACTACGCAACGGATTTTGATGCGGGTTTTTATAATAGATAGAGTGATTCAAGAGGAATGTTTTTTTAGAATATATCTAATTTGCGGGCGGGCGAAGCCGCGGGCATCAGCTAGTTTTCTATTAAACAACAAACACAACAACATATTATTTTATTCTAAGTAGGTAATTCATTCTCTAGAATACATTCCGCTAATGCTAGGAACAAAAGCTCCAGGCGAGCTTAAATTTTTTTTATGTAAGTCGCTCTTTATTATCTTTGAAAATCCCCGAAATTCTCACCTACCATTTTAGCGTAACGAACAAAGGAAGTCTCACATCTGGCTTCAAGAAAAGGTCCGAAGAATTTAAAATAATGCAGGTAATAAGAATACATTGTAAACGTACCCCTACTCATTTTCTAAGTCTTTGCAAATGTGGTCATATTGGGCTGGAGCCGTGGCCGTGTTTACCAGACGATCAGTCTTTTTTAGTCCACAGCAGAGAATAATGAACGACGCGGCGACGGACGTTTAGCTAGAAAGGCTAGAAGCCAGTCCGGCGCTTTAGTGCAGTGATTTTTTTTTTGGTGTTTTTTTTTGTGATTTGCGGTGATTTTCAATACGGTGAGTTTTGATTTTTAACATAATAATAACACTTTGCCCAACAGTAGGACAGCACGGGTAGACAATATTTTTAACCTACTTCTAAAAAAGGTGAAGGTTATGGCATTTTTTTTTATGTGAGACACCGGGTAAGGCTGTATTTCCACCTGAGATGAGCGAGGATGCGTAGCGCGGGACGATTATGTGAAACTAACCAATAATATCGCTTCTTTTTCACAGCTTGAGATAAGCTAGTTAGGTGATTGGTTAATTTTATGCACATGTCTCAGAACAGAACCTTTACTAGGTACTAAAGGTACTTTGACAGAATCACAATAAAATTCACAGTATATCAGTGATGCCAGATCTACTGATTTAGCAGTAGATCTACCTGATTTTAGAAAAATCTACTGATCTACTGCCTTGATTGGAAATCTACCTGCTTTTTTTCAAATCAGATCGTATCATCTAGTTATTGTCGTCGCGTCGTATCATCTGGCTTATAGGCCTAAATAACATGACATTTGTTCAACAAGTTTTGTGAATTCCCGGTATTTTTTATCTGTAGTGTGTGCAAGACCGACCAATCACTTACGGTAGGTCCTATATATTACCTGTGGTACTACTTACTGAGTCTGCCAATCTGGTCACAACTTCACAAGGCATAAAAACCCAGTCACAAGGCATAAAAACTGTGAAAGTACTGTACTCAAGTCCTTTTTACCTCATGTGGGTGTGATTTTTTTAATCTACTGATTTTTCCTTCGATCTACTGCTAAAACTTTAACTTTTCTACTGATTTCTTCAGATTCCATCTGGCAACACTGCAGTATATTACTGTGACAGAGAACGGAACGAAAGGTACGGACGGGGTGTGATGTAAGTACCTAGCGGTTTATTCTAATCTATGGGTTTAGTTGGGTTGGGCGCGCTTGTAGGTACGGCGTAAATATTTAAATTGTGTATTAGGTACACCATGATTATTTAAAGTAGGTACTTCCTATATTTATTGTTATGAACAAAATAGGTATCATCTACACTAATATTATTAAAAAAAAAAATCGGAGCAGTCTTTGGGAACTGCCGATAGAAGTGAAAACAAAAAAAAATAAAAAATAACCCGACTGCGTAAAAAATAACTAATAACTTATAAAAAAACTGAAAATAATAAAACAAGTTCAGGAGACCGGACATATTGACTGCAACAGTCGGGACCCATATTGGATGTAATGTCTAGATTATTTTATGGGTCCCGACTGTTGCAGTCAATATGTCCGGTCTCCTGAACTTGTTTTATTATTTTCAGTTTTTTTATTTAAAGTTATTAGTTATTTTTTACGCAGTCGGGTTTTTTTTTTAATATTTTTTGTTTAAAAAAAATAATTAAAAAAAATTAAAATTAAAAAAAAATAGTGACCCATGTTTACCCGGTGACCTACATAAATTGGATTCAAACTCAATTACTACTTGTGTGCTTTTAGATATGAATAAAAGACAAGATGGCACAGAATAACGGTCAATCAACACTCCCACGCGTAAGTATATCATACTCTATCGCAGGGTTACTCAAAGTGGGGTTCGCGAACCCCTAGGGTTTCGCCATGCGACAGTAGGGGGTTCGCGACAAAATTTACGTAATGGCGGCTGGGTGACTGGCAAATCGACTTGATGCTGAGTCAGAATTAAGGCTTAAATTGTCCAATATTAATCCAAAAATGTACTCAATTTGTGACAATAAACAAGCCCATCCATCGCATTAATATTAATAAGATATTTGTTTTTGGCCTGTATTTATTACCTACCTTTTATTCAATTAATAAACTTTATTTTATTCTAACAATGTTATTCTTTTCTTGTTGGGGGTTCGCTGTCATCTGGAAACTTGAATGGGGGTACGTGGAGCCAGAAGTTTGAGAAACCCTGCTCTATCGGTACTAATAATAAAAGAGGAAAATTTGTATTTTTATATTTTTGTATGTAACGAATAAACTTAAAAACTACTGGACCGATTTGAAAAATTCTTTCAGCAATGGAGCTACATTATCAGTGAGTAACATAGGCTATATTTTATCCCCGTACTCCCACGGGAACGGGAACTACGCGGGTGAAACCGCGTGACGTCCGCTAGTAAATAAATTACTTACGACCGTCTTTTGGTTCTCCATTCCAACCATCATTCATGATGCAATTTATTTGGGTCCGTACAGCATACATTCTACTTCCATGCTTCTCAGACCTAGCCGCACCGCAGTCACCGCATTCGAATTCTTCTATGCAATCTCGCACACAGACAGACACAGATTTCACACATACACAGATTGCATAGAACTTTATACGAAGAATTGGAATGCGGCGACTGCGGTGCGGCTGCGTTCACCTTTACTCGTCATCTCTAGTAGTTTCCTCTCGCCACATCATTTTTCACAGTCCATAACTGGGACTGCCCTAATCTAACCTAACCTTTCAGTATACCTACATTATTATTTCTAGGAAGACATCAACTTGAGAGCTTCGGAAGTGGAAGCTTGCAGGATATGTTTGGAGACAAATACGAAGCTGCACAGACTACAGGACACGCACCTGGAAACATATATGAAAGCTATTGGCGGCTTTGGTGTAAGTATCTCATAGTTGTGGATAGTATGAGTAGGTAGTATTATTGTTGAGAACTGATACGGGACTTATTTGTGGATAGTATGAGACAGGCCCGGATCTAGGGGGGGGGGCAAGCCGGGGCCCATGCCCCGGGCGGCAAATTTAGGGGGCGGCAAATTCAAGCTTGGCAGACTTACGGTCAAAGTTGCGATAATGATGAGTTGTAACGATACAACTTATTGAATTCTGTTGAAGACTGGAAAACCGTTCCTGTTGAAAAAGAAGGAGCGCCCTGCAGACACCCCATATGCCCGGATCTAGGGCGGGGCAAGCCGGGGCCCATGCCCCGGGCGGCAAATTCAAGCTTGGCAGACTTACGGTCAAAGTTGCGATAATGATGAGGTGTAACGATACAACTTATTGAATTCTGTTGAAGACTGGAAAACTGTTCCTGTTGAAAAAGAAGGAGCGCCCTGCAGACACCCCATATGCATACTAGCCCATCGATTTAGATGAGGAAGACAAACTCTTTGAGAGCTAAAGCTAAACTGTAGACCGCCTATTTCAGCACCTGGCTACTGAGGATCTGGCGGACCCGCTTAGATGCCGCTGCCTCGCAGAGCACCTGCGCAATTGTCAGACTCCTCGACTCTCCCCAGGGCTCAGGATTTCCACCTCGAGATAATATATTGGAGGCACTCCTATATCATGCCAAACCTATGCCGTACCAACTTCTGCTGCATAATCAGGGCCTATCTGAGGGATAGAGATATAATTTATGTACGACTGGGCGCTTCGCGGTTAGTTTCTTCATGGTCTTTGTGTCATCTGTTGTACTGATGACACGCTGGTAAAGGCAAACGTTTCGGCAGCTAGGTCGTCTCTTGTATCTTGGCGACAGCTCTGGGGTCGTAGATGGGATCCGAGTCGACGATGAAGGACCTGGGATCGCCCCTAATAGCCGCATTTTCAGTAGTTGACACCCCGGTTGATGGGCGCCGCGAACTTAATCTCGTGGCTACTGCCCAATCTGCGGGGTTCCTTTCAATTCCTGCAGAAAATTCTATATGGGGATCCTACGGTCCGTAGCGCCCTATGGAGTGCCAGTATGGGCGGACAACTTGACGACCTAACTACTTACCGTAATTTAGCGATGAATCCAGAGAGCGATGGCCGTCAGGGTGATGAGAATAAATCAAACGGTCTCTTTCAAGGCGGCGAGCTTTTTGGCCGGATCACCACCATGAGATCTTGACGTTATAGTCCTTACACAGAGCAAGTACCTGATGCGCCGCCAACACCATGATATCGAGGTGTAGAGGGCTGTGCTCCATCAGGTCCTAGTGATGGAATGAGAAGTTCGCCGACCCAGGTTCGCAACCCAGTGCACATCATGCATGTGGGTGGACATTTTGATCTCAAGATCTCTCTCTTCTGAAGAAAGACGTAAAATTTTCGAGCTCGCTTCGCTCGCTCTTACAGCCTTGTTTCTATTGAATTTTAACTTTGTGCATAAGTCACCTAAATAACTCCGGTAATTCGAAACAATTCTAACCTGTCCAAGGTAGGTAAACTGTTAAGTTTTCGAACTGGCTTTGCTTGCTTTTTAGACTACTTTCTTTAGACTTTGTCTAAAAGTCGACCAAGTAATTCATGTATAAAGGATCGAAACAATTCAAACCTGTCCAAAGCAAGGTGTCAAAAAATTTTCGAGCTCGCTTCGCTCGCTCATGCAGTCAAGTTCCTCTTAAATCTTAACTTTGAAAGTCAACCAAGTAACTCCTGTATGAAGTGACGAAATAATTCTAATCTGTCCAGTGGTAAATTTTCGAGCTCGCTTCGATCGCTTTTGCAGCCTTAGTTTCTCTTTCTCATTAAATTGTCTCCATAAATTGATTTAGTAGCATCTATTTAAGAATCATATAGTTCCTAACCTTTTCAAATAACTCTTCAAAACATAAACTAACCAATCCGAGGTCACGGAGGTGCTAACATTTTTGAAGTGGCTATATACACTTCAGCTGCATCCGTAAATAGTAAACTTAAAAATCGCACCCTTCTGATAGGCCCCCCTCCTGGCCCAAAAGCTGGCGACGCCCTTGGCCAGGCCCCCAAGTAGTATTAGCCCAGGGCCCAACAAACTCACGGTCCACCCCTGGGCCTATGGCCATCATTAGGCATCTGATGACTGAAATAATGATGATGATAAAAATAAAAATATAGACGGGCGGGGGCGGCATTTTTCAGTTTTTGCCCCGCCTCGAAAAAAATCAAGATCCGGGGCTGGTATGAGACCTACTCATACTATCCACAAATAAGTCCCGTACCTATCAGTATTATTGTTGAGAACTGATACGGGACTTATTAGTGGCAAATAAATAAAAACTTAAAATAAGGGTAGTAACGGTCCGGGGTTGCGGGACTGTTCGAAAGAGATACCGTGGCCCCGGAACACAAAGGGCGATGAAGGAACATGGATGGGTTTTAGTCAGTAAAAGTCTGACACTCCCTCCTGCTCCGCCCAGAGCGGGAGGAGTTATTTGATGATTTCCCATCCGAAAAAAAAAAAAAGGGTAGTAACGGTTTATTATAATAAAAAAAATCAATGGAAAACAACGTCACCAATCTTTTTTTTTTTTTTTTCAATTTTATAATGACGGATAAATGTTTTTACCTCTTTAGGTAAAAACATTTTTTTCCGTCATTAAATCAAGAACTAAGTCAAAAAAAAAATAAAAAACAAAAAAAAAACAAAAAATCAAGTCATTTTTGACTTGATTTGCGAAATACGAGTGCCGTCGGCTTCGAGCCTTTAGACGTGTATATTGAAATATTGATAAACGGGACAAAAACGGGACAAGTAACAATACGGGACGTGATACTTAAATACGGATGCCAAGTCCCGTATATACGGGCCGTATGGCAACCCTAAGTATGACGCTCATACTACCTACGAGGATGAAGATAATACGCTACTACTGAGCATGAGGTCCTGGGTTCGATTCCCAGGTCGAGCAACTGTTATTTGGATTTTCCATTAAAAGTTTCTTAGTACTTAGCCCAGAGTTTAAATTTTTTCCTGGTTGATGGGAATAGGCGGCACTCTCTAACATAGGAATTAAACATACGGGTCTTAAATGGCCGCTTTACTAGAGTCGTAATAAAATTATGAATGACGTTAAAAATTGTTAAAATGGACTTTATGGTCATGTACATAAGGTCCATTTTAATAATTTTAGATTTTTAACGTGATTCACATTATGATTCTACTAAAGCGACTATTTTAGCCCCGCTGGTGGAATATGGGTGTAAGTACTATCGCACATCTCTGCCTAATCCTTCGCGGAAATATAGGCATAATGTTGTTGATGTAGGTGTTAACTGTGAATTAACTCATACTCATTTATAAAACTAGTGAGACCAACCGTGGTAGGTAATCGATGTCACCCACCACATGGTACCGGTTGTATTTTTTATGGAGCATTCATTTATGTTTTCATTCGTAATTCAAAAACATCATAAAAATAAATCGTCTTTCATTCGAAATTCGGTCCACCCTGATCCCTGATACCATTTTAAATTACTATTTTTCTTTTCTTTCAGAATCCTTGTGGAGGTCTCCCTAACTATATCTGCTATGAATGCGCAGCAATCGTAACGAAGTGTTATAAAATTATACACAAAAGCAAAACGGCTGAGGCTACACTCCTCGATATATTTGAAAAGAATGGACAGGTATGAATAGGGAATATGCACGTAATTTTTTCTTCACCTACGTCAATAAAATACAGTACCTACTTAATATCAACCCAAGAAAAGTATTAAAAGTTAAGTTCAACTAATGCTTGTCGCACAAAAATAATTTTCAATGACAGTTCAAACGTCCGTAGCTGTCGCGGCCATGATGTGACGTCATTTACCACAATCTGCCTTGTTTACATCTAATTTTTACTAATTGTATGTGCTCTAGTCAAGTAAAAATTGCAATAACAATATTAAAAAATACAATCTTAGTGAAACTTTATGCACTTTTCAAATAAAAGAGTTTTTTTGACACATTGACTTTGACGTCACTACCGGCGTTATCGAGGACAACGCGTTTTTAGAGTGCGTTCCGTTTCACAAAAACATGCTACATAAAACAGTAAATTGTAAACTATGTGACGTATTAGCAAGTGTACCACTATTTTTTCAAACAACACAAGAAACTTATTCTCATCGCTTGTAAAGTTCGGTCGCTGAGAGAATGCGTTCCTGACAGGTCGCGAGTTTTACTATTATTGGTGATGATGGTGGATAACTTATTGCTTATATAACTTAACTATTATTACCCCTTTTGCCCTTTTAACAAATAATATTATTAAAAACGATATCATTAAATCAATTATCAATAAATGTTATAATTTCGCGCTAAATTTTTGTACCAACTGACAGACGTCAGGAACGCATTCTCTCAGCGGCTAAACTTTTTTTTAGTAGGAACATGAACATACAGGGTGTAAGCGAACCGTTCACGAAGCCGGCAAGAGCGTCAACCAAGCATTCTGTACTTTAGGTAACTCTACGCAAAAATTTTCGCTAGGAAACGACTTTTTTTTAGGGTAAAAATTCACGTGTTACGGTAAATCTCAATGTTACACATTTATGGAGGTATTTAAAGTAGGTAAAGTAAATAGCTAGTAGTAGATAAGTAAATAGCTTGGTCGACCGTACGTACTATACGGGCGGCGGCGCCTATACACACATACGCATATTTATCCGTGTGAGTGATGTTCCAACGCTAACAACCAATTTGGCCACCGTATCACTTACACAACTCATTGAAATTTGTAATAACAATCTTAAGCGGGCAACAAGTTGCTAATGTGTAAGTGTTGTCAAACGTTCTTATAGAAGAAGGTCATAAGTACCACCAATATTGCTTTGCCATTGTGTTGCGAGATTGGCAGTCGACTTCTGACTGTTACTGTACATCAATCGACGAAGATGAACTTAAGGGCCTAATGGCTTAGCATGATCCTCCGTTACGCCTAAAATACTGCAGCATTAATTTTGAAATAAATGTATGGTAAAGTTGAGGATTATTGCTAAATCATATGTATAACGAAAACACGATTCTATGAACTTTTCTCGATAGAAAAAAAATCCAAAGTTACCTCCAAATCGAACAATAAACCACTGGTATTCAAAAAGTACTTCAAATTAGATCATGTAACTTTGCATACCAACTGAAATAACTATAAAGCAGGTCTTAAGTGTTTTATTTTTTTAGTCCAATCAAAAGATTTTTTGTAAATCGCAAAAAACACTCATTTCGCACTATTCGGCCGCAGTGACTGACGTAACAACCGCTTTGTAGGTAGTACAAGCTGATTAGAACTTTATTCTAATAGAAATTCAAACGAAGATTGAACCACCACAAATAGAGTTGCTAATTTTAGGGTTAGAAAGGGCCGTAATAGCTGAACGCTTACGCAATGTTATCTAATCTCCTAAAAAGTTTTTCGTAAATTTTCAGATTACCGAAGCTCTCATAGAAGGCCAAAATAGATCGCGACTGAACTTGACATCTTCGTTAGAATGCCGCTTGTTACAGAACTATCACCACATCCAATCTGATAAAGACGACAACGACACATCCGATTTTATTCGTTATAATACAACAGAATCTGAAATTGCAAAGGAAATTGAGGATAAAGAAATGAAAGTCGAAACTAAAGAAGAAAATACAGAAGTGGAAGAGCTTGATGACAGTGTAGAAGAAATAAAAGTAGATATTCCTATAATAGAACTTTCAGGTGATGAGACAAGCGAGGACTTCATAAGCTTGGCTCCTTACAAGGTGGAAGTGGAGAAGAAAAAAAAGAAGGGGGTAAGTACAAGACGAAGGTAGCGAAGTACGAGGGCCATCCGAGGCACGGAGGAAACTCTGTAGTGTTTCCTCCGTGCCTCGGAAAGCACGTTAAGCTGTTGGTCCCGGCTGTCATATGTCGATCTTTGACAGTCGTTATCTACCTTTAAAAAATAAAACCCCACTACGGGTTACTTTTTCGTTCTCTGGGACAAACCGTCGAACGCTGTCGACCAATCCGCCCCCGCGCGCCCCGCACTGCGCACAGATTTTGTTCGCGCTGTCTTCTCTTATTATTAGCTCAATGGTTCTAACTCATGTCATGTCGGTTTAGTAACGATGTTTTCATTCACCTTCACTCATTCGAGGCAAAAGTGCTTTTGATAACATAACATGACGCCTGTTATACTCGAATAGTAAGGCAGAGATGTACCTACCCTATAGTTCGCCCACATTTCGACATTTGTTTTTGTTTCATGTTATAGGATAGGATGTTCATATTTTATTAACCTCTAATAGTAAATTGCCTCATTGGTCTAACTCTAGTCGGAGGGTTCGGTTCCCAGTAGGCCTATTACGTATCTTTCTGATATCCAGTGACTATAAAGCTTCGGTTGTACACCGAACTTTGATGACAACCGAAAATGTCATAATATTGGTATTACGTACCGCACTGAGTGATTATCACTTTATGGTGACTAACAGCCCGGGTACGGTGTAACGTCTTTCACGAAAGCCACTTCAAACTCAGTTGTCATCAATGTATCGATACGAAAGCGTCTGTCAAAATGAGTTACGGTGACTATCAGCCACGATGACAACCAATGACGTCATATTTGATCGCGACTGGTCATACATAATACGAAACTAACCTTTTGACAGTTAATTGATGGACACTGAGCCTAGTTACTATCATTTCGAGCTGTCAACAGAGTTACGTAATAGGCCTGCAGGTCGGGAAAACTGTGTCATTGCATTGTCTCAGTAGTACAAGCAGTAAATAAACTCGCCCTTATTAATGGGACTAATAGGTAATTAAAAATGTCTACCAAACCAATAATGTTTGGTTGAATTTATTTCCCCCGACTGATTTTTATTTTTTCTCAGGGTCTTCGAGGAATATCACACATATTTCAACCTAAACCACTATCCAATAGGCAGAAAAAGAAAGCTGAAAAAAGAAAATGGAGGCAAAACATTGATTCGATCGTGAATTCTGAAGATAGTACTAAGTCGGATGAATTCCCGCCTGAATTGAAAAATATTTAAAAACTGTTATCGGTACATTTAAAAACTTAAATTACCTAACTTATTTTATGATCAAACTAAAACAATAGGTATCTAAGTACCTAGGTACTATAAAATTACTCGACAGGAAACGAAACATTTTAAGTTGTCTTGTGAGCTAAGAACAGTTCAAAATGTGAATAAACAAACGTGATAATTATGACATTTATAAGTGTTTTGTAAAACCAATTTACAGATATAAGGTACTATAAAATTACTCGACAGGAAACGAAACATTTTAAGTTGTCTTGTGAGCTAAGAACAGTTCAAAATGTGAATAAACAAACGTGATAATTATGACATTTATAAGTGTTTTGTAAAACCAATTTACAGATATATATATGATTTATGAGCCTTGAAGGTGTATTATTGTTATTCCCTTAAACCTGCTTATTTTCCCGACTAATGGCCTACGTTTTGAATGAAAAAGACAGTTTATGTAATTTGTAAAATTTAAATTGTCTAACATTGGTGTCGATTCTGTTGTGCACAAACTAAACTTAGGCTATTGCTATCTTTTTCTCTCTAATAAAACGAGAAAGAGACGGACGTAATTTAGAGCTTTCAAATTTAGTTGGAACTAATCTGAACTAATATTTCCAAACAAATGAAGGGTGCACGTAAAAACATGTCGACTCAAAACACGGTGAAGCGCAAGGTATAAACTAGTTTGACATCTCTAACTTAGTTCATAGCTATAGCCGTCCTTTTCTCGCACTGCCTTTTAGTAAAATATAGTAATAGCCTAAATTAAACAGAATCGACACCATTGACTGACGATGTATAACTTTTGTTGGCGTAATCGTGGTCAACACCAGGTCACTTTTGTAATAAAAAAATGAGTGACTTGCTGTGAGGAAAAGAGGATAATGAAATGAAACATTAGCGATATTTAAAAAGTACCTTTTATTTATTTTTCTTTATATTTAATTAACATACAGGTAGGTATAGGTAGAGACCAAAGATGTATATCGATAGATGCACCCGACCGCGTTAACCTTTTGAAGGAAGCGCGTGCCCTATACGCCAAAGACACAAATATGTGACAAAATATATATACAAAGATACCTACTTAATTACATATAACTATGAACTAAAACAGGAATAATTACATTACGGACCAGATACAACATTGGTAACTTCCGTCAATAGCGACCTTTAATCACAGCCCATTCCTTGACTTGAGTTTGCTAAATAAAGCAAGTTTCATACAAAGTGAACTTTAAACTTATGCGTTTAATGTTCATATTTGTTTAAGATAACGTGAGCATGTTAATACAAATAAAATTCATTTTCTTGTGAGACACTAACTTCATAAAGTCCATCCATAAACAGCGTCAACTCAATAGCAACCTTAATCAAACTAAAATAAAGTTCATTTGTGAAAGTTCCATCCAATACGTTGTTTTTTTAATTTTATTTTTAGTCTTTTCCCACACAAGGAATTACTTCTGCATCGTGGGTGCATTTACAAACATTTAAACTGACATTCACAAACAGCCAGACCTATGGGCGTAGCCACGGTGGGGCAGGGTGGGGCAAGCGCCCCACCCTGGCTCTGGCCTGTGAGTTAACCAAACCTAAAAAATAAATTATCTAGGTACTCACTGGTGCCGATTCCCTTGTTCACAAACTAAACCGAATTTAAGTTCAGTGCATCTTTTTCTTTCTATTTCATTAAGAAAAGGACAGAAGGTAAATTTTAGTTATGTTCTGTCAAATTAATCAGCGCCATACAAGTTTTAGACGCGATTAAAAAGTTGACTACTAAAATTACATCAAATTACGTCAGGTGCTGACTAATTTGACAGGATTAAACTAATATTTATCTTCTGTCCTTTTCATAATGAAATAGAAAGAAAAAGAATCATTCAACTTAAATTTAGTAATAATATTATGACTACTTACTTACTTACTACTATTACTTATTTAATGAAAATGTTGCTAACATAGTTTGTTAGTATTTCTAACAACAATATGAATCACTTGTGTTCGATATAAATAAATAATAATATCCGTAAGAAAGTTCACACTCCAGTCGACATAAAAAATGCGATCAAAAATTCAAACCAATAATACCTAAGTGTAATTGTTTACTTTGTACCTGAAAGTACTGTCTTTATATAGATATAAACCTCTAAATTGACTGATTAACAATTTGGCATACGCCCCGAGCCCAAACGGCTGAAGTTACAGACACATTTTTGGATAGAAGATTTCGTGTTGTAGGTAGGTGAGCAATAAGAAAGTGTTTTGGAAAATTCGAATTATAACATACAGATACAGGATGCTATAGGGTGTACCTAACCTTTTAGTATGAAAAAATTAACCGGGGAAGACCGCGGGTATAGTTTATTAATTAAATATTATTTTAGACTGCTGTCCGACCCTGACCCCATCGCTGGCTACGCTCATGGCCAGATCTGGAACAACTATCTGTAGTTGTCTTTTTTAAACTTTCACGATCAAAACACATTATAATACACATGTAAACGGGTATTTTCGCTAATTTTTACCTTTCATATTAGCCCGACGTTTCGACCGGATTGCACCAGCCGTGGTCGCGGGAAGACAACCGCGGTGTGAACCGGCCCTAATGAACATTTATGAAGATCAAGTGAGGGTAGTTGAATAAACACCTTCGCTTTGCTGTGGCGGTACCTCCAATACTTCAGTCTTCCCGCGACCACGGCTGGTGCAATCCGGTCGAAATGTCGGGCTAATATTAAAGGTAAAAATTAGCGAAAATACCCGTTTACATGTGTATTATGACTATCTGTAGGCCATAAAACTATTTGTTCCGTGCGTGAATCAAACCCGCGAAAAGCAGCGCATAAGCTGCTGCGCCAATCGTGTCGTAATCCATTATTCTTCACGATATCTCAACTGTTGTTGTTATAATGTTGTGTTTTTGTAATCTTCTTCATTTTAATACCCTACTCGATAGCTTTGGTTAAAAAAAAATATTAACGACTTTCAATTTTATTTAGCACCAAAAATCCGCCATTTTTTTAACACCTAAGGACACTTGGGCTTTTGAAACAAATCTAATGATACCTTAATCTTCGAAGTCATCCAGCCATTTGGAAGATACGAGATTGCAAAGAAACATACAAGATACGCGCAAAAACATTACACTTCATTGGCAGTCGTGTAAAAATGGCTATAATAATATAAATATAAAACTATCCTACTTTAGAGGGTGTAAAACACCTCTTATCGAAGCCGAAAGGCACTTGTTCTCCCAGTCATTGCGATCATTTTTTTGTTCTACGCCATACCTGGGAACCTTCTAGCTACGGAGATATGGGGGGTCAAAGTTCAAACTTTTTGACAAGTTTTTTTATAAATACAAGTTTTAAATGTAAGATTATGACTTTAAAAACCTCCACGACCCTCGTACTATTGTATCCATGCATCAGCAAAATGTTTTGAGTGCGTTACATTGAGTTCTATCACAAAACTTGATTTTTCACCCCCAATAAAAAGTCGTTTCCCAGCAATAATTTTTGCGCAAAAATTATTGCTGGGAAACGACTTTTTATTGGGGGTGAAAAATCAAGTTTTGTGGTGAAAACTAAGTATAGTTTGATGTACAGAATGCTTGGTTGACGGCTTCGTGATGAGGTCTTTTACACCCTGTATAAAACTACTACTATATTGATACTTATACTATTTAGTTAAAGTTTTTACTTTTTCTTATTTACTTCCACTCGGCCATTCTTCCCAATGATTTGGTTGATTCGAGCTGGATTCTGAACGAGGAATAACAGAAGAAGCAGACGAACGTGTAGTACTTCTTTGGCAGCCGATTACAATGTGATCCCTTGCATCTTCTCTGGAATTAGAATGCTATTATTATTACTTTTATTATGGTATTTCAAAAAATCACATCTACTGAAAAGTTGTGTGGTAATGTGGAGGCTAAGGCAAAGTAAATCTCAGATGGCGCCACCATCGTTGGTCTCAATCTGACCAATGAGGTTAAGCTATTTTGATATAAAATGACATCACAACATTTTCAACCAATGACGATGTTTGGGTACCAACTATGCTAGCGCCATTAGTTCCACAGTTCGCCTCCCCATTGGTTGTCGTGGTATGTATGGGCACCATACGGGGGGCGACCTTATGGCCATCACCCGAAAAACCCAATACTACTTTGCCCAATAGGGAATATGCATGTATTTTTTTCTTCACTTAAATCAATAAAATACACTAATAACAACCCAAGAATAGTTATTTATGATACTGGTGCGGTAAGTTGGTTTTTACAAACGAGTAGACGAATGTAAGTCCGAGACGAAGTCGAGGGCTTACCATAGTCACGAGTTTGTAAATACCAATTTCTGCACGTGTGTCATACAACGTTTTTCAACACATTTGCGAGAAAACAGTACAATATGTAATGAAACAAACAGCGACCCCAAAAACCACAAAAAAGACACCCATGAAGAATAAACTGAAAATATTCATCGGCACCATCTTGGATTTTCATTTTGACCTCGTTTTCGTTATCAGCGACCCCAAAAACCACGAAAACGACACCCATGAAGAAAAAACTGAAAAGTTTCGTCGGCGCCATTTTGGATTTTCATTTTGACATAATAAAAAAAACCGTAAAGAATACGCACGGTGCTATACAACGGGGTAGGTATGCGGTAAAATAGGTACTTAAGTGAGAGTACCTATTTTACCGCATGTTCCGTTGTATGGTGCGTAATTTTTAACTTTTGAACAATGTATACAGGCTCCGTAAATGCATTTTATGAGCAAATGTGTTGAAAAAGTATTAAAAGTCAACGACAACGACTGCTTGTCGCTCAAAAATAATATTAAACTCCTGCAATTTTCTACGACAGTTCAAACGTCTGTGATTGTCGCAGCCATAATGTGAAGGAAACTGACCAGTGTTACGCGGACTCTTTATAATTACTATGTAAAAGCTTAGGAACTTACATATATTGAAAAGCTTCAGGACAAGATTTGCAGGAGAATTTCTTATGCGTTCTCGTTGGCTGTAATAAAATTGATTGCGGTTAGCTTTCTTATATTTGTGCCCAAGTATTACCATCAACCAGCAGGCCTATTACATATCTTTCTGATATCCAGTGACTATTAGATAAAGCTTCGGTTGTACACCGAACTTTGATGACAACCGTGAATGTCCTAATATTGGTATTACGTATTACACAGAGTGCAGGATATCACTTTACGGTGACTAACAGCCCGGGTACGGTGTAACGTCTTTCACGAAAGCCACTTCAAACTCAGTTGTTATCAATTTGATGTCTACTAAGCTTACATAATCGCAATATTAGAAGAATCGATACGAAAGCGTCTGTCATATTTGACTGGTCATACATAATACGAAACTAACCTTTTGACAGTTATTTGATGGACACTGAGCCCAGTTACTATCATGTCGAGCTGTCAACAGGGATACGTAATAGGCCTGCTGGCCTAAATACCAAACACAAGACACCACAGAGTCTTGTGTTTGGTATTTAGGCCTACTACTGAACAAATTCTGATGGAAGAACCCGATGACCCTTTGCCCAAGCTGGGAATAAAACCAGCATTACAGGCTCAGCAGTCCCACTTCCGATCACTAGACCAAAGAGGCAGCAATGTCAAGAACACCAAGAAAAAAACATGTTCTGGTTCTCTGTTCATTTTATTTAAACTCACCGTATGGTTAAAATTGAAGTATCTCCTCACAAAACTGTCTACTTGATAAGGTTTGTCTATGACACCCAACCTCTTAATTTTTGTCATCTTTCCTCTCTTTGGTATACCTATTCCTTTTCCCGGTTTTAGTTTATGGTAACGAGGAACTCTATCATCATAAGCTAATAATCCTGCGACCGCCTGAAACAGATTTTATGGTTTGAAATTTCTGGAAGGACAAGCTTCCCTCTAGGTTCGAGGTAGTCAACTATAACATATTTTTCAATACACTTCCTCGAAAACTGGTCCATAACCACAGAATAGATAATAGTACTAGCGTACAGAAGTTGCACTCCTTTGATCTTGAAGAAAGTATTTTAGTTCGTATTTTATTCGACATCTCACCGCTTAGTGGTCAATCGGTAGGGTTGCCTCAAGTACTTAAAATAAAATACTACCAACATTTTTTGTATTTTAATGTAATATTAGATACTTAAATGTTAACTAAAACTTATTTAATTACAATTGTTTTACTCTATTCCAATATCTCATATATTTCATGCCTTCTCTAAAATAACGATTACTTATTAAATTGAATAGCAGCATAAATGCGAAAATCTAACAAATAATTTTAAAATAAAATCTGATGGGAAGCATGGACACGGTGAAATTAATATTTTTAATTAAACTGACCAGAATATTAGAATATTAGAGTAGTATTATTATTATTTATTATGTACATAAACGCAACAGTTTATCCGGCTTGTCGTTTACACTAATAATGATTAATGATCTAATCAGTCAGTTAACAAACACGAAGTACGAGTAGGTACGCGATGCAAGCGACTAGTCGAAAGAGCACGAAAAATTAGCTACTACGGCTAGAGCGCGACAGCCCTAGAGAGCTTGCATATTCAATATGCGCGAAGCGGTAGGTAATTATCTCATGCCTACAGCCCTACACACGGAGTGCAATAGCCCTGCCATAACGCACTACGATTAGGTACAACACGCAATGTATTTCACACCCGTGCGTTTTTTTTCATTTTCCCGCACGTGTGTGGGAATGAAAATTGCCACAGATAACTAACTATACAATATACTTAGTCCAAATTGGTTCAATGCCTATAGTCTGAGGTGAATGTTTTTTTTAATTTCGGCAAAGCACTACGCGTCTTTAGGGGCATAAATATTTTTTGAATAAGAATTGTGTTTATAAATAGAATATCATAGATAAACATGATTATTATTAGATTATTATTTTTATACAGAAATTAACATTTATTTGTGTTCTGAATTCAAAAATATAAAATAAATCTATTTTTTATATTAGGCTGTTGAACGGCTTCATACCTTTGCCTCTCCTTCAACCTGGCTAAAGCAGAGCGCGAAAAAAGCGAGTTTGTTTGGTCTAAAATTAAATTCATGCTTCAATGGAAGACTTTAAACTTGCTTATCTTAATGGAGTATTAACGCACAGCTCAAACTGCTATATAGATCACTACTCCTACTACAACTATTATGACATAGACATGTGCTAACAAAGGATTTTACAAAATTCAACCCATGAGTGGGTGAAATGATTAATAATAATTAGTTTGTCTGGAAATCTATGGGTAAAATTGTAACAACAACAATACAACACCATGAGTGTGAACAACTGAAAAAAAGCAACTACTTACATTTTCATTAAATCTTACATCATAAGATTTCAAACTGATGAAGTCATCACCTATCTTTTCATCATCAGAGCTAATTTCAACCACAGTACGTGGTACTTCTATCGCCTCAACATCACTTTCACTGTCATTTTCTTCTTCTGTGCTGGACATCCCATCATCATTCAGAAGTTCGTCTTTAATTTCTTTTTTTAATTCCAGCTTTATTTTTGAGTATGGATCTAATTCTGTTTCCATGAAGTTTGAAGTACTGCTTTCTTCATCATATTGGATGTGCAAATATGATGTCAGTAAATAGCACTCTAGTGATGACTGCAACTCTGAGTTGCATTTTGTCTGTTCTTGAATGAGATGTTTGTTGATCTGAAAGAAATACAGGATATTTAAACATCCACATTGCATATGTTTTTCCCCTTATAGTTAGTTATGGGTGTACCTATATTAAGTCCCAAGTAATAGGAGCGAGCCTTTTGACACTATCCAGGACCAATTCCAGAACCCAAGAATATCGCAGACCAGGGAAGGGAAGCAAACCCAGGACTTCTTGCTTAGTAGAGCACTTAAGACAACAAAATCAAAGAGGCAGACAATTTCTTTTATACTTAATCTTTATGAATTTTGGCAGGAGACCATCTTCCTAGATATTATTCTGATTTTAAGTTTACCTGTCCGTTCTTTTTTAATATATCGTGAAGAACAGTCTGAGCATTTTTGCTTTTTTCTATAAGTTTTTCACACTTTATTAAAATTGGTGCACATTCGTAGCAGACATAATTTGGTAGATTGACACAGAATTCCTGAAAGAAACAAAAATATTGTTGTAATTACCTATTATTTTACAACTAATTTAATCTTATCATGGTTTCAGCCCTTTTTGTGGGTCTTTCCTTTCTTCTATAATTCCCAACAATCTCAACATGAATGATGTAGGTACCAAGATTTTATAACAATAATATTTTGATTCAAAAGAGTGTCCATTGAGTTTTTGCCCGTTCTTCTCCATAGAGATCTACGCTAGGGAATGGGCAACTACAGTACTTTCTCAAGTTATTATGTCTTGTGCTCTGTTTTTTTTTTGTATTTTTGACATTCAAAAGTGCCGTAATGGTCTAATTGAAATAAATGCTTTGAGTTTGAGTTTTTCCCAGTTCAATTCAATCCCACTGTGCAGTTTCTTTGGTCCCCCACTATTCCTATAGCCGTTCACATTCATACTCAACATTTTCCACAGAATATCTACCTCATTCTTCCATATAACAAGCCCATTCCTTGACAAACAATTACCACACAACTTTTGAATTACTGGTTCCACTTAGTATAGGTACTCATTCTAAGGAATGCTAAGGGATGTCTGGTTTATTGCAAATGGTTAGGATAAGTCCTAACCATTTGCAATAAACCAGACATCCCTTAGCATTCTCATCACAGCCACACGCGATTGCTTTTACTTCTGCCCTTTTGAGGTCCAGCACTTAACTATGAACACTTATGTATCCATACTTATTATTATAAGGCTTAGACTTATGTATTATGACTTAGACTTATGTATCCATACTTATTATTATAATTAACTATTTAGATTTCACAAAATGTAACGGCAAAAAAATCACTTTTGATTGCCAAAATTAGTAAATGATCACCTAAATTAATCCCCATTTTATTGAGGAATTATAACCAAAAATTAACTTTTTACTATATGACCACCAGAAATTGAACTGTTATGTTTTTGCATCCGAATTGAGGGAGACCGTGGGTCTATTGATCATCTATGACCATTTTTCAGTGAAATAAGTAGCCTGTTGGTGACAGCAACCGCCCTGTGATCAGTGGTTTGCAAGTTCGAGCCTCAGTCAAGATTTATCTTTTGTATTTATTTTGATTTTTTTAATGCTGTTATATTTCCGAGAATAATGTCTAGCTTCTAAAGTTCTCTCTCTAACCCTCTCTCTCTCTGATAGAGAGTACTTACATTAAAGCCGCCAATGGACTTCACACAAGACCCCAGGTGTGTGTCTTGCAGACTATACAGCTTGAAATCTGTGGCCAAACACATTCTGCATGCTTTCACTTCAGAAGCTTTTAAGTCAAGTGTCTTATCTGCTGTCCTGTCCATTTTAAAGCTCTAAAAATCAGAAGTTGAATTTTAACACATAGGGTTTCTTTTTGAGGAAAAGTAAATTTGTGAGGCTTAAATACGTTGAAAAATGTATTGTAAAACAGTCGCTACTCATTTTAAACTTAAAGAATATACCCCTTAGTTTCATAGCTGAAACGAAGTACGTTTATATAAAAAGCACTGAAATTATTATCAAAAAAGTAAGAGTAGGTAGATTTGTACATGATTGTGAAATGAATACAATAATCCTTCAATCGTTTTTAACCTGCAAAATAACACTGTGCCTATTGGCCTAAATTATTAGAATAAAAAACCGCAATAACTATAGTTTGATTTTCACTTTTCCTTGAGCGGCAAAAAAAGAAAAACTTACATTCATTACAAATAATACAATCTGATTTGACATTAATGACATTAGTGTTTTTGACAGATCATAGTTTCTGCTGTTGTTACAGACATGACATCGATCGTTCTGAAATAGGGAAGGACTTAGAACTTTCTATACCAATAATCCAATAATTTTAAGAAATGTTGAAGAGCAGAAGAACTGGTTTAACAAACTCCGCAGCAATACGTAATAAAAAAAGAAAGAACGAATATTTAGTTACCTACCAGAACATCAGATAAGATCACCCACTTGACCACTCACTTGTTCACACAAATAGTATTGTAAAAAAAGTTTAATTATACACGAAGCCACTTCTAGAACGAAAAACTCACCCACTCGCTCAACAAGTTCAAACTACAGCCACACAAAAAGACAGAAGACTCCCTGGGATATTGCCTCTTGGTGTTACAACCGCATTTCGCGAACGCTCAGAGTATCGCGACGATAGTCTATCTCCTATAGTAAAATCAGTATATATGTCTATCTCCTATTACAGTGTAAAACCGACTGCACTGCTTTACTTACCTCGTTTCGTAATAAATAGACATGCCGAAATTAAACAGGCTCGTTTACTAGATTAATTAATAGATTTTATTTTGTAAAAAAAACGCAATTGTTTTAAGGGTT
The DNA here is from genome assembly GCA_905147715.2 of Xestia xanthographa. Lineage (NCBI taxonomy): Eukaryota > Metazoa > Arthropoda > Insecta > Lepidoptera > Noctuidae > Xestia > Xestia xanthographa. The sequence goes on along the minus strand of LR990660.1, from coordinate 6,960,249 downwards.
CTTTTGGGACTTCGTTTATTGCAAGCAGATGATGGTACTTTGTTGAGTTGCGCTTGGAGATGAACTGTTTCTTTCAATTCATGAATTAGGACCAAAAGATAGTTTCTCAAAAGTTGTTAAAGTTTACCTGCTTGTGTTCTCAGTCAGATTATATTAACTTTTGTAAGTTTATGTATAAAGAGTGGAAGGGACACTTGGGGGACAGTAGGTAGGTACCCTCAAACGGTTAAAAAATAACAAGCTTTTCCATACATTTTGATCGTGTAGGTATTGCACTTTTGTAGAGAAAAGCAATTTGAAAAAAAAAAAAATACTAACGGTGCAGATGATGAAAACGTACCATAAAGTCCATTATACGTGGTAGGGTACTTAACCAATGATGTTATTTATAGGGTGTAAAACATCTCTTAACGAAGCCGAAAGGCACTTGTTCTTCTCGTCATTGCGATCATTTTTTTTTATTCTACACCATATTGTACCTGGGAACCTTCTAGTTACCTACGGAGATATTGGGGGTCAAAGTTCCAACTTTTGTTTTTTTTTTTTTAATTCAACTTTTTAATGTAAGATTTTTACTTTATTCATCTCCACGACCCCCGTACCATTAAATCCATCCATTAGCACAATGTTTTGAGTGCGATACATTGAGTTCTATCACAAAACCTTTGCACAAAACATGATTATTCACCCCAAAAAAAAAGTAGTTTCCCGGCAATAATTTTTTCGTAAAGTTACTTATTTTGATGTACAGAATGCTTGGTTGACGGCTTCGTGATGAGGTCTTTTACACCCTGTATAATACTACATCTCTGTTTGTCCGTCAGTCTCCCTTTCACCTAGCCGTCGCAAGCGTTAGAGCACTGTTCCTGGGTTCGATTCCGGGCCTAAAATTGCCGCTTTAGCAATCATAATATAAATCACGTTAAAGTACCATGGAACAGCGTTCGGTTAAGTTACATACCCAAGGGGTGCGTACCCCCGGCCGCTACCGGTTAACTAACTTAGCATTGAATTTATAACTTAAGATTTTATGGTTTACCTTCCATTTAATTTATCATGTTTGTTAGGGGGATTTGATCTTTATGATTGACCCTATCGATTGGTGCCATAAAAGTACAGGGTGTTATTTTTCTCGAATTTAGCCGGTTTTCTTCCCGAGTGTGCACGAGAATTTTCAAAATCTTTGAATGCAGATTAATTTCTTTTTAAAAATGAAGGAATGTTTCCTTTGAGTAAAATTTGCTGTCTCCGGTATTTAGAGTACTTTCCCTCCAGGTGGGATGCAAAAATTCCAACCTGTATATACGGGGTTAGCCGCCCCCCGCACTGCGCACAGATTTTGTTCGTGCTGTATTCTCTATACGTAGTAGCTCAATGGGTTTTTTGAGGAGATCGATCATACTAGATACCTAGATTGGCCTTATCAGTGGCAGCGACGCCTCGTGTCGCTGCCACTGATAAGGCCAATCAGGGGGGCTTGCAACACTGCATTTTCGTATATTCTTACCCCTCCCTTGTTCCGAGGAACAAACGAAACCTGGCAGTATTATCATCCAAGAAATGTTTTTCTTTTTAATAGCATCGCCAGGTTTTTTGCATTGCAGCATCGCCCTTTCGTGTGACTAATTATTTAATTATATTATGTCGGCAGCATATTGTAAAACCCGTCATTTTGTAATCTGCCTAAGTGCCTAGTCAGATTGTAAATTGTCGAAGTGAAACCGTCTAATTGTCAAATGCATGCAAAGCTCACTTCGCGCGGTGTAGAGGGAGGGGGGTCCCCCTTGCCCCCTGGTATGAAAAGATAATGCACCATTCCTGAGAAATACCGATTTATGTAACCTAGCCTCAAAACACCTTATAATCGCCTAAAATGCGTTGTCGACGGAGCCCCGCTATGCGGGGCTCCTATTTTTGTCTGCAGGGTTCAAAGAAACCTAACGTGGGCGTGGGGCTTTGATCGCATGCATTTGACGGTTTCACTTCGACAATTTTACAATCTGACTAGGCAGATTACAAAATGACGGGTTTTACAATATGACGCCAACATATATATATCATCTAGGAGTCTTAGCGAACTAGGTTTAGTGTCGCGGGCTCTTAGAATATGACGCCTCGTTCGCGTTGCTTGTCGCCCGCCAGCTGGCGGTGTGGCTTGCGCTTAAGCGGCAAAAAAAAACATTACCAAGGATAAAAAAAAATACAAATTGTTATCATCCATTTATTTTTGAACAATAAAACACAGTTATTTTAGGGCAAATCGTAGTTTTATTTCTAAATCACTCTTCAAAAGGTATGGCTGGCAGCAATTTCCCTTCGCACTTTCCGAAGCCGATCCTAGTACCGTTATCATCGACACAGGACCCGCGAAGTGTGATAGTGTCGCCATCTTGGATGAACTTCCTTTCTTCGCCTGACAGCAGACGGAGCGGTTTGGTTCCCTTCCAAGATAGCTCTAGCATGCTTCCGAAGGAGTCTGCTACCTGTAGGGTGGAAAATATTATGGTGTTATTTACGGAATCACTACATATTATAAAACAAAGTCGCCCGCCGCGTCTGTCTGTCCCTATGTATGCTTAGATCTTTAAAACTACGCAACGGATTTTGATGCGGGTTTTTTTAATAGATAGAGTGATTCACGAGGAAGGTTTATAATTTAGTTTATAATTTGTCAAGCGGGCTAAGCCGCGGACATCAGCTAGTTAAATATAAAGGCCACCAAAAAATACTTTGAGATTCTAAGCTCTCGTGCCAAAAAAAAACAACTAAACATTCCAAATAAAAAGGGCTGAAATTACAATTATTCTAAATGTTTTAGTTATGATTGCTCTTCAAATTGTATTCAAAGACTAAATGTAGTAAATGATCACCAAATCTTAGTCAGAAAATACAGGATTTAAGGGACAGCCCTCTGCAGACTGATGGAGTAAATTCACTATGTCATACTAAGATAACCGCTACAAGAAATTACTCCAAGAAAGTTATGGAAATCCAATTTTGATTTGTTTTATTTCCTTTTACGTAATGTACTATCGAGGACACTCCCGCCTGAGACACACTCCAGCTTAGTGGTGACACTAAGTTTATATTTGCTTGCACTTACAACATAGAAACGTTCTATAGCCTCGCTCCATTGACTTTGTATAGAAATAATAAATGAAAAGATACCGATCGGCCGAGCGCACTGACGACGCACGCCAAACAAGAGTTATTGTTATTTTGCACGCCAAAGTTGACGCTTTCCTAATAGGCCTAAACTTTAAAGGGGCGTGGCTCGGCGCCTGCGCATGATTTAAGCGAAAAAAAAATTAACTGATCAGGCGGAAAAGACCACGGCTACATAATAGTTACCGTGGCAAAAAGCACGTAGCGAACGGGAAGCGCGACGACGAGTTCCATGAACTCTGTAGCTAGGCAGGAAGTGAACAGATACCTAATTTCACGTGTAGTTCTTTCGAATATTTCAGCATCCATTGTTGGCTTTTTGATTTTAGCCTTATTATTTACATACACGGAGTGCTGACACAGAAAATGTAAAATTAAATTTTTTCTCAGAAAAACTCCAGTACAATATGATTCAAAATAAGGAGCCAATGAACCCTGTCAGTTTGCGGAGTGCTTTCCCTTGCACCCTGTGTATTTATGTTTATTACTCTGAAAAGACGGCCTTTTCAACAAATATTTTTAAAGAATCGTATCTGTTAGAACGCCCTTGTATTGTTAACAATTTGGTCAATAGTTATGATCGCAAAAGTAAACAAACACGTGGCTAGTTTAGGGTCTTTTGTCTCAGAAAAAAAATACACGTGCAAGCAGTAAAATCAAAGCCCGCTTTCTCATATCTATTCAGTCAGTTTGTTACTTATCTGTAGTACACAAGACGCACTTAAAATATATATTTTTTAACCTCAAAAATATCACCGGTTGTTACAACTATCGGTTTTTACAACCAAATATGAATAAATAAATAAAATAAATATTGCTGGACATTACACACAGCGCCATCTAATGCCACACTAAGCAACGAGGCTTGTGTCGTGAACACCAGATAGTTGATATACTACATAGATGCTTTTTGTTTGTAAATACATACTTATTATACATATAAACATCCATGACTCGGAAACAAATGTCCATGCTCATCACATAAACATTTGCTCCGACCGGGATTCGAACCCGGGACCCAAAGAACGTAAGGCAGACTCACTACCGCTGCGCCATTCGGGTCGTCAAGAATGTCCCTTCAATGTCGTTATAACAGATTTTGACTGTATTCGTATAACTGACCTCTCCACTAATAGTGCCTGAGCCCAGCAGGTCGCCGGGTCGCAGGTTGCAGCCGGTGACGGTCTGCTGCGCCAGCTGCTGCTTCACCGTCCAGTACAGGAACCGGTAGTTCGACCGGCAGATCGTTGTGGATACTGGGGACTTTTCCGCTGCGGAAATAAAACAATACATGATTGGTACCGTGAAATAGCTATTATATGGGGCCGCGGCATACCACGAAGGAGATGGCGGGACCAGTACCAGAATGATTGCTATCTTTTACTAAAAGGCAGTGCGAGAAAAGGACGGCTATAGCTATGAACTAAGTTAGAGATGTCAAACTAATTTATGCCTTGCGCTTCACCGTGTTTTTAGTCGACATGTTTTTACGTGCACCCTTCATTTGTATAGAAATATTAGTTCCAACTAAATTTGACAGCTCTAAATTACATCCGTCTCTTTCTCGTTTTATTAGAGAGATAATTATAGCAATAGCCTAAATTAAGTTCAGTTTGTGCACAACAGAATCGAAACCACTGTTGTTGTTTGGTGATAAAACCAGAGATAGATATTCTTAACATTTTTATTTAAGAGTGTCCATGGAGTTTCTTGCCCGTTCTTCTCCATAGAGATCTACGCTAGGGAATGGGCAACTACAATACCTTCACAGTTTGTATGTCTTGTGACTGGGACTGTAGCTACATTTAGTCTTCATCTTTGTTTCGACAATTCAAAAGTGCCTGTAACTAGCCTACTTGAAATAAATGATTTGATTTTGATTTCTTAACTTAATCCATTAAAAATATAGACCAAATAGCAAAACAAAAACACGTACATTTCAAATCCACCTCCAACTTGATATCAAAGTTGAATTTATCATCATGTCTCAGGTATGCGAAGGGTGTTGGGTCCTGAGGGAAGTTGTCTACCGCGTAAGGTCTGAGCGCTTCGATGGTGACGATCCAGGGCGATATGCTGGTGCCCAGGTTCTTGGCTGTGAAGGGGCCCAGGGGTATGTACTCCCATTTCTGGATGTCGCGAGCTGGAAACAGGTAAAAATAGTTTTTATTTATTTATTATATACAGGACTTTTTTATCACTTTCCAAAAAAAACTGGGAATAATAAGTGAACGAAGTAGAAGCAAATAGCATACTTAGTTTTTTTTAGTTTGCGAAAAAAAAAATTCAATATTTTTCATTTTTTTTTTTTCAAAATTTCTCTTTGTTCTAATATGAAAAGTATACTTGAAATTTGTAGCGTTTTTGATGATGGATAATTTTTTTTCTAAGCTGTGGAAAAAAAAAAAAAAAACTAGGTATGCCATAAGCTTTTACTCCGTTCACCTAATATACACATTTTTTTTTTTAAAGTGATAAAAGAGTCATCCGGTATAAGAGTGTCTGATTTGTTAATAATTCCAAGACCAAATTATGAAGTTTGATCGTAACATCACGAATAAGGTAAATTTCATTGTTCCGTTTTGTTAGTAAACTTAGTTGGAGAAAATTCAAATATTGTTTAGTTTCAGCGTTCTTTCACGGTAGTGAGGCTACTTTACGTACTTTGGGTCCCGGGTTCGAATCCCGGTAGGAGCAAATGTTTGTGTGATGAGCATGGCATGGACATTTGTTTCCGAGTCATGGATCAAAAAAAAAGTATATATGTAGTAGGTATATCAACTATCAGGTGACCACGACTCAAGCCTCGTTGCTTAGTGTGGCACTAGATGGCGCTGTGTGTAATGTGTATAGCGATATTTATTTATTTTTTATTCTTACTGATGTTTGGAGCCAATGCTGTAATTTAACAGTTAACCTAGAAGGAGGACGCGCGGGTTCGCGAGACAAGGAGTGGAAGGAGTGGGACAAGTAAACAAGTTTTTGATGAAATTTCATCAAAAACTTGTACAGTAACATTGCTAATGTATCGAAATAACACAATGCCCAATAGAGAATTTGCATGAAATATAAAACTCTTTTTATTTATTATAAATGCCTTGTATAGGCCCTTAAAAACATTGTGGTACACTTGTTTAAGATGCATAGACATCATTTATTTTACAATTTACTCTTTTATGTAGCATGTTTTTGGTGAAACGGAACGCAGTCTCAAAACGTGTCGTCCTTGATAACGCCGGTAGTGACGTCAAAGTCTATGTGTCAAAAAACACTTTTATTGTGAAGTGCATAAAGTTTCACTAAGATTTTATTTTAATATTGCTATTGAAATTTTTACTTGACTAGAGCACATACAATTAGTAACATTATTCTATTAAGGGCAAAAAAAATGATGTAACCAAGGCAGATTGTGGTAAATGACGTCACATTATGGCCGCGACAGCTACGGACGTTTGAACTGTCATAGAAAATTGCAGGAGTTTAATATTATTTTTAAGCGACAAGCAGTGGTTGAAATTAACTTTTAATACTTTTCTTGGGTTGATAGTACTGTATTTTATAGATATAAGTGAAGAAAAAATTACGTGCATATTCCCTATTGTTAATGCGGGCGAGTAGTGAAATGGTACATACCGCTCCAATCATTCATGAGCACAAGTCCAAAGATGCGCTCCTCAGCCTCCTTAGCCGTGATCCTCTGACCGAGAGCAGTCGGAGGTCCACCGACGAAGGCTGCCACTTCTAACTCGAAGTCCATCAGGCGGGAGGGACCGAAGTGAGGGGCGGCTCCTGCAAACACGTAGGTAACATAGTTTGGTCAGATGAGATCAAGAAGTTAATCTGGGTTCGTCCGGGATGTGTGGTGAATTCAATGAACTTGATATTTTACTACTATATTCAGTTTATAGCGTTACCATTGGTGGAACACAGACGACTCCTAGACCTCTTTACTGTAAGTGGGTGCTAACTTGGTAGTGTCATGGATTTTTTGGTTATAGGACGTGATACCTTTACGTTAATGGTATCAGACTTTTATTAACTAAAACCCATCCATGTTCCTTCATCGCCCTTTGTGTTCCGGGGCCACGGTATCTCTTTCGAACAGTCCCGCAACCCCGGCAGGCATCGGTCCTTACGGACCCCTTCCTATTGCTGACTCGACACGGCCTGTCGTCATGAGATGGACGGACGGCGAGCTAGCCGATAAGCTCACCGTCCACAGGCCCACAATACGATACCCCTTGGAAAGACATTGTGACAAGTGGTATCGTATTACACAGTATGAACTGGGTTGTGGAGGTCAGATAGGCAGTCGCTCCGTGCCGTGTAAAATACTGGTATTCAGCTGCATTCGGTTAGACTGGAAGCCGACCCCAACATAGTTGGGAAAAGGCTGGGCAGACGATGATGACTAATAGACCATGATGTCAGGTATTTCAACTATTACTGACAAATGAGTGGATTTTCTTTTTAGCTGTTCCCTAGTCGCTGGATAGATGGCGATGAACTACTTAGTAAGTTACTGCATGGAACGGAAAGTAAAAAAACTGAATTTAACAAAGCGCGAGAAAACTAGGTTATATTCGGAAGCAAAGTGTCAGTCAACGAGCGTATGTGACGTGACGCAATGTTTTTTTTTTCAAGCGATTTAGCTTTGGCACCAAGTAACGTAGTCAGCAGTTCAAGCCCATCTACAGAGTTCTTGGAGGAAACTAAGTTTTTTTTAATACCTTAAAAAGGAAACCTCTCATTAATTGGAGTAGTAGACGCTGTAAGACAAGATGAAATGAGTTTTACCTTCAACGGGTAATGTTTGTCCATAAGGTCTTGTGATAGGTGTTCCGGATATGACGATAGAGCTGCTGCGACCGTGGTAACCTACTGGAAGCTGCTTCCTGTAGAAATAATAGCAAACAAATGTAACTAAAATCTAATAAAAAAAACTGGCCAAGAGCGTGTCGGGCCACGCTCAGTGTAGGGTTCCGCAGTTTCCCGTCCGTCACAATAAGTGTTCCCACTTATGAGTTTAAAGGTGGGTATCCATTATGTAAAAATGCTTGCATATACGAAAATGAATACTCGCTCTGGAAAACTGTAAAGAATAGCAAAAACGCGCCACAAACAGCTCAGCATCCCTTAAAGCTGGGAAATAATACATGGGCAAGAAAAGACGACGAACGTGCCGAAGCCTTTGGCTTTTTCTTGGCCGGTGTATTCACTCCCAATTCTGGCGACACATCAATAGAAACAGAGAGAGAGATCCAAAACTATTTGGAGACAGATCTACAACTCGGCTTACCGCTTAAATGCTGCTCACCTCGAGAGATCTGGAAAATTATAAGAGATCTGGAACTAAATAAAGCTCCTGGATACTGCCTTATAACTACCGAAATTCTACGACAGTTGCCAAGAAAAGCCATCGTATTCATAACACAGCTCTTTAATGGAATTTTGAGGACTGGATACTTTCCGAGAATATGGAAAGTGTCGGAAGTTATCATGATCCCAAAGCCAGGAAAACCACCGCACCTTGTGTCGTCATACAGGCCAATAAGCCTACTACCTGTAATGTCAAAAGTATTTGAGAAAGTCGTTGCTCGAAGGCTAAACGAAATAGTCAAAGACGGCAGTATCATCCCACAACATCAGTTCGGATTTAGAATAGGGCATTCTACGGTGAAGCAGGTGCATAAGAGTGGTGAATAAGATTCGTGAGGGGCTGGAACGGAAAGAATACTGTTCGGCTGTGTTCCTGGATGTACAACAAGCGTTCGATAAGGTCTGGCATCAGGGCTTGTTATTTAAAGTAAAAAAACAACTGCCACACAGCCTGTATGTACTACTAAAGTCATACTTAGAAGACAGAATTTTCCGGGTAAAAATTAATGATTCGTACTCGAAATTCTACGACATACTGGCTGGAGTACCACAGGGCTCCGTCTTGGGTCCAACCCTCTACCTAATATCACACACAGCAGACCTACCAACCTCAGAAAAAGTACTTTCTGCCACCTTCGCTGATGATACGGCTGCTTTGTGCACTCATAAAAACCCTAGTGTGGCTTCACTGGTGCTGCAAAAACACCTTGACAAAGTCCACAAATGGATGAGGGATTGGAAAATAAAAGCTAGCGCCAACAAATCTACGCATGTGACGTTTACCCTCAGAAAAGATGACTGCCCACCTGTTAAACTTGGAGATGACACACTTCCTCACATTATTTTGTACAACTTTTTGTCTTTTTTGTACAAAACTGTTGTTTCCATCAAGTTCAAAATGATTTTCCTAGAAAGTCCTTATAAAGTTCTACTTTTCAGATTTTTTTCATATTTTCTAAACTTATGGTTCAAAAGTTAGAGGGGGGGGGGGGGGGGGCACATTGTTTTTTACTTTTGGAGCGATTATTTCCGAAATTATTGACATTATCAAAAAATGTTTTTAGGAAACCCCTATTCATTTTTAAGTACCTTTCCAACAATATATCACACGTTGGGGTTGAAATTAAAAAAAAATCACTTCCCACTTTACATAATTATAGGGGGGCTACCCTAATAAAACATTTTTTTCCAATTTTTATTTTACCACCTTGTCGGCGTGATTGATATACATATTGGTACCAAATTTCAGCTTTCTAGTGCTAACGGTCACAGAGATTAAGCGAGGACGGACAGACGGACGGACAGACATGGCGAAACTATAAGGGTTCCTAGTTGACTACGGAACCCTAAAAATCCTGAGCCATTGCAAGTGTCTCTTGCAATCAGTAAAGGTAGTAGCAACAAAGAATTTAGAAGCAATATGCTTAGTGAAAAGTTAAAAGGAAAATGATTTTGTTGTAAATGCAACATCTGGTACGGGTTAATCTTACAAAGGTGCTCGTTTTTTTTTAATACCACGTTTTGTAATACTACAACTACTATTACAACAGCCCATAACGTCCACTGCTGGACATATAAGCCTCTCCCATGATGGGAGGAATTTGCCGTAATCTCCACGCTTGGCAGGCGGATTGGAGATCACAGTGATAAAAGACTAACAGAAAACGCTGCTGCCCATTCTCTGGTCTACGGAGGCGCAAGGTGTTCTGCCTCAGACATTAGTCGCCTTATACGACACCCGTGAGTGTAATGGGTTGGTTCTATTCTACTCTGCCGGATACCACACGGCTTTTTGTAATGCTAGTCAGTTATACTAACCAGTTATCGAACAGTGCGTTGTCTTTGCCCCTGAACATGATGCCGACGTTGGTCGCATGGTGTAGCGACGAGTAGAAGTCTGTGTAGTCGCCGATGTCAGCCGGTACGTGCATCTGTGCATCGCTTTGTTTCACGAAAGCCCTGAAGAATTTAATGAACGAATTTAATATTGGTGGAGGGATGTAAGGTTAGTGACTAGTAGTAGCTATAGTGAAGTAGTATAGTATAGTGACCTGCGTGTCATGCGCGTACGCCTTTGATGCTCAGTGCAAATAAAGGATTTGTTACCGAAGGTCGTGTCTTATTTTAAAGCATCATTATGACTTCGAAAGTTGTAAGAAAAATATTAAAGAATCATTCTGCAGGAAAAGCTAAATTAATTAGCTAGATTATGAGCATATCCGATGAAGGGATAACATCGGGAAGGAACCTGAATTAGTTGGTCTATTAAAAATTAGCCCTACTAGGGCTAATTTTTAATAGACCACATTTGACATTTCATCAAAATACAACAACGTTACCTTGTAACGGCTGGCATAAAATATTATTTATTTCTTCGAAGTTAGAACTGCACAATTGCTCAACTTTTTTTAATAGGGAGACAGACACAGGCAAACATAATCTAAGATGGCGCCACCATAGTTGGTCTCAATCTGACCAATGAGGTTAAGCTATTTTGAAATATAAAACGTCATTACCACATTTTCAACCAATGACGATGTTGGGAACCAGCTATACTAGCGCCATTAGTTCCACAGTGTGTCTCCCCATTACGATTACATATTTATTGTAATAATGACAAAGTAGGGTAGCTTTAAAATGTAGTAGTACTAAACTGACAGAAATGTCAAATGTGGTCTATTAAATTGGCCCTACTGTAGGCATAGGCTTCCCCCAAGTGTCACCACATTGACCGGTCTAGTGCATCTCGCATCGTCATCGGTCCACCTAGTGGGAGGCCTTCCAACGCAACGTCTTCCGGTTCGCGGTCGCCACTCCCGGCCCCATCAGCCATCCGTTCTACGAGAAATGTGCCCTGCCCACTGCCACTTAAGTTTGGAAATTATTTGGGCTACAACGGTAACCTTGGTTCTCTTGCGGATGTCTTCATTTCCAAACTCCGACCATAGCACTCTCGTTTGCCCTTTGGGTGACTTAAGCCTTCTGATGAGAGGCCCATTGCTTGGTTGTTTATGGCTTCCATTTATATGCGAAGACGCCATTGCCCTGCGGTGGTCGTGGTATAGTCGTGGTCTTTTCCGCCTGATCAGTAATTTTTTTTCGCTTAAATCATAAGCAGGCGCCGAGCCACGCCCCCTCAAAGTTGAGACCTATTAGGAAAGCGTCAACTTTGGCGCGTAAAATAACTTTCGTTTGGCGTGCGTCGTCAGTGCGCTCGGTATATTTTCATTCATTATTTCTATACAAAGTCAACGGGGCGGGGCTAGAGAGCGTTTCTATGTTGAAAGTGCAAGCAAAAAATTTGCTTAGAGGTGATGAGGCAGGAGTGTCCTCGGTGGTAAAATAATAGACTGGAATGAATATGAAAATATCTTAGAAAAAATATTCGTTCATCTGCACCTTTGTCTAAGTTCACTGTCATTCTGTAGTGTAGGATTGCCAGCGTCTAGAAGTTTCTGTAGCGTAGCTCTTGCTTCCAACCAATGGGGACGTGTGAGCGCCATGAAGGCGTTGAGTGTTTGTTCCTGAAAACAAATTTCTGCATTGATCCAAAGCTAGATATTTTCAACGGTTTACGTCTCTTGATGATTTTGTTACAGATAACTAATATTATAAATAGGTAAAATTTGTTTGTATCTAATAATAATCTACGGAACTAATTATCCAATAGGCTAGATTCCAACATCAACAAATTGCAAATCTATTTAATCCGTCAGTTAGAGTACCTATTGGAAAATAATGGACACGTATTTTTTGTTTTTGTAAATCAAAGAATATTGACAAAGATAAAACGCATCAAAACTGAAGAGGGGGGGGGGGGGGGCTCGCACACTCGCAGCACTCGCACGTCACAACGCACTAAAAAATATAGCACGGCGTGACGTATTGAGAATTTTAAAAGCGTCGTATCTTCGTCAATTTTGGTTTACGTAACAAAAGAAAAAATACGTGTCAAATATTTTTTGATAATCTAACTAACGGACCAATTAGATTTTTTTTTAGGACACTAAGCCTATTCTAAAAAATCTTTTACTGGCAGAAAGCTGCATTATTCGTGGGTGCTATTGGCTATAAATTTTATTTATGTCATGAATATTAGCCGAGCTATCACAATGTTTGCGGACGAAGTCGCGGTCGAAGATGATATGCCTAGAAAGGTGGTATCTCTGACTACTGAAGTTCTGCGCCGAATAGAAAAAAAATGATAATAGGAGAAAAATTTTGATGATGACGAACTTCTCTACGATTCCAATAGGAATTAAATATAAATCATTACTTCTGTAATCTTCGCAGGGTTGGGCAGAGGTGTATCTTAAAGTACACTTATATTTCACCAATTAAATTTAAGTACCATATGTACTATGTGTGTACCATATGTGTGTATGTGTGTATGTATGTGGGCAAGCTTATTGCCATCAACAGTGTCTGCTTCTGAGAAATCCTTCATGGAATCCTAATAATGCTTTGCCTGACCTAGTAATCGAACCTAGGGTCTTACGCTCAGCAGACGCGCTTGCGACAACAGACTAACATATACACATATTGACGGTGAAGTGCTTCCTGACACTTTTCGAAAAAAAAAAACACTTTTTTATCATTTTTAATTAAAGTCGTTATTCGCATGTTTTAGTGACATCTCTAAGGCCCTGTCTTACTCTAAAATAGCAACTCTATTTGTGGTGGTTCAAACTTCCTTTGAAATACTGTTAGAATAAAGTTCTAATCAGCTTGCACTACAAAGCGGTTGTTACGTCAGTCACTGCGGGCCGAATAGTGCGAAATGAGTGTTTTTATGCGATTTACAAAAAATCTATTGTTTGGAATAATAAAATAAAGAACATAAGACCTGCTATAAAGTTAGTTCAGTTAGTATAAAAAGTTTCATGATCTATTTTGAAGTATTTTAGGATTGCCAGCGGTTTTTTGTTCAGTTTAGAGGTAACTTCTTATCGAGAAAAGTTTATGGAATCGTGTTTTCGTCACACATAGTACTTAGCATTAATCCTCAACATTACCATATTATATTTATTTCAAAATGATTGCTGCAGTATTTTAGACGTAACGGAGGATCATGCTAAGCCATTTGAGGTATATATGGCCCTTAAACGCGTTCATCAGCAGAATGTTTTCAGTGCGTTATATTGAGTTTTACCGTAAAACGTGATTTTTCACGCCAAAAAAAAGTCCCAGCAATAATTTTTGCGTAGAGTTACTTAGTTTGATGTAATGCTTGGTCGAACGGCTTCATGATTGCAGTTTAACAAGACATCACGATTCTAAATAAGACATTACATTATTGCTCATAAGTTACAAAATATCTTGTAATATCGAACCTGTATAAAAGAAACTGGAATTTTATTTAAATCGTAAACAAGTTGACGTCGCCGTTTTAACATAATTTATATTCACGTCTCGAGGAAGTTTTTAAACTTGTTTTATTGTAATCTATGTAATATTGGAGGTGTGTGTCTGTGTTAGAACCTAAAAAAAAGAAGAAAATAATATTAAAAAAAGAAAACAAAAAAAATATTCGTTCTCTATCTTTAAAAACGCAGCATAAATACGTAAAACCCTACTGGGATTTACTATTGATAATTATGTTCTGTCTGCCTCGTTAGTCGAGTAGTCATCAGAGCGTCTGCCGAGTTGGTCTTGGGTTCGATTCCCGAGTCGGGCAGTGTGATTGGGGTTTTTCCATTAGAAATTTCTCAACAGCAGCCACGGGGTCAGGATTCGTGACCGGTTGATGGCAATAGGCTCGCCCCCTATAATATGGGACTTAAAACATAACTGGCGAAATGTGGGTGTACTATTAGGTACACCTCTGCCTAACTCTTCAGGGATTACAGGCGTGATGTTATGTTATGTTATATATATGTACTGTAAAGTCCAGGATTTTGTCTGATTGATGGCAATAGGCTCGCTCCCTTTTAAGTGCGACTTAAACATAACTGGTGAAATGAGAGTGTTATAGGTACTGGTGGCCTACCATGACGTCTTAAAGCAGGATCGTTTTATTCTTGTTCGAGTGTGGGTAAGAGACGGAGCTATAGAGGACGTGTAGCGCCATCTCTTTCCCTCACTGGAATAAAATTAAAACGATCCTGCTTTAAGACGTCATGGTAGGCCACCTGTTCTGTCTAACTCTACGGGGATTATAGGCGTGGTGTTAGTGTGTGGTTAGTTCTGTTTTCAAAAATTTAATTAATTAAATCAGCTTTTGTTAAACTACCAGAGGCTCCCAAACTTTTTTCTCTGGTAGACCACTTTCGAAATTTTCGAGTGTCGGTGGACCCCCTGTTGCATTTTTTTCAAGCCCGTGATCCGAAAAAAAAATGCATGAAATTTGTAATATTATTTTTTCGCGCTATCTGTTAGGATTGCACGAGGAACGTAGCCCCTAAGATTTTTTTTTTTTGCAACAAATCTGAAAATTAAAATCATATAGCATCGAAATGCTTCTTTAAGTCTCAATACGATCATTTTCACTGAAATACAACTTGTCATCACCGGAACATGTTATTTTTTTTTACTTTTTCGAGTACCTATCTTATTAGCTATCTGCCTACATTGATAGATAAAGCCAAGCCAATATTTTTATTCTTTAGTATCGAAACCAGATAAATTTTCATGGACCCACACTAACAACTTGTGAACTCCCGTTTTTTTTTCACGCCAACGTAGACCCCCGACGGGTCTCCCGTAGACCCCTTGGGGTCCACCTGGACCACTAAGGGAATCACTGCGTTAGACTATAAAAAGTACCTAAGTATCTATCATAGGTGAGCCAAATCACTACTTACTTACTACATGTTGAGCTTATAACTTGTTTACACTTTATGCAAATGTGATCAATTAATTAAGCTCTGGTAACAAGTATATGTTACAAGTTATTAGAATGGCTTGGCATGGCTTTATTTTATGACAAACAATATTGTTTACCTTGTTTTAAGCAAGGTTGGTTAGTGCAATAGGTCTGCCTACGCCATTCATACCAATGATATGATAATGTAATTCTTATTTGTTGTTCTATAAACAACCGCACTTGACTCCTGATTATAGGTGCATAACTATAAGATATGCGTAGTTAACTATAAATAATATAATATATTTACTTCTTCTTGTTTACCTTAAAAACATTCTGCTTTGACTTCAGAAGTGGTCCATCAAATAAGTGTGAGATTACGTTCAGATCCAAAATCAGCTCGCCGATTGCCACACCAATGTGTTTCTCGCCCTAAAAACATAAAAAAAAAACATCCTAAAATATGCACAAAACAAACTTAACTCGAGAAAGATAAAATGTGTCAAGACAACCCACCTAAATTGAATTGTATGTACATTCTTCACTTGCACTATCACGCGTCAGTGCTTCCCAAATTGGTAGTGTTATACCAGTTTGCAATGTCAAAAAGAAGACATTGATAACGGTCAATAATCCGAACGAAATTGGCACATACATGAACCTTATTCCTTACTGCCTAGACACCAATTTCGATTACCCAAATATAGCCAAAGTAATTGCAAAAAAATTGTATGACAAAATCGTACTTACATTGTTGGGTGAAGTAAAGACGCCGTAAGGAAGATTTTCAATAGGAAAATCAGAGCTTGGAGAATATTCAACAAACGACTTCATTTTGATACGTGTTTGTTCGACGAGTGGCGGTCGGAATGTATGTTCTAGCTGTAGCAAAGTTGTTATGGAAATGTAACCACTAAACCACTGTACTAGCCGGTTTGCTTGCCGGCCGGCGCGACAGTGGACTTCAGTGGATTATACAAGTGATACAAGTTCGCTCTCAAGGTCAAATATCCTAAGGTCATCGTAGCGATGAACTGGTGAAAGTATTTAATGATTTTTCTATGTTATATATGAAAATGAAAGGCGAGTCTTGAATGGTACTGTTATAGGTTAGGTAAGTCTGTTATCAAATGTAATAAATCTTTGTTTAAACATGAATGGTGATAAATGATAGTAATGTTTATATTAAGAGTATGAGAGATGTACTATCTTTAAATTAAATAAGATATTTTCGCAATTTCAACGACTAGTCTTTCTAAAGAATTATCCAGACCCGGGACTGATGGAAAGATTGAAGGGAAGATTTTGCACAGCAGTGGAAAATATACAGACTGGTTAAGAAATAAAAGACGAAGAAGAGATAAAGAGATAAAAATAGAGTAAGAGATTATATAGTTCCTCTAAAATTCTATAAAGTTCCAAATCCAGGCGGCTCCAAAATGTTTGTATATATCTGTCTCCATAGTTTGTTATACCTGCCATGTCATCCAGACGCAACACTAAGCCTGCTGTAAATATTAGTAAATTTATGCTATAAATATCCAAACTGACCTTTTATAGTAGCATTTTAGTTGCTTCTGCAGTTGGCTTCACATTGATCTAATAACTACTTAATCGTTCTCATTGGCAAAACATTCACATAAAAATGTTGTCTGATGATATAAAGGGTCTAAAGACTCCTAACGTAGCCGAAAAAGGGTGCAAAGACTTAACGAAGCCGAAAGGCACTTGTTCTCCCCGTCATTGCGATATTTTTTTTGTTCTAGAACTTTAGTTTATACCTGGGAACCTTCTAGTTACGGAGATATTGGGGATCAAAGTTCCAAGTTTTATTTTTTAATACATGTTTTTAATAAGATTTTTACGTTAAACACCTCCGCGACCCTCGTACTACAAAATCAACAATCTATCCATCAGCAAAGTGTTTTAAGTCCGTTACATTAAGTCCTACTGAAAAGTCTGATTTTTCACTCCCTAAAAAAAGTTTCCCAGAAAATTTGTTTGCGTTGGGTTACTTAGTTTGATGTACAGAATGCTTGGTTGACGGTTTCGTGACGAGACTGTTTACAGCCTGTATACGATTCCAACTTAGATAATAATAAATAAAGAGTTTCTCACTATCTGTTTTCCCTAAATATAAGTTAACAAAATATTAAAAAAATTAAAGTTACTTACAAAAATAAGAGACCCTTTCTTGTCACTTTTTTCTGTCTAATGCTGCTACTGTCACAGAATAAGTTACTACTGTCCAGTTTTAGCCCGCGGTTTTTCGATCCTGTCGACCCATTTCTCTTCATCTTTTAACTAAGAGAATAGAGAAAGAGAGAGAGAACGAAGACAGATAGAGGGGAAGAAGAGAGAGACATAGAGAGAGAGAAAAATGATTAGAGATTTTAGCATGTTTTTTGTAAATGTTTCACCAGTGGAAACGCATAGTAAGAGAATTTCCATAGTTGCTGCTAGTTAAGATCGCAATAGCGGTCATTGCCCTTTCCCTAATATCTCTTCCTAGGAAACAAAACAAATGAACCTTGTATCGTTTTTTTATTAGAAAAACTGTTGAAGATCACGATAGATGACTATTCAAGACTGGAACAGGCTTATTTTTGCATTTCAAAGTTATGAACTTTAATAAATGTAGTTGGATCATGATCTATGTTGGTTGGTCAATGACCGCTTTTGCGATCTTAACTGCCACCAACTATAAACTAAACAGGGTAGTTGGCAGGCGTATTGGAGATTGCAGTGATGAAAGACTAACTGAAAACGCTGCTGCCCATTCTCAGGTCTACGAAGGCGCAAGGTGTTCTGCCTCAGACATTAGTCACCTTATACGACACCCGTGAGTGTAATGGGTTGGTTCTATTCTACTCTGCCGGATACCACACGGTTAACATCTATTTATCCGCTCGTTCCCAATAAATTATTTTAAACCAACTGGGTAGTTTAGTTTACCCAACAAAAAAAAACATTTAAAAAACCTTCGTTTATTACAATAAGCAGCATTTATTTACATGTTGAAATTGACCTTAGAAAGTACAGAGGCAGGGTTACGTAGTACGCCGCGAGTGCTCTCCTTGCGTTTTGATAGATTGCTGCGAGAATCCGCGACTGCCTGGAAACAACATGTCTGCAGTACTGTTTGGTGAAACTAGACTAAAAACTAGAAACTAAACTAAACTATTCAAGGTAGGAAAAGTTTCCTAGGAATGGTACCAAAAATATTTAATAAACTATCCAAATCAATAAGACCATCAAGAGATTCAAATACATTCAAAACAACATTCTATAAATTCTTAATTCAAAAAGTCTTTTATTAGGTCAATGAATACCTTGAAGAAAAATGATAACCGTTTTTATTTTTTTAATTCATGTTTTTTTATTATCTTAGTAGCTATAATTCATTGGTTTATTTTTTTGTATAGTTTAGAAATAGTTTTTATTTATTGTATGTATATTTTATTAAATATTTAATATTAGGTTGGTAGTACCTAGCTGTAATAATGTTAGTTTTTAAGTTTCAGTTTTTATAAACATAAAAACTACCTGCACTACTTAAGTGTCAACATTATTTGTACTTGTTTTTTTTTACACTTTTTAGATACTTGGATATACCATTTAAAAATGCTCATGATGAGCCCTTTAATTTGATATCCATATTAGTATCCAATGTATTTCAGAAGAATTCAAACTTTTATTTACTTTTATACGATTTGTCATTTCGAATTGCATTCAATCATATAAGTTGCACATATTTTTGTAATCAACTTTTAAAACCCCACTCGATGGTATTAGAAGAAAAAAAAGTTCGAGCTCTACACTATGGCACCCCAAATCCACGATTTTTATTTGTTTTTTGATTATAATGTAGCCAGTGACACTCGCGCTATCAAGAAGAATCTAACGACTTATAATCTATCCAAATCCCTTCATCCGTTGAGACTTGAGGAACAAAGAAACGGACATACAAACAGGTCAAACACATAACCCTCTTTTTGGACTTCGTCGCAGTCGGGTAAAAAAGGATTGCATCATTGTTATTTTTGAGCATTGTTCACCTGTTTAACCTAGTAGTATTTCTTTTTTCTTTTAGCGAACGATATTTTAGGCCTTTGGGAGTGTGGGACCACTGGTTGGGAATTCATGTCTAGCGATATTCGAAGCAAACGGTGTCCTAACTCCTCCTAACCAGGACTATTTTGGACGGAACGAGGACCATTTTGGACGTCAATAAAAATATTCCATAGGAAGGACGGGTTCGGAATTGCATTTGAAATACAAATAATTATTTTAACATGATTTATTGTTTAACATTTAACATTGATCTCCTACGACATTACTTGATACGTAAGGATTTAAATAATTAAATGTACAATAAAAAATACATACATACATACAGAAACTCATTGGAATTAGTGAAGTGTATTAAGAAAGGCGAAGTTTTAAAGATCAGTCTGACAGCTAAATTGAAATTCATTTGTTTCTGATATATACTTAATTTCATTTGAGATATTTGTTAAAGTTGACATGTATAAATTACGCAGAGTGTAATATGGAATATGCAAGAAACACAAAACTCTTTTTATTTATTAAAAATGCCTTTTATGGGCGCATATAAACATTGCGGCACACTTGTTTAAGTTTCTAATACATCACTTATTTTACAATTTATTGTTTTATGTAGCATGTTTTTGTTGAAACGGAACGCACTCTCAAAACGCGTCGTCCTCGATAACGCCGGTAGTGACGTCAAAGTCTGTGTCAAAAAACACTTTAATTTGAAAAGTAGGTAAAGTTTCACTAAGATTTTATTATTATAGCGATTTCGCAATTTTTGCTTGATTAAACACACACACACAAATTAGTAAAATTACTTTATTAAGGCCAAAAAAAAAATGTAAACAAGGCAGATTGAGGTAAATTACGTCACATGTCACACCATTGCCGCGACAGTCACGGACGTTTAAACTGTCGAGTTTAATATTATTTTTGAGCGACAAGCAGTAGTTGAAATTAACTTTTAATACTTTTCTTGGGTTGACAATTTATAGTGTATTTTAATGATTTAAGTGAAGAAAAAATTACATGCATATTCCCTATTGCAATTGGGACTGTCAACATATTTTCAACGTTTTTTTTTACTTTAAAACCACGCCATTCAATTCCTCCTAGACTACGTTGCAAAAATACATAATATATTTTATACAAGGTGTTGCTTTGCATCCTGGTCAATTCAAAGAGGTATCTATGCTAATGATTCTCGACATGAATCGATATTAAATAGGTTATTTTTATTTTATTTTCTTATTTACGGAAATCGGTAAGTGTAAACCACCCGTATTAAAACGCAGCCCGTCTGTAACTGACCCTATAACCGCGCCTTCACACACACAAATAAACGCACACAGTGACATGTCGCGCGATAGGTGATTCTGTTTATTACTTTCGTGTTTTTCTGAAATACTGTCAAATTTAAACAATTTAAAAAAGGCAGCTTTTTAATTATTTGACCAGGTATCGTAATTAAATTGATTATTTATGTATTTTGTGATAAGCTCCTGAATTTTGACTAGGATGCAAAACAACACCTTGCATACAGTAATACATGACATCTATCACAACAAACAAATAAATTACAATGAGTCATGGTTCTATTTGCGCTTGGATGACATTGTCAGGAGGGTGTTGGTAAACATTTTTGTGAAATTATAAAGGGTGTAAAACACCTCTTAACGAAGCCGAAAGGCACTTGTTCTCCCCGTCATTGCGATATTTTTTTTGTTCTACACCATACCTGGGAACCTTCTAGTTACGGAGATATTGGGGGTATAAGTTCCAACTTTTTTTTAAATACTTACAAGTTTTTAATGTAAGATTTTTACTTTATACTCCTCCTCCACGACCCCCGTACTATTCAATCCATCCATCAGCACAATGTTTTGAGTGCGTTACATTGAGTTCTACCACAAAACATGATTTTTACCCCCAAAAAAAAGTCGTTTCCCAGCAATATTTTTTGCGTAAAGTAACTTAGTTGGATGTACAGAATGCTTGGTTGACGGCTTCGTGATTAGGTCTATTACACACTGTATACATCACCTCGCCTGTAGTCTCCGAAGAGTTAGTACACCCACATTTCGCCAGTTATGTTAAAGTCCCATATAATAGGGGGTGTGCGGGACAGTGCAATTAATAGTGAAAAGTTATAGTGATACATAGACTCTGCACAGACTGTATATAAAGTGTTATTACAGTGATAAATAAACCGATAGTTTAGTGTTTCTGTGCAAGACAATAATGATAGTGTATAGTGGTATATAAGTGTATAGGGTACATAGGGACCTATAGGATAGTAAATAGGCACATAAGGAATAGCATATAGACGTTTGCACATAGCTTAAGTCTATATTTTAATAGTTTTCTTATAATTTTGTTCGTGTACATAGTAGACTTAGTGTTAGGAGTAAATAAGTTTATTATGTTATATGTTTTGATGATTTTATATTTTTGTATGATAGTTTTTGATATATAGATTTCGATATCATATAGTTTTATATAGGTTTATATACAAAAAGTTAGTGAAAAACGCGAATATTGTCACGCGGTTCTCGTTACAGTAAAGTTTCGAAGTACTTAAGGTAACTTGCACAATGTTTTCCCGCTTTTTTGCCTTGTTTTCATTGGATTTTAGTTTTTCCCGCGTTTTTTGGATTATTATGAACAATTGTGATTGGTCAATTAGTTAGAAAATTATGTATAAAAATAGGGCCATTTTGTTCGACCGACACAGTAGTCGGCAAGATAGTACTAGGGAAACACTCTTCCCAATAAAGAAGCAACAAGTTCATCAGTGGTTTTACTCCTCACCAAACCAGCAGTAAATGTGCTACCTCGCACAGGGGGCGTGCTTATTGCCATCAACCGGGCACAAATCCAGACTCCATGGCTGCTACTGAGAAATTCCTGATGGAAAAACCCAATAACATTGTGCGGATCCGGGAATCCTACCCAGGACCTTGCGACCATTACACCAACGAGTCTTTGTGAAATTGTCTGTGGACATCATATTGAAAATCTAAAATGGCGGCGTTAGTTTCTGTCTATGGTCATGCGCAAAAAGAACCATGACGCACTCTACATACAAATACCTAGGGCTAATTTAATAGACCACATTTGACATCTGTCACTTTAGTACTACTACATTTTAATGTTACCTTATTTTGTCATTATTACAATAAATATGTAATCGTAATGAGGGATTTTCTTTTTAGCTCTTCCCTAGTCGCCGGATAGATGGCGCTAGGAGTAAGTATGATAATGCAAGGAACGGAACCTAAAAAAACTGATTTTAACAAAGCCCGAGAAATGTTGGTTATATTCGGAAGGTTAAGCAAATGAAAGTGTCAGTCAACGAGAGTATGTGACACAATGGTTTTTTTTCAAGCGTTTTGGCTCTGGCATAGTAACTTCAACGCCATCTATAGAGTTCTTGGAAACTAAGTTTTTTTTTAAAACCTCAAAAGGAAAACCTCTCATTGAAAAAAGTTAAGCAATAGGGAATATGCATGAAATAGAAAACTCTTTTTATTTATGAAAAATCCCTCGTATTGGCGCATAAAAACATTGTGCACACTTGTTTAAGTTTCTAATACATCACTTATTTTACAATTTACTGTTTTAAGTAGCATGTTTTTGGTGAAACGGAACGCACTCTCAAAACGCATCGTCCTCGATAACGCTGGTATTGACGTCAAAGTTCATTGTGTCAAAAAAACACTTTTATTTTAAAAGTGCTAAAATTTTCACCAGCATTTTGTTATAATATTGTTATTGTAATTTTTACTCGAATAAAGCAAATACAATTAGTAAAATTATTTTATTAAGGCCAAAAAAATTAGATGTAAACAAGGCAGATTGTGGATAATGACGTCACATCATGGCCGCGACAGCTACGGATGTTTGAACTGTCGTAGAAAATTGCAGGAGTTTAATATTATTTTGTGCGACAAGTAGCAGTTGGACTTTTAATACTTTACTTAGGTTGATAGTACTGTATTTTATTGATTTAGGTGAAGAAAAAATTACGTGCATATTCCCTATTGTGCAGTTCAAACTTCGAAGAAATAAATAATATTTTATGCCAGCCGTTACAAGGTTACTTTGTTGTATTTTGATGAAATGTCAAATGTGGTCTATTAAATTGGCCCTAATTGTAGGTATACACTACAACCCGACTACAACAGTATAAAATCTATGTGTATATTCTTTTTTTTATTGGTACGGTTTGATATAGTGTAAATGCTTAGGTTGTAGATTGATAAATATACATTTATAATAATATCATAAGATTTTTTTTTTTTAATTAGTTATTTTTTTAAGTTGCCAGACGAAATAATTTATTGGTAATTTTCACCAACAGTAAGCGGTACTCAAATAAATTTAAATACTTTTATTTAGACATTTATGAGGACTGTCTGAAAACAGACATAATATTGAGGAACTGGAATCAATTCTATTATCCTGTAAAGTTATACGTTTAAAAGTGCCTCATAATGGCCTAATTGAAATAAATTATTTGACTTTGAGGTTATATTTATTTGGACGAAAACGCGAAATGAAAAATAACAAAGATTCCAATTTCAAATTACGAAGAGTAAGTACTTAGCTTCTATTAAATTTAACAATGATATACAGGACATAATATTATTACGTCACTTTCAACAATATTATACTGGAATTTGGACAATTTGAAATAGACACATAAATATTTATTTGGCTTTTTTTTTTGTTTTAATACTCATACGCCAAATATCATGAATCTACAGGAAAAAATAGTACTGCGAGATTTTAACGTAATTAAAGAACTAGTTTTTTTTTTAATAATGATCACATTATTTTTTTAAACAGACATCTAGTTTTTAGGATTCCGTACAAAAAAAGAAAAAAACGAAAATCGGAACCCTTATAGGATCACTCGTGCGTCTGTCTGTCTGTCACATTTAGTAGGATGGTGTAATCATAGGATTGATCCAAACACAGATGTGCAAAGCAATTATTTTTTTTAAATAAGGGTCATTTTCGGGGGACAAATTAGGAAGTTAAAACAAAAAGTTTTGCAAACCTTACTGTGTCAAATATACCAAATGAAAGGGCGTTATGAGGATCTCAAATATATTTTTGTCATTATAATAGTTTTGATTTTATTCATGACCATGAGAGAAGACGAAAATTGACCATTTCCCCCCGCAGATCTCCGAAACTACCGAGCCTAAAATTTTGAAAAAAATTACAAAATATAGTTCGTTACTTGTAGATTACATAAGAATTATATCAATTGAAAATAAAGTGGTAAACTCAATATAAGACTTCGGCATTGTACGGAACTCTCTCCACGCGAGTACAACTTGCACTTGGCCGGTTTAAAAAAAAAAAAAAACTTTTTTCGCTTTAATAAAATATCACTATGAAGGTATGTTATTTAATTTTTGTTATATAACTTAGTTTTAATAATGATATCGAGGTTCCTAAAATACTTTTTTTCTAACACCTTTATTTGTGACCCACTTAAAACAACAATACTTACATTTAATTTATCTACTGAAAATTGTTCAGATTTTTTGTTATTTACCCTAATTTGTTTACAACATTTATCTTGAAACCATAATTAAATAAAAATCTTTGCTATGCAACTTTACTTATGAAAAATATAAATAAACTAAGAAATTATCCAATACTAAATAAATACACAGTGACATCTGATCGCAATACTACTTCTTTATCTATAACTAATTACATAAAACACATAAATCATACACATACATTCTAAGGCCCGTCCTAACTAAAGCGATATGAGCGCGAACACGCATACGTCGCGTTCATTTTGCTCGTTGAAGACAAACGCGTGGTCTTGTTTACAAAGAACGCGATCCAGTTTTTAAGAATAGAATAGAATAATATTTATTTGCTTAAAAACATGGTATAAAAAAAAAAAAAATAAGTGACATAAAAACGCGACAGAAACGTATACGCGCGAGCAATCGCTTTGGTTAGTTAGGACACAGGGCGCACACAAAAATTGAATTACAAATCGTTTGCGTTAAACGCAATCATCTCTGCTACATACCAAATTGACTACTTGGGGTGATGTTAGCTATATTCTAAACAAAGACTTGAAATGAGTGAGTATTTATTACTAAAAACATCCAAAGTTCTACTTTTTATAACTTTCATTTGAAATCCTCTCACTTAGAGCAATGAGCTTTTCTTTAGCGAATTTTTGATACATTATACTGACAGTATGTTGTGAACAAACTAAACTTAATTTAGGCTATTGCTATCTTTTACTAAAAGGCAGTGCGAGAAAAAGACAGCTATAGCTATGAACTAAGTAAGATATGTCAAACTAGTTTATGCCTTGCGTTTCACCGTGTTTTTAGTTGGCATGTTTTTACGTGCACACTTCATTTGTATGGAAATATTAGTTCCAACTAAATTTGACAGCTCTAAATTACGTCCGTCTCTTTCTCGTTTCATTAGAGAAAAAGATAGCAATAGCCTAAATAAAGTTTAGTTTGTGCACACCAGAATCGACACCAGTGACTTTTAAACCGGCGATAGTACATAAGAAAAAATTTAGTCGATCCACAGCCACTGTTCACTAAACTTTTAATTAAGATTTTGTACTATCGTGTTCGCATAATTTAGCAGTTTGTTGTTCCTATTTGATAAAAAATAAATATTTACGTTTTTGAACACCACCCCTCAGCAAACTACAAAAATAATGAAACAAAAAATTCTTATCTACACAAAGTGGCGTCGATCTGCTGCAGCGACGGCAGGGTTAACTTCAGTTTCCTCCGGTACGCGGGGTCGGCGGCGAGAGGGTTACGCTCTAGGTATATCGTGGCTATCTTTTTGTTCTCTTTCAGATAGTCTATTGAGGACCATTCTGCGATTTGGTTGTCGTTTAGCTGAAAATGAAATTTAAAAATTAAATAAATAAATATTGCTGGACATTACACACAGCGCCACACTAAGCAACGAGGCTTGTGTCGTGGACACTTGTTTGTAAATACATACTTATTATACATATAAACATCCATGACTCGGAAACAAATGTCCATGCTCATCACACAAGCATTTGCTTCGACCGGGATTCGAACCTGGGACCCTAAGAACGTAAGGCAGCCTCACTACCGCTGCGCCGTTCGGGTCGTCAAATTCAAAATTAAAATATTTTATTTCACATAGGCTTTTCAGGGCACTTATAAAACGTCGAGATAAGGTGCACGGTTCGGTTTCCTCGTTTCTTATAGAGAAGAACCGTCAAAACCAATTACTTTATTAGTTACTAGCGGACGTCCCGCGGTTTCACCCGCGTAGTTCCCGGTCCCGTGGGGGTACGGGAATAAAATATAGCCTATGTTACTCAGGGTGAATGTAGATATCTAATGGTGAAAGAATTTTCGAAATCGGCGCAGTAGTTTTTGAGTTTATTCATTACAAACATACAAAAATACAAATCTTTCATCTTTATAATATTACCAGCGGACGTCACGCAATTTCACCCGTGTAGTTTCCGTTCCCGTGGGAGTACGGGGATAAAATATAGTCTATGTTACTCAAGGTGAATGTAGCTTTCTAATGGTGAAAGAATTTGTGAAATCGGCGCAGTAGTTTTTAAGTTTATCCGTTACAAACATACAAATCTTTCATCATTATATATTAAACTAGCGGACGTCCCGCGGTTTCACCCGCGTAGTTCCCGTTCCCGTGGGAGTATGGGGATAAAATATAGTCTATGTTACTCAGGGTGAATGTAGCTTTCTAATAGTGAAAGAATTTTTGAAATCGGTCCAGTAGTTTTTGAGCCTATTCATTACAAACAAACAAACAAACAAACAAAGTTTTCCTCTTTATAATATTAGTATAGATAAATAGTAATTAAAGAAGTGTAGATATTCAAAATGTTGTTTCTATATTGAGGTCATTTTCAGGATATATCAACTTCATAGAAGGTTCAAAGCTGGTTCCAGAATGAGTGATGGCCCTGCTGGGCCAAATTAATAGGTCTTACCATCGATACGAAAAAAGAAGAATATTAATTACATAAAGAAACTTACCCATAGTTCTTCCAAATTGACCATATGCCTTACATTGTCGATGGCTGTAATTCTGTTGGACGCCAAGTCCAAAGTTTGCAAGTTGAGCTGGTTTCCCAAGTTCTCTATGACGGTGATTCCATTCTCCGAGATATACAGCTGCTCCAAGTTCTTCAGTTCATCTAAATTCTCGATTTTTGTAATACGATTGCTTTGTAGAACTAATATTTCAAGTGCTGTTAGTTTTTCTAGGTTTTGTATTTTTGATATCTTGTTTTTGCCTAGGTACAGCTGCTTGAGGGTTGCCAGGCCTCCTAGGTTTTTGATTTCCTGTAAGATATAAGAAGATCATCATTATCTGCCTAGCCTTTTTCCAACTATGTTGGGGTCGGCTTCCAGTCTTACCGGAAGCAGCTAAATACCTGTATTTTACATGGAGCGACTGCCTATATGACCTCCACAACCCAGGTAGTACTGGGTAACCGGTACCCCTTGGTAAGACTGGTTGTCAGACTTTCTGGTCACTGACTACCAGTAACGACTGTCAAAGATCTACAAATGACAGCCGGGATTAAATGATTTTTTTAAAAGATTTTTTTTCTTTCAGAATTAGGTCAATAAGTGTCTGAGGTTTTGCGCATTTAAAGTTACACGTTGTATATGTCCGTGTAACGAAACCATAGCGCGATTCAGCCAAGCGCCACCAAACGGTACAACGCCAGTCCATGTAACGAAACAATAGCGTGATTCAGCTGAGCGCCACCAAACGGTACAACGCCATTTATCGAGACAGGCGGTACTACTACGCGCTCTATAATGAAGGGGTATTGGTTATGAAATTGATAAATTAAAGTCTGTTATAGTTTAGTCACGGTATATAATGGTGTTATTTAATTTGAAATATTATTATTATGAAAATTACCTTTCTATAATATATGTAATTTTTAGAAACAATTCTTACCTCGTGTGCTTAAGTCAGAATACAGTTACCTATTAAATTATTGTACATACATACATAACACGCTTGTAATCCCCGAGGGATTTGACAGACGTGAACATTATTGTAGTAATGGATATTAGTATTGACAATGATTAAACTGGTGCCTGGGGCAAAGCAAAACTCGGAGGACAAGTTTATGTGGCACTGCTTTGTGAGAATTTTTGTGCAGCGGTGGACTATAACAGCAGGCCTAGCCAAGTTACAAACGTTTCGTATCGATTCTCTTTCTACAATCGTAAACGCCTCGGCGTAAGCGATTGTAGAAAGCGCTAAATTGTAAGCCAAGTTGACACGACTGAGTCGATCGCTGGTTCTCTAATGTCTGTAGAAAAAACCTACACTTTAGTCTATGGTGAGCGTTCCTACCAAAGAGTATAGTGATCAACATTGTAGAAACGATAACATTCTATTCTATCATTTTGAACGATGTAAACTTGTCTACGAATGTTCTATTCGTTTGTGTTGATCACGTGATTTAACATTGAGATGATGTCATTCCCATACATTTGATTAGTTTTCTACTAGCGTTAACGATTGTAGATTGTCAACTTGGCTTAGCCTGCAGGCTATAAAACTGTTTACGTCTATCACAGGTCGTTCCAGTAAAAACCAGCGTTGGGCATTGGTTCCCCAGAATTTTACTAAACTATACCTATTTTTGGCAATAGGCTCGCCCCCTATTACATGGGCTTTAAACATAATAGGCGAATGGGTGTACTATTAGGTACACTACTGCCTCACTCTTCGATGATTACAGGCGCAATGTTATGTTATGTGTGTTAATATTGGTGTCGATTCTGTTGTGCACAAACTAAACTTAATTTAGGCTTTTGCTATCTTTTACTAAAAGGCAGTGCGAGAAAAGGACGGCTATAGCTATGAACTAAGTTAGAGATGTCAAACTAGTTTATGCCTTGCGCTTCACCGTGTTTTTAGTCGACATGTTTTTACGTGCACCCTTCATTTGTATGGAAATATTAGTTCCATTTAAATTTGACAGCTCTAAGTTGCGTCCGTCTCTTTCTCGTTTTGTTAGAGAGAAAAAGATAGCAATACTCTCAAGGCCAAGGGGGATCACGGGGGATTGATGCCCCCCCCCCCCCCCCGAAATTTAAAAAAAGATATTTCTTTTAGTAAGTATTAATGAGACTGCAGCCCGCCCGTCTCACTCTGTTGTTATACATAACATAATAGTTAGGTAATCACTACAAACACAACTCTCTACCTACTGCAATTTTTATTTATGACGTTAATGTCAATCCACCGCAGAATTGACATCGACACCGTGGAGGTAAGTAACTGATTTGTTCGCTGCAAAGAAAGCTAGAAGACTCAGTTTAATTTTGTAATAAGGTGATAATATTTATGTAATGGTTTACTAGTAAATATTATATAGATGATAAGTAACACCATTTTATTTCTTTTACTAAAACAATTTTGTTTTTCTATGGCTACGGCCTTGAATACCCTCAATTAAGTTTAGTTTGTGCACAACAGAATCGACACCACTATTTACACTTCTTTTTTTCTAAAGGTTTGAAACTTACACGTAATCGGTTGTCTCCCAATTCAAGCAGCTCTAACTTGGGTAAATGATTGACGTTCTTGATCTCCGAGATCTTGTTGGAGCTAATGAACAACTTCTTCAAGTTCTTCAGCTTCGTTAAGCCATTTATTTCTTTGATCCTGTTGAAGGATAAGTCCAGCATCCTGGAAAAAAGAAAAATTATTTATAATCTTTATCTGCAAGATTAATATGATAACAGAAAACCAACATGACGAAAGAAAAACAATCGGGGCAATCTTAGGGGACTGCCGATAGAAGTGAAAACAAAAAGTACACAGGCCCCTCCCCAGTCGTAGCACTGGTAATGACCCGCGCATGCCTATGTAGTGCTACGCCGTAGCGGATCACCTACGAGTGCTACGAAGCGTGACCGCACGTTACGTCAAGTGACGATGAGTTGAATGTTTTTCCTGTAGGAATACCCAAAAAGTGCTCACGCGCCTAAAGAAGTTTTCACTTCAAAAATATTTATTTGTCGCAGGGACATGACATGCAAACAAACTAAGAAAAAAAAATGGAAATAAACAATAATAATGTTTTTAATACAACAGGACGGAACATAATAAAAAGGCGTTAGTCGCTTATAAGGCATTTTTAGCATCATGTGACGGCTTCATCGAATCATCTGAAAGCCTTCCACTTGGGCATGCTTTGCAGTCGCCGACTTGGAAATTGTCTTTTTTACACTTTCATGATCAGAACACATTATAAAACACATGTAAACGGGTATTCATCGCGAATTTTACCTTTAATATTTGTTTGCTAAATGATAAATGATGTTTATTTTGCAAGTAGGTTTTTACAAACACTTTTACACGTCATTTTTAGGGTTCCGTAGTCAACTAGGAACCCTTATAGTTTCGCCATGTCTGTCCGTCCGTACGTCTGTCCGTCCTCGCTTAATCTCTGTGACCGTTAGCACTAGAAAGCTGAAATTTGGTACCAATATGTATATCAATCACGCCGACAAAGTGGTAAAATAAAAATTGGAAAAAAATGTTTTATTAGGGTAGATATGTAAAGTGGGAAGTGATTTTTTTTTAATTTCAACCCTAACGTGTGATATATTGTTGGAAAGGTATTTAAAAATGAATAGGGGTTTCCTAAAATCATTTTTTGATAATGTCATTAATTTCGGAAATAATCGCTCCAAAAGTAAAACACAATGTGTCCCCCCCCTCTTTTTGAACCATAAGTTTAGAAAATATGAAAAAAATCTGAAAAGTAGAACTTTATAAGGACTTTCTAGGAAAATTATTTTGAACTTGATGGAAACAACAGTTTTTGTACAAAAAAGACAAAAAATTGTACAAAATAATTTCTGGACTAAGTTTGTAGTATATTCGTATGCAAGCATTTTTACATAATGGATACCCACCTTTAAACTCATAAGTGGGAACACTTATTGTGACGGACGGGAAACTACGGAACCCTACACTGAGCGTGGCCCGACACGCTCTTGGCCGGTTTTTTTTTAAAACTAGATGGGGCCGGTGTTTCGTACCTGACTACTCTGAGAAGAAACAGCCGAAACAAACTCAGGGATCATAGTCTCTTTTAAAGTCCAGACAATCTTGCTCAATTCACATGAGGACTATGCAGATTAGTGTCTGAGATGGTCTTTTGAAGAAAGAACCATACAGATTTGAGTGGACCTGTCCAGTCAGTGCAAGCATTGCTATGGCGATACCTCCAATACTTCAGTCTTCCCGCGACCACGGCTGGTGCAATCCGGTCGAAACAAACAACAACAACAGCCCATCACGTCCACTGCTGGACATAAGCCTCTCCCATGATGGGAGGAATTTGCCGTAATCTCCACGCTTGGCAGGCGGATTGGAGACCGCAGTGATGAAAGACTAACAGAAAACGCTGCTGTCCATTCTCTGGTCTACGGAGGCGCAAGGTATTCTGCCTCAGACATTAGTCGCCTAATACGACACCCGTGAGTGTAATGGGTTGGTTCTATTCTACACTGCCGGATACCACACGGATACACGGTCGAAACGTCGGGCTTATATTAAAGGTAAAATTCGCGAAAAATACCCGTTTTCATGTGTATAATGATTAATGACTTGGAAATTTCTAAATAGACTCCGAACCTAAGTCGGCCGTAGCAAAGACAATCTCTTCAGAAGTGATAATGGACGGCTCAGTTCGCAGTCCGCATGGCACTAAAAACGATCTGAATGCTGCTATGTTACTCATTTTGGTGAAGTTATATACACAGTATTTTTGGCCAGATTTGAGGAGCTCGTAGCTAAATAATAGCAGCCGCTCGGGTCGATCTTTAGGTTAAGCCGTGCTTGCCTAGGTTGGTCTGTGGATGGGTGACCACCCTTACATACCGAGTTTCCTCCGTGCCACGGAAAGCACGTTAAGCAATTGGTCCCGGCTGTCATTTGTCCATCTTTGACAGTCGTTACAGGTAGTCAGTGGCCCAAAAAGTCTGACAACCAGTCTTACCAAAGTGGTAGGTATCGTATTACCCAGTATGAACTGGGTTGTGGAGGTCAGATAGACAGTCGCTCCATTTAAAATACTTGTACTCAGCTGCATCCGGTTAAGACAGGAAGCCAACCCCAAAATAGTTGGGAAAAGGCTAGGCAATGATTTTTTGGCCAGATTTGTATTCTTACCTTCATAATTTAAAGACAGGAAAACACCCATTAGTGTACTTAGGAAATTCTAGAAAAAATTGTCAAATTACACTGAACTTACTCTAAATTCACAAGACCATCTAGTCCCTCGATGACCGTAATCTGGTTGTCATAGAGCTCGAGTTCCACCAGCGTGCTCAATGTGGTCAGACCCTCGATCTTCTTGATCAGGTTCCATCTCAGGTATAGTCTGGAAATAAGTGAATAATTTATGAAGCAAACACAAATACATAAAATTGAAGTGACTATTATACAGTTTGTAATTCACAGCAACAGCTTTTTACTACATGCATAGTATAAAAGTATTAAAAAAAAACATTATTTATTTTATTTTACTCTTTTAAAAAAAAAGGGTTCTGTGCAAAAAAATGAAAACCCTTGAAATTGTTAATATAATCCATTTCAAATAAGGAAGTAATTTTTATTTAAATTTCACGCGGCTGAAAGTCGCGGGGCACTGCTAGTATAAAATAAGTTCCTTATAGCTGAGCATTAGATCCCGGTAGGGGCAGCCCCAGCCGCCTCTGGCTGGTCATCATCCGCTGGGCCTCACCCGGGGCACCGGGAGTTCCACCTAGCGGTGACAGACCGCCGAGGCGGCGTGAAGATACAGTTAGCACCGTGGCGCCTCTACCGACACAAAAGGACACTAACACAGTGGTGGCCGTGTAGGCCGAGGCCTACACGGCCACCCCGCCACGCGGCGGCGGTGCCCGTATGTTTACGGGCACACATGGATCCCGCGGGACAAAGGGCGATGCCCATCCCCGCCAGCCGCAGCCCACTGCTGGGTTGTAGCGACTACTCCGGAGCATTAGAGTTCCCACATAATAGTCGGAGCGGTCAGTTCTCTCCTCATTAGCGAATTAGTTCTTTTCGACAGCTCCCGTCTTGAACGAGAAGGGCAAATCGTTCGCTCTCTTCGCTACTGCACGAGAGCGTTCTTTTTAACCGACTTCCAAAAAGAGGTTATCATTTCGTCTGTTTTTTTTTGTGTTTATGTTCAGCCCTTTTTCGCCAATTGTGAACCGATTTCGATGATTTTCTTTTTTAAACTTCGACGACCCAAATGGCGCAGCGGTAGTGAGGCTGCCTTACGTTCTTAGGGTCCCGGGTTCGAATCCCAGTAGGAGAAAATGTTTGTATGATGAGCATGGACTTTTGTTTCCGAGTCATGGTTTTTTTTATGTTTATATGTATAATATAAATGTATGTATGTATTTACAAAAAAAAAGTATCTGTGTAGTATATCAAGTAACTGGAGTCCACGACACAAGCCTCGTTGCTTAGTGTGACACTAGATGGCGCTGTGTGTAATGTCAGCGATATTTATTTATTTTTTAAAGTAGCTATTTTCTTGTTATTATTGACCGACTTCAAAAAAGGAGGTTATCTATTCGACCCGTATGTACCTATGTAATATTGTCGGAATTGTTTTTTTCTTTGTATATGTTAGTCAATACCAGCTTCTAAACATGTGTGCCAAATTTCGTAAGTGTATGCATGTTTGTCCACGCAAATCTCAAAAACTTGTAAGTCAAATTGCAAAAAAAAAAGTTCATTACAATCGGATCAGTAGTTTTTAGGATAGAGAGTTTCTATCAGTAACTAGGAAAACGTGTAACCGCGCAATTTATTGTTTTTTACCCGACTGCCAAGAAAGGGCAATGATTTTCGTGCGTATCTTGTTTGATATTTGTAAATTTCTTTATTACCTCGTATCTTCCAAACGACTGGATGGCTTTGTTTTAGAATCGTTATATTCGTCTTAAAAACTCAAGTGTCAAACTAGTGTCCAACTAGCGAATTTAAAAAAAAACAATGCACCTAATACACCGCTATTTTCAAATAAATTACCGCCTCGAGACAAGTAACTACCTTATAGGCGGTCAATCATTGTTAATAATGGTATTGCTTCTCTCTATTATTACTGGGAGTTCATTCGCGTATATTAAAGTAGATTGGGGCCATGGTAGATCAATTACTGTAAGATCTTTATTAGATTTATTAACTTTAATCTCGATTTTTTTTATCAAGTGGTTTTTGGTAACGAGACTTTAGTTAGACCCTTAACTATTGTACTAGATTAAGTAACATTTTAAAACAATAGGTTTAATTAAGTCAATAATATCTACACTAGTCTACACTAATCTACACTAATATTATAAAGAGGAAAGATTTGTATTTTTGAGTGTGTGTTTGTAATGAATAAACTCAAAAACTACAGCGCCGATTTCAAAATGTTTTTTTTTCTTTTTATTTCTTCACCATTAGAAAGCTACATTCACCCTGAGTAACATAGGCTATATTTTATCCCCGTACTGCCACGGGAACGGGAACTACGCGGCATTGTGAGGCCTCAAATACGTCCCAATTGGCTCATCTTGTCTTTAGTCAGCGTCACGAAAATCTATGCCTCGATGAAACATTGGAAGCGCATATCGTCCAAATGATAGCTATCTCTTTTACTTACTTGCTTATCCTATCTTTTGTAACGTAACATATCTTGTGTACAATATCATTGGTTAACTTTGAATATTAAATGGCAAGAATATACCATCGAACATTGCAGTAACCCTAACTACCTGGGAGTCACCCTCGATAGAGCATTAACATTTAGGATCATTGCCTGAAAACTAAAAAAAAGATAGGTACCCATAACAACTTGCTCAGGCGTCTAACCTTACTTCGAGCCACTAGCCTAGCACTCTGCTTCTTGCGGGTGAATATGCATCCCCAGTGTGGCACCGTTCCGCCCACGCCAAGAAAGATGTCGCTTGAATGAAACATCCAGTACGATTACAGGCTGCCTCAAACGGACCCTAGTCAGCGCCCTATACACTACAGCTGGCATAGAACCTCCACATGTCCGAAGAGAAGTCGCAAGCGTAGTGGAGAACACAAACAAGAGTCGGACAGCAGACACCCACTATACGGCGCCGAACTGCCAAAACAACGGCTTCCATAGCGTCCCTATATCAGGAGACCTGGCTAACGCCCGATGTTAGCTGTGGGAAAATAGCTGTCTCCCTCCCACTCACTACTTAACTTACTACCAAGTGAGCATCTTCCTGCAGGGTCTAACCTGCCGTGGTCTACATGGAAGTACTTGAATCGTCTCCGGACTCAAGTGGGAAGATGTAACTCCAACCTCGTTAAGTGGGGCTACCTCAATGAAACTGTAGCGTGGTTGTGGAGCTGCGTCACAAACTATGCTCCACCTCCTATCCTGCCCTCTTAGCCCAAAAACAGTCAGCCGAAGTGACCTTTGCGGTGCCACCGACGACGCGGTGGAAGTGTCGAAGTTCTGGGCTAACGAAATATAAAACTTGGCGTGCCAGTGACACGAAGAAGACTATCATTGGTACCTAGTGTTTTTATTTGGTTGGTGGCCCAACTTGGGTTTTAGCTGTTATTAGTCAAGGTGGAGGTAATGGCAGCATGCTAATCACAGCTCTGGTTGTTAAATGACAGACAAATTAATGGGGTTAGAAACAGAGTCACATTGATACCATTTCAGTTTAGAATAATCTCATGCATCTATCAATCGCCAGTGAATTATCAGCCTTCGACAAAACAGTAATTGTTGACCCAGCTCTATGGACGACACAATTCATTGAACATAATTTATGATTAAGTGGGAGCATCACAATGACCTTTATTGATTATCTTACCTTTATTGATTATCTTGTGACAATGATGACATTCATTTGTTATGAATCACTGACAATGTATGTCGTACACAACTATATTTCATTACCACTTATGTGGTTGACAATGTCTGTACACATGTTTTACTTATTCAATAACAACAAGACACAAAGAACTGTCTAATTAACCGACTTCCAAAAAGGAGGAGGTTCTCAATTCGATGGGTATTTTTTTTTTTTTCTTTTTTATGTATGTACACCGATTGCGCTGAGATTTATGATCCGATTTACGTGATTCTTTTTTAGTTAGATGCAGAATAGTTGCCATTTGGTCCCATAAAAATTTAACATAGGTTGGCCCAGTAGTTTTCATTTTATGAACATTTTTGCTTCAGTCGTGTGGTATAATTTCATGTATGTTCACCGATTTCTGCTCCATTTGTGGAGCGATTCTCAAAATTATTTTTTTATTTGAAAAAGTATACTTCTGAGATGGTTGCGCTTAAATTTGGTGAAGATCTGATGCTGATCTTCGGAGATATATACGTACAATGGAACTCTTCAAAACTAGACGGTAAATCGGTCGTGATTGCTGCCATCGCTTGGATATTTATTGTTTATACAACATCATGACGTAACATCACGCCTGCATGCTCTGAGGGGTACGCAGATGTGTACAATACACCCAAATTTCGACAGTTTAGATATGTTAATGCAAACATCTAATTAATTTCAAAATAATTGATTAACACAGCTACTGCTATGACCTAACTTTCGTGTTTACGGCGTTCATGCTAAGCAGAAGTCCAGTGACAATCTCTCCACTCAATTGAATATTGATAAGACCAAGAAAGAACAATAGCTAGCACTGTACTTGAGAACACATCTTATACTATCAAACATTGATAAAGTTTGGCACTTAACACATTTTGAAACTAAACTTTTTACTGACTTCTAGTTAATAGGAGACTGAAATTGTCAACCCATTTTGAGCAAGTGTGGTGATCAATGCCTTCTCTATATGAGAAGAGGTCTTTAACCTGCAGTGGACAGTCTTCTTCTTTATCATGTGGTTAGTCCCTGACTTGGCTTGATTATCCATCAAAAAATATAAGATTATGAATAAGAATAGTTTTACTTAAAAAGTAGATATTACAAAAGTGTACATTTAAGTGCAGTAGTGTTATTTCTTAAACAATTGTATAATAATTAGTGGTAATACAAGGAAATTTATCTTAAGTGATATTTTCTTGGGTGGAATATCTCTCAGGCATAACGGTTTCCTCACAATGTGTTTCGTTCACGGAAGCAAGTGATAATTATTATACAATACGCACATGCATCCGAAAAATCAAAGGTGAGTGCTTTGGGTTTGAACTCGAGACCTATGACTTGTCAGTTCAACGGTCGCACTACTAGGCTACAACTGCTACAAGTGGACAGTAATAAGCTGGTATTATTTTATTAAACTCTTTTCGATCTGTATTGTTTGTGTAATTAAAGATGTGTTCACAAAAAGAAATGGATGGAAATAAACAGAATAGCTATAAGTTGTGTGATTGTGTGTAAAACAATATGAAAGAAAAGGAGTGAATCATAGTGATGGTTGATTGGGGGCTATGAAACAAGAAAATATATTGCTTCAACCTTAAGTAACATCGGAATAGGGCAGGAAGATGTTGATGATGTTCATAAAGAGAACATTGCTATGTCATAATATTGGTCTCTAACACTGTATGACTAAGACAAAGTGAAAGGAATTCCATAGACATTAAAAAAACAGGTTGAAAGCATGACTCACCTCTCTAAGTTCTTCAAAGGCTCAAGATTCTCGATTTTTCCGATCCTGCCGTGATTCAGGTCTAGTTCCTCAGTACGCTCGTTCACTATAATAATCTCTTGACAGTCTTCTTCAGCAGGTGGTGGTGTAGCCTCGGGCTGAGGGGATTCTGCTGATACTACATCCGCATTAGGTTCATTCGCAATTGCAGCACCCTCCTTTGGGGTCTCTGGTTTCGTATTTTCTTGATTGCTAGCTGCCGGTGCATCTGGATTGTCTAAACATTGAAATTATGTAAATATTGAAGAATAACTGCAACAACACCCGGTGAAGCACGAATTACATACCTGCCATAGTGATTTATAACGCTGCAATGTTTCTGGGATTATTTGGCAATAGATAGATAGATTAGACGCACAAATATATAATAAAATTTGATTTTTCCTTTTAATTTCGGCACAGCTCCTGAGTCCTGAGAAATTCCAATGGAAATCGTAATTTCGTAAAATATGACAGATTGACAGCCAATTATTATGGTCTGTCAAGTCAACATAACTAAAAAACCACAGATTATAATTTTTATGACTGAAACCATGGAAATAATAAGTACAAACTGAAACATATACCTTCATTAGATAAGTAGACAATAGTTAAACAATGGCGTCAGACCGATTCGGTCGGGCTCACAGAGTACATTATTATTAAGTCGGGCTTCACTTCACAGACGAAGGGATCGAAAAACTTGTTCCACTCGACTGTTGTGCTGGCTGCCACAGTGCCACCTAAAATTTTAACTATTTCTGAACGAAACGCTAACTAACTGTCTCGTGAAAAAGTTATCTGTGCAGCTGTGCTGTGCTGTCAAGTACGGAATAAATAGAAGTTCCGCGCCAATTTTTGCAAAGTATCATTTTATTTATTCAATTCAGTGACTTGAGCTTACAATTACATCATTTACTCTCGGTAACAATGGACGAGAACGATGAATTATCACAATTAGAAGAACTGTTGTGTGCGGACATAAACGAGGCTGAAAATGACGAAACGAAGGAAACTTCTATCCGGGAAGTTGATATCTTTCAACCAAGTAGCAGTAACGTAGAAGTTGAAGAGAACCCTGATGAAAGTAAGCCAGCTAAGAGTTCTGCTATCCACAATGGCGATACAGATTCATCAGATGACGAAGAAAAAAGAAATTACACTGAACGCAAGTACAGTAACTATGGTTCAGAGGTTAAAAAGATATTGGACAACCAGGAACATGAACAGACGGATAAAAGGCTTAACTTCGAGACGAGGTTACGACAAACCAATATGGACGCCAAAATTTCTAGAAATAATTTCAAAACCAAAAAGCCTGCTGATCAGGTAAACAAAAATACATTTTGTGCACCAGAAATCAAGAAGAACAAAGAAGCTGTTGATATTTATACTGATCCAGTATTCGGTATTAGAATTACTAAACCTTTGATATCAAGTACGGCCCTTTTGGACCGCATGCAAGGTAGAGAGGCTATAAACATGCTACGAGTGAAGCGACATGTGGAAAATGAAGACCTTTCCAAAGACTGGGTGATAGGTGGTGTTATTGTAAGAAAAAGTGCACCCAAAAAATCTGCAAAAGGTAACCAATTCATGATCTGGACTCTTTGTGACCTCAAAGATGATTTCAAGACAGTTTCCATGTTCTTATTTCGAAAAGCTTACAATGATTTATGGAAAACTCCGGAAGGTACTGTAGTGGCAGTCCTAAATCCAAATGTTTTGGACAGGTCTCAAAATAGTACTGAACAGGCCAGTCTCAGTGTTGAGAATCCTGACCGAGTGATGATCTTGGGACAGTCCAAGGATCTTGGTGTTTGCAAGAGTAAAAAGAAGAATGGTGAGAAATGTACAGCTTTTGTTAATCTAAGCCAATGTGATGTGTGCATTTATCATGTGAAGCAAGAGTATCAACACTACTCCAGGAGACAAGAACTACAGTCTTCCACTATGGGCAAAGGTCTTGTAAGCTTACAAAACAAAGTTCTTGGCAAAAGCACAGTAATTTATGGAGGTAAAGCATACTCTGCTTTACCTTCTGGCAACACAGCCAAAGTCAAAGAAAGGGACAATAACAGATTGATGTCTTTAAGCGAGTACCACAAATCTGAAGGAGATAAATTTATGTTGAACAGGGCACCTCAGGGGGCAGGCCCAATGAAGAACAACACAATATTGCATAGCCCTGCAGCTCAAAGGACTAGTGACTCTGAAAGGCTTAACAAACTCACTTCCAGTCCTCAAAATGCCAAGGCACAAACCTTAAGCTTGGCTGAAAGAGTTGGAGCCTCCCCCAAACTCAGTAGAGGAGGTACTTTCGGCCTAAAAGGCAGTGGCACCATAGATTTAAGCATGACATATGGACAAAAGTCTGCAGAGCGAGCCAAGGCAAATGCATTCAGATTAATACAACAGAATGGTGGTCTAGCAAAGGTAGACCCAAATAATATAAAAGGGACACAATCTGGTAAGAAGAGGGCATTAGAAAAGTTGAATGGCTCCAGCAGTGAAGAGAATGAAAGCAAAAACGATGATGACACACCAAGATCTCAACTGAAGAAACCTAAATCTGTGATGTCTGAGAGGTTCAAGAAAATTCTAGAAGCAACATCAGCTCACCAGAACTTAATCAAGGAGTATGAGGATGATGAAGAAGAGAAGTACTTCCACAAACTTGAGAAAAAAGAACAAATGGAAGAGAAAATGTTGAACACTTTCAAGCTGGCTTGCAAGGCTGTGAGATGTGTGAAATGCAAGTACACTGCATTCTCGGCAGCACAGATTTGCAAGGATGAGAGACATCCTCTGAAAGTCTTGGATTCATTCAAGAGGTTCTTCAAATGTGGTGATTGTAATAATAGAACTGTTTCCTTAGAACTTATACCGCTCCATCCTTGTAGTAACTGCCGTAGCACTCGCTGGGTGAAAGCGGCTATGATGAGAGAAAAGAAAGTAGCCCTCTCTGAGGGTTTGTCCATCAGAGGTGACGAGGAAACCTTCATAGGAGGACAAGTTTCTTCTGGCAAGAACATTAATTTATTAGTGCCTGATAGTTGAGGCTTTTTATTGTATGAAATATTTTTAACAGTGACTGACTTTCTATTGATTTTAATCTGTGTTATTTTATAATATTTATATACAATTGTGATAAAAGGTTTTGAAATAAAATCCAATATGAAAATAAAGCATAATATAATTTTATTATGAAACTTCCAGTCAATAACACTGAACCATTCCATAAAACACAATGTGTCTTCGATTTCATACAAGATCCATTTATAACAATCTTGTCGCGCGGAATAATTGTGGGCTTTTTTATAAATTTTTACACAGCCTTTGACAATAAATTACTACATGTTACAAAACTGATCAGTGGAGCTAATATTATAACATGTGACACCAATGTATTTACAAAAACTTCTTTATACCGGGCAGTGGTGCAACCATTGAAACTTACAAATGATAAATTAAAACTCGATACAGCTAAATCACTAATAACAAAATAAAATCAACGTTATGTTTAACCAAAAAATCGTATAAAATAGTCATTTATGGTAGTAGTAACGATAGTTTAAAAAGTTAAAAATTAACAACAGTTGTGCAATGCGTCGATCTCGTGAATTGACATTTCGTGAAGAAGAAGTACTTGCGGGTAGTTAGGAAACAGAAATGGTAATTGTCGAGATCGATGCTGCACTAATTAGGCACTTGAATAACGATAGTATATAAGTCATGAATGTTCCCATAAGTCGTGTACTATAACGATAGTGTTTGTGTATAGTCGAGTTCGTTGCCTTCACTGCGTCGCGTTGGGGATGCCTTCCATCTAAATAAAACAACATGGCGGCGACCACTGCCCGTGGGTGCGTTCGTTCAGTAAAAAAATATATAAAAGTGTGAGAACCGCGGCGATCATTCCCACTCGGTGGTGGCGGGCGGCTTGGGCGTCAGGTCGTACAGTACGCGCGAGATGCCCGGCACGCCCAGCAGCTCCTTGCGCATTCTGTCTACAACCTGGAAACAATGTTCAGTTAGATTCGAAACTTTACTTCCTAGTTTAATTCCTAGCAGTAAAACCCAATAACTCTTAACATATTATTATTATTTATTTATTTACCAGACTACAGAGAGGTCCACTGTGTTAGTAACAATATAACTTAGCCTATGTTAGTACAACATAGACAGATGCGCTGCGATCTGAAAATACTGGCTAGCATTAACCCAATAGTAGCATGATGCAGGCTGACTGTGACCACCATACATCTAGCTAATGGGAGCCCCCATGAATCGCGCATGAATTCGCCGCTAGAGGCGTTCGTGTAGAGTAAGGTCAAACTTCCGAATGTCATGTCATAGAGTGTTCGTGCGTCGCGTGCTATTTTGTCACGTATTTGTACTAATACTCACGATTGTGTTTAAGACTAAGCCATCCCTGATTAATTATGACTTGAAGATTTGAACGTAGCAACTTAGGATCATAATTTGTTAGTACTTGGAGGTATATAGAATGATTTTTAAATGTTTCATGCTTGCTAATTTTAGGGACAATATTGTAAATATGTATCTGAAGTTTACTCTATGTTGTTATATGTAACAAAATAAACTTTTTATGACGTTGGTACTTCAATGTATAAAATAGAATTATTGAAAAGACCTTAATCGACAGTGGCGTCATCTGGTGAGCTCAAAAACGATAGCTCCCATTGGATTAGCAGGAGTCGGTACTCACATCCTGCGGCATAGCGTCGGAGCCGGGCAGCGCGGCGATGCCGGTCATGAAGTCCGAGGTGATGAAGGGGCGCAGCACGAGCGAGCGCTGGCACGAGGCGGCGCGCACGGCGGCGTCGCGGTCGAAGTGGATCGGGATCATCACCACCGGCATCTGCGCGATGCGGCCTGCGCAGCCGCTTGATACTAACACCTGGGAAGAAAACGTTCATGATTATCCACAACTTGACTCCACAGCTGGCCTGCACCCAGCAGTGGTCTTTAGTGGCCCTAAAGTCAGGAAAACTTTTTTTTTTTAATAACATGCCTCTAGCAGAAACATTGCATACTGTTTAACAGCCAAAAATTAATTTAAGCACAAACAAGGATATTACATTTAACGAACGTTTACTAAGAGCAACCCCCTGTGGGGTGCGGGCCTCGGCCAGGCCTCCTTCACTCGGCCGTACCTACAGCGATAAATGCCTACAAATTCAAGTGGCGCCGTGGCCTTGCCTTGGCTCCGCCAGTCGGTTGTCACCGCTAGCGCGCAGGAGATTATCGTGTTGTTCGAAAATAAAGGAGATCATTCACTTTGTTCGATGATTTTCGATAAAAAAACATTCACCTCCGACTATAGGCATTGACCCAATTTGGACTAAGTATAGGTATAGTTATATGAGGCTATTTTCATTGCCGGACACGTGCGGGAAAATGAAAAAAAAAACGCTCGCGTATGAAATACATTGCATGTTGTACTATCGAGGACACTCCCGCCTGACCACCACTAAGCTCATTTTTGCTTGCACTTGCAACATAAAAACGCTCTCTAGCCCCGCCCCGTTGACTTTGTGTAGAAAAAATGAATGAAAAGATACCGAATCGGCCGAGCGCATGGACGACGCACGCCAAACGAGAGTTATTGTTACTTTGCGCGCCAAAGTTGACGCTTTCCTAATAGGCCCAAACTTTAAGGGGGCGTGGCTCGGCGCCTCCGCATGATTTAAACGAAAAGAAATTAAAATGGTCAGGCGGAAAAGACCCCGATAGTACCTAATCGTAGTCCGTTATGGAACA
Source organism: Xestia xanthographa (assembly GCA_905147715.2). NCBI lineage: Eukaryota > Metazoa > Arthropoda > Insecta > Lepidoptera > Noctuidae > Xestia > Xestia xanthographa. The sequence goes on along the minus strand of LR990660.1, from coordinate 6,916,316 downwards.
GTTTTCGAGGAAGTGTATTGAAAAGATAATTTTACCTGTGTGGCAAGATCGTCCGCCTGGCGTAGAGTTGAGATAACTTGTTGTGTGAGGAAGGTCGGCGTTATGTCTGTCACTTGCTCCTTGATTATACCTCCGAAAGCGTAGCAGACCCTGGGGAGGAGGGGCATACGTTAGCTATACAAGTAACACACCACAGTCAACAGATTACACTTGACAGGTAACATTGTTGAGTAATGTTTATTGGTTAATTTTCGCTTTATGTATTTTTGTTTAGTCCTCTTCAGGTATATCTGTCTACTTGAGAAAATAGGAATAAGAGGAACCCCGCTCGATCTTCTGAAAGATTATCTTTCAAATGGGAAGCAGAGGGTCAAGCTGGGACAATACAGCAGTGATGATACAATGGTATTATATGGCGTACCTCAGGGTAGCGTCTTGGGTCCCAGCCTATTCCTAATATACATTAATGATTTATGTAACATGAATTTATATAACGCTTAAGTCTTTTCTTATGCCGATGACACAGCTATTGTATTTTATGGAAAATCCTGGGATGGTGTTCAGCAAAGTGCTTCCACAGGTATGGCTCAAATCACTGAATGGCTAAATAATAACTTACTCACTCTGAACACCTCAAAAACAAATTACATATGTTTTACTATCAGCAATTGTACACAACCTAAGAATGACTTTACTATCAAAGTTCACGTATGTGGCGACCCTCAAAACCAAAACTGCACGTGCTCTATTATAACCAAGGTCTCACAGACCAAATACTTAGGTGTTATACTTGACCAGAGGTTATCTTGGTACCCCCATCTTGAACAAGTCGTAAAAAGGGTTAGAAATTTGAGCTGGATATTCAGGACATTAAGACACATTGTTCCATCTAGGGCTACTAGTAGTAATGACTCTTCTAGAAACTTAGTCTAAATTTATAGAACGAGCTCAAAGAGCACTGATCAAAATTATGCATTTTAAGAAAACAAGGTATCCTACTTATAGACTATATCAAATTAGTGATCTGCTTTCCGTGAGAAAATTATATATTGCACAAATTGTTTTGAAAAAACACAAGACACTGCCCTATGTTGCTAGCAATCAAACAAGAAATAGGAAAGATCATGTGGCGCATATTCCGCAATCTAAAACCAGTTTTTGTAGTATGCAATATGACCGACGTGCATCCCACCTGTACAACAAATTAAATAAAGAACTACAAATATACAACAAAAAATATTAGGAATGCAAAAAACTTATAACTGAATGGATTAAACCTCTTACATATGAGGAAACCGAGGCCCTCTTACAACATGCATCGTAACTCTAGTCATACACATGAACACCCACTCACAAAAACACATACACTCCTCACTCACTTACACACATACATCACACTCACACCCCACTGACTTATCTCATTTACCACGAAACACACACACCACTACTACCGTTTTTATATAAATGTATAAATATGAGTATTATTCGCTGTTATATAACTTACTTTTGTTTTTGTAAATTTTTAAATCAAAATCTTCGATTTATCTTTTTCTTTTTGTAAAAATACTTTGAAATGTTTTCTTAAGACAATAAGATTTAAAATTGTTTGTACACCACGTAACTTTAAGCTTTGGAAGAGCGAAGTGACCTAACACAGGCAACTTTTGTCTAAAAGGTCACTTCAACCACTAGATGTAGTACATAACTTGTGAAAGAAAATAAATTATTTGTATTTGCTATGCTTTTTTGCTACATACTGTTTGGTACTAATAATAATAATAATACTGTTCCCGATACCGGTGGGCTACAATTTTTTAAAATCAATATTAAAAAAGGTAACAAATTTGTTATAAGATGAATAAAGGAATATTAATAAAATATTTTTATTGACACAAAGAAAAAAGTTATACATTTCCATTTGAAACCCTATGTGAGACCTGTGTTACTAGAGTCAGTGTCTTCACCCGTTTTGGTACTAATGTTCACATCATTTAGCATCAGAAAAAAAAAACCATTAAAAATAATGCATGCATGCTCTTGTGTGGTGTGGTGTATGCGTAGGTGTGAATGTGTGAGTGTGATGTGTCTGTGTGTGTTTGGTGTGAGTGATCGTGGTTGGTGGCTGAACTTGGGTACCGATACCTGAATGTAAATAACATCATATTTGAATATTAAAAAAAAAAAAACATTAACTCTACGATTAGGCAAGAAAAAAGGATATTGAAAACCTCGTTTTAAACGTACCTACGTATATTGCATTACAAATAATAAGCCAGTTACCTGTTAACATTATGGCAGACGCGCGGGATGATCTTGGCGAGGTAGTGCATGTCCTTCCAGTCTGGCGGGTAGCGCTCCGTCGACAGAGCTACCGCGTAGCTGTACGTTCTGCCGTCACCTACACAACATTATAGCGTTACTGTAGTGTCTGTGACTGAAAGAGAGGGTAGCATTATGTCGTCTCTAGTGCGCGTGCGATGGTAGGGGAGCAGTTAGCTTTGAGCTGCGGTAGTGAACGGAAGTGCGCGCGTCTGAGAGCCGATAATATAGATTACTAATAATAATATTATAAAGAGCTAACATTTGTTTGTAAGTTTGTATGTAGGGGGTAATCTCCGGAAGTACTGAACCGATTTCAAAAATTCTTTCAACATTATAAAGCTACATTCACCCTGAGTAACATAGGGTATATATTTTATCCCCGTACTCCCACGGGAACGGGAACTACGCGGGTGAAACCGCGGGACGTCCGCTAGTAGATTATAGAGGGAAATGCCACAGTTACATAAAAGACTTACTATGATCTGTTGTAGGAAATCATAATTTAACTAAAATATTTGAAAAAATGGGGATATTGGTATCAATTCTGTTGTGCACAAACTAAATTTAATTTAGGCTATTGCTATCTTTTACTAAAAGGCAGTGCGAGAAAAGGACGACTATAGCTATGAACTAAGTTAGAGATGTCAAACTAGTTTAAGCCTTGCGCTTCACCGTGTTTTTAGTCGACATGTTTTTACGTGCAGCCTGCATTTGTATGGAAATATTAGTTCCAATTAAATTTGACAGCTCTAAATTACGTCCGTCTCTTTCTCGTTAGAGAGAAAAAGATAGCAAAAGCCTAAATTAAGTTTAGTTTGTGCACAACAGAGTCCATTATGTCAAATCTTACTGAAGACGGTGTGTCCATAAATAACTAGGTCCCAATCCGACCAATGTGGATCAAATTATTTTGTAATTTAAATTAAAAGCAGATTTTTAAACAATGCCGATGCTTGCAATCAGCTATGCCAGCGACAAGGGGGGGGGGGGGTAAGAGCGTTGCTTACTTTTGCTGACAAGGGGGAGGGAGGGGGTAAATAATTGTAATAAATCTGCTAACGTAATACTTGAACGGCCCCAAAATACGGGTATTGCCAATCTTGGTCATTCTACCTTGAACTCCAACAGTTCTGACGGGCAGCAGCGTGGCGGCGACGGGCGACTTGGACGAGATGCGCTTCAGCTCCGCCTGCTCGGCCGGAGTGCTGGCGTTGGCCACGCGGCCCAGCAGAGCGTGCGACTTCACGCACATCGACGCGTACTCCACCATTATCTTTACTATGACCTGGGGGAGAGATGTGCGAGTTAATGTCAACTCTAGTAAGTGGCCATAGCTGTCTGAGTAATGCCCGTGCCAGACTGTTGTAAACAACCCCCCACACACCTCCACATCGGTCTCCGGTTTACAACAGTACGTCAACAGTGCGTGCTGTTGTAAGCCGCTGGTGGAGACCGATGTGGAGGTGTGTGGAGGGCTTGTTTACAACAGTCTGGCCCACGCTTAAGCAAGTTGAGGAGGTGGGAGATTATCGAAGTGCTTACTTGGCCCGAAGGCACCTCAGAAGCCCATTCTTACCAGATTTTCATAGGGAATAAGGCACTCTTCACGTAGTGTCAAAAAATAAAACCGACTTCAAAAAACAAAAAAGTGAAAAATAACTTTAGCTTCAGAAGTCGGTGACCTTTGTTTGATTCATTTAGTTTTTTTTTGTCACCGACTTCTGAAGCTAAAGTTATTTTTCACTTTTTTGTTTTTTGAAGGCGGTTTTATTTTTTTGCAAAAATGTTTTTTATTTTTCCATTTTTAGTTGTAATATCCTATACAAATATTTAACAGTGTTAACAATACATGTCATGATAATAGGCTTATCCCCAATAAACGGAACTTAACATACCTAATCTATCGAAATTTGGGTGTATTGTACACATCTGCGTACCCCTCAGAGCACACAGGAGTGATGTTACGTCATGATGTTGTATAAACAATAAACATCCAAGCGATTGCAGCAATCACGACCGATTTACCGTCTAGTTTTGAAGAGTTCCATTGTATATCTCCGAAGATCAGCATCAGATCTTCATCAAATTTAAATGCGACCATTTCAGGAGTATACTCTTTCAAATAAAAAAAGAATTTTAAGAATCGCTCCACAAATGGAGGAGAAATCGGTGAACATACATGAAATACCACACAACTGAAGTAAAAATCTTCATAAAATGAAAACTACCGGGCCAAACTATTTTAAATTTTTATGGGACCAAATGGCAACTCATCATCATCTGCCTAGCCTTTTCCCAACGGTTTGTTGGGGTCGGCTTCCAGTTTTACCAGATGCAGCTGAATACCAGTATTTTATATGGAGCGACTGCCTATCTGACCTCCACAACCCAGTTAGTACCGGGTACCCAGTTAGACCAAATGGCAACTATTCCGCATCAAACTAAAAAAGAATCACGTAAATCGGATCATAAACGTCAGCGTAATCGGTGTACATACATAAAAATACAAAAAATACCAATCGAATTGAGAACCTTTTGGAAGTCGGTTAAAAACATTACAAAAATGCAAAAAAATCATGTCAACTAACAAAGCAAACAGGTAGCGCCAAATAAGCCGGGGCTCGGATGTCAGAATTCAGATCTAAAATCGTATGGACGCGCACATGTATTTTCGCGGCTAGCAGTACCGTTTTGAAGGAAGCCAGGTAAGCCGAAGATTATCGGCAGGGGCAGAAAAAGAAAGTTTTCGGTTTTTTCGTCATGGGTGTTTCGTGGTTTTTGGGGTAGCTGATAACGAAAATGAGGTAAAATGAAAATCCAAGATGGCGCCGACGAACATTTTCGGTGTTTTCGTCATGGGTGCTATTTTCATGGTTTTCGGGGTCGTTCATAATTATAATGTGGTCAAAATGAAAATCAATAATGGTGTTGACGAAAATTTTCGGTTTTTTCATTATGGGTGTCATTTTCGTGGTTTTTGGGGTCGTTGATAATGAAAATGAGGTAAAAATTAACTAAAAGAAAACATTTTTTTTTCTTCTTCGGCTTTCCCTGACACAATTTACACCCTTCGCGACTGCTACTTATGCACTTCGATAATCGGCCCGCTGCCCCTACAATCCCTGAATACACAAGTAACACGTACCTGTGTCTCGGCGAAGTCCCGCTCAGCGTAGGGCTCGTCCTGGCACAGTACGCGCACGGCGAGGCCGGGGCCCGGGAACGGTTGTCGCTCCACCAGCGCTGTCGGCAGACCTAGTTCCATGCCCATAGCTCGGACCTATAGGATAAGCATACCATCAAAATCACGGCTGTAAAAATACCTTTAACAAAGACAAAAGTCGCATGTTATTTTTGTTTTTTTTTTTTGTGCGGGATCAAAACTAGGAACCCTCGAGTTATCCTGCATATCACTGAACTCACTCTGTTGGGCACGATGCCACGTGAGACAGCGTGCTTTTCTTAATGTTACAGTTTGATGTGCAAAATGCTTAGATGGCTTTTTTGTGTGCGTGTATATAGGGTTGTGTGTACGGAGAGAAATGAAATGCTGCGGAACTCTATAATTACTTTACTTATTAAACTAGTTACGAAATATTACAAAGGAGTAGCTAATCAGATTGAGAGCGCGTCTATAGAGTACGGTGGTTACGGGCGAACTGTCGCCACCGGGCGCTGCACGTATCAAGAATACAAAACGATGTGTCAGCGCTCCTACAGCTTCTTGGAGATGGGACTTTGGACAAGAATAAATATAATTTATTTTTCGGGAATTTATTAACGTTTCTGAAGGTGGCAGGCACTGTGACTCTGAAGCTTACCTCATCCTTATGAAAGTCGCGCAGCGGCTCGACGACCCTGCCTCGCTGTCTGAGCGCCCGCACCAGCTCCGTGTCGTTGTGGTGAGTCTTGATAGTGGCCGCGTTGTTGGAGCACAGCGACGACGCCGACTCGATGAGGTCCGGCCTTAGAGTGCCCTGGCCTAGGACGACCTGGTCTTCTCTGTGGAGGAAGTCACGATTTTAGATAAAATAATCATAATCGGAGAACGTAGCAATGAGTTCAGTACTGAGAATATTAATTATATAATATTCAAAATTTGCATATTATTATGGATGCAAAATTTGGACGTGTTCATATATATATATATGAACACGTCGCCGATGATCTTGCGCTTGTCCTCCGGCGCCGCCGTGTGACACAGTACTATATACTGGTGTTGATACTCACTGCAAGTTCAGATCGTGCACGGCCTGCTCGGCGATGCGTATGAACACGTCGCCGATGATCTTGCGCTTGTCCTCCGGCGCCGCCGTGTGACACAGTACTATATACTGGTGTTGATACTCACTGCAAGTTCAGATCGTGCACGGCCTGCTCGGCGATGCGTATGAACACGTCGCCGATGATCTTGCGCTTGTCCTCCGGCGCCGCCGTGTGACACAGTACTATATACTGGTGTTGATACTCACTGCAAGTTCAGATCGTGCACGGCCTGCTCGGCGATGCGTATGAACACGTCGCCGATGATCTTGCGCTTGTCCTCCGGCGCCGCCGTGTGACACAGTACTATATACTGGTGTTGATACTCACTGCAAGTTCAGATCGTGCACGGCCTGCTCGGCGATGCGTATGAACACGTCGCCGATGATCTTGCGCTTGTCCTCCGGCGCCGCCGTGTGACACAGTACTATATACTGGTGTTGATACTCACTGCAAGTTCAGATCGTGCACGGCCTGCTCGGCGATGCGTATGAACACGTCGCCGATGATCTTGCGCTTGTCCTCCGGCGCCGCCGTGTGACACAGTACTATATACTGGTGTTGATACTCACTGCAAGTTCAGATCGTGCACGGCCTGCTCGGCGATGCGTATGAACACGTCGCCGATGATCTTGCGCTTGTCCTCCGGCGCCGCCGTGTGACACAGTACTATATACTGGTGTTGATACTCACTGCAAGTTCAGATCGTGCACGGCCTGCTCGGCGATGCGTATGAACACGTCGCCGATGATCTTGCGCTTGTCCTCCGGCGCCGCCGTGTGACACAGTACTATATACTGGTGTTGATACTCACTGCAAGTTCAGATCGTGCACGGCCTGCTCGGCGATGCGTATGAACACGTCGCCGATGATCTTGCGCTTGTCCTCCGGCGCCGCCGTGTGACACAACAGCGGCGTGTGGCGCGACCGGCCGCCAGCCTCGCGCACCACTGTGGTGCCTTGTCGGAACTGACGGACGGAAACAAACAAAGAATAGTACATTTTGATACAAGTGGAGAAAGTTTGTTATTGCAATCGAGGCGGAATTATAACACCCGAGCAGTAGGCGAGAGTGTTTTTGAGCCGAGAATTGCAATAACAAATGTCCACGTGTATCAAACGACGTTTTTCAATACACTTTTGAAGAAATACAATAAAATAACGAATAATATTTTTGTCACGAACTATGAAACTATGATTTAAATTTTCTTTTTTTTCGCGCTTTGGTCTCGCCAGGTTGAAAGAGAGGCAATGGTATGAAGCCGTTAAACAGCCTAATATAAAAAATAGATTTATTTTATATTTTTGAATTCAGAACACAAATAAATGTTAATTTGTGTATAAAAGTAACTATTAGTTTTAAATAATCATGTTTATCTATGATATTCTATTTATAAACACAATTTGAATATTCAAACAATATTTATGCCGTAAAGACGCGTAGTGCTTTGCAAAAATTAAAAAAAAAAAACATTCACCTCAGACTATAGCATTGACTTGAGAAGTAAATGGACTGGAAATACCTACAAAAAAAAGGTGCCACAAAATTTCTCATAAAATGGCTGCCAATGATAGGGATGTACCAATTATGGAATATAGTGTTACTATAACAAGTATCGATACTAATACTACATAATAGTTTTACGAGTCTTACTAGATATCACGTTGGAATCATATTTATAATTTACTAAGCACTTCGCCCGCGAAAATTGTGATAGGTCGGCTAATTTGCATGGCATCAATATAATTTATATCCTATGTTACTCGGTAAAAATGTAGCTTTATAATGGTACTTAAAATATTTTTGACGTGACAACGTCTTATAAATTGGTTTGCCGGGTGACACTTCAAGAAACTGGGTAACGCTCCGCTCACGTTATGCGCTCACAATGAGAGCGAGTGAGAGGCACGCGTCCCGCCTAAGAGCGAGAGAGACAGACATAAAAAGTTTATTTTACCACTCAAAGTCGTTGTCACGTAAAACTTTCGCCCGTATACCGACTTTACAGGTAACCAATTTTTTTAACAGTAGTTCTTGAGTTAAATCGTAACAAACACACAAACAAAAAAGCAAATCTTTCCTCTATATTATTATACCATAGATTCTTACAGTCTGTTGTAACAAAAAAATGAGTAAGTTTAATGCTCCTCTGATATCTGACCGTTAATAATTAATGTAGTGTTTTTTCTGCACAGAATTTATAAACAATTTTAGTCGCATCACTTTTGCGCTTTCGCTTATTTTATATCTGGTCTGTAGTTTCTAGTAGGTATGCGGACTAGGTTTGCCAGATACAGTAATTTCATTTCCTGGCCAATTCGAAGGATACTAATTTGGTGGGTACGAAAATAGTTATTGGTCTTTGTAAATTGCATTTCTTGTAATCTATACTAATATTATAAAGAGGTAACATTTGTTTGTAAGTTTGTATGTAGGGGTAATCTCCGGAAGTAATGAACCGATTATTGAGTATCGCACCTCGTTTTTAGTTATTCATTAAATAAAACTTCAGTAAAAATCAACATGTGTTTTATTTATTCAATAAACATTTGGTATGAAAACAACAATATGCATATCAACTACCTATTCATTTCTAAACAATGTTAGTTTGTTCAAAAACTGCTTTCCGAGCCACGCAGGAAACTCGGTATGTAATGGGTGGTCACCCATCCACAGTCCAACCTAGGCAAACACGCACACTTTGCAAGAAGGCCAGGGAATCGTAAAACGGTCGACTTCTAAGTAGGTGGATACATACCTCTTTGAGCATTGTTTCCACAATTAGATGGGGTAGCTGCAATGGAGGCATTACAGTAGATGTACAAGAAACATCCGATTTTTTAACGTTGCTCGTCTCACAGAAAACATATTTATTTATTTATTTATTTATAATAAGCACACCAACAGCACAATCACTTACAATTCAAATCAACATCTAATATTAACATTTCAGTAACCATGCAAATAACAGGAATGCATAACATTTAAATATGAATATCAGAGACAAAGGAGAACAATAATAAAAAGTGTGTCTAGTAGGACACTAAATGTATCTAGAACACTACAAAACAAATCAATTTGAGCTACTTAGACATGCATTCATCGCATTGTTTAAATACGGCACGTCTGTATGAAGCGAAACTCATGGAGAAAATATCAACAGGGTAATCTGTCTGGCTATATGGCTCTTGATGTTGTTTTTTGATGGATGCCTGAAAAAAATAGGAATTTCGTTATGCAATATTTGTTTTGTATTGTGTAACGGGCTGGTGTCCGTAACTCCACGTCAAATTCGTCAGTCAAAACGCGTACCTAATTTGCGTGCGAACAATAATAATCATATTTTTTCGAACCGATTAGCACACGTATGTACTATACCGATATCGTACCAGCACAGCGAAGGAACTAGTATCGGAAAATATTACAGCAACGGTACTACACTATTCCACCATGACATGTTATTGTAAACAAACGAATGAAATTATGAAATTAAAAAAAGGTCTGTTGGACGAAAATAAGCCCAAATATGAACACTACAGCCATAAATTCACGATCCCTTAGCATTTTTTTCCTCAAAAGTGTATTACTATGTGTAATAATTCATGAAAACCGGCTACTAACCTGTGCAAAGATAATTGAGGTTGATTTTCCTTCTTTCTTGCACCACACTTCATAACACAACACGCAGGCATGTTGAATAGCTGTTTTCCACCATATACGTGCAATTTTAAAGATAAACTCTTCGTAATTTTCTCACAAATCTAAATAAATGCAAAAGTAAACACTCATTTGACAGCAGAACTACCACAAAACTCGTCGCATAATATGGCGGATACGGCACTTACCTACAACTGTAACTACGTCACAAGAAAATGTTGTCATTATGAGCAACAGCTGAAATATTGTTGTCTCTTTTATCAAATACGATTACCACATTAGATAGAATGAAGCAAAACGATATTTCACATTCTGTTTCGTATTTCACTCACATTTGTCTAAGCAAAATGTAGGTATAGAATATCGGGGCCCCTCCATATTTCTTTCTATCTCTATGGACTATAGGCATTGAACCTAATAGTTATCTGTGGAAATTTTCATTCTCGCACACGTGCGGGAAAGTGGAAAAATACGCACACGTGTGAAATACATTGCATGTTGTACCTAATCGTAGTGCGTTAAGGACCAGTTTTCGAGGAAATGTATTGAAAAAACATTTATTTGGTACAAATATCCTCCGACAAAATTTTGGCCACGGCGGGTTGACTCAACAGTACGCAGGAGACATAATAGTGCAAAAAACTGTACGTTAACCCAGATGAAATATTTGTTCCTTTACTAGTCCGGATCGGATGGGACGGCTATCCGAGAAATCAGGCGCAGGACCAACATAGACACGTGTGACACCACCAACATCCTAACTTTTATGATAACTTAACATAAAAGTATCATGAGAAACAAATCTTTATCTTGATAAGATAAATATTTGTTTTTCATGACAATATTTAAGTACAAACGGCCAGCACACCAAGTTACTCGAAATTGAAACTATAATATACTATAATATAGAATAATAATAATATATACTATAATATAGAATATTTAACATACCTGATGAGCCGCATTGACTACATGTAGACGCACGCCGAGCTCTCTCAGACACCTCTCCACTTTAGCGCTCTCATTCTTACGCATGAAACCTGAAACAAAACGATAACATCAAGCTTGTATTCCCCGAACGGCTAGGTAGAGGTGTACCCTCCCGTTACTGCCCTAGTAAGTCATCGTCATTATGGTGAATATCCGTTTCAATCTAAAACTAGCGGAAATCACGCGGTTTCACCCGCGTAGTTCCCGTTCCCGTGGGAGTACGGGGTTAAAATATAGCCTATCTTACTCAGGGTGAATGTAGTTTTCTAATGATGAAAGAATTTTTCAAATCGGCGCAGTTATTTTTGAGTTTATTCATTATAAACATACACACACGCAAAAATACAAATCTTCCTCTTTATAATATTAGTGTAGTTATGAGTCTTTCAAGCTTGGGCAAATAATAAAGAAAAATCTGAATTTGTATCACAATTGTCACCTAAATTAAAAGTACTAGGCTAGCATACATTCAAGGTGTTTTGACGTGATAACGTCTTATAAATCGATGAGCACCCGGTGCTGCACGCACGAAAGTGTCCCACCGCTATACGCGCTGCGATCAACGCCCAGCCCAAACCCTTGGACCTAGAAAACTGAAATTATGCACAGTGGTTTCCTTTATAATGTAGACAAGGAATTTTCGAAATTCAACCCCTAAGCGAGTTAAATATGGGATGAAAGTTTGTATGAAAGTCCGTCAGTTTTAAAGTTAGGATCTTAAAATTTTGTGTTTAGGCTGACGATTGAAAATTAATTTATACGTGTCTCAGCGTTTTTGTAATTCCACCCCCAAAGAGTAAAAAAGGGGATAAAGTTGTGTAGTACGTTTTCTATGAGGGATGAAGAGCTTTACACCCTGTTCTCAAACCCCCAAACTTTATACTTTGAAATTCTATTTTAACTAGATTACTCATTATGGAAGTTCAACTTAAGATATTTTCTACGTTCTTCAAGGGAATATGTAAGTGATACATTTTTGGATTGCTCAAGATCTTTAGTTTATAACTAAGTTATGTTTTTATGAGAAATATTTTTTATATTTAATTTTAAGTGTAAAATTATGATGCGTAGTTCTTATCTGTTGAGGTAATTATAGTCAGTATTGGTTACTGCATTTCTGTGAGAACTGTTTTTATCAATTTTCTCACTGGTTTTGCACAAGTTACTGAAACTGGGGTCCAATAAATACTCGGGTTTTCAGCATGTTCGTCAAAGTGTCCGTATACCTTCCCTCAGTAACTGTGAATTTGTTGTAAAAAAGAGCGAAAAAAAGTTCAAAATGAGTGAATTCGTTTGTTTTCGACGCGATATATTTGCTCAGATAATAAGCAGGAAAAGTACTTCAGATATTGAAAAAAAAATCTTAGACAATTTCCATTTATCAACAACGGATGTGAATACGGTTATGCAAAGTAGGTATAGAAAAACTTATCAGAAGATGCTCAAGAAGCTCGTAACAAAGACTATAAGAAATATAGGTTACAGCACTCTCTCAAATAGTCCGTTTAAGCAGTCAAGCAACCTTAGCGAGTTGCAACTGCGAGTGGTCATTCATAAAAAAAAAACTCTATCTTTGCTGAAAACTGCATTAAAATCCGTTGCGTAGTTTATAAGAGCTAAGCGTAAAGACAGCGGGAGCGACTTTGTTTTATACTATGTAAAGATGAGTCAGGATGATCTTTGTTATAATAAATATACTCAATTGCGTTTTAAAGACATGAAATGTGACGCAATAATTAGGTGAGTGTTTCATTTAAAGAAACGACAAGTGTAGAATAAAATGTATACAGGCTGTAAAAGACCTCATTACGAAGCCATCAACCAAGCATTCTGTACATCAAACTAAGTAACTTTACGCTAAAATTATTGCTGAGAAACGACTTTTTTTTTGGGGGTGAAAAATCATGTTTTGTGGTATAACTCAATGTAACGCTCTCAAAACATTGAGCTGGTGTATGGATTGAATAGTACAAGGATCGTGGAGGTGTTTAAAAATCTTACATTAAAACTAGTATTTAAAAAAAAAACTTGTAATAAATGGGAACTTTGACCCCTAATATCTCCGTAAATATAAGGTTCCCAGGTATGGTGTAGAACAAAAAAATGATCGCAATGACGGGGAGAACAAGTGCCTTTCGGCTTCGTTAAGGTGACACTAGTCGACATTTTTTCCAGAAAATTTCGAGAGGGTATTACTCCAATGTTTAACACTGTACATACGTTAAACATGGCATCGTTTTGTCTCATTATTAATTTTGTCTGTGCGGAAACAGAATAGTAAAATAAAAAGCCATTAAAAAGTTATGAGCTACCAAAGATTCGTTTTATTGCCAATTTTAACGCAACTTTGGGCGTAAATTAGTAATAAAAGAAATGTCAAATTGCCAAAACAGAGTCGGTACCGACAAAGCACAACTATCGAAGAATTTAATACATTTTATTTGTAATTGATTTATGCAGTGGTTTTTTCAATAAACTTGATTTTCAAAAGGCCTTTTCGTATTTTTTTACGCGCGCTTTTTACTATGAACTATCATGCATCTCTCTGAAATCACTGTCGGGCACGACGCCAGGAGAGACAGCGTGCTTTTTGGCCACGCCCACCAGTGAGTACGAGCCCGCGACTAGTGTCACCTTAAGAGGTTTTATACACCCTTTATTTAAAACTTACCATTATCAATGTGTAGGGCGATGACCTGATCTTCGCGGAGAGCGGTTCTAAGTAACGCCGCGCACACGGTGGAGTCCACACCACCGCTCACTAACACCTGTCGAACGATTTCATCGATTTAGAATGACATAATGTTTACAACTACTTGATGTTATGTCAGATATTATCAAGCTTGGTAGCTGGGAGGGTAGATGTATGCTGAAAGTAGTCGATTAGAGTATCCTATACTATTATAAATGAGCGATAATAGGTTTGTGTACTGAAAAAATCTAATTAGTCCGTCAGTTAGATTTTCAAAAAATATTTGACCCGTATTTTTACTTTTGTTACGTACACCAAAATTGACGAAGATACGACGCTTTTAAAAGTCACGTCGTGGTATAATTTTTAGTGCGTTCTGACGTCGCGAGCCCCCACTCCCGAGTTTTGATGCGTTTGATCTTTGTCAATATTCATTGATTTACAAAAACAAAAAAAACGTGTTCATTATTTTCTAATGCTCTAACTCAGAGAATGGGCAGCAGCGTTTTCTGTTAGTCTTTCATCACTGCGATCTCCAATCCGCCTGCCAAGCGTGGAGATTACGGCAAATTCCTCCCATCATGGGAGACGCTTATGTCCAGCAGTGGACGTTATGGGCTGTTGTTGTTGCTCTAACTCCGCGGTCGGCAACTTTTTGGCAGACAAGGGCCACATAGTAAAAATATTTGATAACTAGACTTTAGATATCTAGACACCTATTAGGTACCAAATTATTAAATTTTAATAATTTGGTACCTAATAGGTGTCTAGTTATCTATTAATGTAGGTAGGTAGGTATCATAGGTGATATAAATAATGCTATTTTTCTTTTTTTTATAATAATATTAAAATAAATGTTTTAGAAAAATCAATTAAATAAATTTCAAAATATTTCTTTAAAACAATGAGGGGAAAACAATAACTAACTTAAACAAAGGCTCTTATAAATAAAATGTTAAATGAAATAAAAAAATGTGTGACCTAACCTAACCAGCATATCATATCCTAACCAATAGCGCCCAGTTAAAATAAGCTAAGTTTACTCACAAGAACTTTGTTATCCCCGACGGTCTCCCGTATATAGTGTAAGCAGGCTTCGCGACGGGAGCGCAGCGTGAACGAGCGCGACAGGGGCTCTACTCTCTAACGTCCGTCCGTCTCTATCCGTCTCTCTCACTCGCACTCATCTGCAGACGTGCGCGAGAGAGACGGATAGAGACGGATGGACGGACGGACGTTAGAGGGTAGGGCCTCAGGCCCGCGATGTCGAACTAATACTCACAAGAACTTTGTTATCCCCGACGGTCTCCCGTATATAGTGTAAGCAGGCTTCGCGACGGGAGCGCAGCGTGAACGAGCGCGACAGGCCCGCGATGTCGAACTAATACTCACAAGAACTTTGTTATCCCCGACGGTCTCCCGTATATAGTGTAAGCAGGCTTCGCGACGGGAGCGCAGCGTGAACGAGCGCGACAGGCCCGCGATGTCGAACTAATACTCACAAGAACTTTGTTATCCCCGACGGTCTCCCGTATATAGTGTAAGCAGGCTTCGCGACGGGAGCGCAGCGTGAACGAGCGCGACAGGCCCGCGATGTCGAACTAATACTCACAAGAACTTTGTTATCCCCGACGGTCTCCCGTATATAGTGTAAGCAGGCTTCGCGACGGGAGCGCAGCGTGAACGAGCGCGACAGGCCCGCGATGTCGAACTAATACTCACAAGAACTTTGTTATCCCCGACGGTCTCCCGTATATAGTGTAAGCAGGCTTCGCGACGGGAGCGCAGCGTGAACGTGCGCGACAGGCCCGCGATGTCGAACAGGAAGTTCGACAGCATCTGCTTGCCTTTGGGGGTTAGATCCACCTGAGAATAAAATGTTGTTAATCATCATCTGCTTAGACTTTTACTGACTTTGTTGGGGTCGGCTTTTACCTAACTGGGTGCAGTTGATTACTATTTTTTTTTATAATGGAGCGACTGCTTATCTGACCTCCACAACACAGTTACTCAAATCACATCCGCTTTTTTTTTTTTGTTTTTCGGATTTGAAATCATCAAATGACTCCTCCCGCTCTGGGCGGAGGAGGAGGGAGTGTCAGACTTTTACTGACTAAACCCCATCCATGTTCCTTCATCGCCCTTTGTGTTCCGGGGTCACGGTATCTATTTCGAACAGTCCTGCAACCCCGGATCACGATATCCCTTGGTCAGACTTTTAGGTTTTTGACTACCCGTAATGACTGCCCTACTAATGACAGCCGGGATCAAAGACTTAACGTGGTCTTCGAGGCATGGAAGGAATTCGGTATACATTGAATGATTATCCATCCACCGAGTGATCTCAGGAACCTTTAAGATCGACCCGTGCAGCTGCTTTATTCAGCCAGGAGTCTGTTTGTATGAGTTCAAAATTCAAGTCTATCTCCCAATTATAAGCCTATATTTGTCCCACTGCAGAGCAAAAGCGATTGTAGGCCAATCCTTTGAGAATGAGTCCAGCTCATCCCGCCATCTCCTTCTCCAATAATAAAAAAAAGTGAGTAAGTCCCTTCAGTCACCAACGGTGACACAAAGGCCCAACGCGCAGCGGAGCGCATTTGAAGACAACAATTTAATATAAACCTTAGCTACCTTGATATACGGTCGCGCGCATGCTCTTGTAGTAGCTTTAAGGCGCTCCGAGTACCGCGTGCGAATTTATTCTTATATTGACCGTATATCAAGGTAGTTAAGGTTTATATTAAATTGTTGTCTTCAAATGCGCTCCGCTGCGCCTCCAGCGGTGTGCGCTGGGCCAAACAAACACGCATTCAATTTCCATTTCTGCGGTCGCGCGTTTAGAAGCAAAACCGTCTTAGCCATATTTACCTCAGGATGAAACTGCACGCCGTACAGACGCATTTGCTCGTTATAAATAGCAGCGATGAGATGGTTGGAAGACTGGGCGCCGACGCGGAACCTCTCGCCGACCTTCTGCACGCTGTCGCCGTGTGTCAGAAGCACTGGCTGCAGCTTCTCTAGACGACTGATGGACAAAGTAGAGGGTTACAACAACAACAACAACAGCCCATAACGTCCACTGCTGGACATAAGCCTCTCCCATGATGGGAGGAACTTGCCGTAATCTCCACGCTTGGCAGGCGGATTGGAGATCGCAGTAATGAAAGACTAATAGAAAACGCTACTGCCCATTCTCAGGTCTACGGAGGCGCAAGGTGTTCTGCCTCAGACATTAGTCGCCTTATACGACACCCGTGAGTGTAATGGGTTGGTTCTGTTCTACTCTGCCGGATACCACACGGCTCAGGGTTATGATGACAGGTATTTGAGAATCACCTGTGAACATTGATTTGGTTTTTTCTTTCTAAGTAATGCAGGGTACTGACTGAAAAGCCTATAATGTGTGAGGTGTGTTTTGTTCTAAACTAGCGGACGTCACGCGGTTTCACTCGCGTAGTTCCCGTTCCCGTGGAGGTACAGAGATAAAATATAGCTTATGTTACTCAGGGTGAATGTAGCTTTCTAATGGTGAAAGAATTTTCGAAATTGGCGCAGTAGTTTTTGAGTTCATTCATTACAAACACACACACAAAAATACAAATCTTTCCTCTTTATAATATTAGTGTAGATATATTTTCCCTTCTTAGATTCATAAGCTCACTTGAACAACGGGCATGTAGTCTCAACTTCCACCTCGAACTGTCCGTCCTCGCGAGCCTCCTTCCGTAACACCGAGCCGCCGAACTCCTTGTTCAGCATCTGCATGCCGTAGCATATTCCTGCACAAAGAATTAGAAGTTTTAGAACATTTGGAAGCTAAGAAACTATAAGAAATCATAACTGGTCATATTGAAGAGTGTGGTGCAGCCCATCAAACTGAATAACTTTGTCCATGGGACCTACAACGTTGTCGAGAAAAGTAATCAGCTTGACAGCTGATGAAAGGCTTGGCAGATGATGACTCATCTGCGTAGCCTTTTCCCAACTATGTTGGGGTCGGCTTCCAGTTTTACCAGATGCAGCTGAATACCAGTATTTTGTATGGAGCGACTGCCTATCTGACCTCCACAACCCAGTCAGTACCGGGTAATACGATACCCCTTAGTAAGACTGGTTTGCTTGTTATTGCAGTTGTTGTTCTTGAACAGATGAACCGATTTTGATTAAAAGACTACTTTCTAATCACAGTCTCAATGGACAGGGTAATGTGAAACTAATGGCGCTGGCATAGCTGGTTGCAAGCATCGCCATTGTTTGAAAATCTGCTTGTAATTAATAATACTGTAAATAATACTGGTTGTCAGACTTTTTGGGCCTCCGACTACCTAACGGCTGTCAAAGATCTACAAATGACAGCCGGGACCAACAGCTTAACGTGCTTTCCGAGGCACGGAGGAAACTCGGTATGTAAGAGTGGTGACCCATCGACAGGCCAACCTAGGCAAGCACGGCTTAACCTAACGATCGACCCGAGCGGCTGTTATTATTTAGCCACGAGCTCTTCTAAAATAATCAGCTGTCTTATGTAAAATATCGTTCTGTTTCCATCCATCGTTTGAAGATGATAGACGCAGAATTCTTTTCAATGTTACAAACACATTTAGTGATTCGTTTTGCAAGTGGGCTACTATATACTGACTTGAAGTTTCCATTGTTACCCTAATCAACAGTCTTGCAAAGACCCAAAGCGAAATAATTGCATGAAATAGAATAAACAAAACAACGGTGATTACGACACGCGACTGTGGTCACACGAAGCGAGTAATATTTAATTGGTACCGGATTCGATGTTAACACGCAAATGCAAATTGTCGCTGGCACGATGAAATTACGTGAAATTATTCGAATAGGAAAACTAAAAATGGTATTTTGTTCATGAGTAATAATTCCTTTTTTGTAGATATCCACTAGACTAGATCTTTATTTCAAACTAGCTGTTATTAAAATATGAAAGTTTGAACCGAATTTTGTTAACAAGTTCAAGAGATTTTTTTTTAAACACTGAGTTAGAAGAAATTGAGATTAAGGTTCTAAAAAAGAAAATAAAAGAAAAAATATCTTATTAGAATTAAATAAAAAAAAAAGCTTTTTTTCTAAAATAAAACTTAATTTGCTCTTTATAATCCGTCACAATCAGTCTAGCCGTTTCGGAGATTAGCCGGAACAAACACCTGCCCTTAGTCTTCACAGCTAAACCGAATGGATGTGGCGCAGCGCGGGCGTTTTGGGGTATGTAATTTAGCCGTTCAAAAAGTGCTGATTATCAGCCTAATTTTATATAAATGACTTTTGATTTGATTTTGTTGTTTGGCCGGATACCGAATAACGGACATTCGGCGAACTGCGAGGCCGGATGGCCGGATATCCGGCCGCCGCAGCTCCGGCGGAGAGTAAGTAGTTCTCTGAGGAAAGTTGTGACATGTTTAGCGTCGTATACCTGCGGGGGCAACGCGATTGCACCATTTCGGGCGGTTTCGGGATCATTTATTGTTGTTGTTGTCTTATTTCATGTCCGTTTTAAAGGATATTTTAGAAAATTATGCATACCCGGTATCCGCCAGATAATGAGTTACTATCCGGTATCCGGCCAGATAGTAAAATTTGGGCCGGATAGGCCGGATACAGAATAGTTACCGGATATCCGTTTCATCTCTAATAAAGAAACCAACTAACCTAACACAGGTAGGCCGATCTTGAATATATCGGAGTCATATCTCGGCGCATCTTCAGCGTACACGGAGTTAGGTCCGCCAGAGATGACGATGGCGCGGTACCCAGCCTCCTTCAGATGGTATGCTGGCGTGTCCAGTGGCAGGATATCCGACTCCACGAGTAGCTCGCGGATGCGACGGTCTATTACCTGGGGAAATTGTTTGTGGTTATTTTTTTTGGAAATGGAGCTTATTATAAAGATTGCGATAATTTCATGTACAGTCGGGGTCTTTTCCGCCAGACCATTTTTTTTTTTTCGCTTAAAACATGCGGAGGCGCCGAGCCACGCCCCCTTAAAGTTTGGGCCTATTAGGAAAGCCTCAACTTTGGCGCGCAAAATAACAATACTCTCGTTTGGCGTGCGTCGTCAGTGCGCTCGGCCGATTCGGTATCTTTTCATTCATTATTTCTATACAAAGTCAACGGGGCGGGGCTAGAGAGCGTTTCTATGTTGCGAGTGCAAGCTAAAATAAGCTTAGTGGTGGTCAGGCGGGAGTGTCCTCGATAGTACAGTGTAATAGTTTTCATCGCTTTAATAGTGCTGTTGGTATACATTTTTAAAATTGTCTATGGAAATTGTAATGAAAAATCAAGATGACGGCGTTAGCACAGAATAAATTTAGATCTTACTAAGGCCATACGACAAAAGAATATCTTTTTAAAACCTTGCAGCACTATAGTTTCCACCAGAAATGAGCGAGGATGCGTAGTGAGGGGTACTAACAATATCTGTTCTTTTTCACAGCTTGAGATAGGTTTGAGTTTGATTAGTTCCACACATATCCCTCGCTATACGCGTCCTTGCTCATCTCTGGTGAAAACGCAGCTTTAGGTCCGCTAAATGCGTTTAAAGCTAAAATATTTACGTAAATCATCATTCCAATTTCGTATTTAGTGGTTTGTGGTGCAAATAGGCTGTACTACCAGTTTCTGAATTAAGTAATTGAAGTTTATGATTTATCAAACACATGATATTGAAAGAATCACAAAATAGAGTTTGACTAGTTCTTAAATCAAACACACAAATCAACTGGCAGTTAGTATGTTTCATGAACGAAACTTAATAAGGAGAAACCGTTGAAGTGCCGACGTAAAATACTTTACGATTACCGCGATTAGCCATGAGTTTGAGTTTCCTGAAACTTATTTTGGTTTTTATTTTGTTTATTTTTATTTTTGAATCGCATGAGAAAAATGCGAGGTTCCGATACCTTGAAACAGAAAAATAATATCACGATTATTTTTCCGAAGGTTGAGGCAGATGTGTAGGTACCTATAAGATAAAGCCGGCCGCCTATTGCCAACATCTACTAAGATATGGGAAAACCTAATAAATGCCCAACCTGGGAATCGAACCCAGGACATCAAGCTTAGTAGCGCTTACGACCAACAAGGTAGTTACAGTTACTTACACAGTAATCAATTACAAAACACACAATTTTAATAAGACCAATAAATAATAATTAAAAAACATCATTGACTTGTTATCTTACTAATTCTATCTCTTAGCGAAACTTCTACTAATTATTACGAAATTCGTCGAAATAATTATGCAAACGGAAGTTTTATTTTTGGGACATCTTATCGCGTTGGCGGTAAAGTTATGAAATGTTGACTTTAGATAATTGATTAGCTGGCATTGACCTTAAAAGACACGATAATAATATCTTAGGGGTAATATTGATCGGGCTTGTGGACGGTGGGCTAGCTCGCCGTCCGTCCGTCTCAAGACGACAGGCCGTGTCGACGGCGCGTTCGTGTTCCACGCGCGCCTCAAAGAGAGTCAGCAAAAGGAAGGGGTCCGCAAGGACCGATGCCTGCCGGGGTTGCGGAACTGTTCGAGATACCGTGGCCTCGGAATACAAAGGGCGATGAAGTAACATGGATGGGTTTTAGACAGTAAAAGTCTGACACTCCCTCCTGCTCCGCCCAGAGCGGGAGGAGTCATTTGATGGTTTCCCATCCGAAAAAAGAAAAAAGAAAGGGGTAATATTGATTGATTGATTTCATTTTATGATCTTTATATGTAGGTAAGTTGGTTTAACGAACGAGGGCGGAAATATTTTACGTACGATGCAAACCACGTGGCACTGCAATTAGTATAATCTATGGAAATAAGAAAAATATCTGTTACAACTGCTGAATTTCTTTACCAGTTTGCGTTGCTTGCAGATTAGTTCCTCAGAAAAGGGTACAGTTTCGAGAAGCATTTAGCGTTAGTTGGATATGCAAACAATCCAATCAGTGAACTACTTTTTCTCAAGATGACGTCAGCTGGACGAAGACACGCGACGCCCGAATAGTCCGCTCCTTCAAATGCTCAAGTAACTTACACATAGGTTCACCATTTCTAAATTTAAACGTCCTAACAAAATGCTGCACAGTTACTGATAAGTCTGTGCTTTTAGATCTTTCTTTTTTTGGTAGGTGTTTAACTTCTTTATGTTTCTTAAAATCTCTTAAAGTCCGGTCAAAAGATACGAAAGTGGGGACAGAGGTAATACCCTACTTGTACTATCGAGGACATTCCCGCCTGACCACCACTAAGCTTATTTTTGCTTGCACTCGCAACATAGAAATGCTCTTTAGCCCCGCCCCGTCGACTTTGTATAGAAATAATGAATGAAAAGATACCGAATCGGCCGAGCGCACTGACGACGCAAGCCAAGCGAGAGTTATTGTTATTTTGCGCGCCAAAGTTGACGCTATCCTAATAGGCCCAAACTTTAAGAGGGCGTGGCTTGGCGCCTCCGCATGTTTTAAGCGAAAAAATTTAAAAATAGTCAGGCGGAGAAGACCCCGACTGTACCTTGAGCAATGTTAACCATACAGAAAAGTCTTTTCTTTCTTTATTAATTACCTTCCCATATTGAGATCCAGCATCCAATATGGCGACCTTGTCACGTCCGTGTGTGGCACCGTTGGTACTCCGGAACTGCCCATCTGCAGTGGCTGTGTGCATCTCGCCAACTCGCCAGCAGCACTAGGTGGTAAATAAAATATATAATATATCTACACTAATATTATAAACAGGAAAGATTTGTATTTTTGTGTGTGTGTATGTTTGTAATGAATAAACTCAAAAACTTCTGCGCCGATTTCAAAAATTCTTTCACCATTAGAAACCTACATTCACCCTGAGTAACATAGGCTATATTTTATCCCCGTAACCCCACGGGAACGGGAACTATGCGGGTGAAACAGCGTGACGTCCGCTAGTAAAAAATATTTTAGTAATATTTTAATTTAAATTTGGGATAAAAGACCTCCATCGCTGCAGTTCATTCCTCAGCCGCCAATTGACGTCATTATGGCATAGCTCCAAATGAATAAATAATTACTGGAGGAATTTAATTAAGGTTCGCCATCCTTAAACACACAAGGGCGCGTAAATGTCTGCGGAACATTTACGAAAGAGTCGGCCATTCGACACAGTCATAAAATTCGCACCTAAAGCGCCGAAATTAAAGGAAAAGTTTCACGCAAATTGTTTTAATCGAGTGTCTTGCATTCGCCTATAATGCAAGAATCACATGGTCATAATAGTCTTGATAACTCAGGCATGTAGAGTTATCTGGAAGTGTTGCTAATGAAATTAACTAGTTTAGTTAGGTCAAATTACATTATGTCCATGGATGGACTGTGTGAATGATAAAATGGCTATAGTCTGTCATTAACCCGCATACATTTATTCAAATACATAATTCCGAAAACAGAAATAATGACATAAACTTGTCCCGAAACTACCTTTATCGTGATCCTTGAGTTTTTCTAGTAATAAAAAACGATTCATAATGTATTGTTGGGGTACCTACGCAGACAAAATTAAGGAAAGAGCAATGACCTTTATTCCCTACTTAAATGGCGCAGACTATAGAAAGGAGGTGACTGCTGAGATGCCAAGTGATAGACAAGTTTGGAAAAAGAAGACATGTGTGACTGACTCCAAATAAGTTGACAAAAGGAAGGAGAAGGATGTACTTATTTTACATGATGTCTAAAGTTCAACTAAGTGGAAAATAGCAGTATTGAGAAAATTAATCTATATATATAAAAGAAAGACGGGTTTGTTACATCACTTATAACTCGAGATCTGCTGGATCAATTTTCATGGTTTTTGTTTCGTTGGAATTGTCTCCGCCCAGAATAGCAGAATACATTTTAAAAACAATGACAAAAAAAAAATGGTGAATAAACTTTTGTCTGTATTTTTTTAAAATAAATTACGTAGGTAGTAGGTAGGTAGTAGGTAGGTAGTAGGTAGGTAGCTCATGTGACGCAGACGAAGTTGCGCGGGTCAGCTAGTTATGAATATATTAAACTAGCTGACATCGCGCAGTTTCACCCGCGTAGTTCCCGTTTCCGTAGGAGTACGGGGATAAAATATAGGCTATGTTACTCAGGGTGAATGTAGCTTTCTAATGGTGAAATATTTTTTGAAATCTGCACAGCAGTTTTTGAGTTTATTCATTACAAACACACACACAAAAATACAAATCTTTCCTTTTTATAATATTAGTGTAGATGTTGGAATATGATTTATAATCACTGCCTATCTTTTCTCTAATTGTATGATCTTTATTTGTTCAATAAATTCCAAGGCTGAAATATTGAGTTACTTATTACAATATAGTAACCGGTCTATTAAATGCCTATTACTAGACAATGAAAGTAGTTTCATATCAGTGAGTAATTGCTGATTATTGCACTTAGTTGATTAACCTATTTGCTCAATTACCCATAGCCAATAATTGTGTACATTGTGAAAAATATCAAGGTTAATGTAAGTTTATTTGGTAGTGAAATAAGACAAACTAAGCCCTTTGGTTTGTTTATGTTTGATCATAATCATTGTCTTTTCTTGACTCAATAACAAAAAGCATAAAGTAAATTGAGTATCAAGAGACAAGTATCTTTAAAATGTTGTCATTTATTAGTTTAATCATAATCATTTTTATTTGCAATAAGTATGGTACATTATGGTCATACAGTCAGTTGAAGCTAATACATAGTCAGATTTAGATGACATGCAAAATTTTACAACACAACATTTATTATAGTTACATTAATTACTGTAAAATAATAAAATATGTGTGCACACAGTTGTTACCTAGTTACCTTGAAGAAAAAGTTCCTAAATCCATACATTACAATGCAAAAAACAAGTCCACAGTACATCCAAAAATATTTATGAACATCATTGTCACACTACACTATAGCATTAAAAATTAAACTAGCACTGCACCAATGTCTTTTTTAAACCACATAAACAATTAAAAAGAAAAAAAAAAAGAAAATATTTTAATTCAATATAAAACCTCTATACACAAAAACCGTGTTGTGCTTTCATTAGTCTATGTTGTCAATGGTTATTTATAGAAAGCTTCCCACGTGAAGTGTAATTGCATACAAACATTTGTGACGTTTGTAGCTATAGTAAATTTTGGGCAACAACTTGATATCTATATGTATATTATGTATAGTTTTACACATAAATATATCAGTAGACAAATGATTAGCTATAATATGTAGGCTGTGGTTTAAAGTAATCATGGCCTATGTTGTATGTATTTCAGACCAAAATAGTAGGGTCGTTTCGCCGGTATCGCGACCACCTTCAGTAGGCGACCATTTGACGGACTAAGTTTCTTTAAATCAAGATAATAGTATTTGTAGAGGTAACCTAGATAAAAAATAAATCTAACGTGCTTTATAAATAATTATGAAATAAGAATTAACACAGTTTAAAACAAATGGGTTAACCCAGAGCCGAAAAAAAATTGCTCAGTGCGCGTCTTGATTCCGCGAGATGATATGATACCGCGAGTTGGAAAAAAAATAACACGGCGCGCGGCGCTCAAAGCTAAGTTTTATTACTTATTTCATATTTTACACACAATTTAGATGTTAAATTATACAATCGATAAGTTTTGCTTATTATTTAGTTGTATTTTGCTACTTTTTAACTTATTATTAAAATAAAATCCCGTGGTCGGTAACCGAAATGCTTATTTATCAAAAACGTTAGATAGCGACCACATGGTCGCAAACCGACGAGAACCGCATTATTTTGTTTTGATTAATATGATCGTAATGCTTCATACAGGACTGTTACAATTTTTAAGGTAGCATTGTAAAAGGTTTTCTTTGTAGTACTTTGGTAAGCGACCACCAGTTTCTTTGAAAGAACTTTGTTTAATTTAAGTACAAAATTGGGTGGTCGTAAATCAAAATAATCGAAATAAAGACATTGGTTTCCGGCCACCATAATTTTGTATGAGAAAAATAACGGCCGCTAACAGAAATAAGTATGAAAGTTCATTGAGTATGCGACCACGTCTGATTTTTTTAATTTGTTTGGTTAATGAAATGTCCGGTTAATAATTATTTTAGCAAGCGGTTGTACCTAATCTGTCGAAAACTAAATATTATTATTTTTCAGTTTAAAACAAAATGAGTCATAAAAACAACAATAAATATTATAATATTTTTTTTAGATGGAGCTCCCCTAATAATTAAAAGTCAAAAAATAAAAAATAAAGAGACTGTCCAGTACCTACACTGAAGAAGCCCTGAAAAAAGCTTTCGATGATATAAAATAATATTATACCAGATGACTAGAAAATATTGATGTTGATTATTTTTAAATGTACATATAATTTAGGATATTGTTTGACTAATGAATGTTAATTCTATTACAACAAAGTATGATTAAGTTCCTACGAAATGTAAGATTGTTATTTTTAATTAAAAAAAAATATTACACCAAAATAATGATTCCCATATTTGTTTTTATTAACGAGGTAAAAATTAAAATATTTTTAAAGCGATTATAATTGTTTTAATGACATATTTTTCATATTAAAATAGCGGTCGCAAACCAGCACACTGGTGGTCATAAACTGATAAAAATGGTCGTAAACCGACGTTTTCGCTATATTTTCACTTTTTCAGCATTTTATAAATATTTTTGTATGAATGTATTTTATTTTATGTATTGTATCCAAACTAGATTATGTTTGGGACAAATTCACATTAACAAATACTATTTTGCGTGTAGACAACATTTTTTTTTCCTCATCTGAAGTGGGGAACTCAGCTAACTGGTCGCTAACCGGCGCAATGACCCTACTAACATTTGAATCAACATGACTGTGTAACTATTTGATTGAAAAAATCAATAAAGATAAAATATATTCATGAATATTATTGAATTGTTGAATTAGTGCAGATTGAATTGAATGTTTCAGTTACAGATTGTTACAATTCCAAAATAACTTGGAATTTATAAATAAAATAAAGATCAATCAATCAAAACAGTCAGTGTTTTTATATCTTGTTGAAAAATGATAAGCACTATAAACATACAACATAATTGGTACTTTTCATACAGAAAAATGTTCCAATAGAAATAATTTGAAAATACATACCAAGGAATCAGAAGTGTATGGACCAGAGGCCACAATGAAACTAATAAAAATTCATAAGGTTAACCAAATAAGGTTATCAATACACATTTCTGATAAGAATTGACCATACAACATTATACCATAACTGATGTAATAAACAATGTGTATTGTTTTTCAAAAAGCAGAACAAGAACACAAAGTCATGTGGCGCAAATTAGTAAATAATTTTAAACAAAGAACATTACAATACTCACTTTTCTAAAAATGCAAAACATGGCAATGGTGTGGCATTGAATTCACACATTATTTTCGAAAGAAGATGATCCACGATTGATCGATAACATAAAAGATAAGGTTAAGATAAAAACCAAGATTTTTGTGTTGAAAAACTAGAATTGAGTACCAATCGCATACCGGGGACAACGCGTACTCACTCATACTTACTTACCGCCTATATTTCAAACGCTCGTTCAACTCAGTTGGGCAATTATCCAATGCATACTAACCGCATCTGATTAAATGTAAAACAGTGCGTAATACAATGAAAATGTTAAATCAAACCGGGCTTTGACATTAGGTTGTGGGTCATAACCGGAGGGACAGACTGAAGCAGCCATTTCTTTTCATATAAATTACAGTCAAATCAAACAAAGTTCTGTTTCATAGTTTTTCACACTTACCTAAAAGAAAATATTCGCTAGTTCAGAAGAATATGTTCATGGAAAACACGAAAAAATGTGATTCTCCATTCAGCACTACGAAATCTACGAATACAAAATTTTAGTACTGAAATGAACTGTCAGGTGGCGCACGGTACATAACATTGTCAATGCATTCATGCGTTAGATTTTATTAGAATTTCAAAATAATTTTGTATAGTCATAAAATCCGCTAATAAGAGAAATTAATAACTTAATCAAAGGTTTTATTTGTTAGTTAAATATAACAGCAGAGAGTAATAAAAGGAAATAAAAAGTGAGTGCTGAATATTTTCTTATTTTGAACGCACTATTTATTTTGCTTGTCATCGCTAAATGCGGTTCTTTCCACAAAGTATTTTTATCTAAATGCGCACAATTACTAAACGATAATAACAAAATATTTAAGCTTTTTTGTTGCACTTAGTGCAAATCAAAAACTTAAACTTAGTCTAGTAGCATTTTCTATCTATTTTGAAATAAGGTAGATTAAGACATTTTCACATAATGAAATATGAATAAACCACGTGTTACTGCGTGAAATGGAAACTTTTAGTCACCCGTTTCGTTACACGCATATTTTGCTCACCTAATGAATATGTTACACTTATGTTGATAACATAATCAAATGCTGGCTAAACCCACAAGCACGTAAAAAGGAGTGACACATAAAAAAAAAAAATATTGATTTGATGACGAACGAGCGACGAGCGTTCGTTCGTCTTTGTGAGTTTATTCTGATAAATCAGTTTATTTGTTAGAAAAACTTCAAAATGCCGGACCATCTAGGAGATGATATGCGTAAACTCAAAGATACTACAGAGGAGCCAGAAAAAGAAATCAAATGTAAGTAATAATAGATGCATCATCCACTTGCAGTTACCTACTCCGACCATAACCCATGAACAAAAGTTACCGCTGTAGTAACAGAAGAAATAATCACGAATTATATGTTTCAGCTCTCGATGAAGGAGATATAGCGCTTTTAAAGTCATATGTAAGTAAAATAAACAAGTATTTTCTAGTGGGGAAAGGATATTGATGACTGGCATTTTTTTCATTTCTTTACTTTTTTTAAATGTCTATTTAATTTGTAGGGCCAAGGACAATACACGAAGATCATCAAGGAGGTTGAGGATGGCATACAGACTGTGATGAAGAGGGTTAACGAGTTAACGGGGATCAAGGAGTCAGATACTGGGCTGGCTCCACCTGCCTTATGGGATCTTGCAGCAGATAAGCAGACCCTCCAGAATGAGCAGCCATTGCAGGTATTTCCTTTATTTTTTTTTGACAACAAATTGGCTAATGGATTCAAATAATAAAATGCCTAATAATAACAATAACACGGAATATTCTCACTAAACCTTATAAAATTAGGCTGGGCCATGATTCAATCTATTTTCTTTCCCAGCTCTTGTATAACCAACATTTTTGTCTAGAATTGTATCTTATATTGGGGTGGTGTCCACAACTCTTTGTTGAAGGTGCTTGACGTCCACAACTCAACGTTCAAAGCTCATATTTTTGGTTGAATGTGCTTATATCATGAACTGTCGAGCCGACTGATTTGGTCAGGACCCTATTGTGTCTACTTCGTGGATAGATCATGGGTTAAAGTAATGTTTTGGAGGTATCAAAACAAACCAGTTTATTAAAATTAATCGAATCGATGGAGGATAAGTCGTTTATTTTAATAAATATTGGGTGGAGTATTCAGTAAACATCCTATACTAATGGGGTCAAGCTCCTTGTTCTAATACATCTCTAGTTGCAGTGGTGCACGCTAATGCAAAGATTTAAATTGTTAGACTTTCTAGCTAGACATTGGTGTCGATTCTGTTGTCCACAAACTAAACTTAATTTAGGTTATTGCTATCTTTTACTAAAAAGAAGTGCGAGAAAAGGACGGCTGTAGCTATGAACTAAGTTAGAGATGTCAAACTAACTGATGCCTTGCGCTTCACTGTGTTTTTAGTCAACATGTTTTTACGTGCACCCTTCGTTTGTATGGAAATATTAGTTCCAATTAAATTTGACAGCTCTAAATTACGTTCGTCTCTTTCTCGTTTTATTAGAGAGAAAAAGATAGCAATAGTCTAAATTAAGTTTAGTTTGTGCACAACAGAATCGATACCATTAAAATATTTAGAAGATGGTCATATTTCCAAGATAATTTCAATTGGAGATAGTTCTGTCATACTCAAAATTCGGACTGTAGTTTCTGCTTTGGCCATCTTCAGCCAAACCTGCTTAGCCCACCTCCGACCAAACCTGCTTCGGGCAAAATGGGCCGAGGTTTTGGCTGAAGCCAAAGGTTTGTAGTAGGTAGTGAAAGCGAATGAACTGTTACGAAGGCGCGAGAGTGCGGCGGGTGGTAGTAGAAGAAACACGCGGGGACAGGGGTCACACATTTCGAAGTATGTTATTATTTTTTGTTATTAAAATAATAAAATAAATAATAAATAAATATAGCTGGACATTACACACAGCGCCATCTAGTGCCACACTAAGCAACGAGGCTTGTGTCGTGGACACCAGATAGTTGATATACTACATAGATACTTAAAACGTAAAGCTAAGCAGAACACAATTTTAAACGTAATGTCTTGACTGTATAATGTATAAACCGGACACTTCAAAAGAAAAGTAGTATAGAATCCTCTGTTCAGTGTTCATTACAATGTTTTGTTTGTTACAGGTAGCGAGATGCACAAAGATCATCAATGCGGACTCAAACGACCCGAAGTACATAATCAACGTGAAGCAGTTTGCGAAGTTCGTCGTTGATCTCGCCGACTCTGTCGCTCCCACTGATATTGAAGAAGGGATGAGGGTCGGGTAAGTTATATTTTTATTATTAAGTAAGTAAGTATGTAAGTTTTATGATTTATATAGAAAAACTGTTATAGTAGTCGTAGTCTCTTGGTACTTGGTTCGTCCGATGACGCCCGAAAACGGACGATCAACCGTCGAATCAGAACTTGTTGGGATTTCTCGCCAGTCTGCCGGCGGCTACACTTCTACAGTGCAAATTGAGTGTATTTATAGTTAAAGGAGATTGACCATTTTTGTATGGACGTTGGACCAAGTGCTGCCCAACATTGAATCATAGTGCATAATGTTCCTTAGACTAGCTAGTCTGTAACCCAAATTGCTTCAGAATCTATCCGAGGAGTATTAAGAAAAATATATACAGGGTGTAAAAGACCTCATCACGAAGCCGTCAACTAAGCATTCTGTACACCAAACTAAGTAACTTTACGCAAAAATTATTGCTGGGAGGCGACTTTTTTTTGGGGTGAAAAGTCATGTTTTGTGATAAACTCAATGTAACGCACTCAAAACATTGTGCTGATGGATGGATTGAATAGTACGGGGGTCGTTTAGGTGTTTAAAGTAAAAATCTTATATTAAAAACTTGTATTTAAAAAAAAACCTGTCAAAAAGTTGCAACTTTGACCCCCAATATCTCCGTAACTAGAAGGTTCTCAGGTATAGCGTACAACAAAAAAATGATCGCATTGACGAGGACAACAAATGCCTCTCGGCTTCGTTAAGAGATGATTTACATCCTTTATTGATATGTTTAACATTGATGAAAAATCATAACCATCAGCTTATTTTCTATTAAACTTACACTGTCACTTAAGGGAAGATATCCCGTAAGTGACAGTATAAGTTTAGTTTTAAATCGTGAAAGCTTAAAACAGTGTTTGAGCTTATTTAAAAATAAAAGACAGTGTATTATAAACAATGAATTATATTATTATAACAACACTGTTAAGGACAGTCAGAGTCGTAGTTCGTGATATATAATGACAGCCGCTCGGGTCGATCTTTAGGTTAAGCCGTGCTTGCCTAGGTTGGTTTGTGGATGGGTGACTCTCGCTGTGATTTTGTGGTACAGATCGACCAACTTCTCTAGGAATGGAAAATCGAGGTAGCGCTATACAAAGCTGTCATTTTCATATATAACTAACAATAACCTAAATACCCATTAAAGCAACCAAAAACTTTCAAGTTTTTAGTTACTGTATAATCCCGTCGAGGATGTATTTTTTAATTTTTTTTAATATCTCTTCATGTAAGTAAGGATAAAAATATTCCCATACCTGGGCAGCATTTGCTCCAGATTGGTCAATCTCCTTTTGTTGTCATCTTCCTCTAAACGACTATAGATCTTGAAAAATTAATTAGTTGTGTTTATAATATCAATCCTGTGGAATAAACATTTAAAAAATTACAATAATCGAGATGTATAGAAACGGCTATGGGCTGAAGTTGCATCGGAAATGGATATAGCGGTTCCAGAGATAAAAAAAAAATCACATAATACTGGCAACGTCCAGTGGGGAGGCTAACTGTGGAACTAATGGCGCCAGCATAGTTGGTACCCAAACATCGTCATTGGTTGAAACGGTGATAATGTCATTTTATATTTCAAAATAGCTTAACCTCATTGGTCAGATTGAGACCAGCTATGGTGGCGCCATCTGAGATTTACTTTGCTTTAGCCACCCCATTTCGGCACAAGTACTGTAAGTTGCAGTGTAAGCACATACACGTCCGAAATAAATTTGTTTTTTTATTTTTATTTAAAGCAATTTTGCTTGTTCCTTAAGTAGGTATGACTTGATGCGATGATTTCTTTTGTCTCGCTGAGATATTTAAGTTGCTAATGCTTTCAAAGTAGACCTGCCAGTGCTTTATACCAATTATTTTGAAATTAGAAAGCCTTTTTTGCTGCTTTTTTTTAAACATGACGAAAATATTTGTGGACTTGTCACCCTGGGCCCTGGAAGCCGTTACGTAGGATTTAGCATCCAAACTTGTTCACTTAAGTTCAAGAAGTTCAGTAACTTTCCGATGTATCGTTATTGCAGCAATCACGACAGATTTGCTGTCTATTATTGAAGGGTTCTCTAAAAATGGAAAAAAATAAAAACATTTTTTAAACTTTTTTTTTGTGTATATTTTTTTGCGGGGTCAGCTCGTTTTAAGATATATCTTGAAGACAATAAGTACTATAGATATTTTCGTCGTCTTAGTCATTATTAAAAGGAGAGGTACATGGTGGTTGTTTTGAGCATTGGCAACTTCTGCGCCAACTCTCCAAGATTATACTTAGGTTCACTGACAGGAGTCTTATATGGACGAGCTTCATATCAGATTATACCTTGAACCACAAATATATTATATTGTTATTTAAATGTTCAAGTTAGATGGAATGGTAGAATTGTATCAATGTCCAAGAGACATTACAAAAGCTTTAAGTCGCTTTTGTTACAAAAGCTCATTTTCGTCACAACTTTTTGAGAGAGAGTAACATTATATTGGTGTGTAAAGCACGGTTTTCACCACGAAAGAGTAAGGCCCAGCGCACACCGCTGGAGGCGCAGCGGAGCGCATTTGAAGACAACAATTTAATATAAAACTTAACTACCTTGATATACGGTCAATATAAGAATAAATTCGCACTCGGTGCTCGGAGCGCCCTCAAGCTACTACAAGGGCATGCGCGCGACCGTATATCAAGGTAGTTAAGGTTTATATTAAATTGCTGTCTTCAAATGCGCTCCGCTGTGCCTCCAGCGGTGTGCGCTAGGCCTAATGAGTCAGTTTCATGAAATAGGTTTGCGATTCCACCAAGATAGAGTTTAGTCGTCTGATTCCCACCGCTAAAGAGAAATGAAACAGAATGAGCAGAGCTAGCTCATTTTTACTCTTATAGCCCGCTGATTCATCTCCGCTCGATAAACAATTAACTTACAGGTCCACTCAAATCTGTGTGGTTCATTCTTCAAAAGACCATCTCAGACACTAATCTGCATAGTCCTCATGTGAATTGAGCAAGATTATGTCTGGACTTCAAAAGAGACTATACCTCTGAGTTTGTTTCGGCTGTTTCTTCTCAGAGTAGTCAGGTACGAAACACCGGCCCCACCTAATTAAAAAAAAAATGACGTGTTTGTAAAAACCTACTTGCAAAATAAACATCATTTATCAACAACAACAACAACTGCCCATAACGTCCACTGCTGGACACAAGCCTCTCCCATGATAGGAGGAATTTGCCGTAATCTCCACGCTTGGCAGGCGGATTGGAGATCGCAGTGATGAAAGACTAACAGAAAACGCTGCTGCCCATTCTCAGGTCTACAGAGGCGCAAGGTGTTCTGCCTCAGACATTAGTCGCCTTATACGACACCCGTCAGTGTAATGGGTTGGTTCTATTCTACTCTGCCGGATACCACACGGCCAATCATGGCCATCATTTATCATTATCATTTAACTAAAACCTGCCTTATCCCCATCAGTGTGGACCGCAACAAGTACCAGATCCACATTCCCCTGCCGCCGAAGATCGACCCAACGGTGACCATGATGCAGGTTGAGGAGAAACCGGATGTCACCTACTCCGACGTCGGAGGATGCAAGGAGCAGATTGAGAAGCTCAGGGAAGTCGTTGAGACTCCACTTTTACATGTGAGTTGATTTTAAAACTTGACGGAATTTTGCGGAAAACATTCTTCTGCCCTTTTTTTATTTATTTAGGTAACCAACAGCGATACGTATAAAATTATTTTACAAAATATGCGTGTGACAGTTATTATGGCCAATTATAGGTTTTCCTGTATAACTGGGATTTATGTATAATATATCCCAGTTATAGTCGTGTAGAACTCGCTGTGTGTGACAGGCAGCCAGCGAATTGTCGCTGCGATCATTATTTGCAGCGAATGCACTCGCAGCGAGTATTCGCTGTGTGTGACCGCCTCCACGAGCGAGCGAATCGCGGCGATTGAACGTATTTCTAAACGAAAATATCGCCGCGATTCTCTCGCTCGTGGGGACGGCCCAAAAGAGAGTGTATAGAAAAACGCGGCAAGGATGTCATGTCAAAATATCTACTTTTACGCGGGCGCTTCGTAAGATCTTCCATGATGACTGAAAGCTCCGCAGTACTAATACAATTTTAAATTTCTTAACAGCCCGAGAAATTCGTGAAGCTTGGTATCGAGCCCCCCAAGGGGGTGTTGTTATTCGGCCCCCCCGGTACCGGCAAGACTTTGTGTGCGAGAGCAGTCGCCAACAGAACTGATGCCTGCTTCATCCGAGTCATTGGTGAGTAGCTACATGAATAATAATAATAATAAATATCGCTGGACATTAGACACAGCGCCATCTAGTGCCACACTAAGCAACGACGCTTATGTCGTGGACACCTGATAGTTGATACACCACATAGATACTTTTTGTTTGTAAATACATACTTATTATACATACTAGCTGACCTGCGCAACTTCGTCTGCGTCATATAATATAGCTTTTAACATGTCATTTTGTGCATTTAATTATTTTGTGCATTCAATTACGAAACGAAAAAACCTTTTAAAATCAATATTGCTTACCTCCCATAACATACGGCGTGATAATATGTACCCTAAATCCTTCCTTGGTTTACAAATAACAATTTTGCTGAATTTCAATTCAATGTATCCAGTAGTTTTGGCGTGAAGCCGTATCATACACATAGACAAAAAGACAAAAATTCTAAAAAGTCACTTTTTGTCATCAGTTACGTTTTTCTAACAAAAGCCACTTATTTTTTCTTGAAAATTCTCAATGTACAGTTTTTCTTTCGTTACTGTTTTATTATATGTATAGATAAACCATGACTCGGAAACAAATGTCCATGCTCATTACACAAACATTTGCTCCTACCGGGATTCGAACCCGGGAGCCCAAGAACGTAAGGCAGCCCCACTACCGCTGCGCCATTCAGGTCGTAAATTGACTCGATACTAGACCAATAATAGTTCTGAAAATTACATCACTATCACTACATATTATAAAACAAAGTCCCCCGCCGCGACTGTCTGTCCCTATGTATGCTTAGATCTCTGAAACTACGCAACGGATTTTGAGATAGATGATAGAGTGATTCAAGAGGAAGGTTTTAGTATATAATTTGTCAAGCGGGCGAAGCCGCGGGCATCACCTAGTAAATCTTATTAAACAAGGCGCCCGCGTCTGTCTGTCCCTATGTATGCTTAGATCTTTAAAACTACGCAACGGATTTTGATGCGGGTTTTTTTTAATAGATAGAGTGATTCATGAGGAAGGTTTTAGTATATAATTTGCGGGCGGGTGAAGCCGCGGGCATCAGCTAGTTAAATATAGAACGGCTTCCAGTTTAACCGGATGCAGCTGACCTCCACAACCCAGTTAGTATTGGGTAATACGATACTCCTTGGTAAGACTGCATTTCGACGGCGAAGTGCCAGTATCACATAACTGACTAAGTCAAAACTTTACACAAACTAAAAAAAGTTTAACTTCTTAATAAATTAAAAAAAGTAGCTAATGTATTAATTAATTTAGAATAATAACAATGTATGTATTTTTTAAAGTTAGTTAGGAGGTAATGCCATAAAATAGACATGTTGGTATAGTTGAGAGGTATTTCCACATTTTAATTGAATGCTGTTGCAATTAATATAGACTTAGGAGTAAAACATACGAATAACGCCTTTAAATTCAAAACGATGAAAAAGTGAATTTCTCGAAAAATGTCAGTTACAGGGGGTATTGGCACTTCACCGTCGATTTATCTTTAGATTTCACTAAAACATGTGAATAACGCCTTTAAATTCAAAACGATAAAAAGATGAATTTCTCGAAAAATGTCAGTTAGAGGAGGTATTGGCACTTCACCGTCGATTTATCTTTAGATTTCACTAAAACATGCGAATAACGCCTTTAAATTCAAAACGATAAAAAGATGAATTTCTCGAAAAATGTCAGTTAGAGGAGGTATTGGCCCTTCACCGTCGATTTATCTTTCTTTTTACTAAAATATGTCTTCGATCTTAGGTTCGGAGCTGGTCCAGAAGTATGTAGGTGAGGGAGCCCGTATGGTGCGAGAACTGTTCGAGATGGCGCGCAGCAAGAAAGCATGTCTTATCTTCTTTGATGAAATTGACGCTATTGGCGGTGCCAGGTGAGAAATCTATACTAATCTATACTTCTATACTAATATTATAAAGAGGAAACCTTTGTATTTTTGTATGTTTGTATTGAATAGGCTCAAAAACTACTGGACCGATTTCAAAATTTCTTTTACCATTACTTAGAGGGA
Organism: Xestia xanthographa; assembly: GCA_905147715.2. NCBI lineage: Eukaryota > Metazoa > Arthropoda > Insecta > Lepidoptera > Noctuidae > Xestia > Xestia xanthographa. The sequence goes on along the minus strand of LR990660.1, from coordinate 6,879,424 downwards.
TTCTTCCGAATCCGTATAGGCTATATTTTATTCCCGTAATCCCACGGGAACGGGAACTACGCGGGTGAAACCGCGTGACGTCCGCTAGTTATTTATAAATCAATACTAGAAAGGAGAATGACGAGATTGCATGTAATTCGGGACCCAGTGATATGGGTAGCGTACATTCTGGAAACTTATGAATAGTTAAAGAATGACTTAAGACTAACAGAAAAGCAAATGGAAAGTAGGTTATAGAAGTTGGGAGAAAAAAGATATGAAAGGTAGAAGATTATAACCTAACTTAAGGTACGGACTTATTGGTTATTATGTAGTAGTAGAATGGCATAAAATAGCTTTTATCTATATTCCACGTAACCGTTGAACCGTATATATAAAAAGTACTCTGTGCGTTGAACACAAACAAACAATAGAATGATCCACAGAGTATGTCCACAGATGAATTTGACACTGACGTTCCATTTATCAGTTGTAAGAAGGTAAATGTCAAACGTTGCGTTCAGAAACTGCATGACGACTTATTTTTATATAAATTAAAATCATTCGTAACTTTTAATTCCCATCATCTAGTAACTCAATATTTTTTATATATAACTCTGATAAACTCTTTACTATAATTAATATAAATTTTTAAATTAAGTGGGTCCAACCTTGCCGTTTTAAAATACGTTTTTTTGCCGCGATTTTAGAGTTTATACAGTTAATGTTGTTCAAAAAAATGACTAAGAGGTTTCAAGTTGTTTCTGTTGGTTACTTTTGTTAGTTTGTTGTTATTTGTAATAGGAAATATGCATGGGATACAAAACTCTTTTAAGGGTTCCGTACCCAAAGGGTAAAAACGGAACCCTATTACTAAGATTTCGCTGTCTGTCCGTCTGTCCGTCTGTCCGTCTGTCCGTCTGTCTGTCACCAGGCTGTATCTCATGAACGTGAACGTGACAGCTAGACAGTTGAAATTTTCACAGATGATGTATTTCTGTTGCCGCTATAACAACAAATACTAAATATAGTCAATGGTACGGAACCCTTCGTGTGCGAGTCCGACTCGCACTTGGCCGGTTTTTTTAAATTAAAAATGCCTTGTATTGGTCCATAAAAACATTGTGGTACACTTATTTAAGTTGCTAATACATCACTTATTTTACAATTTATTGTTTGATGAAGCATGTTTTTGGTGAAACGGACCGCACTCTCAAAACGCGTCGTCCTCGATAACGCCGGTAGTGACGTCAAAGTCTATATGTCAAAAAAACACTTTTATTTGAAAAGTGCTTAAAGTTTCCCTAGATTTTATTATAATATTGTTATTGCATCTTTTACTTGATTTTAGCACATACAATTGGTAAAAATATTCTATTAAGGGTAAAAACTTTGCTATAAACAAGGCAGATTGTGGTAAACGTCGTCACATCATGGCCGCGACAGTCACGGACGTTTGAACTGTAATAGAAAATTGCAGGTGTTTAATATTATTATTAAGCGACAAGCAGTAGTTGAACTTAATTTTTAATACTTTTCTTGGGTTGACAGTACTGTATTTTATTGATTTAAGTGAAGAAAAAATTACTTACGGATTCCCTATTGTGATTGTGTAATAATACAGTCTTTTTTCTTTTTTTTTCGGATGGGAAATCATCAACTGACTCCTCCCGATCTGGGCGGAGCAGGAGGGAGTGTCAGACTTTTACTGACTAAAACCCATCCATGTTCCTTCATCGCCCTTTGTGTTCCGGGGCCACGGTATCTCTTTCGAACAGTCCGGGAGCCCCGTAATAATACACCCTTAGGTTAATTATATTAAATATTGAATCCTTCCTTTAGATTCGACGACGGTGCTGGTGGCGACAACGAAGTCCAGAGAACTATGTTGGAGCTAATCAACCAGCTCGACGGTTTCGACCCTCGCGGTAACATTAAGGTATGTACACTTGTACAGGTAATCAGGACAAACTATGTGTATCGGTAATCATGGTATCTTCGAAAATACGAACGCTTGATGTTGCGACCATGAAAACGCAAAACGCAAGAAGTGAGTTTTCGAGAAGTTGTCGGAAAATTGTCGTTGATTGGAGGAGGCTTCAAGAAATGTAACTGCCTCAAAAAACGCTTGTCCTAGAAATGCGCTTGCAAGTCATCAGGATTGCTTTGTAATTCCAAATGCTATAACAGCGCTCCGTGTCCAACCATCACTGGTAAAACCTAGTACTTATGTAGGTACTAAATTCAAATGGTAAAAGCCCGAAATAATCGTTGTTTTTTTAAGTAAATTCTTACATTTACCAACTCGTGTTGGTAAATCCTAAATTTAATTGGTAAAACCGAAGATTAACCAATAATCGGGCTGAAAAAAAACTTCATACAAACCGCGCAATGATAGTACCTTACTACAAAACGCAGCAAGATCAAAAGTTATAGGCTTAATACAACAATACAGTAAGGGTCAATTCACACTGAAATGGCAGCGGTCGGCAGCGCAGTTTCACTGCCAAACCATTTTATGCTTTATCTCTATTAGGAAATGGAAAGAAAGAAAAACCATTTATTAGCCCGCACAAGACAATACACAAGACATGAAATAAAAAGATGGTGAAGTTATCACTACACTAATAAAAATTAAACAGAAAAAAAAACATAAAATAATTTAAAAAAAAACGAAATTGGTCCTGTACGAAGCCAAAAGGCCCCCTATCTAAGCATGGTGCTGTAATATTAAAAAACGTCACAACGCTGGTATTCTGATAGGGCCCAAAGTGAAAGTGATGCCACGGTCAGATACGGATAAGATTTAAAAAAAAAAAGTGTAGACGAATAAATAATACATTTATGTGGAGTATAATAATTAGAATAAATACGAAGAAAATAATAATTACATCTACGCCCGCCCGTGTAACCATACTGTTCGTCAATCTGTGCCATGACTTGAAATACATAGTATCGTTTGAAAGACGCGCGGCCGCTCGCGGCCCGTCAAAGCAGCGCATTACAGCTAAGTGCTAGACGCAGCTGGCCGCTGCCGATCGCTGCCAATTCGATGTGAATTGACCCATAAACGCCACATTTTGAGACCTTCGAGTAGTTTCAACTTGAGCGAAGGTGCAATTTACTGAGACCTCTAGTGCAAACTGGCAAAGCTATTACTAGATCGACAATACACTGTTAAGTAAGTAAGTTGTGTAACAGCGAGTCGGACTCGCGCACCGAGGCACAGTGTTTTAGAAACCCCGATTTTGTCTCATGCCCTTTTTATTGCAAATATCGTTAGTTTATATCATTCCAAGTACTACAGTGAAAATCCGGCTTCGATATGACCTTTAGTTTTGACAAAAAAAAAAAACGAAAGTTTGCCTATAACCGGGTCATAAAAATCACAAAAAAATAAATATAAAATAAAATTGGCTGTTATTTAAAAATCCGATTATACGTTATGTTTACATTCATAACAACAGACATTCTGCCCGTTTTTGTAATACCTAAAGTTAATAGGTTATGAAATAACAACATTTTATTCGTATTTCTTTTATAATTATTATTTCAAGTATAATGCCGTATTAGATCGAGATTTTTATACAGTACATTTTTCATACGCTCTTCTATCAATATTATAAATATCACGATCTAACTCCGCGTTATTCAAAAGTTATTAGTAATTTTACATTTTGCTTAGGGTTGTCACCTCCGAATATCCGGATACTTACAGTGTATTTATCCGGGGCAAAAATATTGTGGTTTAGGTAATAGTGTTACTTACTGCGATACAGAAAAAAAAGCAATTTTAATCACGAAACCATTTATTTTACGCCTGTCAATGAAATTGAAACTGTACCACATGCGAATGAAAAACTGAACTGTAATACATGCAAATGTTTATATTACACTTAGCATATTGTAGTCACTATATATGTAGTTGGTATGCGGTGGCTAAAACGCATAAATGCGTTAAATAAATAAAAAAATAAAAAAAAATAAAAAAAATAACATAATAAATGCATAAATGTTTTAAAATTACTAATAACTTTTGAATAACGCGGAGTTAGATCGTAATTTTTATAGTATTGATAGAAGAGCGTATGGAGAATGTACTGTATAAAAATCTCGATCTAATACTGCATTATACTTGAAATAAAAATTATAAAAGAAATACGAATAAAATGTTGTTATTTCATAACCTATTAACTTTAGAAATTACAAAAACGGCAGAATGTCTGTTGTTATGAGTGTAAACATGACGTATAATCGGATTTTTAAATAACAGCCAATTTTATTTTATATTTATTTTTTTGTGATTTTCATGACCCGGTTATAGGCAAACTTTCGTTTTTTTTTTGTCAAAACTAAAGGTCATATCGAAGCCGGATTTTCACTGTAGTACTTGGAATGATATAAACTAACGATACTTGCAATAAAAAGGGCATGAGACAAAATCGGGGTTTCTAAAACACTGTGCGAGGGTTCCGTGACACTTTTTAAAGGACAAACTTAACTTTGCTGTTCGATCCCTAGAAACGGCTAATGCACCAACCCCAAATAATAAGTTTGTAATAGTAAAATCGCTTTTATGTTGTTATTAAACTACATATTTACGGTTTTCAGATTTTTCTCTTTACATGTGCTGTAAGACCTTGCTTTTTGCGAAATTTCGTGATTCTAGGTCAATGGGAACTACCATATAGATTTTCGACCCAAAACCTATACTTAGGTACTTCCGGTTGACCTAGAATTGTCAATTTTGGTTAAAAGCAAGGTCAGGTACAGCACAAGTAAAGGGAAAATTCCGAAAAATAAAAATAAGTTGAAAATTAAGGTAAATTTTGGTACTTACGAGTTTTCGCGAAAATCAAAATTTGCCCATATCTTTTTATCGTGTTGACTCATGACCTTGATTTTTATACACCTAAAAGGGACTATAATAGACCTCAGTATCAGGTATAAATTTCAACTTGCTAGGTCCACGCGTTCGTGAGAAAATCGGTGGTGACAGACGGACAAGAAAGTGATTTTATAAGGGTTCCTTTTTAGGGTTCCGTACCCAAAGGGTAAAAACGGAACCCTATTACTAAGACTTCGCTGTCTGTCCGTCTGTCCGTCTGTCTGTCACCAGGCTGTATCTCATGAACCGTGACAGCTAGACAGTTGAAATTTTCACAGATGATGTATTTCTGTTGCCGCTATAACAACAAATACTAAATATAGTCAATGGTACGGAACCCTTCGTGTGCGAGTCCGACTCGCACTTGGCCGGTTTTTTTTACCTCATTAAGGTACGGAACCCTAAAAATAACAGTCTGTTTACCAAATATTTAGTTATCTTCTATGGGGAGTAAACAAAGAAGTCTGTCTATAAGCTTAGACAGATTACTGATTCGCCACCCCTAAAGTAAGCAAATTATATCTGCAATCTAACTCGTTTGTCAAATTAAGCTTATTGCCAATTCACGCACTTTGCAGAACATTTTTTTCACTTATCATGCTCTAAAAGTTCGTCTTTAAGTCGTGCGTAGGCGACATAAAGTCGCTTTATAAGTTCTAGAGCATAAAATAAAATCTTCGTCAAAGACCAAGGCAACCGGTCCAACAGCCACACGAACAACTTCAACTTCATAGAATAAACTCTTTATTTTAATTCGTTACGTTAGTATTCTAAGAACAAGGCAAGGATACCAACAGCCAAAGTACACAATCAAACTTCATGAAATGAACTCATTTTTAGGGTTCCGTACCCAAAGGGTAAAAACGGAACCCTATTACTAAGACTTCGCTGTCTGTCCGTCTGTCTGTCCGTCTGTCCGTCTGTCCGTCTGTCTTTCACCAGGCTGTATCTCATGAACCGTGACAGCTAGACAGTTGAAATTTTCACAGATTTTGTATTTCTGTTGCCGCTATAACAACAAATACTAAAAACAGAATAAAATTAATATTTAAGGGGGGCTCCCATACAACAAACGTGATTTTTTTGCCCTTTGATAATAATGGTACGGAACCCTTCGTGCGCGAGTCCGACTCGCACTTGGCCGGTTTTTTTTTATTTCGTCTATTTATTATTTTTATTTTTAAACGGCAACCCGTTTCATTTCCTCGCAATCGAAGTGAAAAGTAGAGTGTACAACTCGTCCATAAAACCCATTTTACACATTTTGCTTTATATCCATCCTCAATCGCTCGCGCGTAAAGTGGTGCGTTTTATGCACTTGATGTAAGTACAATCCACTATTGTTTATCCATTCAAAAACAAAAATCCTATTAAACTTTTGAGAGAGATGACGATCTGCGACTGCGCATGTAACCTGACTGAGACAAAACTCCATACAAACCGCGCAATGATAGTGCAATACTACAAAACTCAGCAAGAACAAAAAAATTACGTTTTGCCTATGGTGTGAGGAGCTCGTGGCTTAATAACAACAGCCGCTCGGATCGATCTTCAGGTTTAGCCGCGATTGCCTAGGTTGGTTCAAGGATGGGTGACCATCATCACATACCGAGTTTCCTCCGTGCCTCGGAAAGCACGTTAAGCCGTTGGTCCCGGCCGTCATTTGTAAATCTTTGTCAGTCTTTATATATTTATTTATTTATTATCATATAGGCAGTCAATGTCCCGAAAGTCAAACAACCAGTCTTACATAGGGGACCGCATAATCCAAATCCAAAACTAACTGGGTTGTGGAAGTCAGATAGGCAGTCGCTCCATGTAAAATACTGGTATTAAGCTGCATCCGGTAAGACTAAAAGCCGACCCCAGTAGAGGAGAATGGCGAGATTGCATGTAATTCAAGACCCAGTGATATGGGTAGCGTACATTCTGAAAAATTATGAATACTTAAAGAATGACTTAAGACTAACAAAACAGCAAATGGAAAGTAGGTTATAGAAGTTGGGAGAAAAAAGATATGAAAGGAACCCTAACTTAAGGCACGGACTTATTGGCTATTATTTAGTAGTAGAATGGCATAAAATACCTTTTATCCGTATTCCACGTAGCCGTTGAACTTAAACAAACAATAGAATGATTCACAGACTATGCCCACAGATTAATTTGACACTTATCAGTTGTAAAAGGTAAATGTCAAACGTTGCTTCGGATACTGCAAGATGACTTATTTTTATATAAATTAAAATCATTCGTAACTTTTAATTCCCATCATCTGGAATCAGGAACTCAATATTTTTAACTCTTTACTATAATTAATATAAACTAGACCGTGAACGGCGCTGGATAAAAACCTACATCAACGTATTCTTTTCCAGGTCCTGATGGCCACAAACAGACCCGATACGCTGGACCCTGCACTCATGCGGCCTGGTCGTCTCGACCGTAAGGTAGAGTTCGGTCTACCTGACCTCGAAGGTCGGGCGCACATCTTCAGGATCCACGCGAGGTCCATGAGTGTGGAGAGAGACATCAGATTCGACCTGCTGGCTAGATTGTGTCCTAATTCTACTGGTGCTGAAATTAGGTATGTATAATTTGCTTTGTGGGTCAGCAGTGGTGACGACCGCGACTTACGCGAGTAGGTTGTGGGTTGGTACCCAGGGAAAGACAGTTTATTGTTAATTGTTTTATCAGAACTGGGGATCTAAAATTGCCGCTTTAATTAGCAGAATTACAATAATAATATGAATATCGTTACTATTCGTAAAATAGTCAAATTACAATTCGTGATATTGGTGTCGATTCTGTTGTGTACAAACTAAACTTAATTTAGACTATTGCTATCTTTTACTAAAAGGCAGTGCGAGAAAAAGACGGCCATAGCTATGAACTAAGTTAGAGATGTCAAACTAGTTTATGCCTTGCTCTTCAACGTGTTTTTAGTCGACATGTTTTTACGTGCAGCCTTATTAAAATTTGTATGGAAATATTAGTTCAGTTAAATTTGACAGCTCTAAATTACGTCCGTCTCTTTCTCGTTTTATCAGAGAGAAAAATAAAAACAACAGAATCGACACCATTAACTCCCGTCTGTCGTACCGGTTTCCTTACGATGTCTTAGAACCAAAAATGCGAAGAAATGTGGCATTGACCAAAATGCTCGGGCCCCGGGAGGACGTCAGCACTCGGAACCGGGCTAATTATGCTATTCGGGTGAAGGGTGTTAATATATAAACACCCCAAAGGAGAATGGCGAGATTGCATGTAATTCGGGACCCAGTGATATGGGTAGCGTACATTCTGGAAACTTATGAATAGTTAAAGAACGACTTAAGACTAACAAAAAAGCAAATGGAAAGTAGGTTATAGAAGTTGGGAGAAAAAAGATATGAAAGGTAGAAGATTATAACCTAACTTAAGGCACGGACTTATTGGTTATTATTTAGTAGTAGAATGGCATAAAATTGCTTTTATCCGTATTCCACGCAGCCGTTAAACACAAACAAACAATAGAATGATTCACAGATAAATTTGACACTTTTCTCAGTTGTAAAAGGTAAATGTCAAACGTTGCGTTCGGAAACTGCACTATGACTTATTTTTATAAAAATTAAAATCATTCGTAACTTTTCATTCCCATCATCTAGTAACTTGAAATTTTTGATATAGAACTCTGATTTAATATAAACTAGACCGTGAACGGCGCTCCGTTGATTTTTAAATTACGTGGGTCCAACCTCGCCATTTTCCTTTATAACACGGTCGTTTTTTCTCAGGTCTGTATGCACGGAAGCGGGTATGTTCGCGATCCGCGCTCGCCGTAAGGTAGCAACAGAAAAAGACTTCTTAGAGGCAGTCAACAAAGTCATCAAGTCCTACGCCAAGTTCTCAGCAACACCACGCTACATGACTTACAACTAAATGCCTTATTTGTATGATATCTGGGTGCATTTGTCATTGTACAGATTGTTGGTTTTATGCTGTTTTCAAATGGAGTTTTGTTTTGTTAACATTGTTTCGTCTTTGCAGTGATTAAGGCACTTGGATGTTGGTGGGATATGTATTCATTTCTTACTCGAATTTGTCGAGATGTGTAATGAATGTTGTCCCTTAAAGTAACTTAGATATTGTATTTGAATAATTTCTAATAAAGTTTATTGTAAAATATGGCTATTTTTATTTATTTTTGTATCACAAATGTTGTCCTAATTATTGGCTGAAAGAGAATTTCTTGTGTGGCATTAAGTCCGTATATCGTCGACTTAGGGTCAATTCACACCGAGACGCGACGCGACGCGACGCTACGTGCATATTTTAATAGAGCGGGTCAAAATATAACGTTTCGTACCACTTGCTCAAAAAAGTGATATTCTATGCCACAAAAAGCGATCATAACAATAGGTAGTCATTTTTAATCTGTTAAAAACCGGGAAAGAAAATTGTACTGAATACTTACCGAAATTTATAGTGAACTACATCTGTGTTTACACCATTGAGTTTGTATAAAGCATTATACATCTTTTTGAAAAAGGAATACGCATTTATTTTGCAGTTATGATTATTAAATAAAACTACGAAAACCGATGAGGCCGTATGAGCTTGATGCCTTTGCTTTTCCGACAAAAAATATTAGTCTAGGAATTTGCTGCGATTTTGTTTTCTGCAAATACATAAACGTTAAATTTATTTTAATTTATTTTTATAAATAAGTTAATGTTCTAAAAATATGTTGCGATGTTAAATCAAAGCGACAGTGACAGTGAATTGTCGGATTCCATCAGTGCAAATGCTGCCGCAATTATAAATAATTTGCTTCCAACAAAATCCAAGGAAAATTATTTATTTTTAATAAATGCTTATCTCATATTACACACATCAACACGGTCTAGGGATATTTCATACTCAATTAAATAACTCGAAAAGTACTGGCCGCATTGGAATCTTTTATACACCGATTTGTTTGTAATTTATCTCAGACTAATTCCAAATTCAAATTTTTGAAAATTCTTTTGTTTCGGTGGCATAAAAATGTCTTGATGTATAGGAGAGGGAATTTTTATTTGTGCGAAATTTAGAAAACAATACGAATTACGTTTAGTTACAGTTTTTTTTTCATTTTTAAACGAAAGATAAAGTTAAAATTGAGGTATTGTAGCCATGCAACGCCGACATTTGACGAGGGCGGAGATGTGGGAATGCTGGAAGCTGGATCTGTTCAGCGTAATGTTGCTGAGGCCATAGGGACCCATCAAAATGTAATTTCAAGATTGTGGACACGCTATCGTGCCACAGGTGAAGTAGCGGAGAGGCACCGGGGGCCAAGTCGCATTACTACCCCCAGACAAGGTGTGGCTGACTCTGGCAGAGCCACCAACAGGGATTTTAATTTTGATAACACAAAAATTTAGTCGCTATTTAGTCGAAATTAGTCGCCAAATATCAGATTTGGTCGGTCACTGGTTCAAAAGATATAAGGGCTTATTGTTGGCCCTGCTGGAGACAGCCTACCCCAGCAGAGCCACATTAATAACTCAAAAACTAGGGCACCTAGCGAAGATCTGTTTTCTCCCATATTTACTCGCTAATTAGTCGAAATTAGTCGCCAAATATCAGAACTGGTCGGTCACTGGTTCAAAAGATATAAGGGCTTATTGTTGGCCCTGCTGGAGAGAGCCTACCCCAGCAGAGCCACATTAATAACTCAAAAACTAGGGCACCTAGCGAAGATCTGTTTTCTCCCATATTTACTCGCTAATTAGTCGAAATTAGTCGCCAAGTTACAGATTTAATCGGGTCCTAGTTCAGAAGAATAATTAATGAAAAATAATGAGTTCAATTATTAAGGTATAGTCCAAGAGCTAGATCGAAGAGTTCACGAAAAATTGCCAAGAAAAAATATTTCTATTAATAATGAAAAAATATTTCTATAAATATAGTGTAATATACTTCTAGTTTTATCGGTCTAAAGTCCTTAGAAATGACCGAGAGAGATAAATTCTCTATTAAATACATGTTAAATGTTTTTAATTATTAAGTTAGAGTGGCTTAAATTTCTTTGAAACCATTAAACCTTGCTCTTGGTCTATTTAGTGTCAAGATGTACAGTCGCATGCAACTGTTTTACTAATTTACAATGTTGAGCTCTAATTTACTTTAGAATAATAATACGTTAAAATTATCGTACCTATCTTTAGTAAAATGTAATACTTAAACGTTGAAAACGTATTGTAAGTATGTAGGTAAGTATCAACCCATTGCTTGAAATACATTACAAAAAAATACATACTTAAATCAAAGATGTAAATACTTACTATACCTAATATGAGCATTAACGGCTCTAATTAAGGTTTAATAGGTAAGTTTATTTATTGTTCCTTATAAATACAACAAATTGAACTGTATCTAAATGCCGGAAATAATATATAAATCTAAATCAAATTATAAAAATGAATTTCCAAAAAGTTGGTTTGATGTGTGTATTTTCAGGTGATTGTCAGTGTTGCGTTGTGGGTGTGTGTGTATTGTGTCGTGGTAGGCTGTAGAGTTTGTATGGACGGGTTGAGTTTTTATTTTATCTTAATTTAGGTTAGAATAATAAAACTTCATTGTCGAAATATAAAATTATTAATTAGTTACCTTAAAATTATTGTACTAACAGAAAATGTTACAAATACCTACTTAATCAATAATCTGAAGAGATAAAGTTTGTGAATTTGGATGTTAGGGGTAAGTACTTACTCTTCGGTACTACTGATCCGATTTAAAAAATTCTTTATTCCTTTTGTGAGCTTTTTCACTCATAAGTCACGCAAACGAAGTTGCGTGGGTCAGTTAGTTTCTCAATAAAAAAATTAAAGTCCAATTACAGACCTACCTACGTTGTTTTATATCCGCAAAATTATCTACATGAAGTTACAGTCATTGTAATAGTATTGCAGTAATATTTAGATAAATTTCTACAAACAGTGATTATTTATTACATATGTAGGTATTTGAATTTCAGGTAACAATTAGATAATATAAACACAACAATATTAACAAAAAATAATTTCTACTCTTTGCACTAACCATGCCATCATTAAGATGAAAACTTAAATGTAGCTACAGTCCCAGTCACAAGACTTAAAAACTGTGAAAGTACTGTAGTTACCCATTCCCTAGCGTAGATCTCTATATTGTCTGTTTCACACGAAGGCAGAACAGTGAGGCAGAACAAGGGACATAACAGTTTGGAAGGACAGTGGTGTTTAAATATAGGACAGTCCGCGAGTGACAGCGATGGAGCATCGACACAGATGCACACATTTTGTTCGATACCTAAATAATTACATATATTTATTGTAGATCTTGTTTTTAGGTAATGAATACTGCTTTCCTTTGGTGGGTTGAAGTTATAGAATTCCTCCAGACGTCGTATAGATACACCTGTCTAAAAACTACTTTAAGTATTTTGTACTTGGTTGTACCACTGTATGGGGAAATTGAATTCTTTAATATCTTTTTAATGACACACCGACTGAATCTGTAACTTGGCGACTAATTTCGACTAATTAGCGAGTAAATATGGGAGAAAACAGATCTTCGCTAGGTGCCCTAGTTTTTGAGTTATTAATGTGGCTCTGCTGGGGTAGGCTGTCTCCAGCAGGGCCAACAATAAGCCCTTATATCTTTTGAACCAGTGACCGACCAGTTCTGATATTTGGCGACTAATTTCGACTAATTAGCGAGTAAATATGGGAGAAAACAGATCTTCGCTAGGTGCCCTAGTTTTTGAGTTATTAATGTGGCTCTGCTGGGGTAGGCTGTCTCCAGCAGGGCCAACAATAAGCCCTTATATCTTTTGAACCAGTGACCGACCAAATCTGATATTTGGCGACTAATTTCGACTAAATAGCGACTAAATTTTTGTGTTATCAAAATTAAAATCCCTGTTGGTGGCTCTGCCAGAGTCAGCCACACCCAGACAAGACCGATTTTTGCAAATTACTGCGCGAGCACAACCAAATGCAACGGCGACTCAATTGGTCCAAAGGCTGCGAGTGGAACACCAAGTGCTTGTGAGTGACCAAACTGTAAGAAGGCGACTGCATGAAAGCAATCTACGCTCTCGTAGACCACTACGGGTCCCACCTTTACGGAGAGGCAATCGTGGACGACGATTAGAATGGGTTCGGAACCACGTGGACTGGGGCCGTGACCAATGGTCCAATGTGCTGTTCACGGATGAATCCAGGTTCGGCTTCCATCCAGATTCACGAAGGACGCGTGTTTGGCGAGTTCCTGGACGATGGAGCCGTCTCCAGAACCCTCAGGAAGTTCACCCATACCGAGGAGGAACAATTATGGTTTGGGCAGGAATTCGTCTTGGAGGAAGGACGGATCTCGTTTGGGTGCGGGGCAATATGACGGCAGAACGATACGTCCAACAGGTGCTGGGGCCCGTAATCTTGCCCCACAGAACACAAATGGGGCAAGATTTCCTGCTCATGCACGACAATGCCCGGGCACACACGGCGAGAACGGCAGCTTGGTTACATACACATAATGTTAGGGCCTTAGACTGGCCTGCTCGATCGCCAGATCTAAATCCCATTGAGCATGCGTGGGATATGCTGCAAAGAAGAGCTCTGAAGGAAGTTCCTGAAAAACTGGCTACAGAAGATCAACTTTTTGCACACCTCAGAAGGACATGGGACAATATTCCGCAGCAAGACATTGACAACCTTGTTCTGAGCACGCCGAATCGTTGCCGATGTGTTATGAACATCATGGGCGCTTTCTCAGACTACTAACTTCAAGTTTATAAACACAAATTAAATGATTTTTCTATTTTTTTCAGTTTTTACTCACAAATTAAAAGTTCATTCATATACGGTTTCCGTCTATGCTTCATTTTTTTTCCATAAAATCCTGAAATTTTAATCTATACCTTAACCATTATTAAAAAATGGTAGAATATTAAATAACGTATCTTTTAAATATATACATGTCATATAAATAATTAACACATTGATAGTAATTCGCTTTTTTAAAAATATCCCTAGACCGTGTTGATGTGTGTATTATTGTGTTAATTTTTTCGCAAATGGTACGAAAAGTAGAGTATTTTCCTCGGTGATAAAGCTGTCGTAGTCTTGGGTGAACTTAAATCCCTCGCTACACTCAGGACTCGTCTTAACCTCGCTACGCTCGGGAGTCAACCTCGAGTCCTTCGTTACGCTTGCGATTTAAATCGTCACCCGCGACAGAAGACACTGCTTTATCCCCTTGGTTAATAATAGTAGGTTTTATTTTTTGTAAAAAAGTTTTTTTTTTTAATTTTTAGTTGTTCCCAAACTAATGTGTGCTGTTAATTTATTTGGCATTGTTAACAATACATGTCATGGTAATAGGCGTATCCCCAATATATGGAACTTAACATACCTTTTTTTTTCGGATGGGAAATCATCAAATTACCCCCTCCCGCTCTGGGCGGAGCGGAAGGGAGTGTCAGACTTTTACTGACTAAATAAAATCCATTCATGTTCCTTCTTAGCACTTTGTGTTCTACTTCCAGGACAGCAGTATTTCTTTAGAACAGTCCCGTTTGCTGACAGCTCATTGAGGCGTGCGCGGAACACGAACGAACTGTCGAAATCTGGGTGTATTGTACACATCTGCGTACCCCCTCAGAGCATACAGGCGTGATGTTACGTCATTTGAGGCGCGCGCGGAACACGATCGCGCCAACTTAGCATACTTATCTGTTGAAATCTGGGTGTATTGTACACATCTGCATACCCCCTCAGAGCATGCAGGCGTGATGTTACGTCATGATGTTGTATAAACAATAAACATCCAAGCGATTGCAACATTCAGGGCACATTTGCCGTCTATTTTTGAGGAGTTCCATTGTACATCTCCGAAGATCAGCATCATATGTTCACAAAATTTAAATGTGACCACACGGGAAGCACCAGCTTTCAAATAAAAAAAGAATCGTCAAAATCGGTTCACCCAGTCGAAAGTTCTGAGGTAGGTAACAAACACAATAAAAAAAAAAAAATACAGAGAACCTCCTCTTTTTGGAAGTCGGTTGAAAAGATACACATTTAATTGCGACGCGTCTCGCGGCGGCGCGCGGCGCAGCTACCGCGACATCGTATATTCCCAGTCGCTCCCGCGGGGATTGCCACCGGAGGCAAATGGGAATAAAAATTCCCAGTCGCCACCGGTGGTGACTGGGAAGTCATTGCCCCCACTTCAGTTTCGCTGTCGTTGGATAGCCTCTTTCAGTTCCTGCAGTATGAGTCCTAGCCCTGACCCTTTTTTTAAGCTCATCTCTTAAGTGTTCTTTGGGATTAAGGTTAGGGCTCCCTGCTGGCCACTCCATAATAGGAATTTCGACGTCGTGTAGATACCGACTAACTGATGCGGCAACATGTGTTCGGGCATTATCCTGCATGAGCATGAATTCTTCGCCTGTGGAACCAGTGTATAGCATTAGCATAACATGTTATTCCAGCACCTCCTGAATGTAGCGGTAGGCAGTCAAAGTGCCAAGACGGTTACGAACTCAAGTTTGGCTTTTCCATCCAAGGAGATACCGCCCCAAACAGTCCATGAACCTCCTCCAAATGCTACTCTTTCCTCACTGCAAGCTTGCGCAAATTGCTTTCCCTCTCTACGGAACACTTTCTGCAGACCTTCACTTCACATGGTATAAATTAATTGAATTATTAATTAAAAATTTCAAACATCGTCTTAAATCCACACTACGAATTCACACAACGTCCAATCAGCGAAAGTGACGAATCAACGAAAGTGTCGAATTAAATAAAATGACGAGTGAGGGAAACTGACCAGTGTTACGTGTACTCAGCAGCAGATAGTGAAAAATTCACAGATCATCTCGTGCTCGACACGACCTTCGGGTACATTGAAAATGCACTTAGTCAGGCTTGCCATATTACGCATCGTCTGTGAAGTAATATCTATAGCTCAAATGCACGATGTAAAAAATCCGTAAGGTAAAAATAATCATTTTTTGCAAACAAACAACATCGCAAAACAGTTCACTAGGATCGTTTGGTTCGTTTTGTGATGTCTCAAATAGATGTTTACGTTTATGTCTTTAAGAACAATACGCCTTTAACAAGTACTATTTAGTTTATGACCAAGCCTTTCGGGAGCAAAACAATTATTATGCAATTTGTGAGTCTCTGCTGCGTCGGGATCTGTTATTCAGAGAACAACAATTGAGGCCGTCAGCGCAAAAGTGGCTTAAGCTTGAGATAGGCAGTATGAAAATAGTGGGATTTGTATATTCATGAATTTTAAATTAGATTATATTTTTTTAATTTTTTGTGATTTTAATTCTGGAGCATATTTAATTCAATTACTGTGATTTTTTCTTTGGGATGAAGTAGTTTATTTTGGAATATACTCACATTTTTTGATTATTTGTGTGGCTTAGGCCACTTTTGCATTTAGAGTGCTATAATATTTCCAGTACTAATAGGCAAGGTTAGGCCATTATTATAACAAATATTTACTAAAAATTTACTTTTTTATTTAAAAAACACAGAAAATTGGAACCTAAACTAGTCATCAATTAATTGTTAAAAATCATATCAGTTTCCGCTGCTGAATTCTTTAACTCCTTGTAAAATCTGTGATGAACAGGTGGTATAAAATTTAACAACTCCAGTAGGTAAATCTTTCTTTTTATTATCACTGATGGCATGACCCTCAGGATATAAAATATTTAGATTTTCAATCATAATTGAATTGCGTTTCTTTAGATCAACCCACAGAGTACATTATACTTTGGATCAATCTCTTGAAAGAGTACATCAGGGTTATTGGAGTATTTGAAAAAAATCTTAAATGGATGTATTTCATGAAACAATAGCCACTGCATTTTTAGCCACTCCACTTTTCCCTTATCTACCGAAATTTTCCTGTTAGTTATGTTTCTTTCTAGTAACTGACTTGAAAAAAAATAGATCATTAGTCATAGAAATTATTTTCAATGGCCTGACTATCCTGGCAGCTAAAATCACTTGGTTCCAATCTTGAGGTACAAAAATATTCATCAACCATTGTGAATTGTTTTCAATAGTTAATAAAACAAAATAAACAAAAAACCGGCCGAGTGCGAGTCGGACTCGCGCACGAAGGGTTCCGTACCATTATTATCAAAAAAAGGCAACAAAATCACGTTTGTTGTATGGGAGCCCCCCTTAAATATTAATTTTATTCTGTTTTTAGTATTTGTTGTTATAGCGGCAACAGAAATACATCATCTGTGAAAATTTCAACTGTCTAGCTGTCACGGTTCATGAGATACAGCCTGGTGACAGACAGACGGACAGACAGCGAAGTCTTAGTAATAGGGTTCCGTTTTTACCCTTTGGGTACGGAACCCTAAAAAGAATAAGTTTGCAGAAACTTGTCAACAAAGTTTTAGCCGCGTCAAGAAAAAAATAGCCGTTTCATTGACAGTAGCTGTCGGCCTATCCCACCAAAAATATTTGTTACCAGTATACAAAAGTGGCCTAAGCGGTTTAGGCTACTTTTGCGTTATTGTCAGAGAAAAATAATGCATTGCAAAAACAACTTTGGCAACGCCATCTTTTGACGATAGGTCAAACAAGAGATAGGCCAGTTTTGCATTAAATTTTTGCATGTTTTAAATAATTTGTAGTAGCTATGTCGGATTATGAAAAATTTAGGGTTAGGCCGCTTTTGCACTGACAGCCTCAATTATTGTCTTACACCACTTTCGTTACTTATAATACCTATTGGTTTGAATTTTTTTATAGTCACTTTAGCTTTAGCACAATGTTATTCCTCTAAATTGCAGATGCATTAACTTAGAGGAACTTTCTACTCCACGTATATGTATAAGTTTGTATTCTTTACTAAACTACCTTGTAACAAATAAAAAAAAAAACAGTCAATACAGTTCACGTCTATACATACTACTTACTCTGCGCTGTGAACTATTATTGGGTCTCCCACAGAAAAGAAAAAAACAGTAGAAACAGCATAGCGCTCTAATAGTATCGGAACCAGCGTACCCCAAACTAACACATAAACAGGTTAATTGTATTTCGTAACACTAAGAAAAGCGTGGTGTGATTGGTAATTTAATATTAAATGAAAGTAAGTAATATATCAATTTTCGTTTATTTGCGTATTAGCTCTTAGAGAATAGTTTCACGAGCAAGTTCTGCTACTCGCCGCTAGATGTCACTACACTAAATGCATTTAATAAACCTTTATTACTTTTGCAATAAGATTGATATTTCCGTAACGAGCTCATTACTATTTTTGTGCCATTCGTCCTTTTCTAGGGTTGTACCACTGTTGTTGCCTTTTTATCGACATTGCGTTTTATTTTCAAATATAATACAAGAGTCAATAAATATTTTTAAATTTCAAAATGAATGTTACATAAGCATGTTTGAAATCAAGTGTTATAAATTTATAATAATGCTTATGATTTCTAGAAAGAATAATTAAGAATGTATTGTTATGTTAATATACAACTGATTGATTTCGAAAATTATACTATTTGATGGAAAGGTAACAGATTAAACTACACGATATTTTGTTACTACGGGTACCTAGTACCTACGTTCTATTGACATGAAACCCTGCGATTTCGCCGGTAGCTACACTCGTTTTAAGTATGTTTTAGCTCGACGAACTCCTTAGCAAACTTTGATGAAATTTCAGACTAACACATAGGCCACTTATTAAACTAATACGGGCCACCTATCTGACGGCGAGCCACCCAACATCGCTCGCCGTCCTACGGTGGCCCGAAATCGCCCTGCGAAACCCGACTTGACTTGTCCAACTCGAGACTTTGCGAATGACCTAAGGTGAGATAAATCTTTTCTCGTTTGAATATTACGAATAGATTCCCCATATCCATATTTTAAACTTATTTCAAACCTGATATGGAAATATGTACTACCTATTATTAATTAATTCAGAATCATAAAAAAAACGCACACAGGGTTAATTTTTCGCCGATACACCATAGAACATTGAAGTTTAAATTATCGATAACTCATTATCGATAACGTCAATCTCTAATTGAGTAGCGGACTGTGACATGTGCATAGTTGGAATCTGCGAGAATAATATGTTTGAGTTAAAAAAAAGTAGACCCTAAGGTGTAAACAATAAAGTCTGTTTTTACTTGTCTAATAAAATAATGTTTTTCAAATTTTAGTCGAAGTAAAGCAAATTAAGACTTACCGATGGTATGATATACCACCATTTGATACATTTTTGGTTCTGCTATCGTTTTTACATTCTAGAATAGCACAATAAGGCATTTTAGTATTTTTTTTTAAAGTTAAGTTAAGTTTTGTAGGAGTTATTGTCACTGTGACGCTTCTATGTAGACTGATGTGCGTGGCGCTGGCGTGTGCGTGGGGGAAACACTTTGCGGAACAGCGCAAAGCTCGGGGTACGCGCGCCCCGCCCACATACGACTTCTACTGTTTTTTCTGTTCTGTGGGGTCTCCCTTGTTTGACCGAAAGGAATTTGACAAATTTTCACTTCCCAAAAAATGTTTCGCATGATTTCATTTGCCAAATGATTACTAAGCAAAAAATCTAGTCACAAAAAATTGTAACGCAAACCTAATGTTTGGGAAATGAACGTTTAAACTATAACTTGTTTACCAAATAGTACTTTTGACATTTTTCATTTAGTCAAATATTTCAGTTGGAATAACAGTTTTTACGCAAAACCAAATAAGCCAAATAATTAGTATCGTCAGTTTTCAATTCTTCCTTTCCTATTCAGTCTTTAAAGTGGCACCAAATATCTTGAGGTCACAGTTTTAACCTAACTTAACCATTTTTTTAAATTAAGTAATTATCCTAATCTAAATAGTTCAGTTCCGGGTAACCTACTAAAAACAATCTCATTTTTCTATTAATGCAAGTCGTTTCTGGCACTCGCCGGCCGCTGCCGCGGCACCGCTCGCTTCGCTCGCTCGACTCGTGCGTAGGAGGTCACAGTTTTATCCTAACCTAACCTACCCATTTACTTTAAAGAAGAAATTAACCTAATCTAAATAGTCGAGTTCCGGGTAACCTACTAAAAACAATCTCTATTTTCTATTAAGGGCGCGTTTGCATTTCAGGCAAAATTATGCTGTTTTTCAGTACATTTTATGGCATAACCAAACAAAATCCAATATAACTAATGACTACTTCGTATAGATTGGTTCTTCATCTTCAAATGCTAGGTACTAGATCAACGAAAATTTTAGTTTTTTATAATGTAAAACCGATCTGTCGTTGCCATTTTTCACAAAATTAACGATACCGGGTTGAGTTTAGGTACATTTTTTGTGCTATTATTAACATATTTTACTATTTCTAAAAATACTATTTGTTGGCAAACATATTCAATTCTTAATACTAGGATTTTTTTTTAATCTAAATGCTTTATATAGTCGCAGAAAAAATGAAAACCGAAACTTATTTTTTCACATTTTTTTCTCTTATGGATGAATCTTAATCGATTGCGTTAGGGGTTATTTTATTTTTGATACCCGTCTTGATTTATTGCAAAGTATTTCGAATGAAACTAGTCCGCGCGCGACCCCCGTCGAGAGTGGACACGTATCGCCTGTTTGGAGCGCCTCGAGTTGAAAAAGATCGCTGTACAAACACAAAATATTCGATAAACCAAATTTGATACTTCACAAGGTAGATTTTTATTCTATTTTATTTCGCTATAAAAAGTATGTAAGTAGGGTTTCTAAAAGTCGAGCCGAGCCGGGTTTCTATTCGTCCTGGACTTGGAGTGACCTGAAGGTGTACTTCGGTGACTGCTACTGGAACTCCTTGATGTGTTGTACTAGGTGAGCCGAGTTTGGGCTCGTTTTGTTAGTTATGATGAGACCTTACCTCCGGACTTGATGAAGTGACCTGCAGGTGTACTTCGGTGACTGCTACTGGATCTCCTCGACGTGTTGTACTAGGTGAGCCGAGTTTGGGCTCGTTTTGTTAGTTATGATGAGACCTTACCTCCGGACTTGATGAAGTGACCTGCAGGTGTACTTCGGTGACTGCTACTGGATCTCCTCGACGTGTTGTACTAGGTGAGCCGAGTTTGGGCTCGTTTTGTTAGTTATGATGTGACATTACCTCCGGACCTGATGGAGTGACCTGAATGTGTACTTCGGTGAGGTACTGGAACTCCTTGACGTGTTGTACTAGGTGAGCCAAGTTTGGGCTCGTTTTGTTAGTTATGATGTGACATTACCTCCGGACTTGATGGAGTGACCTGAATGTGTACTTCGGTGAGCTACTGGAACTCCTTGACGTGTTGTACTAGGTGAGCCAAGTTTGGGCTCGTTTTGTTAGTTAT
Organism: Xestia xanthographa; assembly: GCA_905147715.2. Taxonomy (NCBI): domain Eukaryota; kingdom Metazoa; phylum Arthropoda; class Insecta; order Lepidoptera; family Noctuidae; genus Xestia; species Xestia xanthographa. Next base: position 6,858,167 of record LR990660.1, on the reverse strand, counting down.
GATGTGACATTACCTCCGGACTTGATGGAGTGACCTGAATGTGTACTTCGGTGAGGTACTGGAACTCCTTGACGTGTTGCACTAGGTGAGCCAAGTTTGGGCTCGTTTTGTTAGTTATGATGTGACATTACCTCCGGACTTGATGGAGTGACCTGAATGTGTACTTCGGTGAGCTACTGGAACTCCTTGACGTGTTGTACTAGGTGAGCCAAGTTTGGGCTCGTTTTGTTAGTTATGATGTGACATTACCTCCGGACTTGATGGAGTGACCTGAATGTGTACTTCGGTGAGGTACTGGAACTCCTTGACGTGTTGCACTAGGTGAGCCAAGTTTGGGCTCGTTTTGTTAGTTATGATGTGACATTACCTCCGGACTTGATGGAATGACCTGAAGGTGCACTTCGGTGAGCTACTGGAACTCCTTGACATTTTGTGCTAGGTGAGTCGAGTTTGATTGACCCTAGATAGGCAAAAAATATGGAGCTCATAATAAAAAATTGATAACTTTTTTTCATAATTATGAAAGTACCTACACCTTTAGGTCACTCCATCAAGTCCGGAGCCCAGGTCTCATCATAACTAACAAAACGAACTAAAACTCGGCTCACCTAGTACAACAAGTCAAGGAGTTCCAGTAGCAGTCACCAAAGTACACCTGCAGGTCACTCCATCAGGTCCGGAGGTAAGGTCTCATCATAACTAACAATACGACCCCAAACTCGGCTCACCTAGTACAACACGTCAAGGAGTTCCAGTACCTCACCGAAGTACACATTCAGATCACTCCATCAGGTCCAGAGGTAAGGTCTCATCATAACTAACAAAACAAGCCCAAACTCGGCTCATCTAGTACAACACGTCAAGGAGTTCCAGTACCTCACCGAAGTACACATTCAGGTCACTCCATCAGGTCCGGAGGTAAGGTCTCATCATAACTAACAAAACGAGCCCAAACTCGGCTCACCTAGTACAACACGTCAAGGAGTTCCAGTAGCTCACCGAAGTACACCTTCAGGTCATTCCATCAAGTTCGGAGGTAATGTCTCATCATAACTAACAAAACGAGCCCAAACTCGGCTCACCTAGTACAACACGTCAAGGAGTTCCAGTAGCTCACCGAAGTACACCTTCAGGTCATTCCATCAAGTCCGGAGGTAATGTCACATCATAACTAACAAAATGAGCCCAAACTTGGCTTACCTAGTGCAACACGTCAAGGAGTTCCAGTACCTCACCGAAGTACACATTCAGGTCACTCCATCAGGTCCAAAGGTAAGGGCTCATCATAACTAACAAAATGAGCCCAAACTCGGCTCACCTAGTACAACACGTCGAGGAGTTCCAGTAGCAGTCACCGAAGTACACTTGCAGGTCACTTCATCAGGTCCGGTGGTAAGGTCTCATCATAACTAACAAAACGAGCCCAAACTCGGCTCACCTAGTACAACACGTCATTCTTGACGTGACGTGACGTGAGCTCCAGTAGTAGTCACCAAAGTACACCTGCAGGTTACTCCATCAGGTCGAAAGGTAAGGTCTCATCATAACTAACAATACGAGCCCAAACTTTCCTAACCTAGTAAAACACGTCGAGAAGTTCCAGTAGCAGTCACTGAAGCACACCTTCAGGTCACTCCATCAAGTCCGGAGGTAATTCGTAAAAATATAAAGAGCAAAAATATTTTTTTTTGTAGGTACCTAACATAATTTTATTACAAAGAAATACGTAAAAAAAATGAATCATTCAAAGTATCGAAATGTGTTCACTTGACTACTATTCTCGCAGTTAGTCGTGCGTACACTTGTGTGTATGACCCGTGTCAATGTAGTAGTTCGATTCTGTACCTATCAATTTTGCAAACGCGTCCTTAATGCAAGTCGTTTCTGGCACTCGCCGGCCGCTGCCGCGGCACCGCTCGCTTCGCTCGCTCGGCTCCTGCGTAGGAGGTCACAGTTTTAACCTAACCTAACCTACCCATTTTGTTTAAAGAAGAAATTAACCTAATCTAGATAGTCGAGTTCCGGGTAACCTAATATAAACATCTTTTTTTTTTATATTAATGCAAGTCGTGTCTGGCACTCGCCCGTCTGGATACTCCGAAATAAAATTGTTAATGTCCATTGCAAAAAAATTAAAATTGTAATGTAAAAATATTATGCATTAAACAAATGATTATATTAAAATTGCATTTTTTAATTATATAATTCCCAAAAAATCTTATTTTTGCCTGAATATTTTTTGTCTTAACAAATCATTTCACCAAACGTTTATTGTCTGAAGATTGTTTGCTGTAATAAATCATTTGATTAAAGACCAAATGCTATAATGACATTATACTTGGTAATATTTTGCCAAGTAAAAATTTGACCAAATAAAAATATGCGTACTAAAATCATTCGAAATATTGCAATGGTATAAAAAAAGGTTGCTAAAATTTGTTTGGGTAATGAAATTTTGTCAAAATCTTTTCGGCAAAACGGCAGGATTCCACTATTATTGATTGTGTGATTTTATTTTTCATGCCAACTCAATATAAATTTTTCCAAAGCCATAAAATAGGGATCCTGCCGTTTTGTCGAAAAGATTTTGCCAAAATTTCATTACCCAAACAAATTTTAGCAACTTTTTTATACCATTGCAATATTTCGAATGATTTTAGTACGCATATTTTTATTTGGAAAAAATTTTACTTGGTAAAATATTACCAAGTATAATGTCATTATAGCATTTGGTCTTTAATCAAATGATTTATTACAGCAAACAATCTTCAGACAATAAACGTTTGGTGAAATGATTTGTTAAGACAAAAAATATTAAAGCAAAAATAAGATTTTTTGTGCCGCGGCAGCGGCCGGCGAGTCCCAGACACGACTTGCATTAATAGAAAAAAAGATATTTTTTTTAGTCGGTCACCTGGAACTCAATTATTTACATTAGGTTAATTTCTTCTTTAAACTAAATGGGTAGGTTAGGTTAGGTAAAAACTGTGACCTCCTACGCACGAGCCGAGCGAGCGGAGCGAGCGGTGCCGCAGCAGCGGCCGGCGAGTGCCAGAAACGACTTGCATTAATAGAAAAAAGAGATCGTTTTTGTCGGTTACCCGGAACTCAACAAAACATAAAAAATGCAATTTTAATTCATTTGTTTAATGCATAATATTTTTACATTACAATTTTAATTTTTTTGCAATGGACATTAGCAATTTTATTTCGGAGTATCCAGACGGGCGAGTGCCAGACACGACTTGCATTAATATAAAAAAAGATGTTTATATTAGGTTACCCGGAACTCAATTATTTACATTAGGTTAATTTCTTCTTTAAACAAAATGGGTAGGTTAGGTTAGGTTAAAACTGTGACCTCCTACGCACGAGCCGAGCGAGCGAATCGAGCAGTGGCGCGGCAGCGGCCGGCGAGTGCCAGAAACGACTTGCATTAATAGAAAAAAGATATTGTTTTTAGTAGGTTACCCGGAACTCGCAAAGGCCTCCCTACCCTTTTTCCAGCACTCACGTCTATTGCCTTTTGTTGCCATTCCTTCTCCCACAAAACTAATTTTAAAGAAAAAAAAAACCTAAAAAAACGTCGAAAAATACGTTTTTACAAATCTTAAACTCTCCCAGCCCCGTAGGAAACCAGCGACGTGAAGCGCATCTAAGGAGCGCGCTCCCTTTTTTTTTCGGATCGGAGATCATCAAATGACTCCTCCCGCTCTGGGCGGAGGGAGTGTCAGACTTTTACTGACTAAAACCCATCCATGTTCCTTCATCGCCCTTTGTGTTCCGGGGCCACAGTATCTCTTTCGAACAGTCCCGCAACCCCGGAGGAGCGCGCTCCATGAAATTACGCGACACAAAGGGCACCTTCCTGCCTAGATTATTAGTGATACAGAGATCCGGGTTTTTTTTAAATGTAGCCCAACTCAATACCCCGAGGGCTTTTTTCATTTTTTCGATATCACATTTAGTTTTTGAGATACAGTTGATTTTATGCCAAAAGACCCTATAAAATTGATCAATTTTTTCACATTTCTGCGATTTTCAAAAAAAGTACACAATTTTGTCTTCTTTTGTTCACCATATTATAGCCCTCATTAATACGCATCTTTTGAGACCTCAAACACTCATGTAGCCCTAAAATACGACACCAAGGCGATGTCACACTCTGAGCGAAAATACTGAAGCGATCGAATAAACAATTCCAATGTTAAAATTCAAATCAGCCACCCAGGAAATATCTATACTTTAGTGAAACTGTCGGTGAAACAAATACTACTGACGATGAAACTTATACGCGAATAAAATATTTTTAAATAAGACGTGTCAAAAACGAATGGAATCCCAACCACCAGAAACGAATATGATTCTCCAATGATAGAATAGACCGATCAAACGAAGGTCAAAACACCAATGCTCATTTGTATGGATTTTACCTGTCTTTACCCCTATTCCTATATTGGCTCTAGGCAGCATATTTGGCTGATTGAGCCCGACTGGCTGCGGTTGGTCGGGCTTCCTCTTCCATCCCAGATCATGTCTTTTCCCTGGTGGTCCGGCTTGTCCGGGTCAGGCTTGCTCCTGGCTGGGTGTGGTGCTCAATCATCAATCAATGAGGGATTTTCTTTTTAGCTCTTCCCTAGTCGCTGGATAGATTGCGCTAGGAGTTAGTATGATAATGCAAGGAACGGAACCTAAAAAAACTAATTTTAACAAAGCGCGAGAAATTAGGTTATATTCGGAAGGATAAGCAAATGAAAGTGTCAGTCAACGAGAGTATGTGACTGGACACAATGTTTATTTTTTCAAGCGTTTTGGCATGGTTTTGGCTTTGGCACCAACTATCTACTACTAAGTTCAACGCCATCTATAGTTCTTGGAAACTAAGTTTTTTTTTAAATACCTCAAAAAGAAAACTTCTGATTATCATCAAATGTAAATATGGACGGAACCTTCTTCGAAATCTACCTCCTGCTGCGGCTTGCCGAAAAGGGACTTTTTTACTCATGGCTTTATTCAGAAATTATTTAACCAAGACACAAGACTAACAATTATCAACTTAACTTTTTAAGTATAACTTTCTCCAGAACACTACTCCCGATGTAACTCAGTTGGATAGTGACATGCACTGTCTTTATCAAACGTCTGCCTCTGATATAAGCTCCATTGAAGTCTGCGAAACTAAAGTGCTGAAGCTACTAAAGGCTGTTGACGTCAGCAGCATAAGTCAGCAGGACCTGATGGTGTTCCTGCTATACTCATAATTAAGTGCGCACAAAGCTTAACTTTACCACTTACCCTAATATTTCGTCGTTCTCTTAGTGAGGGAGTAGTGCCGCATGTTTGGAAAACAGCTTTTATTACCCCCGTCCATAAAAAGGCCCCCAGGACAATGTAGAATACTATAGGCCAATATCTAAGCTTTGTCTATTTGCTAAGGTTTTAGAAAAAATCGTTTACGCTTCAGTTCATAGTGCCATTAAACAATCTCTTAACGACTATCAACATGGCTTCTTAAAAAACAGGTCTATTGTGTCGAACTTGGTTATCTGTTCCGACTACTTGTCCTCCACCATGTCTGAACCCTCTCAAGTGGATGTTGTCTATACTGATTACAGCAAGGCATTTGACCGTATAGATCACGGTGTCCTGCTGCGCAAGCTGCTTGCGGTGGGTATCAGAGGCGATTTATTTAGATGGTTCAGTCATATATTCAGAATCGCTGTCAGACAGTTGTGCTGAATGGATACAATTCTGTAACTGTTAAAATACCCTCGGGAATACCACAAGGATCCCTTTTGGGTCCTTTACTGTTTATTATTTTTATAAATGACATTGGTTCGTGCTTTACCCGCTCCAAAATAATTCTTTACGCTGACGATATGAAAATTTTATGCCCTATAACAGAACTTTCCGACTGTTTTAGTTTACAGCGGGATCTAGATAGACTTCAAAATTATTGTCTCCTTAATAAACTTGAACTTAATGTCTCTAAATGTTTTGTTTGTACCTATACACGCAAACCACATGCAATCATGTTTCAGTATAAGTTACATGATACTAATTTAAATAGGATTAGTGTTAGTATGGACCTAGGTGTCACATTTGATTCTAAGTTGCTTTTCGATGCTCACATTGAAATCATTGTTAATAATGCTTCTAAAGCACTTGGATTCAAACTTAGGTTGTCAGTTGATTTTAAAAACATTAAAACATACAAAATCCTATATTGTGCTTTTGTCCGCAGCCACCTGGAGTACGCCTCATAAGTGTGGAACCCTATTTATAATATTTATATAGACAGAATTGAGAGAGTCCAAAAGCAGTTCCTACGTTTCTTGCAGTATAAAACTAGGAAATATACTCACAATTATGTAGCGCGATGCAAGAGATTTCATATCTTACCGCTGTATGAGCGCAGGCGCATTGCTGATATGACATACTTATTTAAAATCGCAAATGGTACTGTAGACTGCCCTGAGCTGTTAGGTAGTTTAGGATTGGTCACACAATGCAAAACGTTTCGCAAACCGAGCTTGTTGCATGTCCCTCACTCCAAGTCCGCGTACAGGCAGAATTCGTTGCTCATACGTGCGAGTAGAAGTTTTAATAAACTTACGAGTGAACATGATTTGGACATCTTCAACACCAGTGTTTCGCGACTTAAGAATTTGTTAGTGAAAAGCTTTTTACAGATAAGTAGTTTGTATCTAATTGTAGTTTTTAGTATTTTCTTTTAATTTTATATTTTTTGTTTGTATCGATAGTTTTATTTTGTTTTGTAATTTTTTTTAGAGTAAGTATTTTGTATCTACCTTTTTTTTTAGTTGTCTTTTTTGTTTCGACTGTTTGTTTATGTTTAAATGCAGAAACTTATAATTGGCCATCAAATCTGTATTATTCGATAAAATTGTTTAAACTAGCTGTAGGTAAGTTTCCCGAATAGAATAAAATAAAAATAAAATTAATATATATGGTCTCCTATGGTGGTATTACTTGTGAGCACATATCTGCAAGCGCAATTGAAGAACCCTCAGTTAGCTAGATGGGCTGATGACTTTGGATAGCTGGCTGGGTCAGACTTGCTGCGGAAGACGGATGACAGGGTGTTGTGGTGCAGCTTCAGAGGCCTACGTCCAGCACTGAACTGCGAACTGCTACATTGACTTGATTGCTTTGCTTGTGTTCGACAATGCAAATGTCCAAAAGCGATCACATAATTTCACTAAAGCGATGAAGTAGAAACAGAATTGGTTTCAGTCGGTTCCCTATCCATTTGCATAAAATTTTAAGACCTAATAAAACTTGGCATACTTTTGTTACTACTAATTATATTTTTGCATAACATTTTTACGCATAACAGCTTACGCATATTTTTTTTAAGCATAATTTATCTAATCATAATAATGATTAAGCATAACATTGTTAGGCATAAATTGATTTACGCATAATGATACTAAAACATATTTTTTATAGGCATAACAAAGAAGCATAATCCTAAAATGTTAGACATACCCTAATTGGATATACCAATTTATTTTGACGATTGGAATAAAACCATCTCTCCGAAGCAGGTAATACATTACATATTTGTTTTGAACATAATTGATTGTGAACATATGTGAGTTTTTTCCCTGTAAGAAGCATGCAAACAAGCATACACCATGCATGCAGCAAACATGCAGCTTGCAAACATCTAAACAAGCATACACCATGCATGCAGCAAGCATAAAGCAAGCATGCGTGCAGCAAGCATGCAGCAAGCATGCATTCAGCAATCATGCAGCATGCAAGCAAGCATGCAGCAAGCAAGCATGCAGTATACAACATGCAGCAGGCAAGGTTTCTGTCACGGCTCCGGCGCTGCGGGGCTCCGGCGGTCCCACGCGAGCTTATCGTCGCAGATGTGTTTAACGCTCACCACCGCAGCTTCGGCTTGCTGGCCGGCTTTGCCGGCCAGCCTCAGCATCGGCGGCGAGTGTTACAACCACCTGCTCCTCAACTCGCAGGCCGCCTCGCCCCTCCGCGCCTACGCGATTTTAAATTACACTCTAGGGGTAGGGCAGACAAGACTACGTGGAGTCGGTTTTGCAGCGATTCGTTTCTGTCACTAACTTTTGTAGTACAACTTAATGAATTTTTAATTCAAAATAAATACGTAAAATAACTCAAATTTTATTCTGGTATTTATATTATTTGTATGCCTAAATACTATTATGCTAATAGTCATTATGCCTAGTAACATTATGCAAAATTCAATTTATGCCAAAACAAATTAGCCTTCAAGATGATTATGCCAACATAAAAAGTATGCCAAAAAATAAAATTGGCAAAGTATTATTATGGCAAAACAAATTATGCCAAAACAGTTATGCCAAAGTATATTAGGAAAAAGAAGATTATGCAAAAAAAGGGATCCCGTTTCAGTCACTTCACGTTTTTATATGACTAGGAAAACAGACTTTTTAAAATATGACAATAAAAAAAGCAGGTATTATGCCAAATCATATAATTTATTAATAAAATTCAAACTTGGGTTGGAGAATACATTGGAAGACAGAAACGAAAGCTTATTAAGTAGACACTAGTTTATTATCTAGGTACTTAATTTAAATACATAATGTTTTTGGTTGCAATGATATTCTAACAAACAGATATGTTATACACCTACAAAACCACCGAAAAAAGTGTGCCGCGGGGGAGAGCCAGCTCACATACACGCAGTGACGCAGAATAAAGGAAAAACAGGCCAATTGACACGTTTTCGAGTCTTCACGATTGCGCGCTCATAACATATCTGTTTAATTAAATATCATTGTTTGGTTGTGTTTTTTTTTTTAACACTTTCACTGGTACAGGTTCTAGACAGACGCCCATCAAAGCATAACGACCGGAGTCACCGGCCATCATCAGGCATGTTAGCCCAGCCCGCGTAGCATGGCGACTAGAAACGGGGATAGACTCGACAAATCTTTTGTTCATCTGTCATTTTGTCGATATTGAATAGACAAAATGACAGATGAACAAAAGATTTGTCGAGTCTTTCCCTGTTTCTACGTCGCCATGCTACGCGGGCAGGTGGACAATCTTTGTTCTTTTTGCAACCTGTCGGAAAAATAGCAGTTTAATATCCTGAACGGCGTAGATTTCTCTCATCAGCAGGTGAGCAGGTGAAAAATTTCCGAAAAAACTTTAAAAGTTCAATATCTCAAAAACAACCCAGTTTGAACCAAAAGTTACCCATATTGGATGTAATGATTTTAGTCTAGATTATTTAATGGGTCCCGACTGTTGCAGTCAATATGTCCTGTCTCCTGAACTTGTTTTATTCTTTTCAGTTTTGTTTTCGTTTGGGAACAACTAAAAATGGAAAAAAAAAGTTTTTTGCAAAAAATAAAACCGACTTCAAAAAACACAAAAAAGAGAAAAATAAATTTAGTTTCATAAGTCGGTGGCAAAAAAAAAATCATTTTTGTGTTTTTTGAAGTCGGTTTTATTTTTTTTCAAAAAAGTTTTTTAGTTACTCAGATATTATACCATTTTAAAATCCTCATGCTGAGCTCTTTATCGAGCCGTTCAGGTTGCAGAGCGTGCCAAACATTCTAATTTGGCGCAAAAAATCCGCCATTTTGTTTTTTTATTATTTTGATATATGTACTTACCTAGTGTGACTTTCACGGTAAATACGAATCTAACCACACCTCTCGAGCTAAAATCCATAATTCATAATTTTTTTTTCATAAATATATAAAATTAAAATAAGTTTCACATATCAATTTTTGTCAACCTCATCAAACATTCATTAATAGACATAATTATTTTGGTCATGCGATTAACATTAGCATTAGTACAAAAAATAAGTTTAACATGTCAAGTTTTAGTCAACCTTAATATACTACATTAATTATTACATATTAGACATTATTATTACGATCATATAATTTACATTAAATAAGTGAAAAACAATTTTGGTCAAATTATTCGGTCATTTAAAAATTCTTAATTGAATAATATGTTTTACATATCGATGGCCCCACCGAATGAACGGAGTGACATAATATAATAAAAACAGAGTGACATATTATATAAATACTTACAACCAAACCATTTATATTGCTGAACAGCTTACCGCTCTTTCCAAAAAGCTTTTCTATACAGCAAGAAACCATATTGCCAAGCAGAATGGGTACGCCTATTGCTGGACGTCAAATGGACGTGTAATGTTGAAGAAAAATGCTGATAGTCAATACATTCTGGTAAAGAATGACCAACACCTGCTACAAATCTTCCAACTTAGCAACGATCAACAACTGCTGCAAACGTCTCACCCAAATGATGCATGACTCTTAATCACGCTAGCATGTTTTAAACTTAACTTATTTTTCTCATCTTATATAATTATCTTAGAATATTGTAATATTAGTAACATTTGCTTGTATACGTTTTTAAAGTTAAATACTTTCAACTCACACTCACACGATCTTACTCAAACATTTATACACTATACCTACTACTCATGTCTTTCCAGATCACACATAACGCGCTCACATTCCATTCAACATATCTCATACGTGCTTTCATACATTTTATTATCCAGGCCTGACATGGTGAACTCGGTCATTATCTTAGACAACCATTTAACCCTTACCCAAAAATTAATACCATGTTCGATAACGTATTAACACTGTTGAACAATGTTGATGATACTTCAGTATCTGATGCACATACCTGCACACCAGAACAAGTAAACCAACTTTTAGGTAACTCAAACAACTATCTTAAAACGTTTTGCCAAAACATTAGGTCTATAAATTGTAACTTTTTAAGCTTGCAAGCATTTTTAAATCGCCTTTCTTTCGACTGTGAAGTATTAGCTTTAACAGAATGCTGGTTACCTTGCCTGAGAAATCATCAAATCCCTGTAATAGACAGTTACACCAGTCACAAAACTACGAAACATATTAACCAGAGTGACAGTGTGGTAGTCTACATAAAATCATTTCTTAACCCCACGGTAGAAGAACCTGACTTTAATAATTCAGCTTCTGGGTTAATAATCAAGACTAACATCAATACAGCAGTCCTATGCGTTTATCGCTCACCGTCTACTGATAATATAGACAGATTTTTAAGTGCGCTAAATGACATACTTCCAACCCTACGCGAATTTAAATCTGTTGTGTTCACTGGGGACATTAATATTGACATTGGGTCACCCTTGGATACTCGCTCCCAAAACTACTTAAACTGTCTCGCATTTCATGGCTTTCTACCTGCTCACGCACTTCCGACAAGAGGAAACAACTGCCTTGACCACACTTTTATGTGAACAAATTGTCCTGCAACAACACTAATTTTTGAGTCCACTATAACTGACCACTACTCCTCCTTAGCATGCATCAAAACTAAAAGAGCGCGCAACAAAGACAGCTATACTATTACTAAAATCAATTTTGAAAGCCTTGACAAATCTTTCCAACAGATGGATTTCACTCCTATTCTATCAATACAGGACGCAAATGCTGCTACTGATAATTTAGTAAACTTAGTGTCAAAAGCTATATCGGAGAACTCAACTATCTCAATACAGCCAGCGAGGAAAAGGGTACTCAAACCTTGGATAACTCCCGGTTTGTTGAGATGTATTCGCAACAGAGATACACTTCACAAAAGGCTTAAAGTGTCACCAAACAACGAAATCATCCATATGACCTATAAACGTTACAGAAATTTCTGTACTAAACTCCTAAAAAAAGAAAATAAAAAAAAGGCAATACGACAGTGACCAACTAAAAAATGCAGGAAAAAATTCTAAGGCGCTCTGGACTGCAATAAAAAACATAACTTACTCTACCAAATCAAATCACGCTACTCAACTATTACTCAATTCACATTCCCCAATTGATTCATGTAACAAAGTAAATGATTTTTTCGTCAGCATCGGAAAGGAGCTCGCTGATAAAATCACCGGGAATACTGTGCAACCATCACTAACGACCTCGTCACAGACTCCTACCTGCTTGTCTTCCTTTGTCCTGGAAGAAACCCACAATGATGAGATCCTGAAAACTATCAATTCTTTAAGACCTAGTGCAGCAACTGGCTGGGACGGGATCTCACCTACCATTTTGAAAAGGTACTCTGGTACACTGGCACCTATTATATGCCATATTTTTAATCTCTCTTTTCAGTGGGTCTAAAATGGCCGCTTTAGCAGAATCCACGCAGAATCTTAGCATGAATCACGTTAAAAAATTAAAATTCTTAAAATGGACTTTATGGTTATGGTCATAAAGTCCATTTTAAGAATTTTAAATTTTTAACGTGATTCATATTACGATTCTGCTAAAGCGCCCATTTTAGACCCCCAGACCTCCGTCTTTCCCAGATCATTAAAAAAGCCAGTTATTCACCCCATCCTCAAGGGTGGCGATGGGAACCTTATTAACAACTATCGACCAATTGCAGTGCTAAGTGCTCTGTCCAAAGTAATGGAACGCCTAATTAATAAAAGGTTGAGAGGCTATTTGGAGCGCTTTAATCTTATTTCACCACAGCAATTCGGTTTTCGCGTAAAAAAGTCCACCTCTGACGCTGTACACGAATTGACTACTTTTATTGTTTCATACCTTAATAATAATAAAAAAAACCGGCCAAGTGCGAGTCGGACTCGCGCACGAAGGGTTCCGTACCATTGTTATCAAAAAAGGGCAAAAAAAACACGTTTGTTGTATGGGAGCCCCCCTTAAATATTAATTTTATTCTGTTTTTAGTATTTGTTGTTATAGCGGCAACAGAAATACATCATCTGTGAAAATTTCAACTGTCTGGCTATCACGGTTCATAAGATACAGCCTTGTGACAGACAGACGGACAGACGGACAGATGGACAGACGGACAGACGGACAGACGGACAGACAGCGAAGTCTTAGTAATAGGGTTCCGTTTTTACCCTTTGGGTACGGAACCCTAAAAACAACTGATAGTTGCATTCCATATTTTAAAAAGTTAAAAATTTCTACCTACCGGCTCTATACATCCTTGAAACTGCACTGTTTGTAAAAATAAATCCACATTTATTCAGAAAACTATTCTCAGTTAACAAAACTCCGATGCGTACACAATATATTAATGAACTGTGCCTAGTGAAATGTAAAACTGCTCTAATGAAAAAAAGCTTCTTTGGTATTGCATAGGGCTTGCAATATCCGTTCATTTTTACTATCCGGATAATACGGATATCAAAATTTTCACTATCCGGATTATCCGGATAATACGGATAATACGGATATTTTTTAGTTTTTATTCTAAATAAAACTAATACACTTTAACACGTTTTAATCAGTCTCTCAAGCAAAATGACAAAGAAATAATAAACTATACCAATATTTCAAGTAACAATTACCTAAGAAAACTAGTTCACTCTCTAAAATTATACAATATTTGTGCGGTATCGGGTTTTTTTTTTTCTTCTCATACTTATAACAATTCCAATTAAAAATGAGATCTTACATTTATCACAAAATCCTAATCAAATCAACCTATTTAAAACATAATAATTAAATAAAAATATCACTTTAGAACAAGAACTGGTTTTAAGTGAGAAGCGACCGTGCGTGCAATACAATACAATACAATCTTGAAAATACGTGCAGTACCTATGGATGTAAGTTTAACTTTAACAAGTGGTCAACGTTGTTATGATCTCTGTCACTAAATTGAATTATTGTGTTGTGATTTGTGAAGAGAATTAACACTTGCAAGAGTGATTAGCTCTATATTAATAGTACATTATGGCACAAGTGTGTAATGTTGGTGATTACCGCTGAGGCGCTATTGAGACCCGAGCCGTAAGGCGAGGGTCTTAAGAGAGCCAAGCACGGTAATTATTAATACACACGTGTATCATACAACGTTTTTCAACACACTTGTGAAGAAAATAATACTAAAAAATAATGTTATTTAGTAGATAAAAGATATTTGTCCTTGGAGTTTTCAGGTAGTAAACTTTCCATAACGTTAAGGGCTTCACATCTTATATCGGGCGGTGTACAACATAAATCATTTTCTTCATAACTAGTACTTGTAGGCATTTTAATTAATAAATAACTATAATTTCAACAGTGAAAACTAGTTGTGAAAAATGTTTCGCAATGGCGGGAAAAATTAATCAGTTTTTCTATGCGCGCGCATGAAACAATGGCGATCGGCCATAGACTAAAATAATGAGGTTTTTGCTTTTCGCGGATAGCTTTTCAGCCACGTACAAAATGGGGAATTCAAAGTTAGAAAACAAAAGTTACATTTGAGTTACAAGTTTTATTTATTTAAAACGTACAAGTTTAAATTATCTATTTAAATACGAAGTTGCATAAAATGAGCAAGCAATAGGTTACATTAATTTATTTGTACTATTTATTGAACATGACTTTTTGTATCGAAACTTTTTTAAGAATAAAGCAACAACCACCTCAACTTATAAAAAAAAATATCCCTATAACTCACTTGTGAATAATAGTAATGAAAAAGTCACAGTTTGATTATAGGTCTCATTACGTACCTAATTGTAGTAAAATTAGAGCCATTTTATGAGCAAGTGTGTTGAAAAATAATAAATAATAGTTATGCACTTTGCAGATTACAGCGTTTTATTTAATTTTTAAAATAAAAATACAACTATCCGTATTATCCGAAAAATCCGGATAATGAAGCAAGTAAAATCCGGATTTGAAAATCGGCGGATATCCGGATAATACGGATATCCGGATATCCGGATTGCAAGCCCTAAGTATTGCACCCCAAATATATAATAAAATACCCGATGAAATAAAATGTATGCCGTTGCAGAAGTTTAAAAAACGCTTAACACTTTACTGCTTGAAAAATGTTATCTAGACACGCGGGAGCGTGTCAAGCCAAGTTCTGGCGCGCAGCTCACAGTGTGTAATATTACACGAACCATTTGGAGCCACTTTTGAGCCCCTCATAACTCAAAAACTATTTCACCTAAACTTGTCAAATTTGGCTCATATATTGAGACTAGCGAGATGTATATGTGTTCAAAATTTTATAAACATATCTTTAACGGTTATTTAGATATTAACGTCCAAAAATCGTCATTTTTATGACTGACCTATAGATCAAAACTATAACCCAGATCCAGATGACCTAGAAAGTTCAAATTTGGCATGCAGATAGGTAATTAGGTGAATACAAAGGAAAAAATCAGAAACTGGTAATTTATTATCATTTTATTATAATTTTCACTTAACTTATTAATTAGTGCCTGTAAATCTCTATATGTGGATTTTATGATCTTTACGTGAATATATAACGAGTTGAATACCACCCTTAATTTTCTTTAATTCAAATATTTTCGTTTTTGTACTTATAAATAAGAATATAGTAGATTTTCGTATTTATTACGCGTAACTAACCGTATTCTACAACCACTAGCGCCACCTATTATCATTCTCAGAAACTCACTCACATGCCGCCTCCATTGATTTATTTAAAAGTGACACTAGATGGCGTATGTACAAAAAGTAATGATATCCCATCAAAAACAATAAATGTGAAATGAGAGCCAAGTTCAATATTATGATATATGCCTTGGTTGTTGACTTCAACGACAAAAGAAGTGAAATCTAAATGGGTGCCAAGTTCAATGGTCAGTCCTGAAATTTATCTATAACAACATGAAATATCATTTTTTCTTATAACTTAGGAGAATATATTGTAGACTAAGGTCTGACTTGGCTAGTTTTCAAATAAGAATTATATTATAGCTGTTATCGACTAATAATTAAAACTGCCGGTTCAAGATATGAGTGCATATAATATTTTTACTGCAATGACAAGACCACCTTCAAACATCATAAAACAAAAAACATAATAAAAAAATATAAAAAGTATAAATAGGCGAAACTTGAAAACAGGTGCGTTGCGCACATTTCCTCCTTTTTTTTCTTAAGACAGCTTGACCAACTTCTTGAGGGGTCGCCGTAAGACACCAGCCGAAGTCGTAACATCGGCTACCCGCACAATGCCATCGCGTCCTGGGAAGGTCGCAGTGATGCGTCCTCTAGGCCATGCGCCTCTTGGCATATTGCCATCAGCAATCAGGACAAGATCTCCGACTGCAACATCTGGTATTTCTCCTCGCCCGCGCCGTGGAATGAGGGTCGGTAGATATTCGAGCACCCACCGTCGCCAAAAATGGTCGGCTAAACGAACTGCTCTGCGCCAGCCACTTCTCGAAGACAGGTCCGAGTCTGACAGAGTCGCTGGTATTGGGCGGCCTGAAGGCGAGTTTAATATGAAATGAATCGGCGTCAATGCTTCCTCGCTGTCGGGGTCTACTGGAACATGCGTCAACGGGCGCGTGTTCACTAACGCCTCCACTTCTGCGAGGAGTGTGCGCAGTACCTCATCCGTAGGAGCTCGTTCTGTAAGGGTGACTCTCAGTGCCGCTTTCACCGATTTGATCAGCCTTTCCCACGCCCCACCCATGAAGGGAGCTGCGGGGGGTATAAAGCGCCAGTTAATCTTCTCTGTCGCTGCATAACGGGGCACAGCAGCATCATAGAAGGCCCGAAGTTCTCTATTGGCGCCTACAAAGGCGGTTCCATTATCTGACCAAATTTCTGTTGGCACTCCCCGTAAGCCTACGAAGCGGCGGAGGCTCATAACGGCAGAGTCTGCAGATAACGAGTGTACAACGTCTAAGTGGATGGTGCGGGACACGAGGCACGTGTAAAGAGCGACGTACCTCTTCTCTCTTCTTCGGCCGACAGCAACTTGAATTGGCCCGAAATAATCCAGTCCCGAAAACGTAAACGCTCGTCTATGGTGCGCCAGACGTGCCTCTGGTAAATCTCCTTTAGGGGGCTGAAAGTTCACAGCTCTTCGACTTTGGCAGAACTGACAATTAAAGGCGACTCTGCGGACTGTATTTCTTAGATTAAGTAGGTAGTAGTCTTGGCGCAACTCGTTAACAACGGTTTCTGTGTTTGCATGTGCAGCCTTTCGATGCTGATGGGCCACAAGGAGATGCACAGCCGGATGTCTTCCGTCAAGAACGATGGGGCTTTTCGTTTCTGCTCTTACTTGTAATACGGCTGATATGCGGCCAGACAAGCGCATCAATCCATCGTCGCTCATAAAAACAGATAATTTTGACAATCGGCTGGTGCGTGGCAAGGGTTGGTCTAGATGGCTGGCTAGATGTCTAATCACGTCAGGGAATAAATCTAGCTGTGCTTGTCGTAAAATGTGTGTCTCTGCTAGACGTATGACAGCAGCAGTCAACTCTCTGGCAGACTCACGCGAAGGACGTGAGATACTTAATGTAGACAACTGGTCTGTAGGCTGGAACATAAAGGTACACATCCCCCCTTCAAAACGAACGAGATTGTCTACGCACAAACCTCTTTTATTAAGACTACGCATTCGCAGCAATGTCAAATACTTATGCGCATTTGCAGTCGCACGTACCAGTCTCAGCCAGGAACTAAAACGCCTTGGATCCGCTGAAACTGGCTCGTGCTTTTCAACATCACTAATGAGGTGAACTAAGTCGGATCGCACTGCACGTTTACTCTCTTTTTCTATGCCGTGGTATTCGGAAGCACTGGGCTCTTTGGGCCACTCGGAGGAGAGTAAAAATTCAGGGCCGGAAATCCAGCGTGACTCTGGGGATAACGTTGTACCTTTGATGCGGGTTGCATCGTCCGCGACATTTAAATGACTTGGCAACCAGCGCCATTCTTTGACATCCGTTATCTCCAAAATCTCGCCTATTCTATGTGAGACAAATGGTTTGAAAGAACGGGCCTCGCTGCGCAGCCATCCTATGACCGTCATAGAATCGCACCAAAATATGCGTTTGACAGGCTGACGTCTATGCGCTTGACAGATTGTTGCAGCGAGGCGAGCTGCGATCAAAGCTCCTTGGAGCTCTAAACGATTGATGGAAACTGGTTTTAGAGGAGCTACTCGAACTTTGCTACAAATCAGTGCCAACTTCACATCACAATTCTCTAAAATAAAACGCCAATACGCAACCGCGGCAAAGACGGCTTCACTTGCATCACAAAAAATGTGAAGTTCGCACTTATCTACTTTGAACTCGCCTGGACAGTAGCAACGTGGGATCTGCAAATGGGAGAGACCGCGAATAAATCTTCGAACCAAAATCTCCACGCCGCACTGTTACTCTGCGAAAGTTCCTCGTCCCAGTCGAGACCTTTGCGCCACGCGTTCTGGAACATAATACGGCCTCTTACAACAATTGGCGCTAAAATTCCCAGTGGGTCGAAGACACGCATGACGTGCGCCAACACCTCCCGTTTAGTGAGCTTATTTGACAACGCGTCTTGAATTTTTAAGCCAGTATTAAAACCGATCGTATCAGAGCGATAGGTTGCCAAATTAACCCAAGCGTACGTACGGGGGCAGTCATGTGACCTAAGTTTACGTCTACATTTTTGCTAGCTACAGGCACTTCAAGCAAACTCTCTTGCGGCAACAGAGAGAGTGCTGAGAGATTGTTTGAAGCCCATGCGCGCATGTCGAAGCCAGCATGTCGAAACGTTTGTGCCTTCTGAAGTCTTGGTCATAAATTAATTACTTATTTAAAAACTACAATGTTTTTCTGTCCAACTGTACCTGTTGGAATATTGCTAATAAAAGTACATAAAGAATAAAAGTTGGACTCATGCGAAAACTTGTATGGATGTTATAAAAGTTGGACTCCTGAGAAAGTTGGACTCTTGCGAACAAAGGGATGAATAGCGTGAATTTCGGCTGCAAGCTTAGCAGCTTCATCCCTTTGTTCGCAAGAGTCCAACTTTCTCAGGAGTCCAACTTTTATAACATCCATACAAGTCTTCGCACTTACGATACAATTGTCCATATAATGGTCGACAATGATGGCTCGAGCTGCGTCTGGATCGTTCTTGCCATTCCATTGCATTTTTGTTTTTGATGTATATGGCAGTGAAAGGACTAGAAACGGCACCGAAGATCATAGACGACATGCGATAGGTGTTTATTGGTTCGCTAAGGCTATCGCGCCATAAAAATCTTTGTGCGTTACGATCTTCGATACGTATTTTGATTTGGGGAAACATTTCGCGTATATCTCCTGTTAGAGCGATTTGACCTTCCCGAAAGCGCAACAGGATACCTAAAAGTGGCTGAAGTAAATCGGGGCCAGTCAACAAAAGCGAATTCAATGATACACTATTACTTTTCGCGGCAGCGTCATGCACGACTCCTAATTTATTCGGCTTATTCGGATTGATTACGCCAAAATACGGTAGATACCAGACAGGTGACTTGGCGCTGTGCGCTTCCGAGCACAATAATTCAGCGTAACCCTTCCGAATCATATCGTGGATATTTTGACGGTACCGCTCTGCGTAATTAGGGTCCCTAGACATCTTCCTTTCAAGACTGAGAAACCTCGATAAGGCCAGTTTATAACTGTCGGGTACAAGCAAGTTGTCAGACTCCCAAATCAAACCAACTTCAAAACGACCGCTAGGTAAACGGTGTGCTGTGCGCTCAAGAATTTGGATAGCACGTTAATCGTCAACATTGCGCGCTTCGCGCTTCGAAATGCCAATAGAATCTAAACTGTATTGCTCTCTAACTAATTGCTCTAACACAGCGCGATCGCTAATGTCAGCATCTGATGACTCGTTCACCGTTGCATGGTTTACAGTGTCAACCGGCACAGTTCTACTGCAACCAAAACCAAATAGCGCCCAACCTAAGGCAGTACAAATCGCAACCGGCTGATTTTTGGTGTTGCCCTTACGTGTGATTCTCGACATGCTAAGGTGCTAGAATTATGTCCGTAAGGATTGAGGAGCCATTTATTGTAGCTTAATGAAATTAATATACTTATTTAGTAGTAAGTTTAAAAAAATTGTAGGATCGATCGTCGATTTTGTAGTATAAAACTTCAAAAGTTATATAATCATAAAGGTGGCACCTCAATCTAAATGTTTGGATTGAGGAGCCACGTCAGAACTTCGAACACCATGGATTAATATTTACCATAATTTAGTATGATATTGTAGCATTTGAGAGTAGTTAGTAGACAAAATCTGAACACGGTTGTATTAAAAGTAAAAAAGTTACCATACATTATGTATGTGGCTCCTCAGACCGTAATACGACTCATCATTTTTCAAAGAAGCAGTCGTTCAATTAATGCGCAATTTCTTTGTTATTTAGTAGTAAGTATATTAGATTTGTAGGACAAGATTCGTTAATTAAAAATGAGTGAATTGGGAGCTATAGCACATTTTAACTGGCTCCTCAATCCTGACGTTACTACACACGAGAGATCACAACGTTACTCTGTAGCTACCTGAGATCACAACGGAATCTAAAACCAGATACACTAACATTTAGTAGTAAATGTCTTCTAAATACATTTGTACAGAATAATATTGTATATATTCGGTACCTATAAAACAAATTACTTTTCGTTATTCCTTAAGAATTCGCTGTTAAGGGTGACCATGGTATATGAATGAAACCAGGATAACTAGTTTTTGAAATTTTATTTAGTAACAAATCGACAATGTCTAAATAAATAAAATAATCTATACATATAATAAATCTGTAGAAAAGTCATTTTTGTACATTGAAGAAATTGAAACAAAAAATAGCCAGCGTGTGAAAAGATAAGTAACAACCCATTTCCATCATTTTTGAAATTTTTGTCTGTTTGTCTGTTTGTTTGTGCGCACATCACGTAAAATCTACGAATTCAATGCTGACAATGTTTATACATAAAAATTGTGTGTAACTTGGGGTATGATTTAGTTTTTGTTTAATTGAAATCGGTTAATTCTATCAAAAGATATATGAACTTAAAGTTTTCAAGAAGAACTAATCATCAAATGTAAGATACATACATGCAGCGACATCTGTTGAACTAAAATGATACCAATGACTAAAAATGTGCTCACCATAGTCATAACTTTTAAATCGACTGACCAGCTTTAAAAAAAAATTATAGCATAGGTAATATACTTTAGCAGTTTAACATTTTGGTCGATAGACGGCGTTGTTTATTTCACTCCATTTTCTGAATTGAATGACCCTCGCCCGTGTCAGTTGCCTATTTTTTGTTTTTTTTTTTCGGATGGGAAATCATCAAATGACTCCTCCTGCTCTGGGCGGAGCAGGAGGGAGTGTCAGACTTTTACTGACTAAAACCCAGCCATGTTCCTTCATCGCCCTTTTGTTCCGGGGCCACGGTATCTCTTTCGAACAGTCCCGCAACTCCGGCAGGCATCGGCCCTTGCGGACCCCTTCCTATTGCTGACTCTCTTTGAGGCGCGCGTCGAACACGAACGTGCCGTCGACACGGCCTGTCGTCACGAGACAGACGGACGGCGAGCTAGCCCATAGCCCACCGTCCGGCTATGGGCTAGCTCGCCGTCCATCAAGAGAGTCAGCAATAGGAAGGGGTCCGCAAGGGCCGATGCCTGCCGGGGTTGCGGGACTTTTCTAAAGAGATACCGTGGCCCCGGAACACAAAGGGCGATGAAGGAACATGGATGGGTTTAGTCAGTAAAAGTATGACACTGCCTCCTGGTCCGCCCAGAGCGGGAGGAGTCATTTGATGATTTCCCATCCGAAAAAAAAAGGCTGTCGAGGTAAGCCCTTTTTTGGAAAAACATAAGTAGATTATTTTAGCGATTAATGCAAATATATCGAAGAAATTAAATTGTTACCCACTTGGATCTACGTAGGTATATATCTACTAATATTATAAAGCTAAAGAAATTTTGGTTGGTTGAACGCGCTAATTACAGGAAAACTTTTAGTGTTGAATAGTTATCGAGGATGGCTATAGGTTATCTAACATCACGCTATAATTAAAAGGAGTGGAGCATCACTGATAAATGTTGCAAAAACAAGGAAAATTTATTTCTTTCGAGAGCTTCCTTTGCGGGCGCTGCATAAACGGTTAAAGTTGCGCAACAATCATGTATTAGGGAATTGTTCGTTTTAAAGCGTTCTAAAAAAACCGCGATAGCATTATGTCTATCTTTCAAGGTTGACTCCACTCTCTCTAACCCTCTCTCTCTCATGTGACGCAGACGAAGTTGCGCGGGTCAGCTAGTAAATAAATAAAAATCTTATATTTATTTATTTAAACTTCATGTACAAGAGTGGTACATAGGCGGACTTAATCCCACAAGGCATTCTCTACCAGTCAACCTTTGGGTTAAATACGAAAACATAGTGATAGGGTACAAAATAATGTCTAAAAAACTAACTTCTTGTTACCGAGAATGTATAAATAAAATATAATTTATATTATATAAATGTAATGTAATACTAATAATAATAAAAAAAAAATATAATATTCTATACAAATAAAGATATTATTATTATTATATTATTATTAATACTTGTAAATATATTTCAGATTCATCCCTAGATTATATCCATATTTGTTAGTAAAATTGCGAGCTTACAAACTAGAGTTATAAACAAAATATTTATAGTAATAAAATATAATGGACTTGAAACATAATTACCTATAATAAAAATAAAGAAAAAGTGGCAGGTCCGGGTGGACTTCCCGATGATGGCGGCAAATCACTAAACGACTGCGTGCAGCCGTATCCAGCGCGCCATCGCCGCGCCAGTATCGTAGAGACCCGCCGGTCCGCCAGTGCGCGCAGTATGGTGTTGGGATTGTCGCGCGTGCGGTGCATGATAGATGCGCACCGTTTGCGCATGATGGACGTAAAGCCGTCTGTGTCAGCCGCCGCGAACATCGCGGATACGCTGCAGTGGCGCAGCGGCCCCATCAGCACCCGGAACGCGTTATAGTATTGAACGCGCAGATCGCTGTATGTCCGCTGTGTATAGTTAACCCACAGGCTGCAGGTGTAAAAGGACTGACAGTACTGGTTGGTTATCGGCGTGCTTTATTTTGATACAAGAGAAAGCCACTGTGTGTTTGCTTGTAATGTGTCCTTCATTTTTGAACATATTGCTATGAACTATTGTTTTAGTGCAATTTTCATTAAAAAAGTGTACTAATCATTCATACCAATTTATCCTGATATCCCGGCAGATTGCATTTTTGCCTCTAAACCTGAATATAATTTATTTTTTTCAGAATCCATTTTTCGGAACACATTTTTTTCTTCAGCGATACAAAAGATGCATTTGTATTGTAGATGTATTTGTATTTGTAAAAAAATGTTTGTACGTCTAGTAACCACCAAACAGTGAATAAATATACTCTATCAAGCACAGTTTCATTTGAACTAATGTTTGTACGAAGTTTCGAGTAAACGAGGTACCAGAATGGTTTGGGCTATAATCATTTCAAGTAGATCATATACTTACGTTAATAGGCGTTATATATTTTATCCCTGCAATTAGCGACGCTGGCATGGGCCATTATAAATGTCACTACTCAACGAAGGATGAGATGTTTTGTTACGACGACTATGATTCTCACTGTAAAATTCGTAAAAGCACCGACCAACCGATATTAATTCATTCTTTGACTTATGTCGAAATAGACTACTAAATACGAATACATATTATGAAGAATCTCTGTACATATTTAGACATTGTCGATTTGTTACTAAATAAAATTTCAAAAACTAGTTATCCTGGTTTCATTCATATACCATGGTCACCTTTAACAGCGAATTCTTAAGGAATAACGAAAAGTAATTTTTTTTATAGGTACCGAATATATACAATATTGTTCTGTACAAATGTATTTAGAAGACATTTACTACTAAATGTTAGTGTATCTTGTTTTAGATTCCGTTGTGATCTCAGGTAGCTACAGAGTAACGTTGTGATCTCTCGTGTGTAGTAACGTCAGGATTGAGGAGCCAGTTAAAATGTGCTATAGCTCCCAATTCACTCATTTTTAATTAACGAATCTTGTCCTACAAATCTAATATACTTACTACTAAATAACAAAGAAATTGCGCATTAATTGAACGACTGCTTCTTTGAAAAATGATGAGTCGTATTACGGTCTGAGGAGCCACATACATAATGTATTGTAACTTTTTTACTTTTAATACAACTGTGTTCAGATTTTGTCTACTAACTACTCTCAAATGCTACAATATCATACTTTATGGTAAATATTAATCCATGGTGTTCGAAGTTCTGACGTGGCTCCTGAATCCAAACATTTAGATTGAGGTGCCACCTTTATGATTATATAACTTTTGAAGTTTTGTACTACAAAATCGACGATCGATCCTACAATTCTTTTAAACTTACTACTAAATAAGTATATTAATTACATTAAGCTACAAAAAATGGCTCCTTAATCCTTACGGACATAATAATTATCGTAGGGCTCACTTCGTCATAACAAAACTCATCGATTATGTCCGAAAGATAAGAATATTTCGATACGCTCGCCTTGTCGATCGTTTGTCGTGCGGTGCCTAATCCTGGGATTGCCCGAGCTTTACGAATTACGTATGTTTCTTTAGCGCGACGGCCTTTGATTTGGAAATCAACGTATTGAACCGTCGTATCTTTGCTCAAACCGCCTACACAATCTAGACGTATTTGCTTCTCGGGCCCCCAAACGCCCAACTTCTTCCAGATTTCCATATCAATGAACGTGGCTGTGGAGCCGTCGTCCAGTAGGGCATAGGTATCTACGCTGCCAGCTGGGCCGGACACGGTCACAGCGACGATCTTCAACAACGGACGCGGAGGACAAACGTGCCCTGAATTTCCTGGCGTGATAGAAGTCGAGGCATGTGTAAGGAATTCCTTAAGTTTGACGTCGCAGGACGCAGAAGCAAGCGTCGCGTTTTCCACTCCGATCAACTGAACGAATCAACTAGTTGATCAAAGTGGAAGTCGATTCAGGCATATGTTCCTATCGAATCAACTAGTTGATGCGATACATTATACTATATAAAGCTCGATTACCACTCACTGACTGACTGACTGACTCACTGACATAATTGTTCTCCCAGATGGTGGATGGGGAGGTGGGTATATTTTGACAGATTCGTAAACAAGTAACTCCCGCGAGTATGGGAAAAGTGCCAAACCTCCCCTTTTCGCCCCCCTTCCTTCCCCTCCCTATCGTATCTCGGAAACAAAGAGACACGTATTTTTCGTTTTTTACGGATTCGTATAGAGGAGGCTCGAGAATGTAAAAACCAGTTTTCGAAATTGACCCTTTTTTCCCCCTTCTCCCCCCTTTAGGCGGATCTCGGAAGTTAAGAGACTTGGAACATTTTTTTTTTCAGATTCGTATAGAGGAGGCCTGGGAAAGTAAAAACCAGTTTTCAAAGTTGCCCCCCTTGCCCCCCTTTTCACCCCCTTAAGGCGGATCTCGGAAGTTAAGAGACTTGGAACTTTTTTTTTCACAGATTTGTATAGAGGAAGCTTGGCAAAGTAAAAACCAGTTTTCAAAGTTGCCCCCCTTGCCCCACTTTTCACCCCCTTAAGGCGGATCTCGGAAGTTAAGAGACTTGGAACAACTTTTTTTTCAGATTCGTAAGAAGGGGCCTAGAGTTAGTCAAAATCATTTTTCAAAACTCCCCACTCTCCCCCCCTTCACCCCTCTCCCTATCGTATCTCGGAATCTAGGACACATAGTGGCTTTTTAATTTTTACCAAAAATATTATTGAGGAGCGTTTAAATTTGTATACGGAGGGTACCCTTCACTCCCCAACCTCCCCTAAAAATAAAAGGGCTATAACTTCGTAACGGTCAGAGATAGCCATTATGTGTTTGAACAAATATTATAGTAGGCGTCGAAACCTGTCTGGTGGTAGGTACGTAGGTTCTGAGTGGAGCGAACTTGTGAGACCGAGTGGAGGGAAGGGGGGAGGTGGCGAGCGAAGCGAGCCGGCGACCTCCGTAGCGTAACGAAGGTCGAGTGGGTGAAGCGTAACTCAGGGGCGACGACAAGCAACTTTAGGGTTATGTTTTTTTTAATGGGTCCTCAGTTTTTAAGTAAGGTTTTTTACTTTTATATTATTAGGTTTTTAAAATAATAATAATTGTATAATGTTTTAGGGGTTCTTAAGGGTTTTCATACTGACATAGGGGTAGTTGTAACGGATTTTCCAATTATTTCAAGGATTTCTATGGATTCTCAAAATTTTATGATGGTAAGGAATACTTCTCAAGAACACGGCAACACGCGAGCTGCGCGCAGCTCGCGCACCCACGCAAATACTAGTTATACTATATAAAGCTCGATTACCACTCACTGACTGACTGACTGACTCACTGACATAATTGTTCTCCCAGATGGTGGATGGGGAGGTGGGTATATTTTGACAGATTCGTAAACAACTAACTCCCGCGAGTATGGGAAAAGTGCCAAACCTCCCCTTTTCGCCCCCTTTCCTCCCCGTCCCTATCGTATCTCGGAAACAAAGAGACCCGTATTTTTTGTTTTTTACGGATTCGTATAGAGGAGGCTCGGGAAAGTAATAATCAGTTTTAAAAGTTGCCCCCTTTTTCCCCCTTCTCCCCCCTTTAGGCGGATCTCGGAAATTGAGAGACTTGGAACATTTTTTTTTTTAGATTCATATAGAGGAGGCTTGGAAAAGTAAAAACAAGTTTTCAAAATTGACCCTTTTTCCCCCCTTCTCCCCCCTTTAGGCGGATCTCGGAGGTTGAGAGACTTGGCACATTTTTCTTTTCAGATTCATAAGAAGGGGCCTAGAGTTAGTCGAAATCATTTTTCAAAACTCCCCACTCTCCCCCCCTTCACCCCTCCCCCCATCGTATCTCGGAAACTAGGACACGTAGCGGCTTTTTGATTTTTACTATAAATTATTAATGAGGAGCGTTTAAATTTGTACACCCTTTCCTCCCCTCCCCAACCTCCCCTAAAAATAAAAGGGCTATAACTTCGTAACGGTAAGATATAGCCATTATGTGTCTGAACAAATATTATAGTAGGCGTCGAAACCTGCCTGCTGGTAGGTAGGTTCTGAGTGGAGCGAAGGGGGGAGGCGGCGAGCGAAGCGAGCCGGCGACCTCCGCAGCGTAACGAAGGTTGAGTGGGTGAAGCGTAACTCAGCTTTTAACGTTTCTATTGAATTCTTTTTTTTTACTTTTTTTTTATTGAATTAGGTTTTAGAATGTTTTAGGGGTTCTTAAGGGTTTTCATACTGATTTAGGGGTAGTTGTAACGGATTTACCACTTATTTTAAAGATTCCTATGGATTCTCAAAATTTATAAGGGTATGGAATACGTGTCAAGAACACGACGACACGCGAGCTGCGCGCAGCTCGCGCACCCAAGCAAATACTAGTTATACTATATAAAGCTAAATTACCACTCACTCACTCACTCGCTGACATAATTGTTCTCCCAGATGGTGGATGGGGAGGTGGGTATATTTTGACAGATTCGTAAACAAGTAACTCTCGCGAGTATGGGAAAAGTGCCAAACCTCCCCTTTTCGCCCCCCTTCCTTCCCCTCCCTATCGTATCTCGGAAACAAAGAGACCCGTATTTTTCGTTTTTTACGGATTCGTTTAGAGGAGGCTCGGAAAAGTAAAAACCAGTTTTCAAAATTGACCCCTTTTTCCCCTTTCTCCCCCCTTTAGGCGGATCTCGGAAGTTGAGAGACTTGGAACATTTTTTTTTTCAGATTCATATAAAGGGGCAACGCGATAGTCAAATTCATTTTTCGAAAAACGCCCCACTCTCCCCAACTTCACCCCCCCCCCTTTCACCCCTTTTTTTTCTACTGAAAAATGTTTTAATTCTTACCTAAAACTATTGAGGGGCGTTGAAATTAAAAATTTGTATACCATTTCCTCCCCTCCCCAACCTCCCCTAAAACTGAAAGGGCTGTAACTTCGTAACGGTTAGAGATAGCCATTGGGTGTTTTAACAAATATTATAGTAGGCGTCGAAACCTGTCTGGTGGTAGGTAGGTTCTGCGGCGTAACGAAGGTTGAGTGGGTGAAGCGTAACTCAGGCCGACGACAAGCAAACTTTAGGGACTGCTATTTTTCATGGGTCTCAGTTTTAAAGTAATGTTTTTTACTTTTATTTTATTAGGTTTTTTTTAATATTAATTTTATAATGTTTTAGGGGTTCTTAAGGGTTTTCATACTGATCTAGGGGTAGTTGTAACGGTTTTTCCAATTCGTTTAAGGATTCTTATGGATTCTCAAAATTTATAAGGGTATGGAATACGTCTCAAGAACACGACGACACGCGAGCTGCGCGCAGCTCGCGCACCCAAGCAAATACTAGTTTTTTAATATAGTTTCTTTCCTTTTTGTTCCTATCGAATCAATTTTTATTTTAAACTATTAAAACCAAGATAAACTTTTTGGCTGAATTCGTCTCACCCATTTTATTTTTTAACTGTCAAATGTCAAAAAGAAAAAGGCACATTGAAGAAATAAGCCTCTTGTTTATTTACAGTATACAGGGCAATGAGATTTTACCAATAGAGACGTCATACTGATTATAAAGAAATAAAAACATGGCGATATTTTACATGAGCGGCTAGCTGGGTGACGGCCAATGTCAGTCTATGACAGCAGCTAGATAGAGTGAAATGGGGAAAAATGGCTACCTATCAGGCAGCATGAAGAAAATAAACAGTAAATTTTCAATATAAAAATGTTTATTTACAAATAATAATATTATGTATGTTTTTTTTGTTTCACTATCACTTCACTATCACTAAAGTTGAGAACAAATAGTTGAGTATGTTGTTGGCATTTGGCATCCATTCATCTTCTCGTCTTTGAGTTCTAACTACTTGTACCCATTTTTCTTTAATTAATCCGTCTTTATGAAATCTAAAACAAAATAGAAGTTAATGATGAAAGGCAAATGTTATATTTATCCAATAACAATGATATTCTAGTAAACAGTTATGTTGTGAGCGCACAATCGTGAAGACTCGAAAACGGCCCAATTGGGCCGTATAGCCTTCAGTCTGCAACACGCATGACGACGAGCGATACGCTGCTACGAATTTAGATAAAAATTGTAAAAATGCCATCGTGTGTGTTCAGAAAGTGTACCAATTATGATACCAAAGTAAATAAAACACAAGGGATCTCATACCACATGTAACTACGCAATATACTTCGATTTATTAATATTTTTCATTTATTTTCTAAATATTCTGATATTTGGAGGATAAAAAAGAAAGAAATGGGAAATGCATTTTTGTCGTGAGTACGACAACGACGCGTGAACTCTAGAGTCCAGACATAGAACAACACTATCTGTCTCTTTTTTTCTTATTGGTTTTATCGAGCTATCCCTTTTGTGTCATTTTGACTTGTAGTGAAATGTAGAATGAATAAAAAAGGTGTGGTGCCGCTGCTGCGCGAAACACTTTTTTCGGTGGTTTTGTAGGTGTATAACATATCTGTTTATTAGAATATCATTGTCTACTATGGATAATATTGGACACCAGTGGTGAAAAATAATATGTGACATTCGAATAATATATTAGGCCAGGCCCCATATGGCCATATCACCCCAACATCCTTTAACGTCGTTCGAACTGACAACACCGCGCGCCATTATCTCGTTTTCTCTATCACTCATAAATGCAACACGCTACTTGTCTCTTTCGTGTAGGTGACAAAGCGGCAACAGCGCGGCAATCATTTTTGAGTAAGATTAAATTTATGATTTTCCATTTTAAATAGAATAAACAGTACTTACAAATGAAAAGACACATCCTTCTTGATTTTTACAGCCGGCCCAGTATAAGTATTGCACTTTCTGAACACACAACTGCCTTATTTGTTTAATTTCCTATAGCAAACTCCCGTTAAACGTCAGTTCGCGTCGCGACCAGACGCAGGACGTGCGCAGGATAGACTGAAGTCACACAAGCTGGTCAGCTTGTGTTTGCATTGCCACGCTGACGTCGGTAAAACGTATCTACCTCAGTATTATATATAACATCATTGATACAGGGTTAGTTTTCGCAAAAATTTAAAAGATATCAAACCAAAAGTATATTTTAGTATAGGATCCCTTGAAAAACGACCTTCGCAGAGCTGGTTAATGGATGAAAAGTGTTTTAGATCAAATTAAATATGTCAAAATATATATTGCAAATGGGTTGTCTAAAAAATTTCAGTCCAGAATATGATTAATTAGCAATTTAATAATTTTTATTTTTTTTAAACATTTTTCTGGTTTGCTTAACAGGCCGGGGAGCGTGAATTTGTCCATACAAACGTAATACCAAAATCATTTTCAGTCTGAGCATATTTCCACCTTAATATGCTGTTATTCGGAACAAGATGGTAATGGTGGTAATTACCTAGGTTTCCATTGTTTTTTTTTTGCAAAATACTTATCAAGAGCGAAATGCAATCAAATTGAATATCTCACATTTTTACAATATAAATACGATGTTTTCATCTCATCTGTTCTATATTAAAAACGGTAGTATTTGTAACATTGTTCAAATGGAAACATGTCTTATATTGTTAAGTTAAATAATATAAAAAAAATAATGGAAAAGCATTGAGTTTTCATTCATCATTTTTGGTATTACGGCACACATTCAAATTAATCACAAGTGTTCATCGGAAGTCGTGCCATCGCATCAAGCATTGAGCTGGAGCGGGGCGCGGCCGCGCGGGGCGAGGGTCAGTACATTTGGATATGTTGAGTATAGTGACAAAATATGTAAATGTGTGCCTGCGCACCTCGCCACCCGGCCGGGCCGGGCAATTCGTTCGTCAATGTTAGACGATTACTTGATTGCATTGTGCGTGCGTATTTGTTTGCCAATTGTATCGTAATATTTCTGACACTTCTTTACCTATGCTAAGGATTTGGATTTAGATTTGCCTTGTGATTTGGAATCGAGTAACCTACCTACCTACTTTAGTACGACTTTTGTTTTGTTTACGGACTTCGATATTTGCTTACGATTTGGTTAAATTTAGGTTACAAAACAGGTACCTACATAAACACAATTATATAAAGGTTAGCAACATGGACTCCAAACGTTGGGATGGGATGTAGGTATCTCACAGTAAGTATCTACCTACCTTTTTGTTTTCATAATTTTTTTAAACTCAGACCAAAAAAATGCCTGCCACATATTTTTTCTCGTTCATAATCGAAATTACATTACACTGGGTTAGTACATACTGAATTAGATGTGTTTAGGATTCAAATGTCCGACTAATAGGTTTCATTCATAATCATAACATAAGGGTACCTAGGTACGTCCTACCGACTAAATAAATATTATGTTTTATTTTACAAGCTTTGATATAGTTTCACGTGTCCCGATGTTTGTCTGTAATCTGTAAGTGCAAGTAAAATTTGATCCACTTCCCGATTACCGATTGAGCTGAAATTTTGCACGCATATGTAGGTATATCGCGTGACAATGCTATAGGTGGCCATAGGAATTCTATAATGTAACGACGTAACCCCATCGAGTTTGAACTTGTTTGATTCGTCGTGACGAGTACTTTGTCTTTAGGGTCCAGGGTCTGATGATGGAGCTAGAAGGTGTCCATGGGAACTCCGTTATAAAACGACATAACCCCATCGAGTTTGGGCTCGTATGATTTGTCTTGACGAGTACTTTGGTGCTAGGTGGTATCCAGGGTCTGATAATGGAGCTGGAAGGTGGCCATTGGAAGTCCGTAATAAAACGACATAATCCCGTCGAGTTTGGGCCCGTTTGATTGATCTTGAAGAGTAAATTGGTCCTAAATGGTAATCAGGGTTTGATGATGAAGCTGAAAGGGGGGCCAAAGGATCTCCGTAATAAAACGACGCAACCGCTTCGAGTTTGGGCTCGTTTGATTCGTCTTGATGAGTACCTACTACCTACCTACTGCCTACCTACTGCCTACCTACTGCCTACCTACTACCTACCTACTGCCTACCTACTGCCTACCTACTGCCTACCTACTGCGTACCTACTGCCTACCTACTGCCTACCTACTGACTACCTACTGCCTACCTACTGCCTACCTACTGCCCACCTACTGCCTACCTACTACCTACCTACTTTTAGGTTCTAGGATACTTATGCCGGTTTCCTTTCCTCACGATGTTTTCCTTCACCGTTTTGAGAGCAGAGTTGATGAATTACACAAAGTAATGCGCCTGCTTGGGTTCGAACCTACGACTTAGGCGCGGGCAGTATTATAAGTACTAAGTAAGTCTATGGGCGCGGGACAAATACAACACACGGTAGGTATATCGTTTATCGTCACATCCTCGTCAGCGCAATGATATACCGTGTAGCCTAAATTGCACGTTATTTCCATGCATTTTGTATGATATTTGAATGGAATAGGAAGCCGCCCGCGCCTTGTCCGCGCCCGACGCCTCTTGTATTTGTCCCGCGCCTTACTGTTCGTAAGTCGGGGCCGCCACCACTGAGCCACCAGGGGGTCTAAAATGGCCGCTTTATCAGAATCGTAATATGAATCACGTTAAAAATTTAAAATTCTTAAAATGGACTTTAACCTCATAAACATAAAGTCCATTTTAAGAATTTTAAATTTTTGACGTGATTCATACTAAGATTCTGCGTGGATTCTGCTAGAGCGGCCATTTTAGACCCGCAGTACGTACCTACTTTTATTTCAGATTTTCAGTTATCTATATTAGTGGTATAGAAAGAGTAGTAAGTAACCCAGATTTCTTTAGGGTTCCGTACCCAAAGGGTAAAAACGGAACCCTATTACTAAGACTTCGCTGTCTGTCCGTCTGTCTGTCTGTCTGTCTGTCACCAGGCTGTATCTCATGAACCGTGACAGCTAGACAGTTGAAATTTTCACAGATGATGTATTACTGTTGCCGCTATAACAACAAATACTAAATATAGTCAATGGTACGGAACCCTTCGTGTGCGAGTCCGACTCGCACTTGGCCGGTTTTTTTTAACAAAGCCTAGATTTTAATCTAACATTTGAGTCCTCAAATGTTAGATTAACATTTGTTAATCTAACATTTGAGATAAAAACATTGTAGACAGATTTCCTAAAAACGCATTACTATTCTGCACATATACTAACGATTGCACAAAGTAACTAACAAAAATAAAGCAAACAATGAACATGATAACTACTAAAAAGGTAAACACCAAACACTATTAACACACGCATAGGTAAACACTATTCACACACGCTTACGCAACGGGCCGGGGAGTGTGAAACAGAGACAACAATATTTCAACGTGTTTTTGCCTTCGCTTCAAATTGCAGTTGCGAGCGGATGGCGCCGCACTCTTAATAGACAAATTCCATACCAATTGAAAGTATGAAGCCTATAGAATATATACAAATGTTAGGTTGACCGGTTAACCTAATTTATGGTTTGCATATTCTATAGGCTATAGAATATGCTAAAATTATGAAGCCTATAGAATGTGCAAACGTTAGCTTAACCTAACGTTTGCATATTTTACAGGTTTCATACTTTCGATTGGTATGGAATTTGTTTATTAGCCAAACCAGTGAAATGTTGAAAAAAAAAAAAATACTATGGACTGACATTTTTAGACAACCCATTTGCAATATATTTTTTGACATATTTAATTTGATATAAAACAGTTTTCATCCATTAACCAGCTCGGTGAAGGTCGTTCTTCAAGGGATCTTAGACTATTTCGTATATTGATAATTTTCGTACAGAAAGACTTGACCACTATTTTTTTCAATGACCTCCATGGCAATACTTAATAATTAAACGTTTAAGAATGATGAATTCAGCCGACAATATCATTGTTCGGTTGATTAGAATAGAAAATTTTCGGGATTCGGTCGTGGTCCACCTGCTTGGTTCACCTGGGTGGACTACAGGCACTTTTTCTTGCCGATGGTCCACCTTTATAATATTATTGTAATCACTTTCCTTTAATCGTCGAATCCGACTCGGCTGGGCAGCATTCGGAAAGTTGCGCGGTATCTTCTCGTCCAACTTACCGCAGTGTCTCAAGACGAAAGTCAGTGTGTGTTGCCAGTGATTACATACGGGACCGAAACGTGGTCGCTCACAATGGGCCTCATCAGAAGGCTTAAAGTCACACAAAGGAGAGGGCTATGCTCGGAGTTTCTTTGCGCGATCGAATCAGAAATGAAGACATCGCAAGAGAACCAAGGTTATCGACTTAGCCCGAAAAATTGCCAAACTTAAGTGGCAGTGGGCAGGGCACATTGCTCGCAGAACGGATGACCGATGAGGCCGAAACGTTCTGGAGTTGCGACCACCCGGAAGACGTTGCTTTGAAGGGCTCCCACTAGGTGGACCGATGACCTGGTGAAGGTTGCGGGAATCTGCTGGATGTGAGTCGCACGGGACCGGTCAATGTGGCGACACTTGGGGTGGCCTATGTCCAGCAGTGGACGTCTTTCGGCTGAAATTATGATGCTGATGATAGGAATAATTATCTTCCTTGGTAAGATCACATTACTTTGATTGAGCTGTGACTTTACCGTCAATTTTTCATTCATTAAAACAAAAATGTCTCAAAATTGTGATAAAGATTTTGGTGGAGAAACCCATAGTAGATCCTGAAATATGTTTTATTAATAGAAAAGAAAAGAAGGCTGGTAGGACTGACTGCATTTTTGCCGCTTATGCTGGCCGAAAATATTATGAAGGTTTAAAACTACAGAAAATCAGAAGGCATAAGCCATTTCAAGGTTATCCATTATTTACCGGACACCCTGTATAACTGATGATGACGATATAATAGAAATACAATTAGAATTGGTAAACAAAGAAATTTCTGTGGGACTCGCTTTGGAGAAGTTACGTTGATTGTCTCAATGGTAAATCGTTATTTTATGAATTAAAGTTTTTTTCCGTATTAATTTGTTTTTTCGATTTTCATTTGTTCTTTCGGCAATAATTTTTAAACTGTAGTAAAATGACAGAATCAGGATCAGGAAGACGATTTTATTTTCCATGGAATTAATTTTAGGTGGACCGTGGCCAAGAGACATTTTTTATTTGCATATTCCTCATCATTTAGGTGATCCACGGGCAAGAAAAAGTGCCCGCGGTCCACCCAGGTGAAATAAGCAAGTAGACCACGACAGAATCCCAAAAAAATATCTTATTATTTACTTATAATATTTTCTATGACTGCTTAGTCAAAAGAACATTTTATCTATCTTTCACAAGTGGACAGTTCTTAACCCTTTAACCGCCATGTCATAATTCACGTGGAATGCATCTAGCGCCAGCAACCTTTAGGTACAATTGGCATAATGTTGTAAAATATAATTATCGATAAACAAACTAATGAAATAAATAAAACTTACTCATTTTTAATCAAAGGTTTATTTCTTTTCTTGTTTCAAACACGTTAATCAGTCTTCAAATATCTTATGGCTCGGCTACACGCTCCGTCTTGTCTGCGCAGTCCAGGCCTGTGCAGTCATGACTGTACAAAAATACTGAACATTCTGCGACTGCGCGAGCTACCGTCTTGCGTCCACACGCACTCGCTTACCTGCGCAAACTAGTTTGTGCAGACATGCTCGCAGGCAAGACGGAGCGTGTAGCCGGGCCATTACGTTAATCAGTCTTCAAACATACGTTAGGTAATTAGTCTTGATTGTTAATTCTTCATAAAAAATTAATATTCTGGAGATGGACACGGGTTGAAAGTCCCTTGATTTTCTGTTAAGTCTTCTGCACGAGCATTACGTATTAAATTTATGATGTCCATATACACTTGTGACCGAACTTCTGGTTGAACAGACTCCATTTCATATGCTATCAGTGCACCAAAATGCTCGTTTCGAGGATCTTGCGGTCTTTGATTAAAAAATCTTAATTCGGGTAAATTAAATAGGGCCGTACAATCATTTTCTTTCGATTTCACATAACACGTGTAATATGACTCTGTCTGCGTCGATCCATCGGTGTATTTTTTTCTCTTTTCATATGTGTTTGGTTTGAGAATAGATGGTGATAGCGGAGGAGATTTTTCAGATGCTGACATGATGTACGTCCGCTCACTTCGAAAGCCAAATACGAATGACGTTACAAAATCAGCCAAATTATTACTGAGTAGATAGACATTTTAGGTCTGGACACATATTTTTTTTATTTATCGATAAAGTTTATGATTAAATTAAAACTCTTTTTGTTTATGGTATATTTTAAAGCATGGAACGATGCATAGTAACAACAAATAAAACAAATAAAACAATAAAATAATGTAATAAAAAATAATAATAATAAAAAAATAATAATAATTATAATAATGTATAATATAATGTATTAACAACAAATAAAATAACTAAATCAACTTTATTTTTTCTTTAAAACAAAATAAATACGGTAAATACACATATTATTATTATCTAGCTGTCTTTTTGACTGTAGGATAAATAAACAGACTAGAAAAACCAAAAAGTGATTTACCGATTCATTATCACTATCCGCCGTCGAACTGCCACTACTGCTAATATCATTAATTGATTGCTGTAATATATTTAATAGGTCTTCGTCGTCGTTTATCATTATCGACAACTTCTCGAAACTAGCTCAGAAATAATAATAATGAAGCACGTGTTATCACGGCGATGGCGCTAGCGCAACTGACGTTTATTCAAAATAAGACTTTAGTTGACCTTGAGCCGCACGTAAAATTACGGCGACGGCGTTCGCGGATCGTCTGCACTAGTGACGTACTGGCATAAGTCGGTAATTTATACTTCTTTGTTGATTTCTACATATTATATCACTTAAGCTTATTGGGTTTTGAATAAATAATTAAATCGTTAATAAACTATGAAATTTGAATGAATGTTTAGTTGATAGTTTGATAAAAAACACGATGTTTTTTTATTAATTTAGCATCAGGAGTTTCATATGTGGTACAACACTAGTCTGCGTGAAATCACGGGTTCGGCGAAGTAGGTTGAGATATTTAGACGTATCACGAATTGAGAACTATTAATTATTTCATTTAATTAGCTAAAATATGTTTCTAGTACTGTTAAAAATAAAGTAAACATGAAATATACTAAGATTTAGTAAGCAAATTCAACATCTATTGAACATTTTTTAAATGACAGGACTTTTACGTAATATTCCGACGTGGCGACTGAGGTATTATAGTTACAACACGTAATATTACGGCGATGGCGGTTAAAGGGTTAAGAATAATACTCATAGAAAAGGTTTTATATCACTCGATTAAGTTGATTAGATAGGAACAAACAAGGAGAATAACAAATGTTCCGATTCTGCAAGCGTTCTCCGACAGTCGTTTCTCCTTTGGACTGTTCACCGACAGGACGTTTCGTTTTTGAGAGATTCGTCGATAGAACGTTTCACCTATGGACGTTTCGCCGACAGGACGTTTCGTTTTTGAGAGATTCGTCGATAGAACGTTTCACCTATGGACGTTTCGCCGACAGAATGGTTCGCATTTGTTTGTTTCGACGACAGGACTTTTCAACTATGGAATATTCGCCGTCAGATCGTTTTGTCTACGATTGTTTCGACATGGCTTTTTCACTATTTAACTACAAAGCCACCAAAAAGCTACTAGTTTGCTACAAAGACATGAAGAAAAAACATGTTTTAATGTAAGATCGCCTTTATTTTAATGAATAGTATTTACCTATTACCTACCCATATTATTTTATTTTACCCCTCAGAGTATACAGGCGTGATGTTACGTCATGATGTTGTATAAACAATAAACATCCAAGTGATTGCAGCAATCACGACCGATTTACCGTCTAGTTTTGAAGAGTTCCATTGTATATCTCCGAAGATCAGTATCAGATCTTTACCAAATTTATATGCGACCATCTCAAGAGTATATTCTTTCAAATAAAAAACTATTTTGAGAATTGCTCCACAAATGGAGGAGAAATCGGTGAACATACATGAAATTATACCACATGACTAAAGTAAAAATGTTCATAAAATGAAAACTACTGGGACAAACTATGTTAAATTTTTATGGGACCAAATGGCATCATCTATTCCGCATCAAACTAAAAAAGAATCACGTAAATCGGATCATAAATCTCAGCGTTATCGGTGTACATACATAAAAAAAAAAAAAAAACCAATCGAATTGAGAACCTCCTCCTTTTTGGAAGTCGATTAAAAACAGATAATCATGACTACCCACATTTTTGTAACATAAATTTCATTATACTAAGCTAAGTATCAAGCGCCTATTACTATATTACTAGCAATGTTACAAAAAGTAAGTTATTTCGAGATACTTTTGTGTGTAATAAAGATGTCTTAAAATTGGCTTCAAAATAAATACGTTTCTTTAATCTTTTGTTTTTATATTTCCTCAATGTTTGCAATAACAAAATAAAATAATATGGGTAGGTAATAGGTAAATACTATTCATTAAAATAAAGGTGATCTTACATTAAAACATGTTTTTTCTTCATGTCTTTGTAGCAAACTAGTAGCTTTTTGGTGACTTTGTAGTTAAATAGTGATAAAGCCATGTCGAAACAATCGTAGACAAAACGATCTGACGGCGAATATTCCATAGTTGAAAAGTCCTGTCGTCGAAACAAACAAATGTGGACCATTCTGTCGGCGAAACGTCCATAGGTGAAACGTTCTATCGACGAATCTCTCAAAAACGAAACGTCCTGTCGGCGAAACGTCCATAGGTGAAACGTTCTATCGACGAATCTCTCAAAAACGAAACGTCCTGTCGGTGAACAGTCCAAAGGAGAAACAACTGTCGGAGAACGCTTGCAGAATCAAATGTTCCTATCGGATCAACTAAATGGTTGATTCGTTGGGAACAAAAAATAGTTGATCCGTTTCAGTTGATCGGTTTAGTTGATCCGAGTGGAAAACGTGGCAAGCGTGGAAGGCAACGAAGCAGACACTGGCACGGTAGCGGTCGCGGCGGCCTGCGGCAGGGCGTTGGACGGGCCCAGCGCGGGCTCATCGTCATCCACGTCTACGTGCGCGGTTGCGGCGTGCTCATAGTTCGGGTTGTGCAGTAATGCGTGGTGACGGAACTTACAACCGTCAATGTCACACGACTTTTTAGCCTTACACGAATTTAATCTATGCCAACCTACTTTTAGACATCTATGGCAAACTCGTTTCTTTTTAATTAATTTCCATCGGTCATCAACAGACATTGACACAAATTTGTCACATTGATTTAATGCATGCGATTGTTGACAAACGATGCAAATATTGTTATTACGCGTAGTTTTCGATGAATTCGATGAAAAATCGTGCTGGTTCTCAGCGACAGAGTGCACGTGATCCCTGGCCCGTCTACTGTCTGATACGTATGACACAGTAGCCGGCTCAGTTATGATGCCAAAGCGAGCCTGGAGATCGATCTCGTGTGTTAGAAAGTCTGCTAATATATCTAGCTTCGACTGATCACCGGCCTCGTGACGAGCGGCAAAATCCAGCCACTTAGCTCGCAATAATGGTGAAATTTTCGTAATAACCGCCTGAAAAAGTTCCGGCGACGCGAGATACTCCGTATGTTCTAACAAACGAATTACCTCAACACAGTTGCGAACTCGGCTAGCAAAAATAGCTAGATCCTAAAGAGCTAGACCTTCTCCACCAACACGCGGCAGCGCGCGCACTGCGGCGATAACTAGCAGCGCCGCCACCGCTTCGCGCGCTGCACCTGTGAGCGCCGCGTTCAGGCGTGCTAGGTTGTTGGCAGCACTATATGAAATTTGCGTATCTTGGAAGACCTTTTTAAGGCTAAGCCAATCTAAATGAGACTTTCCATCAGACCTAGGTAAAGGAACGTTATGCATTCCGGGGCTATTGCCTTTATTAACGTTATTAATCAATACTTCGAGGGACTTTATGAGCTTTGGAACCTCCGTGTTGTTCTCGTTGCGTGCCGCTTCCGGGGCGGCAATGGAGGCCTGTGGCCCTGTCGCTGTCCACGCAATGGGCACGACATGCGGTTCGGGGTCTGCTTGCCTGAAAGCATTATTATGTTTTAACGTTGTATAGCAATTACGATCCGCTTCAGACTTACTAAGCCATTGGTGTACGTGGTGGCTGCTCCTCGAACTGCGCTGACTCGCGTCAGCTTCGATGGCGGCAATTTCTGCGCGGAGCTCTAAATCAGCAGCCTCACGTTCGACTGTTAATCGCTCGCTCTCTAGTTCGGCGAGGCGACGCGCATGTATAGCGCTCCGCGGCCAACCGTCTGGCCACTATCGTGGTTGAGGAGCGAGATGAGGTCGTACTAACGGGGCGAGAAGGCGCTGGGGGTGCGGTCGCCGAACTGACGCGAGGATCGCTGGGCGCAAGCAGCGGCTCCAGCTCCCTCTCCGCAACGGTCTTACCTTCGTTACCCTTTACCATAGCTTTTGCAGCTGATCGAGTCTGCACCATATCACTATTCACAGTAGAAGGACCAATATGTTATCGACTAATAATTAAAACTGCCGGTTCAAGATATGAGTGCATATAATATTTTTACTGCACTGACAAGACCACCTTCAAACATCATAAAACAAAAAACATAATAAAAAAATATAAAAAGTATAAATAGGCGAAACTTGAAAACAGGTGCGTTGCGCACAATAGCCTTCGCAAGTTCAACCTGTTACTTCTACTTACTGTCAGTTCTTATTTTATTATTCCGAAAATTTGGCTTGCTGATAAAAACTAACCACCGAACATAATAATTCGTATATGAGAACTAGCCAAGTCAGACCTTAGTCTACAATATATTCTCCTAAGTTATAAGAAAAAATGATATTTTATGTTGTTATAGATAAATTTCAGGACTGACCATTGAACTTGGCACCCATTTAGATTTCACTTCTTTTGTCGTTGAAGTCAACAACCAAGGCATATATCATAATATTGAACTTGGCTCTCATTTCACATTTATGTTTTTGATGGGATTATACTATCAACGAGTTTCTTAATGACGAATCTCTGTAACTGTAAGACATAAATTTTAATATTTTACATTTATATAATTTTAATCTTAAATTTATCTATAATCGAATTGAATTGACTTTAAATTTTGACATGTAATTAAATTTAACTTGTTTGCATGTGTAACTTTAAAATCTTGACATGAAAAGGAATTGATTATGAATACTGAAATATAACTTATTTGTATGTGTTAATACAATCATATTAAGGTACTATAATACTTTCATAATTTTGTTATGGTTTAATTTAACGTAATAATTTAGAATATCATAATAATCGTTGTTTTTTTTTTGTTATAATAATTTGTATGTCAATTAGCAAAACATAGCGCACTACCTATTTTTTTAAGATCTTGTTGTAATTATTACCTATGTTTACGAATAAATGATTCTGATTCTGATTCTGATTCTGATTCTGAATAATCCTCAGCATCACTACACACGTACTTTATATGGTGTTCGTAAGGTCGTACATCCGTGAATACTAGAATCCCTGTATCGTTTTTCCACATCACGAAGCTTCCTATGCCAAATAATGTATATCCGAAATGTAACGATGCGCCGGAAGCCAGCCCGGAGAAGTTGTCAATATTTCGAACACATATGAAATAACCCCATTGCCGCGGCAACCATTCTTCGCAGTCAACAATTGCAGCATCGTCTTGTACGTATTCAGTTTGAACTAAATTAGTATAATTTTTCAGTTCTTTTTCGATTCTAAAATGTAAGGAACAAATAATAATTGGTCCATTGATTCTATCTTCAGGCTT
Source organism: Xestia xanthographa (assembly GCA_905147715.2). Lineage (NCBI taxonomy): Eukaryota > Metazoa > Arthropoda > Insecta > Lepidoptera > Noctuidae > Xestia > Xestia xanthographa. The sequence continues at coordinate 6,816,452 of LR990660.1, read as the reverse complement.
AGCGATTGGACTCATCACAGCGTTCCTTTGGAATTTTATGGGGAAACTGCCTAGCCATCGAAATGTATAAGGGCTGTTCCAATGTGGTTTCGAAGCACTTAGAGAAACTCTTGCATTTCCAAATTCTTCTGCCATTCTTAAGATCATCAAGTCGTGAAGTGGAGAGTCACGTTTACCATGCCAAAAGTGCTTCTCATCCGGAGGCGTATATGCTACTTCACGAGCACACACAATGCCCTTAATTATTTTCACTGTCGAAAAGTTATCACTAGCACCTGTAGTTAAAACCACCACAATATTCTTGCTAAGTAGTGGGTCTTTCACTAATTCCTTAAAAGGATTATAAGATGTTAAAATACGACTATAGTCTAGTAAGATCCCTGTAGCAATAAATGACTTTTCTTCTCCGTTCGTGTTTGGTACATTTAGGGTAATAAGTACATTCCTTTGTCTGGTGGGAACCTTGTTATCCTTAAATATGTCAAGTGGACCATACACATATCGAGGATGATCTGTCCAGTTCATGTCTTCATATGTATTTTCCGCCTGAGTACTGCTTAAAAAGTTTAACAATACGAACATCACCAACAAACGGGAGCAGGACCTGTAACAAACCAAGGAACTTTACAAGTTGCTGTTCGTGAAAGTACGAATAACAAAGAACTACTTTATGTTCGAAGTTCACATTCCTTTAATTTCGAATGAGGACTACACCTACTATCGGACTATCGCTATACCATTAAAAGCCTCCGCCTTGAATGGTACAGCGATAGTCCGATAGTAGGTAATTTGACTCCTCAAATTACAAATTGATGCAGTTATCTTCGGAATACATTGTTGTGAACTTTGAGAAGAATTCTTACATCTATTTAACAGAAAAAGACTTTAGGCAATGCATCCAACGACAAAAATATAACTTCATTTGTAACGCAAACATACCAGTGTTCAACTTACATAACAAGAATGCACCTTGCGAAGCAAAACTACTCATCATCAACCATCATCATCATGCAACTATGTCACCGTGTGACGTGTAACGTCCACGGCGTGTCATGCGAGGAATCATGGATCAACTTACAAGAATCAAACAGCTGATGGTTGGTTGTTTGTTGCAGAAGGTGCGAATTACGTAGTTTGTGAAAACGACGTAATATCGCAAACTATCATATCGGCGGCTATAGTAAAAATTTTCAATTACGGTAGAGAGTGATTGTGTTCCAAACTTCTGAAGGGAAGCCGGTGGGAATCGAGTTGTTAGCTGCCTTCGCCACTGCTACTTTGTGCATCGTAGTGGAACGTGTTTCTCTAAACTTACAAACCTTCACGACAAATCGGTGTACGAGTTAACTACTGCAACCTGTACAGACCGTAACCCAGTTCAGATACTGAGCCATTACGATCAAATTTTTCCAAGTGAGATAAAAAAACTAACGCAGGCCAATGTGTTTGTTTGAACATTTTTTTTTCGTGTGAGACTCAGTGCTGGATTTACACATTTGCCGCCCAAAGCTATACATTTTTTGCCGCTTCTGTCTTCTAAAATTAGATACACTGTTCACAATAAAGTTAATTCCTTTTTTTAGTATCTAATAATTAATTTAAAACAACTTTTTGGGTATATTTTAAGCTAAGAAAAGCAAAGCTTTGTTTTTGCTGCACTAATTATAAGGTGTGGTGGTCTAAAGAAAATAGGTAGGTAAGACCAGTGTAGCCAACTCAACTACTTCAAAATATGCTAGATTGGTTTACAAAATATGCCAAAAATATGCTAACCTTCACTAAAAAGTGTCAGTATTTATTAAGAAATGAAATCAGGGGAATAGAATATCAATTTCTTGATTTTCATCAACATCAGCTGATGTGAATTTAAAGGCTAGTCAATGAACAGTTTTTTCGCCGCAGCTCCACCTCGTGACGGCAGCCTTACTATTTTTGTGTACTAAATTATTTTTTGGGGCAATTTTGCCGCCCCCCTAATTTTGCCGCCCTAAGCTTCAGCTTTTTCAGCTTCTATGGTAAATCCGAATGTTATATGGTAAAAAAAAACTGGTGAGACTGCCTCGTTGGTCGAGTAGTTGCAAGCGCGACTACTGAGCATGCGGTCCTGGGTTCGATTCCCGGGACGGGCAAAGTGTTATTGGATTATTCCATCAGGAATTTCTCAGTAGCAACCACGTAGTCTAGGTTTGTGCCCGGTTGATGGCAATTGGCTCGCCCCCTATTACATGGGAGTTCAACATAACTGGGGAAATGTGGCTGTACGATTAGGTACTACTACAACAGCCCATAACGTCCACTGCTGGACCTAAGCCTCTCCCATGATGGGAGGAATTTGCCGTAATCTCCACGCTTGGCAGGCGGATTGGAGATCGCAGTAGTGATGAAAGACTAACAGAAAACGCTGCTGCCCATTCTCAGGTCTACGGAGGCGCACGGTGTTCTGCCTCAGACATTAGTCGCCTTATACGACACCCGTGAGTGTAATGGGTTGGTTTTATTCTACTCTGCCGGATACCACACGGCTATTAGAACGGCGGCGATTAGGTACGCCTCTACCTAACCCTTCAGGGATAATAGGCGTCATGTTCTGTTATGTTGTGCGAGATATTGCCTGATCAAATTCCATTCGCCATCGATCCATCGCCATTCTGGGTTAAGCTCGCCTTTGTACGTATACATAAGCTATATAATTACATTTTTTTAATGTATATTTGTTTCTTTGTGTGCAATAAAGAATAAGAATTCGTATTGGGCGCTGTAATTCTGGGCGCTAAAGGTCCAAAACAAAATATAATGGCGTTGAGGCGACGATATGGCTTTAAAACCGTAATATTATGGCGCTATACAACTTCGTTTTCAAAGTGAAAATCAAACGCCTTGTTGGTCGCTATTCATTTATTTATTCTAATACCGTTCACTGTTACTGTTCTGTTGTGATTTATTAATTTCCGTCAGCACACACTGTTTATGACACTTGAAACCCGTGAACAACTAACATAATTATAATATAATTGACCGTGTAAGAAGCGTAGAGTGATCCAAATGAATGCCTGCCACTTTTACTCGTAAGGTTTGGTCCTGGGATTTGGTGATCGTCGTTGTAAAAGTCAATTTTAACGGTAATGAGAGGTTTTCCTTTTGAGGTTTTAAAAAAAAACTTAGTTTCCAAGAACTCTATAGATGGCGTTGAACTTACTATGATAGTTGGTGCCAAAGCCAAAACGCTTGAAAAAAAAAACATTGTGTCACGTCACATACTCTCGTTGACTGACACTTTCATTTGCTTATCCTTCCGAATATAACCTACATTTCTCGCGCTTTGTTAAAATCAGTTTTTTTAGGTTCCGTTCCTTGCATTATCATACTTACTCCTAGCGCCATCTATCCAGCGACTAGGGAAGAGCTAAAAAGAAAATCCCTCATTGCAACCTCTTAATTTTTTTTTTCTTCAAAAAGTTTAGTTCCTTCTGCGCATGCGGCTTTCCTGGTAGGTAGCTCGTGGATGTCTCTAACTATTCTCAATCTCATTTTTTCTTTTCTTTCCATTCAGATTCTTACAATAATTTTCTGATTTTTTTTTCCGTTTTTTACTCAGAATAGTTACAGCACTGATGACAATATTTGTGTCACTTGTTAAGTTTTATTTTTATTTATTTTCATACAATATTTTCTGACCTTTGTTTTAATTTGTATTTTTTATTTTGTATATAAATAAAAAAAAATAAAAAAAAAAATAAAAAAATTGCTGGACATCACACACAGAACCATATAGTGCCACACTAAGCAACGAGGCTTGTGTCGTGGACACCAGATAGTTGATATACTACATAGATAAACATAGAAATAGTTAAACATAGTTAAACAAACTTACATTTTGACAACCGTCCACCTGCAGTGATCACGTACAATATTCCAATGATTGAGATTCTTGCCTGTATACGGGTGAAATGGCGTCATGTTGTTTGTTTATTTTTAAATATCGGTCAAGAACGAACAGTTGGAGTTTCTTGCCCATCAATGCCCATGGTGGTCAACATTTGCTTTGGTATTCGTTCTTTTTTTTTTTTAGGTAGCCTGAGCTGTCCCACTCCTGGGCAAAGGCCTCCCCCCATTCCTTCCACTTTTCTCGGTGTTGCGCCTCTTCTCGCCAATTAACGAGAAAGCCATCCAAGGCGTCCCGCCAACTTATCCTCGGTCTGCCGCGACCCCGTGTAGCTGTCTCAGGGTTCCAGTTTTGTGATATGCGGGCCCACAGCTTCGCCGGCATCCGGCAGACATGGCCTGCCCAGTCCCATTTTAGTTTAGCGGCTTTTTGAGCTACGTCAGCAATTTGAGTTCTGGAGCGCAGTGTGGTGTTCCTTATTCGGTCGGTAAGTTTGACGTTAAGTATGCTGCGCTCCATTGCCCTTTGGCAAACCTTGAGTTTGGACCTCTGGATGTTAGTCAAAGACCAAGTCTGTGCACCATATGTCCGTATGGGGAGAATACACATGTCCATCAGCTTACGTTTTAAGGGGATGGGTAAATCGCCCTTGAATAGCTCTTTCATGGACCAGTAGCTCTTCCAGGCGTTTTCCGTGCGTCTTGCAACTTCTTTGTCTTGTCTCGCCTGAAAGGAGACTACTTGGCCCAGGTAGATGTATTCTTGGACATAACGTATTTTCTCCCCGTCTATGTGCACGTTGATCGGTGAGCTGTTGTTCATGAGCTTAGTCTTCGACATGTTCATCTTTAGTCCAACCTCAAGGCTTGCATTGCTTAGCTCTTGAAGCATCTCTTCCAGTTCCTTAGCTGATGAGGAGAAGAGGACAATGTCATCCGCGAAGCGCAGATTTGTTAACCTCGCCTCGCCGAGACAAATACCTCTCTCTTCCCAGGAGGTCGCCAAATTTCTAAACACTTCCTCTAGGGTACTGGTGAATAGCTTTGGAGATAGTGGGTCGCCCTGTTTGACTCCCTTGAGAATTTTGAATTTTGGTATTCTCTAATCATTTTAATTAAGTACCGTTGTTGCAATAACTTTCTATAAATAAATATAAAATAACTAGCTGACCCACGCAACTTCGTCTGCGTCACATAAGCTACCTACTACCTACCTACTACCTACCTACTACCTACCTACTACCTACCTACTACCTACCTACTACCTACCTACTACCTACCTACTACCTACCTACTACCTACCTACTACCTACCTACTACCTACCTACTACCTACCTACTACCTACCTACTACCTACCTACTACCTACCTACTACCTACCTACTACCTACCTACTACCTACCTACTACCTACCTACTACCTACCTACTACCTACCTACTACCTACCTACTACCTACCTACTACCTACCTACTACCTCCCTCCCCATACCTAACTACCTACTCCTACTTACTACCTACTACCTACCCTATCTACCTACCTATACTACCTACCTACTACCTACCTACTACCTACCTACTACCTACCTACTACCTACCTACTACCTACCTACTACCTACACCTACTACCTACCTACTACCTACCTACTACCTACCTACTACCTACCTACTACCTACCTACTACCTACCTACTACCTACCTACTACCTACCTACTACCTACCTACTACTACCTACTACCTACCTACTACCTACCTACTACCTACCTACTACCTACCTACTACCTACCTACTACCTACCTACTACCTACCTACTACCTACCTACTACCTACCTACTACCTACCTACTACCTACCTACTACCTACCTACTACCTACCTACTACCTACCTACTACCTACCTACTACCTACCTACTACCTACCTACTACCTACCTACTACCTACCTACTACCTACCTACTACCGACCTACTACCTACCTACTACCTACCTACTACCTACCTACTACCTACCTACTACCTACCTACTACCTACCTACTACCTACCTACTACCTACCTACTACCTACCTACTACCTACCTACTACCTACCTACTACCTACCTACTACCTACCTACTACCTACCTACTACCTACCTACTACCTACCTACTACCTACCTACTACCTACCTACTACCTACCTACTACCTACCTACTACCTACCTACTACCTACCTACTACCTACCTACTACCTACCTACTACCTACCTACTACCTACCTACTACCTACCTACTACCTACCTACTACCTACCTACTACCTACCTACTACCTACCTACTACCTACCTACTACCTACCTACTACCTACCTACTACCTACCTACTACCTACCTACTACCTACCTACTACCTACCTACTACCTACCTACTACCTACCTACTACCTACCTACTACCTACCTACTACCTACCTACTACCTACCTACTACCTACCTACTACCTACCTACTACCTACCTACTACCTACCTACTACCTACCTACTACCTACCTACTACCTACCTACTACCTACCTACTACCTACCTACTACCTACCTACTACCTACCTACTACCTACCTACTACCTACCTACTACCTACCTACTACCTACCTACCTACTACCTACCTACTACCTACCTACTACTCAAACTCAAACTCAAACTCAAAGCATTTATTTCAATTAGACCGTTACGGCACTTTTGAAAGTCAAAAATACAAAAAAGAAAATCAAAGCTACAGTCCCAGTCACAAGGCATAATAACTTGAGAAAGTACTGTAGTTGCCCATTCCCTAGCGTAGATCTCTATGGAGAAGAATGGGCAAGAAACTCCATGGACACTCTTTTAAAATCAAAATATTGTTACAAAATCTTGGTTACATCATTAATTTTGAGATTATACATAAATGTGAGAACGATGTAGAAAGACGTGCACACTAAGAGCATCCAGAGTGAAAGATTAGATTAAAAATGTATGAATAAAGTAATTAAAATGAACCTTGGCAGCTAAGAGATGACCAGTCCCAACTGCCAGCGCCCGTTCACAGACATGACGCATGTACCGGCGCCATTCAACTCAACCATATTGAAGGGAACTAAATGACCCGACACACCCGCCACCATCAGCGAGACATTTAAGTGAGCATGACATTCTCTCAGTCACCAAGGCATATTCAAGTCAATGAAAGATAAATAAATGTAAATGGTGGCTGAACAGTACAAAGTACTCACACATGTGCTATGCAATTATATAATACTAAGAACTGGAATCTATACAATGCAAGTATATTTTTACAATCTTCTGCAGCTTCCACAATACATTAACATGGGAATCAATTCTTCATCTTCTTCTTTACGTGTCGATGGACTCAAATAATGCCCGTCCAGTACAAACAATTAGTTTGCCCCCCTCCCCCCACCTATGGTTGTGGAGCAGGACCAGCATTTAGCCAAGCATTTTTATCATCAATGTAATCCCCCAACTTATAATATGCTTGCCTACATAGTGTGCGTTTTATACAAGATTTAAATTTCGTCTCATTCAGTTGAAGAATGTGGGGAGGTATTTTATTGTAACATTTCAAACAGTACCCCATGAAAGATGAATCCACTTTAGCAAGCCTGAAACCTGGCTGAACTAGTTGGTCCCTATTTCTAGTGTTATAGTGGTGTCTGTCCCCTCTCTTACTGAATAAATGCCGATTTTTTCTAACGTACATGATGTTTTCATAGATGTATTGACAAGGTACTGTCATGATATTAATTTCCTTAAACAGTTCTCTTAGAGAATCGCGTCTACGTAATTCATAAATGGCTCTGATGGCTCTTTTCTGCAGAATAAATATAGACTCGATGTCTGCAGCCCGTCCCCATAGTAAAATACCGTATGACATAATACTATGAAAATAACTAAAATAGACCAGCCTCGCGGTATCAACATCAGTAAATTGACGGATTTTTCTAACAGCATATGCTGCTGAGCTTAGCCGTCCTGCAAGAGATGTTAGATGAGGACCCCATTGTAACCTTGAGTCGAGCGTGATTCCCAAGAAAACCGTTTTATCGACAAATTCTAGTTTCTCTTGATTCAATATTATGTCACAATCACTACTTTTGACATTTGGTAGAGCAAATCTAATGCATTTAGTTTTTTTCCCATTTAGTACTAAATTATTAGCGGTAAACCAATCGTGGACCTGCAGTAGGGCGTTATTTACGTCATCAAGATTAGTGGCACGTCTGTTTATTTTAAATATTAAAGAAGTATCGTCAGCAAACAACACCATATGCGGATGGTTGTTAAATAGATGGGGTAGGTCATTAATATATACTAAAAAGAGGAAGGGACCCAATATCGAACCTTGTGGTACACCCATTTTTACTTTTAAACCCATTGAGTTTACTCCATTTATTTGTACCTGCTGCTGTCTATCATTCAAATACGATTTTATTAAACTGAGCGCAAGTTTACCTAAACCGTAATGCTGAAGTTTCAAGATCAGGGTTTCGTGATTTACGCAATCAAATGCCTTCGAAAGGTCACAAAAGATTCCTATGGCATCTTGTGCCTCTTCCCACGCAGTAAATATGTGTTTTAATAAAGTGACACCGGCGTCAGTTGTACAACGTCCTTTGGTGAAACCATACTGTTGCTCGTGTAATATTTTATTAGTGTTAAAATGGTTAAGCATTTGATTGAGCATTATCTTTTCAAACACCTTGCTGAAAACCGGCAACACGGATACGGGCCTATAGTTATTGGTGTCTTTACTGTCCCCGGATTTAAAAAGCGGTATTACCTTACTGAATTTCATTAGATCCGGGAAGACCCCTTGATCCACGCACAAATTAAATATTGAGGCTAAATACGGCGCTACAGTCTCAATAATTGAGGTACAAGCTTTGATAGACATACCCCATAGATCTTCCGTTAATTTGATCTTGATTTGCTTAAAACCTTTTATGACTGTTATGGGGTTTATATGCTGAAATTTAAATTCATTTGGACAGGCTGAAACGTTCGCTTTCAATAAATCAATAGAGAGCAAGGGAGAGGAATTTAAGGTTTCTGTAGTTTTAAGTGGGATACTGGTAAAGAAATTTACAAATTCTTGAGCAACTTCATTGTTGGAGCTCACAAGGCCACGCGATGTCTCTAGTGTGAAGTCAATACCTTGTTTTTTATTTCTATTTGTTTCACTGTTGATGATTTTCCAAACCGTTTTTATTTTGTTGTCGGCTGATTTAATCTTGTTGCTAATGAATAAGGATTTGGCTACCTTGCAAGTGTTTTTAAAAATTTTCGAGTAAGTAGCAACATATTTATTAAAAGCTTCAGTGTTGATGTAAGGCTTAAGGCCGTACAGCTCAAACAATCGTTCCCTACTTTTCCGAATACCCTGTGTTGCCCAGTCACTGAAAATAAACTTACCTACCTAACTAACCTAACTAACTACCTACTACCTACCTACCTACTACCTACCTACTACCTACCTACTACCTACCTACTACCTACCTACTACCTACCTACTACCTACCTACTACCTACCTACTACCTACCTACTACCTACCTACTACCTACCTACTACCTACCTACTACCTACCTACTACCTACCTACTACCTACCTACTACCTACCTACTACCTACCTACTACCTACCTACTACCTACCTACTACCTACCTACTACCTACCTACTACCTACCTACTACCTACCTACTACCTACCTACTACCTACCTACTACCTACCTACTACCTACCTACTACCTACCTACTACCTACCTACTACCTACCTACTACCTACCTACTACCTACCTACTACCTACCTACTACCTACCTACTACCTACCTACTACCTACCTACTACCTACCTACTACCTACCTACTACCTACCTACTACCTACCTACTACCTACCTACTACCTACCTACTACCTACCTACCTTTCTTTTTTTTTCTTTTTCTCTCCGTAAAAACCATCCTTGAACTCCAACAAACATTTTAAAAAAAAAATTGGTCACATTGGTCCAGGCGTTGTTGAGTTATGCGCTTACCAACACATTTTGTGATTCATTTTTATATTATAAGATGTCTACGTGTATGTGTGTCTCTAGACACTAGACATTAATTTAATGAATAGTTTCAGAGAAGATTCAGACAATGCGAGCCATACGAACATACACCGAAGTGATTCTCAGTGTTCCGTTCCGTTTTGTTACTTTGATGCGGAACTATAAAGATGTTTGTTGTTGATATACAGTAATGTTATTTTTTTGTAAATAAAAATAAATAAATACACACATGTTATATCTGTGAGTGCCTCGCAGATACGTCATCACCATACATTGAGTTACTTTGAATGGATTGCGCAACCCAACTCGATGCATCCAATAAAACTAAACAGCAGACTCGGCGCGGGGCCTTTTCGTCACATACATCGGTCGTTAGGACAACCTTTTAGTATCTACTTACCTAATATTAAGAATTACTTTTATTAAATTCAATTAGTGGAAATGTTGGGTTTTCTCTACTTACTCCTACGCTGCCTATCACATAATTGGCGCAGCCGGTAGGATTGTCGAGTCAGTGCGTGCAAATCAAAGACTATAATTCCACGATCGAGCTGGACATTTGGACATTTGTGCGTGCTGTTCACGTTTCAACGTGCGTCGTCGACAATCCAGAAGAACCAGAAGCAGCCGTCGGAGATCCTGTAGACCGTATCCAGACATCGATACTACGCGAGCCGCCGATATGTACTTTATGTGAGTTGCACAAATTCCTTACAGTCGGTCGCTATTTTTTTACAAAATTTTTCACCCACGATCATCGCGATCTATTAGGGGTATCGAACCCCTAGGCAACCGGTCGTCCTCTCGCATCGCGCTGAGGGACGCTACCCGAAATTTAGAGTTAGATAGCTTAGAAATAACCATGGCAAATCAAGATGATATGATAGATAAAATTGTTAAAGCATTAAGACTTGTACCGGAATTTGACGGTAATAGCAATACTCTAATTAGATTTTTATCACTATGTGACCAGCTTGTTGCGAGCTATATTAATCCAGCACCTGGTCATGAACTAACCAACTTAGCATTATTAAATGGTATATTAAATAAAATCACCGGGAACGCCGCTAGAACATTAGTAACAAATGGTGTTCACCGGGATTGGAATGGTGTTAGGAATACGTTAATTCATAATGTTACGTCGTACCCATACCTACAATACAAGTAGCTTCTAATAGTAGGTACCTACAACTAAGTAGGTAGGTAGTAGTAGGTATGTATCGAATGATGTAGGTACAAATTTGCAAACTACCTATAAAATACATCAGGAAGTTGTCATTGTAATTTCGACCGTACGCCCAGGGCATAAAGTACCTATTTCTTTCCTTTGTACAAAAGTTGTGGAAGTTTCTCGGAGGACAATGACCTAGTATGAATTGCCTAGAAGATTCTGGGAACTTATGGATCTTTCTCCAACGTTCGGTCGTCGTATAAATAGTCGACGTGTTTGTGGGAGGGGGCAGTATTATTTTGGCTACAGTACGGAGCGAATCGAGGTGATCTAGTAAGTGCGATATCTAAGTGAATAGTGATCAGTAGTGTATTAGTGATTGAGTTTGAAGTGTTTTGTGATTATTAAAGTTATTCAGTTGTTTCATCGGTAGTAATTAATTTATCCCGTACCCAGCTCGTAACAAATTTGGTGTCAGAAGTGAGGGATAAATTATGCCAGTTCTACTGCCGTGTTGTCCTAAGGACAACACGGAAGGTATCCGTACCAGGAGTCAGCGACAGCAGGACATGGACCAAAGGCGGTTTGGAGATTCTCCGACACAGACACCGGGTGGTGTTCAACCTACGTCGGTGCCAGTCGCTGGTCCATCTGGAGTTTCTCCAGCATCAGTAGCGCCAGACTTGTCAGCTTTAATGGCGCTGCTGCAGGAGCAGGCTCGCCGTCAAGAGGATCAGGCTCGCCAGTTACAAGAGCAGTTACAACGAGATAAGGAGGAGCAGGCTCGCCGTCAAGAGGAGCAGGCTCGCCGTCAAGAGGAGCAGGCTCGCCGTCAAGAGGAGCAGGCTCGCCGTCAAGAGGAGCAGGCTCGCCGGTTGGAAGAGCAGTTGCAACAAGAAAAGGAGGAGCAGGCTCGCCGTCAAGAGGAGCAGGCTTGCCGTCAAGAGGAGCAAGCTCGCCGGTTGGAAGAGCAGTTGCAACGAGATAAGGAGGAGCAGGCTCGTCGTCAAGAAGAACAGATGATCCTCATAAAGGATCTTCATTCAACTTTCGGCAAAGAGCTGAAGGTAATGAAGGATCAGGTTCACCAGCACGACAATCGCATCTCAGAGGCCGAAGTGCAGATCACTGGGATGAAGAAGGCTTTGGGAGAACTGAAGACTGGAGGTGTGACTGTGGCTTCAGTAGTTCCTGCACCTTCAGCGCGGGGCTTTAAGGTGCCTCCATTCGATGGAACATCTTCGTGGTCGGCGTATAAAATTCAATTTGAGGCCGTTATGAAGGCGAATGGATGGACAAAATCTCAAGCCATGACCGCGCTCACTTTGGGCCTCCGAGACCAGGCCCTCAACATTCTTGAAGCGCTTGGCAAGGATGTGACCTATGAACAGCTGCTGGAGGCGTTAGAGTCCAGGTACGGCGACGCGCACCTGGAGCACGTATTTCGTGCTAAGTTGAAGGATCGTGTCCAGCGTAGTGCCGAGAACCTACAGCAGTGGGCCCTGGAAGTTGAAAAGCTGGTTCGGAAAGCATACCAGTCTGCCCCTGCACTGATCGATGGGATTCTGGTACAAGCGTTCGTTGATGGAATACGTGACTTAGAAGTTAGAGCCGCCGTGAGACTTGGGCATCATGAAACATTGAAGGACGCCTTAGCCCATGCTTTAGAAGTAGAGGCAGTGAGGCAAGACCATCGAACACACTACGTCAGAGAGGTTGTGGTATCTCCTGTACGCGACCGTGCGCAAAAGTACAGCCCTAGGTGCTACAGTGGTAGAGAGAGGGATCATCTTCGGTCAAGCTCTCCAAAGCAAGTTTTGGTATCACCTGTACGCCAGCGTTCGCAAAGGCACAGCCCTAAGTGTTACAATTGTGGAGAAAGGGGTCATCTTCGGTCAAGCTGTCCTAAGAGCAGCACACCGAGAGAAGACCAATCCCTGCAAGGAAAAGTGACTGGAATGGCTGCCCAGCAACAGTGGAGAAACCACAGCAAAACAGATGAACCGTCGAGAAGACCTTTGCCTGAAGATTGGAAGCTTAGTTCTAGACAGGAGTCTAAGGAAGTGGTGCCCGTGAGGATTCTAAGAACGGATCTCAGCGATGAATGGAAAGAAACCCTACAGCAGGCTCAGCAAAATGACTCGGACATCAAACCGATCTTCGAGTGGATCAAAGCTGGTGCTCCTAAACCCAAGTGGAGTGATGTGGCTGCGATGAGTTCCATCACGAAGAGTTATTGGGCGCAGTGGAACAGCTTGGTGATCCATGATGGAGTCTTGTGCCGTAAATGGGAAAACGCTCGAGGGGACAGCTGTCATCTACAAATGGTTGTCGCTAAAGCTAAGGTACCGGATGTTTTATGGCTGTACCATGATGGATGTTCGGGAGGACATATGGGGGTAAAAAGGACTTTACTAAAAATTCGAGAACGCTTTTACTGGATCCACTGTCAAGATGATGTGGAGGACTGGTGTCGCAAATGTACCAGTTGTGCGGCCGTGAAAGGACCCCAAACACGCAGCAGAGGAGCATTAAAAGTGTACAACGTTGGAGCCCCTTGGGAACGGATAGCACTAGACGTTGCGGGACCATTTCCAGAAAGTGAGAGCGGAAACAAGTACTTCTTGGTGGTCATGGATTACTTCACAAAGTGGCCAGAAGTCTTCGCCATTCCTAATCAAGAAGCTACAACTGTCGCAGATAAATTGGTTCAGGAAGTCTTCTGTCGTTTTGGAGTACCCTTAGAAATACACAGCGATCAAGGAAGGAATTTCGAATCGCAAGTATTTCAGGAGACTTGTCGATTAATGGGTACCCACAAAACCAGAACCACCTCTTACCACCCACAATCTGATGGAATGGTGGAACGATTCAACCAAACGTTGGAAACATATCTGGCAAAAGTCGTGGAAAGCAGACAAAGGGATTGGGACAAGCACATACAGCCGTTTCTTCTGTCCTACCGCAGCGCAGTCCACGAAAGTACGACTGTGACGCCCGCCTTCGCGAACTTTGGAAGGGAATTACGGTTGCCTGCAGATTTAATCACTGGAACTCCCCCTGATGCTCCACGCAGTGTAACAGATTACGCAAGTGACTTGCGTAACAAGTTGAATGATGTTTATGAGCATATTAGACAATCCGGCCAACAGATGTCTGAGAAGATGAAGACCCGTTATGACCGGAAGGCAAATAGTAGGGGTTTCGACGAGAGTTCACTGGTGTGGTTGCATAACCCTGTACGGAGCAAAGGGAAGTCTCCGAAATTACAAGCAAACTGGGATGGACCATACCGAGTCGTGACTAGGATCAACGATGTCACCTACCGAATACAGAAGGGTCCACGAGGTGCGTCTAAGATTGTCCATGTAGACCGATTGGCGCGATACTACGGGCCTAATGATGCTCGGGACGAGCATGTCTAAGGAGGGGGCAGTGTTACGTCGTACCCATACCTACAATATAAGTAGCTTCTAATAGTAGGTACCTACAACTAAGTAGGTAGGTAGTAGTAGGTATGTATCGAATGATGTAGGTACAAATTCGCAAACTACCTATAAAATACATCAGGAAGTTGTCATTGTAATTTCGACCGTACGCCCAGGGCATAAAGTACCTATTTCTTTCCTTTGTACAAAAGTTGTGGAAGTTTCTCGGAGGACAATGACCTAGTATGAATTGCCTAGAAGATTCTGGGAACTTATGGATCTTTCTCCAACGTTCGGTCGTCGTATAAATAGTCGACGTGTTTGTGGGAGGGGGCAGTATTATTTTGGCTACAGTACGGAGCGAATCGAGGTGATCTAGTAAGTGCGATATCTAAGTGAATAGTGATCAGTAGTGTATTAGTGATTGAGTTTGAAGTGTTTTGTGATTATTAAAGTTATTCAGTTGTTTCATCGGTAGTAATTAATTTATCCCGTACCCAGCTCGTAACAATATTTTTTCAGACCATAGAGATGAGTCTGCGTTATACAATGATCTATCGTTACTATCTCAAGGATCAGATACGCCTCAAGTATTCTATGAGCGCGTTTTAAACCTTTTAAGCACCATCATGACATACGTAGAAATACACGATGCTGTCGCTACCACCGTCGAAGCAAAAAGAACTTTGTATAAAAAACTAGCTTTGCAGACGTATCTACGAGGCTTAGCGGAACCTCTAGGATCTAGGATTCGATGCATGAGGCCTCCTTCCCTAGAGAAAGCATTAGAATATGCCCAAGAGGAGATGAATGTTGTTTACCTCCAACAAAAAATTATACCTTCAAGTAAAAGGTTACTTCCAATATTTCCAAATGTGCTAACTCAGTATCTTCAGATGAATAGAAATTTGATGCCTCGAAATTTTGATCCAAATCGCTTTATTCCACAGCACCCAAGACATTTTATCAGGGACCCTCTAGAACCCAACAAATGTTCAAAGCTTTACCGCGATCCAATATGTCCACCGGTTTTAGAGTCGACCATAGACCCCCAACGTCTCAGCAGGCACCGAACAACCAGCCTCGACCAATGAGCGGTGTTAGTCACCCCATCGCACGTGTTCTGCCACCGACCAATATGCATGATTGGCGTAACTACGGTAATCCACCCCCTAGTAATTACTTTAGAACACGAGAAGCAAACGTGAACGAATTTTTTGTACAAGAACCCGACTTTGACTATTATGTCCCAGAGGACTTTTACTACTGTGACTATGACTATGTCCCAGACTGTGTCCCAGCTTGTGACCCGACTACTCACTTGACACTGACACAGGACGTCTCCGTAGGTGAACCCATACCCACAGTTCCACCCGAAAATCCAAAGTCGTCAAATTTTCCAAAGGAAGCCCCGAAAAATGCCCCCGATTAGAAATTAATATACAGGGGAAAAGACAATTGCCTTTTTTAAAATTAAATGTTAGGCCCGACTTTCCACCTTTAAAATTTTTAATTGATACGGGAGCTAACCAGTCGTTCATAAGTCCTGAAACTGTGGCAAGGTACTATCCCGACTATGAACTTAACTATGAACCATTTATAGTCGCTAACGTGCATGCATCTACCATGAATTATTACTCAATCACTATACCCTGTTTCGAAGTTGTGAATAATCCAATCAAATTGAACATATACAGATTCCACGATTACTTTGACGGACTAATAGGGTGCGATCTTCTTGAACGGTTCTTAGCGAAAATTGACTTAAGTTCTCGCGTACTTAAAACTGAATTTTCTAGCAACCCTATACATATGTATATCTCCCAAAGTGTAAATTTGTATGAGAACATTATTCCGGCACAATCTTCTAAAATATTAAATTTGCCTATTAATATTGGCCAAGGAGATATACACATAGATCAGCAAAGTATACAGAGTTGTAACATAACTGAATGTGTAACTACAGCAAAAAATAATCGAGCTTTTTTAGAAATATCTAACCCTACGAATAATGATGTAATTTTATCTTTGTCAGAACCAATCGTCGCACATGTATTTAGCGAACAAACTGTACGTGCAGTGACATTGGATACTTACAATAACAATACTCGACGAGCCGAGCAGGTGTTATCGCGATTGCGCATAGACCATTTAAATCCAGAGGAGACAATCAATTTAAGTAACCTCTGCAGAGAATACTCAGACGTATTCTATATTGAAGATGAACCTTTAACGTTCACAAACCAAATTAAGCATAGCATTAACACCACAGACGAATTACCTGTCTATAGTAAAACTTAAAGGTATCCATATATTCATAAGGATGAGGTACAAACTCAAATCAGTAAAATGCTAGATCAAGGGATAATTAGGCCTTCTACCTCCGCATGGAGCGCACCTATATGGGTAGTACCAAAGAAGAGTGACGCGTCTGGCAAAACCAAGTGGCGCATAGTCATTGACTTCCGTAAGCTGAACGAGAAGACAATTGATGATAAATATCCCATCCCAAATGTCACTGATATATTAGATAAGCTAGGGAAGTGTCAATACTTTGTAACTCTTGATTTAACTAATGGGTTTTACCAGGTAGAATTAGATCCTAAAGATATTCATAAAACGGCATTCAATGTGGAGCATGGACATTACGAATTCCTGCGAATGCCCATGGGCTTGAAAAATTCGCCAGCCACCTTTCAGAGAGTAATGGATAATGTACTTCAAGGTCTTCTGAATAAAATTTGTGTTGTCTGTCTAGATGATATCCTAGTGTTTGGTACTTCTTTACAGGAAATCATAGATAACTTAGGTAAAGTATTTCAGCGTCTTAGGGAATCCAATTTTAAGATCCAGATGGATAAGTCCGAGTTCCTAAAACGTGAAACACCATATCTAGGGCATGTTATTACCCCTGAAGGTGTCAGACCGAATCCCGACAAAACTTCGGCAATTGAAAATTATCCTATCCCAAAAACTCCGAAACAAATTAAATCTTTTCTAGGCCTTATCGGTTATTACCGTAGATTTATTCCCGATTTCGCTCGTGTTACAAAATTTCTTACCACATGTCTGAAAAAGGGAGCTAAAATTAATATTACACCTGATTACATAAAAAAATTTGAACACTGTAAGACTCTTCTGACTAATGACCCGGTATTACAGTATCCAGACTTCTCAAAGGAATTCATTCTCACTACTGATGCATCCAAATTCGCACTGGGCGCTGTACTATCCCAAGGCCCAATAGGAGCTGATAGGCCCATAGCTTATGCATCTAGAACACTAAACGATAGCGAAACAAATTATTCAACGATTGAAAAGGAACTCCTTGCGATCGTCTGGGCAACAAAGTACTTTAGGCCATATTTATTTGGGCGCAAATTTAAAGTAGTCACCGACCATAAACCGTTGCAATGGCTAATGAATTTAAAAGAGCCTAATTCGCGTCTAACTAGGTGGAGACTAAAATTATCCGAATTCGATTTTAATGTAATTTATAAAAAGGGTAAATGTAATACAAACGCCGACGCTTTGTCACGTATTGAAATTCATAATGATGAAACTATATCAATGATAGTCAATACGTCACAAGCACCACGACGTCACCAAAGTACGTCATCAACGATTTCAGCACCTGAAGCTATGTCATTGGATAATAATTCTTCAGTGGTCCAAGATAACCATAGTTCTTCAACTCTTACAGCACCTGAAATTCAAGACATGTCAGACGGTGAGACAGCTCACACTAGCGTAGAAAGCCCAGTTCTCGAAATCCCCATTAGTGAAGACCCCCTAAATAAATATCGTAGACCAATTATAATTAATATAGTTAGTGACTCACCTACATCTAAGTCTATTATTAAAAAACCTTTTGATACTTACCTGCAAGTTGTGACGAATGTACGAGAATCCCATTTTGATAAAGACATTGTAGACCTAATAAAAAAACGCGTAGATCCCAAATTCCGTACAGCTATCTTAGTCCAACCAATAGAGAAAATGCTTGAAATAGTTCCTGTAATTCAAAGAAATTTTAAAAACTCATCTATGAAGTTGATTCTAGTTAAATGCCAAATTACTAATATATCCGAATATTTAAGTCAACAGGATGCTATTCGCAAGTATCATGAGGGAAAGACAAATCATCGTGGCATAAATGAGACCTGCCTAGCCTTATCATCTCAATTTTTCTGGCCTAAAATGAAAACTGACATAGCTAAATACATTAATGAATGCAGGGTATGTAACTGTGCAAAATACGACCGTAACGCGATTCGCCAAGAGTTTAGAATCGTTCCACCGCCTAGTAAGCCCTTTGAAACTGCACATGTCGATGTTTTAACTATCGAACAAGAAAACTATTTAACTATAATCGATTCTTTTAGTAAATATGCTCAGGCTTACCGTATGGCAGACTGTACAGCCCCTAATATAATAAAATCACTTTTAATTTTTAGTACGCACCATGGTTACCCAATGAGATTAATAAGTGACCAGGGAACCGAATTCACAAATCAGGTAGTTAGTGAATTTTTACGACTGCACAAAGTACAACATCATACCACTGCCGCTCATACCCCGAATGAAAATGGGATGATAGAGCGCTTCCATAGCACTCTTCTTGAACATTTACGCATATTAAAGCTGAAACACAAAAATGAATGTGCTTTCACTTTAGTCCCTTACGCCCTTTTAGCATACAATAGTTCCATTCATAGTCTGACTAAAAGTAGGCCGTTTGACCTTATCACTGGACATTTCGACCCACGGGACCCCACGGATTTAATTCTGTCGGAAAGATTACTACAACAGTACATACAGAATCACCGTAGTCGAATGGAAACGGTATATAGCCTTGTCCATGAATCATCGCTTGGCGAACGCAACGCATCGATGACGCAACGTAACAGCGATATAACCTGAAATTGAGTACTCAGAAAGCCAGGAGATATACATACGGAACCCTACTGCAGCCCGGAAAAAACTTGCCCCTCGATTTACTCAAGACAATGTTATTGCTAACTTACCTATTCATATTTACACTTCAAGAAAACGAGGACCGGTAGCTAAAAGTAGACTGAAACGACCTAAAAAGAATAAAGACTCTCGATTGTTACAGGTACCTAGTACTGACGATAATGAGCCTGGGCCGAGCTCAAGAGATCCAACTTGACAGCTTAGACGACGGACCGGGACTTTTACCTTATAATCTAGGAGACACAAAAATCGTATCCCATCATCATACGTTCTTACAGGACATAAACTTAATTCAGATAGAACGACAGATATATGACTTACAACGACAATTACGTGACACAACGGACAAATTAAGTAATAATAGTTTGCTCATGTTCAGTGCACAAATTAAGTACTTACATATTAAATAAAATAAAATCCTTTTACAATTAGAAACGCTGCAACCTAGTAGAGTCAAACGTGGCTTGATAAACCCATTGGGCACTTTGATAAAATCAATTTCTGGAAATATGAATCATGATGATGCTATAAGGTTCGAAAATGCTATGAAAATTCTAAAACGAAATGATAAACTCATTTCCAACAAAATTAATCAACATATTTCATTATTTAAAGAATTTTCCTTACAACAAACTCACGTACTGAATAATTTGACAATAAATCAGCTCAAATTAGATAAAGCCCTTTCGTACGTCATCAATATGACTACGTCAGAGAGCGATCGTACTTTAAGATATGCTCACCTTGCGCAACTCTTCGTTATCCGGTGAAATAAGTAGGCTAGAAAATATATTAGCTTTTAGTCGCACGGTATCCTTGCACCATTCTATTCTATCTGTTAGGGAATTAAGAACTATGATAAGTAAATTACAGCATTTATATAGCACCGATCAGGTCATAGATTTAGAAATTAGATATTACTATGACATAATTGGTTTAGATTCATATTATGTCGATAAGAAAATCGTGGTTGTCCTTCAATTCCCTATCACTCTTCCCAGTACCTTTGAACTATTTAAACTTTGTCCTGTTCCTAATAAAAACTTTGACGTTATCCTGCCTTCCTATCCATATGTAGCGATCAATTTAAAGGAATATGTGTACATGGAGGCTGAATGCCCGAAGGTAGATAACTGGCATATCTGCGAGCAAAAAACAAGTCACCAAATTCACTCCGGTCAGGATTGCATAGAAAAACTGATACATTCCCAGGAGATAGATGAAACGTGTCAAATCACGCCTATCTCTCTGGCCAAGGAAGCCCTGCTGGAGCTAGATAGCAAGCACTACATAGTTTCGTTCCCGAAGCCCACCAAAGTTCAACTTTACTGCGGCCCTGAAAAACATCAAATTCTGGAAGGAAGTTTTCTGGCTACAATTCCGAAGTGTTGCAAAATGAAAACTCCGAAATTCACATTGGCCAACATCGATGACAAAGTCAACGGAATTTCAATTGAAATCTCAGCGCTCCCACGGATGACTAATGATTCTCGGAAGATTCAACCAAATTACCACCTGAATGCAATGGATCTCGGTACATTGCACAAAATACAGAAACAAATTACGATGGAAACGTCTGTCGAAATCGATACTGCGGATTCCACGAGTCTCTACCACACAACAATACCATTGTATGCGATTGTACTTACATTGTTAAGTGCAGGTGCACTTTTTACCATCTACTTTATTCGTCATCATCGAACAAAACTAATTAAAATTGAATCGAATAAAGAAGCCATCGAGTTGTCGCAGCGGGACAAGAAAGCCGCAACTTTTGCCGTAGAAATTGGCAAATAGTTGCTCATCTAAGGGGGGAGGTGTTATATCTGTGAGTGCCTCCCAGATACGTCATCACATCACCATACATTGAGTTACTGTGAATGGATTGCGCAACCCAACTCGATGCATCCAATAAAACTAAACAGCAGACTCGGCGCGGGGCCTTTTCGTCACATACATCGGTCGTTAGGACAACCTTTTAGTATCTACTTACCTAATATTAAGAATTAATTGTAATTACTTTTATTAAATTCAATTAGTGGAAATGTTGGGTTTTCTCTACTTACTGCTACGCTGCCTATCACATAATTCACAAAACAACAGCAATATGCTATAAATAATAAACAATGACAATCATGTTGGTATACTCATTGTTTATCAACATGACACGTGAATTTCAGTTTTTTTTTTTTGATAGGCCATGAGATAAATGTGTAGTTGTAAATAACAATATTTGCCTTAATAGGTTTTTTAAAAGAACACCTCAAAATGGTGTTTAAAGAAGTTTAGGGCTTAAGAGTCCTATTACATTTTTTACGCAAATTCATGATTTTTGACGCAGTAATTTTCAGCATCAGTTAGATATTTTAATGATTTGCTTATAAATAGCAATAGTGCCATTCTCTTTCTTGTAAGTTGGAGTTACACATTTTCATTTTTCTTTTCGTGTAATTTACTATAAATATTTTACGAACTCTGCAAGAAAAACCGTCGGCGATGGAACTTTGACGCTCAAATTCACATTGTTATATGCAATTCTTATAAAAGCTAAAATTACTGAAAAATAATTTGAATGTTTTACTTGTTTGTGGAATTTCTTTCAATTCCTTGAGTTTTCAAGGAGAAAATCGTAAAGAAAGCGTAATTTAAGCCTTAAATGTCTTGATTCAGCATCCAATCAATTCCAAATAAACTAAATTTTATCAAATAAATTAATATGATATAAAACTTCAATCTACAATGAATAAGTTTCATTAGTTTTCGTCTGTCAATATAAGACAAAATTACAATAAATAAAATGAAAGTACTATTCTGCGTCAATTCAGGTCGCTCCTCAGTCTCATGTCAGTCTCGTTTCTAATTTTCGTCAGTATCAATCGACAATCATCCGGAGATCGCTATTATCATCGACTCGTGTACGCCGACCGAAATAATTTGATCCAGGAAGTAAAAATCTAAAATTTGCGTAAAAAATGTAATAGGACTCTTAAGTTTGTACGGAAAATCTTACTGCGTGAATGAATTAACCCGAAACTCAGCAGTAACAAAATTCATTAAAAATAAAGATTACGTGTCCTAGGGTTTTTCGGAAGTTGAAGTTGCCCTTGAAGTTTAGGTTAGATCAGAATCACCCACTTTCTATTGACCGAAAACCCAGTAATCCATACTAACCAGCTTAATATGAATTCATATAAATATTTATTCATATATTATTATGCGTAAATAAATTTATGCCAAAGAATATTATGCTTAACCATTATTATGATTAGAGAAATTATGCTTAGAAAAATTGTGCGTAAGCTGTAATGCGTAAATAATGTTTTGCGAAAATATAATTAGGAGTAACAAAAGTATGCCAAGTTATAAATAGGTCTTAAAATTTAATGCAAATGGAGAGGGAACCATTAAAATACACTTAAGACTGATGCTCAAGGGTAGTCCGCGAAATTCAAATTTTCTCACGTTTTTTGCAATTTGCAGGCCAGTGATAAGTTGTATGTTGATTAAAATATTGCTCGCGACTGTAAGATGTAATGTATGTAGTTACAGAATTATAATGATCAAAATCATCACTACAACCCTGCAAGTTCATAAAGGTGCAGGAATGATTTTGACCTTGATAAACTCATTTTTACACCTTTATGAACTTTGAGGGTTGTATTGATGATTTTGATGAATATATATCTGTAACTACATACGTCTTACAACTGCGAATAATATTTTAATCAACATACAACCTAGCACTGGCCTGTAAATTGTAAAAAACGTAAGAAAATTTGAATTTCGCGGGCTACCCTGGAGCATTCACCTTAAGAGATTTCACTAAAACATGCGAATAACGCCTTTAAATTCAAAACGATAAAAAAGTGAATTTCTCGAAAAATGTCTGTTAGGAGGCACTTCACCGTCGATATGTTAGAAGATAATTCAACCCATCAAAAACATAAATGTGAAATGAGAGCCAAGTTCAATATTATGATATATGCCTTGGTTGTTGACTTCAACGACAAAAGATTGAATTTCTCGAAAAATGTCTGTTAGGAGGCACTTCACCGTCGATATGTTAGAAGATAATTCAACCCATCAAAAACATAAATGTGAAATGAGAGCCAAGTTCAATATTATGATATATGCCTTGGTTGTTGACTTCAACGACAAAAGAAGTGATATCTAAATGGGTGCCAAGTTCAATGGTCAGTCCTGAAATTTATCTATAACAACATAAAATATATTTTTTTCTTATAACTTAGGAGAATATATTGTAGCCTAAGGTCTGACTTGGCTAGTTCTCATATACGAATTATTATGTTCGGTGGTTAGTTTTTATCAGCAAGCCAAATTTTCGGAATAATAAAATAAGAACCGACAGTAAGTAGAAGTAACAGGTTGAACTTGCGAAGGCTATAATATAATTCGTATTTGAAAACTAGCCAAGTCAGACCTTAGTCTACAATATATTCTCCTAAGTCATAAGAAAAAAAAATATTTTATGTTGTTATAGATAAATTTCAGGACTGACCATTGAACTTGGCACCCATTTAGATTTCACTTCTTTTGTCGTTGAAGTCAACAACCAAGGCATATATCATAATATTGAACTTGGCTCTCATTTCACATTTATGTTTTTGATGGGATATCATTACTTTTTGTACATACGCCATCTAGTGTCACTTTTAAATAAATCAATGGAGGCGGCATGGCGTAGTGAGTGAGTTTCTGAGAATGATAATCGGTGGCGCTAGTGGTTGTAGAATACTGTTTAGTTACGCGTAATAAATACGAAAATCTACTATATTCTTATATAGAAGTACAAAAACGGAAATATTTGGATTAAAGAAAATTAAGGGTGGTATTCAACACGTTATATATTCACGTAAAGATCATAAAATCCATATATAGAGATTTACAGGCACTAATTATGAAAATTATAATAAAATAATAAAAAAATTACCAATTTCTGATTTTTTCCTTTGTATTCCCCTAATTACCTATCTGCATGCCAAATTTGAACTTTCTAGGTCATCTGGAACTGGGTTATAGTTTTGATCTATAGGTCAGTCATAAAAATGACGATTTTTGGACGTTAATATCTAAATAACCGTTAGAGATATGTTTATTAAATTTGGAACACATATACATCTCGCTAGTCTCAATATATGAGCCAAATTTGACAAGTTTAGGTGAAATAGTTTTTGAGTTATGAGGGGCTCAAAAGTGGCTCCAAATGGTTCGTGTAATATTACACACTGTGAGCTGCGCGCCAGAACTTGGCTTGACACGCTCCCGCGTGTCTAGATATTGATGAGAATTCGATCCGATACTTTAAAATACTAATTTCTAATTCAGAACCACATACTTGATTAATAATTTAACAGCATAGTTGTAGTAAAATAAAACTTTCGGCTAGTGTCTAATTTGTGTTCATCGTAATTTATTTTATAATCAATTTCAAGGTTAAAATCGATTAAAAATCAATTAAAATACTCGTTTTCATAACAAGAAGGTTAAGATGGATAATAATTATTGTGCATGTCCAAAAATACTATGGAACATTATGATTATTTAATTTTAGGACTTGCCTCCGCGGCCGGCACCGACTTCCAAAATTGATGTGATTGGGAGCCGGCGCGGCGGTGCGCATTTATCTTTTATCATTTACGCGGGGCTCTATCGACAACGATCGCCATGGCCAACGATTCGGCCCACCCAGAGTACTGCGATGGAGACGAACTTACAATTTTGTACAGGATATCAGCGCTGTAAATAGCAACACCACCGCCCACCACCCGCAAATGCCAATTCTGTTTCTGACTAGAACAAAATCAGGAAGCGCATAGTGCGTAGAAACGAGAAAAGACTGAGGAAAGGTCTCAGATATTAGGCCAGTTATTATTTCCATAAATGAGATAACACCTGTAATTCCCGAAGACTCGCAGAGTTGTAGGTATAATCTATCAAATATGGGGTTTAGGTTTCCGCACTTAGTCCTTAGGCTGCGGTTCCACTGAAGCGGAGTGGAGCGGAGCGCGATTCATCAATCACATGGCAGGAGTGGAGAAAAGATGTGGATTTCAAGCCATGTTATTGGTGAATCGCGCTCCGCTCCGCTTCAGTGGAACCGCAGCCTTAAAGTGGACCATTGTGCGTGTAACTGTAGGTATAATAATAGGTATTATTTGCCATATTTCGTCACTTATCTTACGGCGCTTAACATTATAATTATTATTACTCAAAGCCTTAACTTTCGTATTTAAATCATTTGATATTAGTTGGTTTATTGAAAAGGGATGGCCAAAAATAGTTTGAGCCTGTTCTCCAGAATGTATGTAATCGACCTTGCGGAGCAACGCTGTTTCCAGTCTCGAAGCCAGCGGGCAGACCGCGCGGTGCTAGACCGGCGTAGTGTGAGAAATTAGTATCTTTGTTCGCGAAAGAAATGTCTAAACAGCGACGACAACATCTTTTGTTTTGATACTAATTCCTTCCTAAAGTTTGATTTATTTTGGGCAAAAGAAGATACAGCTCAACACTACGTCAATGCAGACGGTTCCCTATCCATTTGCATAAAATTTTAAGACCTAATATAACTTGGCATACTTTTGTTACTCCTAATTATATTTTCGCATAACATTATTAACGCATAACAGCTTACGCATAATTTTTTTTAAGCATAATTTATTTAATCATAATAATGATTAAGCATAACATTGTTAGGCATAAACTGATTTACGCATAATGATATTAAAACATATTTTGTTAGGCATAACAAAGAAGCATAATCCTAAAATGTTAGACATACCCTAATTGGATATACCAATTTATTTTGACGATTGTAAAAAAAACCATCTCTCCGAAGCAGGTAATACATAACCTATTGTTTTGAATATAGTTGATTGTTAACATAATATGTGAGTTTTTTACCTGTAAGAAACATGCAAACAAGCATATACCATGCATGCAGCAAGCATACACCATGCATGCAGCAAGCATGCAGCTTGCAAACATTTAAACAAGCATACACCATGCATGCAGCAAGCATGCGTGCAGCAAGCATGCAGCAAGCATGAGTTCACCGAGCATGCAGCATGCAAGCAAGCATGCAGCAAGCAAGCATACAGTATGCAACATGCAGCAAGCAAGGTTTCTGTCACGGCTCCGGCGCTGCGGGGCTCCGGCGGTCCCACGCCGCCTCACCCCTCCGCACCTACGTGGGCTTAGATTACACTCTAGGGGTAGGGCAGACAAGACTACGTGGAGTCTGTTTTGCAGCGATTCGTTTCTGTCACTAACTTTTGTAGCACAACTTAATGAATTTTTAATTCGAAATAAATACGTAAAAATAACTCAAATTTGATTCCGGTATTTATATTATTTGTATGCCTAAATACTATTATGCTAATAGTCATTATGCCTAGTAACATCATGCAAAATTCAATTTATGCCAAAACAAATTAGCCTTCAAGATGATTATGCTAACATAAACAGTATGCCAAAAAAAATGGCAAAGTATTATTATGGCAAAACAAATTATGCCAAAACAGTTATGCCAAAGTATATTAGGAAAAAGAAGATTATGCAAAAAGAAGGGATCTCGTACACCGCTCGCCACCCGCTCCCCGCACCGCTGTGTTCGAGACCACTTCCATATAAATGTATGCATTGAAACGCACCGCTCCCCGCACCCGCCGTCGCCTCCTCGCTCCCGCTGACTTCGTGTCCGAGGCCTTAGGTCGATTGCGTAACACCGAAATCTGCCGTTTGACGAATGTCTACGGAGTCGGGGACCGGGCGGTGAACTTCAAATGGATCTGAGATGGCCCGTGGAGCAAAGCTTTGAGCAACGCCATGCACGCTGTGCATGCGGTACACAATGGACACGTAAAGTCTAGTTAAAAACACGTGCGTAGCCTCCCCGTGCTCCGCGGTGGGTTACACACGCTACACACGGTACATAGTTGTGGGTGTGTAGTGTGTTTTCACAATTTTTTGACAAAAAATAGAATCCACGCAGCTAAAATGCGCCACGTGCCCGTGCACAACATGCGCGCGATGGGTTTGCGCCTTTATTCTATCTCGCCGAGGGGGAAACATGATTCAATTAACGAAAGCAATGTTCAAAAGATTTAAGTGGCTAATCACATAAAATTAATTTAAATATGGTTCCGTTTCAATCACCTATAAATATCGAGAGCAATAAATATATAATAGGTTGTTACCAATCAATGCAGTAAATTTATTTGGCTGGCATCATGAATTTCTTACAAGTCGCGCTGTTGTTCACGTTTGTGATACTGGCCCATGGTCAAGGAAACCGTAAGTATTTTTCATAACGGATCGGCCGTGGCACTAGTTTACTAGGTCTTGCAGCGTATCTTACACGCTGACATTAACATTTAGTTTTTGTACTGGAATTAAAAAACCGCCTAATATTCGAGTGCCAATTAGACATGCCAAAAAGGTGAAACGAAGTTGAAAATCCGATTTTCATGGGACTGACTCTTTTTATTGAGTTTCTAGAGAAGAAAGTTAAAAATGGTCTTTCGCATTTTTTTTTCATATATGAATAACTTTCAATTTGACATAATTCATTATTTAAAGTTTTTTTTTTAAGATTTCCTATTGTCTTCAATGAGGTGTTTTAAAAATTATGCCAAGATTCTTCAGAAACTTCAGACCTCTGCGATGCTTTTTCAGCGAGATATCGGCGATAACGTGTTTTTCACCGTTTCAATGGCGCGGCCATGGGGTTTTAGTCTTACAGCTCCTAAAATATAAACCTAGGATTTTTTTGTGTATTTTTACAAATTCAATCTGTTATTTGTCTAAATTTCAGGTCTCTGCAACGCTTAGTTTTAAAGATCTCCGTGGCCGCGCGGTTCTCCGCGTTTCGATGGCGCGGCCACGTTCAAACCCTTATAACTTTTTAACCATAACTTTGACAAATTTATGGTTTTGGGAATCAACTTTTACAATTTTTTACAAAATCCTGGCATAGTTTTTAAAAAAAAAACGCCGTGGCAGCGCGGTCGAAACGGACACGGTGTTTTCAGGCCAGCTTCCACTGAAAAAAGATAGACGGCGCTGTGCAAGACTGAGTGTGATTTTTTTTTAGCCATAATAATATGGAGCTGGCATTCATTGCTTTTTGAAAGTAAAATACTGGGTAGTAAATGGCTGTGGTTACTTTATTTGTTTTTTTTCTTGCTTGCTTGTCAGTAATCTGAATAATAATAACTATAACTCAAATCAAACGAGCAAAAACGCAAACACGTCAAAATTTTAACTACAAAGTTTTTATTATTCTTTTTTGTTTTATAAAAAAAAAATATATATATTATTTTAATAGTTTGTGTGCGTTCGTGTTGAATCGTTGGATTTGCGTTTTTGTTGTACAAATACTCATATTATTTCAAGGAAAATTATAATTCTCCACTTGCGTTTTTTATTAAGACAAAGAGATTTAAAAAGACTTATACAAGTAATATAATTGAATGTCTTTGTATTAAGATTACTGACAAACAAGCAAGAAAATAACAATTATAACACCCACACACATAAATAATATACTCATTCTCATATACAGGGTGTTAAAGTAGTCGCGTGCCATAGCTTAGGGGTAGGTTCAGTATCGTTAAAGGAACCCAGAAAAAATAAAAAGAGAAACCGAAAAAAATAAAATAAAAATAAATAAACATAAAAAAAATATTGCAAGATCAACCTAATTTAGTACGGTCTACTAACTTAAAATAGCAATCGTTTAGAATTAAAATTATTTTATTTGTTTGATTGCTTTAATTACTTACCTACTATCGAACGTGTTGTAGGTTGTCACCCGCTCTCACTAAATTTATGCGCGAAAAACAAACGGCTCGGCGTACGGCGCGCGCTCCGACGCGCGCTCGCTCTAGCGACAGCTGACTGCGGCGCGGTCGATTACCCCGAGTGCCCGCCCGTTCGGCGGTCAGCTGTTTCCAAGCGCATTAGAGTGAAATGATCTTTAGGAAAATAGTGGATTTTCTTAAAAAAAAAGGTTGCTTTTTCAATGGTTTTAGGTTTAAGAAAAAAAAATTAAAGGTATTTTTTTACATTTTTTTCCTAGGTTCCTTTATCGATACTGAACTCACCCCTAAGCTATGGCACGCGACTACTTTAACACCCTGTATATACTCATTTTATTTTTAAAACGCATTGAACGCCTGCTCATTATAACCAAAAAAAAAGTTTTACACCGAGTCACCGCACAGCATCATCTATCAATTTTCCGTGAATGCTGGCCCTGAAAACACGTCATTGTTTCTAAAATAGCGAAATGACGATTTTCTCATATTACATTTATTTGCGAATGAATATTTTTTAGTCACTACACTCATGAATGTGAACCCATTTTCTCTTGAACATTTTATGTCTGTTATCCGTGAAAAAGCATCTGTTACCAAAACAAAAGAAATCTGTTTTGAAATGTGGTACTTTAAAAATAATGGGAAAAAAATGGAAAAGGTCTTGGAAGATTTGGCCGGTCTAAATTCCGCTATTTTTTTTCAATGTTGCGGCCACTTATTACACCTATATTAATCGATAGCTGGTATCAATACAAACAAGTTTTGTATGAGACAAAAACGTTTTAAAGTGTCACGTTTCCGAGATATAACCTATCAAAGTTAGAATCTATTCACCGTTGATGACATCAATACTACTTTGATTTGATCAGACACGCATAAAACGTGTATCAATACAAACAAGTTTTGTATGAGACAATAATGTACTAAAGTGTCACATTTCCGAAATACATACGTTGCGGTCGCTACCAGTTGAAAGCTTAAATCTCGAAAACGTGACGCTTTAGGCTTGTATTAATGCCAGCTATCGACTGATACACGTTTTACGCGTGTTTGATTAAATCAAAGTTGTGCGGAGGATGCCATCAGTGAATGGACTTTAACTTTGATAGCTTGTATCTCAGAAACGAGACATGGAACGTTTTGTCTCATACAAGTCTTGTTTGTACCAGCCATCGATTAATATAAGGTTCATGAGTGAAGATATTGAACATTTAAAGTTTTGTTGGAAATTTTACACCTGCTGATTGAGAGAAATCTACGCCGTTCAGGATGTTAAACTGATACTTTTTTGTCAGGTTGCAAAAAGAACAACGATTGTCCACCTGGGCAAACATGCCTGATGATGGACGGTGACTCCGGTCGTTATGCTTTGATGGGTGCCTGTCTAGACCCTTTACGAACGAAATCAATAAACAGTTAGGCCCTCACTCAGTACATTTTCGCCAAAGTCAGCGTTGCCGATAAGATACAATACGTTAAAATTGTTGCTAGGGCATCGGGTGTCA
The DNA here is from genome assembly GCA_905147715.2 of Xestia xanthographa. NCBI lineage: Eukaryota > Metazoa > Arthropoda > Insecta > Lepidoptera > Noctuidae > Xestia > Xestia xanthographa. The sequence continues at coordinate 6,785,590 of LR990660.1, read as the reverse complement.
ACTGGCGCAAGTGAATAGTACATTCAGATTACGCTATTACAACATTTAGACGACCCGAATGGCGCAGCTGTGGTGAGGCTGCCTTCAATTCTTAGGGTTCAAATCCCGGTTGGAGCAAATGTTTTTGTGATGAGCATGGACATTTGTTTCCGAGTCATGGATGTTTATAAATGCATAATAAGTACGTATTTACAAACCAAAAAGCATCTATGTAGTATATCAACTATCTGGTGTCCACGACACACGCCTTGTTGCTTAGTGTGGCACTAGATGGCGCTGTGTGTTAATGTCCAGCGACATTTAGTCGGGACCCATATTGGATGGATTGGATTTTAGTCTAGATAATTTAATGGGTCCCGATTCCCGACTGTTGCAGTCAATATGTCCTGTTTCCTGAACTTGTTTTTTTCTTTTCAGGTTTTATTTAAACTTATTAGTTATTTTTCACGCAGTCGGGTTTTTTATTTTTTAAATTAATTTTTACTATTTGTCATTTCGAATTACATTCAAACATATAAGTTGCATATATTTCTGTAATCATCTTTTAAAACCCTTCATTTTGATACCCCACTCGATAGTATTAGAAGAAAAAATATTTCGAACTCCAGAATATAAATGGCGCCCCAAATTCATTCGTTCATACACGATTTTTATTTGTTTTTGATTATAACGGGAATCACCATGTAAATTAATATCAAGAAACTTTTCTACTTGACTGTACAAATCATAAAATTGGTCAACGGGATCAATTGACCAATTCAAAAATTCACTAGGTCGACTGATCCCGCGGGATCTACCTGTGTGGGACCAGTTTACTAAACACCCAATGTAGCCAGTGACACTCGCGCCATCAAGAAGAATCTAACGACATATACTTAATCTATCCAAATCCCTCTATCCGTTGAAGAGTTGCGAGGGAATAAAGAAACGGACATACATACATACAAGTCAAACACATTACCCTCCTTTTGGACTTCGCCGCAGTTGGGTAAAAAGGGGCAGTAGAATATCTACGGCCCAATCCGTGATAATTATAATTGCCTACCGTACAACTTGTACTTGCCTGTCTCAGGGTTATCACTTTTAGATAAAAAATTCTGTTTCTGTTGTTACGAATGTTTACGATTCGAACGCCAAAATTGGCGCAATAATCCGCCACAGTAAATACGAATCTAACGACACCTCTCAAACTAAAATCCATCGAGCCGTTCAGGCCAAAGAGCGTGCCAAACAATTATACGTACATACATACACTTATTTTTCTCTTTTTTGTGTTTTTTAATAATAATAATATTCTTTATTTTTCGGACAACAGTGATCCATCGTGTTAGTAAGCAAAACAAAATAACTTATTTCTAGTGTTAGTAGCTGAGATACAATAGAGAAGACAGAGTAAATAGTATTGTGAAAAGGACATCCCCAGATTAATGTTCAGTGATTGTCCTTCTCACAAAACTTTTAATAATCGGAGAGTCAATACTCTCCGCTATAGTTTTTAGGATGCTGTTGCCACTCGCCCGTAACCTTGACAACAGCGACGCGGTTTTCTTACGAATGACGGCGTGGAAGCCGTCAGTTCGGTTTTGCGCAAACATAGCAGATGCGCTGCACCATCGCGGTAGCCCCAACAGCATCCTAAAAATATTATTATATTGTACGCGTAGGTCATCCAACGTTCTTTTAGTATAGTTGACCCAAAGATTCCCCGTGTAAAAACACTGGCAATATGCCTTAAACAGTGTTACTTTTACTAAACTGCTACAACGAGCGAATCTTCGGGCCAACATGTTACCTCGGACCGCCAGTGCCCTACGCTCTCTTTCAATATCAACATTGTCCTTAAGGTCGTCAGTGAGAAGATGCCCTAGATATTTAAATGTTGTCACTCTTTTGACGTTCAAGCCGTTTAGGGTAATGTCAGGTATTGTATCTGGGCATTCACCGCCGGCCTTAAAGACAATGTATTCACACTTCTTAACGTTATACACAAGTCCGTGTGAGGCAGCATACGCCTGACAGACCCGAAGCATTTCATTTATCGCTCCTGCCGTCGGTGCCAGCAGCGCCATGTCATCAGCGTAGCTGATACTGTTTATTTTAACACCATGGACGCTGCATCCCACCCGCATATTGCTGAGGTTCACGATTAGGCCATCTATATATGTGCTAAAAAGCCTTGGAGATGTCAGACCACACCTCACACCGCATTCCAACCTGTATGTATCAGAGAGTGCATTGGACCACCTTACAACATTTTCTTGATTCCCATACCAATACTGTAGGATCCTGAGCACTCCTGCCGGTACACCCCTATCCTCAAGCTCTCTCCAGAGTACATCATAATTTACCAAATCGAAGGCTCTGGAGAGATCCAGAAAACAGGCATATACCGGCGTTTTCCGATCAGTGTAATACTGGACGGTATGTTTGAGACTTACTATGGCACTTTCCGTTGACAGTCCAGGTTGAAACCCGAACTGTGAGTCATGCACGGATAGAGATTCCTTCAAAGTGGAATCAATCATACCATCCAGCACTTTTGCCAATGTGGTTGCGAGAGATATAGGTCGATAGTTTGTCTTATCTGATATGTCACCCGTCCTATTCTTAATTATGGGAACCACCAGTGTTTTCATCAGTCCCGCCGGCAAGTAAGAGTGACTAAGGCACATGGTATAAAACACCGACAAAACCCTTGGCAGATGCACCCCAGCAAACTTGAAATGCTCAATACTGAGCCCGTCATGACCGGGAGACTTACCTCTGCTCATATTCTTAATTACTTTTGAAACTTGTCTGGCCGAGAAGAACATTAATGACTTATCTCCCTGAAATTCAGGCCCAGCATTGAGCACATCTACTGAGGGACCCAGAGGAGATTGAACTGTAAAACGTTCCTTGAACATATTCGCAATCTCCCCTGGAGCACTCTTCCCGCCGACATTCACCGATAGGCCAGGCTTAATATCAAGTTTACTCGTGGACTTCCAAAACTTAGCGAAATTATTTGTTGCTCTTGATTTTGCTATCATATCCATCTTGATCTGCTCCTGGTTTTTTTGACACCATTTTAGCCGAGCCTTGAAGGTGTTACGGGCCACTCGCATTTGTTCAAAAATATCTCCAGAAGACGGCCGATTGTGTAAAACCCACATTTCGAATTTAAGCCTGGCCTCACGGTGTGCACCTCTTACATGGAAATTCCACCCGCACAATGTTCTGTGGTTCCTACCTCTACCTCCAGTCCCTACCTTTTCATATGTTTGCTCGGCAGCATCACATAATGCATATGATATTTTACTATAAAACTTATCTAAAAATACAGTCGAATTGAGAACCTCCTCTTTTTGAAAGTCGGTTGAAAAGTAAAGTAAAGCAGCGGTGGCTCAGCAGTGGTGGCGGCCCCGACCTACGAACAGTAAGTCGTGGATTCGAACCCAGGCAGGCATTACTTTGTTTAATTTATTTCATCACCACTGCTCACAAAACGGTGAAGGAAAACATCGTGAGGAAACCGGCATGTCCTAGAACCAAAAATTCGAAGACATGTGACATCTACTAATCCGAACTGGACCCGCGTGGTGGATTATAGCCCATTCCCAGTCCCAGCAGTGGGAACATTAATAGGCTGATGATGATAATGATGATGATGATGAACTAAAAAGTGTAAAATAAAAAAAAAGAAGTATTAAAAAAAATAAAAAACCCGACTGCGTAAAAAATAACTAATAACTTTAAATAAAAAAAAAACTGAAAAGATTAAAACAAGTTCAGGAGGCAGGACATATTGACTGCAACAGTCGGGACCCATTAAATAATCTAGACTAAAATCATTACATCCAATATGGGTAACTTTTGGTTCAAACTGGGTTGTTTTTGAAATATTGAACTTTTAAAGTTTTGTCGGAAATTTTTCACCTGCTCACCTGCTGATGAGAGAAATCTACGCCGTTCAGGATATTAAACTGATACTTTTCCGACAGGTTGCAAAAATAACAAAGATTGTCCACCTGGGCTAACATGCCTGATGATGGCCGGTGACTCCGGTCCTTATGCTTTGATGGGCGTCTGTCTATTAGAACCTGTACCAGTGAAAGTGTTAAAAAAAAAACACAACCAAAAACATTATGTATTTAAATTAAGTACCTAGATAATATACTAGTGTCGTTTCTGTCTTCCAATGTATTCTCCAACCCAAGTTTGAATTTTATTAATAAATTATATGATTTGGCATAATACCTTTTTTTTTTTATCGTCATATTTTAAAATGTCTGTTTTCCTAGTCATATAAAAACATGAAGTGACTGAAACCAATTCTGTTTCTACTTCATCGCTTGAGTGAAATTACTTATGTGATCGCTTTTGGACATTTGCATTGTCGAACACAAGCAAAGCAATCAAGTCAATCTATTACAGTTCAGTGCTGGACGTAGCCTATGTCCAGCGTCCAGAGAGGCCTAGGTCGCGTCTTGTCTTGTTGAGGAGCTCGTGGCTAAATAATAACAGCCGCTCGGGTCGATCCTCAGGTTAAGCCGTCCTTGCCTAGATTGGTCTGTGGATGGGTGACCACTGACCACCCATTACAAACCGGGTTTCCTCCATGCCTCGGAAAGCAAGTTAAGCCGTTGGTCCCGGCTGTCATTTGCAGATCTTTGACAGTCGTTACAGGTAGTCAGTGACCCAAACGTCTGACAACTAGTCTTACCAAGGGGTATCGTATTACCCAGGACTAACTGGGTTGTGGAGGTCAGATAGGCAGTTGCTCCATGTAAAATACTGGTATTCAGCTGCATCCGGTTAGACTGGAAGCCGACCCCAACATTGTTGGGAAAAGGCTAGGCAGATGATGGAATTGTTAGTCTTGTGTCTTGGTTAAATAATTTCTGAATAGCAAAAAAGCCATGAGTAAAAAAATCCCTGCGGCAAGCTGCAGCAGGAGGTAGATTTGGAAGAAGGTTCCGTCCATATTTACATTTGATGATCATTGATTGATGATGGAGCACCACACCCAGCCAGGAGCAAGCCTGACCCGGACAAGCCGGATCTACCAGGGAAAAAACATGCTCTGGGATGGAAGAGGAAGCCCGACCAACCGCAGCCAGTCGGGCTCAATCAGCCAAATATGCAGCTTAGAGCCAATATAGGAATAGGGGTAAAGACAGGTATAATCCATACGAATGAGCATTGGTGTTTTGACCTTCGTTTGATCGGTCTCTTCTATCGTTGGAGAATCATGTTCGTTTCTGGTTGTTGGGATTTCATTCGTTTTTGACACGTCTTATTTAAACATGTTGTATTCGCGTATATGTTTCATCGTCAGTAGTATTTGTTTCACTGTCAGTTTTGCTAAGGTAATATATTTCCTGGGTGGCTGATTTGAATTTTTCACTATTTACTGCTAACTGAATCCGTTCTTCTTTGATTTTATTGAAATACTTATTCCATGTCTCGTTAGAGTGACTCGTTCCATGTATATATTGGTCTTCCAACTTTTTGCCGTTTTGCATTGTATCTAATAGCTGCGCGGCGTGTAGTAAGTGAGGCTCGTCGTCGGAGGATGTGTCCGTAGTAGCATAACCGTAGGCATTTGATGTTTCTGGTAATTGTTTTTCCCATAAGAATTTAATTTCATTATATCTTTAAGAATGAGTGTTTCGTATCTTCTAAGTTCCGATTGGTTTGCTTTTGTGAGTGCCGCTGCCCTAAGACCGTAAGTCATTGCAGGTTATATGTCCATTTTATAGATAAGACGCGCAATTTTCCACTCCATTTACGAGTTTTTTTATGAAGGATATTAAGGCCGGCAGAAATGGAAGCACATCGCTGACAGGGCAATCCTCGGGGAATTCAACGACCCACCCAACATCTCTCCGTGTACCTCGTCTGCGCAACCACAACCACTCTGTCAAGAGTGTCTCGACTAAGAAGAGAGAGAATTAAGGCCTTAGCGTTACGCATTGCTTGTTTACATCTGACATTAACTGTGTTGTTTCTTTTAAGTGTCGATGTTACACACGTGCCTAGGTACTTAATTTCGTCTACCGGTTGAATACTGATTCCTCCAATTCTAATAAGACTTCAGGTTTCGGTGCTGTGTCTCTGATTACTAGTTTTGTTTTCGTTTAATTAATATGGATTTCAGTAACGGTTTGATTTTGGTGATTATTTCATCCAATTCACTAAGATTATTTGTTCCTATTATCACGTCATCTGCAAAGTATCATAAATAGGAGTTGAATCTCATGGTCCTGGTCTAGATGAAGGCATTCTATTTCTTCACCCCACCCGCATACCTCTTTCCCGCGATCATGATGCTTGCAACAGCGTCGAAATATCGGGAGCTCATTAATAAAGAAAACCACGGATATTATCCCGTAAGTGCTTTAAGTGTATTCTATTTCTTCTTCTAATGTTCTGAGAACGTCCTCCATTGCTATGGTGACTAGTCGTGGGGATAGCGGACATCCCTGTTTGACTCCCTTGCCTTTGTGCGTTGATTCCGTTTGCTGGCCAAACCATTTTATGCAAGTGAATTTATTCATGCATGCCTTAATATATATATTTTTTTAATTTGTTAGATATTTGTTAGTTCTAGTAACTAAAAGGTCTCTAAAAGAGTTTTAAGTCCAGCGTATCGAAAGCTTTTTCGATGTCTAACGCCAGCACATGGGTTTTTGAGCCTGCTCTCCATTCCTCGTCAAGAATTCTTCTAAGTGTGTACATATGGTCGTCGGTCGATCTATTGTAATAATAATATAATTGCTTGTTCATATTCTTTGGATCCGCTTTCCAAACTCTAAATAAATAATCCCTTCGCAATAACATTGTATAAAACTCCCCATCTATCCATGGCTGCCTTATTACTTTCTTATTATATGTTCTAATCTTAATTGTACTCTCCTTGTAAATACGATCAAATACTCTACACATCGTCTGTAACAATGATACTGGACACGTTATTGTTAGTAAATGGGCCCAATTATATTCATCTAGCTTTTGCTTAAAGATTTTATCACTTAATACTTCGTGCATACTGTTGTTCTTGATATTGCTACCCACACATTGATTCTCGCTTCTACTCACACATAAGTTCAACATTAATCCGATGCCATGATGATCAGCGATTCGTGAAACAAGCACATAGGCGCACGCGTCATGCTCGCTCGGTCCCGCTCGCACCCAGATGTGATCCAAGCACGATACGATACCTCAAGCCAGCCATCGGCGATCGCATCGCGCGTTACCTCTTCGCTTGGATTACACACATCAGGCCGCATTCACATAGGGCGTTTTTGAACGTTGTTACAGTAGGATTAACCATGTCACTTAATATGTTTATATTGGTATCGCCAATCACTATGACATTATCAGATGCTGGAACGGTTTTCACTAGCGTCTGTAATTGCTGAATAAATATAAATTATTTTTGGCAGGTGGTCTATAAGTCGCGATTACATTGTGTTTTATTTTCCCCGTGCTTCAATTGGCCATAAAGTGTGTCTACTGCTTCTGCGTTTACCGTTTTAGCTTCGAAATTCAATCCATTCTTGACAAATATTAATATTCCTCCTCCTCTACTTGTTTCTCTAGTAAGTATGTATAAATGTATTATATCAATGTGACGACACTTGGCCTATGTCCAGCAGTGGACGTCTTTCGGATCTAACTAATTGATATACTTAAAGGAAGTTCTTTCCGCTTTATATTTATTTCGCATAATATTAAGATGTCTATGCTATATTTATTTTTATCAAGTAATATGAATGTAAGTAATATCAGAAGTCGGTGACAAAAACACTAAATCAATCAAACAAAGGTCAAGCTTGACCTTCGTTTGATTGATTTGGTGTTTTTGTCACCGACTTCTGAAGCTAAAGTTATTTTTCACTTTTTTGTGTTGTTTTTTAACCTGCACGGTGCATTGTTATTTTAATTGTGTCTGTAATTGCGGGTATCGAAGAGGTAGACGCCGGTTTTATTTTTTTGTCATTATCCCGCCTTATCCTATGTCCGTACCAGAGTAAGCGGTTTTCGCAGAGCTTTTTTTCTGTATCTTTGCGACTTTAAAAGTACCACGGATATACTAATTTTTTTGCTTTGTGTCCTCTGGTTTTTCCTGGCCTACCCTCTGTGCATCTTGAATTTCATTTGGGTCTAGATTTAGTTTCTGTGCTAATTTTTGGACTACTAATATAGTGTTTTTGTTCTTTTTTCAAAATCAAAATATTTTATTTCACATTGGCCTAGATGGGCAATTGGGCACTTATAAAATGTCGAAAAAGGTGCACGTTTCACGTTGGTCGGTACACGGAGAAGAACCGGCAAGACTTGAAGATAATCTACCCCAGGAGGGTACAGGCGGAGCCGGAGAATCCCTCCCTGAGCATAGCTCGGGCTGCCCCACGTATTCTGAGGGGGGCAAAGGATTGCTACCCAGTGAAACTTTACCGGAAAAACCAAAGAAAACATTGATTCAACAATTATTCCATCCAGGCCTATTTCATCGCCAACGATCAGCATCACTTAGCGAAATGAGCCAGAAAAAACATATTGACAACCTGCAATTCAAAGGAGATGAACAAAGCAAACTGCAAACCGCTCTCCTGATGAAAAAGATGCAAGAGCTAATCAAGCCGAAATAACACAGCGACGTGAGACAATGAGGGATTTTCTTTTTAGCTGTTCCCTAGTCGCTGGATAGATGGCGCTAGGAGTAAGTATGATAATGCAAGGAACGGAACCTAAAAAAACTGTTTTTTAACAAAGCGCGAGAAATGTAGGTTATATTCGGAAGGTTAAGCAAATGAAAGTGTCAGTCAACGAGAGTATGTGACGTGACACAATGCTTTTTTTCAAGCGTTTCGGCTTTGGCACCAACTATCATAGTAAGTTCAACGCCATCTATAGAGTTCTTGGAAACTAAGTTTTTTTTAAAACCTCAAAATGAAAACCTCTCATTATAAACAAACACAGGGGAATAAATAATGCTGAACAGAGTACTTTTCCATAAATAAGAACAAGTAACAGCTTTGCATTGTTAGATGTGGAAGTAGGAGATGCTCCAGATAAAAGAACACCTAAACCACCACCGATAATACTGTATGGCGTTGAGGACTTTGCGAAACTCACCCAACTCATCGAAGAAGTCGTGAAAAAGGATACACTTAGAAAATAGTATCCAAAAATCAACTCATCATCTCTTTCCATACGGTCGACAAATATAAAACCCTGATAGAGCATATAAGAAGCAAAGGACTTATAGGCCACACTTTTACACGCAAGGGTCAAAAATGCACACCATGGCGGCCACCGTAGGCGCGGTGGACGGTGGGCTATGGGCTAGCTTGTCGACGGCGCGTTCGTGTTCCACGCGCGCCTCAACGAGAGTCAGCAAAAAGGAAGGGGTCCGTAAGGGCCGATGCCTGCCGGGGTTGCGGGACAGTTCGAAAGAGATACCGCGGCCCCGGTACACAAAGGGCGATGAAGGAACATGGATGGGTTTTAGTCAGTAAAAGTCTGACACTCCCTCCTGCTCCGCCCAGAGCGGGAGGAGTTATTTGATGATTTCCCATCCGAAAAAAAAAGGGTCAAAAATGCACAAGGATTGTTATTAAACATCTTCACTTCAGCACGCCAAAAGATGCTATCATAGAAGCAATAGAAAAAAACAGAAACAGGGTTCAAGGGGAAATAGTCACTGCTCGGAAACAAGGAACTAAAGAACCCCTAAATACATTCTTTGTCAATGTAGCCCTTCATGAAAATAACAGACTTGTCAAGGAAATAAAGTTCGTATATAACCAGAAAGTCACCATAGAAGATCCAATAAGAAAAACGACTGTGGTACAATGTCAAAAGTGCCAACAATATGGACACAGCAAAAATAACTGCATGAGGCCGTACAGATGCGTGAAATGTTCGGGGGCACACAAAACCACCATGTGCTCAATTGATGAAAACACCCCAGTGGTATGTGCGCTGTGCTCAGGAAGTCATCCCGCTAGCTACAAAGGATGTCAGGTCTATAAGGAAATTGTAGTAAGAAAGCATACAGGAAACGAACGACAGCCACATCCGAAAACAAGACCCACTCAGAAAGTACTGAAAACAGAAAACACACTATGACTGATGAGCCCCAAACTGTCACAGACACGACAATCTTCGAGCCTGTAAGTAACCTCAGTTCTACCCAACCAAAAAGTCGTCAGTCAAGCGTAATAGAAAGCATGGAACTCTATAGTGAAGCTGTGAAAGGATCTAATAAAGCTGTAGTAGATTTTACAAAGACACAGTAAGCATACCTGAGAAATAGAATTGACCACACGAAACCACAGAGAACACAGAAAGACAAAGTTTACCAAACAGAGTCACAGAGAAAAAATTACGTTGACCTTGACTCACAGAGAACACATTTGACAAAAATAGAACTCGATCAGGAAAATAAATATAGCTAAGAAGCACTTTTACGAAGACAGAGTGAAAGGATCGACCAACTCATATCACAGTTTAGCACAATGATGAACCTCCTCATGACACTCTGACTCATCAGTAGGTTTCCGCAGTGATGTCGTTACGTATTGCTACCTGGAATATTCCAGATAATGGCTTAACGCCAAATAAACAAGAAGTAGAAGTACTGCTGAAAGATAACAAAATCGATATTGCTCTGATATCAGAAACCCATCTTAATGATCGTAAGAGTTTCAAGATGGACAACTACTGCGTATATTGTACCAATCATCCTGATACCACATCACACGGAGGGTCTGCAGTTATTGTTAAAAACAACATCAAACACCACCTTCACAGCCAGTTCCAACAGGACTGGATGCAGGCTACTACCATCACTATTAACGAAGCTATGAGCCCTATTAATGTACGTAAGCGCTATCTACTGCCCACCAAAGCATAATCCGAAACAACACATGTTTGACTGCTACTTCCAGAGCTTGGGAAACAGATTCATAAGCGGTGGAGACTGGAACTGTACACCCACTGGGGATCTAGATTGACTACTACTAAAGGATGAGAGTTGAAAAAATGTGTTGACAAACACAAACTTTAGCATCAGGCGAACCAACTTACTGGCCAACTGACGTCAATAAAATACCCGATCTAGTAGATTTCTTCATTGTAAAGGGACTGTCTGATGTATATTTTGATGTGGAATCATCGCTTGATAGCGTGTCTGAACACACACCTATCATAGCAACATTTAGCGTGTCGTCAATACACAGTGCTCAGAGGCCAGCATTGTATAATCACAAAACAGACTGGGATGCATTTACTGAATATCTGAAAGACGAAGATCAAACTAAAAACAGAAGAAGATATAGATATATAGTTTATAGTTTTATATCACAAGCCTAATAATACAAGTAGCTGCGTGGCGTGTTACCCCGACATTAAGCTTCTCCACCCATAAAAACAATATACCGCTGGAAATACGCAATAAACTGGAAGAAAAACGGAGACAACGAAGGCAATTACACACGAGCAGGTCCGATTTAGATAGGGCAGAAAACAATAGAATCACTAGAGAACTAAAAGAGCTAATCAAAGAAAATCAGAATACATCTTTTCAAGAAAAACTATCCACGCTTTCAACTCAAAAACAAGGACAACTACTCATTATGGAATATAACTAGAAACTTTAAAAGACCATTTATCCATGTTCCACCTCTAAGGATCTCTTCCAGCGATCCGTGGGCTAGAAGTGGAAGCGAAAAAGCTGAGCTCTTCGCTAAACACCTAAGCGAAGTTTTCATTCCAAAGCAGTCATCTATGACGGAATTTGAAGAGGATGTTGGTCGAATGATCAATAGTGACCAGCAGTTATCACCATCACTGAAACTTGTCACTCCAAAGGAACTAGCACGAACAATTCGTTACTTGGAAAACAAAAAAGCTGGCTTCGACGACGACCTAATAACGGGTGAAGTCCTTAAGCAACTGCCTAGCCTAAAGCAATAGTATTTTTACCCGACTGCGTCAGAAGGAGGGTTATGTTTTTCGAGTGTATGTATGTATGTGGGTATATTTCTTTGGCACGCTCTGCAGCCTAATAATAATAATAATAAAACGTTTATTTCGGAAACTTGCTCCATATTTTGTTAGTGATACAACTTACTTAACTATGTTAGTACTTACTTATAATTAAAAACAAACAAAATAAAACCTACAATACAATACAATTTAATTCATGTATTTTCCTGCAGTATCAGACCCGTAGCTGTGCATACGGGTCCAATACTCCAGGAAAACGCCGTCCAGCCTATCCCCGATCACCTTCAGTATGCCGTTGGCGCTCCCACGAATCCTGCGTAACAATGATGCCGTTCTTTTCCTCATGATTGCTGAAAAACTATCTGTAGTAGATTCAGCAAACATGGCTGACGCGCTACAGAATCGCGGTAACCCCAACAGCACCCGGAAGGCGTTGTTGTACTGGACCCGAAGAGCGCTGTAGGCCCTCTGCGTATGCCTGACCCACAGGCTGCATGTGTAAAAAGACTGACAATAAGCTCTGAAAAGGGTGATCTTGACCGGTCTCGTACATCTTGCAAACCTACGGGCCAACATATTGCATCGGACCGACAACGCTCTCCGTTCCCGTTCTATGTCCTGGTCATCATTTAGATTCTCGACTAGTTTGTGTCCAAGGTATTTAAAACAAGGCACTCTGTTTAGAGCAACACCATATAAGTACACTGGCGGCACTGCCCTGTGACCCTTTGCAGCAGCCCCAAACACCATGAACACACTCTTCTTCACGTTATACAGGAGGCCGTGAGTCAAGGCGTATCTCTCACAAACCTCAAGCAATCGTCTGAGCGCCTCAATCGAGGGACTCAGCAGCACCATGTCGTCCGCGTAAGATATACTATTTATGATTTTACCATCTACCGAACATCCAACCCCTGTGCTGCTGAGTTCCCCGATCAACTGATCGACATACAAGCTGAATAGCGCTGGGGAGGTCAGACCACCCTGCCTTACACCACATTCCAGACCATACGTCTCAGACAAAACACCCGACCATCTGACCTGGTTAATCTGGTGATTATACCAATACCTGAGAAGCTCAACTATCTCCTCTGGTAGTTCCCGTTCACGCAACTTTGTCCATAGGACGTTATAATTAACCAGGTCAAATGCCTTCGAAAGGTCTAAAAATACAGCATACACAGGTGTGTTCCTGCAGGTGTAGTAACTGACCGTGTGCTTGAGCGCCAAAATAGCTGTTTCTGCAGACAGCCCAGCTCTAAAACCGAACTGTGCGTCATGTAAATTGAGCTGTCCAGACATCCTACGCCCGAGCACACTGTCAAGCACCTTTGCAGTTATAGTAGCCAATGAGATTGGTCGATAGTTCTCCTTGTCCGAGACGTCGCCTGTCTTATTTTTCACTATAGGTACAACAATCATCCTCATCAACTCAGCAGGCAGGTATGAGTGCCTAATACAAAAGTTATATAACATAGATAAGACCCTAGGAAGATGCGGACCGGCATGTTGGAAATGTTCTATACTAAGGTTATCATGACCAGGAGACTTACCCCTAGTCATGGTTTTTATAACCTTCCTTATCTCCTTTGACGAGATGTAAATCGGGCTAGACGACCCAAGTTTCTCCCCACCGCACCCCTCCTGCCCATTGACTTGCAACCGTGGTGTTACAGAGAAATGCACTCTAAACATTCAGACACGCCATTAACGCTCAAAGGTACAGCAGGTCTGGTGTTTAACTTCTGAGTTGACTTCCAAAATTTATTGAACTGCTTTTTCTTATGTTCTGAAGCTATAATATCCAACTTAATTTGTTCTTCGTTGTCCTGGCAGTATTTAAGTTTTTGTTTAAAGACTTTTCTCGTTTCTCGCATATCTATAAACAACTGACCAGATTGAGGTCTCCCGTGCCAAACCCAGTTTTTAAAAGCCACCCTAGCGCACCCATGAGCGTCCCTAACGTGTCTATTCCACCCTATCACAGTACGTTTATTACTACTTTTTCTCACATAACCAGCACTGCCCTCAGCCGCCTCTCGCAGTGACGTCACAATATTTTTGTACAGATTATCAATTATTACAGTGTGCTCTTTATTTAAGCAGAAGTTATCACAGCAGTTGCTTAACTCTGCTGGGAAATCGACAAGACTAAGCTTTAGCATACATAGTTGGTAATAGCAATTTATTTGGTCAGTACATCTTTCCCCCCACCTCACTTTATCTACTACCTTGCCCTCAAGATTTGCTGAGGCATCCGTTCGCCTCACCATCCCCAGGTTGACCTGAATGCAGAGTGGAAAGTGGTCTGACCAGTAGGCGTTATGGTACACTTCCACCTTCTCCACTGATTTCCACGCTGCTTCAGAAACCAAGCAATGGTCAAGCCAACGTCTACTGCCACAGGCATCACTCACAAAGGTAAAAGTGTCCGAGTCTATACCTAGGTTCTTATAGTCAGCACAACACCAACTTTGCTCATCACAAAAAGATAACATTTCCTGGTTAAACAATTCCCCAGGGTGCGCATTAAAATCCCCTAATATATAGACAGACTCAACATTCTCACTCGCAACAATAGCAGCTATTTCACTAAGACATTCACAAAACTCGCTTAAATTATCTACAGAGTTAGTCGGCATGTAAACACTAAACAATAACAAGTCACGGCCGTCGCTCGTCGTCGCTTTAATTGCCACAATACGAACGCTAGCACACGGTAAAATAGTTACACACGTAAACAACGATTTCCTCCATAAAAGAGCCACACCTCCATATGGTCTTCCCCTTAATATCCCTAGCGACGTATCCACAGCGGATTTACCAACATAACTGAACTCTAAATCTAAGTGACCTAGAATTGATATTTCATGTGGCAACAACCAGGTCTCTTGCAGCGCAATAATATCTACATATTTACACAAGTTTTTTATACACTCGACCGACCTCTTTAAAGATTTACAGTTAAAACTTATCATCTTAGTAACTAAATTAACTTTAACATCTACTATCGCCTTATCCATTAGTGTAATTTATTTTTATCTGTTCAGTCACTCGATTTCACTTCACTATGCCGCGGTTCGGTCGTACTGTTATAATACACAAACCTACGGAACGACACTCCAGCCGGCCACAGGTCCTCATTCATAAAAACATTCAATTTTTGTTTTGGTATTGAAAACTTGTATGCAGCGTATCCCTTGTTCCTCTTCATATCTATCTTGCTCAAGGACACATCTACATCAGTTTTCGATTTTATGTATGACACTATATCGTCCATGCTTGTATCCCTGTTCACATTATAGATATAAAAAGGCACACTTACATCCGCTGCTCTAAACGTTGACTGAGGTCCTACCTCCGCCTTCCCCTTCATTCCAATAAAACGGTTTTGCAACCTTTTTCGCTGAACTTTAACCCATCCTTCATTAGGTGATTTATTTTTCCAGTCACCGTGTTGCAAACCTTCCCGCAGAACATCTGACATAAGTCTACAATCTTGTCTTGTCGGTGTCGATGACCTCTGCGTTGTTACACGCCCAGCTGTGTCCGTGCTCGAAACCACGGTGGGCCTCTTAGTCCCATCCACGCGTTCGGCGCTGCCCCGCTCCTCGCAACTGGTTTTTTCCACAGTGCGCGTATTGTCCTCCACCGATGCGACGATACCGCCCGTGATGCCGCTGTTTACAATTGTATCGTCAACGTCATACACCTGATTCAAACCACTCTCGCACCTGCTTTTCATTGTGGTTGATAATCCTTCTGTCGCATACTGCGTAATCTAGCCAACTGGACCACTGTCATATTCAAAATTATTATCTAATAGGCCTGCACCTCTTTTCCGATTTACATTCATACTTCTATAACTGGGCTCAATAGCCGCTTTCATGTCAGTGATAACATCCATTGTAACATATTTTTCCTTGATTACCGCCACATCTTCTTGCAGTTTTACGATATCCCTCAGTATTCTAGTGGCGTCCAAGTGATCAAAAGTCACGGGTGGGAGTTTATGAAGATGTCTTGCTACGAAAATCGGCAGCAGCTCCGGATCAATCTCCTTTATTAGTGTGATGATGTCCTCAATGTCACGCTGACTCTTTCCTTCTTTCCTCCGTTTTATTTTTCGACGAGACGTCTCCACCGACTCAAACAACAGCTTTTTTGCCAGTGTTATCTCTTCTTCAGAAAAAGCAGTGACACATAACCGTGTCATACTCTCTTCATCCATAATTCCCGCCTTATTTTGAACAAAGGCAAGCACCTCGTTTTTCACAATATTGCAATTATTACATTTAATCGCGTTTGACATTGTCGCCTCGGCAAGGTCAATGACCGCTCGGTTAAAATCCTTTCACCGCGCACGCAACGCGCGCTCGCATACGTAGCTGCGAGCGGACTGAACGGCTAAACGGCTCAATGGATTTTAACTTTAGAGGTGTCGTTAGATTTGTATTTACTGTGAGAGTGACAGTGGGTGTATCAAAATAAAAAAAAAAAAACATAATTGCGAATTTTTGGCGCCAAATTCATATGTTTGGCACGCTCTGCAGCCTGAACAGCATGAAAAAAGGGCTCATCATGAGGATTTTAAAATGGTATATCTAAGTACCTAACTAAAAAGTGTAAAATTAAAAAAATAATTCAATAAATTAAAAAACCCGACAGCGTTAAAAATAACTAATAACTTTAAATAAAAACTGAAAAGAAAAAAAAAACAAGTTCAGGAAACAGGACATATTGACTGCAACAGTCGGGACCTAATATAATCTAGACTAAAATCATTACATCCAATATGGGTCCCGACTGTTGCAGTCAATATGTCCTGTTTCCTGAAGTTGTTTTTTTTTTCTTTTCAGTTTTTATTTAAAGTTATTAGTTATTTTTAACGCAGTCGGGTTTTTTAATTTTTTTAATTATTTTTTAACAATGCTATTTAAAGCCATCTTTAGAATACAGTACTATCCAAAGCTATGGAAAATATCCTAAATCTGTATGATTGCAAAACCAGGGAAACCACCAACAGAACCTAGCTCATAAAGGCCTATAAGTCTTCTCCCTATTCTATCAAAGGTATCCGAGAAGATTCTATTGCTAAGACTAAAACCAGTTCTGGACGAAAACAAGATTATACCTGATCACCAGTTTGGATTTCGGGAAAAACACTCTACTGTAGAGCAAGTACATCGTGTGGTTCATAAAATTAGACAGTCGCTAGAGAAAAAGGAGTATTGTTCTGCAGTATTCATCGACATCCAACAAGCATTCGATAGAGTCTGGCATAAAAGACTGCTGTACAATCTAAAAATACTCCTACTAAACTCGCTCTACATGATCCTAAAATCTTATTTGGATCAAAGAAGATTCCAAATAAAATACGAAGAAGAGCTATCACAGCTGTACTACATCACCGCCTCAGTTCCACAAGGATCGGTGCTTGGCCCGGTGCTTTACTCAATATATACGGCAGACTTACCTGAGACAGAAAACGTTGTAAAAGCAACTTACGCAGATGACACCGCATGCTTTGCAAGCGATACAAACCCGAACAACGCTATACGCTAGGTGGCGTCACCGAGTAAACATAGGCTCCGCGAAGTTTTGTTAATTTAAAATTATAAAATTATCCTTTTACTTGTACAATATGTTTATCAGTTTAATATCAACATACACTATGAGCACAAGTGTTATGATCTAACGTTAAAAAGTCGAAGTGAATGAGTTCAAAACACAAACAGTGACAATAGTGAAACAGTGTCGCCAACTGGATCAAAGTGCAATAAAATAGTGCCCGTGGCATTAGTTTTCATCAGCATTGAACGGCGAACATGACTCAAACAGTTTGGATACATAAGTGCTACAATAAAACTAAATAAAAGCTAAAAATAGTGATTCTATAAAATTTGTGTTGAAGGTACTTACATAGAAAAAAAAAACATTACTTCACCAGACAACCGTTACATCTGATTATTACCATACCGAACTATAGCTTAATTTCGTCAACTTCAAGTAACACTGAGTGGCGCGTTGAGTATAACTGCGCTTGACGTGTACGGTGACCCGAGTTCGAATCCCAACTACTGTAACTCTTTTTGTAAGTTTGTTGAGACCTACAACATGCCGCGTACACCGCCACCTGCCGGCCAATCGAAAAACCAAACTGGTAACATGGATGGGACTCAGGGTTCAATGCGTAAACGTCCTAGAATAAATAACAACAGCTCAATTGAAACATCGCCTGAGAAATCCGATGACGACGCGACTCATCGAGCAATTACACCCGAAGTGATTCGAGACATTATACGCACTGAACTACGTAGCCTTCTAACCGCCGATATTAGGAACATTGTGCAGGAGAGCGTGAGAGCTGAACTTAAGGCCATCAGCTCAGAGCTAAGCCAGATGAAAGATTGTCTGGAGTTTACAAGCAAGCAATACGATGAAATTAAATTAGTTTTTGAAGAAAAGTCAAAGCAAATAGATCAACTACAGAAAGAACAAAACAACATGATGCCTATAGTAAAAGATTTAACTCTTAGATTGAATCAGATGGAACAACATGCGCGATCTGGTAACATAGAAATCCTAAATTTGCCTGAGTACAAGTCAGAGAACCTAAATGTTACAGTGAAGCAATTATGTAAAGTGGTATCATGCCCGTTGAAAGAAAATGATATCGTTATGGCTACTAGGACTGCTAAACAAAACCCTGAGGGTACGCGTCCTAGATCTATAGTAGTTAAACTTTCTTCTCCTGCTGTTCGCGACGAAATTCTAGCTGCCGTGATTAACTTTAATAAAGCTAATCAGACGGATAAGCTCAACACTGCCCACCTGGGCGTAGCAGGAGATAAAAAACCTGTCTATGTGGCTGAGCACTTAGCCCCTCATAATAGAACTTTACACCATGCTACGAGGATGGCGGCCAAGGAGAAGAACTACAAATTTGTATGGGTGCGTAATGGTCGTATTTTTGCAAAAAAAAGCGAAACATCTGAACGTCTTCTTATAAAAAACATGGACTCTTTGCTTAAATTAATTTAACACTGTTGCCTTATTTTTTTGAATGTTTAATGAACAAATAATATAAAATTCGCAGATTTCCAAATTTATTACCAAAATACCAGAGGTTTGAAGACAAAAACGCATGATTTGTATCACAATATTTTAATGAATGACTACGATGTTATAATTCTTACGGAAACTTGGCTCAATGAGGATATATCCAGTACAGAATTATTTGATGACCGTTACGATGTATATAGAAGAGACCGTGAACTGAATGAGCTCTGTAGGAAGAAGACTGGGGGTGGGGTACTGATCGCTATTTTAAAAAAACACAATTCTGTCGACATGTCGTTTCACAACAGCTTGTGTGAAGATCTGTGGGTTAAAATTCAAGTTAAAACAAAACACAAAGCAATCAGTCTTTGTTTTTGCGCGGTCTATATCCCATCGCTAGTTAATATTAATGTTCTGGAGCATTTCCTTGAGAATGCAGGCAAAGTCATTAGTACAGAGGGTAATACTTTCATTGCAGGAGACTTTAATCTGACTAACATAAACTGGCTCAATAACGATGACAGTAGCTTCCTAGTCCCTGAAACCACAAATTGTTTAATCAACCACCTTTTTACTGAGTTTATTGCGTTGAATGGTTTAGAACAGTTTAATTGTGTCAGGAATGATAAATCAAGGGTCCTAGATCTAGTCTTAGCTAATATAGCAAATGTTATGGTGAACAAATGCAATGATCCTCTATCTAAAATAGACATACATCACCCTCCTCTAATGATTAATTTAGATATACAACCTGAGAGAACTCTGAACTCCAATATGTTGCCTACCCGTAACTACCACAAGGCTGATTACGAAGCCATAACACAAAATCTGGACTCTATTAACTGGACCACAACATTAGAAAGCTGTGAAACTATGGATGATATGGTTGAAATATTTTACGAAAAGATCATGAGTGCTATAAGCGACCACGTTCCTTTTTCATATAAAGTAAATAATAACAAACATCCACCGTGGTTTACGAAAGATCTCATTAAACTACTCAAGCAAACATACAATTTAAGAATACGAGTTAAAAAATATGTTAAGAAGAGGTTTGCAAGCGTTAATCAGACTGGCTGGTATGAGAGATGACGGATGTTTGAATAGGTAGGTTGTTAGGAACATTGTCTGTCACTGCTGTTATATTTTCTGTGTTGTCAAGTTGTAAAGAGAAACCAAAATATAAATTTCTATGTGCATATCTACATTGCCTTTTTAATAATCCACGGATAGCCAAGTCTCACCAGGTTATGGGCCCAGGCACGTAGTAAAGGTAATATGGAAACGAAAGATGTTGTAAACACAACTACGGGCGGCGGACTAGAGAGATCGCAGCCGGTACGAGATACAGGTATGAGTTTAATGTCGATAGAGAAACTTGATGGAAACTCGAATTATAGTACGTGGAAGTTTATGGTAGAGTTATATTTAATCCATGATGATCTGTGGGAGTATACTCAGAAGACACCAGAGAATACAGATGTATTAGGTTTAAAGAGAGACCAAAAAGCGAGAGCCAGGATATGTATGATGATACAACCGCATTGCCTGATTCACGTGAGACATGCGAAAACGGCAAAGGAGGCGTGGGAGTCTTTGAGGTCAGCTTTTGAGGATAAAGGGCTACATAACCGATGCAGACTTTTATCAAAGCTAGTAAGCCTAAAACTTGAGCAGTTCACATCTATGAGAGACTATGTGACTGCGCTAATGTCAGTAGCACAGCAGCTGAGGGATATCGGAAAAGAAGTTGACGATGAGCTGTTAGCAGCTCTAATGTTGCAAGGACTACCGGAGGAGTATAATCCGATGAGATTGGCGTTGGAGAACACCAATATTGAGCTGACAACTGACAATGTTAAAACTAAACTGATGCAATTGGACCAAGGCACATCTTGCGCAAGTTCCAGTAATTCCACGAGTGCTGCACTTACAGCAAAGATGAAGAATCAGAATCAGAAAAAGTTTGTTCAGAGGAATAAAGACAAAGAAAAGAAAATAAGATGTTTCATTTGCGATGGATCGCATAAAGCTCGTGACTGTCCGGATAATCCGAAGCGGAAGGCGAAGGCAGTTAATATGGTAACTGCAACACCGACTACGACGGCGACGGAGACAGCAACGGCGACAGCGATAGCACTTGATACGAGAAGTCAAGAGAAGCAAGCAGATGATGCATGGGTTATTGATTCCGGAGCGTCGATGCATATGAGTAGCAGAAAAGACTGGATGAGTAAATTTGCGGAGGCAGGTCGTAAGGTTGAAGTGTCTTGTGCAAATGGAGGTAAGATGTATGGAGAGGGATATGGTAATGTAACAGATGAGCATCTGAACATTGAAAATGTGTTGTACGTACCAGGACTAACAACGAACCTACTGAGTGTTAGTAGTATTGTTAAAAAAGGTAAGGTCGTTGTTTTTACCACCAGAGGTTGCGAGATATTCAATGAGTGTGAGTATACGTTGAGAGGACAACCATGTGTGACAGGTTTGCTTGATAAGGGTGTGTATAAAGTTAAATCTCCTTCTCAGCAGGTCTGTGCAATAGCGATTACAGCATCAATGGAGCTATGGCATAAGAGAATGGCACACTTGGGTATACGGAATTTGACACTATTGAGAGATAAAATGGCAACTGGGGTAAAGTTTGAAGATAATGACAAAATAGACTGTGTAGCTTGTCTGATGGGAAAACAAACGCGGCAACCGTTTGAGAGAAATACAGCCACGCGAGCCAAAAGTTTATTAGAATTGGTACATTCGGATATCAGTGGACCAATGAGTGAGAATTCTTTTGGAGGTTTTAGATATTATATTACTTTTATTGATGATTTTTCGCGTAAAACTTTTGTATTCTTTTTAAAGCAAAAGAGTGAAGCCTTTGAGAAGATGAAGGAGTTCAAAAGTTTTGCTGAGACACAAACAGGTAAGAAGCTGAAGGTTTTTAGAACCGACAATGGGCGCGAATATTGCAATAAAAGGTTTGATGAGTTCTTGAGAGAACACGGTGTTAAACACCAGCTTACGATTGCTTATACACCTCAACAAAATGGTGTGGCGGAGAGAGCCAATCGTACCATAGGGGAAAAAGCACGAACAATGCTTCAAGAAGCAGGTCTTCCCGTTCGATTCTGGGCTGAAGCTGTAAATACAGCGGTGTATTTGAAAAACAGGAGTCCTACCATCGCAGTGAAGAACAAGACACCCGAGGAGGTATGGAGTGACCATAAAATAGATTTGTCTAATCTTCGTGTGTTTGGTTGCAGAGCCTTTATGCATATCCCAGATGAAAAGAGAACCAAATGGGATGCGAGGAGTAAAGAGCTAGTGTTTGTAGGATACTGTGAAGAATCGAAAGGTTACAGATTAGTCAACCCTATGAATGGAGAGCTGCATAGAGCGAGAGATGTGGTATTTTTCGAAAACCAGATGAACCATATATTTACTAAGACTGAAGAGGAAAGAAAGACTGCAACAATTCATCTAGAGAATGATGAACAGAGGCAAGTTGTTTATCAAGAAGAGACCGATCTTCAACGTGATAGAGATCAAACAGATGATATTAGAGACACTGAATTCATGGAAGAGGAAGATGAACAATGGACATCATTTGAAGAGAGGCAAGAGGAAGAACAACTTGTTGAAACAATACCTGTAGTAGAAGAGAGAAGATATCCACTCAGGAACAGAAAGCCTGTGGAGTTTAAGGATCATATCACCTATGAGGCGATAGTGGAAGAAAGAGATCCACTAACAGTTGAAGAGGCACTGTCGAGAAAAGACGCAAAACAGTGGAAAGTTGCTATTCAGGAGGAGCTGGATGCATTAAAGAAAAATCAAACCTGGGTGTTGGTAGAGCCAAACCAAGCAAGCAACATTATTGATTCGAAATGGTTGTTCCGAATCAAAAAGGAGGCGGGAAATAAGACTCGATATAAAGCTCGTTTGGTTGCAAGAGGCTTCAGACAGAGAAAAGGTATTGATTACGATGAGACGTTCTCCCCTGTTGTGCGTCATAGCTCTTTGAGGCTGTTAATAGCGCTAGCAGCGCAGATGAATCTGCAAATAAATCACATGGACGTGAAGACAGCGTTTCTAAATGGGAATTTAAATGAAGAGGTTTACATGCGTCAACCACCATATTTCAAAGAGAAAGGCAAGGAAGACCATGTGTGCTTATTAAAGAGATCTCTTTATGGACTGAAACAGGCGCCACGTTCATGGAATTCTAAACTTCATTCAGAGCTAGAGAGTCTGAATTTCCATCGTTGCAAGAATGAACCATGTGTCTACACCAGGCGAATCGAGAATGATATGATAATACTTGCAGTTTATGTTGATGATATCCTAATCTTTTATAACAATGCAAGAGAAATGCAGAAGGTCAAGAAAGAACTTATGTCCAAATTCGAGATGAAAGATTTAGGAAAAGCTGAATTATTTTTAGGGATGCGGCTAAAGCAAGAGAATGGCCACATAAAGATTGACCAAGAAGAGTATATAGAGAAGCTTCTACGCAGATTTGGCATGGAGGACTGCAAGACAGTTGCCACACCTGCAGTACCTGGTCAACATTTCAAGAAGCCAGAGGGCTCACACACATCGAGTGACAAAATACCTTACAGAGAGTTGATAGTATCACTGATGTACTTGGCTGTGTGTACGCGGCCAGACATTGCTCATGCTGTGAATATTATGAGTCAGTTCTGCAACTGCTATGAAGAGATTCATTGGAGTGCTGCCAAGAGGATTTTAAGGTACCTTAAAGGTACTAAGAACATGGGACTCGTGTACTCAAATGATGCCTGCAGTACAGAGATACAAGGTTTTTCTGATGCTGATCATGGAGGGAATATAATAGACAGAAAGTCTTATTCTGGAAATGTTTTCACATTGGCAGGAGGAGCAGTATCATGGCAGAGTGCTAAGCAGCGAAGTATAGCCATATCAACAGCAGAGGCTGAATATGTCAGCTTATCGGAAGCTGCTAAAGATGCCATATTTTTGAGAAGGTTCTTGGGGGAACTGGTGGCCACTCAAGAAAAGGCTATCACGATTTACACAGATAGTCAGTCAGCAATGGCCATAGCACAAAATCCAGTGCATCATCAGCAGACTAAACATATTGATTTGCGATATCATTTTGTTAGAGAGGCCTTAGAGAAGGAGATTATCAAATTGAAATATCTCGCAACAAATGTGATGGTCGCTGACATTATGACAAAACCTGTGCCTAAGAGTAAGCATGAGTTTTGTCGTAAGGAGATGGGTGTGCAAGAGTGAGTCAGAGGGAAACGCTTGAGGAGGAGTGTTAAGAAGAGGTTTGCAAGCGTTAATCAGACTGGCTGGTATGAGAGATGACGGATGTTTGAATAGGTAGGTTGTTAGGAACATTGTCTGTCACTGCTGTTATATTTTCTGTGTTGTCAAGTTGTAAAGAGAAACAAAAATATAAATTTCTATGTGCATATCTACATTGCCTTTTTAATAATCCACGGATAGCCAAGTCTCACCAAAATATAATAACGCTATGGATAAGGTTACTTTAGGGTTGTTGAAGGAGAGGTGCCGGTTATTAAACAAATCATCTTACATGAACTATATTAAAACTATAGAAGCTAGAATAAAAACTAATTGTAAATACTTTTGGACATACATTAAACATAAGCGTAAAAATAAAAGCACAATTCCGGAAAAAATGATCTTAAACAATGAAGTAGCTGACAACAGCACCGATATCTGTCAACTATACGCAAAGAACTTCTCATCGGTGTATAATCGGAACCACCCGCAACAGCAAACTAATACATCGGACAGTTTATTACATAGTGGAAGTCTGAATGTTTTAAGTCACATTACACTTACAGAGGATATGGTTGCTAGCAAACTGAAATGTCTGGACGTACGCAAAGGACCAGGTCCTGATGAGCTTCCCCCAATTCTTCTTGCGAAATGTGCGAAGTCATTTGCTACTCCCTGTAACAAATCTACTTGCTTCTATTTAAAATAAAAGGATAAGCAGACTTGTTCAAATACAATTTTAATTTAGGAAAGATAAAAAATACAGCTAGTTATAAAAAACTACCTAGCACGCACTCAGTTTTAAAGTTTATGCACTTAGATGGACAATAATGAGTTTACCACACTGTAAGAACGGGATCAGGCGTCAGGGTAGCAGGTCGATACCGGAGTAACCTTGAAGTTGAGCTCTGAAGCAGTAGAAACGGCGGCAGCGCAGATCTCAGAGTTCACTAGGACAGCTCAGCAGCAAGACAGTGCAGAACTCAGGGCCAGACGTAGGACAGCCCTGCGAGACCAGTAGACGGACAGGCACGTAGTTAGCCTCCGAACATCGGGAGTAGAAGTCCCAGGAGAAACTTTCGTTGGATCCCCTGGACAGTTTAAGAATCTCACCGCCAAAACCAAGCTGCTCTCTGATACCCCTCAAATCAGATTTCAGAGTCCACTTTTCAGCCGTCCGTCAGCTCGTTTTCCCCAAAGTAGTCTTCCTTTTTCAAATCTTAGTTTTCTTAGTGTCGCCATCATCTCAACTGACAAGTGTAGTCGGCCAGGACATATCCATGAGTGCGTAAATAATTTTATAATATAATTTAATATTAAGTTATTTAGTAAACAATCGTAATAATCTACAAAATATAATGGCTAAACACATATTGATAAAAATAATTTAAATTATACAAACCAAAAAGAGAAATCATAGAGCTAGACCATAGACTGAGCAGAAAGAGAATTAAAAAAAACTAACTGACAGTTTGACAATTTGACGCTTGACGTAAATATCACAACATGAAAATTATAATAATATTTTATTTCAGCTATTTCCAAGTTAAAGAATCGTATTTAAACCGATTTGCTGAGTGTAGATAGGTATATAAACAAATAAAAAGCATGATACATAGTATTATGAATGATGATTAGAAACTGTAAGTATAGCATAATACTATATCCCTTAACCTATATTTTTAACCGCTCACTTCATTCGGGTTGTTTTCCAACCGCGTGGAAAAGGGTCAAAATAGTCCCTATTTTTAAAAATGGTCGCAAAAACAACATCCAAAATTATAGACCAATATCAATAATCTCCATTATCCCTAAAGTTTTTGAGTTGTTAATCTATCCCAATCTGTACAGCCACTTGAAAAACCACATAGTAAGTAATCAGCATGGCTTTTTTCAGGGAAGATCAACTCATACCAATTTGATAGCTTTCGCAGAAAATGTGATGGAGCATGTGGACCAACGGATCCAGGTTGACGCAGTGTACACTGATTTTAGTAAAGCATTCGACAAAGTAGACCATCAACTGTTAATTCAAAAACTTGAGAACTTCGGAATTCACGGTCCTCTATTGCAATGGTTTCAGTCCTACCTTAGTGATCGTATGTCGTACGTTGTTTTAAATGGAACCCGATCTGAGGATTTTCATGTGACGTCTGGGGTACCCCAAGGTTCCCACCTGGGGCCCTTGCTTTTCAATCTTTTTATAAACTCCATTATCCACTGTTTCCATCACGCAGCATCTTATCTATTTGCAGACGATCTCAAATTGACTCTGCCTATAAAATCTATGCAAGATTGTTATTTACTACAGGCCGACTTAGACAGATTAGTTGAGTGGTGCAAAGAAAATAGGATGAGTTTAAACATTCAAAAATGTTTTCATATCAAATTTTGTCGCAATAAAAACGTTCATAGCACGAAGTACTCAATTTTGGGCAACATTCTCAAGGAAGTGAATAGCATCCGGGATCTGGGTGTCTTGATGGACAGTAAATTGACGTACAATAACCATATTGATAAGATAATATCCAATGCAAACAAAATGCTAGGTTTTGTATTGAGGACCTCAAAACCGTTCAGCAACCCTAAGACTAAAATTATTCTATACGAGGCGTTGGTTCGCAGTAATCTGGAATACTGTTCACAGGTTTGGTCACCTCATTACAACGTTCATAAGCAGCGTATTGAGCGAGTCCAAAGGAGATTTTTGTATCATTTGTCTTTAAAAAACAGAACCGCGCAACAATTAAAATCTTACAAGGACCGTGTTCTTCACTTTAAACTTCAAAGTCTAAATAATCGCAGAAAAGTACTGGATTTATGCTTCCTTCATAAATTAATGACATATAAAATAAATACTGACCTTCTAACAAAAATATCGATCAATGTTCCTAGCAGGTTACCCCGATCACATAGCTATAATCTGTTCAGACAACCTTTGCACAAAACCAATTTAGGTGACAACTCTCCCCTTACGAGAGCAACCAAATTGTATAACGCTATATGGCGAAAAGCTGAACTCGACATCAATCACGATAGTCTGAATATATTTAAAAGGAAATTATATAAACACTTTCAGTTGGACGACATTTGAATTATCATTCCATTATTTAGGTATAATATATAATATATCATCACAATCTTAATTTAATTCTAATTTAATTTAATTAGTATTTTAATTTAATTTAATAATTGTATGTTAATTTAATTTGTATTTATATATTTTTTTTAATCTCAATTCCAAATTCGTCTTGACATATGTAATTAAATTTGAATATTTTAATCTTTAATAGTAGCATGATTGTTTAATTGTATAATTGTACCTATTTATTCCTAATTTTAATTTTAATTAAAATATATGTATTTAGAGCATGTGTACTCGATAATGTGTAAGCTGTGGTTACCTGTAATTGAGTGTGCGTTACAAGACCATGTATTCTGTAATAGTTTTAATTTATCTAAGAAATTGTAATGGTGCTCGTTGGTAATCCAAAATAAATAAATAAATAAATAAACGCATCGCTGATACTACAGGAACAGTTCAATATGGTTGACTTATGGCTTAAGAAGTGGAGAATTAAACCTAGCGTAACTAAATTGACACAAATAACATTCACACTCCGGAAAGGTGACTGTCTACCTGTGATTATGGAAGACAAACCGTTACCAAGCAATAACAGTGTGAAATATTTTGGTTGTAGACCTGGATAATCACATAAAAGCTAAGAAAACAGAAGCCACCTTACAATTCAAAGGTCTATCTTGGTTACTAGGGCGTCAATCCCGGCTGTCCCTCGGAAACAAAATACTTGTATACAAGGCTATCTTAAAGCCGATCTGGACCTTCGGGATAGAGCTCTGGGGCTGTGCTAGCAACTCCAATATCGAGATTCTCCAGAGAATTCAAAACATTGCTCCAAGAACAATTTCAAGTGCACACTGGTGCGTGAGAAACACGGAAATACATGAATACCTGGAGATGCCGACCATAAAGGAAGAAGCTTGTAAAATAAACAAGAGATACAAGGAGAGTGTGCGCTTGTGTGTGTGTGCTTATTGAGCAATAAGCACACAAATGAACTGGCTAAGAACCTGTTAACCCGACATGAAGATGTGACTCGCCTGAAAAGATGGCAAATACTTATATGAACATAGACCAGAGGAACAACTGCTAGTATCTACCAACTCATACGGTGCTATTTAATGGAATCGCACCCAATCCAAATTAATCGCAGAAAAAATCTGATTATGCTAAAAGCCGATTGCAGATAAAAAGGAAAAAAAAAAAAAAATCATCTAAGTCACGTCTGCTACTGTATCAGTTGACCAAGAGGCAAATTTTTCATTATAGGACGCACCGTTTTCGAGATTTAAGCAAATTTAGAAGAAAACCTGTTACGACTCATTTTAAATTACACACCCACTTTCTGTCACAAGCATCGTCGTGGGTCCGCCGGCCTTCGGCCTACGCTCCTCACGCCAGCTAGCAAGACTTTTAGGAAAAGTAACCGGCTATATTATGTTTCAGACAACCAGGCCCGAACTGGGACGCGAAACCGGCCCGGGCATTTTAGATACAGTCGGCCCTCCTCTCGCAAGGGAAAGAAAAACTACTAATGTAACTGAATCAACAGTAGAAATGATTTAAAATAGAATATTACACTGAAATACTAGGGTGCGACTTTGATAAAGAAAGACTCGAAATAGATGTTACTTAATCGACATATGGAGACAATTTTAAAAATAACAAGAAGTTATTTTCCAAGAGCGAGCGAAGCGAGCTCGGAAATTTTAACACCCTACCTTGGACAGATTAGAATTGTTGCGACCCTTTTAACAAGAGTTACTCGGTCGTCTTGCAGACAAAGCTAAGAGTCAGAGTAGCCTGCAAGATCAAGCGAAGCTAGCTTGAAATTTTTCTGACACCTTGCCTTCGTCAGAATTGTTTCGACCTATTGGAGTTACTTGGTCGACTCATAATAAACAATGTAAAGATCCAAGAGCGAGCGAAGCAAGCTCGAAAATGTATGCATCTTGCCTCAAATAAATTCAGATATTATCTATACTAATATTATAAAGAGGTAACATTTGTTTGTAAGTTTGTATGTAGGGGGTAATCTCCGGAAGTAATGAACCAATTTTAAAAATTGTTTCACTGGTAGAAAGCTACATTATTCGTGAGTGCTATAGGCTATATTTTATTCCCGTACTCCCACGGGAACGGGAACTACGCGGGTGAAACCGCGGGACGTCAGCTAGTACTATATGAAGCTCGTTAAGAGCCCCTTCCAAAAATTCAGTCGCTAGAGTTTAGGCAAATTCGTTGCGATCCTATGTTAGTGTGCATTGTTCATGCAGATACACGCACACACGGGTGCAAATCGAGCGTAGTGATCGCCTAAACCATTTTGATCCTGTAGACGATATTATTTTATGATACATAATTATAAAGTCAGTACGGTTTAGAAATAAAAGTCTGGAATGTGTGTCTACTGTATATTTATCACAATAAAAATAAAAATGGTTTAATTTTGTATTAGAAGAATTTAGATACATATGAACATTTTACAAAATGATAAATAAAAGTGCGAGTTGGACTCGCGCACTGAGGGTTCCGTAAAAACTTTTTAAAGGACAAACTTAATTTTTCTGGATCTGGGACTTTTGCGCGAAAAACATTTGCGCGAAGGACACTTCCGCGAACCCATTTGCGCGAAAAGACAAATGTGCGCATGGACTTTTGCGCGATTGGACTTATGCGCGAACGGACTTTTGCGCGCCTGGACAATTGCGCGATTAGATTTATGCGCGAACGGACATTTGCGCGCCAAGATACTTGCGCGACAGGACTCTTGCGCGAAAGGACACTTGCGCAAATGGAAACTTGCGCGACTGGACTTTAGCGCGACTTAATGGCCACTGAGATTCACTCTGTAGAGTAAACATAACATACCCCTGTTATTTATACTTGAAGGTGGTTTTTTCTTTTGGTTTTTCTGTCATGGATGTCATTTTCATGGTTAAGGAGATGCTGATAACGAAATGAGATCAAAATGAAAATCCAAGATGGCGCCGAGAAAAACTTCGGTTTTTTCTATCATGGGTGTCATTTTTATGGTTTCCGGGGTCGCTGATTATGAAAATGAGGTCAAAATGAAAATCCAAGATGGCGCCCAGGATAATTTTTGATTTTCCGTCATGGGTGTCGTTTTCATGGATTTTGGGGTTGCTGGTTACGAAACTGAAGTCGAAATGCAAATCCAAGATGGCGCCGAGGAAGCATTAAAATTAAAATAATCAGCGACCTCAAAAACCATGAAAATGACACCTACGTTGGAAAAACCGAACTTTTTTTGGGCGCCTACTTGGATTTTTATTTTGACCTCATTTTCGTAATCAGCAACCCTAAAAACCATGAAAAGTACACCCATGACGTAAAATCAAAAATTTTCCTCGGCACCATCTTGGATTTTCATTTTGATCTCATTTTCGTATCCAGGAACCCCTAAAGCCATGAAAACGATACCCATGACGGAAAAACCGAAAAAAAATTCTGGCGTCTTCTTGGATTTTCCTTTTGACCCCATTTTCGTAATCAGCAACCCCAAAAACCATGAAAACGACACCCATGACGGAAAAACCGAAAAAAAATTCTGGCGTCTTCTTGGATTTTCATTTTGACCCCATTTTCGTAATCAGCAACCCCAAAAACTATGAAAACGACACCCATGACAGAAAATCAAAAAAATATCCTCGGCGCTGTCTTGGATTTTCATTTTGACCTCATTTTCGTAACCAGCAACCCCAAAAACCATGAAAACGACACCCATGACGGAAAAAACGAAAAAAAATTGTGGCGTCTTCTTGGATTTTCATTTTGACCCCATTTTCGTAATCAGCAACCCCAAAAACCATGAAAACGACACCCATGACGGAAAAACCGAAAATTTTCGTCGACGTCATCTTGGATTTTCATTTTGATGTCATTTTCATAATCAGCGACCCCAAAACTTACTTACTTCTACATTATATTAATACTAGTATTTGCGTGGGTGCGCGAGTTGCGTGCAGCTCTTTTTTTTGTCGTGTTCTTGAGAAGTATTCCTTACCATCATACAATTTTGAGAATCCATAGGAATCCTTAAAATAATTGGGAAATCCGTTACAACTACCCCTATATCAGTATGAAAACCCTTAAGAACCCCTAAAACATTCTAAAAACAATTTAAAAAAATATCATCTATAAAAAAAAACCTTATTTAAAAACTCAGACCCATTAAAAAAAAACACTACCCTAAAGTTTGCTTGTCGTCGCCCTGAGTTACGCTTCACCCACTCAACTTTCGTTACGCTGCGGAGGTCGCCGGCTCGCTTCGCTCGCCACCTCCCCCCCCTTCGCTCCACTCGGTCTCGCAGGTTCGCTCCACTCAGAACACCACCAGACAGGTTTCGACGCCTACTATAATATTTGTTCAAGCACCCAATGGCTATCTCTGACCGTTACGAAGTTATAGCCCTTTTATTTTTAGGGGAGGTTGGGGAGGGGAGGATACCCTCCGTTTACAAATTTAAACGCTCCTCATTAATAATTTATAGTAAAAAATCAAAAAGCCGCTACGTGTCCTAGTTTCCGAGATACGATGGGGGGAGGGGTGAAGGGGGGGAGAGTGGGGAGTTTTGAAAAATGATTTTGACTAACGCGTTGCCCCTATATGAATATGAATCTGAAAAAAAAAATGTATGAAGTCTCTCAACTTCCGAGATCCGCCTAAAGGGGGGAGAAGGGGGACAAGTGGGTCAACTATTGAAAACTGGTTTTTACTTTCCCGAGCCTCCTCTATACGAATCCGTAAAAAACAAAAAATATATTACCAATCATAATAAAAAACCAACGTCAAAAAAAAATCTTATCTAAATATGTACAATCAAAAAGTTTAATAATTTTAATATAAATACTGGATCGAAATGTGGTAGTCTGCGTATATCTCGGAAATATATTCACGTAATAACTCGGGAGCGCTTGCGAAGCAAAGTGATACGTGCTCACGCTGGGAGAGCCCTTTCGTTACTGACGGGATCGGGTTTGCGCGGTCGATTATATAGTTCACTTTGCATTTAATTTACGAAATGAAGTTATTGTTTATTTATAAATTAAAATTCAGATTCTAATAAAGGGCTACCTTGAGATTAATGAGTAATTTTTAAATTTTCTTTAAAGTGTTTCTAAGGTATAGAAAAAAATACCCTTTTGTCCCGACGTTTTCCATAAATTAAGTTTTTTCAACATTTTTTTTCTGCTATATTTCGTATAGAAATCAATAATGTTTTCCCGTATGTTACGAGTAGACCATATATTGATGTTATTCATATTTTTTAATATTCAGAATATTTTGTAGTTCTTTGTTCAGAACACCACAAACATCACTCGCTCGTTACTTTTGCGGAAAAGGGGTTTTGAATATGGGTGATTGCCATTAATGTATACATTATTTAAAACAATTGTTCCCGCAGTCGACAAGAATAAGAACCTGACTCTTATAATAAAAATAAAGCAGGTTCAAATTCTTCTTGCCTTTCTCACAAGGAGTGATCAAAAATGTTCAAAATGACTTAATTTCTTGTAGGGACCCTTAACAACACGGTCTAGGGATATTTTTAAAAAAGCGAATTACTATCAATGTGTTAATTATTTATATGACATGTATATATTTAAAAGATACGTTATTTAATATTCTACCATTTTTTAATAATGGTTAAGGTATAGATTAAAATTTCAGGATTTTATGAAAAAAAAATGAAGCATAGACGGAAACCGTATATGAATGAACTTTTAATTTGTGAGTAAAAACTGAAAAAAATAGAAAAATCATTTAATTTGTGTTTATAAACTTGAAGTTAGTAGTCTGAGAAAGCGCCCATGATGTTCATAACACATCGGCAACGATTCGGCATGCTCAGAACAAGGTTGTCAATGTCTTGCTGCGGAATATTGTCCCATGTCCTTCTGAGGTGCGCAAAAAGTTGATCTTCTGTAGCCAGATTTTCAGGAACTTCCTTCAGAGCTCTTCTTTGCAGCATATCCCACGCATGCTCAATGGGATTTAGATCTGGCGATTGAGCAGGCCAGTCTAAGGCCCTAACATTATGTGTATGTAACCAAGCTGCTACCGTTCTCGCCGTGTGTGCCCGGGCATTGTCGTGCATGAGCAGGAAATCTTGCCCCATTTGTGTTCTGTGGGGCAAGATTACGGGCCCCAGCACCTGTTGGACGTATCGTTCTGCCGTCATATTGCCCCGCACCCAAACGAGATCCGTCCGTCCTCCAAGACGAATTCCTGCCCAAACCATAATTGTTCCTCCTTGGTATGGGTGAACTTCCTGAGGGTTCTGGAGACGGCTCCATCGTCCAGGAACTCGCCAAACACGCGTCCTTCGTGAATCTGGATGGAAGCCGAACCTGGATTCATCCGTGAACAGCACATTGGACCATTGGTCACGGCCCCAGTTCACGTGGTTCCGAACCCATTCTAATCGTCGTCCACGATTGCCTCTCCGTAAAGGTGGGACCCGGAGTGGTCTACGAGAGCGTAGATTGCTTTCATGCAGTCGCCTTCTTACAGTTTGGTCACTCACAAGCACTTGGTGTTCCACTCGCAGCCTTTGGACCAATTGAGTCGCCGTTGCATTCGGTTGTGCTCGCGCAGTAATTTGCAAAAATCGGTCTTGTCTGGGGGTAGTGATGCGACTTGGCCCCCGGTGCCTCTCCGCTACTTCACCTGTGGCACGATAGCGTGTCCACAATCTTGAAATTATATTTTGATGGGTCCCTATGGCCTCAGCAACATTACGCTGAACAGATCCAGCTTCCAGCATTCCCACAGCTCGTAACATCTCCGCCCTCGTCAAATGTCGGCGTTGCATGGCTACAATACCTCAATTTTAACTTTATCTTTCGTTTAAAAATGAAAAAAAAACTGTAACTAAACGTAATTCGTATTGTTTTCTAAATTTCGCACAAATGAAAATTCCCTCTCCTATACATCAAGACATTTTTATGCCACCGAAACAAAAGAATTTTCAAAAATTTGAATTTGGAATTAGTCTGAGATAAATTACAAACAAATCGGTGTATAAAAGATTCCAATGCGGCCAGTACTTTTCGAGTTATTTAATTGAGTATGAAATATCCCTAGACCGTGTTGATGTGATAAATGAGATCAAAATGTCCACATACTCCATTTTTTGCAACCAAAGTTGCATGTTTAGGCCTCAAGGCAAGGGGATCCTAATTTATTTCAGCCTCTGTCTATACCGGTCGATCATGCGAAAATCCAATAGGAGTGCCAAACTTTTAAAAATCCTTTGCCTCTAGGGAGTACCATCCTACAGATAGAGTCCAAGAGTAAATTGAATCAGGTCCTCGACTTGACGGTAGAGGACGTTATTGTTTCGAAGTATTGCGATGTTTTTTGGGTTCCGTACCCAAAGGGTAAAAACGGAACCCTATTACTAAGACTTCGCTATCTGTCCGTCTGTCCGTCTGTCCGTCTGTCTGTCACCAGGCTGTATCTCATGAACCGTGACAGCTAGACAGTTGAAATTTTCACAGATGATGTATTTCTGTTGCCGCTATAACAACAAATACTAAAAAAAAAAAAAATTACGTACGGAACCCTTCGTGTGCGAGTCCGACTCGCACTTGGCCGGTTTTTTTTAAACAGAGCACAAGAAAATCGACGGCCCATCGGGCATCCGGCCCATCTGGCATTTGCCCGATTTGCCCGTATGGCCAGTCTGGGCCTGCAGGCAACACTCTTAATCTGTCAAAACCACTTTTGACTGGTGTCAGTCAAAATCCTTATTAAGTTAAAATGCGTTTTCTGCATTCAAAATATATTGTTTTAGAATGCCTCAGATGTAATTACCTAGTCCTAGAATTACATGATGTTTTTCTATTAAATACGCCTTTTTATTTTGTATTAATAAAATTTTCTTATGTTAAAACATGAATGATGACCGTCACAAATGTCGTCAACACGACAGGTGAGGAAAGGCGGCCAGTATATAATAGTCCTCCGCCGCGATTCCTAGCTGCCGCACTTCCGGGGCCAGCAGCAGCTGCTCCAGGTGTCTGCGCCATATAACGCCACCGTCACTTCGCACTTCATAGTGCAGATTGCCAAGACGACGCATTATCGTGCCGAACTCGTCTCTGGTCGGAGTAGGCTCTGACCTGCACTCGATCACCTACGGATTAAGCTCTGACGAGAGGCGGTGTGTCCCAAACGCTGTCGGGGCAGTTGGGTCTCTGAACATCACGTGCAGCTTTGTTCTAACGTCCAGACTGAACATCAGTCCATAGGGAGTATGTCCATTCTGGTTTGGTGTGCGTCTGAGTCGAGTTTTTAGCACAAGGAGCTTATCCATAAGGATGCCCCTCCCCCTTCCATTGCACGTAGTGCTTTCTTAATAGTTTGCACGTAACGTTCAGCCTGACCGTTACATTTAGCTAAATCTGGTCGTTCGTTAATTGTATTCCTATAACTATTAGGCACGTGAGGCACGTGTAACTAATCTCTTCTATCGCTATCAGCTACCTAATTATCTTGAATTATAAATCGATTAAGAGATATGAAAATGTAATTGATTTAATTATAAAAACAATTAATTTTGATTAACGATTACTTATAAAAGGCAAAGCTGAAATCAATTTAATACGTACTTTGACTTGTGAGCCATTTCAAATAGTACGAGTACATTACCTAGGTACTGAACGAAATCACTTGAGAGCTATGCATTTGTTTTCACGTAAGTTTGATACACTATTGATTCATTGAATATTCAGACATACCAGGAAAACATGTCACAAAAGGGTGCAGGCTTATACTCAGCGCTGGGTGATACAAGACTGCCAATTAAGAAATGCACACACACAGAACACGCGAGTGCGAAGTATACGTATCTATTCATTTTTTCGTAGCTACATAAGCTGTCGTCAGAACTGTTGCCCTGACAAAGGCAAGCTGTAAGCTGCAGCAAAAAAATGTATTTCTGTTATAAGTACCGTGTATACTTTCATATACATTCCTCCTAGATAACATCAAACCTGGGAGAGTTGGGTAGAGATGTACCTGATAGTACAGTCGAACCACCTATTTGGTTTACATTTTACATTTGTGTGCGTGATGTCATCGTTATGCACACAAACACTAAATTAAACGAGCGGCGAGCTCTGTTTTTATTAGTGTGCGTATGGCCAACAATGCTCTCTCTTATGTGGCCGCCACACACCCGACGAGTGGCATGGCAAGTAGCGAGGAAAGGAGGCAGAGACATAGTGTGGCAACACTACTCGTCATGCCGCACGTTATGCTCCTCGTCGCGCCCATCGCTTCCAATATTGTTGGTTTTTGAGTCAAAGGATCGGCAATATAAGCGCGAGTGGCTGGCTACATAATCGCTCGGTCGGAGTGATGTGATCTACATCTCCGTTGGCGAGGACGACGACGACGATGTATATTTCTTTTATGACATTGATATAATTAGCTATATTAGAAATGCATTGCGTGCACGCTGCCACAGTTTCATCGTCCATTGTCCAATAAAGGCAAATGACAAGTGAGGAGCGTCGCGATTAATTGTGCGAGTAGAGCAGTGTGTGGGCAGAGAGGGCAGTTTCGCGGCAAATCGCGGCAGCGCGACGAGCATAGCGATAAGCAGCGCAAGGAGCATAGTGTGGTGGCCGCATTACACCCATCCTTATCCAACTTAAAAGTTATTTTCGTCGCTAAAATCACCATATTGGTATCGCAATCAAAATTGATGTACGACCTAGCAAGCTGTAGTCGATTTTGCCTGTGAATATCGGTGATTTCTCACAATTCGTAAGCACATATTGTGTGCTGTTGCTGTTACACAGGTGCGTAAGAAGGGATCAGCCTTGTGCCTTGTCA
Organism: Xestia xanthographa; assembly: GCA_905147715.2. Lineage (NCBI taxonomy): Eukaryota > Metazoa > Arthropoda > Insecta > Lepidoptera > Noctuidae > Xestia > Xestia xanthographa. The sequence continues at coordinate 6,748,268 of LR990660.1, read as the reverse complement.
CGATGTCATTTATTATTTATTTATTTATTTATGTTATTCAACACATACATTATTTTGTTTTAACAGGTAAAACCCAAGCTAACAAAAGTAGTCATATATACACAAATTACACAGTGGACAACAAACTAAGTGTCACCCTCTGGAATTCCGCCAAAGAGCAAGAAAATATGTCTAAACGCCGAGAGACATCATTAAGTATTCTTACTGCACGAATCACTGGTGCAAACTTTAATAAGTTTGTACGGGCTGCCGGAACTTTAAAAAGCCCCTCCCTCGGTACCAACCGAAGCCTCCTGTTTGGAACGACCAATCCCAACGATTCCAATATTTGTGGATTATTCAGCATACCACGAAAAATCATAAAAACATATTTTACCAGGGCGAGGTTGCGCCTTACTTCCAATTTATAGTACCCAACCATCCCTATAACAAAGAGTGTTGGATACATAAGTGGGTAGAAAGGGTAGACACCAAACTGCTTCCAATACAGGTATCTGGTAAATTTGTTCTGCATCTTTTCCAGCATCTGGGAATACTTCACTTCATAACGATTCCAGATGATAGCACTAGTTTCCAAGTTGCTTCGCACCAACGCATTGTAAAGGGCTTTCACTGCTGCCATATTAGTGAAGTCACGGGTTTCACGTAAGACAAAACCAAGATTTTTAAACGCTTTTTTGCACACCTGCACTATATGAGCACGAAACGAAAGATCCCCAGCGAAAGTAACCCCGAGATCTCGTACTAACCCAACCCGCGGTATGACGTGACCGCTCATGCAATAATCATGGCGTCGGGGTACTACGGCCCGCGTGAACGACATTACGTTACACTTCGTCACATTGAAGAGTAGTTTATTCTCTTCACTCCACGCTACCACCCGATCGATGTCTCGCTGGAGCATTCTACAGTGTGACTCGTCTGTGATCCGCAAGAACAGCTTGAGATCGTCAGCAAATAACAAGCAGCTAGCGTCTTTAATGACTTCTGGCAGATCATTAATCATAATAATAAATTCTAACGGTCCTAGATTTGTACCCTGACTTACCCCCGGAAGGGTGAAATACGAGTCCGAGGTGCAACCTGCATATTCTACTATTTGTTTGCGGTTGCCCAAGTAGCTAGTAAAGAACTCTAGGAGGGCTGGGGTAAATCCGGCCCTCGCAAATTTACTCAAAAGTATGTCGTTATCCACACTATCAAATGCCTTCCTGAAGTCAAAGTAAGCGACGTCCAGTTGGGCACCCGTCTCCGAGTCCAGCACTGTGGTGGCCTGATTTAAAAAACACATTAAATTAGAATTCGTGCTACGGCCCACACAGCATGGTTTCCACCATGCTGTGCGTCGTTGAGCTGTGAGGCTACTTGCGAGTGGATAGTTGAACACAACGCGGACTCGAAGACTTTAGCAAAAGCTGACAGTACTGCTACTGGTCTATATCCGCTAACATCCGAGCTTGGAGCCCCTTTCAGTACCGGAGTAACCCTAGTCAATTTCCAGCCGTCCGGATACGAGCATTCTCTTAAAAAACTATTAAATAAGTGCATGAGCGGCCGGGCCAGTACTGCCCTACAATCCCTAACGACGAAGGGTGGGACCCCGTTTGGCCCAACCGAACGCTTGGGCTTGAGGCGCGAGAGCGCGGCACTTACCTCGCGAGAGACAGTTGCCCCACGTGAACGTGGGCGCCGCGCTCAGGCGCCGCCTTCCCAGCGGCAGCCGCATCCAACCGCGGTGCAACCACCCCATAAACCGAATGAAAGTAGTCAGCAAACGCCTGAGCACACTCATGCTCTGGCAACGGCCCTAGTTATCTTCGGTCTACTACGTTTCGTTCGCTTCCCTCCAATGTAACCCCAAAAAGACCTTGGTTCCTTCACAAATTGTTGCTCAGTACGTCTCTGATAATCGCGGTATGCAATACTGATTTTGTCTTTGACAAGAGAACGGTGGTGAGAAAATTTACTATAGTCGCTGGCTGAACCAGTTTTCTTAAAAGATTTGTGCCACAAAGCCTTCTTCTTAATATGACCTAATATGTCAGCAGTGAACCATTCAGGGTAGTTATAACGAAAGCAATCACCCTTGGAGCTCTTTCTTGGAGTGCTATCATCTAAAATCCTATAAAATCTATATAAATAAAAACAAAAGGCCTGACTGACTAACTGACTGACTGACTGACTGACTGACTCATCAACGCCCAGCCCAAACCCTTGGGCCTAGAAAGCCAAAATTTTGCACAGAGGTTCCCTTTATAATGTAGACAAGGAATAAGGAAGGAGTTTTAGAAATTCAACCCCTAAGAGAGTTAAATAGGGGATGGAAGTTTGTATGAAAGTCCGTCAGTTTTAAAGTTAGGATCTTCAAATTTTGTTTTTAGGCTGATGATTAAAAATTAATTGATACGTATCTCAGGGTTTTTCACAATTCTACCCCCAAAGGGTTAAAAAGGGGATGAAGCTGTTGTGTATGAAAGTCTGTCAGTTTTAAAGTTACGATCTTTTAATTTTGTGTTTAGGCTGATGATTAAAAATTAATTGATATGTGTCTCAGCGTTTTTCACAATTCCACCCCCAAAGGGTTAAAAAGGGTGGATAAAGCTGGTGTATGAAAGTCGGACAGTTTTAAAGTTATGATCTTCTAATTTGTGTTTAGGCTGATGATTAAAAATTAATTGACAAGTGTCTCAGCGTTTTTCATAATACCACCCCCGAAGGGTTAAATAGGATGATGAAGTGGTTTATGGAACGTCCTTAATTTTCGAAGTTAAACTCACAAAATGTATTATCTAGGCTTAGGCAGCTAAAGCAACGGTGTTTTGCGTTAGCTGCAAGGGGGCTTTATCTGTACAAATAAATAAAATTGAAAAGTGTCTGTTTGTAATATTAAAACAACTGCATTTTACTACATGCATATGAATGTATATAATAATATATCAAAATAACATGTTTTACAATTTTTGTCTGTTGTCTGTTTGTTCCGTCTCTGGAACGGCGGGACCGATTTTGACGAGACTTTCACTGGCAGATAGCTGATGAAATAAGGAGTAACTTAGGCTACTTCTATTTTAGATAAAATCTATACAGTAACCCTCCTTCTGGCGCAGTCGGGTAAAAATATATAAAAGAAGAAGAAACTGACTGACTGACTGACATACCAACGCACAGCCCAAACCACTGGGTCTACAGATTACAAATTTGGCAAGTAGGTTCCTTATGTAGTCAAGGAGTGCATTAAGAAATTATTTTTTCAAAATTCACTCCCTAATGGGGTGAAAAAGGGCTCCAAAGTTTGTTTAGGGAAACAAGATTAGTTAAACTGTTTTATTCGAAACTTAACAGGAGTACTCCTATCGATAATTGAGTAAACATTTGTGTTTCAGGTTTTTTAAGAATTGAACCCCCAAGAGAGGGAAATGGGGTGACAAAGTATAAAAATCAATGCACAGCCCAAACCGCTGAGTCTAGAGATTCCAAATTTGTCACATAGGTTCCTTATGAAGTTTAAGGGTGCAATAAGAAAGGATTTTTCAAAATTCACCCCTAAGAGGCTGAAACGGGGTTCCAAAATTTACATGGGGAAATAACATTAGTTAGACTATTTTAGTCAAAACTTAACGGGAGTACTCCTATCGATAAATGAGTAAACATTTGTGTTTCAGGTTTTTTCAGAATTCAACTCCTAAAATTTAGAAATGGGGTGACAAAGTCTCAAAATCAACTCACAGCCCAAACCACCGGGTCAAGAGATTTAAAATTTAGAACGCGTAGGTACCTTATGAGGTCTAACGGTGCACTAAGAAAGGATTTTTCAAAATTTACTCCCTAAGGGGGTGAAACGGGAGTCGAAAGTTTGTATGGGGAAACAAGATTAGTTAGACTGTTTTATTCGAAACTTGACAGGAGTACTCCTATCGATAAATGGGTAGAAATGGGTTTCAGGTTTTTTCAGAATTTAACCCCTAAAGGGGGAAATGGGTTTGGTATTGTTTGTATGGTGTATCGGGTCGGGTATATTACAAAAACAGCGATTTTAAGATTTAATGTGGCGGACCTGAAATACCATCATCCCCTGTTGGGTTGCGAAGGGGTCGAAATGTCTAAAAATCAATATGGGAGTCGATTCCAAGATTATCATTGGTGCTGATTACGAATATGGCATGGCATTTATTTTTAGATCCAAAAGATGGCGGATTCGATATACAGGATTATTGTGATGATTGTGATAACGATGATGGTGATTGTGATAGTGATAATGATTGGAATAGTGATGGTGATGGTTGTAGTGATAACGATGATGGTGATGGTGATTGTGATTGTGACAGTGATAATGATGGTGATAGTGATGGTGATTGTGATAGCAATTATGGTGATTATAATTGTGATGATTATGAAATTTGGCACATAGATAGTTTATTACCTGGATTAACATGTAGCACACTATTATCCCTTTAGTATGATCCCGCGGGACAGTTACTTAACTTCACGCGGGCGAAGCCGCGGGCAACAGCTAGTATATCATAAAATATTATATAGGTTTCGTTAGCATTAGTCGTTTCATACAGGGCACTCCAGTCTACCCCTGCAAGTCCCAAGTACAAAGAATGGAAGTCCGCCTTCCTATAATTCCATCGTGGTAGGGTGGAAGCCGGCGGCGGTACAGGGTTACCACGGCTAGAAGTCGCCCGCCCCTTACTTATACTTACTCGCAGCGGTGGATGCTGTGGGTCTATGCATGACAAACATTCCTCACTTTCCTCATTTACGACAATATCTTTATTCGAAAGGAGTACTCCTATCGATAAATGAGTTAACATTTGTGTTTCAGGTTTTTTCAGAATTATTTATTTATTTATTTATTTAAACTTCATGTACAAGAGTGGTACATAGGCGGACTTAATGCCACAAGGCATTCTCTACCAGTCAACCTTTGGGTTGGGTAGAATTCAACCCCTAAAGGGGGAAATGGGGTAACAAAGCCTGAAATTCAACATTATGTATTGTTTTTATGGTGAATTGGGTCGGGTGTATTACAAAAACAACGATTTTAAGATTTAATGTGGCAGACCGGAAATACTACCATTCCCTGTTGGGGTGCGATGGGGTCGAAATATCTAAAAATCAATATGGGTATCGATACCGAGATTATCAGGGGTGCTGATTATGAATATGGCATTTATTTTGAGATCCAGAAGATGGTGGATTTGACTTCTACAGGGTTATTGTTTATTTATTATGACAATGATGATTGTGATAACAATGATGATGATTGTGATTACGATGATGATGATTGTGATAAAGATGATAATGATTGTGATTACGTTGATAATATATGAAAAGTGATTGTGATTGTAATGGTGATTGTGACAGTGATGGTGATTGTGATAGTGACGGTGATTGTGATGGTGATAGCGATGGTTGTGATAACGAGGATGGAGATTGTGATGATGATGATTAAGATAATGATTGTGATAACGATGATGGTGATTGTGATAGTGATTTTTATGGTGATTTTGATGGTGATTGTGATGGTGATGGTGATTTTGATGGTGATTGTGAAAGTGGCGGTGATTGTGATGGTAATAATTGAGATGATTATGAAATTTGGCACATAGATAGTTTATAACCTGGATTAACATGGTGGACACTATTATCCCTTTAGTATGATCCGGTGGGACAGTTACCGAAATTAACGCGGGCGAAGCCGCGGGCAACAGCTAGTTATCTATAAAAGCTGATTTATTACTTTTTCATAAGAATTACCGTTTCTGAGATATAGCTGTTCAAAACGATGAAAAAGTTGTGTTTTTGATAAATAATCTATACGTTTCCACGCCACCGGCACCGGTGAAGTGGAGTACCTGGCGTGTTTTTTTTTAAACGTGGTTACTCCGGTAAGCGTATTCCACGATCTGTTGTGGCCCTGTTTCGTTAAAAAACCAGCCAAGTTAGAATCGGACTCGCACATGAAAGGTTCTGTACCATCGTAGTAGGTGAACCTTTAATTTATTTATTGTTGTTAGATGACGAGAAGCTCTTGCCTAAATAATAACAGCCACTCGGGTCGATCTTTAGGTTAAGTCGTGCTTACCTAGGTTTGTCTGTGGATGGGTGTGTGCAGGAAGGTGGTCAGTCGTTGTGATGAGGATGTTAGCTTCGATGGAAAGACTTGATGACGATGAACTGAGATTTATTATTTATAATAATTACAATGGTTTTTGTAGTTTTTAGTAGTAGCAGCTGGCCGGCCGCGGGTACGCGGTTTATATAGTCAAAAAAGAGGTGAGGGGGGAGGGCCCGGTGCCCCCCGCCGCGAGTGGTTCCGTGTCGCTGTGGCCCGCGACGCTGTTGCTCGTGGTGTCCGATGGGTGGCGCCACGTACTCGTAAACATGCCCCCGGCCTTGGAAGCACCCGGTTCCAACGAAGCAGATGTCGCGATGTTGTCTTCATCAGGGAGCGGGAGTGGGCATATCTTCGAGTATGAGCGCTTGATTGTGCCCGTCGCTGTTCTTATGTTTGCAACGCGGGCTATGCCATCTTTGCCCGGGAATGTGTGTAGAACTCGTCCAAGGCGCCACTTGAGGGGGGGTAGATTGTCTTCCTTCACGAGCACGAGTGTGTCGGGAGTAAGAGTGTCCTGGTTGGTCTGCCATTTGTTTCTTTTCTGGAGTTCAGAAACATATTCCTTGGACCATCGACTCCAGAAGTTCTGACGCATCTGCTCCACACGATCATGTCGCCGAAGACGCTGCGTAGCTGTTGTGGTCAAATCTTGACTGGCGGGTGCAGTGAGCGGTCGGCCAATCAGGAAATGAGCAGGAGTCAGAGGGAGAAAGTCACAGGAATCGGATGACAAAGGGAACATGGGACGGGAGTTGAGGACAGCCTCGATTTGTGCCAACACAGTACTTAATTCCTCGTAAGTCAAATGTGTATTTCCTACTACGCGAGTTAAGTGGAATTTACAGGACTTGATGCCTGCCTCCCACAGACCACCAAAATGAGGCGAATATGGCGGAATGAAAGTGAATTTAATTAAGTTATTCGCAGCATAATCCTGGATATCACTATCTTTATCTACTAAAAATTTAGCGAATTCCTTTAGGGCGCCTACAAATGTTGTACCGTTATCAGAATAGATCTGCAAAGGTTTACCTCGTCTTGAAATAAAGCGCTTTAATGCCAATAAGTATGCTTCAGTCGTGAGATTTGTGACCAACTCTAAATGTACCGCACGCGTTGTAAAACACACGAACAAACATATGTAGCATTTAGTTAACTTTGCCCCCCTTCCGGAACGGCTCAACATAAACAATGGTCCCGCATAGTCGACCCCACAGTTCATGAATGGATACCCAGGTATCAATCTTTCGTTTGGTAAATTACCCATCTGAATATTATAAGGTTTGGCTTTCATACGAACACATTTCACACAGGTATGCACTATTTGTTTTGCTAAGTTCCGCCCTCTGAGTGGCCACCAAGATTCTCGTATCGTAGCGAGTAATAATTGGGGCCCCGCATGTAATAATTCCCTGTGTTTATATTCGAATAAAAGACGCGTGAATCTATGTCGACTGCATAACAATATAGGATGCTTTTTGTCAAATGAGAATGATTCGGAATTTTCCAGTCTACCTCCTACCCTGATTATATTATGCTCGTCTAAAAATATGTTCAAGTTAGAAATATTACGAGGACACTTTAAAGTTTGTTTACTAATTAAGTTATCGTAAATAGTTGGAAAAGACTCTTGCTGTGCAATACGTGTTAATATTCTTGTTGCCGTGTTTAATTCATCAACCGACAAGTTATCTATGAGGCGCTGTGATTTAAATTTTTGTTGACAATTATTTGCAAATCGATTTATGTAGGCCATCGCACGTACCATACGATTAAAATTGGAAAACCTATCGAAAGGGAAACAACTCGGTATCGTTTGATTTACTAATGTGACTTTTGTAGGTTTTAATTCTGGTAATTCGTCATAATTAATATTTGGATTGCTACTATGTTTACCTTCCATTCCAAGAACGTGTAAGAAAGAAGGTCCGCGCCACCACAGATCGGAAGAATTTAGCACATCCAATTGCACTCCGCGCGATAATAAGTCAGCTGGGTTTTGTTTACCACTAACGTGAAGCCACGCCTTATCGCCGGTTAGTTCGTTCACTTCCACAACACGGTTTTGCACGAATGGTTTTAATTGACTCGGTGGCATTCTTAGCCATCCTAGTACTACAGTAGAATTTGACCAGAAATAAATATTATTAAAAGTTAATCGTAATGAACTAATTATCTTTTTGTAAAGTCTCGCGCCTACTAACGCGCCACACAATTCTAAGCGCGGAATGGAAACTGGTTTCACCGGTGCCACTTTGCTCTTCGCACATAACAAACGCACGGTTATTGTAAAATATGCACATTTAACAACACTAGTTGACTCGCCAACGCACCACCGCTCAGTCCGACAGTCTGACAACGACTGATCTCCCCACCACTCGGACCGGTACTTATAACCGAGCGACGTGTGCGCCCGAGGCAACGTCACAATACTATTATCGGTTTGTAGTGCGATATATATTGATATCTACATACACTACATCCCTCCCTTATTTTAGTTTCTTTTAATTATTTTTATTTCTATAAGGACACTATCTGCTTACTACCTATAGTGCTCACTATCACGGCTATCACTACTAATCGCTATATCACTGTCTCACTATTACGCGCAGCAATGGCTCAATCGTACGTCCACCTCTCACGGTGTCTATCGCTAGACTGACCGATTCCTTTTATTCCTCCTTTGATTTCCTTTTTAGATAATCATACTGATTTACATTTTATATTTTATTTATATAACCAATTCTCCCTTTTACTAGATAGACAACCAGTTTCTTTTTTATTTGTTTTAATGCTTTACCTTCTCAGGGTTTACCCAGTTACCCCATTTGAACATCACTTCCAATAACCACCACTAACTTATCTATAAACTTTATCGTCTACTCTAACCTCTGGGTCAGTATGATCTCGTTTTCCTATTTCCATATTCCTTTCCATTTTTTTTTTCGTTTCCTTTCATAATGACTTATGTTTTTTTTCCCATTTTTTAGCCATTACGCATTAGGAATTTGATTTTTTTGTACAGGGAATATAATTTAAGGTATAGAAGTATGAATATTGTTTTACTCCCTTTACATGACGTTCACACAACCGGTCATAGAGATGTACAAAGACATTCAAATATATTACTTGTATAAGTCTTTTTAGATCTCTTTGGAGATGTAACATGTTATAGAAACTGTTTTGATAAATCGACAGTCATTCCAACAGTTTCTTTTTATTTTAAATCATAGATATCTAAGTTACACTAGATTAGCAATTACCGCGCCAAGGCGTTGCCACGGGCATATGACCAGGGTCATATGCGTAGCTTATGTCAGTTCAGTGTTCTGTAAAAATGATTTCTTTTAAATGTTTGTGGTTTCAAAGCTACGTCGTCGCGTTTAAAAAGTGTTTTTTTTTTTTTTTTGACACATTTTATTGAGGTTTGCATCTCTAGTATATTTAACTCAATGTTATAAATACTTATGACGTTTGCTTCAAAAATATTTACCAAATTATTTATTACATAATTATTTTTTACAACTTATTTTCTTTTTTATAAAATTACTCCAAAACTCCGATTTTATTTACAAAAGAACTCTTGAAGGAGTTAATATGATAAGTGTAGATTAGAAAACAAAGTTTGATTTTGACGCAGCATGGTACGGAATTCCAGATAACCATGAGCATTCTCCTTCATACAACATGAGATATACCGAGAGAATTTCTCTTACCTCTTTGACTTTTATCAATATTATAATATATCTTCAATATTTTGTGGTCGGTAATCAAATTGCTTCATAAAATAAAGATGTTTAAATGATTGATAGCCCAGACAAGAGCTAAGCTTCTTCCTTCTCTATCTGGCTATATCTTCGTACACAATCTGATTGACATTTACACCAATACTGTAAAGCTGAAGAGGTTGTTTTATACGTACGCTCAGTTTCTGGCCTATCCCTCTGCAGCGCGGTATGAAACAGGGAGACGTCATATCCCCGAAACTGCTCACCACCGCACCGGAGGACGCCCTCAAGGTTCCGGACCAGAGAGGGCCAGGCATCAACGCCAACGGCGAGCACATCACTCTCCCACGGCACGCCGGTAATACAGTAGTCTTGGCTGAGACCCTGCAGGACCCCAGCACAACGCTCGATGACCTCAGCAGAGCTTCCAAAAGAGTAGGTCCCAAAACGAACATGGACAAAACCAAGGTCACGTTAAACGCCCATGTAACACCCACTCCTATCAAGATCGGAGACACCACACTTTACTTTATATTTCGTGTACCTACCTGGGACAAACGGTCCAGCCAGGCAGGTTCAACCTCGAGAAAGAGGTCAATCGTCGAATCTGACTTGGCTGGGCAGCTTTCGGGAAGCCGTGCGGAATCTTCTCGTTGAACTTACCGCAGTGTCACAATACGAAAGTCTATGACCAGTGTATGTTGCCAGTGATTAGATCTTCTTTTTCTTCGTTGTCAAACACTTGGCAGAGTGGTCGTGGTCGTATCATCAGGGGTAGTGGCAAGCTTCACAACCCGTCGCCATTCCTCCTGTACTGTGGCTTTTCCATATTTTTCCAAGCTGATCCATGGAGGATCTGGTAATAGCCATACGCTGTTTGATGCGCCGTGAAGGTTGCGGGGATCCGCTGGATGCGAGTCGCACGGGACCGGCCAATGCGGTGACACCCGGGGGAGGCCCACGTCCAGCAGTGGATGTCTCTCGGCTGAAATGATGATGATGATCCGGATTCTTCTCCAATCCGATGCCCAATACCTCCAATTTCATGATTGTTAATTGCTTTTAATTTGATGTATGCCCAATGCTACCAATTTAATGGATCACATGTCCCTCGAAGCATCCGTTCCAGGACATACCGGTCTCCTCAAGATGTTTTCCTTCACCTTGTCAATTTAATGACCAGTAGCTATATTCTACTGCAATTCCGCTTCCAATTTAATGGATGCCCAATGCTTCCAATTTAATGGATGCCCAATGCTTCCAATTTAATGGTCACATGTCTTTCGAAGTATTTTTTCTAGGATCGGCGTTTCCTCAAGATGTTTTCCTTCACCTTTTCAATTTAATGACCAATAGGTATATTCTACTGCAACCACCGTCGTCCTTTGACGACTTGTCAATTTAATGACCAGTAGATACAATCTACTGCGGTTACTGTCAATTTAATGACCAGTAGATATATTCTACTGCAATAACTGTCATCCTTTGATGACTTGTCAATTTAATGACCAGTGGATATATTCTGCTGCAATAACCGTCATCCTTTGATGACTTGTCAATTTAATGACCAGTAGATATATTCTACTGCAATAACCGTCATCCTTTGATGACTTGTCAATTTAATGACCAGTAGATATATTCTACTGCAATAACCGTCATCCTTTGATGACTTGTCAATTTAATGACCAGTAGATATATTCTACTGCAATAACTGTCATCCTTTGATGACTTGTCAATTTAATGACCAGTAGATATATTCTACTGCAATAACCGTCATCCTTTGATGACTTGTCAATTTAATGACCAGTAGATATATTCTACTGCAATAACTGTCATCCTTTGATGACTTGTCAATTTAATGACCAGTAGGTATACTCTACTAACAAAAAGCGTCCACTGGTGATGAGTGGAATAATAACACAAAATGCCTGTCTGGTTTCGAACCCACGACATATGTCGGACAAGGCCATCAACGCTCTTTAATAAAACACAGTCACGTACGATTTACAATTTCATGTAGGTTCGCACTACCTGACACAAACAATCACGTACGATTTACAATTACAACTACTACTAGTGCACAACTGTCAATTGAATGACCAGTAGGAATGTTCTACTGCTTTTGGTTTCATATAGCACAAATCTAATAACCAAGCGTGAGGTCCCGGTTTCGACCTTAATTGTACTACCCAAATATTTAATACATATCTAAGGTGACATAGTACTTGCTTGTTACTTCGTAACCTATCTACCCATAATTTATTTGTAACATACCATCTATCTAATCGATGTAACTTATCCCAATTAATAATGAAATGTTACAAACTGGTACCCTTTTAAAAATTTATTTCTCATGTTCATTTCCACACTGTATTGGTACAACACCCATTGAAACTGCACCTTACACACTTCAAATCATTGCTTAAAAACTGAAACGGTTTTTATTTAGCCAATGACTGTGTGTTATTTACTTTACATTGCTCACTTTTATCACGTCAGTTTAATTACCAAAAAAGCTGTTGAGGATATAATTCCCCTGAATATTGTCAATCAGTGTCAATTAAATGACCAGCTATGCTGCTTCCATAATATCAATTTAATGATCAGTATAAACTGTTTACACTGCATAAACAAAACTAAAAAATAACTTTGCTATTTCAGGCACTACGCCAGCTTACTTGCTTCATTATGTTTTGAAATTATCCAAAGTAACCACTATTAAACACCACTGCCTATCTCTTAAATATAAGAGAAATAAAGCGAATTATGGTTGTTTGGGTTATCGGCGAGCGTTCATAAAAAACAACTTTTCTGAATAAAAATATAATGAACTTTTTGTACAATATGTTGTCACATGAACAGGGTAGGAGAGTCTGAACTTAAAACTAGCTTACATACTACGCGGCCGGAGTGACGCCTACGTACACGCACACACTTGCACATATGCACTACCGACACACACTATAACACCCCCCGCACTAGTTCGAAGCCCTTTCTTCTCCCAAGAAAAAGGGCTGACTGCGGCCTCCGTCTGTTGGTTGGGCTACTGACTTGTCCTGGTTCCTCTTATGTCTTTTTATTATATATAATATTCCAGCAATCAATCCAATAATACATAGTACCGTATATATAGGTACGGTCCAATAGTGATAACTTTTATCTTGCAGGGCATCTAGATTAAGAATATTCTCCTTTTCAATTAGATTCTGTAATTTGTTGATTTGTTCCAGTGGGACATTTTCCAATAACAACGGCTTATCTTTATTTTCAATATTGATTTTAAATACCGGAAATGACAAAAGCTTTATAGGTGTACCTTTTATCAGATTTTTGTAATTCTTGATGTGGTTTAACTTTGTAGAGACAGTGCATCCCTCAGGCACCTCAAATAAGTAGGTGCCGAGTAAAGATTGGTACTCTTCCCGATCGCACCTATACTCGATCCTTGTTTCTTTTATAAATGACAGAATATAATGAAAATCGTCCAGCTTTTGAATTATTTCTGTTCCGGCTTTAAATTGTACCAAGCTGCAGCTGCTGCATATTTCTTGTTTTAATATTAGTTGGTAAATGCAATCGCTTGGCTTCGAAGTGGCTATAAGGTCGACTTCTGGGCAATAATATATTTCCTGGAACTTTTTACATTCTCCATCCATATAGTGATAATTGTTACTATTCATTGCCAGATAAGGTTTAGGTGGAATTAATATTGTATTGTTAAATGTTGGAGTAGAAAATAAATGATAATAAGTGAAAGTATCTAAATGCATAATAGGGAACTTCAGAACGAATACAATTACATTATCTACATAGTAGGAACCACACTCAATGATATCATAATAATCTCTTATCTCAGTGTTTTCATGTACAAGCAACTCAGAAGGTTCATATTGGTTCCTTAGAATATTAAACATGAAGTTAATATTTTGTGAACTGATTACACTGTGATGAGTTACTGATAATTTGGAAAAACTCAAAGCATTTTCTAGTGATATAATACAATTCAAAATATTTTGTAAATTGATTTTTAACAAATTAAACAAACTGTTAATTTTAATAAAATCACTTAACCTAAAATTAGTCATATTAACATTAGACATGATCTCATTTAGTTTAATATGTATTTTGAACTCATTTGATACAATAGTAGACAAGGTCATATTGAAAGTTTGCAAAATTTGTTTATTCAAGGTAATGCCAGCATTATATTTATCTTTCAAACTATTCTGATTATTTTGCAAAATGTTTATGGCTTTACTATAAAATAATGCGTCTTCGTGATCGAGATTACCGGTGATACCTTTTAGGATGGAACCCAAACCATTGATAAGCCCACGTTTATTTCTCGGGTGTTTATACATAGTGTTGAACTTATCATAAATTGTTTCTAACATGCTACTAAGGATCTGATTAATAACTAATGAAGTATCGCTAAAATAAATTGGGTCGGCTGATTTTATGTACTCTATATAAGTATCTAAATAGCCTTCTATATTTCTAATACTATCCTTAATCTTATCTAACTCGTAATAATGTATGAACGCATGTTCAGTGTTAATAAACTTAGCACTACCTAACTTAAACGGGAGTATCCCAGGATTGTCCACTAACTTCGTAGTCACGATTTGTTCAGCCCGGATTAATATCGGAATCCTGCAACAAGTAATTTTGATATCTCAGAGGCTTCTTAACGATACGTTTGTGGTGGACAATGTTCTTATCGTCTATGACCTTTAAACCTAAATTTTTCTTAACTCTACGACCTAAGTAACGAGGTTTTGTCTTATGCCTAACGGCTAGAGGGTTTTTTATATACAACGCCTGTCCTTCTTCGTAAGAAATGGGTTCTTCCCGGTCTTTATTAGCATTCTGTATAGTTTTAGTCCGGTTATAGAGTAATTTTTTGTTTATTTCATTGTATAATTGTTTAGTAATTTCCTTGTGCTTAACTACATAATTTTGAAGATAAGTAGCTTCTAAATTTATATCAAATAAGTCACGACTATTTGAATGTCCATGAATAACGTCGATAGGTTTTTGTGTAATTACTGAGTGAATACTATTGTTATATCCTATAACAGCATATAGCATTAGCTGGTTAGTGGATAAGGTAGATTGAGTAACAGATAACACACGGATGTGTTCTAATATAGTAGAATGGAATCTTTCAATGGCTCCATTTGATTGAGGATTGTTTACGCTGATAAAATGTAATTTAATTTTATGTAGGCTTGCAAACTCTTGTACGGGTAAATTTTTAAATTCAGTTCCTTGATCTGTGGTAATGCTAATTGGTACTCCGTGGTGTGAAATAAAAATAGACAATGCATTTATCACATTTATTCCTGTTACTGACTCTAGAGGATATGCTTGAGCATATTTAGAAAATACATCGATAATTGTTAAGAATTTTTGTCGATTTACGGTAAGAGTATCAATATGCAATACCTCGAAAGGTTTTTCAGGTATAGGAACTATCTGAAAGTTTTGTTTATTTGGATTTCTCTCGTATTTACAAGTTTGACAAATGTTACAATTATTTACGAATTCTGTGACTTGATTTTTTATATTAGGCCAATAATATTGTAATCTAATTCTTTGTTCAACTTCTTGAATTCCACGGTGATTACTTTTACCTTCGTGGTAGTTTTTAATTATTAAGTATTGTTTATCTGGACAAGTTACGTCTTCGGTTTTAGACTTACAAAAAAACAATTTATAAGCGGAATTTTGAAATACCCTTTGCAATGTACTTGTAATCAATGGAATAAACTTAAGATCTGATAGATATATACCATATTTAGTGTTTGGTTTTAGGTGTTCTTTGAATAAAGTAACAATACTTTTTTCTAAATCATTTTCATTTATTTGAGCTAATATTCTTTTTTTTTCAGGAAAGATATTAACGGTTTTAGTGTTTATGGGCGAATGATGTACGAAATCTAAAAATAGCTGATTATCAAAGGTGTTTACATTTTTATCAGAGATAGGGATTTCTAAGACAGGGTTTTCTAATTCAGTATGAATAGTGCTATGGTCATCGATTTGAGTGTTAGGTGCCTTTTTTGACTGATTCACAAACATTGATAACGGTAAGTCATCTTCATCATTGTAAGACGTGGATTCAATTTCATTATTATGTATTTCAACTCTAGATAAAGCGTCGGCATTTGTATTACTTTTTCCTTTTTGATATATAATGTTATATTCAAATTCCTCTAAACGTAATCTCCACCTGGTTAAACGACTATTGGGTTCTTTTATATTCATCAAATACTGTAGAGGTTTGTGATCCGTGATAATATGAAACTTTCTTCCGTATAAATACGGTCGGAAATATTTGGTGGCCCATACAATAGCCAGCAGCTCTTTTTCTATGGTACTGTATTTTGTTTCGGTATCGTTTAGTGTCCGCGATGCATACGCAATCGGCTTATCAGCTCCTATAGGTCCTTGTGATAATATGGCACCCAGGGCAACGTTTGAGGCGTCTGTACGCAAATTAAAATCTTTTTCAAAGTTAGGATATTGAAGAATAGGATCGTTAATAAGTAAATCTTGGCAATGTTTAAAACAATTAACGTATTCAGGGGTAAGTTGAATTTTAGCTCCTTTTTTTAAACAAGATGTTAGTGGTTTAACAAGATGGGCAAAATTCGGTATGAACTTGCGATAGTAACCAACTAAACCAAGGAAAGACTTAATTTCTTTGGTAGTTTGTGGTATAGGAAATTGTTGTATGACTTTAATTTTATTTGGATCTGGTTTTACGCCTTCGGCTGTTACAATATGACCAAGGAAAGGAGTTTCCTTTTTTAAAAATTCAGTTTTGTCAAGCTGTATTTTAAAATTAGATTCTCTAAGACGTTGGAAAACGGCTTCTAAATTAAGGATATGTTCTTGTAATGATGAACTGTATACTATTATGTCATCCATATAAACTATCACATTTTTGAGCCCACGCAAAACATTATCCATGACCCGTTGAAAAGTCGATGGAGCGTTTTTTAAGCCAAAAGGCATGCGTAAAAATTCGTAATGACCACGATAACCGTCATCAATACTAAAAGCGGTTTTTGGGATGTCCTTGGGATGTAATTCGATCTGATGAAAGCCTGATTTTAGATCTAAAACAGTAAAGTACTGACTTTTACCTAATTTATCCAAAATATCACTGATATTAGGAATTGGATACCTATCACTCACAGTTTTTTCATTAAGTTTCCTAAAATCAATCACTAAACGCCATTTTGTTTTGCCAGAGGCGTCTTGTTTTTTAGGTACAATCCAAATAGGTGAAGACCAAGGGCTATTTGAAGGTCTTATAATTTTTTGACGTAACATTTCAGTTATTTGTTTTTCTACTTCCTGTTTGTGAACATGAGGATACCTGTAGGATCGTGTAAAAATAGGAATGTCATCTTTAGTATTTATCTGATGTTTAATCTGGTTAGTGAAAGTTAAAGGACTATTTTCGGTGTAAAATATGTCATTGTAACTGCGGCATAGTTTTAGTAAATTAAACTTTTCTTCTGAATTTAAATGATCAGTGCGAACCAAAGACTCAATGTCTTGTTCATTTTCATCATTTATCGATTCAAAATTAAATATATTAAAATTATTGTGAAGTGTCTGCGCCTTAAGTGGCGAAACTAAGCTTACGATGATATCATTCTTAGTAGGATTCACTATCTCAAGGTATGCGTAACCAGACTCCGACTGTGTTATCGTCGCGGGAATATAACAATTGTTTATATAAGTCTCGGGTATGAATATATCATCACGCTGAATATTAACGGGTACCTTTACACATTTCGTTGAATTTGACCTAACTAAAGCTTCAAAAAGATTATTAATTCCGGAATTCAGAACTTTAATAGTTATTTCCGCGTTCGGCGTAATTAATTTTTTATTGTGGAGGTCAACGTTTGCTTTCAATTTTTCCAGCATTCTATAGCCAATTAGACCATCAAACACATTATGAAATTTATAAATATAAAACTTTGAGGGGCATTGTTCATTGAATTCAGGAAAGCTTGGTATTTCTATGGAGTAGTTATTGTCAGTGGTACAATTTAGGTTTGTTACAGAAAATGGTTCATAAATTAAAGGTGTATTTTGAAAATGTTTTTCAATTACCTCCGGAGACAAAAAGGACTGATTGGCACCAGTATCGATTAATAACTTAAGGGGTGGATTATTAATTTCGATAAAAGGCAGTTGTCTTTTAGTATGAATATTTATTTCCGTCAAGTTTCGGGGATGGCACTCGAACCCTGATGAAAATTTGGATCGTTCTGTGAAGGCCAATATTGTGTATCGTCATAATCAAGTTTATTATGTTCGTTGTTATTCTCATAGGAACAACTTGCATACGGATCATCCTTATCAGTACAAGGTACGTCGCAACTATGCTCAGCGTGGGAGTTGTTTGGGTTGGTGTCGAGCATGTGCAATTCTTCGAACTGATTGCACATTGCTGCCTGGGGATACTGTGTACTATGATAATTGGGTACTGATGGTCTTAATGGAATATTTGCGGAATTATAGGATATTCCACTCATGGGTACTGGATTAGATTGGGTATTAGGTTTATTGTTAGCATTAGAGTTATTAAAGTTTTGCTGCAACGCTCGGTGTGGGTTCTGTGGTCTATTCCAGGAATTATTGTTAAAGTTTGGCCCATTCGAATAAGGTTTCGATGCGACGAAATTATTATTATTATTATTCCTGTTAAAATAAGGTGTAAACGGTTTGAAAGGTTGCGGGTTATTGAACTTGAAATTTTGATGAGGTTGTAAGGGTTTGTTTAAATTTGGAAAAGGCAAATTTTTAGAATTATTGTTATTATTCTGAAAAGGCTTGTTGTTATTACCCATTGAAAAATTGTTACTTTTCTGTACATACCTAATATTTTCTTCCTCTTTAATATAATTAAGAGCTGTGGGCAAATCTACAGGGCGCATGGCTCTTATTGTTGTGCCAAAAGGTTCCTTAAGCCCTGCTAGAAAAGATTTTAGGGTTTGAGCTTGGAAAAAGCTCCTTTTGCAATCCTTTACAGCCTCAACTGTTTCGTGAAGGTTTACGTAATTAATAATAGTATTTAAAATGTTCATGCAGCGGTTATAATATTCCTGAGCGGATTCATTTTCTTGCTTCATATTAACTAAATCTCGGTTCAGCGAATTTTCATCTCTTTGGTCCCCAAAATTTTTTAGCAATACGGTTTTGATATGATCCCATGATGAAACACCGTTAATATTAACAATTTCCTCGGCTTTGCCTTCTAATTTGTTTAAAATATTGTGTAAGATAATGGAATTGTTAAAACAATCTGGAGTAGTTCTGTCATAAAATTGTGTTAATATAGTTTCAGATGTTTCTATAAATCTGTGCAATTGGTTCGGGTTCCCATCATATTTAGGGATAATCATTAAAGCGGTTTTAATGAAAGATAGCTTTTGCAAGTCCATTTTGCAAAATATATTATTTGCCTTGCGATATTTTATAACAACGACAACACACACAAATACACAGTACTTATAACGACAGAATTAAACAAAAAATAACAATTGAGATCTCTCCTTTTCAATAAATAATAAACAGTACAAAAATTAATACTTTTTTCTGAAGTTCTCCAAAAATACTAATAATATATTAATTCCACCAACAATCAAAAGAATCTGGACTTACGATGTGATGAAGGCCCAGGTCCACAACTTCATGATTGAAGCCACTTCCGTTCTTCTCGCCAAAAACCACAGTAGGAACACGGTTTCAAATGTTGAGAAAAGTCTTTGTTTTTGATTTTTGAAAAACGCGGTTTTTCTTCAACTTTATCCGACGGCTGCGCCAATTATGGTTGTTTGGGTTATCGGCGAGCGTTCATAAAAAACAACTTTTCTGAATAAAAATATAATGAACTTTTTGTACAATATGTTGTCACATGAACAGGGTAGGAGAGTCTGAACTTAAAACTAGCTTACATACTACGCGGCCGGAGTGACGCCTACGTACACGCACACACTTGCACATATGCACTACCGACACACACTATAACAAGCGTGATATTGATTTGATCATGATTTTTGTTAAAATAGCAGACGTACACACATCACACATATCACTTGGTGAGTTTTATAGGCGTGATTGTGATTATTTGCACTCCACATTACATCCACACAAATACCTTGTTTGTATTATAAAAACTATAAACCTCAGTAATAGTCAGTTTAGCAATGGATACCTACTAAGTACTAATAAAATAACCAAGTTAATCTTTTAAAAACACTGTTAGCAATGCAGCTGCGTACTGATCTAATGAGTCGTAACACTCTAAAGGCTGTCGTCACTTCCATTACTTATAAAATTGTTTTGGTTACTTGAATCATAACATCTCTTTGGTAATTGTAATAACACAATTATTTAAATATGATTATTTAAAAATCATAGGTAGGCTGTACTGGTCTAGATAAGGAACTCACCTGATAGTGTCGCGCACTTTAGTATTCCTCCCATGGAACACTATTATTTCACTTAACTCACCACGGGGTTTTTTTTTTTTTTTTTTTTTTTACTTTACACTATACCCCACTTCCACTTAATTAAGTTTTATCCTCGTCGCCAATGTAAAATATGCACATTTAACAACACTAGTTGACTCGCCAACGCACCACCGCTCAGTCCGACAGTCTGACAACGACTGATCTCCCCACCACTCGGACCGGTACTTATAACCGAGCGACGTGTGCGCCCGAGGCAACGTCACAATACTATTATCGGTTTGTAGTGCGATATATATTGATATCTACATACACTACAGTTATTATGGTATCTGTATAGCTACGTATGTACGCACACGCCCCGAATGCGTCCTTTGAAGAATCACAAAATATGTGTAATTCAACTGTGTGTGCGTTATCTCCTATTACATAACGAGGTATACGTAAATGTTGTAAATATTGCAGTTTGACAACAAAATTCTGCCAATCCGCTAAAATTGGCTTAGGAACTGGGTCGTCCCAACCTATCTTGGCTAACCACAGTTTTTGAAGTATTATCTTGGCAATGACTATCATTGGAGTGAGTAGACCTAAAGGGTCGTATATTTGCGCGATAGTGGAAAGAATGCTACGCTTACTAGCATGAGTTAAAGTATACTCATGTTGAGTGTTAAAGTACAGTTCGTCTGAAGAATTAAACCACCCCAATCCCAACGTTTTGGTTTGACACGAGTCTCCTAACGATAATTCTTTGAACGTAGAATCAAGTTGGGTTTGCGAAGGTTTTGCATTGAAGATCCACTTTCTTAAAGGGAAACAAGCCGATTCTAAAACTTGAGAAACACCGGTACATATCTCTAATAATTTTTGATAATCCTGATTTCCCGTTATCAGGTCGTCTACGTAAAAGTCGTCACTAATGACTTGTGCAATGACGTCATCACCGCATTCCAACGCGAGTTGTTTAAGGCACCGAATGCTCAGATAAGGCGCGGATGCCGTCCCATAGGTGACGGTGTTAAGTTGATATATGCCAAGGGGTTCAGACGGCTTCTCCCTCCAAAGAATTAATTGTAATGGTCTTTGATCTGGCTGAACTAATATCTGACGATACATTTTTTCGATGTCAGCACATGCGACGTATTTAAATTGCCGGAACCGTAATAAAATAGCGAATATGTCATTTTGTAAAGTCGGACCAACAAACTGTATGTCATTTAAAGACTTGCCTGACGGAGACTTGGCACTTGCATCGAACACTACTCTAAGCTTTGTGGTTGTGCTATGTTCCCTGAAGACACCGTGGTGAGGCAAGAAATAGTAAGGCGGCGAATATTCAGTGATACGGCTCATATGTCCTAAACTTAAATATTCTTTCATAAAATTGCAATACATTTGCCTATAGCTCGGTGCGCTTCGGATTAGTTTGCGCTCGAGTGTCAAGAACCGGTTCTCGGCCATTGAAAACGTATCGCGCAGCTCGTCAGCTGATTCCCTTAGCGGAATACGCACCGAAAAACGACCTTTATCATCACGCAAAGTGGTGTCTTTAAATAAATTTTCGCATGCGATTTCTTCTTTTGACAATTTTGGTTTATTACAGGTGACTTCTTCGATTTCCCAGAAACGTTTAAGTTCGGCGTCCAATGCGTGTGTGAAATTACATTGTGTATGCGTATTATTTAAACTATGTTTGATTTGTTTATGAACTGAACCTGATATAACCCAGCCAAGCTTTGTGTTCTGCAAATAAGGACCTTTAGGCAAGCGTATTAAGCCTTCATTTAACAAATCCCAAAACTTGTCGGCACCAATTAATAAATTAATTTCATTACTTGAATGAAAGTCAGGGTCCGCAAGTTGTATGTTTTTAGGAATTTCGATGTTGTGATCGATGCCTAGTGATGGCAATTGTGCTGTTATTTGAGACAAAACTAAGCAATTAATGTGTGTATTGTATGAGCTTGCTTTGGATCGAATTTTTATTTCACATAATTGTGTGGATTGTGTCACGGAGTTGCCTACTCCAATGACTTGTACAGTGGACTGTATCGTTGGAATGTTGAGGGTTTTACAAAGTTTTTCGGATATAAAACAATGCTGGCTCCCATTATCGAGAAGAGCGCGGGTTGTGTGATATTTATTTTGTGCATCCGCAATCTCCACTAATGCTGTCGACAATAATACTTGATCATAAAAATAGCGCGTATCAAGATTACCGACTTTATAAGGCGTGTGAGTCGTGTGAGATGCGGTGGTAGGATTTGTGTGTGTGATTTCCGTTGTGGACTCTGGCGGAGCCACTATTTGTGCTGTGTGTGAAACAGTAGACGATTCGTTAGCGTCAACAAATTCACTGTGTATTAAAGTATTGTGCTTTTTGTTACAGTGCTTGCACGGCCCGAACCAACACTCAGCTAATGCGTGGCCGGCACGTAAACAATTACGGCAAAGATTCTTTTCGTCGACTAACTTTAATTTATCTTTGGATGATAAAATAAGGAAAGCATCGCACGAATAAATAGGATGATTTGAACTGCACAGATTGCACTTGTAACGTGGTGACTTTGTGTGATTAGCCGATTTCTTTCCGTCTTTCTGAGTAGAAACATGACTATGTGTTTTTACTGACGGCGTATTTTTTGTGTGATTATTTTGACTACTATCTATTGATTTACTATGAGAAGGCTTCACTGTTTCTAGAAAATCCGCGCGGTCCTTAAGAAAGGTCATTAGGTCATTTAACGAAGGTTTTTTATTGGATGACGAGTTTGTGAGAGTACTTTTGTAAAGTTCCCATTCGCGCTCGGTTGATGAATCTAACTTTGTGACGAGAATATAGATAATTAACGTATCCCATTTGTCGGTAGGTTCATCTAAAGTTTTCAATGCACGAAGATTACGTGAAATAGTATCCATTAATTTGCGTATTTGAGAAGCTGACTCTTTATTTATTGCCTGGGCAGTAAATAACGCCTTAACGTGATTATGAACTAGCAAACGGCTATTATTGTATCTATTCTCCAATAAATCCCAAGCAACGATATAATTTTGTGCGGATAATTCCAAAGCTTTAATGACCTGTAGTGCATTACCTGATAGAACTGAACGCAAATAGTGAAATTTCTGAATGTCGTCTAGAGTGTTACTATTGTGAACGATTGATAAAAACGTATCTCTGAACTCAAGCCATTGGTCGTAAGAACCATCGAAGTTCGGCAAAGTAATTGTGGGTAATTTGATACCGTGTGTGTGTGATTTACAATTATTGTTATCGCTTTGAACTATCGAATTTTCTTTTAAAATACACTTAGACTTGGCCACAATAGCATAATATTGATTTTCAAAAGATTCTCTTTCTTGCAATTCTTTATCTACCTGACTACCCGCGACGTACAAATCTATTTCATCTTGAGTACTACAAAACTGATCAAACAACGTTTCTATCTTTTTTAAGCGCTCCTGTAATTCCGTTTTTTGAATTTCTGTTGGATTAGAAGCTTCTAGTGTTTGAAGAAATTTTGAAAACAACGTTAGTTTGCCTTTCAAGGAACCGCGTTTTTTCACTAAATCCCGAATAATATCATCAATACTTTCCGTATCTACGATGGAATGCCTCTTCTTCGTCATTTCGGTGATTACGAGCGACAAAAATCAAGTACCTATTTAAAATTTAAATTGTCGTGATTTATGCAGTGATGTAGGTAGCACTCGTTACAAAGACAAAAAAATCGAGGAAAAAGACAATGTTAGCACAAACTCAGCATGAAATGGAAATAGGAAGGAAAAGATTGATTGACCTGACCGTTAGCTGCAGATGGTGACCTTCTCGAATCTTCTTCGTTGCAGATGGTGATTTTCTCGCGACGCTTCTTCGTTGCTCGTGCGTGATATGCAGAAGTCGCAGACTCGCAGCTCCGGATCGTTGGACCAGAATATGTGCAGGAAGGTGGTCAGTCGTTGTGATGAGGATGTTAGCTTCGATGGAAAGACTTGATGACGATGAACTGAGATTTATTATTTATAATAATTACAATGGTTTTTGTAGTTTTTAGTAGAAGCAGCTGGCCGGCCGCGGGTACGCGGTTTATATAGTCAAAAAAGAGGTGAGGGGGGAGGGCCCGGTGCCACCCGCCGCGAGTGGTTCCGCGTCGCTGTGGCCCGCGACGCTGTTGCTCGTGGTGTCCGATGGGTGGCGCCACGTACTCGTAAACAGGTGACCACCCATTACATTTCGAGTTTCACGCGCCTCGGAAAGCACGTTAAGCAGTTGGTCCCGGCTGTCATTTGTAGATCTTTGACAGTCGTTACAGGTAGTCGGTGGCATCAAAAAGACTGACAACCAGTCTTACCAAGGGTCGAATCGTATTACCCAGTACTAACTGGGCTGTGGAAGTCAGATAGGCAGTCGCTCCATGTAAAATACTGTTATTCAGCTGCATCCGGTTAGGCTGGAAGCCGACCCCAGCATAGCTGTTACAGCACGATTATGAGATACACCCCGCTGAAAGACAGCGGACGGATGGACAGCGGAGGCTTAGTAATAAGGTCCCGTTGGATACCTTTTGGAAACGGAACTATAAAGATATTGTATCAAATAAAAAATGGTACAATTGGAAAAGATGAAAGCGGTTTAAACTATGAGCACCTAACTAAAGAATATCATTCGTCTGATTGATAAAATTGTCTCATGGAACTTCAAATGCAATGTCTTCTTCTTTTCTTCATTTTCTTCCTGCTGAGTACAAACAAGTAAATTGTTCCGATACATGAGATAATATCTCCTCGCTGATATCGTAAGAATACTTTTCTAAAGGCGATTCAACATTGGAGCACGACTGTTCCTAACAACCGACAAATGCTAATAAACTAAACAACCCAACTTTGTTGCAGCTGCATTTAGCATGACACTCCTTAATGAAATTGCAAAAAAATGTATTACGGAGTTTTTCTGGTGCCACCCGCACCGGAAAAACTCCGAAGTAATGTCTGTATTGGTTCCAATGTATTGTCAATTAATTTCCAAGCAGAAGCAGAGGTTATGGGAATACAAGCTGATTGCACTCGGTTTTAGTTCCACTAAATAATTCTTTTTCAATCAGATAAATCATTTTCTACAATCACACTTCACACTGATAGTATAAAGGCGAAAGTTTGTATGTGTGTAACTGTGTATGTTTGTTACTCTTTCACGCAAAAACTACTAAACAGATTTGGATGAAATTTAGCACATAGATAGCTTAAGACTGGATTAACACAAAGGATATTTGATCCCCGTAGTATGTTCCCGTGGAACAATTCGATCAGATCAGAGTGCAGATCGACCTCCACGCGGGCGAAGCCGCGGCCATAAGCTCCTTACTCATAATTTTCACCGCAATTCCCAATACTTAGTTCATTTTTTTATTCAATACAATATTTTTTTATTAAACATGACCTCCATAGATCGTGGAATAGGCTCATCACGTTAAAAAAATCCCGCCAGGTACACCACTACAGTGGTGCCGTGAAAACACTTGATTTTTATGAAGAACACGACTTGTTCATCTTTTTGAACAGCTATATCTCAGAAACGGTGATTCTTAGGAAAAAAGTATGTTATAATTATTTATAGATAATTGCACGATTTACAATTTTGTCGAACATATTGTTATGATACAACTTTCCGTTCGGCTGAAAAATGCAAAAAACCTATTTGCACGACCTTTGACCTTGAATATTTATTTTTGCAAAGGTCGGATCGATGGGGACTTTTGACATTTCATTTGTAATGATGTTCCCAACATTTGTACCAATTTTTAGCTCTATGCGAATTATTGTAACCTTACCCCTATTTTTTGAGCTAATTTGACTGGACTAAAACCTGTTCGTACACGTTGACTACAGCCGACGCGCGTCGTCACCGCTGCCCGCCGCTATCTGCTATGCTTCGACCTCCGATTAAAACAGTTCAGTAACTGTCCCACGGGATCATACAAAAAGGATAAATAGTATCCTACATTTTAATCCAGGTATAAACTATCTATGTGCCAAATTTCATAATCATCACAATTATAATCATCACAATCACTATCACATCACCATCATTATCACAATCACCATCGCTGTCACAATCACCATCACTATCACAATCACCATCACTATCACAATCACCATCATTATCACTGTCACTATCACTATTACAATCACCATCACTATCACCATCACTATCACCATCGCTATCACCATCACTATCACCATCAGTATCACCATCAGTATCACCATCACTATCACCATCACTATCACCATCACTATCACCATCATTATCACCATCACTTTCACCATCACTAACACCATCACTATCACCATCACTATCACAATCTCTATCACAATCACCATCATCGTTATCACAATCATTATCATCGTAATCACAATCATCATCTGAATAAAACTGAAACCCGTTTCTCCTTATTTATGAATAGGAGTACTTCTGTGAAGTTTCTAATTAAATAGTCTTAACTAATCTTGTTTCCCTATACAAAAAATTTTAGAGCCAATTTTGAAAAATCCTTTTACTTTCCTAGACCACCTATGGAACCTTCTTGCCAAATTTGGAATCTGTAGACCCAGTTTGGGCTGTGCGTTGAAATTATGACAGTCAGTCAATTTCTTCTTTTATATATTTAGAAGATTTTAATACAAAATTTAGCGAATGATCAACTTCAATACAAAACTTTATCCCCCTTTTCACCCCCTTGTGAGTTGAAATTAAAAAAACAACAACAATGTACGTTGCGTTAATTTCCAACCATAAGCTGAAATATATGTGATTTTAACTTTAAAAATAAAGAACTTTAATTAAAAACATATTTTCATTCCCCTTTTCACCCCCTTAAGGATTGAAATTCTAACAACACCGTTGCGTTAGCTTCCAACCATACGCCTATAATAAATTTTATGATTTTTACTTCGAAAATTAAGGACTACACAACTTTATCCCCCTTTTTAACCCTTTGGGGGTGGAATTATCAAAAACGCTGAGATACATAAACATTAATTTTTAATCGTCAGCCTAAACACAAAATTTGAAGATCCTAACTTTAAAACTGACAGACTTTCATACACAACTTTTTAACCCTTTGGGCGTAGAATTATCAAACACGCTGAGACACGTCATCATCATCTGCCTAGCCTTTTTCCAACTATGTTAGGGTCGGCTTCCAGTTTCACCGGATGCAGCTGAATACCAGTATTTTACACGCTGAAACACGTATAAATTAATTTTTGAACAACATTTGAAGATCCTAACTTTAAAACTGACGGACTTTCATACAAACTTTCATCCCCTATTTAACTCCCTTAGGGGATGATTTTCGAAAAATCCTTCTTTATTCCTTGTCTACATTATAATAGAAACCGCTGTGTAAAATTTCAGCTTTCTAGGTCCAAGGGTTTCGGCTGGGCGTTGATGAGTCAGTCAGTCAGTCAGTCAGTCAGGCCTTTTGTTTTTATTTATATAGATAGATAGATATATTTGTGTGCATATAACTTCACGCACACATATAAAGTGTCAACCAAATAGATTGTTCGACCGTACATCAACATTTTGGGCATGTTCGTACATGACTGTTATGTGTGTCTAATCTTATGTCTCCTGTTTTAGTAATTTTCTGGCTACTGATACTGCAATTACCAGAACATTTGAATACGTCACCTACTAAACAAAACTACTACAGAGGAATGTTACGACGGCCGTTGATAAATTCACATAAGCTGCCAGATTGGCTGCATTCTAAGGTCAAACAAGATCCCATACCTTACTTCTATATCTTTAACAATGAGAAGTCACAGCTGCGTGAAGCAGGCGCGGATACAGGGGGGGGCAATGGGTGCAATTGCCCCCCCTTGAACCGGACCAAAGACGTCATTAGCCAAGCTTGAACTAGTTTAATGGAATTGAAACTAAATATTCTAGTTGTATATCTTGTCATGGGCGTCGCCAGGTGGAGGCAGCTGCCCCTAGAGGCTCAGGATTTATAAAAGTTATAGCTTTTCCTGCCTGATGCCATAGAATGGTATTATAGCATAATTATCTGAGGTAATGTTGTAAAAAATTTCGAGCTCGCTACGCTCGCTCTTAAAGCCTAGTTTTTCATGAGTCTTAATTTTGTCTATAAGAGGCCCAGGTAACTCCAGTAGGTCGGTAGGAAAAGTGTTAAAATTTTTGAGCTCGCTTCGCTCGCTCTAGGCTACTTTCTCTTGAATTTATCTAAATTTCGGTCAAGTAACTCCTATATGAACGTTCGAAACCATTCTAAACTGTCTAAGGCAAGGTGTCGTAAGAATTTCTCGCTGTGCTGCCCCCCCCCCCCCCCCCCCCCCGCCCCCTGGCCCAAAAGCTGGCGGTCCCCTTGTATCTTGCATATAAAGGATTTCTGTGAACGCCCATTTATTAACAAAAGTTTAACCTTTTTTTAATGAATTTTCCAAAAATTGCCCCCCCTTAGAGGAAATCCTGTATCCGCGCCTGGCGTGAAGTTAAAGAATTTGATGATGAAGAAGAAGATGAACCCCCCACCAACCAGCCACCCAAAAAAAAAAAGAAATCTCATAAAAACTCAAAAAAAGAAAATGGATCGTGTTACTGTCTTTTTATAATTGGGTGGTGTTTTTGCTAGTGTGATTAATTATTATTTTTAAATGTTTTCATGTATTACTTATATTGAAATATTTCATTCTGCCCTCATCCCAATTTATTGTGCACTAGCAGACCCGCGCTGAACTTCGTTTGCGTCACATAAGAGAGAGAGAGAGAGGGTTAGAGAGAGTGTGCGCAGATGACAGACTATCCGTGAGGCACGTCTGTGAAAATAGAACCTAACCAATTATATGTAGTAACGCATAAGACGCGCAAAAGGTCCGGCGCGCGGCCAGAAATTCCGTGTCATTCTGGCCGATCACGCCGCGCCGCGCCAAAAAAGTGCGCGAAACACATAGAACGATTGCTTTAACGCGTGCTAACGCAGACGAGAAGGCGCACACTTTTAGTAGGTATGCAATCTGCACTCGAATATAATGATCGAAGATGTGCGTCATGTGCGTCAAGTCTGCGTAAAATCCGCGACGAACTTTTTGTATGTCATCTGCACAAAAAGTCGCTCGTTTTTGCAGGCCCTTAAAGATAGACATATGCTATAGCGGACTTTTTTTTTGAACTTCTTAACAACAACAACATCAATTTATTTCAGTTTACAATGGCCCATACATATATACCTTATACCTACCATAAACAAGACTTGTGTTAGTAAATATAAGACTTAAAACTATGTTAGTAGCACTTCACTTAGTCACACTTCACTTGTGTTGGCTGTCCAGTGGAACTTGTCCGCGGAAGAGACGGAACACCACGTCCTGCGGCCAAAAGTCTTCCTCCATGACCATGGGCAGATAACAATTCGGTATTCGCACCACGAACGCCCTGAAGTTGACATTGCGGCGCGACTTCAGTAACTGCACCCTCAGTGTGTACCTACCTTGTCTTTTGGCGCACGTACTCGACGATGTCCTCCGCTTTAGTGGTGTAATGCAAGCGGGAAATGTACACCGGTGTATTCGGCTTGGCAGCACGCAGGCTCACTTTAGGGTCGCAGGAGCCTTGCCGCAAAGGTTCTTGGTTGTTCGCGACCGGCGCATTCTCCTCTGCACCGTCACGAAACCTTCGTTATCAGCCTTATTCGGCGCTTTTTCAGGCACAGGCTTATTAGTAGGAGCAGCAGAGGGGCTTGCGGTGACGCTGGCGTAATCCCTCCGTAGGGCTCGGGCCACGCCGTAGGAGTTGCCGCGGGGATGCGGGGCGCGCGGGAGGAATGCTCTGCAAGCTCAGCAATCGACGTATGCACCGGTGTGGAAACTGCTGACGCGAAATTCGCCGACGATATATCGTGGCCGACTCCGCGACAGCGACACGTCTCTGCGTTAGGCGTATTACCTGCTGACCTACATACTGCCACACTGGCAACCCACTAACTTCCATGCGCAAATCGGTGTCAATTTTCTGGGATGCATCCAATTTTACTAGCACATCCATCGCGAATCCATCCGCAAGACTGGCCAGTCTTGCGGATGGATTCAAAAAGACAATATCCTTTAGTAGACTTGTTACATCGACATGGTCAAACGTGACAGGAGGAAGCTTGTTTAGCTCCTTCACTACAAACGTTGGTACGTCATCGGGATCGGTCTCCTTGAGCAGCGTGATTATATCCTGCAGGCTTCTCTTGGTGCCGTCACGGCAGCGGGACACCATCTGTTCGCGCTTATTAAGCACAGTGAACAGCAACAGCTTGCGGCAGCTATGACTTCCTCGCTGAATTTAGTTGCGCAGATCTGAACTGCGGACACCTCGTCCATCACGTCCAGTTTCTGCTGCAGAAACGCCAGCAGCTCATTCACCACAAGTTTTTCACTTATAGTGGTTCAATTTCGAGCGACGGCGTTCGCCGCGCTAAGCAATTTAAAGAATATTAATTTGCCGGCGCATCCGCATCGGAACGCGGTTCAAGCGAGACTGATCCTGACGGGACTGTTCCTCTTAAGAAGTTTAAAAAAAAAATTTGATTGCTGTGCTTTATAATAATAATAATAATAATCATTTTATTTCAGATTTTACATCCATATAAAATTGTTAGTAAACATGACCTTTAAAACTATGTTAGTATAACATGTAGGTTTGACATGAAATGCATAAACGGGCAATCAAATTTCCCCGCAATGACATTCAGGAGACTGTTTGAGCTGCCCCGGACCCTCTGCAGTAGCGACGCAGCACGCTTACGTCTGATAGCTACGAAGCCATCAGTGTGCGCATCAGCAAACATTCCCGACGCACTACAGAAGCGTGGCAGCCCCAACAGCATCCTGAATGCATTGTTATACTGAACTCGAAGAGCATTGATGGCTCTCTGCGTACAGCCTGTCCAGAGGCTACACGTGTACAGTGACTGACAATATGCTTTAAAAAGCGTCACTTTCACTTCACACGTACAGCGAGCAAACCTACGAACAAGCATGTTGCATCGAACCGCCAATGCTCTTCGCTCCCTTTCTACATCCAGGTCATCTTTGATGTCTGCGGTAACAATATGGCCGAGGTATTTAAATTGTTGAACACGATTCAAGACACTACCTGCTAGCTTCATGGAAGGAAACCTATCTGAGGACTTTGCTCCAAAAATAAGAACCTCACTCTTTTTGGCATTATTTCTTAAACCGTGCTCCTCAACATACCTCTCACAAACATCCAACAGCTTTCTCAAGCCTGATATTGAAGGGCTCAAGAGTGCCATATCATCGGCGTAACTGATGTTATTAAAAGCTACTCCATCTAAATAACAACCGGCCTGCAAGCTGCTGAGCTCACTAATGAGACCGTCTATGTACAAGTTGAACAAAATCGGAGAAGTCAAACCACCCTGTCTAACCCCGCATTGCAACTTATACTCATCAGAGCTAGCATCCGCCCAACGCACACAGTTCACTTGGTGCCCATACCAGTACCTAAATATATTTATCAGCTCTAATGGCATATTTGCTTTGCGTAATTTACTCCACAGTATATCATAATTAATCATATCAAAGGCCTTTGACATATCAAGGAAGCAAGAAAAGACAGGACTCTGATTATCTACGTAATACCTCACTGTCTTTTTTAGACACATGATGGCAGTCTCTGTTGACAGTCCCTGGCGGAAGCCGTGCTGAGCATCATGTAACTTAATATTCTTCCGTAGAAAGGTGTTTAAGAGACTGTCAAAAACCTTTGCAATAATCGTCGCTAGGGATATCGGTCTGTAGTTTGACTTATCCGACATGTCACCAGTTTTATTTTTAATTATCGGCACCACTACAGTTTTCATCATATCACTGGGCAAATACGAATGCGCGATACAAAAATTATACAGCAATGCCAAGACTCGGGGCAGATGCTTACCAGCGTGTCTTAAATGTTCAACACTGAGCCCGTCGTGACCGGGTGACTTACCACGTTTCATCTGACTAATAGCATTTCTTACCTCTTTAGTTGTAAATCTTATGGTAAGATTTGTCAGTTGGGACGACGGAGTACTAAATTCAACGTCACCCGAAGACGGCGAGGGTCCCAGCGGTGGATCAATAACAAAAACATCTCTAAACAAGTTAGAAATATCAGTGGCGTCAGACAGTCCATCGACACTCACCGGGAGGACAGGTGCATGATTCATGTTTTTAGTGCATTTCCAAAAATCCCGAAAATTATTTTTGTCGTGAAGTGAGGCCATCCGATCCATAACTATTTGATCCTGGTTGTCTTGGCACCATTTAATTTTAGCTTTAAACATCTTTCTAGCTTTAACCATATTATTGTACAATTCACCGCGGGAGGGTTTACCCGCTGACACCCATAACAGAAAACTTAGTCTGGCCTCCCGATGTGCCCCGCTAACATGCCGATTCCAACCTTTAATATAACCTCCTTTTCTTTTACAATGCGGCCCATCAAATGAAGCAACTGCAGAGTTGCTCAGAATCGTTACTAAATTATTATATATTTTGTCAATAATTAAACGATGTTCTAATATATTACAATTAATGTCACAACAATTACGGAAGTCATCTGGAAAATCAATAAATTTTAAATCATTATTACATAGTTCATTATATAAAGTCAACTGTTGCAAATGTCTATTACCCCATAATATTTTATTTATTTTACTGTTACTATTATTCATAGAATTTAAAATTGGATTAATAAAATTAAAATTACAATTAATAAATAAGGGAAAGTGGTCAGACCAGGTCACATCATATTTTACATTGACACTAGTAACTGACTGATAGGCCGACTCCGTCACCACACAATGGTCGAGCCATCTTTGACACCCATGAGCCTCACTAATAAAAGTGTACGCACCAGAGTCAATACCTAACATATTCATGTCCGCACACATCCACTTTTGTTCGACGCAAAAACTGCGTAACTCGTTGCCAAAAAGTTCATTGGGATGGGAATTAAAATCGCCTAGAATATATGCAGATCCTACCTGCTGTTCCTCAATAATTGCATGAATCCTACTTAGACAGTCTGTGAAATCACTTAGGTTCTCTGCACAGTTGGTCGGCATATAAACACTGAACACCGAGATTGATCTATCACATAACACTATTTTAATCGCTGTTATACGCACTGACTCGCAGTCAATCACAGATACATTCGAAAACGCGCTTTTCTTCCACAGTAGTGCGACCCCTCCGTAAGGCCTGCCATGTAGCAAGCCCGTTTAACCGCTTTAACCGTTTATGCAGCGGTTGCAACGGAAGCTCGCAAAAGGAATACATTTTCTCTGTTTTTTCAACATTTTTCATTGATGCTGTTATTTAACTAACGTACAGCTTTTCTCGATAAACGGGTTGTACAACATTAGAAAATGTTTTTAACTCGAACCAACAGTTCCTGAAATTAGCGCGTTCAACCAAACAAGTCTTCAGCTTTATTTTATTAGTGTAGATTCAAGTAGGTTACAATTTAATTTCTCGGAAATATTTGCATTAATCGCTAATATATTCTACTTATGTTTTTCTAAATAAGGGCTTCCCTCGACAGCTTTACGATTTCAATCTTAGACACTCGATGACATTCAATCTCTAGCTAGGTCGAAACTTCTCATCAAGGTGCATGAAATAAGCCGGGACACGATAAAGTTGTTGTAAACTTTTGGGGACCTCTTGCTACTGGCTTCGGTCTCCTTCGCCAGATTTTCCATCAAAGACATACTCTAGTTACCTACGTTAAAAGTTCTCATCAAGGTGCATGAAATGAACCCAAACACGATTTTACAATTTCAAATACGACCAACTTTGAGAGATCGATACCTACGCTTTTCAGTATTTATGACAAAAAAAGGGATCATGCATATTGGACTTCTCTGTAAAAAATTATGCGTAGTCATGGTCATACATAAAAAAATGTTTTTCGTGGGTAAAACACACAGCACAGATAAAAGAGGTTAGAAAGAAAATAGTTCCTGATTGATATTAAAACGCGTGTCGCCGCGTACACAAATAAACTACTCACACTTGGATCGTGAGCTTGCTATTGTCATACTAACGCAAACCTGTGGTTGACGTGCACTGACACCCGGCAATGTTACGGTGAACAATGAGCAATCGATTGACGTATGAGTGGTCACTTGTATGAGCGGCGCGCCTACCTACCCCGTCCACAAGGCCCTTCTTACCTCGTTTACTGCAAAGGAAGAATATGAAACCTTTTACACCGTTTATAATAATTTGATAGATATATTTTGGAACGAAATTGAATGTACCCTAAAAACTTTCTTTAATTGAGCGATATAGACGTTGTATCTAAGGTTCCAGACTTGAAGGGCATAATCGAGGTGACTACGAACAAATGATAATGATAAATGATAAATGATGTTTATTTTGCAAGTAGGTTTTTACAAACACTTTTACACGTCATTTTTTAAAACTAGATGGGGCCGGTGTTTCGTACCTGACTACTCTGAGAAGAAACAGCCGAAACAAACTCAGAGGTCATAGTCTCTTTTAAAGTCCAGACAATCTTGCTCAATTCACATGAGGACTATGCGGATTAGTGTCTGAGATGGTCTTTTGAAGAGAGAACCATACAGATTTGAGTGGACCTGTCCAGTCCAGTCAGTGCAAGCATTTGTCAGTTAACGTGTAGCTCGACTTATAACTCAAGGAGCTCAACGAAACGACGAACAATACCAAAGAAAGGACATTTGGGAAGGTCGCTTATAGTACTCAAACTGCCAGACAGTTGTGGGAAAAAAACAAACAAAAAATAAAAATGTGACCCACATGGTCCCCACATTCACAATAATCAAATAAAATTAATAACAAATTCTTTTCAAATGAATGTAAGTAAAAAAAAAAAAAAACACAAATATCATTAAATGTCGCAATGATAACAAAATAAAAAAGTAAAATACTTAAAAAAATAAGTATTCATGTCAAATCAGTAAAATGTCACATAAAACAATAAAAAATAAAAGTAAAATAATAAAATACATGTCAAAAAAAAATCAATGTCAGAGTGTATAAAAGAAAGGAATCAATAATAAATAAGCGAAGTCCGAAATTTCGACATTCACAGAGCAAATTTCATTGGAGCAGCTTAATCCCAAGCTTTTTTATCTTCAAGATAGTGATTAACATGATAGTAGGCTTTCAGGCACAGCTTCCGTTTTATAAACGATTTGAATTTATTTAGGCTTAGTGCTTGAATTTGGCTCGGAAGTTTATTGTAAAAGCGTATACATTGGCATCTGAACGTACCTCCTATTTTTTTGAGCCTCGTTGCAGGAACAACAAATTTGTGTTTGTTCCTCGTGTTTATGTTGTGGATATCACTGTATTTTTTAAATAAATTAATATTTTTGTGGGCGTACAAAAGGTTTTCATAAATAAACTGAGAGGGCACAGTAAGAATATTAGTCTCTTTAAATTTTTCTCTGAGGGAGTATCTGGGACTTAATTTA
Source organism: Xestia xanthographa (assembly GCA_905147715.2). Lineage (NCBI taxonomy): Eukaryota > Metazoa > Arthropoda > Insecta > Lepidoptera > Noctuidae > Xestia > Xestia xanthographa. The sequence goes on along the minus strand of LR990660.1, from coordinate 6,712,375 downwards.
TAAATTGAACGAATTGCCCTTTTTTGCAAAACAAATATTGTCTGAATATCGGCGGCATTGCCCCACAAGAGAATACCGTACGACATCACGCTATGGAAATAACTAAAGTAAACTAAACGGGCTGTCTCTAAGTCAGATAAATCACGAATTCTTCTAACGGCGAATGCTGCAGAGCTAAGTTTCTTCGACAGTTTGTCTATATGCGGGCCCCACTGAAGCTTGGCATCCAAAGTTATGCCTAAGAAGACTGTGCTATCTTCCGGTTTTAACTCTTCATCCTTAATTAGTACAGTAGTTTCCACTTGTCTTACATGGGGTATCGTAAACTTAATACACTTAGTTTTTTTCTCATTTAGGAGTAGATTATTAACATTAAACCAATTAACGACTTTCTCCAGGGCGCTATTAACATCATCCGTAACTAACTGCTGACGTTTGAGTTTAAATAAAAGAGAAGTGTCGTCTGCAAACAATACTATGTCATGATTATCCTTTATGAGGTAAGGCAAGTCATTTATATAAATAAGAAACAAAAATGGACCAAGAATTGAGCCCTGTGGTACCCCCATTCTTACTACGGATCCGGGAGATCTTTTCCCTTTAACATCAACTCTCTGAATCCTGTCACTCAAATATGAAATAAGAAGAGCCAGGGAGGCGTTACGGATTCCGTAGTGGTGTAGTTTCCTGATTAATGTTTCATGAAGAACACAATCGAAAGCTTTAGATAAATCGCAAAAAATGCCCAAAGCATCGCATTTGTCCTCCCAGGCATTATAAATGTGTCCTAAAAGTTCAACACCGGCATCAGTAGTTGAACGACCCCTTGTAAAACCAAACTGTTTTTTATGTAATAACTTATATTTATTGAAAAAACTTTGCATTTGTGCCAAAATTAATTTTTCAAAAATTTTACTAAAGGTGGGTAGTACTGAAATGGGTCTATAATTAGTGGGGTCTGATGTACTACCCGATTTAAACAATGGTATTATTTTACTATATTTCATTAGATCAGGAAACTCACCACGGTCAATACAATCGTTAAATATTACAGCTAATGAAGGAGCTACAATGTTTATAATGGATTTAGCAACTTCCACAGAATGACCCCATAGATGCCGCGGCGGTCTTTTTAACATTTAAGGTGTGAAAAGTTTTAATTATATCTTTACAGGTGACATATTCAAAATTAAATTCGGAATCACAGACTGAAACGTTTTCCCTTAGTAAGGACTCGGCAGCAGTAGGTGACGAGTTTAGCGATTTAGTAGTCGATACGGGAATATCCGCAAAGAAATTTTCAAAGGCTGTGGCAACTTGAGTGTCTGAATTTAAAATTTTATCGCCAATAGCAAGGCTGTAGTCACTGTTTCGGTTGCAAGACTTTCCCGTTTCGCTATTAATAATATTCCATGTCATTCTAATTACATTACTACTATTTTTAATTTTTGAACTCAAGTAACGTGACTTTGCTATAAAACAAACTTTTTTAAATATTTTAGAATAATTTTTAACATACAACTTAAATTCTCCAGTGTTTATATAGGTCCGCTCTGCATACAGCTCATAAAGTCGTTTTCGACTCTTATGAATACCAATAGTGGCCCAGTCGTTGAAGGAAGCGTTACTATTAACCGAGATTGTGTTAGGAATAAATGTGGTATTAAATTGTGTGCAATACATACTGAAAAAATCGTTATAATGTTGATTGGGATCATCATTAGTTGACAGTAGTGGTAATTTAGACAAAAGTTTAGTTTTAAAGGTTTCCAGGCGAGTTTTAGTTTTTGGATTAACAATGATATCCTTTTTAGTGACTTTCTTGCTTACATTAGGAATTGTGATCAATTGCCCACAATGATCAGAATCTAATAAGTTAACAATTTCTTTGTGGGTAGGTATAACATCTGTGTAAATATTATCTAGGCAAGTGGCACTAGTTGGTGTTATTCTAGTGGGCTCCAGAAATTTGTTTTCAAGATTGTATGAATGAAACAGGCTTAAAATTTTAGTACTTAACCCAGAACTTTCTAACAAATTAATATTAAAATCACCGCTAATAATTATAGACTTCTTAGAATTACAGATTTTATGCAACACTTCATCCATTACCTTTTCAAAACAATCATACAATCCTGAAGGAGGTCTATACACACTTAATATGATAAACTGCTCCAACTCTATACAGGCTATTTCAACTGTTCGCTCAACAGATAGGCTTACAATATCCTTGCGGTCTTTAAACTTAAGCTGATTATTTACTAGGATTAATGCGCCGCCATGTTCATTTACCCTGCTGAATGAACTACCAACCTGGTGATTACTAAAATTGAAAATTAATTGGTGACATTTGAGCCAATGTTCCGTTATACAAAGAATATCTATGCAATTACAATTCATGAAAAGTTCTACTTCTAATTCTTTGTTCAAAAATCCTTGAATATTTTGATGAACCAGGTTGATACTATTAAAATTCTCAAAACATTCGCCTGATTTACTATCTGGCTTCCTTATATTGCAAGAGGTTGCCTCTGTTGTCGAAATTGCTAATTTAAATGATTCACTGATTCATTCATTGTTGACAAACTATTGGTAGAGTAATTTAAGCTAATATTGCATTGATCAACAGAGGCAACTTGATTAGCCAAGTTCTTGGCTGTAATAGAAAAATAATAAGATAGCGACACAGCTACTTGTCTTTTACAATAGTTTGTCAGATAGCACCTGTCTACAAGATATCTATGTTTTGTCAAATAAAAAATGTTGCCAATATAATTGTTGATGTCAAGTAAATGAAATGAATTATTATTGAATGTCAAATTATGCAATGTCATATTAATATTATATCTATAGTCATTTTCTTCCTGTGGCAAACTTTTACTATAAGGAAATGTAAACAACACAATTTTTCTTAAATTTAAGTTTGACAAAGTTCTATAATACTGGAGCAATTCTCCTTTGTTCACTTTTCCTCTATTACCTATCAAAATTAATAATATGGTGTCCTGGTTAAACTTACATTTAATAATTTCTTTCATAATATGATATAAAGAACATCCTGGCATACAATTGTTTATTACGGAGTGTCCTGGATATTCATCAGTTAACAAATTACCTAGGTCTTTTCCAATCTCATCACAAAAGATTACTATGTCATTATTTACACTTTGTTTATATTGCTTATGGGAACTATTCATAGGAGTATGAAAATCAACACATGGCTGCGGTAAGGTGGTATTACATGTTGTCAATGAATGGTCTGGTGTATTTACATGTGAAGTTGTTTGACAGTGCTCACAGTTGTTGGTTTGTGAGTTTACCAAATCATTCATCGCCAACACATATTCCCTCATAACATGTTCAGAGGTATTATATTTGCTAGTCATTGAACTTAGCTTCTCTTGTAGGTGATCAAGTTTGGCTTGCAGGTGTTCTGTGTCAATTTTGTACCTCCTAGTGCTTTGTTCCAAATTAGATGAATATATATCTAATTGTTTTAATACATTTAGTCTTTCTCTATTCAATTTCACATTTTTAATGAAATATTTCTGCCTTTTAACCATTTTTTGTGTTTTTACTATATATTTATTGATTTTAATGTATTTTTTAATTTTATTTTTACTGGTGACTGCCCTCACTGAACTGCATAAATTGGAATTATCCTCACCTGTCAAACAAAAGAGCAATATAAGATTTTGATAGTTTGATGTTTCTGAACTCTGATGAGACCCTGCAGATATAACCTGGAGCTTTTGACGCTTTGCTGACAATATCTATACTAATGTTATAAAGAGGTAACATTTGTTTGTAAGTTTCTAAGTTTGTATGTAGGGGTTAATCTCCGGAAGTAATGAACCTATTTCAAAAATTCTTTCACCATTAGAAAGCTACATTCACCCTGAGTGACATAAGCTATACTTTATCCCCGTACTCCCACGGGAACAGGAACTACGCGGGTGAAACCGCGTGACGTCCGCTAGTTATTTATATGTGTGTCAAAAATAAGCTTCCAGACAAAAGTAATCCCGAGGTCCCTGACTACGCTGACCCTCTCTATTGGGGTATCTATAAGTTTGTAGGAAAAATATAAAAGGGCGTAATTTGCGGGTGAAAGTACACACACATAGCATTCGGAGACGTTTAAGTCCAACTTACTTAATTTGCAGTAGGTTAGAAAAGCGTTTAGTTCCGCCTGCAGTAAGATAGCATCTGCCTGGGTAGTAAACTGTTTCATGATCTTTATGTCGTCTGCATACAACAATATTTAACAGTGCTGAAAACAGGAAATTATGTCGTTGATGAAAATATTGAACAAGAGCGGCTCCAATAACGATCCCTGGGGAACACCCGAGGGAATAAGCATAGCTCTAGACGAGTAACCATTCAGCATCACGGTCTGACATCTTCCCTGAACATATGACATGAACCACCTCCTCTCCACCACGCGACACGCGGGATTGCAAGTCCCCAACCGCGCAATATGCAACAATTGTGGCTAGTTTTCAAAATATTTTCTGCCCGTTCCGATAAAAACACCTGTAGCTCAAAAACTACAAGTCCTAGAGCAATTTCAAAAATACTGTTGTCAAGCTGATTAGATAAAGAATCTACTTATTTGGAAATCAAAATGTAATACTTTAATTATATACTCCAAATCATAATGTATAGCTAAAAAATAGTTACGCCGCCATCGTTCACAACGGAAATAACTACTTTTTCACGGGCGAAATATTGCAACTTTGAGATTCCAAAACGAATTTACGTTGACAAAATAATGAAGCACGGTTCACAAGGATAATTTTGATATATAATAGTATCAGCTATCATTAAAAATACCAGAGTAATCACGACATTTGCTGCGCAGTGTTCACCGTCAGTCGTTTAATGTCAAATGAAAGTTTCTATTTTTTTTCGGCAAGTTGTCAATGGAATAGTGTTGCGAAGTTCGATTTTATTATTGAGAAATTTAGTAACGAATTGAACACAGAGTAATAAACTGTGGAGTAGACAGTTTTAGACGGTTTTTAATGCAGTTTTTTGTAGGCGGGTGCGCGTGCAACAAGTGTGACAGATAGCGGTCAAGCGAGGTGCAGGATGTCACGAGTGTGACAAATCGCGTTGGAGAGGGTAGAGGGTACCCGTGATACCCATCGATAACTGTTCACGCCACCTAGCGCCTGAAGGGCCAACCTGATGCGCTGCTGCGCTTTACCAGCGCCATCTACCAACGAAGGAAGAAAACAGCACTACGAGCTCGCGCACCCATCCGCCACCGCGTTGAGCTGGCGCCTCTTCGTTCTCCAGTTCACAACTTCATTCATAACTTCATTCACCCCGCCTATATAAGGCTTGTTTTGTATAGACTCATCCCCTTTTTACCATCTCGTCCACCCACGAAGACAGACCTACCAGTCCTACCGCTATGAACATAGCGGTATCCACCACATTATTGTAAATTTAGTCTTCAATACACGGATGTAACCACGCAAGTCGCTTCATTTAAACAAATCCCACGGGAACGGCACCCAAACCTCAACCAATAACAGTTTACGCATTAAGATAACATGATATACATATTCTGTCAAAACATTTACTGTAATCGGTATAAATAACATCGACTTGGGACCGATGTGACATAGACTCTGATAGGAACTCATTGCAGAGAATCAGATTAGACGTGGTAGACCGGCCTCTTAAAAAACCGTGCTGATGTTCACTAAACTATGTTGAAGAGCCGAATAGACTTGCTTATGGACTAGTTTCCCAGTATTTTTGCAAACAATTTGCAATTTAGAGATCGGTCTATAATTGTCAACAAAAGTTTTAGGTCCTTTTTTGTGCATCGGTGTTATGTATATGACTTTCAGATCGTGGGTACCACACCAATGTCGAGTGATCTTTTTAAGGCCGTCTACGCCAAGCAAAGTAGGTATTTAACGCTACCACCCTTTACGCGAAACGAGTTGTGCACACGCGTCGCCGACTTGAACCCAAAGCTGAGCGAAGTGTCACAGTATAGGTAAGCGTGTCGTGTAGGCAGTAGGTCAACTTATTTTATTAAATTGTCAGCTTGATTTATTATAATAGGTAGTAATTGCGAAAACCTAACATTTAAATATAATAAATTAATTTGAACAGATATTGTAAATACAAATTGCTGCAAGTCGTAATTTATTCAATTATTTGTGTACCAGACGGGTGGACTCATGTTTGGAAATTCAAAAACTATAACGGAACCAAATCTGAGCCACTAACCGCCCTGTACCGAAAGTTCCGGGTGTAAACGTTAGCTTCGTGGAACGGAGAGGTGGGTTTGGAAAATACTGCACTATTATTGTAGATGGAGAAGAAATGAAACACTATTTGACTATGGTAAGACACTACAAGCAGACAATACTGGAAAAACTGAGCTGAAACTATAATCGGAAAGAACTGTTAACTATTCGGATATCGAAATGAAACTGACTGCTTGAATATCGTAAACAAAACTGACTGTTCCAATGTCGAAAACAAAACTTACTATGCGGTGCCTGCGCTGTGCTTTCATACTATTAGCAGACACACAAAAAATATTCGCGAAGCCTCTAGCGGTGTGTAGTATTTGTTCGCTAGACAATCTTTTAATTCATACAAAAAACATGAACAAAAAACATTAACAAAAAAATACAAAGGAAACTATAAGCAAAAGGATAATAAATAACTCGAACGGAAGAAGGAAGTAGGTACTTTACGCTCTCGGCGTACGGTCGAAATTAAATTAACATTTCTCGATGTTTTTTATAAGTAGTTTGCGTACGCGCACCTGTGACGAGACTATTCTTGAGGGTATTTGTACCTACTTACTTTTAAAACTAATAATAACAGAAACTACTCGACAAAGAATCACAAACACGGCAATAGCGTACTTTCTCGAACGTTCTTTCTATATACTATATAAAAACACTGTTTTAGACACTTGTCGCGAACAATTTGACTAGGTTTCTTACATTGTTTTTATCTCACGAAGAGACACATGCTTTATTTGTTGTATGTGTCACCGTAAAATTGTAAATACCGTTAGATTATAATCTATCTCGTGAGATTGTAAACTCGTTCGTTGAGGAATTCCCTCGACTGTCTATGGTCTCCATCATCAGACCAATGGCACTTACAACCCATATGCGTGCAAAGTTCTCATCAATAGAAATGAATTAAATCCAAACACAAGGTAGCTACTGTAAAACGTTGAGGAGTTCCTTTGACTGTCCTTCGTCTTTATCATCAGACCCCTAAAGATGACCACAACCCATTTAGGTGTAAAGTTCTCATCAATACAAATTAATCAAGCCCAAACACCAGGTAATTATTGTGAATCGTTGAGGAGTGCCCTCGACTGTCTTCGGGTTCCATCATCAGATCGAGTCCAGACTTTCTTTAAATAGTAGTGCTCTAAAATACTCAATGAACAAAAAAACAAACGCACTAGTCGCACTACGATGTTCAAAGGTTCCCCTCAATTTCTCTGAGATGCCATCATCAGATCCCAGTTTCATGGTCATGGTACTACTCTTGAAATATCTTCTTTCCAACAAAAAAAGAACCATCTAAATCGGTTCATAAACGACGAAGTTATCCTACGGTCAAATCGTGAAACCTCCTCCTTTTTTTAAGTCGGTTAAAAAAGACTGTACTGTTATAATTACACTACGTTCTTTTAAATAAATCGTTCGATAAATCGACGGGACAGCCGTGCGCCAGCAAAAGGGACATAGGTCCTACCTCGTCAAGGCCTGGCGGGCGACTGAATCCACGTGCGCAAGCCGTTTTCTTATATAATAATTTATTATTAAAAGGATTAAATTGTTTTGAAAAATTTAACCACAAATAATTGTTCTAAATGTTATTAACTTTGCTTAGATATTTTTTTTGGAAGTAAAACTTTCATATTCTCCAAGTAAAATAAGAAAAACATAAAAAAATATTCGAATTAGGCTCCTGTTCGGATTTTTTTTTCATCGAGTGAAGTTTTTGATATCATGTTTTGAACCACAAATTATCTTAGTAAATATAGTCAACTATAATATCTATTTTTTTTGGCTTTAAAAAAACACTATTTCTTTGTTTACTATTGAATCAAAGTTATGTAAAATTGGGAAAATTTGGACTACCTGCCCTTAACAGGATCGAGAGCGGGACAGATAGACTCTTGGCGCAGTTCATTATAAATATCGGTGGAATATTGTCTGGTCCAGCGGACTTGTTGACATCAACTTGTTTCAGTAGCCAATGACCATGCTCATTTATTTCAAGAGTACTGATATCTGATATACTATGCACCGCACTACTGTGACCCACATCACGAGAAAAACCACTATACTGTGCTTACAAGAAAATTGGACTGAAAATAGTCAGCAAACATGTTGCAGATTACGTCACCGTCATAGGGCTTGCAATCCGGATATCCGCCGATTTTCAAATCCGGATTTTACTTGCTTCATTATCCGGATTTTTCGGATAATACGGATAGTTGAATTTCTATTTTAAAAATTAAATAAAAAGCTGTCAACTGCAAAGTACATAACTGTTATTACGTTATTTATTATTTTTCAACACACTTTCTCACAGAAAATTCATTTTTCTGTGATGTGGATGTGATAGATGAGTCTCTAAAACAGTTGATTGTGAACATGTGGTTTTTATTTTCCTGTAAGCACTAGGCAAACATGCAAACAAGCATACATCTTGCATGCAGCAAGTATGCAGTATGCAAACAAGCATGCAGTATGCAAACAAGCATGCAGTATGCAAACAAGCATGCAGTATGCAAACCAGCATACAATATGCAAACATGCACACCAGCATACACCATTCATGCAGCAAGCATGTAGCAGGCAAGCAAGCATGCAGCATGCAAGCAAGCATGCAGCATGCAGCAGGCATGGTTTCTGTCACGGCTCCGGCGCTGCGGGGCTCCGGCGGTGCCACGCGAGCTTATCGTCGCAGATGTGTTTAACGCTCACCACCGCAGCTTCGGCTTGCTGGCCGGCGAACGAGTGTTACAACAACCTGCTCCTCAACTCGCGGGCCGCCTCGCCCGTCCGCGCCTACGCGATTTTAAATTACACTCTAGGGGTAGGGCAGACAAGACTACGTAAAGTCGGTTTCGGAGCGATTCGTTTCTGTCACTAACTTTTGTAGCCCATCATATTAGGTACTTTTTAAGACAATATTTAAATGTTTGGTTAAAAATGCTATTTTATAGAAATGGCAATAATGCCAAATACAATTATTCCAAATGAAATTCTGCCATCTTCGTAATATGCCAAGTGAAATTGTGCGAAATTTGAACATTGCTAAAGGTAATTATGCCAAATAAAATTCTGCCATCTTAAAAGTATGCCATTGTAAATTCGGAAATACAAACATTCGGCCAAACAATAACTATATTAAATAATTTTTATGCCTTAAAAATATTCGTTTAAAGAAGATTATGCCAAGTGTGTTATGCCAAATAAATTTCGGAGTATCAAGATTCTGCCAGATAGAAGGAACCCATTTATAATGCCTGGGAGGACAAATGCGATGCTTTGGGCATATTTTGCGATTTATCTAAAGCTTTCGATTGCGTTCTTCATGAAACATTAATCAGGAAACTACACCACTACGGAATCCGTAACGCCTCTCTGGATCTTCTTATTTCATATTTGAGTAATAGGATTTAGAGAGTTGATGTTAACGGGTAGAGATCTCCCGGATCCGTAGTAAGAATGGGGGTACCACAGGGCTCAATTCTTGGTCCATTTTTGTTTCTTATTTACATAAATGACTTGCCTCACCTCATAAAGGATAATCATGACATAGTATTGTTTGCAGACGACACTTCTCTTTTATTTAAACTCAAACGTCAGCAGTTAGTTACGAATGATGTTAATAGCGCCCTGGCAAAGGTCGTTAATTGGTTTAATGTTAATAACCTACTCCTAAATGAAAAAAAAACTAAATGTATTAAGTTTACGATACCCCATGTAAGACAAGTGGAAACTACTGTACTAATTAAGGACGAAGAGTGGAAACCGGAAGATAGCACAGTGTTCTTAGGCATAACTTTGGATGCCAAGCTTCAGTGGGGCCCGCATATAGACAAATTGTCAAAAAAACTTAGCTCTGCAGCATACGCCGTTAGAAGGATTCGTGAGTTAACTGATTTAGAGACAGCCCGTTTAGTTTACTTTAGTTATTTCCATAGCGTGATGTCGTACGGTATTCTCTTGTGGGGCAATGCCGCCGATATTCAGACAATATTTGTTTTGCAAAAAAGGGCAATTCGTTCAATTTATAAATTAAGTCCCAGATACTCCCTCAGACAAAAATTTAAAGAGGTTAATGTTCTTACTGTCCCTTCTCAGTTTATTTATGAAAACCTTTTGTACGTACACAAAAATATTAATTTGTTTAAAAAATACAGTGATATCCACAACATAAATACGAGGAACAAACACAAATTTGTTGTTCCTGCAACGAGGCTTAAAAACGCTTGGGGTACGTTCAGATGCCAATGTATACGTTTTTACAATAAACTTCCGAGCCAAATTCAAGCACTAAGCCTAAATAAATTCAAATCGTTTATAAAACGGAAGCTGTGCCTGAAAGCCTACTATCATGTTAATCACTAACTCGAAGATAAAAAGGCTTGGGATTAAGCTGCTCCAATGAAATTTGCTCTGTGAATGTCGAAGCTTCGGACTTCGCTTGTTTATTATTTATTCCTTTCTTATCCTTTTTTATTATTTTTTTCCTTTTTTATTATTTTTTTCCTTTTGTATACAATCTGACATTTAATGTTTTGAGATGTATTTTATTATTTTTTATACACTCCGACATTTAATGTTTTGACATGTATTTTATTATTTTTTACTTTTTTTTTATTATTTTATTTGACATTTACTGATTTGACATGAATACTTATTTTGTTAAGTATTCTACTTTTTTTTTATCAACATTGTGATTTTAATGATTTTTGTGATTTATATTTACATTCTTTTGAATAGAACTTGTTATGAATTTTATATGATTGTTGTGAATGTGGGGACCATGTGGGTCACATTTATATTTTTTGTTAATTTTTTCCCACAACTGTCTGGCAGTTTGAGTACTCTAAGCGACCTACCCAAATGTCCTTTCTTTGGTATTGTTCGTCGTTTCGTTGAGCTCCTTGAGTTATAAGTCGAGCTACGCGTTAACAGACAAACGCTTGCACTGACTGGACAGGTCCACTCAAAACTGTATGGTTCTTTCTTCAAAAGACCATATCAGACACTAATCTGCACAGTCCTCATGTGAATTGAGCAAGATTGTCTGGACTTTAAAAGAGACTATGACCTCTGAGTTTGTTTCGGCTGTTTCTTCTCAGAGTAGTCAGGTACGAAACACCGGCCTCATCTAGTTTTAAAAAATGACGTGTAAAAGTGTTTGTAAAAACCTACTTGCAAAATAAACATCATTTATCATTATAGAAAAGACAGCGCCAACAAATTCTGTGCTCCGTTCAACTGCTGTCGGCTGACTGCAGTTCACTCAGTCGCTTGTTCGCCTCAGCATTATATATACGGGGTTAGCCGCCCCCCGCGCCCCGCACTGCGCACAGATTTTGTTCGCGCTGTCATGGTTTGCGCATCTCCACACAGCTCAGTAGGATATAAAGAGTGACTGTCGGCAGCCGGCTTATATTGGCTTGATTAAAGTCTCCCAGGATCACAAACTTGTCAGCAGAATGCTTAAGGACAATATCCGATAGGTTCTCTGAAAAATTGCCCAACTGGACTGCTAGACAGTGTGATGGATTATTAGTATTAAATATAAATTATTGTTAAGAATATGTGGGTAGGGGCTAAAATATATGTGCTCGGGCTCATTGTATGTGTCAGTCGGATTCAAAGAGTATAGTAATCTATAGGGTGTAAAACACCTCTTAACGAAGCCGAAAGGCAATTGTTCTCTCCGTCATTGCGATCATTTTTTTGTTCTACACCATATCTGGGAACCTTCTAGTTACGGTGATATTGGGGTCAAAGTTCCAACTTTTTGACAAGTTTTTTTTGAAATACAAGTTTTTAATGTAAGATTTTTACTTTTAAAACCTCCACGACCCCCGTACTATTCAAACTATGCATCAGCACAATGTTTTGAGTGCATTACTTTGAGTTCTACCACAAAACATGATTTTTCACCTCAAAAAAAAGTCGTTTCCCAGCAATATTTGTTGTGTAAAGTTACCTAATTTTATGTACAGAATGGGTGGTTGAGTGCTTCGTGATGAGGTGGTTTACACCGTGTATATGGGAGGATTATACTTATAACTGTGAACAGCTGTTTTATTCCTGGACCCGTATCCCGACATCCCGGACCCACTCCAAACACTTCAGGGGCGACGAGGACTTAAAAAAACCTTCGTGTGTGTGTTGTTTTTGTGAGCGTGTTAGCAGCACTAAATATTGAAATGACTGTCGGCAAAATCGGAGAGTTCAAAGTACAATCGGACGACTGGAAATGGTACGTGGAGCGTCTTGAAAATTATTTTTCAATACACTTCCTCGAAAACTGGTCCATAACGCACTACGATTAGGTACAACATGCAATAATGTATTTCACACGCGTGCGTTTTTCTTATACCTATACTTAGTCCAAATTGGTTCAATGCCTATAGTCTAAGCCTTAGAAAATGAAAAAAAAGCATTCACCTTAGACTCTAAGGTGAATGCTTTTTTTTCATTTTTGCCTTGAATTCAGAACACAAATAAATGTTAATTTGTGTATAAAAATAACTATTGGTTTTTAATAATCATGTTTATCTATGATATTCTATTTATAAACACAATTTCAATATTCAAAAAATATTTATTAACATACATATTATTAACAACATAATATTTATTTGTGTTCTGAATTCAAAATATAAAATAAATCTATTTTTTATATTAGGCTGTTTAACGGATTCATACCTTTGCCTCTCCTTCAACCTGGCGAAAGCAGAGCGCGAAAAAAAAAAAGAAAATTAAAATCATAGTTTCTAAGTTCCTGACAAAAATATTTTTCGTTATATTTTATTTCATTTCTTCAAAAGTGTATTGAAAAACGTCGTTTGATGCACGTGGACATTATATAAACCCAGCACAAAGATTATTTGAATAAGTAACGGCCGTCATGGAAAAACACCTGCAGCCCAAACCGAGTGTGAGTTTGGAACATGGCTGGAAGAAAGTATTCGGGATCGTTTTGTGTGCGGGATAAGCAGTGAGATAATAAAACAGCGTTTTTTCGCCGAGGATAAAATAGAAATATCTTAAATTATCTCCGACAGTGTGTAGCAACTCTTCTGTGGTAGGGTTATGCAGCAAATAATGACAATAGTCAAAATCATCAGAGAAGACTTCTTCAATTAACGGCAGTGCTCTTTTAGCACACCTATTACTCATTATAGCGAGTTTATTTTTAGGTTTTGGTCGAGAAACGCCTACTGGATTTTTTGAGGCAACATTACCCAGGTGTGAAATTGATGCCAGTGATCATAGCCAAGTTGATAATCTACAATCGATAACGCTGGTTACTGTAGAAAACTAATCAAATTTATGGGAATGACATCATCTTAACGTTAAATCACGTGATCAACAGAAACGAATATAAAATTCGTAGACAAGATTACATCGTTCAAAACGATAGAATAGAATATCGTTTCTACAATGTTGATCGCTGTCCCCGCCGTACCCGATCGGGTACGGTGCATTGTTATTTTAATTGTGTCTGTAATTGCGGGTATCGAAGAGCTACAGTGTAGGTTTTTCTACAGACATTATAGAACGAATGATCGCCTCAGTCTTGTCAACTTGGCCACCAATTTAGCGCTTTCTACAATCACTTACGCCGAGGTGTTTACGATTGTAGAAAGAGAATCAATACGAAATGTTTGTAACTTGGCTAGGCTAGGTATATATATACTCCGGGTCCCAACGAACACAGATGGTATAAATAAATCTCTGGACTTGAAAACGTTGGGTAAAAACAAACCTAACAATAGTGACCGGCCTGTCAATAAACCCATACATAGTAACAAAAGCTGCTTTCTCCCTTTACCTATGGAACAAAAATAAATTGCATAACCCGGCCATTAACAAACTAACAAAGCCTCGTTAAGTCCCCAGCCGTGCCCGATCGGGCACGGTGCGTTGTTATTTTAATTGTGTCTGTAATTGCGGGTATCTAAGTGCTACACTACCGTTATTAAAGAGGTCTAAAACAGCGCGAGATGATAGTCCTAGTAAAATATCATTAGTTGATATCTTTAGCCCAGGAGCACTAATACATTTTTTATTTAGGAACAGTAATGAACTTTTCCCGCAGGCTTAAACTACAAGGATGGCAATGTAGGCATACATTATAAGCCCTTACAAAATGGTGCGGGATAAACTCCGCCCCTGGGCCCCCCCACTGACGCAGAGTCTCTGGCCTGAGCTCGTGGAGGACGTGGTGAGCACTCTGTTCCCTTCGCGAGGGGAACATCCACCCCCGCCTATGGCTCCGCCACCTGCGATGCTGGAAGCGGACCAACAGGACGACGACGACAACGCTTCAGAAGTGACTGGGGTAGACCTGAGAGTGGCGGTACACAGGCTCAGTGCCAAAAATACCGCCCCGGGACCCGACGGCTTGCCTGGCAAAGCCTGGGTCCTGGCTTCGGAGGCTCTCGGGCCCCGACTGGAGGGGCTCCTTAGCGCATGCTTGGAGAGAGGCCAGTTCCCGCTTCGTTGGAAGACGGGGAAGCTGGTCCTCATCCGGAAGCCGGGGCGCCCTGCGGACTCTCCGTCCGCATACCGGCCCGTGGTGCTGCTCGACGAGGTGGGCAAGCTCTTTGAAAGAGTCATTGCAAACCGCCTCGCCGAGCACCTTGCGGGGACTGGGCCGGACCTTGCGGAACACCAGTATGGTTTCCGCAAGGGGCGCTCTACGGTGGATGCCATCATGCGCGTGAGAGCCCTCACGACGGGGGATGCGGTGTCTAGGGGGGGGGTTGTCTTGGCGGTGTCTCTCGACATCGCCAACGCCTTCAACTCCATGCCCTGGAGCTGCATTAGGGAGGCACTCCGGTATCACCGGGTGCCGACCTACCTCCGTCGAGTGGTCGGGGACTATCTGACGGACAGAGCCGTCATCTACCCCGGTCGCAGCGGAGAATGGAACCGGCGAGAGATGTCGTGCGGTGTTCCGCAGGGTTCGGTCCTAGGGCCGTCCTTGTGGAACATCGGTTACGACTGGGTGCTGCGCGCCGACCTCCCTAGTGGTGTCAGCGTAGTTTGCTACGCCGACGACACGCTGGTGCTGGCCCAGGGGAGGTCGCACGAGGCGGCGGCCGAAGCGATGACACGCGGGGTTGCGACAGTCGTTGAGAGGATCCGGCAACTGGGTCTCGAGGTGGCTTTGCACAAGTCCGAGGCCATGTGCTTTCATGGGTCTCGGAATGCGCCACCTCCGGGATCCTTACTCACGGTAGGAGGGGTATCCATCGGTGTCGAGTCGACTTTGAAGTACCTAGGACTCGTCCTCGACAGCCGGTGGAACTTCGTGGAGCACTTCCGACGTTTGGCCCCCAAACTGGAACGGACTGGGGCTGCCTTCAGGCGGCTCCTGCCCAACCTGGGGGGGCCGAACGCCTCCTGCCGGAGGCTCTACGTGGGAGTCGTGCGGTCCATGGCCCTTTACGGGGCCCCGGTGTGGGCGCGTTCTTTGAAGCGGCGTGCCGCCCACTACCTGAACGCGCCCCAAAAGGTGGTAGCCGTAAGGCTGGCCCGGGCGTACCGCACAATCTCCCGCGAGGCAGCGAGCCTCCTTGCCGGATTGCCGCCATGGGATCTGGAGGCAATAGTCCTCGCGCGCCTACATGAATGGCGCGCGGAGGCGCTACGCCGGGGGGAAACTCCACTGCCGCGGCAAATTGTCGCTCAGCGGACAGACTTCCGGCGGGATCTCATGGCGACATGGAGAGAGCGACTGTCGCAACCCCGTGCAGGGCACGCCACGATAGTGGCGATAAGTCCCCTCTTTGAGGAGTGGCTTGAGCGACGCCACGGCGTCCTCACCTTCCGCCTGACGCAGGTCCTCACCGGGCACGGTGTGTTCGGGAGGTTCCTGCACCGAATCGGGCGGGAGGAAACGTCCGGGTGCTTCCACTGTGAGGATCGACCGGAGGACACGGTGCAGCACACGGTGGAGGTGTGCCCCGCGTGGGCAGAGCACCGCCATGTCCTCGAAGCGGCGATTGGCGGCGGCGACCTCTCGCGTCCGGCCCTGGTGCAAGCCATGGTCCGGAGCGAGACGGAATGGGACGCCGTCACCTCCTTCTGCGAAGCAGTAATGCTAGAGAAGGAGGTGGCGGAACGTGAGAGGGAGCGAACCTCTCAACGTCCCGGCCGCCGCGGGAGACGCCCCGGGCGTCGGGGGCCACCACCACGTGGCCCCCGGCCACCGTAGGCGCGGGCCTGTGGACGGTGAGCTATGGGCTAGCTCGCCGTCCGTCCGTCTCATGACGACAGGCCGTGTCGACGGCGCGTTCGTGTTCCACGCGCGCCTCAAAGAGAGTCAGCAAAAAGGAAGGGGTCCGCAAGGACCGATGCCTGCCGGGGTTGCGGGACTATTCGAAAGAGATACCGTGGCCCCGGAACACAAAGGGCGATGATGGAACATGGATGGGTTTTAGTCAGTAAAAGTCTGACACTCCCTCCTGCTCCGCCCAGAGCGGGAGGGGTTATTTGATGATTTCCCATCCGAAAAAAAAAAAAAAAAAAAAAAAAAAAAGGCATACATTATAAAGAGCCGTAAAAAAAACAACACATAACGAATTCTTGCGAGGCCACAACAATGAAAGCGGAGGCGGAGCAACCGGAGGATCCATTATCATTAAATTCAAACATGGAAATAGTCCATATGATCGGAGATGGTAACTCTTGTTTATGGCCATCGCGCACCAAGTAAACGCCATAATTTTCCTGACGTTTGACCAACACATGATAAGAAGATACCTGGATAAATATGTTGAGGGAAACCAGAAACGCTGGAAACCTGCCGACTACCACAAACCAAGGAAACGCAGATGAGCAAAGGAAAAAATATATCGAACAACAATACAAAGCTGGCGTCTGGGGTGGTGAAGATACCATCATTGCAGCAGCCGAGTAACGTAACAGTTTACAGGACACAGTACTGGAGAAAAAATATCAGACTGTAAAATATTGCTGCGGATATTATTATTCTGAACCACAAGAGGGAGAAAAACAAAAAACAAAAAAAAAAAAACAAAAAAAAAGGTCGACACTGTATAATAAATATGCTGAAATTCAACGAGAAATCAATGCACAAATCCGAGCTTGAATTCAACCACAGGAATTACGAATATAGCCGACTCCAAAGTGAGGTAAAAAAGCCAACCTCAGGTATGAATTCTACAAAACAAGAAAAATGAACAACTAGTCCCATGGGATTCCCATAAGATTATCATGAAATCAGTAGCGGCAAAGTTTCTTATAAGTAGGCCAATCAGATCCAGAGAACATAGAATCTTCCTCGCAAAACTGCAAAAAGTCAAGTTTATCTGAAACTGCTACCCTAGAGAAGCATTTGCAATCAACAACACAATCTGCAAAATATAAGAAATAAAGTAGAGAAGAAAAAATGCGAAATATTTTTTAGAAACCTATGCAGAACTCATCCATCACAACGAATGAGAACCACATACGATTTATACAGGAGACATAAAATGAACATGAAGTGCAACAACAAACAACGTTTTATACCCATGTCAAGGTAGGAGGAAGAGATTTAATATTAAAAAAGTCAGCAGGCCCACACATAGAACTCCTACGCAATGAGAACCCATCATCATCTGCTTAGCCTTTCCCAACTATGTTGGGGTCGGCTTCCAGTCTAACCGGATGCAGCTGAATACCTGTATTTTACATGGAGCGACTGCCTATCTGACCTCCACAACCCAGTTAGTACTGGGTAATACGATATCCCTTGGTAAGACTGGTTGTCAGACTTTTTGGGTCACTGACTACCTGTAACGACTGTCAAAGATCTACAAATGACAGCCGGGACCAACGGCTTAACGTGCTTTCCGAGGCACGGAGGAAACCCGGTATGTAATGGGTGGTCACCCATCCACAGACCAACCTAGGCAAGCACGGCTTAACCTAAAGATCGACCCGAGCGGCTGCTATTATTTAGCCACGGGCTCCTCCTACGCAATGAGAACCCATCAGACGTAAAAGAAGAACTATCAGAAGAGGAAATAAGTGATATCATTAAAAGCATGAGCAACGGCAAAGCACCAGGTACTGACAAGGTGGTGTCCAAGCTGTTCAAAGCCTTGCCAACAGAAATGCTAACGGAAATTATAAAACACAGGCAGGCAGTATGGGTAAGCACACCACAGCGTATATACCGATGTTTTGAAACAAAACGATCCAAATTCCAGTGCCTAAAAAAGCAAAGCCATATACGGAATCAGTGACTACAGAAAGTTATCTATGTGTAACGTGGGATATAGGATATATGCGAGTTTTTTTCTAAGCAAACTGGATGCTTCAATAAAAGAACTAGGAAACGACTAATCAGCCTTTCTTTGCAATAGATCGACCGGCGACCATATGTACTACACACTTAGGAGAATTATTGACGAGGAACGGAGAGCAGGCTCAAAAACCAATATGTTGGCGTTAGACATCGAAAAAGCTTGGACTCAAACTCTCACAGAGACATTCTAGTTACGAGTATTAGAACTAACAAATAGAATTATTAAGGCATGCATGAATGAATTCACGATAAAATGGTTTGGACAGCAAACAGAATCGACGCACAAAGACAAGGGAGGCAAACAGTGATGTCCGCTATCCCCACGACTATTCACCAAAGTAATGAACAACATTCTCAGAACATTAGAAGAAAAATTAGAATGCCTTCGTCTAGACCAGGACTATGAGATTCAACTCCCTATTATACCGTCTTTTGCAGATGACTTGATAATAGTAAAAAATAATCTCAGTGAACCGGATGAAATAGTCACCAAAATCAAACCGTTACTGGAATCAGTCGGACTACACGTTAATGAAACGAAAACAAAACTAGTAATCAGAAACCCACACAGCACCGAAACCCGAAGTCTTATTAGAATTGAAGGAACCAGTATTCAACCGGTAGACGAAATTAAGTAGCTAGGCACGTATATACCATCGACACTTAATAGAAACAACACAGTTAACGCCAGATGTAAACAAGCGATGCGTAACTCTAAGGCCTTAAGGCCGTCTACGCCAAGCAAAGTAGGTATTTAACGCTACCACCCTTTACGCGAAACGAGTCGTGCACACGCGTCGCCGACTTGAACCCAAAGCTGAGCGAAGTGTCACAGTATAGGTAAGCGTGTCGTGTAGGCAGTAGGTCAACTTATTTTATTAAATTGTCAGCTTGATTTATTATAATAGGTAGTAATTGCGAAAAGCTAACATTTAAATGTAATAAATTAATTTGAATAGATATTGTAAATGCAAATTGCTGCAAGTCGTAATTTATTCAATTATTTGTGTACCAGACGGGTGGACTCGTGTTTGGAAATTCAAAAACTATAACGGAACCAAATCTGAGCCACTAACCGCCCTGTACCGAAAGTTCCGGGTGTAAACGTTAGCTTCGTGGAACGGAGAGGTGGGTTTGGAAAATACTGCACTATTATTGTAGATGGAGAAGAAAGGAAACACTATTTGACTATGGTAAGACACTACAAGCAGACAATACTGGAAAACTGAGCTGAAACTATAATCGGAAAGAACTGTTAACTATTCCGATATCGAAACGAAACTGACTGCTTGAATATCGTAAACAAAACTGACTGTTCCAATGTCGAAAACAAAACTTACTATGCGGTGCCTGCGCTGTGCTTTCATACTATTAGCAGACACACAAAAAATATTCGCGAATCCTCTAGCGGTGTGTTGTGTAGTATTTGTTCGCTAGACAATCTTTTAATTCATACAAAAAGCATGAACAAAAAACATTAACAAAAAAATACAAAGGAAACTATAAACAAAAGGATAATAAATAACTCGAACGGAAGAAGGAAGTAGGTACTTTACGCTCTCGGCGTACGGTCGAAATTAAATTAACATTTCTCGATGTTTTTTATAAGTAGTTTGCGTACGCGCACCTGTGACGAGACTATTCTCGAGGGAATTTGTACCTACTTACTTTTAAAACTAATAATAACAGAAAGTACTCGACAAAGAATCACAAACACGGCAATAGCGTACTTTCTCGAACGTTATTTCTATAGACTATATAAAAACACTGTTTGAGACACTTGTCGCGAACAATTTGACTAGGTTTCTTACATTGTTTTTATATCACGAAGAGACACATGCTTTATTTGTTGTATGTGTCACCGTAAAATTGTAAATACCGTTAGATTATAATCTATCTCGTGAGATTGTAAACTTGTTCGTTGAGGAATTCCCTCGACTGTCTATGGTCTCCATCATCAGACCAATGGCACTTACAACCTATATGGGTGCAAAGTTCTCATCAATAGAAATGAATTAAATCCAAACACAAGGTAGCTACTGTAAAACGTTGAGGAGTTCCTTTGACTGTCTTTCGTCTTTATCATCAGACCCCTAAAGATGACCACAACCCATTTAGGTGTAAAGTTCTCATCAATACAAATTAATCAAGCCCAAACACCAGGTAATTATTGTGAATCGTTGAGGAGTGCCCTCGACTGTCTTCGGGTTCCATCATCAGATCGAGTCCAGACTTTCTTTAAGTAGTAGTGCTCTAAAATACTCAATGAACAAAAAAACAAACGCACTAGTCGCACTACGATGTTCAAAGGTTCCCCTCGATTTTTCTGAGATGCCATCATCAGATCCCAGTTTCATGGTCATGGTACTACTTTTGGAATATCTTCTTTCCAACAAAAAAAGAATTATCTAAATCGGTTCATAAACGACGAAGTTATCCTACGGTCAAATTGTGAAACCTCCTCCTTTTTTTAAGTCGGTTAAAAAAGACTGTACTGTTATAATTACACTACGTTCTTTAAATAAATCGTTCGATAAATCGACGGGACAGCCGTGCGCCAGCAAAAGGGACATAGGTCCTACCTCGTCAAGGCCTGGCGGGCGACTGAATCCACGTGCGCAAGCCGTTTTCTTATATAATAATTTATTATTAAAAGGATTAAATTGTTTTGAAAAAATTAACCACAAATAATCGTTCTATATGTTATTAACTTTGCTTAGATATTTTTTTTGGAAGTAAAACTTTCATATTCTCCAAGTAAAATAAGAAAAACATAAAAAAATATTCGAATTAGGCTCCTGTTCGGATTTTTTTTTCATCGAGTGAAGTTTTTGATATCATGTTTTGAACCACAAATTATCTTAGTAAATATAGTCAACTATAATATCTATTTTTTTTGGCTTTAAAAAATCACTATTTCTTTGTTTACTATTGAATCAAAGTTATGTAAAATTGGGAAAATTGGGACTACCTGCCCTTAATATACTTCATTAAAAACACGAAAATGGAGTGGAAGATCGCGCATCTTATCTATTAATGGTTAAAGAACCTGCAATGACATACGATCTTAAAGCAGCGGCACTCATAAAAGCAAACCGATCGAAACTCAGAAGACGCGAAAGACCCTTTCTTAAAGATATTATAAAGAGTATGCGAAACCCCCCGAACAAAAAACACGCGAAATTCTTATGGGAAAAATAATTAGGTACCAAAATAATTAAATGCCTACGGTTATGCTACTACGGGCACATCCTCCGACGACCAGAGCCTCACTTTCTACACGCAGCTATTAGATACAAGGCAAAACGGTTAAAAGTAGGAAGACCAATATATACATAAATGGAACGAGTCACCCCAACAAGACATGGAATATTCCAATAAAAGCAAAGAAGAATGGATTCAGTTGGCAGCAGATAGAAAAAAAATCAGCTACCCAGGAAATATATCTTAGCGAAACATTTACTGACAGTGAAACAAATACTACTGACGATGAAACATATACGCGAACAATAATATTTTCAAATATAGCCGTGTCAAATCGAATGGAATCGCAACCACCAGAAACGAACATGACTCTCCAATGATACAAGAGACCAATCAAACGAAGGTCAAAACACCAATGCTCATTCCTATGGATTATACCTGTCTTTACCATTATTCCTATATTGGCTCTAGGCTGCATAGTCGGCTGATTGTGCCCGACTGGCTGCGGTTGGTCGGGCTTCCTTTCCCATCCCAGAGCATGTCTTTCCTTACAAAATAGTGCCCCCTGGTGTATCAGGCTTGTCCGGGTCAGGCTTGCTCCTTGCTGGGTGTGGTGCTCAATCATCAATCAATCATCATCATCAATGTGTCATTAGTCATCTCGGAAGTTTGCGTTTCTTTGTTGAGAGTGTGGACTTTTATGTCCTTGCAATAGATCGATGTCTGGAAGTCATTATTTGAAGCTTAAGGTCGAATCTTGTAATGCTTGGATTTATGTTTGCTCGATGATGATGGTGTGCTACTTTTTTTGCCAGGCGTTATGCAGATCGTTTTACATGTATTATGTATTTATTTATGCTATACTTATACTTTATATTCATCATTCATAATACTATTTATCATCCTTTTTATTTGTTTCTATGTTTACACTCAAAAAATCGATCTAAATATGATTCATTAACTTAAAAATATCTGAAATAAAATATTAGAACTCATAATTTTCATGTTGTGACACTTACACCTGCGTTTTCGGTCAATAAAAAGTGTGCGATTTAATTAACCTAAACTTCAAGGGGCTAACTTCCGAAAAACCCTAGCAATTAATTCAATCACGGAGTAAGATTTTCAGTACAAACTTCAATCCTGAACTTCTTTAAACACCCTTTTGAGGTGTTCCTTTAAAAAACCTATTTAGGCAAATATCATTATTTACAACTACACATTTGCCTCATGGCCTACCAAAAAAAAACCGGCGAAGTGCGAGTCGGACTCGCGCACGAAGGGTTCCGTACCATTATCTATACATTAGACAAAACGGCAAAAAAATCACGTTTGTTGTATGGGAGCCCCCCTTAAATATTAATTTTATTCTGTTTTTAGTATTTGTTGTTATAGCGGCAACAGAAATACATCATCTGTGAAAATTACAACTGTCTAGCTGTCACTGTTCATGAGATACAGCCTGGTGACAGACAGACGGACAGACGGACAGACAGACGGACAGACAGCGAAGTCTTAGTAATTGGGTTCCGTTTTTACCCTTTGGGTACGGAACCCTAAAAAAGCTTAGATTCATCTGACGAAATGTGAAATACGATTGCCCGACTTCCATATGCGTTAAACTATTTAGTATACCAACATGATTGTCATTGTTTATTATTTACTAGCTTCTGCCCGCGACTTCGTACGCGGATCCTGTTGCTTATGCCAGCGACAACGGGGTCGTCAAAATCGAAGATCTGAAACGTCTGATGTCGAATTTTAAGAGCCCGGGGACGGGAATACAACGGGATGCGCGAGACATTCCAGATATTTCATTTTTGTAAGTCAACAGGAAATGCCCATCAGACTAAACATTTTTATAAGTCAACAGGAAATGCCCATCAGACCAAACAACACTTGCTAAGACCTTCTCATTCCTATGTATTATGGTGTAGCTGGGCTCTTGGAGTTCCACAACAGGTGTTCAAGACCTTCGAGGTGTTCCAGATCTTCAAATTTATTCTCACAGCCGAAAATGCTCATCACGTAGAACAATTTTTGCTATGGTACCATTTTTGTATCTCTTATAGTTCAGCCGGTCTGTTGCGGTTCTGCATCAGGTGTTTGTTTCCAAGATAAAAGTCAACAGGAAATGCCCATCAGACCAAACAACACTTGCTAAGACGTCATTCCTATTATACGTTATGGTGTTGCTGGGCTCTTGGAGTTCCACAACAGGTGTTCCAGATCTTCGATTTTTATAAGTCAACAGAGAGTGCTCATCAGATTGAACAACTTTTGCTAAGACGTCATTACTATATGTGTTATGGTGTAGCTGGGCTCTCGGAGTTCCACAACAGGTGTTCCAGATCTTCGATTTTTATAAGTCAACAGAGAGTGCTCATCAGATTGAACAACTTTTGCTAAAACGTCATTCCTATATATATGTAAGTGTAGCTAGGCTCTTGGAGTACCACATCAGGTGTTCCAGATCTTCAAATTTATTCTCTCAGCAGAAAATGCCCATCACGTGGAACAATATTTGCTATGGTACCATTTTTGTATCTCTTATAGTTCAGCTGGTCTGTTGTGGTTCTGCATCAGGTGTTCAAGTTTCCAAGATAAATTATAGCCTATATCTTGCCCAGACTTAATACCTATACAACAACAAAAAAATCATTCAAATCCGTCCAGTAGTTCCGAAGATTAGCGTGTACAAACAAACAGACAAACAGACATACAGACAAACAGACAAACAGACAGATTTTTTTTTTTGTATTCGTGCTCTATTACTGTTTCTAAACCCCCCTCAATTATTTATTTTTTAATATATTCAATGTACAGACACAGCTTTTCTACTGTTTTATCTATACATATAATAAAACAGTAGAAAAACTGTGTCTGTACATTGAATATATTAAAAAATAAATAATTGAGGGGGGTTTAGAAACAGTAATAGAGCACGAATCCAAAAAAAAAAGTCTGTCTGTTTGTCTGTTTGTCTGTTTGTCTGTTTGTTTGTACACGCTAATCTTCGGAACTGCTGGACGGATTTGAATGATTTTTTTGTTGTTGTATAGGTATTAAGTCTGGGCAAGATATAGGCTATAATTTATCTTGGAAACTTGAACACCTGATGCAGAACCACAACAGACCAGCTGAACTATAAGAGATACAAAAATGGTACCATAGCAAAAATTGTTCCACGTAATGGGCATTTTCTGCTGAGAGAATAAATTTGAAGATCTGGAACACCTGATGTGGAACTCCAAGAGCCCAGCTACACTTACATAATATATAGGAATGACGTTTTAGCAAAAGTTGTTCAATCTGATGAGCACTCTCTGTTGACTTATAAAAATCGAAGATCTGGAACACCTGTTGTGGAACTCCAAGAGCCCAGCTACACCATAACACATAGGAATGACGTCTTAGCAAGTGTTGTTTGGTCTGATGGGCATTTCCTGTTGACTTTTATCTTGGAAACAAACACCTGATGCAGAACCGCAACAGACCGGCTGAACTATAAGAGATACAAAATGGTACCATAGCAAAAATTGTTCTACGTGATGAGCATTTTCTGCTGTGAGAATAAATTTGAAGATCAGGAACACCTCGAAGGTCTTGAACACCTGTTGTGGAACTCCAAGAGCCCAGCTACACCATAACACATAGGAATGACGTCTTAGCAAGTGTTGTTTGGTCTGATGGGCATTTCCTGTTGACTTATAAAAATGTTTAGTCTGATGGGCATTTCCTGTTGACTTACAAAAATGAAAGATCTGGAACGTCTCGAATCGTCTCGCGCATCCCGTTGTATTCCCGACCCCGGGCTCTTAAAATTTGATATCAGACGTTTCAGATCTTCGATTTTGACGACCCCGTTGTCGCTGGCATAAGCAACAGGATCCGCGTACGAAGTCGCGGGCAGAAGCTAGTTATATGTATAGATAGATATAGATGAAATTAGTGATAGCTTTGATTTCCACATCAGATGTTTCTGATCTTCAATTTTTATAAGTCAACAGGAAATGCCCATCAGATTGAACAACTTTTGCTAAGACGTCATTACTATATGTGTTATGGTGTAGCTGGGCTCTCGGAGTTCCACAACAGGTGTTCCAGATCTTCGATTTTTATCTATACATATAATAAAACAGTAGAAAAACTGTGTCTGTACATTGAATATATTAAAAAATAAATAATTGAGGGGGGTTTAGAAACAGTAATAGAGCACGAATCCAAAAAAAAAAGTCTGTCTGTTTGTCTGTTTGTCTGTTTGTCTGTTTGTCTGTTTGTTTGTACACGCTAATCTTCGGAACTGCTGGACGGATTTGAATGATTTTTTTGTTGTTGTATAGGTATTAAGTCTGGGCAAGATATAGGCTATAATTTATCTTGGAAACTTGAACACCTGATGCAGAACCACAACAGACCAGCTGAACTATAAGAGATACAAAAATGGTACCATAGCAAAAATTGTTCCACGTAATGGGCATTTTCTGCTGAGAGAATAAATTTGAAGATCTGGAACACCTGATGTGGAACTCCAAGAGCCCAGCTACACTTACATAATATATAGGAATGACGTTTTAGCAAAAGTTGTTCAATCTGATGAGCACTCTCTGTTGACTTATAAAAATCGAAGATCTGGAACACCTGTTGTGGAACTCCAAGAGCCCAGCTACACCATAACACATAGGAATGACGTCTTAGCAAGTGTTGTTTGGTCTGATGGGCATTTCCTGTTGACTTTTATCTTGGAAACAAACACCTGATGCAGAACCGCAACAGACCGGCTGAACTATAAGAGATACAAAATGGTACCATAGCAAAAATTGTTCTACGTGATGAGCATTTTCTGCTGTGAGAATAAATTTGAAGATCAGGAACACCTCGAAGGTCTTGAACACCTGTTGTGGAACTCCAAGAGCCCAGCTACACCATAACACATAGGAATGACGTCTTAGCAAGTGTTGTTTGGTCTGATGGGCATTTCCTGTTGACTTATAAAAATGTTTAGTCTGATGGGCATTTCCTGTTGACTTACAAAAATGAAAGATCTGGAACGTCTCGAATCGTCTCGCGCATCCCGTTGTATTCCCGACCCCGGGCTCTTAAAATTTGATATCAGACGTTTCAGATCTTCGATTTTGACGACCCCGTTGTCGCTGGCATAAGCAACAGGATCCGCGTACGAAGTCGCGGGCAGAAGCTAGTTATATGTATAGATAGATATAGATGAAATTAGTGATAGCTTTGATTTCCACATCAGATGTTTCTGATCTTCAATTTTTATAAGTCAACAGGAAATGCCCATCAGATTGAACAACTTTTGCTAAGACGTCATTACTATATGTGTTATGGTGTAGCTGGGCTCTCGGAGTTCCACAACAGGTGTTCCAGATCTTCGATTTTTATAAGTCAACAGAGAGTGCTCATCAGATTGAACAACTTTTGCTAAAACGTCATTCCTATATATATGTAAGTGTAGCTAGGCTCTTGGAGTACCACATCAGGTGTTCCAGATCTTCAAATTTATTCTCTCAGCAGAAAATGCCCATCACGTGGAACAATATTTGCTATGGTACCATTTTTGTATCTCTTATAGTTCAGCTGGTCTGTTGTGGTTCTGCATCAGGTGTTCAAGTTTCCAAGATAAATTATAGCCTATATCTTGCCCAGACTTAATACCTATACAACAACAAAAAAATCATTCAAATCCGTCCAGTAGTTCCGAAGATTAGCGTGTACAAACAAACAGACAAACAGACAAACAGACAAACAGACAAACAGACAGAACTTTTTTTTTGGATTCGTGCTCTATTACTGTTTCTAAACCCCCCTCAATTATTTCTTTTTTAATATATTCAATGTACAGACACAGTTTTTTTACTGTTTTATTATATGTATAGATAGCATATTTCTGTAGTGTTGTGTGTTTTTATTATTATACTAGCTTCTGCCCGCGACTTCGTACGCGGAACCTGTTGCTTATGCCAGCGACAACGGGGTCGTCAAAATCGAAGATCTGAGACGTCTGAGGTCGAAGCGCAATTCTCTATCCGTGAACGTCTCCAACTCGCGAGAGAATGCGTGACGATCAAGATCAGCAGTCAGTCGCGCATCACGTTCCCCACTTGTCTCTAGATACCTAGAAGTCGATGTGTATATACGCTGAGAACTCAAGCGTAATTCTCTTTCCGTGAACGTCTCCAACTCGCGCGACAAAGCATACGTTCACGATCAGCGGTCAGTCGCGCATCATATTCTTCACTGCTCTCTAGAGACCTGGATGTAGATGCGTAAATACGCTGAGAACGCAGGCGTGCTTCGCGATCCGAAGAGGTTTCCACGGAGCGAGTTCAAGCCTGATGTTCTCGAACAGCATCAAGTCCGTCCTGACGCTCTTCGGTAGATTCTTGGGATCTTATGATCCTCAATCTTTTAGCTCTTTTGGAACATTGGGAAAGATTTGACCTCTTTCTAGGCATGGTTATAGTTTTATTAAAATCTAAGTGACTTCTCCGCTAAAAATAAAAGGGAGTTTTGGCCAGTAGAGTCAATATTTCAATGATATACCTACCATAGTCATCGAAAATCAGTCCTAAACTGTTACCACCTTCACCACGTGGAGGTACTCCCAGCTTATGTTATTTTATAATTATACATTAAATTATTAATAGCTTTGATTTCCACATCAGATGGTTCTTCTGATCTTCGATTTTTATAAGTCAACAGGAAATGCCCATCAGACCGAACAACTTTTGCTAAGACGTCATTCCTATATGTGTTATGGTGTAGCTGGGCTCTTGGAGTGCCACAACAGATGTTCCAGGTCTTCGATTTTTATAAGTCAACAGAGAGTGCTCATCAGATTGAAAAACTTTTGCTAAACCGTCATTCCTATATATGTTATAGTGTCGCTGGGCTTTGGAGTTCCACAACAGGTGTTCCAGATCTTCAAAGTTATTCTCACAGCAGAAAATGCTCTTCACGTAGAATAATTTTTGCTATGGCACCATTTTTGTATCTCTAATACGTTAGCTGGTCTGTTGCGGTTCTGCATCAGGTGTTCCATTTTCCAAAATAAATCTTAGCCTATATGTTGCCCAGACTTAGTACCTATACAACAAAAAAAATGCCCATCAGACCGAACAACTTTTGCTAAGACGTCATTCCTATAATTATGTGTTATTGGAGTTCCACATCAGGTGTTCCAGATCTTCAAATTTATTCTCTCAGCAGAAAATGCCCATCACTTGGAACAATTTTTGCTATGGTACCATTTTTGTATCTCTTATAGTTTAGCTGGTCTGTTGCGGTTCTGCATCAGGTGTTTGTTTCCAAGATAAAAGTCAACAGGAAATGCCCATCAGACCGAACAACTTCTGCTAAGACGTCATTCCTATATGTGTTATGGTGTAGCTGGGCTCTCGGAGTTCCACAACAGGTGTTCCAGATCTTCGATTTTTATAAGTCAACAGAGAGTTCTCATCAGATTGAACAACTTTTGCTAAAACGTCATTCCTATATATGTAAGTGTAGCTGGGCTCTTGGAGTTCCACATCAGGTGTTCCAGATCTTCAAATTTATTCTCTCAGCAGAAAATGCCCATCACGTGGAACAATTTTTGCTATGGTACCATTTTTGTATCTCTTATAGTTCAGCTGGTCTGTTGTGGTTCTGCATCAGGTGTTCAAATTTCCAAGATAAATTATAGCCTATATCTTGCCCAGACTTAATACCTATACAACAACAAAAAAATCATTCAAATCCGTCCAGTAGTTCCGAAGATTAGCGTGTACAAACAAACAGACAAACAGACAAACAGACAAACAGACAAACAGACACAATTTTTTTTTTGGATTCGTGCTCTTTTACTGTTTCTAAACCCCCCTCAATTATTATTTTTTTAATATATTCAATGTACAGACAAAGTTTTTCTACTGCTTTATTATATGTATAGATATTTATTCATGTTTATTTACAAAAAAATAACATTACTGTAACTGTATACTAACAACAAACATCTTTAGAGTTCCGTAGCAAAGTAACAAAACGGAACGGAACACCGAGAATCACTTCGGTGTATGTTCGTATGGCTCACACTCTCTGAATCTTCTCTGAAACTATTAATTAAATTCTGTCTGTCTTTATTAAGTAGAGGTCCCTAAAGGTAGATACCTATTAATTTATATTTATTTATGTAGAAACTTATCGAAACAAAAGTACATAAATAAAATGATTAACGAATACCAAAACATGTTTACCACCGCAGCAGTTTCTAATTCTTAGGTGGGTTCTGAATTTCGTAAATTGGTAAAGAATACTTATATTTTGCTGTTTTCTTATGTAAATAATTGCAAATTATTATTTAAATTGCTTTGCCCCTTCCCAAAGTTTCAAATTCCTGTTGTTTTAATTTCCATACTACCAGTCCTATCCAAAGTCTTCGAAAGTGTTGTTAATAATCAACTATCTCATTACCTTTCCTCTAAAACCCTGCTTAGTCTTATAACAGTCTAGATTTCGTCCTGACCATAGCACTGTATCAGCCCTACTTAAAATAAATGTTGCCATCCGATTGGTCAGGGAAACCCGCCTCTTTACGGTGTTTGTTGTATTGGACTTTAGCAGTGCTTTTAATTTAGATGATTTTCCTCTTAGGTATCCTTTCCTCTCTAAACATATATGCGACTGCTTGATTTCGTATCTTCAGGGTCGCTCGCAGTTGAAACATCTGCCACCAATAATGCGATTGTGTTGGGTTAACTAACTGTCCAAAACTTTTAACCCACTGACTGGTGTTTTGAAGATCATTATTGATGGCATCGATAGGAAACTCTTAGAGTTTGAAATGGCTATAAATTTTTATCTTAAATGTTTTAATTTAATTTACCCTGTTTTGTATTTTCTACACACTGTGTCTACATTTGTAATTCAACTTTCCTCTTGCAGGTCGGCTGGAAGTGATTTCTTATTCATGAAATAAGCAGTACCTTTGTGCCCTTTGTTCCAAATCCTATTATTTTTCTAAATTCAAGACTGAGGGCGTCACCTCAGTGTCAAGAACAGACCTATCGACCTACGTCACACGCCTTTCACTCGCGCTATTGGTTAATATTGTTCCCGATGACCCCTCTCCTTGACTCTTGTACACGACATATTTTTGAATACATTCAATTTTGCTTTTGGACTATACGCATCTTTTATTTTACCTAACAATTCTTCGAGAAAGTCTTTGCATCTCATCAATCAGCTTGCTTGCCACAAAAGCCTTCACCGCTGCTGCACCATAATTTGGTCCTTCTACGCCGCATCCAATAAATAATTTGAGCCATCTACGTCAACGTTACAAAAAGATCGACGAGCGACCTTTGGACTGTAGACGCCTTGCACGTGGCGGATCGAAGAAAACGCTGATTTTCAACAATTGGGACGAGATTTCGAAGAAAAAGGCTGCCTAACGGACAACTGCAACCATAAGAACAGTTTGGAGGCCAAGCGCACATTGGAACTAAAGTGTTAATTGAGTTTCATCGAAAATCATACGCAAATCGGTGAGGCCAATCCTTACTTTTTTCCTTTACCTCCTATTCTATGGGTGCTATACTGTGTCTGTATTAAAATTTCAGTGGAATTGCTGCAGTGTATTCTCGGAATATTGCGATTTCCAGTCCGGTACAAATCTGGTGACGTTGCTTGCATCAGTGTCGTGTGATTGGGCTGAAGACTGTAAAACCGTGAGTACTCCTCCTTTCACTGATCACCAAAATGCCCACGGAATCTGCTAGATCCCGTGATAAATCTCCTACTTTGCTTAGTGTAGATAGTAGTGATGTATTTCGTGATTTAGTTAGGAAGCGCGGGATAGTAAAGGGTAGGCTTACCAAATTCAGTACTTATTTAGATTCTTTAAAAGATGATGACCTTTCAAATCAACAACGCATTGATTTGAGGTTAAGAATTCAAGGATGTGCTAGTTTATTTACTGAATTTAATGCTATCCAAACTAAAATAGAAGAAAGAGTTGAAGATAGTGAGTTAGACGCACAATTAACGCAACGAGAACTATTTGAAGATAGTTACTACGATTCCATATCTCGTGCTGAGTTTATGCTGAACACTGGTGAGATCGCTGACTGCTCCGGGTCATGTCATAATCATAGTCATACTAGCAATAACACAAAGTCTATCAAATTGCCTGTTATCTCCATGCCTACATTTGACGGTTCCTATGAGCGCTGGCTGGAGTTCAGAGATACATTTACCTCACTCGTTCACGATTCAAAAGATATTTCTACCATTCAAAAGTTCCACTATCTCAAATCTTCTCTAAAAGGTGACGCAGAACAAGTCATACATTCAATAGAATTTTCATCTAATAATTATCAGGTTGCGTGGGACTTATTGCTCAACCGATACAATAATTGCCATCTTTTAGTTCACAATCATGTCAAAGCTTTGTTTACTATATCCCCATTAACTAAAGAGTCCCCTTCTTTGATTAGGAACTTAATAGATACAATTTTGAAAAATTTACGTGCACTTAAAATCCTAGGGGAATGTACAGACACCTGGGATACTTTAATCATTTATATTATAGTTTCGAAATTAGACAAAGTTACCGAAAGAGAATGGGAAACTCACAAATACACATTGTTACCAAAGCCGAACGAAAACAATTCTAAAACGCATTTAAAAGTTACTGATATAATTAACTTTCTTCGTAACAAAGCGGACGTGTTGGAAGCACTGCAGCGTTCACATGGGAAAGACGTACAAAACACTGATAATAAAAAACAACACACAAAATCTTACAACACGTCACACTGCAATGTTTCCAGCGAGCCCAAGAAATCGAGCCAGAAACACGTTAGATTATGTTTTAAATGTAATGCAAAGCATCGCCTGTATATGTGCAAAAAGTTTATCGAGAGTGATTTAGACAGTAAACTTAAACTTGTACGCGATCACAACTTATGCGAGAATTGTTTAAATTCGGGGCACTTGGTAATCGATTGTAAGTTTGGGCCTTGTAGATACTGTAACCAAAAACATAACTCATTATTGCATAATGATGCTAATAGTTCAGTCGCTTGCCATTCTTCAACAAACACTGAGGCGTCAACGTCAAGTACGAGTAGTGCGCCGGCGCATGTCCCCGCGGCCGCACTCCCCGCGGCCGTACCAGGCACCTCGGGCTCCGCCCATTCAATTCAAGTAAACAAGGCACACATGCAAACGGAATGTATTAAGTCTGTAGATGTGCAATCTGTGTTATTGTCAACAGCTATCGTGGAGGTAGCCGATGCGCATGGCACATATCATAAAGCGCGGGCGCTCCTAGACAATGGCAGCCAGCGTTGTTTTATTTCTAAAGCATTATGCCAATTACTAAATTCACCACTTATACAGTCCACTAACGAAGTTCGAGGCGTAGGTGATTCGGTAATACATTGTTCACAAGCTTGCAATATCGTTATCAAATCCTGCGTCGATAATTCATTTACTACTCGTATTCATTGTTTTGTATTGTCTAGGATCACAGCTTCGATGCCTGCCGTATGTAAATTAAGCGCAAAGATCTGTATTCCAGATAACATACGGTTGGCCGATCCAGATTTCCTAGACTACAAAACTATCGATATTTTAATTGGTGCAGATAGGTTTTGGGATCTGTTAGAAGAGGGAAAAATTCGATTGTCTAGTGGTCCGTTTTTACATAATACCAAACTAGGCTGGATTATTTCTGGACCTATCGTTACTAAATCGCGCAAACCTGCACCAATTCATTGCAATATTACTAATTCATTAGATACGCAACTTCGACTGTTCTGGGAGATTGAGGAACTGCCCAAGGTCAGAGACGCGCAGACTGAGGAAGAACGGGAATGCGAGAATCACTTTGTTCGCACAACTACGCGCAATAGTGAAGGGAGATTCTGCGTGCACATTCCACTTCGTCAGTCACCTGAAACCTTGGGAGACTCATATATCCAGGCAGAGCGTAGATTTCTAGCATTAGAAAAACGCTTGCAGCGTTCATCAGAATATAAAGGTCTTTACACTAATTTTATGCAGGAATACCTCAGCTTAGGCCATATGACACAGGTAGATTCCTACGAATCCCCGTGTTATTTTATGCCACATCATGGCGTGTTCCGCGAGCTCAGCACCACCACCAAGTTGCGCGTGGTGTTTGATGCAAGCGCGCCGTCGAGCTCCGGTAAGTCTCTGAATGATTTGCAGCTGGTTGGCCCTCCTATACAGGGTGACCTCATTGCTATTCTTCTCCGATTTCGGCAGCATAAGTACGTTGCATGCGCCGATGTGGAGAAGATGTATCGGCAGTGCCTAATGGATGAGGGTCAGCGTAGCTTGCAAATGATTCTGTGGCGTGACCATCCATCGAAGCCCTTAGGTATTTTCAAATTGAATACCGTAACGTACGGAACTGCCTCCGCACCCTTTCTTAGTGTCAGGTGTCTAAAACAATTAGCTATCGAGTCTCCTGATGCTGATGTTGCGCGAGCAATAAAAGAAGACTTTTATGTTGATGATTTTATTACGGGTCTAGATAATAAATTAAATTTACTAGATTTATGCGAAAAAACCCAAAAATCGTTGCAGTCAGGCTGTTTTCCACTTAGGAAATGGGTATTTAATTTTAGGCGCGATGATGATAGTCATTCATCTAGTCTGTTTAAACCGCTAAATTTAAATGACAATATTTGTTCTAAAACATTAGGTATAGGTTGGCACAATACAAGTGACAACTTTTATTTTAAATCGCAAATTCAAATTGATAATGACAAACCGATTACTAAACGAGCTATTTTATCTAAAGTTTCTCAAATTTTTGACCCCCTTGGCTTGTTAAGTCCCGCTATAATTGTGGTCAAAGTTCTTTTGCAACAATTATGGCTATTAAAAATAGGTTGGGACGACACCGTTTCTGCTATCACGGCGCACGTGTGGAACCGGTTTGTTATTTCACTGCAGGCGCTAAACACAATTCGCATTCCTCGTCATGTTATAGGTACGCAGCCTATGTATATCGAGCTTCATGTTTTTAGCGACGCGTCTCAAATGGCTTACGGCGCGTGCATTTATGTTCGCACAGTTAATTCTGATCTAACGGTAACGGTTAGATTATTATTTTCTAAATCTAAGGTCGCGCCGTTAAAACCTATTAGTGTCCCTCGTCTTGAACTTTGTGGGGCTTTATTAGGCGCCCGTCTGTATGACAAGGTACGCGACTCATTACGTTGTAAGTTCAATAAAATCGTGTTTTGGACCGATTCCACGATCGTCTTAGGCTGGCTACACATGAGGCCGAACCAACTTAAGACGTTCGTCCAAAACAGGGTCGCGGAAATTCATGACCTTACACTAGTGGTCCCGTGGCGTCACGTCAGGAGTGAAAACAATCCTGCTGATCTGGCGTCGCGCGGAATCCGGTTGGAAGAACTTCCATCTTCTACCCTATGGTGGGAGGGTCCTGAATTTCTTCGAGATCCTAACTTTTCAATAGATGATCACAAAAGTTCAGACTCATTCAAACATGTCGAGTTACCTGAGGTTAAATCATCTGTCACCGCGTTTGTAGCTCAAGATTCTTGTGAATCGTCTTTGTTTCCGTTCCATCGGTTTTCCCAATTCAAACGTATGAGGCGTGCAGCGGCCTTTATGTTGCGTTTCATTCATAATATCAGACATAAAAAAGACAGACATGTAGGCAGTCTTAGCACAGAATAGATAATAGTACTAGCGTACAGAAGTTGCACTCCTTTGATCTTGAAGAAAGCCGACATTATAAATACCTAAACTGAGCCCGCTCAATCAAAATTGTGCCTTGACGCCACGCGTTAGCGTATTTTAGGCGGCGTCTCACTGCTTAATGGTCAGTCGGTAGGGTTGCCTCAAGTACTCAAAATAAAATACTACCAACATTTTTGTACTTTAGTGTGTTAGGTATTATTTAAATGTTAATTAAAACTTTTATAATTACAATTGTTTTACTCTATTATAATGTCTCATATATATCTTGCCTTCTCTAAAATTACGCTTACTTATTAAATTGAATAGCAGCATAAATGCGAAATCTAACAAAGGTAATTTAAAAATAAACTCTGATGGGAAGCATGGACATGGAGCAGTGAAATTTATATAAAAAAGACAATTTTTTTTCTACATTTATTAATAGCAACAGTTTATCCAGCTTGTCATTTTCACTAGTAATGATTAATGATCAATAAATCAGTCAGTTAACAAACACGAAGTACGAGTAGGTAGGTACGCGACGCAAGGGCAAAAGAGCGCGAAAAATTAACGCGGCATTACGTACGCAGTTACGCACGGCTGGAGCGCGACAGCCCTAGAGAGCTTGCATATTCAATATGCGCGAAGCGGTAGGTAATTATCTCATGCCTACACACGGAGTGCAATAGCTCTGGTCTTAGTGTTGACGAGTTAGATTTTGCTGATAAAACATTAGCACGATTATGCCAAATTGAATCTTATCCAATAGAATATAAAGCACTGTTTAATCATGGGACTATTAAAAATAAAAGTTGTTTGTCTAAATTGAACTTATTTAAAGACGACTATAATATATTGCGTGTAGGTGGTCGTCTAGTTAATTCAGATGAATTTATTTACAGCAAAAAACATCCTATTGTAATTTCTAGTAAACATTACTTTGCAACTTTGTTGTTTCGTCATGAGCACATCCAGCTCCTCCACGCTGCTCCACAGGCATTACTGTTTCACCTACGCGAATCGTGGTGGCCTGTAGGAGGCAGGAATTTAGCTCGTCAGGTAGTACATAGCTGTGTCACTTGTACGCGTATTCGCGGTAAGACGCTTACCCCTATGATGGGTAACTTACCTATGGAGCGAGTTACACCTAGTCTTCCATTCGTTCGGTGTGGGGTGGACTACGCTGGGCCGGTGCTCATTCTGAACCGCAAAGGTAGGGGCGCTAGGCTTATCAAGGGTTACATCTGTTTATTTATTTGCTTCGCGACACGCGCGATCCACCTTGAGCTAGTCAGTGACCTCTCCAGTGAAGCATACTTACTAACCTTAAAGCGATTTATTTCACGCCGTGGTAAACCTGCAGAAATTTATTCTGATAACGGTCGCAACTTCGTAGGTGTAATGAACGATTTTTCCAAATTTTTAAATAAATGTAGTTCAGATATTTTAGAGTTTGCTATAAGTCAAAATATTAAATTTCATTTCATTCCCCCTTATTCCCCGCATTTTGGTGGTCTGTGGGAGGCAGGAGTAAAGTCGAGTAAATACCATCTTCGACGTGTAATAGGTAACGCGCACCTTACCTTCGAAGAGTATAGCACAGTACTAGCACAAATAGAAGCCGTACTGAACTCCCGACCTCTGTCTCCTCTCTCTCCCGATCCACAGGATTTTTCTCCGCTCACTCCCGGCCATTTCCTAATTGGCCGACCACTGACTGCACCAGCCTGCGATGACCTACGTGATGTGCCTGCCAGTCGTCTCCAGCGGTACCAGAGGGTGGAACAACTTCGCCAACACTTTTGGAATCGGTGGGCGAAAGAATACATTTCTGAGCTGCAGGTACGGACAAAATGGACGGCGAACAAGGGCGAGCTTCAACCAGACTCCTTAGTGGTTATTAAGGATAACAACCTCCCGCCGTTGAAGTGGCATTTGGGACGTGTCCTTCGTACTATCCCAGGAACGGATGGCATATCCCGTGTGGCCGACATACAGACGTCATCGGGTGTGGTGAGACGCGCATTCGCCAAGATTTGTCCCTTACTACAAGATGTGGACCAGGATGCTGCTACTGAAGATCATTGAAACCCATTGCTTCCAAGGCCGGGGGCATGTTCCAAATCCTATTATTTTTCTAAATTCAAGACTGAGGGCGTCACCTCAGTGTCAAGAACAGACCTATCGACCTACGTCACACGCCTTTCACTCGCGCTATTGGTTAATATTGTTCCCGATGACCCCTCTCCTTGACTCTTGTACACGATATATTTTTGAATACATTCAATTTTGCTTTTGGACTATACGCATCTTTTATTTTACCTAACAATTCTTCGAGAAAGTCTTTGCATCTCATCAATCAGCTTGCTTGCCACAAAAGCCTTCACCGCTGCTGCACCATCCTTCTATATTAATGTTATGTCCTTTTGAGTATTTTGTGTGTGTAACACCTTAGTGATGGCGTTAATGAAAACGGATAAAAGAAGAGGAGAAAGGATGCCACCCTGAGGAACACCTGTGGTGGACCTGTGCAGAGCTTGGGAGTGACCCGAGCAAAATATGACAGACGTGTGCTAACCAGATGATGCCACCACGAGTTCTTTCTGGCGCAGGATTTGGTTGGTGCCCGTCTGTCATACTGAGGCTGACTGGATGCCTGATGTCAAGCGAGTGTGTGACTGTGAACCTCATCTCAGAAATGGAACCAATTTTAATAACACCATTAGATGTAGTCAGAGCTGTTCGTCCGTTACCGACTCGTCTCGGTGCCACATACATGACTCATGAGTATTCATGACAGTGCTGGAGTTGTACAGCAAGATAGATGCAACTCTACGCGCCTTCCTTGGTCGGGTCCTCGATTTCCAGGATGTTGACAGACCCAGGGGAACGATGAGCCTGTATGGATTAAACGGGGAATATTCCACTTTGGTTCTGTTTATCCCTAAATCCTCTAAGCACATTGTTGGAGGATTCAGGTCTAGGCTAGTAGGCTACCTACCGCTTGAGGAGAGGTCAGGCCATTGCTCACCTTCTTTACATAGTATATATGTAAAGAAGGTGAGAAAGTCAGTATTCCGCCTGATATTAGGAACTGTCAAACTGTTGCCGTCTTCAAAAGAAAAGTGAAAGAACATTATCTTTCCAATTCGCCATAGTTGCATAAGTATTTATAATTATATATTATACTAGCTGACCACGCAAACGTGGTTTAGTCTTTTATATTATAGAATAAAAAATAGACTACGATCTATTCTCAGATCTACCAAATATTGTGTTTATTTGGTATGTTAAAAATTCATAAAATCGGTCAAGCCGTTTCAGAGGAGTTCGTATCGCACGTGATTTTTATATATTAAAGACTAGCTGACGTCACGCGGTTTCACCCGCGTAGTTCCCGTTCCCGTAGGATTACGGGGATAAAAAATATAGCATAACTTACTCAAGGTGAACGTAGCTTTCTACTGGTGAAAGAATTTTTGAAATCGGCGCAGTAGTTTTTGAGTTTATTCATTACAAACATATACACACTCACAAAAATACAAATCTTTCCTCTTTATATAATATTTGTGTAGATGTAGATTAGTGTAGATTGTATATATTTGTGTTATATATTTTGTCTTTGTACTTGTTTACGTGTAAGTATATATTATATTATATATATATCATGAGACTCGCTGGATGTATCAAGAAGGCCAAAACTCTTAAGATTCTCTATTGCTCTTTTGTCAGAAGTCACCTTGATTATGCGTCACCAATTTGGAACCCGTGTTATGGCAAATTCATAAATCATATACAGAGAATTCAAATGAGATTTTTCGTTTTCTTTGTTTTCGACTGCGTATACCATATCATTCTGATAATTACTATCTCTGCAAGAAATTCCATTTACAACCACTTTTAGATTGCTGCCTACTTGCAGATTGCACTTTTCTTGTAAAAATTATAAACAACGAGGTTGACTGTCCTGATCTCCTGCATAAATTACATTGCAATGGCCCCCAGAGATCAGTCAGATTTAATCCACCTATCTCTATTCCTGTTTCGTCATCCAACTATAGGCAAAAATCATACATGGGTATTCTACTCATTCTGTACGCACTCTGCTGAATGCAAACTTTTTTTAAAAGCGCGCAGTGCTTTATTTTATTTTTTCCCCGTGTCAACAATGCCTAACCTAGTGTCTGAGTGTATTTATTTTAGTACTTACTGATTATTTTAATTCCTTTTATATTTGTATTAATATCGTGCTTGCTATTTGGTGATCCTAAGGTTTCTACTACCATCTCTGTGTCTACTCGTGAGAACCTGTAATTGGCTCTGTGTCGCTTATATTGTTACTCACTTATTTTTGCTATTGGTTCTCCTTTTAATAAATAAGTATTATTATATTT
Source organism: Xestia xanthographa (assembly GCA_905147715.2). Classification (NCBI taxonomy): domain Eukaryota; kingdom Metazoa; phylum Arthropoda; class Insecta; order Lepidoptera; family Noctuidae; genus Xestia; species Xestia xanthographa. The sequence continues at coordinate 6,672,431 of LR990660.1, read as the reverse complement.
AAATTCATTACTTGTTTTTGTGCAGGTATTCTATTTTCTCTTCTTCTTTTACACACTATGTCTACATCTTTGAGATTATGGAATCTGTAGGAAACCAGTTCTCGGACACTAAAAATCTTAGATGTCTCTCAGCAGCCGAAACCTACAATATGTCATACATCAATTCCCTGCGAAGCTCGGAGGTCAATGTTATAGTCTGTGGTCTTGGGCGTAACACTGACGTTTACTGACTTACTTTTTACCGCGTTTTTACGCATGTGCTTTCCTGTGTTTCGTACTACAATAATTACAAGATTAATACAAATACAAACAAGTTTTGGATAAAAGTAAAAATCAATGGGTCCGAAGTGTCAATGGAATTTGACAGCGGGTCAGCAGTGTCCATAATGAACCTGGAAAACTATAGAAGAATTTGTGATGAGGAATTGACTCCTACAAAAACTAAACTGTGTACTTATTCTAGTCAATTTTTAAATGTTTTAGGTGTCGCTAACGTAACAGCTGCCATTGGAAAGGAGAGTAGGGAACCAGCACTCACTCCTTGGAAGAGAGTGGATCAATAATTTTGACGCATTTTGTGGCTTCAGAGATTGCATGGCTCAGGTTAATCAAGTATCTCCAGGTATTGTGTCGCATGGCCATTCTTTGCAAAAATTATTTTAAAAGTACTGTACATTGTTTGATGACAAAAGCGTAGGTAAGATTAAAGGGGACCCAGTCGCATTGCACTTAAAAGAAAATGCCAAACCTATTTTCTATAGGGCTAGACCAGTGCCTTTTGCATTGAAGGAGAGAGTTGAAATGGAAATTGATAATTTGGTAAGGGAAGGGGTTTTGATCAAAGTTGATTATAGTGAATATGCCACTCCAGTGGTACCAGTAGTGAAAGCGAATGGCAAAATTAGGCTTTGTGGAGATTACAAGATAACTTTAAATAAAAATTTACTAGTAGATGAACATCCTTTACCAACTTCAGAAGAGTTATTTAATGGTTTGGCTGGTGGTGACAAATTTTCTAAAATTGACCTTCGAAATGCTTATTTAAATTGGGAAGTTAGGGAAGAAGATCAACACTTACTTACACCTAATACCCACAAAGGGCTTTACAAATGTACACGATTAATGTTTGGTCTTAACTGTGCTCCAGCGAAATGGCAAAGGAAAATTGAGAATATACTAAAAGGCATACCGGGGGTACATTGCTTTATTGATGATATCCGTATATCAGCTCCAAATGATGAGGAACATCTTGATAGGCTGGAACAAGTTTTCGCTAGGCTTTCTGAATTTGGGTTGAAAGTTAATTTAGAGAAATCAGAGTTTATGAAAGATATGATTGAATATTGCGGGTACAAAATTAGTAGAGCTGGAATCCATAAGTCAGACAGTAAAATAAGAGCTGTAGTTGGCGCTCTTTAACCTAAAAATATCTCAGAACTACAAGCCCTCTTAGGATTAGTTAATTACTATGGCAGGTTTTTACCAAATTTAAGTGATACTTTAGAACCATTGCATGAACTGTTAAGAAAGGAAACTGTTTCATCCACCAAGTTTCTGAACGCACCTTTTCGACGTTTGACAGATGAGGTGTCAGTTGTCGTGTGATGACGTTTGCTTGTCAGTGCAATTTTGGTTGGGAAAGATCACGCTTCCGTTGTTCGTTTTTTGATGCACGCTTGTTTCGTGTAATTATTGATTGAAACTTTGAGTTAATGATAATCCGATACCATCTTGATCGGTGTTTGATATTTTGTTGATAATTGAGTGAAAATTGAGAGATCTCGCCACTTTGGGTCGTCACCGCGAGTATTTTGTTGGTTAAGTACCTAGCCGGCTTTGTGTCATTTAAACGCCGGTAAATTCCTAAATTCAGTGCTGGACTATTGTACATCCCCGATTGGGTTAGCAAACCGGGATAAAATTCAGTTGGACATTGGTGAAAAGTGCCACGTGTGTGATCCGAAGGTTTAACCAGGGAGAAGACGGTACGCGCTGTGGGGCGCCCTTTGGTTACTGTCGAATCTACATGACCTTACAAACAAACCACAAACGCACTTACACTTACACCCCACCCAGATACGACGTGACCAGGGTCTACGCCACAACTCCGGTTCCAACGTGATGGGTAAGTTAAGTCTAATAGTCGAATAGTTGTTTTCCCCTTGTCGATTGGAAAAGTATTATTTGATTAGGGCTCCGCGTAATCGCGGACATCGTGAGTCTGCTGGTGCAGTCTCACACACCTGGTAGCAGAGCGTGGTTTAATTGTTAAATTCACCACTTATTGTCGAGTTAAAAGTATTGAGAAGTCTGATTTGTTACCTGTCAGCCTGACTCAAATTAAACATAGATTGTTTGACATAATATATTATGATATGTAGTGTCCCTTGTGGTTTGTACTTTAATTTGCTATTGTATAAACAAGGTATTGCTTGTACAGGGTCGGATTTGAACTTGTAATAATTCAAACTAAGTTTTATTATTTGGTTTAAATTGTAGTTGGGTCCGGGAAAATTATTCCTGTTGATTATTTAATTGAATTTAATTTGTTTATTTTGATATTTGTCCCAATGGCTTCATTGAAAGCTGTAAACCAAGCCATTGGTGGATTGACCTCACAGCTAAGATGGTTTGCCTCTGCTGCTGCAACCGCTGAGCGTCTAGACCTGGAAGAGGCCACGCTTGCCCGGTATGAGCAGTTGAATGCGAGATTGAGTGCGGTTGACACTTTGTTTGCTCGCTTCAATGAATTGATTTTGAACTTGGACCTGGAAACATTGGGTCAAGCAGCCCGTGATAAGGTTGTTGCGGATTATGACCAGATGTTGAACCTGGGTGACATAATAAGTATGCGCGCCAGGGAAATTTTGAAGAGTCGGGACCCTGCCCAGGTCAAAACAGAGACCTCTGTTGTTGCAGGCCCTGGACTTTTGGGTAGACTGCCTACCCTGGAGCTGCCACATTTTGACGGTCACTTGGACCATTGGTTAAGCTTCAGGAACCTGTTTGACAGTTTGGTTGATTCGCGTTCTGACCTCCGACCGGCCCAGAAGTTGGCTTATTTGTTGTCAGCCCTAGGAGGTGAGGCTCGAGCCTTGGTGCAGCACTTGCCGGTGACCGACTCGGCCTATCCCACTGCTCTGGAACTTCTATCCCGACGATACCAGAACAAACGTTGCCTGGCTGATGTCCATATTGACCAGATCTTGGGGTTGCCGGCCATCACCAGAATGTCAGCGTTGCGTGCTGACCTATTGAATCCATTGCTGGCAGCGACCAACGCCTTAAAACGATTGGAGTTGCCGGTGGACTATTGGTCCTATTTTTTGGTACACTTAGTGTTGCAGCAGCTTCCGTCAGACTTGAGGTCCCGTTTTGAGCAGAAGTATGGTGGGGATAGTGCCACCCATCTTCCCCCTTTTGAAGACCTCGTCAATTTTTTGGAGGATGAGTGTCGTTTCCTCGACAACGCTCGTGGTGCCACGGGGTCAAGCCAACCGCCCTCTCGGTCGAGGGCCCAGGGACGGACTAGGACTGTCGGGCCTGGTGATAGCCGCCCTGCCCCCCGTTTTGGTGGCACCCAGAGTAATCTTGCTTGCGGCTATTGTAAGGCCACGGGACATGCCGTAGTCACTTGCGCGGCCTTCTTGGAGTTGCACGTGAGTGCCCGCCGCCGAGTTGCCAATGCACGCCGTTTGTGCTTTTCTTGTTTGGGGAATCATTTTCATCGGGATTGCCCCAACCCCCGCCCTTGTTCAATTTGTAGGGGCTCACATATGGAAGTTTTGTGCGCCAACGCGAACCGCTCTGACAGACCAGCCTCTGATGGGGGTTCGCGCAGGGGGGGGTATAATGGAGATGAGCACCGGGCTCCTCGCTCGCCGGTTCAGAATCGAGGAGGGGCCCGCAACTTTGACCGCCGTACTCCACCCCCCGCGCCAGTTGATCGGGAGCCGCGCGACCGCCGATTGACCTCCCCTCGTGAAGGCGACTATGCAGCTGCTGGTAGGCGACATTGGCCAGACCAGCACCGCCTTCCCTCCCCTCCGTTGGCGGAACGTCCCCGTTTGGCGACGCGCCCCCGCCACTCAGGCGTCAAGTGGGATATGCCCCTCCAGCGATGGCGCGCGGCTCGGGACATCGCGCGGACGAGGAGTTTGATTACTATCCTCACCGGGATAGACCCCAGCCTGGATGCGGCGATCGGTCGCTGCCCAGGCATTGCTAGGAAATTGGCGCCTGTCCCGCTAACGTACCTCCCCAGATCGACACGGTTTTGTTGCCAACGGCATCGGTCAGGGTCTGGGGACCCACGGGGGACTCTGTTGTGGTCCGTGCCATTTTGGACACGGGAGCCCAGGGTTGCCTTTTGTCGTCTTGGTTAGCGGGTCGGGTGAGCCTGGATGTCCGTGCCTTTTCAGGCACGATTAATGGAATAGGCGAAACACCTATCCCGACTGTTGAGGGACAAACCTTATTTGGGCTCACTCCTGTGAGTTGTTTGGACCCTAAGTTTTTTCCTTCGGCTATTGTTCTGACGAGTATTTTGGGCTGTCATCCCCAACGTCAGCTGTCGCCTGATATTGTCCGGTTGACGTCAGGCCTGGATTTGGCTGACCGCCGGTTTGATTCCCCTAATACAACTCATTTGATATTGGGTTCCGATGTACTAGGGAGAATATTGTTGGGTAATATGAAAGTCTTGCAGCCGAACGGTTTGGTGGCTGTCTCGACCATCTTTGGCTTTGCGGTGATGCAGTTCGACCACCTCTCGGCGAGTCCAGACCTATGGCCGAGAAGAGATTGTTGGCGATGGAGCGCCGTATGGCCAGGGATCCGGTGCTGCGGCAGAAATATTTAGATTTCATGCGTGAGTACGCAGACTTGGGACACATGTCGGTGTCAAATTTGGATTGGCGCTCAGTTGAGCATTACTTTCTGCCGCATCACGCGGTCCTCAAGGCATCCACCGGTAAGCTGCGCACAGTATTTGATGGGTCTGCGCGGACTTCCTCTGGTGTCTCTTTGAATGATTGCTTGCACTCCGGCCCCAAATTGTTGAGGGACCTTTGTGATGTCATCACGTCTTTTCGTCGTCATCAAGTAGTCTTTGTGGCTGACATCAAAATGATGTTCCGGCAAACGGTTATTCACCGGGATGACAGACGTTATCAGTTGATCCTGTGGCGAGAGAATCCCCGGGACCCCATGGTTGTTTATGAGCTCAACACAAATACGTACGGCCTTCGATCGAGCCCTTTTGTTGCTATTCGTTCGCTTTGGGAGCTCGCGGACTGAGAACGCTTGAGGTTCCCTCGGGCGTCCGCCATCTTGAAAACGGACTTGTATGTTGATGACGTCTGCACTGGGGCTTCCACGGTTGAGGAAGCTATCCTGTTGCGTGACGAGTTGGTTCAAATTTTGGATTCCGCTGGCTATGAGTTGCGTAAGTGGGTGTCCAACTCGCCAGCACTGTTGGAAGATGTGGAAGAGGATCATAAGCAGGATCCTCATTTGTTTGAAAATGCTGACAACCCTGCTATGTTGGCCGTTCTCGGCGTTCAGTACCGACCAGTCCAAGACACCTTTACGTATGATGTCGATTTGGAGTCACCACACACTTGGACTAAACGACTGGTATTGTCTACTGTCGCGAGAACCTTTGACCCGAATGGTTGGATATGCCCGGTATTGTTTTGGGCGAAATGTTTTCTCCAGCGCCTTTGGACCGCGGAACTTGGTTGGGATGAGCCACTTCAGGAAACCCTTTTGGAAGATTGGCTCCAATTTGTATCCGCACTTCCTGCGGTCAACGAGGTCGCGTTACCACGCGCTATCCTCCCCCCTGGGAACTTTACTGCTACCCTTCATGGGTTTTGTGACGCATCTTCGCACGGTTATGCAGCGCTTGTTTATCTGCGCACCGTCAGCGCGACAGGCCAGGTGAAGTTGTCACTGATCATGGCCAAGAGCAAGGTGGCCCCCCTCCGGACGGCATTGACCATCCCTAAGCTAGAGTTGTCAGGGGCGGCGCTTCTTGTGCGTCTCTTGAATCACGTTGCTCAAACTTTAGGTGGATCTGTGAACATTCGGAATTCTTACGCCTGGACGGACAGTCAAATTGTTTTGTGTTGGTTTAAGACGTCCGTCCACTCCCTTGGAGGTCTTTGTTGCGAACCGAGTGTCACAGATACAAAATTCCGAAACGCCTTTGATTTGGAGGCACGTGCCTGGAGACTTGAACCCCGGCGACGTAGCCTCACGTGGGTGCATGGCCCCCCGCCTGATTGTGCACCCCCTTTGATGGGGACCGGATTGGCTGACTCGCCCCGAGGATGATTGGCCTCGAACGCCGGTTTTGATGTCGGATCCTTTGCCCGGGCTTAAGGTGCTCGCTGTTGGGACGAAGGACCCTCCGTTTGATCCTGATATTTTGTTGAATCGATACAGCTCCCTCGACACATTGTTGAACGTTACCTCGTGGATCAGGCGTTTTGGTCACAATGCTGGGAATCCAGGGGACAAGCGCCTGTCACCGGTTCTCTCTCCTCAAGAGCGACAGGAGTCACTCCTCCTGTGGGTTCGCTCTGTGCAGGCCGTACACTTTGAGAAGGAGATCGAGACCTTGAAGTCCGGTAGAGTTAAGTTGTCGGGAGCCGTTAGTAAGTTGAACCCCTTTTTGGATGAAACGGGTCTTTTGCGTGTTGGAGGACGGTTGAGGCACTCTAGCCTTCCTTATGGGGTCCGTCACCCCCTTTTGTTGCCCAAGGCGGGCCATTTGATTAAATTGTTGGTGACTGATCGTCACATTAAGAACTCGCACGCCGGTTGCAATGCGCTGTTGGCCATTCTGCAGCGAGAGTTTTGGATTTTGTCGGCTCGTCGTACCATTCGTAGCATCGTCTTCCGTTGCATACCGTGCTATCGGACTAAGGCCCCAACGATGCAGCCCCAGATGGGAGACTTGCCTGCTGATCGTGTCAATGAGGCGAGGCCCTTTGCAGGCGTAGGAACGGACTTTGCTGGTCCCTTTTCGATAAAGACGTCTACCCTTCGCAATAGTAAAATTGTCAAGGCTTATTTGTGCGTATTTGTCTGCCTGTCAACTAAGGCAGTGCACTTGGAGCTGGTATTCTCCCTCTCGACAGAGGCCTTTGTGGCAACTTTGGATAGATTTACGTCTCGCCGTGGGTTACCTTCTCTGATCAGGTCTGATTGCGGTACCAACTACAAGGGTACAAGTAACTATTTGAAGGAAGTGTATGACTTTCTTAATGAGAGCCAGGTTGACATTGGTAACAAATTGGCCCGTCGAGGGGTCACCCGCCAGCCTGCCCCCATTGGGGGGGTATTTTTGAGGCCGCGGTGAAAGCAGCAAAGGGACTCTGGCGGAGATTGTTGGGAGACACCGTTCTCACCTTTGAGGAATTAGCTACGGTATTTTGTCGCATTGAAGCGGTACTAAATTCGCGTCCATTGTGCCCGCTCTCTTCGGACCCGAACGATTTGGAGGCTCTAACCCCGGGCCATTTCTTGATTGGACAGCCACTTGTCGCTCTGCCTGAGTACCCTTTTGTTGATGTGAGCCAAAATCGGCTATCGCGGTTTCAGTTGGTGCAACAGCTCACTCAGAGCTTTTGGAAGCGTTGGAGCTTAGAGTATCTGCACATCCTCCAGCAGCGCGTCAAGTGGACTGATAAAACTCATCCGCCCAAGATAGGAGACCTCGTCCTTATTAAGGATGCCAACCTTAAGCCTCTGTATTGGCGCCGGGGGCGCATTCTCAATTTGGTGGCTGGCACCGACGGGGTACCTCGTTTTGCTGAGGTTTTAGTGGATGGATCGGTTATGAAGAGAGCGGTCGCAACCTTGTCAAGACTGCCAATTGATTGGCGGACGGGACGGCCCGTCTGGGGGGGGTAGATGTTTCATCCACCAAGTTTCTGAACGCACCTTTTCGACGTTTGACAGATGAGGTGTCAGTTGTCGTGCGATGACGTTTGCTTGTCAGTGCAATTTTGGTTGGGAAAGATCACGCTTCCGTTGTTCGTTTTTTGATGCACGCTTGTTTCGTGTAATTATTGATTGAAACTTTGAGTTAATGATAATCCGATACCATCTTGATCGGTGTTTGATATTATGTTGATAATTGAGTGAAAATTGAGAGATCTCGCCACTTTGGGTCGTCACCGCGAGTAATTTGTTGGTTAAGTATCTAGCCGGCTTTGTGTCATTTGAACGCCGGTAAATTCCTAAATTCAGTGCTGGACTATTGTACATCCCCGATTGGGTTAGCAAACCGGGATAAAATTCAGTTGGACATTGGTGAAAAGTGCCACGTGTGTGATCCGAAGGTTTAACCAGGGAGAAGACGGTACGCGCTGTGGGGCGCCCTTTGGTTACTGTCGAATCTACATGACCTTACAAACACAACACAAACGCACTTACACTTACACCCCACCCAGATACGACGTGACCAGGGTCTACGCCACAACTCCGGTTCCAACGTGATGGGTAAGTTAAGTCTAATAGTCGAATAGTTGTTTTCCCCTTGTCGATTGGAAAAGTATTATTTGATTAGGGCTCCGCGTAATCGCGGACATCGTGAGTCTGCTGGTGCAGTCTCACACAGAAACTAATTGGTTTTGGTCTGCTGATTGTGAAAAGGCACTATCAGTGATAAAGAAGCAAATGCTTTCAGACACTGTACTTGCTCATTACACACCAAGCTTACCTTTAATTTTGGCTACAGATGCTTCTTCTACAGGGGTGGGAGCTGTACTTTCACACATTATGCCGGACGGTACTGAACGCCCTATTCAATACGCTTCTCAGACTTTAAATGTTACACAAAGGAAATGGGCACAGATTGACAAAGAGGCTTATGCAATAGTGTTTGGCGTTAAACGTTTTTTTCAATACCTATATGGGAGAAAATTTATCCTTTATACGGACCATAAACCGCTTGTTCAATTTTTCTCACCATCTAAAGCCTTACCTCATTTTTCTGCTACACGCATGCAACACTACGCCATTTTTTTGCAATGGGTTCCAGTACGATATTAAATACAAAAACACCAAGAGTAATGCAAATGCAGATGTCTTCTCGCGGTTACCGATGGCAGAAGAAGTGCCATCGACAATGCTCGAGGAGGCAGAAGTTTTTCAAGTCAGTATGATTACTGTTCTGCCCGTGACGGTTACTGACATTGCTGCCGCTACACTTCATGACATTACGCTTAAGCCATTGTTGGGGGCGTTACGAACTGGGAAGATAGTGCCTCCAAATGACAGGTTCGGTATTGACCAAATAGAGTTTTCCTTGCAAAATGATTGCTTAATGAGAGGGAGCCGCGTTGTTGTGCCTATATGCTTGAGAAGCAAGATATTAAAGGACCTGCATTCATGTCATTTCGGAGCTACTAGGATGTTGGCTTTGGCTAGGAGCTACTGCTGGTGGCCTGGAATGGACAAAGACATTATTGAATTAGTAAAGAATTGCACGCAATGCTCCTTACATTTAAATTCACCGCCGTCGGTAGCGCCCAAACATACGTGGGAATACCCGTCGAAACCATTCGAACGAGTGCACATTGATTTTGCCGGCAAGTTCCATAATGTATATTTTCTATTACTAATTGACGCATTTTCAAAGTGGCCTGAAATTCATATTTTAAAAAGAATAGACACGGATTCTACAATTGAAGTATTAGACAAAAGTTTTACAACCTTCGGTTACCCAGATATTTTGACTAGTGATAATGGAACACAATTTGTTAATCCTAAATTTAATGAGTTTCTTAAAATGCGTGGAATCACACACAGGCGGTCAGCTCCGTACAATCCGGCTACAAATGGACAAGTAGAACGCTATGTTCAAACCTTTAAGAATAAATTACGCTGTCTCAGCACATTGGGGGATTCATTGGAAGCAAAGTTAAACCAAATTCTCTTTCAATATCGCATTACACCACACCCTGCTACAGGCAGATCTCCAAGTGACTTGGTTTTGTCCTACCAGCCTAAATCGCGGTTTTCACTAATTTGTCCAAACAAGAGTACAGTGCTTCCCCAAAAAGATCCGGTTTGTCTAAGCAATAGTACAGAGCCTTTCGAGAGAGAGGTGAAGGTGGTGCGTGTGAGAACACTAGTGCCTGGGGATAGAGTGGTTGCTAGAAACTATACGAATGAGGGTCATTGGAAGCTGGGGGTAATTCATAAGGTTTTCGGGAAGCTACATTATTCGGTTAAACTTGACAATGGCATGCTGTGGCGTCGACATACTGATCAGATACGTAAAGTGGGCGGTAATATACCCATATTCGAGGAAAGTACTAATGAACCCTCCGCTGAGGAGAGGGAGAATAACGAACGACCGATTTCCAGCCTGACTCCTGCCTGCAATTCAAAATTAGACTTTTCTCCAGCTGAGCCGTGTTTGGACTCGGGTACGATTGCTCAACCAGACTCTGAGCCAACGGTTGCTCAACCTGACTCTGATCCAAATAATGCTGCAAATTCGGAGGCCGAAGCGAACACAGGCTCGGGCACCTCATGCTTAGAACAAGGTTTGCGCAGGAGTCAAAGAGTTAGGAAGCCAGTAGTTCGCCTTGATTTGTAATACCTAGATATAGTTTGGGTTATGATTTATATTGTATTTGTATGTTGATGTTTCAATCTTAAGTTAATTATGTTAGTAATTATTGAACTATGTTGATATCGTCAGATTTACGTTCCGGGGTGTAAAACAGTTGCTTCGTAGTGAGGGAGGAACTGTTATAGTCTGTGGTCTTGGGCGTAACACTAACGTTTACTGACTTACTTTTTACCGCGTTTTTACGCATGTGCTTTCCTGTGTTTCGTACTACAATAATTACAAGATTAATACAATTACAAAGCTATATTGTTTCATTTCATTGCTATTTACATGGTGGCAGTACGATTTAATAGTCAATAGTGGGATGAGTCGTTCATACATCACGTAATGCTGACCAGGCCGGTGGAAGATACTAGTGAGTCGGAACTGGTTGTCACATAGTTCGCGGTGAGTTGCAACTATCGGCGGTGATGTTTCAGTGAGTCAGGGTGATAATGTATGTACTTATAGTTAATTGGAGTGATCTGTACAGTGCTGCGTAGTGGCTGGCTGCAGCGTCGACCAGGAGAGAAGTGCAGTGTGCTGTGCCAAGGTCACAATGAAGTTGTTAATGACCAGCTGTGCACGACCACTGCATGCTGGCAGTCGGATAACCCGTGGATGCTGGCTGGCTGTGTGACATTCTGCTCGTGAAGCTCGAGGAAGTGATGATGATGAATTTACGCAAAAAAGCTGCGCTAGTGATCATGTCAGGGTCATCAGTATATGTGGAGCAGGGTGGAAAGATCCTCACACTCCAAACGCAAACTCAGAGCATTTATTTGAAATAGACCATTTACAGGCACTTTTGAATAGTCAAAATCAAACAGATGAAGCTTCAATCCAGCCATAAGGCATAATGAAAAGACTGTAATTGCCTATTCCAAGACATAGATATTTAAGGAGAAAAAGGGGCAAGAAACTCCAACGTCTCGTTCTTGACCGACACTTAAAAATAAACAAACAACATGACACCATTTCACCCGTATACAGGCAGGAATCTCAATCATTGGAATATTGTACGTGATTACTGCAGGTGGACGGTTGACGAAATGTAAGTTTTTTTAATTGTGCATTTATATACAAAATGTTATTGAAATAACTGAACTTTATTTTTTCATTTAAAAATATTTAAGCCAAAAAACTTATCTCTGTTTTCATTTATTGTTACCAGTGTTACTTTATAACAAAATACAATACTTATACTTACATTCTTCTATAACCGAACCTCACAAATACACATTTAGCTAATTTACTCGTTATATATTTATTTGTAACCATTTATCTATATACATTTTGTTTGAACCTGTTTTCCGTTACTTACATACCCCTCAAGGTTCATTATTGGAAGACCAGCGTCAGACAGAATCACCATCACCTGTCTGGCACAAATGCTGAAATGGACCTTTTTGGCGCAGCCGTGAGGCACACAGCTGTTTTCCTCCTTATTTTGCATCTTTTTAGGGTTCCGTAGCCAAAGGGTAAAAACGGAACCCTATTACTAAGACTTCGCTGTCTGTCCGTCTGTCTGTCCGTCTGTCCGTCTGTCCGTCTGTCTGTCACCAGGCTGTATCTCATGAACCGTGACAGCTAGACAGTTGAAATTTTCACAGATGATGTATTTCTGTTGCCGCTATAACAACAAATACTAAATATAGTCAATGGTACGGAACCCTTTGTGTGCGAGTCCGACTCGCACTTGGCCGGTTTTTTTTAAATATGTGTGTGCTTTTATCTGACGTCAAATATATTTTTTTATTTCTTTCTTTCTTTCTTCTGTAGAAAGTACCTACACTGAAATGGTCTCACACATTCTTATGTTAGCTACGAGTGTGCGCTAAAAATGTGTGTAGCAAGTAATTTTTTATATAGATTTCTCGTTGTCTGACCTACAGTGAAAGTTGTTATCAATGATGAGTACAACTCCCATTTTCACTATACACGGTGTAAATGAACCTTTCACGAAGCCGTCACATTTAAAACTAAGTAACTGTAAGCAAAAAATATTGTTGGGAAATACCTTTTTTAGGGTTCCGTAGTCAACTAGGAACCCTTATAGTTTCGCCATGTCTGTCCGTCCGTCCGTCCTCGCTTAATCTCTGTGACCGTTAGCACTAGAAAGCTGAAATTCGGTACCAATATGTATATCAATCACGCCGACAAACTGGTAAAATAAAAATTGGAAAAAAAAGTTTTATTAGGGTAGCCCTCCTATATGTAAAGTGAGAAGTGATTTTTTTTTAATTTCAACCCTGACGTGTGATATATTGTTGGAAAGGTATTTAAAAATGAATAGGGGTTTCCTAAAATAATTTTTTGATAATGTCAATAATTTCGGAAATAATCGCTCCAAAAGTAAAAAACAATGTGTCCCCCCCCCTCTAACTTTTGAACCATAAGTTAAGAAAATATGAAAAAAATCAGAAAAGTAGAACTTTATAAGGACTTTCTAGGAAAATCATTTTGAATTTGATGGAAACAACAGTTTTTGTACAAAAAAGACAAAAAGTTGTACAAAATAATTTCTCGACTAAGTTTGTAGTATATTCGTATATGCAAGCATTTTTACATAATGGTTACCCACCTTTAAAGTCATAAGTGGGAACACTTATTGTGACGGACGGGAAACTACAGAACCCTACACTGAGCGTGGCCCGACACGCTCTTGGCCGGTTTTTTTTGGGTGAAAAAGCCTGGGTTGCGGTAGGATTTAACTGGATTTAACGTAACACACTCAAAAAAAAAAAGTTGAGTTTAAAATCAAGACAGGTACCTAAACATAAGACCTCAAAGGATTAATGCATTAGAAGATTTGTAGTACCCACTTGTACTAACTATTATGGACAAAGATGTAGGAAATGCTTAGTCCCAACCATTTTTAATGACATACCAGTCAATTTAGAAAGTAGCTGTACCACAAAAATGTCCTTCAAGAATAAAATGGAGAAGTTTCTTTTTAACACTTTTTGTCAAAACTTCTTAAATGTAGATGCATAAATTGTTATATGTACTAGCTTTTGTTCGTGGCTCGCCAGTGTGAATTAAGATGCCATTGCGCGGTTGAGGATGCTATTTGTTTGTTTAGAGTAAATATTACTAACATAGTTTATAAGTTTTCATTGTTACTAACAAATATAGGTATAGGTATCTATCTAAGTTGTGATAGCGAAGAACAACACAAATGGCCATTACAATGAGAAATAGGTTTAAATCCGACCATTTCGTGCATTTCCGAAGATGAAGATGACATCACCATTGGATCGTCGACCCCTCATTCCCAAGTGTGTTAGCAACTCAATCTTTATTCTAAGGGAGGAGGTGTTGTATATTGGGTTCCCTATCCATTTGCATAAAATTTTAAGACCTAATATAACTTGGCATACTTTTGTTACGCCTAATTATATTTTCGCATAACATTATTTACGTGATGTGTAATTTGACTCCGCCTTAAATGGTATAGCGATAGTCCGATAATAGGTGTAGTCCCATTCAAAATTAAAGGAATGTGCCGATATGATAGTTTGCGATATTACGTCGTTTTCACAAACTACGTAATTCGCACCTTCCGCAACAAACAACCAACCATCAGCTGTTTGATTCTTGTAAGTTGATCCATGCTTCCTCACATGACACGCTGTGGACGTCACACGTCACATGGTGACGTAGTTGCACGATGACCTAGTAGTTTTGCTTCGCAAGGTGCATTCTTGTTTTGTAAGTTGAACACTGGTATGTTTGCGTTACAAATGAAGTTATATTTTTGTCGTTGGATGCATTGCTTAGAGTCTTTTTCTGTTAAATATATGTAAGAATTCTTCTCAAAGTTCACAACTATGTATTCCGAAGATAACTGCATCAATTTGTAATTTGAGCAGTCAAATTACCTACTATCGGAGTATCGTCTTTAACCCTTAATTTGGCAAAGAGTAAAATGCAATAAAATCCATATATTTTTTATAAAAAAATATTGTAGACGTTTATAGATGTTACAGAAAAATTATCAAAAAAATTTGGAGCTTCAGGTTTCCTGAAAAACAATGTATGTTACAGCACACATTGCCAAATGCACGTAAAAACATTGAGTAAATGTGTTGTATATCGGGGCATACATTGCTAATTTCAGTACAAAAAGAATTCTAAAAAAAAACACAAGATAGACAACGCCTAGAATTTGCTAGCTTTACAAAACACGCATATTGGCGACAATTCATAGGGCTTGTACCGGTTACGAAGCACAGACGGACTTAGAAATTCATGCATAACACTAAGGCTAGCTTGGAATATATAGCCTATTTCGACCTTGAGTGCTCATCGTCATGAAATGGCCAACATTATCACAACGTGATGATTCTAATGGGTTGGCTTGGAGTACACGCTTTGTGTGTTTATCAGTGTTTTCAAAGGTGCGTGTTTAATCCACCAAGTTTCTGAACGCACCTTTTTGACGTTTGACAGATTACGTTTCGTTGTCTGTGCGAATCTGTGCGATGACGTTTGCTTGTCAGTGCAGTATTGGTTGGAAAAATGGTCGCTCCGTGTCTTGTATTTTTGATGCACGCGGCTGTCGTGTAATTATTGTTTGAAAACTTTGAGTTATTGTTAATCCGATACAATCTTGATCGGTGTTTGATATTTTGTTGACAATTGAGTGAAAATTGAGAAATCTCGCCATTTTGGGTCATGACCGCGAGTGATTTGTTGGTTATGTAGCCGGCCTTTGTGTTTTATTTGGACGCCGGTAATTTCCTAAATTCAGTGCTGGACGACTGTACATCCCCGATTGGGTTAGCAAACCGGGATAAAATTCAGTTGGACATTGGTGAAAGGTGCCACGTGTGTGATCGGAAGGTTTGTCCAGGGAGACGTCGCTACGCGCTGTGGGGCGCCCTTTGGTTGCTGTCGAATCTACATAACTTCACATACACCACACAAACCACAGATATACTTACACCGCACCCAGATAAGACGTGACCAGGGAATACGCCACATCTCCGGTTCCAAC
Organism: Xestia xanthographa; assembly: GCA_905147715.2. Classification (NCBI taxonomy): domain Eukaryota; kingdom Metazoa; phylum Arthropoda; class Insecta; order Lepidoptera; family Noctuidae; genus Xestia; species Xestia xanthographa. The sequence continues at coordinate 6,656,793 of LR990660.1, read as the reverse complement.
GTGATGGGTAAGTTATATCTAATAGTTGAATAGTTGTTTTCACTTGTCGGTTGGACAAATATTATTTTGATTAGGGCTCCGCGTAATCGCGGACATCGTGAGTCTGTTTGTGCAGTCTCACACAACCGGTAGCAGAGCGTGGTTTAATTGTTAAATTCACCACTTATTGTCGAGTTAAAAGTATTGAGAAGTCTGATTTGTTGCCGTCGGCCTGACTCAAATTAAACATAGATTGTTTGACATAATATATTATGATATGTAGTGTCCCTTGTGGCTTGTACTTTAATTTGTTATTGTATAAACAAGGTATTGCTTGTACAGGGTCGGATTTGAACTTGTAATAATTCAAACTAAGTTTTATTATTTGGTTTAAATTGTAGTTGGGTCCGGGAAAATTGTTCCTGTTGATTATTTAATTGAATTTAATTTGTTTATTTGATATTTGTCCCAATGGCTTCATTGAAAGCTGTAAACCAAGCCATTGGTGGATTGACCTCACAGCTAAGATGGTTTGCCTCTGCTGCTGCAACCGCTGAGCGTCTAGACCTGGAAGAGGCCACGCTTGCCCGGTATGAGCAGTTGAATGCGAGATTGAGTGCGGTTGACACTTTGTTTGCTCGCTTCAATGAAGTGATTTTGGACTTGGACCTGGAAACATTGGGTCAAGCAGCCCGTGATAAGGTTGTTGCGGATTATGACCAGATGTTGAACCTGGGTGACATAATAAGTATGCGCGCCAGGGAAATTTTGAAGAGTCGGGACCCTGCCCAGGTCAAAACAGAGACCTCTGTTGTTGCAGGCCCTGGACTTTTGGGTATACTGCCTACCCTGGAGCTGCCACATTTTGACGGTCACTTGGACCATTGGTTAAGCTTCAGGAACCTGTTTGACAGTTTGGTTGATTCGCGTTCTGACCTCCGACCGGCCCAGAAGTTGGCTTATTTGTTGTCAGCCCTAGGAGGTGAGGCTCGAGCCTTGGTGCAGCACTTGCCGGTGACCGACTCGGCCTATCCCACCGCTCTGGAACTTCTATCCCGACGATACCAGAACAAACGTTGCCTGGCTGATGTCCATATTGACCAGATCTTGGGGTTGCCGGCCATCACCAGAATGTCAGCGTTGCGTGCTGACCTATTGAATCCATTGCTGGCAGCAACCAACGCCTTAAAACGATTGGAGTTGCCGGTGGACTATTGGTCCTATCTTTTGGTGCACTTGGTGTTGCAGCGGCTTCCGTCAGATTTGAGGTCCCGTTTTGAGCAGAAGTATGGTGGGGATAGTGCCACCCATCTTCCCCCCTTTGAGGACCTCGTCAAATTTTTGAAGGATGAGTGTCGTTTCCTCGACAACGCTCGTGGTGCCACGGGGTCAAGCCAACCGCCCTCTCGGCCGAGGGCCCAGGGACGGACTAGGACTGTCGGGCCTGGTGATAGCCACCCTGCCCCCCGTTTTGGTGGCACCCAGAGTAATCTTGCTTGCGGCTATTGTAAGGCCACGGGACATGCCGTAGTCACTTGCGCGGCCTTCTTGGAGTTGCACGTGAGTGCCCGCCGTCGAGTTGCCAATGCACGCCGTCTGTGCTTTTCTTGTTTGGGGAATCATTTTCATCGGGATTGCCCCAACCCCCGCCCTTGTTCAATTTGTAGGGGCTCACATCTGGAAGTTTTGTGCGCCAACGCGAACCGCTCTGTCAGACCAGCCTCTGATGGGGGTTCGCGCAGGGGGGGGTATGATGGAGATGAGCACCGGGCTTCTCGCTCGCCGGATCAGAGTCGAGGAGGGGCCTGCAACTTTGACCGCCGTACTCCACCCCCCGCGCCAGTTGATCGGGAGCCGCGCGACCGCCGATTGACCTCCCCTCGTGAAGGCGAGTATGCAGCTGCTGGTAGGCGACGTTGGCCAGACCAGCACCGCCTTCCCTCCCCTCCGTTGGCGGAACGTCCCCGTTTGGCGACGCGCCCCCCGCCACTCAGGCGTCAAGTGGGATATGCCCCTCCAGCGATGGCGCGCGGCTCGGGACATCGCGCGGACGAGGAGTTTGATTACTATCCTCACCGGGATAGACCCCAGCCTGGATGCGGCGATCGGTCGCCGCCCAGGCATTACTAGGAAATTGGCGCCTGTCCCGCTAACGTACCTCCCCAGATTGACACGGTTTTGTTGCCAACGGCATCGGTCAGGGTCTGGGGACCCACGGGGGACTCTGTTGTGGTCCGTGCCATTTTGGACACGGGAGCCCAGGGTTGCCTTTTGTCGTCTTGGTTAGCGGGTCGGGTGAGCCTGGATGTCCGTGCCTTTTCAGGCACGATTAATGGAATAGGCGAAACACCTATCCCGACTGTTGAGGGACAAACCTTATTTGGGCTCACTCCTGTGAGTTGTTTGGACCCTAAGTTTTTTCCTTGGCTATTGTTCTGACGAGTATTTTGGGCTGTCATCCCCAACGTCAGCTGTCGCCTGATATTGTCCGGTTGACGTCAGGCCTGGATTTGGCTGACCGCCGGTTTGATTCCCCTAATACAGCTCATTTGATATTGGGTTCCGATGTACTAGGGAGAATATTGTTGGGTAATATGAAAGTCTTGCAGCCGAACGGTTTGGTGGCTGTCTCGACCATCTTTGGCTTTGCGGTGATGGGCCCAGTGTTGAAGGTTGCCCCTCCACCTGAGCCTCATTTTGCGTTGGCGTGTGGCTCCGCTCTCTCTGACGCTGTTCAGAGGTTTTGGGAGGTTGAGGAGCCACCGCAAATGGCCCGCTTGAACCCGGAACATGAGGAGTGCGAGTTGTTCTATCAGAACAACACAGGTCGACTCCGTTCCGGTCGGCTCGTAACACGGTTGCCCTTTGTTGCAGTTCGACCACCTCTCGGCGAGTCCAGACCTATGGCCGAGAAGAGATTGTTGGCGATGGAGCGCCGTATGGCCAGGGATCCGGTGCTGCGGCAGAAATATTTAGATTTCATGCGTGAGTACGCAGACTTGGGACACATGTCGGTGTCAAATTTGGATTGGCGCTCAGTTGAGCATTACTTTCTGCCGCATCACGCGGTCCTCAAGGCATCCACCGGTAAGCTGCGCACAGTGTTTGATGGGTCTGCGCGGACTTCCTCTGGTGTCTCTTTGAATGATTGCTTGCACTCCGGCCCCAAATTGTTGAGGGACCTTTGTGATGTCATCACGTCTTTTCGTCGTCATCAAGTAGTCTTTGTGGCTGACATCAAAATGATGTTCCGGCAAACGGTTATTCACCGGGATGACAGACGTTATCAGTTGATCCTGTGGCGAGAGAATCCCCGGGACCCCATGGTTGTTTATGAGCTCAACACGAATACGTACGGCCTTCGATCGAGCCCTTTTGTTGCTATTCGTTCGCTTTGGGAGCTCGCGGACCGAGAACGCTTGAGGTTCCCTCGGGCTTCCGCCATCTTGAAAACGGACTTGTATGTTGATGACGTCTGCACTGGGGCTTCCACGGTTGAGGAAGCTATCCTGTTGCGTGACGAGTTGGTTCAAATTTTGGATTCCGCTGGCTATGAGTTGCGTAAGTGGGTGTCCAACTCGCCAGCACTGTTGGAAGATGTGGAAGAGGATCATAAGCAGGATCCTCATTTGTTTGAAAATGCTGACAACCCTGCTATGTTGGCCGTTCTCGGCGTTCAGTACCGACCAGTCCAAGACACCTTTACGTATGATGTCGATTTGGAGTCACCACACACTTGGACTAAACGACTGGTATTGTCTACTGTCGCGAGAACCTTTGACCCGAATGGTTGGATATGCCCGGTATTGTTTTGGGCGAAATGTTTTCTCCAGCGCCTTTGGACCGCGGAACTTGGTTGGGATGAGCCACTTCAGGAAACCCTTTTGGAAGATTGGCTCCAATTTGTATCCGCACTTCCTGCGGTCAACGAGGTCGCGTTACCACGCGCTATCCTCCCCCCTGGGAACTATACTGCTACCCTTCATGGGTTTTGTGACGCATCTTCGCACGGTTATGCAGCTGTTGTTTATCTGCGCACCGTCAGCGCGACAGGCCAGGTGAAGTTGTCACTGATCATGGCCAAGAGCAAGGTGGCCCCCCTCCGGACGGCATTGACCATCCCTAAGCTAGAGTTGTCAGGGGCGGCGCTTCTTGTGCGTCTCTTGAATCACGTTGCTCAAACTTTAGGTGGATCTGTGAACATTCGGAATTCTTACGCCTGGACGGACAGTCAAATTGTTTTGTGCTGGTTGAAGACGTCCGTCCACTCCTTGGAGGTCTTTGTGGCGAACCGAGTGTCACAGATACAAAATTCCGAAACGCCTTTGATTTGGAGGCACGTGCCTGGAGACTTGAACCCCGGCGACGTAGCCTCACGTGGGTGCATGGCCCCCCGCCTGATTGTGCACCCCCTTTGGTGGGGACCGGATTGGCTGACTCGCCCCGAGGATGATTGGCCTCGAACGCCAATTTTGATGTCGGATCCTTTGCCCGGGCTTAAGGTGCTCGCTGTTGGGACGAAGGACCCTCCGTTTGATCCTGATATTTTGCTGAATCGATACAGCTCCCTCGACAAATTGTTGAACGTTACCTCGTGGATCAGGCGTTTTGGTCACAATGCTAGGAATCCAGGGGACAAGCGCTTGTCACCGGTTCTCTCTCCTCAAGAGCGACAGGAGTCACTCCTCCTGTGGGTTCGCTCTGTGCAGGCCGTACACTTTGAGAAGGAGATCGAGACCTTGAAGTCCGGTAGAGTTAAGTTGTCGGGAGCCGTTAGTAAGTTGAACCCCTTTTTGGATGAAACGGGTCTTTTGCGTGTTGGAGGACGGTTGAGGCACTCTAGCCTTCCTTATGGGGTCCGTCACCCCCTTTTGTTGCCCAAGGCGGGCCATTTGATTAAATTGTTGGTGACTGATCGTCACATTAAGAACTCGCACGCCGGTTGCAATGCGCTGTTGGCCATTCTGCAGCGAGAGTTTTGGATTTTGTCGGCTCGTCGTACCATTCGTAGCATCGTCTTCCGTTGCATACCGTGCTATCGGACTAAGGCCCCAACGATGCAGCCCCAGATGGGAGACTTGCCTGCTGATCGTGTCAATGAGGCGAGGCCCTTTGCAGGCGTAGGAACGGACTTTGCTGGTCCCTTTTCGATAAAGACGTCTACACTTCGAAATAGTAAAATTGTCAAGGCTTATTTGTGCGTATTTGTCTGCCTGTCAACTAAGGCAGTGCACTTGGAGCTGGTATCCTCCCTCTCGACGGAGGCCTTTGTGGCAACTTTGGATAGATTTACGTCTCGCCGTGGGTTACCTTCTCTGATCAGGTCTGATTGCGGTACCAACTACAAGGGTACAAGTAACTATTTGAAGGAAGTGTATGACTTTCTTAATGAGAGCCAGGTTGACATTGGTAACAAATTGGCCCGTCGAGGGGTCACTTGGTTGTTTGACCCGCCAGCCTGCCCCCATTGGGGGGGTATTTTTGAGGCCGCGGTGAAAGCGGCAAAGGGACTCTGGCGGAGATTGTTGGGAGACACCGTTCTCACCTTTGAGGAATTAGTTACGGTATTTTGTCGCATTGAAGCGGTACTAAATTCGCGTCCATTGTGCCCGCTCTCTTCGGACCCTAACGATTTGGAGGCTCTAACCCCGGGCCATTTCTTGATTGGACAGCCACTTGTCGCTCTGCCTGAGTACCCTTTTGTTGATGTGAGCCAAAATCGGCTATCGCGGTTTCAGTTGGTGCAACAGCTCACTCAGAGCTTTTGGAAGCGTTGGAGCTTAGAGTATCTGCACATCCTCCAGCAGCGCGTCAAGTGGACTGATAAAACTCATCCGCCCAAGATAGGAGACCTCGTCCTTATTAAGGATGCCAACCTTAAGCCTCTGTATTGGCGCCGGGGGCGCATTCTCAATTTGGTGGCTGGCACCGACGGGGTACCTCGTTTTGCTGAGGTTTTAGTGGATGGGTCGGTTATGAAGAGAGCGGTCGCAACCTTGTCAAGACTGCCAATTGATTAGCGGACGGGACGGCCCGTCCGGGGGGGGGGGGTAGATGTTTCATCCACCAAGTTTCTGAACGCACCTTTTTGACGTTTGACAGATTACGTTTCGTTGTCTGTGCGAATCTGTGCGATGACGTTTGCTTGTCAGTGCAGTATTGGTTGGAAAAATGGTCGCTCCGTGTATTGTATTTTTGATGCACGCGGCTGTCGTGTAATTATTGTTTGAAAACTTTGAGTTATTGTTAATCCGATACAATCTTGATCGGTGTTTGATATTTTGTTGACAATTGAGTGAAAATTGAGAAATCTCGCCATTTTGGGTCATGACCGCGAGTGATTTGTTGGTTATGTAGCCGGCCTTTGTGTTTTATTTGGACGCCGGTAATTTCCTAAATTCAGTGCTGGACGACTGTACATCCCCGATTGGGTTAGCAAACCGGGATAAAATTCAGTTGGACATTGGTGAAAGGTGCCACGTGTGTGATCGGAAGGTTTGTCCAGGGAGACGTCGGTACGCGCTGTGGGGCGCCCTTTGGTTGCTGTCGAATCTACATAACTTCACATACACCACACAAACCACAGATATACTTACACCCCACCCAGATAAGACGTGACCAGGGAATACGCCACATCTCCGGTTCCAACGTGATGGGTAAGTTATATCTAATAGTTGAATAGTTGTTTTCACTTGTCGGTTGGACAAATATTATTTTGATTAGGGCTCCGCGTAATCGCGGACATCGTGAGTCTGTTTGTGCAGTCTCACACAGTGCGTCCGAACTTTTCTAGCTCCTCGTAAAGCCCAAATCGAAAATCCTTCATCAAAAGACATCAAATTGGCTACGTAATGGTTTCTGTACCGCAAACTCCAACAATCTGTATACGATGGCATGTCAACAACATCCAATCACCCATGATGAAATATATATATGGCTAGAAAATCCCACAATTCATATTCAGTCAATCCAAGAGAACGTCTGGATTAGAAAGCTGCGTATGCGTTTGTTTGCTCTATGGCATCTGCTAAAACGTTTGGCAAACGAACTTGTAGAAATAACCCAGTACAATTTCATTTTGAACGCATCGGTGTGATCTGAATCTTCTTCTATAGTTTTCCTGTGCCGAAAAACCGCTTTTTTTCATTGATAGCTCTGAGTGAACTTTGTGATTGGTCTTGTTGTTGTTCTCGTGGGACGTTGCATCCGGTATTTTTGGGGCGCGACTTGGAAGAAGCCCTTATGTGAGCTGCAGGTAAGCTAATATTCATAGAGCCACTTGCTGTTGGTTCAGGATGTGGTGCAAGGGATTCAGGTTGTGGTGCAAGGGGTGCAGGGGTTATAAGAGTAGCGAGAGTTGGTGGGAGTGAGTCTGCGGGTACGAAACTTGCGACGGCCGGAGCGACGGCGGGGCGGCGGCGCGGCGGCGATGTAATCAAATGTATTAAAACATTAAGCGCTGTGTACGAAACGGGCGACGGCGGAGCGGCGCGATCGAGCGATGCACGGGCGGCGGTAGAGCGGTGGCGGCGCGGAGCGACGAGAACAAACTGGTTTGATTTCGCCGCTTGCGCGGGTACATAGTGTTGCATTTTTATCACAGTAATAATATGGTAATTATGGAAATTGACAATTAAGAGTTTAAATATCTTTTATTTTATCAAAACCGGCTATTTGGGACAGTAAAAACGATTTATTTTATCGATTTATTATTGATTTATTGGATGAACACCATCTATAGGTAATAAAAATTCTCTCATTAGGAGACTGGGCTCCAATAGTTCTCTTCAACGTGAATTCATGTTTATCACAACACTACGTGAGCGCGACTGCGCGGAAGTTTGTTTCGTACACACGCAAGACACCGCTATCTCATCGCCCCGCGCCGCATCGCCCCGCCCCGCCGTCGCTCCGGCCGTCACAAGTTTCGTACCCGCAGACTGACGGAATGTCACTCAGTATCGGCACTCATTCAAGTCTTCATCATTGTCTAAAATATTATGCCTTTCCATAGAATTATGAATAGAAGGTGCTGAAGTTGACATAGAAAGCTGGGTGTGGACACGTAATTCAACATAACGGTCAAAATGTTCACTACCGTCAGAGGGTACATTTTCAGCAGGCACTAGCGCTAAAATTCTACCACCACGAGTTTGAAACTATTGCTCCCAACATAGAAAAAAAAGCGTGCTATAAAACCAAGTAAACCCAAAAAGCAACCTCAAACTGGCAATGTATGCCTTGACATACAAGCAAAATGGAGGGTGTTTCGTTACTAACATGGCAGTGTGTGCCACAGCATACATCATGTTTGTGATCAAAATAAAAGCATATAATACTTTAAAAACTTTACAATTATTATCACACGCATTCTATTACACAATAAAGCATACATTTTAGTCATTACACCTGTCCATATTATGTACTATTTATAATAAAAGTATAAATATCTTGGACAACGCAGTTGACGTACGGCAAGTAACCATTTTTTTCAAGTTATGTCAAAATAAATATTGCTAGATAGGTGTTTTATTTTTACATCAAATGTAGTAAGTTCTTCAATTTGAAAATATTGATTTATCACACGCAAGTTTTAATTTTTTTAACAAATCTTTTTCATAAAGGTCTTGTATGACAGTACATACAATGCCAAATTAAGGGTGGTATAGCGATAGTCCGATAGTAGGTTTAATCCTCATTCGAAATTAAAGGAACGTGAACTTCGAACATAAAGTAGTTCTTTGTTATTCGTACTTTCACGAACAGCAACTTGTAAAGTTCCTTGGTTTGTTACAGGTCCTGCTCCCGTTTGTTGGTGATGTTCGTATTGTTAAACTTTTTAAGCAATACTCAGGCGGCTAATACATATGAAGACATGAACTGGACAGATCATCCCCGAGATGTGTATGGTCCACTTGACATATTTGAGGATAACAGGGTTCCCACCAGACAAAGGAATGTACTTATTACCCTAAATGTACCAAACACGAACGGAGAAGAAAAGTCATTTATTGCTACAGGGATCTTACTAGACTATAGTCGTATTTTAACATCTTATAATCCTTTTAAGGAATTAGTGAAAGACCCACTACTTAGCAAGAATATTGTGGTGGTTTTAACTACTGGTGCTGAAGATAACTTAGCGACAGTAAAAATAATTAAGGGCATTGTGTGTGCTCGTGAAGTAGCATACACGCCTCCGGATGAGAAGCATTTTTGGCATGGTAAACGTGACTCTCCCCTTCACGACTTGATGATCTTAAGAATGGCAGAAGAATTTGGATATGCCAGAGCTTCTTCAGATGCTTGGCAATCACATTGGGAAAACCCTTATACGTTCCAATGGACAGGCAGTTTCCCCACGAAAGACCGAAGCAACGCTATGATGAGTCCAATCGCTAAACCTGAAGATAGAATCAATGGACCAATTATTATTTGTTCCTTACATTTTAGAATCGAAAAAAAACTGAAAAAATATACTAATTTAGTTCAAACTGAATACGTACAAGACGATGCTGCAATTGTTGACTGCGAAGAATGGTTGCCGCGGCAATGGGGTTACTTCATATGTGTTCAAAATATTGACAACTTCTCCGGGCTGGCTTCCGGCGCAACGTTACATTTCGGATATACATTATTTGGCATAGGAAGCTTCGTGATGTGGAAAAACGATACAGGGATTCTAGTATTCACGGATGTACGACCTTACGGACACCTAATAAAGAACGTGTGCAGTGATGCCGAGGATGATTATAATACAGACCTAAACACCACCACCACTGAAGAACCAACAACTACCACTGAAGAACCAACTACTACCACTGAAGAACCAACAACCACCACTGAAGGATCAACCACCACCACTGAAGAACCAATCACCACCACTGAAGAACCAACCACCACCACTGAAAAACCAACCACCACCACTGAAAGATCACCCACAACTCCTTACAGAACAACCACCAGCACTGAAGGATCAACCACAACTACTGAAGAACCAGCCACCACTACTAAAGAACCAACCACCACCACTGCAGCATCAACCACAACTACTAACAGAACAACCACCACCACTGAAGGATCAACCACCACCACTGAAGGATCATCCACCACCACTGAAGGATCAACCACCGCCACTGAAGAATCAACCAGCACTACTGAAGAACCAACCACCACTACTAAAGAACTCACCGCCACCACTGAAGGATCAACCACAACCACTAATAGAACAACCACCACCACTGAAGGATCAACCACCACCACTGAAGAACCAACAACTACCACTGAAGAACCAACTACTACCACTGAAGAACCAACAACCACCACTGAAGGATCAACCACCACCACTGAAGAACCAATCACCACCACTGAAGAACCAACCACCACCACTGAAAAACCAACCACCACCACTGAAAGATCACCCACAACTCCTTACAGAACAACCACCAGCACTGAAGGATCAACCACAACTACTGAAGAACCAGCCACCACTACTAAAGAACCAACCACCACCACTGCAGCATCAACCACAACTACTAACAGAACAACCACCACCACTGAAGGATCAACCACCACCACTGAAGGATCATCCACCACCACTGAAGGATCAACCACCGCCACTGAAGAATCAACCAGCACTACTGAAGAACCAACCACCACTACTAAAGAACAAACCGCCACCACTGAAGGATCAACCACAACCACTAATAGAACAACCACCACCACTGAAGGATCAACCACCACCACTGAAGAACCAACCACAACTACTAAAGAACCAACCACCACCCCTGCAGGATCAACCACAACTACTTACAGAACAACCACTACCACTAAAGGATCAACCACGATCACTGAAGGGTCAACCACCACTATTGAAGAACCAACAACAACTACTAAAGAACAAACCACCACCACTGAAGGATCAATAATCACCACTAAAGAACCAACCACAACTAGTAACAGAACAACCACCACGACCGAAGGATCAGGCACCACTACTGAAGAACCAACCACCACTACTAAAGAACCAACGACAACCACTGAAGGATCAACCACCACCACTGAAGAACCAACCACCACTACTAAAGAACCAACCACCACCACTGAAGCATCAACCACAACTACTAACAGAACAACCACCACCACTGAAGGATCAACCACGATCACTGAAGAGCCAACCACCACTACTAAAGAACCAACCACCGCAACTGAAGGATCAACCACCTCTACTGAAGAACCAATAACCACTACTAAAGAACCAACCACCACCCCTGTAGGATCAACCACAACTACTTACAGAACAACGACCACCACTGAAGGATCAACCACCACCACTGAAGAACCAACCACCACTACTAAAGAACCAACCACCACTACTAAAGAACCAACCACCACCCCTGCAGGATCAACCACAACTACTTACAGAACAACCACCACCACTGTAGGATCAACCACCGCCACTGAAGAATCAACCAGCACTACTGAAGAACCAACCACCACTACTAAAGAACAAACCGCCACCACTGAAGGATCAACCACAACCACTAATAGAACAACCACCACCACTGAAGGATCAACCACCACCACTGAAGAACCAACCACAACTACTAAAGAACCAACCACCAACCCTGCAGGATCAACCACAACTACTTACAGAACAACCACTACCACTAAAGGATCAACCACGATCACTGAAGGGTCAACCACCACTATTGAAGAACCAACAACCACTACTAAAGAACCAACCACCACCACTGAAGGATCAACAATCACCACTAAAGAACCAACCACAACTAGTAACAGAACAACCACCACGACCGAAGGATCAGGCACCACTACTGAAGAACCAACCACCACTACTAATGAACCAACGACAACCACTGAAGGATCAACCACAACTACTAACAGAACAACCAACACGACGGAAGGATCAACCACAACTACAGAAGAACCAATGACCACTACTAAAGAACCAACCACCACTACTAAAGAACCAACCACCACTACTAAAGAACCAACGACAACCACTGAAGGATCAACCACCACCACTGAAGGATCAACCACCACCACTGAAGAACCAACCACCACTACTAAAGAACCAACCACCACCACTGAAGTATCAACCACAACTACTAACAGAACAACCACCACCACTGAAGGATCAACCACCACCACTGAAGGATCAACCACGATCACTGAAGAGCCAACCACTACTACTAAAGAACAAACCGTCACCACTAAAGAATCAACCACAACCACTAACAGAACAACCATCACGACTGAAGGATCAACCACCACCACTGAAGAACCAACCACCACTACTAAAGAACCAACCACCACTTCTAAAGAACCAACCACCACCCCTGCAGGATCAACAACAACTACTTACAGAACAACCACCACCACTGAAGGATCAACCAACGCCACTGAAGAATCAACCAGCACTACTGAAGAACCAACCACTACTACTAAAGAACAAACCACCACCACAGAAGGATCAACCACAACCACTAATAGAACAACTATCCCGACCGAAGGATCAACCACCACTACTAAAGAACCAACCACCACCACTAAAGAACCAACCATCAACACTGAAGGATCAATCACCTCTACTGAAGAACCAACCACCAATACTGAAGAACCAACCACCACCCCTGCAGGATCAACCACAACTACTAACAGAACAACCACCACGACCGAAGGATCAAAAACCACCACTGAAGGATCAACCACCACCACTGAAGAACCAACCACCACTACTAAAGAACCAACCACCACTACTAAAGAACCAACCACCACCCCTGCAGGATCAACCACAACTACTTATAGAACAACCACCACCACTGAAGGATCAACCACTGCCACTGAAGAATCAACCAGCACTACTGAAGAACCAACCACCACCACTAAAGAACAAACCGCCACCACTGAAGGATCAATCACAACTACTAACAGAACAACTACAACGACCGAAGGGTCAATCACCACCACTGAAGGATCAACCACTTCTACTAAAGAACCAACCACCAATACTGAAGAACCAACCACCACTACTAAAGAACCAACCACCAACACTGAAGGATCAACCACCTCTTCTGAAGAACCAACCACCAATACTGAAGAACCAACCACCACTACTAAAGAAATAACCACCACCAGTGAAGTATTAACCACAATTACTAACAGAACAACCACCACGACCGAAGGATCAACAACCACCACTGAAGAATCAAACACCACTACTGAAGAACCAACCACCACTACTAAAGAACCAACCACCTAAACAAAAGATCCAACGACAACCACTGAAGGATCAACCACCACTACTGAAGAACCAACCACCACTACCAAAGAACCAACCACCACTACTAAAGAACCAAACACCACAACTAAAGAACCAACCACCAACACTGAAGGATCAACCACCTCTTTTGAAGAACCAACCACCAATACTGAAGAACCAACCACCACTACTAAAGAAATAACCACCACCACTGAAGTATTAACCACAATTACTAACAGAACAACCACCATGACCGAAGGATCAACCACCACCACTAAAGAATCAACCACCACTACTGAAGAACCAACCACCACTACTAAAGAACCAACCACCTATACAAAAGATCCAACGACAACCACTGAAGGATCAACCACAACTAGTAACAGAACAACCACCACGACCGAAGGATCTACCACCACTACTGAAGAACCAACCACCACTACTAAAGAACCAACCACCACTACTAAAGAACCAAACACCACTATAAAAGAAGGAACGACAACCACTGAAGGATCAACCACAACTACTAACAGAACAACTACCACGACCGAAGGATCAACCACCACTGCTGAAGAGCCAACCACCACTACTAAAGGACCAACCACCACCACTGAAGGATCAACCACCACTACTGAAGAGCCAACCACCACTACTAATGAACCATACACCACCACTGAAGGATCAACAACCACCACTGAAGAGCCAACCACCACTACTAAAGAACTAACCACCACCACTGAAGAACCAACGACAACCACTGAAGGATCAACCACCACTACTGAAGAAATAACCACCACCACTGAAGTATTAACCACAATTACTAACAGAACAACCACCACGACCGAAGGATCAACCACCACCACTAAAGAATCAACCACCACTACTGAAGAACCAACCACCACTAATAAAGAACCAACCACCTATACAAAAGATCCAACGACAACCACTGAAGGATCAACCACAACTAGTAACAGAACAACCACCACGACCGAAGGATCTACCACCACTACTGAAGAACCAACCACCACTACTAAAGAACCAACCACCACTACTAAAGAACCAAACACCACTATAAAAGAAGGAACGACAACCACTGAAGGATCAACCACAAATACTAACAGAACAACTACCACGACCGAAGGATCAACCACCACTGCTGAAGAGCCAACCACCACTACTAAAGAACTAACCACCACCACTGAAGAACCAACGACAACCACTGAAGGATCAACCACCACTACTGAAGAACCAACCACCACTACTAAAGAACCAACCACCACCCCTGCAGGATTAACCACAACTACTAACAGAACAACCACCACGACCGAAGGATCAACCACCACCACTGAAGGATCAACCACAACTACTGAAGAACCAACCATCGCTACTGAAGAACCAACTTCCACTACTAAAGAACCAACCACCACTACTAAAGAACCAACCACCACCCCTGCCGGATCAACCACAACTACTAACAGAACAACCACCACCACTGAAGGATCAACCACCGCCACTGAAGAATCAACCAGCACTACTGAAGAACCAACCACCACTACTAAAGAACAAACCGCCACCACTGAAGGATCAATCACAACCACTAACAGAACAACTACAACGACCGAAGGGTCAATCACCACCACTGAAGGATCAACCACTTCTACTAAAGAACCAACCACCAATACTGAAGAACCAACCACCACTACTAAAGAACCAACCACCAACACTGAAGGATCAACCACCTCTTCTGAAGAACCAACCACCAATACTGAAGAACAAACCGCCACCACTGAAGGATCAATCACAACCACTAACAGAACAACTACAACGACCTAAGGGTCAATCACCACCACTGAAGGATCAACCACTTCTACTAAAGAACCAACCACCAATACTGAAGAACCAACCACCACTACTAAAGAACCAACCACCAACACTGAAGGATCAACCACCTCTTCTGAAGAACCAACCACCAATACTGAAGAACAAACCGCCACCACTGAAGGATCAATCACAACCACTAACAGAACAACTACAACGACCGAAGGGTCAATCACCACCACTGAAGGATCAACCACTTCTAATAAAAAACCAACCACCAATACTGAAGAACCAACCACCACTACTAAAGAAATAACCACCACCACTGAAGTATTAACCACAAATACTAACAGAACAACCACCACGACCGAAGGATCAACCACCACCACTGAAGAATCAACCACCACTACTGAAGAACCAACCACCACTACTAAAGAACCAACCACCACTACAAAAGATCCAATGACAACCACTGAAGGATCAACCACAACTAGTAACAGAACAACCACCACGACCGAAGGATCAACCATCGCTACTGAAGAACCAACCACCACTACTAAAGAACCAACCACCACTACTAAAGAACCAACCACCACCCCTGCAGGATCAACCACAACTACTAACAGAACAACCACCACGATTGAAGGATTAACCACCACCCCTACAGGATCAACCACAACTACTTACAGAACAACCACCACCACTGAAGGATCAACCACCGCCACTGAAGAATCAACCAGCACTACTGAAGAACCAACCACCACTACTAAAGAACAAACCGCCACCACTGAAGGATCAATCACAACCACTAACAGAACAACTACAACGACCGAAAGGTCAATCACCACCACTGAAGGATCAACCACTTTTAATAAAAAACCAACCACCAATACTGAAGAACCAACCACCACTACTAAAGAAATAACCACCGCCACTGAAGTATTAACCACAAATACTAACAGAACAACCACCACGACCGAAGGATCAACCACCACCACTGAAGAATCAACCACCACTACTGAAGAACCAACCACCACTACTAAAGAACCAACCACCACTACAAAAGATCCAATGACAACCACTGAAGGATCAACCACAACTAGTAACAGAACAACCACCACGACCGAAGGATCAACCATCGCTACTGAAGAACCAACCACCACTACTAAAGAACCAACCACCACTACTAAAGAACCAACCACCACCCCTGCAGGATCAACCACAACTACTAACAGAACAACCACCACGATTGAAGGATCAACCACCACCCCTGCAGGATCAACCACAACTACTTACAGAACAACCACCACCACTGAAGGATCAACCACCGCCACTGAAGAATCAACCAGCACTACTGAAGAACCAACCACCACTACTAAAGAACAAACCGCCACCACTGAAGGATCAATCACAACCACTAACAGAACAACTACAACGACCGAAGGGTCAATCACCACCACTGAAGGATCAACCACTTCTACTAAAGAACCAACCACCAATACTGAAGAACCAACCACCACTACTAAAGAACCAACCACCAACACTGAAGGATCAACCACCTCTTCTGAAGAACCAACCACCAATACTGAAGAACAAACCGCCACCACTGAAGGATCAATCACAACCACTAACAGAACAACTACAACGACCGAAGGGTCAATCACCACCACTGAAGGATCAACCACTTCTAATAAAAAACCAACCACCAATACTGAAGAACCAACCACCACTACTAAAGAAATAACCACCACCACTGAAGTATTAACCACAAATACTAACAGGACAACCACCACGACCGAAGGATCAACCACCACCACTGAAGAATCAACCACCACTACTGAAGAACCAACCACCACTACTAAAGAACCAACCACCACTACAAAAGATCCAATGACAACCACTGAAGGATCAACCACAACTAGTAACAGAACAACCACCACGACCGAAGGATCAACCATCGCTACTGAAGAACCAACCACCACTACTAAAGAACCAACCACCACTACTAAAGAACCAACCACCACCCCTGCAGGATCAACCACAACTACTAACAGAACAACCACCACGATTGAAGGATTAACCACCACCCCTACAGGATCAACCACAACTACTTACAGAACAACCACCACCACTGAAGGATCAACCACCGCCACTGAAGAATCAACCAGCACTACTGAAGAACCAACCACCACTACTAAAGAACAAACCGCCACCACTGAAGGATCAATCACAACCACTAACAGAACAACTACAACGACCGAAAGGTCAATCACCACCACTGAAGGATCAACCACTTTTAATAAAAAACCAACCACCAATACTGAAGAACCAACCACCACTACTAAAGAACCAACCACCACTACTAAAGAACCAACCACCACCCCTGCAGGATCAACCACAACTACTAACAGAACAACCACCACGATTGAAGGATTAACCACCACCCCTACAGGATCAACCACAACTACTTACAGAACAACCACCACCACTGAAGGATCAACCACCGCCACTGAAGAATCAACCAGCACTACTGAAGAACCAACCACCACTACTAAAGAACAAACCGCCACCACTGAAGGATCAATCACAACCACTAACAGAACAACTACAACGACCGAAAGGTCAATCACCACCACTGAAGGATCAACCACTTTTAATAAAAAACCAACCACCAATACTGAAGAACCAACCACCACTACTAAAGAAATAACCACCGCCACTGAAGTATTAACCACAAATACTAACAGAACAACCACCACGACCGAAGGATCAACCACCACCACTGAAGAATCAACCACCACTACTGAAGAACCAACCACCACTACTAAAGAACCAACCACCACTACAAAAGATCCAATGACAACCACTGAAGGATCAACCACAACTAGTAACAGAACAACCACCACGACCGAAGGATCAACCATCGCTACTGAAGAACCAACCACCACTACTAAAGAACCAACCACCACTACTAAAGAACCAACCACCACCCCTGCAGGATCAACCACAACTACTAACAGAACAACCACCACGATTGAAGGATCAACCACCACCCCTGCAGGATCAACCACAACTACTTACAGAACAACCACCACCACTGAAGGATCAACCACCGCCACTGAAGAATCAACCAGCACTACTGAAGAACCAACCACCACTACTAAAGAACAAACCGCCACCACTGAAGGATCAATCACAACCACTAACAGAACAACTACAACGACCGAAGGGTCAATCACCACCACTGAAGGATCAACCACTTCTACTAAAGAACCAACCACCAATACTGAAGAACCAACCACCACTACTAAAGAACCAACCACCAACACTGAAGGATCAACCACCTCTTCTGAAGAACCAACCACCAATACTGAAGAACAAACCGCCACCACTGAAGGATCAATCACAACCACTAACAGAACAACTACAACGACCGAAGGGTCAATCACCACCACTGAAGGTGACCACTTCTAATAAAAAACCAACCACCAATACTGAAGAACCAACCACCACTACTAAAGAAATAACCACCACCACTGAAGTATTAACCACAAATACTAACAGAACAACCACCACGACCGAAGGATCAACCACCACCACTGAAGAATCAACCACCACTACTGAAGAACCAACCACCACTACTAAAGAACCAACCACCACTACAAAAGATCCAATGACAACCACTGAAGGATCAACCACAACTAGTAACAGAACAACCACCACGACCGAAGGATCAACCATCGCTACTGAAGAACCAACCACCACTACTAAAGAACCAACCACCACTACTAAAGAACCAACCACCACCCCTGCAGGATCAACCACAACTACTAACAGAACAACCACCACGATTGAAGGATTAACCACCACCCCTACAGGATCAACCACAACTACTTACAGAACAACCACCACCACTGAAGGATCAACCACCGCCACTGAAGAATCAACCAGCACTACTGAAGAACCAACCACCACTACTAAAGAACAAACCGCCACCACTGAAGGATCAATCACAACCACTAACAGAACAACTACAACGACCGAAAGGTCAATCACCACCACTGAAGGATCAACCACTTTTAATAAAAAACCAACCACCAATACTGAAGAACCAACCACCACTACTAAAGAAATAACCACCGCCACTGAAGTATTAACCACAAATACTAACAGAACAACCACCACGACCGAAGGATCAACCACCACCACTGAAGAATCAACCACCACTACTGAAGAACCAACCACCACTACTAAAGAACCAACCACCACTACAAAAGATCCAATGACAACCACTGAAGGATCAACCACAACTAGTAACAGAACAACCACCACGACCGAAGGATCAACCATCGCTACTGAAGAACCAACCACCACTACTAAAGAACCAACCACCACTACTAAAGAACCAACCACCACCCCTGCAGGATCAACCACCGCCACTGAAGAATCAACCAGCACTACTGAAGAACCAACCACCACTACTAAAGAACAAACCGCCACCACTGAAGGATCAATCACAACCACTAACAGAACAACTACAACGACCGAAGGGTCAATCACCACCACTGAAGGATCAACCACTTCTACTAAAGAACCAACCACCAATACTGAAGAACCAACCAGCACTACTAAAGAACCAACCACCAACACTGAAGGATCAACCACAACTACTAACAAAACAACTACCACGACCGAAGGATCAACCACCACTGCTGAAGAGCCAACCACCACTACTAAAGAACCAACCATCACCACTGAAGGATCAACCACCACTACTGAAGAACCAACCACCACTACTAAAGAACCAACCACCACCACTGAAGGATCAACCACCACTACTGAAGAACCAACCACCACTACTAATGAACCAACCACCACCACTGAAGGATCAACAACCACCACTGCAGAACCAACCGTGGTGATTGGTTCTTCAGTCGTACCAAAGGATGAACCACAACTACTTACAGAACAACCACCACCACTGAAGATTACCACCACTGAAGATTACCACCACTGAAGACAATAAAACCCAAACCCATCATTGAAAACTGCATCAAAATCTAACTTGTAGTTTGGGAGAAAAATGCCAACATGGATTTGCACAAAAATTGTTTTCCCCCTGGTGAGTTGTCACCGTAACACCTATCTAAGAACATGCACCAATGAAACCCAAACCCTTAACTGAAAACTGCTTCAAAATCGGACTAGCAGTTTTGGAGAAAAATGGCAACTTATATTATATGCACAAAAAATGTTTGCTGCAGCGCCCCCTGGTGAGTTGTCACCGTAACACCTAAGAGCATGCACCAATCAAACTCAAACCCATAACTGAAAACCGCATCAAACACGGACAAGTAGTTTTGAAGAAAAATGGCAACATGTATTTGCACAAACAAACAAACACGCAAACAAACATCCTCTCACCCCAAACGCATACACCGTCTCCGTTCCGTCGTGGGTAATAAATCAACGAAGACGCAATTTTGGAGTTTTTTTTTTTAGGTTTACGTTTCTACTGTCCCTTAGAGCAGGTTTTGATAAAATACAAGATATGAATAAATTCATCAACGAATCCTCATTATTACGAAACCAAACTAGTTTGTCCTCGTCGCTTCCGCGTCGCCGTCGCCGTCGCTCCACCGCCGCCCGTGCATCGCTCGATCGCCCCGCTCCGCCGTCGCTATACTGTGCAATGCTTTTGTATACATCGCCGTCGCGCCGCGCCGCCCCGCCATCGCTTGGCCGTCAAAAGTTTCGTGCCCGCAGATTGACACTTCACAACTAAGGCCCTTTTGCTCACGGGGCGTCGTAGCATAAGCGTATCGTAATCTGCGCGTAGGTACGACGAGAGCAATACGAGCATGAACATGTTCAAAGAACTTCACATACGAAGCGGTGTTGCAGCGAATTGTAGGAGGTGTTTATTGTCATTACGATAGTCGTAGCGTACTAGCGTAAAATTACAAGAGTAAAAAGTTAACTACTAACGTTAACTAGTACCAAGGCCGCGCGATTGAAACGGTGAAGAACACGTTATCGGCGATATCTCGCTGAAAAAGCATCGCTGAAGTATTTTGTAAAACACAAATTTGAATTTGTCGAAATTAGTAAAAATACACAAAAAAGTCCTAGGTTTACATTTCAGGAGTTGTAATACGGTATCGCTTAGAAATAAGTAGTGATTACCTATCGAAGAAAGTAACTGCCGTTATTAGGCTTGTTTTCGTAATGAGGGATTTTCTTTTTAGCTCTTCCCTAGTCGCTGGATAGATGGCGCTAGGAGTTAATATGATAATGCACGGAACGGAACCTAAAAAAAAACTTTTTTGAAAAAAATAAAACCAAAACCGTAAGTCGGTGACAAAAAAACTAAATCAATCACAAAAGTCACCGACTTCTGAAGCTAAAGTTATTTTTGCGATTTTTGTTTTTTTTTTAAGTCGGTTTTATTTTTATCAAAAAAGTTTTTTATTTTTCCATTTTTAGTTGTAATGTATCCAATAATACAAATATTTGCTGTGCAAACTTCAATTTGAAGAAAACAAGGTAAATCATTGAGAAATTCCGACGACTGTCTATGGTCTCCATCATCAGACCTGTAACGGCACTTATAACCCATATGGGTGCAAAGTTATCATCAATAGAAATGAAGTAAGTCCAAACACAAGGTAGCTACTGTAAAACATTGAGAAGTTCCCTTGATTGTCCTTCGTCTTCATCATCAGACCCTTAATGACAGTTATAACCCATCTAGGAGTAAAGTTTTCATCAATACAAATTAGTCAAGCCCAAACACCAGGAAATTGCTTTAAATCATTGAGGAGTTCCCTCGACCGTCTTTCGGCTCCATCATTAGATCGACTCCAGACCTGCATTAAATAGTAGTGCTTTAAAAAAAGAACAAACGCACTAGTCACCAGTTCGATTTTCAAAGGTTCCCCTCGATTTCTCTGGGATGCCATCATCAGATCCTAGTTTCCTTACCATGGTACCACCCTTGAAATATCTACTTTCCAACAAAAAAAGAATCATCTTAATCGGTTCATAAACGACGAAGTTATCCGCGAACACTCATAAAAAAAAAATATATATATACGGTCGTCAGTCAACGAGAGTGAGAACGTGACGTGACACAATGTTTTTTTTTCCAAGCGTTTTGGCTTTGGCACCAACTATCATAGTAAGTTCAACGCCATCTATAGAGTTCTTGGAAACTAAGTTCTTTTTTAATAACTCAAAAGGAAAACCTCTCATTAACCCTATCGAAACATTTGTATAGCACACATTTCATTTCATTACATTTGTATTATAAAAAAATATTCTTTTTGCCTATTATCGGCAGTTCTACATATTTAGGTGTTGTTTACAAAAACAAAAAGATCTATAATAGCTGATACTTACTTTCTTTAATCGCGCTTTAAAAACTATATAGCTGGGCTTGCACTTGGATCTATATTCTGGCAATGTGGGTTCAAGTCTGGCTGTAAGGAATTGTAATTGTTATTTGTCTAGGAGCAAGTCTGCCTACTAACGTGTTTTTGGAGTTTAAATCGACAACACTGTTGCCTAAGATTTAGTGGCGTGACCTCTGCAAAACATATAGATAATTAAAACCTCAGCCTAGAAAAACCCGCGCAAGAACGAAACGTAAATGAATTAAAACGATTTTAAAATTGTAAAGATTCATTTCACACTTACTTATATAATACTAGCTGTTGCCCGCGGCTTCGCCCGCGTAAAGTTCGGTAACTGTCCCACTGAATCATACTAAAGGGATAAATAGTGTCCTACATGTGAATCCAGGTTATAAACTATCGATGTGCCAAATTTCATAATCATCACAACCACCATCACTGTCACAACCACCATTATTATCACAATCACCATCACTATCAAAACCAACATCAATATCACAATCATTATCACAATCACCATCACTATTTCAGTCACCATCACCATCACAAACACCAACACAATCACCATCACAATCACAGTCACCATCAATATCACCATCATTATCACAATCACCATCACAATCACCATCACAATCACCATCACAATCACCATCACAATCACCATCATAATCACCATCACAATCACCATCACCATCACAATCACTATCAAAATCACCATCACAATCACAATCACCATAACAATCACCATCATCGTTATCTCAATCATTATCACAATCGCCATCACAATCGCCATCACAATCACCATCACAATCACCATCATCACAATCATTCACTATCACAATCACACTATCACAATCACCATCACCATCACAATCACCATCACAATCACCATCACAATCACCATCACGATCACCATCACGATCACCATCACGATCACCATCACAATCACCATCAATGTTGAATGATCACAACCGTTTCAAGGTTCCATCTATCTCTATACCAAAATTCATTTAGTAGGGATATACGATACACAACTGCACTCTGCGTTTCCACCCGTATAATTCCGGGATCGGGATCGGGATCTGGATAAAAAGTACCCTATGTCCTTTCCCAAGGTTCCATCTATCTCTATACCAAAATTCATCAAAATCGGTTCAGCGGTTTAGGCGTGAAAAGGTAACAGACAGACAGACAGACAGACAGAGTTACTTTCGCATTTATAATATTAGTTGGGATAGTGTATTATCTATGTATTGTGTTTGACATGAACGCTGCACGCGCCGCCCCGCCGCACGCTCGATTCGAGCGGCCACTGTGTTCGTACACTTATACCACACCCGTGAGTGTAATGTGTTGGTTGGGCTTATAAGTTCTATGCGTGTCACAAACTAAATCCAAACTGCTTTAGGACCGCTCATACGTCAATCGATTGCTCATTGGTCACCGTAACATTGGCGTGTGTGAGTGTACATCAAGCACAGTTTTGCGCGGGTTTCGCGTTGTGTGATGATCCATAGCAAGCTCGCGATCTAAGTGTGAGTAATTTATTTGTTTGCGGCAACACGCGTTCTAATACAAATCAGGAACTATTTTCTGCCTAACCTTTTTTATCTGTTCTGTGTGGTATACCCACGAAAAACAAAAGAAGGAGGTTCTCTATTCGAAGCGTATATTATGTTTTTTATGTATGACCACGCATATTTTTTGTGAAAAATACTAGGTACTGATATCTCAAAGTTGGTCGCATTTAAACGACCGGTCGTGTTTGGGCTCATTTCATGAAACGTTGGTGAGAACTTTAGACCTAGCTGGAGAATGACTGTCATCGAGTGTTTAAGAATGAAAACGTAAAGCTGTCGAGGGAAGCCATAAATGTACATATTAGTTACTAGCGGACGTCCCGCGGTTTCACTCGCGTAGTTCCCATTCCCGTGGGAGTACGGGGATAAAATATAGCCTATGTTACTCGTGGATAATGTAGCTTTCGAATGGTGAAAGAATTTTTTAAATCGGTCCAGTAGTTTTTGAGCCTATTCATTACAAACAAACAAACAAACAAACAAACAAACAAAGTTTTCCTCTTTATAATATTAGTATGCAAGTATTTCCGAGAACTTAAACTGTAACCTACTTGAATCTATACTAATATAATAAAGCTGAAGACTTTGTTTGGTTAATATATGTCTAATAATTTGGTTAATTTGGTAATTTCAGGAACTGTTGGTTCGAGTTAAAAACATCTTCTAATGTTGTACAGCCTGTTTATCGAGAAAGGCTGTACGTGAAATAACATCACGCTACAACCAATAGGAGCGTAGCATCAATGAAAAATGTTGCAAAAACAGACCGATCATTCTCAGAAGATTCATTGGCCAGATCCATGATGGATCTAGTGAGAATTGTTTGTCTCATTGGATCCTGATTTCAAGATATGGATCTACTGAGAAGGATCATTCTCAGAAGATCTATTGGCCAGATCCATGATGGATATAGTGAGAATTGTTTTTCTTATTAGGTCTATTTATATAAAAAAATTAGTAAATGGATCTAAAGAGAATTTTTAATAAAAAAAAGAATGTTATAAAAACAAATGAATATCAATAAAACAACCTTTTGAGAGCTTCCGTTGCGAGCGCTGCATAAACGGTTAAAGTTATACAGCAATCATGTATGACTGAATTGTTCCTCTTAAAAAGTTCTAAAAAAAAGTCCGCGATAGCATAATATGTCTATCTTTTAAGGTTGACTCACACTCTCTCTAACCCTCTCTCTCTCTCTTATGTGACGCAGAGGACGTTGCGCGGGTCAGTTAGTGCACAATAAATTGGGATGAGGGTAGGAGAATGATGATTAGTGATCAGAATAAACATCGTCGGTGTTGTTATCAGTATACAATACAACTAGTTTAGTCACCAACTTTACGCAAAAGAAATGGTTCAGTACTTTGAGATTACCTAAATAATCGAACTGAGGATGGATTTTATGATCTACAAACTACCTATATACCCTGCGGGATTTCCTATTACTAAACTGACCAAATAATAAAGTCTCGTCTCGGGTCATAAAACTAAACAACTTTTTTTGCAAAAAAAACTTTTTTGCAAAAAAATAAAACCGACTTCAAAAAAACACAAAAAAGTGAAAAATAACTTTAGCTTCAGAAGTCGGTGACCTTTGTTTGATTGATTTAGTTTTTTTGTCACCGACTTCTGAAGCTAAAGTTATTTTTCACTTTTTTGTGTTTTTTTGAAGTCGGTTTTATTTTTTTGCAAAAAAGTTTTTTATTTTTCCATTTTTAGTTGTTCCCAAACAAATATTTGCCATGAATTTATTTGACATTGTTAACAATACATGGTAATAGGCGTATCCCCAATATGTGGAACTTAACATACCTACCTTGTTTTTTTTTCAGATGGGAAATCATCAAATTACCCCTCCCTCTCATAGAGAGGAGGCCTATGTCCCAGCAGTGGGAACATTAATAGGCTGATGATGATGATGACCCCTCCCGCTCTGGGCGGAGCAGGAGGGAGTGTCAGACTTTTACTGACTAAAACCCATCCATGTTCCTTCATCGCCCTTTGTGTTCCAAGGCCGCAGTATCTCTTTAGAACAGTCCCTTTTGCTGACATCTCTTTGAGGCGCGCGCGGAACACGAACGCGCTAACTTAACATACCTAACTATCGAAATCTGGGTGTATTGTATACATCTGCGTACCCCCTCAGAGCATACAGGCGTGATGTTTCGTCATTTAAAGCGCGCGAGGAACACGATCGCGCCAACTTAACATACAAAACTGTCGAAATCTGGGTGTATTGTTCACATCTGTGTACCCCCTCAGAGCATACAGGCGTGTTGTATAAACAATAAACATCCAAGCGATTGCAACATTCACGGCAGATTTGCCGTCTATTTTTGAAGAGTTCCATTGTATATCTCCGAAGATCAGCATCAGATGTTTACAAAATTTAAATGGGACCACTCGGGAAGCACCAGCTTTCAAACAAAAAAAGAATCGGTTCACCCCGTCGAAAGTTCTGAGGTAACAAAGACAAAAAAAAAAAAAAAAAATACAGTCGAATTGAGAACCTCCTCTTTTTGGAAGTCGGTTGAAAAATGGCCATTGTATGAGAACCTTACGCCATCAGATGTACTCAATACTTTTATTGCATTTCACATGTAACCAAGATTCCTTAATTCATTCATTAACCATATTTATTAAAAATGAAGTCACGATTTTTTTTTCCTTTATTTGTTTTTGTACACATTAATTACATTTATAAATATTTCATTACAAAGTATTAAAAATGAAAACATTTAAAAATAACAATCAATCACATTAACAAAAACACCACCCCACCATAAATAAACAGAAACAAAATTTAATATTTACGCTACGCAGCGGTGACAACTCTTTGAGTAATCTTCTATTATTAAAGCTATAGAAGTGAGATATGGGATCTTGTTCGACCTTAGAATGCAGCCAATCTGGCAGCTTATGTGAATTTATCAACGACCGTCGTAAAATTCCCCTATAGTAGTTTTGTATAGTAGGTGACGTTTTCATATGTTCTGGTAATTGCAGTATCAGTAGCCAGAAAATTACTAAAACAGGAGATATAAGATTAAACACACGAACATGCCCAAAATGTTGATGTACATCTCTGCCCAATCCTCCCAGGATTGATGTTATCTAGGGAGAATGTATATGATAGTATTTAAAATGCATTTTATTTTTGCCTGCGTGCCTTTGACAGGCAAATAGCTGATGTTATAATGCCGGCTGTACACTCTCACTCGAGAGCATTCGCTGTGCCTCGCCCGAGAGCCTCGGTCGAAACGAGTCAAACTCAAAACTCAAACTCAAAGCATTTATTTCAATTAGACCATTACGGCACTTTTGAATGTCAAAAATACAAAAAAGAAAATCAAAGCTACAGTCCCAGTCACAAGGCATAATAACTTAAGAGAAAGTACTGTAGTTACCCATTCCCTAGCGTAGATCTCTATGGAGAGGAACGGGCAAGAAACTCCATGGACACTATTTTAAAATCAAAATATTGTTACAAAATCTTGGTTACATCATTAATTTTGAGATTATACATTAATGTGAGAACGATGTAGAAAGACGTGCACACTAGCGTCACACTAGCGTCCAGAGTAATAGATTAGATCAACAATTCATGAATAATGTAATTAAAATGAACCTTGGCAGATAAGAGATGACCAGTCCCAACTGGCAGCGCCCGTTCACAAACATGACGCATGTACCGGCGCCATTCAACTCAACCATGTTGAAGGGAACTAAATGACCCAACACACCCGCCACCATCAGCGAGACATTTAAGTGAGCATGCCATTCTCTCAGCCACCAAGGCATATTCAAGTCAATGAAAGATAAATAAATGTAAATGGTGGGTGAACAGTACAAAGTACTCACACATGTGCTATGAGTGACCATGTAGGTACACTCTCGCCGAGCGAGCTCACTCGTCATTTTCAATTGTGGACGCCGAGGGAATGGACGAAATAGAAGTTGCTGCTGCTGTTACACTATGTGCCATCAGTTATTACCGTTACGTAAGTATCATCATCATATTAATGTTCCAACAACTGGGACACAGGCCTCCTCTCAATGAGAGGGAATGGGCGATAATCCACCACGCGGGCCCAGTGCGGATTGGTAGATGTCACATGTCTTCGAATTTTTTGGTTCTAAGACATGGCCGGTTTCCTCACGATGTTTTCCTTCACCGTTTTGAGAGCAGTGGTGATGAAATAAATTACACAAAGAAATGCGCCTGCCTGGGTTCGAACCCACGACTTACTGTTCGTAAGTCGGGGCCGCCACCACTGGGCCACCGCTGCTCTACCTTACTTAAGTATATATTATGAAAAAACAAAAAAAGTGGCGTAAACGAAGATGGTGGTTGGTCACAATTCATCGTTATATAACATGGTACGAGAATTTAAATTTAATTTTACTTCCTAATTGTTATATCGGCATCGCAACTGGGAGAAACGAGAGTGTACAGCGACGCGCTCGCCAAGACATTCTTATTTTACTTCGTGGCAATCTTTCAAATAATTATTATAACTTGGTAGTATTTCTTATATCTACGTTACTTCACCGCGGTTTTTAGAGAATTAAAAAATAATATTTTTTAAGAATTGCAACCTTCGTATGCCTCTCTCATCTGACACATGACGCGGTACGTCACTTTTTTTATTGGCGCGTTATCGACACCGCAAGAAAAAATCTTTCTCGTCAAATTATTCATTTATAACTAAGTTTACATTACATTTTACCAAAATAACAAAATGTCGAGTGACAGGAAGTGTACTAAGTGCATCTTTAGTGAAATTCGTAAACCCGAAACAGAAATCCAAGCATTTACAAATAACGCTCGCTACCGACCAGGACGTAAATTGGAAGGACATTATTTATCAGAAGACATCAGAGACGAAGCAGGAAAAGTGTATTCCTGACAACAACTTGGATGCCCGACTTTAAATGACCCCCGGATACGCGATATCCACAGTGCTCATTGAAGCACTAAGGGGGTTGTAAGCTCGTTAAAGCTTTTTTCCTCCAGTGGGTACGCGATACCTCAGTAACACTACTACTGGTTACTAGCTGGATGGTGAACTATCAGTGGAGATACGAGATATCCTGTAGCTGAGTCTTTGAACGATGCTAACACTGAAAATCTAATGGCATAGCATTCAACGGCAGGTAAGTGCCATTTTCAAGACCAGTAACACCTCATGTTACTAGCTGCATGGTAAATTATCAGTTTTGACACGCGGTGTCCAGCTAAATTTATCGAACAATGCTAGCAAAGGGCAGGTACTTTCATTACCTTGATCAGGTAATTACAAAATTGTGCTATATATCCATGACCATGCAGGTCGTAAGACGACCCTGCTTAACTTAGCACATCCCGTGTGTGTTATAACCTTGCAAATGCATTATACTCTCGCAGTGAATGTGGAACCATTCCTTGCCTGGATTCCCATCAGGGAGTAAAGTTGCTGGCTAGCTGACATACATTTGTCAGGACCACACATTCTTAAGTACGAGATACTAACAGCATGTTAAGCCCATATAATGTGTTTTTAATAATAATAACTTATTTGTTTCGAGCAACAAGACTCAGCGTTAGTAACAATATACTTAAAAACTATGTTAGTAATACATTTACAAACAAAATAAAACAGAAAACAGATTGTGACATCATTGCTGCAAAGTGACTGGCGCAGATTTAGCTTGAACATCAAGTATAAATTAATGTTACACATACGTTTAACTAATGAAAACACCAGCCCAAAAAGTGTATTTATTCTATTTTGGTGGAAGTTATGTCAGACTATACAGGATATTTATAATATCTACATGCCTAAATACGAGATATTTACAGCATGTTATAATCCACACTATGTGTGTAAGCTTTGACGTCAAGTATGATATTATCAAAGAACCCTGTGGCTATGCCATAAACTTGTCATTTTGATCTTTCAGCGATGAAGTAATATTTACATTTAAACATAACACTTTTCATTCAAATAATAGAAAAAGATTCTTTGTTCACTTAATACTATGAGAGAACAGCTGATGGAAAATGTTCCAGACACTTATGACAGACTTCTGTTTCACTACTATACATATGGTGAACCAGTGAACCAAGGTATTGAGATGTTCTAAACCAAATTAGAATGTTACTGTTATCATAAGCAAAGCAACCGATGAATGGCTTGAATGACACTGCATAACACAACCTACCAATGTTCAATGTCAACCTCGAGATTAAATTAATATTATTTATATTTCCTTTAATGAAATGAAACACCAAACCTATAAGGACAATAGTTATATTCTTAGCTTATTATGTATATTTCCAAATAACTAATACATGTAGCCAAAGAGATTTTACCACCAACAACAAGAAGATCAATTAATCTGTTTGTGCCTAGCACAATAAAATTCAACACCCAAAAAAGTATCCCGTTAACAAAAATCTTTCAAGACTGAACACAATAATAGATACTGGAGTGCTAAGTCAGTACCCCCAAAAGAGAACACATCAAGGATGGTACCGGAATGATTTAACCATATTATATACCAGTTATATCCAGTTATTGTGTTAGTTGTTTGATCTGGGTACTTGGTTTAAGTACAATGGTTCAAGAAACCATTTGTTATCAAATCTATACACCATAATGTCATAATACTCAAAACTATTAGTATTGAGAGGGAAAGGGTTATAGACTTACAAAGTTTGGAGGTCATAACAGCCTGTCAATGTACAAATGACATTAACAACTAAACCTGTTTTAGTTTTAACCCGTATGCTCCCGGCCGTGCCTCGTGAGGCACAGTGCATTGTTATTTTAATTGTGTCTGTAATTGCGGGTATTGAAGTGTTAAATCAAATTGCAAAGTGGAACTAAATCCCACCCCAGCTTCGAACAAAGATAATATTCTTATCATCATTATGTATAAGCCCAATCTAAAATAACATCTCCAATAGTAACCTATTGCTTTATCTAGCAATCCATAGATACAATATTAAATTATGGGTATATTAATCATGCAATTTTTTTAAGTACCCCTTAAGTCCAAGAGTATTTTGGAAGGGTTCTCATGACCAGATAGTTTTTCCTGCATTGCATTGCATTTTAAAATCACTTAAACCTTACCCATAATAATTAAGCACCTTTCTTAATCATATTGTTGCTGACTCATACCTTAAAACTAAAATGAAATATAATTATTACTTTGACTGCCTTATGAAGACAGTAGTAAAACATAACTTCATTGCTCCCTGGTTCCGGGCGTTGACCCATATAATCAGCTGTAGCCTACTAGAAAATGAACCATGCTGAAAACAAATTAATCCCTATCAAATAACAACAGATAATTTGGCATGTCATCTACCTACATTGAATCATAACATTAAATTAAAATCACAATTAAAATACCCGAAAAGATAGATGGGCAGACATTATTGTGAGATTTATACAAACTCATAAAAATAAATTTTAACTAAGAAATCTCATTTATTCTCAGTTTTCATTACCAATTGGAGTATTGGCTTTAATAGCTTCATAGCTTTCTATTGAAAATAACCATAAAGTGAAACAAAAGGGGGGGGGGGGGGGTGCATGCGAGTGCAGAGATCAATGGATTGTGACTAGAAGATAAAATGCCATACATTTCGTGTAGAGCTAATAAAATCCAACTAAAATTCATAACAATTGACAGTACATTACGGCAATGTAGCCAATTACCTACACAATGTTGACTGAATATGGTCAACACATATCCACTAATTGCACAACATTTAGTCAATTCTTTAGAACTACTAGATGATTAAACAGGAGTGTTCGAGACCCTTGAAAGACATTGTCATGAAAACACTGCTGATTCTTGTAGAAGTTCCCAATATTTGAAATAGTTTGGGAAATTATACTAATATAGCAAATATTCATCGTGGAGACCAGACCTCTAAGTATTATATTTTTTCTACTATGAAACCGCAAAAACTTATTGCTCCTTTACAAGGTGCCTGGGAAAACATAATAATAACAATGTTTTTATTTATATTGTTTCTATCATTATAGGAATAATAGGTTAAAAAATGAATTATAAACGAAATCATAATGTACAAAATGTACCAGACTAAAAGTATTAAGCAGAAATCAGTTTCTAAGACTTAAATACAAACAGTTTTGAGAAAATAGCTCAACTGTCCTTTTCGAGCCAATTGACTAAATCTCAAATTCTGTTTTACCAGTAGGGAGTGAATCCCTTAACATTCATAATATTTAGTCATAAGACTACCAGACCCTTAGCAAAATTTTGAGCTTTATTTATACTATGTACTACTAGGTACTAATTAATAATAAAAACAGTTTAATCCACACTGTAATAAAGAGGTTTCTCTTTCTTTTCTTATTAATTGTATGTAACTATATTAATTGGTGATGATAGAGTGAATACTTTAATATCCATAATATTTGATCAAGGATCTACCTAGACCCTTAAAAAATGACTGAGCTTTATTGATAAGAAGTACTTACTACTAGGTACTGATTAATAAAATCAGTTTAATTCTCACGACAATAAAGTGAAGAGATTTCTGTATTCTGATTAATTGGCTGTAATATTAATTGGAAACAGTGTTTTGAATGGACTCGGGCTCTTCTACTATTGAACAATAGTTAGACATTGTATGTGATCATAAAATCATTACATTAAATTTTTTATAGTTATACAATCACCTTTTGAGACAATATATCTATGGAACTCTATACTTGCCTTGTTTGCACTCTTCTGTTGCAAGTATTGTATTTGTAACAAAAGGCCCTAAGTGAATAAACATTGCCTTGGTTGCACTATTCTGTTGCAAGTATTTTAACAAAAGGCCCTAAGTGAATAAAAATAATGCCAGTGGCATTCCTTGATAGTACTTCCAGACAATATAACACTAAATAATGGAGTTGATGAGCCTTTTTTATTTGCAGACACATCTATAAAATACTAACACTACAACTGGATTTCAAATTATAAAATTACTTACTGAGAGATCTGAGGCTATCATTGCCTCAATCATAGAATCTATCAAAAGTATCATTAATTTCGTCATAGTTTGATAATATGAGCAAAATTTAGAAAACAAAGACATTGATTGTTCTCCTAGCTCTAACTTTAACCCATTGGAGCAATAAAACAGTTATTAAAATATATCAAACCCTAATATTCGTAAGTTTGTCAGATTTCAAGTGAAAGGGGCATCTAAACTCCAAAATTAAACTCTCACTATACAACCAAAACAACAGCTCAAATTAGAGCTGGCATCAACGAAGTCAGACATAATGTGGATTACATGGTTATCAAAGTTATTTTACAAAATGTAATATATTTATTGTAAAGTATCCTTGAAGCTTTAATATGGAAGCTTTAATATTCTTACAGAAGAAGGTCCAATGTAATTATCACAGATCAACACTCAGAATTACTTGCATTTTAATCAGTTAATAAATTAATTATTGCAGCCAACTCTGAACATCTACCAAGTTATAATAATTATTTGAAAGATTGCCACGAAGTAAAATTGGGAATCAAACGAGCTTACCTGTTAAGCGAAGTCTTGATTCAAATTTTATGAGTGGCAATCTGAAAAATAATTACCCACCCGCCGCTATAATATAGTTAACACTAACAGCCCCAAAGCTGCAATAATTAGTCTACCTAATTCAATTTTAACCTTTCAGGAAAATATAGTGAATATAGGTATTTGGAACTACTCTGTACATAAAACAGAGATTGTTCCAATGATAAGATCTCTAAAATAAGTGACGTACCGCGTCATGTGTCAGATGAGAGAGGCATACGAAGGTTGCAATTCTTAAAAAATATTATTTTTTAATTCTCTAAAAACCGCGGTGAAGTAACGTAGATATAAGAAATACTACCAAGTTATAATAATTATTTTTCAGATTGCCACTCATAAAATTTGAATCAAGACTTCGCTTAACAGGTAAGCTCGTTTGATTCCCAATTTTTTACGTCTGCGCAATAACGGTCAGCGCTTGAATTACGTGCCGCGATCTGTAGGTACGTACTTCCCACTCGCGTGTTCTGTGTGTGCATTTCATTGGCAGTTTTGTATCACCCAGCGCTGATTATAGGCCTGCACCATTTTGTGATATGTTTTCCTGGTAGGTATGTGTGAATAGTCAATTAATCAATAATGCTGGTATCAAACTTACGTGATAACAAATTCATAGCTCTCAAGTGATTTCGTTCAGTAGGAGTACCTACTCGTATCTACTATTTGAAATGACTCACAAGTCAAAGTATTTATTAAATTGATTTCAGCTTTATTAAGTAATCGTTAATCAAAATGAATTGTTTTTATAATTAAACTAGCTGACCCGCGCAACTTCGTCTGCGTCACATGAGAGAGAGAGGGTTAGAGAGAGTGGAGTCAACCTTGAAAGATAGACATAATGCTATCGCGGTTTTTTTTAGAACGCTTTAAAACGAACAATTCCCTAATACATGATTGTTGCGCAACTTTAACCGTTTATGCAGCGCCCGCAAAGGAAACTCTCGAAAGAAATAAATTTTCCTTGTTTTTGCAACATTTATCATTGATGCTCCGCTCCTTTTAGTTATAGCGTGATGTTAGATAACCTATAGCCATCCTCGATAACTATTCAACACTAAAAGTTTTCCTGTAATTAGCGCGTTCAACCGACCAAAATCTCTTTAGCTTTATAATATTAGTAGATATATACCTACGTAGATCCAAGTGGGTAACAATTTAATTTCTTCGATATATTTGCATTAATCGCTAAAATAATCTACTTATGTTTTTCCAAAAAAGGGCTTACCTCGACAGCCTTTTTTTTTTCGGATGGGAAATCATCAAATGACTCCTCCCGCTCTGGGCGGACCAGGAGGCAGTGTCATACTTTTACTGACTAAACCCATCCATGTTCCTTCATCGCCCTTTGTGTTCCGGGGCCACGGTATCTCTTTAGAACAGTCCCGCAACCCCGGCAGGCATCGGCACTTGCGGACCCCTTCCTATTGCTGACTCTCTTTGAGGCGCGCGTCGAACACGACCGTGCCGTCGACACGGCCTGTCGTCATGAGACAGACGGACGGCGAGCTAGCCCATAGCCCACCGTCCATAGGCCCGCGCGTACGGTGGCCGGGGGCCACGTGGTGGCGTCTCCCGCGGCGGCCGGGACGTTTAGAGGTTCTCTCCCTCTCACGTTCCGCCACCTCCTTCATCCTTAGACACTCGATGACAGTCATACTCCAGCTAGGTCGAAAGTTCTCATCAAAGGTGCAAGAAATTAGCCCAAACACGATTTTTCAATTATAAATGGGACCAACTTTGAGATGTACCAACGCTTTTTACAAACAAAAGGACCATGTACGGACTTCTCTGTAAAAGTTATCCGTGGTCATATATAAAAAAAATACGCGTCGAATTGAGAACTGCCTTCTTTTTGTTTCGTCGGTTAAAAAACCAATCTTGAAGCAACTTACACGTTTGCGGCGGCGACCTCTCGCGTCCGGCCGTGGTGCAAGCCATGGTCCGGAGCGAGACGGAATGGGACGCCGTCACCTCCTTCTGCGAAGCAGTAATGCTAGAGAAGGAGGTGGCGGAACGTGAGAGGGAGAGAACCTCTCAACGTCCCGGCCGCCGCGGCAGACGCCCCGGGCTTCCGGGGCAACCACGTGGCCCCCGGCCACCGTAGGCGCGGGCCTGTGGACGGTGGGCTATGGGCTAGCTCGCCGTCCGTCCGTCTCATGACGACAGGCCGTGTCGACGGCGCGTTCGTGTTCCACGCGCGCCTAAAAGAGAGTCAGCAAAAAGGAAGGGCCGATCCGCAAGGACCGATGTCTGCCGGGGTTGCGGGACTGTTCGAAAGAGATATCGTGGCCCCGGAACAAAAGGGCGATGAAGGAACATGGCTGGGTTTTAGTCAGTAAAAGTCTGACACTCCCTCCTGCTCCGCCCAGAGCAGGAGGAGTCATTTGATGATTTCCCATCCGAAAAAATAAAAACAAAAAATAGGCAACTGACACGGGCGAGGGTCATTCAATTCAGAAAATGGAGTGAAATAAACAACGCCGGCTATCGACCAAAATGTTAAACTGCTAAAGTATATTACATAGGCTATAATTTTTTTTTAAAGCTGGTCAGTCGATTTAAAAGTTATGACTGTGGTGAGCACATTTTTAGTCATTGGTATCATTTTAGTTCAACAGATGTCGCTGCATGTATGTATCTTACATTTGATGATTAGTTCTTCTTGAAAACTTTAAGTTCATATATCTTTTGATAGAATTAACCGATTTCAATGAAACAAACACTAAATCATACCCCAAGTTACACACAATTTTTATGTATAAACATTGTCAGCATTGAATTCGTAGATTTTACGTGATGTGCGCACAAACAAACAGACAAACAGACAAAAATTTCAAAAATGATGGAAATGGGTTCTGTTACTTATCTTTTCACACGCTGGCTATTTTTTGTTTCAATTTCTTCAATGTACAAAAATGACTTTTCTACAGATTTATTATATGTATAATAATAATAATAATAATACTCTTTGCCCCCAACAAATTGCGACTGATGGAGCTACTTAAAGTAACTGAAACTTTTAGTAGCGCCATCAGGATGGAATTTGGTGTGGACAAATGTGCAGTCATGTATGTAAAGCGAGGGGAGATTATGGAATCCGAGGGACTTCAGCTCTCGGACTCCATACACCTAAGATCTCTTTCCTCATCCGAAACCTATAAGTATTTGGGTATGTCGGAAGCGTTAGGTATTAACGTAACTGACATGAAGCAATCGTTGAAGGAGCGCTTCTTCGGTCGCCTGAGAAAGGTATTAAATAGCCTTCTTTCAGGCGGGAACAAGGTGCGCGCCTTCAATGGTTGGGTCATGCCGGTTTTAATGTACTCTTTCGGCATACTCAAATGGACTCAGACTGAACTCGACGCCCTGGACAGAAGAGTTCGTACACTGCTGACCGAAACCCGGATGCATCACCCACGATCATCGGTGATGAGACTGTACATCCCGCGGAAGTGCGGAGGTCGAGGCTTTTTAAACGCGAAGACCCTCCACAACCGCGAGGTGTGCAGTCTCAGAGAATATTTTTTAAAAGCCGAGGTGGGTATGCACCGAGATGTGGTCGCAGTGGACAAGGGACTCACCCCGCTGTCCATGGCTAAAGAGAACTGGCACAAACCTGAAGTACTTACCACCGATGACCGTAAGGAAGTATGGCAAGGCAAAGAGCTTCACGGGCGCTTCTACCGGGCTCTTCATGGGCCCGATGTAGATTTTCTAGCGTCCGTGTTCTGGTTACGTTTCGGCGACCTCTTTGGGGAAACTGAAGGTTTTGTCTGTGCGATTATGGACGAAGTTATGTTGACGAACAACTATCGGAAATATATTATGAAGGACGGGACGGTTGACGTGTGTCGGGCATGCCACCTTCCGGGTGAGTCCATCAGACATATTATTTCTGGTTGTTCTCGTCTGGCTAACGGCGAGTACTTGCACAGGCACAACCAAGTAGCCAGGATTATACACCAGCAACTTGCCTTGAAATATAAACTTGTGGAATCTGAGGTACCGTACTACAAGTATGTGCCCGACCCAGTTCTCGAAAAAGACCATGTCACGTTGTACTGGGATCGGTCTATCATTACTGACAGGACTATTGTTGCCAATAAGCCTGACATAGTGATGATAGACCGATCAGCGCGCCGCGTAATGATAATCGATGTTACCATTCCGCATGACGAGAACCTCGTGAAAGCCGAGAAAGAGAAACAAATAAAATATCTCGACTTGGCACACGAGGTTCGCGACATGTGGAATATGAACTCGGTTATCATTGTGCCGATTGTCGTGACGGCCAATGGCCTTATAGCCAAGAGCTTCGATGACCACATATCGAAGCTCTCTTTAGGCGGTTGGATCAAGGGCCTGATCCAGAAGGCAGTACTCCTCGATACGGCTCGCATTGTGAGGAGGTTCCTGTCTCTGCAGGCCTAACCACCGGTGGCTTGGACCCTGCTCCCGACACCGGCGGACCACTATTTTTTATATTTTTGAATGTATTTTTTAATATATATATTTTTTAAGGTACATTTAAAAATATGTAAAATAAGGAGATAAGATGAATAAAGGAAATAATAATAATAATATCTTTATTTGTATAGAATGCAGGTGTTACAATAATGGTGTTAGTTTCAAAAATATTCCCAGTACATTCTGCCTGTTGGCATACAAAAATATAGTGGTTAACTTACAGATAATTTAGAAACTAGGTAAGTACAAGTTTACTTAAATTCAAAATGAGAAACATGGATCAGCTAAGTCTAAGATTATTTACGTAATATATGAGATAAAGTGAAGCAATATTACAATTCATCATTTAGAAAATGGGTAACAGAGTAATAACATTTCTCTGTCGGCAACAACGACAGTAGTTTCTTGAATTTTATTAAGGGCTGATCTTTAATACAATTTGGCAATTTGTTAAAGATAATAGGTGCCATACCCATAACGTTTTTTTTAAGCAAAGCAGTGTTATATCTACCAGTACACAACAGACTCTGATATTTTGATCTCATGGCAGTAGATCGCATCCTCGTATCATTTAATGCAGGAAATAGATGCTTGTTAGTTCTAACGAATATAGATACTTCGAGAATGTAAAGACTAGGAAAAGTTAGTATTTTGTGTTTCTTGAAAAAAGGAATGCAACTATCTGTAACCTTGAGATTGAAAATGGATCTTATGCACCGTTTTTGGGCTTTAAATATAGACTCCCTTTCGGAACAATTACCCCAGAACACTACACCAAACCTTAGAACAGAGACCACCAAACCGTGATATGCAACCATTAATGTATCAATGTTTACTTTCTTGGACAGATTGTATAGAATAGATATAGATTTCCATGTCTGTTAATCGATTTATAATTCAAGATAATTAGCTGATAGCGATAGAAGAGTTTAGTTAAAAGTGCAATAGTTAATAGGGAACGTGCACAACGACAGTGCTGCCAACTGGCGTCGCCAATCCGAATCTTGTGCTCTATTAATGCTTGACATAGACTTTTCTAACAAGTAAACAGAATTAATTTTATAGTGAAAATTAATTAACTAATCATAATGCATTGTTGCATTTCTGGATGTAGGTACCAATACATCCACAAAAATGAAAATAAACCAAATAGCGTAAAATTCTATTACTTTCCAAAGAATACTACTATCATGCCATGTTTTGGTGAAAAACGCAAAAAATGGATAAACGCAGTAAAGAAAAATATTTGAAAACATTGAAAAGGCCCTCAAAATCAACCGTCCATGCAAACATACCAGAACCATTTATTTATACTTCACCATACACGTGTTCTACTAGACCGCACTAAAGTTCACACCGAATATCCCTCAACAGTTAATCAAAGACTCCACATGTACTCAGATTATAAACATGGTTATACCCAATGACGTATTATAGACACGTCATGAACCAACATCGCGGCGCTTAAAAACGGCGAAAATACTAGAACTACTTATAAGCGTGAAGAAAGAGAAAGAAAATATGACACCGAACGGCGGGATGCCTGTTGCGAGAGGGAGATAAATATACATCTTCAGTCACGTCACAGGATTTATTAAATTATAAACAAACGTAGCGTCGCGCGACAGGTTGGTGCGTAACTAAGCGCGATGTGGCCAATTGGCTTCATTTCATGTTGTCATTTTAGAGTGCGGACAACGTATCTATAGTTTATATATCATTGGTTATACCCACAATAATGTTTTTAGTTGGCTGCACTCCTTTGGTTTTTTAAGTTTTGTATCTAAATGCTACGGACTGCATTTTATTGATTGCTTCATCAAATGATTGTGAACTAATTGATTTATTAGAGCCTGGAGATACTGTTCTCGCTGATAAAGGATTCCCTTCCATTATAACATGTGTTGAAAATAAGAAAGCTATCTTAGTTATGCCAGCCACCATGTCTTCATACACCACAATTTTCATCAGAAAGTAAACGAAAGATATAAAATTCATATTATTAAACATTTATATTACGCTGACGATCGTTATTGATAAACCGGAACTCATATTTTATACCTTTTAGCATATTCAAAAATAATATAATTGAAGAGACAATTTTGTTTATGTAAATTGAAAGCACGATGAGAAGTGATAAGTTTCCTTTTCTGTCCGCATAGTGTCTCTTTTGTCGATTAGTGCTGCCACCTATAGTTCCTGCACGTTCCCTATAGTTATATAAGTAACTTAAAGGTACACTATAAATTTGACTGCTATATATGTGTGTCTGTCTCTGGCACCGTAGCTATATACTTGCAACCAAATTAGGAAAGATTAAACTAACAACATTATTAAAATATTGCATTTGTTAAAAACACAAAAACATAGCTTATCATAAACATCATCTTCATCAGCCTATTAATGTTCCCACTGCTGGGACACAGGCCTCCTCTCTATGAGAGAGAATGGGCTATAATCCACCACGATGGCCTAGTGCGGATTGGTAGGTGTCACATGTCTTCGAATTTTTGGTTCTAGGACATGCCGGTTTCCTCACGATGTTTTCCTTCACCGTTTTGAGAGCAGTGGTGATGAAATAAATTACACAAAGTAATGCTCCTGCCTGGGTTCGAACCCACGACTTTACTGTTCGTAAGTCTGGACCGCCACCACTGGGCCACCACTGCTTCACACCACTGGGCCACCTCTGCTCCACATCATAAAGATAGTACAAAAAAATAAAGTTAAAGTTAGATATTATTTCGACTGTAACATAATATAAATAGCAATACCCTTGCGAAGTCACTAAAACAACATGTAAACACATAAATCTGAGTTTGAAGATCGTTGATGGTACGGATAGCTCTGGTAAGGGATGCCTTGGCAAGCAGGTTAGTTCTGGCTGTAGGTACCAGTAGCAGTGGCGGGCTGCGCCGCCTCGGCACGTAGCGGTCCGGCACACACAGACTCAAGCGCTGCAATACTACCGGGTGACTCACCACTCCACGAAGCACCTTTACCAAGTAGGCGACCAGCGTAAACTCCCGTCGGACAAGCAGTTAATTATAGCCAGCCATGCCCAGGACAAACAGAATGGGATACATTAGTGGGTAAAACGGATAAGTATACCCCATATAATTTCCTGTGCAAATGACGCGTGAAATTATTCTGAATGCGCTCCAAAATTACAGAGTACTTAGCTTCATGTGGAGCCCATATGACCGCACTATGTTCCAGGTGACTGCTGACTAGTGCATCATACAGGACCTTTGATGGTTGTGAAGCTTTGTGTCTGTCTCAGAACAACTCCTAAGTTTCTGTACGCCTTCCTTCAGATCTTGATTACATGCTCACGGAATGTCAGATCAGAGTCAGGAAAACACCCAAGTCTCACACCTCCGTGAATTGTTGCAGTGGCGCTGCGTCCACCACGTACTCATAGAGCAGAGGTGCACGAGCACGAGTGAAACTCGTCAACGAGCACTTGGATACGTTGAAGTACAGTTTGTTTTCATGGCTCCATTGTACTATTCTATTCAACGCGGCAGGCCCAGAAGGAGATGGCGGGACGAACTCGACTCTTATCACAAGGATTGGCGCATAACAGCACTAGATAGGGATAAGTGGAAGGAAGGAAGGGAGGCCTTTGCCCTGCAGTGGGACACAAATGGCTGATAATAATAATTGTACTATTCTATCGATGTCTTCCTGTAGGCACCTGCAATTAGACTCGGACCTAATCTCAATGAGCAACTTGAAGTCATCAACAAATAATAAACAAGCGCCATGTTTTACGTTCGGGAATTCCCTGGATGCAAGTCGCACGGAACCGGTCAATGTGGCGAAACTTGCGGTAGGTCTATGTCCAGCAGTGGACGGCTTTCGGCTGAAATGATGATGATGATGTCTTACGACTTCCGGCAAATTGTTTATCATAATAATGAATTCTAGAGGCCCCAAGTTGGTGCCCTGATTCACACCCGACCAAGTGTAATATAAGTCGGAGTCACATCCGTTGCAGTCCACATACTGCTGTCTGCCTTGCAAGTAATTGCCGAAAAACCGCAATAGATGCTGGGTGCATCCGACCTCTGCTAGCTTCCGCAGTAAGATTTCATTATCGACGGTGTCAAAAGCTTTTCTAAAGTCAAAATAAGCTGCGTCCACCTGCACCCCAGCATCTACCATCGGTACCACGCGTCCCATGAAATTAAGCAGATTGGTAGCAGTGCTACGCCCCGGCCGAAATCCGTGCTGCGCATCCGATAACTGTCCGCGCACTTGCTCTTGCATACAGCGCTGAATGGCAGACTCGAACACCTTTGCCGGCGGCAGCGTCGACAACATCGCCACTGGCCTATACCCACCGATGTCAGCTTCCGCCCTGCCTTTGGGCACTGGAATGACTCCCGTAGGTAATATTCCGCCGAGCTGGGAACTTCGCAGAATAAAGACAGGCGTTAAATATATAAAGTAAAGGCTCCGCTCGCGGAGCCGTTACTTTATTTACATTTTTTTTTGTATTCGCGTGATAGGGTTACCACAATTTTTAAAAATAAATGCTAGTCTGTAATTAAATAATTAGCCGTGTGGTATCCGGCAGAGTTAGCCGTGTGGTATCCGGCAGAGTAGAATAGAACCAACCCATTACACTCACGGGTGTCGTATAAGGCGACTAATGTCTGAGGCAGAACACCTTGCGCCTCCGTAGACCAAAGAATGGGCAGCAGCGTTTTCTGTTAGTCTTTCATCACTGCGATCTGCAATCCGCCTGCCAAGCGTGGAGATTACGGCAAATTCCTCCCATCATGGGAGAGGCTTATGTCCAGCAGTGGACGTTATGGGCTGTTGATGATGATGATGATGATAAATTAAATGATTAGGTACATTGTTAGTCCTAAAACATTTTCTATGAGTTAGGTTTTAGTGACAGAAACGAATCGTTGTAAATCCGACTCCACTCCACGCAGTCTTGTCTACCCTACCCCTAGAGTGTAAGTAAGAATCGCGTAGGCGCGGAGGGGCAAAGCGGCCCGCGAGTTGCAGAGCAGGTGGTTGTAACACTCGCCGCTTCGCCAGCAAGCCGAAGTTGCGGTGAGCGTTACACACATCTGCGGCGATAAGCTGGCGTGGGACCGCCGGAGCCCCGCAGCTCCGGAGCCATAACAGAAACCATGCCTGCTGCATGTTGCTTGCTCGCTTGCATGCTGCATGCTTATTTGCATGCTTGCTGCATGCACGGTGTATTGTTGTTTGCATGTTTGCTTGCTTCTTACAGGGAAATAACAACCACATATTATGTTTATAATCAACTGTTTTATAAGAAATGATTAGACGCTTTCATTGATTGATTTTCTGCCTTTTAGTGACTATGGATGTGAAATCAAGACAGCATAAAATGAATAAAATAAAATAAAATAATGTATGCCAAAAGAAGATTCTGACTAAGAACTTGCATTTCACTTGTACTGAACTTGAATTGTTGTGCTATTATGGAAAAAATAATATTATGGTGAATAAATGTTATGGAAAACGACATTATTGAAAATTAAAAATATAGCAAATAATTTTATGGATTAAAATTATTATGACACTTGATCAATTATTACGACCAATGATAATAGTGAAAATGATTCTTATTCGGAATTTGACGGTTTCACTTCGACAGATTATAATCTACCAATAAATAATGCGTCATAATGTTTGCAGTATGTTCGGTTGACAATGTTTCGACAGTTTACAATCTCGCTAGACAGATTACAA
Organism: Xestia xanthographa; assembly: GCA_905147715.2. NCBI lineage: Eukaryota > Metazoa > Arthropoda > Insecta > Lepidoptera > Noctuidae > Xestia > Xestia xanthographa. Next base: position 6,612,906 of record LR990660.1, on the reverse strand, counting down.
TCTAACGGGTTTTACAATTTGGCGCTGACTTCAATACATGTTGGTTTCTCGTATTGAATTCAGTTTGTGTCTTATTTCTCATCACCGTCTATCTTCGAGACCTTAACACTGTACTCAACAGTAATGTTGAATTATTGAATAGATTACGTTGTTACTTACTTAATTTATAACATTTTCATTATTCAATTAGCCAATTTGATGCTAAGCACTACAAACATTATTGATTAGAAAAAACTATATTATGAGAGTAAAGTAACAATGTTTTATGTTATATGTTTTATGTTTTATTATGTTTTTAGCATTATTCAGGTCACAAGCGAGATTGTGCATAGCTATGCACAATCTCGTACTCGTAGACGAGTATTGTGTTTTAAAGTTATCTATCTAGATACTAAATTACTACTAACTAATTTATAATAAGACCAAAACAATGAAATCTTAAACGTACAATGTTCTTCATTAGTTTACAAAACATTGGTGTCGATTCTGTAATTGTGCACAAACTAATTTAGGTTATTGCTATCTTTTTCTTTCTAATAAAACGAGAAAAAGACGGACGTAATTTAGAGCTGTCAAATTTAGTTGGAACTAATATTTTCATACTAATGAAAGTTGCACGTAAAAACATGTCGACTAAAAACACAGTGAAGCGCAACGCAAGGCATAAACTAGTTTGATATCTCATAGCTATAGCCGTCCTTTTCTCGCACTGCCTTTTAGTAAAAGATAGCAATACCCTAAATTAAGTTTAGTTTGTGCACAACAGAATCGACACCATAATCGTAATTTTCTAATTTACAAATGTAAGCCTTTTTTCACGCTTCAACATGACTTCAATCACGAAAACTAAACAGGAAATCACGCATCCAATAATCCAAGCGTAGAAGACCCCGGCGAACTGTTTCAAGGTTATTGTGCAACCAGCTTGACAACTGTAACTACTGGTTATCATATTAGTGTTAGCACTGGCTGCTTTAGCCACCCATGTTATACCTATACCTTCAGTGAACAATCTTCTTGTTATACCAGCTTCAAATAACCGCTGCATCACACTCTTGAATCTATCCACGAGAGAGCTATTCTTTCTGAGTATCATTTCGTTAAACACAGTCAGCATGTTCTCCGTCGCTCTCAGAACTCTAGCTTCATCATTCACAGCTGAAGTAGCTTGAAAAATATCAAAGTTACCTTGTAAAATAACTGTCAGTCCATTGTATTTTAAAGTTTTCTCGGCGCAGTCATAAAATGACACACAATCCTCGGAAGTGGCCGCGAATTTGCTATACATCTCTTCCTGTATAAAATATTTCGTCGAATTATTCAAGTATGGCGTTCTTCCAGATGCCATGACATCGGTATTTGTTTTAAGCAATTGTGGTGGCGCCCGAATAGTGAGGAATGAATAGAATTGCATGCTTATGTAGGCAGAAGAATATATGCACATGATTAAATACATCAAATTCAAACATTTCTGTTTGTTAGACCTTGCATCTTCCAAAGAAGTAGCACCGACGATTGCTCCCCAGCCATACAACAAAGTAGTTATCAAAGACACAGAGTCTCCATCGAAGAGAGAAATTAAATACCACACGATTGAATACGTTATATAAAATATAAAAAAGAAATACACGTCCTTTAGTTTACTTACTAAATTTGCCCAGGATCTATCTGCTCTTTGAGCATGATAGACCCAAAAAACACTTTGACGAACGTATATGCCTGAGTATTCGACTACGTCTCCGTATATTCTATACAGACCACCAGCACACGCGTCTAAGCTCCCGTTCCGTACATACTCTATAAAACCTCTGTTATCATAAGGATTTTCTTCTTTTCTGTAAATGTAATGTATTTCTAAAGTAGCATTGAAATATTCATTAATGATTTTCATTATTTCAAAATCAGATCCTTTGATTTCTTCGACATGATCGTATTCTTTGATAGATTCCTTGTTCGGTATCGTGGAAAAAGGAAAAAGTGTTGCCATGCCAACTCTAAATGGGCATTTATTAAGATTTCCAGGATTCTTTATTGGAAAAATTTCTTCATCTTGTATGGTTCCATTAACACAGGTATTTATATGCGTCGGTTTGTCAACGACCTCTTCGCACGTATCTCCGTCTATTTTCGGGAATAAAGTGAAGATTTCATTTTTATCTGTTTGATAATCTTGAATGATGAATGTTACAGCATACTTGCTTACACGTTCACCTAATTGCTCAAGTTTGTCTACACAACCATCGCCTGTAGGATCCGATATTATGATAAGAAATTTCATTTCTTTATCAACTTCTGTAAAATTAAAGTTGCTTACGTCCCCACACGTTTTAAAAAAGGTAACGATCAAAGAAATAATGTGCAAATCATGATTGTTCTCATTTAGAATGTCTTTCACAATTAGTTGAGGTATGTTATATTCCGTTAATTTATCAATCAATTTAGTAATGAATGCATTTTCTTCAATTCCTCCGCTTTTTTGCTCCAATATTGCTACCGTAGGTCTAAAGTATAATTCCTGGTCACTTATAGCTATTACACAATTGGTTATGGAGTTGTATTTAATAGTTTCTATTGTGTTATTCTCTGGTAATGCAAAATCCATTTCTCTGGAGCCGTATACGCCAAGTAGAGTAATTAAAATACCATAAACCAGGTTCTTCCACATTCTTCTTGTACGAAAAGCTGTAATTCTTTTCATTAGAGCGCTCGTTGCCACTTCATCGGGCAATTATTCTAACTTAACAGACAAATGTGTGGCTGGGAAGTTACTTATCCCTGGCACACACAAAACGGCTATGGCTATGGCGGGTATGGCTTCACATAAAACTTGGAAGTGGTGAAACGCGGGCGTTCTAGATAACTGTCTTATAAAATGTTGAAGTTCAAAAACTGTTATATCGCAACCTAATTTAAATATATAACTCTATACATATTAATTTTTATGTCCTGGTTTTCACTTGTATTGCAAATCAGGCTGATGTCCGACACTCTACATCATTTTCAGTTTTGTCTTTTTAATGTATTTCTATAGACTTGCACTATTTGAACTAGTAGCGGTTGTGACTGTCGAAATTATCTAAACAGCTACTTTATAGTATGATGAACACTGTTTAGCCATTAGTGATTTTAATAACTTATAAATGTGATACGTGTGAAAGTTCATATAACGCAAGTTTATTAAAAGGATCGGTCTTTCTGTTGTTGGAAACTAGTGATTATAAAAATATAGGTTAAGGTAAGGAATCAAGCGTTATTTTGCAGAAATCCCTAACATATGTCTCTTTTATACAAAATATATAGAAGCGTCGTGTCCGCGCCCTGTCTTTTCTGTATGTTTTGAGTCGCAACGCTTTTCTATGTATTTTGTATGAAAGTGACGCGGAAGAGACATAATATGTCCATGCCCCCTCTGCGTCTTTCGTCTTTTCTGTGTGTCCAGCGCCTTAGATTTCATTTCGTACTTGGACGAGCATCAGATGAGCGTGATTTAGAAACCAGCATCACCTTGCGACCGAAAAATACGCAACTTTTAGTTTTAAGGGGACTACAGGAGCTAAACGCGAGTTTTATAATGCAAAAAGCATATGATTCACTACAATAAACAAAACCAGAAAAAAGATAATATTTTTCAGGATATTTGCTAGTACAAAAACATAATAGAACAAATTTTACTCGATAAAAAAAATCACGAACTTATCTCTAAAAAATTCTTTAAAACCATACGGTTTTTTAAAAAAATACATGCGATAATTCTGATTGTTTGGCAAATAATTTTACTAGCAACATATTAGCATCATAGTGTTTTATTTTTTTAGTCCTATCAATAGATTTTTTGTAAATCGCAAAAAACCACTCATTTCACACTGTTCGGCCCGCAGTGACTGACGTAACAACTACTTTGTAGTGCAAGCTGATTAGAACTTTATTCTAAAAGTATTTCAAACGAAGTTTGAACCACCACAAATAGATTTACTAATTTAGCTCCTGTAGTCGCCTAAAACCTAAAAATTATTGAAATCAAGGCGTAATATTTTTAAAATGTCTTGTTTTTTTTATATATTATTTCAAGAATACACGGGTGTCTCTCTAGTACAAGACACATAACGTATGAAATCGTGTAAGGCTTTTATCTCGACATGTTTTATATTTTGACTCAACATTGATTCTACATTTAGATAGCAGTACCGTAAAACAGGGCTATTTGGGTTTTGGGGGCTATTTGGGACGACCCAGAATTTAGAACAAGAATATCGATAACTGTCGGTTGGTGTATGGTAGAAGTTATTTTACAAACTCTAGCAACACTTTGATTGGCTGCTACTGAGAAATTCCTGATGGAAAAACCCAATAACATTTTGGTATATACGGGGTGTAAAAGACCTCATCACGAAGCCGTCAACCAAGCATTCTGTACATCAAACTAAGTAACTTTACGCAAAAGTTGTTGCTGAGAAACAACTTTTTTTTTTGGGGTGAAAAATCATGTTTTGTGGTAGAACTAAATGTAACGCATTCGAAAAATTGTGCTGATGGATGGATTGAATAGTATCGGGCGTCGTGGAGGTGTTTCAATTAAAAATATTACATTAAAAACTTGTCGAAAAGTTGTAATTTTGACCCCCAATATCCGTAACGAGAAGGTTCCCTGGCATGGTGTGGAACAAAAAAATGATCACAATGATGAGGAAAACAAGTGCCTTTCGGCTTCGTTAAGAGGTTTTTTACACCCTTTATGGTACCAAATAGCCCCCAAAAACCAAATAGTACGATTTCTGAAAATTTGTTTTCTGTTTATTGACTGCCTTGTTGGTCTAGAGGTCGCAAGCTTAAGGTCCTGGGTTCCATTCCCAGGTCAGGCAGTGTTTTTTCCATAAGGAATTTCTCAGTGATGGCAATAGGTTCGTCCCTATTATATGGGATTTAAAGAAAACATTACTGGCCAAATGTGGGTGTACTGTTAGGTACCCCTCTGCCTAAGCCTTCGGGGATTAAAGGTGTGAAGTTATGTTATCTATACTAATATTATAAAGAGGTAACATTTGTTTGTAAGTTTGTAAGTTTGTATGTAGGGGGTAATCTCCGGAAGTAATGAACCAATTTTAAAAATTGTTTCACTGGTAGAAAGCTATATTATTCGTGAGTGCTAAAGGCTATATTTTATTCCCGTACTCCCACGTGAACGGGAACTACGCGGGTGAAACCGCGGGACGTCAGCTAGTGTTATTATAAAAAAATACCTACCTACATGATTCTTTTTATCAAGTGCTAAGCTGCAGCTGTAAAGACCAAGTAAGACCGTTATAGCAATGTGCATTAATCTTATCTATACTTACATACAGGGTGTAAAAGACCTCATCACGAAGTCGTCAACCAAGCATTCTGTACATCAAACTAAGTTTAAGCACTTCAACTAAGTTCATGCAAGCGGTTTCTGACTGTTTGGTCGCTAATTAAGTTCCCTGAAGAGTGATGAAGCCTCACGGCTAACATCATGGCGGTTATTGTTGGAGCTCTTCGAGTTAAGATTTGAATGTATCGGTCTTGTCTCCGTGTGGTGCAGCGATACCGTCCTCCATGGCGCTCAGCCACGGTACCAGTGCTTCGGTAACGTGTCCAAAGTCGACTGATAACACTCTGACTTGTATTCAGAGCTAAAGCTACAGTACGTTGCCGGGAACCAGCTTCTATCATTCCCACGGCTCTGAGCATTTCTTCCCTGCTTAAATGACGTCGCCGCTCCATAATAACGTTGGTTTTAATCAGTAGTAGGGAAACAGTAGCACTAATAATGTCTTCAATGCGTTGTATGTTTTTATAGGGAAAATATTGACAGCTTATTTTCATCTTTTACTCGAATTTGATTGAGAGTTCCTGATTCAAATTATGAAATGCACCAAAAAGGATCCATATAAATTTATAAAATCATAAATTTATTACAAAGCCACATCTCAATCTCAAGAAATCCGCATAAAAATGCTTGATCCCTAGACACTTTTGATGTGTGTATCTATGTGCCAAAATTTCATAATCATCACAATTTATTATTATCATCACAATCACCATCACTATCAGAACCACCATCACTATCACAACCACCATCATTATCACAATCACCATCAACTATCACAAACCCCATCATTATCACACTCACCATCACGGTCACCATCATTATCACAATCACCATCACTATCACAACTACCATCATTATCACAATCATTATCACAATCACCAACACCATCACAATAACCATCACAATCACAATCACCATCACAATGCCCATCACCATCGCTATCACAAACACACTCACCATCACAATCACCATCACAATAACTATCACGATCTACTACACAATCATCGTTATCACAGTCATTATCATCGTTATCATAATCATCTTCATCATTATCACAATCACCATCACTGTCACAATCACAATCGAAATCCCCATCACCATCGCTATTACCATCACAATCACCGTCACTATCACAATCACCATCACCATCACTATTACCATCAAAATCACTGTCATCGTTATCACAGTCATTATCATCGTAATCATAATCATCTTCATCATTATCACAATCACCATCACTGTCACAATCACAAACCCCATCACCATCGCTATTACCATCACAATCACCGTCACTATCACAATTACCATCATCATCATTATTACAATCAAAATCACTATCATAATCACCATCATCGTTACCACAATCATTATTATCGTAATCAGAATCATCTTCATCATTATCACAATCACCATCACTGTCACTATCATAATCACTATCACCATCACCATCACAATCACTATCACAATCACTATCATAATCACTGTCATCGTTATCACAGTCATTATCATCGTAATCATAATCATATTCATCATTATCACAATCACCATCACTGTCACAATCACAATCCCCGTCACCATCGCTATTAACATCGCAATCACCGTCACTATCACAATCACCATCACCATCACAATTACCATCAAAATCACTATCACAATCTGGTGATTGTGATAGTGATTTCATGTCATCGTTACCACAATCATTATCATCGTAATCACAATCATCTTCATCATTATCACAATCACCATAACATTAGCACAATCATCATCATCGTAATCACAATCATTATCATCGTAATCACAATCATCATCATCATTATCACAATCATCATCATCGTTATCACAATCATCACAATAAATCAACAATAACCCTGTATAGAAGTCGAATCCGCCATCTTCTGGATCTCAAAATAAATGCCATTTTCGTAATCAGCAGCCCTGATAATCTCGGTATCGACACCCATATTGATTTTTAGACATTTCAACCCCATCGCACCCCAACAGGGAATGATGGTATTTCGGGTGCGCCAAAGTTCACCTAAATTTTCAACTCCGATAATCGGAAATCCGAAAATGTTCTTCCTAACATTTTTCATCCTAACAATCACAATTCCTAACTACTCTGTCTCTAATGTTCATATTTCCGAAGCATTCAACTTCATAATGTCAGTAGCAATAAACATCTATTATACTTTTATTTGTTTTCCTATATTTTCTCAACATAACCATCTTTTACACTATTATTCAAAGTCATATCTTTTTTGTTTAGATTTATTTTTATTCATAATAATCAGTATTATATTCATTAATTTTGCGTGACTTTATTTTCACATAACATGTATAACATATAAGAATAATAGTACCATACAAAATGATAAAAAAATATAATGACCACCAAAATGAACTTTGTGACCACTAACATGTATATCACCTAAAATATCAATTGATCACCAAATTTAGTAAATTGAGCACCAAATTTTAATGAGGTGGTTGATGACAAACTGGTTTTGCCTAGGCCGACTTGGGGCACCCCGACACGGATAGATTAGGTTAGAAGGGTATGGTGGGGTCGAATGAGCGAGCGAAGCGAGCGAATAGACCCCGGCATACCCTTCGTGGTTATTTTTTTATAAACCATTCAGAAGTAGGAGCACCGCGAAGCGGGGCTCCGTCGACCGGGACTCCCTCGACTCGGATGCAAGAGCATAACAGTTCAATTTCTGGTGGTCAAAAATAAATTTTTGGTTCTAATTTCACGATAAATGAGAGATTAATTTTGGTGATCATTTACTGATTTTGGTAACCAATAGTGTATTTTTTGCCGTTACATTTTGCTAAATCTGTTGGTTCGTTAATTGTATGCCAAATAATAGTACGGCACAAGTAGTTAAATACATGTTTTCATATATATTTATAGCGGTGTATAGGTTAGGTTAGAACTGTGACCAACTACGCGCGAGCCGAGCGAGCGAAGCGAGCGGTGCCGCGGCAGCGGCCGGCGAGCGCTACCTCGAAATTGGTCGCGAAACTTTTATACTTAAGTATTTTTTTTTCATAGTGCCCCATGACGACACTCGGACCTGAATTTCATTCATTTAAGACAAAAATCAGTGAAACGACCTTTAATCATTCTAAACAGTTGGTTTTTAGACATAATTATCTCAGGTATATTATTGTAATAAGTACGTTATGTAAAGCATACCCCCAAATAATAATCATACCCTCAAATTAAAACTATAAATATCATCTACTACCCACATCACTTGGTAAATGTTTCTTCCTGAGTATGAGTGAAAATATTATGGTAATTATGTTTAGGGATAAAAGCGTTATGATAAAAAACAGTAGGAGTTGAAATATATTCACATTAATGATATTATTAATTACAATTTTCGGAAACATGAGTGTTATGAACATCGCCGGTAGCACTACAAATAGTATGAATGAAAACTTTAGGATGAAAAATTTTAGGAAGAGTGGTCATTCGGATTACAAATCATTAGGAAGAACAATTTCGGGTAAATAACTTTAGGTGAGCCAATATGGACCCTGGTATTTCAGGTCCGCCACATTAAATATTGAAATCGTTGTTTTTGAAATACACCCGACCCAATTCGCCATACAAACAATGCCTATGTTGAACTTCAGGCTTTGTTACCCCATTTCTCCCTATAAGGGTTAAATTCTGAAAAAACCTGAAACCTATTTCTACTCATTTATGAATAGGAGCACTCCTGTGAAGTTTCGAATAAAATAGTCTTACTAATCTTGTTTCCCCATACAAACTTTGGTGCCCCGTTTAACCCCCTTAGGGGGTGAATTTTTAAAAATCCTTTCTTATTGCACTCCTAGACCACATAAGGAACCTACTTGCCAAATTTGGAATCTGTAGACCCAGCGGTTTGGGCTGTGCGTTGATAGATGAGTCAGGCATTCAGTCAGTCAGTTTCTTCTTTTTAGATTTCTTTGGTCTCAATAAAATAATTTTACCAATTTATTGTATGCAATGTGCTATAATCAAGTATAAATTGCAATAAAAAAATATTATAGTAAAATGTTATTGAAAGTATAAGCACTTTTCAAATAAAAGTGTTTTTTTTACACAATAAACTTTGACGTCATTACCGGCGTTATCGAGGACGGTGTGTTTTGAGAGTGCGTTTCGTTTCACCAAAAACATGCTACTTAGAACAGTAAATTGTAAAATAAGTGATGTATTAGAAACTTAAACACGTGTACCACAATGTTTTATGCGCCAATACAAGGCATTTTTCAAAAATAATAAGGGTTTTATATTTCATGCTAATATTCCCTATTCTTCACTAGAACTAAAAAAAAAAAAAGTTTTTAAGCGGGTAGTTGAATAAAAAAAAAGTTACTTGTCAAATTGATGGCAAATACTTAAATGCTAAAGGGGGTAGTGAAGCAGTTTTATTGCAACCGGATAATAAGTGAAGAAGACAAAGTGATCCGAAATTGTAAAAAAATAAGCATAATTTACCAATAATTAGTAATTTTTCAGTAGTTTGTTGTTAATAAAAACAAAATGTCGCAGCCTGTTATAGAAAATGTAAGTAATTTCAATAATATTTCATCATCATTGAAAAGTATTTCGTCGAGGTTCAAGATAGTCAAACAAAATGTTTTAAAACTAGATGGGGTCGGCGTTTCCTCTATCACCGTAACAAACAGTCTCTCTGAAAGTTCAGCCATAAAATTGGTCAAGTCATAACTCAATGTTACGCACTCAAAACATTGTGCTGATGGATGGATTGCATAGTACGGGGGTCGTGGATGTGTTTAAAGTAAAAATCTTACATTAAAAACCTGTATTTAAAAAAAAAAACTTGTCAAAAAGTTGGAACTTTGACCCCAACATATCTCCGTAACTAGAAGGTTTCCAGGTATGGTGTAGAACACAAAAAATATCGCAATGACGGGGAGAACAAGTGCCTTTCGGCTTCGTTAAGAGGTGTTTTACACCCTTTATATACTAATAATTATAAAGAGGAAAGATTTGTATTTTTGTATGTACCTAACGAATAAACTTAAAAACTACTGGACCTATTTGACCGAATTTCTTTCAGCAATGGATAGCTACATTATCAGCGAGTAACATAGGCTATATTTTATCCCCGTACTACCACGGGAACGGGAACTAAGTACGCGCGTGAAACCGCGTGACGTCAATTCAATTCAATTCAATTCTTTATTGCATATCACATGTGTGTTTTACAAGGTCTTATTAATTAAATAAAGTTCACATTGACCCTGTCGGGCACAACAATTTAGCAGTAAGTAGCATTAAAAAATCATCATTAATTAAAAATAACTATATAACTTCATTCACATCAGTAAAAATAATGTTAAAAGTATAAATTAAAAAGATAAAATGGAGAATAAAAAGTAAATAAATCGAATAAAATAAAATTATGGTCAAATACATCTGGTCATTAGAATAATAATCGAAATACAATCATGTCAAAAAGATAATAATCAAAAGCAAAATGTCAATAAAATTAAATTAAATTAGTCAAATAAATCACATGTCACTAAAAAATAATGATCAAAACACAGCCATGTCAAAAGCTAATCAAAACAAAATGTCAAATTAAATTAAATAAAATTAAAGTCAAAGTCAATTATATCATGTCATTAAAATAACACTTACTTAAAAGATATTAAATCAAATACAAAATGTCAATAAAATAAAAAGCAAAATTAAATAATAAGTAAAGGTAGTAAAAGTCAATCCATTTTTAAGTCGTCATTAAAAAAATCATTCAATGAATAGTAGCATTTTTGAATAGCTTTCTGACTCGACTTAAAAATATTTTGTCATTTTCTTCCATTCTGATGTTATTAGGAATCTTGTTATATATTTTTATTGAAGTAACGTAAGGGCTAGTCCGCTAGTTATTATAAAGTAATTTATTATGACTTGACCAATTTTTCATCTACACCTACATCTTAGTGGTAGGTGTCATAGTTGTAGGTTTCATGAATGGGATGGATACAACTGGGACTAACCCATCGAAGAAAACGGGTGTGATGTTATGTACTTATACACCGTTAAATTTAGGTCGTTCTAGAACCGAAAGCCATAAACTCGATCATCGAACTCGGAACGATTTACTTGTTTATTGGAGTTTTAGTATTTCTTTAAATTCCTTGAGTTTTCACGGAAAAAATCGTAAAGAAATAGTAATTTAAGCCATAAATGTCTTAATTCAGTGTCCATTATATTCCATATAAACTCAAATTTATCAAACAAATTAATATGATATAAAACTTCGATCTACAATGAATAAGTTTCATTAGTTTTCGTTTGTCAATATAATACGACAAAAATACAATAAATAAAATTGAAGTACCTACTATAATTCTCAATTCAGCTCGCTTCTCAGTCTCATGTCAGTCTCGTCTCTAATATTCGTCAATATCAATCGACAATCGTCCGAATACCGCTATTATTATCGACTCGTGTACGCCGACCGAAATAATTTGATCCAGGAAGTAAAAATCAAAAATTTGCTTATAAAATGTAATAGGACTCTTAACTAAAAAAAAAACAAAATTTTATCAATTTTTTTTTGTTTTATAAAAAAAACAGTCCCAATCGTTCCGAGTTCGATGATCGAGTTTATTTATGGCTTTCGGTTTCAGAACGATCTAAAAAAAGTCGGATAATAATGTTAGAACAGTGTTTTTCAACCTTTTTCATGACACGACCCCCATAGCATGAAAAAATATTTGGTGACGACCCCGACTCAAGCTTTTTTTTTACTTATTTATTTTATTATATTAGGAGCTCGTGGCTATATAATAACAGCCGCTCGGATCGATCGTTAGGTTAAGCCGTGCTTGCCTAGGTTGGTCTGTGGATGGGTGACCACCCATTACATACCGAGTTTCCTCCGTGCCTCGGAAAGCACGTTAAGCTGTTGGTCCCGGCTGTCATTTGTAGATCTTTGACAGTCGTTAGGTAGTCAGAGACCCAAAAAGTCTGACAACCAGTCTTACCAAGGGGTATCGTATTACCCGGTACTAACTGGGTTGTGGAGGTCAGATAGGCAGTCGCTCCATGTAAAATACTGGTATTCAGCTGCATCCGGTTAGACTGGAAACCGACCCCAACATAGTTGGGAAAAGGCTAGGCAGATGATGACAAATATTAAATCCATACAAAAATTTTATGCATTTGCATAATTAGGATTCGGATATATGTATAAATGTAGATATTTAACTCATTTTTTATTTTTATTTGTTATTCAATTTAATTCTCAATGTAGCAAAAACGGATCCACGATGGGAGAAATTAGTTAATGACAAACCATTTGATAATTTGTATGAACATAACAAATGTATTTATACTTATCTTTTAGTTAACATTTTCTTATTAAGGTGAATGCTCCAACCAGTCCGCGAAATTCAAATTTTCTTACGTTTTTTGCAATTTTCAGGCCAGTGTTAAGTTGTATGTTAATTAAAATATTGTTCGCGGTTGTAAGACGTATGTAGTTACAGAATTATAATCATCAAAATCATCAAAACAACCCTCTAAGTTCATATAAGTCGAAGAACGATTTTTTCAAGGTCAAAGTCATTGCTAGACCTTTATGAACTTGGAGGGTTGTATTGATGATTTTGATGATTATAATTCTGTAACTACATACGTCTTACAATCGCGAACAATATTTTAATCAACATACAACCTAGCACTGGTCGGCAAATTGCAAAAAACGTAAGAAAATTTGAATTTCGCGGGCTACCCTGACGCTTTCACCTTAAGTCCATCTTTCTAGGCTTTATTGTTTTGTTTATTGAGGTAGTTTTCGCACCCACAGGTTGAAAAACACTGTGTTAGAGTAACGACGTCACGTCAGATACGTTCACGAGGTGCTACAACTATTTTCAGGAAGCATACACGGATGTTGTGGAGTTGTGTGCCCTGCTGCAATGTTTGGGGTTCAGCGTCAAGTCCCTGGACACCAGCGACGGGAACATCAGCCAGGACGGCGGGATGAGGAGTGTTGTTATTAATTGTCAGGTACTTAGATAAAAACAATTGTCTGTACAAATATACGTAAATACAATAGGGTAGATGACAAAAAAAATCTAAAAATCGAATACATGTGACATCTACCAATCCGCACTGGGCCCGCGTGGTGGATTATAGCATAGCCCATTCCCTCTCATAGAGAGGAAGCCTGTTTCCCAGCAGTGGGAACATTAATAGGCTGATGATGATGAGTCCGTTCGATAATTTTCCAAAAAATATTGGACACATATTTTTTCAATTTTCACGTAAACAAAAAATTGAGACGACACAGTGCGTCGAAAACTCGTGTGACGTCACATTTGAGTACGGTCGAACAAGCTATTTGGTTTACATTTTACAATGTAATTTGTCGGTTAAACTGTAAACCCAATAGCTTGCTCGACCGTACATTTTTACTCAAATGTGACGTCACAAGCCCCCAAGCCATCTTTGACTCGTTTTATCTTCGTAAATTTTTATTAATTTGATAAAACAAAAAACACTAAGGTATCCAATATTTTTCGATAATCTAACTGATGTAGGTAATGTATCTAATAAACAGAATCATATTTACTACTAAACAGTCATCATCACTATTGAAATAAATGTTTGTAATTTTAATATGACAGCTTTTTACTGAATATTTTAAATATGAAACATACGGTATTATTAACCAAAAAACTTTTTTTTTACCTTTTGTTAGCATTAGCCGTAATCTCTGAAACGTCAGAACCGATTTTGACGGGACTGGCAGATAGCTGTTAAAAGGAGTAAGTTAGGTTACTTTTATTTTAGAAAAAACCGGCCAAGTGCGAGTCGGACTCGCGCACGAAGGGTTCCGTTTCCGTACCATTATCTATAGATTAGACAAAAGGGCAAAAAAATCACGTTTGTTGTATGGGAGCCCCCCTTAAATATTAATTTTATTCTGTTTTTAGTATTTGTTGTTATAGCGGCAACAGAAATACATCATCTGTGAAAAAAAAAACAATTTCAACTACAATAAAAGGGACAACCCTATGGCTTCAATGGAGCATAGGTAATTATTACATCAGCTAGGCTTAGTTTCGGTACTGTCCATATTTATACTGTGGCTATGGTCTGTCTATTATAGCAAACGAGTTCTTTTGTCTGTGTTTTGGGCAGGGAGGCGATAACAAGTATCGTGTATCGACTTGACAAATAGACGTTGTTAACCCTATGGCTTCAATGGAGCGTAGGTAATTATTGCATCAACTAGGCTTAGTTTCGGTACTGTCCATATTTATACTGTGGCTATGGTCTGTCTATTATAGCAAACGAGTTCTTTTGTCTGTGTTTTGGGCAGGGAGGCGATAACAAGTATCGTGTATCGACTTGACAAATAGACGTTGTTAACCCTATGGCTTCAATGGAGCGTAGGTAATTATTGCATCAACTAGGCTGAGTTTCGGTACTGTCCATATTTATACTGAGGCTGATTATTTATCTGTCTATTATAGCGATCGGGTTGTTTTGTCTGTGTTTTGGGCAGGAAGACGAGTATCGTTTATCGACTTGACAAATAGACGTTGTTAATTAATATGTTGATCATGCATGACTCATTTCATAAGTAGATCCTCATAACATAATTTATGCAGGTTGGTAGTTACAGTGTTTAGCTTGTTTTTTTTTTCTCATTTTTCTATCGTTTTTGGAGCGGGGAATTCCGGTAAAAAGAAATGGTAATATGCGTTGGTTACAAACTTAATTGTGCTACAATGTACCTACGTAGGTACGTAGGTAGGTAGGTACGTAATAGTACGTATAGATCATCTTGTGCATTGTATGTGGTACTTACTTATTAGTATAAATAGTACAAGTCTGGTTGGTTGAATTTCTATTTTTGTAGAAATTAGACAGTTGCAAGATTTCTAACACATAATATTGCACTAAGTGCTTACTTACTTTACGACCCTGAATGCAATAACTATCGTGATATATACCAACATAATCATAGAAATTCAATGTATTTTTTTTTTGCCATCCAACGTGGCAATGCTTCCAGCCTTCTGGGCACTTTTCCTGTTGACAGCGATGAGGACGAATTTTTCGACGCCCTGTAACCCTTTTTGATACTTGTAAATATTTTTATTTCTGTTAGAGTTAGTGTGTAATAATGTAAATAATTAGTAGGTATGGTATGTGTATGCGATGGTTTTAAATTACATTTATGTAATTTTCAGAAGTCTAGTTAGGCAATTGGCTGCAGTGTTGGTGTGGGTTCGATTCTCGCTCGGAAAACCAGATTACCGATACCTATGTAGTACGTTTTTAGAGATTGGCGATTTGCAAGATTAGTTTTTGTTAACATAGACTCATGCGATATAGTTCTGAAAATTAAGAAATGAATGAATGAAAATAGGGCGCAATATTTTGTTTAATTGGTAGGTACTATCGAGGACACTCCCGCCTGACCACCACTAAGCTCATTTTTGCTTGCACTCGCAACATAAAAACGCTCTCTAGCCCCGCCCCGTTGACTTTGTGTAGAAAAAATGAATGAAAAGATACCGAATCGGCCGAGCGCATTGACGGTGCACGCCAAACGAGAGTTATTGTTGCTTTGTGCTCCAAAGTTGACGCTTTCCTAATAGCCCCAAACTTTAAGGGGGCGTGGCTCGGCGCCTCCGCATGATTTAAGCGAAAAAAAATGAAAATGGTCAGGCGGAAAAAAACCCGATAGTACCTACTAGGGACCTGCAGAAGTCTTAGTCTTTTGTCATTTCTGCAATTGGCAGATAAATATTCAACCTAGTTTCAAAATCTAAGCATTTATTTCATGGAAGAAAATGTTTATTTGACTTAATTAAGCCGCAAGGTGCACACAACAAAATCAAAATAAGAATAAAATAGTAAAAAACTTAAAACTACTTCTTCTTATCAGCCTATAATGTTCCCACTGCTGGGACACGACCTCCTCTCAATGAGAGGGAATGGGCTATAATCCACCACGCGGGCCCAGTGCGGGTTGGTAGATGTCACATGTCTTCGATTTTTTGGTTCTAGGACATGCCGGTTTCCTCACGATGTTTTCCTTCACCGTTTTGAGAGCAGTGGTGATGAAATAAATTACACAAAGTAATGCGCCTGTCTGGGTTCGAACCCACGACTTACGTAAGTCGGGGCCGCCACCACTGGGCCACCGCTGCTCTCAAAACTACTTACTTAAACAGTAAAAAACTTAAAAGTAAGCAGAAAAAAGAAACGAAATAATATTGTGTGGGCCAGTTAGTTACTTACATGCATACACTTTCGGATTGTCAAAAGATGGAAACAAAGATAACAATAAAATGAAGCTACGCAGCTATGGTCCCAATCTCTAGGCAAAATAGTGCGAAAGTTCTGTAGTCGCTCATTTTGTTTATAAAAATAAAATAATTTAAAATTTTAGTTTATATCAGGCAAAGGGGGAGCTCGTGGCTAAATAATAATAGCCGCTCGGGTCGATCTTTAGGTTAAGCCGTGCTTGCCTAGGTTGGTCTGTGGATGGGTGACCACCCATTACATACCGAGTTTCCTCCGTGCCTCGGAAAGCACATTAAGCAGTTGGTCCCGGCTGTCATTTGTGATCTTTGACAGTCGTTACAGGTAGTCAGTGGCCCAAAATGTCTGATAACCAGTCTTACCAAGGAGTATCGTATTACCCAGTATAACTGGATTGTGGAGGTCAGATAGGCAGTCGCTCCATTTAAAATATTGGTAAAGACTGGAAGCAGATCCTAATGAAACTTGGGAAAAGGCTAGGCAGATGATATTTTATTTCAGGAGGCAAAATACCCCACAACAATAAATAATTAAATGAATCGAATTAAATAGTCAAATCAGTAACATATTCATTAAAAATAAATACATTCTTCTTTCCTTATCTCAATTTTTTTATGGATGGTCGTATCGAGGACACTCCCGCCTGATCACCACTAAGCTAATTTTTGCTTGCACCATAGCATACCAACGCTCTCTAGCCCCGCCCCGTTGACTTTGTATAGAAATAATGAATGAAAAGATACCGATCGGCCGAGCGCACTGACGACGCACGCCAAACGAGAGTTATTGTTATTATGCGCGCCAAAGTTGACGCTTTCCTAATAGGCCTAAACTTTACGGGGGCGTGGCTCATCGTCTCCGCATGACTTAAGCGAAAAAAAAATTAACTGCTCAGGCGGAAAAGACCACGACTGTACACAGACCCACCCATTTCTTGAATCGGATAAAAATTAAACAGAAAATCTTTTCAGTCCTCTGGTCTCCACGTGGTGTTGGAAAGTCCGAGCCTGTCCTGTTCCTGTCCGACCACCACAACTCAGCAGAACAGTGGAGTGTGGCAGGTGTCCGGCATCACCGGGGGAAAACAATTGGACAAGGTAAGACCTGTTGTAGAACATAACATAATAAAGAAAGGCATATAATTAACGAACCACCAGATTTAGCAAACTGTAACTGCGAAAAAATCACTTTTGATTGACAAAATTAGTAAATGATCACCAAAATTAATCTCCATTTTATCGTGAAATTAGAACCGAATTCTTTTTTTTTTTTAGTTAATGACTACCAGAAATTAAACTGTTATGTTCTTGTACTTCTGAATGGTTTATAAAAAAATAACCACGAAGGGTATGGCGGGGTCTATTCTGTCGCTCATTCGACCCCACCGTACCCTTCTAACCTAATCTATCCATGTCGGGGTGCCCCAAATCGGCCTAGGCAAAACTAGTTTGTCATCAACCACTTCATTAAAATTTGGTAAGTACTCAATTTACAAAATTTGGTGATCAATTGATATGTTAGGTGATACATGTTAGTGGTCACAAAGTTATTTTTGGTGGTCATTATATTTTCTTCCATAAAGAAACTGCGTCGTATATCCGCTGAGTTTGAGGTCCTGGGTTGGATAGGATTCCCACAACGAGCTAAAGTGCTATTGAGTTTTCTGTCGGGAATTTCTCGGTAAAAAACCACGGAGTCTAAAATTGTGCCCGGTTTAAGGTAATTTAGGCTTGGCTCCTACTGACAAAATGTTTGTGTCGGTACCATTACCTACGTACACTTCTGCCTAACTGTTTGGTGATAACAGGCTTCATGTTAAATTACGTTAATAGAACGGTCAAACGAAACCGAAAGTCTGTTTTTCTTCTACTACCTAACACTAGGTGGCACCGGCCTGCAAAAAAAAACCACAAAAAACTTATGAAAATTTGAATTTCCTGAGCTACCCTGGACCATCCACCTTAACCTCTGCTCAGTACTGCTTTTAATTTACTAATAATTAAAAGAATTAAGAATTTATCATTAGTTTTCGTTTGTCAATGACAAAATTACAAAAAATAAAATTAAAGTAGGTAGGTACTATAATTCTCCGTCAATTCAGCTCGCTCCTCAGTCTCATGTCAGTCTGGTCTCTAATTATCGACTCGTGTACGCCGATCGAAATAATTTGATCCAGGCAGTAAAAAACAAAAATTTGCGTAAAAAATGTAACAGGACTCTTAAGAGGCACTTAGGATGCATATAAATATCAGAAAAACGTTTGTAACATCATAGTACCTAAATCGTTGTCTTAACGGGTGTCAATGTCAATCTATAAGATTACGCCACGTCCGTCCGTTATGTTGAAATTAAATGAACGTATCAATAACGCCACGGGAACTCCCGAATAGAGGGGCATCCGCATCGGCCGCCGCCGGCCGCAGGAAAAGAACCTACCTACTTTTTGATGGAAGTGGAATAAATTGTCTGTGGTGTTTCATGGCTTTTCTACAATTGTCTATGGTTAGAAATATTTTGTTGTCCGTTTAATTCATCAAAAGTTGGTGTTATTTTGGATTCAATAAATATTTGTTCGCGTACATAAACATATTTTTTTTAAATAGGAACCCATGCTAGTAGGTAACTAAAAAGGTACTTCTTTCAAAAACGTACTTAAAAAAAAAAAATATAATTACCAATTCATTTAGGTCCACACAAAATACTATAGAGAACAATATACATATTAACATAGAAGAGCACAAAAATGTACTGCTTGTTTCAAAAGAAATTTCTTCCAGCAGACCTGCGAGAAGAAAGTTGGATAAGAAATGTAGACACAGTGTGTAGAAAAGTCAAACAAGAAAAATTAAATTAAATCTTAACTTCTTAACTAATAATAAGTATAGGTAGGTACCTATGTCTGTACCTATGGTACTATCGAGGACACTCCCGCCTGACCACCACTAAGCTCATTTTTGCTTGCACTCGCAACATAAAAACGCTCTCTAGCCCCGCCCCGTTGACTTTGTATAGAAATAATGAATGAAAAGATACCGAATCGGCCGCACGCCCAACGAGAGATATTGTTATTTTCCGCGCCAAAGTTGACCCTTTCCTAATAGGCCCAAACTTTAAGGGGGCGTGGCTCGGCGCCTCCGCATGATTTAAGCGAAAAAAATTTAAACTGGTCAGGCGGAAAAGACCCCGATAGTACCTATGTGTGTAATATTTATGTCTCACTTTTATCATGATCACAAATTCCTCACCTCATTAGTTTGGTGGTCACAAGGCCCACTGCCGAACATGACGTCTACGGTTCGATTCCCAGGCCGGGCAAAGTGTTATTTTGTTTTACCATCAGAAAATCTGTAGCGGCCACGGAGTCTGATTTTGTGCACGGTTGATATCAGTACACATGTAGGGCCATACGTGTGTACTTCTGTCTAAACCCGGTTCGGAATTACAAGCGTGTGTAAAGCCGAAAGGCACTTGTTCTCCCCGTCATTGCGATCATTTTTTTGTTCTACATCATACCTGGGAACCTTGTAGTTACGGAGATATTGGGGGTCAAAGTTCCAACTTTTTGACAAGAAAGGTACGTAAGATTTTTACTTTAAACACCTCCACGACCCGCGTACTATTCAATCCATCCATCAGCACAATGTTTTGAGAGCGTTACATTGAGTTCTACCACAAAACATAATTATAGGTACACCCCCAACAAAAAAAAGTCGTTTCCCGGCAATAACATATGCGTAAAGTTACTTAGTTTGATGTACAGAATGTTTGGTTGACGGCTTCGTGATGAGGTCTTTTACACCCTGTAACTTCGTGTGTATGTATTTTTTTTATGTGTAACAATTTCCTATTTCAGGAATTTGGATGCTCCCTACTAGGTTCACTTCCAAAGAGTCACCGCGACCGTCTGTCGAAGGAGCTCCATGAGATGATTAGATGTATCAAGCAACACAATGATTCGGATGCTGAGCTACCAATAGACGCTATAGACAAATCTTACGTCTTCCACCATCTTTCTTATTCGTTGTCCGTCGTACATCTAAAAATGCTCTCTGAGTCTGCGCATCCTCCCTTGACATACAGTGTTGTCACTCCATCATCTTACATTCCCTTATTGTGTTGCCACTTAACTCACGTTACATTCCCACATGTATTTTTTTTTATGTGTAACAATTTCCTATTTCAGGAATTCGGATGCTCCCTACTAGGTTCACTTCCAAAGAGTCACCGCGAACGTCTGTCGAAGGAGCTCCATGAGATGATTAGATGTATCAAGCAACACAATGATTCGGATGCTGAGATACCTATAGACGCTATAGAAAACAAGTCTGCCAGCATGCTTGAACTGAAAACTCCTGAGAAAATGTAAGATTTGATATATATTGTAATCTAAGCTTAAAAAAAACCGTAAATAAACGGGGTAATAAAACGTCCTGCATTCTGAATCGTCGGTAATCATTTTTTACTTACCTACCTTATAAGTCCCGACCGGACCCGATTGGCGCAGCGGTAGTGAGGCTGCCTTACGTTCTTAGGGTACCGGGTTCGAATCCCGGTCGGAGCAAATGTTTGTGTGATGAGCATGGACATTTGTTTCCGAGTCATGGATGTTTATATGTATAATAAGTATGTATTTACAAACAAAAAGTATCTATGTAGTTATCAAGTATCTGATGTCCACGACACAAGCCTCGTTGCTTAGTGTGGCACTAGATGGCGCTGTGTGTAATGTCCAGCAATATTTATTTGTTTTTAAGTCTTTCATCTATTATAGCCTTTAAAGTCCCAAGGAAGGAAAGAAGATGCTGGACCAACTCTAGCTTCTCCCTTTTCGTTTGGTGTAAAAAACCTCTTAACGAAGCCGAAAGGCACTTGTTCTCCCCGTCATTGCGATCATTGTTTTGTTCTACACCATATCTGGGAACCTTCTAGTTACGGAGATATTGGGGGTCAAAGTTCCAGCTTTTTGACAAGTTATTTTTTTTAATACAAGATTTTATTGTAAGAAGTTTACTTTAAAAACCTCCACGTACGACCCCCGTACTATTCAATCCATCCATCAACACAATGTTTTGAGTGCGTTACATTGAGTTCTACCACAAAACATGATTTTTCACCCCAAAAAAAAAGTCGTTTCCCAGCAATAATTTTTGCGTAAAGTTACTTAATTTGATGACAGAAAGCTTGGTTGACGGCTTCGTGATGAGGTTGTTAACATCCTGCATGTGCTATGCAACAAAGAAAATAATCTTGTGTTGAAATACAACTAAGTCAGCATGCTAAATGCAAGAAAGTTTACAAACATTAAGCGGAGTTGAATTCCCTTTTTATTTTCCAGGGAATTCCCGATCAAAAACGAGACGCCTACTCGCTACCGCTCTCTGGATACCCTGACGGCAACAAAGAGGGAGTGCGAACAACGTCTTCCTGATCCGGGTCCTTTGCAGAAAGCAGATCTTGCTGATACATCTGCTGATGAGACTAAAGATCAGAAGGTAAGTACCTATTTGTGTATGCTCTTTACTTTAGTCAATAGAGCTAAGAATCTAAGTAAGTACAGCGGGTCTAAAATGGCCGCTTTAGCAGAATCGTAATACCTACGTATCACGTAAAAATATTAAAATGGACCTTATCTCCATAAAGATAAAGTCCATTTTAAGAATTTAAAGTTTTTAACGTGATTCATACTAAGATTCTGCGTGGATTCTGCTAAAGCGACTATTTTAGACCCCCTGGTGGCCTACCATGACGTCATAAAGCAGAATCGTTTTATTCTTGTTCCAGTGTGGGTAAGAGACAGAGCTATAGAGGACGTCTAGCGCCATCTCTTTCCCTCACAGGAATAAAATTAAAACTATCCCTGGCTAGGCCACCTGGTGTCGATTCTGTTAAGCACAAACTAAACTTAATTTAGGCTATTGCTATCTTCTTCTCTCTAATAAAACGAGAAAAAGGCGGACGTAATTTAGAGCTATTAATTTAATTCGAACTAATATTTTCATACAATTCTTATTTTTTTATATATAATAATTTACGTGCACCCTTCATGCACGTAAAAACATGTCGACTAAAAACACGGTAAAGCTCAAGGCATAAATTAATTTGACATCTCTAACTTAGTTCATAGCTATAGCCGTCCTTTTCTCACACTGCCTTTTAGTAAAAGATAGCAATAGCCTAAATTAAGTTTAGTTTGTGCACAACAGAATCGACACCACTGTCTCGTTGGTAAAGTGATTGCAAGCGCTACGGCTGAGCATGAGGTCTGGGTTAGATTCCCAGGACGAGCAAATTGTTGTTTGGGTTTTTCGAGCAGGAATTTCTCGGTGGCAGCTACTGAGCCGCTGCACTGGTTGTGGCTGATTGCAATGAGGTTCGCTCAATACAACTCACATATCACACCTACGCACCTAGGTGACACATTTTTTATTTATTTTTTATTTTATGAAATAATATTCCTTCCAGATCTGAATCCGGAAGGAATATTAGGTATTAAGAAGATATTTTTTTGCGACCCCTGAAATGCAAGAGCTAAGTAGGTACTTACCTAATATCAATAGCTCATAGCTATTATAGGTCATCAAAGTCATCATCTGCCTAGCCTTTTCCCAACTATGTTGGGGTCGGCTTCCAGTTTTACCGGATGCAGCTGAATACCAGTATTTTACATGGAGCGACTGCCTATCTGACCTCCACAACCCAGCTAGTACCGGGTAATACGATACCCCTTGGTAAGACTGGTTGTCAGACTTTTTGGGCCTCTGACTACCTAACGACTGTCAAAGATCTACCAATGACAGCCGGGACCACCGGCTTAACGTGCTTTCCGAGGCACGGAGGAAACTCGATATGTAATGGGCGGTCACCCATCCACAGACCAACCTAGGCAAGCATGGCTTAACCTAAAGATCGACCCGAGCGGCTGTTATTATTTAGCCACGAGCTCCTCATAGCTATAGCTAAGCTCATAGCTATTATAGGTATGACCAAAAATCAAATGCACCTTGATTTTTGGCGAGTTGGAAATCATATCTTAATCAATGATATATAAACTATAGATACGTTGTCCGCACTCTAAAATGACAACATGAAATGAAGCCAATTGGCCACATCGCGCTAAGTTACGCACCAACCTGTCGCGCGACGCTACGTATAATGAGCATGTAATTTGACTATTACTTATCCTGTGACGTGACTGAAGATGTATATTTATCTCCCTCTCGTAACAGGCATCCCGCCGTATTTTCTTTCTCTTTCTTCACGCTTATAAGTAGTTCTAGTATTTTCGCCGTTTTTAAGCGCCGCGATGTTGGTTCATGACGTGTCTATATACAGGGTGTTTGGCTTATAGACCGACACAATTTTTCCAGGTATTTGGGAGGTCATTAGCTAGGTTCTACCTATACACCTTATGTCCTAAATGTCATGGTTGGTTACATATGTTTTTTATTTTCAAATGAAAAAAATACCCAAAATGTTTCCTTTAATTCCAAATAACTTTTTCGTTTGTGAGTGTAATGGCACAAAATAAATTTTGTTGTGTTCTCCAAAGTCTTCCTAATCTAAATAAACCTTTGTTTGATAGAACTGGTTTCAAGAAAATTTCTTACGAGCTACCAAAGTTATTTTCTTTTTTAAATGTATGAAATTGTACAACTTCAAAATTTATTATAAAAAAAACTAAAAGCCATTTTGAACTTAGCTTTATTTTAAAAAGTTCTTTAGTTGATACCCTTTCTAACGGTATGCTACATGTCACAAAGAACAATCCATTATGTAGTCAAAATGTTAGTTAGGAGAGCCAGGATTAAGAAAAGACTTACAAATTTTAATTTGTTTTTATAAACTAAAGTTATAAATCTTGTTCAAATTTGATTCAAATTAACCCAATATTACCCATACATCCCATGTCCCAAATGTCACGGTTGGTTACAAATGTTATTTTTTTTTATTGAAAAAATACCCGAAATGTTTCCATTGATTCGAAATAACTTTTTCGTTTGTGGGTGTAATGGCACAAAATAAATATTGGGTTAATTTGAATCAAATTTGAACAAGATTTATAACTTTAGTTTATAAAAACAAAATAAAATTTATAAGTCTTTTCTTAATCCTGACTCTCTTAACTAACATTTTGACTACTTAATGAATTATTCTTTGTGACATGTAGCATACCGTTAGAAAGGGTATCAACTAAAGAACTTTTTAAAATAAAGCTAAGTTCAAAATGGTTTTTAGTTTTTTTTTTTAATAAATTTTTAAATTGTACAATTTCATACATTAAAAAAAAAAATAACTTTGATAGCTCGTAAGAATTTTTTTTCAAACCAGTTCTATCAAACAAAGATTTATTTAGATTAGGAAGACTTTGGAGAATACAACAAAATTTATTTTGTGCCATTACACTCACAAACGAAAAAGTTATTTGGAATTAAAGGAAACATTTTGGGTATTTTTTTTTATTTGAAAAAAAATACATATGTAACCAACCATGACATTTAGGACATAGGGTGTATGTGTAAAACCTAGCTAATGATCTCCCAAATCCCTGAAAAAATTGTGTCGGTCCATAAACCAAACACCCTGTATAATACGTCATTGATCTTAGTAGGTTCTTTTGCCTATCTATAGGTAGGACTATCAACTAAGTTTATCTGTATTCAGTAATATATTAAGGTACCTATACTTATATTTTTTTTTTCAGATTATGTGTCGAAGACAGAGCACGTACACGCTATCTTCCACTCCTGGCAGTGTTAGGATTCGAAATAAAACATCAAGGTACTAATATAAAATTTAAAATATACGTAGACTCACCCTGTTACACCTAATTTGCCTGTTTGTCTGCGGTTATGTAAATTATTAAAACCGGCCAAGGGTTCCGTACCATTATCTACTTATACAACATTAGACAAAACTCACGTTTGTTGTAAGGGACCCAGAAAATTAATAAATATTGAAATTATAAATATTGAATTAAAATTAATATATATGCATTTAAGGGGTAAATATTTATTTATTTAATTTATATTTATTTACTAAAGTGAATATACAGCTAAATATTCTGTGAATATTTCAAGCGTTTACCTGTTATCGAACAAAAAACACCAAAAAATCACTTTTGTTGTATGGGAGCCCCCCTTTAATATAAATTTTATTCTGTTTTTAGTATTTTGTTGTTATAGCGGCAATAGAAATACATCATCTGTGAAAATTTCAACTGTCTAGCTATAACGGTTCATGAGATACAGCCTGGTGACAGACAGACGGACAGTGAAGTCTCAGTAATAGGGTCCCGTTTTTACCTTTTGGGTACGGAACCCTACAAACAAAAAAAATACAAAGACAAACAATTTTTATTTTAACTGTTTTGATTGAGTTTTGGGGTGACACCTACAATATCCGCACCGGGTGTCACCCATGCTAGCTACGCCACTGCTTACCTAGCCCTTATTATTTTCAGTCCTATACAAGCTACTCAAAACACCTTACTGGAAAATCTGATAGCAGCGGAGAAAGCCGCTGAAGAGCTGCATACTAAGCTGGCATACGTCATCAGAGAGTTTATGGACGACGGCAAACACGACTCGTCGATGTCCTCGCTGACGCTCGACGTCTCCAAGATTTCGTTGCTGAAGGTATACAATCAAATCAGGGTAGCGGGACTGTTCGAAAGAGATACCGTGGCCCCGGAACACAAAGGGCGATGAAGGAACATGATGGGTTTTAATCAGTAAAAGTCTGACACTCCCTCCTGCTCCGCCCAGAGCGGGAGGAGTCATTTGACGACCCGATTGGCGCAGCGGTAGTGAGGCTGCCTTATGTTCTTAGGGTCCCGGGTTCGAATCCCGGTCGGAGCAAATGTTGGTGTAATGAGCATGGACATTTGTTTCCGAGTCATGGATGTTTTTGCATATGTATTTATGTAGTATATCAACTATCTGGTGTCCACGACACAAGCATCGTTGTTTTAGTGTGGCACTAGATGGCGCTGTGTGTAATGTCCAGCGGTATATTTATTTATTTATTACTAGCTGTTGCCCGCGGCTTCGCCCGCGTGAAGTTCGGTAACTGTCCCACTGGATCAAACAAAAGGGATAATAGTGTCCTCCATGTTAATCCAGGTTATAAACTATCTATGTGCCACATTTCTTAATCATCACAATTATTATTATCACAATCACCATCACTATCACAACCGCCATCATTATCACAATCACCATCACTATCACTATCACAATCATCATCACAATCCCCATCACCATCATTATCACAGTCACCATCATTATCACCAATTATCATCATTAACACAACCACCATAATTACCACAATCATTATCATAATCACCATCACAATCACCATAACAATCACAATCACTGTCACAATCACATTCACCATCACAATCCCCAACACTATCGCTATTACAATCACTATCACAATCACCATCACCATCACAATCACCATCAAAATAACTATCACAATCACCATCACAATCACCATCACAATCATCATCACAATCCCCATCACTATCGCTATCACAATCACCATCACCATCACAATCACCATCAAAATAAATATCACAATCACCATCATCGATATCACAATAATTATCATCGTAATCACAGTCGTTTTTATCACACTTACCATCACCATCACTATCTCAATCACCATCACAATCACCATAACAATCACAATCACCATCACTATCACATTCACCATCACAATCCCCATCACTATCGCTATCACAATCACTATCACAATCACCATCACCATCACAATCACCATCAAAATAACTATCACAATCACCATCATCGTTATCACAATAATTATCATCGTAATCACAGTTATTATCACACTCACCATCACTATCTCAATCACCATCACAATCACCATCTCAATCACCATCACCATCACAATCACCATCACAATCACCATCATAATCACCATCACAATCACCATCACAATCACCATCACAATCACCATCACAATCATCATCACCATCACAATCACCATCAAAATCAGTATCACAATCACCATCATTGTTATCACAATCATTATCATCGTAATCACAATCGCTATCATCATTATCACAATCACTATCATCGTAATCACAACCATTATCATCATATTCACAATCATCATCATCATCACAATCTCCATCCTCGTCATCACAATCATTATAATCGTAATCACAATCATCATGATCACAATCGCCATCACTGTCTCAACCACAATCATTATCACAATCACCATCATTATCACAATCACCAACACTATCACAATCAAAATCACAATCACCATCACAATCACCATTAGGGCTTCCATTACGTAATTACGTAATTACGCAATTACGTAATTACGGACAGATTTTAGAAATCTCACAAATACGTAACTGAAGTGTTGAAGTCCGTAATAACGTAACTATGGGATAATATTAATTAATTAGGTACCCATTTATTTAGTTCTATAGTTTCTGCCTACGCCATGGGAAAAAGGCATGGGTTCATCTATGTATTTACAATTTACCTTAATTTAGGTTAACCTACGACTTACATTATGACAACATCAAAACCCTTTCTGTGGGTATCCCCCGAATTCCCGGGGTTTATTTTATAACTTCCAATTTGAGTCCGCAAGATTTTATTTCTTAGTCGTACAGAATAGAGTTCATTGTTGACCAATCGGGAAACAAAGGGAATCCCCGTTGGTTGTGGATAGTTCGGTACGTAACACAATCAAAGTTTATAACTGTTTTGCTAGTATTTGATCTAACTCGTAGATAATTGAGTTTAATATTGTGGATTGAGCAAGCTAAGGGAACTCCCTAGATTTTTCTTTACTTTCGTGAATTTAGAAACAATCTCAATACTCGGTACTCAGTCGTCTTACGTAGGTACACCTGCGAGATACTGTCCTGTTCTAAGCTTAATTTATTGAGTTTTGTGATTTTGTGTATGTGCCGCAAAGTTTGACGCTTGGTTTTCGGAAGCTTTTGATTACAATACAAGTTTCTAAGTAGATATCACCATACACGTACAACGCAACACGCACACGCACGCGTGCAACGCATACACGTTCAACGAAAATGTAAGTAAATATTTTAACATTACTTTACTTGTCTACTTACTTTGTTTCTAGGGTATTTGTGTGAGAGTTTATACATATAACTTAGTAGTTGATTTTATATTGTTGACGGCACGGTTGGCGCAGTAGTTGAGTGATTGGCTGCTGCGCTGCGGGTCACGGGTTCGATTCCCGTACGGAACAAATATTTGTATGACCTACAGATAGGTGTTCCGGGTCTGGGTGTCTTGTGTATGTTAGTTTACATGTTTGTGAGTGCACCCACGATACAGCAGTAATTCCTAGTGTGGTGCGACGTTTAAAAAAAAATTAAATGAAATATGTGCGATTTTATTTTATTGTTGCTTGTTAGATGTCTGTGCAAATAGACATTGATTATGAGTTGACGGTACGTATGTAAATGTATCCCGTTTTAAGTTTAGTGCCTAACTATAGATGCTATTTATATGTATTACCTAACTATTAAATTATGAAATATTTATATATTGTTTTAGGTCTGCAGTAAAGAAGACTATTTATAAGGAGTTTTTGAACAAACGCACACAATCAGCTATATGGGAACACTTTTTGAGGGCTGAAAATGGGCAAAGTGTCCAATGTAAACATTGTCAAAAAATTTTGAAGACTCCTGGTGGTGCTACTGGAGCACTACATACACATATGCGTGCTAAACATATTGCCGAGATGTCACAAGAGCAAGATGCGCAAAGGGCAAGTACTTCATCGTGCTTTCAAGCAAGAAAAAGTTTAGAACCTCCATCGAAGAAAACTAAACTAACGGATTACTTTTCCACTGATTATTCCTTGGACATTATAGTGACTAGAATGGCAGCGTTGGATGGCATCCCATTAAGCAAATTTTGTACTTCTGAAGATCTAAGGTATGTTTTCAAAAAATCTGGCTATGATCTACCGAAATCTCCTTCAACTATTACCAAAATTGTCCTGGAATAGAGTTCTGCCATAAAAAACCAATTAATAAATCAGTTTAAAGATATGAAGTCCCAAAAAAAACGATTTACAATAACGTTTGATGAATGGACCTCCACCCGGAACCGGAGGTATATGAATATAAATATTCATAATAAAGACCTAGAGCCAGCTAAATATAAAAATTTAGGACTAGTAAGGATAAAGGGTTCAATGCCAGCTCACGTTGGAACTGTACTGTTAGAAAATCATCTAAATGACTTTTATTTGAAACTTGAAGATATAATTGCATTCACAACGGACGGAGCCAGTGTTATGGTTAAAATTGGCAAAAATGTTGATGGTCACCATCAGTTGTGTTTTGCTCACGGAATACAACTTGCAGTGCTGGAGGTATTATATAAGACACGGAAAAGTACAACTACTGAACCAGAACTAGAAGATGAAGCTTCAGATACTGACACTGAAGAAATTGAAGAAAACGATGGCGGACTTTTCATAGAAGTACCTAGAGTTCTAGAACCAGAGTTTCTGTACAAAGATATTATAGTAAAAGTAAGAAAACTTGTTAAATCATTCAAAAAATCACCACTGAAGACCGATTTGTTGCAAAAATATTCTTTAGAAGAGCATGGTAAAAGCCTTGATCTTATACTGGACTGCAAAACGCGATGGAACAGTTTATCAGATATGGTTGGACGATTTCTGAAATTGAAAACAAGTTTATTTAAGGCTTTATTAGACTTAAAATCAAATATAAGTTTCACAGACACAGAAATACAAGACCTACATAACATTCATCATAGTTTAGATATAATAAAAACTACAGTGATGGCATTGTGTCGCCGTGACTCGAATTTGTTAGCAGCAGATGCTGCGCTTCAGTTTATGTTAAATAAACTTGATGCTCAGTGCAATGATCTCAGTGACAAGCTTGCTGTATCCCTTAGAAAAAGAATAAAAGAAAGGCGAACAAATGTGTCTGGTGTCTTGCAGTATTTGCATAATAATGAAGAATATTATAAAACCGAAGAAACAGAAACTTTTACAAAACCGACGTCGGATTATATTAGAACATATGTTGCAAACTTATTAGAAAGGCTCGAATTTACACCGCCGACAAGTACACAAATGAGTTTAGATTCCGAAGCAGATGACAATGATGCTAATGATGGTTGTGGCGACGAGTTGACTGTTGCACAGCAACTAGAAAAAGAAATACAGAAAACTATGTCTACAGTGAACAAATCTGGAGTAAACACAGATCTTGAATCCATCATCAGAGTTGAAATGTGTATCTACGATAGCACTGGCGGCGGTCGTGAAGTTTTCCTAACAGCAGCTTATAATTATTTACTATCTATAATGCCTACTAGTGTTGAAGCAGAACGGGCATTTTCTTCTGCCGGTTATCTTTGTTCTAAACTAAGAAGTTCCCTTGGTGACAGAACATTGCATTCGTTGTCATTTATGAGATCATATTATCAAGAACAAAGATTGGAAAAATAACCGTATTTTATATTGTTTCTTACTTTTAAACCATTTGTGCGTGGTACATGTTTTGTTTGAATTGTTGATTGAGTTTAGTCATAATATTTTGATTTGATTGACGATTTTGATTTTGAGTTTAATTTTAAAATTATCATTTTAATCTGTAATTTACTTTTAATTCCTTAATATAATATTTTTTTTTTATTTGAAGTTGTTTGATTTTTTAAAATTATCGTGGCTTAAAAAATCAACACAGTCACGTAATTACGTAGTTACGTAATTGAAGCATCAAAATTCGTAACTAGTTACGTAATTAGCAAATCCGTAATTTTGGAAGCACTAATCACCATCACCATCACAATCACCATCACTACCACAATCAGCATCACAATCACTACCCTCGTTATCACAATCATTATCATAGTAATCACAATAATCTACATCATTATTACAATCACCATCACCGTCACAATCACAATCACCATCGCTATCACCATCACAATCACTGCCACTTTCACAATCCATCACAATCAGCATCACCATCACAATCACCATCAAAATCACTATCACAATCACCATCATCGTTATCACAATCATTATCATCGTAATCACAATCATTATCATCTTAATCACAATCATCATCATCACAATCTCCGTCCTCGTTATCACAACCATCGCTATCACCACCACAATCACTGACAATATCACAATCACCGTCACTGTCACAATCACAATCACTATCACAATCACCATCATCGTTATCACACTTATTATCATTGTAATCACAATCATTATCATCGTTATCACAATCATCATTATCACAATCATCATTATCACAATCATCATCATCGTAATCACAATCATTATCATCGTAATCAAAATCATCATCATCACAATCATCGTCGTCATTATCACAATCATTATCATCTGGATCTCAAAATAAATGCCATTTTCGTAATCAGCACCCCTGATAATCTCGGTATCGACACCCATATTGATTTTTAGACATTTCAACCCCTTCGCACCCCAACAGGGAATGGTAGTATTTCAGCTCTGCCACATTAAATCTTAAAATCGTTGTTTTTGTAATACACCCGACCCAATTCACCATAAAAACAATACCTATGTTGAATTTCAGGCTTTGTTAACCCATTTCCCCCTTTAGGGGTTGAATTCTGAAAAAAAAAACTGAAACACAAACGTTAACTCATTTATCGATAGGAGTACTCCTGTTAAGTTTCGAATAAAGTAGTCTAACTAATCTTATTTCCTCACGTAATCTTTGGACTCCCGTTCCAACCCCTAAGGGGGTGAATTTTGAAAAATCCTTTCTTAATGCACCCCTAATCCTCATAAAGAACCTTTGTGCCAAATTTGGAATCTCTAGACTCAGCGGTTTGGGCTGTGCATTGATTTTTATACTTTGCCACCCCATTTCCCCCTATTAGGGGTTGAATTCTGAAAAAACCTGAAACCCGTTTCTACTCCTTTATCAATAGGAGCACTCCTGTGAAGTTTCGAATAAAATAGTCTTAACTAATTTTGTTTTACCCATACAAACTTTGGACTCCCGTTTAACCCCCTTAGGGGTTGAATTTTGAAAAATCCTTTCTTAGTGCACCCATAGACCACATAAGAAACCTACTTGCCAAATTTGGAATCTCTAGGCTCAGCGGTTTGGGCTGTGCATTGATTTTTATACTTTGCCACCCTATTTCCCCTTCTTAGGGGTTGAATTCTGAAAAAACCTGAAACCCGTTTCTACTCATTTATCAATAGGAGCACTCCTGTGAAGTTTCGAATAAAATAGTCTAACTAATCTTGTTTCCCCATACAAACTTTGGAGCCCCGTTTAACCCCTTTAGGGGATGAATTTTGAAAAATCCTTTCTTAGTGCACCCCTAGACCACATAAGGAACCTACTTGCCAAATTTGGAATCTGTAGACCCAGCGGTTTGGGCTGTGCGTTGATAGATGAGTCAGTCAGTCAGTCAGTCAGTCAGTCAGTCAGTCAATCAGTCAGTCAGTCAGTCAGTCAGTTTCTTCTTTTATATATTTAGATTATTTATATTTATTTGATGATTTACCATCCGAAAAAAAAAGGTATACAATCAAATAAAAGCTTAGTTTTAGTAAACCCTAAACCTCGAAAGGTGTTATTGTACAGGTCGCGGCACGTAACTCTAGCGCTGAACGAAACGTGGAGGGGATAGCTATATATGCTATGTTCTACGACTGGAGAGCCAATCGGCGCAACGCACGCCCCAAGACATTCTTATTTTTTACTTCTGCGCAATAACGGTCAGCGCTAGAGTTTCGTGCCGCGACTTATACACAAATGATGACTTACCTACCTACTTTTACTACAGACCAATCCTGAAATCGGGATAATAAGGTTGCTGTAACCAACAAACTTTGTTTGCCAACTTTATTTTTTTTGATGCAATTGCCTTTTGGGCTATGTTGCGTTTTCTGCCGTTTTTACTGAGCTGAGATAGTGTTTGAGGTAGCTGAGCGGTGTGGAAGGGGTCCTACTCACTGTCCTAGCGTCCGTCAGCGGGCGCATGCCTTATACCACTCACGACGTGATACTTCAGACACTATTCCAGCCAAACGGTAATTCTATAGTAGTTAGTAAGGTCCTGTAAAAGACACGTTCTATTTCAAGACCAGATAATAAAGTTTTTTTTATGGGGATATTCCCAACTTCGCAGGGCACTTCGAAGTTGGGAATATCCCCAAAGTCACCCCAATGTCGTCAAAAGATAATTGTATAATAGGTTCTAATATGAGTAATAGTGCTAAGTTGGCATATTGAATTTATAACTTTAAATTTCATGGTTTTCCTTTCATTTAATTTATAATGTTTGTTAGAGAGATTTGATCCTTATGATTGACCCTATCGATTGGTGACATAAAAGTATAAGGTGTTATTTTTTTGGAACTTAGCCGGTTCGATTCCCGAGTGTGGCACGCGAATTTTCAAAATGTTTGAATGCAAAATAATTTATTTTTAAAAATAAAGGAATGTTTCCTTTGAGTAAAATTTGCTATCTCTGGTATTTAGAGTAGGTACTTTCCCTCCAGGTGGCATGCAAAAATTCCACTATGTGTAGTGGTGACCTAGGCTCGACCTTTATTAGGTATACCTTTACGTTTAGTACTGTATACCGGCGTTGAAGTACAGAAATCTCATGTTGCCAAAGATTCATGACCTTCTATGACTTATTATTCACCCCCTGGTTTTATTTTCCGTTAAGGGATTAGAACTGCAATGTAAATTTATATTTGTGTTAATTACAGTGTCCAGAAGCCTCCAAAGCTCAATTTGCATCAAGCCCAAATCTATCCCGCATAGGCATTGTCAAGGAAGACTCAACAAAAAGCCATTTGAAACGATTCGAAAGCGCTTCAACGTCCAATTTAGCGCCGAAATCAGGAACTGCCAAAGATAAGACAATCTCCTCCCGTCTGCGTCGCATATCTCCTAATATTTTTAAAGGGAAGAAGGAATCCCCGAGTACGAACATTACAGATAAGGCTAAAGCTACAGATGCCAGAAGTAAACTAAACAGTAAGTTTCTTTTAACTAATGATACAGTCTCTGTTGTCCTAAGATGAATTTTATTAAATGGGAGTTCGTAATCTACTTTACTTTTTGTGAGAGCAGTTTCTGCGACATAATGGGTAATAGTTATGGGTTCGAGGAGCTCGTGGCTAAATAATAACAGCCGCTCGGGTCGATCTTAAGGTTAAGCCGTGCTTGCTTATGTTGGTATATGGATGGGTGACCACCCATTACAAACCGAGTTTCCTCCATGCCTCGGAAAGCACGCTTAAGCATTTGTGATCTTTGACAGTCGTTACAGGTAGTCAGTGGCCCAAATAGTCATGTAATGTAAAATACTGGTATTCAGCTGCATCCGGTTAGACTGGAAGCCGACTCCAATATAGTTGGGAATAGGCTAGGCAGATGATGAGTTAATGGTTCGACAGACACTTGAAGTCACTTCACTTGTGCGATTTATTGTCACCCGTATTCCTCTTTTAATCGGTTTAGGAAAACATCGTGAGGAATCCGGAGTGCAAAATCTTGAAATAAAAAAATGTCCTAGAACCAACAATTCGAGCACATTTGTGTTATCTACCGACCCGTACTGGGCCAGGGTGATGGTTCATAGACCTTCTTTACATAATATGTATAGGTCTTGAGCAGCGGTGGTCCAGTGGTGGCGTACGAACAGTTAAGTCGTAGGTTCGAACCCAGACAGGCGCATTACTATGTGTAATTTATTTCAAGACCACTGCTCTCAAAACGGTGAAGGAAAACATCGTGAGGAAACCGGCATGTCCTAGAACTAAAAAAATTCGAAGACGTGACATCTACCAATTATAGCCCAATCCCTCTCTTAGAGAGGAGGCCTGTGTCCCAGCAGTGGGAATATTAATAGGCTGATGATGATGATGTATAGGTCTTCTAATAGAGAGAAGACCGGTGTCCCAGCATTTGGAATATTATACCAGTGCTTAACTAATTGGTTAACATTTTTACAGGTCTGTTCAAGCCAAAAATAGTAACACCAGTACGCACCCTCCGATCGAATATGGAAGCGAGCCCTAATCTCAGCTCATCAAGAAAGAAATTTAGTCATATTAAATCAACTATACCAAGACCTTCTTCTAAGAAAGAATAAAAAGTCATTATTATAGTACAAATTAGAAGTGTTTAATGCAGAACCTAACTAGTTAGCGGGCAGTAATTACAATAAACTAATATTTAAATATAGGTATTAGGTTATTTTGTAATCATCCTATATATTTAACTTATATATTTGCAACACATTGGGTCAATCAGATGGGTCAGAATTAGTATAAGTTCTTATTAATTTTTCAACTTCTTTTTCTAAAGATTCAGTTTTGCATACTTTTTTTTTTGTTTTATTTCTTAAATGCTTGGCTTCTTTGTCTCTTCTATACGCTTTTTCTTCATTATTTCTCTGTCGATGCATTGTAGCAGGATAAATTATACTTTCAATCAGTTCTTCTCTTGCTCCCTTTGCGTAACCATCCCCTCTGTTTTTAACAGCAGTAGTCTTTTTCACCTTCCTATGTTTTTCAATACGGACATCCTCTATACTTTCCTCATCACTATTTACTGATTTTAGATCTGACAGTTCATGTTTTCTATTATTAATTTCCTTTTCTTGAACCTTAGTGGTCAATTCTTTTAAAGTGTACTTTTCAGTGTTTTGACCTTTCATCCTATCTTTTTTAGCTAATTTAAGGCAAATTGTTGCTTTTGGGTATCCAATGAATTGCTGATAGCATCCTCCTTTTTCTAGTGACACAAAGGGTTTGAAAAATCTTCTGGGGTGTATGTCCTCTGGTGTCTCATTTAATAGCACATAAGCCTTCTTCAGAAATGTTTTCTTGTCAATAGGGTTCTGCATGTGGAAGAAATTTTCAAGCTGTTCATGAGACTTTAGCCTTTTCAATGCATTTCTTTGCACAATGTTATATGAAACTACAGCCATAAGAATGAATGCTGGCTCATTACTAAGTACATGGTCCCATAGTATTAGCCACTCGGAGCAAGTTAGTACCTCGCTAAAAGCTGTTTCCAATATTTTAAGAGCATATGTTTGACTTGTGATGCCAACATCACAAAAATGGGTCAACAGATGTTGATCATGCTCAGCCAGAATATTTTCAACAATAGCCAACACACTTATTGGTGGGAATGGAGCATATTCAAACCATAACTGACAATAATTCCATAACACGCTGGCCACAGATTCAAATAGTAGTAGAGGATCCTTTTGAAGTACTTTCACAAATGGGAAAACAAAACCAGGTAAGAACTTCATCACACCAAATAATGGACACCAGTGAGAGAGACAGGACAACAGGCGTTTTAAGCTTTTCAGTGTCACTGCACTG
Source organism: Xestia xanthographa (assembly GCA_905147715.2). NCBI lineage: Eukaryota > Metazoa > Arthropoda > Insecta > Lepidoptera > Noctuidae > Xestia > Xestia xanthographa. Next base: position 6,575,791 of record LR990660.1, on the reverse strand, counting down.
TGGATAGTAAACTGCTTCTCAATATCCTTGTAAGCAGAATGAATGCCTTTCTCAAGGAGCGCAGCATAAGCAGCCTTATTCCGTGGAGTATCCAACAGTGATCTCCAGATGATTGAGCGGAACTTATCAGGATATTCACCATATTGCATCAATATTCTCCTTAATCTAGCGCTATCCATACAAACACGCATCTTTTCTTCAATTTGGGATTTTGTATGTGCTTGTTCTTGAGAAGCCATCTTATATGCTGAGGTGCCTGGAACCTCCTTCTTCATAGTTTCTACAACACAGTTTTGACAGTTCTGAACTGAATCCATTACATATGAACAATTGTAGATATTGACTTCACCGAGTTGCAGTATGCAGAGAAAGTATTTTCCTGTAGGACTGACAACAAACCTACGAATACCTGATGATTCGGGATGTATAATGTGAATTACTTGTAAAGATTCTACATCTAGTAAATGAAGTATACAATCACTGCTTAATATAGCAAGGATTTTGTTTGCACCACCATCAAATAACTGTGGAATAAATGCTATTTGATGAGCACCAGTTATTTTGTATTTAGACATGTTTATTGACTTTAGGGCTTTCCAGGTATCCATACTGAACAGTATTAACATGTTTGTGAGACCAGCCATGGCCATAGCACGACCATTCATCGTGAAAGCTATACTTTTCATGTGTTTCAATTCACTTGGTATTATCTGCTTCACAGACTTCATGGTCTCGTGTTTCCAAATTTGTACTGTGTCATTTTGAAAACATGCCACAAGGTATTCCCCAGCAGGTGAAAACATTATTTGTTGGATTTGAGCACCGAGGTATGTGTTCAAGGTGAAATATTTGGTGTAATTGTGTAGCTCCCACAAAATAGCTTCTACAGGGCTTGCTGTCAGAAGATTGTTCGTTTTTACATGGTTAGAGAAGGAGATATGTCTTATTGGTGCTGTGTGCCCAGCCAGCGTAAGGGAGACTTGTCCAGTCTCGATGTCCAGGAAGTTCATCTCGTTTTTCTTCGCCATGGCGACAATAAGTGTATCTTGGTTGCTCGGCACGAATTGTAAGGCAGTGCATGGTCCCGTTCCGGGTAATTTCCAAAATTTTAGGTCGGAAAAGTCCAGAATAAAAATGTTGCCGGCATGATCCGCACACGCGAGTTTGTCATTGTTGTCGTCGAAAATGCCGCTAGAGAAACGTATTCTGCGGCATTCGCCATTTGAGCCGCGAACCGTGTGATGCAGCTGTAGTATGACACCGTCCTTTGGCTTAGATTTTAACTTTATATCAAATTTTTCTAAAGCTTCCTGCTCACCTCTCTTCTCTTGGTCCATTTATGATTGTACCAATATTTTTGTATGAATCAAAAAACATGATATTGTCAGATTGTTGACATATTTTTTTCATAGATTTATCATAAATATTATTTAAAATTTGGCGGAATCGAGAAATCAAAACAAGAACAGAGATTGTTAAAAATTCTCGATGACAGATGACATGACAAACGGAGTACGCAGTGTTGTCAACTTTATTTTGTAGAAGATCGTACCATGGAATAGAAAAGATCGTATTTTGCCAACATTTCAAGGAAAAAAATAGTACGTAATGAAATTTCAATAAAACAACGTAAATATATTTAAAACGGAATGTAATTATAATTTTGAATAAATAATTATCATTTAGGGAACATAAATCAACATTTAGCATTAAGATTTATAGCTGAATTTTTATATTTTTAGATATGAGAAAAGTTACGTACTTAGATTCTAAAACTCAGAATCAGACTCAGAATCGTATATTTTGCGTACGATTTCGATTACTCGATCGTACATCATACAAGAGTCAAAAAGGTCGTATAGATACGATTTAAATCATACGGTTGGCAACACTGGGAGTACGGACAAATCAAAAACGTCACTTTGTTCTACGTTCGGATAGATATAAACTTTCAACATGGCTAAGAAAGAAATACCCATTTTTATTTATGATTTTGTTCCAAAATGTTCAAAGATCTATAATTAAACAAAGTCACCGCCTTCCTTTTATCACTTTTTGTCTTTTAGTCTTTTTTTTGGAAATGGGTTTTTTTGTTGAAAGTTTTTTTTTAGTTTGCGGAGATTGTATTGAAAAAAACACAAAAGTTGTACTATTTCTGAAAATGGCCAAATACCAAAAATTCCATGGCACACTGAACTTGTGAAGTCTATGGTCGGGACTTAGTTTTGTTGAACATGATGTGTCCTACACTCATTATTATAAACATACCTAGGTAACTTAACCAAGGGAAGTACCTATGACTAACAATAAGCTTCTTGCCTTGCGTCATTTCATTCTGTTAGTTAGTGTGTTTCTGCGTTTTGTGAGCGCAGGACGTGATACCAGTTTATCAGTTATTTCAATGGAGTGTTGTTAAAAATAACTTTCGAGTGGCAGCATTTACTATCAAGGTAAGATAACACTTTCAATTTCATTTCCGTAACTAATGACTCTTGAGTTACCTACTGTTATTTTAAATTGTGTGAAGGAAGATATGAAAAGAGGTAATTATGAAAAGAGGTGCAGCTAAGATGACGAGTAGGTAATAGAGAAGTATGGAAGAAGACGACCCACGACGAAGGGATAATGGGAGAATGATGAATGATGATGTTAGTTAATAGGTAAGTTTTGATACCTTTTTATAAAACACTTGGTTTGCTTTGAAAACATCATACTTGTAGAAATATTATAAAGTCAGCGGTTACCTACTTACTGGGTAAAAATTTAGTATCGCGCGGCACGCGAAGGGGGGTGTGGGGGTGGGAGGAGGGAGGGGGCGGTTCCCCTTGGCCCCTGGTATCACTCCCATGAAAAGGTAATGCACCATTCCTGAGAAAAACTACCTAACCTGCCGAGTGCAATTAGACAAAAACTACTCAAAAGGTGGAACGGAGTTTATAGTGGTCGGATTTTCATGGGACTTTTTTTATTGAGTTCCTAGAGGAGTGGAGAAGAAAGTTAAAAAAAATATTTCGTAGCTCGCGACTTTTTTTTTTTTTTGAATTTTCTTTGCTAAATATTTTTTTTCGTTTATGACTAACTTCAAATTCGCCGAATTCATATTGTAGCTTAATAGTGTGATCTGCGTGCATCCATTAAAAGCTAATTTGGTCTGTTTCTTTGTTGATTGTTGTCGATGTAAGTAATGCAATATTTCAAGTATTTTTTGAAAATTTCCTATTTTCTGCAATTATTTATAAAATTTTGAATTTTAAGACCAAGGTTTCTTTTGAAATTAGTAACTGATACTTTTTCACAGATAATTGAATGTAAAAATATTCAAGAAAACCATGTTACCGAGTGAAGTGACTAAAATGTATTCACAATTATCAGGAAATTGTCTATATAAAAGTTAAAGAAGTCCATTTTCCTCAAAATATTTCTATCACGGTCAACGTAAATATTATCCTGAAAATATCCTTATTATATCTGCTATCCACAGATAACAAAAACTAAAAACAAAAATTAGTGGTACTCGATAAATGTTGATTAATGCTGATGAAGGTGGAATGGGGCCGCTGGTAAATTTACAAAAATTGTCGTAATTATAACGTAACCATTTCTCACGATTTCTATCTAAAATAAGTTGCAAGCTTGGGTCTCTGCGCGCAATTTAATATCAATACCGATACCGATACCACTCCCACTTCTAAGCGATAGAGGCCTTTTGTCATGTTTTACTTTTTCAGCAAAAAACAATATTTAACAAGTATCCTTAAATATTTTTCTTTTTATTGTACCTCGTTAGATAGCTAATAAAAACCGGCCAAGTGCGAGTCGGGCTCGCGCACGAAGGGTTCCGTACCATTATTTAAAAAAATTAGACAAAACTGCAATAAAATCACGTTTATTGTATGGGAGCCCCCCTTAAATATTGATTTAATTTTGTTTTTAGTATTTGTTGTTGTAGCGGCAACAGAAATACATCATCTGTGAAAATTTCAACTGTCTAGCTGTCACGGTTCATGAGATACAGCCTGGTCACAGACTGACGGACAGACGGACAGACAGCGACGTCTTAGTAATAGGGTTCCGTTTTTACCCTTTGGGTACGGAACCCTAAAAATGAGGATTAAAGCTAAGCGTCCACTTGTCGGTATCGTACGCATCGAACGCATCGCACTCAACGGATCGTAGTATTCTTTGTATAGAAAGTCACACAAGTGCGTCCACTGGTCCGCACCGTACGGATCGGAATCTGTTCAACAGTACTACGATCCGTTTGATGCGATGCGTCCGCTGCGGACATGTGGACGCTTACCTTTAGACGATAATTTATACATTGAGTTTCATAGCGGTATTTGGAAAAAAATGCTTTCATTAACACAGACGATTTTCTAACATTTCCAAATTAATTTTAAGTCACTACACTCATGGAAGTGGTCTTCATTAATGCTTTCTGGTCTAGTTATCTGTGAAAAAGCATCAGTTACCAATTTCAAAAGAAATCTTAGTCTTAAAATTCGATATTTTAGAAATAATTGCATAAAAATTTACAATCGACAACAATGAACAAAGAAACAGACTAAAATTAGCGTTCAATGGATGCACGCAGGTCACATTATTACGCTACATTATGAATTCATTGAATTTGAAGTTATTCATGGAAGAAAAAAAATATTTCAAAGGAAATAAAAAAAAAAAGTCGCAAGCGTCGATTTTTTTTTTAACTTTCTTCTCCACTCTTCTAGGAACTCAATAAAAAAAGTCCCATGAAATTCCGACCACTATAAACGTCGTTCCACCTTATTATCTAATTGCACTCGACTATTAGTAGGGTTAAATTTAGGTTGGCTTTAGTATTGTTTGGCAGGAGGAGGGACGAGGAGGTGCCCCCTATGCCCTCATACCACTCCCATGTAAAGCCAACGCACCGTTCTTGAGAAAACTAAATTTTTGTAACCTAACCTCTAAACATTTTATATTCGCCTAAAAAGCGAAATCGACGGAGCCCCGCTACGCGGGGCTCCTATTTCTGTCTGCAGGGTTTAAAGGAATCTAACTAACCTAACATCGGGGTGCCCCAAGTCTAGCTTGCTTCCAAAGTCGTCGAATACAGCCACAAGATAAATTATCTATATTAGTGCTGCCAGATGAAAAAATCTAATCAGCGCTGACAGCGGTGCACTAAGCGCTAGATTCGAATATATTCTAGTAACTAATAAAATCAGTGCTTAAAACGTTATTTCTAAACTTGAACTTAAGTGCGTTCACATAGACAGAATGAAAATGAAAGAAGCAAAATCAATCAACCAAACATGAAACAAACCGTACTTAATGTTCATGGGATTCCCCGTGCTCTATTGCCATATTAAAACCCAGCTGGCATTGAGCACTAAATTGAACATAGACAATAATTTTATTCTCCACGGAACAAATAGTGCTGCCATATTAAAAATTAAGAAAGCGCTAAATTATCCGTTAGGCGCTAAAATTATCAAGTGCCCGCTGAACATAGCAAAAAAGCGCTAGATCTAGCGCCGAAAGCGCTAAAATGGCAGCACCAAGAAAAACACCACGAAACACTCATTCACGCAACTCAATGACGCAACTGGAGAAGAAACGGAATGAACAAACGAATGACAGTGACACTTAGCATAACATTTTTTTATATATTTTTTTTACGTTCTGTTTTGCCAATTTTTCACGTCATTTTGCATTTGTCATTTTGCTGAATTGGACTATTGCTAAATAAACTGCTGTTAGCTCGCGGTCGTATGTACTGTATTTTTGTTGAGCTGTTGATAGGCCTTTTGAAAAATATCCTAGAGGTTTCCATTTACCGTTTATTTCTAGTTGTAGTACCGCACCCGCGCAGGTATTTGATGCATCGCACATTAGCGCTAGTCTGCCCGACTCTCCCGGGTGAGCTAGCGTAATGGCGTTTTTTAGGCTAGCCTTGCACTTTTCAAAAGCTACTGACGCTGTATCGTTCCATTCTATTTTGGACTTATCTTTCTTTTTGGCCCCGTGCAAATATTTATTTAACTCCGCCTGGCTTTCGGCGGCCCGTTCTAAATGTGACCTGTAAAAATTTACCATGCCTAAAAATCGTCGTAATTGTTCGTCTGTTTCTGGCCGCGGATAATTCTGTATTGCTTCGACTTTATTGTCTAGTGGCTTTATTCCGTCCCTGGTTACGTTGTAGCCTAAAAAATCTATTTCCGTTTTCCCTAATTCGCATTTTGCCAAATTGATTGTTATGCCGTACTGATCGAATCTGCTGAAAATTAGTGTTAAATGTTTTTTGAAATGCTGTTTATTGGTGCTGGCTATTACGAGGTCATCGATATAACAGAATAGATACGAACTTTCCTGTCCGTCTTTGAGATATTCTATATTTTGCAACACTGTATTATTCATGAATCTTTGAAACGTTTGTGCTGCGTTTCGCAAACCAAACGACATTCGCGGAAACTCAAAAAGGCCGAAAGGAGTTATAATTGCCGTTTTTTCAATGTCCTGTGGTGCTACACAAATGTTATGATAGGCCCGGTTGATATCTATTTTTCCGAAAATGGTCTTACCTGCTAGCCCGTAGGTGAAGTCCTGCAGTCTTGGTATCGGGTACCTGTCTGGCTTCGTGATCGCGTTGAGTGCACGATAGTCTCCACAGGGTCTGATCTGTCCGTCCTTCTTCGGCACGACGTGTAAAGCGCTCGCCCAAGGACTGCTGGATGGCCTGCAAACTCCTAACTCCTGCATTACCCTAAATTCCTTCTGTACTAATTTATACCTATGAGGTGGCAATGGCCTAGCGCGCGTATAAACTGGAGGGCCTGTAGTCTCTATGTGGTGGTATACGTTGTGACTAGATGGTTCTTTGTAAGATACCGGTTTAGTTATGCTCGGAAATTTCTCTAGTAATTCCCTGTAAGGGTTATCTGACTGAATGCTCGATACGGATGGTTCGGTACTCATTATGATGGAAGCTTCCCTACTCAACTTAGTACAACCGTCAATCAAACGCTTTTTGTTCAAATCTACTAACAGCTGGTGTGCCTCTAAAAAATCGGCTCCTAATATGGGCTGTTTTACATCACAAATAATAAACTGCCATCTATAACTCCTTCTTAATCCTAAATTAAGATCTATATTAGTCACACCATAAGTTTTTATCTCAGTGTTATTCGCCGCGAACAGCTTATACGAACACTCACGTTTAACTTTGTTGCCTCTCACTTTACTCACTGGTATCACCGACACGTTAGCACCTGTGTCCACTAAATACACTATTCCGCTTCTATAATCTCGCACGCAGAGCCGGTGGTTTCCCGCGGTACAATCTCCCACCGATGATGACTGCACCGTCTCTAGTTTCCCGCTCCCTGCTGCTTCTTGGACCAATTGCACGGCGACTCACACGCTCGCGCATTTTCCCGGTAACGAAAATGGTGTCTGCATAACCAATCCGGGGAACTCGGTGTGCGACGCGGCCTTGACTGGCTCCTGGCCCTGTAACGCCCTTGCTGCCATCGCCGCCCTCTCTGTCCTTGCCCCGGGTTCCCGTCTCGCTGCCTGATGTCATTTATCTCCCCACGCAACTCCTTCATTTCCATCGATAGCGCGCTGAGATGCTTTACCAAATCTGTCTTTGTGTCGCATGTCAAATCCGATGTACTCGGTGCTATTGACGCGACCTCACCGGTACCTATGTTCTCCATTATTTTGTCTGCCGTTTCGGCGAGGTCCTCTATTTTTGTGTCTCCGGTCACTGCCAGGACCGCCCGCACACCCGGGGGTAAACGATTTAACCACAACCTTTTTAGTGGCTCGTCTGTTATATTGCAATTCTTGGCTAGGGCCGCCATCGCCCTATACAGCTGTGATGGCTTCTGTGTACCCAGATCCATCTCTCCAATTAGCCTCTGGAACTGCTTCTCTGCGCTTTCTTCATAAATCGCCAATAAACGCTTTTTCAGCGCCGCGTACTTCCCTGACTCTGGCGGGGCTTCGATTATGTCCGTAACTTGCCGCACTGTGTCCTGGGTCAACCTGGCGATTGCTACTTCGAATAGCTGCGCGTCACCCTGCTTCTGCGGTGCCATTATAGCCTCGAACTGGCAGAACCATGATCTCGGCAAATCCGTCCAAAAATCTGGTATCCTTGCCTGCACCGATACTGCTGCTACGCCGGTGGCAGCTGCCTGGGCAGCCGCGACCACCCCGGCTGCTGTTGGGGTCGTCATCGTAATTGTTGCTGCAAGTTTCGAGGTTATACTGTGTTTTGCACCCACGCGGTTTTAATGCGCTCCTGCCACGTCACCTGTGAGCCGCTCACTGCACGGACAATATTATATTTAAAAACGTTCGGGGTCACCACTTGTCGTGCGTGTTACGGGAAAAGGGTTCAGTAAATTAATGTACACTCCAGTTGTTATGAACTTGACAAGAATTTAATAAAAAGGTTTACAGAATAATCGTCTATCATTAAAACACTATTAATACCGAAATATTACGTGGCAGGGCGGAGGTATGTGAGCGACTGGCGAGGCGAGCGGGCTCCCGGCCCGGCGGCTATCAAAAGTGCAAATCAGCATTTTGCTTCGCCAGGGTCGCATGTGGAACAGAATAACAGATTTGGTTGTCAATCGCCCATTTTAACGTTCCGTTTTCGTTATAAAACTGATTTGAGGTTAGATACATTTTCTCGAAAAATATGCATTACCTAGTAATAAGAGTGATAGCATTATAATCGGGGACCCAATCCCTACCAGCTTTTACCCCTTTTACGCCCCTCCGCGTGCCGCACGATTCTAAAGCCAACCCCAATCCTAGATATTTCGTCCGATAAAACACTACCTACATAAAGTTACCTAAAAGCCTAAAAGGTTATATCGCCTGTCCATACATTTGTTGACGTCTAAACTTATAAGTATCACTATCACTACATTTCTTAAGTATAACAAAGTCAGTTCTCGCTGTCTGTCTGTCCATATTAATAAGACTGATGTTTCTAAATCTTTAGAACTACGCAACGGATTTTGATGCGGGTTTTTTTAATAGATAGAGTGATTCAAGAGGAAGGTTTATATTATACTAGCTGTTGCCCGCGGCTTCGCCCGCGTGCAGTTTGGTAACTGTCCAGCTAAATCATACTAAAGGGATAAATAATAGTGTTATACATGTTAATCCAGGTTATAAACTATATATGTGCCAAATTTCATAATCATCATAATTTATTATTACCATCACAATCAGCACCACTATAACAACCACCATCACTATCACAACCACCATCATTATCACAATCATTATCACAATCACCATCACTATCACAACCACCATCATTATCACAATCACCATCATTATCACAATCACCATCACAATCACCATCACTATCACAACCACCATCATTATCACAATCATTATCACAATCACCTTCACTACCACAATCACCATCACTATCACACACCATCACAATCACAATCACCATCACAATCACAATCATCATCACAATCACAATCACCATCACAATCACCATCACAATCATGATCCAATCACTATCATCATTTTAACAATCATTATCATCGTAATCACAACCATTATCATTGTAATCACAATCATCATCATCACAATCTCCATCCTCGTCATCACAATCATTATCATCGTAATCACAATCATTATCATCGTAATCTCAACCATTTTCATCTTAATCATAATCATCATGATCACAAATTCACAATCGCCATCACTATCACTATCACAACCACAATCATTATCACAATCACCATCACTATCACAATCACTAACCTCGTTATCACAATCATTATCATTGTAATCACTATCATCTTTATCATTATCACAATCACCATCACAATCACCATCACCATCGCTATCACCATCACAATCACCGTCACTATCACAATCACTATCACTATCACAATCACCATCACCATCACCATCACCATCACCATCACAATCACCATCACCATCAAAAACACTACCACAATCACCGTCATCGTTATCACAATCATTATCATCGTTATCACAACCATTATCATTGTAATCACAATCATCATCATCACAATCATCATCATCACAATCTCCATCCTCGTCATCACAATCATTATCATCGTAATCACAATCATTATCATCGTATCGTAATCACTACCACTATCATCGTAATCACAATCATCGTCATCACAATCTCCATCCTCGTCATCCCAATCATTATCATCGTAATCACAATCATCATCTTAATCACAATCATCATCGTAATCACAATCATTATCATCGTAATCACTATCATTACCATCACAATCATCATCATCATTATAACAATCATCATCATCGTTATCACAATCATCACAATAAATCAACAATAACCCAGAATAGAAGTTGAATCCGCCATCTTCTGGATCTCAAAATAAATGCCATTTTCGACATCAGCACCCCTGATAATCTCGGTTTCTACACCCATATTGATTTTTAGACATTTCAACCCCATCGCACCCCAACAGGGAATGATGGTAATTCAGGTCCGCCACATTAAATCCCCCTTTAGGGGTTGAATTCTGAAAAAACCTGAAACACAAATATTTTTCATTTATCGATAGGAGTACTCCTGTTGAGTTTCGAATAAAGTAGTCTAACTAATCTTATTTCCCCATGTAATCTTTGGACCCCCGTTTCAACCCCTTAAAGGGTTAATTTTTAAAAATCCTTTCTTAATGCACCCCTAAACCCCATAAAGAACCTATGTGCCAAATTTGGAATCTCTAGACTCAGTGGTTTGGGCTGTGCATTGTTTTATATAGTTTGCCACCCCATTTCCCCCTCTTAGGGGTTGAATTCTGAAAAAACCTGAAACCCGTTTTTACTCGTTTATTAATAGGAGCACTCCTGTGAAGTTTCGAATAAAATAGTCTAACTAATCTTGTTTCCCCATAAAAACTTTGGAGCCCCGTTTAACCCCTTTAGGGAATGAATTTTGAAAAATCCTTTCTTAGTGCGCCTTTAGACCACTTAGGGAACCAATGTGCCAAGTTTAGAATCTCTAGACTCAGCCGCGGTTTGGGCTGTGCATTGATTTTTAGACTTTGTAACCCCATTTCCCCCTCTTAGGGGTTGAATTCTGAAAAATCCTGAAACCCGTTTCTACTCATTTATTAATAGGAGCACTCCTGTGAAGTTTCGAATAAAATAGTCTTAACTAATCTTGTTGCCCCATACAAACTTTGGGGCCCCGTTTAACCCCTTTTCGGGGTGAATTTTGAAAAATCCTTTCTTAGTGCACCCCTAGACTACATAAGAAATCTACATGCCAAATTTGGATTCTGTAGACTCAGCGGTTTGGGCTGTGCGTTGATAGATGAGTCAGTCAGTCAGTCAGTTTCTTCTTTTATATATTTAGATTTAAAAAATAATTTCACTTGGCTATTTCTGATGTCACTTTGTTTAGAGTGACAAAAAAAAATCATGCATCTTCCCTATTGGCGCGTTTTCGAGTCTTCACGATTGCGCGCTTATAAATAACATAATTATCTGTTTAATAGAATATCATTGGCGCGCATGCTCTTGAGGGCGCTCCGAGTACTGCCGCGTGCGAATTTATTCTTATATTGACCGATATAAAGGTTTATAAGGTTTATATTATATTGTTGTATTCAAAATGTGCTCCGCTACGCCTCCAGCGGTGTGCGCTGGGCCTATGTCACCGTGCGTTCATGTGGCACTTGTGTAATGGGTGTTCAGAAGGGGAAATGAGAAGCACACACTTTACTTTAGTTTGTATTTTAACAAAATTATGAAGCCGCTCACAAAAATAAATGTCTCGCCAGTAACGCTAGCTAACCAGTCCCGCCGCCAACAGGAAGTCAAACTAACATCTCCTTTTTAGGGTTCCGTAGTCAACTAGGAACCCTTATAGTTTCGCCATGTCTGTCCGTCTGTCCGTCTGTCCGTCCTCGCTTAATCTCTGTGACCGTTAGCACTAGAAAGCTGAAATTTGGTACCAATATGTATATCAATCACGCCGACAAAGTGGTAAAAAAAATATTGGAAAAAAATGTTTTATTAGGGTAGCCCCCCTATATGTAAAGTAGGAAGTGATTTTTTTTTAAATTTCAACTCTAACGTGTGATATATTGTTGGAAAGGCATTTAAAAATGAATAGGGGTTTCCTAAATTCATTTTTTGATAATGTCAATAATTTCGGAAATAATCGCTCCAAAAGTAAAAAGCAATGTGTCCCCCCCCTCTAACTTTTGAACCATAAGTTTAGAAAATATGAAAAAAATCTGAAAAGTAGAACTTTATAAGGACTTTCTAGGAAAATCATTTTGAACTTGATGGAAACAACAGTTTTTGTACAAAAAAGACAAAAAGTTGTACAAAATAATTTCTGGACTAAGTTTGTAGTGTATTCGTATATGCAAGCATTTTTACATAATGGATACCCACCTTTAAACTCATAAGTGGGAACACTTATTGTGACGGACGGGAAACTAGGAACCCCACACTGAGCGTGGCCCGACACGCTCTTGGCCGGTTTTTTATTATTATAAAATATTCGTAACACCTACTTAAATTACAATAATCATAACAATATAAGGTATAGGTTTTATAAAGTAAACTTTTACAATTGAATATGATTTACAGTAATATTTCCTAATTAATAAATTAATGCTCAGAGAAAAGGACAAGTTATTAGTATTAAATGATTACAACATTATAGTGTCTATAAAAGTTGATAGATGGCGCTATTAGGTAGATTGCATCAGTAGATCTCTTATGGCTGCTGTTATACTAGTTGCTTTCAATATCGGTAGATGGCGTTAGCCGTTTATTCTTGACGATGGGGTGAGTAGAGTGGAGCTCCCTGACTCCCTGGAGTCCTGGACTACGGCTGAACAGCTTGCGACTACGGACTAACTGTTACACTTGCCCGTGGAAGCGACGGAATACCACTCCCTGCGGCCTAAAGTCCTCCAAGACGAGGTGCAGATAACAAGTTGGCATTCGCACCACGAACGCCAAAGTTGACGTTTCGGCACGACTCCAACAGCTGCACTACACCACGTACTTGTAATGCATAGGCGATTCGGTTTATTGACCACCATGCTCTCTCATGCGTTATCACAATGTTTCTATAAATACTACGTGGGGAGAAAATCTAGAATTATCTTTTACTTGTCTTAACCAGTGGTCAGTGGACAGCTACATATTGCGATTTATAATCACTGCTTAAGCTTGAGGATCATCATCCGCCTAGCCTTTTCCCAACTATGTCGGGGTCGGCTTCCAGTCTTACCGGATGTGTTTGAATACCAGCATTTTACATTGACCTCCACAACCCAGTTAGTACTGGGTAATACGGTACCCCTTGGAAAGACTAGTTGTCTCTAGACTTTCGGGCCCGTAACGATTGTCAAAAATTTGCAAATGGCAGACCGCGACCAACGGCTTAGGGTTCTTACAGACGAGCGGCACGTTGCCAACGGCAGATAAACTGCAGTTGGCAACGTGCCGCTCGTCTGTAAGAACCCTAAGCCGTTGGTCGTTGTTGTTACCCGTTGTACATTGAATATATTAAAAAGGAAATAATTGAGGGGAGTTTAGAAACAGTAATAGAGCATGAATCCAAAAAAAATAATCTGTCTGTTTGACTGTGTGTCTGTTTGTTTGTACACGCTAATCTTCGGAACTACTGGACGGATTTTAATGTTTTTTTTTGTTGTATACGAATTAAGTCTGTGCAACATATAGGCTACAATTTATCTTGAAAACTTGAACACCTGATGCAGAACCGCAACAGACCAGCTAAACTATAAGAGATACAAAAATGGTACCGTAGCAAAAATTGTTCTACGTGATGAGCATTTTCTGCTGAGATAATAAATTTGAAGATCTGGAACACCTGATGTGGAACTCCAAGAGCCCAGCTACACTAATAACATACCTATTTATAGGAATGATGTTTTAGCAAAAGTTGTTCAATCTGATGAGCACTCTCTGTTGACTTATAAAAATCGAAGATCTGGAACACCTGTTGTGGAACTCCTAGAGGCCAGCTACACCATAACACATATAGGAATGACGTCTTAGCAAAAGTTGTTCGGTCTGATGGGCATTTCCTGTTGACTTATAAAAATCGAAGATCAGAAACATCTCATGTGGAAATCAATGCTATCAGTAATTTCAATGCTTCTTATACTGGGAGTAGGTAAATATGCCTTCCGGCTTATGTTATTTTAGTGTCTAATTTCCTTTTCCATTTATCTTCGTGACACGGTAGCCTACCCGGTAACGCAGCGGGCAGGCTTAGATTTTAATAAAACTATATGCCTCTAGAAAGAGGTCAAATCTTTCCCAATGTTCCAAAGGACCTAAAAGATTGAGGATCATAAGATCCCAAGAATCTACCGAAGAGCGTCAGGAGAGACTTGATGCTATTCGAGAACATCAGGTGTCAACTCACTCCGTGGAAATCTCTTCGGATCGCGAAGCACGCCTGCGTTCTCAGCGTATTTACGCATCTACATCCAGGTCTCTAGAGACCAGTGAAGAATATGATGCGCGACTGACCGCTGATCGTGAACGTCACGCATTGTCTCGCGAGTAGGAGACGTTCACGGATAGAGAGTTGCGCATCAGGCGTATCAGCATAGCTATTCACAACCCTTCGATTCGATGTTCGATTCGGAAAGTTGTATGTCCATCTCGCTCGATTTCGTAATGTCAAAAAAAGATAGACATACGACTTTCCGAATCGAAAATCGAATCGAAGCGTTGTGAATAAGGGGCCGGATCTTCGATTTTGACGACCCCGTTGTCACTCGCATAAACAACAGGTTCCGCGTACGAAGTCGCGGGCAGAAGCTAGTATATTAAATATAACAGAAATAGGTACACACATCAAAAAAAGTTTGCAATCACTTTAAAAAATCGAAATCTTTTTTTGTTACGCTAAGTAGATTATAATTATGATTTCTTCTTCTTGTTATTATTTGTTATTGTGCTTATTTTTTATTTTCAAACAGGGTATTTCTATCATAGAAAACACACAACATTTTATTTTATTTTCTTGATAAAGGACAATTTAAAAAAATATTTCAGCTTATGCTAGTGATCACAAAGTTTTTTTGATGTGTGTATGATAACACAATTTTGACTGTCAGTGGCTACATAATGCCATTATATTTTGTGCAGGTAAAATTAAAAAAAAAAAAAAAAAACATTTTTAATGATAGCAATTACTGATACTGCAAGCCTGCGTCATCCCAATGCTGGGCAAAAGGCAAAACAATTATATATATTTATAATGTCAATGCCATTTTACTTAAATGAAGATTTATTTTAAAATGACAATGCTAATGGGGATGGCAACTGTGGAACTAGGGGCGCTAGCATAACTTGTACCAAATATTGTCATTGGTTGAAAATCTGTTAATGTCTTTATAAATTTCAAAATAGTTTGCTACTTTGCAAACTTTTTTCTATCCAAAAAAGTTTGGAATCGTGTTTTCGTCACACATAGGACTTGGCATTAATCATCAACTTTACCATTATATTTATCTCAAAATAAATGCTGCAGTATTTTAGGCGTAACGGAGGATCATGCTAAGCCACTAACACTACTACTACTGTTAATACTTGTCTTGTATTCCACTAATATAATTTTAAAGGTTATCAATTTTAATGTCAATGACCTCTATGAATATTTGTACGCCTTCGGGCATAACATAGCGCGCTTGTAATCTTTTGTAACAACTATTTATTGTAAGTACCTGTGTTAACAAATGATTAAATGACTTATGACTTATGGCCATTTGAGGGAGTATAGGCCCTTAACGGACTTGATTATTTGCTTTGTGAGTGGTTCGTTGATATGGCTGATGATAATTGTGCTGCGTATGAACGTACGTCGTCGTCGTCGATACCATAATTATAATGAGAGGTTTTCTTTTTGAGGTATTAAAAAAATAATATAGTTTCCAAGAACTCTGTAGATGGCGTTGAACTGACTACGTCACTTGGTGACAAAGCCGAAACACTTGAAAAAAAAACATTGCGTCACGTCACATACGCTCGTTGACTGACACTTTCGTTTGTTTATGCTTCCGAATATAACCTAGTTTTCTCGCGCTTTGTTAAAATCAGTTTTTTACGTTCAGTTCCTTGCAGTAACGTACCAAGTTCAGCGCCATCTATCCAGCGACTAGGGAAGAGTGTAAAAAGAAAATCCCTCATTTATTACAATTATTACTATACTCTTTGGTCGATACGTTCTCAGTGAAAACTCGGTGTGTTTAATCTGCAATGAATCACGATTTTCATAAATAGTCCAGTCAAATTAGCTCAAAAAATAGGGGTAAGGTTACAATAATTTGCATAGAGCTAAAAATTGGTACGAATGTTGGGAACATCATTACAAATGAAATGTCAAAAGTCCCCATCGATCCGACCTTTGCAAAAATAAATATTCAAGGTCAAAGGTCGTGCAAATAGGTTTTTTGCATTTTTCAGCCGAACGGTAAGTTTCATCATAAAAATATGTTGGATAAAATTGTAAATCATGCAATTACCTATTAAAAATAATTTTATGCTTTTTCCTGAGAATCACCATTTCTGAGATATAGCTGTTCAAAAAGATGAACAAGTCATTTTCTTCATAAAAATCAAGTGTTTCCACGGCACCGCTGTAGTGGTGTACCTGGCGGGTTTTTTTTAACGTGATGAGCCTATTCCACGACCTATTGAGGTAATGTTTAATAAAAAAATATTGTATTGAATAAAAAATTGAACTAAGTATTGTGAATTGTGGTGAAAATTATGAGTAAGGAGCTTATGCCCGCGGCTTCGCCCGCGTGGAGGTCGATAATTGTCCCACGGGGTCATACTACGGGGATAAAATATCCTATGTGTTAATCCAGTCATAAGCTGTCTGTGTGCTAAATTTCATTCAAATCCGTTTAGTAGTTTTTGCGTGAAAGAGTAACAAACATACACAGTTACACACATACAAACTTTCGCCTTTATATTATTAGTGTGAAGTGTGATTGTAGAAAATGATTCGTCTGATTGAAAAATAATTATTTAGTGGAACTAAAAACGAGTGCAATCAGCTTGTATTCCCATAACCTCTGCTTCTGCTTGGAAATTAATTGACAATACATTGGAACCAATACAGACATTACTTCAAAACGCACCTTTAGAAAAGTATTCTTACGATATCAGCGAGGAGATATCTCATGTATCGGTCACAGAACAATTTACTTGTACCACAGAATAATTCGTCGCTAAATAATAACAGCCGCTCGGGTCGATCGTTAGGTTAAGCTGTGCTTGCCTAGGTTGGTCTGTGGATGGGTGACCACCCATTACATACCGAGTTTCCTCCGTGCCTCGGAAAGCACGTTAAGCCGTTGGTCCCGGCTGGCATTTGTAGATCTTTGACAGTCGTTAGGTAGTCAGAGGCCCAAAAAGTCTGACAACCAATCTTACCAAGGGGTATCGTATACCCGGTACTAACTGGGTTGTGGAGGTCAGATAGGCAGTCGCTCCATGTAAAATACTGGTATTCAGCTGCATCCGGTTAGACTGGAAGCCGACCCCAACATAGTTGGGAAAAGGCTAGGCAGATGATAAGAATAATAACTAGTAACTAGCGTTACAGAAGCTTTACTTCGCAATTGTTTTCAAAGAAATATGTACTTAATCTGATAAACAATATGATTTAATTTAGCTCGCGTTCCAGTCGACCACGTGTTCATTTATATACCTACCAATTTTTTTTTGAGGGAATATGGGCCTTAATTCACTGGACTACGGTTCATAATAAGTTATACGTGGTTATACATATTGAAAGAGCCGCGGACTAGGGTTGCTTACTTCGAGAAACTACTTACGCCATCTAGTGTGGATTCGCAAACTTCCTTTAAGTTGAAAAGAATTCCATAGGTATCACCTTTATTATTACCTACCGTAAATATTTTGCATTGGGCTCTTAGTCTAAGTTCGTAAATGAATACGACAAATGAAATGCAACTCGAATGAAACGACTAAAATGTCTTTTTATTGTACTTTTTAAATACTTTTAGGGTATTGGAATAGTACTTTGTTCAACAAGGGGAGAAAGGGTTTGTAGTTTGAATTAATTTCATTTCAAATAGGAACATAATGTAATCCAATCAAAGTAGATTTTACCTGTCAGCGTCTTTAGGCAACCAAAAAAAAGTTAAATTTCGATCACGATCCGTATTTAAACAATTAAATACTGCACAGTATCTTTTTGCTTTTTTGTCCATCTGGACACAAAACGATTGCAAGATTACAATTATCGAGAAAGTTGAACGTGGTCGAACAAATAGCGCGCGCGCGTGTCTTCTTTCGCTTGGGGCAGCCTCCTACTAGATTGGCCCTTCCGCAGTGGCCGCCGCCTGTAGGTATGTTTTTAATACCTACAGGCGGAGTGACACAGGCCTGCTTGTACTCAGCAGGAAGAAGATGAAGAAAAGAAGAAGACATTGCATTTGAAGTTCCATTAAGTAGATAATTTTGTCAATCAGACGAATGATATTCTTTAGTTAGGTGCTCATAGTTTACACCGCTTTCATCTTTTCCAATTTGTACCATTTTTTAGGGTTCCGTAGTAAACTAGGAACCCTTATAGTTTCCCCATGTCTGTCCGTCCGTCCGTCCTCGCTTAATCTCTGTGACCGTTAGCACTAGAAAGCTGAAATTTGGTACCAATATGTATATCAATCACGCCGACAAAGTGGTAAAATAAAAATTGGAAAAAAATGTTTTATTAGGGTAGCCCCCTATATGTAAAGTGGGAAGTGATTTTTTTTTTATTTCAACCCTAACGTTTTATATATTGTTGGAAATGTATTTAAAAACGAATAAGTAGGGGTTTTCTAAAATCATTTTTTGATAATGTCAATAATTTCGGAAATAATCGCTCCAAAAGTAAAAAACAATGTGTCCCCCCCCCTCTAACTTTTGAACCATAAGTTTAGAAAATATGAAAAAAATCAGAAAAGTAGAACTTTATAAGGACTTTCTAGGAAAATCATTTTGAACTTGATGGAAACAACAGTTTTTGTACAAAAAAGACAAAAAGTTGTACAAAATAATTTCTGGACTAAGTTTGTAGTATATTCGTATATGCAAGCATTTTTACATAATGGATACCCACCTTTAAACTCATGAGTGGGAACACTTATTGTGACGGACGGGAAACTACGGAACCCTACACTGAGCGTGGCCCGACACGCTCTTGGCCGGTTTTTTATTTTATACAATATCTTTATGGTTCCGTTTCCGGACCTTATTACTAAGCCTTCGGCTTCCAGCCTAACCGGATGCAGCTGTATAACAGTATTTTACATGGAGCGACTGCCTATCTGACTTCCACAGCCCAGTTAGTACTGGGTAATACGATTCGACCCTTGGTAAGACTGGTTGTCAGTCTTTTTGGGCCACCGACTACCTGTAACGACTGTCAGAGATCTACAAATGACAGCCGTGACCAACTGCTTAACGTGCTTTCCGAGGCGCGTAGGAAACTCAATATGTAAAGGGTGGTCACCCATCCACAGACAAACCTAGGCAAGCACGGCTTAACCTTAATATCGACCCAAGTGGCTGTTATTATTTAGCCAAGAGCTCCTCGTCATCTAATAACAATAAATAAATTAAAAATTAAAGGCTCACCTACTACGATGAGGCGATGGTACGAAACCCTTCATGCGCGTGTCCGATTCTAACTTGGCAGGTTTTTGAACGAAACAGGGCCACAACAGATCGTGGAATACGCTTACCGGGGTAACCACGTTTACAAAAACACGCTAGGTACACTACTTCACCGGTGGCGTGGAAACGTATAGATTATTATCAAAAACACAACTTTTTCATCGTTTTGATCTCAGAAACAGTGATTTTTAGGAAAAAGTTATAAATCAGTTTTTATAGATAATTGCACGATCTACAATTTTGTCGTACATATTTTTATGATACAACTTACCGTTTGGCTGAAAAATGCAAAAAACCCATTTACACGACCTTTGACCTTGAATATTTCTTTTTACTAAGGTCGGATCGATGGGGACTTTTGACATTTCATTTGTAATGGTGTTCCCAACAGTCGTACCAATTTTTAGCTCTATGCGAATTATTGTAACCTTGCATATCTAATTTGACTGGGCTAAAACCATAACTCGATTGTTAAATTATAAGTTTATAAAATACAATCCATCTCCATCACCAGGTCACCTAAATAATTCGATAATTATTAATTGTCTTCAATTACGAATACTGTAGGTAATTGTTTTTATGTCTCCTGAACAAAAACATTAGCCAATATTTTGGTGTTAGCCATTGATTTCTAATATAAAAATATAGATTATAGCCATGTTTACAAAACTGAACTAATTATTATGTCTTGTTCGTGTCGGGTCTGGGTCACAAATGACCGTTCTTCTTTGAATGGGACTTTTTGTAGGTTTATCGTCTCTATCAATCCACCTTTTAATTTAGCATTTCTGTAGGCATAATCCTTGCTAATTCTACTTCTTTTTTTTCAATGTCTAAGGCACAATATTTATAGCAATGTTATCATTATTCCAGATCTATCAAGATGAAGTTCACGGCATTGCGGCGGTTTATCAAAGGCAATAAGGCCGTGAATTCACCCCACATTCTGGAAAACTGCGAACTCGTCATCGACGGTGACAGCTTCTTCAGAGAGACATACAAGCAAAGTGGCTGCCAGTTCATCCTAGGCCCAGACTGCAATGAGTATGCAACCTTCATCAGTAACACACTCAGTTCCTTTGTCGGCAAAGATGTCAAATGCTACGTCATCTTCAGCGGAGCCACAAAACACGATGTACCAAAAATAAAAGAAATTCATCAAAGCATCATCAATGATAGAAACGATATTGCCCGAATAGACATGACAGGATATTTTCAACCCCTTCTCATCAACGATGTACAAAAACAAGTTCTAGAAGAAATGAATATAAAGTATTTTGTATGCGAATATGATTCTATAGGAGCCATCGTGGGAGTAGCCAAAAAACTAAAGTGTCCAGTTCTAACAAATAACTTAGAATACAGTTGTTACGGTGTCTCTTGCATTGCGCCGAATTCAGTGGAACATGGCAACGGTACAACAAAATTAAAATGCACAATCTACGAGCATGAGAAAGTAAAAACTTCTATTGGTGTTTATGATAAAATGCCAATATTGCTGGCTTTGTTGAACGAAAGTGGTGGCTACCTAGAAAAGCTAGCTGAAATAATTGAAGATGGTGATAGCGATGTAATAAGGCCCGTAATACGATGGGTCAAACGGCAAAAAGAGGCAACTGTTGTTAGTAAAGTATCAAGTAGCATAGACGATGTAGATGAAAATAAGGTTTTTAAAGAAGTTTATGAGAAAATTCAGTTAATATACACATATCCGTTGAGCAACCTTGCTGTGAAATATTTTCAAAGAGACAGAGCTCAGGGTTTGTTCAAAGATGACAAGAAATGGTTTGCCAAAGGTGTTGCTAATGGTAGGATAGCTGTTCCGTACATCAATTTGAAAAAGAAAGGAGTAATATGTGGATCTTTGTTAATGAATGACATCGAGCGACCCGACGCTTTACTGGCAGCTATTGATATAATCGTTTACAGCCATTGTCTTTTGAAAAACTCTCAAGATTCAACGATTACCTTTCTTGCGAGGGAAGGCAAGAAAAGTTCGGTAAAGGAAATTGTAACACATTGGGATAAAGAAATTTCCAACAGAGACATATTTACGAAACACCGTGTTGGTAAGAAATCAATGTTACTTACGAAAGAGTCTGACGCTTTCAAACAGTTTCTTGAAGAAGTTCTACCTGGATATGATTACAAGAAACCACTTGAGGACGTGTCTAAGGAATGCTGGATTCTTATAATAACTCTAGTATATTTTGTTTTAAAGAAAAATAAGGACTTTATCAAAGGTGCTTACTGCGTTCTCCTATCGTATTTAATGCTTGGTCCGATATCTAGAGTCGTAGAAAATTTAAAAAAGAATGGCCCCAGTTTGACAGTTTCAAATACCGCGAAGGACGCAGAAACTTTTTATGATGGTTTAAAGTCTTTATTCGAAAAAGTTAATTTAAGACTAAATTATAATACTACACTAGTTCATAATCTGTCAGAATTCCAACATTGCCTTCAGCATATGAATTATTTAAATAAATTGTGTGGTGAAAAGATTCCCTGTACTGTTTACCATGACACTTATAATGCTACTTTTATTTACAACACATTTTTGTTTGTGGATAATAAAAATGAATTGATGGAATATTTGGAAAATAGATTTAGCGGATCAAGTTGTTTGGATTTATTTAAAAAAATTGTTACTGCTTTTGATAATTGTCTGTCAATAGCTAAAGTATTTTCAAATACTAAAGTTGTCAAGACTGATTCGGTTGGTCAAAATTTGAATATAGTTCATTCTCATCAGAATGGAGCTAGTACACAAACTGTTCGTCAGGAGGAAGTTGTTCAAAATGGACCTATACAAATTTCTCACGTTGTCCTTAGGAACATTAATTGTTAACGTAAACACTGCCTATTGATTAAAGGTACCTATTTATTATTAACAAGTCAATTAGTTAAAACTACTTACATTTGCCATAAGACTGGTAAATATTATTTCAGATGAGGTTGATATATTTCACTGTAGCCTGATGAAGTTCACAGGAGTAGCACCGAGTGCATTGATAAGGTTTAGATATATAAATAATAATATAATTGTAGGTGATTTTAATTGTAGGTATTTTGCAGTGGCGTAGCTAGTATTAGTAGAGCCCTGTATCAATTTATTTTGCGTGCCTTTGAACCCGTGTGCGACGAGGCCCAAAAAAAGGAAAAAATCACAAATCATTTTTACAAAACTTAAGAAAGAAGACATTGTTTAGGGCATACTGCCAGCCTAATACGTGTAGTTTGTGGACTAGCTACACGCAGCGAACCGTCAGAGCCCTGCGGGTCCAATATAACAATGCTTTCAGGTTGCTGATGGGATTGCCTCGCTACTGCAGTGCGTCAGCGATGTTTGCTGAAGCTCAAGTGGATGGCTTTCACACCATTAGACGTAAAAGAGCAGCATCGCTGATGCGGAGGGTGAGGGGCAGTCCCAACAGCTACCTGAGGGTAATTGACTACATCCATAGTCCTGTTTGGAGGCATTGGATTGGGCTGCACATATTGTAGGCTAACTGGCGTTCTCTTATTTGTTGTTTTAGTGTCTTACTAACAAAGTCATCTTGATGTACTACTAACACTTTAAGGACCGAAAAGTCTGAAATAAATGTTTTGAATTTGAATTTGAGTTAAGACAATAGGTAGCACCCTGACATGCATCAATTTAGCTGTGATTCGTTTTACTAAGAGAATAATTATGTGAGAGAGCAAAAAAAAAGTGTAACTATGATCATGACTAGCATAGTTTATGACATAGAAAGAGCTAAAATAGAAAATTACAGCGTCTTGAAGGGGTTTAAATTTCCATCGAAAAGCGAGCGAAGCGAGCTCGAAATATTGGTGCTTTCTGGACCACGACTGGTGAAGCCTTCATCAAAGAGCGAGCGAAGTGAGCTTGAAAAAAATTGGAACTTTCTGGACCGCGATAAGTTATATTTTCGTTTTATCTTTTATCAAGAAGAATATTTGCGGTTGGGAGATTTTGTGATTGTTTTCCCTTGTTACTCGGGGGCCCAATATCATTGATATACGGCTGATACGGCGGTAGCTACGCCTCTGGTATTTTGTCTCATGTATCTGTATCTTTGTGGTAGTAACATCGCATTGGCGTTATAGCTGTTAAAGTGTTATTTACGTAATTTTAAATAAATAAATAATTTTATTACAGGATTAAGTAGTCAACTATTTTGGTGAATTTCTTGTTTAGTTATTTATTATACAGGATGGAGGGACACTTAGCTAAAACGCATTCTGTACCTAACCTACCTACATCCACTGAGCTATTACTACTACGTATAGAGAAGACAGCGCGAACAAAATCTGTGCTCCGTTCAACAGCTGTCGGCTGGCTGCAGTTGACTCAGTCACTTGCTCGCAGAAATATATATACGGGGTTAGCCGCCCCCCGCGCGCCCCGCACTGCGAACAGATTTTTTTGCGCTGTCTTCTCTATACGTAGTAGTAATAATTCAATGCCTACATAATACTAAAAAAACCGACCAAGTGCGAGTCGGACTCGCACACGAAGGGTTCCGTACCATTGACTATATTTAGTATTTGTTGTTATAGCGGCAACAGAAATACATCATCTGTGAAAATTTCAACTGTCTAGCTGTCACGGTTCATGAGATACAGCCTGGTGACAGACAGACGGACAGACAGACGGACAGACAGCGAAGTCTTAGTAATAGGGTTCCGTTTTTACCCTTTGGGTACGGAACCCTAAAAAAGCTGTTTTCTCAACAAAAAAAAAATCCATGTGGTTTCAGAATGATTATTACAGACTTGATTATTCAGACTGATTATATGTATATTATTATTATGATTAGATGTAGCTAACCGTTTTAACGTCTGTGTCCCTTCCATCCTACCACCTTGTTTTATGATTTAAACTAATACTAAAAATAAGGGATATACCTAATGTTCCTAACTCTATGTTTCTCAGTAAGAATCTACATGCCATTTTGAGTGTAAATTAATTAATTTATTGGGTGTATCAATTTTAGTATTATAACTGCAGTGTTTTATTCTAGTTGTGACGTGTGATTAGGATTATCATAAGAATTGAATACATAGAATATAATTGATTACCTATGTCTTCTTCATTTTAAACCATTCCTTTTTATATTATTTTACTTTTATGGAAATGAACATTGCAGAACGCCGTTGAGTTTCATCAAAACACCGCTGGCTTGGTCGCATTTGGTTACGGCTTATAACCCCAATTATTTTCAGTGGTGCCGTATTTTCTCCGTAAACTGTTTCGTTTTTTCACCTCTTGGGGAAATGCGAGTTAATTTGACGTAAAGCGATTATGGCGGTCGCGCCAACAGCGCAGGCGCAGTACGCCATCAGACACGAACCGCGCTCCCGCGCACTCGCGCCCATTCAAATGGAACCGTGACGTTTGGCGCGAAATTTAAAATGTAACAAACCTTTCGAACACCACAAAACGTCTTTGTTAACTTTTGGACCAAAAGATAGCAAATGATATTAGAAACAATCGAGTTAACTGAAACAAACACTAAACAGATTACAAAAGCGAACGGGAAATTAATAAATCACGGTTGAATTCTTTGCTAACGACGCGTTTGCAATGCGGTCTAATAGCGACAGTAAAATCTGTTTTCTCTGAGATTCCGCAAGCGTGTGGTCCGTGCGTTTCTGGTAGTCGAGCATATGCCGACGTACCGGTTGGTGGAGAGTGCGGGAGTGCTCCCCCGGATCCTGCGCGCTGTCAAGATGTGCTTCCTGAACGTGCTCCGCTTGCACGTGTCGCAGACTCAGAGACAGAAGCGTTTGTACAAGCAGTATATGGAGCAGCTGGCGGGGGCGTACGTGGAGAGGTGCACGGACTTGAGCTCCATGCACTGGGACCGGAGGTACAGCTACAGGGTTCCGTCCCCTGAGTGGCGGTACTCCCTGCCGTGTGAGGACCACTGGTGCAGCACTGATGGGTCCAGGTCGTGCTGTGGCTCGGAGTGCACGGATAGCGGGAGATGCTCGTCTCCTTGCTGCTCGGAAGTGATCTTCAATGGCGGACACCATTTTAGCGGGAAGAGAACGCCTAATATGCATGTCTGTCATCCTATTTGCTATCCTGGAAACTTTGGGTGAGTTTTCTTTTCAATTTCTTATTTGAAAATTTGACGATTGTATTTTTCTACAATGTACCTACCTCGAATATAACTGTTATAATCGATTAATAATTTATAGTAAGAATGGTTGGGGGCAACACTAGTGCCGCCGCCCGCCATGTTGATTTTGTTGATTTTTCACATAGTCCTAAGGTGTGCGTGTTTGCTTTTCTAAAATATAACTTCAGATTATAACGTGGTGGTATTAATTAATTACCTACCTATCAAAACTATAACAATTTGGCGACGAGGATGGGATACCGAAAATGGCAGCAAAGCGTTTGCAATATTGGTCAATTTTCTTGAGTGGGTTTGAGTACGAAATTCAACACAATTGTAAAATCCAAAAACAATCCAGCTGATTACCTGTCACGCGTAGCTACTAGTGAAAAATGCGAAGAAAAAAATTTAATAAAATTAGAATTACTAGAAAAATCTTATGAAACAAGTTCAGTTAATTATATTAATAAATCAAACTTAAATGCATTAAATTGGATAACTATACAAAATGAATTAAAAAAAGATAAAATAACATGTGACATTCTCAGATTTTGTAGAGATGGCTGGCCATTCAAAAATGATCAGGGTGAAGAAAATGAACCATATTTTACTCGAAAGAACGAAATTACAATTGAAAAAGACTGTTTACTATGGGGATACAGGATAATAATTCCAAAATGTTTAAGGGATGAAGTAATGTTAGAATTAAGTACACAAGAGTCATTTGGGTGTAACCCGAATGAAAGAAATTTCAAGATCATATTTTTGGTGGCCAGACATGGACAAAGAAATTGAAAACATCACTAAGAACTGTATTGTATGTTTACAGAACCATAGAAACCCTGTAAAATCTAAACTTGCTGTTTGGCCTCAGCCACCAACAGTGTGGCATAGACTACATGCAGATTTTTTGGGCCCACTCTATTCAAAGATGTACTTAATAATTATAGATGCATATTCAAAATGGCCAGAAGCATTTGTTATGAATAATATTACAGCACAGAAAACTATACAAGTATTTAAAAGTATTTTTGTAAGGTATGGATATCCATTGCATTTAGTTACTGACAATGGTCCCACATGGACTAGTGGAGAATTCCAGCAATTTTGTAAGATGGTGGGAGTAAAACAAAGTTTCACCCCAACATATTACCCAGCTACAAATGGATTAGCAGAGCGGTTTGTGGGATCATTTAAATCGCATGTTATAAAAATTGTAGAAAGTGGTCATACGGCAGAATATGCATGTAATTTGTTTCTTTTTGATTACAGAAGTACTATTCATAAGGCAACAGGGCAGAGCCCAGCAAAGTTGATGTTAAATAGAGAGTTGCGATGCCGTTTCTCACTTTTAAGACCAAATCCAGTCAACAATCAAATAGATATTGAACAAATAAAACAAACAATAAACAGTAAAAACACATTCAAGGCATTTAAAGTTGGTGAAAAAGTAATGGTGAAAGACCAAAGAAAGAACAAAAAGAAATGGTCTCTTGGAAAAATTATTGAAATCATAGTTCCCGGTGTAACATATACTGTTGAGGTGGACGGCTTAAAGTGGAAACGACATGTCAATCAATTATTAGAGTGTGGGCAAAACATATAATATTAAACCAGGAATATTCTATTACTTTTAGAAGTAAGATTTAAGTTTTGTTTATCTTTGGAGAAGTTAAGTTTTTGTTTATGTAAGTAGGGGAAGAGTGTTATAATCGATTAATAATTTATAGTAAGAATGGTTGGGGGCAACACTAGTGCCGCCGCCCGCCATGTTGATTTTGTTGATTTTTCACATAGTCCTAAGGTGTGCGTGTTTGCTTTTCTAAAATATAACTTCAGATTATAACGTGGTGGTATTAATTAATTACCTACCTATCAAAACTATAACAATAACTTTGTTATCTACTAGAAGATTTAACACGATATTAATCTTCAGCTCATAAAAAAATATCATCTAGAGTTTTTTAATTAACTTGTTATAATCTGTTCTCGTTATAGTCGTACCTACTCATAAAACGAAGCGCGAAGCTAGGAAAATGTTTGTACTTTTTACTGATAGTCTGTTATAAATAGATCTACAACCTTACGGTACTAGTATTGTATTTGAAAAAGTAAGTAATTGTTGTCTTATCGCAAGTAATAGTGAATAGAATCTATGGGAAACGTTTGGTGTACACACATGATTATTGTCTACTTTTTATCTTTACACTACAATAGAATTTGCAGTGTCATACAGTAAACATGGTACTTCTGTAGCTTTACTTACGTGTAGTCAATTATTCGAAGGAATGAATAATTACATTATTAATTATAATATTAGAAGCACTTTGCCTACGACTTCGCCTCTCTTATTTCTGGTATGAAAATTGGGAAAATTCGGGCGGGGCGTTAAGTAAGTCAGCCAGAGAGAGAACAAATCGACAAATTATAGTGACAAGCGTTTTTCTGATTTATTCTAAAAGCTGTTTGTAATAATGATATAGCCATGTGACAGTCGTAACAGGTGGTCCGTCCAAGGATATCGTATAAATTTAGTTAGTAATTGGATAGTAGAGTTCAGTTAGGTAGTCGCTACATGTAATTCAGTTGCATCCGGTTAAACTGGAAGCTGACCCAAACATTTTTGGGAAAAAGGCAGATAATTATGCAGATAGTAGATCATATTATCGCAAAAACGGGTAGCTTATTATGATATCCTAAGAAAATCATATCGAATTAACATTGTTGTATTTCATCGTGTAAAACCGTAATTTGTCGATCCCGCAACGGTCTTTAATAATTATCATAAACGCAACACGTGGTTACCAATATTAACTGTTCATTAAAGACTCTGAAAGCGTGCACTGAGGATTTTATTGCAAATGTTCTGATAAAGGTAGCTGTCACATATACCTAATACGATTTAATAAATAAATAATAAAAACGTTTAATTCAGACTAATAAAATGTCCATAATTTGTTAGTAACCAATATCTTACAACTATGTTAGTCAGAAAAATTGCTTAGTCAACGTCAAGCCTTCCTACAACTGCAGATTCAGGTCTCTCTGCAATCATCCTTAGAATTCCGTTGCCACTTCCTCGAATTCGGCGAATTAGTGAGGCTGACTTTTTGCGCATTATAGCGTAAAAGTCATCCACCCTCGCGTTGGCAAACATGCCCGAGGCGCTACAAAACCGAGGCAGCTGCACCAGAATCCTAAAGGCGTTGTTGTACTGCACTCTAAGAGCATTGTAGGCCCGCTGCGTGTAGTTGGTCCATAGGGCGCCGCGCCGGTGCTTTGACGATTTTAATACACTTCTGTTTGAATTCCAAACCTGTTTTTATGATTAAGATAATTATGACAATGGGACCAGACCTGTGGTAGCCTTGACTTACGAGTCGTGAGTTTGAATCCAAGTAGGCGCAATACCTTTGTGTATATAATTTAGCCAATTTTCAATGACCTGAGACATCGTCCAACCACGCATTGGGCCCGCGTAGATATGGATTACGGCCCACTCACACTTGCACATGGAAGCCGGTTTCCCAGCAGTGGGAAACTGGAAAGTCATTAGCTAATTATACTATGCTACATCGAACTTTCTTCATGGAGCCTATTATCAAAGTGGCCAGTCAGTGGCAATATCGTTTCAACTCCTGTATAACGCGTAGGCTTTCTTAATAACCAGTACTTCAGTTAGCCACATTGTGTATTATTATGTATGAACTAGCTCATGCCCGCGGCTTCGCCCGCGTGGAGTTCCGTAATAGGGAATAAGCATGAAATACAAAACTCTTTATATTTATGAAAAATGAGTTGTATTGGCGCCTACAAACATTGTGTTACACTTGTTTAAGTTTCTAATACATCACTTATTTTACTGTTTTATGTAGCATGTTTTTGGTGACACGGAACGCACTCTCAAAACGCATCGTCCTCGATATCGCCGGTATTGAGGACAAACTTCATTGTGTCAAAAAACACTTTTATTTGAAAAGTGCTTAAAGTTTCACTAAAATTTTATTATAATATTGCAATACAAATATTTACTTGATTAGAGCACCTACAATTAGTAAAATTATTTTATTAAGGCTAAAATATTAGATGTAAACAAGACAGATTGTGGATTCCATAATGACGTCACATCATGGCCGGACAGCTACAGACGTTTGAACTTTGAACTGTCGTAGAAAATTGCAGGAGTTTAATATTATTTTTGTGCGACAAGCAGTAGTTGAACTTAACTTTTAATACTTCTCTTGGGTTGATAGTACTGTATTTTATTGATTTAAGGCGATGACATGAGCTAAACGCGGGTTTTATAATGCAAAAAAGCATATGAGTCACTGCAATAAACAAAACCAGAAAAATAAAGATATTCATCAGGATCTAAGCTAGTATGATAGTGTTTTGAAAACATAATACAACTAATTTTATTCGATAGAAAAAAATCACGAACTTATATCTAAAAATTTCTTTTAACGAGTAAAAACCTTACTACAATACATGCGATCATACTGTTTTTTTGGAAAATAATTCTACAAGCAATATATTAGCATCATAGTGTTTTAATTTTATAGTCCAATCAATAGATTTTTTGTAAATCGTAAAAAAACCACTCATTTCGCACTATTCGGCCCGCAGTGACTGACGTAACAACCACTTTGTAGTGCAAGCTGATTAGAATCTTATTTTAATAGTATTTCAGACGAAGTTTGAACCACCACAAATAGAGTTGCTAATTTAGCTGTTGTAATCGCCTTAAATGAACAAAAAATTACGTGCTTAATCCCTATTGTCCCACAGGATCGTACTACAGGGATAAAAGGTAACCTATGTGTTAATTCAGGCTATAAACTATCTTTAACCGAATTTCACCCAAATGCGATCAGTATAGTTTTTGCGAGAAAGAGTACCTAACAAACATCCATCCTCACTCACAAACTTTCACATTCATAATATGTATTAGTAGGATTGTCATTTCGCTTTTATCTCTTGTAACAGTTGAAACTAGGGTTGCCACCTTTTTTTAGGTAGAATAAAGTATTTTTTCATTTTGGTAGAACAAAAATAAAAGTACACAGCGTAAAAAAAGAGTATTTATTATTATTTTTCATTATTTGTCCTTAGAAACGTATTTTTTGTTTTTTTTTGCTCTTTGCAACATTTATCAAACGCTCAAATTTTGTGGCTGTGGATACCTACCACTTTATTTAGTCTCTTACTTACTAATAACAGTAACGAGCCAGTAACAATTTTACGTAAATAGAGTACTTTAGCGTACTTTATTGGTGTCGTAGATTATAAAGTACCTACGCCTACATGAAAAACTGCGCAGCGCTGTGACTTTTTTTTTTAAATGTTACAGCACCATGCTGAGATAGATAGGGGAATTTTGGCCTCGTACAGGACCAATTTCATTTCATGTTTTTTTCTCTCTCATTGTTTAATTTTTTATTAGTTGTACTGTTAATTTTACCATTTTAATTTGTGTTTTGTCCTGTGCGGGCTAATAAACACTTTTTCTTTTTTTTTCTTTAAAAAGAGCACAATACTCTATTTTAGAGAACGGGTGGCAACCCTGGTTGTAACTCTAGTTTTAAAGCGTGACATAATTTATGAGTGGTTATGGTGTAATACATCTTGTTTTAATCAGATGCGCACTTGTTTCTCCATTTTTGACGTCATTGCGCTTTTCTCCTCATGTTTTGTAGCTAAATGTATATTTTTTATTGTTTTGTGGTAATATAAGTACCTGGGTCTTGCTTTTAAGTGTATTTACATAGTTTTATAAAGTGAAAGAGCCGTCAATTAGTACCGGATCAGCTGGGACGAGAGTTTAGATCTAATCTTGTTTCTTACAATTTGAGAGGTCTTCCTTTTTTGTTGTGAATTGTACCTTTTTACGTAACTTTTGGTATTTTATGTCTAGGACTAGATATTTAAGGGCCTAACATGCCTCATATGGCGTACGATCCTCCGTTACGCCTAAAATACTGCAGCATTATTTTGAAATAAATATATAGCAAAGTTGAGGGTTAGTGCTAGGTACATTGATTTAAATAGTAAAGATACGGTCATTCGAACGTTCGCCGAACGCGGTCGCCATACATAAACACTAACGCCATCTATTAGAACTACTATGAACTACGATGTCAATCGGCGTGGTCTGCCCCTAGACGTAACCTTGTAAGAGCGGGTATTTTTCGCACCGAATCAGTAGGAAATCTGAAAATTAAATACGTATTTTCACTGTACTTATAGATTTTTACCAGTAAGTACATAAAAACACATTTTAATTTGCTTGTAATAAACAATAAAAAATATTTTATACATATAAAATTAATTTTATGATATGAATTATTAAATCTTTTCATTTCATCGGCTGAAACGCGCGCCGCTGCAAAGTTATGTCTAACTTTTACGCGGCTTCGCGTCGTCTTTGCCAAACGTTGATACAAATACGAAAGAAAATTGTTTTAAATAATGTTAGAAGTTGATATAATATTTTTTTTAACTTACCGGTGATAAGAAATGTTATCATTTATTTTATTGTGCTTTTTGTCGTAGTTCACGCATCCCTTCACGACACAACTTGGCATTTTTGCTTGTAAAATTTACGACCGCTCCCGAAGACAGCCGAACGCGTTCTAGTTTAGTTCGCTATAGGGAAGACCATTTTGGGACCACGTTCGAGGCGTCATTGTAACATGCGGTCCACCCAGTCCTTACGCAGTAATATATATGTCAATGGCTAGGTACTATGTGTGACAAACACGATTCCATAAACTTTTCTCGATAGAAAAAATATCCAAATCGAACAATAAACCGCTGGTATTCAAAAAGTACTCCAAATTAGATCATGAAACTTTGCATACTAACTGAACTTACTATAAAGCAGGTCTTATGTGTTTTATTTTTGTAGTCCAATCAATAGATTTTTTGTAAATCGCAAAAAAAAACACTCATTTCGCACTATTCGGCCGCAGTGACTGACGTAACCAACCGCTTTGTAGTGCAAGCTGATTAGAACTTTATTCTAAGAATATTTCAAACGAAGTTTGAACCACCACAAATAGAGTTGCTGATTTTAGGGTTAGAAGAGCATTTTTTTTTTTTTTTTTTTTTTCGGATGGGAAATCATCAAATAACCCCTCCCGCTCTGGGCGGAGCAGGAGGGAGTGTCAGACTTTTACTGACTAAAACCCATCCATGTTCCTTCATCGCCCTTTGTGTTCCGGGGCCACGGTATCTCTTTCGAATAGTCCCGCAACCCCGGCAGGCATCGGTCCTTACGGACCCCTTCCTTTTTGCTGACTCTCTTTGAGGCGCGCGTGGAACACGAACGCGCCGTCGACACGGCCTGTCGTCATGAGACGGACGGACGGCGAGCTAGCCCATAGCTCACCGTCCACAGGCCCGCGCCTACGGTGGCCGGGGGCTACGTGGTGGTGGCCCCCGACGCCCGGGGCGTCTCCCGCGGTGGCCGGGACGTTGAGAGGTTCTCTCCCTCTCACGTTCCGCCACCTCCTTCTCTAGCATTACTGCTTCGCAGAAGGAGGTGACGGCGTCCCATTCCGTCTCGCTCCGGACCATGGCTTGCACCAGGGCCGGACGCGAGAGGTCGCCGCCGCCGATCGCCGCTTCGAGGACACGGCGGAGCTCCGCCCACGCGGGGCACACCTCCACCGTGTGTTCCACCGTGTCCTCCGGTCGATCCTCACAATGGAAGCACCCGGGCGTTTCCTCCCGCCCGATTCGGTGCAGGAACCTCCCGAACACTCCGTGTCCGGTGAGGACCTGCGTCAGGCGGAAGGTGAGGACGCCGTGGCGTCTCTCAAGCCACTCCTCAAAGAGGGGACTTATCGCCACTATTGTGGCGTGCCCTGCACGGGGTTGCGACAGTCGCTCTCTCCATGTCGCCATGAGATCCCGCCGGAAGTCTGTCCGCTGAGCGACAATTTGTCGCTGCAGCGGAGTTTCCCCCCGGCGTAGCGCCTCCGCGCGCCATTCATGCAGGCGCGCGAGGACTATCGCCTCCAGATCCCATGGCGGCAATCCGGCAAGGAGGCTCGCCGCCTCGCGGGCAATCGTGCGGTAGGTTAGAAGAGCCTTAAGTTCCAACTTATAGTGGGGCACTGACATAGCCAGACGGTGACGAGGCAGAACTCATAGAAAATAGCTAGACAAAAACAACGAACAGTGGTCCACATTAGCCCTAAAGATCTGAAAGTCATGGGGAAAGCCTTTGCCCAACAGTGGTATGGAGGCAGTCTAAAAGTAAAACTAAGGTACTGTCTTACGACCGTCACTAAGTAAATAAATTCCTGTTTTTTTTTAAAGTAATGCACCGCTTCCTTTATAACAGCTACTGTATCTATAAATCGACACAACTTTACCTCTGCTTACCCACCCATACAGAGATTAAGAACGTTCGTGACAAATCCAACATTGTATACAGAAAACATGTCTTGGACAAACATTGTTCGCGTGAAACAAGCGTCGCCTCGCGTCGCATTGCGTATGCACGCTCCGTTGCACAGCGAATGCACTGAATGTTTCTTGCAAAAGGTTAATATCCTATGATGTTATGAAACTAAATACTAATTAGTAGGACCTGTTGAGGGTTACCTGCAGAGTTTCTTTTGCTTTGAATGTAAAAAAAAGAAAGAGTTCTTTAGTTATATCA
The DNA here is from genome assembly GCA_905147715.2 of Xestia xanthographa. Lineage (NCBI taxonomy): Eukaryota > Metazoa > Arthropoda > Insecta > Lepidoptera > Noctuidae > Xestia > Xestia xanthographa. Next base: position 6,541,249 of record LR990660.1, on the reverse strand, counting down.
TGGTCAAAATGGCCATAAGTCCAACAGAATTTTTAAATAAATCTAGAATTATAGAATTATAGCTAATAAATACCTACCCCAATTCATAATATTGTAACAGTTGTACTTAGTTGCCAGAGATCGGAAGTAGGGCATTTGAATTTTGTGGGTCTTATGTCAAGATTTGATGGAACATTGCCCATCTTCCTTTATCAGTAATTTTAATTTTCCATGAATTTATTTACCTACTTATATCTTAAGCTGTTATGATTTGTAAACGGCTTTTGACTCCGTAAGTTAAAAATATACATGCACTACCTACTGAATAAATAATGTTGGCGATTGTTCTATATATTCGAAAATTAGAACATTTGTTGTTTAAAAACAACCAAACTCCTTGTAGAATACCGGATACAACATAGTACGTATAGTAGGTGTTTTACAAGGGTGCGCGTTGGGCCCTCCTTTTTAGGGTTCCGTAGTCAACTAGGAACCCTTTTATAGTTTCGCCATGTCTGTCCGTCCGTCCGTCGGTCCGTCTGTCCGTCCTCGCTTAATCTCTGTGACCGTTAGCACTAGAAAGCTGAAATTTGGTACCAATATGTATATCAATCACGCCGACAAAGTGGTAAAATAAAAATTGGAAAAAAATGTTTTATTAGGGTAGCCCCCCTATATGTAAAGTGGGAAGTGATTTTTTTTTTAATTTCAACTCTAACGTGTGATATATTGTTGGAAAGATATTTAAAAATGAATAGGGGTATTCTAAAATCATTTTTTGATAATGTCAATAATTTCGGAAATAATCACTCCAAAAGTAAAAAACAATGTGTCCGCACCTCTAACTTATGAACCATAAGTTTAGAAAATATGAAAAAAATCTGAAAAGTAGAAGTTTATAAGGACTTTCTAAGAAAATCATTTTGAACTTGATGGAAACAACAGTTTTTGTACAAAAAAGACAAAAAGTTGTACAAAATAATTTCTGGACTAAGTTTGTAGTATATTCGTATATGCAAGCATTTTTACATAATGGATACCCACCTTACTCATAAGTGGGAACACTTTTTGTGACGGACGGGAAACTACGGAACCCTACACTGAGCATCGCCCGACACGCTCTTGGCCGGTTTTTATTCGTTTTTATTACATTGAAGATCTGTGTGTAGAGTGCCAACCCTACTATTGACGCCCTATTAATTACCATAATATGCAACAGCTAACAAACAAGCTATTAATTAGCGTACCAATACATCAGATATGGGCAAACAGTTTTGTAGTTTCATGTGTGTGCTGTTTATTTTTAGCCGACGTTGTAATTAGTTTACGGGGGATAATATAATGACCACCAAAAATAACTTTGTGACCACTAACATCTATCACCTAAAATATCAATTGATCACCAAATACACTCAAAGTACTTACGGGATAATATCCGTGGTTTTCTATATTGATGAGCTCCCGATATGAAGCTATATGAAGCTTTATGTTCTTTGAGTGTAGTGAAAAACCGTGAAAGGTTTAAACAGTGATCACCAAATTTTAATGAGGTGGTTGATGACAAACTAGTTTTGCCTAGGCCGACTTAGGACACCCCGACACGGATAGATTAGGTTAGAAGGATTGGGCTCACCCGCCATTTCACCATCCATACGTCAATGGATGGTGAAATGGCGGGTGAGCCCAATGACGTAATCGGAGACGTCATTGACCAGCCACATACTTACTTCTACAGGATGGTGTTGACGAATAGTATCTTTAAAGGCACAAGAAATAAAACATTTTTAAATACCAAGAATTATTTAAGTATATGATGCCGTACTGCATGCCACAGACAATTTACAACTATTTCAAGAAAAAAACACTGAGGACCGTATTTATTTTAAACTTTCTTACAATAATAGAAAGCCAGATAAACTTTAAATAACGGTGTTACCATACCAAGGCGTTTATTATCTCTTATTATACGTGTGTGCAGATAAATGTTGGCAACACTGAAACGCAATTATTCGTCGTGATGATTGGAATGGTAACATTGTGGTATTGCGTGTCAGCTAAGCTCGTTATGATATGTAACATAGATAATAATATGTATTTATTATGAGAGAGTAACTAATGTAGAAAATGTGGCCCTCGTTAAAATTACTTATGTAATCATACCTACTCACACAGGCGAAGCTGTAAGACTCACTTTAGCCTTGTTGTTGTACTTTCCCTTACTCCCTTCGTGTGTTTGATGATAAGAGAGTCAATTATTGTCCCAAAGACTTGGTTGATACCCTATCACTAATTTTTCCTACTGAACCCAAGTTGACTGGTAGAGAATGCCTTGTGGCATTAAGTCCGCCTATGTGCCACATGAAGTTTAAATAAATAAATAAATACTAGGTAACTGGCATAATGCGGGTGGACTGTTCTGTACACCTCTGCCTAACCCTGCGGGATTACAGGCGTGATGTTTTGTAACTATCTGTAAAGTAGACATTGGTATTTTGGCGGTAGTTGAGAATCTAAGTATTAGTTTTTTTTACATTAACGCCTTAGATCGATTTATTCCAGAAATCCCCACCATTGGGGTATAAGTAAGTAGTACTGGTACAGGTATAAGTATAAGTAAAGGTATAAGTATAAGAAAGTATAAGTAAAAGTACCAATCCCCAATGGTGGGGATTGGTACTTTTATTTTTCAGAAATCCCCACTAGTTAAATAAATTCAGCCTAGTGGGGATTTTTGGCAAAATAAGTAGGTATCAATCGGACCAGATGTTGTTGTTTCTAAATTATTAAACTAAAATGCGTTAATCAATACCTTTATTTACAAATAATTTACTTACTTATTGGTGAATAAGTTACTTACTTATTTGTAAATAAACGTATTCGTATTATGTCAAAATTAAAATCAACTTTCATTATGGGGTTTGTTTGAATTTAAAAATGTTGTAAAGTGGTTATCAAGGCGGCACGGCCGAATTTTGCTTAGATTTAAAGTAAGTACCTAATACAGGATAAAAGAAGCTTGATAAAGTAGGTACAGTAAGCGTTCATAAGTTCAGAGGCACGCTAAGGATTGTATTGCTGTGAAGTGAACGCACGGTCGAGCGTCCGTGCGTTTGTATGTGTAAGTGGTCTCAATACAGTACGCACATCACAGCCACAGAGTTCGCCCAATCGCATGTCGCGCGTCACACTCCACGAAACATAAGAATATATTTCCGTTTCTTTTATTATACACGCAGCAAACCTTATTTGTGTAGCGACCTGTTCTTACCATTGGATAGCTAAAATTCACATCTATTTACCATGTGTTGATAGCTGTTGGGGTAATCAGTAGGATTCACGATCAAAGAGATCCGAGTTCGAATCCTGTTAACAACGTTTAGGGTTTTTGTTTCTTGGTAACATTAGTTATTGGTTCATTATTTATTTTTTATAAGAATAAGTTAAATATTAGAAAAAAAAAAAATAGTATTATTATTCAACTATTTATAAATTATTTTAGCTGTTCGGTGTTGGAAGGTGGAAATAAAAAAGTTGTGGTGAATGATAATAAAATGTTTATTCGTTTTATTTATTTATAAAATTAACAAACTTTCATGATAATTGTAACGTCACATTCCTACCTAGATGTAAAAAAGTTCTCTTGTATCCGATCATATAAATTTTTTTATTGTTTACGGTATACCCACTTACTTTCAATTCATAATAACATACTTAAGTAACAAGGAAAGGATATTCTAATCACACAAATATAACATATAGTTGATACCCACTTATTATAGGTATCGGTAATCAGCAGAGTTTATTGAAAACTAATATAAATAATTTAGACTTTATGAATATTTTTTTGAGACGTCACAATAAATGTAACTCGTATTGAGGTTATAGTTTAAGTGTTCATTTTCCCGAAGAAAAGAAGATTGAAACTAAACCTCAATTTAAGATCATTAATATAATTACGGATAAGTTAATATTCACTAAATATTTTGTTACACATCTAATCAAAACTAAAGCATCTAGGGATTAATTTTGTAGCATGACATCTTCTAATACTTCTACATAATTAAGTAGAACTGTTGGCGCGTGGAGGAATAAAAGCCAGTTCTCCTGGCCCTGCTGCACTTATCCATCCCCACATGATCCCCACATATTAACCATAATTCGACATGAGTCTGCATTAGGGATTATGTTTTTGTCAGACCAGCAGAGTGTTATTCTTGCGCCATAAATGAAGCCTACCCTTTTGACTTTATTTAAAAAGTCAGTTTTTTGAGTCTTCTCATGGTAGTATTCCAGTAAAAATCTAAATAATCCCGTGCGAAACGTAATCGTTCTTCTATAACTCTTTCTGTCAAGAAGGGCTTCTTAGCTGGTCTTCGTGATACAAGCCTTCAGCGTGGAGGGCACGGCGAACAGTTTGCGATGAGGTGTCAATTAATTCCAAAAAGTGTCTCGTAGGTGTGAAACCATTTGTTTCTTATTCGCCAACCATATATTATGTCGTCACTGCGCATCGATAATAAGCGACGGCTTTCCACTTCATTGTCGACTAGCAAGGCCTTTTGATCTGACTCACAGTATTCCTCTAAAACAAAAAAAATGATGTTAGGCAGCTATAATAAAATACTGAAGTTATCATTCACTCTGCATTTATAAATCCAATAATTAACACTAATTATTTATCTTTTATGCCTCATGATGGATTTAAAATCAATTTATTAATCCCTAAGTCACCAAATAAATAAACAATAAACAAAGTAGGCTTTAATTTTTAATAAAACTTTGTTACAATAATTCATAAATATAATACTCACATTAGTCCGGTTTCTTCAGATATTTGTGTTCTATTAAGACCACTTTTATGCAGCACGATAATATTAGTCGCCCTCGCCTCAATATGAATATTTGCCTGCATTTTGAGAAATACCAACAACAATACCGCTATCTATTAAACCACACGTCACTAACCAAATTTAACACAACCAAACGACAACGTTCATTTCGATCAAGTAAAATATTCATAAAACTCAGGTTTACCTCACAGAAATATAAATTCTTGACTTATTTTTCTATGATCTACCTTCTTCTAACTTTATGAAATGTATGAACAAAGCGAGAATATTTTTCTGTCCCATTCCCATTACTTCCAATCGAGTAAACACTTACAAACAGTCTAAAAGTAACAACGTGAGATTTGAACTCACGGCTTACTGATTCACTCTTAGATGTGAACGCGCCTAACCACTAGGCCATCTTGACTTATATTTCAATGTTGAAATTGTGGACTTCATTTACTTGTAGATGACAATGTCTATTTTCTTGAAAGTAGAAGGTCGTAAGTCAAACTAAACGTCAAGCTATTGCTTTGTGAGATTGCCTATCGACTTTTAGTCGACACTGTACAAAAAACAAAACTAATGTAAGTACCTTACCTACGTAGAACAAAAAACCTTAAACAAAGATGCGTCTCGTAACAAACGACAGCTAATCGCGTGTCACTGTCAGCTCGAAGTGCTGTCAATAACGTCGACGGAATGGCATCAGTGCCAGCAGTGCGTTACACCCGCCGCTGTATCTTTTTATCATAAGTTTTTCCGGGGAAAACAGCCGTTCATCCACGCAGCGGAATACATTGCTACATAATTATGATGGTCGGGTTCCGTGACGTAGACGGTATTTATATTGATTTAGATACTATAGCGGACGTCACGCGGTTTCACCCGCGTAGTTCCCGTTCCTGTGGGAGTACGGGGATAAAATATAGCCTTTGTTACTTAGGGTGAATGTAGCTTTCTTGAAATGTAGTTTTCTTTGAAATCGGCGCAGTAGTTTTTGAGTTAATTCATTATTCATTTCTTTCCTCTTTATAATATTAGTGTAGACAAGGTGTAAACGGCGCCTTCACGACGCCGCGCCGCGTCGTCAACCAAGCAGTCTGTACATCAAAATAAGTAACTCTACGCATAAAGATTGCTGGAAAACGTTTTACGGTAGAATTCAATTTCACACGTTCAAAACAATGTGCGTACGTGTGTGGTACGGGGGTCGTGGAAGCGTTTAAAGTAAAATTATATACCTAACAATAAAACGTGTAAGTATTCAAAAAAAAAGTTGTGATAAAGTTGGAATCTTGACCCCAATATCTCCGTAACTTAAAGTATCTCAGATCACTGAGAAACTTTAAGGTAAAGGTAAGGTAAGGTATAAGGTCTAGAACAAAATAATGATTGTTATGACGGGAATAATAATAAATAATGGTACATTGTTTTTATTCGGAACAATATAAGACAAGACAAGACATTTATTTGTAGCAACCAGAAACCATTGGAGGTTTGTAGGAACCATTTTTGTTAGTAGGTACACACAAGACTTATACACTAGGATTTGTAGGTAACAAATTAAAGAAATAACAAAGAGGCCGCTTATTGATTCATGTACCTACTTACGTGGCATTTCACGCGGACAATGATTCCGCATGAGATGACTCATTACGGGAGCTCTCGGGTCCTCGGCCACGACTATCAGGATGCTATTGCTATACTCCCCCGAATCCTTCACTCACAAGCGATGCCACCTTTTTCCTGATGATGGCATGGAAATCATCTGTACGCGATTGGGCAAACATCCCTGAGGCACTACGGAAACGAGGGAGTCTCAAAATCATCCTGAAAACATAATTTTCTACACCCATTAAATATTTATTTGGTTGAATTTTCAGATAGGTATCTACAACTTAGCCATAGCCAAGCCAGACATGAACAAAAACAAATTCAAACAAGAACATAAACCAATGGGCCCAATTCATAACGAACAGCACTCAGCGCCAAATCTGTTGGTTCTATTTATAAAATTGCATAATCGATTAAAATCGATTCGATCCCAACACTAAAGTCGGCCAACTTTTCTTTTTTAATTTCGTGCGGACGACACGGTGCATAAACAGTGCGACTTATACTTTAGTACCTACTAGGTAATAAAGTATAAGTCGCTATACTTTAGTACTACTTTACTTTTTAGTTATACTTTTTTAACTCATTATGACTACAGCTACTCTACTTACTATTTCTATAAAGTCTAATATCATCACCTGCCTAGTCTTTTCCCAACTATGTTGAGGTCAGCTTCCAGTCTTACCCACCACGATAAGGCTTTTCGCAGTAATTTGTATATCTTTGACAGTCGTTACAGTTATAGTCTGCGCCAGATAAGTAGGAATAAAGGTCATTGCTCTTTCCTTAATTTCTCTGCGTAGGTACCCCGACAATACATTATGAATCGTTTTTTAGTACTATTAAACCTTCCACCTGGAAATGCTTTGCCGTGGCCCACTTGGAAATCTCTGAATAAACTTCGAAACCCAGGTCGGCCGTAGCAAAGACAATCTCCTCAGATGGGGGTTTATGGACGGCTCAGACCTCAAATGTGTATGCGGCGTGTCTCCACAGACAATTGCCCATCTTCCATCTTGCGCCGCATGCCCTGACACCTGCACACTTGACGACCTTATGACTGCATCAGCGAGTGGAGTTCGCATAGCTGAATTTTGGGCCAAACATATTTAATAAATATTTGCCATCGACACGCTAAGAAGAAGAAGACTAGAAAAAGTCAAGGATCACGATAAATGTAGTTTCGGAACAAGTTTATGTCATTAGTTCTGTTTTCGGAATTATGTATTTGAATAAATGTATGCAGGTTAATGACCTTTATTTTCTACTTAACTGGCGCAGACTATAGTCAGTGACCCGAAAGTCTGACATGATTGTCATGATGTCTTACCAAGGGGTATCGTATTACCTAGTACTAACTGGGTTTTGGAGGTCAGATAGGTAGTCGCTCCATGTAAAATACTGGTATTCAGCTGCATCCGCTTAGAGTGTTAGCCGACCTCAACATAGTTGGGAAAAGGCTAGGCAGGTAATTATGACGATTCAAACTCGAACCATTTATTTCAGCTAAACCATTTACAGGCACTTAAGAATAGTCAAAGTCGGCCAGTAAAGGTATTCAAAGAGTTGAAGCTATACGTAGATTACTAATTAATGAATTCCACAAGAACGCAAAAAACATAGTGCATGTGAAGGGCTACTAACATAGTTTTAAGTTGCTTATACTAACAAAAACTGTTATCAGTACCTATGTATTTTTCATCATCATCATCATCATTTCAGCCGAAAGACGTCCACTGCTGGACATATGCCTCCCCCAAGTGTCGCCACATTGACCGGTCCCTTGCGACTCGCATCCAGCGGATTCCTGCAACCTTCACCAGGTCATCGGTCCACCTAGTGGGAGGCCTTCCAACGCAACGTCTTCCGGTTCGCGGTCGCCACTCCAGAACTTTTCGGCCCCATCGGCCATCCGTTCTGCGAGCAATGTGCCCTGCCCACTGCCACTTAAGTTTGGCAATTCTTCGGGCTACGTCGGTAACCTTTGTTCTCTTGCGGATGTCTTCATTTCTGATTCGATCGCGCAAGGAAACTCCGAGCATAGCCCTCTCCATTGCCCTTTGAGTGACTTTAAGCTTTCTGATGAGGCCCATTGTGAGCGACCACGTTTCGGTCCCGTATGTAATCACTGGCAACACACACTGGTCATAGACTTTCGTCTTGAGACACTGCGGTAGGTTGGACGAGAAGATACGAGAAGATGTATTTTTAGGTTAAGGTATTTCCGGGGTTGCGGGACTGTCCCGGGGTTGCGGGACTGTTCGAAAGAGATACCGTGGCCCCGAAACACAAAGGGCGATGAAGGAACATGGATGGGTTTTCAGTCAGTAAAAGTCTGACACTCCCTCCTGCTCCGCCCAGAGCGGGAGGAGTTATTTGATGATTTCCTATCCGAAAAAAAAAAAAAAAAGTTATTTATGTATGGGTCTTTGTTACCTGATATAAATGGATTATTATTATTATTACTGCTCGTTAGAAAACTTGAAGATCTATAAGAAAAGAACCAATTTACAAAATATAATTTGTCAATTCATTATAATTACCCGGCTTTTTTTTTAGAAATACTTTACGGACATTAAAACTTTACGGAACAGTATTGTTAGTTTGTCACTGGTACGCATACCGTAACTAAAACGACAACTATCGAAGATAATCAAAAGAGCGAGAAAATTACAATTGTAACGCAACGGAAACGTGTTGCTTTCATTTTTGACTTATTTGCGCTATTTATATTTTAATGATTTTTTGGTAGGTCTAGGTACTATCGAGGACACTCCCGCCTGATCACCACTAAGCTAATTTTTGCTTGTACTTACAACATAGAAACGATCCCTAGCCCGCCCCGTTGAATTTGTATATAAATAATGAATAAACAGATACCGATTAGCTGAGCGCACTGACGACGCACACCAAACGAGAGTTATTGTTATTTTGTGTGCCAAAGTTGAACCTTTCTTAGTAGTAGTATCCTAAACTTTAAGGGGGCGTGGCTCGGCGCCTCCTCATGATTTAAGCGAAAAAAAATTTCACTGATCAGGCGGAAAAGGCCACGATTGTACCTACTTGATTTTGCGTACCTGTTATGGTTATATTGGCTATGACGGCGGAATTTCTCAGTAACAGCCACGAAGGCTGGATTTGTGCCCGGTTGGAGGCAATAGGGTCGCCCCCTATTACACGGGACTAGTCACCTATGTCTAACCCTTTGGGGCTTACAGGCGTGATGTTATGCAATTCTTTGACTGACTACTTATCAAAAATATTCAACATGAATGTATTTTGATTTGTTTGTAAAAGATCAGCCGCGCCATCAATATATTTGTTGTGTTTAAGAGACGTATTCGTTGAAAAGACGAATGGTTAGTTTAAAAACAGTTTAATGAATGTGTGTGGTGGTGGTGGTGGTGGTGGTGGATGGTGGTCTTGGTTATTGACTTGTTTCTAGGGAATGCAATTTCAATACGAGATCACAAAGTCGAGATCTCGAGGGATTAGAAATTTGATATCGGCGACATCTCGGCATTTTCGAGATCTCGAATGGTTTTCAAAAAGTACCTGTTGTTCTACCTAGCGTGAGCAAGCTGTTGTAAGCAAATTACAAAAAAAACCCCTCGATCACACTCTAGAGATCCATCTCTTTTTTAATCATGGACTCTAGCCTGCGTGATGCGTTGCTGACTACTGCCGCCTCGATCTCGTCAATCTCGGCCGATATCTCGTCATTTTATGCTTCGAGATTGATCTCGAAAAATGAGGGGATCTCGCGAGATCGAGATTGCATTCCCTACTTGTTTCCTTGCTAGAAAAAAAGCCTTCACGTCGATAAAGGTATATGATACATACCTATAATGCTAAATCATACATGCCTGTAAATCATAAATAACGCCGACGAGTGTGTAACGACAAATACATTACTTGTAGGTACATAATAGTGATGCGCAATCCGATTCGATACTTTATTAAAGTATCGAATCAACTCAGATCGATACAAACGAATACAATAAACGCCTGGATCGATACATAAGAACCAATATCGGAATAAATGGATCGTATTACCAAATTTTCCTAAATTGCATGATCAGTCAATTCAAAAAGGATTTCAAAAGAATAACAAAAAAATGCGCCGTGTGGTATCCGGCAGTGTAGAATAGAACCAACCCATTACACTCACGGGTGTCGTATAAGGCGACTAATGTCTGAGGCAGAACACCTTGCGCCTCCGTAGACCAGAGAATGGGCAGCAGCGTTTTCTGTTAGTCTTCTATCACTGCGATCTCCAATCCGCCTGCCAAGCGTGGAGATTACGGCAAGTTCCTCCCATCATGGGAGAGGCTTATGTCCAGCAGTGACGTTATGGGCTGTTGTTGTAACAAAAGAATAGTGTTGATGCACGATACTTCTAACACAGGGTACGACACGATTCGATAGGTAGTTGAAGAATCAAATCGAAGCTATTGGATACAATCCTAATATACATGCACCGACCACTGTTTGTCTCTGCATCACCCAAAGGCATTTTCTACAACAACAACGGTAGAAAATGGCTATGGCATTAAGTCTACCCGCCACTGCACTTTGTGCTTGTTGTTAAATAAATAATCAAAAGTATCGATAACTAGCGGACGTCCCGCGGTTTCACCCGCGTAGTTCCCGTTCCCGTGGGAGTACGGGGATAAAATATAGCCTATGTTACTCAGGGTGAATGTAGCTTTCTAATGGTGAAATCGGTTCATTACTTCCGGAGATTACCCCCTACAAACAAACTTACAAACATACAAACTACCTCTTTATAATATTAGTATAGATAATGCAAGTATCGACCCTAACTTGGTACATAAATGTTACAAAGTGCTGTGTTGCTGGTGCCAGCCCGTGGAATGGTAAAAACTGTTAAACGAATGAAGTTTCGTAGTACTTAAGTGTTGATTAATTGTAATTATCAGGCGTTTCCTTTAGGGCTACCTAAATTATTCGCAATACGTATCTAAACTGTTTACAATGCAGACGGCCTTGCGACTAATATTGACACCACTATGAGAAGTGTCTTTTCAAAAGAGGATACTTATCTACCTACATTTTATCTAATTTTTCACAAAATGGGAAAACGTTTTATTGGAGAAATTTTCAGATCTACCAAAATATAGTATTTTCGTTTAGGAACTATCTATGTACCATTTTGACAAAAAATATGACGTTGTAGGTAAGTACTTAATTTAGAGCTACAGAATTCTGAAAAATGAATTATAATAAGTACCCTTTTTTGAAATGAAACTTTCTATCCCCATTTGTTCTGTACATATTAGTAAATATTAGTTGTGTACTATGTGGCAAATATCTGATTGTACATCTTTGCAAAATACATACTAAAGTACCTACTAAAGGAAAGTTTTTGGAAAGACACTCCTGAGTATTGCATCAAACGACACGTCCGTGCGTCTCTTGTCTTCTAAACCTCCACTCTCTGAGAAGGACTGGTCCTTTTTCAACATACACACGTTATTAATAAAATTAGCAATCGAAAGATAGCAATTTTGTCGTTAACTCTGTTCAGACTATCGGCCCAGATTGCCCACGCTTGCTCAGGGAGTGCTGGTGAATTATTGTTTACCGAAAATGCGGTCCTAGTCCAGTCCGGAATCGGATTTGTTCGCACTATACGTACCAATATACTGTTATTTGAGAGTTGACTTGGCGTATTTGTTTTTAAAAGAAATCTCTTTAATGTAGGTACCTACCTACCTAGAAACTGATGTAACTGTCCACTTCTTATTACTTAAATCTAACTAAAATCTTATAGTATTAAATACTATAAGATTTTAGTTAGATTGGTGTTTAAACAAGAATGATCATAAAATTGTGCGTAACATTCGCCAAAATAACTTTAAACTATGTTAATGGCCACTTGCAAGAAACGTCGACATTTTAACGAGATTTATGAACATTAAAGTGTTTACAGTTGACTTGCGAACTGTTTTATAGCTAATATCACCAGGGTAATAGCCCATAATGTTAAGGGCAGCTGTCCAATGAAAGTACTAGTTTGTTGAACCGCTAGACCATAACGTAGGTAATCGGTTTTCACTCGGTTTTCAATTACCTCTTCCAACATGGAAAAGCGGCTTCTTAACCAATATTATTATCGATCAAGCCAATTTGTTTTTATTATTTTATATTACTCAACTACTTTCTAGTTGTATTATTTAACTAAATTACTTTATTGCGTCAACTTTCGTAGGATCGACAAAGAAAGTGTTTAGCGCCATCTTTTATCGAGTAGCTGAATTAGTGGGACAGTTTAGTTTGAGCGTGAGATGATAGATGGCGCTTCGAATAAGTTACGCTCCCGGTTACGCTCTATGTCGAAGTATTATAATTATTATCTGTGGCTATGAGATCGTAACAAAAATGTTATATTCACCATACTTTGTTTGAAGATAAAAAATATAATGAATGAGTCAGTATTTCAGCTTTCGAATAAAAATGTTTTCATTTCTTATAATTTCCAGTAAATTTAAATTGGACTTTTCTCTGAGTCAATCTCGGTAAACGTAAATATTGAAAAGAGAGTGAAAATCTAGCACATAATCATTTAATCTCAAGATACAGTTATGTGGGCCTGTGTGTAATTTTTAAATTACAGTATAATCGGAACGAGAAAATAATCAGAATTGTACGTGGCTGACTTCTTTCCGTCAGATGCGCGATTAGTTTCTGCTGATCTAAAAAGAAAACTATTTCACTAGGTTAGCCTTGCTCTACTCACCCAACGTGTGAGACGACGCGTGATGTTATAGTTATGTCTTATAACTAAGTATAGGTTGAGATGGCCACTCACTTGGGGTCCCGTTCGCCCTAACTGTAGTCTGTGGAGCCGCTGCGTTCCAGAATCATACGTAATTCCATTAAAATTTGTTTATTTTATCAACGGTTGGCACTAATGGCTGCTCAGCTAAATGTGCTTGTGAGTTAAGTGATTATAACATGCTATAACATGAAGCAACGAACAGAATACAGAGAACCTGCAATGGACTAGAATAGGTCAAAAGAGTACCTTATCTTCTCAACCAATTGCCTGCTGACATAAGAAGTCAGAAAATAAAAGGCAAATTCGCCAAATTACTTAAGCAGTTCTTTCTTAAGTCTGTAAACCATCTTCTTAGGAAAGTGGTTTACAGATTGTTGAGTGAGAGCAAATAGGTAACTAGTTAAGTAAGTAATTATTATATTAGATTTATTTACTTACTGTAGATAAAGTAGTTATTCCGTTCCGATATCATGTAATCGTGTTCCATTCGTGTTCCGATCCCGCAGACAAACCGTGAAAACGGTTTTGTGGAGCATTGTAATAAATTTAAGACTGCTGTAAATTTTCATTTAATAAAAAAAAAAAAAGAAGGTTGAAACCAGTAATACCTTCATCTTAAAGAAAACATAACATCACGACTGTAATACCCGAAGGGTTACGCAGAGGTGTGTCTCTGATCTATCTAATGGTACATCCTATTTCGGAATGGGGGAAAATATAATGACCACCAAAAATAACTTTGTGACCACTAACTTATAACACCTAAAATACCAATTGATCACCAAATTTATTAAACTGAGCACCAAAATTTAATGAGGTGGTTGATGACAAACTAGTTTTGCCTAGGCCGACTACCCTTCATCGTTATTTTTTTATAAACCATTCAGAAGTAGGGGCCCGCAAAGTGGCCGGGGCACCGTCGACCGGGTCTCCCTCAACTCGGATGCAAGAGCATAACAGTTCAATTTCTGGTGGTCATTAATTAAAAAAATATATTTTTGGTTCCAATTTCACGATATTAAGAGGATTAATTTTGGTAATCATTCACTAATCTTGGCAATCAAAAGTCATTTTTTTGCCGTTACATTTTGCCAAATCTAGTGGTTCGTTAATTGTATGCCTTTAGGAATTTATGTTAAAGTCAGATGTATAACAGAGGGCGAGGCTATTACCATAAACCGGGTACAAATTCTGGCTCCATGTCTGCTACTGACAAAATTCTTGACGGAAAAACCCAATAACACCTTGTCTGATCTGAGAATCGAAGCTAAGACCTCAGACGCGCGTGCGACCACTAGTAGACCACCGCAGTCAGAAGAAAGATACTTATCTTAAATATAAAATGTGCGTGTGTATAAGGGTGTAAAACACTTCTTAACGAAGCCAAAAGGCACTTGTTCTCCTCGTCATTGCGATATTTTTTTTGTTCTACAACATACCTGGGAACCTTCTAGTTACGGAGATATTGGGGGTCAAAGTTCCAACTTATTGACAAGTTTTTTTTTTTTAAATACAAGTTTTTAGTGTAAGATTACGACCCCCGAATTTTTCAATCCATCCATCAGCACAATGTTTTGAGTGAGTTCACCCCAAAAAAAAAAGTCGTTTCCCAGCAATAATTTTTGCGTAGTTACTTAGTTTGATGTACAGAATGCTTGGTTGAAGGCTTCGTGATGAGGCCTTTTACACCCTGAATTGTACTCAAAATACAATATCTTCACCACAATAAGTTATTGTTCTAAGTTAATCGAGTGTTTATACTGTGTGTGTATCATACAGATTCTCTTAGGTTATGACTATCTAATTGATATATAATCTTAATACTTTCTTTGTTTCAACGAACAGTCATTAAATTGTGTTTAGTTTTGCTTCAAGAGACACAGATGCGTTGATAATAAGCATTGTGCAACTATGTTGGTTGTAAACAAAAGAAAATTAAGTAAACATTGGTAGATTTATAGTCTGCGCCATTTAAGTACGGAATAAAGGTCATTGCTCTTTCCTTAATTTCTCTGCGTAGGTACCCCGACAATACATTATGAATCGTTTTTTATTACTAGAAAAAGTCAAGGATCACGATAAAGCTAGTTTCGGTACAGGTTTATGTCATTATTTCCGTTTTCGGAATTATGTATTTTAATAAATGTACGCGGGTTAATGACCTTCATTCCCTACATAAATGCGTATTTTGGAAATGTGTACCCACTGTTAACTTACGGTGTTATAATATTGGGGGAACTCGACAAACGTACAATCCACATTAATTCTCCAAAAGAAATGTCCTAAGACAATATATAACATGCATAGTACCGAATCATTAATTAAGAAATGTCTTCAAAACGGAGGGTTTCCTGACACTGACTGGTATTTACATACTCGAATTATGTTTATTTGTTAAAAACAATATGCAATATTTTAATCTCAAATCAAATTCTAAGAGAAACATTCGGAAACAATATAAATATGGCACCTACCAGTTATTAACAATATGATGTATTATAAAAGTACCTATGTAACTGCTATTCGTGTGTACAATCATTTACCGCCGGCAATTAGGCAATTGAATGGAATTATGTTAAAAAATAAATTGAAAAAAATGTTAAATAATAATGTATTTTATAATCTGCATGAGCTGCATTTTTTGATAAGAAATAATGTTTTTGGGAACTTAATTGCTTAAAATACTATTGCATACCCGACTTGGGTGGACTGTTGAGACTGGAAATGTAATGTTTAATATTAAGAGCTTGATGTACACAGTTACGTAAGAAAGAAAGAAAGAAAGAAAGAAAAAATATTTATTTGCCGCAGGCACATGACGTGCAAAACATAGGTACAAAACAAAGCATAAAAGACGTTTAAAATATAACAGTATAGAACAGAAACAAGATAAAAACAAAAAAGTTGACATCTAGCACGTCGTGAGTGCGACAAACAGGTTAAACCACTCAGCATGATGCTGTGCTATGGGGAGCCCACAGCACAGCGCTGGTTTTCAGTGGTCACCCTTGAAAAAACGTACGGAAGCCAATAACAGTGGTATCTAATGAGATGAGTAACTAAAATAAAAATAAAACAGCCAGTACTTAGATTACGTAACCAAACACAGCATAAGAAACATAAACATTACAAAAAAAATATATAATAATATAAGTAGGTATATAAAAGGTACTTTAACAAAGACTGCAGGCTAAACAAAATAAACGTTAAATACAAATTTAAAAAATGACAAGGTTTTTGTCTCGCTCCGACCCCTCCCCACCGCGCTTCGTCGTCGTCAGATGCGCGCGCCGCGCACTGAGCGTCACCGATTATTCCGCATTTCTCCTCCACGCCTGTTAGCGCGTTGACGCCACCGGCGCCGGCGGCGGCACAGCTGCCTCGGTGGCTCGGTTTCGCACGGGTCTTGTTTACACACGTGACGCGTGTCGCGCGACTAGTTGCCGATAGCTAGATAAAATAGCTACCTTGCTATGTAGATGCTTGCATCTTAGTCTTCGTCGCTTAATAGTGAGTAACGGGTTTTCTTGGAAAACGTGATGTCGTCTCGAGCCGCTTGGATAGATGTGCCTTGCCGATAGGTACATGATAAACCTTAAGTAAGTATTTATTTATAATGTATTTGCTGTTCACACTTTTGATTTTCTAAAAGGATTCTTTTTAAATGTAATATAAAATTTTGTTTTGTTTTTAGGGATCTTATCGGAGGTGGCAGATCATTCCAGCAGCGAGTGGCGGCATACTTGAAACATCCCCTGAAGGCAGTGGTCTTATGTCGAGGCATCGAGAGCGGATTGGACGTGGAACGAGCAGAGTAGCTGTAGTGCTCGTGCCTCCAGCTAATTTTTTTGAACAGATATTCCGGTTTGTGTGTTTTTATGATACCGAACATCAAAACTGCCAGGTGTAGTTTCCGCCGTGAAGTCATTTTAAGGATGTTGTTTTCATTTAAATACGGTGTGATGTGATGCCTTCGGGGTATACTAAAACAGTAACGAGCACATGCATTTTGTACTCGCTGTATTAATCGTTCAGTACGTGAAAGAAGACATGGCCCGTAAACAGTGTCGCAATAATTCAGTTTGGACAGTACTAGGCTATCCACCATTCTCTTCCTTACTGCGACACTAAGGAAATCCCTCACTCTGTACAGAACCTTTAGTCTATAAAAACAATTTTTTACTACGCCATTTATATGTTCCTCAAAACGTAGTTCCGGATCAGTAATTAGCCCAAGGTTACGAACGATTTCTACCCTTTGAATACTTTCTCCCATAATTTTGACATCTGGCTTAGCAGATAGGATTGATTTGATTTGATTTTTGCTCCCCATGACCATGAACTTAGATTTTTGTGGGTTCAGTACTAGAGAGTTCTCCCTAGACCACATAGCAATTCTATCAAGCTCCTCATTGAGGGTACGTACGGCGGCTGCTGTGTTACTGGCGTTAAATGAAAAATATAGCTGAGTGTCGTCCGCGTATACGTGATACTTGCAGTTCTTTATGCATGTCGTTATGTCAGCACTATATAATATATAGAGGAGTGGCCCGAGCAGGGATCCCTGGGGAACTCCCCTTGCTATTGCTTGTGGTGAGGAAGATACTGTGGAACCGTCTTTCTTGCGCAATTCCACCCGTTGTGACCTGTCGGTCAGGTAGCTTTCAAACCAACCCGTTGCCCGCCTATCAAAACCATAATACGACAATTTGGACAGTAATAAGGGAATATTGATTGAGTCGAACGCACGCGAATAATCGAGCAATACCAGGATAGATCCCTCACCACGATCCCGAGCTTCTAGAATATTACCCAACACATCTGCCAAGGCAGTTGCGGTTCCGCGCCCTTTTCTAAAACCCGATTGCAGTTCAGGCAGCATACCATGCGCCTCGAGAAAATCGGTGACCTGCAAATACACAACCCTCTCCAACACCTTGGATAAACATGGCAAAATGCTTATGGGGCGAAGGTCTTTGTAGTTTTGTGGGTTATTATTTTTTGGAAGAGGCCGAACGATTGCTTTTCGCCACAAAACAGGAAATACATTTGTGGTTATGGATCTATTAATAATTTCTGTAATTGTAGTCAATGATTGCGGAAGTGTGAGAGATAACATGTCTCTCGATATACCGTCAATACCTTGAGCGTTTGTGGATATATTTTTTATTATATTTAGTACTGTTTTCGGGTCTGTTGGCATTATTGAAAAATTGGCGGACCCAAAACGGTTACATTTAAAAAAGGTTTCTTGAGTGGTATTAACATTAGGGTCCCCCGGAACATCTAGAAAAGCCGAATTTATACCGTTTGGGTCGTCAAATGGTTCTAAGAGCACATCATCGTTCTTACACGCTGGTAGCACATGTTTTTTTATATTGTGCCATAAAGATTTCGAGTCGCCTATGTTGTCATTTATAAACTTAGTAAAGAATGCTTTTTTCTCATTAAGTAAACCAACTATTGCTTGGTGCTTGAGGTCTAGGTAGTATCGTTTGTGTGCTTCCAGTTTAGTTTGACGATATCGATCGCGGGCCTCATTTCTTAACTTAAACATTAAATTTATAATTTCAGTTATCCACGGTGTTGGTTGCGTTTTGAACAGCTTGGTTTTTATAGGTGCATGGGCATCAAAAAGTTGAATTAGGTGCGAGTTAAAGGAATGCACCATGTCATTGACATCCTGCAGCCCGCAGATTGAATCCCATGGAATGGCCTCGAGATCTCTTCTGAAATCATCAGCCGATATATCTCTAAGCGCACGATATGTCACCTTTTTACGTAAAGGTTTCTCTTTTTTAAAAACAATTTCGCAAGAAACAAACGAATGATGACCGAGTTCCTCTACATGATTTACAGCAACGTCCCGATACCGCGCGTCCGTACATATCACATCGATCAGGGTAGCGCTTTCTCCTACAAAGTGCGTAGGCGTGAGTACTATTTGTTCCATGTTGCAATAATTTAGAAATTCATTGAGCATTTTTGTTTTTGAATTATTGATGTCAAGCATATTAACATTGAGATCGCCTAGTAAAATAATGTTGTCGTATGGAGCCAGTGCACAGATACTGTCCGTAATCGCATCTAGAAATATATTTAAATCTAACCAAGGGGGCCGGTACGCAGTTCCTATCAGTAACTTTTTTTTTTTGGCGGTAATATTCAGCCACATTTGTTCTACCTGTGGGTGATGCGGGTGAGCTCTAATTCGGGCGGTGGTTCCGGTTTTGATATAAAACGCAACCCCTCCCCCGCGCCCCGCACGGATTGAATGAGGCCGTGGTCTATGGCGCAACTGATACCCAGGAACAACTGGCGCCCGGCCTTCTTCCCCCTCGCGCAACCACGTCTCGTTTATTGCCATCACGTCGACTGAATGATGGTTCATAGCAATAATAAACTCATCATGATTTGTCGATAATGAGCCTGCGTTCAGAAGTCCAAATTTAATGTGTTTATTACGCAACATTATTTATGTAAAAAAGTATGTTTAAACACATCCGGTATAAGGGTTGAGCGAGACAAACCGGGCAGATACAAAACATTGAAGTAAAAAAAGTACATAACACAAATAAATGTCCACAAATGACCAAAAAAATCAACATCCTTACAATATATTTCGCGTAGTGTTGCCCAAAGTCTTTGAGAAAAAATAGTTTCCAATCCAGTACCGCAGGAGACACACACCGCCTTTCGACGTCACTAAATGTAAACAAAAATTCTTTAGGTGCAAAACAAAACAATAAGGAGATCAAAAAGTTAACATCCACAGAGGCAATAGGAATACGAAGCAAGTTTACAGAACGCACTCGGAAGCGGTACAAACCGGCCATTACCCAAAAATCTTACGGATATCGTCTTCACACCTAATTCGTTCGGCTTTCTTTCCATCTTCTCTGCGAGCTAAGATTCTACCTTCCCTTGTCCATACGTACTTCCATTTGTTTTGGCTCCCTGCCTGACGAGCGTGATAAAATAACTGGCGGTTTGTTCGAGTCAGACGTTCGTTCACGTAAACTCGCTGCGGCGGCCCAGCGATATCAAGGTCACCCGTACTCAAACCGCGGCGAACCCGAGCTGCGCGCAGTAGAGTGTCGCGCGTGGCGCGCCTTGCGAGGCGCACGGATATACACCGCGGTCGCTGCGCAGTGGAGTCAGCAGAGATGGAGCCGTCAGAAGTCTCTACTCGATTACGGCGCGTGGATCCGACTCGCTCAGCATGAACCACGTCCCTCTCATCAATGTCAACGCCAAGTTTTATGGCAAGAACCTTAACAAGGTGCAGGGTGCTCTCATCCTTACTCTCCGGTATTCCGGTCACCTCAATGTCGTTGAGCAAGAGTTCTTGATCACGCTCGTTCAGTTGACATTTCAGTTCAGCGATGGTGTTTTCCAATGGATCCCTGTCTGACTGTACTTCTTGCTGCACTTTCTGTTCGAGGGCGTCCACTCGCGCTTCTAGGTTATCCATCCGGTCATCAGATGTCTTTATGGATTCCTTTAGTTGAGCCATCTCCGTGCGCAATTCTTGAAATTCCATATGCATCAAGCGAAACTCGGCACGCAGTTCCTCTTTAAATAGCCGCAACTCGTCTGCCAAGTCGGGAGAGAAATTAATGGCAGCTTGAGTAGCATCCAGGGCCGTGTTGTTTAATGGACTGTCCATGTCCATGAGCTCCTCGGGGCTACCGTGCTCCTCTGCCTGGGAAGGATTTGTCCCACCTCGAACTGGTGTCTCCGACCTGTTGTCTCGTCGTAGGTTCTTTAAGCACTCTGGGCAGCGCCAGGTGGGTGCAACAGTACCCGTACCAGGCAAGCCAACGCAAACGCGATGATAGAAAACGTTACACTGACGGCATTTAGCGGCCTCTATCGGCGATAAAAATTTCGCGCAACCACCGCACTTCACTGCTGGCATGGTGTGCTTCGCTCGTAACGTAAGTTAAATCGATCCAACTTAGTCGTTCCGTGTTATATCAATAGATGGCGCTGTTTTGAACATATGCGAATTATGGTTTGATGGCAATTTAATGGTTTGTTCACACCATACAATGTCACTGGGCTAAGCAGAATTGCGGAACACTTTCAGACGACACTTCACAGCTAGTTTTAAGTGTATTCACTAATTGTTTTAATATTTTTAATGTTTAGGGTAGATTTTGTTCACTGCTGTACTAGTTTAAGTTTACACAGTAATTACTAGTTATACACTGCATTTACGCACTAGATAACGTTCTGTGACTTGAATTGTTGTATAAAGAAACTTTCTGTATTAAAACTGTTCTTATTAAATGGGTTATTTTATTTTTAACACTATAAACAACTTTAGGGCGTACCGACTGACTTGACGTCCGTGACGTTTTTCCTTTACGTAATAAATATATCTTTATCTTTATCTTTAATGGCGCAGACTATAGTCCGATCCGAACCCATGAAAATACCTACGGTTTGGAGTAGTCGTAGGACTATGGTCTTCCGTCATCCGATTTTTTATTGTAGTGTATTTTCACGGGTATGGATCGGACTCGGATCGGACGTAGTGCGAAACCGCTCTTGGTGTTCAAACACAGTGGGAGCAGCACGCGGCGGCGGAATTCGCTTGCGGGTGTCGTTAACACACAGCTTCTTCGCGTATCAATTAATTTGGTCAAGTTAGATGCGTCTTTGGTTGTTTAAGAGTCCTATTACAGTTTTTTCGCAATTTTTCGATTTTTACTCCCTGGATCAAATTTTTTCGATCGGCGTACACGAGTCGATAATAATAGCGATCTCCGGATGATTGTCGCTTGTTATTGACGAAAATTAAAGACGAGACTGACATGAGACTGAGGAGCGACTTGAATTGACGCAGAATTATAGTACTTCAATTTTATTTATTGTAATTTTGTCTTATTATATTGACAAACGAAAACTAATGAAACTTATTCATTGTAGATTGAAGTTTTATATCATATTAATTTATTTGATAAAATTTAGTTTATTTGGAATATAATGGACGCTGAATCAAGACATTTATGGCTTAAATTACGCTTTCTTTACGATTTTTTCCGTGAAAATTCAAGGAATTTAAAAAAATTCTAAAACTCCAATAAACAAGTAAAACATTCTGCTTATTTTTCAGTAATTTTAGAATTGCATGTAACAATGTGAATTTGAGCGTCAAAGTTCCATCGCCGACGGTTTTTCTTGTAAACTAAGTTCGTAAAATATTTATAGTAAATTACACGAGAAGAAAAATGAAAATGTGTAACTCCAACTTACAAGAAAGAGAATGGCACTATTGTTATTCATAAGCAAATAATTAAAATATCTAACTGATGCTGAAAATTACTGCGTCAAAAATCACGAATTTGCGTAAATAATGTAATAGGACTCTTAACTGAGGCAAAATGTCTGTCTTATTCATTCCTCTAGACTCTGTGCAAGTTTGAGCGAGATAGGAACAAGTTGCATCACAGATTAACGTCAAAAACTAAACCTTAGATTCGGGGGCTCCGGCCCATCTCGTAACGGGTCGGGGGAACTTTCCCATTTCGACAACTAAACAAAAAACGTGCGAAACAAGTGAAAAAGTGTGCCAACTCGTAAAACTATTTAAATCTTCATACATTGAATCCCATTTCGTCAACCATAAAGGCTAGGCTTGGCTCTTAGACAGATGCGACGCGGAAAACCAGTTTGCGTTTCCCGCTCGTGGTGTCCGATCATGTCTTTCTCGACAGAAGACTACTATACGCGTTTACGCTGAGACGCCCCGCGAAGTACTGTTTTCACGAGTAAATAGCGTTTACCGCCATTCCCGCATCCGCTCCCGCCGTCCTCGCCGCTCCCACTGTGTTTGAACACTCACGGTTAGCCTCCGTAATCCGTCATGTTACTGCTGCACAAATGCCTCTCTCTACTGTCCGTTGGTATTGTCCAGCTCGTCCCTCTTTCTCTACTCCAACTTTTGGCCTCTCCTTGCCCCTTCTTCGATGGTACTTGATTATATTTCTTTTACTCAGTATTGGCCACGTTAATCGCGGCGTCTGTGGCGTCTGTTATGTCTTCTAAAGTGCAGGTGTTGGGACACTTATTCGGACACACCAGCAAGTGGGACATCATCTAGTCGGGAGCACTGCAGCATTCACGCTGTGTGTACTAAGGATCTTCAATTCCCTATTTTGCCAAATTGTGTTTAGAACGATCTACTTGGTTGCTTGATGCTTTCAAACAGGGCCCGGCAGTCTCGACATAGTTAACAACAAAATCGCTAACTTTCGATTGCTAATTAATGACGAATAAATTCGGTTGCAATAATGATGCTTGCAAGAAATGTAAGTCTTTATATCCAAGATGCGATTCTCGCATGCATCGTTATTGCAACCGAATGTATTCGTTAGTAATTAGCAATCTAAAGTTAGCGATTTTGTCGTCATCTCTGTCGAGACTGCCGCACAGAAGGTTTTTTTTTCAAATCTCTCCTCTTTTGGAGGTCCAGCTCGTCCCGCGATCGCCCAAATAGCCAACTCGTACTCTCTACTAACAAGATGCTATCTATTTCCGGCTTAAAATATTGAAGCAAACTATGTAATGATTTTGATTTCAACTTTATTAAACACTAGCTGACGTCCCGCGGTTTCACCCGCGTAGTTCCCGTTCCCGTGGGAGTACGGTAATAAAATATAGCCTATAGCACTTACGAATAATGTAGCTTTCTACCAGTGAAACAATTTTTAAAATTGGTTCATTACTTCTGGAGATTACCCCCTACATACAAACTTACAAACAAATGTTACCTCTTTAGATTAGTATCGATTGAGCAGAGTGCAGTGGTAACGATCCTATAACTTACTTATATCTCAGTGGTCACTTGTCTATAAGTGTCATCAGAGTTATGCCCGACACGTCACCTCGAGTAATTCATCAACTCGTCCCACATGCCTACGGCCCATTTGGGACGGGTTGATGAAAATCAAAATAAATAATATTTTATACAAAAGATCACGACACATTCACACCTGTTTCAAATATTTTTGTTTTCACAGTATCGACTCGTTATCGATGCTAAAGTATCGTCAAATGAACAAACTAAGGAAGTAAGTAAGGAATATTAACACACGTTTTGTAAACGGGAGAACAGAAGACAAGACTGACAAAATTGATGCATCACTTAAACACAGTTGATCCTTTTTGGTTTGTTCATAATTTTATCAATATTAGCAAACTACATCTCTCAGTTATTGTACCGAAAACGGTACAACTCGTACTAAGCTAACTTAAACCTCATTTTTACTTTAACGCAAAATATGGCTCTAAATCCTATGTTCCCAACCAATGGTAGGCCTCAAATTATGGTCCGCTTATGGTGTATATTATATAAGTGCTGTAGAGAAAAATAAAAGTTCTATAAACTTACGTCAAGAGCACGTAATCTAATTAGAAATTGAATCTACTTGACTATAAATATTTATGTGATATAGTTACAAACTGGTATTTTGTATGCCTACGTTGTGTAATGTTTTATTATGTTGTTTTCATTACATGATAATATTTTAATTAACGCGTACTTAATACATAACTTTTCGGTGCGTATTTGGTTTTTTTCCTAGGACATCAAGAGATTTGAAAGTTACAGCCGAGGGCTAAATAATAACAGCCGCTCAGGTCAATCTTTAGGATAAGCCGTGCTTGCCTAGGTTGTCTTTGGATGGGTGACATGAAGGCATGGCACCCATTACATACCGAGTTTCCTCCGTGCCTCAGAAAGCACGTTAAGCAGTTGGTCCCGGCTGTCAATTGAAGATCTTTGACAGTCGTTATAGGTGTGTTTGGGTCAGTGGCCCAAAAGTCTTACCAAGGGGACATGTATTACCCAGTACTAACTGGGTTGTGGAGGTCAGAGAGGCAGTCGCTCCATGTAAAATACTGGTATTCAGCTGCATCCGGTTAGACTGGAAGCCGACCCCATCATAGTTGGGAAAAGGCTAGGCAGATGATGACGATGTTTACATTTATTTATTTATTAATTAATAAAGGTTCATCAACAGCTTCTGTGTACAGCATTTAGGTATACATAGGTTTTACAGTCTTGGGCGCAAATTATACAGAAAAGGCATACGGTGAAGACGCGGCGCAGGCGCAGAGCAGGCGTGGAACAGATAAGGCACGGACGCGTTTTAAATTATATCAAAGAGGCGAAGAGACGCCGCAACTAGTCATTATACAGGCTGACTTTATCGTGATAGAATGTCTTCCTCTTCAGACGACGAAGATGCGCTTCTTTGCTGCAACTCATTAACGTGCAGAGACATCGAAGATATTGAAAGAAAGAAAGAAAGAAAACATATTTATTTGGCTTAATATTGGGTGCACCCCTTTCTTTTTTTTCGGATGGGTAATCATCAAATGACTCCTCCCGCTCTGGGCGGAGCAGGAGGGAGTGTCAGACTTTTACTGACTAAAACCCATCCATGTTCCTTCATCGCCCTTTGTGTTTCGGGGCCATTGTATCTCTTTCGAACAGTCCCGCAACCCCGGCAGGCATCGGTCCTTACGGACCCCTTCGTTTCGTTTCGTTTCGTGTGACCATTTGTGGCAGATTTCTGCCATTTTGGCAGATTTGGAACCAAAATTTAAGCTGTGGCATATTATGCTGACGACTTACAAATGTTGCAGATTTTGGCAGATTTCAAAAGTTTTAATGAAAATCATTACTAATTTTAAATTACATTACATTATAAATTTGCAATAAAAAAATTAATTATGGTAAATGTAAAAATATTTAGTAGAACATTATTTCACAACTAGCTGACCCGCGCAACTTCGTCTGCGTCACATGAGAGAGAGAGAGAGAGAGGTTTAGAGAGAGTGTGAGTTATCCTTAAAAGATAGACACATCGCTATCGCGGATTTTTTTTAGAAAGTTTTAAGAGGAACAATTCCCTCATACATGATTATTGCGTAACTTTAATCGTTTAGGCAGCGGTCGCAACGGAAAATCTAATTTTCCCTGTTTTTACAACATTTATTTATTTATCATTGATGCTCCGATCCTTTTAGTTGTAATAGCGTGATGTAAGATAACCTATATATAGCCTTCCTCGATAAATGACTATTCAACACTACAAGTTGTTTTTAATTCGAACCAGTAGTTCCTCTAATTAACGCGTTCAACCAACCAAACAAAAAAACAAACTAACTCTTGAGCTTTATAATATTATTAAAGATTTAAGTGGATAGCAATTTAATTTCTCCGATATATTTAGGTACATTAATCGCTAAAATAATCTACTTATGTTTTACCACAGAACATATATATGTTTTACCAAATAAGAGTTTCCTTCGACAGTCTTACCTACGTCCTCATCCTTAGACACTCGATGACAGTCACACTCTAGCTAGGTCGAAAGTTCTCATCAAAGGTGCAGAAAATCAGCCCAAACACGATTTTTCAATTTTAAATGGGACCATCTTTGAGATGTAAAGTAAGCGTCAATAAGTTCAGAGGCACGCTAAGGATTGTATTGCTGTGAACGCACGGTCGAGCGTCCGTGCACGGTAATATTATGATACAGTACTTTGACTCGGCCGCGCATGATAGAAATAAATGCCTACAGCCGCGCGGTACGTAAACATGCGTTAGGGCTGCCCGTCTCCAGCATTTTAATTACATTTGCCTACTTTCTGTTTCTATTTAGTTTTGTGATTGTAAATATCCTTTTTATATAAATAAATGAAATACTTTGTATATTGAATAGGAAGTGTTCAATAAAAATGCGTGTTGTTTTTTGATTGGTAGATTTAATTAAAAAAAACATGTTTTTGGTGCCGATTCCCTTGTTTACAAACTAAACCAAATTTAAGTTCAGTGCATCTTTTTCTTTCTATTTCATTAAGAAAAGGACAGAAGATAAATTTTAGTTATGTTCTGTCAAATTAATCAGCGCCATAAAAGTTTTAGACGCGATTAAAAAGTTGACTACTAAAATTACATCAAATTACGTCAGGTGCTGACTAATTTGACAGGATTAAACTAATATTTATCTTCTGTCCTTTTCATAATGAAATAGAAAGAAAAAGATGCATTCAACTTAAATTTAGTTTAGTTTGTGAATAAGGGAATCGGCACCTTTGTTTGAAAAACAAATCGGGCTTATAAATTTGCGACCGAGAAATATTTGCGCCTCGACTGAGTCGTACGAAATGCTTTATTGTTAAATTTTAAAGTATAGGCACCGAAGTTTTAACACAAGCGTAAGTAGGCAGGTACCTACCGTATCATGATTCATTCAGAACCGCATTTAGCTACCTATCGCACTCGTCTCAATAACTTTCCGTTACTCTATTCGCTTTATTTATTACCAAACACCTTTTTTTTCGTGAGTTAAAAGGAAATACTTATCCATTAAAAAGACACACATTATGTATCTACCTAATAGTAAGTAAAATTATTTTATAGTCTTACCTTTCAGAGTTTCCGAAGAAAAACTTATGTCTGGATGCGTTATTGACGAATTCATACAACCAAAAACAGCACAATATTTCCTACTCGTCATATAAACTGATTTTTAGAGAAAAAATCGCGCGGTTATGTGAAAAAAAACAACACACCGTCTGTTCGACACTGCGGTACAGCCGTGACTGTCTGCGCCCCAAGCGCACCCCAAGATCGAGGCGCGTAGGTATAGCTCGCGTTTCGTCCGTTTCTATGAAGTTGGAGTACTGTATCATAATATTACCGTGGTCCGTGCGTCTGTATGTGTAAGTGGTCTCAATACAGTACGCACACCACACCACAGCCACAGAGTTCGCCCAATCGCATGTCGCGCGTCACACTCCACCACAGAGTACACTGTATATATACTCACTCCACGAAACATAAGAATACGCAGCAAACCTTATTTGTGTAGCGACCTGTTCTTACCATTGGATAGCTAAAATTCACGTATATTTACCATGTGTTGATAGCTGTTGGGGTAATCAGTAGGATTCACGATCAAAGAGATCCGATTTCGAATCCTGTTAACAACGTGGGGTTTTTGTTTCTTGGTAACATTAGTTATTGGTTCATTATTTATTTTTTATAAGAATAAGTTAAATATTAGTAAAAAAAAAACATAGTAATATTATTCAACTATTTATTTATTATTTTAGTTGTTCGGTGTTGGAAGGTGGAAATAAAAAAGTCGTGGTGAATGATAACAGAAATGTTTATTCGTTTTATTTATTTATAAAATTAACAAACTTTCATGATAATTGTAACGTCACATTATGTAAAAAAGTTCTCTTGTAACCGATCATAAGATTTTTTATTGTATACCGGTATACCCACTTACTTTCAATTCATAATAACATACTTAAGTAACAAGGAAAGGATATTCTAATCACACAAATATAACATATAGTTGATACCCACTTATTATAGGTATCGGTAATCAGCAGAGTTTATTGAAAACTAATATAAATAATTTAGACTTTATGAATATATTTTTTTGTGACGTCACAATAAATGTAACTCGTATTGAGGTCATAGTTTAAGTCTTCATTTTCCCGAAGAAAAGAAGATTGAAACTTAACCTCAATTTAAGATCATTAATATAACTACGGATAAGTTAATATTCACTAAAATATTTTGTTACACATTTAATTAAAACTAAAGCATCTAGGGATTCATTTTGTAGCATGACACCTTCTAATACTTCTACATAATTAAGTAGAACTGTTGGCGCGTGGAGGAATAAAAGCCAGTTCTCCTGGCCCTGTTGCACTTATCCATCCCCACACGATCCCCACATATTAACCATAATTCGACATGAGTCTGTATTAGGGATTATGTTTTTGTCAGACCAGCAGAGTGTTATTCTTGCGCCATAACTGAAGCCTACCCTTTTGACTTGATTTAAAAAGTCAGTTTTTTGAGTCTTCTCATGGTAGTATTCCAGTAAAAATCTAAATAACCCCGTGCGAAACGTAATCGTTCTTCTATAACTCTTTCTGTCAAGAAGGGCTTCTTAGCTGGTCTTCGTGATACAAGCCTTCAGCGTGGAGGGCACTGCGAACAGTTTGCGATGAGGTGTCAAATAATTCCACAAAGTGTCTCGTAGGTGTGAAACCATTTGTTTCTTATTCGCCAACCATATATTATGTCGTCGCTGCGCATCGCTAATAAGCGACGGCTTTCCACTTCATTGTCGACTAGCAAGGCCTTTTGATCTGACTCACAGTATTCCTCTAAAACAAAAAACAAAAAAATGATGTTAGGCAGCTATAATAAAATACTGAAGTTATCATTCACTCTGCATTTATAAATCCAATAATTAACACTAATTATTTATCTTTTATGCCTCATGATGGATTTAAAATCAATGTATTAAACCATATGTCACCAAATAAATAAACAATAACAAAGTAGGTTTTAATTTTTAATAAAAACTTTGTTACAATAATTCATAAATATAATACTCACATTAGTCCGGTTTCTTCAGATATTTGCCACTTTTATGCAGCACGATATTAGTAGCCCTCGCCTCAATATCAATATTTGCCTGCATTTTGAGAAATACCAACAACAATACCGCTATCTATTAAACCACACGTCACTAATCAAATTTAATACAACCAAACGACAACGTTCATTTCGATCAAGTAAAATATTCATAAAACTCAAGTTTACCTCACAGAAATATAAATACATACTTGACTTATTTTTCTATGATCTACCTTCTTCTAACTTTACGAAATGTGTGAACAAAGCGAGAATATTTTTCTGTCCCATTACTTCAAATGGAGTAAAAACTTACAAAAAGTCTAAAAGTAACAACGTGAGATTTGAACTCACGGCTTACTGATTCACTCTTAGATGTGGACGCGCCTAACCACTAGACCATCTTGACTTATATTTCAATGTTGAAATTTTGGACTACATTTACTTGAAGATGACAATGTCTATTTTCTTGAAAGTAGAAGGTCGTAAGTCAAACTAAACGTCAAGCTATTGCTTTGTGAGATTGCCTATCGACTTTTGGTCGACACTGTACCTACGCTTTTCACAAAAAAAGGATCACATGACATCCGTGTATCGGACTTTTCTGTAAAAAGTTATGCGGGGTCATACATAAAAAAATATACACTTCCTCCTTTTTGTTTCATCGGTTAAAAAAACCAAAGTTGGGGCATCTTAACACCGCGATTCAGAAAATGGAGTGAAATTAACAACGCCATCCGACGAAGATGTTAAACTGCTAAAATAGAATGCACGGAAATCATGCTGTGTAAATTTTTAGCAGCATCATGTAGACTAATCTAGAGTACCATAAACTATAACTTTTTTTTTAAAGCCGGTCAGTTTATTTAAAAGTTATCCAGTTAGCACATTTTTAGTAATTTGTACCATATTTCGCTAATAGATGTCGCTGTATGTTACATTTGATGATTCGTTCTTGTGTGAGACTGCACGAACAGACTCACGATGTCCGCGATTACGCGGAGCCCTAATCAAAATAATATTTGTTCAATCGACAAAGTGAAAACACCTATTAGATACACTTACCATCACGTTGGTACCGCGGTGATGTGACGCAGTCCTGGTCACGTCTTATCTGAGTGGGGTGTAAGTATAACTGTGGTTTGTGTGGTGTATGTGTAGTCATGCAGATTCGACAGCAACCAAGGGACGCGCGCGGCTCGTACCGTCGACTCCCGGACAAACCTTCCAAGATCCCACACGTGGCACCTTTCCCCAATGTCCAACTGAATTTTATCCCGGTTGCTAACCCAATCGGGGATGTAAATTAGTCCAGCACTGAATTTAGGAATTTACGGCGTTCAAAGACACAAAAGGCCGTCTACATAACCAACAAATTACTCGCGGTCAAGACCCAAAATGGCGAGATTTCTCAATTTTCACTCAATTATCAACAAAATATCAAACACCGAACAGGATTGCATCGGATTAACAATAACTCAAAGTTTTCAAACAATAATTACACGAAACAGCGTGTACCAAAATTACAAGCACGGAGCGACCATTATTCAACCAAAATTGCACTGACAAGCAAACGTCATCGCACAGATTCGCACAGACAACGAAACGTAATCTGTCAAACGTCAAAAAGGTGCGTTCAGAAACTTGGTGGATGAAACATCTACCCCCCCCGGACGGGCCGTCCCGTCCGCTAATCAATTGGCAGTCTTGACAAGGTTGCGACCGCTCTCTTCATAACCGATCCATCCACTAAAACCTCAGCAAAACGAGGTACCCCGTCGGTGCCAGCCACCAAATTGAGAATGCGCCCCCGGCGCCAATACAGAGGCTTAAGGTTGGCATCCTTAATAAGGACGAGGTCTCCTATCTTGGGCGGATGAGTTTTATCAGTCCACTTGACGCGCTGCTGGAGGATGTGCAGATACTCTAAGCTCCAACGCTTCCAAAAGCTCTGAGTGAGCTGTTGCACCAACTGAAACCGCGATAGCCGATTTTGGCTCACATCAACAAAAGGGTACTCAGGCAGAGCGACAAGTGGCTGTCCAATCAAGAAATGGCCCGGGGTTAGAGCCTCCAAATCGTTAGGGTCCGAAGAGAGCGGGCACAATGGACGCGAATTTAGTACCGCTTCAATGCGACAAAATACCGTAGCTAATTCCTCAAAGGTGAGAACGGTGTCTCCCAACAATCTCCGCCAGAGTCCCTTTGCCGCTTTCACCGCGGCCTCAAAAATACCCCCCCAATGGGGGCAGGCTGGCGGATCAAACAACCAAGTGACCCCTCGACGGGCCAATTTGTTACCAATGTCAACCTGGCTCTCGTTAAGAAAGTCATACACTTCCTTCAAATAGTTACTTGTACCCTTGTAGTTGGTACCGCAATCAGACCTGATCAGAGAAGGTAACCCACGGCGAGACGTAAATCTATCCAAAGTTGCCACAAAGGCCTCCGTCGAGAGGGAGGATACCAGCTCCAAGTGCACTGCCTTAGTTGACAGGCAGACAAATACGCACAAATAAGCCTTGACAATTTTACTATTGCGAAGGGTAGACGTCTTTATCGAAAAGGGACCAGCAAAGTCCGTTCCTACGCCTGCAAAGGGCCTCGCCTCATTGACACGATCAGCAGGCAAGTCTCCCATCTGGGGCTGCATCGTTGGGGCCTTAGTCCGATAGCACGGTATGCAACGGAAGACGATGCTACGAATGGTACGACGAGCCGACAAAATCCAAAACTCTCGCTGCAGAATGGCCAACAGCGCATTGCAACCGGCGTGCGAGTTCTTAATGTGACGATCAGTCACCAACAATTTAATCAAATGGCCCGCCTTGGGCAACAAAAGGGGGTGACGGACCCCATAAGGAAGGCTAGAGTGCCTCAACCGTCCTCCAACACGCAAAAGACCCATTTCATCCAAAAAGGGGTTCAACTTACTAACGGCTCCCGACAACTTAACTCTACCGGACTTCAAGGTCTCGATCTCCTTCTCAAAGTGTACGGCCTGCACAGAGCGAACCCACAGGAGGAGTGACTCCTGTCGCTCTTGAGGAGAGAGAACCGGTGACAGGCGCTTGTCCCCTGGATTCCTAGCATTGTGACCAAAACGCCTGATCCACGAGGTAACGTTCAACAATTTGTCGAGGGAGCTGTATCGATTCAACAAAATATCAGGATCAAACGGAGGGTCCTTCGTCCCAACAGCGAGCACCTTAAGCCCGGGCAAAGGATCCGACATCAAAACTGGCGTTCGAGGCCAATCATCCTCGGGGCGAGTCAGCCAATCCGGTCCCCACCAAAGGGGGTGCACAATCAGGCGGGGGGCCATGCACCCACGTGAGGCTACGTCGCCGGGGTTCAAGTCTCCAGGCACGTGCCTCCAAATCAAAGGCGTTTCGGAATTTTGTATCTGTGACACTCGGTTCGCAACAAAGACCTCCAAGGAGTGGACGGACGTCTTCAACCAGCACAAAACAATTTGACTGTCCGTCCAGGCGTAAGAATTCCGAATGTTCACAGATCCACCTAAAGTTTGAGCAACGTGATTCAAGAGACGCACAAGAAGCGCCGCCCCTGACAACTCTAGCTTAGGGATGGTCAATGCCGTCCGGAGGGGGGCCACCTTGCTCTTGGCCATGATCAGTGACAACTTCACCTGGCCTGTCGCGCTGACGGTGCGCAGATAAACAACAGCTGCATAACCGTGCGAAGATGCGTCACAAAACCCATGAAGGGTAGCAGTATAGTTCCCAGGGGGGAGGATAGCGCGTGGTAACGCGACCTCGTTGACCGCAGGAAGTGCGGATACAAATTGGAGCCAATCTTCCAAAAGGGTTTCCTGTAGTGGCTCATCCCAACCAAGTTCCGCGGTCCAAAGGCGCTGGAGAAAACATTTCGCCCAAAACAATACCGGGCATATCCAACCATTCGGGTCAAAGGTTCTCGCGACAGTAGACAATACCAGTCGTTTAGTCCAAGTGTGTGGTGACTCCAAATCGACATCATACGTAAAGGTGTCTTGGACTGGTCGGTACTGAACGCCGAGAACGGCCAACATAGCAGCGTTGTCAGCATTTTCAAACAAATGAGGGTCCTGCTTATGATCCTCTTCCACATCTTCCAACAGTGCTGGCGAGTTGGACACCCACTTACGCAACTCATAGCCAGCGGAACCCAAAATTTGAACCAACTCGTCACGCAACAGGATAGCTTCCTCAACCGTGGAAGCCCCAGTGCAGACGTCATCAACATACAAGTCCGTTTTCAAGATGGCGGACGCCCGAGGGAACCTCAAGCGTTCTCGGTCCGCGAGCTCCCAAAGCGAACGAATAGCAACAAAAGGGCTCGATCGAAGGCCGTACGTATTCGTGTTGAGCTCATAAACAACCATGGGGTCCCGGGGATTCTCTCGCCACAGGATCAACTGATAACGTCTGTCATCCCGGTGAATAACCGTTTGCCGGAACATCATTTTGATGTCAGCCACAAAGACTACTTGATGACGACGAAAAGACGTGATGACATCACAAAGGTCCCTCAACAATTTGGGGCCGGAGTGCAAGCAATCATTCAAAGAGACACCAGAGGAAGTCCGCGCAGACCCATCAAATACTGTGCGCAGCTTACCGGTGGATGCCTTGAGGACCGCGTGATGCGGCAGAAAGTAATGCTCAACTGAGCGCCAATCCAAATTTGACACCGACATGTGTCCCAAGTCTGCGTACTCACGCATGAAATCTAAATATTTCTGCCGCAGCACCGGGTCCCTGGCCATACGGCGCTCCATCGCCAACAATCTCTTCTCGGCCATAGGTCTGGACTCGCCGAGAGGTGGTCGAACTGCAACAAAAGGCAACCGTGTTACGAGCCGACCGGAACGGAGTCGACCTGTGTTGTTCTGATAGAACAACTCGCACTCCTCATGTTCCGGGTTCAAGCGGGCCACTTGCGGTGGCTCCTCAACCTCCCAAAACCTCTGAACAGCGTCAGAGAGAGCGGAGCCACACGCCAACGCAAAATCAGGCTCAGGTGGAGGGGGAGCCTTCAACACTGGGCCCATCACCGCAAAGCCAAAGATGGTCGAGACAGCCACCAAACCGTTCGGCTGCAAGACTTTCATATTACCCAACAATATTCTCCCTAGTACATCGGAACCCAATATCAAATGAGTTGTATTAGGGGAATCAAACCGGCGGTCAGCCAAATCCAGGCCTGACGTCAACCGGACAATATCAGGCGACAGCTGACGTTGGGGATGACAGCCCAAAATACTCGTCAGAACAATGGCCGAAGGAAAAAACTTGGGTCCAAACAACTCACAGGAGTGAGCCCAAATAAGGTTTGTCCCTCAACAGTCGGGATTGGTGTTTCGCCTATTCCATTAATCGTGCCTGAAAAGGCACGGACATCCAGGCTCACCCGACCCGCTAACCAAGACGACAAAAGGCAACCCTGGGCTCCCGTGTCCAAAATGGCACGGACCACAACAGAGTCCCCCGTGGGTCCCCAGACCCTGACCGATGCCGTTGGCAACAAAACCGTGTCGATCTGGGGAGGTACGTTAGCGGGGCAGGCGCCAATTTCCTAGTAATGCCTGGGCGGCGACCGATCGCCGCATCCAGGCTGGGGTCTATCCCGATGAGGATAGTAGTCAAACTCCTCATCCGCGCGATGTCCCGAGCCGCGCGCCATCGCTGGAGGGGCATATCTCACTTGACGCCTGAGTGGCGGGGGGCGCGTCTCCAAACGGGGACGTTCCGCCAACGGAGGGGAGGGAAGGCGGTGCTGGTCTGGCCAACGTCGCCTACCAGCAGCTGCATAGTCGCCTTCACGAGGGGAGGTCAATCGGCGGTCGCGCGGCTCCCGATCAACTGGCGCGGGGGGTGGAGTGCGGCGGTCAAAGTTGCAGGCCCCTCCCCGACTCTGATCCGGCGAGCGAGAAGCCCGGTGCTCATCTCCATCATACCCCCCCCTGCGCGAACCCCCATCAGAGGCTGGTCTGACAGAGCGGTTCGCGTTGGCGCACAAAACTTCAAGATGTAAGCCCCTACAAATTGAACAAGGGCGGGGGTTGGGGCAATCCCGATGAAAATGATTGCCCAAACACGAAAAGCACAGACGGCGTGCATTGGCAACTCGGCGGCGGGCACTCACGTGCAACTCCAAGAAGGCCGCGCAAGTTGGTACGCCATGTCCCGTGGCCTTACAATAGCCGCAAACAAGATTACTCTGGGTGCCACCAAAACGGGGGGCAGGGCGGCTATCACCAGGCCCGACAGTCCTAGTCCGTCCCTGGGCCCTCGGCCGAGAGGGCGGTTGGCTTGACCCCATGGCACCACGGGCGTTGTCGAGGAAACGACACTCATCCTCCAAAAATTTGACGAGGTCCTCAAAGGGGGGAAGATGGGTGGCACTATCCCCACCATACTTCTGCTCAAAACGGGACCTCAAGTCTGAAGGAAGCCGCTGCAACACTAAGTGTACCAAGAAATAGGACCAATAGTCCACCGGCAACTCCAATCGCTTCAAGGCGTTGGTTGCTGCAAGCAACGGATTCAAAAGGTCAGCACGCAACGCTGACATTCTGGTGATGGCCGGCAACCCCAAGATCTGGTCAATATGGACATCAGCCAGGCAACGTTTGTTCTGGTACCGTCGGGATAGAAGTTCCAGAGCAGTGGGATAGGCCGAGTCGGTCACCGGCAAGTGCTGCACCAAGGCTCGAGCCTCACCTCCTAGGGCTGACAACAAATAAGCCAACTTCTGGGCCGGTCGGAGGTCAGAGCGCGCATCAACCAAACTGTCAAATAGGTTCCTGAAGCTTAACCAATGGTCCAAGTGACCGTCAAAATGTGGCAGCTCCAGGGTAGGCAGTCTACCCAAAAGTCCAGGGCCTGCAACAACAGAGGTCTCTGTTTTGACCTGGGCAGGGTCCCGACTCTTCAAAATTTCCCTGGCGCGCATACTTATTATGTCACCCAGGTTCAACATCTGGTCATAATCCGCAACAACCTTATCACGGGCTGCTTGACCCAATGTTTCCAGGTCCAAGTCCAAACTCAATTCACTGAAGCGAGCAAACAAAGTGTCAACCGCACTCAATCTCGCGTTCAACTGCTCATACCGGGCAAGCGTGGCCTCTTCCAGGTCTCGACGCTCAGCGGTCGCAGCGGCAGAGGAAAACCATCTTAGCTGTGAGGTCAATCCACCAATGGCTTGGTTTACAGCTTTCAATGAAGCCATTGGGACAAATATCAAATAAACAAATTAAATTCAATTAAATAATCAACGGGAATAATTTTCCCGGACCCAACTACAATTTAAACCAAATAATAAAACTTAGTTTGAATTATTACAAGTTCAAATCCGACCCTGTACAAGCAATACCTTGTTTATACAATAACAAATTAAAGTACAAACCACAAGGGACACTACATATCATAATATATTATGTCAAACAATCTATGTTTAATTTGAGTCAGGCCGACGGCAACAAATCAGACTTCTCAATACTTTTAACTCGACAATAAGTGGTGAATTTAACGATTCAACCACGCTCTGCTACCAGTTGTGTGAGACTGCACGAACAGACTCACGATGTCCGCGATTACGCGGAGCCCTAATCAAAATAATATTTGTTCAATCGACAAAGTGAAAACACCTATTAGATACACTTACCATCACGTTGGTACCGGTGATGTGACGCAGTCCTGGTCACGTCTTATCTGAGTGGGGTGTAAGTATAACTGTGGTTTGTGTGGTGTATGTGTAGTCATGCAGATTCGACAGCAACCAAGGGACGCGCGCGGCTCGTACCGTCGACTCCCGGACAAACCTTCCAAGGTCCCACACGTGGCACCTTTCCCCAATGTCCAACTGAATTTTATCCCGGTTGCTAACCCAATCGGGGATGTAAATTAGTCCAGCACTGAATTTAGGAATTTACGGCGTTCAAAGACACAAAAGGCCGTCTACATAACCAACAAATTACTCGCGGTCAAGACCCAAAATGGCGAGATTTCTCAATTTTCACTCAATTATCAACAAAATATCAAACACCGAACAGGATTGCATCGGATTAACAATAACTCAAAGTTTTCAAACAATAATTACACGAAACAGCGTGTACCAAAATTACAAGCACGGAGCGACCATTATTCAACCAAAATTGACAAGCAAACGTCATCGCACAGATTCGCACAGACAACGAAACGTAATCTGTCAAACGTCAAAAAGGTGCGTTCAGAAACTTGGTGGATGAAACAGTTCTTATTGAACACTTTATATTCATACCTATATCTTTTGATAGAATTAACCGATTACGATGAAACAAAAACTAAGTAATACCTCAAGATGCGCACAATTTTTATGTTTAAAAGTTATCTGCATTGGTTGCGTAAATTTTACGTGATGTTTGATCATCGAAACAGACAAACAGATAAACAGACAAACAGACAAAAATTCCAAAAATGCTGGAAATGAGTTCTGTTGGTTATCCTTTAACACCCAGGCAATTTTTTTTTAATATTTTCGATGTACAAAAACGATTTTTCTACAAATTTATTATTTATTTCACAATCTGGCAACCTATGCCTTTGTTTGATACCCAGCCCCACTGACCTATTATATCGGTCAGTGCCCAGCCCAGATTACACGGCGGGATTTCGCGCTTGATCTGTTCATACATAGGTATTGTCTTTTGATTGTGGGCTGTAAGTGATAAGTCGTAGGGTTCATATTCTTGTAACCTTTCTTGATTGAGTTTTCAATCATCTTTGTTTTTACCAGTGTCTCCCTAAACACGGTAATTACCGCAGATGCACCGTAATCAAGACGTTATCTACCGTCAAGGTAACAATTTATTAAATTACCTTGACGGTAGATAACGATGAATTACTTTGTTGTATATATTTCATCGTGTACTGCTGCTTAGTCCTACAACGAATTTCACGTCAGTCAAATTATCAATTTTGTAAAGGCAACAATGTCGGGAGTCCCACAATATCTAAAAGTCCTATACCAATAAGCGTTGGCAATCTATTCTCAACCTTATTTAAATAGCAGAAGGAACGAAATTTGTAAGTGATATGGATGAATGACGTAAAATTACATTTAAATCAGTGTTTCAAGTGCATCTTAAAATAATCATAATTTTAAAGTTATAGAGGAGAATTTACGGTGTTTTTTTTTTTGTTAACGTAGTTATTATATTCATTCATTGGTAGTTTTTAGATTCATATTGTATTTTATTTACCTTTTAAGATTGCGAATAAAGATTTATTATTATTATTTTGGGAAAACATATATAGTTTCTTAGCTTTTTAGCTAGTGTTAACTACGTTAACGGGCCTATACCAAGTCAACGTAGCGTGTGTGTGTGTGAGTCGTGGGGAGAAATTTCATTTTCCTCGATTTGCATGAACTTCCTTACTATTCTGCAGGTGTTTAAAATTGCGGCTTTTTGGAGTGTTATGTAGATTGAGTCCTTGAGGTCTATTAATTTGAGGCTATGGTGGAGGTGGTTGGGTATAACACCCGTAGTGGAGACTACTATCGATACTACGTAAACTATTATTATTATGTTGATTAAAAAAAAAAACCGGCCAAGTGCGAGTCGAACTCGCGCACGAAGGGTTCCGTACCAATTATTATAAAAAAATCACGTTTGTTGTATGGGAGCCCCCCTTAAATATTAATTTTATTCTGTTTTTAGTATTTGTTGTTATAGTAGCAACAGAAATACATCATCTGTGAAAATTTCAACTGTCTAGCTATCACGGTTCAAGAGATACCGCCTGGTGACAGACAGACGGACAGACGGACAGACGGACAGACAGCGAAGTCTTAGTAATAGGGTTCCGTTTTTACCCTTTGGGTACGGAACCCTAAAAATGAAAATACGTTTATTTTTATTTTCATGTTGGTATGTTTTTGGTATTTTTTAACGTCGAGTGTGGCAGATTTTGGCAGATTTTTGGGTCCGTGTGTGGCAGATTCGCCATTTTTGAGATGGTCACACTGGTTCTCTCCCTCTCACGTTCCGCCACCTCCTTCTCTAACATTACTGCTTCGCAGAATAAGGTGACGGCGTCCCATTCCGTCTCGCTCCGGACCATGGCTTGCACCAGGGCCGGACGCGAGAGGTCGCCGCCGCCAATCACCGCTTCGAGGACACGGCGGTGCTCCGCCCACACGGGGCACACCTCCACCGTGTGCTCCACCCACACGGGGCACACCTCCACCGTGTCCTCCGGTCGATTCCCACAGTGGAAAGACCCGGGCGTTTCCTCCCGCCCGATTCGGTGCAGGAACCTCCCGAACACACCGTGTCCGGTGAGGACCTGCGTCAGGCGGAAGGTGAGGACGCCGTGGCGTCTCTCAAGCCACTCCTCAAAGAGGGGACTTATCGCCACTATCGTGGCGTGACCTGCACCCAATCCCGTGCAGGTCACAAGAGCATAGATATTTTAAAATAATGGAAAAATTATGCGAATATCCTGATCGTTTTCCTACAGTGTATAAAATGTCACTAGAATGTTTCCACATTCTATTGTCGAAAGTAAAACACGGTCTTCATTTTGCACCTACTGTATAAACATAAGTCGTGCTGCTTGCGCGCCTCTCCAGTCGCGACTGCTAGCGACGCGGAACAGGCGACGAAACGACGTGCCTGTGCCACGGCCCACGCCGCTTGAGTATAATTCACATCGTGTCGCCTACCTACATTTTGTATTGAAACGTTTTGAAGCGGCAAGATGCCTGCGCCGCGCCTTCACCTTACGAAAAATAATACATGTGGGTACGTATGTATATTATAGACTAGCGGACGTCACGACTCACGCGGTTTCACCCGCGTAGTTCCCGTTCCCGTGGGAGTACGGGGATAAAATATAGCCTATCTTACTCAGGGTGAATCATCATCATCATCATTTTAGCCGAAAAACGCCCACTGCTGGATATGGGCCTCCCCCAAAGGGGGGTTTTTGCCATAATCTCCACGCTTGGCAGGCGGGTTGGCGATCGCACTACGGTTGTTACAAAACCACAGAGGACGCTGCTGCCCATTCTCTGGTAAATCCCTTAGTCGCCTCTTACGACACCCACGGGAAGATCATATGGGATGGTACTATTCTTTACGTTCGACACCTTAAAGAACAGGGTGAATGTAGCTTTCTAATGAAAAAAAAGAATTTTTTAAATCGGCGCAGTAGTTTTTGAGTTTATTCATTACAAACAAACACACGAAAATACAAATCTTTCCTCTTTATAATATTAGTGTAGATGTAGGCTCCAGCAACAAGTTTAACTGATATTGGGTTTTTCCATCAGCAATTTCTCAGTAGCAGTCACGGAACCTGGATTTGTGCCCGATGGATGGCAATAGGCTCGCCCCTATCGTGCTTTTTCTAATAGGTACACATTGCCTCACCATTCGGGGTTTACAGGCATTATATTATGTATCGTGTTTCTTGCAAATAAAGATTACTAACTTACGTTGTCTTTTCAACAACGTTGTCTTTTTTTTATTTTGGTTTCATAGATAAATTGTTTATTATTTTTGCGAAAACAAAAACTCAAAAACGAACGAAGCGAAAACGAGCGAACGAAAAACGGATGAGCGAGCGAAACGACGAGCGAATTTCAAGAACTTGTAGAACAAAACTAGTTGTACAGCATCCCGTTGGCTTGTTCTAATAGTGGAGGTATCGGCACATATTATCGGCTCTATGGTCTAATTACCTGACAGATGCCGCTAACTGTGAGCCGAGCCTATACAATTACTGACAGAAGATTTACTGTTTAAACTAATAATAGTAGCATGTTATGTAGGTATACAGGGTTATTTGTAAAACACCAACAACCTCTCAGAACTATGTTTCTAGCATCATAATCAACAACTTTTGTTCTATGACTTTTCAAAATTCATCACAATTATACACACACCAAAATTCGACTTAGCTGGAGTATGACTGTCATCGAGTGTCTAAGGATGAAGACGTAAGGCTGTCGTGGCAAGCCCTTATTTGAAAAAACATAAGTAGGTAGATTAAAGTTAAGTATATTAAATTGTTGCTCACTTGATTAAAAATAAATCTGCGATAGCATAGGTAATATGTCTATCTTTTAAGGTTGACTTACACTCTCTCTAACTCTCACTCTCTCTCTCTCACATGTGACGCAGACGAAGTTGCGCGGGTCAGCTAGTTTTTAAATAAATAATCTAAAAAGAAGAAGAAATCATAATATAATCTACTGTAACAAAAAGATTTCGATTTTTCAAAGTGATCTGAAACTTTTTTTGATGTGTGTAACTACACACATCAAAAAAAGTTTCAGATCACTTTCAATTTAAATATTTACGTTTTGTATGAAAATCTGATGAACTAAAATATGATGTTTTTTTTTTTTAATTCATAGCACAAAAGTTGTTGATGATGTTAGTAACATGTCCTGAGAGGTTGTCGGTGATTTACAAATAACTCTGTTTATACAGTATAGCATGAAATTATTTGCAGTAGAGGATGTACAAGAAAATACCTACATATACGTAATTATTGCTGGGAAACGACATTTTTTGGGGTGAAAAATCATATTTTGTGGTAGAATTCAATGTAACGCACTCAAACATTGTGCTGATGGATGGATTGAATAGTTCGGGGGTCGTGGATGTGTTTACTTTAAGTAAAAATCGTACATTAAAAACTTGTATTAAAAAAACTTGTCAAAAAGTTGGAACTTTGACCCCCTAATATCTCCGTAACTAGAAGGTTCCCAGGTATGGTGTAGAACAAAAAAAAATATCGCAATGACGGGGAGAACAAGTGTCTTTCGGCTTCGTTAAGAGGTGTTTTACACCCTTTATTCAGTAGGTACTCACTCGTTAGGGGAAAACATAATATTTAACATACATAACATCGCGCCTTTATTCCTTGAAAGGGTTAGGAAGAGGTGTAGATACCCCATTAGGTACAACATTTGGTACACCCACATTTCTAAGTACCACATTTGGTACACCCACATTTCTAAGTACCACATTTGGTACACCCACATTTCGCCAGTTAGGTACATAATACAAAATATTTATGAAGAAAGAAAAAGTGTTTCTGTTGTGGCTTTGTTTTGACGACCCGATTGGCGACGACCCGATTGGCGCAGTGGTGGTGAGGCTGCCTTACGTTCTTAGGGTCTCGGTTTCGAATCCCGGTAGGAGCAAATATTTGTGTGATGAGCATGGACATTTGTTTCCTAGTCATGGATGTTTATAAATATGTATAATAAGTATGTGTTTACAAACAAAAAGTATCTATGTAGTATATCAACTATCTGGTGTCCACGACACAAGCTTCGTTGCTTAATGTGACACTAGATGGCGCTGTGTGTAATGTCCAGCGATATTTATTTATATTATTTATTTATGTGTAGAAATTAAAATACCTACTGTAATAGGTGCACCCGGTTTAACTGGAAGCCGACCCTACCATAGTTGGGAAAAGTATAGGCAGATGATGAGATTATCAAAATAATCGTCCCGTTATTCTTTTTCATTCCTGGCGCCAGAGTTTAATGCTGCCCATGGGCCTCTAACTTGGCTATAGGTACATGCCCTCGAGAAAGCATGCATGCTGGTTTCCTTAATCATACAATGCGCACACGAATCCAAACAATCAGAGGTTTGAACTTGAGAAATATGACTTGCCAAGTAATAGGTCTCAAGTTTTCTTCTTATTTCTAGTCCAACGGTCACACAACTAGGCTATCACTGCTTATATTTTAAGAATGTATTTCCATCCAACAATGTTTTAAGGGCCTA
Organism: Xestia xanthographa; assembly: GCA_905147715.2. NCBI lineage: Eukaryota > Metazoa > Arthropoda > Insecta > Lepidoptera > Noctuidae > Xestia > Xestia xanthographa. The sequence goes on along the minus strand of LR990660.1, from coordinate 6,497,744 downwards.
TACTACCTCAAATGGCGTAACGGAGGATCATGCTAACATGATTCTCCGTTACGCCTAAAATACTGCAGCATTAATTTTGAAATAAATATGTGGTAAAGTTGAGGATTAATGCTAAGTACTATGTGTGACGAAAACACGATTCCATAAACTTTTCTCGATAGAAAAAAAATCCAAAGTTACCTCCAAATCGAACAATAAACCGCTGGTATTCAAAAAGTACCTACTTCAAATTAGATCATGAAACTTTTCATACTAACTATATAGCAGGTCTTATGTGTTTTATATTTCCAAAAGACGAAAATTTGATTTTATGAAGAATAAAAACCACTAATTGCGAACTATTAGGATTGCAGTGACTGACGTAACAACCACTTTGTAGTGCAAGCTGATTAGAACGTTATTCTATCAGTATTTCAAACAAAGTTTGAACCACCACAAATAGAGTTGCTAATTTTGCTCGGGGAACCGCCTTAACCATCTGTTGTACTTCAAACCAAATTATTTTCATTTTCATTTGACACGAACCTAGAAAGGCAAGGTCGTTCAATGTCCCCAGCTGTTCATCCAATAAAAACTAAACTCAATAACGGATATAGCGTACACTCACAAACACAAGTATTTACTGTAAGATCTACTGCGCATGCTCTTGCGCATCCCGCGCAACCGGTCGTGCAGGGTCGCTTTCTTCTGAAGTACACTCGCGCGCAGAAGCGGTTCGTAACGCTTCGGTTTTCTAATAAGTGGTGCTAAACGTTGTGGTGGTGGGTTATTGCGTTAAGTGGTGCTGTGGGATTATGGTGGTGGACTGGGTGGGTTAATTAGGTGTGGTTGGTATGGTTTCTAGCGGCTACCGTTTTAAGTGGTGCGTTGCATCTTGGTACTCTTTCAATCGTCAAGATCGCGGGGAATGAATGGAAAAGGGACGCACAGAACAGAGAAGTGGCAGAAGAAAGGGGAAGCATAATACCCAACAGTGGCTGAAATGATGATGATGATGACTCTTTCAAAATAGGTATTTGGTGTGATATGGCGTGTGAAGAAGAACCCTCTAACGTTAATGATTACTATTGGTAACTTCTACGGATTATTTCGACAGTTATTTTATTTATAAAATACGAAAAAATATCGCAGTAACTTTAAAAAATACTTACAGATAAAAATTAAAAATATTTCACTGTAAAAATATTCATTATATATAAGTACCTGAACTGATGTTAAGGCTTAAGTCAGGGTGTACAAAACTAGAAAAAACACTGCAAAAACAAAACCTACCTGTGTATTCGGGGAATTCCCCCTTTGACTACCTGCTTGTCATTTTTTAAGTTAGATTGTCCCTTTAAAATAATAAAAAATATAAATAAAGGTGTAGGGTCAGCAAGTTTCACCGTGCCTGTACAGAGTCACCGATATATTTTATGATCTAGAGAGAAATATTAGAAAACCGTCAGCCGTCACATTTTCGCTTTCGACCAAACGTAATACCCGCCTCATTTAAATTTCCTAAGTAAGATGGCCGCCACAGCTGTTTTATACAGATTCATCAAAATAACTCGAATTTATTAACGAGTGAAATGTTTGTTTGTTAAGATAAATATGATTATGTGATTAATTCCTAATTAATTCGTCTTTTGCGAAATAATTTGTTTGTTGAATATTTTGCATGCTAATTCCACTTTCGGATGTGCAAAGAAAGGAAACAATGTATATTTAATAATTTTTTAATCGACTTCTTAAAAATTAAGAGGTTATGTAATCAATTTTTTACCTATCATCTTTTTTTTTTCGCCCATATTTTTTTTTTAAATTATTATGTACACCGATCCGATATTTGCCCTATGTCTGGGCAGGAAAATGGTGACGATAATCGACAGTTAATTAATAAGAAATCAGTTTTTTTTAAATCTTCAGAAGTACCTACCTAAATTATGTGTGAAATTATTCGTTGAGTTTATTTGATTGATCGAATTATCATAACGTGATGTGTTATTTATAATATGTTATGTATCTCTTTAATAAGAATTTCTGAACTTACGTAACGATACTGTTACCCGTGAGATACTAACTAAAATAATAGGTATTTGCTTTCTGTTAATTGAAAGTATATTCATGATAGCAGTAATTGTTTGATAAATATAAATATTGCTGGAAATTACACACAGCGCCATTTAGTGCCACATTAAGCAACGAGGCTTGTGTCGTGGACACCACGTGGATAGTTGATATACTACATAGATACTTTTTGTTTGTAAATACATACTTATTATACAAATAAACATCCATGACACGGAAACAAACGTCCATGCTCATCACACAAACATTTTGCTCCGACCGAGATTCGAACCCGGGACCCTAAGAACGTAAGGCAGCCTCACTACCGCTGCGCTATTCGGGTCCTCAAACAGATAACAGTAATTGACTGAAACTAAACCACACTGGATTAATAAAAACCCTATGATCTTACCCCCATAAGGTCTTATTAAATGTTTATATCTGTTCATAAAAAAATCAACGAAGAAATCTACGCAGATCTATATGTCAGTGATTTAATTTTTTTATTCCGATGTAAAAGCGAACTTCCGTCATTCCAAGGGACTTTTACTTTTGCTGCGACAAGATGAATTGCTTTATTTACTTACACAAGTTCCAAGGTAATCTACATAATCTTGTTTTTGGAACGGAAAAGTTGAATGACGATCGATTTCTTGTACAAATAGTTGTTGACGAAATTGAAACGGGAGAGTAGTATTATTATGATGTATTAAGTAGGATTATTATTGTTGGCAATATATATTCATAGTGTAGTGTATAATATATTATTATGTAGTTTTAAATGTACGGTGGCAAGGAACCCTTAGTGTGCGAGCTCGCCTCGTACTTGGCCGGTATTTTTTTAATGAAGTTTTCCCATCAACGATATCGCTGATAAAGTGTCCTTTTGTCTGGATCCTAAAAGCCTACAAAAGGTGTAAAACACCTCTTAACGAAGCCGAAAGGCACTTGTTCTCCTCGTCATTGCGATCATTTTTTTTTGTTCTACGCCATACCAAAGTTCAAAGGGTCAAAGTTCCTACTTTTTGACAAGTTTTTTTTAAATACAAGTTTTTAATGTAATATTTTTACTTTAAACACCTCCACACGACCCCCGTACTATTCAATCCATCCATCAGCACAATGTTTTGAGTGCGTTACATTGAGTTCTACCACAAAACATGATTTTTCACCCCTAAAAAAAAGTCGTTTCCCAGCAATAATTGTTGCGTAAAGTTACTTAGTTTGATGTACAGAATGGTTGGTTCACGACTTCGTAATGAGGTCTTTTACACCCTGTACACCATCCACCGAAATAGCTGTGTGAACATAAACACAGATTTCTGCTCATCAGTCTATTGTTTTAAAAGACCGCTATGTTGTCACATTGCAACAATTGGTATTGTCGCTCTTTGTTTTAATTCTTAGATATCGATAGTTTGTAAATGCGAGCGCCTTGCGTAAAGTAATTTGTTTATTTTTTATTGTGGAAATGTTATTACAACAAACAAATTAGTGAAGCATCCGTTGGTCTTTTAAATTTTTAGGTACTTAATGACTAAGAATAAAGAATAGCTAGACAATAAAGAATTGAAGGAGGAGGAGAAGAACAAAACCTCACTTTTCCTCTTTTTCTGATTTTGGAGAAAACAGTAAAATGTAAATAACTAACTGACTACAACATCTGCATTTTGTTTTAGTTGTGTCATTTAAAGTAGTGTTTCAGTCAATCGGATGTACCAAATGACTGATAAAAATGAAAAGATTAATAATTAATAATAATAATTTCAGATTTTAGCCGGTTCGATTCCCGGGTGTGGGAGAAGAGAATTTTCAAAAATCTTTGAATGCAGTTTGCTTTCTATTCAAAAATAAAGGAATGTTTCCTTTGAGTAAAATTTTCTATCTGCAGTATTAAGAGTACTTTCCCTCCAGGTGGCATTACAAAATTCCATCCTGTATATGTTGCTTGTAGGATTATTTGCCAAAAAATCAGAATGATCGCATGTATTTTAGTATGGCTTTTACTCGTTAAAAGAAATGTTTTGTGATAAGTTCGTGATTTTTTTTGATCGAGTAAAATTAGTTGTATTATATATTATATGTGTGCAAAATATTATCATACTAGCATATATCCTGAAGAATAAGATATATTTTTCTGGATTTGTTTATTGCAGTGAATCATATGCTTTTTTGCATTATAAAACTCGCGTTTAGCTCCAATAGTCCCCTTAATGGAACATGCCAGTAGCTTCTTAAATGCCCGTAGAGGTTACATCTCTACATACTAGAAACTGCCTATAAAAGGTACAAACACTTTCTAATTTACAAGAATCAAACACAGGGGCGTCGAATCACCAACCGAGCTTGCGATCACCAGACTACTAGGTCTGATACATAATTAGATGTTCATTTGCAATAATTATGCACAATGTTATGCATGGGTTGTCGTATGTATTTATTTTCACGGTTTACAAGTTACAAACAGGTTAGTAAGTCGATGGGGTAGTCGTGTATTTAAATTACTTTTACTGGCTAGTTATAGTAGCTTTTACTAACTTGATTTTTGCGTTGTCTACACTATATCTATAGGTACTAATATTATAAAGAAGAAAGATTTGATTTTTTGTTTGTTTGTGTGTCTGATACGATTTAACACTAAAACTACTTAACCGATTTTAAAAATTCCTTCACCAATATAAAGTCACGTCTTGACTGAGTAACATAGGCTATATTTTATCCCCGTACTCTCACGAGAACGGGAACTACGCGGGTGATACCGCGTGACGTCCGCTAGTGACATATAAATAATATTATTAAGAGTAAAGATTTGTATTTTTGTATGGAACGAATAAACTTAAAAACTACTGGACCAATTTCAAAGAAAGCTACATTCATTCTGAGTAACATAGGCTATAAATTATATTTATATCATGCAAATTAGCCGAGCTATCACAATTTTCGTGGTGGAAGTCGCATGCGAAGTGCTAACTTATGTCATAAAACGAGTATTCTTCTAGATTTGATCAACTCGAACTGCTTTGTCTTCACAAAACACCACGCTTTGTAATGCCCGAATCGGGCAAAGGTGTACCTATAGTCTGCGCCCGATAAGTAGGAATTAAAGGTCATTAACCCATTAACATTTATTCAAACACATAATTCCGAAAACAGAAATAATGACATAAACATGTCCCGAAACGACCTTTATCGTGATCCTTGACTTTGTGTAGTAATAAAAAACGATTCATAATGAATTGTCGGGGTACCTACGCAGAGAAATTAAGGAAAGAGCAATGACTTTTAATTCCTATTTATCTGGCGCAGACAATAACAAGAACACTCACATTTCGCTAGTCCCATGTAATAGGGGGCGTGTCTATTGCCATCAAATGGGCTCAAATCCAAACGCCGTGGCTGCTACTGAGAAATTCCTGGTGGAAATACACAATGATACTATGCCCGACCCGGGAATCGAACCCAGCACCTCGTGCTCAGTTGTCGCGATTGCGAGCACTAAACCAACAATGCACTCCTGCTTTGCCTTTTACAGGATACCTATTTAAGTATTCTGAAAAACTGAAATAGATTCCTATTTGGCATCTAAATAGATGAAAGAAAGAAAGAAAAAACATTAATTTGACGTCAGTTAATAAAGCACACACAATAATATAAAAAAAAAAAAACATTGTACTTAATATGTGTGCCTCACGGCTGCGCCAAAAAGGTCCATTTCAGCATTCATGCCAGACAGGTGATGCTGTCTGACGCTGGTCTTCCAATAAACCTTGAGGGGAAAGTGACGGAACAACAGTTTGTTGTAGTTTTGTTCCTACCTTTAGCCTACCAAAGGTATCTGGGAGCCGGGTTTCATCCTCCCGATTGCTTCTAAAATAAAGTTTAATATCATTGACCCCGAGTCAGACATAAAAAATATTTGTTCTAAAGCATTTAAGGTAGAATGAATTCCTAATTGGTTTTCCGGGTACTTAATTAGGTTTCACGAACTTTCAGAATTGAGATCAGAGCATCTTAATTATTAAATCGATTATTTCTTCTCTAATTCTTCGAAAAAGACTTCATCTTGACCATTGACCTAGGAAAAACGCTTCACATTTCAGATTAATGAATTTCTAAAGCTCACAATTCTGAGTCATCACGAGAATGACCTATAATGTGTATCAAAAATCAAATATTACCGTAATTCCGGGTCTCCGGTAACGTGTAAAGACGTACGGTAACTCCTACGTAACATAAAGTACGATACTACCGCGAGATAATCTTCGTTCGCGCATGTGCACGCATTCGAACACCGTCTGACGCGCCGCGACCACGCGTCTCCCGCGCAAATTGACCCGCCATTATTGTTTTTGTATTTTTTTTATAAAGTGCCAGTGCTTGAAAACTTTTTAGTGCTGTGATAAAGTTTATAATCGATTTATTATTGTTTTGGATTTGACTTTGGCCTTGTAAGTAATTTGTTTATAATATTTTTTGTTTCTTTAACGGTATGTTTTAGTAATTATTATAATTAGCGGTGATATATGCAAAGCTGTGAAAAGTTTTGCATTTTAATTTCTGAATAAACGTGTTCATTTGCTTATAATTATGTTATATATTTTCTAGTTTATTTTTCGTATTACAGAAGCTAATATACTTAGCTTATAAAAAATAGGTACTTAAATGTTATATCAACAAAACAATGGAATACTACATCGAAACTAAAGTAAACTGGATGATTTCTCTACCTGTACCCAGATTGATAACAAAGTTTCGGGCCAAATGCAGTTTTTCGCGACCTTGAAATTAAGATTAATCAGAGTGATAAAAACCACCAGTGAATTACAGTATTTCAATACAGACACGTAATTAAGTTTCTCAAAGATCTATTTTATTTCATTGAAGTTGTTCTTAAAGAGCCGTATCATTGAGAAGTTTATTGCATGGTAATGCATTTCCCCCGGTCTACTATTACTTACTACTAGGTGCTTATTATTGCAATGACAAGCAGTAAAGCTTTATGCTTTACTTTCTTTGTAAGAGGAAAATAAACTTTTTATGTTTTCTAGCGTTTTTCACTATTTCTAGTTTAGTTAAGGTGAATGTTCCGCAGGGTAGCCCGCGAAAATAAAATTTTATTACGTTTTTGCAATTTGCAGGCCAGTGCGTAAAAGACTTGTCATAGAAACTTTTTAAATTATCTTTCTTACACATTTTTGGCACTTTAAAATATTTCATAAAAAACAGAAAAAAAATATTGTGGGCCGCCTTTGTTAGGAGCAGGGTTCAACCTATCGGTGGTTAAGGCTCCAGTGATACAGCCACCTCCTAAAAAAACGTGCGGTGTCAAGAAGTACCGCTTTCTGAATCAGACCTCTGATCCTACTGTCCAACGAGAGCCTCCTCAGGTATTGGCCGAGGCTCTTGGCAATGGCAGAATTCCATTGCCTGATACGACTATTGGCAGAATGATCATTGAGTTCACAGCCCACATGGTGTCAACCTCGCGAGCCAAGTCAAGATACTTACTACTACTTGATACTTATTATAAAATAATAATAAATATCACTGGACATTACACACAGCGCCATCTAGTGCCACACTAAGCAACGAGGCTTGTGTCGTGGACACCAGATAGTTGATATACTATATAGATACTTTTTTTGTTTGTAAATACATACTTAAAGTACTTACAACAGACATCCATGACTCGGAAACAAATGTCCTTGCTCATCACACAAACATTAGCTCCTACCGGGATTCGAACCCGGGACCCTAAGAACGTAAGGCAGCCTTACTACCGCTGCGCCATTCGGGTCGTCAAATTATTTTGGTTTATAATATTTATTATCATTTTGCAGTGTTCTATCTATAGGGCCACTATCAAAAAAAAAAAAAAAAAAAAAACTGTAGTTGCTATCTTAATCAGAATCACAAATTACTAGTGCAATTCAAACCTATGCTTACATACCTAGACACCTAAAAATATGTCAAAGTTTACACCTGGCGACACAATCATGACGTCAGGGCCGTCCTCAAACAATGCATATGACATGAACGTTACATCAATCACGTAACGTTGTAACGTAACAGTTACTAGTTATTTTAAACGCATATTTATAACCGTTTTCGTTAGCAATAAGTAGTGCGTTTATAATAGAATAAACAGGTAATTAGTGTGTTGGTTGTTTGTTTGTTTTGATTTTGTAATAGACAAATGGAAGCGTAACTATTCCTATGATTTTTGGGTATAATTAGATGTTTGAGTTTACGATGAAAAATATGTGTGTGTTAATATTATAGTAATCAGTGGAACCCCAAATCATATTTTTTTTAATTAGTGGATTTGAATTGTTTCAATTTCAAAACAAGGTCAGTTATATAAAATAATAATATAACCAATTATTCAGTAACATATACAAGATGCAAGTTTCATGGTCTGAGTCACCACACGAGAGGTCTTTGCATTTAATTTGTTACACTCTGTATAGTATAGTTTTTTTTTTAAATTTAATGTTCCTATTCGCTTGCAACTCCAAAGTGTTTCCAGGTACCGGGAACCGTACGTTACGTTTTTCAAAGTTGGTACACATTAAAACAGTATTGCCAATCAATAAATCAAAAGTTGACGTGTTTAATGTATCGTTACTTCTGATCCAGGTATTGATCGGAATTATGGAGCGTATCACTCGATTTAATTCCCGTAAGAATGGATAAGCTGACAGAGTCATATTTAAAACATACTAACTAGACCGTACCTGATAATATTTTTGTAATTTTTGTCTGAAAATTAAACGAAGAACAAGACGTGGAAGTTACATTTTGTGGATGGGTTTTGAATTCACAAAATATATTGTACCTACTGTTATTTTTGTACGATTTAATTTATTAATAAGCAGATCAGGACACTTCGGGCCGATTTGGACTGGTCCGAAAAATCCGGAAAATATGGCAACCCCAGTTGCAAGTGTATAATTTTGAATTTTTGACATACAAAAACTGCGATGTTAGAAACTTAATTGGCCTTTGGACTAAGGGCCAAGTTCACCAAAAAGACAACAGTCTGATTATCTAAAAACAGCTGTTTAAAACACATTTTCGAAAATGTGTTTTAAACAGCTGTTTTTCTTTCTGACTGACTGACTATTATATTTTCGGTGAACTTGGCCCTAAGTCAGCCCTTACCTAATTGAAAAAGACCCATGAAATCCGACTGAAAGTTTTTAAGCTGTTGCGCTTTTTATTTTGCTTCTTTCAGCTTTTAAATCGCGTATTTTATAACAAATTCTATCCTACTCTCCAAATTCAACGAAATATTCTGCGAAAACGTAAGATTTTGAAGCGTCTCCCACTTTTCTCGGTCAGTTGGTTAACTGGGCGTTCAGAGTTAGTCATTAGTAAACCAATGTTAATTTTTACGTCTTAATTGTTGCCTTTTTGTCTACGAATTAAGGTTAAACTCTCCTTCACCGTTGCTTTGGTTTAGAAAGGGTAGATTTTTGGCAAAAAAATACACATTTGGAGTCCTAAATCGAGATACCTTATGCATTTTTTTACTTAGAGGTGTAAATCTTTAATGGTCGTGAATTTTGGAACAATGATACCAACAAAATAAGAGAAAATATGTACCACTCACTTAAAAATTGTGTTAAAACTTTTTCGTGATCACTCAACATAGATTTGACAATACAAACGTAATATACATAGATTCTTTAGCATATTTACAGTAATCGGAGCTAAAATAACATCATATCTGCTATTAATTTTACGCTGAATACAAATCTACATTAGCAAGCACAAAAAATATTTGTACCTACGTACTTTATTGCAATAAATCTTTCATTGAACCATCTACACTTTTTACTTTTACTTAAATCGAAAATCCCATGGGAGCTTTGGAGTTCCACAAAGACAGGCGGGAAAAAAACCAAAAGAAGTAGAAAAATATGTGTTATATTTTTATATGACAAAGTGCGAAAAAACAAGGGAGAAAAAACTAAGGAAAAAACATATTATCTCAAATAATAAATGTCATTGTTGACATTATTTACAATATTACAAAATTTGACAACCTTATAAATAATTTACCGTTGACATGTATGAAAAATAAATTATAATTGATTCATTATTGATTATTCATAATACATTGAATTCTTATTATTTACTCGAACCTGACTTTGTATTGTATTTATATAAATCCAGACGTATTACTAAAAAAACAATATTTGTACACCGTTTTCAATTTCATAGAGCTCAACTAAAATGTATGAATAAGACTTTTATTTTAATACCAGTGTTCACAAATAAAGATGATTTGATTGCTTTTGATTAGACAATAATTAGGTTGCTTGCAACAAAAACTTATCAACCACTCCACAAAGCTCCATACAAATAAAAATGCCTCATAATTGCAGTAGTACAAAAACATGGAAGACGTGTGCGCACTGCTCTGTGGTTGGATCTAAACCTGATGGCTGTTGCTAGTAACTGGAGCGTGCCACAACGTTTTTAGCTGCTCCGTACTTTGTTTAATTGCGATGAAATTCTGCTAGGCTGTGTCTGTGTTGTTTTAATTTACGTAGCTGTTATTGTATACTGTAGTTCAGACTATGGGTTCCACATTTTATTTATTTATTAAAACTTTACGCACAATTATAAAACTGTACAAAGGCGGACTTAATGCCTTGGGCATTCTCTACCAGTCTACCTTAGGGTGATGCAGAGGCAATACAGAGTAGGTGCAATAACAGAAAAAAACCGGCCAAGTGCGAGTCTGACTCGCGCACGAAGGGTTCCGTACCATTATTATCAAAAAACGGCAAAAAAATCACGTTTGTTGTATGGGAGCCCCCCTTAAATATTAATTTTATTCTGTTTTTAGTATTTGTTGTTATAGCGGCAACAGAAATACATCATCTGTGAAAATTTCAACTGTCTAGCTGTCACGGTTCATGAGATACAGCCTGGTGACAGACAGACGGACAGACGGACAGACGGACAGACGGACAGATGGACAGACGGACAGACAGCGAAGTCTTAGTAATAGGGTTCCGTTTTTACCCTTTGGGTACGGAACCCTAAAAAGACTACATTTACAACAATATTTTGCATTGTTTGTTAATGTTTTGTTTCTCTACTGGCTAAAGGTCTCCTCCATATTGTCTGCCTACGTTCAAAAATAGGCTACGTGCAGGACGCTGTTTAACCTTTTCATCGCCAGTGTCACATATACGTGACAAGCAAACGCGTGCCCTGTATGCCAAACGACACAAATATGTGACAAAATAGAAGGTGAAATAGGCTAGTTTCCACCATCAATAAATTGCAAATCTATTTAGTCTGTCAGAGTATTGGAAAATAATGGACACGTATTTTTTGTTTTTGTAAATCAATGAATATTGACAAAGATAACGTATCAAAACTCGAGAGTGGGGGCTCGTGACGTCACAACGCACTAAAAATTATAGCACGGTGTGACGTATTGAGAATTTTAAAAGCGTCTTATCTTCGTCAATTTTGGTTTACGGAACAAAAGAAAAAATACGTGTCAAATATTTTTTGATAATCTAACTGACGGACTAATTAGATTTTTTCAGGACACAAGCCTATTGTGGCTTGGCGTGGAGGGTACGCGAGTGCGTTTATGCGTTAATTTCCGGCGCATTAAGGTAACAATTCGTTTTTTTTCCCTCTCATAGAGAGGAGGCCGTATGCCAGCAGTTGGAACATTAAAAGCTGCTAGATTTTTTCCGGAAGTCATTCATTTCAAGATTTTAAAATTTTCAATTAACATCTGACATAGATACGGCGGTCGTTAATTTACTAAAAAAACACCTCGACACAAAGTTTACGCAATCGACCGGATAAAGCGACGACATTGAAAGTTTCGCAGATTCACGCACTTTTTACACATTATGCATAATGACTGGAGAACCTTGGTGGCGCGAGATTCCTTTCTAGAGCATAGCATTAACTGTTACAGTTAGGAATATAACATCACGCCTTTTTCCACGGAGTAATAAGCAGAGATGACACACCGTACACCAATCAAATTTCGCAAGTTATGTTCCCTGCACGTTTCAGGAGGCGTGCCTTTTGCTATCAACCGAGTACAAATTCATACTCCATGGCTGTTACTGAGAAATTCCTGATGGAAAAACTTGATAACAATTTGACTGACCTGAGAATCGAAACCTCGTGACCAGCTCAGCAGTGGCGATTGCGAATACTTGACCTAACGAGGCAGTCAGTTGTGAAGTCCAATGTTATAGGGGCGAACCTATTGCCATCAACCGAGCACAAATTCAAATTCTAGGTTGCTACGGATTTAATTCAATTCAATTCATTTATTCCATAACGATTTTTACATCGTGTCTGTATGTCTATAACTAAATTAGGTACCTATATCAAACAAAACATAATTAAATAAAAAATTAGTATAATAATAAAAAAACAGATTTAAAAATTAATGGTGTCGATTCTGTTGTGCACAAACTAAACTTAATTTAGGCTATTGCTATCTTATAATAAAAGGCAGTGCGAGAAAAGGATAGAGCTATGAACTAAGTTAGAGATGTCAAACTAGTTTATGCCTTGCGCTTCACCGTGTTTTTAGTCGACATGTTTTTACGTGCACCCTTCAATTGTATGGAAATATTAGTTCGAATTAAATTTGACAGCTCTAAATTACGTCCGTCTCTTTCTCGTTTTTTTAGAGAGAAAAAGATAGCAATAGCCTAAATTAAGTTTAGTTTGTGCACAACAGAATTGACACCATTGTCATGGTGTCAATTCCTAAAATACAATAAAAATGCCCATTTCAAGTCAATAAAGAAAATTACACTTTCGAATTTTGTATCAATTTATTATTCATCAATTGAATATAGACACATGTTTAACAATAACCGTTTATGGGTACTCTGAAAACCACTTGTGTATATATGTTGCTGATGGAAAACTCAATAATATATATAAATATAATATAATTTATTATAAATATAATATAATATGTAAAGGCCTTTCATGTTCGGCGGCAACCTCTCGCGTCCGGCCTTGGTACATTTCATGGTCCGGAGCGAGACGAAATGGGAAGCGGTCACCTCCTTCTGCGAAGTAGTCCTAGCGAAGGAGATGGTGGAATGTGAGAGGGAGAGAACCTCACGTCCCAGCCGCCGCGGGAGACGCACCGGCCACCGTAGGCTTGGGCCTGTGGACGGTGAGCTATGGGCTGGGCTAGCTCGCCGTCCATCCGTCTCATGACGACAGGCCGTGTCGACGGCGCGTTTGTGTTCCACGCGCGCCTCAAAGAGAGTCAGCAAAAGGAAGGGGTCCGCAAGCACCGATGCCTGCCGGGGCTGCGGGGCTGTTCGAAAGAGATACCGTGGCCCCGGAACACAAAGGGCGATGAAGGAACATGGATGGGTTTTAGTCAGTAAAAGTCTGACACTCCCTCCTGCTCCGCCCAGAGCGGGAGGACTCATTTAATGATTTGCCATCCGAAAAAAAAGGCCTATCATGTTAAGTCGACTTTCAAGTCTAACCGTATTTTGCTGAATACCAGTACCTACATTACGTGGGGTGACTGCCTAAGTGTCTATCTGACCTCTGTAATCGCAGTTACCGAGTAAAATGATGGCTCTGGTTGTCAGACTAGGTTACTGACCATCCGTAATGACTGTCAAAAATCTAAAATGCCAGCTGTGATCAACTTCTTATCGTGCTCTCCGGCACCGAGGCGTCTTAACCCGTTATCGATGGTCACCCATCCACGGACAAGCCCCGGCAAGCGTGCTTAACCTTAAAGATAAAATTGTGTGGCTGTTATTATTTAGCCACGAGCCCCCGTTACAGTTATTATGTGAAATATTATGGTGCGAACATGTGTGTTAATTAACCATTTTTAACGTGTTCATGTTATGCTGTAATTAGTTACCTACGTGTAAGTATTTCAACTGCTGCAATGTTATTTCGAAAGGGTATACATACAATAGGTATTTGGTAACAAATACCTATAGTTACTCTTTCGTAAGACAGCCTCATTATTTTTGATTTTGTTAATCAATATCGAATTTTTGTTTGTTAATCAATAATTACCGAATCAGTTTTTAATGACTACTACGGATTCATAGGCACTCGAAGTCTCGACTTTCCGATCCCGATTTGTCGGAAAACCTGTTTACTTTTCAAAGTTGATGTTGTTGATATTTTTGAGGAAAGTTCTTATAAATATTCGAGATTTAACGAATTGTATAGGGAACGTGCACAACGACGGTGCTGCCAACTGGCGTCGCCAATCCGAATCTTGTGCTCTATTAATGCTTGACATTGACTTTTCTAACAAGTAAACAAAATTAATTTTATAGTGAAAATTAATTATCTAATCATAATGCATTGTTGCATTTCTAGATGTAGGTACCAATACATCCACAAAAATGAAAATAAATGAATTAGCGTAAAATTCTATTACTTTCCAAAGAATACTACTATCATACCATGTTTTGGTGAAAAACGCAAAAAATGGATAAACGCAGTAAAGAAAAATATTTGAAAACAACTTGTTTTTGTTACACTCTGCATTGAAAAGGCCCACAAAATAAACCGTTCATGCAAACATACCAGAACCATTTATACTTCACCATACACGTGTTATATTAGACCTCACTAAAGTTCACACCAAATATCCCCTCCACATATACTCAGAATATAAACATGGTTATACCCACAATAATGTTTTTAGTCGGCTGCACTCCTTTGGTTTTTTAAGTTTTGTATATAAATGCTATGGACTGCATTTTATTGATTGCTTCATCAAATGATTGTGAACTAATTGATTTATTAGAGCCTGGAGATACTGTTCTCGCTGATAAAGGATTCCCTTCCATTATAACATGTGTTGAAAATAAGAAAGCTATCTTAGTTATGCCAGCCACCATGTCTTCATACATGGATACACCACAATTTTCATCAGAAAGTAAACGAAAGATATAAAATTCATATTATTAAACATTTATATTACGCTGACGATCGTTATTGATAAACCGGAACTCATATTTTATACCTTTTAGCATATTCAAAAATAATATAATTGAAGAGACAATTTTGTCTAAGTAAATTGAAAGCACGAGAAGTGATAAGTTTCCTTTTCTGTCCGCATAGTGTCTCTTTTGTCGATTAGTGCTGCCACCTATAGTTCCTGCACGTTCCCTATAAACTTTCGATGCTATGCAACATCTCTAAAAAAAGAACACTGTTGCCGATTCTGTTGTGCACAAAATAAACTTAATTTAGGCTATTGCTATCTTTTTCTGTCTAATAAAACGAGGTAGAGATGGACGTAATTTAGAGCTGTCAAATTTAGTTGATATTTCGATACAAATGAAGGTTGCACGTAAAAACATGTCAAACTAGTTTGACATCTCCAATTTAGTTCATAGCTATAGCAATCCTTTTCTCGCATTGCCTTTTAGTAAAAGATAGCGTTAGCCTAAATTAAGTTTAGTTTGTGCACAACAGAATTGACTCTACTTACTTTGTATTATGACATAACAAAACATCACGCCTGCAATCCAGAGGTTTAGGCAGAGGTGTACTTAATAATACACCCATATTTCTCCAATTATGTTAAAGTCCTATGTAATAGGGGGCGATCCTATCGCCATAATCCAGACTCCATAGACTACTGAGAAAGTCCTGAAGGAAAAACCCAATAACATTGTTTCCTGACCTGGGAATTGAACCCAAGAGCTCATTCTCCGCAGTCGCAATTGCGACTACTACACCAAGGGGCAGTTACTTATCTATACTAATATTATAAAGAGGTAACATTTGTTTGTAAGTTTTTATGTAGGGGGTAATCTCCGGAAGTAATGAACCAATTTCAAAAATTGTTTCACTGGTATAAAGCTACATTATTCGTGAGTGCTATAGGCTATATTTTATTCCCGTACTCCCACGGGAACGGGAACTACGCGGGTGAAACCGCGGGACGTCAGCTAGTTATGAATACGTTTAAATTTCCTTTTCAACGTTGAAAGTTGAAAACTAAACCGCCAACTTTTATTATTTGAGACTAAACATGAAAATCTTACAACATTTGCAGCGTGAATTTAGACTTTTCTGTATTAATGAAACTGAGGCTGCAAAGCAACGGGCTGCGGGACTGTTCGAAAGAGATACCGTGGCCCCGGAACACAAAGGACGATGAAGGAACATGGATAGGTTTTAGTCAGTAAAAGTCTGACAATACCTCCGCCCAGAGAGGGAGGAGTCATTTGATGATTTCCCATCCGAAAAAAAAGGCAGCAAAGCAAAGCAAGATCAGCAATTGAAGACCACCAAAAGCAACATCACATCTATATCTATACTAATATTATAAAGAGGTAACATTTGTTTGTATGTTTGTAAGTTTGTATGTAGGGGGTAATCTCCGGAAGTAATGAACCGATTTCAAAAATTCTTTCACCATTAGAAAGCTACATTGACCCTGAGTAACATAGGCTATATTTTATCACCGTACTCCCACGGGAACGTGAACTACGCTGGTGAAACCGCGTGACGTCCGCTAGTCTATATCTATACTAATATTATAAAGAGGTAACATTTGTTTGTAAGTTTGTATGTTTGTATGTAGGGGGTAATCTCCGGAATTGTTTCTCTGGTAGAAAGCTACATTATTCATGAGTGCTATAGGCTATATTTTATTCCCGTGCTCCCACGGGAATGGGAACTACGCGGGTGAAACCGCGGGACGTCAGCTAGTCTTAAATAAAGTCATAAAAATTACAAAAGCATGCCATCAACGGTGCAGTGATTCAATTCAATGCTATTATTCTCTAATGGATTAAGAAATCGTTGTTTTTTGTGTCTATGGTGTAACTTTATGTCATGGGTGCTATGTCGCGTGACATGTCACGTTAAAATGACACTTTCGCCTTTAGCAGTCGTATGGAACGCGTGTCAAATACGAGGTTTCTTGATACTTGCGAGTATTGAACTCGTGTAGTGACAAAGTCCATTCATAGGATTTAAATTGGCAATGTATTAGTATTGCGGTTATAGGGTTTGTACTTAAAATGTCACTTACGGGATATCTTCCGTGATTATGTATCTCTATTTATTTAAGCTTCATGTACAATAGTGGTACATAGGCGGACTTAATGACACAAGGCATTCTCTACCAGTCAACCTTTTGGTTAAATAGAACAGCATTGTGATACGGTACAAAATAATATCTAAAAAAATAAACTATATTTCATACGAGACCTCACCATGCCACGTAAAACAAGTTAAATCGTTGGCCCCGGCTGTCATATTTTGTAGATCTTTGACAGACGTTACGGGCCGAATATGGCCCGAAATTCTAACAACCAGTCTTACCATGAGGTATGTGTTACCCTGTATGAAGGGTGTGGAGGTCAGATTGACAGTTTCCATTATTAAATACGTGTATTCAGCTGAATCTGGTTGAACTGGAAAGTTAATCCCAACATTGGGAAAATGCTAGGAAGATGAAGATGCCATAATTTTTCTACATTTCTTGCTAACAGTACCAAGCTAAATATGAGGAGCTCGTGGCTAAATAATAACAGCCGCTCGGGTCGATCTTTAGGTTAAGCCGTGCTTGCCTAGGTTGGTCTGTGGATGGGTGACCACCCATTACATACCGAGTTTCCTCCGTGCCTCGGAAAGCACGTTAAGCTGTTGGTCCCGGCTGTCATTTGTGATCTTTGACAGTCGTTACAGGTAGTCAGTGGCCCAAAAAAAGTTTGACAACCAGTCTTACCAAGGGGTATCGTATTACCCAGTACTAACTGGGTTGTGGAGGTCAGATACGCAGTCGCTCCACGTAAAATACTGGTATTCAGCTGCATCCGGTTAGACTGGAAGCCGACCCCAATAAACTTGGGAAAAGGCTAGGCAGATGATGAGTACCAAGCTAAATATTTAAGTTAAACGAATACACCTCGTAGCACCGCATAATCGCGGATCGATTAAGTATAGCGGCTAAAACCGCAAGGAGTCCTAGATCGGAACTCCTTCGTCAAGTCTTACATATCGGTCAGATGGTCAACCGTCGGTAAATATTGAACATAATCACTATTCACTCTTATTTGATAGATTTTCTTGGAGAACCAGAGTCTGTGTCAGCTTAGTGAGGCTGAGCGATGGGCTTTAACGATAAGGGTCAAAATGTTGATTCCGACGGTGATTATGATCGATTTCTTCTTTATTTATTCCTGACATGCACTTTGCTATAATCGTTAAAATGTAATTGTAATTTTTTGATAAAATTAATTATTTCTTTTCTATTTTTATTAAGTAGGTACTATCGAGGACACTCCCGCCTGACCACCACTAAGCTTATTTTTGCTTGCACTCGCAACATAGGAACGCTCTCTAGCCCCGCCCCGTTGACTTTGTATAGAAATAATGAGTGAAAAGACACCGAATCGGCCGAGCACACTGACGACGCACGCCCAACGAGAGATATTGTTATTTTGCGCGCCAAAGTTGACGCTCTCCTAATATTCCCAAACTTTAAGGGGGCGTGGCTCGGCGCCTCCGCATGATTTAAGCGAAAAAAAATTAAACTGGTCAGGCGGAAAAGACCCCGATAGTACTTATTTAAATTGACATATTGTATCCATTGACATACTTAACATCGTAACCTTGTGACATTTGTTGTAATAATAGTATATTTTCTATTTTATTGTGATTTAAATGATCTGACATTAATTTATAAAATGGAACTATAATAATACTCTAATTAATTGTTGTTGTTATTTAAAATTATATTAATTTGATTATGATTTGCATGCGCAAGAGACGGCAGAATATGGAGAACTAACTTCTATGACAAGTCAACATCTATGTACCAATTTGTATACCCATGTTTGCAAAGAAATAAATGATTTGATTTGATTTGATTTGACGGTGCTATTTTTCGATTTAATTGTTTTTGCATGTGACATTTGTATGTTGACCGCCTGCTGAGTGTGAGGTCCTAGGTTCGAGTCCCGGGGCGGGCAAAGTGTTATTGGGATTTCTATCAGGAATTTCTCAGTAGCAGCCACGGAGTCTGGATTTGTGCCCGGTTGATGGTAATAGGCTCGCCTCTTATTAGGTACATGGGACTTAAATCATGCCGTGTGGTATCCGGCAGAGTAGAATAGAACCAACCCATTACACTCACGTGTGTCGTATAAGGCGACTAATGTCTGAGGCAGAACACCTTGCGCCTCCGTAGACCAGAGAATGGGCAGCAGCGTTTTCTGTTAGTCTTTCATCACTGCGATCTCAAATCCACCTGCCAAGGGTGGAGATTACGGCAAATTCCTCCCATTATGAGAGAGGCTTAAGTATGTCCAGCAGTGGACGTTATGGGTTGTTGTTGTTGTTGACTTAAAACATAACTGAAAATTAAATGTAGCTACAGTTTCATTCATAAGACTTAAAAACTGTGAAAGTACTGTAGTTGCCCATTCCCTAGCGTAGATCTCTATGGAGAAGAACGGGCAAGAAACTCCATGGACACTCTTTTAAATCAAAAAAATGTTACAAAAGATTGTATATTATGTGAGAACAATGTAACAAGATGTGCACGTTAAAAGTGTCCATAGTAACAACAAAAAATACAATTAAAAAATAAACATTCAAATAAGCCATGGCAACTAAGAGATGACCAGTCACAACTGACAGCTCCCGTTCACGAACATGACGCATGGATCAGCACCATTCAACTCAACCATTTTGGAGGGAATTAAGAGCGGCCAACCCGCCATACTTTTCGCGAGAATTTTGACAATAGCTCGTGCGTGATTATGCCGTTGTTAGACATATATCTTTGAATTTTTTGAACTAATAGGTATCTTGTGGACTATATCTAGGCTTCTATCGAAGCAGAAAATAAAAATTTGTAGTGCAGCAACAAATTCAGTATAAGCCTCCAAAAATTGCTGTTTTGCACAACTTTTACCTCAACTTTGACCGTTCATAATGTACTTATAAATGTTAAAAGTAAAGAAAGCATCCTGATAGAAGCCTTGTAAATGTAGTGGAGATTCTAAATAACAAATATTTATTCCACATACTTGTAAGACTTATTCAAAAACACGTATTTCCTGGAACAAGTTTCATACATTTTCGAACAATATTTTTCGTTCAATGTCCTCGCGTTAGGCGGTATGAGGTACGCGGGAGGCAAGTAGTGTGGGTTCAGGGCTAGATAAGACAGGTGTTGAAAGAATACCACCGCTGTGGCTCTGGATGAAACAACAAGCTTTTCGACCATGCACGCGTTGACGAACGGCGGGACGGGAAGGGCCCTCATAAATGATCCAACATACGCCCCACCATCAGCGAGACATTTGAGAGACTACTCTACCATGGAAGCTCTAGGATAATGTATGTCTAATCTAATGGCGAACTGGACTATGGGATAATCAGCTCAATATGTTCCCACTGCTAGGACACCGGCCTTCTCTCTCATCAGCATCATTCTCCTCATCTCCTGTCCTTTTCTCAATTTATTCGGGGTCGGCGTAGAATGTCTTCTTCTACACCAATATTATAAAGAGGAAAGATTTGTATTTTTGTGTGTAAGTTTGTAATGAATAAACTCAAAAACTCCTGCGCCGATTTCAAAAATTCTTTCACCGTTGGAAAGCTACATTCACCCTGAGTAACACTATATATTTTATCCCCGTACTCCCACGGGAACGGGAACTACGCGGGTGAAACCGCGTGACGTCCGCTAGTCTTCCATACTTCTCTGTTATTCGTAATTTCAGCAGTCACCTTATTTCCGATCATTCTCAGAAGATCCATTGTTCAGGTTCATTTCAGACTGGTGTCACAAAATGTCTTCGAATTTTCAGTTCTAGGACATGTCGGTTTCCTCATGTTGTTTTCCTTCTCCTTTATGAGAGAGCAATGGTGATGAAATAATTTACACCATGTAAAGTAGTAAACTCCGTGGTGCTATACCATAAATAGCTCATATTTAGTATGCCAATGACTTGTCGTTTTAGTTATAGCTTCAATATACAGGCTGTTGTAATAATGTGTCTACAGCATGAGCAATATTGCTTGCGGTATAAACTAGGGATGACTGGTATGAATCGATACTTAGGTTTGATGCAAATGCAAGAATTGTATCGTGTTCATGAATCCCTCTTAAAGTCTAAGTAAAATTCCAGGTTTTTTTTCCCTCATTTTGAATTGACTCAATATGCAATTTTTGACGATGTGGTATGTTGTGATACGACCCATTAATTCTATTCGTTTATTCTGTTAGTCTATTCTATCATTCTATTCTATTAGTCTATTCTATTAGTCTATTCTATCATTCTATTCTATTAGTCTATTCTATCATTCTATTCTATTAGTCTATTCTATTAGTCTATTCTATTAGTCTATTCTATTAGTCTATTCTATCATTCTATTCTATTAGTCTATTCTATTAGTCTATTCTATTAGTCTATTCTATCATTCTATTCTATTAGTCTATTCTATCATTCTATTCTATTAGTCTATTCTATTAGTCTATTCTATTATTCTATTATATTAGTCTATTCTATCTTTTGTTTTCTATTATGTCTTGTGTGACTTTAATAAATACTTTTTCGCTCTTTCTTTTTAATTCCGATACGGCGAATGAACTGTGTCAAGGATAACATGGCTAAAAAGAGGCGAGTCGTTCGCTGATGCTTCTCTATTACTTGTCATCTCATCAGACACCTCCTTTCCTGCTATATCTTCATTTAAACAGTCCATCCATCGTTTCTTTGCTCTTTCTCTACTGTTATAGCCAAATTCATACTTGATACTTTTCTAACGCTATTCTCCTCATTCCGCCGCATCACATGCCCATACCACGACAACAACAACAGCCAATAACGTCCACTGCTGGACATAAGCCTCTCCCATGATGGGAGGAATTTGTCCATCACGACAACGTATTTGTTTATATCGATCCAAAATGATGATCCCAATTATCTGCCTATGCCTTTTCCCAACTATGTTGGGGTCGGCTTCCAGTCTAACCGGATGCAGCTGAATACCTGTATTTTACATTGAGCGACTGCCTATCTGACCTCCACTACCCAGTTAGTACTGGGTAATACAGTACCTCTTGGTAAGACCGGTTGTCAGACTTTTTGGGCCACTGACTACCTGTAACGACTGTCAAAGATCTACAAATGACAGCCGGGACCAACTGCTTGACGTGCTTTCCGAGGCACGGAGGAAACTCGGTATGTAATGGGTGGTCATCCATCCGCAGCCCAACCTAGGCAAGCACGGCTTAACCTAAAGATCGACCCGAGTGGCTGTTATTATTTAGCCACGAGCTCCTCCGTGGATTGTGTTATGTTATTCAAAGTATCGAATCGGATCGTGCATCACTAGATAAACAAGTTAATCGTATGCCAATCATTGTAGATGGTTCCGTCAGTATTTACTGACAACTATGACTGATGTTTTGAATATTGTAATGTGTTGTGAATTATTGTGTGATATAATGTTAAAGGTATTGTTGGGTTTGTGAGGAAGCTTTAATCAATGAAATGAATAGCGAATCGAATCTTCTATTATTGCGCTGAGATGGGTTATTCAAGCAGCTCTTGTTGATTTACTAAGATTTTACGGTAATAGGTAATATCCCAAGGGAGAGAAGGGAAGGGGAGAGGGGGGGGGTAGAGGGTTTACCTAATAGTACACCCACATTTCGTCAGTTATATTTTACTCCAACACGACCTCTGCGTCAAAAATGTTAACGAAGAAATTTCGGAAAGGACAAAAGCGTTCAAAAAGCAACTCGCTAATCATCCAAATTTGCTGGCAGTCAATCTAATGAACACCCAAACAGTTGCTCGTAGACTAGAAAGAAAGATTCCTCAAGACCTTCTCTGAGAGGCACAAGAATAAACGGATCAGTCACTGGACGGCTTTCATGCAAGCCATTTAATTAAATATAACCTTACACATATTGCTGAATATCTGCTAGATTGATAGATTGCAATAATGGAAAGAGAAAAAAAAATAAGTTATATTTTAAGTCCAATGTAGTAAAAGGCGAGCCTATTAGTATAAGATCCCTTTAAGAACGACCTTCACCGAGCTGGTTATTGGATGAAAAGTGTTTTATTTCAAATTAAATATGTCAAAAAATAAATTGCAAACGGGTTGTCTAAAAAATTTCAGTCCAGAATATTTTTTTATTTTTATTTATTTTTTCAACATTTCACTGGTTTGGCTAATAGACGAATTCCATACCAATCGAAAGTATGAAACCTGTAAAATATGCAAACGTTAGGTTAACCTAACATTTGCACATTCTATAGGCTGCATAACTTTTGCATATTCTATAGCCTATAGAATATGCAAACGTTAGGTTAACCGGTCAACCTAACGTTTGTATATATTCTATAGGCTTCATACTTTCAATTGGTATGGAATTTGTCTATTAAGCAAACCAGAGAAAAGTTAAAAAATATATTTAAAAAATAAATTGATAATTAATCATATTCTGGACTGAAATTTTTTAGACAACCCATTTGCAATATATTTTTTGAAATATTTAACTTGAAATAAAACACTTTTCATCCAATAACCAGCTCGGTGAAGGTCGTTCTTCAAGGGATCTTAGGCTATATTGTCATCAACCGGGCACAAATCCAGAGCCCGTGGCTGCTACTGAGAAATTCCTGATGAATATTTAATAACACTTTGCCCGACCCGGGAATCGAAACCAGGACCGCGTGCTCAGCAGTCGTGCTTGCGACTACAGACCAACGAGGAAGTCGATTCGAAGACTCGGAGTTATCGATACATCTCGTATCATCGTAAACATAACACAACTTGGCAACGTCAACATACCATGATGGATGGACGATGTGAAGGATGATATGATATGGCTCGAAACGACTGCTGAGACTGCTGAGACTGTGACTGCTGAGATATAAGGAGTAATAGAGAAGAATGGTAGAAAGTGTAGAAAAGTGGGATAAGGGCGAAAGGAGAATGATGAGGATATTGATAAATGATGTTTATTTTGCAAGTAGGTTTTTACAAACACTTTTACACGTCATTTTTTTAAACTAGATGGGGCCGGTGTTTCGTACCTGACTGAAGAAGAAACAGCCGAAACAAACTCAGAGGTCATAGTCTCTTTTGAAGTGCAGACATGTTCTTGCTCAATTCACATGAGGGCTATGCAGATTAGGTAGTGTCTGGGATGGTCTTTTGAAGAACAGATTTGAGTGGACATGTCCAATGCTTGCAATGAAACATTTGTCAGTTAACGTGTAGCTCGACTTAAACTCAAGGAGCTCAACGAAACAACGAACAATACCAAAGAAAGGACATTTGGGTACCAAAGAAAGTACATGCGACCGCATGTACTCAAACTGCCAGACAGTTGTGGGAAAAACAATCAAAAAATAAAAACCGGCCAAGAGCGTGTCGGGCCACGCTCAGTGTAGGGTTCCGTAGTTTCCGGTCCGTCACAATAAGTGTTCCCACTTATGAGTTTAAAGAATCAGACAAAAAGAAACAGAAGTCAGACAAAAAGTTGTACAAAATAATTTTGTCTTTTTTGTACAAAAACTGTTGTATCCATCAAGTTCAAAATGATTTTCCTAGAAAGTCCTTATAAAGTTCTACTTTTCAGATTTTTTTCATATTTTCTAAACTTATGGTTCAAAAGTTAGAGGGGGGGGGGGGGGGACACATTGTTTTTTACTTTTGGAGCGATTATTTCCGAAATTATTGACATTATCAAAAAATGATTTTAGAAAACCCCTATTCATTTTTAAATACCTTTCCAACAATATATCACACGTTAGGGTTGAAATTAAAAAAAAAATCGCTTCCCACTTTACATATAGGGGGGCGGCTACCCTAATAAAACATTTTTTTCCAATTTTTATTTTACCACTTTGTCGGCGTGATTGATATACATATTGGTACGTGATTGATATACATTTCAGCTTTCTAGTGCTAACGGTCACAGAGATTAAGCGAGGACGGACAGACGGACGGACAGACATGGCGAAACTATAAGGGTTCCTAGTTGACTACGGAACCTTAAAAATGTGACCCACATGGTCCCCACATTCACAATAATCAAATAAAATTAATAACAAGTTCTTTTTAAAATGAATGTCAATAAAAATCACAAAAATCATTAAATGTCACAGTGATAATAATAATAAAAAAAACTTAAAATAATATGTAAAAAATAATAAAATACTATTGTAAGGTCATTACACAATACAGTCAGATAGGCAGTCGCTCCATGTAAAATACTGGTATTCAGCCGCACCCGGTTAGACTGGAAGCCGACCCCAACATAGTTTGGAAAAGGCATGTTGATGACATACAATTTGACCATTGTGATGGAGTACTCAATAAAACAATGAGTATATGAGCAATAATATATTGCCAAATTGATGAAGGGTAATAAAACTCTAATTATCGCGTTAAGCTACTATTATAATGTTAATGGTGCCGATTCCCTTATTCACAAACTAAACTAAATTTAAGTTAAATGCATCTTTTTCTTTCTATTTCATTATGAAAAGGACAGAAGATAAATATTAGTTTAATCCTGTCAAATTAGTCAGCACCTGACGTAATTTGATGTAATTTTAGTAGTCAACTTTTTAATCGCGTCTAAAACTTGTATGGCGCTGATTAATTTGACAGAACATAACTAAAATTTATCTTCTGTCCTTTTCTTAATGAAACAGAAAGAAAAAGATGCACCGAACTTAAATTTGGTTTAGTTTGTAAACAAGGGAATCGGCACCAATATCATAGATAAATATTTAAATTAGCATTTCTATACAATTGTGTATTTGCACACACATGTTGCTTCATAGTGGCCTCTCTGTGGAGCAATAACATAAGGTGTGCATAAGGAATAAGTACCTACTATAAGCAATAGATAACATATTACGCCTGTAAGCCCCTAAGGTTGGGCAGAGATGTACCTACCGAATAGAGTTCCCACTTTATGCCAGTTATATTCAAGTCCCATGAATAGGGGGCCACAAATTACCATCAACCGGGCGCAAATCTAAATTCCTTGGCTGCTACTGAGGAATTCCTGACGAAAATACCCAACAACACTTGGCTGAATTGGGAATTGAGCCCAGGACCATATGCTCAGCAGTCACGACTGCGACTATTAATTGATGTATTTTATTGAGATTATTTAAGTTATTTTATCTTTCTAATCTGTAAATTGATGTATTTGCCATATTAATTAGCATAGCTTATGAGTGAAAATGTAAGCAAACATCCTGTTGAATCAACTTGTCAAGTTAAAGCTCTCTGGCTTAAGATTTATACTTGTACTGCCATTACCAAGGATAGAGCAGAAAGCCAAGTTAAAAGCACTATTTTTTCTGCTCTTGCACAAACTATTGTAATGGCTTAAGGGCCTTTTCAAATGGCTTTGCATGATCCTCCGTTACGCCTAAAATACTGCAGCATTAATTTTGTAATAAATGTATGGTAAAGTTGAGGATTAATGCTAAGTACCAATTGTGACGAAAACACGATTCCATAAACTTTTCTCGATAGAAAAAAAATCCAAACCGCTGGTATTCAAAAAGTACTTCATATTAGATCATGAAACTTTGCATACTAACTGAACTAACTATAAAGCAGGTCTTATGTGTTTTATTTTTTTAGTCAAATCAATAGATTTTTTGTAAATCGCAAAAAAACACTCATTTCGCACTATTCGGCCGCAGTTACTGACGTAACAACCGCTTTGTGGTGCAAGCTGATAAGAACTTTATTCTAAAAGTATTTCAAACGAAGTTTGAACCACCACAAATAGAATTGCTAATTTGAGGTCTCTTAAGATTTATACTTGTACTGCCGTTACCAAGGATAGAGCAGAGAGCCAAGTTTAAAGCACTGTATTTTCTGCTTTTGCACAAACTATTGTAATGACTTAAGCAGCCAATTCAGGGCGCCATGGGCGGCATAAAAACTCTGGCACTAGAATAGACATAACCACACGTTAAGGGGGTGGTACCTGCTAATGAGAGGTTTTCTC
Organism: Xestia xanthographa; assembly: GCA_905147715.2. Taxonomy (NCBI): domain Eukaryota; kingdom Metazoa; phylum Arthropoda; class Insecta; order Lepidoptera; family Noctuidae; genus Xestia; species Xestia xanthographa. Next base: position 6,470,644 of record LR990660.1, on the reverse strand, counting down.
CATGTAACTCCTCTTTGATGAGTGAATATAAATGTCCAAAAAAAATATATGTTGCTTGTTAGACTCTAAACTTTAATTGGTACAATTGAAATAATTCTAACTTTATTATTACTATATAAAAAAAATCTTCAAAGTGAAGCATATTTTCTTTGAAATTTCGTAACTACTCCTAAACGGCATTAAGTTTTAATATTTTTTTTTTCACACAAATATTTGTCACGTTTTTCTTCACAAAGCGTACAATTGGAATTTTGATCTAATGATTTATTAGGCTACAATTAAATAAAAACCACTCATTTCGCACTATTCGGCCGCAGTGACGGACGTAACAACCGCTTTGTAGTGCAAGCTGATTAGAACTTTATTCTAACAGTATTTCAAACGAAGTTTGAACCACCGCAAACAGAGTTGCTAATTTAGCAGATACCCCAGCCTTAAGAAAGAAGATGAACACATGTTTCATTTATTTTGACAGTGTAGGTATTATTGCACTTTTGAGGAGCTCGTGGCTAAATAATAACAGCCGCTCGGGTCGATCGTTAGGTTAAGCCGTACTTGCTTAGGTTGGTCTGTGGTACCACCCGTTACATACCGAGTTTCCTCCGTGCCTCGGAAAGCACGTTAAGCCGTTGGTCCCGGCTGTCATTTGTAGATCTTTGGCAGTCGTTAGGTAGTCAGAGGCCCACCAGTCTTACCAAGGGGTATCGTTTTACCCGGTACTAACTGGGTTGTGGAGATCAGATAGGCAGTCGCTCCATGTAAAATACTGGTATTCAGCTGTATCCGGTTAAACTGGAAGCCGACCCAAACATAGTTGGGGAAAAGGGTAGGCAGATGATGAAGAGGTATTATTGCACTTTTGTAGGAACCTGTTGATTTTTTTTAAATTAACGCTGTAAAATATCTATGTGGTGGAGTTGAGAATGATGTTCTGAATACGTGTGGTAACTAACCGTTTGTGTCGGTGCCCCTTCTAGTCCGTATGCAGTCAAAATATCTAGCCTAATCAAACTTTTAACAGGGTGTTATTGCTTACGTTTTTTTAAGTCCGTTGCGGGATCCAAGAGCTTCGTTCTATCGGCGTTTTTCTGGTGGTCGCTATTGTCGATTGTCGCTTTCAGGAGGAGCAGTCATGGTCATCCTGGCCTTGTACCATTCTATTAGGGGTCGGCGCAACACGTTTTTCTTTCATTTTTCTGTCAGACGTCACGGCATCATTTTCTCCTTTCTCTTTCATGTTCACAGGCCTCACACAATCCATCCTTTTCTTTGGCCTTCCTCTTTAAGAGGAGGAGTGGTTAGGAAACATATGGCGGATCTATCACTTTTGAACGAATTTTCGTGGGAAACCCACATCTATAGTTGGTGCCAGTTAAGATGAGAATAGCGGTTATTGACCCACCTACATTTATTAAACTTCTTAACTTTGAAAACCAAAAATAAGGCTATTCAAGTCTTGAATCGTCATCTATCGTGATCTTCTTTTGTAATCAAAAACGATACATGGTTTATTGGTTTTGGTTCGTACGAAGAGATATTAGGGAAAGGGCAATGACCGCTATTCTCATTTTAACTGGCACCAACTATAGTTATTCTTCTGTATTTGCCTTTATCGCATTATTACTTCGCGCATGCGCCGTACGCCAATTTCACCATAACGGACGATAATACTTGTCTCACTTCGCAGTGCGCGCGCGCATACTGGGGCGGAGCGTGCGTCAGATGAGATTGTGAGATTTATAATGGCTTCCATATAATATGGCTGATCGGATTTGTGATGTAGATTATGGTATGATGCGTTTATTTCATACAGGGGAATTAATATTACGGCTTCATTCATGATGTTTGTTTCTGGATTTACCCGTCAATCGCCAACAATCTGCCATCACTTTTGAAGCGTCCACGGTTTTCACGATTATATTTAGTGTTGTTTCGTGTACATTTTTCATATGTACCATCACCGGCTACATAGATCACCTTAGACATGTTGCATCGCTTGCCGAGACCCCTCTGTGACTCGGAAAGCACGGTGGTCGGCGCAGCATTAGCCATCTATACTAATATTATAAAGCTGAAGAGTTTGTTTGAACGCGCTAATCTCAGGGACTACTGGTTGGAATTGGAAAATTCTTTTAGTGTTGGATAGTCCATTTCTTGAGGAAGGCTATAGGGTATATAACATCACGCTAAGACCAACAGGTGCTGAGCAGCGAGGGTGAAACCGCGGGGAACAGCTATAAGCTATATTATGTGACGCAGACGAAGTTGCGTGGGTCAGCTAGTCTTCCATATTTCTCAAATTTCAATTTTATCGGGCTGATTATTTAATTAAATAAATAAATAAAAATAAAAATAAAAAAGCCTTTTATTTCTTGCAGTAGGTACAAAAGAATTAATAAAAATTAGTAATGCATGCAATCATAAAATCGTAATTATACAATTCAATTCACTTGTGTGGTTTTGTTGAGAACATTGAAATTGTTATTAATTTATTAGGAATTAATTTATTAAGAATTGTGAATTACGATTAAAATTTTTTTAATTAAATTAAACACAAGGAAATAGCTACATGCCTACCAAATAATATAATTATATGCTTGTTATTGTATCTTATTGTTTTTGTAAAATATCATTATCTAGTTTTCATGTATAATTTAACTTTAAATTTTTGGCTGTGTACGACTGACATTTTTAACTTCAAACTTTAAGTATATTGACATTTTTATTTGGTTTCATGCTTCGATCAACAATTTATTAGCAACGTTTCATGTATATTTTATTTTTTAGCTTGTAAGAATTAGATTTTGCTGTGCCCTGACAGGGTTTACAACGGCTCTTAGCTCTAAGCCTTTTTTGTTAACACCATGTTTTTACCTTGTGGAACGCAAATAAATGAATATGAATCGTCGTCATCTGATGAGTCACCCCCTGTCCCCCCCTTTCACACAGTCCATTCATCGTTTCTTTGGTCTTCACCAATATTTTTATGAAAGTTTGGAGTATGCACGTGGCTGGCTCTACATTCATCCTCAAAACTTCTTCATGACGTTTCTCAAGCATACCGTGTTAATCAGGCATTTATCTAAAGTCAGCGATAGGTGCTAACGATGATTATAGAAAAAACTTTATCTCACCATTACGCTCAGAGTAATCATCACGTTCATTTTCTACTCAGCTAAAGTCACGGGTCATCAAGCTATAAATAACTTGAGTTATATAACTTTAATATTAATAATTCACGGAAATCATTCGGCGTTGGTGATGGGATAATTATGGTGCCATCAGAGAGAATTACAGTTTTCTCTTCGATTTATCATCATAAATGTTGAGCAACTTCGAAATTGGTGAATGATATCGTTAGGTATGCGTGGTTTTTTTAGTTAATTTACAATGTCATAACGTTACTTTTTTTGCGGCTTCAAGAAAAAGATTCTGGTTATTTAGAAATGTCTCATGGTTGAATCTGGTTTCATTGCGTTGGGGGTATGAGTTCGATTATTTAACTAGCTTATTAAATGCAGTAATCTGCTACCATAAACCCGATTATGTTGTCCTCGTGGCATCACAGTCCTTTTTAGGGTTCCGTAGTCAACTAGGAACCCTTATAGTTTCGCCATGTCTGTCCGTCCGTCTGTCCGTCCTCGCTTAATCTCTGTGACCGTTAGCACTAGAAAGCTGAAATTTGGTACCAATGTGTATATCAATCACGCCGACAAAGTGGTAAATAAAAATTTGAAAAAAATGTTTTATTAGGGTAGCCCCCCTATATGTAATTTCAACCCTAACGTGTGATATATTGTTGGAAAGGTATTTAAAAATGAATAGGGGTTTTCTAAAATAATTTTTTGATAATGTCAATAATTTCGGAAATAATCGCCCCAAAAGTAAAACACAATGTGTCCCCCCCCCTCTAACTTTTGAACAATAAGTTTAGAAAATATGAAAAAAATCTGAAAAGTAAAACTTTATAAGGACTTTCTAGGAAAATTATTTTGAACTTGATGGAAACAACAGTTTTTGTACAAAAAAGACAAAAAGTTGTACAAAATAATTTCTGGACTAAGTTTGTAGTATATTCGTATATGCAAGCATTTTTACATAATGGATACCCACCTTTAAACTCATAAGTGGGAACACTTATTGTGACGGACGGGAAACTACGGAACCCTACACTGAGCGTGGCCCGACACGCTCTTGGCCGGTTTTTTTTTTATTGTTTTGTTTCTAATTTTCTGTGCACGTCATGTCCCTGCGATAAATAAAGATTTTTTCTTTTATTCTTCTTTCTTTCTGGATACTCTCTGGCTGGGTAGAAAGGAGATTTATGTACGACTCTTTCTAACTAAACCCCACTGTTTCTACGATGTTCCCGCATTCCCAACCGGCGGGCGGTGGTATCACTGGCCTCTAAAAATTTCCTCCATGTTCCGCATTTCTTTCGTAGGACAACTTTTATTACACTCTTGTAATGCCGTCTCTTCTTTGTATTATGTTTCCAGTCTAGACCAGCTACAAAGAATTTACAAGAGAAAGGTATTCTAAAAATGCAGGAAAGTCAAATGGATGTAGTTACCGCGACAGCGGGGATGTGCGGTCAGGTAATCGAGCAATTTGGACCAATATCGCCGGTCGTATACCGAGAAATGTGGCTAGAAAATAAATGGCTAGAAAATATGTTCAAGAATGCTGTTTACCAACTCGATAAGGTATAGGTAGGTCGAGTAAGGGTCCCACCCGTCATTAAAAGTTTGAAAGTCTTAACAAGAGGTTTCGCATACACAGTAACTGAATAAACACAAAACCTGCCAACCGTTTGAATTGTGAAAAGACCCCAACATATAAAAACCGGCCAAGTGCGAGTCGGACTCGCGCACGAAGGGTTCCGTACAAATTATTATAAAAAAATCACGTTTGTTGTATGGGAGCCCGCCTTAAATATTAATTTTATTCTGTTTTTAGTATTTGTTGTTATAGCGGCAACAGAGATACATCATCTGTGAAAATTTCAAGTGTCTAGCTGTCACGGTTTATGAGATACAGCCTGGTGACAGACAGACGGACAGACGGACAGACAACGAAGTCTTAGTAATAGGGTTCCGTTTTTACCCTTTGGGTACGGAACCCTAAAAAAGCTATAGGTAAGCAATTAGGCAGATGATAATGATTGTATTTACCTAAAGTTTGACTGTTGACTACTAAGGAGTGCGAGTTTAAGTATCAAAATAATCAATAGTTTCCGCTGACTTGCCTAGTTTTAGGAATACTAAATTTTTTATACACGCTATACAGGGTGTAAAAGACCTTCATGAAGCCGTCAACCAAGCATTCTGTGCATCAAACTAAGCAACTTTACGCAAAAAATATTGCTGGGAAACTACTTTTTTTTTGGGGTGAAAAATCATGTTTTGTGGTAGAACTCTATGTAAGGCACTCATAACATTGTGCTGGTGGATGGATTGAATAATATGGGGGTCTTGGAGGTGTTTAAGGTAAAAATCATACATTAAAAACTAGTATTTAAAAAAAAAAACTTGTCAAAAAGTTGGAACTTTGACCCCCAATATCTCCGTAACTAGAAGGTTCCCAGGTATGGTGTAGAACAAAAAAATGATCGCAATGACGGGGAGACTAAGTGCCTTTCGGCTTCGTTAAGAGGTGTTTTAGACCCTTTATATTTTTTTACGAAATCCCGTGAAAGCCGCTTCCATACTTTTGTACCCTTTGCCGGGAAAACATGTACTTTTAAAAACTTGTACTTTTACCGATACTTAGTGATGATGAAAGCTAACTTAAATAATAGGTAATTGTCTCGTGACCTGCACGTCGCACCGGATCACGATGGTTTCACATTTTTGAGCTAAATCAGCACTTCCAATGCAACAGAAAACAATAGAAACACACAACACACTGCCATGAAAGTACAAATTGTGTCAATTATAGCGACGATTCTCACTGGCCTACAAAACTTTGCAAATAACGATACAAATAACATAGTGACGATACAAATAACATGTACTTAACGTTACAAATAACAGGTTATTTAGCTATTAATGTAGCTAGCTGTTTGCAAACGTTTAGTGTTTATTCGTGCGTGATTTTTAAATCATTTGCTTACGATTGGAAATAATAAACAACAGATTGACTATGGTCTGTTGTTTAGCTTCCTTGGTGACAGTGCCTACTTCGGTTTTGAAGAAGCTTTTTGGTGAAATGAGAAACCAGTATATCGTAGAAATTGGGTACATTCCTATTTTAAAATTAATGATAGAAAATAACCTACATAACCTACCATGTTTGGCAATTTGCGGTACCCATTTAAGAAAGTCGCACATGATAGGTACTTCGATACGATAGGTACGTCGCTTTACATTTGTCGCCCAATTTTCACCCTAAAAGAAATTAGCATAGGTACTATGGGTGGCTGACATCCGGGGCTGCGGGACTGTTCGAAAGAGATACCGTGGCCCCGGAACACAAAGGGCGATGAAGGAACATGGATGGGTTTTAGTCAGTAAAAGTCTGGCACTCCCTCCTGCTCCGCCCAGAGCGGGAGGAGTCATTTGATGATTGCCCATCCGAAAAAACAAAAGAAAAATGGTGGCTGACATCATTATTCACCAGCTCTTATCTCATGTTAACTTGTTTTTAGGGTTCCGTACCCAAAGGGTAAAAACGGAACCCTATTACTAAGACTTCGCTGTCTGTCCGTCTGTCTGTCCGTCTGTCCGTCTGTCTGTCACCAGGCTGTATCTCATGAACCGTGACAGCTAGACAGTTGAAATTTTCACAGATGATGTATTTCTGTTGCCGCTATAACAACAAATACTAAATATAGTCAATGGTACGGAACCCTTCGTGTGCGAGTCCGACTCGCACTTGGCCGGTTTTTTTTGTTCCATTTTCTCCTGTTCCGAACAGCAGGAATCAGCGACGCGGCAGACGCTAAGGTGATGACGTGATGAATTGAACTGCTACTTAAAGGATTGGGCTGAAAAAGCTCTAGAAAGAGAAGAATGGAAAAAGGAATTGAGGCCTTTGACACAACAGGCTCATAATAAAAAATAATATCTGGTGTCAAGCGTCACGCTATCTTTCGTTTACTCCTTTTTATTTCAATAGCTATTTATTCACCAAGGGGAGTTAGGCACAGATTACTAATCGAGTGTGCATTTGAGGCCCGACGCGAAGCGGAGGGCCGTGAATCACACGAGTTTAGTAATCTGTAGGTACTTACCCTCGAGTAATATATACTGCTTTATACTACACTGAAGCACAAAGAAGTAAAAGACAAAATAGCAAAAAAAGCATTTTATTAAAAAGTTATATTGACATTTGTTTTATTGACAATTGTTAAATGTTTTTAATTTTAGTGCATCAAACAGTTTTCGCGCCAAATGACGTTAGAGAAGGTAAAAACGCCCCGTATTGCAGGTTCCAACTTACGCGCGTGTTAAAGCGAGAGAGTGTTATAAATCTCTCGCTCTACCGCATAGACGTTTGAAGTTTGCCGGCCATGCTATGCATAGCAAGTGCTAGTGGCCAGTACTTTATATGGTAAAATTAAATCGTTTGATTGCCAACGTCAAGACTTAAAAAAACAAACAAAACGCGTACTAATAATAATAATAAAAAAAATACCCTGATTTTCAGGGCAGTAATAAAATTCCATACAATATAACTGCCTTGATTTTTGAAAAGGTTTAATGAACAGCTTTCAAGCCGTTTAGTGGGGTAGTATTGGTACACTTACTAAGCAAGTGTAGTATAAACAAATTAACACATGGGTAAAAAATATTGTCAAACCACAAGTCTACGCACATTACGAGATACATTACTACGTCGCAGTTCGTGCGACTCACCTTTTGCGTTAATTACGGGTTGATACTATCAACACGGCTGTTTCCCCGTCTTTGTCGACTATCATACACCTACCTGACACAATACCTTAGGTAACGCTCGTCAGGTATGCTAAGTGTTAGCCAGTAATGTGTTACATCATGCAGTAGTAATGAGTGAAGTGTCGGTTAGTCTTCGACACAAGTTTTAGCTGCGTACGTAGGTGATGCCTTTCTCCGTGTTACATGTCCTTTTTTTCGGATGGGAAATCATCAAATGACTCCCCCGCTCTGGGCGGAGCAGGAGGGTGTCAGACTTTTACTGACTAAAACCCATCCATGTTCCTTCATCGCCCTTTATGTTCCGGGGCCACGGTATCTCTTTCGAACAGTTCCACAGCCTCGGGTGTTTTCATGTCCTGGGTGTTGTTTCGGTTCAGCTTCTGTAAATTTTGCAATTACATTATGGGTCTGGCACAACTGCTAGGACAGATTTTTTTTTTTTTTTTTATATCAGCCTGCTCTGTCCCACTCTAAGGCTAAGCCTCATGATGATACGGAATTATTGGCCACCGGAATTTTCGCACGTCGTCGTATGCGTTACCACTTAATGGTGTCGATTCTGTTGTGCACATCAAACTAAACTTAATTTAGGCTATTATTAAATTGCTATCCTTTTCTCTCTAATAAAACGAGAAAGAGACGGACGTAATTTAGAGCTGTGAAATTTAGTTGGAGCTAATATTTCCATACAAATGAAGGGTGCACGTAAAAAGATGTCGACTAAAAACACAGTGAAGCGCAAGGCATAAACTACTTTGACATCTCTAAATTAGTTCATAGCTATAGCCGCCCTTTTCTCGCACTGCCATTTAGTAAAAGATAGTAATAACCTAAATTAAGTTTAGTTTGTGCACAATGGGGGCTATCGTTATTGAGCTCACCAGATGGCGCACTGTCGAGTAAGGTCCTGTCAGTAATTCTATTCAATACTTTAAAGCACCAATAACTTCATAAAAATGTTTATTTTGTTACGTGTAACAACGTAGTGTAAGCTTTAGATATATATTTACAATATTCTTCCTAAAATTAGCAAGCATGAAACATTTAAAAATCATTCTACCTCCAAGTACTAACAATATTATGATCCTAAGTTGCTACTTAGAATCTTCAAGTCATAATTAATCAGGAATGGCTCAATCTAGAACACAATCGTGAGTATTAGTATAAATCTATACTAATATTATAAAGAGGAAAACTTTGTTTGTTTGGTTGTTTGTTTGGTTGTAATGAATAGGCTCAAAAACTACTGGACCGATTTAAAAAATTATTTCACCATTTGAAAGCTACATTATCCACGAGTAACATAGGCTATATTTTATCCCCGTACACCCACTGGAACGGGAACTACGCGGGTGAAACCGCGGGACGTCCGCTAGTACGTGATAAAAAAGCACACAACGCGCGAACACTCTATGACATCTGACATTTTGGAGGACCTTAGTCTACACAAGCACCTCTAGCGGAAAATTCACACGCGATAGCCCCCATTGAATCGACACCATTATAATTACTTAGGTTCTATTTTCACAGACTAAAAAGTGCGTCACGGATAGTCTGTCGTCTGTGCATGCCTGTGTCTGTGAAATCTTTCACATTATTAAACCAGCGTAGCCTTTTCCCAACTATGTTGTAGGTGGGTAAAGGAATTAGTCACACGCGTTTCATCCCTCCAGCCTCCTCACATATCAAGTTTCCAACAATATTAATAAAATTAAAAGTAAAATCACTAGCGAGACAAAGTATCTAATTAGTTATAGTGAAAGACGCTCTTAAAATCTAGTATTCACTTGTTTTTTACCCTCATAAACATGTTTAGAATGCTAAATTACCTACTTGTCTGCGGTTAAAGATGCTGTTTCCTAAATGAATGCCAGTATCTCACAATACGCTACAAAAACTAATAGACAAATTGCTTAAAATAGATAAGATTCTTAAGCTATGTTTAACTTTGATTCATCATCTGCCGAGATTTTTCCCTACTATGTTGGGTCGGCTTCCAGTCTTACCGGATGCAGCTGAATACCAATATTTTATATGGAGCGACTGCCTATCTGACCTCCACAACCCAGTTAGTACTGTTATAATTATGTTTAACTTTGATTGACTTATGAAAAAACCACAAATATCTACATTTTTAGGGTTCCGTACCCAAAGGGTAAAAACGGAACCCTATTACTAAGACTTCGCTGTCTGTCCGTCTGTCCGTCTGTCCGTCTGTCCGTCTGTCTGTCACCAGGCTGTATCTCATGAACCGTGACAGCTAGACAGTTGAAATTTTCACAGATGATGTATTGCTATTGCCGCTATAACAACAAATACTAAAAACAGAATAAAAATAATATTTAAGTGGGGCTCCCATACAACAAACGTGATTTTTTATAATAATTGGTACGGAACCCTTCGTGCGCGAGTCCGACTCGCACTTGGCCGGTTTTTTTTCTAGTATTCAGTGTTTGTTTGATAGGAGTAGAGAAAGTTTTTTATTCTAATACCCTTTTATTCTAATCGGTTTTTTGCGATTTACAAAAATCTATTGATTGGACTAAAAAATAAAACACATAAGACCTGCTTTATAGTTAGTTCAGTTAGTATGCAAAGTTTCATGATCTAATTTGAAGTACTTTTTGAATACCAGCGCTTGATTGTTCGATTTGGAGGTAACTTTGGATTTTTTTCTATCGAGAAAAGTTTATGGAATCGTGTTTTCGTCATACATAGGACAAGTTAGCATTAATCCTCAACTTTACCATATATTTATTTCAAAATTAATGCTGCAGTATTTTAGGCGTAACGGAGGATCTAGATAAGCCATTTGAGGGATATATAGCCCTTAAACATCTGTGCATTGATTGAGACGTAGTTTAAGGTGAATGCTTCGACCAGCCCGCGAAATTCAAATTTTCTTACGTTTTTGGCAAATTGCAGGCCAGTGATAGGTTGTATGTTGATTAAAATATTGGACGCGATTGTAAGACGTATGTAGTTACAGAATTATAATCATCAAAACCATCAATACAGCCCTCCAAGTTCATAAAGGTCGAGAAACGATTTTTTCAAGGTCAAAATCATTGCTAGCAATGATTTTGACCTTGAAAAAATCGTTCAACCTTGCACTGGCTTGCAATTTGCCAAAAACGTAAGAAAATTTGAATTTCGCGGGCTACCCTGGAGCATCAGCCTTAATGTAGTTTGATGTAAATGTGTGCGTGTAAGCGTGTATGCTCAGAGCGAGGCGTAATTTTGCGCTGGCCTCACTTCATTATTCGCAGCGCTGACTTGGTTTTTTATTTGGTCTGAGGTTGAGGCATTGTTCTCGTCTGTCGTTTGTAGATCTTTGACAGTTGTTACAGGTAGTAAGCGGCCCCGTGGCCCGAAAGTCTGTGTCTGGTATCGTATTGCTAAATTCTGACTGGGTTATGGAGGTCAGATAGGCAGTCGGTCCATGTAATGTACTGGTATACAGCTGATTCATACTAAAAACTTTCATACTCCTAAGAAATCATCTGTTGGCAAAAAAAACCTCGTTGCATAAGCTTTAAACTTCTTGTTCTTACGTACTATGGGGGTCTTTTCCGCCTGACCATTTTAATTTTTTTTCGCTTAAATCATGCGGAGGCGCCGAGCCACGCCCCCTTAAAGTTTGAGCCTATTAGGAAAGCGTCAACTTTGGCGCGCAAAATAACAACAACTCTCGTTTGGCGTGCCTGTCAGTGCGCTCGGCCGATTCGGTATCTTTTCATTCATTATTTCTATACAAAGTCAACGGCGCAGGGCTAGAGAGTGTTTCTATGTTGCGAGTGCAAGCAAAAATTAGCTTAGTGGTGGTCAGGCGGGAATGTCCTCGATAGTACATCTTGTTTGACCACGTGTGCTGCGCCTACACATTGACCACGAGAGAGTGCTTGCGACATGCGACAAGTGGGCGGCGGAAAAAGTCGTAGGACAACATTACTTTCAATGCCTTTTAAGTAGCGCTTGTATGGAAGAGTATATTTTTACATGGCAAGGGCTGTCAGATGTGGTCATTAAAAATCCTCATAGGTGGCTGAAGGAAAATGAATAATTTCTGAAAAGAATTAAGTTTAAAATGCAAGGCAGCTGGGTTTTTCTCTAATCCTATGCTGTCATCATGAATCATAAAATCCGCATTCACGCGTCCTAATGGGAGCTATCGTTTTTGAGCTCACCAGGTGGCGCACTGTCGAGTAAAGTCCTGTCAATAATTCTATTTAATACCTTGAAGTACCAATAACTTCATAAAAAAGTTTATTTTATTACGTATAACAACATAGTGTAAGCTTTAGATACATATTTACAATAATCTTCCTAAAATTAGTAAGCATGAAACATTTAAAAATCATTGTAACCCCAAGTACTAACAAATAAGATCTTATGTTGCTACTTCAAATCTTCAAGTCATAATTTTATTTTATTTTATTTTATTTTATTTCTGGCTCAATCTAGAACACAATTGTGAGAATTAGTATAAATTAAATACGTGATAAAAAGCACGCAACGCGCGAACACTCTATGACATCTGACATTTTGAAAGACAGCACAGATAATATAATACTTACCTTAGTCTACAAAAGCGCCTCTAGTGACAAATTAACACGCGAGGGCTCCCTTTGCATTGCCACATTTTTTGGTTTCCACTGTCTGAACCGTCTCTACTCTCTACTAGGCATAGCAAATGACTGTTTGATTTTTTGACAGTAGAATCTTGTACTCGTAAAAGTGTCATCAACGTCGACTTTTTAACAAAACCGGCTAAGTGCGAGTTGGATACTCGCATGAAGGGTTTCGTACCTACTATGGTAGTTTAATTTTAAATTTATTATTTGTTGCTAAGACAGTTGAAATTTTCACAGAATATGTATTTCTGTCGTCAAGAAATACATATTCTGTAAAAATTTCAACTGTCCACTATTACAGATACAGCCTGCTGACAGACAGACGGACGGACAGACAGACGGACGGACGGACACCGCATGCTTAGTAATAGGGTCCCGTTGTAAGCCGATAAAAATGGCCCTGGCTTTTAACTATGCCATAGACTATTCTAAAACTCTACATTGAATAATTATCAACACCAAAACAGTCTGCCACACATAAACTAACAACTAACTAAGCCAGTTTACTTTCCAAGTTAACCATGCTGTATAGAACCACTCCATCAGTTACACGGAAAACTATTTCTATGACTATGCTTGTTAACTGGAGTTTTTAAATACAGTCATTATAAAGGAACTTTACCTTTGTCAGCTACCTACCAGCAGCCTTATTGCAAGGGACATAAGGATAGGCCGAATGGGATGCCGTCACCTCCTTCTGCGAAGCAGTCATGCTAGAGAAGGAGGTGGCGGAACGTGAGAGGGAGAGAACCTCACGTCCCGGCCACATCGGGAGACGCCCCAGGCGCCGCTCGAGGGCCACCACCACGCGCCACGTGGCCCCCGGCCACCGTAGGCGCGGGCCTGTGGACGGTGGGCTATGGGCTAGCTCGCCGTCCGTCCGTCTCATGACGACAGGCCGTGTCGACGGCGCGTTCGTGTTCCACGCGCGCCTCAAAGAGAGTCAGCAAAAAGGAAGGGGCCGCAAGGACCGATGCCTGCCGGGGTTGCGGGACTGTTCGAAAGATACCGTGTACCGTGGCCCCGGAACACAAAGGGCGATGAAGGAACATGGATGGGTTTTAGTCAGTAAAAGTCTGACAGTCCCTCCTGCTCCGCCCAGAGCGGGAGGAGTAATTTGATGATTTCCCATCCGAAAAAAAAAGGGACATAAGGATCACTTTGACTCTGACAATAGTGCAACATCAAAGGTAAAATATCAGTGAATGGATTTTAGTCTTGCAGTTTTCTAATCTTGAATCATCTTTCTAATTGTATAATTATGGCGGTTAAAGGCGACTTGATTTTATTATTGTGTGAGAAAAGCTATTAGGACAGCTAAATCATATTATTCTAGTCAAATCCAATAACTATTCCTTCGGTTTGACTTTGCGGCCTCGTTGGTCGAGTAGTCGCAAGCGCGACCTGGGTGGGTTCGATACCCGAGTCGGGCAAAGTGTTATAGTTTTTCCATCAGATACGGAGTTTGGACTTGATGGCAATAGGCTCGCCCCTATTACATGGGACTTGAATACAATTAGAAATGTGGGTGTTCTATTATGTGTACCTTTACCTGACCCTTCAGAGATTACAGGCGTGATGTTATGTTACCTACTTATATGAAATTCAGAAATTACAAAAAATAACGAAAATGAAAAACTTGGAAATCAAACCTAGGAGTGCCATTAAACAGCCGCGCTTTTAACCACAGAACCATTGTGTGCAGACAGTTTACCTTGAATGTAACTATTATTGGTCTTTTTTTTTTTCGACCCTTTTTTTCATTAACAAAAACAAGGAATCAGATGCTGCGATGCTATTGGTTGATGAGCCTAAATAAGCGCTTTAATAGCGGCCGAATGCTGCAAGCAAAAAGAGTCGTATTGGTGGTGAGATTTCGTCCGAGCTCAATGTACATGCCATCTATCGCATGAAGCTAACAATTGTAACAAACGAGGCATTGTTATGCGCGTGCGCCAGTATAATGTGTTCACTGTTCACGCTACTGGAAATTATAACTATCACGTTTACGCGTCTAGCCGCTTGGTGGCGCTAGTTTGTCGAGCGTATTATTTTTATTTTATGTTTTTTAAAATAACAAGTCAAGTCAACCAGTCTTACAAAGGAGTACTATATATATACTGAATTATAATCATCAAAATCATCAATACAACCCTCCAAGTTCATAAAGGTCTAGCAATGACTTTGACCTTGAAAAAATCGTTCCTCGACCTTTATGAACTTGGAGGGTTGTATATTGATGATTTTGATGGTTATAATTCTGTAACTACATACGTCTTACAATCGCGAACAATATTTTAATCAACATACAACCTAGCACTGGCCTGCAAATTGCATAAAACGTAAGAAAATTTGAATTTCGCGGGCTGGTCGGAGCATTCACCTTAAAATAAAGTCATTTTATAATATGCTTGTCTGTGGAACCGTGTTTTATTAGAACTACGCAACGACTTTTGATGCAATGTTCACATCTTACTTTATCGAGTGGTTTAGTGTCTTTTTTTTTTTTTTTTTTTCGAAATGGCATCTCGCAGTTCAACCTAGAGAGGTTGTCGTCTGCTTAACCGGACAATCCTGTGGGTACCTTAAGTGTAAGGCCTCCAGCCAGGGCATAAAACTTACAAACTAAACGACTACACGCTAAGGGCACCCCCTGCGGGGTACGGGCCTCGGCTTAGGGCGTCGCTGGGAGAGGACAGCAAGGGGACAGGCTGGATCTGAGTGGTGTCATTAATTAGGGACTGATTTTGAACTACAGGCGCAGCAACGTGGGCTGGCACGAGCAAGGGACGGGGAGGGTTCGTATCGGGGCGTTGCGACGGACCTCGACGGCGAGGACGGAATGACAGCTGTTTGCGTCTGTGCTTTCTAAGCGTGCGGTTTAGTGTCTCACCGTGTCAGAGTTTTTATATCACCCATATCGGCCCCTGACTTTGCTTTACATGCCGTCGAGAAGAATGTCTCAGGCATGCTGGTTTGGTTTCCTCATGATGTTTTCCTTCACCGAAGCAAGTGATATTATACAATAAGCACATGAATCTGAAAAATCAGATTTGAGTGTCTTAGGTTCGAACTTGAGACCTGTGGCAGTCTGACGGTCCGGACGTTCACTAGGCTATAACTGATAGTTTGCTTTTTTTTTTTTAAATAATTTTTACTTCACTAATCTTACTCAAGAAATATTTATGTTGTGTACTGCATCATCATCATCATCTGCCTAGCCTTTTCCCAACTATGTTGAGTTCGGCTTCCAGTCTAACCGGATATAGCTGAATACCAGTATTTTACATGAAGCGACTGCCTATCTGACCTCCACAACCCAGTTAGTACTGGATAATACGAAACCCCTTGGTAAGACCGGTTGTCAGACTTTTTTGGCCATTGACTACCTGTAACGACTGTCAAAGACCTACAAATGACAGCCGGGACCAACAGCTTAACGTGCTTTCCGAGGCACGGAGGAAACTCTGCATGTAAGGGAGGTCACCCATCCACAGACCAACCTAGGCAAGCACGGCTTAACCTAAAGATCGACCCGAACGACTTATTATTTAGCCACGAGCTCTTATGTTGTGTACTGCAAGAGTGTAAAAAGTTCGAAAGTTATCGTGTTGTAATTTTATAACTTTATTCGTCAGCTGAAGTTAATAACATCAGCAAAAACAGCAGTGAAAGGGTCTTATCACCATAAAAAGTAACGCGATCCCTTTTAAAAGCCGACACCAGTTTAATCGATAGTCATTAAAAGAAACCGTAGAGTTTAAAAAAAAAAGTAAAAGTTGTAGCGTGAAAGTGTCCACACTGTATCGTGTGTTCAACCTGTTTGGGAATTATCTAATTATGAAATCATTGAAATCATCAACTTGGATCGGGTTGAAAATTTACAATAATCCTACTACTATACTATTAATAATAATCTGCCCCGGCTTCACACGACCGCGACGCCTCCTATGGGGTCCAAAACTATCCTATATTTCAAGCTGGGACCAATCATACACATTCATAAAATTTCATTGAAATCGGTGGTGTGATTTCGGACATTAGCGTGTATGAACGAACTTAGTGACACGTGATTTTTGTATCAGGGTTATGCAGAGATGAACATTTCGCCAGTTGTCTAAGTTCCATGTAATTAGGAGCGAGCCTTTTGCCATCATCATCAACCTATAATGTTCCCATTGCTGGGACTCGGTCTCCTCTCATGATGAGAGGGAATGGGCTATAATCCACCACGCGGGCCCTGTGCGGATTGGTAGATGTCACATGTCTTCGAATTTTTGGTTCTAGGACGTGCCGGTTTCCTCACGATTTTTTCCTTCACCGTTTTGAGAGCAATGGTGATGAAATAAATCACACAAAGTAATGTGCCTGTCTGGGTTCGAACCCACGACTTTTGCCATCAACTGTACCCAAATCTAGACTCTTTGGATGCTACTTTAAAATTCCTGATGGGGAACTCAATAACAATTTGCCCGACCCGGAAGTTGAATCCAGAAACATGTACTATGCAGTCGCTTGCAACCATTAGACCATGGAGGCAGATATAAAATTATGTTGGAGAGTGTAAAATAAAAATTATGAAACGAGGAATGCGTACAAGATTGATGATTTTGTATTTGTGCGCTTGAGTGATTCGAACGTCTTTTTTAGACTTAGCTTCGTTTTTTACGTAGTTAGTATTATTATTATGTATTTTTTACTTTTTCTAAATTAGGACACTAATTGACATTTTTCTTTCCTTGATAGTTGTTTAATAGTGGAAACAAATGCGTTTATGTTAGATGCCCGGCAAAAAATAATTACCCCAATCTGGGTGATCTCAGATATTTTTTGGTTGAAAAACGTTAATTTGACTTACGAGTTAGGCGTATTTAAAAAAATGTTTCTTATGCTGTGCTATATTTACTATATTTATTCTTCATTTGGCCCACTGAGTAAATGTATGGAGGCTGAATTATCTCCTTTCCAACGTACTGATTAGTTCCTATTGAATAAGATATCCTGAAAAACAGAATCAAATTTTTTAAATGAATTAAAGCAATTAACTAACCAGTGTAAAACAAAATATCAAAATCGTTAAACTGCTCTAAACGCACATTACACATTGGATAGATGAGTTGAATTGTTTTTCTGCGTGACTGTTGATCATTTCAACAATATCAATATAATTTACACTTATTGAACTAGACAAAACATTTGTTAGCTTACTATAAATAAATAATAAACAGTTTACGCATGATGAGAAAAATAAACAATATCATGTGAAAATTGTGAAAACTCAATTTCATTGCACTATGATTTCTCGCGACACTAGCGCCGCCGTTCGGGTGTTTACGTGAACGACTCTTGCGCACAATACTTGTATGTATCTTGCTTTCACACGCATACTTGTTTACATTGATTCTATTATTGTTTTCTTTAGTTACCGCTTAGTCTTCATGCGTATTACATGCACTACATAATTTTATAAAATAAAAAAAAAACAACATCAAAAATAATAAAAAATATGCAGTTTCTGTACTTGTGCGTTACTTTGTGATTTTGGACTGTTCGAAAATACAAAACTGGTGCAGTGATGTGGTTTATGTTAATACTATTGTTTTCAATATGGCTGCTGGACTACTTCCGGCGGAAACACGCGTCTGTGTCGCACGCGTGCGTCAAAATGTTCGTATTTTGTTTTTATTTTTGGTTAGTTATGTAATTAGGGTCATTATTATTGTAGTCGTGTGAAATACCTATGGGTTGTTTTTCCTTATTGTCGTACTTAACGTTGTAATGATTTAATTACTTTTTTGGGAACTCTCAAGTTTTTTCGCGATTGTTTTGTTACGGTGTAGGGTGAGCTTAGAAGTGGGACATGGATAAAATAAACATAAAAATACGGATGGGAAAATCAATTCGGATTGAATTGATTGACCACCGGTTCCCCGAAAAAGGCCAACAACGCAGCAACGCCTTGGTGTTACTGACATTCTCGCAGAGAGTACCTGGGTTACCGAATTACTTTGCCCTTGATGAGGCTACCTCTGGGCAGTTTAGAAGCACGTGGGCTGCCATCTTGTTTTCCTTCATGAAGGCTCGGCTCAGTTGGCTGTATGTGACTCCTGTCACAAAGAGGTGTTTATTAAAAGAGCCGATGTACAGTCACCAGTGCTGCAAACTGTCCAATTTTCTCATTCGATTTCGAACTTAACCCTCAACATTTCGTCATAAGTCATGTAATTTATTTCAGAACAATATACATTGTGTAGAAGCCGATTGTGTAGGAGCTCGTGGCTAAATAATAACAGCCGCTCGGGTCGATCGGTAGGTTAAGCCGTGCTTGCCTAGGTTGGTCTGTGGATGGGTGACCACCCATTACATACCGAGTTTCCTCCGTGCCTCGGAAAGCACGTTGAGCCGTTGGTCCCGGCTGTCATTTGTAGATCTTTGACAGTCGTTAGGTAGTCAGAGGCCCAAAAAGTCTGACAACCAGTCTTACCAAGGGGTATCGTATTACCCGGTACTAACTGGGTTGTGGAGGTCAGATAGGCAGTCGATCCATGTAAAATACTGGTATTCAGCTGCATCCGGTAAAACTGGAAGCCGACCCCAACATAGTTGGGAAAAGGCTAGGCGATGATGATGATACATTGTGTAAAAATTTTGTAAAATAAAACAGCACCATCCAAACATAACAAAAATAATAAATTAAGAACGATAGGAATCCACATAAAAAAGTAATAATTGTGTATTAAAGATTAAAAACATATCATCTAATTTTCTGTGAATAATCAAAAGTGGTTTAAAATCATTAGGATGAATGATTGTATTTAAAATCTAAACCAACACTCAACATCGAGGAGAATGCAAAACAGGACACATCACATACCAATTATTCATGCTTGCTTATTCATCCAAATACCGAAACGCCATCTTTTTTGTGTTTATTCCAGAAATGGTTTGCTTTTAGATTTCTTACTCCATGTATAGCTTCTTCTACTTCACTTACATACTTACCTACTAAACTACCACTGCATGATAATGGAAAACTTAGATAAAAGTTTATCAATCGTTGTTTTGATAAAGAAAGAAGAAAAAAAAAACAAAAAAACAAAACTAAAAACATTTTTCAAGGTGTTGGGTATTTCGTACTTTTAATATATATTAGTTTATTTTAGCATAAATATTATATGTATTAGTATGTAGGGTACCCATTTATGTGTTTTTAATTGATGCTTACAAAATGGTATTTACCTTATTCTTTTTTAGGGTTCCGTACCCAAAGGGTAAAAACGGAACCCTAAGCTGGACTTATTAACTACCCGGAATTACTAAGACTTCGCCGTCTGTCCGTCTGTCTGTCACCAGGCTGTATCTCATGAACCGTGACAGCTAGACAGTTGAAATTTTCACAGATGATGTATTTCTGTTGCCGCTATAACAACAAATACTAAAAACAGAATTAAATCAATATTTAAGGGGGGCTCCCATACAACAAACGTGATTTTTTTGCAGTTTTGTCTAATGTTTTTAAATAATGGTACGGAACCCTTCGTGCGCGAGTCCGACTCGCACTTGGCCGGTTTTTTTTTATTGTACTCTATCACAATGCTAGATCCTATTTGACCCAAAGGTTGACTGGTAGAGAAAGCCTTGTGGCATTACCTAAGTCCGCTTATATACCACCCTTGTACATGAAGTTTAAATAACTAATAAATAAGAAAGAAAATATACCTATTTATTTGTCGCAGGGACATGTGAGTCATAACATGCATACAAAATGTCAAAAAAATAAACAATAAACATACAATGCATAACAAATATTCATAAATACGGACGAACAAAAAAAAAAAAGTTGCCAGCTCGCACGTCGTGAATGGGGGTACTCTCTAACGTCCGTCCGTCTCTATCCGTCTCTCTCGCGCACGTCTGCAGAGTGCGAGAGAGAGAGATGGGTAGAGATGGCTGGATGGACGGACGTTAGAGAGTAGGGTCCCTGCGACGAGCAGGTTACCACTCCTCATATGACGCTGTGCTACGCCCACAGCACAGCCCTGGTATTCAGTGGACAACGCAAAACAGATCGACCGTCGCGTCGAAAATGCCTGGAGAAGCTACTGGTCCATGAAGGCGCTTATGAAGGGCGACCTTCCTATCTCACTCAAGCGTAAGCTCATCGACATGTGTATCCTGCCTATCCTTACCTACGGCGCCCAGACTTGGTCTTTGACGGAGGCTCAGAAGTCCAAACTCAAGGTTTGCCAAAGGATGATGGATGCCCGATGGAGCGTAGCATTTTAAATATCAAAATCACCGATCGAATACGCAACACCATAATACGCTCCAAGACAGGCATCGCCGATGTTGGCGATAAGTCTGCGAGGTTAAAATGGGACTGGGGGGGTCACATTTCCAGAATGGGTCAGGACAGATGGGCCAGAATTGTCACACAGTGGGTGCCTGAAGATGGTCGTCGTCACCGAGGCAGGCCCAAGAAACGCTGGCGTGACGATTTGGACTCGTTCCTGACTGATTGGCCGGAGAAGGCAAAACACCGGGAGAGTTGGAAAGAAATGGGGGAGGCCTTTGCCCAGCAGTGGGACAGAATAGGCTAACTAAAAAAAAAAAAAAAACGCAAAAAAATCATAAAAATAATACTTGGCTCGTTAATCTAGTGGTCGCAAACGTGGGTACTGAATATGAGGTCCTGGATTAGGTTCCCAGGTTGGGTCATGTATTGGGTTTTTCGATCAGGAATATCTCAATAGCAGCCAGTCGAGATTCGTACCGGATTGTATGGCAATTGGCTTGCTTGCTTTTACATGGATTTAAACATAACAGGAGAAATTAATGTAGGTGTACAAAATTCTACACCTCTGCCTAATCCTAATTATATGTGTGATGCACAACAACAACAACAGCCCATAACGTCCACTGCTGGACATAAGCCTCTCCCATGATGGAAGGAATTTGCCGTAATCTCCACGCTTGGCAGGCGGATTGGAAATCGCAGTGATGTAAGACTTACAGAAAACGCTGCTGCCCATTCTCTGGTCTACGGAGGCGCAAGCTGTTCTGCCTCAGACATTAGTCGCCTTATACGACACCCGTGAGTGTAATGGGTTGGTTCTATTCTACTCTGCCGGATACTACACGGCTGAATGTGATGCACACTTCTTACATATAATAAAAACATAAAAATGTTAATAAATTAAAAATCCGTCCTCGTGATGTTCTCCTTCACCGATGTCAGGGATGTCCAAAATTAACTTACTCGTACATATCAATGGGGGCTATCGTGCATGAATTCGCCGCTAGAGGCGTTCGTGTAGACTAAGGTCTTCCAAAATGTCAGATGTCATACAGTATTCGCGCGTTGCGTGCTTTTTATCACGTATTTACGATTGTGTTCTAGACCGAGCCATTCCTGATTAATGTGACTTGAAGATTTTAAGTAGCAACTTAGGATCTTATTTGTTAGTACTTGGAGGTAGAATGATTTTTAAATGTTTCATGCTTGCATATGTATCTGAAGTTTACACTATGTTGTTATACGTAATAAAATTAACTTTTTAGGAAGTTATTAGTACTTTAAAGTAAAAAAAATATTATTTTTTATTATATATTTTTTTTTAAGTTTTGTTTTTGTACTTGATGAAATTATCATAAATCAGTGGAGTTTGATGAGTGTGTTAATTTGCCCAGATTCGAAGCCACAAACAATCTCAAGCATGAGAGGCGAGAGCTGTCGCGAGTCACGACAATGAAATAATTAGATTTGTATTATCAACTTCACGTAGATCTTAAAATCCCAACCATTCAACAGTTCATGAAACGTCTTTCTAAGAGTTTCTTTGATAAGGCCGAGAAGCATACCAACCCCTTGATCTATTCAGCCGCCCATTATGCCCCATCTAAAATCTCCAAGATTCGCCGCCCCAGGCATACATTACTCATTCCCGATGACCCCACCACCCTCATTCAAGAAAGCTGTAGGGAAAGTAGCACTCTACGTAAAAACAAACACAGATACAAACCGCGAACTCGAAACCGACCCCGCCACCGTGACGTACCGCGAGCGCAACCCCCCTGTAACATCACCGACCGACCCTTGCTCGACGAGCCAGCCCGCGCCGCTGAGCATGTAGCTTCAAATTCCCAAAATAATAATCCGACCCAGCCACCTTTGCTGCCCTCCCTCAATGACTCACTAAGCCGAGGCCCGAACTCCACAGGGAGTGCCCTTAGTGTTGTTCATTTAATTAAAAATCCTAGCTTGTAAGCCCTGGCTGGGGGCCTTAAAGTAATTTTTGGCCACCACAGGATAGTCCGGTTAAGCAGTTTGACAACCTTAACGTGTTGTGTCTGCGAGTGGTCCAATCTAAAAAAAAAAAAAAAAAAAATACAAAAATGTCTGTTTATTGATTATATAAAAGACAAAGAGGCAAATTCTTTCCATCATCATTACATGCCTCATTAATATCATTCATTTTGTAATTTTTCCGGAATTTTTCATAATAGTGCCGGGTATACACGAACCAGACTCATTTGTATTGTAGTCAAAGATATTTGAGATTCAGTCTTACCAAGGGGTCTCAAACTCAAACTCAAAGCATTTATTTCAATTAGACCATTACGGCACTCTTGTTTTTACAAAAAAACAGTCCCAGTCACAAGGCATAATAACTTGAGAAAGTACTATAGTTGCTCATTCCCTAGCGTAGATCTATATGGAGAAGAACGGGCAAGAAACTCCTCTTTTAAATCAAAATGTTGTTACAAAATCTTGATAAGTATATGTGAGAACGATGTAGAAAGACGTGCACATTAAGAGCGTCCAGAGTAAAAGATTAGATGGCTATAGGAATAACCAAGAACCTTTGTTGTGGAGTTCAGATAGGCTGTCGCTTCATGTATTCGGCATCCGGTTAGAACAGATTTAAGACCCCTTTAGTTCAATTGTTAAATTCTAAATTAACGCGAGTGGAGCCGTAGGCAAAAACTAGTTTAATTTAATTTTTACTTTACTTATTCTGTGAAAATTTCAAGTGTCTACCTATTACCGAACAGGTATAAGCCTATTATATTTATCAAATGATACCGCCCTGTGCCAGACGGAGGGAAGGGCGGACAGACAGCGAAACAAAAATAAAACCGGCCAAGTGCGAGTCGGACTCGCGCACGAAGGGTTCCGTACCATTATCTATACATTAGACAAAACGGCAAAAAAATCACGTTTGTTGTATGGGAGCCCCCCTTAAATATTAATTTTATTCTGTTTTTATAGTATTTTTTGTTATAGCGGCAACAGAAATACATCATCTGTGAAAATTTGAACTGTCTAGCTGTCACGGTTCATGAGATACAGCCTGGTGACAGACAGACGGACAGACGGACAGACTGACAGACAGCGAAGTCTCAGTAATAGGGTTCTGTTTTTATCCTTTGGGTACGGAACTCTAACAATAGAGTCCCGTTTGCACCCCTTTTTTCTTTTTCTTATGGGAAGTCATCAAATGACTCCTCCCGCTCTGGGCGGAGCAGGATCGTCAGACTTTTACCGACTAAGACCCATCCATGTTCCTTCATCGCCCTTTGTGTTCCGGGGCCACGGTATCTCTTTCGAACAGTCCCGCAACCCCGGCAGGCATTGGCCCTTGCTTTGGACCCCTTCCTTTTGCTGACTCACTTTGAGGAACACGAACACGCCGTCGACACGGCCTGCCGTCATGATGCATGACTCATGAGACGGACGGACTGCGAGCTAGCTCATAGCTCTCCGTCCACAGGCCCACGTGGCCCCCGAATTTAGAATCCTAAAAGAGTTTTAGTATGTTGAAAGATACTGTACCAACCAAAGAAGAGATTACGATACTTCTATAACAGTTTCAAATAAAACTTGCAATTTGACAAGTTGTAACTGCCATTGTTTGTCAATATTGACAGCTGTCAATTCAGCTGACTCGTGTAACATCACACTTACATGAAAGTAGGTAGCTAGTAAGAACTAAAAACTAGGTTGCTATCGTTTCTAATTCATTGTCTGCGTTCAATTGTGTGTTAATCGCGTTCTTCTGAGAACATAATATATGTCTGACATAACATAAGATATCTTGTAGCAAAGTGCAACTAAGAATTATGGCTTTATTATTATATTGTTATATGTTATTATTTTTTACCACGCTCTTTGGGAGTAAGTTGATAAAAGATGGAGTTGTCAGAAAATCATGAATGGGTAATAAGTTAAGATAAGTACTAAAGACTTCCGGTACAAAATAAATGAGTAGATTAGTGTTACATTGTGGAGAAGGTAATGATAAGATAAGTTACCTTGCATCTTGTTACCTTGCTACCAGAAAAGAGAAAATCTACCTTATTTGTTACCCTAATGTTTTCAGTTGAAAGGCGGGGGTTGACGCCCGGGGTGTCTCCTGCGGCGGCCTTGACGCTGAGAGGTTCTCTCCCTCTCCCGTTCCGCCACCTCCTTCTCTAGCATTATTGCTTCGCAGAAGGAGAAATTATTTAATTTCTCCTTCTGCGAAGCAATAATGCTACGAAACTTAAAATTAGATCATGAAACTTTGCATTTTTTTAATCCAATCAATAGATTTTTTGTAAATCGCAAAAAACCACTCATTTTGGCCGCAGTAACTGACGTAACAACCGCTTTGTAGTGCAAGCTGATTAGAACTTTATTCAAACAGTATTTCAAACGAAGTTTGAATCACCACAAATAGGTTGCTAATTTTAGGGTTGACATTCTCATTAATGAAGTGAAACTATAAGAGCAAGAGCATGTATGCATGTATTAAAACATTGATGTGATTAGATCATTATCAAGACAAATAACATTCATATACGAGGATCGTCGCAGTTAGCGTTCTGTATATTCTGCCTACCCCTATGGGGAAAAGGAGTGTGTTTATTTATTCTAATAATCTAATAATACTTTAGTACTTCCTACTAATATTAAAATGCGAAAGTTTGTGAGGATGAATACATCACAAATACAATAGAAGTTACCTTTTCACACAAAAAACTACTCATCGCATTTATATGAAATTTAGCACACAGATAGTTTATAACTTGGATTAACACATAGGATACTTTTTATCCCGGTAGTATTATCGCGTGGGACAATTATCGAACTCCGAGCGGGAATGTTGGCTTGCTTTATCTATTAATGTGGCAGATAATAAGCTACTCGAAATAGTAAAAAAAAAACAAATGTTTCGGTGATTTATTTTCGGTCCTGAGTCCTGACCCAACTACGGAAACCAAATAGTGATGAATAACTTACAAAGTTAAAGGCAAATAGTTCGTATACCACGAAAGTGAGCACATAATATTTTTGAAAATTTATTCCTTGAACAAGTGAAAAGCGGGGTAAAATTTCAAAATAAAAAAAAAATCGTCAAAAGGTAAAATAAAAAAATAAAATAAATATACGTTTAATTCATCAGCAAGATGAATTTGACATTTTTGCGAATGAGAAATGTCTTAGAGCTTTCAGTTTGTGTAGATTAGTATTTTATGCTTTGCAGTGTTGGAATTATAGGTACCGGAATAAAACAAAAACTAGTTTCAGTGTTGTTTTAAGCACAAATATTTTTTCCTGACATTATAACGTCATCATGTAACAAAATATCAAATAGGTACAGGAATCCAAGTTGATACAAGAAATATGATTACCTATTTAATATTAAACATAATTTACAGTTAAATTGTACAACATTCACCTACAACAGTGTACCTACTAATTTCGTTGCAACTAACACACTACTTAAAAATAAATTGTTAATAATCGTAAATGCTACAAAACCATGAAGATCTTCATGAGCTCTCTTACCGGAAGCATTTGCCTGTAATATACTAACAGTTAAGATTCGGCTTATTCCACAAATCCCCCCTAGGAGAATCCTTCTCAAGGGAGATAACTAAACTTCACTCGACCATTAGATCAGTAAATAAGGAGAACCAGGCCTTACCGAGGGCGACCTTCATCATCTGCCTAGCATTTTCCCAACTATGTTTATTGGGGTCGGCTTCCAGTCTAACCGGATGCAGCTGAATACCAGCATTTTACATGAAGCGACTGCCTATCTGACCTCCACAACCCAGTTAGTACTGGGTAATACGATACCCTTGGTAAGACTGGTTGTCAGACTTTCAGGCCACTGACTACCTCTACCGACAGTCACCCCTATTTACGATTTCGTACAATGCAATTAATTCAGTCAGAGCAAAAATTCTCCACGAATCTTCAGTTAGAAAAATAAAAAGCAAAACAAACTATTATTAACTTATCATCAATCTGAAACCAGCAAGTTAGCAGCCGTTCTAACTTATAAAAACCGGCCAAGTGCGAGTCGGAGTCACAATAAGAAGGGTTCCGTACCACCGAACAATATTGGTGGGTAAAGAATAATTTGGCCCAGCTGATTTTTCATTTATTTTATTACATTTTGTTGTTTTTGTGGCATGTGCCAAATAAACATGTTTTCTTTCTTTCAAATTTAACACTCGTTTTTATTATTTTGATAGTATAAAAACACGTTTCTTGTATGGGGGTAATTTTTTACTTTAGTTATTTTTTAACGAATGCAATTAATTTCTAGTATAGTTGTTTTATGTTATGCACTGATCATCCAAATTATAATCAGCTGCCGCACCCCTGAAGGAATCCAAAGTTACCTACTGCAAATAAAAGTTGTATTTTTTTTATAAAAAAGCCTATTCCGAGTTCCCAAGTTCATTTACGCAGCTGACGTATATTCCCGGCACTTACTGTACAGCTGCCATTTTATTTAGGTTGAAGGTGATCTTAAAATTTTTCTCATAAGTTGAAAAAAAAAAACACCAAGACGCCAATTACTAAGACTCCACTGTCCGTCTGTCTACCTGTCTGTCTGTCACCAGGCTGTATCTTATGAACCGTGATAGTTAGACAGTTGAAATTTTCACAGAATGTGTATTTCTGTTGCCGCTTTACCATAAAAATATATGTATACGATAGTACCGAACACTTCATGTGCGAGTTCGACGCGTACTTGGCTGGTTTTTTAAACTTTGTCTTGCTGTACAACTTTGGAATTTTGGATTCCCCAATTCTGAAGCAGCTGACGCGCTGATCTCTACTGTTCCATGGTTAAACTATGTATTATTTTATATGATTTTCAGCCGGTATAAAAAAAACTTCGTTAGATTAAAGGTACCTCCCTTACTAATAGTAATACACAATCTGCGATTTCTAGTGCCTTTAGTCTGCGCCAGATAAGTAGGAATTAAAGGTCACTAACCCGCATACATTTATTCAAATACATAATTCCGAAAACAGAAATAATGATATAAACTTGTCCCGAAACGACCTTTATCGTGATGATCCTTGACGTTTTTTAGTAATAAAAAACGTTTCATAATGAATTGTCGGGGTACCTACTTAGAGAAATTAAGGAAAGAGCAATGACCTTTAATTCCTTCTTAACTGGCGCAGACTATAGTTCGGTTCAAAAGATACTGTCCTTTGACTGACAGACAGACAGCAGAGCCTCAGCAATAGTCCCGTTGGGTACGGAACCCTAAAAGTAATCAGCGCGCTTTTTGTATGCGTCTGCGCATCGATGTTAATTTAACGTCGTTTCTTGGAACATTCGCCAAAGCGTGACTTATCGTCAGACGGAGTCGGGCTATTAGCATACCTAAAGTATGTCTGTTTTTACTTGTCTCTTTTAGTAAACAAAGATGACGCATTGATTTCGATTTGACGGCTACTTTGAAGCAATTTTTGGTGGTGCTAACTTAAATTAGCATTTTTCATCATCGTTCATCATGGTTCATCGAAATTATTGGCAATTTCTGTGTTTCCAACTGTATGCAATTTTTCAGAAAGTCATGAAATCACAAATCAGGTGTGTTTTGTCACAATGAAATCTTCTACATAGAGATCTACGCTAGGGAATGGGCAACTACAGTTCTTTCACAGTTTTTATGTCTTGTGACTGGGACTGTAGCTACATTTAATTTTCGTCTTTGTTTCGAAACTTCAAAAGTGCCTGTAACTGGCCTACTTGAAATAAATGCTTTGATTTTGATTTTGAATAAACTAGAGACATTATTCTTCTATTTGAGTATGATTTTAATGCTCAATTCTGCATAATGAAAAAAAAACTACTTTGTTAATAAGAATACACGCAGCAATAAATATTTGCAACGTGTGTAAAAAAATATAAATATAAATAATATTGTATGTGTGTGTGTACGTATGTGTGTGTATTGTGTGTGCGTGTGTACGTATTTACGTAATTGTACCTTAGCTAAGTCCATTGTACTATCTTCACACATTATAGAATGCAAATCAAGTAATGAATATGAAAAATTATCGACCATAATTAAGGAGGATATAAATGAATCCATTTTTAAGGTAATTTAAATTAGAATAATTTTAGGTTTTAGTAATCAAATCAAAGCACCTAATGTCAAACTGAATCTACAAATTGGCACGTTCACACGTTTTTTAATTAATTTGTTTATATTTTCGTCGAATATTTTGCGAACAGAGTATATTCAAATTTGCTACACGTTTCAGCGTTTGCCGTGGTCAATTTGTGAATATTGATCATCGAAGACAGGTTTTACAATTAATTTGAATGAATGAATATTTGTTTAAGATGATGTTAGGATGTTTTAGCATTCATTATCGTTTCGTGTGATGAACTACTTATGATGAGAGGCACGTTCGCTTTTCATGCAGGTATTTGTCTTGTTAAAAAGATGATGGATTCATTTGCGATCCACCAAAATACTTAATTACTTGTAGAGCACAAATTAAGTACGTATAAAGGGTGTAAATCACCTCTTAATGAAGCTGAAAGCCACTTGTTCTCCCAGTCATTGCGATATTTTTTTTGTTCTACACCATACCTGGGAACCTTCTAGTTACGGAGATATTGGGGGTCAAAGTTCCAACTTTTTACAAGCTTTTTTTTAAATACAAGTTTTTAATGTAAGATTTTTACTTTAAACACTTCCGCAACCCCGGTACTATTCAATCCATCCATCAGCACAATGTTTTGAGTGCGTTACATTGAGTTCTACCACAAAACATAACTTTTCACCCCAAAAAAAAAGTTGTTTTTCAGCAATAATTTTTGCGTAAAGTTACTTAGTTTGATGTACGTACAGAATGCTTGGTTGACGACTTCGTGATGAGGTCTTTTACAACCTGTATGTATGAAAAAAGCAATGTTTTATGAATCGGTTGTTTGTAGGAAATGGTGGATTATCTTGTTAGTATTTACAGATTCTACGTACCAAAAATCAAACATAATACTAGTGCTTTAACGGAATCTTTTATAATGCGAACCTGACAATCTGCACAACTGCACGTTTGAGAATGTAACTTAGTAACTTAACATTCCGCGAATGTGACTTTTTTTTCAATCTGACATCTTCCGAGTCGGATATTTTGCTTTAATCACAAATATTTAAATGTCTTTGTTCAATCACCATCTGCCTAGCCTTTTCCCAACTATGTTGGGGTCGGCTTCCAGTTTTACTGGATGCAGCTGAATACCAGTATTTTACATGGAGCGACTGCCTAATCTGCCTATCTGACTTCCACAACCCAGTTAGTACCGGGTAATACGATACCCCTTGGTAAGACTGGTTGTCAGACTTTTTGGGCCTCTGACTACCTAACGACTGTCAAAGATCCACAAATGACAGCCGGGACCAACGGCTTAATGTGCTTTCCGAGGCACGGAGGAAACTCGGTAGGTAATGGGTGGTCACCCATCCACAGACCAACCTAGACAAGCACGGCTTAACCTAACGATCGACCCGAGCGGCTGTTATTATTTAGCGACGAGCTCCTTATTATTTAGCCACGGATATTTTGCTTTAATATGAGAAGCTAAAGCCATTTTAATTTTCCCAGATTTCCTTATATTGGAAAATGATTTTCCTTCCTATTTTGATTTTATTTTATAAGACCTATTTAAAAATTACCATACTTGCTTATATAGGATATCATGTCGATTACAGTAACACGGAATGATAAACATCGGTTGAGGAAGTGTAACAGATTAAGAGCTCTGAGGAAACCTGTGATGGTACACGTAATGCATACTTGCGCTTGCGCTTCTGGTTTTCTATTTCTACATACTTGTAAATATTTGTATCAGGGAAATTAATTCTTAAGCACATTGGCATGACACCCTATCTCAAATTGCCGTTTTTCTTAGTTTGTCTATGGTAAAATGTCAGTCTAAAATTGAAGGATGTATCAGAAAACGATGTGTTACAGACCATTCAACTGAATAACATTCTCTAAAGAGACCAACATCTTAATCACGGAAAAATAACCAGTTGGCCCGTGCGTTGATGCTTTCTTGCTTTTCTGTTTTGGTCCACGGGCTTGAAAAATATGCGGTCGACGAGAAAAAAGTTTGGAACCTCTGGTCTAAACTCTAGACCAGGGGTGTCAAACTCAATTTTGCAGAGGGCCATATATAAGATTTAGAATGTGTGCCTCGGGCCCGGTTCAAATTAAAAAACTACAACATACTGAATTATTTTAACATCTTTATTTAGTTATATATAGTTGTTACAAATCATACCAAAACTAAGAAAGAGGGTAATTATTTTGAGCTCGAGGATCCGGATACCTGACTTCTCTTGTTTTTGACAATCTCATTGATGTCAGGTATCATATTCGTGGTAGTTATTTTAAGAATTGATTGGAGATGTTCATTCGTAAGTCTTGTGCGATGTTTGTTCTTATTTATTTTCATGACGGAAAACATCTGCTCACATAAATAGGTACTACCAAACATACACAGAATACGTGCTGCTGCTGCATGCTTTTTTATTTCTGGGTAGTTATTCAAACTCTTGAAATACTGTGTATAAAATGTAAGAGCGTTAACTTCTTTAAATTTTTCCTTCATAATGCTGTCAGATTGAAGATCTATCAACTCCATTTGCAAAAGAACTGGTGCCTGTGAAGCTTCAAAAGTGAATGGATTCTTGAAAATTGGGAATTCCATTTCATTCATTTTACCTGCGTAGAGGCATCGAGTGCAGTCTAAAATCTCTAAAAAACAAGATTCATTTATCTGTGATATATTGTGATCGCGGGCCGTATCTTTGACATGACTGCTCTAGACCCTCAGCTCCCTTCAAACCGTAATTGGTGTCCCGACAAAATCATTCAAGCTCCAAAGAACCACGATGCTTGTGTGTGATACCTGCCTCCATTTCCGAAATCATCTATCATGATGACTATAAAAATAACTGATTGAGTGAAATTCAATCTGTAATTCGACATGCATGTCTAACAAATCATAAAAATAATTGTGGTTATTAAAACACTACAATTTGTAACTTCCGAGTGTTAAGAATGTTGTAACTTTAAGGCCGAGTTATTTATTTATTTATTTTATTGAACTTACAACTATCATTACAGGTAATCTTAAACCTAATTTGATAGTGTGGCTATATCTTTTTAAATAAGAATAACTTACCTAGAAATACGAAATTTAAAGTAATACATACATAAAGGGTGTAAAACACTTCTTAACGAAGCCGAAAGGCACTTGTTCTCCTCGTCAGCGTCATTGCGATCATTTTTTTTATTCTACACCATACCTGGGAACCAGTCTAGTTACGGAGATTATTGGGGTTCAAAGTTACAACTTTTTGACAATTTTTTTTTGAAATACAAGTTTCTAATGTAAGATTTTTATTTTAAACACTTCCGCGACCCCCGTACTATTCAATCCATCCATCAGCACAATGTTTTGAGTGCGTTACATTGAGTTCTATTACAAAACATGATTTTTCACCCAAAAAAAAAGTCGTTTCCCAGCAATAATTTTTGCGTAAAGTTACTTAGTTTGATGTACAGAATGCTAGGTTGACGGCTTCGTTATGAGGTCTTTTACACCCTGTTTAAGAAACAAAGTTTAACAATACTTTTGCGAATTGCGAACTTTTGCGAAGTTCAAACCAAGCGTATTAAAGTGCGGTCAAACCGAGTGGAACCGGGACTTTTACAGATATTTCAGTATTTTATTCCTCTCCGATCCGGTATTGTTATTCGGTTTTTCCATCAGTTTCTCAGTAGCAGCCTCGGAGTCTATTGTGACTTAAAGATAACTGGCGAAATGTGGGTGTACTTGTTAGGTGCTGCCGCTGCCTACCTTTCGGGGATTACAAGGCGTGATGTTATAGGTATATATATCAGGTACTTAATGCTCACAGCCGAGGACTGACTTTGCGCTTTAGAGTGACTGTGGCCTTAAAATTATTGTGAATTAGTTTTGAATTAAATTCGACAACGCTGCATTCAATTCAACTTAAACTGTCATAAAAAAGTAGAGACCTAGGTAATGAAGAATTGATTTTTTAATTAATACTTCCTTTCAGTTGTTAATTTATATTTTATTGTCTATTTAGTAAAGATACGAGCTCTACATTTTCTTTGTTAAAATAATTTTACACAAGTTAATTTTATTTCAGAGATCTACCCATTTCCGCAAAAAAACTTCTTTGTTACTTTTTTATAGTTATAAATTAAGTCAGCAGTTTTAACATTCATTTCTCAGATTTTTAACACAACTCCTAATTAAATAATAACGCAAAACAGTGAACATTTAACTTAAAAATTCTCCAAACAGTTACTTAACTCGCATTCATAAACAAAATCTAATTGCGTAACATTCTCTCTGTCTACGTCACATCAAGTGAAAAACACTTTTTCTAAATAAATTAGTCTATGCTCCGTGAAATAAAAAACGTTGAATAGTTGCACGTGAACACGAACAAACCAAATTGGTGGCTGCCACAAGTTAGGTGTAGATTTTGACGTATTTATTGATTTTGAAGAAATGATAAATTTCTTGCGCCAGTGTTCGTGATGTCTTTTTAATTGATTGGATGCAATAAATTGGTGTAGTACTAAGTGTACTGGACAACTAGTTATTAAATTATTCGTGGGATTCATCATCATCATCATCATCACTGCTGAACGGCCTCTCTTTGCTTGCGTGTGATTGCAGGCAAGGAATACACCTTTTTTTTTTCGGATAGGAAATCATCAAATGACTCCTCCCGCTCTGGGCGAAGCAGGTGTCAGACTTTTACTGACTAAAACCCATCCATGTTCCTTCATCGCCCTTTGTGTGTGTTCCGGGGCCACGGTATCTCTTTCGAACAGTCCCGCAGCCCCGGCCGGCATCAGCCTTGCGGACCCCTTCCTTTTGCTGACTCTCTATGAGGCGCGCGTGTAACACGAATGCGCCGTCGACACGGCCTGAAGGAATATAACCTCATGCGTTCATTTAGTTATCAGAGTTCACCAATCCGTTTAATGATTGGATTGAATAATATTATTAAAGAGGCCTGAAATATATGCTTTCGAGGAGCTATCAACTACTGCAGCGGTTCTCAAAATTTTTTAGCAACGGAACCCTGTTGGAAACCTAAATATTTGACGAAGCCCTAAAATAAATGTTGCCTAAATTATAAAAAAAAAATCAAGAAATGGAATTGACTTTGTATTACTACAACTGATTTAAAGCTAATCGGCTAGATTCAGCTGTTTTACAATGTACTTGGTTAAAAAATATTAAAACTGTCGTATAGTAATAACTTAACTTTCTCTACAAGCTTATTTTTCTTTGGTATATTTTTTAATTATGACCAGTCTTTTCGTGGAGCCCCTACAGAGACTCCACGGAGCCCTAGGGTTCCACGGAACACACTTTGAGTAAGGCTGAACTACTGAATAGTACCTATTCGATTGCCCTGCGCTAAATAACATTCGTTACTCGTTTGCAAAAAAAAAGATTAGCTCAATATCACATGGCGGTTGGTGGCAATGGTGCTACCATTAGTGAATCATGGGTGTGACAATGCCTCAGGGCCTAGCGCCATGACGGCTTAGTCAAATTCAACAACATTTTGGAATTTTCCTTACACCTGTATTTCCGCTCCAAAAACTCTGCATAATATAAGTAATCGTTACGTGTTTAAAATCTTACGCCATCATTGCGAAACTAGTGCCTCACGATTTTGACAGCTACAAGTCTCTCGTCTATGATTTAAATAGCCATTGTGAAGGCCTGTTAGTATTATGTGTAAAATAATTACAAATTGGTGTAAAGACCAGGCAATGGCTTCCGGATTAATTATTGTTGGATGGTACATTTTATGGCCATAGTCGTAACTACTGGATTCAATTATTTTTAAATTAAATTAACGTGGGATATTTTTTCTATACATTTACATAAAATGGTTGTTATTATGTAAACGGGAAATTCAAGGGAAAGTGAAAATTAAGTCGTTGAAAAATATCGGCAGATTATCAAGTCTGATTTAATTAGAAAGCAACTGTTTATTACTTTCATTAGCATCCATTATAAAAAGATTTTGAAATAAAAAAAGGAAAGATATTTTGTAATTGTGTGTACATAAATAAATAAATTTTATAAAGATAAGAACTTTTTCTTTTCCTAAGAAAACACGAGTTAATCGATAAAGTGTTTCAAGTTACATATACATAATAACTCAACATAAATAATGCTCTAACAAATCGCAAGTTCAACACCAATGTAGAGTGTAAATCAGAGAAATTACCATAATTACGCAACATTACAAGTTTCTAGTAATTTTCACTTATTTTAGTGAGTAAAACCTCATTTGTTTAAGCAGGAAACCGGTTCGGAAACTTGTCATGGTGCGATGGACTAACAGCTGTCAAAATCAGTGACAATGTAAAATACGGGCGTACGTTAATTTCCATCAGCATAGTGGATCATCATATCACTTATGTAGGAATGGGAGAAAGAGCGAGGCCGGTGCCCGCGGCGGCAGTCGCTCCACACGCGCAATTCGACATGGTCAACTGTACATAATTACGTGCACTGAGCGTATGTGATCAAAACACAATTGCGCGTATCTGAACGCGGCGCTTCACTCGAGAAAAAAAGTTAAACGTCAAATTTTCGCGCGCTTTTCGATACCATAGACTAATCATCATGATTTATAGGAACGTGTTTTGTGTATGAAAGTGAATTAACATTTGTATTAATCGTATCGTGTTGAAGTGAATGTGAAACTATCTATTGCGTAAGCGTTAAAAAAAATCTTCGGTGTTCACGAGAAGAATTTTTGCTGAATTCTTGTGCTTTGTTATGACTTTGTTTCTGAATTCATTCAAAACGATTAATTTATTTTAATCGGTTCTTGAATGTTCATACGTAACTTTTGGTTTTAAACAATGTTTATATTGGTGTATTCTGTAACACTCAACGATAAAATAAATACGACGTATCATAATCGAATCTGTAAATGTGAATTGTGGCCTGTTTCCCAAACTGTTTTCATTGTTTTTATTTACGTACGTTAACATGCTTTCTTACAGGAATTAATGCAACAATCGTTTGATAGCTGGGAAAACGTAAATGGTTAGAAAATGTATGGAAAAAGTTGGGAACGAAATCAAAACGTAGCATCATGAGTGTATGTGCATAGTAATTGTTACCTTTCGTTTCTTCAATAATTACTTAATTTGTTGGACGCGGTTTGCATAATGAGTAGGTACAGCGATATTCTGCAAACATTATGGCAGTAATTAGTAGAAAATCTAATTTTTTTCCTGTAGTGCATTTTAGGTAATAAAACTGCTAAAATAAGCCTGCAAAATTTAATTTAAAAAAAGACTAATTCTTTAATAAATATGCATAGATACCAAATTCAATTTCCATGAAACGAATAATTTTGATCTATATTCATTCGTTTATTGATGAGTCAATCAAAAATCCAATTTTATGCGTAGATCGTTGACATATTTAGCGGTGGTATTTCATAATACCTTATATCGATCATAATTAATTAGGTTCATGTGTAACTTTACTTCATCTCTTCATCTCTACGTTGTTAGTAAACAAGATAAATCTGAATATTAAATGGTTTGTTTGCTCCATAATAATGATTGATCCTACAAAACACTTTTACACAAAATAATTAGGAACCTTCATAAAAGATTCACAAATTCTTTTTTTGACTTCTGGCAAACATCAACAAATGGTTTCCTTGTAACTTTGGGAGCTGACTGTCATCATCTGCCTAGCCTTTTCCCAACTATCTTGGGGTCGGCTTCCAGTCTAACCGGATGCAGCTGAGTATCAGTATTTTACATGGAGCGACTGCCTATCTGACCTCCACAACCCAGTTCATACTGGGTAATACGATACCACTTTGGTAAGACTGGTTGTCAGACTTTCTGGGTCACTGACTACCTGTAACAACTGTCAAAGATGGACAAATGACAGCCGGGACCTGTGCATAGTAATTGTTACCTTTCGTTTCTTCGATAATTACTTAATTTGTTGGACGCGGTTTGCATAATGAGTAGGTACAGCGATATTCTGCAAACATTATGGCAGTAATTAGTAGAAAATCTAATTTTTTTCCTGTAGTGCATTTTAGGTAATAAAACTGCTAAAATAAGCCTGCAAAATTTAATTTAAAAAAAGACTAATTCTTTAATAAATATGCATAGATACCAAATTCAATTTCCATGAAACGAATAATTTTGATCTATATTCATTCGTTTATTGATGAGTCAATCAAAAATCCAATTTTATGCGTAGATCGTTGACATATTTAGCGGTGGTATTTCATAATACCTTATATCGATCATAATTAATTAGGTTCATGTGTAACTTTACTTCATCTCTTCATCTCTACGTTGTTAGTAAACAAGATAAATCTGAATATTAAATGGTTTGTTTGCTCCATAATAATGATTGATCCTACAAAACACTTTTACACAAAATAATTAGGAACCTTCATAAAAGATTCACAAATTCTTTTTTTGACTTCTGGCAAACATCAACAAATGGTTTCCTTGTAACTTTGGGAGCTGACTGTCATCATCTGCCTAGCCTTTTCCCAACTATCTTGGGGTCGGCTTCCAGTCTAACCGGATGCAGCTGAGTATCAGTATTTTACATGGAGCGACTGCCTATCTGACCTCCACAACCCAGTTCATACTGGGTAATACGATACCACTTTGGTAAGACTGGTTGTCAGACTTTCTGGGTCACTGACTACCTGTAACAACTGTCAAAGATGGACAAATGACAGCCGGGACCAACAGCTTAACGTGCTTTCCGAGGCACGGAGGAAACTCGGTATGTAGGGTGGTCACCCATCCACAGACCAACCTAGGCAAGCACAGCTTAACCTTTAGCTTTGGGAGCTGACTGTACTGTAAAAAAAAAAGTTGAAATGTATAGTTGACGAAATGGGATTCAATGTATGAAGATTAAAATAGTTACGAGTTGGAACACTAGTTCACTTGTTTCGCACGTCTTTTGTTTAGTTGTCGAAATGGGAAAGTTACAAAATGGACCGGAGCGAAAATATTCATCTTCGTATTGAAATCAGTTACCTATTTAGATCGTACCAAAAACAACGTAAATAAAGAATTTTAGCAGTAACAAAACAAGTGCTAAATGCAACCAAGAAAAGACTAAACCACTTCAGCTGATTGTTTCCTCGTTGGTGTAGTGGTTGCAATTGCGTCTGCTTAGAATGAGGTTCCCGGGTTCGATTCCCGGGTTGGGCAAATTGTTATTGGGTTTTTCCATCAGGCATTTCTCAGTAGTAGTCTGCATTTGTGTCCGGTTGATGGCAATAGGCTCCCCCCCAATTAGATGAGACGTAAAGATAATTGGCGCAAAAGTGGGGGCACTTTTAGGTACACCTCTGTTTATCCCTTTGAGGAATATAGGCGCGATGTTATACAAAATAAATTCCGCCCCCATATTGTTAAAGAGCTCAATAATAAGTTTATTACTACATTTGCATGCAACATGACGAAGAAAGCGTTTTGCGCTGTAGAGCGTAACGCAGCTCTACACATATATTATAAAACGTAATCGTAAATTGTAGCGAGCGTATCAATATGTTTTCAACACGATATTTTGTGTAGAAATTAATAGTCATTAAAGTATTCAAACATTTATTTTAGTAAGTAAATAACGAAAGCTGTGTCAAAATAGAGTCGAAATCCGTAAAAGTGATGAAATAAAGATTTTCTGATGGCGTTATAGTGCCCTATTCTGCAATTAAATTGGTTGTTACCGGAAACATAACATAAAATAACAACAAGCCTCTAATCCCCGAGGGTTAGGCAAGAGGAGAGTTTTTGTAAAAAATAAATAAATATCCAAATAGCCAAATGGCCGGTTTTTGTAATTCCCAATATCAACGCCCGCCGTCAAAGCTACGGGTAAAAGCTAATTACTAATAAAAGCAATAAAACATCAAGGTGCTTATTACAGCAAAAATTATGAAGATAATAAAAATGTAAACAAACAACATTTAACTGTAAACTCACATAAACCCAATAAAGCTACTACTTGAAAACAATAAAGAAAGTAAATTAAAACCATCACCATAGATTTGAGTGTGTAGTTCTGCCAAAAAGTACCAACCCACATCAAATCTATTATTTTTCCAAGTAATTGTAATGATTTTGAAAAGTAATCGCTGATTAATTTTAATCTCTTCTAAGCATACATTTTGGACGTATCATCATTTAGTAAAATTAGTCTCATATACCTTTATGAGACTAATTTTACTGAATGATAATACCACCAGTTTTTACATGGGGTGACTGCCAGTGACCCCGTCTTATTATCAAATTACTAGTAACCTCGTTGGTCTAGGGGTCTTAAGTGTTGTTGGGTAATTCCATTCCAGTAATTTCTCAGTAGCAGCCATGGAGTCTGGATGTTGGATATGTTAGACGTATTAACTCATCTAACAAGAGATTGTGAATAGGGAATATGCATGAAATACAAAACTCTATTTATTTATGAAAAATGCCTTATATTTGCGCATAAAAACATTGTGGTACACTTGTTTAAGTTTCTAATACATCACTTATTTTACAATTTACTGTTATAAGTAGCATGTGTTTGGTGAAATGGAACGCACTCTCAAACCGCATCGTCCTCGATAACGCGTAGTGACGTCAAAGTTCATTGTGTCAAAAAACGCTTTTATTTGAAAAGTGCTTAAAGTTGCACTAAAATTTTATTATAATATTGTTATTGCAATTTTTACTTGAATAAAGCACATACAATTAGTAAAATTATTTTATGAAGGCCAAAAAAAATGTAAACAAGGCAGATTGTGGATATTGACATCATGGCTGCGACAGCTACGGACGATTGAACTGTCGTAGAAAATTGCAGGTGTTTAAAATTATTTTAATGCTTTTCTTGGGTTGATAGTACTGTATTTTAATAGTGAAGAAAAAATGACATGGCTATTGGCTTACTATGGTAGAACCACGTCTAATTAAAATCAGATAACAACACCGCACTGGTGAAGTTCCTACTAATTATTCGATAAAATAATCGTTACAAATAATCGGTAAAACATGTAGGAAGCGATATTTAACACGATTCGTGTTCATCGTGGTGACAGGCACTGGATAAACGAGTAATTTGTTACTTTTTTATGACATTAATTTGATGCTTATGATTAATTGAATTAGTTTGTTTAGTGGGACTTTAATTGGAGTGTTTATTAAAGGTGTTATTGTTATTTTAGTTTTTGCATTGATAGAAGAAAGTATTAGTCTAAGATACCTTACAGAACGACCTTCGAAAATTAAATATGTCAATAATATATTGCAAATAGGTTGACTAAAAATTTTCAGTCCAGAATATGATTAATTAGCAATTTAAAAATTATATTTTTTTAAACATTTCTTTGGTTTGGTTAATTGACAAATTCCATACCAAACGAAAGTATGAAGCCTGTAGAGTATGTAAATGTTAGTTTAACCTAACGTTTGCATATTCTATAGGCTTCATAATAAAAAAACAAATGTATTCTGGACTGAAATTTTTTAGTCAACCCATTTGCAATATATTTTTTGATATAAATTTAATTTGATATAAAATACTTTTCATCCATTAATCAGCACGGTGAAGGTCGTTCTATAAGGAATCCTATACTATACGTATATTATGAATTTGTATGGTCTTGAAAGGATTGAAAATAAATTCACTAAAAAAGCTTTAGTACAGGATGGAAGGAACACTTTTGTAAGGTTGACGGGTCATCTAGGGCTGTCGCTTGGGTACTTTTTAGGGTTCCGTACCCAAAGGGTAAAAACGGAACCCTATTACTAAGACTTCGCTGTCTGTCCGTCTGTCTGTCCGTCTGTCCGTCTGTCTGTCACCAGGCTGTATCTCATGAATCGTGACAGCTAGACAGTTGAAATTTTCACAGATGATGTATTTCTGTTGCCGCTATAACAACAAATACTAAAAACAGAATAAAATTAATATTTAAGGGGGGCTCCCATACAACAAACGTGATTTTTTTATAATAATTGGTACGGAACCCTTCGTGCGCGAGTCCGACTCGCACTTGGCCGGTTTTTTAAAGGTTAACACTGGTAGGTACACTGTCTCACTAAAATGCTGTTAAAAGTAAAAGTGGCCCGACTTAAAGCCTAAAATTATTACCTAATCTTCGCTTACTAAAAAAAGATACCTACATGTTATATAATATAATATAGTCATTCATAACTCTTCTCTCCTGAGAATCAACACTAATAATTAAGTCATAACTCGTATCTATTTAGTGTAATTAGAATTACTCATTTAAATAATCTTACTTTCATAAACAAGTTTCTACCATGTAACCTACCTAATTAAGAGTAGGTAAATTAACACTGAACGCCTACTTTTATCGATTAAGTATCCATCAATTGTAAGTCGAGATTCACCACTAATCGTTTTGGCCACAACTCATAATTACTCATACGCGTACTTAAAAATGCGACCTGCTTCGCGAGACACGGTCGAGTTTGTTACCCATTACGCAACCTAATCGTAACAATAAGATGAGAGTACGGAAGTGTTACAGAATACGACCGTGTAACCAAATTAACCCTTGACTCGTAGGTAACAGTGATTTTCTGTGCTCTTACTTTAGTAGTGACAGTTAAATAACGAACAAGAACGATTGTGGGCGATGAACAATGCCTAGGGAACGGTCAGAAGACGGCGACTGCAATGCTATAGCGCGGCTCATTAAAGACTTCTGCAGTTGTTCCGAGAACGGCACGTGGTCACCGGAGATGACGTCAGACAAACGGAAAGGGCCACTGCTAAAGAGCGAACTCACCAACATGTCCGCTATGCGACGAAGAATCATTTCCATCGCGAAGAGAAAAACGAGAGAGGTTCCCGAGCCGCCGAAACTGACCTACGGCAACACGTTCCAGAAAAGTTCTGAGACTCTCACTTCCAACTTAGTAAACACAACGATCAGTTCTCAAAGCAGCACCCTCCGGCGGAACATCGACAACTTTCTGCTCTCCAGAAGGATGTTCGCTTTAGAGGAGGACATCTACGAGAAACCGATCCAGGTGAAGACCCCCACGTGCGGAGAGAACTGGTCTCTAAGCAAAGCGTGGCGGAACAACAACTCAGATTTCTTCAACCGCTCCCCTACCCTCGATTCTCACCGGCTAATTGAGCGGAACCACACCCAACTCGAACGAATAGACGAGATCCCACATCGGAAAAAGCGAAATAAGAAAATGAAGGAGCAATTACGGTACGATAGGAATATAAAGAGGCATATACGGATTCGTGTGATGTTGTCTTTACGAATGAGGAGGTATATGAAGAGGAGGATGAAGAAGCCTGGTTTGCCATCTCAGAATGTCAATGTTCCTCCACGGCGGTTTATTAGAGGGGCTTCTGTCACGTCCAGCTTTGGGACCCGGTCTTACAGGAGTGTGATGACTGATAAGATAGGGGATGGTGCAGTGTTGTTCGACATCCATGAAGCCAGGAACTCCACCATGGAGCTGTGCCACGATTACGAGGAGGACCTCGACACGCTACAGATTGCGTTACGCGCCGGTAATTTTAGGTAAATACTTTTTATATGTTTTTAGATGTAAGATTTGAGAGTGAAAGTGTGGGCAGCGGGGATGAGCGCAGTCATTATTAGCTGCGTAGATCTTTGCTTCCTGTTGCTAAGTAATAGTAAACACATTTGTGTTGGACTTATTATTGTCTATGGTTTTACTTTTATTTATATGAATGAATCATCGAAATTTTAAATTTATTAAATACTAGCTGACCCGCGCAACTTCGTCTGCGTCACATGAGAGAGAGAGGGTTAGAGAGAGTGGAGTCAACCTTGAAAGATATACATAATGCTATCGCGGTTTTTTTTAGAACGTCCCTAATACATGATTGTTGCGCAACTTTAACCGTTTATGCAGCGCCCGCAAAGGAAGCTCTCGAAAGAAATAAATTTTCCTTGTTTTTGCAACATTTATTATTGATGCTCCGCTCCTTTTAATTATAGCGTGATGTTAGATAACCTATAGCCATCCTCGATAACTATTCAACACTAAAAGTTTTCCTGTAATTAGCGCGTTCAACCAACCAAAATCTCTTTAGCTTTACAATATTAGTAGATAATATACCTACGTAGATCTAAGTGGGTAACAATTTAATTTCTTCGATATATTTTGCATTAATCGCTAAAATAATCTACTTATGTTTTTCCAAAAAAGGGCTTACCTCGACAGCCTTTTTTTTTTCGGATGGGAAATCATCAAATGACTCCTCCCGCTCTGGGCGGACCAGGAGGCAGTGTCATACTTTTACTGACTAAACCCATCCATGTTCCTTCATCGCCCTTTGTGTTCCGGGGCCACGGTATCTCTTTAGAACAGTCCCGCAACCCCGGCAGGCATCGGCCCTTGCGGACCCCTTCCTATTGCTGACTCTCTTTGAGGCGCGCGTCGAACACGAACGTGCCGTCGACACGGCCTGTCGTCATGAGACAGACGGACGGCGAGCTAGCCCATAGCCCACCGTCCACAGGCCCGCGCGTACGGTGGCCGGGGGCCACGTGGTGGCCCCGGACGCCCGGAGCGTCTCCCGCGGCCGGGACGTTTAGAGGTTCTCTCCCTCTCACGTTCCGCCACCTCCTTCATCCTTAGACACTCGATGACAGTCATACTCCAGCTAGGTCGAAAGTTCTCATCAAAGGTGCAAGAAATTAGCCCAAACACGATTTTTCAATTATAAATGGGACCAACTTTGAGATGTACCTACGCTTTTTACAAACAAAAGGACCATGTACGGACTTCTCTGTAAAAGTTATCCGTGGCCATATATAAAAAAAATACGCGTCGAATTGAGAACTGCCTTCTTTTTGTTTCGTCGGTTAAAAAACCAATCTTGAGGCAATTTACGTTTGCGGCGGCGACCTCTCGCGTCCGGCCCTGGTGCAAGCCATGGTCCGGAGCGAGACGGAATGGGACGCCTTCACCTCCTTCTCTATAGAGAAGGAGGTGGCGGAACGTGAGAGGGAGAGAACCTCTCAACGTCCCGGCCGCCGCGGCAGACGCCCCGGGCTTCCGGGGCAACCACGTGGCTCCCGGCCACCGTAGGCGCGGGCCTATGGACGGTGGGCTATGGGCTAGCTCGCCGTCCGTCCATCTCATGACGACAGGCCGTGTCGACGGCGCGTTCATGTTCCACGCGCGCCTAAAAGAGAGTCAGCAAAAAGGAAGGGCCGATCCGCAAGGACCGATGTCTGCCGGGGTTGCGGGACTGTTCGAAAGAGATACCGTGGCCCCGGAACAAAAGGGCGATGAAGGAACATGGCTGGGTTTTAGTCAGTAAAAGTCTGACACTCCTCCTGCTCCGCCCAGAGCAGGAGGAGTCATTTGATGATTTCCCATCCGAAAAAAAAAAACAAAAAATAGGCAACTGACACGGGCGAGGGTCATTCAATTCAGAAAATGGAGTGAAATAAACAACGCCGTCTATCGACCAAAATGTTAAACTGCTAAAGTATATTACCTATGCTATAATTTTTTTTTAAAGCTGGTCAGTCGATTTAAAAGTTATGACTGTGGTGAGCACATTTTTAGTCATTGGTATCATTTTAGTTCAACAG
Organism: Xestia xanthographa; assembly: GCA_905147715.2. NCBI lineage: Eukaryota > Metazoa > Arthropoda > Insecta > Lepidoptera > Noctuidae > Xestia > Xestia xanthographa. Next base: position 6,426,096 of record LR990660.1, on the reverse strand, counting down.
ATGTCGCTGCATGTATGTATCTTACATTGGATGATTAGTTCTTCTTGAAAACTTTAAGTTCATATATCTTTTGATAGAATTAACCGATTTCAATGAAACAAACACTAAATCATACCCCAAGTTACACACAATTTTTATGTATAAACATTGTCAGCATTGAATTCGTAGATTTTGCGTGATGTGCGCACAAACAAACAGACAAACAGACAAAAATTTCAAAAAAGATGGAAATGGGTTCTGTTACTTATCTTTTCACACGCTGGCTATTTTTTGTTTCAATTTCTTCAATGTACAAAAATGACTTTTCTACAGATTTATTATATGTATAGATTCATCCACGTATCTATTCAGAATAACTTATACTTAGTTTTTTGTCAAATACTACGAGAGCGTCATGTGATTAATTATAATATGGAACGCAACATTTTTAATCCTTTTTGTCAGAAAAATAAGTGTTTTGTGAAATGGCTACTATTGATCTTTAGAAGCATGTTTTATTCTTACAAAACTGTCTTTAATTCAGTATTATTCCCTTGGTAAATAGATGTCTGATCTTTATTTATATCTTCGGCCGCTTTGGTTAATACTCTGAAATAATTTACAGTTAAAAGAAATTATTAAGGGCCTATACTACCTCAAATGGCTTAGCATGATCCTCCGTTACGCCTAAAATCTGCAGCATTAATTTTGAAATAAATATTTGGTAAAGTTGAGGATTAATGTTAAGTCCTATGTTTGGCGAAAACACGATTCCATAAAATTTTCTCAATAGAAAAAAATCCCAAAGTTACTTCTAAACTGAACAATAAACCGCTGGCAATCATAAAATACTTCAAATTAGATCATGAAACTTTGCATACTAACTGAACTAACTATAAAACAGGTCTTATGTTATTTATTTTTTTAGTCCAATCAATAGATTTTTTGTAAATCGCAAAAAACCAATCATTTCGCACTATTCGGCCCGCAGTGACTGACGTAACAACCACTTTGTAGTGCAAGCTGATTAGAACTTCATTCTAACAGTATTTCAAACGAAGTTTGAACCACCATAAATAGAGTTGCTAATTTTAGGGTTAGACAGGGCCTTAATGGAAAAAGTATAGTAATACTGCCCGACCTAGAATGCAATCCAGGATCTTTTGCTCAGCATTAGCGACACCGCTAAACCAACGAAAAAATGTACCAAAAATATTAAACTAAATACTCAGGTCACAATTTAGAAATTGTGCACTACCTCCGGATATGTGGGTAGCCTACCGTTACGCTATTGTCGTGCTGTCCCCTACATTTATTACTGGGTGACTAATACGAGCATACACTGTACGTAGTTATTGACAACTATTGTGATAAAATATGAAGCGGTCAGCGGCCATGCGAAATTGCTGAACCAAAAAACGCAGTGGTTTTTGTGTCATTTTTGTTAGTTTTTGCCCGTTATTGCCGTACGTAAATAGCAGACATAATTATGGACAAATTGTTCTGTGGCCTGTCTGAAGATCATTATACCTTTGAACGGTTTGGGCGCAAAAGGCCTAATTTTTAAAATAGCAACAGAGTCACAAAAGGACTACTTCTCGAAATGGCCAATTCGCAAAAGGACTAATCCTTAAAATGCCCAATTCTCAAAATGGCTATAGTTTAAGAATTAGTCCTTTTGCGAATTGGCCATTTTGAGGACTATTCCTTTTGCGATTCTGCTGCCATTTTGAAAATTAGGCCTTTTGCGCCTAAACCCATAAACGACTAGTTAGTAGACACAATAGTTAAACAATTGACATAAATCTCCTGGAGATTTAGTAACGGATGGGAGGATATTTACATATAGGTACACATAACTTTAACATGTCCATCAAAAATTCGAAGACATGGTGACGTCTACAAAACGAAATCCAATGGGGATGGCAACTGTGAAACAATTAGCGATACATAAATGGTTCCAGACATCGTCGTCATTGGTTGAAAATCTGTTAATGTCATTTCATATTTCAAAATATCGGCCATGTCCTAGAACCAAAAATTCCACGCGGGCCCAGTGCGAATTGGTAGATGTCAAGGAAATGTGCTATTGCCCATTCCCTCCCCTTAAGAGGAGGCCGTGTCCCAGCAGTGGGAAAATTATAGGCTGATGATGTTGGTGATTTCAAAATAGCTTGACCTCGTTGGTCAGATTGAGACCTTGCTGTGGTCGCGTCATATACAAGTAGATCTTAACGGTCATCTCCATTGAGCTCGCGTGGTGGAATATAGCCATATCCATATTATACTCCATACCTTCTCATAGAGATAAAGCTTGTGTCGACGCAGTAGATCCATTACAGGCTGATTATCTTGTTATTCTTAGCTCAAAGCGGGGCGAGGGATCACCATGTTGTCACATGTAATTCTCGAAACCCTGAAAGTGTGACAGCTTATAACATTTGTATAGCACAACAGTGTGAGTTTGTTTAATGCTTTGTTTTAGTAATACCAGCTGCAGGTTGTCTGTCGAGGACCATGTGGGTCACATTTATATTTTTTGTTTATTTTTTCCCACAACTGTCTGACAGTTTGAGTACTCTAAGCGACCTACCCAAATGTCCTTTCTTTGGAATACCAACGACGACCAATAGTTCGTCGTTTCGTTGAGCTCCTTGAGTTATAAGTCGAGCTACATGTTAACTGACAAATGCTTGCACTGACTGGACAGGTCCACTCAAATCTGTATGGTTCTTTCTTCAAAAGACCATCTCAGACACTAATCTGCATAGTCCTCATGTGAATTGAGCAAAATTGTCTGGACTTCAAAAGAGACTATGACCTCTGAGTTTGTTTCGGCTGTTTCTTCTCAGAGTAGTCAGGTACGAAACACTGGCCCCATCTAGTTTAAAAAAATGACGTTTAAAAGTGTTTGTGAAAACCTACTTGTAAAATAAACATCATTTATCATTTATCAAGGTAAAGCCCCGTTATTTCTCCTTCTGTATAATAAAATTTTGTGCATAAATCTTTTTATAAATTGCATAATTATCTATAATGTTCCCACTGCTGGGTCACAGGCCTCCTCTCCATGTAGCCCACCAGCCCGCTTAGCATGAACGCTGTAGACACGAAAGAGAAACGACAAATCTTTTGTTCATCTGTCATTGAATCGACAAAATGACAGTTGTCGATTCTCTTTCGTGTCTACGGCGTTCATGCTAAGCGGGCAGGCAAGCCCAGTGCGGTTTGGTAGATGTCACATGTTTTCGTGCTAGGACATTCAGATGCCGATTCTCTCACGATGTTAAAAAACACATTCATTATTACATAATTTATTTTCTGCTTAACAAAAAGTCGTGAATGCAAAATATTTCATACAACAAATGCTAAAGAATTTCCTTTTTTTAAATAAACAGTTTTAGAAATACAATAAAAGAATTACGTGAACGCGTGGAAATAACTGGAACCGAACTAATCTTTATGAATGAGAAGCGATACGGTTGTTTATTAAGTGAATGTTCTACGAGAATAATGTACTATTTGGTATAGTTTCATTTTGGGTAACTTAACATCACGCCTGTAATTCCCGAAGAGTTAGATGGAGGTGTACATGGAAGAGCACAGCGCAGAGCATTTTTTCACTGTCAAACTATTATCGACATTATCCTCATTCAAATAATATTTAAATTCAATGAATCCGAGAAAGTGCGCATCCGCGTGCAGTCTGTTAATTGATTTGTGATATTATTTCAATGAGGACAATGCCGATAATGGATTGACAGTGAAAAATACTCTGCGCTACGCTCAGCGGGCCTAATATGGCCGCTTCAGCAGAATCCACGCAGAATCTTAGAATATGAATCACGTTAAAAATGTATAATTCTTAAAATGGATTTTATAATTTCAAGCATAAAAACCATTTTAAGAATTTTAAATTTTTAACGTGGTTCATGTTACGATTCTGCTAAAGCGGCCATTTTAGACCGCCAGTGCTTCGTCAGTTATTAACTGACGAAACTTGGTTGCCATATAGTCTTGATACGGGTCCGGTTGATGGCAATAGGCTCACCCCCTATTACGGGGGACTTAAACATAATGATTTTTTTTTATCAGCAAAATAGGTACTTCTGTACTTTCTTTTCGGAAATTGCTTGCCAAAAATCTGTTACTACTAAAGAAATATGTGTGTGTATTTGTGTGTGTGTGTATGTGTGTGTGTTTTTATGGTGTAAATAATAAAGAGTATTCTATTATATTCTATCCATATGAAACCTAGCTTACAAAAGTGAATCTTACATAATAGTATCATGATAGTGAGAATGATGAAGTATTATTAATCCATCGTTAATAGTGTGCATTGCAATGTCATTGCCACACAGGACGTTCAACTTGTAAATATTTCGGCTACGTCATTAGACTGTGTTTTCTAGTTATTTTGTATTGTTTACAAACATGGTAGGTTTAAATTTCATGACGGATTTGGGAAAATAACCCTTTTTAACATAATTTCATACGTGTAGTCCTCGAAAGGTTATACATATTTCGCCAGTTTTCTTAAAGTTCCGTGTAACAGGGAGCGACCCTTTTGCTAAAACCACAGGGGTCCTCCGCTACTCTCTAACGTTTTCTCCGTATATTCGGATCTATCCGTCTCTTTCGTGCACGTTTGTAGATGAGTGCGAGTGAGAGAAACTAAGGTCGCACAGGTTCAGACTTCGGACAGAAAACTGAAAATAACTGATAAACCCAACCAACTCGTTGGCCTGCCTGAGAATCAATGGTGTCAATTCTGTTGTGCACAAACTAAACTTAATTTAGGCTATTGCTATCTTTTACAAAAAGGCAGTGCTCGAAAAGGACGGATATAGCCATGAACTAAGTAAGAGATGTCAAACTAGTTTATGCCTTGCGCTTCACCGTGTTTTTAGTCGACATGTTTTTACGTGCACCCTTCATTTGTATGGAAATATTAGTTCCAACTAAATTTGACAGCTCTAAATTACGTTCGTCTCTTTCTCGTTTTATTAGAGAGAAAAAGATAGCAATAGCCTAAATTAAGTTTAGTTTATGCACAACAGAATCGACACCAATACCTCGAATCATCCAAGAGATTTTTTTTAATGAATTCTTGTTTTTATGGTCGTTTTAAACTACGACTATAACAACCATGAATTTCATTGAACATTTTCTAATAATTGTTTATTAGGCAATTTAGTGGGGCTTCCGGAAGTGTGGGTCTTAAAATGAACATGGGCAAAACCAAGGTCATGTTGAATGCCCATGTCACACCCACTCCTATCAAGATCGGAGACTCCACACTCGAAGTTGTAGACGATTATGTGTACCTAAAACAAACGGTCCAGTTAGGTAGGCCTAACTTCGAGAAAGAGGTCAATCGTCGAATCCGACTCAGCTGGGCAGCGTTCGAGAAGTTGCGCGGTATCTTCTCGTCCAACTTACCGCAGTGTCTCAAGACGAAAGTCTATGACCAGTGTGTGTTGCCAGTGATTAAATACCGGACCGAAACGTGGTTTCTCACAATGGGGCTCATCAGAAGGCTTAAAGTCACCAAAAGGGCAATGGAGAGGGCTATGCTCGGAGTTTCCTTGCGTGATCGAATCAGAAATGAAGACATCCGCAAGAGAACCAAGGTTACCGACGTAGCCCGAAGAATGGCCAAACTTAAGTGACAGTGGGCAGGGCACATTTCTCGCAGAACGTATGGCCGTTGGGGCCGAAAAGTTCTGGAGTGGCGACCGCGAACCGGAAGACGTTGCGTTGGAAGGCCTCCCACTAGGTGGACCGATGACCTGGTGAAGGTTGCGGGAATCCGCTGGATGCGAGTCGCACGGGACCCGTCAATGTGGCGACACTTGGGGGAGCCCTATGTCCAGCAGTGGCTGGACTGGATTTCGGCTTGACTGGATTTCGGTTGAAATGATGATGATGATGAGGCAATTTAAACCTCATAAATTAAAATAAATTATGACTTAATTTGAGAATATATATGAAAACAATAATAAAAGCGGATGATTGTCCAATGTCTTATGAAAGTTTTATTAATACTTATTCAAATTATAATATCAAACTTGTGTGCTTCTAAAAAGAAATACATTTCTCCATATCTTTCAGTGATTAGATATATTTCGCACATGACGGTGTACAAAATTGCAATTTAACTTTTCTCAAATCACGATACCATTAACCACAAATAAAATTACCTACTGTAACAGATGCTAGCTGATCATTTCACGGAATGATGAGGCACTACGTTATGTTTTATTTTTATCGGTCTTCAAAAAGATTTCATTTTGATCTGATTTGAATCATCAATTCTCTAAGATAGTTTTTTTTTGTAATTTTTTGTAAGTCATCTAATTTTATATCGTGACAGTGTAAGCAGCTTTGACGATCTATCTGTCCTTACTTACATCGACTCTATACTCATGATAATCTGCCTTGTTTTTTTGCGAAAGTTTTTTGTTGGGGTCGGCTTTCAATATTTCTGGATGCAGCTGAATCATATTTTTTTAGCTAATACGTATTATAACAGCGAAAATAACTCTTTCTGTCTGTTATCTTTTAACACCACAACAGATGAACGGATTTCAGTGTTGCCGCACAGGTAGACGTATTCAACATTCATCACACGTATTCTTAACCTACAAACAGGGTGTAAACGGGCTCTTACTAGTCTTCACGAAGCCGTCTATGCAAAAATCATTGCAGGGAAATGACTTTTTTTAGGGGTGAAAAGTCACGTTTTACGGTAAAACTCAATGTAACGCACTCAAAACATTGTGTTGATAAGCGTATCTATTACTTATTTAGAGTAAAGTTAAGACCTTAAAAACTTGTATTTGTAAAAAAAACTTTAAAAAAAGTTGTAACTTTGATCTCTAATATCTCCGTAACTAGTAGGTTCCCAGGTCCCAGAACAAAAAAAAATATCTATTTACACCCTAATAAGTATACCTACGTGTACTATGTACAAAATAATATGGATTAAACCTTCCAAGGTCGTTTGTGAAGTGACTGCTAAGAGGCTTTATTGATATCAAATTAATGTCATCGTGTGATTGTGAATTGATTGGTTATTTTGCCACACCGACCAAATGATCATCAGCATAATATCAGCATTCGATCAAAGCTTTATCATCATTTAATCGTACTTGGTCAACATTGGTAGTATGTGTAATAGAAGAGGCTTACTTGCATGCTAAGTAAGTTTTTTAAACCTATAGTTTAAGGGTAACCTATCCGGGTCCATATTGGCTCACCTAAAGTTCTTTACGTGAGCCAATATGATGAGCTCTTTACTTTAAGAACGATTTCATGTTCTTCCTAATGATTTGTAATCTGAATGATCACTCTTCCTAAAATTTTTCATCCTAAAGTTTTCATTCATACTATTTGTAGTGCTACCGGCGATGTTCATAACACTCATGTTTCCGAAAATTGTAATTAATAATATCATTAATGTGAATATATTTAAACTCCTACTGTTTTTTATCATAACGCTTTTATCCCTAAACATAATTACCATAATATTTTCACGCATACTCAGAAAGAAACATTTACCAAGTGTAATAAAAATATATGTGGGTAGAAGACGATATTATAGTTTTAATTTGAGTGTATGATTATTATTTGGGGGTATGCTTTATATAACGTACTTATTACTACAACTATACCTGAGATAATTATGTCTAAGTAACCAACTTTTTAGAATGATTAAAGGTCTTTTCACTGATTTTTGTCTTAAATGAATGAAATTCAGGTCAAGACACTATGAAAAAAATACTTAGAAAAATTTCGCGACCAATTTCAAGGTAGCTGGTCACAGTTCTAACCTAACCTATGGATATCTTTGCAGGTACACACCGCTACAAAATATATATGAAAACATGTATTAACTACGAACCACCAGATTTAGCAAAATGTAACGGCAAAAAATCACTTTTGGTTGCCAAAATCAGTAAATGATCACCAAAATTAATCCCCATTTTATCGTGAAATTAGAACCAAAAATTTATTTTTGACCACCAGAAATTGAACTGTTATGCTCTTGCATCCGAGTCGAGGGAGACCCGGTCGACGGAGCCCCGCTTCGCGGGGCTCCTACTTCTGAATGGTTTATAAAAAAATAACCACGAAGGGTATGGTGGGGTCTATTCGCTCGCTTCGCTCGCTCATTCGACCCCGCCATACCCTTCTAACCTAATCTATCCGTGTCGGGGTGCCCCAAGTCGGCCTAAGGCAAAACTAGTTTGTCATCAACCACCTCATTACCTCCACTAAATTTGGTGATCAATTGATATTTTAGGTGATAGATGTTAGTGGTCACAAAGTTAATTTTGATGGTCATTATATTTTCCCCCCTATTATTTTGTATGGTACTATTATTCTTATATGTTCTAAATGTTATGTGAAAATAAAGTTACGCAAAATTAATGTATAAAATACTGATTATTATGAATAAAAAGAAATCTAAACAAAAAAGATATGACTTTGAATAATAGTGTAAAAGATGGTTATGTTGAGAAAATATAGGAAAACAAATAAAAGTATAATAGATGTTTATTGCTACTGACATTATGAAGTTGAATGCTTCGGAATTATGAACATTAGAGACAGAGTAGTTAGGAATTGTGATTGTTAGGATGAAAAATGTTGGGAAGAACATTTTCGGATTTCCAATTATCGGAGTTAAAAATTTAGGTGAACTTTGGCGCACCCACCTATAGTTTATGTGTCGTGATGGCCCAGAGGTCTTAAGGCCTCGCCTCTCATGCACAAGGTTGTGAGTTCAAATCCGGGCAAGTACCAATGTGCCTTTTTCAATTCAAATGTACTTTCTATGTTTATCTTGGACATCACAGACATCGGTGAAGGAAAACATCGTAAAGAAACTTGGACTTATAATTAATATAAGTCTGAAATCACCAGCCCGTCAACACACCGTAAACACAACATTGACAACAAAGACGCCGATTACCATTGCTAACTTAAATCTAGGCGTACAATCGATTATGAAAAGAAAATGGGATATAAATGTTACAAAGAAAATGAAAATGAAAACAGAGTAATTCATTCATCAACAGTAAATTAATTTTATACAAGATAAAATTTCAATACTTACGCCTGTTCCAAGAGACAAAAAGCTAAATATAGTCCGAGTTTTGCCATTTTGATTAATTACTTCAATATACGTACGTATATAAAGACATATATTATTTACTTAGTTTATGAGAAATCTTTCAGGCATATTCTCATAAAATAAAACGACAACTTTATTTTGATGTAAAAAAACCAATTAGGAATAATTAATTATATTATTATATTAATTTAATTATATTTGGAGGAAAATTTAAAGGTTATTTAGGTATTTGATCTAGTTTAGCAATTTACTAAAAAAATATCTTGGATGTATTCAAAGTTAGTTGATTCTTATAATGTCAATGTCAGTCCCTTGTCATGCTATGATTAATGTTCACATAATTGGTTCAAACTTCGTGACGAACATAACTTCTTAGAATAAATCATAAATCGTATTATATTTGGACTTTTGTGATGTGTTACTTCATGTTTTTAAATAGGAAAAAATATAATTTCTTAAATGTTATGCAAAATATTTTTTTTTTTTGCGCGGAATAAAAACTACAATTATTATTATTATGTAGTTTTTTTTGTTGCTAATTACTAACGAATAAATTCGGTTGCAATGATAATGCAGAGAGTGAGAAGCATGTATGATGTAGAGACATCCAAGACGTGTTTCTCGCAAGAAGACTGCCCAGGAAAAGCAATATAGTACATTACTGCAGCGACCAGCAACAGAGGCATTGATGGACGAACGTGAAAATGTGGGCCGAAGCGAAGCCGAGGTACACGTAAGTCCATTAATGTCTAGTTGTGGCCAAGGCTTGTATTGTACTTTAAAAGAGTTCATTAAGTGTTTTTTTTTTTTCAATAAACCGCTTTCTATTTGCAAACCAATTCGAAATTTAAATAAACCTTTGATAAGTTACCTCCTTGCTTGCCATGTTTTAGAGTAAAAGATCGTTCCATTTTTAAATAACACGACAGATATTAGTTTATGTAATTTATTTGGCCGCTAAACACGACAGATATGGATTTACATACAACTTTTGCCGGCCGCTCTGGTTGCATGTATGATCTGGCCAGTACAGCAATTTAAGAAAGAAAGAAAGAAAGAAAGAAAAAGCATTTATTAGCCCGCACAGGACCAAACACAAAAAAAAATGGTTAAATTAACAGTACTTACAACTAATAAAAAAAAAAAAAAATAAACAAAGAGAAAAAAATCATGAAATGAAATTGGTCCTGTACGAGGCCAAAAGGCCCCTATCTCAGCATGGTATTCATTTTCATTTTTCGTTTTGGTGCATTTCGATTTATCTCGAAGAAGGTTGTCAAAATAATGCTCAAATTTCTTTAAATTTAGAAAATATAATTATCATGGTGATCTTTTTCACAGAATTATAACTAAATATTTTGCACAACTTTTAATGTCAAGGATTTCCACAAAGTAACGCCGTATTTCTTTAACATAATAATATTTAACTTTTTCTGAAAAAAGAGTAACTGTATTCTTTAATTGGACAACGCCATCTGTTATGAAATAGTGGAAACTAGATGTGGACCGTAGTCTGTTGAGGTGCTCGCGCGCACTAGACCGTATCTATTGAATAGTTCAACTATCGCCTACTAGATGACGTTGCTGTTATAGTAACGCGTTGATGTCTTTTGTTCAACATACTTTCTTGGTTAAATGAAATGAAAATTTTATCAAATATTCTCAATTTTATTTGTTTAAAGCGCACTATTAATTCTGCAATAAATTAGGAACAAGCAGAAGAATGATGATGACAATGATTCATTCTGTTCATTGATAGGAGAGTCAAGAATTATCTTTGCTTGTTGCTTCATTTAAATTCAGTTCAAGAAGAGACAAAAGAAAATATGAAATATCCATACTAATATATGATGCACGGCCCGCGGTCCATTCACTTTGGGCCGTTCAGACTAAATACCACTTCATCTGTATAATATTTTCACCCTTAGACGACTGAATGACCTATGAAAGAAAGTTATCAAACTCACACAGATAAATATGACACACGGATATACCACGACCTGGGTTTTTAACATAGAATGCTATTGATCCCGGATATTTTTCGACCTCCACGGGTTAAAGATAGTAAAACTATACAAGTTTGTAACAAGTTATTTGCTCCGCCCGCCTGTTTCTGTTTCTTCTGTAGTCTGGTTCTTTAAATTCGCCCTTGAATAATAATCTTGATCTGATCTAACCTATCCGTTGCTGGCATTCGTCAGCGATACCCTAAACCGAGGCTCGTACCCCACTCCTAAGCGTACAGTTCCTTAGTTTTTATATCATTTTTTTTTTTCTGATGATAAATCGTCATATGACTCCTCCCGCTCTGGGCGGAGCAGGAGGGAGTGTCAGACTTTTACTGACTAAAACCCATCCATGTTCCTTCATCGCCCTTTTTGTGTTCCGTGGCCACGGTATCTCTTTCGAACAGTCCCGCAGCCTCGGCAGGAGTTTTTATATCCTGAATTTAAACTTAAGGCATCTATAGACTCAGCCCGGTGCAGCAGCCGACCAGCTCCCTAGCTTGACTTGCAAGATGCCATACCCAAAAAAAAATTTTGGCTCTAAAATAGGCCTTCCTCTTATCTCCAGGAGCGGTCGTCTAGCGGTCGAGGGCTGGTGGTGTGGGCGCGCTATGCCGGGGGCGGGGGGGCGCGCCAACAACGGCGCCCTGGCGCTGCACTACGCAGCTGCACGAGGCTGCCTCGATTGTGTGCGGCTGCTGACCAACACAACGCCTGATGTGTCGTGAGTATTTTAAGCTAACTGACTCCACAGACATTGTTCTTCCACAATCGAGGATGTCGACAAAAGCGCCGCATACTGTGTGGTTTAACTACTGGTTTTTCGACCAACCTTCGTCCGGAGTGTGGTAGCCGTGTGTTATCCGGTAGAGTACAATAGAACCAACCCATTACACTCACGGGTGTCGTATAAGGCGACTAATGTCTGAGGCAGAACACCTTGCGCCTCCATAGACCCCAGAGAATGTGCAGCAGCGTTTTCTGTTAGTCTTTCATCACTGCGATCTCCAATCCGCCTGCCAAGCATGGAGATTACGGCAAATTCCTTCCATCATGGGAGAGGCTTATGTCCAGCAGTGGACGTTATGGGCTTTTGTTGTTGTTGTTGTTCGTCCGGAGTCAGATAAGAGACTTCCAGGATAGCCAAGGCAGCTCATGCTCGGATAGGAGATTCTCAGCCGATAGAGCGAAAGGGATGGAGTTATTTAAAAAATACGCTTATGCATTGTGTACAAGATGTAAATGGATCCATCACGAAGCCGTCAACCAAGCATTCTGTACATCAAACTGAGTAACTCTACGCAAAAATTATTGCGGGGAAACTACTTTTTTATTTGAGGTGAAAAATCACTACACCTTAGTATCCCACCACCAAGGTGAAAACTATACCATTAATCATAACCGTCGTGAGATTTATCATAGCAATAAGATAGATACAAGACATAATCTATTAGGTTAGCAATAAAACATCCGCTCGCGTCTCATTAAGCCGTCACACGTCATTGCGTGCGCGCATGTCTGCGAGATCGGAGCAACTGAGCGAGACTTATCGGTAGTCAACATGGTAGGAGTCAATTTGAGGAGATCGACTTATATGAAAAGAGATTTTTTCATGCTTACTGACGTCATTTCCAACACCTGGGAAACCTCCCCATTCTCATTCCAAATCTCTTAATCCTGTGTGACCTCTGGCCACGTAAGCATCGCAGCCATGATCAAATCATCCAGTGAGTGACAATCTCTGCCTATCTCTACGGGTGCATTCGTGAGATTTGGCCCACCCCCTCTTAAACTTGTCGGAATTGAATTAAGATGATTTGGTTCAAAATTGGATAAAAATACTAAGGGAAAATTTGTAAAAGCATTGCTTAGACGAAATTTATTATATAAGCTCTTTTAATTTTTGCAATTCCGAAATAGCGTTTTAATAAATATTGCTTTAAAAACTTCTATATTTTAATCACAAATACACGCAGACGTAGTTCTTGAAATATAGTTTGTGTAGTAAATCAATTATTAAATCGCAGATTGCCAATCTGGTACTTCTATACCAGCAGATAACTTTAATCCAACTTGATTACCGTTTTTGTTTGTTCAGCCAGGCTACGGAACCTCGTTTCCCAGCCACTGATCAGTTTATGTTTTTTGTTGCTAGCTGATCTTCTGTCCGTAACAGTCCAGTCACGGGAGCTAACGGCCCGAACTACTGTTAGTGTTCGCAGGTGCGTACGCGCAGCGAGATGTAATCTGTTTTGTGTTGGGTAGGTCATGGATAATGGGAGGCAGGTAGGGTGTTTAGTAGAGCGGATGATGGCGGAGCGGGAAAAGCAAGTGACAATCGGTTAAATATCGCATAAATATAAAAAAAAAAATATTGTACAGATTTATAAGTGTAATATTATGTTTTATGTATGTATAATTATGTATTTACCGTATATATGTAAATGGTACACCACAGGCTACGTGCAGTATTGTCTCTCCTTCCCCCTTAAATCCATCCAAAGGTTGTCTATAAAAGATCGCTTTTAGCGATAAGACCGCCCATTGTGTCACCCCTTGTAAAATGTTCTACATTTGTATCTGTAATTTTGTGGTGTACTATCGGGGTCTTTTCCGCCTGACCATTTTAATTTTTTTTCGCTTAAATCATGCGGAGGCGCCGAGCCACGCCCCCTTAAAGTTTGGGCCTATTAGGAAAGCGTCAACTGTGGCGCGCAAAGTAACAATAACTCTCGTTTGGCGTGCGTCGTCAGTGCGCTCGGCCGATTCGGTGTCTTTTCATTCAGTTTTTCTACACAAAGTCAACGGGGCGGGGCTAGAAAGCGTTTTTATGTTGCGAGTGCAAGCAAAAATGAGCTTAGTGGTGGTCAGGCGGGAGTGTCCTCGATAGTACATAATAAAGAGTATTCTATATTGTTCTTTATCGAAACAATTTTCTTTTGAAATATACGTTTTTTTTTTTAAAGAGAGGAAAAAACGTTGATGAAATATCTATTTCTTCTAGTTTTTTGGGGATTTTCAATCAGTAAATTACCAGTGGAAACAACGAGCTCTGGAATTTTGCCCGGTCACGGCAATTGGCTCGCTCCATGGGACTTTTATTTTTATTTTTTTTATTAATCAAAGATGGTAAGTAGACTTATAAACTAAGCCCCACAAAACCGTTGTAATGTTTGACTTAAACTCAACTGGCGAAATGTAGGTGAACACGGCTACCTACACGGTTCTCCACACTAGGATTTTTTTCTGTCAATAAAAAACAACACAACAAAAACAACAACAACAACTATTACAATTTACAATCAACCACTACCTTCAACTATTTCAACTCACGTACACAAACAGCCAGACCCGAAACAACTATCTATAGGCCTTACAAATATTTGTTCCGTGCGGGGAACGAATCCCTTACACGCAGTGCAGCAACCAGTGGCTCATAGCCGCTGCGCCAACCGTGCCGTCAGTAATCACGATGGTGTTTCTTAGTGTCTTTCACAAAATATAATTAGTTATTATCAACACACGCATGGCAACGAAGTCATTTACTATAATTAGATGATGGAACAGCCATTTCAGATATCCAACATAACACAGCGATTTAAATAGCCATGCGTTTAGGAATGCAGTGTATTGCAACAGGTGTTTGCTTCAAGTTTTCAGTACACTTTCTGTTACTTAACATGCTATGTAAATGTCAGCGTCAAATTATAAAACCCGTCGGATTGTAATCTATCTAGCGAGATTGTAAACTGTCGAAATATTCGGGAATTGGGGCACCCCGACGACGTTAGGTTAGTTAGTTTCCTTTAAACCCTGCAGACAGAAATACTACGCTTTTTAGGCGAATATAAAGTGTTTTGAGGTTAGACATTAACTGGTTTTTCTCAGGAATGGTGCATTATCTTCAAGGGGACCCCCCTTCCCTCCCCCCCCCCCTCCATAGCGCGAAGTGAGTTCCGTACATACATTTCACAATTTTACGGTTTCAATTCGACAGATTATACGTATAATCTGCCGAAAAATAAAGCGTCATATTGTAAGCAGTATGTTCAGTTGACAATATTTCGACAGTTTACAATCTCGCTAGACAGATTAAACTCTAACGGTTTTAATGTGACGCCGCGATATAGAAAGGCCAGTAGTGCAATGCCATACATGCAAAACATTGCATTCATGGATGAAAGCAATTTATTCACTAATCTAGGTAACTTAACTAATAAGGTTAACTTCACTAATCTAGGTCCAGTTGAAAACCAGCGTCAGGGCACTAGTTGTCAGGCATTATGCTGAACTGGACCTATTTGGCGCAGCCGTGACACAGGCCGGTGTCACATTGTTTTTTTATTTTTTGTTTAGTTTTCAATTTTTTATTCATTTATTTTGTTATTCTTTTTGTTTTTCATTTTTTGTTTATTTTTTATACTGTGTGCACTTGTGGCGTGTGCCAAATAATAGTAGATTGTATCATAAGGGAGCAAAATAATATTTTTACGGCGAGGGCGCTTTTTTGAATCCAGAGCGAAGTGAGGGATTCTAGAGTAGAATCCCGAGCGTAGCGAGGGATTCTTTAATAGAATACTGAACGTAGCGAGGGATTCAAAGTACGTCGCCCGAGCCAAAAATATATTTTGCGCCCGAGTGATACACTCTACTTTTCATCACCCACTATGAGAAAATAAAAGGCGCCTCATAATTTTAACCGACTTCAAAAAGGAGGAGGTAATTCGACTGTTTTTTATGTATTTACACCGATTACGCTGATATTTATGAGCCGGTGCAGCATATCTTCGTCTCCCACACCTCTCTTTTACTCGTCAACTCATCAGACACCTCCTTTCTTGTCATATGATGCTTCTTCACACAGTTCCATCCTTCGTTTTTTTGGTCTTCTACTCTTTTATCCATGTACCATAAAAAATAGAGATAACTTAATCTTCTTAAAAGTAAAACCATGCTAACAAAGTTAATTCTGCAATAAAGGCGTGTCTATCTAAAATTAACCGGTAAAGATTATTATCTTGCGTCGTTATAATACCTTGGAGGTGTGGTCCATTGCTAAGTAGCTTAACTTTCAAATTATTAAAGTGTTTGCCCGTTTTTCTCCGTCGTTTCTTCGTACTCAGATTGGCAAAAAGTACTATAACAGGATGGTAATTTTTCAGTAGCAGCTACGGTGTCGGGATTTGGGTCTGGTGATGGTAATAGGCTCGCCCCTTATTACATGAGACTTAAACATAACTGGCGAAATGTGTGGGGGTCACAATGGGGTAGATGAAACATCAATCAATTGAGATACTTTTAAGAGCTGTCAAAACGCGGTTCTCTCATAGATTTTGTATGGCAATAGCAAACTGTGACGTTACTGTTTTTTCAACTCAATGACTCAACTATTTATTGATTTCAAAGCAACTAAAAATCGAATTTGGTAATTAATTGAAAATAAATCGGGTTTTCAGGCCCAAAATAAAGTGTTTTTTTTTTAAACATTGGTGTCTTGGAATTATTGTTTTATGGTGTCATCTACCCTATTAGGTACTCCTCTGCCAAACCCTACGGTGATTACAGGCGTTATGATATTATGTGAATTTCGCCCTCTTTGGAAAGTCAGAACACATTTCCATTGATAAGACGATTTTTAGCCATATTTATTTGAATTGAATAAAACACACTGCACACACCAATGTTCTACACCCTTTATATGCAGATTAAGATTTTATCGTGAAAAGCTATTTCTTAATCAAAACATAATCGACACAATACCTCAGTCTAGCTTTTTCCCAACTAAATCTGAGTCGGCTTCCAGTCTAACCGGATGCAGCTGAATACCAGTATTTCACATGGAGCGACTGCCTACTTGGTAATACAACATCCATTAGTAAGACTGGTTGTTAGACTTTCTGGCCACTGACTATCTGTAACGACTGTCAAAGACATACAAATGACAGCCGGGATCAACGACTTATCGCACTTACCGAGACACAAAGGCAACTTGGTAAGTTTTTCAATGGATGACCCATCCACGGACTGACCTCGGCAACCGTTGCCAACCCATGCGACTGCTGTTATTTATTCACTAGCCCCCTCTACTATAAAACCATTTGACTTATAATCATCTGCCTAGCCTTTGTCACAAGTTTTATTGGGGTCGACTTCCAGTCTAACCGGATGCAGCTGAATACCAGTATTTTACATGTAGCGACTGCATATCTGACCTCCACAACCCAGTTAGTAATGGGTAATACGATACCCCTTGGTAAGACTGGTTGTCAGACTTTTTGGGCCACTGACTACCTGTAACGAATGCCAAAGATCAAAATGTTTACCACCTAAGCCTACATTGTGGTATGCAATAAAAGAATTGAGTATTGACTAAGATCACAAATGACAGCCGGGACCAACGGCTTAACGTGCTTTCCGAAGCACGGAGGAAACTCGGTATGTAATGGGTGGTCACCCATCCACAGACCAACCTATGCAAGCACGGCTTAACCTAAAGATCGACCCAAACGGCTGTTATTATTTAGCCACGAGCACCTCCATATATAAAACCATTTGACTGTTTAATCTAACATTTATCACCTAAAAAAATAAAAGAAAAATCCAGTGAGACGGGTAGAGAAAGCGTTACCAGGTTAATTGCTGTTATCGCGATCTAGCGCGCTGACGCTCATCTGCGATCTTCACGCCTGCGCCGGCGCAGCTCCTGTGACACATTTATGTTGGTAATAAAAATACTTGGGTATTACTATACACGGTAGGTTTGGTAATGGGGTAGGTAGTTACGGAGGATAACTAACATAACAGATTAACTAACACAACATTTTCTTAAATGGGTTAGGCAGAGCTGTATCTAATCAACATCATCATCATCATCAGCCGATAAATGTTCCCGCTGCTGGGACACAGGCTTCCTCTCTATGAGAGGGAATGGGCTATAATCCACCGCGCGGGCCCAGTGCGGATTGGTAGATGTCACATGTCTTCGAATTTTTTTTTTTGGTTCTATGACATGCCGGTTTCCTCATGATGTTTTCCTTCACCGTTTTGAGAGCAGCGGTGATGAAATAAATTACACAAAGTAATGCGCTTGTCTGGGTTTGAACCCACGACTTAGGTACTGTTCGTAAGTCAGGGCCGCCACCACTGAGCCACCGCTGCTCCCTGTATCTAATAGTACACTCACATTCCGCCTGAAATGTTGAAGTCCCATATAATAGTGCTAGCAGATAGATAGGCAGTCGCTCCCTGTAAAATACTGGTATTCAGCTGCATCTGATTAGACTGGAAGCCGACCCTAATATAGTTGGGAAAAGCCTAGATGATGATGGTGATAATAGAGCGCTAGCTTATGCTATCAGCCCTACACATATCCAGACTTTAAGAAATTCCAGGTGGATGAACCCAATTACACTTTGTCCGACCCAGGAATCGAACCCAGGATCTCACGCTCAGCAGTAGTTTTTGCGACCACTTAACCAACGAGACAGTCGTTTATTATTTTCATAGTTATTTCTAACGGGTTATTGTAAATTTGCCATAAAATTAATTCGCCACGAAAAAAAGTATGTGAAATCTCGCCACAACTCTATTTTCATGAAGGAAAATCCGCCATATATACGTATAGATGTTTTTGTAAAGCGTACTTAAATAGACATCGTGAGTTATCATTTTCCCGCCAAGATTAACATGAGACCCGGCCATTAATACTCCCATTTATAACCACAACAGCAGTCAACGACATAATTATAAGCGATATCAAAGTTTTTTATATTAAGTGAAACCAATAAGCAATTGGTTTTATTTCTTGGAACTGCACCTACGTTTGTAATTATAGAAATCATTGTAAAGGAAACCGCGGCTTTACTACACGTTGCTGTGTTTTCTACTCTGATTCAGGGCTAGCGTGGTTCGCCGTTGATTGTGTATTTATTTATTTATAAAAACTTTATGCACAAGTAAAAAAACTATACAAAGGCGGACTTAATGCCTTGGGCATTTTCTACCAGTCTACCTTAGGGTGATGCAGAGGTAATACACAGTAGGTGCAATAACAGAAAAAAAGACTAGAAAATATATATAGCTAAAACATATAAGAATAAATACATAAAGCTAAGAGAGATAAACAATAAAAACGATAACAACTTAGTTTTGAGACGAATCTACCAACTTCTTGTTTAGATATTATATTGCTACTATATTGTTTAGATATGGGCCCCGCTACTTAAGGGCCCAAACTCCCTCAAATGGCTTAGCATGATCCTCCGTTACGCCTAAAATACTGCAGCATTAATTTGAAATAAATATATGATAACGTTGAGGATTAATGCTAAGTACTATGTGTGACGAAAACACGATTCCATAAACTTTTCTCAATAGAAAAAAATCCAAAGAATACCTCCAAATCGAACAATAAACCGCTGGTATTCAAAAAGTACTTCAAATTAGCTCATGAAACTTTGCGTACTAACTGAACTAACTATAAAGCAGGTCTTATGTGTTTTATTTTTTTCGTCCAATCAATAGATTTTTGTAAATCGCAAATAAACACTCATTTCGCACTATTCGGCCGCAGTGACTGACGTTACAACCGCTTTATAGTGCAAGCTGATTAGAACTTTATTCTAACAGTATTTCAACGAAGTTTGAACCACCACCAATAGAGTTGCTAATTTTAGGGTTAGAAGGACTTCTAACTTAAGAAGTAGTAGGTACCCCGTTGTTCTAGAATCCAAATAGTGTTAAAGCAGTGCCGATTGTGATCTTTCTCGGTATAGAGCGCTGTTGGACTATTTTGGTCAACGAGCTTCATTTAGGCAGTATTGTACTGTCCAAAGCTTGTTGTTTTTCATATACACTCTTTACAGAAATTGTACAAGGTGTAAACGTGGGGTACGTGTCATGAAGCCGTCAACCAAGCATTCTGTACATCAAACGAAATAACTCTACGCAGAAAATCCTGCTGGGAAACGATACTTTTTTCTTGGTGTGAAAAATTACGTTATATGGTAGGCCTCAATGAAACGCACTCAAAACATTGTGCTGATGGAGACATTAAGTAGTAGAGGAGTCATGGAGGTATTTAAAGTAACTTTATAACATTAAAAACTTGTATTAAAAAAAAAAAAACAAAAAAAAACCCACCTGCGTAAAAAATAACTACTAACTTTAAATAAAAAACTGAAAACAATAAAACAATTTGTTATATTCTTTTCAGTTTTTATTTAAAATTAGTTGTTTTATTCTTTTCAGTATTTTATTTAAAGTTAGTAGTTATTTTTTTACGCAGTCGGGTTTTTTTTTTATTTTACACTTTTCAGTTACTTAGATACCATTTTAAAATCCTCATGAATAGCCCTTTATCGAGCTGTTCAGGTTGCAGAGCGTGCCAAACAATTATACATACATACATACTCTCGAAAAACATAACCCTCCTTCTGGCGCAGTTGGGTAAAAATAGTAAAAAACAAAGTTTTGTAACTACAGCGATATTACACACAAGCGTGAAAATCTTGTCTCGCAAGAGCGTATTAGTCTCAGTACACATTAAGGCCTTCCCATTAAGAAACTCGCGATACACATATTAGTTAATCTGTCCGTCACCATAAGCGATAATGTTGCAAGGCATATCACAATTACGGGCAATTTGTACCACAGTAGTGGCTATCGCGGTTCTGTTGAGCAAGACACATGCCTCGAAGTTTCCGGAGCGAAGCCTAAATTATGAAAGGCCTTGTTAAATGTTTTTTAAAACCTTATTATACGGTGTTTGGTAATTGGGAGTAAAGGCTACATTGGTGTCGATTCTGTTGTTCACAAACTAAACTTAATTTAGGCTATTGCTATCTTTTTATCTCTAACTAGCTGACGTCCCGTGGTTTCACCCGCGAAGTTCCCGTTCCCGTGGAAGTACGGGAATAAAATATAGCCTATAGCAGTCACGAATAATGTAGCTTTCTACCAGTGAAACAATTTTTAAAATTGGTTCATTACTTCCGGAGATTACCCCTACATACAAACTTACAAACAAATGTTACCTCTTTATAATAGGTATTAGTATAGATAAAACGAGAAACAGACGGACGTAATTTAGAGCTGTCAAATGTAGTTGGAAATAATATTTATATACAAATGAAGGGTGCACGTAAAAATGTCTACTAAAAACACGGTGAAGCGCAAGGCATAAACTAGTTTGACATCTCTAACTTAGTGCATAGCTATAGCCGTCCTTTTCTCACACTGCCTTTTAGTAAAAGATGGCAATAGCCTAAATTGAGTTTAGTTTGTGCAAACAGAATCGACACCACTATTGTTTCATTATCACTTAGTCTTATTTAAAGTGTGCTCCGCGGAACCCTAGGGCTCCGTGGAGCCTCTGTAGGGGCTTCACGAAAATACTGGTCATAATTAAAAATATACTGTAATATTTGAAAAATAAAAAACAGTTTCATACCATTAGATAATCTAATCAGAATCTCGGAAACGGCTCCAACGATTTTCACGAAATTTAGTATGCAGGGGGTTGCGGGGGCGATAAATCGGTCTAGCTAGGTTTCATTTTTAGAAAAAAATATCATCCAGATATTAAGAATTTATATTACTCCTAAAGAATAAGTACACACATGAACTTTTTTTATTATTTTAGGCAACACACGTATTTTAGGGGTCCGTCAAATATTTAGATTTCCAAAAAGATTCCGTTGCTAAAAAAGTTTGAGAACAGCGGTTCTCAAACTTTTAACGTTATCAGATATGAAAGAAGATAATATGTGGTGCTGGATTTGTAATTTTTTGGTCCTTTGATACCTAATGTCGGTTAGTAGTGGGTTGTGAAATAAATGTGGTAATGTAGAATTGCTTGAGTAAAAAGAGCGATAAATATGTAGTTGTCGAATCGTATCTTGTGAAGAGATGAGTTTATCCGGGAAACAATCAATACAATAAGTCCAAAAGAAAAAAAAATGTAGTGAAAAAAATCTACTAAAGTATAAAAATTCTAGAAATTTCTTTTAAAAGTTAATCACACCCTATGTTATCTCTTGAATCGATTGACGGTAATTTCAATTAAAGCAATCATTTCCTCATATAGTAAAATAACGGTTTGTTTAAGGAAACCCGTCGGAGTGCAAATAAAAACGTAATTGTATACTGCAAAGAAAGCAGCCATAAGTAAGTGGGTCTGTTGCACTGATACGGGTGATCACATAGTGACGAGCGGAGCGGGGAGCGGTAACAGATGACCACGATAAATAATCAAGTATTACAAATGCATAACTATAAACTCGGCTTTTTCCCATGGAGGTTGGCAGAAACCACAGAACACCACCTGATACGATTTTAACATACTCCTGTTGCTTCGTCCACGATCATATATCTGGTCATGCACGCTCTGTGGCGAGCACTACGCACTTGGGGGTCTAAAATGGCCGCTTTAGCAGAATCGTATTATGAATCACGTTAAAAATTTAAAATTCTTAAAATGGACTTCATGCTCATAAACATAAAGTCCATTTAATGAATTTTAAATTTTTAACGTGATTCATACTAAGATTCTGCGTGGATTCTTCTAAAGCGGCCATTTTAGACCCCTGAGGCCCTACTCTCTAACGCTTCGTCCGTATATTCGAATCTATCCGTCGCTCTCACTCACACTCATTTACAGACGTGCGCGAGAGAGACGGATAGTTCCGAATATACAGACGAAGCTTTAGAGAGTAGGGCCCCTGACCTTTCTATTGAACACCACTAGTCCACTAATCACGTGATGTTGTTATAAGTTTTTCTGTATTTCTGATGGCATTACCTATAATAATATTAAAAGTTTCTTTAGTTAAAGATCATGAAGATCTAAAAATTATATTTTCTTATTCATGATTATTATCTTATTTCATCAAATCGACGTAGCTTATTGGACTAAGCTTGACCTTGGTTTATGAAAATTAAAACTAAAAAAGGGCAATGTGTTTCTTGCCTTTTAAAGTTCTCAAGAATATTGACGCAAACTGTAAGCACCAGACTCGCAATACTGATCTATCGATCACTCTTATTCGGGAGCTGGTATCGTATTGCCCAGTAACTCGGTTGTGGATAGGCTGTCGCTCCATGTAAAATACTGAAATTCAGGTGCATCCGGCTAGACTAGAAGTCAACCCCAACATAGTTGTGAAAAAGCTAAGCAATGCAGATGATAAAGATTTGAGCCGCGCCCGAACCCGCTTCCGCTTATCGCTCCTCTCATCACCAACCTCCGGACTAATAAGTAGAGCTCCGTATTACACATTAGTAGTAATTCACTCAGTCGAGTGAGATGCTACTCACCGTGTACTCGTCGCGAGTGCAGTGTGCGTGTGAGTTCGTGGTTGAACCATTTTCTAAACGGGAATACGTTTTCAAGTGAAATTTTCGGGATTTTTCTGTGTATCCGTGATTTATCATTGTGTGGTCGGATTTAGATGTATTTTGGATTTATGTATCATAGTACTCTTTTTTCTGAGGTTGGTGGGGGTAAAATGCTATGGTAGGGTTGATGTATAAATATTTTGAACTCTCAAACCACGTGGTGATGCAAAATTCTTTCGTTTATTTTCCATTTATTCTAATACTAGCGGACGTCACGCGGTTTCACCCGCGTAGTTCCCGTTTCCGTGGGAGTACGGGGATAAAATATAGCCTATGTTACTCAGGGTGAATGTAGCTTTCTAATGGTGAAAGAATTTTTGAAATCGGCGCAGAAGTTTTTGAGTTTAGTCATTACAAACATACACACAAAAATACAAATCTTTCCTCTTTATAAAATTAGTGTAAATTCTGAAACATGTTAAGTTTGGATGCAGGAGGTAATATCCGAAAGTTCGAAAAATCTCAACCGATTTCAAAAATTATTTCACTGATGTAAAGCTAAATTATTTAAATATTAAAGCTAAATTATTAGAGAGTGCCATACATAGAATGTTTCTTCGACGCTAACAAACTCGCAGGTAGCAGGTAGTTCCTGAATAAGTAGGTAGATGAAACAGTAACAACATAATGTTCAGCCTTCATAGCTTTGTTAAGTTTTGATAGGAGCGTTACCCTAAGGGAAATGCCCATTTGATGAAGAGGTTTTGGCCAAGTGACGCCCATGAAAGAAACCAACTATAGATATTAGGGTTAACATCACAGATGAAGAAACAAACACTATTTTGTACATAGAACTCGGTTGGACTTATTTATTTATTTATTTTTTCTTTAGGATTAACAACGACCGGAGGAAGTGTAAGATGGGGCAAAACGATTGAGTTTCTTGATTTAATTCTGGGCTTTTAATTCCGGAGGTTTCATTGCAAATAAGTAATAGCAATATTTTAGTTATAAAATGGGTATCTTTTTTGTACTTAACACAATGGAAAGAAAGAATAAATAAATAAATAAGTCCAACCGAGTTCTATGTACAAAATAGTGTTTGTTTCTTCATCTGTGATGTTAACCCTAATATCTATAGTTATAGATCACAGATGAAGAAACAAACACTATTTTGTACATAGAACTCGGTTGGACTTATTTATTTATTTATTTTTTCTTTAGGATTAACAACGACCGGAGGAAGTGTTAGGTGGGCCAAAAACTATTGAGTTTCTTGATTAATTTGGCTTTTAATTCCGGAGGTTTCATTGCAAATAAGTAATAGCAATATTTTAGTTATAAAATGGGTATCTTTTTTGTACTTAACACAATGGAGGGCAAAACGAGGCCAAGAATGGGCCTTTCCTTTTGTACTTTCTGCTTTCATCATTCTTCTGCCCCAATTGATTTGGGGTCGCCGCAGCCTATCTTCTTCTTCCAAACTTCTCTATTAGTTATCCCTCATGAGTCATCCTCTTTCTAGACATAATATCTTCTTTTTTTTCAAACAGTCCATCCGTCGCTTCTTTGGTATTGCCCTACTCTTAGACATTCAGTGGTGTCGATTCTGTTGTGCACAAACTAAACATAATTTAGGCTATTGCTATCTTTTTCTCTCTAATAAAACGAGAAAGAGACGGACGTAATTTAGAGCTGTCAAATTTAGTCGGAACTAATATTTCCATACAAATGAAGGGTTTACGTAAAAACATGTCGACTAAAAACACGGTGAAGCGCAAAGCATAAAATAGTTTGACATCTTTAACTTAGTTCATAGCTACAGCCGTCCTTTTCTCGCACTGCCTTTTAGTAAAAAAATGCAATAGCCTAAATTAAGTTTAGTTTGTGCACAACAGAATCGACACCAGTACTTTCCGCTTTTACAAGTAAAGTTCAAACTTCAATAACACGATGTGACCTAACTTTGGCAATACTGTCTTACGAACAATGTATTGTCAAATTGATTTTAACCAGTCAAGCGATTGTCTTCAATATGCCCTTCTCCTTGAAAAAGCTCCACGGTTTGTTATATTAAAATTTATTGTAGTTTTGAGTACATTTTTCTTATGTAGTACTTGTACTATCGTCGGTTCATAGTCATACGATGTTTTGTCGGGTTTCAAGGTCAATATTCACAGCTGATTCTGCGTATACAACTGGGTCAGAATGCATTATAATGCATTGCATTGTTCATTGTGAATTTGTGATGTATTGTCACCGTGACCTGACCTACATGTTATGGTTTCTTGATTATTGTTATTAATAATTGTATTCGTCATCAGAAAATTATTTGATTTGACTGGTAGAAATCATTAACTGTACAATATTACCTACGTATTACTCTATCAAACTATAAGATAAACAGTTGTGCCATGCGGTACTAAAGTTTACTGCGTGATACTAGATACATTTAAATCAGTCAATCAATAAGTCTTTTATACTGAACATCTATTTTGTTATAGAGTATTTTTACAGAATATCTCCAAATTCTTTATGGCTCTTTACAAACGCGTTCTCTAACATCTTCCATTATTTTCTTTCTCCAGCAACCATTCTTCAGTTTAGTCCCATATCTTCTACATTGTCTTCTCCATTTTCTTCTCCGTCTAAGATACCAATATGTTACGATTTGGCTTCACTTTTTGTCATCAGTTTCTCAAAGATGTTTAAATGATGGATCCGTCAAACGCGTGTAAACGTTTTTTCGGAGACTGGATTCTTACGGACTCAAGTATCTCTGTTCATGTTTGACCGTATCATTAAGTAAATAGTGTCCGGTGACCGGAGCCGTGTCCACAACGAGTCCTTATCGGTTTAGCCAATATTATGTTAAGTTTTGGCTAAACCGATAAGGACTCGTTGTGGACACGGCTCATAGCTGTCCTTCAGCAGCCACGTAACATTTTACGAACACAGATAAAGAAAATTCTGTTCTTAAGAAATGAATGCAGATATTCTTGGTAGTCACGCTAGAATAAACATCGCTAGATCAGATAGCAACGGTATCCACTGAATAACTTAACGACTGTTATTAATTAATTTAATCTTCTTGCTCTTTTTCTTTACTGCGTGATGTATCTGGCATCCGCCATTTTGCTTCGAAACTTCAGAACCCTGTACTTATACAGCTTTTCAGCAGCACTGTCGTCACAGGTGCTTTTTTCGCTTAGCTGTAGTAGGAACATACTCCGCCATCTTGAGTTTTCCGATTTCCACAGGCAATTGCATAAATAATTATAGTATGACCACTTTAAGTATATTTAGTTCGAGGTGTCGCTGCATGTCAAGAAAATTTAAATCGATTCATCAAACTTGGTTAATTTATTTAGTTCTGTGTTTTCCCGCCTGCACAGAGATCATTTATAGATCTTTGACAGTCGCTACAGGCAGTCAAGGGCGAAAGTCTGACTATCAGTCTTACCAAAGGGTTTCATATTTCCCTGTTACTGGTTTGTGAAGTGCAGATAGGCAGTCGCTTCATGTAAAATACTGGTCAGCCGTATCTTCTTAGATTGGCAGCAGACCCGAACATAGTTGGGAAAAAGCTCGGTAGATGATGATTGCCTAATCTAATGAGTTTCGCCAAAGATTCATGATTACTTTAACTTGTTAATCCCCCTTAAACCATGGAAACAATGTAACAAACTGTCCATTAACTAAAGTTGATCACGATAACACAAAACGGATGTGGCTACTTGCCTACGCCAGTGAAATTTAGCTTCAGTGTAGATGCAATCAAATTTGGTTCAAATTAGCATACTTGCTATTAACTCTCGAAAGTGAAGGAAAGCGAGACAACGCGCCAAATATGCGCGTTTGCCTCACAAATGTACTGAAGTTGGGATGTTTCTAAATCTAATTGCGTGTTTTACTGGTGCAATGATTGCGCGTGAGTGTGTAGATGATATAGATTGTGGTCACAAGCACTACAGCTGAGTATGTAGTCCTTTATTCGATTCCTAGGTAGATAGGGCAAAATTCCCTGTTTTTGGGTTTTCTCATCAGGAATTTCTCAGTAGCAGCCAATCTGAATTTGTGCCCGATTGATCGACGAAAATTTGCAGTTGTTCCTTCATGGGTGTCGTTTTCCTGACTTTGAAGATAGAGAAACCAAAAATTTCCCTTAGCGCTATCTTGGAATTTCATTTTGATTATCAGCGACCCCGAAAACCATGAAAACGACACCCCCTGATGGAAAAGTCGCGTAAAAGTCCAGTCGCGCAAGTGTCCATTCGCGCAAGTGTCCTTTCGCGCAAAAGTCCATGCGCGCATATATATGTTTTCGTGGCAATGGGTTCGCATAAGTATCTTTCGCGCAAGTGTCTTGATACCATTACATTGGATTATAACATACTTAATTTGTTTTCGAAAAGTAAAATACTTGTCAAAACCATGTGTATAAAACACGCAGCAAACATGTACTCGCATGTAACATTCTTTCCCGTAGAACAGTTATAATTGAATATAAATCAATTAAATTCTTCATAAGATACCATTAATCCTTTGAAAAGACAAGCAACCGTCAAGATAATCTTAGCCACTCTAGACTCTGAGTAACAAATGAGGCAGTAACTTAGGTCTGAAAATGGTTTCATTGCATTAATATCCGTTTTAAATTCACTAGCTCAACAGTTGACTCAAGTAACAGTTACAATGACAAAAAAAAAAACGATAAATCTGGATTATAAAAAGTTGCTATGCTATAAACGTATCAAGATGCAACCAACAACCGCTGTGCGTGTATGACTAGAAGAAAGAAGTATGTGAGGATGGTAGCCAGTGGCGTTCTGAAGTTTCTGCTTAACTACATGAGAAAATGGTGTGGGTATAATAGCAAGTTAATAATGCAGTGTCTCAAGACGAAAGTCTATGACCAGTGTGTGCTGCCAGTGATTAATACGAGACCGAAACGTGGTCGCTAACAATGGGCCTCATCAGAAGGCTTAGAGTACAGGGCAATAAAGAAGGCTAAGATCGGAGTTTCCTTGCGCGATCGAATCATAAAAAAAACATCCGCAAGAGAACCAAGGTTACCGACATAGCCCGAAGAATTACCAAACTTAAGTGGCAGTGGGCAGGGCACATTGCTCGCAGAACGGATGGCCGATGTGGCCGAAAAGTTCTGGCGTGGCGACCGCGAACCGGAAGACGTTGCGTTGGAAGGCCTCCCACTAGGTGGACCGATGACCTGGTGAAGGTTTCGGGAATCCGCTGAATGCGAGTCGCACGGGACCGGTCAAATTGGCGACACTTGGGGGAGGCCTATGTCCAACAGTGGACGTCTTTCTGCTGAAATGATGATGATGATGAATAGTGCAATAATTTGCTTAAAACTTGAAACATACCAGTCTTGATAAGGGACCAGACAAATGGCTCTCGCTTTCAAAGTGGTTAAGTATTTCTACAACAGGATTGACATAAAGTTTTTGGTAGCTTAAGGCTGGGGTATCTGCAGCTAACGAGAGGTTTCCTCTTTGATGAGTGAATATAAATGTGCAAAAAATATATATGTTGCTTATTATTAGACTCTAAACTTTAATTGGTACAATTGAAATAATTCTAACTTTATTATTACTATTATGAAAAAAATATTCAAAGTGAAGCATTTTTTCTTTAAAATTTCGTAACTACTCCTAAACGGCATTAAGTTTTAGTTTTTTTTCACACAAATGTCTGTCACTTTTTTCTTCACAAAATGTACAATTGGCATTTTGATCCACTCATTACGCACTATTCGGCCCGCAGTGACTGACGTAACAACTAAATTGTAGTGCTAGCTAATTAGAACTTTATTCCAACAGTAATTCAAACGAAGTTTGAACCATCACAAATAGAGTTGCTAATTTTAGCAGATACCCCAGCCTTAAGTCAATCCTATACATTTCTATCTTTCCCAGCGTCGTTTTAATAGAATGTCACTCACTATGTGAAGACTCTGAAGTCTTAAAAACGTAAAAAGTTACTTAATTGAATGGTTATAATTTGATAATGGTGTATTTCATCGCTTTTGCCAAAAATGTGAAAAATAAACTATTTTTCGAGAGCTTAAGCAAAAACTCCTGAAAAGTGTTTTAATGCCGTCTTTATACCGCCGTCTTATAATATACACGACTTTTTCATAACTTACAAAACATCGTGGCTGTCATTCGGCTACAGCCGGCGTGTATCTGAACACCCACATTTTGAGAGTCATGTTTTAATCCCATGTCAATTTGATTAGCTCATTTCATGTTATGCGCAAATTCGTTATTTAATTACCTATCACATAATAATCATAACATCGAAATTTTGATTTTCATTGGCCTGGTTTCTCCTAGTATTTGCACTAAAAGGCTAATTATATTGGTGTCTATTGGCGGAAAATACATAATATGTAACAAGTTTGTTTCTTCCGCTATTAATGACGTATTTGTATCTATTTGATACAATTCTTACGCAACAGTGCAATAAAACGATCTGGTTGTATCTAAATATTTACATAAATTAATATTTAATTTGGTAAAAGTACCTACAGTACGATTAAATTACGTAATATTTGGAATAATTCAGTAGCTATTAGCACTGTATTAATTTGATTATAATTTCCGATTGACCATAAATAATTTTTAATCACTCACTTCTCTTTGATATCAATAAAAAAAATGGCTGGTTTTTATTGATACCACATAATAAATCATTTACAAACATTAACCTAAAAAGGATTGATCAGCTGTTTGTTGTGTTTTAAGAGTTGACAATCTGTTAGTGATAAAGTTTAAAAAAAGGTTTCCATTAAAAAAAAACAGTTCGATATGAATATACATTAACAGAAATTCGAAAAGCTGTCATCCCGAAATCAAAATTGAACTGTTACCGCGCAATCTGACAAATTGGAATTTCGAGTCTTTTTAGGCTGTACTAGGCTGTAGTTATTTTTTTGGCACTTAAATGACATTGACTGGCTGTTGATAAACATTTGCCAAATTGTCTGTGGAAATTCAATCGAAAAATCAAAATGGCGGCTTTAGTTCCGACCATAGAGTAAAGTAATATGGCGACGCATTCAAGCAACAATTACGTTGATATAAACGTCTTGTCAGGCTTATCGCGTGATGAAATGCGCGTATCGTAAGAGCAATACATTCGTGTTGCCAGTAATCGTAGACGGGTAAGCTGTCAATGAGAAAAAAGCGAACTATTTTTCGAGAGTCGATAATTTGACAGGGGTAATTACCGGTTTCGCGTTTCTGGTGCAATGTTCTTTTTCTGTCTGCATTATTTATTGAAGATGTACTATCTTAATTGTGATTTTTACGATGCATGGGGAGATTAGGACTTGTGAGAGTAAAGAGCATGAAGATTATTTTTATATATATTATATATATATATTATTATATATAAAAATTACTTTATTGTACACTAAAATTGATATACAGCAATTTCGAAATGTGCTGATTCTATGGGTACAACAGCGGTCTTATCGTATTTAGATACATGTTTACTAGGTATACGTTTTTGACGGTTTTGTTAGAGTATAAGTTTGTTTGTATGAAAAGGAAATTTTTAAACCTGCCAAAGTTTGATTTTTTTAGTATAAGTAATTTACACAACTTATTTTGAGTCTTTTTTATTTTTATCCTTTTCTTTTGGGTCTTCCGATCTTCGTTAATTCTCGGTTATTTGGTAAACCAATTTTATTGTGACATCTTTTTGAATTTGTATATTTTACTGGTTTTGAAACTCGTCTTGCAGACTAATAAATTCTGCGTAATGAATTAATTTTCTACTTAGGCTATATATTTTATTCAGGTTTATGATACTTACTGCTTTTGACTTTATAACTGTAACGTCTTAATTAAAATGCCTTCTGTTATTTTTTAACATCTGCTGTATAGAATTTGTTTTTATTAAGTCTTGCTTTTTTCTCCAGACTAAGGTCGCTGAGTTTTGAAGTTGCGACAAAATAGATTCATCTATTTGCTGAGCATCTTGGTTGCCACTAAATGGGTCTTTCTTGTAGTGTTCATGGAGTTTCTTGCCAATTCTTCTAAATAGAAATCTATATGCTTTGGAATGGGCAACTATAGTACTTTCACAGTTATTATGCCCTATGTGACTGGATCTGAAGCTTCATTTATTGGTGTCTTGTTTTCAAAAGTGCCTGTAACTGGCCTACTTGAAATAAATGGTTTGATTTCGTTTTTTTTCCTGAAATGTTTCACATTCTGTTCAAGGTGTTATCTTTTATCTTTATTTTTCGAGTAATTGAGTCGAATCTCACTCTGCTTAGCTTTAAAGACATTTTTTGTTAAACAAATCTCTA
This sequence comes from Xestia xanthographa, assembly GCA_905147715.2. Classification (NCBI taxonomy): domain Eukaryota; kingdom Metazoa; phylum Arthropoda; class Insecta; order Lepidoptera; family Noctuidae; genus Xestia; species Xestia xanthographa. The sequence goes on along the minus strand of LR990660.1, from coordinate 6,394,289 downwards.
CTAACTCCTTTCTTTCAAAAACAGCTACAGCTGAACATACGCTTTAAAAACCGTTAAAAATATATAAAACCAACAAAACATACGCAGAACTTTTTTTAAACGAAAAAGTTTGACAACAATAAAACGAAAACGAACGAACTATGCATTGAGTGATGGAGAGTTGTGACACAAAAACCAAGATGGCGACGTGTCCGAGGAGGGAACGACCTGCGAGGTCTGCTTCTACAAGGCTGAAGTACTCCAAGACTGTACCTGCGAGTACTATCAGGTAGGTTTCCTTTATTAATTTGCGTTCCACAATGAGGAAGTATATAGTGAGGAAAACGTTGAGTAGATGAAGGTGTCTGACGAGATGACGAGTACCTAATAGAAAAGTATGGAGAGAATACATGCTCCGCTGATCCCAAGTAAAATTGGAGTAAGTTGTAGCCGCGGCAGCCACTGCATATCTCGGATATGTATCGTCTGTGTTGTCATATGGTCTAATACTATGGAGCAATTCAGTTGAAGTTTTGATGGCATTTCGGGTACAAAAAAAGTGTGTGTTGGGCAATATCTGGCGTCTCGTTTTTGGACAGCTTTAAACCCTTATTTTAAAAGCTTCACATTTTACCTTTACCCTGCATGTACATCAAAGAACTATGTATGCTAGTAAAGCAAAACCCGCACTATTTTCGCATGTAGTCAGAAGTGAGCCACAAAAAGGCTTCTGCTAGAAATAAGTACAAACATGAACTAAATGTACCTCAATGTAGATTGCAAATTTTTAGGAGAAATGTGTACGTAAATGCCATTCATGTGTATAACAAGTTGCCTAACTCATTTAAGGAACTTCCTGTCCCCATGTTCTAGAAAAAGTTGACAAATTGGTTATTAGATAATTGTTTTTATGACATTGGCGAATATATAGAATATTGTAAAAATCCAAGATGAAATGTACTTAATTTGGACATTGGTTTTAAATCTATAATTATAATAATATTAATTCATCCTGCCACAATCCGGCAGAGTAGAATAGAACCAACCCATTACACTCACGGGTGTCGTATAAGGCGACTAAGGTCTGAGGCAGAACACCTTGCGCCTCCGTAGACCAGAGAATGGGCAGCAGCGTTTTCTGTTAGTCTTTCATCACTGCGATCTCCAATCCGCCTGCCAAGCGTGGAGATTACGGCAAATTCCTCCTATCATGGGAGAGGCTTATGTCCAGCAGTGGGCTGTTGTAGTAGTATAGTAATTCATCCTGGACTTATTGTATCACAAATCTTGACATTTATTGTACTTACTTTTATATGAGTGACATTTTATTATTTAATTATTTAGTTTTTGTACACCACATATTGTACTAGAGAGTAGTTAATTGTCATCACTATGTAAAACTACATTCTTACAAATAAATTAATTCTAATTCTAAGCGCAGGGAGAATGATTATCTGTCGAATCATCAGCAACCTATACCAGAGTAGTCATCATCTAGCCTTTGTGTTCCAGTCTTGCCAGAGTATTTTACATGTAGCTACTATCTATTGACCTCCACAGCGCAGTAACTGGAGAATCTAACATCATGGGGTATAGGTTTCCGCACTTAGTCCTTGAAGTGGACCATTGTGCGTGAGCCATAGTGGCCGATTACTCTAACCAGCTCACCCCCCTCCAGAAGCAGATCAAACTTCCCGGTCTTCTCAGGGCATCCGCAAGGCATCTTGGTGTTTCCAGGGTCTCCTGGCGAATTTTGGTAACGCCTGTGTACTCTAGGAGCACATACGCCACCGTTTCCTCCGCCTCCATACATGATCTGCACAGGGGACTGTCAGTGATTCCTAGGGTGTGGAAGTGTTTATTCAGTGAACAGTCACTGGGGAATATACGATACCTTTTGGCAAGATTGGTTATCAGACTATTCATTATTATCATTATCTGCCGAGTTTTTTGCCAACTGTGTTGGGGTCGGCTTCCAGTCTAACCGGGTGCAGCTGAATACCCAGTATTTTACACCAGGCGACTGCCTATCTAACCTTCACAACCCAGTTAGCGCTGGGTTACCAGACTGTTATCATTATGAATTTATGATGTAGTTAAAGCTTAGTATTTAGCTCAATGGAGTGCACATAGTAATGATGAACGAATGCAATATCACGCCATACACAGTAGCGGTTCGTTCCGTTCTGAAACTCACTGCAACTCGTTTTGTTTCAGTGTTGCGTTAAATGAATTAGTTTTAATTCATTAGCATTTATTGCCATTCAATCTGCTTTAGTTAGTGCCTAACTTGGTTTTACACGCCGTCATGAAATATCTCTCAGGCATGCTGGTTTCTTCACAATTTTTTCCTTCACCGTAGCAAGTGATAATTATACAATATGGATATGAATCCGAAAAATCAGAGGTACTTGCCTTGGATTCGATCTCGAGATGATTATCATCTGCCTAGCCTTTTCCCAACTATGTTGGAGTTGGCTTCCGGTCTAACCGGATGCAGCTGCATGCCAGTATTTTACATGGAGCGACTACCACCCGACCCCTTGGTAAGACTGGTTGTCAGACTTTTGGGCCTCTGACCACCTGTAACGGCTGTCAAAGATCTACAAATGACAGCCAGGACCAACGGCTTAACGCGCTTTCCGAAGCACGAAGGAAACTATGAACAACATTATGTACCTATAGTTCTATATTGTTATGGCTGTATTCTTTTTCCAAAGATAACAAACGCTGTCTAAACAAAAACAATAGAATACATAACTCTGCTAAGAGCATCACATAATATGCAATCTTCATATCAATATGACAAACTTTCATACCAATTAGAGTATTACTGTCGCTCTCTAGCAGCTTCCCTTGTTAGCTGTCGGATCTTGGAATAGACGAGATAATTTCCACGATTTCCTTAGAGAAAGTGAATGACAGGGAAATAGATGTATATAACGTATGTGTTCGATGTTTGTTTAGGTTTTTTTTTGTATGTAAGTTGATGTGGGACTTAAGATAACCAAACAGCACGCCTGTAATCCCTAAAGCTAATAATAATAATTATAATTAAATTTTAAATAATTATAATTAAATTTTAAATAATTATAATTAAATTTTAAATAATTATATTTAATTTTAATATATATTAATTATAATCAAATTTAGAGAATAATTATACTATACTTACTAACCCACAGTTTCTGAAAAGAATATTATCGACGAGTCAGAATTAAACGCATGCCTATTGATAAATTATTGACAACCAATCACATCACTTAGACCGGCGCGCGGCGCGTCCTTTAATTTTGACACGTCGATGATTTTTGGTCCAACAGCCAAACATAAGCTCTGGTTTCATTACCACTGATGTGCGGTCTGCGGTACCTACGGGTGTCTGAACTCTCACAATAGTTACATTTGATTTACAATTAACATGGTCACGGTACGCACATTCGTATTACCTAGTGAAATTATTTAAATAACTATGCATGAATTAAACTGTAAAATTTGTTCACTTACGTTACTGAATGAGTAATATGCGAATCATGACCTAGATTTAAATGTACGAGTATATTTTTATTTCCGAATTACAGACAAAATCAATCAATTACTGTCACTTAACTCAACATAAATCAATTAACACCATAATAGCTTAAATAAAAACAACAAACACTGTATAATGTTAAACACTATTTTACAAACCAACATTAACACACAATAGAAAACTTCTTACAGCGCCATCTAGCGCCGAGTAGAAACAATAGACGTTGGAAAAAATTGCTATTATAATTGTGACAAGATTTTCTCTCTTCAACATTACAATAAAAACATCTTGTTCGTTTCTGACCTTGATAGATAGTTTCTATTAAACAAAGCGTTTAATGGTTAAAAAAATGTCAGTGAGTTGACACGCAAACAGGTGTTTAGTGTGCTATTGTTTGTTATGATATAGTAAACTTTGCTATCGCTTTTAAAATCAATGCAGTCATACTATGAGGGCGCTTTCTTCTTACAACGATTACCTTATTGTCTTATACTATTCTTCGTTGACATGATAGATTTAATGAAAATCGCCAAATACATGAAAAGAGACCTAAGCCCTCTTAAACCTTCGCCATGAACTCTGCGGTATTCATGTTGTGACCGGGTGTTTAAAATTAAAGACCTGGGCCCTGTTTTATGAAGCTGACAATCCGACAAGTCGACATATTATGTCAAAAAGTGACAATTGTAATTTTTTTCTGTTTTATGAGCTGACAGGTGACATAATTGTCATGGTGGAAAATTCACAAATATGTCGAATTGTCGCGAAAATCCGACATATCTCTGTTTTATGAAACTTTATTAGCGACAGGTGACAGGTGACAATTTGTCGTGAAAAACTTGTCAAACCTACGATAAAAAACACACAATTGTCATGACGTCAAGACATAGGTATATGTAGAATTGTCCGACAAGTCTGACAGGAACGTTGCCCTATGTCGCGAATAATTCGACTGTGGTTTTTTTGACATATGTCGAGTTTCATAAAACGCGTTCTTAGATGACAATTTTGTCAAGATTTCACCTGTCGCTTTTCGACATCTATGTAACGTTCATAAAACGGCCTAAGCGCGAGAATATTACAATTTTGACATTTTTTGACATATATGTCGGATTGTCAGCTTCATAAAACAGGGCCGCTGGTCAAAAATGGCCATTTTAGCTTCTACTAAAGCGGTCAATTTAAGCCCCCTGGTGAGAAACATACCGGAGAAAACTGGACTGACCGCGGACATAGGTTTTATAATTATTCTGTCAACGTCCGCTGTCCGTCGCCGGCGGTTCGACCACACCTAAAATTAACGTAACATAAGTATCACGTCAAAACATAACCTGTTACACAGGCCTACCTCAATAACTCTTACCAACCTCAGGATCTAACAGTACAAGATATGTAACTGTTACGACTTAACAGTTCTCGACTTTATTACGTATTAAAGTGTCAATATTCGGCGGCTTGTGAGCGAAAGTGTTCGTAAAGCGCTTGTCATGTTCCGACAAAGTCACGTTCCGGAGAAACGCATTGGTTGTGGTCCAAGTTATAAGCAGTGGTCGAGGAAGGTAGATTGACGATTGATTGATTTTACTCGTAGGGTCAAGAATCTGAGATGTAATAATTATGTCAATTTACACACTAAAGTAGGGTCTAAAATAGCCGCTTTAGCAGAATTAGAAAAGGATTCAGGAGATAACGTTACAATTCTTAAAATGGTCACAGATACAGTTCATAATTAATTATGAATTGTCTTGCATGGCCATTTTACGAATAGTAAAATAGGTATTTCACATTATTATTCACATTCATTCATTTTACATTATTATTATTGCAATTTGTATGTATATTATTTTTTGTGTGCAAGAATAAGAATTCTGCTAAAGCTGCTATTTAAGGCCTCTAAGAGTAAGAGAATTCCACACCATGTATTTTGTTGTATGTCATCAGTTTTTTTTTTACAAGATATTTGCCAGAGGCCAGAGGGTGGGTTTATCTATAGAAGTTAGTTCAATGTTAAATGAGGAAAATAGAAAAGAAAGAAAAAAAAATTCATTAGTTTTGATAAAATGCACAATTATTTTAGACCTAAAAAAAACTTTAACGCTTACCGTGTTTGAATATTCCACTGACCTTTTTACGCCCTGCTATTGGCAGAATAGTAAATACCGTGTCGCTACAAATCCATAGACTAGAAGAGGGTTGATTCATGAGATTTTATTTTTATTTTATTTATTGGGGAAAACAAACAGTGAGACATTTCATTAATATAAAAAACAATAAAAACAAGTATGAGTAAATGTGTTACCAACAACATTTTCCACGGAATACATTAAAAAATACAAACTTTACAGACCATGCAAGTTTAGACCTACAAATTAAAATAATTTATAAAAGAGATGAAGATTATTTGAGGAGTATGCAACGAGAATACTGCGCTGACACCGAATCAATTGGCATAATGGCAGAAGAATGATGACAAATTCATTCATAATATTTATTTCACCATCAAATATTTTTACAGTCTGTTCTAAAAACATCTTTTGTATCCTACAATGAGCATTGTTGGAGTGAAAATGAATTGACTGAATTGACATTGCGTCATAATCATAATGCAATAATGAACAAAAATGTAATAAGACTTTTTAAGGCACTAAAATATATGGAGATTGTCTATTATTTCCAGTTTATCTTTAGTTACCCGACTGCGCCAGAAGGAGGACCCATTAAATAATATAGACCAAAATCATTACATCCAATATGGGTCCTGACTGTTGCAGTCAATTTGTCCTGTTTCTGGAACTTGTTTTATTCTTTTCAGTTTTTATTTAAAGTTATTAGTTATTTTTACGCAGTCGGGTTTTTTTAATTTTTTTAATTTATATATTTTTTTAAACATGTAATTCTGGTCAAACACACACACCGGTTGAGGTAACTGGCGTGCCGAATCGAAAATCGAATCGAAGCGTTGTGAATAAGGGGCCAGATGTATGAACGTGGGCGAGGCCAAAGGAGTATCATTAAAGATCGTAGCAGGTGACGTTTTGGAAAAAATCTGCTGGCAGTGTTCTTTCGGGAATTCGTATGTAAAAGAGATTTTTTTGAATCTATTCATAGACGCTGCTAGGCCACGCCTATCTACGTCATGGTCAGCTACCCAGTATTTTTCCATTTGGGCTCATATACCTATCTACACGTACACTAATATTATAAAGAGGAAAGATTTTGTATTTTTGTGTGTATGTTTGTAATGAATAAACTCAAAAACTACTGCGCCGATTTCAAAAATTCTTCCACCATTAGAAAGCTACATTCACCCTAAGTAACATAGGCTATATTTTATCCCCGTACTCTCACGGGAATGGGAACTACGCGGGTGAAACCTCGTGACGTCCGCTAATATTAGAAATAAAGCCTGCAAACTACAGTCCTTACGGCTATTTTCAATAACTTACTGTTCGGTTTCAGTAGGTTGCTATCTCTGTCTGTTTGACATTTAGCTTACGGACGATTAGAAACAAATCGTCACAGAAAATCTTTCGTTGATTTTTCTATGAATCAAGTGACAGGTAGGTGACGCGGGTAGGATATTTCCAGCTATCTTTGTTTATAGACACACCGATTGCTGCGGGACGTGGCATATTAACTGACAAGTAACCGTAAGTAAGTTATGAAAAACGGGACATCCCATTTCTGACATGCACCTCCATTCACTGCGAATAGACGTTCATGAGAATTAAAAACCCGTAAGATTCCGCTAATCGCTTTTCACTTGGATCAACAAATGAACATAGAAATGGCACTATGATACGTAATTAATGCTAGACGAAATAATTACAGAATTCACATATTTCACATGCACTCGTTATAACGAGTATGGAATAGGGGCGACTTTCATTAGGTATTACATATCTAATGATTGCAAAATCTTCTTCATAGGTTTTTCGTCAATGTATGTAATGTAATGTATTGCTTGTTTCTCCGTTCAGACAGAACAAGCTGTGCTTTTCTTTTATTTTTCACATTTGGAACAATGACGTCACCAAAATGATGGCCATGAAGTCGGCATTAAAACTGCATAAAAACTTTTTCTTTGACTTATCATTTATTTTGAAGATTTTGAATGTTATGTGACCTGATTTAGGAGTTTATATTCGTTGCAGGATTTTGCAAGCAGAGATTTTCATATTGTGTGAAACTAACTCTATCTGTCCGTCTGTCTGTTGCATTATAACCTCTTAAAGGCTTAACCGATTTCGATGTATGGTACACAATAAGCTGGTTTAGGACATAGGATAATTTTCATTGGCAGTATGTTTTCGTAAGATAAATTCTGAAATGCATGCTGGTGAATTCGCGGTCAAACGGTAACCTACATCTACACTATATAATATTATAAAGTGGAAAGATTAGTATTTTTGTGTATTTGTTTGTAATGAATAAACTCTAAAACTACTGCGCCGATTTCAAAAATTCTTTCACCATTAGAAAGCTACATTCACCTTGAGTTACACAGGTTATATTTTATCCCCGTACTCCTACGGGAACGGGAACGACGCGGGTAAAACCGCGTGACGTCCGCTAGTGAATCATATCTTAGTATTTTTCTGACATATTTAGTCCCACTGCTGAGATACTGGTCTTACCACCTACATCTAAACTTACAAACTTTACCTCTTTATTATATTTTAGAATCGAATAATATAGCCGAAGAATTAACAAGACACTTATATAATTCGATACGTTATCTAATTTGTTTGAAAGCCCCGAATTAAGGAAGCTTTGTTTCGATCGTTATTTTTTTGATGATATGTGTTTCGATTGTACAACTTCCTCATTCTAGCTGTCTAGAGTTTAAAATGGCGCAGGCGAAGAGAGCGAGAATTTTTGTTATTTAAAATTTATTTATTCATAGCATCGTGCATTTTACTTTTTAATCATTAGTTTATGGCTATAATCAATTAAGTTTATTGCTAATATATGTATTTGTTTGTTATTATTTTTCTGTTGCACTCACCTGAATAACATAACATCACGCCTGTAAACCCCGAAAGGTTAGACAGAAGGTTAGTACGTAATAGTATACCCAGATTTAGCCAGTCATGTTTAAGTCCTAATTTATAGGGGGAGAGTCTATTGCCATCAACCGGGCACAAATCCAGACTCCGTAGTTGCTACTGAGAAATTCCTGATTGAAAAACTCAGTAACAATTTGCCCCAGTTGTTTGACGGTCGCTATCGCGATTGTGACCTTCAAACACTTAAATAAATTCAACCCTCGTTTCTAAGCCTAGTGTTGAAATTGCATCAGTGCAGACACTTGCAAATTGCAAAAAAAAAACAATCGGGCTTTGGGGACTGCCGATAGAAGTGAAAACAAAAAGTCTAAACACAGGCCCCTCCCCAGTCGTAGCACTGGTTATGCCCCGCGCATGCCTATGTGGTGCTACACCGTAGCGGATCACCTACGAGTGCTACAAAGCGTGACCGCACGTTACGTCAAGCAACGATGAGTTCAATGTTTTTCTTTCACCCAAAAAGTGCTCAACGCGCCTAAAGAAGTTTTCACTTAAAAAGCCGGGCAAGTGCGAGATGGACTCGCGCACCGAGGGTTCCGTATAAACTTGTGGGTTACTAAACTACAGATTTACGGTTTTCAGATGTTTTCCTTTACATGTGCTGTAAGACATTGCTTTTTGCCAAATTTAATCTTTCTAGGTCAACGGGAAGTACCTACCCTACACATTTTGATTTCCTTGAGAGTGTCGATATACTAATACCTATACGTTATTTGCGGCATAAATGGCCGCTCTTGTTGAGGTACGGAACCATAAAAATGTAAGAAAATTAAAATGTCGCGGGCTGCCCTGGCGGTTCCTCCTTAACGATCTACGCGTTGATATCGAAGTAGCCTTACAATGTTATTTACTACCTATTACAGCCAATCATTAAAGAGAAAACCGTGGAAGATAGATAATTACGAATAAAGACTGATTTTCTTTCCTATAGTGTGTTGAAGAACTGCCTTGTTGGTGTAGTGGTTGTATGTGCTGCTCCTTAGTATGCGATCCTCAGTTCGAATAGGCTTGTGTACTGAAATCTAATCTAACTGAAAAAGATTAAAAAAAACAAAAAAAAAAAAAATTGACCCGTATTTTTTATTTTGTTACGTAAACCAAAATTGACGAAGATACGATGCTTTTAAAATTCTCAATACGTCACTCCGTGGTATAATTTTTAGTGCCTTGTGAAGTCACAAGCCTCCACTCCCGAGTTTTGATGCGATTTATCTTTGTCAATATTCATTGATTTACAAAAACAAAAAATACGTGTCCACTATTTACCAATACTCTAACTGACGGACTAAATAAATTTGCAATTTATTGATAGTGGAAACAAGCCTATTCTGGGTCAGGCACGGATTCATTGGGAATTTTGATTTGAAAATTCTCAGCATCAGCTTGGATTTGTGCGGGGTTGATTACAATACGAGGAGCTCGTGGCTAAATAATAACAGCCGCTCAGGTCGATCGTTAGGTAAAGCCGTGCTTGCCTTGGTTGGTCTGTGAATGGGTGACCACCCATTACATACCGAGTTTGCTCCGTGCCTCGGAGAGCACGTTAAGCTGTTGGTCCCGGCTATCATTTGTGATCTTTGACAAGTCGTTACAGGTAGTCAGTTGCCCAAAAAGTCTGACAACCAGTCTTACCAAGGGGTATCGTATTACCCAGTACTAACTGGGTTGTGGAGGTCAGATAGGCGGTCGCTCCATGTAAAATACTGGTATTCAGCTGCATCCGGTTAGACTGGAAGCCGACCCCAATAAAACTTGGGAAAAGGCTAGGCAGATGATGATGATGTGATTACAATACGCTGAATTAGTAAACTCTTTAGATCTGCATCTACTACAGGTATAACTCTAACTAACCCGGAGATAACCGATGTGATGTTATATTAAACTAGTTATTAAAATTACATCACAGTTCCGTCTAATAATAATACAAAAAAATCCGAGTTTCCTTCCAACGTCTTTAACCCAGACCCAACTAAGTAAAAATTGCATTCAAAGTTTCACTCCGCGCTTTTTTGCATCTTCTGTAAAATTTGCGTTTTGTCGCATAATCTTGTATTCCTCTGAGGTACAAAACTATAACCCACGAGTTCAAGTGTGATGTCATGTTTTGTTATTATGGCCCAGTGATGACAATATTCTAAACTAAACAATACACAAAACAATAGCAACACACCGACCGAAGCTAGCCGACATCGATTCTTTATTCACACATCGATCGATCAATAAGCCAGTCTCACAATGAGCACTTTCGCTGTTTTCACGTAGAAATCGCGCGTAAGCCTTAAGCTCACCAGTAAGATCGAAGCACCCGCGGTAGGCGCCCGCGCACTTCAAAACGTCGCGTTCGAAAATCGAATTTCAAAAATAAACGGCTTTTACGAAACAAGTTAATAAAATGAGTGTTTTTAAATTGTGAAATAAAAGTGAAATGAGGTGATTGATTCCTTTTCGAGATTTTTTTTGAGTTTTAGTTTCTTTTTTCGAGGGTTTTTTTTTTGGTTGGGGTTTTTTTTAAAGTGAAATGACATTAAACCATGCAACCCCGCCTTACAGTCGGGTGACAAGCAAGTTGTTTGGGCGAAAGAACAAGAAGGGGAAACGGCTGAAGAGCAAATCGGGAACTTATGCGGGCAGACAACGGTAAATATTTTGTGTTTGTGTTTTGTAAACAATAGTTAATTAAGTCTGCAGTAAACAAATGAAGAGCCCAAAAAAAAAAAGGATTTCTAAAAGTTTTTATTGCGAAAAAAAAATCCATTTTCTGTTTTTAAAACCATGGTCTTTCTTGATATATAGACTTTTTTTTAAGAGTGTTGTTTGAAAGGTTTTATTTCTTTCTTTCTTTTGACCAGAGACCTAGACAATGCTTTACGCTATTAGCGAAAACGTTGATGGGAAAGTAAAAAAAAAAAAACAATAAATAACAATATTGTTCAAGAAATAGGAGGTTGTATTGCAATGTATTACGGGCTGGTGTCCGCAACTGCACGTCCAATCTATACTACATATAATAAGAGGTTACATTGGTACATTTTGAGCATCTAATATCTCTTAAGAATAGACAGTAAGGGAATTTGCCAAGACTTCCTGCACTAGGCTATGCAATACTATGCATGTATTGGAAGAAGCTAAGTATATTAAAGTATTCACTAAACCCCTGAAAAGAATAAGTAAACACTATTATAAGCCGTGGGTAAAGAAGGCCCTCTGCACTCATGTTTGCAAGAAACAGGAGAAAATAGCTAACGGGAAACGGGAAAACCCTTTTCTGTGTTTCGGAATCTATAAATATTGATTATGATAAACTTGTAATTTACTACCTTCTCTGTAATAAAATAAGATTCCAACGTTATTAATAGAAATCGCAGTTTCTAAATTCCGATACCGGTACCTAATATAATTATGAAAATTATTGACCCCATCTCGAACCATAAATAACAATCGTAGAATTTCTAGAATATAATTAAGAAATCGGTGTGATTTACTTAAATTTCTACATTTAAAGGAAATGAATGGATACAATATTTGGTTTATTGCTAATGCATTAAGTTTTTGTAATGTGTGATTGGTTAAACGAGGAAAATACTTTAAGGGCGTGAGCACTCGTAATCAAAATGAAAGCATGTATTTCAAGTAGGCCAGTTACAGAAACTTTTGAACTGTCGCAAAAAAGACAACAATGAAATGCACCTACAGTCCCAGTCGCAAGGCATAAAATACTGTGAAACTACTGTAGTTAGCCATTACAAAGCGTAGATCTCTACGAAGAAGCCATGAAAATGAAGTACCTACTTTTATTTTACAATAAGACCAACGATGAAATAGCAAAAAATATGCACAACTGCTCCACCTACATACGTTTATAGAACTGCATTGCATAACTGTAAAAAGTATGGACCAACTGTTTTCTAAGCTTTTTTGAATTAGTCCCATAGTAAAAGTTTCTTATAAGAACTTACCTTCGTAAAGAAGAAACAGTCATCATTTTCCTGCCATTTACGCAACTACGTTGGGGTTCCAGTCTAACCTGATGCAGCTGAATACCAGTATTTTACATGGAGCGACTACCTATCTGACCTCCACAACCCACCTAGTACTGGGTAATACGATACCCCTAGGTAAGGCTGCATGGTTGTCAGAGTTTCGGGCCACTGACTACCTGTTAAGACTGTCAAACATTTACAAATGACAGCCGGGACCAACGGCTTAACGAGCTTTCCGAGTCACGAAGGAAACTGTATGTAATAGGTGGGAACCTATCTAGAGACCAACAGGGGCTTAGCCTGAAGATCAACCCAATCAGCTGTTACTAGTTAGCCACGAGCTCCTTTTCTTTTTTTTTTTTTCGGATGAGAAATCATCCAATAACTCCTCCCGCTGTGGGCGGAGCAGGAGGGAGTGTCAGACGTTTACTGACTAAAACCCATCCATGTTCCTTCATCGCCCTTTGTGTTCCGGGGCCACGGTATCTCTTTCGAACAGTCCCGCAACCCTCGAACAGTCCCGCAACCCAGCCACGAGCTCCTCAATCAATCACATTAAACTGGTAAATAACACAAAATTGTTTATGATTATAATGAAATCTTTAACTTTCCACACGATAGAACAGAGTAAGATACCTATTATGTAAACTTAAGTGTACGATAATGTTACTTTTCGTAACGACAGTGATTGGTCAATTTATATCTAGGTTCACTTAAGCTGTAATCTTAAATATATAAGATATTAACTTTTGTACTTTGTGTCTGCATCGCTCTGAAAAGTATACTGGAAGAAAATATGTTAGGTATCCGTCTCTCAATATTTTCGTAATATCAGGAAGAGGTGTAATAGAACACCTAACCTAATCATCATCATCATCATCATTTCAACCGAAAGACGTCCACTGCTGGACATAGCCCCCCCCCCCATAGCGCCACATTAACCGGTCCCGTGCGACTCGCATCCAACGGATTCCCGCAACCTTCACCAGGTCATCGGTCCACCTGGCAGGTATTCCAACGCATCGTCTTCCGGTTCGCGGTCACCACTCCAGAACTTTTCGGCCCCATCGGCCATCCGTTCTGTGAGCAATGTGCCCTGCCCACTGCCACTTAAATTTGGCAATTCTTCGGGTTAGTCGTCCTAACCTAATAGAGCTAAAACATTTTACTAGTTATTATTAAGTCTGGTGTAAAAGAGAGCAAGCTTATTGCCATCAACCGGGCACAACTTCGAACTCTGATAGAAAAATCCAATACATCTTTACCCGAACTGGGAATCGAACCTAGCCCCTTCATACTCAGCAGTAGTCCTTGTAACCATTACACCATCAAGGCTCTCACACAAACTCAAACCATTTATTTCAATTAGACCATTACGGGACTTTTGAAAGTCAAAAATACAAAAAAGAAAATCAAAGCTACAGTCCCAGTCACAAGGCATAATAACTTGATAAAGTACTGTAGTTGCCCATTCCCTAGCGTAGATCTCTATGGAGAAGAACGGCCAAGAAACTCCATAGACACTCTTTTAAAATCAAAATATTGTTACAAAATCTTGGTTACATCATTAATTTTAAGATTATACATATACCTATGTAAGAACGATGTACCCAGTCACAAGGCATAATAACTTGATAAAGTACTGTAGTTGCCCATTCCCTAGCGTAGGTCTCTATGGAGAAGAACGGGCAAGAAACTCCATGGACACTCTTTTAAAATCAAAATATTGTTAGGTACAATATCTTGGTTACATCATTAATTTTGAGATTATACATATACATATGTAAGAACGATGTAGAAAGACGTGCACACTAAGAGCGTCCAGAGTAAAAAATTAGATCAAAAATTTATGAATAGAGTAATTAAAATGAACCTTAGCAGCTAAGAGATGACCAGTCCCAACTGACAGCGCCCGTTCACAGACATGACGCATGCACACCAATAACTTACACTATCATAACATCAGTAATAACAGCCACAGTCCATTCAACTCGACCCTAGGCGACCGCGTGACGTCAGACGCGGTTGCCTAGCAACGCTCTCAGCGAAAAGAGAAAAGAAAAGTGAAACGTGAGAGACTGCGAGATCGATGTATTGCCGTAATAACAATCACTTGATCTAAGTACTTGTATGTAAGGTAAGAAGTGGAAATTGATGTGTTGATTTCTAGAAAAATCTTGGAAATACTCGTATTGTACTGTACGACGATAGAACGATAGAGTTTCTTGCCCATTCTTCTCGATACAAAACTATATTTGCGAATGGACAACACTATCAATCTATTTTCGTAAAGTTTGACGTTCAAAAGTGCCTTTTTATTGATATAAAGGTTTAGACTTTTGACTTCGACGGTGCTTTTCTGTTTGTAAAAACAAACGCTGTTTTTTTTAAAACGTCTTAAATAATTAAACTATTGACTATATTGCATAATCAGTCTGTAATGTTCCCTCTCCTGGGACATAAGCCTTTTCTCTGTTAGAAAGAATGCCGTAATCTACCACGCCGGCTAGTGCAGCGATATAGCTCACAGAAATTACGGTAAAAATAAAAATTAAGCTTTCAAACCAGAATGCAAGCTAAAACTTATTAGTCTTTTTATTCACCAAAACCGAAATAGACGCGGAACTAACGTTTGTTCCACAAATGGTGGGACACTTAAGGGCCTATACTCCCTCAAATGGATTAGCATGATCCTCCGTTACGCCTAAAATACTGGAGCATTAATTTTTAAATAAATATTATGGTAAAGTTGAGTTTGATAAACTGCTGGTATTCAAAAAGTACTTCAAATTAGATCATGAAACTTTGCGTACTAACTGAACTAATAATAAAGCAGGTCATAAGTGTTTTATTTTTTAGTCCAATCAATAGATTTTTTGTAAATCGCAAAAAAACACTCATTTCGCACTATTTGGCCGCAGTGACTGACGTAACAACCGTTTTGTAGTGCAAGCTGATTAGAACTTTATTCTAACAGTATTTCAAACGAAGTTTGAACCACCACAAATAAAGTTACTAATTTTAGGGTTCTAAGAGCCTTAATATCGTGTCCAATGTCCCTATTGTCCGCACGTTACAGGAATGATTGAACGCGATCAAAGCTGCCATACTCGACGCTCTAGGTCAACTCAACTCAGATTGCTATCGAACCACTTTTAAAACGAACCGCTGATTTTCCTGCGAAAATTTCACAATTATAGAAATTTTCGCAGGAAAATCATCAGTTGAAATCCAGTTGCAGCGAGCCACTAGTTGCTACTGGATTTCAGAGTTGCGAAGAATCGAGTCGAGTGGCGTGCTACTGAGGAGCCCTTCGTCCAGCAGTGGACTGCTTTAGGCTGATGATGATTTAAATGGTGAAATATAAGTCTATGATAGTCAGATATGCCATACCTAAATTCAATAGTGAAGGTTAATTCAATAGAGGATTTTAATTTCTAGCGCTTATGTAATTAAAAATATGTTAGGTAACTAGTTCAAAGACAAACTCTCTAATCAAATCCACCATCATAAAACCTAATAATTATAGCACAACACTCCTTCACCTTTAATGACTCATACAATTTTAATTACAACAAAATTTGTTTTCATTACAATTCCGAACAATATAACCTAAATAAAAATGGTTATATAACGCAATGTAATCTAATAACAAATTAATGTTTACAACCTACTTTAATGATTGTTACACAGTTTTGTAATAGTTGCCGAATCTGGTACAAGCATGGGATTATAATGAACAATGGAGGTGCGGAGATGTTAGATTTGAATTTTTGTTATTGTATCTTACGTGTATCTTGATAGTAAACATTTGTAACTGTGTAGGCAAAATTAAGATACAACAACAAGGTGTAATCGGCGTAACCGTAAAATTGAAAATGAGGAATAGCTATTTTCTTTATTTATTCTTCTTACATATAATTTTATTTTATGTATCCGGCAGAGTAGAATAGAACCAACCCATTACACTCACGGGTGTCGTATAAGGCGACTAATGTCTGAGGCAGAACACCTTGCGCCTCCGTAGGCCATAGAATGGGCAGCAGCGTTTTCTGTTAGTCTTTCATCACTGCGATCTCCAATCCGCCTGCCAAGCGTGGAGATTACGGCAAATTCCTCCCATCATGGGAGAGGCTTATGTCCAGCAGTGGACGTTATGGGCTGTTGTAGTATATAATTTTACATTTTTAAATAGACAAAAAAAAAAACATTTAATATATAAAGAAGAGAAGCCCACCGGTATCGTGAACAAGGTCCAAGCTACGCGCGTGTCAGGGCTCCAGAGAAAGGAACCTCCTAAGAATATGAGCCGTTTCCAGGAGTATCACTTTCTGAATAGGGTAGATGCATGATTTTTTTATCACTCTAAACTAAGCGTATTAACATCAGAAATAGCCAAGTGAAATTATTTTTTAAATATCTATTAAAAACACTAAGTTATAAGCATTTGAAACTGCTGATTAGACAGAGAGATCCGATACAACGAATGACGTCATTCTCTGCATCGACGTACAAAATCCATACTAAATTCCGTTTATCTAGGAAAGAGACAGAAACAAAAGTTTAAATGGTTATTACTTTTGTGTTATTTGGCCGATTTATGTCTTGTTTCCGCTTTTTGTCATTATTTTTATAGTACTTTAACAGGGTCGGGGGGCTTTTGGGACCAGGACCGTGGTCCCGGATTCCATTCCGTATCGAAATAAACAAAAGAAAAGTTATGCATCTTCCCTATTAAGCCCTTGATCTAGCTACCTAACGAAAGCCTCAGGTATTGATTGAGGCTCTTGGCAATTAAGCCAATTATACAAAATGTTAAAAAAACCATATCCGATTCGAAAGGGGCATATAGGTATACCAACGATATTACCACATAAAATAAGAAACAAAATATTCCTCCAAGCACCTCCTACAATAAAAGCTAGTCTACAATAAAAAAATCATATCTTACACTGGCCATTACAAACTACAGGTGCAATACAAGGGGTCAGCAAAATGTATAATGTTAGATCATAATCTGAAATCTGTATTATTTGTAGATGTACTCGTATATACGGGTACATCTATAAAGTCGGCTATATAGCCGACGGCCTTGCAAGATATAATCGAGTCATGTGTACAGGCGTGAGAAACAGTGAAAGATCTGTTATTTGAATAACTATGTGATCTGCGTTTTCATTATTCTTCTGGTAATATTATGGTCTAGAATGAAACACTGACGTCAGTGAAGGAAAACGTTGTGAGGAAATCAGGATTACTGTTGTTATTTGGAAATTACAAGCAGATACTTCAATTTGATTTATTTGTAAAGATTGTGCTGGTTTGATGCTGTAGGATCGCTTCGACATTTATTTTCCAAACGAATAGCAAAATAAGTCTTACAACCAGTCTTATAGGTTGCGTTGACCTACCCAAAGTGACATTCTAAAAACACCAACAAGGATGAAAAAGTCATAAACAAAAAAAAACTTATTTCAATCGCATTGAAAGCCTCTGCACTTTAGTATAGAGCGTCCATTTAGAGTCTATTTATGTCTGGGATCAAAGATCATGTAAAACTGCATCTTTCACATTCTAAATGTCACAAACATTGTAAACTTATAGTAACGAAATATTGACAAATCGCCAAAGGTTCAGTGCTTCATAAATTCAAATGTTAAGTACAACACTTGGCTTGGCTACGGCTCTAAAGTTTAAGTTTCAGCAGGATTAGGTCAATTCGATTGGTCTAAACTTTTCGGTCGTTTATGTGAATCTATTTTTTTAAGTTCGTGGCTAAATGATACGTAACGTAACGTTTGCCTAGGTAGGATCGTGGATGGGCGCATTACATAGGGAGTTTCCTTCGTGACTCGGAAAGCACGTTAAGCCATTGGTCCCGGCTGTCATTTGTAGTTTGTCAAACAAAGTGTCATCAGAGATTACACCGTCGTAAACTTGTAATCATTGATTCGGGAAATTGATCGTGAATTCGTGATGTATGCCGCTGCTGTATTGACGGACACTGCATCAAAACCACTTTCGCTTGGCCATGTATTTAATAAGATTAATTAATCGGTAATCAATTAAATTGACCTCAAGACTACAGCAATTAATAAATCTATTTACAGACAGAATCATCTACATGATTTTAAAAATAAATTAAATGTCGTCTAAAACACCAAAGTCAGTTTTAGCCAAAATAACATCAACATGAATCATTAATTGCAATTCATTCAATATTGTTTTAAATTACTATAGATGCATGTATCTAGAGCTATTGACTTCGTTAATTCGTCGACGGAACCTAGATACTTTTGTGATTTCGAAAGTCTTAGTTAAAATATGGAGGTCAGACTGCAGCTGCAGCTTTTTAGTTTTTTATTATGCATCTGTATTTAGTCGAGATGACCGATATGAAATCGGTCTGAGAATTTGTTGTTTTCGAATTTTAAAAGACTTTTTTTCGTGTTTTTTTTTAATGTGATTTTAAGTTTGGAATGTGATTTTGACATAAATAGTGTATTGTTTTAAAATGAAGCTAACATAAGCATCGAAAATCAAGTTTTGATGGAGTTTGGATGGAATTGAGGAAAAGGTATGTGTGGTTGTATCGAAGGCTCGATAAAGAATCGAATAATTTGAGGGGGTTCATTCCAGTATTATGAAAACTTTTTCAAAAAAAATTAAAGCGTTTCCCTGTACGTTTTACATCTGATTGTGACTAGATTTTTAGGGTTCCGTAGTCAACTAGGAACCCTTATAGTTTCGCCATGTCTGTCCGTCCGTCTGTCCGTCCTCGCTTAATCTCTGTGACCGTTAGCACTAGAAAGCTGAAATTTGGTACCAATATGTATATCAATCACGCCGACAAAGTGGTAAAATAAAAATTGGAAAAAAATGTTTTATTATTTATCCCCCCTATATGTAAAGTGGGAAGTGTTTTTTTTTTTTTTTAACCCTAACGTGTGATATATTGTTGGAAAGGTATTTAAAAATGAATAGGGGTTTCCTACAATCATTTTTTTGATAATGTCAATAATTTCGGAAATAATCGCTCCAAAAGTAAAAAACAATGTGTCCCCCCCCCCTCTAACTTTTGAACCATACGTTTAGAAAATATGAAAAAAATCTGAAAAGTAGAACTTTATAAGGACTTTCTAGGAAAATCATTTTGAACTTGATGGAAACAACAGTTTTGTACAAAAAAGACAAAAAGTTGTACAAAATAATTTCTGGACTAAGTTTGTAGTATATTCGTATATGCAAGCATTTTTACATAATGGATACCCACCTTTAAACTCATAAGTGGGAACACTTATTGTGACGGACGGGAAACTACGGAACCCTACACTGAGCGTGGCCTGACACGCTCTTGGCCGGTTTTTTTTTTTTTGTTGAATTTGTGTTTATTTACATTTGACTTTCAGTTGAGAACCAACTCATTCTATGACAAAGTTTTTTGTTTCTGAGTATTCATCGTTATGAGGTGTTTGTTTGAAGTTAAAAGCATGCTGTTTTATAAACACACCAATTCTGGTGTTCGGATAAGGCTAACATAGCTAGATGTAATTTTTTTTTTTAATCTTAAAATATATATAAATAAGTTGAACTGTCCCACTGATGGGCTGGGTCCCTCCATCGTTTCAAAGGCGAATATTTTAATCCATCATGTCTCCATCAAAGCAAATATTTTTTGCTTCGGGCGAGGAAACATTCGTTTCGCAAAACATGTATTTACATTTAATTTTCATAAAGTTTAGTCCTGTTTAGTAAAATCCATCAGCACAATGGATTGAGTGCGTTACATTGAGTTTTACCGTAAAACGTCATTTTTCACCCCAAAAAAAGACATTTCTCAGCAATAATTTTTGCGTAGGGTTACTTAGTTTGATGTAGGGCTTCGTGAAGAGAGAGCGAGAGAGTTAACACCCTTTATGTTTACTTACCACACATTTTCTTCACCCTCAGTGCCAACACGGCGATGGATAACGACGTGACGCCAGTCTACCTGGCAGCTCAGGAGGGCCACCTGGCAGTGCTCAAATACCTGGTGCTGGAAGCAGGGGGGAGGCTGGATGCACGAGCCCGGGATGGAATGCTGCCCATACATGCGGCTGCGCAGACCGGCTGCTTAGATTGCGTTAAGTGGATGGTGAGTGGATGTTATGATGATAAATTACATATAGTCCTTCTTAAGAGCCTATACTACCTCAGATTAGCAACTTTATTTGTGGTGGTTCAAACTTCGTTTGTAATACTGTTAGAATAACTAGTGGTTACTACTAAATTAGTGGTTTTTATTCTTTATAAAATCAAATATTCGTCTTTTGGAAAAAATAAAAAACATAAGACCTGCTTTATAGTTGGTTCAGTTAGTATGCAAAGTTTCATGATCTAATTTGAAGTACTTTTTGAATACCAGCGGTTTATTGTTCGATTTGGAGGTAACTTTGGGATTTTTTTCTATCAAGAAAATATTATGAAATCGTGTTTTCGCCAAACATAAGACCTAACATTAATCCTCAACTTTACCGTATATTTATTTCAAAATTAATGCTGCAGTATTTCAGGCGTAACGGAGGATTATGCTAAGCCATTTGAGGTAGTATAGGCACTTAACGATTTCGGTAACGGCGACCCTTTTAAACTATTTCCGTGCGTGTGCCCTTAAATGGCTGGCCAGACCGAATTTGCTCTTAAATATCCGGTCACAACTTAAGGGGACTACAGGAGCTAAACGCGAGTTTTATAATGCAAAAAAGCATATGATTCATCGCTATAAACAAAGTCAGAAAAATATATGATATTCTTCAGGATATATTCTAGTATGATAGTGTTTTGAAAATATATAATACAACAAAGGAGACAATTTTTTTTGTTTGGAGAACAGGCCACCCCATAAATTGTAGCAGATATTAATGAAACGTATATAGATTTCTTCCTTATAATTTCTAGATTACAGTGGTTATATTAGCTAAGCCATGTCTAACCGGAATTATGAGAAATTCTAAAATGAAAACGTGTATCTAACAATAACCATACAAGTTGCTGCACGTCTGTAGCAGTCAGAATGTAATTGTATTCGCACATTGCCTTGAAATCTTACTGCACAATTGACACAACGA
This sequence comes from Xestia xanthographa, assembly GCA_905147715.2. Lineage (NCBI taxonomy): Eukaryota > Metazoa > Arthropoda > Insecta > Lepidoptera > Noctuidae > Xestia > Xestia xanthographa. Next base: position 6,372,622 of record LR990660.1, on the reverse strand, counting down.
CCAGCAGATGCCATTTTCATAAAATAGTTTTTCATTATATGCGAATAAATCGCAGAAACACTTTAAAAAAAATCGAAATGAACTGAGTAAAAATAGCTGCGTTCCGAATTAGGCTGCAATCGATTTGAGCGTCCATAAACCCGTTCCGAATTACCGTGAGCGCAATAACGATGTCCCTTGAATCGTCATAGATGACATCATGACATGCGTCATCTTGCGATTACACCGACCATGCTCCAAATAAATATCACCGTGAGCGCTGTCAAAAATGACAGTTGTGTTGATAGGTTCAAACAACATCTTTCATTTATGCTCCGCTCCTTTTGGTCGTAGCGTGATGTTATATAGCATATAACCTTCCTCAATAAATGGGCTATCCAACACAAAAATATTTTTTCAATTCCAACCAGTAGTTCCTGAGATTAGCGCGTTCAAACAAACAAACAAACAAACTCTTCAGCTTTATAATATTAGTATAGATAACTCGCATCTAACTATAAATTATATTTAATTATTCTTGCATCTATGTTATTTGTAATTCGTGGTATTTTTTTAAGGGGTAAATCTTTGCCGGGTACAAAATACGCTAATATAAACACTTCCGTCATCCTTTTCATCACTGGACGAATCGTCGTTCTCTATCTCAAAATCTGAGTTATCAGAGTCGATAGAGTCAACCAACTTATCTTCCATTTTCAAAAATAGGTCTTGTGATTGGGGTTATGATCACTGGCAACGCGTTCATGAGAGTTCCGAATTCATGACAGTTCTTAACTGTCATAATCGTGATATGTAAATCGGAACGCAAAATATTGATGTGAGCGCTGTGAGCGATTATTTTGTAATACGGAATGCAACCAATGTCAAATGAAGTTGTAAATGTCAAAAAGAGTAAATGTCAAATGAAGTTGTCTGTCAACCACTAAAAAGACGGATATACAACGTTCCGTGCCATGATGATTTTCTATACCATATAAAAGATTTTAGCGGAAACCTTTAAAAATAGCATTAAAAAGCTCACAGTTTAATATTATTTATTTTTATGTTATATTCTATTTCTATTATAATTAAAGCAGATATTATTACCAATGGATACCGTACTTTTTTTTTTGTAAACGGAAAAAAACGCCCCTATTTACGTAAGTATTTTCTGTCAAATAACATTGATCACAACAGGAATGATTTGACTCGCAAAAAATATCATAATATAACTTATTTATTAGGATTTTAAGATTCCGGTTTCGTTTCTGTGTAATCTTTCGTTTATTACTATAATAAAATGGTTACTTTTTTTTGGTGTAATATGAATAATATTTATGCAACATCGAAGAGGGCCTAAAAAAAACTGTCTCCTTTCACTCGATAAAAATAATCACGAATTTGTCTCTAAAAATTTCTTTTAACGAGTAAAAACCATACTAAAATACTCAAATACACATGCGATCATTCTGATTTTTCGGCAAATAATTCTACAAGCAACATTATTAGCATCACAGTGTTTTACTTTTTTAGTCCAATCAATAAAGGAGACAGTTTTTTTTAGGCCCTCTTTGATGTTACGTATATTCATATTACTTACACCAAAAAAAGTAACCATTTTATTATAGTAATAAACGAAAGATTACATAGACACGAAACCGGAATCTTAAAATCATAACAAATAAGTTGTATTATGATATTTTTTTGCGAGTCAAATCATTCCTGTTGTGGTCAATGCCATTTGACAGAAAATACTTACGTAAATAGGAGCGTTTTTTCCGTTTACAAAAAAAAAGTATGGTATCCATTGGTAATTGCTTTAATTAAAATAGAATATAATATAAAAATAAATAATATTAAACTGTGAGCTTTGTATTGCTATTTTAGAGATTTCCGCTAAAATATTTTAGATGGTAGGACCTATAGAAAATCATCATGGCACGGAACGTTGTAATTCCGTCTTTTTGGTGGTTGACAAACAACTTCATTTGACATTTACTCTTTCCGTTTATTTTGATTGTTGTGAAAGTGTTTCTGCGATTTTTTCGCATATAATAAAAACTATTTTATGAAAATGGCATCTGCTGGTCGTTGTGTCAATTGTGCAGTAAGATTTCAACGCAATGTGCGAATAAAATTACTTTCAGAGACTGGTACAGACGTGTTATTATTATTGTTTATTGTTAGATTCACGTTTTCATTTTCGAATTTCTCATCATTCCGGTTAGACATGGCTTAGCTAATATTACCACTGTAATCTAGAGATTATAAGATTTATAAGGAAGAAATCTATATACGTTTCATTAATATCTGCTTATTGGGTTTTATGTGGGTGGCCTATTCTCCAAACCAAAAAAAATGTCTCTTTTTTGTAAATCGCAAAAAAACACTAATTTCGCACTATTCGGCCTGCAGTGACTGACGTAACAAACACTTTGTAGTGCAAGCTGATTAGAACTTTATTCTAACAGAATTTCAAACGAAGTTTGAACCACCACAAATAGAGTTGCTAATTTAGCTCCTGTAGTCACCCTAAGCAGTAGAGTTGAACGATAGAGTTATAAGTGTTGGTGTAGGAGGGACTTAGGTCTTTCTTTATAAATTACCTAGCCTCTATAACCCACTGCTGGAAAAAAATGCCTCCTCCTTTTGAGGGGGAGTGGGCTGCAATCCACTGCCTCGTTGGTGCTGTGGTCACAAAAGCTTCGGCTGAGATTGAGTCCCTGTCTTCGATTCCCAGGTTGGGCAAAGTGTTATTGGGTTATTCCGTAAAGTTTTCAGTAGTAATCTGAAATTTGAAGCCCGATCACACGGGAGCATGAACAAACACAATAGGTAGGTACCTATAAAGGGTGTAAAACACCTCTTAACGAAGACGAAAGGCACTTGTTCTCCTCGTCATTGCGATAATTTTTTTGTTCTTCACTATAGTTACGGAGATATTGGGGGTCAAAGTTCCAACTTTTTTACAAGATTTTTTTTACATACAAGTTTTTAAGATTTCTACTTTAAACACCTCCATTACCCCCGTACTATTCAATCCATCCCTCAACACAATGTTTTGAGTGCGTTACATTGAGTTCTACCACAAAACATGATTTTTCACCCCAAAAAAAGTCGTTTCCCAGCAATAATTTTTGCATAAAGTTACTTAGTTTGTTGTACAGAATGCTTGGTTGACGGCTTCGTGATGAGATCTTTTACACACTGTATGTAGGCACACCTCTGTTATGTATCTTTTAAAATAATCAGAAAAAAAGACATGTTCAGCCTATAACATACCCATTGCTGGAAAACATGGCCTCGTCTCTACAAGAGAGGATGGATGGCAGAAGAGTTGGACTTCACACAATTTTGTAACTACTTTCTTGTGTAATAAAGATTATTTTTATTATTACTTACTGCAGTCCACAACCAGAATTATTTTATTGCCTTCATAAAAGTGATGATGTGATATAGAAAACTTTTCGTTTAGCTCGTACTTACCTATCAAGTGAAAACCATCTGTGAGTTGAATGACCTTACGTATAGGAAACGTGCGGTAGTCACGCATTGCCAGTATTACGAGTATCTACCTGTCTGTCCGATGATCTATTGATAGTCATAACTTCTTTAGTAGCTATTTTATTTCTCTTACAAATTATTCCATCTTTTTTTTGATTGGTCTATTTGTGAATGGTCTTGATTTTTGAAATCTCCTGCTTCTTATTTTCCAATTGGTGTTCAAATTATAGCCAGCCGGTACGTAGAAATATGGATGGCTCTTTATGGGTACGAAGAACAGTGTATAAAACGCTTCATCCCCCATAGAAAAGGGAGGATCCTCCGACCAGGCGGGGGTTATGTCTGGTGGGCCACTGCCCCACAGTTGTTGTCGGGTTCTCGTATACCTACGGTCTTAAGTCGCGGATTATCATGCTTACGCGATGTAGGAATTCTGACGTGTTTCGCTATTAGTTCATCATCTTTGTCATAGTTGGCGTTGTAGTCCTTTTTGTTCTGATTGCTGTAGTACTTTTTGTAGTGCCACTACAGCTCTGTCGTGTGCCACATTCAGGTCCTGGAGGGTGCAGTTAGTTGTGCACGACAGACAACAGAAAATCCTATATAGGGGGCGCGAGGCCCCATCTTCTTGAAATGTTTCTATGGTAAACTTTTACCGTTTCCTAAGCATGGGGACCGTAGTTTTTCACCCACGTGGTCTTATTCTTTTTTCGAAGGTATCTATATTATATTATGTACCTATATTGTATCCTAATTTAGATCATATTCCTTTACCTGTAGGCAATACAGTTCATCAGCCTTTTCCCAACTATCTCAGGGCCGACTTCTAGTCTAACCAGATGGAGCTAAATGCCATGCCAGAAATTTCTCAGTAAGTTGGTGGTTTTTCAAGACACGAAGGTATCACTTCGTGTCTTGAAAAGCACGCTAAACCCAAGTCCTGCGCCTGATCTCTCTCCGGTCGTGTCGGATGGCCGTCCCATCGGACTATGAGAGTAAAAGAAATAGAGAGTGCACCTGTCTGTGCACACGCTTGTGCGCTATAATATTTTCACCACCGATGGCTCAACTCCGATCCAGATTGGCCGCCTTGGCCGAAAACAGTCAAAAACAACAACAACAGCCCTTAACGTCCACTGCTGGACATAAGCCTCTCCCATGATGGGAGGAATTTGCCGTAATCTTCACGCTTGGCAGGCGGATTGGAGATTGCAGTGTTGAAAGACTAACAATAAACGCTGCTGCCCATTCTCCGGTCTACGGAGGCGCAAGGTGTTCTGCCTCAGACATTAGTCGCCTTATACGACACCCGTGAGTGTAATGGGTTGGTTCTATTCTACTCTGCCGGATACCACACGGCTACACGGCCGACTCGAAAACAGTCAAGAGGATTTTTTTCTTTATTACATTGCCTACTCGCTAACTAGGGTAGTTGTATAACATGGCCCACTGTGTAAAACCCGTCATCTCCAATCGCCAAAGCGTAAGGAAACGCACGTCAGTCACGAAGAGTATCTAGAGTATTGCTCTGTACTTGCGTTCGTCGATCTGTCACAGGAATTCCGTGTTCCTGATCAACTGTGATGAATGCATCGGAAATTATGTTTCTGTAGCTGTAATCGTCGTTTTACACTTACTAGATGGTTTACTTCATGTTTTCTCATAGAATGATTACAAGCCTTAGTGGTCGCGTTTACTGCGGCTGAGTGTGAGGTCTTCGGTTTGATTCCCAGGTCGGGCAAAGTGTTATTAGATCCGTTTTCTATAACTTACTTATACTTAATATGCAACACTTCGTAGCTATATCGGTTTCTATAAACAAAGTTATCATGAAATATCCTATCCGCGTCACCTACTTGTCACTTGATTCATAGAAAAATCAAAAAAGCTTTTCTGTGACGTTTTCTTTCTAACCGTCCGTAAGCAAAATGTCAAACAGACAGAGATAGCAACTTACCGAAACCGAACAGTAAGTTGTTGAAAATGGCCGTAAGTCATTTGTTAAATTACTTTACTGTTAAGTTATGTTTGTAACTAACTAGGTAATAACGCACTCACTGACGCGGACGGTCGACCACTTTTCATCCTTATGTTCTGAGTTATAAGGTTGAAAAGTGTAGTACACGATATTTCCCAACTTTTTTCTGAAAAATGAAACTGTCAGTAAAATACTAGAATCTACTATAATGACTTGAGAGCTTGTGTGGCAACGTTTTAATAGAAAACTACCTATGCACCGTTACCGCAAGAATTTTCTCAGAATATTCTAGAAATGCAAATAAATTCTAGATAAACTGTACAGTAATAATAGCTAAGGCTATGAACAGTAAGACCGCACATAATAAAATTATAAAGTCGACGGTTAGGAGTTTCACAGATGCATAGTAAGTTGAGCAAGCGTATTTAGACAAGGACGCTTTTCTACGTTAGTAACGGGTGACAGAACTGGTTTTAAGAATGCTAAACGAGAATACTTAGACGTAGTGTACTTCATAGATAGCCGTAGTGAGCTAAAGCACAATCTCATAACAGTACATTACCATTCAGTAAAATCCACAGATATGGATATAACGCAAGAGCACGTCTACAAAGCGTGCCCGGCTTAAGCATTTTATGCTTACCGTGGTTATGTTCGCTACCGTGTCGCAATTAACTATTTTGTTTAAAACAACAACGTTACAACTCAAGTACTTAATTCTACCCATCTAAAGAACAAACACGTAGTATATTTTGTATACTCTTGAAGTTTTGTAGGGAACAGCCGTTTTCGATGATGGGGATGGTTGGTCAAAGCTGATTGTAGATGGCGCGTCCATAGGTTAGACCCAATCTGACCAATGAGGTCAAACTATTTTGAAATATAAAATCACATTGACAGATTTTCAACCAATGACGAGGTTTGGTTCAAGCGATGCTAGCGCCATTAGTTCCACAGTATCCATCCCCATTATGATAGCGCGATGCAGGATTTTAGTTCCTCATTGGCGTCATAGATGTCGCTAGCGTTCTTTTTGTCAATTCGGTTATGTATGATCGCTACAATTGTATCGTTGGTTTACGGCCATTTTCAATAACTTACTAACAGGTATCGGTAGGTTGCTATCTCTGTCTGTTTGACATTTATCTTACGGACCGATAGAAACAAAACGTCACAGAAAAGCTTTCTTTGATTTTTCTTTGAATCGAGTGACAAGTACCTAGGTGACGCGGATAGGACAGTTCAAGCTAACTTTGTCTAGAGAAACACCGATAGCTACGAGATGTAGGCATATTAACAGCTGACAGTTATCCGTAAGTAAGTTACAGAAAACGGCCTTTAGTTGATGACCGGGTTCAGCATTCACGTATGTATGACAATTGGCTTGTTCCAAATTATATGGAGCTTAAACTTATCTGAAGAAATGTAGGTAGTTATTTCGTGTCTGTTCGTAGATTCTTCATCAAAGCTTGTATGGTGGAACTTCTGTGAACAGTTTTACGTCGATGTGAAACATCAAACCAAAAAACAAATGAAAAATTCGTGCCGAGCGTGGCGATCGAACCCGGCCCGAACAATCCCGGACATTGGTGCCGATTCCCTTGTTTACAAACTAAACCAAATTTAAGTTCAGTGCATCTTTTTCTTTCTATTTCATTAAGAAAAGGACAGAAGATAAATTTTAGTTATGTTCTGTCATATTAATCAGTGCCATACAAGTTTTAGACGCGATTAAAAAGTTGACTACTAAAATTACATCAAATTACGTCAGGTGCTGGCTAATTTGACAGGATTAAACTAATATTTATCTTCTGTCCTTTTCATAATGAAATAGAAAGAAAAAGATGCATTCAACTTAAAGGAGACAATTTTTTTTGTTTGGAGAACAGGCCACCCGATAAATTGTAGCAGATATTAATGAAACGTATATAGATTTCTTCCTTATAATTTCTAGATTACAGTGGTTATATTAGCTAAGCCATGTCTAACCGGAATTATGAGAAATTCTAAAATGAAAACGTGTATCTAACAATAACCATACAAGTTGCTGCACGTCTGTAGCAGTCAGAATGTAATTGTATTCGCACATTGCCTTGAAATCTTACTGCACAATTGACACAACGACCAGCAGATGCCATTTTCATAAAATAGTTTTTCATTATATGCGAATAAATCGCAGAAACACTTTAAAAAAAATCGAAATAAACTGAGTAAAAATAGCTGCGTTCCGAATTAGGCTGCAATCGATTTGAGCGTCCATAAACCCGTTCCGAATTACCGTGAGCGCAATAACGATGTCCCTTGAATCGTCATAGATGACATCATGACATGCGTCATCTTGCGATTACACCGACCATGCTCCAAATAAATATCACCGTGAGCGCTGTCAAAAATGACAGTTGTGTTGATAGGTTCAAACAACATCTTTCATTTATGCTCCGCTCCTTTTGGTCGTAGCGTGATGTTATATAGCATATAACCTTCCTCAATAAATGGGCTATCCAACACAAAAATATTTTTTCAATTCCAACCAGTAGTTCCTGAGATTAGCGCGTTCAAACAAACAAACAAACAAACTCTTCAGCTTTATAATATTAGTATAGATGACTCGCATCTAACTATAAATTATATTTAATTATCGTTGCATCTATGTTATTTGTAATTCGTGGTATTTTTTTAAGGGGTAAATCTTTGCCGGGTACAAAATACGCTAATATAAACACTTCCGTCATCCTTTTCATCACTGGACGAATCGTCGTTCTCTATCTCAAAATCTGAGTTATCAGAGTCGATAGAGTCAACCAACTTATCTTCCATTTTCAAAAATAGGTCTTGTGATTGGGGTTATGATCACTGGCAACGCGTTCATGAGAGTTCCGAATTCATGACAGTTCTTAACTGTCATAATCGTGATATGTAAATCGGAACGCAAAATATTGATGTGAGCGCTGTGAGCGATTATTTTGTAATAAATCAAAAATCAAAATCAAAATCAAAGCATTTATTTCAAGTAAGCCAGTTACAGGCACTTTTGAATTGTCGAAACAAAGATGAAAATTAAATGTAGCTACAGTCCCAGTCACAAGACATAAAAACTGTGAAAGTACTGTAGTTGCCCATTCCCTAGCGTAGATCTCTATGGAGAAGAATGGGCAAGAAACTCCATGGACACTCTTTTAAATCAGAATATTGTTACAAAATCTTGGTTACATCATTCACGTTGAGATGGTATATTATGTGAGAACAATGTAGCAAGATGTGCACGGTAAAAGTGTCCACAGCAAAAAAACACAAACAAAAAAAAATACAATTCAAAATAATTCCTTCAAATAAGCCATGGCAACCAAGAGATGACCAGTCACAACTGACAGCGCCCGTTCACGGACATGACGCATGGATCAGCACCATTCAACTCAACCATTTTGAAGGGAACTAAATGATCCGACACATGCGCCACCATCAGCGAGACAATAGAGTGAGCATGACATACTCCAAACCGCCAGGGCACATTCAAGTCAAAAAAAAAAGACGTAGGTTTCCAGTGAATGATAGCTTTCTAGTACATAGTACTCACACAATATGGGCTATGCATTTATATAATACTAAAGAGATTGATTCTATACAATGCAAAGATAGTTGTACAATCTTCAGCAGCTCCAACAATACAATTCAATGCTATCAATTTATGCGCCCCTGTCCATGTGGAGCAGGACCAGCATTGAGCCAAGCATTTTTATCATCGATATAATCGCTCAACTTGTAATATGCTTGCTTACATAGTGTGCGTTTAATGCATGTTTTAAATTTCGTCTCATTCAGTTCAAGAATACTTTGTGGAATTTTATTATAGCATCTCAAACAGTACCCCATGAAAGATGAGTCTACTTTAGCGAGTCTGAAACCTGGCTGAACTAGTTGGTCCCTATTTCTAGTACTGTAATTATGTCTGTCACCCCTTTTACCAAAAAGGTGCAGATTTTTTCTGACGTACATTATGTTTTCGTAGATGTATTGACAATGTACCGTCATGATGCCAATATCCTTAAACAGTTCCCTTAGAGAATCGCGCCTACGAAGATTATATATGGCTCTGATGGCTCTTTTCTGCAGAATAAATATAGACTCAATATCAGCAGCCCGTCCCCACAGCAAAATGCCATAAGACATTATACTATGAAAGTAACTAAAATAAACCAGTCTAGCGGTATCTACATCAGTATACTGACGGATTTTTCTAATGGCAAAGGCTGCTGAACTTAGCCGCCCCGCAAGAGATGTCAAATGAGAACCCCATTGTAGCCTTGAATCAAGCGTAATCCCCAGGAAAACCGTTTTATCTACGAATTCAAGTTTCTCTTTATTCAATATTATATCACAATCACTACTTTTAACATTCGGTAAAGCAAATCTTATGCATTTGGTTTTTTTTTCATTTAATACCAAATTGTTTGCTGTGAACCAATTTTGGACCTGAAGTAGGGCATTATTCACGTCATCTAGATTTTGGGCCCGCCTATTTATCTTAAAAATTAGGGAAGTGTCATCAGCAAATAACACCATATTTTGAGGTTGATTTTTCAGTAAATAGGGTAGATCATTTATATATACTAGAAAGAGGAAAGGACCCAATATTGAGCCTTGTGGAACCCCTATTTTTACTTTTAACCCCTGTGAATTAACACCATTTATTTGAACATGTTGTTGTCTATCATTCAAATAAGATTTTACCAAACTAAGTGCAAGTTTACCCAGTCCGTAATGCTCAAGTTTCAAAAGTAATGTGTCGTGATTTACGCAATCAAACGCTTTGGAGAGGTCACAAAAAATTCCTATGGCGTCTTGAGACTCTTCCCACGCAGTAAATATGTGCTTTAATAAGGTTACACCGGCGTCAGTTGTACAACGTCCCTTGGTGAAGCCATACTGTTGATCATGTAAGATTCTGTTGGTGTTAAAATGATAGAGCATTTGATTAAGCATTACTTTTTCAAAAACCTTGCTAAAAACTGGTAACACGGATACAGGTCTATAATTATTAGTATCTTTACTGTCCCCGGATTTGAAAAGAGGTATGACTTTACTGTATTTCATTAAATCAGGGAAAACTCCTTGGTCTACACATAAATTAAAAATTAAAGCTAAGTAAGGGGCTATAGTCTCAAGTATGGATGTACAAACTTTGACAGACATTCCCCATAGATCTTCGGTTAGTTTGATCTTTATTTGCCGGAAAGTTTTAATAACAATCATAGGGTTAATGTGTTTAAATTTAAATTCAACCAGGCAGCCAGACACATTCGCCTTTAATAAACCAATTGAGAGTTCAGGTGAGGAAATAAGAGCCTCCGTTGTTTTTTGTGGTATATCGGTAAAGAATTTTACAAATTCTTGAGCTACTTCCTGATTAGAGCTTTTAGGACCACATGCTGTATCTAATGTGTAGCTAGTGTTACGTATTTTCTTCCTGTTAGTCTCATTATTTATAACTTTCCAAACTGTCTTTATTTTATTTTCTGCTGTTTTGATCTTGTTGCTAATGTGCAGTGCTTTAGCAACCTTGCATGTATTTCTAAAAATGTTTGAATACTTAGCAACATACTTGTTAAAAGTTTCAGTGTTTATAAAAGGCTTAAGGCCATAAAGCTCAAATAGTCTTTCCCTACTTTTTCTGATACCTCTAGTTGCCAAATCACTAAATATGAATTTAGGGCAAATACTTTTTGTCTTCTTTTCAAAAGTTTTATTGAATTCCGTGTGAACTATTGAAAAGAAACGATCATACAATTGATCTATATTAATATCATCAAGGCCCATAACGCTTAACTTGTTCTGTAGCAAAATATTATACCTATTTAATCTGCTAGAAGTTATAGGTCTAAATTTAATTTGAACTTTTTGCGATGGGGGTGTATTACACCTGAAGGTTACAGTTTGTCCACTATGGTCAGAGGGTAGACAATTTACTATTGCTTTATCTAAATAATCACAATCGCAGAAAATATTATCTATACAAGTAGCAGAAGATGGAGTGACTCTAGTAGGTTCTGTAAAAGTGTTGGTCAAGTCAAATGACTTAAAAAGATTTAATAAGCGACTGCTATTTGCACATTCTTCTAAAATATTGATATTAAAATCACCACAAATAATTGTAGATTTATTACTGACTGCAAGTTTTGCCATCACATCTTCCATTATTGATTCAAACAAAGAAAAGTTTTGATAGTTTGGGGGTCTGTACACACACACAATTACATGCTTATCTAGCTCAACACAGGACAGTTCAACGCAATGTTCAACCGAGAGACCTACTATGTCATTACGTTGCTTATATTTAAAACAATTTCTTATTAATATTAGGGAACCTCCACGAAGCATAGTTTTACGGTTAAAGCAGCTACCCACCATATAGTTCTCATAATTGATAAGCATTTGGTAATCCTTAAGCCAATGTTCAGTAAAACATATAATGTCAAACTTACTATTTTCTAAAAACAATTCAATTTCTAATAATTTGGAAGAAATGCCTTGGATATTTTGGTGGAATAATTTCAAAGTGTTCTGCTGAGGCCCTTTTTTACTAACTAATTGAGTGCAAGAAGATACGTTGGTAGGATTAACAATATTGTTAATCGTACCTCCTGTTGTCTCATTTCCTAGTTTAAATTAATTTTTGGAGTGAGGCTGGAGACACCCGTACCATCCTCAGACAACAAGACCCTATCACTAATACTAATATACCCTAATTGAGAATTCTCCACGGTGACACATGGATCCTCCTCAGTACAATGTTTGTAAACATTTATAGCACTAGTGCTATATTCATTGAAAGTCACCTGTATATTAGTATTACTACTAATAGTCGCAGTGTTAATAATAGAACTAAAGTTAGACATACTATTTATGTCTGTGTGAATATTATAAGCTAATAGCCGAGCTATTTTGTGTCTACATCTAATAGGTAGATACACCTTACCCCGTGTCGACTTCAGTTTACCAACAATAGTGTTGATATCCAGATATATAAGTCTGTCACTATAGTGACCTACTAAAAAATGTACATGGTTATTTAACATATGTATATAATTATTTTTTCTATTACCCAAATTTTCAAAAAATGGAAAACCACACAATATTATTTTGTTACAATTTAACTTTAACAACTCTGAAACACAGTCAGTGATGTCTTCCTTTTTAATCTTAGAACTATTACCAACACATATAGTAATGGTGGTACTAGGATCACAAACGGTCTTTGTTACTGATGCCATAATCTGTTTGTAGGTTGATCCTGGCATGCAATAATTTTGGGTACAATAACTCAGGTTATTACTGATCAATTTCCCTAACCCTCTACCTATACTATCAGAGAACATAACTGAAAGATTAGAACCAAGACTATTAGGTGAGACCAAATTACCTAAGTCAGGTATTGTATCTTGGGTGGAAATACAGTCCTGAGTACTCACAGCTAGGGACGGGTCCTCCGTTGCCTCAAGCTGGAGGGCATCATTGCTGGATTCCCTTTGACAAGTACACTGAGTGTTGCTGAGAGTCAGCGAGTCCACTTTGTCTACCAATGCATTTGTAGCAAGAATATGCTCTTTAATTTGATTTTCCGAGCATTCATATTTATTACATAAAGATTTTAGTGACTTATTAAGAGCCTGTATTTCTGATTGTAAGCGCTGAGTGTCAATTTCATAAATATTTATACTATCTTCCAATTTAATCTGATAGTTATTTAATTTATTAACTAGAGAAACACGTTCTTTCCTTAATTGAATATTTTTGGAAAGGTGTTTTTGTTGTTTCTTGTATTTATTACATTTTTTAATTATTCTATTTAATCGTGCATATTTCTTAATTTTATTTTTACTAATTTTGTGGCTGTAGTTATGCTTTAGTAGGGAGTCCTCTGTAAGGTCTATTGTTATAATGGAATGAGGGTTGCAATTTGTATTAACTAATTCATTATACAAATGTTCAGTTTCCATAGCCTGAGTATGATCCTTTTCCTTTTTCAAATTTAAAAGTTTGACATTTGCATGGACTAATTCATCCTCTAAGTCCCTAATTTTACATAAAGCCTCCTCATACAAGTTGCTACAAGAGTTGAACCCATCCGTGACCGCCCTTAGTTGATCCCGTTCATTGACAACATTCAAGAATTCCTGATGAAGGTCTACTAGCTCCCGTTTTAAGCTCGAGTTTTTGCTATTTACGTTAATGACCTCCTCCTCACTGTCCTCTCTCTCTTGCAACAGCTGCTGGCATTGGAGTTTAGAGTCCTTAAGTTCTTGGAGGGCCGTTCTCAATTTTAGCTCCATATCTTGAGCAGTAGCCTTACGGGTCATCACAGGCATGGTTTCCGGATTGGTTACTGAAAATTGTAAATAAAGAAACGGTGAGAACTAATAGGATAGACCAATGAAGAGAATTTAGAGATAAAAAAGGGGAAAAAACAGGGAAAAAGTTTGTGTTACTCAAAGAAATGAGGTAGGCTGCTATATTAGCTTGACAATAATTAAATTAGCTTACTGAATAATTATTTTTATTGCTTCAATGAGAATTTTACTTTCTTAAGATTTTACTTTTTCATGTGGGTAGATTGCCTGGACTAAAAACTTATGATTATTACAATATTACTTCAAGACGTTAATGAAATAACTATCACGAACTTAATATTTAACTAATATTGAAAAGATTGATAGCAAGTATAAATCGTTAAAGTTTTACTTTTTACGAAATGACAATTGTCAACAATGCAATCTAGAACCTTAGAAGGAAATTAGCAAAAAAACAAAAACTATACTAGAATTGGCGTGGACGTGTTGTAAAGTTACGATTATGGGACGATTGTGTGCTATTCTAAATATAAAAGTAAACAAATACTCCCCGTATAAATCCGTAGTCCGAACATCAGCTGTTGGTTTTAGGTTACCGGTAACGTCGTTTCGTCGCTGTACAACCGAATCCTTTATTAATTAACAGGATAATATGTTTCCTGGGTATTTACACATTTAAAATACGATATTACATATGATTACACCTTAATTTAACTTAATTACTATTTAATTTTAATTTTAAAATACGGAACAAAATTTTGACATGTCACTCGGGCAGTGTTGCCACTTTAACGGAATACGGAATGCAACCAATGTCAAATGAAGTTGTAAATGTCAAAAAGAGTAAATGTCAAATGAAGTTGTCTGTCAACCACTAAAAAGACGGATATACAACGTTCCGTGCCATGATGATTTTCTATACCATATAAAAGATTTTAGCGGAAACCTTTAAAAATAGCATTAAAAAGCTCACAGTTTAATATTATTTATTTTTATGTTATATTCTATTTCTATATTAATTAAAGCAGATATTATTACCAATGGATACCGTACTTTTTTTTTTGTAAACGGAAAAAAAACGCCCCTATTTACGTAAGTATTTTCTGTCAAATAACATTGATCACAACAGGAATGATTTGACTCGCAAAAAATATCATAATATAACTTATTTATTAGGATTTTAAGATTCCGGTTTCGTTTCTGTGTAATCTTTCGTTTATTACTATAATAAAATGGTTACTTTTTTTTGGTGTAATATGAATAATATTTATGCAACATCGAAGAGGGCCTAAAAAAAACTGTCTCCTTTAGTTTAGTTTGTGAACAAGGGAATCGGCACCATTACCGACCTGTTGAAGCAGCATATTAATAAGATATACGGTACATATTCGCCTCAATTTACAACAAGTCAGCTGGTCTCGGGGCACAGAGCGCTGGGTTACAATCTCGTGACTTTGATTTCGATTCCAGCATAAGTATTTTCTTTTTGTGAATAGAGTCATTTTGTTTAATTTTCTTTTATTTTTTTTTGTTTGTTTTTTTTTTTATATTCACTATACAAAATAATTTCGATGTTTCACATCTGCAAGATGTCCCGCGACGGCTCACTTTTTTGTATTGTGTTTGTATTAAGTCATGTTTAAACCAGCTCACTTTCATTTTGAGGTACTCTGTTACGGACAGCTTCACCGTTTGGCTATATACGTATAACAGCGTGTTAAACGTAGTTAATGCTGACTAACTGGTCAAGTGCGCATTTAGCTGTGTTTTCTACGTAATATGATTTTGTATAGAAACTATTGCCTCGCCCCTGTTTCGTATGCTTTTTATGACTTGACAAACCAAGCAAATCCTACTAATATTATTTTATGCGAAAGTTTGTAGATGGAAGTTTGTTACTTTTTCACGCAAAAACTACTGAACCGATTTGGATGAAATGCACACAGATAGTTTATAACTTGGATTAGCATATAGCATACTTTTTATCCTAGTTGTATGATCCCGTGGGACAATTATTGAACTTCACGCGGGTGAAGCCGCGGGCATATTAAACTAGTTTCTTCATAAATTCAAGTTAAATAATAACATATTATTAAATTCAAGTTAAATAATAACATAATAGAGATATTAATGTAATTTTGAGTACCGGAAACTTCTTTTCTTTTCATTGTAGTTCTTTTTTTGGGGAAAAGTATCAGAAATTGATATATAGGCTAGAGATATTAATAAGCAACAATGTATTTTGTGAATGTTTACGTATTTGCTGAAGCGATTCATGTAATTGTACATTGTGTTGTCTAATGATTGGTATTATTCGGCTAGATTATTATTGAATAATCTAGCCGAATTATACCAATCATTAGACAACACGAATAATGTGTTCGGTAATGTCTGAATCATAGACTCATAGTATGTGAAATAAAAAATAACACAGATTCCGTAACAAAGCCGTTTGATAATTAACCTCACGCACGGAACCCTAAACATTGGAAATTCATTGCAATACTAGCTTCTGCCAGCGGCTTCGCCCGCGTGAAGTTTGATAATTGTCCCATGGGATCTTACTACCGGGATAAAAGTACTTATCCTATATTTTAATCCAGGTTATAAACTATCTGTGTGCAAAATTTCATCCAAATCCGTTTAGTAGTTTTTGTGTGAAAGAGTAAAAAACATACATACATCTATCTATACATCCATCTATCTCATAAACTTTTGTATTTATAATATAAGTAGGATTTACGTCTTACATATTTTTGCCCGTTTTCCGCCGACTAATATCAGTATTATTAAGATGACAATAGCGGTCATCGCTCTTTCCCTAATATCTCTTCGTACGAACCAAAACAAATGAACCATAGAAAAAATGTTGAAGATTACTATAGATGATTCAAGACTTGAACTGGTTTTCAATGTTAAGAACTAATGTAGGTGGGTCAATGACCGCTATTTTCATCTTAACTGGCAGCAACTATAGACGCTTACCATGAGGGCTGGTTCGAGTTGGCGCGGGAAAAGAGTACTTTGGAAAACCTGTGAGGAGGCTTTTGCCCTGCAGTCTTACCGTAACGACTAATAAAAGAAATTGTATTTTCAACTCCCAACTTATCTATGTTTTTATTTATTGTTACCAGTGTTCCTTTCTAACACAATAAAATACTTATTATACTTACATTCCTCTATAACCGAATTCACAAATACACATTTAGTTAATTTACTCGTTATCTATTTATTTGTAACCATTTATTTATACATTTTGTTTGAAACTGTTTTTCCGGCACTTCCCCCTCAAGGTTCATTGGAAGACCAGCGTCAGACAGCATCACCTGTCTGGCATGAATGCTGAAATCGACCTTTTTAACGCAACCGCGAGGCACACAGCACAAACTATGTTTTCGTCCTTATTTTGTATCTTTTTTTTATATGTGTGTGTGCTAAATAACTGACGTCAAATAAATATTTTTCTTTATTTCTTTCAAAGCTGAGAGTTAAAAATCCAACAGACAGCGTGTATGTTATCTAGATGTTAGTGAAAACGGGCATTAACATTGTAAATTCATTGCAATATTTACGACTTCGATACCACAGTTACAACGTTGTGGTGAAATCTTTTAACGTCATAGCATTTGATTTGAATGCGCGAGAGCATGTTAGCTTGCAGATAAAATACGAGCTCGTGTAACGTTTGAGAGAAAATAACAGGAATTTATAGACGTCAATCTTAGCAGTTAAAATGGTAGTTATCATGTTTTTTTTGTCATGACAAGTATCTCAATTTTCAGTGTTTCAAACGTAATGCAATGAGTTAGGAATTTATTTCAAAATCCTTCTGATTGTGACTGAAAGTATTTTATGAGTGACTGTTTTTTTTCTAGTATTGTTGTCATGTTTTCAACTCTAAGAAATAACTGATTAGGTACTATCGAGGACAGTCCCGCCTGACCACCACTAAGCTCATTTTTGCTTGCACTCGCAACATAGAAACGCTCTCTAGCCCCACCCCGTTGACTTTGTATAGAAATAATGAATGCAAAGATACCGAATCGGCCGAGCGCACTGACGACGCACGCCCAACGAGAAATATTGTTATTTTGCGCGCCAAAGTTGACGCTTTCCTAATAGGCCCAAACTTTAAGGGGGCGTGGCTCGGCACCTCCGCGTGATTCAAGCGAAAAAATTTTAAACTGGTCAGGCGGAAAAGACCCCGATAGTACATAAAACCAAACTATGTATTTATTGTGAGTAGGTACCATACTTCAAACTTCTGTACCTATATTCTTCGGGGTGTATTGATCATCACCATCATATTTCTGCCCTTGTACCATGTTATTGGAAGTGCAACACGTTTTTTTTCTTCCTTTAATCTTATGTATGGTCTGTCGGATTGTGTGAGGAGTTAATACTCCTCATACGCAATCCATCCATCTTTTCTTTGGTCTTCCTCTCCACAATTATAGATACACCCTATAATGTTCCTGACAGACTTCCTCTCTTCTCTCCCTGTAATCCTGTAATCCCATAAGGGTCAGTGCGGATTAGGTCATGTCTCTTTCATCATTCGCTTGCCCTTATCCCAATTCATTTGTGGTCGGCGCAGCATGACTTCTTCTTCCATACTTCTCTATTTTTCGTCATCTCATCAGACACTTCTTTTCTTGCCATATCATTCTTTACACAGTCCATCCATCGTTTCTTTGGTCTTCCTCTACTCATATACCCATCCACATTCATACTCAGAACTTTCCTCACGACATTTTCCTCATCCCTCCGCATCACATGCCCATACCACGACAACCGATTACCACACAACTTTTCAGTCACCGGCGCCACTTTCAGACTTCCTCTTATATACTCATTTGTAACTTTATCCATTCGCGTAACACCACACATCCCCCTTAGCATCCTCATCTCCGCGACATGCAAATGCCTTTCATTCATCCCTTTTGTGGCCCAACATTCTGATCCATACAAGACAGCAGGTCTAACCATTGTTTTATAAATCTTCCCCTTCAGTTTAAGGGGAATGCGGGAGTCGCAGATTGTTCCCGTGACCTGCCGCCATTTCATCCACCCCGTGTTAATTCTGTGCTTTACGCTACGATCTATTTCGTCATCGCTTTGCACGAGTGAACAGAGATACCGAAAGTCGGAGCAGACAGGGAGAGGCGCACCATCTAACGCGTCATGTCTCTAAGTCATGTCTCTTGCGTGACCATGTTTCTCTTTACCGTTTTGAAAGCAGTGATGACAAATAACTTCACTTTAGGTTTGAACCTACGACCTGCAACTCGTCAGTTGGGGCCGTAATAACTGGGCCACCACTAATACGCAGGCATAATGTTACATTAAAACTATAATGTGTTTTTCTTTTTATCTTTTATAGATAGTAGAACGCGGCGTGGATCCCAATGCAAGAGATGGAGACGGTGCCACGCCTCTTCACTTCGCGGCGTCCAGAGGCCATCTGAGCACAGTGCGCTGGCTCCTCAGACACGGGGCCAGACTCCACCTGGACAGGCATGGGAAGAGCCCCATCAATGACGCAGCTGAAAACCATCATTTGGAGGTAAGACCTGTTTAAAAGTCATCATCTGCCCAATCTTTTGTCGTCGATCGAATTCCAGTCCAACCGAATGCAGCTGAATACCAGTATTAATTTCATGGAGTGACGTCCTATCTGAACCATACAACCCGGTAACTGTAATGGGTAATACGATACCCATTGGTAAGACTGGTTGTCAGTCTCTCGGTCTTCTAACTACTTGTAACGACTCTCAAAGGTGTACCTATACGTATAATAAGTCAGCCGAGATCAGCGGTTGAAGATTCTTGAGAAAGATACTAAACAGAATCCTTAAGAGCCTATACTACCTGGAATGGCTTAGTATGGTCCTTCGTTACGTCTAAAATACTGCAGCATTCATTTTGAAATAAATATATGGTAAAGTTGAGGATTAATGCTAAGTAATATGTTTGACGAAAACACGATTCCATAAACTTTTCTCGATAGAAAAAAAAACCAAAGTTACCAAATCTGCTGGTATTCAAAAAGTACTTTAAATTAGATCAAGAAACTTTGCATACTGAACTAACTATAAAGTAGGTCTTATGTTTTTTATTTTTTCCAAAAAACGAAAATTTGATTTTATAAAGAATAAAACCACTCATTTCGCTCTATTCTATTCTATTGTGACTGACGTAACAACCACTTTGTAGTGCAAGCTGATTAGAACGTTATTCTAACAGGTTTTCAAACGAAGTTTGAACCACCACAAATAGATTTGCTAATTTGAGGTAGTATAGGCCCTTAGAGTATTAAACTTTTATAAACAACAGGGTGTGAAGTTCCTCATCCACCATTGAAAAGCAGGCCCGGATCTGGGGGGGGGGGCAAGCCGGGGTCCATGCCCCGGGCGGCACATTCAGGGGGCGGCAAATTCAAGCTTGGCAGACGAATGGTCAAAGTTGCGTTAATGATGAGGTGTAACGATATAACTCATTGATTTCTGTAGAAGACTAGAAAACTGTTCTTATTGAAGAAGAAGGAGCGCCCTGCAGACTCCCCATGCATATGGGGAGTCTGCACGGCGCTCCTTCTTCATATCATGAATCGATTTGGATGTGGTAGACAAACTCTTTGAGAGCTAAACTGTAGACAGCCTAATTCAGCACCTGGCCACTGAGGATCTGGCAAACCCGCTTAGATGCCACTGCCTCCACCTCGAGAAAAAAAAGATTGGAGGCACTCCTATACCATGCCCAACCTATGCCGTACCAACTTCTGCTGCATAATCAGGGCCTAACTGAGGGACAGAGATATCATCTACCATTCTATCCGGGTCAAGAAGGATATTGCGTGGGACAGTGATTCGTTCTGGGGTCGCAACTAGGGAGGACACGCTGGTGAAGGCACGGGGGAAGACGTTTCGGCAGGTGACCATCTTGGTGACAGCTGGGAATTGCAGAAATCTGAGGCCCTCTGTTTCCATGGACCTCAGAAAATGCCACCTCTGAGCGCGAACATCGTGTCAGGAAGTGTCCGTATCAGCGTCGAGTCTACGATGAAGTACCTGGGACTCGTCCTTAATAGTTGGTGGGTAGGAATTTGGGCCGTACTTTCAGCAGTTGGCACCCCGGTTGATGGATCGAACCCTATCTCGTGGCTAGGCTACTGCCCATCCTGGGGTGATCCAATTCCTCCTGCAGAAGATTCTATATGGGGATCGTACGGTCCATAGCGCTCATACGGAGTGCCAGTATCGGCGGACAACCTGACGACCTAAATACCGTAATGCAGAGATGAACCCAGAGAGCGATGGCCGTCAGGGTGGTGAGAATAAATTAAACGGTCTCCTTCAAGGCGGTGAGCTTTTTGGCCGTATCACCACCCTGAGATCTTGACGTTATAGTCCTTACACAGAGCGAGTACCTGATGCGTCGCCATGATGTCAAGGTGTACAGGGCTGTGCTCCACCAGGTTCTATAGTGGTAGAATGAGAGGCTCGTGCAACGAAACACAGTGCATACCACTTCTACGGCGATAATACCCGTGACGAAGAAGTGGCTTAAGAGATGGCATGGCGCCCTCACGACTTCGGTGCTCCGAAGTCAACACAGAACTTATTAAAAGTTATTTCAGACCCTATACTGTGCTTTCCATATCTGTAAATAAATAGGGTCATAAACACAGATAGAGCAGCGCTGGATAGGTCTTTGTGGCGTTCTAACCGCGAGGCCTATGTGCATCATTAGGCGTCTGATGGCTAAAATAATGATGACGATAAAGGAAAAACTATAGACGGGCGGGGGCGGCATTTTTCAGTTTTTGCCCCGCCCCGAAAATATTCAAGATCCGGGGCTGTTGAAAAGGGAGGATCCTCCGATCAGACGAATGTTGTCTGGTGGGCTACTGTCCGACAGTTTATTGTCGGGACTTTTCTAAATGTTTTTACCTCGCGGAAAACTCGTTATTTTAGATCTTCATTTACGTCATAGATGGCAGTACAGTACTTTTTTCATGTTTTTATCAATGCCGCTACTTACTTAGATATTCCTCTTTGAAATAAAAACAAAAGCAATCGAAACAAACGTCTATAAGATACCTTCAAGACGTTACACAATTCTTGGAAACTAGGAAAGGTGAAAGAAAACTCGAGACAAAGACGTAGGTAATGAACACGTTACTCCCTTGTTGCTCGAGTTAATTGTACCTGTAATGAGTTGATTGAGTTATGGCGCACTTTCTATGGCAGGTGGAAACGCTAGATGTGTGGTGAAATGTGCCTGATCGTTTTAAAACTAGACTAGATTATACTCGTTGGTTTAATGGTTGCAAGCGCGACTGTTCAGCAGGAAGTCTTGTGTGTTCCCCGCTTAGCAAGACCACCGTAGAAACGAAAGAGAGTCGACAAACCTTTTATTCATCAGTCATTGAATCGACAAAGTGACAGATACATTTTAATTATAGAAACATTGTGTGTCATACATAAATTGAGGCAGCCCCAGTAAGTTACAATAGTACTTGTGTCGGAGCTGTCTCGCTCTTCCCATAAGTGGTATCCTATAAGTCAACGAATAGAATAAAAATACAATAAAATAAAATAAATGATAGTTAATTAATGAATTACTTACCTAAGCAGCTCTCCTTGTATTTTGTGCGTGCATGTGTATTTGTGTGCGTGTGTGTGTGTGTGTGTGTGTATTGGCTGTGTGTGTGTGTTTGTGTGATATATAATCCAGATAATTATCAAGCATGTTAGCCTACCCTGATCAGAATGTTTTCTGTTTCTTCATAATATTATGTTAGAGATCTTAACCAATCACTTATTGTTCTTTTACAATCGTATAACCGCATGGGATATATTTATTGTAGACTAGCTGACGTCCCGCGGTTTCACCCGCGTAGTTCCCGTTCCCGAGGGAGTACGGGAATAAAATATAGCCTATAGCACTCACGAATAATGTAGCTTTCTACCAGTGAAACAATTTTTAAAATTGGTTCAATACTTCCGGAGATTACCCCCCCCCTACATACAAACTTACAAACATACAAACTTACAAACAAATGTTACCTCTTTATAATATGTATTAGTATAGACAACTGATGAACAAAAGGTTTGTCGATTCTCTTTCGTTTCTACGGTGTTCATGCTAAGTGCAGCTTATTGGGGCTTTTTTTTCAGAAATATCATCCATGCTAATATTGAAAATGCAAAGGTATGCCGCCTTAGACGCTGAATAGATTTCGATTAAATTTGACTTACAGGTGGAAACAAAAGGTAACCAATTTCCTTATCTAGGTCATGGACCTAGATAAGGAAATTGGTTACCTTTTGTTTTTATTGCAGTAGTACCTTCTGATAGTATTATTTGGATCTCCATGCTAGCAAAGTCGCAGGTAAAACTATAGTTGGTGCCATTTAAGATGAGAATAGCGGTCATTGACCCACTTACATTTATTAAACTTCTTAACTTTGAAAACCAAAAATAAGCCTGTTCAAGTCTTGAATCGTCATCTATCGGATCTTCAACATTTTTCTAATGAAAAACGATACTTGGTTTATTTGTTTTGGTTCGTACGAAGAGATAGAGGGAAAGGGCAATGACCGCTATTCTCATCTTAACTAGCAACAACTAAAGTAGGTACCTATATCAATAAAATAAAACTAATCAGAATAAGTCACTGCCTCGTTAGTCTAGCAGTAGCAAGTGCTGACTGCTGACCTTTAGGTCCTGGTCCGATTCCCAGGTCAGGCCAAGTGTTGATGGGTTCTTCCATCAATAATTTCTGAGTAGCAACGCGCAACGTAAACACGCGGTCCCGTTTGTGCGTCAACGTTCCTTCCAGTTTCACTCTGCATTTTAAGAACGTTATGGTCTTATTTATCAATATCTGCACTTTTAAATACTTATACATAATTCTTAAAGTGATGTATGTACGTACAGTCTAATCCTTCCTTTACACTTTCGTCTGTTTTAAAAATGCAAAACGTGAGTATCTTTTAAAGCGTTTAGTCGAATCTACCTCATGATTCAAAACATTATAAATATTTTGCTGAAATATTTTGAGGAACTCGTGGCTAAATAATAACAGCCGCTCGGGTCGATCGTTAGGTTAAGCCGTGCTTGCCTAGGTTGGTCTGTGGATGGGTGACCACCTTACATAATACCGAGTTTCCTCCGTACCTCGGAAAGCACGTTAAGAATTGATCCCGGCTGTCATCTGTAGATCTTTAACAGTCGTTACAGGTAGTCAGTGGCCCAAAAAGTCAGACAACCAGTCTTACCAATGGGTATCCTATTACCCAGTATTAACTGGGTTGTGGAGGTCAGATAGGCAGTCGCTCCATGTAAAAACTGGTAAAATTCAGCTGCATCCGGTTAGACGGGAAGCCGACCCCAACATAGTTGGAAAAAGGCTAGGCGGATGACCATAAATATTTCGCTGAGATTTATTTTAAGTAGTCCATCAATAATTTCTGAGTAGCAGCTATAGAGTCTGGATTTGTACCCTGAGATAGCAATAGAAAGAAGAAAGAAAAATATTTATTTGGGACAAGCACAGGAACTACAAAAATAATAATAAAAAAATAATCTTAAACTAAATAATAAAAAAAGACCTGTGCGAGGCTAAAAAGGCTCCTATCTCAGCATGATGCTGCGATAGATGAAAAACAAATACCGCAGCGCTGGCAATAGGCACGTCCCATATACATGGGTCTGAAACATACTAATAACTGTCGAAATGTGGATGTGACTGTTAATTACATCTCTGTCTAACCCCTTGGGGATTACATGCGTGATGTTTTGTTATGTTATTTATGCATAAGTCCACTTTCTACATATGGCCATAACTAGCAAAGCTCACGTTTTGAAAGTATCACATTTCACTGGTCACACGTCGTTGCGTTGTTTTCGGCGCGCGATGTTAATTGTTCATTCTTTACACCGGTCAAGCTGATGAAAGTAAAACTGTTTAGGTACCTACCGTCAGGGAAATTCTTTATTGTTACCAGTACCATAGGGGAAGCCCGCGAAATTCTTTTTTCTCAAACATTTTGAGCATTATTTTGACAACCTTTTTCGAGATAAATCGAAATTGCTGTACTGGCCAGATACTGCGACCAGCGGCCGGAAAAAGTTGTATGAAAATCCATATCTGTCGTGTTTAGCGGCCAAATAAATTACATAGAAAACTCATTTCTGTCGTGTTATTTAAAAATGGAATGATCTTAAACCCTAAAACATGGCAACCAAGGAGGTAACTTTTCAAAGGTTTTATTTAAATTTCGAATTGGCTTGCAAATTATAAAGCTTACACGTTCGTCCATCAATGCCTCTGTTGCTAGCCGCTGCAATAATGTACTGCAATTTTTTACGTTTTTTGCGATTTGTACGCAGTAGCATCAACGATACGCTCGGCAACACGCTATAGATAGGTTCGGTCCCACTAGTTCTACTAAGCAGTTCTACGATAGAACTAATGGGAATATTTTTTCCCATTAGTCCTAGGTTTTGAAGTGAACAAAATCGTAGAACTAGTGGACCAAAAATTCCCATTTGTTCAACTGTTCTAGTACACCATTCTGCTTTAAAAGAAGTAAAATTAATAAAGTAGTAAAAGTAATGGGGTTGGCGAAACCCTCATATTTTCGTCAGTTATAAAATAAGAAACGCCACGAATTTTAACGCGGTCGGCCGAATCTTCTTGACATGATAAGTGAGAGTAGTCAGGTACGAAACACCGGCCCCATCTAGTTTTAAAAAATGAAGTGTAAAAGTGTTTGTAAAAACCTACTTGCAAAATAAACATCATTTATCATTTATCATGAAATGAAATGATGTTTATTTTTGCAATTGGTTTTTTACACTTTTACACGTCATTTTTTTTTAAACTAGATGGGGCCGGTGTTTCGTACCTGACTGCTCTGAGAAGAAACGCTGAAACAAACTCAGAGGTCATAGTCTCCTTTGAAGTCCAGACATAATCTTGCTCAATTCACATGAGGACTATGCAGATTAGTGTCTGCGATGGTCTTTCTATAAGACATTTAGCCGAGATCCATTTTAAGTAGTCACTTCCGCTCTTCATTTCCTGCATTAATTTGTGCCTAGGCAAAGGCATATCTTAGTCAGTTAGGAAATCGATTATTTATGGTAAGCAGGCTCTATCGGTTATGCTCTCACTTTCTTAGACTTCCAATTTACATTAAATTAGTATAAACAATGTTATTTAAATAATAGATTGTGTTCTATGCTTTTGTAATAGGGAAACTTGACTGCCCCGTTGGTCTTTTGGTCGCAAGCCTGACTGCTGAGCGTGAGGTCCTGCGGTTCGATTCCCGGGTCGGGCAAAAAGTGCAATAGGGTATTTTACTCTATAAGAGAAAACATCTAAAAATACATGATTGAGATAACTTCGGCAAAAAGCAGTCGGAAAACGTTAGTTTTAGTTCATAAAATAGCAAACTAAATTTTAAAATTCAAATTCAAAAGTTTCAGCTTTTTTAATCTGTTTCATGACACCATTATAGTAGATTAGTAGTCGCCATGTTATTACGTCATACGGCTATGTATACTCAGAAGTGTCAACTGTCAACTTCTAATATCACTGCATTTAGATTTGTTTACACAGCCAACTGACGTCATGGCCACAGAGCAATATGGCGTCCATTGCGTCCAGTGTTTTCGCCAAATTACGCGCGAAATTTGAAAATGCATTTTTATGGCATGTAACGATTGAATAAAAATGTTGTGATTTTTTTTGTGGTTCATTAGCACTATAGAATCTTAATTTTACCTGTAGTAATGTCCTGGTTGGACGATATGCATGCTATAGTGATATGCGCGGGCGTGGCTCCATTGAGACACTTTTCAAAAATGGGTGTATAATGGAAAAATCCAATAGGGTATCCTATTGGATTTTTCCATTAGAAGTTTCCTAGTAGTAGCCCGGAGTTTGGATGTTGGCGGTATGATACCCCCGTGCCTCTTGCGCCTGTTCTCTCTCCGGTCACGTCAGATTGACGTCCCATCGGACTATGTCAGACAAGGAACAAAGGATGCACCTGTGTCTACGCACAAACTTGTGACGTCGTCGGCGTCGTGCGTACAACTCCCATGTGGAGCAAGTTTTAATTTCATCTAGCCCTTGAGCTACTTAAACCTAAAAATGTGTCCGATCTAACATTGACCTTTTTCGTGAGTTTTCCTCATATTTCTGCTGATATGATTTCGATAGAATTTCCCATTGTATTGAAATAATGAAGTGACACTGACCTCACCATTGGTAGCCGGAAGTGACTCACGCCATTGTTTGTTATGTCTAGCTGCCGGCAGAGGTCGTTTAAGGTCAGTTACAGTGACCCATCGAATGGCTACCGAAATTTTCAGATGAATGGGTTAAGCACCCATTGCAGGGTGATGGGTGGCCGTTTATGCGTCAATGGTGTCGATTCTGTTATGCACAAACTAAACTTAATTTAGGCTAGGTATTGCTATCTTTTTCTCTCTAATAAAACGAGAAAGAGACGGACGTAATTTAGAGCTGTCAAATTTAGTTGGAACTAATATTTCTATACAAATGAGGGGTGCACGTAAACACATGTCGCCTAAAAACACGGTGAAGCGCAAGGCATTAACATCTAGTTTGACATCTCTAACTTAGTTCATAGCTATAGCCGTCCTTTTCTCGCACTGCCTCTTAGTAAAAGATAGCAATAGCTTAATTTAAGTTTAGTTTGTGCACAACAGAATCGACACCAATATCCCTTCCACCGATGCTAAAACAGTTACCCATCGGCCATCACCCTGCAATGGGTTCAGTATATCATTCTGAACACCCCCACATTTTTTCATGGGTACCTAATTTAAAAAAAAATACAGCTGTTCCGTATATTTTGACCGTGTAGGTATTGCAATTTTGTAATAACCGACGATAAATTTCTATATGGGGCGTTCAGAATTATCTGTATACGTGGTAACCGCGAGTTTTAGAGTTGTTGTTCCTTCCACACTGATATAGGTAACTGAAAACCGCTTAAACAATCATACAGGATGTAAACAACCTCATCACGAAGCCGTCAACTAAGCATTCTGTACATCAACCTAAGTAACTTTACGCAAAAATTATTGCTGGGAAACGATTTTCTTTTATGGGGTGAAAAATCACGTTTTACGCTAAAACTCAATGTACCGTACTCAAAACATTGTGCTGGTGGATGGATCGAATAGTACGGAGGTCGTGGAGATGTTTAAAGTAAAAATGTTACATTAAAAACATAGTATTAAAAAAAAAAAAACTTGTGGAATAGTTGTAACTTTGACTTCCCATATCTCCGTAACTAAAAGGTTCCCAGGTATGGTCTAGAACAAAAAAAATGATCACAAAGTCGGAGAAAACAAGTGCTTTTCGGCTTCGTTAGGAGCCTTTTTACATCCTATAAATGCATCATAGAGTTTATCTATCTTAAAAGTTGTTCATACAATGAATACAATGTCACCGTAAGAGGTTTAAACATAACTGAAGAAATATGTATTTTACACTATACCTCTGCCTTACCGTTCATGCTATACCTTTGTGAAGTTATGTTTATCATTCCTAAACTAAGACTATCTTCCTTCCACAGTGTCTGAACGTGCTGGTAGCCGCGGGCGCAGCGGGCGCGGACAACAAGCAGCTGTCCTCCTACAAAGCGATTCACGCCTGCGCTTGCGCACCGGGAGAGGCACGAGTGAGTGTCATCTTATTCTACTATAGTCTGTAAGAGCATAAAATAGAGTAAAGCACTCACTGAACAGTTACCGAGAGACGGTACAAGTCGCGGCACGAAACTCTAGCGTTGACCGTTATTGCGCAGAAGTAAAAAATCAAAATGTCTTGGGGCGTGCGTTGCGCCGATTGGCTCTCCAGTCGTAGAACATGCGCAGCTATCCCCTCCACGTTTCGTTCAGCGCTAGAGTTATGTGCCGCGACCTATATAAAAAGTGTTAGCAGACCAGCAACCAGGGGATTACATTCAGAAGATCACGAGTAAGACCTGGTGTATACGTACTCATGCAAACCAGAAAAGAATGGCTCAAAAGGCATGTAATGTCCAGTGGGTAGAACAAGGCTATCAATGATGATGAAAAGCATAATCATAATCATAACCTTTATTTGCCAAAAGAATAACAACCTTACAAAAAAAAAAAAATAACACTTATGTACTTATTTTCTATGAAGCTAAAGGATTATATACCCAATTAGTTACTCGGTACACAATAATAAATTCTGGTTGTTACGAAACCGAATTCACACTGACTCCCGTACTAGTTATAAACTGTATTACGGTGGGACAGGTTTCCTCGTTCTCAGTTAACAATATTTATAATTGCCGATTTGAGAGATAATCTACTTTTTCTAGCAAAATATGATGCATTTTGTGTTCTAACCGTCATAATTCACCTGCCTTTATCCCAATTTATCTGCGATCGCCACAGAATTTATTCTTCTTCTTCCATTCTTCTCTATTATACTTGCTGCCAGTTAAGTTTGCAATAGCGGTCATTGAACCACCTACATTTATTACAGTTCTTAACTTTGAAATCCAAAAAAACTGTTCAAGTCTTGAATCGTCATTTAACGTGTCTGTATGTATCTTCAACATTTTTTCTAATGAAAAACGATGCATGGTTCATTTGTTTTGGTTCGTAAGAAGAGAGGAAAGGGCAATGACCGCTATTGCGATCTTAACTGGCAGCAACTATAGTCGTCATCTCATGATGATAGAGCTGGGTTTCCAGAGGAGAATGAAAGAAGAAGAAGTAACATGGGACAAGGGCCAGGCAGTTGATGAGTCGTCAAGTCATGGGCCCCTTTCAGATATTTTTTCAGCAGCTTGTAGTAGTTTAGCCGTGTGGTATCCGGCAGAGTAGAATAGAACCAACCCATTACACTCACGGGTGTCGTATAAGGCGACTAATGTCTGAGGCAGAACACCTTGCGCCTCCGTAGACCAGAGAATGGGCAGCAGAGTTTTCTGTTAGTCTTTCATCACTGCGATCTCCAATCCGCCTGCCAAGCGTGGAGATTACGGCAAATTCCTCCCATCATGGGAGAGGCTTATGTCCAGCAGTGGACGTTATGGGCTGTTGTAGTGTAGTGTAGTGTTGTAGTATTAGCTTGACAGTTTTAAATCATGTTCAGTTTGCTAAACGTGCTTGTTCAAAATAACTACCTTATCCGTTTGCAAGCCTGAACCCATGACCTTCCATGATTCACCAACTGTCACGAATTCGTATTTATTTAACTTTTGTATGTTTTTTACTTAACTCTGTTTTTTGTTACTAAACTTGTTTATTTTGTCGAACTGTTCGAGTTACGCAAGAAACAGTAACATAATGTTGTTTTTTATCATTTCTATTTCTTCATTTTACATTATACAACAGATACTTAATGCATTTAAGACGATGTTGAAGATTTTCGTAATACGTATAAAATCTACTAGTTTCGAATAAAAATGTAGTACTTCTACGAATCATATTTTTTTCTGAATCAGCAAAGTCTAAATCCTATTTGCGTCTGGATGCCTTTTTGCAAGTTGATTTTCACTTTTGAACTTTAGCCATTTCATTTTGTTACGAAAATAGCAGCCTCATTACAACTAGTACGAGTATTATTTAATTGCTGGTATCAATACAAATTGCATGAGATAAAATTTTCTAAAGCGTCACGTTTCCGAGATAAAAACCATAAACTACGTATGTTTTCTTTTTCTGAAACAACCCGTTTCACTAACACCCCCTTTGTCAAATTCCAGTGCGCCTTACCAAACTGCATCAACATAAATGGAACTCGTTCTCCCTTCTACCTCCACGGGCCTGAGCGGGAGCGACGCAACTCCGTGCAGGAGCGGCGCGGCTCGCTTCCGTCGACTGTGGGCTCGCTCAGCTCGGCTCGCTCGGGTCCCGCTGATGGCCTGTATGTGAACCCCATGCAGAGGGGTACGTCTACCAGTGTGACGCATCATAGCTCTTCTGGGGAAGAGAGTTCAGGTAATTTGATTAAAACTCATTAAACAATAGTGGTAGACTGCCTCTTTCGTCTAGTGATCGAAAGGGCGACTGCTGAGCTTGATATCCAGGGTTCGATTCCCGGGTCGAGCAAAGTGTTATTGGGGTTTTCATTCAAAGGTTCATTCCTTGTTTATTCCGTTTAGTGGCAGAATTTTTGAAAATCCTTCCTTATCATTTGTGAAGTTTTTAAACCCAGAGGAAAGCCTGTGGCTTGTGTACTAGTGATTGAATTTAAGATTTTAATTAAGACATTGTAGATCGTGGAGAAACTCGAGGTAACTTTACGGGGTTAGAAAACCAGATATCAGAGCTGCAGTGCATAAAATAGCACTTAGTTAACTTAAACTTACGAAAACTGTTTTTTTTTTCTATTATTATTTTGCTTAACCACCCTTGACTGGTAGAGAATGCCTTATGCATTGTCAGTCTTTGTACCTTATTAATTGTGTGCGAGAAGTTTAAAGAAATAAGAGTAAATTAATAATAAATAAATAAATAAATTGTTTATTTATCCGAATAATAGACACAGACAGACACAGAGTGTGGGAGAATTGTAGACCGTATTCTACAGATTTGACAAAATTGCAGTTGACCTAGACATCGACATTTGAACGCTTCAGCTATATTTGGGAAGTAAACCATTTCATTAAAA
Source organism: Xestia xanthographa (assembly GCA_905147715.2). NCBI lineage: Eukaryota > Metazoa > Arthropoda > Insecta > Lepidoptera > Noctuidae > Xestia > Xestia xanthographa. The sequence goes on along the minus strand of LR990660.1, from coordinate 6,341,109 downwards.
AACAAAAAAAACACCTCTCATCAAGAAGCATCAAAACAATTTTCTATAAATAAACATAATAACGGTCCTCAGATATGCAAACCGGTAATAAATAAAGAATTTCTCATCATAAAGCGGTTGCAGGCACTTTTGCTTTCCAATACACAAGAGATTATCGTCTCAAGATAAAAGTAAGAGTCGACCGGAGGTCTGTGACGTCACAAGGTCGATCGTGGACAGTTAAGCCAGTTCTTGCGGCGCGTACGCACGCACTCTATTACACAACTTTACTTCAAGATAGAGAATTGGAGTAATGGAATTTGCTGTAAATTAGATACGTTTACTGATGTGGTAGAATTTTCTGTTGTTTGTACAGTTAAGAGTACTGTTTTATGTATTTTGTATATACCTGTACCTGAGGAGCTCGTGGCTAAATAATAACAGCCGCTCGGGTCAATTTCTAGGTTAAGCCGTGCTTACCTACGTTGGTCTGTGGATGGGTGACCACCCTTACATACCGAGTTTCCTCCGTGCCTCGGAAAGCACGTTAATCTGTTGGTCCCGGCTGTCATTTGTCCATCTTTGACAGTCGTTACAGGTAGTCAGTGGCCCAAAAAGTCTGACAACCAGTCTTACCAAAGTGGTATCGAATTACCCAGTATGAACTGGGTTGTAGAGGTCAGATAGGCAGTCGCTCCATGTAAAATACTGGTATTCAGCTGCATCCGGTTAGACTGGAAGCCAACCCCAACATAGTTGGGAAAAGGCTAGGCGGATGGATGTATATATATAGTCGGGGTCTTTTCCGCCTGACCATTTTTTTTTTTCGTTTAAAACATGCGGAGGCGCCGAGCCACGCCCCCTTAAAGTTTGGGCCTATTAGGAAAGCCTCAACTTTGGCGCGCAAAATAACAATAACTCTCGTTTGGCGTGCGTCGTCAGTGCGCGTTTCTATGTTGCGAGTGCAAGCAAAAATAAGCTTAGTGGTGGTCAGGCGGGAGTTTCCTCGATGGTAACTGTACCTACCCTTAGCAAAATTCAAAGCGATTTTCTCGTAAGGTGGAAGCCCAGAAAGTTTTTGCAGCGAAGAATATTCTGCATGAAAACTTGTTAGCTCAGTAGGTAGGTAGGAAAGAAATGATGATGGAGTTTCTTGCCAGTTCTTCTCCATAGGAAACGACCAACTCGAACCGTGGACCTTTTTCGACGTTTTATAAGTGTCCAATTAGACCTATGTGAAAATAGATTTTGATTTTTGAAAAACGCCAAATTTTAACTGCGTATAGTTTCGGACAGGAGCTCTTCGGTTTTAAAAAGGGCCTAAAACTTACACAGGATTTGTACCAACGTTGATTCATTTCATCGTACGGGGCCTGAATCAAAACGACATAAACAGGCAAAACTTCTTCAAGATATTGTAACCTTTCGGAAATTTTTCAAAGAGAAACATATTCCTAGTAACACAAAAATTGATTTTTCAAATTGGAACACATCATTTGCCTAGCCTTTTCCCAACACCTTGGAAGCAGCTGCAGCTTGCAGCTAATACCAGTATTTTACATGGAGTGACTGCCTATCTGACCTCCACAAACCAGTTAGTACTGATACCCCTTGGTGAGACTGGTTATCAGACTTTTTGAGCCACTGACTACCAGTAACGACTGTCAAAGATCTACAAATGACAACCGTTTCCGAAGCACGGAGGAGGCCAAAAAAATCAATCCCACGCCATTGGAGGAGGATGCTGGCCCTTCTCTTAGCCGCCCCCCCACCCCCATGGCCATAACCACCCCGGCTATTGCCTCACAGACAACCTCCCAGGTTGCCCCATCGGACTCTCCCCAGAGTCGCCCTCCGAGCCCTATGGCTACAGCCACCCAGGCTGCCCCGCCCAAATACGCCCGTCCCCCCCCGTTTTCATACATGACAAGGGGAGATGGACAGAGGTGTCGAGAGCATGTAATGAACGCTCGATTCATTACACCAGTGCCCGTGCTGTTGAGCAGGGCATTAAAGTCAGCGTACCAACGCCTAACGACTACCGAGAGCTAACAAAGCTCCTTCGCTCCAAGAGCATCTTCTACCACACCCACACCCCTCGTGAGAACATTCCAACCAGGGTTGTTATTAAAAACGTCCCGGTTGAAATCTCCCCTGAGGAGATTCTCAGTGACCTTCAGTCACAGAACATCCCCGTCTCAGAGGTGCACCGTATGCACCGCAAAGTTGGCGGCCGCACAAGTTCGGAATCATACAATATGGTTCTAGTCGTATGCGACCCCGTGGATGGGCACCACCCCATCCACCAAGTTAATAAGATATGCGGACTCTCGGGAATCCGCATTGAAAAACCCCACAAAAGTGGCGTTATGTCCCAGTGCCATAACTGCCAACTTTATGGCCACGCCCAACGCAACTGTTTCGGGAAACCGCGTTGCGTTAAGTGTCTGGGAGACCACGGCACTGCCGACTGCACCCGTCCCAAAGACCGCACACTCTGCACGGAGCCTCCCAGCTGCGTGCTGTGTGGCGAGTCTGGGCATCCCGCAAATTACCGCGGGTGCCCTAAGGCCCCCAAATCCTCAGCCCCAAAACTGACCAGTCGTGCTAGAAACACGCAAATGAGAGAGTGCCCTTCTCTAGTTGAGAAACTCCCCACCTCTCTCAGCCCTCAGCGTCCCAGCCCTTGGAACGCATTGAACCATCAAGCCCACTTCCCGGCTTTGAGGCCCACTCAATCGCCGCTCTCCCAGCCCATCCCACCTCTGATGGCTTCGGCAGTCACGCCTCCCCCTCCCCCCAGACCGATCATTAAAGCGACCGCGCCCTCAGCGCCTCGACCCCCCCTTCAACACACTGCCCCAGCGCCCTCAGCGCCCCGTCCCACAGCGCCCTCAGCGCCCCGTCCTTCAGCGCCCCGTCCTCCAGCGCCCTCAGCGCCCCGTCCTCCAGCGCCCTTAGCGCCCCATCACCCAGCCAAAGTGCACCAATCACCATACACCTTCTCGCCCCCCCCCCCCTTTCCCTATGACAAACAACGCTCCGGCGCTAGACCCATTTGACCCCTTCAGGGTTATCTCTAGCACCTTTGCAGTCTTCCACTCCCCAAGAGGGCATCAAATGGCGAGAGACATAATCGCCTGCAACGGCGACTTCTTCGCCTTGCTCCAAGTATACAACGCGTACCCGGATGTTACGCAATCCCTTCATAACCTCCCCCATAACAGGAATCCATAGAGCTCCTCCCCCCTTGTAGATTCAAACCGAAATCCCTAAAAATAGGGACCTTCAACGCCGAAGGCCTGAATGGCCAACGTGATGAGATCGCCACTTTCCTCCGCGACCATCAACTAGACATCCTCCTAGTCCAAGATACCTTCTTCAAACCCCACCAGCGAGACCCTAAAATTGCCAACTACAGGTTAGTTCGCAATGACAGGACTCGCTGTCACAAGGGAGGTACTCTCATCTACTATAAATCTAGTCTGTACTGCATCCCCTTAGACCCCCCTACCCTCTCCAACTTCGAAGTCTCTGTCTGTCGGCTGGGCATGACAGGTCATCTACCTATTACGATTATCTCGGCGTACCTTCCGCCTCCTAACTCCAACACCGATTCTGTGGCGATTAACGCCTCCATCAAGGATGACCTCACTACCCTACACAACCTAAGTGACTCCATCTTTCTGGCGGGGGATCTTAATGCAAAGCACCCCGCATGGAATAGCCGCTTGTCCAATACCAGAGGTAATGTCCTCTACAACCTCTGCTCCTCCCTCGATTTTGATGTCATCGCTCCGATGCATCCCACACATTTTCCAAATAACCCTAATCACACCCCCGATGTGCTAGACGTCGCGCTTCTGAAGAATGTAAACTTGCGATTACATTCTATGGAAACGATCGATGAGCTCAATTCGGATCACAGACCTGTGATTATAGAATTTGCCCCCAGATACGGTCCTTCTGACCCCTCTCAACCCCCCCCCACCAAAGTGATCACGGACTGGGGGAAAGTAAGCGAATTGCTGAAATCCACCCAGTCCCCTCACTTAGATCAAATCCCCGACAACATAGTAACCGTAGCCGACACGGAGGCCGCGATCGGCTTGTTCACTGGCCACGTTCAGTCAATCCTGAGCGAATGCTCAAGGGAGGTTCCGGCGGAGGATCACCTCCGCTGGAAACTTCCGGATGACGTACGTGAACTGGTGACCGAGAAGAACGCGGCTATCCGTGCTTACAGAGCCTTCCCTTGTGCCAATAACAAAGTTTTTATGCGTCGCTTACAACGCAAAGTAAGTAGATGCGTCAAAAAACTGCGTGAAGAACAATGGGACAAGATGCTCGACGATCTAGAACCGACCCATCAGGCCTTCTGGAACCTGCAGAGGAAACTCCGCTCCTCTGAGGTCACTCCCATGCCCCCTCTCATTAACCCAGATCAGAGTGTCGCCTTCGACGACGACGATAAAGCCGAATGTCTGGCCGACAGTTTAGAGTCTCAATGCTCCCCCAGCACCCACCCAGTAGACCAAGCTCACCTTGCTAAGGTGGATGCTGAAGTCGAACGCCGGGCCTCCTTACCCCCTGTCGAAGACCCTGATGACCCACTACCCCCAGTCACTCCAGACGAGGTAGAGGACATCATAAAAGGTCTCAAACCTAGGAAAGCCCCTGGCTCTGACAGAATCACCAACAAGTTGTTCAAACTTTTCTCCCCCGCCCTCATAGTATTACTAACCGCTATCTTCAATAGCGCCATGTCCAATAATATTTTCCCTCAGTCGTGGAAACAGGCTACCGTTATTGGTATTCCCAAACCGGGCAAGCCTAAATCTTCCCCGAGCAGCTACCGCCCCATTAGTCTTCTCAATGTCATAGGCAAAATCTACGAGAGGCTTATTTATAAGCGTCTCAAGGACTACGCCGAGGCAAAGAGCTTAATTCCGAAAGAGCAGTTTGGATTTAGATCCCAACACTCTTGTGTCCAACAAGTGCACCGCATTGTAGAACACATCAGCGACCGCTTCCAGCGAAGCATGATGACCGGTGCCTTGTTCTTCGATATTGCTAAAGCATTCGACAAGGTTTGGCACAACGGGCTCATATACAAGCTGTATCGGCTCGGTGTGCCAGATCGTCTAGTTCTCATCCTCCGAGACTTTTTGTCGAATCGCACCTTCCAGTACCGCATCGAGGGTGCGCTTTCCGCCCCTCATACGATTCGCGCCGGTGTCCCTCAGGGCTCGGTGCTATCCCCGTTAATCTTCACGCTGTTCACTAGCGACATCCCAAAGAGCAATACAGCCCAGTTAGCCCTTTTTGCTGACGACACGGCCCTTTTTTGCTCTGGAAGGAATCCCTCAAAAATCGCCAGCACCCTCCAAACCTCCGCAAACGCCTTAGGCGATTGGTTCCGGAGATGGAGAATAGAAGTCAATCCCGACAAGAGCCAGGCGGTACTTTTCACCAGGCCCCACCGCTCTGTTCCCCCGAACCCTAGTCCGATCACCATGTTTGACAAGCCAATCCCTTGGGAGACGCAAGCCAAATACTTGGGGGTCATCTTAGACCAACGCCTAAACTTTCGAGAGCACATAAGGACGGTACGCTCGCGTGCCGCCTTCGCTCTTGGTAGGCTCCACTATGTGCTGAATGCACGCAGCAAATTGTCACTTAAGTGCAAATTGCGTATCTACACCGCGTGCATTCGGCCTATCATGACATACGCGTGCCCCGTGTTCGCGCACTCAAAACCCTACCTAATCCACAGGATGCAGACCCTACAAAACCGTTTTCTCCGAAGGGCTACGGGCTCACCGTGGTACCTTAGGAACGAGCAACTTCACGTAGATCTTAAAATCCCAACCATTCAACAGTTCATGAAACGTCTTTCTAAGAGTTTCTTTGATAAGGCCGAGAAGCATACCAACCCCTTGATCTATTCAGCCGCCCATTATGCCCCATCTAAAATCTCCAAGATTCGCCGCCCCAGGCATACATTACTCATTCCCGATGACCTCACCACCCTCATTCAAGAAAGCTGTAGGGAAAGTAGCACTCTACGTAAAAACAAACACAGATACAAACCGCGAACTCGAAACCGACCCCGCCACCGTGACGTACCGCGAGCGCAACCCCCTGTAACATCACCGACCGACCCTTGCTCGACGAGCCAGCCCGCGCCGCTGAGCATGTAGCTTCAAATTCCCAAAATAATAATCCGACCCAGCCACCTTTGCTGCCCTCCCTCAATGACTCACTAAGCCGAGGCCCGAACTCCACAGGGAGTGCCCTTAGTGTTGTTCATTTAATTAAAAATCCTAGCTTGTAAGCCCTGGCTGGGGGCCTTAAAGTAATTTTTGGCCACCACAGGATAGTCCGGTTAAGCAGTTTGACAACCTTAACGTGTTGTGTCTGCGAGTGGTCCCATCTAAAAAAAAAAAAAAAAAGCACGGAGGAAACTCAGTATGTGAGTGGTCACCCATCCACAGACCAACCTAGGCAAGCAGGGCTTAACCTAAAGATCGACCCGAGCGGCTGTTATTATTGACCCATGAGCTCTTCTATTTTTCAAATTGCAACACAAACCACAGATATTTTTACAGCGAGAATTTTAAATAGCGCGATTTTTTATTGCAGTGTGGGCTAGCCGTGTGGTATCCGGCAGAGTAGAATAGAACCAACCCATTACACTCACGGGTGTCGTATGAGGTGACTAATGTCTGAGGTAGAACACCTTGCGCCTCCGTAGACCTGAGAATGGGCAGCAGCGTTTTCTGTTAGTCTTTCATCACTGCGATCTCCAATCCGCCTGCCAAGGAGATTACGGCAAATTCTTCCCATCATGGGAGAGGCTTATGTCCAGCAGTGGACGTTATGGGCTGTTGTTGTTGTGGGCTAGGCTTTACATGAACGTAACCTACCGTAAGTGAGTTACCTACTGAAGAAGTAACTGGTTTTATAATGACCATCATTACGGTGGGATCCGTTGCGAACAGGTTATCTATGATCAATTCATCATGATGGATTAAAAGAGGAGGTATAGTGGCACGACTGGTATGCAAGATATTGCTATTTCATTATTATGAGAGATCAGCGGTGGCCCAGTGGTGGCGGCCCCTTCGTAGGTTCGAACCCAGGCAGGCGCATTACTTTCTGTAATATTTTGCTCTCAAAACGGTGAAGGAAAATATCGTAAAGAAACAATCCGATATTTCGAAGCAGCTCAAAATCACTACATAAATTATAAAACAAAGTCGCCCGCCGCGTCTATCCCTATCTACACTGGCCTGCAAAAATAAGTATGTCACTTTTAAAATTGCAATAATTTTTTAAGTACACAAGATATACTTTCGAAAGAAAAAGGACTCGAAAAAGAGTTTAATTTTGTACATAAAAACTAATAAAGCTGATAAAATTGCTATAAACCGTTTTTTTTTATTTAATTCTCTAACTTCTATAGTTTAGAAGAAAAAAAATTATAAGTGTAGTACTTAGTTTTGCAGGCCAGCGTATGTATGCTTGGATCTTTAAAACTACGCAACGGATTTTGATGCGGGTTTTATAATAGATAGAGTGATTCAAGAGGTAGGGTTTAGTATATAATTTGCGGGCGGGCAAAGCCGAGGGCATCAGCTAGTTAATAATAATCACTGAAGATATCCCGTAAGTGACATTTTAAGTTTAGTTATAAAGCGTGAAAGCTTAAAACAGTGTTTGATATCCATCTCGTCTACGAAGTGACGCTGGCAATTTTAAGCCACCTCTGGCTTATTCTTCGGGGAGTTACTGGCTTGATTGTTTTGTTATGTTTACCTATTAATACTGAAATGTTCACGTAAAAAAAAAAAGTGTGAAAATACGTAACCATTACCTACATTTCCAAGAACTATTTCCCAACAGAAGTTTTTAGTTACTTCATACGTTTTTCAGCGCCCATAAATATCAATACTATACGCAATCATGCAGTCATCATCTAATTCTATTACAGAGGCGAAATATGAAGCAAATGATTATTATTCTTTAGTACTGTTAACAGAAAAAAATGGCTACGACCTAACATTCAAAAATTGGATTTGATCTGTCGACTGTTTTTCCGTCAGGAATTCCTTAGTGGCAGCCTGGATTTCACCAGGTTTTGAGTCCCATGTAACAGGGGGCGAGCCTATTAAGGGCTATACTCCCTCAAATGGCTTAGCATGATCCTCTGTTACGCCTAAAATACTGCAGCATTAATTTGAAATAAATATATGGTAAAGTTGAGCATTAACGCTAAGTCTTATGTGTGAGGAAAACACGATTCCATAAACTTTTCTCGATAGAAAAAAAAATCCGAAGTTACCTCCAAATCGAACAATAAATCGCTGGTATTCAAAAAGTACTTCAAATTAGATCATGAAACTTTGCATACTAACTGAACTAACTATAAAGCAGGTCTTATGTGTTTTATTTTTTTAGTCCAATCAATGGATTTTTTTCTTTGTAAATCGCAAAAAAACACTCATTTCGCACTATTCGGCCGCAGTGACTGACGTAACAACCGCTTTGTAGTGCAAGCTAATTAGAACTTTATTCTAACAGTATTCCAAACCAAGTTTGAACCACCACAAATAGAGTTGCTAATTTTAGGGTTAGAAGGGCCTTAACCTAGCACAAATCCAGCCTCCGTGACTACCACTGAGAAACTCCTGATGGAAAGACCCAAATGCGCAGTGCATTTGGGTCTTCCCCGATCTAGGAATCAAATCGTTCTTATAATAAACTTATAAAAGATCCATAAACGACCTGTCTCTTTAGATTATTTTCCTAGCATGACAGACCTACACGTATAATCACATCACCCATATACCATTACATTAGCCAAGCAAACGCGTGAAAAATCGAGCGCAACTAATTGTGAACACGACGGAAGCGCTCGCCAGGAAGCGCATACGCAGGTTTAGGTAACTGTTGCACCCCATTGAGCAGTTCCATTCCGGCTGTGATCGCGAGCGGTCGTGTTATCCGCACTAAATTTGAAAAATAAAAAGAATACTGGCAATGTGTGTGGCACATAGCTTTTATTTTTGTTTATTTTTTTAAGGCTTTTATCTAAGTGATTTTTTTGTGTTTCTATATAATATCTACCATAAATTTAATTGTCTCTTGTTTCTGGGATATTCAAGATGGATGTCGCCAAGAGATCTTTGATACAAGACTGGGTGGATATTATTGATTTACAATACGGTGTGTTCAGTGATTAATATTTCGAGTATTATCTACATGTATTTATTATGTATTTCGGAAAAGGATAAGCATTTATAGGTAGTGTATTGTATTTATGTAGTTTATTATAAGTAAATCGTATTTATTATTTTAAACATACAAGCATTCGTCTTGAAAAGTTTGGTTCAGCTAAAAACTGGCCGGGGTTGCCCAAAGTCTGTTTTTTTGCGCACAAAAAAAAGAATTTAAGCAAATATTAAGTATGTGGTAGTTACTCAATGGGATGAACGTCTATACAAATTATTGTCTGCTATTAACCTTATAATTCTAATAATTCCTTATATAAAAAACTGCCTCCCTCGTTGGTCGAGTAAGCGCGACTACTGACCATGTGGTCCTGGGTTCGATTCCCAGGTCGGGCAAAGTGTTATTTAGTTTTCCATCAGTAATTTCTCAGGAGCAGCCACGGAGTCTGGACTTGTGCCTAGTTGATGTCAATAGGCTCGCCCCCTTTTACATGGGACTTAAACATAACTGGCGAAATGTGGGTGTACTATTAGGTACACCTCCAAACCCTTTGAAAATTGTAGGCGTGATGTTAATGTTTTATTATTTAAAAAAATATCCATTAATGCTCATTTTCGTTACACAAGAAACTCATTTATGCGACTTTTCTGTCAATTAATTAATAAATGAATTAAAATAATTAAATAAAAAAAAGTATGCAATACTTACCTATTATGCAGCGACCTTACGCACTTATTACTTGCTTTAATTTCTTAATAAGAAATAACAAGGGAAGAATAATGAGCTATTAACCGCGCCCAAGTAGTCGGAAATACGAGCACCAGAGTTACGTAAACAGCTGGATATCCTGGGTTATAACCGCTTGTGCGTTAAAAATAAACGTTTAGTTAATGTATTTATTCATAAACTATTATCTATACTAACTGTAATGCCGCGTTTATTGTAGTCAACTATAGTAGTAGAGTCGTTTATAGTAGTGGAGCTCGTGGCTAAATAATAGGTAACAGCCGCTCTGGTCGATCCGTGCTTGCATAAGTTGGTCTGTGGATAGGCGGGTGACCACCGCATTTACATACCGAATTTCCTCAGTGCCTCGGAAAGGACATTAAGCAGTTGGTCCCGGCTGTCATTTGTGATCTTTGACAGACGTTACAGGTAGTCAGAGGCCCAAAAAGTCTTACCAAGGGGTATCGTACTCGTATTACCACTGGGTAATACGAGTACGATACCCCTTGGTAAGACTCGACCCCCGTGACTCCCTATCAGACCTTCACAGCCCAGCTTAGTACTGACTAAGCTGGGCTGTGAGGGTCTGATAGGGAGTCGCTCCATGTGAAGTCACCAGCTGCATCCGGTTAGACTGAAAGCCGACCCCAACATAGTTGGGAAAAGGCTAGGCAGATGATTATTGTAGTCGACTTCATAATTGCTTTGACACCCTGATGTTGAATATTACGAACGTCATAAAAAGACAAGGTCTTTTTGACTGGGATTGTGTAAAGTAGAGTGATTATAAAAAACAACAGTAGTTCCATCATGGAACTGTTAATCTTACTAGTGGAACTAGTGATAAAAAAAATCAACACTAGTTCCATTATTTTAAGATTATTTCAAAATGGAACTTGTGATAATAAAAAACTACCGTAGTTCCATCATAGAACTGTTAATCTTACTAGTGGAACTAGTGATAAAAAAAAACAACACTAGTTCCACTCTTTTCTGATTCTTTCAAAATGGAACTAGTGATTCTAAAAAACAACACTAGTTCCATCATGGAACTGTTAATGGTACTAGTGACAATGAAGGGATCCTTCTACTCATTCGTTTGGATAATTACTAGCTTATGACCACGGCTTCGCCCGCGTACTACCAGGATATTTTTTTAATAATAGTACTAGCTGATGTTCGTGGCTTCGCCCGCCCGCAAAATAATATACTAAAACCCATGATAACTGTCTATAAAAAAATCTGCATCAAAATCCGTTGCGTAGTTTAAAAATCTAAGCAAACATAAGGACTGACGCGGCGGAGGACTTTGTTTTATAATATGTAGAAAGAAAGAAAACGTATTTATTTGGCTTTAGCCGCAAGAGCACACAACACAATAAGAATAAAATAAAAAATAATAAACTTAAAACTAGGTACACAATAAAAAAACTTAAAACTAAACGGGAAAAAAAAGAAGAGAAATAATATTGTGTGTCTCACGGCCACGCCAAATAGGCCCAGTTCAGCAAACTGCCGAGCAACTAGTGCCCGACGCTGGACGCTGGACGCTGGACGCTGCAGTGATAGTCTAATCTTTTTTTTTTTGGACAAGCCCGCCACACTGTTTCCAAACCACTGTAACTCCTAAAAGCCAGAATCAACAGTGGCGACGACCAGAAAAGCGCCGAAACAATGAAGCTCGACGAAGTCCCAGAGAATGAATTTAACTGTCTTGGATCCCGCAACGAAATTAATCAGAAATAAAAACGGAGGAGTAGGAAAATCCGTAATTTCCACTTCCCTCCATATCAGCAGGAGACAGAAAGAAACAAGGCCAATAAGCGCAAAGGGACGTTTACAACTGGGATAGGCCCAGTTGCCTAGCACCACGGATAAAATATTAACATTAATGGGTCCAAAGTTGTGAGCAGTTATATTTGATTCCAATAATAGGTATGGCAAAAACGCTTGAATGCACGGAAATTGGTTCTAGTTTCTACAAGGTCTGTGTAGTAAATAACTCCGAATGTAACCTGTACACTATCCAACATAATATTGAGTTCATTCTGCCAAAGACTACACTCCCATAAAATATGATGTGATAGTCTAATCTATGTGTTAATCCTGTGTGCTAAATTTCATGAAAATGCGTTCAGTACTTTTTTGCGTGAAAGAGTAAGAGCGGTTTCTCACTACGTCCGCTCCAAACCCGTGAAAATACGGCCCGGAGTAGTCGTAGAATTATTTCTATGGTAGTTTACGCACTAGATCCGGCTTTCGTCATCCGATTTTGTAATGTAGTGTATTTTCACGAGTATGGATCGGACTCGGATCGGACCTAGTGCGAAACCGCTCTAACAAACTCCATCCATCCATCCATACACATAAACTTTCGCATTTATAATACCTATTGGTAAGAAGTAAGATAATGATGAAATGTATCTACACTAATATTATAAAGAGGAAAGATTTGTGTTTTTCTGTGTATGTTTGTAATGCATAAACTCAAGAACTACTGCGCAGATTTCAAAAATTCTTTCAGCATTAGAAAGCTACATTCACCTTTAGTAACATAGGTTATATTTTATCCCCGTACTCCCACGGGAACGGGAACTACGCGGGTGAAACCGCGTGACGTCCGCTTGTATCAAGATAAAATAACAATCTTGGATTACCCAAGTAGGTAAAAGTATCTTGCCTAACACATAACACATCCATAACACCACACATGATCCAATAACACTGCAATTTTCAACTAATCTGAAAGATTTACGCAATTTCAAGTACCTAATGGTAGGTGTAAGGCGATTAATCATGGTTCGGATTGGCTGGACGTGAAGAATTAGTTTTATGTAATCTTAAATGTGAGACGGTTGTGTAGCAGCACGCTAGGTAATTTGTTATCAATCAATCCGTATGATTATGGCAGTCTATTGCTGGATATAAGCCTCTCCTAAACTGAACGCAGGATAATTTATTTATTTATTTAAACCACACATACAGCTATTATCAAAGGTTTAGGTACCTAATACAATAGCGTAGTTGTATTTAAAGTTACACAGTTAACAGTTTACCAAGACTATAATTAATTATTTTGATAACCAAGACTAATTTTGCAAAATGCGGACCGTGTGAATGCACTTAGTGTACAATTGAAGCAGTCAATCTGTTGTGACACCATATTGAGTGTACGCAAAGCGCGCGTCAGTGGCAGTTATGAAGAAATAATACGCCGAAAAAAGAAATTGAAAAGTGAAAAACCAATTAACTCCTATTGTTCCGCTATTAGGGGTAGATTTTATTTAAAATGGGACCAATACTAAGTATACCTCCTACCTTCTCCAATAAAACCGATTTTGTAGAAAAAACCGAACCATTTTGTAGAATATTATGCGTCATACATCGTCTTCGTCTGCTTTCGTATCGATGGGACTTATTAAATACTAGTGAACGTCCGCATAGTTCCCATACCCGTGGAAGTACTTTCTAATGGTGAAAGAATTTTCAAAATCGGCGCAGCTGTTTTTGAGTTTATTCATTACAAACATACACACACACAAAAATACAATTCTTTCCTCTTTATAATATTAGTGTAGACTAGGACCCAATACGTGGACACGTTAATTACGGCGTCTGAAGCATTTTTAAGTCTTCTATAATGATCAGGTGTAAGGCCGTATTGGACATTCTTAAGTAGTCATAGACAAAAATGAAATATAACACTGTTTTAAGCTTTCACGGTTCATAACTATACTACAAATGTCACTTATGGGATATCTTCCGTGATTATTATTTATTTTGGAGCTCCCGATATTTCGACGCTGTTGCAAGCGCCATGATCGCGGGTTAACTGGAGAATGCGGGTGGCTGAAAAAAAATGTTAGGAGCAGACAAATCTGTCTACCCTCTTTCTTTGTCTTTTGCTACGTGCACTATTGGAACTCGACACAAGTCACGGCAAAAAACACTCACAGTATAACTACTTTTTGTGGAGTCCTTGTTATGTTGCTGGCAGCTACTTTTGAGCATATAAAACTAACTAGCTTTTGTAGTATAAAATGAAATATAACACCTCTTTTTCTTCGGTTAAAACCCGACTGAACAGTTGGGCAGTAGCCCACCAGACAACAACCGTCTGCTCGAAAAATCCTCCGTTGTAGATGAGAAGATTTACACCCTCTCAATCCCCATACCTCTAAAAGCCAAAGTCACCTCTAACATTCAGCTCTCGTCGCAGCCTGCTCCGCATCAGACGCCGACAACGCAGCCAACGGTTGGTTCCTGCATAACAACAGCAGCAGCTCCGGTGCCCCGGCGGCGCTGTACCAGCGCGTGCGGGACCTGTTCCACACCCGCTCCCCCGGGCCCAGGGTTCCGGCTGAAGGACAGGAAGCACCCGCTATGACTGGTTAGAGATTTAATACTTCTATCATCATCATCATCAGCCAATTAACGTTCCCACAGCTGGGACACAAGCCTCCTCTCTATGAGAGGGAATGGGCTATAATCCATCACGCGGGCCCAGTACGGATTGGTAGATGTCACGTCTTCGAATTTTTTGGTTGTGCATGGCCAGTTTCCTTACGATGTTTTCCTACACCGTTTTTGAGAGCAGTGTTGATGAAATAAATAACACTTAATACTTCTATCACATGCTGGTATATGACTTGAGGAGCTCGTGGCTTAATAATAACAGCCACTCGGGTCGATCTTTAGGTTAAGCCGTGCTTGCCTAGGTTGGTCTGTGGATGGGTGACCACATGCCGAGTTTTCTCCGTGTCTCGGAAATCACGAAAGCTGTTGGTCCCGGCTACCATTTGTAGATCTAATAACTTTAACTAATAACTTTAAGTAAAAACTGAAAAGAAAAAAACATGAACAAATAAAAAAATTCTAATACGGAACATATTGACTGCAACAGTCGTCATTCCGTATTAGATTTTTTTATTTGTTCTTGTTTTTTTCTTTTCAGTTTTTATTTAAAGTTATTAGTTATTTTTTACCCAGTGGGGTTTTTAATTTTTTAAATTGGATTATCCAATTTTATATTTCATATTGCAGTATCCAATTTTTTTTTTAATGCAGTAGGTACCTATCCATTTTTTATTTTATTTTCACTTGCTTATTTTTATTTTATTTAAAGATTCTAATGATACCACGTATATCGAAATCGGTTTAGGCGTTCAGAAGTTATTGTGGAATAAAGAAACTCACAAACATATTCATACATACAAACGTGAACCCTAAAAACATAACATTCCTTTTTTGGGCAGTCGTCTAAAAATATGATTTCATTCCCGAATCTAAAATTTTCCAATAGTTAGAATATCGTTATTGTCCAGGGTCGAGGCAGTCCGAAGAGCCGGATGACTCCATAATGACCGGTAAGGGTTCACCCACAAAACTGGTACTAGCTTCTATTCATAATACAATACTGAAACTTCAGCTATATGCTCTCATAATTCTGATATTAATGCTGTATTTTTTGCTTTGGGGTTTTATGTACACTACAAATTAATTAAGACTCCACAATCTGCATTTATATAGTTTTCCGCAGACTCATCTCCTGAAACCCTTTAAAAGAAAAAAAAAATACCATGAACTTACGACCCTACGTGTCGGGGTTTTTTTAATTTTTTTATTCAATGTAACTTGTTTTGAAATGAGTTGCATAATGAAATTTAGTACAACATTTTATCACCCGTTTGGATGATATTATGGTTACTATGACACTGGTTGTTTTAATTTTGGCAATAAGCAACTGTTTCAGATACTTTTATAGAGGATTTATAGCAATGGTGTAGATAAAACTGTTTATAAGATGCAGTTGCCAATAAATTACAGAGGGCAATAAATGGCAATGGCTTCAAAATTGTCTTCTTTTTCTACAACACCTTCTCACAGGTCTTCGGTAGCTATTATGCCATTCTTGGACTTTTCTATCATTGTTCTTGCGTATAATAGAATGACATTTAGTCTAGCTACACCGCCGGACTTGTTGTGATCAAAACCTATATTTAAGGATGCGGCAGGAAACTTTTTTTTTTTTTTTTTTATTAAATGATAAAACAAAAGAATAAGATAATATGCGGATGCAGGCCGCACTCTGTATAATATTTGCTTTGTTTCTTTCTCTATGTATCAACCAGACAAAACTAATATTAGTATTTTGCTTCCTCTGTTCGCAAGAGTCCAACTTTCTCAGGAGTCCAACTTTTATAACATCCATACAAGTCTTCACATGAGTCCAACTTTTATGTTGTATGTACTTTTATTAGCACTATTCCAACTGAACGGTACAGTTACGCACATGTATAGAAACTATTTATGCTCAATACTATTTTTGATTATTTTAGTCTTTGAGAAACACATTATGTATCGCTTTTAACACATCAACGAGATCTTTTTTTTCACATTTTGTCCTTAATAAGTAAAGACAAAATCATAAAATCTTGATAAACTAGTAGGCTAGTCATTTAAAATATTTCCATTAGATGTACTTTTTAGAAGTTTGAAGCAAAAACCGAAAAATATCTCAAAATTTCGCGGTTTTTGGAGCACCACACAGTTAGCACAGGTCTTATGAAGCTGCAAACTTTGTTTTTAACCCTATTCATGTCTATTCTAACAACTTATAAAAATTTCATCATCATCATCATCCACAGCCCGACTTCACCCACTTATAGGCCTAGGCCTGGGTAATAGGCCTCTCTTTGTTCGTGCCAGGCTCCACGTTCTTGTGCCAGCGTCATCCAAAAATTTTGTGGGGTGCAATTTATTTGCGACCTCTTTTTATCCACGGTGGCTGGCCTATAACAACTCCTACGCATTCTTACTGTATCACCTCGCTTCATAGTATCAACTGTCTTACGCACACCTTCTAACAATGATCTTTGTGCAGTCAAAGCAGAGATCCACGGCTCAGCAGAAGCAACGACTGCGCAAGAGCAGTCAGACAGTGACAGTGGTGCTGAGGCTACCAGACGCGACCATCACTATGAAGATATCTATATACCCAGGGAGGAACAACAGAGGCGAAGGTTGGTTGTAATTTTTCTAGTATTTTTTGTGGCTGAAGTGGGAATGGGCGGGACACGTCAGTGTCGTCTTACAAATGCACCCGAAGAGTTGGACAAAATATGGAAAAAAACTAAGACAGAGATCGCACAAGATAAAGAGGTTTAAAGAAAAAAGTATAGGCATTTGCCTAGCAGTGAACTGCGATTGTCTGTCTTAGCCATCTTAAGTTCTTCGGTCCTTCTACCTTGGAGTCCACAACCTACCTCTTAATTCGGTGATGAGCTCTCCTTGCACCAATAGGCGAGACGACAAAAAAAACTAATTAGTCCGTCAGTTAGATTATCAAAAAATATTTGACCCGTGTTTTTTCTTTTGTAACGTAAACCAAAATTGACGAATATATGACGCTTTTAAAATTCTCAATACGTCACGCCTAGGTATAATTTTTAGCTAGTTCTGACGTCACGAGCCCCCACTCCCGAGTTTTGGTGCGTTTTATCATTGTCAATATTCATTGATTTACATAAACAAAAAATACGTGTCCATTAATTTCCAATACTCTAACTGGCGGACTAAATAGATTTGCAATTTTTTGATACTGTCGTCATGCCTATTTACCACAATATTTCTAATTTAATTGTTTCTATCAGGAGCAGTTCTCGCGACTCCGGTAGTCACAGCCGCCCGGGCAGCGCCGCCCTGGTGGTGGACTACAACACCAAAGACAATACTGACACGTAAGACATTTCATCATCAACTGCTTAGCCTTTTCCAGTAGCCTAGTTACCTGCCTCTCTTCATTGGTCCAGTGGTTGCAAGCGCTATGCTGATCATGAAGTTCTTGGTCAAATTTCTTGGTCGCGCGAAATGTTAATGGGTTTATTCATTAAGAATTTATCAGTAGCAGCCCGGTGTCATGATTTGTGTCCATTTGATGGCAATAGGCTCATCCCCTATTGCATTGGACTTTAAGGTTCTACCATAAGTACACCATGCAGGCTTACAACTATCAGCTGTAAGATCTTATAGCTGAAAACGATATCTAGAATGTCATTGTGTCATTTCCCAGCTACTGTTGTTCTTGACATAATAACGGATACTTCGAAATAAATCAATTTCTAATCAAAATTTTCTCCTACGTAGCGCAAGTAAAGCATATGAGGAGGTGACTCCAGCATTAGAAGCTCAGACCAAGTCCACGATAGCTACCAAATTGGCAGCACTCACACACAAGGCTCAAAACTTCGTAAGTTTACATTTTGTATATTTTGTGTAGTCAATTTGCCTGGGCTCTTCCCAAATATGTTGGGGTCCGTTTCCAGTCTAACTGAATGCAGCTAAATGGCAGTATTTTTTGAAGTTACCAGTAGTTAATTCCATTAGGAATTTGTTAGTATTAGCCAGGTGTTGGCTGAGAATACTCGTGCCTCGAAAAGCATGTGTCGTTGTTCCTGCGCCTGATCTCCCTCTGGTCGTGTCCGTTTGCCGTCCCATCGGTCTATAACAGAGAGTATTTGAGCACACACTTGTACGCTAGAGAGTAGCCAAATACGCATACAGGTCGCGGCACGGAACTCTAGCGCTGAACGAAACGTGGAGGGGATAGCTGCACATGTTGTACGACTGGAGAGCCAATCGGCGCAACGCACGCCCCAAGACATTCTTATTTTTTACTTCTGCGCAATAACGGTCAGCGCTAGAGTTTCATGCCGCGACTTGTACGCAGGAGACATTTCTCCTACGTATGCGTATTTGGCTAATCTCCATTGAGATTCTTCTGTCGTCAAAATTCGGTTGAAAGGATATTCTCATTTACATTAGTTTTCATACCATCAGGCCAGCCGCCTATCCTCCGCGGCAGGCAGTCGCCGCGCGTCGGTTTCGGACGAGACCGCAGTAGTGGCGGCCGCGTCGGCCTCGTCCGGCGTGTCTTCGGGCGGCAGCTCGGGAGACGAAGCGCCCCCGCCCCCTCCCCCGCCACCCGCGCCCCCTGCGCCCCCGCCGCCTGTGGTGTTGGAAGAGCCCGCGCTTAAACCTTCGGAGCTGAGGAGTAGAGTGGGTAAGTGGGATACATTTTGTTTAGTTACGAAACCTTACAACTAGCCTGTACTGCCGAAGGTCTCCATACATTTTTTCCAGTTCTTCGCCAGTTTTTGGCAATTCTTAGGCCTGAATTCCTGTCGTGCTGACATCGGTCGCGTGCGTCGGTCGCGCGTACGAGTATACATTGTGTTCTATATAGCACCATACTGAGACGCTGACGTCAGCAGCGCGTATTTGCTGCTGTTTTTCTTGCTGACGTAGGCGACCGACCGAGCGCGACCGACCATCAGCGTGACAGGAATTGAGGCCTTAAGGAACTCATTCGAGACGTCAGTACAGGCTAGCTTTAATAATAATAATAAAACCTAGGTCACGAGCGACATGCACAATCGACATGTGTCTGGTGATAGGGACTGCGGATGAAACAAATGAAATCAGTCGTTCATAGCACATCACTAGTCACAAACGAAAAGATTTGAGAGTAATAAAAATAATAATAAAAATCTATATTTTTTCAAAAACCTTCAACATTGCTTAGAAGACTAAGTCACATGAATTTCAGTAAATTAAAGGTCATACAGATAGACTAACCCTGACTTTCTAACTAGGAGATCCTGTGACTTAGGAGTCAGTGTGCTGCTGTCACTTAGATAAAAAAAGAAAGAGTGATTGTACTCACGCGAAAGAAACCAGTGACGAGCTCACATGTCGCTTGATCCAAGTCGCTCGGAAACCGTCGGGACTTTAATTTTACTTAGGGGAGAAGCGCCAGGGTATCCCGCGAAATTCATTTACGTTTTTTGCAATTTATAGGTCAGTGTTAGCTTGTATGTTAAACAAAATATGATTCGCGGCCGTAACACGTATGTAGTTACAGAATTATAATCATTAAAATTACCAGTACAACCCTTTAGGTTAATTTAATCCCATTCAATGACTATTTCATGAAAAAGTCATCGCGGGCTACCGTGGCGTTTCCCCCTTAAGGCACGGAGCACGGAATAACCTTGCTGGTAACGTTTACAGACAGCAGTAAGCTAACACAGAGTGCACAACTTCTGTCACGGACGGCTATTACTTCATTAGGCCTAGCGCACACCGCTGGAGGCGCAGCGGAGCGCATTTGAAGACAACAATTTAATATAAATCTTAACTACCTTGATATACGGTCGCGCGCATGCTCTTGTGTGCTAGCTTGAGGGCGCCCCGAGTACTGCGTGCGAATTTATTCTTATATTGACCGTTGTGCCCAATGCATTAATTCCGCCTTTGTACAGTTTTTTATTTATGCATACAGTTTAAATAAATAAATAAATATCAAGGTAGTTAAGGTTTATAATATTAAATTGTTGTCTTCAAATGCGCTCCGCTGCGCCTCCAGCGGTGTGTGCTTGGCCTTAGTGTCGTATTGCGAGTAAACGCTTGTTTTTTATGGAAAGTGGTAACCTTTTGACCGTTAGAGCATAAACGCATGCGCGAGCCCTTCATGCTAAGTCACATTGTCACCTAGGTACCATTTTGTCACATATTTGTGTCGTTGGGTGTACAAGGCAAGCGATTACTTGTCACGTATATGTGACTATGGCGGTTAAAAGGACAATGCCGTGCCGGCTCTAGCAGCGGCCGCCGAGACGTTTCCGTGCTCTGTACTTTTAGCTCAAGTTTTTAAAGACGGTCTTTAAGGGGACTACAGGAGCTAAACGCGAGTTATATAATGCAAAAAAGCATATGATTCACTGCAATAAACAAAACCAGAAAAATATATTATATTCTTGACGATAAATGCTAGTACGATAGTGTTTTGAAAACATAATACAACAAATTTTACTCAATAAAAAAAATCACGACCTTATCTCTAAAAATTTCTTTTAACGAGTAAAAACCTTACTAAAATACATGCGATCATTCTTATTTTTTGGCAAATAATTCTACAAGCAACATACTTAGCGTCATAGTGTATTATTTTTTTAGTCTAATCAATCGATTTTTTGTAAATCACAAAAAACCACTCATTTCGCACTATTCGGCCCGAAGTGACTGACGTAATAACCGCTTTGTAGTGCAAGCTGATTAGAACTTTATTCTAACAGTATTTTAAACGAAGTGTGAACCATCACAAATATAGTTGCTAATTTAGCTCCTGTAGTCGCCTTAATCTGAAAGTTTTTCCTAGTCTTTCGTAATTTTACCCACATTTAGAGATTTAATAATTGACGGCCGCGATGGTATGTGACAACTACGTAGGTATTTTGTTTCTGAAAAAATAGGCTTGTGTCCTGAAAAAATCTAATTAGTCCGTCAGTTAGATTATCAGAAAATATTTGACACGTATTTTTTCTTTTGTTACGTAAACCAAAATTGACGCAGTTACGACGCTTTTAAAATTCTCAATACGTCACGCTGTGATATAATTTTTAGTGCGTTGTGACGTCACGCGACCCGAACACTCGAGTTTTGATGCGTTTTAACTTTGTCAATGCCTTTTCATTGATTTACAAAAACAAAAAATACGTGTCCATTATTTTCCAATACTATATGTAACTGAAGGACTAAATATGTAGATTTGCAATTTATGGATGGTGGAAACCAGCCTATTGTGTGTGTTTTTAAGTCATTCAGTTGCTATTTGTATGATAAAGTTTACCTCTTTAAAGTCGGACTCATAACGGCAGTTTTTTTTTTTTTGCAACCTGTAGGGATATCTGATCGTGACTTTTAAAGCCGGTTCACATTGATAGCGCACCCATGCGACGATAAGAATTGTGCCAATAGCTTTATACAACACATTTTTTTTGTTGTTTTAATTACTTTACGCGTCTTTTGAGACTTTTTTGAACATCATATCTTCACAACTCTCCGAGATATAAGGGGATCACGCTTTTTCGTGAAATCGGAGCCTACACTGGAGCTAACAAATAGACATTTCCAATGTCAAAAGTCAGCTGCTTCCGCATACATTATTGGTCGCATAACTCGAAAAAAAAATGATATCGCTGGACATTATACACAGCGCTGTCTAGTGCCACACTAAGCAACGAGGCTTGTGTCGTGGACACCAGATAGATGATATACTAAATAGATACTTTTTGTTTGTGAATACATACTTATTATACATAATATATATGTTACGACTAATACCCGAAGTGCGGCTACACCTAGTTTTGGCCGGCTAAAACTAGGTGTAGCCGGCAGAAGTAGGAGCCCCGATCGCGGGGCCCGTTTGACCGGTTCTCCCTCGACTCGGATGCATCTGCGGGGGTAATATGAAATCGAATCAATCGGGAAACGCAAGATAAGAATCTCAAAACAAAACCAATAATTATGCTTAACTGAACTAAAAACCTAGTTCTAGCCGATGATAAATAAGACACACCTAAGTTTAACCACCGGTGTGCGGCTGTACCTAGTTCTAGCCGCTATGATGAAGGCTAAACCTAGTTCTAACCGAAGATAAGAGGATACACCTAGGTTTAACCGCATATGGCCGGCTGCACCTAGTTCTAGCCGGCTAAAACTAGGTGTAGCCGCACTTCGGCTATTAGCCGTAACATATACATCCATGACTCGGAATCAAATGTCCATGCTCATAACACAAACATTTGCTCCCACCGGGATTCGAACCCGGGAACCTAAGAACGTAAGCCAGCCTCACTACCGCTGCGCCATTCAGGTCGTCAAATGTAGGCAGCAGCTGATATTTTTTTCGAGATTTGATAGTCGGTCCCATAGTTAAAGTTGTTCATTTTCATGAGTACTAGACGCCCTTAAAGTAATTAAAACAGCTTAAAAATAATGTTGCATCCTACCAGTCCTATAAATGCGGACAAAACTAGTGGATTGGACTCCAGACAATGGAATTTCAGAGTTAATGCACTGAAATCTGGCAAAGTGTGGGGCCGCAGCCAGATCGCAGGCGGGACCGCGCGGTTTAACCGCTGTCCCATGTAGGATGTATACATGGTGGAAGAGATACCGACGTTAAAGCTATTACCACCATGTTCAGTAGGTACCTACATCATTCTGAACCCGACAGAATTTTTTCGTCGGATATAAAAAAAACTGCTTTCTACAGAACTGCAAATTTTGGTTAAGAAAAGGCTAGGCAGATGATGATGATAAAGTTGAAACCCGAAAATACAAAAGAAAAGAAAAACTATTTGCTTTAACACACTACTTACTTACTACTACTCATTTACAACTCGGTCCTTAAACCAATATGGACGTACGGAATCCTATTGTGGGGCGTAGCCACCAAAACTAACATTCTCTGCCTGTAAAGGGTTCAAAATGGTATACTAAGAGACATAGTAAATGGACCTTGGTTTGCTCGAAATAGCGAAATCCATGACTTCCTGCAGGTACCGCTTGTAAAATCAAAATCAAAGCATTTATTTCAAGTAGGCCAGTTACAGGCACTTTTGAATTGTCGAAACAAACATAAAAATTAAATGTAGCTACAGTCCCAGTCACAAGACATAAAAACTGTGAAAGTAGCCCATTCCCTAGCATAGATCTCTTTGGAGAAGAACGGGCAAGAAACTCCATGGACACTCTTTTAAATCAGAATATTTTTACAAAATCTTGGTTACATCATTCATGTTGAGATGGTACATTATGTGAGAACAATGTAGCAAGATGTGCACTTTAAAGATGTCCATAGTAAAAACAAGACAAAAACAATCCAAAAATAAAATTATGAATTCAAATAAGCCGCGGCAACCAAGAGCTGACCAGTCCCAACTGACAGCGCTCGTTCACGAACATGACGCATGTATCAGCACCATTCAACTAAACCATTGTGAAGGGAACTAATGATCCGACACATGCGCCACCACAGCGAGACATTTGAGTGAGCATGACATAATATCTCTTAACCGCCAGGGCACATTCAAGTCGAGGAAAAAACGTAGGTTTCCAGCGACTGATAGCATTTTAGTACATAGCGTTCACACAATATGCGATATGCGGTTATAAACTCGTAAACTCTGAAATCAAGCGGTACAAAGATCAACACAAGGCACGCCTAGCCATGCATCCAAACCCCCTAGTGACTGAACTGTTAAACCTGACAGCGGTGCTAAAAAGGCTGAAGAGGAACCACTTCTATAAGTGGGAGGCGCAGCACAGGCTGCTCCACCACAACGCCATGCAAACTGCAACAAATTCGCTTATGGTCTGACAACCGATTGCAAATAAAATAACAATAAAAAAATATCACACTTCATCTACCAACCCGCACTGGGTAAGCGTGGTGGATTCATCATCAGCCTATTAATGTTCCCACTGCTGGGACATATGCCTCCTCTCTATGAGAGGGAATGGGCTATAATCCACCACGCGGGCCCAGTGCGGGTTGGTAGATGTCACATGTCTTCGAATTTTTTGGTTCTTGGACATGCTGGTTCCCTCGCGATGTTTTCCTTCACCGTTTTGAGAGCAGTAGTGATGAAATAAATTACACAAATGCGCCTGTCTGAGTTCGAACCCACGACTTACTGTTCGTAAGTCGGGGCCGCCACCACTGGGCTACCGCTGCTCTTTATGCTTGTAAGCTGATTATGCTTATGCTTCACACAACCACTACAAATGAGCAACTCCCCAATTTGTTTATTTCTCTAAATACAATTTAAAAACAAGAAAAAAAAACACTTTTCTCTCTCAAGCCCAAACCAGCGTAAAAATGCGCGGAAACTAACAAGAAAAAAAAACCACCAACCACAAAATTAACATAAACTCCACAGTAATACCTAATTGTGTCTTAATTAGAAAATTTGACATCGTCTATTAATATTTATAGAAAGAAATTAAGATGGCCGGTATAATGAAATGCGTTTACTTTCTACCGAGAGTCTGAGATAGGCTGTTAGTAACGTTCTGATTCTACGGAGACAATAAAAATAAATACGACTTGCTTGCATTTTAACTTGTGTTGTACTTTCCATTTTAAAAGAACCGGTTTGTGCGCGGTTTAAAAGAAGAATTGGGATTTTTTCCAAAGTTATGTCTCGTGAGAGTGCAATGTCTCAGTACCTCAGTGCCGTAGGTTATCCTTACAGTGCTGTAGTTATCCTTCTTAGTCTATACAAATTAACAAAATTGATGTGTCTGTTCATTATTTCAAAATAACAGCTATTTACTTTTGTTTTATTTTTGTCTGTCTGTCTGTTTGTTCCGGCTAATCTCCGGAACGGCTGGATCGATTTCGACGAACTTTTACTGGCAGATGGCTGATGTTATAAGAAGTGACATAGGTGTACTTTTATTTAAAAAAAAGGATTAGGGTTACGTGAAAAAAAAAAAAAAAACCCTTGGAATTGTTACCAAAATCTGATTTAAATATGGAAGTACCTAATATTTTTATAAAAATTTCGCACTAACGATGGTCGTGCGTGGGGCACAGCTTTTCATAAATAAAAGCACTATCATAAAATCATAGTTTGAGCCTTCGACACTAAAAAGTGGAATCCCAGCATCGTGAGAAAAGTGGCATGTTATAGAACCAACAAATCGAAGACATTAATCAAGCATGGTGGATAATGACCAATTCCCTCTCATAGAGGAGGCCTGGGAACGTTATATGGGTTATATGGTTATGCTACACTTAGGGCAAAAATCACCAACGTAACTGAACGCGATCATCGCTTCTAAACCACGTTCAAAACATTCCTAAATATGCATCCATAGCAATGATGACATTGATAGCACTAAACGAATTCGAATACAGTTTCTTTGGTGAACTTTACCCCTTTTTTTTCGGATGGGAAATCATCAAATGACTCCTCCCGCTCTGGGCGGAGCAGGAGGGAGTGTCAGACTTTTACTGACTAAAACCCATCCATGTTCCTTCATCGCCCTTTGTGTTCCGGGGCCACGGTATCTCTTTCAAACAGTCCCGCAACCCCGGCAGGCACCGGCCCTTGCGGACCCCTTCCTATTGCTCTTTGAGGCGCGCGTGGAACACGAACGCGCCGTCGACACGGCCTGTCATCATGAGACGGACGGACGGCGAGCTAGCCCATAACCCACCGTCCACAGGCCTGCGCCTACGGTGGCCGGGGGCGTCTCCCGCGGCGGCCGGGACGCTGAGAGGTTCTCTCCCTCTCCCGTTCGGCCAGCTCCTTCTCTAGCATTACTGCTTCGCAGAAGGAGGTGACGGCGTCCCATTCCGTCTCGCTCCGGACCATGACTTGCACCAGGGCCGGACGCGAGAGGTCGCCGCCGCCAATGTGAACTTTACCCTAAGAAAAGAACTGGTCCTCATGTTCGCACAATTAAAAAAAAAATTTGAACAAGTGACGAAACATAGTGAATCTTTCTTTACCGCGTGGTTAGTGCCTAACCATGTGTCACAGTATCATGCCACCCATGGCCCTCTAACTTAGGTTTACATGCCGTCATGAAATATCTATCAGGCATGTTTGTTTCTTCACGATGTTTTCCTCCACCGATGCAAGGGAAAATTATACAATACGCACATGAATCCGAAAATTCAGGGTCTTGGGACCTTGGGACTTGAAACCTATGAATTAGCAGTTCGACGGTCACACCACGGGCTACGATTTCTACATCTATAATCTACGCCAGATAAGTAAGAAATAAAGGTCATTAACCCGCATAAATTTATTCAAATACATAATTCCGAAAACAGAAATAATGACATAAACTTGTCCCGAAACGACCATTATCATGATCCTTGACTTTTTCTAGTAATAAAAAAAAACCGGCTAAGTGCGAGTCGGACTCGCACACGAAGGGTTCCGTACCATTGACTATATTTAGTATTTGTTGTTATAGCGGCAACAGAAATACATCATCTGTGAAAATTTCAACTGTCTAGCTGTCACGGTTCATGAGATACAGCCTGGTGACAGACAGACGGACAGACAGACGGACAGACAGCGAAGTCTTAGTAATAGGGTTCCGTTTTTACCCTTAGGGTACGGAACCCTAAAAACGATTCATAATGTATTTTATTATTGTCGGGGTACCTACGCAGAGAAATTAAGGAAAGAGCAATGACCTTTAGTTTCTACTTATCTGGCGCAGACTATAAGTAGATTAGCATCGTTAGATATAAAATACTAAACATACCACAGTGCAATGCTCAGTTCTACTGTAGACATTGAAAGTGGTGGAAAACCATTAATTACACGCGAAAGCTAACGCGTCGACCCATTAAGACCAGCCCGATGTCTAGCTACTTGAAACTAGAATTAACTATCTAACTGAGCTTTATACGTTAACCAACCACAATAACTTAAGAACTTATTCTTAAGGTGAAAGCACTAGGGTAGACCGCAAAATTCAAATTTTCTCACGTTTTTTGCAATTTGCAGTTCAGTGTCGGGTTGTAGGTATGTCGATTTAAATATAATTCGCGTATTGAATTTGTTGAACATTGTATTGTTTTATCAAGTTAATTTAACCCCATAACCCATTGAATTACTTTTTGAAGAAAAGGTAATTACATGAACTCAGCGGGTTGTATTGATGATTTTAATATTTCTGTAATTACATATATAGGTACGTGTTACGGTCTCAAATCATATTAAAATTTATATACCACTAGCGGACGTCACGCAGTTTCACCCACGTAGTTCCTGTTCCCGTGGGAGTACGGGAATAAAATATAGCCTATGTTACTCAGGGTAGCTTTCTAATGGTGAAAGAATTTTTGAATTCGCGCCGTAGTTTTTGAGTTTACTCATTACAAACATACACACAAAAATACAAATCTTTCCTCTTTATAATATTAGTGTAGATACAGCATGACACTAACATTCAAATTGCATAAAACCTAAGATACTTAATTTGAATTTCGCGGGCTATCCTTTATAAGTTTGTACTGAACCGTACTTTCATCATCATAATCTTCCTGACCTTGCACCAGATTACTTGGAGTCAGTGCAACACTTTTTTTTCTTTCATTCTCCTCAACCGCTCTACAAAAACCCAACTTTATTCACTTATTTAAGTGAGATAGACCTCTCATCAATTGGTTTAACCTTATGCGGGCTTTTAATTTCGTTAACAATAGTAGATTTTTTTTCTTGATAGCTAGAATTTATTGAGGAAAATGTTGAATATGAATGTGGATGGCTTTATGTATGATATCAAACTGATGGTATAATCATTAAAATAAACGACGGTCGCTTGCAGCCGCGTCCCGCGCCGCGCATAATAATCGTATCAGATCTTTAGTAAATGCTCTAATTTTATTTGATGCATCTCAAAATATCGATATTTTCATTTTGTTGATTTACAAAATGGTAAAGGTAAATAACGTGAGGAAACCGAGACAGAACTTCTTAGAACCAAACATTTGAAGTCAGTGGCATTTACGACCGTATTGGACCAGCGTGGTGGATTACAGCCCACTCCCTCTCATAGAGAGGAGGCCTGTGTCCCAGCATTGGGAACATTATAGGCTGATTATGCTTATATTATCTGAAAGTGCATCTACATCTTAATTTGTTAAACTTTTTTTTGCAGTTTTTTTTTTCGTCTCATTGTAAAAGTTGGTTATAATTGTACTTCATTGGTAAAAATCGCCCATAGGGGTGTGCAATTCTTTACCAAATTATTGTATTAATTATTCGTCCTAAGAGGTTTAGGGTAAACAAAACTGAGATTGCATTAATAGAGTTAAAAAATACGAAACCCAAGCGCTGAATTACACTGCTATTATAACTTATCTATACTAATATGCGTATTATAAAGCTGAAGAGTTTGTTTGTTTGTTTGAACGTGCTAATCTCTGGAACTACTGGTCCGATTTGAATGATTCTTTCAGTGTTGGGTAGTCCATTTATCGAGGAAGGCTATAGGCTATATAACATCACGCTGCGACCAAAAGGAGCGGAGCATAAATGAAAAATATTGCAAAAACAGGGAAAAATGTATTCCTTTTGTGAGCTGTTTCTCTTTTATGTGACGCAGACGAAGTTGCGTGGGTCAGCTAGTCAACAGATAATTAGTGAAGACTGAAAAAGCGCATAATCTGGCTTTGATGAAGTTTTCTAATCAATTTTGCATGGGTTAGTCTGAGGTAGTATTTTGTGCTAGCATCTAAAATTAGTGGGTGCTACTTAGTTACGGTTTTTACTTGCTAAGACGGTATAAAAATAATGATAAAAAAATAATAGCTAGGCTAGATTAATAACAGCCATACTGATCGATCATCAAGGTTAAGCGACGCTAGCCGAGGTTGGACCGTGGATGGGTGACCATCAATGTGAGTTTCCTCAGTTACACGTGAAGCTGTTAGTCCTGGATGTTATTTATAGATATTTGACAGGTGTTACGCGTTGTCGGAAACCCGAAATTTTAGTCTTACCGGATTATGGAGGTCGTATAGGCAGACACTCCATATAAAAACGGGGGAAAATATTATGACCACCAAAAATAACTTTGTGACTCAAAATTAATCCCCATTTTATCGTGAAATTAGAACAATTTTTTTAGTTAATGACCACCAGAAATTGAACTGTTATGTGCTTGCATTCGAGTCGAGGGAGGCCCGGTCGACGGAGCCCCGCTTCGCGAAGCTCCTATTTCTGAATGGCTTATAAAAAAATAACCGGGTGCTCCAAGTGGGCCTAGGCAATACTAGTTTGTCATCAACCACGTCATTAAAATTTGGTGCTTAATTTATTAAATTTGGTGATCAACTGATATTTTAGGTGATAGATGTTAGTCATCTATCACCTAAAATATCAGTTGATCACCAAATTTAGTAAATTGAACACCAAATTTTAATGAGGTGGTTGATGACAAACTAGTTTTGCCTGGGCTGACTTTTTTTTTTAACCATTCAGGAGTATGCCCCGCGAAGCGGGGTTCCCTCGACCGGGTCTCCCTCGACTCTGATGCAAGAGCATAACAGTTCAATTTCTGGTGGTCATAAATACATTTTTAGTTCTGATTTTACGATAAAATGATGGTATGGTAATCATTTACTAATTTTGGCAATCAAAAGTGATTTTTTTGCCGTTACATTTTGCTAAATCTGGTGGTTCGTTAATTGCATGCCTATAAAAACTAGTATTCAGCTGCATCCGGTTAGAACGGAAGCCGACCCCAACATGGTTGGAAAAGGGGCTAGACAGATTATGATGTATGACGCAGTCTATTTAGTATTGCCACATTTTACCTGCTTGTATTTCAACAATAATGTACAAAACATTTACATAGGTAACACAAAGTAAAATATGTATAAAGTTGACAGCAAATTCATAATCTAGTTGGTCGGTTTCACCGGCGGTTAATTAGTAAATCAAGGCAATTTCAGTAAACAGAGTGAGACGGTTTCAGCAACACACCTGAATATTAAATCACCATCATGTTTATTGTGTGAGAGATCTTAGTGAAATGTTTTCGAGTGCTTTCTAATTGCAATTCAGCTGGTAAAATACTAATTCAGATGAGATTATGGATTTATTTGCGTACGATTGTAATTTCAGTCATAATTACATTTCTTTATTAATTTCTACACAAATTAGTTACATTTATATAAAATACTAGCGGACGTCCCGCGGTTTCACCCGCGTAGTTCCCGTTCCCGTGGGGGTACGGGGATAAAATATAGCCTATGTTACTCAAGGTGAACGTAGCTTTCTAATGGTGAAAGAATTTTTGAAATCGGTTCATTACTTCCGGAGATTACCCCCTACATACAAACTTACAAACAAATATGTATTACCTCTTTATAATATTAGAATAGATTATTTTAATAAAATACATATATAAAAACATTTAAAAAATATAACCCACCAAAATCGGGAACAGGGTCCAAGCTATCGGCGGTCAGGGCTCCAGAGAGAGGAACCTCCTAATAATACCAGCCGTGTCCAGAAGTATTATCGTTTCCCGAGTCAAGCCCTTGATCCAGCTGCCTAACGAGAGCTCCTCATTTATTACAAGTACTCTCTGTTAGCCAGACGAGAAAATCCGGAGATACTGTGTCAGTTATAATTATTATTCTAATTAACACTTAAAACGGGATATTACACCCACCCGCAATAACTTTTATTTTTTTATCAATGTTATCAATTAATTTTGTTGTTTTTCCATTTTAATTATTGTAGAACTTGTTTATCTAAAGTGTATTTCTTGCGCTAGCAGAACACTGTAAATTATTAACCTTGTGTAATGTATTGTATCCGGGTCACCAAGATACAGGCTGTGCCTAGTTTGGGACCCGTTCAAATACTCATGTAAATAATTAAATAAATCATCATCATCATCAGCCTATTAATGTTCCCACTGTTGGGACACAGGCCTCCTCTCTATGAGAGGGAACGGGTTATAATCCACCACGCGGGCCCAGTGCGGGTTGGTAGATGTCATATGTCTTCGAATTTTTTGGTTCTAGGACATGCCGGTTTCCTCACGATGTTTTCCTTCACCGTTTTGAGAGCAGCGGTGATGAAATAAATTACACAAAGTAATGCGCCTGTCTGGATTTGAACCCACGACTGAACAGTCGTAAGTCGGGGCCGCCACCACTGGGCCACCGCTGCTCTAGTTATTATTATTATTATTATTCTCGTTAGTATTAAATAAATAATTAAAAATAATTAAACTTCAGTTTAATCCGTGATCATGGTTGCCTGCAACAGCGCCGAAATATCGGGAACTCAAATATCTCACTTATTATTGTTATTTTGATTGGCTTGTTGCTAAATAATTAGGCCGCACAGCTCGATCGAAGCTTAAGGTACGCTTGCCGAGGTCAGCCTGTAGATGGGTGACCATTCATTGCTAAGCATGAGGTCTTCGGTTCGATTTCCTGGTAGGACAAAGTGTAATTGGGTATTTTCATAATTTGTCAGTAGTAGCCGGGAGTTTGGAATTTTGCGGGGCAGTTGATGGCGTTACGTTCGCCCCCTACGACATGGGACTTAAACATAACCAGGGACGAAGTATTATATTATGTGTGACCAGGGTAATGTAACGTAAAGTTCTGTATGGTGTCGGACGTAAAGAATAGCACCATCCCATATCTTCCCGTGGGTGTCGTAAGAGGCAACTAAGGGACTTACTTACCAGAGAATGGGCAGCAGCGTTCTCTGTGCTTTTGTAACAACCGCACTGCGATCGCCAACCCGCCTGCCAAGCGTGGCGATTATGGCAAAAAACCCCCTTTGGGGCAGGCCCATGTCCAGCAGTGGACGTCTTGCGGCTGAAATTATGATGATGATGATGAGGGTAATGTACTATTGGGTACTCCTCTGCCTATTCCTCCGAAGATGTAGGGCGTGATGATATTAATGTTACCCAACGTTACATAAATGGTGAAGTGACAAAGTGGAGACGGAGGGAGCGGGAAAAAATAAACAAACTTTTTATTCAATTTCATAGTATAGTACGTATCTAGTGTTGTAAAGGTAATATTAACTAACACTTGGCAATATAAACCCATTAAGTTATATAAGTAACAAAATACTGTCATAAGTGTTAAACGATCACGCGAGACCCTATTGTCAATATAAATGGAAATCGATTACATGGTCCATAACATAAGTGAGCAATTTGATAATTTCCGAGTCGCTCGGAGTATTTCGACATCAAAGTGACATTTAATTATTTCGATGGCTACAGTAATTTTGAAATTATTTCTAAGAATACCGAAATTTTACGCATACTTATTAATATAATAAATTAACAGATTGGTTGGGCGCGGATAGTTCATGATTTGGGGTTAGAACATAGAGTGCTTTTTACCCTGGCTGTTGGTCCCGGCTGTCATTTTAGATCTTTGACAGTCGTTACAAGTAGTCAGTCGCCCAAAAAGTCTGACAACCAGTCATACCAAGGGGTATCGTATTACCCAGTACTAACTTGGTTGTGGAGGTCAGATAGGCAGTCGCTCCATGTAAAATTCTGGTATTCAGCTGCATCCGGATAAGCTGGAGCTAAGCAGATGATGATGTGTGTTCCCGTGGGTCCCAAGAAAGTTCCGAGTCCCAACTTAGACGTAGGTTACGCAGGTTAAACATCAAAACCAATAAAGCCGTTTAGGAGGAGATGCACTGATATGAAATTTATATTTATTAAAAAATATATAAATATACAGGGTGTAAAAGACCTAATCACGAAGCCGTCAACCAAGCATTCTGTACATCAAACTTAGTAACTTTACGCAAAAATTATTGCTGGGAAACTACTTTTTGGGGGGGGGGGGGGATAATCATGTTTTATGGTAGAACTCAATGTAACGCACTCAAAACATTGTGCTGATGGATGGATTGAATAGTACGGGGGTCGTGGAGGTGTTTAAAGTAAAAATCTTACATTAAAAACTTGTATTAAAAAAAAAAATGTCAAAAAGTTGGAATTTTGACCCCCAATATCTCCGTAACTAGAAGGTTCCCAGGTATGGGGTAGAACAAAAAAAATATCGCAATGACGGGGAGAACAAGTGCCTTGTGCCTGGCTTCGTTAAGAGGTGATTTACACCCTTTATACGTAATACTATGATCGGCATATTATGGAGGAGTTGCAAAAAGCGAACAACAAGATTCAATAATATGAAAGTGCGATACACTTATGTTGTGATGCGATATGACTGGCAACAGAAGTAGAAATGCTCATAAAAAATCATGCTAAAGATTGCATCCACAGAAATAAGTACTTGTTTACCTACCTATAATTAGAATTAGAATCATAATTATTTGTTAAACACACATAAATAAACGGTTGAACTATTTAAACGGTTAGTCATGACCCGGGGTTATTCGAATGATGCTGAGAATACAATAGCATTAGACAATTCGCAACAATGCCCACCCTTTACAATTTATTTTGTGTTTTAGCTAATAAAATAATTGTAAAAAAAACTCTCCAGACTCACCGGATGCAGCTGAATACCCGTATTTTACATGGAGCGACTTGCCTACCCTTGTTCACTTTTAGGCCTATATCTGACTAGGATATCATCATGGCGCACCTATCACCTGGTGGTAAGGTACTCTCCATAGAGCTGTATCCATTTTGTTTGGTAATGCGACTGATTGCGCCGCCATTGATGTCCTAGTGAGATTGAGGTCTTACAGGCCCTAAGCGAATCTTTACGGCTTACCAAGGAACGAAAAAATACATATACCTACCTAGTTAATATAGTCATGAAATCAGGTTATATGTGCTGCTATATAGAAAAAAAAAACGTAATAAGTAAGACGAATTAAGCTGTATCACACACGTTTTAGAAATTCACGTAACGACCGATCTGAGCGTTGAGATGTCTCGTTAGTAATGTTGAGTGTTAACTAGCGATCACTTGGCATGTGAACACACGGGAAACATACGTAGAAGTCACTTATCATCGCTTTTAGCAATAAGGCTGACAAATAATATAAATTACCTATGTTTTTGAATATACTTCCGGATGTTTTAAAACTAAATACGTCGTTTTGGTTTGATCTCTAGCCCAGATAAAACAAGACCTAATGCCCTTGCAGCGCGTACAATCGGAGCCAAAGCCGTTAGTAACATAACAACAAGAGATCATACTAATTTATGTAAAATTAAAACATCATCCAAATATAATCAGATCAATGCATCAAACAGTTGTGGCACCGACTGTACACGCAGCGCATCGTTCGCGCGGGGTGCGTGCGCGCCGATGCGCGGACTTTCTCTCCCCCCTAATGGCGGCCATCTTGAAATCTTGCAGCGGGGCGACGCGGCTCGGCGGCGTCCGCAGACGACGACAGACCGCGCGGGCCCAACCTCGTCAACAAGCAAGCCGTGCTCCCCTTCGTGCCTCCCGCGTTCCCGCATAACGCGCCGGACCGTCTTATCAAACCGTCGGAGTATTTGAAAACAATCACGGCGCCGTGCAAGCGGGACGACAGCGCGGCGGAGGCGCGTCCTCCGCCGCCGCCCCCGGTGCCGGCCGATAATGTGCCGCCGCCGCCCCCACAGCCACCCGCCCTCAGCCACCAGCCTCTAGCAGCCATCAGCAGTGCCGAACTCACATCCGTCAGACTCCGGACACCAGCCACAAAAACAATGTCAGCCCCTCCCCCAGCACGCTCAGTCAGTCTACAATGCTTACCGAGCGCCGCGGAAATATACAAGAACGCGAAAACGGATCTGATAGAAGAACTGAAGATGTCCAAGGATATAACAGGGATCAAAAAGCTGAAAGTGGAACGTGCGCGCCGGGAAAGCCTCCAGGATAAGGAGACGTTCACCGAGTTCACCAAGAGATTCACTGCGGAGAACTTTGTGGAACAGGTCAGTGAACTTTCTGTTTACTTTTATTATGACATCTCTTCACAGTATGCAAAAGAGTGGATGTTTATTTTCGGTAGTTTAGTGTTTAAAGGAAAATTTTGCTGAAATATTTCCTCTAGTGTTGTAGTGTTATTTGCAGTGCATTAACAATAAACGTCAAACATTTCAGCCAGTATCTGTGGTTACATAAATCTTTTAGTAACACCCTGTAGCAACACTGTTAAAGTTTACACGATCTGCTCGCAGACTATTGAATTCTGAAAATTAGAAACTTTTAATTAACATTTCTCTGAGTAATTGAGTAATAATTTATATGTTAACAAACATTAATCATACGGTCGTCTATCCATCTTACTGGTAACTTAGAAGAAAGTTTAGTTTATTTATTTTTTATAGGATAAGGTTTATCAGATGGTACGTTCATTGAAATAGATAGCTAAGATGTTCACACATTTTGAACTGAACGAAAACTGAAGGAAAATTATTTTCAGTTAAAATACAGGATTTAAATATTTCTAGATGAAGTTTCTGCCTACCTCAAAAGTGCTAAGATTTGGTCCATCAAGCAGATGACCCTGATTTTAGAATGTCCAGACTTCGAATCAATTTGTTAGTGTCAAATCTTAGGTCAACCAATCGATTATTCGTTGCTCTTTCAGTCCACTAACCAAATCATGTCAACCCAACAGAACAACCATGACATTGATGGTAGATGTGCTCTCAATACTTCAGCTTTCAGAAACCAAGTGTTACGAGGACTGAAGGAATAAATATGTGACAATCATTTTCATAGCGTTTCGTATTTATACAACGATTGACAGCTTTTCGGCAGATTATGTCAGTTACATAAGTATGACCAATTTAAGTGTGTAGTTCAATTCAGTTTCTTGTCAAGAAAATTTGCATCGATATGTCAAACTTATTTTTTTTTTTTTTGTTCTGTGTTTTTCCCGCCTGCACGGAGAAGTTGGCTTGTTGAGACGGCTTGTTGACATTTTTGACTTTTCATTCATAGTCGTTGATAAAATATCAGTTTGTCCAGGCCCACAGCTGCATCTTTCCAAATTTTCCACGAAAACTAAAACGTGTTTGAATAAACGCACAACTGAATATTGCAAATTTTCTTGCAATAATCTTACCTTATGTTAGAGTAACATAATGTCATCGATGTACAGCGTCTTTCTGAAAAGTATGGTCATATTAATTTAATGATTTGAAGACCATCAAACTGAATGTGTTTCCCCATAGGAACTACATGGTAATCGTCAGCTGCCCCATTCATTAAAATTTTGTAAGAGTCAGTTAATTGTTTTCTACATACAGAAATTTGGTCAGATTGAAGGTCTGTACTAGAGCCCTTAAATTAAACCACACCTCTACACGTATGCTGTATAAGAACAACCTGCATTTCATCAAAGAATCTTAGAAAATATCAATCATCACGACTTGCGTACGGGCTATACGGTACGCATTTCCTTGAAGCCGATGCATCTAACCCAGTGATCTAGTTCCCCCACTGTTCGGAGCTATCTCTGCGAACACTCGTTTTATGTGTAACAGCCGTGAAATGCGCATGATTCGCGTTTTTGACCAAACTGCGGTACAGTCGGGGTAGAAATAGTTTTTTGGAAAGTTTTTTTTTGTGGTGTCGTTGTTTGGAGTTTTCGGGATCGAACTTAAAAAGGGTTTGTTTTGACTTTGACAATTTATTAAAATCTGCTTTTGCGGTGATTCCTTCAATGTAGCCCACAAATTAAGTTTTTCGCGTAAGAAATTTTGAATTTTAAAAGTATTAAATACCAACCAGTAATTAATTAAGATGTTTTTTTTTTATTGATTGTTGATTATTGAGGTCTGTGTTTAGCATCCCATCATCTGCCTAGCCTTTTCCCAACTATGTTGGGGTCGGCTTCCAGTTTCACCGGATGCAGCTGAATACCAGTATTTTACATGGAGCGACTGCCAATCTGACCTCCACAACCCAGTTAGTACCGGGTAATACGATACCCCTTGGTAAGACTGGTTGTCAGACTTTTTGGGCCTCTGACTACCTAACGACTGCCAAAGATCTACAAATGACAGCCGGGACCAACAGCTTAACGTGCTTTCCGAGGCACGGAGGAAACTCGGTATGTAATGGGTGGTCACCCATCCACAGACCAACCTAGGCAAGCACGGCTTAACCTAACGATCGACCCGAGCGGCTGTTATTATTTAGCCACGAGCTCCTCAGTGTTTAGCATCCCATGGTAATTAAAATCGGTTTTTGGATTGAGGCGCTTGAATACTGTAGCACAACAAATTTTCATTTAAATCTATGAAAAAAGTTGAGGTTTTTTTTCATGGTCATTACTTTTGCAATTGTAAGTGATCTCGCGGTTTAAAAATCTTAATTAAGTGAAAGTATGTAGGTAGGTACTGTTTTGGTTTTTAATTTATTGTAATATTTTAATCTCAACCTCAATTTATTCTTCGCTTTTGTTGTCCCACTGCAGAGCACATGATTTTCGTATTTCCTGCACTTACTTTGATGTCAATATTCAAGATAGAAGGTTATTCATGAAAGGTCCAATATGGTCCAGTCGTTCATATTTTCATATGGACCAATATGGTCTAGTACAAACTCCTCCAATGAAACATCAATGACAATTTAATGGCGATAAGAGTCCTATTACATTTTTTACGCAAATTCATGATTTTTGACGCAGTAGTTTTCAGCAGCAGTAAGATATTTTAATTATTTGTTTATGAATAACGCTAGTGCCATTCTCTTTCTTGTAAGTTGGAGTTACACATTTTTATTTTTCTTTACGTGTAATTTACTATAAATATTTTACGAACTCAGTTTGCAAGAAAAACCGTCGGCGATGGAACTTTGACGCTCAAATTTTTATTGTTAGATTCAATTCTTAAATCCTAAAATTACTGAAAGATAAGTTAAATGTTTTACTTGTTTATTGGAGTTCTAGAATTTCTTTAAATTCCTTGAGTTTTCACGGAAAAAATCGTCAAGAAAGCGTAATTTAAGCCATAAATGTCTTGATTCAGCGTCCTTTATATATTCCAAATAAACTCAATTTTATCAAATAAATTAATATGATATAAAACTTCTATCTACAATGAATACGCTTCATTCGTTTTCATTTGTCAATGTAATAAGACAAAATTACAATAAATAAAATTGGAGTACTATAATTCTGTGTCCATTCAGCTTGCTCCTCAGTCTCATGTCAGTCTCGCCTCTAATTTTCATCAATAACAGTCGACAATCGTCCGGAGATCGCTATTATTATCGACTCGTGAACGCCGATCGAAATAATTTGATCCAGGAGTAAAAATCTAAAATTTGCAAAAAAAATGTAATAGGACTCTTAATGTCAAGGGCAGTAGAATGATAACGCCACTCTCCTGCCCATCCTATGACAATCAATGACCACACAACTTTTCAGTCACCAGCGGGACGATACAGCATCACCATTACATTAAAAATAACTCTCCTTTTGAGCTTCACCGCGGTCGAGTAAAAACAGCACCCAACACTGACTTATTCATCCGAAGCATTCACATAATCTCTGAAAACTAAGCAAAAAAAACTGCAACAATTACCTGAGGACGATTCACCGTACACCAGTGTAGCCACAATGGCATTGGAATGTAGGACAGAGTCTACACGACTGGACAAAAATGTTGTTGAACCGCGAAATAGCTTGACACCGATTTTTCTGACGTAAGAACTTAGTGTTGAACTTATTATGTGTTGCGATAGTTAACGATGGATTTTAGTAATTAAATTGTTGATAAATTATAGTTTTGATGTGTGGTTTTATGGATTTGACTTCTGGCGTGGTCGTTGCTTCGATTGCTAGATAATTTGGAATGTAATATGATGGCCGTTCAGCTGAAATTCTACCTTACCACGCTTTTCTCTCAGAGCATTTTTTTTTTCTTTTCGGATGGGAAATCATCAAATGACTCCTCCCGCTCTGGGCGGAGCAGGAGGGAGTGTCAGACTTTTACTGACTAAAACCCATCCATGTTCCTTCATCGCCCTTTGTGTTCCGGGGCCACGGTATCAGGAGGTGATGGCTGTTTCGAATAGTCCCGCAACCCCGGTAGGCATCGGTCCTTGCGGACCCCTTCCTATTGCTGACTCTCATTGAGGCGCGCGTGGATCACGAACGCGCCGTCGACACGGCCTGTCGTCATGAGTTGGACGGACGGCGAGCTAGCCCATAGCACAGTAGTATTATGATACAGTATTCCGACTTCATAGAAACGGACGAAACGCGAGCTATACCTACGCGCCTCGATCTAAGGGTGCACTTGGGGCGCAGACAGTCACGGCTGTACCGCAGTGTCGAACGGACGGTGTGTTGTTTTTTTAACAATAACCGCGCGATTTTTTCTCTAAAAATCAGTTAATATGACGAGTAGGAAATATTGTGCTGTTTTTGGTTGTATGAATTCGTCAATAACGCATCCAGACATAAGTTTTTTTAAATTACCTGGAAACTCTGAAAGGTAAGACTATAAAATAATTTTACTTACTAGTAGGTAGGTACATAATGTGTGTCTTTTTAATGGATAAGTATTTCGTTTTATCTCACGAAAAAAAAGGTGTTTGGATTAATAAATAAAGCGAATAGAGTAACGGAAAGTTATTGAGACGAGTGAAATAGGTAGTTATATGCGGTTCTGAATGAATCATGATACGGTAGGTACCTACCTACTTACGCTTGTGTTAAAACTTCGGTGCCTATACTTTAAAATTTAACAATAAAGCATTTCGTACGACTCAGTCGAGGCGCAAATATTTTTCGGTCGCAAATTTATAAGCCCGATTTGTTTTTCGAACAAAAACATGTTTTTTTAATTAAATCTACCAATAAAAAAACAACACGCATTTTTATTGAACACTTCCTATTCAATATACAAAGTATTTAATTTACTTATATAAAAAGGATATTTACAATCACAAAACTAAATAGAAACAGAAAGTAGGCAAATGTAATTACAATGCTGGAGACGGGCAGCCCTAACGCATGTTTACGTACCGCGCGGCTGTAGGCATTTATTTCTATCATGCGGCCATTGATTTAAATAGTAAAGATACGGTCGTCCGAACGTTCGCCGAACGCGGTCGCCATACAGAAACATTAACGCCATCTATTAGAACTACTATGAACTACGATGTCAATCGGCGTGGTCTGCCCCTAGACGTAACCTTGTAAGAGCGGGTATTTTTAACCGACTTGAAAAAAAGGAGGAGGTTCTCAATTCATGAAAGACCCACAAATTACTGATTTAAATGCAACAATAACTAGATACTAACATTAACACTTGGTATTGCCGTTTTCTTCAACATTCTTCTTGTTCCCGACGTATAGAAATCCTCCGCTTTGAAGTGTGCGGAACAAACACGTAAATAGCTATTTGACTTAAAATATGGTTCACCACGTTCCTGTCTTATGACACGACTCCAAGCTTCATTTCGCACCGAATCAGTAGGAAATCTGCAAATTAAATACGTATTTTCACTGTACTTATAGATTTTTACAAGTAAGTACATAAAAACACATTTTAATTTGCTTGTAATAAACAATAAAAATTATTTTATACATATAAAATTGATTTTATGATATGAATTATTAAATCTTTTCATTTCATCGGCTAAAACGCGCGCCGCTGCAAAGTTATGTCTAACTTTTACGCGGCTTCGCGTCGTCTTTGCCAAACGTTGAGACAAATACGAAAGAAAATTGTTTTAAATAATGTTAGAAGTTGATATAATATTTTTTTTTAACTTACCGGTGATAAGAAATGTTATCATTTATTTTATTGTGCTTTTTGTCGTAGTTCACGCATCCCTTCACGACACAACTTGGCATTTTTGCGCGTTCTTGTTTAGTTCGCTATAGGGAAGACCATTTTGGGACCACGTTCGAGGCGTCATTGTAACATGCGGTCCACCCAGTCCTTACGCAGTAATATATATGTCAATGCATGCGGCCGAGTTACACTACTGTATCATAATATTACCGTGCCCATAGCCCACCGTCCACACGCTGTGAGGTTCTCTCCCTCTCACGTTCCGCCATCTCCTTCTCTAGCATTACTGCTTCGCAGAAGGAGGTAACGGCGTCCCATTGTCTCGCTCCGGATCATGGCTTGCACCAAGGCCGGACGCGAGAGGTCGCCGCCTCCAATCACCGCTTCGAGGAC
The DNA here is from genome assembly GCA_905147715.2 of Xestia xanthographa. Taxonomy (NCBI): domain Eukaryota; kingdom Metazoa; phylum Arthropoda; class Insecta; order Lepidoptera; family Noctuidae; genus Xestia; species Xestia xanthographa. The sequence goes on along the minus strand of LR990660.1, from coordinate 6,299,658 downwards.
ACGACTTGTATTATATGTCAGTGATTCCATAAATTCCCAGAAAGATAAGGTAGGGGTGTATTTGTACTTACAACACCATATCCGCACTGGGCCCGCGTGGTGGATTATAGCCCATTCAATCTCATAGACAGGAGGCCCGTGTCCCAGCCGTGGGAACATTAATAGGCTGATGATAATGATGAACATAACATAACATCACGCCTGTAATCCCCGAAGGGTTAGGCAGGCATAGGTGTAATTACTAGTAAACCTATATTTTGCCAGTAATGCTTAAGTCCAATGTAATCGAGGTCGAGTCTATTTATTTCCGGTGTAAATGGGATTTAATGATAGTTTTGCTTTAGCATTACTTAAAGAAATTCTTTTGAGATTCATTTACATATTTCCCCGAAGATATAATTTTCCAATGTATCGCAAATATTAATTTGCATGATACAGTTTCATGGCCGATGGGGCCGAAAAGTTCTGGAGTGGCGACCGCGAACCGGAAGACGGCCGGAAGGTGGACCGATGACCTGGTGAAGGTTGCGGGAATCCGCTGGATGCGAGTCGCACAGGACCGGTCAATGTGGCGACACTTGGGGAGGCCTATGTCCAGCAGTGGACGTCTTTCGGTTAAAATGACGATGATACAAGTGGGACAGGATCTCAACTTCAAATTCTTAAGTCAGAAACTTAAGACCGACCAACCTAAGTAAGACTAGACCGCATTCAGTAGCTATGCACACAGAATGTACTAAACCACAAAAACAATTACATCACCAAACAAGACTTACAAAGTCATTCAAACTAAATAAAATAATTATGCAACAATCTTTGGAAGACAAAATTATCTTTGTAACTTTTTTGTCAAATATGAACAAAGCCGTATTCTCATCTTCCATTCACTGCTGCAGACCGTCACGAAGTGGCTGTAGGGTAATTAGCAGATCAGTTGCATTGTCGTGAACAGTATTGTAACAGCGAAAGTTCTGATGTTATGTCAGGGCTATTATAAATTTTGGTACCGTAAAATGTGGTTGGATTGATTAATTTTGAAAGGAATAACCTTGTATTTTTTGCAATTGGAAATTACCCTTTGCTGTTGCGCACTCGGTAATTAAACATACAGTTGACAGCCTTTTATGTAACTTTTACAACCGTAGTCTTTATTTTCAGAAATATTTACATTATTTACATACTATATAATAGAAATAAAAATATTTACAAGTATCAAAAAGGGTTACAGGGCGTCGAAAAATTCGTCCACATCGCTGTCAACAGGAAACGTGCCCAGAAGGCTGGCAGCATTTTACAACCTGATAAATAATTCGTCTATCTAATCTAAAGAACTAATTTTTGACAAATATCTGGATAATCTTTGCAATATTGTTTTTTCTAGTCACTCGTGTCTATAATATTAAACTAAGTTAAACTTAAAACTATTAAACTGAGTTTGACTAACACATTGTATCCTGTAAACGTCCCTTATGCCTTTGGCCTTGGTCTGTTCTGTCTTCTGCTTGTTATGGAGGGAAGTGCAAACTATGTTTATTGAACTAATATTGTTTTGCATTTATAACCTTCCACACACTTCTCTGTGCGGTTTTCTCTAACCAATCATTTACAAACGCATCTAAGTCGACACAGCAGCGTTTTTTAGGCCTCTCTCGGCGACGTGTTTTTTATTCCTCCGTTATTCTTTTCTCATTACTTTCGTTGCAAAAGCCAATACAGTTAAATACTTACTCCAAGAGTCGTCGAGCTTCATTGTCTCGGTGTTTTTTGGTAGTTGCCACACTCGAAAATTTTGTGGCGGGCTTGTTTAACTCGTTGGCAAAATTTAGTCAGACGACTTCAATTCCCAGTCGAAGAAAACAAAATCATACAGCATCATCTCGAGGATGTACTGTTACCATTCACAGTTTACAACATTGTCGGTACTGCGGTCTGTGGTGAAGTCCGTTTGCTTTAAAGCTCAGCAATTAAGGCAGGCCATCATGACCGTTCACTATGGTGGTCTGTAGGGGAAGCTCATGTCTTCTTTAAAATCTAAGCCAGCAAAATATTCTCAAATATTTTGAGAAATGTCTATTGCTATAAAACAGGGTCTTGCTATAAAAACAAACACACTGCTACTGTGTGTGTGTGTGGCTGTTACAGGTAGCTAGCCAGTAAAAGTGAGAAGTTTTAGTCAGTAACTGGGTTGTAGAGGACACATAGACGGCAGAGATGAACCCAAATAAACTGGAAACCAACCCCAATATTGTTGTGGAAAGACGATTTTAGTCAATATTAGCCATGGTACTATGGGCAAAAATATTTATCTTAGTTCTACTCGACCAGTAGCTTCTTTTACATCTTCCCGTAAACTGTGTGATAGAACAGGTAGAACTAATGGAAAATGTTGGTCCCTCGTTAGTTTTTCGTTTTTGTAACACGTTATATCGTAGGACTAGTGGGAACACAAATTCCCATTAGTGCTACCGTAAAATTGTTTAAAGGAACAGTGGAACTAATGGGACATTTTGATCTCACTAGTTCTACGATTTAGTACTACCTGAAATCGTAGGACTAGTGGGAAAAAAAACCACTAGTTCTACCGTAGAACTGTGTAGTAGAACTAGTGGGAATGATCCAATTTTTAGGCAGATGAACCAGACCAACCCAGCCCATTTACTAATCCCACAATGGCTAGACTTTCGCATTCCAGCCGATCTAAGTACCACTATCCCAATCGTCATTGTTTATTCTACTTGACGATAGATTTCATTATTCATCATTCTTCTGCTGTTATTTTGGGGTAAGCGCAGCATGTCCTCAACGCAAACTATGGCTCACCTCCTGTCCTGCACTATATGTAGTTCCACCTGCACTCTGAGGGACCTGTCCGAGGCCACCATCAACGCCGTCGAGGTGGCAGAGTTCTGGCCGGAAGTAATATAATTAAAAAAAATGAGGAAATCATCGACACGACAAAGAAGAAGATCTTCCATACGTATTTCATTCGCATCATCATCATTTCAGACGTCCACTGCTGGACATAGGCCTCCCCCAAGTGTCGCCACATTGACCGGTCCCGTGCGACTCGCATCCAGCGGATTCCCGCAACTTTCACCAGGTCATCGCTCCACCTAGTGGGAGGCCTTCCAACGCAACGTCTTCCGGTTCGCGGACGCCACTCCAGAACTTTTCGGCCCCATCGGCCATCCGTTCTGCGAGCAATGTGCCCTGCCCACTGCCACTTAAGTTTGGCAATTCTTCGGGCTACGTCGGTAACCTTGGTTCTCTTGCGGATGTCTTCATTTCTGATTTCATACTTATCTACATAATTATATTACCCGTTACCTCAGCAGTCACCGCCTTTCTTGCCATATCATGTTTCACACAGTCCATCCACCGTTTCTTTAGTCTTTAGATGACAGATGCATCAGTGAAATCTTTGCAATTTATTTACATCTGGTTAAACTGCATTACCGGCTAAAGGTACAAAGATAATTACATCACCGGTATGCGTAACGGCCGTAACGGGGTGAGCGGAATTCCTAGCGGTGTTTAACATGTTGTTTAGATGATCTAGTGTGGAGTAGGTACTATCAAGGACACTCCCGCCTAAGAACACGATCACCACTAAGCTAAGTTTTGCTTGCACTTACAACATAGAAACGCTCTCTAGCCCCGCCCCGTTGACTTTGTATTGAAATCATGAATGAAAAGATACCGATCGGCTAGGCGGCTGAGCACACTGACGACGCACGCCAAACGAGAGTTATTGTTATTTATTTTGTGCGCCAAAGTTGAGGCTTTCCTAATAGGCCTAAACTTTAAGGGGGCGTGGTTCGGCGCCTCCGCATGATTTAATCGAAAAAAAAAATAACTGATCAGGCAGAAAAGACCACGACTGTACCTATAATAACTTGCAGTTCTTTGACATTCACTAAAATCAAACCTCAATAGTACGAGCATTGGTGGTCCCGAATTACGCGGACCAAGATATGCGCATTACTTTGAGCAATTTATTTCATTTCTCTACTGTGTGGTACCCTGCAAGCTGTCAACAAAAACAGCTGTTTTTGTTCCGACCTGTTGTATTTACGAATATTTTTTATGCGTTGTATGTATGTTGTTTATTTTGTCCTTTTGTATGCACTTCATGTCCCTGCGACAAATCAATATTTTCTCTTGCTTTCAATATTACTTACCGTATTAATTAGTGTACGAGTGCATAATTCTGTTCAAATGTGATTCCGAAGGGGTGGCATGGTGTCCTGAAATAAGCCTTACCGTATGAATTCCATATCATGAAAGTATAAGCCGAATTTCGCCTAGCTTAGGCACCAGTCTCCCACAGAATAAAAAATGCATGTATTGTTCACGAAACCTAGTAATGTACCTATGTATTGCGGCGAGAAATAAATCTTTATTTTTATCTAATCTTATCTTCTTCACTGCTCTCGAAACGGTGAAAAAAAGGTCGTGAGTAGTCGTGAATTCCTACAACCAAAAATCGAAGATATGTGACATCTCAAGTCTGTGGTATTCACTGTTGGCTTCTCTGTTTCCCGATCATTATAATCTAGATCTCTAGAAAGTCCGAGTGAATCGGTCTCTTCTAGGCAAGCGTGCTCCACCCTAAAGCCGCTTAATCGCTTCACATCAGGCGAGTTGAGGCCAAAGTCCAAACGCCAGTTTATTAAGTACTAGCGGATGTCACGCGGTTTCACCCGCGTAGTTCCCGTTCCCGTAGGAGTACGGGTATAAAATATAGCCTATGTTACACAAGGTGAATGTAGCTTTCTAATGGTGGAAGAATTTTTGAAATCGGCGCAGTAGTTTTTGTGTTTATTCATTACAAACATACACACAAAAATACAAATCTTTCCTCTTTATAATATTAGTGTAGATAAAAAACTACTACCCTGCACTGGGCCCGCTTGGTAGATTACTGCTCATTCCCCATCATATGCGGTCAGGCTGATCCTGACGATATAGTATCAGTTCATATAAATCTTGTTTCTAATAAAACAATAGAGAATTAGGTAAAATATAATGGTCTTTCTCATGGAGCATGGAAATTAATGTACCTTTACAACGATTAATGTTGATTTGATTTGATTTGCTACGCTTTGTAAAATTAATAATAATACATGGATGCGAATCTATATGTACTATCGGGGTCTTTTCCGCCTGACCATTTTAATTTTGTTCCGTTTAAATCATGCGGAGGCGCCGAGCCATGCCCCCCTTGAAGTTTGGGCCTATTAGGAAAGCGTCAACTTTGGCGCGCAAAATAACAATAACTCTCGTTTGGCGTGCGTCGTCAATGCGCTCAGCCGATTCGGTATCTTTTCATTCATTTTTTCTACACAGTCAACGGGGCGGGGCTAGAGCGTTTTTATGTTGCGAGTGCAAGCAAAAATGAGCTTAGTGGTGGTCAGGCGGGAGTGTCCTCGATAGTACGTTATGGCTGTTTTTCCCAAAGGACAGAGATACACGGCCATGGTACTCCTATCATTTTGCCAGCTATTTAAAAGTTCATGTGATGGGGGTCAGTATATTGCCTTCAACCATCTTTATTATTATCATATCCAATGAGTGCAATGTTTTCTTTCTATTACTCGGTATATGTGTGGTGAATACACCCCTAATGATTGTTCACAAGGAATTATAAAAAAATATACTATACCATTGTTTAGCGGCGCACAGAATATACACGTAGCGAAACCGAAAACGAAAACCGCATATCGTGTCTCTCTGTATAACCGTTTACATCTCCCAAACTTCGCAATGGATTTCGATGCTGTCATCCACCATCTTTTAGAGTTTTTTCCGAGAGGTTAATGTGCAAAGAAATCTGGATGTTAAAAAAAAATATCTACACTAATATTATAAAGAGGAAAGATTTGTATTTTTGTGTGTGTGTGTGTATGTTTGTAATGAATACACTCAAAAACGACTGCGCCGATTTCAAAAATTCTTTCACCACGAGAAAGCTACATTCACCCATTCACATAGGCTATATTTTATCCCCGTACTCCCACGGGAACGGAAACTACGCGGGTGAAACCGCGTGACGTCCGCTAGTACAAAATAAAGAGGATCCAGAGCATCAGGATTGCACCCCATACGAACCAGGGGCAGGTCGCTAGTATAAACTTATTGGTATTCTTACATTGTAACAGTTACCCGTTTTCATAATAAAACTGTTACAATTTCCGCGAATTAAACAGCAGAAACGTTTCACTTTCTTTGCCATAAAATCATGTAAATTTATGACAAGCAATCACGATGTTAAGGCTGTCGAATGGCGTCCAAGAACGGGGAAAAGAAATGTGGGCCATCTGGCCGTGAGATGGACAGACGATATACTTAGTTGCCATCGGGGAAAAACCTGTATGAGGCTGGCACGGGACTGTGGAGATTGGCACAAGAAAAGAGAGGCCTATACCCAACATTGGGTGAATTTAGGCTTGGATGATGATGATAAATTACGATGTTAATTTATTTATACTTTATGTACAATGGTGGTACTATTTTTTTTTCGAATGGGTAATCATCAAATGACTCCTCCTGCTCTGGGCGGAGCAGGAGGGAGTGTCAGACTTTTACTGACTAAAACCCATCCATGTTCCTTCATCGCCCTTTGTGTTCCGGGGCCACGGTATCTCTTTCGAACAGTCCCGCAACCCCGGACAATAGTGGTACTTAGGCGGACTTAATGCCGCAAGGCATTCTCTACCAGTCAACGTTTGGGTTAAATAGGAAAAGTCATAGTGTTATGGTACAAAATAATGTCTAAAAAAACTTCTTGTTAACGAGAATTTAGATTTAGATATAGATTGATACTAACACACATATTGGTACAGATAAAATAAACTAGTAGATATTTTTACAAATACCAAAAATTAAAAAGAAAATAACAAGAAACATAATAACGAGACTAATAAACATAATTATGACTAGACTTCAAATTGAGAGCTACCGATGTTGCGTTCTGTTCTAACATAACATACAAAGTTGCGCGCTATATCCCAATATTTTAAATGAAAATCGCAGACAGTATCAACAGATGAACGGGCGGCAAATGAGGCTAACCTTTTATTTTTAGGGCTTCCTAAATAAGTTTCCGATTTCATAAGCTTCTTACAAAAAGCAACGGCTCCATTTTTTTATTAATTATGTTGCTGCTCATTAAGAGTTTCTCCTATATCGTGGGTATGTTTAAAAACATTTAAATTCACATTCAAAAACAGCCAGATCCGGAACAAGTACATGTAGGCCATACAAATATTTTTTCCGTTCGGGAATCGACACCGCGACTAGGGCTTGCAATATCCGTTCATTTTTACTATCCGGATAATACGGATATCAATATTTTACTAAACGGAATATCCGGATAATGCGGATAATACGGATATTTTTTAGTTTTTATTCAAAATAAAACTAATAAACTTTTGTAATGCGTTTAAATCAGTCTCTCAAGCAAAATGGCAAAGAAATCATAAACAATACCAATATTTCAAGTAACAATCACTTATGAAAACTAGTTCACCCTCTAAAATTATACAATAAAACACCGATACCGCACAAATAATTTGTATCTATTCTTCTCATACTTAAAACAATTCTAAATAAAAATGAGATCTTACATTTATCACAAAATCCTGATCAAATCAACGTATTTGAAAACAAAATAATTAAATAAATATATCACTTTAAAACAAGAACTGGTTTTAAGTGAGTAGCGACCAATACAATACAATCTTGAAAATGCGTGCAGAATGGGTGTAAGTTTAACTTTAACAAGTGGTCAATGTTGTTATGATCTTTGTCACTAAATTGACATATTCTGTTGTGATTTGTGAAGTGAATAAATAATTTCAAGACTGATTAAATCTATATTAAAATAATAAATAAAGTAATCAGTTATGTACTTTGCAGATGACAGCTTTTTATTTATAATTTAAAATAGAAATACAACTATCCGTAACATCCGAAAAGTCCGGATCATAATGCAAGTAAAATCCGGATTTGAAAATCAGCGGATATCCGGATAATATGGAAATCTGGATATCCGGATTGCAAGCCCTAACCGCGACACGCAGGCAGTCAATCACTCAGCCACTGCGCCAACCGTGGTATTCCTTCACCCAGGGGTCTGTGTCCCAGCCGTGGGAACATTACCGTTAATCAGAACAAGCTTATTCTTAAAATTATACAAAAACACTATTTCTGCATTCACTTTGACAAAACCAGATCACTTTCCATATTTTTGCCAACCCTGTATATATCAATTAAGTAGCAAGATTTTAATGAAAAAATACTTTATTTTTATACAAACTGAGAGGTGTATAAGTTTTCACGCTTTCTCTGCGCTTGCGCCGGTCTGCGTCGTGAGCGCTGTCACGTTTTAAATTTAATCTTTTCAAAATATTGTTAATAATTAGCCGTGTTTTATGTAATTTCACTTCGCGTCTTGTAATTGGATCTGAATCGCGTTAACGACTTTAACCGTGGCAATTTTCAAAGCAGTTATTAATTTAAATTTTTAATTTTTAGCTCGTTGGTTTGTTGTGGGTCTCTCACCTGACCTTGCCGATACCTAACAATTTACTAAAACATCTTGAGAAGGTCGAAATAAACGAACACCAGATTTAGCAAAATGAAACATAATGCTTTAGTATAAAGTTGACATTAGGTTGGTCTGTGGATGGGTGACCACCCATTACATACCGAGTTTCCTCCGTGCCTCGGAAAGCACGTTAAGCTGTTGGTCCCGGCTGTCATTTGTTAATCTTTGACAGTCGTTTCAGATAGTCAGTGGCCCAAAAAGTCTGACAACCAGTCTTTCCAAGGGGTATCGTTTTACCCGGTACTAACTGGGTTATGGAGAATAGATAGGCAGTCGCTCCATGTAAAATACTGGTATTCCGTTGCAATTGGTAAGACTGGAAGCCGACCCCAACATAGTTGGGAACTTTGAAGTGAAAAGCGGAAGTTATCCCATAGGAGCGTGACTACCACAGAACAGAAAAAACAGTAGAAGTCGTATGTGGGCGGGGCGCGCGTACCCCGAGCTTTGCGCTGTTCCGCAAAGTGTTTCCCCCACGCACACGCCACGCACATCAGTCTAGATAGAAGCGTCACAGTGACAATAACTCCTACAAAACTTAACTTAACTTTAAAAAAAATACTAAAATGCCTTATTGTGCTATTCTAGAATGTAAAAACGATAGCAGAACCAAAAATGTATCAAATGGTGGTATATCATACCATCGGTAAGTCTTAATTTGCTTTATTTCGATTAAAATTTGAAAAACATTATTTTATTAGACAAGACAAGTAAAAATAGACTTTATTGTTTACTCCATAGGGTCTACTTTCTTTTAACTCAAACATATTATTCTCGCAGATTCCAACTACGCACATGTCACAGTCCGCTACTCAATTAGAGATTGACGTTATCGATAATGAGTTATCGATATTTTAAACTTCAATGTTCTATGGTGTATCGGCGAAAAATTAACCCTGTGTGCGTTTTTTTTTATGATTCTGAATTAATAATAGGTAGTACATATTTCCATATCAGGTTTGAAATAAGTTTAAAATATGGATATGTGGAATCTATTCGTAATATTCAAACGAGAAAAGATTTATCTCACCTTAGGTCATTCGCAAAGTCTCGAGTTGGTCAAGTCAAGTCGGGAGTCGCAGGGCGATTTCCGGCCACCGTAGGACGGCGAGTGATGATGGGGGGGTCGCCGTCAGATAGGTGGCCCGTATTAGTTTAATAAGTGACCTATGTAATAAATAAGTGGCCTATTAGGTGGCCTATGTCTGAAATTTCATCAAAGTTTGCTAAGGAGTTCGTCGAGCTAAAACATACTTAAAACGAGTGTAGCTGCCGGCGAAATCGCAGGGTTTCATGTCAATAGAACGTAGGTACTAGGTACCCGTAGTAACAAAATATCGTGTAGTTTAATCTGTTACCTTTCCATCAAATAGTATAATTTTCGAAATCAATCAGTTGTATATTAACATAACAATACATTCTTAATTATTCTTTCTATTAATCATAAGCATTATTATAAATTTATAACACTTGATTTCAAACATACTTATGTAACATTCATTTTGAAATTTAAAAATATTTATCGACTCTTGTATTATATTTGAAAATAAAACGCAACGTCGATAAAAAGGCAATGACAGTGGTACAACCCTAGAAAAGGACGAATAGCACAAAAATAGTAATGAGCTCGTTACGGAAATATCAATCTTATTACAAAAGTAATAAAGGTTTATTAAATGCATTTAGTGTAGATTTAGTGTGGACATCTAGCGGCGAGTAGCAGAACTTGCTCGTGAAACTATTCTCTAAGAGCTAATACGTAAATAGAGTAGATAATAAACCACTCTATTTGCATGTGATTATGGTTTATTTTCAAATAAACGAAGACTGATATATTAGTTACCAATCACACCACGCTTTTCTTAGTGTTACGAAATACAATTAACCTGTTTATGTGTTAGTTTGGGCATGGGGTCTCAACCCGAACAAATTATAATTAGTCTTGAAAAAAATCAATAGATGGCAGCATAGGTAACAGTAATGAAATTGACAATCCCTAAAATGCGTTAAACGGTAGATTTCGGCCGAAATAAGATTAGCAAAAATCAAATGTTCACTGTTTAATGCTAATTTATCTATTTACACTCATAAATCACGTTATTTTAACAAAAAAGATAAAGGAGGCCTTTTACTTCAAATCGAACCCTTAGATTGGTAAAGTTGTCAAAAGTCGGCCATCTGTAAATCATTCTGTTTAGATCTATTTGGTATAGATGGCGTTTTACTCAATTTACCTCACCCACGCAACGGAACAGTTTTGTTTGTGTTAGTGAGCTATCACTCACACAAATGAAACTGTTGTCAACTTGAGCACAGTAAAAACTCGAGCGAGATATTTTTTGTGGTTTTATGTACCCATTGTTATTACTTGTCCTTGAACGCAAGGTGCGATTAAGAGAATCTAAACAAATAAATAATATTAAAGTGTCTTTTTACTGAATGAATAATGAATGAATTTAATAATGAATGAAGAAATTTAATGAATGAAACCTACATTGTTTTTTAATTTTTGTCTTTGTCTGCCTGTGTTTCGGCGTTTGACGGGACAACTGGCAGATAGCTGTTCGGAGGCCGCCTTTTAATACATCAATGAAGACTACTTTTATTTTAGAATAATAATTAGGTACCTAAGTCTTCGTGCAAAAAAAATTAAAACCTTTGTCATTTTTAACAAAATAGGTTCGATTTAAATAGTTCGCTGTTTAAATAGAGGTAGGTACTTACTATTTTTGTAATTATTTCACGAAGGTCGAATCGCGGACCGTTTTTCATTCAACGTTTAACATCACCAAACCCTAACATTAATTAAGTATCAAAGATCTGTTTATAACGTCATCTAAAACTAACTTATATAAAACAAAAGTTATTTTTCATTCAACGTTTAACATCACCAAACCCCAAATAAGTAAAAGAGAGAAAACAAAAGTAGACTAATATTTGTAGGTGTAACAATTGATAAAAATCTCCATTGAAAAGAATAAACAAAGCTTTTGAATACAAAAAAACAATTCCTTAGCTTGCTTACGCGCTCTACAAACTTGCACCCATTATACCTACCTACCTACTGAATGCGGTTTTATTGTCGGTTTAAGGATTGGCGTTATATTCTGAGGAAACTATTTACGTCCCAAAAAAAGTGCATTAGGGCCATAGGGCCACGGTAATAGGGCTAAGTTTTGTCAAAGGTTATCGATAGCTCAAACAATATTATTTTGAGCATAATGTTTTAAGTTTGCCTTCTTTATTTAAATATGAAGTAGGTACTTAGCTAATTTTGTCCAAAGTAATCCTAAATTATAAAAAAAATGTAGAAGTTCGATAGTCGTTGTGTTAATAACGAGCTAGAAATAGACCGAGCAGTGCACTGCAAAACGCATAATAGAATAGGTAGGTACTATTATTCTATTTGGCGCCAATAATAATTATTATAGCAAGTAAACAAAAACAATGATGTAGCTACCTAGTACTGTGCTAGTAGGTACCTATTTCCATCTTTCATCCTACTTCTAGTAGGTACCTACCTATTTCATTTTATTTCCTTGCTGCAGTAACTAAATTAAATTACAAGCGATTTGATTGATTTGAGTAGGTAATGAACTAATGATACCTATTTAAGTATTATGAGCTGCAAGCTAGTAAGTACTATTTTCTATTCTGTGCTACAAGTGACGGTCTACTTTATAGCGGCTCGAACCATCTACCCGTAAAGCTGCGCAAATGGCACACTAGTAAATTTATCTTACGTTTTTTGCAGGTCAGTGTCACCTTGTTAATTAAAAAATATGATTCGCGGCCGTAACATGTAGGTATGTTACAGAATTGTAATCATTAAAATCATCAATACAACCCTCTAAATTCATTTAATCCCATTGAATGATCTTTTCATGAAATATTTACTCAATGGGAATGTTTAGACCACTTCAATTATTATAATAGAATTCTGAAAGCAGCGGTAGCCTAGTGGTGGCGGCCCCGACTTACGAACAGTAAGTCATGGGTTCGAACCCAGACAGGCGCATTACTTTGTGTAATTTATTTCATCACCACATTACATTTTTTAACGTGATCCTTATTATTATGAAAAAATTAAATTCTTAAAATGGACTTTATTTTCATAACCATAAAGTTTATTTTAAGAATTTTAAATTTTTAACGAGATTCTTAGTACGATTCTGCTAAAGCGGCCATTTTAGACCCTCTGCTCCCAAAACGGTGAAGGAAAACATCGTGAGGAAACAGGCATGTCCTAGAACCAAAAAATTCGAAGACGTGACATAGACTACCAATCCGCACTGGGCCCGCGTGATGGATTATAGCCCATTCCCTCTCGTAGAGAGAAGGCCTTTGTCCCAGCAGTGGGAACATTAATAGGCTGATGATGATGATGATGATGATGATGATGATGATGATGATGATAATTCTGTAAATACATGCGGTCGCGAATCATACCTACATATTTTGTTCAACATACAGGCTGACACTGACATGCGCATTGCATTGCAAAATAAAATTTCGCGGGCTACCCTGGCGTTTCCTCGTGTCGGTATTATCGTGGTGTGCGTCTTGCCGTATAGACGCTGCTTTTGTGTGCATCCTAGAACATCGTAAACTACGACTGCAGTTTTGATCGTTGAAAAACATGTTAATTGAAGCACCAAATAAAATAATTATTTATTTAAACACGTTAAAACCTGTTTACTTGTTAACCTGTGTACTATTTATTTATTTACGTAGGTGCACATAAAAGTTAGACAAAGATATTTGTCTGCCTAGGGAGCAGAAATTTCTGAAGCTAAATTATCCTTTTACCTATTTAAAACCTGATTGCTTGGAAAACACGTTCGTTTTCAACGCGTTCGTTTCTAACCGCGTATTTAAAATGTAGCAATAATTGAAACGTTAAAATAATACGAATATCGCGGACTTTATTCTCTTTTAAAATATATCACGTACTTTCATAGTATCGATAGTACCATAATTATTTCGACTATGAGTTCTGAAGCACGATTTCCAGACCACTATGTTACAGATGTTGGTTATCAACGCTCGGTTACTGCGTCACAATTAGAATATTTATGTATTAACACTTTAATAATTAGTGAAAAATATATTAAGTAATACGAATTATAATAATATTAAATAACATAAAAATATCACATCAAAAGATTTTCCGTTCACCGAAAACTTGTATTACAGTGGATCAAGATCGTTTCGTCGCCATATTCGCAATATCTTAGTGCGAGCGAGTGAATAGACATTATGAATGAATGTATCGCTTGAGTTGGTCACCGCCCACTCGATGCGTAAAATAGGTACCTAAATTTGCGTAACGTCGAAATGTAAAAGGGCTCCGTATGCATTGAAATACTCAAAAACACATGAAGATTCATTCGCTGGAGCGTGTATATTGCTAGCTCACTCGCACAAATGAAACTGTTTCGCCCACTCAAGACATTTTTAGGGTTCCGTACCCAAAGGGTAAAAACGGGACCCTATTACTAAGACTCCACTGTTCGTCCGTCCGTCTGTTTATCACCAGGCTGTATTACATGAACCGTGATAGCTAGACAGTTGAAATTTTCACAAGTGATGTATTTCTGTTGTAACAACGGCAACAGATAGACCCTTCAAATATTCATACATTATTTAGTTGTGTATCAATTTAAAAATAAATAGTCAAATCAAAATAAAATAAATATTTATGGGAGGCTCTCACACAAAAAACGTATTTTTCTGCCGTTTTGTCTAATGTTGTATACATAATGGTACGGAACCCTTTGTCCGCGAGTCCGACTCGCACTTGGCCGGTTTTTTGTATTATTATTACCTACTCGTCCTTGAAGGCACGGATCATGGTGTGTTGGTGAGAATCTATATAAAAACAGCGCCATCTAGTAAAATCGATGCCACTTTGTATCTATTTATGTCATGTGATGGTAGATGGCGTTGTAAAACTCCAGTTTGTGGCAATTAGTGAGACGCTGGTGCTACTATCTGTTGAAGCAATGGAAAACAAAAAATAACCAGTTCAATTACCTGACTTAGGGAGGTGTCATTTCTTTGTATGGGATTGGGTATCTGTACGAAGTATTATATTATCTGTGGTTTGGGGTACGCTGGTTCCGATACTAATAAAGCGCTATGCTGTTTCTACTGTTTTTTTCTTTTCTGTGGTGACTACTATGATTACAAGTACATATTATATTTCTTAATTGTTTTTACCCGACTGCCGAGAAGTGTTATGTTTTTTCTTTGTAAATGTTTATAAAACCTCGTATCTTCCAAATGGCTGAATGGATTTCGAAGATTAAGGTATCATTAGATTTGCCTCAAAAACCCAAGTTTCCTTAGCCTCTCCGCAGCCAAGCGCGCGGATTTGCAAATACCGTAAATAGTTTAAAAGTAATAAAACAAAATGGCGGATTTTTGGCGCAAAATTAAAAATAATAGACAGCCTAAATTTAAAAAATGGGTTTTTATCTTATGTAGCCGTGTGGTATCCGGCAGATTAGAATAGAACCAACCCATTACACTCCCGGGTTTCGTATAAGGCGACTTATGTCTGAGGCAGAACACCTTGCGCCTCCGTAGACCAGAGAATGGGCAGCAGCGTTTTCCGTTAGTCTTTCATCACTGCGATCACCAATCCGCCTGCCAAGCGTGGAGATTACGGCAAATTCCACCCATCATGGGAGAGGCTTATGTCCAGCAGTGGACGTTATGGGCTGCTGTTGTTGTTGTCTTATGTGTCGTATTTCGTAAGCATTCATTAAAGAAATGTTATTTTGATCTTACAAACAGACATCAATTTTATTTATTTGTATAAAAGATCTGTGTCTTAAGTGTAGCTAGTCAAGCGTCAAATCTAAGCGATTTTACATTCTTCCTCAGTTTTTCACTGGCTCAGTAGCAGATTGTTTACTCCTAATTAAAAGATCTATGCTAATTTGGTTACATTCCGTCGTCGTGCAGAGAATAAGCTAGTTTCCACCATAAAAAATTGCAAATTTATTTAGACCGTCAATTAGAGTATTGGAAAATAATGGATACGTATTTTTTGTTTTTGTAAATCAATGAATATTGACATAGATAAAACGCATCAAAACTCGGTAGTGGGGGCTCGTGACGTCACAACGCACTAAAAATTATAGCACGGCGTGACGTATTGAGAATTTTAAAAGCGTCGTATCTTCGTCAGTTTTGGATAAAGTTACAAAAGAAAAATTACGTGTCAAACATTTTTTTGATAATCTAACTGACGGACTTAATTACATTTTTTCAGGACACAAGCTTATTAACAAGTTCGGGATTATTAAAGTCATTAGGAAGTTAAAAATGTGTCTGTATACGTAAAAAAAATAACTTCACGCGTGTTTGCCACGACGAGTTGGGCAGAGGTGTTACTGTTTAACCATAACTGTTAACTAAGGTACCGATAGACGGCGTTGTTAGTTGAGCGGAAATTTCTGAATCGCGATGCTAAGATTTTCCTGCGCTTAACTAGGTATAGGTACATACTATTGGGATAAAACGTATCCTACGTGCTAACTAATCCAGGTTACAAACTATCTGTGTGCAAAATTTAATCCAAATCTGTTCAGTTATTTTTGCGCTTAACTAGGTATAGGTACATACTATTGGGATAAAACGTATCCTACGTGCTAACTAATCCAGGTTACAAACTATCTGTGTGCAAAGTTTAATCCAAATCTGTTCAGTTGTTTTTGCGTAAAAGAGTTACAAACATCCATCCTCACAAATTTTAGCATTTATAATATTAGTAAGAAGTAAGTTTTTTTTATCAAGTTATTTTTTTACAGTTTTTTACTCGCCAAACTTTACAGTTTGATGGCGAGAAGCGCTCGTTTATCATACATAACCTAAAATTATAAAATTAACTTAAAATCGAATATATCTATACTAACATTATAAAGTGTTTGTTTGTTTGTTTGTTTGAACGCGCTAATCTCTGGAACTACTGGTCCGATTTAAATGATTCTGATCAGATCTTTCATTGTTGGGTAGTCCATTTATCGAGGAAGGCTATAGGCTATATAACATCACGCTACGACTAAGGAGGAGTGGAGAATAAGTGAAAAATGTTGCAAAAACGGGGAAAATTTGTTCCTTTTGAAAGCTTTTTCTCTCTTATGTGACGCAGACGAAGTTGCGTGGGTCAGCTAGTATTATATAAAACTTACTGCTACATCTGTCTCGTAAAATTAGGAAGTTGGGATCGTTCACAACTGGACAAATAAGACTCTCGATCAATATTGTTTGAAATAACAATCCTGCTCACATTTAAATTTACCTACCAACGTATTGGTTCTTGACCACTTTCAACAATAAAACACTCTTTAAATAATGACTCAAGTCTCAAACACTCGTATCCGTGAAATGGAGTAGGTAGATATTACACCTACTGCTTCAAGTGCAGTTGTCGACTTTCAAAAGAAATCTAATCCAAACACTGTGATTGCTTAATGCTTAGTAATCGCGTCAAAACTGTCTCTAAGTTTATGAAAGTTGCAGCCGTGTTGGCTTAGATGTTTGAGTAGCTTGTGTGTTTATGAATAGAATAGTAAAATTCTGTCACTTACGAGATATCTTCCGTGATTATTGATTGTTTTGAGCCCCTGATATGAAAATGAAATCTTTATTTGTAGACATTGGTTTAAGGGTGTTACAATAGGTATAGCGAGTCCATATATGTTTTGCGTTAAGGCGTACAAATCAAATCCATACTTATAGTTATAATAATCAATCATCATTTTTTTTTAATTAAAAAAAAATACATGTCACTTAATTATACGGGTACTAACAATTTGATTTTTAATAATATAATTTAATTCAATGTCAAGTTTTTACAAATTTAATAAATCGGATGTATCAGGTCTAGTATCTTTCATTTAAATAATAGTTAATTGTATAATAACATTTTGCTACTAGAAATTCGAATAATAAAATTTGAATAATCACGGTGTTTCCTGTAGGTGACAGCATGAGTTTAGTTCCAAACCGTGAAAGCTTAAAGCAGGGTTTAAAATAGTATATTTTTATTTAACATGGACATTAGTGTGTTCATAAAAAAATACTGAATAGGCATGTTTTGCTATGGCATACAAATATTTATTACTTTTTTTTACTGCCTCGTTAGTCTAATGGAGCTCGTGGCTAAATAATAACAGCCGCTCGGGTCGATCTTTAGGTTAAGCCGTGCTTGCCTAGGTTGGTCTGTGGATGGGTGACCACCCTTACATACCGTGTTTCCTCCGTGCCTCGGAAAGCACGTTATGCCGTTGTTCCCGGCTGTAATTTGTAGACCTTTGACAGTCGTAACGTAACAGGTAGTCTAGTCAGTGGCCCAAAAAGTCTGACAACCAGTCTTACCAAGGGGTATCGTGTTACCCGGTACTAACTGGGTTGTGGAGGTTGGATAGGCAGTCGCTCCATGTAAAATACTGGTGTTCGGCTGCATCTGGTTAGACTGGAAGCCGACCCCAACATAGTTGGGAAAAGGCCGACAGATGATGATTTCGTTAGTCTAGGGGTCGCTAACACGCCTGCTAAGTATGCAGTCCTGGATCCAATTCAAATATTCTAGTTATCGATATAAAATATGGTCTAAAGGGTGTGAAATGACCCTTAACGAACCCGAAAGGCACTTGTTCTCCTCGTCATTGCGATCATTTTTTTACAGAGATATTGGGGGCCAAATTTCCATCTTTTTCACAAGTTTTTTTTTAAAATATGTTTCTAATGTAAAAAATTACATTAAACGCCTCCACTACCCTCGTATTGAATCTATCTATTTATCAGCACAATGTTTTGAATGCGTTACATTGAGTACTACCGTAAAACGTGATTCGACTCCTGCTATTGTTGAAGTCGGTTAAAATGTAGCCTATGTTACCCGGGTCATAATAACGAATCGACTGACACCTTATTCATCAAAATCGGATGAATAGTTTTGGCGCTACGGAGGAACATACGTTTACATACACTAGCTTCTGCCAGAGCGGCTTCGCCAGCGTGAAGTTTGATAATTGTCCCATGGGATCTTACTATCGGAATAAACAGTATCCTTTGTGTTAATCCAGGTTATAAACTATCTGTGTGCAAAATTTCATCCAAATCCGTTCAGAGTTTTTGCGTGAAAGAGAAACAAACATCCATCCATACTCACAAACTTTCGCACCTATAGTAGGATACGTGACTTTTTTATCACTTTTCAAAAAAAAATGGTATAATAGGTGAACGGAGTAGAAGCAAATGGCATAAATCAAAATCAAATCAAATCCAATCAAATCATTATTATTATTTCTTTTTCATTTTGATTAAGTATTATTTTTTTTTAATTTTCATACTGTTTTTTTTTTGCGCAAAAAAATCAAAAAGATTTGAAATTCGATATTGTTCACTTTTTTTTCAAAATTTCTCTTTCTTTGTACCAATATGAAAAGTTTACTTGAAATTTGTAGCGGTTTTTGATGATGGACCAATTTCTTGTAAGCTGTGTAAAAAATAAACTAAAAAAAAAAGGCTAAAGGCTTATGATTGCCAAAATCATTACCCTTGACATTTTGCTTCGTCGTTGTCGAGTAAATACGGGTGGCGGCCGACGCTAGTATGTTGTAACTCCAACAACCCTTCCCGCCATAACACAGTGTACCAGGAAATGTTACCGGGTAGCCAGCAGGATCCCGTTACGTTCACGTCACGGCCACCGCGCCGGCTCGCGTGT
Source organism: Xestia xanthographa (assembly GCA_905147715.2). Classification (NCBI taxonomy): domain Eukaryota; kingdom Metazoa; phylum Arthropoda; class Insecta; order Lepidoptera; family Noctuidae; genus Xestia; species Xestia xanthographa. The sequence continues at coordinate 6,280,303 of LR990660.1, read as the reverse complement.
TATGTAACTATCCGGTAAATCTTGCTCTAGCTGTACCTGTGTTTATTATATACCTACTTTATGCTACAAGGAACGTAATATACAACTTTATTAATTATTGTAATTGCCGGCCGCTTGAGAATGTAGAGTTTATTAAACTAAGTTCCAATTACCATCCAAATAATATGTAGTTTTTGTAGATAATCAAATTTATGTTACACCCGTATCTATAAATAAGCGATGGTGATTACTTGATTAAAAGTAATTACTTAGGATGCAATTTTATTCTGTAGTTTAGTAATTGCTTGAAGTTATAACTGTCAAAAGTTAGAATTTCTTAGCTTTGCTTTTGATTGTTCTTACTTCGTTCAAATTCTTGTCTATTGCCTAAAATAGTTGCATAAATAATTACTTAACTCAAGTAATTACTTTAACTTTACTGCCTATATACAGACTTTTACTGACTAAAACCCATCCATGTTCCTTCATCGCCCTTTGTGTTCCGGGGCCACGGTATCTCTTTCGAACAGTCCCGCAACCCCGGCAGGCATCGGTCCTTACGGACCCCTTCCTTTTTGCTGACTCTCTTTGTAGCGCGTGGAACACGAACGCGCCGTCGACACGGCCTGTCGTCATGAGACGGACGGACGGCGAGCTAGCCCATAGCTCACCGCCCACAGGCCCGCGCCTACGGTGGCCGGGGGCCACGTGGTGGTGGCCCCCGACGCCCGGGGCGTCTCCCGGTCGATCCTCACAATGGAAGCACCCGGGCGTTTCCTCCCGCCCGATTCGGTGCAGGAACCTCCCGAACACTCCGTGTCCGGTGAGGACCTGCGTCAGGCGGAAGGTGAGGACGCCGTGGCGTCTCTCAAGCCACTCCTCAAAGAGGGGACTTATCGCCACTATCGTGGCGTGCCCTGGTAGACACGCCCCTGACATTTCGTTTTTACAGCAACTAATAAGTAAAGAAAATGTGACCCACCAAACATTACAAGTATACGTTTCTTATGCGTTATTTCAGAGTGTGAGCGTGATTTTCAGTTAGACAAACTAATAAATTAAAATGTTCTTCTTCAGACTTGCATGCATTATTTACTATCCTAGTTTTGTCCTGAATACCCGATAACCCGAAACATCCACTCTAGCATACTTTTTACATTTTTAGTGAGTACGCACACTATTGTTATTATAATTTTTGTCGTCTTATGTTGATTGTTTAATTGAAATAATACTTTGAGTTTGAGTATATAATGCTTTGTAAGATTTATTTACGAAAATTTTGCTTTGAGCCTATGAAAACGGCAACAGACAGTAACATCTTTGAGATCTACGGAACCGTTGTCATCGTTTCGATCTCATAATATGTAATCGTACCTTTTACCTTCAGTGTGCGCACAGCTAAAGACGAAAAAGCAAGCACAGTCTCACTTGCGCAATAAATCTAATCATTACAAAACTAATTATTAATCTAACAACATTGTTGCATACAAAAAACTTAGGTTTTTGAAATTGATGATACCTATCGCATTTGTAATTCGTCACGATTACTCAATGGTTCTGTAACGCAGTGAGAATCATGTTGTTTTGAGAAAGTTTCACAAGCTTGTGTTAGTTCAGTCTTAGCTTCTGTGACACGCTTCACTTTGACCAGACATCATGTGTCATGCAATCTTTGATTAAGTAAGACTGAAGGCTTCTTAAAAAGTATTATTTTAATCTTATTTCAGAGTGAGAAAGATATCAAGACGTCTAGGTCCGTCTCTTTCCCACATTAAAGTGACTATCATTAAAGTAATACTGCTGTATTATGCCGTTTGTAGTACAGGCACCTGCATAGATATTCACAAACGCTTCGATTCGATTTCGATTCGGCTAGTCTTATGTCTATCTTTTTTTCCATTACGAAACCGAGCGAGATAGACTTGCGACTTTCCGAATCGAAGCGTTTGTGAATAGCTATGCAGGGTCTAGTTTTATGTATTGTTTTGGAGCAGGAATCAATCAACATAGCCTTGGCCTCTCGGAATCTATTAAAGATTTTAATTAATACAATATCTCAATACTTGCTTCTTCATTCGTTTTGCAGAAGAAACGTTACAGCCAAAACTTCATAGTTCTTCAATAAATCTAATCCATTGGACGCATATAAATTCAAATTCGCGTTCGAAACGAAAACTGCAAAACGAACTGGCAAAACAATTCAAATGCAGAAAAGCCTTGAAACTGTTACTGAAAACATCCACCTAATACCACAAGTCTTGAACGTTATGTCATTATGAAGGCACATAGGTAGCCAGTCAGTTACATAATAAAAATATACGGTGGAATAGGACATCGAGACACTAACTTATACCATGGAGTATACGCTGGTAACCCTGTAGAAGCATGTACTGCATCTGTGGTAAAAGATTGTGCCTCTACGTCCCTTCTACCTTCTATAAGAGTATAGTACTATTCTGAAGCTAAGACTAAACTAACACAAACACATTTTAATCCTCAAAAATCAACTTCAAAAACCTCCCCACTAAAGATAGACTGTGCACGCTTTAACAATCCAAAACGACTGGTCGATTGGCAGAGGTGTGCGCAGGTACCGGAACGCGACGCAGCTGGCAACGTGATCCCCGCCTGGAAGCGCCAGATGCTGGCCCGAAGAGCTGCGGAGAAAGCCCGGAAGGACCTGGAGAGGGAGCTGGCGGGGGAAGCGGAGAGGCGAAGGGCGGCGGCGGTGCCTGCCTGGAAGAGGCAGCTGCTGCAGCGGAGAGAAGAGGCTGAGAACAGGTTGAGGTCCGTTTTGTATTAGATAGGGTGGGACGCGGATAATATTGTTTGAAAGAAGGGCTAGTTTTAATAATAGTACGAATAACAACGTCTAGCGGCAATAGGCTTGTGTCCTGAAAAAATCTACTTAGTCCGTCAGCGTCAGTTAGATTATCAAAAAATATTTGACACGTATTTTTTTTTCTTTTGTTACGTAAACTAAAATTGACGAAGATACGACGCTTTTAAATTCTCAATACGTCACGCCGTGCTATAATTTTTAGTGCGTTGCGACGTCACGAACCCCACTCTCGAGTTTTGATGCGTTTTATCCTCGTCAAAATTCATTGGTTTACAAAAACAAAAAATACGTGTCCATTATTTTCCAATATTCTAACTGACGGACTAAATAGATTAGGTTTGAAAACTGGGAGCTTTTAATTCAAGGCTATAACATCGAAGATGTATACATTCGACTTTAGAAAAAAATATTGCAAGAACCTTTTCTGTTTTACTTTTTCGCCATGACTCTAACCACCACTTTTATCGTTCCAGAAATTCCATATACACTCCTAAGGTTGAAGAGCCGAACCAGAACGGGGAGTGGCGAACTTACCCGAGCGGGACGCAGCGAGCCGTGTCCATCGACAACATCAGCATGTGCTACGATACTCCTGCGCAGCACATGCGCGCGCCTTCAGAGGCCAAGATGTCCAGTGATCATTGTAATGGTTTGTAATTAGAGGATCTTTTATTTTACGTTCGTTCAGTCTGTTGTGGATGAGCAGTGGTGGCTAAATATTCGAAGAAATGTGACTTCTACCAACCCGTACTGGGCCTGGTGGATTACAGCCCACTGCTTCGTCCAGCCCCCATCACTGACAGGATCACAGGAAGTCTGTGTCCCAACAGTGGTAAAATAAATTAGGATATTTAGTAAACAACTGCTGCTTAGGCATCTTAAAGTTGTCTGATAGATACCGCTACAAATGTTTGTGTGAGAAATGATAATTATGCAGAAAAAAAGGAGTAAATGATAGTTGTGCTGATGGATGCTTTGAATAGTAAACGGGTCATGGAGATAATTACAACAAATTATGAGAAAAATTTGGCATTTTGATCTCCAATATCTCCGTAACTAGAAGGTTCCCAGGTATGGTCAAGTACAAAAAAAAAATGATCGCAATGACGGGGAGAACAAGTGCCTTTCGGCTTCTTTATATACACTTTATTTAGTAAGAATTTATTGTATGTTCAATATCGGCAGTGTGGTAGCGTGAGGGCTGACAAGGTAGAATAGGCTTGTATCCTGAAAAAATCGAATTAGTCCGTCAGTTAGATTTTCAAAAAATATTTGACACGTATTTTTTCTTTTGTTACGTATGCCAAAATTGACAAAGATACGACACTTTTAAAATTCTCAATACGTCACGCCGTGCTATAATTTTTAGTGCATTGTCACGTCACGAGCCCCCACTCCCGAGTTTTGATGTGTTCTAACTTTGTCAATATTCATTGATTTACAAAAACAAAAAATACGTGGCCATTATTTTCCAATACTCTAACTGACGGACTAAATAGATTTGCAATTTATTGATGGTGGAAACTAGCTTATTGGAAGAAAAAGACTTTTTGCACGAACAACAAGTTTCATAGAACAAGAGCAGGAAGTTTATAATGATATTGTTTTTTTACTTGCAGGTCATTCCACATCTAACGGCAAGCATGAGGACGAAGAAGACGAAAAGGCAAAGATTATACCCTGGCGAGCACAACTGCGTAAGACTAACAGCAAGCTGAACCTCCTGGAGTAGACCCTCCTTCAAGAGAGGGAGCGGAGTGCGCCCACCACGGGAGTGGCGCCGCGTGTGGACCGCGCGGTACGACAAGGCCTTACAGTCCTTTCACTGTTAACAACTGTGATCTTTGTGCTCATAGAAATAAGAATGTTTTCAGATTGACAAATCTGTCAAATTTACAGCGCTTTATTTTCGTGAGCATAAGGTGCAGGACTGCAGCTTTCAGAGTTAAAATAATCGTAAAGGACTATAGCTCTAGCGTTATCAAACATAGTCATAAATGAAGAAATAATGCTCAGTGGGTTTCATAGCTTACGAGGTTTTAATTTATTTAGGTTAGTTTTTGTAATTATTGCTATTTATTATCTTTTACTACTTAAAGGGAATTTTAAGAATATCCGCAATTTATATGAGGAAGAACAACACAGGCCCAAAGTGACACACTAGTAAATGCCGCGCGGTTTCACTTGCGGTTTCTAAAGTAAGGGAAAGATATTTTAGTCACAATTATGTCGCTGCAGTTGTAAAGCAACGCCATTTTAAGTTATGTTCGTTGCTCGATATAAATATAAACTTAATATATAACGAGTCCAAATAATTATAAAAGTGATTGATAACCGAAATTTTTCACACGGAACAAAGATGGGAACAAGATTTTTCCGAGTCGATTAAGTAGAGTTAGACTAAAGTAAATAATTCCAACAATATTTCATCTTTAGTAATATGTTTTTATATTTAAAAAAATATGTTTGCATGTTTTTGTTTATTATTTGACGTTAACTTTTATATATTTTATTTTTCAACTAAATTTTCATACGTATCTGGTGGAAATAGATACGTATTTTAAATTTAGCATATAAAATTTCGTTAACAAGTAAAATAAATAATTTATGTAGGTACTTATTTTTACTGTAGTCATGTAAAAATGTAAATCTACTTAGAGATGGTTCTAAACAAGTTTTAAATATTCTAGTTATCGATATAGAATATGGTCTATACTACTTATTTTAAGTCTCTACGGAATAAATATTGTGGGAACATCGAAATCATTTCGATCAATAATTATAATAAGAGATTAAAGCTCGATAAACTTTTACCGTCAAATCTCGTATACAAGGTGTAAATGGACCTTTTACGAAGTAGTTAACCAAGCATTCTGTACAACAAACTATAGAACTCTACGCAAAAATTATATTGCTGGGAAACGACTTTTTTTTTTGTTTTTTTTGGAAAATCACGTTTTGCTGTAAAACTCAATGTAATGCAATTAAAATATTGTGCTGATGGATGCATTGCATAGTGCAGAGGTCATGGGGTATTTAAAGTAAGTACAGTTTATAACATAACATAACATTAAAAAACAAACACACAACAACATTAACATTATACACACAACATACCAACAATAACAACAGCATTATACTACACACACATTACCACACAACACACACATGTAACATAACACAACACACGCGCACACAGACATTATTTAACATTATATATTTATAACATTAAGTACTTTTGTAAAGTTGGAACTTTGACCCCCAATATCTCCGTAACTAGAATGTTCTCAGATATAGGTCCAGAACAAAAAAAAATCATCGCAATGACGGGGAGAATAAGTACCTTTCGGCTTCGTTACATCCATTAGAACGATATCAATTTGATTCACTTGAAAACGACATTTAACATAAAAGAAATACTTTTGCTCAAACTAGATAATAAACTTTATAAAAAAAATCGTCAATTTGACTTTAATTTAAATAAAATGTAAGTCTTCATATGTAAGATTTCATTTCATATCAGCCAGAATTATGGATTTATACGAAAATATACTTTATTTAAAAATGTATGTAAGGTTATTTTTTTTTTATAATTATGCAAGTGATACCAATGTTGCAATATTAGTTTATAAGCTTAAAAGTGGGCTTCTGCAATAAAATTTGTGTGACCCACTTTTTATTATATCTACGTATGTTGATTCTATTCAGTACTTCTGAATCTTATTGTAATGTTGTTAAATAAAACGCTATTTGCTTAAAACTTGTTTTATTGCCGGTTTCACATCATTATCTGCCTAGCAATTTCTCAACTATGATAGGTTCGACTTCCAGTCTAATCGGATGCTGCTGAATACTAGTATTTTACATGGAGCGACTGCCAATCTGACCTCCACAACCCAGTACTGGGTAATACAATACTCCATGATAATGACGAGCGACCTTACAATCTGGTAGCTGTCACTAATGACAACTGTCAGTCACCACGAATGGCGGGAAGTTGGAAGGTGAAGCGTACCCTGGACTGGGAATACACTAGTATTAACCCTATTCAAAGGTAAAATTAATCTAGTACTAGTACCTACCTACCTATGCTTTCTTGAAATTGAATTCGAATTCAATTTCAAGAAAGCATATATGTAGGTAGGTACTAGTTTCGAGAAAACCAAATTAAAATTAAATTATACGATTTTGACTAATATCTCGAAAACTAGAGGTTCAATTTGTTTGACCTGATCTTGACTTTAGCTAAAAGGGGTAACGGAAGACCCCAGAACAAAACCTAAATGCTCCAAGCTGTGGTTGGGAGGTTGTGGCAAAGATTGACTTTTGACACCAATTAATAGCTAAGTCTTAAGTTAGTAAATCCAAAAAAAAACATTTTAAAAGAAATAGGAGCCCACCAGCATCGGGAACAGGGTCTGAGCTGCCGGTGGCCAGGGCTCTTGAGAGAGGAACCTCGTAACAAATACGTGCCGTATCCAGAAGTACTGCATCGGAATCAAGATCTTGATCCAGCTGCCAAGCGAGAGCCTCCTCAGATGTTGTTCGAGGCTATAATTAGCAGTAAGCCACACGACTATCGGCACAATAACTGCTGTACTGACGTCCCACATGTCGACAAAATAAGGTGTCAAAAAATTCGTCCACATCGCTGTCTACAGGAATAGTGCACAGAAGGCTGGCAGCATTGCCACGTTGGATGGCAATACTCTTTCTTCTATATTTAGGGCTGAAAGAGTATCTAGAGAGTACGGAGCCACCAAATCGCTGCTGAACAATATCCTGCCCCATGTCACCTTCACTGTAAGTTTTGAATTCTACACGTAAACATAGACCTTTTTGAAAGTAGAAAACTGGAAAGAGGTCTAAAACATGGGTGGAATTGGTACTTAACTTTAGTGGAAATTATATTTTTCTTTCACCTCCGCTATTATTTTCTCTTTAATTTCGTTGTGAACTTGTGATTAGTTGTGATCCAAGACAGTCAAATCTCCACGAGCTTCATTGCCTCATCATTTTTCTGGTGGTCGCCACTGTTGATTCTGGCGCACGGATTTGCAGTGGTTGTGTAGAGGGGCAGGCTTATCCCATAAAAAATACACGATGAAGCAATCTAAAAAATTGCATTAGTCGTAAACGTGAATTTAAAACATTAGGTATTACCTACTAAATTTACGTAAACTAAAGCAGTTTTATAGAGACCGTAAAATGTATCGGAATGGGTTACAGACTTAGTCATGGTTTTTTTTGTAGTGCCGGTTAGAGGTACGGATTTTATTTTACTTTATTATTAAAATGAAAAGTTACTATATTTGGATCTGTGTGAGTATGTTATGGTCAGTTATGATTTGATCTTTTTCCATGTGGAACATAGAATGGTGTTGTAAATAGGCGAGACAACAAAAAAAATCTGATTAGTCCGTCAGATAGATTTCCAAAATATATTGGACACATATTTTTTCTTTTTTTACGTAAACCAAAATTGACGAAGATATGAAGCTTTTAAAATTCTCAATACGTCACGCCTTGGTATAATTTCTAGCTACTTCTGACGTCACGAGCCCCCACTCCCGAGTTTTGATGCGTTTTATCTTTGTCAATATTCATTGATTTACAAAAACAAAAAATATGTGCCTATTATTTTCCAATACTCTAACTGACGGACTAAATAGATTTGCATTTTTTTGATACTGTCGTCATGCCTCAAAACACCACGTCAGGGATTATCCGTGAAGGGTTAGGAAATGATGTACCTTATAGTATTACAGTACCTTATAGTATTATAGTACCTTATAGTATTATAGTACCTTATAGTATTATAGTACCTTATAGTATTATAGTACCTTATAGTACCTACTCTCGAGTTGTCTCCTCATTTTGCCAGTTATGTTTATTTCGTTACTGACTGGTTAAATGCATTACTTATGCTATTCCCAGATACTTTGAGAGACTGCCGCTGCCAAAGGCTAGATTTTCAGTTGCTATTCTTGGCGGAAACCCTTGGTGGAAGCTAAATAGCTATCCATGCTATAGTTGGTGCCAGTTAAGATCGGAATACCGGTCGTTGCCCTTTCGCTAATATCTCTTCCTACGAAACAAAACAAATGAACCATGTATCGGTTTTCATTAGAAAAAATGTTGAAGATCACAGATGACGATTCAAGACTTGAACAGGCTTATTTTTGGATTTAAAATTTAAAAACTTTAATAAATGTAGATGGGTCAATGACCGCTTTTGCAATCTTAACTGGCACCAACTATAGCTATGTTTTTTTCTTTACAGTTCCACTATTACTATGGACATTATTGATAGCGTCAACCAGCTCTGACAAAATTAAGGCAAATTTGACAGATACAAGATTAATAACAAATTTTATAAGAAAAATTGTAATACCTTACTTAGAAACCAATCAGCTTTTCAATGGCAAGCTGAGAGACAATACTGCAGATGATAAAATATTGACGACTCAGGTTGAAAACGCAATTAGACAAAAAGTAATGAAACTGAAACCGATGCTTCAAGACAGAGAACACATAATAAAACCAAAAATTAATGTAAACTTAGACGAAAACGATAAAACAACCTTTTTAGAATTGTTGTTTGGAAATGATAGGAAAAGTAACTTAAGAGACACTCAAGAGGAAACAGACACATTGGATAGTAAAATAGAAAAGTATAAGCAGATACGGGAACAAATAACATTCTTACTACACAAAGAAAAAACTTCACATTCAACGAGTAAGCTGATAACAAGAACTTTGGACGACATGCTAGCTCTGCTGATAGAAAGGAAGTGTCACTGGAAAAATTTAAATACAGCAGATGTAACGAACTATCTTCTTAAAAAGTCAGGCATCACGGAAGGACAATATAAATTAATGTGTTATTTGAGGCCCGGCAAGCCAGATATTCACATCTCTACCGGCCATGGCCAATCTGAGCACAACGCCCAGGTGAAGTCAACTGAAAAAACTGTTGCTCGAAAAAATGAAATGAAAGATAAGAATCTATGTGATCCTTTAATAATTTGTTCCGAAGAATTAATAGATTTCTTAAAAAACACTTATCATTACTTGAATAATACCGCAGTCAGCACCTTTACTAATTATGGGGCTATGTACACTATAGAAGAAAATTTATCGGTCAAAAATGACGTTAGCACAGAATTAGAATTTTTAAGCAATTCAGCAAAAACGAAAGTCCATCAAATATTCTTGCAAGAATTAGAACACTTCACGCTAGATGAGAATAAAGATAAAACAAAGAACATTGCACATCTCAAAAACTTCATAAAAGTTACAGCAGCTCATATTAACAGCAGCATTGGCATGCTTGTAGGTGACGAATTGGGTGCTAGACGTAAATTATTTTTAACAATGAAAGATGATCTCCAAGTTAACCTCAGACTGGACATGGATAATTTAAGTCGACTATTAGAAACTAACATTTGTAGGTTTCTCGTCCTTTGTAATCGTGCACAACGCAGGAATAACATATCGAATAAACTTTATGTCGATGTAACTAGTAATACTGTACGTTCGATCGGCACCATGGAAGGTATATTTAGCAGTGAAAAAGGGTCAACGGATAAGTTTTTTTAATAAAAAAAAAGAAAATCCTTTTTATTATTTTATTGTGTAATAAGTACATAATAAGTTAACGGAAAATTATGTAATCCGTCATTGTATACAATTCCTAGGAAATGTGTACAAATTCCTAAAAAAATATAGGAAATCTATGATAGGGTTGCCATGCCATCAGTCCCGGTACACCGAGACATGTCACCGGTTTGGAACTTCTGTCCCGGTCGTCCCGGTTGATCTGCAAAATGTCCCGGTATTTCAATTGCAACGTGTAATACGCGTACAGCGCAGAACGACCGGTGAGGCGGCGGGCCCTGCCGCCGTCTTTAGTAGCTGCACAGTGGACTAAAGAACGTAATCGCCCTTACGTAGACACGGTTGAAAGCATAATTCAATGCAAGTTCAATTACAAAATGACATGTTCAGAGCTTCATAAGTAGGTATGTTATGGGCAAACCGAATTAATTAAAAATATCATAGCAGTTTCACTGTGTAGAATCTACATTGTGGATATATCTAATTTCTAAAGTTAAAATGGTAACAAGTATGTTTTTTTTTTCTTTTATATTACATGGATATTTACAGTTACTTACTGCTAATGTCCCGGTCAGTACATAAGCTGGTATGGCAACCCTAATCTATGATGGACTAGCTGACCCGCGCAACAAACGCCTTTTAGTAAAAGATAGCAATAGCCTAAATTAAGAGATGACAAACTAGTTGAAGTATAAACTAAGTTAGAGATGACAAACTAGTTAATGGTCCATTAACTAGTTTGTTATCTCTAACTTAGTTCATAGCTATAGCCGTCCTTTTCTCGGACTGCCTTTTAATAAAAGATAGCAATAGCCTTTTTTTTTTTTTTTTTTTCGGATGGGAAATCATCAAATAACTCCTCCCGCTCTGGGCGGAGCAGGAGGGAGTGTCAGACTTTTACTGACTAAAACCCATCCATGTTCCTTCATCGCCAAAGGGCGATGAAGGAACATGGATGCCCGGAACACAAAGGTGTTCCGGGGCCACGGTATCTCTTTCGAATAGTCCCGCAGCAGATAGCAATACTTAGCCTTATTTATGTTTAGTTTGTGCACAACAGAATCGACACCAATGACAATTTATTTGATCTTGCAGATCAGATACCTATCATTCAAATAAGATTTTACTAAACTAAGCGCAAGTTTACCTAGTCCGTATCGTCCAAGGTAAAAAAGTAATTTTATGATTTACCTACACCATCAAATGCCTTAGATTTAGTGGGGTTGGTTGTCCGGATTGGACATTTTGCGAATTGGATATTTTGCAAATTGGACATTTTGCGAAATGGACATTTTGCGAATTGGACATTCTGCGCCTAAACGGTCACAAAATATTCCTATGGCGTGACATAAGACACTGCTTTGTCCCCTTGATGAATCATCATCATCATTTCAGCCGAAAGACGTCCACTGCTGGACATGGGCCTCCCCCAAAGGAGGGTCTTTGCCATAATCGCCACGCTTGGCAGGCGGGTTGGCGATGATTGATGAATATCTTCTAAGTATTGATATATTGATACACACCCCTACGTTTCGTGCTGTCGGTGGTGCCTGTTTCTTTGAAAGATTTTATTTTTATTAAAAATGACACAATGTTGTTGACCCTAATTTTGATCAAATGCAATGTCAAAGCAGTAAAAAAATATCACCAGGATTTTCAAAAATAAACCAAACTATAGAGCCAGCAATGCCAAAAATTGGATCAGAAGTATTGTAGTCGTAAAAATACATTTACAACGGTTCTGCGGCACATACGAATACATACACTCAATATTAAATTATATCGCAATTTTATGAATATCGTAAAATTAAGCGAAATGGGTGCCAATTCTTGATCGAAGGTTCCAGATTTAGTCAAGTTTAAACTATCAGATATGGTGGGAATATGGATAGAACATTGTAAGTACGTTACATTATATTGCTTGAGCATAATATTTCCGTTCTGCCTTTGGCCTTGACCCTTATATTGACAGTTAAGATAATGCATGTAGGTGATTGATAGAACCTCAAATAATTTCTATTTTTGTTTCTACTACTCGATACGCTAATTCAAGTTTCGTGAAGGGTAATTTTCTTCTTTTTGTAATCTTATGACAATTTTAAAATCACATTTATTTCAATTCTACTATTATGCGCAATTAACTAGGCGTTCGTTTCAAATGCCTTGGAAAAACAAGACTATTAGTAAATTTTAATCATCTTGTGATAAAAGCTATGCTTTAAATTTGTTTACAGTGACACTTTTTCTATGGATGGTTTTGATAATGTCTGTAAGTACAGACAAAATAAAGGGAAATCTGACAGATGCACATATAATAACAAATTTGTTGGAAAAAATCTTAACATCGCACATAAAGAACAATCAAGTTGTTGATGGCATGTCAAAGCAAAATACTATATTTGTGCCCTTAGTAACAACAATTGAAATTGAAAAGGCAATCAAACAAAAAGTAAAAGAACTGAAACCGATGCTACAAGACAGCGATTCCAATAATAGTGCAAAGAGAAGAACACAAAATAATTTGAAAATAGAAAGAAGCGATGAAACAACTATTATAGAACTCGTGTCAGAAAATAGAAGGAGAGCTATGTCAAAATCAGGTCAAACTAAACAGTCAAACGACACATTCAAAAAGAAGATTGCAAACTACAAACAGTTAAGGCAAAACATAACGAAATTGCTAGACAAAGTAAAAGCTGCAAGTTCAGCCAAGAAGCTGATAACAAGATCATTGGACGAAATGTTAGATCTATTGATAAAACGACAATGTCAGTTAAATAGTGTAGATATAACAAATCTCCTCAAACATCTAGTCAAAAACCCACGCAAGTCAATGCCAGAATTGACTAACATAGGCTTGAATATGCTGAAACAACTGCCCCCTTTCAATGAAGTACAGTTTTACGACAAAACCGGAAATATAAACGAAATAAGCGACGACATATTGCTTCAGTTACTGTTACCTATAAGTAAACTGATCGACAAGTACAAATTAAGTTGCATCTTTGACCAGAAAGAAAATGATGTTACCAAAGACAAACCCAAGGTTATTCCACTCTCCCCCACAGCTTTTGATCTAGACAATAATGCAAAAGATCCTTGCGAAAGTTTCATAATTTGCACAGAAGAGCTGACAGACTTCTTAAAAGTAACTTACGATACATTGAAAGTAACTGCCACCAACACCTTTAGGAATTACGTCTACATGTATCTTAGGGACATAAAACACGAAACTATACGAAATATGGATACAAGAGATACTGTCACCACAAAATTAGATGCTATAAGCAATGTTACAGAAACGAAAGTTAAAGAAATATTCATAAACGAATTGAAGAGCTTTACGTTAGATAAACATAAACGTAAGACTGATAACATCTTCTACATCAACAATTTCTTAACAGCCGCAACAAATAAAACTAAATTTGGCTTTAAAACTCTCTTGGATCGCGAAATGAGTGCTTTGAATAGCACATTTAAAACAATTAAAGATGATCTTACTGTTAACTTGAGACAGGATATGGATAATTTACGTGAGTTATTTTCAACGAAAATTTGTAGTTTTTTCATACGGTGCAATAGTATACCAAGCAGGACTAGAAGATTCAGTAATCGTCGGTCATTTATACCAAGGGATGCTGAAAATATTTATGTTAAAGTACAACGTAGTTTTGCCGACGAATTAAAGGATTCTTTACCACGGTTTGGTGAGCAGAACTTGAATTCTGTACGAGGAGATATGACCACTCGGTCAGGAGGTAACAGTATACAGTTCGATAGGATTCATCGAAGGATGTATGGTTATGGAAATGTTACTAGAACTTCTATTCGGACGACTACTGCCACAGTAGGTATATTCAGCAGGGAAAATAGATTGAATGAATAGTTTTTTTTTAATAATGTCAATATACATCAAAAAAAGTTTGCGATCACTTTGAAAAATCGAAATCTTTTTTGTTCCGTTTTTATAAAAAATAGTTTAATTTTTAATTTCAATCAGGGTATTTCTATTAAAAGAAAACACACAACAAATATTTTTTCTTGATAAAGTTCAATTTAAAAAATGATATCAACGCTAGTGATCACAAACATTTTTTGATGTGCGTACCATGGAGGTAGGAAGGATTCCTTATTCAGAGGTGCGTACCTATTGTTCCGATACAACAAATACAAAAACTTTATTGCTAAAAATACTACAAATAGGTTTTACATTGGCCCCAAACTAGACAAAGCCTGTATCTTGGGCACCATACAGACCGAGGCTATAAGTACCATTGGAAAAAAATAAATACGAACTTCATTGGATCAAGCACATTAAATTACACAAACAACAAACAAGTTGCACAAGTTTATCAATGTTCAAAAAATCTTGTTTATTTTATTTGATATGAAGATAGAAAAAAGTTTGAAAAGAAATATTATTAAAAGTAAGTACCTACGTTGAGTTGGTACGAGATACGAGTGCCTGTAGCATCATTCATAGAGGAAAGGTAAGCACAAGCCCAACACTATGCTTTAATTTAAATATAAAAATAATGTTAATAAAATGTTTTATAAAATAAATACAACTGATAATGTACATAACTTTGTCTTATTACTGACCGACGCAGGTTCGCAGGTTGGTCACTTATTATAATGTGTAGGTAAGTATTTATTTATTTGTGAAATTATTCAAGTAAAAATACGTTATAGTTAGGTAAACTTCGAAGTTCCGCTGCTAGGTTTGGCTAGCCAAACCTCAGGCAGGCTTGACAAGAAATCAAAGTCCAAACCAACAGCCTTTGACTAACGAACTTAATTATGTCTAATCTTAGAAGAGAATAACTTGGACAGTCCAACGCCGAAACTCAAACTCAACTCGACGTAAAAGTTCAAGGTAAATATCTTTATTTTGCAATAAGGCGTAGGCAACGGGCTCTTATTTCTATTTGCAGGGTTTAAAGTTACCTTACACGAAGGGGATGGCAAGGTCTTAGTTCGCTTAGGGACTTCGTTCGCTTAGGTACTTCGTTCGCTTACTCCGCAAGTTTTTAGAAGAGGATAGAGAAGAGGTGATTTCTTTAAACTTGAACTGATATTTCCTGTTATTTCTTGCTGTGTTACCAAAGAGATTTAAAAAGAATATTTGAATGTCTTTGTGTATTACCAATACCTACACCAGGGGTCACCAATTAGTTTCACTCGGGGTCCGTTTTAAGAAATTATGTTATTTTAGAGAAAAAAAAAAAAAATAATTTACATATTTGCGTATTTTTTACATAATTAACATTATGAAAAATGCCATTTTTTTTGTTGCGGACTATCTGTCTTGCTCTTGACATCAACAAAGCTAATGCGGGGTATACATTTTTATTAAATTACGTACTCTGAGTACAAGCTGCTGTGTACTCGCGGTCCGAACAAAATGGGTCGGCGGTCCGGATGCGGACCTCGGTCCGCCATTTGGTGACCCCTGACCTACACAGTTAGTGTGTATATTTGGTGCAAACGGCCATGATGCGCCGAAAAACTGTTCTCCAGTTTGGAAGGAGTTTTGTGTTGTTAAATTTGTTAAATGGTAGTGCCTCCGCTCCGCAGCCGGGGCCGGCTGCGGCGACTATTTCTGTGAGTTGGCAAATGTACATTAAAAAAATATTATAACTCATTCATTCATTCATGGATGACGAATGAAATACCACTCATTCGTTGTACCACATCATGCCATCTCCAGGACAATTTATTCCATGCATGGAACTGACAAATACAGTTTGGCAAAAAAGAGTCCGACACGGTGACAGTTGAGACTGCAAATTTCCTACCTGGCAATACCGCGTTTTATGTCAAACTCGGCAATGTCATTGGTTGCGTAGAGATAATAATAATAATTAAATCTGCAATAGAAAGGCTAACTATCAAACGGCAATACGGAGGGAGAGGCCTAATTGATATCCATAATCTTTGGCAGAAACAAATAACTAAGTTAAAAACATTATTTCACAGTAAATCTCGCACAAGTAACATACATAAAGCTATAGTAATGAACGACAACAAGCTACACTTAGCCTAAACGAACAGACAGATACACAAAACACCCCCATGATCTTGAACAACCTCATATAGACACACTAGCATCAAACAAATGGCTTAAAATAGGTTCTCTATTTCCGGAAACCGAAGGTTTTATTATTGCGTTACAAGATCAGATCAAAAAATCAGATCTCGTAGAAAAATTACAGGAAATACATCATAAAAGACCCCACGATAACTAACGATAAATGCCGCAAATGTCACAGCCAACCAGAGACCATCCAACACATCACAGGAGCTTGCACAACTCTCACACAAACAGATTATACTCACAGGCACAATCAGGTAGCAAATATCATCCATCAAAACCTAGTACTCAAACATAAACTCAATCAAGACTCAAACACTCCTTATTATGTCCCACAACCAATTCTAGAAAATACTACCCACAAACTCTTTTACGATCGCGGCATATTTGAAGCGTGGGAATATGGAACCCTAATAGGTTTGAACAAAATTCACCAACACTTTCATAAAAATAATTTATTAAAAATAGGTCGCGGATTTCAAAGGCCCGTCATAGGTTTTTCCTTCCGACATATGGAGGTAGGCGCGTCAAGTACTGCCCTGGCTTGCGCGTAGCTGTATGGACGCTGGAGCCGAGGAGCAGGATGCAGGACCCGCAGGGTAGGTGGTAGCGGTGCCGGATGCCCGTAGAGGCGTCGCCGTCGTTGGATGCCGGATGCCGGTGGAACCGACTCGTCAGTTGCGAGTGTCGGCACCAGGAGACGCAGCAACGGCACACACGGGTTAACCCCGGAGGAAGAAAATCCCGAACTTTGGTCCCTGGAATTTATGTCCAGTGGTAAGCGAAGGGTTCTCTGCTTATCCTCTCCTGACGGTGACCACAGCAGCGTAAGCGCAAGCGTAGGGATGGGTACTATTGCGCTTAGGGCGTATGTGTGTAGAGGTCACCTTCAGAAGCGGAGTTTACAAAGAAAAAAAAGAAAGGAGGAAAAAAAGGTGTGAAGCACTTTTAAATTAATATTTACACATACCTACATAAAACATTGATGTAGCAATTAAGGTTTGAGTACAATAGTTGAAATAGTAGCTAAAATGATGTCTATGAAAAAGATGATGAAATAATTTTGCACATCATTGACCTTGACATGACATTTAGAAACAAGCACTGCGTGAATTTGTCAACACTTAGCCACTTACCCGATATGGGGAATTACACACTGAAGTTATGGTTCCTTTATAGAACTTTTTAAAAAGTAAAATTATAAAAAAAAGTTTTGGAAATTCAGTAGTCCAATCAAAGTATAATTCGCGAGGCTGCGCATATGTCGTCTAATATGTGTGTAGACTGACCGCGCGTAAATGACGACTGGCCTCTGCAGGCATGCGAGCGTGGTCGACGCTCGCGGCGCGCGGAGAATGATGGAGTGGGAAAAAAACTGGTTTTAGGAACGCGAGCGAGTGAGACAAAAGTACAGGCGCGATCAGGTGATTTGGTCGGCCGGTAAACGATATTAAAATGACTTCTGTTTTATTTGTTTACGTTTTATCAATTATGAACTAACAACGTTACAATACCCCCGCGCGCAATCAAGGATTTTTGTCATCTCTTAAAATGAATAAAAATCCGCATCAAGAACTTGAGTTACTATAGGTTTACCTTTTATAAGTCATCTTTCATACTTCTCGCTAACATAAACTAGCAGCAGTTATTGTATTCTAACGATACCAACATAACTGACGCACTATAACATAAAAATATAGGTATCTTGTTTTTCTCTAACTAGATACCTTACCAATAAGTGTTCCAATAGAAGGTGGAATATATGCGAGAGGGAATGCAAATCTTGATTCGTAAAATCAAAACTAGATGTGAAAAATTCAAAATAATATATATCGAAATATAGAGGAGAGAAAAAAAATGCTATTTGATTTTATTTTTGATAATAAGGTATACTAGGTATAGGGTAGTTTTTAATTCTAAGAGTTATTGTTATATTTAGAGTAAGCAATTTATGTAAGTTACTATTAGACTAGACTTGTGTACGTAAGCCTTATTGTGGCCTTCCTGAAAAGGGTAACACATTGCCCATAGTCTTCCTTAAATTTATCATCACATGGAATGCGGCTAAGCCGGAGATATAAATGATTAAGGAAATTTTGAGTACGCAGCAATGTATTGCAGTAATGACGTCGATTCTAAAATGACGTTAACCTTCTCAAGAACATCCAGCACACCATTCAGGTCGTGCGTTAGTTCAAGAGACTAGTGTGAATATCCCCTGTAGGAAATAATAGTCCACACTTAGTTACTAGTTTGCGCAACTCCTGCACTGTGGCAGCTGGTGATTCACCCTTAATAGCAACTTCATACTCGGACTTTTGAAGCGACATGAACTTCACGGGATAAGCCATTTTAACAATAATTTAAATTAATAGCAAAGAGGAAAAAAAAAATTTTTTTTTTTTTTTTTTTTTAGAAGTGTGGGTAAGTGTTGAACAATTCCGTATAGTGAAAAAAACAAATAAGTACTTAATACTCCGTCTGTTACAGTTTTAAGTTAAATTTAAGTAACGTATTGTTGTTTTTTCCACTTATGTAAAGCTAGCAAAAAAAACTAAGAAATTTGGTAACTAAAAATAAAAAAATAAAAAAAATGCAAAATAATAAAATTTGCAACTAATGTGTACGCAGAACTAAATAAAACTAGCTAAAGTGAGAAAAAAAACTTTGTTAAAAAGAAAACTTTTTTTCTGACTGTACTTAAGAATTAGCAACGTCAATAAGTAACGGTTAAAAGATATTGAGTTGAAAATTTAATGTAATGAAAAAAAAAATTGCAACTTATATCGTGCGCTGACTGTACAACAAGACAGTTACAAGTTTTTGAGCATGACTGTACTTAATAAGTACTCCAAAACTTAATAAATTTCTGTAACGTACACTTTAGTTACGATGCAACAAAAAGAAACAAGAAAAGCGTTAAAACAATAAAAAAATGTTTTGCAACTGGTGTGAGGGTACAAGTAAATTACAAAAAGATAAGAATAAACTAACGATCCTAATTTTGGCGTTTAACAACAAAAAATCACAAAGATTAAAATAATACAAAACTAAATTTAATCACCCTGTATACAAAACCAAAAAAAAAAAAATGTAGACACTTTACAGTAATTTAAGTGTCGACATAAGACAAAGATGATAATGTCTATAAGTTAGCCAGTACTTACACCCGGCACTCAAACCCTTCAACCAGCACACAGCAAAAACTGCTTACCGGAAGAAAAAAAAGAATGAGGGTAGTACTTCCCCGGGGCGAGCCGTTACTATAAGCTCTACTACTACAAGAATGTTGAACATACGGTATTCATGAAAAAATAAAAAACTAAGTGAAAAATATGTTGAGCACCCGGTATATATAAAAAAAAACACCCTGTATATCAGGCAAATTAAAAAAACAAAACTAAACTTAACTCTTCACACCAGTTGCTGCACACGAAATAAAAAAAAACAAAGCGTTATTACAAAAAACAACGAAACACAAAACACACAAAACACCGAAAAACACCACTACCTCCATAAAACAGAAAAAAACGTATGACCATGAAAAAACCACGATATGGGCGCCAATGAAGCGTGGGAATATGGAACCCTAATAGGTTTGAACAAAATTCACCAACACTTTCATAAAAATAATTTATTAAAAATAGGTCGCGGATTTCAAAGGCCCGTCATAGGTTTTTCCTTCCGACATATGGAGGTAGGCGCGTCAAGTACTGCCCTGGCTTGCGCGTAGCTGTATGGACGCTGGAGCCGAGGAGCAGGATGCAGGACCCGCAGGGTAGGTGGTAGCGGTGCCGGATGCCCGAGAGGCGTCGCCGTCGTTGGATGCCGGATGCCGGTGGAACCGACTCGTCAGTTGCGAGTGTCGGCACCAGGAGACGCAGCAACGGCACACACGGGTTAACCCCGGAGGAAGAAAATCCCGAACTTTGGTCCCTGGAATTTATGTCCAGTGGTAAGCGAAGGGTTCTCTGCTTATCCTCTCCTGACGGTGACCACAGCAGCGTAAGCGCAAGCGTAGGGATGGGTACTATTGCGCTTAGGGCGTATGTGTGTAGAGGTCACCTTCAGAAGCGGAGTTTACAAAGAAAAAAAAGAAAGGAGGAAAAAAAGGTGTGAAGCACTTTTAAATTAATATTTACACATACCTACATAAAACATTGATGTAGCAATTAAGGTTTGAGTACAATAGTTGAAATAGTAGCTAAAATGATGTCTATGAAAAAGATGATGAAATAATTTTGCACATCATTGACCTTGACATGACATTTAGAAACAAGCACTGCGTGAATTTGTCAACACTTAGCCACTTACCCGATATGGGGAATTACACACTGAAGTTATGGTTCCTTTATAGAACTTTTTAAAAAGTAAAATTATAAAAAAAAGTTTTGGAAATTCAGTAGTCCAATCAAAGTATAATTCGCGAGGCTGCGCATATGTCGTCTAATATGTGTGTAGACTGACCGCGCGTAAATGACGACTGGCCTCTGCAGGCATGCGAGCGTGGTCGACGCTCGCGGCGCGCGGAGAATGATGGAGTGGGAAAAAAACTGGTTTTAGGAACGCGAGCGAGTGAGACAAAAGTACAGGCGCGATCAGGTGATTTGGTCGGCCGGTAAACGATATTAAAATGACTTCTGTTTTATTTGTTTACGTTTTATCAATTATGAACTAACAACGTTACATATTAACCGACAGGACCATTCACTACAATAGGCCAGATATAATCCTACAAGATAAAGTGAATAAAGTCACATAACTCATAAATATAGCAGTCCCTAACACACATAATTTACAAAAAACAATCATCATTTCAGCCGAAAGACGTCCACTGCTGGACATAGGCCTCCCCCAAGTGTCGCCACATAGACCGGTCCCGTGCGAGTCGCATCCAGCGGATTCCTGCAACCTTCACCAGGTCATCGGTCCACCTAGTGGGAGGCCTTCCAACGCAACGTCTTCCGGTTCGCGGTCGCCACTCCAGAACTTTTCGGCCCCATCGGCCATCCGTTCTGCGAGCAATGTGCCCTGCCCACTGCCTCTTAAGTTTGGGAATTCTTCGGGCTACGTCGGTAACCTTTGTTCTCTTGCGGATGTCTTCATTTCTGATTCGATCGCGCAAGGAAGCTCCGAGCATAGCCCTCTCCATTGCCCTTTGGGTGACTTTAAGCTTTCCGATGAGGCCCATTGTGAGCGACCACGTTTCGGTCCCGTATGTAATCACTGGCAACACACACTGGTCAAAGACTTTCGTCTTGAGACACTGCGGTAGGTTGGACGAGAAGATACCGCGCAATTTCCCGAACGCAGCCCAACCGAGTCGGATTCGACGATTGACCTCTTTCTCGAAGTTAGACCTACCTAACTGGACCGTTTGTCCCAGGTACACATAATCGTCTACAACTTCGAGTGTAGAGTCTCCGATCTTGATAGGAGTGGGTGTGACATGGGCATTCAACATGACCTTAGTCTTGTCCATGTTCATTTTTAGACCCACTCTTCCGGAAGCTCCACTGAGGTCATCGAGCATTGTACTGAGGTCCTCCATGGTCTCAGCCATTCAAGGCTTTAGAGATCCGTCTATTGAGCTGCCGGTATTTACACGCCTCGTCTGAAGACTGCAGGATCATCTCACACCGCTCCTTCATGAGCTTGAGAGTGTGATCGGAGAGCCTCTTGTTCTGATCTGTACGACGCGCCTTGAAGAACTTAGACCCGGTCGTATGGACAGTTTCCACGAACCCATCGTTGTGTTCGTCCACTGAGCTTCCTAGGCACTCGAAACGGTTCTGGAGTTCAAGCTGAAAGCTCTCGGGGTTTTGGATTTGGATCTGTGCTGGACGGAGCGTAGACTTCATCAGTCGATACCTTTCAAGCTTGATATTGATGTTCAATGTGCCTCTTACCATGCGGTGATCGCTCCCGGTTTTCACCGAATTGATCACAGAGACATCATTGAACATTTGCTTCTTGGTTGACATGATGAAGTCGATCTCATTTCTAGTTGCACCATCGGGGCTCTGCCAGGTCCACTTCCTGTACTCACGCTTTCTGAAGAAGAAGTTCATCATATAGAGGCCCTCCTTCTCCATAAAACTAGCCAGTTGGTGACCCCGGCGATTCCGATGTCCAACTCCAAATTGCCCCACCTGCAGCTCATCCCCGTCTCGTTTGCCCAGTTTCGCGTTGAAGTCCCCCATGACAACTGTGAAGTGAGTTTTGGAACCATGCATGGCTTTAGATATATCCTCATACATGGTCTCTACTTCGTCGTCGGGGTGTGCCGAGGTCGGGGCGTAGACCTGTATGACCTTCAGCGAATATCTTGAGGATATTTTGAGTAACGATTGATTTTGAGAAACGATTTTTTCAAGGTCAAAGTCATTGCTAGACCTTTATGAACTTGGAGGGTTGTATTGATGGTTTTGATGATTATAATTCTGTAACTACATACGTTTTACAATCGCGTCCAATATTTTAATCAACATACAACCTAGCACTGGCCTGCAATTTGCCAAAAACGTAAGAAATTTTGAATTTCGGGGGCTACCCTGGAGCATCAGCCTTAAGGTAGCTTAAACTAGCCAAGGACACGGTAATATTATAATACAGTAGTGTAACTCGGCCGCATGATAGAAATAAATGTCCACAGCCGCGCGGTACGTAAACATGCGTTAGGGCTGCCCCTCTCCAGCATTTTAATTACATTTGCCTACTTTCTGTTTCTATTTAGATTTGTGATTGTAAATATCCTTTTTATATAAATAAATGAAATACTTTGTATATTGAATAGGAAGTGTTCATTAAAAATGCGTGTTGTTTTTTGATATACCACGTCTTTACTTTGAATTATGCAAACTAACAAAACACACATGTACCGAAGTTTTAACACAAGCGTAAGTAGGTAGGTACCTACCGTATCATGATTCATTCAGAACCGCATAAAACTACCTATTTCACTCGTCTCAATAATTTTCCGTTACTCTATTCGCTTTATTTATTAATCCAAACACCTTTTTTTTCGTGAGATAAAAGGAAATACTTATCCATTAAAAAGACACACATTATGTACCTACCTACTAGTAAGTAAAATTATTTTATAGTCTTATCTTTCAGAGTTTCCAGGTAATTTAAAAAAAACTTATGTCTGGATGCGTTATTGACGAATTCATACAACCAAAAACAGCACAATATTTCCTACTCGTCATATTAACTGATTTTTAGAGAAAAACAACACACCGTCCGTTCGACACTGCGGTACAGCCGTGACTGTCTGCACCCCGAGCGCACCCCGAGATCGAGGCGCGTAGGTATAGCTCGCGTTTAGTCCCTTTGTATGAAGTTGGAGTACTGTATTATAATATTACCGTGCCAAGGAGCTAAGAACAGATCATGTTTTTCCAAAATAATAATAATAATTGATTTTCTATAACTTCAAGACACATTACATCAGTGTGGTCTCAACCCCTGAACTAGGACAACCTGTATGACAGGGGTTGAGGTTTTGCCGGTTACATAGATCTGAGTGTGGAAGCTTATACAGTGCTTACTGCAACTACTTACTGTATAAAATTAACTAAAACTAAATTTATGTCTATTTTAGAAAATTGACTTAAATAAAAAAAGAAGATTGAGATTAAATTACAGAAACTAGGTAACAAAAGACAAAATGGAAGGACGATAAGATAAAATAAAACAAAACAGGGCACATTTTCATAAAATAATATGGATTGGAGGTAGCGTGTGTGTGGTGAGTTGTTTGTTGGTGTGTGTGTGTGTGTGTGTGTGTGTATGTGTTATGTGTATTTGTCACTAGGTTAAAATACTGATAAGGGTTTCAGTGTCGTCGAAGCTATAGTTTTCCAGCTAAAACACTATTTCCTTTTTTATCTGGAAATTACTCACATGCTTAACGAGTTTATACTGGCTAAGTTTGAGATAGAGGCGTGGTGCCAGGCTGTTGTAGTGCTTTTGGGCAAACTTGCTCCTTGCGCGTGGTACTGGATAACTGTCAGTTCTTTTGTTAGTACATATTTGGCATGTAGGGGACCGTAAGACGGTGATATCTCCGTAGACACTCGTAGATAAATATTTTTCAATACACTCCTCGAAAACTGGTCCATAACGCACTACGATTAGGTACAACATGCAATATATTTCACACGTGTGCGATTTTTCCCACTTTGCCGCACGTGTGCGGGAATGAAAATTGCCACAGATAACCTATACTTAGTCCAAATTGGTTCAATGCCTATAGTCTGAGGTGAATGTTTTATTTTAATTTCGGCAAAGCACTACGCGTCTTTAAGGTGAATGCTTCGACCAGCCCGCGAAATTCAAATTTTCTTACGTTTTTGGCAAATTGCAAGCCAGTGCAAGGTTGTATGTTGATTAAAATATTGGACGCGATTGTAAGACGTATGTAGTTACAGAATTATAATCATCAAAAACTTCAATCAGCAATGACTTTGACCTTGAAAAAATCGTTTCTCGACCTTTATGAACTTGGAGGGTTGTATTGATGGTTTTGATGATTATAATTCTGTAACTACATACGTCTTACAATCGCGTCCAATATTTTAATCAACATACAACCTAGCACTGGCCTGCAATTAGCCAAAAACGTAAGAATATTTGAATTTCGCGGGCTACCCTGGAGCATCTGCAGCCTGGCATAAATAATTTTTGAATATTAAAATTGTGTTTATAAATAGAATATCATAGATAAACATGATTATTAAAAACTAATAGTAACTTTTATACACAAATTAACATTTATTTGTGTTCTGAATTTCAAAAATCCCTACTTCCCTACTATATATATATTATATATTTATATATTTTATATATTTATATATATTATATATAATTATATATTATATATATATTATATATTTATATATATATATATTATATATATATATATATTATATATATATATATATATATAGAGATACCATCACGGTAAATGTTGATCTTTCAAGACGTACGATCAGTTAAAAGTTGATCCAAAAACAAATGTTGATCCGAAGGCCTTATGTTGATCCATTACGCTTTTTTTCATACCAATGTGGCTCCAATCGGATCAACATTTGACATTCTTGTGACGTCACTCGACTGAAAAGTACGCTTGTCAAATGTGGCTCCAATATACAAATCCGCTCCGATAAATGTTGATCCGATTCAAACGGACCAATCACAATGAAGCACTTTCTTACTTCCTCCGTGATTGGCCGACGGTGGTCACTCCAACGTTGCCGTTCCGCTTACTACAAATCTTCGTGAATTTTAGTACAAAGATTGCTAGCACGCCGGAGACGGACATAGGCTACTTTTTATCAGCTATCGAGGGTCTGCAGTACCTGACGTGGAACATCAAGAGTCCAGTTAAACTGTACGAGATACGGAAATTATGCCTTTGTAAAAGTTGTTCATCGTGATGGGCCGCTTCTGCTGGCACTTAGAAATTGAGGACCTGGAGTACCTGATGTGGAATATCAAGAGCCCCATTGAGCTAGTACATTAACAACTCACAGTATTAGAGCTAATAAGGAAGTCGGTTAAAAAATAAAAAAAAATAAAAATTAAAAAACCTGACTGCGTAAAAAATAACTAATAACTTTAAATAAAAAACTTAAAAGAATAAAACAATTCAGGAGACCGGACATATTGACTGCAACAGTCGGGACCCATATTGGATGTAATGTCTAGATTATTTAATGGGTCCCGACTGTTGCAGTCAATATGTCCTCTTTTCAGTTTTTTATTTAAAGTTATTAGTTATTTTTTACGCAGTCAGGTTTTTTAATTTTTTAAATTATTTTTTTTATTTTACACTTTTTAGTTACATCATATCAAACCATTTCAAAATCCTCATGATGAGCCCTTTATCGAGCCGTCTAGGCTGCAGAGCGCGCCAAAAATTTGAATTTGGCGCTAAAAAACCGCCATTTTGTGTCTTGATTTTTTTGATATACCCAGTGTCACTTTCACAGTAAATACGAATCTAACGACACCTCTCAAGCTAAAATCCATCTAGTCGTACAGGCTGCAGAGCGTGCCAAATATTTGAATTTTATTTAGGTACTTTTATTATACTACTTGCTGTTGCCCGTGGCTTCGCCCGCTTGAAGTTCGGTAACTGTCCCATGGGATCATACTAAAGGGATAAATACATAGTTACATGTTAATTCAGGTTATAAATATGATTCAGGTTATAATTATGGTTATAAAATTATGTGCCAAATTTCATAATCATCACCATAATTATAATCTATTTATTTATTTAATCATCACAATCACCATCACAATCACCATCACTGTCACATTCACCATCACAGTCACCATCACCATCACTATCAAAATCACCATCACCATCACTATCACAATCACAATCACCATCACCATCACTATCACAATCACTGTCACTATCACCATCACAATCACTATCGCTATAACAATCACCATCACTATCACAATCACCATCACTGTCACATTCACCATCACAGTCACCATCACCTTCACCATCACTATCACAATCACTATCGTCATCACTATCACAATCACCATCAATATCACTATCGCAACCACCATCACTGTCACATTCACCATCACAATCATCATCATTATCACTGTCACTATCACAATTACTATCACCATCACTATCACAATCACCATCACCATCATTATCACCATCACTGTCACATTCACCATCACAATCACCATTATTATCACTGTCACTATCACAATTACTATCACCATTACTATCACAATCACTATCGCAGTCACTATCACAATCACCATCACAATCACTATCGCAATCGCCATCACAATCACAATCACCATCATCGTTATCACAATCACCATCATCGTTATCACAATCATTATCATCGTTATCACAATCATCATCATCATTATCACAATCATCATCATCGTTATCACAATTATCATCATCGTTATCACAATTATCATCATTATCACAATCATCACAATAAATCAACAATAACCCTGTAATGAAGTCGAATCCGCCATCTTTTGGATCTCAAAATAAATGCCATATTCGTAATCAGCACCCCTGATAATCTCGAAATCGACACACATATTGATTTTTAGACATTTTAACCCCATCGCACCCCAACGTTACAGGGGATGAGAGTATTTCAGGTCCACCACATTAAATCTTAAAATCGTTTATTTTGTAATACACCCGACCCAATACACCATACAAACAATAACCATGTTGATTTTCAGACTTTTTCGCCCCATTTCCCCCTTTAGGGGTTGAATTCTGAAAAAACCTAAAACACAAAATAATGTTAACAACTCATATATCAATAGGAGTATTCTTGTGGAGTTTCGAACAAAACACACAGTACAGCTAACAGCTAACAGTCTAACTAATTTTGTTTCCCCATACAAACTTTCGACTCCCGTTTCACCCCCTTAGGGGGTAACACCTTAGGGGTGAATTTTGAAAAACCTTTCTTAGTGTACCCCTAAATCTCATTAGGAACCTATGGGCCTAATTTGGAATATCTAGACTCAGTGGTTTGGGCTGTGCATTGATTTTTAGAGTTTGTCACCCCAATACCCCTCTTAGGGGCTGAATTCTGAGAAAACCTGAAACCTGTTTCTACTCATTTATCAATAAGAGCACTCCTGTGAAGTTTCGAATAAAATAGTCTAACTAATCTTGTTTCCCCATACAAACTTTGGAGCCCCGTTTAATATAATAAAGAATTTTTCAAAATTTATCCCTTAAGGGGGCTTAAGGGATAAATTTTGAAAAATTCTTTGTTATTGCACTCCTAGACCACATAAGGGACCTACGAATCAGTATTATTTTATTTTTATTTATTTATTTATTAATCAAACATTGTAAGTAAAATTATAAACTAAGCCCCACAAAACCGTTGTAATGGTTTGACTGTGGGGTCGGTGAGTCTCTTGACACTCATACATAAACACTACACTAACAAGATGGAATAAATTTCCGACTACATATTTTTGTTAGTATTCAGTATTAGTAACAATGGTGCTTAGGTACTAAGTTAGTATTGTTAATATAACCATATATAATATATAACTTACACTAGCACATATCTAAATAATATTTTTTTAATTTACTTCTAAATCTATTTTTATTTGTTTCACTCCTTATGCCTGCTGGCAGACTGTTCAATATATATGGTATTCGTTTTTTTAGGGTTCTGTCACCAAAGTAATTGGTGACTCTGGGTACATTGAATCTGCCAGCAGCCATAGATCGAGTGTTGTGGCTGTTGAATACGTGAGTTAAGCTATGCTCTTGGGTACCTTGGTGGTTAACTGCTAAAAGGTATTTATGTTTATAAGTGATAGGTAGAATTTTACATATTTTAAATAGTTTCCTATAATCTCCTTTACAACTGTTTTTAGTTTTTTTAGTAACAAGTAGTTTTAAGAATCGAATTTGAAGAGCTTCTAATTTATCCAAGTTAGTTTTGAATGTTAATCCATAGCTGTCAAGAGCATAACTCATAATAGAATCTACTAATGACATATAAATACATCTTAATACACTAATAGGAACTTTAAAGCTTAGGTGGTACATTTTACTTAATAATATTCTTAGTTTACTTGAAATATAGTCTACGTGTTGGGACCAAGAAAAGTTCTCATCTATTTTCATGCCAAGGTAGGTTACACAGTCGACTCTTTCAATAGGTTTACATTTACAGTCCAGTAAGTTATTATGGTGGCATATATATTCATACATGCCACCATAATAAGTAGACCCAGTGGTTTGGGCTGTGCGTTGGTATATCACCCAGTCAGTCGGTCAGTTTACCATTTTATAATTATAAGGATTTGTAATTTCAAATTACTTTCAAACATATAAGTTGTATATAGTTTTGTAATCACCTTTTAAAACCCTTCAGTTTGATACCCCACTCGATGGTATTAGAAGAAGAAAAAAAATCGAACTCCACAATATGGCACCCCAAATTTACGATATTTAATTGCTTTTTAATTATAATGTAGCCAGTGACACTCGCGCCATCAAGACGAATCTAACGACATTTATTCTATCCAAATCCTTCCATCCGTTGAGGAATTACGAGGGAACAAAGAAACGGACATACACATAACCCTCCTTTTGGGCTTCGCCGCAGTCGGGTAAAAAACGTGGATTCTCATAGATTTTTATAGTCAATATCTGTAGTCTAGACGTTGAAGTAACAAGTAAAATCATGTATGAAAAAAAACTAGATCTAAAGTGTCACCAGTGCATAGCTGAAGCCTTAGATTAGCGAAAATAATTATAAAATTCTATGTTTGAATCTTAAAGTCCAAAATAAATTATTCATAGTATTCTGGACAGACAGCTCTCCAGTTTTAAATACAATAATAACAGGGCTATAAAAAATCACGGCAAGAATACTCAGAATTTATACAAAAGTATCAGCAGAGCATGGTTGAAGATAAAGATTAGCAAAAAAATATGAAAATTACTGTCAACAGAAAGTGTGTTCGCAAAAAAAAATCTATAATTAATTATGAGTGGTATAGAGGACCTAGAACTCCTCGGTTTCAGATACAATAAAAGTAGTGCTAAAAAATTACTTGGAAAGTAGACCTAGAACTCACACTCAGATATCAGCAGATCACGGTTGAAAATGAAGAATTGCAGAAATCATGAACAGATTTCGTGTTTGCATTAAAAAATCTAAAATTAATTATAAGTAGTATAAAGGACCTAAAACTCCTCGGTTTAAGATACCTCAATAGTAGTGCTAAAGAAAGACATGAAAATCAAACCTAGAACTCACACTCAGATATCAGCAGATCACGGTTGAAAATTAAGAATTGCAGAAATCATGAACAGATGTCGTGTTCTTATTATAAAATCAATAATCAATTATGAGTAGTATTGAGGACCTAGAATTCCTTGAATTTACATACCGCAATAGTAGTGCCAAAAAAAAACATGGAAAGCAAACCTAGAACTCACACTCAGATATCAGCAGATCATGCCTGAATATTTATGATTGCAGAAATTATAAACAGATTTCGTGTTCGCATTATAAAATCAATAATTAATTATGAGTAGTATTGAGGACCTAGTACTTCTCGGTTTTGCATACCTCAATAAAAGTGCGAAAGAAAAACATGAAAATCAAACCTAGAATTCAGACTCAGATATCAGCAGATCATGCCTGAATATTTAGAATTGCAGAAATTATGAACAGATTTCGTCTTCGCATTATGAAATCAATAATTAATTATGAGTAGTATTGAGGACCTAGAACTCCTCGGTTTCAGATATACCAAAAAAAGTTCTGGAGAAAAACATGAAAAGTAAACCTAGCACTCACACTCAGATATCAGCAGATCACGGTTGAAAATTAAGAATTGCAGAAATTATAAACAGATTTCGTGTTTGCATTAAAAAATCTAAAATTTATTATAAGTAGTATTAAGGACCTAGAACTCCTCGGTTTAAGATACCTCAATAGTATGCTAAAGAAAGACATGAAAATCAAACCTAGAACACACTCAGATATCAGCAGATCATGCCTGAATATTTAGAATTCAAGAAATCATGAACAGATTTCGTCTTCGCTTTAAAAATCAAGAATTAATTATGAATAGTATTGAGGACCTAGAACTCCTCGGTTTTAGATACACCAATAATAGTGCTACAGAAAAACACGGAAAACAAATCTAGAACTTACACTCAGATATCAGCAGATCATGCCTGAATATTTACAGTTGCAGAAATCATGAACAGATTTCGTGTTTGCATTATAAAATCAATAATTAATTATGAAAAGTATAAAGGACCTAAACTTCCATGGGTTTACATACCTCAATAGTAGTGCCAAAGAAAAACATGGAAAACAAACCAAGAACTCACACTCAGATATCAGCAGATCACGGTTGAAAATTAAGAATTGCAGAAATCATGAACAGATTTCGTGTTTGCATTAAAAAATCTAAAATTAATTATACGTAGTATAACGGACGTAAAACTCCTCGGTTTTAGATACCTCAATAGTAGTGCTAATAAAAAACATGAAAATCAAACCTAGAACTCACACTCAGATATCAGCAGATCATGCCTGAATATTTAGAATTCAAGAAATCATGAACAGATTTCGTCTTCGCTTTAAAAATCAAGAATTAATTATGAATAGTATTGAGGACCTAGAACTCCTCGGTTTTAGATACACCAATAGTAGTGCTACAGAAAAACATGGAAAACAAATCTAGAAATTACACTCAGATGTCAGCAGATCATGCCTGAATATTTACAGTTGCAGAAATCATGAACAGATTTCGTGTTTGCATTATAAAATCAATAATTAATTATGAAAAGTATTAAGGACCTAAAGTTCCTTGGTTTTACATACCTCAATAGTAGTGCCAAAGAAAAACATGGAAAACAAACCAAGAACTCACACTCAGATATCAGCAGATCACGGTTGAAAATTTGGAATTGCAGAAATCATGAA
Organism: Xestia xanthographa; assembly: GCA_905147715.2. Classification (NCBI taxonomy): domain Eukaryota; kingdom Metazoa; phylum Arthropoda; class Insecta; order Lepidoptera; family Noctuidae; genus Xestia; species Xestia xanthographa. The sequence continues at coordinate 6,248,268 of LR990660.1, read as the reverse complement.
CAGATTTCGTGTTCGCATTAAAAAATCTAAAATTAATTATACGTAGTATTAAGGACCTAGAACTCCTCGGTTTTAGATACCACAATAGTAGTGCTAAAGAAAAACATGAAAATCAAACCTTGAACTTAAACTCAGATATCAGCAGATCATGCCTGAATATTTATAATTCAAGAAATCATGAACAGATTTCGTGTTCGCATTATAAAATCAATAATTAATTATGAAAAGTATTGAGGACCTCAATTTTTTTGGTTTTACATACCCTAATAGTAGTGCCAAAGAAAAACATGGAAAACAAACCAAGAACTCACACTCAGATATCAGCAGATCACAGTTGAAAATTTAGAATTGCAGAAATCATGAACAGATTTCGTGTTCGCATTATGAAATCAATAATTAATTATGAGTAGTATTGAGGACCTAAAATTCTTTAGTTTTACATACCTCAATAGTAGTGCCAAAGAAAAACACGGAAAACAAACCAAGAACTCACACTCAGATATCAGCAGATCACGGTTGAAAATTTAGAATTGCAGAAATCATGAACAGATTTCGTGTTTGCATTATAAAATCAATAATTAATTATGAGTGGTCTTGAAGACCTAGAACTTCTCGGTTTCAGATAAACCAAAAGAAGTTCTGTAGAAAAACACGAAAAGTAAACCTAGCACTGACACTCAGATATCAGCAGATCACGGTTGAAAATTAAGAATTGCAGAAATCATTAACAGATTTCGTGTTTGCATTAAAAATCTAAAATTAATTATCAGTAGTATTTAGGACCTAGAACTCCGGAGTTTTAGATACACCAATAGTATTCCTAAATAAAACCATGAAAATTAAACCTAGAACTCACCCTCAGATATCAGCAGATCATACTTGAATATTAAGAATTGCAGAAATCATGAACAGATTTCGTCTTCGCATTAAAAAACCAAGAATTAATTATGAGTAGTATTGAGGACCTAGAACTCGTTGGTTTTACATACTTCAATAAAAGTGCTAAAGAAAAACATGAAAATCAAACCTAGAACTCAGACTCAGATATCAGCAGATCATGCCTGAATATTTATGATTGCAGAAATTATAAACAGATTTCGTGTTCGCATTATAAAATCAATAATTAATTATGAGTAGTATTGAGGACCTAGAACTCCTCGGTTTTAGATATCTCAATAGTAGTGCTAAAGAAAGACATCAAAATCAAACCTAGAACTCACACTCAGATATCAGCAGATCACGGTTGAAAATTAAGAATTGCAGAAATCCTGAACAGATTTCGTCTTCGCATTCTGAAATCAATAAGTAATTATGAGTAGTATTAAGGACCTAGAACTCGTCGGTTTTCACACTCAGATATCAGCAGATCATGGTTGAAAATTGAGAAATGCAGAAATCATTAACAGATTTCGTCTTCGCATTAATAAATCAAGAATTAATTATGAGTAGTATTGAGGACCTAGAACTATATATCTGAGTGTGAGTTCTAGGTTTGATTTTCATGTCTTTCTTTAGCAGTATTATTGGTGTATCTAAAACTCCGGAATTCTAGGTCTTAAATACTACTCATAATTAATTATTGATTTTATAATGCGAACACGAAATCTGTTCATGATTTCTGCAACTGTAAATATTCAGGCATGATCTGCTGATATCTGAGTGTGAGTTCTAGATTTAATTTTCATGATTTTCTTTATCAATACTATTGGTGTATCTAAAACCGAAGAGTTCTATAATGCGAACACGAAATCTGTTCATGATTTCTGCAATTCTAAATTTTCAACCGTGATCTGCTGATATCTGAGTGTGAGTTCTAGGTTTGATTTTCATGTTTTCTTTAGCACTACTATTGAGGTATCTAAAACCGAGGAGTTCCAGGTCCCTTAATATTACTGATAATTAATTTTAGATTTTTTAATGCAAACACGAAATCTGTTAATGATTTCTGCAATTCTTAATTTTCAACCGTGATCTGCTGATATCTGAGTGTGAGTGCTAGGTTTACTTTTCATGTTTTTCTACAGAACTTCTATTGGTTTATCTGAAACCGAGAAGTTCTAAGTCCTCAATACCACTCATAATTAATTATAGATTTTTTTTACGAACACGAAATTTGTTCATGATTTCTGTATTTCTAAATATTCAGGCATAATCTGCTGATATATGAGTGTGAGTTCTAGGTTTGCTTTCCATTTTTTTCTTTGGCACTACTATTGCGATATGTAAATTCAAGGAATTCTAGGTCCTTAATACTACTCATAATTGATTATTGATTTTATAATAAGAACACGACATCTGTTCATAATTTCTGCAGTTCTAAATATTCAGGCATGATTTGCTGATATCTGAGTGTGAGTTCTAGGTTTGCTTTCCATGTTTTTCTGTAGCACTACTATTGTTGTATCTAAAACCGAGGAGTTCTAGGCCCTTAATACTACTTATAATTAATTATTGATTTTATAATGCGAATACAAAATCTGTTCATGATTTCTGCAATTCTTAATTTTCAACCGTGATCTGCTGATATCTGAGTGTGAGTTCTAGGTTTGTTTTCCATGTTTCTCTTTAGCAATACTATTGAGGTATCTGAAACCGAGGAGTTCTAGGTCCTCAATACTACTCATAATTAATTATAGATTTTTCTTACGAACACGAAATCTGTTCATGATTTCTGCAATTCTTAATATTCGAGTATGATCTGCTGATATCTGAGTGTGAGTTCTAGATTTAATTTTCATGATTTTCTTTATCAATACTATTGGTGTATCTAAAACCGAAGAGTTCTATAATGCGAACACGAAATCTGTTCATGATTTCTGCAATTCTAAATTTTCAACCGTGATCTGCTGATATCTGAGTGTGAGTTCTTGGTTTATTTTCCATGTTTTTCTTTAGCAATACTATTGACGTATCTGAAACCGAGGAGTTCTAGGTCCTCAATACTACTCATAATTAATTATTGATTTTTAAATGCGAAGACGAAATCTGTTTATGTTTTCTTGAATTCTAAATATTCAGGCATGATCTGCTGATATTTGAGTGTAAGTTCTAGGGTAGATTTTCATGTCTTTCTTTAGCACTACTATTGAGGTATCTAAAACCGAGGAGTTTTGCAAGTTTTTGGTCCTAAATACTACTGATAATTAATTTTAGATTTTTTAATGCAAACACGAATTCTGTTAATGATTTCTGCAATTCTTAATTTTCAACCGTGATCTGCTGATATCTGAGTGTGAGTTCTAGGTTTGATTTTCTTGTTTTCTTTAGCACTACTATTGAGGTATCTAAAACCGAGGAGATCTAGGTCCCTTAATATTACTGATAATTAATTTTAGATTTTTTAATGCAAACACGAAATCTGTTAATGATTTCTGCAATTCTTAATTTTCAACCGTGATCTGCTGATATCTGAGTGTGAGTGCTAGGTTTACTTTTCATGTTTTTCTACAGAACTTCTATTGGTTTATCTGAAACCGAGAAGTTCTGAGTCCTCAATACCACTCATAATTAATTATAGATTTTTTTTACGAACACGAAATCTGTTCATGATTTCTGCAATACTTAATATTCAAGTGTGATCTGCTGATATCTGAGTATGAGTTCTAGGTTTAATTTTCATGGTTTTCTTTAGCAATACTATTGGTGTATCTAAAACCGAGGAGTTCTAGGTCCTCAATACTACTCATAATTAATTATAGATTTTATAATGCGAACACGAAATCTGTTCATGATTTCTGCAATTCTTAATATTCAACCGTGATCTGCTGATATCTGAGTGTGAGTTCTAGGTCTACTTTCCAAGTAATTTTTTAGCACTACTTTTATTGTATCTGAAACCGAGGAGTTCTACGTCCTCTATACCACTCATAATTAATTATAGATTTTTTTTTGCGAACACGAAATCTGTTGACAGTAATTTTCATATTTTTTGCTAATCTTTATCTTCAACCATGCTCTGCTGATACTTTTGTATGAATTCTGAGTGTTCTTGCCGTGATTTTTTATAGCCCTGTTATTGTTGTATTTAAAACTGGAGAGTTGTCTGTGCAGAATACTATACATAATTTATTTTGGACTTTATGATTCAAACATAGAATTTTATAATTATTTTCGCTAATCTAAGGCTTCAGCTATGCACTGGTGACACTTTAGATCTAGTTTTTTTTCATACATGATTTTACTTGTTACTTCAACGTCTAGACTACAGATATTGCTTATAAAAATCTGTGAGAATCCACGTTTTATGTAATTATTGGCATTTGTATGTATAGTATCGACTTTTTTCTGGTTTGAAGTCACTGTTTCTTTTTCTTTTTTTCTTTTTTATGGTCACAGAACTATATCAAAAATGTATTAAGAACTATAGAACTCATCATTGTGCGCCTAAAACACTTTGAAAAATTTAGTTTTAGAAAAAATGATCTGCTACCGGAAGTTAGCAGATCATATTTTCGTTTGACTTTTTTTCCTGAAAAAGGGCAGAACTATTTCTGAAAAGTATCAGGAACTCCAGAACTATGCTGCATGCGAATAGAACTCCGATTTATTTTTGATCTGCTGGACAATGATCTGCCAACTTCACACACAATTATCTATATATGTCCGGGTTACCGTGTACGCAAGAGATGAAATTACCGAATTGAAACAAAAAGAGAGATAAGAGCGTATGTTTCGCGTACGGTTTTGAATTCATGATCTTACACAGCACCAGACATTAAAAAGTCGTATAAACACGATTTAAATCGTACGGTTGGCACCACTGCCTTTGACTCGTATCGCTCCTGACGCGAGCGCCGCGAGTCGCGAGACGAGGCACGAGCGTCTGTTCACACTCTCACCTCGGGCCTCGTCTCGCGACTCGTACGCGAGTGTAAATACCGTATAAAATAAAGCTGTCCACACACAGAGTAGGAGGCGGTTTTTTCGGTGTTATTCGAATTAGTATGAAATCCGGAGAGTAGGCATGGCTAGCTTTTCGTCGCACCGCGCAACGTCTACGTGTGGACACCTCCGCTCCGCGCTCTGTGCCTGCACAGCACATCGATAAACAACTTAATCATGCCTTCTGGAGCAAGGATCATCTGATTCTGTCTTTTCAATTTGCTTCCTTCGGGAATGTAACCTACGATCTGATCGAAAACCCAACACCCTAACCACTAGACCACGGAGGCAGTTTAAGAAGAGCGCCAATGAATTGTGGTGAACGTGAGGGAGTGAGACCTAGGTTCTACAGTGGTCAACTAACATGTGGTCAATCTAAAGCTACGTTCGTGTGACCAAGCGTCACACGAACTTTTTTAATTTCGAAAATGTGGAAATCTTCTTAGTTTGCGAGCACTAATCACTACACCACTTGAAAAACTACTGGTGCATTGCTGCTGCCACAAAGTAGGTAAGTAGGTACCTACCTAAGTATGGAGCGGCGGCAGCTGCTATTGCTAGCTAGTAGGTACCTACCTACCTAGATCTGTAATTTTACTTCAACGTGAAGAGACTCTGGTGTTGAAACTAGAATGAGTAGGTACCTACATCAGCTGTAAGTAGGTAATTAGTAAATGGCCTTGGGTCAACTTTTATTGCAGACGTTAGAAATAATCTTAATTAAGGCGACGTATCACTGTGCACTTGCTGCTGCCACAAAGTAGGTAAGTAGGTACCTACCAAGTATGGCGCGGCGGCGGCTGCTACTGCTAGCTAATACCTACCTAGATCTGTAATTTTAGTTCAACATGAAGAGACTCTGGTGTTGAAACTAGAATGAGTAGATACCTACATCAGCTGTAAGTAGGTAATTAGCAGTGTAAAAAGCCTAGGGTCAATTTTAATTGCAGACGTAAGAAAAAAATCTTAACTAAGGTGACGTATGTATCACTGTGCACCTGCTGCTGCCACAAAGTAGATGACGCGACAAACGACGAAGAAATGCGCGACAGCATCTTGTCTCACTTTAACTTGAAGTAGGAACTTATGTTTATTTCATTCGCACGCTAGTGCGATGTTGCCGTTCTGTTTTTTAGTACGTACCCTTCATATTCAGCTCCGGAGCAACATTTACCACTAACAGTCAGATATAAACCGGAGCAGCATTATACGCTTCAGTATCATTTTTTTGACCGTTATTGGATCAACTAAAACCGTAAAATTTTATGACGATTAATTTAAAAACAGGCAAATGCACATCCACTGACGTCACACGCTGAATTCATATATTCGATAAATAGAGCTCTATCTCACTCCGGAGCCAAATGTACACACGAAATAGGCGGATCAACATTTGTTCTAAATCTAAACTGGATCAACATTTACCGTGATGGGTTGATGATATATATATATATATATATTATATATTATATATTATATATTATATATTATATATTATATATTATTATTATATTATTATATATATTATAAATGCGAAAGTAACTCTGTCTGTCTGTCTGTCTGTCTGTCTGTTACCTTTTCACGCCTAAACCGCTGAACCGATTTTGATGAATTTTGGTATAGAGATAGATGGAACCTTGGGAAAGGACATAGGGTACTTTTTATCCAGATCTCGATCCCGATCCCGGAATTATACGGGTGGAAACGCAGAGTGCAGTTGTGTATCGTATATCCCTACTAAATGAATTTTGGTATAGAGATAGATGGAACCTTGGGAAAGGACATCTTTACTTTTTATCCAATGATTGTGATTACGATGATGATGATTGTGATGATGATGACGATGATTGTGATGATGATGATTTTGATTACGATTATAATGATTGTGATTACGATGATAATAAATGTGATAACGATGATGGTGATTGTGATAGTGATTGTGATTGTGATTGTAATGGTGATGGTGATTGTGATGGTGATTGTGATGGTGTTGGTGATTGTGATGGTGATTGTGATGGTGATTGTGATGGTGATTGTGATGGTGATGGTGATTGTGATGGTGATGGTGATTGTGATGGTGATTGTGATGGTGATTGTGATGGTGATTTTGATTGTAATGGTGATTGTGATTGTAATGGTGATGGTGATTGTGATGGTGATTGTGATGGTGATTGTGATGGTGATTGTGTTGATGATTGTGATGGTGATTGTGATGGTGATTGTGATGGTGATAGTGATGGTGATTGTGATGGTGATTGTGATGGTGATTGTGATTGTGATTGTGATGGTGATTGTGATGGTGATTGAGATAGTGATGGTGAGTGTGATAATGACTGTGATTACGATGATAATTATTGTGATAACGATGATGGTGTGGTGATTGTGATAGTTATTTTGATGGTGATTGTGATGGTGATGGTGATTGTGATAGTAATTGTGATAGCGATAGTGATGGGGATAGTGATGGTGATTGTGATTGTGTTAGTGATTGTTATGGTGATTGTGACGGTGATTGTGATAATGATTGTGGTAATTATGGTGGTTGTGTTAATGATGATAATTGGTGATAATGATGGTGACTGTGATAGTGATGGTGATGGGGATTGTGATGGTGATTGTGATTGTGACAGTGATAGTGATGGTGATTGTGATAATGATGGCGGTTGTGATAGTGATGGTGATTGTAATAATAATAATTGTGATGATTATGAAATGCGGCACATATATAGTTTATAACCTGGATTAACATGGAGGACACTATTATCCCTTTAGTATGATCCAGTGGGACAGTTACCGAACTTCACGCGGGCGAAGCCGCGGGCAACAGCTAGTATAAAATAAATCTATTTTTCCTATTAGGCTGTGTAACGGCTTCATGCCTTTGCCTCTCCTTCTACCTGATGGCGAAAGCAAAGCGCGAAAAAAATCAAATTTAAATCATAGTTTCTTAGTTCATGACAAAAATATTTTTCGTTATATTTTAATTTATTTCTTCAAAAGTGTATTGAAAAACGTCGTTTGATACACGTGGACATTTGTTATTGCAGTTCTCGGCTCAAAAACAACCTCGCCCACGGCTCGGGTGTTATAATTCCGCCTCGAATGCAATAACAAACTTTCTCCACTTGTATCAAAATGTACTATTTCTTACGCTCAGCACTCGCGCTTGCTCGTACACCAAATTGGTTGGGGTTCTGAAGTTAAGTGATAGGTAGTAGGACCCTCAGAACTGCACGCTGGGCGCGCTCTATTTCTATCATATGGGATTTGCCAGCGCCTCCCCATGAACAAATACCATATCCCAGGACGCACTGGCACAGTGCTTTGTACGTTTGTAGTATTAGGAGCTTGGTTCTGGCTGGCAACATGTCTCAAGGTTTTGAATATAAATATTAGTTTGCGTGTTTTTTTTTGCAGTGACTGAGATATGTTGACCCCATTTTAAGTTTTCATCGATTGAACACATAGGTATTTTATGTTGTTCACTCTCTCAAGCCTAGGGCAAGGACAAGTAGCTTGATAACATGAACCTCTATTACAAGGGAACGTGTGGATGGGCACAATAAAGTCTAGACTGGGGCTGTCTGACTTTGATATATTAAAGCAAAGGTATTTTGTTTTACTGGCTTTAATGGATAGAAGACTGACTTCAAGCCAGGCAGTTACTCTAGCGAACCCTCGTTCGCTTGCCTATGCCAAGTTTTCCCAAGTTGTGTCATGGAACAGCCTGTTCCGAACAGGAGCACTGTGTCATCAGCAAACATTGTTATTTCGGCTTGAGGGATTGGAAGGTCACAGAGCCGATTTATGTATACCAGGAAAAGTGTTGGGGCTATAGTACTTCCCTGGGGAACACCGTAAGCGCAAAGAGCTTCGTCACTCAGGCGCCCATCAATGCGGACTCTTTGAGATAGAGATAGAAAGAAATAAGTCGCTAAAAATGCCCTCATTTTTCCATACTCTATTTAGCCAAAGCGAAACTGTACACGCAAGGTAGCAGCACTTTTAGTTGTTCGTACGTACCAAACAGCATTTTACATGACATGACAAATGTCTAGTGGTGGGTCGTTGTCTAATTTTTGATGGACGAAACGCAACCGCTTTCCCGACGACGAAAGCGGTTGCTGAAAAGCGGTTGCTGTTCGTCGTTGCAACTGGTTTGAAGACAGCGTAATGGACGAAACTTATAAAACATGGAATAAATAGAATTACGTTTTCGGCGAGTGAGAGTTGCAATTTCTGCACGGGTTTGACCGTCGCATAACGAACGACAGCATTGACAAATTACTGGTAAGTAATAAATACATTAGCGGCTGTATTTAAATTGTCAAAAAGTTGAAAAACTTAAAGACTGTTTTTAAAGAAAGCGGAACCAAAGACTGTAGTCCCCGTCACAAGAAGCTAAAATTTTTGTAATTATAGAACTTCTACCAAGTTACGTAGCGACAATTCAACCAACAACAAATTATTCCCAAATTTAATCAACTCAAAGTAACATACAATTATGTGTAACACGAAACTAACGAAGAATTTCACTTGGTTGGGTTTTATTTTACCGATATAGCACTGTCGTATATTGTTGTGCTGGAACGCGACTGAGTTCTAACTTTAGGAACGCAATCATTTGGGCCGCTATTTTGAAGTAAGTTCACGTTGACGCTGTCAATGCTGTTATTTTTTTAGAAGTTCCAAAGGTTGCGAACCCGAGTGATGAGTGTTTACAAAATTTATAGCTTCTCGTGACGGGGAATATAGAATAAAACGCGGAACGATGACATGACGAGTGACCTGAGTAAGATAGATAGTTGAATCATTGCGTTCTCGACTATATTTCTATAGGCGTAAAATAAAAAATCGCACCAAGTAATTCGAAGACTGGTTTGTGCAACGAAGACTTTGAACCCAGGCCAGGACGTAAAACGGTTTCATCGTCGCAGAACACAAAACGGTCTTTGTAAACGGTTCGACATCGCCGTCGTAACGCCCACCCCTACAACTGTAATAAAATAAGATTTGACCTAAAAGTCCAGTTACCAGGTCATAAAATTCCAAAAAAAAATACAAAAACCCTACAGCTGTCACTAGTGTCACTTTTGTCATGTCATGATGTCAATGTCAAAATATTTAAAAATCACCACAGCGCGCCGGTTGAGCCCGGTTGTTTTCATTTCAACCATTTCAATTTATCATTAGAATGTCGGCATTTCATGGATTTCCCGACCTACCAGGGCCAGAGGAGATTCCCTTCTGTAAACTAAATGAAGTTTTCTGTTGTGGGAATGCACGTTATGGAAATATCACTACGTTTACAAATTCGGTAAGGTTAGCTCCCATAGTTTCGCGATTATTTTAACAAAACCATAGTTTATCTTTTAATATTTGTTTCAGACTAAGAGCCATCCCCTGATTAACGTAACCCGCGATATTTACCACCACAGGACATCAGACGAAAACATTTCTATGTATATTGACGTTGAGGATAATTTACTCAAGAAAATCACTAGTGTGTGGTACAAACAAGGATTTTTAGAGGCTTTAGGTGTCGCTGCAGATCCCTCAGTGAACCGTGAGAGCCAGATCCTTGCCGTCGCCGCATCATACGTGTTGAAAGTTGCAAATGTATTCACAGCATTCAGATACTTTTTACAGCCACATTTGAAGGATATAGGGCCTAAAATCGTTGCAAACTACTCGAGAACCAGGAACTGGGGGAATGGTCCAATCAAGTGTATGGCATGGCACCCTCATACAACTAAAATGGCTGTAGCAACAGTGGATGACAATGTAAGAATATACTGTTCAGAAGTGGCATTTGTATCTACATTGAAATGTAAGGCACAAGGACATGTTTCTTCATTAAGTTGGAGACCATTCTCAGCTTCTGAATTAGCTGTGGGATGCGAGCAGGGTGTGATTGTATGGACTGTGGATCCAAATTCTATGTTTACTAAACCTTCATCGAGTAATGCGGTTGTTTTGAAAAGGTATGCACTGTTTTCTTGGTTTTGTCTTATTTAGTAGCCTTGAAGTAAAATTAGAGATGATTCTTGTTTTATTGCTTCATCAGTATAGTGGTTTTGCGCTACTAAAAAGCATAAGGGTGTCCTGGGTTGAGCAAGTTATTAGGAATTTTTGAAAAACAAAGAATGAGGTGCTTGCAATATTGTGGAGTCTATGCACTGGAACAGGGCTATGTTCAAATGGCTATAACGTTTAAAATAATTGGTGTAGAATTAATATTTTGATTCATTCTGTAGGTTGACTCAAATACTTCTTAAAGATAAAAACATAAGCACCATTATACATAATATATGTTGTGTAAAATTTCGGATTTTCTTATTTTCTTAGGCACATTTTACACATTATTCAGGAAAATTAATTTGGTTATTGTAAAAAGATCATTTGCACGTGCTTTAAGTTTCTTTGATTCAAAGATATAGCATTAAAAAAACAAGATGGCTGTCATTCACGGGGTGTTGGGTAAGGAGTATTATATTTTATAAACATGTATTTTATTATGGGGTTTAGGTTTCCGCTTCCGTTTCCGTTTTTCATGTGAACGAAGGTCGCGGGCAACAACTAGTACAAAATAAAATTAATAATATTTTTTATGTGTTTTGTTTAAGAAAATCATCTATCATTTACAGGCCAGGTCACAGTCCAGTGACCGACGTGAGCTGGTCTCCCAACGGTGACTTGCTGATCAGCTGTTCTGGTGCCGACACATCCATGTTAGTGTGGGACGTGTCCATGGAGACCGCAGTGCCACTCCGGAGGGTGGCAGGTGGTGGCATCGTGTTTGCACGCTGGTCGTTTGACGCTTGCAAGGTGTTTGCTGCCACTTCTTCTATTATTTTTAGGTGAGCTTAGAGCTATGAGTAATTAATTTAGAATGCAGATCCCCGAGACTCAGAATCAAAATTAATCTCAGGGAGGAAAACCTGCTCATTTGGAGATTCATTGATGACTGCCGTGGAGTGTAAATGTGGTGCTGTTCCACAAACGATGGGGCACTTAATAACGTGGCCTGAGTGTTCTGTGTTTGTTCGTTATAGGAACTGATGGATGCTGAACGGCCGACACAATTTTGATTACCATCGACACGCTAAGAAAACAACATGAGATTTAAAAATAACTGGCGAAATATGTATACCTCTCTTTCCTTTGGGCATCACTGACGTGTCCCTAGACAAAAAAAAAAAAATTGGAGCAGTCAGCCGACAGAAGTGAAAACAAAAAGTACACAGGCCCCTCCCCAGTCGTAGCACTGGTTGTGCCCCTCGCATGGCTATGTGGTGCTACGCCGTAGCGGATCGCCTACGAGTGCTACGAAGCGTGGCCGCACGTGACGATGAGTTCAATGTTTTTCCTTCACCCAAAAAGTGCTCGACGCGCCTAACTAAAGAAGTTTTCACTTCAAAAATCAAATAATTATGTTTTTCTCAAAACAATGTGTCATTATATAAACTGAGGAAGCCCAAGTAAGTTACAATAGTACTTGTGTCGTGGCTGTCTCTCTCCTTAGGTGGTATCTTAGCAATGACATTAATAAATATGATGGAACTACTGAAGAGGAGAAAATCTAAAATTAAATTAAATAATTAATTTAAGCAGCTATCGCTGTCAGAGTGCATGTATTTGTATTTATGTGCGTGTGTGCTAGCACGTGCGTGTGTTTGTATGTATGTATGTGTGTTTGTCTTATGTTTCTTCTTTATGCCTTGTTTTACAGAGTATGGGACACGAAGCGCTGGACGCCAGAGCGATGGTGCGCGCGCGGTAACCGCGTCGTGGCGGCCTGCTGGGGACCCAACGATATACTGCTGTTTGCTGCCAAGGGCGAACCCATGGTGTACGCCCTTACTAATACAGGGCTTATGAGTGGTCAGTATCTTTTAATATTATAAAGAGGTAAAGTTTGTATACCCACTAATTTTTAATTAGTACAAATACGTCAAGGACTTATTATACAAGGTCTTTTAATATATACTAGCGGACGTCACGTGGTTTCACCCGTGTAGTTCCCGTTCCCGTGGGAGTACGGGGATAAAATATAGCCTATGTTACTCAGGGTGAATGTAGCTTTCTAATGGTGAAAGAATTTTTGAAATAGGCGCAGTAGTTTTTGAGTTTATTCATTACAAACATACACACAAAAATACAAATCTTTCCTGTTTATAATATTAGTGTAGATGTAAAGTCTCAATAAAAAAAAAGTCAAATTTATTAGCGTTTTGTTATATACCAAAATGTCACTCAATTTATGGAAATATTGTACAGGGCATTCATAATATTATTCATTAATCGTTTTCTCCCGCGTTCGCGTGGTCATTTTCTAGTAGCAATTGTTACGAATATTTGATTCAGTTATGAGTTTACTAAATATGCCAAATTTTCGTAGGCATTTATGGGATTTCGTTTTTTTTTTTCTTTTGACTGTGTTATTAATTGTGTATATATGTAGATATGTAACTAGATGTCATGTAAATATTTAATATTCGTTAATTATTAGGTTTTAAAGGGAAAATATAAACAATAGGATTCAATTCATAATAACATTATATTTATATATTTAGTATATAATAACTATCGTAGTGGTGTATATAACATAACGTTACGATACAACAATATACCAACCATAATTAACAATAGGTCATAACGACCCGTATTTAAAACACATCAGTCATCGTAATAACATTACATTACATAATTCATAAATGAACCATAAATATACAATACACAACAAATAATCAACAATAATAGAATAATATTATCATACCTTAGATGTTAACGCCTTGAAAACCGAAGAGCAACTGAACTGCTCCACCGTGGCTCCGCTCTTTTATACCCGTTAACATAAAGTGACAGTTGATTCAAATCAGTGTTTGACTTCTAGCAAAATAAGTTTGCTGTGAAAATCGTTTAGTAAATTCATTATTTAATTTTAACAATTGAGAATAAGATATTAAACAGATAATAATTACATTTATAGGTAAATCAAGTATTTATATTTAAATATTAGACACATACTCGTAATAATTACATTTATATATCACGGCCATACTGACAAGTACTTCGCTCTCGAAGTACATTATATACCCTTTTTCTACAATGTAATTAACTTTGCCAACTGCCTAGACGTGTCAAGTCCCCTCCACCCGCTGCTAGTGGGATAGACTTGCACCAAGCAAATGACCGACCAGCGGAAACAAATTTTATCGATTACCTCGTCATGCAAGTCCCATTCACCCGCTGCTGGTGAGATAGACAAGCACCAAGTAAACGATCGCCCAGCGGATTTTTACTTCCCTTCTTTTTATTTTTTTGAAATAAAATTTGCACATAATTAGGTAAAATATTTATTATAATATATGTCGACAATCAACAGTACAGTAATGTATACGTAATTAGGTAAAGTTATTGTGATATCTTAAGGAGTTAATGTGCCAAATCATTTTCAACATTTACATTTTCATCAATTAATTCACCTGGCCAGAATCTTATTTTTTCTTTGGCTACTGAAATATTTCGTAGATTGCCTAGACCTTGTAGAGCAAAAGGTGCTAATTTATCATTACGCCTATGATTCTGCGAGACATACACTACATCTCCTACGTTAAAATTCACATTATTACGAGTGGCGTCGAAGCGCTTTTTGAATTTTTCTGCTATTTGTACTAGGCGTAATCTAGCTATTTCTCGGTCAACCTCTAAATTATTCGGATTTTGTCTATCATTTTCGTCAAGTACGTCGTCTAAACGAGCTTGGACTGACGGAATATTTGCGTCTGCGCCGATAAGTAATCGTAAAGGGGTAAAGCCTGTGGATTTTTGTACCGTTGTGTTAATTGATTGTTGTACTTTCCACAGAACGCTCGGCCAATCTGACTGTTCATTGCACATAGTGTTGAGCATATCAGTAACAGTAGACACGTAACGTTCGACTTGACCATTACTTCTGGGAGTACCCGTGGAAATCAAATGATGTTCTATATTTAGTTCATCAAAAAATGACCTTATCGGACCACTGCTAAAATTTGTTCCTCTATCCGAAATGACTATAGAAGGGGTTCCAAATAAGGTGACGACATCTCGTAAAACTGGTACTAACTCTTGGGCATTAAGGGTTTTGAGTGGTTTAAGCAAACAGAACTTGGTAAACCCATCTACTATTAATAAAATATGTTTAAAACCTTCATTTGATTGGGTAAAAGGCCCTGTACAGTCCAAGTGTATTGTATGGAAAGGTAGTGCGATTTTTTTAATTGGGTGTAGGAAGCCTTGCTTAGGGCCATGGTGACCCTTGCGTTTGATGCAAACTAAACAATGAGATAGATATTTTTTTACAAAACTTGTCATAGCAGGAAACCAGAAATGCTCACGTATTTTAGCGATAGTTTTTTCAAAGCCAACGTGACAATTTTCATCGTGGTACAGACGCAAAATACTCAATCTTGTACCCTTTGGAATATATAATTTTAATTCCCCGTTTGGTTTAACTTTGTAATATAATAAATTATTACGGACTACATATTGATTTGAATCATACTCTCCCGTCTGTACTCCATGAAGAATTGATAGTGTTTCAGGGTCTCTTTGCTGTGCAAGTTCTAACCAAGATTGCGGGTCATTTATTACATTAATTGTGCTATCAACAGTCATGGGGACCTCAACAGGATTGCGACTGAGGAAATCGACATGGCTTATATATTGTCCTTTCTTTTAAGTAATTTCAAATTGGAAATCCTGCATATATGTCCACCAGCGAGCTACACGTGGTGATAAATCTTTTTTAATCATAGTTGATTTAATAGCGTTACAATCTGTGATAATTTTAAAGTTAATTCTTAGTAAATAGACTCTAAAGTGTTTTAAGGCGTTGTAAATAGCTAAAGTTTCTAAATCATAAGAACTATACTTTGACTCTGCAGGTGTAGTTCTTTTACTAAAATAAGCGATGACTTTAGAATCACTATCGTATTTCTGGGTTAAAATAGCACCATATCCAATAGCACTAGCATCAGTATATAACTCGGTTTTTAAAGCAGGATCAAAGATTGACAACAGTGGACTAGACACTAAGTAATTTAGCACATAATTCCTCGCAATGTCCTGTTCAGAACCCCAATCCCATGTTTGGTTTTTCTGTGTTAATTTACTTATACTAACAGTACGTGTTGCAAAATTTGGGATAAATTTTCTAAAATAAGAGGCCAGACCCATAAATTGTCGTACTTGTTTAATGTTACGAGGAATTGGTGAATTTATTAGGGCAGAAACTTTAGATGTACTGGGCCTGACACCTTCTTGAGATATTTGTCTACCTAAATACTCGATACTATTAACAAAGAATTGACACTTTTTAGGGTTAATTTTAAAACCAGAAGTAGTAAGAGCTGATACTGTTAGTTCTAGGTATTTTAAACCTTCTTCAATAGTTGAAAATGGGATAAGAATGTCATCCATATAAACAAGTAGAAAACCTAAATGTGAAACGGCTTTGCAAATTGCCCGTTGAAATACGGATGGCCCATTACAAATGCCAAATGGCATTTTTATAAATTCAAAATGTCCGTCAGGGGTTGAGAAAGCTGTATATTTAGAAGAGTCCTCAGATACTGGAATTTGATAAAAACCGTTTTTCATATCTATGGAGATATAAAACTTGGCCTTTCCTAATTTGTCAATTCGATCCTCAATAAGAGGGAGAGGATATGTGTCTCTTTCAATTATTTTATTTAAGGACCTATAATCGACGCAAAGTCTATCACTGCCATCTTTTTTTCTTACTAAAATCACGGGACTTGCAAATGGTGATTCACTTTCACGAATTATATCGCTATCTATCAAATCCTGGATAATGAGTTTTACTTTATCTCTTTCACAAGGTGCCAAACGATAGGGGCGATAATTTACTACTTTGTCACTTTTTAACCTTATCCTTAATTCTCCTGTTGTGACTGACCCAGTTTTATTTAATATAGCAATATGTCTCTCAAAAATAGATATAATTTGATTTTGCAATTTTTCTTCTAAGTGAATTAATCTTGATTTTAACTCTGCCATTTGGATTTTACAATAATCTAACTGGAGCAAGGTATTCACTTGTAAGTCTATATTATTAGTTTTTCTCCGAATCCTACTTCCTTCACAATCTGTAATAATCTCAATATCAGGGTATTCAACAGCATTTCTACCAATTAAAAGATTATAATTAATTGTTTGATCATTAACAACAAATAAATCAAGTTCAATATATATATCATCGAATCTTACTGGGACTGTTATTTTACCAGAGACCTCTAATTTAGCATTACCTATTCCTGTAAGGTATTTGAAACAAGGTAGTATATTACCTTTAAGTCGTTTAGCAATGGATTGTTTGATTATGCTACAATTGGCACCTGTGTCTATAAGCGATTCAATTGGAATATCGTGAATAGATACAGCTGTAAGCTTTAAGTCGCTTTGCCTAAAAAATTAACCTCATTTTTAGTAGTGTTGGTTTTCTCTAAATCAGAACGTGCTTTATACCAGCACACTGAGTCATTGTGGCCGATTTTTTTACAAAAGGTACAAGTAACCCTATCAGGGACCTTATTTACTAGAGAACTGGTCCCTGTTTCCGCTGGCGGATTTCGGTATTTATTGCAGTGGAATTTTATGTGACCTATTTTTCCACACAAGTAACATTTTTTTTCATCGGAAATATTTCGGATCTCTAACTTTGGGCGTTTGGCTTTACTTTGTCCCGTTATACTGTCAGAATCATTTTGTTCTACTGGTCGTTTCTTAGGTTTTATGTAACTGGAGAACAAGGATATTAATTGCGAAGTAGTTTTAACATTACTGTTGAAAGCAGCCATTCTAACGTTCACATCGGTTACGCTACCACAGATCAATTCGATTAATATTGATTTTCCGTAAATGATATTTTCGTATTACGTAGAAGTCTAACCTTTTCCCTAGCGTATTCGCAATAGGAATCTGCAGAATCAGAATTGTATAACACGGCCTTGGATAGTTTTTCAGACAGGTTCCGTTTTTCTGGATACAAGTCTGTGAGGTCTGTACGGAAATTTTCCCATGTCCGGCCTTCAGATGGTACCCAAGACTCAAACCATAACAAAGCAGAACTTTTTAAAGCCTTACCGGCTCTTGCAACTGTTGTAATGCTGCTCCATCCAAATTCTTTTGACAACTCCTCGATGCTTTTACACCAGCCTTCCGCACCGCTGTCACTAGTTGCTGGGTCGAAAACCGGAATTGCCACGTCGTCATCAGCATGGCGACGACCGGAAACAGCATCGCTGATTGCTTTCAGAAGACCTTCCAAGACAGTAGGATCCATTCTGAAACTTATAAAAAAACGTGTCAATAGGGTGAAGTCAATCCCACTTCTGATGTTATTAATTGTGTATATATGTAGATATGTAACTAGATGTCATGTAAATATTTAATATTCGTTAATTATTAGGTTTTAAAGGGAAAATATAAACAATAGGATTCAATTCATAATAACATTATATTTATATATTTAGTATATAATAACTATCGTAGTGGTGTATATAACATAACGTTACGATACAACAATATACCAACCATAATTAACAATAGGTCATAACGACCCGTATTTAAAACACATCAGTCATCGTAATAACATTACATTACATAATTCATAAATGAACCATAAATATACAATACACAACAAATAATCAACAATAATAGAATAATATTATCATACCTTAGATGTTAACGCCTTGAAAACCGAAGAGCAACTGAACTGCTCCACTGTGGCTCCGCTCTTTTATACCCGTTAACATAAAGTGACAGTTGATTCAAATCAGTGTTTGACTTCTAGCAAAATAAGTTTGCTGTGAAAATCGTTTAGTAAATTCATTATTTAATTTTAACAATTGAGAATAAGATATTAAATAGATAATAATTACATTTATAGGTAAATCAAGTATTTATTTTTAAATATTAGACACATACTCGTAATAATTACATTTATATATCAACTGCATAAATATGCTCAGTAAAGGGTATGAATAGGGCCCATTTTTTTTTGTACCTGCTATGAAAAATTAGTGGTGTTTGGATGTAGGGTGTAATATTATGAATTACTGATCCGATTTCGAAAATTCTTTCATTATTGGGAAGCTACATTAGTGATGTACAAATTCACATAAACCTAACATCTCGCCTGCAACCCTGGAAAGTTAAGCAGAGGTATAACTCGCGTCAAATAAAAAAAAGCGTTGAAGAGTGGCGCTACTTGTCTCCACCGAACACATAAAACAGTACTTACAGAAAATGTTAGTTTATATTTTGGCCACCGCTCTTTTTATGTGACGCCAAGTATATGCCTGTTATAGACGCACAATTTGCCTGTAATGTTCTAAGTTCTATTTAGTAGGGGGTCATCATCTGCCTAGCCTTTTCCCAACTATGTTAGGGGTCGGCTTCCAGTCTAACTGGATGCAGCTGAATACCAAAATTTTACATGGAGCGACTCCACAACCCAGTTGGTACTGGGTAATACGTTACCCCTTGGTAAGACTGGATGTCAGACTTTTTAGGCCACTGACTACCTGTAACGACTGTCAAAGATCTTCAATTAACAAGCCTACTGATATAGCCGAAAGCCGTCGTAAGCTTATTTAAGCCTACTAAATTTAAATTGAATACTACTATCCTACTTCCTACTAATATTATGAATGTGAAAATTTGTGACGATGTATGGATGTTGGATGTATGGAATGGATGTTTGTTACTCTATCACGCAAAAACTACTGAACGAATTTGGATGAAATTTAACACACAGATAGTTTATAACCTGGATTAACATATAGGATGCTTTTTATCCCAGTAGTATTATCCGTGGGACAATTACCAAACTCCACGCGGGTGAAGCCGTAAAAAAAAAAAAAAAATAGCCGTAAATAGTAAATAATATTTAAATTACTTGTATATGTACACAAATACAAATATACAAAATGTTTATCCAAGAAATTTGTTACAACAATGACAAACACCCATTTTTAAGCAATTTTTGCCTGTGTTAAGATACCCCGCTCTTCCATAGCAAAATAATTACAACAGTAACAAATATGTGGGTAATTAAACTTAACATAACTACTTCTAAATATTATTTATTTTTAATTTAAAAAAGAGTAAAAATAAAAGCGTATTATAGCAAAAACAAGAAATATGGTGTAAAAGTGTGAGTGTGTGATGAGTGTGAATGTGCGTGTGTGTGTGTAAGAGTGTGAGTGTGTGTGTATATGTTTTCATTTGATTTTTAAGTACCAGTTTTTGAGAGATTTTATGTATGTGTGTGTGTGACAATTGAGTAACATATTGCTCTTATGTGTCTTGCTATTTAATATACTCTAAAAGTGCCCTACACTTCAACATTATTTTCCAATAGGAAAACAATCATTAAAATTTCAGCATGTTTTAATAAATATCTTTGTTGTCTTCAGGATCGCAAACCAGCAAAGCGCTTCCAGTCCTGGACGTGACAAAGGTGGAACTATCATCAGGCGACTCAGTAGGGGGACCCATATTGGACATGTGCTGGGACCCTACTGGGAGGTACCTGGCCATTCTGTTTGAAGAGTCACACCTGGTCACTGTGTTCTGTACCACGAGGTTGATGCTGCAGCTTAAGATTACGCCTTGGTGAGTTTTGGTTTATTTATTTACAAAAAGAATAGGCGAGACTACAAAAAAAAAATATTCCGTCAGATACATTTCCAAAAAATTATGGACTAATATTTTTTTTTGTTACGTAAACCAAAATTGACGAAGATATGACGCTTTTAAAATTCTCAATACGTCACGCCTTGGTATAATTTTTAGCTAGTTCTGACGTCACGAGCTCCCACTCCTGAGTTTTGATCCGTTTTATCTTTGTCAATATTCATGGATTTTCAAAAACAAAAATACGTGTCCACTATTTTCCAACACTCTAACTGACGGACTAAATAGATTTGCAATTTTTTGATACTGTCGTCATGCCTATTGGAAAAAAAAAGTTTTACAAATATTCTTCTGCTAAACTGTAAGGCGGTTTGTTGGCAGATGTAGCTGCTTTATACAATTCAAATTAATCATCTACGTATTATACTTTTTCATCTACAAATTAGTGAACACAAAATAATACAGTAAATAAAGGGTGTAAAAAACCTCTTAACGAATCTAAAAGGCACTTGTTCTCCTCGTCACTTGTTCTCGCGATATTTTTTTTGTTCTACACCATATGATACCTGGGAACCTTCTAGTTACGGAGATATTGGGGGTCAAAGTTCCAACTTTTGACAAGTTTTTTTTTAATACAAGTTTTTAATGTAATATTTTTACTTTAAACACTTCCACGACCCCCGTACTATTCAATCCATCCATCAGCACAATGCTTTGAGTGCGTTACATTGAGTTCTACCACAAAACATGATTTTTCACCCCAAAAAAAAAAGTCGTTTCCCAGCAATATTTTTTGCGTAAAGTTACTTAGTTTGATGTACAGAATGCTTGGTTGACGGCTTCGTGATGAGGTCTTTTACCTAATGACCTTTTTTGGGGTCAAAAATCACCTTCACGTTAGTGTTATATTATAGGGAACGTGCACAACGACGGTGGTGCCAACTGGCGTCACCAATCCGAATCTTGTACCAAATTAATACTTGACATTGACATGTAAAACAAGTAAACAGAATTAATTTTATTATTGAAAATGATTATTCTAGCTAATCATAATCCATTGTTGCATTTCTGGATGTACCAATACATCCACAAAAATGAAAATTAATCAAATAGCGTAAAATAATAAAATTCTATTACTTTCCAAAGAATAGTACTCTCATACCATGTCTAAATAAGTGAAAAACGCAAAAAATGGATAAATGCAGTACCTAACAAAAATATTTGAACACGATTTGTTTTTGTTACACTCTGCATTGAAAAAGTTCAATAGCCTTCAAAATCAACCGTCCAAGCAAACATTAAATGGTACTGGCGTACCATTTAAACTTCAGCGAACACACATATGTTGCACTGAATTTCACACCGAATATTCCTCAACAGTTAAACAAAGAGTCCACATGTACTCAGATTATAAACATGGTTATACAATAAAGTTTTTAGTTGGCTGCACTCCTTGTGGTTTCATAAGTTTTGTATCTAAATGCTACGGAGGGCGTTCTAGTGATTGCTTAGTTATAACAAATGATTATGGATTAGACTGCACTGAAGTTCACACCGAATATTCCTCAACAGTTGAACAAAGAGTCCACATGTGCTCAGATTATAAACATTGGTATACAATAAAGTTTTTAGTTGGCCGCACTCCTTGTGGTTTCATAAGTTTTGTATCTAAATGCTACGGAGGGCGTTCCAGACTGCACTGAAGTTCACACCGAATATTCCTCAACAGTCTCCACATGAACTCAGATTATAAACATAGTTATACAATAAAGTTTTTAATTGGCTGCACTCCTTGTAGTTTCCTAAGTTTTGTATCTAAATGCTACGGAGGGCGTTATAGTGATTGCTTATAACAAATGATTGTGGATTGATTTGTTATAGCCTGGAGATACTGTTCTCGCTGATAAAGGATTCCCTTCCATTAAAACATGTGTTGAAAATAAGAAAGTTGTTTATGCCACCGTTTTTTCATGCACCACAATTTTCATCAGAGAAAATAAACGAAACATACAAAATTCATATTGGTCAACATTCATGTTACGCTGACGAACATTATTGATAGACCGGAACCCATGTTTTATACCTTGTATCATAATCAAAAATAATACTTTTGAAGAGATTTGCGTGACAGGTGACAGCATAAGTTTCCTTTACTGTCCGCATAGTGTCTCTTTTGTCGTTTAGTGCTGCCACCTATAGTTCCTGCACGTTCCCTATAGTTCACTACTTTATGAGTTACATACTTTGAAACTTAAACTGATTGACAAATCCTTGCACTGACTAAACAAGTCCACTCAAATCTGTGTGGTTCTTTCTTCAAAAGACCATCTCAGACACTAATCTGCATGGTCCTCATGTGAATTGAGCAAAATTATGTACCTCAAAAGAAATATATGACCTCTGAGTTTGTTTCGGCTGTTTCTTCTCAGAGTAGTCAGGTACGAAACACCGGCCCCATCTAGTTTAAAAAAACCGGCCAAGTGCGAGTCGGAAACGAAGGGTTCCGTAGCATTATCAAAAAACCACATAAATATTTATTTAATTATTCTGTTTCAGAGTTGACAGACAGACAGACGGACAATAGAGTCTTAGGCCTGAATTCCTGTCCTAATTGTACGAGTATACATTATGTTCTATATAGTACCATACTGCGACGCTGACGTCAGCGGCGCGTATTTGCTACTGCTTTTCTCGCAGACGTACGCGACCGACCGTCAGCGCGACAGGAATTTAGGCCTTAGTAACCTTATTATTATACCCATTATCGTCCTTGCCACGTTTTTCTATAAACTCTCTTTTGGGCTGTCTCCACGAGCGAGAGAATCGCGGCAATATTATCGTCCTTGCCACGTTTTTGTATACACTCTTTTGGGCTGTCTCCACGAGCGAGAGAATCGCGGCAATATTATCGTCCTTGCCACGTTTTTGTATACACTCTTTTGGGCTGTCTCCACGAGCGAGAGAATCGCGGCAATATTATCGTCCTTGCCACGTTTTTGTATACACTCTTTTGGGCTGTCTCCACGAGCGAGAGAATCGCGGCAATATTATCGTCCTTGCCACGTTTTTGTATACACTCTTTTGGGCTGTCTCCACGAGCGAGAGAATCGCGGCAATATTATCGTCCTTGCCACGTTTTTCTATACACTCTCTGTGTATAGAAAAACGTGGCAAGGACGATAATATTGCGACGAGCGTGCGAATCGCGCTGATATTTTTATATTGAAATACGTCAAATGGCCGCGATTCTGTCGCTCGTGGAGGCGGTCCGGTGTTTGTAAAAACCTATTTGCATGATAAACATCATTTATAATTTGAAAAACCATGTTGTTTCAGTTGCTTGATATGCGGCATTGACGTGGAAGTTCCCTCGACCATCTGCTTCCAGCGTAACTTCACCGAAGGAGCCTGTCTCACCATCGCCTGGTCCAGCGGCAGAGTGCAGCATTTCCCGATCATCTACACCGATACCTATTGATTGCAAGTCCACCAAGCTAGCTTAGGGAGAGAAGCGGCAGGGAAACACGATTTTGTATTTTTATTTGTGAGTAGGTCAGTTTTATGTTGAAGACTCGTCTGTTTACACCGAGACGCGACGCGACGGTACTGGAAGTGATTGCGCGCTACGCGAGCCGCATCGCAATGAAATGTGTATCTTTTCGTGTGGTAAATAAAGTTATATTTTGAGTCGCTTTATTAGAATGTGCGCGCAGCGTCGTATCGCGTCGCGTCTCGGTGTGAATTGACCCTTATGAGGTTTTTTCTAGACCAGCTGCCACAAAAAAAATATAGATGGCGCTGTACTTGACTCAATGTAAAAAAAGAGGTTATTTATATCAATGAGAATATAATACTCCGCGTTTCATAAGGTTTTATATAGGTACGATATTCCTATTTAGATTTGA
Organism: Xestia xanthographa; assembly: GCA_905147715.2. Classification (NCBI taxonomy): domain Eukaryota; kingdom Metazoa; phylum Arthropoda; class Insecta; order Lepidoptera; family Noctuidae; genus Xestia; species Xestia xanthographa. The sequence goes on along the minus strand of LR990660.1, from coordinate 6,223,774 downwards.
TCAAATACTCAAAATATTCAGATTACTGACAAGCAAGCAAGAAAACAGACATACTATCCACCATTTTATTTTAAAAGGCAATGAACGCCATCTATCGTTTTTTAGTGGTAGCTGGCCTTGAAAATCCTTATTGATGTGCAACCGTAACAAAAATATATTTATTTACAGAATTATAACTTGATAAATTCATCAATACAATAGGCTAATTTCCACCATCAATAAATTGCAAATCTATTTAGTCCGTCAGTTAGTGTATTGGAGAACAATGGACACGTATTTTTTGTTTTTTGTAAATCAATGAATATTTAAAAAGATAAAACGTGACAAAGATAAAACGTGACGCCAGAATGCACTAAAAATTATAGCACGGCGTGACGTATTGAGAAGTTTAAAAGCGTCGTATCTTCGTCTATTTTGGTTTACGTAACAAAAGAAAAAATACCGGTCTCAAATTTTTAGATAATGTTACTGACGGACTAATCAGATTTCTTCAGTTAACAAGTCTATTCTCAAAGTTTGTGATGGCCTGAAATTTCATATTTGCATTGTATTGTGATAAGAAATAATTGAGCTATGTTTATGATTCTGATTATCTTTATGTAAATATATATTTTGTTTCGTTCGCTAATCAATCGATAATATAATCAACAAAGAATCTGATACTGACTTGCAATCCCAAAAAAAAAGTAATAGTAATCGAATCCACCTTGAACACTCATATTATTATCCTTTACACTGGCACATTGGTACCTATTGTAAGGACTAAACTAAGAATAGGTAAGCTAAATAAAGAACTAAAAGACTAATTTAGAAAGGTCAAAACAGGGCAATCAGAGTTGTATTTTCGGCAAATCTGTGAAATGAATCCTAGTGATGAAGATTTATCATCGGAGTTCTATATTCAGCAACAAAAAAACGTATTTTTTAAATGTAATATTAAGCTAATGAAATTATGTTTTATACTCAAAAAAGTTGTTTTATTATACGCATTCCCATTTATTTTTCAAATGTAATGTGTTCATAAGGAACGGAAAAACGAAACCAAAATATAAATACAGGCTGTAAACCTACGTTTACAGCCTAATAATACGAATAGGGCGACTGCGGTGTGGCTAGGTCTGCGTTCACCTTTAGGATGTAAAAAAATATTTTTATTTAAAAAAAGTATTCTGTTGACAAACTTTCAGTGTTGCCAGGACCATCCGTCGTATCAGTCGAACGTAAAGTAGTTCTAGTTACATTTACATGGCTGTACTTCTTATGGTAAATTGCGTCGAAGGTCACACTTTTAACCGACCGAGAGATCATATCTCCCTGATTCAGAATCTGTTTACCAAATCGGGGTATAGAATCCTCCAATTCGTCGTCCAAACTACGTTCTACTTTAACATAAACATTTTTATATTGCGTTGGTAAATTAAATTTCTGAAGTTTATTAAATCTTCTAGTCCCTTTTGGTTTTTTCATATTTTTGTTACCATTACATAGTACGAAAAAATCACATAGTTCTTCGTCATTCAACACATGCCCTACATTGTTCTGTATATTTTTTTCTTCTAAAACTTTTAGGAAATCTTTGATATGCAGTATGTTCGCTATCTTACTCTTTTTCTCATCTAACTTGAAGAGTTTTAATTGTTTAATGAATATTTTATTGCATTCCTTTTCTGTTATATTGTTTAGAGCCTTTAATTCTGATGTTATAATTTGTTTAGTGGTTTTATTTTTTTCAGTGACTTCTCTTTTAAACAAATCTGTGTAATTACTATAGCCACTGATCACGGTGTTCCTCAAGGAGTTGTAAGTTACTTTCAAGAAATGTGTAAGTTCATTCGAACAAACTATGAAACTGTCACATTGATTGTTTTTTTCAGAAGAGGTAGCCCTGAATTGAAGACCTGAGGCGGGGCCTTCGTTTTTGGCACTCGGATTTTGTTTACGGTCCAAGTAGCATTTTAATTTATATTTATTTAATAATTGAGTCATCGGTAACAGTAACTGTGGGATTATTTCGTCCCTTATTTCGCTTATGTTACCGTTTGCTGTGCCGTTTGTGTCGTGCAACTCGAGCATTCTGAGGTCGGACTTTTGCTTCAGCATCATTTCCATTATGTTTGTTAGATCTGGCATTGACTTGCGTGTGTCTTTGACGAGATGATTTAGGAGTGCTGTTGTATTTCTACTTTTCCACTTACATTGCTGTTCCGTCAGTAGAGCTAACATATCGTCAAACGTTCTTGTTATAAGCTCTTTCGTTGCAGTATTTACTTTGTCTAGAAGCTTCGTTACGTTTTGCCTTAACTGTTTGTAGTATTTGATATTTTTTTGGGACGCGTCGGTTAACTGTTTAGTTGGTCTGTGCGCTGACTTTATGTTAGCTCTCCTTTTATTTTCGGGCACGTGTTCTATTATGACAGTTTCTTCGCTTTCTTCTGTATTCAAGTTATTTCTTCTTTTAATTATTAATTCGTAATCATTATCTTGAAGCATCGGTTTCAGTTCTTTTACTTTTAGTTCGATTGCCTTTTCAATCTCAGGATCTAATACAATATCGTTAGTGACATCGAAAAGATGATTACTTTCCGGCTTAGATTTTATGATTTTCTCTACAAGATTTGTTATTATGCGTGCATCTGACAGACTTCCGTTGATTTTGTCTGACCTGATTATCACTATCAATAACGTCCATAATAAAAGCGGAACTGTAAATAAAACAAGATTTATGGCTATAACATGAAAAAACAGCCTTTACCGTAAAGACCTCGCCAGTGTTATATCTACCTTATGGCTTCAGTCGATACAAACACTATACGGGGTTAGTTTTCAATGACCGGCCAAATGTTCATAAATGGTTTAGAATATTTTCGATATACCTACCTAATGAAAAAAAAACAACATTTTTTTAAATAAAATTTTATTCGTGTCCACCACTAAAAAGCAAAAGTGTGGCTAACAGCACAATCAGTTCAACAGCTTAGATAGATAGCAGTTCGAACACACATACATTTGGCGGTGTATGCGCGCACACAAGGTCATTAATTCCCACTAATAGGTTTAGGATTTAAGAAATTTTTAGGACACTCAAATGCTAACACTAAAACTACTACTCTCTCTGCACTCAAAGGCTATTTTTTTTAATTTTTGGACAAAAATATTTAAAATGCACTTTTGGTTTGAAAACTAACCCTGTATATGTATTTCTTGTCTGCCGCCAGTTCGCTGCTTCTATACAATATGTTTTAAAAAAATCTATCCGATCCGTGAAGGTATTACATATTAGGTATCGAGATACTCGTACGATTCTAATGACATGTACCTAATTATGAATCTTTTATGCATAATTCGCAGTAACTTCAATTAGTTAGTAATTTCTATCTGTATAAATCATCGACAGATGTGTTATAGATTGTCTTAGAGCCTGTCGTTTTACGACATGGCCATCACTCATTCCGGTCAAGGATACCATCGTGACGGGTTCCTTACGATGGTATCCTTGACCGGAATGAGTGATGGCCATGTCGTATCCTTGCCCGTAATGAGTGAAATTTGAATATCAAAATTAGCTAGGTAGGTACTTACAATGTTTGATCTGCAAGCCAATTAACATATTGACAAATCGCTTATGTAGGTGGGTACGTGATTACATCTGGAACTGTCGATCAAGAATTGGAACCATTGGAACGCTTTATTTAACGATATTCATAAACTTGCTGTAGTTTTATGTGAATTTAATATTAAGTGCCAAGTTTGTGTGCACTGCGCAAAACCATTCTATGGTTTATTTTTACGACTACAATATTCCACTGCTTCTGATTAAATATATTTCTGATGCAATTTTTGGAATTGTTTCATTCATCAAGTTAGATGGTTTTTCAGTACCTAAATTATGCGATCGGATAACAACGGAAAAGCGGCGCTTAATAAATTTTCATTTTGCTCTTAGATAAATAATTATTTCACGTGCAAAATTGCAAGTTACGGCTAAAAGTAAACACCTCTGAGGGATATCGATATAAAATTTTCAATTGAAATAAACGAATCAATTCCTCGGCTTACGCGCTCCAAAAACGTAAAGATCACACTTCTTATAATCTTCTACCTACTACAACAAGGAACGTTTTCTTTGTCGTCTCTTGATGTGACTACTGTTGACGATTATTTTTCTCGCAATGGCATACTATTTCTGGTAAACGCCAGTCCATGAAAAATGACACCAGCTTTTCCTTCATCTTTTTTTCCCCTAAATCGTCATCTATTTTTTGCAGCCTATGTAAGTTTAGTTTAAAACCGTCAAAGCATAAAAAATAAAGTTTATAATGTTTGCTGGTGGGGGCTCATCTGAGAGCCCTGGTGGGGGCTCGTCTGGGAGCCCTGGTGTTGGCTCATCTGGGAGCCCTAGTGGGGGCTCGTCTGGGTGTTGTTGCCTTAAGATTTCTTCTCCTATCATTACAGTATTCGGTTTCGTAGTTTCAGTAAGCGAAGTACCTTGATGGGGCCTCGTCGGGGATTCCTGAATCCTGATGGAGGTTCGTCTGGAGGCCCTGGTGGTCGCTTGGGGGGGCTCGTCTGGGTACCTTGGTGGCGGCTCGTCTGGAGGCCCTAGTGGTCGCTTGGGGAGGCTCGTCTGGGTACCTTGGTGGCGGCTCGTCTGGTGGCCCTGGTGGTCGCTTGGCCACCTTGGCCACTTGGTGGTACCTTGATGGAAGCTTGTTTGGCTATCTCGGTGGGTACATGTGTACTCAACAGTGGATTTTTTATTTTTTATTTGCTGTTAAGAGGGTCTCGAAAGGTTCGTTGGTTGGCTTGGTTTCGCTATAGGTGACCGCCAGTTAGGGGGGGCCTTGGTAAGTGGTTTTAATCCAGGTGCCATAGTGTGGGCTCGACTGTGTATTATTTTCTTTTTCTTTCTATACTATCAAGGCGTTTTGTTGACTGCCATTTAGGAGGCGTGTTTAGCGGGTCCCGAAAGGTCCTGAGTAATGGTTTCGTTGTAGATGGCCACCAGTTAGGGGTCCTTGGTGGGCACGTGTCGTCCTTGCCTTAGTTTGATCTTGACTTAGTAATATTTTCTCTAAACTCAATACTGTCTGGGCGTTTCGGTGAATGCAATTTAGGGGGCGTTTTTAGTGATATTTTCGTTGTAGGGGGCCTTGGTGGGTGCTCTTCGTCCTGGTGCCTTGGTGTGAGGTCGACGGAGTAATATTTTTGCCAGGTAGAGGTTTTTACTGGGTACTCTTTTTCCAGGTGCCTTGGTGTGGTCTCGACTGCGTAATATTTTCGCCAGTTAGGGGTCCTTGGCTCCTCGTCCTCGTGCCTTGGTGTAGGCTCGACTGTGTTATGTTTTCGCCAGTTACCCCACCTTGGTGGGTGCTCCTCGTCCTGGTGCCCTGGTGCGAATTCGACAGTGTAATATTTTCGCCAGTTAGGGGTAGGGGGCCTTGGTGGGTGCCCCTCGTCCTGGTACCTTGTTGTGAGCTCGACTGTGTATTTTTTTTTTTTTCTATATTGTCTGGGCGTTTCGGTGACTGCCATTAAGGGGCGTGTTCTAATTTTTCTTAAGCATTTACTAGAAGAAAACGAACAACGAAAGGTGAAGTTTGTGTGTAAACATTTTTAAGTTTTTTTTTGTTTTTTAGACATAACACCCGTCTGGTCGGAGAATCCTCCCCTATCTATGGAGTATTGAGGAACTTTACAGCCAATTCTTTATACTTCTGTAACATCATGACTGTATCTGTCCTAAAGTAGTCCCATGACTGAGAAAAATGGGGGATGAGGATTTCAACCCTTTTATCTTTCTACCCGTTTGTCTTAGTACATTAATTAATGAAGAAAAGAAAAACTTACTTTGTAGAAATAAAGTGAAAATAACACACGTTGTTTGTTATGCCATGATATTAGGTACCTTATTCTAAAGCACGTAAATACCAGTGTTGAACAAACGAATGAATTGATTCTTACTTATTTATACAATTTTCAATATTCAGTAAAAACAATGTGATGCAGTGCACTGCATCACATTGTTTTTACTGACTACTTACTTTAGGCACTACATTATAGATAAGGAATAAAATAACATTATGCTTCTAGTATTATTCAAGTCACAAGCGAGATTGTGCTCACTGTAGCTCGATCCACTTCCCCTATACCGCGTATATGCTTACGATGCTCAACGCGCTTGTGGAGACCAACCCTGGATTGGACTTGTTTGTTGTGAAAGGAAGACGATAATGTTAGAATATTTGTGGTTCTGTCAGTTCTGTCATTATTCATTTAGTGTTAATGGCTTATGCTGTACTAATTAAGTTAAATAAATCATTCATTCTACAGGGTGTAAAAGACCTCATCACGAAGCCGTCAACCAAGCATTCTGTACATCAAACTAAGTAACTTTACGCAAAAATTATTGCTGGGAAACGACTTTTTTTGGGGTAAAAAATCATGTTTTGTGGTAGAACTCAATGTTACGCACTCAAAACATTGTGCTGATGGATGGATGGATTGAATAGTACGAGGGTCGTGGAGGTGTTTAAAGTAAAAATCTTACATTAAAAACTTGTATTAAAAAAAAAGTTGGAACTTTGACCCCCAATATCTCCGTAACTAGAAAGTTCCCAGGTATGGTGTCGAACAAAAAAATGATCGCAATGACGGGGAGAATAAGTGCCTTTCGTTTTCATTAAGAGGTGTTTTGCATCCTTTATAGTGATTAAAATAGACAAAGCTCTAAAAATACACTGTTTTAATCATTCCTAAAAAGAACAACTACCCGGCCGTATCTATTTACATCTGCCTTGTATATTTATAAGGGAGAAATCAAAATCAAAATCAAAGCATTTATTTCAAGTAGGCCAGTTACAGGCACTTTTGAATTGTCGAAACAAATATGAAAATTAAATGTAGCTACAGTCCCAGTCACAAGACATAAAAACTGTGAAAGTACTGTAGTTGCCCATTCCCTAGCGTAGATCTCTATGGAGAAGAATGGGCAAGAAACTCCATGGACACTCTTTTAAATCAGAATATTTTTACAAAATCTTGGTTACATCATTCATGTTGAGATGGTACATTATGTGAGAACAATGTAGCAAGATGTGCACGTTAAAGGTGTCCATAGTAAAAACAAAACAAAAACAATTCAAAAATAAAATTATTAAATTCAAATAAGCCGTGGCAGCCAAGAGCCGACCAGTCCCAACTGACAGCGCTCGTTCACGAACATGACGCATGTATCAGCACCATTCAACTCAACCATTTTGAAGGGAACTAAATGATCCGACACACGCGTCATGTGGAGATGTGAGTGGAAACGCCGAGATCTTTCTGATCTGATCTCTGTATTAAAGAAATTATCTTAGAATGTAATAAATAAAAATCAAGCGTACTTACGCACATAACTCACACTCGTATTACAAGTATATTAGCTGGGTACTAGTCCCAAGAGGCGGTCATGTTTCTCAGAGATCCAACATAAATCATCGGCGTTGACTAACAGAACTGAACACTGAATCATAGCATCATATATATGAATTTGATACGCACATACAGGTTGTAAAAGACCTCATCACGAAGCCGTCAACCAAGCATTCTGTACATCAAACTAAGTAACTTTACGCAACAATGATTGCTGGGAAACGACTTTTTTTTTGGGGTGTAAAATCATGTTTTGTGGTAGAACTCAATGTAACGCACTCAAAACATTGTGCTGATGGATGGATTAAATAGTACAGAGCTCGTGAAGGTGTTTAAAATAAAACGCTTACATTAAAAAATTGTATTAAAAAAAAAAAACTTGCCATAAAGTTGGAACTTTGACCCCAATATCTCCGTAACTAGAAGCTTCCCAGGTATGGTGTAGAACAAAAAAATGATAGCATTGACGAGGAGAACAAGTGCTTTACGGCTTCGTTAAGAGGTGTTTTACACCCTTTATGTAGGTACCAACTGCCTCGTTGGTATAGTGGTTGCAAACGCTGCTCCTGAGTTTGAGGTCCTGGTTTCGAATCCCTGGTGGGTGTGTGTCTGGTAGTAATTTCTCAGTAGCAGATTCCCATTACTCCTATTACAAGAGACTTCAAAATATAACTGGCGATACGTGGGTTCAGTAAATACTTTCTTACCTAAACCTTGGGTACTTCTACCTTCGTCGGTGGTAATGCAGAGGTCGCCCCGGGCCCATGTTTTAGGACAGGATAAGAGGTCGAGCATAGTTTGCAACACAGGTCCACATACCACACCGAGGTAGCCCCACTTCACGAGGTTGGAGTTACATAATAATGGCATACAATTAGCGAACCACCAGATTTAGCAAAATGTAACGGCAAAAAAATCACTTTTGATTGCCAAAATTAGTAAATGATCACCAAAATTAATCCCCATTTTATCGTAAAATTAGAACCAAAAATTTATTTATGACCACCAGAAATTGAACTGTTATGCTCTTGCATCCGAGTCGAGGGAGACCCGGTCGGCGGAGCCCCGCTTCGAGGGGCTCCTACTCCTGAATGGTTTATAAAAAAATAACCACGAAGGGTATGGCGGGGTCTATTCGCTCGCTTCGCTCGCTCATTCGACCCCGCCATACCCTTCTCCATGTCGGGGTGCCACAAGTCGGCCTAGGCAAAACTAGTTTGTCATCAACCACCTCATTAAAATTTGGTGTTCAATTTACTAAATTTAGTGATCATTGATATTTTAGATGTTTAATGTTAGTGGTCACAAAGTTATTTTTGGTGGTCATTATATTTTCCCCCCATAATAATCAGGGCCTTTCATGTGGACCACTGGATATCGGGCCTTGCAGGAAGATGCTCACTAGATAGTAGATCGTGAGAGAAAGGGGGACAGGATGCGGGTTTTAGGAAGCTGTGTGTCTGCTTTTTAACCGACTTCAAAAAACAGAGGAGGTAGGTACTCATCTAAATTCGGTTCGTTGATTTAAAAAATAATATAACACACACTGTATTATTACACCATTCGATAGTGTAGAAAAAGTAAAATTTTATGTTTTTTTCACATTTATTTATTTAATTTCAATTTAATTTAATTTAATTAAAATAATAATAAATCTGTAGAAAAATCGTTTTTGTACATCGAAAATATTTCGAGAAAAAATTGCCAGGGAGAAAAAATTGCCAGGGTTTGAAAGGATAACCAACAGAACTCATTTCCAGCATTTTTGGAATTTTTGTCTGTTTGTCTGTTTCGATGATCAAGCATCACGTAAAATTTACGCAACCAATGTACATAACTTTTATGCATAAAAATTGTGCGTATCTTGAGGTATTATTTAGTTTTTGTTTTATCGTAATCGGTTAATTCTATCAAAAATTTAAAGTGTTCAAGAAGAACTAATCATCAAATGTAAGATGCAGCGACATCTATTATATTAAAATGGTATTAATGACTAAAAATGTGCATAGCATAAATTTACATAGCATGATTTCCATGCATTATATTTTAGCAGTACCTGTATGTAGCCAGACGTACCCGATCGGGTACGGTGCATTGTTATTTTAATTGTATCCATGTAATTGCGGGTATCGAAGAGCTACCATCTTGGTCGACAGTTGTTCATTTTACTCCATTTTCTGAATCACGGTGATAAGATATTCCGACCCCTCGCACGTGTCAGTTGCCTCAAGTTTAGTTTCAACAAGAGGAAGTTTATAATTCGACGCGTATTTTTTTTTTGTTTGTCCGCGAGAGAGAGAAGTCCGATATACACTAATGTAGGAGCAGAGTATCAATGATAAATGTAGCAAAAACAGGGAAAATTAATTTCTTTTGAGAGCTTCCGCTGCATAAACGGTTAAAGTTAAAAAAAAATCCGCGTTAGCATAATGTCTATCTTTTAAGGTTCACACTCTCTCTAACCCTCTCTATCTCATGTACGCAGACGAAGTTGCGCGGGTCAGCTAGTTTAAAATAAAAATGTCCTTGATTGATGACACCCGCTGTGCAAGTGTAATGTAAGTGAATACATAATATAATATTATTGATGCTCATAACAATACCAAAATCATTCGCAAAAGAAAACGGTGTGGAACTCTCGCCAGTGAATTTCCACGCGCTAAAAATACCGTTAAATTGAAAAATGGCGAAACTAATCTGGCCTTCTCGACATTGGCAATACCGGACAATTCAGATTCTAATTAAAAATACTCGTAACTTGATTAATTTTCCTATCTGTTCGCTCATCTATGCATGTTTGGCTATCTTCAAAAGAATAGTTTCCAACATTTTTGAATCTTTAAAAGGAATTTACTGTTTGCTATGTTAAAACTTAACCGTTACTGCTAAAGTTTTGTCGAGAGGAAGAAATGGGTTCTTTTAGTAAGTGTACTATTTGATATTTTTACCTTATAAGACTATATATACTAACTAACTAAGCGATGGCGAAATAGATTAGTGTAAAGTACAGAATTAACACGGGATGGATGAAATGGCGGCAGGTCATCCTCCGTTACGCCTAAAACACTGCAGCATTAATTTTGAAATATATATGGTAAAGTTGAGGATTAATGCCAAGTCCTATGTGTGACGAAAACACGATTCCAAATACTTTTCTCGATAGAAAAAATTCCAAAGTTATCTCCAAATCGAACAATAAACCGCTAGTCTTGTTTTTTATTCTCTCCAAAAGACGAAAATTTGATTTTATAAAGAATAAAAACCACTCTTTTCGCACTATTCTGCCTGGAGTGACTGACGTAACAACCACTTTGTAGTGCAAGCTGATAAGAACGTTATTCTAACAGCATTTCAAACGAAGTTTGAACCACCACAAATAGAGTTGCTAATTTGAGGTAGTATAGGCTCTTAAAAAGTTGGGTTGTAATCGGTTGTCGTGCTATGGGCATGTGATGCGGAGGAAAGAGGAAAATATCGTGAGGTAAGTTTTGAAACACTCCCTCCGACACACACTTGCCGTACACCGCAGTGACTTCTGCGGGCACGGCTTCCCTCATGGTCCTCACGATTCGCGCACTTATTCCGTCCAATCCCGGTGCAGTGTTGTGTGGGAAGGCTCCTAATGATGCCTCCCAGACTGTCACGAGACAGAGGAGGCGCAGCCTGGCCTGACGTGATGAGCGAGGCGGCGACGCGGACCTGCCTGTGATGTGGCGTGTCCCGGGACGAATCATCGTCCGGGCATAGCGCCCGCAGGAGGCCCGTCGCCGATGGATGGACTGTGTTAAGAATGATATGGCAAGAAAAGAAGTGTCTGATGAGATTACGAGTTATTACTCGAGTTATTACTAGAAGTATGGACTAAGAAGATAAATGCTGCGCCGACCACAAATGAATTGCGATAAGGGGAAGAGAATGATGATGAAATACTATAAAGGATGTAAAACACCTCATAACGAAGCCGAAAGGTACTTGTTCTCCCCGGCATTGTGATCACTTTTTGTTCTACACCATACATGGGAACCTTCTAATTACGGAAATATTGGGGGTCAAAGTTCCAACATTTTGACAAGTTTTTTTTTTTTTTAATACAAGTTTCTATTGTAAGATTTTTACTTTAAATACCTCCATGACCCCCGTACTATTCAATCCATCCATCAGCACAATGTTTTGAGTGCGTTACATTGAGTTCTACCACAAAGCATGATTTTTCACCTAAAAAAAAGTCGTTTCCCAGCAATAATTTTTGCGTAAAGTTACTTAGTTTGATGTACAGAATGCTTGGTTGACGGCTTCGTGATGAGGTGGTTTACATCCTTTATAATTATAGTAGCACCCACCCCTGTTTCGTGCCGTTTTAACGACTTGATTTCTTCAATAGATTTCAATAAAAGTTTAATGTTTATGTAACTGAGTCATTCTACCGAATGAATAATGCGGTTTATGGCAAATGGCTCGTATGGTCCAACTGCTGGGCAAAGGTCTCCCCTATAACCCTTCCACTCCAGTCTCTGTGCGGCTTTCTTCGGTCAGTCCATCATATTCACCTCCAAATCGTCAAGCCTGCTTTTTTAGGCCTAGGTTATGTTAAGAAAATAATGACTTTTTCAGTTTCAGGGACCATATTCTTCGCAATGACGTCAATTTTTAGCCTAACATGTTGTTACGAGCTACCCTTAGTGTTCGGTATGCCTATGGCAGTCTGGTTTAATAGTATGACCAACCTTGCAACCGGAGTGCTCAATGAAGCAAACTCCGGCGTTTTATCGGATACTGGATCCGATCTAAAAGATCAATCGTTAACAGACAAAATTTGGAAGGTAACAAATGCATCTGAATGGCGTAGCCATATTCATTTATTACTATAGACACGATCGAGGATACGGTAGGTAAACCATCAAACTTAACAACTTTCTCCACGAGACCATGATGATCGCGAAAAAATTATCAGCTGTTCCATAAATTGAGTGCATTACGTGAGATCGACAAACAGCTCTGCGATTAACGCTTGTGCGACAAAACTGTACTGCGACTCACCATAGTTCGAAAGCACGCTGGTGCGAAGCAACGAACCATTCAGCATACATGTGTACCCAGTGATGTACAGAATGCTTCGTTTACGGTTTGTAAACGGTCTTTTTACACCCTGTATGGACAGCAGTGTCGCATAAGCGAGTCGGACTTGGGTAGTGTCGAACTACTAGCGCACAGGTAGCACAGCTATAGTTTCTCGAGCTTCAATTTGTCGCAAACGTGATGTCGAGCTTCAGTTTGTTGCACTAGCGCGTGATGTCTGGCTTTGGTTTGTCGCACTAGCGTGATTTCGAGCTTTGGTTTGTCGCACTAGCGTGATGTCGAGCTATGGTTTGACGCACTAGCGTGATATCGAGCTTCAGTTTGTGGCACTAGCGTGATGTCGAGCTTTGGTTTGTCGCACTAGCGTGATGTTGAGCTTTGGTTTGTCGCACTAGCGTGATGTCGAGCTATGGTTTGACGCACTAGCGTGATATCGAGCTTCAGTTTGTGGCACTAGCGTGATGTCGAGCTTTGGTTTGTCGCACTAGCGTGATGTCGAGCTTTGGTTTGTCGCACTAGCGTGATGTCGAGCTATGGTTTGTCGCACTAGCGTGATATCGAGCTTCAGTTTGTGGCACTAGCGTGATGTCGAGCTTTGGTTTGTCGCACTAGTCTGATGTCGAGCTTTGGTTTATCGCACTAGCGTGATGTCGAGCTATGGTTTGTCGCATTAGCGTGATGTCGAGCTTCAGTTTGTCGCACTAGCTAGCGTGATGTCGAGCTTCAGTTTGTTGCACTAGCGCGTGATGTCAAGCTTTGGTTTGTCGCACTAGCGTGATGTCGAGCTTTAGTTTGTCGATCGAATCGAAGTATTGTGAGTCACAGTAAAGGTTTTCGCAGAAGCGTTAATCGCACATCCTGTCAAACTCTTTCACATGTTTTTATTTAGAGTTGGTATCAATTTTTGATATTTAGTACCGATGATCTAATTAGATGGCGTTGTCGTTGAGTTAGATCGTGGTATGGTTTCGTTACATGCGAAAGTATAAGTAGACCAGAGTTTTTTTTTGAGATTTGTATTGGGTGAAATTTAATACGTCGTTGTAAGCTATACATATTGTAGTTTCATTGAAGATCGTCGTGGAAATTAGTGATTTTTATACACATCTGTTTGTCGACCTCACGTAGTGCACTCCCTTATAGGACCGAGAAGGTATTACATTTTTGTGTGAGGCAGTTGATTATGGTAACGCTGTAGACTTGTAGAGTGTAGACCATCAAAATGACTCTACCCACGAGGGACGTAAATCAATTGAAAAATATGCTGTCAATTGAAATTTTGTATTAGAGCAGATTTTTTAGAAACTGTCTGTCCTAAAGAAGTTATCTATTTTTCGTAATGTAAAAGCAATAACTTTTGTTTCCAATATTAAATATAGATAAGTACTACTTAGTACGATGCCATGGCGCCATGGCAGCCTTTCTGGAGCCACTTTTATCAGTCGTCCATCTTCCTCTTCCTCTCCACCCGACACCACTATTCTTTGTTAAGGGCTATGTATCCCTTAAATGGATGAATAGCCCATAGCGGCGTGATCCGCCGTTACGCCTAAAATACTGCAGCATTAATTTTGAAATAAATATATTGTAAAGTTGAGGATTAATTCCTATGTATGTCGAATACACAATACCATAAACTTTCCTCCATAAAAAAAAATCCAAAGTTACCTCCAATCAGTTTCCTCAAATCGAACAATAAACCGCTGGTATTCAAAAAGCACTTCAAATTAGATCATGAAACTTTGCATACTAACTGAACTAACTATAATAAAGCAGGTCTTATGTGTTTTTTTGTTTAGTTCAGTCAATATATTTTTTGTAAATCGCAAAAAACCACTCATTTTGCACTATTCGGCCGCAGTTACTGACGTAACAACCGCTTTGTAGTGCAAGCTGATTAGAACATTATTCTAACAGTATTTCAAACGAAGTTTGAACCACCACAAATAGAGTTGCTAATTTTAGGGTTAGAAGGGCCTAAAATAGAAATTGTTACGAAAAGCTTTATTAAATGATTTTCAGGTGAGTATGAACATCTTTGGCTACTTGGCTACTATGCTGACCTCACTATCCAGACGAATGACTTCAGTGAGACCAAACGTGGAGATGGCCCCAGGATCCTTCAAGCCAGAAATATTGAAGTATCCAGAGAACTATTTCGTGAACCGTCTCAAAACGTTGTTGAAAATCAAAAAGAAGGAGGAAGAAATGAACAAGCCCCTTAATAAACCAGAATGATAATGAGGCTAATGAAAATGTTTTTGAAATATGTGGCGGTTTTATTTCTATAGGTACATACATGTAACTGGCTGACCCGACAGATGACCTATCCTTAAATTCCTCACCTACCAACACACACAAATTACCTACACGCAGAATTTTATTTATAAATATTGGATGAGAAGTGTTCATTTTTGGCTAAAGACATCTAAAATGCCGGAGACAATAGGTACTGAAATATTTTATTACTAGCTATGTCCGCACGCGTTGCAATGCATCTTTTCCTACCTACATATCGCTTGTCCATGATCGGACACATTGTAGTAAATTGAAATATCGCCCATCATCAGCCTATTAATGTTCCCACTGCTGGGACCCAGGCCTCCTCTCTATGAGAGGGAATGAGCTATAATCCACCACGCGGACCCAGTGCGGATTGGTAGATGTCACATGTATTAGAAGTAGCCAGAAGGGGTCGTAAATAACAACGACTTGTAATAATTGAAATAACTGTCTTGTATTTCCGTGTCTTACAATTATCCTTCTCGTCACAACTTTTTCGTTCCTCAATATACGCTCCAATGTCACCTATTGGTCCATTGACTACCCCCGTTACATTTTTTTAAAAGCCCTGGGTTACCATACTGATCAAAATAAGTTATCTTTATAAACAAAATATAAATTAGCCTTAAACACTCATAATCTAATGAATTACAAACAAAATGTTTTACAATATTGTATTTAAAATCATGTGACCATAAACACATGCAGACGCTTCAGACCTTATAAAAATCCTCAATCTGATGGCGGTGAAGAACCCAGAAAACCTTCGAATAAATAATTATGCATAATGTAAATCTCATTCCATACAACTGCAAGAACATCAAGCGGTCTATTGAGGGTATTAAACAGCTTTGCAGTCTTGCGGACATTGTTGCGCTGGAAGAGACGTGGTTACAGGCGCGGATACAGGATTTCCTTTAAGGGGGGGCAATTTTTGGAAAATTATTAAAAAAAATATATATATACTTTTGATAATAATTGGGTGTTACTTTACAAAAATCCATGATATTCAAGATACAAGGGGGCCGCCTGCTTTTGGGCCAGGGGGGGGGGGAGAGCGTAGAGAGAAATTCTTACGACACCTTGCCTTGGACAGGTTAAAATGGTTTCGAACGTCATAAAGGAGTTACTTGGTCGAATTTTATGGAAATTCAAGAGAAAGTAGTTTGTAGAGCGAGCGAAGCGAGCTCGCAAATTTTAACACTTTT
This sequence comes from Xestia xanthographa, assembly GCA_905147715.2. NCBI lineage: Eukaryota > Metazoa > Arthropoda > Insecta > Lepidoptera > Noctuidae > Xestia > Xestia xanthographa. The sequence continues at coordinate 6,207,794 of LR990660.1, read as the reverse complement.
CCTACCGACCTACTGGAGTTATCTGGGCCTCTTATAGACAAAGTTAAAACTCATGAAAAACTAGGCTTCTGGAGCGAGCGTAGCGAGCTCGAAATTTTTTACAACATTGCCTCAAATAATTATGCTTTTTACGCTACAATTTATTACGTATAATACCATCATCATCATCTGCCTAGCCTTTTCCCAAATATGTTGGGGTCGGCTTCCAGTTTTACCGGATGCAGCTGAATACCAGTATTTTATATGGAGCGACTGCCTATCTGACCTCCACAACCCAGTTAGTACTGGGTAATACGATACCCCTTGGTAAGACTGGTTGTCAGACTTTTTGGGCCTCTGACCACCTAACGACTGTCAAAGATCTACAAATGACAGCCGGGACCAACGGCTTAACGTGCTTTCCGAGGCACGGAGGAAACTCGGTATGTAATGGGTGGTCACCCATCCACAGACCAACCTAGGCAAGCACGGCTTAACCTAACGATCGACCCGAGCGGCTGTTATTATTTAGCCACGAGCTCCTCCGTTATTACGTATAATACCATTCTATGGCATCAGGCAGGAAAAGCTATAACTTTTAAAAATCCTGAGCCTCTAGGGGCAGCTGCCTCCTCCTGGCGATGCCCATGATAAGATATACAACTAGAATATTTAGTTTCAATTCCTTTAAATTAGTTCAAGCTTGGCTAATGACGTATTTGGTCCGTTTCAGGGGGGGCCAATTGCACCCATTGCCCCCCCCCCTGTATCCGCGCCTGCGTGGTTACATCCTGAAGAGCTACCGTACCCGTCCAGCGTGCACGAGGACTTTGGAAGCACGGGGACGTCTGCTATGGACACTGCTGCCGGCATCATCAGAGGTCGTCCCTTTGGCAGAGTTGCGCTATTGTGGCGTAAGTCGGTTTTCCCGTGCGTTTCAGTGATTGCGTGCTCGAATCCGCGTATTGCGGCAATTCGTCTTACGACGAATGATAGGCCAGTGCTAGTCGTGAGTGTTTATACGCCAACTGACTGCATAGAAAATGTGACGGAGTTTGCGGATTGTCTTAGTTGCATCAGTGCCATAATAAGTGAAAGTGACATCGAGTCTGTTTTCATACTTGGTGACTACAACGCGCATCCAGGTGAGTGTTTTTACCGTGAACTAATAGATTTCTCGATGGAGCAAGATTGGACTTGTGTCGATACCAATAGGTTACAACTATCGTCGGGGACGTTTACATTTATTAGTGAAGCTCACGGGAGCACGCGGTGGCACGATCACTGTCTAGTAACTGACTCTGCTAAGGACTGTATAACAGATGTGGCCGTAAAAAACGACGTTTATTGGTCTGACCATTTACCGTTAGTTATATCTTGTGATCTCGATGTTATAAGGCAGAAAACAATTGCACAAAAAACTACCTGTAAGAAAACAAAAGCTTAAGTGGTGCCAAAAACACCAAGAACAAATTAAAATGGATCTACTAGCTAAACACCACGCTAGATTGGATTTTAAAGGTTTTTGGAAAGCCACTAGTAGGTTGAACCCTAAGCCTGGTGTTACGGTGAGCGTCGACGGGTATTCCTGCCCAAGGGATATAGCTGAGTTATTTAAAAAACAATTCGTTATTAAGTCTACACTGGGGCCGCCGTGCGGGGTGTTCGGTGCTGGTCCCGAACATGCAGAGGTGACAACTGTCATTCTTGCAAAGGAAATCAGGCACATTATACAGAAGATGACAAGAGGCATATCGACTGGTCGTGACGGGCTCAGCATCGAGCACCTGCAACATGCTGGTCCCCACCTACCTCGAGTCCTGGCACTTCTATTTAATCTGTGTCTGAGTGATTCATATCCTCCGCCTGATCTAGTGCGAACTCTGGTGGTGCCAGTGATCAAAAGTAAGACTGGAGACGTATCGGATAAGTCTAACTACAGGCCTATTTCACTCGCCACCGTCATAGCCAAGGTACTTGACAGCGTGCTCAACTCACATTTAAATAAACATGAGCAGCTCTGTGACGCTGTTTGGATTCCGGCCTGGGTCGTCAACGGAAACAGCTATTGTTAACTTGAAGCATGCTGTCAGGTATTATACGGCTAAAAATACACCTGTATATGCGGTTTTCCTTGACCTGTCTAGGGCCTTTGATCTTGCTTGTCCCTTAAGATCTTCTTTGGAAAAAGCTAGACGAGACGACGCTGCCCCCAGAGTTTACATTACTCCTCAAGTACTGGTATCTGTACCAGGAGACTCAGGTGCGATGGGCGGGTGAGCTGTCGGAGCTATGCCGGCCGGAGTGCGGGGTGAGGCAGGGGGGCTTATCCTCGCCTTTGCTCTTCGGTTGTATGTCAACGCACTGATTGAGCGACGCAGCAGCACGCGTGTCGGATGCTACGTTGATGGAGTTTGTTTTAATAACATTAGCTATGCGGATGACATGGTGCTGCTGGCTCCCTCAATCGGTGCTCTCCGGAAGCTACTTAATGTGTGCGAGTCGTACGCTGTAGCACATGGATTGATCTACAATAGCAGTAAGACATAATTCATGGTTTTCAGGTCTGGTACCAGGTGTCCCACTACAGTCCCTCCTCTTCTCACGAAAGGTCACCCGATAAACAGGGTACACAAATTTAAATATCTGGGCCACCTGGTGACGGATGACCTAAAAGATGATCTGAATTTAGAGAGGGAACGCAGAGCATTATCAGTTAGGGCAAATATGCTGGCACGCCGGTTCTCTCGATGTACAGCTGCAATTAAAATAGTCCTTTTTAAGTCATATTGCACATCGCTGTACTCGGGAGCCCTGTGGTTCACATATACCCAAAAAGCTTATATTGCTCTGCGTATCCAGTATAATAATGCGTTCAGGGTATTGTTGCGACTGCCACGCTTCTGTAGTGCCTCTGCAATGTTTGCCGAGGCACGCACTGAAAGTTTTTATGTGTTGTGGCGTAAAAAATCTGCCTCGCTACTCCACAGGCTGCGTGGCAGTCCCAACACTATCCTGCAATCGATAGCCGCCCGGGCAGACAGCCCGCTAGTGTGGGCGCTAACTAATCGCACCCGATCTGTTTTAGTTATTAAGTACTAACATAGGCTAAGTTATATTGTTACTAACACAGTGGACCTCTCTGTAGTCTGACAAATAAATAAATAATAATAATAAAGTCCATGTTAAGAATTTTTTTTTTCTAAACAGGAATAATGCTAACACATGTCTTTGAATTTTTTGGTTCTAGGACTTTTTCTCACAATGTTTTCCTTCACCATTTTGAGAGCAGTGGTGATGAAATAAATTACACAAAGTAATGCTACTGCCCGGGTTCGAACCCACGACTTACTGTTCGTAAGTCGGGGCCGCCACCACTGGGTCACCGCTGCTGCCCTACGTAATATAACTAAATGTAATTCTGTAAGCCACTACACTTAAAACTTTAGCACTGTCTCAGGTCAAGGAAACTGTTTCTATGTGAGAAGCGCTCAGCTTAATGGCACCCGAGGGACCTAACAGTACAAGTTGTATTAGATTCTAACACATTCCATTAGTTTGTCAGACGTATTCTTGGAGTACAAGTGGTTTTCTTATCTATACAGCGTTTATCAGAAATGCGTGGTCATATCCAAGTGTGCGTTTCCATCAGAGGATGTGGAACTAACTAATCACATAGCTAGAATACCTAAAGCTGTGAAAAAGAAGCGATATTATTGGTTAGTTTTACACACATCCCTCTCTATGCATCCTCCTTCATCTCTTTTGGAAACGCAGCCTCACAGTCCATCTTACTGAAAAACATTAACAATGGGAACATTATTATATTTATGTGTAATCCCAAAAAATTAATCCGCTGTCCCATTCAAACCTCAACCAACTCGACACAAATTGACAAAACTTTGGTGTCGAGTTCGTATTAAAATGCAGCTGATAATCCTGTTCGAAAAACATACCGTGGCCCCGGAACACAAAGGGCGATGAAGGAACATGGATGGGTTTTAGTCAGTAAAAGTCTGACACTCCCTCCTGCTCCGCCCAGAGCGGGAGGAGTCATTTGATGATTTCCCTTCCGAAAAAAAACGCTGTTTACTTGGAAAGTAAACCTATTTTAGCAAAAACATAACCATACACATCATAACTAGGAAGTCTTGTTAGGGTTCCGTATCCGAAGGGTAACTAACGGGACCCTATTACTAAGCCTCTGCTGTCCGTCCGTCCGTCTGTCTGTCAGCAATCTGTATCTCATTATTCGTAATAAGGTAGACAGTTGAAATTTTCACAGCATGTGTATTTCTGTTGCCGCTATAACAACAGATCACACAAATATTTTAAATGCGAAAGTTTGTATATGTGTGTGTATGTTTGTTACTCTTTCACGCAAAAACAACTGAACGGATTTGAATGAAATTTAGCACACAGGTAGTATATAAGCTGGATTTGTTAATCCAGCATATAGCATATAGGATACTAATTATTTCAGTAGTATGATCCCGTGGGACAATTATCGAACTCGACAGGGGCGAAGCCGTGGGCATAAGCTAGTAATAAAAATAAATTAAAGGAGGGGCTTTAATAAGTACCTATACTAGGCGGGAAGGAACTATAATAAGTACCTATACTAGTCATATTATCAACCTCAAAAGCATCAAAACGTCGTCATCTGCCAAGCCTTTTCTCAACTATGTTGGGGTCGGCTTTCAGTCTAACCGGATGCAGCTGAATACCAGTATTTTACATGGATCGACTGCCTATCTGACCTCCACAACCCAGTTAGTATTGGGCAATACTTACAATACGCCTTGGTAATACTGGTTGTCAGACTTTCGGACCACTGACTACCTGTAACGATCATCAGAGAATGAGCATCTAAACGTAATTTAATTACTTGAAGAATCTACTTACTTATGTAGGTACTGCTATATTTCCAAGAAACTGCAAGCTTTCGAGCTAATCCTCAAACATAGGACAGAGTACAGAGACTGTTCACAAACCAACCGCTTTGAAAGGATTAAGCTCAAACATACGGTTGCTTACTTACATAAGTATTTACTTGGTTTATATTTTCATTTCTAGCTGAAAAGAAATTTTATTTCGTGGGACGTTCGAACACTTTCCTATGGAATTGGAGAATTTTCGTTAACACGGCATTCTTTGTCAAGAAAGTAGCTTTTGAAAACCATTATTTACGCAAAATCGTACCTTCCCGAAACTTTGGCAAAATTGTGATAATATGAACTAGCGAGTTTATACGTAAACTAGCTGTAGACCGCGTGCGTCTACGTGCAATATTTATAAAACTAGCTGACCCACGCAACTTCGTCTGCGTCACATGTGAGAGAGAGAGTGTAAGTCAACCTTAAAAGATAGACATATTACCTATGCTATCGCGGATTTATTTTTAATCAAGTGGGCTACAATTTAATATACTTAACTTTAATCTACCTACTTATGATTTTCCAAATAAGGGCTTGCCACGACAGCCTTACGTCTTCATCCTTAGACACAGGATGACAGTCATACTCCAGCTAGGTCGAACGTTCTCACCAAAGGTGCAGGAAATTAACCCAAACACGATTTTTCAATTTTAAATGGGACCAACTGTGAGATATACCTAGTTACCCACCTAAGCTTTTCACAAAAAAAGGAGCATGCTTATCATATTAGACTTCTCTGTAAAACGTTATGCGTGATCTATATAGATGCTCTGTGGCGTGATCACTGATCATACAATCAAACATAAAAAAATACGCGTCTTCCTCTTTTCTGTTTCATCGGTTAAAAAACCTAATTTTTGGCAACTGACACGGGCAAGGGTCATTCTTTCACGGAAAATCATAACACCGCGATTCAGAAAACGGAGTGAAATGAACAACGCCATCTATCACCAAGATATTAAACTGCTAAAATATCATGAACGGAAATCATGTTAGGTAAATTTTCAAAGCAGCATCATGTAGACTAATCTAGAGTGCCATAAGCTATATTATAGTTGTTATCTACATTGGTTTCGTAAATTTAACGTGATGCTTGATCATCGAAACAGATAAACAGACAAAAAATCCAAAAATGCTGGAAATGAGTTCTGTTGGTTATCCTTTCACACCCTGGCAATTTTTTTGCGAAATATTTTCGATGTACAAAAATGATTTTTCTACAGATTTATTATATGTAATAGAATACAATTTTCCAAGTTTTTGCAACAATTTTCATTGATGTTCCGCTCCTATTGGTTGTTCGGTCTTCGAGAACGCCCATTATGTCCCTATTTATAAGCTACTAGCCGATGACCGTGGCTTCGCTAGCTTGACAAATTGTTAACCTTAAACTTCCTCTTGCTTCTTGTTTCTTCTTTCTTTCTCTCTCTATCTATTAGCAAAACCACATCAAAATCCGTTGCGTAGTTTTAAAGATCTAAGCATACATAAAGACAGACAGACGCGGCGGGGGACTTTGTTTTATAATATGCAGTGATAGTGAAATGGTATACCTATAATCTGTGTGGTGTACATAAAATAAAGAGTAGTCAATATCTGTTTTATTTAGGTTAATATTACAATCAGTCATTAACTCCATCAAGCAATAATGTTGAACGTAAACACAATACATTGTAAATAATCGTAACTCAGTAATTCACAAACTTACGAGATGTAGTAAATAATACTAAAAGATGTTGATTACTATAAATACTCCCTTAGTAAGACTGGTTGTCAGACCTTTGGGCCACGACTGTCAAAGATCTACAAAATCACAACTGGCACTAACAGTAAAAAACGGAAACTCGGTGTGTAGATGGTGGCCAAAACTGACCAAATTGGTGGACCAAACTGGACTTCCATTACATACCGAGTTTCCTCCGTCCCTCGGAAAGAACGTTAAGCCATTGGTCCCGGCTGTCATTTGTAGATCTTTGACAGTCGATACAGGTAGTCAGTGGTCCAGTACTAACTGGACTGTTGTGGAGGTCAGATATATAGGCAGTAGCTCCATGTAAAATACTGGTATTCAGCTGCATTCGGTTAGACTGGAAGCCGACCCCAACATAGTTGGGAAAAGGCTAGGCAGAAGATAATACTTGATCATAAGGGTGAGAACTGGTAGACCGTCAGTACCGGTAGTACCTTATTGTATTGGGATCGTTGACTGGTGAGTAGATACATAAATAGGCACAAAACGTTATTACGATCATTGGATATACAGACGGACCGTGTAATGAATATCAATTATAGCATCAGTAGCTTTACCAACGGGGTGCCAAAGATTATGTAAAAACAGAATAGTCATTATATAGATTTAAATTAAAAAGGAGAATGTGAGAGTCTCATTTGAGTCGAATATGTAGTTTCAAATATTTCTGTTAGGTACGAATACGAATATATTTCTTTTTAAATGCAACTTTTTTTTAAACTGATGTATAATCAACTCTAGATTCCTGCATGATTGACTGGAAGAAATATCACGAAATGCAGGTAGGTAGGGTACCCATAACTTGTTTTTTTTTTGCCGATTTATACTTACTAGAAAGTATCGATCACGAATCAAAGGATCAAAAAACATTATTTATTTTATGAAAGGTGGCTTCACTGCACTGGTGAAAGGACTTTAACATAAAATCAAATCAAACATGACGCCATTTATGAAGTACCCCAATAAAAACAATTGTTTAGCCGAGAGTGACTCGAAAGCTAATTAATAGCAAAGCAAAAAAGAAGAAAGTATAAAGAGAGAGGGAGGGGGGGAGAGAGTTTTTGATGAAAGCTAATTTACTTTACTGGGTATTTGTCCCTGGTTATCTGCGTTTATATATGAGACATGGCTCCTCAATCTATACTCTATACGGACACAGATTAACTTAGTTGAATAGATGAAATTATGCTTTATTTTACACCCAAATTGTAACACATTTCTTGAAAGATACGAGTATTGCTAACATTCTAGGCCTTGCGCACTACGCAGCCACGACAACGACTTATAGCGTGTGCGGACGCTCTCTTAACAAAACCTGGACGCCCCGTTGTTCGACCAAACTTTCTTTCTGGTCGAAGCTTCTGTAGCCAAAATAACAGCCGGCCAAGCGAGCAAGTCACAGTTGTGACTTGCTCGCTTGGCGATTGCGTTATGCGCGAGCTCTCTGACCACTCTGTGAAATTATCTACTCTATGTAACCGCATGTCCCCCGGACCGGAGAACTCTGAGGAAACTATAATTTTATCTTCATTATTATACTTGACAAGTCACAGTACAGTACACCACGTGTGCACCACAACCGTTGCCCGTATTTTTAATTCTTTTTTCCCTACAACTGAGCGTATAAAACTGAATCCCTGGGTGATCGGATCTCTAGTCCGATTTTGTTCGCTTCTATATTAAGAACGCCTTCGTCTGGCCTCGCACGATGCGTGTGCGCACACTAAACGTTCACACAATAAAAACCAAACGTAGTACATATTATATTTTTCCGACGAACCCGACTTAAACCGACCTCACATAAATTTTCATGTGATTTTTGTGCAACGATAATATTTCGAACATTTTTTTTTTTCATAAAATGGTGAGCTTTACTTGTTACTAAAATAGATGTATTTGAAAGTCGGACGTTTTTAAAGCAAAGTTAATAAAACGATCGCGTAACCGTTGTCATCATGTGGATTGTGTTTTAATTGGCTTTCGTCTTAATATTTCAGTTCGAAAAGTGAGAAAAAAGTGAAAATAATCGTGTGTCCCTGAAGAAGACAAAATGAAGTTCACTATTGACGTTTTGGGGATTTTTCTAAAAGTGGTCGTAAAGGTTAGTTGTTTGATTTATGATATTTGCGAATAGGACTACATTTACTAATACTTGGTGAAGTCTTTAAAGATGATTCTGAAAAAGCTGAAAAAAGTAGAGCTCCCAAAATTAACTCCGTGTTAATTTTAGAAGATCCGCGTTGAAAAGTTCAAGAGAATGTGTTACGTAGGTGTAGGTAAATACTTCTGTTTGACTGTCACACTCAATTTGGCTCAAGCTTTTCCGTACTTTCTTAATTAACCTCTAACTGTCAAAATCATAGTGAATTTTCTCTTAGCAAAAAAAATCTGTTAGATTGCTGTCAGTAACAAATCTGTCAAAATCACCGTCATCAAAAATTCATACTACAGTAAGATTGCTTTTGGCCTAAAGCTATTAAAGGTAAAATAACTGTGAAGGGGCTGTACCTACTCCTTTGTTTTTTTTTTTTTAAGTAGCTGTATTTTTTTTCTATTGCGTTATTTTGGAGTTTATTTTTATATTAAAAATTAATTGGTGGTAATACCTAGTAAAATGTAACAAGAAACTGTTAAATCCAACAATAACAATTATTAACAATAAATAACTATCAAGAGCCCTGACCACCGGCAGCTCGGACCCTGTTCCCAGCGCTGGTGGGCCTACTTATTTAATATTCTTATTTATATTGTTTTTATTTTAAGAATTTATGAAATGTAAATTGTATCTGTCGCATCCGGTCATGAGTACGGACGGGCGAATGTATCGAAAGCGCGCCAGTGGTGACATCACGCGACCTACTTACCAGTCTACCCCACCATGGCGGCTTCTACAGAGTCCTGATGTTAACAACACGTGGCGAGGCGGACATTCTGGGTCTGATTGCAGCGGAGTTGAGACGTCTTGAAACTGTACCCGATTCATTGTGCCAAGTGTTAATGTGTGAAAGTGTAATGTCAAGTAATTTGTTAGACTCAGTGTATCTGTTTGAAAAGAGTAACCATGGAGTTTCTTGCCGGTTCTTCTCCATGGAAACTACCAGCCGAACCGTGCAATGTGAAATAAAATAGTGTATCGCATCCAGTGTGTTTTCATAGCACGAGACCCGTATTCTGCCCACATAAGCTCGAGCCTAGCGAAATAAATTCATGACAACCTGACATCAGAAGTGGGATAAAATCGTGCTAATGAAATCATACGCGAGGACAGTGTCAATAACAATCAGTGTCAATTGTGTAAAAACCGAAAAAGTGCCGAAAAAGTTCGCGTAAAAAAACGGACAAGAAAGAGGGTAGACCGATTAGTGTGGTCATAGTCACCCACCCGCAATAATTTTGGTTTATCCGTGATCATGGTGCTTGCAACAGCGCCGAAATAAAGCAGACAGTTAACAAGTGTTATTTACCATGTGAAAAAACGGGATACACGCCGAGTTTTAGTGTTAATGACACTCAGTGACGGTTACTTTTTAAAATGCAGAACAAAGTGAATAGCAAGATAGTGATGTGGACCCGTTTAAAGAATTGTCCAGTGCCAAATTCGTGTACGTCGTACGTCATTTACGTGAGTAGTGACAAACAAGCGGATTTTCGGACGACTGCCATCAAGAAGCTGTTGCCTGTGCCGGCTGCTACAGGCATTGGGCAGCGACCGCAGGCCAGCAGCAGCTCACTGGTGTGCTTCAAGTGTGGCACGCCGGGCCACATCGCCAGTCACTGCACAGCATGCCAGCGCTGGTCCAGTGCTGCTGTACTGGTGGAGAAGCGAGTCGACCTTTTCATCGTCAAGCCGGAATATGAAAGTACTTTGGTGAGTCGTTTTCATTTTGTTATGACTCTGGAGCAGAGTGCTAATTCTGTTTCATCATTAAAAACTAAAAGCTTTGAATTATAAGGGTGCCTACAGGGCACAAGGTAGGCTAAGAAAGATGCCAGTGGGTCACGTACCAGTCGATGTTGATAAGGATTTTAATGATGATGAGCAAGCTTAAGTGGTAGCAGCCTGTGTGGCACCTGGAGGCCTGTGTGGCACCTCTAGGGCGGGGAGCTTTAATGGTATGCATACGTAGTGTAAACGTAGTGCATACGTAGTGCGTGCGTAGTGGATGCGTAGTGTAGACGTAGTGCATACGTAGTGCGTACGTAGTGGATGCGTAGTGTATGAGATACATACGTACTCCATGCGTAGCTTGCGTAGTGTGTACGTTGTATACGTAGTCCGTGCGTAGCTTGCGTATTGTGTGCGTTACATGCGTAGTGTGTGCGTTGCATACGTTGTGTACCACTGTTTTAGTACCTTTTCGGTTATAGTAGTGTGTTTGACCGTACCAGTAGTTATTACGTAGTCGTGGTCCGTGGGGCGCGATGCGTGTTTAACTCTGGCGGAGGTTGGGGTCTAGAAAGACCGTAGTGTGTAGTCACTGGGTGATGCACATAGCAGATCCATTTGAGGGATGTGAGAGCAATGCGATTGCTGGTCAGCTGGAGTGCCATGGCGTTAGAGGTTTTGCTTGAGGGTTTCTGTAAGCTTGGCAGATTTTATAGCAGTAGTTTTAAAGGTTGATTCGAAAGACTATGGTACATGGCCCATGGGTTAATCTTGTAGGGTCAGAAGTTGACCGGACCAAGAAAATTGAAAGCTAAAGGAACGATACCTGTTCGGCCTAGCTAAGTCCGGTCCAGTTTAACTGAAGGGACACACCTGAAGGCCAAAAAAAGAATTGCCGGACCAGGGGGTTGATCTTGTAGGGTCAGAAGTTGACCGGACCAAGAAAATTGAAAGCTAAAGGAACGATACTTGTTCGGCCTAGCTAAGTCCGGTCCAGTTTAACTGAAGGGACACACCTGAAGGGCAAAAAAAGAATTGCTGGACCAGGGGGTTGATCTATTTTCGAGTATTCCCAATTTAACCGTGTTTGAATTAGTCTACTGCCTCGTTGGTCTAGTGGTCGCAAGTATGTCTTGAGGTTCTGGGTTCGATTCCCAGGTCTGGCAAAGTGTTATTGGGTTTTTCCATCGGGAATTTCTCAGTAACAGCTACGAAGTTTGGATTTGCGCTCTACACTACTACTACAACAGCCCATAATGTCCACTGCTGGACATACGCCTCTCCCATGATGGGAGGAATTTGCCGTAATCTCCACGCTTGGCAGGCGGATTGGAGATCGCAGTGATGAAAGACTAACAGAAAACGCTGCTGCCCATTCTCTGGTCTACGGAGGCGCAAGGTGTTCTGCCTCAGACATTAGTCGCCTTATACGACACCCCTGAGTGTAATGGGTTGGTTCTATTCTACTCTGCCGGATACCACACGGCTACACGGCACGGATTTGCGCTCAGTTGATGGCAATAGGCTCGCCCCCTATTACATGGGACTTGGACATAACTAGCAAACTGTGAGTGTACTGTTGGGTGCACCTCTGTTAGACCCTTTGGGGATTGCAGATGTGAAGTTATGATGTTTGATTCTACTAAATAGAGTAAGATGTGGTTAAAATAAAACGGGAAAGTTCTTTACTTTCACCGATCCGATGAATCTAGTTTGGTCAGGAGTGACCGAGTGGAATAAATTTCTGTCGTGGACTTTTTGTTTGCAGGGTTACCATCACACGAGGACGTGTGCTAGCAGGATGGCCGTGTCGCATCCGGTCATGAGTACGGACGGGCGAATGTATCGAAAGCGCGCCAGTGGTGACATCACGCGACCTACTTACCAGTCTACCCCACCATGGCGGCTTCTACAGAGTCCTAATGTTAACAACACGTGGCGAGGCGGACATTCTGGGTCTGATCGCAGCGGAGTTGAGACGTCTTGAAACTGTACCCGATTCATTGTGCCAAGTGTTAATGTGTGAAAGTGTAATGTCAAGTAATTTGTTAGACTCAGTGTATCTGTTTGAAAAGAGTAACCATGGAGTTTCTTGCCGGTTCTTCTCCATGGAAACTACCAGCCGAACCGTGCAATGTGAAATAAAATAGTGTATCGCATCCAGTGTGTTTTCATAGCACGAGACCCGTATTCTGCCCACATAAGCTCGAGCCTAGCGAAATAAATTCATGACAACCTGACATATCTAAAGAAATAAATAAAATAAATAACTATTATTCGACTTAAATTGTACAACAATTTACTTCGAATAATAAATAGGTTCCTGGTTGTAGCCAATAGGCTTGTCTCCTATTAAATGAGACTTATACGTATCTGGCGAAATATGAGTGCAATTTTAAGTACTACTACACAACTACAACAGCCCATAACGTCCACTGCTGGACATAAGCCTCTCCGATGATGGGAGGAATTTGCCGTAATCTCCACGCTTGGCAGGCGGATTGGAGATCGCAGTGATGAAAGACTAACAGAAAACGCTGCTGCCCATTCTCAGGTCTACGGAGGCGCAAGGTGTTCTGCCTCAGACATTAGTCGCCTTATACGACACCCGTGAGTGTAAAGGGTTGGTTCTATTCTACTCTGCCGGATACCACACGGCTTTGGCATTTTAAGTACACCTCAGCCTTACCCTTCGGGGATTACGGGCGTGATGTTTGTTTTGTTATAAAATAGGGTAAAATTCAATACAATAAATCAATATAGCGACATGTTGACTCGCTCATCATTTACATGTGACCTATTTTGTTGAACTGACCCGAGGCGTTGTAAATCAGTTGTCTATCTAGTGCAAGTAGTTGCAGCCAATTGAATATCAAATTGAGTTGTTGTTTCTGACAGTCAACATTCTGGCAATACATTTAAAGTTTTGTAACAAAATGTTTGATTTAAACCAGTGGCTCCCAACCTTTCTTGGACTAGGAACCACTTTTGTATCTTCATTGTTAGCAAGGACCTAGATAAACATGGACACCAACAGGATTATATCTAGAGGGGTTAATCTTCAACTCACACAATGCAAAAATTGGAAAATTAGATGAATTAAGACAGTGAAGGATACAAGAGCGATCGAAGTGAGTTCGAAAACTTTAGCAATCATTCATAAGGAAAAAAACACAGAAATAGAAATTACATAGAATTTGGAAAAAATAACACTTATGAATACTACTACTTTAGTTGTACTTTCAAATTTGTTTCTATTTTGCCAAGATTTTGTTAACACACTTTTTAGTAAAAGGTTTTTGTATCATAGTGACAGCAGAACACTGACTCCTAAGTCACAGGATCTCCTAGTTTGGGAGTCAGGGTTACTCTATCTGTATTACCTTTATTTCACTGAAATTCATGTGACCTAGTCTTAAATAAATGTTGAAAGTTTTTGTATAAATAAAGATTTTTATTATTATTATTACTTACAAATCTTGCAAAAACGAGCTGAGCAAGCTCAAAAATTTTTAACACCACGACTCTGATAGGTTTTCAATAAGGTTGGGTTGAGCTTGCATCTTCTGTGCAAGTTAAAAAGTACGAATAACATTTTAGCCTTTCGCGAACCATATTTTAAGCTCCTTCGGACCACTGGTGGTCCGCGGACCATAGGTTGGGAACCATACTGATTTAAACGAATTTCCATGGAGTTTCTTCTCTATATTTTTCTCCATAGAGCTCTACGCTGTGGAATGGGCAACTACAGTCCTTTCGCTGTTATTATGCCTTGTCGCTGCTGTGCTGCACTGTATAGCTTCATCTTTTTGTTTTATCCTGTAACTGACTGTCAGATAGAACACAAAATTCAAAGCATTCGACGTTTGAGTTATGATAATCTACTCTAACATTATAAAGAGGAATGATTTGTATTTTTGTGTGTCTCTCTGTGTGTGTTTCAAAACGACTGCGCCGATTTCAAAAATTCTTTCACCATTAGAAAGCCACGTCTTTACTGAGTAACATAGGCTATATTTTATTTCCGTACTCCCACGGGAACGGGAACTACGCGGGTGAAACCGCGTGACGTCCGCTAGTTTATTATATTATTGCATGTTCAGCCACTTACAGAACAGGCTGTAAGTTTTAGAATAGAATAATATTTATTATTCTTGAAAGCTGAACGAAAAGTGCACGGCAGTTTGTTTTAGTTTCTTCAAGGTCCGTATAGTAAATAACTCCAGACGTAACCTTTACGCTATCCAACATAATATTTCGAAATATTACAATCTACACATCATAATGACAGCATTATGATGTGTAGATTGTTCATATTCGTGGTCAGATGTAGAACATTGATATTGGTTCTGGAGAGCGGCCCTGACTGCGTGCAGCGGACTTTGAGAGACACTGTATTGAAATGTCAGGCAAAATCCCATGTCCGTAGACGGTCCACTGTCTGGTCAGCTCGATAATATGGTCGCACTTTAAGGCGCCTCCCAGAGCAAACGACCTTGAGCGAGCAGTTTCTTGGAGTCTACTCCTCTTTATCCAAAAGAAATACCATCTAATAAAAATACATTAAATTACTACATATTCTTGACTCCTAAATGGCCGTTTTGTAAGTAACTTAATCTATACTAATATTATAAAGAGGTAACATTTGTTTGTAAGTTTGTATGTAGGGGGTAATCTCCAAAAGTAATGAACCAATTTTAAAAATTGTTTCACTGGTAGAAAGCTACATTATTCGTGAGTGCTATAGGCTATATTTTATTCCCGTACTCCCACGGGAACGGTAACTACGCGGGTGAAACCGCGGGACGTCAGCTAGTGTTTAATAAATTCACAACGAAACCACAGAAATGAGAATTAATTATAACATGCTACTCTTCGTAAAGTAACCATTATTTTGATTTGCTACTTATACTAATTGATAGGCAATTTAATAATGAACATAATAGTCGTTTTATTTATTCCAAAAGACGAAAATTTGATTTATAAAGAATAAAAACCACTCATTTCGCACTATTCGGCCTGCAGTGAAAGACGTAACAACCACTTTGTAGTGCAAGCTGATTAGAACTTTATTCTAACAGAATTTCAAACGAAGTTTGAACCACCACAAATAGAGTGCTAATTTAGCTCGGGGAACCGCCTTAAATAGAGAACTTTTACTATAATAGGCCCAAGTTTTCTGCTCCAGATGTGCCGAACAAATTGAACGGCCATAAACAAAATAAGTTGTATAAATCGAATCACATGTACGATTTTATTAATAGCTAGGTGCACGTAATGCTCCTAAGGCTTCGTTCATCGGCGCGTTCGTGTTCCACGCGCGCCTCAAAGCGAGTCAGCAAAAGGGAAGGGGTCCGTAAGGACCGATGCCTGCCGGGGTTGCGGGACTGTTCGAAAGAGATACCGTGGCCCCGGAACACAAAGGGCGATGAAGGAACATGGATGGGTTTTAGTCAGTAAAAGTCTGACACTCCCTCCTGCTCCGCCCAGAGCGGGAGGAGTTATTTGATGATGTCCCATCCGAAAAAAAAAAAAAGGCTTCGTTCATGGTATCGGGCGAAGCGACTTGTGACTCGCGTGACATGCTCCTGTTTTGTTATGAGATAGTCAGAAATTCAATCCTTAAGCCGGCCATAGATGATAACCCGGGATACAGGAGAAATTCCTAGTGAATGGCAATTTTTGAAGTGAAAACTTCTTTAGGCGCGTTGTGCACTTTTTGGGTGAAGGAAAAACATTTAACTCATCGTCACTTGACGTAACGTGCAGTCGCGCTTCGTAGCACTAGTAGGCGATCCGCTACGGCGTAGCGTGTGTGTTAGTGGTGACTAAGGCGTGCGCAGGCCACAACCCGTAGTAGAGCTACGAATTGGGCAGGGCCTGTGTACTTTTTGTTTTCACTTCTATCGGCAGTCCCTGAAGACTGCCCCGATTTTTTTTAAAGGATAATTGGGTTTTGCCACCAGGAATTTTGTAGTAGCAACCCCAAAATTTGGACTTGTGCCTGGTTGATGGAAATAGGCACGCGTCCTACATGGGACTTAAACATAACTGGCGTAACGTGGATTTTATAAATGGAATGGATACAAGTTTTGTGAGCGTTTTCTTTATCTGGTCGAACTCGTAACGTTTTATTGACCAAGGGTTACTAACTTACTACTCCACTTACTGGAGCAAAACAGGCCTTGTTCTCAATTGAATTATCTTCATTAAGGTCCGATAGCCCGTTATTTATAGGTATGATACTAGCTGACCCGACAGGCGTTGATCTGTCCTTCTCTACATGTCAACAACGACTCCACCTACCGGGATCTATAGCTAAGAAACGTCCAGGTGACACCATAAGTACAAAAAAAGAGAGAGAGAGAAGACATGTAATAAGGGGGGATGAAACGCATGGAACACAAAACAGTGGTGGACATGAATGTTAGAGTTGTGGCCATGAATGTTAGAATGGTGGGCATGAATGTTAGAGTGGTGGGCATGAATGTTAGAGTGGTGGGCATGAATGTTAGAGTGGTGGGCATGAATGTTAGAGTGGTGACATGAATGTTGATAGATGGAGAGCGAGAGGAAGGCCAAAGAAAAGATGGATGGATTGTGTGAGGAACGATATGAAAGAGAAAGAAATAAATGATGCCGTGACCTCTGACAGGGGAGAATGGAAGAAGAAAACGTGTTGCGCCGCCGGCCGCCGCCGCCATATAGACAAGGGCAGAAAGATACACACGCACACCGGAATTTCAGTCAGCTTTGGTATGAAGAACCCTTTACACAGAGAGTCAACATCACACGGAAGTATTCAATTGATAGACACAGACCATTGCATCTAGTTTATGTTTTGAAACAATCGTCTATTGTGATTTGTATTCTGCTGTGCCGTGCGTCTAGTTATAGTTTCTTTTTATTTTTGTCTGTGAGAAAAATGTGTGTTTTGGGCTATGCTTAAATATTGAGGGTGTTAAATCTAGTTATTTTAGGCACAAAAACCGAAATTGAACGAAAAAATCGCCTACACCGCGTTGTGCCATTTTCAAAACAGCCACAAAGCGAAATTTGCGTTTTGGCGCGTTAGATTTTTGACCATAAGCCGTTCTGACTATGAAGAAAAGCCACAACTTGTGCCGAGCCATTTTCAGACAAAGTACCCTTTAAAAACGGGTGTTAAAGATTCAATTCACGTGGATAAGTTGCGGTGAAGTTCTATTTACTCTACAAGAAAATGGTAACGTAAGTTTTTTGTATTTTCACCTGCTCGCATGGAGCAGCAAATTTACCAGTTTTTACTTTTAAGAAAACGCAATGCATATTGTTGACGTTATTATTCTGAACAATTCCAAATCCAAAGTTAAGCAATTTTCTTGAAATCGAAAACGATTTTCCCGAAATCAAATGTGTACTATTCCGACCGTATGGCTTTCCAATAGTTTGTCGATCTTATTTAGCATTACTAACTACATACACGTTATTTTAATTCAAGGATAATCATCACAATAAACTTCAACCCGAATTATGCGCATTAGCTTCAGTTCAGTCAGAGCTTTGAGATACTATTCATACTTTTTGTTTCCATGCTAATAGAGGATGCATCACGAAACAAAATACCTACTAAAATACCATACCATTAGACTTAAATACTTCAGATGATGCATGCATGCATCAATAACCCTCGTGACCTATTTATTTTTAGAAAAAACGAGGGTTGTCTATTTTCTGCTGTGATCTAAATGGCTGTAGCTAAGTCATGTGTATATATGTTGATACAAAATATACATCAACAATCAATGATATATAAACTATAGATACGTTGTCCGCACTCTAAAATGACAACATGAAATGAAGCCAATTGGCCACATCGCGCTTAGTTACGCACCAACCTGTCGCGCGACGCTACGTTTGTTTATAATTTAATAAATCCTGTGACGTGACTAAAGATGTATATTTATCTCCCTCTCGCAACAGGCATCCCGCCGTTCGGTGTCATATTTTCTTTCTCTTTTTTCACGCTTATAAGTAGTTCTAGTATTTTCGCCGTTTTTAAGCGCCGCGATGTTGGTTCATGACGTGTCTATATATAATACGTCATTGTCAACAACTGTTTGGTTGCCAATCTTCATGTTGATCAGCGTAGGTGTTGTTTGACTTTCCCGTGTTTTGATCCAGAGTTCATCAGGCATTCGTATTTTTAACCGACTTCTAAAAAAGGAGGTTGTTATGTATTTAACCAGCACCTTTTTTTCATGTAAAGGCAGGAGAATGACCGGAGGACACTGTGGAGGTTTGCTCCGCTTAGGCGGAGCACCGCCGCGCGCCGTGTCCTCTTAGTGTCGAGTGGCTATCGGTGGCGGTGACCACTTGCCTGATTCAATCCATGGTCCGGAGCGGGAAGGAATGGCAAGCCGTCACCTCCTTCTGCGAAGGAGTCATGCTAGCGAAGGAGGTGGCGGAACATGAGAGGGAGAGAACCTCACGGCCCGGGCGCTGAGCGGTGAGCTTATGGGCTAGCTCGCCGTCCGACCGTCTTATGACGACAGGCCGTGTCGACGGTCCCACGCGCGCCTCAAAGAGAGTCAGCAATAGGAAGGGGTCCGCAAGGGCCGATGCCGGGTTGCGGGACTGTTCGAAAGAGATACCGCGGCCCTGGAACACAAAGAGGCTAAGAAGGAATGGATGGGTTTTAGTCAGTTAAAGTGTGACACTGCCTTCCGCTCCGCCCAGAGCGTGACTCTGGGGTCATTTGATGACTTCCCATATAAAAAAACGGCAGGACAACGGTACCACAACCAATTTTTTATTGTATGTTTGTTACCAAACAATAACACATTAGCGAGAACAGCAAATCGCTGAAAACACCCCAAAGCTCTACTAATTACTAAGCATTTAGTTTGGCAACACTGAACTGAACACAACTTGCGCAAAGTTGGCGGGAAAGCATTAAAATCGGATCAACTTCAAGTCCGTTTAACTTAAAGCCGTTTGAGTTATACGGAATGAATAGTTCCTCTTCACAGTTTTAGTCATAATTGCTAGTAGCTAGCCGGTAGCGTAAAGTTTTTCGAATTGTTTGTAGTTGTAATAAATGTAAATAAACAATACGTGAAAAGAACCATCATCATCATCTGCCTAGCCTTTTTTCCAAATTTTATTGGGGTTGGCTTCCAGTCTAACCAGATGCAGCTGAATAACAGTATTTTACATGGAGCGACTGCCTATCTGACCTCCACAACCCAGTTAGTACCTACTGGGTAATACGATACCCATTGGTAAGACTGGTTGTCAGACTTTTTGGGCCACTGACCTGTAACGACTGTCAAAGATCTACAAATGACAGTGCAGTGGCTGTGGATGGTTGAGGTGACATACGAGTGGCTGAAAGTTTAGTTAAAAACGCCCCGCTTCACAGGTTCGCGCGTGTTAAAACGAGAGTGTGTTATAAATCTCTCGCTCTACCGCATAGACTCTATGGCCGGCAAACTTCAAACCTCTATGCCATAGAGGTTTGAAGTTTGCCGGCCATATCGGAATGTATGCTACCTGCTTTAAAATTGCTAGTGGCCAGTACTTTTTATGGTAAAATTAAATCGTTTGCTTGCCAACGTCATCAAGACAAGGTTTAATGAACAGCTATCAAGCCTTTTAGTAGGGTAGTATTGGTACACTTACTAAGCAAGTGTAGTATAAAGTAAATTATGTATCAAGCTTGTCTGTTACGTTAACAAATGCTCGTAAATCGTTGAGCTGCCGAGTAAACACCAATAATCTAAAAAATGAACGTACCTTTACACAACAATAAATTACAATCGAAATGAATTTAGCACTTTTCGTGTTTTTCAAAGAATAGGTACGCACCTATGTAATTTTCTTTTATTTATTAAAACTTTATGCACAAGTAAATACTGTACAAAGGCGGATATGGCTTGTCTTGCTGCAAAAGCAAGAATTCGCCCGCCTGCAAATTATTTATTTTGAATCACTCTATCTATTAAAAAAAACCGCATCGATTTCGATAGGGGGTGTACGGGGATAAAAATATATAGCCTATGTTACTCAGGGTAAATGTAGCTTTCTAATGGTGAAAGAATTTTTGAAATCAGCGCAGTAGTTTTTGAGTTTATTCATTACACACATACACACAAAAATACAAATCTTTCCTCTTTATAATATTACTAGCTGACGTCCCGCGGTTTTACCCGCGTAGTTCCCGTTTCCGTGGGAGTACGGGAATAAAATAAAGCCTATAGCACTCACGAATAATGTAGCTTTCTAACAGTGAAACAATTTTTAAAATTGGTTCATTACTTTCGGAGATTACCCCCTACATACAAACTTACAAACAAATGTTACCTCTTTATAATATTAGTATAGATTTAGATTAGTGTAGAATAGATGTATGTATGTATTTTTGTATTATCGTATGTTTGTAGCGCCTAAACTATTCATCGGATTTTGATGAATAAGGTGTCAATCGATTCGTTATGGGGCCCGGGTATCATAGGCTACATTTTAACCGACTTCAACAGTAGTCGGGTTTTTACTGGTAATAGTGATAGTATTATACTACATAATTATATTCTTGCTTACAACTCAAGTTTCTAGACATTGCCGCCGGTTGTCACTTTCAGAATTGTAACTGTAGATACCTAGTTTTAGATCACAAAAACTAAGCTCGTTAGCGAAAGCTAATCTAGGTCTCACTGTCTCAGCCTTTAGTGTTTGCCTAGGCTCTGAATAATTTAGTGCTACACCATTTGTTAGTTAAGAATTTTCGTGTCTTACGTTTAGTACATTTTATTGGTTAAATAATAATATAAATGTATTTATATTTAAAACATATTTTTTTGAGACTTAGTTTATTTTATTACGTTGAGTGTATATTTTGTTATTCATTTGTAAGAAATATAGGACTATCATGTTTTTTACTTAACGCTAAAATAGGAGGCGGTTTTTAATTTCTCAGTATCGTTTTAGGGGTGCTACGGAACCCTTTGTATACGAGTCCTACTCGCACTTTACCACACCGACCGATTTAGATGACACATGTCATAAAAACATTACGCCTGTAGTCCCCGAAGAATTAGGCAGAGCTAAGAAATTGCTCTAAATTTTTTGTCAAGTTTGTCAAATGTAAAAGAAAATGAAAGAAAGAAAGAAAGAAAAATGTTTATTTGACGTCAGCTAATAAAGCACATACACAATCATATAAAAAGATACAAAATAAGGAGGAAAACATAATATGTGTTGTGTGCCTCACGGCTGCGCCAAAAAGGTCCATTTCAGCATTCATGCCAGACAGGTGATGAAAACCAAATAGCTTGGTCAACCGTACCTAATAGATTTTTTTAAGTCGGTGAGCTTTTTATTCGTTGAAATCTCTACTTTCTGATGGTGTAACGAGTGACTTTTTCCCGAAATCAAGTAATCGCTCTTTCTAAGCCGACATCAACCAAAAAAAAAAAAATGCTAGAACAAATTGCAAAATAACTGATATAGGTAGTGAACCAAACAACAAGAACCATTTTCCGAAACTAAAGCTTCATCAACACTTGTGAATGACTGATTTATTAGGTACTCTCCCAATTTCTAGAAAGCCTAGGTTTCAACAGAGACCTACAATCTAGAACCGTCCATTGTTTAAAGCAAGCAACAGCGCTATTGACCCTGATCAAACATACCTTTGCTGACGGTACAATAGCTGGGATCAGAATAATTCTGTGAAACATAAAGTGGACCTAATTGGTTTACCACCGTAAGGTTGAGTGTTATCAACGGTGTCAAGCAACTAGATCTATCTTTGCTTTAGACAGAATTATGTGACGATCAGCTCTTAACTGCAACTGGCTGATTTGTTTGTTCAGGTTCGATGCCTGGCTCGAGCAAAAGCTTTTTCAAAATTTTGTTCTTCTCCAAAAACAATCCTTTGATCATTTTGTTCTAATTCGAAGTTTCGAATTTAGATCCGATGAGCTAATGTAAAAATCACCCTGAATAAGCTTTACCGCCTTACAAAATTTGGTTAGTTCTTGGCTAGAAAGGAGTTGACAGCTGCGATGACCAGTTATAGGTAATAGAAAAGTAGCCTGTCACTATACGTATACAGTACAGACTTTTTTATTACTTTCCAAAAAAAATGGGTATAATAGGTGAATGGAGTAGAAATGCAAATGGCACACTTAGTTTAAAAAAATATCGAAAATATGTTTTCATAAATTTTTCTTTATACGCAAAAAAAAAATGTTTTTTTTTTTCAAAATGTCTCTTTGTTCGAATATGAAAAGTTTACAATTTGTAGCGTTTTTTGATGATAGATCAATGTTTTTCTAAACTGTGGAATATGAAAAAAAACTAGGTACTTATGCCATAAGCTTCTACTCCGTTCACCTAATATATACCCATTTTTTTTTAAAGTGATAAAAAGTCATTCGGTATAACTCACATGGTGACACAAAATATTTGGTCATTTGTACCAGTATGGCGGTTCTTCAGGGGTCTAATTACGTAATGACAAAAAGGAAAATGATGGTCACAGCGCCGCGCTAAAACGTCGCGGCGGCCGGCTACTAAAAAAACCAGCCAAGTGCGAGTCGGACTCGCGCACGAAGGGTTCCGTACCATTATCTATACATTAGACAAAACGGCAAAAAAATCACGTTTGTTGTATGGGAGCCCCCCTTTTTTTTTTTTTTTCGGATGGGAAGTCATCAAATAACTCCTCCCGCTCTGGGCGGAGCAGGAGGGAGTGTCAGACTTTTACTGACTTAAAACCCATCCATGTTCCTTCATCGCCCTTTGTGTTCCGGGGCCACGGTATCCCTTTCGAACAGTCCCGCAACCCCGGATGGGAGCCCCCCTTAAATATTAATTTTAATCTGTTTTTAGTATTTGTTGTTATAGCGGCAACAGAAATACATCATCTGTGAAAATTTCAACTGTCTAGCTGTCACGGTTCATGAGATACAGCCTGGTGACAGACAGACGGACAGACGGACAGACAGCGAAGTCTTAGTAATAGGGTTCCGTTTTTACCCTTTGGGTACGGAACCCTAAAAAAACCTAAAAAAATTTGAAATTCGCGGGTTACCTTGGTTCATCCACCTTAAGTAACTAGATCTATAAGACCTTTGCCCAGCGCTGGGATGAGGCAGGCTAACAGCAACAGGAAGTAAGTAGATAAGTAATATAAAGCTGTTGCAGGTCCCCAACATATTGCTGCAAGCATTTCAGCTCCAAAAGCAGAATGTATAAAGCTCAGCTTGAACGTTACATAACAAATATTAGTCGTCGGGTTCTCATCCTAGCCAGACATTATTTATACCGTCTTTATACCCCTCTCAGTTCAACCCCTGGGAACGTAACGTTTTCAGTTACGTAAACCTTCGTTTACAAGCACTATTTATATTGCCCGTGTTTCTGTCCGGTTATTCCCTAGTGTAGCCGGGTAGTTTGCGCAGTATTAACTATTTTTTGACACTGATCGGTAGTTGGTGTTTTAACCGAGTTAAAATATGAGGTTGCGTATTTATCGTTCTTTTTATAAAAATTATAAGTAATTAAATGCAGCTTGTTGTTAAGTACATATTAATTATCTTGAGAACGGTTGTAGCTACATTATTATGTAGTTGATTTAAAGACGTAATACCTAAAGTTTTAAGGAAAAAAAAACTATTATTAAAAATTTAAAATATTGCCTGAAAAATTCGAAATACAGGACACTGCCTGTTGGGTCTCCTAGTGAGTAAAACGTTGAATGTTTCAAAGTTTTAAACAATTTAAATACCACTTGGTATAAGTTAAAGTTAACTAGTATTTAGTTACTAGGTCTCTAGAACTGAAGTTGTTGCTAGAATCTCAAAATTTTCAGTAACTGCATATTAGGTGCTTTTAAACTTTTTCGTAAGAGGATTTCGTAATGATTGCACTCTAGGCTAAAGTCGTCTCTAAATCTGCACCGATCACTTTGTTGTGCGTCTGTCTGTCAAGGCCCTTTTTCTCAGAAACGCGTGGAGGTATCAAGCATAAAATTAATATCAAAAACTTAGTCTGCTACTCCTTACAGCAGTGAATCAAACTTGTAAGTCAACGCGATCAAAAGATATGACCGTTTAATAATATGTCACATATTTTGCAATTTCACAAAGGAATCAAATCCTATAGGCTACTTTTTGTAATAGTAATAGTAATAGTATATTTATTCGCGTAAAACATGGTATACAAAGGTGTTACAAATTCAAATGGCACAAACATGTTTAGCTAGGATAAGACCAAGCATGCAAAAAATTTGAATACAGGGAAAAGGGTAAGCAAGCATTAAACACTGAACAGTACATTAATATTAAGAACATCAAAATTTTTTATCTATAAATTCTCTTAAGCTATAAAAACTATATTCAAGTAACCATTTATAAAATTTAGTTTTAAATAATTTTGTATTTAATATTTTAAAATGCCTCGGTATTTTATTATAAATGCGCACACACATTGCCAGGCAGTTATTATTGTATTTAGCTAGCCTAGGTAAATCATTCAACACTAATTTATAGGGATCTCGTCTATTTCGAGGATTCACATCATTTGCAGTCCTAAATAATTGTTTGTTTTTCATTACAAACGTACATATTTCGTAAATGTAAAGTGACGGTAATGGTAACAAACCAAGTTTCTTAAATCTTGGTTGACATGAGTCGTCAGGTTTAAGTCCACAAATTGATCTCATGCACTTTTTTTGAGCAATGAATGCTCTCTGGAAGTCGGTGCTATTACCCCACATTACAAGCCCATAACGAAGTACCGATTCCACATAGGCTTGGTATGCCATTACAGCAGTTTTTATGTCAGTTACATTTTTAACTTGTTTAAGCGCGTATACAAATTTATTGATTTTAGTGCTGACATTATCTATGTGTTCTTTCCAATTAATATCTTTATCTATTATTACACCTAAGAATCTAGTTTGCGTTACTTCTTTGATTTTGTTAATATTGAGTTTAATATGATTTTTATAATTATTTGATTGATTAAATTGAATGTAAACGGATTTATCTAAGTTTATCTTTAAATGGTTAATGTCAAGCCAATGCAGTAATTTGTCAATTGTATTATTAATGTCAAGCTCATGATCCAGAATGGTATTATGTTTTTTGTTGGATGTCACTATAATCGAGATGTCGTCGGCAAATAATATGCATTTATGATTAGTTATTTTTATGATGTCGTTTATGTATATGAGGAATAATATTGGGCCCAGTACGCTTCCTTGAGGAACGCCGTGTTTATTATGTCTATATTCCGATGAGTAGGCTATAAAGTCATTATTTTCATTTTTTTTATAGATTGTGACACGTTGTTTTCTATTAGTTAAATAGGACGATAGCCACTGGAGTACCGGTCCTCTAATACCAATAGCTTCTAACTTATGTAGCAAGATATCGTGTGACACCAGATCGAAGGCTTTCGATAGATCAAAAAAAAGGCCAGTGGTCAGATAATTATTATTAATATTTGAAAGTATAGCTTGCATAAGAGAAAATACAGCCAACGATGTGGATTTGTTCTTTTGGAATCCAAACTGCTTGTCACTTATAATTTGAAATTTATTACAGTAATTAATTAATCTTTTAAACATACATTTTTCAAAAATTTTGGACAAGATGGGTATTAAAGTTATAGGTCGGTAATTATTGATGTCACATTTACATCCCTTCTTGAATATGGGCTTTATTATGGACAGTTTCAATTTTTCTGGAAAGGTTCCGTTGGAAAATGACATATTTATTAAATGAGTGAGAATACCAGAAAGTTCATTACTACAAGCTTTTAAAATTTTAGTACTTTCATCATAGCCCTCTGACTTAGTGTTAGACAGAGACATAATTTCACGTCGTACCTCGTTTACCAGCATTGGTCTTAGGAACATTGTGTTGACACATGTATTTTTGTAGAAGTTTTTAAATGCGCTTTTTCCCCCATTTACATGCGTTAAATTTACATAATGGTTATTAAATATATTGGCCATTTGTACAGGGTCTGTAATTATATTATCATTTAATTTTATACAGTCTATGTTGTCTTTGTGAGTGTTATTATTTATTTCATTTTTAATGACAGTCCATGTGGCTTTACATTTATTGTTATGAGTATGAATATATTTTATATTTGCATTCTTTTTTGAATTATAAATACACTTCTTTAGCAGACTAGAGTAATTATTATATTTAGTTTTATTATTTACATTTTTATTTTTGTAGTACAGGTACCGTAGCTTCCGTTTAGTTTTGCAACTTTGTCTCAAACCTTTACTTATCCACTTTTGCGTGTTTTTATTATGGCTATTGACTTTCACTCGTACTTTGGGAAAACAGAGATTATAAAATAGACACACCAGTTCATGAAAGTCATCAAAAGCGCAGTTCGTGTCAGTCTTTAAATAAATTTCAGACCAAGACAGATTTTGCAAGCATTCCTTAAATTTTCGGATGTTGTCTAGACTATAGTCTCTTTTATAAATGTAGTATATTGCTGATTTTACTGGTATCTGTTTAGCTGGAAAGCTTAACATTTGCGCTGTGTCATGATCTGAAAGATGTAGGGGAAGTACAGAGGCAGTTGCATTGGCAATGTTGCTAATGATATGGTCAATGCAAGTCAATTTCCGAGTAGGAACATTAATGTGCATTTTTAAATTGTAATTGTTGGACAAGTGTTGTTAATCTAGAGTCATAAAATTTGGCAAAACAATGTCTTCTTTGTCAACACACTTCAGAATAGTCGTGGTCGTCACATCAGGGGTGGTGGCAAGCTTCACAATCCGTTGTCATTCCTCCCATACAGTGGCTTTTCTTATACTTACATTCGTAGAGTGGACCATTGAGTGCAGTTTTGACTTGGTCGGTCCAACGCAATGCATTGGTGACCTGCCGCGCGCGTCTATCTTCTTTTCCTGTTATGTTTCCGAAAGGCTTACCTACTAATTCTATAGATACGTTTCTGTAAAAGAGCAAGGCTGAAACTGAATAATTCCTGATAAAAAACCAACTACCCATTGCTCAACCTGGGAATCGAACCCAGGACCTCATGCTTAAAATTAGCGGATGAAACCACTCTAGATCTACAAGGATCCCTTATTTACATAAACATAGCATCACACCTGTAAATGGTTAGGCATAATGTACCTAATGGTACACCTACAGGGTGTAAACAACTCCATCACGAAGCCGTCTACCAAGCACTCTGTACATTAAACTAAGTAACTTTACTCAAAAATTATTGCTGGGAAATTATTTTTTTTAGGGTGAAAAATCATGTTTTGTGGTAGAACTCAATGTAACGCACTCAAAACATTGTGCTGATGGATGGATTTAATAGTACGAGGTTTGTGGAGCTGAAAATCTTACATTAAAAACTTGTATTAAAAAAAAACTTGGCAAAAAGTTGGAACTTTGACCACCAGTATCTCCGTAACTAGAAGGTTCCCAGATATGGTGTAGAACAAAAAAATGATCGCAATGACAGGGAGAACAAGTGCCTTTCGGCTTCGTTAAGACGACGACCTGATTGGCGCAGCGGTAGTGAGGCTGCCTTACGTTCTTAGGGTCCCGGGTTCGAATCCCGGTCGGAGCAAATGTTTGTGTGATGAGCACGGACATTTGTTTCCGAGTCATGGATGTTTGTATGTATATTAAGTATGTATTTACAAAACAAAAAGTATCTATGTAGTATATCAACTATCTGGTGTCCACGACACAAGCGTTGCTTAGTGTGGCACTAGATGGCGCTGTGTGTAATGTCCAGCAATATTTATTTATTTATTTTATTTAAGAGATTTTTTACATTTATATTTCGCCAGAGAAATTTGAGTCCCATGTGTACTATTTTGTTTCCAGGTAAACAAAGTGACCTTCGCGCCATTGGTGGTCTCTACCCTCTTCATCCTCCTAACATCCTTGCTAGCCCACTGCGCCAGGAGGGTTGTCCAGAAGGTCATCAAAGAACCCTTCATCAGGTTACTGTTCGAAGAGGCCATAGCCGCAGCAGAGCTATGTGGATGCTGTTTTGAACTTATTATAAGTAAGTTTGTCCTTATTGCTAAAGATTGCATGTAGCGGTGATGAGAATGTTGAAGTTGATGTGCTGTGTGGCAAGAATGGATAAGGTAACGAAAGAGTATTTAAGAAGAAGTTTACAAATTGTGCCAGTTACCGAAAAGTTGAAAAGGAATCAACTGTCTTGGTATGGACATGTGATGAGGAAGGAAGAATCGCATGTGACTAAAAGATGATGGATGATATCAATGACGATGGATGGAGAGGGAGAGGAGGGTGGATTGTGTGAGGAATGATATGAAAGATTATGGAGTAAATGATAGCGTGACGGTTGACAGAGGAGAATGGAAGAAAAAAACGTATTGCGCCGACCACAAGTAACATGGAATAAGGGAAAGAAGATCATAATTGTCCTCATTGCTACTTCAGAGAAATCTAAGGTAGCACTTACATGCTGCGGGACTGTTCGGGCTGCAGGACTGTTCGAAAGAGATACCGTGGCCTCGGAACACAAAAGGCGATGAAGGAACATGGATGGGTTTTACTCAGTAAAACTCTCACACAGACACTCCCTCCTGCTCCGCCCAGAGCGGGAGTAGTTATTTGATGATTTCCCATCCGAAAAAAAAAGGTAGCACTTACAACCGGCGTTCGTATATGACTTCAATATACAATTTACTGAAGACTATTAAAAATAATTCTGACCAAAAAGAACTCCTGATGGCCAATGGTAACCCCAAAGCAACTTGGGATATCATAAAAACCATCAGCTACAAGAACACCTCACCTATAAGGAAGTCAGGAGAACTCCTTAATATGTGCAGCGATCCAAAGTCCTCTGTCAATGCTATAAATAAGTATTTTGCAAACGTTGGAGCGGATCTTGCTAGGCAGGCAGCGCAGGGTCGGCGTGTAACTCGCCCAAACTTTGAATTTGACAGCTTAATAAATCCTCAAGGTAACTCATTCGTATTACTTGAAACGAATTTCTCAGAAATAGAAAATATAATTATGGAGTTAAAGCACAATTGTGCAGTAGGTCACGATGGCATACCAGCCTCAGTTATCAAGTCTGCCAGACATGTACTTGTTCCTGCAATAACGCATATCTGTAATTTATGTTTCCTAAAAGGTATTTTCCCCGACACTTTCAAAAAGGCGTTAGTAACACCAGTATTTAAAGGTGGGGATGGAGACCGTGTCGAGAACTATAGACCTATATCTGTACTCACTACACTGTCCAAAATTATGGAAAAGGTCCTGAACAAAAGATTGCTTAGTTATCTTGAAAGCAACAACATAATTTCGCCAAACCAATATGGTTTTAGGAAAGGCGTATCAACAGAGGATGCTGTTCTTGAACTGACAAACCAAATTGTCAAGAATCTTGATTCTAGGACTAAAACTATAGGTATTTTCCTTGATTTAGCCAAAGCTTTCGACACGGTTTCTACTCCCATCCTTCTACATGGTTTGGAAAGCTTAGGAATAAGAGATATCGCTTTAAACCTCTTCCGTGACTATCTCACAAACCGTAACCAACGAGTTAAGGTAGACAACTACATCAGTGACGATGTGAATCTAACCTTTGGCGTACCACAAGGCAGCGTGCTAGGGCCCACCCTTTTTCTTCTATTTGTAAACAGATTGTGCCAGCTGTCAATCCCACACTGCAAGATACTCGTGTATGCAGATGATACTGCGCTTATCGTGAGTGGAGAAACTTGGGAATCTGCTCACCACGCAGCTGAAAATGCTCTTGGCATAGTCATGGATTGGCTCTCATTAAATTTACTTACGTTAAATGTCTCTAAAACCCACTATGTCCCTTTCTCAGCGAACACTGCTACACAGCCTAGTATGCCAGACGTTAAAGCCCATAGTTGTCACCCTACGCTGACCCCTTGCAGTTGCCCTAGTATACATAGAAGCTCTTGTGTAAAATACTTGGGCGTGCACATTGATAACACATTGAGTTGGCAAAAGCAAATCAGTGTGACAGTTACGCGTGTTCGTAAGCTAATGTTTCCTATGAAAAAACTGAGAAGAGTAGTTGCTGACCGACTGTTAAAAACGATCTATTTTGCCTTAGCTCAGTCACTTTTAACGTATTGCATATCTGTCTGGGGTGGTACACATAAGACGTATTTACTTCGCCTTGAGAGGGCACAAAGAGCTGTCTTGAAGGTCATGCTTCACAAACCTTACCGGTACCCAACAACCCAGCTTTATAAGGATATATCTGTACTCACTGTTCGACAGCTCTGTACACTTAACGTCACTTTACGTGTACACTCATCATTGACCTATGACCCAAGGTTACTAGAGCAAAATAAACGCCGTAAGGACCCTGTATGCCCAACTCTCACCACCAAAACTGCTCTGGCGAGGCGAAGCTACCCGTGTCTTAGCAGGCACATCTATAACACAATAAACGAAATTTGCAACGTATACTCTTTACCTAAATTTAAATGTAAAACTGTAGTTAGTAGTTTTCTTCAAAAGTTAACGTACGATGAGACTGAACAACTCTTTGCAAAAAAATCCTACTAACATGTCTAAAAACAGATTTAAATTGCTCCTTTATTCTATATTGTGACACACACACACACACACCCACACCACACATACACCCACACCACACATACACCCACACCACACATACACCCACACTACACAAACACCCACATCACACACACCCATTCCTTGCTTTTATAAATTTTAATAAGTGTTAAGTACTTAAGTCAAACCAAGTCTTTATGCACAAAAAAAAACTTGTACAAAGTGCAGCATTGTCAATGAACTGTAAGAGGAAGGCGCCTGTGTCTGTAACACAGTTTATACTAGCACAGACACAGACGTTCACTCTGTCTCAAATAATGCATAGTGTTGTGCTTCATATAATGACGTTTTTTTATGTTTTGATTGAGACGGACAAATTGTATTTGGCTTTTTGAAAATAAAGATTATTTATTTAAGATTATTTATTTATTTATTATACGCCTTGGAATAGGCCGTACGGTACTTTCACAAGTTAATATGCCTTGTGACTGCGGCTGTAGTTTCATCTTTTTGGAGTTTATGAAATGCAAAGTACCTGGGGGTCTAAAATGGCCGCTTTAGCAGAATCCATGCAGAGTCTTAGTATGAATCTCGTTAAAAAATTAAAATTCTTACTTCTGTTCGTGTAAAAGATATTATAATATACCATCAACACAGTGTCATGGATCTAATAGTTTTATCTTTACATAATTTCAGTTGCCGACAACTTCGGCGTAGGGACGTATGCGATATTCCTGTTCGCGCTGACGATCTGGTGGTCACTCAACTGGGGTGACGCTACTGCTTGTCCGTATACACACATCGAGGATGTTATTGAAGGTATTTTTATTTTCATAATTTAAGATAGCAATACGCCAAATCATTTGAAAAGAGGGACCATGGGGTTTCTTGCCGGTTCTTCCCCATCGATAACGACTAATCTGAACCGTGCACCTGTTTTCGACGTTCTATAAGTGCCCATGTAGCCTGTAGGCCTATGTGA
This sequence comes from Xestia xanthographa, assembly GCA_905147715.2. Lineage (NCBI taxonomy): Eukaryota > Metazoa > Arthropoda > Insecta > Lepidoptera > Noctuidae > Xestia > Xestia xanthographa. The sequence goes on along the minus strand of LR990660.1, from coordinate 6,175,663 downwards.
AATAAAATCATCATCATCATCAGCCTATAATGTTCCCACTGCTGGGACACGGCCTCCTCTCAATGAGAGGGGAATGGGCTATAATCCACCACGCGGGCCCAGTGCGGATTGGTAGATGTCACACGTCTTCGATTTTTTTGGTTCTAGGACATGACGGTTTCCTTACGATGTTTTCCTTCACCTTTTGAGAGCAGTGGTGATGAAATATATTACACAAAGTAATGCGCCTGTCTGGTTTCGAACCCACGACTTACTGTTCGTAAGTCGGGGCTGCCACCATTGGGCCACCGCTGCTCTCGAAATAAAATGTGGTTTTTATATCAGGCATTTCCCAGAAGCAGCCATGAAGTCTGGATTTGCACATGGAGCCCGGTTGATGGCATTAGGCTCGCCAGGGTATTTTGGACTTAAACATAACTGCCGAAATGGGGCACCTCTTCCTAACCCTTCGGAGATTACAGGTGTGATGTTATGTGTGTTTTCGCAAGACTGGTGCTTGGACTTTCGGCCTACTAACTATCTGTAGCGACTACTTTCTTTTGAGTAGTATCGTAGACGAATCACGATCATATGATAACGTTAAGAAAACAACTGTCATTAATTAGACGAACAACGCCACAAAGATGTTACCTTTTTCATTTTTTTTTTCTACCATTTCCAGGCAAGGGTGACGTCCGCAAGGCTTTCCTCAAAACCGTGGCTGAGTTGGGCGGTGGTATCCTAGTCTTCAAATACATCCAAATGTACTGGGCATTGGAGATCTCTGAAACACATAAGGACAAGGCATTTGAAGACTGTAAGGCTGATTTACAGGTACCTATAGTAACTGGTTATGCTAAAAGGTTACGCCTGTGTGTACTAGCAGCCTCGCATAATCGTCACCTTCCTAGCCTTTTCCCAACTATGTTGGGATCGGCTTCCAGTTTAACTGGATGTATTTTACATAAAGCAACTGCTTATCTGCCCTCCACAACCCAAATAGTACTGGCTAATATGATACCCCTTAGTAAGACTGGTTGTCAATCTTTCAGGGCACTAACTACCTGTAACGACTTTCAAAGATCCACAAATGACAGCCGGGACCAACGGCTACACATTACTTTTACCCGTCTTAAAACAAATAACAACAAATAGTCAGTCAAAACAAAACACAGTTTTAAATCCACACTGTAGTTCAAATAAACAAACCCACACGTCTTAAGTTAATTAAATGAAAGATTAACTGACGTCTCAAAGCTGTACGTAGAAATCTGGTAACCGCGCATTGCACAAACAAGATGTCTGCTCGAATAACTAACTATTCATATTAGGGGATTAAGTTGTCTTCAAACGAAAGCCTGTGCAGTATTACTAAGATAAGGGTTAGCCTTAAATCCAGCAGAAGAAGATAGAGGAAGGTTTTATTAGGGTGTTAGTTTGAGAGATTGTCATTTCGAGTAGCAATGTGGATGACTGTAAGAGTAGGGGAAGACCAAAAATACGATGAAAGGATGGTGTGAACAATAAATGGCTAGAATGGAGGTGACTGTTGAGATTTCGGGTAACAGAGAAGTCATCGTCTACCCAGACTTTTCTCAACCACGTTGGGGTCGGCTTCCAGTCTAACCAGATGCAGCTGAATACCAGTATTTTACATGGAGCGACTGCCTGTCTGACCACCACAACCCAGTTAGTACCAGGTAATACGATGCCCCTTGGTAAGACTGGTTGTCAGATTTTCGGGTAACTGTAACGACAGACGACGAGTATTATAGAATTATAGAAAAATAATACATGCTGCGATGACCCCAAGTAAAATTTGGATAACGAGGACTGATGATAGTTTGAGAGATTGCTCACTTGAATGATGCAACCAAAAGTAATTAACTGAAACAGGCTGAATATCAGCTCTTTTTGCAGGAATTCACAGAGCACGAAGATGCTTCGACGGCCGTTTGCTTCTTCCTAGCTTTTGTATGCTTTCCAAAGACCCCAGGGTTCCGAAAAATTACAAAAACGGATAAAAAACAGTCTTTTGGCTAAGCCCTCACTATCATAATAATTATGCAAGATTAAAATGCAAGCGGTGAAAAAATGTGGTGTGATAAAAGTTTGACGCGAATTTTTATTCGGGAGTGCGTGTATACCTCTGGAACCATAAAGGGTGTAAAACACCTCTTAACGAAGCCGAAAGGCACTTGTTCTCCCTGTCATTGCGGTCATTTTTTTGTTCTACACCATACCTGTGAACCTTCTAAAAACGGAGACAAAGTCAAAGTCGAACAAAGTCGGGTCAAAGTTCCAACTTTTTGACAAGTTTTTTTTTTTAAAACAAGTCTTTAATGGAAGATTTTTACTTTCAATACGTCCACGACCCCCGTACTATTCAATTCATCCATCAGCATGTTTTGAGTGCGTTACATTGAGTTCTACCACAAAACATGATTATTCACCCCAAAAAAAAAGTGGTTTCCCAGCAATAATTTTTGCGTAAAGTTACTTAGTTTGATGTTTAGAATGCTTGGTTGACGGCTTCGTGATGAGGTCTTTTACACCCTGTATGTGAGCAGTTGTGCATGTGCTTCAGAATGAAAAAAATCACCCGATTTTTATCGCACAAGCCTTTTCAGATATCATGATTGTTACTAATATTATAAAAGCGAAAGTTTGTGAGGATGACTGGTTGTTTGTTACTCTTTCACGCCAAATCTACAAAACGGATATGAATGAAATTTGGCACATAGATAGTTTGTAACTTGGATTAACATAAAGAATACTTTTTATACCGTGAGTATGATCCAGTGGGACATATACCGAACCTCACACGGGCGATGCCGTGGGCAGCCGCTAGTAGTTAGTTACAATAAATCATTAAAAATTACACAAATTCAGCTTTCCTCGCGATGCACTGATAAACGAACTGCGTCATCCATGGCGTTTGTTTGTGAATGTGGTGCTATATCAACTTGTCCTGTCCAGACAGAGCTGCATTTTTATAAATGCCAGTTTAGAGTCCGTCAGGGTACATGCAAGGAAAACGAGCTAATTGTGAGCCAACGCTAAATATTTACATCTATAATATATACAGGGTATAAAAGACCTCATCACGAAGCCGCCAACCAAGCATTCTGTACATCAAACTAAGTAACTTTACGCAAAATTGATTGCTGGGAAACGACTTTTTTTTGGGGTGAAAAATCATGTTTTGTGGTAGAACTCAATGTAACGCACTCAAAACATTGTGCTGATGGATAGATTGAATAATACAGGGGTCGTGGAGGTGTTTAAAGTAAAAATCTCTCATTGAAAACATAATTATATTAAAAAAAAAGCTTGTCAAAAAGTTGGAATTTTGACCCCCAATATCTCCGTAACTAGAAGGTTCCCAGGTATGGTGTAGAACAAAAAAAAATAGCAATGACGGGGAACAAGTGCCTTTCGGCTTCGTTAAGAGGTGTTTTACACCCTTTATTTTACTTTAATAAATCTACATAGTGTTTTCAAGTCCTTCCAAGATGTCATCTTTTCAAGACAGGCAAAAAAGCCACTTTAACCAGTTAAAAGAAACTGAAGATCAGTATGGTTTTTCTAAAACAAACAAAGCAGCACCCCAAGATTACGGCACTATCGATAAATACAGTCAAAACTGTTAATCGGTCAAAACCACTTTTCACTGGTGTCAGTCAAAATCCTTATGAATTTAAAATGCGTTTTATTCATTAAAAATAATATGTTTTTTTAGAACGCCTCAGTTGTAATTATCTAGTCCTAGAATTACAATCATGATGTTTTTCAAATGGGCACAAAACAAAACCTAACCTAATAAGTTTCAAGTAAATGTTAGTTATTGTTAAAATAGTTTTCACTTGTCAAAAGTGGTTTTGGCTAGTTTTCACCGGTCAAGAGTAGTTTTGACTAGTTTTCACCGGTCAAAAGTAGTTTTGATTGATCAACTGTTTTGGCTGTGACATATTACATGTACTTATAGCAGTATTTTTTAGTTTGTTCACAAACAGAAACCACGTATTCAGTAGGTACACCATTCTGAACACATCGAAAGTTTTCATCGATAATTTAAATAAAATTAGCGGTTCCATACATTTTGACCGTGTAGGTAATGCAGTAGTGTAGGAAACAGCGGTTTGTTTTATAAATTCAGATCTCAAATTTCTATATGGGGACGAAACGCAACCCCCCCCGGTTGCGTTTGTGTGTTGGTGTTAATACCACCGTAAATTTCTAGTTGCGTAGCAACTCTATTTTAAACTTCGTTTGAAATGTTATTAGAATAAAGTTCTAATCAGCTTGCACTACGAAGTGGTTGTTACGTCAGTCACTGCAGGCCGAATAGTACTAAATGAGTGGTTTTTATTCTTTATAAAATAAAATTTACGTCTTTTGGAAAAATTAAAACGACAATTATGTTCATTATTATATTGCCTATCCATTAGTATAAGTAGCAAATCAAAATAATGGTTACTTTACGAGAAGTAGCATTTTATAAATCATTATTTCTCATTTCTGTGGTTTCGTTGTGTCATTTATTAGACATTAAACTAGTTAAAAAAAAATGAAACGACCGTTTCGGAGTCAAGAATATGTAGTAATTTAATGTATTTTTTATTAGTTGGTATTTCTTTTGGATAAAGAGGAGTAGGCTCCAAAAAACTGCTCGCTCAAAGTCGTTTGCTCGGGGAGGCACCTTAAGTATAATGGGTGTAAAACACGCTTAACGATGCCGAAAGGCACTTGCTCTCCCCGTTATTACGATTTTTGAAACTGATGATAAACAACGCTGTTGGAAAAATAATAATGTCTCAATCCATGGTAAAAATTCTATGTATACAATGTAAATTTAAAACAAAAAAAAATACGTTTAAAATTACATACATATTTATTTATCAAACAACCATCAGTTTGAACTCTAAAGAAACTTAAAATGCCCTTTGAAATGAGTTATCCACAATTATGTAATACGCATAAACTAGCACATTATTCATGTAAACATTTATACATTCACGTTTAGCTACTGAAAAGCGCCTGAATGCTCGGCGCCGGCGATCAATGAGTGATGGTGGTGCAGGCTTGTCGGGACATGCATAGATTCCTAATGTGAAACGTGACGATGTAGTACATTTCAGACGTGGCGAAACGTCGCATCCAGACCAAGCTTTTAAGGTGGAAACGCCTGATCAGACCGCGTTTTTTTACCTGTCAGTGTATGTTTAAAAATTATGATTTGTGGCCGTAATACGCATGTATTTACAGAAGACTGTGCAGGTTTTTTTCATGAAATAGTCATTCAATGGGATTAAATGAACTTAAAGGGGTTGTATTGATGAGTTTAATGATTATATATCTATAGGACTCTGTAAAGCCAATATTTGTTACGGCAGCGAATCATAAATTTGACTTTGTACCGAGGAATTTTTGTGATATCATCGTGTCATCAACATAAGCGTAGGTAAAAAAATAACTTAAACTAACGTATTATAGAAAATAACTTATCAGGTTAAGTTAATAAATAATAAAAAAAATCCTCTACCTAATGAAAAAAGAATTACGAAAATCGGACTCGTAATCACAAAGAAATCGGTAAACATACATTAAAAAAAAGATGCTGGTGGAATACATAACTTCCTCCTTTTTAAAAGTCGGTTAGAAACTAAGATAACCTTTAACATAACCACAGGGTTGCTTATCTATTTAATTATGAGGTTTTGGTTTCCGCACTTAGTCCCTCGAGTGGACCATTGTGCGTGAGCCATGGTAGCCGTTACTCCAAGTCTCCAACCAGCCCACCTCCCTCCAGAAGCAGATCAAACTTCTCGGTCTTCTCAGGGCATCTGCAAGTGATCATGGTGTTCCAAGGGTTTCCAGGGTTTATGTAATATTCCTTTTCCAGGTGCCAGTGATCTACGGTGCTGTGGTGGAAGGCATAGCCACCTGCCTCTGCCGGCTGGCTTCCAAATCCCTCGGTGACCTCAATCCTCGGTTCGCCACAGCCATTGACTCCTTCATTGGGACGTCCCTCGTCGTTGCTGGTACGTTCAAGTTTTTTCTTGAGGTTGTATTGTACTCTGATACTGACTCTTAATAAACTCACGTTTTGTTTACACTGTTTAAAGTACACAAATAATAATACAATTTAAATTCTTTGATATACATCTTCCTACCCCGCAAGGGAATAGGTGTGTTTGTGTGGTGCAGTAGGTGTGGATCTTTTCGCGCTTGAATGACATTGCCAGGAGGGCGCTGTTGGTAAATATTTGTCAAATTGTTTGTGGAAATTGTTATGAAGAAGAAAATATGGCAGCATTAGTTCCGATTAAGGTGAGTGCTCCAACCAGCCCGCGAAATTCAAATTTTCTTACGTTTTTTGCAATTTGCAGGCCAGTGCTAGGTTGTATGTTGATTAGAATATTATTCGCGGCTGTAAGACGTATGTAGTTACAGAAGTATAATCATCAAACTAATCAATACAACCCTCCAAGTTCATAAAGGTGCAGGAATGACTTTGACCTTGAAAAAGTCTTATAGCTGCGAATAATATTCTAATCAACAGACAACCTAGCACTGGTCTGCAAATTGCAAAAAACGTAAGAAAATTTGAATTTCGCGGGCTGGTTGCAACACACGCGCCAAGAGAACCATGACGCACTTTGTTTATTTTTTAACGGTTTTTGATCCTCCTAAAATGTTTGGCATTAAATATTCCATGCAAATTATTCTCAAAATCATGGTTGAACCTTTTAAAGAACCAGTCACCTCTTATTGATCCTCACAATACACACACAATACACCAGTTTGTTTTATCACGCATAATACATATATGCATGGTTATTTTGGCGCGTAATGGTACCACCTATCACCGCCATTTTATTTTTCAATTCAATTTCCAAAGATAATTTCACAAACGTTTAGCATCGTCCTCCTGACAATGTCATTCAATGCGTCACGCCAAAACAACCATGCTACATTGTACAGTATTAGCATAAACCGTCTAATCTGCTTTCCCCATAACGACAACCTCGCTTCTCACTGCCCAATGTTCACTCACTCAACAATATCAACTCATTCACTCACTCACATACTCACTCGTAGCTATCAATGTTGCAGGGGTCCTCACTAGGCACACGGTTTTCGTCTACCGCTACCAAGACAATAGTGCCAATGCGGACCTAAGTGTGTCCATCTTTTGCAAAGTACATTTAGGAAAAGGTACATAATTGTGTAACTAAATGTCAACTAACTTTATGAGAGTGCATTTTGAAAATTGGCAACGTCGCAAATAGCTGTCAAGTCTCAGAACGCACAGACTAGGCCCGGACTCTACCAAAGCGGAGACGAGCGGAGCGGAGAGATGTGCAAGATTCGGCGAATCACACGAGAGACGAGAAACCCGATGTAGATTTCAAATAATGTGATTGGCTGGTTTCCGTACGTCTTTTCTCCGTTTCGCCCGTCTCTGCTATGGTGGAGTCCGGGCCTTAGGGCCGTTGTTCACGACCGTTTTACGCACCGGCCGAGTCGAGAGTATTATGGATGAAGTACTGTGGATGAAGTACTGTGGTCGATGCCAGCGCTGGATCAACTTTACGCTGTGCCAGATGCGTCCGTGACTAGACCGTGACAAGTATGACAGGCGTCGAAGGGCAGGCACTTTTACCCGCGCCGTTACGGCTTAAGCTCGAACACTTATCCGTTTTCTAACTGGAGAGAGATGCGATTCTGTTTGCTGTACCTACGTCCAGCCTCATGAACAAATACTCTTATATTGTCATGCTTGGCCACGACCAATACGTCATGGCGCGAAGTAAACCGGGGAGTGCGCCGGCGTCGTAAACTATTAGCCTCCATAGTGCTGTTGGCCTTGTGCTTTGCCTCGCGGAAACTGGTCGTGAACAATAGCCCTAATGCTTTCAGCTTCAGTAGATGTGCATGGATCAACATCATTTTCTATACGCATTTCATATTCAATAATAACATTATCAACATCATCATTCTCACTGTACAGAACTCCACTTTTCATTTTAATAATTCTTCTAGAATTTTCATTGGTAGTTGTGCCTTAATTTTCAGTATTAGTTATATATTGTTGTAGGCATTACTCTGACACTTTAATGCAGCTTAATTTATGCGTTTAATCACGGTCCTGCGACCGTAAACATCTGTACTATTATATTGTACACTGAATAAAATTAAACCAGCGTATGCAGTACGCGGCGTCGCACGCGCCGCCTCTCCGTAAACGGGAAAAACGCTTAATCTGCATCATCCAACGACTGAGCAAAGGCCATGATTCCCCATGATTCAAATTTTAATCAATTGCTTAACAATGATTAGTTTCTCTGATTCTACTTTTTTATTTTTACGCCTGCTTCAATTAATATACTTTTTTTTCTTTCCAGCTTTCGATTACTCCGGTGGATACTTCAACCCGGTCCTGGCTACGTCACTGAAAGCTGGCTGCGATGGTCATACCCTCATGGAGCACGCTACTGTGTACTGGATTGGAGCCTGTGCGGGATCTGTCCTGTCGGTCTACCTCTACAAGCTGCCATTCATCCAGAAATACGTCAGTGGAACAACCAGCGTAGCGAACGGCGACAGCATTTGGGCGGATAAAGAAGATTAAAATTGTATTTTCAAGGACTTTTTTGGGGATATGCTGGGATAGTATCTGCAATGGGGAAGGTTGTCCAAACCTCACTGCAGATGGCGTGCCCATAGCTAGGTCCCAATCTGACCAATGAGATCAAGCTTAAGCAACATTAGGTACAAGATTTTCAACCAATGACGCTGTTGAGAATCAGCTATCTATTGCCATCAGTTTTACAGTTCCCTTCCCTAATGGTATTACAAGCTGCGGTTTGCAAATGCGGTACCTAGCCTTGGGATTGTTTTTTAAAAATTGCAAGAGTGAAAATGATAGAACTCTGCTTTTCATATCCCGATTCATTGAATACCAACCGCTATATTACAATAAGTCAGGCAAAAAATTAAATAATGAAGAGGCGAAATTTAATTTTGATTTTTCATGTTTCGTAATATTGATACTTCACCTCGAAAAGATTTTTTAATACCGATGGTAAATGAACTCATTTTCAGAATCCAATTGCAAATACGGCTTTATGAATTCTTAAGATCCCTTTAAAAAGTAATAAAGTTCAGTGTCCGAGAAATAAATTATCATTTCAGCATTTTCTACTCTTTTCCATTCATTCACAGAGTAAGGTAATAAACCGTCGTCTAGTTTTCTCCTTATTCTTTTTGCTTTATATTGTGAATAAATTATGAAAATAATCGCAAGCTGATTAAGGTCCCAGCATCCCCATTTAATTTAATTTTTACGATTAATCAATAACTTTGCCCGAAAAGTTCGCATAAACATCGTTTTTTTTATTAATTTATTTTTTCGCATATTATTTGATAATCTAATAATTCCTCACAAAGTGATACCCACGATTCTAGTCATTTCTCCTACTTTTAAGTATTTATCTAAATAAATCTGTATTATTGTATTTATTGTGCCATCGCCTTTCGTCGTTTAAATTGGGTGCACGGCAGTGTCACCGCCAAGATCACCCTTATTTTTTTTGCATAATATAGTGTTCAGAATTTTGTTTTCTTTCTTAATGCGATCGTACAAAACAGTCATTGAAAGGCATTTTAAGTATAAAAGATTATAGAAACCTTTGTACAATGCTCAAAGAAGCGTTAGATTTTATATTTTTTCTATCCTACGTGTTCTTGAAGAATATCTCCTAAAAATATAATAAGTGCTACGTACTCCCGATGTAAATAAATGTTTTATTTATTACAATTAGACTTGTTTTCTTTATTTGATGGATGGATAATACTTGCTTTATGTGGTTCAGTTATTTGGAAGATAAAATGATACCTATAATACTTATATATTTTGCAATGTGGTGCGATCTGCCCAAATCTGCACCAGCCTTAATTCAGTATAAATTTAAATGCCGCAGGTAAAATAAAAATTTGTTCTAAATTTTATCTGTTAGACAAAAAAAAAAAGTATGACTATATTTTTGTGCCTTAAGCACTATTTAGGTAAAAAATTATTGTCACCGTGGCCATCGCATTTTCTCCTCGTGTAACAAATCTACTTGATCCTATGAAATAAATGGATAAAAGCAGACTTGTTCAATTAAAATTTAATGAGGGAAAGATATTTACAGGTGAGGTAAAAAATACAGTTAATTATAAAAGACCTACCTAGCACGCACTCTAGGATAGTTTAAAGAAGGTAGTTTTATAGTTCACGCACTTAGTTGGCGACACATCAGATCGAGAGGCAGGAACAGGCGTTAGGGTAGCGAGTTTGAGGAAACCTCTGCTGGAAGGGTGTCGTGCAGTTCTCAGTCACGCACCAGGTCAGCTCTGTAGGAAGGCACCAGTGTAGTTCTTAGGGCCAGACGTCAGGATAGCTCTGCCAGACAAGCAGTAAGTCAGGCACGAAGACAGCTTCCGAAGATCGGGAGTAAAGGTCCCAGGTGGAATCTTTAGCTGGATACCCTAGGTAATATAGGTATGTGACAGCAAAAACCAAGCTGTTTTTTATGCTTTTCATATGAGATCCAAGAGTAGACTGCCTTCATCGGTTCGTAAGCTCGTTTTCAAAGTAGTATTCCTTTTTCAATTTCAAATATTAGTTTTCTTCTTATGGCCAACATCTCATCTGACAAGTGTAGTCGGCCAGGGCATATCCATGAGTGCGTAATAGTACATTATGATATAAGTGCGGTAAGTTGGAAATTACAGCCGAGGCGATATTGCTAGCCCGAGCCGTAGGCGAGGGCTATAATAAAGCAGAAGCTGTAATTATCAAAGCGTGCGCTTTGATAATTACAGCTTCTGCTTTATTATAGTCGTATGTCATACGACGTTTTATAACATATTTACGAGGAAATAAATAAAACTCGGACTTTCTTAGACGAATAAATCTTTTACTTGTTCACATATTAGCGATGCGCGCGCATCACCGTTTTTTTTTAAGGCAAAGACAGAAAAAACAGCCAGTATTACTAATAAAAGTAAATTAATATTTTTGTGTTTTTGTTACAGATAATTGGTTGTAATTTATTGTCAAAATTAATCGATTTATTTATTTATTTAACAATTTATGTTAACACTAAATATAAAGAAAAGTAGAAAGGAACAGAAAATAGTACAAAGGAATAGGAGGTATTTAATTAAAGAATTAAATGTTTAATTATTATATTTCATCTCCCACAGTTAATTTTATTCATAAAATGTTGACCACTTATCTGACATAAAAACTCTTTGCTAAGATTTAAAAAAGTACCGTTCCTTTTTGACGGAGCATCTTGATAAACCGTGCGTTGTACATAACATTACTGCACAAGTACGTAATGAGATACATTACGATATTGAAATGGGTGAAATAAGAGACCCTTTACGAGCAAATGTGTTTAAACAATCGCAATAATCTTTTAAATACAGTAACTGAACATATTGATAAAAATAATTTAAATTTTATAAACGAAAAAGTAAATATCATAGAGCCAGAAAGAGAAATAAAAAGTAACTGACAGTTTGACAATTTGACGTAAGTGTCACAACATGAAAATTATGAGTAAATATATTTTATTTCAGCTATTTTTATGTTAAAGAATCGTATTTAGATTGATTTGTTGAGTGTAAATATAGAAACAAATAAAAAGGATGATAAATAGTATTATGAATGATGAATATAAAGTGTAAGTCATCATCATCATCATTTCAGCCGAAAGACGTCCACTGCTGGACATAGGCCACCCCCAAGTGTCGCCACATTGACTGGTCCCGTGCGACTCGCATCCAGCGGATTCCTGCAACCTTCACCAGGTCATCGGTCCACCTAGTGGGAGGCCTTCCAACGCAACGTCTTCCGGTTCGCGGTCGCCACTCCAGAACTTTTCGGCCTAATCGGCCATCCGTTCTGCGTGCAATGTGCCCTGCCCACTGCCACTTAAGTTTGGCAATTCTTCGGGCTACGTCGGTAACCTTTGTTCTCTTGCGGATGTCTTCATTTCGGATTCGATCGCGCAAGGAAACTCCGAGCATAGCCCTCTCCATTGCCCTTTGGGTGACTTTAAGCTTTCTGATGAGGCCCATTGTGAGCGACCACGTTTCGGTCCCGTATGTAATCACTGGCAACACACACTGGTCATAGACTTTCGTCTTGAGACACTGCGGTAGGTTGGACGAGAAGATACCGCGCAATTTCCCGAACGCTGCCCAACCGAGTCGGATTCGACGATTGACCTCTTTCTCGAAGTTAGACCTACCTAACTGGACTGTTTGTCCCAGGTACACATAATCGTCTACAACTTCGAGAGTAGAGTCTCCGATCTGGATAGGAGTGGGTATGACATGGGCATTTAACATGACCTTAGTCTTATCCATGTTCATTTTTAGACCCACTCTTCCGGAAGCTCTACTGAGGTCATCGAGCATTGTACTGAGGTCCTCCATGGTCTCAGCCATTACCACTATATCATCGGCAAACCGAAGGTGAGTGATGTACTCGCCATTGAAGTTGATGCCTAGCCCTCTCCAGTCCAGAACCTTGAAGACATCCTCCAGTGCAGTGGTGAACAGTTTCGGAGATATGACGTCTCCCTGTCTCACACCTCGCTGCAGGAGGATAGGTTTCGAGCCTTGGTCCTGAAGTCGGACTGACATGGTGGCGTTTTTGTACAAACACTTCAACACCTCGATGTACCGATAGTCGATTTGTAAAGTGTAAGTATAGCATAAATACTATACTCGTCAGTCCAATAGTCGCTAGCACTATTGCTAAGCACAAACTCTTGTGTTTGATTCCCAAAGACTATTTGACCAAAGGCATAGAACAATAGCCTGAAATAGCCTATTGCGGGTATACATATAGCAGAGGCAGACGTGAGACAGCTTGCTATCTGATTCAAATCAGGCGTACCTATATCTCGATAATTCGACCGTCTGGCCCAGTGAGCTTTATCGTAGAGACCAGTGGTTTCACACACAATAGATTATCTCGTTAGAGGTCTAGATGAATGTATCCAAAATTGAATTTGTAGATCACAGCAGCTGGTCTAAAAAGGCTGCTTTATCAGAATCATAATATGGTATTTATGGTCCTCGATGCGGTCAATATAATGAATTGCCATTTTATCGTATTTTTTTTTTTTTTTAAATAAATATATGGCAAAGTTGAGGATTAATGCTAGGTAATATGTGTGTAACGAAAACACGATTCCATAAACTTTTCTCGATAGAAAAAAACCGGCCAAGTGCGAGTCGGACTCGCGCACGAAGGGTTCCGTACCATTATTTGAAATAATTTTATTCTGTTTTTTGTATTTGTTGTTATAGCGGCAACAGAAATACATCATCTGTGAAAATTTCAACTGTCTAGCTGTCACGGTTCATGAGATACAGCCTGGTGACAGACAGAGGGACAGACGGACAGACAGCGAAGTCTTAGTAATAGGGTTCCGTTTTTACCCTTTGGGTACGGAACCCTAAAAATCAAAAGTGACCTCCAAATCGAACAATAAACCGCTGGTATTCGAAAAGTACTTACTTCAAATTAGATCATGAAACTTTGCATACTAACTGAACAAACTATAAAGCAGGTCTTATGTGTTTTATTTTTTTAGTCCAATCAATAGATTTTTTGTAAATCGCAAAAAAACACTCATTTCGCACAATTCGGCCGCAGTGACTGACGTAACAACCGCTTTGTAGTGCAAGCTGATTAGAACTTCATTCTAACAGTATTCCTAACGAAGTTTGAACCACCACGAATAAAGTTGTTAATTTTAGGGATAAGAGTTTCACACCACCAAACTCCTGGCTGCTACTGAGATATTCCTAATCATCATCATCTTCATCATTTCAGCCGAAAGACGTCCACTGCTGGACATAGGCCTCCCCCAAGTGTAGCCACATAGACCGGTCCCGTGCGACTCCCATCCAGCGGATCCCCGATTCACCAGGTCATCGGTCTACCTAGTGGGAGGCCTTCTAACGCAACGTCTTCCGGGTTCCTAATACCTTGAAGAATTTGCAAATATTTAGCCTCTACCGACAGGGGTTGTAAATCGAATCCAATAGGTATAATTAAGCTTCGTTGATGATGAATTATAAATTCTGCTTTTACTCGTACTAGCTAAATACTTTAGCACAGGGTTCACTAATTGAGATAATTGAAATTCCTATCGTTACTACGGATCGATGGGATTCGAATGCCCAGTAAGATGTTGGATTAATGGGCATTCATGGTTAAGCTTATGAAGGAACAACATTACTGTCGATCTGTCTGTCTGCCCGTTTGTTGCAGCTAATCTTCGAAAGGGCTGGACCGATTTTGACGGGGCTTTACTGGCAGATGGTTGATGTTTGTTGTAGCTGATAGACTTTCGAGCCACTGACTACCTGTAACGGCTGTCGAAGATCGACAAATGACTCAAGGACAGCCGGAATCGACGGCTTAACGTGCTTTCCGAGATACGGAGGAAACTTGGGATGTAATAGTCATTCATCCACAGACCAACTCCGCACTGCCTTATCTTGAAGATTCACATCCTGTGCGGCCATGTTGTATTTAGCAACAAGCCACTCAGCCGATCCATGTAAAATACTGTTATTCAGCTGTCTCCGGTTAGACTGGGGATTTGGTTAGCCAGATTGGCGTATTTGTACAGTCAATAACCCTCTTTCTGGCGCAGTCGGGTAAAAACGGTCTAGCTTTTCATCTCATCAATCAATCAATGAAGCTGAATGTGATCAGCCCTAAATTGGAGTCAGTTTTTCTTTTTAAGCATATCAGTGCAGGTTAGATTTAAATTTGATTTATTCAATAATCATTTTCGGCAAAGAAGTTTGCTTTACATTCCCCGTGTGTCCAGGGTTTGATTGCAAACAAATCAAATGTATACAACAGTGATCCTCGCAAAACCAATTAATATTGATTGATTAGGTACCGAAAATTTAAATAATATGTGAAGATGTTCTTAAAGTATAAGTACCACCCACCTCAGTTTAGTTGAAGTCCTATGCAGCGAGCCTATTGCCATCATCAAGGCTCAAATCTATACTCCGGGCTGCTATTGAGAAATTCCTGCTGGAAAACCTCAATAAAATATGCCTAACCCAAGAATCGTACGTAACCAGGAGTTCATGCTCAGCAATAGCGCATCGAATCCTATTATTTGGTACCTACTTTGAGTGAATTCGTCTAAAAGGATACTGTGAGCAATATTTTTTACACTATTTATGTTGGAGCAATTAAAAATAATCCTTTCAAAGCATAGATTGTGGTACTTAATTGATTCTTTTCTCGTATATTACGTACACACAAAATTGTTCAAACTGTGTAATTATTATTTTTAACAAAAAATAGTGTAGTCAAATTATTACGAATCCATCCCAAAATCATTAATAGGGTGCAAGGCGACCACACCGCCACAAGCAAACATTTTTTGCCCCTACATTGGGGATGTTCGCATGACAGGTACCTGTTCTGTTATTCTTTGAATGATTTCAAAGGGATGAAAAAAAAATTAAGAAAGGACCCATTTAAGGGGTGTAATTGTGGGAACTGACACTTTTAATTTGGATGAAGTGAATAATGGTTGGACATGTACCGACTTGTCGAATGGAATGCAATTGGGGATTTGAATCTTCTTCTTAGCGTATCGATGACAATTTAAATTTTGTCTCTATGTAGCGTCCATCAGTTCCTGTGATGTGCAAGCAATAGGACAGGCAGAATAGAGTATAGGTAGGTAATGGCAATATGTGATTGATTAGGGTGCAAGTTGGCAGCGGGCGACACGAAGCCGCCGCAGACGACGACGTGTCGTCGCTTCATGTCCAATCCAGTTGGTTCCGACTTCCGACTGTTCCGTGAAACAAGATGTGTGACGTGTTCGAGAATAGTGATCGCAGTTTATTATATCTTTTATTAAAAGAGGAAGAAGACGATGATGACTGGTTGACGAAAAGCCACACGTCCTACGCTTGCTTGCTTCGTGGTCTGCGGCGGCATCGTGTCGCCCGCTGCCAACTTGCACCTTTACAGGGTTAAAAATCGTTGTTTCTTCAGAATTAGAAAAAAAAACCGGCCAAGTGCGAGTCGGACTCGCGCACGAAGGGTTCCGTACCATTATCTATACATTAGACAAAACGGCAAAAAAATCATGTTTGTTGTATGGGAGCCCCCCTTAAATATTAATTTTATTCTGTTTTTAGTATTTGTTGTTATAGCGGCAAAAGAAATACATCATCTATGAAAATTTCAACTGTCTAGCTGTCACGGTTCATGAGATACAGCCTGGTGACAGACAGACGGACAGACAGACGGACAGACAGCGAAGTCTTAGTAATAGGGTTCCGTTTTTACCCTTTGGGTACGGAACCCTAAAAAGTTATGAACCACTTTGATTTAGAGATACTCAGCTTTCATTTTTTTTAGCATCAGCTCGGTGTCTTGGTTCCCAGTAATCCCAGATGATGGCAATATGCTCGCCTTTTATTTAATAAAAAAAAATAGCCTTTACTTACTCTGACCTTCTTAGACACACTATTTAGTCATCATTTGGAAAAAAATGAACTACACTTATTGGATAGCTATATCTAAACTTATATTACAACTTTAACTAAACTTAAATCCTTAAAATCAATTAAGTTTGGTTTGTGCACAACAGAATCGACACCAATGTCTCTCGTTTTAGTTTGTATACAACATTCAATGAATGATTTGATAGTTTTCTCTATTATTGTTTTAATTCTTCTTTGTATGTATAAGATTATAATGTCAATAATATATAAATATGTTATGTTAAACCGTTTTTTGTGCATGTGGTGTTAACCTGTAATTAATTGTTGCACTTGTAAATGTTACTCTAGTCATTAAGTCAGAAATGTACATAGTGTAAATAAATAAATAAATAAAATGAGTTTCATCTGTTTCATCTTGGTAGGTACTTTTAACTATACTTAAATTACAACTTTATCTAAACTTGAATTATACTTTTAACTATACTATTATATCTTTAACTAACTTAAATAATATTTTCCTGTTATTTGTTCGTCTTAGCAGCTACCAAGTCAGGCTGTCTTGCAACAGTTGCAACATAGGCCTCTTCAAGTTCCCTCCATATTGTCGATCCCTTGCTATACTCCTCCAACCCTTAGGCAGATCATCCTCCCGTCTTTTTATCTGCCTTCCTCTATGTCTTTTTTGCGTCCCTCGGGTATCAGTCTGTAACTTTTTTGGTCCACTTTTCTTATTGTGTCCTCGTCAGGTGACCTGTCCATTTCCATTTTAGAGTTCGTGTTTTTTACTTTTGTGGTGTTCCTAATTGTTGTTGCTTTTCATTTGTCTTTCAGCTTTAGACCCGTCATGCTCTTTTCCATTCCTCTTTGGCATACACCTAGTTTATATTCAATCTTCTGTGTTAATGGCCAGGTCTGGCAGCCGTAGGTAAGGCATGGAAGTATGCAGGTGTTATAGACGGTTCTCTTTTCCGAGATGGGCACAGATTTATTTTCATTTCGCCCTTTATTACATGGAATTTATAACATCATCATCTGCCTAGCCTTTTTCCAACTTTTTTGGGGTCTGCATCCAGTCTAAATCCAGTCCAGACTAATTAAGAGTCAGAGTTCAGTTCCAGTCTAAATTTTAAATTATACAGCTACATTCTCGCGTAAATTATTGTGTACTACTGGTTGCTAAAAATTCCATCTGCAGATATGTCATAATACAACTTTATAACAAACGTTTTTGCGCCTGTCTAGCTTACTAGACAGGCGCAAAAACGTTTGTTATAAAGTTGCTTTGTTGTTGTTTGTTGTTTGTTTAAAAGCTCGTCTTAGAAAACAACTTCTTAAAGTTGTTTTCTAAGACGAGCTTTTAAATAAACGAAGAGATACTACAGTTACATCTGTAGCAGAAGCAGTAAAATATCAGTAAATTCTTCAAACACTAGAAAATTCAATGCATCCTAGATTTCTTCTTTTCTTTTACTTACGGGATAATATCCGTGATTTTCTTTTGCTTTGATGAAGCTCATCAAAAAAAGTAATTCTTGTACTTTAAAAGTATAAGTAGTGAAATACCGTGAAAGTCTACAGTGCATCCTAGATTTGTTCTAAGCGTAAAGAAAGTATAAAATTATAGTCCTTTCACAATTTATTTATAACTAATTGTTGCCCGCAACCTTCGACTGCGTGAAGTATTATAAAAAAATTATAAATAACGGATTGGAAAGGACAAAATGATTTGGATAAGCGCTAATCCTTGAAAAAGTAGCCTTAGTTACTCCTTATAACATATGCGATGCGTTCCGACCACTTCTATGATCTGTGGTTCCGACGAATCAGCCTAACCGTTTAATTAAAACTAATAATATTTTCCTAAATAATATTCTAGAATATTCTGGTGAAAAATTAAAGCAAATCCCCCTCGAGATTAGGCGGATCAAACACACACACAGAAAAAAAATGTTGTTTTGTTATAAATACCGGATAATACTTTCGTGTGAAAAATTATAAAGTAAAAAGGCGTTATGTTGAAATTACAAACAGACAGTGACACTGGGTTTAAGTCTCGAGACAAACAAACACTTCAATTTTATTTATTTGTACGGACTAGCTATTGAGTGGAATTTTGCTGACCTAGATATTTGACTTATTCCTCTATAGAACATTATGTTTTTGACACAAAGTTAAGAGCGGCCAACCCGCCATGCTTTTCGCGAGAATTTTGACAATAGCTCGTGCGTGATTATGCCGCTGCACAGTGTGTAATTTCGCCTCAAAAGCGGACATCCTCTTTTTATAGCGGATTCCGATGGATATAACTGTTATACAGTATAATATGAAATACCAATTTAAATATATTACTTAATTTTAAAGTTACAATAGTTTTTTTGAAAGGTCAATGAACTTTGACAAAATCTTTTTTTGTAGATATTTCCTAAAATAACAAACGCTCACCTTATTTAAAATTAACCATGAATTGAAAATTGTATATATAATGTCGTGTATAAATTACAAGTCTTTACTTTCCCTGGAACGCGAGTTAAAAATTTATTTTGAAATATTAGGAAATAAATTATATAAAATTTTCTATATGACATTAGCATTTTTTTTACCAACGAAAAACACTCTAGTTATGTAGCTTCTTATAGTAAAAAAATGGAACATTTTACGTACAGGACTTCAGAGTTATAACGTTTCTAAGTTTTTCATCAATTTCTATGGAAATAGGGTTGTCAAGCATGAGTTTACTATAAATAAGTAAACTCATGGAAAAATGTATGTTATTGAAAAATCACACAATATCTACTAAGTCATAAATTTTCTAAACACGTTTTTAATATTGAACCTCCTCAAGATAATTTTTGAGTTTTTGAAAGAAAAGGGAGAAATAAACTGGACTTATTTGGTATGACATAAACAAAAAAAAATTGAAATGAGAGTTTACGGGTTATCTTCAGTGACTGAAATAATGAAAAAAATACGACGAAGCGCTTCGAGAAAAGGTATGTTTTGCCCTTGCAACAGTCCTACAAATACACAATAGTCCAATAATAAAAAAGCGCGCGAACTTGACACATCAGCCGACGCGCAATGCTGCAATCACACACATTATCGAGAGACTATCACTTTGATTCATACCACATAAATAAATATAAGAAGCCTTAAGTATTTTTTATTGAAATTGAAAAGAAGTCGGACGGAAACAAATAAAAGGAAACCATCAGGAGGTTCCTGGACACAGATGCAAAGGACTCACCGAATCATTTCTATCCATTATCAATCCCCTTATATCCAAGAAATAGGTAAATAACCTAATGATAAGTTTTTATATTATAAAAATAAGATATAGATATAGACATAATATTTTAGGAGTTTTAAGAGATCTTTTCTTTGACTTCTATCATCTACAAAACCTTAAAAAAAAATAACGACCATCACTGAAATAAACCATTGACTTGAGTGACAACCCTAACTTAAAATTTTAAAATTTAATATCTCCGAAGTCCTATGTTTAAAACATTTAGTTTTTTTTGTCGAAGTAAGAGTTACATCAACTAATAATTTGGCATTAAAAAAAAATGCTAATAATGCAGGACATGTCAGAAAAAAAATATGAACTAAATAACAGAAAAAAAATGTTTTCGCCCAAACCAGACCAGATTTTTTAACTTTTTTAATATTAATAGGTGCCTAAAATATGTTTAAATCATAACCAAAAACACCCAATGGAAAAAACGATTACATACGGAAATAAAATGTTTCTATGGTTTTTATGGAAGTTTTTCGATTTTAAAAATTTCTCGACTACTATGATAGATAACGACACCGGAGTTTTACTAGTAGATTTGTTCGATTAATACCTTTCTAAATAGCATATAAAACGAGCATGTCCGCTTTTGAGGCGAAATTATACACTGTGCGCTGTTAGACATATATCTTTGAATTTTTTGAACTAATAAGTATCTTGTCGACTATATCTAGGCTTCTATCGAAGCAAAATATAAAAATTTGTAGTGCAGCAACAAATTCAGTTTAAGCCTCCAAAAATTGCTGTTTTGCACAACTTTTACATCAACTTTGGCCGTTCATAATGTACTTATAAATTGTAAAAGTAAAGAAAGCATCGCGATAGAAGCCTTGCAAATTTGTAGTGGAGATTCTAAATAACAAATATTTTTTTCACATACTTGTAAGACTAATTCAAAAACACGTATTTCCTGGATCAATTTTTGTAAATTTTCGAACAATATTTTTCGTTCAATGTCCTCGCGTTAGGCGGTATGAAGTACGCGGGGGGCAAGTAGTGCGGGTTCGGGGCTAGGTAAGACAGGGGAGTTGAAAGAATACCACCGCTGTGGCTCTGGATGAAACAACAAGCTTTTCGACCATGCTTGCGTTGACGAAAGGCGGGCCGGGAATGGCCCTCTTAAATAGCTAGCGGTAAATTAACAGTGAAAGAGCAGTATTACTATTTGCTTATTATACTGATATTTATCCAGGCTATGATAACTTGAACTGAATGATAAGTTTTGTCTAACTTGATAACGCAATTTCTGGAAACGGTTCAGTACAGGACGGGTCGATGTGGGTCATAGGGAAGACTGTCCAGCAGTGTCACATCCTAATGAAATACTGAATATTAGAATCATTATGTTATCAAGAACCCAATATAGATTCACGTATCAGAACAGCTTGAGAAGCAGCTAGGCATAGAACACTTTTTCCAAACAAGCTTTTGATGAACTGATGAATCAGAAAATCCAGACCAACAAATGCATGTTTCCATTCCTAATCCTTAGGGAATAATGTTAACGAAGCCCGCAAACAGGAGCTCAGAAAAGCCGCTTTAAAAGAACGATAATGTCGTCTCTTTCTATCGTTAAATAAACTATGAGACAAAGAAACCTTGCAGTCTCCAGTACTTACTATTGTTCTGATGCTGCGCTTTTGCTGCAAACTGAATATAAAAATTTCACGCTCCAATCATCTTAATGTCGAAATAGTCTCCTCTCTTTCACACTAACAGCGTTAGTCACCCGTCTCTCTCCGTTCGGAATCCTAGACGCAGCTCTGATATCGACGCAGCCTTATCACTGCCACGCCTCTGAATGAATTTTACCTTTATTCTCGAGAGGGTATAGTTGGTTTTCGATTGGAGTGATCCCATCTCAGAGGTTGTTCACATACCTGAATGGCCGTAGCGTAGTATTCGAGAATGGGTCCGCTCACATTCACAACAGCAAAGTCAGTGTCGCTCGAGACTTGGTAAAGGGTGAGCGTGTTCGGAAATTTTCGCCGAAAGCCGGCGACCGCGTGTGCGATAGAATCAAAACGAAAGTGACTATTGTTAGTCGACTCACATATTAATCTTACGTAGTGAAGTTTAAAAACATGTGTGTTTATGAGTTTTAGTGTTGTGTTAGGTGTTTAGTTATTATCGGATTACTGTGTGGAAGGTATGTCAACCAGTTCTCTGTAGTTTTTAATAATTACTAGTAAGGAACGTACAAGAATGATTTCCTTTCTGTATGCAACAACCGGTTTTTCGTCCGGTCAGCCGTGGGAAGGTATTTGGTTTGCAATTTCAAGTCTGATTGGGTGCATTGTTTCGATCGGCTCTTTACTCCTTAATTTTGTTTTCGCGGATTCCATTTTAGATTACAACATGAATAATACTTAAATCTTGTTTGAATTCGAAGTTATTTATGATGTTAGTTTTGTGTCTATTCCAGCCAAACTTTATTTGTGTCTGTTTACAGAATTCTTTTCAACTTACTTTATTATTCAAGCAAGTTTTTTTGTTCTGTACGTTTCTTTGCGTGTTTTGTTATGATTTCAAGTTGTTGTGTCATTATTTTGTGATTCATTGTGTACCTTTGTCATTATTGTCTGGCCTACATTGTAATTTATTGTTTTTTCTCCATGTTCAAATAATGATTTAGGTATCTTCATCTATGGTTACTAGAACACACTATGCATCATAATAATCGTCGCTTACACTGATTGCTCCATCATCATTTGTGGACATTATTATCCTTTAGTAGATCTTGCGTAATATTTGCTAGCTTAATAGTTTAGATGAATCATCATCATCATCATCCTCCTTCAAATAGATGTATTTAGGGGACGGCGCACCATATATTTTTCACAATACTTCTACAGGGTGTAAAAGAGCTCATCACGAAGCCGTCAACTAAGCATTCTGTACATCAAACTCGTGTCGTTTCTCAGCAATAATTTTTGCGTAAAGTTTACTACTTTACGCAAAAATTATTGCTGAGAAACGACCTTTTTTTTGGGGTCAAAAATCATGTTTTGACCCCCAATATCTCTGTCGGTAGAAGGTTCCCAGGTATGGTGTAGTTTACACCCTTTATAATAGTCGTCACCTCAGTACTTTTCAGTGTGTTTCTACCTTTCTAGCCATTAAATCATTTCGTTCTTTTTTCAAATAGTGGAATTCTTTCTTATCTGCACGATTCCCCTGTACCAACACTTTTCTTATTTTGTTTGTGTTGTTCCCGGGGGGCGTTAAATTAATTTGGGGAATTGTTAGCTCAATTTCGGTAACACGGCCCGGGTTTCCACTCAGATCTTTACTCATCTCCTAATTGTTAAACTTTGGTAAAGGAGTGAAACATGAGTGAAAGAAACTTCATAAAGCAGTCTTGTTTAGCGTTATTATGGTAGATAGGTTGGTCTTTTCTTTTTTTATAATAAGGTTAGTGCCTAATCTATTAGGTACCTCATGTCAGAGTTTTTTATGCCGCCCATGGACTTGGCTTTACATGCTTCGATCAATAATTTTACATGCCGTCGAGAAATATCTCTCAGGCATCACCATCAGGCATGGTGAGGAAACCAGGAGGTTTCCATACGATGTTTTCCTTCACCGAAGCAAGTGATTAAATACAATAGGTAGTAAATTGATTATTTTTGTATATGAGTAATTACAGAGATAGGTTGTTATTAAGATAACCACCTACCTACCTACCTACCTACCTAAGGGTTGGGTTTTGAAACGTGCTGCCTCGCTGGAGGAAATGTGATAATATTAGGGGTTCATAAGGGTCTTACTGATACCCTTGCAACACTTTTTTTTCATAGGAAACGCAGTTTTAACCAAAAAATAAATAAAGAAAAAACCTAATTTTTAGGTTAGGTACGAACATATTTAGGCCAAAAATAAACATAATTACGTCAAACTAAACGCAATTTTTATTTTTAATTAAATACACAGACAGGACTTGGCCTCAGAACCGACACAGGGCACCCCGACCCCACGTGGTCTTGTGGTCCCTACCCCTAGAGTGTTTTTTATAATTGCGGGAGCCAGATGCTCGAGGGAGATCCTGAGAGGAGCAAGCCACACAAAGCCGAGCAGAGCGAAGAGGGGAGGTGGCGAGCGAAGCGAGCCGGCGACGTCCGTAGCGATGCGAAGGTGGAGTGTGGCTTAGCGACACTCAGGGGTGAGCGAGAGTGTCTGGCGGGAGCGCGTCCGGAATCCGACTCAGACCAACTTGACCGGATTAGGTTAGGTCAAAAACACCAAAATATACATTTCTGGCAAGCGGAAAGGGGGTGTGCGAGGTCTCCCTTCCCTTCTCCTACTCTTTCTCTCCCCTAAACCCCCAAAATGTACATTTGCTATGACAAAATTATTGCATCTAAAAAAAATCATAAAAAAAAACTATACATTTCCGGTTAGCGGTAGGGGGGGGGGATGGGAAACCGTCCCCCTCCCCCTCCCCCCCCCCCGGTCCCCGGGGCCCTATCGGGGCAGCACGCTGCAAAACTTTAACCCTACCTAAAACCTTTAAACCACACCTGACCCCTTTAAACCCCTGATACCTTTAAACGACTTAGTAGACACAATAGTTAAACAAATGACAAACATCTCCTGGAGATTTAGTAACGGACGCGATTATAGAGGAAACGATTAAAATAGTCAAAAAATTGTGGTCACCTATAAATTATGTAATATCTTGTCTGCATGTCTTCTATTGGTCATCTCATGGGTCCCTTCCTAGCTTTATCATCTTACAGACAGTCCATCGATCTTTAGTCTTTTCAAACTCATAATTTTTTTTCGAATAGTAAGTAGGTAGTCTATTTGGCACACCCATTCTAATAATTCTCCAAATTACATTGAATGAAATCGTAATCTTCAGTGAGTGCTATCAGGCATTTTCGCCAAATCAAATAACAACTAAAATTTGTGGAAAAAAATTATCTCTCACCCGAAGCGTCTTCGTCTTATCAATACAAATACTATTATCTTTTACTGTCTACAATTAACACAGTTAATCAAATATTTATCAAGCTTGTTTGCTATCAGATTATACAATTATTGTGGCCTTATCTTGAACCGTGATAATATTTCTATTCTGTGTCAATTTGGGAGAGCTTGATTTGGTTGTGTCAGTTATTTGGATTGGTGTACCATAGTAATTTCTATTGCGATTGTAATGGAAATCGCAATAGAAATTACTATAGTGAATTCCTTAATAAATTATTTTTTAAGTCTTCACTCCTAAAGACAACCCTCTATTGTGTTTGGGGTGGTTTGGGGGTTAAAAAACCGAAATTACTTATTTATGGAATTTCTTTAATACTCGATCAATAAATTAACAGCTGTTCAGAAGGTCCATACACACAAAACAATCATGAGAAGCGGTCAGTGGATACGAAACGGGGCACTGTGAAAAAAAGACTAAAAAAAATTTCGCGACCAATCTCGAGGTAGCGCTCGCCGGCCGCTGCCGCGGCACCGCTCGCTCCGCTTGCTCGGCTCGCGCGTATTTGGTCACAGTTCTCACCCTAACCTATGGATCCCTTCGACATCGCTTTTACGACAAACGGTTAGTCGGAAACAAAAAACACCCATACACTTTTAGCCTTATATTTAAGTGTTTTAAACAATAGAATCGAGAATATAAACGTTTTGCGAAAATAAAACTTTTTTGACTAAAATTTTGTCTTTTTTCTCAGTGCCCCGTTACGTTTATTCTAACCAAGCCTTGTCTTTTACAATGCAATGTCATCATCATATTTCTAGTCATAGTCTAACCTAACGATCGACCCGAGCGGCTGTTATTATTTAGCCTACGGTTATGTTATCTATACGTATAAATATATATAACAATATAGTCCATTTCATTCAACAAACAAACAGTAACAGATCATCATCGTCGTCTTGTCCTTGTCACATTCTACTTGTGGTCGGCGCAAATTAAAATTCAAAAAATCAAATTAAAATCGGTTCAAATTTAAATTATTTTATTGTTTGTAACAGGTGAAATATTTAGTCTTATCTTATTATTATTGTGGCCTTATCTTGAACCGCGATAATATTTCTATTCTGTGTCAATTCAGGAGAGCATGATTTTGTTGTGTCAGTTATTTGGGTTGGTGTTTTGTCATATAATTCTTCTATCACAATCACAATAGCAGTTAGGTACTACAGTGAAATTCTTTAATAAGTAAATATTTTTTTAAGTCTTCACTCAGTAATTCACTCTTAACAGTTGGTTTCTAAAGACAACCCTCTATTGTGCTGGGGGTTAAAAAACCGAAATTACTTATCTATACATATAATAAAACAGTAACGAAAGAAAAACTGTACATTGAGAATTTTCGAGTAAATATAAGTGGCTTTTGTTGGAAAAACGTAAGTGATGACAAAAAGTGACTTTTTAGAATTTTTGTCTGTTTGTCTGTTTGTCTGTGTGTATGGTACGGCTTCACGCCAAAACTACTGCATAGATTGAATTGAAATTCGGCAAAAATGTTCTTTGTAAACCAAGGAAGGCTTTAGGCTACATATTATCACGCCTTATGTTATGGGAGGTAAGCAATATTGATTTTAAAAGGTTTTTGTTCGTAATTGAATGGACAAAATAATTGAATGCACAAAATAACATGTTAATAAAAATTTTACTCTAGGAACATAATAATCACGCTATTTTTATAAAGGAGCGGGGTATTAAACTTACTTATATCCATACTAATATTATAAATGCGAAAGTAACTCTGTTTGTTTGTTTGCTACCTTTTCACGACTAAACGGCTGATCGGATCGTAATAAAATTTGGCAAGGAGATATATTTCAACCTGGGGAAGGACATAGGCTATATATTATTACGCTAATAACTTACGGGGTGAGCAATATTGCATTTCGTCAGTATTATTTAACTGTTTCACAACTGACAACTGCCATAACATACGTTGCAATAGAACAGCTATTTTGATCCTTTTGTCACTAGAACAAATAGCCCGCCGGCGACAGCGACCGCCCTGTGTACAGTGTTTCGCAAGTTCGAGCCTCAGTCAAGACTCACTTTTTGTATTAATTTTGATTTGTTTAATGCTGTAAGATAATAACTTAGGTTCGCATGTTCGATCCCCATCCAGTTTTCGCTTTTTGTAACTAAGTATTTTGTTTTTTTTTAAAGCTTTATGGTTTCGAAATCATTACTACATAGTTTATACATACTTTTAGTTTTTTTAAACCATATAAACGACGGTTAGGGAATAATTTATTTCAATCAAAATTTATCTATATTTATTAATATAAATCTATCATTTAGTAAATCTGTAGACGTGGAGCTTTTGTATGCATGGAAAGCAAGTCGATCGCTTTCCAAGCATATATTTTAGCAGTTTAAATTGACTCCATTTTCTGAATCGCAGTGTTAAGATTATTATGAAAGAATGATAAATACTGTCATTCGCCCGTGTCAGCTGTGTAATGGAGTTGGGCAGGACACCCAAGGCGCGGTGATCGTAGGTGGAGTAAAGCTGTGACCGGGTGGCGTCCTAGGAACGGAAAGAGCGTGGAACTTAGCACAAACAGAAGAGGCCTATACCCAGCTGTGGGTGAATTCAGGCTGTGGATGATGATGATGATGACGCATAACTTTTTCCAGAGAGGTCCGATTTGCATGATTCTTTTTTAGTGAAAAGCGTATATCTCGAAGTTGGTCCCTAAAATTGAAAAAAATCGTGTTGGAACCCAAGTCATGCACTTCTGATTTTTCGGATTCATGTGCGTTTTGTATAATTATCACTTGCTTCGGTGAAGAAAACCATCGTGAGGAAACCAGCATGCCTGAGAGATATATGTCGACGGCAAGTAAAACCAAGTCAGAGGCCCTTTTTTTTTTGGATGGGAAATCATCAAATGACTCCTCCCGCTCTGGGCGGAGCAGGAGGGAGTGTCAGACTTTTACTGACTAAAACCCATCCATGTTCCTTCATCGCCCTTTGTGTTCTGGGGCCACGGTATCTCTTTCGAACAGTCCCGCAACCCCGGCAGGCCTCGGTCCTTGCGGACCCCTTCCTTTTTGCAGACTCTCTTTGAGGCGCGCGTGGAACGCGAACGCGCCGTCGACACGGCCTGTCGTCATGAGACGGACGGACGGCGAGCTAAGCCATAGCCCGACGTCCACGGGCCCGCGCCTACGGTGGCCGGGCGACGGGATGTCCGGGGCGACTTCCGCGGCGGCCGGGACGCTGTGAGGTTCTCTCCTTCTCACGTTCCGCCACCTCCTTCTCTAGCATTACTGCTTCGCAGAAGGAGCTGATGGCGTCCCATTCCGTCTCGCTCCGGACCATGGCTTGAACCAGGGCCGGACGCGAGAGGTCGCCGCCGCCAATCGCCGCTTCGAGGACACGGTGGTGCTCCGCCCACGCGGGGCAAACCTCTACCGTGTGCTCCACCGTGTCCTCCGGTCGATCCTCGCAATGGAAACATCCGGGCGTTTCCTCCCGCCCGATTCGGTGCAGGAACCTCCCGAAACAACCGTGTCCGGTGAGGACCTGCGTCAGGCGGAAGGTGAGGACACCGCGGCACCGTGGCGTCGCTCAAGCCACTCCTCAAAGAGGGGACTTATCGCCACTATTGTGGCGTGCCCTGCACGGGGTTGCGATAGTCGCTCTCTCCATGTCGCCATGAGATCCCGCCGGAAGTCTGTCCGCTGAGCGACAATTTTCCGCGGCAGCGGAGTTTCCCCCCGACGTAGCGCCTCCAAATCAGAGGCCATTGGACGACATAAAAACTCTGACACCAGGTTAGGCACTAACCACACGATAAACAAGAAGAAGATTGTTCTTAGGCTCATTTCATGCTCTTGATGAGAACTTTAACTCTGGCTGGAGTATGACTGTCATCGATATTCTAACGATGGAGACGGAAGGCAGTTGCAGGAGGTTCTCAGAGTTTACAGCATCTATATCGTGTTTGTGCTCATTTTGATGAACCTTGATGAGAACTTTAGACCTGGGTGGAGTATGACTATCAAAGAAGGTCTGACGTTGGAGAGGGAAGGCAGTTGCGAGAGATCCGCAATAGTTTAATGGAGTTTTATCGTGTTTCGGCTCATTTTGTGTTCCTTGATGAGAACTTTAGACGTCATCGAGTGTCTAAGGATGAAAACGTAAGGCTGTCGAGGGAAGCCCTTATTTGGAAAAATATAAGTACTTAGAATATTTTAGCGATTAACGCAAATATTTCTGAGTAATTAAATTGTTACCTACTTGAGTCTATACTAATATTATAAAGCTGAAGAGTTTGTTTGGATGGTTGAACGCACTAATTTCAGGAACTACTGAATTCGTAGACAAGTTTACATCGTTCAAAATGATAGAATAGATATCATTTCTATAATGTTGATCGCAATACTTTTTGGTAGGAGCGCTCACCATAGACTTAAGTGTATGTTTTTTCTACAAACATTAGAGAACGAGCGATCGACTCAGTCGTGTCAACTTGGCTACCATTTTAGCGCTATCTACAATCGCTGAAACCGAGGGGTTTACGATTGTAGAAAGAGAATCGATATGAAACGTTTGTAACTTGGCTATGCCTACTGGTTCGACTTAAAAGTATCTATTAGTGTTGGATAGCCCATTTATCGAGGAAGGTTATACGTTATAAAACATCACGCCACAACCAATAGGAGCGGAGCATCAAAGAAAAATATTGCAAAAAACTGGAGATTCCTTTTGGGAATCTTTAACCGTTTACGCAATAATCATAAATGACGGAATTGTTCTTCTTAAAAAGTTAAAAAACAGTCCGCGATAACATAATGATGTCTATCTTTTAAGGTGGTCTCAGAATCTCTAACCTAACCCTCTCTCTCTTTCTCTTATTATGTGACGCAGACGAAGTTGCGCGGGTCAGCTAGTTATAAATAAAAACCGGCCAAGAGCGTGTCGGGCCACACTCAGTGTAGGGTTCCGTAGTTTCCCGTCCGTCACAATAAGTGTTCCCACTTATGAGTTTAAAGGTGGGTTACATCCATTATGTAAAAATGCTTGCATATACGAATATACTACAAACAGTCCAGAAATTATTTTGTACAACTTTTTGTCTTTTTTGTACAAAAACTGTTGTTTCCATCAAGTTCAAAATAATTTTCCTAGAAAGTCCTTATAAAGTTCTACTTTTCAGATTTTTTTCATATTTTCTAAACTTATGGTTCAAAAGTTAGAGGGGGGGGGACACATTGTTTTTTACTTTTGGAGCGATTATTTCCGAAATTATTGACATTATCAAAAAATGATTTTAGAAAACCCCTATTCATTTTTAAATACCTTTCCAACAATATATCACACGTTAGGGTTGAAATAAAAAAAAAAACACTTCCCACTTTACATATAGGGGGGCTACCCTAATAAAACATTATTTTCCAATTTTTATTTTACCACTTTGTCGGCGTGATTTATTTACATATTGGTACCAAATTCCAGCTTTCTAGTGCTAACGGTCACAGAGATTAAGCGAGGACGGACAGACGGACGGACGGACAGACATGGCGAAACTATAAGGGTTCCTAGTTGACTACGGAACCCTAATAAGTAGATTGAGTGTTAAACTGACGCCTGGCAAAAACCGTACGGACCCGGACGAATTTAATTCAATTGATTACATTTAATTGGTAATTATGTGTTTGAGCCGTTTGGGGTTGAAACACTAGGGCCATGGGGTCCGAGTGCCCACCTAGTTTTTCGAGAAATCGCCAAGCGGTTGGTCGACTGTTCACGTGACCAGAGGGCGGGCCTATTTTTTGGCCAAAGAATCAGCATTGCCATCCAACGTGGCAATGCTGCCAGCCTTCTGGGCACGTTTCCTGTTGACAGCGATGTGGACGAATTTTTCGACGCCCTGTAACCCTTTTTGATACTTGTAAATATTTTTATTTCTATTATATAGTATGTAAATAATGTAAATTGATTACATTAAAATTAAATAACTCATTGTTTTCATAAAAATAAGTTTTCTTCTTCAATTCTTCCCTATCAGACGTCACGGCATCATTTACTCCTTACTCTTTCATATTATTCTTCTCAAAATCCGTTCATCCTATCGTATCGTCTACAGTAATTGACTTGTGTTTTAGCTTCCATTATAACCAGATGTTCTAACTGCGGAAATAGTGCAAAGCTGGTTGTTATTAATAGCAATATTATGCCTTAGCGGGAGATGACTCCATAAATATAATTTTCAAGCACGAGTGGTATGACCTATTTACGTCACACGTGTCTTTAATTAATAACATAACGAGTCGTCGTACTGATTTCTTGTGACGTTTTAATCATTGATGATTGGACTATCTTGACCATTGACCAACTATAAGTATACAGGGTGTAAAAGACCTCATCACGAAGCCGTCAACCAAGCATTCTGTACATAAAACTAAGTAACTTTACGCAAAAATTATTGCTGGGAAACGACTTTTTTTTTAGGGGTGAAAAATCATGTTTTGTGGTAGAACTCAATGTAACGCACTCAAAAAATTGTGCTGATGGATGGATTGAATAGTACGGGGGTCGTGGAGGTGTTTAAAGTAAAAATCTTACATTAAAAACTTGTCAAAAAGTTGAAACTTTGACCCCCAATATCTCCGTAAGTAGAAGGTTCCCAGGTATGGTGTAGAACAAAAAAATGATCGCAATGTCGAGGAGAACAAGTGCCTTTCGGCTTCGTTAAGAGGTGTTTTACACCCAGATTATCAACACTTTCAAATCTCAAATCTTTATTGCATTCCATATGTATTATATAGATGGTGTAATCAAATAGGTAATTAAAAAAATATACCAAAAAATATATTTGTTAATAATTTTAAAAATTGACACCGCATTCACTAAGTTTGTTTAAAAAAGATGGCGGCGAGCTTAATTATGTAAAAATATAACATCACGCCTGTAATCCCAGAAGGGTTTAGCAGAAGTGTACCTAAAAGTTCACCCACATTTCGCCAGTCATGTTTAAGTCCCATGTAATAGGGGGCGAGCCTATTGCCATCAACCGGGCACAAATCTAGACTCCGAGGCTGCCACTGAGAAATTCCTGATGGAAAAACCCAATAACACTTTGACCGACCCGAGAATCGAACCCAGGACCTCAGCAGTCGCGTTTGCGACCACTTGACAACAACACAGTCTGGAGTGAGTGATTATGTAATACTAGCGGACGTCACGCGGTTTCACCCGCGTAGCTCCCGTTCCCATGGGAGTACGGGGATAAAATATAGCCTATGTTACTCAGGGTGAATGTAGCTTTCTAATGGCGAAAGAATTTTTGAAATCGGCGCAGTAGTTTTTTAGTTTGTTCATTACAAACATACACACACACACAAAAATACAAATCTTTCCTCTTTATTATATTATAGTGTAGATTACCTACTCATATATGACAATTACCAACATTGCCCTGTTGTAAGACAAAAAAGGCGAAAAGTAAAATAAATAAATGATTACAGGACGATACAAGTATAATATTTGTTACAAAAGAAACTGTCATCCGTATAATAGATGAAGGTTTGCTCACAGAAGACTAATGTCACAGGGAAGACATAGGTCAGTCTGATGGGTAAGCCTGTAGGGAATTACGACGTAATGTATCATTTTTATAAGCTTTTATTTAACTTGCTATGTTAGTACGTGTGTATCTTGCAACTGAATTTCAAACCAGCTCCATCCAACCAATGATATAATTATAAACTATTGATACGTTGTCCGCACTCTAAAATGACAACATGAAATGAAGCCAATTGGCCACATCGCGCTTAGTTACGCACCAACCTGTCGCGCGACGCTACGTTTGTTTATAATTTAATAAATCCTGTGACGTGACTGAAGATGTATATTTATCTCCCTCTCGCAACAGGCATCCCGCCGTTCGGTGTCATATTTTCTTTCTCTTTCTTCACGCTTATAAGTAGTTCTAGTATTTTCGCCGTTTTTAAGCGCCGCGATGTTGGTTCATGACGTGTCTATATATAATACGTCATTGCATCCAACCGATTGAGCTAAAATTTTGCACACCCCTTCCAAAATTAAAAATTTGAATGGTCTTTATGGTTATGCTAATGACTTATTATTATTATGACCCTAAAGACCATTTTAACCATTTAAAATTTTTAACGTGATTCACATTATAATTCTGATAAAGCAGCCCTTTTAAGCCCACTGTCCGCTTAGCATGAACGCCGTAGACACGAAAGAGAAACGACATATCTTTTGTTCATCTGTCATTGAATCGACAAAATAACAGATGAACAAAAGATTTGTCGATTCTCTTTCGTGTCTACGGCGTTCATGCTAAGCGGGCTGGTAGAAATTACTAACGCGTACTATCGAGGACACTCCCGCCTGATCACCACTAAGCTTATTTTTGCTTGCACTCGCAACATAGAAACGCTCTCTCGCACCGCCCCGTTGACTTTGTATAGAAATAATGAATGAAAAGATACCGAATCGGCCGAGCGCACTGACGACGCACGCCAAACGAGAGTTATTGTTATTTTGCGCGCCAAAGTAGACGCTTTCCTAATAGGCCCAAACTATAAGGGGCTGTGGCTCGGCGTCTCCGCATGATTTAATCGAAAAAAAAAAAAAAATGGTCAGGCGGAAAAGACCCCCATAGTACATACGGACTGTGCCACAGTGCCAATCGACAATCGGTGCCGAATGTTCCGATTCAGAAAAGCTACAATCTCGCCATTCGGCTCGTATTGGAATCCTATCTTACAGATGCGGATAATACCATAATAAACACTGTTACTTCTAGTATAGTCTTGTCTTTATCTTTTTGTTGATATTCTCGCACGTGACTCATCCGATTTGCGTCGTATGTTTTGGTCGTTAAATCATACTCCGCATTATGCATCCTTTAACATGTTGTCATACTTATTTGCAACAAGTGTTGTTTGGAAGAATATCATGTTATAAAACATTAATATTTTATATTGTGTCTTCGGTTTACGTTTACACTTAAAACACGTCTTAA
This sequence comes from Xestia xanthographa, assembly GCA_905147715.2. Taxonomy (NCBI): domain Eukaryota; kingdom Metazoa; phylum Arthropoda; class Insecta; order Lepidoptera; family Noctuidae; genus Xestia; species Xestia xanthographa. Next base: position 6,141,825 of record LR990660.1, on the reverse strand, counting down.
AGACTAGTCTGTTATTTAAAGATAAACTTGTTAAATATGTGAACAAAATACACTGGCCTGCAAAAATAAGTACTTAACACTCTTTTAAAATTGCAATAACTTTTCAAGTAGGTACCTACACAAGATATAGGTAGGTACTTTCGAAACAAAAAGGACTCGAAAAAGAGTTTAATTTTGTACACAAACTAATAAAGCTGATAAAAATTGCTACGAAAAGTTTTTTACTTTAAATCTCTTAAGTACTTCTATAGTTTAGAAAAGAATTAAATTTTTAAAGTGAAGTACTTAGTTTTGCAGGCCAGTGTAGTTGGCAAAACATGTCTGAAACACAATCATGTTTTAGAACTTGTTGAAAACAATAACCACTTTTTACGGGTAGGTATAAATTGTGGGTTAGTAGTCAGGAATAGAAAGTAACTTAGGAGAATTAGTGTTACTTGGCAAAAACTGCTTGCTCATCTTCATCTGCCTAGCCTTTTCCCAACTAGGTATGTCGGCTTCCAGTCTTACCGGATGCAGATGAATACCTACATAATACTTTAATGATGCCTTGATCCAAATTCTAGGAATCTAGTCTCTCGCTAAGCTTTTAAAATTCGCTGACGTCAATTCACCTCGTCTGCATACTGATATAATTGTCAATAAAATTATAATTTATACGAGCCTTGTAATACTTCGCTGTTATAAAATAATAATTAATTGTTATTTAAATAATACTGTGTTTAAGAAATCTGATAAGACTATTTCCATAATAAATGTGTATTTTTTATTGACGACATATCCTTTGTTTGGTTTTGTGTCCGTTTGTATGGCAATAGGATGGCCCCTGTAACCCTGTTACATGAAACTTGAAACATTACTGATGAAATGTCGGTGTACTTACTATTAGTTACTATCGTGGTCTTTTCCGCCTGACCAGTTTAATTTTGTTTCGCTTAAATCATGCGGAGGCGCCGAGCCACGCCCCCTTAAAGTTTGGGCCTATCAGGAAAGCGTCAGCTTTGGCGCGCAAAATAACAATAACTCGTTTGGCGTGTGTCGTCAGTGTGCTCGGCCGATTGGGTATATTTTCATTCATTATTTCTATACAAAGTCAACAGGGCGGGGCTAGAGAACGTTTCTATGTTGCGAGTGCAAGCAAAAATTTGCTTAGTGGTGGTCAGCCGGAAGTGTCCTTGATAGTACACCTCTGATTATCCCTTCGAGGATTACAAGCGTGATGTTATATGTTTCTGCATTCTTTGTTATTTTGATCAACCATTTGAAATGCAACAACCATACGAAACAGACTTCAAAGAGCAGCTTTTATCATAAGATTTGACAGCAGATTGAAGACCTGGCCAAACTGAGGCGAATCCCACGGAATCGGGACGTAATTCGCTTCGTTGATTGTGTCAACTAATTTGAATGGAGGTGTTCAAACTGGTGCGAATAGTCTGCACTTAACTACTCATTATAACAATAGACGCACGCTGTCAAGCACCCTGCGTGGGTTAAAAATCAAATCAAATACGCCTCAGTGTAGCCAAAGCTTTACTGACAGATACTTTTTTGACTGAAAGATGCTTTTGTACACTGGTAGGTGGGACGTTTTGCAGAACGAAAATATTACTTATTTTGATTTTCATCAACTCGTCCCAAATGGGCCGTAGGCATGTGGGACCAGTTGATGAACGACTCAATACGAAATATGTTTGGTTGACCGTACTTTCCCAAGACATACTTTGTTTTGTTTTCTTGTGGTCCCAAAATACCACTCAAAAATATTTAGGGGGAATCCGGGACCGTGGACCTGGTCCCGAAAGCCCCCCGACCCGCACTACGACCAATAAAGCTTTGCAAAACCTAATTAAGCTGATCTCATTGTACGGGAAGCTGATTCAAAGCGAGGTCAGGTTATACTGGAAATTACTTCATAACTTTATTAACTTCATGTGTTGCCATGTGTACAAAAAGATTTCTTGTATAGGCACTCGGCGCTATCAACTCTCACATTTACATATAGCTTTCCCAAAAAGCAGAATCTACTAATAAAATGCGGAAGTGTACCTCTACACTATCTTACTTCTACAGTAAATAAGTACAGGATACGAATATTGACTTCAGATTACTGGCTGACAAATATTTACCAGCTTTGGCACTTATCGCCGTATGCTTGTGATAAAGACAATGTCAACAGAACAGAAGGCTCACTTAAACGCGTGATAAGATTACTTTTGGGAAGGTTTAGTTTTTATATATTGTCTCTTTTTATTTCGAGGGAATGGAACACCACGACTCGCGTTTGCGAATGTCTCAATTTTATGAATGTCGTATCGTATTTAAGGGCTATATATCCCTCAAATGGCTTAACATAATCCTCCATTACGCCTAAAATACTGCAGCATTAATTTTGAAATAAATATATCGTAAAGTTGAGGATTAATTAATGGTAAGTCCTATGTGTGACGAAAACACGATTCCATAAACTTTTCTCTATAGAAAAAAATCCAAAGTTACCTCCAAATCGAACAATAAACCGCTGGAATTCAAAAAGTACTTCAAATTAGGTCATGAAACTTTGCATACTAACTGAACTAACTATAAAACAGGTCTTATGTGTTTTATTTTTTTAGTCCAATCAATAGATTTTTTGTAAATCGCAAAAAACTACTCATTTCGCACTATTCGGCCGCAGTGACTGATGTAACAACCGTTTTGTAGTGCAAGCTGATTAGAACTTTATTCTAACAGTATTTCAAACGAAGTTTGAACCACCACAAATAGAGTTGCTAATTTTAGGGTTAGAAGGGCCTCTTTCCGTCTGTCCGTCCGTCCGTCTGTCTGCCTCAGCGGGCTGTATCTCATGATCCGTAATAGGTAGAGAGTTAAAATTTTCAAAGAATATGTATTTCTGTCGCCGGAAATAGGTACTTACCTACTTAATATAAAAAATCGGGGTACAATAGTCTGGGGACTGCCGATAGAAGTAAAAACAAAAAGTATACAGGCCCCGCCCCAGTCGTAGCACTGGTTATGCCCCGCATGCCTATGTGGTGCTACGCCGTAGCGGATCGCCTACGAGTGCTACGAAGCGTGACCGCACGTTACGTCAAGTGACGATGAGTTCAATGTTTTTCCTTCACCCAAAAAGTGCTCAGCGCGCCTAAAGAAGTTTTCACTTCAAAAAATAAATAGTATGGAACCCTCCATGCGCGAGTCCAACATGCACTTTGCCGGTTTTTTTAAATTACATTTTAATTGAGTAATTATATATGAATCGAATTCAATATTATGAAAATCTGAATATTCATAACTTCAATATCATTGATGACCAATAGATTTTAAAGTGATTAATGGGTTATTTAATTCATCTAAGCACTCCGACCCAATGGTTTAGTTTTTTTTATACTAAATAGGCTTGCGTTTGGCCATAAGGAGTAAGTAGGTACGCTTGCCTATTATTATATGAAACCAATTATTCACTCAAACTTTGAATAAATTAGATTGGAACTGCAACCAAAAGCGCTACATCCAAATTGGTTGCATCAAAGTATTTTCAAGTCGCCGTGTTCAAGACTTGTACTCGCTTGTTGCATCAAAGTATTTTCAATTCGCCGTGTTCAAGACTTGTACTCGCTTGTTGCATCAACTATTTTCAAGTCGCCGTGTTCAAGACTTGTACTCGCTTGTTGCATCAAAGTATTTTCAATTCGCCGTGTTCAAGACTTGTACTCGCTTGTTGCATCAAAGTATTTTCAAGTCGCCGTGTTCAAGACTTGTACTCGCTTGTTGCATCAAAGTATTTTCAATTCGCCGTGTTCAAGACTTGTACTCGCTTGTTGCATCAAAGTATTTTCAATTCGCCGTGTTCAAGACTTGTACTCGCTTGTTGCATCAACTATTTTCAATTCGCCGTGTTCAAGACTTGTACTCGCTTGTTGCATCAAAGTATTTTCAAGTCGCCGTGTTCAAGACTTGTACTCGCTTGTTGCATCAAAGTATTTTCAATTCGCCGTGTTCAAGACTTGTACTCGCTTGTTGCATCAAAGTATTTTCAAGTCGCCGTGTTCAAGACTTGTACTCGCTTGTTGCATCAAAGTATTTTCAAGTCGCCGTGTTCAAGACTTGTACTCGCTTGTTCATTTGCCCATTTACGGCCATTTTTTAATTTACTGTTCGGTTTCGGTAGTTTGCTATCTCTGTCTGTTTGACATTTAGCTTACGGACGGTTAGAAACAAAACGTCACAGAAAATCTTTCTTTGATTTTTCTACGAATCAAGTGACAGGTAGGTGACCCGGATTGTGTATTTCAAGCTAACTTTGGTAATAAAAACACCGATAGCTGCGAGAAGTGGCATATTAACTGACAGTTATACGTATAGTCTGGTAAATGAGTGCTCAAAAGGAGTATGTGGTTGGAAAAGTCGAAAGCAGAAAATCTGACTTATGAACTTCGTTTGGACTAGTTAGAAGATAAACATATTAAAAGTCCTGACCCCTCCGAGGTGAGCCCGAGGGAGGGGGGGGGGGGCAAAGAAGGTCCCGTTTTTTGGTTTTTTGCTTATATCTCGAAAACGATGCGTCGTATAAATATTTTTTGTACTACATAATAAAACCTCATAAAATTCTCTACAAATTTGTTTGTCACACTTTTGATCTATCTCCAATATTAAAAAAAAAAAATAAGTAAAAAAACAATGTTGCCAAGTTGTAGAGAATTTTATCAGATTTTATTGTGTAGTACCTACAACAAGTATTCGTGCGACACACCGTTTTCGAGATACAAACCAAAAACAACGAACGGGACTGTGAATTGGACAAATTTTTAAAAATTGTTCGTTTTGCGGAGCTCATACCAATTCAACGATAAGAGATAGATAAAAAATTTGAAAAGCAAAGTTGAAGAAAATTTTATGAGGTTTTATTATGTAGTACAACAAAATTTTATACAACGCATCGTTTTCGAGATATAAGCAAAAAACCAAAAAACGGGACCTTCTTTGCCCCCCCCCCCCCCCTCGGGCTCACCTCGGAGGGGTCAGGACTTTTAATATGTTTATCTTCTAACTAGTCCAAACAAAGTTCATAAGTCACATTTTCTGCATTCAACTTTTCCAACCACAATCATTCATTTACCAGACTAGTAAGTAAGTTATAGAAAATGGGCCTTAGTATTTCGGTAAGCCATAATTTAATTATTTGTCATACTTATTATATTAATTACGTAGCCCGAAGAATTGCCAAACTTAGGTGGCAGTGCAGGGCAGGGCACATTGCTCGCAGAACGGGTGGCCGATGGGGCCGAAAAGTTCTGGAGTGGAGACCGCGAACAGGAAGAAGCCTCCCACTAGGTGGACCGATGACCTGGTGAAGGTTGCGGGAATCCGCTGTCGTACGGGACCGGTCAATGTGGCGACACTTGGTGGAGGCCTATGTCCAGCAATGGACGTCTTTCGGCTGAAATGAATGAATGAATTATATTAATTTATTACACTTCTATTATTTCCTCTTTTTATATATGTTGTAGTCGCTTTTTAAATTAGTTTTGATACAGTGTATTACGAACAGAAATGGTGAAATGACTGCGTAAAATGTTTTTTTCAAGGTAAAATGACAATTTACCTCATTGCAAGTATTTGATTGTGATTTGGTTTCGTTTAGCTGTCAATAACAAAGTGTGATACTTACAATTTTATTTTTATTTTATTTTATTTATTTAGGTAACCAACAGCGATACATAAAAACATTTATATTCTTTTATTTCAATTTCTATTGTTTATTTCGTTTGAATATTGAAGGATCGTAATTTTTTTCTTACTATGTCCATTTTCTTTTATTATCATTAAAATTTGATGGTATAAGGCGCAGTAGCTCGTGGCTAAATAATAAAAGCCACACGGGTCGATCTTCAAGGTTAAGCCGTGCTCGCCAAGGTCGGTCTGTGGATGGGTGACCAACTGACCACCCATTACATACCGAGTTTCCTCCGTGCCTCGGCAAGCATGTTAAGTCGATGGTCACTCCTGTCATTTGTAGATCTATGACAATCGTCACAGGCCCGAAAGTCTGACAACCAGTCTTACCAAGGGGTAAGTACCCGTAATACCCAGTACTATCTGGGTTGTGGAGATAGGCAGTCGCTCCAAATAAAATACTGATATTCAGCTGCATCTGGTTAGACTGGAAGCCGACCCCAATGGAGTTGGGAAAAGGCTAGGCAGATGATGCTTTAAGGTGCAGTAAAACCGAGAGGACTTGATTGCGAACTATGGCTGCGAACTTTGACAATACTTCACACGTAGAATATACAGCGTGGAGATTTCAATACGACAATAAATTAAACTTCGTATACTTTAGGACGTTTCCAGTCTACCTACAAAAAATCGTTTGAAAATATCCAGTAGTTTAGTCACAGGAGATTATTTTTATTTTTAACATTTGCTACATGATGTATTTGTTATTAAGGAAGCACAAAAGATCAAGTCGACATAAGACCACGCTGATGCCGCTGTTACCTCAGGTTATTCAACCAATATTTATAAATGGTGTTTTATTTTGTTTCCAGTTTTTTGCCATTTAGTTTGTTTGATTTTTTAATTTTGGTGTTAGGATTTTTTGATGGTTTAGAATTATTCCTATGAACTAGCATTGTCCGTGTTTTCATTTATTGTCGTATTATCGTCTCCACTCTGTATTCTGTCATACTCAAAAGCCTGAGTCCGGAGTCAGGTTCGGTCGGTTCGACCGCGACGTTAACCAAGGAAAAACTAGCTAGACAATTCAAAACCTTATGGTTTTTAAATTGAGAACTTGTCAAACGCTCTATTGATACATCCACACAGCAGTTACTTTTTGTATAGCAACGATTCCAAGTCTTATTTATTGTTAGTTTATGTTGCCGTGTTAGTACTAAGTAATGTTGCCTTTTGAAAACAGTCAACACGTGGTAACAATTGATAACATTGTTTGACAATGTTACCTCAACATGTGGTGTGGATGCACCATTAGAGAATGTTACCTCAAGATGCGGTGTGGATGCACCATTCATTAGAGAATGTTACCTCAACATGCGGTGTGGATATGCCTTATCTGTTGCTAAAGATGATTATTTCAATGATTCCTGCAAAATTCAAAATCACATTTTTTTTTTCAAAGGAATGTCCTTTTTTAAATACCGAAGGAGTTTGTCAAGTTCCTAAGATATTGCGGTTGAGCAGTATTGCAACCTTACAGAGTTGAACCGCGAGTGCCTACGTCAAAAAAAAAAACAAGTTCTTAATTACTTACTTTGAATTCTAAATTCGAAAAGATATCTAGGTACCTACTTCAAAGTACCTAGAATGCAGTGAACATTTGTGTGAACATGTGGTTTCGTGATTATGTCAATATTTATTATTTACTGTGTTATTAATAACGGACCAACATTTTGTTTATCAGCATGCTTTGTTTATAATTGACTAATGTCCTTTTTGTTTGCATTGCTCTATTAAATACTTCTTTGTTTCTTTTCGTGTTCGTATCACATGTGCAAACTGAGCTAATATCATGAATTTTGATAACGTATACCTACATGCGATATTAGTACCTCTGCTTGCCATACCTTTTCGCGCCTTATCGGCAGACCGGATTATGAGGAGGAATTATTAGGAATTTAGGAGCTCTTGGCTAAATAATAACAGCCGATCGGGACGATCTTCAGGTTAAGCCGCACTTGCATACGTTGCTCCGTGGATGGGTGACCACCTGGCACCTATTACATACCAAGTTTCCTCCGTGCCTCAGAAGGCACGTTAAGTCGTTGGCACCGGCTGCCATAATGTCGATCTTACTGTGCCGTGTGGTAATTATGCCGTCCGTGTACAGTTTTTTCATGCGAGAAGTTTGCGCTTTGCGCAGGCAGAACTGTGGTGAAGCTTGTGCGTGTGGTAGGCCCATTAGACAATCGTTGCAGTTAGGGCGTGCAAAACCGGTTTTCGGGTTTTGGCAAAATCCGGAAACCGGACAAAATTTACGGATTTTTGAAAACCGGGTTTGAGAGTCAAAACCGGAGTTAACACCGGTTTTGCCGTTATTGAATTACATTTTGATTTAAATCAACTTTTTTCGAACGGACGTCATCAAATAAATCCGAACGCAACCCACACCCCCTCTTACACTTCTCCCTCCGCGACCCCCGCACCCCCGAAGCGACTCCTGCGACCCGATCCCGCATGCCCAAACTCAAACCTTACCTTAAACTTTTCCCAAACCCAATGTTGCTGTCTGTGCTGACATATCTGCGACTATTACAAACTTATTGCAGCAGCTAAAATATAAGCTCAAGGACTCTGATATCATCGCCGTAGTTGTCTCCGAGTAGTTCGTGCCATCGTTATCGTTATCATCTCACGCTGAAGTTGTAGCTGATGAGCTAACTCTTCAAGAGCAGCTTGATAAGGAATTGGATAAATGCAGGAAAACCCCCAAGAATCGGTCTTATTTCGACCTTGCATGGTTTGTCAAGGAAGAACAAGCCATGTATGAAAGCATGACGTAACTATTTGATGTGTACAAGTGTTGAGAGTGGGAAAGCCTTTTCGAGTGCTAGGTACTTTTGCAACAGAATAAGAAGTACGCTATGATCTGATAAAATGTTAGATGCACTTCTATTCTTATGAACAAATTATCAAGAACACCGCCGGTCTCATGGAAAAAAATATTATTGTTTATTTAAATTAGTGTACGGTACACAGTTGATTTGATCTCGTTTTATAGTCAAATATGAATCCTTTAATGTTGTTAGTAGTTCGTAATTAATGAGCTCAAGATTAAAAAAATCGAGACGTTTTTTTTAATCTTTTCGATTTCTTAATGATTCGGTACTATGCATGTTATATATTGTCTTAAACATTTCTTTTGGAGAATTAATGTGGATTGTACGTTTGTCGAGTTCCCCCAATATAACACCGTAAGTTAACAGTGGGTACACATTACCAAAATACGCATTTCTCGTAACACTTGGATTTGTAGTTTCTGCCAAAACTGACAATGCGATTAGAGATACCACAAACTTACTTGTTGTTGATTTGATCTCAGATAGTTAATCTTTATATTATTTTAAGTTCATGTTATCCATATTCCAAACTAATAATGTGGTCTTCTTGGTATTGGCATAAATGGTTGATTAAAAAGAGGTTTGATACAATTTGTTTTATTTGTGTATCTGAAAATATTTTGTTGTTAAAATTCAACTACATATGTATAAAAAAAAAAAAATTGTCGAAACCGGGGCTAACACCGGTTTCCGGTTTTGGGCCCTCAAACCCGGAATTCAAAACCGGTTTTGAAGACCTTCCGGTTTTGCACGCCCTAGTTGCAGTCTTCACGCGGGTGAGACCACAGGAAAAATCTAGTAGGTACTTACTTATTTTTTATTGGGGGAAAATAAAATGACCATCAAAAATAACTTTGTGACCACTAACATCTATCACCTAAAATATCAATTGATCATCAAATTTAATAAATTGAGCACCAAATTTTAATGAGGTGGTTGATGACAAATCAGTTTTGCCTAGGCCGACTTGGGGTTCCCCGACACGATTTTTTTATGAACCATTCAGAAGTAGGTAGGGGCCCCGCATAACGGGGCTCCGTCGACTGGGTCTCACTTGACTCGGATGCAAGAGCATAACAGTTCAATTTCTGGTGGTCATTAACTAAAAAAATAAATTATTGGTTCTAAATTCACGATAAAATGGGGATTAATTTTGGTTATCATTTACTAATTTTGGCAATCAAAAGTGATTTTTTGCCGTTACATTTTGCTAAATCTGGTGGTAGAGGTACGTTAATTGTCCGCCTTTTTATGTACTTTTTTGTAGGTTGGTAACATAAAAATCTATTATCTCCTTGTCAAAACCTAGGTTTTACTAAAGTATTAAAAAGCCTAATACATCACTTTTTCACACATTTTCCGACCACAAATTCCAAATTATTTTCGTTCAGATATTTCGCCAAGACCATATTTTATTCTGCCTAGTTTTCTTAGCCATTTTCTGTACGTCAAGTCTGATCGATTGCCTTCGAAATATTATGGTAATCTATCAACACACAGTGACGCCTGAGTCGGCAATCAGTTTTGTGAATATTGCCTAAAAGTGTGACTATAAATCTATAGTATGTAAGTATTTGTAATCAGCTTGGTTCAACTTGGTTGAGCAAAAATATTGGATAGGATTTGAAAAACTATAATATTCGTTCGGCAGTCGTGGCTAAATAAAAGCAGCCGCTCGGGTCGATCTTTCGGTTAAGTCGTGCTTGCCTGGGTTGGTCTGTGGATGGGTCCACCCTTACATACCGAGTTTTCTCCGTGCCTCGAAAAGCACGTTAAGCTGTTGGTTCCGGCTGTCATTTGTAGATCTTTGACAGTCCTGAAAGTCTGACAACCAGTCTTACCAAGGGGTATCGTATTACCCAGTACTTACTGGGTTGTGGAGGTCAGATAGGCAGTCGCTCCATGTAAAATTCAGGTATTCAGCTGCATCTGGTTAGACTGGAAGCCGACCAATTAATATACAAGTGTATTGCAATTTTAAAAAGAACTGTTTATACTAGGTTAGGTAGCCAGTTAGTCTAGATTGCTAAAAACCGGTTTTTAAAGTCCGGTATTTCTGTCTGGCCAATCGACCATACATAAAAATAAATTAGAATTTCTTATTAGAATTCCATGCATATTATGCATTCTTGATATTGGAATTTGATACAGCTTACGTTGTTTTTTATTTTGTTGGACGATTTCTAATGTACATAACATAATTTTATATACTTATGTATATAACATTAAAGGGTGTAAAAAAATGTTAACGAAGCCGAAAGGCACTTGTTCTCCCCATCATTGCGATATTTTTTTGTTCCACACCATACCTGGGAACCTTCTAGTTACGGAGATATTGGGGGTCAAAGTTACAACTTTTAGAAAAGTTTTTTTTTCCCTTATGTTCATGTGCATTGTGTCATTTGTGTGTGCATTGTTATTTTAATTGTGTCTGTAATTGCGGGTATTGAAGTGCTACTACAAGTTTTTAATGTAAGATTTTTACTTTAACCCGTATGCTCCCGGCCGTGCCTCCAGAGGCACGGTGCATTGTTATTTTAATTGTGTCTGTAATTGCGGGTATTGAAGTGTTAAAAACACCTCCACGACCCCCGTATTATTCAATCTAAGTATCTATCAGCACAATGTTTTGAGTGCATTACATTATCATTGGTTACATACAGTCTTATTACAAAAAACTAAATAAACCTTGGTTTAAACCTGGACTATCAAGTCCAGGCTTATCTGCAAAACCATGGTCTAAATTTGTTCGTATTACAAAACTTAAAAAAACCGTGGTCTTCTTAGTACCTACTTACCGTGATTTGAACCATTGTCTAAATATAAACCACAGATTAATACAAATATCATTCGTTCACCATGATGTCATTCTATTGCAACGTTCCGTTTGCCCACAAAAGAAAACGTTTTGATAATACGCTAATGATTAAATGATGTCTAGGAGTGTTTGAAATATTGAGACCTGGTTATTTTGCATGGATACAGACATTATTTAGTTATTTCATCCTTGGCAGTTTTGTTTAGGTTACTTTATTGTTGCATTAATTTCTAAACTTACATCTAAGTACGTGTATCGAAACGTAACATTCTTGCGCGTTATATGAAACCATAACAATATACAAAACCATCGAAAGTTGAACAAAGTTCTTTTAGCTTTGGAATGTATGTCTATAGTAGAACAATTATTGCCTCTTTGTTTACCTCCTTTAGTAATTTAATAATTTAATGTGATGGATCAACAAAAAAAAACGATCTGAGAATTGGAGTGCCGAGGAAAAGTAAGTAAACGTAAATTACTTTGATTAACTTAAAATCCGTCTCCAATTTATTGATTTTACACTAAAACAACACAACACAATGCAAAAGATGATAATTAACATAAAAGAGGAACTGGCAGATCCGATTTAGTGATTTAGACCATCGTTAAATTAGGGGTCGCCGAGGTTTAGCGTTAGACCATGGCTTAGTCTATGGTTTATCGCTAAACCACGATTTGTAATACCATTTTTGTGTAAACCGTGGTGTATAGAATGAAGAGAAGAAGAATATGAAGTTAAAACCAGGTTTATCAGTTAAACCGCTTTTTGTAATAAGACTGATCAGAGTTCTAGCAAAAAACATGATTTTTTACCCAAAAAAAAGTCGTTTCCCAGCAATAATTTTTGGGTAAAGTTTCTTAGTATGATGTACAGAATGCTTGGTTGACGGCTTCGTGATGAGGTTGTTTACATCCTGTATATCAAGCCTGTAATTCCCGAAGGGTTAGGCAGAAGTGTACCTAATAGTACTTATAGGTACCTACATTTGGCTTATTCGTCAACTGGCGACTGTGAAACTCGCGAGAACGCGCGAGTTGGCACCTTCCGATATGCTTCCGATTTAAATTTTTTGTCGTCAACTCGCTCGCACGTTGTGAAGTACAGTCAAATGAAAATTATTTTATTATAGGTATGTAGGTATTTTAAAGTCAAGCCGTATCAAATCTACACTAATATCATAAAGAGGAAAGATTTGTATTTTTGTGTGTATGTTTGTAATGAATAAACTCAAAAACTACAGCGCCGATTTTAAAAATTCTTTCACCATTAGAAAGCTACATTCACCCTGAGTAACATAGGCTATATTTTATCCCCGTACTCCTACGGGAACGGGAACTACGCGGGTGAAACCGCGTGATGTCCGATAGTCTATACTAATATTATAAAGAGGTAACATTTGTTTGTAAGTTTGTATGTTTGTAAGTTTATAAGTAGGGGGTAATCTCCGGAAGTAATGAACCAATTTTAAAAATTGTTTCACTGGTAGAAAGCTACATTATTCGTGAGTGCTATAGGCTATATTTTATTCCCGTACTCCCACGGGAACGGGAACTACGCGGGTGAAACCGCGGGACGTCAGCTAGTATCTTATATGTACATTTAAAGTGGGTTATGTAAATATTTTATACATTTTATAAAAAGTTTATGTAGCTGACTGTACATCTGACGTATTTTACTATTATTATATTTATTTTGTCAGGTTTTCAAGGTCGAGCTGACGACAAAGAAATATTAAAATCCGAAGGTGCCAATTCGGGCGCACTCGCGAGTTTCTCACTCGCCAGTTGACGAAAAAAGTTCCCACATTTCGTCTGTTATGCCTGATGATGGTATTATTACTATTATTATTGTATTTACTTAGGTAAATCTTTTTTTATTTATTTATTCAATAGTAAACACACACTTTATACATTTAAGTTGGTGCCAACATAAACTCATTAGAGTTTTACTGTGCACCAAGATCATCGACCACATAATTTAGGATGAACTCCACTTAAGTAGGTACTTAATTAAAAATTACGAAACAACCACAAACGTTACAACGGGTATTTGGTGAAATTATATCCAATACATACCTACCAACGAGCGAACCTCGGTGACCAATCCGACCGTCCGTTCATAAAAAACAGAAGTAGTGGAGGAAGTTTTAAAAGATACAGGTTGTTCCTAAAGTTTACTACTTAATATTTTTTTATGTTATGTTATAATTGCTATGTATTACTTACTCACTATGTATATCTCATGTAAGTAATGGTATTCCTGAAATAAATAAACTCGTAGATATATTCTATGATTTTCTTAGTACTTGTATGTATGTGATTATATAATTACCTCTATACCGCAATCGTAATCACAAATATATGTTTGATTAAATGAACCTTGTCCAACATAAAAATGTAAGTACCTACTTACCCAAAAAATAAAATACAAGTCTCAGCCACACTCAGAGTCAGTTAATGGTTACTTAAACGATTCCTTAGTAAAAATTAAAAAAAATTCACCCTCAGAGTCAGTTAACGGTTCATTAGCGTCCCTTAATGACAATTAAAGTTAAGTAAAGCAAAACCTTTACTTAAATATTTAATGGCTGATTTTGACATCTATGTTTCAGGTTCTATTTTTACCCGCGAATTCGATTTCATAATAAACGTTTATTAATTAAAAAGGAAAAGAGCGGCCAACCCGCCATACTTTTCGCGAGAATTTTGACAATAGCTCGTGCGTGATTATGCCGTTGTTAGACATAGGTATATTTTTGATTTTTTCGAACTATAAAGGTATCTTGTGTGGACTATATCTAGGCTTCTGTTGAAGCAAAAAATAAAAATTTGTAGAATCAAATTCAGAATAAGCCTCCAAAAATTGCTGTTTTGCACAACTTTTACCTCAACTTTGGCCGTTCATAATGTACTTATAAATTGTAAAAGTAAAGAAAACATCCTGATAGAAGCCTTGCAAATGTAGTGTAGATTCTAAATAACAAATATTTATTTCACATACTTGTAAGACTAATTAAAAAACACGTATTTCCTGGAACAAGTTTTAGAAATTTTTGAACAATATTTTTCGTTCAATGTCCTCGCGTTAGGCGGTATGAGGTACGCGGGAGGCAAATAGTGCGGGGTCGGGGCTAGGTAAGACAGGGGAGTTGACGAAAGGCGGGCCGGGAAGGGCCCTCTTAAGTTTTTATATTATGCCAGAAGATATAGAGAAGCGGGACTGAGGCGGAATTTACGAGATTATTCTGATCCCTTTACAAAATATTCTATTCAGGAATTTCACGCAAGTTATAGATTTACACCTGAATCTGTAAAAAGTGTCATATTGCCGTTGGTGGCATCCGACCTCAGGAAACCAACGAAAAGAGGATTACCATTTGCACCGGAAATAATGTTAGCAATAAAATTACGGTACTTCGCTACAAAACCCTGCCTGGGTCAGCAGATACTTACCTATCATAGAATTAATTGAAACAGAAATATGAACGGAAGTTCTTCGAGTACACAAGGTGTGTTGATGAATTTTATTGATATCACATTTTCACAGAAAATGCTTATAAACTTACCATAACGTAAATTATTAATACAGATGAAATTAAAATTCACAACACAAACTTTCCCGCTCGGTAAATACTACTTGACATTGACAGTTGACAGCAGTGATGCCATAGAAAAAAGATCGCAATTGCTTTATTTTATTTCAATGAAAATAGCTGTTCCCCTTTGCAATTTAGTAAAAACTTACCGATAAAGAACTGATTATCCATTATATTACTATGAATAATAATTTTCAACGTTTATAAATAAACTTAAATGTGATTTAATATCAACACTTTTTAAATGTGACTACACCAAGGCTTTATCGATATGCAATCGATAAGATAATTCTAGGATGCTTCGCCCTACGTATACTTAAATCTGTCATTAGCTAATGAACCCTTAAATTATGTCTCTGGGATGTAGCATTGATTAACGGATTTAATGATAATTAGTTAAGTATTCATTATGACTAATTTAATGAACGACTCTGAGTGTGGCTGTAATTGCGTAACAAGTAACAATATAAAATACGGCTAGATTGCCGTGACGGTTCGTGTCGCGGACCCTTTTCAACCGTAACTAGGGTCCTTTACCGCGAGTAATAAGTATCCAGCTTATTCGGATAATAATAATTATGTTACTTAACTTATGTAGGTATACTTAAGTATATATATATATATATATATATTGTATTATATTCTTCCTCACTTAATATGCCTCTGGTAAAGTCAGAGGAAATTCATTGTTATGAAAATTGTTATTTATTATTTATGCACATTTAATTGGCTACTTACTAACTTAAGTGGTCCGTGTATACTGATAACAATAATTATGTCATTCTTTGACAGATTTATGAAATTACTGTAATTGATTCTAAGGGTACATCTCCCCTAAAAAAACACTTTTTTAGACCCAAAAATCTGCTGCATAATTATATTTAATACCTACATAGGAATAGTTGTTTGCTAATTTTCAAACTGTTGCCGAAAAATATCTCAAACAAATACCACATTTCTAGTTTTACTCGCTTTTTGCTGATCGGCAACGGTAGAACAGGCCCCTATGCTTGCCTCGAACTGCATCTCTCTCATGTTGTGTCGTGGGCAGTTTACAAATGGCCTGGTAATATAAATCAATCCGGTGAAAAGCCCCTAGCTCCATAGACGACACTTGAAATAAACATTGTGCACACTGGGTGTGTATTACACCGAGAGGATTACTTAGTAATTTACAAACTATTTCTTTGGCCAAAGAATTATCATTGCCATTCAACGTGACAATGCTGCCAGTCTTCTCGGATGACAGCGATGCGCAGGAGTACTCTGACGTGTCTTATTGTCGTCGTCGTATATTGTACTTAGTTTTATAATATCAAAATTAATGATGTAACCAAGACTTTGTAACAATATTTTGATTTAAAAGAGTATCCATAGAGTTTCTTGCCCGTTCTTCTCCTTAGAGATCTACGTTAGGGAATGGGCAACTACAGTACTTTCGCAAGTTATTATGCCTCTGTTATTATGACTGGGACTGTAGGCTTTGTTTTTTTTTGTATTTCTGACATTCAAAAGTGCCGTAATGGTCTACTTAATTGAAATAAATGGTTTGAGTTTACTAATAATATTGGATTTTTTAGCGTTCTGTTGCCAAATGGCAAAAACGGAATCCTTATAAATTCGTTCTGCCCGTCTGTCTGTCTGTCCGTCGAATGCCACAGCCATTTTACTCCGAGACTGTTGACACCACGCAGTTGGAATTTGGAGAGTGATAGCGCTGATAGACTTCTGTTATATAGCAACAAATATTTTGACGGTTGGGAATAAAATCGGAACGAAAATACCCTTTGTATTTAGTTACCCAGTAGGTACCTACCTACCTGAGTTATGTAGGTCAGATAATGCAGCCACTTGATGTATAACGCTAATGATAAGCTGCTTCCGGTTAGACTAAAAGCCAAACCCAACAAAGTTGGGAAACGATTAAACAGACAATGAGTTAAAATATCGAAATAAAGATATTTTCTCAAAAACTGTAAACCTGGTGTGTGACCCGGACCTCAAGCGGCGCCTACATCTAAGCAAGTGGGTGGAGGACAATAAAATAAACAATAAAACGACAATACCCACACTTCGGTGTGATGTCGTGCCCACACACGCGCCCGCAGTCATACCGTTGCCGTTGAGTTGAGAAGCTTGATAAGTCAGTTTTTTTATTACATTTGTGTAGGAGGACGTGCAATGACACTCTTATATACGTTATAATTAGAGTTATTTTTATCAGTTTTACAATGATTGATTGGGTGACATTAATGTTCTTCGTTGATTTTAATTACCTTGAGCCTACGCCTATAACATAATTGTAACGTAACCCATGTGTATTTTGTACAAAAAATGGCGTTAGACGATATTTATTCTAATATTAAAGGTGAAATGATGAAAGCATTTTACAGGATATTTACAGGAACTGAATGAATTAAACAAATTGTATCAAATCCTTTTTGATCCATTTTTTTTTTGTGTGTAGGTATTATGTACCAAAAATGGCATTATATGATATTCATTCGAATAAAAAAGATGAAATGATGAAAGCAGAACCAGAGCTATTGCACTCCGTGTGTAGGCATGAGATAATTACCTACCGCTTCGCGCATATTGAATATGCAAGCTCTCTAGGGCTGTCGCGCTCCAGCCGTGCGTAACTGCGTACGTATGCCGCGTTAATTTTTCGCGCTCTTTTGCACTTGCGTCGCGTACCTACCTACTCGTACTTTGTGTTCGTTAACCGACTGATTTATTGATCATTAATCATTAATATTGATAATGAAAAGCCGGATAAACTGTTGCTATTAATAAATGTACTTAGAAAAAAAATGTTTTTTTTAAATATAAATTTCACTGCTCCATGTCCATGCTTCCCATCAGTTTATTTTTAAATTACCTTTGTTAGATTTCGCATTTACGCTGCTATTCAATTTAATAAGTAATCGTAATTTTAGAGAAGGCAAGATATTAAGAGACATTATAATAGAGTAAAACAATTGTAATTATAAAAGTTTTAATTAACATTTAAATAATACCTAATACATTAAAGTACAAAAATGTTGGTAGTATTTTATTTTGAGTACTTGAGGCAACCCTACCAACTGACCATTAAGCAGTGAGACGCCGAATAAAATACGCTAACGCGTGACGTCATGGCACAATTTTGATTGAGCGGGCTCAGTTTAGGTATTTATAATGTCGGCTTTTTTCAAGATCAAAGGAGTGCAACTTCTGTACGCTAGTACTATTATCTATTCTGTGGCAGAACTAAATAATTAGTTAGGTATCAAATCCTTTTTGATACATTTTGTTTAATTAATTCGCAGTACAGATACGCTTCGGTGTAACAGAAGGCCCCACATCACTCGCATCACGGATCCTGCACTTTATAAGGATAGCTGGCTCCTTTGTGCTAAAAATATTGTCCCCTCGGCATACCGGTGTGACCGGAGACCACCTCCTACATATTGTGATGTTGATGCACTGCTGCCCTAAGTTATAACTTGCTTCATTGTCAAGGAGCTCGTGGCTAAATAATAACAGCCAAACGATCGATATTCAAGGTTAAGCAGCGCTTGCCTAGGTCGGTCTGTGGATGGGTGACCATAATTACAAACCGATTTTCTCGGAAAGGTCGTTGAGTCTTTGGTCCCGGCTGTCACTTGAAGTTGTTTGGCAGTCATTACGATTAGTCAGAAGCCGAAAGTCTCACGACCAGTCTTACCAAGGGGTATCGTATTACGCAGTTGCTGACGTTCTTCATTAAAGGCTATAATATCCCTCAAATGGCTTAGCTTGATCCTCCGTTACGCCTAAAACACTGCGGCATTAATTTTGAAATAAATACATGGTAAAGTTGAGGATTAATGCTAAGTCCTATGTGTGACGAAAACACGATTCCATAAACTTTTATTGATAGAAAAAAAATCCAAATTTATCTCCAAATCGAAGTACTCCAAATTAGATCATGAAACTTTGCATACTAACTGAACTAACTATACAGCAAGTCTTATGTGTTTTATTTTTTTAGTCTAATCAATTGATTTTTTGTAAATCGCAAAAAACCACTCATTTCGCACTATTTGGCCGCAGTGACTAACGTAACAACCGCTTTGTAGTGCAAGCTGATTAGAACTTTATTAAACAAGTATTTCAAACGAAGTTTGAACCACCACAAATAGAGTTGCTATGGGTTAGAAGGGCCTTAAGCCGCTAAACTGAAGTGGGAGTGGGCTGGCTATGTTTGCCGTATGCCCGAAGAGCTATGGGCCATAATTTGGAGTCCTGACAAAAGCCAAAAGGAGACGTGGTATTAGGTATACCTCGCCGGAGAGTGCGGGACGAACTGTACAGAACCAACGACCAGTAGTCCATTTTGGCCCTGCACCCCTAGCCAAGTTAAAAAGGTTCGTAGCGATTCTCTTTCTACAATCGTAAACGCCTCCGGTAAGCGATTGTAGAAAGCGCTAAATTGGCAGCCAAGTTGACACGACTGAGTCCATAGAGTATAGTAACTAAAACTGAGCATAGATATAGAAACAAGTCAATGAAACTGAGTCGATCGCTCGTTCTCTAATGTCTGTAGAAAAAACCTACTTACACTTTAGTCTATGGTGAGCGTTCCTACCAAAGAGTTTAGCGATCAACATTGTAGAAACGATAACATTCTATTCTATCATTTTGAACGATCGCGATGTAAACTTGTCTACGAATTTTCTATTCGTTTGTGTTGATCACGTGATTTAACGTTGAGATGATGGTATTCCTATTCATTTGAATAGTTTTCTACTAGCGTTAACGATTGTAGATTGTCAACTTGGCTAGGGGTGCTGGATCGAAGGATTTGGAAGTCATAGGCTTTTTCCCAGCAGTGAGAGCGAGTGAGTGGCTAACAGTAACAGTATAATGTAGCGGCACTATAAAAAAGTACTACAGCTCCATCTATGAAAAAGATGATGAACTAATAGAGAAAAACGTCAAAAAAATCCTACATCTCGCAAGCAAAGTTATCCGCGACCTAAGACTATATACAAGAACCCGACAACAACTATTGGGCAGTGGCCCACCAGACATAACACCCGTCTGGTCGGAGGATCCTCCCTTTTCTACGGGGGATGAAGAGCTTTACACCTTGTTCTTCATACCCCCAAACATACAATGTTTTAAGTTTCACGGTTTAAAACTAAACTTTTAGTAACCCGCGATCATGGCGCTTGCAACAGCGTCGAAATATCGGGAGCTCATAACAATCACAGATATCCCGTAAGTGACAATATAAGTTTGACAGTATACATTTACAATGTTTACAATGTTTTAAGCTTTCACGGTTTAAAACTAAACTTATTGTAAACCGCCGGTGGAGACTGATGTGGAGGTGTGTGAAGGGCTTGTTTATAACAGGTTGGCACGGGCATTAATCAAAATTTGCTAACCGCCTTCAACTTTTCGTAGAAAATCTTTTCCGAATGACGTCCAACTTTGTAGCCCGCGATCATGGCGCTTGCAACATCGTCGAAATATTGGGAGATCAAAACAATCACGGATATCCCGCGTAAGTGACAATATAAGTTTGACAGTACACATTTTGTATTAGGTATGAACAAGATGCTAGAGACGGAAATAAGTAACGAAATTCTCATTGGACAAAATATTAAATTCCCAACTGTAATGATACCACAATCAAGGTAGATTGAAACCAGCAACCTTGCGCGTGGTTAAACAACAAATGCGGTCTGAGGCAACGTTTGTGGTTTTCTTGTAACTTTAAACGTAGGTAACTAGGTACTTGGAAAACAAAAAGACCAACAAGTGAATTAAAAGATAAAATAGAAGAACGAACACAAAAAGTTCAAGGTTCTAATAAAGTACCATATTTCATGATGCTTAGCGTTTATGAAGGACATAAGTTGATGATGAAATTGGTGTCGATTCTGTTGTGCACCAACTAAACTTAATTTAGGCTATTGCTATCTTTTTCTCTCTAATAAAACGAGGAAGAGACGGACGTAATTAAGAGCTGTCAAATTTTGTTGGAATGAATATTTCGGGTCTCCCTTGTTTGACCGAAAGGAATTTATTTGACAAATTTTCACTTCCCAAAAAATGTTTCGCATGATTTCATTTGCCAAATGATTACTAAGCAAAAAATCTATTCACAAAAAATTGTAACGCAAACCTAATGTTTGGGAAATGAACGTTTAAACTATAACTTGTTTACCAAATACTTAGTACTTTTGACATTTTTTATTTAGTCAAATATTTCAGTTGGAATAACAGTTTTTACGCAAAACCAAATAAGCCAAATAATTAGTATCGTCAGTTTTCAATTCTTCCTTTCCTATTCAGTCTTTAAAGTGGCACCAAATATCTTGAGGTCACAGTTTTAACCTAACTTAACCATTTTTTTTTTAATAAGTAATTAAATCCTAATCTAAATATGTAGTTCAGTTCCGGGTAACTTACTAAAAACAATCTCTTTTTTTCTATTAATGCAAGTCGTTTCTGGCACTCGCCGGCCGCTGCCGCGGCTTCGCTCGCTTCGCTCGCTCGGCTCGTGCGTAGCAGGTCACAGTTTTAACCTAACCTAACCTACCCATTTTGTTTAAAGAAGAAATTAACATAATCTAAATAGTCGAGTTCCGGGTAACCTAATATAAACAACATCTTTTTTTTATATTAATGCAAGTCGTGTCTGGCACTCGCCCGTCTGGATACTCCGAAATAAAATTGCTAATGTCCATTGCAAAAAAAATAAAATTGTAATGTAAAAATATTATGCATTAAACAAATGATTATATTAAAATTGCATTTTTTAATTATATAGTCGTTAGGTAGTCAGAGGCCCGAAAAGTCTGACAACCAGTCTTACCAAGGGGTATCGTATTACCCGGTACTAACTGGGTTGTGGAGGTCAGATAGGCAGTCGCTCCATGTAAAATACTGGTATTCAGCTGCATCCGGTAAAACTGGAAGCCGACCCCAACACAGTTGGGAAAAAGGCTAGGCAGATGATGATGATTTTTTAATTATATAATTCCCAAAAAATCTTATTTTTGCCTGAATATTTTTTGTCTTAACAAGTCATTTCACCAAACGTTTATTGTCTGAAGATTTTTTGCTGTAATAAATCATTTGATTAAAGACCAAATGCCATAATGACATTATTCTTGGTAATATTTTGCCATGTAAAAATTTGACCAAATAAAAATATGCGTACTAAAATCATTCGAAATATTGCAATGGTATAAAAAAAGGTTGCTAAAATTTGTTTGGGTAATGAAATTTTGTCAAAATCTTTTCGGCAAAACGGCAGGATCCCGAATATTTCTATACAAATGAAGGGTGCACGTAAAAACATGTCAACTAAAAACACGGTGAAGCGCAAGGCATAAACTAGTTTGACATCTCTAACTTAGTTCATAGCTATAGCCGTCCTTTTCTCGCACTGCCTTTTAGTAAAAGATCGCAATAGCATAAATTAATTAAGTTTAGTTTGTGCACAACAAAATCGACACCATTGTCTAAGAGTTTGCTATTCACGGAGTCTATTTCGATT
Organism: Xestia xanthographa; assembly: GCA_905147715.2. NCBI lineage: Eukaryota > Metazoa > Arthropoda > Insecta > Lepidoptera > Noctuidae > Xestia > Xestia xanthographa. The sequence continues at coordinate 6,119,295 of LR990660.1, read as the reverse complement.
CCCGGGTCGGGTAAAATGTTATTGGGGGTTTTCCATTAGGAATTTCTCTATAGAAGCCACAGAGTTTGGATTTGTGCCCGGTTGATGGCAAAAGGCTCGCCCCTATTACATGGGAGTTAAAAACATAACTAGCGAAATGTGGGTATACTCCTAGATACACTTCTACCTAACTCTTCGGGGTTATCAGGCATGATGCTATTTAAATTATTTTTGTAAATAGGTTGTTAAACATTTTTCCTACGGGAGTAGGCAGACACTTCAGAACGCCACTTGGTGTGATTTTTCCTTACGAGTACACTATGCCCCTAGACTTTTCATGGTCAATATCTATACTAATACTAAAATACTAAACTACGAATAATACTAATATACTATATGTTAATAATAATATTTTAAAGAGGAAAGTTTTTTTTTGTATGGTACGATTAAACTTAAAAACTACTGGACCGATTTGAAAAATTCTTTCAGCAATGGATAGCTACATTATCAGCAAGTAACATAGGCTATATTTAATCCCCGTACTCCCACAAGAACGGGAGTTACGCGGATGAAACCGCGTGACGTCCGTTAGTAATATTATAAAGAGGAAAGTTTTTTTTATGTAACGAATAAACTAAAAACTACTGGACCGATTTGAAAAACTCTTTCAGTAATGGATAGCTACATTATCAGCGAGTAACATAGGCTATATTTAATCCCCGTACTCCCACAAGAACGGGAGTTACGCGGATGAAACCGCGTGACGTCCGTTAGTAATATTATAAAGAGGAAAGTTTTTTTTATGTAACGAATAAACTAAAAAATACTGGACCGATTTGAAAAATTCTTTCAGCAATGGATAGCTACATTATCAGCGAGTAACATAGGCTATATTTTACTCCCTTACTCCCACGGTAACGGGAACTACGTGGGTAGAACCGCGTGACGTCCGCTAGTTTTTTATAAGAAACTAGATGACGGAGTTTCCCATCTGAAAACTCAAATAGAAATATCGCTCCTTGTATTACTTTACTCTGTCGTTTAATCATAGTTCGGTTTCAATAACAGGCTCGCAGATGACGAGAGTTGTGACCACGATGTGGAACTATCGATAGCTCGTCAAAGTTGTGAGATCGACGAACTTTGAGGCCACCGTATGTCGTCAAATAACCTAGTTTTTTTGTTACGGTTTGTTTGAAGTATCGTGTACGCCTGTAATCCCCAAAGAGTTAGACAGAGTTGTACCTAATAGTACACCCACATTTTAACAGTTAATGTTTTAGTCCCATGAAAAAGGGGAAAGCCTATTGCCATCAACCGGGCACAAATCCAGACTCCGTGACTGCTACTGAGAAATTCATGATGGAAAAATCTTGCATTAAAAACTTGTATTTAAAAAAAAAACTTGTCAAAAAGTTGGAACTTTGACTCCCAAGGTGACTGTAGAGCAAAAAAATGATCGCAATGACGGGGAGAACATGTGCCTTTCGGTTTCGTTTAGAGGTATTTTACATCCTATTTATACCTACTCCTTTTTGCTTCGTCCACGTTCATACATCATACTATTTCTATGCTCAAAATTCCCATCACACAATTCTTCCCAATCAATTATAGCTCAAATTAAGCCATAAACAACAAAACGGCTCAATAATCGTCCATTGTTATCTTCAAGGTTATTCCTATAATTAAACTAGCTACACACATGTCGGGTAGGTAGGTAGTGCTTGTTTTCGAACAAGATAACACCTAAACGAATGCATAAATATTATTACATTGTTGGATTCTGAACTGTCAGCGCTGAAGCGAGGGTTGAAAATCCAATAGTTAGCTTTGGGTTGAATCTCATCTGGCAGCACGGAGAAAAAAACCGGCCAAGAGCGTGTCGGGCCACGCTCAGTGTAGGGTTCCGTAGTTTCCCGTCCGTCACAATAAGTGTTCCCACTTATGAGTTTAAAGGTGGGTATCCATTATGTAAAAATGCTTGCATATACGAATTTCTGGACTAAAGTTTGTAGTAACAAACTTAGTCCAGAAATTATTTTGTACAACTTTTTGTCTTTTTTGTACAAAAACTGTTGTTTCCATCAAGTTCAAAATGATTTTCCTAGAAAGTCCTTATAAAGTTCTATTTTTCAGATTTTTTTCATATTTTCTAAACTTATGGTTCAAAAGTTAGAGGGGCCCCGACACATTGTTTTTTACTTTTGGAGCGATTATTTCCGAAATTATTGACATTATCAAAAAATGATTTTAGAAAACCCCTATTTATTTTTAAATACCTTTCCAACAATAACATATTTAAACACACACATCAACACACATCACATTACATCAACATCACATCACATTATCATCATCACATTTTAATGACACCAGGTTAGGCACTACCACACGATAAAGAAAAAAACACAGAAACGCACTTTCTCATGCTCCTATCCTTTTCTGTCGCTCAGAACCGTCATTTAATGGGAATGTGATAAGTTCAACAGTTCTACGGGACAAATACAAGAGGCGTAGGGCGTAGGCGAGGCGCGGGCGCGGCGCCACTTCTCTGAAATTTTATACAAAACTAGCTGACGTCCCGCGGTTTCACCCGCGTAGTTCCCGTTCCCGTGGGAGTACGGGAATAAAATATAGCCTATAGCACTCACGAATAATGTAGCTTTCTACCAGTGAAACAATTTTTAAAATTGGTTCATTACTTCCAGAGATTACCCCCTACATTCAAACTTACAAACATACAAACTTACAAACAAATGTTACCTCTTTATAATATAAGTATAGATGTATAGGTAGAAGAGTTGTGGCGCGAGACAAACTTAGGCGCGGGACAAATACAAGAGGCGTCGGGCGGAGGTGTGGCGCGGGTGTAGCGTGGGCGAGGTGCGGGCGTGGCACCTCACCTCTTCGACATCGTTAGCGCGCCGCGCTGCACCGGCACCACGTCCGTCTTCTACACCTCTTGTATTTGTCCGCGTCTGCTGAGCATGAAGTCGTGAGTTCGATTCTTAGGACGGGCAAAGTTTTTTGGTTTTGCCATCGGGAATTTCTCACTAGCAGCCACTGAGTCTCGATTTGTGTCCGGTGCTCATCGATCACTAAATTATAGTGATCAATGCCGGGTGCATGGCAAAAGGGTCGCCCTAATACATACATAGCACTTAAACAGAACCCGAAAAATGTGGGTGTACTATTTAGATAATAATTATCATCTCTGTTAAGATAAGTATTAGGTATATAAGTTGAGTTATGTATTACTTAGTGTTATTTATATATGTTTCAAGAGAACAGTTGGTATACTGAGCTGTCAGTCCTACTTGACATGATAATCGCTTCTCGCGCATAGGTTTCCATCTGACAAGGTTCTTGAAACGGGTGAGAGGTTCTTGAGAAATAGTTTAGGAACATAATCCTAACTATTGCGAAAGTAAGTTAGTTTGTTTGTTACCTTTTCACGCCTTAACCACTGAACCGATCATCCTGAAATTTTGCATATACATTGTCAGGTGAGAAGTACGTGTCTTTTGGAGTGAGGAGCTCGTGGCTAAATAGTAATCGCCGCTTGGGTCGATCTTTAGGTTAAGCCGTGCTTTGCCTAGGGTGGTCTGTGGATGGGTGACCACCCTTACATACCGAGTTTCCTCCGTGCCTCGGAAAGCACGTTAAGCTGTTGGTCCCGGCTGTCATTTGTAGATCTTTGACTGTCGTTACAGGTAGTCAGTGGCCCAAAAACTCTGACAACCGGTCTTACCAAGGGGTATCGTATTGCCCAGTACTAACCGGGTTGTGGAGGTCAGATAGGCAGTCGCTCCATGTAAAATACTGGTATTCAGCTGCATCCGGTTAGACTGGAAGCCGACCCCAACAAAGTTGGGAAAAAGCTAAGCAGATGATGACGTGTCTTTCGAGTTTTGATTGAAATTATACAAGCAGAGTACAACCCGAATTGATTGTCACATTCTAAATTAACGCGAGCGAAGCCGCGGGTATTAGCTAGTATAAAGTATAGAAAATAAGCCTTTGCTCCCGAATGTTATTTGGAGGTTAATTATGAGTTAGTAGCAACTGTTTTTTACAACATAACATTACGCCTTAAAGGTGAACGCAGACCTGGCCGCAACGCACGCGCCGCAGTCGCCGCAGTCGAATTCTTCTAACTAAAGCTAAGCGTCCACTTGTCGGTATCGTACGCATCGGACGCATCGCACTCAACGGATCGTAGTATTCTTTGTATAGAAAGTCACACAAGTGCGTCCGCTGATCCGCACCGTACGGATCGGATGCTGTTCAATAATACTACGATCCGTTTGATGCGATGCGTCCGCTGCGGACATGTGGACGCTTAGCTTAAGGGCATTACATTGCCCAATGACCTTGAGCATGCTGCCCCGTACTAACTTACGACGAAACGACGAGAGAGAGAGGGACGAATGCGGGAGTGACGTAGTGCTTTTCGCGAAATTTCGATTTTTTATTAAATATTTTAAAATATTAAAAGAAATAAGAGAAAAAAATCAATACACATTGTTAAATACGTCATTCCGTATTTTTTGGTATAAAATCCATGCCGAGTTATTGAGCCGTTATCAGAGAAAATTTTCAATTTAGGTTGAAAAAGGACCTATTTGTTACGATTTTTTGATAAAATTTGAGTAAGTAAGTTTATTAAAATTTTAAACAATACAATGTTTTTGTGATGACCTTTAGTTTAAAATTATTTTTTTATATTGAATACGCACAAAAGGATTCATCTAAGTACAAACTTCTTTAAACCCACGGTATTTTCAGGATTTGAGCGAGGTAATCCCCTTAAGCAATCTCGCACACAGACTTATACATAGATAGCACACAGACCACAGAAATCTTAATATTGCCTTATTATTAAGATTTCTGTGACACAGACACAGATTGCATAGAATTTCATACGAAGAATTCGAATGCGGCGACTGCGGTGCGGCTAGGTCTGCGTTCACCTTTAATCCCCGACCCAAATTTTGCCAGTTATAATTAAGCCCCATATAATAGGGGGCGAGCCTATTGCCATCAACCGGGCACAAATCCAGACAATAACAATTTGCCCGACCCCCGAATCGAACTCAGAACATCATGTTTAGCAGACGCGATAGTCACCTCTAGACCAACGACAGTTTACTACAAATTAAACATGTTTATAATTATTTATGAAAATAGTCACGTTTTCAAACGAAGAAATACTTATAAACCATGCGTGTATAAAATTTGCATGAGCACATGACCAAATCGCCAACAGATTCTAGGACATAAACAACACAGATATACTAAGACGGGCTTCACACATGTTGAGGTGCCGTCCGGCTTGGACGGCATAATCGAAAACCTTTCAGAGCATAGCTGGCTCGGCTTATGTCTCTGTTAAATAAATAAATATATAAACTCACGCTTTTTTGGTTCCGCGAGTAATAAGACTCTGACTCAAAAACATCACCAATAAGGTCAGATCTCTGGCTGTTTAAACCCCCTGAGAACTTCAACGATCCATCAGCAAACCTTCCACCTGGGCACACGTTGCCGTGGCCGACTTGGAAATCTCCAAACAGACTTCGAACCCAAGTCGGCCGGAGCAAAGACAATCTGTGCAGATGCGGTTCATTAACGGCTCAGACCTCAAATGCGTATGCGGCGTCTCCCCACAGACAACGGCCCACCTTTCATCACGTCCTGCGCACTGATGATTTGCTTCATTATATGAGCGGGGCTGAGTTCTGGACTAAACATATTTGAACTTCTTGCCAAGTATACGCTAAAAAGAAGAAGGTCAGTGTATATATCACAGTCAAAACTGTTAATCAGTCAAAACTACTTTAACTACTATAAATGTATGTACATGTCCGTGGACATATTATTATGTCCTTCTACTAGCTATGGGCATCTTTTACATTGCATCGTTGTTCCACAAATTCAAATAAATCGAAGAAACTGCTAACACGAATAAGTGTGTAGCACTCCCTACGCACTTTGTGCATGATTCTCCATTATTTTAGTATTCAAAACATGACATCATACAATGCCGTAATGACGGTAATTCTAGGATAAATTGAGAATGATCGTACGTTCAGCATTTATCTCGAATAATATTAGACGAACGTGGGTGATAATAAACAGTGTGACGTCATTTCCGCTGCTCTTAGAAAACCAAGTCTTTAGTTAGTTAGTCGTTAGTCTTTAAGCCTTTGTTCCCGGCTGTCATCTGTAGATCTTTGACAGTCGTTACGAGTAAGAACTTGAAAGTATGACAACAAAATCTTTCCAAGGGGTATCGTATTACCCAGTTACAGTTTTGTAGAAGTCAGTTAGGCAGTCGCTTCATGTAAAATATTTGTAATTCTGTTCCCAGCTATGTACAGGGTGTAAACAACCTCATCACGAAGCCTTCAACCAAGCATTCTGTACATCAAACTCTAAGTAACTTTACGCTAAAATTATTGCTGGGAAACTACTTTTTTTTTTGGGTGAAAAATCATGTTTTGTGGTAGAACTCAATGTAACGTACTCAAAACATTGTGCTGAATGGATGGATTGAATAAATAGTTTGAGCGGTGTTTAAAGTAAAAACCTTACATTAAAAACTTGTATTACAAAAAAAACTTTGAACTTTGACCCTCAATATTATCTCCGTAACTAGATGATCCCATATGGTGTAGAACAAAAAAATGAACACAATGACGAGGAGAACAAGTGCCTTTCTCCTTCGTTAAGAGGTGTTTTACACCCTTGTACATTGGTGTCGGCTTCCAGTATAACCGGATGCATCTGAATACCACTATTTTAGATGGAGCGACTGCGTAACTGACCACCACAACGCAACCCAGTTACTAGGCAGAACAATACCCCTTGGTAACACTGGCTGTTAGACTTTCAGGCTATCTGTAACGACTGTCAAAGATCTTAAAAATGACAGCCACGACCAACGGCTTAACGTGCTTTCCGAGGCACTAGAAAACTTGTTGTTTACTGGATGATTACCCATCTTCGTACCAACCTTGGCAAGCGATTGGAAGCTCAGGAGCTTGTGGTTAAAGCCCTTCTAACACTAAAATTAGCAACTCTATTTGTGGTGGTTCAAACTTCGTTTGAAATACTGTTAGAATAAAGTTCTAATCAGCACTACAAAGCGGTTATTACGTCAGTCACTGCTGGCCGAATAGTGCGAAATGAGTGGTTTTTTGCAAATAACAAAAAATCTATTGATTGGACTAAAAAAATAAAACACATAAGACCTGCGTTATAGTTAGTTCAGTGAGTATGCAAAATTTCATGATCTAATTTGAAGTACTTTTTGAATACCAGCGGTTTATTGTTCGATTTGGAGGCAACTTTGGATTTTTTTTATATCGTGAAAAGTTTATGGAATCGTGTTTTCATCACACATAGTACCCAGCATTAATCCTCAACTTTGCCATGTATTTATTTCAAAATTAATGCTGCAGTATTTTAGGCGGCGTAACGGAGGATCAAGCTAAGCCATTTGAGGGAGGCCCTTAACGTGCTCTCCGAGGCACTAGAAAACTCGTTGTTTACTGGATCGTCATGTCATGATCGACCCCCCCATCCACGGACCGACCTTGGCAAGAGATTAGAAGCTCATGAGCTTGTGGTTAATTGATCAGATGATTCACCGATACCTGATGCTAATTCACCGTGTGGTGATGCAACATACCAACGCATACGCCAACGTTTGTCGGAATAAATTATACATAAGTTGTAGCAAGGACATTGTAAGCAAGTTTATCATCAATCCGTTTGAGTAACTATAGGTACGAATTTTAAGTAGGTACATAAGTGTGTTGAATAAAATATATCGGTTATTAGAACTGTCGTTTGGTTCTGATAATAGGCAACTTCCTTTAGTTTTGAATAATGTCGTTAAAAGGATGTAGGATGGAGTTGATGGTCAAGGTTAGGCAGTGTTTGCCGAGGTCAGTTGTTGGATGGGTTTGGGTAGCCATCAATAAAATCTGTCTAGAATGGGGTTCATGGTGGATTGCCTAGGTTGGTCCGAGGGTGATTATCCATGATACACTGAGTTTCTTCCGTGCACGTTAAGCTGTTTCATTTATAGATCTTTGACAGTCGTTACAGGTCAGTCTTACCAAGGGGTATCGAATTACCCAGAACTAACTAGGTTGCAGAGGTCAGATAGGCAGTCGTTCCATGTAAAATGAATCAGTATTCAGGAAAACCGACTCCAACAAAATTAGCTAGGCAGATGATGAATGTTGAGGAGGTATTGTCAGATTGTCACACACCGATTAGTTTTAGTGAATTCTAGAAATATATGCTCATCGGTGTGTGACAATCTGACAAACTAGATTAGAGAGATTCAATCCGTGATTGGGTTAAGGGCCTACCTAACATGCCTCAAATGGCTTAGCATGATCCTTCGTTACGTCTAAAATACTGCAGCATTAATTTTGAAATAAATATATCGTAAAGTTGAGGATTAATGCTAGGTACTATCTGTGACGAAAATACGATTCCATAGATTTTTATCTATAGAAAAAAATTCCAAAGTTACCTCCAAATCGAACAATAAACCGCTGGTATTCAAAAAGTCCTTCAAATTAGATCATGAAACTTTGCATACTAACTGAACTATCTATAAAGCAGGTCTAATGTGTTTTATTTTTTTAGTCCAATCAACAGATTTTTGTAAATCGCAAAAAAACACTAATTTCGCACTATTCGGCCGCAGTGACTGACGTAACAACCACTTTATAGTGCAAGCTGATTAGAACTTTATTCTAACAGTACCTATTTCAAACGAAGTTTGAACCACCACAAATAGAGTTGCTAATTTTAGGGTTAGAAGGGCTTATATCTCATAGCCAGCCAGCCGGACGGACAGACAGACGGGAAAAGAGAATTGTTTTATTCATGAAACGTTAGTGCTGTGATTTACTTTGAATAGCAAGTTAGTTTCCTCATAATATTCATAACTATTGGAATTTGCTTTTACTGTGTTTGGGAGTTTTGACACATTGTTTTCCTTTACGCATGACGTCTGTGTTTTTAAGGAGAAATTGAATTTTAGTTCATTAAAAATATTATATTTATTTTCTGTCTAATTACGGTTATCAAGACAAATATGTTGGGGTTGACTTACAGTGTAACCAGTGTACTATCGAGGACACTACCGCCTGACCACCACTAAGCTCATTTTTGCTTGTACTTTAACATAAAAACGCTCTCTAGCCCCGCCCCGTTGACTTTGTGTAGAAAAAATGAATGAAAAGATACCGAATCGGCCGAGCGTATTGACGACGCACGCCAAACGAGAGTTTTTGTTATTTTGCGCGCCAAAGTTGACGCTTTCCTAATAGGCCCAAACTTTAAGGAGGCGTGGCTCGGCGCCTCCGCATGATTTATGCGAAAAAAAATTAAAATGGTCAGGCGGAAAAGACCCCGATAGTACCTAACTGTCTGAGTATTACCCGAAGTTAGGCAGAGGTGTGGTAGTGCCATAGTATAAAAAGGGGAAGTAGGACATCTTCATACAAACGTATCGCGCGCATGAGTACATACGCATTGTATATGTGCGCCGTAGTATCTCTGCGTCGCCGCACGCAAGCTGAAACGAAATCTCGACCCGTTTCTCAGCTGGCGCAATGACAAACGGGTCGTGAGTGTGCGTGCGGCGCGGCGACGCAAAGATACTATGGCGCTCATATACAATCCGCGCGCGGTGCGTTTGTATGAAGATATCCATATCCTACTTCCCCTTTTTAGGGTTCCGTAGTCAACTAGGAACCCTTATAGTTTCGCCATGTCTGTCCGTCCGTCCGTCCTCGCTTAATCTCTGTGACCGTTAGCACTAGAAAGCTGAAATTTGGTACCAATATGTATATCAATCACGTCGACAAAGTGGTAAAATAAAAATTGGAAAAAAATGTTTTGTTTTGTAAAGTGGGAAGTGATTTTTTTTTAAATATCAAACCCTAACGTGTGATATATTGTTGGAAAGGTATTTAAAAAAGAATAGGGGTTTCCTAAAATCATTTTTTGATAATGTCAATAATTTCAGAAATAATTATCAAAAGTAAAAAACAATGTGTGTGTCCCCCTCTAACTTTTGAACCATAAGTTTAGAAAATATGAAAAAAATCTGAAAAGTAGAACTTTATAAGGACTTTCTAGGAAAATCATTTTGAACTTGATGGAAACAACAGTTTTTGTACAAAAAAGACAAAAAGTTGTACAAGATAATTTCTGGACTAAGTTTGTAGTATATTCGTATATGCAAGCATTTTTACATAATGGATACCCACCTTTAAACTCATAAGTGGGAACACTTATTGTGACGGACGGGAAACTACGGAACCCTACACTGAGCGTGGCCCGACACGCTCTTGGCCGGTTTTTTTTTATACTATGGTAGTGTGGTACCTAATAGTACACCCACATTTCACCAGTGCCCTGTTTATCAAAACTTACAAGCCTTGTATTACAAGCAATTTTCCTTTAAAAATATTAATTATTACAAACTCAGATCAAAGAAATAGGCAGATAGCGCGCTCAGAACACGCGAGTGGTTCCACCAAAGCAAATACAAAATCAAAAGCAAATACAAACTCGCGACAGTACCAAGCTACGCATCGTCTCGCTCACACGTCACTAGTGATTTGTCATTTTAGGTCAAAACATGCCGTCTTGTGTGTTTAAACACTGCAAAAGTTGTTCACAAAAACTAAGAAAACAAGATGGAATATCTTTCCACAGGTAACTCTTGTTATTTTTATTGTTTTGGTATTTATTTTCCATGAAATATTTTCGGCTCACTTGAAACACAAAACCTTAACAGTAAGTCGTCTGTGATGCTAGTTTATGACGGGAAAATTACCCTGAATTAGGGGAATGTGTATTGTGCATAAAAAATGTCGATTAATTTATACATACGTAATTGCGTATAAGGAAATATTGTATCTAAAGGGTGAATTTAAATTCATGACGAATATGTTAACCTCCGGCATTACTAACGATACTAATATTGTACTACGCAACTCAAAAACATTATTAAATTATTAATGCATATTAGTATGCAGTATAACCATAAACCATAAAGCAAAATCGCGTTTTCAATTTAAAAAAAATAGTAGTACAATATTTGGGAACAATTTAACTGAACAAAAATATGGGAGTATTTCTCAATATCTGGCAACCGTAAACGCACACAGACGCGCGTGTCCCTACACGGCCCCTCTTGTCTGCCGCGCACACATAAATAAAAACCGGCGTCACCTTGTTTGTCGCGCATGTTCTATCTGCCTATTTCTTTGATCTGAGATTACAAATATGTGTTTATCAAAACTACACGTGTAAATTACAAGTTAGAGGGGTCATCATTTATTTCACAAGTATATTTTTACACCTTGTAGTCGTCAATTTGTTCATCAAAAATCCCTTTTTAAGTTACAATTTGTAGAAAATCATAACAAATCCTGAGAGTGTTCGGCGACTGTCCATTCCGTCTTACAAGTGGCGTGCTTAGTACCGCAATACATTTTTAAAGAGTAAAATGTATCTAGGACATAGGTGTAATCTTTTCCAGCAGGAACCAGACCATGCGACTGACATGTAATTAAAATTGGTGACTAAGGTTGTTCTTTCGGGTGACTATGGTTTCCTTATTTTTCTGTTTTTATTAGCTGTAAGTCCTCCATGTAGGTACTAAATAAATAAAATATTCTTCATCTCTTCTTTTTTTTCAAATCAAATGAAACATCAAAAATGTTTATTTGCTAGAAAATTCAAGCTAAGCCAAGCCAAAACTAAGCTAAAGCCAAGCTAAGCTAAGCCAGCTAGCTAAGCTTTGTTTAGTTATAAAATGCCTTTTTTGTCGCGAATCAGTTGTAAAACCGTAATTTTATTATTATTTATAGAATTTTTTGAAAAAATCGCATAACCTTACCGCGAATTTCAAAATATAAATAAAATGCGGGAGGTGGCGGGAGGGAATACTTTGTCGCTCCTACTTTTTTTTAATGTCCCATCAATATTAGGCACAGACAATATACCATTCAGACATGCGTTTAAGTAGGGCGGGAAAAGAATGCGGCATACATTTCTGATTTTAGAACTTACAAGTAGAACCTACAAGTGTTCAATTTTACAAGCCCTGTGGATTTTTTTGATAAACGTAATATACACGGACTCGTAAAAACTTCCTTGTAAAGTGTAACTTGTGAACGTGTAGACTTGTGAGTTTTGATAAACAGGGCACAGTTATGCTTCACTAACGAGTGGCAAGCCATGCCATGAACCGAGCTCAAATCCAGCCTACAAGCTGCTTCTAAGAAACTGATGATAAAAAACCCAATAGTACCTACTTTGCCTGATCCGGAATCGAAGCCTCTTACAGGAGATGTAAAATCTTTTAGAGCAGATATTAGGAATATTCATTCCGAACATTTTACACATATTCATGTGTAAAATGTGGTACGCCGGCTTGTCAACATTCGTTGACAAGCCGGCGTACCACAATCACAGTAGTATTATGATACAGTATTCCGACTTCATAGAAACGGACGAAACGCGAGCTATACCTACGCGCCTCGATCTAAGGGTGCACTTGGGGCGCAGACAGTCACGGCTGTAGCGCAGTGTCGAACGGACGGTGTGTTGTTTTTTTAACAATAAACGCGCGATTTTTTCTCTAAAAATCAGTTAATATGACGAAATATTGTGCTGTTTTTGGTTGTATGAATTCGTCAATAACGCATCCAGACATAAGTTTTTTTAAATTACCTGGAAACTCTGAAAGGTAAGACTATAAAATAATTTTACTTACTAGTAGGTAGGTACATAATGTGTGTCTTTTTAATGGATAAGTATTTCCTTTTATCTCACGAAAAAAAAGGTGTTTGGATTAATAAATAAAGCGAATAGAGTAACGGAAAGTTATTGAGACGAGTGAAATAGGTAGTTATATGCGGTTCTGAATGAATCATGATACGGTAGGTACCTACCTACTTACGCTTGTGTTAAGACTTCGGTGCATGTGTGTTTTGTTAGTTTGCAAATCTACCAATCAAAAAACAACACGCATTTTATTGAACACTTCCTATTCAATATACAAAGTATTTCATTTATTTATATAAAAAGGATATTTACAATCACAAAACTAAATAGAAACAGAAAGTAGGCAAATGTAATTAAAATGCTGGAGATGGGCAGCCCTTACGCATGTTTACGTACCGCGCGGCTGTAGGCATTTATTTCTATCATGCGGCCGAGATACACTACTGTATTATAATATTACCGTGCCACAATACACCGACCGACTAGTTACAAAGTATCGGATTACGATTAAAGGTAAGCGTCCACCTGTCCGCATCGTACGCATCGGACGCATCGCATTAAACGGATCGTAGTATTCTTATTATAGAAAGTCACACAAGTGCGTCCACTGATCCGCACCGTACGGATCGGAATCTGTTCAATAATAGGCATGACGACAGGTATAAAAAAATTGCAAATCTATTTAGTCCATCAGTTAGAGTACTTATTGAAAAATAAAGGACACATTTTTTTTTTGTAAATCTGTGAATATTAACAAAGATAAAACGCATCAAAACTCGGGAGTGGGGGCTCGTGACGTCAGAACTAGCTACAAAATTACACCTAGGCGTGACGTATTGAGAATTTTAAAAGCGTCATATCTTCGTCAATTTTGGTTTACGTAACAAAAGAAAAAATATGTGTCCAATATTTTTTGGAAATCTATCTGACGGACTAATTAGATTTTTTTGTCGTATCGCCTATACTACGATCCGTGATGCGATGCGTCCGATGCGTACGATGCCGACAGGTTTACGCTTAACTTTAAAGGGTATCCAGAACTTGATAAAGTTCTGAAAACCTTCTTCCTAGAAGGAACCATTAGAGCAATGAGTCGGAAAGCACCTCAAAGGAAAACAAAGTAAGTAGTTGGACTAGAATTGCGCCGGCGTCGGTTTCCGTGACAAGCACTTCCTGTATGCAAAGTTGGCCATTGTTTTATTACAAGCGTGATAAAGTAATAAATAGACTTTCTACATTGTTAACGAGAAATACTGGACGTAGTACACGCAAGTACAAGTGGTTACTTTTTTTTTTTTTTCGGATTGGAAATCATCAAATGACTCCTCCGGCTCTGGGCGGAGCAGGAGGGAGTGTCAGACTTTTACTGACTAAAACCCATCCATGCTCCTTCATCGCCCTTTGTGTTCCGGGGCCACGGTATCTCTTTCGAACAGTCCCACAACCCCGGCAGGAAGTGCTATTGGTCAGGTCGGGCAAAGTGCTATTGGTTTTTTGCATCAGGAATTTGTCAGTAGCGGTCACGGAGTCTGGATTAGTGGTATGTGTAATGGTAACCATGGGGTTTCTTGCAGACTCATCTTCATAGGAAACGACCAATCTGAAAAGTGCACCTATCTTTAGACGTTTTATAATAGTGTCCATGCAGTAAAAAATATTGGCATATAATTAACGAACCACCAGATTTAGCAAAAATGTAACGGCAAAAAAATTAGTAAATGATCATCAAAATGAATCCCCATTTTATCGTGAAATTAGATTCAAAATTTTTTTTTTTTAATTAATGACCACCAGAAATTGAACTGTTATGCTTTTGCATCCGAGTCAAGGGAGACCCGGTCGACGGAGCCCCGATCAGCGGGGCTCCTACTTCTGAATGGTTTAAAAAAAAATAACCACGAAGGGTATGGCGGGATCTACTGTACTCTTCTAACCTAATCTATCCGTGTCGGGGTGCCACAAGTCGGCCTAGGCAAAAATAGTTTGTCATCAACCACCTCATTAAAATTTGTTTGCTATGTTACTTATTTAGTGGTCACAAAGTAATTTTTGGTGGTCATTATATTTTCCCCCAAAAATATTTTGAAAGCCTGCCGTAACAAACCGGAAAAAATTGTCTGCCTGAAGGTTTAGACTTTAAGATATGTGTGTATGTTCATTAAACTTCACAATAAAAAAAAACATGATGTTCTTCCACTTTTGATCGGTACCTATTTTAAAGAAAAATCCTATCAATATATTTCTCTAAATGCGCGATCTAAGTTTTATCCACTTCGAGGAATACAACCATAGGATCTTACTACTACTACCTATGTATACCTTATCCTTTTTAACTTACAAATGAAATAAACCCCGGTTCACACCGGAAGGGTAAGGTTTCCGGGAACGGGAACTCACAATCTCAATTTCCTGAATTCCCGTGTTTCCTTTGGTTACAGGAAAAAGCTGCAATCTTTATTAATCTAGGAAATTGAATATTACTTAAACTTATTTACGTGGGGTTAAGTTAAGGCTGATGCTCCAGGGTAGCCCGCGAAATTCAAATTTTCATACGTTTTTGCAATTTGCAGGCCAGTGCTAGGTTGTATGTTGATTAAAATATTATTTGCGGCTGTAAGACGTAGGTACATAGTTACAGAATTATAATCATCAAAGTAATCAATACAACCCTCCAATTTCATAAAGGTGCAGGACCGACCTTGAAAAAGTCATTTTTACACCTGTATGAACTTGGAGGGTTATATTGATGATTTTGATGATTATAATTCTTTAACTACATACGTCTTACAGTCGCGAACAATATACATACAACCTGGCACTGGCCTGCAAGGCTGCAAATTACAAAAAACGTAAAATAAAATGTATTTCGCGAGCTACCCTGGAGCATCCACCTTAACCTATTGGCTTGTGGAGGATACCTATCCTCCAGTCCGGTCCGGACTCGGCAGATCCCGATCCCGAACCCGGATCCGGCAGTCGCTCCATCGCAGTTGGGTAGATGACATCATAAAACAATAATTTCAAGACACCAATCTCTTACAAAAACACTTTATTTCGGGCCTGAAAATCCGATTTATTTTCAATTAATTTCCAAATTCGATTTTTTGTTGCTTTGAAATCAATAAATAGTTGAGTCATTGAGTTGAATAAACAGTGACGTTACAGTTTGCTATTGCCATACAAAATTTATGAGAGAACCGCGTTTTGACAGCTCTTAAAAAGTATCTCAATTGATTGGTGTGTTATCTACCCCAATACTGGTATTTAGCTGTATTCCGACTTAAAGTCGACCCCAAAATGGATGGAAAAAGGCTAGGCAGATGATGATGGATCTAAAGGACTTCTATGATGAGATTATTAGCCTAGGTTGCGGAGTCTAGCGGAGTTAACTAGCAAGGATGCACCGGACGTGTATTGACGGTTGCGTAAATTCGTAACCCCTTTTACTAAAGGTATTAATGCGTGACGGACATCTAATTTATGCAGCTGTCTCTACTTAAGGCGACGTTGTTTGAAAAACTGTTAGGATACAGTTCTGATCAGGTTGCACCACAAAGTGGTTGTTACGTCAGTCACTGCGGGCCGAATAGTGCGAAATGAGTAGTTTTTTGCGATCTACAAAAAAAACTATTTTAATGTTGCTTGTAAAAAGAGTTATTTGCCAAAAAATCTGAATGATCGCATGTATTTTAGTATGGTTTTTACTCGTTAGAAGAAATATTTAGAGGTAAGTTCGTGATTTTTTTATCGAGTATAATTTTGTTTTCAAAACACTGTCATACTAGCATATATCCTGAAGAATATCATATATTTTACAGGTTTTGTATAATGCAGTGAATCATATGCTTTTTTGTATCATAAAACTTGCGTTTAACTCCTGTAGGCCCCATAGAGTTTTATTAAGTGCAGGTTCTTTTAATGCGCTTTAGTTTGTAGTTAGGCAGTTTTCGCCAGAATCATAATAAGCCAATAATAGTCCCAGTTCTGGGGCTCAAGCTTCCGTTCTGAGGGCGGGAGCGGCCTGTCATGCACCATGCGGGCCCAGTGCGGCTTTTTTGGCGCGCATTTTTGACAGTTAAGCCCTCGCAAAACGTCATGTCACCGTAATAATACTTCACTTTTTATCCCTGCGTTGTTACGCAACCGTTGGTATTTTAAACTAGTTCGTTACCGCAGCCGCGTTCGCAACCGTCGGGTGACATTTACGCAGGTGCAACAACCGTTGGTAACTGTCGGTAACTGTTCGTTAATAGTATTACTTTACCAACATATCTAGAGACGTGGTGGAATTTTGTACTAGAAAAAAGGTCGTGAGTAAAGTTTTGAGTAGATGAGGCTATTAGAATAAACAAAGACCAAATAAACGATGGATGGACTATCTGAAAGATGATATGGTTAGAAAGGAGGAGACTGTTGAAATGAAGAGTAATAGAGAAGTAGAAGATATCCTGCGCCCCCAAATAAATAAGGAAAAGGGCTGGAGAATAATGATTATAAATATGATCATTTTATTCAAATAATTATTATGTTAACTGTTTTTCCGTCACTTCCCCCTCAAGGTTCATTGGAAGACCAGCGTCGGACAGCATCACCTATCTGGCATGAATGCTGAAATAAACCTTTTTGGCGCAGCCGTGAGGCACACAGCACATTTATGTTTTCCTCCTTATTTTGTATCTTTTTATATTATTGTAGGTATGTGTGCTTTATTAGCTGACGTCAAATAAATATTTTTTCTTTCTTTCTTTGATTTAAAATGTCATCATCTGCCTAGCCTTTTCCCAACTACGTTGGGGTCGGCTTCTAGTCTTACCGGATGCAGCTGAATAACAGTATTTTACATGGAGCGACTGCCTATCTGACCTCCACAACCCAGTTAGTACCGGGTAATACGATACCCCTTGGTAAGACTGGTTGTTAGACTTTTAATAATGATCTACAATGTATCTATCCAAATTGACAGGTGCATAACGTTTTTCTTAGCAAGCAGCGCCACCTCGATATCTCAAGTTATGCTGGTCAAGTAATAACAAAAAACTGTTGCAAGTTATTACGGACAGTTTTTGCTAGAACACGTAATGAGGGGTAGTTTAAGTTTATACACGTTCCGTTTTGCGCAAGTGAAAAGCTTAGGGCAATGGCCAATTTGCTGAGTTAACTAGCTTCGATTAGTGACAAGGGAAATCTTGTGCTATTAAGTCGTAATTTCACTCACGCAGATTGAACGCGTTCAACACATTAAAACTGCGTTTAACTCGTTCTAGAGCTGTCAGAGTCATCATTGGTATGAAAATATTGACACTGACAGCTGTTGAACGTAGTTTAGATGGTAATCGCGTTCAGTTTCGTTTGCGTAATTTTGCTTTTTGCGCTATTTCATTGCTGGTTGTGCTTCTGTGCAGCTTTGGAGCGGAGATCATCATCATCATCAGCCTATTAATGTTCCCACTGCTGGGACACAGGCCTCCTCTCTAATGAGAGGGAATGGGCTATAATCTACCACGCGGGCCCAGTGCGGATCGGTAGATGTCACATGTCTTCGAATTTTTGGTTCTAGGACATGCCGGTTTCCTCACAATGTTTTTCCTTCACCGTTTTGAGTGCAGCGGTGATGAAATAAATTACACAAAGTAATGCGCCTGCCTCGGTTCGAACCCACTACTTACTGTTCGTAGTGTTCGTAAGTCGAGGCCGCCACCACTGGGCCACCGCTGCTCGGAACGGAGATATCTCGCTTGCAAGTTAGGTCTACAGATCTAACTTGTTGCATTGAATTCCGTAACCTCTCTAATCCAGGTCCAGTTGGAAACCAGCGTCCGGCACTACACTAGGGCCAATTTAATAGACCACATTTGACATCTGTCAGTTTAGTTAGTACTACTACATTTTAAAGTTACCTTAGTTTGTCATTATTTATTACAATAAATATGTAATCGTAATTGAAAAAAAAAGCAATTGTGCAGTTCAAACTTCGAAGAAATAAATAATGTTTTATGCCAGCCGTTACAAGGTTACGTTGTTGATGAAGTGTCAAATGTGGTCTTTTAAATAGGCCCTACTTTAGTTGTCGAACTGGGCCAATTTGGCGGCTCTTTAGTAAATTGATCCCGCTCATTTGGATCCCGCGGGATCAGTTTCCTAAATTATTATTTTTATGTCATTTTCTTTAGTAGATTGGTCCCGCTCTTAAAATAAAATAAAAATGCCGTCGAATTTCAAATTTGGCCGCAGTCGTGTAGCACACAGTTTTACATCTTTTGTTTCTAAGGTTTTTTTTTATTATTTTTGTTTTTTAGTGTGACTTGTAGCATAATTATGCCAAATAAATATGTATTTATATCTAACGGTTTATGTACATACTACATACAGAATAGAAGAAAGGAATAGAAAAATAGGAACAAAGAAAGAAAAAAAACGAAAGCAAAAATTGTATCGGGTTAAAGTTTCGAGGCGAAAGAAAGGTTCACCTACAATTTTCTGTTCATGAATAGTTTATACGAGTATTTGGATTAAATCTATGATCTTTTTTTAGAAATAACACTGCCCGTTCATTATTGAAACGGTTTCTCAGGCAATAGTTAGTGCTGTAGGTGCTAAGTAGTACACTCCGCAAGGGCCGATGCCTGCTTGCGGGACAGTTCGAAAGAGATACCGTGGCCCCGGAACACAAAGGGCTATGAAGGAACATGGATGGGTTTTAGTCAGTAAAAGTCTGACACTCCCTCCTGCTCCGCCCAGAGCGGGAGGAGTCATTTGATGATTTACCATCCGAAAAAAAAAAAAAAAAAAAGGCACTAGTTATGCACGTAGTTATGCACTCTTATGTGGTTATTTTAAAGCAGATAATAACTATGATTCTTCCTGTAGAATGTTCTTTTTGTTCTTTATCGGCTCGTGCACTTCGAAATCTATCTTTAGATGCCCTTTTAACAGTAAGTTTATGTGTAAATATAGCCTTTTGAAAGCAATTAACAGTAAGTTTATGTGTAAATATAGCCTTTTGAAAGCAATTAACCTTTAACAAAGTAGTGCATTTAATGCAAAAAGTTGAAGTCAAAAAGCGACTTAATAAGTGGGGTCTTGCCTATTTTTTGTTTATTTTATCCATTCCATTTATCTGTTTACATGTTTAAAGAAACAACATTGATCCTTAATTACGAAATAGAATGTCGAAAAAATTAAATAAAAACTGAAAAGAAAAAAAACAAGTGCAGGAGTCTATACAGGGTGTAAAAGACCTCATCACGAAGCCGTCAACCAAGCATTCTGTACATCAAACTAAGTAACTTAACTCAAAAATTATTGCTGGGAAACGACTTTTTTTTTTGGTGAAGAATCATGTTTTGTGGTAGAACTCAATGTAACTCACTCAAAACATTGTGCTGATGGATGGATTGAATAGTACGGGGGTCGTGGAGGTGTTTAAAGTAAAATTCTTACATTAAAAACTTGTATTTAAAATAAAACTTGTCAAAGAGTTGGAACTTTGACCCCTAATGTCTCCGTAACTAGAACGTGGGAACGTATGGTGTAGAACAAAAAAATGATCGCAATGATGAGGAGAACAAGTGCCTTTCAGCTTCGTTAAGAGGTGTTTTACACCCTTTATACTTATGTTGAGTACCTGCTATTGAATAACTGATGCCGTGGCAGTAATTTTGTGATCGATACACAAATAAAACGAATAATAAATTCAAAAGCCTAGAACATAGCGACTTAAACAGTCGGGACCCATCACTGTGACGATTTAAGCCGGTCTATAAGTTAATGGGTAAAAACATAAGAGACCCTGGGGGCCTAAAATGGTCGCTTTAACAGAATCATAACAGAAAAATTATATAAATTACAGTGACCATTTTAAAATCACTGATAGACAGCCTAACTAAACCCTTGTACCAAGAAGCATGAAATTAATCAGGAAGAGTTCCTTAAACAACAATGTTGAGCACTAAGCATATATATTCGAAAATTCACCCCCTAAAAGGGTTAACTAAGCGATGAAAATTTTTATGTAATCCCATAATTTTTGCCGTTCAGAATTCCCATCGGACGCGTAGCTTGTAAAATATTAAATTCATTCACCGCTTGCCGAAATTCGTTTAGGATCACAAGCTTACTCGTTTTGTTTAGTATAAAATAAATAAAAATACATGGACTACGAGTAAAACTCTCGAGACTGTCGGGAAAATATTTAATGCTCTTTTTATCGTAACTGCAGTAAAATGGAGACGTCTGCAGTTTCTGGTTTTAACTCTTTGTAAAAGTGATGCCATTAGTATTTGAGTGAATGCGTCGCATTTCTTCCCTTTTACTTAAAATTAACGTCATGATACTATTGAGTTACAACAATATGGGATCTATGATGATAAATAATTAAATTTTCAGTGGATGGACACATTTCACAAGAAAGGGTGTAAAAAACCTCTAAACGAAACCGAAAGGCACTTGTTCTCCTCGTCATTGCGATATTTTTTTTTGTTCTACACCATACCTGGAAACCTTCTAGTTACCGAGATATTGGGGGTCAAAGTTCCAACTTTTTGACAAGTTTTTTTTTTGTAAAAGTTTTTAATGTAAGATTTTTACTTACACCTCCACGATCCCCGTACTATTCAATCCATCTATCAACACAATGTTTTGAGTGCGTTACATTGAGTTCTACCACAAAACATGATTTTTCACCCCAAAAAAAAGTCGTTTCCCAGCAAAAATGTTTGCGTAAAGTTACTTAGTTTGATGTTCAGAATGCTTGGTTGACGGCTTCGTGAAGAGTCTGTTTACACCCTGTATACATTGAATATAAATTATTAACATTTACAAAACATAATTCCTTCCCTGTGTAGCATTAGCTTGCTATAAGTGTAACCAATACCCTAACTAGGAGCTTCAAATCTAAGACTTCACGTTCAAAAGCAGGTCCACCATTAGGACAATGCAGTCACTTCACTAAGTAATTAAGTTATGACATAAAAGCGAGACATGGAAGCAAAATTCAGCGTTCGAAGCTCTCAAACTTCAACTATGCCAGGAAGCCACCGTACTGTTCTCTCTCGGTCAAAAGGTTATAGATAATACCTAGTTGTGCTAATCCTATTAACAAGTTTGCTTCTGTTTCAGCTAACGTTAATTTTATATGGTTCAGTTTAGTTCAGTTGAATGAAAATCGATGCACCGGAGTTTGAATTAACCGATTGGTTTAGTTTGGTTTAAACTTGCGGTTGAAAAGTTACGTTTTGTTTATGTATTGTGATTCTATCATTAAGAACCGGTGTCTTAACCAAAGTAATAAGACGTCCGAAAACTTGATCATCGCGTTCATATCACATTTGTTTTTTTCCAAATGTACTCGCAATCTTTAATTTTAAAAGATAAACGATTGGTTGCCATCCTAATTTCTTGGAAAAGCGCATTCCACAGAGAAATAGACTGGACGAAGAATGCAATCGGTGAATGAAGTCAGTGTGGTGAGAGGGACATTGAAGAACACGGTTACCCAGTAACTATGGTCAGATAGGCAGTCACTCCGTCTAAAACACGATACATCTGCGATTAGAAGCCGATCCTATAGTAGATTGGTCTGCCCCAAGCTTTTTAGGGGAAAGTATCTGATTGGGTTGACCAAAATCACACGGTTACCAAAAAATATCTACAAAAGCTAAGCCCCTGATAAATCAAAGTGATACCAAAATAGCGAGAAAATTTCGCCCGAATCAACTCGATCTCGTGAGACAAGATAAGTAGCTGCTACATTTTTTTCCTCCTCTCGCAAATAGCTATGGAAATGTTGCCATTACCTACCTCCTTTCTTTTAACATAATTTTTATTCAAGAATCCTCTTTTTTCTACCCCTTCGCTACTTGAATTTAGACTCTTCCTCCTAAAAGTTAACGAAGGTTTTTCTTCAGCTGCTGTAACTTAATCTTGGACCTGAAATAAACAAAAGGTTTCAAGTAAATTGAATAGATTTATTGAAATATAACTTAACCAGCTTTATTCAAGTAATAATTGAATTAATTTATCATTGAAATCTACAAAGATTTCATGAACATTTCTGTGATCTTTTCATTATAACTTTGTTTTAATTATTTCAGGTTGAAACTGGAAAATGTAGTAATTAGTGACTTTATAATTTAATTAAGTATTCCGTCTTCATTGGATAGGCTCTCTGAAACCTCGGCCACGACACAACAACCAAGAGAAAGTTACTAAATAATGAAAATGTTTTTTTTCAAATTGACAGGAGGAACTCTTGGCTAAATAATAACAGCCACTGGGGTCGATCTTCATATTAAACCGCTCTTGCCTAGGTTGATTCGTGGATGGGTGACCCATTACACACAGAATTCCCTCCGTGCCGTAAAGCACGTTTAGTCTTTGGTCCCGGCTAGCGGCTGTCGTTTGTAAATCTTTGACAGTCGTTACAGGTAGTCAGTGGCCCGATACTCTTACAACCAGTCTTACCAAGGGTATCGAATTACCCAGTACTAACTGGGTTGTGGAGGTCAGATAGGCAGTAACTCCATGTAAAATACTGGTATTCCGTTGCATCTGGTTAGACTGGAAGCTGTCCCCAATGTAGTTGGGAAAAGGTCAGGCAGATGATGAATAGTATATGATTCTATTTGTATGGTCCTTGTTAGCCGGATTGCTGAAATAGTATCAGTAATCCTATTTTTTCTATTGTGAAAATTGTGGGGTCAGCCATATTTGTTCGCAAAAACCAAAATGCAATACAACAATCTTAACTCAATCTCCCACAGCATAAAATCATCAGGTATTCGGAGGCAGCCGGCCCTCTTCAGCGAGCTTCGGTGAGTTCCTTCTACCTTTCCCGTTAGATACAGCCCACTTGCCCATCAAATAGAATCATTCTTTAACATTTTTATTAAGAGTTGTAATGGGAGACATACTGTCTCCGCTATTGAGTTGGCTTACCTGAAGACTGAGGTATAAATGATTCTCCCGCCGAACATTTTTAACACAAACCTCGCCTTTAGCCAACTCAACAGCTAGCGAATCTAGCGATATATAACTATGAAAGGACAATAACTAGGATTTGCATCGATTAATTTTTTGTTCATTCATTGATTTGCCTTTTTGTGGAAGACTTTTGATGAACTGAGACTGGAAGCCGACCCCAACATATTTGGGAAAAGGCTAGGCAGATTATGATAGTTTATTTGTTGTATAATTTATAGGTAGTAGGTAAAGCTAGTTCTAGTTATGTAAAGCCTCGTTTATTATGTTTTGAGTTAAGTGCCCAGTTAATTAGTAACCAGCACAAAATATTATACGTAGGTAGTAATTTTCTCGTATTGTACTTTGTCCTCGTTTACATACTTATTATTTATGTTCGTTTTATTGTGTACATCATTATTATCCAATTGGACTGATTTTCAAGGATGGAGCGAACTGCGCACTATCTTACTTAAAAATACACACATAATATCACACCTGCAATCCCCGGATGTGTCTTGATGTACTATATACATATTATACATCAAACAAGACATTACAAGACAAACAAGACATTTTATGTGTGCATAAGTAATACATTTTTTTTATGACGTCACTATTTAGACCAACCTGGATACCTAACCTTACGGTCCGCTCAAACTGGACGGACCGGACTGCGGACAACGGACAGATAATGTACCTTCTACAAAATCTGTCTGGTCCGTTTCTAGTCCTCTCGGTTTAACCGCATCTTAAATGAGATAAATCTCTGCTCCAGACTGTCCCTGAAGAGATTAATTTGTCAACCCTAAAATGTTCAACGAAATCAATACTTTACCTAAATATGTCCCACTAAATCCTTGAAGCTTAAACTTAAGAGTGGACGACGAATAACTACAGTTAAAGTGTATTTAAGGGGCCGTCTCTACGAGCGAGAGAATCGCGGCGATATTATCGTCCTTGCCACGTTTTTCTATACACTCTCTTTAGGGCCGTCTCTACAAGCGAGAGAATCGCGGCGTTATTATCGTCCTTGCCACGTTTTTCTATACACTATCTTTTGGGCCATCTCCACGAGCGAGAGAATCGCGGCGATATTTTCTTATAGAAAAACGCTGAATCGCCGCGATTCGTTCGCTCGTGGAGGTGGCCCAAGTATGATATTCTTCGTACAGTGTTCATAATATTAAAAGTGAAGGAAACATCTGATCTGTAGTAGGGAAACGTCGCACGGATGCACCTGGAGAGATGGGCAAGAATCGTCACACACTGGACGCCTGAGGCTGGATACAGAAATTCACAGGATAAAGAACGGGGAGGTCATTGCCCAGCAGTGGGACTCGACGCAGGCTAGTAAAAAAAAATTAAAATAAATAAATTGTTACAACGGCTTTTCCCCGATTAAAATGTAGGTACTCGTACATATAAAGAAAGAAAGAAAAATATTTATTTGGGACAAACAGGAACTACAAAAATAATAATTTAAAAAAAATCGAAAACTAGATAGGAGCCTTTTTGGCCTCGCACAGGCCTTCTTTTTATTATTTATAATAAAAAGAAGGCCTGTGCGAGGCCAAAAAGGCTCCTATCTCATATTGACATTAAATTAAGAGCGGGCCTAACGCCAGGATAAATTTTGATTTCCCCCGCGCGTCTCGCTACACCCGCATATAACAAACACGGGCGGCCGCGGCGGCGACGCGCGAAGCGTGGGACGAAGCTTGCGTAGTGTAGCGGGTAGGGCGTAGTATATGCAAGCAACACAGTTAAATAAAGCCACTTTTTTTTCTTAATTTTTTTTGTATTCATTTTTTAACACCTTCTATACAATACATTCCTATGTTGTTTGTATGTCGTGAAATAAAAGTTTCGACTTTTGAGTACTCCATTTGATCTTAATTTTTTTCTCCATTTCGTTTTATCATCACGCCTGTTATTTTGACGACCCGATTAGCGCAGCGGTAGTGAGGCTGGCTTACATTCTTAGGGTCCCGGGTTCGAATCCCGGTCGGAGCAAATGTTTGAGTGATGAGCATGGACATTTGTTTCCGAGTCATGGATGTTTATATGTATGTATAATATGTATGTATTTACAAACAAAAAGTATCTATGTAGTATATCAACTATCTGGTGTCCACGACACAAGCCTCGTTGCTTAGTGTGGCACTAGATGGCGCTGTGTGTAATGTCCAGCAATATTTATTTATTTATTTATACTTGAAGGTGGTTTTTTTTTGTTTTTTTGGCCCATGAGTGCCATACGCTCGACAACATAAACAAACACATATTAATTAATGTCTACAATTTTTGCCCAAATACCAACTAAAAAGAAAATGTTATATTATAAATACATTAAAAACGATAACAAAAAGTAAAATGATGAAATAATAAAATAAATAACATTCGATTTTTTAATAACT
The DNA here is from genome assembly GCA_905147715.2 of Xestia xanthographa. Classification (NCBI taxonomy): domain Eukaryota; kingdom Metazoa; phylum Arthropoda; class Insecta; order Lepidoptera; family Noctuidae; genus Xestia; species Xestia xanthographa. Next base: position 6,093,106 of record LR990660.1, on the reverse strand, counting down.
TATAAAATTTATAATTACTGTGACCATTATTATGAGCAAAAAGGCATTCATAAACACCAAACATGACAAAATCGAGAAATGTATAAAATTGATAACCATAATAAAATTGAGGACATACCGTACAATAAGAATCAATAATAAAAGTAAAAATAATAGAATGTATAAAATTTATGACATTGGTAAAATTGAATAGGTAACGAATAAAAATTGATGAAATTAAAAAAAAAATAAAGATAATATATTGATAACTATGCTAATATTTAAAAATGCATAAGATTGTATTAATGATACCTATACATGATATATACCTAATTGATAAAAACATTGATGAAAATTGTTTTAAATTGATACATCAAGACACAATAACAAAAATTATAGAATGTGTAAAATTAATAACATTGGTAGAATAAATATTTATAAAATACTGTGCCCGTTAATAAAAAGAACAAAAAGGCAATAATAATAAAAAGCACAAAAGATAAAATCGAAAATTTTATAAAATTGATAACAAAAATAAATTTGATGACATACACTAAGAATCAGAAACAAAAAGTAAAAATGGAGGAATGTGTAAAATTTATGAGCTCAAAATTAAAATCCCAGGCGGCCAGAACATTTTTGGTTTTCAATCATGGGTGTCGTTTTCATAGTTTTTGGGGTAGCTGAATACAAAAATGAGGTCAATTTTGACCTCATTTTCGTATTCAGCGACCCCAAAAGGCAAGATGGTGCCGGGAAAAAAATGTGGTTTTTCCATCATGGGTGTCATTTTTATGGTTAACGTGGTCACCGATAACGAAAATGAGATCAAAATGAAAATCCAAGGTGGCGCCCAAAAAAACTTATTTTTGCGTCAACCCCGAAAACCATGAAAACGACACCCATGACGGAAAATCAATAATTTTCCTGGGCTCCATCTTGAATTGTCATTTTGACCCCAATTTTTGTAATCAGCGTCCTCGAAAACCATGAAAACGACACCGATGACGGAAAAACCAAAAATTTTCCTGGGCGCCATCTTGGATTTACATTTTGACCTCATTTTCGTAATCAGTTTCCTCGAAAACCATGAAAATGACACCCATGACGTAAAATCAAAAATTTATGCCGGTGCCATCTTGGATTTTCATTTTGACTTCATTTTCGTTATCAGTGACCCTAAAAACCATAAAAACGACACCGATGACAGAAAAACCAAAAAATTTTTTTGGCACCATCTTGAATTTTCATTTTGACCTCATTTTCGTTATCCGCAGTGATAGGAATAGGTAGTGCTTATTAGCCTAAACTTCGAAGAACAGAGACAAGAATCGGAGACTTCCTTAGACCACAGAATAGATAATAGTACTTGCTTAGACTGTATTTTTTTCCGGGACATCACGTAAGTACCTACATCAAAAATTAATGTTATTTGGAATAAGTAATTGGTCTATGTTTACCTAAAGTTTGCGACTAGACATAACATAACACAGTCGTTACAACCATCAAAATTTCTGAAAGTTTTCTTTTTTTAAGAACATTTTGGAAACGACTTCTTCGTCAAGGAGTCATAAAACTATGATACGCTATCTTTGTCAAGGAGCCGTACACGTTTTGAAGTAAATATCTACTTTCTAGCTCACTCTCGGTCGCGTTTGTTGAAATTTCTAAAGTTCAAGTGATTTATTATTTCAAAAACAAAAGGTATTTGGATTTTATCTTACTAAAATATATTTCTGAAGTATATTTCAAAATTCTAAAATAATAGCCGGGTTACATTGTTTAGTAACACACTTAAACTTTAAAAACATCATTTAATCTTTATTGCAACGAAAGCACAATGGGCGGACTTTTATGGCTGCGCATTTAGTTATCTACTCTTAGAATTTACAAAAAAAAACTCGTCGTGGTTGCATAATAAAATATAGTCTAAGGAAGTCTCCGATTCTTTTCTCTGTTCTTCTTCGAAGTTTAGACTAATAAGCACTACCTATTCCTATCACTGGTTATCAGTGACCACGTAAACCATGAAAAAGACACCCATGACGGAAAATCTAAAATTTTCCTCGGCGCCATCTTGGATTTTCATTTTGACCTCATTTTCGTTATCAGTGACCACGTAAACCATGAAAACGACACCCATGATGAAAAAACCTAAAAATTTCATCAGTGCCATCTTGGATTTTTATTTTGACTTCATTTTCGTTATCAGCGACTCCGAAACCATGAAAATGTCACCCACGACAGAAAAACCAAAAAAACAACTTAAAGTATAAATAACAGGCGTGAATGTTTACAGAGTGAACCTCAGTGGCCATTAAGTCGCGCAAAAGTCCAGTCGCGCAAGTGTCTTTCGCGCAAGTTTCTTGATACCTACTACCTACCTACTACCTACCTACTACCTACCTACTACCTACCTACTACCTACCTACTACCTACCTACTACCTACCTACTACCTACCTACTACCTACCTACTACCTACCTACTACCTACCTACTACCTACCTACTACCTACCTACTACCTACCTACTACCTACCTACTACCTACCTACTACCTACCTACTACCTACCTACTACCTACCTACTACCTACCTACTACCTACCTACTACCTACCTACTACCTACCTACTACCTACCTACTACCTACCTACTACCTACCTACTACCTACCTACTACCTACCTACTACCTACCTACTACCTACCTACTACCTACCTACTACCTACCTACTACCTACCTACTACCTACCTACTACCTACCTACTACCTACCTACTACCTACCTACCTACTACCTACCTACTACCTACCTACTACCTACCTACTACCTACCTACTACCTACCTACTACCTACCTACTACCTACCTACTACCTACCTACTACCTACCTACTACCTACCTACTACCTACCTACTACCTACCTACTACCTACCTACTACCTACCTACTACCTACCTACTACCTACCTACTACCTACCTACTACCTACCTACTACCTACCTACTACCTACCTACTACCTACCTACTACCTACCTACTACCTACCTACTACCTACCTACTACCTACCTACTACCTACCTACTACCTACCTACTACCTACCTACTACCTACCTACTACCTACCTACTACCTACCTACTACCTACCTACTACCTACCTACTACCTACCTACTACCTACCTACTACCTACCTACTACCTACCTACTACCTACCTACTACCTACCTACTACCTACCTACTACCTACCTACTACCTACCTACTACCTACCTACTACCTACCTACTACCTACCTACTACCTACCTACTACCTACCTACTACCTACCTACTACCTACCTACTACCTACCTACTACCTACCTACTACCTACCTACTACCTACCTACTACCTACCTACTACCTACCTACTACCTACCTACTACCTACCTACTACCTACCTACTACCTACCTACCGGTTAATTCGGACGGGTTGTATATATTTAAAATAATTTCGGACAAAAACAATGCACATAAATCAATCATCCGTTTATTTTGCGTTTACTATGAGCTTATGCACGTAAAAAATACATAGTACCTTCGACTTCGGCAATCAGCCATCATTTGAGTCTTCAACTGTTTTAGTTATCGCTTTTCAATTGTATTTTTCTTGTTACCCATGTTACACAAAAAAAAAAAAATGATTCAATGATATTATTAATGGCGAATTGGCGCGGAGCAAAGTGACATAGACTACCCGTCTCAACAGAGCGAGGGCAACTGATCGGCGAGTGATCGGTGAAACAAACTGATGTCTCAAGCTCGCGTCACGCGGGACGGAAGACTGCGTATTGCGCGGAATAAAAATGTAGTAAGCGCCAAATGCTTTGAGTCTGTTATCTCTTAAAATAGAAAATATTTTGAAAAAATGCCAATGTCAGCTATAGGTTATACATGAGTGACAATATTTATCAAGTTTATGGTTCAGTAACATGCACCAAAATAGAATAAAAACCAAAAATGTTGAAAATTAGAGGTAACTTTGTGATGGTTTTCTATCGAGAAAATTTTATCCTATTATGTTTTTCGCTAATGTCAACCATCACATTCATAATAAAGTTTCTTGACATATACTTTTTTTCTAATTGGAACATGATTTACTACTCTAAAAATCTAATGAAAGATTGAAGATTTTGCTTTAGGCCCGCTCTTAAGATTTAAAACAAATTAGGCAATAAATAATTAGATACATACCGCAAATTAAACCCTTTACTACATAACATACGCCATTAAATTAAAAGATAAACTTCATTTCAGACCGTTATAGCATTTAATTTAGCTTGTTGTAGTCTGTGGGGACGTCGGCGTCGGATCCTAAATTAGTTTAAACCTGGGCCCACATCATACGCATGTTTAATTGGTTTTAATACGCAAATGAATTTGTCAAAGGTATAATAAAATGTTCAGTATGTATAAACTACTCTGAGATTCGTTAAAAACTGGATGTTCTAGTTGATACTGTTCTATTTTTGTCTTAACTACATGAGAGCCCAACGAATATTTTAATTCTGTATGTAAACACATCTTTGACCTAATAAAATTTCTTATTCTTATGAGATTACTTATGTCATGTATCCTAAAAACATTGCCTAATTGGCATGTCGGTTTTTCCATACAAACGCGAAAACTTATAACTTCACTATATTTTGGTAAGTCAAAAATTAAAAACTAAGGAACATTTGATATGATCTACCATCCGAAAAAAGAAAAGGTATTAAAATATCTCCAAAGCGTGTAGGATATGACGGAGATTCTAGGAAAATCGAGTTTCTGTTGTAACCAAACAGGAAAGCTTCAAGAGCGTATTATAAGTAGGAAGTAGGTCGTCGTAATATGTTCACAAAATATTGTGGTACACACAATATTTTGTGAACATATTACGACGACAGGGAATTTGATATCAAAAAGCTGTATCGGTCTGTGACTATTTGTTTCAATTTTAAAACGATTCCGATGTTTACCGATACTTTTATCAATAGCAATCGCAATTACGTCAGCTTTTTTAAAACGTTCAATTGGACGATAGCGTACGCCGTACAGTATCTATGTACACACTTTTAATCACAGTAATGCACTGTACAGCCGAGTACAACCGTTAAAATAATGAAATCGTTTAAATTGAAAGCTCCAGCGAGTTTTTCAACGAGTAATTACGTACAAACTGCAACCGATGACAGGGTGGTACTGGTGAGCGCAAAAGTGCTTCACTATCCTTTTTCCCCGGGAATGAAAATAGACTAACGAACTACCGGCTCTGATTTGTGGAACTGTTTTCGGAAAAATGTGTTCATATTTCTCGTTTTTCTTTTGACGGTTTTATTCCGTAGCGTTTTTTCTTTTTATTCTGCGTTATGGTTTCTGGCTTTTTGAAGTTAAAATCTACTATACTTCGGTATATTTGAATTGGGCAAAAGATTTTCTTTGTATCATTTTTAGTCGATGTTTTAGTAAACTCAAGATTTTTTTTACCGTGAAGCAAGCAAAAACTACAGAAGTCACCTGCTAAGATTCTTACAGTTTCCTTTCACCCGTCAACGTTCATACATTACCCTTTTAGTTTAGTGACAACGCAAAAAAATACAATTCGTCCGTAATTATACAACTTTATCTACTTAATGAAAATATCGAAACGTTCAATTAATTTAATTTATTACAAACATATTTACTATTTAGGTACACTCCACATGAAGTAGATTTGTTTTGATTGCCTACATTACGTGCTGAATGGTAAATTATAGTATATTAACCTTATTTTATGTTTGCAATTCGGCTGTTACAAAGGCCATTGGCTAACGATAATTTCGACAAAAGTGTGTGTATCGGATATGTTACAATTTGAATGTGTAATGAACTGTGTAGCAAAGGTATTTGGTGGAATATTTATGGTAAGCGAAAAATGTTACGGAATTTATTGGCGAGTACAAAACACAGAGGTATGAACGTTATAATTATACGTACGGTTTAAGTTATAAATGGGTATATATTATTACCGGTAAGTCCAAAAACGTAATCTATTTGGTAGACCTAGTATTTTACCCATCTCAGCTCGCACAGATTAGCCACAGTTCTATCATACCTAGGTTACCCTAACAAAAAATACTTCAGTTTTAATTACATTGAAATTAACGAAAACTTATTAGCGAAAAGATTGCGTAAAGCCTTTTAGTTTAACCGTAGAATATTCAGTTCATTTTTACACCCATTTTAAGCCGTAACATAATATTAAAAAACCGAGGACAACAAGACATTAATCTAACCGAAGGCCCATAAACCCATTGATTTTTTAAAACGCTAAGCACTTTAGTTATTAACTGTAGTAGTCTAGCCCGTACCCGCAGCACTTTCAATTTACTTATTGTCTTTTAAAACAATATGTTATTTACGTTCCTTCATCTCTTGTTTGTTCATTTTTTTTTATTTCATCCCCAAAGCAGTGCGATAGCTTTATTATTTAATTCCTTTGAAGCATGCTTTGAAGTTGTGTTTGTGTGGTCTTGCTTTTAAATTTTTGAAAAAAGAATCAAATCAATTCTGAATGAAAACTTTTTTTATTTTTATGGTCTTTCTTTTACCGCAAGAAATGGAAAAGGTTTATATATAACCTACCTTATATATAAAGGTTTATTTCCATTTATTGCAGCTATAATAAAAGCTGTGTTTGACATATATGTCAAACACAGCTTTTATTATACTTAGCTGCGTTTACACGCTACGATTTTAGAGCTACCTACTAAAAAGGTTCAACATTTTTGCTATGACTTTCGGTACCTATACTGTAGCATGGTTCTAGCCCTTCAATGACTGTTTGTGAAACTGTTCGTGGAAATTGTAGGTATGTAAAAAAAAGATGGCGGTTTTGATCGTACTACTACGACCAATACTTGTATGACCTATAGGTAAGTAGGTAGTTGTTCCGGGGTGGCTGTTTGTGTATGTGAGTTTAAATGTTTGTAAACGCAACCCACGATACAGGAGAAATTCCTGATTCGTGAATGTTCCTATTTTTTAAATTATGCCCAGTTAAAAATAAAAACGATCACTGTATCACTGTATCAAACATTGAACGAACCAATACCTCAACATCGATCGAACGCATTCCAATTTTAAAACTTTTAATATTTTCACCCGCAATGAACTTTTAGCTGCGTCAATATGGCAGCCATTTTGAAACGGCGGGAAAGTTGCACTGACAGCCTGGTAAAACGAGACTCGGGGTACTCTAACAAGTTTATTTTCTTTTCATGACATTGCATAGGGATAATTTATTAAAATACCTTTGAGTTATCGACAGGCAAAGTTTTAAAGCTAAGAACCTAATTGAAAAATATTCATATTTTACTAATAAATTCTGAAGATACAGAGAAGTTATTACTTGTACTAAAGTAAATATTGTCCATATTATTGTAAATTACCTAAGTTAAAATAGTATATTTTGTATATAGCTTTTTACATTGGTACTTACCAATAATATTAATATTATATAATATGATTATTAAATCAATTAATGTTATCTCAAATCGCCTGAAACACAGGATTACCTAGATCAGACTCAAAGCATGGGTGAACTTTTAAGAAAAACTGTAAACTTATACCTTATATTTTTTTAATAAAAATATATTATTATTATTATATTATTTGCAGCAGTTTTGAGCAGTCATGGAAGACACCACTATTGAGTTGGCTATTCTGAAGGTATACATTATTTCGCCATAGGACATTTATTTTTATTTTTTGGTGACGCTTTAGTTTTCTTACATTGATTTTGCCTTTTTGTGGAAGACTTTTGAAAAGAATCTTGATACATTTGCACAACAAAATATCAAAAAGCGGACACAATTTTCCGCAAAGTTCTTATCGATCGATCAATTACTTACTTGCCGTGTGTCGGTTCGATGCTCCGACGAGATGCATTTGTAGCACATGTCCTATGTCCAATATAACTGTAATGTATCTACCACAGAGTACAGATACACCTCTGGCTGCTAGACGGGGTATCGTCAACATTTGCAGCACAAATCAAGCGTGACAACATTTACTCACACTCGTCATTGCCTATTGTTCTCAACATTTTAGGGCCGGGTTTAAGTGAAACCAGATGCAGATGAATACCAGTATTTTGTATGGAACGACTGCCTATCTGACCTCCACATGTCAGTCACTTTGTAATACAATACCCGTCATTTGATGATTTCCCATCCGAAAAAAAAAAAAAAAGAAAAGGCCCCGAGTGGGACCCGTACCGAACTTTATGGTTAATCGCACTACGACAGAAAAATATAAAATGAGTGAATAGAAGCCCGTAAAATAAATTTGGCGCACAATGCAGTTGAAGCGCCGCCTTAGGGCTGAACCTCATCTGGCAGCACGGAATCGCATTTTTCCATGCTCGTATCTTTTTCTATCGCCCAGAACCGTCATTTGTTAGAGCGAGATACAGAGCGTGCGCCCGATAGCATCGGTGATGCTGCCGCGTGCGATAGCATTCCCGTTCTAGCAAATTATGGTTCTGAGCGACAGAAAAGGATAGGACCACGGAAAAGTGCGATTCCATGCTGCCAGATGAGGTTCAACGCTTATTAGTCAGTGTTAAGTTTTTTCCACCAATAATTTCCCAGTAGCAGCCAAGGAGTCTATTACATGAGACACTCGAAACATAACTGGCAAAATATATACGTGCACACCTTTCCTTAACACTATGTGGATTACAGGTATGACGAATTTCATTAGTACTGTCATCTCTAAACTCTGCAGACAGTTCCATACTCTATGGTCATCACTTCAATTTCTCAGGGCAATCAGAGCGAGACAGATGTATCCATAGATAGTCTGTCTCAATACCGTGCGAACTTATTAGAGAAATTATAGAGAGTATCAGCGCCAGATAGGAAGTTGTAATAAGAAATTACTAGGGTAATAGCTCTAAGATATCCGGTTATAAACACGACATATAACCACGCTTGTGTTCTCAAGGAAGTAAGTAGAGGGTTATAAGTAGAGATGCAACGAATATTCGGCAACTATTCGGTATTCGGCCTATTCGGCCAGTTTTTTCAGTATTCGGTATTCGGCCGAATAGTAAGTAGTATTCGGCCGAATACCGAATACATAAAAAAGTAGCAAATATCTTATAAAAGGAAATAAAAAAAGCAATTTAATCGAAACATTTAATTATATTATTTTATTAATATTCGGTATTCGGCTGAGAGCGCCGCCGAATATTCGGTATTCGGTATTCGGCCAAATCACTATTCGTTGCATCTCTAGTTATAAGTGGTGTGTGGAGTCCTAATGCGGGGAATATATAGACATTTGTTGGGCCTTAATTCAGAATTGATGTATTTCTTGACTGTAAATATGTGACATTCGCCTGTTTAACGAAGGGCAGAGGTGTACGTAGTAGGTACACCAAGATCTCGCCATTTATGTTTAAGTCCAATATACAAGGGACGACCCTATTACCATGAACCGCGCGCATATCCAGACTCCCTGGCTGCTATTGATAAATTCCTGATAGTAAAAGCCAAAACATTTTGTCCAAACTCGAAATCAAAACCAGGACCTAGCGAACACAAATCAAACGAGCCAGCCATTCAAAATAAAACACAATAAAGCCACAGTGCCATTCAAACTTTCATAAAAATTGCCCACTTTGACGAATCGACACCAAATTGATTCATCTTATTGTCATGACGGCCGCGCGATGCGTGCTCTTGCGCAACAAATGGCGATACAATGGCGAACAGCCGAACACTTTCTCTAAATTGCTTCGGGTCAACGCACGAAGTTCCGCCGTCGGAGATAAAGCACCCACACACTCGTGACAATAGAAGATTAGCTGGTAGCTACTAACAACTACTTGGGTACTTGCCCTGTCGTAGTTTGCTGGACAAAATTTCAGAAAATCCTAGGATCAGTGATCATATCTTAAATAAACATAATAATTATGGTGTTAGACCTCCTAGTTAAATAATAACAGCCACACGAGTCGATCTCCAAGGTTAAGTAACACTAACCGATGGATGGATGGATTGGTGACCATCCTTTACATACAGAGTTCCCTCCGTTCACGGAAAGCACGTTAAGCCGTTGGCTGTCATTTTGTATATGTTTGACAGTCGTTACAAGGAGTCAGAAGGGGTATAACTGCGTTGTGGAGAGGTCAGATAGGCAGTCGCGTCATTAATAAAGTATTGGTATTCAGCACCATGAGGATACGAATCCCAAGATTGTTTAAAAAAGGGTAAGCATTGTAATAAAGCTTTTAAACTTCGAATTCAGGTTTTATTTACTGACAACGCTAGTGCTGTTGTCAAGCTACTTGGCTACTTTCCCTTGCCATTTATGACCTTCAGAAAACCTTTAAAGGACCTCTTTCTTATGGGCCTATACTCCTTCAAATGGCTTAGCATGATCCTCCGTTACGCCTAAAATACTGCAGCATTAATTTTCAACTATATATTATTATATGGTAAATTTGAGGATAAATGCTAAGTAGTATGTGTGACGAAAACACGATTCCATAAACTTTTCTCGATAGAAAAAAAATCCAAAGTTACCTCCAAATCGAACAATAAACCGCTGGTCAAAAAGTACTTCAAATTAGATCATGAAACTTTGCATACTAACGAAGAACTAACTTTAAAGCAGTTCTTATGTGTTTTAGTCCAATCAATAGATTTTGTGTAAATCGCAAAAAACACTCCTTTTGCACTATTCGGCCGCAGTGACTGACGTAACAACTGCTTTGTAGTGCAAGCTGACTAGAACTTTATTCTAACAGTATTTCAAACAAAGTTTGAACCACTACAAATAGAGTAGCTAATTTTAGGGTTAGAAGGGCCTTAAGCTCAGTCATGGTGACTTTGGTAACTTACGGGTTTTAGGTAGGATATATTAACTTTGTGTGCTGCTCTCAAAGTGGTAAAAGAAAACATCGTGAGGAAATCAGCAAAAATATCGGTAACCTCGAAGACATGTTGCTTATACGAGTATAAAACCGCATTCATAAATCCAATAACGGATATCTTGAGTAGGTATCTCGCGTATAGCCATCTTAAGAAAGATCTAAGGTAATAAAGTACTTACATTGTTAAAGTAATAGTGTATGAGAATAAAATGGAACAGCTTTATTTCTCACAACAATGCAAGTTTCGTCATTTATTCTCTCATCTTGAGCAGTCGACTTTGTATTGCTATGAGTAAAATTGAGATATCACCTAACGCCATTTTCACTAACATAAGCCGCAATATGAATCTTTCTTCTCTATCGTGTGGTTTAGTTAGTGCCTAACTTGTGGTGTCAGTTTTTATACCGCCTATTAGGGCCTCTGTGTTGGCTTTACATGCCGTCAGGACATATCTCTCATGCATGCTGGTTTCCTCACGAAGTTTTCCTTCACCGAAGCAAGTGATAATTATACAATACGCACATGAATCTGAAAATCAGAGGTGCGTGCCTTTTTTTTTCGGATGAGAATTCATCAAATGACTCCTCCCGCTCTGGGCGGAGCAGGAGGGAGTGTCAGACTTTTACTGACTAAAACCCATCCATGTTCCTTCATCGCCGTTTGTGTTCCGGGGCGACGGTATGTCTTTCGAACAGTCCCGCAACCCCGGCAGGCATCGGTCCTTACGGACCCCTTCCTATTGCTGAGTCTCTTTGAGGCGCGCGTGGAACACTCCTGCGCCGTCGACACGGCCTGTCGTCATGAGACGGACGGACGGCGAGCTAGCCCATAGCCCACCGTCCACAGGCCCGCGAGAGGTGCCTTAGGTTCGAACTCGAGGCCTATGGCTTGGCAATACGATGGTCACACCACTATAGGCCTAACTAAGCTATCACTGCAATATGAATGAGTGCCTATTACGTAAAAGCGCGCCGTTGGATTTTCAGCAATTGACGCTAACCTAGAAGTTAATTTAACTGTCGCGTTTTGTCGAGAAAATGTACTGAAAAAATGTCCTGAAAAAACAGGAACGAATTTTAAATAGTTTTAAATTATTTTTGCTCCGATTACCAATTTTGCAGGCGAATCACCGTGTAAAATAAGCATACAAATTGTATGTTGCATGGCTGTGTATAATTGCCGGGAAATACGTTTTACAACCATGCGATTGTTCACGCGTTGAGATGAAACAAAAACTGGTACTAACATCAGTTCAGGTACAAATTGCATTTCATATCAATGGTTTGTACTAAGATACTAGTGCAAAAATATGTCATCATAATCCAGCCTTTTTTCAAATATGCTGGGATCAAGCTTACAGTCTAACCGGGTGCAGCTAAATACCAGTATTTTACATGGAGCGACTACCTATCTGATCTCCACAATCCAGTTAGTACTGGGTAATACGATACCCCTTACTAAGACTGGTTGTCAGACTTTTTGGGCCACCGACTACCTGTCACGACTGTCAAAGATCTACAAATGACAGCCGGGACCAGCGGCTTAACGTGCTTGGTGCACGGTGGAACTTGGTACAGTTGGTCATTGACCCACCTACTTTTATTAAACTTCTTAACTTTGAAAACCAAAAATAAGCCTGTTCAAGTCTGGAATCGTCATCTATCGTGATCTTCAACATTTTTTGTACCTAATGAAAAACGATACATGGTTTATTTGTTAGGTTGTTTATATGGTTTATATTAGGGAAAGGGCAATGACCACTATTCTCATCTTAACTGGCACCAACTATAGTATGTAGGGAATGGGTGGTCACTGGTCACCCATCCATGAAACAACCTAGGCAAGCGTCGCTTAACCTAAAGAGTGGCTGTTATTATTTAGCCACGAGCTTCTGTGCAACAGCTGTAGTGCTAACATAAATTGTCTCCACAGAAAAGCGGTAAATTCGTACACAATTTACGAGATCACTACAAACCATCGACATAAGCTCAAGCACCTAATTTTACGGTTGAAGTAAGTTTTTTTCAATAAAGTCAATCTTGTGAGTCAGCGGGGTACCAATAAGAACCTCTCGCCTTTTTGTCTTTACAAGGAGATGATTTATTTAAAGACAAAACCTTCTTCTATAATTCTACGAGTATACTAATATTATAAAGAGGAAAGATTTTGTATTTTTGTATGTAACGAAAAAACTTAAAAACTACTGGACCGATGTGAAAAAATCTTTCAGCAATGGATAGCTACATTATCAGAGAGTAACATAGGCTATAATTTTATCCCCGTAATTCCACGGGAACGGGAACTACGCGGGTGAAACCGCGTGACGTCCGCTAGTATTATATATTTTCTTAATACATACACGGTGTAAACCCTTTACAAGGCCGGCTACGCAAAAACTGTTGCTGTAAAAACAAAAAAAAGTGAAAAATAACTTTAGCTTCAGAAGTCGGTGACCTTTTTTGATTCATTTAGTTTTTTTTTGTCACCGACTTCTGAAGCTAAAGTTATTTTTCACTTTTTTTTGTTTTGAAGTCGGTTTTTTTTTTTTTTATAAAAAGTTTTTTTATTTTTCCATTTTTAGTCGTAATAGCCTATACAAATATATGCTATGCATTTATTTTACATTGTTAACAATACATGTCATGGTAATAGGCTTATCCCCAATTAATGGAACTTAACATATCTAAACTATCGAAATTTACGTGTATTGTACACATCTGCGTACCCCTCAGAGCATACAGGCGTGATGTTACGTCATGATGTTGTATAAACAATAAACATCCAAGCGATTGCAAAAATCACGACCTATTTACCGTCTAGTTTTGAAGAGTTCCATTGTATATCTCCGAAGACCAGCATCAGATCTTCACCAAATTTAAATGCGACCATCTCAGGAGTATACTCTTTTGAATAAAAAAATAATTTTGAAAATCACTCCACAAATGGAGGAGAAATCGGTGAACATACATGAAATTATACCACACGACTGAAGTAAAAATTAAAATGGGACCACCTCAGGAGTATACTCTTTCAAGTAAAAAAAGAATTTTGAAAATCGGTCCACAAATGGGAGAGAAATCAGGTAAATTGTACACATCTGCGTACCCCCTCAGAGCATACAGGCGTGATGTTACGTCATGATATTGTATAAACAATGAACATCCAACCGATTGGAGCTATCACAACAGATTTGCCGTCCCTTTTTGAAGAGTTCTATTGTATATCTCCGAAGATCAGCATCAGATCTTCACCAAATTAAAATGGGACCACCTCAGGAGTATACTTTTTCAAATAAGAAAAGAATTTTGAGAATCGGTCCACAAATGGGAGAGAAATCAGGTAAATTGTACACTTCTGCGTACCCCCTCAGAGCATACAGGCGTGATGTTCCGTCATGATATTGTATAAACAATGAACATCCAACCGATTGGAGCTATCACAACAGATTTGCCGTCTCTTTTTGAAGAGTTCCATTGTATATCTCCGAAGGTCAGCATCAGATCTTCACCAAATTAAAATGGGACCACCTCAGGAGTGTACTCTATCAAATGAAAAAAGAATTTTGAAAATCGGTCCACAAATGGGAGAGAAATCAGGTAACATACATAAAAAAAAAAAAAATACATACACACGAACATATAACCTCCGCCTTTTTTGAAGTCGGTTAAAAACGACTTTTGGGGTGAAAAATCACGGTTTACGGACTCAATGTAACGCACTCAAAACATTATACTGATGGATGCATGGAAGCCATGGAGGTATAACTACAAGGTTCTTTGGTGTAGTCCAGATAAAAAAAATATCACAACGACGGGGAGAACAGTGTCTTTCTACTTCGTTAAGGGTCTTTAAACAGCCATTATACTAGCCCACTTCTGCCCCACTGCTGGGAAAGGGTCTCTTCTGACGGCACTGACCTGTAAATTACAAAAAAAACAGGGGAAAATAAAATGACCACCAAACTTTGTGACCACTAACATCTATCACCTAAAATATAAATTGATCAACAAATTTTGTAAATTGAGCATCAAATTTTAATGAGGTGATTGATGACAAACTAGTTTTGCCTAGGCCGACTTGGGGCACCCCGACACGGATGATTAGGTTAGAAGGGTATGGTGCCAAACCCTTCGTGGTTATTTTTTTATAAACCATGCAGAAGTAGGAGCCCTGCTTCGCGGGGCTCCGTCGACCGTGTCTCCCTCGACTCAGATGCAAGAGTTTAAAACAGTTCAATTTCTGGTGGTCATTATCTAAAAAAATAAATGTTTGGTTCTAATTTCACGATAAAATGGGGATTAATTTTGGTGATCATTTACGAATTTTGGCAATCAAGTCATTTTTTGCCGTTACATTTTGCTAAATCTGCAATGGTGGTTCGTTAATTGTATGCCAAAAAAACCTAAGAATTTGAATTTTGCGGGCTATCAATCACGACATATATTTGAACAGCAAGCTGCAATATAATGAACCCAACTAGCTCATACCGCTTCCTACTCGTAGCAAAACGTCACACACAGACAAGGCGTCACAAACTTACCACTCACAAGTCGGTCCCCATCTCAAAGTTAAGCATATTTCACGTAACCTTCGCCAATTTGTCACCTACGCTAGTTGAAACACTTAATTAAAGGGAGCTGGTAAATTATGGAGTTAAAGCAATGGGGTAACATAAACTTCAACCACACACTTTGTGTGTGAACTTAGAGTAGTTGAGACATAGTTGTGTGTGAGGTAGTTATAACATTAGTAGCTTTTGTCCCCGGCTTTGCTCGCTCTAAATTTCATTCAAACATAGCTTAGCATCACGCCTATAATCCCCGAAGAATAAGCAGAGATGTACCTAACAGTACACCTATGCAGCTATGTTAAAGTCCCATGTAGTTGGGAAGAACTTATTTCCATCTATCGGGCACAGCACAGATCTAGACTGTAGCCGCTACCGAGAAATTCCTATCAGGAAAAACCCAATAACACTTTGCCCGACTTGGGTATCGAACCTAGGACCTCTTGCTCAGCAGTCGCGCATTCGACCACTAGACCTAAGACGTAGACGGCAGGGAAGTTTATTCCTTCGCCGAATTATTATTAATAATTATGTAACAATAACAAATTGTTCGTGACAGACAGACAAGCCGTTTACTACTTGACTAACATAAGTTGAAACGCAGTGGAATTTGGAACTACGTTTAGGGTAGTTTGACACCTTGCCGGGGTTGGCGGGATTGTTCGAAAGCGATACCGTGGCCCCGGAACACAAAGGGCGATGAAGGAACATGGATGGGTTTTAGTCAGTAATAGTCTGACACTCCCTCCTGCTCCGCCCAGAGCAGGAGGAGTCATTTGATGATTTCCCATCCGAAAAAAAAAAAAAAACAAAAAAAAAGGGTACTTGACACCATACAACGATAATTCCAAGACACCAATGTCTAAAAAAAAAAAACTTTATTTTGGGCCTGAAAACCCGATTTATTTTCAATTAATTGCCGAATACCACTAAAAATCGTTTTAGTTGCTTTGAAATCAATAAATAGTTCAGTCATTGAGTTGACCAAACAGTGACGTCACAGCGTGCTATTGGCATACAAAATCTATAAGAGAACCGCGTTTTGACAGCTCTTAAAATGTACTATTAAATTAGATTTGACAGATGGTGACGTTTGTCTAAGCAAGCAGCGCCACCCATATGTCTCAAGTTCCACTTTCGCATTTATGTCATTATTATCTATCTATTCTCAAACCTTGCTTTTGGTTTTAAAGGATCATATCAAAGATCCCTAGATCCCTCCGTGCCTTTGAAATCACGTTATGCCTTCGTATCGTCCCATAATCGATGGGTGAGCTACTGAGCTCACACACACACGCACACATACAAGAAGAATATTAAAGTTTTCTTTCAAGAGGTCTATTCGTTGTCACTAAAATATATCTTAGCAACGTCTGTTCACTCAAATTCCCAAGCAAATAACCCAAAAATATCACTAACAAGAACGTTATCAACAAAATAACTTACTTCACCGAAATATTATCTTGAATATACAAAGTAAATAAATCTCGAAAATCTTATTAAAATGCCACTGAAAAAAGGTTCAAAGACCCCGTCTCAAGATTATAAGAACCTACAGATTATAAGAAACGATTTCGAATCCTCCAGAGTGGTGTAAACAAACTCAAGGAAAATAAGTCTTTTCAAATAAACAGTTGTTTATCTCAAGTCTTGTTTATGTCTATCATTTTATCGGTATTGTTGTAGTTAGGTTCATCATCTGCCTAAGCGTTTTCCCAACTATGGTATTGTTACGTCGTACTCGTACCTACAATTACAAGTAGGTAGGTAGGTAGTAGTTTAGGTAGGTACGTAGGACGAGTCTCGAATGATGTAGGTATAGGAATTGTCATTGTAATTTTGACCGAGGGCATAAGCACGGTAATAGGTACCTACTTCTTTCTTTTGTACAAGTTATGAAAGGACAATGACCGACTATGTAATTGTCTGGAACAGTTCGAGTAAGTCGTGGATCTTTCTAGAAGGGTTGGTCACCATATAAATAGCGGACATGTTTGCGGGAGCGGCAGTCTGATTTTGGCTACGCAACGAAGCGAATCGAAGTGAACTAGTAAGTGCGATATCTAAGCGAATAGTGATCAGTAGTGTATTTAGTGATTAATAAGTGTTTAATCGGTAGTAATTAATTTATTCTATACCCAGCTCGTAACAGTATTTTTGTAGTTAGGTTATTGGAGGCTATTCGCTGAAAATCAGGTTGGTTCAGAGGCAGGACAAAAATTAATCGGTTCCAATGTGTTTCCTTTTTCCACAAAGACTCTTAAAAGGTAATTTATTCAATATTGACTGCTTCATTGGTCTAATGGTCGAAATCGAGACTTCTGATCATGAGTTGTTTCCCGGGTCGGGCAAATTGCGTTATTGGGTTTTTCCATCAGGAATTTAATTTCTCAGTAGCAGTCAGCCTGGATTTTATGCCCGGTTGATGGTAATAGGCTCACTCCCTATTAGATGGGAGTTAATCATGACTGGCGAAATGTGTCTGTTTTTATTAGGTACACCTCTGCCTATCCCTTCATGGATTACAGGCGTGATGTTTAATCAATATTATGTAATACGTTTAATTAATGTCATAGCCGTGTGGTATCCGGCAGAGTAGAATAGAACCAACCCATTACACTCACGGGTGTCGTATAAGGCGACTAATGTCTGAGGCAGAACACCTTGCGCCTCCATAGACCTGAAAATGGGCAGCAGCGTTTTCTGTTAGTCTTTCATCACTGCGATCTCCAATCCGCCTGCCAAGCGTGGAGATTACGGCAAATTCCTCCCATCATGGGAGAGGCTTATGTCCAGCAGTGGACGTTATGGGCTGTTATAGTAGTAGTAGTAATGTCATAATTATGTCATGAAACATATGCTTCGATGCAGCATCTTCACTACATATTATAGTCCCCCGCCCTGCGCCGCGTCTGTCTGTCCCTCCCTATGTGTGCTTAGAACTTAAAAACTACGCAACGGATTTTGATGCGGGTTTTTTAAATAGATAAAGTGATTCAAGAGGAAGGTTTTAGTATATAATTGGCAAGCGGGCGAAGCCGCGGGCATTAGCTATTATTATTATATTTTATTTTAAAAAAATATAATTTTATTGAATTATCAGGAAATACGCAAGGGAACGTCTAGTCCCAAAACTTATTTTAAGGCGGTTCCCCGAGCAAGATTAGCAACTCTATTTGTGGTGGTTCGAACTTCGTTTGAAATACTGTTAGAATAAAGTTCTAACCAGCTTGCACTACGAAATGGTTGTTACGTCAGTCACTGCAGGCCGAATTGTGCGAAATGAGTGGTTTTTATTCTTTATAAAATCAAATTTACGTCTTTTGGAAAAAATAAAACGACAATTATGTTCATTATTAAATTGCCTATCTATTAGTATAAGTAGCAAATCAAAATAATGGTTACTTTACGAGGAGTAGCATTTTATAAATATTTATATTTCGTACAATATAACAATGCGTTCAGGGTGTTGATGGGGTTGCCGCGCTACTGCAGTGCTTCCGGCATGTTTGCAGAAGCGGGCATTGATGGCTTTCACGCCATCATGCGCAGGGTACGCGTCAGCCCCAACAGCATCCTGAAAACTATAGCTGACAGGTGGGACAGTCCCATACTGGGGCATTGGATGCGCCTACATGCCACTGTGGCGCATAATTAATAATTGTTTTGTTTTGTTCTTCGGGTAGATATAAGTACTAACACTAGTATATAAGTTGTGTGTTGTACTAAGCAAATGGACTTAGTCTGAATAAAAAGCATTTTATTTTATTTTTATTTTATAAATCATTATTTCTCATTTCTGTGTGAGGGTATTTATTAAACAATAAGCAACTTAAAAAAAAATATGAAACGACAATTTTGGAGTCAAGAATATGTAGTAATTTAATGTATTTTTTATTAGTTGGTATTTCTTTTGGATTTTACGTTAAGCCGTTGGTCCCGGCTGTCATATGTAGATCTTTGACAGTCGTTAGGTAGTCAGAGACCCAAAAAGTCTGACAACCAGTCTTACCAAGGGGTATCGTATTACCCGGTACTAACTGGGTTGTGGAGGTCAGATAGGCAGTCGCTCCATGTAAAATACTGGTATTCAGCTGCATCCGGTTAGACTGGAAGCCGACCCCAACATAGTTGGGAAAAGGCTAGGCAGATGATGATTTCTTTTGGATAAAGAGGAGTAGGCTCAAAAAAACTGCTCGCTCAAGGTCATTTGCTCGGGGAGCCGCCTTAACAGGATTTTTACCCGGTTTTTGGTAGTTTTTAGGGTTCCGTACCCAAAGGGTAAAAACGGAACCCTATTACTAAGACTTCGCTGTCTGTCCGTCTGTCCGTCTGTCCGTCTGTCCGTCACCAGGCTGTATCTCATGAACCGTGACAGCTAGACAGTTGAAATTTTCACAGATGATGTATTTCTGTTGCCGCTATAACAACAAATACTAAAAACAGAATAAAATTAATATTTAAGGGGGGCTCCCATACAACAAACGTGATTTTTTTTCCCTTTTTTTTTTTGCCGTCTAATGTTATATATAATGGTACGGAACCCTTCGTGCGCGAGTCCGACTCGCACTTGGCCGGTTTTTATCAATCCAGCACATTTTAAAATTTTCCTCCTTCGTTTTAGCTGATACAATGTCAATTTGTTTAGGTCTACATCAGCCTTACAGGTGTTGCCTCATTTACCGAGACGGAAACAAAACGAGCCGGTCAAGAAAACCCTTACCACAGTAGTATTATGATACAGTATTCCGACTTCATAGAAACGGACGAAACGCGAGCTATACCTACGCGCCTTGATCTAAGGGTGCACTTGGGGCGCAGACAGTCACGGCTGTACCGCAGTGTCGAACGGACGGTGTGTTGTTTTTTTAACAATAACCGCGCGATTTTTTCTCTAAAAATCAGTTAATATGACGAGTAGGAAATATTGTGCTGTTTTTGGTTGTATGAATTCGTCAATAACGCATCCAGACATAAGTTTTTTTAAATTACCTGGAAACTCTGAAAGGTAAGACTATAAAATAATTTTACTTACTAGTAGGTAGGTACATAATGTGTGTCTTTTTAATGGATAAGTATTTCCTTTTATCTCACGAGAAAAAAGGTGTTTGGATTAATAAATAAAGCGAATAGAGTAACGGAAAGTTATTGAGACGAGTGAAATAGGTAGTTATATGCGGTTCTGAATGAATCATGTAACGGTAGGTACCTACCTACTTACGCTTGTGTTAAAACATCGGTGCCTATACTTTAAAATTTAACAATAAAGCATTTCGTACGACTCAGTCGAGGCGCAAATATTTTTCAGTCGCAAATTTATAAGCCCGATTTGTTTTTCGAACAAAAACATGTTTTTTTAATTAAATCTACCAATAAAAAAACAACACGCATTTTTATTGAACACTTCCTATTCAATATACAAAGTATTTAATTTATTTATATAAAAAGGATATTTACAATCACAAAACTAAATAGAAACAGAAAGTAGGCAAATGTAATTACAATGCTGGAGACGGGCAGCCCTAACGCATGTTTACGTACCGCGCGGCTGTAGGCATTTATTTCTATCATGCGGCCGAGTTACACTACTGTATCATAATATTACCGTGCCCTTACGTAAGACGCTTCAAGAAGTAGTCGATCTATGTAGGGACATCTTACCTTTGCGATTTTGTAAAAAGGATGGACAGTAGTGTTATAATAAGAGATTTCAACTTGATTTGCATCACGTTTGTAGAGTTTGAGAGAAGCCGTGTGGTATCCGGCAGAGTAGAATAGAACCAACCCATTACACTCACGGGTGTCGTATAAGGCGACTAATGTCTGAGGCAGAACACCTTGCGCCTCCGTAGACCAGAGAATGGGCAGCAGCGTTTTCTGTTAGTCTTTCATCACTGCGATCTCCAATCCGCCTGCCAAGCGTGGAGATTACGGCAAATTCCTCCCATCATGGGAGAGGCTTATGTCCAGCAGTGGACGTTATGGGCTGTTGTTCGTTCGTTCGTTGTAGAGTTTTTTCTAGCAAGAATTTGATCCTGTATATCAGCATCATCTGCTCTCTACCCGTATTACTTGATTATCATTCGCTATTATTACTACTTACTTGATATTCACTGTTTTAGACTTTCACGGTTTTACTTACGGGATAATATCCGTGATTTTCTTTTGTTTCTCTGAGCTCTCGATATTTCGACGCTGTTGCAAGCATCATGATCGCGGGAATACTGAAGAGGTATGCGGGTGTGGCGAAAATTATTTATTATGAGCCAATAATATTATATTAAACAGACATGTTGTGAGCGCACAATCGTGTTGACACGAAAACGGGCCAATTGGCTTGTTTTGCCTTTATGCTTCACTGCGTGTATGTGAGCTGGCGCTGCCCCGCGTGGTCTGCGTCGGTGGTTTTGTAGGTGTTTATCATATCTGTTTATTAGAATATTATTGTTATGAGCAGACAAATCTGTCTACCCTCTAAATATCGGGAGCTCATAGAAACAAAAGAAACTCACGGATATTATCCCGTAAGTGTACTTGATATTGTTAAGAAATAAAATTGTTTTTCTGGCTGGACTCGTTCACGGATAGAATGCCACAGTATTGCCAAAATATAATATGTTTTATAGTCTACATAGAGTCTTAGAGGATTTCCATGCTAACAGAAGTTGTGCGTAGAAGCCAGTGTTAGTAGTTGATAAAGGCCTTTTATATTCGACGTTTTTCTTTTCCACTGAATATATTCTAAACTCATAAAAACTTGTTTACAGGTACAGAGGAGCTGGTGATTTAAAACACTGTTTATGTCAAACTAAAGGTAATAATTTTTATTCATCAATATGAGTGCCTTGGCCCGACCAGCGCTGTGATTTGAATGTGTGATACTACGTTGGATAATAAAATAAAATATAAATATACCAAAAAACTTTTAGATATTTTGTATTAATTGGGAAGTGAGAATTCTCACTTATTTAATACCATTGATATATTCAAAATATATTCCTTATCAATGATTATAATATAATATATATATTGCTGGACATTACACACAGCGCCATCTAGTGCCACACTAAGAAACGAGGCTTGTGTCGTGGACACCAGATAGTTGATATACTACATAGATACTTTTTGTTTGTAAATACATACTTATTATACATATAAACATCCATGACTCGGAAACAATTAATGTCCATGCTCTTCACACAAACATTTGCTCCAACCGGGATTCGAACCCAGGACCCTAAACACGAAAGGCAGCCACACTACCGCTGCGCCAATCGGGTCGTCAAATGATTAATACGAAACAATTATTAATTAAAAGAAAGCGATTACTTTCTGAGTGTTTCGTATTTAATTAAGTGTAATAAGTATGCACTTATTACGATAATTGAACAACCATATAGGTACTATCGAGGACACTCCCGCCTGACCACCACTAAGCTCATTTTTGCTTGCACTCGCAACATAAAAACGCTCTCTAGCCCCGCCCCGTTGACTTTGTGTAGAAAAAATGAATGAAAAGATACCGAATCGGCCGAGCGCATTGACGACGAACGCCAAACGAGAGTTATTGTTACTTTGCGCGCCAAAGTTGACGCTTTCCTAATAGGCCCAAACTTTAAGGGGGCGTGGTTCGGCGCCTCCGCATGATTTAAGCGAAAAAAAAAAAAAATGGTCAGGCGGAAAAGACCCCGATAATACTTAGACATTTAATCAGTAGATATCAAATGCGGAATTTCAAGCTATCCTAAGTAGTAAATACATCAAACAACACGAGTGTGACCATAATATTTCAAACCGATGCAATAATAAAACTTTGTAACCCAACGCGTTTCATGTGTCAACTAGGGATGCACTATTCTTGTAGTTGTATCGATGTTTTGAGTCGATACGGATCGCAAATTTACGATACGATTGTATCGAATGCATTTGATTCGATTTTCCAAATATCAAATCGTGACTACGTACTATCGCACTAAATCCCTCTAAGAATCTAATCTAAATTCGCTACCCCTTGGCATTAAAGAAGCAGAAAACAAAATGGCTTTCAAAAAAACAGTTCGGAAGCACTATTTGAAGCCAGACTAAATTGCTCACAAGCTAGTTATGGTAATTATTATGTGGTTTGTCGTATTTTTGGACTATTTGTATGTATTATAATATAGGTATATAAGTTTATTTAATTTTATCTGTATATGTGTATTAGTCTGTACTACATATAATACGACCCCAGTATAATACGAGTATGTTACACTTTCCCAGCACACTATCTGTTATGAATTGATTGGTATTTTTTAAATTATTTAATAGTATTATTGTTTTGATTTCACTTCGATGACATTTGTCCCTAACGGGCACAGAATATATATACTCTCTAACCACAGATTACTGTCTCTAACAAATCACAGATTATATATTATGTATGTCTGCGCCCGCGTCTCTGTTCGTCAGTGTTGCCTGCTTAGAGTATATATTACAGTAGTAATATACTCTAAGGTTGCCTGTGAAAGTCAACACAAAGTAGTGGTTACGTGGAGTGAAGATGTAATTTTATTTTCTCTATTTATTCTACACATATTTGTATTATTTTTTCGTTTACACTTTATGTATTTATTATTTATCCGTGTCTGACCGTGGCATCACTCTGTCTGGGCCCTATCAGAATACCAGCGCTGTGACGTTTTTTTTTTTTTAAATGTTACAGCATCATGCTGAGATAGGGGCCTTTTGGCCTCGTACAGGACCAATTTCATTTCATGTTTTTTTTTTTTTTTTTTTTCTCTTTGTTTATTTTTTTATTTTTACTATTCTAAGTACTGTTAATTTAACCATTTTTATTTGTGTTTTGTCCTGTGCGGGCTAATAAATGCTTTTTCTTTCTTTCTTTCTTTCTATATATGTATGTTTATCAATTTAATTTAACAAAATGGTATTTTTCTTATTTATTTTTTTGTACTCTATCACAATGCTGTCCTTTTTAACCCAAAGGTTGACTGGTAGAGAATGCCTTGTGGCATTAAGTCCGCCTATGTACCACTATGAAGTTTAAATAAATAAATAAACATTCCAGGAATTCTTTTGTATACCTAATCCTTCTGTGTCTTTTTATTTTAGAATTGACTGATCAAGCAATATTGGACATGAATGTTGTACGTTAAGATCCATTCATTTCGATACCGGTAATTTTGTATCGACCCAAGCATTGTAACATATCCAAAATATCGGAGTATCGCATGATGTTTTACCGATATTGTAAATTATTGGATCGGAACGTATATCACTAGTTTCCACTACGCAGTAACTACGTAATTAAACAGTACCACAATAAGCTGATATATCAGGAATTTCATCAAAATGACGTAATATGAAACGTGGAGTTTTAGTTGGCAGATAACATTGCTCGCTGTTTATTAATGTAGTTTGAGAATGAAAAGTTGCTAACGTAGGTATTCATTGCCTATGTGTTCGAAATGATGTGATACATTGATACATTATATGATACTATGTGTGTGATACATTTCTCGTGATGAAATAAGATTAATTATTAGTTATTTAGTTACTCCTTATAGAATTAGCTAAATACCAGTAAAAATCCCGTCAAAATCGGTCCAGCCGTTTCGGAAATTAGCCGGAACAAACAGACGGACAGATTTTTTTTTAATGTGTTTTTGTTAAGTACCCTAAATACTTATACTTATGCCTTCAGTAAAAAGCTCTTATTTTGATATTACAAACAGACACTTCAATTTTATTTATTAGATAGATGTACTTATAGATGAAGCACAGAAATATTGCTAATGTTAAAGTTTAGTAAAAGACCGGTCTTAATACGATATCCGACAAATATCCGATTTTTTTTTTAACACGGACAAAAAATTTGATACTTACCACGATTATAATTTCCATCGCTATAAAAATACCCAATTCAATCCCAAATCAATAAAAAAGAAACTTCCATGAAAAAGAAAAGTTCTGTTCCGTAACAATCACCCAAAACTTTCCACCAAAGATTGCCATTCCTCACTCCTCCTGGCTAACAGGGAAAATCAGCCAAAATGACATTGAAAGATTTAATGTGAACCTATCAAACGAAACTACCTAACTAACTCGTGATCCGAGTTTTCCGCTCAGAGTAAAAATAATTTTCCGGAAAAAGCAATCTAAGGGAAAAGTTTTTCCGTTAACGGAAATAGATATACGTCACGATTGGGGTACTGAAGGGACACATTCGTCATTGAGTAAATCCAGCGAGCCTTTGATAAGGTTGGCGGTGGGTTTGCGATTTTTTTGTCGAATCGCAGTGTCGTGTCGAGGATTTAGAGCTAGTATTTATTGCGTGTAAAAGTCTATTTCATTGTTTTTTTTTTTATAGAAAATAGATACTTAGTCATAAACTAAATCTAGAAATCAAAGTTATTCTTTCGTTTTGACATTATAACTGGTGGTAACATTATTCTAATTTGCGACTATAATAAAGTAGATCCTGTATTTTAATATGTATTCTTATCTTTTCATATTTTATGTGCACCAGGTGCGCACAACAATCAATTTACTTGTTGAATAAATTAGTTTCTGTGCGAAACAAAACTAGAAACAGAAAATAAAATGCTCTTTAAAATCAATTTACACATTAAACAAAACACCACAGGAATTAAACTCACTCATACTAATATTGCTCGCGGCTTTGAGCGCTTATGTTTGTTTACAAATTATCGTGAAAACCATATAGTCTAGGTTTAATTCTCATGTTTAGGCTATATTACCGCAAAGTTATCTTCATTCGTTCAGTAGTTTATCTGTAAAGGAGTGACATCCATTCATCACATAGGTATAAAAAGAAACACAGAGCACCAGCCACTACGATTCTTACACAATACACTCAAAAACACAGAACACCAGCCGCTACGATTCTCACACAATACACTCAAAAAAAACTTTTTTGCAAAAAAATAAAACCGACTTCAAAAAACACAAAAAAGTGAAAAATAACTTTAGCTTCAGAAGTCGGTGACCGGTGTTTGATTCATTTAGTTTTTTTAGTCACCGACTTCTGAAGCTAAAGTTATTTTTCACTTTTTTGTGTTTTTTGAAGTCGGTTTTATTTTTTTGCAAAAAAAGTTTTTTTTGAGTGATCATAAATCTCAGCGTAATCGGTGTACATACATTAAAAAAAAAACCAATCGAATTGAGAACCTCCTCCTTTTGGAAGTCGGTTAAAAACACAGAGCACCAGCCGCTACGATTCTTACACAATACACTGAAAAACGCAGACAAAAGTCGTACAGTCCGCCATCACCCCTCATTTGAAACAGACGGTTGGAAAGTAATACCACCGTATCATTCGCAACAATAAAGAGTATTTACAGAAAGCAGTATTAAGCCAACAAAATATTAAGGTTTCAAGGAATTTACGGATCTACCTATAGCAAACCTTTTTGGGTAATGTTGAAAGTCGTTCTGGATCATTTATTTCTTTTATGTCGATAGTACAATTTATTAGGGTCTCTATTTAAAAATAAAAAAAGTCTAGAATTCCTTTTCTGCGTGCTTTTTTAATCTGCTCTGTGTTATACCCCCGGAATCATCCACACGGTGGTCAGAAATTATCCCATTATCCCACTAGCACTAGTGGGATAATTAAATAAAAACGGACTCCGGGAGCACAAGGAGGAAAAGGACAACCAACGGCATGGTATAACCGCGTGCCGAATTTCATCGAAATACGTCAAGCCGTTAAGGCGAGAACGTACAGACGCTTCTTCACTAGAGCATAAATTTGCCTGAAATGTATCAATCCCAAATTCGATTTTAAAAGCACCATATAACAAACTAGCGGACGTCACGCGGTTTCACCCGCGTAGTTCCCGTTCCCGTGGGAGTACGGGGATAAGATATACCTAGTCTATGTTACTCGCTGATAATATAGTTATCCATTGCTGAAATATTTTTTCAAATCGGTCCAGTAGTTTTTAAGTTTATTCGTTACATACAAAAATACAAATCTTTCCTCTTTATAATATTAGTATAGATATAGATAGACGCTCCCTGAGAGAGCATTTGCCTGAAATCTTCAATGTCAATTCAGGATTCGATTTTGAACAGAAATAAGTGATTGTCACAAATAGTTGCGCACTGTAAAGCTTCGTTTCCACCAGAGATGAGTCAGAATGATGTGTGTGGAAGTAACCTATCATATAGCTAGAATAGGCTAGTTTCCACCATCAATAAATTGCAAATCTATTTAGTCCGTCAGTTAGAGTATTGGAAAATAATGGACGTGTATTTTTTGTTTTTGTAAATCAATGAATATTGACAAAGATAAAACACCTCAAAACTCGGGAGCTTGTGACGTCAGAACGCACTAAAAATTATGCCACGGTGTGACGTGTTAAGAATTTTAAAAGCGTCGTATCTTCGTCAATTTTGGTTTAATTAACAAAAGAAAAAATACGGGTCAAATATTTATTGATTATCTAACTGACGGACTTATTCGATTTTTTTCAGTTGACAAGCCAAGCAATACCTCAAGCTGTGAAAAAAAAGCGATATTATTGGTTAGTTTCAAACACATCCCTCGCTACGCATCCTCGTCATATCTGGTGGAACCGCAGCCTAATGTTGTTCGGTTCTCCTCACCCATTGATATAATGCTCGAATCTGAATTATTAATTGAATTATTTACGACCAGGGAGCTCCTTAACAGACAGACAGAGTTCCCTTTTCAGTAATTACTAAATAGCAGCGTAGTTTGTTTTGTGCCCGGTTGTTGGCAATAGGCTCACCCCCTAATACATAACTTGCGAACTACAACATAACATCATTAAACTATACCGTCCACACATAACAACTCTATACAAAACTACCCATATACGATAACAATGACCCACCAATCAAATATTAATACTCCCATTACACGCTCTATGAGCCCGCATCCGCTGCAGTGCTGCTAAGCAGTGCTATAAATACTGTAATAGAATCAATAAACTTTATAGCTTCGGTGGTAGTTACGCTGGATACTGCTGAGTGGTCTTAAACATGAAAATGGCATCGCTTTGACTTCTTGTGAGAGAGGAGGCTTTCAGATAATATTATGGTCTTAGTTATTACTTGTTTTATGACTTAACTTTATTAGTTTTAGTTGAATTAAAGCCATTATAAATAATGCGTTTAACACGTAAACTGGAAGCAGAATCTATCACATTTCATGCTTGGCTGGGATAGTGGTCGCAGTTAAGCCTCGTTAGTCTAGTCTAGACTGCTGGCCCAGGTCTTGGGTTGCATTCCCAGGTCTTGGGTTGGATTCCCAGGTCTTGGGTAGGATTCTCAGGTCTTGGGTTAGATTCCCAGGTCTTGGGTTGTATTCCCAGGTTTTGGGTTCGATTCCCAGGTCGAGTAAAAGTGTCATTAGGATTTACCATCAGGAATTTCTCAGTAGCAGTCACGGAGTCCGGATTTTTCCGGCTTATGGCAATAGGCCTCCTATAATGGGACTTTAACTTAACTGGAGAAATGTTGGTCTACTGCCTAATCCTCCGGAAATTTCGGGGCGTGATGTTATGTCCACTGCTAATCATGGCACTCCTCAAAACCCCATGATAATAAGACACAGCCCTGAATACAAATCCCATAATATATGAAAACAGTGACCATTTATGAACTGCTATCGATCCCTTTCACCGGCGTCGCAATTACGACAGTATCCCGACGGAATTTGGAATTACGGAATCATCGCACGTTTTGGCTGATAAAATGTTATATTAGGAGAGAGAACATCAGGAGTCACGTCAATTCGGTAAAAGGCTATTCGTTTTTTGTTTTAAAGAACTGTTGCAATAGAGTTTCCACTGATACTCCAGAAGGTTATGTTGCAGTTGCCTTGGCTGTTCTGGAAGTTTTTAAAAAGTCTCCGACTAGGGTGGGCGAAGCTAGGAAAACCTCCTCAGGTGGAGATTCATTGATGACTCTGCCCTGAAGTGTAAATGTGGTGCTGTTTTGCAAACGCTAGGACACTAAATATCATGTCGTCTTGAGTGTCCTGTTTTTGGTTCAGGAACTGATCGCCTAATTCTAATTCGTAGCCCAGAACTGCCGACTTAATTTAAATGACCATCGACACGTTATGAAGAAGTTTATATGTTCGCACCAAAGTCATTCAAATATTTACGAGCGTTAGATCGGACAAGACGAAGTAAATTGTAATCTATGACCAAGAAAATCGTTATCTATTCCTTATTACTACTTACTTTGTAACATCGGTCTGACTAGTATCATACTCCCGCTTGTCAGGGCGCATTATGTCAAAATCGAAAATTTTCAGGATAAAAGTTTTATATGACAGTATTTCCAATTTCCGCTCAATCTCTTTGGTTCGCACATTATTGCATGTGGTCTCCCGATTGAAAAGTGCGCTACGATTGCCCGCAGTTCACTTTCCGCCCGTTCAGTTCGCCCGAATGATCGTTTGACGAACTCTTTAATTGAAAGAACAATCCTTATTGCCACTGACCAAAGCATATTTTAAACTGAACACTTTCATAATGGCTGACCATCCAAACTAGCAGACTATCAACAACTCGTTAAGACACCTAGTAGCTTTAATACCTTCGCCGATTATGTCAGTGACGAACATTAACATACAATCTTGTTGACGAAGCTCCAGATAGCCGATAGCAAGGACTCACGTTATTTGTGGACACACCATTATCTTTTATATCTTTTAAACGCTTCCTCAATGACGTAGTGAATAATGTTAGATGAGTTAAGTACAGTCAAACAAATACATTAGTAGGTTAACAGGCCCCGAGGAGGCCGGAGAGGAGGGTTGGGAGGTTAAAGCTGTAATTAATAGAGCGTCCGATTAGCGTATGTTAATTTGGCATACAATTAACGAACCACCAGATTTAGTAAAATGTAACGGCAAAAAAATCGCTTTTGATGGCCAAAATTAGTAAATGATCACCAAAATTAATCCCCATTTTATCGTGAAAAAATTTTGTTTTAGTTTATGACCACCAGAAATTGAACTGTTATGCTCTTGCATCCGAGTCGAGGGAGACCCGGTCGATGGAGCACCCATTTTTTTTTTTTCGGATGGATAATCATCAAATTACTCCACCGCGAGCAGGAGGGTGTCAGACTTTTACTGACTAAAACCCATCTATGTTCCTTCATCGCCCTTTGTGTTCCGGGGCCACGGTATCTCTTTCGAACAGTCCCGCAACCCCGGCAGGCATCGGTCCTTGCGGACCCCTTCCTTTTTGCTGACTCTCTTTGAGGCGCGCGTGGAACACGAACGCGCCGATGGAGCCCCCCCCCCCCTCCCGCTTATAAAAAAATATGATCGGTGTGCCCAAGTCGGCCTAGGCAAACTGGTCTGTCATCAACCACCTCATTAAAATTTAGTGCTCAATTTACTAAATTTGGTGATCAATTGATATTTAAGGTGATAGATGTTAGTGGTCACGAAGTTATTTTTGGGTGGTCATTATATTTTCCCCCGTTAATTTTTTGATTAAACCCTTTGGAATCGGGCAAAAAAATAACGAGTGTTGGCCATAATGCCACGAGCTAGACCATAAATGTCGAAACGGCTACCACTAGTCAGGACTTGTACGAAAAATCTGATATATTTTTCCCCATATCCTTTTGGTACGAGTCCAGCTCATCACGCCATCTCCTTCTGGGCCTACGGCGCGGCGTCGGGTTCTGTTGTTCGGAACCCAATCTGTGGCCACTTCGGCAGTAAGTACCGTGCAAGTACATATTGAACTACACATTGTCTCGCTTCTTTAACACTCATGTGCACCTGATAATTTAATCAGGAACTCAAACACGAAGTACTTAGGTATTCAGAGACAGTTGCACAAGTATTTGCATATAACGCACTTAGAGAATCACTTGTACGAGGTAATTAATTGATAAGCAAACAATTATCTAGAATGAATTGTGATTGCTATATGGAAACGCCCGCCGGGGACGCCATAGAAGGACATACGCTAACCTATAATGGTGAGGTACTTCAGAAGTTTCAGGTGCGTAGGTACTTGCAAAAGGCGTTTGTTATCTTTGTCCTTGGGTTTTGTAAGGTACGATAAGTAAGAGCCAATAGATTTATAACATTTTTACCGCATTGGCTTGTAGAAGTATATCAATTTTGGTGAGGGGCCCAGGAGTCCATAGCACAGGGTATCCTAGTTTGAATTCCTGACTCCCAAAAACCTTGTACCTCCAATATTTGTAACACCTCTAAATTGTAACTTTACTTTGTGGGAGAAAATAAAAATTACGAAACAAAAAACCGGCCAAGTGCGAGTCGGACTCGCGCACGAAGGGTTCCGTACTATTATTTAAAAAAATTAGACAAAACTGCAAAAAAATCACGTTTGTTGTATGGGAGCCCCCCTTAAATATTGATTTAATTCTGTTTTTAGTATTTGTTGTTATAGCGGCAACAGAAATACATCATCTGTGAAAATTTCAACTGTCTAGCTGTCACGGTTCATGAGATACAGCTTGGTGACAGACAGACGGACAGACAGCGAAGTCTTAGTAGTAGGGTTCCGTTTTTACCCTTTGGGTACGGAACCCTAAAAACTACTGTAGTGGTATAAGAATCAGGGTGTAAAGCTCCTCAATACTCCATAGAAAAGGGAGGATCTTCCGACCAGTTGTCAGTGTTATTAACAATAATGTCTCGGATAATTTTAATAGCGCGATTTAGAACTTCGATCATTCACGATTTAGTTCTTCATTTGTGTTGTGGATGGCGCTGTAGTACTTTTTATTGTTTTTTTTTTTTTTTCGAAATGGCATCTCGCAGTTCAACCTAGAGAGATTGTCGTCTGCTTAACCGGACAATCCTGTGGGTACCTTAAGTGTAAGGCCTCCAGCCAGTAAACGAATACACGCTAAGGGCACCCCCTGCGGGGTACGGGCTTCGGCTTAGAGCGTCGCTGGGAGAGGACAGCAAGGGGACAGGCTGGATCTGTGTGATGTCATTAATTAGGGACTGATTTTGAACTACAGGCGCAGCAACGCGGGCTGGCACGAGCAAGAGACAGGGAGGGTTCGTATCGGGGCGTCGCGACGGACCTCGACGGCGAGGACGGAATGACGGCTGTTTGCGTCTGTGCTTTCTAAGCGTGCTAGTTTCCTTCCTGCTCTCCTGGAGGAGGGTAATAGCGTCATCGGGATCGACTAAAGTATGCCTTGGGCGGCGGATCTGACTAATTCGCGAGGGTTCGTAACGGGCGGCCGCTGCGATCAGGGGGTTACGGTGTTTAATAGCAGAATTGAAGAAGCGCTTGGATAGGCGCTTCATGAACTGAGCTAACGTGGGAATTTTAAGATCTAAATGTAAACGGTCATTACGGACGTAATAGGGGGCCGTGACTTTACGTAAGAATCGGTTTTGAGCTTTTTGTTGTTACCGTAACCTTAGCCTTACTAATACATCATGTTCTTAAA
Source organism: Xestia xanthographa (assembly GCA_905147715.2). Lineage (NCBI taxonomy): Eukaryota > Metazoa > Arthropoda > Insecta > Lepidoptera > Noctuidae > Xestia > Xestia xanthographa. The sequence goes on along the minus strand of LR990660.1, from coordinate 6,060,169 downwards.
AATTAAGTGAAATTTAACAATTCGGAGCAAAGATTTCAGATTCACTTTCAAAATGGTGGCACAAAAACTTAAAACGACAGTCGCAAATAAACAACTTACAAAATAAACAGACAAAACAATTTTATTACCGAGATCTTATCAAGCAAATTAACAATTTGGAGAAAAGAGCTCAAAAGGCGACGTAAAAATACAACATCAGCGTAAAAGAGGCACGAATTGATGAGTTACGGCTTCTGAGGGGTCGGACGTAAACTACGCGGATTTCATGCAATAGGATTGATAGAAAGAGACAAAAAGTTCGACATTGACCATACACAATACAGTAATACAAATGACAGTTTTTTTAACTGAAAGTCTAGTAGCATCTAGGTATGTGTAGGTATATGTGTAAAGGTGCAAGTTGGCAGCGGGCAACACGAAGCCGCCGCAGACGACGTGTCGTCGCTGCATGTCGCCGCGACACGTCGCCGCCTCATGTCGTGTCGCAATCATGATTTCGAACCCGACATTTCGACGTCAGGGACACTACTCATTTGCGGTCGGGCAACACTTGCATCTGCCGCTCGATGTCGCGTCGCTAGCTTCATTTCGCTTGCTTCGGGGGTAATTTCATAGTAATACATAGAAACCAGTAGTGTCGCTGCGACACATCGTCAGCGGCGGCTTCGTGTCGCCCGCTGCCAACTTGAACCTTAATTCTTTACTTCCTAAACGGCTTGACCGATTTTGATGACATTTCTTTGAACCTATTGTTGTAACCGGTAGGTGGCTCTGTTGTCGAGATCCAGAAAAAGGTAGGACAACGTCTTCCTACCGGGTCTGCTAGTAAGTCTGTGACAAAGCGGTCCGTTAAAATGTAAATCGAACACCATTCGAATTCGAACACCACAATTCGAAGTTTACCAGTCAAAAACATTCACCAATATTTTGTGATTTCATAAAAAATAATGTCAAACATGTAGTTACCAGTGTTGCCAGCGCCTATAATTACTGTTGCGTAACTCCTGCTATTAAAGATGGCGGTAATTTGTTATGTTTATCGTTTTCGGTAAAAGGGTAACAATTAAAATTTACATAATTCGTGTGGAGAGCGAGAGAGTATTCGTACATTAATTTAGCATGAAAGTATGAATGTATTGTATTGCATGTATTTATGAATGTTGGTACATTCTTATAATTAGGCGGGAGAATGTGATTCTAAATATTCTTACAACTGTTGTTTCTAAAATTAACCAATTATGATTAATAATGAGATGCTAGAAGCGAATTAAGCAGTAAAAAAACTTTTATTTCAGACAAAGTCCATTCAGGTTACTACGTATAAAATATACACTCATCTTTGATACTAATTTTAGTACTTACATCAACAAGAAAACATTACGACTGTTTATAGTACGTCACAGAGTGGCAAATCCAATGTATAGCGCTGTCTCACCTGTCTGCGATAGTTTTCATTTAATTCACAAAAAAATATTTAAAATGCATTGAAAAGATCACACTACCTAAACCAGAAGTTATAAAAACCACCTTTTCGACACTTTCCACCGAAGTGCCACTCTTCTTCCGTCGTTTCCATAACATATTTCAAGGATGATCCCTACCAGAAACTCAGTGAAATGACTAACGTTAAAGAGACGGACCGAAACCAAATTACGCTCTCTTTCAAACGTTGGCCCTGCTCTTGGATCTACTTATTATTTGGCCTTAAAGTTAGCGGTAAAGATGGCCGTTAATGATGGGATAAGTTACTCATGTTGGCCACAAGAAGTTTGAAAGAATTTATTGAGGCTGTTGTTTATACTGGATTTTCTGTAGAAACAACTACCAAAAATAAAACTTGACATAGCCCACTTGGGCTATGGCGAATGTATTCATTCGCCTTAAAGGCACTTGCCTGTAAGGCGAATGAATACATTCTGATTGGGCAAATTCCACATACCATTTTTTTGACAAATTCAAAACAAAACAACAACAATTCAACTATTCAAGTACATCAGTTATATTATTGCAATTTATATACAGTATAAAGGGTATAAAACACCTCATACCGAAGCCGAAAGGCACTTGTAAAAAAAATTAGTTAGTAATTTTTAAAAAGAACAAAAAAATATAATGTAAAATGACGGGGACAACTTCCCCGTCATTGCGATATTTTTTTTGTTCTACACCATACCTTCCAACCTTCTAGTTACTGAGATATTGGGGGTTAAAGTTCCAACTTTTTGACAAGTTTTTGTTTTTAATGTAAGATTTTTACTTTAAACACCTCCACAACCCCCGTACAATCCATCCATCCATCAGCACAATGTTTTGAGTGCGTTACATTGAGTTCTACCACAAAACATGACTTTTCACCCCAAAAAAAAAAGTCGTTTGCCAGCAATAAATTTTGCGTAAAGTTACTTAGTTTGATGTACAAAATGCTTGGTGGACGGCTTCGTGATGAGGTCTTTTACACCCTGTATGTATATTTGTGCGATCTCCGGTCATGTTAGCCCCGCAAACATGATCAGATCGTCACGCCACCTTCGCCGAGGTCTCGACGACGCTGTCCTTCCTCAGGCGTCCAGTGTGTGACGATCTTTTCCAATCTCTCCGGGTGCATCCGTGCCACGTGGCCTGCCCACTCCCATTTCAGCCTAGCTGTTTTTTCTCCAACATCAGCTACTTGAAAGATAAATAATAATAATAATAATAAGATAGAGTGGTATGGAAGGAGAAAGGGGAGGCCTTTGCCCAGCAGTGGGACACTATGTAGGCTATTAAAAAAAAAAATGTATATTTGTTATTTTGTGTGCAATAAGACATCAATCGATCGCCAATTTTCAGCATACCTACTTACTGCCCGTACTTAGGTACCCCAGTTTTGCCTATGGATATCCTCATGGATGACCTCCATCCTGGGGCAGGCAAAGGAGTCTGGGCCTATACTACCTCAAATGGCTTAGCATGATCCTCCGTTACGCCTAAAACACTGCAGCATTAATTTTGAAATAAATATATGGCAAAGTTGAGGATTAATGTTAGGTCTTATGTTTGGCGAAAACACGATTTCATAAAATTTTCTCGATAGAAAAAAATCCCAAAGTTACCTCCAAATCGAACAATAAACCGCTGGTATTCAAAAAGTACTTCAAATTAGATCATGAAACTTTGCATACCAACAGAACTAACTATAAAGCAGGTCTTATGTTTTTTATTTTTTCCAAAAGACGAAAATTTGATTTTATAAAGAATAAAAACCACTCATTTCGCACTATTCGGCCGCAGTGACTGACGTAACAACCGCTTTGTAGTGCAAGCTGATTAGAACGTTATTCTAACAGTTTTACAAACGAAGTATGAACCACCACAAATAGAGTTGCTAATCTGAGGTATAGGCTCTTAAGGCGACTACAGGAGCTAAACGCGAGTTTTATAATGCAAAAAAGCATATGATTCACAGCAATAAACAAAACCAAAAAATACACGATATTCTTCAGCATATCGTACGATAATGTTTTGAAAACATAATACAACTAATTTTAATTGATAAAAAAAAAATCACGAACTTATCTCTAAAAATTTCAAAACGAGTAAAAATCGTACTAAAATACATACGATCATTCCGATTTTTTGGCAAATAATTCTACAAGCAACATGTTAGCATCATAGTGTTTTACTTTTGTATTCCAATCAATAGATTTTTTGTAAATCGCAAAAAAACACTCATTTCGCAGTATTTGGCCCGCAGTGACTGACGTAACAACCACTTTGTAGTGCAAGCTGATTAGAACTTTATTCTAACAGTATTTCAAACAAAGTTTGAACCACCACAGATAGAGTTGCTAATTTAGCTCCTGATCATTCTCTTGCCCTTATCCCAATTCATTTGTGGTCGGCGCAGAATGTCTCCATCTTCCATACTTTTCTATTACTCGTCATCTTGTCAGACATCTCTTTTCTACTCATTTCATCGTTCACACAGTCCATCCATCGTTTATCTCCCTTCTACTCTTATTCATTACTCGGAAATCTATTTGAATGGTAGGATTTTGTCCTTAAAATAATTATTTTGATCGATTAACGGTTTTGACTGTTACATAATATTACCATCAATTTTAAGTACTTACTCGTTTTTCATGACTGTGTGTTGGTTCAATGTTTTGCTAATCAAATAGGCTCTGAATATTTACTAAATACAGTAAAATGTAAAAGGTCAATAACGTAATAGTACATTTTGATACAAGTGGAGAAAGTTTGTTATTGCAATCGAGGCGGAATTATAACAACAATTAATGTTTTTGAGCCGAGAATTGCAATAACAAATGTCCACGTGTATCAAACGACGTTTTTCAATACACTTTTGAAGAAATAAAATAAAATAACGAATAATATTTTTGTCACGAACTATGAAACTATGATTTAAATTTTCTTTTTTTTTCGCGCTTTGGTCTCGCCAGGTTGAAAGAGAGGCAATGGTATGAAGCCGTTAAACAGCCTAATATAAAAAATAGATTTATTTTATATTTTTGAATTTAGAACACAAATAAATGTTAATTTGTGTATAAAAGTAACTATTAGTTTTAAATAATCATGTTTATCTATGATATTCTATTTATAAACACAATTTGAATATTCAAAAAATATTTATGCCGTAAAGACGCGTAGTGCTTTGCAAAAATTAAAAAAAAAAACAATCACTTCAGACTATAGGCATTGAACCAATTTGGACTAAGTATAGGTAAAGTTATCTGTGGTAATTTTCATTCCCGCACACGTGCGGGAAAGTGGAAAAAATTGCACGCGTGTGAAATACATTGCATGTTGTACCTAATCGTAGTGCGTTAAGGACCAGTTTTCTATGAAGTGTATTGAAAAACCTATTTACCTACTATTAGTAATTAAACTCTTTATTAGACTGGAGACACTTTTACCGCCAAAATCATCGAATGTCAAGCCAGCAAAATTAGTGACATAGCGTCCTCACGTAGTGCTGTGCTGTATCGATTGAGTAGGTTTTCGGTTTTCTTCCGTCTAACACTACTTAGATTGATAAATAAATCTATAAGAACTCGGTAAGGTTTTTAGGAGGCACGTACTAAAAAAATGGTGCAAAATCTGGTTATGCTTCACCGCGTCGAAAGAATGAAAGTGACCGGGTTACTATAATTAATGATCGTTGACGCAGATATTTAGTAGATTGGAACAAAGCAATTTGCTACGTGCAGTGTGCTACTCTTTTTTGTGAGTTTCTATACTGTACATTTAAAATTGAAAAACAATCATGTAGAATTGAAAGTCTACTCTGGTTAGCACAACTGCTCTGCTGATATTAAAATGTTAACTAGCAGGTTGTTTAATGCCTATAGTTGGTGCCAGTTAAGATGATAATAGCGGTCATTGCCCTTTCCCTAATAAATTTCTTCGCACGAACCAAAACAAATAAAACAATAAATCGTTTCTCTTTACAAAAAATGTTGACGATAGATGACGATTCAAGACTAGAACAGGCTTATTTTTGGTTTTCAAAGTTAAGAACTTTAATAAATGTAGGTGGGTCAATGACCGCTATTCTCATCTTAACTGGCACTAACTATAGAAATAATTATGCTTAGGGTAAGCAGGGTTACGAAGTGCTCAAGTATTCCAGTACCCAGATTTTAGTCAGTAAGAATCTGACAGATATCGGGAAAACGTCATGAGGAAAGTTTTTAATAATTATGAATTTTGATTGGCTATGTTAGTTATTTGGTGTAATAGTAGTGTTGACCTGTTAACAGTTTTGAATCTGACATATCCATAGTTACAATAGGACTCGTTGGAAAAAAAATACGGAGACTGAGAAATAAACCACAAGATTTGAAAGAATGCGGTCAGAGTATATCTTCCCGTAAAGAAAAATATACCTAAGACATAAGCTGTATTAATGAGGATCCCAAACTCCACTCCGCTGTTCCCATGGCCCGTCCTTAAGGCCGCGTAGATAATAGTTTCATTTGTATTCGGCACGGGAAGACCCCGGGAGCCCGGGATCCGGTGTGATCCCGGAAAATGACCGATGTCTCGGAGATAACTGAGGTACCTTACATCGTAAACTCAGTGAATGTCTCACTCTTACTTATTCATTGCTGGCATTGGGTTACTCAGTTATCTTAATTAGGATTTTAGTAGATCCCTATTAAAAGCAGCCAGCTGGATTAATAACGTTAAAGTCATATGTGATTAATGCTCATAGATAGATAGATTAGAATGCTCTTTATTATGTGCGGAATTTGTACAATATACAAATACAATGTGGAATAGGCCCGGGGTTGTGGGACTGTTCGAAAGAGATACCGTGGCTCCGGAACACAAAGGGCGATAAAGGAACATGGATGGGTTTTAGTCAGTAAAAGTCTGACACTCCCTCCTGCTCCGCCCAGAGCGGGAGGAGTTATTTGATGAAATCACATCCGAAAAAAAAAGGGTGGAATTCGTACAATGTTTCGCAAATTAGTTAGGTCATCATCTGCCTAGCCTTTTCCCAACTATGTTAGGGGTCGGCTTCCAGTTTTACCGGATGCAGCTGAATACCAGTATTTTACATGGAGCGCAAATTAGTTAGGTACCGATGAAAAATTTCTATGGGGTTCCGTACGATGAACTGAACGTGGTAACCGTTATTGCGTCCATGTTCCTTTCACTCTGTTTATACAAAATGTACTCCTGAGTAATCTATACTAATATTATTATTTGACGACCTGATTGGCGCAGCGGTAGTGAGGCTGCCTTACGTTCTTAGGGTCCCGGGTTCGAATCCCGGTCGGAGCAAATGTTTGTGTGATGAGCACGGACATTTGTTTCCGAGTCATGGATGTTTGTATGTATATTAAGTATGTATTTACAAAACAAAAAGTATCTATGTAGTATATCAACTATCTGGTGTCCACGACACAAGCGTTGCTTAGTGTGGCACTAGATGGCGCTGTGTGTAATGTCCAGCAATATTTATTTTATTTATTTATTATAAAGAGGTAACATTTGTTTGTAAGTTTGTATGTAGGGGTAATCTCTGGAAGTGATGAACCAATTTCAAAAATTCTTTCACCATTAGAAAGCTACATTCACCCTGAGTAACATAGGCTATATTTGAGCCCCGTACTCCCACGGGAACGGGAACTACGCGGGTGAAACCGCGTGTCGTCCGCTAGTTTTTGTATAAACAGAATAGAAATTTTTCATCGGTACTTACCTAATTAATTTATGAAACATTGTGTCGATTCTGTTGTGCACAAACTAAACTTAATTCAGGCTATTGCTATCTTTATCTCTCTAATAAAACGAGAAAGAGACGGACGTAATTTAGAGCTGTCAAGTTTAGTTGGAACTAATATTTCCACACAAATGAAGGGTGCACGTAAAAACATGTCAACTAAAACATGGTGAAGTGCAAGGCATAAACTAGTTCGACATTTCTAACTTAGTTCATAGCTATAGCCGTCCTTTTCTCGAACTGCCTTTTAGTAAAAGAAGCAATAGCCTAAATTAAGTTTAGTTTGTGCACAACAGAATCGACACCACTCTATCCTGTATTTGTATATTGTAGAAATTCCAATCACATAATAAAATTACTATCACAAAAGTTTAGGCATTTTAACTTTCTCTATGGGCCCACCATCGTTATCGTTATTTTACCCCCAGGAAAAAAACCCACGGCTAAGGTCTCTGAAAACCTCTAAAAAACCTCTGAAAACATCATGGGCCATCCCTTTCGTAAATCCGCAGTAAGCCTAAAAGCAAAGCGTGGTTAGAAAAACAATATTAGATACATGTGTTGCACAGCTTTACGGAATTAATTTCAGCCTCTGAACGGAACCTTTTTTAGGCATGTCATCATCTGCCTAGCCTTTTCCCAAGTTTTATTGGGGTCGGCTTCCAGTCTAACCGGATGCAGCTGAATACCAGTATTTTACATGGAGCGACTGCCTATCTGACCGCCACAACCTAGTTAGTACTGGGTAATACGATACCCCTTGGTAAGACTGGTTGTCAGACTTTTTGAGCCACTGACTACCTGTAACGACTGTCAAAGATCACAAATGGCATGTAGGTACCTCTAAATGTTGATGGAGTCGATCGAGTTTTAGGTCGCGAGTTCGAACCCAAGTAGACACTCTTCTTTGTGAAATTCATCACCACTCTTCTAACGGGGAAGGAAAACATTGTGCGGAAATCGGCGTTTTCTAAAATTTGAAATTCGAAGACATGTATTGTTGAGAAGCACAGCCATTTGAAAATTAATTTGTTTAATTTGTTTAAATAACATCGTAGTTTTAAGATTACCTAGCTTGAATAGATACCCTATGACCTACGTCATCTCAGAATAATAGGATAATAACATTATGTAAAACAGCAATAACATATAATAACTATTTGTAGGTAGTTAAACATGTACAAATTCAGGTTAGCTGATTGGCTAAAGGAAGTCCTCTTAGTATTTTATATCTAGCCAATCAAAGTTAAGTAGGTCACAGGGGTGAGGAAAGGGGAGTCGAGGGACGGGAAATGCCGGCTTCCACGCTACCGATAGGAAAATGGATATAAACCAAGTATTAGGTCAGCCACTACTTGCGCTATTAAAAATGTAAATAAAATAGGCGACTTTTTTGAGCATAGCCAGTCTTCAGTCAGCAGTCCTCAGTGTTTCTTATAACTTACTAGTGTAAAAGTCGTCGTAAATTCTGTGCAAATTGGGTAAAAGTATTGAACTATATTAACTGTGTACTCTCTATAAACTGTATTTTCTATGTGATTGCAAACTTTTATTGATAATTGTGTGTTTCTGTGTCTTTATAAAAACTATTTCGAATCAGTGTATAATCAGTTTTAAAATCAGTGTAATTAATCTAGTAAATCAATATACAGTGTTTAAATCAGTTCATCTTCTGTGGTTTTCTCTTGTAATCAACCCGTGCGGCCTGAGATCCTTTACAATTTGGTCCTGTCGAGCCGGATCTGTTGAGCTCGCTAAAGAAGATGAGCACAGTTACGACGAGAAGTAAGTTGCGTAAATTAGAGGCAGACATGAACAAGCGGCGAGAATTAGAAGCTGACTCTGGGGTGCCATCCGAAAGGGCACACGGCTCGCCTTCAGTCGCACCTACATCAATGTCTATACCTATACCTGTGATCCCAGGGGCGGGAGGTCGAGTTTATGACCACAGAGACACGTTCACGCCAATGAGATCGGAGAGGTCACACAGGGCAAGGTCAGGGGCAAGCCACGTCTCCTCGAAGAGCGGTCACAGAAGTGCCGATTTCCTTCGTCGGAGGGTCGAATACGAGGCAGAAAGAGAGTTGGTGCGCATGAAAGAGCATTTAGTCAAGAAGAAGCTTGAGGTCGATCTCGCTGAGATAGACGCCGCTGCTGACGAAGATTCAGGGTCAGAGGACGAGGGAACAACGCGTCGAGTGGAAGAATGGGTGACAGAGACAGCACCCGGTGATAGAGAAACTCTCGCGTCCACTATAAGTCGCGAGCCGCCGCCGCCGCCGCGTCCAGTGCCCGCGCCCTCCCGCGAAGTGTACGTGCCCTCTCGCGAAGTTACCGCGCCCTCCCGAGAGGTAGTAGCGCCCGCGCCGCCGTCTGAATATATACCTGCGCCCCCACAGTGTGCGCCCGCGTCCGTACAGTTTCGCGAACCGCCGTACCTAGGGAATGTTACAACCCCAGCTACAACCAGTGCCCCGCGAGTGAGAGAACAGGCTCGAGAAGTGCCTGAGTGGAGCAACACGTTCGCTGACGACGCAGACAGAAGCAGGTCACGAGATAGGAAGATAGATCAGCTGGCGGACGCTATAACTAGCTTAGCACGTCCGCGACCGGTACCAAGACAAGCATACGAGTTGCCGTTTTTCAAAGGCGACCCAGCAGAGTGGTTGTCGTACAAAAATATGTACCATGACACAACAGTTATGTACGAGTTCAAGCCGCACGAGAACCTAGCGCGCTTGAAAACATCGCTGCAAGGCGACGCAAAGATAGCTGTGGAGGATTTATTACGAACCTCTACTAATCCAGCTGAAATCATGAAAACACTTGATGAAGAATTTGGGCACCCAAATCTAGTGCTTGAGTGTGCCCTAAATAAAGTGCGTGCATTGCCTAAGGTAACTGAGAGTGGTCGTGAACTTAGAAAGTTTTCAACAACAGTAAGAAATTGTGTGTCGCTCCTGAAAAGTGTTCGAGCTAACGGTTATCTAAATAATCCTCAACTGGTGAGTGAACTTTTAAATAAGCTTACAGCTGTACAGCGCGCTCAATACGGTGATTTTGCAATGGGCATGGCAACCAACCAGGGCATAGATGTGCGAGTTTCACCAAGCCTAGAAATACTCGCAGAATTCCTAAGTCATCTAGCCCGAGCCACATCCTATTATGTACAAATGGAAATGAACACTAACGCCGCTAAGAACCGACCCAATGTACAGTTTGTAAAGCAGCAATCTAAAAATATTCAACGTGTACACGTCCACTCAGACAATGAACAGTCAGTCAAGGAAATAGAGGAGCTATGTACTTTATGTGGAGAAAAACATAAGCTACCTAAGTGTGAGAAGTTTTCTAAATTAAGTGTTAACGACAGATGGCAGCACGTCAAGCAAAATAAATTATGTTTTAAGTGCATTGTAAAGAAACATGGAAAGAATTTCTGTCGTGCAAGTAGGTGCGCGTCGTGTAATTACGCCCACCACACATTGTTACATGCCGACAAGAAGAACGAGAGCGAGAGCGTCACGAATGTTAGTGATTACACTGGGAAAGCGTTATTGAAGATAATGCCTGTGTGTGTAACAGTGAACGGTGTTGACAAGCATTGTTATGCCCTATTGGATGACGGGGCAACCGTATCATTGATAGACGACTCGTTAGCCAAAAATATAAATGGAAAGCAAGTACCATTGACTCTACACAGTGCGCGCGGCCAAGAGATTGTAGATGAAACATCAAGAATAATTAGTGTGTCAGTGCGTGAACCTAACGGGCAAGCACATGAAGTGAAGTGTCGCACACTGAAAAGCCTGGACTTACCCGCGCAAACAGTGCCAGCCGCAGTCATAAATGAGCACGCCCACATCCGCGACTTGGGCTGCGAGGAGATGAGAGGAGCCAGACCGCTGCTATTGCTGGGTCAAGACAACTGGGAGCTGCTGACCAGCCAGGAGACTCGCCGAGGGAAATCCGGTAAGCCAGTTGCCTCTTTGACCAGTTTAGGGTGGGTTGTGCACGGACCTGTAGGTAGCTATTTAGATACTAGTGAACATTCATTGAACTGTGTAGTAGAATCAACTATTGACTTACACGAGATAGTTAAAAAACAATTTGAGCTAGAAGCTATAGGTATTTCGGAAGTGCCTAGAACACACAAAGACGTAGAGAGAGCTAAAGCTATTCTAGATTCCACTAGCCGTCAAACAGAGAGCGGCGCGTGGGAAATAGGATTATTGTGGCGTCGGGATGACATTCAGTTACCTGACAATTATAAATATGCACGTCAACGACTGGCGGGAATTGAGCGTCGTTTATGTAAAGACGCTGTGTATGCATCAGCCTATGCAGCACAAATAGATAGGTTGATAGCTGAAGGGTACGCGAGTAAGGTGGACGGCGGTATCAAATCCGATTCGGTGTGGTATTCACCCCACTTCGGAGTAACGAATCCTAACAAGCCGGGAAAATTAAGATTGGTATTTGATGCCGCGGCCAGCTACAATGGGACCTCTTTGAATGATAATTTATTATCTGGGCCTGACTTGCTCAACTCCCTGTTAGGCGTGTTATTTAAATTTAGATTAGGGCCTGTTGCCTTCACTGGTGACATAGCCGATATGTTCTTACGTGTTTTGATTAGAGAACAAGATAGAGGGGCACAACTTTTCCTTTGGAAATGTAATAGGAATAACGAGCCTGACGTGTACGTGATGAACTCTATGATATTCGGGGCTGTGTCTTCACCGACATCAGCAATTTATATACTCAACAAAAATGCTAACCAACATAAAGAAATATACCCCGACGCGGTAGCCGCCATACATGAAAAACACTATATGGACGACTACCTAGATAGTACTTGGTCGGCCGCACAAGCCAACAATTTAATTGAGGAGGTGACTCACGTCCACGCCAGTGGCGGGTTTAATATACGGGGGTGGGTGACCAACTCTCCAGAGTTGCGCGATAAATTGAAAACAGAAATGCCTGACCGAGTTTCACTTGATAAAGGTGAAGGTGCTACGGAACGCACACTGGGAATGATTTGGTCACCGAACACAGATCAGTTGGCCTTTGACCTATCATTTAAGCGGCTACCTAAAGCCATAGTAGAAGGTCACGTTGTTCCAACAAAAAGAGAATTTCTTCGGTTCATCATGTCGATCTTTGACCCCTTAGGTTTCTTGTATCCATGTGTCATACAGTCGCGCATCCTTATGAAACGGATATGGCACACGGGTATTCAATGGGATGAAAAATTGAAACAGGCAGAAGCCAAAATATGGTTTGAATGGCTTCATAACCTACATCACCTTAAAGAGGTATCTATACCTAGGTGGTACGGTTTACAGTTAGAGCACCTAGAACTACATGTATTCGGTGACGCGAGCGAGTCCGCCTACGCGGCGGTAGCTTACATAGTAGGAATAAATACAGAGGGGAATAGGGATGTCGCCATAGTAATAGGTAAAGCAAGAGTAGCGCCACAAAAGGTAACATCTATCCCACGACTAGAGTTGCAAGCAGCTGTACTAGCTTGCAGACTAGCCGACACAGTTGTTAAAGATTTAGGAACAAAAATTAGTAGTGTACATTTATGGACAGATAGTAAAACTGTTCTTAAGTGGATAAATTCAGACGCATTAGAATTTCAAAGGTACGTGTCACACCGTTTAGCTGAGATAGATAGGAGGTCAGAGAGAACAAGCTGGCGCTGGGTTCCGTCGGCGATGAACCCAGCTGACAAGGCCACCCGGATGGACTGGCCTAGTAATAGTAATGAGTGGTTGGCGGGTCCCTCTTTTCTTCGCTGTCCACAGGAGCAGTGGCCGGTTGACATCGACCTCGACGCAGTGGCAGAGCAAGATTTGGAGAGAGTGCAGCGAGTGCACACTGTTGCAGCACAGGCCGACCCACTGCTACGGTACGAGCGGCTGCCCACATGGACACGCGCTGTTAATGTTATGGCACGTGTACATATTTTCACAGAACGATGCCGCAAGAGGCGTCAGACAACCACACCGTCAACAGACGACCTGCACGAGGCCAAGTTGCGCCTCTTACGTCTGGCGCAAGCAGAGAGCTACGCAGCCGACATAGCAGCACTACGAGAAGCTCGCCCACTGCCTCACAACAGCAAGCTACGAGCACTAGATCCTATGCTGTTTGACGACGGGCTGGTGCGAGTGCGCGGCAGGCTGGGCGCCTGCAGCGAGCTCAACTTCGGGGAGCGCCATCCTGTCATTCTAGATGGGAAGCATGCGCTCACGCGGCGCCTTTTACTCAAGTACCACGTGGAGGCGCTGCACGCAAACCAAGAGACTGTGGTAAACAGAGTCCGAGAGAAGTATTGGGTAACCAATCTACGGTCAACAGTTAAAGCCGTCACTGCAACCTGCCAGCGGTGCCGGCTAGAAAGAGCCAAGCCGGTGACACCCAAGATGGGTGACCTTCCAGCAGCAAGACTGGAGGTCACAAGAAGAGCCTTCGTGCACTGTGGGGTCGATTATTTTGGCCCCATGGAAGTCGCCATCGGTCGGCGCAGGGAGAAGAGGTGGGGTGTGCTATTCACTTGCCTCACCACCCGCGCCGTCCACCTGGAGCTGGCGGCATCACTGAGTGCCGACTCAGCCATTCTGGCCCTGAGGCGCTTGATTGCGCGCCGCGGGCGACCATCAAACATGTACTCCGACCGTGGCACAAATTTTGTCGGTGCACACACCGAGCTGCGCGCGGCTCTGCGCGACATGGACCACGACAAGCTGAGCAGCGAAGTCACCGGGCGTGGGATTGCCTGGCACTTCAACCCCCCGGCCTCCCCACACATGGGCGGGTGCTGGGAACGACTGGTGCGCTCTATCAAGAACGCACTAAAGGCGACGCTACGAGAGCGTGCCCCCCGCGAGGAGGTCCTCTACACCCTCCTTGCCGAGGCCGAGCTGATTGTCAACAGCCGGCCTCTCACGTACGTGAGCAGCGACATCGAGCACCCAGTGGTGCTGACTCCAAACCATCTCCTGCTGGGCACTGCCGCGGGAGATGCCCCGTGCACACGTCGACATCCAGCCGACCTGGACTCCCGCCGCATGTGGCGACGGGTGAACGCGCTGGCCGATCTCTTCTGGAGACGCTGGCTGCGCGAGTACCTGCCGACGCTACAACGACGCAGCAAGTGGTCAAGTGACATTCCAAATGTGAAAGTGGGTGACGTGGTAGTGATTACTGATGATAGTAAACCACGAAATCAGTGGACCAAAGGGGTCATTAAAAGTGTTTATCCAGGTGCGGACTCTATAATAAGAGTGGTAGATATAAGAACGAATCATGGGGTCTTGCGCCGACCCGTTGTGAAGGTGGTTGTGCTTCCTACAGACGGAAGTGTAGTCGGTTGAACCCTTCTACAGGGGGTGGAATTGTTGAGAAGCACAGCCATTTGAAAATTAATTTGTTTAATTTGTTTAAATAACATCGTAGTTTTAAGATTACCTAGCTTGAATAGATACCCTATGACCTACGTCATCTCAGAATAATAGGATAATAACATTATGTAAAACAGCAATAACATATAATAACTATTTGTAGGTAGTTAAACATGTACAAATTCAGGTTAGCTGATTGGCTAAAGGAAGTCCTCTTAGTATTTTATATCTAGCCAATCAAAGTTAAGTAGGTCACAGGGGTGAGGAAAGGGGAGTCGAGGGACGGGAAATGCCGGCTTCCACGCTACCGATAGGAAAATGGATATAAACCAAGTATTAGGTCAGCCACTACTTGCGCTATTAAAAATGTAAATAAAATAGGCGACTTTTTTGAGCATAGCCAGTCTTCAGTCAGCAGTCCTCAGTGTTTCTTATAACTTACTAGTGTAAAAGTCGTCGTAAATTCTGTGCAAATTGGGTAAAAGTATTGAACTATATTAACTGTGTACTCTCTATAAACTGTATTTTCTATGTGATTGCAAACTTTTATTGATAATTGTGTGTTTCTGTGTCTTTATAAAAACTATTTCGAATCAGTGTATAATCAGTTTTAAAATCAGTGTAATTAATCTAGTAAATCAATATACAGTGTTTAAATCAGTTCATCTTCTGTGGTTTTCTCTTGTAATCAACCCGTGCGGCCTGAGATCCTTTACATGTATTGTATCGTCCACTGGCTCGAGTGGTCAAGAACGTCATACTCTTCTATTCAAATTCAAATTGATTTTATTAGCTTGCAAAAGAATACTGACAGGATTAACAGCGTGTCCCAATCCCAAACTAGGCACAGCCTGTATCTTGCTGACCCAGACAAAACACAAGTTAAAACAAATTACAATGTTCTGCTAGCGCAAGAAAAATAGCTATTATATATAGCAGCAAGAAAAACAGCTATTATAAAGGGTGTAAAACACCACGAAAGGCACCTGTTCTCCCTGTCATTGCGATCATATTTTTGTTCTACACCATACCTGGGAAGCTTCTAGTTACTGGGGGTCAATGAAGATATTGGGGGTCAAAGTTCCAACTTTTTGATGTTTTTTTTTTTTAAATACTAGTTTTTAATGTAAGATTTTTACTTTAAATACCTGCATGAACCCCGTACTATTCAATCCATCCATCAGCACAATGTTTTGAGTGCGTTACACTGAGTTCTACCACAAAACAAGATTTTTCACCCCAAAGAAAAGTCGTTTTCCAGCAATATTTTTTGCGCAAAGTTACTTAGTTTGATGTACAGAATGCTTGGTTATCGGCTTCGTGATGAGGTCTTTTACACCCTGTATATATATAGTAAATAGCTATTACTCATTATCACAGCAGCACCTCTTTTTCTAGCTATATCATTCTCATCTCTTTCATTCACACCGGTCCACCCATCGTTTCTAGCTAACGGATAACACCATAGGTAATCAACTGCATACCCCGTTTCCGACTATGTTGGGGTCGGCTTCCAGTCTAACCAGATGCAGCTTAATACCAGCAACATGGGGTGACTGATACCTGACCTCCACAACCCGTTACTGGCAAATGGAGAACACCGTATGTTGCCAAATGGTGGATGGGGGGCGGCCCATCCAAGACATTAAGGCGACTACAGGAGCTAAACGCGAGTTTTATAATGCAAAAAAGCATACGATTCACTGCAATAAACAAAACCAGAAAAATATATGATATTCTTCAGGATATATGCTAGTACGATAGTGTTTTGAAAACATAATACAACAACTTTTATTCGATAAATAAAAATCATGAACTTATCTCTAAAAAAATATTTTAACGAGTAAAAACCATACTAAATAAAAACCATAATAAATACATGCGATCGTTCTGTTTTTTTGGCAAATAATTCTACAAGCAACATATTAGCATCATAGTGTTTTATTTTTTTAGTCCAATCAATAGTTTTTTGTAAATCGCAAAAAACCACTCATTTCGCTCTATTCGGCCCGCAGTGAATGACGTAACAACCATCACTTTGTAGTGCAAGCGGATTAGAACTTTATTCCAACAGTGTTTCAAACGAAGTTTGAACCAGCACAAATAGAGTTGCTAATTTATCTCCTGTCGCCTTAACATAATATTCAGCTTTTTTTAGCACTTTTTACGTATGTTAATAACCAGCGTCCTTTTGCAACAATACCTTTAATAAGCAGAATTTGCATAGGACCTTAATTCCGCCATTTTTATGAGAATTATAAAAGGGTCTGGTCATAACTGGACTTTTGTCAGCGTTGCTAGACCGTTTATGTGGTCTTTATTTAGAAATTATTGCTAGAGGAATAATCTTCTTTTTTTTCTGTTGCTGAAAAATTGACTCTTTTTCTGTTGTAAAATGGCTGATTTAGTCAGTGTATTATGGTATTCAATTTAGGACAAAATCTGAAAATAACGTTTTGTTGGGGTAGTGGCCAATCCCAACATCCCACTAGCCAAATACTCAGGAGATATTAAAGTGCGCTAATGTGTGCGCAAAAACAAGTGCACTCTCCGTTTCTTAACAGTCATAGTTCGATGGGATGGACACGAACAATTAGAGAGATATTAGGCGCAAATCCAACGGCTTTACGTACTTTCCGAGGCACGTATCACTTTTATCAGTATTTATTATTACTTCCGTGCAGGCAAGAGATGGAGCTAGATGGCCCGCATAGCTCTATCTCTTTTTTACACTAAAGTGACGTTGACAGGTCATGTACCACCACCAACTTAATAAAATCACGCCGGTTATTCTAGAAGGATTTAGGCAGAGGTGTAGGTACACCTCTTAACATACTTGGGGAAATGTGTTTGTACTATTAGGTAATAGTACAAACACATTTCCCCAAGTATGTTTAAGTACCAAGTAATAGGAATCATCACCAGCCACAAATCCAGACTCTGTGGGTGCTACTGAGAAATGTCTGATGGAAAAACCCAATAACACTTTGAGCTTTGGAATCGAAGCCAGGACCTCTAGCTTAGCAGTCGCGTTTGTGACCAACGAGTCACTTCATCAATAACTATGAATATCCCTCTCAGCCTTTATTGATCTGTCCTCGTAAAACCCTAGATTTATCAATGGTCTAGCCTATAAAGAACTTGGCTTTTTTCTCGTTTGGCGCTTTTACATTACTATTGTTTCAACAAATTGAGGTCTCAGGGCCAATCATATAAATGATATTTTGTTACTAAAACAAAATTGGAGTTAGTTTTTTGTTGGAGTTTGTGTCGAAAAATGTTATAGTAATTTGATAAAATATGGATATTTATTTTGTAAATTGGTTGCAAAAAATACATTTTCGCGAAAAAATACAAATAAATCTCATTGTCAGACAACACAAAAGCTAAAACCGCTGGGTTCAGCTAAAAGCATGATAATATACACAATCGTTCTCCATTTAATGAAGGTATGCGAAACCCGGTTCAGCATACCCTAGTGACCACTAAGATAGGAATATTGAAATTTCACCCCCTAAATAGGTTAAATAAGGATTCATAATTTTGCGAATCAGATATTCCATCGGGAACTTGTTTTACAATAATAGAATTCGATTTTACCGTCATACACCACAAGCCGATGTCGTTGTTATCATTGAAATAACCAAAAGAAATAAAAACCTACTTCACAGTTATTCTTACGACAGTTTTTGCGATTGACAGTTCTCAGTAAAAGGGTAGTGTTTATTCTTTATGCATATATCAGACGCTTCACTTTTTGTTTATATTTGTCTTTCATCGGCGTCTTTGGCTTAAAGTAAAATGTCTCAACACGAAATTAATCATCATCGTACTCATGCTATTTTCCCAATTTATTCATGGTTGTCGCAAAGGTCGCAGCTGGACTCAAAGCGTGATGACCTTAAAGCTAGATCACCTACAGCTATATACCCTACAATTTTGTCAATGGTGTTCTGACATGTCCGGTTTGTGCTCGGAGTTTTCGGCCAAAGATGGATATGCTAGCCACTTAACAGCACATGAAAGAGCAGCACACCAAAGCTCTCGACAACCACCCTAGTAAGTCATCGAATGCAGTCGCTGTGGCCGAAATCGGAAGGCATCATCATCATCATTAGTCGCCATCTCATGACACCCCCTTTCTGGCCATTTTATTTTTCACAGTCCTGCATCCACACTTTCTTGGTCTTTCCCTACTCTTATAGCAATACACATTCATACCCAAAACTTTCCTTACGACATTTGAACAAAAATAAACATTCAAAACTGAAAAATGAATTAGTTAACCGAACCAACCATGTTGGATATCGGATCTTGGCAACTTTCACTCGCTTACTCAATAATACGAAAAATAAATATGATATGATAAGCCCTGAGAGGTTTTCGATGTGTGGCTAAAACCAAACTGTATATAGATTAAGTTTGTTAGATATTTAAATAAATAAAATGAACCGAGCAGATGAGCGTTCCTGCTACGTAATCTTTGTGTGAACATGAAATGAAACCAAAATGAACATTCACTCAAGTGAACCATTGCCTGGAGTGAATAGAAACGTCTGACATCAGCTTTATTTTCCTTTTACCTTCTGTATTTCCCTATAACGTTTTCCGAGATTTTCTGAAAGTTTCATGTTCACTGAAATAGGCGAGTATCTCACCAATTTTATGAAGGGTGAACATGTCCAATAAAATTTTATTTTCTGTTCATCGTATCGTCTTTATTGAGTTGAATATGTGAACCCTTTTTGTTGTGGCGTTACAATAGAGCTAAGAATAAAATTCTGCGTTATCGTGATTGAGTTTCGGAAGGTTTGTGAATAAAAAAGTGTGTTATAGCGTTTAGGAATGTTGGTTGGAAATGGTTATAGGTGTTTGTATTTTATCAAGTAATCTTGGATTACGTTTAGTGAGATTTCCAAGACAAAAAACCGGCCAAGTGCGAGTTGGACTCGTGCACCGAGGGTTTCGTATAAACTTGAAGATATTTGGTTATTAAACTACATATTTACGGTTTTCAGATTGTTTCCATTACATATGCTGCAAGACATTGCTTCTCGCTAAATTTCATGATTCTAGGTCAACGGGAACTACCATAGAGGTTTTCGACCTAAAACCTATAGGCTACTTCCGGTTGACCAAGAATTGTCAATTTTGATTAAAAGCAAGGTTACTTACATCACAAGTAAAGGGAAAATTCCGAAAAATAAAATAAAAAAGGTGGAAATTAAATTAAATTTTGGTACTTACAAATTTTCGCAAAAATCTAAATTTGCTCATATTTTTTTATCGTGTTGACTCAGGACCTTGATTATACACCTAAAAGGGAATCTAGACAGGTCTAGAGTAGTATATATTGAGGTATCTGGTTACATAAATTTCAACTTGCTAGGTCCACCCGTTCCTGAGAAAATCGGTGGTGACACACGGACAGACAGACGGACAGAGGGAAAAGAGAGTGATCTTATAACTTACTTTTTGAGGTACGGAACACTAAAAATACTAGGATTGCGTAACTTGAAAGTGGTGTTTATTCTAAAGTCAATACAAGGTATACACGGCCCCTTCACGCAGCCGTCAACCAAGCATTCTGTACATCAAACTAAATAACTCTACGCAAAAATTATTGCTGGGAAACGACTTTTATTTTGGGGTGAAAAATCGTTTTGTACGGTAGGACTCAATGTAATGTACTCAAAATATTGTGCTGATGGAAGCATTGAATTTTATGGGGGCCGTGGAGGTATTTAAAGAAAAATTATAACATTAAAAACAAGTATTTAAAAAAAAAACTTGTGAAAATGTTGAAACTATGACCCTCAATGGCCCCAAATATCTCCGTAACTAGAAGGTTCCCAGGTTAGGCCTAGAACAAAAAAGTGATCGCAATGACGGGGAGAACAAGTGCCTTTCGGCTTTGTTAATGGGTATTTTACACCCTTTATAATTATATTTTCCAATGGTTAATGCCCTTCTCTAACTTTCGCTGTATGCATAGGTGTGGGAAATATGTAATATACTTAGTTCGCAGAATGTAATTCCCTCCATTACTTTTTAGTGAGTAGAAAGTAAACAAAATAGCTACTATGTGTAACAAATATTTCGATTTCGAATATATTCCTGCTATAGAAGTATTTGTTCATAACGAGAAAAGATATAATAACTCTACATCAAGTAGATAATTATATTATAATCTGTTGTCATGCCAACAGTAAACTCTCAGGTATATTTCATATAAAATTCTGCAAAACACGTTATTTTCAAACGGATACGAAGCTGGATTAGTACAGTAAGCCTCTTACGGGAAATACCTAGCTCCAATATTTTTCAACAAGTACTAAACATTTCATAGACTAATAGGATTAATAAATAATCGGTACCTATAGTTTCAACACTGTATAACGAAAAGGAGCTCTGGGCTAAGTAATAATAACCGCTCGGGTCGAAGGTTAAGCTGCCTTTGTCGAGGTCTTTTTGTGGATGGGTGACCAATGAAAAATTAAAAAAATATTTATTGTTTTTGCCAAGTTTTTCGTACAAACTAGTGATTGGAGTTTCCTTTTAGGTGTCTAAAGCCTGTGTTAGGAAACTCCACTCTTCCTTAACTTAAATTAGCATTATCAAACTTGTTTTTTTTTTCTAAATTATTATTGAAAAATAAATTAGAAAAATACAAGTTGAAATATACAAAATACAAAATTAAGATACAAAATAAATAAAAGTGAGAAAGTGAATGTGCTTTTCACTAAGACGGTGTGTGGGTGTGAGTGAGTATATGGGGAGGGGTGTGTGAGTGAGTGTATGATGTAATCCTGTGTGGGGGAGGGATTATGTTGTGTAGGGAGAGTGAGTGTTGAGAATATAAGCGTAGGTCTCAAGCCTATTGCCATCAACAGGGCGATAATATTCGGACCCCAGGACACTACCCCGCTCTATTAAAATTCACTGCTTTTCATGTTCTCTTCGAAAATACGAGTGAATGTTTGGAGGAAATAAATTAATGTTTACACAAGTATTTCCGTACCTTTGTTATCAGTTTCCGAGAAAGGTAGAAAATAGGGGTTTGTTGTCATGTTATCAAAAGGAAGTAGGTGGCTCCATTGTCTCTGGGGTGCTAAACCATGACCTTGTTGCTATGGCAACCATAGAGTAGCCACACCTCGTCGGGTGCTGCTAGAGGAGGCACTCGAATCAACTCAAATCTTTGCAAACATGGGTAATAGGTACATAGATATACTTTTGTAATAAAGTTCTCCACATTTTGCCGTCACACGGGCATGCAAATAATTGGTTTACAATCACTACCACTATATATTATAAAACAAAGTCGCCCTCCGCGTCTGTCCCTATGTATGCTTAGATCTCTAAAATTACGAAACGGATTTTGATGCGGGTTTTTTTTAATAGATAGAGTGATTCAAGAGGATAGTTTTAGTATAAAGGTGTAAAACACCTCTTAACGAAGCCGAAAGGCACTTGTTCTCCTCGTCATTGCGATCATTTTTTTGTTCTACACCATACCTGGGAACCTTCTAGTTACGGAGATATTGGGGGTCAAAGTTCCATCTTTTTGACAAGTTTTTTTTTAAATACCTACAAGTTTTTAATGTAAGTTTTTTACTTTGACCCCCGTACTATTCAATCCATCCATCAGCACAATGTTTTGAGTGCGTTACCATTGAGTTCTACCACAAAACATTATTTTTCACCCCAAAAAAAAAGTCGTTTCCCGGCAATCATTTTTGCGTAAAGTTACTTAGTTTGATACGATTAGATTGACATAATGCTTGGTTGACGACTTCCTGATGAGGTCTTTTACACCCTGTATTATTACCAACTACGGTAACGAAAAACAATCGTTTTCTTTCAGGACGCCAGTTTTAGAGACACAGCGAACTTTAACTTAAGAGATATATGACACTAATATATTAAAGAAAATGTTTTTCCGGTACATTTTCTTTGTTCCGTAAAAGGGACATTCAATTTGAAGACTGAATATATCAAGCTACGGAATTAATGGCTGTCGTTTAAACTTCGTGTTTGCTTCGATATTGGTTTTTAAATTACTTTTTTGTGCTTGATTTTTTCGGTGATTTTACTCAGGGGTAGCTGATTGCAGTTTAAGTTGAATTTTCATCGAATTTTTGCAGCTTTAAGCCATATTTCTGTCAAATATTTTAGCCAGTAATGAGAGAGGAATTAATTTTATTTTTATTTTATTTTATTTTATTCTATTCGGGAAACTTACAGCTAGTTTAAACAATGTTATCGAATAATACAGATTTGATGGCCAATTAAAAGTTTCCGCATTTTAATAATTGAATTTCAGTACCTATCATAACCTCTCAACGTATTTTAACTAATTAATCTTTAGATGATGATCTTTAGAGATGATGCTGCAGCCGTGGCCCAGTGGTGGCGGCCCCGACTTACGAGCAGTAAGTAGTGGTTTCGAACCCAGGCAGGAACACCACTGCGCTCAAAACGGTAAAGGAAAACATCGTGAGGAAACCACGGCATGTCCTAGAACCAAAATTTCGAACACTTGTGGCATCTACCAACTCGCACTGGGCCCGCATAGTGGATTATAGCCCATTCCCTCTTATGGAAAGGAAGCCTGTGTCCCAGCAGTGGGAACATAATGAGCTGATTAATCATTAGATATTATTTTTATTTTGTATTTTGGTGTTTGTCACCCCAGCCTTGCAGAAAGCTTCAAACTTACCCAGGATTGCGAATCAACAATTAATTATTTGCTAACCGTATATAACAAAGCTCCATAGATTTTAGTTCCTCCATTACCGTTGTTAACATGAAAATATTCAGACTTAAATCCAGACGGACACAAAACAAAATATAATTCATAAACCAAACTGAAATGGGGACACATAAAATTTATTGCGACGTATAAAGTTGTGTTTTAAAACATGTTAGAATGTATTACATGAAATAAAAATAATTTAAGTGGTGTCCCGAGGTATTGTGTTGAGTTATATGGACCTCAGAAGGCCGAATGTGATAGTGGTAGTTGACCTAGTAATTGCTTACCCAGTTTTTAACAAAAATAATGTTTCCACTGCTGGGACACAGCCCTCCTTTGTATGAGAGTAATCCACCACGAAGGCCCAGCGCGTGTTGGTAGATTTCATGTCTTCGAATATTTGGTTCTATAGTTGGTGCCAGTTAAGATGAGAATAGCGTTCATTGACCCACCTGCATTTATTAAACTTCTTATCTTTCAAAACCAAAAATAAGCCTGTTCAAGTCTTAAATCGTCATCTATCGTGATCTTCAACATTTTTTTGTAAGTAATGAAAAACGATACATGGTTTATTTGTTTTGGTTCGCGAGTACGAAGAGATATTAGGGAAAGGGCAACGACCGCTATTCTCATCTTAACTGGCATCAACTATAGGTCATGCCGGTTTCCTTCACCGTTTTGAGAGCATTGGTCGTACACATAACATCACGCCTGTAATCCTCGAAGGGTTAGGCAGAGGTGTACCTAATAGTACACCCACATTTCGCCAGTTATGTTTAAGGGTATAGGGCTATATATATATCCCTCAAATGACTTAGCATGATCCTCCGTCACGCCTAAAATACTGCAGTATTAATTTTGAAAAAAATATATGGTAAAGTTGAGGATTAATGCTAAGTACTATGTGTGACAAAAACACGATTCCGTAAACTTTTCTCGATAGAAAAAAAATCCAAAGTTACCTCCAAATCGAACAATAAACCGCTGGTATTCAAAAAGTACTTCAAATTAGATCATGACACTTTGCATACTAACTGAACTAACTATAAAGCAGGTCTTATGTGTTTTATTTTTTTAGTCCAATCAATAGTTTTTTTGTAAATCGCAAAAAAAACACTCATTTTGCACTATTCGGCCGCAGTGACTGACGTAACAACCGCTTTGTAGTGCAAGCTGATTAGAACTTTATTCTAACAGTATTTCAAACGAAGTTTGAACCACCACAAATAGAGTTGCTAATTTTAGGGTTAGAAGGGCCTTAAGTCACATGTGCGAGCCGGACACAAATCTAAACTCCGTGGCTGCAACTAAGAAATTCTTAATGAAAAAGCCTAATAACATTTGGTATTTCCAATAGCAGACGGGATGAAATAAATTACTCAAAGTTAAATGCGTTTGCTTGGGTTCAAACCTACAATCCACAGCTCGTAAGTCGAGACAATATTGCTGCTCTACACAGCAAAACTAAACGTTTGACAACAAGAGCAAACATTACGGTTTCCATGGCAACGTCTACTACAACAGCCCATAACGTCCACTGCTGTACATAAGCCTCTCCCATGATGGGAGGAATTTGCCGTAATCTCCACGCTTGGCAGGCGGATTGGAGATCGCAGTGATGAAAGACTAACAGAAAACGCTGCTGCCCATTCTCTGGTCTACGGAGGCGCAAGGTGTTCTGCCTCAGACATTAGTTGCCTTATACGACACCCGTGAGTGTAATGGGTTGGTTCTATTCTACTCTGCCGGATACCACACGGCTCAACGTTTAACATACCAGTAAATAAAAGACCATTCAGTATGAAACTATTACTTTCAACTGACATATGAAGAGACAGAAGAGATTTTAAGCTAAATAAACTATAAACAATAAAATAATCCACACATCTGCAAACACACATACACATACACTCACATATACACGCATGTACACTCACACACACACGCATTCACACATACACACACAATTCTTTTTATTACTTTTTATTAATGTAATATCATTTTATTTTTGTAAAAAGGTGTTTCTCATTTACCTGCTTACCTCGCATGTATCACATCAAAAAATTATATGATTGTGTTTTAATTTTAAGTAAACGCAACTCCGGCCCCCAAGATACAGGCATAGCCTAGTTTGGGGACCTCTGTTTTCTAAATATTAATGTTAAAATTTTACTCGTTATGATTTTGTCAAAGTGCTAAGTTAGTTTAAGAAAATGATTGTAACAATGATTCAATAAATTTATTCTTTATTCTTATTCTTCTTTCATCATTGTTGTACTAAAAATATAGTAGTTCCAAAGAACCCTTAGAAAACCTCTCTTATCACAGACATAGTTCTCTCGCTGGGAAATACATTGTGAATGAACGGACAAAGATTATCCTTGTTCGAAGAATGTTTGCATACAACAAAGAAAAGAAAATAATAGAGCTTTCCTATAACTTGAGACTTCTAAACTGTTGTTTGTTTGTTTGATAAAGAAAAAAAGAAGTTGTAGATACATAACGAACTTATTTTTTTGTTTGCTTTATGTTCTTAATATACCGTAACAGAAAAGTAAATATCCATTCTATGATAGACTAGCGGACGTCACGCGGTTTCACCCACGTAGTTCCCGTTTTCGTGGGAGTACGGGGATAAAATCCTATGTTACTCAGGCTGAATGTAGCTTTCTAGTGGTGAAAGAATTCTTGAAATCGGCGCAGTAGTTTTTGAGTTTATTCATTACAAACATACACACAAAAATACAAATCTTTGCTCTTTATAATATTTGATGATAGATAATAGATAAACATACATACATACAAAAAAAACTCACGCCTCTTTCCTATGGGGGTTGGTAGATGTGAGTGGATCAAGATCTTAAGGGCCTATACATATACTACCTCAAATGGCTTAGCATGATCCTCCGTTACGCCTGAAATACTACAGCATTAATTTTGAAATAAATATAAGTAAAGTTGAGGATTAATTTTAAGTCCTATATTTGACGAAAACACGATTCCATAAAATATTCTCGATAGAAAAAAATCCCAAAATTACCCTAAACTGAACAATAAACTGCTGGCAATCATAAAATACTTCAAATTAGATCATGAAACTTTTTACACCAACTGAACTAACTATAAAGCAGATTTTATATTATTTATTTTTTTAGTTCAATCAATAGATTTTTTGTGAATCGCAAAAAACCACTAATTTTGCACTATTCGGCCGCAGTGACTGACGGAACAACCACTTTGTAGTGCAAGCTAGAACTTTATTCTAACAGTATTTCGAACGAAGTTTGAACTACCAAATAGAGTTGCTAATTTGAGGTAGTGTAGGCTCTTAATCATCAAACCGTCTATTATAACCAGACACAAACAGACTGGCGACTCCATCTTTCTAACGAGACTGCAGTATCACGATCACTTTCATATAAATCTAAATTAGCCGACGCGCGGGTACATACTCTGTCTACCCGTAAATAAATCCAGTTATGTACTCGGTAACTCACTACTTTCTCCCAAGACTGATCAGTGCCACAGCGCAGTGAGGAAGTGAAATTGTGAGCTGGCAGGACGGGATATTGTACCGTTATTATCGCTGGGGTTGCCATGCTTCTGGGTTGCGGGAGATTGTCCCTGGTTCTGGTTGTCCAGCCTGCGAAATAAAAATTTCCTTACGTTTTTTGTAATTTGCAGGCCAGTGCTAGGGTGTACGTATGCATGAATAGAATAAATAAAAAGATATATGCGCACTATAAACAATTACACGACTGCAAAAAAAATCTAACAAAGTGGATAAAGACACTAAATTATAAAGATACTGAGGCACTATTGCAACACACAAAATTAAACACCCACCCGCACACACATACACACACGCACCCACAAGTACAAACATACACACACACAAACAATGTTATATCTAAGGTACTAAATAAATTGTATATTGTTGTGGAAGAGCGGAGTCTCCTAACACAGGCATTACTTACTTGCTTAGAAGGAGGTTCCAATCACCAACTAATGTAAAAGTTTTTGGTTAAGAAATAAAGATTTTGTATTTGTATGTTGATTAAAATATTATTCACGGCTGTAAGTCCTTTTAGTCCAACTAAAAGGACATTGGACAAATGTTGTTGACGTATCTACGCACTAAACTTTAGTATGTAACTGTTTTTTTTTTAACTGTCAGGTTTTATTGTACCTATCATTGTAGTTGTAACATTTTGTAAAATTTAAACGAACGGCTCGCCAGCACACAGATAAGCCCTGAGAGGTTTTCGATGTGTGGCTAAAACCAAACTGTATATAGATTAAGTTTTTTAGATATTTAAATAAATAAAATAAAGACGTATCTAGTTACAGAATTAAAATCATCAATACAACCCTCCAAGTTCATAAAGGTGTAGAAATGACTTTTTCTGTTTTTTCCGTTTTCTATACGTATAAAAAGCAATTGGGAAGTTTCCAAGTGCTTTTATACGCCTAAAACTGTTACGATGCATGATAAAAAATTCATAATCAATGTTTTAATGCACTGCAGAGCGATATTTTGTCATTCCATTTGATCAAATTGACAAATAAATCAATGTGGAGAAATATTTGAAAGGTATCTGCGGTGTAGTCAATTTTCAGAATTGACATGACTTAAAATCTTCAATCTTTGAATATCCCAGCGCTATGTTAAAAAAAAGGAAAAGTCACTTTGTATGGAAAGGCATATTTTTTATTTGTAGAGTAGACAGAAAAATTGATCTTTCCACTCGTGATAATTTTAGAAAATCTGCTGTCAGGTTTTGTGAAAACCTGAAAATTACAGTTTTTCTAAGAATGTTTGTTTGAAATTGCTTGTTTCCTATAAAAGCCTAATTTGAGTTATTTTTATAAAGGCACGCTTTCTTCATAGTAGATAAGTTCAAGTTCCATAGTAGTTTGTCGAATCAAGTCAAGCCACTGTAGAAATATTGAACAGATCATGTCCACGGAGATAACTGAAATTATGGTAAGCCTTATTATAACGGATGTATTGACGTTAAGCTCTCAATGTAGTGAATTTATTTTCATCTGAGTTTATGTTGTTTTAACGTGGGTAAAGCTGTGGTCAAACTGAATTAAGGACGAAATTCGCTTGTGCTGATTTCGTTAATAAAACTTGCAAACTGGCGCGAATATTCGCATGAACAACAACAGCCGCGCGTGGTTGCATTTCAGAAGCTCAATCGGCTTGTATTCTTGCTTTTTCAAATCCCAAGTGTAGGACACTGGAGTGACGATTTTGACTCGTTCCTGATAGATTGGCCATAGGAGGTAAAACACCGAATGAGTTAGAAAGGAATAGAATAGACCGAACAGGCTTATTAAAAAAAAATCAATACATACGAGTATAGACGTCTACAATGATTATGTTTTTCAATAGTTATACAGGGTGGAATTTTGTAATGCCACCTGGAGAGAAAGTACTCTTAATACCGGAGATAGCAAATTTTACTCAAAGGAAACATTCCTTCGTTTTTAAAAAGAAATTAATCTGCATTCAAAGATTTTGAAAATTCGCGTGTCACACTCGGGAATCGAACCGTCTAAATTCCAAAAAAATAACACCCTGTACATTTTATGGCACCAATCGATAGGGTCAATCATAAGGATCAAATCCCTCTAACAAATATGATAAATTAAATGAAAGGAAAACCATGAAATCTTAAGTTATAAATTCAATGGGATAAATTCAATAGGTACGATAAAGCACTTTAATAAAATGATGGACCTTTACAATTGAAGAGAATAAGATTGCAGAAGAAGATTGCAATTAGCATGTGTTTGTTTGTGCAAATTGCAATATTCCTATGTAAATAGTTCTTCGTCATTTTAATTAATAAATATCGTCAAAAGAGAATTGTTTACTACGTTCGTAATTGGATGGACCTTTGACTAAAAGTGCTTTATCTTATCCCATTGAATTTATAAGTTAAGATTTCATAGTTTCCCTTTCATTCAATTTATCGTATTTGTTAGAGGGATTTGATCCTTATGATTTACCCTATCGATTGGTGCCATAAAAGTACAGGCTCTTATTTTTTTGGAATTTAGACGGTTCGATTCCCGAGTGTGGCACGCGAGTTTTCAAAATCTTTGAATGCAGATTAATTTCTTTTTAAAAATGAAGGAATGTTTCGTTTGAGTAAAATTTGCTATCTCCGGTATTAAGAGTACTTTCCCTCCAGGTGGCATTACAAAATTCCACCCTGTATATTATATTAAGTTACTCTTATTACTAATGAATATGAACAACTTACTATAAAACCAACACTAAAACATGAAAAGAAAACATATAATACTTATATTTCGAGTTATACGAACATTAATGGAGCAGCTGATTTTATTTCCGCTCATCGAAAGTTCCGTTTATCCTATCACCCTGTAATCATTGTTACAAAATAAGTCGATCAACATTTTCTCCAAATTATAGGCACATTCTCCATTGTAAACAACATAAGTTTAGAAAGAAAGAAAAAGTATTTATAAGACTCGCACAGGATAACACAATAAAACAAAAAAAAACAAAAAAAAATAAGACATACCTACATTGAACTTAATGGGGTAGATGACACACCAATCTTAAGAGCTGTCAAAACGCGGTTCTCTCATAGATTTTCTATGGCAATAGCAAACGTGACGCGATTGTGAGTTTGTGACGTCACTGTTTAGTCAACTCAATGACTCAACTATTTATTGATTTCAAAGCAACTAACAATCTAATTGGGCAATTAATTGAAAATTAATCGGGTTTTCATGCCCAAAATAACGTTTTTTATTTAGAGATTGGTGTCTTGGAATTATTGTTATATGGTGTCATCTCAATACCCTATTGAGATACTTTTTAAGAGCTGTCAAAACGCGGTTCTCTCATAGATTTCGTATGGCAATAGCAAACTGTTACGTCACTGTTTAGTCAACTCAATGACTCAACTATTTATTGATTTCAAAGCAACTAAAATCAAATTTGGCAATTAATTGAAAATTAATCGGGTTTTCATGCCCAAAATAAAGTGTTTTTTTTTAGACATTGGTGTCTTGGATCGCATTCTAATAATGAACTCGTGCTGTCAAAGTCTTCATTAATTAATTATTAAATCGGGTACTGAAATCAATAACAAAGGAGCAGTTAAACAAATAAAAACAGGAAGCTATAAGTAATTTGATTAATAACAGTAACAGTTTTCCGGGAAATATCCCGGTTATATCCCGGTTCGGGAAATCGTTGATGAATTTATTGATTCACGTCACTTTTTGGTAAGTAGCCGCGGATATGAAAGGCTTTCATTTAGTGATGGACTGGTTGTTTATTCTGCCGAATGTCGAGTCGAAATTCGGCGGTGACAATCAGTTGAATTTTTAGGTCTGTGAAAAGTGTAGAAATTAAAAACTCCCTTGATTTACTCATCTTTGTATCGTGTGATCAGAATATTCTGTTTGTGTAAGTGTCCTTTACCTACCTATACCAAGTTAAAAAATAAACAAAATGGAGATGGAGTATAAATGCCAGTTTCCACAGAAAAATAAGTTCAAACCCCTTTTAAACCCCACCTAATTGATACTGACCCCACCGGCGATAATCCACTTATAATAGTCTATTAATCACATAAATATCACCATCAATCACCATATTGTAAACTGCTGCCATTATCCCGTTCGCTCCGTTTCGGCCTCTTGGCTTTCGGTCAAGGGTGGAGAGAATACAGCCAGTCTGTCACAGGCCTAAGGCTTCAGTTTGCTTTTAAAAAGTTCGGTATCCGTGCCTTGTTTTGTTGATGTTTCAATTGTTTTGTGTTTCGAAGGTTTTAAATTGTTTTTGTTAATTTTAGATTTGAGTATAATTTTCCTTGTCTGATTAAGTTTCTTAATTAATTAGTAATTATACTGTCAAGTTGATCTCAAGGTTTTAATTAATTAAAACTTAGTGCACATGTAAAAACACTGTACAAAGGCGGACTTAATCCCTTGGGTATTTTGTACCAGTTTACTTTAGGGTGATGCAGAGACAAGTCTTATCGAGTCTTAAAAAACCGACTTCCAAAAGTTATTTTACACTTTTCGTACCTAATTCATTTTCTTTTTGCAATTAATGTTTATTTTTTATTTTATCCTTCTTAGTTGAGATATCCTACACGAATTCTCGTCAGTTATGTAAATTTTATTTTGTAATGAGATGCCGGTGGAATACATAACTTCCTACTTTTTTAGAAGTCGGTTAAACACCATGGGAAGCAGGGCCGAATCTCTATACAGATAGATAGTTTAAGTACGTCCCAGAAATTAACAACTTCAGACCCAAACTTTCAAGGCTACCTACAAATCCTACAATTAATACAAAATCTTCTTACTCAAACAAGCCAAGTTGCTAAGTAACCAAACATTTTCACTATCTTCAATTAAATCTAAAATGTAATAACAAAACGTACTCAACAACATTACTTTCAGTACTCGACTGTAATTAAAAGTTGTGTTGCCAGCTCTGTGCAAATGTAGCGTCTTCGTATTTCCGTTGGCAACACCGACTCTGTAAGTACAGTCATGAGCATTAAAATGTGCATCTAATTATTGTATTGTAAAATGCTGCTTATATTTTGGAACCCTTAGAAAAAAGGTCTTCCTCGTTCGCCGCTCTACACGAGTTTGTGGGTTCAAATCCAGGCTAGTACCAATGTTGCTTTTTCAACTCATATCTTCTTCCTTAGTTTATCTTGGACATTACATCGGTGAAGGAAAACATCGGGAAAAAACCTGAGGCCATTATATACATTTACACCGCGAGCTCATGTTAGGGTCCCTCATCTTATAAATTAACATTATGTCTGGAATTGCCAACCCACGTCTAGTAAACATGATAATCAGTACTCTTACCTCCTTGGTTTTACCTCGCAGTACGTTGGTATTAGTGTTATTATATTTATTAAAGACTAGCGGACGTCACGCGGTTTCACCCGCGTAGTTCCCGTGGGATTACGGGGATAAAATATGCCTATGTTACTCAGGGTGAATGTAGCTTTCTAATGGTGAAGGAATTTTTGAAATCGGCGCAGAAGTTTTTGAGTTTATTCATTACAAACATACACACACAAAAATACAAATCTTTCCTCTTTATAATATTAGTGTAGATGTAGATATGCGTGGTCGTGACTGTACCCTACGTAATAATCTCTGTGGATATCGTAGTGCTTATCCGGTGGAAAAATCTGGCATAATCTGTTGTCTGTGGTTGATAGAAAAATAATTATGTTGAAACCATTTGTAGTCAGTTTTTGTTGGTTCTGCTCTTATTAATAATATGGTGTTGAAGTAGGGCGATGGTTATTGCTACTAATTTTAAATTAGAGCATTCCAGTTCTTGGTCATCTTAATGTTTGTTACGGTGAAAAAAAATTAATAAACGTCCTAAATTACACTCTGAACTCATTTTAACCATACCTTTATCACTGTTATTATACAAAATTGTAACTACGGTATACAAATTTAAAAAAAAATATAAATTATTCTAAAAACCATACCTTAAATAATTATCTCAAGCAAAAACACTCGGTACAGACGAAAAATTACGAATTTTTAAAATGGCATTTTTGCTCCAATTTTGGCATCGCTCCACTGTGCACCGGGTGAAAGCAACACCCGATTATTAATAGCTGTGTTGCCATTTTTCTTGTATCCAGTTTGCCCGGATTGTACATTTAGTCAGTCAAACAGGTATTCAGGTAGTTTACCTTAGATTCCTCCGTGCCTGGAAACGTTGGTCCCTACTGTCATTTGTTGAAATTCTTTGACAGTCGTTACAGGTAGTCAATGGCCCAAAAAGTTTGACAACCAGTCTTACCAAGAGGTTCAGTATTACCCAGTACTAACTGGGTTTTGGACGTCAGATAGACAGCCGCTTAATGTAAAATACTGGTATTCAGCTGCATCCGGTTCCAGTTAGACTGGAAGTCGACCCCAAAATGAGCAAAGGCTAGGCAGATGACTTTAAATTGAAGGGAAGGATTTACAAGGCATATGTAAGTATAGGTACAGGACCGAAACGTGTTCGCTCACAATGGGCCTCATCAGAAAGCTTAATGTCACCCAAAGGGCAATGGAGAGGGCTATGCTCGGAGTTTCCTTGCGCGATCGAATCAGAAATGAAGACATCCGCCAGAGAACCCAGGTTACCGACGTGGCCCGAAGAATTGCCAAACTGAAGTGGCAGTGGGCAGGGCACATTGCTCGCAGAACGGATGGCCGGTGGGGCCGAAAAGTTCTGGAGTGGCGACCGCGTACCGGAAGACATTGCGTTGGAAGACCTCCCCCTAGGTGGACCGATGACCTGGTGAAGGTTGCTGGAATCCGCTGGATGCGTGTCGCACGGGACCGGTCAATGTGGCGACGTGGCGACACTTGGGAGAGGCTTAAGTCCAGCAATGGACGTCTTTTGGCTGAAATGATGATGATGATATAAGTATCCACGCCAGGAGGCGACGCCTTAGAAGGACATTCACTAACCGACCATAATGATGATGTTCTTCGGAAAGATCAGGTGCAGAGCTTAGTACTTGCAATCAGCGGCGTCCGTGAATGGCCTCATGTATGAACGTGAAACGTCTCGAAATGTGGTGCTGGAGGAGAATGCTTGGCATAACCTGGACACAGTTCCGAACCAACGTCTCAATCCTCCAGGAAGTTCGAATCAAACAGCGTCTTTCTTCCATCGTCCAATGTCGTATCCTCACTTTCTTGGAGCGACTTGTACTGCAGGGAAAGGTTGAATGCACAAGAGGCAGGTCACCAATGCGTTGGACCGACCAAGTTAAAACTGCACTCAATGGTCCACTCCACAAATGCACAAGAAAAGCCACAGTACGGGAGGAATGGCGACGGATTGTGAAGCTTGCCACCACCCCTGATGTGACGACCACGACCACTCTGCCAAGAGTGTGACGACGAAGAAGAAGAACGTGAACGAGACGAAAGGTGTATTCAAGGCTATCCTTTCATACACCTTGCGCCTCACACGCACGATCTCGTCTACAGAACTGCAGTTAGCAGATCAGGAGGATTAGCAGGAATGCCTCCTGCTAAACGCAATAAGAGTCGTTTTGTAAATGATGTTTATTTTGCAAATAGGTTTACACTTATTTTTTTTTAACTAGATGGGGCTGGTGTTTCGTACGGCGTACCTGACCACTCTGAGAAGAAACAGCCGAAACAAACTCAGAGGTCATAATCTCTTTAGTTTCTGCCAACGTAATATAAACCAAACATTTTACCTCAGAGTTATACTAATATTAGGTAAACATGTATGAAATAATCTCTAATTAATATTCCATCACCATCCTCGCAAAATCGGAAACTAGAATCACTGGAAAACACTCAACACTGCACCGTGATTCGCTTAATTTCTAGTTTACTCCGGGGCCAATGATCATTAATTTCATACGTGTTTGGTCCAGTGGGCAACTGTGCCAGAGCTCCGCCAGATTTTGTCCAGTGACATGCGAGATCATCACACTGTGTGACGAGCGTGGCTTTGTGTGTCATTTCTGATATATGACTGTCGTTTGCACTGTGCAGTTTTTGATACGGTTTATGATGGAGATGTATATTTTGGTGATATTCGCATGACTGTACAAGAACATCCATTGGATAAGGTATCAATAATAAAAATAGTATGGCTGCGGTAGCTGCATTTATGAACAAATCAAATCAAATCAACATTATTTATTTGCAGCAAATGTGGTACAAAAGATGGTAAAAATAATATGTCGTGCAATGACACATTTCGCCATAAAATTGGCATGCAAACATTAAATAATTAGATGCTAATTTCAAAACATAATAACTGAATGTGAAACAAACATTAAAAGTAACTAGGCGAGTTTCAAAGTTACTCAATACCTACAAAACAAAATTTTGCTGTTAAACACTAAAACCAAACAAAGAAATTGTTCGCCATAAAATTGGCATGCAAACATTAAAGAATTAGATGCTAATTTCAAAACATAAAAACTCGACTAATCATAGTATTACTATCG
Source organism: Xestia xanthographa (assembly GCA_905147715.2). Lineage (NCBI taxonomy): Eukaryota > Metazoa > Arthropoda > Insecta > Lepidoptera > Noctuidae > Xestia > Xestia xanthographa. The sequence goes on along the minus strand of LR990660.1, from coordinate 6,024,718 downwards.
TCATCCCACTGCTGGGCAAAAGCCTCTCTCCAGCTTCATTCGACCTAGGGCCACTTGGGAACCACTCGTCGTTAAGTCGGGGCCGTCTCCACGAGCGAGAGAATCGCGGCGTTATTTTAGTATAGAAATACGTCAAATCGCCGCGATTCTCTCGCTCGTGGAGACGGTAACGACGACACTCTCTTTCGGGCCGTTTCCACGAGCGAGAGAATCGCGGCGATTTGACGTATTTCTATACTAAAATATCGCCGCGAATCTCTCGCTCGTGGAGACGGCCCGAAAGAGAGTGTATTAAAAAACGTGGCAAGGACGATAATATCGCCGCGATTATCTCGCTCGTGGAGGCGGCCCCTACGGTCAATACACATCGAAGTGGCAGTGGTCGGCAGCGGCCATCAGCGTCTAGCACTTTGCTGTAGTGCGTCGCTTTGACCAGCTACGTGATGTTTTCATCCTGAGTCTTTCAAACAGTACTAAGCATTTCCTAATGGAGATAAAAGCATAAAATGGTTTGACAGTAAAACTCGGTGCTAGTCTCTGCGCTGCCGACCGCTGCCATTTCGGTGTGAATTAACCCTCATTCTTACGCTTAAGTCTGGTAACAAACTTAAAAACAAAAACCACACAGTCACGTAGTCCTTCAAGTTCAAAAGAAGCCGATGAATCACTCATTCACGACACAAAAACATAAAAAACAAATTGGCAAGCAAACTAAAGAGGTCTTTTAAAAAAGTCTTAGCTATCTAGCGTAAACTGAAGTCGTTTACAACATGGCAGGAGTCCAGGAGTTTTAACATATTTATAAGATAAGTGACGAGTTCCCGCTTTTCAAAGTTACCCAGGTATTTCATTTTAAAACTTCGTAGAATACTTTAAAGAACCGATTTGTAAACGCGACTTCGTTTGTTTTCTTTGGAGGAAGATGTATAAGTTATGCTAGTATTTTGTGCAGTTTTCAGGATGTTATGTTGATTGTTGGTGCTACTGTCATTAAAATTACATCAGTGACGGTTGTTAGGTTAGGGTGTAGCTGGCTGGATTTCTTTTGAAAACTTTTTGATGCATATTTTGTTTAAAAATTGAGAAAAAACTTTTCTCTAAAACGTATTAGTGAACGTATCTCTTAGGACAAACTGTTTGAAAGCCTTGAAGCTTCACCCACGTCAGTAAAATTTTGAAACTAATAGCTTTACCTGTAACTAATTATCATAGATAGACTTATAAAAAATCTTAGAAGTTAAATTTGACCCATTCCCCGGTTTCCGATTGAACTCAAATAATACATACTGTTTAGTTTGAATGATACAAATGTTTGAATGGTACATGTTTAGTTTGAATGACAATGCATGATTAGCTGATTATGTGATGTCATTCAAAATCCAATATGGCGAATTCCCAAAGACGGCGGTCTAGTTATTTGCCTTTTCATGGGTTCAGTTTCATCACTGATTTTCGCCACAAGAAAAACTCGAAAATTTAAAGCTTTTTTACCCGACTGCAGCGAAGCTCAAAAGGAGGGTAACGTGTTGTTGTGTGTTTTTCTACACTAAAATCATTACATCCAATATGGGTCCCGACTGTTGCAGTCAATATGTCCTGTCGCCTGAACTTGTTTTATTCTTTTCAGTTTTTTTTTTAAGTTAGTTATTTTGTAGTTATTTTACTTAGTTATTTTTACGCAGTCGGGTTTTTTTTTTTTTTTTTTTTTTTTTCTCGTTAAGAAATACAAAGTTGTCAAACGAAACCCTTTTAAATGTATCAGCGGTTACTTTGAAACTGGTAACTCTTAAGTCGCTTTAAGTTTCCAGGTCTACCACTTAAGTCCACTTTTATTAATAGCGAGAAGTAACTCCGTACTTCTTTAATAGTTCGCTTACTTTAAAATACATTGCACTACTTATTGTTCTTCTATTTAAGGGGTGGGCGGTAGAGGGGACTACGTTATAAAGTTTATAATGTTTTTTGATGATTTAAAATAATTCACTACCCGAAATTACCGCGTATTTTTAGAATTCAATTAATCAATACAGCTCTCTAAGTTAAAATCATGATTTCATGAATAAGTCATCTTTTCTCTTCTTCAATCGGTCCCTCATTACTGAGGATCGTGGTCACTGGATCTATTTAAACAGACAATCTGCCTCCATCGAGTCCAGTATAGAGTTGCCATCACCACCTGCTGAAATTAGTCATATACCTGAATATTAAAAAAGTTCATTAGTATTTAAGGCATTCTACAAGCAACATATTAGCATCATAGTGTTTTACTTTTTTAGTCCAATCAATAGATTTTTTGTAAATCACAAAAAACCACTCAAATCGCACTATTCGGCCGCAGTGACTGACGTTACAACCGCTTTGTAGTACAAGCTGATTAGAACTTTATTCAGGTTTAAAGATTCTTTATTTATTCTAAAAGAACATTTACATTGTTCACTTATTGAATAAATACATAACTAGAGTAAAGTGTAGTCCAGTAGTTAACAGTTTTGTTCTCTTAATGTAGGTAGGTCGACATTTATTATTGTGTGACAGACGTGTTTATACGTATATCGTTACTTTAATAGTTTTGCGTTGTTTGTAACGTACTGCTTGAGCTTAGCTTTAAATAGGTTGAAAGAAGATGTGTTCCTAACATCTGCCGGTAGGTTGTTATAAAGTTGGACACCTTCGTAGTTTATATTTTTCCTGCCATATTGCGTTCGCGTTAACCAAATACAGACATGTATTTGGTTAGGGTTTCTTTGGCTGTATTTCGATGTTTTCATGTTGAAGGATAACTGTGTGTGTATGGTTTTCTTAAGAATTTTTCTAATGAGAACGCAGGAATTGAATGCGTAAAGTTGATGAATGCTCATTAGTTTGGTATGTTTGTATAGTTCGGATGTGGGTGTGTCATAATCGAAGTTGAATAGAAGTTTAACTATTTTATTCTGTGCTATTTGTAGATCTTTAATTGTAGATTGTGTGGCGCATCCCCAGATTTCGATTAGGTAATTTATGTGTGAGCGAATTAATGAGTTGTAAATGTTGTAGCGGATTTTTTTTGGGATGTTGTTTATGTACCCGCGCATTGATCCCATTAGCAACTCTATTTGTGATGGTTCAAACTTCGTTTGAAATACTGTTAGAATAAGGTTCTAATCAGCTTGCACTACAAAGTGGTAGTTGCGTCAGTCACTGCGGGCCGAATAGTGCGAAATGAGTGGTTTTTTGCGATTTACAAAAAATCTATTGATTGGACTAAAAAAGCAAAACACTAAGATGCTAATATGTTGCTTGTAGAATTATTTGCCAAAAAATCAGAATGATCGCATGTATTTCAGAATGGTTTTTACTCGTTAAAAGAAATTTTTAGAGACAAGTTCGTGATTTTTTTCTATTGAATAAAATTAGTTGTATTATGTTTTCAAAATACTATCGTACTAGCATATATCCTGAAGAATATCATATATTTTTCTGGTTTTGTTTATTGCAGTGAATCATAAGCTTTTTTGCATTATAAAACTCGGGTTTAGCTCCTGTAGTCGCCTTAAACCACATCATCATCCAAACAATCTCGTATCCACCAGAAAATAATTTTCATTATCTGAATCCAAAATCTCGTCCAAGCGCCAAAGTTTCCTTGACATGTCCGGGACATGGACGAAACATCATTAATTTTAGCGTATTTTGTCCAGCAGACAGTCGGAGGACGCCCAGTGGGGACAAAGAGGGATGGCTTTGAACGGCTATGATGAAGAGGAATTGTTTTCTCGATGTTTTTGGGAATAGTTTTAGTGATAAGAATGTGGAGGATATGATAGGCCCTCGTTTTGTTTGTGAACTTGTTGTTGTTAAGGGCAATTTGTGTGCCGACACTTTTTCGCTGGAAACCGACCGACAGTACCGTTTTTCAGTTTTTTGCCCTTCAGACAACAAGTTCATAAAAAAACGAGGGCCTCGTGGTCGTAATGCGCGTCTGCTGAGCGTGGGGTATCGACTGCCAAAGATCTACGATTGACGGCCAGGATCAACTGCTTTTAACGTACTTTCCGAGGCACGGAAGAAACTCGGTATGTAATGAGTGGTCACCTATCGACAGACCAACCCAGGCAGGTGCGGCTTATCCTGAAGATTGATCCGAGCGGCTGTTATTATTTAGCCACGAACAGTTTGTATGTACAGGTAATCTCTGAAACTAATGATCCAATTCTAAAAAACTTCACTGGTAGAAAGCTACTTTATTCGTGGGTGTTATAGGCTATAAAATATATTTATATCATGCATATTAGCTGAGCTATCACAATTTTTACGGACAAAGTCACGGGCGAAGTGCTAGTGCAGTGTTTTTCAACTTTTTTCATGACACGAACCCCATTGTATGAAAAAATATTTGGCGACGACCTTCGCTTTTGTTTTTCATTTATTTTATTAAATTACGAATATTAAATTAATTCAAAATTTTAATGCATTTGCATAATTAGGATTCGGATAAATATAATTATGTAGGTATTATAACACTTCTTTTTAAAATTTGGAATTTGATTTAATTCTCAATGTAGCAAAAACGGATCCACGATGGGAGAAATTAGTTAATGAAAAACAAGCGAAACCTCAATAAGATGGATGAGTACTAATAGGTTTTTATTTTGTTAATTTGTACAAATGTTTATATCGTTTAGTCAACATTTTCTTATTAAATCTATCTTCTAGGCTTTATTGTTTTGTATATTGAGGTAGTTTTCGCGCCCTCTTGCGACCCCATCTATGGAGGCTTCGCGACCCCCCAGGGGGTCGCGACTCACAGGTTAAAAAACGCTGTGCTAGTGTAATACCTACATTTTTGAAATGAGACCGTTAACCATGCACAGTTTCATCTCTGTTCTACGCTTCCAAAAAAACACGTTCTTATCGGATGAATATTGAATTTCAGAAAAAGGTGTTCGAAAAATGAATTTATATTCCGAATGGTCGGGCATGCGGTTTCCAACAATTCCAACGGACATGGCATTTATTTTACACTCAAACGAATGGCTCGAACCTGCGATACCTTATAGCCTATTCACACTAGCACGAGTCATCTATTTTTCAGATCGGTTTTTACTATTATCTATCCGTTTTTGTTCCGTACCTATGGCAACAAAGACTCGTATCGCTACTTTAATTTCAATACTGGCCGTTTTAGAAATGGTTATAAAAAAACGGAACTTTATTTTAAACTATGTACTAAGTCTATGTTTTAAACCTACTTCTGAAAAAGGAAGAGGTGGCAAAAAGAATCCGCTCTAATGAGAGATTTTCTTTTTAGCTCTTCCCTAGTCGCTGGATAGATGGCGCTAGGAGTTAGTATGTTAATGCACGGAACGGAACCTAAAAAAAACTTATTTTAACAAAGCGCGGGAAAATTAGGTTATATTCTGAAGGTTAGGCAAATGAAAGTGTCAGTCAACGAGAGTATGTGACGTGACACAATGTATTTTTTTCCAAGCGTTTTGGCTTTGGCACCAACTATCATAATAAGTTCAACGCCATCTATAGAGTTCTTGGAAACTAAGTTTTTTTTTAATACCTCAAAACGACGCCCCGTAATCTGTCATAGCTTTTGCGGCCATTTAAAAAAAAAAAATTGAAAATGGAACGGAAAGCTTCGAATCTTGAGTAGGTATTTGAATGTAGTGTTGTTTGTTTCCATTTACGCTTGAGGAGCTCTTTGAAAGAATTTACAAATGATGAATTATTTTGTTGACTGGTCTTTTTTTTAATTGGTTTGTGCATTAACAGATGCCTTGCTAAAGGAGACCCATTTGACCATGCCCCATAAAGGTGGACAGACGCTAGCCTGTAAAAATGTGACTCTTTCACAGTTTTTCTCAATGATATTCTATTAAACAGATATGTTATGAGCGCACAATCGTGAAGACTCGAAAACGAGCCAATTGGCCTGTTTTTCCTTTATTCTGCGTCACTGCTTGTATGTGAGCTGGCTCTCCCCCGCGGCACACTTTTTCCGGTGGTTTTGTAGGTGTATAACATATCTGTTTATTAAAGTAAGTAGGCCTTTCTCGAGTTTTTCTAAGAAAAAACTCCGAAACTAAGTTAAAGGGGTCTCGAGACAATTTCTTGAGGTTCCATATAATGTGAGAACAATTTAGGGAAACTTCGAGATTGACCTTTTTAGAAGGATGATTGTTTTCGACTTTGGTATATTTAGGTGTCAGCCTAAAGTTAGTTATAGTCCTTTGACAGTTTATTTATCGCTAGCTATTAAGTTTCAAAGGAAGGAGAGATGGACTAGAAAAACTACTACATGGGCTGGCCCCCCCGGAAAAAGGAAAAGAGGCCGCCCCCTGGAACGATGGGAAGACGAACTTAAAAAACTCACAAAAAGCGACTGGATGAGAACAGCCCAAGATAGGAAAAAGTGGAGTGAGATGGAGGAGGCCTATACTCGTCGAGAGGCCCTTAGTTAAAATTATGTTTAAAAAAAAATGTATTATTAAACAAGGAATTAAAGAGGCTTAAATAAAAATAAATAAAAATTAAGTTTCAAAGCCTGATGATTGAATAAATCCCTGATGAACTTGATGGAGGTTGGTCAACTTAAGAGTGCGGCGCCATCCGCTCGCAACTACAATTCGAAGCGAAGGCAAAAACACGTTGAAATATTGTTGTCTCTGTTTCACACTACCCGGCCCGTTGCGTAGCCGCGCGTGAGCGTGTGTGAATAGTGTTTACCTATGCGTGTGTTAATAGTGTTTGGTGTTTACCTTTTTGGTAGTTATCATGTTCATTATTTTCTTTATTTTTGTTAGTTACTTTGTGCAATCGTTAGTGTATGTGCAGAATAGTAATGCGTTTTTAGGAAATCTGTCTACAATGTTTTTATCTCAAATGTTAGATTAACTCAAAATCTAGGCATTGTTGAAAAAAATCTGGGTTACTTACTACTTTTTCTATACCACTAATGTAGGTAACGAATAAGTATACGGTTCGCCTGAAAATCTAAAATAAAAGTACCTACTGGTGGCTCAGTGGTGGTGGCCCCGACTTACGAACAGTAAGGCGCGGGACAAATACAAGAGGCGTCGGGCACGGACATGGCACGGGCGGCTTCCTATTCCATTCAAATATCATACAAAATGCATGGAAATAAAGTGCAATTTAGGCTACACGGTATATCATTGCGCTGACGAGGATGTGACGATATACCGTGTGTTGTATTTGTCCCGCGCCCATAGACTACTAAGTCTACGACTTAGGCGCGGGCAGTATTATAAGTACTAACTTAACTGCCCGCGCCTAAGTCGTAGGTTCGAACCCAGGCAGGCGCATTACTTTGTGTAAGTAATTCATCAACTCTGCTCTCAAAACGGTGAAGGAAAACATCATGAGGAAACAAAGGCATAAGTATCCTAGAACCTAAAAGTAGGTAGGTAGTAGGTAGGTAGTAGGCAGGGAGTAGGCAGGCAGTAGGCAGGCAGTAGGCAGGCAGTAGGCAGGCAGTAGGCAGGCAGTAGGCAGGCAGTTGGCAGGCAGTAGGCAGGCAGTAGGCAGGCAGTAGGCAGGCAGTAGGCAGGCAGAAGCCAGGCAGTAGGCAGGCAGTAGGCAGGCAGTAGGTAGGTAGGTCGTAGGTAGGTAGTAGGTAGGTAGTAGGTAGGTAGTAGGTAGGTAGTAGGTAGGTAGTAGGTAGGTAGTAGGTAGGTAGTAGGTAGGTAGTAGGTAGGTAGTAGGTAGGTAGTAGGTAGGTAGTAGGTAGGTAGTAGGTAGGTAGTAGGTAGGTAGTAGGTAGGTAGTAGGTAGGTAGTAGGTAGGTAGTAGGTAGGTAGTAGGTAGGTAGTAGGTAGGTAGTAGGTAGGTAGTAGGTAGGTAGTAGGTAGGTAGTAGGTAGGTAGTAGGTAGGTAGTAGGTAGGTAGTAGGTAGGTAGTAGGTAGGTAGTAGGTAGGTAGTAGGTAGGTAGTAGGTAGGTAGTAGGTAGGTAGTAGGTAGGTAGTAGGTAGGTAGTAGGTAGGTAGTAGGTAGGTAGTAGGTAGGTAGTAGGTAGGTAGTAGGTAGGTAGTAGGTAGGTAGTAGGTAGGTAGTAGGTAGGTAGTAGGTAGGTAGTAGGTAGGTAGTAGGTAGGTAGTAGGTAGGTAGTAGGTAGGTAGTAGGTAGGTAGTAGGTAGGTAGTAGGTAGGTAGTAGGTAGGTAGTAGGTAGGTAGTAGGTAGTGTAGCATTGCGCTACATAAGACTTCTTTTCTTTAAAAAAATATCAATTAATCCTTGTTTAATTTTTTCTTTTTCTGTTCGGCGTTGTTATTTTTCGAAATTAGATTTTACAGAAAATTTTTGACACCCCTGGTGAAGTTTTCTTGTCATTCGTCTATGAGATACGGTTGAAATGATAAGCTGTTTTTTTTATTACCTAAAATATTGAAAATTGTTTGTGCAGCAAATTTAATTTTCACTGTGCATACCACGGTGGCTTGAATATTTTATTCTGTTATTTATCCTGGTACGTAATTGTGTTTATTTCGTGAATTTTGGTTGTCTGCTCTATAATCTTCTGTTCCTGGTTTGTGTCCTTTATTCTTATCGTTTCTTTTCGTTTTGCTTTAGGTTTAAATCCAGTGACAGAGGGCGATTTCGCCCTCTATTGATACCCCGAGAGCTCCATTTGGTGATGTAAATATCTTGCCAACACTTACATCTAAAGGGTTCCCACAAACTTTCTTCGGATAACCCTTTTCAAGGTTTGATGCAAATTGCTGTTTAATTGTTCCACAACGATGTTATTCCTACGTGTGAGGATTATTAATTACGCATAAGTGATCTACGTTCAATCCTTAAAAGAACTTTGATTCGTCTCCCGGATCCAACGGCGCGTGGCGCGTGAAGATTATTTTTACCAGATTCAAAAAAATAACTTAACTTTATGAGCATAATTAGCTGAATATATTTGACTAGATTATAGTTGTTGTAAAATCCAACCTCATAAACCTCATTTTTAAATTATAATTTCCACATAAGAAATTCAAGATTTTAAACCTCGTCTGAAGCTTCAGGCTAGGTATTTTTATTGAGTCTCATAGCGAATGTTTTCATTTTTTTTAGTTGTTCAATTTGTCACTAGTTTTTTTAAATAACGTGTAAATCCCTATCATTAATGTATTCAATTTAAATAATTTACTTATTATATTATATTTCTATTAAATTCTATTCTTGTGGTGTTATCAAGTGATTTTTTTATTTTAATAACCCTACAGTTTGGCGCCCGAAGAAAAAGCAGTAAGTACACATTTTAAACCATTTATTTCGATAACTTAATCACTTTTTTTCGTTGTTTTGTGTGTGGTGCTCATTTGTGAGCAAATTTAACCTTTTGTCTATTTCCAGTTCCATCTCATTTTTTAAACAGTGTAACGCGCTTACACGGATACTATAAAACGTTATAAAAGAAGACGCTATATATATACAAAACGTTGAAAGTCGCTACTGAGGTTGTTTCTCGTGAAATATAATGTATTGTAAAATGCTTGAATTTTGAAACTAACCCTGTTACCATATTGAAATTTAATCTTTTATTTCCTCCCAAAATATATTTTATCACGTGTATTTTTTAACTCCCATAGCTAGCGGTATTTAGAACCCGTAGTCTTTGAATGGTCTGATGTATGTGTGATTAGCCAGCGTGACTAAGGTAAGCGATTTTTTGCAAGACATTTTATGCTTGGGTCTAGATTATTTTTTTTCAGATTCTAGTGATCAACTGCCTTTTTTTTTTTTCCAGTGTCTTGTTTCTTAGGTCAGTCCCATCACCAGACATAGACTTTGGGAATCCGTGCATTTTCTATGGGATATTTCATTGTTATTTATATCTTACTTTGCCTATTGGTAGATCCTTGTTTCGTTAAGAGTTTGTCCTAGTTATTACCAAAATTATATAAATAAACACACTCGCAAACAATTACCTCATTTTAAAATTACGAAAATATTCATATTCGACTTTATTGTGAAGTACGACTTATAAGATTTGGTTTCTAGGTAACAGCGTTAGGTGGCAAAAGTGAGAACTAATGGCTTCGAATTTTTTCCACCAAAACTAAGTTTTTTTTGGTTTATTTTTTTGTCTAGTTCAGTTTTTTTGGCTAACAAACTTTTTGCATACTATTTTTTCTATTTCCTTTTTGTTGTCGATTTGTCATTATGGCAGTTGAAGTCTCACATAATTTTGAAACTCCGTTACGGAGCCCTATTATTTCTAGGCTTCCACCAATTCCCCCAAGGAATAGTTCAATCCCGTCGCCAAATAGATCTGAGGAACACACAAATCAGAACAGGTATTCATTATCAAAATGGAAAATTGATTTCTCCGGAAATACTTGCGTACGCGAATTTTTTATAAATATTGATGAGCGTAAATATGCTGATGATGTATCTGACCAGTATTTGATTAAGCGTTTCCATGAGCTATTATCTGGTTCAGCGTTAAAATATTTTAGGTTGATTCGTCATGTATGTTTATCTTATACGGAATTAAAGCATCAATTTATTAAAACTTTTTCACCTGCAGATTTTGAATTTAAAACCGAATTAGAGGTCCGCAATTTAAAACAACAAGCTGATCAATCCGTCAGAGATTTTGTTATCCAGATATCATACCTCAATTATAAACTTACTAACCCGATTGTGGAATCAAAATTACTCGATATTATAACACATAATATGCATCAAAAATACCTTCCTTGTCTTTCTATACACAGATTTAAGAACATTAACGAACTCATGGATGCGGCTTCGCATTTTGAAACTTATTTACTACAAAATTCTAAGGCTGATCCAACGGATACACATCAGGTTCAACATCATTGGCAAGAATCTCATACGGTATTACCGGTGATAACTTCAGATACTCTAGATAATAGACCGTTTGTTGAGATATGGTTGAAAGACCGATGGGTTAAAGCATTATTAGATTCTGGTGCTCAGATGTCTATAATTAATTTCGATTTTATTAAAAATTTAGGAATTACTATTGACGCAAATATTAGCATTAATGTTTTTTCCGCCAACAATTCTCCCGTCGATATTTTGGGAACTGTTACTTTACCAGTTCTATTTAATAATGCGACTTTAACGCATGATTTTTTAGTTGCACGTTGTTGTACTTCTACAGTTATTTTAGGAATTGATTTTTGGAAGAAGTTCGGTTTGACGTCTCTTTTTAGCCAAGCTTTCAATAAAAATATTGATGGAAATATGTATTTATCATCAATTAACCATGAAACACCTCAAACTAATTTTGAAAATAATGTTCGATATGTTCATCCTCGGAGTGTATTGTCGAATAGTCAGGAATTAAGTCTTCAACAGGTAATTAAAGAGTTTAAAGATATTTCATCTGAAAAGGTGGGTCTTGGAAAAACTACTTGGCTTTCTCATAAGATTAATACTGTTGGACAACCTGTCAGACAGAGGTATTACCCTCTATCTCCTGTCAAATTAAAAATTCTCAATGATGAAATTGATAAAATGTTAAAGATAGGAGTTATTCGTCCATCTCGTTCACCATGGGCAAGTCCAGTTGTGATGGTAACTAAGAAAGATGGTTCAGTTCGTTTTTGCGTTGATAGTAGAAAACTTAATAGTGTTACCATTCGCGATTCTTATCCTCTTCCAAGGATACAAGATATTCTAGACAATCTTCGCGGAGCAAGATATATAACCTCGCTTGATTTTAGTAGTGCTTTTTGGCAAATACCTTTGGCTGATGACGATAGTTGTCAGAAAACGGCTTTTATTGTTCCTCAACGTGGTTTATTTGAATTTGTTAGAATGCCATTCGGTCTCACGAATGCTGCTTCAGAAATGCAACGTCTTACGGATATGATTGTTAATTTTGAATTTACTTCAACCAGCGATGATTGTATCTTTGGATATGTCGATGATTTAATTCTAATCTCTAAAGATTTTCATAGCCATCTCGCTCTCCTCAGGAAAGTACGTAATCGGCTAAAGGAAGCTGGTTTATCCATCAATCTAAAAAAGTGTGAGTTTTGTAAATGTGAATTAAAATATTTGGGCTATATTGTCAATGAGAAAGGTCTTCAGACCGATCCTAATAAACTCGAGTCAATTAGAGATTTTCCTACACCCACTACAGCCAAGTCTTTACGTGGTTTTATTGGAATGTGTTCATATTACAGACGTTTTGTAGATGGATTTTCTTCTATTATAGCTCCTCTTACAGCTCTGATAGGTAAAAAGAAAGGTCGTGATCCGATTAATTGGGATGAATCTGCTGAATGTGCTTTTAACAAACTAAAATCGGCTTTAATCAATACTCCTGTTATGGCTTGTCCAGATTTTTCTAAACCATTTATTTTACAGTGTGATGCTTCTGCTGTTGGACTTGGTTCTGTTCTGTCACAAAAAATAAATAATGCGGAACATCCTATTGCTTATTATTCCCGACTTTTTTCAAAAGCGGAACGTAATTATAGTACTACGGAACGCGAACTTCTTGCTATTCTCGATTCTATCAAGCATTTTCGTTGTTATTTAGATGGAATGAAGTTTACTGTTGTTACTGATCATATGGCTTTAAAGTGGCTTCTAACGTTAAATAATCCCTCTGGTCGTTTAGCTCGTTGGGCTACTATTATTTCACAATACACATTTGACGTAGTCCATCGTAAGGGTTTACAACATGTTGTTCCCGATGCTTTATCGAGGGTTTACACGAGCCCCATAACTTTTGATCAAGGACCCGAAAATACCAATGATAGATGGTATAAGAAATTCTATCTTGGTGCTCGTGATACACCTCAAATGTTTCCCGCCTACGCTATTCGTAATGGTGTTCTCGTTAGACGCATGCCAATTTCCAGTCCTTTATCTTCTGATCCTTGGCGTGTAGTTCTTCCTAAAGAGAAAGTTCCTTCTGCTGTTTGGGAAATACACAATAATTTTCCTTCTATTCATCCAGGTGTTTCTAAATCATACTATAAGATCAAAGAACTATACTATTGGCCAAACATGTTCCGTGATGTAACTGAAATATTGAAACAATGTGAGGTATGTAAAGCCTATAAAATAGCAAACACTCAGCCACGTGGTCAGATGATTTATCCTAAAGATGTATCATTACCTTTACAAATTATTTCTATCGATATTGTTGGTCCTTTGCCTATCGCCTATTATGGTTATAAATACATTTTATCTATGGTGGATGTATTTTCCAAATATGTTTGGTTGGTTCCGTTAAAAAAGGTAGATACCAGTTCGGTAATCAATGCTTTAGAATCGGAAATATTTTTTAATTTTGGCGTTCCGCGGTCCATTCTTTGTGACAATGCTTCTGTTTTTCGTAGTATTCGATTTTTAAACTTTCTTAGAACCTTCCATATCGATTCACCAATTTATACACCATATTATACTCCTCAAGCTAATACCGTGGAACGATATAACCAAAGTATTATTACTTGTTTAAGCATATTAGTTGGCGAAAATCAAAGGAACTGGGCTAGAATGTTACCTAAGGTCAAACTATATCTCAATTCATGTGTTAATTTAGCTACTAATTTCACACCAAATTTCCTTATGTTTGGTAGAGAGATTTCTGTTGATCCAACTCATGTTTATAGGCAGACTCGAAGCATTAATTTAGCTGAAAGTCGGTCTCGTCATGCGTCAAATCTTAACTCTCTTGCTGAAATATATGCGAAAGTAGCCGATAACCTTGCAATGGCTTTTCTTCGTAATTCTAATACATATAATTCAAACCGGTCATCTGTTACACTCAACATCGGTGATACTGTATGGAGGCGAAATTTTACTAGGTCTTCTGGAACTGATTATTTTTCTGGAAAGCTCGCTCCTCGTTTTGTTAAGTGTCAGGTAGTTGTGATTCCGTACACTCTGGTCTGTATCACATAAAAGATATAATAAAGTAATGTCACTTTATTAATTAAATAAAATATAATACAATATATAATTAAATCATTTATCTTTATCTAAAATTCTTACTTTACTTCGCTTTCCAATTTAATTATTTTTCGTCTTAGTTTATTTATTTTGAAAGTCTTAGATTGACTCTTACTTTAGGATCGTTAATTAAAGCTTATTAAACAACAATGGACGTTATGGTCTGATTATTGTTCTTTGTATGTTATTGTAAGGGTGTCTGATTAATTTATTCATTGGTTTACTAGTCGATAGTTAATTAATTCGTATCTTATAATATTATGTTAGTTTAATAATTCTTTTTATTGATAATTTCACCTATATTTATAATTTGTTATTCTTCAGTTCCATTATTTCTTCTTCACCACTTTCACAAGTTTAACAAGTAGAAGGTTACAGGTTTTTTTGAAGGTTTACATTTTCCTTTTTTTCGTTAGGGTTGTTACCTTTATGTATTTCAATAGGGTTGTCATTTTCTTATGTAATTCAATAGGGTTGTCACCTTTATGTATTTCAATAGGGTTTTCATTTTTTTGTTTTGTTTTGTTTGTTAAACAGTTAGGGTGGTTAAAGTTTTGTTTTGTTGTCTTCATAGGAGATTTTTTTTTTGCTGGTTAAAGGGTACTGTAGCATTGCGCTACATAAGACTTCTTTTCTTTAAAAAAATATCAATTAAACCTTGTTTAATTTTTTCTTTTTCTGTTTGGCGTTGTTATTTTTTGAAATTAGATTTTACAGAAAATTTTTGACACCCCTGGTGAAGTTTTCTTGTCATTCGTCTATGAGATACGGTTGAAATGATAAGCTGTTTTTTTTATTACCTAAAATATTGAAAATTGTTTGTGCAGCAAATTTAATTTTCACTGTGCATACCACGGTGGCTTGAATATTTTATTCTGTTATTTATCCTGGTACGTAATTGTGTTTATTTCGTGAATTTTGGTTGTCTGCTCTATAATCTTCTGTTCCTGGTTTGTGTCCTTTATTCTTATCGTTTCTTTTCGTTTTGCTTTAGGTTTAAATCCAGTGACAGAGGGCGATTTCGCCCTCTATTGATACCCCGAGAGCTCCATTTGGTGATGTAAATATCTTGCCAACACTTACATCTAAAGGGTTCCCACAAACTTTCTTCGGATAACCCTTTTCAAGGTTTGATGCAAATTGCTGTTTAATTGTTCCACAACGATGTTATTCCTACGTGTGAGGATTATTAATTACGCATAAGTGATCTACGTTCAATCCTTAAAAGAACTTTGATTCGTCTCCCGGATCCAACGGCGCGTGGCGCGTGAAGATTATTTTTACCAGATTCAAAAAAATAACTTAACTTTATGAGCATAATTAGCTGAATATATTTGACTAGATTATAGTTGTTGTAAAATCCAACCTCATAAACCTCATTTTTAAATTATAATTTCCACATAAGAAATTCAAGATTTTAAACCTCGTCTGAAGCTTCAGGCTAGGTATTTTTATTGAGTCTCATAGCGAATGTTTTCATTTTTTTTAGTTGTTCAATTTGTCACTAGTTTTTTTAAATAACGTGTAAATCCCTATCATTAATGTATTCAATTTAAATAATTTACTTATTATATTATATTTCTATTAAATTCTATTCTTGTGGTGTTATCAAGTGATTTTTTTATTTTAATAACCCTACAGTAGGTAGTAGGTAGGTAGTAGGTAGGTAGTAGGTAGGCAGTAGGTAGGTAGTAGGTAGGCAGTAGGCAGGCAGTAGGCAGGCAGTAGGCAGGCAGTAGGCAGGCAGTAGGCAGGTAGGTACTCATCAAGACGAATCAAACGAGCCCAAACTCGAAGCGGTTGCGTCGTTTTATTACGGAGATCCTTTGGCCCCCCTTTCAGCTTCATCATCAAACCCTGATTACCATTTAGGACCAATTTACTCTTCAAGATCAATCAAACGAGCCCAAACTCGACGGGATTATGTCATTTTATTACGGACTTCCCATGGCCACCTTCCAGCTCCATTATCAGACCCTGGATACCACCTAGCACCAAAGTACTCGTCAAGACAAATCATACGAGCCCAAACTCGATGGGGTTATGTCGTTTTATAACGGAGTTCCCATGGACACCTAGCTCCATCATCAGACCCTGGATATAACCTAAAGACAAAGTACTCGTCACGACGAATTAAACAAGTTCAAACTCGATGGGGTTACGTCGTTACATTACAGAATTCCTATGGCCACCTATAGCATTGTCACGCGATATAGGTACCTACATATACGTGCAAAATTTCAGCTCAATCGGTAATCGGGAAGTGGATCAAATTTTACTTGCAAGATTTGATTACTTACAGATTACAGACAAACATCGGGACACGTGAAACTATATCAAAGCTTGTAAAATAAAACATAATATTTATTTAGTCGGTAGGTGGTTCAAATGTCCGACTAATAGGTTTCATTCATAATCATAACGTAAGGGTGAACAATCACGTTATGATTATGAATGAAACCTATTAGTCGGACATTTGAATCCTAAACACATCTTATTCAGTATGTACTAACCCAGTGTAATGTAATTTCGATTATGAACGAGAAAATATATGTGTAGGTAGGCAACCATTTTCTTGGTCTGAGTTTAAAAAAAAAATGAAAACAAAACGGTAGGTAGATACTTACTGTGAGATACATCCCAACGTTTGGAGTTCATGTTTCTAACCTTTATATAATTATGTTTATGTAGGTACCTGTTTTGTAACCTAAATTTAACCAAATCGTAAGCAAATATCGCAGTCCGTAAACAAAACAAAAGTCGTAATAAAGTAGGTAGGTAGGATACTCGATTCCAAATCACAAGGCAAATCTAAATCCAAATTCGTAGCATAGGCACGCATAGGTCAAGAAGTGTCAGAAATATTACGATACAATTGGCAAACAAATACGTACGCACAATGCAATCAAGTAATCGTCTAACATTGACGAACGAATTGCCCCGGCCGGCCCGGCCGGGTGGCGAGGTGCGCACGCACACATTTACATTTGTCACTATACTCAACACATCCAAATGTTCTGTCCCGCGCCACGCGCCCCGCCCCAGCTCAATGCTTGATGCGATAGCACGACTTCCGATGAAAATTTGTGATTAATTTGAGTGTGTGCCGTAATACCAAAAATGATGAATGAAAACTCAATGCTTTTCCATTTTTTTTAAAATATTATTTAACTTAACAATATAAGACATGTTTCGATTTGAACAATATTACAAATACTACCGTTTTTAATATAGAACAGATGAGATGAAAACATCGTATTTAAACTGTAAAAATGTGAGATATTCAATTTGTTTGCATTTCGCTTTTGGTAAGTATTTTGAAAAAAAAAAATGTAGAAACCTAGGTAATTACCATCTTGTTCCGAATAACAGCATATTAAGGTGGAAATATGCTCAAACTGAAAATGATTTTGGTATTACGTTTGTATGGACAAATTCATGCTCCCCGGCCCCTTAACTATCGGTAAATAAACTGTGATCATAATATGTTACTGGATCATCGTCTTCCTACTCTTGTTCCATGTTATTTGGGGTCAGCGCAACACGTGTTTAGGGTTAAAAAAAAATGAAAAAAATCTGTCCGTCCGTCTGTCACAGCCGATTTGCTCCGAATCTACTGGACCAAATCAGGTGAAATTTGGTAGAATGGTGTAATCCTATGACCCAAACACAGATGTGCAAAGAAATAAATATTTTTTTTAATGAGAGTCAGTGTCGTTGGACAAATTATGAAATAAAAAAAAAAGTTTTGCACACCTTACTGTGCCATATATCAAATGAAAGGGCTCGTTATGAAGATATTTAACATATTTAATTGTAATATAAATATTTTTGAATGAAAGAAGACGAAAATTGACCATTCCCCCCCGATTCGCTACAACTCGAGCCAAAAATTTTGAAAAAAAAGAAATCTATCTTATCTTACATCTATACATATAATAAAACAGTAAAAAAACTGTGTCTGTACATTGAATATATTAAAAAATAAATAATTGAGGGGGGTTTAGAAACAGTAATAGAGCACGAATCCAAAAAAAAAAGTCTGTCTGTTTGTCTGTTTGTCTGTTTGTTTGTACACGCTAATCTTCGGAACTGCTGGACGGATTTGAATGATTTTTTTGTTGTTGTATAGGTATTAAGTCTGGGCAAGATATAGGCTATAATTTATCTTGGAAACTTGAACACCTGATGCAGAACCACAACAGACCAGCTGAACTATAAGAGATACAAAAATGGTACCATAGCAAAAATTGTTCCACGTGATGGGCATTTTCTGCTGAGAGAATAAATTTGAAGATCTGGAACACCTGATGTGGAACTCCAAGAGCCCAGCTACACTAACATATATATAGAAATGACGTTTTAGCAAAAGTTGTTCAATCTGATGAGCACTCTCTGTTGACTTATAAAAATCGAAGATCTGGAACACCTGTTGTGGAACTCCAAGAGCCCAGCTACACCATAACACATAGCAATGACGTCTTAGCAAGTGTTGTTTAGTCTGATAGGCATTTCCTGTTGACTTTTATCTTGGAAACAAACACCTGATGCAGAACCGCAAGTCGCAACAGACCAGCTGAACTATAAGAGATACAAAAATGGTACCATAGCAAAAATTGTTCCACGTGATGAGCATTTTTTGTTGAAGATCTGGAACACCTGATGTGGAACTCCAAGAGCCCAGCTACACTATAACATATATATAGGAATGAAGTTTTAGCAAAAGTTGTTCAATCTGATGAGCACTCTCTGTTGACTTATAAAAATCGAAGATCTGTAACACCTATTGTGGAACTCCAAAAGCCCAGCTACACCATTACACATAGGAATGACGTCTTAGCAAGTGTTGTTTGGTCTGATGGGCATTTCCTGTTGACTTATAAAAATGTTTAGTCTGACGGGCCTTTCCTGTTGACTTACAAAAATGAAAGATCTGGAACGTCTCGAATCGTCTCGTGCATCCCGTTGTATTCCCATCCCGGGGCTCTTAAAATTCGACATCAGACGTATCAGATCTTCGATTTTGACGACCCCGTTGTCGCTGGCATTAGCAACAGGATCCGCGTACGAAGTCGCGGGCAGAAGCTAGTAATATAATAAAACAGTAGAAAAACTTTGTCTGTACATTGAATATATTAAAAAAATAATAATTGAGGGGGGTTTAGAAACAGTAAAAGAGCACGAATCCAAAAAAAAAAATTCTGTCTGTTTGTCTGTTTGTTTGTACACGCTAATCTTCGGAACTACTGGACGGATTTGAATGATTTTTTTTTTGTTGTATAGGTATTAAGTCTGGGCAAGATATAGGCTATAATTTATCTTGGAAACTTGAACACCTGATGCAGAACCACAACAGACCAGCTGAACTATAAGAGATACAAAAATGGTACCATAGCAAAAATTGTTCCACGTGATGGGCATTTTCTGCTGAGTGAATAAATTTGAAGATCTGGAACACCTGATGTGGAACTCCAAGAGCCCAGCTACACTAACATATATATAGGAATGACGTTTTAGCAAAAGTTGTTCAATCTGATGAGCACTCTCTGTTGACTTATAAAAATCGAAGATCTGGAACACCTGTTGTGGAACTCCAAGAGCCCAGCTACACCATATCACATATAGGATTGTTCGTTCTGATGGGCATTTCCTGTTGACTTTCCATCTGATGTGGAAATCAAAGCTGTCACTAATTTCAATGCATAATTATAAAATAACATAAGCTGGGAGTACCTCCACGCGGTGAAGGCGGTAACAGTTTAGGACTGATTTTCGATGACGATGGTATATCATTGAAAATTTGACTTTACTGGCCAAAACTCCCATTCATTTTTTTATCTATATATCTATATACATATAATAAAACAGTAGAAAAACTTTGTCTGTACATTGAATATATTAAAAAAATAATAATTGAGAGGGGTTTAGAAACAGTAAAAGAGCACGAATCCAAAAAAAAAATTCTGTCTGTTTGTCTGTTTGTTTGTACACGCTAATCTTCGGAACTACTGGACGGATTTGAATGATTTTTTTGTTGTTGTATAGGTATTAAGTCTGGGCAAGATATAGGCTATAATTTATCTTGGAAACTTGAACACCTGATGCAGAACCACAACAGACCAGCTGAAATATAAGAGATACAAAAATGGTACCATAGCAAAAATTGTTCCACGTGATGGGCATTTTCTGCTGAGAGAATAAATTTGAAGATCTGGAACACCTGATGTGTAACTCCAAGAGCCCAGCTACACCATAACACATATAGGAATGACGTCTTAGAAAAAGTTGTTCAATCTGATGAGCGCTCTCTGTTGAATTATAAAAATCGAAGATCTGGAACACCTGTTGTGTAACTCCAAGAGCCCAGCTACACTAATGTATATATAGGAATGACGTTTTAGCAAAAGTTGTTCAATCTGATGAGCACTCTCTGTTGACTTATAAAAATCGAAGATCTGGGACACCTGATGTGCAACTCCGAGAGCCCAGCTACACCATAACACATACAGGAATGACGTCTTAGAAAAAGTTTTTCAATCTGATGAGCACTCTCTGTTGACTTATAAAAATCGAAGATCTGGAACATCTGATGTGGAAATCAAAGCTATCACTAATTTTAATGTATAATTATAAAATAACATAAGCTGGGAGTACTTCCACGCGGTGAAGGTGGTAATAGTTTAGGACTGATTTTCGATGACGATGGTATATCATTGAAAATTTGACTCTACTGCCCAAAACTCCCTTTTATTATTTTATTTATCGAATAAATATGCCTTCCGGCTTATGTTATTTTAGTGTTTAATTTCCTTTTCCATTTATCTTCGTGACACGGTAGTGCCTTCCGGCTTATGTTATTTTAGTGTTTAATTTCCTTTTCCATTTATCTTCGTGACACGGTAGTGCCTTCCGGCTTATGTTATTTTAGTGTTTAATTTCCTTTTCCATTTATCTTCGTGACACGGTAGCCTACCCGGTAACGCAGCGAAGCAGTCACTTGCCTAGATAGAGGTCAAATCTTTCCCAATGTTCCAAAGGAGCTAAAAGATTGAGGATCATAAGATCCCAGGAATCTACCGAAGAGCGTCAGGAGAGACTTGATGCTGTTCGAGAACATGAGGCTTCAACTCGCTCTGTGGAAACCTCTTCGGATCGCGAAGCAGCAGCAGCAGTATTTACGCATCTACATCCAGGTTTCTAGAGACCAGTGAAGAATATGATGCGCGACTGACCGCTGATCGTGAACGTCTGCATTGTCTCGCCAGTTGGAGACGTTCACGGAAAGAGAATTACGCTTGAGTTCTCAACGTATCCACACATCGACTTCTAAAGTGAGGAACGTGATGCGCGACTGACTGCTGATCGTGAACGTCACGCATTGTCTCGCGAGTCGGAGACGTTCACGGATAGAGAATTGCGCTTCGACATCAGACGTATCAGATCTTCGATTTTGACGACCCCGTTGTCGCTGGCATAAGCAACTGGTTCCGCGTACGAAGTCGCGGGCAGAAGCTAGTGTAAAATATAGTTCATTGCTTATAGATTGCAGAAAAATCTATAAGAATTCTATCAAATGAAAATAAAGTGGTGAACTCAATATAAAACTGGCATTGTACGGAACCCTCTCCGTGCGAGTTCAACTCGCACTTGGCTGGTTTTTTTCTTTCATTCTCTCCTGTCAATCGTCACGCTACCATTTCCTCCTTTTTTCCTTAAAACAAAGTACTTTGTATAATGTATTTCATCACCACTGCTCTCAAAAACGGTGAAGGAAAACATCGTGAGGAAACAAGCATGTCCTAGAACCGAAAATTCGAAGACATGTGACATCTACCAACCCGCACTAGGCCCGCGTGGTGGATTATAGCCCATTCCCTCTCATAGAGAGGATGCCTGTGTCCCAGCAGTGGGAACGTTGTAGGCTAATTATGCTTACGCTATTTATCTTTACCTAACAATAAAATCTAAAAAATGTTATTCTCCTTGTTACAGGTAAATACATCCCAGTGCTGGCTGAATAGAATCACCCGTGGATCAGGCATTCTGGTACTAAATTCTGTTCAAGCTGTGAGTGAGTAACGTGATCTTTCCTGAACAAAAACTACACGGTTCTCAAAAGAATAATTTATACTTAAAATCTACTCCACAATGTTGCCAGAACAGAAATATAGCCCGTATTCATCCATTACTTATCGTATAAAATTTGACATAAAGTACAGACAAAGTTGTCCAGTACTTAGTAGATTCCATGTTTTACGAAAGTGAAGTTGTTTTTAAAAATACGACGTAATAAATAAGGCTCATAACGTAATGCCGTGCTGTACAGTCGGGTACACAAGTGCTTTGTTGTGGAAAATATAAATTAAATGATTTACGTGGTTTTGTGTCAAAATATTGTGAGTTATTTTATGTTACCTTTGCACGCGGGAAGATGGATATTATTAAACGGGATAAAAAGTATTCTATATCTTAAAATGTATCCTTGTCTACCCATGGTGTATTCACATTATCTTTCATCGAAATTAAACAAACTAACCTCTCCAGCGCAATGGAGAGGCTAACTCACTTTCAAATGTTAGTAAGGTTTGTATTTTTTTTCTATTGGGAGCATAAAGTAGTTTCTTTTTGTTTAGATTTACCCCGAAACAAACTTTATAAAAGGTTTCGCAAAAGATAATGTTTGTACTCGTGAAAGTTCTGTTGTTTTTGGATTGGGCAACCCTCCGGCGATAATTCTACTGTCCCTGGAGAATCATAATTTTACAAAATATGATTTGTGGTCTAGGTTTAAAGACTAAAATTATTGCTCTTTGTTGGTCAAGGGCGACAATATGAGACTAAATATAGAGTGCAAAATATTAGAAGTCATTAAATTAAATATTGGGAGTAAAGTGACGCCATCTGTTGGCGCAGTGGCTAAGCGAGTGGCCGCCACACCGCGTATCGCGGGTTCGATCCCCATACGGAACAAATATTTGTATGACCTACAGGGTTCTGGGTCTGGGTTCGTGTATGTGAGTTAAAAAGTTTGTAAACGTACCCACGATACAGAAGAAATTCCTAGTGTTGGTAACAAGGTTCATACGAAAAACCAGGGCTTCTCATAGGGGATCGATTTGCAAAACAAAAATTATGTTCCATTTCGACCGTTCAGGACCATCATCATCATCATCACCAGCCTATAATAATCCCACTGCTGGGACATGGCCTCCTCTCAATAAGAGGGAATGGGCTATAATCCACCACGCTTTCAAGATCACCAAAATACAAATCAGCTGCTCTATTTATTGATTTGTTTTTTCATAATCGAGGTCTTGTGAGTGCAGACATACTACAGATGTACTGAACTCATGGAAGCAATACACGTCGATATCTCCACCCTGTATTCTATTCGTACTCAACTTGTAAATCCACTCCATAAGAAAAAAATGTGTGTAAAGGAATGTCGTTACACGGATATCAAAGTGCAAGACGACTCTAAGCTAGCGTGAAGATGAGACCGCGGTCCGTTGCATACGGTCTAGAAACCTCGTAACCGTCTCGACCATGGGAGACCGATTTCAAGTGGAATGGCTTGCACTCTAAGAGCAGTGTCAGTGTGTGTGTGTGTGTGTCTGTTGTGTGTGTGTGTGTGTGTGTGTGTGTGTGCACTCACTCAGTGTCTTTGAGTACAAAGCTGGATTACAGTCCTTTCACAGATATACCTCAGACGATAGTAAGCCATCAGAAACCTTCTTGATAAAGATCACACTTTTTTGTTAAATACTGGGAAATTAGAGGTCAAATAAACCTAAAAGTACTGCTTTCTGGATTTTTTAGGCCCTTAAACGCTTGATTTGAATTCGAACAGGTTTTGATTCGGAAATATCAGATAGATCATTTTGCATTTTGGTTTAAATTTTCCAACAGCCAAATATTTTGTGCGTTTGTTAAATATTTTGATAGTTTTGAATTTAGGTCCATTTTAGTCCTTGTTTCTCTTCATATAAAACCAGTGGAGATGGTTTTTGATTTAGTTTTCGAATTATTGTAGATTTTTAGCCTCTTTTGAATCAATAAGTTCTGATTTGGGTTAGCCTCATAGTTTTATGCCCGATTTCACCAAGGATCCCTAAACTACCACTTAGCTAAGGTACCCTTAAACTAAGTCTTCCCTTAAATTGGTCTCTTACCTAAATCGATTTTCACCGACGTAAGTGTCCCCTAACTATGGGCTTCTTAGCAAAGTGACAGATTTTTTCTTCTAAAAGTGATGCGCGTGTGAAGAAAATTATCGACTTATATCGATTTACATAATTTCAAGAGAAATTTGGGAAAATTAATCATTAAAATTATTTAAAAAACATCCTTTTCATATTTATTTTATAATTTATTACTTAAAACTTGTGAATAATGGTAGAAACAAGGCAAAATTGCCGATTAAGGCTGCATAGAACATTGCCGTTGCTCAAAAAAATTACAATGTATTTGACGTGACGTTTGTTTCTGAGAGGAAAAATGTGATTGTGTTGTGTGTCGCGTCGTTATAAATAACTGGTATTCGTGGTGTTTATTTAGTTCTGATATTCAAAAGACAATGGCTGAAAAAAGAAAACGCGGACAAAATTTTACGGTCGAAGATAAAGAAAAACTGTTGTGTTTGTTGAATCACTTTAGAGATACAATTCTTTCGAAAAAAACAGATGGAACTACCAACGAGGCAAAAGCTGCAGCATGGGTTTCCCTTACAGCAAAATTTAACTGTTCCCAGCTAAAATACAGGTAAATCTATTAAAATTATTTACGTTGCCTAGCTATTTACTTTGTGACGGGTTTACTCTTGACCATCGTATTTCTTGAGAAGGAAAAAAATAGGGGACAAAACATCTTAGCTAATTTCATATTTTGTTTCAGAACTAAAGAATCTCTAATAAAGTTGTGGGAGAAGTTAAAAATGGAAGGAAAAGTGTATTATTCGAAAAATAATAAAAATATCACGGGAACAGGAGGTGGCCCTTCCTGTGTTAAAATTGACCCGATTATGGAGCAAGTATGTGCTATAATGGGTCGTGGTTGTACAGGAATTCTGAATGTGAATGACTGTGACTCAGATACCCCTGCGGTAATAATGGTTGAGACAGTCAATTATATTGAGCCGATTGAACTTCAACAACCTGTAGCTGAAGAAATGGCAGTGCCGATAAATATGGAGCTTGTAAGTTATCTATATAATATATTTCTCATCAGAATAACTTGTATTTTTCTTCTGAAACTATAAGGTGTGATAGTAACTCATCAATATGAACAACTTTTACTTTTAAATCATCCCATTTTATTTCAAATCAGCATTTGTCCTTATCAATATCATTCAAATACCATGTCAATTGTCTATTTATTTTATTTTGAAATTGCTAAAGGTTGTGCATCAGCTAAATTTAATTTATGAATTGTAGGAGGACCCTGTAACTATAACTGGAAATTTTGAAGAACCTCATACAGCTAACAGCCAAACACCATTGTGGTCAAGGAGGCGGAGACCACAACTAAACAGAAATAATGAGCGCTCTGAAGCCATATCTACTGTGTGCTCAGGCATTGCAGAAATAAATGTAAAAAGAAAGGATTTAGAACAGCTCAAAATACAGCTACTGGAAGAAGAACTGGAGTTCAAACGCAAACTGTTTGAGCTGCAATTGCAGGCGGCTACAAAAGAAGTAGATATTAAAATAGAAATTCTGCGTCAAGTGAAAGGTATGTGAATGGTTATAATCAAAATTTATTTATTATTCTTGGATTACATTTTCAAAGTATTCTACTAACTGATTTCTACGAAATCCATAGATTGGATCAGGACCATTTGGTACCTCTACGTTTATTTGCCCATGTACAATGAGTTCTTGTAAATTGAGTATCAATTGCTCGTCTATAGGGTCAGCTTCTCTTCTCAAGATGCAAAGATTATGCAATATTGAACAAGCCAATATAACATTGACTGCTGTTTCCAACTTCAACCTTATTCCAACTGCCAACACAGCAGTGCCGGATTTATATTTTTTTTGAGTGTAGGCCACTTAATTTTCGCCGCCCCATGTACTTTTCTAAAATAATAACTTTCTATTTATAGCACTAAAGTTAAATAGATGAATGAATTAGTCATTAAGAAAGAGCGTAAAAAAGAAATATTTTTACGGGACTTTTTAATAGCAGAATCATCTATAATATCATCATAGTTTAAGGTGTTCATTATCTCTGCTTCTATGTAGAGAAGAGCTAAAGATTCATTTTTTCTTGTGACAATGAAGACCTTTGATAATTTTTCACGCGTTTTAAACAGGAAAAACTCTTTTCCGCAGAAGAATTTTTAGCCGGAGTGGAAAGTGCGATGCGGAGAGTTATATCCAAGTTAGGGTAAACATTAGACAGAGATTGATTCCTTAAAAACCTTGAGAGACTGAGTAGTGAGTTTGATCTAGGCTTCACTGCACACTCTGCAGTTTTATTAGAGGAAATGTGACTGTGAAAATGCACAACTTCTTGAACCAATTCGTCCTCTAAATCATTGGTTCACAAGAGACTGGGCTTTTTCTGTAACTCTTTGTATTTGAAAGTTCAGTAATTTTTGTTAAATCAATTTTTTCCTTAAAGTTTAAGTAAGTATTATGCCGTCTCTGTATTTCAGCCCTCAGTCTATCAAGGATGACCAAAAAGGTGTTCACTTTGAAATAACCTGTGGAGCCTGAGGGTATTTCAGGTTCTTCATTCGATGTTCCGTCATTTTTTTTCTTTTAGGTTGCCTCTTTATTTTACCTTGAAATTGCTTAAATGCGCTTATCTCTTTCTGCTTTTTCTGCGAAATAGACAAAATCTTCTCGCTCTGCTATTGTAAACTCTACTAGAGATCCATAGAGATCAGATACCGTCAATACATATATCTACAGATGGGCTCTGAATCTGAAAACTCACTTTATTTAACCTTTCCAAAATAGCATTCCAAAATACGACCATGAACGCAGTTTCAAGTTTTTCTAATTTGATGCGAATTCCCTTTGCCTCATTTCGCGGGACGGGTTTCTCTGTAGTGTAATTTTCAATCATTTTTATGACTGTAATTACTTCATCCCAGGAATCTCTTTTACTTTTACAGGCATCTGCTCTAGCCGACCAACGAGCGAAGTTCACTCTCTTGAGTGTCTTTTGTATATCTATCTCATTCGTTAATTTTATCCAACGTTCGGTTGACTTCACGAAGAAAGTATATAGGTACCTCCTCTAGCAACATGAAAAAGTGGCAGGCTTCTGTACAAGACTCAGCGGCCGAGGTTCCCACCAAATTCAATAAATGAGCTGCACAAGGAACAAACATTGCAAATGGTGCTTGTTCTATAGTTTTAGCTTGTAAACCATTGTAAATCCCTGACATGTTAGAGGCATTATCATAAGACTGACCACGGCAATCTGTTTAACTTTTCCAGCTCTATGGTAATGGCATCAAACATTTCTTGAGCCTTGTGTCCTACAGAAGGTAAGAATTTGAGAAATCTCTCACATGGTTCTCCATTTTCATCAAACATAGCTAAAAACACTCCCGACGAATTCACCTTTCAAACAAAAGAAAAAAAAACAAAATCGGTTCATCCGTTTGGGAGCTACGATGCCACAGAGAGGCACACACAGTCACGTCGAACTTATAACACCCCCCTCATCCCTAACCTCAACCCCATTGTTTTTGCGTCGGGGGGTAAAAATAGGTACCTACAATTAGCTCAAGGCGAATCTACTCATTTTTAAAACAAAATCCCGTGCACTCGATGTCCACATTTGTTTACCATCTTTATACAAAAAAAAAATAAGCGACCTTTTTACATTATTGACATTTGTTTTACAAAAAGGCTGCGTTTGCATATCTGACGAAAACTTTAAAGAATTTAAGCAGTTTTTCGGAAGCTTTTGCGGAAAAATGCAACTAAACCAAATATAACTAATAATTACAACAGATAGATTACTCCTTCATCTTCAAATAATAGTAACTTTTTATTCGAAAATATTGGTTTATAATATTGTAAAAAATAATTTTCGGTGCCTCTCCACACAAAATTAAGGATGTCGTGTTGAGTTTAGGATCAGTTTTCTTCTATTTCATAACATAAATTTATATATTAAAAAATATTTTAGGTAAGCAATTATGTTCAACTCAAAATGGTATTTAAAAAAAAACTATCAATATGTTACAAACGCACTCAGAAAAAAAAATCGCATCTATTTTTTCAACAAATTTTGCTTAGTCTGATGAATCTTATGGGCTTGAGATAAGGGTTATTTTGCTTGTCATTGTTTTGGATTTAAAGCACAAAAATGTTAACAATATGTCTGTTGTTAAGTGTGAACAATATAAGCGCAGTAATTCGTAAACGCGTCCTTAATGATCACAGATGTTTGACCACCTTGTTTCGACCATTAGGAATGAAACAAAAAAACCGGCCAAGTGCGAGTCGGACTCGCGCACGAAGGGTTCCGTACCATTATTATCAAAAAAGGGCAAAAAAATCACGTTTGTTGTATGGGAGCCCCCCTTAAATATTAATTTTATTCTGTTTTTAGTATTTGTTGTTATAGCGGCAACAGATATACATCATCTGTGAAAATTTCAACTGTCTAGCTGTCACGGTTCATGAGATACAGCCTGGTGACAGACAGACGGACAGACGGACAGACAGCGAAGTCTTAGTAATAGGGTTCCGTTTTTACCCTTTGGGTACGGAACCCTAAAAAAAGTACCAAAGAAGAGAAAGTTTTATAAGTGGTTATAGCGGCCCAGCAGGGATTTAACATATTAGTATAAAAAACATGAGAAAACCAGTGAACTTGTTTGACTTTTAACCTCTGAAATCGAGTGAGTGTCCTCTGAAATCTGCCGCCCCTACGACGCTGCCGCCCCTAGGCCGCGGCCTATACGGCCTATTGACAAATCCAGGACTGCAACACAGGGAACCTTCTTTTAAGTAGTCCGTACTGTCGTTCTACTACATTACGAGTTTTTATTTGAGCTTTATAATATTTGTGTTGGCCTTCAGTCATCGGATTCAGAAACGGTGTCAGAAGATGAGACTGAAAAATAAAAACAAATTATTACATGTTTGATATTCTTTTCAGATGGAAAAATCTTTAGTCATCTGGCAGCAGCTCCACAGCCATCACAGAAGAAAGAAGATTAGTTAAAATTTGTAATACTCAAAACATTCATTAAAAAGATGATAACATTTTCTTTTATAATTTAACCTCACTTATAATAACATCATCCAGCTGGTGCTAGCACACCTGTAAAGATATCAAAATGCTGGAAATATACCTTAAGGGGATAACCACTGTCCCCTAACAAATAGCCTGTTCCGTAAACTCCCCTTTCAAATCTACTATATGTATTACTATTTTGATAAATAGCTGAGTCGTGAGTTGAACCAGGCCAGCGTGCTACAATTTCTGAAATTAACAAATCTGCTGTACTGATGGTTTGGACATTAATGGACATGTATGATTTGCGATTTCGAAATAATTCAGCGTCATCACCACCTGAAACAATACATTTAGTAAATACTAGTTAGGTTTAGTAGGTATTATATACCAACTAATGAAAATTATTCAGATCTTTTTTTCATAAATATTGTTATATAGTGTTATATAGTAGTACATAAGTTGATGATACTGATAAGTTACCTGGTGATTGTATTTTTATATGGGTACAATCTATGCAACCCAAACAATTAGGGAATTTAGCAATTTTGAAAAAGTCCATCTTTACTTTGGTCTGTTCTTCTTCATTCTCTGGAAACTTAATAAATTCTTTTCGAAGGCGCACAATAGCTTCTGAAACTCGCTTAACAATTCTACTACCAGTGGCTACACTGATTCCTCCCATGTCTGCTACTGCGAGCAAGTGGTTATCAGTGGCGTAAAACCATAAAGCGATCAGTAACTGATGTATAGGCGCCACTGAATTATTTCTGAAATAGAAAAATAATAGATATGTCATGTAAAATAAAGTAAATAATATGATCCGTTTTAGTAGAAACAAATGTATCTCATGGTTATACATAATATATATTTGTTATGGATAGTTAGGTACTTACTTATTGTCCGGGAATTCTAAAAACTCTTCAATTTTCTCCAACAAAAACATCACACTCTCTTTTGATAACCTATACCTCCGAACGAAATCTACGTCGTCATAACTTTCAAAGAAATTTGGTCTTTCTCTAAAGATGCGTGGTCTTCGAAATATATTGTACACATTTTCAATCTCATCTATAGCATCTAAATTATCTAAAAACTCAAAAATGTCGTCCATTTCGTTCAATTTTTAAAAATTACTAAAGGACAATACAAAACTGACCTGCCACTTAAACAATAGGAGACCCTTCCTCGGCCCCGTAAGTTTAAGGGGCCACTTAGTGCGCTAGGTGACACTTAACGCTTGGTGAAAGCTATTTCACAGTTAAGTGCTACTTAAATATTGTTAAGTAACACTTAAATGTTAGGGGTTGGCGGTGAAAACGGGCATTAAAGTCCTATTCTCCCTTTTATATTTTTTTTCTTTTATGAAGCTATAATTCTCCTAATTTCCAAAAACGAACACTTTTGTAAATACCAGTACATGGAGTGTAGATTTCATTAGGCGTCGCGATCGGGGGGTCCCAGGGGGAATTGTCAATAAAATGTAATTGGATCACCGAGGCAGCTGCGACGATCCATTAAGGTGATATGTTGAAAAACATGTGTTTTTTCTATTTCGTGTAACTTGTTGAGTATGTGGAATACGGATTTAACATTTTGGTATATGCTTTTTGACTCTTTGGTCTAGTATCGTGTAAAAGGAATACACGATTAAATGAATTTTTCCCGATGCAAAAAAATTGCAAAGTGTTATCTAATTTTTTACTTTTTTCGACATCATGGCGTAACGTTTAAGGATTATTCAATGAAATTTACTTTAAAACATAGATAATTATTGTATCAAACTTCACTCAAAGTAGTTTTAAATTTAATTCTTTATTTTGTTAAAAAAGGAGTAAATTCGTTTTGGCACATACGTCGTTTTACTCCGAGCGCACGCACATTAAAGCCATCTCTCTTCTTTTGCGTTTCAAAAGTAATTGCATCACTTTCGCTCGCTTAGTAGAGCAGTCGCCCGGTGCGAGGTATCGATGTAGGCCCTTAATGAGAGACACTGCTAGACCCGCCTCAATACTGCACAGATTTTTTAGGTCCTTAAAGACAAAATTAGTGACGAAGGATGGAAATAAAAAACGTGTTGCGCCGATCTCATGTAACATGGGATAAGGGCAAGATATTGATAATAATAATTATTATTATTATTAATTACTATTTTTTATATTTTTAAATGTTTTTTTTTTAAAGAAATATTTAAAAATGTAAATTATGAGATATTAGATGAATAAAGGGAATTGTAATAATTTTATTATCAGAAAGACATTTAAAGTTTTACAAAAATAATTTAAAATGAAAATAAAATGAGCATTTCAAACAAAAGTGAATCGGTGGACTAATGATTAAAATCATTGTATCACAGACACCAGAAAGTTTGATTGATGAAAATGAAAAGAATCAAGGTTAGCCATAAGTTTACTCTCCTCAATACTGCTGAGATTTTATAGATCTGAAAAGGGATTTAGGTTATAAGATTTTGCAAGGAGAAAAGGGTAGATGAGACCATAAAACAATAATTTCAAGACACCAGTCTCTAAATAAACACTTTATTTTGGACCTGAAAACTCGATTTATTTTCAATTAATTGCCAAATTCGATTTTTAGTTGCTTCGAAATCAATAAATAGTTGAGTCATTGAGTCGAATAAACAGTGACGTCACAGTTGGCTATTGCCATACAAAATCTATGAGAGAAGCGCGTTTTGACAGCTCTTAAAAAGTATCTCAATTGATTGGTGTGTCATCTACCCCAATGTCTGACGAAGGTCCATTGAAAGCAGTATTTTCAGTCTGCTGAACTATTTTTGAAGTCGTCTAATTTAAAATACTGTTTGGTATCGTACTGGTATTTTAATGAGTACCTATAAGCTTTCTTGCTATATAAATGTTTGCTGAAATATTTAAAAGTGTCTTTTAAAAAAGTCTCAATTGACCCTCAGTTGCAATTTAATTAATTAAAAGATTGAATTTAACGTGATGAAAAGCAACCTTATTGTAATATAGCAGTGAGAACGTACTTAACAAATGTTATTTTTATTTATAATTGCGTGTGTTGTAGTTGTACAGATTAAATAGTTTTTTTCTTTAATAAAGACATATTTGGACCTACGTTTCAAAGACTACAATATCTACGTTTTTTGATCAGTAAGGTATTTGTAAAATATTAAACGTAAAATACCCTGCATTTCTTTTTTCAAACTTTGGCAAGTTAAGTCGTGACATGAAAAAATTTAACGCTTCAGTAATTTTAATTCAGCTTGCTATTTGCCAAACGCTCCATAAATTCCGATGACATTATTTATCACTTTGACACCTGTCACCTGCCACAGACTATTAATAACGGCCAAAATGTCAAACTTTGCTTCAGTTAGGCTGAAAATAAAGATTTTGAGCCAAGTTATTACTATTTCTTTTACGATATTACGGAAAGTTCTTTTTCGTGCCAAACGGTTATATTATATATATATTCGGATATTCCTAAAATTCTAGGAATCGATGACCTCCTGAAAGCGCGGGAATCTGCTGGATGAATTCAAATGTAGACTTCTTTCAGCTAATAGAAATAAATGATAACGATTATTCTAGAAAAGTCCACTGCTTAGGTAATAGAAGTTTTTTGTTTCGTGTGATTAGCTTGGTATCAGAGTTTTTATGCCATGGGTCTCTGACTTGACTTCACATGTCGTCGAGAAATATCTCTCAGGCATACTCATTTGATTTTCTTCACCGAAGCATGTGACACAGGCAAAGATAATCTAAGACGGCGCCACCGTAGTTGGTCTCAATCTGACCAATGAGGTTAAGCTATTTTGAAATATAAAATGACATTACCACATTTTCAACCAATGACAATGTTGGGAACCAGCTATGCTAGCGCCATTAGTTCCACAGTTTCCTTCCCCATTCGCAAATGGATTTGAAAAATCAGCGGTGTTTTGGGTTTCACTTCAAGACCTATGACTTGGCAATCCGATGGTCAGACGAGGCTTTATAAAGTAGACATACTATTTATTGTAATAGATTCATTTTTTTTTTCTTTTAAGATAAATTAAGAGATTCGA
Source organism: Xestia xanthographa (assembly GCA_905147715.2). NCBI lineage: Eukaryota > Metazoa > Arthropoda > Insecta > Lepidoptera > Noctuidae > Xestia > Xestia xanthographa. Next base: position 5,991,511 of record LR990660.1, on the reverse strand, counting down.
TAGATAAGTTATGGAACGAAACACTCATTTTAATGAAGAAAACTCTTTATGTTCAGAAACGGTATCGTCCTTTATGTTTCAAGAAATTTATATTCAGAAAGTTTGGGGTGCAAAAGTGGCCCGCATACTTTTTACCGAATATTTCCGTAATTTTCTTCGTCAAGTCTGTGTATTAGTTATTTCTCGGCTGCCCCCTCGGAAACGGTATCGTTCGTAAATTACCAAATTGCTTTCGTTTCTTTAATGCCTTTGTTGTACTCTCAAGAAACCGAACTTTTCAAATTAATAAGTACTCAGAACAAGAAACTTGGATTCTATGAATTATTACAGGATACTAACGTGTTTTTCAGAAACTTTCAATTTGTGTTAGTCATGATGAAACTTAAGGGGTCCTTTACACTTGTTCGGCGGTATTTGTTGAACGAAAAAGCTGCCTCGTTCGTCCAGTGGTCGAAAACACGACTGCTAAGCATGAGGTCCTGGGTTCGATTCCCGGATCGGGCAACGTGTAATCGGATTTTCTATCAATAATTTTTCAGTAGCAACCACGGACCCTGGATTCGCACCCGTTTGATGGTAATAAACTCGCCCCTTAGTTAGTACACGGGACTTAAACATAACTAGATAAATGTGGGTTTACTATTTGTGTGTGTCATCATCTGCCTAGCCTTTTCCCAACTATGTTAGGATCGGTTTCCAGTCTAATCGGACGCAGCTGAATACCAGTATTTTACATGGAGCGACTGCCTATCTGGCCTCCACAACTAGGGTTACCAGGGCATAAAATCGGAAATCCGGTCTTGGAGAATGAAAAGTCCTGATTTTCGACAAAAAAGTCCGGTCTAGCTTAAAGTTTACCTACGCGACGATACGATCAAACAAAAAACTGAATTTTTTATTGCAAGTTAGAAAAAAGAAACAATAAGTAAATCATGTTCAGTAATCAAAAGTTAAACGTAAAGGTGTTTATTGTATTTTTTATTACTTACTAGAAATAGCTTTTAAAATTTGGTTTTGACCGCAAAAATTTGATTGAAGAATTGCTCACAAATAAGTTATATTTCGTAAGTACGATGGCTCGAATGTTTTACCACTGATAGTCTGTTCTTTCGTCGGGCAAAATCCGGGCGAAGTCGGGTATTGGTATTAAAAATCCGGTCAAGACCGTATTTATCCGGTCAGATGGTAACACTATCCACAACCCAGTTAGTACTGGGTAATACGATACCCCTCTGTAAGACTGGTAGTCAGACTTTCGGGCCACTGACTACCTGTAACGAACTGTCGAAGATCTACAAATGAAAGCCGGGACCAACGGCTTAGCGTGCTTTCCGAGGCACGGAGGAAATATGGTATCATGTAATAGGTGGTCACCTATCCACAGACCAACCTAGGCAAGCGCGGCTGAACCTGAAGATTGATCCGAGTGGCTGTTATTATTTAGCCACGAGCTCCTTTCGTTATCTACCATCGCTAAATAGTTTCGGATCGGTTCGGCACAATACGCTAGTTTCCACAATCAATAAATTGCAAATCTATTTAGTCCGTCAGTTAGAGTATTGGAAAATAATGGACACGTATTTTTTGTTTTTGTAAATCAATGAATATTGACAAAGTTAGAACGAATCAAAACTCGGGAGTGGGGGCTCGTGACGTCACAACGCACTAAAAATTATAGCACGGCGTGACGTATTGAGAATTTTAAAAGCGTCGTATCTTCGTCAATTTTGGTCTACGTAACAAAAGAAAAAATACGTGTCAAATATTTTTTGAAAATCTAACTGACGGACTAATTAGATTTTTTCAGGACACAAGCCTATTTAAACTACGCCGAGCGACTTTTTCTAGAACGGTTTTCTATTTTGCCTTTCGGTTTGCCCAGTCATGGTGGTGGCGGTATAGACAATATAGACATCTATAGGTCTATATTGTCTATACTGTATAGGTCTGTATTGTCTCTCTAGGTCGTAGATGTCTATACCGTCTCTAAGTAATCTCTGTGAGTACATAAATAAAAGATTAAACAGTTTCTAAACGATGTAAACTGTTTGTAAGTAAATTGAACATAACTTTCAAAAGCTTTTACTTATTTTGTTTTCTGAAAAGTTAGTGTTTTACTTAGAAGAGAGCTTTCTCAGTATTACGAATTTCTAAATACATATCTAAAATAGAGATAATTAATTATCAGAGAAACTTTAAAGCACGTACTTATGTGCGCACGACGACCAATCAAGCTTTACTAACCAGTATACGCTGATCTCTTATTGTACGGGAAGCTCATGCAAAGCCAGGTCAGGTTCTACTAGATATACTAAGCATGATGTGTCACTGTGTGTACCTATGTTGTAACAAATATTAATACAATTTAATATTTTCTAAGAAGCCTGAGCTGAGTTACTTGAGAACTCTTTTCCAAGTAACAAAACTCGTAATGTTACAGCTTTTGGAACTCCAAAATTAAAAGTAATAATATCCTTTTTCGTTCATTCTGGATGACTTTTTTATCACTTTCCGAAAAAAATGGGTATATTTGGTGAACGGAGCGAAGGTAAAATCTAGGTAGGTATGGCATACCTAGTTTATTTTTTTTTCCACAGCTCTGAAAAAAAATGATCCATCATCAAAAAACGCTACAAATTTCAAGTAAACTTTACTTATTAGAACAAAGAAAGAGAAATTTTGAAAAAAGATCGAATATCAAATCATACGCAATACGCGTATGATCTGCATTTCGAATTTCATAGAACTTTATTTTTCGGAAAAAAAAAATTAAAATATGCCATCTGCTTCTACTCCGTTCACATAGGTGAACGGAGTAGAAGCAGATGGCATATTTTAATTTTTTTTCATTTTGATCACTTAAAAAAACGGGTATAGTAATAGTACTATACCCGTTTTTTTAAGTGATCAAAATGTCATCCGGTATAAATATTGCAATTTCTATGTGGGGGGAGGCACACCTCAAATGTTCGGGGCCTCAATCAGACCCCCCAGCCTACCACTGGAAATAAACACTTACAAAGCAATGCTATGTAAATACACACCACAGACCAACTCCTCACAAAATAAGCCCAGTGGTCCACAACTCACCCGCAACACACAAAGTGAGCAACTTGTGTCAAAATATGTAGTTAGAGTTACGTTACGTCCCACTGTGTACTTTTAGTTTGTGTAGTGCTGAAACAGGATGCGCTGTCTAACGCTTGCTTAACTTTGTTAGTTTTGGACTTGTTTTTACAAGCTTGAGGAAGTATGAGGCCTCTATACAGAGCTTGATTACAGTATGAACTAACTTGATAAGTATACCGGATGACTTTTTTATCACTTTCCAAAAAAAATGGGTATATTAGGGAACGGAGTAGAAGCTTATGGCATATCTAGTTTTTTTTTTGTTTCCACAGTCGTTACTTCAAGCGTGATTTTTATCGTCAATTTTAACAATATTTACTACATACACAAATTGTTCTGCGTATGTTTGTAAGTACACGCTGCTGAACTGATGTCGTATCTAGAATTTAGGTATACGTCAAAATAAACTGGAAAATTCACCAATTCTATTTTAAAGAAAATTCATCTTCTCTGTTATACAGCATGTTAGTATTAAGTCTTCAAAGTGGATTTTGGGATTACAGCTGTTCTTATACCATTAATTGCGAGCTTATTTTTCAGTACTTAGTGTAGTACTTTTATGGACTAAAATGGTGATGGACTAGACCAGTTCTCAAACTTTCTTAGCAACGGAACCATTTTGGAAACCTAAACATTTGACAGAGCCCTAAAATACGTTTGTTGCCTAAAATAATAAAAGAAGTTTGTGTACTTATTCTTTATTACTAATCAAATAATCATGTCTTAATAATCTAAATCTAACGAGAGGTATGAAACTGTTTTTTTTTTCATACATTATAGTGTATTTTTCTTTGGTTTTTTTTTTTTTAATTATGACCAGTATTTTCGTGAAGCCTCTACAGAGGCTCCACGGAGCCCTAGGGTCCCGCGGAGCATACTTTGAGTAAGGCTGGACTAGACCCCGGCCACCGTAGGCGCGGGCCTGTGGACGGTGGGCTATGGGCTAGCTCGCCGTCCGTCCGTCTCATGACGACAGGCCGTGTCGACGGCGCGTTCGTGTTCCATGCGCGCCTCAAAGAGAGTCAGCAAAAGGAAGGGGTCCGCTAGGACCGATGCCTGCCGGGGTTGCGGGACTGTTCGAAAGAGATACCGTGGCCCCGGAACACAAAGGGCGATGAAGGAACATGGCTGGGTTCTAGTCAGTAAAAGTCTGACACCCCCTCCTGCTCCGCCCAGAGCGGGAGGAATCATTTGATGAATTCCCAACCAAAAAATAAAGGCTGGACACACGATCAGACTGTCGAACGAAACAATCATATCCTATGTACTCAACCCACATCAAAGTTGCGCGACTACTGAACAAATTTTTATTAATAATAATAATATAATATCTTTATTGAAAAAAGAGGAAGTACATTTATATACATTTTTGTACATTTTTTTTATTTTTTTTTATTTAGTTATTCGGTTTTTCCATCAGGAATTTCTCAATAGCAGCCACGAAGTCTGGATATGTGCCCGATTGATAGCAATAGGCTCGCCTCCCATTACGTACACATATGCCTAACCTTGTTTCCTTGCGCGATCGAATCAGAAATGAAGACATCCGCAAGAGAACCAAGGTTACCGACATAGCCCGAAGGATTGCCAAACTTAAGTGGCAGTGGGCAGGGCACATTGCTCGCAGAACGGATGGCCGATGGGGCCGAAAATTTCTGGAGTGGCAACCGCGAACCGGAAGACGTTGCGTTGGAAGGCCTCCCACTAGGTGGACCGATGACCTGGTGAAGGTTGCGGGAATCCGCTGGATGCGAGTCGCACGGGACCGGTCAATGTGGCGACACTTAGGGGAAGCTTATGTCCAGCAGTGGACGTCTCTCGGCTGAAATGATGATGATGCCTAACTCTTTAGGAATTACAGAGGTGATGTTAAGTTTTTAAGTTCAATGTAATTTGTAGTCTAACAAACACTTGCATAATAACAACGGAGAATATTACCAAATTTCCCGAATTACTTCTGAAACAAAATACCAAACTATGCTCCAAAACTTTCTGTAACTTTCCCAGTTAACCATTAACTGCGGTTACAGTTTAAACGAACAATAACACATTATACTGGTAGCTGCAAAACTTAATATTTGTTGAATAAACTGATCGAACTCGACTACTATTGAGTCGAGGAGTAATTAAGTAACAACTATGACCGAGTTTCAAAGTTCTCGTTTGAATATATTATGTACGTTGAGTACCTATCTATTTGGAGTTACTCAGTCGGTTGGACTGAGTTTGGGAGAAGCGTGGTGAGACTGAAAGTGAAGTTGGTGTTCGGAGCGTCATCCATACTTCTATATTAAAACAATATCTATACTAATCTATACTAATATTATAAAGAGGTAACATTTGTTTGTAAGTTTGTATGTTTGTAAGTTTGTATGTTTGCAAGTTTGTATGTAGGGGGTAATCTCCGGAAGTAATGAACCAATTTTAAAAATTGTTTCACTGGTAGAAAGCTACATTATTCGTGAGTGCTATAGGCTATATTTTATTCCCGTACTCCCACGGGAACGGGAACTACGCGGGTGAAACCGCGGGACGTCAGCTAGTTAAGTATAAAGAGGTAAATTTTGTTTGTATGTAGCAGGTAATCTTCGTAACTACTGATCCGATTCCGAAAATTCTTTCACTGACCGGAAGCCATTATCCCCGAGTAGATACTAGATATATAAAGGGTGTAAAACACCTCTTAAAGAAGCCGATTGGCACTTATTCTCCCCGTTATTGCGATCATTTTTTTGTTCTACACCACACCTGGGAACCTTCTAGTTACGGAGATATCGGGTGTCCAAGTTCCAACTTTTTGCCAAGTTTTTTTTCATACAAGTTTTTAATGTAAGATTTTTACTTTAAACACCTCCTCGACCCCCGTACTGTTTAATCCATCCATCAGCACAATGTTTTGAGTGCGTTACATTGAGTTCTACCACAAAACATGATTTTTCACCCCAAAAAGTCGTCTCCCAGCAATAATTTTTGCGTAAAGAAACTTAGTTTGGTGTACAGAATGCTTGGTTGACGGCTTCGTGATGAGGTCTTTTACACCCTGCAGGCACATTAAAACGTTCCCGTGTGTTAATTTCCATACATAATGGGAGCAAAGTCGCGAGCAAAAGCTAGTGGCTTTATAATTATGCAGCCATACATGATGCAAACACAAACTCACGCCTTGTTCCCATGGGGATAGGCAGAAACTACAAACCGCTACAATGACAACACGTTACGTCTATCCAATGAAATTCTAGTAAACAGATATGTTGTAAGCGCGCAATAGAGAAGACTCGAAAACGGCCCAATTGGGCCGTATTGCCTTTAGTCTGCAACACGCATGGCGACGAGCGATACGCTGCTACGAATTTAGATAAATATTGTAAAAATGCCACCATGCGTGTTCAGAAAGTGTACCAATTAAGATACCGAAGCAAAGTAAATAAAACACAAGGGATCTCCTACCACATGTAACTACGCAATATACTTCGATTTATTAATATTTTTCGTTTATTTTCCTATTATTCTGATATTTGGAGGATAAAAAAAGAAAGAGATGGGAAATACATTTTTGTCGTGGGTACGACAAGGGCGCGTGCACTCCAGACAGAACAACACTATCTGTCTCTTTTTTCTTATTGGTTTTATCGAGCTATCCTTTTGTATCATTTTGACTTATAGTGAAATGTAGAATAAATGGAATGGTGTGTTGCTGCTGCTGTGCAGAATACTTTTTTCGGTGGTGTTTGTAGGTGTATAACATATCTGTATTAGAATATCATTGGACTACTCCAAAAAAATACGTTACCCCACACTAGGATTTTTTCCTGTATAGTGGGTGCGTTTACAAACATTTAAACTCACATTCGCAAATAGCCAGACCCGGAACAACTACCTATAGGCCATACAAATATTTGTTCCGTGCGGGAACCGAATCCACGACACGCAGCGCAGCAGATAATCGCTCAGCCAATGCCCCAACCGTGCTGTATGTGCTGCTTACTCCTCCTTTCGCCTCGAATTCATACACCTGGTCCGGCCACACACGCATGTCGGTTGAGATTTCACACCTGGTGGCCTACTATGACGTCTTATAGCAGAATTGTTTTAATTTTAATCCAGTGTGGGAGAGAGATGGCGCTAGACGTCCTCTATAGCTCCGTCTCTTACCCACACTGGAACAAGATTAAAACGATCCTGCTATAAGACGTCATGGTAGGCAACCAGATCTTTCAGGAAACATCACCAATAAGGTCAGTGTATGTCCTTCTAGGGCGTCCCTTCCTAGCGTTATAACATACGATATATTTTTCTCATATAATGTCTTCTTCTTAGCGTGTCAATGGCAGAATGGGCCAGAATTTAACGAAGAGTAGTAACCATTTATTACGTTGTCTAAAGTGATGAAAAAATCGGTTTAGTCCCATCTCGGCACCTTCCCATCTCGGCACCCATGAATTAATTTATCATCTTTACGAAAAATTCCCATCTCGGCACTCCGTCATTAGTCGTTGCTAAGTACAGTCATCAAAAAATGGATACACTGTATCAGTATAGTGAGTAAATCAAATTGACTCAAAACTAAAAAATGTAAAAAAAGTACCTATAAAATAAGTTTAATTTTAAATTTTTAGATTTTAGTGGACAAAGTAAAATATATTTTAATGGGATTTAAAAAAAAAGACGCAAGTAATAAGTAAGCAAGTAAGTGTCATATTTTCTGGCTATCTCTTTCGACTCGGTTTGACTGTCTTAACAGTCAAACCAAAGTAAACCTAACGACTGCACTTTATGGTTCATTTTTGTGTAATACTAAATTAGAAGTGCTCAGTCCAGATAGTATAATAATAATAATAATAATAATAATAATTTATTGATACAAATCCTTACAATAAGCTTAATATCTAGCTAAAGTTCAAAATCTTTAAGGCGTACAAAAGCTGAAACCCTGACTCCTAAACTAGGAAAACCTGTGACTTAGGAGTCAGTGTTCTACTGCCACTTGGACACTATATTATACCTTATGGAAATTGAGAGCTGGTAAGCTGATATTATTCGAGAGAGTATATTATTAAGTAGTGTTTTAGAAAGATAATATAACAAAAGTTGAAAAAATTAAAAAACAAAAAAAAACTGACATTTAAAAAGTAAAAAAAAAAAAGTATAAAATGACTTTGTGGTGGATTCTGTATGTGTGTCTGGAAATCGTATGACTTATATGCATTGTGTGAGTATGTGTATGTAACTGTGTGTATGTGTGAGTGAGTGTGCGTGTGACTGGGAGACGGGTGTATTTTTGTGTTCTGTGAGTATGATATGAAGAGCCTAAGTAGGTATGGTTGTATGGTGTCGGGTGTAAGACGGAACAATATAGTGTTTGCTTGGTGTACAGACTGTGTTACACGTTTTGTATAGAATGTTGTGAGTTATGTGTGAGTGATTAATAGTTCCTCAGTTTGAGCGTAGTCTAAGAGGTACAACATGTCTTTCAGCTTCGTCTTTGCCTCGTGTTTGCTTAACCTTGCTATTTGGATGGTCTTACTTATATTTCTGAAGACAAGAGAGCTCAGCACATACTGCTGTCTTCTGGCGAAGGCAGTTCTATGACCAGGAATTGGGCAAACTATTCTTTGACCACGTTTGTTTGAGTCTGGGAGAGGAACTTGGCCATGTTTCCAAAGAGTGGTTCTGAGTACAAATAACTGTCTCACGGTTAAAAGTTTGAGCTCGGTGTAAATGTTATGAGTCGGATAGCGAAAAGGCTTTTGCAACATAACCTTAAGTACCGCCCTTTGCGCTCGCTCCAGCTCAAGGAACTTTGTTTTGGCCGATCCACCCCAAGCTAGAATACAATAGCCGATGATGGACTGGCAAAGTGCAGTGTAAACCATTTTTAGGGTCTCTAAGTCACCAGAATGCCTTAATGTCTTGAATAGATGTATTGTTTTCCTGACTTTGCTGGCGGTAGATTCAATATGCTTGTTCCATTTCAGCCCATCATCGATTATTACGCCCAAATATTTTACCGATGTTACTGAGGGGAGCGCTATACAAGAGCAAGTTGCAGTGTCCAGGCAGGTGTGAGCTTTAATTGCATATATGCTTGGGGGTTTCGTGCTAGCATGAATAGAAAACGGGATGAAGTTAGTTTTTTGTAGGTTCAGGGTAAGGAGATTTTTGTGTAGCCATTCCATTACTATTTTCAGCGATTCTTCTGCATTATTTTTCACCTGGGCCCAGTTCCTCCCGTGTACTACAATGGCTGTATCATCGGCATAAGTAAATATATTAGCAGATGTTAAAGTAAGAGTGCACAAGTCATTGATGTAGATTAGGAAGAGCGTTGGGCCAAGAACGCTACCCTGCGGGACTCCATATGACATTATCTTATCAGCACTAATATGTGATCCTATTTTCACACAGATTTTTCGGTCTGTCAAGTAACTCTTAAAGAGATCTTGAACAATGCCTCGTATGCCGATACTATGCAACTTGGATAGAAGGATGGGAACAGAGACTGTGTCAAACGCTTTTGTTAAGTCGAGGAATAGACCCAAGCATTTATGTCGATTATCTAATTTCTTTGCTACAAGTTCAGTTAGGTCTAGCACTGCATCTTCAGTAGATACTCCTTGTTTAAATCCGTACTGATTATTTGCTAGTATGCTGTGCTTTTGTAGGTATTTTACTAGTTGTTTGTTTATAATTTTCTCCATTATCTTCGACATAACTGGTAGTACAGCAATGGGTCTATAGTTATTTACACAATCTCTGTTCCCACTCTTATGTATTGGATGGATTACGGCTTTTTTGCACGTGTTAGGGAATGTACCTGTGGTCATTGAACAATTTACTATATGTGTAATAAGTGGTACGAGGATATGTCGACAAACTTTTATGAGTTTGACTGGAATACCATCCCAGCCAGTGGCAGAGTCCTGTCTTAGGCTTGAGATAATGGAGTCCACTTCAGCATTATCCACTTCGAGAAGGACAAAGGAGCTAGAAGGACATGTGCTTTGGGAGAGAAGTGATGGGGTAGGTTGGGCTGCTGTATTTATTATAGATGCTAACTTTTGGCCAATATTCGCAAAGTAGTTACAGACGAGGTTAGCTGCATCGCTTTTATCATAGGCTGTACTTAATAACTCATGAGGAGGGTTGCTTTGCTTTTTAGTGTATGTAATTTCTTTGATTTTATTCCACAGTCGTTTAGGGTCGTTTTTTGCTTTGTGTAGTTCATTTTGTTCGTGTATCCTTTTAAGTTTTCTGAGTAGGCTATTACAATAGTTTCTATATCGTTTGTAGGAAGTTTGGATTATTAGGTTATCAGGTGATTTTCTTGCTTTTTTGTGAAGTTTATCACGGTGGCGAATGCACCGTAGTAAACCGGGTGTAATCCAAGGTCGAATATTTCTGTCTTTTTTAGGGATAGTTATTATTTTTGTGTGGCTAATTATAGCGGTGTTTAACATTTCCGTGAGTGTGTCAGATGCTAGGTTAGGATCATTTGTTTTCAGTACTTCCGAGAAATCTAGGGCTTCGATATGATTTGTTAGATTGGTGTAGTCAATTTTAGGTATTTTGCAAGCCGGCACAGATCTCCCTGAGAGCTGTTCGTTATTAATAGTTAGTAGAATTGGGAGGTGGTCCGTAACATGTGATTCAATTACAGTAGTATAATAAGACAATAGCGCAAACTAACAAAAGAAAGAGCGAGATAGAGACAATTAGCAATGCGGCCGGTGCCAAGCCAGTTTAATGTACAATTACATTCGTTATGCATGTGTTTACTCTTCAGTCATTTTATCAGTATTTCTAGTTTTTTAGAGATAAACGGATCGTCACGTTTTAAGTTCAAGTGAGTTACGAAATAATAATGAGTGCTGGACCAAGTAATGGGAAATCAGTGCTAAAATTTGTGAAGTCCCAACGTGGCCAAAAGGTACTTCTAAACGCAGGTCATCAATACTATGTACAAAAGCAAAATGAATGTACAGCGAGTTATAGCAATTAGCTGACCCCCTTTGCAATTATTTTATATTTTATTTATTTGAGCGAAGTAAATAAAATATAAAAGAATTGCAAAGGGGGATCAGCTAATTGCTATGACTGTACAGTGAACGCGTAATCAAGCCTACTCGAAAGCCCTCAAAGTATGGACGCCCTTTTGCCTACGTCCCGGTTATACTGATTAAACGTTAATTGTACATAATAACTCTTGATTTTTGTAATATGTTTTTACATAATTGCTGGAAAGATTTTAAAACAATTATTCCTACGAACCGTGAATTTTTCATATATTTTAAAATTTGTTATGTTACTGCCAAGGCAGAGATAATGGAGCCTCTAAAAAGCGATTCAAGGGCTTGTCTGTGAAAATGGTAATTTAAAAAGAAACAAAAATGATTTAATAAATAATAAAGTTAATATATCAATATGGTGTATAATCAATATTGTTTTATTTATTTATTGACATAATTTTTTGATTACTTCATTTGTATTTAAATAATATATATACATATATATAATCTTTTATTTAGTTAAATTTTGTTTGAAGAGTATTTACAGTACACCACTGACTACCCCCTCCCCTTCTTATCTTAGTCCATCCAAAGGTTGTCTGGAAGAAATCGCTGTTAGCGATAAGACCGCCGTTGTAACCATAGATTAAGCAATATTGTAAGCAGTATTTTTAAGATTTTGGTGTACAATAAAGTATATTCTATTCTATTCTATTCTAAAGTTGATTTACTTACTATACGGATACTGTGTTTCCGTCTCCTTTTGTGTACCTTAAAATGATTCATGAGAGGGTGCCGAAATGGGAATTTTTCGTAGACAAGATAAATAAATTCATGGGTGCCGAGATGGGAAGGTGCCGAGATGGGAATAAACCAAAAAATCATGAATTAGAAAACGCTTAGTAAGTCCGTCAACAATAAGAATGACTTCTTGTCGACGGATTTACTGAATATTTTGTTCCCTTTGCCAGCATCTAACAAAGCATAAGCAATTCTCGTAAACCTCCTTCCGTCGCAAGCGGAATCGAATTCTTTGGTAATAACACTGTGTGGAACGACAACCAATAAATATCAAGTAACTAGGCTCGCTATCACTTCGAGACCTGATCAAATTATCGGAAAACTGTGCCCAGTGAATACCTAAGTTCTATACTATAGCTACCAACCACACTGTGGTTGTTTTCAGACCTTCAGACGAGCCATATCATCAAAAACCTTCTGCCCTTATCACAATTTATTTGAGTGTCTTCGTCATCTTTCATACTTTTCTATGCCATACAATTAACGAACCACCAGATTTAGCAATATGGAACGGCAAAAATTCACTTTTGATTACCAAAATTAGTAAATGATCACCAAAATAAATACTCATTTTATCGTCAAATTAGAACCAAAAAAAAAATTTTTTTATTTAATGAACACCAGTAATTGAACTGTTATGCTTTTGCATCGGAGTCGAGGGAGACCCGGGCTTCTGAATGGTTTGTAAAAAATGTCGGGGTGCCCCAAGTCGGCCTAAGCAAAACTAGTTTGTCATCAACCACCTCATTATAATTTGGTGCTCAATTTACTAAATTTGGTGATCAATTGATATTTTAGGTGATAGATGTTGCGGGCCTGTGGACGGTGGGCTACGGGCTAGCTCGCCGTCCGTCCGTCTCATGACGACAGGCCGTGTCGACGGCGCGTTCGTGTTCCACGCGCGCCTCAAAGAGAGTCAGCAAAAAGGAAGGGGTCCGTAAGGACCGATGCCTGCCGGGGTTGCGGAACTGTTCGAAAGAGATACCGTGGCCCCGGAACACAAAGGGCGATGAAGGAACATGGATGGGTTTTAGTCAGTAAAAGTCTGACACTCCCAGAGCGGGAAAAGTCATTTGATGATTTCCCATCCAAAAAAAAAAAAAAAAAGGTGATAGATGTTAGTGGTCATAAATTTATTTTTGGTGGTCATTATATTTTCCCTCTTTTCTATTACGTTATCTCATCAGCAGTCACCTCCTGTCAATGAGGCAAATGCTATTGCAGGGCCCTTGTGATGAATTAATGCCCAATTGCCCACTCTCTGTCAAAGAAGTGGGAACGTTATACGCTGATGATGGTACACGTAACAAATTGCAGTCGTGGTCACCGGTTGTCGCGAATCAGTGATCAATATCCCGACTCTAGGCTTGCCATATCCATATCGGTCACTGAAACAAACAAATTTTTGAGTGAAGATAACATATCGGCTAGCGTAGATAGATGGACCGACGATCTTAAAAACACATTATCCTCCTTTTGAGCCTCGCCGAAGTCGGGTAAATAAGTAGCTGGGATAGGCTGAATGCAGAAGACCTACGTTTAGCAGTTTTTTGTGTTGGATCACAAAGTTCCTTTATTTTTGGATGAAAACTTGTGGCCTCAAGGAATAATTTTTAGAAGATTCGTGCATTATAAGCAGCGATACTCGAGTAATGTTTCAACGAATAGCGGCCGCCACAGTATGGAACGTAATGGATAGATTGTACAGAATAGTATCGTTTAACTGTAAGAGTGTAAAACGGTCTGTAAACAGCATTAGAGAACTGTGTAGATCTTGCGACATAATTGCTTTGCAAGAGACATGGTTGCAGCCAGATGAGATACCCTATCTTTACACCATTGACGACAACTTTAGTGCCACGGGAACGTCAGCTGTAGACACGACGGCCGGCATGTTACGCGGCCGACCTTACGGCGGTGTAGCTTTGTTATGGAGGAGTAAAGTATTCCAAAATGTGTCAGTGTTACAGTGTAATAACCCGCGTGTGTGTGCGATAAAAATAGTAACTAATAATAGGCCTATTATTGTGATGAGCATCTATATGCCCACCGATATGAGTGATAACTTACCGGACTTCACGGACTGCCTCGGTACGGTGAGTGCTGTAGTTGATGACTGTAGTGTAGAATCAGTATTTGTTTTGGGGGATTTTAATGCGCACCCTAATACTCTGTTCATGAATGAGCTGTAGAACTTTTGTGAGGATCAAGGGTGGATTTGTGTTGATATAGACAGACTGGGGTTTACAAGTGACACCTTCACTTTTATGAGTGAAGCCCACGGCTGTAAGCGATGGCTAGACCACTGTATAGTCACACACTCGGCATTAAATTCAGTTATTGATGTTTACGTAAGAAATGACGTATTGTGGTCTGACCATTACCCTTTGATATTGGAATGTAAATTTGATTTGTTAACACCTAAGATTCCTGATAATGTGATTGCTCACAGTGGGATTGTATGGGGGGAAAGAACCAAAGAGCAAATTAATATATATTCTAATGAATGTCACAAGCGATTAAAGTTGGTTGATTTCCCTGTACAATTAACTGATTGTGGTGATATTTTTTGTAGTGAATCCGCTCATAGGGTTATTATTGATAAGCTGTATTCTGATATTGTCTGTGCTCTCAGTGAGTCATCAATTTGTAGTGCGGAAAATAAGTTTGTTAATTGTAGGAAAAGGGCTCAAATCACAGGCTGGAATAAGCACGTTAGTGGCGCTCACAGGCTGGCCAGGCAGAACTTCCACGTATGGTTATCGTGTGGGAAACCGTCGGATGGCCCAGTGTATGATGAGATGCGGGAAAGTAGGGCTTTGTTCAAGTCGCGGCTTAAATGGTGTCAGAACCACGAGGAACAAATAAAGATGGACATAATTGCCTCCAAGCATACAAAGCGTGATTTTCGCGGCTTCTGGAAGAAAACTAACAAACAGAGTATTCGGCCAGGCCTGCCTGTTAGTGTGAACGGTATTAGTGATACAAAGGATATTGCGGACCTTTTTAAAAATCATTTTGTTTTAAAATCACCGCTAGGGGGGAGCTCTTGTGTAATGTTGGATGCTGAGCCACGTTGCGGCGAGGTGGGCACGCGCTTCAGTGCCAAAGATGTGGCCAAGATAATCAGGTCAACGACTAGAGGTAAGTCCCCTGGTCATGACGGGCTCAGTATCGAGCATTTACAGTATGCCGGTCCTCACTTACCTAGGGCTTTGGCGCTGCTATACAATTTATGTATTGGTCATTCGTACCTGCCTTCCGACCTAATGAGGACGATCGTGGTTCCTATTGTTAAAAGTAAAACAGGTGATCTTTCGGATAAGGGGAACTATAGACCTATTTCTCTAGCGACCACAGTTGCGAAGGTGCTTGATGGTCTGCTTGATGCACAGCTAAACGCACGTCTGGTGCTGCACGATAATCAGTTCGGGTTTCGGCCGGGACTTTCTACAGAAAGTGCAGTTCTGTGTCTCAAGCAGGCCGTCAGGTACTACACAAAAAGAAGAACACCTGTTTTCGCTTGCTTCCTCGATCTGTCTAGGGCTTTTGATCTGGTTTCCTACGATATATTATGGAAGAAACTTGAAGCTATAAGCTTGCCTATCGAGCTTATTAGTATCTTCAAGCACTGGTATGGAAACCAGGTCAACAATGTTCGGTGGGCGGGTGTGCTGTCTGAGCCGTATCAGTTGGAATGCGGAGTGAGACAGGGGGGGTTGACCTCCCCTGCCCTCTTCAATTTGTATATGAATGCTCTGATTGAGGCGCTTAGTAGTCATCATGTCGGTTGTCATATTGATGGTGTCTGTGTCAATAATTTAAGTTACGCGGACGATATGGTGCTGCTGAGCGCTTCAGTCGGCGGTATAAGGACGTTGTTGGCCACTTGTGAACGCTACGTGGTGGAGCATGGCTTATCGTACAATGTTCAAAAGAGTCAGTACATTGTTTTTGAGGCGGGGACCAAGTACCATCTTGATGTGCCTCCCATACGGCTAAGCGGTGTTCCTCTTGAGCGAGTGGAACAATTTAAATACTTAGGTCACTTGGTCACCACTGACCTTAGGGACAATGCTGACATTGAAAGGGAACGGAGGGCTCTGTCCGTACGCGCGAATATGATAGCCCGCAGGTTTGCTCGTTGTACTGCGGACGTAAAGGTGACGCTCTTTAGAGCATTCTGTACCACCTTCTACACTTGCAGCCTGTGGGAGAATTATTCGTTAGCGTCGTATGGAGCCCTTCGTGTTCAATTCAATAACGCGTTCCGGAAACTGATGGGGTTGCCATGGCGTTGCAGTGCGTCGGGGATGTTTGCCGCGGCGCGTGTAGATTGTTTTTACGCAATAATGCGGAAGCGCGCAGCATCAATGGTGGCTCGCGTCATGGCCAGCCCTAACAGGGTTCTGAAAATGATTGCTGGCAGAGTGGACTGTCCTTATGTGGTTCGCTGCTGTCAGTTACATGTGCCTCCGTATCGTGTTGTTTTCTAACATTTAGTTTTTAAGGAATATGTTACTAACCCTATATGAGCCTCCGCTCGAATTAAAGTTTTTGAATTTGAATTTGAATTTAGCACTGGTATACGATAGTTTGAGCTGATTGATGGTAACATTACAGAAACGAAAGCACGAAGTTTTTGTTAGTCTTAACCACAAAATTCTGGCCGTGTTAAATGCAAAAACGTTATCTATCGTAAGGAAAGCCAGTTTCGAGAAACGTTAAGTTTTATAAAGACACATTACGATTTTTTTTTTTTTTAACTAGATACTGCTATTTGGCTTAGTTCATTAGATGCGTATTTTAAGCTATCTGATGCCATTAAAAGTTTTTCAACCGCTTTTTGCCTTACCAATAATTGAAGCTGCAAAATCAAGACCTGGCAACATTTTAGCCGCTTCCGTTTAGCCCGTCTGACAAGACCTAGACAAACAGGAGCCTTGCCCATCAGGATCTACTTCAAATAATTGCGTTAACTATAGACTAACAGAGCTATTGAAGTTTGTAAATCAAAGTTTAGTTTGAGAAGTAACTCTCGTATCGAAGTATAACAATGTGGAGTCTGATCAATCTCGAGTTGTTTCAGAGTTTGAAGCAAATACTTGATCTAGCTCTTGGTTATTATGTAGGTATAGCTCTCCCTAGCCGTGTGGTATCCGGCAGAGTAGAATAGAATCAACCCATTACACTCACGGGTGTCGTATAAGGCGACTTATGTCTGAGGCAGAACACCTTGCGCCTCCGTAGACCAGAGAATGGGCAGCAGCGTTTTCTGTTAGTCTTTCATCACTGCGATCTCCAATCCGCCTGCCAAGCGTGGAGATTACGGCAAATTCCTCCCATCATGGGAGAGGCTTATGTCCAGCAGTGGACGTTATGGGCTGTTGTAGTGTAGAATAGCTCTCCCAGTGAATGTTTGCGCTTCGGTAATCAATAGTTTTTTTTAAGGTTCTGTAGTCCTGACAAGGAACCCTTATAGTTTCGTCATGTCCGTCTGTCTGTCTGTCCGAGGTTTTGCTAAGAGACCGTTAGTACTGGAAAGCTGTATTTTTGTAGGGGTATGTATATCAATTACGCCGACAAAGTCTTAAAATAAAATTTTTGAATATTTTTTTAGAGTAGCTTCCCTACTTGTGAAGTGGGGATGATTTTTTTTGTCATCTGCCCCATTGTGTGGGGTATCGTTGAATAGATCTTTTAAAATGACTTCGGGGTTGCTAGTACTATTTTCGATTTAATGCTCCATTTGCGAAATACACACATCAAAAGTGTCTAGGGATCAAGCATTTTTATGCGGATTTCTTGAGATTGAGATGTGGCTTTGTAATAAATTTATGATTTTATAAATTTATATGGATCCTTTTTGGTGCATTTCATAATTTGAATCAGGAACTCTCAATCAAATTCGAGTAAAAGATGAAAATAAGCTGTCAATATTTTCCCTATAAAAACATACAACGCATTGAAGACATTATTAGTGTTACTGTTTCCCTACTACTGATTAACACCAACGTTATTATGGAGCGGCGACGTCATTTAAGCAGGGAAGAAATGCTCAGAGCCGTGGGAATGATAGAAGCTGGTTCCCGGCAACGTACTGTAGCTTTAGCTCTGAATACAAGTCAGAGTGTTATCAGTCGACTTTGGACACGTTACCGAAGCACTGGTACCGTGGCTGAGCGCCATGGAGGACGGTATCGCTGCACCACACGGAGACAAGACCGATACATTCAAATCTTAACTCGAAGAGCTCCAACAATAACCGCCATGATGTTAGCCGTGAGGCTTCATCACTCTTCAGGGAACTTAATTAGCGACCAAACAGTCAGAAACCGCTTGCATGAAGTGAACCTTCATTCCCGAAGATCGCTACGGGTACCACCTATAGCAATGCACAATCGTAGGATTCGATATCAATGGGCTCTTGAACACAGAAATTGGGCAGAAGAACAATGGCGTTTCGTGTGCTTTTCTGATGAGTCTCGTTTTGGTATGAGACCGGATACAAGACGTATACGACACTGGAGAACCCCTGGACGCCAACAGCGATTAAAATCCTGCCAGGAAGTCCATCCTTATAGTGGTGGAACCATCATGGTATGGGCGGGTATTTGGATCGGCGGAAGAACTGAGTTGATTTGGATCAGAGGCAACCTCAACGCTCAAATTTATGCTGAGACGATTGTATCAGACGTCATCGTTCCTCTACAAGTGCAAATCGGTCCCTTATTTCAGTTAATGCATGATAATGCACGACCGCACACCGCAAGAGTTGTAAGACAGACTCTCGCCGCAGCTAACATCAATGTCCTGCCCTGGCCTGCTCAGTCGCCAGACTTGAACCCGATTGAGCATGCATGGAATATGCTACAGAGAAGAGCTCTGCCGAATATGGAGGGTATCCAGTCGCAAGAAGACCTTTTTTTGTTGTTGCAACGAACATGGGCGGCCATTCCACAGCGTGATTTGGATGAACTCATTTTGAGTATGCCAAACCGATGTTCTTGTGTTGTTAGTGTTCGCGGTAGAAACACGGATTATTAATTGTTTAAGTTACCCAATAAAATTTTAAAGAAAACTGTGTTTTCAGTCATTTTTTCGAACTTTAATGTTAGTGGTTCAAATGTCAAAAATCCCTTTATTAGGAAAATGGCAAATTTCTTTATTAATGCAAAGGTGACTTGGTTTATCGTTACTGTGACAAACGAAAACACTTTATTTGATGAATCCTTAAAGAAAATTTTAATTAATATCAATCAGGAGAAAAGTTATTGCAAAAATATATGTTGATCCCTAGATACTTTTGATGTGTGTATTAAACTTTAAAGTGCAATTTTTGGCCCCCCCTCTAAAAGCTAAACTGCTGGATTGAAAAATCTAGAAAAAATCGTGATGATAGTGCATTTTAAAAACTTTAAAGGAAAACTATAGCGGTTAAGATAACTTTATTAGTTTAGCAGTAACAGTCATTGAACTTGAGTGTTGGATAAATTTGTACCAAATGCAAAATCCTTAGAATAAATACTTTAAGATGTAGTAGTTGCTTTTTTTATAACGGGTGAAGACTTGCATTGAAAAACAAAATATAAAATGTAACGGGCTACTACAGAACCCTACACTGCGCGTAGCCCGACACGCACTTGGCCGGTTTTTTATTTTATTTATTTAAATATGTATGAGTGATGAGTGTATTAAAGAACTGTCATAACCATGAAAGAAATCACACATTTAACTTACATCTACATATAGTGTTTTGGTCACACATAGCTGATGACCATGTATCAGCCCCATCGTGACACATACACACAATAACAAGAATACTTTTCGTTGACAAACTTATTATTTTAATAGCCTCAACGCTACCTGGATACCATCCCTTTTTTAGTGATTTATGACAAAATAACATTATCAGAGCAATTACCTAACCCAACAGAAAAATATTTATATAACATACACACTACGATAAACCACGGTAATACAAAACATAAAACTTTACTATTTAAGGGGCCGCCTCCACGAGCGAGAGAATCGCGGCGATATTATCGTCCTTGCCACGTTTTTCTATACACTCCCTTTTGGGCGGTCTCCACGAGCGAGAGAATCCCGGCGATATTTTCGTATAAAAATACGTTGAATCGCCGCGATTCTCTCACTCGTGGAGGCGGCCCCTAAGGGATTACTCTGAGGCACAACGTTCGTCATCATTTTAATTTACAGCGCTAAGCCTAGCGTTGAAATTCCACCAGCAAGCTTTTACTTAGGCATTCATTTAGGTGCGTCTAATGTTAGTGAAAACGGAGACATAAGGCAGATGGTTCTTGTCACATTGGAAGGTCTAACAATCTGTCACTTCTTGTTACTTATCGCTAAATGAAGTAGGTCGTGGAAGTGCTGTAAGTCCTAATTGATTCGTACGTACAGTGTGATGTGATCGTTTGTAACTTTGAAATGGCCCTAATAACATAAGTTCTAAATCTCGAGCTATTCAAATAATATCACGCCTTGTATTGAAGAGTTAGGTAGAGGTGTACCTAACAAGTACACCCACATGTTTATGTCCTATGTAATAGGAAGCGGCCCTATTGCCATCATCATCATCATGATCAGCCTATTAATGTTCCTACTGCTAGAACACAGGCCTCCTATCTATGAGAGGGAATAGGCTATAATCCACCACGCGGGCCCAGTGCGGACTGGTAGATGTCACATGTCTTAAATTTTTTTGTTTCTAGGACATGCCGGTTTCCTCACGATGTTTTTCTTCACCGTTTTGAGAGCAGTGATGATGAAATAAATTACACAAAGTAATGCCCCTGTCTGGGTTCGAACCCACGATCGTAAGCTGGGGCTGCCACCACTGGGCCACCACTGCTTGCTGATCCTGAGAAATTCCTGATGGAAAAACTCAATAACACTTTGCCCGACCCGGGAATCGAACCCAGGACTTCATGCTCAGCAGTCACCCTTGCGACCACTAGACCAACGAGGCAGTTTGTAAGGCTATATTTTAATACAAACTACGTTTTCCCGCAGCTTCGCCCGTGTCGATGTTAAAAATACTCGGGAACTCAATACCGGGACAAATAGTGTCCTATGTCCTATACCGATAGGTCATTCTAGCTGTATGCGTAATTTCATCGAAATCCCTTCAGGGATCCCTCCTTCCCCATTTAAAAATATGAAGTAACTGTCTGGTTACTTCATATTTTTAAATGGGGAAATATAACCACCAATATGTGGCGACACTTGGGGGAGGCCTATGTCCAGCAGTGGATGTCTTTCGGCTGAAATGATGATGACCACCAAAAATAACTTTGTGACCACTAATATCTATCACCTAAAATATCAATTGATCACCAAATTTAGTTAATTGAGCACCCACCAAATTTTAATGAGGTGGTTGATGGATGACAAACTAGTTTTGCCTAGGCCGACTTGGGGCACCCCGACACGGATAGATTAGGTTAGAAGGGTATGGCGGGGTCGACTGAGCGAGCGAATCGACCGGGTCTACCTCGACTCTAATGCAAAAGCATAACAGTTAAATTTCTGGTGATCATTTACTAAAAAAATAAATTTTTGGTTCTAATTTCACGATAAAATGGTGATTCATTTTGGTGATCATTTACTAATTTTGGCAATCAAAAGTGATTTTTTTGCCGTTATATTTTGCTAAATCTGGTGGTTCGTTAATTGTATGCCTTTTTAAATCGTGTGAATAAGTTTTTTTTGGATATAAGGCAAAAGGACAGCGTTCATTAATTACACAAAAGATTCAAGAGTTTTTACCTTGCCAATTAACTTGCTTTACTTTCGTATTCATCATCGTTTTCTAAGACTGGTGTTGGGCAATAATAGGCTGTTTTTTATGATGACAATTTTCTTATTAAGAAAACAAAGAACTTCGTAGCTATGGGCAAATATAAATAATTACTGATCCTACCAAGACTGGTATTTTTTTTTTTAAAAAGCTCGAGGAGCTTCAACTATTTTGTAGTTAAACTTTGCCAATCAATCCAGTATTATATTTAGCTAACGCAGTACTCGTTACAAGTTTCTATTGACTTAACTCCTCCAATAAAGTTTAGTTGAGGTTTCGACCAATAAGGGCCCATTCGGGCAGTATACAATATTTTCCTATTACACTGAAAAACTACAGGACTAACTATCCCAATTCAAGTTGTTTCATCGTATTCGAAGTAACGGATGAGTGCGGCCGTACCTCAATATTTTTAAACTTTAATATATTTTATATATTTTCAATATATTAACTTTTGAATTTGGAACCAAAGTTTCTACATAAATACGTACTACCGAGTGGACTGAAGATCTGCCACTTTTCACCCTATATACACTAAGTCAATGTTTTTCAACCTGTGGGTCGCGACCCCATGGGGGTCGCAAGAGGTCGCGAAAACTATCTCAATAAACAAAACAATAAAGCCTAGAAATATAGATTTAATAAGAAAATGTTAATTAAAGGATATAAACATTTGTATGTTCATACAAATTAACAAAATAAAAACATATTAGTACTCATCGATCTTATTGAGGTTTCGCTTGTTTGTCATTAACTAATTTCTCCCATCGTGGATCCGTTTTTGCTACATTGACAATTAAATCAAATTCCAAATTAAAAAAAATATGTGTTAAATACCAACTAATCATATTTATCCGAAACCTAATTAAGCAAATGCATAAAAATATTGTATGGATTTAATATTTGTAATATAATAAAATAAATGAAAAAAAGCGAAGGGTCGGGAGTCGCCAAATATTTTTTTCATACTATGGGGGTCGTGTCATGAAAAAGGTTGAAAAACACTGCTCTAAGTAATAAGATTGAAAAATGCTCGACCGTCAGTGAACTCACTAATACCGACAGTGTAGATTACAACTCCGTTTTACAGTGTTGTAAGTATTAAGTCCTGAACCCTTGGTGACTTTTTACAAGGTATCAAAATATTTATTTGAACGTATCATTTTCAAGACTTTATGAGGTCCGTTTTGAACTTACCTACTACAGGTTTTCTTCTTCTTTATCGTGTCAGAGTTTTTATGCCGCACATGGGTCTCTGACTTGGCTTTACGTGCCATAAAAAAATATCTCTCAGGCATGCTCATTTCCTCAAGATGTTTTCCTTCACCGAAGCAAGTGATCATTTTACAATACGCACATGAATCCGAAAAATCAGGAGTGCGTGTCTTGGGTTTGAACTTGAGACCTATGACTTGGCGGACCGACGGCTGGTCACAACAGTAGTTGTAGGATATTGTTGATGATGCCTAGAACTACATGTAAGAAGAAAGAAAGAAAGAAAACGTATGTTTTGGGAGACGCACGGGCAAAATCATTACGGGAAACAATCAGTTTATTATTCAAATCCACACACACACATTTATACACACACACACATACACACTCACTCGACCTACCACACCAGCACTCATCGGCCTAATTTGTTTTGTTTTTTAAGATTTAGTTTTTTGGTTTTGTGTTTTGTTTAATATTTTAAGCGCCGAAAGTATAATACATGATTATTGTGATACTCAAATAGGGAGTCGAAACTGTCTCTCCTAAATACAGATTGTTCAGCAATCTAGCTTGGGGAGCAGTGAGTCACCCAGCAATTTGTTGTACCTACATGTAATTATAAATGCATACGTTGTAAATCCCTCATGTACTACAAAACTTTATGAACCTTCATAAATTATTATTATTATATTATTATTATATTATAGTTATGTACGACGACAAAAGGCCATCTCAGCATGGTGCTATGACGTTCAAAAATAACAACAACAACAAGTGACAGCGCTGAGTATATAAACTTGTACAAAAGCTCCCATACTTTCACTCCAAAACATATCCTAAACTACATACACTCGTACAGTAATCAGCGCAAGTTGTAACAACTATCATTCCTTGCTCGGTCAGTTCGAGACCGCAACATGTGTGGGCTATCCTAACGACATGTAAGCGGCGAAGTTTGGCGGGACTTGGGAAAAAGTCGGGCTTTATTAGAAGGCGAGATTTTTGGGCGGGATTGAGGGAGTTTCCGGGATGAGCGTAATGCGGGGTAAATTGTGATGGGACTTTAGTTTATAAATATAATAGTTGTTACCCTCGAACGTGGTCCCCGTGAAATTAATAGTGTGCGCAGGAGCTCCACGACCTGATCCCACCATCACCCTTTTACCACCGGACTAGCAGACGTACTGCGGCGTACCATCCGCACTTGGTTGACATCGCGACGTGTCGTACTAAGCGCTTCTCCTCCACTTTTATTATGCGCACAGCCAAAGTCTGGAATTCTCTGCCTGCGTCTGTGTTCCCACCCACATTTAACCCGCCTGCCTTCAAAGGAAGAGTGAACAGGCATCTTCTGGGCACGCTCGTTCCATCATAGATCTCATCCATCGCTTTCCATCAGGCGTGATCGAGGTTAAGAGCAGGCCCATATGGTAATATTAAAAAAAAAAAAATGGATTATTCCAGAAATCCCCACCGACAAATCCCTACCAGGGGGGATTGTTACTTTTTTTTTCCAGAAATCCCTACTAGTTAAATAATCTCAGGGGATGTAAAATGTTTACTTCCCTGTTCCAATCGGTTGTGAAAATGTATCAAGTTTTCTGTGTGAATTTTCCCAAGAAAAGTATCTCATGATTGTTTATCGGAACCAGGAAGCAAATTTTAATAACTTCATAAATATTAATTAATTGGTAGCTTTGTAAGCGCTAATGAATGTAATTATCGGGTTCTTAAATCAGCAATTTCTCAGTAGCAGCCTGAAGCCTGGAATTGTGCCCGGTTGATGGCAATAGGATCGCTCCCTATTACATGGGATTTAAACGTATGATCTGGTGAAATGTCGACATGGGGGATGTTATCTACACTAATGTATCTATACTAATATACTAATCTAAATATATAAAAGAAGAAACTGACTGACTCATCTATCAACGCACAGCCCAAACCGCTGGATCTACAGATTCCAAATTTGGCAAGTAGGTTCCTTATGTGGTCTAGGGGTGCACTAAGAAAGGATTTTTCAAAAATCACCCCCTAAGGGGGTTAAACGGGGCTCCAAAGTTTGTATGGGGAAACAAGATTAGTTAGACTATTTTATTCGAAACTTCACAGGAGTGCTCCTATTGATAAATGAGTAGAAACGGGTTTCAGGATTTTTCAGAATTCAACCCCTAAGAGGGGGAAATGGGGTGACAAAATCTAAAAATCAATGCACAGCCCAAACCGCTGAGTCTAGAGATTCCAAATTTGGCACATTGGTTCCTTATGTGGTCTAGGGGTGCACTAAGAAAGGATTTTGCAAAATTCATCCCCTAGGGGGGTTAAACGGGGCTCCAAAGTTTGTATGGGAAAACAAGATTAGTTAAACTATTTTATTCGAAACTTCACAGAAGTGCTCCTACCCGGTAACGCAGCGGAGCAGTCACTTAGATTTTAATAAAACTATAACCATGCCTAGAAAGAGGTCAAATCTTTCCCAGTGTTCCAAAGGAGCTAAAAGATTGAGGATCATAAGATCCCAAGAATCTACCGAAGAGCGTCAGGAGAGACTTAATGCTGTTCGAGAACATCAGGCTTCAACTTGCTCCGTAAAAACCTCTTCGGATCGCGAAGCACACCTGCGTTCTCAGCGTATTTACGCATCTACATCCAGGTGTCTAGAGACCAGTGAAGAAAATGATGCGCGACTGACCGCTGATCGTGAACGTCTGCATTGTCTCGCGAGTTGGAGACATTCACGGAAAGAGAATTACGCTTGAGTTTTCAGCGTATCTACACACCGACTTCTAGGTATCTAGAGACAAGTGGGGAACGTGATACGCGACTGACTGTTGATCGTGAACGTCACGCATTGTCTCGCGAGTCGGAGACGTTCACGGATAGAGAATTGCGCTTCGATATCAGACGTATCAGATCTTCGATTTTGACGACCCCGTTGTCGCTGGCATAAGCAACAGGTTCCGCGTACGAAGTCGCGGGCAGAAGCTAGTAGTTAATAATCTCATCAATACAAAGTTCCCTCTAAGTTGCTTTAATCCCATTGAATGACTATTTCATGACATAGTTTTTCTCTACTAGTTTTTCATGAAAATATATGTGTATTTCGGCCGCAAATCATATTTTCTTTAACATACAGTCTAACACTGACCGGCAAATTGCAAAAAAAAACGGCAAGTGCGAGTCGGACTCGCGCACGAAGGGTTCCATACCATTATCTATACAACATTAGACAACACGGCAAAAATATCACGTTTGTTGTATGTGAGCCCTTAAATATTTATTTTATTTTAGTTTATTTATTTATTTAAGTGAATATACAACTAAATATATATACTAAATATAATAGCAAAAAACGGCAAAAAAATCACGTTTGTTGTAAATAAATAAATATATAAGGAGCTCTCCTTATGTATTTATTTTATTCTATTTTTAATATCTGTTGTTATACTCGTAGCAGCAACAGAAATACATCATCTGTGAATTTCAACTGTGTAGCTATCACGGTTCATGAGATACAGCCTGGTGACAGACAGACGGACAGGCAGACAGTGGAGTCTTAGTAATAGGGTCCCGTTTTTACCCTTTGAATACGGAACCCTAAAAACATTTTTTTTTTCGCGGGCTACTCGGGCGCTTTCACCTTAAGCTAATTAAATAAACTGAAGTTATAATAATATGTAGATCCTTTTTTTTCGGTTGGGAAATCATCAAATGACGACTCCTCCCGCTCTGGGCATAGCAGGAGGGAGTGTTAGACTTTTACTGACTAAAACCCATCCATGTTCCTTCATCGCCCTTTGTGTTCCGGGGCCACGGTATCTCTTGCGAACAGTCCCGCAACCCCGGCAGGCAACGGTCCTTGCGCGCGTGGAACACTCCTGCGCCGTCGACACGGCCTGTCGTCATGAGACGGACGGACGGCGAGCTAGCCCATAGCCCAAATATGTAGATCCTAATGTACTGAAACTTCCCATCATTATCATCGTCTCCATACCCTAGTCCCATGTTATTTGGGTTCGGTGCTTTTTTTTACCATTTTACATCTACATTTCTTCGGTATTTTTCTCCCACTCTATCCAACAACATCATAATTTATTATTTACTGTAAATCATGCTTCAAAACAACCCAGACAAACCCCATACGACGTGATAGTGAAGCGTTTATTAATTTGCTCTGAAGAGCGGTTGCCAAGGAAATTGGCGGTTTTCCTGAATGAACAGGGTGATGTAGTAGCGTACTATCGGAGAACTTGCTATTAAATTGAATTGTTAGTGTGTGTATTGAGGAAATAATGTTCCTATATATTACTACTAGCGGACGTCCCGCGGTTCCACCCGCGTAGTTCCCGTTCCCGTAGGAGTACGGGGATAAAATATAGCCTATGTTACTCGTGGATAATGTAGCTTTCGAATGGTGAAAGAATTTTTTAAATCGATCTAGTAGTTTTTGAGCCTATTCATTACAAACAAACAAACAAACAAAGTTTTCCTCTTTATAATATTATATACTAGCGGACTTCCCGCGGTTTCACCCGCGTAGTTCCCGTTCCCGTAGGAGTACGGGAATAAAATATAGCCTATGTTACTCGTGGATAATGTAGCTTTCGAATGGTGAAAGAATTTTTTAAATCGGTCCAGTAGTTTTTGAGCCTATTCATTACAAACAAACAAACAAACAAAGTTTTCCTCTTTATAATATTAGTATAGATTATAGTATAGATTAACAGGAACATAACCTCACGGCTGCAATCTCTGAAAGGTTTAACAGAGGCCCCCTTACTATAGTCTAGTGGTCGCGAGCGCGGCTACTGAACAAAAGGTTCTAGGTGCGATTCCCGGGTCGGGCAAAATATTATTAGGTTTTTCCATCAAGAATTTCTCAATAGCAGCCACGGAGTCTGAATCTGTGCCCGGTTGATGGCAATAGACTTGCACCCTATTGTATGGGACTGTCACAACTGGCGAAATGTGAGTGCCTATACAGAGTGTAAAAGATCTCACCACGAAGCCATCAACCACGCATTCTGTACATCAAACTAAGTAACTTTACGCTAAAATTCTTGCTGGGAAACGGACTTTTTTTTATGGGGTTAAATCATGTTTTGTGGTAGAATTCAATGTAACGCACTCCAAACATTGTGCTGATGGATGGATTGAATAGTAC
This sequence comes from Xestia xanthographa, assembly GCA_905147715.2. Classification (NCBI taxonomy): domain Eukaryota; kingdom Metazoa; phylum Arthropoda; class Insecta; order Lepidoptera; family Noctuidae; genus Xestia; species Xestia xanthographa. The sequence goes on along the minus strand of LR990660.1, from coordinate 5,963,373 downwards.
GGGGGTCGTGGAGGTGTTTATAGTAAAAATCTTACATTAAAAAAAAATCTTATCAAAAAGTTGGAAACTTGACCCCCAATATCTCCGTAACTAGAAGGTTCCCAGGTATGGCGTAGAACAAAAAATGATTGCAATGACGGGGAGAACAAGTGCCTTTCGGCTTCGTTAAGAGGTGTTTTACACCATGTGATTGGCGGTGGGTTCTAGACCGGAGTGGCCAGCAGTGGTCACTCCGGTTTGGAATTCATTGTCTGTTGTATGTTGTTGTCGAAAAATAAATTCACGAGACAGATGTAGCAGTAAGTTTTATAATTATAGATATATATTCGATTTTATTAAGTTTATAATTTTAAGTTATGTATGATAAACGAGCGCTTCTCGCCATCAAACTGTAAAGTTTGGCAAGTAAAAAACTGTAAAAAAATAATTTGTTTTTGTGTAAGAGATTTAATAAATAAAAAAAATATATAAAAAAACCCTTTATATTATAGGTACACCTCTGTCTAACCCTCCGGGATTACATGCGTAATGTTATGTTATGTATAGCTTAATAAAGCCAATATACTTTATCCTATAAGAGCTTGTAGGAATGTTCGTAATTTTGTCCGATGAAAAATCTAATCTCGCTTGTCTTATTACAAAAAAAAACCGGCCAAGTGCGAGAGGACTCACGCACGAAGGGTTTCGTGCCATTATTTATACAACATTAGACAAAACGGCAAAAAACCACGTTTGTTGTATGGGAATCCCTTAAAAATTTATTTTATTTTAAATTTTGTTTTTAAAGTGAATAAACATACAACTAAGTATTCTGTGAATATTTCAAGCGTTTACCTGTTACCGTTATTGATATCGAGCAATAAACGGCAAAAAAATCACGTTTGTTGTATGTAACCTTAAATATTAATTTTATTCTGTTTTTAGTATTTGGTGTTATAGCGGCAACCGAAATACATCATCTGTGCAAATTTCAACTGTCTAGCTATCACGATTCATGAGATATAGCCTGGTGACAGAGAGAGGGACAGAAGGACAGTGAAGTCTTACTAATAGAGTCCCGTTTTTATCCTTTGGGTACGGAACCCAAAAAAACTATAATAATCTATAACTTCTCGAGACCCTTAAATGGAAGGAGTAAGTCGAAGTTTCCTAGAAAATGGCGCACTATAACAGTAAGACCTAAAAGCACTGACACACACGTATGTGACCTAAGATTTATAGACCTAGGGCTGGCACTTCCATTTTGGGAAGAAATATATTCGTTGGTCTTAAAATGGCGGTAAAATGTACCTTAATAACAATAAATGATTTTACCAAAGAGCATAGCATAACGTCTGTAATTTCGGAACGGCTAAGCAGAAGTGTACCTATTAGTACACTCACATTTCGCCAGCCTGGAATCATCATTATCAGCCTATTAATGTTCCCACTGCTGGGTCACAGGCCGCCTCTCTATGAGAGAGAAAGGGCTATAATCCACCACGCGGGCCCAGTGCGGGTTAGTAGATGTCACATGTCTTCGAATTTTTGGTTCTAGGACATGCCGGTTTCCTCACGATGTTTTCCTTCACCGTTTTGAGAGCAGTGGTGATGAAATAAATTACACAAAGTAATGCGCCTGCTTGGGTTCGAACCTACGACTTACTGTTCGTAAGTCGGGGCCGCCACCACTGGGCCACCGCTGCTCTCCTCAGCCTGGAATAAGGGTGTTACAATTGTAGTAGGTAGCGGTGTTGGCGGTAGTCCAGTGGCCCAAAAGTCTGACAACCAGTCTTACCAAGAGGTACCATTTACCTAGTACTGACTGGGTTGTGGAGGTCAGATAGGCAGTCGCTCCATGTAAAATACTGGTATTCAGCTGCATCCGGTTAAACTGGAAGGCGACCCCAACATAGTTGGGAAAAGGCTACAGATTATGATGTAGTAGGTCGTAGGCCCATTGCCGTCAACTAGTTACAAATCCAGACTCTGTGGCTACTACTGAGACATTACTGGAAAAACGCCCAAACTAGGAATCGAATCCAGGACCTCATGTTTAGCACCGCTTACTAACACTAGACGCGAACCGGAAAACGTTGGTTAGAAGTCTTACTAGGTGGACCGATGACCTGGTGAAGGTTGCGGGAATCCGCTAGATGCGAGTCTCACGGGACCGCTCAATGTGGCGACGCTTGGAGGAGGCCTATGTCCAGCAGTGGACGTCTTTCGGCTGAAATGATGATGATGATGATGGCTATAGTTGGTGCCAGTTAAGATGAGAATAGCGGTCATTGACCCACTTACAAAACTTCTTAACATTGAAAACCAAAAATAAGCCTGTTCAAGTCTTGAATCGTCATCTATCGTGATCTTCAACATTTTTTCTAATGAAAAACGATACAAAGTTTATTTGTTTTGGTTAGTACCAAGAGATATTAGGGAAAAGGTAATGACCGCTATTCTCATCTTAACTGGCACCAACTATAACACTAGATCAACGAAAAATTTCTGCAAATCTAGCAATATTAACTTAATCCTAAGTAACTGCCGACTATACCCCGTCATCATAAAACATAATAAAATGTTCCTATTATTGATGAAAACGTTAAAAGGGTCAACCCTATGAACCCTATCTAAAAGGGGAAGAACAAAAAAACTTGAGTTACCCCAATGATTTATGATCGTATAACGTGACTTATATTTTCTGATTTTCTTTCTAGTTTAGTTCCTAAAAGAAACCCTGGATCGTCTATTGTTTTCAAACATTACCTGACCTTAGCAAGCAAATAAATGTTTCTTGTAGGTTTTGATAAAATTAAGGATTATTGTTCTGCTTATATTTTTGTAGTCTTAGTTATTTTCCTCTTAAGGGCCTATACTACCTCAAATGGCTTAGCATGATCCTCCGTTACGCCTAAAATACTGCAGCATTAATTTTGAAATAAATATATGGTAAAGTTGAGGATTAATGTTAGGTCTTATGTTTGGCGAATTTTCTCGATAGAAAAAAATCCCAAACTTACCTCCAAATCGAAAAATAAACCACTGGTATTCAAAAAGTACTTCAAACTAGATCATGAAACTTTGCATACTAACTGAACTAACTATAAAGCAGGTCTTATGTTTTTTATTTTTTCCAAAAGACGAAAATTTGATTTTATAAAGAATAAAAACCACTCATTTCGCACTATTCGGCTGCAGTGACTGACGTAACAACCGCTTTGTAGTGCAAGCTGATAAGAACTTTATTCTAACAGTTTCACAAACGAAGTTTGAACTACCACAAATAGAGTTGCTAATCTTATTCTAACAGTTTTACAAACGAAGTTTGAACCACCACAAATAGAGTTGCTAATCTGAGGTAGAGAAACGAAATCAACAAACAACTATCAAATAATCCTCAACCATGTGTTGGTTGGGGATTATTTTATAATTGTTATTTCAAATTTTAAAAGAGTGTTCATGTGGTTTCTCGTACATCTTCTTCAAAAAGATCTACTTACGTTTTGAAATGGGCAACTTCAGTCCTTTCATATTTTATGTCTTGTGGCTAAAACAAGTCAGAAGTCAATCTTTTGTTTTTGACAATTCAAACGTGTCTGTAGTTTTAAGAGCATTTAAAATAGAATCAAAATATTCATGATCATTCTTCAGTTCTAAAAAAAAATTCTGTGATTTAAATTTGTTCAAAAAATTCGAGTTCGATGATCGAGTTTATGGTTTTCGGCTCCACGACCTGAAAATAATGGAGTGTAATTATAATAAAGACATATTCTGATACGTTTTATTTCGTACCTTTTTTTCATTTTAATAAAATTAAATCCCAATGGGTCGATTTTACTACGATACTTTTTCCCGTAAACTGGCCCACGCATTCGACCGACTTTTAGACTACTATTCCTCCTATATACTCCGTGTAAACTGGGCCGCGGACCAGAGGCCAGTTTCCCCCTAAGCCTAAAAAACGAATATAAACCCTTACTAAAATTATTTTTTGCCAAACAATTGAAATAAATAGGCACAGTAACCATTTACCCTAATAGCAGCACTTCCCAGTTCCTAATGCGACGCTTAATGACGGCCAAATAAAAAAATTAACGCGAACTTTGGCAGAACAATAGCACTATTCAGGAGAAGACGAACACTCACTAATGACCTCTAGTTAAAATATATAGGCGCTATTATGTGGTTTATTTACCATTTGCTGAACAATACCAACTTGATAACGACCTGGGTTTTTAATTAAATATATCTACTAAATACCTTCAATGTTGATGGTACGGAGGAGTGAGAAAAATGTCGTGTGGAAAGTTTTCAATAATAAATGTGGATGGCTATGAGTCAGTGTTGCCAGACGTCCCGCTTTTGGCCGGACGGTCCCGCTTTTTCAATCAAAATTAAATGTCCCGCGCGGGACAGGGTCAGAGTCCCGCTTTTCGGTGATGACTCGACCGTGAGTGCAGCGTGCTGAGGAAGCGTGGGCGGGGGGCACAGACAAGTGAGGACTGAACGCCCGCCCAGCGCGTAATGAAGCTAAGTAAAATAAATAAATAGAAAGCAGTGAGCCAGTCAAGTAGTGAGTTGCGTTACGTGCGTAATTTAGTTTGATTACAAACAAAAGTTGCGTCACATTATGCAAACAAAAGTTGCGTTTTTTTTATTCATAAGACGATTTAACTATATACCTACTTAATACAAATAAAAAAATACATTTTCTATGGCTATTTTTGCTATCTAATGTCACGTAAACGTAATTTGAACTCAAATAAAAAGATAAATATTTAAAAACTTCTGATTACATAGGTTTTTTTACTAAGTCCCGCTTTCGGCGAAAGAAACCCGCTTTTTTTCACTCAAAAAGTTCCAAAGTCCCGATTTGGCAAAAAAAAATTTGGCAACGCTGCTATGAGTGTCTATAGTATGAAGTCTTCGTGATGTGATCGCTATTGAGCAATTAAAGGTGGTATATTACTCGCTTGTAGAGTCAAAGCTTCGGTACAGTATCACTCTATGGGGAGGTAGTTACGCGTACAATATTAATACTGCTTTCATTATACAAAAACGGGCCATAAGAACTATGGTGAGAATTCCACAGTGGGTATCATGTAAGGATTACTTTAAAGAACTTTAGATACTAACGGTCCCTTGTTTGTATATTTTAGTTCTTCTTACTGATCTAATGAAAAAGCTGCTGGATTTCGAAACACCAGAGGAAAGAAGTAAGCGGGAAGCTACTAGGCGCAGGGACTTACAAAATAAGTTGCAACCACATTTAAAAGTAGTGAGTCATGCTGCAGGTTATCAATCAGTCAAACTATTTAATAAACTACCTGTACAATTAAAGTCAATATACAACCTAAAGCAGTTTAAGCAGCAGTTAAAATCATTTTTGATAGAAAGGTGCTACTACACCCTTGATGAGTTTCTTTGTGACACATACAACTAGACTTTAAATAAATACCATTTAGTTTGCTTCTGACGTTACATTGTGACATTTGTATAGGTTTAAGCTATATTGTTATGTTTGACATTTTGTATGGGAATCTAGTAATATTTTTATTTTAGCATTATTATTATTTTTCTTTTTGTATTGCTTAATATTTTGTAATGGTTGTTTTTTTTTGTTTTTACGTTCTATATTTGACATTTTATAACATGATTTTAATTGACATTTCATATTCTTGACATTGATTATGATGGTGGTGACACTAATTTAATTTGCTTTTTTTTTGTATATAAATTTTATTTTGGCACTATTATTTTTGATTATTATTTTGTACTGGGTGAATCTATTTAATTTGTTTTTACATTTCTTTATTTGACATCCATCATTATCTAACATCATTTTATTGACATTTTATAATTTTGACATATTGTAACGGTGGTCTCTTTATTTGTTTTTATATTTTTTTATAATATTTTAGAAGGGAAATTGCAAATGTTTTACTTTTTTATTAATTTATATGTGTGGTTATTGTTATATTAATTTCTTTCTAGATTTTTATTGTAATTGATGATTCTATTGTAATTCTTTTATAATTTAATGTAACATTTCGATACAATGTAAAAATTGTTACTGAAATAAATGAAATGAAATGAATGAAATAGGCCGAAGAAATCATTGATGAACTTTGTGAAGGGTAATGTGGCAGAAAGGAGGTGACTGCTGAGCTGACGAGAAATAGGAGTATGGAAGAGGACGTACTGCGCTGATCCCAAATCAAAATAAACAAGGGCAGGAATATCATCATCTGCCTAGCCTTTTTCCAACTACGGACGATCCGATTGGCGCAGCGGTAGTGAGGCAGCCTTACGTTCTTAGGGTCCCGGGTTCGAATCCCGGTCGGAGCAAATGTTTGTGTGACGAGCATGGACATTTGTTTCCATTTGTTTGAGTCATGGATGTTTATAATATGTATATAAAGTATGTATTTACAAACAAAAACTATCTAATTCGTCGCCCAGCAGTGAAAACCACGTAAGTTATAACAAAATTTTACAGGAGGAAGAAAAAACTGTCTACTGAAAAAAAATGTATGCGTGGGGAAGATTTTGTTTTTTTTTTAGATTTTTTTATTGGCGCTAGGAGTAGCTGATTCGAAAGTTTCCTAGAGTAATCTGTGCTTACCGAGTTTATAAATCCAAAGAAATTTTTTGAGGAAATGGGACATCCGAGGTTTTCACTGCTGGGCGACGCTATGTAGTATAGCAGTGATGGCCTAGTGGTGTGACCGTTAGTCTACCAAGTCATAGGTCTCGAGTTCGAACCCAACACACGCACTTCTGATTTTTCAGATTCATGTGCGTATTGTATAATTATCACTTGCATCGGTGAAGGAAAACATCGTGAGGAAACCAGCATGCCTGAGAGATATTTCTCGACGACATTTTAAGGCCCTCTAAATTAGCAACTCTATTTGTGGTGGTTCAAACTTCGTTTGAAATACTGTTAGAATAAAGTTCTAATCAGCTTGCACTACAAAGCGGTTGTTACGTCAGTCACTGCGGCCGAATAGTGCGAAATGAGTGTTTTTTTGCGATTTACAAAAAATCTATTGATTGGACAAAAAAAATAAAACACATAAGACCTGCTTTATAGTTAGTTCAGTTAGTATGCAAAGTTTCATAATCTAATTTGAAGTACTTTTTTACCCGACTGCGGCGAAGCCCAAAAGGAGGGCTATGTGTTTGCCCTGTATGTATGTTTGTATGTACAGTAAGCGTTGATAAGTGCAGAGGCACGCTAAGGATTGTATTGCTGTGAACGCACGGTCGAGCGTCCGTGCATCTGTATGTGTAAGTGGTCTCAATGGTACTGTACGCACACCACAGCCACAGAGTTCGCCCAATCGCATGTCGCGCGTCACACTCCACGAAACATAAGAATATATTTCCGTTTCTTTTATTATACACGCAGCAAACCTTATTTGTGTAGCGACCTGTTCTTACCATTGAATAGCTAAAATTCACATCTATTTACCATGTGTTGATAGCTGTTGGGGTAATCAGTAGGATTCACGATTAAAGAGATCGGAGTTCGAATCCTGTTAACAACGTGGGGTTTTTGTTTCTTGGTAACATTAGTTATTGGTTCATTATTTATTTTTATGAGAATAAGTTAAATATTAGTAAAAAAAAAACATAGTATTATCATTCAACTATTTATTTATTATTTTAGCTGTTCGGTGTTAGAAGGTGGAAATAAAAAAGTCGTGGTGAATGATAACAGAAATGTTTATTCGTTTTATTTATTTATAAAATTAACAAACTTTCATGATAATTGTAACGTCACATTCCTACCTAGATGTAAAAAAGTTCTCTTGTAACCGATCATAAGATTTTTTATTGTATACGGTATACCCACTTACTTTCAATTCATAATAACATACTTATGTAACAAGGAAAGGATATTCTAATCACACAAATATAACATATAGTTGATACCCACTTATTATAGGTATCGGTAATCAGCAGAATTTATTGAAAACTAATATAAATCATTTAGACTTTATGAATATATTTTTTTGTGACGTCACAATAAATGTAACTCGTATTGAGGTTATGGTTTAAGTGTTCATTTTCCCGAAGAAAAGAAGATTGAAACTAAACCTCAATTTAAGATCATTAATATAATTACGGATAAGTTAATATTCACTAAATATTTTGTTACACATCTAATTAAAACTAAAGCATCTAGGGATTAATTTTGTAGCATGACATCTTCTAATACTTCTACATAATTAAGTAGAACTGTTGGCGCGTGGAGGATTAAAAGCCAGTTCTCCTGGCCCTGCTGCACTTATCCATCCCCACATGATCCCCACATATTAACCATAATTCGACATGAGTCTGTATTAGGGATTATGTTTTTGTCAGACCAGCAGAGTGTTATTCTTGCGCCATAAATGAAGCCTACCCTTTTGACTTTATTTAAAAAGTCAGTTTTTTGAGTCTTCTCATGGTAGTACTCCAGTAAAATCTAAATAATCCCGAGCGAAACGTAATCGTTCTTCTATAACTCTTTCTGTCAAGAAGGGCTTCTTAGCTGGTCTTCGTGATACAAGCCTTCAGCGTGGAGGGCACGGCGAACAGTTTGCGATGAGGTGTCAAATAATTCCACAAAGTGTCTCGTAGGTGTGAAACCATTTGTTTCTTATTCGCCAACCATATATTATGTCGTCACTGCGCATCGATAATAAGCGACGGCTTTCCACTTCATTGTCGACTAGCAAGGCCTTTTGATCTAACTCACAGTATTCCTCTAAAACAAAAAACAAAAAAATGATGTTAGGCAGCTATAATAAAATACTGAAGTTATCATTCACTCTGCATTTATAAATCCAATAATTAACACTAATTATTTATCTTTTTTGCCTCATGATGGATTTAAAATCAATTTATTAATCCCTAAGTCACCAAACAAATAAACAATAACAAAGTAGGCTTTAATTTTTAATAAAACTTTGTTACAATAATTCATAAATATAATACTCACATTAGTCCGGTTTCTTCAGATATTTGTGTTCTATTAAGACCACTTTTATGCAGCACGATAATATTAGTCGCCCTCGCCTCAATATCAATATTTGCCTGCATTTTGAGAAATATCAATAACAATACCGCTATCTATTAAACCACACGTCACTAACCAAATTTAACACAACCAAACGACAACGTTCATTTCGATCAAGTAAAATATTCATAAAACTCAGGTTTACCTCACAGAAATATAAATTCTTGACTTATTTTTCTATGATCTACCTTCTTCTAACTTTATGAAATGTGTGAACAAAGCGAGAATATTTTTCTGTCCCATTACTTCCAATCTAGTAAACACTTACAAAAAATCTAAAAGTAACAACGTGAGATTTGAACTCACGGCTTACTGATTCACTCTTAGATGTGGACGCGCCTAACCACTAGGCCATCTTGACTTATATTTCAATGTTGAAATGTTGGACTACATTTACTTGTAGATGATAATGTCTATTTTCTTGAAAGTAGAAGGTCGTAAGTCAAACTAAACGTCAAGCTATTGCTTTGTGAGATTGCCTATCGACTTTTGTTCGACACTGTATGTATGTATGTCCGTTTCTTTGTTCCCTCGTAACTCCTCAACGGATGGAAGGATTTGGATAGAATAAATGTCGTTAGATTCGTCTTGATGGCGCGAGTGTCACTGGCTACATTATAATTAAAAAGCAATTAAATATCGTGGATTTGGGGTGCTATATTGTGGAGTTCGATTTTTTTTTTCTTCTAATACCATCGAGTGGGGTATCAAAATGAAGGGTTTTAAAAGGTGATTACAAAAATATATGCAACTTATATGTTTGAATGTAATTTGAAATTACAAATCAATATAATTATAAAATGGTAAACTGACCGACTGACTGGGTGATATATCAACGCACAGCCCAAACCACTGGTTCTACTGATTCGTAGGTCCCTTATGTGGTCTAGGAGTGCAATAACAAATAATTTTTCAAAATTCACCCCTAAAGGGGGTTAAACGGGGCTCCAAAGTTTGTATGGGGAAACAAGATTAGTTAGACTATTTTATTCGAAACTTCACAGGAGTGTTCCTATTGATAAATGAGTAGAAACAGGTTTCAGGTTTTCTCAGAATTCAGCCCCTAAGAGGGGTAATGGGGTGACAAAGTCTAAAAATCAATGCACAGCCCAAACCGCTGAGTCTAGAGATTCTAAATTAGGCCCATAGGTTCCTTATGAGATTTAGGGGTACACTAAGAAAGGTTTTTTCAAAATTCACTCCTAAGGTGTTACCCCCTAGGGGGGTGAAACGGGAGTCGAAAGTTTGTATGGGGAAACAAAATTAGTAAGACTGTTTTGTTCGAAACTCCACAGGAGTACTCCTATTGATAAATGAGTTGTTAACATTATTTTGTGTTTAAGGTTTTTTCAGAATTCAACCCCTAAAGGGGGAAATGGTGCGAAGAAGTCTGAAAATCAACATGTTTATTGTTTGTATGGTGTACTGGGTCGGGTGTATTACAAAAACAACGATATTAAGATTTAATGTGGCGGACCTGAAATACTATCATCCCTGTAACGTTGGGGTGCGATGGGGTTGAAATTTCTAAAAATCAATATGTGTGTCGATTTTGAGATTATCAGAGGTGCTGATTACGAATTTGGCATTTATTTTGAGATCCAAAAGATGGCGAATTTGACTTCAATACAGGGTTATTGTTGATTTATTGTGATGATTGTGATAATGATGATGATTGTGATAACGATGATGATAATTGTGATAACGATGGTGAGACTGGCAACACTGCCCGAGTGACATGTAAATTTTTTGTTCCGTATTTAAAATTTAAATTTAATTAGTAAATAAGTTATATTATGGTGTAATTGTTTGTGTAAACGTATCATAAATGCGTAAATACTCAGGATAATTGTTATCCTGCTAATTAATGAAGTTTTTCGGCACTACAACGGTACCGGTAACCTAAAAAAAACAGCTGACGTTCTAACTACGGACATAAACGGATAATTCAGGGGAAGTATTGTTTAGTTTTTATTTAATAACAGCGCACAAACCTCTCTTTATCTCTATTACAAATCCATGCCCATTTCTAGTATAATTTTTCGCGTATTTAGTTCCCTGTACTGGTTCTAAATCTCTTTGTTGACAACCGGTCTTATAACGTCAAAACTGAGTAATCCTTATCTCATCTCTGTTTATTTTTTTTATTTTATTCAAATCAATCTTTTCAATGGAAATGATTAGATATATCGTTTAAGATAATTTATTGTCTTGCATTAATGTAATAGTATTTTTTTTTTCTTTTTTTAGCAACATACCCACATAGGAAAAAGTAAATCATTAGGACAATAGAACCAATGAAACTGAATATTTATTCAATTATTTACATTGAATTGGATAATATTTTAAAGCTATAGCAGCCTACCTCATTCCATTTCATTACTTTAACTTTTTTCTTTCCCTTTCATCGCTAACTTCACTTTATTTGTCTATTCTACTAGTTAACACCGTTTCTTTACTTCTAATTTTCAGTAACCAATCCTGTAACCATGCCTGTGATGACCCGTAAGGCTACTGCTCAAGATATGGAGCTAAAATTGAGAACGGCCCTCCAAGAACTCAAAGAATCCAACCTCCAAGTTCAACTACTGTTGCAGGAAAGAGAAGAGAGTGAGGTGGAAGTCAATAAAGTTAATAGCAAAAACTCCAGCTTAAAACGGGAGCTAGTAGACCTACATCAGCAATACTTGGACGTTGTTGATGAACGGGATCAGCTGAAGGTGGTCACGGATGGTTTTCATAATTGTAGTAACTTGTATGAGGAGGCTTTGTTTAAAATTAGGGATCTGGAAGATGAGTTAATTCATGCCAATAATTGTATAGTTAAGTTACAGAAAGAAAAAGAATGTACTCAGGTTATAGAAACAAATCTCTTATATGATGAATTATTAAAAACTAATTGTAACCCCCCTTCCTTAATAACAATTGATCTAACTGAAGATTCCTTACTAAAACAGAATTTTATAGTTAGCAATAGGAAGATTAAAAAATATGCAAAATTAAACAGAATAATTAAAAAATGTAATCAATTTAGGAAACAACATAAACGCTTTTCCAAATTTATTCCACTGAGGAAAGAGCGTGTTGATTTACTTAATAAGTTAAATAATTACCAAATAAAATTAGAGGACAGTATAAAAATTTATGAAATTGATACTCAGCATTTGCAGTCTGAAATACAGGTACTTCAGGAATCACTAAGTTCCCTTTCTAGTAGGTATAAGATTTCTCAGAAACAAATTAGGGAACATATTTATGCAGCAAATGAGTTGGTAATGGGTCAATGTAGTTGCCAGACAGTTACCAACCATGATACTATCCAGCCTGAGGTAATGGAGGACCCATACCAGGTTGAGAATTTGTCTCAGGACAGCATATCAAACCAACAAACAACTAATATTACATTAGATTACTCACACGTAGTACAGCCTGAGTTGCATGATAGTCTGCCTGAGATTGGTAATTTTGTTTCTCCTATTAGTCGTGACTGTAATCATTCAGTTATGTTCTCTGACAGTATAGGTAGGGGGCTAGGTAAATTAATTAGTAATAACCTGAGTTATTGTACCCAAAACAATTGTATGCCAGGGTCAAACTACAAACAGATTATGGCATCTGTAACTAAGACTGTTTGTGATCCTAGTACCACCATTACTATATGTGTTGGTAATAGTGCAAAGATTAAAAAGGAAGACATCACTGATTGTGTCTCAGAGTTGTTAAAATTAAATTGTAATAAAATAATATTGTGCGCTTTTCCATATTTTGAAAATTTATGTAACAGAAAAAACAATTATATTCACTTCTTAAATAGACATTTACATTTTTTAGCAGGTCACTACAGTGACAAACTTATATTTCTTGATATCAACACTTTTGTTGATAAACTTAGTTCGACCCGGGGTAAAGTGTATCTACCTATTAGTTGTAGACACAAAATAGCTCGGCTATTAGCTTATAATATTCACACAGACATAAGTAGTATGTCTAAGTTTAGTTATATTGTAAATACTGCGACTATTAGTAATAATACTAATGAACAGGTGGTGACCTTAAATAAATATAGCATTAGTGCTATTGATGTTTACAAACATTATACTGAGGAGGATCCATATGTCACCGTGGAAAATTCTCAATTAGGGTATATTAGTGATAGGATCTTGTTGTCTGGCGATGGCACGGGAGTCTCGGGGCTCTCTCCAGATATTAATATTAATTTAAACTAGAAAGTCAGACAACAGAAGGTGCCATTAACAATATTGTTAAACCTACCAACAGCAAGGTATCTTCTTGCACTCAATTAGCTAGTAAAAAAGGGCCTCAGCAGAACACTTTAAAATTATTCCACCAAAATATCCAAGGCATTTCTTCAAAATTATTAGAAATAGAATTGTTTTTAGAAAAAAGTAAGTTTGACATTATTTGTTTTACTGAACATTGGCTTAAGGATTACCAAATCCTTATTAATTATGAGAACTATATGGTGGGTAGCTGCTATAACCGTAAAACTATGCTTCGTGGAGGTTCCTTAATTTTTGTAAAAAATTGTTTAAGATATAAGCAACGTAACGACATAATAGGTCTCTCGGCTGAACATTGCGTCGAACTGTCCTGTGTTGAGCTAGATAAGCATGTTATTGTGTGTGTGTACAGACCCCCAAACTATCAAAACTTTTCCTTATTTGAGTCAATAATGGAAGATGTCCTGGCAAAACTTGCAGCCAGTAATAAATCTATAATTATTTGTGGTGATTTTAACATCAATATTTTAGAAGAAAATTCAAATAGCAGTCGGTTATTAAATCTTTTTAAGTCATTTGACTTGACCAACACTTTTATAGAACCTACTAGAGTCACTCCATCTTCTGCTACTTGTATAGATAATGTTTTCTGTGATTGTGATTACTTAGATAAAGCCATAGTTAATTGTCTGCCGTCTGACCATAGCGGACAAACTGTAACTTTTAGGTGTAATACACCATTGCAAAAAATTCAGATTAAATTTAGACCCATAACTTCTAACAAATTAAATAGGTATAATATTTCTCTACAGAACAAATTAAGTGTTATGAGCCATGACGATATTAATATAAATCAATTTTATGATAATTTCTTTTCAATAGTTCACACTGAATTCAACAAAACTTTTGAAAAGAAGTCAAAAAGTATTTGCCCTAAATTTATATTTAGTGATTGGGCAACTAGAGGTATCAGAAAAAGTAGGGAAACACTATTTGAGCTTTATGGCCTTAAGCCTTATATGAACACTGAAACTTTTAACAAATATGTTGCTAAGTATTCAAAAATTTTTAGAGATACATGCAAGGTTGCCAAAGCCTTGCACATTAGCAACAAGATCAAAACAGCAGAAAATAAAATAAAGACAGTTTGGAAAGTCATAAATAGCGAGACTAACAGGAAGAAAACACGTAATACTAGCTACACATTAGATACAGCATGTGGTCCTAAAAGCTCTAATCAGGAAGTAGCTCAAGAATTTGTAAATTTCTTTACCGATATACCGTTAAAAACTACGGAGGCTCTAAATTCCTCTCCTGAAGTCTCAATTGGTTTACTAAAGGCGAATGTGTCTGGATGCCAGGCTGAATTTAAATTTAAACACATAAACCCGATGATAGTTATTAAAGCTTTTCGGCAAATAAAAATCAAACTGACCGAAGATCTATGGGGAATGTCTATCAAAGTTTGTACATCCATACTTGAGACTATAGCTCCATACTTAGCTTTAATTTTTAATTTGTGCGTAGACCAAGGAGTTTTCCCTGATTTAATGAAATACAGTAAAGTCATACCTCTTTTCAAATCCGGTGATAGTAAAGATATAAATAATTATAGGCCTGTATCCGTGTTGCCAGTTTTTAGTAAGGTGTTCGAAAAGATAATGCTTAATCAAATGGTCAATCATTTTAACACCAATAGAATCTTACACGATCAACAGTATGGTTTCACCAAGGGACGTTGTACAACCGACGCCGGTGTAACCTTAATAAAGCACATATTTACGGCGTGGGAAGAGTCCCAAGACGCTGTAGGAATATTTTGTGATCTCTCCAAAGCATTTGATTGTGTAAATCACGACACATTGCTTTTGAAACTTGAGCATTACGGACTAGGTAAACTTGCACTTAGTTTGTTAAAATCTTATTTGAGTGATAGACAACAATATGTTCAAATAAATGGTGTTAATTCACAGGGTTTAAAAGTAAAAATGGGGGTTCCGCAAGGCTCAATATTGGGTCCTTTCCTCTTTTTAGTATATATAAATGATCTACCCTATTTACTGAAAAACCAACCTCAAAATATGGTGTTATTTGCCGATGACACTTCCCTAATTTTTAAGATCAATAGACGGGCCCAAAATTTAGATGACGTGAATAATGCCCTACTTCAAGTCCATAATTGGTTCACAGCAAATAATTTAGTACTAAATGAAAAAAAAACGAAATGCATAAGATTTGCTTTACCGAATGTTAAAAGTAGCGATTGTGATATAGTACTGAATAAAGAGAAACTTGAATTCGTAGATAAAACGGTTTTCCTGGGGATTACGCTTGATTCGGGGCTACAATGGGGTTCTCATTTAACATCTCTGGCGGGGCGGCTAAGTTCGGCAGCATATGCTATTAGAAAAATCCGTCAATTTACTGATGTAGATACTGCTAGATTGGTCTATTTTAGTTACTTTCATAGTATAATGTCTTATGGCATTTTGTTATGGGGACGGGCTGCTGACATTGAGTCTATATTTATTCTGCAAAAAAGAGCCATCAGAGCCATATACAATCTTCGTAGGCGCGATTCTTTGAGGGAACTGTTTAAGGAAATAAACATCATGACTGTACATTGTCAATACATCTACGAAAACATAATGTACGTAAGAAAAAATCTACATATTTTTGGTAAAAGAGGTGACAGACACAATTACAGTACTAGAAATAGGGACCAATTAGTTCAGCCAGGCTTCAGACTCGCTAAAGTAGACTCATCTTTCATGGGGTACTGTTTGAGATGCTATAATAAAATTCCACAAAGCATTCTTGAGCTGAATGAAACAAAATTTAAAACATGTATTAAACGCACACTTTGTAAGCAAGCATATTACAAATTGGACGACTATATCGCTGATAAAACTGCTTGGCTCAATGCCGGTCCTGCTCCACAAGGACAGGGGCGCATAAATTGATAGCATTAAATTGTATTGTTGGAGCTGCTGAAGATTGTACAACTATCTTTGCATTGTATAGAATCAATCTCTTTATTATTATATAGCCGCATATCGCATATTGTGTGAGTGCTATGTACTAGAATGCTATCAGTCGCTAGAAACCTACGTTTTTCCTTGACTTGAATGTGCCGTGGCGATTAGGAGATATGTCATGCTCACTCAAATGTCTCGCTGATGGTGACGCGTGTGTCGGATCATTTAGTTCCCTTCAAAATGGTTGAGTTGAATGGTGCTGATACATGCGTCATGTTCGTGAACGAGCGCTGTCAGTTGGGACTGGTCAGCTCTTGGTTGCCACGGCTTTTGAATTTAATAATTTTATTTTTTAATTGTTTTTGTTTTTTTTTTACTATGGACACCTTTAACGTGCACATCTTGCTACATTGTTCTCACATAATGTACCATCTCAACATGAATGATGTAACCAAGATATTGTAAAAATATTCTGATTTAAAAGAGTGTCCATGGAGTTTCTTGCCCATTCTTCTCCATAGAGATCTACGCTAGGGAATGGGCAACTACAGTACTTTCACAGTTTTTATGTCTTGTGTCTGGGACTGTAGCTACATTTAATTTTCATATTTGTTTCGACAATTCAAAAGTGCCTGTAACTGGCCTACTTGAAATAAATGCTTTGATTTTGATTTTGATTTTGATTTTGATGATGATTGTGATAAAGATGATGATGATTGTGATAACGATGATAATGATTGTAATAACGTTGATGGTGATTGTGATAACGATGATGGTGATTGTGATTGTGATGGTGATTGCGATAGTGATTGTGATAGTGATGGTGATGGTGATTGTGATGGTGATTGTGATAGTGACTGTGATAGTGATTATGATAGTAATGGTGATAGTAATTGTGATAGTGACAGTGATAATGATGGTGATTGTGATGGTGAATGTGACAGTGATGGTGATTGTGATAATGATGGTGATGGTGATTGTGATAGTGATGGTGATGGTGATAGTAATTGTGATAGTGACAGTGATAATGATGATGATTGTGATGGTGAATGTGACAGTGATGGTGGTTGCGATAATGATGTTGATGGTGATTGTGATAGTGATGGTGATAGTGATGGCGATAGTGATGGTGATAGTGATGGTGATTGCGATGGTGAATGTGTCAGTGATGGTGATTGTGATAGTGATGGTGATTGTGATAGTGATTGTGATGTGATGATGTGACTTTTTTGTTTTTTTTTTTCCTGTGGCAACACTACAGCTAACAGCTGATTTTAAATTGTCCTTAGATTTTTTAACTTTAATTATTAAATTTCTTTGTTTTTTAAGCATATTTCCAATTACTCATCAAGTAAAAAGCTCATTAATGTGTATTTTGTGTTAGTTTCACGTAACCAGTACAAATTAAGTGTTAAAATATAATGTGAATCAGTGACAGTTACCGGCTCAAGGAATTTTTGCATTGTCATCTTGATATCAGGTACAATACTTTAAATTCTACTGGCTAATATTGTTTACGTGCTTTATTTTTACCAGCAATTAATTAGTTCACCTTTTAATTCGGTTCCTTCCTATATTAATTACCTTTGGAACGTAAACATAACCTTGCTTGGTTTGGTGACAGGACTCGCAAGGCTGAATTTATTAATTTATTTTCCTTTCAAACTATCTTTATTATCTTAAACCTGCTGCCACAGTTACCTACTCTCTTCCAGTTTCATTTCTTATCCTTTTCCTAACACAATCATGACTATGACTCGTTCCGCCCACGCTCGCCAGGAAGAACTTAAACTGGCTCTGAGCGAATTAAAGGCGTCTAAGCAGTCCTGTGATCAACTAAGTAGGGAATTGGATGACAATGAAAGGGTTCTCTTTGAAGCCCATGAAATAAATAGAAATTTAAAAAAGGAAATGGGTCAGCTATTCATTCAATACACTGACGCCATAGAAGACCGGGATAGGCTCCAAGTTATTGTGGACGGGTTCAGCCAGTGTAGCGCAGAGTACGAACAAACTCTTAATCATAAACGTCAATTAGAACAGCAGCTACATGAGGCTAGAAGTCAAATAACAGAACTTAAGACTACCAATTATAACATCACTGCCTCGCTGAATCAAAGTCTGTTCAGTGAATTGGTACCTATTGCCCCGTCTGTGGTTTCTGCCACCAAATCCTCCCTCGCTATAGATTTGACAGGTGAGGATAATTCCAATTTATGTAGTTCAGTGCGGGCAGTCACCAGTAAAAATAAAATTAAAAAATACATTAAAATCAATAAATATATAGTAAAAACACAAAAAATGGTTAAAAGGCAGAAATATTTCATTAAAAATGTGAAATTGAATAGAGAAAGACTAAATGTATTAAAACAATTAGATATATATTCATCTAATTTGGAGCAAAGCACTAGGAGGTACAAAATTGACACAGAACACCTGCAATCCAAACTTGATCACCTACAAGAGAAGCTAAGTTCAATGACTAGCAAATATAATACCTCTGAACATGTTATGAGGGAATATGTGTTGGCGATGAATGATTTGGTAAACTCACAAACCAACAACTGTGAGCACTGTCAAACAACTTCACATGTAAATACACCAGACCATTCATTGACAACATGTAATACCACCTTACCGCAGCCATGTGTTGATTTGCATACTCCTATGAATAGTTCCCATAAGCAATATAAACAAAGTGTAAATAATGAAATAGTAATCTTTTGTGATGAGATTGGAAAAGACCTAGGTAATTTGTTAACTGATGAATATCCAGGACACTCCGTAATAAACAATTGTATGCCAGGATGTTCTTTATATCATATTATGAAAGAAATTATTAAATGTAAGTTTAACCAGGACACCATATTATTAATTTTGATAGGTAATAGAGGAAAAGTGAACAAAGGAGAATTGCTCCAGTATTATAGAACTTTGTCAAACTTAAATTTAAGAAAAATTGTGTTGTTTACATTTCCTTATAGTAAAAGTTTGCCACAGGAAGAAAATGACTATAGATATAATATTAATATGACATTGCATAATTTGACATTCAATAATAATTCATTTCATTTACTTGACATCAACAATTATATTGGCAACAATTTTTATTTGACAAAACATAGATATCTTGTAGACAGGTGCTATCTGACAAACTATTGTAAAAGACAAGTAGCTGTGTCGCTATCTTATTATTTTTCTATTACAGCCAAGAACTTGGCTAATCAAGTTGCCTCTGTTGATCAATGCAATATTAGCCTAAATTACTCTACCAATAGTTTGTCAACAATGAATGAATCAGAGAATCATTTAAATTAGCAATTTCGACAACAGAGGCAACCTCTTGCAATATAAGGAAGCCAGATAGTAAATCAGGCGAATGTTTTGAGAATTTTAATAGTATCAACCTGGTTCATCAAAATATTCAAGGATTTTTGAACAAAGAATTAGAAGTAGAACTTTTCATGAATTGTAATTGCATAGATATTCTTTGTATAACGGAACATTGGCTCAAATGTCACCAATTAATTTTCAATTTTAGTAATCACCAGGTTGGTAGTTCATTCAGCAGGGTAAATGCTATACATGGCGGCGCATTAATCCTAGTAAATAATCAGCTTAAGTTTAAAGACCGCAAGGATATTGTAAGCCTATCTGTTGAGCGAACAGTTGAAATAGCCTGTATAGAGTTGGAGCAGTTTATCATATTAAGTGTGTATAGACCTCCTTCAGGATTGTATGATTGTTTTGAAAAGGTAATGGATGAAGTGTTGCATAAAATCTGTAATTCTAAGAAGTCTATAATTATTAGCGGTGATTTTAATATTAATTTGTTAGAAAGTTCTGGGTTAAGTACTAAAATTTTAAGCCTGTTTCATTCATACAATCTTGAAAACAAATTTCTGGAGCCCACTAGAATAACACCAACTAGTGCCACTTGCCTAGATAATATTTACACAGATGTTATACCTACCCACAAAGAAATTATTAACTTATTAGATTCTGATCATTGTGGGCAATTGATCACAATTCCTAATGTAAGCAAGAAAGTCACTAAAAAGGATATCATTGTTAATCCAAAAACTAAAACTCGCCTGGAAACCTTTAAAACTAAACTTTTGTCTAAATTACCACTACTGTCAACTAATGATGATCCCAATCAACATTATAACGATTTTTTCAGTATGTATTGCACACAATTTAATACCACATTTATTCCTAAGACAATCTCGGTTAATAGTAACGCTTCCTTCAACGACTGGGCCACTATTGGTATTCATAAGAGTCGAAAACGACTTTATGAGCTGTATGCAGAGCGGACCTATATAAACACTGGAGAATTTAAGTTGTATGTTAAAAATTATTCTAAAATATTTAAAAAAGTTTGTTTTATAGCAAAGTCACGTTACTTGAGTTCAAAAATTAAAAATAGTAGTAATGTAATTAGAATGACATGGAATATTATTAATAGCGAAACGGGAAGGTCTTGCAACCGAAACAGTGACTACAGCCTTGCTATTGGCGATAAAATTTTAAATTCAGACACTCAAGTTGCCACAGCCTTTGAAAATTTCTTTGCGGATATTCCCGTATCGACTACTAAATCGCTAAACTCGTCACCTGCTGCTGCCGAGTCTTTACTAAGGGAAAACGTTTCAGTCTGTGATTCCGAATTTAATTTTGAATATGTCACCTGTAAAGATATAATTAAAACTTTTCACACCTTAAATGTTAAAAAGACCGCCGATCTATGGGGTCATTCTGTGGAAGTTGCTAAATCCATTATAAACATTGTAGCTCCTTCATTAGCTGTAATATTTAACGATTGTATTGACCGTGGTGAGTTTCCTGATCTAATGAAATATAGTAAAATAATACCATTGTTTAAATCGGGTAGTACATCAGACCCCACTAATTATAGACCCATTTCAGTACTACCCACGTTTAGTAAAATTTTTGAAAAATTAATTTTGGCACAAATGCAAAGTTTTTTCAATAAATATAAGTTATTACATAAAAAACAGTTTGGTTTTACAAGGGGTCGTTCAACTACTGATGCCGGTGTTGAACTTTTAGGACACATTTATAATGCCTGGGAGGACAAATGCGATGCTTTGGGCATTATTTGCGATTTATCTAAAGCTTTCGATTGTGTTCTTCATGAAACATTAATCAGGAAACTACACCACTACGGAATCCGTAACGCCTCCCTGGCTCTTCTTATTTCATATTTGAGTGACAGGATTCAGAGAGTTGATGTTAAAGGGAAAAGATCTCCCGGATCCGTAGTAAGAATGGGGGTACCCCAGGGCTCAATTCTTGGTCCATTTTTGTTTCTTATTTATATAAATGACTTGCCTTACCTCATAAAGGATAATCATGACATAGTATTGTTTGCAGACGACACTTCTCTTTTATTTAAACTCAAACGTCAGCAGTTAGTTGCGGATGATGTTAATAGCGCCCTGGCGAAAGTCGTTAATTGGTTTAATGTTAATAATCTACTCCTAAATGAGAAAAAAACTAAGTGTATTAAGTTTACGATACCCCATGTAAGACAAGTGGAAACTACTGTACTAATTAAGGATGAAGAGCTAAAAGCGGAAGATAGCACAGTCTTCTTAGGCATAACTTTGGATGCCAAGCTTCAGTGGGGCCCGCATATAGACAAACTGTCGAAGAAACTTAGCTCTGCAGCATTCGCCGTTAGAAGAATTCGTGATTTAACTGACTTAGAGACAGCCCGTTTAGTTTACTTTAGTTATTTCCATAGCGTGATGTCGTACGGTATTCTCTTGTGGGGCAATGCCGCCGATATTCAGACAATATTTGTTTTGCAAAAAAGGGCAATTCGTTCAATTTATAAATTAAGTCCCAGATACTCCCTCAGAGAAAAATTTAAAGAGACTAATATTCTTACTGTGCCCTCTCAGTTTATTTATGAAAACCTTTTGTACGCCCACAAAAATATTAATTTATTTAAAAAATACAGTGATATCCACAACATAAACACGAGGAACAAACACAAATTTGTTGTTCCTGCAACGAGGCTCAAAAAAATAGGAGGTACGTTCAGATGCCAATGTATACGCTTTTACAATAAACTTCCGAGCCAAATTCAAGCACTAAGCCTAAATAAATTCAAATCGTTTATAAAACGGAAGCTGTGCCTGAAAGCCTACTATCATGTTAATCACTATCTTGAAGATAAAAAAGCTTGGGATTAAGCTGCTCCAATGAAATTTGCTCTGTGAATGTCGAAATTTCGGACTTCGCTTGTTTATTATTGATTCCTTTCTTTTATACACTCTGACATTGAATTTTTTTTTTGACATGTATTTTATTATTTTACTTTTATTTTTTTATTTTTTATTGTTTTATGTGACATTTACTGATTTGACATGAATACTTATTTTTTTAAGTATTTTACTTTTTTATCATTGCGACATTTAATGATTTTTGTGTTTTTTTTTTTACTTACATTCATTTGAAAAGAATTTGTTATTAATTTTATTTGATTATTGTGAATGTGGGGACCATGTGGGTCACATTTTTATTTTTTGTTTGTTTTTTTCCCACAACTGTCTGGCAGTTTGAGTACTATAAGCGACCTTCCCAAATGTCCTTTCTTTGGTATTGTTCGTCGTTTCGTTGAGCTCCTTGAGTTATAAGTCGAGCTACACGTTAACTGACAAATGCTTGCACTGACTGGACAGGTCCACTCAAATCTGTATGGTTCTTTCTTCAAAAGACCATCTCAGACACTAATCTGCATAGTCCTCATGTGAATTGAGCAAGATTGTCTGGACTTTAAAAGAGACTATGACCTCTGAGTTTGTTTCGGCTGTTTCTTCTCAGAGTAGTCAGGTACGAAACACCGGCCCCATCTAGTTTTAAAAAATGACGTGTAAAAGTGTTTGTAAAAACCTACTTGCAAAATAAACATCATTTATCATTTATCATTTATCATTTATCATTGTGATAGTGATAGTGATAGTGATAGTAATAGTGATTGTGATTGTGATAGTGATAGTGATGGTGATGGTGATGGTGATTGTGATAGTGATGGTGATGGTGATTGTGATTGTGATAGTGATGGTGATAGTGATGGTGACTGTGATGGTGAATGTGACAGTGATGGTGATTGTGATAGTGATGGTGATGGTGATTGTGATGATTATAATTATTGTGATGATTATGAAATTCGGCACATAATTTTATAACCATAATTATAACCTGAATCATATTTATAACCTGAATTAACATGTAGGATACTATTTATCCCTTTAGTATGATCCCATGGGACAGTTACCGAACTTTACGCGGGCGAAGCCACGGGCAACAGCAAGTAGTATAATAAAAGTAAATAAAATTTAAATATTTGGCACGCTCTGCAGCCTGTACGACTACAGATGGATTTTAGCTTGAGAGGTGTTAGATTCGTATTTACTGTGAAAGTGACACTGATATCAAAATAATAAAGACTCAAAATGGCGGATTTTTAGCGCCAAATTCAAATTTTTGGCGCGCTCTAAGCCTACACGGCTCGATAAAGGGCTCATCATGAGGATTTTGAAATGGTTTGATATGATCTAAGTAACTAAAAAGTGTAAAATAAAAAAAAAAAAATTAAAAAAAATTAAAAAACCCGACTGCGTAAAAAATAACTAATAACTTTAAATAAAAAAACTGAAAAGAATAAAACAAGTTCAGGAGACCGGACATATTGACTGCAACAGTCGGGACCCATTAAATAATCTAGACATTACATCCAATATGGGTCCCGACTGTTGCAGTCAATATGTCCGGTCTCCTGAACTTGTTTTATTCTTTTCAGTTTTTTTATTTAAAGTTATTAGTTATTTTTTACGCAGTCGGGTTTTTAATTTTTTTTAATTATTTTTTTTATTAATACCAGCGGTTTATTGTTCGATTTGGAGGTAACTTTCGATTTTTTTTCGTCACACATAGTACCTAGCATTAATCCTCAACTTTACCATATATTTGTTTCAAAATTAATGCTGCAGTATTTGAGGCGTAACGGAGGATCATGCTAAGCCATTTGAGGGATATATAGCCCTTAAGCCAAGTCAGAGGCCCATGGGCGACTTAAAAACTCCGACACCCACTAACCACACGATAAAGAAAGAATTAAGCGACTCCCTATCTGACCTCCACAACCTAGTTACTACTGGTACGATACCCCTTGGCAACACTGGAAACGGGTAAAAATATGATGAATTTAAATTGTGAAAGACGGTCTGAAAGTTGTCAAAAAGTCAACTGTTTGATTACTTAGCGTTCCATTATACGAAGCTAAACGTTTGTAAATTCACTGTTTATGTCAAATAAAATATTTACTAAATTCTCGTCCCGTTTCCCGAGATACCTTCCCCGAAAATGGGCTGTTTAAATATTTACGTAACATTGACAATATTTGTTAGAATAAGTAGCGAAGGTTTTTTTCCCCAAAAATAGATTTTGGCACAGTGGGTTGTTTTGTTGAAATATAAATGACAATTTTTTTATTTTTTTTTATTGCTAGAACGAAAATGCTTAATTTATTAGTAAGAAATTTTCTCCCGGGCACTGAATAAGGCACACCGTGTTTAGACGAAGAACTTGCATGCTCTTCATGTAATCACCAATCAAAAGTTATTGTTAACTAGCTGACGTCCCGCGGTTTCACCCGCGTAGTTCCCGTTCCCGTGGGAGTGAGGGAACAAAATATAGCCTATAGCACTCACGAATAATGTAGCTTTCTACCAGTGAAACAATTTTTAAAATCAGTTCATAACTTCCGGAGATTACCCCCTACAAACAAATGTTACCTCTTTATAATATTAGTATAGATTATCACTTACTTCGGTGAAGGAAAACTTCGTGAGGAAACCAGCATGCCTGAGAGATATTTCTCGACGGCATGTAAAGCCAAGTCAGTTTAGGCACTAACCACACTATTTATAAAGAAGATCGCAGAACGACCATGCGAGCTACTTTCGTAGTCTTGTGCAGTTGTGCGATTAGCATGGAATATCTATTCCTGTCTTGAGAAAGATACTGCCTCACAATATTGACAAGACATCGTAATAAAGAGTGGAACTTTTCAGCAAAGCCATTACGATAATATAATAAAGAGAAAAAAACAAACATGTAAAGGCAGCAACACATGAGTGACAAAATATAAAAGGCGGGTAACTGAAGAGAGCCGTAACGAGCGCTTCTCAATAAATGCTCCGAGTGACATGAAAATTATGTTATAACTTGATAAGCATGTGTAACAGCCTTATCGTATTTATTTGATTCCAATTTCGAGGAAGCAGTCGTATTTGATTCTGATTTCGGAGAATTCGATGCCTGATTCAGATTCGTAGAATTACATAGATTATTATAGCCTCGAACCTGAGCAGGCACTTTTCTTCGTGGAAATTATGTAATATGAAAAACTGATGTCGAAACGGTGAAGGAAATATCTTGTGGAGAGGATGGTACTCCTGCTGCCTAACTTTTCACGTGATATTATGTTATTATGTTAATAAATATCAACAACAAAATTATTATCATGTTATTATCTTTGTTACAGGTAAATACATTGCCAGTGTCCTGCCCAGTGCTACCACTCGGAACAAATCCTGGACACAAACATCTGTTAGAGAAAGACTTATACAAAATACCAACGTTAATTCTATTCGCAGTGCCATTTATTATGTCTGGAATCGCTGGCATTTTGCCCACTGTGCGTTGTAGGCTCTTAATAAAAAACGCGCGCGTAACACCAAATAACTCATTATTTGGTGTCATAGGATTTTAAATTATTCGGTCATTTAACTTTTAATTTCGTGTTCATTCAAAACAATTTGAGAACATTTTAAAATATTTTTAAAAGTCTTTCTTACTTTATCGCGTGGTTAGTGACCTGGTGTCGAGAGTTTGTATGCCACCCAAGATGCCGTCAAGAATTATCTCTCAGGCATGCTGGTTTCCTCACGATGTTTTCCTTTACCAAAGCTTTCCTTTACCGAAGCAAATGATAATTATACGTCACCAACAGAAAATGTATATGACAAAAGTATTAAAGAAATACATTATGTTGATGGAGTAATAGTAAACATCTAGTTATATGTAAATACAAAGCGAATATCTCATTAGGTATATACTTTTTCAAAGTTTCATGCATTATTCATTAAATGGTAAAAGTAAAATATCGATTTAGCAATTTTCTAAGAGCCCTGTATAACTTTAAGAGTAAACTGTTGCCTAGAATATCAAATTGGGTGGGGAATTTGGGAAATGTCCTTATAACGAAACACGTGTTCACTAACAGAACGCTACATCAAATCATCTGCCTATTAGCCTCTTCCCACTATGCTGGGATCGGCTCCCAGTCCAATCGGATGCTGATGATCAAGCAAAGTGTTATTGGGTTTTTCCATCAAAAATAAAACAGCCACGGAGTCTGGATTTGTGCCCGGATGATGGCAATAGGCTCACCCCTTACTTATAGGACTTGATACACACATCAAAAAATGTTTACGATCACTAGCATATAGGATATAATTTTTTAAATTGAACTTTATTAACGCAACATAGTTGGGAAAAGGCTATAGGCAGATGATGTTTTCCATCACCGAAAACCAAATGATCAAGAGAAGAACTATACAATACGCTCAATAGGCTTGTGTCCTGAAAAAATCTATTTAGTCCGTCAGTTAGATTTTCAAAAACTGTTTGACACGTATATTTTCTTTTGTTATGTAGACCAAAATTGACGAAGATACGACGCTTTTAAAATTCTCAACACGTCACGCCTTCCTATTATTTTAGTGCGTTGTGACGTCACGAACCCCCACTCCCGAGTTTTGATGCGTTCTAACTTTGTCAATATTCATTGATTTACAAAAACAAAAAATATGTGTCCATTATTTTCCAATACTCTAACTGACGGACTAAATAGATTTGCAATTATTGATGGTGGAAACTAGCCTATTAAAACAAGTCTACATCCCTACTTCAGTCTTCTCGTGATAAAAGCTACCATTCGCTTAATAATTCTCCAAAAGATCCCTTTTCTTGGTCTTTACCTTAAAGTTACACTTCTCCAGACGGAATGAAGGTAATATATTGTCCTAATTCCGAGGAGGGTAGTTTGCAAATATATTTCGTTGACTACCCTCACCCTTTTTTATGTCCAATAATAGCGCTCACCTGATGGCTGGTCGTTGTAACTTTACGTACCTATTTAGATGAGTTTCTCAAAATGTTACGTAACTATAGCTTAATTTGTTCTTGATAGCTTTTTCCTACAGCTTCGCTCGCTTGTAGATAGTAAATTAATCCACGGGAGCGTACTTCTGGTATAAAAAATGCTATAATAACTGAACCAAAAAATCGGGGCAGTCTTTGGGGACTGCCGATTCACTTCTAGTGAAAACAAAAGTGGCTCCACCCCAGTCGTAGCACTGCTACGGTTTGTGCCCCACGTCTATGTGGTGCTACGCCGTAGCTGATCGGCTACGAGTGCTGCGAAGCGTGATATAAGTGGAGGTGGCGATCGCTTAATGTTTTTCCTTCACCGAAAAAGTGCTCAGTGCGCCTAAAGAAGCTTTCACTTCAAAAACTCCTCCTCAGCGCTGTCAGCTGGTAATGTGCCCAAGAGCTTCGCGGCGTTGCCACGTTGTGTGGAAATATTAATCCTCTGGCCAACGTAAAAGCCAGCCACTAGGCGGAGCGTCCACTAGGCGTTTAGAAATTGTCTTATAAAATGCTCCGGCACTCGGACCCCACGCACAGCCCCAGAGTTTCAACCCCAAACGCATATTTACGCTGCTTGAGGTTTTCCGCAGCGGCAGTGGCAGCGCCAGCACAGCACGATGAGCTTGGAAGATGTGATTGCGCAAGAGTATCGACACATTTTGCGTCGCACATCACTTAAGGTCGTGGCAACGCATATTACCGCAGTGAGGAGAAGTTTTTTGATGCCCTTTTGTAATTTTTTATGTTGTTAAAGAATTCAAATAATCAAAATAAAACACTCAATTAGTGAGAAGCACTATAACTTGAAACGTTTTCAGCCTTATTTGCTCACATTTCCATCAAATTGTTTTGAGCAGAGTACGCAAACAATTTCTTTCATCTCCAAAAAGAGAAGTAAATAAAAATCTACATCTCTTACATATTTACGTAGCCGAGATACAAACTAAACATGTACGTCCCTAGTTACGAATAAACAGATAAACAGACAAATAAACTTTTGAATAGACAAAGTAACATGTTGGCTCAGCTAGGGTTACCATCTCGGGATTCGGAAAAGTCCTGACAAAAAAAAAACACTGTTTAAAAACTTACAAGTCATGTCAAATGTCGACTATTTGCAAAAGAGTTTGGCGTTAGTTTATTTGTCTTACTTCTATAGTTCTCGCTGAGCAAGAGATTCTGGGTACGATTCCCGCGTCGTGCAAAGTGTTATGAGTGTTTTTACAACAGATACTTCTCACTAGCAGTCCGGAGGCTGGATTTGTGCCCGATTTATGCCATTAGGCTCGCCCACTATTACATGGGACCTAAATACAGGGTGGAAGGGACACCGACGCTAAAACGGTGACCACGCAGTACATCATTCTGCCATCCCAGCCCCATTTCCATTTCTTCATCTTCATTTTCAGATCCATCCATCCCGTTTTTAATAACCGACAAAAAAATTCTACGTGGGGCATGTAGAATTTTTTCGTCGGTTATTACAAAAACAGCTGTTTTCTACAAAACCGTAATACACACGATCAAAATGTATGGAACATATTTCTTTTTAAATTACCGATGAGAAATGTACATGTTAAGTTATTAAGAATGATATCAAAACGTGGTAATTGTTTGTTTGTCGATGTTTTCACCCCGTATATAAATGTCCTGACAAATCCAAATGGATGGTAACCCTAGTTCCAACAATCTAAATAATGTAGATTTTCAACAAGTCCGTTCGCCACAGGTAATGAAGTGGTTTTAGTGTACAGGATGTTCAATTGTAGGTTCAATGGAAAAGTTGTTTACTCCTAACTTCGACTTAAATTTGAGGACGAATTTAATTTATTTAAGTGAAGAGTGGATTGTAAGAAAGAAAATATACATTCATATTTTCACGAAACTAGACGCAAAACAAATAAATGAAGAACAAACGTACAAAAAGAATAAGAATATCATCAATTTGGCTTCGGTATCCATAAAAAATATAAATTGAAAATATTTTCGTCCAAAAGTACAAACGCCACTTGTAGCTAGCTTCCGAGCCGCCAAAAGTTTGAACTGAACTATACTTGTCCGACTTTGACAGTCTCAAACACTTAACACCCTGTATACAAAGGTTTCAACACACGTCCCGCAGGACCAGTCCGGACAAGCCTCCCCTTAAGCCCTGTCTCATCCTGCTAATGCTTTCCTAGTGGCTGCTACTTAATTGCTTCCAGGTGAATATTCACCAGACCTCCTACATCTTGGAAACTATGTGGTAAGGCTTTAGAGGTGATTGGATGGAGTTAATGCGAAGTTACCTGTACAGGATCGATTTAAGTCGGCTGGAATAACTCTACAGATGCACGCACAATGGTCCACTTTAAGGACTAAGTGCGGAAACCTAAACCCCATGATAGATAACTTTACACATTTAATATAATAAATAACATTTGCGGTTTATACGAGAAAAATGCGAAAAACCGATTGTATTGATTTTTGAACTTGAGAGAGAAAGAAAGAAAAATTATTTATTAGACTCACACAGTAATAAAAACAAACGATAGATTAAAAAAAAAGACAAAATTATAAAAACAAAACAAAAAAACCGAAAGTTATCTTAACCGCTATAGTTTTAATTTAAAGTTCATGAAATGCACTATCATAATGAATTTTTCCAGGACGCGCCCTACAGGAACGAAAATTTGCACTTTAAAGTTTAATGTTTCGTAAATGGAGCATTAAATCTAAAAATAGTATTTGCAACCCCTAAGTCATTTTAAAAGACCTATTCAAACGATACCCTACATAATGGGGCAAATGACAAAAAAAAAATCATCTCCACTTCACAAGTAAGCTAAGCTAAGCTAAAAAAAAAAAAAAAATTTTACCACTTTGTCGGTGTAATTGATATAGGTACATACCCCTGAAAATTACAGGTTTCTAGTACTAACGGTCTCTTAGCAAAACCTCAGACAAACAGACAGACATGACGAAACTATAAGCGTTCCTTGTCAGGACTAAGGAAGTCTAAAAATGTAAACATATAAAAAATAAAAGGAAATATATAACACAATCAAATTGGTCCTGTACGAGGCCAAAAGGCTCCTATCTCAGCATGGTGCTGTAACATTAAAAAAAAATCACAGCGCCCGGTATTATGCTAAGATATCTTTTTTAGCAGATGTAGGATCGGTGGGGATTTTTGAAATGTTACTTGTAATGGTACTGCAAATTGGTGATAAGGTAACCTACCAATTTGCAGTATTTTGACTGGACTCAACATTTGCCTAGCGATTTCCCAACTATGTTGGGGTCGACTTCCAGTCTAACCGGAACCGGATACAGCATTATACTAATATTTTACATGGAGCGACTGCCTATCTGACCTCCACAACACCGTTAATACTGGGTAATACGATACCCTTGGAACCAGTGTTACCAAGGGTATCGTATTACCCAGTATAAACGGTGGTCAGACTTTTGAGCCACTGACTACCTGTAACGACTGTCAAAGATCTATTAATTACAGCCGGGACCAACTTTGAACGAGCTTTACGAGGCACGGAGGAAATTCGTTTTGCAACGGCTGGCCACTCATCTACGGACCAACCTAGGCAAGCGCGGCTTAGCCTGAAGATAGACCCGAGCAGCTGTTATTATTTAGCCACGACCTTCTCCGATTTTGACCGGACTATTCCCAGAAAAAAAACAAAAAACCAGGACACCAAACACACGTCTGCGAAAAACAATAACGAAACTGGGTCACTCCAAAGTCTCATGCCATTCATATTCCATCCAAATTTCAAGTTTCGTGAAAAATTCTCTGACGCACATTTGGCGTCACGAATTTTGTCTTACGTTTTTGGCAAGCAGCCCACTGTGCAACGTGCAGAGAAATGATGGTTCCCGCATCGCGAATTCACGTAGTTGTTAGACAAAAGAGAAGTAATAACTGTCTTTTGTGGTATGATAAAATGTTCTATAAAAGGATATTATGCTGTGTTTTGAAGTATCTTTATGGGTATCATTATGAGGGTAGTTTTAGCATTGTTGGAGATGTGTGTTGTGTATGTATCTGTTGATTTGCAGATTAGTGTGTAAAGAAAGTTAGGATGATACCATAGAATGTTTAGATAAGGATTTAAATTCATTTGAAATTGGAATTGGAGGTAAAACATTGGTGTAAACGTATTTCCAGCCATTGAGCTATTACCTACTACTACGTATAGAGAAGACAGTGCAAACAAAATCTGTGCTCCGTTCAACTGCAGTCAGCCGGCTGCAGTTCACTCAGTCGCTTGCTCGCCACAGCATTATATATACGGGGTAAGCCGCTCCCCGCGCGCCCCGAACTGCGCACAGATTCAGTTCAGTTCGTGCTGTCTTCTCCATACGTAGCAGTAATAGCTCAATGGTTGTGTATGTATCTGTTGTTGTGCAGATTGGTTTGTAAAGAAAATTATAATGATGCAAAGAATGTTAATAATAAAGATTTAAATTCATGTGAAATCGCAACTGGAGTTGAAACATTGCTGTAAACGTATTATGTACCAGCCATTTTTTTTTCGGATGGGAAATCATCAAATGACTCCTCGAGCTCTGGGCGGAGCAGGAGGGAGTGTCAGACTTTTACTGACTAGAACCCATCCATGTTCCTTCATCGCCCTTTGTGTTCCGGGGCCAAGGTATTTCTTCCGAACAGTCCCTTAACCCCGGCAGACATCGGTCCTTACGGACCCCTTCCTTTTTGTTGACTCTCTTTGAGGCGCGCGTGGAACACGAACGCGCCGTCGACACGACCTGTCGTCATGAGACGGACGGACGGCGAGCTACGTATTTTCAGCCTTTACTTTTAAATATTGTCTACCTATAAGCTTATGCACGCGACTTCGCACGCATGCAATTCGGTATTGTTCCACGAGATCGTACGGGATAAAAAGTACCTATCCTATGTTGTTTATAAACTACCAGTGTGCAAAATTTAATCCAAATCCGTTCAGTAGTTTTTGCGTGGAAGAGTAACAAACATCCATACATCCATCCATCCATCCAGCCGTCCATCCATCCATCCATCCATCCATCCTCACTTTTCGCATTTGAATATTAGTAGGGAGTAGGATAACTTACTCTCGGAGATCCTGATAAGTAAATTCACTGTTTTCCAACTCCTTTAATTTGGCCGACAACAGCCGACAATATAAATTGAATAATTTTATGTATGGTCTAGTAATCTATCGATAGTTCAAGAGGTAGACCACGAAACTATCTCTTGAACTATCGATAGACTACTAGACCGTTGATGAGAAGGCTTTTCTGTAGACTGTGTAGGAACACAAAAACTATTATAATATATATACTATCTTTCTCACAGTCCACCCATTCGTTTCTTTGGTCTTCCTCTACTCTTTTTTCTACACAAAGTAAGACACTACTTTACATACATTCACAAACAGTTCCATCTTTGCCTGTCAGTCTAGCTTAAACTTAGCCTAGTTTTAAATCCCCCCCCCCTCACACACACTTGTAGCCTAATACCCCTCAAGGCTCACGATTGACCTAAATGTACGTCTATCATAGCTTAAGGCTTCAATCTGAATGTATACTTGAGGAGTTCAGGCTTTTAGATGTTATTGAGGTCAATATGACTGTAGTTTAGGACCCCTGAAATGTTTCTGAAGAATTGTAAAGTTTTAAAAGGGTTCGTAGGGCTTAATTTTTGTGGCTTTGGTGTTTCGAGTACTTAATAGTTGAGCTACGTTCCAAATTCTTGAAGAAAAATGGTCCTTCGATACCTACCCTACGTATGAACTTCTTGCAAAAGGTGTCGCCCAAGAAATAGAACTATTGGTACCAAAACCTGCGTACTTTTGAAACCTATACTCGTATATTATCGATTGTAATCATGTGGCTAAAATATAACTTTCGATCAGCAAAAGACTTTTGAAATCGGATCAAAACATAAATACCTAATTTTTCAAACATTTATGTTAGAATTAAATACAAAAAATAAAAATAAAATATTAAAAGTAAATGGCCCATCGGCATCATGAACAAGGTCCAGGCTGGCGGTAGTCAGGGCTCCAGAGAAAAGGAACCTACTCAGTTTGCGTGCAGGAGTATTGCTTTCTGAATCAAGCTTACTTTTTTATTATTATTTTAGATTTAAAAGCTTTACCTTCAAATCTACCCTCCCACTAAAGAAAGCAACCGTCGTCGCTATAATATCATCATAATTTCATAAGGTGTCAAATAACAACACAGTTTTTAACGAGTTTACGAGCAAACTCTAAAGGGAGATAATTCCTTATGACTTTCATTATGATGAGGAAGTTGTATAATGCTAAATTTTTTACATAATCTGAAGATAAAACCTTCTAATCAAGATGCTGCGAACAAGATAGGCTCTGTCGCGTTGTTTTCAAGGTTGGGGATCTTTTTGAGATTACGGAGCACGGAGATATACTTCAGGACTGGTGGGATGGGACTATATGACGTGAGCTGACCTTATTGGTGATGTTTTGTTCGTAAGTTCAGGTGCGTAGTATTTACAGCCGGCGTGTATGACCAGTAAACAATGAACGTGAACGAAGCTAAAGATGTGTTAGGATGGTATAGTTGGTGCCAGTTAAGATGAGAATAGCGGTCATTGACCCACCTACATCTATTAAACTTCTATACTTTGAAAACCAAAAATAAGCCTGTTCAAGTCTGGAATCGTCATATATCGTAATATTCAACATTTTTTGTAATGAAAAACGATACATGGTTTATTTGTTTTGGTTCGTACGAAGAGATATTAGGGAAAGGGCAATGATCGCTATTCTCATCTTAACTGGCACCAACTATAGCAGTTGGAGATGGCGTGTGTTTCTACATGTTCGTACATCTATACTAAATAATATTATAAAGAGGTAACATTTGTTTGTATGTTTGTAAGTTTGTATGTAGGGGGTAATCTCCGGAAGTAATGAGACCGATTTCAAAAATTCTTTCACCATTAGAAAGCTACATTCACCCATTACATTGAGTAACATAGGCTATGTTTTATCCCCATACTCCCACGGGAACGGGAACTACGCGGGTGAAATCGCGGGACGTCCGCTAGTCTAAAATAAAGATGGCTTCAATAGGGATGATAACTGACTAAAAAAATATGATTCTGTTTAGTCCGTCAGATTATAGAAAAATATTGGATACGTGTTTTTTGTTTTATCAAAATAACAAAAATTGACGAAGATAAAACGTGTCGAAGATCATGAGCATGGGGCTTGTGACGACACATTTGAGTAAAAAATGTAATGTCATTGTGACGTCATACGATTTTTCGACGCACTGTATCGTCTTCATTTTTTGTTTACGTGAAAAATGAAAAAAATTGTGTCCAGAATTTTTTGGAAAACTATCTGACGGACTAATGAGTTTTTTTGTCATCTACTTAGTTTATAATTCATTTACATAGGCGTACTAAATGCCACAAGGTATTCTCTACAGATCAGATAACATTATTGCCATTGTGGGTATATCCTGGATGAGGCTGGCACAAGAGCGTGGAGCCGGTGAAGTCGGACTGTAGATGATGATAGTTCTCTTCTCTACAAATATTAATGAAAGAAAGAAAGAAAAAGCATTTTATTAGCCCGCACAGGACAATACACATAAAATAAAATGGTGAAATTATCAGTATAAACTAATTAAAAAAAACTAAATTGGTCCGGTACGAGGCTGCTGTGACATTAAAAAAACGTCATAACGCTGATAGGGCCCAAAGTGAAAGTGATGCATAAGATTAAAAAATGAATAAAAATAAAGTGTAGACGAATAAACAGTAATGAATGAAGATTTTCGATAAAGATTTCTTTAAGCTTTCAATATTTCCCTTACTGGAAAGCATGAAACAACTTAATTTTTAATAATAAACACAATAACAAAGCGAGCTCGTGGCAAAATAATAACAGCCGCTCGGGTCGATCGTTAGGTTAAGCCGTGCTTGCCTAGGTTGGTCTGTGGATGGGTGACCACCCATTACATACCGAGTTTCCTCCGTGCCTCGGAAAGCACGTTAAGCCGTTGGTCCCGGCTGTTATTTGTAGATCTTTGACAGTCGTTAGGTAGTCAGTGACCCAAAAAGTCTGACCACCAGTCTTACCAAGGGGTATCGTATTACCCAGTACTAACTGGGTTGTGGAGGTCAGATAGGCAGTCGCTCCATGTAAAATACTGGTATTCAGCTGCATCCGGTAAAACTGGAAGCCGACCCCAATATAGTTGGGAAAAGGCTAGGCAGATGATGATGAAACACAATAACAAAGCAATTTCCTCACTAAAATTCCCTCGTGACTGTACTAGACTAAGGTAATTGCTGGATTCCCTACAGAGTCTCACACAATTAAATTACTCCCATAATAGTACGGTACCTACCATGGATCGCTTCGCTTCTTACATTGTTTCCCAGGGTTAATTACCAATTAATGTCTATTAAAGTCGTTTGTAACATTCTTAGAAAAATAGACTAGAAATTCATCAATTGCCTAGTCTTTTCCCAACTATGATGGGGTCGGCTTCCAGTTTTACCGGATGCAGCTGAATACCAGTATTTTACATGGAGCGACTGCCTATCTGACCTCCGCAACCCAGTTAGTACCCGGTAATACGATACCCCTTGGTAAGACTGGTTGTCGGACTTTTTGGCCCTCTGACTCCTAACGACTGAGAGGAGATCGTGGCTAAATAATAACAGCCGCTCGGGTCGATCGTTAGGTTAAGCCGTGCTTGCCTAGGTTGGTCTGTGGATGGGTGACCACCCATTACATACCGAGTTTCCTCCGTGCCTTGTTAGGTAGTCAGAGGCCCAATAAGTCTGACAACCAGTCTTGCCAAGGGGTATCGTATTACCCGGTATAAACTGGGTTGTGGAGGTCAGATAGGCAGTCACTCCATGTAAAATACTGGTATTCAGCTGCATCCGGTAAAACTGGAAGCCTACCCCAATATAGTTGGGAAAAAGGCTAGGCAGATGATGATGACTTCTAACGACTGTCAAAGATCTACAAATGACAGCCGAGACCAACGGCTTAACGTGCTTTCCGAGGTACGGAGGAAAGTCGGGTATAACCTAGGTTGGTCCGTGGACGAGTGACCATCCACGGACCAACCTAGGTTAGCGTGGCTTAACCTGAAGATGCTGATCCAAAGGGGCTGGTATCTAGCCACGGACTCCTTTCTCGAACTACGAGCCGTATAAATAAATGCTAAGGGAACTTTGTGCAGCAGTCTGTCTGTTGTTAGAGTAGACCATGGTTAGGATAAAATATAATTATTCACCTGTTAGTAACCAGCTAGCTACTTGTTAGTACAACAACAGCCCATAACGTCCACTGCTGGACATAAGCCTCTCCCATGATGGGAGGAGTTTGCCGTAATCTCCACGCTTGGCAGGCGGATTGGAGATCGCAGTGATGAAAGACTAACAGAAAACGCTGCTGTCCATTCTCTGGTCTACGGAGGCGCAAGGTGTTCTGCCTCAGACATTAGTTGTTAGAACACCATAATACAAACTATATCATATGTACTACCAAAATATGTCTGTAACAGTACCTCGCAACCTTCCGCAAGGCCATGAAGTAAAACAGCCATAAGTATTCCACAGCACGTATTTAAGTTAAATCAACGTTATTAGCAGATAGGTTTCATTTCCCTTGTTCAGATTAATGTTACATTCTCGTTTTGAATGTTAAAATATAGGGTAGAAAAGGATTTAAATCGTAAGATTTGTCTGACTGCGTCAAAAGATAGTTATATAGAAAGTATACTTAAGGGTGTAAAAACACCGTAAAGATCGACGGTCAAAGTTCCAAAATTTTCACACTTTTTGTTATAATATAAATGTTTTAACTTGACCCCTGTAATATTCAATTCATCCATCAGCACAATGTTTTGAGTGCGTTACATTGAGAACCCAAAACTGAGATTTTTCACACCAAATAAACTAAGTCGTTTCCCAACAATATTCATTGCGCAGTGTTACTTAGTTTGATGTACAGAGTGCTTGGTTGTCTGTAGACTGCCTACTACTGGTTAGATTGGAAGCCGACCTCAACTTAGTTGGGAAAAGTATACAAGGCAGGTGATGAATTACCTACAATAGAAATTCAATTTTTCTTTTATGTACCAAAACACCGTAAAACAATAAATTGTAGCACTTGTAGGGCACTACTTGAAATTATCTCGGTCTAGGCATTTCATTTAAAAGTTTTAGCATTCCAACTATGTATTATAGTCTGGGAGACTGCCACAGGAATAAATAAACCACCTTTATGAAAAAGAAAGAAGCTGAAATTGTAACCCAATTGGGAATGGTCGTCAACCGTACAAAATAATAGTACCGTAAAACGGGGCTATTTGGGTTTTGGGGGCTATTTGGGATGACCTAGAATTTCAAACAAAAATATCGATAGTAAATTGTCGGTTGGGTGTATGGTAGAAGTTATTTTATAATGTCTAGAAACACTTTAAAATCCTGATGGAAATACCGAATAACATTTTGGTTTATATGGGACCAAATAGCCCCCTAAAACCCAAATAGCCCCGTTTTACTGTACCTATTATTTTCAGAGTGTGAATAGTTTTTGTTTTTAAAGACATTATCATTATCATTCTCCTAGGGCAGATGACACACCAATCAATTGAGATACTTTTTAAGTGCTGTCAAAACGCGGTTCTCTCATAGATTTTGTATGGCAATAGTAAACTGTGACGTCACTGTTTAGTCTACTCAATGCCTCAATATTGATTTCAAAGCAGCTAAAAATCGAATTTAGATAGCAATTGAAAATAAATCGGGTTTTCAGGCCCAAAATAAAGTGTTTTTTTTAGAGATAGGTGTCTTGGAATGATTATTTTATGGTGTCATCTACGGGTTGGCGCAGCATGTTTCCGTCTTCCACACTTCTTCATTATTTTAAGAAAATAGATTATATTATATTATTCTTCTTTCTCCTTCTTTTTTATCGGTGGTTGCCTAACCTGGTGTCAGAGATTTTATGCCGCTCATAGGCCTCTGACTTGGCTTTACATGCCGTCGAGAAATATCTCTCAGGCATGCTGGTTTCCTCACGATGTTTTCCTTCACCGAAGCAAGTGATAATTATACAATACGCACATGAATCTGAAAAATCAGAGGTAGGTACGTGTGTTGGGTTCGAACTCGAGACCTATGACTTGGTAGTCGTACGGTCACACCACTAAGCCATCACTGCTCTGTCTGTTATATTAATTACTAATTCTGTGTGTTAATTTTAGGCCAATTTTCGCTGCCAAAAACTTGAGGTTACTAAATTGAAGAGATACACAGGGCTTTTTATTCAAAATCTTATGTGTCTTGAAAGAAAACTTCCAAGTAAAAAAAATCATTATTTCCTTAATAGATGACAAAATTTTATGAATCGTTAGCTCTCTGCCTACACAGTAACAAACGCGAGCTTATTTCATAAACTTTTGTAACAACTAACAACAAATGTAGTTGAAAACTGTTCCACTGCTATCTGCACGCTCTTTGTCACAAATAAGCGATCAGAGAAACAAGTACACTTATTTTTACATTACGAAAACTTGGAGCATGCTCACTATGCTTAGTCAGATAGATTTTACTAGGTACTATGTAAAAATGAAAAACATTGTCCTACTTTTTGGCATCGCTGCAGTTGGGAAAAACGTCTGTAAACCAATAATAATGTGGGATACAGGTTCTTCCAGACAATAAAATAATGCAGTCTTGAATAACTTAAGATAAGCGTTTTTCTTACGCTCGTCCTACTGACGCACCGTGTAGATCACACCTTCGATCCCTACTTAAATCCCATCCTCATAAATCCAGCTATTACTCTTATTCCTTCTCCGTCCATGCTGTAAGGTTGTGGAACGCACTTCCACCTAGCATTCGTGATTTGAAGACCATTTCACTGTTTAAATCCAGAGTGAAAGAGCATTACCTTTCCTCTCAACCATGATTTATTATATACATATTTATATTTATTAGTCTATATATCTTAGCATTATGTATTTATATAAGTATGTATTAATATTTACTTATATGTGTATTTATATATCTTAATAGGTTAAGTTAGGTAAGGCACCCAATGTCTATTCTCTTCCTTTTCTCACACACTATTGTCTACATTTCTTTTTCATTTCTCCTTTTGCAGGTCTGCTGGAAGAAATTTCTTAAGAAATAAGCAGTTCCTTTGTATTCATATTTTTAATGTATTTTCCTCTGTTGTTTACTGTGTGTACATAAATAAAAATAAATAAATAACTTTTATTTTTCTTAACACAGTGCACAACGTCTTTTTCTTCTAAGTCCTCTCATTCAATATGGCGTCCTACCAGTCCTTTCTCCCTAGCACTGTCTCCCTTACTTTCACTTACGTTCCATTTCTCTTACTTCCACTTACGTTCCATTTCCCACAATAATATATTATTATGTGCTGTTCGTATTATAACAACACATTACCCAAAATGTTTTGATCAAGTACTCATACATGACAGGACAAGAAGCTATTACCTGAGTTACGACCATTTTCAACGAACTTACTGTTAGGTTTCGGTAGGTGCTATCTCTGTCAGTTTGACATTTTGCTTACGGACGGTTAAACAAAACGTCACAGAAAATCTTTCTTTGATATTTCTATGAATCAAGTGACAGGAAGGTGACGCGGATAGGATATTTCAAGCTAACTTTGTTTATAGATACACCGATAGCTACGGACGTCATATTAACCGACAGTTATGCGTTCTAAAAAACTTTCTTACCCAACTTTTATTACTCAGTTAAAAAATAAAATGTGAAGATTGAAAAATCAGCACTTGAATCCATTACCTAAATAACTTACTTCATACACACAATTTCTAGCTAAAAACAAAATTTCCAACAGCAAAAAACTGCATTATCATCTGACAATTTGCATCCCCTGAAAGCTCAACATTTTCTCACATAAAACACATGATTTTAATGTTCATCCGCTGCTTTGCCCTCAGATTTTATATGCATTCATTATAATGTTCACTGCATTCTTCGGCGTATGTAAGCTCACTGCTTTAAAGTCTGCATCAAGATTGTCGGCAAACATTTTAAGATGGAGCGCGGTATTAAGGTGGATGCTCAAGGGTAGCCCGCGAAATTCAAATTTTCTTACGTTTTTTGCAATTTGCAGGCCAGTGCTAGGTTGTATGTTGATTAAAATTGTTTGATTGCGGCTGTAAGACGTATGTAGTAACACAATTATAATCATCAAAATCATCAATACAACCCTCCAAGTTCTTATAGGTGCAAGAATGATTTTGACCTTGGAAAAGTAATTTTTCCACCTTTATGAACTTTGAGGGTTGTATTGATGATTTTGATGAATATAATTCTGTAACTACATACGTCTTACAGTCGCAAACAAAATTTTAATCAACATACAACCTAGCACTGGCCTGCAAATTGCAAAAAACGTAAGAAAATTTTAATTTCGCGGGCTACCCTGGAGCATCCTAACGACAAGCCGAAGTCACGTTTCAAGTTCAAATCCGCGAGCGATCCGCAAGTACCATGTCCATTGCTCAGGATCACCAAACTTGTGAGTGGAATGTGTTGTAAAAAATAATGTACCGTCGTAATAACTGTCGCAGGATCCATGACACAATTCCCGTTTATTTAAATAAAAAAATACATTTATTTCAGGTCCGAGACCCAAAAATAAAATAAAATAAAAAAGCCTTTTATTTCTTGCATCTCACACATTTTACTTAAATAAAATATTTTCTATTAAAACTTAAAATTTTATTATGTTAAAAAGTACCTACTACTACAACTAAAACAGCCCATAACGTCCACTACTGGACATAAGCCTCTCCCATGATGGGAGGAATTTGCCGTAATCTCCACGCTTGGCAGGCGGATTGGAGATCGCAGTGATGAAAGACTAACAGAAAACTCTGCTGCCCATTCTCTGGTCTACGGAGGCGCAAACTGTTCTGCCTCAGACATTAGTCGCCTTATACGACACCCGTGAGTGTAATGGGTTGGTTCTATTCTACTCTGCCGAATACCACACGGCTAACCTACCTACCTACTTAAAAGTATTTTTTTTTAAGTTGCTAATTGCAAGAACCCCTTTTAAGGTGAAGGCCTCCTCCAAAGAATTATTTGAAGACCCGAGACCCATATAAAACAAAAATAGAAACCAAACACATAAATATATAAATGGCACATAATATAACCCTCCTTTTGGGCTTAGCCGCAATCGGGTAAAACGTGATGAAACAATCTGATGCAAATAAGTCCA
Source organism: Xestia xanthographa (assembly GCA_905147715.2). Lineage (NCBI taxonomy): Eukaryota > Metazoa > Arthropoda > Insecta > Lepidoptera > Noctuidae > Xestia > Xestia xanthographa. Next base: position 5,921,555 of record LR990660.1, on the reverse strand, counting down.
ATTTAACTAGGATATAGTCATTCCTTTGTCAGTAATTTGAGACTAGAAACAATACAAAAAGGAAAAAAAAATGTGGTCCACCCGATCAAAATCCCGATTTAACCCGATAGTTATATATCGGGTTAAATCGGGATTTTAAAAAAACACCACAGAGCAGAGAATACTCGTGACGGCAGCCTCTAGAGATGCTGTTTTTTTTTACGTTCTGACCAAATCGACCGTCTCATTCATTTTGTTTTGCTTCTTCTTCAAGCAGTATTGTTATTTTTGTCATTCTTAAGTGGGAAAGGGATGGAGCTGTGGAAGACGTTAGCCCTATCTCTTTTCCACTCTGGAATACGATTAAATCAATACTGGTTTAGGACCTCATGGGAACCCCCTGAACGCACACGTTTTGTTACAGTTATTAGGCCTTTAGGTTCACCTGATAAATATGTGTCATAGTACCAAGGGCCCTACTCTCTGACGCTTCGTCCGTATATTCGGATCTATTCGTCTCTCTCGCGCACGTCTGCAAATGAATGCGAGTGAGAGAGACGGATAGATCTGAATATTCGGACGAAGCGTTAGGGAGTAGGGCCTCAAGAACGAGGTGCAGGTAGCCTGGACACGTACCGCAAGGGGTCGTTGGAGGTGGCGCGCAGAAAAGCTCCTAAAAGAAATTCAGGACCCTTTTTGGGCCTTTACCCAGCAGTGGGACAAAATAGGCTAACTAGGTGGTGCCGAAATTTTAGTTCATCGAGTGTAAAACTTCTATTAAAGACTATACCAAACGGTGACACTAGCAGACGTTCGCTACCTACGTACGGGAACGGGAACTACATGGGTTGCCGTTGTTAGTTAGTTGTTAGTTAGTTGCCGTTCCCGTAAGAGTACGGGGATAAAATATAGCCTATGTTACTCAGGGTGAATGTCGCTTTCTAATGGTGAAAGAATTTTTGAAATCGGTGCAGTAGTTTTTAAGTTTATTCATTACAAACATACACACACACAAAAATACAAATCTTTTCTCTTTATAATATTAGTGTAGATGAAAAGTGTTGAAAATGCCGTCTATAGTAACGGCCATCGAGCCGTCTTGCGTCTCCATGCTCTGTGGCACGCACACACAGACACACACACACATGTATGCAAGTGTGCAAGTATATCTTTGTGGAGTCCAATATAAAGCTCTTAGTACGGCTTAGCGCTCCGACATGCGATATGAACGATCTACGTTATTAGACTCTCGTGTTTTAGACTGTGTGGGAATAGACTAGGTATTACATCGTTGATGTGATATACACAGGGTGTAAAAGACCTCATCATGAAGCCGTCAACCAAGCATTCTGTACCCATGTTTTCAGGTAGAACTCAATTTAACGCACTCAAAACATTGTCTTGATGGATTGAATCGTACAGGGGTCGTGGAGGTGTTTAAAGTAAAAATCTTACATTAAAAACTTGGATTTGAAAAAAACTTGTCAAAAAGTTGGAACTTTACCCAATATCTCCGTAACAAGAAGGTTCCCAGGTATGGTGTAGAACAAAAAAGTTATCGCAATGACGGGGAGAACAAATGCATTTCGGTTTCGTTAAGAGGTGTTTTACACCCTTTATACAGGATGTTCGGTTAAACGAGAGGCATAGTATAGATTGTCTGGGTGATAGCGATATTAGTGATAAAATTGTTGTAGTACCCATAAAATTGACAGTACTGTAAAATACATTTTGGCGTACAATTAGTATTTATTGTACTAATGGAATAGAAGAAAGTTGGTGTTTTGTAACCTACGAAATGTATAGTATTTTTTTTTTCGATTTCTAACTTTTCTAGTACCTACCAAAACCTTAGTTGGTTCAGTAGAGTTTTTTGATTTTTTAAGAAACAGGATCGATTGACAGAATAAAACGTTTTATAGTGAAATTTGCCTTATTTGCTGTTTTTGTTTTTTTTTTACTATTTCCTCAAAATGTCTCAAAACTTTGAGGGTAGTAAGTCCGTTGTTGTAGCTACAACAGTTAAAGTACCTGCTCTTAGTGCTCGGCCAGAGTGGGAGCGCGGTGCGTGGTGCGGTGCGGGTGCGGCAACGCGCGCTGTTTGCCTGGCCAGACTGGCCGCGCGGTGCGGCGAGCGGCGCGGGTTCGGAGATCCCCGCTCCCGCCAGGGTTACCAACATAAGGGTTTTCCCCCCAAATTAGGGGTAAATAAGAGGGATGTGATTTTTTTAGGGGTACTTTTAGTGCTGGGCTAGACTGAAAACGCGGGCGCGGAGCGGGCGCGGGGCGGCATACTCAAACATGAACTTGAACACGCAAAGACGCCATAGCTGCATAGCACGTTCATACAAGTGGCCGCAGTGAGTACGTGGGTGGCAAGCGACAATCGCGCGTGACCACCGGGGTTCTCAAACTACATAGTTCGAGCCGTGCTATGGCAACTAGGAGTAAAACAAAAATTCACGTTTTTAATTTAAAACAGCGCTATTTTTAAAAAACAAATTTTGTTGCTATGGCTAAATATATTATAGTTGTGAATTAAAATAAATAAAAAAAAAGGATTTTCAAGTAATTGTGGGAATTTTAACTTAGCTTGAGGGGTAAATATTTTTGGGAGTTGGTAACCCTGGCGCCCGCACTTGCCGCCCGCGCCCTCACTGCGGCCACTTGTATGAACGAGCTATGGTTTGAGCTGCCCGCACGCGATTCGCGTGCGGCCCGCGCCAACTAGCTCGCGCCGCAGCCCGCACGCGCGTGCCCACTATGGACACTCCAATGAAGTTCATATGTTTGAGCTCGTCGCACCGCGCCTGCACCGCACCCGCGTTTCCACTCTGGCCGAGCACTTACTGCCCCATCTAAAAAATCCATCCTGTATTTGTAGTTGTACCTTAATTTTTTTTTTTTTTTCGTTGAAGTCCTTTAAAAATGCTCTCCGAATTTTGCAATAATTGCACTACACACAACGCCATTTTTCATCTATATCGAGTGCCCAGCGTACCCAGATTATCTCCAAGAAACGTTACAATTTTCCACGAACAATAGTAACCCCAGATATTCTCACAGTTTCATTTAAGAAATAATCTCACGAATCCTACACGAGGCACGAAGGACTAAAACCAATTTTCACTAGCATCTATCTCAATGCCTAAATCAAATCACTGAAGTTGAATTTTCAACTCTCTGCTCAGCGTCCGGAGTTGAAAATATTTCAACAGCGGAATAAGATTTAAGCTTTCCTTTAGGTGTTAGGGCAATAAACTAAAAAAAAACCAGCAAACAACGCGGGTTTTCCTCTTAATCCCTCCTTCTTGAAAAAAGCACGTTTTCCTTATCATAGTAAAAGTCTACACGCATGTAATCCAACCGAAATATGACGCGTTTTCAGCACCTTTCAGCCAGAAAGATTACGGACAAGGAAACCCACTTACTGTGCAGCAGAGGCTGAACGCAGTTTTTCACTCCTCATTTTTTCATTTAATGTAAAAACTTTGAACTTGCATGGAAAGTGAGTAGAATGAGTGCTTTTTAGGCTTAGCCTTCTAAAACTTCCTCAAAGTGGCTTTTGGCTTAGTGGCCGATGACTTACAAAAATATGTGCTCACACTCATTAAGCTTGTGTCATAAAAAATCTAATTAGTCCGTCAGTTAGATTATCAAAAAATATTTGACACGTATTTTTTCTTTTGTTACGTAAACTAAAATTGACGAAGATACGACGCTTTTAAAATTCTCAATACGTCAAGCCATGCTATAATTCTTAGTGCGTTTTGGCGTCACGAGCCCCCACTCCCGAGTTTTGATGCGTTTTATCTTTGTCAATATTCATTGATTTACTGAAACAAAAAATACGTGTCTATTATTTTCCAATACTTAACTGACAGACTAAATAGATTTGCAATTTATTGATGGTGATACTAGTCTATTATAGATGTCGAAAATCTTAATATTGTTATAATAATGTTAAGTGTGTTTTACTGACCTTTAATTAAAACCATTTGAAAGTGGAACTGTTGACAGAAAACCTGTAAGCCGAGTGCAATTAGACAAAAAATAAGTAGGTACTAAAAAGGTGGAACGAACTTTGTAACGGTCGGATTTTCATGGGTCTTTTTTATTGAGTTCCTAGATTGTCTAATTGCACTCGACTATGTGTAGTGATCGGATGTCATGGTATGAGCATGATGAATGAGGAAAATAACATAACATAACATCACGCGTGTAATCCCTGAAGGGTTAGGCAGAGGTGTAGCTAATAGTACACTCACAATTCGCCAGTGTTGTTTTAAATCCCATTAGTCGAGTGCAATTAGACAATAAGGTGGAACACAGTTTATAGTGGTCGGATTTTCGTGGGACTTTTTTATTGAGTTCCTAGAGGGGTGGAGAAGAAAGTTAAAAAAAAAAAATTCGACGCTCGCAACTTTTTTTTTTTTTTTTTGAATTTCCATTGAAATATTTTTTTTCGTTTATGAATAACTTCGAATTCGGCGAATTCATATTGTAACGTAATAGTGTGACCTGCGTGCATCCATTAAACGCTAATTTGGTCTGTTTCTTTGTTCATTGTTGTCGATTTAATGTATATTTCAAGTATTTTTGAAAATTTCCAATTTTCTGCAATTATTTCTAAAATATCGAATTTTAAGACTTAGATTTCTTTTCAAATTGGTAACTGATGATTTTTCACAGATAACTGGATCAGAAAGTATTAATGAATACCACTTTCATGAGTGCAGTGACTTAAAATTCATTCGGAAATGTTAGATAATCGTGTATGTTAATAAAATCATTTTTTTTCCAAATACTGCTATGAAACTCAATGTGCAAATTATTGTCATAATCCTCATTTTATAAGCTATCTAACGAGGTATAATAACTAGATAAATATTTAGGGATACTTGTTAAATATTGGTTACTGCTGAAAAAGTAAATCATGACAAAAGGGCCTCTATCGCTAAGAAGTAGGAGTGGTATCGGTATTGGTATTGATATTAAATTGCGCGCAGAGACCTAAGCTTGCAACTTATCTCAGATAGAAATCGTGAGAAACGGTTACGTTATAATTACGATATTTTTTGTAAATTTACCAGCGGCCCCATTACACCTTTGTCAGCAATAATCAACCTTTATCGATTACCACCAATTTTTATTTTTAGTTTTTGTTATATATGGCTAGCAGACATAATAAGGATATTTTGAGGATAATATTTACGTTGATCGTCATAGAAATAAATGGCCTTCTTTACTTTTATATAGACGATTTCCTGATAATTGTGAACACATTTTTAGTAAATTTACTCGTAAACATGGTTTTCTTGAATATTTTTACATCCAATTATCTGCGAAAAAGTATCAGTTACCAATTTCAAAAGAAATCGTGGTCTTAAAATTCAAAATTTTAAAAATAATTGCAGAAAATAGGACATTTTCAAAAATACTTGAATTATTGCATTACATCGACTACAATGTACAAAGAAACAGACTAAATTAGCATTTAATGGATGCACGTAGGTCACACTATTACGCTACAATATGAATTCGTCGAATTTGAAGTTATTCATAATCGAAAAAAAAAATTTCAATGAAAATTAAAAAAAAAAAAAAAAGTCGCGAGCGGTGAATTTTTTTTTTTAACTTTCTTCTCCACTCTTCCAGGAACTCAATAAAAAAAGTCCCATGAAAATCGGACCACTATAAACTTCGTTCCACCTTTTGGGTATTCTAAGTCTAATTGCACTGGAGCAAGCCTATTGAATGATGAAAATGACATGAGGAAAGCTTGAAGTATGAATATAGATGATTGTAAGAGTAATGGCCTAAGCACACGGCGTATTTGAAACGTACCGACGACGCGCAGATGACGCGCGTATACACACATCAAAAAAAGTTTGTGATCACTAGCTTAAGCTGATATAATTTTTTAAATTGAACTTTATCAAGGAAAAATCTTTGTTGTGTGTTTTCTTTAAATAGAAATACCCTGTTTGAAATTAAATAATTAAAACTATTATTTTATGTACACTTCTACACTAATATTATAAAGAGGAAAGATTTATATTTTTGTGTGTATGTTTGTAATGAATAAACTCAAAAACTACTGCGACGATTTCAAAAATTGTTTCACCATTAAAAAACGACATTCACTCTGAGTAACATAGGCTATATTTTATCCCCGTACTACCACGGAAACAGGAATTACGCGGGTTCAACCGCGTGACGTCCGCTAGTTTTTTTATGAAAACGTAACAAAAAAGATTTCGAATTTTCAAAGTGATCACAAACTTTTTTTGATGTGTGTACGCGCTTCAAACGAGATTTGAAAGCAACCTTGTAACCTAAGCACACGGGGCGATGATACAGACGCGCTGTAGTCACTCGTAGCTTCCGCATTTTCGTCAGAGACTCCTCGTCAGTTAATCTTTTGTACGCGCTTCAAACGAGTTTCGAACGCGCGTTTGAATCTATAAAAACGCAAAAATAGGCATCTACGGCGCAGAAAACGCGCGTTTAAAATACGCTCTAAGAGAAAACCATTACGAGGAAGGATTGACGTGGCAGATGATATAGCTAGAACGAGACTGACTGATATGATCACGACAATAGAAAAGTATGGAAGAAAACGATTATGTAGCGCCGAACTTAAGGTGGATGCTCAAGGGTAGCCCGCGAAATTCAAATTTTCTTACGTTTTTTGCAATTTGCAGGCCAGTGCTAGGTTGTATGTTGATTAAAATTTTGTTTGCGACTGTAAGACGTATGTAGTTACAGAATTATATTCATCAAAATCATTAATACAACCCTCAAAGTTCATAAAGGTGGAAAAATTACTTTTCCAAGGTCAAAATCATTCTTGCACCTTTATGAACTTGGAGGGTTGTATCTATTGATGATTTTGATGATTATAATAAATTGTGTTACTACATACGTCTTACAGCCGCGAATAATATTTTAATCAACATACAACCTAGCACTGACCTGCAAATTGCAAAAAACGTGAGAAAATTTGAATTTCGCGGGCTACCCTTGAGCATCCACCTTAAGTGGAGTTAATTCTAAATTATGCAGTCAATGATCTTGGTGCACGGTAAAACTCTAATGAGTTTATGTTGGCACCAACTTAAATGTATAGTGTGTGTATACTGCTGAATAAATAAATAAATAACACACACTTAAATAAAACACAATTTGTCGTGTTCATAACTCGCGTCTCTAGATAACGAGGTAAAGTTTCTTAAACTTATCCCTGTCTACTACTTGTCTGAACTTCTCAAGATGTACAGCTTCATTTTTTAGAGAAGTTTTATCTTGTACTCGTAACTCTAGACAGAACTCAGTCACTCTCGAGTTTTTGAACAAAACTTTGTCCCAGATGTCTTAACTGTATTGAATTCTGGGTTAAGCTCGCCTTTGTACCTACGTAAGCTGGAATATTGCAGCAATTTATATGTATTTTTTTTTTCATTTACATTTTTGCGTAGTTCCCCTGTAGTACATGAATAAAACATAAAATAGAATCACACGAAACTCACAGTCAGACATGAAAACCCAGTTTTTTCCATAGGGAACGTGCACAACGACGGTGGTGCCAACTGGCGTCACCAATCCGAATCATGTACCAAATTAATACTTGACATTGACATGTAAAACAAGTAGGTAAACAGAATTAATTTTATTATTGAAAATGATTATTCTAGCTAATCATAATCCATTGTTGCATTTCTGGATGTACCAATACATCCACAAAAATGAAAATTAATCAAATAGCGTAAAATAATAAAATTCTATTACTTTCCAAAGAATAGTACTCTCATACCATGTTTAAGTGAAAAACGCAAAAAATGGATAAATGCAGTAAGAAACATATTTGAAAACAATTTGTTTTTGTTACACTCTGCATTGAAAAAGTTCAATGGCCTTCAAAATCAACCGTCCAAGCAAACATGCCAAGTACAATTTAAACTTCAGCGAACACACACATTAGACTGCACTGAAGTTCACATCGAATATTCCTCAACAGTTACACAAAGAGTCCACATGTACTCAGATTATAAACATGGATAAACAATAAAGTTTTTGGTTGGCGGCACTCCTTGTGGTTTCATAAGTTTTGTATCTAAATGCTACGGAGGGCGTTCTAGTGATTGCTAATAACAAAATATGGGTGTGGATTAGACTGCACTGAAGTTCACACCGAATATTCCTCAACAGTTAAACAAAGAGTCCACATGTGTTCGGATTATAAACATTGGTATACAAATAAGTTTTTACTTAGCCGCACTCCTTGTGGTTTCACAAGTTTTGTATCTAAATGCTACGGAGGGCGTTCCAGACTGCACTGAAGTTCACACCGAATATTCCCCAACAGTCTCCACATGAACTCAGATTATAAACATGGATATACAATAAAGTTTTTAGTTGGCTGCACTCCTTGAGGTTTCCTAAGTTTTGTATCTAAATGCTACGGAGGGCGTTATAGTGATTGCATAACAAATGATTGTGGATTGATTTGTTATAGCCTGGAGATACTGTTCTTGCTGATAAAGGATTCCCTTCCATTAAAACATGTGTTGAAAATAAGAAAGTTGTTATAGCCACCATTTTTTCATGAACCACAATTTTCATCAGAGAAAGTAAACGAAACATACAAAATTCATATTGGTCAACATTCATGTTACGCTGACGATCACTATTGATAGACCGAAACCCATGTTTTATACCTTAAAACATAATCAAAAATAATATTTTTCAAGAGATAATTATTTTGCGTGACAGCATAAGTTTCCTTTACTGTCCGCATAGTGTCTCTTTTGTCGTTTAGTGCTGCCACCTATAGTTCCTGCACGTTCCCTATACTATGTACAGATACATCTGCGGATTGTCGAAATTAAAGACAAATGATAAAAATAATAATAAATAAAAATAAAAAATAAAAATGATAAAACCCCCCCTTGGGGGAGGCCCATGTCCAGCAGTGGACGTCTTTCGGCTGAAATGATGATGATGATGATGATAAAAATAACGAAATGAAAAACCACAATCAACCCATCAGACCATCAACTATATTTTCAATAATTTTATGCAATTTCAAACCAACGTACATAAGATAAAACAGTAGCTAAAACCTATGTATACTTATATACAAACGAATAAATCTACAAAACTGTAAGCACACCCCATCAACCTACACACGGCCAATTTGCTCTGCGAACACTGAGTGAAAGCGTGTTACTTACTGGGTCTACGTCAAAAGTCCAGATGAAACCCGACACCGAAACGCACTCGCCTTTGTTTATCAATCAAAGTACTTCCAACTAAACGCAACACGCGGATCTCATTATGTGGCTCATAGAACAAAATATCCCTCTGGAACGTAAAGCCTCCGCAGCGCTGTGAATCAACAAATATCTTCAGCTCAGATCCATTATCGTAATTTTTGTGCATCGCCAAACTCACATTTGTCGGCGCCCCTCGGCAGCCCTCGGTTATTATCGTCGCTAACCGCAAGTCGGGGGAAAACTGTTTGTACAAACACAATTGGAGTCCAGCTCTACTGGCAGTTGACGATAACGTAAAACCTGGTCTGTCGTACCGCGCACTGACCGAAAAATCCGGGGTCGGCGGGTACGCAAGCGGCCTGAATCCAATCTCCGTACCAAAACAAACGTCAGGCAGCACCTTGTACATCCACTGCGTCACCAACCGTAGTGTGTTTGGGTCCACATCCCGCACTGTACACGAAATCGAACCCACTGACTTCTCATTATCTTTCTCAAAAGTTATTTCAGTTTCTGATGACACCAAGTCCGTGATCCTCGACGTTAGCCGCATTTCGTACCCTCCGTCTAAGATTTCCTTGTACGTGGCTGTCGCAGAACCAGCGGAGTCTATCAGGAGTCCTTCACCAGTGCTTTTTGACTCCATTTCTTTGTGGATTAACTGGGAGAAACATTTATACGTCTCTTTAGTCTTCCCATAGTTGTACTGTTGAACGAGTTTGACCTTGTCCATGATTTCTCTGAGGATGATCAGTCTGGCGCCGATGAAGCACTTGGGGAACGTATTCTTGGCTTCGGCGTGGACGTCACATAGCTTGATTGTTCTGTACCTCCGTGGCTCGATCACTATAAGCTCCTTCTTCTTCGGGAGTAATCTTTGCAGTGAGGAGACAAAGCTACTGACTTCTTCCTTAAGTTTTTCCTCGTTTATGTCCATTGTGATTATTTTATTTATGTGTTTTTTTGTTTGTTGGATATAGTCAGATAACAGGTCAAACGTCATTGACCTGTCTGGTTTTATTTTCGTTTGGCTGAGCGCTGTCGACGTGTCCGGCCAGTCGCACGCTGCAAGGAGTTTGTGTATTTTTAGTTGTCTTTGAGATAGCGCGGACTTATTTTTGACACTTCCTCTTGCTGGATGAACTAAAGCTGTGTGGACACGCTAAGTATAGTTGTACAAGCTCTTGGGTCTTTTAGCGCTTTAATGGCATTGATAGAGGCGTTACTGAACATTTATAAAGATCGTTGAAATTGTATTGTAAAATAAAATTTTAATCAAAAAACCTTTTTAAAAATAAGCTTTTATAAAAATGCACTGAAAAGAAGAAAATAAACCTTTTAGAAAATGAAAACGAAAATTTCATAATAGCTTGTCGCGCGAATGGTAAAGGCAAAAGAAAAACTATACGCGACAATCTTTTATGAGATTTTCGTATCCGTGCTATTTACCGTTAAGGAGTTCCCTCGTAAGAAGACAGTTCTGACTGCAGTATGAGGCCATGATAGAAATCACGGTTATCCGTCAAATATGAACGCATCTACAAATTTTATCCGTGCCGTTAACTGTTAAGGAGTTCCCTTTAGCGGAGACGATTCTGGCTGCAGGATGAGGTCATGTCTATCATAAAAATGTATTGTCACCAGAACCAAAGATGTGTGAAAAATTTCAGCTCAATCGGTTAGGGGGAACTGGTCTGAAATTAAGTTCCAAGATTTGTCTAACTAACAGCCACGGCGAGTTGAATAAAAGCTTATAAAAAAAAGATGGTGGCTGTAACAAATAGCGGAAGAGAAATGAAACAAAAAGTCCTTATTTTTCCAATAACGAGCTTTATTTAATTATGTGTGGAATACCCGTCGTGCCTTCTTCAAACGTCGTTTACCTCACCTATTAAATAAGTACATGTTGATAACAGGAAACACACTGATTCCATTCAGTGTCAATCTGTATCTCCTTCAATTTATTAAAGAGGCCGTCAATCCGTCGCCGGCCATTCATGGCCCATTCATTCTTGTTCGATGTCCATTCGAGACACTCTTGTTTACTCGACCGTGACTCTTGTTAACACAACACGTCGTAGATATTATATTTATAGGGATGGCGTTGGATATCTTTCAAGGGTATATTTATTTATAGATGATTGATATTGTTGAGTAATTGACACTTCTGAGACAACACAAGTTTAAACTTTAATTTTATTATGACAGTAACTTTTGGCGCGTAAGCATCGAATCTGACGCCATCTTGTATTTTCAAAACTATTTCTGACAACAATGTCACATTTAGAGTGCCATCATGGCATTCATGGCACTATTAAGTACGCCTTGAATGAAATACCCAGTCTGACAAAGTTCTATTTAGGAATAAAGAACTTTTCATTACTCATACTCTGAAAGTAGGTCTGAAGTTGCCTGAGGAGCGGGTTGAAAGTAATACTTTTCAGCCCTAGGGAGAATCGTTTTCAACTGACAGCTGTCAAATTATTAAAAAAAATGGTTCATTTTTCTATTGAACCATGTTCCAACTTTCTATACAGCCACGATGTAAAATTGAAATAACATAAAGTCAAGTATTAATTAAAGAATATATATATTTTAAATATCTTTATTATAATTAAGTTTCAACTATTTCTTTAAAATAACATAGATTTGGGAAAAATATTTACCATTTTTCGATGATGAAAATGAAAAATAGGTATTGGCTGAATAGCTGGCCGGCCACAGAAAAAAAAGCAAAATAGGTGGGAAAGCGGCAATAGGGTAGATGACACCATAAAACAATAATTCCAAGACACCTTTCTTTAAAAAAAAAAACACTTTATTTTGGGCCTGAAAACCCGATTTATTTTCAATTAATTGCCAAATTCGATTTTTAGTTGCTTTGAAATCAATTAAATAGTCGAAGAAAGTATCTCAATTGATTGGTGTGTCATCTACCCCATTCGAATTCCGATCTTCATTAGTTTTTTCGAGTTGTATGTTTTTTTTTTACTTTCCTTGTATTCGTAATGAAAAGCACAGTGTTTACCTCGGGTTAAAGACTTATTTAGTCCCTCGAACTATTAGCGCCCTCGCTTCGCTCGGGCACCAAACCCCGTCTCGGGACTAAATAAGTTACTTTCACCCCTAGGGTAACAATGTACTATTTTGTCCTCAAAATTATCTGGCCTAGATTTTTTTCCAACTATTTCGTGTTCGGCTCACAGGCTAGCCGGATGCAGTGAAATACCAATATTTCTTTATCTGGAGTTATCTGGAGCGACTGAAATACCCCTTGATAAGACTGGTTGTCAGACTTAAGGCTTCTAAATACCCGTAACGACTTTGAAATGGCAGGATCAACAGCTTAACGTGCTTTCCCAGTCAAGAAAAAGTCTCGATAGCTAATAAATCAGCTACGCAAGATGTACCATCAAAATGCCTTTTAATTTAGCTAGACAAGTTCCAAAATGATTTATTACTTCACTCGTTATCACCCACCTGCGCCCAACTACCTAGATCTCCAGGGTCTACCAGTTTGAACCCTTTTAGCGAATTGCTGCGAATGTGACAAGCATTTGAACAGGCTATTTGAGGTTCAAAGCAGAATTTATTTGACGGAAAGTAAAAGCTTTCGCGTGATTGTCGAGGGTTCGATGTGGTTTGTTAGTGGATGGGTTTAAAATAAAGTTGATTGGGTTGGTGGTGAATGGGGAATGGCTGGTTGAATTTTATTAAACCTAAGAACAGGAATAGATGTTCGTAACTTGCAGACATCTTTTCATTACGATTTCTGATGGTTGATGTCAGAATTACATATTTCGTGCAAGTTACTAGCATGTGTCGGTAGGACAGGTAGGAAATAGGTAGGACTTTATCAGGAAATTTAATGGCGAAGTGTTTGTTGTAATATTCACGGGTATTTCTAGTTTCGGACTTAGTTGCAGTCCATAATTTATTCACTTGTCTGTGAAAGTCGTAAAATATAAAAAAATGGAACTATCTACTGCTGAAATACGTGTGAGTTTTACCTTGAACTATAAGTTTAACTTGAGTTTACACATCAAAGTTATTTTTAAAACACGTTGAATTACAGGAGTGCTGGCGCTGTTGGTAAACGTTTGTGGTTGTACTTAGTAACTTATAGTTCCATGCATTTGTGCATTGTTTTGCGAAATTAATCGGGATGGCAACTGGCTCTCTAGTATAGTTGGTTCCAAGCATCACCATTGGTTGAAAATATGATTATTAAAGGATTAAGAGCTTTATTATTCCTCATCAAGAATTAACAATAATTCACTTACTGAGAAACTAAATTTAAATAAAATACAATGTTTAAGGCTCCACTTTCCTATTTTTAAATATGATCATTTCATTTTATATTTCAAGATAGCTTTACTTCATTGGGCAGATTGAGATCTAGTTATGGTCAATGAGCTTGTAACGGACTTTCCCATTGAAAAAACAAAATGGCAGGGTTAGTTCCCATTTATGGCCACTAGCCAAAATATCCATGTACAATGGATACGTACATTACGTACCTTTAATCTCAGAAATTATTTATTCTTCGGACGGTGCCGCTTCTTCGTGTTACTAAGGTATCTAATGAGGTTAATCTTTACGTAAATATATATACAAAAGAATAGGTGCGAACCAACACAAAACACAAGAGACTACAATGAATTCCTAAAAGTGTTAAGTTACTTGGAGGCAGCTACTCCCGTCTGACCACCTATAAAGGATATTGAAACCGAGGCACTAGCGCAAACATACGACTTAAACCTGAACGATTTTTGGATGGAAAATACAACTTCTATATTATTTTAGTTAAGGGCCTATACTACCTCAAATGGCTTAGCATGATCCTCCGTTACGCCTAAAATACTACAGCATTCATTTTGAAATAAATATATGGTAAAGTTGAGGATTAATGTTAGGTCTTGTGTTTGGCGAAAACACGATTTCATAAAATTTTCTCGATAGAAATAAATCCCAAAGTTACCTCCAAATCGAACAATAAACCGCTGGTATTCAAAAAGTACTTCAAATTAGATCATGAAATTTTGCATACTAAGCTGAAATAACTATAAAGCAGGTCTTATGTTTTTTATTTTTTCCAAAAGACGAAAATTTGATTTTATAAAGAATAAAAACCGCTCATTTCGCACTATTCGGCCGCAGTGACTGACGTAACAACGGCTTTGTAGTGCAAGCTGATTAGAACGTTATTCTAACAGTATTACAAACGAAGTTTGAACCACCACAAATAAACGGCTCTTAAACGTAAGTCCCTATTATCCGTTAATTTTATATGTGAACCTAGCACAGCCAGTAGAACCCCTAAGGGTGCCGGGGTAGATCCTACTCCTGCTGCGCAAGAAGTCCTGCACCCCTAGCCAAGTTGACAATCTACAATCCTTAACGCTAGTAGAAAACTATTCAAATGAATGGGAATGACATCATCTCAAAGTTAAATCACGTGATCAACACAAACGAATAGAAAATTCGTAGACAAGTTTACATCGTTCAGAATAATAGAATAGAATGCTATCGTTTCTACAATGTTGATCGCTAAACTCTTTGGTAGGAACGCTCACTATAGACTAAAGTGTGTGTTTTTTCTACAGACATTAGAGAACGAGGGATCGACTTAGTCGTGTCAACTTGGCTACCAATTTAGCGCTTTCTACAATCGCTTACGCCGAGGTGTTTACGATAGTAGAAAGAGAATCGATACGAAACGTTTGTAACTTGGCTAGGGGTGCTGGTTTCGATTCCCAGGTAGGGAAAAGTGTTATTGGTTTTTCCATCAGGAATTTCTCAGTAACAGCCACGGAGTCTGGATTTGTACCCGGTTTATAGCCAATAGGCTCACTTCCCATTACATGGAACTTAAACATATCTGTCTAAATGATGTTTATCTTGCAAGTAGGTTTTTACAAACACTTATACACGTATTTTTTTTAAACTAGATGGGGTTGGTGTTTCGTACCTGACTACTCTGAGAAGAAACAGCTGAAACAAACTCAGAGGTCATAGTCTCTTTTGAAGCCCAAACATAATCTTGCTCAATTCACATGAGGACTATGCAGATTAGTGTCTGAGATGGTCATACTATTAGGTACACCTCTGCTTAACCCTGCGAGGTCTACAAGCGTGATGATGTCTTATAATCGTTCGTATTAACGTTACGATTACCCCGCGTAATCGCGTATCTGTACTAAGCCGGCCGACTGCCTATATAAAGGTTATTGAAACCGTACGTTTTTAACTGAACTCCGGTAAAATAAACTGCGATGGTAACGGATACTATAAATATTAGGAATAGGTGTGAATTCCGCGCAACACCGCACGCTTCCCGGTTCGATACCCGACTCGAACAATATTTACTGCTGCGAAGCGTGTGCTGTTTGATTTCTTTATTTATTACCCGACTACAGCGGTGTTGAAAGAAGTAGTTTCTGTATTTTTAACACCATTCTCTTTGTTAATGTAATTGAAGTTTTAGTACTGTACCTATGAAAGCCACGAATTGGTTATGATAGTGTTAATTTTTGTAGCTTTTAGGTAGTAAGGTATGCTTTGTCGGTCGATGATCGCGATCGGGCGATTCTCATCTGCCTATTAGCCTTTTCCCAACTATGTTTGAGTCGACTTCCAGTCTTACCAGATTCAGCTGAATAATTATAATTTTACATGGAGCGACTGTCTACCTGATCTCCAGAACCCATTTAGTACGTAAGATTTAGTTCGTAAGTTAAGCCCTTCTAACCCTAAAATTAGCAACTCTATTTGTGGCGGTTCAAACTTCGTTTGAAATTTTGTTACAATAAAGTACTAATCAGCTTGCACTACAAAGCGGTTGTTACGTCAGTCACGCGGCCGAATAGTGCGAAATGAGTGTTTTTTTGCGATTTACAAAAAATCTATTGATTGGACTTAAAAAAATAAAACACATAAGACCTGTTTTATAGTTAGTTCAGTTAGTATGCAAAGTTTCATGATCTAATTTGAAGTACTTTTTGAATACCAGCGGTTTATTGTTCGACCACCCATCCATGGACCAACCTAGGCAAACGCAACTTAACCAGAAGATCACCCGATCGACCCAAGCGGCTGCTAGTAGGAACTGGTGGGGAGTTCCTAGCGATCGGACGATTTTAACGATTCAAATCCTCGACTATCACAATATTCCATAAACGGCAGTTATAATAAAAGCTATGAGGGCCCCGGATATTATAAATGTTTACAATTTATCGGTAGCGAACGTTCCGGGTTCGACACCCGGGTCAAACATTGTTTACAGTTTCAGCTCGTTCCGTTTTGTAATATATTACATGAAACAGATGTGTTTAGGTGGTTACCCGACCGTGCGGAGAATGTGTAATGGTTTTACTAACAAAATGGTGTAGCTATAATTGGCTGTGAAAGGATATTAAAAATGTTTTGGTGTTTTTCGTAATGCTATGACGCTTTTATTGCGTGGTAGTTAAAGTAGAGGTTTTGTGTTCCTGATTGTAGATAATAAGTTTAAATGTAACTATAAGATAAACGTAATATAATGGGTGGTCACCCATCCACGGACCAACCTTGGCACGCGCGGCTTAACCTGAAGATTGACACAAGCTTGTTCAATTGACAGCTACATGAATGCCTCAAAAGAAAAAAAAATAGTTTAATTCTCACCATTATAAAGTAACAATTTTGTTTACTTAGTTACAATTAGTAGGTACCGACATGAAAGTTATTACAATTGTTTTTATTTGTGGTGGTTATAACGAGGTTCACATAGTTTTGATCCTACCCAGTGTTGCCACCTTAGCCCTTTTCGGGCTAGATTTACTGTGGGTACCTACTCGTTTTTTCATGCTTTAGCCCGAAAAGAGCAATCTAGCCCTTTTCAAGTTATTCAAAAACTTCGCACCGCGAGAAGCTAGTTATGAAACAATGCGCGCCATGTAGCATGTATTATAGATTATGTCAGTTCACATTTTTTAATCAATAACAGGGTACCTATAATATGGTTTTGTTATAATAACATCGTGTGTCATTGTTTTGATTATGAATGTATGTTTCAAATAAACAATTTTTAACCCTTTGCATTTGTATTTATGTTTTTAGCCCTTTCTAGCTCCTCTTTTGATGGCATTTGCCAAATCTACCTCTTTCTAGCTTGTCCGACTGCCCCTTTTCAAAAACCAAGGTGGCCACACTGATCCTACCTCCTGAACTAGGCGGGAACCTGTATCTCAGGGGATAATAATAATATTATTATTGAACTGTTGGGACTTCAGCATTCGTTACTGAGACTCCAATAGTGCTTATTTCCGAGTTTATTATTTTCTTGTAAAAAAACACAATACATTGTTAACTACAACTAGTATAATGTATCATAAAGTCACGGCTGTTTACCCCAAATGGGGTAGACAGAAGCGAGCCTATTAACATTAATTCCTGATGGAAAAACCCACACACTTTGCCAATCCCGGGATTTCAACTCAGAACCTCAGCAATACCTAACTTTACTGGGCCAACAAGGTAGTATTCAAGAATTAAACTAAAAGTTTATAACTAGTACACCCGCGCAACTTCGTCTGCGTCACATAATAGCTTATAACATGTCATTTTGTGCATTCAATTATTTTGTGCATTCAATTACGAACAAAAACCTTTTAAAATCAATATTGCTTACCTCCCATAACTTACGGCGTGATAATATGTAGCCTAAAGCCTTCTTTGGTTTACAAAGAACATTTTTGCTGAATTTCAATTCAATCTATCCAGTAGTTTTGGCGTGAAGCTGTATCATACACACAGACAAACAGACAAAAATTCTAAAAAGTCACTTTTTGTCATCAGTTACGTTTTTCTAACAAAAGCCACTTATTTTTTCTCGAAAATTCTCAATGTACAGTTTTTCTTTCGTTACTGTTATATTGTAATGTATACATTTAACAACAATTTCCCTACAAAACGGCAATCCGTTTTAACTCAACAATTCGAACTTTCTTAAATATTGCCCCGTTACTCTATCAGGCTATAAATCGATCGGTCTCCAGTTGGCGTGAAGTACCTCTTAAATTGCTCATAATAACCCGAACCTATTAAAGTTGATGGGTTAAATTGAACTTATTGAGCCCTCCCTTTTATGTTAAAACAGCAGATTTTATTGAAACTTATTAAGTTACCCTTAAGTTTCTCTTGAAGTTCACATTTAACACTTATTTTAGTTTTAAGTAAGTTTTAGAAATGGTTACTAAGAAGGGGTCTTGATTTTGTTAAATTTTCCAGTAATTCAGTTTCAACTTCATCATCATCAGTTTAAACTAATAAAATAAAACTTCATATAATGACACCAATCACTACTATATTTATCATTTAACACTGCAATATTTAAATTATAATCTTCCAACGCGTGCGGTATTTTTGTTAGCTGGACTTCACCATTCCACGGTCACCGAACAACTCACTAACTGCCACTGCCACCATTGGCAATATGGAGGGGATGTCCCCTTCCAACTTTACGTACATCAATACAGCAACTAAAGTAAACATGATTTTAGTAATAAATAACTGACAATCGTAATGCCAGTATGAATTAGCTAGCAGTTATTAAAAATAATCAAGGATTTACTATTTGTACCTATCCGTTAAAATTAAGAGTCAAAACAGCTACTGATATGAAATAATTATTATAATATTGCAAGAATTTACAAAGAATCACGACACTAATTTGACTGTTATTTTATACTACGGATTCATTTAATACCTACTGCGTCAGATACATATCTAGTAGGTATTTTAATATTCAATAATTACCCAAATTAAAGTCCCATCTATGGAGGAATCCGAAACCACACACATTCGCTCATTCTCAAAGTTGTAAAAAAACGTTTGAAAACCACGTTGAAGAGACTGCCTTATACATTTCACAATTTGACGGTTCACTTCGACGGATCATAATCTACCGAAATAAAATGCGTCATATTGTAAGCAGTATGTTCGGTTGACAATATTTCGACAGTTTACAATCTCGCTTGAGAGATTACAATCTAACAGGTTATATATTACACAATATTTAAAAGCCGTGTGGTATCCGGCAGAGTAGAATAGAACCAACCCTGTACAGTCACGGGTGTCGTATAAGGCGACTAATGTCTGAGGCAGAACACCTTGCGCCTCCGTAGACCTGAGAATGGGCAGCAGCGTTTTTTGTTAGTCTTTCATCACTGCGATCTCCAATCCGCCTGCCAAGCGTGGAGATTACGGCAAATTCCTTCCATCATGGGAGAGGCTTATATCCAGCAGTGGACGTTATGGGCTGATGTAGTAATCTTTAAAATATGGAAATTGTATCTAATTTCTTGGGTTTCATCCGTCAGTTTCACTAAACTACCCTTAAATACCTCTTTTCCAATTAAGATAAGTATCCGTGATATCGTAATATTAAACTGATGATGGAGTAAAGCCGGGTCACCAAATACAGCCAACAGGCGATTAGCGCTCTTGTAATTAATGTGGTAGGAGTGAAATTTGATTAAAACCACTACTGAAATGCTGGCGTTGTAAAATGTTAAACACTGAATCTGAAATTAAGCAAAGTTTAACTTTTTAACTGACTGGCCGACTCTTTGACAATTCAAGTATAATTGGTTTAATTAAATTGAAAAGTGTTTTGAAGAAGTGAGACCCAATCCCAGTTACGATGAATAAAAAAATTGTCGCAGTTACGAACGACTTTTTCATGAAATAATAATTTAATGGGAAACTGGGAGGGTTATAATTAAATAATAAATAAATATCGCTGGACATTAACACACAGCGCCATCTAGTGCCACACTAAGCAACGAGGCTTGCGTCGTGGACACCAGACAGTTGATATGCTACATAGCTACTTTTTTGTTTGTAAATAAATACTTATTATACGTATAAACATTCATGACTAGGAAACAAATGTCTATGCTCATCACACAAACATTTGCTCCAACTGGGATTCGAACCCGGGACCCTAAGAACGTAAGGCAGCCTCACCACCGCTGCGCCATTCGGGTCGTCGATACGGTCGAAATTATGTATTGATGATTTTTATGATTATTATTCTGAAAATATATACTTACACACATAAAAAAAAGTTTGTGATCACTAGCATAAGCTGATATATTTTTTTAAATTGAACTTTATCAAGAAAAAAACTTTATTGTGTGTTTATTTTAAATAGAAATACCCTGTTTGAAATGAAAAAATAAAATTATTTTTTTATCTACACTTCTACACTAATATTATAAAGAGGAAAGATTTGTATTTTTGTGTGTATGTTTGTAATGAATAAACTCAAAAACTACTGAGTCGATTTCAAAAATTCTTTCACCATTAGAAAGCTACATTCACTCTGAGTAACATAAGCTATATTTTATCCCAGTACTACCACGGAAACGGGAATTACGCGGGTTCAACCGCGTGACATCCGCTAGTTTTTTTTTATAAAAACGTAACAAAAAAGATTTCGAATTTTCAAAGTGATCACAAACTTTTGTTGATGTGTGTACATGTTACGGTCGTGAATTTTTTTTTTTTTTTTCAACATACAGCCTGACCAGCAAATAACTAAAAACGTAAGAAAAAATGAATTCCGCGAGCTATCTTAAAAACATGAAAGACGACTCAAAAAGTTTATAAATTGATCCAAAATTTCTAAAACAAAGGCCCAAAACTGAAAGATCTATCTTCAGTAACTAATGTAATTATGAAGTTCTTGCAAATTAAGAGCAGAAAGCTACTTTTGTTACTCATTCCTAATTAGCGGTGGGTTGTCGGAAATATTGGCTAATGAACTAATGAAGGAATATTCCAAACGGTGTGACTAACTGCCAATTTCTATTTTTGACCGTTTTTTTTTTCAGTTTATTGTTTTAAACAGGGTGTAAAAGACCTCATCACGAAGCCGTCAACCAAGCATTCTGTACATCAAACTTAGGTAACTTAACGCAAAAATTATTGCTGGGAAACGACTTTTTTTTTAGGGTGAAAAATCATGTTTTGTGGTAGAACTCAATGTAACGCACTCAAAACATTGTGCTGATGGATGGATTGATTATTACGGGGGTCGTGAAGGTGTTTAAAGTAAAAATCTTACATTAAAAACTTGTATTCAAAAAAAAAAAACTTGTCAAAAAGTTGGAACTTTGACCCCCAATATCTCCGTAACTAGAAGGTTCCCAGGCATACCTGGGAACCTTCTAGTTACACCATAGTGTAGAACAAAAAAATTATCGCAATGACGGGGAGAACAAGTGCCTTTTGGCTTCGTTAAGAGGTGTTTTACACCCTTTATACTTTCGTATTCTAACTCATAACTACCTCTCAAATGTTGGAGTAGAGTATTTTTTCTTAGCGTTGGCACCATCTTTATTTCTAGGGGACATTTTCATATTTCCCCTCATGATCTGCCTAGCCTTTTCCCAACTATGTTGGGGTCGGCTTCCAGTCTAACCGGATGCAACTGAATACCAGTATTTTACATGGAGTGACTGCCATTCTGACCTCCACAACCTAGTTAGTACTGGGTAATACGATACCCTTTGGTAAGACTGGTTGTCAGACTTTGAGGCCACAGACTACCTGTAACGACTGTTAAAGATCTACAAATGACAGCCAGAACCACACCAAAAAAAAACCAAAACCAGAACAGGCTTTACGTGCTTTTCGTGGCACGGAGGAAACTCGGGTATGTAATGGTGTCACATATACCCAAATAATAGGCAATTAATCAACGAATCAGTATAACATAACCTATTGAAACAAACCGCGTTTGACTTGGCAAATAAACTGACATCAGTTTGACGAAAAACAACCTATTCGGGTCAAACCAAAAAACAATTTTCCCCGATTGTGTCTATCTAAAAATAAACAACCCCTTGTCTCCCCGTAACTGTCGGAAGAGGGTAGTGACAATTTAAAATTGTGCGGGTAGAATGACTTCCTAAGGGGCCGCCTCAACGAGCGAGAAAAACGCGGCGATTCAACGTATTACTATACAAAAACATCGCCGCGATTTTCTCGCTTCTGGAGACTACCGAAAAGAGAGTTTATAGAAAAACGTGGCAAGGACGATAATATCGCCGCGATTCTCTCGCTCGTGGAGGCGGCCCCTAATACTGTGCCAAATTGCAGCTTCCAGCGTCAGAATGTTTTCCAAGAAAGGGGTGTGACGTACGGACAGACATCACGTCTGTTTAAGTGTTCCGGTTCGCCAATAGTTTCCGCAGAACATACGAGATAAAAATAAAATGGGAATGTGAAAATTTTGTATGAAAACGGCAGAATGTGACAAATTTTGGTACTTAAAATAATTCCTCAAATAGATATCGACAAAACATATTTTATGAATCAATAATAACAGGTTTCCTGAAATATCGTACCTGTTCTAGTACAAATATATTATTTTGTATCGTGAAGATAATTGTTATGGAAGCAGCATTATCCAGAATTACAGTTAACAACAAAATCAAGAACTGATTTTCAAAAGTGTTATTGATTCTGTAGCTTTCCAATGGTCTCAAGCATTAGGTGCCTTTATTTATTATTTATTTATTTAGTACAGCCTAAACCATTAACACTAAATTAAACAATCCTCTTATTTCGCTCTTGTCTTCTTCTTTCTAAGTAGACATATACACTGATTCCGGTATTCTTAGCAAAATAAATGTGAACGAAGTCACGCAAATCCAATAGAGAATTCTCGTCATACTTAACACACGTCATTTTGGTATTCAGCAAAGCCGCGTTTCCATAAACGAACATAATATCAAATATAACTCACAAATCTGAGCAAAAAGGTTGTATATCAAGAGATAAAAACCATTAGGCGCCTGTTACGGAATAACGATTACGTCTCAACTTTTCAAGCAATGAACAACAACTGTTGGCCACACACAGTGTAAGTTAATACAGTAGCTCGACATCATAATCATCTGCCGAGCTTTTTCCTAACTATGTTAGGGTCGACTTCCAGTATAACCGGATGCAATTGCATACAAGTATTTTATACAAGCCATTGTCTGTGACTTTCGTCCGCAAGAAATTATTATAAAAAATCCCTATTTTAATCAGATTTTCTTACCAATTTCAAGAGTTTATTTTTTTTTGCACGATATCCGATCCTTTTCTAAAATAAAAGTAGCCTAAGTTACTCCTTAAAACATCAGCTATCTGCTAGTAAAAGTCCCGTCAAAAAACCTAAGAGCCTAAAATAGTAAAATAATGTTTAGAAACCTAAAATCTCGAATTTGTTTTAGAATCAGTATAGGTTATTTTACTTTACATACCGAATTGTCAGATAATATTATTTGGAGATGAACAGTGGAAACCAAAAATCATGAAACATGTTTTGAACAATTCGCGGTAGTAAGTATTTAGATTAGCTAAAACAGGGGTTCCCAACCTATACCTAGTCCGCGGACCACCGGTGGTCCGCAAGAGCTTCGAATATGGTCCGCGAAGGGTTAAGAGCCTATACTACCTCAGATTAGCAACTCTATTTGTGGTGGTTCATACTTCGTTTGTAATACTGTTAAAATAACGTTCTAATCAGCTTGCACTACAAAGCGGTTGTTACGTCAGTCACTGCGGCCGAATAGTGCGAAATGAGTGGTTTATAATCTTTATAAAATCAAATTTTCGTCTTTTGGAAAAAATAAAAAACATAAGTCCTGCGTTATAGTTAGTTCAGTTAGTATGCAAAGTTTCATGATCTAATTTGAAGTACTTTTTGAATACCACCGGTTTATTGTTCGATTTGGAGGTAACTTTGGGATTTTTTTCTATCCAGAACACACTTTGCCCATCCCGGGATTTCAACCAACAAGGTAGTATTAGTAATTAAAATAAGTTTTAATCATTTATTCCAATTCTAAACACTTTATTACAATGGAGACACTTTTACCGCCAAAATCATCGAATGTCAAGCCAGCAAGATTACCTAGTGATGTCCCACATGGCGTCCTCACGTAGTGCTGTGCTGTATCGATTGTGTAGGTTTTCGGTTTTCTATACCGTCTAACAGTAGTATTCAAGAAATAAGCTAACTATTTATAATTAAACAACAATTTCCTTACAAAATGGCAATCCGTTTTAACTCAACAATTCGAACTTTCTTAAATATTGCTCCGTTACTCTATCAGGCTATAAATCGATCGGTTTCCAGTTGGCGTGAAGTACCTCTTAAATTGCTCATAATAACCCGAACCTATTAAAGTTGATGGGTTAAATTGAACTTATTGAGCCCTCCCCTTTATGTTAAAACAGCAGATTTTATTGAAACTTATTAAGTTACCCTTAAGTTTCTCTTGAAGTTCACATTTAACACTTATTTTAGTTTTAAGTAAGTTTTAGAAATGGTTACTAAGAAGGGGTCTTGATTTTGTTAAATTTTCCAGTAATTCAGTTTCAACTTCATCATCATCAGTTTAAACTAATAAAATAAAACTTCATATAATGACACCAATCACTACTATATTTATCATTTAACACTGCAATATTTAAATTATAATCTTCCAACGCGTGCGGTATTTTTGTTAGCTGGACTTCACCATTCCACGGTCACCGAACAACTCACTAACTGCCACTGCCACCATTGGCAATATGGAGGGGATGTCCCCTTCCAACTTTACGTACATCAATACAGCACCTAAAGTAAACATGATTTTAGTAATAAATAACTGACAATCGTAATGCCAGTATGAATTAGCTAGCAGTTATTAAAAATAATCAAGGATTTACTATTTGTACCTATCCGTTAAAATTAAGAGTCAAAACAGCTACTGATATGAAATAATTATTATAATATTGCAAGAATTTACAAAGAATCACGACACTAATTTGACTGTTATTTTATACTACGGATTCATTTAATACCTACTGCGTCAGATACATATCTAGTAGGTATTTTAATATTAAATAATTACCCAAATTAAAGTCCCATCTATGGAGGAATCCGAAACCACACACATTCGCTCATTCTCAAAGTTGTAAAAAAACGTTTGAAAACCACGTTGAAGAGACTGCCTTATACATTTCACAATTTGACGGTTTCACTTCGACGGATCATAATCTACCGAAAAATAATGCGTCATATTGTAAGCAGTATGTTCGGTTGACAATATTTCGACAGTTTACAATCTCGCTTGAGAGATTACAATCTAACGGGTTATATACAGGGTGTAAAAGACCTCATCACGAAGCCGTCAACCAAGCATTCTGTACATCAAACTAAGTAACTTTACGCAAAAATTATTGCTGGGAAACGCCTTTTTTTTTGGGGTGAAAAATCATGTTTTGTGGTAGAACTCAATGTAACGCACTCAAAACATTGTGCTGATGGATGGATTGAACAGTACGGGGGTCTTGGAGGTGTTTAAAGTAAAAATTTTACATTAAAAACTTGTATTTAAAAAAAAAAACTTGTCAAAAAGTTGGAACTTTGACCCCAATATCTCCGTAACTAGAAGGTACCCAAGTATGGTGTAAAACAAAAAAATAATCGCAATGACAAGAAGAACAAGTGCTTTTCGGCTTCGTTAAGAGGTGTTTTACACCCTTTATTATACAATATTTAAAAGCCGTGTGGTATCCGGCAGAGTAGAATAGAACCAACCCATTACACTCACGGGTGTCGTATAAGGCGATTAATGTCTGAGGCAGAACACCTTGCGCCTTCTTAGACCCGAGAATGGGCAGCAGCGTTTTCTGTTAGTCTTTCATCACTGCGATCTCCAATCCGCAGGCGCCAAGCGTGGAGATTACGGCAAATTCCTCCCATCATGGGAGAGGCTTATGTCCAGCAGTGGATGTTATGGGCTGATGTAGTAATCTTTAAAATATGGAAATTGTATCTAATTTCTTGGGTTTCATCCGTCAGTTTCACTAAACTACCCTTAAATACGTCTTTTCCAATTAAGATAAGTATCCGTCCATTAATATTAAACTGATGATGGAGTAAAGCCGGCTCACCAAATACAGCCAACAGGCGATTAGCGCTCTTGTAATTAATGTGGTAGGAGTGAAATTTGATTAAAACCACTACTGAAATGCTGGCGTTGTAAAATGTTAAACACTGAATCTGAAATTAAGCAAGGTTTAACTTTTTAACTGACTGGCCGACTCTTTGACAATTCAAGTAAATTGGTTTAATTAAATTGAAAAGTGTTTTGAAGAAGTGAGATCCAATCCCAGTTGCGATGAATAAAAAATTTGGCACAGTCACGAACGACTTTTTCACGAAATAATAATTCAATGGGATTATGGTTGATGACAAAAAAATCGAATTAGTCCGTCAGTTATATTTCCAAAAAATATTGGACACATATTTTTTCTTTTTTCACGTAAACAAAAAATGAAGACAATAAATACAGTGCGTCGAAAACTCGTGTGACGTCGCAAGCCCCCCACTCACAAGCCCCATCTTAGACACGTTTTATTTTCGTCATTTTTTTTTATTTGGATATAATTTTGATAATCTAATTGACGGACTAACCAGAATCATATCTTTTTAGTTAGTCATCATCCCTATTAAATTCGAAACTTGGAGGGTTATATTGATTGATGATTTTAATGATTATAATTCTGTTAATACATACGTTTTACGGTCGTGAATCATATTGTGTTCAACATACTTACAGCCTGACCAGCATATAACTAAAAACGTAAGAAAAAATGAATAGGGATGACTACTAAAAAAATATGATTCTGTTTAGTCCGTCAGATTATCGAAAAATATTGGATTCCTGTTTTTTGTTTTATCAAATTAATAAAATTTGACGAAGATAAAACGTGTAAAAGATCATGAGACTTGTGACGTCACATTTGAGTACATTTGTTACTCAAAGTTACTAGTTTCCGACGCACTGTATCGTCTTCATTTTTTGTTAACGTGAAAAAATATGTGTCCAATATTTTTTGGAATTTTTTCTGACGGTCTAATGAGATTTTTTTGTCATCTACCCTATTTATTCCGCGAGCTGCCATGGTGCTACCACCTTATGCAAAAACATAAAGGACTACTCAAAAAGTTCGTAAATTGATCCAAAATTTCTAAAACAAAAGCCTAAAACTGAAAGATCTATCTTCAGTAACTAATGTAATTATGAAGCTGTTGCAAATTAAGAGCAGAAAACTACTTTTGTTACTCACTCTTAATTAGCGGTGGGTTGTCGAAAATATTGGCTAATCAACTAATGAAGGAATATTCCATACGGTGTGACTAACTGCCGATTTCTATTTTTGACCGATATTTTTCTGTTTATTGTTAGATATACTTTCGTATTCTAACTCATAACTACCTCTCAAATGCTGGAGTAGAGTATTTTTGTTTAGCGTTGGCAACATTTTTATTTCTAGGGGACATTTTCATATTTCCCCTCATGATCTGCCTAGCCTTTTCCCAACTATGTTGGGGTCGGCTTCCAGTCTAACCGGATGCAACTGAATACCAGTATTTTACATGGAGTGACTGCCATTCTGACCTCCACAACCTAGTTAGTACTGGGTAATACGATACCCTTTGGTAAGACTGGTTGTCAGACTTTCAGGCCACAGACATGCCACAGACCATCAGTAACGACTGTTAAAGATCTACAAATGACAGCCGGGACCAACGGCTTAACGTGTTTTCCGAGGCACGGAGGAAACTCGTGTATGTAATGTTGTCACATAACCCCTAATTAGTAGGTAATAGGCAATTAATCAACGAATCAGTATAACATAACCTATTGAAACAAACCGCGTTTGACTTGGCAAATAAACTGACAGCAGTTTGACGAAAAACAACCTTTTCGGGTCAAACCAAAAAACAATTTACCCCGATTGTGTCTTTCTAAAAATAAACAACCCCTTGTCTCCCCGTAACTGTCGGAAGAGGGTAGTGACAATTTAAAATTGTGCGGGTAGAATGACTTCCTAAGGGGCCGCCTCAACGAGCGAGAAAAACGCGGCGATTCAACGTATTCTATACAAAAATATCGCCGCGATTTTCTCGCTCGTGGGGACTGCCAAAAAGAGAGTTTATAGAAAAACGTGGCAAGGACGATAATATCGCCGCGATTCTCTAGCTCGTGGAGGCGGCCCCTAATACTGTGCCAAATTGCAGCTTCCAGCGTCAGAATGTTTTCCAAGAAAGGGGTGTGACGTACGGACAGACATCGCGTCTGTTTAAGTGTTCCGGTTCGCCAATAGTTTCCGCAGAACATACGAGATAAAAATAAAATGGGAATTTGAAAATTTTGTATGAAAACGGCAGAATGTGACAAATTTTGGTACTTAAAATAATTCCTCAAATAGATATCGACAAAACATATTTTATGAATCAATAATAACAGGTTTCCTGAAATATCGTACCTGTTCTAGTACAAATATATTATTTTGTATCGTGAAGATAATTGTTTTAGAAACAGCATTATCCAGAATTACACTTAACAGCAAAATCAGGAACAGATTTTCAAAAAGTGTTATTGATTCTGTAGCTTTCCAATGGGCTCAAACATTAGGTGCCTTTATTTATTATTTATTTACTTATTTATAAATAAATAATTATTTTACTTCGGTCTTGTCTTCTTCTTCTATGTAGAAATATACACTGATTCCGGTATTCTTAGCAAAATAAACGTGAACGAAGTCACGCAAATCCAATAGAGAATTCTCGTCATACTTAACACACGTCATTTTGGTATTCAGCAAAGCCGCGTTTCCATAAACGATCATAATATCAAATATAACTCACAAATCTGAGCAAAAAGGTTGTATATCAAGAGATAAAAACCATTAGGCGCCTGTTACGGAATAACGATTACGTCTCAACTTTTCAAGCAATGAACAACAACTGTTGGCCACAGTGTAAGTTAATACAGTAGCTCGACATCATAATCATCTGCCGAGCTTTTTCCTAACTATGTTAGGGTCGACTTCCAGTATAACCGGATGCAATTGCATACAAGTATTTTATACAAGCCATTGTCTGTGACTTTCGTCCGCAAGAAATTATTATAAAAATTCCCTATTTTAATCAGATTTTCTTACCAATTTCAAGAGTTTAATTTATTTTGCACGGTATCCGATCCTTTTCTAAAATAAAAGTAGCAGTTACTCCTTAAAACATCAGCTATCTGCTAGTAAAAGTCCCGTCAAAAAACCTAAGAGCCTAAAATAGTAAAATAAGGTTTAGATAGGTCCCTAAAATCTCAAATTTGTTTTGGAACCAGTAAGTAGGTTATTTTTTACAATACCTAATTGGCAGATTTAATATTATTTAGAGATGAACAGTGGTAACCTAAACTCATTAAACATGTCCTGAACAATTCGCGGTAGTGAGTATTTAGATTTGCTAAACCAGTGGTTCCCAACCTATATATATAGTTATATGGTCCGCGAAGGGTTAAGAGCCTATACTACCTCAGATTAGCAACTCTATTTGTGGTGGTTCATACTTCGTTTGTAATACTGTTAAAATAACGTTCTAATCAGCTTGCACTACAAAGCGGTTGTTACGTCAGTCACTGCGGCCGAATAGTGCGAAATGAGTGGTTTATAATCTTTATAAAATCAAATTTTCGTCTTTTGGAAAAAATAAAAAACATAAGACCTGCGTTATAGTTAGTTCAGTTAGTATGCAAAGTTTCATGATCTAATTTGAAGTACTTTTTGAATACCAGCGGTTTATTGTTCGATTTGGAGGTAACTTTGGGATTTTTTTCTATCCAGAAAATTTACCTAACATTAATCCTCAACTTTACCATATATTTATTTCAAAATTAATGCTGCAGTATTTTAGGCGTAACGGAGGATCATGCTAAGCCATTTGAGGTAGTATAGGCCCTTAAAATGGTATTCGTAAGTAGTATATTATTGGGCATTCTGTCCCACCTGTCGCGCAGTCGAACAAGTTCGCCTACGCTCTGTTGGGACAGAATGCCCAATAATATACGATCGACTCGACTGTCTTGTATACATTTAAACCTTTTGAACCAAAAAGTGTTTAGTTTGTTGTGTGTTGTGTTGTGTGTATTTTGTCATCGTTTTTGCCTTAGTTTTGTGCATAGCTGCTGAACCAGTATTTTACTGCATAATGTAGAAATTCATACTCCATTGGGTGAAATAAGCGCTGAACCAGTATTTAGAATTTCATTTATATCGCTAGCTCGAACGAATGTACGAGCCTCACCACGGCTGTTCTTCAATATAAGATAGCGATTGTTTGATTTTAGCCAATCAAGCATTTGTTGGAAGAACAAATCTTCTGTTTGAGCTGTATGCCAGTCCTGATGTTTTGTTGAACCGATATCTGTATTGTTTTGACCAGTTTGCAAATCTTGAATAAATATAATCTCACCGCTAGAATTCCTCATAATAAGTTTACAAATGTCCTTTATATCAGATTTCTCTGAGTCATGCATTGTAGTTAACATAGTTATATTTATTTAGTTTAGTGATACGAAATGCAACCTTCTTACTACAATAGTAAGACTCGAATGTGGCTTTATATTACTTCGAACAATTATTTATAAGTTTAGAACTGAAATGATGGAAGTCACTTCGGCTCACTCCGTTTGCATAGGTTTGCATAAAATAACATTAGATAAACATATTTGAAAGTAACAGTGGAGAGCAGTGGTGGTTCGGTGGTAACGGTTGCGACTTACAAGTTGTAGGTCATGGTTCGAACCCAGGCTAGCGCTTTACTTTAAGTAATTTATTTCATCATCACTGTTCTTAGTGGGCAAAAAAATTGACAAATTGAAATCTAATAGTTAATCATAAATCGTAAGCAACAACAACAACCATTACCGTCTACCTAGCCTTCAGGATCTTTTCACTGCTCTTTTTTATAACGACCAGACGGTTCTTTTATAGTCTTAAAGACGCGGAAAACTTTGCTTGCGCGATTTAGGATTTGATGATTTTAGTTCATCCGATATGTCATAGATGGTGTTGTAGTATTTTTGTAGTGTATACTCACCGAGGAATCAGCCCACGCGAATGCGCTTGAATTTTATTACCTACAGAGTCCAGAGTTTACCTATGCGCTAGATAGATGGCATTTGACGTCGAGTTAGATCTTGCTATGGTGTCATTACCGTCGTTAGTATTAGTATTTTTGAATGTCTCATCTATTTCAATCGACGATCGAGCAAGTTCTTCTCGCTTCGGATAAACGAACGCGAAATAGACAGTAGATACTAGGTAGTGTTAAAGTCTATAAATATTCTTGTAATAAACAGTTTTACTTATTGTTACTCAGTTTGTTAACAACAGTAATCATGAAGTTTGTTAAACAACCACAATCGCTGCATGTAAACACAATTTGCGATGATTTTTGTAAAAGTAGTTCGCGTCATGGAGAATTGTTACCTAATTCAGTACGATGTATCATTTGTGGACCATCGAATTGTAGAAAAACAAATTTACTTATTGGACTTCTTATACATGAAAACGGTTTAAGGTTTCGCAATGTTTATGTCTATTCAAAAACCTTACACCAACCTAAGTACATTTTTTTAGAAAGAGTTTTACAACGGGTACCAACTATCTCACTCCAGAAATATCAAGGGAATGAGGAAGTCATAAGCGTTCAGGATGCGAAACCCAACTCTGTGATTATATTTGACGACGTTGCTTGCGAGAATCAAACTAACATGCGTGATTATTTTGCAATGGGAAGGCACAAACACATCGACTGTTTTTATCTAAATCAAACATATAGCAAAATCCCGAAACAATTAGTAAGAGATAATGCTAACTTAATTATACTATTCAAACAAGATGATATCAACTTGAGACATGTTTATGAAGAACATGTTAACACTGATATGACATGGACTGAATTTCATGAAATGTGTTCAAAAATATGGAGTGAGCCCTTTAATTATGTTGTAATTAATAAAGATTGCCAGAAAAATAATGGATGTTATAGAAATAAATTTGATACTTTTGTAGTGTTTGATTAGAAATACAAATATTTAAGACTATGGTACTTACATGATTTCATTATTCCTTGACTGACTCTTAATCGATAACTAACTTATTCTATCGTAATGGAAAAATCACTGAAAAGACAAATCGTTGATGCTGCAGAAGCTGTAAAGAAAAAAGTACGAAGGATGCGAGATTTTGAGAGTGAAAATAAGCAAGCATTGGAATCAGTTTTTAGACCTGTAACAGAGTCTCTCAACTGCATAGCTAATACCACTAAACAAACTGACCTCTTGCGATCTAAAGAAGTAGAAGAAACAAAAGTTCCGTTGAGAAACAATATTTTGCAGAAAGAAAGTTCTAGTAACGACGAAGGAGACAGTGGCGCGGAAGAAAATGAATGTGATACCGACAGTGACGAGTCGTACCAATCATTAGGAGAGAACAATCAAGAGCGTGATACATCATCCTGGTCAATATCTTCAGAAGCATTGACAGATATTCCATTTGGTGTTCGAGCGGAGCGAGGGCAATTGATGTTAGGTTCTGCTTTCGTAACAATCAACGATGATTATATTACCGTTGCTGGACAGAAATATCGAAGCACTCCCGGACTAAAACAATTGTTACTGAAAAAGGATGTAGATTTAAGCATAGTTACAGAGTCTGATATGCAGTATTATAAGATGATGTTGATTGCCACAAACGCACATCGTCGAGACTTTGACTCAAACAAACCAATAAAAAGTAATAAAGGTCAAAAATATTTGCAAGTTATAAAACCTCTTTTCAAACAGCCAAGTACTATTCAAAGCTGTCAATCAAAGGGGAAAGGATTACCCTTGACAAAAATGTGGAAAAAAAATGTTGATTTTGTATATTGGGATGACCCTAATGAACTTGTAGATAGGTTAAAATTATTAATTGCATCTCGAGACGCTGGTAACACTGGATTAGACAACGAAATTATATCAATTATTGAAGAACTGCGTGAAATTAAATTGATTAAGTAATAAATAAATGGTATAAAATGTTAATTGCTCATTTTATTATAAGCCTTTAAATATAATACACCTTAAATATGAATGTAGACAAATTTGGACACCATATTCATAAGAGAATGCGTTTCTCTGAATT
Source organism: Xestia xanthographa (assembly GCA_905147715.2). Lineage (NCBI taxonomy): Eukaryota > Metazoa > Arthropoda > Insecta > Lepidoptera > Noctuidae > Xestia > Xestia xanthographa. The sequence continues at coordinate 5,888,226 of LR990660.1, read as the reverse complement.
ATTAGAGTTCAATGAAAATGCACTGCTAAAATCCGAAAGTGGGGATTTTGACATGAAAAAATCTAGATTGAGAGGAATAAGATCTCCTGTAGAAACAGACGATGCTGTGAATAAGGATTACGTCGATCGATTGCGTGAACATACAATAAATGAACTGAATAAAGTGATTGGGTTGTTGCGTGCTCAAATCATAAAAGATGCACAAATAACAGTCCAAAACGCTTTAAAAGCGAAGATACCTGAAGTTTTAGTCCAGTTGGAAGATAAGTTTTATAACAAAGCACAAGTACAAAAATTACTTGAAAAAACTCCGTGATGGCAAAACAACAAATTGTTAATGAGCTACACAAAGCAGCCCGAAGAAACTTTGTTAGACGTTCAGTTATTTTAAAAGGCATAGATGATTTATGGCAAGCTGATTTGATAGATATGCAAAATCTAAAGAAGTTTAATAAAGGTTATAATTACATTTTAGTGATGATTGATGGTGATTGATTGTTTCTCAAAGTATACCTGGACAGAACCAATAAAAACCAAGAGTAAACTTGATGTTACTCGTGCATTTGAACGAATACTAACTACTAACAATCGAAAACCTGATCATTTACAAACTGATTCTGGGTCAGAATTCTACAACGTAACATTCCAAAAGCTTATGAAGAGCTACAATATTAACCACTACTCTTCGTTTTCTAGCAAGAAAGCTTCGATTGTAGAAAGGGTGATTAAAACAATTAAAAATAAAATGTATAAATACTTTAGTCTCATTGGGAATTATAAATGGGTAGGTCCACCATTAGAAGTTATTCTAAAAACATATAATAATACAAAACATCATACCATCAAATTTAAACCAGTCGAGGTAAATAAGTTGAACGAGTCAAAGATAAGAGAGAATATTCAAAAAACTCATAATCAAACATCAGACCGATGTCGACCTAAATTCAAAGTGGGTGAAAATGTTCGGATCAGTAAATACAAACATGTTTTTGATAAAGGTTACACTCCTAATTGGTCGACAGAAATATTTACTATAAAAAGGATTAATAATACCATACCAGTAACATATCATATAGAAGATCATCGAAAGCAACCCATTCGAGGATCTTTTTATGAACAAGAACTTCAAAAAACTAGCTATCCTGGCGTTTATTTGATAGAAAAGGTTCTTAAAAGGAAAGGAAAGAAACTTTACGTGAAATGGTTGGGCTTAAGTAACGACGAAAATAGTTGGATTAATAAAGATGAAATTGTAGGTTAGGATTATGGATATATAACCATGTTTGTAAGAAATATTTCATTCATTACACTTTCTACTATGCAAGAGAATGGATGGACTAGTTAATAGTGTAATTAACAATCTGCCATTCGAACTTCATTTGCCTGGTTATAACTATTGCGGACCGGGAACGAAACTCGAGAAGCGATTGCTGCGAGGCGATCGAGGTGTGAATAAACTAGACGAAGCCTGTATGCATCACGACATTGCATATGCAAACCATACAGACTTACCCAATCGTCACAAAGCCGATTTACAACTACTAAATATGGCTAAACAAAGACTTAAATCAAAAGATGCAGGGAAAGGCGAAAAACTTAGTTCATGGTTAGTGAGCAAAGTTATGAAAACCAAACTAAAATGTGGTTCCGGTGTTAAAACGTTTAAAAGTTTCGTGTCAAAAATAAGAGCGAAAATAAAAAAACTGAAACCAAAGGACAGTAAAACTTTAATTAACGCTGCTTACTTGGCAGCAAAAAAAATATTTCCAAAGATTCAGAAAATTCGAGTACCGCGAGTGATACCTTTACCTAAAACAGGTGGAATTCTGCCTTTAATCCCAATTTTTGCAGGGTTATCAGCATTAGGAACTCTCGCTGGCGGAGCAGCTGGAATAGCAAAAACTGTTAACGATTACAAAGCAGGTCAGCAAAATTTGCGAGAAACACAACGACATAATAAGGCTATGGAGTCTTTAAAGTTAGGCCAAGGTTTATACATAAAGTCACATAAAAATGGTAAAGGTTTATTCATACAATCTTCAAAAAACTAAAAAATAAGCTACCTAATCGTGCTCTAAGTAATGTTGACATCCTAAGGCACGCACGTGACATACCACACTTTCGAGGAGTCTACATGAAGGATCAGTTACCAAGGACGCCAAAACGGATTGAATGTGGTATCGTTAACTTAGACGATTATAAGAACGAAGGTACGCATTGGGTAGCTTATGTTAAAATAAACAATTGTTGTGAATACTTTGATAGCTTTGGAGATTTGAAACCTCCAATGGAAATAATGCAGTACTTTAAAAATTGTGATGTTTTTTATAACTATACTAGATTTCAACAATTTAATACAGTAAACTGTGGACACTTATGTCTAGAATATCTATGGAAATTTTGGAATAAATACCTATAAATTTTATGTATTTCTTTTATTTCAATCATTTTCATCATGTCACTCACCTTATCGATAACGGGAAACTCGTCCGATTTATGTACATATTATCCTAATACATTGCAACTTCACGGACATTATGAGTGTGCCTTATTGCATTTCTCAACATTTAATTCAATTCCAAACATTGAAAAAATGAATAATAAATTATATTATGGCTCTAAAGAAGTCCTTGAATTACCTGAAGGTACTTATGAACTACAAGATATTAGCGATTATTTAAAATCGGAAATAAAAGATTGTTCAATAAATGTACGATGTAATAACAATACTCTAAAAACTTTGATATTCTGTACTAAAGATATCGATTTTACTAAAGAAGGGACTTTTAGGAGATTATTAGGGTTTAAGAAGCAGATATTGAAAGCAAATAAATGGCATGTGTCCGAGTTACCAGTCAACATTTTACCTACGACCGTGATCAGGATAGAATGTGATATTGTAAGTGGTTCGTACATAAATGGTAATCCTAGTCACATAGTACACGAATTCGCCCTCAACGTGCCCCCGGGATACAGAATTATAGAAATTCCGAAAAACGCCATATACTTTCCAATCAACCAAAACAGCATAAGCAGTATACATATCAGGCTATTAGATATAAACAATCGCTTAATAAACTTACGTGGTGAGGAAGTGCAGCTATATTTACATCTTAGAAAAAATGATTGACTACAATAAATATGTGCCTCAACAAATGGGAAATGCCAGTTCTACTAAAACAATCAAGCAAATAAGACCTCGGTCAAAGAAAAAAATAAAATTAACGCGAGCCAATAAGGAATTTCTTAAAACGATCGGTTTGCTATAATGAATATCTTAGATGTTTTATCTGCTCCAACTTACGACAACACTGTTGAGGGAATCGAATTTCATTCTTACAAACCCTACATAACAAGCTTCAACAGGAACGATGAAATCCGCATACCTATTAATCAACAGGATCTGTATATACTACCTTCAGCGAGCACTTTGTATTTGGAAGGAACTATAATCGTTAGCAAAAAAGATCCAAAAGAAAAAGCGAGTAGCGTTTCTTTAACAAATAATTTTCTACTCTACTTGTTTCAAGATATTCGATACGAATTAAATGGAGTCGAAATTGATAAAATAAAAAACGCTGGTGTGACTACTACGATGAAATCATTTGTGTCAATGAATGAGAGTGAGTCAAAGATATCTTATGCATGGGGTTGGAATATCGATGGCACAAAAAATATTAATGGAGGTAGTTTTTCTGCTTCTATACCACTTTGTAATATTCTCGGGTTTGCAGAAGATTTTAAGAAAGTAGTGATAAATAGTAGACATGAATTGATATTGTTACGAAGCAATACTAACCTGAACGCGGTAAAACTGAATACTGGTGAAGTTGTAGATGATGTTCAGATAAATAAAATTGTTTGGCGTGTACCGCACGTTAAAGTGTCCGACAAAGAGAAAATAAGCTTGCTAAAACTGTTAGAGAAAGACCGACCGCTCCAGATGATTTTTAGAAATTGGGATCTGTACGAATATCCTACTTTACCTAAAACAACTAAACATACTTGGTCTATTAAAACATCATCACAAATAGAGAAACCGAGATATGTTATTATTGGTTTACAGACAAATAGAAAAAACAATGCAAGTTCTGATATGTCTCTGTTCGATCACTGTCATATTCGTGACGTTAGAGTATACCTCAATTCAAACTACTTCCCATATGAAAATCTGAATGTGAATTTTGCTAATAACCGAATTGCTTTATTATACGAACAATACACTAGATTCCAGCAGTCATATTACGGTCGTCGCGCGGAACCTTTATTAAGCGAAAAACAATTTAAAGACTTGGCACCCCTCTTTGTTATTGACTGCTCCAGGCAAGCAGATAACTTGAAGGCAGGTCCGGTTGTGGATGTAAGAGTGGAAATTGAAACTGATTTGGAGATACCTGATCAAACTTCTGCATACTGTCTTATATTGAATGATTGTATAATCGAGTATAAGCCGCTCAGTAATACTGTGAGAAAAATATCATGAATCCGAATACTCTCATAGTAGATGTTCAGGGGTTTAAAGATCTATGTAATAATTTTATAATAAAGGAATTAGCTTTTGCTAGTCGCGATTATACGCAGTCATTTTTAATAAAACCACCATATATGTTTAAATACTTAACAAGTGATGAAAAAAGACAAGTTAAATGGTTGGAAAGGAACAGAGGTATTTATTGGAATGAAGGTTATATCGACTACAGAGAATTCCAACGTATAATCGTTCCATATCTAGAAAATAAGGAAATCGTTGTAAACGGTTTGGAGAAAGTGAAATGGATTAAGGAACTTTGTGAGAATTGTAATGTGTCTGACCTCAGTGAAAAAAACTGCCCTAGTTTCTCTGTGTTGTATAACAAGTACTGTGATGAAAAAAATAATTTAAATTGTACTAAACACTTAAAGATGTGTGCCTTAAAAAATGTGTTGTGTATTAAAAAACATTTGAATTTGTAAAGAAAAGTGTTTTTCAGTTTTAAGTAAATAAAAACTCATGTAATCTTAAAAATGTGTTTATTTAAATAGTTTACCTGCTACAATAAAAATAATTAAATTAAAAGAATAAACCAAAAATAACTTTAATTACCTAACCACAGTTACAACATTAATTACAAATAATATTAATAAACACAAAACCCTGAAAAATATTAAAAATCACTATCAATCAAAGATTTTGATATTTTTTTAACTAACGATTCCGTATCGTCCATAACACTATCAATAGCGTCTTTAACGATGTATTGTGCATTTATTATCACGTTCTCACTATCACTATCACTGTCACTGGTATTGTTATTGCAGAGATCGATAACTGATATTTTTATCAGTTTTATCCCACGTCGATGCAGTTTACTCATCACGAAAGATTTTGTAGGTTGTTTCTTAAGAGAAGGCTTTTCTCGACGTTGTCGTTTGGATTTTTTTCCCTTCGTAAGTTGACTGCAGTGCGCGGGTTCATTGTAAATCATCTCAGATAGTCCTTCGTAAGGATCCTGAGCGTACTGGCTGAATACAATTTCAGAATCAGTAATCTGAAAAAAAATATAAGAAAATTATTAGCATCTATTAAAAAAAATGAAAAACCAAATAAATAAATATTAAATAATTATTTTACTCACCGATGACATGATAATGATGCACACTGATAGATCAAATATCTCTTATTTTATTGTACAAGTACTCGAGACAGATAATATTTCATAAACAGCTTAAAGGTAGCTAATTAGGTAAATATATAGTTAATACCCTGACAGGAAACGAGTATTGCGACATTATAAGTTAAGGTCTGTTCACATAGACCTAATTGTTATACGGCGATGGTTTTCATTATAATGACAAAGCAGGTTATGCTCGTAATACATTTTATTGAAAATAAATCTTATCTACATAAGAATAAAAGCGAAATACCACTGATAACAAAGCCTTTCAATTGTTGATTTAAAGCGTGTATGAACTTGATCAATGAACAAATAGCAGGCTTGCATTTTTAGTGTCATTGACATGCAGTATATCATATTTCGTTATTGTAAACTAGTATCGCCCTGTGACGTTACCTGCGAATTATTGATATGAACCTAATTCGCTTATAATTTTATTAGTTAGCAATATTTAAACAGTGTATTGACAAATAAAACAATGTAAATTAATAATTTACTTTATTTAATAACAATAATTACACTTATGTACTTATAAGCTATAGATACAGAATAGTTATTATACATAATTATGTTATACTAGGTTATCATTAACAAATATAATTGTTGAGAATGTTTTTATTGCTATTTATTCTAGTTACTATGCACTAAAATTCTCGTACGTATAATTAAAACGAAGAATTACATACACATTTTTAATTAACCAATGCTGTTCTAACATACACATAGGTACATTTTTATTTTAAAAATGAGCAATGACCCCAAGCTTGGGTTGCGATTTTACAATTAGATATCGCGCGTTTATCATCATTGTTAGATAGAGCAATTTTGTTTACACTTTGCGTAAATATTTCGTGTTTAATGGATTTAAACACAATGTTTTGCCTACGAATGACTTCACTATTAAATAAAACGTTTTCGTAATCTGTGATACTTAGATCACGAATAACACAAGATTTAACTCCTTTTGCTTTTTTAATTATTTTGTCCTCTGTTTTTATTGAATAAAGTTTAGATCTTAAACCAACGAAATCTGTTATAACTTTTCCTCCCATTTCATCTTTGAAAAGACCCGGAATTTTTTTATTCATTTGAGGTAACAGAAATTGATTTTCTACATTATAATTACTGGTGTCGAAGTATTGCAGTAACTGATGTTTTATATCGTGATAAAAATCATTAGTGATTATTTCGTAAACAAAAGAATCTGTGTCTGTATAACATAATTTCACTCTTCCCTTATACATAGGTTTAATTATATTATAGTGAAAGTGGTACATGTGTGATTTAGACAGTTCTAAAACGGTGAAACCAATATATATAGGCTTGTCTAAAATTATCTGATCTGGATTCATTTGTATCGTTACTAAGTTCTCGGAAAGAATTGATGCGCTATGAAAATAGGGGTTGTTCACGAGTCTCTCAGCGTAGGAAGACTTTTTGGTTTTGTTATTCGTATCGTTCCACTGATTAACCAAATGAACAGACACTCTGTTTTCTGTGTTTTCCAAGGTTTTTCCGAAAACGCTATTATTTAACAACTTGAAGAAATCTTGTTCAAATGTACTGGTTGCCTTTTGTCGTAGTTGTGTATTTAATTCAATGTATTGCTTTAAATAGGGACTTTGTCTAAATGTGATGACTCTATGAATTTTGCGTAGTATCAAACCGTGCTCCAAACATTTTTTTAAATGCACATAATGAATCACATAGTTATATTTATTATATAGATTTGAAACCAGTTTTTTAGTTTTACCTCCAGGTGGTATGCATTTTTCAGGACAAAAAGGTAAGTCATTATGTTCGCCGTGTAAGGATTCTGGGTAAAGCAGATCGACTTCTAGTATGAAACCCCATTTCGCATTATCATCAATACATTCAACATGTAATTGGTTTATTTCATTTTGATTTAAAAATCTAAAATCTGAATAGGGTAAATATTGACACATACTGTAACCGTAAAGGTTATTGCAGTCCAAATAAACTATAAAACATTGTGGTTTTGAAGCATCGCATTTTGATAAATACTTATTATTAGCTTTTGCATAGCGATGGGAGCACATACACAAACCACCTCTAATACCGTTTTGAATCATTCGTACAATAGCTAAGTCAGAAACGAGTTCAAGTTGAACACCTGTTTTCAGTAGCATTGCGTCAAATGATAAACTAGGTGCGGTTATGTAAAACGCAGGGTCCAGTTTATAATGCTGTTTACAAGTTTTTCGAAAATTCTGGAATATATCAGTTAGTAACAGAACATCTGTTTTCAAATATAAATCAGTATATTCACCTAAATCTTTTATATTGAATTCATTCCAAACCAAACAAGCATGTTTATAATCTTCATCTGAAATAGCTTGGTTAGTTAGAACGCTGAAAAAATGTCGCCTCGATGGTAACTTGGTTTCTTCGTAACATTTCCAGTTAGTCATATAATCATAAGGGTACACCCCCTTCCTTGTAAGCAAATTAAATTGATCATTGTTAGGAAAATGAGAACGTAGAGTGATGAAATCATCATTATGCATAGTTTTCGCAAGTTTGTCTAAGCTAGCTCCTAAAAAATTGAAGGAATCTAGAAATCGTAATTGAACGTATTCATTATCGGCAATCTGAATGAATTTGGAAAACGAAATATATTTTTCTTTAGTCTTTGGAATAATTGTTAACTTTCCTGGCATTTCACCTAATTTCCGTATAAATAAATGACAATCGTATCCTGATAAGTTATGGAAAAATATCGGTATGAATTTAGGTATTTTATACTGTAGATTACAATGTCTATGAGCGGCGCCACGGTATCGTCCTGTTATATGACAATGATCTCTAACTTTATTAGTCCAAAGTAGGTTTTCACATATATAACATTTATAAGCTTGTTGAAAATCTTGCGCGTCGTCTTCTGTAAATGTCATGACCTGGGTTTCGGTTAATATTTGGTAATTTTTTTTAACATCAGCATAAAGAAATTCTATAAATTTTGAAACACAGTCAAAACCGCGATAACTTTTAAATACCTCATTATTAAAAGTGTAATTTAACGAAGAAACAATGTTATAGGCGAATGCTACAGGCACGTGTCGTTGTAAAAATGATGTATTAGCAGTATCGGGTTCACTAACGGATGTTGGTTCCAGCAATGTTTCGAAATCAGCGTATATGGCGAATGGAATATTTTGTTTCCTATCATAATTTTTAAACTGTAATACGGACCCTTTTTCAGGTAAAATAGTTACGATTCCTCCACATAGATGATCATCGATTTGTTTAGGAGTAGGAAAGAACAATAGGCAACTTTCGCAAAAATATAATTTACTATGATGTTTCGTGATTTGGGTTTTAACAAGACGAGGCAAATCTTTGATGAGACAATAATGGGATGAACTATCATTTTCTAAGAACAATAGATGAATACTCTTTGATTTATTCTTACACGATTCAGGTCTGTACAGAGGACCTGTTATCAGCTTATTGTTTTTTAAACCGTATACGTATATATTTATAGATGGGTTATTTCTTTCAAAAATAACTATGTCTGAAAAAGTCATGGGAAAAGAAATATCCTTAACAATCAAAACATCGCGAAAGTGAGGATAAGATGTTACCCGCTCTGGATGTCGATTTGTTGGGTACAAGGCAGCCACAACGCACCACAAAAAACAATAATTATCATTATTGTGAATATTTAAACACGCCTTTTTGTTTTTTATAAACTTAGGTAAATCTATAAAATAAGATCCACCGAGCGGCTGATACTTATTGACATTGACTTCTAAATGTAAGTTACTTAAGAATGACCATCCACTGTCTCTCTCCTCAAATTCCTCAATTTTTTTCAATAACAACGTGACAACCGTTTCATAAATAGTATTAAAATCATAATTAAAATGTATGATAAAATTTTTGGTGGCAAAAGATTTAATTTCTTGTAAATCATTTTTGTACAATAGAAATAAAGAAAAAAGTTGAAAATTAATTTTTACTGCGTTATGTTTTTTAAGTGAATCATCGATTAAAGATTTAACCTGTTCGCGAATATTACTAAAAAAGAATTCAGGAAAATTATTTGCTTCATCTTTGGATGCAATAACTCTGTAACTAATAATACGTCCTTTAAACGATGATCGTAAGATTTCAACGTTTTCAAGAATAGGTATAGTACTATTATTTTTGTGTTTATTGGTTCGTAAGTGACTGGTCCAGCAACGACTATCTACATAAACATCGCAAACCGAGCAATGAGGCATTTTGATAAAATTATAAATGTATTAACATAAAAGTACTATAGTTAACTGATAAATAATTCGTTATGAGAATAATTGAAAGGTTAAAAATCTAAAGGATATATTTTAATTGTTAGTATCTTGAACGAAAACACGATATGTGTGCCAAATCTAACAATATAATATTCAAATTACAACAAAGGGTACAAAATGATACTTGAACCCTTTAGATTTTCAACCTTTCAATTGGTTCAGAGCAATAAAATAGGTACCTTAAATACCAATAATTAATGTACTACATGCATCTTGTATTTTTATTCAATTTCCAGCATAGCTCCTTGTTCCGTATTGTCAGCTTTGCAAATAGGAAATGCAAATATTCTGGTGTGATCTCAGTAGAAAAAAATAACCGACAGTCAATCAGATGCTTCCTGAAAATAACATAAAAAATATTTCATTAAGTTTGTACCTCATACTATTTATCTCCTGCTCATTCCTTTAACGCTATGTATCATATTTACCTTTTATTTTCCTAATTATTTACGTTCATTTCCAAACTTCTCAACCAGACTTCTTAACGTAATGCAGTGTAATATCTTGAATTGTTTGGAAACAGCTTCGTGGGATTCCAAAGTTTTTCAAAATCGAATTCTGAAAATTATTTAAAATCGATAAGTACTATATAACGTTATATTATAATATTACCTGTTTATCACTCATTAAAAATGTAAGTAGGTATACCTTTTATTTTCCTCAAATAATTGATAATGATTTCGCTTTGTATTTAACTAGCGGCAATGCAGACCAAACTTCAAAACACAATTCGATGTAAATAACGCTTCCTGAAAGAAAAAACACATATAATTTAATTAAGTAGATACTTTAAATGTAATACGCTTAACACACGTGATAAAATGTTAATATTTACCTTTATTTTCCTAAATTAATAAGGAACGTTATTTATTTCGCGTTAATAAATCAGTCAACCAGCACCGCACCGTTGCTTTATGATAATGAAAGCCTATATTTTAGAATATTTGGCTTTTAAACGAAACAATTTTGTCGATAGTCAATAGGTAGGTACTTAATAAGTCATATGAACCTGTTATTAACAATAATCATACAACCTTTTTCCAATAAAGTAACCATTTCATATTTGAATATTACAAGCAATACTTATTCAACAGTTTTATTGGACTTTAGTCAACCTTCATATTTTTCTGGTCAACAAAGTCTATTCGCATAAATCAGCGATATTAGGTAAGGATGGCACGCATACACATTTGCCTTATTGATGTAAATATCGTTGTTTGCTTATTAATAATATAGTTTAGTTTGTCAGCCCTATGTTTTTTCGCTGCATCAACAATCGATACTGTTTGTGTCGAAACTGTTTGTGATCTAATTCCTTACTCTTCATTTTTACGTTGATACACTACGTACAAGAAAAATAGTCGATTTATTTCACTATAACTAGTGGTTTGCAACAACTTTGTAATACAGTAGGATTATCACACGATTTCGTTTTTAAACATCATGTTTTCGAAGACTTAGATACAGTCGAATTTAAGTATTCAAGTGTGGATACCGTACTCGAAGTACTATTTCATTAGTATACAACTATCGGTTGTTGTTACTTTCGGTGTTGATTGCTGACCTGCTGCCGCCCGCTGACATCTTCCACTCCGCCTGCCGTCACCAACTCATCAAGCTATCTTCTCAAGAAAACGACTGTTGATTGAAAAAATGTAAGTATTATAAGTAATGTAAGTGTAATAAGTTTTACTGTGTACTATCTTTCTCTTTACTTGTCTAAATTGTTGTGTTGTCCTTCATAAGGTCAATCTCCTAGACCACGATGAGACCGTGACCGTGATTTTTTATTAAATGTTATTACGTTTATATTTCAGGTCCGAATCTGAGTGCGAGGTCTATCACCCAACTGCGGTCATTGAAAAGAAAACTACACACACACGCAAGCAGCCTGCCGCCAACAACAACAGCAAGCGCAAGTCAGGATCATCAACGAATTTATTACAACCAAGGTAGGTACCTCATCAAAATTTGTTGTAAAACAATGTTGAGTTTTCGCCTAGATAATCAGATAAGAAGTGCGAGCGTTCAAATAATTTTAAAATTTAGCTTCGAGCACACATGATATATTTATCATCGGCGATTGATGATTTTATGACTGGCATTGTTACTAGGTTTATAGTGTTTAATGACTTGTTGCGTTCGATCGCTTCGATGCTGCATCGCGTTAGCTAACTGCGTTCAGTTGCTACTTCAAGCGTTCAAATGGCGACATGACTGCCGTGACTAGATTTTGTTTGTGTGCTGATTGAGGCGTTGGAGCTTCCGATAAGCTACTATTGGTCACTGATGTTAAAAGTAGCAAGACTGGTTTGACCCTAAATAAATTATTTTCAGAGACATTTGATTTAAGTAAGAAATAATGTAATTAACCATTTTGTTTTCTATGTTGTTTCAGTAAGAAAACAAAGACCAGTCCTATCGATGTATTCGGAGTCAGTCGGAACAATGAAACTGATACAGAGCTCAACGGTGGGTCATCGAGCAACCAATCGGTTTTATCATCGTTCTTCGTAAACCGGGTGGCTAATGGCAGCGAGCAACGAACTGCAAACACCGACGGCGAATACTATGTCGATTGTAAAGTTTACAAAACAAGTGATGCTCGTGACACTGATTCCATGATGTTATGGAAGAAGGCACTTGTTCGTATTAAGTTCCAAACCGATACGGATACATCGCAGTGGCGTAAATTGCAAGATTTCGTACGTTCGGTTGACAAATTGTTTGAAGAACCTCCAAGATTTTATAAAGATAAATAAAATAATTAAAAGACCTTTGTTTTGTTTTATTAAATGAAATGAGGTGAGCGTTAAAAATCTGTCTTAGCAATCAATTAATCCGTAAACGATGACAAAATACACACAACACAACACACAACAAACTAAACACTTTTTGGTTCAAAAGGTTTAAATGTATACAAGACAGTCGAGTCGATCGTATATTATTGGGCATTCTGTCCCAACAGAGCGTAGGCGAACTTGTTCGACTGCGCGACAGGTGGGACAGAATGCCCAATAATATACTACTTTCGTACTTTTTAACTTGCACAGAAGATGCAAGCTCAACCCAACATCGTTGAAAACCTACCAGATGCGAGGTGCTAAAATTTCATGTTCTTGCTGCGCTCGCTCTTGCAAGATTCGCATTTCAAATCTACTTACTTATTCCTATTTCTGTATTAATGATAACTTAATTTTTTGAGCTCACTTCGATCGCTTTTGTATCATCCGCATTTTACAATTTCTGCATTATGTGAGTTAAAGTTTGACCCTCCTAGATACAATCCTGTCGGTGCCCATGTTTATCTAGGAGCCTATGGCCCCTGCTAACAACAAAGACACCAAAGTGGTCCCTAGTCTAAGAATGGTTGGGAACCACTGAGCTAAACCAATCACAGCCTGCAGCTAACATTAGATTTGCATAGATTATACTTGCAATATCGGGGTTTAGTATGTTCATTCAAACATGATCAAATTATTAATACAATGATGTTCGCTGCCTAAAACTGCATAAATTTGCTGTAATATTGAATCACATCAAACTACTGTAACAGCTTACTGTTCTATGGTAGCAGAGAATACATAAAATAGAAAAAGAAAAGGTATAAATTATACATAACTAGATTTTCCCCATCCACTATCGCGATAAAAAACTTTCTTAAAAAAAAAAAAAAATTACCGTGTTCCAAAACACTAAAAAGTGGAAAATAACTTAACTTTCGGAAATCGGTGACTTTTGTTTGTTTCCAAGCTTTTTACCCTTTTTAGTTATATCACACACAAATCCTTGTCAAGTATCAGAATTATATTAGTATTAGCATATCATCCACATAGACGAAGATGATAAAATGCATATTAGGTCCAGTCGAAAACCTACCATAAACATAACCTACCTTATTGTTTTTTAATCTTGGACTTCTGAATCTTTTTACACTATGGTTAGTGTATACTTTCGTTAACTTAGCGACCTAAATCTAGTTTTATCGTTTTAATAAAAGGTTTTTAAGTCTCACTTAGGTATGTTTGCGTTTTGCCTTTAAGCTAAATTATTTTGGATACCGTTCTAAGTTTGAGGTTTTCAGACCAATATTATGTAGAGCCAGTGGCGTAGCGTGCCTTGGCGGGGGGTATAAAAATTTGTTTAAGGGCCCTTAGGAAGGGTTAAGATTTCTCACAAAAGAAAAAAAATGTTTGCATAAAATTAAAAGAAATATTTCTTTTAATTTTATGCAAACATTTTTTTTGGTTCTTCATTTTAAGGTTCTTCATCATAATTATCTATCTGTCACTTTTTCCAAAATGTTTACAAACAATTCAAATTAATATACACTCTTCTTGCCTTTTTTTCGGAAAACTAATTTATTAGATAACTAGCTGACCCGCGCAACTTCGTCTGCGTCACATGAGAGAGAGGGTCAGAGAGAGTGTGAGACCTTAAAAGATAGACATTATTATGCTATTGCGGATTTTATGTTGAACTTTTTAAGAGGAAAGTTCCCTAATACATGATTGTTGCGTAACTTTAACCGTTTATGCAGCGCTCGCAACGAAAGTTCTCAAAAGAATTTTTTTTTCCCGTTTTTGCAACATTTGTCATTGATGCTTCGCTCCTATTAGTTACTAAATTTACATCATCACGCTACTGCGTGAGTTGTCGCTAAAGCTTGGTAGTAAAACTACCTCGTATATAATGGGTCATTTTAGGCCCCGACTTACGAACAGTAAGTCGTGGGTTCGAACCCAGGCAGGCTACATGGAGACATGGAGAGAGCGACTGTCGCAACCCCGTGCAGGGCACGCCACAATAGTGGCGATAAGTCCCCTCTTTGAGGAGTGGCTTGAGAGACGCCACGGTGTCCTCACCTTCCGCTTGACGCAGGTCCTCACCGGACACGGCTGTTTCGGGAGGTACCTGTACCGAATCGGGCGGGACGAAACGCCCGGGTGTTTCCACTGCGAGGATCGACAGGAGGACACGGTGGAGCACACGGTGGTGTGCCCCGCGTGGGCGGAGCACCGCCGTGTTCTCGAAGCGGCGATTGGCGGCGGCAACCTCTCGCGTCCGGCCCTGGCTCAAGCCATGGTCCGGAGCGAGACGCAATGGGACACCGTCACCTCCTTCTGCGAAGCAGTAATGCTAGAAAAGGAGGTGGCGGAACGGGAGAGGGAGAGAACCTCTCAGCGTCCCGGCCGCCACGGAAGACAACCCGGGCGTCGCAAGGGCCGATGCTTGCCGGGGTTGCGGGACTGTTCGAAAGAGATACCGTGGCCACGGAACACAAAGGGCGATAAAGGAACATGGATGGGTTTTAGTCAGTAAAAGTCTGACACTCCCTCCTGCTCCGCCCAGAGCGGGAGGAGTCATTTGATGATTTCCCATCCGAAAAAGAAAAAGAAAAAAAAAACATTGTGTAATTTATTTCATCACCGCGGCTGCTCTCAAAACGGTGAAGGAAAACATCAATCCGCACTGGGCCCGGGTGGTGGATTATAGCCCATTCCTTCTCACAGAGAGTAGGCCTGTGTCCCAGCAGTGGGAACATTAATAGGTTGATGATGATGATGATGATGACTATAAAGCTGGTCAGTCTATTTAAAAGTTATCTGGTGAGCACATTTTTAGTTATTAACCATTAAAAGCACAATAGATGTCGCTGCATCGTACATTTGATGATTATTTCTTCTTGAACACTTGAAATTCGTATATCTTCTGATAGAATTAACCGATTACGATGAAACAAAAACTAAATAATACCTCAAGATACGCACAATTTTTATGTATAAAAGTCATCTGTATTGGTTTCGTATATTTTACGTGATGCGTTATCATCGAAACAGACAAACAGACAAACAGATAAACAGACAAACAGACAAAAATTCCAAAAATGCTGGAAATGAATTCTGTTGGTTATCCTTTCACACTCTGGCAATTTTTTTTTAAAATATTTTCGATGTACAAAAACTATTTTTCTACAGATTTATTATATGTAAAGATTTATTGCTGATGATGACTTTTTGGCTTTTTCTAAAGTTTCTGCCTCTATGGACAATAGTGTAAACGGGTAAAATTTCATAAGTCAATGGTAAAATCCCGCAGCCCGCGATAACCGATGTAGGGTGTTGCCAACTTTTGAACGCACGCTTTACGCGAAAAAAAAAGAAATAGCTTTTTTTGGCTTTTGTCATTTCTGAAAAAAAAAATATTGGGAAGTTTTTATAAATTTTTGCTTACGCACGTTGTAGCTACGCCCCTGTGTATAGCTCACGTACTTTACGAGGTTACACTTTTTCAATCTTTCTTTTTGTACCTTCTTCATCGATGCATGAATTGTAAAAGTCGCATTTATACTTGCACGGATTTTAAACCCACATCTTCGTGCACGAGAGGCGTAGATATTAACCTCTGGACCCGGTCAAGACCCATCACGATATTTTGATGAAATCATCATCATTATCATTCTTCTGCTCTTATTCTGATTTATCTGGGTTCAGCGCTCCATTTCTTTCTCTTCCACACTTCTCTATTACTCGTCTCATCAGACACCTCTTTTCTCGCCATATAGAAAGAAAGAAAGAAAACGTATTTATTTGGCTTTAGCCGCTAGTGCACACAACACAATAAGAATAAAATAAGAAACTTAAAACTAGGTATACAATAAAAAAAAATTAAAATAAACGGAAAAAAAGAAGAGAAATAATATTGTGTGTCTCACGGCTGCGCTAAATAGGCCCAGTTCAGCAAACTGCTGAGCAGCTAGTGCCCGACGCTGGTTTTCAACTGGACCTGAGATGGTGATGTCACGGACATAAAACAGTTTTATGCTGCACAAAGATCATCCATCCATAGGTACCATCTTTCACAAAGACCATCCATCGTTTCTTTGGTCTTCCTCTACTCTTATAGCCATCTACACACTCAACATTTTCCTCACTACATTTTCCGTAGTTTGATGAAATCAAATACATTAAAATCATCATACGTACCTAAAATTAGCGCATGATAGAGTAGCGGTGGCCGCGACTTACGAACAGTAAGTCTTGGGTTTGAACCCAGACAGGCGCATTACTTTGTATAATTTATTTCATCACTATACTGCTCTCAAAACGGTGAAGGAAAACATCGTGAGGAAACCGGCATGTCCTAGAACCAAAAATTCGAAGACATGTGACATCTACCAATCCGCACTGGGCCCGCGTGGTGGATTATAGCCCATTCCTTCTCATTGAGAGGAGGCCGTGTCCCAGCAGTGGGAACATTATAGGCTGATGATGATGACCTAAAATTAACTCCCAATTTCCTCTTGTTCCAGTGTAACAATGTGGTCAGCAAAGAAGACAGACAGCAACAACGCCAGCACTCCGTCTGCGGAGGAGGAGATCAAAGTGGTGCTGGTGGGAGACACTCAGTGCGGGAAGACCTCGCTCGTCCAGAGGTTCGTCTCCGACACCTTTATTGAGGTAAGTCTGTCAAGGTTTTATTTTACTTTATCATGTTTTTCATACCTGACGGTTAAAAAAATATACGCATATATGCGCATTATACAGACAAAACGATGCGTCATCTGCGCCCCGTTGATACCTAAAATTGTTGTCTGCGGTCTTTGCAGCTTTAGTAGATCTTCCGAATCACCATGAAGTTTAAAGTGTTAGTCCTGCGCAGACCGTCACTCGCAGCTAACTTCCGAGCCGCCATTATGTTTGAACCAAACTATACAAGCCTTGTTGGACTTTTAGGATTCCGTACCTCGAAGGGCCCAACGAAACCCTTTTTCTAAGGCTCACACAAAAAACGTCGGCATTTTTTGTTCCATATTAATAACGATGATATGGTGCGCAACCCCCAGCGGAACTTACATTCATACAAACCATACTTCTTTATAATATTAGTATAGAAGTATAGATATTCAACTAAAGAAAACATAATCACAGCTTGCTGAGCTTAACTATTTTTTTTTTTGTCTTAAACAAAATTGCCGTTGGTAAAATATTAGCAAATATGGAAGGTGTTACTAAATTATCGCTGATTTACACCTCAACCACATAGACCAGAAACAAAGACCACAGTGAACCACTTAGAAATTAATTTGTTAACCACCCAGAACTAACACGGCAACACAATTATAATTACGTTCAATACAAATGGAGTAATTAACATGTTATTGACAGATGTTTAATTACTATTAAACGAAGATCCTGCCAGTGACGTTTGTGAGATACAGGGAGAGCTCTGTCTGCCTGTGTAATCCGAAATGTAATTATGTCTATCGAATAACTGATGGAGGATCAGTTGCGGAATTGAGAACTAGTGGGCAGACACAGTAACTTATTATCAGGGATAAAGAAGAAAAATAATGAAGAAAGAAAGAAAAAGTTTTAAATGTAGGTAAATACGATTGACATAAGCTATCGAAAGACTTATGTTAATCTAGTAAAAAATTTAATCTCGATACTTACTTCAAGCGTGCAGCTCCATTGTGGCCTTGAAACAATGGTAAATACGGTGAACCCTTTGTTTTCCGGGGCCACGGTATCTCTTTCGAACAGTCCCGCAACCCCAGCAGGCATCGGTCCTTGCGGACCCCTTCCTTTTGCCGACTCTCTTTGAGGCGCGCATGGAACACGAACGCGCCGTCCACACGGCCTATCGTCATGAGACAGCAGGACGGCGAGCTAGCCCATAGCTCTCCGTCCACAAGCCCGCGCCTACGGTGGCCCCCGACACCCGCAGCGTCTCCCGCGGCGGCCGGGACGTGATGTTCTCTACCTTTCACGTTCCGCGACCTCCTTCTCTAGCATGACTGCTTTGCAGAAGGAGGTGACGGCTTTCCATTCCGTCTCGCTCCGGACCATGGATTGAACCAGGTCCGTACTCGATATTAAACCGATATTAAACCGAAGACTGACGTACTTGCGTACGTAACGATGACGATACTACATTTTTATAAAATAACAAAATTTGCAGTATTTTAACTACTTAAGCTAACTAAAGTACAATGTGCGGTTGCGGACCGTACGACCCATTCATGTCACAACTCACTCCATGACACCACACATCCACCCCAACATTCTCATCTCCACTACAATCTTCGCGGTCGAGCTAATCTACCAATTTTCGTTGTGAATTATAAGACCGCGTAACTTCGTCTATGAAAGTTATAAGACTGACACCAAATTAATACAAGTACGAACGACTAATTCTCTTATAAATATCTCGCTCGAGGAACCTGTCACATCTCAATCAACATAATTGCTGATAACACAAGACAGACACAGATTAAATTTCACATACACGCTAATTCTGACAGTTCAGACTGACGCCATGACAGTTTGACATGTTGTTTCAGTAAAATTACGAAGTAAACATGTTTTGAACGATGGAAATGTCGCCATGAAATTGGGGAATTTACTTTTTGTTTGTATTTTTTTGCTTTCTTTAATTCTTTTTGTTTTTTTTTTCTTGGTGATGGAGTGAAGGAAATGTCAATGGGTTGTCAATGTCAAGATTGGTTTGACGTCAATAAGTCAAGTTTGTTTTTTTGGGAAAGCATTTGTTAGTAGAGAGCAGCGGTGGCCCAGTGGTGGCGGTCTCGACTTACGAACAGTTAGTCGTGGGTTCGAACCCAGGCTGGCGCATTACTTTGTGTGATTTATTTCATCACCGCTGCCCTCAAAACGGTGAAGGAAAACATCGTGATGAAACCGGCATGTCCTAGAACCAAAAAATTCGAAGACATGTGACATCTACCAATCCGCAGTGGGCCCGCGTGGTGGATTATAGCCCATTCTCTCTCACAGAGAGGAGGCCTGTGTCCCAGCAGTGGGAACATTAATAGGCTGATGATGATTTGTTAGTAAATATAGATGACAATCGTAGGAAAGCTTTCGTTATTATTATTATTTTATTTAACTTCCCTTGTTAGAGTTAGTTTGTTTGTTAGTAGGTATTGGTCAAAACTTGCAACTGAATTTACCACCAACCGATTGAGCTGAAGTTTTGCTTACACTTTTGGTTCTGAGAACAATACAATACAACTGTTACTCTTAGTCTGCATCATCCCACTGCTGGGCAAAAGGCCTCTCATCACTGGTCACCGATCTTGTCCA
The DNA here is from genome assembly GCA_905147715.2 of Xestia xanthographa. NCBI lineage: Eukaryota > Metazoa > Arthropoda > Insecta > Lepidoptera > Noctuidae > Xestia > Xestia xanthographa. The sequence goes on along the minus strand of LR990660.1, from coordinate 5,868,150 downwards.
GATCGTCCCGCCATCTTCTACGAGGTCTGCCGCAACCATTGAGCTGTTACTACTATGTATAGAGAAGACAGCGCGAACAAAATCTGTGCGCAGTGCGGGGCGTGGGGGGGCGGCTAACCCCGTATATACAACCTGTTTTTTTTTTATATTCCATAACTCCATAATACCAAAGAATCAACTGGCATATGAATTATGTTTCAATCACCCTTTTATTTTTTTTAATTTTTCGTACAAAATAATTCGGCAAAGTCACGATTATTAACGTAAAACACCCTTACGTGAAATATGACAACGTCGCATTTTCTTAGCTTTAAATATGAATGATTGGTTTGAATTAAAATGAATTAAACTTAGATGTATATTTTATAATTATTTATGATTGATGATATCTCCGAAACTATGCATTTTTGGACCACCTATTCTAGGAGTTTTAGTATTATTTTTACCTATAGAATATAACCCTAGAGTTATTGGATATAAAAAAACAGGTTGTATAGATGCTGTGGCGAGCAAGCGACTGAGTGAACTGCAGCCGGCTGACTGCAGTTGAACGGAGCACAGATTTTGTTTGCGCTGTCTTCTCTATACGTAGTAGTAGTAATAGCTCAATGGCCGCAATGCCTTCTAGCTTTGTCAGGGCTGCAGAAACTGTCTATTTTGGCCCACAGCTCATTGGGCATACGGCAGACGTGGCCGTAAGAATATGACACACAAAATATAATTTTCTTTTTCGCCCCTCACACTATAAGTTATAACTAAACTAAAATTGCAATATTCTTTCCCAGACGGCCAGTGTCACGTTTCACACTGCAATATTAGATACTTTTCTCTCTTAAAGTCTCCACACTCCAACATGTGTCATGTTAAACCCCTCTTTTAATAAAACCATCACGTTTACCAAGAAACAGTTTAACACGTCTCATTTGAACGTGAGAATGTGACGGCAAAAAAATAACTTTTGTAGTTAGCTTGCGCCTAAGATAACATCCTGTCGTTAATTTTTCTTAGCGATGTGGAGCTTGAAGATGTTCTAATCTCAGCTAAGAGCGAGCTTGGAAATCCTCATCGAATGCAGAAACATTACTCTTCTTTTGGGTACTGACCCAGTCGGGTTAAAAATAAGGTATGGTCTTAGCAAAGACTGACGAAGAAACACGCGTCTTAAGTTTGTTGGTTTTCTTAATTAAGTAGTCAGCGTACCAATGTGGCTCGCAAAAACGAAAATATGTTAATGGTGTCGATTATGTTGTGCACATACTAAACTTAATTTAGGCTATTGCTATATTTTTTCTCTCTAATAAAACAAGAAAGAGACGAACGTCATTTAGAGCTGTCAAATTTTTTTGGACATAATATTTCTATACAAATGAAGGGTGCACGTAAAACATGTCGACTAAAAACACGGTGAAGCGCAAGGCATAAACTAGTTTGACATCTCTAACTTAGTTCATAGCTATAGCCGTCCTTTTCTCGCACTGCCTTTTAGTAAAAGATAGCAATAGCCTAAATTAAGTTAAGTTTAGTTTGTGCACAACAGAATCGACACCAATATCTGCTCGAGCCAGCCTTTTAGCCAGATTCAGTTGAATACCAGATGGAGCGACTGCTTATCTGACCTCCACTATTCAGTTATTGTGTACAACATCAATTGGGAAGACTGAAGTTTTTCAGTAGGTACCTTTAACGACTATTATAATTTTGTTATTAAACAAGGGCAAGCGTTTTGTAATGGCAATAGGCTCGACCCCTATTAATATGGGGTATTGTGGGTGTATCATTTAGGTAAACCAGCGCTGAGTGTTTTACACCCAGCAAATGCTGAGTTGGTGACCCTTTCGTTATGGGCATGCTCAGCGCAGTTGAGCTGTTTAATTAATTGTTAAGGGCTATATATCCCTCAAATGGCTTCGCATGATCCTCCGTTATGCCTAAAATTCTGCAGCATTAATTTTGAAATAAATATGTAGTAAAGTTGAGGATTAATGCTAAGTCTTATGTGTGACGAAAACACGATTACATAAACTTTTCTCGATAGAAAAAAAATCCAAAGTTACCTCCAAATCGAACAATAAACCGCTGGTATTCAAAATGTACTTCAAATCAATTCCAAGCGATGATAAATACGTTACACCTAAGTTTAACCACCGGTGTGTGGCTGCACCTAGTTCTAGCCGCTATGATGAAGGCTAAACCTAGTTCTAACCGAAGATAAGAGGATACACCTAGGTTTAACCGCATATGGCCGGCTGCATCTAGTTCTAGCCGGCTAAAACTAGGTGTAGCCGCACTTCGGCTATTAGCCGTTATGTATGCGCTGCTCTATTGTGTTGCTGCTGTCCATTAACGAATAAATGATTATTCTATTCTTATTCTATTCTACACCTCTGCATAATCCTTCGAGTATTACAGCCGTGATGTTATGTTAGAAACAACACAGTTCTCATTACTCCGTCAAGGGACATGAACGGAAACAAAAAACAACAAGTCGACGAGAGTTTAACTTCGTCCTAAATAAACATCGCCATGTTCGATGGCGGCCGTAGCCCGTAAGAATCAGCTTTACATGCTTATGAATGACCTACACACATGGCTTAGGGATTTGTTGCATGAATGAGTATTTTTTGTGTATTTGGGACACAGTTTTACGCACTTTATAGAGTGATATTTTAGGGGCTTTGATAGAGGTGTCAATTCTGTTGTACACAAACTAAACTTAATTTAGGCTATTGCTATATTTTTCTCTCTAATAAAACGAGAAAGAGACGGGCGTAATTTAAAGCTGTCAAATTTAGTTGCAACTAATATTTCTATACAAATGAAGGGTGCACGTAAAAACATGTCGACTAAAAACACGGTGAAGCGCAAGGCATAAACTAGTTTGACATCATAATCATAATCATTTATTTGCAATAAGTATAGTACATTATGGTCTTAAAGTTAGTTGAAGTTCCTAATAAATAGTCAGATATAGATGACCATGCAAAATTTTACAACACAACATTCATTAAAGTTATCTTAATAAGAATAGATTAGTCATTAACATTATTTATAAATTCATTAACAGAATAAAATCGTTTTTCCTGTAGCCATAATTTAAACTAAAAAAAAAAAAAAAATTAGTTAGCTCTTTCAAGTCCTTTGGTATTTTATTATATATTAGTCCACACATATTAAAAGAGTTCTTTTTACCCGACTGCGCGTCGCAAAGGAGGGTAATGTGTTTATCAGTCTATGTATGTATGTATGTATGTATGTTTGTTTCTATGTGGCGTTCTAGAGACCAAATGCGTAGGCCGATTTTGATAATTCTTACGTCAATCGATTCGTCTTAACCTTGCGAGTGTCACTAAAGACATAACAGTAATCAAAATTCACCACAGCGACAACCAGACGCCATATTGTCAAAATAAAAAATAAAAAAGTTGATGAACTATGTCAAGTGGGGTGTCGTTGAATAGGTATTTTAAAATCATCTTTAGGTTCCTTTTATCATTTTTCATTATAAATAATAGTTTAGGATATATAACGATTTAAAGTTGTTTAACAAAGCAATCATTCTCGCTAATTCTTACTTATTGATTTAAGTTTTTATTTCAAGTATTAACGATATACAAACAAAAAAACAGTGAAAAAGCATGAAAAACAAATATTTTTGGTAAAAAAATAACTTTTATTCATCGCCAAGTCGCCGAGAAAAAAAAGTTTACCACCAAGCTCGATAGATGGCGTTGTACATTTGATGCACGTTTCTGAATCGCGGTGTTAAGATTCTCCGCGTCTACTAATTGAATTCTTTGTTATGGATTTAAGTTTTCATACTTTACAACTGATTTTAGCTCACAGAGAGAATAGTTAACTGACTTTAGTACACGTACGTAAATTTGAAAATACTTAATTTGGATTCCTATAGTTTTTTGTTATCATCATTACATTTCTGTCACCAAAACTATTACGATTCAACATAATTATGGTCAAAAACCGAAAGATGTATATGTTTCTGATGATCCTAACAAAACTGGAGGAATCGTTAAATATTTAACAATCGGTTTAGGATCACAAGTTATGTTACGAAGAAATTTGAATGTTACCCATGGTCTTGTTAACGGAGCAATGGGTGTTATAAGGACAATTGAGTGGCCAGCTCTTCGGAGGGACCAATTGGAACCCGGAGAATTGCCAAAGGCTGTTTATATAGAATTTGACGACAAAGCAATTAAAAACAATGTTCCTGGAGTAGGAGTCAGAATCGAACCATCGACGACAGAATTCGATGCACTTCGCGGACAGGGTAAAATAGAGCGAAGAATGTTGCCATTGATATTGTACTGGGGTGTAACTGTACACAAGCTCCAAGGAACTACTTTGGACCGAGCTGTGGTTGACTTAAGTTCACGCATTTTTGCTAAAGGTCAAGCATATGTAGCTTTGAGCCGAGTTAGGTCTCTAGAGGGACTAATCATCAGTAGTTTAGACCACCGCAAGTTACTTAATAATCCCCACGATATTAACTCCCTCAATGAAATGACTAGATTGCGAAATTTACCATCTTATAACGAAGTCAATGAATCGTAACTAAAAAGTATAAAATAAAAAATAATAATTTAAAGAAAAACAAAAAACCCGACTGCGTAAAAACTAATTTTAAAAAATACGTGAAAGAATTAACGTAAATAAAAACTAAAAAGAAAGAAACAAGCCCAGTAGTTTAGAATTCTGTTAAGTAATACTAAATAACTACACAATTGAAATAGTTTTATAATCGATACACACATAAAACAAATCATAAATTCTAATGCAGAACAGAACGACTCACAGTCGGGGCCCATTTAAATTTTACCAATCAAATCTTCCCAAGGGGCCCCGACTGTGAGTCGTTCTGTTCTGCATTAGAATTTATGATTTGTTTTATGTGTGTATCGATTATAAAACTATTTCAATTGTGTAGTTATTTAGTATTACTTAACAGAATTCTAAACTACTGGGCTTGTTTCTTTCTTTTTAGTTTTTATTTACGTTAATTCTTTCACGTATTTTTTAAAATTAGTTTTTACGCAGTCGGGTTTTTTGTTTTTCTTTAAATTATTATTTTGTATTGTATAGAGAAGTCTTTGGCGCTTTAGGCAGAACTATTCTATCTGGATCTCTTACTTTTCGAGGGAAACGGTCTTCAGCCTTTTTAAACAAGTCAAAGTGCTGTCGAACAAATTTAGCGCATTCTAAAATGTACATACTGGGTAATGTAAGAAGCTTTAATTTTTGGAATAGTGGTTTACAGGATTCCCATGGTGGAATGCCACAAATGGTTCTGATGCATTTTTTTTGTACCCTGAAGGCTTTATCCACATCTATTGAGTTACCCCATAGAATGAGGCCATATTGTAAAGTCGATGCAACACAGCCGTGATACGCAGACAGCATAGTACTTAGCGACGAGGTCTTTCGCAGTGTGTAGAGAACGTAAACGGATTTGTTTAATTTGTTGCAAACTTTTTCTACGTGCTGTTTCCAGGAGAAGTGGCCATCCAGTGCTACTCCCAGAAAAGTGGTTTCCTCTGTCTCTAATAGAGGTGGTCCGTTATAATTAATGTCAAGTTTATCCCGTTTGCGACCATATGACCTGAATTGAAAGATTTTTGTTTTATTAATATTTACATGCAAATTATTATAGTTTAGCCAAGAAATTATTGATTCAATTGTATTAATAATGTCAATTTTGTGATTATTTATGTCAGCTTTAATTGGTGATGTCAATATAATAGAAATGTCATCTGCAAATAATGTGCATGGATTGGGTGTGTGTTCAGGGAGTTCATTAATATATAACAAGAATAAAGGGGGACCCAAAACGCTTCCTTGTGGTACACCTGAGTTGTTGCATTTTGAAAGGGATCTTATTCCCTGTAGTTCTTTATTTCTACCCATACTTAAAATTCCAACACATTGCTTTCTGCCCACTAGGTAAGTTTCAAGCCAGCTAAGGGCTGGTCCTCGAATGCCATATCGTTCCAACTTTGAAAGCAATAATCTATGAGACACAAAATCAAAAGCTTTCGACATATCGAAAAAGATTACGGATACACGTTTCCCCATGTCTACTTCATCAATAATATTTTTTACAAGATTGAAGCATGCAAGAGTGGTCGATTTCCGTTTTTGAAACCCGTATTGTTCTTGCTTCAGAATTTGATGTTATCCGATAAATTCCATGAGCCGGTATTGCATAGCTTTTTCAAAAACTTTAGAAAAGATTGGTATAAGACTAACAGGTCTATAATTATCTGCTTTCGAGCTATCGCCTTTTTTATGAAGAGGCTTAACAATAACAGTCTTTAATAACTCTGGGAAGCAGCCTTCTGAGAACGACAAATTAATTAAGTATATCTCTAACTTAGTTCATAGCTATAGCCGTCCTTTTCTCGCACTGCCTTTTAGTAAAAGATAGCAATAGCCTAAATCGAGTTTAGTTTGTGCACAACAGAATCGACACCAATGTATATTCAAATTCTCTTTAGTAGCTTTATGATATCAAATTTAGTTGGAACTAATATTTCTATACAAATGAAGGGTGCATAAAAACATGTCGACTAAAACCACGGTAAAGCGCAAGGCATAAACTAATTTGACATCTCTAACTTAATTCATAGCTATAGCCGTCCTTTTCTCGCACTGCCTTTTAGTAAAAGATAGCAATAGCCTAAATCGAGTTTAGTTTGTGCACAACAGAATCGACACCAATGTACTTATATTCAAATTCTCTTTAGTAGGTAGCTTTATGATGTCAAATCTATCCGTAATAGTAATAGCTCAATGTTTAAATACACGAAAATAGCCTTTACCTATTTCAATCCATTGCCCAATAAACACTGCACAGACAGTGCCCACAATTCGATCACAACCAAAGATTAAACCTCACTTTGTCACCATTAATACGGTTTTAACGATCCCCGGACACTGATTGACACAAAAAAATGGCTGCTTTACATCGATGGCTCGACAAGTACAAATGACTGAATCACGATGCAATCTAACAAATTGGCCAGCATTGGAAAGGTGCTATCGATTTTACGGCCTAACATCACGCGTTGGAAATCACTTACGGCTCGGCTGTCAACCAAGCATTCTGTACATCAAACTAAGTAACTTTACGCAAAAATTATTGCTGGGAAACGACTTTTTTTCGGGTCAAAAATCATGTTTTGTGGTAGAACTCAATGAAACGCACTCAAAACATTGTGCTGATGGATAATTTGAATAGTACGGGGTCGTGGAGGTGTTTAAAGTAAAAATCTTACATTAAAAACGAGTATTTAAAAAAAAAAGTGTAAAAATTTGGAACTTCGACCCCCAATATCTCCGTAACTAGAAGGTTTCCAGGTATGGTGTAGAACAAAAAAAATATCGCAATGACGGGGAGAACAAGTGCCTTTCAGCTTCGGGTGTAAAATAAGAGGTGTTTTACACCCTTTATACTAATATACTTACCTGTTTTAGTTACACTAATATCATTCTCCTCCCCTTCCTAATTTCGGCCGGCGCAGCATGTTTTCTTCTTTCATAGGTACTTCTCCATTGGTCATCATCTTATGTTTTTAACACCCTAGCAAAAAAGAGGGGTGTTATAAGTTTGAAGTGTGTATCTGTGTGTCTGTCTATGGCATCATAGATCCTGAACGGATGAACCTTTTTTGTTTGAAAGGTGTCATAATACTAACACCAGTCGCTCCTTCAAGGCGTTGTAGAATTTCAGACTTTCAGCTAACCTAGGAACTCGAATCTCGATTCTATGATATTGGGAGTTATGATAATATTTTACAGGTACTTTTAATATTTTAACTATTTAAAAACAAGTCGTTTTTAAATAGTTAAAATATTAAAAGTAACCGCAGGTAAAAATCTATTAAGGTAAGGAAATTGGATTTTTTCTTAAGTTTTTTTTTCAATTTACCGGTCAGGCTTTATGTCTGGCTGTATGCAAAATCCCACCTGGACACGAGTTACCATGGCTGACCTGGAAGTCTTTAAATAGACTCCGGATGCAGGTTCGCCGAAGCAAGGAAAATCTGTTCAGGTGGAGATTCATAGATGACTCTGCCTCACAAACCTATTACGTATCTCTGTCGACAGCTCGAAATTATAGCAATTGGGCTCAGTGTCCATCAAATAACTGTCAAAAGGTTAGTTTCGTATTATGTATGACCAGTCGCGATCAAATATGACGTCATCGGTGCCCATCGTGGCTGATAGTCACCGTAACTCATTTTGACATACGCTTTCTTATCGATTCTTATAATATTGCGATTATGTAAGCATAGTGGACATCCCATTGATGACAACTGAGTTAGAAGTGGCTTTCGTGAAAGACGTTACACCGTACCCGGGCTGTTAGTCACCGTAAAGTGATATCCACTCTGTGTAATACGTAATACCAATATTTTGAAATTCTCGGTTGTGATCAAAGTTCGGTGAACTACCGAAGCTTGATAGTCACTGGAGATCAAAAAGATACGTAATAGCCATACTGGAGTGTAAATGTGGTGTTGCCCCACAAACGATGGGACACTTGCTATCATGACTGTCCTGCAGGCCTAGCCAAGTTACAAACGTTTCGTATCGATTCTCTTTCTACAATCGTAAGCACCTCGGCGTAAGCGATTGTAGAAAGCGCTAAATTGGTAGCCAAGTTGACACGACTGAGTCGATCGCTCGTTCTCTAATGTCTGTAGAAAAAACCTACACTTTAGTCTATGGTGAGCGTTTCTACCAAAGAGTTTATCGATCAACATTGTAGAAACAATAACATTCTATTCTATCAATTTGAACAATGTAAACTTGTCTACGAATTTTCTATTCGTTTGTGTTGATCACGTGATTTAACGTTGAGATGATGTCATGTCCATTCATTTGAATAGTTTTCTACTAGCGCAGCGTTAACGATTGTAGATTGTCAACTTGGCTAGGGGTGCTGTTGTTTGCTCATCACAGGAGCTGATGGCCGCTACTGAAAGTGACAAACTCGTCACCGAATTTGGGGCTGATTCAACTTAAATTGTTTTTGACACACGGTGAGAAAAATCGTTCAAAGTTGTTGAAAAACTGGGTAATACTTTTCGGTTTGCGTTTGTGGCCTTTCTTCAACTTCACGCAGTAATATTTTGTTGCCCGTAACAATACCTAAAAAGCATGAAAATTTACCTGATCGATTACCAAAGGGAATTGACCTTCTCGCCTATCGTGGTCGTTCTCATTCTAACCACAGTTTTTTCCAGGGAATTTCCAAAGCACTTTTGTTTGATGGTTGGCAAATTTTTCTACATAAATGGATGGACTTTAGCGAGGGTCTGTATTCAAACTGGCGTATCGCATGAATTTAGAATGGAACCAATCTATCGTCGTATAAAGTTTGTCAGAGCTAGTCGATTTTTTGTTGGTATATCGACGTTTTTTGGTACGACGCTTTAATTTGAAAGCTTTTTATAAGTTACAGAGTCAGGACTGCATCGGTTCCGGAGTTGCGGGACTGTTCGAAAGAGATACCGTGGCCCCGGAACACAAAGGGCGATGAAGGAACATGGATGGGTTTTAGTCAGTAAAAGTCTGACACTCCCTCCTGCTCCACCCAGAGCGGGAGGAGTCATTTGATGATTTCCCATCCGAAAAAAAAATTGCATCGGTTTAGTGGTCGGAACCGCGACTGCTAAGCATAAGGTCCTGGGTTCGATCCTCGGGTCGGGCAAAGTGTTATTTGGGTATATACACCACATATAACTGGGCAAATGTGGGTGTAATAATGAGTACACCTCTGCTTAACCCTTCTGGGATTGCTGGTGTGATGTTATGTTATAATATACACCGTGTTTTTTAGTCGTCTTACAACGGCAGCCCACTTCATGTATCCAATGAGTACTAAACATAAATAAAAAAAAATGCTAATTATATTTGAAAAAATTAAAATAATATAAAAAAATTATTATTATGACGCATGACGTAGTTGAAACACCCTGCTGCGAGCGATAATCTACTCGACTCGTGCGCAGGGTAGTTACACATATACTACCGTTTAACACGTAAATATTATTAACAGAATATTTCATAATTCTAACGTAGGTATCTACTATTTATTTTTCTTTGTAGGTACCTATTGTCCATAAAATAGAAATAATCGCGCCAGAGGTATTTTATGTCAGATACATTGAGTGGACCACCTTTGTAAGACGACTAAAAAGTCACGGTGTTATTTTATATTGCTACAACTACTGTTAATACCGCTAAGCAAAGGTTAAAAATAGAAACCGCCCAAACAGGTACCTATATAAGCCGCAACCTTCAACCCCGCAATAAAACGGTACAATTTGAGTGACCCTCCCCTATCCCACGTAGTGTACAAATAAGTGAGATTTATAGGGGAGATGTGAGCGGAAAGGACTCCGGTGAGCTCCTCCTCACGACACCGGTCGAGAGGACTCGGGAGGTTGCAGGGAGGGTGGATATAGATGACACGGCTTAAGGGATATTCCGCTTGTTGTGCAAGTTGAAATTAATCGTAAATATTTAAAGCAATAGAGTGGAACAACTCAGAAACTGACTCAGCTGATCAGGGGGCCTAAAATAACCACTACAGCAGAACCATAATGGAATATTAATATGAATTACGTTACAATTCGTAAAATGGTCACTAAGTGACAATTCATAATATTAACTGCATCTGTGACCATTTTAAGATTTTTTATGTGATTCATGTTATTATCCTATTAAAAAATTAAAAAGAGTTAAAGCGAGGTTACAGCTTAGGTCCTGCCGGGGCTGCGGGACTGTTCGAAAGAAATACCGTGGCCCCGGAACACAAAGAGCTAAGAAGGAACATGGATGGGTTTTAATCAGTACAAGTCTGATACTCCCTCCCGCTCCGCCCAGAGCGGTCATTTGATGATTAATTCCCATTCGAAAAAATAAAAAATAAATAAACGTTAAAGCTTCTGTAAATTTTTGCTGCTATTCAAACACAACGGTTTTAATGCCAGGGATCCATAAACTACCCTTACTCAATATAAAAATCTTAAATTCATTCACTTACTGCCTGATAAAGCACAATCTAAACAGAGGTCTAGATAAAAGCAAGCATTTTACACACAACGTCGTTATCATCCCTTGTTCAAAAAATGAATATTTGTATGGAAATTATATCGGGCACGCTACTGGTTACGACACAAAAACCTGCCTCGACATAGTTTCACAAAATTTTCATACTCTGCCCAATGTTGAATAGAAATCAATTCTCTGGTCCTAAATATACAAAAATAGACGATCAGCCGACAATTAGAGAGGCGAAATAATATCTCCGACGCAAAGATTTAAATCATAGATAAGCCATATCATCATCATTCTCCATTATTTGGGGTCAGCGCTGCATGTCTTCTTCTACACTTCTACACTAATATTATAAAGAGGAAAGATTTGTATTTTTGTGTGTGTATTATGTTTGTAATAATTACTGCACCGATTTCAAAAATTCTTTCACCATTAAAAAGCTACATTCACCCTGGTGATGGTGCAAGAATTTTTGAAATCGGTTCATTACTTCCGGAGATTACCCCCTACAAATTTAAAAACAAATGTTACCTCTTTATAATATTAGATATAGTATAGATTACTCGTCAGAGGTGACTGCTGAGAAGCAGTCACCTCCTTTCTAGCCAAATCATTCACACAGCCAATCCACACACCACACTCTTATAGCCATCCACATTCATACTCTAAATTATCCCCCTAACACGCCATACCGCACCAAAAAATGTTAACTTTTCTACATTATTTCGTTGACACTGAGATTTGAATACTGTTGTCTCGCTCAATCATACTGCACATCGGATCTATCGTTCCATGCGGGATGTGCGAGCACTCTTCTCTTATATTCTCACTTTTTTGCGCGACCTTGTCCGATGTGGGCACATCTTATGATTTAAATCTATAGTCTCTCTAACGGTTAAACTTTCATTCAAGCACAAAAACGGTGGTCAATACCAATAACGCGATTGATTGAACATTGATCTATCAAGTAGAAAATGGTTAGATTCGTACTAAATATTTGTCGGTTTTCGTGTTACAAATTGCTGGTATCTATTAAAGTGATTTTGATTGTGTTTGTTTGGGATTTGGATCGAAACAGATTATTTCAGAGTTGCATAGAAACATCTTTATTGTTCTTTATGTGAACATCAGAACATTTATATCTACTACATTCTAACATCATCTGGTGATCGCAATCACGAATGCTAAGGAATGAGGTCCCGCTTTCGATTCTGGGGTCGGGAAAATTGTTATTGTATTTTTCTAAATAAAATAAAATATAATAAAATTCCAGACGACATAAAATAATTAAATTTTAGACAATTTAAGAAAAAAAAATTCTTGATTTATAAATGCTATTACACTATTGACGAATAATTACAAAAATATTGAGGTTTGCGCTCTGTTCATCAAACATAAGACCCGTACTGTTTGACCTATGTTAACAAATAAATTAGGATTTGATTTGATTTGATTCTATCAGGAATTTCTCAGAAGCAGCCACGGAGTAGAGATTTGTGGCCGGTTGATGGTAACAGCTTTCCCCCGATTCATCATCATCATCATCCACAGCCCGAAGTCACCCACTGTTGGGTATAGACCTCTCTTTTCTTGTCTCCACGATCCCATGCCAACCTCATCCAGGTTCTTCTCCCGAGGGCAATTAAGTCGTCTGCCCATCTCACCGCCGGACGACCCACGCTTCTTTTGCCAGTTCTAAACAAACACACAAACATCCATCACTAATTCAATATCATCACACTCGCACACACACTGTTAAGGTGTGTGCATAGTAGTGTTAAACATAACACTACTATGCTTCATACACAACACACTACCTTACATAACACTGAACACACAACTGCAAGCAAGATTTTCTTTAGTTTGAAATTAAATCGTAACTTCTTGTTTAATAATATCATGCTTCTGTACCTATTGTTTTTTTTTATTTTTGTTGTAAATTCCCAGTTATAGTAAAATTTTGTATGAATTTGTATTGCTTTGCTGTGAAAGAGCGGGGCTTCCCAACACAGGCATTACTTGCTTAAAGGGAAGCTTCAAACACTAAACATTTTGTAAACTTATGAAGCAATAAACTATTTTGTATTTTGTAGTTTAGATTACATAGGACTTAAACAAAACTGACGAAATGTGGGTGTAGGTATTAGCTACACCTCTGCCTAACCATTCTGGGATTACAGGCGTGGTGTTATCTTTATGTTATTCTAACATAGGATAGTGTAACTTAGGCATCCTTTGTGTTATGTAGTTCTTCAATACTGCTCTCAAAAACGGTGAAGGAAAACCTCGTCCGGAAACCGACCTTCCGTTCTCCAGCCATAGCCTAACCTAGGGGGAAAAATATAATGACCACCAAAAATAACTTTGTGATCACTAACATCTATCACCTAAAATATCAATTGATCACCAAATTTAGTAAATTGTACACCAAATTTTAATGAGGTGGTTGATGACAAACTAGTTTTGCCTAGGCCGACTTGGGGCACCCCGACAGGGGATCAGGGAAAAACCTAATCTATCCGAGATTAGGTTTTTTTTTATAAACCATTCTGGAGTAGGAGCCCCACGAAGCGGGGCTCCGTCGACCGGGTCTCCCTCGACTCGGATGCAAGAGCATAACAGTTCAATTTCTGGTGGTCATAAATACATTTTTGGTTCTAATTTTACGATAAAATGGGGATTAATTTTGGTGATCATTTACTAATTTTGGCAATCAAAGGTGATTTTTTGCCGTTACATTTTGCTAAATCTGGTGGTTCGTTAATTGTATGCCGTTACCTAGGCTGGCAGTATCGACAGAGATAACGACAAAATCGATAACTTTTGATTGCTTATTACTAACGAATAAATTCGGTTGCATGCAATAATGATGCTTGCCAGTAACGCAAGTCTTTACATCCAAGATTCGTTTTTTGGCAGAGTTAACGACAACAGTTAATACGAAATAAGAGTTTATTTATTTATTTATGGCTTTCCAACAACTTATTCAGTAATACACATACAATAAACACAGTAGAATTTTCAGATTACAGTGAACTTGTCAATTGTCCTGGGCTAGCCCTGGGCTAGATTCAAATTCAATCCTAAGCCTAGGTAACATAAAACATCGTCAAACTCTTTACTAAGTTCTAACAAAAATATAGCATAGCATGACCCATATTTTGGCCAAACAAAACACATTTTCCGTAACCATAATAGTATTTTCATCTTAATAAAACTACGTAAGGCATCTTAGCTCATAAATTCTTGTAATATTCTGTATCCCGGGTATCTTTTCTTCGCTGGTTACCCTGGTTACCCAGTATTTTGATAAAGAATCTAAGAGATGTTAGAATAAAAATGTAAAACTAAGTACCCATGAAATGTTACTGAGTAGGGTCATAAAGAGTGACCCGGGGTTGTAAATTATGTTGTTTTTTGTAAAGAAAGATGGTGTTGTTGTTGATGAAAGTGCTAATGTGCGTTGTGTTGATGAACTTACATATAAACATAATATCATGCTTGTATTTCTGAACGGTTAGGCAGAAGTGTACGATAAAGTAAATCTCACATTTTGCCACTATTTTTTACGTATGTAAGTAATAGGGATCAGCCTATATATACGTACAGGTGACTTTTTTATTCCTCTCAAAAAAAAAGGGTATATTAGGTTAACGGAGTACAAGCTTATGGCATAGGTACGTAGTTTTTTTTCTTTCTTCCACAGCTTAGAAAAAAATTGATGCATCATCAAAAAACGCTACAAATTTCAAGTAAACTTTTCATATTAGAACAAAGAATGAGAAATTTTGAAAAAAATATCGAATTTCAAATCATACGCAATTCGCGTAAGTACCTACCTATGATTTTAATTTCGAATGATTTTGAATTTTATTTTATCGAAAAAAAAAAATAACAATGCCAGTTGCTTCTACTCCGTTCACCTATTACACTCATTTTTTTGGAAAGGGATAAAAAAGTCACCTGTATAAATAGGGAAAAAAACATATTCCTCTCGTCGAGCAAAGTCAAGAGGTCTTGCCCATCGGGATCTCATGGCGACATGGAGAGAGCGACTGTCGCAACCCCGTGCAGGGCACGCCACGATAGTGGCGATAAGTCCCCTCTTTGAGGAGTGGCTTGAGAGACGCCACGGCGTCCTCACCTTCCGCCTGACGCAGGTCCTCACCGGACACGGAGTGTTCGGGAGGTTCCTGCACCGAATCGGGCGGGAGGAAACGCCCGGGTGCTTCCATTGTGAGGATCGACCGGAGGACACGGTGGAACACACGGTGGAGGTGTGCCCCGCGTGGGCGGAGCACCGCCGTGTCCTCGAAGCGGCGATTGGCGGCGGCGACCTCTCGCGTCCGGCCCTGGTGCAAGCCATGGTCCGGAGCGAGACGAAATGGGACGCCGTCACCTCCTTCTGCGAAGCAGTAATGCTAGAGAAGGAGGTGGCGGAACGTGAGAGGGAGCGAACCTCTCAACGTCCCGGCCGCCGCGGGAGACGCCCCGGGCGTCGGGGGCCACCACCGCGTGGCCCCCGGCCACCTTAGGCGCGGGCCTGTGGACGGTGGGCTATGGGCTAGCTCGCCGTCCGTCCGTCTCATGACGACAGGCCGTGTCGACGGCGCGTTCGTGTTCCACGCGCGCCTCAAAGAGAGTCAGCAAAAGGGAAGGGGTCCGTAGGGACCGATGCCTGCCGGGGTTGCGGGACTGTTCGAAAGAGATACCGTGGCCCCGGAACACAAAGGGCAATGAAGGAACATGGATGGGTTTTAGTCAGTAAAAGTCTGACACTCCCTCCTGCTCCGCCCAGAGCGGGAGGAGTTATTTGATGATTTCCCATCCGAAAAAAAAATAAAAAAGAGGTCTTGCCAATGACTTCCAGTTCTTTTGATCCAGGGCATATAATATGACCTGCTATCTTCTACGAAGTCTGCCGAAATTACCGACTTAGGTTGTTTAATAATAAAAATAAAAACCAAAAAAAGAACAACAAAGAAAATCATATTTCACAAACAAACAGAATTACTTAAAAGAAACCGATTCTAAATACGGTGGATGTATTAAAAGGAAGGACAAAGAATACAGGACAAAACATCTAAAGAAAGAGACAACAATACTAAGTAAAATGTTTCTTAGAAGAAAGTTCATAATTCGTTTTAAAACGAAAGTACCTACGTACTGTTTGAGACACGACTGCTTACTTAATTTGAGTGTAGGATTCGAATTTTATTGAAGTATTTCCGTTAAATTCTTTGAAAAAACATCATTATTGTGGTCTGTCCCTCCACTTTACATAGATGTTGCTTAATCTTTGACAGTCGATACGAGTAGTCAGGAGCTCGAAAGCCAGCCAGTCTTACCAATGGGTGTCCTATTACCCAGTAGCTGTGGGTTGTGGAGATCACCAAGTTAGCAGCGGGCTTAAGACGGTGGTATCTGCTAACGAGAGGTTTTCTCCATGTAACTCCTCTTTGATGAGTGAATATAAATATTCAAAAAAAATATATGTTGCTTAAACTAAGCAACATATATTGATATTGTTTCATTTATTGTTTTGATTAATTGTTTTTTTTTTGTTGCTTTATGTTGCTTGAACTTTAATTGGTACAATTGAAATAATTCTAACTGTATTAGTACTATATGAAAAAAATCTTCAAAGTGAAGCATTTTTTCTTTAAAATTTCGTCCTAAACGCCATTAAGTTTTAGATTTTTTTTCTCACCAATATTTGTCAAGTTTTTCTTCACAAAGTGTACAATTGTCATTTTGATCATGATTTATTAGGCTTAATTAATAAAAACCACTCATTTCGCACTATTCGGCCCGCAGTGACTGACGTAAACGTAACAACCACTTTGTAGTGCAAGCTGATTAGAACTTTATACTAACTATTTCAAACGAAGTTAACGTATTAGTTAACTATTTTTCTTTTCAAAATAGTGTCAATAAACAGACAACGATGGTTGCGAATAAGGAAAACAAATTCTTTTTTCGTAACTGGTTACAAAACTTAATCATCAGGATGCTTAGTTGCGGATAAGAAAAAAGTTTTCTTGATTCGCAACTGGCTGCGGAAAAAGAATAAAAATTCCTGGTTGCGAATCGCAGTTGCGAAAACGGCCGGAGGGCACAAAATTACCTAGAGTTTAGTATAAAAATGCTTTGCCATTATTTAGCCTAGTAATCTAAATCTAACAAAACCTGGAATTCTAATTTGATGTTAAACATTACCTCAATCTAGGTACCAGAATTCCTTGAAATCGGTCTAGACGTTCTGACCGCAATTTTAAAGGTAGTTACTTATTAATTGCAAAATTAGCATGAATGCGTGAATTTGTAGAAATTAGCCTCGTAAATTCGTAATTGTGTACGTAACATGTTTAAAAATTACTTCGTGGATTTAGAAAATACCACTAGTAAAGCTTTTCTCTTGAATTTGAGAGCAGATGAATGTTATAAAGGTTTTATTAACTAGGTGTGCTCGTAACTCATTTTATCTGAAACATAGTTGTCACGAATAGTCAGAAATAATCTGCTATTTCTTGGGACGTTGTAAGCTCGCAAACTTCTTTATATACGAAAAATGGGGACGTCACGCGGTTTCACCCGCGTAGTTCATGTACATTTTACTCAGGGTGAATGTAGCTTTCTAATGGTGAAAGAATTTTTGAAATCGGCGCAGTAGTTTTTGAGTTTATTCATTACAAACATACACACAAAAAATACAAATCTTTGGAATAGAAGAATTGGATGGAAGTGCTAATGTGCGTTGTGTTGATGAACTTACACATAAACATACCATCAAGCTTGTATTTCTGAAAAGTTAGGCAGAAGAGTACGATAAAGTAAATCTCACATTTTGCCACTATTTTTTACGTATACACACTACACTAATATTATAAAGAAGAATAATTTGTATTTTTGTGTGTATGTTTGTAATGAATAAACTCAAAAACTACTGGACCGATTTGAAAAAAATCTTTCAGCAATGAATACCTACATTATCAGCGAGTAACATAGGCTATATTTTATCCCATTTTAATATACTTCTATAATTTCATTATTGTCAGTAGCTTTCTTACACAGAGTACCAGTTAAGGGAAAATTAATACAAATTCAATTTAAAAGTTTTGTCGTTACATTCCCTTTGTCAATTACGAACCGAAAACTTCCGTCTTGTTTTAAATAATAGCATTATTATTTATTAGTACAGAAAACAATAATTATGAAGTTCTTATTTTATTATCTCTGAGTTCTCAGAGGTTCCTGGCTTAATTAGAGCGTCCATGTCGTAGAGTGTCCATGGAGTTTCTTGCCCGTTCTTCTCCATATAGATCTACGCTAAGGAATGGGCATCTACAGTACTTTCACAGTTTTTATGTCTTGTGCCTGGGACTGTAGCTACATTTAATTTTCATCTTTGTTTCGACAATTCAAATGTGCCTGTAACTAACTAGCCTACTTGAAATAAATGGATTGATTTTAATTTTGAAATTAAAAATACTTAGGTACAGTCGAACATAGAACCTCCTCCTTTTTTGAAGTCGGTTAAAAACAGTTGTAAGGGTTCTGTCAGCTTCCTGAGCATTTTCTCCGGTGACAGCGATGCGGACTAATTTTTTGACGCACTTATATTCTCTTCTGCTTTTGATACAAGTACATATTTTATTATCTTCAGGTTAAGACCCTTCTAACCCTAAAATTAGCAACTCTATTTGTGGTCGTTCAAACTTCGTTTGAAATACTGTTAGAATAAAGTTCTAATCAGCTTGCACTACAAAGCGGTTGTTTTGTCAGTCACTGCAGCCGAAAAGTGCGAAATTAGTGTTTTTTTTTGCGATTTACAAAAAATCTATTGATTTGACTAAATAAATAAAACACAAGACCTGCTTTACAGTTAGTTCAGTTAGTATGCAGAGTTTCATGATCTAATTTGAAGTACTTTTTGAAAACCTACCAGAGCGGTTTATTGTTCGATTTAGAGGTAACTTTAGATTTTATTTCTATCGAGAAAAGTATAAGGAATCGTGTTTTCATCACACATATTACTTAGCATTAATCCTCAACTTTACCAATATTTATTTAAAAATTAATGTTGCAGTATTTTAGGCGTAACGGAGGATCATGCTAAGCCATTTGAGGGAGTATAGGCCCTTAAGCTGCGCTTGCCTAGGTTGGTCTGTGGATGGGTGACCGCCCATTACAAACCGAGTTTTCTCCGTGCTCGGAAAGCACGTTAAGCCGTTGGTCCCGGCTGTAATTTGTACGTAGATCTTTGACAGTTGTTACAGGTAGTCGGTCGCCCGTATTTTAACGGTCTCATAACATATTTATTTAGAACTTCATTGATTATCGATAACAACAAAATGCTCCAGATTAAATAATACCTGTTCTATTTTAGTTATATTTAGAAAAAGTGAGTAATTAATTAGTAGGTTAGGTATGTAGGGTTTTGCGCTACCTAATATTAATTGAAGAATATCAAGTTCGAATGCCTGGCATTCGTGACGCCCTTAATTACTTCACGTTGATAACTCACTAATTAACTAGGTTTAGGTAGGTAGGTCTTCTGTTAAAATATAACATAACATCACACCTGTTATCACCGAAGGGTTAGCCAGAGGACAGGTACAATAACCTTTACATCAAAGCACATTATGCCAAAAAAATAGTTTAATCAATGCAATAAAAAAATTACCAACATACCAAAACAATTAAGAGACCTCCCTTTAAAATTACCAACATACCAAAACAAAAGAGACTTCCCTTTAAAATTACCAACATACCAAAACAATTAAGAGAACTCCCTTTAAAATTACCAACATACCAAAACAATTAAGAGACCTCCCTTTAAAATTACCAACATACCAAAACAATTAAGAGACCTCCCTTTAAAATTACCAACATAGCAAAACAATTAAGAGACCTCCCTTTAAAATTACCAACATACCAAAACAATTTAGAGACCTCCCTTTAAAATTACCAACATACCAAAACAATTAAGAGACCTCCCTTTAAAATTACCAACATACCAAAACAATTAAGAGACTTCCCTTTAAAATTACCAACATACCAAAACAATTAAGAGACCAAAATTCAAATTCAAATCCAAATTACATAAATAGCCTATTGACAATTGTTGTTATAGTGTAAAAGAATTCCTTGACAAAAAGTATCCGATATATATGGCTACTGAGTTTACAAAGTATTTTAAGTTGATATATTTTTAAGATTTTTCTTTAATTATATGAGTGACCTATTAATTACTGTTAAAATTTCAAATAGATGTGAATCCTGAATTGTGAGTGCTATTCTTATTATCTAAACATTATTATTAACACCAATTGATGTTGAATTAAAATTTTACATTTATGATGTTCTAGTACATTTTACATTTATTTATTTTGATTTTTTACTAGTGACGTCCCGCGGTTTCACCCGCGTAGTTCCCGTTCCCGTGGGAGTACGGAAATAAAATATACCCTATAGCACTCGCGAATAATGATCTTTCTACCAGTGAAAGAATTTTTGAAATCGGTTCATTACTTCCGGAGATTACCCCTACATACAAACTTACAAACATACAAACTTACAAACAAATGTTACCTCTTTATAATATTAGTATAGATTTATTTATATTTATTTCTATTACATTTTTTTATTTTTTTTATTTTACATTTATGATTTGACGACCTGAATGGCGCAGCGGTAGCAAGGCTGCCTTACGTTCTTAGGGTCCCGGGTTCGAATCCCGGTCAGAGCAAATGTTTGTGTGATGAGCATGGACATTTGTTTCCGAGTCATGGATGTTTATATGTATAATAAGTATGTATTTACAAACAAAAATTATCTATGTAGTATATCAACTATCTGGTGTCCACGACACAAGCCTCGTTGCTTAGTGTGGCACTAGATGGCGCTGTGTGTAATGTCCAACAATATTTATTATTATATTCCCTTTATTCATTACGTTACATATCTTTTACATTTTTAAATATTTCTATCCCACAAAATACTATAAAAAAAAACATTTAAAAATATAAAAAAACAGTAGCCCACCAGCGCTGGGAACAGGGTCCGAGCTGCCGGTGGTCAGGGCTCTTGAGAGAGGAACCTCCTAACAATACTTTATTATTATTATTGTATATATGCCATTCTATGGCGAAACATGTAAGTCCGTAACCATATCTAAAAGACCTAATGTACCATGTTTGAAATAAATTATTCTATTCTAACCTAAATAGTTCACTGACATCAGCCTATTAATGTCCCCACTGCTGGAGTGCTGGGACACAGGCCTCGTCTCCATGAGAGGGAATGGGCTATAATCCACCACGCGGGCCCAGTGCGGATTGGTAGATGTCACATGTCTTCGAATTTTTTGGTTCTAGGACATGCCGGTTTCCTCACGATGTTTTCCTTCACCGTTTTGAGAGCAGCGGTGATGAAATAAATTACAAAAAGTAATGCGCCTGTCTACATGGGTTCGAACTAAAGACGCAACGGATAGTTGTTTGGCCGGATACCGAATAACGGATATTCGGCGAACTGCGAGGCCGGATAGCCAGATATCCGGCCGCCGCACCGGAGCCCCAGCGGAGAGTAAGTAGTTCTCTGAGGCAAGTAGTGACATGTTCAGCGTCGTACAGCTGCGGACAACGCGATTAGATCATTTCGGGCCGTTTCGGATCTCATCGGTAGTGATCGTGCCACTTGTTGATTATAAATATTAATTTTTAACTTGTTAAAAAAAATCTTGTTTTAGTGCGGTGCGATGAGTTAGAGACGTTAGAGTACATACATATAGCTTTTAATAGAACTTATCATAATTGCTAGCTGTTGTCTTATTTCATGTCCGTTTTAAAGGATTTTTTAGCAAATTTATGAATATCCGGTATCCGGCCGGACAATGAGTTACTATCCGGTATCCGGCCGGATAGTAAAATTTGGGCCGGATAGGCTGGATACCGAATAGTTACCGGATATCCGTTGCATCTCTAGTTCGAACCCACGACTTACTGTTTGTAAGTCGGGGCCGCCACCACTGGGCCACCACTGGGCCAACGCTGCTCTCAATGTAATAGGGAGCGAACCTATTGCTACTAACCGGACACAAATCTAGACTCCGTGGCTGCTACTGAGAAATTCCTGAAGGAACTTCTCAATAACTCTGCCCGACCTGGGAATTGAACCTAGCACCTCAAGCTCAGCAGTCGTGCTTGCGAACACTAGAATGACGAAGCAGTATTAATGAACCATATTATAATACATTTGGGGAAAATATAATGACCACCAAAAAATCATCTATCACCTAAAATATCAATTGATCATCAAATTTAGTAAATTAAGCACCAAATTTTAATGAGGTGATTGATGACAAACTAGTTTTGCTTAGGCCGAGTTGGGGCACCCCGACACGGATAGATTAGGTTAGAATGGTATGGATAGGGGGGACGAATGAGCGAGCGAAGCGAGCGAATAGACCCCGCCATACCCTTCGTGGTTATTTTTTTATAAACCATTCAGAAGTAGGGAGCGGGGCTTCGTCGGCCGGGTCTCCCTCGACTCGGATGCAAGAGCATAACAGTTCAATTTCTGGTGGTCAATAAAACTAAAAAAAAATTGTTGGTTCTAATTTCACGATAAAAAGGGGATTAATTTTGGTGATCATTTACTAATTTTGGCAATCAAAAGTGTTATTTTTTGCCGCTACATTTTGCTAAATCTGGTGGTTCGTTACTTGTATGCCTAAATACATTTATCACTAGCCTAACAATATTGTTTGTTAAGACATTCATTTTCTACGGCACAACAATCATCTATCTATTCTATTCCTGGACCAATAAATATTGCCTGGCATACCGAGGCGGCGTTTAAAAAAAAGATGGCGCCGACATTCCAAGACAGACCGCTTTTTGTGGTGTATTGACCGACAGTATTTCTATGGGGATCAATGTAAGAATACCTAGTAAGTAGGTATTCTGAAAGTTAATTACTTACTTATTGATGTTTATTTTTTTATAGTACAAAAGAAATTCTTGATATTCGAATCTATCTTACGTACCACAATGTACTCGTACAAGTTCCACGAAGGGAGGCAGAAAATCTGTGGTACAAATACAATAAGGTAGATGACTAATAAAATCTAATTCGTCAGATAGATTTCCAAAAAATATTGGACACGTGTTTTTTCTTTTGTTACGTAAACCAAAAGTGACGAAGATACCTACGACGCTTTTAAAATTCTCAATACGTCACGTCGTCGTATAATTTTTAGTGCGTTGTGAGTTGTGACGTCACGAGACCCCACTCCCGAGTTTTGATGAGTTTTATCTTTGTCAATATTCACCACAAAAACAAAAAATAGTCATTGATTTACAAAAAAAAAAATACGTGTCCATTATTTTCCAATACTCTAACTGACGGACTAAATAGATTTGCAATTTATTGATGGTGGAAACAAGCCTATTCGTCAGTTATGATTTTAGATCCCATTTAATATGGGCGAGCCTTTTGCCATCAACCTGCTAATTGTTTGAGCCGTTTGAGGTTGAAAGTCTAAGAAGACCATAGGGTCCGAGCCTAGTCTTTCGGGACATCGCCAACCGGTTGGCCGACTCTTTCCGTGACCAGAGCCACTCTTCTGGGCACTTATTCCCTTTGACAGAAAAGCGAACGAATTTTTTTAAGTATTTTCTTTTCACATAATTACACATTTTTTCTCCTTTTTAGTATAATTATACTTTTAGATAGGCTTATAGACTACTACTACTACTTTATCAACATAAAAAAACCAACTTTTTTTTTATTTTCTTTTTCATTTTTTCTACTCAAATAAATTCACGTCACTTTAGTTAAAAGTAAAATAAGTAAAATAAACTAATCTAAATGTTAACCAAATAAGTTATCATCCCTACTAATCCCTACTTCCCTACTAATATTATAAATGCGAAAGTAACTCTGTCTGTCTGTCTGTCTGTTACCTTTTCACGCCTAAACCGCTGAACCGATTTTGATGAATTTTGGTATAGAGATAGATGGAACCTTGGGAAAGGACATAGGGTACTTTTTATCCAGATCCCGATCCCGATCCCGGAATTATACGGGTGGAAACGCAGAGTGCAGTTGTGTATCGTATATCCCTACTAAATGAATTTTGGTATAGAGATAGATGGAACCTTGAAACGGTTGTGATCATTCAACATTGATGGTGATTGTGATGGTGAGGTGATTGTGATGGCGATTGTGATGGCGATTGTGATAATGATTGAGATAACGATGATGGTGATTGTTATGGTGATTGTGATTGTGATGGTGATTGTGATGGCGATTGTGATGGCGATTGTGATGGTGATTATGATGGTGATTGTGATGGTGATTGTGATGGCGATTGTGATGGCGATTGTGATAATGATTGAGATAACGATGATGGTGATTGTTATGGTGATTGTGATTGTGATGGTGATTTTGATAGTGATTGTGATGGTGATTGTGATGGTGATTGTGATGGTGATTGTGATGGCGATTGTGATGGCGATTGTGATGGTGATTATGATGGTGATTGTGATGGTGATTGTGATGGCGATTGTGATGGTGATTGTGATGGTGATTGTGATGGTGATTGTGATGGTGATTGTGATAATGATGGTGATATTGATGGTGACTGTGATTGTGATGGTGATTGTGTTGGTGTTTGTGATGGTGATGGTGACTGAAATAGTGATGGTGATTGTGATAATGATTGTGATATTGATGTTGGTTTTGATAGTGATGGTGATTGTGATAATAATGGTGGTTGTGACAGTGATGGTGGTTGTGATGATTATGAAATTTGGCACATCGATAGTTTATAACCTGGATTCACATGTAGGACACTATTTATCCCTTTAGTATGATTCAGTGGGACAGTTACCGAACTTTACGCGGGCGAAGCCGCGGGCAACAGCTAGTATACCTATAAAAATAAATTCGAAACTTGGAGATACTTTGTCAACACTTACCTATAACGAGAACTCCCTAACATTTTCCACAAACCACAGTGCAATGGCTCCCATTTTAATTTCAAAACGGCAATGCATCTAAAACGCAGCAATTTGTAAATACAGTGCGCGTTACACCGCACGGTAACAAAACAAAAGGACGATTCACACCCCACGACCCAGATTTATTTCACACAGGACAGTGCGACACGAATATGTTGAATGTAAACGCTTAAAAATATTGTTGAAGCTACATTTTTTCCGAGTAATCTCTCGCGTTAACATTGGCTAAGCTTTTAATGTTATACTTGTACTGCCTTTCATTAAAGTTACAGGTTTTAGCAACAAAGTGTTGTTTATATTATAACTAAACTTTATGTTGTAGCTGCCAGGACACAGATCTTATCTCTAAGAGAGAGTGGACCACAAATCCATAATCCATCACGCGACCTTAATTAATGCAGATATTGGTACGACTATATTTAAATTTAATTTTATTGGTCTCAAGTAGGTATAGTTCGGTTCAAACTTAATGGCGGCTCGGATGTTAACTGCAAGTGACGGTCTGCTCATTATACAGACAAAACAATGCGTAATCTGCCCCCCGTTGATACCTAGAATTGTTGTCTGTGCAGCTTTACATTAGATGTTCCGAATCGCCATAAAGTTTAAAGCGTTATTCCTGCGCACACCGTCACTCGCAGCTAACTTCCGAGCCGCCATTAAGTTTGAACCAAACTGTAACGCCTTACTCCGACAAATTAAAACTAATATCAAAAACATTTAACCAACATATTTTCTTCAAGACACACCAATGGAATTACCACTATAGTTTTCATTCAATAAACCCATGTCCAGTTAGCAGACTATTCCAAAAGACCAACAAAAAATAAACAACATCTTATCCCATTAGGAATCTCCTAAACCGAACAGACGGTACCACCCATAGCTCATTGAATGGAGCGTCTTCCACGAATTCGTGCTAAGTGCCAAATTCTAGGGAACCTCTCTAATATATCACTTCCTTTACACGGTAGTACCGGCTGCGGGCCATTCAGCCTTTGTGGGATAAACACTTAATACTCCTTGGAGATACGTTGGTTGTGGGACTGCATTTATGGAGTAGTCTTGCTATTCCAAATTGAAATAGACTTGTTCAAGGAAGGACCACTTGGCGCGTGGCTTTCGAAATTTGAAATTAATTGCGCCATCTTGTTTTTTTAAAATAAGTACTCCTACTGTACATTTTCATGATGTTTTTCAACGCCTCTCATTCAATGTTAAAAGATCCTTGTAGTTACGTTATAGGCAATCTATTTTTGTTTAATGGGACGTAAAACACAAATAAGTACTATTAGAGAATAAAGATGATAAAATATTATAGGTATTAGGGCCCGGACTCTAACCAAAGCGAAGACGAGCGGAGCGAAGAGATGTGCAGGATTCAACCAATCACAGGAGAGACAACAGACACCATGTACTTAGATATGAACTAATGTGATTGGTCGGTTTCCCCACGTCTCCTTTCTGCTCCGCTCGTCTCCGCTTTGGTGTAGTCCGAGCTTTAGAACGTCAATAATACATCGGATTAAAAGCAATGGCTGTCTCCATTTATCCTCTTCAAAAACAAACAATAAAAAAGAAACCAGATTACAAGCTTAAACCGACGTCAAACAATTCCCATTCAATTAAAAACTACAATCCTTTTATTCACTAACTCCACTGAAAGGTAACTGAAGCAGACAAAATAATTACATTTTACATAAAATCGTTTTTAAAAAACTCCTGCAATACAACGTACGTGCTGATTGCCTTCGCAAACACTCCAACGTTTCCGAACTAAATCTACGTTGTAGAGAGCTTTTACCAATTTATTTTAAATCTCATGCTACACAAAACTCGACTGTAAATCAATGTAATAGGAATTTAAAATCTGAACAGTAAGTTTGCTGTCGCTTACCTGTTTTGTTCTCATTGGTGTATGCAGTGGTGATTAGGCTTTTTGCTCATAGCCTGTTCCCGAACGCAGCCACAACGGGTAACAGAAAACAGACTGATTTTGCGGAGAAAAAAGCGCGGGGAACTTTATCT
The DNA here is from genome assembly GCA_905147715.2 of Xestia xanthographa. Lineage (NCBI taxonomy): Eukaryota > Metazoa > Arthropoda > Insecta > Lepidoptera > Noctuidae > Xestia > Xestia xanthographa. The sequence continues at coordinate 5,841,007 of LR990660.1, read as the reverse complement.
GTGGAGCCTTTTCTTTTTTGAATGAAGAGCGAGATTCTATGAATGTGGATTGATTTTTAATTTTCAATGCGATGTTTGTTCGTAGATTATTAAAAGCTACCTATTTAACATTAACAATACGTGTTTTTGGGTTTTTCCATCAGGTATTTCTTAGTAGCAGACTCAGATTTTGGGTTTGTGCCTCGTTGATGGCAATAGGCTCGCCTCTTAGGTACATGGGACCTAAACATAAAGCTATTTAAATAGGGTATACCTCTGCCTAATCCTTTCGGGTAAACAGACGTGATTTTAAATAAAATAAGAAATACAAATTCGTAATATTTAGCTCATAATCCCCCCCACATAACAAGTTTGTGTCAAGCGAGTGGCCATTCTACAATTTTAAATGACCCCTTTGAAAATTTATTTGCGCTAACCTAGCACAGCACATTTCACATGATTTACGTTTACATTATGTTAGGTATTTTGTGCACTGTACCGTGATATTATATGGCGTATTGTAAATCACACACTGGTGGTATCGCAGCCATAAATAACAGAACAACGCACAGATCAAAAATAAAACAGACTAGATTGAGTATCGAGTGTTTTACTTTTATTACTCTAGTTTACTATTTTAGTCTATGGATATTGAGGTGTGGTGTTTGTTTCGATTCTGAAAAGTGTCGATATTGTATAATTATATTACTTATGGATTATTTTGATGAATCAAAGAGGCAATGTTTTATCTTGTTGCCCAGTCAGCTTATTGCTGTGTAAAATTACAAGTAAGTAGGTATTTTTATTAACATATTATAATCTACATTAATGGAAGCTGGACATATGGATAAGACTAAGCTTCTAAGCAGACTATGAAAGAAGCAATATACCTATTGAGATAAAAGAACAACAAAAAAAATACAGTGCAAAGTCAATCAACAGTACCACGACAGTACCTAAGTACTTACCTTATTTTTGCCAAAAATGTTTATAGGTGATAGCGTAGTTATCATTTTCGCATGGTATAATTATTCTCAACTCTTTAATCAGTCAAATCATCAATTAACATTAAAAATCAGTAAATCACCATCCTTCAACCACCCACGTAATTTCAAAACCCGCTTTTCACGCCAGATCCAATGTAACATTTATTCACTCCACAAAACCTCAGCAAATAGTTAATAAATTAATTTTTACATAAAAATCACTACACATTCCGTTACCCGGTACTACCCAGCTCTTATTACTTCAATTTAGGGATGCACGATACTTGGATTTTGAATCGAGAACTACTTTGCATCGATATCGGCGAATTACGCGATTCGATTCTGCCATCTCGCGATAATCCCAATAAGATGCATGTTAGTTGCATTTGTATTAACAAGTACCAATAAAACACTTTCTAATCCCTCTAGAAATTTAGGCAAAATTCTAGGAACATGCCTTTGTAGTTTTTCCGTGTACTTTAATATTGTTTTAAATTGACTGATCATGCAATTTAGGACAATGTTGCGCGATACGATCCATTCATTTCCTTCCTAGTAATATATACCAATCATTACTTACCTAGATATTATTATAATATTGATGTGTCGTATTCAAATTCTATGTTGATCTAATATTTGTATGCCATTCTATGGCGAAACATTTACATGTTTCGCCAAATAGGGTTGTGAACTTGTGGACGTAAGTCCACAAGTTATTTATAAGACCTTGATAACCTTATATTCTATTATATTTCTTTTATATTGATCCAAGCGTTTATCGTATTAGTGTGTGTCGTTCCAAAATATCAGATTATCGCATCCTGTTGTATCGATACTGTAAATCGGATCGTACATCACTACATCCATTTCATTGCGGTTCATTTGCCACCAATGGCTCCCACGCTACCATTCAGTCAAGTGCATTCATTTCAACGTGCATTTAACTAAAACCAATATTCATTTATCTTTTACTTCCTACCTTTACAACACTTAGACAGGTCTTGTTAAACTGGTTACTTCGGACCGCCATCGACGTCTCGCCTCCCAACTGACGTTTTAGAGCAAAGATTTTTTGCTATTGAAAAAATGGCTTTCAAGTCGCAGGGAGAAGTTTGAATATGAATGAACGGTACTTCTTGATAATTTTGTCCGATGTTTTGAATATGATTTTGATTTGAATGGACGGAAATTATGATTTTTACCGCACAAGATTTAGAGGTTTGGAAGGAGTAAGGGGAGGTCTCTGCCCAGCAGTGGGATACATGACCTATGATATTACGTGTTTCGAAAAGAGTTTCGTATTCCATAATATATCGACCACTTGAAACATCTGCTGAGTATTCTTGTTTTACGAGTATCAAACAGCAGATTCTGCTAAGTGTTCTTGTTTTATCAACTCACCCACCTTTTTTTTCTAAATGCGTTCCGTTTCACTTTCAACGACCAACTCATGAGAGACTTAACATAAATTGGAATAGCAACCAAATGAAATATTACTAATTTATGCGGCACATTCAGTGTTTTCAAAATGAATGTATGTAGATGCTTGTTTAACTAACTAAATTGGGTAAACTTTTGCGCACTTTAGGGACCGCTTCGCACGCTCAAAACTTTGGAATATTCATGCTGAAGATGTACTTACAAATTAAGGTACCACGTATGTAAATAAATATTCTGACAAGTTTACGATGCCAGTGAATAATAAGATGGCGGAATTAAATGAATGGCTAAAATGGTTTTAGGCTGAATGAGTTACTTTCCTTGGAGTCTGACGTTTTGGCGCCAAAAACATAAATAATTTACAGTCTGTGCAATGTTCTGAAATCTTGGTGAATGGTGAATGAGACCTACGTACTTATATTATAAGCTGTAATTTTACAGAAAGGAAAAAGTCGATTAAAAATACCAGTGGAATAGAAAGAAAAGAAGTAGTAAGTAAACAAAATGAAGCCAGATTTTATTGAAGTTTCTGACTCAACAAAGAATTTAAAGCAATGTTAAATATTTAAAAGAGGTTTCAGTATTATTAACCCGCCAATAAATTTGCATTTTGTGAATTAATGAAGAATGGTTTTGGAGTTTTTTTGCGTTGTCGGCAACTTTCGAGAGGATTTCTTGAGAATCTTACCAAAAAAAGATCTACCTGCTCTAATGTAATGAACATCCGTGAGAAAGTTAAGGTGAATGCTCCAACCAGTCCGCGAAATTCAAATTTTCTTACGTTTTTTGCAATTTTCAGGCCAGTGCTAAGTTGTATGTTGATTAAAATATTGTTCGCGGTTGTAAGACGTATGTAGTTACAGAATTATAATCATCAAAATCATCAAAACAACCCTCTAAGTTCATATAAGTCGAGGAACGATTTTTTCAAGGTCAAAGTCATTGCTAGACCTTTATAAACTTGAAGGGTTGTTTTGATGATTTTGATGATTATAATTCTGTAACTACATACGTCTTACAATCGCCAACAATATTTTAATCAACATACAAACTAGCACTGGTCGGCAAATTGCAAAAAACGTAAGAAAATTTGAATTTCGCGGGCTACCCTGACGCTTTGACCTTAAGATAAAATGGTAAAAAATATGACTGCCGTGAAATGTTGTGATTGCTAACACAAACTTTGAATTTAAGTAGAATAATATTAATTACTATTATTAATGTGATCATGAAAGTTATATGTAGTTATATCAACACCAATTAACACAATAATATCGTCAAAATTACAAAAAGATTTTCCCGTACCGGGAATCGAACCCGAGCCTCCTGGGTGAAAGCCAGGTATCCTAGCCACTAGACCATACGGGATACTGACTGACGGGCCGAAAAGGCAGTTCCATATCAACTGGCATTTGTCATAACTTTTTTATTATGATGCAACAAGATAATAAAAGCCATTATCACATTTTGATGTGTCATCCGTGTCCTTGGTTGTTGTATCTACACACACCGGCAACATTTGAGGAACAAAATTAATTATGTGTTTGAGCCGTTTGAGGTTGAAACACTAGGGCCATGGGGTCCGAGTGCCCACCTAGTATTTCGGGAAATCACTAAACGGTTGGTCGTTTACGTGACCAGAGGACGGGCCAGTTGTTTGGCCAAAGAATCAGCATTGCCATCCAACGTGGCAATGCTGCCAGCCTTCTGGGCACTTTTCCTGTTGATAGCGATGTGGACGAATTATTCGACGCCCTGTAACCCTTTTTTTGATACTTGTACAATATTTTTATTTCTTAGTTAGTGTGTAAATAATGTAAATATTATTAGTCTGTGTTTAATAAAGTCATTAATAAAAAATAAAAATAAATATATACTTATGTGTACAGTCAGTCGAACGTTACGTGTATCAGTAGCTGTGATCCACCGAAATGTGCAACGATACAGTCAGACAGGATTTTACGTGCGCAGGCAGAAATCGTGTAAGCAGCGCCGCCGCCGTAGACGACGTTTTATAAGCGCGCAAACTTTAAGAAATCGTCATCAAACGGCTGTTCAGACTCGGAAATGTTTTGGAAGAAGTGCGTAACGAACGTGTTAGTGAACGAACAAAGAGTAAATTTAGCATTTCAATATTTTTCAGTTACGACCACTTTTATTATTTTGTAGTTTTCTTTCATACAATAAACAAATACACTCAATTGAAGCGAAAACAATACTTAAACAAAATAAGTACCTACCTAACCTACATTCAATCTCAAAAAATCATTCACTTTTTTCACGTTCCTCTAATTATGCCGGTGTGTGTATTAGCCAAATAAATAAAACTATACTTAGTAACTGGCTACTTATAAGAAAAAATGATATTGTCCGTGACATATTTAAAATTACAAAGCGTATTACGACCAATTTAATAAAACCTTGAACAGACATTGAGCCAATTAGGTATAGGTAATAGCAATATTAACATCATCGATGGTCTATTGAAAACAAACTAAGTAGGTAGCCTAGGTACCTATAATATTTTACGACTTTGGCTGACGAAAATTTTAACACTTACTAAAGTTGTTGCCAGTTATGATGACAATAGCGGTCATTGACCCATCTATATTTAAAAAATAAGCCTGTTCAAGTCTTGAATCGTCATCTATAAATTTTTTGTCTATTGAAAAATAAACATGGGTTATTTAATTGTTTAGGTTCGTACGAAGAGATATTAGAGAAAGGGCAATGACCGCTATTGTCATCTTACCTGGCAGCAACTCTAATATTTAAAACAAATGCACCCGACGACCCATTTCAGTTTGGAATTTGAATATAGAGATCATTCGAAACACGCAGATTGCAGAGTTTTATCAATGTTTTAGTCATTGATTTCCACATAAAGTGTGTGATAATAAACCAATATTTAAATAACAAAATAAACATTAAATGAATACTACAAAACATACTCTACATTACAAGATAAATACCAATTCATTAGGTATTTGCAGTAGGAGAATTTTAAATATTTTTTTGGGTTGCCATTTAATTATAATGAGTAATTTAAATGAAAAATTTGTAAAAACTGTGACTGTATGACAACTACCATTCATACATTCATATTGATGTCTCCGTCACCATCATTCGAAATTCAAAACAACCGGCCAAGTGCGAGTCGGACTCGCGCACGAAGGGTTCCGCACCAATTATTATAAAAAACCGGCCAAGTGCGAGTCGGACTCGCGCACGAAGGGTTCCGTACCAATTATTATAAAAAAATCACGTTTGTTGTATGGGAGCCCCCCTTAAATATTAATTATATTATGTTTTTAGTATTTGTTGTTATAGCGGCAACAGAAATACATCATCTGTGAAAATTTCAACTGTCTAGCTGTCACGGTTCATGAGATACAGCCTGGTGACAGACAGACGGACAGACGGACAGACAGCGAAGTCTTAGTAATAGGGTTCCGTTTTTACCCTTTACGTAGGGTACGGAACCCTAAAAATTAACAGTCCAACGGCAATCTTTCTTTACCTACCAAAAACAGTTGCGCAAACTAAAAAGTCCGCCATATCGAAGCGTAAAATACAGCGAGCAATAAATACAAGTTTCCATCGTTTGTGGAGTGCGGAACAGAAAGTATTACAAGTGGCTGTCGTGTAACGAGCGCTATCGTCTGCCCTGTTACAGCAGGTCGTTGCTTTTAACAAGGATATAGGATTCGTAGAACACCTATCTTCAAACTAGTAAATAAAATATAATTATGGCGCATCTCTTTTGGCTCTAGCTAGGCTTTAACAGGAACTCCATCATCATCTGCCTAGCCTTTTCCCAAGTATATTGGGGTCGGCTTCCTGTTTTACCGGATGCAGCTGAATACCAGTACTTTACATGGAGCGACTATCTGACCTCCACAACCCAGTTAGTACCGGGTAATACGATACTCCTTGGTTAGACTGGTTGTCAGACTTATTGGGCCTCTGACTACCTAACGACTGTCAAAGATCTACAAATGACAGCCGGGACCAACGGCTTAACGTGCTTTCCGAGGCACGGAGGAAACTCGGTATGTAATGGGTGGTCACCCATCCACAGACCAACCTTGGCAAGCACGGCTTAACCTAACGATCGACCCGAGCGGCTGTTATTATTTAGCCACGAGCTCCTCTCCGGCTTTAACAGGATCTATCGCCTCAAAATCAAAGCATTTATTTCAAACTAGCTTCTGCCCGCGACTTCGTACGCGGATCCTGTTGCTTATGCCAGCGACAACGGGGTCGTCAAAATCGAAGACCTCAAAACGTCTGATGTGGAATTTTAAGAGCCCGGGGACGGGAATACAACGGGATGCGCGAGACGATTCGAGACGTTCCAGATCTTTCATTTTTGTAAGTCAACAGGAAATGCCCATCAGACTAAACATTTTTATAAGTCAACAGGAAATGCCCATCAGACCAAACAACACTTGCTGAGACGTCATTTCTATGTGTTATGGTGTAGCTGGACTCTTGGAGTTCCACAACAGGTGTTCCAGATCTTCGATTTTTATAAGTCAACAGAGAGTGCTCATCAGATTGAACAACTTTTGCTAATACTTCATTCCTATATATATGTTATAGTGTAGCTGGGCTCTTGGAGTTCCACATCAGGTGTTCCAGATCTTCAAATTTATTCTCTCAGCAGAAAATCCCCATTACGTGGAACAATTTTTGCTATGGTACCATTTTTGTATCTCTTATAGTTTAGCTGGTCTGTTGCGGTTCTACATCAGGTGTTTGTTTCCAAGATAAAAGTCAACAGGAAATGCCCATCAGACCGAACAATTTTTGCTAAGACGTCATTCCTATATGTGTTATGGTGTAGCTGGGCTCTCGGAGTTCCACAACAGGTGTTCCAGATCTTCAATTTTTATAAGTCAACAGAGAGTGCTCATCAGATTAAACCACTTTTGCTAAAACGTCATTCCTATATGTATGTAAGTGTAGCTGGGCTCTTGGAGTTCCACATCAGGTGTTCCAGATCTTCAAATTTATTCTCTCAGCAGAAAATCCCCATTACGTGGAACAATTTTTGCTATGGTACCATTTTTGTATCTCTTATAGTTCAGCTGGTCTGTTGCGGTTCTGCAACAGGTGTTTGTTTCCAAGATAAAAGTCAACAGGAAATGCCCATCAGACCTAACAACTTTTGCTAAGACGTCATTCCTATATGTGTTATGGCATAGGTGGGCTCTTGGAGTTCCACAACAGGTGTTCCAGATCTTCGATTTTTATAAGTCAACAGAGAGTCCTCATCAGATTGAACAACTTTTGCTAAAACGTCATTCCTATATATATGTTAGTGTAGCTGGGCTCTTGGAGTTCCACATCAGGTGTTCCAGATCTTCAAATTTATTATCTCAGCAGAAAATGCCCATTACGTGGAACAATTTTTGCTATGGTACCATTTTTGTATCTCTTATAGTTCAGCTGGTCTGTTGTGGTTCTACATCAGGTGTTCAAGTTTCCAAGATAAATTATAGCCTATATCCTGCCCAGACTTAATACCTATACAACAACAAAAAAATCATTCAAATCCGTCCAGTAGTTCCGAAGATTAGCGTGTACAAACAAACAGACAAACAGACAAACAGACAAACAGACAGATTTTTTTTTTTGGATTCGTGCTCTTTTACTGTTTCTAAACCCCCCTCAATTATTATTTTTTTAATATATTCAATGTACAGACAAAGTTTTTCTACTGTTTTATTATATGTATAGATGAATTGTCGAAACAAGGATAACAATAAAATGAAGCTAAAATTCCAGTCACAAGACAAAATAAATAAATACCGAACTGTGAAAGTACTGTAGTTGCCCATTTCAAAGCGTAGCCTAGATCTCTATGCAGAAGAATTGGCAAGAAACTCCATGGAATCCAAATTCCAATGAATTTGCTGCCATCTATTAATATCTTCATATATACTTACATTCTTACCTCCATATTCACAGCCAGCATGGCAAGGCTTAGGGATTCACATCTACTATAGCCTGACCTGCCCACTTAGCATGAACGACGTAGACACGAAAGAGAATCGACAAATCTTTTGTTCCTAAGTCATTGAATCGACAAAATGACAGATGAACTTGATGACTTGGTTTAAATCCGTCGAGAAATATCTCTCAGGCTGGTTTTCTGACGATGTAAATCTAGAAATACATTGAAATACGCATTAGTAAGACTTCAAAACATTCTCATTCGGACCTAAGAAAATTGTTATCCAGAATCCGTCTAAAAGACGAACTTCTAGTATTAACGATGACGTATTCTATACCATAAAGTTAAAATTGAGTCTAAAAAGGCCATATTTTACTCTACGTCTAGATAGAAACATTGTCGGGGAGAAAACGACTAAGTTTAGAATACAAATGACAGAATTATGTTAGTGGAGCCTTAAGTAACCCTTCGTCGTTATCGTAAAGGAAAGTCTAGAAATATCTTAAGTTTCTTGTGAAATTTGCAAAGGAAACTGTGCGGAATGACTTAGGAGCCTATACTATCTCAGATTAGCAACTCTATTTGTAGTGGTTCAAACTTCGTTTGTAGTACTGTTAGAATAACGTTCTAATCAGCTTGCACTACAAAGCGGTTGTTACATCAGTCACTGCGGCCGAATAGTGCGAAATGAGTGGTTTTTATTCTTTATAAAATCAAATTTTCTTCTTTTGGAAAAAATAAAAAACATAAGACCTGCTTTATAGTTAGTTCAGTTAGTATGCAAAGTTTCATAATCTAATTTGAAGTACTTTTTGAATACCAGCGGTTTATTATTCGATTTGGAGGTAACTTTGGGATTTTTTTCTATCGAGAAAATTTTATGAAATCGTGTTTTCGCCAAACATACATAATAACATTAATCCTCAACTTTACCAGGTATTTATTTCAAAATTAATGCTGCAGTATTTTATGCGTAACGGAGGATCATGCTAAGCCATTTGAGGTAGTAAAGGCCCTTAATGTCGTGAAATTGTTGAACTGTACAATAATGGTTATTGCGATGGTGACTGTTTTAGTTTTAGTTAGTCTAGCAGATGATGGACTTACATTCCTGCGTCATATTTCTTAAGTTTTTCTTATCTCATCAATGATTCGCAAACTAATACTTTAGTAAGCCTTATTTTATTAAAACCATCCAGTTTCAAATATTATGACCATCCCCTTTTCTATATTTGTAGCTTTACGTCGACTCTAAGGTTCTAGAAACATACCAAAATTTCGAATTGTTCGTCCTTCAACTGTCATTTTCCTCAACCAATCAGCACGTGCTATTTGACAGCAGATATGGACGCAACCTTCAAAGCGTTTCTGCAGCGACTATGCAGCACAGATACCTAAACATTAGGGACGTTTAGGCGCAGAATGTCCAATTAGCAAAATGTCCAGCGGTCGAAAAATGTCCAATTCGCCAAATGTTCATTTCGCAAAATGTCCAATCCTGAAAATGTTCAATAGGGCATGTATTTGTCTCATCCATTCTTCATACATCCCTGTTCTGTAAGGTCAACGTTTGCCTCCACCCGCCGGACTAAGTATATATGTACTTTATCTACTTGTTTGCTATATACACGACTAACGGGATAATGGGAGACCAATACATCTAGAAAAATAAACTTGTATTCTGTATCGATTGTGTTGTCAAAGAGATAGCTTTTATATTTGATGCAGACATCCCAAGTGTATTTTTATCTGTTGGTTGTAGAGTCAGATTGGCAGTTGTATAAAAATGTTTAGTTAAGAACAGCAATGAATTTAATTTCACTAGAAAGAAGCACATTGAAAAGTCAAATCTTTTAAAAGTAATTCGAACCAGAACTAAAAGTTGTGCAATCATTTGTGTTTATGTTTTTGCAAATACGCTCTTATACATTTGCTGGAAGTACTATTTTCTATCTAGTCTATTATTATACTCCAACTAGTATTTGCTTGGGTGCGCGAGCTGCGCGCAGCTCGCGTGTTGTCGTGTGCTTGAGAAGTATTCCTTACCATCATAAAAATTTGAGAATCCATAGGAATCCTTAAAATAATTGGAAAATCCGTTACAACTACCCCTATATCAGTATGAAAACCCTTAAGAACCCCTAAAACATTCTAAAAACCAATTAAAAAAATTGTGAAAAACCGTATTTAAAAACTCAGTCCCGTAAAAAAAACACTACCCTAAAGTTTGCTTGTCGTCGCCCCTGAGTTACGCTTCACCCACTCAACCTTCGTTACGCTGCGGAGGTCGCCGGCTCGCTTCGCTCGCCACCTCCCCCCTTCGCTCCACTCGGTCTCGCAGGTTCGCTCCACTCAGAACCTGCCACCACCGGACAGGTTTTGACGCCTACTATAATATTTGTTCAACCACCCAATGGCTATCTCTAACCGTTATGAAGTTACAGCCCTTTCAATTTTAGGGGAGGTTAGGGAGGGCAGGAAATGGTATACAATTTTTTAATTTCAACGTCGTCAATAGTTTTAGGTACGAATCAAAAGATTTTTCAGTAGTAAAAAATGGGGTGAAGAGGGGGGGGGGGGGGAGAGTGGGGAGTTTTGAAAAATGATTTTGACTAACTCTAGGCCCCTTCTTACGAATCTGAAAAAAAAAATGTTCCAAGTCTCTCAACTTCCGAGATCCGCCTAAAGGGGGGAAAAGGGGGTAAAAGGGGTCAATTTTGAAAACTGGTTTTTACTTTCCCGAGCCTCTTCTATACGAATTTGAAAAAAAATATGTTTCAAGTCTCTTTGTTTCCGAGATACGATAGGGAGGGGGAGGAAGGGGGGCGAAAAGGGGAGGTTTGGCACTTTTCCCATACTTGCGGGAGTTACTTGTTTACGAATCTGTCAAAATATACCCACCTCCCCATCCACCATCAGGGAGAACAATTCTGTCAGTGAGTCAGTGAGTGAGTGGTAATCGAGCTTTATATAGTATAACTAGTATTTGCGTGGGTGCGCGAGCTGCACGCAGCTCGCGTGTTGTCGTGTTCTTGAGAAGTATTCCTCACCATCATAAAATTTTGAGAATCCATAGGAATCCTTAAAATAATTGGAAAATCCGTTACAACTACCCCTATACCAGTATGAAAACCCTTCAGAGGGGTTCTTAAAAACATTCTAAAAACTAATAAAAATAAAAAAAAACAAATAAAATATATTTTAAAACTCAGACCTTTTCCCATTAAAAAAAAACATTACCCAAAAGTTTGCTTGTCGTCGCCTCTGAGTTACGCTTCACCCACTCAATCTTCGTGACGCTACGGAGGTCGCCGGCTCGCTTCGCTCGCCAACTCCCCCCTTCGCTCCACTCGGTCTCGCAGGTTCGCTCCACTCAGGACCTACCTACCACCGGACAGGTTTCGACGCCTACTATAATATTTGTTCAAACACATAATGGCTATCTCTGACCGTTACGAAGTTATAGCCCTTTTATTTTTAGGGGAGGTTGGGGAGAGGAGGATACCCTCCGTTTACAAATTACAACGCTCCTCTCAATTTATAGTAAAAATCAAAAAGCCGCTACGTGTCCTAGTTTCCGAGATACAATGGGGGGAGGGGTGAAGGGGGGGAGAGTGGGGAGTTTTGAAAAATGATTTTGACTAACTCTAGGCCCCTTCTTACGAATCTGAAAAAAAAATGTTCCAAGTCTCTCAACTTCCGAGATCCGCTTAAAGGGGGGAGAAGGGGGAAAAAGGGGTCAATGTTGAAAACTGGTTTTTACTTTCCCGAGCCTCCTCTATACGAATCTGAAAATAAAAATGTTCCAAGTCTCTTTGTTTCCGAGATACGATAGGGAGGGGGAGGAAGGGGGGGCGAAAAGGGGAGGTTTGGCACTTTTCCCATACTCGCGGGAGTTACTTGTTTACGAATCTGTCAAAATATACCCACCTCCCCATCCACCATCTGGGAGAACAATTATGTCAGTGAGTCAGTGAGTGAGTGGTAATCGAGCTTTATATAGTATAATAATAAGTTTAGTAAATGGATTGTTGAACGTTCGAAAAGATGCTTCAACTACTAAAATTAGCAACGATATTCGATAGAGGAGCTGGTGGCCAAATAATACCAGCCGCTCGGGTCGATCTTCAGGCTTGGTTGGCCTAGGTTTGCCTCACACACCCATTATATGATACCGTGTTTCCCCCGTGCCTGGGAAAACATTAATCATTTGTACATCTTTGACAGTCGTAACAGGTAGTCAGTGGCCCGAAAGTCTGACAACCAGTTTTACCAAGGGGTATTGTGTTACCCAGTACTAACTGGGTTGTGGAAGTTAGATAGGCAGTCGTTCCATGTAAAGTACTGGTATTCAGCTGCATTCGGTTAGACTGGAAGCTTACCCCAACGTAGTTGAGAAATGGCACATAGTGATGATTCCCAAGAATGATCGCTCTCATAGATCAAATCTCCCAAATCTATCGCACCTAACGACCGCGCAGGTCAACAAGGCACAACATGTGCCCTAGTACTTGACACGTTCAGTATAATATTAAGAACTATTAATCATACTCCATGTGACAACCTGGCTCTGACACTGTGACACGGCCTTATATTATTCTAAGAGGGTTCGGCCTTCGAAGAGGCTACAGGTCTAGAATGTGTGATGTGAGATTGACGATAATTGACGCGTTAGTGGTTGCTTTGTCTAGGTTTGTAACTGACTTAGGTATACTGTAAAGCCCTTAGTTATTCTGCGGTTTTAAGGGCCTATACTACCTCAAATGGCTTAGCATGATCCTCCGTTATGCCTAAAATACCGCAGCATTAATTTTGAATAAATATATGGTAAAGTTGACGATTAATGCTAAGTACTGTGTGACGAAAACACGATTGCATAAACTTTTCTCGATAGAAAAAAATTCTAAAGTTACCTCCAAATCGAACAATAAACCGCTGGTATTTAAAAAGTACTTCAAATTAGATCATGACACTTTTTATACTAACGGAACTAACTATAAAGCAGGTCTTAGGTTATTTATTTTTTTGGTCCAATCAATAGTTTTTTTTTAAATCGCAAAAGCCACTGATTTCGCACTATTCGGCCCCAGTGACTAACGTAACAACCACTTTGTAGTGCAAGCTGATTAGAACTTTATTCTAACAGTATTTCAGACGAAGTTAGAACCACCACAAATAGAGTTTCTAATTTGAGGTAGTATAGGCTCTTAAAGCTTGTGAACGTTCTGTTCTAATGGATTAGAAAGCGGTTATTCTGCACGGGTGTAATAAGACGGATAACGAAGCCGACAGTCACTCCTTCTTGTCAAAGGGACTAAAATTTAAAAAAAAATGTTCCAGAAGGTTCTGATTACGGAGAAGTTGAATGTCAAAGTTCCAAGTTTTACCTTGTGTTAGCTCTGTACAGCTGTTACAGTTCTGAGTGCTTTTATTTATACTCTAGCATATTCCAACAACGCTGTCGATTGATGGCGATTCCAAAAAAGAATTGGTTTTCCAGCAATATCTTTTGCTCCATGTAACTTAATTGGATGTGCATAATGCGTAGATCGACCCCAAGTAACATGGGCAAGGCAGGAAGATGGCGATGAATGCGTACATAATGGCTATGTAATGACTCTTCTCACCCTGTACTCTGTATGGGATGCTTATGATTAGCTCCTGTCTGCTTTACAACGTCCAAGATCCCTACGTCAAATCAGAAACAACAAACAACTTACATCCATAATACCATAAACTTCTCAACCCATTCTACATCCAGAAATCGCGCCATTTCGTATTCAAGAGCCATATCTCATTATTATAACCCTGCCAAATTCGATATACGCTCGAATAGCTGACCGCTCAAATAACCACTGGGCGTGGACGGCTCCTTAAGAGCTCTTGCACGTAGCCGAGATGCCCGGGCAATAACTGTAGAGCATTGCACTTTTGAAGATGGTCCAAGTTATGAAGGAGTCGTGGAAGATTTGAAGATTGGTGTAGGTAAATCACCATCTGCCTAGCTTTTTCACAGCTATGTTGGGGTCAGCTTCCAGTCTAACCGGATGCAGCTGAATACCAGTATTTTACATGGAGCGACTGCCTATCCACAACCCAGTTACTACTGGGTAATATGATACCCCTTGGTAAGACTGGTTGTAAGACTTTTTGTGCCACTGACTACCTGTAGGTAACGACTGTCAAAGATCACAAATGACAGCCCAGCTTAACGTGCTTTCCGAGGCACGGAGGAAACTCGGTATGTAATGGGTGATCACCCATCTACAGACCAACCTAGGCAAGCACGGCTTAACCTAAAGATCGACCCGAGCGGCTGTTATTATTCAGCCACGAGCTTCTCTTTGGTGAAGGTAAAATAGTGGTCATTAAAGTTGACTGATTTTAGATTAGGTACGCGTTTATGGCCTTACTAATGATCTTTCTTTTTTTGACTGCTTCGTTGGTCCAGTAGTTGGAAGGCCGACTCCTGAGCATGAGGCCCTTGGTTCGATTACCGGGTCGGGCAAAGTGTTATTGGGTTTTCTGTCAGGAATTTATAAGAAAAAGCCACGGAGTCTACTTACCTGAAAAATAAAATCAAGCATTTAGGTATCCGATAATCTGACAAACGCTACATCTTCTGGATTATACCAGAACCCATAGTGGATTTCAACATCTCGATAGCGCAGAAAACCTACATTTTTAAATCTGATCTTTAAACATTTTAAATAAATTGCGAAAAGGGTTATTTAAAATCTATTTAGAAACGATTTCTTATCTTTATGTAAAATTCTTATATTTTCAAGCAGTTATAAACGTTAACTTTTTTATTTGAGTAGGGTACTCAAATAAAAACGTTAACCACGATTACCGACATAAGAATTAAGAATATAGAGTATTATTGAATACTTTTTTTTTTCGGATGGGAAATCATCAAATGACTCCTCCCGCTCTGGGTGGAGCAGGAGGATGTGCCAGACTTTTACTGACTGAAACCTATCCATGTTCCTTCATCGCCCTTTGTGTTCCGGGGCCACGGTATCTCTTTTGAACAGTCCCGCAACCCCGGCAGGCATCGGCCCTTGCGGACCCCTTCCTATTGCTGACTCCCTTTGAGGCGCGCGTGGAACACTCCTGCGCCGTCGACACGGCCTGTCGTCATGAGACGGACGGACGGCGGGCTATAGCCCATAGCCTACCGTCCACAGGCCCGCATTATTGAATACTTAAATTATCATTGTTTTATGAAAGGTGTAAAAAACCTCTTAACGAAGCCGAAAGGCACTTGATCTCCCCGTCATTGCGGTCATTTTTTTTGTTCTACACCATACCTTCTATTTACGGAGATATTGGGGGTCAAAGATCCAACTTTTTTGTTGTTTTTTTTTTTTTTTTTTTTTAAGTTTTTAATGCAATATCGACCCCCGTACTATTCAATCCATCCATCAGCACAATGTTTTGAGTGCGTTACATAGAGTTCGACCACAAAACATGATTTTTCACCCAAAAAAAAAGTCGTTTCCCAGCAATAATTTTTGCGTAGTTACTTAGTTTGATGTACAGAATGCTTGGTTGACGGCTTCGTGATGAGGTGTATTATTTGGACAGTGTAGGTATTGCACTTTACAATGAACGGACAGAGCAAGTGCTTTTCGGCTTCGTTAAGAGGTTTTTTACACCCTTTATTTTATTTTTTTATTTTCTGAATTTTAGGCTCAGTAGTTTAGGAGATCAGGACGTGTCCGGCAGGCGTATGCTTAACGTTTGAATTGAGGAAACAGCGGATTTTTGACCAATTTTGATTGACCCCTCCAGGGTTTAGAATCTTGTACTGAATGTGGTGAACGTTTTTGCATCGGTGTCCTGTCTACCCCGTATATATCGTATCGTTATCATCACTCATAGTCACCTATGACGAATAAAGAAAGGCTGAGAATGAAGAAATTCAGATAAACAGTCATTGGAAAATAATAATACCAGACTCAACACGTTTCTCGAACACCGTAAAAGGTTTTAAAATAAAAACAATAGCTAATGCATCATAAACAGCTCTTGTCAAGATCAGCACAGGCCATTACCGTTCAGGAAAGTATTAAAAATACATAAAGAAGAATGGGGAAATCCGTAAATACATATTATCAGCAAAATATAAATCGGTGGGTTTTGCTGAAGTAAAGTCAACATAACATCATGCCTAGATTTCTCAAAGGCTTGAGCAATGGGCATAGGTGTACCTACCTAATAGTGTTGCCAGGTGTCCCGATTAGCGTGGGACGTCCCGTTCAGGGGTCTGAACCCCTGAACGGGACGTCCCACGCAAATTAGCAAACGTCCCGATTTGCACCTGATCGGGACGCTAAATCTCCCGATAAATCAATAACTTTAATTAATACCATAATTATTAACCAAAAAGTAATACGTAATTATGTATTACATCAGCTGCATTCAAATCACTATGTCGAGAGCGACAATGCGGCCAAATCGTGCGCATCGCATTACTAGCATGTTCTGTCTCTCTCGCTCAGAACCAAAACTGAACCGCCATCGACAGTCGAATATGTCAAAACTGAAATTCAAATTAAAACTATCTTTAGCATGACAAGTACTGAATTTTATAACTAGGTACGTTATAAAAAACAAGGCAATCCTAAAGGCAGTCAAATGTAACGAAATATATTATTCTAATAAAAAAAATAAGTTATTTAAACATGTAAAACAGCGTTAAATAAAATAATACATAACTAGGATTTTATATTGTAATATTTTGTCTATTCTTCTGTCATTCGTCCAGCAAGTTATTGTACAATTGAAATAAGATTTACTAAATTAGTAGTAGAAAAGCTATAAATTAAGACAGTTATTGTAATTTAAAAAAAATTGTTTGTCCCGATTTATTTTACCATCTGCCCCGATTTTAATCCAATCGGACCTGGCAACACTACTACCTAAAAACCACACCCACATTTTGCCAGTTATATTCGCTCCCCACGAAATAGAGCAAGCCTATTGCCATCAATAGGGCACAAATCTGGAACCCGAACTACTACGGTCAAATTCCTGATGAAAAAATCCAATAATACTTTATTCGACCTGATAATCCTCGATAGCTGGGACTTTGTGCCGCACTTTCAGCAGTCGACACCCCGGTTGATGCACCGAGAACTCAATCTCGTGGCTACTGCCCAACCTGGGGAGGGTTCCTTCTGCAGAAGGCTCTATATGGGGATCGTACGTTCCACGTCCACGGAACCTCAGACCTCATGCTACGCTACGGTTACGACCACTTGACTAACGAGGGTGAAGTTGTGAAGATTAAGGACGGTAAAGGGTGAAATGTGGAACATTTTCAACACATCTGTTGAACTAGAAAGATTCCAACTTTAATACGTCTTTCGTGAGTTATTACGTAAGTTCAGTTATTTATCTTGTCGTGTGTGGGTATTTTGTTTTAGAGAAGGACAGAGTTTGAAGGATTACTGGATCTACCCTTGATCTACCCTATTTCTTCTGTCAATTATTAAATTAATTGACTTTTGTCAACCTGTTGTAGCCATAGAGTGAAACAAAATTATAAAGGGTGTAAAACACCTCTTAACGAAGCCGAAAGGTACTTGTTCTCCTCGTCATTGAGATCATTTTTTTGTTCTACACCATACCTGGGAACCTTTATGGAGATATTGGGGGTCAAAGTTCCAACTTTTAACAAGTTTTTTTTAATACAAGTTTTTAATGTAGGATTTTTACTTTAAATACCTCCACGACCCCCGTACTATTCAATCCATCCATCAGCACAATGTTTTGAATGCGTTACATTGAGTTGTACCACAAAAAAAAAATAACCCAAAAAAGAAAGTTGTTTCCCAGCAATAATTTTTGCGTAAAGTTAGTTAGTTTGATGTACAGAATGCTTGGTTGACGGCTTCGTGATGAGGTTTTTTACACCCTGTTGTTTAAAACACTTCTTGTGAAAACAGACTGTGTTGGAAACAAAATTGTATTTTTAATATAATTGACTAGGAAATCCAATCAAGATCTCAATATCTCGATCTCACCAGGAAAGTAGACGGATAAGTTCTTGAAAGGCTAATTTTAAGCAAATGGTTAAGCCTGGAACCTTAGGACGCGAGATATTGAGTTATCATTCTCGGCTCAACATAGATACCTGTTCCATAACTCCTGACAAAGCCTCACTCAATAGCGTCTGACAAAATGACGACAACTTCGTGTCACAGCGTGGGAACTAACTCAACAATCCGATTAACCAGCATAACATATCTCTTACCATATGGCCCAAATATTTACGACAAAAACGATTCGTTTCTATTAGGACTTCTCTTCAAATCCGGAGTTGAAGTGTTCCGACGGCTTGTCAATACGAGTTCCTAAATATGGCGACACGTAGTAAGTAGCCTTATATGGAAACTAACTACTCGTTCAAATCCAGATGACTCAGTGCTAGCCTTGGTATCGTAAGCTTGCTTATGATTTGTGTTATGGCCCTGTTTTCTCTTGAAGAGCGTACCTATTGCGAAATTAAATCTTCAAGTTACTTGAAGACTACAGTTTCCATATACCTAAGGTGTATAGTTTTTTGTGACTCAACAGCCATACATAATGATTATGAGTTCTTGACGATATAGGGAGCCATCTGTCTAACTGTAAAAACAACTTATGCATGTGAGCATGTCTCAAGTGGTAATGCGGCAGCCACACTATGCTCCTTGCGCTGCCCACACACTGCTCGACTCACGCAATGGGGGCTATCGTTTTTGAGCTCACCAGATGGCGCACTGTCGAGTAAGGTCCTGTCAATAATTCTATTTTATATTTTAACACTTCAATACCCGCAATTACAGACACAATTAAAATAACAATGCACCGTGCCTCTGGAGGCACGGCCGGGAGCATACGGGTTAAAGCACCAATAACTTCATAGAAAAGTTTATTTTATTACGTATAACGACACAGTTTATGCTTTAGATATATATTTACAATATTCTTCCTAAAATTAGTAAGCATGAAACATTTAAAAATCATTCCATCTCCAAGTACTAACAATATTATGGTCCTAAGTTGCTACTTATAATCTTCAAGTCATAATTAATCAGGAATGGCTCAATCTAGAACACAATCATGAGTATTAGTATAAATACGTGATAAAAAATCACGCAACGCGCCAACTCTGTATGACATCTGACATTTTTAGGACCTTAGTCTACACAAGCGCCTCTAGCGGCAAATTCACACGCGATAGCCCCCATTAATCGCGACGCTCTTCACTTGTCATTTGCCTTTGTTGGACAATGGACGATAGAACTGTGGCAGCGTGCGCGCTGTGCATTTTTAGTATAGCTAACTAAATCAATGTCATTAAAGGAAATATATATCATCGTCGTCCTCTCCAACGGAGATGGTGGATCACATCACTGCGACCGCGCGATTATGTGGCCAGCCACTCGCGTTCGTATTGCCAGTCCTTTGACTCGCGCACAAGTTACAACTCGTAATTACCAGCTGTAAAGCGCTGAGCAGTAGTATTTGTCCGCCGGACAGAAGTTACCGCTCCTGATATATGTCCATTGGTCGCCGCGTTTTTATTCATCCATTGGTTGACGTCCATATCGGCTAATACTGGTATTCAGCTGCATCCGGTAAAACTGAAAGCCGACCCCAACATAGATGGGAAAAGGCTAGGCAGATGATGATGGTTGTCGTCCATTACAAGTCGAGCTTCACGATAATTGACAAATGCTTGCACTGACTGGACAGGTCCAATCAAATCTGTGTGGTTCTTTCTTTAAAAGACCATCTCAGACACTAATCTGCATAGTCCTCATGTGAATTGAGCAAGATTTTGTCTGGACTTCAAAAGAGACTATGACCTCTGAGTTTGTTTCGGCTGTTTCTTCTTCAGGTACGAAACACCGGCCCCATCTAGTTTTAAAAAACCGGCCAAGTGCGAGTCGGACTCGCGCACGAAGGGTTCCGTACCATTATCTATACATTAGACAAAATGGCAAAAAAATCACGTTTGTTGTATGGGAGCCCCCCTTAAATATTAATTTTATTCTGTTTTTAGTATTTGTTGTTATAGCGGCAACAGAAATACATCATCTGTGAAAATTTCAACTGTCTAGCTGTCACGGTTCATGAGATACAGCCTGGTGACAGACAGACGGACAGACGGACAGACGGACAGACAGACGGACAGACAGCGAAGTCTTAGTAATAGGGTTCCGTTTTTACCCTTGGGTACGGAACCCTAAAAATGACGTGTAAAAGTGTTTGTAAAAACCTATACTTGCAAAATAAACATCATTTATCATTGGTTGTTGCAAATCGATCGCGGAAACAAAGTTTCAATCGTCTACTCAGCGCTAAACAGCCTCTATCATAATAATATGCAATTAGATATAAATATGACAAACTTCCTTCTTTTTTGTAAAAAAACAGCTTTTCTTCCGAGCTATATTTTAATTCTGTGCAAAGATCCGCAGAATCTTTGACATGACAAACAGCAAATAAATCTTGTATTCCATTGTTACAGGCATACACACCAACCGGCTTCGAGAAGTATGGCTGCTCTTGCGCAGTCGCTGACTACAGGGTTAATTTCTCCGTGTGGGACACATCGGGTAAGTCTTTACCTTATTTCTAAGACGCAGCGCCAACCTCTGTAGCGTAAAAGATGTTGGATAGCAGTAGCGTAGCTAGTCCTAGTAGTTCCCAGTATAGGTCGCGGCACGTAACTCTAGCGCTGAACGAAACGTGGAGGGGATAGCTGCGCATGTTCTACGACTGGAGAGCCAATCGGCGCAACGCACGAGACATTCTTATTTTTTACTTCTGCGCAATAACGGTCAACGCTAGAGTTTCCTGCTTCGACTTGTATCAACTTTTTTTGGGGGCCCTTTGCCGCACTCAACCCGAGTGCGGCGAAGCGGGACAAGAGGAGAAAATCATTAATGTCAGACAATTACTTAAGCAAAGAAAATAGTATCCTGACAATTGGAGCTTTCGTGACCGTGATAAGTTTTATTTTCACTTTATCTTTTAACATGAAGAATATTTGAGGTTGTGAGAAGATTTTGTGATTTTGTTCCTCATCAGGGGCCCTCGTTACTCGGGGGCCCTGTATCATTGATACGGCTGATACAGACACAGCGGTAACTACGCCCCTGTTGGATAGCTTAAATGATAGGCTATGCCTCTCGCTGTCATTGTTGCCTAAATAACATGAGTTTCCATATTAATTTCCACATTAGTTGTCTTAGTAATTAATGGCCACAAACATGTCTTAGAACCAAAAATTCGAAGACATGATGATCAAGAACCCAACCCGTACTAGGCCCGCGCGAATTTCGCGATGATATTACTCCCTAACAGAGAGGAAGCTTATGTCCCAGCAGTGGGAACTTTATAAACTGGTTATGCCATATTGCTGCTGTCCATCGTCTTGATAAAATTCTGTAGTTGCCTTTTATGGCACCCATATTACAAAAGCAGTTGAATCGTGTTTCACATGAGTCATTAATTTAAAACGGGATTGTATTTAGGGTTTACTTGAGGTGACTATAAAACCTAGGTCACCAAATTCCGGTAGCAACAGCCATCTACTAGAAAACATAATATTTGTAGAAAAACACAACCAAAACAATTTCTTATACCAATTTCTATTCGAAAATCAGCACTCCTTTGACAAAACCACTTCGCCTTGTTAACGCGAGCGACTCGACAAACTTTCCCACAAAGAAACTGATCACAAAGTCCTGCCAGTCTGTAATGCACTTTATAATGCTCCCAACAGCCAATCAGTGCAATTCAATAACTAATATCTACCAATTGGCTTCCACGAGACTTTATAGTTAATGGATAGAGTTTTTTGAAGCTTGTTTTGACGACCACTTTGTGGTACTATCGAGGACACTCCCGCCTGACCACCATTAAGCTTATTTTTGCTTGCACTCGCAAAATAGAAACGCTGTCTAGCCCCGCCCCGTTGCTTTGTGTAGAAATAATGAATGAAAAGATACCGAATCGGCAAAGCGCACTGACGACGCACGCCAAACGAGAGGTATTTTTATTTTGCGCGCCAAAGTTGACGCTTTCCTAATAGGCCCAAACTTTAAGGAGGCGTGGCTCGGCGCATCTGCATGATCTAAGCGAAAAAAATGTAAACTGGTCAGGCAGAAAAGACCACGATAGTACAATGGTTTTTTTTACCATTGTCACTCGAAAAAGGGCATTTTATTCATCGATATCAGTGAATAAAACGCTCTTTTACTCACTGAGTGAATAAAGACATTTTGAATTTGGAACAAGGACTAATTATGAACAAATAAAACGTGCCTACAAGAAAATAACACTGAATTTCGAATATTGTTCTAATTTCAATCAGTATTTTACATGGAGCGACTGCCTATCTGACCTACACAACCCATGTACTGGGTGCGTAGGTAATACGGTATCCCTTGGTAAGACTGGTTGTCAGACTTTTGGGCCACTGGCTTCCTGTTACGAATCCTTCACTACACTTGGGATCCAACTTAGTCCCTCGCATTAAATTCCCTTTTTTTTCACTTGTCGTATAATCTACTATTTTTTTAATAAGTCTAAAACTCTATCGACTGCCTCGTTGTCGCAAGAGTGACTGCTGAGCATGACGACCTGGGTTCGAATCCCAGGTCGGACAGAGTGTAAATGGGGTTTTTCCATCAGCAATTTCTCAGTGGCAGCTACGGAGTCTAGATTTGTACCTGGTTGATGGAAATCAGAAATGAAGACATGCGCAAGAGAACCAAGGTTGCCGATGTAGCCCGAAGAATTGCCAAACTTAAGTGGCAGTGGGCAGGGCACATTGCTCACAGAACGGATGGCCGATGGGGCCGATATATACTGGAGTGGCGACCGCGAACCGGAAGACGTTGCGTTGGAAGACCTGCCACTAAGTGGACCGATGTCCTGGTGAAGGTTGCGGGAATCCGCTGGATGCGAGTCGCACGGGACTGATCAATGTGGCGGCACTTGGAGGAGGCCTATGTCCAGCAATGGACGTCTTTCGGCTGAAATGATGATGATGATTATTTATTTATGATGATGATGATGATGGAAATAGGCTCGCCCCTTATTACATCGAAGTTAAACATAACTTGCGAAATGTTGGTGTATTATTAGGTATACCTCTGCTTAACCCTTCAGAGATTACCAGCGTGATGATGCTAGGTTTTAAAAGTTCTCTAATGGTGGATAGTTACGGGGAACTGATCATTCTAACCGTTAAACATTAGACCACAGGAAGCACGGTGCACCGTGTAAAATACTAATTTATAACTTCAAACAGAGTGAATCGAATTCTGATCGGGATACGGGACAGGACGTGTGTGCAATTTGCATAACAGTTTATAAAAAAATTAAATCACTTACAAATCTATTATCTTTAAAAACTTATGTCAAATACTTAATTCCTTCTGAATTTTTAAAGTTACTAGAATTTTGTGCTGCCATTGTGCCTAGCCTTTTCCTAACTATATTGGGGTCGACTTCCAGTCTAACCGGATGCAGCTGAATACCAGTAGGTAGTACACGGAGCGACTGCCTATCTGCCCTCCACAACCCAGTAAGTACTGGGTAATACGATACACCTTGGTAAGACTGGTTGTCAGACTTTTTGGACCACTGACTACCTAACGACTGTCAAAGATCTACAAATGACAGCCGGGACCAACAGCTTAACGTGCTTTCCGAGGCACGGAGGAAACTCGGTATGTAAGGGTAGTCACCCATCCACAGACCATAAAGATCGACCCGAGCGGCTGTTATTATTTAGCCACGAGCTCTTATTTGCATAGCAGTTTATAGCATCATTTAATTGTACATAAATAAAAAAAATAAAAAATAGTGAGTTACAACAGTTTCGCATCCCAAACGGTTTTTTGTTTCCGACCTGGGAACCCAGAACCTACTTCGGGATAGTATTAAAAACCCAGGACTAGTTTGTTCTTTACACGGCTGCCCAAAAAAGGAGTGTTATGTTTTCAGGGTTCATTGTATATGTTTGTATGTTTCTGAGTTTTTTTATTCCACCATAACTTCTAAACGAACGACGATTAGAATATTTCAAATTAGTAGACTCACTGGAACGACGAAGGGCTGTAATCGATCTTATGACACTCTTTATAAAACTGTAAATGGGATATCATCGATTCCAAACTTCCTTAACAAAATTAACCTCGACGTACCTCGTCATTACTACCTCCGGTCCAAGCGTACTACTAGGACGTTTGCCACTAAACCGTGTCGCACAAATCTGCCCGCTTAGCATGAACGCCGTAGACACGAAAGAGAATCGACAAATCTTTTGTTCATCTGTCATTGAATCGACAAAATGACAGATGAACAAAAGATTTGTCGATTCTCTTTCGTGTCTACGGCATTCATGCTAAGCGGGCTGGGCCAGCATGCGACTTTTTACAACAAAGCCTGTACAGCTGACAGTAATGTCGACATCTTCTTTGATTGATTGTCAATGTTCAAATCAAAAATCTTTAAAATTCACCTGTAACCAGCTATATACTTATTTTAATTTAAACCATGCAATTTATACTCAATTTAATCCAATATTATGTTGGGTATCATTTAAGCTATCACCAATTTAATTAGTTTTGCGTTCCTTAAATAATAGGGTTTGCCCTCAAAATAGTAGATTTGTCACCAAAATGTAGTCACCATCAATATAAAATCAATTCCACAATAAATCACATAAAATCATGAAGATATAGGGTCTAGTACCAAATAAATGTTTTGTATGTAATATAAAAGGTTTGTTCTAATAAGTATTTAAGCAAACTAATTTATAGAGATCACCAATAAATTATATATTATGTCACTAGAAAATTTCATAAAGTTCCAAAAAAATGTAGGGTTGTCGTCATCATCGTTTCAACCAAAAGAGTCTACTACTTAACTGGACATATGCCTCCCCCAAGGATCTTAATTTCCACAAGTAGTATAAATATATTTAAATAAAATTTCGGCATACAATTAACGAACCACCAGATTTAGAAAAAATTTACGGCAAAAAAATCACTTTTGATTGCCATTAGTAAATGATCACCAAAATTAATCGCCATTTTATCGTGAAATTTAAACCAAAAAATTTTTTTTTTGATCACGAGAAATTGAACTGTTATGCTCTTGCATCCGAGTCGAGGGGTCTCTCTCGACTTGTTCTGAATGGTTCTTGTTCTGAATGGTTTATAAAAAAAATAACTTCTAACCTAATCTATCCGTGTCGGGGTGCCCCAAGTCGGCCTAGGCAAAACTAGTTTGTCATCAACCACCTCATTAAAATTATAAATTGATGTATTAAATTGGTAACGAATACTATTATTTTAATAACTGAACAAAATAAAATGTAATACTGTATTGGTCACAAAATAACAAATAAAAACGAGTCGCAGTCAGGGATCGATAATCGATTTATTTGGTGACAGATCTACCATTCTGATCACAAAGCTATTATTTAAGTAATAAAACTATTATTATAAGAACGAAGTTTATATTCCTGTAATGCACTACAATGTTATTGGTAATCCATCTCTTATTTTAAACTTATATTAACATTAATTTGATAATTGGAACCTGGGAACACTTTTTGTTTATCTGAGAACGAACATATTTCGTGGCGATAGATCTATTTATTATGTGATACAACTTGATGACAAATATAAATTTTGGTGACAAGAAATATAGTCCCCTATTATGTTATTCTATATTCTATTTTAAATGTTATTCCGTTATTATTTGACTTGATTTCGTTTGTTTACACTTGATTTAAATTGTACCTATACATAACATTACAACAGTATACGTAACATTTTTGTTTTGTACCTATATTATTATTTAATTGTGTTTTATAATATTTTTTTAATTTAATTGTATTGTTGTGAATGTTGTGCATACCTATAAGTGACGTATTTACACGCACTGTAGACCTATAATCACCTTATGGAACCAATATTGTAAATATGTCGCTGGTGTGCCTTATCTAATAAATAAATAAACGCCTAAACCGATTTCGATGTAGTGGTATCCTTGTGTTTCGCCGGGTAACATAGGCTAGTGAAAAAATAATAATAGAGACTAAAATCTAAT
The DNA here is from genome assembly GCA_905147715.2 of Xestia xanthographa. NCBI lineage: Eukaryota > Metazoa > Arthropoda > Insecta > Lepidoptera > Noctuidae > Xestia > Xestia xanthographa. The sequence goes on along the minus strand of LR990660.1, from coordinate 5,814,505 downwards.
CTCTAATCTAACTATATAGGGCGGGACCCTATATACTGTTGCAGTCAATATGTCCTCTTGCCTGAACTTGTTTTTTTTTGTTTTCAGTTTTTATTTAAAGAATAATTATATTATTATTAATTATTATTTATTTAATTTTTTTATATAAAGTAGTTATTTTTACGCAGTTTTTTTTTTTACATCTTTGACCAAAGACAACAAAGCTTTTATTTGTATTTACAGTCGCCTTCCATTTTAAACAAATCCTTTTTAATAAACACAACGAAACTGTTAGTTTTCCGTCGTTTCAACGCTCACAATACGCAATATTCGCGTGTTTTTATACAGTACGTAAACATTGGGTAAAACGACTACGCCTGTATACGTCCTATATACGGAAAGTCGTACTGTATACGACCAGAGTCGTACCATAAACGACGAAATCAAATTTCTAACCGCTGCAGTTATGACATATTTCGGGTCCGCGATTGGTTGTGGTTTTGGGCGAGTGGTTGCTGAATTAACGTTTTTAATGAACTTTATAGTATAGGAATAGGTAGTTCTTTGACAATATTATTTTGTGTATAATTGTAAGTATATGACTTTACATAGGTAGGTAGAAAAAAAGTGTAGAGGTAATTTCAACACCATGCTGTAAATACTAATTTAATACACAGTGCAATCATACAATGCAACTCTCAGAAAAATATTTCATAACTTAAAATAATACTTAAACCTGACTTTTTGAGTCTTTGCACTTACAGGAATTTATACTAAAGAAACAACTCGCAAATCTTTATTATCTGCACAAACGTATGTCAAATAATATCTACCGTCTTTTCAAAGTTATTATACCGTTAGCTATTAAGGTGTTAAACCTGTTTGTGCTGCCATTATGAGGTTTCAGTGACGGATGGCCGATGGGGCTAAAAAGTTCTGGAGTGGCGACCGCGAACCGGAAGACGTTGCGTTGGAAGGCCTCCCACTAGGTAGACCGATGACCTGGTGAAGGTTGCGGGAATCCGCTGGATGCGAGTCGCACGGGACCGGGTAATGTGGCGACTCTTGGGAGAGACCTATGTCCAGCAGTGGACGTATTCCAGCTGAAATGATGATGATGAGGATTGAGTGAGTCCCCCTGTAGAACATATTCAAGTTTACCAACTTAATAGCTAACGGTAAGCCCGCCACACTATTCCCAAACCACTGTAACTTCTGAGAGCCAGAATCAACAGTGGCGACCACCAGAAAAGAGCCGAGACAATGAAGCTCGACGAAGTCCCAGAGAATGAATTTAACTGTCTTGGATCCCGCAACGAAATTAATTAGAAAAGTATAGTGGTAGTAGGAAAAAACCGTAATTTCCACTTCCCTCCATATCAGCAGGAGACAGAATGAACCAAGGCCAATAGGCACAAAGGGACGTTACAACTGGGATAGGCCCCGTTGCCTAGCACCACGGATAAATATTAACATTAATGAGTCCTAGCCAACGGTTAAATAACTTCGGACTATCTTTGGCGATACCGATGACAGTTGCACAATAACCCAACAACCACAAACAATTGCAAATCCAACGATAGCCCGTCTATGTCAGAGGTTTACAACCTCGTAAAACGCGGCTAAAGTTAACTTACGTTTATTTATTTAAGACGATAATATTTTATTTACGCAGCCCAATGTTTTCTGCCCCTGCGTGAGTTACGAGCAGCCTTGGCAGTGTATCGTTAGCTTAACGTTTGTAAAGTTAAGGATAGTAACTTATATTTTAGTGGCTTCGTTTGAAACTTTACTGAAGTCATCAACGGCCTCGCCTTTTGCTCAACTATGTGGGGTCGGCGTCGTGCAGATGTATTTAACAAGGTGCTGCTGTCTATCTGACTTTTACAACCCAGTTACCTACTGTCTATGTTGCCTTGAACTAAGTAAGACTGGATTTCAGTTCAGACTTTCAGATATCTGACTGCCCCTACTTTTGATTGACACTCAAAACTTCACTGAAGTGAAGTCTTTATTATTTGGCTGATGTACAAACCGTGCGAAACAACGAAAAAAAAAACGTATCTATTATTTGAAGGTATAAAATGTTTTTTCCGTACTTTACTGACACAATATAAAACCTCAATTACGGGTTACTAAAAGTGTTTGTTTGACTAGGCACCTTTTAAAAACTCAAGGCAAACTGAGGTATTTTTTTCACTAAAAGTTATGAAAAGTTTTTCTTTCAAGGTTTTTTATATGTATCAAGAAAGTAGGCTACGATTATACTCGTACAATATGTTAGTAAAGTTAAAGTGCTATTCCACGTAGGCGTAATGTCTACGTAATGTCAGAAAAAGTGGGACAGTGTTATTTTTAGCCCTTTTCTTTTATTTGTCATCTTAAAAAAAAAAATGTAGCCTGATTTGCAATACAGCGTAGCAACACTGGTAGAACCGTCAGTCTCTTGGGGACATTACATTACCTTCCTTGACAGCGGTGAGGAGGAGTTTTTTGACGCCATTTTTTAAGTTTATTGTTTAAGTTAGTTATTTAGTTATAAGTTATTTTAATTTATAAATGCAAATAGACTTGTATGTAATAGAAATTAAAATTATAACCTTACCTATAATTGTGGCATTTTGGATAAAAAAAAATATCCGTCCGTTCGTTACTTTAAAAAATATCCGTCTCACCGAATTTCTTCCAAGACGACCAACCTCAGCGAAGACTAACAAGAATAAGAATAATTTATTTAAAAAAAGGTATTACAAAAATGTACATTTGGGTGCAGTACCTAGTATTTTTTCTGAAACAATGGTATAATTAGTGCATAAAAGTAAACTATAACTAAAATATACTTAACAGTTGCAAGAAACGATAATGTGGAATTCAAAAATGTAAAAATGTAAAACAAGTGAATGAGTAACAAACGCGCGATAGATATAATAGTGCAGAAGTGTAGGACTGTTCCCTCACTCACTACGACAGGACGAGTATCCGAGATCAGGCGCAGGATCATCGGCTTAACGAGCTTTCCGAGGGCTTCACGGGAATATCACACTACCAACTTTCAAACTCGAGAATATTTTATTGGAAAAATGCTAAGATAACACAGGGAAATGTATTAAAAATCTAGCGCTAATGTAAGGTGTTCCTAGTTTTTGATGTGAAACATCTATAGGCGAGGGCAAAACCAAAAAATGGCGTGGCGACGCATGCTGTGGCGATGCGTCGCCAACTGTCAAGTTGTCAACCGGGCCCGAACAATCCCGAACATTACTGACCTGTTGAAGCAGCATAAGATCTACATATTCGCCACGGTTTACAACAATCCTGCTGGTCTCGGGCCACAGCGCTGGGTTACAATCTCCTGACTTCGAGTTCGATCCCAGCATCAGGATTTTCTTTTTGTGAATCGAGTCATTTTGTTTTTATTTTATGTTTGTTTTTTATATTGACTTCTTTTTAAGCATATTACTTGTACAAAATAATTTCGATGTTACACATGCCAGGTGTCCCGTGACGGCTTACTTTTTTTAACACTTCGTCTCGAATCGATGACGTATACGTAATTACGTAGCAACCTGGTCAGCTCTGTCATTGCCTCATTCAAGTCCTGGAGTATGCAATCAGTTTTAAACACTGTATGCAGATGTACCATAATATAAAAACATTACATCACCCCTATAATTGATTGATATGGTTTAATGGTATAAAAGAAACATAACCTGTACTAAGACCGATTAAATAAATAAATAAAAAAAAAATATTGCCACAGGGTTAGGCAAAATTGTGCCTAACAGTACACCATGTTTTCCAGACGATTTTTTTTTAAACAATGTTAACACTCTTGCAACAATTATTATTTAAATGGTATTCGCATGTCTGTTGTAAAACAGTGAAGCATAAAATTGTTAATAGCTGAACAAATCGCTACACACGGCTCTTATCTTCGGGGACACGCACTTGAGAGCGTGATAAATGGCTGGACATTTGCATGCACACTGAATTTTATTTTATGGTTAATTTTTAAGGTGAGACTTTACCGGCCTTTGGAGATAATCTGCATGTTACACATACAGGATGTAAAAGACCTCATCACGAAGATGTCAACCAAGCATTCTGTACATCAAACTAAGTGACTTTACGCAAAAATCATTGCTGGGAAACGACTTCTTTTATTGGGGTGAAAAATCATGTTTTGTGGTAGAACTCAATGTAACGCGGGTCGTGCAGGTGTTTAAAGTAAAAATCTTACATTTAAAACGTTATGGGCTGTTGTTGTTGTTGTTGTTTTGTTTCTCCTGGGAGCTATATGATGCCACAGACAGACACACAGATACACACTTCAAACTTAAGACACCTCTCTTTTTGGTCGGGAGTTAAAAACACGTTTAGTTTATGTAATCAGCATAAGAATATCACGCTTGTACCTTCTCGAGGGGTGAGACAGAGGTGTACCTTAGTACACTCACATTTCGATAGTTATGTTTAAGTTCTATAAAATAAGAGGCGAGCCTATTGCCAACAATCAGCACCTCAGTATAAGACTCATATACTTAAAGGCCTATACCCCCCCTCAAATGGCTTAGCATGATCCTCCGTTACGCCTAAAATACTGAAGCATTAATTTTGAAATAAATATTATGGTAAAGTTGAGGATTAATGCTAAGTACTGTGTGACGAAAACACGATTCCATAAACTTTTCTCGATAGAAAAAAAATCCAAAGTTACCTCCAAATCGAACAATAAACCGGTGGTATTCAAAAAGTACTTCAAATTAGATCATGAAACTTTGCATACTAACTGAACTTAGTATAAATCAGGTCTTATGTGTTTTATTTTTTTAGTCCAATCAATAGATTTTTTGTAAATCGCAAAAAGCCACTCATTTCGCACTATTCGGCCGCAGTGACTGACGTAACAACCGCTTTGTAGTGCAAGCTGATTAGAACTTTATTTTAAGAGTATTTCAAACGCTGTTTAAACCACCACAAATAGAGTTGCTAATTTTAGGGTTAGAAGGGCAATTTATAAGGCCACTCCCGGCTTCCAAGCCATCTTAGTCCTTACCGACATAGATCTATAGATCTCCAGCCTTGCTCTGATAGCAAAAGTAATTAAGTATAGGCACGTTAGACATACGAGCTAATCCAATAATTATGTGCTACCGTGCAAGGCAGTGTTTGATTGTGGCTTGGGGCGGCGCTTGCGGGTTTAGCGTGGTTTGGTACTATAGCTAAATGGCTTGAAATGTCAGCTTAATATATTATTGGTATTTTAAATTATTAGTTGTAGTAGCCCGTGGCTAAATAATAACAGCCGCTCTGATCGATCTTCAGGTTAAGCCGCACTTGCCTAGGTTGGTCTGTGGATGGGTAAACACCCATTACATACCGAGTTTCCTCCGTGCCTCGGAATGTTAAACCGTTGGTGCCGGCTGTCATTTGTAGATCTTTGATAGTCGCTACAGGCAGTCAGTGGCACAAAAAGGCTGACAACCAGACTTACCAAGAGGTATCGTATTACACAGTATTAACTGGACGTGAGAAATATCTCACGTTACGATTAAGTACTTTAACTAAAATACGATTTAAGGAGCCATCCAATTTTTAATTGTACCCAAAAATATTGAACAACAATTTCGCAAATTACTACAGGAGACAGTTTACCATTTACCAACAAAATCCCCCCTGACACAATCCACGACCGAAATAAACAGCTTTTCTCAATCCCCAAATGAGCAGTTGGCAAAGTATATTAAACATCAGAAACAGATAAGTTAATAATACAGAATATTGGTGCATTTTATTGTCCTCAAGTGTACAATCTGAGCTCTACTTAAGCCCGGTTTCCACCAAGCAGAGCGGACCCATTAATGACTTCACTTTACCTCGCAAGAGACCTCGCGTGCGTCGGTCGCGTGTACGAGTATACATTGTGTGCTATATTAAGGTGCAAGTTAGCAGCGGGCGACACGGAGCCGCCGCAGACAACGTGTCGCCGCGACACGTCGCCGCCTCATGTCGCTGCAGTCATGATTTCGAACCCGGCATTTCGGCGTCAGCGACACTACCGATCTGCGGTCGGGTGACACTTGCGTCTGCCGCTCGACGACGCGTCGCTAGCTTCATGTCGCTTGCTTCGGAGGGAATTTCATAGAAATTCATAGAAAGCAATAGTGTCGCTGCGACACGTCGTCTGCGGCGGTTTCGTGTCGCCCGCTGCCAACTTGCACCTTATAGCACCATACTGCGACGCTAACGTCAGCGGCGCGTATTTGATAATATTTTTCTCGCTGACGTACGTGACCGACCGCGCGCGACCGTCCTTCAGCATGACAGGAATTCAGGCTTTACATGTATTTCCACCAACAAAGGGTCGAGCGGAAATGACTCAGCGGGCAAAAAGAGTAAAAATGAGCTCGCTCTGCTCATTCTTGTTTCATTTCTCTTTTGCGGTGGGAATCAGAAGACTAAACTCTAACTTGGTGGAACCGCAAACTTATTTCATGAAAACGACGTCCGCATCGCTTAGCCATTTCCAGCGCATCGGTGGAAACCGGGCCTTACACACGGCGACATTCAAACTATAAATGGCCTCGCTTTGTATAGATTTCACGCACATTAAGAGATCTGAAAAAACTGGTTTTGTATAGCTTGTATTTTCGCCTTGCGTACGTAGTCTATGGATCAGTGATTCGTACTGGCCAATACACCAATGTACACACATTTATGCACATAAAATGTACATGTAAATTATGTATGTAAAACTGGTCTGTGGTACTTATTCCAATAGTGTGATTTATTTGCATTTCAGTTTACGGTTGAAATGTTTGATGTTAAAAATGGCGCTGTGCGAGTGTCATTTGTTGAAGTATTGATTGATTGATGTCGTTGTTTTACTAGCAGGCGGCTAACAGGCTTTTATAGAGAGGTGTTATGAAAAGCAGCTTTCAGGGGATAAACTCTAAAGGGTGTAACACCTCTTAACGAAGCCGAAAGGCACTTGCTTTCCCCGTTGCCATCATTTTTTTGTTCTACACTATGGTGAACAAAAAAATGAACCTGGGAACCTTCTAGTTACGGAGATATGGGGTTCAAAGTTCCAAATTTTTGACAAGTTTTTTTTAAAATACAAGTTTTTAATGTTAGATTTTTACTCTATTCAATCCATCCATCAGCAAATGTATAAATTACGTTACATTGAGTTCTACCACAAAACATGACTTTTTACCCCAAAACAAAAAGTCGTTTCTCAGCAATAATTTTTTGCGTAAAGTTACTTAGTTTGATGTACAGAATGCTTGGTTGACGGCTTCGTGATGAGGTTGTTTACATCCCGTATATTCGTGGGATCATCATCATCTTCCTGCCCATTTCCGATGTTGCTTGTGGTCGGCGCAACACGTTTTGGTCTTCCATTCTCCCCTGTCAACCGTCACGCTATCATTTACTCCGTTCTCTTTCATATCATTCCTCACACAATCAATCAATTGTTTCCTTAGTCTTCCTCTCCCTCTCAATCCATCAACATTTATATTCATCACTCTTTTAGGCACATGCGTGATACGATGTATAGTCCGCGCGCGAGCTCCGAGGAATCGATGGCTTATTTAAATCATCGGTGCATAGTACCCTCATAGAATCGTTTCATAATTTAGTACTCACCGAGAACTAAATTATGAAATCATTCTGTGAAGGTGGTATGTGCTTGAGGTGGAAGTGTGGAACCACCGCGTGCTGTTTTAAACAAGCCACCGATTCGTCGGAACTCGCGCGCGGACTATACACCGCATCACGCATGTGCCTTTTATTAAATGTGATTCATATTATTATTCTATTTTGATTCTGCTAAAACGCCCCCAGTTAGAAAACCTATAGAGTTAAATGACCACCGCTTTAACTAAATACGACACACCTAATAAATAATATTCAACGCTGCATACCAAAGCAAACATAATAGAGATATAAATCACTACATTACTACAATCACCTTGCGTTTGCGGTTTATTATTACTATTAATATAATAATAACTGCTGTTTAGTTACTAATAATGTATTGACTGTGGGCCTAGCATGAACACACGGTCTTTAAAACGTACTAATGTTAGAGTTCAGAAAAACCGTCACTGACAATCGATGCAAGAACACGACTCTGGCAGTTATTGTGCTGAAGTAGGTATATATTATATCGTATATACCTATTATATCGCCGGCGTCTGGTAGCCGTAGCGTCGGATTGACCGAATTAACTCCAAATTCTCTTTTATTAGGGTTCTGTACCTCAAAAGGAAAACGGAACCCTTATAAGATCACTTTCTTGTCCGTCTGTCCGTCTGTCACCACCGATTTTCTTTTCTTCAGGAACGGGTGGACCTAGCAAGTTGAAATTTATACCAGATACTGGAGTCTATAGTCCCTATTAGGTGTATAAAAATTAAGGTCCTGAGTCAAAATAATAAAAAGATATGGGCAAATAGATTTTCGCGAAAACTTGTAAATACCAAAATTTACCTTAATTTTCAACTTTTTTTATTTTTCGGACTTTTCCCTTTACTTGTGCTGTAAGACCTTGGTTTTAACCAAAATTCTAGGTCCACCGGAAGTACGCTATAGGTTTTGGGTCGATAACCGAAATATATTTCGGTAAATTTTGCAAAAAGCAAGATATTTCAGCACATGTGTAAAGAGAAAAATCTGAAAACCGTAAATATGTTGTTTAAAAAAAAAAGCGATTTTACTATTACAAACTAATCATTTGGGGTTGGTGCAATAGCCGTTTCATGGGATCGATCAGCAAAGTTAAGTTTGTCCTTTAAAAAGTTTTTATTTTATTTTAAATATTTTCTTTTTTCTAATAAAAACGTTGGCCCCACACACCATATTTCCCATATGGTGGATGCGCTTACAAACATTTAAACTCACACAAAATGAAATTTTGTAAAGTAACGTCATTCTAAATCCAATATGGCGGACTCCCAAAGAGGGTGGATTAGTTATTTTATGGTCTATTCTTTGGTTATGCTGTACACGCGTATCGTTTCGCGCAAATCGCAGTCGCAATTCGTCGAGGTTATAAAGCCTCGACTTTCGATTCAAAAACCATTTCCATCTACATACGATATCGATATGTTTACGTCGCGCGTTCATGCCAGGACCTCCGTTATTTGAAACCACCGGCTTATGCAATGCAGTTCCCACACCTACAGGCCTCTCTGATCACGCCATGTCCACCCACTGGATTAAGGATGCAAATAAATTATCATGGTCTTCATGTTTCATGGATAATTATATAGGTACCTAATTATCCATGAAACATGAAGACCATGATACCTCTAAAATACTCTAGGAATTCCATTTCCTAGCACCAACATAGATATTATAGTTTGGCCGCTGAGAGAATGCGTTCCTGACAGGTCGCGAGTATAGTATTATTGCTAATGTTATACATATAACTTATAGCCTATATTACTTACTTATCCCACTTACCTTACTTATCTATCTTATCTTTTTTATCTTATCTTATCTTATCTTACTTATCTTTTTATTAAAAAGGGCAAAAAATAAATATTAGTTTAAATAAAACTAAAAAACACGCTTTGTGTAGAAAACCAAACTAAAAAATAGAAAATAAATTTTAAAATAATTGAATTAAGATTAGTGTAAAAAATTCTAACAAATATAAATGAATAATGAGGAACTGCAGCATATTTGGAATACCAGTTTGTTTTTTGAGAATAAATTTAAAGAAAAAGGGATAGCTCAATAAAAAATACGTTTATTACTTGAAAAACTATTAAACTTTAATATTAATAACTATCATATGGAACAAAAGTCAGGAACCTTATCAAAAAACAAAAAGAACAACAAATTAAAAATTATGTGAATTGACTTAGAGGGCAGGTAATTTGGAATATAGTATTCCAAATTATATTCACATTTTTCATTAACATACTGTTAACACTTTATCTTAAAAAGTAATAAATTTCTAATCTTTGTAACAGTCTATAGTCTTGACTTCTCTAACTAATCAATATTTTTAAACAAAATATCAAAAATAATCTTGTTATAGTAGTATCCCAAATTAACAACATACCATCCTAACCTAAAACAGCAAGTAGCATTTTCAATTCTAGAAATATTCACAAAATCAAAGTAAAATCACTAACTAAAAAGATCACATAATAGTTTGAATGATTACACTAAATATTTTACGTATGAGAGTAAATAATTATCACTGTTTGCATACTTACCAAAAAAGTTTTGAAATATGTCGTCTTGTTCCGTCGGAGCTGGTAGCCGGAATGTCAAAATGGAGTCCTGTTTTTAATACTAGATGTCGTAGTGTGTCTTACGACGTAATCTTTACGTTGAAAAAACATAGATGGCGTTATTAGTTATTTAGATACCGAAGTATTCCAAGTTACCTGCAGTATCCCAAATATGCTGCAGTTCCTTAGTGTTAATAAGAAAAAAATGTTTTATTTAAAAAAAGCGTGGTAAATTAAACGTTTTTTTTCTTATTAACACTATTATTCATTTATATTTGTTAGAATTTTTTACACTAACCTTAATTCAATTATTTTAAAATTTATTTTCTATTTTTTAGTTTGGTTTTCTACACAAAGCGTGTTTTTTGGTTTTATTTAAACTAATATTTATTTTTTGCCCTTTTTGCGCTATTAACAAATAATATTATTAAAAACCGGCCAAGTGCGAGTCGGACTCGCGCACGAAGGGTTCCGTACCAATTATTATAAAAAAATCACGTTTGTTGTATGGGAGCCCCCCTTAAATATTAATTTTATTCGGTTTTTAGTATTTGTTGTTATAGCGGCAACAGAAATACATCATCTGTGAAAATTTCAACTGTCTAGCTGTCACGGTTCATGAGATACAGCCTGGTGACAGACAGACGGACAGACGGACAGACGGACAGACAGACGGACAGACAGCGAAGTCTTAGTAATAGGGTTCCGTTTTTACCCTTTGGCTACGGAACCCTAAAAACGATATCATTATATCAAGTAACAAGAAATGTTATAATTTCGCGCTAAATTTATGTACCAACTGACAGAGATGTCAGGAACGCATTATCTCAGCGTCCAAACTGTAGTTGTGAAAAGTACCAACTGCTACATTAATTGTCAAGTTTCATCAACTAAAGTAAACGCGATTATTATGATTAAACCGCGTTCAAAAGCGGTCCTTGTCTAGTCCGTGCGTACTAATGCATAGTTTATAGTAGAGAATCGAGTTCAAAACAATTAGCTTTTCTTGTTCCGTAACCAAATGGTAAAAAGAAAACCCATTAAAAAAAAAAAAATTTTTTTTTTAAATATCATTAATTTTGGTTAAACACACATCGCTTACCTAATCTTAATTTTGAAACATTATGTGCGAGTGAGGAGGTTTTAATTTCGTATTTCACACAGCCAATTTACACAATAATTATGCACCTGCAATTCCACAGCATTATTTACCTTCTTCAGTAGCTAATTATGTTTATCTACACCCATGCTATAAATCCTTTATAAAAGTATCTAAAACAGTTAGCGGCCAACATTAAAACAGCCAGTTTCATAATAACCATTATAACATCCAAACGGGTGTTATAATGTTGTACTGAATTTCATTATGCAACTCGTTTTAAAAAAAGAACACGTGCTATTCACTACCACAGCGACGTAATTAAAAAAAAACCTATAGGTTAATTCGAATGAGGGATTTACTTTTTAGAGCTTCCCTAGTCGCTGGATAGATGGCGCTGGGAGTAAGTATGATAATGCAAGGAACGAAACCTAAAAAAACTGATTTTAACAAAGCCCGAGAAATGTTGGTTATATTCGGAAGGCTAAGCAAATGATAGTGTCAGTCAACGAGAGTATGTGACGTGACACAATGTTTTTTTTTCAAGCGTTTTGGCTTTGGCATAGTAAGTTCAAAGCCATCTATAGAGTTCTTGGAAACTAAGTTTTTTTTAAAACCTCAAAAAGAAAACCTCTCATTCACGTCGTATCCCGCCATCTTTGTTCGATATTTGGATATTAGTATTGCACTAAGTACTTTGTTGTTTACAAAAATGAGTGATACAAGCTTTGTTCATTTTAATAATTGTATTAATAAAATAATGTGTGAGTTTGTGAGTATTTTAATAATTATATTATAACCTATACATGGTTTGTTTGTATTAAATACTCAGCAATTAAACTTTCCATGAATTTACATAGACTTCTTACAACACTGCAACACCCTATGGTTTCAGAACCTTTTATGGAGGATTCATATCATGGATGTAGATAAAGTCTTATACGTATGCAACTGTACATAATTAGGTATTAAAACACTCATGTGATACTATTATCACACTCGGCTTCGCCTCGTGTGATAAACCCACATTCGTGTTTTAATTAATACCCCTCATTATACAACAGTTGCATAAATAACTATTAATACATAAAAACTTTTAAACATGTTTAGCAGTCCGACTAAAATGTCAATCTATCATGATTGATAGATTACTCGATTACTCATTCATCAGAATGAGTAAATAAATTAATCATAAGTAAGTAGGTATGTATTACGCAAACAATAAACATTAACATACAGCTAAGAACGAAATAATTCTTATCACAGCTGTCCAAGGTACAACGGACAGGTAATATTGATAAAAAAACGGAACAGAATTCTTTAAAATAACCTTGCAAACATCACCACACAAAAAAATATGACGTCATAGTAAATAGTATACGCTACGCGGTATGTGAACAACTATTTCAACATTTTACTCATCGGCCGAAATAGCTCAGTTGGGAGAGCGTTAGACTGAAGATCTAAAGGTCCCTGGTTCAATCCCTGGTTTCGGCAATCTCTTTTTGCGTTTTCTTTTGATGTTTTGTTAACAAGTATTGTTTTTAATTACAGTAGTTGTCAGAATAAGTTACTTATTAAGGTAAAATGTTTAATTTAGTTATTTTAAACTGATTTTGTGAAAACATTCACCATCGCCTACAGTACTAACGTTGTTTAGTGGCGCCATCTAGTGTCATTTGTTTTACAAGTTGTGTCTGTATTTAAAATTATTGCTTTTGCTAACAGCTGTTTTCTATAACTTACTTACGTATAACCGCAGTTAATATGCCTACGTCTCGTAGCAATCGGTGTGTCTATAAACAAAGTTAGCTTGAAATATCCTATCCGCGTCACCTACCTGTTATTTGATTCATAGAAAAATCAAAGAAAGTTTTTCTGTGATGTTTAGTTTGTAACGGCCCGTAAGTTAAATGTCAAACAGGCAGAGATAGCAACCTTCCGTTACCTGTTCGTAAGTTATTGAAAGTTGGCCGTAAAACATAAACCAATCAATTTTAAGCAGAACCTGACATCTATTTAATAAAACAGTAACGAAAGAAAAACTGTACATTGAGAATTTTCAAGAAAAATTATGTGGCTTTTGGTAGAAAAACGTAACTGATGGCAAAAAGTGACTTTTTAGAATATTTGTCTGTTTGTCTGTGTGTATGGTACGGCTTCACGTCAAAACTACTGGATAGATTGAATTGAAATTCAGAAAAAATGTTCTTTGTAAACAAAGGAAGGCTTTAGGCATATTATCACTCCGTCTCTTAAGGGAGGTAAGCAATATTGATTTTAAAAGGTTTTTGTTCGTAGTTGAATGCACAAAATGACGTGCTAAATTATGTGACGCAGACGAAGTTGCGCGAGTCAGCTAGTAAAGAATATCTGGAAACGACCCTAACTTGAACTAATTTTCTTTACTTATCTGACTCATTTTTTTAAGCGACGCTGTCGGAAGCCATTACCGTATCACAGCTGGCTAATCTAGGTTATCAACCGGTATATAGAAGTGGTAGTAGGTGTTTATCTGTTTCTTATCTCAATCGGTTCTTGATTAGGGCTATTTATATAGAGTTTACTCTTGTAGATCGGTGAACGGGTGAATGAATGAAGAAACACGGTTCCTGCTTTGGTACTTACTTAAATAAGGTGGTAGGCGTCATTCTGAACACAAATAACACAAATATCTATGTTTAGCGATAGGTTAGGAATTAAACTAACTTTACTATAGTTGCTGCCAGTTAAGATCGCAATAGCGGTCATTGACCCACCTACATTTATTAAAGTTCTTAACTTTGAAACCCAAAAATAAGCCTGTTCAAGTCTTGAATCGTCATCTATCGGAGCTTCAACATTTTTTCTAATGAAAAACGATACATAGTTCATTTTTTTTTGGTTCGTACGAAGAGATTAGGGAAAGGGCAATGACCGCTATTGCGATCTTAACTGGCCCCAACTATAGCGCCAGGTATCTTGGTCCCGGGATTTTTTTTTTATTTTAAAAGAAAAACTGCCATTCGTCAATTTAATTCTACCTCCAAGGCCTCGAAAGGAGACAGTTTTTTTCGTTTGGAGTACAGGGCACCCATATAAATTGTAGCAGATATTAATGAAACGTATATAGATTTCATCCTTATAATCTCTAGATTACAGTGGTAATATTAGCTAAGCCATGTCTAACCGGAATGATGAGAAATTCGAAAATGAAAACGTGAATCTAACAATAAACAATAATAATAATAACACGTCTGTAGCATTCTCTGGAAGTAATTGTATTCGCACATTGCATTGAAATCTTACTGCATAATTGACACAACGACCAGCACATGCCATTTTCATAAAATAGTTTTTATTATATGCGAAAAAATCGCAGAAACACTTTCACAAAAATCGAAATAAACAGAAAGAATAAAATGTCAAATGAAGTTGTTTGTCAACCACCATAAAGACGGATTTACAACGTTCCGTGCCATGATGATTTTCTATACCATCTAAAAGATTTCAGCGGAAACCTTTAAAATAGCATTAAAAAGCTCACAGTTTAATATTATTATTTTTTGTATTATATTCTATTTTAATTAAAGCAGATATTATTACCAATGGATACCGTACTTTTTTTTTGCAAACGGAAAAAACGCCCCTATTTACGTAAGTATTTTCTGCCAAATGACATTGACCACAATAGGAATGATTTGACTCGCAAAAAAAAATCATAATACAACTTATTTATTATGATTTTAAGATTCCGGTTTCGTTTCTATGTAATCTTTCGTTTATTAATAAAATGGTTACTTTTTTTTGGTGTAAGTAATATGAATATACGCAACATCGAAGAGGGCCTAAAAAAACTGTCTCCTTTACTTCGTTTTTCTTATTCTTATGTTTTGTTTTACTCATTGTTGACAGGCACAACGGCATACGACACAGTCAGACCCCTCGCCTACCAGGACGCCAGAGTGTTCATGCTCTGCTTCAACATAGCCGAACCTGAGACCCTACACAACGCTGCCGCTAAGGTAACTAACTAAGCCACTGATTTAAATATAAAATACTCGTATTGGTCTTCTTTTTTCATGCTGTAGGGTTTATTTCCATTCATCGCTGAGATCCGTTCTGGCACTACTTCCTTAGTCTCTTGCCTGGCACAGTGCTTACAGTCTTCAGGACAAGGTCTTCTTGACAAGGCGTCTGCGTTACCGAGAGTTCTCCCACTTGTCTGTCACCTTCCCCTCTCCCTTGTGACGAGTTGGATTGCATAAAGTACTCGTATTGATCTTCTTTTTTCTCATCGTTCTTACATCCATCCATATGTTTGGGCCTTTCCACCATGCGAAAAAAATCGCGTACGCTCATGGATGCGCGAGCACCAAATTCTGTGCATAAAAGCAAAATTGATACAGTCATTTTCAGTGACATCAAAAAAGTGCGCAAAGACTTTTCCGCTTGGTGGAAAATTGCTCGCGGTGGCGTGTACGCCACCATTGCCACTTGCAATGGATGCCATGATGAATGAATGGATGTCATGATTGATGTTTTTGCCATTGCATTGGATGTTTTCATTGTTTTGGATGTATCCAAAACAATTAAAACATTACAATTATTGCAAACACCACACATTACACATAAAAATGGATATAGCGCTGCACACTTCACTGAGTCCAGCGGATGATATTTTTGTTCCCTATTTGCTTTAATTTCTAGTTCCCAGAATCCCAATTGGACGTGACAACAATAAAACTATTTCATGATGAAACTCTAAATCCAGTTCAAGGTTTCTTTCGACTCATAGTTATAGACACAAACAGAAAGGGCCCGTTCTTGTTTATTTATTAAGTTCGTTCAGTCCATCCAAAGGTACCTATATCGTTATCACCAATAAGACTGCTATAGTAACCAACATAGTTGGGATAAGGCTAGGCAACATGATGATGTTGATGATGTAACCATAAGATAATTTGGGTGTTTATTAAAGTATAAATATTCTATCTACTTATCTATCATAGACTTACCCTCTTCGCATTCATATCTATACTAATATTATAAAAAAAACTTTTTTACAAAAAAATAAAACCGACTTCAAAAAACACAAAAAAGTGAAAAATAACTTTAGCTTCAGAAGTCGGTGATCTTTGTTTGATTCATTTAGTTTTTTTTTTGTCACCGACTTCTGAAGCTAAAGTTATTTTTCACTTTTTTGTGTTTTTTGAAGTCGGTTTTATTTTTTTGTAAAAAAGTTTTTTTATTTTTCCATTTTTAGTTGTAATATCCTATACAAATATTTACTATGCATTTATTTTACATTGTTACAAATACAAGTCATGGTAATAGACTTACCCCAATAAATGGAACTTAACATACATAAACTGTCGAAATTTGGGTGTATTGTACACATCTGCGTACCCCTCAGAGCATACAGGCGTGATGTTACGTCATGATGTTGTGTAAACAATGAACATCCAAGCGATTGCAGCTATCACGACCGATTTACCATCTAGTTTTGAAGAGTTCCATTGTATATCTCCGAAGATCAGCATCAGATCTTCACCAAATTTAAATGCGACCATCTCAGGAGTATATTCTTTCAAACAAAAAAAGAATTTTGAGAATCGCTCCACAAATCGAGGAGAAATCGGTGAACATACATGAAATTATACCACACAACTGAAGTAAAAATGTTCATAAAATGAAAACTACTGGGCCAAACCATGTTAAATTTTTATGGGACCAAATGGCAACTATTCCGCATCAAACTAAAAAAGAATCACGTAAATCGGATCATAAATGGCAGAGTAATCGGTGTACATACATAAAAAAAAAAAAAAAAAAAAAAAAAAATACCAACCGAATTGAGAACCTCCTCCTTTTTGGAAGTCGGTTAAAGAGGAAAGATTCGATTTTTTGTTTGTTTATGTGTTTGTTACGATTTAACTCTAAAACTATTCAACCGATTTTAAAAATTCTTTCAGCAATGGATAGGTAAATTATCAGCGAGTAACATTGGCTATATTTTATGTCCGTACTCCCATGGAAACGGGAACTACGCGGGTGAAACCGCGTGACGTCCGCTATTATAAAGTTGATAACCGTCATCATGCACTAGCCTTTTCCCAACTACGCTAGGATCAGCTTCAGGGTTGAGCTGTACTTCTGTAACCTTAATAACCAGTTGATTTCTACTTCCAGTGGTACAGAGAAGTCAGAACCCATGGAGGCTCGGCCCCAGTGCTGCTCTGCGGCTGCAAGGCAGACCTTAGACATGAGAAGGAGACGCTCACCATGCTGTCCAAGCTAAGAACACATCCAGTCACTAGTGAAGAGGTAAGAAAGATTGCTTTAAAATGTCAGTGATATTTTGTATTCAATAGAATAAAAATCATCAAGACCTTGTACGTACAAGACAAAAAAGAGCTTTTTGTGAATAAGGATTTTCAGCCTAAAATATGTAAAACATTGACGGTGGCTATTGTCAAAAAGAATAGGATCAAAATCTCCGGCCCATTACAATATTTTAAATAAAACCAATAGTGCTCCTAAAAAAGTTGAAAATAAAATTTTGGTAAATTACGTGTTTATTATCACGGTTATAAATCTTGTTTATCTTTTTCTTGTTATGTAATGCTTCAATTACCTACCTGATTTGAAAAGAACACAAAAAATACCACTTCATTTCGTTACACAGATTTCAGCTCACCTTATTACTCTAAATAGACTTTCAATCCACATCCACAAACAGTTACACTCTTCCTAGAAAATCGAAAATAAACTTAACATTATAATTCCACGAAAAACCCAAATCCGACATACGCTTCCCAAACATATGCTCCCAGCAATTTAGGGGCTACCTTCTAATGGCTCCGAATTTATTTTAGCCTCCTCAATTTCACGGAGTTTGCCAACATCTCAAATTGGAAAGCCCCGGTCCCTAGGAAAGCGATTCAACTTCATTCATCAGAATTCCTAATCTAAATTGAAACATCCCGAAGCATTTACACGTATTGTATAACGAGGCAATTGAAAACTCGGTCGCGAATTCAGGCTGGACGTCCGTATTAATTAGAGATCTTATTCAACTAGTTACCATTTGGTAAATGGGAGCGGAGTAATTGGTTCGTTCCATGAATGAATCGAATGGCCTCACGGGTCGGGCTGACATTGAAGTTCCTTGGACCGTTCTCTTGTGTGAATCGTTTGAGTAATTGAAATGTTGTGACTTCCTTCTTCTTCTATGTTTTTTATACGTTGTGAAATTCTTAGCAGCTTGTCATAATTATTGGCAATTAATTCATCATGATGACTAAATTATGACTGGCATACTTCTTATTATCAAAAAGTCAACAAATTAGTTAAAATGAGTTTTCAAACAATTGATTTATCAAATACTAGCTTTCTCCCGTTGCTTCGCTTACGAATTATTCTTCGGGAACATTTTAACACAGCCTACATGGCAGCCATACTTGGGGATAATGTAGTAGTCCCATTAGTGAAAGGATTTTCGGAATCGGAACAGTAGTTCCGAAGATTACCCCTATTATCCAAACTTATAAACATACATTCTTTGTCTGTTTATAATATTAGTATAAGAAAATATATTATTTAATATATTATTTGTATTTTAATCTCTCTTGACTTTGTATATTTTGTTTGTATGTATGTATATATGTATTTATTATTATTATATTTTTTTTTTCTTTCTTAGAAATGTTCTGTACTTGCACCTACTGTTTTTGTCTCTGCATCACCCTAAGGTAGACTGGTAGAAAATGCCCAAGGCATTAAGTCCGCCTTTGTACGTTATGTGCATAAAGTTTTAATAAATAATAAAAAATATAAATATCATATTAATCTTAAACTTTCACAGGCTTTATCAGTAGCAAGACAGCTTGGAGCGATGACCTACGTAGAGACATCAGCTAGAGCTTCCACAAAAGGCGTCAAAGATGCCTTCGAAGTAGCTGCACTAGCCGCCCTCGGGAAACTAAACAAGCAGCAGATGAAACAACAGGTATACAACACTTCATATCACTGTACACAACATAATATTACTTTAATCTTATCTTCCCCCTCTTTTTCCCTCACGTGCTGGACAGCATTCCAAGCGGATTCTAAAGTAGGTACGTAGACAAGGCTCTAACCTAAACTTTTATCTGGAAGTCCATAAGTATCAATCTAAAAATACTTCCATTCACAAAACTCAAGAAGAACAAAGTAAAATGAACTTTCTCCCAACAGAAACAAGTGGGCCGCAGCAAAAGCAAGCGCGATCTGAAAGCCGAGCTGAAAGGGCGCGCGAAGAGTTGCTGCGTCATGTGATCCGTGGCCGGCCACCCGTCCCGGTGGCCGCACGACTGCTAGGCGACCACCGCCCTTCTTCTTGAACCCAACCGTTCCTCAGGAACAAACCCGGGCCTAAGTATACGCCTTGCGGAACCCCCGACGTAAATTTTCACCGACGAGTTCCCCCTCATAAAAGGAGGCAACAAAATACGACACACATATTTAGTGTGTATTATTTAAATTGTTTATGTGAAATAACTATGTGCAAAGTGATCAAATAATATAATTCTAAGTGTGATTCATTATCAAAAGCCTAATAGAGAACTATTATTATTAATGTAAACTGTAAATTTTAAAGGGAGCGGAACGAAGTTCTTTGGATTTTTAGGTGAAGGTATCAGTAAAATAAAAAGGTGCAATGTAATTATAGCCCTGAGGGTGGAGCGTGAGCCTGTGATAAAGTAAAAAATAGAAAATTCGCGAGAAAAAATAGAAACGTTTTAGATTGAATTAGAAAGGCGAGACGACGCTCATTTTGGCATTTTATCATCAGGAACATTAATGTAAAGAATAAAGAATCATGTTAAATACTTTAATTGAATAGGTTTTTCTTGACATTGCTGACGATAACAATCACAGAACATCTTATTGTAAATTATATTCACGCGCTGAGTTACAACTAAACAGATGCAATAGGGAAGATGCATAAATTTTATTTTGTTTATTTCGATACGGAACGTACTATAAAAATAATGTCAAAAAGCGGAAACAAGACATAAATCGGCCAAATAACACAAAACTTATACCCATTTAAACTTTTGTTTCTATCTCTTTCTAGATAAACGGAATTTAGTATGGATTTTGTACGTCGATGCATAGAATGACGTCATTCGTTATATCGGATCTCTCTGTCTAATCAGCAGTTTCAAAATCATGCATCTTTCCTATTATGATTTAAATGTTTACATTTTCTAGCATCAATATTTTTGCAACCAAATCTATGTGACAAACAATGTTGTGTTCTTCGTTACCATGGTTGCCGCTTTGTTGCGACTCGTCTTTCAGTCCAGAAAAACCTATTCAATTATGTGAAGAGTTAAGAATAGTTAGGTTCAAATGCGTGTTTTCATATACATTGACATAACGACCTAAGTATAACTTGATGTTTTTCTATAAGATAGCATTTTCATAACTTAAGGGAAGTTTATGAGGCTCCGTTGTTTTATCTAGGACCAATATTGCTCTTAATTTTGATGCAGTAGCTTTTTCGTTTTTAAAGCTACGAGCTAAACATTTCCTTTGTGATATTCATACGTAAATGTAATTGATAAAAATAAATGCACAATGGTGGACAATACTAAATTACGGAGGTCCATAAAGCTAGTTAGTTTCGCGTCCATGTTTGCTATAGATGTTAGTATTTTGTACGTTTACAATATGAGAAAACTTAATGTTGCTTGCCTGTAGAACGTTCGTACACCATTATGTAAATTAGGATCATCTTCACTTATCCTTTTAGGAATTCAAATTTCTTTATTTGCCTTTAAAATATTACTAAAATATTATATTTTATTATGTGACAAAGTCCGAATTTTAGTTTTTGAAAATTGTAATAAGTATTTTATATTAAAAAGTACATCACTGTTTTTGCCAACAGACGTTTTCACTTTTCTTTACGTAAATCGTCTCAGAAAAAAATGCTTGATCATTCCATGAATAAAAATGGCTGTCGTTTTTGTGTCGTGAGGCCTGAAACGTCAAATAATAATAAAGCCAGCTATTGAGTTCCATAATTAGGTTTTCAAGTCACGCCTGGCAAAGACGAAGCTTTCGGCGAAGTCACGATTGCTTTTCTGGTCCCTAATGCAAAATATATATCTAAAAATGAAAATAAGTCTTGAAAATATTCATAACACGAGTTGCTGTAGTTGGTAAACTTAATGTTTAATAATGATTTTGTTTTCTTAATCAAGTAATCGCTAAATTGCTCTTTCTAATACTAATTTTACGTACCGAAAAGTTTAAATTATAGAATGAATTGTTGGCGAAATCAGGTGTTATTCAAATGAAGTACATTTCTAGATAGGTGAACATAATTATAATAAAAAATCTTCATATTGAACAAATTAAATGTTAATTTTAATTAACATTATTTTCGATTGTTTAAAGTATTGTAAGTCGATATCAAGCTTTAAATTCAATGTTAGCTTTAATTATCATTATATTTAAGTATTTAAACATGTAGTTTTAGTATTATTATCGTTTGAAGCAATGATCGGACTAAATTTTTATTTACCACATTCTTTATTTATAAACAATTGTACATATCATGTAAGTTTTGTATAAACAAGAACTCTGACTTCATAAAAAATGGAACTTTCTCGCAATAATTTTATTTTTTAAAGTAACTTAGGCCACCCATCTTTTCATATCACGCATTTGTCCATTCAACCACGTGAAATTATTATTAAAAAAATATTACTTCCGAGTCGGATTTGTCAACAATTTCATGGGTTAATTTTTTTTTTTACAAAATTGGTCCAGCCGTTTCACAGGTACAGCCTGAACAAACAAAAAGACAGACAGAAAAAGAAACTTACATTGCACTAGGTAAAAAGCTGTTATTTTTAAATTACGAACCGATACTTCAATTTTATTTATTTGTTTTAAATAGATGCTGTAAATACATACTTATACGAACAATGTCAATCAATTGTTTGAACTACCAGTGTAGTGTAGGTGTGTTGCAGGCACTGGCCTGCAAATAAGTATCACACATTTAAAATTGCAATAACTTTTTAAGTACCTACACAAGATATACTTTCGAAACAAAAAGGAGTCGAAAAAGAGTTTAATTTTGTGCATAAAAACTAGTAAAGCTGATAAAAATTGCTATAAAATTTCTATAGAGTTTAGAAAAAAAAAAAAATTTCAAAAGCGTGATACTTATTTTTGCAGGCCAGTGTACAAGAAAAACACGGTCATAATATTTAGAATTGTATGCGTCGTAGCAAATAAATACTTTGACTGACATTCCATTATCTACATTTTATTCTTTAAAAAGAAAAGAGATTACAATTTCATTTCAACTTTGTAATTGGATTTAAAGCATTCGGATTACTATGTCAAAATTGGTTTTTATTTTAGTAGAGGTCACATTTTGCTATTTATTTTTGTAAAATGCAAAGAGCTATGTGAATTAAAATTATAAAATTCAAATAGAAATTAGGGTGCATTTCGCAAGTATTGCGGCTCTATTTTTATTTTTTCATAATTTTATTTAACTTGAGATATCTTGAATACCGAGTGCGTTTTGTACAATCCCCGGGGTAATTCCGTAACACACCTACAAAGGCAATGTCTTGATCAATGATTTTTCTAAAGTATGAAGCAATTGGTACTTTCATACTTACAAGCCTACAAACTTCGCTTGCACTTATAAAAATCGAGAAATATCTTTTAATTCCTTTGATAAAATGAAAATTTACGCAAATGGGGTAGTGGACAATGCGATACAGCTTTCATCACAAAAACTTCAATTGTTTTTTGGTACTTCGTGGCCATCGATGTTACATACATTTATAATAAAGTTCTATAAAAATTAAGTCAGAGTATCTTCAAATGCCTTATATGTTATTTCTTAATTGTGTAATGTAAACAATGTTTTTAATATTAGACAACTTGACGTTAGGCCACTTTGAATGTTGTTTCTAGATATCGAATATAGCGTTCAGTGTTTTTGATATTCGTGTTTTATTTTACCTCCCACCCACCTCTTATAAAACGAGTGTAATGGCCAGACTTATGAGTGAAGGTCGTTTCAGACCAGTCAAGGACTTTAGGCTCCCTGAACTGTGCGAGGATGCGTAGCGAGGGATGAGTATATGAGTATATGAGTTGTAGAACGACCTTCACTGATCTGGCTAATGGATGAAAAATAATTAAACAACTAGGTACAACAATTTTTTTTTTTTTTTACATTTCTCTGGTTTGGTTAATAGACAAATTCCATACCAATCGAAAGTATGAAGCCTGTAGAATGTTTGCATATTCTATAGGCTTCATAACTTTTGCATATTCTATAGCTTATAAAATATGCAAACGTTAGGTTAACCGGTTAACCTAATGTTTGCATATTCTATACGCTTCATACTTTAAATTGGTATAGAATATGTCTATTAACCATACCAGAAAAATATTTTTTAATTTTTAAATTGCTAATTAATCATATATTCTGGACTGAAATTTTTTAGTCAACCCATTTGCAATTTATTTATTGACAAACACTGTTTTAAGCTTTCACGGTTTAAAACTAAACTTATATTGTCACTTACGGGAGCTCAAAACAATTAACAATCACAGAAGATATCCCGTAAGTGACAATATAAGTTTATTTATTGACATATTTAATTTGATTTATAATATTTTTATCCATTAACCAGCTCGGTGAAGGTCGTTCTGTAACGGATCTTAAACTATAGTCGTATATCGTTGTGTAGTGTAGACTGTAGTAGTATATTATAATATCACTTCTTTTTCGTAATTTGAGCTAAGCTAGCTATGTGATTGGTTAGTTTACGCAAATCTCTCAGCAGATCCTCGCAAATCTCAGATATAGACCTTATATGTACTATCGAGGACACTCCCGCCTGACCACCACTAAGCTCATTTTTGCTTGCACTCGCAACATAAAAACGCTCTCTAGCCCCGCTCGGCGCCTCCGCATGATTCAAGCGAAAATGTTTTAAAATGGTCAGGCGGAAAAGACCCCGATAGTACTTCATGTAATTTATTCTATCACCACACTGCAGGCTCTCAAAATGGTGAAGAAAAACATCGTAAGATACCGGTACGTCTTAGAACCGAAAATTCGAAGACATGTGGCATTTACTAGACCGCACTGGGCAATCGTGGTGGATTGTGGCTTGTCCCCTCTCCCGTAGTGGATGTCTCAGCAATGGGAATCTTGAAGGCTGATTATGCCACCTTATCTAAACTACCTAACATTTTCTAAGAGAAAACTAAAGAGATATATACCTATAGACCTGCATTTATTTATAAGCAACCTCGAGTCGAGTCTTAAATGTTGTCAAATTCTGAGAATTCACAAAGAAGAAAGGTTTATTAATTTTAAAAGCCTGAACATGAAAAAAATATGGTAAATGTAAATACACTGGCCAGCAAGTGTGCGAAAAAGAAAATGAAAAGAAATGGTAAGAAATATTCAACTATCTTCATTGTAAAAAAAAGTAACGCAAATCGCGAACTCTAGTCAATACAGGGCAAATCGTTAGCATTGTATTTGTTGCCCTGATTACAATGTGAGTTGACGGTACTTTAAAATAAATGTATAGTCATTTTAATCAGCATGAAACGCACTCTCTGTAGGTATAACTAATAGTTGTAAGTTTTATACTTTTTGAGAAAATCGAATCAGCGTTCTAAGGAAGCGGGTGGCCCGGTTTATTTGCTGGCCAGTGTAGCTAAAGCTTTTATTTGAGACAATAAACAAAAAATATAAAATACAAAAAGATTGAATGCGAAAGATGTTACTGATGCATCGCCTTTTATGTCATAGGTTTGAGTCTCCCTGATTCGCCATAGATAGGTGGAAAATCGAAGATATAGTACTTACGTTCTGGAAAAAGACCTGATCATTATTCAGAGATTGTCAACGACCGTCGACCGTCGCGAATCGGAGTTTAACAATCAGCACGAGGCGAACAAAAGCCGAATATCTATGTATGTGTCGTGATTGCTTCGGGGCACCTAGTTGACCAAAATAATGCTGCCGAAACGAATGTGCCAATGGTCTGGAGGGCTCCAGAGAGATGAACCTCCAAACAATACGAGCCGTGTCCTCCTGGACACGGCTCGTATTGTTGTGTACCGCTTTCTGAATCAAGTCCTTAATCCAGCTGCCTAACAAGAGCCTCCTCAGGTATTGGTCGAGGCTCTTGGCAATTAAGCCATTGGCTGAAACGACTATTGGAACAATGATCGCTGAGCTCACATCCCAAATTGACCCGATCAAAAATGTGTAGCAATCTTTCAGGGTGGCTATATGTGTGCGTGGCTGCGTCCACGGTCAGTATATAAGTACTCGCCTCGTCTACAAATAAATCAGTGTGCATTCAGCAGGCGGTTGTTTCACTTGTCACCGATACTCCTATACTTAACACAGGGGCTCATCATCTGCCTAGCCTTTTCCCAACCATGTCGGGGTCAACTTCCAGTCTACCAGGATGCAGCTGAATACCAGTACTTCACATGGAGCGACTGCATATCTGACCTCCACCAACCAGTGCAAGTGTAACAAGTAACTAATTTCCAAAGATTTTACCCAAAAAAGTTTCTAATAAATCTTTATCAGTTCAATTAGATAAATGGGAGCATCTATCAGGGAAATACATCTTACTGGAGAACCATCCGGTGCGGTGACGATATTTCCCCGGATCTTAGTCGTTCGTAACGGCCTTTAGGAACGGCCTATGTTCGGTAGTGGACGTTTAGGGATATTTATAGGCTGTTACAATGACTTACAGCTTTTAACGAGTACATCTGACAGGGTTACCTTCTAGTACTGCGTCGTTAAGTTCTAGGGATTTATGTCTTAAGGTTTCTGTAATAAAGTTTGAATTTAGTTCCAACCCTCGGGCTGTGGGGCCCGAAATTTTGATTAAATTATTTGACGTTATGGGCTGATTTTTTCATTGGCCAAGGCTAAGCATTGCTATAGTTTTTTTAACACTAAATAGGCTTGCGTTTGACCGTAACTCTTGCCATAGTTCATGGAGATGCCGCCAGTCTCTTAGACACGTTACCGATTAACAGCCCTGAGTAGGAATTTTTCTATGACATTGATGTCGATTCTGTTCTGCACAAAATAAACATAATTTAGGCTATTGCAATCTTTTACTACAAGGCAGTGCGAGAAAAGGACGCCTATAGCTATGAACTAAGTTATAGATGTCAAACTAGTTTATGCTTTGCGCTTTACCGTGGTTTTAGTCGACATGTTTTTACGTGCACCCTTCATTTGTATGGAAATATTATAGTTCCAACTAAATTTGACAGCTCTAAATTACGTCAGTCTCTCTCTCGTTTTATTAGAGAGAAAAAGAGAGCGATAGCCTAAATTAAGTTTAGTTTGTGCACAACAGAATCGACACCATTGTTAAGTCTGTTACAGAGCATTTAAAATCAGAGACATCTAAATGCAGGATTACTTGAACAGACCTTAGGTCCTTGACAAGTGAGTTTTATCGGCGATAACGTAGATGGAAAGGTCAAAAATATATTTGGTTGATATAATATACCCTAGGGTCTTTGTAGAAATACGAAACACTTTGAAATGAATGTCGTCAGATTTTACAGAATTCCATTTAATTCTAAGGAAGAGTTTGGAAGTTCGTCTTGACATGCACCTACTATAGATATCCATTCTTGGCCATCAGGTGGGTCACTAGCTTTTTTGCTGTACGAATATTATAAAAGCGAATGACCAGGGTTAGTACATAGGATATTTTTGTTATGAGTAATTTGCGATCTCCGCCACCACAGGCAAAAGCAACTTCTATACCAAAAATAAAACTCGGACCCATAATTTAACAAACACTCAGCACTGCTCCATGTAACCCCATCAATATTTAGCAGACATCTTGTAAGATGTTATAGTGTATAGCTTATAAGCTCGATATTGCCACTTAGGGAGACGTGTTCGCTCCTCAGTTGTAATAAAACGTACTGCCTCTGTAAAGAGGTTATGTGTTCCCAGTAGAGGCGAGAGGCAGAAGGTTCATTGAGAACAAAATCAAGAGGCTGCCAGCCTTTTCCCAATAGCCTAGTTTCCACCATTACATCAATAAATTGCAAATCTACTTAGTCCGTCAGTTAGATTATTGGAAAATAATGGACAGGTATTTTTTGTTTTTGTAAATCAATGAATATTGACAAAGGAAAACATCAAAACTCGGGACTGGGGGCTCATGACGTCACAACACACTAAAATTTATAGCACGGCGTGACGTATTGAGAATTTAAAAAGCGTCGTATCTTCGTAAATTTTGGTTTACGTAACAAAAGAAAAAATACGTGTCAAATATTTTTTGATAATCTAACTAACGGACTAATTAGATTTTTTCAGGACACAAGCCTATTATGTTGGTACCCCTTGGTAAGACTGGTTGTCAGAGTTCGGGCACTCAGCAACGACTGTACAAAGATCTACAAATAACAGCGAGAACCAGCGGCTTCACGTGCTTTCCAAGGCATGGAAGAAACACGGTATGTAATGAGTGGTCACTCATCCACGGACCAACCTTGGCAAACGCTTGACGGGTTAATTTTTTTTTCTTTTTCTTCGGCTACGAGTATTTAGGAGATCGGACCATTCTATGGTATCCATCAGTCCCTGTGTTTAACAGGAACTACGGAATAGGTAAGAAACGATATACTGTCCCATCGTTTGGTAGACAACACTACATAAGTATACCTACACTCCACGGCAGAGCAATCTAAGAATATCTTAAAAACGGTTACATTGACTTTCAGATTATCCATCATGGGATTTCTATAAAAAGTTGTTCACACTAAACAACTGGTACTATTGCACTCGTCTATCGTGCGTTAGGTCCTTACTTACATTCTTCAAGCAATCTAATATTCTTTCAACTGAACTACTGGCTACATTGTACAGTGCCCTTGTCTCAAGTGCTTCTGTTACCGCGACATGTTGTTTTGTTCAGAAAATTATATCAACCAGCATTGTGTTTGATAGTACAAGGTCGTTTGTAGGTCTAGGTGCAGTAGACCGTATGTCTGTTGACTGGTGACACTATGACCTTGAGCTGGTCTTGCGTAGTACGAAGATAAATTAAAATAAAAGGCCAGCTTCCTCTGGTTTTGAAGCGCATGTGACTGAAAGAGGTATAAATGTAAACTTTGATGGATGGAGGAGAGTCAGACTAAAGAAAAGATGAATGGTGTGACGGGTGACAGGGAAGACTGGAAGAAACTAAACGTATTGCGCTGAATACAAGTAACCAAAGACAAGAGCAGGAAAATTTATACAAAAATTAATAAAATTAAATAATCTACACTAATATTATAAAGAGGATTTATTTTTTATTTTTGTGTGTATGTTTGTAATGAATAAACTCAAAAACTACTGCACCGATTTCAAAAAATTTTTCACCATTAGAAAGCCATGTCTTTACTGAGTAAAACGAACGGAACGGAACGGGAACGGGAAATACGCGGGTGAAACCGCGTGACGCCCGCTAGTATGATAATAAACTGGTTTAAATTTTCCATATTATGTACATATTTTTATTATCATTTTAAGTTTGTCTATAGATAATTGTTTTATAATTCGGAAAATAAATTTGCAGTAAAAAAAATAATAAATAGGTACTTTTTTTACCATCAACCGCACAAGACCAGGCCAAGTTCAGGCTTTCAGCATTTTTCTTATTCCTAAGAAATTCCTTATGGAAAACCTAATGACATTCTTTGCTTTTCCCGGGCTGCGGGATCTGCCGGGGCTGCGGGACTGTTCGAAAGAGATACCGCGGCCCCGGAACACAAAGGGCGAAGAAGGAACATGGATGGGTTTTTTTTAGTCAGTAAAAGTCTGACACTCCCTTCTGCTCCGCCCAGAGCGCGAGGAGTCATTTGATGATTTCCCATCCGAAAAAAAATAAAAAATCGGTGTGGGTATTAAAACTAGTAAACATTTAACCGCAGATTAATAATGAAACTAAGCAGCATTAGGTACCTATTTTAAACTTCAGTGCTGCTGTTTTACTAAAAAGTTATTCACACTTGTGTATAAAATAGATAATTAATATTCCAACTTGTATAATTTTGCATGCCTAACTAATTTTGCGCATATAATTTCATCAGACACACATATCTCTCAGGCATCCCAATATCATTACAAATTAAATAACTTATAAACTTCGCACATTATACAGTCCTCCATATTTCTGAACTTACACTAAGACGTACTAAGGTCAAGGTCAAATAGCATATCAGCCATAACAGCTTCAGGTTAAAGGTCACTTTGACCTCTGAATACTGTAATATCAGGCTTTTAAGGCTGAAAATTTTTTTCATGAATTGTCACTTACACA
Source organism: Xestia xanthographa (assembly GCA_905147715.2). Taxonomy (NCBI): domain Eukaryota; kingdom Metazoa; phylum Arthropoda; class Insecta; order Lepidoptera; family Noctuidae; genus Xestia; species Xestia xanthographa. The sequence goes on along the minus strand of LR990660.1, from coordinate 5,784,773 downwards.
AAACAATCTTGAATTGAATGATGGCTTTTTGCTGAACACGCGTAATATAATTTATAGGCAAAGAAAGTCGCTTCTGAGATAACGGAGTGAATTTACTTTTTCTACTGTAATTTTAGGTGTAGATAAAACATTACGCCTGTAATCCCCGAACAGTTGGGCAGAGGTGTCCCTATTAGTACACCGATGTAATATGGGGCAACCCTATTGCCATCAACCGGACACAAATCCAGACTCTGGTTGCTACTGAGAAATTCCTAATGGCAAATCAAATAACTCTTGGCCCGACCCGAATCGAACCCAGGACCTCATAGAATAGCATAGAAGTCGCGCTTGCAACCACTAGACCAAAGAAGCTGTCTGGTGTCAGGTCACAGAGTAGAAATATTGAAATGAATATTATGTCATAATTTCATTGAAACTTATTAATAGTGTACTCTACTATGAACAATTTAAATAAACATAACATCACGGCTGTAATTGAAATAAACATAACATCACGGCTGTAATTGAAATAAACATAACATCACGGCTGTAATTGAAATAAATATAACATCACGGCTGTAATTGAAATATATGTCGCATCCGGTCATGAGTACGGACGGGCGAATGGATCGAAAGCGCGCCAGTGGGGACATCATGCGACCTACTCTCCACCATAGCGGCTTTTACGGAGTCCTGATGTTGACACCTCGCGGCGAGGTGGACAGTCTGTGTCTGATCGCAGCGGAGTTAAGACGTCTTGAAACTGTATCCGTCATTGTGCCTGGTGTTAATGTGTGAAAGTGTAATGTCTAGTTATTTGTTAGACTCAGTGTATCTGTTTGAAAAGAGTAACCATGGAGTTTCTTGCCGGTTCTTCTCCATGGAAACTACCTACCCGAACCGTGCAATGCGAAATAAAATAGTGTTTCGTATCCAGTGTGTTTTCATAGCACGAAACCCATGTTCTGCCCACATAAGCTCGAACTTAGCGAAATAAATTCCTGACAAACTCCGACATATATATAACATCACGGCTGTAATTGAAATAAATATAACATCACGGCTGTAATTGAAATAAACATAACATCACGGCTGTAATTGAAATAAACATAACATCACGGCTGTAATTGAAATAAACATAACATCACGGCTGTGATTGAAATAAACATAACGTCACGGCTGTAATTGAAATAAACATAACATCACGGCTGTAATTGAAATATATATAACATCACGGCTGTAATTAAAATATACATAACATCACGGCTATAATTGAAATAAATATAACATCACGGCTGTAATTGAAATAAACATAACATCACGGCTGTAATTGAAATAAACATAACATCACGGCTGTAATTGAAATAAACATAACATCACGGCTGTAATTGAAATAAACATTACATCACGGCTGTAATTGAAATAAATATAACATCACGGCTGTAATTGAAATAAACATAACATCACGGCTGTAATTGAAATATATATAACATCACGGCTGTAATTAAAATAAACATAACATCACGTCTATAATTGAAATAAACATAACATCACGGCTGTCATTGAAATAAATATAACATCACGGCTGTAATTGAAATAAATATAACATCACGGCTGTAATTTAAATAAACATAACATCACGGCTGTAATTGAAATATATATAACATCACGGCTGTAATTAAAATAATTATAACATCACAGCTATAATTGAAATAAATATAACATCACGGCTGTAATTTAAATAAACATAACATCACGGTTGTAATTGAAATAAACGTATATCACGGCTCTAATTCTCGAGGGTTAGACAGAAGTGTACCTCATAGTACGTCCACATTTTGAGTACCATGAGCCATTGAGCCTAATGCCATCAACCGGGCCCACATCAAGACTCCATGGCAAAAACAATTAATATCTAAATAAGTTGGAGAGGGAGAGGAAGACCAAAGAAACGATGAATGGATTGTGTGAGGAATGATGTGAAAGATAAAGGAGTAAATGATAACGTGACAATTGACAGGGGAGAATGTAAGAAAAAAAAGTTGGCCAAGTGCGAGTCGGACTCGTGCACGAAGGGTTCCGTACCATTATTATCAAAAAATTACGTTTGTTGTATGGGAGCCCCACTTAAATATATTATTCTTATATTTTGAGTAGTATACGGAATCTCGACACAACTATCGATAAATGCTCATACGATGCTACAAAATTCTGTTTTCAGTATTTGTTGGTATAGCGGCAACAGAAAACAGAAATACATCATCTGTGAAAATTTCAACTGTCTTGCTATCACGGTTCATGAGCTACAGCCTGGTGACAGACAGACTGACGAACAGTGGAGTCTCAGTAATAGGGTCCCGGTTTAAACGTGTTGCGCAGACCCCAAATAACATGGGACAAGGCGGAAGGTGATGATGATAATATACTGGGTGTAAAAGACCTCATCACGAAGCTGTCAACCAAGCATTCTGTACATCAAACTAAGTAACTTTACGCAAAAATTATTGCTGGGAAACGACTTTTTTTTTTGGGGTGAAAAATCATGTTTTGTGGTAACGCATTCAAAACATTGTGCTGATGGATGGACTGAATAGTACGGCGGTCATGGAGGTGTATAAAGTAAAAATCTTACATTAAAAACTAGTATTTTAAAAAAAACTTGTCAAAACCTTAGAACTTTGACCCCCAATATCTCCGTAACTAGAAGGTTCCCAGGTATGGTGTAGAACAAAAAAAATATCGCAATGACGAGGAGAACAAGTGCCTTTCGGCTTCGTTGAGAGGTATTTTACACCCTTTATAAATATGAACTTTCAGAGTTTGAAAAGAAAATACCGTCTTGTATCAAACTGGTTTGAAACCCATTTACGATATTAACGTGGTTCCCAAGTTAGGAGTAGTTTTGTGGTCGTTACTGTGTGGTTTACGGCTTTGGGTTGACATTACAAGGTTCAAAGGTACGTCAAATGTTAGGTTTGGCATCGAAATGGGCGCCTGAAGCATTGATTGCTAAGTTTCAGACGTAGTGAAGGTATACCTAAGTATGATAAGTTATGAAGTTTGTATTGTCCTTCGAAGATTTGTAACTAATTGACACAAGCAAGTTCAGTAATTTTCCTAGTGACGAAAATTAATTAGGTTTGTGGTGTTTACTCGTACACTAGTTAGGCTTTAGAGTAAAACCACCATATATCAGTGTGGTGTCTTCGTTCAGGGTTGGGTTGTACAATAAAACACTGTTTCCAATATTACTGCGTTAGACGTGCTGTCGCTACGGATGTTTGAACTAGACTGAGAGTGCGGCGCAGGCGCATCGAACCGCACTCCCTCCACCGCGCATCCCCCACCACAGCACTCATAACTCATTTATTAAACACCACAAGGTTTTAAAAAAAACCAGATGTATGGACGTGGACGAGGCGAAAGATAAGGATCGTAGCAGGTGGCGTTCTGTGTTCTGCCTACCCCCATCTGCGGAAAAGTCGTGAGATGTATGTTTGAAAAGCTAGAAGTGCAGCTATAGGTGTGTGCGCGTAGTCGCTCCAAATAAAATACTAGTATCAGGTTAGATTAGACTATAGTCTTTTTTAAACTTTCACGATCAAAACACATTATAATACACATGTAAACGGGTATTTTCGCGATTTTTTACCTTTAATATTAGCCTGACGTTTCGAACACCTTCGCTTTGCTGTGGCGGTACCTCCAATACTTCAGTCTTCCCGCGACCACGGCTGGTGCAATCCGGTCGAAACGTCGGGCTAATATTAAAGGTAAAAATTCGCAAAAATACCCATTTACATGTGTATTATAATGAGATTAGACTATAGTTGGTGCCAGTTAAGATGAGAATAGCGGTCATTGTCCTTTCCCTAATACGAACCAAAACGAATAAACCATGTATCGTTTTTCATTACAAAATATGTTGAAGATCACAATAGCTGACGATTCAAGACTTGACCAGGCTTATTTTTGGTTTTCAAAGTTACTACGTTTATTATTTAAATGTAGGTGGGTCAATGACCGCCATGGCACCAACTTCCACACCAACAGAGTTACGAATATAACATGTTGCTACGGTTTAATAATAGTAATTCATTTATTTTTCAAGTAACTAGGACTCATTAATAATACACAGAAATTCAATTTCAATTCAGCACAAAAATGATACACTAAAACACACAGAATGCATTAAACATTACAATACAGCACAAAACAATAACCACACAAAACATATTTATACTGACAGCCGACAACTGTAAGTGACGTGCAAGTCACTGCAGCGTCTGATGTATGGACAGTCGAGTCTGTCGGCTATCATCACCACCAGCACGCTGTTGGAGCTGACGCGAACTCTGCGTACCAGGGGCCCTACTCTTTAACGTCCTTCCGTCCATCCGTCTCTATCCGTCTCTCTCGCGCACGTCTGCAGATGAGTGTGAGTGAGGGAGACGGATGGATGGATGGACGTTAGAGAGTAGGGCCCCAGTGACGCGCACGCATCGTTGCATAAAAAGCAGTCGACGCTAGCGACGGCGAACATGCCCGAGGCTCTACAATGTCGCGGCAGCCCCTTATCAGCGTTCTGAATGCATTGTTAGGGAAAGTTGTCGAGTACATTTTTTACTCAAATGTGACGTCACAAGCCCCCCCCCCACTCCTGATCTTTGACACGTTTTATCTTCGTCAATTTTTATTAATTTGATAAAACAAAAATAACTGACGGACTAAACAGAATCAAATTTTTTAGTCAGTCAACATCCCTATTATGTCGTTAAAGCAACTCGAAGAAGTAGCAGAAGTTTTCTCAGTGTCAATATTTGTTTCAGAATCACCTAGTAATTCGTGGAAAACGGTAAAATATTATTATCGGTCTTGAAAATCACTACCCACTCTTTATAAACTCCGTCAAAGATTATCTAAAAATAAATACAAATCTTGCCAAGTTACCCTTAACAAGTTAACACCTTCCTACGCAATATTGGCTAACTTTAGGTAACTGACAAAATTAAGGCAAATGAAAATAGCTCCATGTTCTTAGGCTACTTTTCCACCAGAGATTCGCACATTTATTCCCGTCTGCCACCACCGGTCCGCCACCACTGGTGGCAGTTGCAACTATTTGTCGCATCTACAACCACTGGTGGTGGTTGCGTCGGTGGAGTCGCATTTGCCCCAAATTCTGCCACCACTGGTGGCAGATAACACTTAAATTAGTGGAATCCTCCACCAGTGGTGGCAGACTCGACGATCAAGTAGCCGTCTGACACCACCAAGTATTTCAAATAACAAATAGAAAGAAGGTTGGCCTTTAGGCCCAGCTGTTATGACGCAAGGATGCGTAGCGAAAGATGTTTGTGAAATATAACATAATATTACGCCTGAAATCCTCAAAGGGTTAAGCCATATTATCCAGAGGTGTAATTCAGTAGATGTCCTTATGGATTGAGGAGCCACTCCAGATTTTTAAAGGAAGCTCATGCCTTTAATTGGTAGTAAAACAGCTGATTTTGAAGACACATAGTTAAATTTGAGTTCCATGTAACATGGGGCGAGTATATTGCTATCAGTCGAGCACAAATACAGTCTCCGAGGCTGCTACTGAGAAATATGTAATGGAAAAAACACTATAACACTTTGCTGGACCTCATGTTCATCAGTAGCACTTCCGACCTCTACACCAACGTCACCAACTAACCAACACCTATAATTACACTCAACTAACCAATAATATTGTTTGTTTTTCAGCTAAGCTATAGCTATGTGATTGGTTAGTTTTACACTCATCCCTCGCTACGCATCCTCCCACACAGCAGAAGCATTCTAATAATCATATCCCACTGCTGGGTCACATGCCTCCTTTCTTTGAGAGAGAATAGGCTGCGTATGTCTTCTAGACAAGGCAGTTTTCTAGAGATGTTTTCCTTCTCCGTTTTCAAAGCAATTGTGATGACATAAATACCCAAAGTAATGTGCCTGCCTATCTGAGCTTGCGACCTACATCTCGAAAGCCGGGGCTGCTATCACTGTGCCACCATTACATCCTTCTCTCCACTACACCTCGCCTCCTCACCTCTGGTGGGAACGCAGCCTTAATACTGAACACTGCCGAGATTGCTGTAATGGTAAACAAACCCTATAATAACTATCTATGGTAAACAGTTACGGGCACTATAATGCTTTCAAGGCAGTTACTAAAGAGTAGATAAGTTAGAGCTACCGTTAGTTGGTTTGATTCCTAGATTAGTTGAATGAATGATACATTTATTTGCAAGAATATTAATATCTATTGGTTTCACTATATTCGGCATTTCGGCCACACAAATATTAAGATTTTACATCTTGCCCTTGGTATACTAATAGCATGCAGTACAAGTAATTAGCAATTACTTACATTTGAATACTTATCAAAATTAAAATTACAAACCAAATAATAAAATTAAATATAATTAGATTAATTTAAAAAGAGAAAGTTAAAGTGTTAATTAAGTTTTTCTACCATAAATTTCTCAATCCATTACGTCTTGTAATCCTAAAGGTAAGACAGAGGTCTGTCTAACAACACCGACATTACGCCAGTTATGTTTTTCATCGAAATTGTTGTCTTCTTCTTCTTCTTCAACAACAACAACAACAGCCCAAAACGTCCACTGCTGGACATAAGCCTCTCCCATGATGGGAGGAATTTGCCGTAATCTCCACGCTTGGCAGGCGGATTGGAGCTCGCAGTGATGAAAGACTAACAGAAAACGCTGCTGCCCATTCTCAGGTCTACGGAGGTGCAAGGTGTCCTGCCTCAGACATTAGTCGCCTTATACGACACCCGTCAGTGTAATGGGTTGGTTCTATTCTACTCTGCCGGATACCACACGGCTTCTTCTTCGTGTCGATGATTTCCATTTTTGTTTTTTTTTTTAATATGTTTCGACCAGAATTCAGCCGGCATTGGTGGTGGCTTCAGACAAGTCCCTTAAAGTACAGGCGGAGTTGCACAAAGAGCAGGTCAAGAGGTGGGTCATGGTTTAGGATAAGGCTCCGCAGTCGCACTCAGCTTTATCGGAATACCCCCCGCTCCGTACCAACTTGTACCTGCAGCGGCCCACCTGACTTCGAAGTCGGTTTAGAGTCTTCCAGGTAGGGTAATATCAGTATCATTCAAGGAAACCAGATTTTGACCCTAGATGATTAGAACCTTTTGATTTAGAACCTAGTTGATGGCAATTAGTTCGCCCCCTTATCACTTAACCAGAACAGGCGAAATATAGGTGTACCATGGGTATACTTCTGCATTATATACTTGGGCAAATCATCAAATGTACCCTGAACTTTCATGACAAGTTTAGTTTATCAAATTATTTTCGAGGTTATTACTGCGTCTTACGTTTTATACCAAACATTTTCAGACGAATGTGCCCAGTGTCCCGATTTGAGCACTGCATGTTTTTTTTTTCTAACTAAAAAAACTACTTTTTCTTTAGTTTTATTTTCAAATTCCAGATTCTCCACCAAAACATACCATGACATACAAGTTGTTTCATTTTCCTGCGGTTACTTTAGTCTTGGGCTTAGGTAAATGGGTTAAAGTTATGTTACCTAAACACTGCTGATATTGCTGTAATGGTAAACAAACCTATAATAACTATCTATGGTAAACGGTTACGGGCACCATAACGCTTTCACGGCAGTTACCTACTCTTAGTTTAGGAGCTAGGTGTAGTAAACAGCAAGTTTATCTAAACTATGAAGCTGCATCGAAGTACTGAGTTCAATTCTCAGGTCAGGATAAGTGTTGTTGGGCTTTTGCGACGATAATTTATTAGTAGCAGCCTCAAGCAAGCCTCTACATCCAAGATGCGTTTCTCGCAAGCATCATTATTGCGCGTGAGAGACAGCAGTAACAGTATCTTGAAGATGATTGCTTCGCGTGCTGATTGCCCAATCCAACAGAGATGGATGAACATCATGTTGGGACGTTAGATGTCGTCAAACTAGCGCAGGAGTTTGTTGGTGTCTGGCGGTGGCCTTACATAAATGAAGGTGACGGTCTGGCTCGCCGATTGATGGGTTGATTTTTATTTGTATTATTTTATTATGAAATTTTGTTAATTCGTTGTATATAATGTATGAATTGGATAATTTAGTGATAATATTTTAATTTACTTTTAAGTTTGTGATTTGTTTTCATTGAATTGTAATTGTATTGTGTTTTATATTTAATTAATTATGTAACTTTTTATATTTTATAAATGGATGATTATAATCTGAAATAAACGTTTAATAATATTATTGCAAGCGAAATTATTCGTTAGTAATCAGCGATCGAAAGTTTGCGATTTTGTCGTTATCTATGTTGAGATTGATCCTGGATATATGACTGGTTGCTGACAGGGCGTGCCCTTATTAAAAATGTGGTTGAAAATACTGTAGTCCGTACCACTCTGCCTAATCGTTCGCGGAAAGCAGTCGAGAAGTTATGAAAATTAAACAAAATAGACACAGTCACACGTCCATGAACGTCGTAGATTAAATGTAGTCGAATCCTGAATATGTTTCAACGATAGTGTAGTCTATGTGTACCCTAGAAACGGAATCGCTACATGTAGATACTGTAGTAATTGGTTTGTGAACGACAAACTTGGTAAAACTAGGTAATAGCCAATTATATTTCGCACAGGTAACGTGTGCTGGCTATGAAAACTTATTCTTGGTATTGAACGAAGCGTTTAGGTAAACTTGTAACATTAAATACCCATTTATATAAAGCCGGTATAACTATGAGTACAAAAAAAACATATCAGAAGCTTATTTTTGTAAACAGTCTTGAAATGAATAAGAGCTTCATTCTGACAGAGAATTAGGGGAAATCAGTTAAAACATACATCATCATCTTTATGAAATTAAAATAAATAAACAAGTTTTGAGGTTTGACGTTACCTGCGTATGCTGCATGTAACGTCACAAGTTTGACAGCAGCGACATATTAGCTCTTGTTCCTTGTCGCTTTATTAGTGACAGTCAGTGACGGCACTGCTGGTTTGTAGTCTGCTGCGCTGCGGTCACCGCTTGCCCGCAGCGTCAGGTGGCACTGTCGTCATCTAAAGAAGCCTTTTTGTTACCATAGAAACCAGTCATGTTACTGCATGTTACGGCTTTACCGGTGCGGTTTGTGGATGCAGTCACCTTCGACAGTGTACAGTCAAAGGTCAAAATTCCACTTCCACCGCAATGCACATTATCGTTTGCGCTATACGGGCGGCGGCGCCTATACACACATACGCATATTTAAGAAGAAGGTCATAAGTACCACCAATATTGCTTTGCCATTGTGTTGCGAGATTGGCAGTCGACTTCTGACTGTTACTGTACCTTACAAGTAATGACTTGCTTTGACCACGGAAAGTTTTTTCAATAGATGAGGATTGTTCTTCCAACCCGAGCTCCTAAACCACACGGTTGCTCGGCAAAACAAAATAATCTGTTTTATATTGACAATAACTGAGAACTGGCGTACGTGACAACAGCGAGGGAGGAGGAATGGTGAAACAGAGATAATAACTCCACGGAACCGTTTATGGGATTCTTTTGGGGAATTACTACGGGGAATATGGCGTGGCAGCTCGTTTATAGCCCTTGTGGGGAACGGTTGAAGTTTAAATAAATATATATTTAGGTCAAGGTCAAACAGAAAGAAATCTCAGCGTATTCTGCAGCAGTAATGAATAACCACACTTGTCGACGAGGAATCGCCTTGATCCGATCAGAAAGAACTTTGTGTTCATGCAATAAGAACGAAAAATACTTCATTCTCCTTGTGATGATCGAACGACACGATTCGAAGCGTCTCGACGCCGCGCCGTGCGTTGTAAATGCGACAAATGTGGTGATATCCCACACATAACATCAGCTCAAGCCGTAGATGTCACGTCGATAAGTAAGTCACCAAATAATTACTGATCTCCACTGCAGAGTTTTAGTGTTCAGTTAGTACCACGTGAACTTACAAAGTCATACGTATGTTTAGACTTTAAAAGAGTGAATAATAAAACCAGTTAAATCATTATTTAATAAAGTTAAGTTTAAGAGTTAAGCTAAGTTGCTGTATCTTACTACTGTAAGTAGTAAGAGTAGACAACTCATAATCACATTTAACTATTTTATATAATGACTAGCGGATGTCACGCGGTTTCACTCGCGTAGTTCCCGTTCCCGTGGGAGTGCGGGGATAAAATGTAGCCTATGTTACTCAGTAAAGACGTGGCTTTCTAATGGTGAAAGAACTTTTAAAATCGATCTAGTAGTTTTAGAGTTAAATCGTAACAAACACACAAACACAAAACCAATTTATAATAGAAGTGTAGATTTTTCTGATTTCATTCTTCATACTTTTCAACATGCAGGGACATACTGGAATAGCTCTAACCTAGGAGTAAGTTCAATTTCCTATAATTCAGAAACCCCTCTTTTTCTTTTACTCAAGAACCTGTCAAAAAGAAAAAGTATACATTACGCCTAGACTTCCAACCTTCCACGTTTTCGCGGCGTCACGGCCAATAGCGGAAACTTTAGCGTAATTCATAAAAGTTTTTTTATTAAAAATATACAGGAACTTAGGGCCGGCCATTCCTGGGACACGGGGGCTGATATTAGGCCTCGGTTAGTACGTGACAGTATTCCGCGAACGTTTTGGGTCATGATATTAAAAAAGTCCGTTTCGGGGTCAACGGAAACAAATTCGGTAGGTATTAAAATTGTTGAACTGTTTTTAGGGATTAGGAATATGGAATGAATAATCCAATGAATAATAATGGGAATATGGAATGGGAGGAGCTCGTGGCTAAATAATAACAGCCGCTCGGGTCTATCGTTAGGTTAAGCCGTGCTTGCCTAGGTTGGTCTGTGGATGGGTGACCACCCATTACATACCGAGTTTCCTCCGTGCCTCGGAAAGCACGTTAAGCCGTTGGTCCCGGCTGTCATTTGTAGATCTTTGACAGTCGTTAGGTAGTCAGAGGCCCAAAAAGTCTGACAACCAGTCTTACCAAGGAGTATCGTATTACCCGGTACTAACTGGGTTGTGGAGGTCAGATAGGCAGTCGCTCCATGTAAAATACTGGTATTCAGCTGCATCCGGTAAAACTGGAAGCCGACCCCAACATAGTTGGGAAAAGGCTAGGCAGATGATGAGGAATATGGAATGAAGGTGCAAAGTTTTTGTTTGGACACTTCAGCTTTTAAGTAATGGTACATAACAAGGTACCTGCTAAAAATACTGTGAATATTGGACTTCCTTTTTAAAATAGAATAGCTAGATCCATATTCCATTAGGAATAGGGTTCGTTTCATGTTATTTGTAACTGGAAAAAGGGAAGAAAATAAAAAGAATAAACGTGGTTACTTACTACTTATCCACTTTTTGCTTTTAGTAGCTCAGCTTTTAGGAATTAGCATGCTACTTACTTATTCAGTGTAAACTAACTTGACTGAATTATGTTAGATAAGCTATTTGCTTTTTTAAGACTGCTTCGCAATGACTAGATGTCAAAATATCGAGATGTCAGTATGCTATTTCTAAGCAAAATAGACGTTCTTCTTAGCGTAGCAATGGTGTCGATTCTATTGTGCACAAACTAAACTTAATTTAGGCTATTGCTATATTTTACTAAAAGGCAGTGCGAGAAAACGATGGCTATAGCTAAGAACTAAGTTAGAGATGTCAAACTAGTTTGACATCTTGCGCTTCACCGTGTTTTTAGTCGACATATTTTTACGTGCACCCTTATTTTGTATGGAAATATTAGTTCAATTAAATTTGACAGCTTTGAATAACGTCAGTCTCTTAATTTTAGTTTGTGCACAATAGAATCGACACCAAGGGCCATTTAAATTAATTCCGCCCAAAATTTGGCGTCTAGTTCAGCAATTTCAGAAGCGCCAATGCTGATTGGAGCTTCTGAAATGTAATGTGCAGCAGCAGGACAGGTAGGACACGTTTTCAAGTGTCTCTTTGTTTGTGGAACGATCGCGTAACGTATCTACTGAGCCACTATACGTCCGCTGACTGGCTAATCCTTTCCAAAAGCCAATCCCAAGTCGTCGTATAAATATATTCGTTTATTGTATTATACACATAAAACTCCTGCTCTAAAACTATTATTTCATGCAAAATATCATATGCTATAGTCTTTTCTTATGCCTTAGGCTTCTTATTCTTATGATTAAGAGCTCGTGGCTAAACAATAACAGCCGCTCGGGCCGGTCTTTAGGTTAAGCCGTGCTTGCCTAGGTTGGTCTGTGGATGGGTGACCACCCATTACATACCGAGTTTCCTCCGTGGCTCGGAAAGCGTTCCCGGCTGTCATTTGTGATCTTTGACAGTCGTTACAGGTAGTCAGTGGCCCAAAAACTCTGACAACCAGTCTTACCAAAGTGTAATGTTGGGGGTTCCAGGGTCTATTAAATTAGACAACCAACTCGATCGATTATGCTTTTATTACTGAACAAAGGGAATATATTTTATAATGCGCTTTAGGTAAAGTGCTTACTTAGCTTAAATGTATACTTATATTCTAAAGGAGCGTACTTACTACGTTAAACATTATTAGGAAGCATAAATTTTGGCAATGCATATTTTGCATTGCCAAAATTTGATAAAACACTATGTTTAAGCACGAAAAAACTGGTTTTCCGACTCCTTTTTATCTGTATTGTCCTTTATGCATGGCTTATTGATATCGTTCTGATCTGCTAAACAAACATTCCGATTATTATTTCTAAAATATCTTGAACCTCTAGTACTTCTTTGACCTCTATTATAATTTGATGGTACACGATAATAATACCTATTTCCGTTATTACAGTGGCGTAGCGTGAGCCACTGTCACCCGGGGCGGAGTCATAATTTGCCGCCCTTTTGACGTAGTAAAAATAATAATGTTGGTGTTGGTGAGAAAAAACGCAACGAAATGAAAGAATTGAAGGTTTCAGGCGTTGCTTTACAGAAATCTATGAAATGCAAGATACAAGGGGTCACCAGTTTTGGGCCGGGGGGGGGGGGGGAGCGTAGCCAGAAATTCTTACGACACCTTGCCCTGGATAGGTTAGAATGGTTTCGAACGATTAGATAAATTCAAGAGAAAGTAGTCTGTAGAGCCAGCGAAGCGAGCTCGAAAATTATTGCAGTTTTCCTACCGACTTACTGGAGTTATCTGGGCCTCTTATAGACAAAGTTAAGACATGAAAATCTAGGCTTCAAGAGCGAGCGCAGCGAGCTCGAAATTTTTTACAACATTGCCTCAGATAATTATGCTATAATTGCATAATTATATGTAAATATAAGGCCTCGGGGAAAGGGGCTCCTAATCTAGAGGCAGCTGCCTTCCTGGCGACGCCCATGACAAGATATACAACTAGAATATTTAGTTTCAATTCCGTCAAACTAGTTCAAGCTTGGCTAATGACGTATTTGGTCAGGGAGGGGCAATTGCACCCATTGCCCCCCACTGTACCTAAACCATCAAACCGCGCCTGCGTCTAAACACAAACAAGGGCCGACCGCCACTCGTGATTTGCAACAATTTTATTGTTTTGGTGACCGGCAGTGACCGCACAAAATTTTTTATTTCCAATTTTGCCGCCCTTCTAATAGTGGCGCCCGGGGCGGTCCGCCCCTCTGCCCCCCCCTCGCTACGCCACTGCGTTATTATACCTATTTCCGTTATTTCCTCTGTAATTACCACGCCATGTGTATCTTTGATTATTATAATTTCCATATTGACCACGACTACTACTGTTATTATATTGACCACGACTATTATTGAAATGACGATTTCCTTGTCGCTTTAAATTATTATAACCTCGTCCATATCTAGATGCATGCAAGACATTACCTGGCATTGACTGGCATTCTGTATCTTCATCTTTGGCAGCTTGGATTGCATCTTTCAGGCTGCTGTAGTTCCTCGCGGAGATGACCGTCCCCAATTTTGAACTGCGTAGTCCTTCTGAAAACCGTTTTATGGCAAGCTTTTCATTCAAAGGTTTTAACACTCCAAATGCATTTGTATTACCATCTGCCTGAGATATAGTAAGTTCAGTAAATAGCTTTTCAACTTCTGTGGCAAACTCCTCGATACTACTTGAACCCTGTTGTATATTTTGCAAACGCGTCTGTAGGGCCGTAAAAGATTTTTGGGTCAATAGATGGCATCTCAAATCTTTAATTAAGTCTTGAATAGTCTTATAATTCCCTGTAATGCGTAACTTGGCGTTTTCGGTTAATCTACTTTTAAGGACGAATGTAATAAGTAGATAGTGTCTTACCTTTCTCATCCAGCATATCTGCATACATCTCGATCGAATCTATCAAGCGTTTAGTTGTCTCTTCAACACCGTCCATTGCTGGAAGCAAACTACATGCCACTTTAAGGTCAAACTCCATTTTGTCTAATTTTATTTCTGGGAAAATACATAAACTATTTATTTCCTCATAAGTTATCCTAATATTCTGAAATATATTCAATGCTGATGCTACTAGTTTCGTATCCTTGCCCTTTTCTAAAAGTAACAATATTTTTCCACATTCGTCAAATATATTTTTTGCCTCTCCTAACTTTGTCTCAATAACTTGACCTTTATACCTAGTCTGTCCTTTCTTAATTAAGTATTTTCTTATTTCTACTAGATCATTATATTTTTCCAACAAAACATCAATCATAATAGAATATTTCCTACATTAAATTATCAAACCTTATTTCCTAATGGAATAAACAAAAGAATCATGTTAACATAATTACTGCGAAACGGCACACAAGTATTTCAGACGTTGCACTTTTAGGCGCGAGGTATCATATTCACTGAGTCTTCGTGCACTGTTTTACGTCGTTTAAGTTTTTGCGTTTTAAAACAAATTGGTAGGTATGAGTCTGATTGTTTGCAAAACACTGATTTATCTATCTGTAGTAACTTGAAACTGGCTTTGATGCTGGATTAATTAGTTAGCAGGTGTACCTTCCACTCGTCCACGTAGGGATGCCCTTATGCGCTGAATTGTGCTGAGTCCGATTTCTTCTTGCATCCATTGACGATGGCAGCTGCGGTAGTATTTCAGGAAAAAGTAGATTACCAGGAGAGTGATGGCTGCGAGAATTATTATGGTGATGGTGCTCAGCCGCTCCATGTGTCCTCCAATGTCTTTCAGAAGGGCGTCGTTGTTACCGCCAGCAGCATTTTGATTTACGAAGACCTCGTCCTTTTCTACTTTGGAGTTACACATTTTTCTTTCGCTGCTTAACAAAACTTTACTTAATCTGCCCCTTGGCAGACCTTAAGGCAGTGTTGCCATGTAATGTTGGGGGTTCCAGGGTCTATTAAATTAGACAACCAACTCGATCGATTATGCTTTTATTACTGAACAAAGGGAATATATTTTATAATGCGCTTTAGGTAAAGTGCTTACTTAGCTTAAATGTATACTTATATTCTAAAGGAGCGTACTTACTACGTTAAACATTATTAGGGAGCATACATACACTTCAAAGGGGTACCTATCGTATTACCCAGTACTAACTGGGTTGTGGAGGTCAGATAGGCAGTCGCTCCATGTGAAATACTGGTATTCAGCTGCATCCGGTTAGACTTGAAGCCGACCCCAATAAAATTTGGGAAAAGGCTAGGCAGATGATGTCTTTTCTTATACGTAACCTTTTTATACTTAACAATACTGATACCATTTCAGCCATGTATTTTAGTAGGCCATTTTCACGAAAGCCTTAAAAATAAATGATCATCGATATTCCTGCAACCAATTCGTCTCATAACTTTCCGTTTATTGCAATGGCGGCTCGTTTCACGAGTAATTAGGCAGTTACTGTAATCTCTTTTCCATTTTCGGCCATTTTTTATTTCTTTCCTTCTTTCTTTACTGTTTTAAGGTATTAGAGCCTCCTACCTCGTTGGTTTAGTGATTGTGAGTGCGACTGTTGAGCGTGAGGTAAGGTACTCCGGTCTGTGCTGGTCAAAGTGTTGTTAGGTTCTTCCCTTTTGAATTTTACCAGCAGCAGCAGCCCAGGCTCCGGATTTTAGGCTTCGTTGATGGTAATGGGCTCACCCGCTTGATATTGATAAATGATAAATGATAAATGATAAATGATGTTTATTTTGCAAGTAGGTTTTTACAAACACTTTTACACGTCATTTTTTAAAACTAGATGGGGCCGGTGTTTCGTACCTGACTACTCTGAGAAGAAACAGCCGAAACAAACTCAGAGGTCATAGTCTCTTTTAAAGTCCAGACAATCTTGCTCAATTCACATGAGGACTATGCAGATTAGTGTCTGAGATGGTCTTTTGAAGAAAGAACCATACAGATTTGAGTGGACCTGTCCAGTCAGTGCAAGCATTTGTCAGTTAACGTGTAGCTCGACTTATAACTCAAGGAGCTCAACGAAACGACGAACAATACCAAAGAAAGGACATTTGGGAAGGTCGCTTATAGTACTCAAACTGCCAGACAGTTGTGGGAAAAAAACAAACAAAAAATAAAAATGTGACCCACATGGTCCCCACATTCACAATAATCAAATAAAATTAATAACAAATTCTTTTCAAATGAATGTAAGTAAAAAAAAAAACACAAAAATCATTAAATGTCGCAATGATAATAAAATAAAAAAGTAAAATACTTAAAAAAATAAGTATTCATTTCAAATCAGTAAATGTCACATAAAACAATAAAAAATAAAAAAATAAAAGTAAAATAATAAAATACATGTCAAAAAAAATTCAATGTCAGAGTGTATAAAAGACATACACGTATTACATGAGACTTAAACATAACTGGCAGCATACGTAGGATATTGTTTTGACTTGAATGTGCCCTGGCGGTTTGGAGTATGTCATGCTCACTCAATTGTCTCGCTGATGGTGGCGCATGTGTCGGATCATTTAGTTCCCTTCAAAATGGTTGAGTTGAATGGTGCTGATCCATGCGTCATGTCCGTGAACGGGCGCTGTCAGTTGTGACTGGTCATCTCTTGGTTGCCATGGCTTATTTGAATGAATTATTTTGAATTGTATTTTTTTTTGTTTGTGTGTTTTTGCTGTGGACACTTTTACCGTGCACATCTTGCTACATTGTTCTCACATAATATACCATCTCAACGTGAATGATGTAACCAAGATTTTGTAACAATATTCTGATTTAAAAGAGTGTCCATGGAGTTTCTTGCCCGTTCTTCTCCATAGAGATCTACGCTAGGGAATGGGCAACTACAGTACTTTCACAGTTTTTATGTCTTGTGACTGGGACTGTAGCTACATTTAATTTTCATCTATGTTTCGACAATTCAAAAGTGCCTGTAACTGGCTTACTTGAAATAAATGCTTTGATTTTGATGATTTTGATTTTGATTGTGAGTAGGATCGCACTGGTTGACGTTTTGGCATGATGTAATTGGTTGACGTTTCTAATCACCTGATAAGATTAAAATGTTAGGCGTTTTACGTCTACGGAATGAATCGAGAAAAAAAAAAAAAGATAGGAAAACTATGTAGGTACTTTTAAGGACGTTACTGATCAAATACAAGGTGTAAAAGTCACTTCACGAAGCCGTCGTTCTGCTGTACATTAAACTTTTAAGGTATTAGAGGGTTCCTACCTCGTTGGTTTAGTAATTGTGAGTGCGACTGTTGAGCATGAGGTAGGGTATTCCGGTCTCCTGTTGGTCAAAGTGTTGTTGGGTTCGTCCCTTTGGAATTTTACCAGCAGCAGCTCAGGCTCTGGATTTTAGGCTTCGTTGATGGTAATGGGCTCACCCGCTAGATATTACATGAGACTTGAATATAACTGGCGACATTTGTGGGATATTGTGAGTAGGATCGCACTGGTTGTTTCACTGAAAGGCTCAAGCATGACGTAATTGGTTGACGTTTCTTATCAACTGATAAGATTACAATGGTGTCGATTCTGTTGTGCACAAACTAAACGAAAGAGACGGACGTAATTTAGAGCTGTCAAATTTAGTTAGAACTAATATTTCCATACAAATGAAGGGTGCACGTAAAAACATGTCGACTAAAAACACGGTGAAGCGCAAGGCATAATCTCTAACTTAGTTCATAGTTATAGCCGTCCTTTTCTCGCACTGCCTTTTAGTAAAAGATAGCAATAGCCTAAATTAAGTTTAGTTTGTGCACAACAGAACCGACACCAATGTTAGGCGTTCTACATGTAAGGAATGTGTCGAGAGAAAAAAAAAGAAAGATAAATAGGAAAACTTTGTAGGTCCTTATTTAGGATTTTACTGATCAAATACAAGGTGTAAAAGTCACTTCACGAAGTCGTCAACCAAGCATTCTGCTGTACATGAAACTAAGTAACTCTACGCAACGCAAAAATTATTGCTGAGAAACGACTTTGTTTTTATTAATGCTGAACTTGATCCTTATAAAATTGGATCAGTATTGTTTCTAACTTTCCCAGACTTAATTTATAAAGCCAGGCAGACTTTATTATCTTCAGTTCGAAATATAACTAGGTAGCAACAGACTCCTAACTAGTTTATATTACTAATTTCTGTAGGTTCTAAGCTTTAGTTGTAATAATAAATAGATATACTGTATTTGCTATAAAAAAATCTTCTGTTTTCAAATCAATGATCATTTCATAATAACAACTATTGATCAGAAGTGCTTGCCGATTAAGTATGTTTTTTATATCATCAAAAAAAAAACCTTTGAAATGGTTAACAAAATCTGATTCTACGGAAGTCATATTTTTATACTTATTTCATGCTGACACGGAACAAGACGAAGAAAATAATCATCTGCTTAGCCTTTTCCCAACTATGTTGGGGTCGGCTTCTAGTCTAACTGGATGCAGCTGAATAGGTACAGTGTCGACCAAAAGTCGATAGGCAATCTCACAAAGCAATAGCTTGACGTTTAGTTTGACTTACGACCTTCTACTTTCAAGAAAATAGACATTGTCATCTACAAGTAAATGTAGTCCAAAATTTCAACATTGAAATATAAGTCAAGATGGCCTAGTGGTTAGGCGCGTCCACATCTAAGAGTGAATCAGTAAGCCGTGAGTTCAAATCTCACGTTGTTACTTTAGACTTTTTGTAAGTTTTTACTCGATTGGAAGTAATGGGACAGAAAAATATTCTCGCTTTGTTCACACATTTCGTAAAGTTAGAAGAAGGTAGATCATAGAAAAATAAGTCAAGAATTTATATTTCTGTGAGGTAAACTTGAGTTTTATGAATATTTTACTTGATCGAAATGAACGTTGTCGTTTGGTTGTGTTAAATTTGGTTAGTGACGTGTGGTTTAATAGATAGCGGTATTATTGTTGGTATTTCTCAAAATGCAGGCAAATATTGATATTGAGGCGAGGGCGACTAATATTATCGTGCTGCATAAAAGTGGTCTTAATAGAACACAAATATCTGAAGAAACCGGGCTAATGTAAGTATTATATTTATGAATTATTGTAACAAAGTTTTATTAAAAATTAAAACCTACTTTGTTATTGTTTATTTATTTGGTGACATATGGATTAATAAATTGATTTTAAATCCATCATGAGGCATAAAAGATAAATAATTAGTGTTAATTATTGGATTTATAAATGCAGAGTGAATGATAACTTCAGTATTTTATTATAGCTGCCTAACATCATTTTTTTGTTTTTTGTTTTAGAGGAATACTGTGAGTCAGATCAAAAGGCCTTGCTAGTCGACAATGAAGTGGAAAGCCGTCGCTTATTAGCGATGCGCAGCGACGACATAATATATGGTTGGCGAATAAGAAACAAATGGTTTCACACCTACGAGACACTTTGTGGAATTATTTGACACCTCATCGCAAACTGTTCGCCGTGCCCTCCTTGCTGAAGGTTTGTATCACGAAGACCAGCTAAGAAGCCCTTCTTGACAGAAAGAGTTATAGAAGAACGATTACGTTTCGCACGGGATTATTTAGATTTTTACTGGAATACTAAGACTCAAAAAACTGACTTTTTAAATCAAGTCAAAAGGGCAGGCTTCATTTATGGCGCAAGAATAACACTCTGCTGGTCTGACAAAAACATAATCCCTAATACAGACTCATGTCGAATTATGGTTAATATGTGGGGATCATGTGGGGATGGATAAGTGCAACAGGGCCAGGAGAACTGGCTTTTATTCCTCCACGCGCAAACAGTTCTACTTAATTATGTAGAAGTATTAGAAGGTGTCATGCTACAAAATTAATCCCTAGATGCTTTAGTTTTAATTATATGTGTAACAAAATATTTAGTGAATATTAACTTATCCGTAATTATATTAATGATCTTAAATTGAGGTTTAGTTTCAATCTTCTTTTCTTCGGGAAAATGAACACTTAAACTATAACCTCAATACGAGTTACATTTATTGTGACGTCACAAAAAAATATATTCATAAAGTCTAAATGATTTATATTAGTTTTCAATAAACTCTGCTGATTATCGATACCTATAATAAGTGGGTATCAACTATATGTTATATTTGTGTGATTAGGATATCCTTTCCTTGTAACTTAAGTATGTTATTATGAATTGAAAGTAAGTGGGTATACCGTATACAATAAAAAATCTTATGATCGGTTACAAGAGAACTTTTTTACATCTAGGTAGGAATGTGACGTTACAATTATCATGAAAGTTTGTTAATTTTATAAATAAATAAAACGAGTAAACATTTTATTATCATTCACCACGACTTTTTTATTTCCACCTTCCAACACCGAACAGCTAAAATAATAAATAAATAGTTGAATAATAATACTATGTTTTTTTTTACTAATATTTAACTTATTCTTATAAAAAATAAATAATGAACTAATAACTAATGTTACCAAGAAACAAAAACCCCACGTTGTTAACAGGATTCGAACTCGGATCTTTTTGATCGTGAATCCTACTGATTACCCCAACAGCTATCAACACATGGTAAATAGATGTGAATTTTAGCTATCCAATGGTAAGAACAGGTCGCTACACAAATAATAAGGTTTGCTGCGTATTCTTATGTTTCGTGGAGTGTGACGCGCGACATGCGATTGGGGGAACTCTGTGGCTGTGGTGTGCGTACTGTATTGAGACCACTTACACATACAGACGCACGGACGCTCGACCGTGCGTTCACAGCAATACAATCCTTAGCGTGCCTCTGAACTTATTAACGCTTACTGTACCTGTAATTTACATGGAGCGACTGCCTGTCTGCAGGCCTATTACGTATCTTTCTGATATCCAGTGACTATCAAGCTTCGGTTGTACACCGAACTTTGATAACAACCGAGAATGTAATAATATTGGTATTACGTATCGCACTGAGTGGATATCACTTTACGGTGACTAACAGCCCGGGTACGGTGTAACGTCTTTCACGAAAGTCACTTCAAACCACAGATCATAGTGTGACGGAAAGGGTGTCCGTGGGGGTAAGCAGAAGAAAACCACGGACCCAGGTCAACATAAAAATATATTAATAAAATAAACGGGTGTGGGTAGGTCTATGGTCACAAGATTCTCCAAGCCCGCCCGGGGGTTTGCACGGTACTCTCCTGGCTCAGCCCGGCGTGACGATGACCGTAGCGGTGTGCCACGCTGCAGACGCCAGGTAGGGTGACGGACGGCAGATGTTCGCGCCGACCCGTAGAATTTCGACGCGGCCACGCAGGTAAAGGGTACCCGCTGCGGAGCCCGCGGCAAATTGGATGCCGGTAAAACGGTTGTCAGCCGAAATCCTGACTGTCAGCCGGAATCTTGAACCCTGGAAAATAACGTCCAGCGTGTCACGGAATGGCTAGCAGTCATCCCCGCTGATTGTGACACCAAGGCAAAAGCAAAGCGAGAAATACCCGTGCGCCAATGAAGGTGATGTGTGGTAGTCACAATCAGTACGGAGTTTACATGATGGTGGTGGTAAGCACGACATGATTTGCACATTATGAGTGTCATGAAAAATGTCAAACACACTCGGCTGAAGGCTACAAGATTATGCATATACATATTAAGCATTTGAATGTGCATAGCAAAAACGGTGATAGAAAGTGGCTCACATGTTGAGACCACGTAGCTAGTGATACACAAAATATGAGAACGTGAATTGCTGTTCAACACTTACCCAGTATGGGGTTTACGTAGACACAAAACGAAAAGAGTTAGGTTACTAACAAAAATTAAAGCTGCCTGCTTTAAGCCCGAATATTCTAGATCGCGAATACTTCTAGAAATTTAATTTCCGTTGAAAAAACGCGTCTAGTCACTGGGAGCAGAATATTTCCAAAAAAGGCTCGTCATCGCGAGTCCGTGACATTTATACTGGCGTGTTTACGCATAGACAAGTCTTCACTCATTCGATCCGATACACGTAACGCGCGCACAGCACTGGTAAAAACAGCCAATTTTAGTCGTTTAGTAACTGAACGGCCCAATGAGTATGTATACTCTGTGGCGTTTGTTTTGACATTTAACTTAATTAAAGTGTTGAATAGGTTATGTATACAAAGTAACGGTAGAAACTATTCTGAGTTTCTACAACGTTACAATAGAAACAATTCAAACTCAGTTGTCATCAATTTGTTGTCCACTATGCTTTCATAATCGAAATAATATAAGTATCGATACGAAAGCGTCTGTCAAAATGAGTTACGGTGAAAATGACTATTTGATCGCGACTGGTCATACATAATACGAAACTAACCTTTTGATAGTTAATTGATGCGCACTGAGCCCAGTTACTATCATTTCGAGCTGTCAACAGAGATACGTAATAGCCCTACTGACCTCCACAACCCAGTTAGTACTGGGTAATTCGATACCCCTTGGTAAGACTGGTTGTCTGACTTTTTGGGCCACTGACTACTAACTAGTTTATATTACTAATTTAATTAACTTCTCGTGTAGGTTCTAAGCTGTAGATGTTATAATAATGTGGTATTTGTTTGCTGTTAAAATTTTCTGTTTTTAAATATATATTAGGATGATTGTTGTCGCCTCGAAGACAGCCATACATTTTTACGCATAAATTTCGTTATTTTGATTAATGGTTTAATTATTAGTTGTGTTATTTGTTAAAATCATACTAAATTATAACTGTTTTTGACACTACTTAAGAGATATTCATTTGACTATGTAAATTAAAGAATACTTAATAAATATGAAGGTTGGTAGTACTGGTGTCGCGCTGTTATTGGTCCGTTGTGAGTTTCCGGGCAATGGTGGGGCGACACTGGTTATTTAGATAGTTTATAAAAGGAGAACTCGGGCAGTTGGTTGCCTAGTTCGGAACAAGTAACATCTCCATAGTAGTGCCTTATTGGTATATTCGTATCTTAAAGTAGAAAAGTGAGTTATAATTGTGTGTCTGTGTATTTGATTAAAAGTGAAGTTTCAATAATATGATTATGTTCTAATATGGTTATAATACTTAATTAAAATAACTATTGGCATTTACTGTGTTTATTGTGGTGATCATTTACATGATGGTTTTACCATAACATAATAACAACTATTAAAATGAGAACTGCTTGCTGATCAATTAGTATCTCTTTTATAGCATCATCTGCCTAGCCCTTTCTCAACTAGGTAAGTACGTTAGTGTAACCGGATGCAGCTGAATATCAGGTTTTGACATGGAGCGACTGCCTAGGTAACACGATTCTTTTCCTGGCTCTTTTATAGTAGATACCCATTAATTTTAACAGCAGCCTGCGTCTTTGAAGGACTGTTTATACCCAATTAGATTTAATATTTCTACAAGGTGTAAATACCTTTCACGAAGCCGGCAACCAAGCATTCTGTACATCAAACTACTCGTAAGTAACTCCACACAAAAATTATTGCTGTACCTTTCGGCTTCGTTATGGATATTTTTAAACCCATTGTACCTTTCGGCTTCGTTAAGGATATTTTAAAACCCATTATACTTACGGTACTGAATAAAAAAAAAAAAAAACTCATAACTCATGTTCATTCCATGTTCTATTTCTACTATTCTTGTTCATTCAAAAGAAGAATTTATGTAGTTACTAGAAGGCTGGGTGGCAAATGTATTCAACGCAAGATGGACGGTAGGAGGCAAAAATCTTGTACAAGACTTATATACTGTTGTATATAAAACTGGTAAACTTTTATAAAAACACACAAACTCGGTACACCTGCTAAACTCCTTCAACTTTAATCAGTTACTGGGAAACCAAAAGTGTTCGTCTCCAAGAAGTAAACCACTAAAACTCAATAGTATAACAATTTCTTAACGTCACCATAATGGCGGATTGCTTTCACAATGTCATCTGCCGCCGTCTCACTCCGGCGTTCCTTCTTACTATTAAATATGTTCAGAAGTTCCACTTTATATGAGTTTTGTTTTTCTGCGACGATATTCAATACTTACTGGGTCGTAACGCTCAGTTTATGGTATGTATGGGCCTCGAATGCCCAGAGGGTTAGCTAGTTTTTTGGCCTGGGCCCTGTTTTATGAAGCTGAAAATCCGACAAGTCGACATATGTCAAAAAGTGACAGTTGTAATTTTTTGTTTTATGAAGCTGACATAATTGTCATGGTGGTAAATTCACAAATATGTCGAATTATCGCGACAATCCGACATGTATCTGTTTTATGAATCTTTATTAGCGACAGGTGACAGGTGACAATTTGTCGTGAATAACTTGTCAAATCTGCTTTATAAAACACACAATTATCATGACGTCATGACATATATGTAAGAATTGTCCGACAAGTCTGACAGGAGCGTTGCCCTCTGTCGCGTAATAATACGACCGTGGTTTTTTGACATATGTTGAGTTTCATAAAACGCGTTCTTAGATGACAAGTACTTATGTCAAGATTTCACCTGTCGCTTTTTGACATAAATGTCACGTTTATAAAACAGCCTAAGCGCGACAATTCTACAATTTTGTAATTTTTTGACATATATGTCGGATTGTCAGCTTCATAAAACAGGGCCCTGGTCTGAGAAAATCTTGTCACATTTCGGGGATGTAGATGCCCTAGTGTAAAAATAAGTAAACCTGCAATGTACCATTTATATAAAATAAAATAAATAAACTCTGCTCCATTGCACCCATGTGTCTAAACGGATGGAAAACCAAGGTCACGAAGTGGCTCTTGACATTAACTTATAACGAAACTGAAGAGTTACTTCGGACGTCGAAGGTCTAATTTATTGTAGTTAGTAAAATAATACAGACTTAGTCCATAAAGACAAGTTTTCACCATATTTAGGTATCTACCCCTCACACTCATAAACACACCCATACATAGATACATAAATAGGCCACATCTTAGTTGCATTAGCTAGTAAATATATTGTAATTAAACGTTGATATACTGTGCTCGTCCAACTACTTTTACATGTTCAAAGTATAGGCGAGGAAGCTAGCACCCTAAACACAAGTTAAATCTTACATTGGGTGCCAGAGCTCATCGTAAACGGTGTCGATTCTGTTGTGCACAAACTAAACTTAATTTAGGCTATTGCTATCTTTTTCTCTCTAATAAAACGAGAAAGAGACGGACGTAATTTAGAGCTGTCAAATTTAGTTGGAACTAATATTTCCATACAAATGAAGGGTGCACGTAAAACATGTCGACTAAAAACACGGTGAAGCGCAAGGCATAAACTAGTTTGACATCTCTAGCTTAGTTCATTAGTTGTCCTTTTCGCTCACTGCCTTTTAGTAAAAGATAGCAATAGCCTAAATTAAGTTCAGTTTGTGCACAACAGAATCGACACCACTCTTTTCCTTAGTTGTAACGCTGCATAGTGCTTTGATATGTGTTTCTTGTACAATTATTGAAGGTAATAATATGTCCGTCAGTTTAAGACTTTTTTTTATGACGTTGTTGAGTAGAAATTTTTAATGCTTTATTTTAGTTTGATTGTTTATTAAAAAAAATGTGTTTCAAAGTAAAATAGGTTCACGCGTTAAATCTTAATTATCGTTATCTGGCAGAGTCGAATAAGCCGTGTGGTATCCGGCAGAGTAGAATAGAACCAACCCATTACACTCACGGGTGTCGTATAAGGCGACTAATGTCTGAGGCAGAACACCTTGCGCCTCCGTAGACCAGAGAATGGGCAGCAGCGTTTTCTGTTAGTCTCATCACTGCGATCTCCAATCCGCCTGCCAAGCGTAGATATTACGGCAAATTCCTCCCATTATAGGAGAGGCTTATGTCCAGCAGTGGACGTTATGGGCTGTTGTTGTTGTTGTTAAATCTTAATAATATACAATAATAATTTTGTTTAAACATTGTGTTGATGATCAGACCTTCTGCTTCTACTTCTACAGTGGCAACTCATTTGCTGAAATTCGCCGGAATAGTTAGTTAATTTAATTATCACGCTTTTAACTTCGGGCAGCGAACAATTTGAATTCCTCTGTGAGTGTTACGAATGATTGTATTTTCGTGTAATAGTCTGCGATGGACGGCTGTGGGGCGACTGTTGAGTTCGGTAGGAGAGAATTGTACAGACAGATTGTTTACATTCGTTGATTGTTGAGGATTGTAGCTGAATACCAGCTGAAAATATTTAACGGATATTACAAAATATTCAAGGAAATACCTAGAATAACAAGAATGTGAATAATTTTGTATGAATTAAATACCATGATATTTTTATAGCCCAACATCACACCTTTTTTTTTTCGGATGGGAAATCATCAAATGACTCCTCCCGCTCTGGGCGTAGCAGGAGGGAGTGTCAGACTTTTACTGACTAAAACCCAGCCATGTTCCTTCCGCCCTTTGTGTTCCGGGGCCACGGTATCTCTTTCGAACAGTCTCGCAGCCCCGGGCCCAACATAACGCCTGTAATCCGCAAAGGGTTAAGCAAAGATGTTCCTATAGAACAGCCAGTTTTACTAAATTGATTAATGATTTAGTCCCATGTAAGCCTATTCTCATCAAGCCGACAGGAATCCGGACTCCGGGGCGCTACTGAGGAATTGATGATGGATAAAATCAATAGCACCAATACGGTAATTGAATTCTCCTGAGATCCTCCTCATGATCAGCAATAGTGTTTCAAACACTAGACGTAGGTACACCTACGAGAAAGTCTTATAATATTTTAGTAAGAATTTAAATCAAGGTTGTGGAAAAGGATACTGGTTGAAGTAACACACAGACTTCTTAATAACATTCAAATTCAAGTCCTGAGATGCGGTTATATCATTGAAACCGATCGGACTGTTGAGCGGACCGGACTTAGGACACCGGACTTTGACGGCACCTAAAATAAGGCCTGCGTAACACGCGTAGCCATGACGTCATCGGCAGTCGCTACGCAGTGGTGGCGTAGCAACAGTGCAGAACAATCGTAGAAACGATTGTCCTAATTTGATTATGTAAATACTTTTGTCTTTTGCCGATCCGTTTTCATATCCAATAAAATAGTTATAATCCTTTTACAACCCACTCTATGTACATATTTTCCCTAAACATTTTCACCGAAAACATAAAATATTCCCGCCAATTTTCAACAGGCGTAATGGCGGCCATTCAGCCTATTTGAAACCAATTTACATGCGAGAACATTTCTTTATTAAAATACAATATCAATACTCGACCGAAACACGAAATTATCGATGCAATATCGTTTAACGTTGGCCCCGAACAAATACGGCCGCCATTTTGAGCTCGCCGACTGTTATGTACAGGAAATGGCGTCGTTTCTAAACGCGAAATAGTTTCCTCTCAACGTGCTGCGATGGCACACGCAACGGTTTATACAGCCAATATTGAAACCTTTTTTTTCGATTTTATTTTAATGGATGTCAGTGTTTTATGTTTGTGTGAATGGTGTCGATTTAGATTAGATTATGCTTAGCATTATCAGTATTTAACGTTCCCACTGTGAGTGCCATTGCACGCTTTTTGATGAATTAGTGCTCGTGGATGCTAGATGTCTTCGAATTTTCGGTTCTCAATGCTGCTGTATCCTGCCTAACCTAACCTATGGCGCCCACACTTCGTCTTTGACGGAGGCTCAGAAGTCCAAACTCAAGGTTTGCCAAAGAGCGATCGATGGAGCGTAGCATTTTTTTTTTTTGGTATGCGCTACACCATAATACGATCCGAGACAGGCATCGCTGATGTTGGCTATAAGTCTGCGAAGTTAAAATGGGACTAAGCGGGTCACATTTCCAGCATGGGTAAGGACAGATGGCCCAGAATAGTCCCAAAGTGGATGTCTGAAGACAGTCCTCGTCACCAAGGCAGGCCAAACACACGCTGGCGTGATGATTTGGTTGGCCAAAGAAGGGAATCACCGGAAGAGTTGGAAAGGAATGCGGAAGGCCTCTGCCCAGCAGTGGGACTAGATAAGCTTAAGAAAAAAGAGATGCCGCTGTTATTGTGGTTGATATTCTTCATGATGTTTTCCATTACCGGTAGTGATGACAAAAATTACACAGGGTTAAGATTACGACCCTGACTGAGTTCAAATCAATGACTCACGGCACGTTTTGGGAAATAGAATAAAGGCTAGTTCATTCAACTCATGAAAAAAGGGTTTATATTAACACAGTAGGTATACAGAGTATACACAAACTATTCAATTCCAATTGAAACCTTTATTAATTAAAGTGGTTATGTCTGATTTACCCAATTGTTAAAATTG
Organism: Xestia xanthographa; assembly: GCA_905147715.2. Classification (NCBI taxonomy): domain Eukaryota; kingdom Metazoa; phylum Arthropoda; class Insecta; order Lepidoptera; family Noctuidae; genus Xestia; species Xestia xanthographa. The sequence continues at coordinate 5,756,111 of LR990660.1, read as the reverse complement.
GTGAAAATTTATAAAGCTTGATTGCTATAGTGTTGACCAAGGGTTCCTTCTATCTGGCAGAATCTTGATGCTCCGAAATTTATTTGGCATAACACACTTGGCATAATCTTCTTTGAACGAATATTTTCAAGGCATAAAAATTATTTAATATAGTTATTGTTTGGCCGAATGTTAGTATTTCCGAATGTACAATGGTATACTTTTAAGATGGCAGAATTTTATTTGGCATAATTACCTTTGGCAATGTTCAAATTTCGCACAATTTCACTTGGCATATTACGATGATGGCAGAATTTCATTTGGAATAATTTTATTTGGCATTATTGCCATTTCTATAAAATAGCATTTTTAACCAAACATTTAAATATTGACTCAAAAAGTCAATATGATGGGCTACAAAAGTTAGTGACAGAATCGAATCGCTCCAAAACCGACTTTACGTAGTCTTGTCTGCCCTACCCCTAGAGTGTAATTTAAAATTGCGTAGGCGCGGAGGGGCGAGGCGGCCCGCGAGTTGAGGAGCAGGTTGTTGTAACACTCGCCGCCGCTGCTGAGGCTGGCCGGCTTCGCCGGCCAGCAAGCCGAAGCTGCGGTGGTGAGCGTTAAACACATCTGCGACGATAAGCTCGCGTGGGACCGCCGGAGCCCCGCAGCGCCGGAGCCGTGACATAAACCATGCCTGCTGCATGTTGCATGCTTGCTTGCATGCTGCATGCTTGCTTGCATGCTACATGCTTGCTGTATGAATGGTGTATGCTGGTTTGCATGTTTGCATATTGTATGCTGGTTTGCATGTTTGCATACTGCATGCTTGTTTGCATACTGCATGCTTGCTGCATGCAAGATGTATGCTTGTTTGCATGTTTGCCTCCTGCTTACATGAAAATAAAAGCCACATGTTCACAATCAACTGTTTTAATGAATTTTCTGTGATGTGGATGTGATAGATGAGTCTTTCCATTGTTAAGCATAAGAAATGTAAGCCAAAAGATGATTCTAACTGTAAACTTTCTGAGATATGATAGTTCTGCTTTTAGTGACTATCGATATAAAATGTATGCCAAAAGATGATTCTGGCTGTGAACTTTCTGCGCTAAGATGGTTCTACTTTTAATTCTTATGCATATGAAATTTATGCCTAAAGATGATTCCGACTTACAAAATTATGAGTTTTGAATGTATGATAAATGAGTGTCTGCCAAACGATTTTCTGCGAAATGAAGTTTATGCTACCCGCTGTTATGCAAAGTAATATTATGACATAAAAAGTTCTGCTATAAAGGGTGGACCCGTTGACCAAATATCACAAAGCGGTGTTTGTATTAAATATTAACAAAAGTAATATTATATTGAAACACGATATCTACTTTTCTGCACCTACCTATTAGCAGGGACTTGTTGACAGGGATTTAAAAATGAAGTTACCACAATATAATAATATGTAGTAGATGAAACATCAAAAACGGTACCCTTGTTGATGAGTAAAGTAGATCTCATCTTGCCAAAAACAACCAGTTTGAAAACAATTACTAATCGGTAATTAAAATAGGCAACTAGATTAGTACTTAAAAAAAAAACTTTTTCTTTTTTCTGTTGTCTGTCTGTTTGGTTCGGCTTATCTTCGAAACGACTAGAATTATTTTGACGGGACTTTTACTGGCAGATAGCTGATGTTATAAGGAATAATTAGAGCTGGGCTACTTTTAGAAAAAGGAATAAAGATCCGTGAAAAAAAAAACAAGATTCTTTTAACAGAATCCGATTGGAATAGGGAATAGTACATTTTGATACAAGTGGAGAAAGTTTGTTATTGCATCGGAGGCGGAATTAACTCCCGAGCCGTAGGCGAGGGTGTTTTTGAGCCGGGAAATGCAATAACAAATGTCCACGTGTATCAAACGACATTTTTCAATACACTTTTGAAGAAATAAAATAAATGAACGAAAAATAATATATATTTTAATTCTTTTTTCCGCGCTTTGCTTTCGCCAGATTGAAGTAGAAGCAAAGGTATGAAGCCAGATTTTCATTCCCGCACACGTTTTGAAAAATGAAAAAAATCGCACACGTGTGAAATACATTGCATGTTGAACCTATTCGTAGTGCGATGAGAACCAGTTTTCGAGGAACTGTATTGAAAATAATCATCATCATCACCAGCCTATTAATGTTCCCACTGCTGAGACACAGGCCTCCTCTTTATGAGAGGGAAAATAATATTTTTATATATTATAATAATTTTACGCGAACGAAGGTCGCAGGGCATAGCAAGTCGATAGTAAATCCGATCCTATTACATCTTCAACCGAGTGCAAGGTACCGATAGTGTTTGCAAATCAATTTAATCACGTTTGTGTATCCGAATCGTTCGAAAACGTGACGGTTCAACCAACTGCGGTATCGTAATAAATGTTTTGTTTTCACGGCTATTGCAATAAATGTATTTTGGGATAGAACCGGGATTCGTTTATTGAAGCTTTTAGTTCAAATATTATTCTCTTTTTATTGAAGCTAGGTAAGTAAACGGTATCCGGTCTTGGAATTATTTTATAGTACCTTTGCCCGCGGTTTCGCTCGCGTTAAATACTTTTGAAATGAAAACTTCTTTAGGCGCGTTGAGCACTTTTTGGGTGAAGGAAACACATTGAACTCATCGTCACGTAACGTAACGTGCGGTCACGCTTCGTAGCCGTTCGTAGCACTCGTAGCAATCGCTACGGCGTAGCACCACATACCATGCGCGGGGCATAACCAGTGCTACGACTGTGTACTTTTTGTTTTCACTTCTATCGGCAGTCCCCAAAGACTGCTCCGATTTTTTTTTTAGTAGCTCATGTGTTATTTTAGGTCTAACAACATAATCGCTGAAGCGACTCGCTTGTAATCCCTGAAGGATCAGACAGATGTGTACCTATTTAAACCTAATGGTACACTCACATCTCGCCAGTTATGTTTCAAGACCCATGTAATAGGGGGCGAGCCTATTACCATCAACCTGGCGCAAATCCAGCCTCCGTGGCTGCTACTGAGAAATTCCTGATGGAAAAACCAACTAACACTTTACCCAACCCGGGAATCGAACCCAGGACCTCATGCTCAGAAGTCGTGCTTGTGACCACTCGACCATCGAGGCAGTCTGTCTATTTCTGTACTTTTCATCCAAATACGTCCCGCCTTATTAGGACGAAGAAGTAACAAATATAGGACACAGAAAAACTTTCATAAATAAAAAGTACCTAGGTATTGAGACTGGATTCCCACTTCTGATGTAACTTGATAAAAAGGAAGATTCCTCTATCTATTAGGTATCATCTGCAACTAAAGGGTGTAAAACACCTCTTAACGAAGCCGAAAGGCACTTTTCTCCCCGTCATTGCGATCATTTTTTTGTTCTACACCATACCTGGGAACCTTCTAGTTACAGATAGTGGAGATATTGGCGGTCAAAGTTCCAACTTTTTGACAAGTTTTTTTATTTTTAAATACAAGTTTTTAATGTAAGATTTTTACTTTAAACACCTGCACGACCCCCGTACTATTAAATCCATCCATCAGCACAATGTTTTTAGTGCGTTACATTGAGTTCTACCTACCACGAAACACGATTTTTCACCCCAAAAAAAAAAAAAAATCCCAGCAATAATTTTTGCGTAAAGTAACTTAGTTTGATGTACTATCGAGGACACTCCCGCCTGACCACCACAAGCTTATTTTTGCTTGCACTCGCAACATAGAAACGCTCTCTAGCCCCACCCCGTTGACTTTGTATAGAAATAATGAATGAAAAGATACCGAATCGGCCGAGCGCACTGACGACGCACGCCAGTCGAGAGTTATTGTTATATTTGGTAGACGGCTTCGTGATGAGGTCTTTTACACCCTGTATTCTTCTATTGTACTCGTAACCCTACCAGAATGAATTCCAAATCAAAATTTGTTACATATCTTAGAAGTAAAACGCGGTCTAACGGACAGACAGAAAAGCGTCTTCAATTATTTACAAAAAACATCGCTATAGAAATAATAATATGTGTAACAATGTTTGCTTACAAAAGGATACGTGTTTACTTTTTGTATTATCAGGCACACAATATAGGATTATCTAGCTGCTTACCTGTGCTCATTTTCCAGGGTAGCAATTTAATTTTGTAAGCATTAGTATGTGTGTTTCTTTTTTTTCGCTAGGGAATATAAAACCTTTTTAAGCCGCTGAAAATACAGACAACGAATAAGCTACATTTGCTGTATAATCTTCAAGACTACTTATAAAAGGTAACATAGGTATTTAACTACATTTTTTTTTTTTTTTTTTTCTGATGGCAGGAGTGGTAAAACCTACTCCTGCTCCGCTGGTGTCCCCTGACATAGTCAGAGACCTTTTTAATCTTTATTTGTTACTTTTCTGTGATTTTTTATTTGTTTTCTAAGTTAACTTTGTTATTTAATGGCTTAAATGTTTAATTTATTAGTTTTAAGTATTTCTGTTATTGTTTTGTTTATGTACTATGTTAATCTATGCTTATGCCTAAATATCTTTTCTATGAAAGAAACGTCCATATTTGGAAAAGCAAAGAGTTTAGTCGTTCCTGTTTCTTTTTATCACCTTAGTTACAATTTCGTTACAATATTCTAATAGGATTTTTCGTGTTTTGCTTGTTGCCATTAATTTACTCAAATTGTTTTTAGTTATATTGGTCTCAAGTTTAAATTCTGCTCTGTATCTTTCCGCACAATAGACTGGGCACTCAACCAAAACATGGGCGACCGACTCCACGGCTTCCGGTTCGCAGATGCACGCTGGGTTCTCCTTACACTTAAAACGATGTAAGTATTCGGAGAACCCACCGTGCCCCGTCAAAATTTGTGTTATAATTCCGGCTGGTTTTATTTTGAGCACTATCCTGTAGGCGTCGATCGCGTTTAAATAAATATAAATAAATAAATATTGCTGGACATTACACACAGCGCCATCTAGTGCCACACTAAGCAACGCTTGTGTCGTGGACACCAGATAGTTGATATACTAAATATATACTTTTTGTTTTGTAAATACATACTTAATATACATACAAACATCCATGACTCGGAAACAAATGTCCGTGCTCATCACACAAACATTTGCTCCGACCGGGATTCGAACCCGGGACCCTAAGAACGTAAGGCAGCCGCTGCGCCAATCGTCGTTTGGGAGGAACATCTTAGTGACGCCAGCTGTTTCACCCTGCTGATACCTACGGTTCCATTCGTCAAGCGACTCCATCCGGATCTGCCGCTTGACGAATGAAACGGGGCATAGGTCGTAATCCGGTTTCTTCTTCGACCTCAAGGCGGCCTCCTTCGCCAGCTGGTCGGCTCGCTCGTTCCCCTCCAACCCCGCGTGGGCCTTTATCCAGAACAAGGAGACACTCTTGTTCTGGAGCTTGCAGCGTCGGATGGTGTCCCTTGTTTCCACAGCCAGGGGATGGGGGGAGGTGACATTTACAACGGACTGGAGGGCCGCCTTGGAGTCGCTGAAGATGCCGAATGTTGTCTCTCTGCGCTTGAGCACCTCTTCTACCGCTCTTGTTAGGGCTAGAAGCTCAGCCTGGTAGACGGTGCAGTAAGACGGCAAGGCAAGTTTGAGGGCCCTAGTTTCGGTGGCGCCATTCCACACGGATAGCGCCGCTCCGACTTTTCCCTCAATCTTGCTGCCGTCTGTGAAGATCCGCACAGCGAAGTTGCTGTGGTTTCTGTATTGTTCCTCGTCTACCAGGCTTCCGAACTCTAGGTTCAGCTGGTCCGCGGGGTGTGGAGCCTCTGCTGCTGGAGCCATTCGCTCAACCTCCCCGCCTCCTAGCTCAGGCTGGGGCACGCCCCTCCTGGCCTCGTACAGGGCAGCCACTTCCCGTATACGAAGGTCAAGTGGAAGTATCCCAGCCAGCACCAGTGCCGAGTTTAGGGAGACCGTGCGGTAGGCTCTGCATAGCTTCTGAGCAAAACCCCTCTGGACCACGCTGAGCTGTTTAATTACTCCCACTTTTTTGGCGGCAGGTGCCCATGCGCTTGCAGCGTAGAGGATTATCGGTTCGACTGCTGCCGTATAGATGACGCGGATGATCTCCGGATTTAACTACATTACTAGGTACGTACTAGGACGTCTGTTTTTATTTAATCCGGTTTCCTCATCCTCACGATGTTAACCTTCACCAGGAACTCAGGAAGACGTTAATCTCAACCGACGTCTCGAGAAGTAGCTACATAATAATCTCAAATCGCTTTTCCATGGGGTTGGTAATAACTAGAGAAATGAACCTGCATTCTTTACATCCAAAGACATTTAAATATTAGGTAATTCTTCTCAAATGGCTTAGCATGATCCTCCGTTACGCCTAAAATACTGCAGCATTAATTTTGAAATAAATATATGGTAAATTTGAGGATTAATGTTAGGTCATATGTTTGGCGAAAACACGATTCCATAAAAAAATCTCGATAGAAAAAAAATCCAAAGTTACCTCCAAATCGAACAATAAACCGCTGGTATTCAAAAAGTATTTCAAATCAGATCATGAAACTTTGCATACTAACGGAACCAACTATAAAGCAGGTCTTATGTTTTTTATTTTTTCCAAAAGACGAAAATTTTATTTTATATAGAATAAAAACCACTCATTTCGCACTATTCGGCCGCAGTGACTGACGTAACAACCGCGTTGTAGTGCAAGCTGATTAGGACGTTATTCTAACAGTAATTGAAACAAAGTTTGATGCACCACAAATAGAGTTGGTAATTTGAGGTAGGCTCTTAAATCTCTTTGTTTACATCCAACTTTTGCTTCGTCCATGTTCATATATCTTGTCACAGACACATTTCGGTTACGAGCACTTCACACCTGCTGGCCTTTAAAATCAAAATAAATCATCAAAATCAAAGCATTTATTTCAAGTAGGCCAGTTACAGGCACTTTTGAATTGTCGAAACAAAGACAACAATAAAATGAAGCTACAGTCCCAGTCACCATCATCTGCCATCATCTGCCTAGCCTTTTCCCAAGTTTTATTGGGGTCGGCTTCCAGTCTAACCGGATGCAGCTGAATACCAGTATTTTACATGGAGCGACTGCCTATCTGACCTCCACAACCCAGTTAGTACTGGGTAATACAATACCTCTTGATAAGACTGGTTGTCAGACTTTTTTTGGGCCACTGACTACCTGTAACGACTGTCAAAGATCACAAATGACAGCCGGGACCAACAGCTTAACGTGCTTTCCGAGGCACGGAGGAAACTCGGTATGTAATGGGTAGTCACCCATCCACAGACTAACCTAGGCAAGCACGGCTTAACCTAACGATCGACCCGAGTCACAAGGCATAATAAGTTCTGTAAAAGTACTATAGTTACGCATTCCAAAGCTTAGATCACTATGGAGAAGAACTTTTTAAAAAGCACATCATCAGTTTGTGTCCTTTAAGGGTGTGTTGTACATCTGCCCTGTAAATACCTTTTCATCTTAATCACCACTCTTTCGGATATAGGACACTATGAGCAGATAGACACTAATTTCATAACATAAAGATAAACACAGATGGAGACTGAATAAGCTGACAGCTGTTGTCAAGCCAAAAGTTGTTCTAGAAATCACTAGCGTAATTTAATTTCAAATGTTAAATTGATTAACGACAATCATTAGCTATCGGCGTATCAGCCGTATCAATGATATGGGGCTCGTATCAGCCGTATCAATGATATGGGGCTCCCGAGTAACAAGTGCCACTGATGAAGAACAAAATCACAAAATCTTCTCCCAACCTTTTTTTTTTTTTTTTCGGATGGGAAATCATCAAATAACTTCTCCCGCTCTGGGCAGAGCAGGAGGGAGTGTCAGACTTTTACTGACTAAAACCCATCCATGTTCCTTCATCGCCCTTTGTGTTCCGGGGCCACGGTATCTCTTTCGAATAGTCCCGCAACCCCGGCAGATCTTCTCCCAACCTCAAATATTCTTTTTGATAAAAAAACGAAAATATAACATATGGCGGTCCAGAAAGCTCCAATTTTTCGAGCTCACTTCGCTCGCTCTTTGATGAAGGCTTCACCAGTCGTGGTCCAGAAACCGCCAAATTGCGAGCTCGCTGCGTTCGCTTTTCGGTGAATATTTAAACCCTTTTCATTGATGACAGCTAAATCGATGCAAGTCAGGTGCTATTTTCTTAGTTTTGCAAAAAATAATTTGTGATTTTCTCCTTTTTCTTGGGCTTCGCCGCTCTCTGTTTCAAAGGCCCCCCAAAAAAATTGATAAAGGGCCGTACTAGGACTAACTACGCCACTGGGTACTATATACCAGTATATACGTAATGTTTACCATAGACCACTGCTATGTATCTACTGCATACTATAATTAATTTTATCAAACCGAAACCGCAACGCATTGGATGTGGTTTCAAATACGTGTCAAAGCTCAAATTACAATACTACAGGGATCATCAGGATTATTCTGTTTATTGCTTCATTATCCGGTACACAACGCGCTTGCACCGGTTGATCCGGTTGGTGTATGGGTGACCCGGTGACCCCCCATTATTACATCCCGAGTTTCCTCCGTATGTCGGCTGTCATTTGTGGATCTTTGACAGTCGTTGCAGGTAGTCAGTGGCCCGAAAGTCTGACACGAAAGTCTTACCAATCAGTGGGCATGGAATTACCTAGTAACTGGGTTGTCGAGGTCAGACAGGCAGTCACTTCATGTAAAATACTGGTATTCAGCTGTATCCGGTTAGTCAGGAAGTTGACTCCAACATAGTTGGGAAAAGGCTAAAAAGAAAGAAAGCAAAAGCATTTATTAGCCCGCCCAGGACAAAACATAAATTAAATGGTTAAATTAACAGTACAACTATTAACAAAAAAAAAAATTAAACAAAGAGAAAAAAAAAAAACATGAAATGAAATATGACGATATGATGGCTAGGTAGATCAAAATCAAAATCAAAGCATTTATTTCAAGTAGGCCAGTTCCAGGCACTTTTGAATTGTCGAAACAAAGATGAAAATTAAATGTAGCTACAGTCACAGTCACAAGACATAAAAACTGTGAAAGTACTGTAGTTGCCCATTCCCTAGCGTAGATCTCTATGGAGAAGAACGGGCAAGAAACTCCATGGACACTCTTTTAAATCAAAATGTTGTTACAAAATCTTGGTTACATCATTCATGTTAAGATGGTATATTATGTGAGAACAATGTAGCAAGATGTGCAAAGTGTCCATAGTAAAAACAAAAAATACAATTAAAAAATAAACATTCAAATAAGCCATGGCAACTAAGAGATGACCAGTCGCAACTGACAGCGCCCGTTCACGAACATGACGCATGGATCAGCGCCATTCAGCTCAACCATTTCGAAGGGAACTAAATGATCCAACACACGCGCCACCATCAGCGAGACATTAGAGTGAGCATGACATACTCTCAACCGCCAGGGCACATTCAAGTCAAGAAATAAAAATAAAAAAATAAAACGTAGGATTTCAGTGAATTGTGTGAAAAGTGAAGAGCTTTCTAGTACATAGTACTCACACAATATGGGCTATGCGATTATATAATACTAGAGATTGATTCTATACAATGCAAAGATAGTTGTACAATCTTCAGCAGTTCCAACAATTCCATTTAATGCTATCAATTTATGCGCCCCTGTCCATGTGGAGCAGGACCAGCATTGAGCCACACATTTTTATCAGCGATATAATCGCCCAACTTGTAATAAGCTTGCTTACATAGTGTGCGTTTGATACATGTTTTAAATTTCGTCTCATTCAGTTCAAGAATACTTTGTGGAATTTTATTATAGCATCTCAAACAGTACCCCATGAAAGATGAGTCTACTTTAGCGAGTCTGAAGCCTGGCTGAACGAGTTGGTCCCTATTTCTAGTACTGTAATTATGTCTATCACCTCTTTTACCAAAAAGGTGCAGATTTTTTCTGACGTACATTATGTTTTCGTAGATGTACTGACAATGTACCGTCATGATGCCAATATCCTTAAACAGTTCCCTTAGAGAATCGCGCCTACGAAGATTATATATGGCTCTGATGGCTCTTTTTTGCAGAATAAATATAGACTCAATATCTGCAGCCCGTCCCCATAGCAAAATGCCATAAGACATTATACTATGAAAGTAACTAAAATAGACCAGTCTAGCGGTATCTACATCAGTAAATTGACGAATTTTTCTAATAGCATATACCGCTGAACTTAGCCGCGCCGCAAGGGATGTTAAATGAGAACCACATTGTAGCCTTGAATCAAGCGTCCCCAGGAAAACCGTTTTATCTACGAATTCAAGTTTCTCTTTATTCAATATTATTTCACAATCACTACTTCTAACATTGGGTAAAGCAAATCTTATGCATTTAGTTTTTTTTTTCATTTAATACTAAATTGTTTGCTGTGAACCAATTATGGACCTGATTTAGGGCATTATTCACGTCATCTGGATTTTGGGCCCGTCTATTTATCTTAAAAATTAGGGTAGTGTCATCAGCAAACAACACTATATTTTGAGGTTGGTTTTTCAATAAATAGGGTAGATCATTTATATACACGAGAAAGAGGAAAGGACCCAATATTGAGCCTTGCGGAACCCCCATTACTACTTTTAAACCCTGTGAGTTAATACCATTTATTTGAACATGTTGTTGTATATCACTCAAATATGATTTTACCAAACTAAGTGCAAGTTGACCTAATCCGTAATGCTCAAGTTTCAAAAGTAATGTGTCGTGATTTACGCAATCAAATGCTTTGGAAAGGTCACAAAATATTCCTATGGCATCTTGAGACTCTTCCCACGCAGTAAATATGTGCTTTAATAAGGTTACACCGGCGTCAGCCGTACAACGTCCCTTGGTGAAACCATACTGTTGATCGGTTAAAATTTTGTTGGTGTTAAAATGATTGAGCATTTGATTCAGCATTACTTTTTCAAACACCTTGCTAAAAACCGGCAACACGGATACAGGTCTATAATTATTAGTATCTTTACTGTCCCCGGATTTGAAAAGAGGTATGACTTTACTGTATTTCATTAGATCAGGCAAAACTCCTTGGTCTACACACAAATTAAAAATTAAAGCTAAGTATGGGGCTATAGTCTCAAGTATGGATGTACAAACTTTGATACACATTCCCCATAGACCTTCGGTCAGTTTTATTTTTATTTGCCGGAAAGCTTTAATAACTATCATAGGGTTTATGTGTTTAAATTTAAATTCAACCGTGCAGCCAGATACATTCGCCTATAGTAAACCAATTGAGACTTCAGGTGAGGAATTAATAGCCTCTGTAGTTTTTAATGGTATATCGGTAAAGAAATTTACAAATTCTTGAGCTACTTCCAGATTAGAGCTTTTAGGACCACATGCTGAATCTAATGTGTAGCTAGTGTTACGTATTTTATTCCTGTTAGTCTCATTATTTATGACCTTCCAAACTGTCTTTATTTTGTTTTCTGCTGTTTTGATCTTGTTGCTAATGTGCAAGGCTTTAGCAACCTTGCACGTATTTCTAAAATTTTTTGAATACTTAGCAACATACTTGTTAAAAGTTTCAGTGTTTATAAAAGGCTTAAGGCCATAAAGCTCAAATAGTCTTTCCCTACTTTTTCTAATACCTCTAGTTGCCCAATCACTAAATATGAATTTAGGGCTAATACTTTTTGTCTTCTTTTCAAAAGTTTTGTTGAATTCCGTGTGAACTATTGAAAAGAAACGATCATACAATTGATTTATATTAATATCGTCATGGCTCATAACTTGTTCTGTAGGGAAATATTATACCTATTTAATTTGCTAGAAGTTATAGATCTAAATTTTATCTGAACTTTTTGCAATGGTGTATTACATCTAAAAGTTACAGTTTGTCCGCTATGGTCAGACGGTAGACAATTTACTATGGCTTTATCTAAGTAATCACAATCGCAGAAAACATTATCTATACAAGTAGCTGAAGATGGAGTGACTCTAGTAGGTTCTATAAAAGTGTTGGTCAAGTCAAATGACTTAAAAAGATTTAATAACCGACTGCTATTTGAATTTTCTTCTAAAATATTGATATTGAAATCACCACAAAAGATGATGATACTTATATCCAGTGGACAACATTACTGCGAGTGATGATGAGGAGTGAATTGTATGTGATTAAAAGAGAGATATACGTTGACGGATGGAAAGGGAGATCCTAAAGAAAAATATCCATCTTTACTTCATTTCGATTGACAGGGTATTATGTCCATTAAAACACGAGATTTTGGTAAATCAGTTTATTGCGCTCGGTAGCATAGCACAGTACAAATTAATGTGTCACATAACAACCTACCCTCGACTTAGCCAATATTTTTGATAAAAGAATATTCCACAAGTATTCAAGGTACCTACGTTATTTCATATGTGACATACCTTCCCCCCAAGTATGTAAAACATAATAATAATATAAAAACAAATATAAACTTTATAACATACTACAAAACTGAAGTTACTTATTTTAACCCTTCACCACATATTACTAAACTTAAAGTTATCAATTAATCCTAATTTTTATAACTATGCTTTTGGCAATATGAAAAAGTATTAAGTTCCAAAACATGTATTTTTATTAACTACAACATAAAGTTAGAATTTGGAGCTGGTCTAGTATAGGGAGTTTTTCCATGGATAGCAGGTTTATTCCTAATTTTACCGCCTGAAAGACTAGGTTCTGAATCCAATGGAATACCTAACATTTCAGCCCATTTTTCTGAACTGGGTATTTCTATAATTTGCTCACTTTCCTGTATATCTGATTGATCCTGATCCATTTCCTGATATTGTCTTTCCCCATAACTTTGTTCTAGTGTGTCCCTTTCCTCAGTCTGGCCTAATTCCTCATTAGACATCTGTGTTTCGGAATTTAGTACATTCTGTTGTCTGACTAACTGGTCTATATGTCTACTGACTACCGTTCCATTTCCAGTTTCAACTCGATAACTGGCTGGACCGTCTTTGTTTACTACAGTACCTGGTAACCAACGAGGTCCACTGCTAAAATTCCTGTACATAACCTTCTGCCCTACGTCTGTCTGTCTGTTCTTCTTTTGACTATTTCTTTCGATTTGATTTTCCCTCTTTTTACGTTTCTGATCATGTGGATTAATGGTGTCTAGCAATGTGCGGATCCGTCTGTTAAACAAAAGCTCTGCTGGACTTTTGTTAGTAGCCGCACATGGGATTGCCCTTAGACCTAGGAGCATGTTTGGAATTTTAACATCCCAGGACATACCGTCCATTTTGCGAAGTTTATCTTTAACTGTCTGTACCATACGTTCTGCCAAACCATTTGTGGATGGATGAAAAGGTGCAGAAGTAATGTGTTTAATCTTGTTAGCTTCTAGGAATGTCTTCATTTCAGAAGAAACAAAAGGAGTACCGTTATCCGATACTAATGTCTCACAGAGTCCATGGATAGAGAAAATCATTCTTAAGTGCTTAATGACGGTGGCTGAAGTCATATTATTGACAATGAACACTTCCGGCCATTTCGAATATGCATCAACTATAATCAAAAAAGTTTTGTTTTGGAAAGGTCCAGCAAAATCCATGTTTAACCTAGACCAAGGCTTCACTGGCATCACCCACTCATAACTAGTTTTTGGTGGCATATGCCGGTTTTCAGAGCATTTATTGCAGGTCTGTACCAAAGTCTCAATGTCGTCGTTTAACTGTGGCCACCAAACATAACTTCTGGCGAGTGATTTAGTTTGAACAATGCCACTGTGCGTTTTGTGAAGAGCATGCAGCACTGCTTCACGAAGGGGCGGAGGTACTACTACGCGGCAGCCTAGGAGGACGCAGTCCTCATGCAACGACAACTCAGCCCGATGCAGCCAGTATGGACGTAGCTGATGATCTGATATTTTGGCTGGCCAACCGCATAGAATGTGATGACTTACTCGATTAAGAACGTTGTCCTGTTTTGTAGCTTGTGCTATTTTGTCCACATCAATCGGAAAGTCATCAGGGGCCTCTGCCATCAACAGTATGTCACAGAGCTGTGGTTCAGCTTGTTCAGGAACAGGCTGCGGCCAGCGACTTAGTCCATCAGCATGACCTATCTGTGTTCCTGGTTTATGCATAATGTCGTAACTATAGGAAGTTAATATTAAAGCTATTCGTGTCAAACGCGGTGATAAAACATGAGGTATGGGCCTTTTGGGGTCAAAAATTCCTAACAATGGTTTATGGTCCGTAACTATCGTAAAAGACCTACCCATTAAGTAATTCTGGAATTTATTTATTCCAAACATTATAGCAGTCGCTTCTTTGTCAAGTTGCGAGTAACGACGCTCGTGCGAATGCAATGTCCTAGAGCCCATGGCAATAGGACGCTCATGTCCGTCCTCCATGATGTGGGACAAGACAGCTCCCGCTCCGTACTCTGAACTGTCGCAGGTGAGGACTAGCGGCTTGTTCAAGTCATAGTGTACAAGTGTGAGATCAGAAGATAGTAAACGCTTAGCAGTATTGAGACTGGCCTGCTCTCGGTCAGTCCATACCCACTTCTGCGATTTGTCGAGCAACCTATGTAGAGGCTCTAATATCGTGGCCTTATGGGGTACGAACCTCTCATAAAAGTTATATAAACCAAGAAATGCTTGTAATTGTTGCACATTTTTAGGTTCTGGAGTATTGAGTATGGACTCAACCTTACTCGGTGCCGGGTGAATCCCGTCAGCATCGATAACAAAACCCAAAAATTCCACTCGTTCCTTCGCGAACTTACATTTGTCCTTATTGAGACGTAAACCTGCCTTCTCAATACGTTCTAATACTGCGTCAAGACGCTGCGTCATCTCTGCCATGGTGTGGCCGCTGACGATGACGTCATCAATCAGCACGGCTACACCAGGCACGCCTGCCAGCAACGCTGTCATCAGCCGTTGAAAGATGCCAGGGCACGCTTTCACGCCAAATGCTAACCTATGTACAGTGTAAAGACCTTTGCATGTGTTTAATGTTAAAAGGCGAGACGTGTCTTCTGTAACAACCACTTGTGTGTATGCGCGATCAAGGTCCAATGTCGTATAGAATTTTCCTCCAGATATAATTGCGAAAATTTCACTAGCTGTAGGCATCGGGTAAGTATCCGTTTCCGTAGCCTGATTCACCGTACTACGATAATCGCCGCAAAGACGGACCGCACCGTTCTTTTTTATTATTGGGACTACCGGAGTGGCCCATTCTGAATATGATACGGGTTGCAAAACATTTTCACCTACCAATCGATCTATCTCTTGCTCGACCCTAGCTTTAATAGCGAATGGTACCGGTCTAGCTTTCAAAAACTTAGGCGTTGCATTCGGTTTCAAATGAATCGCGACGGGGTCTCCCCGGTAAGTACCGAGTTCGTCCTTGAAAACCTCCCCATACTTGGTTAATAAAGCATTTGTTGCTGACCAGTCAATATCTAAAATTTTATTCAATTTTATAGAAATTTCGAGGGGCTCAAACCAATCACGTCCCAATAAGTTTGGCCCTGAACCTCTAGCCACTATTACGTACAATTCAGTTTTAATGTCCTTATACATGACCGAGACCGTTGCTTGTCCAATGACCGAAACCTGTGAGTTGTTCCAAGTGCGCAGCCGAGTGTGCATGGGACGCGGAGCGGTGGCTGCGCGCGGTTGTAGGCGCGCCCACGTGCGCTCGTTGACCAGTGAGAAGGCGGCGCCCGAGTCCACTTCCATGTCCACAGGCACGTCGTTCAGCAACACGCGTAGCTTGTAGGCAGGAACGCGCGTGTTCGCGCCCTCCACTTTGTAAATCCCGTTCAGCTGCGCGTCAGACTGCACCTCTTCAGCGTGGTTAACTTTTCCTGAGGTACTTTTCTTTTTAGCTGTGCAGATTTTCTCGATATGACCCTTTTTCTTGCAAAAATGACAAACTGCATTGATAAAACGGCATTCACCACCGTGACGATCACCACATCTGTAGCAAAGACGAATGTTTGTTTTTGTTTTTAACGCGTTGACATCCATCGGCTCAGGCGGGGGCGGGGCGGCGGCGGTATCGGCGTGTGCCGACGTGGCCGCGCGCTCGGCCTGCTGCATCATGCGCGCGTCCCTCCCCGCGGACTCGGCAGACACCATGGCGTCAACGACGTCCTTGTACTCGAGATTGTCTTTCTTCAACAGCTCGTACTGCAGTTTGCGATCGCTCATGCCACACACCAATCTGTCCCGCAACATGCGTTCCAGATTTGGAAAATTACAGTTGGTACTGATTTTTCTTAACTGAGCGATATAATCCGTCGCTGTCTCGTCCTTTGTTTGATCACGATGGTAAAATTTGTATGACATTGATATTTCATTTGGTTGTGGACTATAATGTTTGGTTAACACATCTATAACTTCCGGATAAGTCACTTCACTTGAATTTTTTGGAGTGATTAATGCAAGAACAGTATCGAAAGTCTGAGCACCACAAATCGTAAAAAAGTTAGCTTTTTTGACCGAATCGAGGACGATTCCACTAGCTTCAAAGCAATAATTGAGTCGAGTTACGTAACTGTCCCAATTGTCTGTTTTCACATTGAACTCATGAAATTTCACTAATTTACGCTCCATAGTTCACAATTTACACACGTCGCCACTATTATGTCCATTAAAACACGAGATTTTGGTAAATCAGTTTATTGCGCTCGGTAGCATAGCACAGTACAAATTAATGTGTCACATAACAACCTACCCTCGACTTAGCCAATATTTTTGATAAAAGAATATTCCACAAGTATTCAAGGTACCTACGTTATTTCATATGTGACACAGGGGAAATGTAAGAAAAAAACGTGTTGCGCCAAACCAAAAGCGGGAAGATAATGATAATGATGAATTGAAAACCGCTATACCTATTGATTAGCAAAAACAGTTATGGTCCTAGCAGTTGGTTTCTTGTTCAAACACCTTTGTCAAGAAGCTCTATTATCCCAAACTTACAGCAAACAGGGTGACCAGAAACTATAAAATGACAATTCACGAATGGCAAAAGGCTTCTAAAGATACTATAAATGCAACGTAAAATCAGACCTTTAAGCCATGAAGGTTTAAGCAGAGGTCCACCCACATTTCACCTGATTTAAGTCCCATGATTACATGGGACTGCCCCTATTAAGTAGTGAGCTTATTGTCATCAACTGAGCAAATATCCACTGCAGACCCACCGTACCCCTAGCCGTACCCCTGGTGGTACGGTGGGTTTTTTAAAGTTAAACGACACCACTAGGTAATAGTGTTGCAACACTAGTAAAAACCTCTTCTGACAATAACAATTTTATTTAATCATTTTATTAGAACCTGCTACGACTCCATGACGCGCGCCTGCTTCGCTCGCATATTAAGCCGTCGCTAGTTATTTTAATCGCCATGGTTCAACCACTTGTGGCGAATGAGCTACTGGCGTTCCTGCAGCAGAAGTTGGATGTGATGGACGAGGTGTCCGCAGTCCAAATCTGCGCTACGAACTTCAGTGAGGACGACATCGCAGCTGCCAAGCTGCTGCTGTATCAGTTGCTCAACAAGAGAGACCAGATGGTGTCCCGCCGGCGTGACGGGACTAAGAAAAGTATTCAGGACATCATCACGCTGCTAAAAGTGACCGACCCAGACGACGTGCCGACGTTCGTGGCGCAGGACTTACACAAGCTCCCACCCGTCACATTCGACCACGTCGATGTTACTAGCCTGTTGAAGGACATCGTTCTTCTGAAGGCAAGTCTAGTGGATGTGCAGAAGAAGTTAGATGCTTCCCAAAATGCCGTGGCCGAATTACGCAACGAACTCAATGAGTGGCGTCAAAAGGCAACGGTATCTGGGTCACCGTCGGGTGCATCGAACGTAAACTTGCGTCGCGGAGCTGGCCTCGATGTATCGTCGGCTAGTTTCGCGTCAGCAGTTTTGTCGCCGTCGTCACCGAAGAAAGCAGAGTCTGCAGAATGCGCTCCTCTTGCGCCCCACTGCCCCGCTCCCGTCCCGCTGGCACCTCCACCCGCCGCCGCAAGGCCTCACGACGCGCTCCCCGTTTCTGCAGCGCCTGCAAAGTCTCGACATGTTCCTGGAGATTTCGCTAGCGTAGTCGCAGGCATAACTACTCCCGCTGGGAAGCCAGTGAATGAAAAGGTACCGATTCGGGCTGATGATGGTTTCGTGACGGTGGTGAGGAGGAAGCGTCGCCAACGTATGAACAAGAACCGCTGCGGCACGGCTCCATCGGAGCCCAACGTGCCTATTCGTGCCGCGAAGCCGAACACACCGGTGTACATCTCCCGCCTACACTACACCACTACAGCGGAGAACATCGTGGAGTACGTGCGTCAGAAGACCAAGTACGTGGCGAGAGTGCAGCTGTTGGAGTCGCGCCGCAACGTCAACTTTAAGGCGTTCGTGGTGCGAGTGCCAACGTGTTATCTGCACCTCGTCTTGGAGGAGGACTTTTGGCCGCAGGGAGTGGTGTTCCGTCGCTTCCGCGGGCAAGTGCCACATGAACGCACGGTGACATAGTGCACAAGTGCAGTTATACTAACGTAGTTTTAAGGTCCTTTATACTAACACAGTTTGTATTTTATCACATGTATGTTAGTCTGTAAGGTATTTATCTATGGGCCAAAGTTGCCCGAAAATAAAGGTTTTATTATTATTATTAAATAACTCGCTTTGACTTCTGTCCCCAAAGTGCCGGGCCTCCACCGGCCTCCTTCGTCGGCCTACAGCCCGGTGCCCATGCCGCCCATAAATTATTGTACATATGTTGTTGGTGGAATCGTTTATCTTAAAAAAAAAACCCACCGTACCCACCAGGGGTACGGTGGGTCCGAACCTTCAAATATCCAAACTCCATGGCTGCTACTGAGAAATTTATGATGGAAAAACCCAATATCACTTTACCTGACGTGAGAATCGAACCAAGGACCTCACGATCAGGAGTAGATCTTGCAACTAACGAGACGTGGTGTATGTACGAGAATTATTTATGTATTCAAACATAAAAATCTTCAACGTTATGTTCAAACTTTAGAAATAAAATTCAAGATTGCATTGTTCCTTGCA
This sequence comes from Xestia xanthographa, assembly GCA_905147715.2. Taxonomy (NCBI): domain Eukaryota; kingdom Metazoa; phylum Arthropoda; class Insecta; order Lepidoptera; family Noctuidae; genus Xestia; species Xestia xanthographa. Next base: position 5,736,997 of record LR990660.1, on the reverse strand, counting down.
CAATGAAGGAAAGGAAAGCTACGTTTTACAACAACCGAGATCGGGACAGGCGGAATCCATCCTTTTGTATAAATTTTACGAGCAATACAAAGATCCTTTACTCACTTGTACCAAATAAAATAGCCATAAGTTTTACATGTTCGTAAGATATTTTTATGTATAAATGAAATATAAAATGTTCACCACAAAACATCTTATTATTTAACATTTAAATCTCCGGGAGACGGTGTAGGCTGAGAGGGTGTCCGAAAACTGTTCGTTGATTTTATTGGCACCCAAATGGGTTCACTATTAAAAAACTATGTGCTTTCTTAAGGCTGCTGCTCCAGGGTAGCCCGCGAAATTCAAATTTTCTTACGTTTTTGGCAAATTGCAGGCCAGTGCAAGGTTGTATGTTTATTAAAATATTGGACGCGATTGTAAGACGTATGTAGTTACAGAATAATAATCATCAAAATCATCAATACAACCCTCCAAGTTCATAAAGGTCGAGAAACGATTTTTTCAAGGTCAAAGTCATTGCTAGACCTTTATGAACTTGGAGGGTTGTATTGATGGTTTTGATTATTATAATTCTGTAACTACATACGTCTTACAATCGCGTCCAATATTTTAATCAACATACAACCTTGCACTGGCTTGCAATTTGCCAAAAACGTAAGAAAATTTGAATTTCGCGGGCTGGTCGAAGCATTCACCTTAATCATTAAACAAAACCATATTATTTATTGCTCGTTTACAAGATTTCAGTTGTAATTTAAATACATAGTAACAACTCTCAAATCTGGCTCAGTTGGGCGCCAATAAAATCTACAGCCGGGTTTTAATTTACTATCAAACAAAGTTATAAGGCTTTTAAATCTTTCTAAAGTCATCGAATAGACTTACTTAGTATCTTTTTATTTACCCATTTGAGTACAGTGTCGACCAAAAGTCCAGTGGCAATCTCACAAAGCAATAGCTTGACGTTTAGTTTGACTTACGACCTTCTACTTTCAAGAAAATAGACATTGTCATCTACAAGTAATTGTAGTTCAAAATTTCAACATGGAAACATAAGTCAAGATAGCCTATACTAGGTGCCAGTTAAGATGAGAATAGCGGTCATTGACCCACCTACATTTATTAAACTTCTTAATTTTGAAAACCAATATATGCCTGTTCAAAATAAGCCTGTTTAAGTCTTGAATCGTCATCTATCGTGATCTTCAATATTTTTTGTAATGAAAAACGATACATGGTTTATTTGTTTTGGTTCGTACGAAGAGATATTAGGGAAAGGGCAATGACCGCTATTCTCATCTTAACTGGCACCAACTATAGCGGTTAGGCGCGTGCAGATCTATGAATGAATCAGTAAGTCGTGTCACGTGTGTTCAAATCTCACATTGTTACTTTTAGACTTTTTGTAAGTTTTTACTCAATTGGAAGTAATGGAACAGAAATATTATATTCTTTATCTTGTTCGCTTTGTTCACACATTCCGTGAAGTTGAAAGGTAGATCATAGAAAAATAAGAAGGAGTTTAGATTTATGTGAGGTAGACATGAGATTTATGAATATTTAACCGGAATGAATGTTTTCGTTTGGTTGAAGTAGTTGGTTAGTGGTTTAATAAACAGCGGTATTGTTGTTGCAAAATGCAGGCAAATATTAATATTGAGGCGAGGGCGACTATTATCGCGCTGCATAAAAGTGGTCATACTAGAACACAAATATCTGAAGAAACCGGACTTTGTGAGTACTTTATTTATGAATAATTGTAACTTAAACTTTTATTAGAAATTCAAACCTAATGTTATTGCTAATTTCTTTGGTGACCTAAGGATTAATTAGGTAATTGTTTTTTAAATCCATCATGAGGCCTAAAAGATAAATAATTAGTGTTTATTATTGGATTTATAAATGCAGAGTGAATGATCACTTTATTATTTTGTTCTACAGGTGCCTAACATTACTTTTTTTTTTGTTCTAGAGGAATATTGTAAGTCGTTGGATAAAAAGGTATGAGGAAGAAGGGAGTCTTGCTAGTCGACAGCGAACTGGAAGGCCGTCGCTTATTAGCAAAGTGAAGTGACGCCATAATAATATGGTAGGCCAGTATGAAACAAATGGTTTCACGCCTACGAGACACTTTGCGGAATTATTTGAATTGTTAACAACACATTGCATGGAGGTGTGGGAAAATTTAAGAGGATGGAACTAGGGCATGCAAACCGATAACCGATAATCGATAATTTATCGGTTATCGATCCATTCTGACAAAACGATAAATATCGAAAACAAAAACGATAAATACCGATAATCGATAATTTATATATTAATAATTCTGACACATTTCTGAACGAACGTTGGATGCGTCCCGTTCCCTCGCCGCGCGCGTTTTCTTTCCCGTCACTGTCATTTGCTCATTGCGCAATATTTGTGTGTGAACGTGTCGACTGTCGACCGATGGCTTCGCTCAATTAAGCTAACTAGTGTAGAAAGCTAACGTGTCTTTTCCGCAGCTGGAGTACTATGTAATAAGCTGCGTACTAGCCTAAATGACAAAACATTGTCATTTCTGCGGACATATTTTCAGCAGCAAAAAAAAAAAACAAAAATCTCTTTAAAATGTGATTATTTCAAATGTGATCTCTTTTAATTATAATACAAAATTACTATTTTAAATGTGATTTCTTTTAATTATAATACGGATTTTTTATATGTTAATTTACCTATTGTCGTTAATTAATCGTTAAGAAATCTTGTTAGGATGTGTATGTTGTATGACTCAGATGTCCATACTGTACTACGAAATTATTTAAAGTTAATTTAATTATACTAAACGTCCAAAAGTTGCAATATTTAACTCATAATTATTATAAATAATTTAAAGAGTAACTTTTTTTTAAATTAAGCTAGAGGTTTCTAAGATTTTATTTAAAAGATCTCTTCAAGAAGAGTTTAGTGAGACAATCCAAAATGTTATGTTATATAATTTAAATATTATAAAGAAATACAAACGTTGATTTAAAAAAAAAACGCCTTGTTTTATTTATTTTTCAGTATATTATTATTGTCCTTTATTTTAGGTAAGTAATTGCATCACTTTATCCCTTTATTTACAAGTAAAAAACAAGTTTAGGTATTTTTTTATAAAAAACGATAATTATCGGTAATTACCGGTTTTTATCGAAAAAAAATCGATATCTTTCATTTTATCGATTATCGGAAGATTTCGATAATTGCATGCCCTAGATGGAACCGGAATATGTCAAAATATTGTGGGGTCCAGGCGCAAACGTCTACTTGGCTGCATCGAAAATAATGGGAGTTATACAAAATATCAATCCTAGTGTTTTAATATGAATTAGACACAAAATATTATTTAGTTGTTAATGTTTAGTTGTTTACTTATCCGTTAATGATCTTAAATTGAGGTTTAGTTTCAATCTTCTTTTCTTCAAGCAATGCGAGTTACATTTATTGTGACGTCACATAAAAAAAATATGTTCGTAGAGTCTAAATCATACTTTACAGTTTTAATTAATATTTTAGTGTAAAAAACTTGTATTATTATAATTAAATGTCTATTAAGTGTATTAATACCCAAGATTATTGTTTTCACGGAAAAATACACTGTAACACGTAGTGTTTGGTTTCCTAACTCAACCGGTAACCTATAACACGAACAGCTGATGTACCTGCGGATCTATCTGGGGAGTATAATTGTTTCGTTTTAATGTCTAATAAGTAGCTCATATTAACCAATTAAAAGCTCTGTAGCACTAAGTTCATTATTCTGACTAATCTGGCACTCTTTTGTAGTTGAAGTTAGGTTCTGTGTCAGTTAGCACTTGTTATTTATGTAGTTGTGTAGTTTGTAATAAGTAAATGTACTTGCTATCTATATTTTAATTAACTAAATACACAACAAAAAAGTATGTTGGTTATTCTTTAATAATTTTTGGCATTATTATTCAAATAAGTCCAATAATTTTAAACCAAGAGTCCTACCCACTTCATAAAAAAGTTAAAGACATGAAATCAATTTAAAGTTTAACTTAATTTAATAATCTTATTAAAGTATTTTGTGTAAGACTCATAAGCCTACCAGTTACCAATTTATTAATCACATATTCCAGTCTATTCTCATTTTCTTCTTTCATTTCTAGCTTTCCTAATTTTGTCCATCCAATTAGTTCTCACCATTCTTTGTACTTCTACTTTCAGTTCTATTCCCTGAAACCATGCCTGTGATGACCCGTAAGGCAACTACCCAGGAGTTACAGGCTAAGTTGAGAACGGCCCTTGATGAACTTAAGGAAGCAAACAGCAAATGTCAACAGCTGTTATTGGATAGAGAGGAACATGAGGTTGAAATCGAGAAGGTCGTTCACAAAAACACAAGCCTGAAACGGGAGCTAGTCGACCTGCACCAACAATACATGGATGTTGTTGAGGAACGGGACAATCTGCGGGTGGTCACAGATGGTTTCAACGACTGCAGTAACCATTATGAAATGGCTTTATGTAAGGTTAGGGACTTAGAAGTTGAACTGCTTCATGCCAACAAACAAATTATTGAGTTTCAGAAAGAAAGAGAATGTACTCAGGTTAGGGAAACTGATCACCTATATAATCAATTATTAAATTCAAATTGCAACCCACATTTCTTAACAACAATAGATCTTACTGAAGATTCTATTCTGAAATATAATTGTAGTAGTTATAAAGTAAGCCAAAATAAAATAAAGAAATATGCAAAACTAAATAGAATTATAAAAAAATGCAAGAAATTTAAAAAACAACAAAAACACAGTTCCAAATATATTCAACTAATAAAAGAACGTGTTTTCCTCATAAAAAAGTTGAATAATTATCAAATTAAATTAGAGGATAGTAAGAAGTTTTATGAAATAGACACTCAAAACTTACAGTCTGAAATTCAAGTTTTAGAGTGTCAACTAAAGTCATGTTATTCTATGTATGTAAATTCTCAAAAACAAATTAAGGAACATATCCTTGCTGCAAATGAATTAGTTGATAGCGGTAATAGTAATGCAGACTGTGTAGACACGATGACCTTCAACAACACTCAATGTACATCACAAAGTGAATCCAGCCCGGACACTCTCTTACCCGAGGTAACGGAGAACCCGACCCGGCTGAGCAGTGTTCCGGACTGTATCTCCATTCAAAATTCACCAGATATTGTACAAGGTTCATCACAGGTAGGTCAAATAGATAGTAGTTCTCCCCCTTCTTGTAATACACACAGTTGCTGCTCCATTTTGTTCTCAGATAGTATAGGAAAAGGGTTAGGCAAGTTAATTAGTAACAATCTGAGTCATTCTTCTCTAAATTATTGTACTCCTCAGGCTTCTTACAACCAGATAATAACATCAATAACTCGGAAGGAATTTGATCCTAATACCATTATAACTGTACTTGTAGGTAACAGTTCTAACGTTAAACTTGATGATATCACGGACAATGTCACTCAACTATTAAAACTAAATTGTAAGAGAGTAATTCTGTGCTCCTTCCCGTACTATAAGAAATTGTCTAGCAAGCAAAACCATTTTATCCATGCCATAAATAATCATTTGCAGTTTCTAGTTAGTCATTATAGTGACAGGTTGACATTTTTCGACACTAACAGTTTCGTTCAGAAATTGAAGTCAACCAGAAACCATGCGTACTTGCCTATTAGTTTTAGACGTCAAATAGCTCGGCTATTAGCTTTTAATATAAACTCAGACATATGTGGTATGTCGCAGTATTTTGTAAATAGGTCTACGGAAATAAGTAATTATACTAATTGTAATTATACAAATAGTATTAGCTTAGATTTAAACTAGTCAATAAGACAATAGAAGGTACGAGTGACAATTTAGTTAATCTCGTCAACTTCGAGGTATCTTCTAGCTCTCAATCAAATAACTGTAAAAAAGGGGCTGAGCAGAATTCCTTAAAATTGTTTCACCAGAATATTCAGGGACTTTCTTCCAAAGAACTAGAAATAGAACTATTTTTAGAAAAAACTAAGTTTGATATTATCTGTTTTACTGAACATTGGATGAAAGATTATGAAGTAATGCAAATAAATTATGAGAATTACAATGTGAGCAGTTGCTTTAACCGAAAATCTAAGATGCGTGGGGGTTCATTAATCCTAGTAAAAAATTGTATTAAATCTAAGTCTCGTAATGATATAGTCGATCTATCGGTTGAACATAGCATTGAATTGTCTTGTGTTGAGCTAGATAAGCATGTAATAGTGTGCGTTTACAGACCCCCTAATTACCTGAACTATTCTATCTTTGAGTCAGTAATGGAAGATGCTTTGGCAAAACTTGTAACTGGTAATAAACCAATAATTATCTGTGGTGACTTTAATGTCAATATCATAGAGAATAATGTGAATAGCAGTAGATTCTTAAGTCTCTTTAAATCATTTAACTTGTCAAATGTGTTTTCAGAACCAACTCGAATTACGACAAATACTGCTACTTGTATCGATAATATTTTTTGTTGCTGCGATTACATAAATAAATCCATCGTAAATTACCTGCCTTCAGATCATAGTGGTCAGACGGTTACTTTCGCGTACAATAGACAATTACAAAGAATTCAGATACAAACTAGACAAATAACACCCAGCAATCTAGACAAATTTAATAATAATTTAATTAGCAAGTTAAGTATACCGGGTCATATTAGAAACAATGCAAATGTATTTTATGAAGAATTCTTTTCGGTAGTGCACACCGAATTTAATAATACTTTAAAAAAGAAATATAAAACTATTGGCCCAAAGTTTATTTTCAGTGACTGGGCAACACAGGGTATTCGGAAAAGTAGGGAACGATTGTTTGAGCTGTACGGCCTTAAGCCTTACATCAACACTGAAGCTTTTAATAAATATGTTGCTACTTACTCGAAAATTTTTAAAAACACTTGCAAGGTAGCCAAATCCTTATTCATTAGCAACAAGATTAAATCAGCCGACAACAAAATAAAAACGGTTTGGAAAATCATCAACAGTGAAACAAATAGAAATAAAAAACAAGGTAATGACTTCACACTAGAGACATCGCGTGGCCTTGTGAGCTCCAACAATGAAGTTGCTCAAGAATTTGTAAATTTCTTTACCAGTATCCCACTTAAAACTACAGAAGCCTTAAATTCCTCTCCCTTGCTCTCTATTGATTTATTGAAAGCGAACGTTCAAGCCTGTCCAAATGAATTTAAATTTCAGCATATAAACCCCATAACAGTCATAAAAGGTTTTGAGCAAATCAAGATCAAATTAACGGAAGATCTATGGGGTATGTCTATCAAAGCTTGTACCTCAATTATTGAGACTGTAGCGCCGTATTTAGCCTCAATATTTAATTTGTGCGTGGATCAAGGGGTCTTCCCAGATCTAATGAAATTCAGTAAGGTAATACCGCTTTTTAAATCCGGGGACAGTAAAGACACCAATAACTATAGGCCCGTATCCGTGTTGCCGGTTTTCAGCAAGGTGTTTGAAAAGATAATGCTCAATCAAATGCTTAACCATTTTAACACTAATAAAATATTACACGAGCAACAGTATGGTTTCACCAAAGGACGTTGTACAACTGACGCCGGTGGCACTTTATTAAAACACATATTTACTGCGTGGGAAGAGGCACAAGATGCCATAGGAATCTTTTGTGACCTTTCGAAGGCATTTGATTGCGTAAATCACGAAACCCTGATCTTGAAACTTCAGCATTACGGTTTAGGTAAACTTGCGCTCAGTTTAATAAAATCGTATTTGAATGATAGACAGCAGCAGGTACAAATAAATGGAGTCAACTCAATGGGTTTAAAAGTAAAAATGGGTGTACCACAAGGTTCGATATTGGGTCCCTTCCTCTTTTTAGTATATATTAATGACCTACCCCATCTATTTAACAACCATCCGCATATGGTGTTGTTTGCTGACGATACTTCTTTAATATTTAAAATAAACAGACGTGCCACTAATCTTGATGACGTAAATAACGCCCTACTGCAGGTCCACGATTGGTTTACCGCTAATAATTTAGTACTAAATGGGAAAAAAACTAAATGCATTAGATTTGCTCTACCAAATGTCAAAAGTAGTGATTGTGACATAATATTGAATCAAGAGAAACTAGAATTTGTCGATAAAACGGTTTTCTTGGGAATCACGCTCGACTCAAGGTTACAATGGGGTCCTCATCTAACATCTCTTGCAGGACGGCTAAGCTCAGCAGCATATGCTGTTAGAAAAATCCGTCAATTTACTGATGTTGATACCGCGAGGCTGGTCTATTTTAGTTATTTTCATAGTATTATGTCATACGGTATTTTACTATGGGGACGGGCTGCAGACATCGAGTCTATATTTATTCTTCAGAAAAGAGCCATCAGAGCCATTTATGAATTACGTAGACGCGATTCTCTAAGAGAACTGTTTAAGGAAATTAATATCATGACAGTACCTTGTCAATACATCTATGAAAACATCATGTACGTTAGAAAAAATCGGCATTTATTCAGTAAGAGAGGGGACAGACACCACTATAACACTAGAAATAGGGACCAACTAGTTCAGCCAGGTTTCAGGCTTGCTAAAGTGGATTCATCTTTCATGGGGTACTGTTTGAAATGTTACAATAAAATACCTCCCCACATTCTTCAACTGAATGAGACGAAATTTAAATCTTGTATAAAACGCACACTATGTAGGCAAGCATATTATAAGTTGGGGGATTACATTGATGATAAAAATGCTTGGCTAAATGCTGGTCCTGCTCCACAACCATAGGTGGGGGGGCAAACTAATTGTTTGTACTGGTCGGGCATTATTTGAGTCCATCGACACGTAAAGAAGAAGATGAAGAATTGATTCCCATGTTAATGTATTGTGGAAGCTGCAGAAGATTGTAAAAATATACTTGCATTGTATAGATTCCAGTTCTTAGTATTATATAATTGCATAGCACATGTGTGAGTACTTTGTACTGTTCAGCCACCATTTACATTTATTTATCTTTCATTGACTTGAATATGCCTTGGTGACTGAGAGAATGTCATGCTCACTTAAATGTCTCGCTGATGGTGGCGGGTGTGTCGGGTCATTTAGTTCCCTTCAATATGGTTGAGTTGAATGGCGCCGGTACATGCGTCATGTCTGTGAACGGGCGCTGTCAGTTGGGACTGGTCATCTCTTAGCTGCCAAGGTTCATTTTAATTACTTTATTCATACATTTTTAATCTAATCTTTCACTCTGGATGCTCTTAGTGTGCACGTCTTTCTACATCGTTCTCACATATATGTATAATCTCAAAATTAATGATGTAACCAAGATTTTGTAACAATATTTTGATTTTAAAAGAGTGTCCATGGAGTTTCTTGCCCATTCTTCTCCATAGAGATCTACGCTAGGGAATGGGCAACTACAGTACTTTCTCAAGTTATTATGCCTTGTGACTGGGACTGTAGCTTTGATTTTCTTTTTTGTATTTTTGACTTTCAAAAGTGCCGTAATGGTCTAATTGAAATAAATGCTTTGAGATTTTTTTGAGTTTTTGACTTATATTAGTTTTCAATAAACTCTGCTAAATACCGATACCTATTAATAAATGGGTATCAACAATTTTATTTATGAGATTAGAATATCCTTTCCTTGTTATGTTATTGTGAATTGACTTAGAGTAAGTGGGTATACAATAAAAAATCGAACGATTACAAGAGAACTTCTTTTAATTAGGTAGGAATGTGACGTTCTCATTAAAGTTTTTTTTTTATAATTTTATAAATAAATAAAACGAATAAACATTTTTGTTATCATTTAACGCGACTTTTTTATTTGCACCTTCCAACACCGAAAAGATAATAAACAATCACTTAAATGGTTAAATAATAAAACGATGGGTTTTTAATTAATATTTAACATCTTAAAAAAAAAAACAAAATACCTAACAAATTTTTGGATAAAAATACAAATATAAATATGGTTACAAAGAAACAAAAGACCCAAACATTGGTAACGGGATTCGAACTCGGACCTTATTAATCGTGAAGCCACTGCTTTACCCAAACAGTTATCAATATCTACTTATTAATTATGTGTGAATTTTAGCTATTCAATTGTAAGAACAGGTCGCCACACAAATAAGAGTGTTTGCTGCGTGTATAACAAAAGAGACGGAAATATATTTTTTTGTTATGTGGAGTGCGACGCGACGACCTGCGACAGTGGGCGAATTCTGGTGTGCGTACTGTATTGAGACCACTTACACATACAGACGCACGGTCGCTCGACCGTGCGTTCACAGCAATACAATCCTTAGCGTGCCTCTGCACTTATGAACGCTTACTGTACATATAATTTCGTCCTATAACCACTTTTAAAAAGCAATCTTTGTTTCTAAACAATTTTTCTACACGTCAGCTCTTATCAAAAACGTTAATTACAAAAGAAACAATCTACCATCTATTTTGCCTAATGAAAAACCTCATCATCTCCGTTAGTGGATCTTCCATCACTTGCAAAATCACTACATGCATAAACTCACGCATTTTACCCTTAGTGGTAGGCAGAAACCTCCTCAGCCTCGTTCACGTTCATACATACACGTACGCCGGATGCGAGTATTGCACGCCTGGCCTTTCTTATGCATATCACCAATAAGGTCAGCGTATGTCCCAGTAGGGAGTGTTTTTCAACCTGCCGGTCGCGTCCCCCTGGGGGAACGCTACGCCTCTGTTGGGGGGTCGCGAAAACTACCTCTGTAAAAAACATACATTTATTAAGAAAATGTTAACTAAAGAATATATTAAATTAAAATTGTTTACAAATTAACAAAAAATAAGCACGTAGTAGTGCTTGTTTTTCATTAACTATTTTTCTCATCGTGTATCCGTTTTTGCAACTTGTAGAATTAAATCGTTTTACTAATTTATAAAAAAAAAGTTTTAATTAAGTATGTATTTATCCGAATCCTAATTATGCAAATGCATAAAAATGTTGTATGGATTAAATAATTGTAACATAATAAAATACATGAAAAAGCGGAGGGTCGGGGGACGCAAAATATTTTTTATACTATGGGGGTCGTGACATGAAAAATCGATCGAATCAGAAATGAAGACATCCGCAAGAGAACCAAGGTTGCCGACGTGGCCCGAAGAATTGCCAAACTTAAGTGGCAGTGGGCACACATTGCTCGCAGAACGGATGGCCGATGGGGCCGAAAAGTTCTGGAGTAGCGACCGCGAACCGGAAGACGTTGCGTTGGAAGGCCTCCCACTAGGTACAGCGATGACCTGGTGAAGGTTGCGGGAATCCGCTGAATGCGAGTCGCACGGGACCGGTCAACGTGGCGACACTTGGGGGAGGCCTATGTCCAGCAGTGGACGTCTTTCGGCTGAATTGATGATGATGATGATGATGATGACATGAAAAAGATTGAAAAACAATGCTCTAGGGCATCCCATCCCGGCGTTGCCACTCACAATAATAATAATAGACCTCCTGACCGTTTTCGGTCACGGCGGGTCACATAAGGCACTCTCTGTTCCTTTACTCTCATAGTCCGATGGGCCGACACTTCGACACGACCGGAGAGAGATGGTGGCGACCACGACCACGTGCTTTCCGAGACACGGGGTATCTATCATACCGCCAACTTCGAAACTCCAAGCTACTACACCGCTGCTGCTCCGAGCTGCTGCTGCTGCGTGCTGCTACTGCTGTTTTTTTTTTTTACTACTGCGGAATTTCTAATGGAAAAACCCAATAACACTTATTGCCCGACCCGGGTATCAAAACCAGGACGAGATCAAAACGGGGCACATAAACAATCATATCTGCCTTTTTTTTGTTTTTTCGGATGGGAAATCATCAAATGATTCCTGCCGCTCTGGGCGGAGCAGGAGGGAGTGTCAGACTTTTACTGACTAAAACCCATCCATGTTCCTTCATCGCCCTTTGTGTTCCGGGGCCACGGTATCTCTTTCGAACAGTCCCGCAACCCCGGCAGGACTCATATCTGCCTTGTAAAACCTTTTGTTAGTCGATTTTCACTCAATCTCTCAACAAAAGTCACTAATCTCAAGAAACAACCACCAGAACAATAAACCGAAACATCATACATTTTATATCTTACCAAATAAAACGGAAAAGCTGTTCCGTTTACGATGCAATCCGAATTGTTTGATAACAAAGTTATACTCTTGGGAATGGCGTACAATCACAGTCTAAGGAATTAGTTAAGTTTTAACTGATGTTGAGATTGTAAAAACGAGGATATTGCTCTCTTTAAATTGAGATCAAGTTATTATATTTTACAAAGTAGCAGTTTCAGAGTTGAAAAGAAAATGTAGCAATTGGACTAAATTTTTTAATAAGACGCTATCTGGCTTAATAACAACTAAAGCTTTTTAGAACATGGAGTCTGGATTTGTATCCACTTGTTGGAAATAAGTTTGACCCTATTACATGGGATTCGAACATAACTAGAGAAATGTAGGACTACTGCAGTACGTAGGTTTTTACATCCGGAACTTCTCAGTAGCAGCCATGGAATCTGGACTTGCGTTCGGTTGATGGCAATAGGCTCGCTCACTATTACATGGAACTTAAAAACACAACTGTCGAAATGTGGGTACACCATTACGTACCTACACCTCTACCTACATGAGGGGATTAGAAGCGTACATTTTTTTTAATCTTCTTTATTTAAGGGATTTTTCTTCACAATTGCGACGATGTCAATCCCATCGTACTTTTACAATTATTAACTTACTTCCTAAACTAATTTAGCTTATAAATTCAAATTCAAATTCATTTATTTCAATCCATTTAGGATCATAATTGCACACACTTGTACCAAAAAATTACAATTATAAAATAACAATCTCAGCATTTATACAAAAAATAATCAATTAAATAATATAAATTAAAATTCCAAAATTATAATGTCAAAGACTAAATAAAAATTAACAATTATAAAAATTAAAATTTGAAACACTCACAAACACTCTACAACAATAATTAATTAAATAAGAAATAATAATTAATATGATTGATTTAATAAAAAACCCCAAATCGCATGAACTTAATGTAGTTTATTATCTAATAAAAAAGTATATAACTTTTTTGCTGCTTCAGAGGTAGGCTTAGCTAAAACACCTACCATGGAACACTCCCACATCCATTACTGACAATTTTCTCTTCAGATACGTTAGAACTTTCCTAAAATACCATGTTCACATAAATACTCATAGTTCCAATGGCGAATACATTTACTCGTTTCTGAACCACGTCACGTCTGCAAAGTAACTTCAATTTAAAACGAAGCGCCTGTAAATTGAGCGCAGTTCATCAAACGTGTTATGGCAGCGTATTGCTCGTCAGAACTTAGCAGGCGCTCGACACTCAATGGAGCTGCGGCGCGCTGCCAAAATGATATTACTCCAGTTGAGGGAAGCTTGGGACGGGATTTTGACGACGGGATTTTGACGGAACGAGCATGCCATGCTCCGTCAAAATTTTAAGCTTAAATTCTTATACATATTTTATCTACACCCATGCTATAAATCCTCTATAAAAGTATCTGAAACAGTTAGCTTACTGCCAACATTAAAACAGCCAGTGTCATAATAACCATTATAACATCCAAACGGGTGTTATAATGTTGTACCAAATTTCATTATGCAACTCGTTTTAAAAAAAGAACATTGTCTAGCACGTGCGATTCAACAGATTCCACAGCGCCGTAATTAAAAAAAAAACTAATAGGTTAATTCGAATGAGAAGGAAAACCTCTCATTCGAATTAACCTATTAATTTTTTTGCCATTTGAGGTTTTAAAAAAAAAAACTTAGTTTCCAAGAACTCTATAGATGGCGTTGAACTTACTATGCCAAAGCCAAAACGCTTGAAAAAAAAAACATTGTGTCACGTCACATACTCTCGTTGACTGACACTTTCATTTGCTTAACCTTCCAAATATAACCAACATTTATCGCGCTTTGTTAAAATCAGTTTTTTTAGGTTCCGTTCCTTGCATTATCATACTTACTCCTAGCGCCATCTATCCAGCGACTAAGGAAGAGCTAAAAAGAAAATCCCTCATTCACGTCGTATCCCACCATTTTTGTTCGATATTTGGATATTAGTATTGCATTATGTACTTTGTTGTTTACAAAAATGAGTGATACAAGCTTTGTGAATTTTATTAAGTGTACAATCTAAAATGTAAATAATTATATTATTACCTATACATGGTTTGTTTGTATTAAATACTCAGCAATTAAACTTTCCATAAAATTAGATAGACTTCTTACAACACTGCAACACCCTATGGTTTCAGAACCTTTTATGGAGGATTCATATCATGGATGTAGATAAAGTCTTGTATGCAACTGTACATAATTAGGTATTAAAACACTCATGTGATACTATTATCACACTCGGCTTCGCCTCGTGTGATAAACACACATTCGTGTTTTAATACCCCTCATTATACAACAGTTGCATAAATAACTATTATAACATTATGATTTGGAGTATATAATTAAAGTATTACATTTTGATTTTTAGATAAGTAGATTCCTTATCTAATCAGCTTGACAACAGTATTTTTGAAATTGCTCTAGGACTTGTAGTTTTTGAGCTACAGGTGTTTTTATCGAAACGGGCAGAAAATGTTTTGAAAACTAGCCACAATTGTTGCATGTGCGCGGTTGGGGACTTGCAATCCCGCGCGTCGTGCGGTTGAGAGGTTAACATAACATAAGATATTGCCTATTGGCCTTGTTTTGTTCTGTCTCCTGCTGATATGGAGGGAAGTGGAAATTACGGATTTTCCTACTCCTTCGCTATACTTTTCTGATTAATTTCGTTGCGGGATCCAAGACAGTTAAATTCATTCTCTGGGACTTCGTTGAGCTTCATTGTCTCGGCGCTTTTCTGGTGGTCGCCACTGTTGATTATGGCTTTCAGGAGTTACAGTGGTTTGGGAATAGTATGGCGGGCTTGTCCCAAATAAAAAAACATAAAAAAACTTAAGATCACGCCTGTAATACCCGAAGGGTACCGCAGAGATATACCTAATAGTCTTTACACCCACATTTTGGCAGTTATGTTTTAGAATCATTTTAATAATTGTTAACTGACCCGCGACCACTGTCTGATTTGGAATATTATGTAACCTAAAGGGTGGAGACCTGGTGTCCTGAAATACAGGCCACAAGCCTAGTTTAGGGACCAGTCTCCCGCAACTAACCTCTGTATCCAACTGTTCCCTAAAAATATGTACTCAATGTGTATTGTGGCGAGAAAATAAATACATTATTATTATTATTAAAGCTCAATAGGGAGCTAGGCTTATAGTATTATGCTATACTTACGCTTCATATTCATCATTCATAATACTATTTATCATGCATTTTATTTGTTTATATATCTACACTCAGCAAATCGATTTAAATACGATTCTTTAACTTGGAAATAGCTGAAATAAAATATTATTATAATTTTCATGTTGTGATATTTACGTCAAGCGTCAAATTGTCAAACTGTCAGTTAGTTTTTTAATTCTCTTTCTGCTCAGTCTATGGTCTAGCTCTATGATTTCTCTTTTTGGTTTGTAAAATTTAAATTATTTTTATCAATATGTGTTTAGCCATTATATTTTGTAGATTATTACGATTGTTTACTAAATAACTTAATATTCAATTATATTATAAAATTCTTTACGCACTCATGGATATGTCCTGGCCGACTACACTTGTCAGTTGAGATGATGGCCACAATAAGAAAACTAAGATTTGAAAAAGGAAGACTACTTTGGGAGAAACGAGCTGACGGACTCTGGAATCTGATTTGAGGAGTATCAGAGAGCAGCTTGGTTTTGGCGGTGAGATTCTTAAACTGCCCAGGGGATCCAACGAAAGTTTCTCCTGGGACTTCTATTCCCGATGTTCGGAGGCTAACTACGTGCCTGTCCGTCTACTGGTCTCGCAGGGCTGTCCTACGTCTGGCCCTGAGTTCTGCACTGTCTTGCTGCTGAGCTGTCCTGGTGAACTCTGAGATCTGCGCTGCCGCCGTTTCTACTGCTTCAGAGCTCAACTACAAGGTTACTCCGGTATCGACCTGCTACCCTGACGCCTGTTCCCGTTCTTACAGTGTGGTAAACTCATTATTGTCCATCTAAGTGCATAAACTTTAAAACTGAGTGCGTGCTAGGTAGTTTTTTATAACTAGCTGTATTTTTTATCTTGCCCCTCTATTAAAATTTAATTGAACAAGTCTGCTTATCCATTTATTTTAAATAGGAGCAAGTAGATCTGTTACAGGCTATTGCCATTAATCGCCAATACAGGCTCCGTAGTTGTTACTAAGAAATTCCTGATAATAAAACCTACTTCTAACACTGCCCGACCCGGTAATCGAACCCAGGACCTTATCCTCAGCAGTCGCGCTAGAACAAAGAGGCAGTCATTTTTTCTTTTTAATTATACAGGGTGTAAAAGACCTCATCACGAAGCCGTCAACCAAGCATTCTGTACATCAAACTAAGTAAGTTTACGTAAAAATTATTGCTGGGAAACGACTTTTTATTTTTGGGGTGAAAAATCATGTTTTGTGGTAGAACTCAATGTAACGCACTCAAAACATTGTGCTGATGGATGGATTGAATAGTACGGGGGTCGTGGAGGTGTTTAAAGTAAAAATCTTACATTAAAACCTTGTAGGTATTTAAAAAAAAAAACTTGTCAAAAAGTTGGAACTTTGACCCCCAATATCTCCGTATCTAGAAGGTTCCCAGGTATGGTGTAGAACAAAAACCGGCGAAGTACGAGTCGGACTCGCACACAAAGGGTTCCGTACCATTGACTATATTTAGTATTTGTTGTTATAGCGGCAACAGAAATACATCATCTGTGAAAATTTCAACTGTCTAGCTGTCACGGTTCACGAGATACAGCCTGGTGACAGACAGACGGACAGACGGACAGACGGCGAAGTCTTAGTAATAGGGTTCCGTTTTTTTTTTTTTTTTTTACGCACAACGGACCGAATAAGAGTCTAAGTGCGGATAATGGAGTCCCTACTCTACTCTACTCTAGGGTTCCGTTTTTACCCTTTGGGTACGGAACCCTAAAAAATTATCGCAATGACGGGATAACAAGTGCCTTTCGGCTTCGTTAAGAGGTGTTTTACACCATTTAGATATCACGTCGGAGCTGCTTTGGATTATCTATCTGCTTTGCCACGAGCAGTCAAACGACACGCCTTTTGCACCAGTGATAGCAAAAAAAACAAGTGAATGTAATATTGTAACAGGCCACGAGATGTCACATCGCGACTTGCGTTACGAAGAAAACATTTGATAGGTACACGCTCATGTTGCTTGACGCAAATCTTTTCGCATTGCCCGAGGTCGCGGGTGTTTAGTCTGAACGGCATACATGCGAGTTGATAGGTCTTTCTGTTTGCTGAGTGTCTCATGAACAGAAAAACCCACCACCACACACTCACACCCACAGACCCACCCACAGGGCCTATGTACCACTATGGTAGGTACATGAAGTTTAGATCTATATCTATACTAATATTATAAAGAGGAAAGATTTGTATTTTTGTAATTTTGTTTGTAATAAATAAACTCAAAACCTACTGCGCCGATTTCAAAAATTCTTTCACCATTAGAAAGCTACATTCACCTTGAGTAACATAAGCTAAATTTTATCTCCATACTCCAAAAGGAACAGGAACTACGCGGGTGAAACCGCGTGACGTCCGCTAGTTAATAAATACATTTCCAGCAGCAAACCTAACGATACATTTATGTTTAAGTATTCTGACAAACAAGTTTATTTTGTAAGTTTTCATAGAGTACGTACAGTCATACACATCAATAAATTCATGATGATGTTCAGAGAATTCTCTCGTCATTCGGTTAATAAACAAAAAATTACGTCACAACCCTAAAACCGGGCTGACTCCAATATTCTGAAAAAAAACCTAAGATCAACTTTCCAAGAAACCATGTGGATAAGAAAAGGGAAAAAGTTATGAAACACAATTTGAAGATACTTATTACATTGTATAACGGATCCGACCCTTTGTCCCAAAAAATGATACCACGGTAAAATAATACAAAAAACTACCCTTTCTCGGAATCTATCCGACCCGAATCAAAAATGGGTTTAGTAAGCATAGATATACGTATATAGACTTATATATAAAGTAAAACCTCGTCAAAAAATATTCTCTTGTCTCTGCTCAAAACATACTTGAATACTTTACAGACTTAACTGTTACTAAAACCTTTTTATTGAAATACAAACTTACTTTTTCATCCCTAAGATAAACTGTACTGAAAAATAAACTTTGTGCTCAAAAAAATAAGGTTGTACTGGCTCAACTTTGGTTTCACAGCAAAGATGGTAAATTGACTCATTATTTTTTGTGGTCTCTCGCATTCGCACTAATGAGATTTCGAGATATCGCTCCTTTAGGGTCGCTGCCCACTGGATAACTATGATTACAGAGCTTTTGTAGCTACCCTGAATTAGGAACTCAACTCATGTTGTTTTTACACAACCGAGTATGAACCTTATTTTAGTGCTTAGCTTTGCTGAAAAAATGCTGAAATAGAATTAGACTGTGTAAAGTTTTTCTCTTATTTTTTGTACGTAGGTAAGTTCCTGATAAACCGATTTCTTCAGCTAGATATTTTTCAATACACTTCCTCGAAAACTGGTCCCTAACGCACTACGATTAGGTACAACATGCAATGTATTTCACACCCGTGCGATTTTTTCCACTTTCCCGCACGTGTGCAGGAATGAAAATTGCCACAGATAACTATACCTATACTTAGTCCAAATTGGTTCAATGCCTATAGTCTGAGGTGAATGTTTTTTTTTTAATTTTTGCAAAGCACTACGCGTCTTTACGGCATAAATATTTTTTGAATTTTCAAATTGTGTTTATAAATAGAATATCATAGATAAACATGATTATTTAAAACTAATAGTTAATTTTATACACAAATTAACATTTATTTGTGTTCTGAATTCAAAAATATAAAATAAATCTTTTTTTTATATTAGGCTGTCTAGCGACTTCATACCATTGCCTCTCTTTCAACCTGGCGAGACCAAAGCGCGAAAAAAAAAGAAAATTTAAATCATAGTTTCATAGTTCGTGACAAAAAAAATATTCGTTATTTTATTTTATTTCTTCAAAAGTGTATTGAAAAACGTCGTTTGATACACGTGGACATTTGTTATTGCAATTCTCGGCTCAAAAACACCCTCGCCTACGGCTCGGGAGTTATAATTCCACCTCGATTGCAATAACAAACTTTCTCCACTTGTATCAAAATGTACTATTCCCTAGGGTTGTGAAATAATCTAATGGAACTTTAGTACTGGTTGCTTTGTTTTTGGAATTCGTGCTTAGAATTCGACCATAACTAAAAACAAAACACTACCTACAATACTTTTTCTATCCGCGATGGATATTTAAAATCGCCATTCGAGATATAACAAAGGGAAAAATCCACTAACAATTTCTTACTGATTACTAAACAAAAAATAAGATCAGAATCACTTTCATACCAGCCACAACACGTCCTCTGCTATACACACAAACCCATAGATAATACACTATACAGGGTGTTTGGTTTATGGACCAACACAATTTTTCCAGGGATTTGGGAGGTCATTAGCTAGGTTCTACCCATACACCCTATGTCCTAAATGTCATGGTTGGTTACGTATGTTTTTTTTTAAATGAAAAAAATACCCAAAATGTTTCCTTTAATGCCAAATAACTTTTTCGTTTGTGAGTGAAATGGCACAAAATATTTTTTTTTGTATTCTCCAAAGTCTTCTAAATCTAAATAAATCTTTGTTGGATAGAACTGGTTTCTAGAAAATTTCTTACGAGCTACCAAAGTTATTT
This sequence comes from Xestia xanthographa, assembly GCA_905147715.2. Classification (NCBI taxonomy): domain Eukaryota; kingdom Metazoa; phylum Arthropoda; class Insecta; order Lepidoptera; family Noctuidae; genus Xestia; species Xestia xanthographa. The sequence continues at coordinate 5,717,021 of LR990660.1, read as the reverse complement.
TCTTTTTTAAATGTATGAAATTGTACAACTTCAAAATTGATTATAAAAAAAACTAAAAGCCATTTTGAACTTAACTTTATTTTAAAAAGTTCTTTAGTTAATACCCTTTCTAACGGTATGCGACATATCACAAAGAACCATTCATGAAGTAGTCAAAATGTTAGTTAGGAGAGCCAGGATTAAGAAAAGACTTATAAATGTTAGTATGTTTTTATAAACTAAAGTTATAAATCTTTTTCAAATTTGATTCAAATTAACCCAATATTACCCAATACATCCTATGTCCCAAATGTCACGGTTGGTTACATATGTTATTTTTTTTTTATTGAAAAAAAATACCCGAAGTGTTTCCTTTGATTCGAAATAACTTTTTCGTTTGTGGGTGTAATGGCACAAAATAAATATTGGGTTAATTTGAATCGAATTTGAACAAGATTTATAACTTTAGTTTATAAAAACATTTATTAGTATTTCCTTAATCCTGACTCTCCTAACTAACATTTTGACTACTTAATGAATTGTTCTTTATGATATGTAGCATACCGTTAGAAAGGGTATCAACTAAAGAACTTTTTAAAATAAAGCTAAGTTCAAAATGGCTTATAGTTTTTTTTACAATAAATTTTGAAGTTGTACAATTTCATACATTTAAAAAAGAAAATAACTTTGGTAGTTCGTAAGAAATTTTCCAGAAACCTGTTCTATCAAACAAAGATTTATTTAGATTAAGAAGACTTTGGAGAATACAACAAAATTTATTTTGTGCCATTACACTCACAAACGAAAAAGTTATTTGGCATTAAAGGAAACATTTTGGGTATTTTTTTCATTTGAAAAAAAAAAACATATGTGAGTGAATTTCTCAGACGAAAAATTTACGCGTCTAGGCTGAAATCGCAGTGCTGCTTTACAGATAATGCAACGATTTTTTTTCTCATAATTAAAGTGACATGAATCTAAATGAAGCCGCCTATATTATATTTATAAGACTATTAGTTTTTATGAAAAAAATCGGTAAATGATGAATTATCAATTTCTGTGTCTTTTGAATGTTTAGACTCATAGTTAATGAGTACATGTCAACGGTAGGTTTGTCCAAGCGAAATTACTAATTTCTATGGTCATTTTGTTTCACCGTCCTGAGCTTCCACCAATGAGTTTAAACGAACAATAAATACCTGCTCGGCAAGAGACAGTCATGCTCTTTCGTGCAGTAAGAATGGTAGTGCACCATATCGCCAGGTCTTTCCGCCAAAAATGTAAGTACGTGATTTCAGTTTACTCGGAACGAAATTTTGCAATTTCGGTGATTAGGTTTTAAAAAGATTTTTGCAAGAAATAAAGGTAGCACTTTAGTGCATGCTAAGTAGCCTTTGGTACACATTTAATATTATAGAAAATAATAGTCATAGCCTTGATAGTTTCTTGTAAAAATAAAAAAATAGCCACGTTTCCAATTTCTATGGGGCAATTTCTGTGGTTTCCGTGGCATCTCGTGGCCCACGGAAATTACACGACTCCACAGAAATTGTACCAATCAATTATTGTATTAATGTTAATGAAGATTTTTGAAAAGAATCAATACTTGTTATGCCGAAATCACTTTGACAGAACTAGGTCCTTAGCCCTTAGCCCCCGACATTAAAATAAAATTGTATTACTATTTCTTGAAAAAGTCATTCAATTGGATTAACTGAACTTTGAGGGTTGCACCCTCCAGGAGCTCCTCCTGGAAGCCTCGATCGTGTAAGCCTGGGTGACATCACCGGCCAGACCTGCCGACGTTGACAATGAGGCAGGGTGGTTCCAGGAGGCCATGTCAGACATCTGCGACATATGTCGAGTCCCCAGCATCTCCTCCACCATCTCGCGGGCCAGAGATCTGGCCCGTGAGGAGAGGCTGGGGACTCTGGACAGAGATCCGTGGGGGCGCTTTTACAAGATGGTGCGGGATAAACTCCGCACCTGGGCCCCCCTACTGACGCAGAGTCTCCGGCCTGAGCTCGTGGAGGACATGGTGAGTACTCTGTTCCCTTCGCGAGGGGAACATCCCCCCCCATCTATGGCTCCGCCGCCTGCGATGCTGGAAGCGGACCAACAGGACGACGACGAAAACGCTCCGGAAGTGACTGGGGTAGACCTGAGAGTGGCGGTACGTAGGCTCAGTGTCAAAAATACCGCCCCGGGACCCGACGGCTTGCCTGGCAAAGCCTGGGTCCTGGCCTCGGAGGCTCTCGGGCACCGACTAGAGGGGCTCCTAAGCGCATGCATGGAGAGAGGCCAGTTCTCGCTTCGTTGGAAGACGGGAAAGCTGGTCCTCATTCGGAAGCCGGGGCGCCCTGTGGAATCTCCGCCCGCATACCAGCCCGTGGTGCTGCTCGGCGAGGTGGGAAAGCTCTTTGAAAGAGTAATTGCCGGATCTTGTGGAACACCAGTTTGGTTTCCGCAAGGGGTCCTCTACGGTGGACGCCATCATGCGCGTGAGAGCCCTCGCGACAGGGTATGCGGTTTCCCGGGGTGGGGTTGTCTTGGTGGTGTCTCTCGACATCGCCAATGCCTTCAACACCATGCCCTGGAGCTGCATTAGGGAGGCACTCCGGTATCACCGGGTGCCGACCTACCTTCGTCGTGTGGTCGAGTCGACTTTGAAGTACCTAGGACTCGTCTTCGACAGCCAATGGAACTTCGTGGAGCACTTCCGACGTTTGGCCCCCAAACTGGAACGGACCGGCGCTGCCTTAAGGCGGCTCCTGCCCAACCTGGGGGGGGCAAACGCCTCCTGCCGGAGGCTCTACGTGGGAGTCGTGCAGTCCATGCACATGCAGTCATGTAGTGGTGGGCCTGTGGACGGTGGGTTATGGGCTAGCTCGCCGTCTGTCCGTCTCATGACGACAGACCGTGTCGATGGCGCGTTCGTGTTCCACGCGCGCTTCAAAGAGAGTAAGCAATAGGAAGGGGTCCGCAAGGACCGATGCCTGCCAGGGTTGCGGGACTGTTCGAAAGAGATACCGTGGCCCCGGAACACAAAGGGCGATGAAGGAACATGAATGGGTTTTAGTCAGTAAAAGTCTGAAAGTCCCTCCTGCTTCGCCCAGAGCGGGAGAAAACATAATCAGTTCCTTGATTTCTAATTTTGTAAGACTGATTTATCCAATAGTACACCACGTTGTATTTTTAGAAATGCTTATTAAAATGATGAAATCGTTTATTTGTGATACATGGGTTACATGCAGGTGTTCATTACATAATTACAACGATAATATCGTCATTAATATATATATATATTAACGACGATATTCGTATTATATCAGTTTTTTTTCATTAAACCTTATCTTTCTTTACATATTATTAAAAAACAATGTATTTATATAATAATTCATAATTTCGGTGCAAACGCAGAATTTCCGTGTCACCATTACAATTTCGGTGGCAATAATAAAATTTCTGTGGCTCGCCAATTTCGGTGGCCCAAATAACTCTCTAAGTAATTTAATTATAATATCCCCTTTCAGAAAATGTATATATAATGTGGATATGTTGCGCTTTGTTATTAAAGTTTTTCAAAAAACCTGAAAATGAAAATGTCCATGGAAATTAGGTAAAAAATCGAGTTGTTGAAATTGACTCATGTAACCAACCATGACATTTAGGACAGAGGGTGTATGGGCAGAACCTAGCTAATGACCTCCCAAATCCCTGGAAAAATTGTGTCGGTCCATAAACCAAACACCCGTGCCAAAATATTGAGCTACAGTTGAAACAGGTAAAAAAATCCAGTGTATGGTTACCCTAATGAAATTGCCGATGAAAATACCTTTTTGTAACTAATTAACGTGAAACGGTTTTGTTCGTGAATCCAACTTTTTTGCAATTTTCTCATTTATACGGATTATCTACGGTTCTACTTTTTGATTAAGTACCTACCTATGTTTGATTAGGTCGTTCACTATGAATCTTATTGGGAATTTTAATAAGTGCTATTATTTGGAATTGAAAAAAAAAACAGTTCTGTATCTGTCAATCTTTTGAAGATAAGAGATGAATGATGATTTATTTATCAAGTCCTTCATCTGTAGTTGGCGTTTTGTCGAACTGCCCACTTTGATATAAGGCGTTTGGTTATAAATTCCAAATTCAAATTTATCTCAAATTTAAACTTATTGTATGGTTCGGTTCAAACTTAATGGCGGCTCGGAAATTAGCTGCGAGTGACGGTATGCGCAGGAACATCTTATGCAAAGCTACAACAACAACAATTTTAGGTATCAACGGGGCGCAGATGACGCATCGTTTTGTCTGTTTTGTTTGAATGCGCAAACCGTCACTTGCAGCTAACTTCCGAGCCGCCATTAATTTTGAACCGAACTATATTTTGTGTTTCGAATTTAGTGATCCATTTTTTTGTTTTCACGCCATTTGATTTGTCTACACATCGTTCTGTTCACATTATGGAAAACTTAAAATATCGCTTCAACATCGCGTTGCGTAACCCACATAGAGTTTATTTCAGGAATGTTATTCAACTTTTACCTGTAATTCATATTTTGACACTTTCTGAATCTGCCTTTACGTGACCACAATTTATTTTTAAGTAAGAATAATGTACTTATTTAATTACTTTATCAAAATAAACGAGGTTACGTACCTACAACTAAAGTGGAAAATACACAATGCGACATATTCTGGAATGGACAGCATTGCCTTATAAGGCTTTTTTTCCCACTGCTGGGACACGATCTCATTACCACCACATGGGTCCAGAACGAGTCGGTGGATGTCCGACGTGTCTTCGAATGTTCAGTTCCAGGTCAGGGCGACTTTCTCATTTTTTTGAGCATATTTGACAAACTGTACTGTAATAAATAACATTTTTATTGTGAGGTAAAATTATGTTTTCCACTAAATCACTGAACTGTGCAGAAAACATAATTTTGTAATTATTTTGGGAAAATAAGATCGGTCTGGAAAACATCATCATCATCATTTCAGCCGAAAGACGTCCACTGCCGGACATAGGCCTCCCCCAAGTGTCGCCACATTGACCGGTCCCGTGCGACTCGCATCCAGCGGATTCCCGCAACCTTCACCAGGTCATCGGTCCACCTAGTGGGAGGCCATCCAACGTAACGTCTTCCGGTTATTTATTATTATTATTTATTTATTAATCAAACATGGTAAGTAGACTTATAAACTAAGCCCCACAAAACCGTTGTAATGGTTTGACTGTGGGGTCGGTTCGCGGTCGCCACTCCAGAACTTTTCGGCCCCGTCGGCCATCTGTTCTGCGAGCAATGTGCCCTGCCCACTGCCACTTAAGTTTGGCAATTCTTCGGGCTACATCGGTAATCTTGGTTCTCTTGCGGATGTCTTCATTTCTGATTCGATCACAAACATGCAGTGGTGATAAATTAATAGAACCGTTTTTCTCCTCAATAATTACTAGCAAAGTCTATCATTTTATAAAGTATTCGAGCTTTCTTTTAACCAGTGAATACGCATCTTAAAATTTACACCCAAAAAAGGGTATACATTACTGAAATTACGATCTCAAAATTACAGGATTATCTAAATAAATGTGCGTGTAATGGGCAAAGGGATACATTAAAATGTCTACGGAACCACATCGGTATATTTATGGCTCCACTTAGCCGTTCTATACAAGGTGCGGATCTGAAGAATGGTTTGAAAGGGACTTGTTTGATGTATGCTATAGAAATGCTAATTCCCGTTGTTGCTAAGAATATTATGCGAAACGTATAATATGTAGTGGGTATATGTATAGTACCTAACCAGTTACCAATCTCAAGGAATAATTTCAGGAACTAAATAAGTATTTGCCTAGCCTTTTCCCAACTATATTGGGGTCGGCTTCCAGTTTTACCGGATGCAACTGAATACCAGTATTTTACATGGAGCGACTGCCTATCTGACCTCCACAACCCAGTTAGTACTGGGTAATACGATACCCCGACTGGTTGTCAGAGTTTTTGGGCCACTGACTACCTAACGACTGTCAAAGATCTACAAATGACTGGGACTTGGAACGGTGCTTTCCGAGGCACGGAGGAAACTCGGTATGTAATGGGTGGTCACCCATCCACAGACCAACCTAGGCAAGCACGGCTTAACCTAACGATCGACCTGAACGGCTGATATTATTTAGCTACGAGCTCCTTGTTATCATTCAATCATATCAGGAACTACTGAGACTAAATAATTAAATAATATCTTTATTTTCAGACCAAAGATCCATAACAAATGAAACAAACTTGGGCACTTACTAACTAAAACACGTTAAACAAACCAACAACTATAACACATATCTGAATGACGGTCTGTGTGCCGACACCCAGCGACACATTAACTGGCCATCCATCCTGCCGGCTACAGTAGCCACGAGGCTGTTGGGGCTGTCACGCACCCGACGCATCAGTGATGCGATTCGCAGACGCAGCAGCGAGCCGAAATCTGGAACGCACGCATCCGCGAACATCCCAAACGCGCTACACAAGCGCGGCAACCCCAGCGATACCCGGAACGCGTTATCATATTGAACTCGTAGAGCACTGTACGAGCCATGTGTATAAGAAGCGAGAGTTGCTTGAATCGCGCCGCAACGTCAACTTCAAGGCGTTCGTGGTGCGAGTACCTACATGCTACCTGCACCTCGTCATGGCAGAGGACTTTTGGCCGCAAGGTGTAATGTTCCGTCGCTTCACACGATCGCACGAAGACAGTGCTCGAGTGAAGTGTGTTTTACTAACGTTTTACTAACTAGTCTGAAAGGTATTTATCTATGGGCCAAAGTAGCCTGAAAATAAAGGTATTATTATAACTGACCCACAGGGCGCACGTGTACAGTAACTGGCAGTATGCCCAACAGTGTTTATTTTAACCTCACGCGTACACCGTGCGAACCTGCAGGCCAGCATTTAGCTTAAAGGTACTTGTCCCCCCCGTCATTGCGAACATTTTTTGGTTCTAGATTATACCTGGGAACCATCTAGTTACGGAGATATTGGGGGTCAAAGTTCTAACTTTTTCACAAGTATTTTTTTAATTATAGTTTAATGTTCGAATGTTATAATTTTAGTATAAACACCTCCACGAACCCCGTACTATTTAATGCATCCATCAGCACAGTGTTTTTGCGATACGTTGAGTCCTACAAGTAAAACATAATTTTTCACCCAAAAAAAAAGAAGTAATTTCCCAGCAATAATTTTTGTAAAGTTACTTAGTTTGATGTACAGAATGCTTGGTTGACGGCTTCGTGATGAGGTCTTTTACACCTTGTAGATGTGGGGTGGTGTAAAAACATATTTTTTACTATACAGGGTGTTAAACTAGTCGCGTGCCATAACTTAGGGGTAGGTTCAATATCAATAAATAGGTAGGTTAGTAATTAAAGCATACGTAGGTAAGTAATTAAAGCATTTAAACAAATAAAATAATTTTAATTCTAAACGATTGCTAATCTACGTTAGTAGGTAATTAGTTTGATCTCTAATTATTTTTTTTTTGGATTTGTGTTTGATTTTTCCTGGGTTCCTTTATTGATACTGAACCTCCTAAGCTATGGCACGCGACTACTTTAACACCCTGTATAGACAAACTCCAAACTATCCTAAAAATACCTTAAAAACAAGGATCAAAACTAGACGGTGTTTGGCATGTCGTTACAGAAAATATGCATAAGAAATTTACCCAGCGGAATTTTTAAAGGATGCTTAAAAATGTAGTTTGGAACGAAATTTAAAAACTTAAAAAAAAAAACAGTTTTAAATTACGTTTCGGCAAAGCAACTATAGCCTGAACGAGCTTTGATTAGACGATGTCCGTAGGAAACTGTATTATTACGCGGCATTTTTTTCACACTTTATAGAAACGCTTAATTTCAGGTTACTTATGCACTAGCTTCAAGTTTAAGGTTAGCAACGGACTGGCAAGGAGAGTAAGCATTATTAAATAGTGTCGCTTTTATTTGTTCCTTTAATTTCTGTTATAAAACAATTAATCCCATCAAAAACATAAATGTGAAATGAGAGCCAAGTTCAATATTTTGATATACGCCTTGGTTGTTGACTGCAACGACAAAATAAGTGAAATCTAAATGGGTGCCAAGTTCAATGGTCAGTCCTGAAATTTATTTATAACCACGTAAAATATAATTTTTTCTTATAACTTAGAAGAATATATTGTGGCCTAAGGCCTATGAAAACTAGCCAAGTCAGACCTTAGGCTACAATATATTCTTCTAAGTTATAAGAAAAAATGATATTTTACGTGGTTATAAATAAATTTCAGGACTGACCATTGAACTTGGCACCCATTTAGATTTCACTTATTTTGTCGTTGCAGTCAACAACCAAGGCGTATATCAAAATATTGAACTTGGCTCTCATTTCACATTTATGTTTTTGATGGGATATCATTACTTTTTGTACATACGCCATCTAGTGTTACTTTTAAATAAATCAATGGAGGCGGCATGGTGTAGTGAGTGAGTTTCTGATAGGTGGCGCTAGTGGTTGTAGAATACGGTTAGTTACGCGTAATAAATATGAAAATGTACTATATTCTTATTTATAAGTACAAAAACGGAAATATTTGGATTAAAAAAAAATAAGGGTGGTTTTCAACTCGTTATATATTCACGTAAAGATCTTAAAATCCACTTATAGAGATTTACAGGCACTAATTATAAGTTAAGTGATAATAATAGTAAAATGATAAAAAAATTACCAGTTTCTGATTTTTGCCTTTGTATGCACCTAATTACCTACCTGCATGCCAAATTTGAACTTTCTAGGTCATCTGGAACTGGGTTATAGTTTTGATCTATAGGTCAGTCATAAAAATGACGATTTTTGGACGTTAATATCTCAATAACCGTTTGAGGTATGTTTATAAAATTTGGAACACATATGTATCTCGCTAGTCTCAATATATGAGCCGAATTTGACAAGTTTACGTCAAATAGTTTTTGAGTTTGAGGGGCTCAAAAGTGGCTCCAAATGGTTCGTGTAATATTACACACTGTGAGCTGCGCGCCAGAACTTGGCTTGACACGCTCCCGCGTGTCTAGATCTCCAATATCTATTACAAGGGTGTTCAACATATTCTGAAGGTACGCCAAAATTTTGATTCCGTGTCATCGCGGGCCATTTAGTAAATAAAAGTTCCCTAACTTTTTTATGAACCAATTTCTGACGACTCATGTGGCTGTAAATACTTATACAAGGTGTAAAAGACCTCATCACGAAGCCGTCAACCAAACATTCTGTACATCAAACTAAGTAACGCAAAAATTATTGCTCGGAAATGACTTTTTTTTAGAGGTGAAAAATCGTGTTTTGTGGTAGAACTCAATGTAACGCACTCAAAACATTGTGCTGATGGGTGAATTGAATAGTACGGGGGTCGTGGAGGTGCTTAACGTTAAAATCTTACATTAAAAACTTGTATTACAAAGAAAGATGTAGAAAGTAACGGGAACCTACTACATTATTCATCCCATGAGAGTTGCAATGATGAGTATGCATATAGACAGAGTAAGACCGCCTGGCAATCCGAGTAGCGACCGGCGCCCTGAGCTTTCCGGGGCTGAGGGTGTGAAATGGGTTACCGGCCATCGGGATGCAGGCAACCAGGCATCCTATGGAAAAAATGCTACTGGAAGAAAAAATGTCAATTTAAGAAAAGACCATCGCATCGGTACATGGAATGTACGAGGACTTCTCGACAATGGAAAGCTTCATATTCTAGAACAAGAACTTGAGCGATGCAATCTCACCATCACAGGACTCAGCGAGACACATTGGAAAGATAGCGGCCACTTTGACTCACAGAAACACACTATCTATTTCTCCGGCAATGAGAAGAGTAGCTTTTCAGGAGTGGCTATTGCTATCCCTAAATTATGGAAAAACTCGGTGCTTGGGTACCACCCTATTAATGATAGAATCATCTCCATTAAACTTAGCGCATCACCGACCCCACTCAACATTATTCAAGTCTATGCTCCTACAAGTTCTGCCAGGGATGAGGAAATAGAGGACTTCTACTGTCAACTTGAGTCATCTATATCAAAGATACCAAAAAGAGAGATATTGCTCATTATTGGAGATTTTAATGCCAAGGTAGGAAACACCACTATGGATACAGGCATTCGGAATATTGTTGGGAACTATGGTCATGGTGTTCGTAACTCCAGAGGCGAGCGCCTCATAGAGTTTGCTGCGGACAATAATATGACCATAATGAACACGGTGTTCAATCACCATCCTAGACGCCAATATACCTGGACCTCCCCCGACGGCAAGTATCGCAATCAAATAGACTACATATTAGTGAGGTCTAGATGGAGAAGCTCAATAACTAACACACACACTTTACCGGGTGCTGATTGTCATTCTGATCATCAACTGCTAATTGGAAACCTGCGACTGAAACTGCAAAGAGCGAGACAATTTAAAACCGCAAGAAGAATAGAAGTGAAAGACCCAAACTCTCTAGCCACTTTGGTAGAGGTCAGACATGCCACATGGAAAGCAGGTGTTGGGAGCAAAAACTCTAACTCATTGTGGACTTTGGCAAAGAAATATATTGTTGATGCTATTGCAGAATCACAGCCAAAAAACATCTTGGCAAAGCGATAGCATTGGATGACTGAAGACACCTGGCACCTGGTCGAAGAACGCCGGAAACTTAAAGCCAGTGGCGCTAGCATTACTGAGCTAAATGCCAAGTCAGCTATAATACAAGCTGCTTGCCGACGTGACCGCAATGACCACCTGGGAAAGATATGTGATGAACTGGAGCAGCATTCTGATAAATATCAAACCAAAGATCTCCATGATAAGGTGCGATACATAACACGCCAGTTTAAACCCAAGACGTGGGCTAATGAGGACTCCATTGGGACGACGGTTACGGAGATAAAGGACATCGTAGATGTGTGGAAGAAATATTGCAAGTCGCTATTTTCCAGCAATTTTACACCAAACTTTACATGTTCTACTGACCATATACGTGACCGTGAACCTGACATCATGCGGGATGAAGTACGAGCGGCAATTAAACACCTTAAATGCAATAAAGCCATAGGATGTGATGAAATCCCAATCGAAGTCTTCAAAGCGATGGGAGAATTTGGAGTCGATGTCTTATTAACCATCTGCAGTAAAATATGGGAGACTGGCATATGGCCTGATGACTGGTCGCAATCGGTTTTTATTCCACTGCACAAAAAGGGGTCCACCAAGAAATGCAACAATTACCGACTCATATCCCTAATATCACATGCAAGTAAGTTCATGCTCCACATAATCAATACAAGACTATTGGCCTACCTCTCAAAGCAAATTGCACCCGAGCAAGCCGGTTTTGTAAAGGGAAGAGGCACTCGCGAACAAATCCTCATACTGCGTCAGATAATTGAGAAGGCCAGAGAGTTTAATTCAACCCTCTACATCTGCTTTGTGGACTTCCGAAAAGCATTTGACACTGTCATTTGGACACACCTCTGGAAGATACTCGCAGAAATGGGTGTACCGCCTCACCTAATAGTCCTTTTGAGGCGACTATATAAAGACGGTACTGCAGTGGTACGAGTGGACGATACCCTTTCTGGGCACTTTAAGACCGAGGCCGGTGTGCGACAAGGATGCATCTTATCGCCGTTGCTATTCAACACCTATACAGAATACATCATGCGCATTGTCTTGGAGGAATGGGACAAAGGTATATCAGTTGGGGGTCGCGTGATAAATAACCTTAGATACGCTGATGATACAACCCTTCTCGCACAGTCCAGAGAAGATATGGAAAATCTTCTGATCCGTCTCGAGACTACCAGCCTCAATTTCGGACTTGCCATCAACCGAGACAAGACAAAGATGATGATAGTAAGCCGGGCTGAAAAAAGCCGAATTAACGTACAGAGTATAGCTAATTGCGAAGTTGTACAGAGCTATATCTACCTCGGCTCTACTATCTCCAATACTGGGGAATGTGGTGACGAGATAAAACGACGGTGCGCCATCACCAGGTCAGCAGTGGAACGGCTGGGAAAGATTTGGGGGGACAGGAGGATTACCAAAAAGACTAAGGTCAGACTGATGAAATGCCTTGTCTTTCCGATCTTTCTCTATGGTGCCGAAACTTGGTCTCTGAGAATGCAGGATCGCCGTAAAATCGACGCTTTGGAGAGGTGGTGCTGGAGACGCCTCCTAAAGATCCCGTGGATAGCTTTTCGCACCAATGTTTCCATCCTCAAGGAGCTTCATATTAAGAACCGGCTTTCGTCTACTGTGCAACTACGAATATTAAAGTTCTTTGGTCACATCACCAGAAATGAAAATTCCATGGAGAGACTGGTGGTTCAGGGCCAGGTGGAGGGCAAGAGGTCACGCGGCCGATCACCAACTCGATGGACTGACCTGATCAAAAAAGCTACCGAGTCCACCATGGTCCAGTGTACTCGCAACGTCTCCAATCGGCAGAAATGGAAGCACATCGCTGAAAGGGCAATCCTCGGGGAAGTCAACGACCCACCGAACATCTCTCCGTGTACCTCGTCTGCGCAACCACGACCACTCTGACAAGAGTGTCTCGACTAAGAAGATTACAAAAAAAAACTTGTCAAAAAGTTGTAACTTTGACCCCCAATATCTCCGTAACTAGAAGGTTCCCAGGTATGGTGTAGAACAAAAAAATGATCGCAATGATGGGGAGAACAAGTGCTTTTCGGCTTCGTTAAGAGGTGTTTTACACCCTTTATACTCTCAAAGTAAGCTAAAGATATTCGCTTACTGAGACTGGCTTCATAATGATATTTTTTTTGTCCGATCTGGTTTTTTAATCTTAAGTTTCTAAAGGACTGTCGTCAGTTGACCAGGCCAATTTTAATGCATTGGCGGCCATAAGTATTGTGGCGCGGGGCCTGGGGTTGAGCAGCCTTGATCTATTATGTTACAAAGCATTTGAAGAAAGCGATGTAATTTATTTGAACACGAAAACCTTTTTTAAGAAAATAAAAACGGTAGGTCCGTTTTTATTTTATCCAATGTATATTTTTCCATCCAACTTCAATTTTACTTCAATTTAAATCCTCCAGTATAACCTAATGATATACAATCTTTTTCATTTGGTAAGTGCCGTCGCGGCATTCATTGTGTTTTAATTATTTAGTAAAAACGCGGTTTTCAGGGATTTTTCCTTCGCTTTTTTTTGTATACTTTGATAGGCTTTTCTTTGCGGAGAGTCGGGTAAGTCCTAATCGGATTTATGAAGTGGGTTCTTTACATTTAAATGAGAATGTTTGTAGTAAGAAATAAATTAGGAACAGAAGTGGTTACGTCACTGTGGGCAGGTAAACTTACTTACCTTCACAAAACAGATAATAATTATATCGTAGAGGTACGATATCTCAAAGGTATCTATTAGTATTAACGGTTGGTCGATTTTTTTAAATCTTAAAAAGCAGATCAAAGTTTTTCTTTCTCTTTTAATTTTTCCACAGGTATTGTAGGATTCCAAAAGAGCAACCACCAGAAACGAACATGATTCTCCAATGATAGAAGAGACCAATCAAACGAAGGTCAAAGCACCAATGCTCATTACTATGGATTGTACCTGTCTTTACCTCTATTCCTATATTGGCTCTAGGCTGCATAGTCGGCTGATTGTGCCCGACTGGCTGCAGTTGGTCGGGCTTCCTCTCCCATCCCAGAGCATGTCTTTCCTTACAAAATAGTGCCCCCTGGTGTATCCGGCTTGTCCGGGTCAGGCTTGCTCCTGGCTGGGTGTGGTGCTCAATCATCATCATCAATCATCATCAAGTATTGTAGAATTCCAAAAGATTATTTTTATTCGTTCTATACGATTTCTTCTAAGAATGTTTGATCTTGCCGCTTATATAAAACGAGTCTGCCAAGTTGCGGTAACATTAAACCACCTTTTTGGATTAAATATTACCCACGATAAATATTTCATATCCTATAATCGTATTCCTTCTCATAGAGAGGAGGACTGTGTACCAGCATTGGGAATAATTCCCAACAGTGGGAATATTTTTGGCTGGTTATACTATTATGCTATCATCTTAGGTTTCTTCAACTCAAAACCTTCGTCATCATTGGCAGCCTGCGTATTAATCACTTAGCTGGTCTGCGCAAAGTCGCAAACCTCAACCAGGTCTAACAACCACGTCAACCCGATCTTCTGAATGTCATCTCTCATTCAGCTGTTGATCTGCCAACACGTCTTCAACCATCTCTAAACACCAAAAAAATACAAATATTTTCAAACTCTTTTTAAAATGACGGAACCCTGAAAAAAATCAGTAAAGTATAATAAACCGGTTTGGTAAGAACGAGCGCTGAATTGAAGATGTCCGGTTAATTTCCTCTGTAATTACTTAATGTATTTAGATTTCCATCCATTTTGCATAATTGCCATACTTTTAGATAATGGCTCACGAGTCTCATTGAATCGTGAGAGGAGGACGTTTTGCTAGCTAACCAGTTTTTTATCTGAACCCATAATTTGTGACTCAACTTGGCTTGTTTTTCTACATAATCTACAATAGGGGAATATGCATATATTTTCTTTTTTTATTTCGATACGGGATGTTAAAGTACTATAAAATAATGACAAAAAGCGAAAACAAGCCTTAATCGGCCAAAAAAAAAAAAGTTATAACCATTTAAACTTTTGTTTCTATCTCTTTCTAGATAAACGGAATTTAGTATGGATTTTGTACGTCGATGCAGCGTTTGACGTCATTCGCTGTATCGGATCTCTCTGTCTAATCAGCAGTTTCAAATGCTTATAACTTAGTATTTTTTATAGATATTAAAAAAATAATTTCACTTTGCTATTTCTGATGTTATTACGCTTTGTTTAGAGTGATAAAAAAAAACATGCATATACCCTGCCCTATATTACTTAGGTAAGTCTTTAAAGAGGGGCCTTACAAAATGAAACTTCAGATATTCCTTTAAAATAACATAACATCATGCCTGTAATTCCCGAGGTGTTAGGCAGAGGTTTGCCTATTTGGTACACCCATATTTCACCAGTTATGTTTAAGTCCAGTCATAGGGGGCAAGCGTATTTCCATCAACCGGGCACAAATCCAGTAACCGTAGCCGCTACTGAGAAATTCCTGTTGTAAAAATCACATATTAAATCTCACCACTCGGCTGTCAAGTTATCAAACTATGCGAAGTCGCCATTGTTTAACTATTGTGTCTACTACACTAACAAATGAAGGTTTATGGACAGGTTACTCAAATCTGTGTGGTTCTTTCTCCAAAAGAACATCTCAGACACTAATCTGCATAGTCCTCATGTGAATTGAGCAAGATTATGTCTGGACTTCAAAAGAGACTAGGACCTCTTAGTTTGTATCGGCTGGTTCTTCTCATAGTTAGGTACGAAACAACGGCCCCATCTTGTTTTAAAAAAAGACGTGTAAAAGGGTTTGTAAAAACCTACTTGCAAAATAAACATTATTTATCATATCATTTAGTCCGACCCAGGGACCGAATCCAGGACTTCATGCTCAACGATTGCGACGACTAGGCCTGCCTAGGGCCTAGGACCTAATATAATATATCACATAAAGCCTACATAAGATCTGTCCTATATTGGTTCTATAGAAATAGTTATTAAGTTTGATGGTCTGTTTTAGAAAAGCCATGAATTTTATTTATCCGAAACCCGAATATCTGACCACACTCTGTAAGACTACATCAGCCCATAACGTCCACTGCTGGACATAAGCCTCTCCCATGATGGGAGGAATTTGCCGTAATCTCCACGCTTGGCAGATGGATTGGAGATCGCATTGATGAAAGACCAACAGAAAACGCTGCTGCTTCTGGTCTACGGAGGCGCAAGGTGTTCTGCCTCAGACATTAGTCGCCTTTTATACGACACCCGTGAGTGTAATGGGTTGGTTCTATTCTATTCTGCCGGATACCACACGGCCACACTCTGTACAAGCGCCAAATATTCGGCAAAAACCTACGTGTACATACAAAAATCCTACACCACGAATAGAGACTATGTTTTCGACACAATTTCGACCCTGTGAACAGGAATTCAATGATCACTGTGTTGTAAAATGTAACCAGCCATAACTCCCCGAAGACTCCATGAATGCCATTCATCCTGCTGATTAAACCTGTATGCAGTAAAACTACATATATCGTCGTTTCGTTTTATTGTTAGCTATGAGCTGATGTGGGAGAGAGACCAAGTTTGCAGTTGGTTTATGACGGAAATACCGTGATATAGCTTACTTTGAGTATATCCATTTAATTGATGACTGTTGATGATGATGAATTTATGTAAATACCTATGTATAACTGCTACGTCATCAAAGTACCTTGTTACCGACTACATAGTTATATCGGGCTTCCAGTTTAACCGGATGCAGCTGAATACCAGTATTATATAGGAAAAATCGACTGCACATCTCTTCAAAACTTAGTTACTCGGTAAATCGATAGCCTACGGCAAAACTGGTATCCGTTATGACTGTCAAAGATTTAGCAACATTTTTTCCGAGGCACAGAGGAAACTCGATATGTACCAATCACTTGGTAACTCACCCATCCATGGATTCAAGCATTGCTTAACCTTGAAAATTTATCCGTGCGGCTTTTGCATTAAGGCACTTGGCTTGTTTCGCGCTTACAGCCTTTACTTGAAATTTTAGAACTTTCGTTTCACTTACCTACTCGCAAGGTATTAGGTAAAATAATTAAAAAACACTCTTCTATCAAAACAATAAGTAATCGTTATTATTCAGAGCCTCCAACAAAACACGTCCGTCATTCAGCAAAGTCTCAAGAATAATGAAGATTGACGACAACGACGCGTAGTCGCGTAGCTTTTAGGTTATTTGCTACGAAGCTACGATGGCGTAGCGTATGACTTCACCGCGTCTGCTGCGCCGTAGCAACTGCTCTGAGAAATAAAAGGCTTGTGGTTTATTTTTCTTTAATGGTCCATTGCAGTACCCTTGGCCATTCAGTAAAGAATATGAAAAAACACTGTTTTAAGCTTTCACGGTCTTTATCTAAACTTTAAAAAGTAAGCAGGGGGAGTAATATAAGTGTATACGAAAAAAATCTATCTTAAAAAAAATCATCTGCAGATGTAGGGCCTGCATAAGGATGGGGGGTCATTTTACATTTTTTTGCTTCAGTATTTTTTTTGCCTTGTCCACATTAATAGCAATAATTCACTATTTAAGGCAGATATAATTATGAATTGTGCCATTATCAATCTACATATCAAGTATGTAGATTGATAATAATGGTACCGACATTTTTTTTAAATTACTGGTCACTCATGTATGCAACTATGCATACATGTTCTTTTTTTACCCAAGATGTTTAAACTTTGTTTTAAAATTACTTCATACCTACTAATATTTTCCAAAATAAATGAACTTGCTTACAGAGGTACATGATAGTTTTTTTTTTGTTTTTCTAAATGGCCATAAGTTCTACTATAAGCCATTTCAAGGTTATATATCCATTAATTACCGGACACCCTGTATATATCTGCCAATGAAGACAGGAAAACATCAACAAAACAGACTTGACGATTCGTGATTTATTCGAAGATCAAAAGTCATTATAAACATGTTTCTAAAGCAGGTGCTTTGTTGGCGCGCAAAAACTACAGGAAAAACTTATAAAATGGCGCGTTTGTACAAGTTAAAAAAATATATAACAACTTATTCCACAACTCAATATTAAAACTGTAAAAAACTATCTATTTTTTATGGTATTCAGAATCAGTATCCATTAATACTAAGCGTCCTGTTTTAATTTACATAAATTCACATTGTTATGGTATAAAAAATACTCAACGCATTTATTTATTTTAAACTAGCGGACGTCCCGCGGTTTCACCCGCGTAGTTCCCGTTCCAGTGGGAGTACGGGGATAAAATATAGCCTATGTTACTCGTGGATAATGTAGCTTTCAAATGGTGAAAGAATTTTTTAAATCGGTCCAGTAGTTTTTGAGCCTATTCATTACAACCAAACAAACAACCAAACAAACAAAGTTTTCCTCTTTATAATATTAGTATAGACTAGCGACCCCACACCACACTGTTTTATCGTATGAAAGCATTTTAAAATTAAATATTAATGATTTACATGCATTAACTTTCCAGAAAACAAAAACTTCATTTAAATAAAAATCAATTAAAAAAATAAAATGAGACAGAATTAGAATTAAAAATAACAACATTAACAAATTAACACTATGGTAGATGTTAGAATAAAAAATTAAAACATTTTTCTCAGCGATATTATAAAAGTAAACGCAAAACAATGGTGTCGATTCTGTTGTGCACAAACTAAACTTAATTTAAGCTATTGCTATCTTTTACTAAAAGGCAGAGCGAGAAAAGGACGGCTATAGCTATGAACTAAGTTAGAGATGTCAAACTAGTTTATGCCTTGCACTTCACCGTGTTTTTATTCGACACTCGACATGTTTTTACAGGCACCCTTAATTTGTATGGAAATATTAATTCTAACTAAATTTGACAGCTCTAAATTACGTCCGTCTCTTTTTCGTTTTATTAGAGAGAAAAAGATAGCAATAGCCTAAATTAAGTTTAGTTTGTGCACAATAGAATCGACACCAATTATCTATACAACTATGATAGCATAGTCAGACAAGACAGCGATACCAAATAACCTGTCTGATGCGAAACCGCTTTGCCATGACGGTCAATTAAACAGGTATCAACATAAATTATTGCCAAATTTATATGAATTTAATTACTGGCATTTATCAACTGCTTTACAATTTAATTGGCTACACAACGGTCACAAACTGGATTAAAGGATTCTTGTTACAAGCAAAACACTTAAAAAAAATATTGTCAGCAAAAACAATAATGCAGTACAGTCCATCACCACAGATTATCTCCACAGATTATTTTCGTCCAATTTCCATCCTTCCCTTTTTATCCAAAGTAATCGAGGCCTGTGTACACAAGCAATTCTCCCACTTCATTCACAAAAACTCCCTCATCAGTCCATTCCAATCCGGGTTCAGGCCCGGGCACAGTACCGTTTCTGCTCTCCTCAAAGTGACTGACGATATAAGGCGAGGAATGGAAGACACTAAAGTTACGGTCTTAGTGTTGATCGATTTCTCAAATGCTTTCAATACCGTCAGTCACGAAGTCCTTTTATCAATCCTCTCCTATCACATGGTCTCTCTCGGGGCGTTGGAATGGTTTTCTTCCTATCTTCAGGGGCGTCAGCAGTCAGTTCTTGCTGGTGAGTCTAACTCCAGCTGGTGTAATCTTGAAACTGGCGTCCCTCAAGGCGGTATTTTATCTCCACTTTTGTTTTCTATTTTTATTGATCTCATAACTACCGAGCTTCAGTGTGCGTATCATCTCTACGCTGATGACTTACAGCTATACTGTCAGGCAAGTGTTGACAGCTTATATGGGGCGGTCGAGGAGCTAAATCGGGATTTACGGGTAGTTAAAAACTGGTCTGATCGTTTCGGTGTGGCGGTTAACCCAACCAAGTGCCAGGCTATTATAGTAGGGAGCCCCCATAGCATGAGAAAGCTGAGTGGTTTAACGGTGCCACCGGTTATCTTTGACGGTACAGTAATTCCGTTTAGTTCTGACGTCAAGGATCTGGGTTTGCACGTAGACACTTGCCTTGACTGGCGTAAGCAGGTTGCGATTGTGAGCAAGAAAGTCACTGGAACGTTGCGGTCACTCTACCGGCTGAAAAATATTCTCCCATCACACATTAAGGCAATGCTTGTGCAGTCCCTAATCTTCCCCATGATTGACTATGGTGATGTGTGCTACTATGACCTGAATGCAGAACTCCTCAATAAACTTGACCGACTTCTTAATAACTGCATTCGATTCGTCTTTAATCTCCGCAAGTATGATCATGTTTCTGCACATCGTTTGCTGTTAAGGTGGTTACCCATCCGGCAGCGCAGAGCATTGAGGGCTTTGACAACTCTGTTTTCTCTTCTTCACAAACCCACTTCTCCTTCTTATCTCACTACTCATTTTCAATATTTATGCTCTGCGCACAGCAAAAACCTTCGTTCCTCTAATAACTGTCTTCTACGCTGTCCTTCTCACCGATCTGGCTTTATTAAATCTTCCTTCTTTGTCCAGGCGGTCTTCCTGTGGAATGCGCTCCCCCAGAGTATTAGGACGTTGACTAGTCGTTTCACTTTCAGAGTGAAGGCTCGAGAGTATATTCACAAGAAGTTGGCAGATTTGTCTCAAAACTAAGTTGTTATAGTTTTTCTTGTTTATCTCTCTTAACTTTATATATTTTGTTATATGTATGTATATATGTATTTATTCTTATAAGTTTTAGCTATATATATTTTCTAGTCTTTTTTTTCTGTTATTGCACCTACTTTGTATTATCTCTGCATCACCCTAAGGTAGACTGGTAGAAAATGCCCAAGGCATTAAGTCCGCCTTTGTACAGTTTTTTTTGCTTGTGCATAAAGTTTTTATAAAAAAAAAAAAAAAAAAAAATATCACGTCCATACGTCACACGAAATACGCCTCTACTGCAATAGAATAAAGACGTAAAAGTCGCAAGCTGCGGCTCTTGCGTTCTTGAATGTGCGCTTGTCAGTACTTACAAAAGGAAGAGATGAACAACGAGTTGCGCAGACGCACCGTAATTACGGATCGATGTTGCAACGATGCACCGACCAATGGCATCGCTCAGCGGTCATTACCAAGGAGTATAGAGATGGGACATGTCTTTTTACAACATTTTCTGTATAAGTTGGAATAAGTAAAAAGTGAAATAGTTGGAGCCAGTTAAGATGAGAATAGCGGTCATTGCTCTTTCCATAATAAGTATCTCTTCGTACAAACCAAAACAAATAAACCATGTATCGTTAAAATCAGTTTTTTTAGGTTCCGTTCCTTGCATTATCATACTAACTCCTAGCGCCATCTATCCAGCGACTAGGGAAGAGCTAAAACGAAAATCTCTCATTGAGTGGCTGTATAGAAGTTGAAACATGGCTCAATAGAAAAATGTGAAAATAGAACTAGTTATTTTATGATTTGACAGCTGTCAGTTCAAAACGATTCTCCCTAGGGCTGAAAAGTATTACTATCAACCCGCTCCTCAGGCAACTGCAGACCTACTTTCCAAGTATGAGTAATGAAAAAAAAATTCCACATACACAACTTATAAAAAGTTCAAATCGGTTTCATGCCTAAAGTCGGAGGTGAGTGTTTGTTTTTTTTAATTTCGGCAAAGCAATATGCGTCATTACGGCGTAAACATTTTTTTTATATGCAAATTGTGTTTATAAATAGAATATTCTAAATAAACATGATTATTTAAAACTAATATTTACTTTTATAAATAAATTAAGATTTATTTGTGTTCTAAATTAAAATCTATACTAATATTATAAAGAGGTAACATTTGTTTGTAAGTTTGTATGTTTGTAAGTTTGTATGTAGGGGGTAATCTCCGGAAGTAATGAACTAATTTTTAAAATTGTTTCACTGGTAGAAAGCTACATTATTCGTGAGTGCTATAGACTATATTTTATTCCCGTACTCCCATGGGAACGGGAACTACGCGGGTGAAACCGCGGGACGTCAGCTAGTATACAATAAAAAACGATTTTTATATTAGACTGTTTAACGGCTTCATACCTTTGCTTCTCCTTCAACTTGGCGAAAGCAAAGCGCGGAAAAAAAAAGTAAATTAAAATCTCTTATTTCATGACAAAAATATTTTTCAATCGTTATTTTATTTTATTTCTTCAAAAGTATATTGAAAAACGTCGTTTGATGCACCTGGACATTTGTTATTACAGTTCTTGGCTCATGAAAAGTCCAAATTGGTTCAATGCCCATAGTCTGAGGTGAATGTTTTTTTTTTCATTTTTGCAAAGCACTACGTGTCTAGGCATACACATTTTTGAATATTCAAATTGTGTTTATAAATAGAATATCCATAGATAAACATGATTATTAAAAACTAATAGTTACTTGTATACACAAATTCACATTTATTTGTGTTCTGAATTCAAAAATATAAAATAAATCTATTTTTTATATCAGACTGTTTAACGGCTTCATACCATTGCCTCTCCTTCAACCTGGCGAAACCAAAGCGCGAAAAAAAAAAGAAAATTAAAATCATAGTTTCCTATTTCGTGACAAAAATATTTTTCGTTATTTTATTTTATTTCTTCAAAAGTGTATTGAAAAACGTCGTTTGATACACGTGGACATTTGTTATTGCAATTCTCGGCTCAAAAACACCCTCGCCTACGGCTCGGGTGTTATAATTCCGCCTCGAATGCAATAACAAACTTTCTCCACTTGTATCAAAATGTACTATTCTAATACACAAACACAACAACATATTATTATAATTTAGGAAATTATCTACAATACATTCCGGACTCCGGTAATGTTATGATTGACAATTATATTTTTTGAGAAATTCAGATGGGAATAAAAGGTATGTGAAATAAGCCATTTTTTCAAAATATTTTTAGAATTTTCTGTACGGAAGATCAGTAATAAAATTAGGTAGAGAGTTCAAGATGAGTGGAGCCATATATACACAATTACGTCTAAATAATTCAATCCTAGGTATAGGCATGGTAAGTAGATACTGTGTAACTGTACGTTTATTAATAACTTTCTCCACTTGTATCAAAAATAAACTAGGTATTAGGGTTCCGCATTATGCACTGAATAGCAACCGTTTCAGCTACGGTATCCCTATCACCCTGCATATATTATTAATATTGTTTAGTCCACATACAACCCGACAGTGACCTGAAAATGAACCGAGAAAAAGATGAAACTAGTAAGTTAAAGTAAGTTTTTTTCAATACACTTCCTCGAAAACTGGTCCCTAACGCACTACGATTAGGTACAACATGCAATGTATTTCACACGCGTGCGATTTTCTCCACTTTCCCGCACGTGTGCGGGAATGAAAATTGCCACAGATAACTATACCTATACTAAGTCCAAATTGGTTCAATGCCGATAGTCTGAGGTGAATGTTTTTTTTTTTTAATTTCGGTAAAGCACTACGCGTCTTTATGGCATAAATATTTTTTGAATATTCAAATTGTGTTTATAAATAGAATATCATAGATAAACATGATTATTAAAAACTAATAGTTACTTTTATACACAAATTAACATTTATTTGTGTTCTTAATTCAAAAAAATAAAATAAATCTATTTTTTTATATTAGGCTGTTTAACGGCTTCATACCTTTGCCTCTCCTTCAAACTGCCGAAACCAAACCGCGAAATAAAAAGAAAATGAAAATCATAGTTTCGTGATCATAGTTTCGTGGTTCGTGACAAAAATATTTTCGTTATTTTATTTTATTTCTTCAAAAGTGTATTGAAAAACGTCGTTTGATACACGTGGACATTTGTTATTGCAATTCTGGGCTCAAAAACACCCTCGCCTACGGCTCGTGTGTTATAATTCCGCCTCGAATACAATAACAAACTTTCTCCACTTGTATCAAAATGTACTATTTTCATTACTAGCGAAAACTCACACACACTTCACCCATTGCACTACACTATTTTTGTTTTTTAAATTCACACATACTCAGACAAATTAACATAACTAGTATTATGAGAGCATATTATGAGCATTAACAACATTATAAACAAGTTCCGTTTTTGTGTTATTTCAAGTATCAGTGAGGGTCAGAAGTCGTAGCTGGTAGGTTAATATAGCTTGCGTTCTTGTTATTAAACATTGATATGATCTCAAGGTCACCAATGGAGACTGTGTTTGTGGGTAGGCTTATGACGTCATATTATTAACGTTAATTAATTTTACCCAGTAAGTCACATTCTTTGATAACATGACCCCGCGTGCTAACCAAAGCGACTGACGCGTTGCACGAATATACGCGGTCATGCCACTCATTTATTTATTGTTTTTTTTTTTTACAACTACCTACAGTATTTCACAGTATTTATGTCTTGTGACTGGGACTGTAGCTACATTTAATTTTCATCTTTGTTTCGACAATTCAAAAGTGCCTGTAACTTACTTGAAATAAATGCTTTATGATAAATGATGTTTATTTTGCAAGTAGGTTTTTACAAACACTTTGACACGTCATTTTTTAAAACTAGATGGGGCCGGTGTTTCGTACCTGACTACTCTGAGAAGAAACAGCCGAAACAAACTCAGAGGTCATAGTCTCTTTTAAAGTCCAGACAATCTTGCTCAATTCACATGAGGACTATGCAGATTAGTGTCTGATATGGTCTTTTGAAGAAAGAACCATACAGTTTTGAGTGGACCTGTCCAGTCAGTGCAAGCATTTGTCAGTTAACGTGTAGCTCGACTTATAACTCAAGGAGCTCAACGAAACGACGAACAATACCAAAGAAAGGACATTTGGGTAGGTCGCTTAGAGTACTCTAAACTGTCAGACAGTTGTGGGAAAAAATAAACAAAAAAAATAAATGTGACCCACATGGTCCCCACATTCACAATAATCATATAAAATTCATAACAAGTTCTATTCAAAAAGAATGTAAATAAAAATCACAAAAATCATTAAAAGGCAAAATGATGATAAAAAAAAAGTAAAATACTTAACAAAATAAGTATTCATGTCAAATCAGTAAATGTCAAATAAAAAAATAATAGAGTAAAAAATAATAAAATACATGTCAAAACATTAAATGTCAGAGTGTATAAAAAATAATAAAATACATGTCAAAACATTAAATGTCAGAGTGTATAAAAAAAGGAAAAGAAAAAATAAAAAAAGGTAAAGAAAGGAATAAATAATAAACAAGCGAAATCCGAAGCTTCGACATTCACAGAGCAAATTTCATTGGAGCAGCTTAATCCCAAGCCTTTTTATCTTTGAGATAGTGATTAACATGATACAGGCACAGCTTCCGTTTTATAAACGATTTGAATTTATTTAGGCTTAGTGCTTGAATTTGGCTCGGAAGTTTATTGTAAAAACGTATACATTGGCATCTAAACGTACCCCCTATTTTTTTGAGCCTCGTTGCAGGAACAACAAATTTGTGTTTGTTCCTCGTATTTATGTTGTGGATATCACTGTATTTCTTAAACAAATTAATATTTTTGTGTGTGTACAAAAGGTTTTCATAAATAAACTGAGAAGGGACAGTAAGAACATTAATCTCTTTAAATTTTTCTCTGAGGGAGTATCTGGGACTTAATTTATAAATTGAACAAATTGCCCTTTTTTGCAAAACAAATATTGTCTGAATATCGGCGGCATTGCCCCACAAGAGAATACCGTACGACATCACGCTATGGAAATAACTAAAGTAAACTAAACGGGCTGTCTCTAAATTTGTCTAATATTAATAAATGATAAAATAATAAATGTCTTTGATTTTGATTTTGAATATATTTTTTAGTCATGCATGTTTACATTGTCTACAATTCAATTGCATAAAAATGACAAGTGAAAGTGCGGAGTCTCCTAATACAAGCAATTCCTTGCTTAAAAGGTGATCTCCAATAATATTGTATCGAAATGACTATTGTAATTTGAAATAAACATTTTTTTTTTTGAAATCGGACAGCGATCTCTACCTAGGATCGCCGAGCAAAATGATCGCGACGATCGCTTTGTTTAGGATGCAGCCATAGGCAGCGGCGAAGCACAGTATGTTATCAAGTTCTAATGTGCACCACAAGGTGTGCAAAATGTAAAGCAACAATTGCGCACGCGCATTTCGCAATATTAATTTGATGCTTTTTATATTTTATAGATATTTTCGGCTGTTTCCAATGTGTACGGGGCTTTACCCACTAAAGTAGAGTACTTAATAATATTAAATGTCATCCTGAAATCAAAACCTTTAAATAAATGTGTATGTAAGTATATAAACACGTGTCTTCAGCCAAGATACTTATCTCTGTTTTTATTTATTGTTACCAGTGTTAGTTTCTAACACAATAAAATACTTATAATAATACTTAAATTCTTCTATAACCGAACTTACAAAAACACATAGTTATAGTTAGTTATATACATAGTTAATTTACTCGTTATATATTTATTTGTAACCATTTATTTATACATTTTGTTGAAACTGTTTTCCGTTACTTACCTACCCCTTCAAGGTTCATTGGAAGATCAGCGTCAGACAGCATCACCTGTCTGGCATAAATGCTGCAATGGACCTTTTTGGCGCAGCCGTGAGGCACACAGCATATTCTATGTTTTCCTCCTTATTTTGTAACTTTTTTTTTATATATGTGTGTGTGCTTTAATAACTGACGTCAAATAAATATTTTTCTTTCTTTCTTTCTTTCTTTCTTCAGTGTACCTACGTAGGTACTACATTATAGAAACAGGAAAATAAACACCAGTAAATACCTAATTACTAATAGGAAACCATAATAGTTCCTCTGGATGATCTAAGAAGGATTTATGGTATTGCATCTGTGACGACTGACACAGATGCAATGCAGTCAACTCATCATCTGCCTAGCCTTTTCCCAATTAGGTTGGGGTCGGCTTCCAGTTTTACCGGATGCAGCTGAATACCAATATTTTACATGGAGCGACTGCCTATCTGACCTCCACAACCCAGTTAGTACCGGTCAACGCTAGAGTTACGTGCCGCGACCTGTACACAATAAGAAGTTTTATGTCGATAGCCCTACGGAAACCAAGAGGTACGTAGATAATCTGGTTAAATTTCATACAAACAGGGTGCCAGGGTATTGTGGCACAGCTTGGGCGACGCATGACAAGCGATGGACTGCGATGAGCTGAAATGATTGATTAAAATTCATACAAATTCCCTATTAATTGCGCCTATCTATTACCCTTCTACTGTGAAACTGATGATAACTTTAAGCAAATAATAATAGCCATTATAACGTCCCTAAGACCCGGAATCCACCAAAGCAAAGACGAACGAACGCGAAGAGGAGATGAGATGTGCATTGCTCACCGCACGCCACTCACAGCACACAGCTCACAGCCGTTTAGGCGCAGAATGTCCAATTCGCAAAATGTCCAATTCGCAAAATGTCCAATTCGCAAAATGTCCATTTCGCAAAATGTCCAATTCGCAAAATATCCAATTTGTACTCACCGCACGCACGCCGCACATGTCTCTTCTCGTCTTCGCTGTCTGCTTGGCCACCGAGTGCGGAGGCTGGCCTAAACAATTACGAGTCAATCTCCTATCCCCTCTGCTCAACGATTTCCACTAAAATTAAGCGGAAACTAGAAGTGTAAATAACGAAATTCTATTGGTGGTTTATACAACACATCTCGTCTGCTCTCGTCTCGTTTCCGCTTCAGAGGAGTCCGGCCCTAACCCCCTAGTAACGTAAATCTCGAAACAACAAGAAACCAAAATGATTTATTTCCCAACTTCAAAATTCAAAATGTTGACATCACTACAAAGCCAGTGGAGCGACCTATAACTAGCCCGTCAGGTTGCACACTTAAACCTGATTCTACCATTATTATATACACACACATATACATCAAATACATGATACACAACATACATACTCAAAGCCAAATGATACAGTAGTGTTCATACTCTTACACAGGACAGACTGCATGAATATTAAAAATAGAATTATTTAATTAACAATATTTTGAGAAGAAGTCATCATCTAGTCAAGAACTATAAGTGAAAGGATTTTTGCGGAAGTGTTGTGTGTTTGATATTATCCAGCGGTTGAGGTCGATTTCATTTAAAGGTATCAGGTTTTTTGTTATTACTTATAATAATTCCATCATATATGAGACCACAGATATTATTTATTCTGAAAATAAATAACAAAAAGAATTCACGATGACGCCGACGTCGGTATTTAATATTATTACTTCTTAAAGTAATAATGTTAAAAAATGTCGTCGTGAATTTGTTCAGAAGTTAAATAATCCGTAATAATAATCTGTGGTATCTTTGTGAAGGAGTCCACCTACATTGTTTATTACTTTATGTTGTCCATGTAATGTTTTGTATATATATATATATATATATATATATATTGTTGGAAATCCTAAAATAAATTAACAAAGCCAATAATAGAGTCACTGCCGCTCCAATGCATTCTGAAAAGGGTCGAAGATGTACTGTACCTATCTCAGATACGATTAATTATATTATGTTCATTCGCAACAGGTTACAATCAATATATTCACATTAAAAATTACATGCCCAATTGCACAAATCGGCGAATCTCACGGCTTCACTTATGAAACCGAAAGTAAACTAAAAAAAACCTAAATGTTACCAAAATGTTTTAATTCTGTTAAACGTTAAACACATCTACTGATATTTTGTGATCAATCCAACAACAATTTTTCAACCCGGAAAACGATTTTACACGAAAACAATATCGTGTAGGTACAGTACCTACATATAAATAAAAAAACAAATTACAAAATGCATAAGCTTGTAGGTTATAAAAAACAGAGTCTTATATGCAGACAATATAAAAGAACATAATGATAAATAATGCGTCATCGACACTTATAATAATGTTATTAGTCCAATAACACAACAAATTATTCAAGATCTCTCGTATCGAATCGAAAATACGTACCTAGCTTCTGCCATAACCATAAACTTTAAGAGTATTCCATAAACTTTAAGACTGGTTTTACCATTAGTTGGGACTTGTATCCCTGGTAACCTGTCTAAGTAAGCTATTTATAACTCTTTACATCAACACGCTCTCTTGTCCTGGCTGGAGACCTTCAAGGCGCCCACAGGATAGTTCGGTTAAACAGACGACAACCTCCTAGTTTGATCTGCGAGATGCCATCACAAAAAGAAAATAAAAGAAAATAAATCAAATCACTTTTTATACTACAAATGCCACTTACGGGATATCTTTCGTGATTATGGTTTATTTTCGCGGGTTAACCCGCGATCATGGCGCTTGCAACAGCGTCGAAATATCGGGAGCTCAAAAATAAACAATAATCACGGAAGATATCCCGTAAGTGGCATTTGTAGTATAGTTATGAACCGTGAAAGCTTAAAACAGTGTTTAAATCTCTTTTTATTTGTTAACTTTACAGAAATACAGATCTTATAATTGATAAAACCGAGCGCTATGTTATGCCAGTAGCTGGCTTACAATTAAGGTGAGCATCTAGCTCAAGATCCTTTAGGGCGGATTCGACCAAACTTGGATAAGTCTTTTCCTGGGAATAAAATAACTAATTACTCTAGAGTTGTAGAACTTTTCGTTTTACCAAATGTTAATCTCCCGGTATAATTATAGGTCCGAGAGTAAATCGCTATACCGCCAAAATACACCGAGTAAACAAGTTATCACAGAGTAATATAATGGCGGCCGCTGCATTCTACCATCTGTTTTCGTATGCTTTGTTGAAAAAGTTCATTGTCTGTTGTTCACTGGTTGAGCGCATGTTGATAATTTCTTGTAGTTTCGTTATTTGTAATTTGTAAGGATATTTTAATAATGCAACGTTTACGAAATATGATCGAAGATTCTGACAGTGATGAGGAATACATTCCAAGGCGTCCGCGATGGATTAAAGAAAGAAACAGTTAACCAATTTACTTAAAGGCAACCAATTTGGGCTACGTTTCCTTTTTAATTCAGACATAATATTATTTATTTATTTTTAAATACCAGATAAGTCGTCTTTCTTTCGAGTTTTGTATTAATAATACAAAACCCGAAAGAAAGACGACTTGTCTCAATGACAAGTATGACAACTCGTGTAAATAAATTTGACAGATAACTCCAATATAAACCGGCCAAATTATATGGACATTGACACCAGTATTGGCTACTCTACATTTGTGATGGAAAAACGCAAACGAAGTTAAATGAGAGTAAAACCAATGAGTAAAATTATAGAAGGGTTAGTTACTTTGATATAACATGGCATTTGGTCGAATCCGCCCTTAGGTACAAAAAGTCTACTTTACCAAAAATACCACTTTACCAAAATGACCACTTTACCAAAACGACTGTATCCCTAAAGGTCTACTTTCCATTACAATTTAATATTTCTAAGAAAAATATGTTTGAAATTCATGCTTATGTATTTAAAGAGCAAAAAAAAAAAAGAATAATTGAAAAAATTACATAATATTATTTTAACATATTTAAACATAGACTAGAGAAATACGCACAATTTATAGACAATAAAAGAAGAAGACAGAAGAAAAGTAGACGAAATCGACATTTGTGTTTCTGATTTGATCAAAAATGGCAGGAGGAGGATGGAACTTGATCAAATTATAAGGAAAAATATGTATCAAAATCGTCTGATATCGTCTGGTTTATTTCTCGAAAACAACATTTGGCAAATACAGAAATTGCAATTAGCTATTACGAGGGTAGAATTTTAGACCAACAAGAATAGGTTGTGCTATAAAGCCGATATAACAATCCGATATTAGTTTATTTAATTTTATCTGTATATGTGTATTAGTATGTACTACTTAAGTTTGTTTATCAATTTAATTTAACAAAATGGTATTTTTCTTATTTATTTTTTTGTACTCTATCACAATGCTGTCCTATTTAACCCAAAGGTTGACTGGTAGAGAATGCCTTGTGGCATTAAGTCCGCCTATGTACCACTATTGTACATGAAGTTTAAATAAATAAATATCAGACGCTTCACTTGATTGAACTGGAGTGAACAGAAATAAAAGCGTCCGCGAACGGTTTTAGTCATTTTTCAGTAGACGCAGTAGTCTTTTGTACACGGTTAATGGCAAGTTGCCATCGAAGGAACAACTTAGATGTGGCTGGAACAAGAACATGGAGATTGGCACAGGGAAAAAAAGGCCTATACCCAGCAATGCATGAATTCAGGCTGTGGATGGAATCAAAAATCAAAATCAAAGCATTTATTTCAAGAAGGCCATTTACAGGCACTTTTAATGTCGAAACAAAGATTAAAATTAAATGTAGCTACAGTCCCAGTCATAAGACATAAAAACTGTGAAAGTACTGTAGTTGCCCATTCCCTAGCGTAGATCTCTATGGAGAAGAACGGGCAAGAAACTTCATGGACACTCTTTTAAATCAAAATATTGTTACAAAATCTTGGTCACATCATTCATGTTGAGATGTTATATTATGTGAGAACAATGTAGCAAGATGTGCACGTTAAAAGTGTTCACAGTAAAACCAAAACAATAAAATACAATTCAAAAAACCAAAATAACCCGATGATGAATGATTATGATAGTAATAGGCTCTCGCCTATCACATGGAACTTAATGATAACTGTAGAAATGAGGACGTACACCTCTGCCTAAGGTCTGTTAAGTATAAAGGGCGTAAAACACCTCTTAACGAAAACGAAAGGCACTTATTCTCCTCGTCATTGAGATCATTTTTTTTTCTACACCGTACCTGGGAACCTTCTAAAATACAAGTTTTTAATGTAAGATTTTACTTTAAACACCTCCACGACCCCCGTACTATTCAATCCATCCATCAGCACAATGTTTTGAGTGCGTTACATTGAGTTCTACCACAAAACATGATTTTTGACCCAAAAAAAAGTCGTTTCCCTGCAATAATTTTTGCGAAAAGTTACTTAGTTTGATGTACAGAATGCTTGGTTGACGGCTTCGTGATGAGGTCTTTTACACCCTGTATCTAGGTTTAATCCCAACAACTAACGATCTCAAATAGGGTAGTTTCCACCATCAATGAATTGCGAATCTATTTAGTCCGTCAGTTAGAGCATTGTAAAATAATGGACACGTATATTTTGTTTTTGTAAATCAATGAATAAAACGCATCAAAACTCAGGAGTGGGGGCTCGTGACGTCAGAACGCACTAAAAATTATACCACGGCGTGATGTATTGAGAATTTTGAAAGCGTCGTATCTTCGTCAATTTTGGTTTAAGTACGTAACAAAAGAAAAAATACGGGTCAAATATTTTTTGATAATGTGACGGACGGAAAAAGTGACGAATAAATTAGAATTTTTCAGGACACAAGCCAATTTGTTTTTTATATCGCTGGACACACTAAGCAACGAGGCTTGTGTCGTGGACACCAGATAGTTGATATACTACATAGATACTTTTTGTTTGTAAATACATACTTATTATACTATATTAAGCTCGTTATACATATAAACATCCATGACTCGGAAACAAATTTTAATGTCCATGCTCATCACACGAACATTTGTCACTGGATTCGTTGTATTTGTACCGGGATTCGAACCCGGGACCCTAAGAACGTTAGGCAGCCTCACTACAGCTGCGGCATTCGGGTCGTCAAAATTGCCGTTAGCCTTTTTATATTTGGTTGCAAGAACACAATCCAAATGCATTCTATAACAGATTAAAAAAAAAGAAAACAAATTACCATTGAATCTGATTGCCCCAGTCAACCTTGCCTTACCTTTAACAATCTATATCTATACTTAATATCTACACTAATATTATAAAGAGGAAAGATTTGCATTTTTTTGTATGTAACGAATAATCATAAAAACTACTGGACCAATTTGAAAAATGTCGTGTCGTTGATTTACAACAACAACAACAATAGCCCATAACGTCCACTGCTGGACATAAGCCTCTCCCATGATGGGAGGAATTTGTCGTAATCTCCACGCTTGGCAGGCGGATTGGAGATCGCAGTGATGAAAGACTTAACAGAAAACGCTGCTGCCCATTCTCTGGTCTACTACGGAGGCGTTGATTTACATTGTTATTTATTTGCCACTGAACGCTATTGAACGCCGAAGACAGCCACTGCACCAGCCGTACATACAGTCGACTTTGACCTTGAGCTCTCCTAGCATTGTACGGTATTTCAATAGAATTCGAGGCCGTCTTATACTGGTTCTGTTTCCACTAACGTGCAGTCGCGATTTACCCCGTTGATCAGCATTTAGTTCCTTAAAATCTGGAAAGACCAGTTCTACACAGATTAGTTAATTGTTCTGCTTTATGCTTTTGTCGAAATAACAGTTTCTTTCGATAAGGAAAAAGTCCAATATCGCCTTTATTGCAGATTTTTATTTGATGCCAGTGGCTTGTCAGTACCCTGGGTGGCGAAGGTCAGGTAGACAGTCGCTCTACGTAAAGTACTAGTATTCAGCTACATCCGATTAGACCGGAAGCCGTTTCCAACATAATTGGGAAAAAGCTAAGCAGATGAGGATTGCCTTTCGATGTAGCGTCACATTATGTAACAAATCTACTTGATCCTATTAAAATAAAGGAATAAGTAGACTTATTCAATTACAATTTAATAGGCAAAAGATAAAAAATACAGCTAGTTATATAAAACCTACCTAGCACGCACTCTCTATAGTTTTGAAGTTCACGCACTTAGATGGATAAGAATGAGTTCACCTCTGAAGGAACGGGAACAGGCGTCAGGGTAGCAGGTCAATACCAGTGAGACGTCGAGGATCACCTTCAGGAAACCTCAGCTGGAAGGGCGTCGTGCAGATAGAGTCCAAAAGGTCAGCTCTGTAGTAGGGCAGCGTAGATTTCAGGGCCAGAATAGCTCAGCGTCAGGATAACTTCGCGAGACAAGTGGAAAGTCAGGCACGTAGTTAGTTTCCGAAGATCGGGAGTAATAGTCCCAGGTGGATCTTTAGCTGGATCCCCAGGGTAGTTTCAAGTATCTCAGCGAAAACCAAGCGGTTATCTGATGCTCATCTAATCAGATCCAAGAGTCCCTCTTCAGCCGTCCGTCAGCTCGTTTCTCCAAAGTAGTCTTCCTTTTTCAAATATCCTTTTTTCTAGTGTGGCCATCATCTCATCTGACAAGTGTAGTCGGCCAGGACATATCCATGAGTGCGTAAAGAATTTTATAATATAATTTAATATAAAGTTATTTAGTATACAATCGTAATAATCTACAAAATATAATGGTTAGACACATTGATAAAAATAATTTAAATTTTACAAACCAAAAAGTAAATATCATAGACTAAGGAGAAACTGAGAGTTTGACAATTTGACGCTTGACGTAAGTGTCACAACATGAAAATTTTAAGTTAATATTTTATTTCAGCTATTTTTAATATAAACAAATAAAAAGGATGATAAATAGTATTATGAATGGTGAATATGAAGCGTAAGTTTAGCATAATACCATAATTATTGAGATAAAATTCTTTTCAATACACTTCCTCGAAAACTGGTCCATAACCAATGATGTTATATATAATGTAAAATCTCATTGTCCATAACGTACTACGATTAGGTACAACATGCAATGTATTTCACACACGTGCGTTTTTTTCCATTTTCCCGAATGAAAATTGCCACAACTATACCTATACTTAGTCCAAATTGATTCAATGCCTGTAGTCAGTGTTGCCAGATGGAATCTGCAGAAATCAGTAGAAAAATTAAAGTTTTAGCAGTAGATCGAAGGAAAAATCAGTAGATTAAAAAAACCGGCCAAGTGCGAGTCGGACTCGCACACGAAGGGTTCCGTACCATTGACTATATTTAGTATTTGTTGTTATAGCGGCAACAGAAATACATCATCTGTGAAAATTTCAACTGTCTAGCTGTCACGGTTCATGAGATACAGCCTGGTGACAGACAGACGGACAGACAGCGAAGTCTTAGTAATAGGGTTCCGTTTTTACCCTTTGGGTACGGAACCCTAAAAAGTCATACCCACATGAGGTAAAAAAGACTTGAGCTTTAATAGAGTACATGACAAAAAAAATCTAATTAGTCCGTCAGATAGATTTCCAAAAAATATTGGACACGTATTTTTTCTTTTTTCACGTAAACAAAAATGAAGACGATACAGTGCGTCGAAAACTCGTGTGACGTCACATTTGAGTACATTTTTTACTCAAATGTGACGTCACAAGCCAAACTCATGATCTTTGACACGTTTTATCTTCGTCGATTTTTATTATTTCGATAAAACAAAGAACACGTATCCAGTATTTTTCGATACTTACTACGGTTGTTGAACAAATGTCATGTTATTTAGGCCTTTATGTCAGTTGACACGACACGTCGTCAATAACTAGATGATACGATCTGATTTGAAAAAAAAGCAGGTAGATTTCCAATCGAGGCAGTAGATAGTAGATTTTTTTTAAATCAGGTAGATCTACTGCTAAATCAGTAGATCTGGCATCACTGCCTGTAGTCTGAGGTAAATGTATTTTTTTTTATTTCGGCAAAGCAATACGCGTCTTTATGGCATAAATATTTTGAATATTAAAATTGTGTTTATAAATAGAATATCATAGATAAACATGATGATTAAAAACTAATAGTTATATTATACACAAATTAACATTTATTTGTGTTCTGAATTCAGAAATATAAAATGAATTTTATTATACCTTTGTCTCTCCTTCAACCTAGTGAAAGCAAAGCGCGGAAAAAAAAGAAAATTTAAATCATAGTTTCTTAGTTCGTGACAAAAATATTTTTCGTTATATTTTATTTTATTTCTTCAAAAGTGTATTGAAAAACGTCGTTTGATACACGTGGACATTTGTTATTGCAGTTCTCGGCTCAAAAACACCCTCGCCTACGGCTCGGGTGTTATAATTCCGCCTCGAATGCATACTAGCCAATGATATTATAAAGAAGATACGCCATGTTCATACTGAATGGCGTTCAGATATCGTTGCGAGTAATTTAAAACTACGACAGCGATAGATAATACGAAACGTATAAGATAGAAAGAGATAGCTAGCTATCAAAGTGCAACAATTGTATCACTTTGTCCTCAACAATTTGTGCGTGCTAGTGCGATATCTACCTCTTTTTACTATATAATATCATTGATACTAGCATATATCCTGAAGAATATAATATATTTTTGTGCTTTTGTTTATTGCTGTGAATCATGTGCTTTTTTGCATTATAAAACTAGCTCCTGTAGTCCCCTTAACTTATTTCACCACCGCATATTACACATTACTGTCGGACTGTGGGTGTACTAGGTACACCTTCAAGGATTAACAGGCGTAATATTTTATGTTATCACATCCTCGACCATAGCTCTCAAAACGGTGCTTAAAATATTCTCAGGAGACTGGCAACCCTGAGAAGAGGAGCTCTTAGCTAAATAATAACAGCCGCTCGGGTCAATCTTTAGGTTAAGCCGTGCTTGCCTAGGTTGTTCTGTGGATGGGTGGGGAGGAAACTCGGTATGTTAGGGTATACCGAGTTTCCTCCGTGCCTCGGAAAGCACGTTAAACTATTGGGCCCGCGTGTCATTAGTAGATCTTTGACAGTCGTTACTGGTAGTCAGTGGTCCAAAAAGTCTGACAACCAGTCTTACTAAGGGTACCAGTACGAGGAGTTGCCCGTGGTACAGTTGGCTAGTACAGTTGACCGGACAACGGGTAAATTTTTTTTTCCTTGGTACTGTTGACTGGACTACAAAAAAACATATTTTCCTTGGTACAGTTGACCGGACTATGGAAGTTTTTTATTGTTCCTTGGTACGGTTGACCGGACTATGGAAGAAAAAATTGTTCTCTGGTACAATTAACCGAACTATCGAAAAGTATTTTTTCCCTGGTACAGTCATAATTATTAGAAGAATAATTAATCACTAAATTATATCCAGATATAACTATAGGTGTTATTATTATTATGGAGAGCGGGGTGACCCTCGACCCCCACACTTCCCTTCCGGGGGTATACAGTCTCATAACCGAAGAACGTGGGTGATGCATTCGATATGCCGTCAACAATTTACGACCTTCGTATCCAAGGCGTCTAGTTCTGTTTGAGTCCATTTGAGTATGCCGAAAGAGTACATCAAAACCGGCATGACCCAACCGTTGAAGGCACGCACCTTATTGCCATCTGATAAAAGACTATAAAATACCTACTTTTTTTAGACGGGCAAAGAAGCGCTCCTTCAACGATTGCTTCATGTCAGCAACATCGACGCCCAGCGCTTCCGACATACCCGAATACTAATAGGTAACGGTTGCTGGGGGGATCGAAGAGTTATGGAATCCGAGAGCTGGGTTCCCACAGATTCCACAATCTCCCCTCGTTTTACATGCATGGCCGCACATTTGTCCACACCAAATTCCATCCTAATGGCGCTAGGTAATGAAAGTTTCAGTTACCTTCAGTAACTCCATCAGTCGCAAATCGTTGGGGCAAAGAGTTTTAGGTCATCCATGTAAAAGAGGTGAGATATAACCTGACCATCTTTCTACATTCGATAGCCTAGACCTGAATCCTAAGAGGATTCAAGACTAAGCAGAACCAAAGTGGATTCAAACTATCGCCCTGAAATATACCTCACTCTATCCTTATCGGGTCGCTATTCCTTTGAATTTGCCGACATCCTGGATAGCGAAGGACTGTCCTCCATTGCCCCATACACGACATCAGGAAGGTGCGCAGAGTTGCATCAACTTTATACAACTAGGCTCTAGCACCCTCATGAGCCATGTATGTGGCACCGAGTCATAGGCCTTCTTATAGTCTATCCAGCATGTCGACAGTTCCTTTCGGGAACGGCGAACCTGGTGACTAATGGCCATATCAGTGAGGAGTAGCTCTTTAGTACCATGAGACCCGTTTCTATGTCCATTCTGAGAAGCGGACATGACAGAATTGTCATCATCTATATGTTTGCTAATTTTAGTTCTCAAAATGGATGTAAGAACTTCATAGATTACTTATTATTTAATATTTCATAATTACTTATTATTATTAGTGCCGATCGTGCCGCTTTGGCGTCACCACGTATTGCGCGCGTTAGGTAATAAACATTTGTTTATTACCTAACGCGCATCACATACCGTCATTTTATCGCTGTTATTTAACAGCGATAAAATGACGGTATGTGATATTAAACTGTGCCGGAATTATACAGGAAGGGTAAAAAATACCAAGCACATCGCCTATCCTATCCATAGTTTGGTAAGTAATCAAAAAACTATATATTTCTGTTTTGTTTTTATGAACATAAAATTACGCCATATTTTATCAGTGTTGCCAGTTTCTTTTTTCATTCTCCCAACAGAACGTCATTTTTTGTGGGTAAATTAGTTGGTCTAGGGTTACGTTTATATTATTTAGTTGGTCTACTTTATTTATCGATTTTAAAAAAAGGTGGAGTTCATAAATTCGTATTGTCTTTCTATGATTTTGAGGTCGATTCCAAGTAAAACTTGTTATTATATTAGCTAGGTAATTATTTTACTTGATACCGACTTCATGTTCACATTTTAGTCATTATTAGCTGACCCGCGCAACATCGTCCTACTCTCTACCTACTCTCTACCTACTCCCTTCCTACCTACTACCTACCTACCACCTACCTATTACCTACCTACCTACCACCTACCTACCTACCACCTACCTACCTACCACCTACCTACCTACCACCTACCTACCTACCTACTACCTACCTACGACCTACCTACCTATTTCTCACCGTTTAAACCTTCCGTGAACTTCCACAAACAATTCAAGACCAAAAATAGCCAAATCGGTCCAGCCGTTTTCGAGTTTTAGAGCGACGAACGGCAATTCATTTATATATATATATATATATATTATTAATAACTGGCACTGATTAAAAGTATTAGATCGGTAATTTAACCTCTATTTTTATTCCTTGGATAAAAGTTATCCGACTAATGAATAATCAGCCCTTATCAAACATAATTATTGAATGAGTAGAATATGGTGATCAACATAACATCTTATTTTTTAGAATACCCAATAATCCTATTATCAGGAATCGATGGATAGATCGCATTCAAAATAGCCGCGGAGATGCCACGTGGAAACCAACAAAAACTAATGTAGTTTGAGAAATTACTGTAGAGAGAAAAAGATAGAAATATTCTAATTTTAGTTTAGTTTGTGAACAAGGGAATCGGCACAATTCTAATACTAATTTAATTAACTTATTTAAATAGTGTTTTTTTATTTATCGAAGAAAGTACATACTTAATAAAAATACACTACTAAAACTGAATAATACCTACTACATACATACACCTAAAACTTATCTTATTTAATTAAGTAGTCTATTATTTTTAATATGTGACTTATGGGAGAATTATTGTACTAGCTGGTAACATTATTCACGCACACAGAGACACAGTAGGGCAGTGTAAAACACCGCCTGCACGCACACAGGCTTGAAATTGTTGGCTCGTTTTTTACGTTTTGATTGTAGGGCGACGCTCCATCTAGACATTATATCGCACATGACAACATGTACAGTCATAACTCAAAATTAGACGTTTTGAGTAAAAGCGATTTGAAAGTTCAAAAAATCATAGAACCGAAACTATTGAAGTTACGTAAATGATTGAAAAGGAGAAAATATAATTTAGGGAATGCTTTTATCATTTAAATAATAAAAACGAAAAATATCTGTCATAAAGTATAATTTTTCTCTTGTTAAAAAAAAAGTTCGTAGTTATGACTCTATTTCCTGCGTTTAAATGAAAATTTTCGTTTTAAATCTCTCTTTCCTGTTCAAATCCACAAATTACAGTAAATTATCGTTGTATTAAATAAAATTGGACCATAGCGTTTCTTCTTTTTTAAAAGTTTACTAATTGCTCAATAGCAATTAGTAAACGTTTCCCTCCTTTTTTTCTTTGACTGAGATAATACAATTATTATCTCAGTCAAATTGTAATTAAAAACAGCAAAAAAAAATAATAATTTTCAAAAATATTAAGGTTTTATCTAGAAATAATTAAAATTGCGGCTATAATTAACCTTAAAGGTTCACTTAAGTTTCACCAAAACTCCATTGACAAATTTTCATTTAACAACCAACGTACAATTATTTCACAAACAACTTATTCCGCAAATATTTTATTTTAAAAACACTCGTTTTACAAACGTTTATTTGGCAAACACTTTTATCAAATGCATCTGATGATAATGAATCATTTATACATTTTTCATTTCTTAAATTAACATACATTTGGATAAATCACGTTTTTACAAAATAATTTACAGGCTAGTATTTTTTATAGGTAACTTTTTTAAGAAAAACTAGGAAATTAATAGGTTTTTCACAACATGCAAACTCCATGCACGCAGCAAACAAGCAGCAAGTATGCAGCAAGCATGCAGCAAGCAAGGAGCAAACAAGCAAGCAAGTAGCAAGCAAGCAGCAAACATGCAGCAAGCACGCAACAAGCAACCAGCAAGCATGCAGCAGGCATGGTTTCTGTAACAGCTCTGGCGCTGCGGGGCTCCGGCGGTCCCAAGTAGGCTTCTCATCGCAGAGGGTTTTAACGCTCACCACCGCAGCTTCGGCTTGCTGGCCGGCTGCGGCCGGCCAGCCTAAGCCGCGTTGGCGGCCGCTAAAGCCGCCTACTCCTCAGCTTGCGGGCCGCGTCGCCCCTCCGCGCCTACGAGGGCTTAAATTACACTCTAGGAGTAGGGCATAAAAGACTACGTGGAGTCGGTTCTGCAGCGATTCATTTCTGTCACTAAATTTGTGCTTATAGAAAACAAAATTCATTTATTTTCTCCTTTTTTAGAAATATCACAATTATTATGTGTAATTTCTTTATTCCAAACGTTGTTTTAGGAGATAAAATGTAAAAATAATTAACTGTTTGTCAAATAATACGATAAT
Source organism: Xestia xanthographa (assembly GCA_905147715.2). Lineage (NCBI taxonomy): Eukaryota > Metazoa > Arthropoda > Insecta > Lepidoptera > Noctuidae > Xestia > Xestia xanthographa. The sequence goes on along the minus strand of LR990660.1, from coordinate 5,676,344 downwards.
AAATAAAAGTTTGTCGGATAATTATTTTGCTAAGTGAATTATTTGGTAAACTTGTTGATGTATAATTAATAATGATGAAATGACAAAGTCTGGGTGCAGGTTTTGCATCAGCAGAACTGGAATGCCAACTTGAAGCTCTAGCTGATGGGACACCATTATCGTCATTAGCCATCACAGTGTCTATGGATGGTGTATACTTTTGAGTCGCCGAGGATCTTGTTATTTGTTTTTTGCTTATTTTTCTGACTCACTCGTTCTTTGACGACAGCACTGCTCCCATCACACAACCACTTTTTTCTTTTTATATTAACCTCCAAATTAAGAAAAACGTGCATGATAAGTTCATCCCCTGTAGTCAAAGGATGGGAAAATTCTTCGGAAAATACAATTTTCCCATCTGCGTCCGATTCCAGATGACCCTCTCCAATTCCCAGCAACTAATTTGCAAAGACATCTGCTTCGTGATCGTTGTACAGTTGAACGCGTGTTGCACGTAATATAGAGCTTTTCAATCCAGGTTTTCACAGTGGCGACGCCATGAGACGTTTATTTCATCCGCCCGTGTGCCCTCTCAAGAACTGGCAGTGTCTGTCTAAAGTCGCTTGCGAGCAAAACGACGACACCACCCATCAGAGCCTGGTAGCCTCGGATGTCCTGCAAGCTGCGGTTCAACGCCTCTAATGCATGCTTGTGCGACTTTAACTGCCACTGCTGTTTAAGGATTCCCCTGTTTTTGGTGATGTTGCAAATTTCCCCTGAATCTTGCAAGCGAAGATACCCCCAATCTTCGCTTGCAAGATTCAGGGGAAATTTGAAAACACTGTCAGGCCACCCTTAAGTAAAGTTGCAGCTATGCCCGAGGAAACCTTAGTCACAGCTTTATGACGGTACGGTTGGCGCAGTGGCCGAGCGAATGGCTGCTGGGCTGCGGGTTTCCTTAGACAAACGAAGGAGATAACTTTGTACTACAGATATTAATATTTTAACACCATTTTACGTAGTGATTAAATATTGTTCCGCTATAAAAAGTAGTTCCACGTCAAGAAAAAATAGTACAGCCTTATATTAGTGAAAAAGAAACAAAATCAGATCAGAAGTTCTCTTTTAACATAATTTTATTACCAAACACTTTACCTCTTAGTACAATATTGATTTAGCTAAAACTTCAACAACATAAAATCTTAAACTGTCCTAACTAAAATGGTACACGTGAAAACATATTGTTCGAAAAGTTAATACAGTCATAACACGAAAGTTTTGACTGACAAAGAGTCATAAAACAAATAATACAAAACGTACCTACAAAATATGCAGAAATTAAAAAGTCAAAACAGTTTTAACTCAAAATAATACACAGCTATATGATAATTTAAAATCAGTCAATATAGTCATATCTCAAAAGTGTCTTTTTAGACTTTCTTACCTCGGCGAAATTCCCACTTTAGCGGCGTATTATTTGACTTACGCCCCCAGCGGCGCGTGCGTTTCGAACGGCGACGGAGTTCTAACTAAGAAAGTACGCTGTTGCCTGGCGCTAGGGGCGAGGACGGAGCAAGTCCCGGCCTACTAACTAAGAAACTACACTGTTCCCTTGCGCAACTATTGAGTGCGGCGGTAGTCAATAAAGTGTTTTATGTTCATAACTCTTACAAAAATTGACTTTTTTGTATGAGTGTCTTGTCAGTATGTAGATTAAAAATTACTTGATGCGAAGGTAATCTTAAGTCAATTCGGCCATTTTTTGAGTTATGACGGTACATGTTGTCATGTGATTATAATCAAAGTTTCCAAGCAATAATTATTGCGTAAAGTTACTTAGTTTGATTGCTGGAAAACGCCTTTTTTTTTGGGTGAAAAATCATGTTTTACGGTAAAACTCAATGTATGATGTGATATGACACACAACATTGTGCTTATCATGACCAACGTATTAAGGCGGCTCCCCGAGCAAATGACCTTGAGCGAGCAGTTTTTTGGAGCCTACTCCTCTTTATCCAAAAGAAATACCAACTAATAAAAAATACATTAAATTACTACATATTCTTGACTCCAAAACTGTCGTTTTATATTTTTTTTTAAGTTGCTTATTGTTTAATAAATACCCTCACAACGAAACCACAGAAATCAGAAATAATGATTTATAAAATGCTACTCCTCGTAAAGTAAACATGATTTTGATTTGCTACTTATACTAATGGATAGGCAATTTAATAATGAACATAATTGTCGTTTTATTTTTTCCAAAAGACGTAAATTTGATTTTATAAAGAATAAAAACCACTCATTTCGCACAATTCGGCCTGCAGTGACTGACGTAACAACCATTTCGTAGTGCAAGCTGATTAGAACTTTATTATTCTAACAGTATTTCAAACGAAGTTTGAACCACCACAAATAGAGTGGCTAATCTTGCTCGGGGAACCGCCTTAATGTTCCCACTGCTGGGACACAGGCCTCCTCTCTATGAGAGGGAATGGGCTATAACCCACCACGCGGGCCCAGTGCGGATTGGTAGATGTCACATGTCTTCGAATTTTTTGGTTCTAGGACATGCCGGTTTCCTCACGATGTTTTCCTTCACCGTTTTGAGAGCAGTGGTGATGAAATAAATTACATAAAGTAATGCGCCTGTCTGGTTCGAACCCACGACTTACTGTTCGTAAGTCGGGGCCGCCACCACTGGGTCTATTGCCTGGGCCATTGTGCTTATTTTATGCATTTAATAGTAAACGGGTTATGGAGGTATTTAAAGTAAAGAAAGTTATGAGCTTAAAAAACATGCGGTGATAGAAGTGAAAACTAAGTAACTTCTATTGAATAGAATCAAACCAAAATAAACTTTATCTTAATTGTTTAAGGTTGATTTTGACTAACCGTTATAGCCAACCAACCGCCGCTGGCCGTACAACCGTCATCGAACACTTTCATAGGAAAGTGTTCGATGACGATGACGCGAGTTCCATAATTTTTGTTTACTCAAAAATAAACTTTGTCTAAATTGAATAAGGTTGATTTTGACTAATCGTTCTATGAAAGTGTTCGGTGACGATGGCGCGAGTTCCATGATTTTTGATCACCCAAAAAGTGCTCAACGCGCCTAAAGAAGTTTTCACTTCAAATCTTGTGAAAAAGTTGGAACTTTGACCCCCAATATCTCCGTAACTAGAAGGTTCCCAGGTATGGTGTAGAACAAAAAAAATATCGCAATTACGAGGAGAACAAGTGGCTTCCGGCTTCGTTAAAGGTCTATTTACACCCTTTATTTTGTGTAAGGATTAAAACCAAGGCTTAGTTATTAGGCTAGTGTGGTAAAATGCACCCTTCCATTTACTCGACATAATGCCATTCAGAGCTGGGCAAAATACATTCACTCGTTTAAGAGCTACGGTGCCAGAGACAGACACACATAGCAGTCAAACATAACACCCCTCTTTTTGCGACGAGGGTTAAAAATAGTGTCCGTTACTTATCTATAACTATTAGCACGTATTACTAAACTCTTCTATCGCTATCAGCTAATTATCTTGAATTATAAATCAATTAAGAGACATGAAAATATTATTGACTTAATCATAAAAACAATTCATTTTGATTAACGATTACCTATAAAAGGCAAAGCTGAAATCAATTTAATACATACTTTGACTTGTGATCTATTTCAAATAGTAGGTACGAGTACATTACCTACTGAACGAAATCACTTGAGAGCTATGAATTTGTTTGCACGTAAGTTTGATACATTATTGATTCATTGACTGACACATACCGGGAAAACATGTTACAAAAGGGTGCAGGCTTAAAATCAGCGCTGGGTGATACAAGACTGCCAATGAAATGCACAGACAGAACACGCGAGTGCGAAGTACGTATCTATCCACTTTTTCAAAGCTACATAACATGTCGTCAGAACTGTTGCCCTGACACAGTGCATTCACGGCAGTCACTGGCATCGGTAGTCGGCTCTCTTTGGTGTAAAGGTAGCATTCGGATCACGGCAGTAGCGGCACGGCAGCCGCGGCCCTGCAGCCGCAGCCGTGGTCGCGCCGCACTGCTTTGTAGGGATTTATAGGCGCTAGTTTCCGACGCAAGCGACCGAGCAGCGCGGCCGGGGGGCGTGGCCTACGCGCGACCTCGGCAGCGCCGCCGAGCCGCTCCGGAGGCAGTACGGTCGCTGCCCGCTCGCAGTGGGTGACAAAATGGCGACGTTTACAGATGAAAATGACGAGTTATTAGTTGAGTTAATTGCTAAAAATCCACCGCTTTATGATTCTCGACTCAAAACCTATAAGGATAATATTGTTCGATTCTGGACTTGTATAATGAATCAATTTTATTCCTCTTTGATGAAAGTAAGAGCAACATTATTTCATCATCCTCTTCCTCATCCTCTAGCAGTTTCTTCACGAGATCTCGCTTTTGTTTATTTAAATTGTCAGACATAGTTAATGTTCGATACACGACTGGAATGCACAACCGCTCGCACTGACTCTTGTTTGGCTACTGCGCGTGGCAGTCGCTGCCCGGGTCGCGGACATTGCTATCCGAAAGCTTCTGGCAGCGCCGCACAGCAGCGACAATGGGCCGCGGCAGTTAGCCGCCACTGCCAGGTCGCGACTGCCGTGATCCGAATGCTACCTTAAGCGGCAGATATATTTACTAGCTTATTCCGAGGTGATACGATGCTGATTAAGGTCGATTCACACATATCCGTGAAGCCTCCGTTCTGACCTTTGATTATATAATGTCTAGATGGAGCGTCGCCCTACAATCAAAACGTAAAAAACGAGCCAACAATTTCAAGCCTGTGTGCGTGCAGGCGGTGTTTTACACTGCCCTACTTTGTCTCTGTGTGCGTGAATAATGTTACCAGCTAGTACAATAATTCTCCCATAAGTCACATATTAAAAATAATAGACTACTTAATTAAATAAGATAAGTTTTAGGTGTATCTAGGTAGTAGGTATTATTCAGTTTTAGTAGTGTATTTTTATTAAGTATGTAGTTACTTTCTTCGATAAATAAAAAAACACTATTTAAAATGAAATAGAGTTGTTGAATGTTGTATTAAATCAGCTAAGGTAATTAAATTAGTATTAGAATTGTTCCGATTCCCTTGTTCTCAAACTAAACTAAAATTAGACTATTTCTATCTTTTTCTCTCTACAGTAGTTTCTCAAACTACATTAGTTTTTGTTGGTTTCCACGTGGCATCTCCGCGGCTTTTTTGAATGCGATCTATCCATCGATTCCTGATAATAGGATTATTGGGTATTCTAAAAAATAAGATGTTATGTTGATCACCATATTCTACTCATTCAATATTTTATGTTTGATAAGGGCTGATTATTTATTAGTCAGATAACTTTTATCCAAGGAATAAAAATAGAGGTTAAATTACCGATTATAATACTTTTAATCAGTGCCAGTTATTAATAATATTTATATATATAAATGAATTGCCGTTCGTCGCTCTAAAACTCGAAAATGGCTGCACCGGTTTAGCTATTTTTGGTCTTGAATTGTTTGTGGAAGTTCACGGAAGGTTTAAACGGTGAGAAATAGGTAGGTAGGTAGGTCGTAGGTAGGTGGTAGGTAGGTAGTAGGTAGGAAGGGAGTAGGTAGGAAGGTAGGTGGTAGGTAGGTAGGTAGGTGGTAGGTAGGTGGTAGGTAGGTAGGTGGTACGTAGGTAGGTGGTAGGTAGGTAGGTGGTAGGTAGGTAGTAGGTAGGTAATAGGTAGGTGGTAGGTAGGTAGTAGGTAGGAAGGGAGTAGGTAGGGGAGTAGGTAGGAAGGTAGTAGGTAGGTAGGTAGTAGGTAGGTAGGTACGCTCATGTGACGCAGACGATGTTGCGCGGGTCAGCTAATAATGACTAAAATGTGAACATGAAATCGGTAACAAGTAAATTATTTACCTAGTAATTATTATTTTATTTATTTAATATAATAACAAGTTTTACTTGGAATCGACCTCAAAATCATATAAAGAAAGACTTAATACGAATTTATAAACTCCACCTTTTTTTTAAATCGATAAATAAAGTAGACCAACTAAATAATATAAACGTAACCCTAGACTAATTAATTTACCCACAAAAAATGACGTTCTGTTGGGAGAATGAAAAAAAGAAACTGGCAACACTGATAAAATATGGCGTAATTTTATGTTCATAAAAACAAAACAGAAATATATAGTTTTTTGGTTACTTATCGATGTTAGGCGATGTGCTTGGTATTGTTTACCCTTCCTGTATAATTCCGGCACAGTTTAATAGCACATACCGTCATTTTATCGCTGTTATTTGTTTATTACCTAACGCGCGTAATACGTGGTGACGCCAAAGCGGCACGATCGGCACTAATCGGCGGGTAAGAACTTGTAAGCCAACAGTTGGCTGATATTTTTTGACACGTTTGCGCGCACTTGACGCTCCATCTAGACAAAGGCTAATCAAAGGTTCTGACACAGTTCCGGCACAGCGGCCCTACTCTCTAACATTTCGTTCGTATATTCGGATCTATCCTTCTCTCTCGCACACGTCTGCAGATGAGTGCGAGTGAGAGAGACGGAAAGAGACGGACGGACGGACGGACGTTAGAGAGAGGGCCCCTGTACGCGGCACATTGCGAAATATTTTTTCATGCATTCTCTATGAAGGCACAGAGCTTGTCAGTGTCAGTGCCGACATGGTTCCGACACCAGCAATCACGGACGTATTCGTTGCCAACGATATTTTTTATCGGATCACGGACGGAACTGAGGCTTCACGGACAGAACTGAGGCTTCACGGACGGAACTGAGGCTTCATGGACGGAACTGAGGCTTCATGGACGGAACTGAGGCTTCACGGACGGAACTGAGGCTTCATGGACGGAACTAAGACTTCACGGATGGAACTGAGGCTTCACGGACGAAACTGAGGCGTCATGGATATGTGTGAATCGACCTTTAGAGTGCATTGCTCTCAATATTCACGCGATGCCGATCTGTGTGTGGATGGAACATATACAGCATTTGCTAGAAAGTTATGATTGGAGTCATATTTAATGGTTTTAAGTAGGGTAGTAACCAACAACTAAGCACGTCGCAGGAAATATTATAGTGCACAAGAGAGTGCACAAAACAAATCAAACATAGGGTAATACTACGGGTAATACTATCTCTTTCTTCTTTATACGTTTTGTCCAAAATAAAAGTTACTCCATATAACATCGGCTATCTGACAGTAAAAGGCACGCTGACGAAATTAAAAAATAAATGTATTTTTGTTAAAAGTACCGTATACAGGGTTTTGTTTTGAGATATTTTTTGATTGAATTAGTAGTTATTATGATGTAAACGCCCTTCTTAAATTCTTAGATTTTTAGAACTTGGGACGTAAAAGTTATAACCAGTCTTATTTTTTAAGGTTATGCACCAATAAGGTTGTGTACCAATGTACTTTGGTACGTAGAGCTGCCTAAACATTGTTTTGGTGATAAAGTAAATGTTCTAGTATAGTTTTCGCTATCTTTGGAGCTCGACTCAACGTAAATTGGAATCAGAATCAGAATCAGAATTATTTATTTGTAAAACATAGGTGAAGAACTATATATACATTAATCATACATGTCAAGGTCTTAAATAGATAAGTGTTGCACTATGCTTTGTCATTGTTGACATACAAATATTAAAGTCAGGTTCATCAAAGTTAACAAAATTTTCTATAAATTTTATACAAATACATTAAAATAATCAATTTAATAATGTCCACTACAAGAAAGAAAAACAAAAAACACACACAAGAAGATCATAACAAAAGAACATGCGAGAAATTATTCGTCCGTTACATTAATAATATGAATTAATAAAATTACAGAATTTAATCAAATAGTCATCCAAAATTAAAATAGTCATCCAAGTCAACATTAATAATATAGATGATAAAATTACATAATCTCATAATTCATCATATCATAATTTAATCAAATAGTATTATCATTAAAATAGTCATCCAAGGTATAATAACATTTCTCAACTAATAACTGGGAATATAATACATAGGGATACATAACTGGGAACTGGGATATCTAAATATATAAAAGAAGAAACTGACTGACTGACTGACTGACTGACTGATTGACTGACTGACTCATCTATCAACGCACAGCCCAAACCGCTGGGTCTACAGATTCCAAATTTGGCAAGTAGGTTCCTTAGGTGGTCTAGGGGTGCACTAAGAAAGGATTTTTCAAAATTCTTCCCCTAAGGGGGTTAAACGGGGCTCCAAAGTTTGTATGGGGAAACAAGATTAGTTAGACTATTTTATTCGAAACTTCACAGGAGCGCTCCTATTGATAAATGAGTAGAAACGGGTTTCAGGGATTTTCAGAATTCTACCCCTAAGAGGGGGAAATAGGGTGGCAAAGTATAAAAATCAATGCACAGCCCAAACCGCTGATTCTAGAGATTCCAAATTTGGCAAGTAGGTACCTTATGTGGTCTAGGGGTGCACTATGAAAGGATTTTTCAAAATTCACCCCCTATGGGGGTTAAACGGGGCTCCAAAGTTTGTATGGGGAAACAAGATTAGTTAGACTATTTTATTCGAAACTTCACAGGAGTGCTCCTATTGATAAATGAGTAGAAACGGGTTTCAGGTTTTTTTCAGAATTCAACCCCTAAGAGTCCCCCTCTTAGGGGTTGAATTCTGAAAATGGGCTGGGCTGGGTCTACAGATTCCAAATTTGGCAAGTAGGTTCCTTAGGTGGTCTAGGGGTGCACTAAGAAAGGATTTTTCAAAATTCCTCCCCTAAGGGGGTTAAACGGGGCTCCAAAGTTTGTATGGGGAAACAAGATTAGTTAGACTATTTTATTCGAAACTTCACAGGAGCGCTCCTATTGATAAATGAGTAGAAACGGGTTTCAGGGTTTTTCAGAATTCTACCCCTAAGAGGGGGAAATAGGGTGGCAAAGTATAAAAATCAATGCACAGCCCAAACCGCTGATTCTAGAGATTCCAAATTTGGCAAGTAGGTACCTTATGTGGTCTAGGGGTGCACTATGAAAGGATTTTTCAAAATTCACCCCCTATGGGGGTTAAACGGGGCTCCAAAGTTTGTATGGGGAAACAAGATTAGTTAGACTATTTTATTCGAAACTTCACAGGAGTGCTCCTATTGATAAATGAGTAGAAACGGGTTTCAGGTTTTTTTCAGAATTCAACCCCTAAGAGGGCGAAATGGGGTGGCAAAGTATAAAAATCAATGCACAGCCCAAACCGCTGAGTCTAGAGATTTGGCACAAAGATTCTTTATGAGGTTTAAGGGTGCATTAAGAAAGGATTTTTAAAAATTAACCCCCTTAGGGGTTGGAACGGGAGTCCAAAGATTACAAGGGGAAATAAGATTAGTTAGACTACTTTATTCAAAACTTAACAGGAGTACTCCAATCAATAAATGAGTTAACATTTGTGTTTCAGGTTTTTTCAGAATTCAACCCCTAAAGGGGGAAATGGGGTAACAAAGCCTGAAATTCAACATAGGTATTGTTTTTATGGTAAACTGGGTCGGGTGTACTACAAAAACAACGATTTTAAGATTTAGTGTGGCGGACCTGAAATACAATCATTCCCTGTTGGGGTGCGATGGGGTTGAAATGTCTAAAAATCAATATGGGTGTCGATATCGAGATTATCAGGGGTGCTGATGTCAAAAATGGCATTTATTTTGAGATCCAGAAGATGGCGGATTCAACTTCTATACATGGTTATTGTTGATTTATTGTGATGATTGTGATAACGATGATGGTGATTGTTATAATGATGATGATGATGATTGTCATGATAATGATTGTGATTACGATGATAATTGTGATAATCATTATGATGATTGTGATGATGATTTTGATTACGATAATAATGAGTTTGATAACGATGATGGTGATTGTGATTTTGATGGTGATTGTGATGGTGATAGCGATGGTGATGGTGATTGTGATTATGACAGTGACGGTGATAATGATGAAGATGATTGTGATTACGATGATAATGATTGTGATAACGAGGATAGTGATTGTGATGGTGATGGTGATTGTGTTAGTGATGGTCATTGTGATAGTGACGGTGATTGTGATAGTGATAGCGATGGTGATGGTGATTGTGATTGTGACAGCAACGGTGATAATGATGAAGATGATTGTGATTACGATGATAATGATTGTGATAACGAGGATAGTGATTGCGAGAATGATTGTGATGGTGATTGTGATTGTTTTAACTTGATTTTGTGATAGTGACGGCGATTGTGATCATGATGATTGTGATTGAGGTGATAATGATTGTTATTACGATGATAATGATCGTAATCACGACGATAATTATTGTGAAAACGATGATGGTGATTGTGATAGTGATTTTGATGGTGATTATGATGGTGATTGTGATAGTGATAGTGATTGTGATGGTGATAGTGATGGTGATGGTGATTGTGATTGTGACAGAGATGGTGATTGTGATAATGACGAAGATGATTGTGATTACAATGATAATGATTGCGATTACGATGATAAAGATTGTGATAACGATGATGGTGATTGTGATAGTGATGGTGGTTGTGATTGTGATAGTGATTGTGATTGTGATAGTGATTGTGATAGTGATGGTGGTTGTGATTGCGAGAATGATTGTGATGGTGATTGTGATTGTTTCAACTTGATTTTGTGATAGTGACGGCGATTGTGATCATGATGATTGTGATTGAGGTGATACTGATTGTTATTACGATGATAATGATCGTAATTACGACGATAATTATTGTGAAAACGATGATGGTGATTGTGATAGTGATTTTGATGGTGATTGTGATGGTGATGGTGATTGTGATAGTGATGGTGATTGTGATGGTGATAGTGATGGTGATAGTGATGGTGATAGTGATGGTGATGGTGATTGTGATTGTGACAGAGATGGTGATTGTGATAATGACGAAGATGATTGTGATTACAATGATAATGATTGCGATTACGATGATAAAGATTGTGATAACGATGATGGTGATTGTGATAGTGATGGTGGTTGTGATTGTGATAGTGATTGTGATAGTGATTGTGATAGTGATTGTGATAGTGATTGTGATAGTGATTGTGATAGTGATTGTGATAGTGATTGTGATAGTGATTGTGATAGTCATTGTGATAGTGATTGTGATTGTGATTGTGATAGTGATTGTGATAGTGATTGTGATAGTGATTGTGATAGTGATTGTGATAGTGATTGTGGTAGTGACTGTGATAGTGATTGTGATAGTGATTGTGATTGTGATAGCGATTGTGATAGTGATTGTGATAGTGATTGTGATTGTGATTGTGATAGTGATTGTGATAGTGATTGTGATAGTGATAGTGATTGTGATAGTGATAGTGATTGTGATAGTGATTGTGATAGTGATTGTGATTGTGATTGTGATTGTGATTGTGATTGTGATTGTGATTGTGATAGTGATTGTGATAGTGATTGTGATAGTGATTGTGATAGTGATTGTGATTGTGATAGTGATTGTGATAGTGAGTGTGATAGTGATTGTGATAGTGATTGTGATTGTGATAGTGATTGTGATAGTGATTGTGATAGTGATAGTGATAGTGATAGTGATTGTGATAGTGATTGTGATAGTGATAGTGATAGTGATAGTGATTGTGATTGTGATTTTGATGATAATAATAAATTGTGATTATTATGAAATTTGGCACATACATAGTTTATAACCTGGATTAACATGTAGGATACTATTTATCCATTTATTATGATTCAGTGGGACAATTAACGAACTTTACGCGGGCGAAGCCGCGGGCATCAGCTAGTATAATATATAGGGATATAATGTAATTCGCTAAATTGCTCAGATGCAGTTACAAATTACAATCAAAACAACAGCAAAGATCTGAAGTGTCTGAATAAATATGCAAAAATTATGCTTTCTTATGTACCTAAGTGTATAATTATATTGAATATTATTTCTATGTTTAAATAATTAATGCGGGATTTTCTTTTTAGCTCTTCCCTAGTCGCTGGATAGACGGCGCTAGGAGTTAGTATGATAATGCAAGGAACGTTACATAAACAAACTGATTTTAACAAAGCGCGAGAAAACTAAGTTATATTCGGAAGGTTAAGCAAATGAAAGTGTCAGTCAACGAGAGTAAGTGACGTGACACAATGTTTTTTTTTCCAAGCGTTTTGGCTTGGAAAAAAAAACACTTAAAAAAACACGTTGAACTTACTATGATAGTTGGTGCAAAAGCACCAACTATCATAGTAAGTTCAACGCCATCTATAGAGTTCTTGGAAACTAAGTTTTTTTTTAATAGCTCAAAAAGAAAACCTCTCATTAACATTTCGATGTTTGTGTTATTTTACTTATGGCAACATGGAAAAACACAGCTGCGTTTAGTTTATGACTTCATTACGTTTAATTATTAAAATCTTTTTATTGATATTATTAATCAATCCAAAGTTCTAAAAATAAAAGGCTTATTTGCCTTAATAAGTGGTAAAAATTCTATAACAAAACAACAAACAAAGTTTGCGGTACGAAACCTGCCGTTCGCCTTTAAATCTAGATATCAAACAAAAAGTGTATTTTAAATATTATTGTCGAAAACTATAAAATAAAAGGAGTCGGTTAATAATAGAATCAATCTGAAAATTTCCTTAAAATTTTCTAAATCGTAAACCTAGTGAGAATCAATACACTTGTGTTCGTGCATGCATCGCCAAACTTATGTGTGTGCTAACTGCTACCTATCTAGGTTGTTGAACTGAATTGTGCTGTTGCAATATCCACACGTTCGCCTTTTAGTGGTGGACAGGAATTAAATCGAAAATATTATCGATTCTAAACCATCTCTGAAAATTTGGCTGATCATTGAAAACTAACCCTGTATCCTTTCATATACATTCCCCCTACAACAACAACAACAACAGCCCATAACGTCCACTGCTGGACATAAGCCTCTCCCATGATGGGAGGAATTTGCCGTAATCTCCACGCTTGGCAGGCGGATTGGAGATCGCAGTGATGAAAGACTAACAGAAAACGCTGCTGCCCATTCTCTGGTCTACGGAGGCGCAAGGTGTTCTGCCTCAGACATTAGTCGGCTTATACGACACCCGTGAGTGTAATGGGTTGGTTCTATTCTACTCTGCCGGATACCACACGGCTCTACCACATTCCCCCTAGATAACATCAATCCTGGAAGGGTTCATCAGCAACATTTTGGGCATGTTTATACATGTATGCGTATTTTAATCTTTATATCTCCTGTTTTAGTAATTTTCTGGCTACTGATACTGCAATTACCAGAACATTTGAATACGTCACCTACTAAACAAAACTACTACAGAGGAATATTACGACGGTCGTTGATAAATTCACATAAGCTGCCAGATTGGCTGCATTCTAAGGTCAAACAAGATCCCATACCTCAATTCTATAGCTTTAATAATACAAGATTAGTCAAAGACACCGCCGAGAAGTCACCGCTGCGTTCTTGTTATTGTTTATTCATAATAGGCTGGTGTATTTGTTAGTTTGATTGATTACTTTTAAATGTTTTCATTTATATTACCTTATATTGATATAATTAAAATTGTAATTAATGTGTCCAAGCCTAAATAACCGAAAAAAAAACGTGATTCCTTTTTTAATTAATATGGTTAATTAGTGGATTAAGTAATCATGGTAACATGTGTGTGGTGTTCACTAGAAACACTAATTAGGGTTTACAATAAAACCACCAAATTATCAGTAAGTAGATGAATTCTAAGGGTACTACGTGTGCTCGCTGCCCGGGATAAGTGTGGACTACTCAATCCACGGATCCTTATAGCTCACGCTACGTTTATTAGTATATCACAATGTGGAATGCAATAAAAGTATTGAGATAAAAAAAAAGTATTGAGTACAGCTGATGGCGGACCTAAGGTTCTCATACAAAGGCAAATTTCAAGAACTCGTAGAACAAAAGATGTTCAGTTTTATGGCCAGAGAGACTATACGGGAGGTCTTGCATGTATTATGTCCTTGTATTATTTGGCCGGTTTGGTAATAGGAAATCCCGCAGGGCGCATAGTTTATAGATCATAAAGTCCATCCTTTTTTCTTTTTTTTTCGGATGGGAAATCATCAAATGACTCCTCCCGCTCTGGGCGGAGCAGGAGGGAGTGTCAGACTTTTACTGACTAAAACTCATCCATGTTCCTTCTTAGCCATTTTCTTTCGAACAGTCCCGCAACCCCGGCAGTCATCGGCCCTTGCGGACCCCTTCCTGTGTGCTAACATCTCTTTGAGGCGCACGTGGAACACTCGTGCGCCGTCGACACGGCCTGTCGTCATAAGACGGACGGAAGGCGAGCTAGCCCATAGCTCACCGTCCATAGGCCTGCGCCTACGGTGGCCGGGGGAACTGTGGCACCCTTGGAAAACAAAAGGTTATGGAGATACGTTACAGCTAAAAATCATGCCTGTAATCACCGAAGGCTGAGGCAGAGGTACCTAATAGTACACCCACATTCACCAATTTCTTCGTGCACTCGCAGCGGACAGACGTGCTCATTAGCAATATTTAATTATTACTTACTTTAATAATATTGACCTACTTTCGTGCAGCTATTACTATCGTAATGCATAAAGTATTCTTGCTTAGTGTGTAGTTTTAGTGAATAATGGACATGAATTAGTGAAGTTTGATAAAACTAACAAAATGGAAAACAGCCCCTGTAATACAAAGGGGCCAGTGCAACCCTCCAGCTCGCCTTCTCAGTCGGCCGTTGTTATTGCTTCAACGCCCGAAATCCAAGGATGGATGTCCCAGATCCAGCAGTACCTGGATGAAGTTTGCTCTATTGCCATGGATGGAAAACTGAACACCGAGCAGAAGATGAAGATTTCAAACCTTTGCCGTAAAGTCGAATCTGGTACGTCACAAATGGCAGTCCTATACCAGTCGCTAAAACAAAAAGCTATTCACGCGGATAACAAGATCGATGCCCTTAAACAACAGCGCGACCTTACAGACCATATCTCGGAGCTCAAGCAGACCATACGGGATTCTAGTTCTGCGGGAAATGCTTCTTTTGCCGATATGATGAAAAGGGGATCAAACCATTTCGTTCGACCCAATAACATAAGTTCTGTCGCCATCTATCCAAATGATATGTTGAAAACCAGTGACGAAACCAAAGAACTGGTGCAGAAAATCATACGGCCCGAGCAAATGAAGCTGCAAGTACGTGGTGTCCGAAAAACGAAAAACGGTGGCGTAATAATAAGTACTGAGACGAAACAAGACGCCGATAAACTGAAGAACGCAGTCCAGCTCTCTACATCTGGACTTACCGCCGACGAACCCAACAAGCGCAGACCTCGGATCGTGGTTGTAGGAGTGCCGACTTCCTTGGCTGAAAATGAGGTCTTCAAGTGCATTTTCGAGCAAAATATAGCCGACAAGTTGCCAGCGATGTCCCTAGAATCCTTTTTGACCTTGATAAAATTGAGCCACAAATCTGGGAAGAGAGAGGCTGCGACCTGTAACTTCGTTATTGAAGTTGCGGCCAACATACGGAAAATTTTAATACCTCAAACTAGGATTTTTATAAATTGGACATCATGCCCTGTCAGGGACTTCACGTTAGTTACGAGGTGCTATAAATGCCAGCAGTATGGCCATGCAGCCAAATCTTGCAGAGAACTATTTTCCGCATGTGGTCACTGCGGTGGCGTAGGTCATACGATGTCCGAATGCGCGAAGAAAGCTGACACTCCGAGTTGCGCGACTTGCACCCGCTTTAAAAAGCCCAGTGACCACAAAACGGGAGATGCTGAATGCCCTGCTAGAAAAATAGCGGAACATAGATACATAAACTCCGTCGATTATGAGGGCACCTAGTGCGTCATACTCTCTTATATACTTTTGCGGTCTAAGCAAATTGTCGCGACGCCCGGAACAAAAATACCTTGACGGTGTTTTTTGCAATGTTTACTTGTTTCATACTGCTGACAATCATATGAGTATTAGAAAATAAGTGCTACAAACTGTTTTCCTTAGATTTTTATACATGTGTGACCTTAATTATTATTTGTTGTTCGTATCTTAAAATAGCCTTTAAGTACATTAGGTAGGTATATCATTATATATAAACCCACACTAACTTATTTCACTATTATGTTTTATATTGTTAAGAAATCCATTGTCCAAATAGTATTTATTAGAAACATGCCGCCTGTGATACAGGTTTAACCTAGTACAGGCATCGAACTCTGTTATACCAACATTATTTTTAAGATTTACCTTGTATTTTTCGTGCCAATTCTAAATTTTGAATAAATATATTATTATATATATTATTATTATTATTATATTATATTATTATATTATTATATTATTATATTATTATTATATATAAAATATATTATTATATTAATTATCAGGAGCTCGTAACTAAGTAATAACAGCCGCTCGGGTCGATCTTTAGGGTAAACCGTGCTTGCCTAGGTTGGTCTGTGGATAGGTGACCACACATTATATACCGAGTTAACCGAGTTTCCTTCATGCCTTGTAAAGCACGTTAAGCAGTTGGTCCCTGCTGTCATTTGTAGATCTTTGACAGTCGTTACAGGCTTTTTGGGCCACTGACTACCTTAGTCAGTGGTCTGACAACCAGTCTTACCAAGTGTTATTGTATTACCCAGTACTAACTGGGTTGTGGAGGTCAGATAGGCAGTCGCTCCATGGAAGCTGACCCCAACATACTTGGGAAAAGCTAGGCAGGCAGATGAACTTCGTGGTCGATAGATGGCTTTTTTAATGCTCCTTAATGAGAACTTTCGACCTGTCCTGACTGTCATCGAGTGTCTAAAAATGAAAACGTAAAGCTGTCGAGGGAAGCCCTTATTTGGAAAAACATAAGTAGAGTATATTAGGGATTAATGCAAATATTTCCGAGAAATTAAATTGTAACCTACTTGAATCTACACTAATATTATAAAGCTGAAGACTTGAACGCGCTAATTTCAGGAACTGTTTAGAGTTAATTAAAAACATCTTCTAAAGTTGGACAGCCCGTTTATCGAGGAAGGCTGTACGTTATATAACATCACACTACAACCAACAGGAGCGGAGCATCAATGAAAAATGTTGCAAAAACAGAGAAAATTTATTCATTTTGAGAGCGCTGAACGCTGAAATAAACGGTTATAGTACACCAGCAATCATGTATGGTGGACTTATTCCTCCTAAAAAGTTCTTAAAAAAAGTCCGCGATAGCATAACATGTCTATGTCTATTTAAGGTCAATCTCACACCTTCTCTAACGCTCTCTCTCTCTCTTATGTCACGCAGAGGAAGTTGCGCGGGTCAGTTAGTGCACAATAAATTGGGATGAGGGTAGGAGAATGATGATTAGGTAGTGATCAGAATAAACATCGTCGGTGTTGTTATCAGTATACAATACAACTAATCTAGTCACCAACTTTACGCAAAAGAAATGGTTCAGTACTTTGAGATTATCTAAATAATCGAACTGAGTATGGACTTTATGATCTACAAACTATGCGCCATGCGGGATTTCCTATTACTAAACTGACCAAATAATCCAAGGACATAATAAACGCAAGACCTCCCGTATAGTCTCTCGGGCCATAAAACTGAACCACTTTTGTTCTACGAGTTCTTGAAACTTGCCTTTGTATGAGAACCTTACGCCATCAGCTGTACTCAATACTTTTATTACATTCAACATGTTACCATGATTTCTTAATCCATTCATTAACCATATTAATTAAAAAAGGAATCACGATTTTTTTTTCGTTTATTTAAGCTTGGACACATTAATTACATTTTTAAATATTTCAATATAAAGTAATATAAATGAAAACATTCAAAAATATCAATCAAGCTAACAAAAACACCAGCCTATTATGAATAAACCCTAGCCGTCTGATCGACAGTAAGCATTGAATTCAATGCCAATGGCCACGTCCAAGCCGACCTACTGGTCATCTTTAAACTGTGGCTAGGGTTGCTACTATCGTTTATACTGTGTGGTTTATCGTTAAGAAAATGATACGGCGCACGCGACTTTAGTCTGTTCGCACCTTGAAGTATCCGGGCCCCGTAACTGCAACAAATATTTATTCACAGAATTTTAATCATTAGAATCTTCAGAAGATTACTTTCTTTAAGCTGCAACCATTAAAGGCATGAAGGGAGCTGTCAAAATACAGAGCTTGGGACTGGAGTAATCCACCAGCTAAGCTCACACCTCTCTCGAGAGGGTGTTTGTGCCAAATCCGTATTTGGCTTAGTGCCTGTACAACTGGCAGCGTTGCCACGTTGCTACAGCTAGCATGGCAGAGCCTATCCATGTATAGAAAACTAGGGATGGGAAATAATATAAATTAAAATTTTACTTTGATTTTAGGTAATTTACAAATATATATTAGGTAGAGGAGCCCGTGGCTAAATAATAACAGCCGCTCGGGTCGATCTTTAGGTTAAGCCGTGCTTGCTTAGGTTGGTCTGTGGATGGGTGACCACCCATTACATACCGGGTTTCCTCTGTGCCACGGAAAGCACGCTAAGCCGTTGGTCCCGGCTGTTATTAGCAGATCTTTGACAGTCGTTACAGGTAGTCAGTGACTCAAAAAGTCTGACAACCAGTCTTAACTAGGGGTATCGTATTACCCAGTGCTAACTGGGTTGTGGAGGTCAGATAGGCAGTCGCTCCATGTAAAATACTGGTATTCAGCTGCATCCGGTTAGACTGGAAGCCGACCCCAACATAGTTGGGAAAAGGCTAGGCAGATGATGACTTTGATTTTAGGTATTTAATAACCCGTTTTTTAATGTTGAAAACGGTGCATTGTTATATTAAGTTGTTATTCTTGTAGTAAGTATTTTTTTATCGAATGTGCAATACCAATAGGTTATCGGGAAAAATAACAAACTTCCATACATACTGTCTTATATTATTATATTATATTATAAGCCTATATTGTCCCACTGCAGGGCAAAGGCCTCCCTTCCCTCCTTCCACATTTCGCGATCTAGTGCGATTGTAGTATTGATTGTATTACATACTGTCTTAACCAATTGAAAACAAAACTCTGCCTGCATATTTTCTTTAAAATCTCGAATTCCCGGCCAAAATGATGGTAATGAATTAATTTTTCAATTCGAGTTAGTTCAACAGTCAACTATTGACAAATTCCTAACATCGTCCATCCCTTCATTGGGCCTACCACGAACTCGCGGTGTTATCGTAACGTAAATTCGACAGACTATTTTTTTTAAGTGAAAACTTCTTAAGGTGCGTTGAGCACTTTTTGGGTGAAGGAAAAACATTGAACGATCGTCACCTCCACCACAGATAATATAATACTTCCCTCCAATCACATCACGCTTCGTAGACTCGTAGCCGATCCGCTACGGCGTAGCACCACATGACGTGCGCGGGGCACAAACCGTAGCAGTGCTACGACTGGAGTCCCCAAAGACTACCCCGATATTTTTTTTAATTTACTAAGTACATTATTTACACTTAAACTACAAGTAAATCTAAAATAATAATTTGTCAAAAATGTACAAGTATTAAAATGGGAAAAGAAATTCCAGGGTCGTCAAAAAATTCGTCTACATTGTCAAAAGCAAAAGTGCCCAAAAGATTGTTAAATTGAAAAACACTCGTTTCACACTGAGTTTGAAGATTTTTTATGGACTGCTTCTATTGGCAGGCTTTTTGCAAAAACAAAAACGAAAACTTGTGGAATAGTTATATATATTTTCGTTTAAAAAATAATGCGTCTAATGTCTGAGGCAGAACACGTTGCGCCTCCGTAGACCAGAGAATGGGCAGCAGCGTTTTATGTTAGTCTTTTATCACTGCGATCTCCAATCTGCCTACCAAGCGAGTAAAATTACGGCAAATTCCTCCCATCATGGGAGAGGCTTATGTCCAGCAGTGGACGTTATGGGCTGTTGTTGTTGTTGTTAAAAAAATCATTCGGATGTACGTCGTACGTTCGTCCTAGGACCTCTATACGTCCGCTGCAGTGATGCGTAAATGTCGATCAGCTTTGCCTGACCACTGTGCGCGACGTTTCAGGTGAATGTCCTCCACTGAACCGTGAATGTGGTTACACAGTGTAGGTATAAACGGGTGTAACCTGAAATAGGACAAACCGAGACCTGTTTGGTGTAAAGTTATACTAGTTTTATGGTTTATGGTTTAAGAACTTTATTATTCCTCATCAAGAATTATCAATAATTCACTTACTGAGAAACTGAATTTAAATATAATGTCTACGAGCGTACAGAATCTACGTTCATCGTAAAAAAATAACAAATATGAGGGTAAGCGATCAAAACAACAAAAAACAAAATATATATTTAGTAGCTAATGACCAACCAAGCAAACACGGATCTAAACTAAAAGTAAGTGGCTGTACTAGATGTGGCAATACAACATGGCAACAAAGTTTTTATTTTTATTGTTTTTATTTGCTCATTATGTATGACACGACATACTTTTAGCTTCTTTTATAACCATCGGTATTTTATTGTAGTACATGTTTTTACACCTTCAAATTCAATATCCTTTTTACGGTAATTAACTGTTCTGGGAGGACGAGTTTTAGTAGTAATACTAGCCGATACCTAAATTAATGCTGGAGCGGACTGTGTTCTCTAGTAAAAGTGCATTGTGGTATTTTCAAGGCTGAAT
The DNA here is from genome assembly GCA_905147715.2 of Xestia xanthographa. Taxonomy (NCBI): domain Eukaryota; kingdom Metazoa; phylum Arthropoda; class Insecta; order Lepidoptera; family Noctuidae; genus Xestia; species Xestia xanthographa. The sequence continues at coordinate 5,655,589 of LR990660.1, read as the reverse complement.
TCTTTGCTTGATTTCATAGTAAAAATTGTTCATAATAATAAACAATTATTTAAGCAGGTAAATGGCTCCAAAGGAGGTTTTTAGTTATTTGAACTACACCTAACCTTGCAACCTGATTATTGCATTCAAAAATGTATTTAATTCTTATTTTATTTTCAATTAAAATAATAAAAAAGAATCGTCCGTCTAATATCCTTCAACAGCTAGCTAATTTAAAAACTAGCGGTAGCTTTTAAATTGGAAAAACTGAGGTTTTTATAAAAATAATGTTCCAAAATCGGAATCATGCCATCTTAATAGCTAACTGCAAATAAACTGTGGAAGGACTGAACAGCTACTAATGACAAACTTCTCTTATTTTTTTCAGATACACAACTAAAAACAAAAGATGCATATAAAACCACTATTTGCGATCCCTATTTGTTTGTTTGGGATCTTCCTGTTTTGGATAACCGGATCAAGCGGTAAGGATATGTCTAAGACCAAGCCCGCAATTAAATTTATCATTTTTATCGCCATTCATTAATTCCTCATTCATGATATCATAAGTATGTATCTATTCTATATGCTCTAGTATCATGGTATCATAATTATGTATCTATTCTATATGCTCTAGTATCATGGTATCATAATTCTGTATCTATTCTGTATGCACTAGTATCATAATTATGTATCTGTTCTATATGCACCAGTATCATGGTATCATAATTATGTATTACATGCATGGAAAGTGCAGGATGATGACCATGATGATGACGATGCACTCGCAATTTAAAAATCTGCAATTATGCAATTTATCAAACCACAGATTTTTTTACCGCGTGCAATTTTAATCAAAGTGCGGGCTAGACCTTTTTATTATAAAACAGTAATTAGTCTAACAGATGCTGTCCTGTCCTTTCGGGATGTCGAGAAACAACTATAGTTAAGAAACATCTATACGACTATAGCTATGAACTAAGTTAGAGATGTCAAACTAGTTTATACCTTGTGCTTCACCGTGTTTTTAGTCGACATGTTTTTACGTGCACCCTTCATTTGTATGGAAATATTAGTTCCAATTAGATTTGACAGCTCTAAATTACGTCCATCTCTTTCTCGTTTTATTAGAGACAAAAAGATAGCAATAGCCTAAATTGAGTTTAGTTTGCGCAGAACAGAATCGACACAAATGTGTAAGCTTAAAACAGTGTGTAAATAAATTAAATGTTTATGGGTATGGACAGTACGGTGTAAAGTTCTTCATCCCCGTTTGTAAAGGAGGGGTCATCCGACCACACGGGTGTTGTGTGATGTGTCTAGTGGGCTACGGTCCAACAATAAAATTGCTGTCGGGTTTTTCTATATGTTCTTAACTCGCGGAGAATGGGACATAGATGTCGCTACTGTTATATTTGTCGATTTGCTAGAGTGATAGTTCTTATCTTTGGCTGACGTACATAGTATCATCCAAGAAAAACTCATCAAGAACACAAACAAATGTTTTACTACTACTGCCTGGGGATCAAAACATCGGCTCAAATTCAGTGCAGTGAAAATTATGGCTTAACTTTTTGTGTAGTGTAGTGCCTTTTAAATATTTCCTTTTTCGGTGTGCGTCAGTCAAATCGCAATTAATCAAGTTTATTTTTGGAGCTACTGACACAGACTGTCGAAAAATAAATATTAATTGCAAATATTAATATGTTTTTGTCCTGTTAGTTGCGGTTGCATACCGCCATCTAAACGCATTTCAATTGGAAAATAGGCCATTCCGAGAACGCGTCCTTTTGACGTGACAACGTCTTATAAATTGGTTTGCCGGGTGACACTTCAAGAAACTGGGTAACGCTCCGCTCACGTTATGCGCTCACAATGAGAGCGAGTGAGAGGCACGCGTCCCGCATAAGAGCGAGAGAGACAGACATAAAAAGTTTATTTTACCACTCAAAGTCGTTGTCACGTAAAACTTTCGCCCGTATACCGACTTTACAGGCAACCAATTTTTTTGCCGTAAACCATTTTACTAATAGGTCCTATACCTATCTACTAAACCTATTTTTTCAACACACATTTAATTTTCCCCAAATAAAATTGTTTTATGGTGTTAGCTTTGAAAGGCTTTTGTTGTCAAATATAAAATGTACCTATATAAAACTAGGTTTTTCGCGGTTTGTGTACGGAATGTACTCACGCAGACGTTTTAAATCTGGACTTCAAAAGAGACTATGACCTCTGAGTTTGTTTCGGCTGTTTCTTCTCTGAGTAGTCAGGTACGAAACACCCGCCCCAGTAAACGTATTTGTAAAATCCTACTTGCAAATAATCATAATTTCTTTTCACCATTATTTCATTAAATATAAACTATAACACTCGGGGATAATTTAGCTTACGGTTAGTCAAAGAATTTTTGAAATCGGATCGGTAGTTCCGAAGAAAGATTACACCTACATACTTACAGTAAAAAAATTACCTCTTTATAATATTTGTATTGATATAGAAGTATTACGGATCGGTTTTCACCATTATTGAGTTATACATTCATGATAAACATAAATATATTATGGAAATGTTGTTTGGTCAAGACGTACTATCGAGGACACTCCCGCCTGACCACCACTAAGCTCATTTTTGCTTGCACTCGCAACATAAAAACGCTCTCTAGCCCCGCCCCGTTGACTTTGTGTAGAATAAATGAATTAAAAGATACCGAATCGGCCGAGCGCATTGACGACGCACGCCAAACGAGAGTTATTGTTATTTTCCGCGCCAAAGTTGACGCTTTCCTAATAGTCCCAAACTTTAAGGGGGTGTGGCTCGGCGCCTCCGCATGATTTAAGCGAAAAAAAAAAAAAATGGTCAGGCGGAAAAGACCCCGATAGTACATCATACATCGGAGCATCGCTAATTATGAAACAGTTTTTACAAAGAAATAATAGATGTTTATACTAAAAAAATAAGATGACTTTTAAGGAAAAAACCAGGTAGGAAATATTTATTTTATTTTAAATAGGTACATCACAAATAGTTAAAAACATATTTTTTGCAAGGTTAGAAAAGTAAAAAATAAGATGACTTTTAAGGAAAAAACCAGGTAGGAAAATTATTTATTTTAAATAGGTACATCACAAATAGTTAAAAACATATGTTTTGCAAAGGTCATATAAAAAGCTTGATTGGTCAGACACTTGAATTTGCATTTTGAGTTCGCACCAACCTAAATCAAAGGAAAAAATCTTTTGGATGCATATTTGGACATTCAAACTATAAACATTATATTTTTTAAATACCAATTTGTTACTCTCAGTATATTTAATTGTTGGAAATAAGAAAGAAAGAAAGAAAGAAAACGTATTTATTTGGCTTTAGCCGCAAATACACACAACAAAATAAGAATAAAATAAAAAATAAGAAACTTAAAACTACACAATAAAAAAAAAAAAAAACTAAGCAAAAAAATAAGAGAAATAATATTGCGTGTCTCACGGCAGCGCCAAATAGGCCCAGTTCAGCAAACTGCCGAGCAGCTAGTGCCCGACGCTGGTTTTCAACTGGACCTGAGATGGTGATGTCACGGACATAAAACAGTTTTGTGGTGTGCGAAATAGAAACAGAGATTTGGTTTATATATGCAAGATACATGTGGACGAGGCAAAAGGTGTGTATTGGTTTACAGTTTAACCCACAAATTACATTGTAAAATGTAAACCAAATAGCTTGTTCGACCATACATATCGTAGCAGGTGGTGTTCTGTGGTTTCTGCCTAGATGAGGAAAGGCTTAATGTATTTTTGTAAAAACTTTTTTAATAAAAGGTTTTTACAAAATACTACTTACTTAAGTAATATACTTTTATGAACTTTGAGAAAATTTCTTGTCTGGACCCCACCTCGGGCCCATCGGGCTTGGTGTGGACTTCAGAACGAGCTATCATAATAGGGTATATGCATGATTTTTTTTTATCACTCTAAACAAAGCGTATTAACATCAGAAAGCAAAGTAAAATATTTTTTAATATCTATAAAAAATACTAAGTTCTAAGCATTTGAAACTGCTGATTAGACAGAGAGATCCGATAAAGCGAATGACGTCATTCGCTGCATCGACGTACAAAATCCATACTAAATTCCGTTTATCTCGAAAGATATACATAGTAACAAAAGTTTAAATGGTTATAACTTTTGTGTTGTTTGGCTGATTTATGTCTTGTTTTCGCTTTCTGGCATTATTTTTATAGTACTTTAACATTCCGTATCGAATTAAAAAAAGAAAATTTATGTATATTCCCTATTGAACTGGTGTACAAACCAGAACCAACTTGTAAAATTTTAACTCAGTGGGATGAGAGGAAGTAGTCACAAAGCCAGCAAGATTCGACAAAAACAAACAGAAAATTTCACCACAACGGCTGCTCTGGTACACATCGTGAGGAAACCAGCATATCCTAGAACCAAAAATTCGAAGGTATCTAACAACTACCAACCCGCACAAGCGTGGTCAATTTTGTTTTGTTGATAACTAGCGGACGTCACGTGGTTTCACCCGCGTAGTTCCCGTTCCCGTGGGAGTACGGGTATAAAATATAACCTATGTTACTCAGGGTGAATGTAGCTTTCTAATCGTGAAAGAATTTTTGAAATCGGCGCATCTTTTTTTTTTTTACAAATCTTTCCTCTTTATAATATTAGTGTAGATTCAACCATTTTTGTGCTGTCCTGTGGAAGACAAATAAATACTCTTTTTTCACATTATAGGCTGATTATGATATGCGAAAAACACAAAGCTATACATAATTATAATAAAACAGTAACGAAAGAAAATCGGTACATTGAGAATTTTCGAGAAAAATTAAGTGGCTTTTGTTAGAAAAACGTAAAGTAACTGATGACAAAAAGTGACTTTTTAGAATTTTTGTCTGTTTGTCCGTTTGTCCGTGTGTATGGTACGGCTTCACGCCAAAACTACTGGATAGATTGAATTGAAATTCAGCAAAAATGTTCTTTGTAAACCAAGGAAGGCTTTAGGCTACATATTATCACGCCGTATATTATGGTAGGTAAGCAATATAGATTTTAAAAGGTTTTTGTTCGTACTTACATACACATCGAAATTGCCACGCGAACGAAGCCGCGGGCAACAGCTAGTCATCAATATAATTCCAGCCGGGAATCACCTAGGTACTCTTGGGTATACGAGTATGTCTGTGCGTCCTTCTCCACCTGTTTTCCACACAAATGTTGCAAGTTAAACAAAAGCTTGTAATAATTCCAGGTATATTTATCCCGAACCTGACCGAACGGTGCTACGGCTGCCTCTGCCACGCAGCCACTAAATGCGACTTTGGAAACGGGTGCAAAGGGGGGTACTGCGGACCCTTCAACATCTCTAGAGTCTACTGGGTAGACGCTGGGAAGGTTGTACTGCCTGAAGATGACCCTGAAAGGAATCACGGTGAGCTTATTATAAAACTTTCAACTCTTGTTCACTCCAAAACCTCTTAAAAGGGTTATTGTACTTACTAAGTATTCAAAACTTTAACTATGAAATGAATTCTGAAATCGGGGATAAATCAGCTGTTCCTTGTTTCTTCTTAGCGTGTCGATGGAAAATTTTGGTTAAATAGTTTTAGCCAAAATTTGCGAACTCCGCAGTTCGCATAGCTGGAATTTGGGCTAAAACTATTTAATCAGAATTTCAGATTTCATCAGCGAGCGGTCGCTGATGCAGACATAAGGTCGTCAAGTGTGCAAGTGTCCGGGTATGCAGCACAAGACGGAAGGTGGGCCAGTGTCTGTGTTGACACGCCGCATTCACTCTTGAGACCTTTTTGTTTTTTTTCGTATGAGAAATCATCAAATGACTCCTCCCGCTCTGGGCGGAGCAGGAGGGAGTGTCAGACTTTTACTGACTAAAACCCATCCATGTTCCTTCATCGCCCTTTGTATTCCGGAGCCACGGTGTCTCTTTCGAACTGTCCCGCAGCCCCGGACACTCTTGAGACCTGAGCCGTCTATGAACCGTGTAGAGATAAGCTGTTCCCTTCATTTTAACGATTTATAATGACATACATAAGTGTAAGGGTCTGCTAATTTTGTTTTCACCTGGTTCAGTGTTTGTCCCGTAGTAAAGTTGTTTATAATGATGACCAAAATGACATCTTAAAAGGTGTAGGGTAAACTAAAACTAAGCTTGTACAGGTTTTTTGACAAAGGTTTTTTTAGTCACACCGTACATTTAAGTTTCTGGTTGTTTTTTAGGGTTCCGTACCCAAAGGGTAAAAACGGAACCCTATTACTAAGACTTCGCTGTCTGTCCGTCTGTCCATCTGTCCGTCTGTCCGTCTGTCCGTCTGTCTGTCACCAGGCTGTACAACCGTGCCGTAACCGTGACAGCTAGACAGTTGAAATTTTCACAGATGATGTATTTCTGTTGCCGCTATAACAACAAATACTAAAAACAGAATAAAATTAATATTTAAGGGGGGCTCCCATACAACAATTTTTTTGCCGTTTTGTCTAATGTATAGATAATGGTACGGAACCCTTCGTGCGCGAGTCCGACTCGCACTTGGCCGGTTTTTTTATTAACCGCAGATATAAAGACTGTTGTCATAAAAGTTTGTTGAGGTAGGATTTTTCCAAACTTAGACTCTAACCGGTGTAAACGTAATGTAAATATGTACGTCGGTTTTAAAATTAAAAATACTCGTTTCAAATTTAACATTTTCATAATTTTAAGAATTTATTCATATGGATAGATGTCGGATGATACTGGATTTGCTAATTGCAAACAATCTAACATGCCATAAGATACTTGTATTTTAGATTTAAAAAATCGACGTATTCATGTTACGTCTAAAATCAGGTGGCCTTTGTGACTTTCCAGAAGTATTGTCTTAATCTTAGTAATTCTGCTATGAGAGGTGAAGGTGGCACGGACTCAGAAGCCAAAGTTATTTCGTCTGCTTCAAAATCAAAATTAGGCCAGTTACAAGCACTTTTTGGCGCGAATTATACAGAAACGGCGTAAGGCGAAGGCGCGGCGCAGGCATCTTGCCGCTTCAAAACGTTTCAATACAAAATGTAGGTAGGCGACACGATGTGAATTATACTCAAGCGGCGTGGCACAGGCACGTCGTTTCGTCGCCTGTTCCGCGTCGCTAGCAGTCGCGACTGGAGAGCCGCGCAAGCAGCACGACTTATGTTTATACAGTAGGTGCAGAAAAATGAAGACCGTGTTTTACTTTCGACAATAGAATGTGGAAACATTCTAGTGACATTTTATACACTGTAAACGAAATACAGAAAACAATCAGGATATTCGCATAATTTTTCCATTATTTTAAAATATCTATGCTCTTGTGACATTTTCCACATAGGTTGCACCCAATATCTTCGGTGTCTCTGCACGTTAATGAGTTGCAGCAAAGCAAGCGCATCTTCGTCGTCTGAAGAGGAAGACATTCTATCACGATAAACTCATCCTGTATAATGACCAGTGATAGGAATAGGTAGTGCTTATTAGCCTAAACTTCGAAGAACAGAGACAAGAATCGGAGACTTCCTTAGACCACAGACCACAGAATAGATAATAGTACTTGCTTAGACTGTATTTTTTTCCGGGACATCACGTAAGTACCTACATCAAAAATTAATGTTATTTGGAATAAGTAATTGGTCTATGTTTACCTAAAGTTTGCGACTACATAACATAACACAGTCGTTACAACCATCAAAATTTCTGAAAGTTTTCTTTTTTTAAGAACATTTTGGAAACGACTTCTTCATCATAAAACTATGAAACGCTATCTTTGTCAAGGAGCCGTACACGTTTTGAAGTAAATATCTACTTTCTAGCTCACTCTTGGCCACGTTTGTTGAAATTTCTAAAGTTCAAGTGATTTATTATTTCAAAAACAAAAGGTATTTGGATTTTATCTTACTAAAATATATTTCTGAAGTATATTTCAAAATTCTAAAATAATAGCCGGGTTACATTGTTTAGTAACACACTTAAACTTTAAAAACATCATTTAATCTTTATTGCAACGAAAGTACAATGGGCGGACTTTATGGCTGCGCATTTAGTTATCTACTCTTAGAATTTACAAAAAAAAACTCGTCGTGGTCGCATAATAAAATATAGTCTAAGGAAGTCTCCGATTCTTTTCTCTGTTCTTCTTCGAAGTTTAGGCTAATAAACACTACCTATTCCTATCACTGATAATGACTAGTTGCGGCGTCTCTTCGCCTCTTTGATATAATTTAAATCGCGTCCGTGCCTTATCTGTTCCACGCCTGCTCTGCGCCTGCGCCGCGTCTTCACCGTATGCCTTTTCTGTGTAATTCGCGCCTTAAACTGGCGAAACCAAGACAACAATACAATGAAGCTACAGTCCCAGTCACAAGTAATAATGACTAATATAAATACCTACAAAAAAAAGTTTTTTTTTTTAATAAACTATTCCAGTGTAGAATCATACACAGGTTAGTCTAGATTTGTAACCTATATTTACACTGTGTTTCAGCTTGGGAAGACTGCGCGAGAAGTTATCACTGCGCTAAGAAAATCATTGAAGGTTATCTGCAGAGATTTGGACAGGTATGTCAATAGAATAAAATTATATTATTTCAAACCATAAGTCTCCTGCCCTTAGCCCCTTACCCCAATTTATTTGTAGCGACGCAGCATAAATATTCTTCCATACTTCTCTATTGCTCGTAATTTCAGCATGTTCTTTCTAGCCATATTCCTTCATAGTTCAAAAACGTAAATTGTCAAATCTGTACGTCGCAGATCGCGCGATGCAGGATTTTTAGATCTATAGATGCCGCTACAAACCATTTTTTAAGTGAAAACTTCTTTAGGTGCGTTGAGCACTTTTTGGGTAAACAAAAATCATGACAATCGCGTGACCGCCACGTAGGCTTTTCGTAGCACTCGTAGCCGATCCGCTACGGCGTAGCACCACTTGACATGCAAAGGGCACAGCCCGTAGCAGTGCTACGACTGGGGCGAGGCCTGAGGGGGAGTGGGAGGGGGAGAAAGGAAGAGGGAGGGGAGAAAGGGGAGAGGGTGGGAGAGGGGGGAAAGGGGGAGAGGGAGGGGTGAGAGGGGGAGGGGTGAGGGGAGGGCAACTCAAGTTAATTATTAAAATTAATTAACTTGAGTTGTTGGGTTACTTCTATCGGCAGTCCCCAAAGACTGACTGACTGACTTTTTTTTTCTAATTCCAGGACTGCAACGGCGATGGAGTCACGAACTGCTTTGACTACATGATGGTGAACGGTAATGGAGGTTACGGGTGCTCCGCTCCCCTAAACCGGTCGGTGAATGGCCGGAGGTGGCTGAAGAGGTACGAAGAGTGCAAGATATAGGAGCTGACGTTCATTTCATCATCATCATCATCAACTGTATGTCGTCTAGTTCTGGATGAAGGAGGCTCGCATCCTTTGATAAATCGCGATTATCAGGACTTCTGTCAATTTACTTAATATAAGCCAGAGTAAATACTTCATAAGAAACCTTGTTGTTTTCTTTTTTTTTTTTCATCAGAGGTCTATCACCATTATAGCAGTACTAGCTGATGCCCGCCGCTTCGCCCGCCCGCAAATAATATACTAAAACGTTCCTCTTGAATGACTCTATCTATAAAAAAAATCCGCATCAAAATCCGTTGCGTAGTTTTAAAGATCTAAGCATACATAAGAACAGACAGACGCGGCGGGGGACTTTGTTTTATAATATGTAGTGATAGTGATAGTGATGATTATTTTATTTTAATCTTACTTTACACAGAATGTAAATAATGTAATACAAGGTAAAAGGAATTTCGAAGCATAAGGCTGCGGTTCCACTGAGGCGGAGCGGAACAAAGCGGAGCGCAATTCACATGGCAGGAGGGGAGAAGAGATGTGGATTTCAAGCCATGTGATTGGTGAATTGCGCTCCGCTCCGCCTCAGTGGAACCGCAGCCTTAACGAATACCACGTAAGTACATCATACCGAACCGGGCCCCTAGAATTTTTCATTTGGTTCTCCATTTGGTTTTGGTTTTTGGACGAGGCAAAGCACTAAATTTAATTTATCTATCTATTGGTCTAGTGGTTACAAGCGCGACTAGTAAGCATGAGGTCATGGGTTTGATTCCTAGGTTGAGCAAAGAGTTTCGGGTTTTCCCATCAGCCATTTGAGGAAAATTGAGGAGTGGATAAAAGATCAAGACTACGAGGCAACTGAAAGTCTACTTGCCTGGATCTCCTAAACCAATGCTACCTATCACATCACAAAGAAGGAAGCTGCCCCCACTAATTCCACTCACTCAACACACCTCACACACCCTCACACCACACCACACCCCATCACACTACGCCACATCTCATCACATCACACCTCTTCCTTACACATACATACACACACAACACTTGCACATGACATGACTCCCCACACAAATACACTTCACACATATTATTGCTTACCTAAATAAAATACTAAATATATTTCTATAGATATGTCTTTTACCTTTCATTCATATAATTATTGTTTGTTCTACGAGATTATGCTAGTACGCTCATAAATTGCTCGTCCACTATTTATGCGAAGACACTGCCTCCTAAGATACAGGATCTTCCTAGTTTAGGAGTCAGGGCTCAAATTTTGTATTGACTGTACTGTTATTCATCTCTCGCACACAACTTCTGTTTGCTAATTTTTCTGTACCCTAGTGACCGTTGTGTACTTTTACTTATATGTGTCAAACTTGTATTATCCTAATAAAGACTTATTATTATTATTAAATTTTTCAGTAGCAGCTATGGTCTCTGAAGTTGTGCCCGATTGATGGCAACTTAAACATACATATAACTGGCAAAATGTGGGTGTACTATAAGGTTCAACTTTGCTATATTATATTATGATGTACCTAAGTTAAATATAGGCTAAGGACCTAATGGATAGAGCCAGAGGACACGCAAATCTCAGCATAGGGAATTCCAATAAACTTCTATTACTTACTTATCGAATATTTATCTTATAACAGGAAAATAAGCTAGAAAATATTTCTCTGTAATCTGGAATCGTTATAAGTACGATCTACTTGATATTACACGTGCCGATCTGAAAATATAATCCCACCAAAAACTTTTTCATGTTAAATGTTGCCAAGACGAAACCATAATTATAACTCGCACTGTCAAAAAGTTATCAGATCTGATGTAGAGCCAAGCTTTTAACTCTACATGCCCTAACTCTACAAGATCTAACAAACAAACTCTACAACTTAGTCAAAATATGTATGTATACATACCAAATTTCAGCTTTCTAGGACATTGGGAAGTACCATATGTATTTTGATGATCATCAGTGAACGAAATCAGGGAATTTTAGATATCAATAAAATCTTAAGTATAAGAGCTATGCAATTAAAACTTAATATGCTTAATAATTCCGCTATTGGCAACATATCCTGAGAATTTTGTTTATCTGGTACAATCCATACCGCCGTTACCGTTACCGTTACCGTTTACAAGCGTTCAAAAAGACGACAAGCGCTTCGAGAAAAGGTAGGTAGTGCCTTTGCGCTTCGCTTGGCTCGTCTTGGCGGGGCCACTACCGTGCCCCCAGATAGTTAATAGATTTCCTTAAAGAAGTCGATTTAAACAAAAACCGGCCAAGCGCGACTCAACTTCGCGCACAAAGGGTTTCGTAGCACCAATCAATATAATAACGGTGTTTCATGTTAATTTGCACTCAATAGCAAAACTAAATTAGTTTCTCATAGGCATCATCGGCATAGTCTTTTTCCAACTATGTTAGGGTCGGCTTCTTTGACGTTTTGGGCCACTACCTGTAACGACTGTCAAAGATCTACAAATGACAGCCGGGACCAACAGCTTAACGTGCTTTCCGAGGCATAGAGGAAACTCGGTGTGTAATGGGTGGTCCTGGTCACCTATACATGACCCAACCTAGGCAAGCACGGCTTAACCTAAAGATCGATCCGAATGGCTGTTATTACTTAGCCACGAGCTCTTCAAACATATATCCAGTTCCAACCCACCTGCATGAAGGAGGACTTTTGGCCGAAGGGTGTCGAATATCCAGTTCCGTATCGTTTCCGAGGGCCGTTATGCGACACCACGCCGCGAAACACGACGCAGACAACGTTGCGTGTATAGTTTTAGTCTAATATGTCCTAATATATTATTGTTGTAAAATAGTATTTTGTGTATTTTATCTACCAACTCATTACACTCACGGGTGTCGTATAAGGCGACTAATGTCTGAGGCAGAACACCTTGCGCCTCCGTAGACCAGAGAATGGGCAGCAGCGTTTTCTGCTAGTCTTTCATCACTGCGATCTCCAATCCGCCTGCCAAGCGTGGAGATTACGGCAAATTCCTCCCATCATGGGAGAGGCTTATGTCCAGCAGTGGACGTTATGGGCTGTTGTAGTAGTAGTAGTATTTTATCTATGGGCCATAGTTGTCTGATAATAAATGATTATTATTATTATATATCTCATGAGGACAGAACATAAGATTGTGAACTTGTGATAATCTAAAGATCGCATTAAGTTCCCAAATATTTATTCCCCAGACCAAACAACTTTAATTGGATTTTCAGCCTAGTTCTCAAGAAGGTCAACTGACTATACAAACTGGCTAGGACCTAAGCTATGAATATTACGAACTATTTAAATACGTCTGCGTCGGTTAAAACGAATTCGTCATCCATTACCGGCTACGATTATTATAAAGATTTTTGATAAAGATTAGTTTCAAAAGTTGGCTATGTTTATTACTAATAGTTTAAATCTATTGGATAAGAATTTAATCCGAAGTCTTAAACTCTTTTGATACTAATATACTCTATGTACTCTTTATAAGTAAAGACCACAGAGAATCTATGGTAAAGACGGTCATGTCACCTTTTGTCAACAAGTGTGGTAAATAAGGCTAGAAAACAGCCGTTTATATTTTACGTGTTATACAAAAACCAATCTTTTATTCACATCTCAACAAAATCGTTAGAGGTCACCGTATTTAAAACTTAGACAAGGAAGAATAACCTCACATAGTACATTAGCTATTAGGCTCGAAAGTGAAAAAATAGATAGATATGTTTTTCAGTAATTTTGAGTGAGACAATGACAATACTTTTTAAATGACATTGGTGTCGATTCTGTTGTGCACAAACTAAACTTAATTTAGGCTATTGCTATATTTTTCTCTCTATTAAAACGAGAAAGAGACGGACGTAATTTAGAGCTGTCAAATTTAGTTGGAACTAATATTTCTATACAAATGAAGAGTGCACGTAAACACATGTCGACTAAAACACGGTGAAGCACAAGGCATAAACTAGTTTGACATCTCTAACTTAGTTCATAACTATAGCCGTTCCTTTTCTCGCACTGCCTTTTAGTAAAAGATAGCAATAGCCTAAATTAAGTTTAGTTTGTGCACAACTGTATCGACACCATTATCAAGAAAACAGAAACATGACCTTCTTTGACGGCACGGTTGGCGCAGTGACTGAGCGATTGGCTGAGAGTCGCGGGTTTGATTGAGGGTTGAACATTAGGTATTTGTATGGCCTAAGTATAGGTAGGTCTTCCGGGTCTGGCTGTTTGTGATGTGAGTTTAAATTTTTGTAAACACACCCACGATACAGGACAAATTCCAAATGTAGGGCAACGATTTAAAAAAAAACTTAAGATATACTTCAATACATGAAGAAAAATATTTCAAAAGTATCTCGTCATAATAAACAGCTCACTCCACCTACAACCAACTCAACCTACAACTCCATTCTGAAGGCAAATATTAGACTATAACTCCTGACGTCTTTACCATGTACCTCAACTACCTCTGTTGAATATCCTATACTCACAAAAACCGGCCAAGTGCGAGTCGGACTCAGTGTTACCAGATAAAATAATTAAACTACCGTGTCAGCTAGCTAAAATTACCGTGTTTTGAGTCTAATTACCCTAGATTTAAAAAAAAATACAGTGTGAATTACCGTGTTAGTGGAAAACAAAATAAAAAGTTTTTTGTATGCTTTATTAGAAATAATCAATCAGTCTTCCAGAAGTTCCATTACTTTGTTGCTCGTAAATCTATACTCTATACTAATATTATAAAGAGGAAACCTTTGTATTTTTGTATGTTTGTATTGAATAGGCTCAAAAACTACTGGACCGATTTCAAAATTTCTTTTACCATTACTTAGAGGGATTCTTCCGAATCCGTATAGGCTATATTTTATTCCCGTACTCCTACGGGAATGGGAACTACGCGGGTGAAACCGCGGGACGTCAGCTAGTCATAAATAAGTATCGGTCTCGTAACTATCACTGTCACTATCATCGCTGCCCATTATGAGCTCGTACTTTACTTTAATTCGAAGATAAAATTTTACGCACCAAAACACCACTAAATATCAAACAACTATGCAAAGCAAATGACATTCTTTCTATCCATTCACTACTACTACTATGCTACTTATTTTAATATTAGTTAGTTGAAAGAAAAAAACCCCAAAAGAAAAACTTCTTTACTTTGTCCGATTACACTACCTCATAAGCTATTGAAATGTTTAGGGTTTCCCCCGATGTCAAAGACGAGACGACCAGTGTGGCTGCTTTTTGGAATATACGTTCCATTTTAAAAGTTTCTTTTTTAAAATCGACTATTTTTACACGGTAATTTAAATACAAAAATACCGTAGAAAATGACGCGGTAATAGATCATTACCGTAGACCGTGTTCAGGTCAAAAATACCGTGCATCTACGGTAATTACCGTGTATCTGGTAACACTGAGTCGGACTCGCGCACGAAGGGTTCCGTACCATTATCTATACATTAGACAAAACGGCAAAAAAATCACGTTTGTTGTATGGGAGCCCCCCTTAAATATTAATTTTATTCTGTTTTTATAAATTTCAAAAATTTCAACTGTCTAGCTGTCACGGTTCATGAGATACAGCCTGGTGACAGACAGACGGACAGACGAGAGAGTCTTAGTAATAGGGTTCCGTTTTTACCCTTTGGGTACCGAACCCTAAAAACAGGCAGTGTACATCAAACAAAGCCTAACTCTCGACAGGACGACCTAAAACATGTCGCAGTACCAGCAAGGTAGTGACATGAATGAATGAATATTCAACCGGGACGTGTTGAAACTTTAATGAGGAACAAGGCGGAACCACTAGAAAAACATATCCTACAGTTCCTGAACATCCTGTCCTAGATTGTTAGAGAAAGATGAATTTTAGAGACTCGTTAAAACGATACGGCATATGGTTTTACTTTACTCCTTTTTTAAGAGCAGCGGTGGCTTGTGGCAATGGAGTTGCAGGTCCTCTATTCACAAACGCTTCAATTCGAATTCAAGTATATTGCTGGTACATTCCTTTTATATATAGCATATTCATTTTCAATAAACTTCCTCGAAAACTGGTCCATAACGCACTACGATTAGGTACAATATGCAATGTATTTCACACGTGTGCGATTTTTTCCACTACATCAAAATTGCCACAGATAACTATACCTATACTTAGTCCAAATTGGTTCAATGCCTATAATCTGAGGTGAATGTTTTTTTTTAATTACGGCAAAGCACTACGCGTCTTTACGGCATAAATATTTTTTGAATATTCGAATTGTGTTTATAAATAGAATATCATAGATAAACATGATTATTA
Source organism: Xestia xanthographa (assembly GCA_905147715.2). Lineage (NCBI taxonomy): Eukaryota > Metazoa > Arthropoda > Insecta > Lepidoptera > Noctuidae > Xestia > Xestia xanthographa. The sequence goes on along the minus strand of LR990660.1, from coordinate 5,639,897 downwards.
AAAACGAATAGTTACTTTTATACACAAATTAACATTTATTTGTGTTCTGAATTCAAAAATATGAAATAAATCTATTTTTATATTAGGCTGTTTAACGGCTTAATACCTTTGCCTCTCCTTCAACCTGGCGAAACCAAAGCGCGAAAAAAAAAAGAAAATTAAAATCATAGTTTCAAAGTTCGTGGCAAAAATATTGTTCGTTATTTTATTTTATTTCTTTAAAAGTGTATTGAAAAACGTCGTTTGATACACGTGGACATTTGTTATTTCAATTCTCGGCTTATAAACACCCTCGCCTACAGCTCGGGTGTTATAATTCCGCCTCGAATGCAATAACAAACTTTCTCCACTTGTATCAAAATGTACTATTCTGCAACAACACACCCGTTATTCTGACCCACACGATTCGGGAAGTCGTATCATGTCTATCTCGCTCGCTTTCGTTATGCTATGCATGATATGACTTGTGGAATCGATATCGGAACGAAGCGTTTGAGAATGCAAGGGCTGGTCGCAAGTGTAACTGTTTTAAACACTTTTTTTTTCATAAATGTGAAGGAAAATATTGTGGGAAAAATATACGAACACCGATAAAATTCGAAGATTTAAGGCTGCCAACAGACGGAATGCATGCACAACTGGACTGCATCGCAGCAACCGCATGCAGTGTGAGTGCGATGCAGTCCGTCTGTTGGCAGCCTAACACGTCCACCAATCCGCATAGTCCACGGGCCCGCATGATGAGTTTTGGTCAACTTCCTTGAAAAGAGGCCTGTGTCTCAGCTGAGGAAAACTTTGTTTTTATGACCGGGTTCGTCGCCGACGAAGGCGTGGAAAACTCTGGCTGACTTAGTGGCGTTTGTGAGAGATTGTCCGGAGAAAACCGCACGCAGAGAAGAGTGGAAGGCTGTGGAGGAGGCCCCTGCCCAGCAGTGGGACAATATAGGCAAAAAAATGCAATAGGTACTGCCTCTTTTTTACCAGACTATACCTCAAAACCATAGACGGATAAAACTATGATACCAGAATTTATTCAAAAGCTGGGTAGATCCAACACATATTCATAACCAAATCATTTATCTCAATCACAAGTCAGAACTATCCGGAATAACTTTAAACATAAAAGACTTTAAACATACTACCAACACATTACGAACAGCAAACTACACTCAGGATAACATTTAAACAGAAGATATACAATCTCTTTGGTGTAGTTTAACCAGAGACAAAACAAGTGGGCGCATAAATCGTGAACTGTGTTGTCTGTGGAGTCGAGGCAATTCTCCAGTTGGCGCCAAATCAGGCGAAACATGGCTGCGGTTTGACTGTGTCGATACTTCAGTATTTAGCCATTGAGTGTGTTAATTTGGCACTTATCTACACTGATATTATAAAGAGGTACCTACAGTTTGTAAGTTTGGATGTAAGGGGTAATCTTCAGAACTAATGATCCGAAGCCGACATTTTTTCACTAATGAGAAGCTACATTGGTATCGATTCTGTTGTGCACAAACTAACTTTAATTTAGGCTATTGCTATCTTTTTCAAAAAATCAGTGCGAGAAAAGGACGGCTACAGCTATGAACTAAGTTAGAGATGTCAAACTAGTTTATCCTTTGCGATTCACCGTGTTTTATTCGACATGTTTTTGCGTGCACCCTTCATTTGTATAGAAATATTAGTTCCAACTAAATTTGACAGTTCTAAATTACGTCCGTCTCTTTCTCGTTTTATTAGAGAGAAAGAGATAGTAATAGCCTAAAGTAAGTTTAGTTGTGCACAACAGAATCGAAACCATTATCCCTGAGTGTCTTATGCATAGTGCATACAATATCCCGGCAAAACCTAGTCTTGAATACGGAACAAAATTCTACTTTCTGTGAATCAGGAAAAACAGGGTGAAAAAGTGATTTTACTAAACAGCGTTCTTATAACATCACGCCTGGCTTTCCCGAAGTCAGGTAGAAATAGGGTTGCCATCCGTAATAAATATAGTATCGTACTATATTTCAGTCAATTTATTGTACTACGTAGTATAGAAATGAATGGTTTTTGCACGACACCCAAGCAAAGCAAAAGCAAAGCAAAAAAAAATATTAAAAGGCTTCAAACATATAAGAACTAATGGGAGTTCGACTCCCAATGGTGCAAAGCAGATGTTTAGATCATTGATGGCCAAAGCGAAGAGCAATAACAAATAGGTATATAATATGGAAAAATACATAATATTTAAAAATAAATGTGTACTTTTTTTTCCAGATTTCCCAAAAGTACTATATTTTTGCAGCTTTTTTGGGAAAAAATATATTTTTGTTCAAAATAAAAGTGGCAACCCTAGGTACACCCATTTCGGCTAATATGTTTAAGCACAGCCCCATGATATAAGGGCGCGAGCCTATTGCCACTCATCATCATCATCTCACACACACACACACACGCACATACACACATACGCATACACACATACGCATACACACCCACAACACACTCATACGCTCACTCACACAATATGTTCTTACTCACACGCATGATAGTAATAATAAATTAATAATATTGTATTACTTACATTAGCACCGCACCGCACTTGTAATGGCAGCTCGATCATGGTGGTGACGGAAGTAACTGGTGCTTATAGCACAGGAGTCCTCCTAGTTTAAGCCCAGTTGCACTTGTCTTGTATCTTGCCAGTAAGTTAGTCTATTGTGGTACAATAATTGTAAATAGGTTTAAGTCTTAAACAAATACATATTGTTTATTGTTTATCTACTGCCTGAATTTACCCACTGCTGGGTACAGGCTTTTCTTGTGCCAATCTCCACGGTCCTGTGCCAGTCTCATCCAGGTTTTTCCCCCGATGGCTAATATCTGCTCATCTCGCCGCTGAACGACCCACATTTATTTTCCCAGTTCTTGGGCGCCATTCGGTGACAGCCTTAATAATAATAATAGTCGTGTCGGCCAATGGCTTAATAGCCAAGAGCCTCGACCAACTTCTTAGGAGGCTCTCGCTTGGCAGCTGGATCAAGAGTTTGATTCAGAAAGCAGTACTTCTGGACAGGGCACGTATTGTTAGGAGGTTCCTCTCTCAAGAGCCCTGACCACCGGCAGCTCGGACCCTGTTCCCAGCGCTGGTGGGCTACTGTTTTTATATTTTTAAATGTTTTTATTTATTTTGTTTTAATTTGAAGAATATTTAAAAATGTAAATTATATGTACAGAATTGAATAGAATAATGGAAGGAATGGAATAATAATAAACTATTTATTTCAGGTAACAAAGACCCATAGATAAATACCTTAACCTAAAAATACATATTAATAACAATTTTTGTTAGTCTAAGCGACTTAAGGGCTATATATCCCACAAATGGCTTAGCATGATCCTCCGTTACGCCTAAAATACTGCAGCATTAATTTTGAAATAAATATATGGTAAAGTTGAGGATTAATGCTAAGACTATAAGTCAGTCATAAGTCATAAGTCTATGTGTGACGAAAACACAATTCCATTAAACTTTTCTCGATAGAAAAAAAATCCAAAGTTACCTCCAAATCGAACAATAAACCACTGGTATTCAAAAAGTACTTCAAATTAGATCATGAAACTTTGCATACTAACTGAACTAACTATAAAGCAGGTCTTATGTGTTTTTTTTTAGTCCAATCAATAGATTTTTTGTCATCATCATCATCATCATTTCAGCCGAAAGACGTCCACTGCTGGACATAGGCCTCCCCCAAGTGTCGCCACATTGAACGGTCCCGTGCGACTCGCATCCAGCGGATTCCCGCAGCCTTCACTAGGTCATCGGTCCACCTAGTGGGAGGCCTTCCAACGCAACGTCTTCCGGTTCGCGGTCGCCACTCCAGAACTTTTCGGCCCCATCGGCCATCCGTTCTGCGAGCAATGTGCCCTGCCCACTGCCACTTAAGTTTGGCAATTCTTCGGGCTACGTCGGTAACCTTGGTTCTCTTGCGGATGTCTTCATTTCTGATTCGATCGCGCAAGGAAACTCCGAGCATAGCCCTCTCCATTGCCCTTTTAGATTTTTTGTAAATCGCAAAAAAACACTCATTTCGCACTATTCGGCCGCAGTGACTGACGTAACAACCGCTTTGTAGTGCAAGCTGATTAGAACTTTATTCTAACAGTAAACGAAGTTTGAACCACCACAAATAGAGTTGCTAATTTTAGGGTTAGAAGGGCCTTAAAAAACTATGTTAGTAGCACTCCCGCACCCACCCCACCACCACCCGCACCCCACCAAAGCCCACCTGTCATCTGCCTGCACCTTTCCTGCACCTGTCCTGCACCTTGCCAGGTGTCCTGCCAAACATCGTTTGAGTTCCATAACGCGATTGTCACTAGCCAATTCAGACACCGAGCTGCTACTGAATAATCCTTGAAGGAAAAATGCAATATCGCTGTGCCCACCCTGGAGATTGAACCCAGGACCTCACACGCAGCATTAGTGCTACCACTAGACCGACAGCACAGCGTTCTTCATCAGTAATTACTCACCTCATAAAACCCTTTTATAAAATTACCGACTCCAAAATTCCACTATAACTAGGTAGGTACTCGGGCAAAACTACTAAGTTATTACACATTCTTCAAGTTCACAAAAATGCCTCGTTAAATTTTAATGAGATTTTAAGTTCCATTTTACTGCAGTACCTAAATGAATTTTATGTCATTCGTTAGGTACAAAGATAACATGGGCCATAAAGTCAGTAATTGAGGAAAAAATACCCTTAACGAAACCGAAAGGCACTTGTTCGCCCCGTCATTGCGATATTTTTTTATTCTAATATAATAGGCTAGTTTCCACTATCAATAAATTGCAAATCTATTTAGTCCGCCAGTTAGAGTATTGGAAAATAATGGACACGTATTTTTTGTTTTTGTAAATCAATGAATATTGACAAAGATAAAACGCATCAAAACTCGAAAGTGGGGGGCTCATGACGTCACAACGCACTAAAAATTATAGCACGGTGTGACGTATTGAGAATTTTAAAAGCGTCGTATCTTCGTCAATTTTGGTTTATGTAACAAAAGAAAAAATACGTGTCAAATATTTTTTGATAATCTAACTGACGGACTAATTAGATTTATTCAGGGCACAAGCTTATTAAGTCATTCATTAGAAGAGCTTGTTGTGTAAGCAATAACGGACATAACTCTATAATTTATCTTAAAAAACTGAATAAAACTATTTAAAAACGAAACCCGTCGTAGGCTAGACGCTACCAATATTAATACGCTACGGCATCCATTTCATTAATATTCACAAAAAAAAGAAAGCCTCACATCCGTCGTCTCTCCAAAAAAGTCGGTAACATAGGTAAAAACATTCCCCAGCTCTTCTCGCCATTTTTGCACGCGGAACTCATTATTTTTAACAAAATAAGCAAACGTATTCGCGCACGCATCCTTTCCTTTCTCCCGGGTCCTTATTCCGAAATGTTCTGTCACATAAATTAACAACGCATCGCAAAAAACGGATAAAAAATACGCAAAAACAAGAAAAAAACATAATTCACAAGTTTAGACATTTTTGGGAGAGTTCTGGCGGTCCTGTTTTGGGTTCAGCAAATTTTTGGGTTAATAAAATTTATTCAGTGGTTGAAAGCTGCCTGAGGAGTAAAATTTCTGTTAATTAAAACTTGATGAATGTTGAAAGTTTGCGATGATCCACAGTTACCACTTTTGGCCGCAACTTATTATGATTCAACTACGATGCTATAATTCGATGCTGATAAAAAACTGTTTCTTTCATAAGCGCATATTATAATCTACTATATGTATAAGGTCTATCTGTTTATACACGAAATCTCTTAATGTACTCATCAATAGGAACAAGTCCCTGAATCGCGAAAAAAAAATCAGCTGTTCCATACATGTTTATTTATTTATTTGTTTATTGACACACCAACGACTTATTCACTAAATCATTTACATTGATTAGTTTCTATTTCAACGGCTTTGCGGTGAATTCGTCACTTATAGGTGTGCACAGCACTTGTATAATCAATAATAATAATTGAAATGGAAATATATGATAATAACAAAATTAAAATTTGCAAAGTTTTCATTGAATTTAAAATGTCTAATAGTTAAATTAATTACAGTATAATTACAAAAAAAAAACATTAATTAAATCGGAATAGAAAACAATTATAAATTAAAACTATAAAAATAACAAATAAATTAGGACATAGTTATTACATTAGTTAAAATTAAAAGAATAGAATAGATTAAAATTTGAGTTCAAAAATTAAATTAAATTGTACAGTATTAAACACATTGAATGGAGTCACACAAATACACAAATTAACATTTTGTAAAAGAAATAAACAAAAAACCGATCAAGAACTGAGGACTGTTGACGAGTTATGCGAACATATTGTAGGAAACAGCTGATTTTTTTTGCCAATAGTTTTTTGTAAGTTTGTATGTAGGGGCACAGATAATATAATACTGTAGGGGGTAATCTTTGGAACTCCTGATCCGATTCCAAATATTCTTTCACTAACGGGAACCTACATTATTCCCGAATGTCATAGGCTACATTTAAAACGTTACCGTTGGTTAATTTCCGTACATTAGCCGAACGTGTGGTATCCGGCGGAGTAGAATAGAACCAACCCATTATGCTCACGGGTGTCGTATAAGGCGACTAATGTCTGAGGCAGAACACCTTGCGCCTCCGTAGACCTGAGAATGGGCAGCAGCGTTTTCTGTTAGTCTTTCATCACTGCGATCTCCAATCCGCCTGCCAAGCGTGGAGATTACGGCAAATTCCTCCCATCATGGGAGAGGCATATGTCCAGCAGTGGACGTTATGGGCTGTTGTAGTAGCCGAACGTACGAAGCCGCGAGTAAAAGCTAGTGTATATCTAATCATTCTCTTCCCCTCATCTCAATTCATTTGTGGTCGGCGCAGCATGTCTTCTTCCATATCTCTCTATTTTTCGTCATTTCATCAGACACTTCTTTTCTTGCCATGGGTATCATTCTTAACACAGTCCATCCATCGTTTCTTTGGTCTTCCTCTACTCTATACCCATACACATTCATACTCAAAAATTTCCTCACGACATATTCCCCATTCCTCCGCATCACATCTCCATATACCACGACAACCGATTACCACACAACTTTTCAGTCATGCACCGGCGCCACTTTCAGACTTCCTCTTATATACTCATTTCTTACTTTATCCATTCGCGTAGCACCACACATATCCCATAGCATTCTCATCTCCGCGACATGCAAATGCCTTTCATTCATCCCTTTAAGTGGCCCAACATTCTGATCCATACAAGACAGCAGGTCTAACCAAGCTTGTGTATAATAAATCTCTTAATAACAAGTTTTTATTCGAAATCATCTGTAAAATGCTGAAAGTCTGGAGCGTAAAATTCTAAGAAGAATTTCGTATTAAAATTCGTTCACAGACTTCACTTTTGTCAGCGTTTTTTAACGAAGCACAGACCGCTTTGTGTTAGCATTTTACAAGGTCTTGAATTTGCATAGAAACGTCTAGAATTTGAACTATTTTAGACTTAAGTTGGGTTCAAGTATAAGCTGGACCTGTAAATTATGTCTGTAGTTTTGTTTTTAAAGGGAATTTGGACTGAAAGTTATAGGAAAACTAACTTTTTGCTCAAGTATTAAGTGTTAAAATCGATTCTTGTGCTATCTTTATTCTAGCCTTTTATTACTGACTACATTGAGTGAAGATTAGCTAAGTACTAAATATAAACTGATAACGGAAATCATACTACAGTGTTATCAATCATCTAAGACAACCAGAGGCATTTATGAAACGCTATAAGTAAAGATGGCCTCACGTGGCCCAAAGTGGCCCATAGTGTATACCCACCCTTCACACGGTTTTCTATCCATTTGCATAAAATTTTAAGACCTAATATAACTTGGCATACTTTTGTTACTACTAATTATATTTTCGCATAACATTATTTACGCATAACAGCTTACGCATAATTTTTTTAAGCATAATTTATCTAATCATAATAATGATTAAGCATAACATTGTTAGGCATAAATTGATTTACGCATAATGATACTAAAACATATTTTTTACAGGCATAACAAAGAAGCATAATCCTAAAATGTTAGACATACCATCATTGGATATACCAATTTATTTTGACGATTGGAAAAAAAACATTTCTCCGAAGCAGGTAATACATAAAATTATTGTTTTGAACATAGTTGATTGTTAACATATGTGAGTTTTTCCCTGTAAGAAGCATGCAAACAAGCATACACCATGCATGCAGCAAACATACAGCTTGCAAACATTTAAACAAGCATACACCATGCATGCAGCAAGCATAAAGCAAGCATGCGTGCAGCAAGCATGCGTGCAGCAAGCATGCAGCAAGCATGCGTTCAGCAAGCATGCAGTATGCAAGCAAGCATGCAGCAAGCAAGCATGCAGCAAGCAAGCATGCAGCAAGCAAGCATGCTGCAAACAAGCATGCAACATGCAGCAGGCAAGGTTTCTGCCATGGCTCCGGCGCTGCGGGGCTCCGGCGGTCCCACGCGAGCAGGCCGCCTCGCCTCTCCGCGCCTACGCGGGCTTAGATTACACTCTAGGGGTAGGGCAGACAAGACTACGTGGAGTCGGTTTTGCAGCGATTCGTTTCTGTCACTAACTTTTGTAGCAAGACTTAATGAATTTTTAATTCAAAATAAATACGTAAAAATAACTCAAATTTGATTCCGGTATTTATTTTATTTGTATGCCTAAATACTATTATGCGAATAGTCATTATGCCTAGTAACATTATGCAAAAATCAAATTATGCCAAAAGAAATTAGCCTTCAAGATGATTATGCCAACATAAACAGTATGCCAAAAAAAACTTTGGCAAAGCATTACTATGGCAAAACAAATTATGCCAAAACAGTTATGCCAAAGTATATTAGGAAAAAGAAGATTATGCAAAAAAAAGGGATCCCCCTTCACACAACCCTCCAATTTGTACCAACACTCCATTACCCACAAATTAACAACGTAATAGTCAATTCATCAGTCTTTGTCACATGATATTACGCCGCCATGTTGAAATGTTTCGTTTCACGCACATGACGCTTGAGAGCGAAGGCGACGCGGTGTGAAATTATACGTATGTACCCTATGATCTGTTGGGAAAAAATTTGATGAAAAGGTAAACAAATAGATCAGAAAATGTACTAGATACAGATTTAAATTACAGATGTGCTCACCGAATTTAAAGCGCGCGAAAAAGTGTTTACCCTATATTGATAAGAGCTCGCACATCCCGCATGAAACGGCAGATACGAAATGTGGTATGAGTGAGCAAAATGATACTATTCAAATGTCATTGTCAACGAAACGTTACCACTTTTTGGCGCGGTATGGCGAATCTATCATTTAAAATTTAAAATTTTCATATAAATAAACTAACTGATGCCCCATGAATTCGTTCGCGGGGAAATTTAAATGAGTGAGAGAAAAAAATTGTACTTATTCTTCGGGCTATTCCACACTATAGGTACATTTATATCTGTGTCAAATTTCATTCAGATCCGTTTAGCCGTTCTGGCGCGATTGAGCAACAAACATCCATCCATAGTGAAAACTAAGTGACTTGTGAATTGTATCGTCGAGCTGTGTGAGAGTGCATTTTTTTTTTATTATTTGTGTTCATTTTCTATTCCCCCCTCCTCCCTCCCTTACCCTCCCCCGCTGCCCCCTCTTAGCCCCAGAAGTAGCACTGCTACGGGGTTGTGCCCCGCGCAGGCCTATGTTGTGCTACGCCGTAGTGGATCGACTACGAGTGCTACGAAACGCGTTCGTGACGGTCACGCGAGTTCCATGATTTTTTTCACCCAAAAAATGCTCAACGTGCCTAAAGAAGTTTTCACTTAAAAATCGCTTGTTTTCTTCGTTCACACCGTGCGCTCGTGCTTGTACTGCCCCTCGATAGGGATTGTTTACACATTCGTCACACACTTTTAGAACAGAGCACACCCCGCTAGCTTGGAAGAAACGTGATCTATGAGAAGTATTTCTGAATAATGATCCTTTATTTCTGTCGCGTCTGGTATTTGAGACAATGCCATTTTATTCTGAAAACTCGTTTCGAGGAATTCAGTGCCTTACTGCGCGACTGCGCGTACCTATTAGATATGCTAGTATAAGCAAGATAAATTGAGTCTACGCTAAAGAAGGTAGCGTAATATTATTAGAGATGTCTTTGAGGAATAATAGAGTTGAGTTAGCGTAAGTGACGTGCCATAACGTGAATTTTTGTCTGTCTGTTTGTATGATCCGGTAAATTTCCGAAACGGCTCGACCGATGTTAACGGGACTGGTACTGGCAGATAGCTGATGTAACAAAATCCGATTCAAATAGGGAGGTATTTTTTCATAGCAAGAAAAAAATTAAAGAATGCTTCAATAACGTTTTTTTGTATGAATTATAACATTTTGAAAATTAAAAAAAGAAAACATATTTTCTGTCTCGTGACACGTGGCGACCGAAATGTGTTTTTTTTTAAGGATTAGGTTTCCGTGCAAAAAAAGACCCCCGGGTACCCTTAAAATTGTTAACAAAATACGATTCAAAGATCCCAAGCAATATTTTTATAATAATCATTTCACGCGAACGATATCGCGGGTAGTAGCTGTGCGGATTCGCGACCGCGTGAACAAGTATTACACAAAAATAAGTTGTAGATAAGTAACGATTAATGGAGACAATTTTTTTTTGTTTGGAGAATAGGCCACCCACATAAATTGTAGCAGATATTAATGAAACGTATATAGATTTCTTCCTTATAATCTCTAGATTACAGTGGTAATATTAGCTAAGCCATGTCTAACCGGAATAATGAGAAATTCGAAAATGAAAACGTGAATCTAACAATAAACAATAATAATAACACGTCTGTACCAGTCTCTGAAAGTAATTGTATTCGCACATTGCGTTGAAATCTTACTGCACAATTGACACAACGACCAGCAGATGCCATTTTCATAAAATATTTTTTATTATACGCGAAAACATCGCAAAAACACTTTCACAACAATCAAAATATACGGAAAGAGTAAATGTCAAATGAAGTTGTTTGTCAACCACCAAAAAGACGGATTTACAACGTTCCATCCACCATCTAAAATATTTTAGCGGAAATCTCTAAAATAGCAATACAAAGCTCACAATTTAATATTATTTCCTTTTATATTATAGTCTATTTTAATTAAAGCAGATATTATTACCAATAGATACCATACTTTTTTTTTGTAAACGGAAAAAACGCTCCTCCGTAAGTATTTTCTGTCAAATGGCATTGACCACAACAGGAATGATTTGACTCGCAAAAAAATATCATAGTACAACTTATTTATTATGATTTTAAGATTCCGGTTTCGTTTCTATGTAATCTTTCGTTTATTAATATAATAAAATGGTTACTTTTTTGGTGTAAGTAATATGAATATACGCAACATCGAGGAGGGCCTAAAAAAAACTGTCTCCTTTATTAAAATATCAAGTAAATAAGCTAGCAGTTACGCTTGACATGAAAAGGTATACTTATACTTACCTAAAGGGTGTAAAACACCTCTTAACTAAGCCGAAAGGCACTTGTCCTCCTCGTCATTGCGATCATTTTTTTGTTCTACACCATACCTGGGAACCTTCTAGTTACGGAGATATTGGGAGTCAGTTCCAACTTTTTGACAAGTTTTTTAATGTTAGATTTTTACTTTAAACACCTCCACGGCCCCCGTACTTATTCAATCCATCCATCAGCACAGTGTTTTGAGTGCGTTACATTGAGTTCTACCACAAAACATGATTTTTCACCCCAAAAAAAAAAAAAAGTAGTTTCCCAGCAATAATTTTTGCGTAAAGTTACTTAGTTTGATGTACAGAATGCTTGGTTGACGGTGATGAGGTCTTTTACACGCTGTATAATGTTATTATGAAAACTAGATACCTAGACAAGATCACGGCGAGTTTGTACTTAACTTATGAAATGAGAATAACAAACCCCACAGTAAATAAATCCTTAGCTTACTAATTAAAAGTTAAGGAGAAGTTGTTGAATTTGTTTTTATAACCTTATCATGCGAGAACTACTTGACGGTTTTTAATGAGAGTCCTGAGTTACGGTGCAGGGAAACATCGTGAGGAAGCTGGGATGTATTCGTAATCATATTAAAACGTAAGTTAAGCTATGCAGTAAGAAACGCGGAGATAAAAATATGCTTGTATTTTCTGTAAGCATAAAACAGCTTTTCGTGACTTCCTACAGTAAGACTGCGTCGTCTGCCTAGCATTTTCCCAACTATGTTGGGGTCGGCTTCCAGTCTAACCAGATGCAGCTGAATACCAGTATTTTACATGGAGCGACTGCCTATCTGACCTCCACAACCCAGTTGGTACTGGGTAAAACCGTAAGACGTTACCCTTGGTAAGACTTGTCAGACTTTTGGGCCACTGACTACCTGTAACGACTGTTAAAGTTCTTTAAGGCGACTACAGGAGCTAAGGGCCAAGTTTACCGAAAAGATAACAGTCTGATTATCTAAAAACAGCTGTTTAAAATACATTTTTGTACATGAAAATGTGTTTTAAACAGCTGTTTTTAGATAATCATTATGATGATGTAATGATCTTTTCGGTAAACTTGGCCCTAAATTAGCAACTCTATTTGTGGTGGTTCAAACTTCGTTTGAAATACTGATAAAATTCTAATCAGCTTGCACTACAAAGTGGTTGTTACGTCAGTCACTGTGGCCGAATAGTGCGAAATGAGTGGGTTTTTTGCGATTTACAAAAAATCTATTGATTGGGCTAAAAAACTAAAACACTACGGACAAACTGTAACTTTTAGATGTAATACACCATTGCAAAAAGTTGAGATAAAATTTAGATCTATAACTTCTAGCAAATTAAATAGGTATAATATTTCCCTACAGAACAAGTTAGGTGTTATGAGCCATGACGATGTTAATATAAATCAATTGTATGGTCGTTTCTTTTCAATAGTTCACACGGAATTCAACAAAACTTTTGAAAAGAAGACAAAAAGTATTAGCCCTAAATTCATATTTAGTGATTGGGCAACTAGAGGTATCAGAAAAAGTAGAGAAAGACTATTTGAGCTTTATGGCCTTAAGCCTTTTATAAACACTGAAACTTTTAACAAGTATGTTGCTAAGTATTCAAAAATTTTTAGAAATACGTGCAAGGTTGCTAAAGCCCTGCACATTAGCAACAAGATCAAAACAGCAGAAAACAAAATAAAGACAGTTTGGAAGGTCATAAATAATGAGACTAACAGGAATAAAATACGTAACACTAGCTACACATTAGATTCAGCATGTGGTCCTAAAAGCTCTAATCTGGAAGTAGCTCAAGAATTTGTAAATTTCTTTACCGATATACCATTAAAAACTACAGAGGCTCTTAATTCCTCACCTGAAGTCTCAATTGGTTTATTAAAGGCGAATGTATCTGGCTGCACGGTTGAATTTAAATTTAAACACATAAACCCTATGATAGTTATTAAAGCTTTCCGGCAAATAAAAATAAAACTGACCGAAGATCTATGGGGAATGTCTATCAAAGTTTGTACATCCATACTTGAGACTATAGCCCCATACTTAGCTTTAATTTTTAATTTGTGTGTAGACCAAGGAGTTTTTCCTGATCTAATGAAATACAGTAAAGTCATACCTCTTTTCAAATCCGGGGACAGTAAAGATACTAATAATTATAGACCTGTATCCGTGTTGCCAGTTTTTAGCAAGGTGTTTGAAAAAGTAATGCTGAATCAAATGCTCAATCATTTTAACACCAACAAAATTTTACACGATCAACAGTATGGTTTCACCAAGGGACGTTGTACGGCTGACGCCGGTGTAACCTTATTAAAGCACATATTTACTGCGTGGGAAGAGTCTCAAGACGCCATAGGAATATTTTGTGACCTTTCCAAAGCATTTGATTGCGTAAATCACGACACATTGCTTTTGAAACTTGAGCATTACGGATTAGGTCAACTTGCACTTAGTTTGGTAAAATCATATTTGAGTGATAGACAACAACATGTTCAAATAAATGGTGTTAATTCACAGGGTTTAAAAGTAAAAATGGGGGTTCCGCAAGGCTCAATATTGGATCCTTTCCTCTTTCTCGTGTATATAAATGATCTACCCTATTTATTGAAAAACCAACAAAATATGGTGTTGTTTGCTGATGACACTTCCCTAATTTTTAAGATAAATAGACGGGCCCAAAATCTAGATGACGTGAATAATGCCCTACTTCAGGTCCATAATTGGTTCACAGCAAACAATTTAGTATTAAATGAAAAAAAACAAAGATGATGTTCAATGATGTCTCTGTGATCAATTCGGTGAAAACCGGGAGCGATCACCGCATGGTAAGAGGCACATTGAACATCAATATCAAGCTTGAAAGGTATCGACTGATGAAGTCTACGCTCCGTCCAGCACAGATCCAAATCCAAAACCCCGAGAGCTTTCAGCTTGAACTCCAGAACCGTTTCGAGTGCCTAGGAAGCTCAGTGGACGAATACAACGATGGGTTCGTGGAAACTGTCCATACGACCGGGTCTAAGTTCTTCAAGGCGCGTCGTACAGATCAGAACAAGAGGCTCTCCGATCACACTCTCAAGCTCATGAAGGAGCGGCGTGAGATGATCCTGCAGTCTTCAGACGAGGCGTGTAAATACCGGCAGCTCAATAGACGGATCTCTAAATCCTTGAAGAGCGACCTCCGCCGCTTTAATACCGAGCGTATTAAAGACGCGATTGAGCGGAATAAAGGCTCCAAGGTTTTTGCAAGGGATCTGGCTATTGGGCAGAGCCAGCTCACGAAACTGAAGACCGACGATGGTAGGATCTTATCCGCCAAACCGGAGCTTCTGAGGGAGATCGAGAGCTTCTATGGACAGTTGTACACGTCAACCAGTAAACCCGTAGTAGATCTAGCCAACGACCCAAGAGCTAGACTGACCCGACACTATACCGAAGACATCCCGGACGTCAGCCTGTACGAGATTAGGATGGCTCTGAAGCAGCTCAAAAACAACAAGGCACCGGGTGATGATGGAATTACGGCCGAACTCCTGAAGGCGGGTGGAAAACCGGTACTTAAGGCCCTTCAGAAGCTGTTTAATTCCGTCATACTTGAGGGAAAAACGCCACAGGCATGGTGCAGGGGTGTGGTGGTGCTCTTCTTCAAAAAGGGTGACAATGCCCGGCTGAAGAATTATAGGCCCATCTCACTTCTAAGCCATGTCTACAAGTTGTTTTCTAGAGTCATCACGAATCGTCTCGCGCGCAGGTTTGACGATTTCCAGCCACTCGAACAAGCCGGTTTCCGAAAAGGCTTTAGCACCGTGGACCACATACATACGCTGCGGCAAGTTATACAGAAGACCGAAGAGTATAACCTGCCTCTCTGTTTAGCGTTTGTGGACTACGAGAAAGCCTTCGATTCGATCGAGACCTGGGCTGTGCTGCAGTCTCTCCAACGGTGCCAAATCGACTATCGGTACATCGAGGTGTTGAAGTGTTTGTACAAAAACGCCACCATGTCAGTCCGACTTCAGGACCAAGCCTCGAAACCTATCCTCCTGCAGCGAGGTGTGAGACAGGGAGACGTCATATCTCCGAAACTGTTCACCGCTGCACTGGAGGATGTCTTCAAGGTTCTGGACTGGAGAGGGCTAGGCATCAACGTCAATGGCGAGTACATCACTCACCTTCGGTTTGCCGATGATATAGTGGTAATGGCTGAGACCATGGAGGACCTCAGTACAATGCTCGATGACCTCAGTAAAGCTTCCGGAAGAGTGGGTCTAAAAATGAACATGGACAAGACTAAGGTCATGTTGAATGCCCATGTCACACCCACTCCTATCAAGATCGGAGACTCTACTCTCGAAGTTGTAGACGATTATGTGTACCTGGGACAAACGGTCCAGTTAGGTAGGTCTAACTTCGAGAAAGAGGTCAATCGTCGAATCCGACTCGGTTGGGCAGCGTTCGGGAAATTGCGCGGTATCTTCTCGTCCAACCTACCGCAGTGTCTCAAGACGAAAGTCTATGACCAGTGTGTGTTGATTACATACGGGACCGAAACGTGGTCGCTCACAATGGGCCTCATCAGAAAGCTTAAAGTCACCCAAAGGGCAATGGAGAGGGCTATGCTCGGAGTTTCCTTGCGCGATCGAATCAGAAATGAAGACATCCGCAAGAGAACAAAGGTTACCGACGTAGCCCGAAGAATTGCCAAACTTAAGTGGCAGTGGGCAGGGCACATTGCTCGCAGAACGGATGGCCGATGGGGCCGAAAAGTTCTGGAGTGGCGACCGCGAACCGGAAGACGTTGCGTTGGAAGGCCTCCCACTAGGTGGACCGATGACCTGGTGAAGGCTGCGGGAATCCGCTGGATGCGAGTCGCACGTGACCGTTCAATGTGGCGACACTTGGGGGAGGCCTATGTCCAGCAGTGGACGTCTTTCGGCTGAAATGATGATGATGAATGATGAAAAAAAAACTAAATGCATAAGATTTGCTTTACCCAATGTTAGAAGTAGTGATTGTGAAATAATATTGAATAAAGAGAAACTTGAATTCGTAGATAAAACGGTTTTCCTGGGGATTACGCTTGATTCAAGGCTACAATGGAGTTCTCATTTAACATCCCTTGCGGCGCGGCTAAGTTCAGCGGCATATGCTATTAGAAAAATTCGTCAATTTACTGATGTAGATACCGCTAGACTGGTCTATTTTAGTTACTTTCATAGTATAATGTCTTATGGCATTTTGCTATGGGGACGGGCTGCAGATATTGAGTCTATATTTATTCTGCAAAAAAGAGCCATCAGAGCCATATATAATCTTCGTAGGCGCGATTCTCTAAGGGAACTGTTTAAGGATATTGGCATCATGACGGTACATTGTCAGTACATCTACGAAAACATAATGTACGTCAGAAAAAATCTGCACCTTTTTGGTAAAAGAGGTGATAGACATAATTACAGTACTAGAAATAGGGACCAACTCGTTCAGCCAGGCTTCAGACTCGCTAAAGTAGACTCATCTTTCATGGGGTACTGTTTGAGATGCTATAATAAAATTCCACAAAGTATTCTTGAACTGAATGAGACGAAATTTAAAACATGTATCAAACGCACACTATGTAAGCAAGCTTATTACAAGTTGGGCGATTATATCGCTGATAAAAATGCGTGGCTCAATGCTGGTCCTGCTCCACATGGACAGGGGCGCATAAATTGATAGCATTAAATAGAATTGTTGGAGCTGCTGAAGATTGTACAACTATCTTTGCATTGTATAGAATCAATCTCTAGTATTATATAATCGCATAGCCCATATTGTGTGAGTACTATGTACTAGAAAGCTATCATTCACTGAAATCCTACGATTATTTTTTTCTTGACTTGAATGCGCCCTGGCGGTAGAGTATGTCATGCTCACTCTAATGTCTCGCTGATGGTGGCGCGTGTGTCGGATCATTTAGTTCCCTTCGAAATGGTTGAGCTGAATGGTGCTGATTCATGCGTCATGTTCGTGAACGGGCGCTGTCAGTTGTGACTGGTCATCTCTTAGTTGCCATGGCTTATTTGAATGTTTATTTTTTAATTGTATTTTTTTTTTTGTTTTTACTATGGACACTTTTAACGTGCACATCTTGCTACATTGTTCTCACATAATATACCATCTTAACATGAATGATGTAACCAAGATTTTGTAACAACATTTTGATTTAAAAGAGTGTCCATGGAGTTTCTTGCCCGTTCTTCTCCATAGAGATCTACGCTAGGGAATGGGCAACTACAGTACTTTCACAGTTTTTATGTCTTGTGACTGGGACTGTAGCTACATTTAATTTTCATCTTTGTTTCGACAATTCAAAAGTGCCTGTAACTGGCCTACTTGAAATAAATGCTTTGATTTTGATTTTGATTTTGACTATCATGCTATAATGTTGCTTGTAGATTTATTTGCCAAAAAATCAGAATAATTGCAAGTATTTTAGTATGGTTTTTACTCGTTAAAAAAATTTTTTTGAGGAAAGTTCGTTTTTTATCGAGTAAAATTTGTTGTATTATGTTTTCAAAACACTATCATACACTAGTATTATATCCTGAAGAATATCATATATTTTCCTGGTTTTGTTTATTGCAGTGAATCATATGCTTTTTTGCATTAAAAAACTCGCGTTTAGCTCCTCCCCACCGAGACCAACGGATTAACGTGCTTTCCAAGGCCGAGAGGCAACTCAGTATGTGATGGGTGGTCACCCATCCACGGACCAACCTAGGCAAGCGCGGCTTAACCTGAAGATCGACCCGAGCTGTTATTATGTACCCACGAGCTCCTCAAAACTTAGAAATGTTGCACTCGTGCAAATCATGAGCGAACAAAAAATATAGATAAAGAAATACCACACAGAGCCAAGCTGCGGCCTAAAGCTTATATAAACGCCAAATTTATTCAATCTCTACAACCTATTCTCTTAAACTACCCCCAAAACCGTTGAAATTCTAAATCTAGTCCTACACACCGATCCCCTCATATAAATGATATTTTAAATAAGTAAACAGCGACCTCCGTGAGCCAAAATCAGGGATCAGCAAGAAAAACAAATATAAAATCAGGAGAAAATGCCAGCCTAGGTTATCACAGAAATGAGTCCGGTAGGGGCCATCCGGGGTTCTGTACAAATAAGCATCCGATGTTAGGGTCCCCACAATGTTGATGCTATCTGAGACTGTCCTGTTTCCTTTTGTTGAGAATGTAGATATGGGAATCTGATATGTTGAACTGTTTAGGAAATCTATGAATAAATTCAGCTGTTTCTTGTCCCGGGTCCTATGAAACTTATAAATCGGAAAAAGATTTGAGCAGGTACCTCCTGCATAAATATCTTGAGAAATTTCTTCTAGCAAACCTGAGAAAGGAGATTATAATTATGAAAAACAAAATACCTAAGTAATGAAGACAATATTTTTGTTGGATTTATCAAAAAACTGAAACAGTTTATTTCCATTTGAGTCTATTTATTAAAAGTTTATAGGCATCCTTAGTCCTTACCAATATAAAGAATTATCTGATAATGCTATGCATTAAAACGAGAAATCGTCAATATTTGACTGCCTCGTTGGTCTCCTGGGTTCGATTCCCAGGTCGGTCAAAGTGATATTGGGTTTTTCCATCAGGAATTTCTCAGGAACAGCGACAGAGTCTGGATTTGTGCCCGGTAGATGGCAGTAGCGAAGGGTTAATTTTTGTAAGAGGTAAGCTGGAGTACATATCTTTAATGTGATTATATTATTTGTCTCTAGAATACAGACAGTGCCATTTTCAAAGGGAATCCGGTAGGAATCGAGTTGTATGGATCCTTCGCCACTGGTAGATGGCAATTGGCTCGCCCCCTATTACACGGGCCTTAAACATAACTGCTGCATGCTACAAGGTACATCTCTGCTTAACCTTTCCGGGATTACAGGCAGACAGGATGTTATGTTACGTTTTGATGTTACTATTTTACTTAGGCGAAATTATATTTACAATAGGCTTGTATCCCGAAATAGTACATTTTGATAGAAGTGGAGAAAGATTGTTATTGCATTCGAGGCGGAATTATAACACCCGAGCCGGAGGCGAAGGTGTTTTTGAGCCGAGACCTGCAATAACAAATGTCCACATGTATCAAACGACGTTTTTCAATACAATTTTGAAGAAATAAAATAAAATATAACGAAAAATATTTTTGTCATGAACTAAGAAACTATGATTTTAATTTACTTTTTTTTTCGCGCTCTGCTTCCGCCAGGTTGAAGGAGAGGCAAAGGTATGAAGCCGTTAAACACCTAATATAAAAAATAGATTTATTTTATATTTTTGAATTCAGAACACAAATAAATGTTAATTAGTGTATAAAAATAATTATTAGTTTTTAATAATCATGTTTATCTATGACACTTATTCTATTTTTAAACACAATTTTAATATTCAAAAAATATTTATGCCGTAAAGACGCGTATCGATCTGTGGCAATTTTTATTCCCGCACACGTGCGGGAAAATGGAAAAAAACGCACCCATGTGAAATACATTGCATGGTGTACCTAATCATAGTGCGTTATGGACCAGTTTTCAAGGAAGTGTATTGAAAAAATCTAATTAGTCCGTCAGTTAGATTATCAAAAAATATTTGACACGTATTTTTTTTTGTTACGTAAACCAAAATTTACGAAGATACGACGCTTTTAAAATTCTCAAAACGTCACGCCGTGCTATAATTATTTAATTATAAAAAAAAAAAAAACATTTTTTTTTTGTTCCACATTAAACCAGAAGACTATTTCCTTAACACCTTCAAAGTATTGTCACCCCAATTTTAGGTAGCACCGAGATTAAAGCCGAGCATATCACACCATTCACAACAGTTGTCCGCTAATAACGCCAAGCTCAGCCGGGATTTGCCGCCAAACGACTAAAATGGCGGCCAAGAATTTGAGATTACAAACTGGACAGAGAAAATAACCAGTTCCAGCGATCATTACCCCGGGGGACCCGTTTCATTAAAATAAAAATGGAAAAAAAATAAAAAGGGAATGCACTGCCCGGGAATCGAACCCGGGTCGCAAGAATGGGAATCTTGCATGATACCACTACACCAGCAGTGCGCTATGATGGGTGGCTTAAAATAGAAACGTAGTGTTATGGATTGCATTTTAATTAATCAATTGCAATTCTATTCCATTACTTCACTGAAGCGTGTAGCGAATGATTAATTCAGAATTCCACTATCGCTTGTGAGATGCATTGAATATTAATAGTGTATTAGTGTAGTGTATTTAGTGTAGTGTGTAGTGTTTAGTTTTTTTTATTTTTTATTATTATTTTTGTTCTGGGGCTGATGTGGAGAATAGCACGATGTCATCGGCGAAACGGAGGTTTGTTAGGTGTTGGCCGCTAACATTTATGCCTCATCATCATCATGTTTGAGGGGCTAACATGGCCGGAGATCGCACAAGATAGAGTGGTATGGAAGGAGAAAGGGGAGGCCTTTGCCCAGCAGTGGGACACTATGTAGGCCATTAAAAAAAAAAAAAAAAAAAATTGTATTTCCTGTGCTTGTCCCAAATAAATATTTTTCTTTCTTTCTTTCTTTAGTAGTTACATAGGTAATAAAAGCAAAATGTCTACCACTACACTACACATAAAACCTCAGGTAAGTACTATAAAACCTTTAAATGCAGGGAGGTTGGTGTACTTAACGAATTTCCACTCTTTAAGGGGATAAAACGATAGACGACCCGATTGGCGCAGCAGTAGTGAGGCTGCCTTACGTTCTTAGGGTCCCGGGTTCGAATCCCGGTCGGTGCAAATGTTTGTGTGATGAGCATGGACATTTGTTTCCGAGTCATGGATGTTTATATGTATAATAAGTATGTATTTACAAACAAAAAGTATCTATGTAGTATATCAACTATCTGGTGTCCACGACACAAGCCTCGTTGCTTAGTGTGGCACTAGATGGCGCTGTGTGTAATGTCCAGCAATATTTATTATATTTATATTTATTAAAACGACGAATAAAGTAACTACATGCAGTTGGATGGGAACGAAGTATGTACTATACGTAGGGTTGCCATTAGAGTTCAACAATTTAAATATCTCGGGCATATCGTGACCTCTGACCTGAAAGACGATGCAGACATCGATAGGGAGCGGAGGGCGTTGTCTGTGAGGGCCAATATGATCGCCCGCAGGTTTGTTCGTTGCTCGGGGGCCGTCAAAATAGCTCTTTTCAGAGCGTTTTGTACGTCCCTGTACACAGCCAGCCTGTGGGTGTCATATACCCAGAAGCAGTACAACGCTCTCCGTGTTCAGTATAATAATGCGTTCAGGGTGCTGTTGGGGCTGCCCCGGCACTGCAGCGCCTCGGGAATGTTCGCCGACGCCCGTGTCGACTGTTTCTACACGACGATGCGGAAGCGGTGCGCATCTCTGGGGCGCAAGCTCCGGGCTACCTCCAGCACCATCCTGAGCGTATTTGCGAACAGGTTTGATTGTCGGTATATTAACCATTGTTATATGGTTAATGTAATGACAAACAAAGAAATGACTCAGAGGCAGGTGTATTATTAGTCATAAGTAATAATAATAATAATAAATCTTTATTGGAACAAAAACACATTTTACAAATTGATTGCGTACGTAAATAGCCACATTAGTTACAAAACTGTGTCGCAGCTATTAACGCCCACCTCCAAGAGGGAGACACAGCGTTCCAGTACAGAGAAAACAAATAAAATAGTAAAATTTTTAAGTAATAAACAATTAAAGTAGTAAATAATAAAAAATTAAATAGGTAAGTGTTAGTTAAGTTGTGCATGCGGGAGTGTTGTATGTGAGTGTAGTGCGTGTCTGTGGGGTGTAAGTGTAGAGTGTGCTTGTGGAACCTCCCCACGAGCACACTCCTCGCTACGTGTATATGGTGTGCATGTCTGAGGAAGAAAGATATTTAGGGTTTAACTAGATTCTCCAACTCTTCGTATGTGAGATTATGAAGCCATTGATCAATTTTCCTTTTGCAATCCCGGAGAGTACATGGATAAATTGTTAGAACTTTATTTATTCTATTATAAAGCACGGGACTGAAGAAAATGAACTGGCGGCGGACAATTTCTAATTTAACGGCTGGTGTCGGGCAAACTCTGTCCGTTCGGCGTTTATGTTTTCTAAACTCTGGGTCAAAAGACAAGTTGGAATGTTTACGCAACATTGTACTTAGCGCAAACGAGTGCCTTACCGTAGGTAGCTTCCATAGCGTGTACAATTCGCAGGTAGGGAAGCGATAGGGTTTGAAGGCCATAACCTTAAGAACAGCCCTCTGCGCCCTCTCCAAACGCAGCAGAAGACATTTACCAGCTCCACCCCAAGCCGAAATACAGTACGTTAAAATGGAATGAGCAAGAGCAAAGTACACAGTTTTCAGGGTAGAGAAATTGGCGGAGGTCCTTAGATTTTTAAAAACAAAAATTAATTTTCTAACCCTAGATACCAGTGATTTGATCTGCTCACTCCACGTCAACGCGCTGTCAACCCAGACTCCAAGATATTTTATTGAGTCCGTGCGCTTAACTTCAGGACAGCCACAGATGTCAGTCCTAGTTGTATGGCACGCATGAGCAGTCAGGCGGAAGGGTGGGGCTGGCTGTGACGCTTTCCTTGGACTAAAAGTGATAAATCTGGTTTTATCCAAGTTGAGGGTGAGCAAATTCTGTGTCAGCCATCTCATAGTCACTCGCAAGGCTGACTCTGCCTGAAGCCGAGCTTCGTTCCAGTCACTGCCTCGAACCAGGATAACAGTGTCATCAGCGTAAGCAATTACTTTGGAGTTTCTTAGATCAAGTTTACAGAGCTCGTTTATGTAAACCAAGAAAAGGGTAGGTCCTAAGACACTACCTTGTGGTACTCCATAGGAGAGGAATGCTTCCTTGCTGGTGTGGTTGTTTATCCTGACGATTTGCGAGCGACCACTGAGGTAACTCTTAAATAGATTAAGCGGTAGGCCTCGTATACCAATCTTTTCCAGTTTTTTGAGTAGAAGGGGGACAGAGACAGTGTCAAAGGCTTTAGAAAGATCAAGGAAGATAGCGATAGATTTATCCTTGCTGTTAAGGTTTTGAGCTACTGAACCTATTAATTCTAATATGGCATCCTCTGTGTTTTTGCCTGACCTGAATCCATATTGGTTATTTGCGAGTATATTTTGTGAGTTAAGGTAATCCAGCAGACGTTTATTAATTACTTTTTCGAGGAGCTTAGATAGAATTGATAATACAGATATGGGTCTGTAGTTATTGACACTGTCTCTGTCTCCACTCTTGTGAATAGGGTGCACAACAGCCTTTTTGAACACCGTTGGGAATATTCCAGATGTAAGGGCAAGGTTGAACACGTGGCAGATAACTGGGACAAGTGTGTTTCTAGCACTATAGATTACATTTGCGGGGATGCCATCCCAACCCGCAGCACTAGTTAGTCGTAGGCCACGAATAAGATAATCTATCTCTTCGTTGTCCGTACCAAAAATAGCCATCGAGTTAGGGTGGACATCAAAACTGCCAGAGTCAGAAGTGTTGCTAGAGGTATAGTTTGAGGAGTTAAAAATTTTAGCGGCCAGTTTTGGTCCCACATTTGCGAAGAAGTCGTTGACAGAGTCAAGTGATTTAGTTGGATCTGGAGTAAGCGATAATAACTCACTGGCAGAGGACTCACTTTTTTGAAGGTTGGAGATAGTTTTGATGAGATTCCAGGTAGCTTTCGGGTTCTTGCGATGTTTTTCAAATTCATGTCGTTCATATTCTCGTTTTAATTTCTTTAACAGATTGTTGCAAAAATTTTTATATCGATTGTAGGTTACTTTTAAAGTAGTATTTTCAGCATCCCTCCTCATTTTGCGGTACATGTTGTCCCGGTTTCGAATACACCTAAGAAGCCCAGGTGTGATCCATGGCTTAATAATGCGTTTTCGGTTCGGGACAACAGAATCACGACTATTTTCATCTACAATTGAGGAAACAATTTTGACCATGGTGGATGCAGCAGTTTCAGCATCCTGACAACTCATAACGGGAGTAAAGTCAACATTCTCAAGAGCAACTACGCAAGCATTAATGTTTACAGGATGCTGCCGGGAAGGTGATTTAGGGATATCTAATTTCAAATTACAGAAAACTACAACAGGAGCATGATCAGTAATTAGAGAGTCAAGAACTAAGGTAATAGCTGGTTTATTTGATTTTAACATAACGTGGTCAATGCAACTATCGTTGCGTGTCGGGAAAACATGAGCCGGCAACATGGCATGTGACGCAACAGCATTTAGGTACATGTCTGAGTTCGAATCAACCCAATTTGGTGCTATATTTATGTTGATATCTCCAACCAAAATAACGGTTCTAAAAGTATTTAATGAATTGAGGATAACATCGAGACTGGTAATAAAGTGGTGAATATTCCTATTTGAAGGTGACCTATATACAGCGATAAGCGCCACCTCATTTTTAAATTTGATTATAAGACAATTTGCATCAGCGAGTATAGGCTTTTCTAAAAGGAACTGTAACTCTACCTTAGTATACACCACAACACCATCATTTTGGTTTGAGTGATCAGAATAATTAGATACAAAACCCGGTATCGAGGGAAGATGAGAGCATTTACGTAACCAGCATTCCGATAAGACCACGACGTCAAATTGTGTCTTTATTCGATGCAGCAATATCAGGAGGTTGTTAAAATTTGCAGTGCAGCCGATGCTTCTGATGTTAACGTGAAAAATTTTTAAGCCGTGATTAACATTATGCAGGTATGAATCAACTTGTTCCGGGGAACATTGATGTGATGCTGAAGCTGAGAGGTGTTCTATATCATCTATTATTTTAACATTATCATTCATAATCTAAGCAGAGAACAAACAGGTGATTTGAGTTATTGAACGTAACATAGCATAATCCGAAATAACTGGAGATTGTACAGGAGAAACCAAGATGAACAGAATAAATCTTCCGTTGTGAGTATAGCGAATGTAAGTAGTAATGTGTGTATATAGTGATGTTACAATGATGATATAACATTGGTGACGTATTAACTAATTTTAGAACATGCATGATAATTACTAATAGGATATTTATATATTTAAATCTTCGAATAAATATTTCTACGTAGTAAGTTACGGTAATAATACAAAAGTTAAGCAAAACGACCTTACTACGACATACTATAATTAATTGATAAATACCTAGTCATTTTTTAAGGTCAGACTCATCCCTGATCATGATATGTTGGGCTCCATCCTTCTCTCGGACAAAAATTTTGCCATTCTTAACCCAGCAGTACTGGTACTTATTAGTGCTGGCAAAGTCACGGGCTAGGAAAAACAATCGTTTCATCTTTGGTGACAGATTTTCGGACACAAATATAGGCTTAGCAGGGCCGCTGATGTTTAGGTGCTCGGTAGATAATCTATTTTTTTCCTTGTTGTACTTTTTATACATTTGAATAAACTTTTCTTTCCGTAAATTGCTCGTAAAGTCCACGATGACAGTCCTAGTGTCGGAGTCTTTGGATCCTATACGGAAAACATCCTTTATCTCCAGAGGCTGAATGGGGACATTAAGGGTTGACCCTATTTTAACCACGGTATTTAGTAAGCCTTCTTTGGATTCTGATTTAGTTATAGGTATATTCCTAATTTCCACGCAGGACGATCTTGCACCGCGTTCCAGGTTCTCCAGTTTATCTTCTAGGGTTTTCAAATACGCTAAGTTATTTTTCCGTTCAGTTTCAAGTCGTGATTCCATTTCTTGTAATTTAATTTTAATGTCGTCGTAGTTTTGCGACAGAAAGTTAACCGTCGATTGTATACTGGAATTTTGAATTTTAATCTCCTCAACCGACGCACATAATTTTTCAAATTTACTATTCTGTTGTTCCTTGAACTCGAGAAACATGGTTTTCATTTCCGACATGAATGAAGATAGGTCGATATCCTGGCAAATCCCTGACTCAATGCATTTACGTTTGCTACTACTACGGTGGGTAACAAGGAGTTCACTATCGATGCAGATTAACTGGTCAGTTTTTGTAATATCAGGTTCGGAGGAGCTGTGATGCAACGGAGTCTTTATAGGCGCCAGAAGTGACGTCATAGGTGTTGAAGTTTTTGGTGGCGATCTATTTATCGGCATAATTTCTAATTTAAATAGTACCAGGGCGCGAGAGATTTGAGGAGAGGGTACTGCTTTGTAGTATTTCCAACTGTGTAGAACGGAACGTAATATGTACACAGTTATACCCTTATTCCACAAATACTGTCAGGTGACTTGAAGTCCTAGTAGGTTGATGAATAGATGAACCGTTGTTATCAACAATTTCTCTCTACTCCGCTCTCCACTCTTTATTTCAATGTTTTAATTTGTATTGCTTATTTAATAAATTATTGTTGTAGATAATTGTGTTTCAAATTTTAATTTTTATAATTGTTAATTTTTATTTAGTCTTTGACATTATAATTTTGTAATTTTAATTTATATTATTTAATTGATATTTTTTTTTTTTTTGGATAAATGCTGAGATTGTTATTTTATAATTGTAATTTTTTGGTTCAAGTGTGTGCAATTATGATCCTAAATGGATTGAAATAAATGAATTTGAATTTGAATTTGAATTATTGTTGAGAACTGTTACGGGACTTATTAGTGGCAAATAAAAAAAAACTGAAAAGAAAGGTAGTAACGGTTGATTATAATAAAAAATCAATGGAAAACAACGACACCATTTTTTTTTTTTTATTTAGTTTTATAATGACGGAAAAAAAAGTTTTTACCTAAAATAACTTGATTTGCGAAGTACGAATGATGATGGTGATACTTAAATACGGTGACAGTCCCGTATATACGGGACGTATGGCAACCCTAACTATACGGTACATCAACCTTATAAACACTTATGTAAAGTTGATTTTCGTTTAAATGGAAACGATATAAATGGGTAACAAAGACTTGAATATAACACTGATCGCGACAAACTGACTACACAGGCCTAGTCTTACCCAGTCTGCTGACTACAAACAGGCCTAGTCTTACCCCAAACTATGCTAAAATCTTCCAGTCTAACCTATGCAGCTGAAAACCAGAATTTGACATGGAGCAACTGCCAATCTGAACTTACCGCAAAGTAACTTCAGTGATTCAGTCCTTACAAAATTCTTTAACTGTTCCTCAAAGCAAATATTCATAATCTAAAGCCTAAAACTTTAAGCAGAGCATTATTACTTGGTCCTAATGTAATAGGAACGAGTAATGAGTTGACCCACCTCATTATGTGTTCATACATTAACATCCTTCTCCTAAACCGCGGCATAATTTCCAGTGCTATTCATTTTGACAGCGTAAAAATATTCATTGCATTATTTTAGTCTGTGTTTAAGCTGTTGAGAAGACGAATTTTTCAAAGATACAAAGAAGTGAATAGCATAAGCCGACACTGGTAATCTATATCTACACTAATATTATGAAGAGGAAAGATTTGTATTTTTGTGTATGTTTTTAATGAATAAACTCAAAAACTACTGCGCCAATTTCAAAAATTCTTTCAGGATTAGAAAACTACATTCACCTTGAGTAACATCGGCTATATTTTATCCCCGTACTCCCACCGGAACGGGAACTACGCGGGTGAAACCGCGTGAGGTCCACTAGTGGAAGAATAAAATGGCATGCCCCGACACCAAGTAATATGGGACCAACGCTAGGATAAAGATACAGCAATGAATTAGAGTTCTGGAGGTCAGATTAGCAGTCGCTCTATGTAAAACACTGGTACTCAGGTGCATCCGGTATTTATTTATAGGGGGGTCGAAAATGGCCTGAACTGCTTCGAGAAAAGGATGGTACGACCGTGCCGGTTTTTTCTCGACTTTGCGGGGGCAATGCAGTGCCCCAGATTTATTTTGTATAGGTTCACCAACAGCTTAATTATCTTGGGATAAGTTTCCAGTCTAACTGGATGGAGCTCGATCAGTATTTTACACGAAACGGCTAGGTACCTATCTAAACGCACTGGTTACTGGGTAACATGATAACACTGACCAATACTGGTGGAATTCTGGGTCTCTGACTCCCCGTAACGACTTTCAAAGATCTACGAATGGCGGCTGGGACTGCTTTCCGAGGCGGAGTCACTTGAAACAATGAATTTACGTCTACTGAGCGAAACTAACCCAGCTCAGCCCCAGCTTAGCTCATCTCCATGCAAAACTGAACACCCCTTTATCTCATCGTTGAAAGTTAACAAGATGCATAGTTTCTCCAAGCTATTTGTGTTTCTTTAAAAGCGATACTAGGAACGCAGGAGTTTCAACAGCTAAGTTCTATGCACACCTACGTAGTTTGTTCTCGTTTGCATAACAGAAATTTGTGCGACAGTGTTACCAACTTTAGAGTTTTTAAAGTTAGCTAGCGTAACACATGTGTTACAAAGAAGAACGTATGGAAAGTTAACTGTTATTCAAATGCATTTGAAGTCGTGATATTCGTAATGCAGGGCGCAATACCTATAGTTCATAGTAGGTAGGTACAGAGGGATCATGAAATGGTTCATTTCGCTACAAGTGGGGAAACGTTGTCATTGCAGCCGAGGTGCAATTCGAAGTCTTATGGAACCGAGAACTGCAGTGACTTTGCAGCCAGAACCAACCAAAAGCCAAAAAAAATCAAGAATTACATTTCGCTACAAGTGGAGAAATTTTGTCATTGCAGCCGAGGTGCAATTCGAGGCCTTATGGAACCGAGAACTGCAGTGACTTTGCAGCCAGAACCAACCAAAAGCCAAAAAAAATCAAGAATTACATTTCGCTACAAGTGGAGAAACTTTGTCATTGCAGCCGAGGTGCAATTCGAGGCCTTAGGAACCGAGAACTGCAGTGACTTTGCAGCCAGAACCAACCAAAAGCAAAAAAAATCAAGAATTACATTTCGCTACAAGTGGAGAAACTTTGTCATTGCAGCCGAGGTGCAATTCGAGGCCTTATGGAACCGAGAACTGCAGTGACTTTGCAGCCAGAACCAACCAAAAGCCAAAAAAAATCAAGAATTACATTTCGCTACAAGTGGAGAAACTTTGTCATTGCAGCCGAGGTGCAATTCGAGGCCTTATGGAACCGAGAACTGCAGTGACTTTGCAGCCAGAACCAACCAAAAGCCAAAAAAAATCAAGAATTACATTTCGCTACAAGTGGAGAAACTTTGTCATTGCAGCCGAGGTGCAATTCGAGGCCTTAGGAACCGAGAACTGCAGTGACTTTGCAGCCAGAACCAACCAAAAGCCAAAAAAATCAAGAATTACATTTCGCTACAAGTGGAGAAACTTTGTCATTGCAGCCGAGGTGCAATTCGAGGCCTTATGGAACCGAGAACTGCAGTGACTTTGCAGCCAGGAACCAACCAAAAGCCAAAAAAAAATCAAGAATTACATTTCGCTACAAGTGGAGAAACTTTGTCATTGCAGCCGAGGTGCAATTTGAAGTCTTATGGAACCGAGAACTGCAGTGACTTTGCAGCCAGAACCAACCAAAAGCCAAAAAAAATCAAGAATTACAATACGACCAATATTTGGATTTCTTCTAAGAAACAAAAATATCATGACATTATTATGCCCACTTTCCTATCCCATGACCCAATTTCTCGAGAAGTTACTGCCATCTGAACCACAAAACAACCCTTAGGGGAACAGGACGTCACGTCACCGTAAATAACTGCCAAACTTTCACAAAGTTGTTAACAACTGGCCGAGGACAACAAACAATACATCTTGTCTATGTAGTAACTTTATTGATGTATAGATCTACAACATTTGCTCAGAATTTAAAAGATTTTATGGTCATTGTCGTGTATACTAGAGACACTAGTTAGGGTTAAGAATGACACAACTAAGTAGACACACACATCAGTAAGTAGATAAACTACTTTTAGGGTACGTGCACTCGCTGCCCGGGTTAAGAGAGGACTAGTCGACACGGAACCTTAAGGTCACGGCACATTACAACGGCACCGCACTTCTGTTGCCCGGCGTTGCCTCGAATTTAGGCTACAACTAACCGCCAGCGCACTTACTACGCGCCGTCCGCGAGGTGCAAGCTAGCAGAACGCTCACCGCCCGCGAGACGCAACGACTTTGTTTCGCAGGCAACCGCGGGCAACTCAGAGTCAAGTTGTATGGTAGCGACAAGCGCGCTTACTGCCCGCTGTAAGCTTTTTCATATTTTTTTTTTTTTTTTCTCTTTCGTTCACTCTTGACAGAGTGGTCGTGGTCATGAGGGATCGCCCACAACAGCGGTCGCTGCCTTCGCGATCCTTTTCCACCGGTCTCTATTGGTCGCATGGCGAGCACATTCTGCCAGAGGGATCTTGGTGATAGCTTTTTCATATAGACATTTTAAAATATATTATACGACACTCGATTTAATGTTCTAATTCAAATGGCAAGTAAGTTGCTGGGTTGGAGCGGTGCCGGTGCGGTGCCGGTATAGTTTGCCATGACCTTTAAAGCTCACGCTACGTTTATTGTCCGTCATAATAAAATTATGATTTTTTTACAAACCTTTCTTTGTTACTTAAGTCTCTACAAGTCTCTCTAGGTGAATCAATCACCTCAGACACTTTCAAGGTGCTCACCAACTTCAAAAGGGAATTTGACGTCTCAGTTTGTTTCGGTATTTCTTGTAAGAGTACCCACTAAACTAGAAATACTAAACCCATCTTGCTGAAATCAAAAGATTAACGTGTAAAAGTGTTAAGAGCGGGCCTAAAGCAAAATCTTCAATCTTTGATTAGATTTTTAGAGTAGTAAATCATGTTCCAATTGGAAAAAAAGTATATGTCAGGAAACTTCATTATGAATGTGATGGTTGACATTAGCGAAAAACATAATAGGATAAAATTTTCTCGATAGAAAACCATCACAAAGTTACCTCTAATTTTCAACATTTTTGGTTTTTATTCTATTTTGGTGCATGTTACTGAACCATAAACTTGATAAATATTATCACTCATGTATAACCTATAGCTGACATTGGGATTTTTTTCAAAATATTTTCTATTTTAAGAGATAACAGACTCAAAGCATTTGGCGCTTACTACATTTTTATTCCGCGCAATACGCAGTCTTCCGTCCCGCGTGACGCGAGCTTGAGACATCAGTTTGTTTCACCCATGGTCTAAAAAAACAAGGTCTGGCATTCCGGGAGTGACACATGTTTACGTCACTATTCAGTTGCCACTTTATTGAAACAAAACACTAAATTATGGAAACATTTTCGGCCACCATTATGTTTAAAAATATACATAAGCATTTAAATAGTTGTTTTCGTTTGCCTGATCAAACGAAAAAAATCAATTTAATCATATACTAAAGTAATTGTAATTTAAAACTTTAATGTTTGATCGGATTCGCACAGGTATTATAGGTGGTTAGGGAGTTATTATTTCACACTACTGGTAACACAGAAACGGGCTGTCTCATTGACATTCCGCCATTTCGCCGTGTATCGCTATTCTTTTTTAACACGTGTGCCTGTCTCGCTCAGTGCCAGTGCAAATAGTGATTCCCAAACTGTTTAGTGTTGATGACGTAGACTTGTGTCACCCACGTGACCTCTGTGTCTCGGAATGCTATACCTGGCGAAGTATATTATTATACCATGGTTTCACCGATCACTCGCCGATCAGTTGCCCTCGCTCTGTTGAGACGGGTAGTCTATGTCACTTTGCTCCGCGCCAATTCGCCATTAATAATATCATTGAATCAATTTTTTTTTTTTGTGTAACATGGGTAACAAGAAAAATACAATTGAAAAGCGATAACTAAAACAGTTGAAGACTCAAATGATGGCTGATTGCCGAAGTCGAAGGTACTATGTATTTTTTACGTGCATAAGCTCATAGTAAACGCAAAATAAACGGATGATTGATTGTTTTTGTCCGAAATTATTTTAAATATATACAACCAACCACCAACATGGTAGGTAGTGGGTAGGTAGTAGGTAGGTAGTAGGTAGGTAGTAGGTAGGTAGTAGGTAGGTAGTAGGTAGGTAGTAGGTAGGTAGTAGGTAGGTAGTAGGTAGGTAGTAGGTAGGTAGTAGGTAGGTAGTAGGTAGGTAGTAGGTAGGTAGTAGGTAGGTAGTAGGTAGGTAGTAGGTAGGTAGTAGGTAGGTAGTAGGTAGGTAGTAGGTAGGTAGTAGGTAGGTAGTAGGTAGGTAGTAGGTAGGTAGTAGGTAGGTAGTAGGTAGGTAGTAGGTAGGTAGTAGGTAGGTAGTAGGTAGGTAGTAGGTAGGTAGTAGGTAGGTAGTAGGTAGGTAGTAGGTAGGTAGTAGGTAGGTAGGTAGTAGGTAGGTAGTAGGTAGGTAGTAGGTAGGTAGTAGGTAGGTAGTAGGTAGGTAGTAGGTAGGTAGTAGGTAGGTAGTAGGTAGGTAGTAGGTAGGTAGTAGGTAGGTAGTAGGTAGGTAGTAGGTAGGTAGTAGGTAGGTAGTAGGTAGGTAGTAGGTAGGTAGTAGGTAGGTAGTAGGTAGGTAGTAGGTAGGTAGTAGGTAGGTAGTAGGTAGGTAGTAGGTAGGTAGTAGGTAGGTAGTAGGTAGGTAGTAGGTAGGTAGTAGGTAGGTAGTAGGTAGGTAGTAGGTAGGTAGTAGGTAGGTAGTAGGTAGGTAGTAGGTAGGTAGTAGGTAGGTAGTAGGTAGGTAGTAGGTAGGTAGTAGGTAGGTAGTAGGTAGGTAGTAGGTAGGTAGTAGGTAGGTAGGTAGGTAGTAGGTAGGTAGTAGGTAGGTAGTAGGTAGGTAGTAGGTAGGTAGTAGGTAGGTAGTAGGTAGGTAGTAGGTAGGTAGTAGGTAGGTAGTAGGTAGGTAGTAGGTAGGTAGTAGGTAGGTAGTAGGTAGTAGGTAGGTAGTAGGTAGGTAGTAGGTAGGTAGTAGGTAGGTATCAAGAAACTTGCGCGAAAGACACTTGCGCGACTGGACTTTTGCGCGACTTAATGGCCACTGAGGTTCACTCTGTAAACATTCACGCCTGTTATATAAATAACAGGCGTGAATGTTTACTTGAAGTTGGTTTTTTGGTTTTTTTGTCGTGGGTGACATTTTCATGGTTTCGGAGTCGCTGATAACGAAAATTAGGTCAAAATAAAAATCCAAGATGGCGGCGAGCAAAATTTTAGGTTTTTCAAACATGGGTGTCGTTTTCATGGTTTTCATGGTTGCTTATTACGAAAATGTGGTCAAAATAAAAATCCAAGATGGCGCTGATGAAATTTTTAGGTTTTTCCATCATGGGTGTCGTTTTCATGGTTTACGTGGTCACTGATAACGAAAATGAGGTCAAAATGAAAATCCAAGATGGCGCCGAGGAAAATTTTAGATTTTCCGTCATGGGTGTCTTTTTCATGGTTTACGTGGTCACTGATA
The DNA here is from genome assembly GCA_905147715.2 of Xestia xanthographa. NCBI lineage: Eukaryota > Metazoa > Arthropoda > Insecta > Lepidoptera > Noctuidae > Xestia > Xestia xanthographa. The sequence goes on along the minus strand of LR990660.1, from coordinate 5,605,792 downwards.
ACCAGTGATAGGAATAGGTAGTGCTTATTAGCCTAAACTTCGAAGAAGAACAGAGAAAAGAATCGGAGACTTCCTTAGACTATATTTTATTATGCGACCACGACGAGTTTTTTTTTGTAAATTCTAAGAGTAGATAACTAAATGCGCAGCCATAAAAGTCCGCCCATGGTACTTTCGTTGCAATAAAGATTAAATGATGTTTTTAAAGTTCAAAATTTATTAAAAAATTCAATATTTAGGGTGAAGAGAGTTATATAGAGGATTTGGTATAATATATTTTTTTTTTTAATATTCTGTATTTTATAATATTTAAGTGTGTTACTAAACAATGTAACCCGGCTATTATTTTAGAATTTTGAAATATACTTCAGAAATATATTTTAGTAAGATAAAATCCAAATACCTTTTGTTTTTGAAATAATAAATCACTTGAACTTTAGAAATTTCAACAAACGTGGCCGAGAGTGAGCTAGAAAGTAGATATTTACTTCAAAACGTGTACGGCTCCTTGACAAAGATAGTGTTTCATAGTTTTATGATGAAGAAGTCGTTTCCAAAATGTACTTAAAAAAAGAAAACTTTCAGAAATTTTGATGGTTGTAACGACTGTGTTATGTTATGTCTAGTCGCAAACTTTAGGTAAACATAGACCAATTACTTATTCCAAATAACATTAATTTTTGATGTAGGTACTTACGTGATGTCCCGGAAAAAAATACAGTCTAAGCAAGTACTATTATCTATTCTGTGGTCTAAGGAAGTCTCCGATTCTTGTCTCTGTTCTTCGAAGTTTAGGCTAATAAGCACTACCTATTCCTATCACTGCTGATAACGAAAATGAGGTCAAAATGAAAATTCAAGATGGTGCCAAAGAAAATTTTTGGTTTTTCTGTCATTGGTGTCGTTTTTATGGTTTTTAGGGTCACTGATAACGAAAATGAAGTCAAAATAAAAATCCAAGATGGCACTGGCATAAATTTTTGATTTTACGTCATGGGTGTCATTTTCATGGTTTTCGAGGAAACTAATTACGAAAATGAGGTCAAAATGTAAATCCAAGATGGCGCCGAGGAAAACGAGGGGTTGCTGAATACGAAAATGAGGTCAAAATTGACCTCATTTTTGTATTCAGCGACCCCAAAAACTATGAAAACGACACCCGTGATCGAAAACCAAAAATGTTCTGGCCGCCTGGGATTTTCATTTTGAGCTCATAAATTTTACACATTCCTCCATTTTTACTTTTTGTTTCTGATTCTTAGTGTATGTCATCAAATTTATTTTTGTTATCAATTTTATAAAATTTTCGATTTTATCTTTTGTGCTTTTTATTATTATTGCCTTTTTGTTCTTTTTATTAACGGGCACAGTATTTTATAAATATTTATTCTACCAATGTTATTAATTTTACACATTCTATAATTTTTGTTATTGTGTCTTGATGTATCAATTTAAAACAATTTTCATCAATGTTTTTATCAATTAGGTATATATCATGTTCATGTATAGGTATCATTAATACAATCTTATGCATTTTTAAATATTAGCATAGTTATCAATATATTATCTTTATTTTTTTTAATTTCATCAATTTTTATTCGTTACCTATTCAATTTTACCAATGTCATAAATTTTATACATTCTATTATTTTTACTTTTATTATTGATTCGGTATGTCCTCAATTTTATTATGGTTATCAATTTTATACATTTCTCGATTTTGTCATGTTTGGTGTTTATGAATGCCTTTTTGCTCTTATTAATGGTCACAGTATTTATAAATTTTATAAGTTATTAAAAAATTGAATGTTATTTATTTTATTATTTCATCATTTTACTTTTTGTTATCGTTTTTAATGTATTTATAATATAACATTTTCTTTTTAGTTGGTATTTGTGCAAAAATTGTAGACATTAATATGTGTTTGTTTATGTTGTCGAGCGTATGGCACTCGTGGGCCAAAAAAACAAAAAAAAAACCACCTTCAAGTATAAATAAATATTGCTGGACATTACACACAGTGCCATCTAGTGCCACACTAAGCAACGAGGCTTGTGTCGTGGACACCAGATAGTTGATATACTACATAGATACTTTTTGTTTGTAAATACATACATATTATACATACATATAAACATCCATGACTCGGAAACAAATGTCCATGCTCATCACTCAAACATTTGCTCCGACCGGGATTCGAACCCGGGACCCTAAGAACGTAAGGCAGCCTCACTACCGCTGCGCCAATCGGGTCGTCAAAATAACAGGCGTGATGATAAAACGAAATGGAGAAAAAAATTAAGATAAAATGGAGTACTCAAAAGTCGAAACTTTTATTTCACGACATACAAACAACATAGGAATGTATTGTATAGAAGGTGTTAAAAAATGAATACAAAAAAAAATAAGAAAAAAAGTGGCTTTATTTAACTGTGTTGCTTGCATATACTACGCCCTACCCGCTACACTACGCAAGCTTGGTCCCACGCTTCGCGCGTCGTAGCGCCGCGGCCGCCCGTGTTTGTTATCGGCACTAATGCGGGTGTAGCGAGACGCGCGGGGGAAATCAGAATTTATCCTGGCGTTAGGCCCGCTCTTAACTAATTAACAAAAATGAATGATACTTTTACCTATCACTGCAACACGCACTCGTGCCACGCCCAAACCACATCCAAATCTGTCCAGCCGTTTCAGATGCATTGTGTAAAGGAGAGAAGAACAGACCTAACTAAACTAACTTTAGTTTTTCTAATAGGTACGAAACCCCTTTGCGAAGAACTTCTTCCTATAGGTACTATGGTCAACAATCACTCAACTCAAGTCAACTCCTAAAATCCGAATAAATTATGGTAGTTTGCCCTTCACCCTTGACAACAAGTCATCAATTCAAATGAAGTAAAACACTCAAAAGTCGAGGTTCGGTAACGTCCGGCTCTTCTGAATTAATTCGTTGAATATTAAACATTTGTAAAGGGTTGGGACTTACCCCTACTTTAATCATGATGATATTACTTGGTGTTGTGTTTTATTTTTTTGGATATTGACGGTATAATTCAGTAAATGTAGTTTAGATCACATTTAAAGCGTAGGTTTTTCACCGTTTTATCAAATACTTATTACAAAAGTTCAGTTACAGTCTTCGAATACACAACATCTACTTGCCACTTGGAGATACCGTCTGCTGTGCTGTTATGATTCGAATCTCCAAAAACGTCTATTTTTAAATCGAATCATTATTACTATTCATATAATCTATACATTATTATATAATAAAACAGTAACGAAAGAAAAACTGTACATTGAGAATTTTCGAGAAAAAATAAGTGGCTTTTGTTAGAAAAACGTAACTGATGACAAAAAGTGACCTTTTAGAATTTTTGTCTGTGTATCTGTTTGTCTGTGTGTATGGTACGGCTTCACGCTAAAACTACTGGATAGATTAAATTGAAATTCAGCAAAAATGTTCTTTGTAAACCAAGGAAGGCTTTAGGCTACATATAATCACGCCGTATGTTATGGGAGTCAGCTAGTTTAAAAATAAAATCATAGAAATTCAGTAACACGGCAAAATGTTGCTACATACAGTGTAAAATATTTCCCCGATTACATAGGTTATTAGATCTGTTCAGTTTCAGTTAAATCTATACTAATATTATAAAGAGGTAACATTTGTTTGTAAGTTTGTATGTTTGTAAGTTTGTTTGTAGGGGGTAATCTCCGGAAGTAATGAACCGAATTCAAAAATTCTTTCACCATTAGAAAGCTACATTATTCGTGAGTGCTATAGGCTATATTTTATTCCCCTACTCCCACGGGAACGGGAACTACGCGGGTGAAACCGCGGGACGTCAGCTAGTACAAAATAAGTGCGTAGCGATACTTAGTAGTTATCGCTACCGGCGAATGGCGCGAAAATCTAGGTATGAATAGTGGGTACAGTCGCGTTCAACTATTTTCTTATCTAACAGGTACTTTTCCGGTATAGCAGAGTAGGTACAGGAAATTACAGTGCCGGTGTTGTGTGAATGTGTTTTCGAGCGCCAAAAGACTTTCATAACGGAAGCAAAATAAATGGCCCATTGGTAATGGCCCTATCTTATCTTATTTCGTAGGTCTTAGGTTCCAACTCAAGTAATAGGCATATTTCATTGTATTATTCATTTCGTAACCATTGCTATCAAATTTGCATTGCTAAAAGGTGAAGGAAAATATCGTTAAAATAAATCGGCATGCTCTAGAACCAAGACATACAACCAGTCCTGCCCGCGTAGCATAACCACCGTAGAAACGGGTTTCCTCGAAGAAAGAATCGACAAAATGACAGATTCCCTTTGTTCATCTGTCATTTTGTCGATTTTTCGTCGACAAAACCAGTTTCCACAGCGGTCATGCTACGCGGGCTGGTTGGTAGATGCCACATGTATTACTCGCTCGCAAAGAGAAACTGGTGTCGATTCTGTTGTGCACAAACCAAACTTAATTTAGGCCATTGCTGTCTTTTACTAAAAGCCATAATGCCACATCAACCAAAACAAGCCGTTACTAAAACACGATGATAACCTTGGTCTAATAAACCTGCCCACGCCATTCACAAAACTCGGCAGTTAGCTTGTTACAGTTATCATTCCCCTCAGCAAACATGACCTATAATTTCCATTCCCAACCGACCTCTTTCTCGCTCCTCAACCTCCTTATTCGTTATACAGCCAGTGTTATGCTAATAGGACCCAAAAATTATTCCAAAGTTAAATTATCGCGCGAACCACCCTTAAAAATTCAGTTTCCGGAAGAAAACATAAATCCTACTATCCGTAACAAGGCTATTCTGCATTTAAATTGTCGTCGGTACGAGAGACGAGAATATCTTCCAAGTTCCAAAGACAAAAATGCAACAATATTTTATTTTATTTGAGTGACAAGAGGTGTTTAGCATAAACGTTCACTATGTATGCAATGGCAGCCCGCTTTCCCGCCATTCCGACGAGTTTTTCTTTTTACATTATTTTCTCTTTTTGTAAATGAATTTAATATGTAATCGTGTCGGGCTGGGTAAATGATACTAAAACACAGTACACAGAGTACCTAGGTAGCTTTTATTACGCTTATTCCAGCAAGTTCGTTTCGTTATCGTGGCTCGTAATACTTTGGTATTTTTTTAAGCCCGGTCTCTCGTAGGGGCGATGATTTTAAGCAACTTTTCAAACATAATTTATAACACAGCAAAACATCACGCCTGTAATCACTAAAGGGTTATGCAGAGGTGTACCTACCCTACCCAGTACATCCATATTTCGCCAGCTATGTTTAAGTACCGTGTTATAGGAGCAAACCTATTGCCTTATCGGGCTTTGAATCTTGGCTACTACTGAGAAATTTCCTTGTGGAAAAACCCAATAACACAGCCCAACCGAGGAATACAACTCTGGACCTCGCGTTCAGCTGCAGCGCTTGCGTCTACTAGACCAACGAGGCCGTCGAATAACATGATATTGTGAAACAAAAACCAATCAAATTGAGAACCTCCTCCTTTTTGAAGTCGGTTAAAAAATAAACAAAAATAATGTCGTTACAGATATTTGATGTTCTCAACTTAACCGTCCCAAACTGAAACATAAACAATATGTTAAAAAACCCTGTCCGATCCTTGAGGGTATTTTTGGTATCGAGATTCTATTATGTAGTCCTTTTTGGATTAAAGAAAAAAAAAAAACCGTCAAAAATTTATTAATTTAAAAAAAAATAACTTACATGGCAACCTGGCACCCTTTCGGATCGGACAGGATGTTTACAACATTATTACATATAGGTACAGGGTGGAATTTTTCAATGCCACCTGGAGGGAAAGTACTCTAAATACTGGAGATAGCAAATATTACTCAAATGAAACATTCCTTTATTTTTTTAAAGAAACAAATCTGCATTCACTGATTTTCGATATTTTTTTTTGCCACACTCGGGCATCGAACCCGGGATGGATCGACTAAATTTCGAAAAAATAACATTCTGTACCTTTTTGACATCAATCGATAGGGTCAATCATATGGATCAAATCTCTCTAACAAACATGATAAATTAAATGAAAGGAAAACCATGAATAAAAGTGCTTTATATTATTGAATTTATCTCATTGAATTTATAACTGTCTTTAGATTTAATGGTTTTCCCTTTATTTAATTTATCATGTTTGTTAGAGAGATTTGATCCTTATGATTGCACCTGATACAGAATAAAGACAAAACCAAAGGAAATCTTGGTTTTATTCAACAATAAAATTACATAGCGTATTTCTAAGCACACAAATCGTTTGACACCACGATTTGACATTACTACGACAACATAGTATAAGATGGAGTATCGATAATAATATGATCTCCTTATTAGATAAGAAGGTTTCATATCATTCACCCATGCTCTATGAAGAAACGTAGTCATGAAGATAAGCCGGAGGCCTTCTTTCTCGAGTAGAACGACGAGGAACTTCTACGTCTTCAATTTCAGCTGGCCCAGCTGCTTCAACAGGCTCGTCTTCATTTGTAGGTGCAGTAGATGGTCCACGTGGTGGTTCATCGTCGGAGTTTTCTTCGTCATCTACTGTATATGGAAGAGGCGCCAGGGATCTATTCGAAACAGTTGTCTCACGGCCATCAGGTAGGCGTACATATGAGTATTCAGGGTTGCTTTGTAGTAGTTCCACTTCTTCTACCGCTGGCTCATATTTGGAGTTCCGTACGTTTCTCTTCATAAAGACTGGCCCTGGAGAGTGGAGCCATGTCGGTAATGATTGTCCATTTCCTGAGCGACGAGGATGATTGAACATGCGCTCGTGAGGAGTGGCGTTAGTTCCCGTACAAAGCAAGGATCTAATAGAATGTAGGGCTGGAGACAAGCCCTTCTCCCAGTCACTAATGTCAGCGTTGATGGAGCGAAGATATACAGTTGAATCGTACGCCACAAGGTTCCGTTTAAGCGTTCAACCAAGCCATTCCCTTGTGGGTTATATGGAGTAGTGCGACTGCACGCAGTACCAAGTGACGTCAGGTACTTTCTGAGCTCATCCGATAAGAACGACGTCCCTCTATCGGAATGTATGTATGCTGGCGTGCCAAATGTGGAGAACAGATCAACTAAGCATTTTATAACCGTTGCCGACGTCATGTCTTTACAGGCGTAAGCAAAAGGGAACCGACTAAACTCATCAATTATGGTTAGAATGTACTTATTTGAAGTTTTTGAGGGAAGTGGGCCTTTAAAATCTAAGTTTAATCTCTCGAATGGTGATGTAGCTTTTATGAGATGCCCTTCATTTCTTATGTAGCGGGGTTTGATTTCGGCGCATACTGGACAGGCAGCGGTCATTCTTTTGATGTCTTCGATTGAATAGGGTAGATTTTTGGACCGTACCCAATGAGTCATGCGTGAAATACCAGGGTGGCAAAGAGAGTTATGTAGAGAAATGAGTTTGCTTGGAGAGTTGCTGTTGATGTGCATGCAAACTCTTGATAAGGCATCAGCAGCAAAGTTCTGGCTGCCTGGCCGATAGATTATGTCGTACTTGAAACAGGAGAGCTCCAGGCGCCATCTCTCTATTTTCTCGTTTTTTATCTTATTAGAGTGCGTCTGGTTAAACATAAATGCTACAGATCTTTGGTCTGTGATTAGTAGGAAATGTCGTCCAATCAGAAAGTGCCTCCATTTTCGAAGTGCTTCAACAATGGCGCAGGCTTTTCTATTGATGGCTGTCGCCTTTCTGTATCATTTAGCGACCGTGAAAAAAATGCTACAGGTCTTCCTTTTTGTGATAGTGTCGCAGCAATTGCAAACGCCGATGCATCAGTTTCGACCGAGAATATTTCCTTCTCGTCAATTCCAGCCAAGGCCGATTTAGCAATATCCTTCTTAAGTTCGTCAAAAGAATTAATAGCGTCTTGAGATAAGGGAAATGTTGCTTCAACCAGTGGTCTTAATTTGGATGAGAAGTTTTCTACCCATTTCGAATAGTGAGCGAATAGGCCAAGGGCTCTTTTCAAGGCTGCTAAGTCAGTTGGAACAGGAAGATTCATCAGGGGTTCAAGACGGTTTTCGTCTGGTTTCATAATGTTTTTGTGTATGTTATAACCAAGGAGGTTGATTGACTCAGCTTCGAACGTGCATTTGTTAGTATTAAGCGTAAGTTTGTACTTTCCAGCAGCTTCCGTAAACTTGCGAAGGTTTTCGTCATGGTCCTCTTTATTGACACCGCATACAGTGACATCATCCAGGTAAGCGAATGTGCCTTTGAGGTTCTCCGAATCGATAATCTAATGTAAAGTTCTCTGGAAAGCTGCCACGCCGTTCGTTACTCCAAAGGGAATCCGTGTGAACTGATATAGGTTCCCGCATGCTTCAAAAGCGGTATATTTTCGTTCTTTGGCCAGAATAGGCACCTGGTGATATGCACTTTTGAGGTCTATTTGACTAAATAAGTTGTACTGTGATACTCGCGTTATAATAGAATCGATACTTGGAAGAGGGTATGCGTCAAGTTCCGTAAATCTGTTTATAGTCTGTGAATAGTCGATCACAAGACGTTTTCGATGGTGGCCTCCTCCAGCGACAAGAACCTGAGCCCTCCAGGGTGACACACTGGGCTCAATAACTTTATCCTTGATCAAATTGTTTATTTCATTCGATATGAAATCTTGATCTTCTTGTGAGTGACGTCTTGAGCGGATTGCGATTGGTTTAATATTTGGAGAAAGATTCGTAAAGACTGATACAGGCGGAACGGAAGCCTCTAGTACGTTGCAGACTTTTAACGGTTGTTTATCACCTCCAAACTGAAGTTCAAGAGAAGAATGCTTTTGGAGTAGGTCATGTCCAATAATAACGTCAGCGCAAAGATTATTGATGATCAATAAAGGCTGTTTTCGGTGTATATGGCCACCTATTTGAATTGTCGCGTAACATAATCCATCGACGTAGGAAACGTTGTTGAGAGATGCGAGTGTTATAGCTTGTCTACAAGGCTTAAGTTTGAGTTTCAAAATTTGAGCGAGATTCTTGTCAATGAAGCTTATGGAACTGCCAGTATCGACGAGTGCATCAGCGCGGTAGTTGTTGAGAGTAATGGGAGTTGTAGCTTTGCTGAGACTAGAAGGAGCAGCGGCAGAAAATGCTGATAGTTGGGAGCCGGCAGATTGTACTTGCGTATCATCATCTGTGACAGCTGCATTTGTAGAGTTATTAGTAGAATCGCGGTTAGAGCTTCTGCAAACCTTGGCAAAATGACCACGCTTCGAACAGAGTTGGCATTCCACGTTGCGGGCGGGGCATTTTAATCTTTGATGAATATTACCCCCGCAAAAGAAACAACGACGGCGATGTGTTGTTGCTAGGTTCGGCTGCATTCGTGTTTCTTCCTCAGTGGCAGCATTGACCGGGTTAGAATTGAAGGAAGGAGAGGGTACTAGTAGTTGAGAAGTGTTCTCGGCAGTTTCCAAGGTAATCGCAAGGTTCAAAATCTCTTCTAGTGTCAGAGATTTTTCTAGAAGCCGTTCCTTTATTTTGCTTGATAAGATCCCGCTGATAAATGTCCCACGTATGGTTTCGTTCTGGTGTTCTTCCGCTGTCACTGCTTTAAAATTACAGTCATGAGCAAGGATGCTAAGCGCTCGAGAGTATTCTGCGATGTTTTCTCCAGGCTGTTGTTTCCTAGTCGTAAGTCGATGCCTTGCCAAGGTTATGTTCTGTTTCTTTTCATAGGCATCATTAAGTTTGCTTATTGCGTCGCTGTACTTAGTGCAGGAGCGGATGTTGTTGAAGATTGTTGGCGAAATGTGGTTGACAAGTACCTTCAGTTTGAGCGATTCATCGGGCGATCCTTGTTGTGCGATAAAGTTTTCAAAGGTGTATTTCCAGTGGGCCCACTTTAGATCGGCACCAGGTGCAGCAGGCTCCACGTCAAAACGATCGGGTCGGAGATATTGTGTTACTTTCTCTTGAGACATCGTGCTTGATATTATTATGCGAGAACAATTATTGTTGAATAAATTGATACAGAATAAAGACAAAACCAAAGGAAATCTTGGTTTTATTCAACAATAAAATTACATAGCGTATTTCTAAGCACACAAATCGTTTGACACCACGATTTGACATTACTACGACAACATAGTATAAGATGGAGTATCGATAATAATATGATCTCCTTATTAGATAAGAAGGTTTCATATCAGCACCTATCGATTCATGTAAAAAAAGTACAGGATGTTAGTTTTTCGAACTTTAGTCGGTTCGATTCCCGAGTGTGGCAAGCGAATTTTCGAAATACTGTGAATGCAGATTTGTTCCCTTTTAAAAATAAAGGAATGTTTCCTTTGAGTAAAATTTGCTATCTCCAGTATTTCGAGTACTTCCCCTGTATAATAATATCATTTAAACAGTGCTGCTTTTCACTGCCCTTTCGCCTTTATTAAAAACCATGTGCAAACACAGGTGACCACCTACCAGGTAGGTACTGACTGTAACGAAAACTGGCTACCTTCGTTGAAACTGCCATCTACCGCGTTTCCAAGGTTTCTGCCTACACGAGTGAGGCTCCATTTCAGGAAACTGTTCAGGCAATATTCTAAAGAGGGCGCCACACAACACAACACCAATCTAAATATTACTATAGAGTCGACTAAACATTAAAATAAACACACACAACTTACAAACTTGTCTTTTACAAATTATTTTTCTAATTTTCGCATAAAATTAGAAGTTAAATAGTTCCAAACCCACACACCGGAGGCTCTGGAGTGTCAAACGCACACACGCATGCGTATTTCTAGTCCTTATTTTTCAATGTCCAAAAAATTCATGAATGACGGCAATCACAACCTATCGCCAGTAGTATTAATGTAATTTGTAATTTTAATGTTAGAAAATGCTAGTTATAATCACCTATATTAACGAAATTGTACCAATTAGATAGTGTTCTGGCAAAAAACAGTGGAATTGGATTATTCTATGACAATAAAATACTAAAGTAATCGGTGAGTACATCTCTCTATTTTGATGTTTTTATTACGAAATAAAGCATGTTACGCAATGGCATCACAGTTATTCTGCCAACTGACGCAAAGGTTGGTAAAATGAGGTTTAATTTCTGGTGATAATTTATTTGCTTGTCATTGGTGTTTCCGCGATTTCCTTGAAAACAAAACTGCGGTAATTTTATCGATTTGACACTTTCGCCCCAATAAAGTTATTGTGCTTGGTTTCTAAGCGAACTCATCATTTAAATAAATCAATTTTTCGGTCATTAGGGCCGTAGACACTTTATGGTCAGAATCAAGGTCTAGTACAAGTACGTCGTACTAAATCAATAATTTATTCTATTTTTGTTCGCTAAAGTTATGTAGAATTATTTATTTAGGTCAATAAGATTGAACCAAGTCAGCCAAGAATGTTATTCCTGCGAGCTGCGGTACCGAGCAGATAATAACGTATTTTTGTGGGAAACAGCATGTGCGCGTTTGACGAAAACATGTCGACATTGGAACTTAATCCAAAACAATGCGACTTCCTGGTTTAATTTAAAATTTCTACTTCCGCAACTTTGTTACGCTTGAGCATTTCGAATGCTGTAAATCAATTAAAATCAAAGCTAGATATTATTGTAAAATAAATTGAATAAGTTATAAATTTAAGAAAGTTGAACAGCGAATAATTAGATTAACAACATAAAACCGATACAAACGGGTTACCGCAAGGAAGTCTCATAAGCCCGCTTTAATTATCTTTATTATCTTTAATAACTTTGCGCAGATACAAGCTACTGTTACATGTCTGGTATAAGTAGGTCGCATCCCTAACCCGGATCGTCACTTTCCGCATCCTGTCTACATTGTGTAGGTCGTTAAGTCTGTCTGTAGCGGGAAGCTGTTCAGCTCCTACAATTATTTAGCTTTTTGTGACGGTATGCTGTTTGTCTCGAGTTCTTTTTGAGATAATTCAGTGCGGATTTTATGGATCGTTTCGTCCTTTGTTTTAAAGTCTCCGTAACAAAGTACGGAGGTTATTTATTTTTGATCGCTTCGTTACCGTTAGATTTCAAAATAAATTGGTATTAAAGGCTGGAAGTCTGGAAGGGACTCCGATGCTAAAACGGTTGCCATGTAGCATTCAGTACATCATTTTGAAACCCCCACATAGATTTTTTCCTCCAAAACTGCATTATGTAGTACCTACCTACATCACCTACATGGTCCAAAATGTATAGAACAACTTTTTTATTTTGGAATAGGAACCGATAAAAATTATAGTGGACGAGCAGTGCAAGTACGTAGCACTCGATTCGATACGATTCGATAAATCTGACAGTTATTCTCGATAAAATGAGTTTTTAACCAATCGAAAAGTCGAATTTATCGAATCGTATCGATTCGATCGTTATCGATTGCTACGTACTTCCAGTGGAGTTCAGAATAATGGACCTACTAAATAGGTACGAGTTACCTACTTAATCGTTTTAGCGTCGTCGGTGTCCTTGCTTGCCACCCTGTTTATCTGACAAACAAAAATACAATTAACATTATGTAATCTTAACACATAGGCATCATAGGCCCTCTTAAGACTTCACCAAGATTATATCTGGACTTAAAAACAGACTGTGAACTCTGAGTTTGAATCTGTATCGGATAAGAAAAATCCACCTATCTACTTAGTTTTTATACTTTGATATATATGATATGTTTCATATTTATGTTTTAGATATTGACGTGTAAGTAATTAATAAAATATATCATACAGTTTTCCCACATTTCCAGAGATGACTTCCAAAACAAATAAAGTGTCTCCTTCATCAAGCAAAATGTCTACCAGCCCCTTCCCTTACACCTGTGAGCTCTGTGGGGCCGAAGGTCTCACAGACGAAGGCATGAGGTCCCATACCTTGGAAGCCCATGTGAATGGGAGACCAGAATGTCCATTCTGCGACTGTGCTGTGCCCCAGCCGCAGTTAGTGGGACACGTTCAGAAGGCCCATCTGCACTACCTGACTCCTGAGAGGGAACTGATGGCGTTTATTGATGACCAGAGCCCAAGGTACCTGCTGTTACTTCTTTTTTCTTCAGTTTGCGCATTTATCCTCGCTTTCTTATGTTCGTAATGTTTAGGTACCTATGTTTGATTAGCAGACACCTACCTACCTAACTTTAAAATGAAAACACTAAAGTGAAACTAAGGTTTCCTTCACGTAGAACTTTTAGTTACAAAGTTTGCTCGACTCAAAGTTCTGAACTTATAGTTTAGAGAACTTTACACAGCGCTACATATTTGATTACATACTAAACTAATTCGTCTTTTCCAGTTTCGACGAAGACTCTAAGATGACAACAACAGATAGCTGCAGTTACAATACTCCAGGGTCCATAAATGGTTGGCACAGTCCTGACAACTCTACACAATACCAAAACGGAGCAATATCTAAAAATATCAATTACTACAATGGGTACCACGAGAAGGAAAGCTACAGCAGAAGTGAGAAAGAAGAAGAAAAGTGTTCAAGGTCGCCGAAAAATATAAATCTTGTCAATGGACTGAAAAATATCAATATTAGTAATGGTGTGGTTCCTAGAAAGGCTCAAAGCAGACAAAATTCTCATGACGGTGAAGTCAATGGGATTGATAGAAAAGGTATAATAATGCACTTTCTTCTGAACTTAGTTGAAATTGTTTATAGGAAGCGCTTTTACGAGTAACCAACATTATTTCTCAGGTGCGATATCTAGTCCAAGTCATAATAATTCTGGTAGTTATGAGGGATCACCTAATAAAAATAAGGTAATTTTTCTTCTAGAGATATAGCGAAAATGTAAAATTGTAAAGTTGCATTTTATGAAACTAACTTCAATGTACTTCGTTTCAGTTGTCTATGGCTAGTGCCGGACAAGGATCACCTCTTAGGTCACAATTAGCTTTAAAATTAAAACCAAACACACCAAAAAAAAGTGCCCCTACTCCAAGTCCTTCCGTGCAGGTAACTATGAAAGTATTTGTAAAGGAATTGTGAATGTTGGCCTTTGTCATTTTGTATGCTCAAACAAAATAAAATGTCCCGTCATTGGTGACTGCGTCAAATCAAATGTCAATGTCAGATTGAATTCTTTGTTAACCGCCAAGATTGTTTTGAAAACGTATGTTCTAAATTATTGTCTGAAAATAAATTAAAGTTGTGCTAAAAACGACTTATTTCGCTAAAGTAATCATATGAAATTTATTTCCAGTGTCTATTGTGTGATTTTACGTCAACATGTCCGAGAAAATTGGAAGAACATATAAATCGTGCTCACTTCGATCTTACTTCGCCGTCTATTAATGCTAATGCTAACTCGGACAATCCAACTTTGGGGCTGACGAACCCCACGATAACCCTGGACAACCCGACACTGGCGCTGAGTGCGATGGCCATGTCTCCAGGACCCCACAGTTCGACGTATCAGTGTCCAATTTGTGAAAGAGAATTTGCTCATGCGAACGAAATTGAAGTGCATGTCAATGTGGAACATCGAGATATATTGAGTCCACAGAAAGCAGTGAGTATAATAAATGGTATTACTATTTTTAAATGTGTAATACGACTAGGTGAAATTTTCATGAAACACTTGTACATCTTCTCTTTTGTTTACAGTTTATTTATTATAATATTAATAACATTATGATGTGTAGATAATGATAAGGAAATCCAAAAGTGTAAGGTGATTTAATAAAATTAAAACCTATTTTAACAAGCTTTTTCTTCCTCTACCAGGACCAAGTAGACAATGCATCTTGTAATGAAGATGTGGTCATGATGGAGGAGAGTCCTGTGAGCAACTGCCCCGTCTGCTGCCAGCCACTACCACTGTCTCAACATGAACTTGTAAGATTCTATGAATATGTTTAATTGGATAAAAGCTTTAAAGATATGTGTTGACTGACCCATAATGAATAGGCTACTTGCCACCATCAATAAATTGCAAATCGAAGCCCGTCAGTTAGAGTATTGGAAAATAATGGACACGTACTTTTTGTTTTTGTAAATCAATTAATATTGACAAAGATAAAACGCATCAAAACTCGGGAGTGCGGGCTCGTGACCTCAGAACGCACTAAATATTATACCACGGCGTGACGTATTGAGAATTTTAAAAGCGTCGTATCTTCGTCAGTTTTGGTATATGTAACAAAAAATAAAAAACAAGTCTTATATTTTTTGATAATTTAACTGACGGACTAATTCGATTTTTTCAGTACTTATACTAGCCTATTCAACACTTCACCAAGCTACTGCTGAGTACAAGCGCCATTCCCAGGATGGGCCGTGTTATTGGGTTCATCCATCAGGAATTTCTCAGTATCAGCCTTAAGTCAACATTTACCTTCTTTTTTTTCAGATCCAACATATTGAAGAGCATTTTGAGAGAGGAGAGGAGTGTGGGGCCACGTCAGGCCTGTCAGCAGCCGAAAGGGAAGCGCAGAGGAACAGGGAGGAACATGAGTTTCAGTTGTTGCGGGTAAGATACTTTGATACTTGAAAACTAGTTATGGAACTAGTTCTGGCGTCCAGTTTTCAACCACAGACAAGAAACCAAAGGCGAACCTAATGAATAAAAAAAAACTGCTTTTCCATACATTTTGACAGACGACAGTGTAGGTATTGCAATTTTGGATAAAATGGTAGATTTTTTTTTTAAATTACCAATGATAAATTTCTATGTTGCCCCCACATTCAGATTCAAAATTATGTACAGAATATGTGTAACCGTTTGTGTGTCACAACAAACGCTCTTGAGACTTTAAAGGTTTTGTAGGTTCTTGATTTGTTTGTTTGAATACTTCATCAGCTCATAATGCTCCCACTGCTGGGACACAGGCCTCACTCTGTGACAGGGAGTGGGGTGTTGTTTAAAATGGTATAAAATAAAATATTATTATCTACCTATGTTAAGCTAATGGATCTAGAATCATGTTCTGAATTAATCATTCATGGAAACAGTTTACACATTGGTGTCACTTAAACTGTGTATTTTGCAATTATTATTTTCCTCCTATAAAAACAGATTTTCTGGAGAGCTTAATCTTTTATTCTGAAAACTTAAAATTGCTGCAAGAGGTACATACAGGGTGATAAAGTAGTCGCGTGCCATAGCTTAAGGGTAGGTTCAGTATCGTTAGAGGAACCCAGGAAAAATAAAAAAAGAAACCAAAAAAATAAAAATTAATAGTGGATTTTCTCCAAAAAAAAAGGTTACTTCTTTCAATGGTTTTAGGTTCTACTAATGAAATCAAACCACTGGTTTCAAGGATAACGGTGTTCACACTAACACCCTAATTTTAGGTTTAAAAAAATTTAAGGTATTTTATTTTTTACAGGTTCCTTTAACGATACTGAACTCGCCCCTAAGCTATGGCACGCGACTACTTTAACACCCTGTATATAGATTGTATAATGGACTGGTGATGGATGGATTATACAATCTGCTGGTGGTGGGATTATACAATCTATATACAGTGTGTTAACACACTGTATATAGATTGTATAATGGACTGGTGATCGCAAATTCACATCCAAACGTGTAGTTAGCGTAGATTTAAGGGGACTACAGGAGCTAAACACGAGTTTTATAATGCAAAAAGCATATAATTATGATTCACTGCAATAAACAAAAACAGAAAAAAATATGATATTCTTCAGGATATAATATATCCTGAAGAATATCATTTTTTTTTTTTCTAGTATGATAGTGTTTTGAAAACATACAACTAATTTTGTTCGATAAAAAAAAATCAGGAACTTAAATATCTCTAAAAATTTATTTTAACAATTAAAAACCATACTAAAATACATACAATCATTCTGATTTTTTGGCAAATAATTGTACTACAAGCTACAAGCAACATATTAACATGAGAGTATTTTATTTTTTTAGTCCAATCTATAGATTTTTTGTAAATCGCAAAAAGCCACTCATTTCGCACTATTCGGCCCGCAGTGACTGACGTAACAATCACTTTGTAGTGCAAGCTGATTAGGACTTTATCCTAACAGAATTTCAAACGAAGTTTGAACCACCACAAATAGAGTTGCTAATTTAGCTCCTGTAGTCGCCTTAAGAGCGGCCAGCCCGCCATACTTTTCGCGAGAATTTTGACAATAGCTCGTGCGTGATTATGCCGTTGTTAGACACCTTGAATTTTCGAACTAATAGGTATCTTGTGGACTATATCTAGGCTTCTATCGAAGCATAAAATAAAAAATTATAGAAACAAATTCAATACAAGCGTCTAAAAATTGCTGTTTTGCACAACTTTTACCTCAACTTTGGCCGTTCTTTGTACTTATAAATTGTAAAAGTAAAGAAAGCATCCTGATAGAAGCCTTTCAAATGTAGTGGAGATTCTAAATAACAAATATTTATTTCACATACTTGTAAGATTAATTCAAAAACACGTATTTCCTGGAAAAAGTTTTATAAATTTTCGAACAATATTTTTCGTTGTTTGATGTCCTCGCGTTAGGCGGTATGAGGTACGCGGGAGGCAAGTAGTGCGGGTTCGGGGCTAGGTAAGACAGGGGAGTTGAAAGAATACCACCGCTGTGGCTCTGAATGAAACAACAAGCTTTTCGACTATGCTCGCGTTGACATATTCAATGTTGCTCCTTTACAATAGGCATAATAATTTACAGGCACAATACGGTATGGAAGAAGACGATGAAGAAGGATACACGCATCGAGCTACGAACAGTCTCAAGCGCGCCGTGTATAGCGGAGCCTTATCCGTCGCCGGCTATTACGAACGCAGCTTAGGGCTCCGTAGGGCTGCGGCTTCAGGGACTGACACAGGCTCATCAAGGACCACTGGTGAGAGGAACTGCAGTCTTATGATGAACATAGGCCTGTGAGGAAGGACTGCTAGCTAGATGCATAGTAATATTATAAATTCTAAAGTAATTCTATACATAGCTTGTCTTTTGCTTTTCACACCTTCATGGCAGAACGGATTTTGATAAAAAATGACATTTTTATATCCTGATAGTTTGTTTCGGCGGGATAATATCCGACGTCAACGCGGACGTTAACGCAAAACCTAGTTTGCCGTTATTAGTGGTCACACACTTTGTTGTTGGTTGGTCAAACTGAAATTATTTGTTGTGCACACAAAACTAGCTTTGACCCCCAATAAAATATATCTCCGTAACTAGGTTCCCAGGTAAGGTGTAGACCAAAAAAAATGATTGCAATGACGGAGAGAACAAGTGCCTTTCAGGTGTTTTACACCCTTTATAACGTGCAAGATTTTTAATTATAAATCCAAGTGTGTAAATACGATCATCGTCATTTTGGCGGGAGTGCCGGCCGAGGCTAAAGCCGCGTTGACACCAATGATATATAAACTATAGATACGTTGTCCGCACTCTAAAATGACAACATGAAATGAAGCCAATTGGCCACATCGCGCTTAGTTACGCACCAACCTGTCGCGCGACGCTACGTTTGTTTATAATTTAATAAATCCTGTGACGTGACTGAAGTCAAAGTAAACCTTGCACCATATTTCAATGCATTCAAGAAAGGCAAAGTACTTAATATATTTACTTCATTACAAGAAGCAGTAATAAAGCAAAAATATAATAGGGTATATGCATGTTTTTTTATCACTCTAAACCAAGCGTATTAACATCAGAGCAAAGTAAATTATTTTTTTAATATCTAAAAAAATACTAAGTTATAAGCATTTGAAACTGCTGATTAGACAGAGAGATCCGATACTAGAGTAAGAAATTCTTGTACCTACCTTGATGGAAATAATAGTTATTTATGCAACTGTTGTATAATGAGGGGTATTAAAACACGATTCGCCGAGTGTGATAATAGTATCTCATGAGTGTTTTAATACCTAATTATGTACAGTTGCATACAAGACTTTATCTACATCCATGATATGAATCCTCCATAAAAGGTTCTGAAACCATAGGATGTTGCAGTGTTGTAAGAAGTCTATGTAAATTCATGGAAAGTTTAATTGCTGAGTATTTAATACAAACAAACCATGTATAGGTAATAATATAATTATTTACATTTTGGATTGTACAATTATTAAAATGCACAAAGCTTGTATCACTCATTTTTGTAAACAACAAAGTACATAATACAATACTAATATCCAAATATCGAACAAAAATGGCGGAATACGACGTGAATTCGAATGAACCTATAAGTTTTTTTTTAATTACGTCGCTGTGGTAGTGAATCGCACGTGCTAGACAATGTTCTTTTTTTAAAAGAGTTGCATAATAAAATTCAGTACAACATTATAACACCCGTTTGGATGTTATAATGGTTATTATGACACTGGCTGTTTTAATGTTGGCAATAAGCTAACTGTTTCAGATACTTTTATAGAGGATTGCATGGGTGTAGATAAAATATTATTATTATACAGCGAATGACGTCACTCGCTGCATCCACGTACAAAATCCATACTAAATTCCGTTTAACTAGAAAGAGATAGAAACAAAAGTTTAAATGGTTATAACTTTTGTGTTGTTTGGCCGATTTATGTCTTGTTTTCGCTTTTTGTCATTATTTTTATAGCACTTTAACATTCCCTATCGAAATAGAAAAAAGAAAATTTATGCATATTCCCTTAAGTGTTTATATTAAATATGATTTGTCATTTATCCCAAATTAACTGCCTAATTATTAATTTCAGTCACAGCATTTGGGCAAAAAGCAAGATGATGTTCACAGATTAAAATATAAATGTGTTCGTCACGTTTGTTCCAGGCCTCTTAGAGAGGATAGCTCAACTGAATGCTCAGAACACCAGTATATCGAGGACGTACTTGTGCAGTGCGGTGGACCACTATGCGAGCACCTATGGAGACAGGGGTTGGGGCTGCGGATACAGGTAAAACTAACTAGTTACAGTTTTTCTTCAAACTTATGTATTGGCAATTCTGTCAAGTCTGATCGCTTGCTTGGTGACCTTGCAACAATTGGAGATTTGCTGATGTATTGCCATCTTGGAAGCCCTTTTTGCCTTCTTAAGGTAAAAACATATAATAAACATTTCATGTGAATTTCTGGTCTCACAGGCACCTTAAAACGAACAGCTTGCATCTGAAACTGAGGCGTCTGATTTAGTAATGATCTTATCCAGAGCGATAACATTTGAATTGGTCTTACTAACATTTTATTTGTTCCAGGAACATGCAGATGGTGCTATCATCCCTGATGCGTCACCCGCAGTACTCCGCGCTGCTCAGCTGCACGCTAGAGCGAGAGCGCGAGTGTGACTGCGTGCCGTCCATACCGCGCCTGCAGCTGCTCGTGGAGAGGGCCTGGCAGCTGGGGTTTGATACACAGGTACAGTACAGTACAGTACAGGAACATGTAGTACACCCGCAGTACTCCGCGCTGCTCAGCTGCACGCTAGAGCGAGAGCGCGAGTGTGACTGCGTGCCGTCCATACCGCGCCTGCAGCTGCTCGTGGAGAGGGCCTGGCAGCTGGGGTTTGATACACAGGTACAGTACAGTACAGGAACATGTAGTACACCCGCAGTACTCCGCGCTGCTCAGCTGCACGCTAGAGCGAGAGCGCGAGTGTGACTGCGTGCCGTCCATACCGCGCCTGCAGCTGCTCGTGGAGAGGGCCTGGCAGCTGGGGTTTGATACACAGGTACAGTACAGTACAGGAACATGTAGTACACCCGCAGTACTCCGCGCTGCTCAGCTGCACGCTAGAGCGAGAGCGCGAGTGTGACTGCGTGCCGTCCATACCGCGCCTGCAGCTGCTCGTGGAGAGGGCCTGGCAGCTGGGGTTTGATACACAGGTACAGTACAGTACAGGAACATGTAGTACACCCGCAGTACTCCGCGCTGCTCAGCTGCACGCTAGAGCGAGAGCGCGAGTGTGACTGCGTGCCGTCCATACCGCGCCTGCAGCTACTCGTGGAGAGGGCCTGGCAGCTGGGGTTTGATACACAGGTACAGTACAGTACAGGAACATGTAGTACACCCGCAGTACTCCGCGCTGCTCAGCTGCACGCTAGAGCGAGAGCGCGAGTGTGACTGCGTGCCGTCCATACCGCGCCTGCAGCTGCTCGTGGAGAGGGCCTGGCAGCTGGGGTTTGATACACAGGTACAGTACAGTACAGGAACATGTAGTACACCCGCAGTACTCCGCGCTGCTCAGCTGCACGCTAGAGCGAGAGCGCGAGTGTGACTGCGTGCCGTCCATACCGCGCCTGCAGCTACTCGTGGAGAGGGCCTGGCAGCTGGGGTTTGATACACAGGTACAGTACAGTACAGGAACATGTAGTACACCCGCAGTACTCCGCGCTGCTCAGCTGCACGCTAGAGCGAGAGCGCGAGTGTGACTGCGTGCCGTCCATACCGCGCCTGCAGCTGCTCGTGGAGAGGGCCTGGCAGCTGGGGTTTGATACACAGGTACAGTACAGTACAGTACAGGAACATGTAGTACACCCGCAGTACTCCGCGCTGCTCAGCTGCACGCTAGAGCGAGAGCGCGAGTGTGACTGCGTGCCGTCCATACCGCGCCTGCAGCTGCTCGTGGAGAGGGCCTGGCAGCTGGGGTTTGATACACAGGTACAGTACAGTACAAGTACAGGAACATGTAGTACACCCGCAGTACTCCGCGCTGCTCAGCTGCACGCTAGAGCGAGAGCGCGAGTGTGACTGCGTGCCGTCCATACCGCGCCTGCAGCTGCTCGTGGAGAGGGCCTGGCAGCTGGGGTTTGATACACAGGTACAGTACAGTACAAGTACAGGAACATGTAGTACACCCGCAGTACTCCGCAAGGACATATAAACCAGATATTTCTGGACTAATTCGGTAACAGTAACAGACACAAAAGCTAGCCCTGAAAAATCTCTGGTACCTAGTTCCACGAACAAACCTCTGATATCACCCTTAATAGATCCCCAAGATTGGCTTTTGGCCTCGGCTTTACTCTCGTGGAAGTTGAGATGAAAATCTTATCTATCAGAGGTTAAATCCACGGTAGATTTGGTATACACGATTTGGTGTCGCCCTTAAGGCTGATATAGACAAAACTTACCGCGCGGCCCAAGATGCACTAACTTGACGGGCAAACCCCGAAGCTTCACCAAGACAATTGGTGGTCAGATTTGTACGATGCTATAAACGTGACCAGTTCCTAAAGGCTGCAAGATCAAGATCTTACCTCCTCTGGCATTGAAATATAAGAAACTTCGAGGAAGCTATGCACGACGACAGATTTGGTATACACGATATGTACCAAATGCACTAATCTGTACAGCTGTTAATGCGTGACAAGCAGAAAAAGTTACTTTCGCATTTATAGCTAGCATTTATTTTTGGCTAGTTTCGACCATCGATAAATTGCAAATCTATTTAGTCCGTCAGTTAGAGTATTGGTAAATAATGGACACGTATTTTTTTTTGTAAATCAATGAATATTGTCAAAGATAAAACGCATCGAAAGAGAGGAGAGTCATCATCGGGAGTGGGGACTAATTAGATTTTTTCAGAACACAAGCCTATTGTATGGATTGGTTGCAGGGTTCAGAACAGCTCGGCTCGAAGCTATACAACACGCGGAAATGGATCGGCGCCTGTGAAGTGGTCACTGTTCTGTCCTCGCTCAGGATAAGGTAAGAAACTAAGAACACACCCGATCTGATGACCTATAAAGGATATTAGAAAAATGTTTACTGTACCCAAATTTTCCACAGCAAATCTTGCGCAAAATATCATGATTCTGGACCACTGGGCTGAGCGTTATCTCTGAATGAATTGAAGATTTTTGTTAGGTAGATAAATACACCATATAAATCTATCGTTAAAGATATATTATTATTGTGAATAAATAAAAAGGGTGTATGCATGATTTTCTTTTATCACTCTAAACAAAGCGTATTAACATCAGAAAAACCAAAGTGAAATTATTTTTATAATATCTATAAAAAATACTAAGTTATAAGCATTTGAAACTGCTGATTAGACAGAGATATCCGATACAGCGAATGACGTCATTCGCTGCATCGACGTACAAAATCCATACTAAATTCCGTTTATCTAGAAAGAGATAGAAACAAAAGTTTAAATGGTTATAACTTTTGTGTTGTTTAGACGATTTATGTCTTGTTTTCGCTTTTTGTCATTGTTTATAAAGTACACATAAAGTACACATTACATTTACATTCCATCATCGAAATAAAAAAATAAAATTTATGCATATTCCCTATTACCATGTACCAACATTTGCAGCGGTGGCCCAGTGGTGGCGGCCCCGACTTACGAACGGTAAGTCTTGGGTTCGAACCCAGACAGGCGCATTACTTTGTGTAATTTATTTCATCACCACTGCTCTCAAAACGGTGAAGGAAAACTCATGAGAAAACCGGCATGTCCTAGAACCAAAAATTCGAAGACATGTGACATCTACCAATCCGCACTGGCCCCGCGTGGTGGATTATATCCCATTCCCTCTCACAGAGAGGAGGCCTGGGTCCCAGCAGTGGGAACATTAATAGGCGGATGATGATGTACCAAAATTTTAGTGACAACTCTGCTCAGCATGAAATTCTTGTTCGAGTAGACCAATTAAAGATAAGGGCAAGCGGAAACCGGTTTCTGTTACATAATAAAACCCGGGAAATCTCGGATTCCGCATAGCCCTAGCACAGTTCTCTGGTCTGCCCTAAAATTCAATGTAAATGGTCAATAATTAACAGGTTGATAAAAACTATGTTCCTCCCCAGATGTCAACTAATAGACTTCCACAAGCCGACCAGCGCGGACGGCAGTCACCCCGCGCTGTTCGACTGGGTGCTGCGCTACTTCACCGACGACCCCTCCGGCTTCAAGGCGCCTCTCTACCTGCAGCATCAAGGTATGACGATGACAACATCAGATAGGCCCTGGGATACCATTGCCATACTTGTCTTCTATGGAAAGAGAATTTAGAAGAAGCACCAAATATTTTTATTATTTCTTTAATCTCTGACTTCTAGGCAAAAACCTTCCAGAACGTTTCACCCACGGATACCTAGGTAACACAAGAACACTACCACGGCTTATGCAATTTTTTGCTTAACGTGGCTACTGTCGCGGCAAGCACAACGACGTTCCAATTTAAGAACATAATTCTAGACATTTAAAGAACAAAAATGCGCCAAGTCCGAGTCGGACTCGCACATGGAAGGGTCCTGTGCCGTCGTAGAAGGGTTGCCCTCCGTATTTTTTTATTTATTTTTATTATTTGTTGTTATAGCAACAGAAATACATTATCTGTGACAATTTCAACTGTCTAGTTATCACGGTTCATGAGATATAGCCTGATGACAGACAGATGGACAGTGGTGTCTTCGTAATTCTTCTTCTTCTTCTTCAATCGCTCCCTCATTACTGAGGATCGTGGTCACTAGAACCCTTTAAACGGACAATCTGCCTCCATCTACTCCGGTCCAAAGTTGCCATCACCACCTGCTGAAATTTGCTTGAGGACATAGCTCTTTTACTTGGTCGGACCATCGTGTTGGCGACCGGCCTCGCGCTCTCTTGCCTTCGGTAATACTAACAATTACCAGCTTTTCAAGGCTGCTATCTCCTCTTCGCATTATGTGGCCGAAATAGCCGCCGCATCCGCCTCCAACACCACATTTCGAATGCGTCTATCCTCTGTCTTTCTCTTGTTTGGATTGCCCACGTCTCAACCCCATAGAGGAAAATCGGGAAAACTAGTGCTCTGACCAGACGGGCTTTCGTTTTAAAACTTATACCACGATTTGTCCAGATGTTTTGGAGGCGTGTCATAGCATCTTTAGCCATGGCTATCCGTCGTTTCATTTCTGGGACGCAACTACCTTCATTATTTATATTAGACCCCAAATAAACGAAACTGTCTACAGTATGGATGCCTTGGGTGTTATATGCGCCCGATAGCTTTCCCGCACGATCTATCACCATAAGCTTGGTTTTCTGCCTATTAATTGCAAGCCCTAATTTGCCACTTTCCACCTCCAATCTGTGCAGTATCTTTTTCATGTCACCAAACGTTGTAGCAAGGAGAACGGTGTCGTCAGCGTACCTGAGATTGGAAATACGCTTTCCACCAACAGCAAACCCCTTGTCCCAACCCTCAAGAGTCTTGCGAATGATATACTCTCCGTACACATTGAAGAGCAGAGGTGAGAAGATGCATCCCTGCCTAACGCCTTTCTTGATGGAGAACACATTTGAACAGTCGGTGTCTATTTTGACGAAAAAGCGGTTGTTGATGTAGAGGCATCGGACTAGGTCTATAAGATCTTGTGGCGTTCCCATGTCCTTTAGAACCTCCCACAGCTTGTCCCACTCCACACAATCAAAGGCTTTGGTGTAATCTATAAAACACAACAATACAGGGCTGTTAAATTCCCGGCTCTTCTTAATAATTTGGCGAACGTTATGAATTTGTTCCCGCGTGCCTTTGCCTTTAACAAAACATGCTTGTTCTTCTGGAATTTGTGGCTCGAGAAAGTGTCTTAGCCTGTTGTTAATGATGTACAGGAGTATCTTGCTGATATGTGGAATAAGTGCCAAGGTCCTGTAGTTGCTGCAGTCTGTGGTAGAGCCTTTTTTATGAAGTGGAATAAATACGGACTCTGTCCACTCTACAGGCCATCTCCTGGTCTTCCAGATAGAATTGCAGATGTTTAAAAAACTTCGTAATAGTGTCCCGTTTTTACCCTTTGGCTACGGAAAGGTAGGGTTCCGTAGCCGTAGTCTATTTTTTATATTAACTAAATAGTGCTTATGCCGTCATAGTACGCAGTTAACAAATCTTGCGTTATCTGTAGAATGTCTGTGCTTTCATTTATCGTGAATTAAGCTATTTCTTGTATTTATTGATTAAGGTTAGCAATATTTTTATTTAGTAAATAAATACAATCTATTTTATGTTGCAGGTCACTCGCGGACGAT
Organism: Xestia xanthographa; assembly: GCA_905147715.2. Lineage (NCBI taxonomy): Eukaryota > Metazoa > Arthropoda > Insecta > Lepidoptera > Noctuidae > Xestia > Xestia xanthographa. The sequence goes on along the minus strand of LR990660.1, from coordinate 5,579,811 downwards.
AATAGGCTACGAGAAGCACAAAGACGGCAAGGCTACGCTGTTAGTTTTGGACCCTTCACATTCACCCGCTCAAGTGAGTATCGATACATTACTTTGTATTTCTGCCTTTAAGTATATTACTTTTATGTACAGTCGTGGTCTTTTCAGCCTGATCAGCAGTGATAGGAATAGGTAGTGCTTATTAGCCTAAACTTCGAAGAACAGAGACAAGAATCGGAGACTTCCTTAGACTATATTTTTTCCGGGACATCACGTAAGTACATCAAAAATTAATGTTATTTGGAATAAGTAATTGGTCTATGTTTACCTAAAGTTTGCGACTAGACATAACATAACACAGTCGTTACAACCATCAAAATTTCTGAAACTTTTCTTTTTAAGAACATTTTGGAAACGACTTCTTCATCATAAAACTATGATACGCTCTCTTAGGTACGCACTCTTAGAATTTACAAAAAAAAACTCGCCGTGGTCGCATAATAAAATATAGTCTAAGGAAGTTTCTGATTCTTTTCTCTGTTCTTCTTCGAAGTTTAGGCTAATAAGCACTACCTATTCCTATCACTGCTGATCAGTTTAAAAAAAATCGCTTAAATCATCCGAAGGCGCTGAGCCACGCCCCCTTAAAGTTCAGGCCTATTAAGAAAGCGTCAACTTTGGCGCTAAAAATAACAATAACTCTCGTTTGGCGTGCGTCGTCAGTGCGCTCGGCCGATTCGGTATCTTTTAATTCATTATTTCTATACAAAGTCAACGGGGCGGGGCTAGAGAGCGTTTCTATGTTGTAAGTGCAAGCAAAAATTAGCTTAGTGGTGATCAGCCCGCTTAGCATGACCACCGTAGAAACGAAAGAGAATCTACAAATCTTTTGTTCATCTGTCATTATTTCGATTCAATGACAGCGAAATGACAGATGAACAAAAGATTTGTCGATTCTCTTTCGTTTCTACGGTGGTCATGCTAAGCGGGCAGGCGAGAGTGTCCTCGATAGTACTTTGCGCCTGTTTTTACTGCTGAGAAAATACAGTGTTGGTTGCCAAAATAACTTAATGACAGTGTTTTCTTGCTAACCCAATGTAATTCTTGGTAACAAAATGGCGAATCATTTAATAACTTGTCATTGATACTGTGATCCTTACATACTTCTTCAGCTTTTTATATTTCACCCGTGGTGACATCTGCACATGTTCTCTGTTCCTCTTCCCTCTAATGTTTACGAGAAATTCTCTTTTTAATTTTGCTAAGTGAATACTTATTATTTCCAATATTTGTTTTATTTCACAGTAGGTATCCCAGTAAGAAAAAACATTATAAATTAAAAGAAACAAATATATAATTTATTCATTTTTCGTTATTTATTTAGTAGTATACATACATATTATATTTTTAAGTTGGTGCCAACATAAACTCATTAAAATTTTACCGGTTTATTGTGTGCCTTAACCTGGACCAAATAATAGTATATTTTGTTACAAGCGGGGACAGTTCTCGGCTCCATAACACCCTCGCCTACTGCTCGGGTGTGAATTCCCCTTCGGCTGCAATGACAAAGTTTCCCTACTCGTATCAAAATGTAGTATTAGTTAGTTGGTTGTGTGAGCTAGTACCGTAACAGTCGCAGGTCCGGCAGGTGGTGTGCGGCAGTGCGGCGGTGTGCGGCGCCGCACTGCGGCTCCTGCGGCGCGGAGCTGCCGCACTGCGCGCCAAGCAGTACCAGCTGCTGTGCGTCAGCGGCGTCATCAGCGACGATAAGGAGTATGAGGTATGATTCTCAGGTTATAACTTATCATCCAACTCAACGTAACGCTGTCGAATAATGCGAATTTCCAAAATAAACATTATTTTAATTTAAATAAAAAAAACTGTGGGTCCAGAGATGAGTTATTGGGGCTGAATGAAGTTTCAGCAAATGATCCCGTATTTCGAACGAGGCACCAAACACTCTGTGTTAAGGTAGCACAAGTCGCGGGCACGAACTCATAGGTGGGCGTGGCCAAAAGGTACGCTCTCACCTGGCATCGTGCCCGTAACGTGAGATGCACGATGATTCTTAGTAAAAGGCGCGTAAAAAATACGAAAAAGCCTTTGGAAAATCAAGTTTTATGAAAAAACCACTGCATAAATCAATTACAAATAAAATTTATTGAATTTTTCGATAATTGTGCTTTGTCGGTATCGACTGTGTGTGTGTTTTAACGTAACTTTGGGCGTAAATGAGTAAATCTACGCCCAAAGTTACGTTAAATTTGACAATAAAAACGAATCTTTGGTATCTCGTAACTTTTTAATGTTTTTTTTTTATTTTACTATTCTGTTCCCGCACAGACAAAATTAATAATGAGACAAAACGATATCATGTTTAACTTTGGATACAGTACAGTGTCAAACAGTGTAGTAATATCCTCCCGAAATTTCTTTGGAAAAAATGTCGACAAGTGTCATCTTAATGTCAGTTAACTTTAATTTGTGTGATATCTTTATCTGGGAATTTATGTCCATTGTTGTAATTTTTTTTCTTAGCCTTTTTGTGTGGGCAAAGGCTTCCACTTTCTCCTTCAAAACCATTCTGTTTCAACATAATAATATATTTTAGAACTTTATTTTTTATTTATTCGGGAAAATAAACAGACTAGACAGAATATACTCCTCGTCATTGCGATAATTTTTTGTTCTACACCATACCTGGGAATCTTCTAGTTACGGAGATATTGAGGGTCAAAGTTCCAAATTTTTGACAAGTTTTTTTTTTTTTTGATATAAGTTTTTAATGTAAGATTTTTACTTTAGACACCTTCACGCCCATACTATTAAATTCATCCATCAGCACAATGTTTTGAGTGCATTACATTGAGTTCTACCTCAAAAATGATTTTTCACCCCAAAAAAAAAAGTTGTTCCCAGCAATAATTTTTGCGTAAAGTTACTTAGTTTGATGTATAGAATGCTTGGTTGACGGCTTCGTGATGAGGTCTTTTACACCCTGTATATGCCGCTGGGTGCACGTAGCTGATTTTACTACTTTCTTCAGAAATCAAATATTTATGGACCATTGTCTATTTTTACTAAGTGTATTCGTCTCGTTCCAGGCCAGCAAGGTCCTGCAGTCAGTCCGCATCCCATAGGACAGGTGAGCGGGGCCAGGCCCCCCTCGCTCGCAGCTCGGTTGTGCTCTCGGCTGTGCTGCACGCCGACAGCTCGTCTATGCATGCTCACATTTTTATTTGCTTCTTTTTTTGTCGTTTATGATGAGATTTTGTGCTTAAACTTACCTTACTTCGTGCCTAAAATTCAAACAATTTGAGAAAGTGAATCTTCAGCTGGTTCAAAGATAAACTTTAGGTATTGAATCTTATCAAACTTAAATCTTCCCTTACTGTCAATATCTTAACCAAAAATGCTTGTTTTTTTTTTTTTAATTTACATGTAAGATAGTCAATGTCTATTGTACTACAAACTTATTTAAGCCAACTCAACTACTCAAATTATATAACAAATTATGTATCCCTAATTACCACCCCATATTATTCTGGTTTTGTCAATTATTATTCTTTTGTCAATTTCGGTAATAATTCTTTACTATTAATAATAACATTCTTGAAATGCTTCAGAGTGCGTCAATATAAGAAATAAAAGATATCCGTAATTTAGGTCAATTCTTGAGAAAAAACGCAATTCACTTCCAATGTTACCATATTATTATTCAGTAATTTATTTAAAAAAAAACTCATCTTTTTTCATTTGATATGTCAAAATACATCAATAAACTATTTTGCTTCTTACATCTAAAAGAATAATACGTAACTCAAAATATTGACGCATAAAATATTATATTTTCAAACTTACAATATATTCTGACATAACCTATTTGTACTCGAAACTCGATAGATAGTTTTAAGTAATAGTACATACCATACAGGCATACACATACCTAAATAAAATATTAATAGGCTTGATACTTATGATCCAGTAAAATAATATAATATTTTACTTTGTAATGAGCAGCTTTAACTGAAGTCATGATAGTATTCTAATCTTTTCTCCTAAATAAATATTACCGTGCCTCCAATGTTCCACTCAGTAAAATTAAATTAAAAAATATTTGATTGAACTGTACATAATATACTTGAATGTTCACTCATTTTATTTGGTTATTATGTCAGTATTAATGTCTTCTTATATTTCTGACTAAAGCAATGATTTAAAAAGCATAAAATTAAATGGTTTCCTATTCTATAAAAACAAAATGGTGCATTTAACCCTCGCTCCAACAAAATTAAGCTTACAGAGCTAAATTAAAACAACGATTATAATTTATCGACTTTGCCTACCCCGATACGGACTTGGCGTAATGATATATATATATATATAATATAAATAAACATTAGTTACCATAAAATATAGTTTTATACCAAATTAGCGGGTGGTTTCACGAAACATCTCTAGTCATAGCGTAAAGCAGTTGGTAATTAAAAATAGTTGTTAAAATAAATTATGCTTTCAAGACATTGCCTTTGATTAGTTTAAGTCCAGATTAGAATTATCTGTGGAATAGATTGAGCCTTTTCTCAGACCAAGTGATATCCCGGTTCGATCGGATGAAACCATATTGAACTTGGTATTAAATTAATTACCTATAAGGAATTCACAGACATGCATAATAGAACGTACTTGTCGTCAAACGTGTTGTCAAATATTGTCAAAAAAGGCTCCATTTATTCCAAAGTCTAAAGTAAATAACATTAGGTGCGACCATCTTGAAAATGTGAACATTACTCGGTCAGTTGATGTTCACTCAGTTATATTGATTCACGTACACTAACCGGGTGATGTTAACATTTCCGTTACCCATATGCAGTTGATGTAACAATTAAAAATAGATATTGTATAAGTACATAATACAGTCGTGGAAATTAATTGTAAAGTAAGTTGACACAACTGTTGATTCGGATATACGGATTTATAAGATTCAATAAGCTTAACAATTACTTTCTCTGACTTTCCGTATTCAGTGGCTTGAAAAACATGAGATCTAAGTTATTTTGCACATTGGAAGTTCCTAAAGGGATTGAGTAGGTACCGTAAATTATAGAGTTTTTAACGAAGAAGGTGCTTTGGTTTTGTTTTATTAACTTTTTAATGTATTTTGCACAGCTTTAAACACGCTGATTCTATTCCACAAAATGCCTAAGAAATTTGTAAAATGTTTAACTGGTTGTATTTAATCGTTTGTAACATTTTAATTGTGTGTAACATGAATAATGATTATTGTAATTAAAGCTAACTTGTACTGTCCCACTGTTGGGCAAAGCCTGGTGGATAATGGCCCATGCCTTCTTACAGAGAGGAGGCCTATGTCCCAGCAGTGGGAACTTTATAGCCTGAGTATGTTTAATTGTAAACCTTTTATAAAAATAATTAAGATGTTACAAAAGATTAAATACTTAAAAAATCTTTTAATCATGATTGGCTTAAAGCATTACCTTTTACATTCTACCTTTTATCTTTATATCTTGTTAATTGTGTCAATTATACGAAAAAAAAAACTAACAAATTTTCTTCTATTAATATTGTCTTTTTTGTTAATTCGTCTACTAAGTGTTGTTTGACCAAATTGTTGTTTAAGTGGTTAATAAATTGTTGTAACATATTATTTCTAGTTATATTTTATGTACTTGAGGAGTATATTTTATTCTGTGATTATATTTTCTATGTTACTGACCCGACCTTGCTTCTTTCGGGGGTAATATTATGATGTGGATATGAAAACATCTAGATTTCTAAGCTATATCGAAACTAAACACTTACGATTTTTAGACATAAATCTTCCTTAATAAATTACCTAAATTCCTGTCAAAACCACATCAAAATCTATTACATAGTTCACAAGATCTGCACCCCTAGCCAAGTTACAAACGTTTCGTATCGATTCTCTTTCTACAATCGTAAACGCCTCGGCGTAAGCGATCGCTCGTTCTCTAATGTCTGTGGAAAAAACCTACACTTTAGTCTATGGTGAGCGTTCCTACCAAAGAGTTTAGCAATCAACATTGTAGAAACGATAACATTCTATTCATCATTTTCAACGATGTAAACTTGTCTACGAATTTTCTATTCGTTTGTGTTGATCACGTGATTTAACGTTGAGATGATGTCATTCCCATACATTTGATTAGTTTTCTACTAGCGTTAACGATTGTAGATTGTCAACTTGGCTAAGCCTGCTGAGCGGTATAGAAGTACTGTTTGACTTTGACTAATAGAAAATGTCTATGACATTAGGTACACCCCTATACAATGGTGCATGAAGTTTTAAATAAATACAGGCGACTGGCGACTGTTTTATACTAAGTATAGAATATAGTTTTTTTCGGATCTTTGAGTATAACTATATTTAAAAAATATTTTTGCTCATTGAACAAAATCGACTTTAAAATATAACTTTCTCTGAATACAACGAAATATTTGGCAATATTGGTTTATTAATAAACTATTTTCTATCTGAAGTTGTTAATTTTGTAAATACGTCTTGCAATCACAGAATCAAATTAACTCCTAAAAAAGTACAATGATAGTAAATTGTATAAAATTTTTAAATGTGAACTAATTGGATGTTTTCTTAATTAATATTAATTGGTGTTACTGAATGTTGGGAACAAAATAGATGGGTCGCTGTGAGAAAAATGTGTGGCGGGAACGACTCGAAATTATGTAAAAATAATAAGTTTGAAAACAAAGTCAAAGAGGCTTGAAAAATCAACGTAACTTTAGTTCGTATTTTTCGCAGGAACCATTCACGTCAATGTCCAGTCCTTAAGCCTGCTTGCACCAAAAAATACTAAAAATAATCAAAACTAGAGATGAAACGGATATTAGTTTGGCCGGATACCGAATACCGGATATTCGGCAAGTTTGGGGACTAGATGGCCAGATATTCGGCGGCCGAATATTCAAGGCAATATTTTATTACTTTACTATCCGGTATCCGGCCGGATAGTAAAAATTGGCCGGATAACGGATAGTTACCGTTACCGGATATCCGTTTCATCTAATAAAAACAAACACACGACCAGTCGTTTGAATCTGGCAAATACAGAATGTTTTAAATATTTATAACACTTAACAAATTGATATGTGGTGCAAAGAGGCATTGGTTCGGATAAACACACTGTTTTAGTTCCAAACTAAACCGTGTATGTAAAATCGTAGAGGCAAAGATTTTCTTTTTAACAAGCACCAATCACTGCTTCAAATCTACATTATAATAAAACATTGTAAAATCGTTTGAAACTATCTCAATCCTAATTAGTCTTATCAATTATTTAGTAAAATCAAGCGAAGAATATTTTTAATAAGTATACAATAATGTCAGTCAATAGTTTAACTAGGAAAAGTCCGTAATCTACATAATTTTACTAAACGCGTTGACTTTTTTTGTGGTTTTAGACAAGTTAAGTTTATCATCAAAACGGGATTTTTACCATGTTTACAATTTGTTTTGATTTCCCGATTCGGCGCTAGATATGTAGGTATAGATATTATGTTCTTTAAAATCGTGAAGCTGTTAATTTGGGAACAGAATGCCCTGTCCCCGATTTATTTATTTGTTGTCAATTTGTTGTATTAAAATATTTATAATGATGGAAGTTAAATTATAGTGCGCATATAAATATAAGCAAATAATAATAGGATAATAATATGAATTGCGTGACAATTTTAAAATGGTAACTTAATTCATAATTCATTTATTTATTGTTTGTCACATATGAACAAAAGATCTTACAATTATTAGTATTATTGTATCACTGTAACATACCCATGGGGTGTACAATATTTACATTATGCTTGTCAATAAGAATCTGAAAATTTCAATTTGATTGGTTAGGTTAAAATAATATTACATAAAACATTCTTACACAATTATTAGGGTCATACAAAGACATACACGTTTAATAAGTCAAAAAATAAAATAAAAAAATAAGTTTAACATGTCAATTTTTGTTAACCTCATCAAACATTCAATAATAGACATAATTATTTCAGTCATGCGATTTACATTATAGTACAAAAAATAAGTTTAATATGTCAAGTTTTAGTCAACATTAATTATTATTATCATTAGTACAAAGAATAAAAATAAGTTTAATAATATGTCAAGTCAACATTAATTATTACTAATTAGACATTATTATTACGATCATATAATTTACATTAAGTGAAAAACAATTTTAGTCAAATAATTCGGTCATTTAGAAATGCATTAATTGAATAATATGTTTTACATATGAGAAATTCTTTGAGCTTCAATTTAAAAACTTTTAACAGACACAGTTAATATTATGTATTGTGTTTTAAAACCATTTTTTACGAATTCTAACGTAATTCATATTATTATCCTATATTTAGACCACCAGTTTTCCTGCTTGATTTCTACATCAAATTTAACGTGACCATTTTCTTGCAATCGACAAATAAAAACGATTCGACAAAAACTATTTTTGTTGAGTTCATGAATTAATGTATTTACTTATTAAAAGTTTTGTTTAAAAAACATTTTGACGTTTAAAACCACAAAAAAGTTAGCTTGTTTAAAATAAACAGTTAAGCCAAGTATAGAGGGTGTTCGTGCGTGTGACAGAAACGGTGATACATGCTTTAGTACAAAATGCTAAGGGTAAGCCAGTTCGTGCTGTTACGTTTAGTTAGTTATATTATACCTTACGTCGCGAACTAATCCAAGCGAGCGGCATATGTGACGAAAGCGCCCTCTGTCGGCGAATTTACGCAATGGTCGAGTGACGTTCGTTTAGGTTAGAACGCGATCTTAGTTTTATTAGGCGGGCACTGAGAAAAAACGGTGGCTTCATTTACACAAATAGTGAGTTAGATAATAAATTGGGCAATAATGTGACTTAGTAAGAAATGAACAAGAAATATCGCAAGGCAAATCTTCTTGGTTTAATTAAGTCTTCTAAGTGAAGCCATTGTTTTTTTTTGTGCCCAAATAACCCTAGTCATAGCTAGTGTTAGGAATGTTATCTGAATAACTGTAATGTTTAATAGTTTTGTGTACAAGTTTATAGCTAAGAAACTGAGTAAATGTATCCTTCTCTGTATAAGAACCGTTTATCGAATATAAGCCTATTGTCGTATCGATGTTACTTCCATATTACAAAGTTTGGCCCCAATAGCTAAATATGAGCTGAAAGTTCAGGACATTAAGTAAATAATTATTTATTTCTGTACAGAAAATCGTTGTAACATCACAGTTATCCAAATAACATTTCGGTTTTAATTCAATTAATATAAAATGCACTCATTCATGTGATATTTACTGAATACTATATCTCACTAATTCATGTTTTATTCATAAAGAATTATCATACATTTTGACAGTACTATGGAAACTTATAAAAAAAATGAAAATGTTTAACATTTTTCTTGTAATGTCAAAATGTATGGTAGAAATATAATTAATTGTAAAAATGCTTACGTTTCACTGATGTAAATGATGTAATGATAGACAAAAACCTGTGATAAGACATGTCATGTATGTCTAGTCACTACACTCACTGTTAGATTTGATCGCTTCGAAAACAACATAAAATGTTACTTACTGAACATAGATTTTACTATTTAGTTCATTAATAAATTGTGTTGTATAATTGACTAATGTCCGCAATTTCACGTTCAAAGCGCGTATTTTGCGTACGGAAAATAAATCTAAAAATCTTACACCGATATCTAGAAGCGTTATTTAGCCCGTACCTCCTTTAACTAAGCGGCATTCCTGTCACTAAATAGAGGCAGAAACATGTCTAAATTAAAGCTAACACAATTACGTTTTAATAAAGACATGTTCACGTCTTTATTTTGAACTTGTAGTTGGCAGTTTTGCCACTGTGACAGGAATAACGCTTCGCCAAAGTTCGTGCACAGTAACGTTTATAGATATACGGCCTTAGTAAAATAAACTTTTATATTTCTGATGTATTAATATTTAATGAAAACTAACTGCTGTCTTGAAAAACCCAGATATAATTCTGTTGAAACTGAAAATATTTGATTCTATGCTGTTTATACTTAAAATGTCACTTACGGGATATCTTCCGTGATTATTAAATTATTTTTGAATAAATTTTGAGCTCCCGATATTTCGACGCTGTTGCAAGCGTCATGATCGCGGGTTAACTCCCGCGGGTTCTTAAGATATCCCGTAAGTGACATTTTAAGTATAGTAATGAACCGTGAAAGCTTAAAACAGTGTTATGCTGTTTATTTCTATATTATGTGGTTTTTATGATGTTTTGTGAGCGATGAAACGTATGTAACATAATAAGTCGGAGCTGTAATCAGTCACCATGCCTTGTATCGGTAGTGAGGAGCGAGAGCTTCGTAGGGACAGCTAGGCTGTGCTAACATGTAATGTTTCTTCAATAAACATATTGTAAGTTACCCACTAATGAGTTTTATTACTACCTACATTTTTGTGACCCGCCAGAAAATGGTGCTCATGTATACCAATTTAGAAGCCTGTTATAAATTTTGATTGGTTAACATAGACAGACGATATACCGGTAAATTTCAATCCGGTTTTTTCGGGTTTGGATTAGGGCCAAAATCCCGGGATCGCGGTACCTATCGAATCTTCTTATTCTATTAGTCTGAAGTGAAATGAATCTAACGTGGTGAAGATCGAGAGTGTGTCGACCAGGGTGGCGTACCTTATACTCAGAATATCCTCAAGATATTCGCTGAAGGTCATACAGGTCTACGCCCCAACCTCGGCACACCCCGACGACGAAGTGGAGACCATGTATGAGGATATCTCTAAAGCCATGCATGGTTCCAAAACTCACTTCACAGTTGTCATGGGAGACTTCAACGCGAAACTGGGCAAACGAGACGGTGATGAGCTGCAGGTGGGGCAATTTGGAGTTGGACGTCGGAATCGCCGGGGCCACCAACTGGCTAGTTTTATGGAGAAGGAGGGCCTCTATATGATGAACTCCTTCTTCAGAAAGCGTGAGCACAGGAAGTGGACCTGGCAGAGCCCCGATGGTGCAACTAGAAATGAGATCGACTTCATTATGTCAACCAAGAAGCAAATGTTCAATGATGTCTCTGTGATCAATTCGGTGAAAACCGGGAGCGATCACCGCATGGTAAGAGGCACATTGAACATCAATATCAAGCTTGAAAGGTATCGACTGATGAAGTCTACGCTCCGTCCAGCACAGATCCAAATCCAAAACCCCGAGAGCTTTCAGCTTGAACTCCACAACCGTTTCGAGTGCCTAGGAAGCTCAGTGGACGAGTACAACGATGGGTTCGTGGAAACTGTCCATACGACCGGGTCTAAGTTCTTCAAGGCGCATCGTACAGATCAGAACAAGAGGCTCTCCAATCACACTCTCAAGCTCATGAAGGAGCGGCGTGAGATGATCCTGCAGTCTTCAGACGAGGCGTGTAAATATCGGCAGCTCAATAGACGGATCTCTAAATCCTTGAAGAGCGACCTCCGCCGCTTTAATACCGAGCGTATTAAAGACGCGATTGAGCGGAATAAAGGCTCCAAGGTATTTGCAAGAGATCTGGCTATTGGGCAGAGCCAGCTCACAAAACTGAAGACCGACGATGGTAGGATCTTATCCGCCAAACCGGAGCTTCTGAGGGAGATCGAGAGCTTCTATGGACAGTTGTACACGTCAACTAGTAAACCCGTCGTAGATCTAGCAAACGACCCAAGAGCTAGACTGACCCGACACTATACTGAAGACATCCCGGACGTCAGCCTGTACGAGATTAGGATGGCTCTGAAGCAGCTCAAAAACAACAGGCACCGGGTGATGACGGAATTACGGCCGAACTCCTGAAGGCGGGTGGAAAACCGGTACTTAAGGCCCTTCAGAAGCTGTTTAATTCCGTCATACTTGAGGGAAAAACGCCACAGGCATGGTGCAGGGGTGTGGTGGTGCTCTTCTTCAAAAAGGGTGACAATGCCCGGTTGAAGAATTATAGGCCCATCTCACTTCTAAGCCATGTCTACGAGTTGTTTTCTAGAGTCCTCACGAATCGTCTCGCGCGCAGGTTTGACGATTTCCAGCCACCCGAACAAGCCAGTTTCCGAAAAGGCTATAGCACCGTAGACCACATACATACGCTGCGGCAAGTTATACAGAAGACCGAAGAGTATAACCTGCCTCTCTGTTTAGCGTTTGTGGACTACGAGAAAGCCTTCGATTCGATCGAGACCTGGGCTGTACTGCAGTCTCTCCAACGGTGCCAAATCGACTATCGGTACATCGAGGTGTTGAAGTGTTTGTACAAAAACGCCACCATGTCAGTCCGACTTCAAGACCAAGTCTCAGATCCTATCCTCCTGCAGCGAGGTGTGAGACAGGGAGACGTCATATCTCCGAAACTGTTTACTGCTGCACTGGAGGATGTCTTCAAGGTTCAGGACTGGAGAGGGCTAGGCATCAACGTCAATGGCGAGTACATCACTCACCTTCGGTTTGCCGACGACATAGTGGTCATGGCTGAGACCATGGAGGACCTCAGTACAATGCTCCATGACCTCAGTAGAGCTTCCGGAAGAGTGGGTCTTAAAATGAACATGGACAAAACCAAGGTCATGTTGAATGCCCATGTCACACCCACTCCTATCAAGATCGGAGACTCTACACTCGAAGTTGTAGACGATTATGTGTACCTGGGACAAACGGTCCAGTTAGGTAGGTCTAACTTCGAGAAAGAGGTCAATCGTCGAATCCGACTCGGCTGGGCAGCGTTCGGGAAGTTGCGCGGTATCTTCTCGTCCAACCTACCGCAGTGTCTCAAGACGAAAGTCTATGACCAGTGTGTGTTGCCAGTGATTACATACGGGACCGAAACTTGGTCGCTTACAATGGGCCTCATCAGAAGGCTTAAAGTCACCCAAAGGGCAATGGAGAGGGCTATGCTCGGAGTTTCCTTGCGCGATCGAATCAGAAATGAAGACATCCGCAAGAGAACCAAGGTTACCGACGTAGCCCGAAGAATTGCCAAACTTAAGTGGCAGTGGGCAGGGCACATTGCTCGCAGAACGGATGGCCGATGGGGCCGAAAAGTTCTGGAGTGGCGACCGCGAACCGGAAGACGTTGCGTTGGAAGGCCTCCCACTAGGTGGACCGATGACCTGGTGAAGGCTGCGGGAATCCGCTGGATGCGAGTCGCACGTGACCGTTCAATGTGGCGACACTTGGGGGAGGCCTATGTCCAGCAGTGGACGTCTTTCGGCTGAAATGATGATGATGAATGATGAAATGAATCTGTTGTACACCAACTTTACTTTTCGACGCTTTAATATAATATCTTCCTTCTGTTCTGTTGATCTGTTTTCAACCACATAGGCGACATTTAAATGCTCTATTCATTGCCAACGCTTGGGTCAGCCAGCACCGAGAATGAAAAATTCCAACATTGCAATAATATTTAGACATGAGGTGTAACTTATAATTATAGTATTAGTAAAAACAAGTATAAATGATGTCTAGCTAAGTTGGTGACCACCAGAAAATGAGCACTGATGATTTTCTCTCCAGATCGGTCACCCTTATATCTTTTGAACCAGTGACCGACCAAATCTGATTTTAAGCGACTAATTAGCGACTCTTAAATTTTGTGTTATCAAAATTAAAATCCCTGATGGTGGCTGTGCCAGTGTCAGTCACACGATTATAATTCTGTAACTAGGTACATGACATACGTCTTACAGTCGCGAACAATATTCTAATCAACAATATACAACCTGCTAGCACTGGCCTGCATATAAAATTATACGAAAATTTTAATTTCGCGGGCTACCCTGGGGCATCAGCCATAACTGAACTGGTCAACTGAACTAGTAGGAACAGGAGACATGTCCAAACTAATAGAATGATGATTTACGACGATTATTGTGGACATTTTCAATGTTTGTTGGATGCTTTTCATTGTTAGATCTTTGAATGTCGTTACAAGTAGTCAATGGCTTGAAAATCCGACAACTAGTCTTACCAAGGGTTATCGTATTACCAAGAACTGGGTTGTGGAGGTCAGTTATGCAGTCGCTCCATTTATAAGTAGTAGTGGCATTCAGATGCATCCAGGACTGGAAGCCGACCCCAACATAGTTGGGAAAAAGCTAGACATAAGATGATGATAGTTGGTTTTGACTTGGGTAACTAATACAAAGAAAAAAACAAGATATTTTGGTAAAATCTTTATTTTCAAAAAAGAAAATGGTTCACAAAATTACAAAGCTGTCATGAGACATAACAAATGTTACCTTTCACATGCATTACATGAATATACGAAAATACATAAATATTCCCTAACATTATTTACTGAACACATGCAATTACATTCATTCGGCTTGCTGAATTCGTCATTCTTTTATACATGATATATAAATTCTGTCTTAGTTACATAAGGATTTTATTGCCATACATACAAGTTAATTTAATCATCTTGAAGTTGATTTTAAATAATACAATACGTGACTTTCAAACTAGCCTTATTTTTTTAGTTTGATATGTTAAATGGAAGCTTGCTAACTTGCAAAAATTATTGATGCAGAACCAAAAATCCCTCCAAGAGAGGAGGCTGTTTCCAATAATTATTTTTTAACGTATGAAAGTTATTTCGAAAAACCACTTTACAGCAATAAATAACATCTTATCTTTCAGCTTTAAATACGATATATATAAATTACTAGCAAGTTTCAGATATCAAACTAAAAATGAAGTTTTCAAACATTAATACTCTGAATTAGAATATATTTTGTTCCAATACGATCTTAACTTAGTGTGATGCTGTTCCATCACTATTTAACTTAAACTTAAAAACTACTTCATTAGAGATTTCTTTCATTCGAAAAACTCAAATTTGATAGCAGTTACTTGTAAAATACTAAAACGATATTAAATTAAAAAAAAAATATTTCATAGAGGTTAAGGCCACTTTTCTAATTTTATTTTGAAAAGGACTAGTGTAGTATTTCAACCAATTTGTGGAAGCTTAAGCCCAATAACAGGAGGTACAATTCCGAAGGTCCACATTTAGTTTCTGCGTATGAATTCGCTTCTGTTGGATGCGATATTGCCGCCTGTTGCCGTTTTTACCCGACTAGAGAGGGTAAAGTGTCTATCAGCCTATGTATGTATGTTTGTTCCTTTGTAGCACTCTAAAGACGAAACCCGTAGGCTGATTTTGATGTTTCTGACGTCATTCGATTTGTTTTAATATTACGAGTGTCAACGACCGAAATCAATCGTGTCGCAATGGTCTGTAATTGCGATTGGGCGGCTTTGCCTTTGCGGAATTGTAACTTATCATTGTGGCAAAAAATGATAAAATCAAATGGATATTAATTCGGAATTTATAAAATGTGATGTTCACTTTTCAACTGAGATAAATAATAATAAAAACTAAAAGGGTCTTCTACACGATCATTAGAGCACCATTGGCATGGCTTTATTTGATTGATATATTATGATTTAATATTATTTCATTTCTCACAGTTGTGTGAAAAATATGGAGGTGAGTGAGTAATAAAAAATGTTTTCTGACAAGCCAGTCGTGTAGAATCACCTCAAAATTAAACATAGTTATAATTATGAGACATATACAGAGACTTTATATACATAGTATAATATTACTAACATAACATACTGCAAGTTTCCACAGACAAGCTTACTTAATTACGTTATTATTATTTTGTTTATAAAATGTACTCTATGGACTTAGTTACCCTGCAATCGTTGGAAGGACACTGTCGATTGTCTGTGGAAATTGTTTATGGGAATAGACGGATTCACTATAGTATGGTACATAATGTGAGCTTTGATACAATACATACATAGCTTACAACAGTTTATAAAAGGCCAGCTAAGTCTGTTAGATTTGGTTGTTTTAAAAATGACCACAGATTGAATGGACCAGACTTTTGTAAACCGAGGGTAGTTTTAAAAAAAAAAATATTTTCTTTTTCACCACAGTCAAAATTACAATGATTTTTATCCTCGTTACATTGAGATTGTTGGAGGCCTAAAATAGCCGCAGCAGAATCATAATAGGATATTCATATGAATCTCGTTAAAATGGTCACAGACGCAGTTCATATTTATGAACTAGTGGACGTCACGCGGTTTCAACCGCGTAGTTCCCGTTCCCGTGGGAATACGGGGATAAAATATAGCCTATGTTACTCGCTGATAATGTAGATTTCCATTGCTGAAAGTATTTTTCAAATCGGTCCTGTAGTTTTTATATTAATTTATTCGTAACATACAAAAATACAAAACTTTGCTCTTTATGATATTATTAGTACAGAATATGGATAGATTGTCACTTCGGGACCATTTTACGAATTGTAACGTAATTCATATTATAATTCTGCTACAGCAGCCATTTTAGAGCCCCTGTTGTGTTCCTGTAGTAATAGATAAAATATCTAGGAAAGGACTGCAATTGTAGAATGAATGTGTTCATAAGCTTGCTATGTGAGAGACTATAAAAATAAATAATAATTACAAAGTAAATATTAACAAAACTATGTCATGATTAATGTCTTAATTTAATACAATTAACTAATTACATTAAAAATCCGTCTATTCCGAATAAAAAAATTGGACAAAAAAACGAAACCTTTACGAAATACTGATCGTAATTTAGGAACTACAAAATAGCCGTAAAAGATTCGAATATGATTTAGTTTTCAGTACTTCATATGGGGATAACTGGGAGATTGGTTAGACGACACACATACTTTAAGGGAGTCTACTGTAAACAATAAACATTCAAGCGATTGCAGCAATCATGACAGATTTGCTTTCCGTTATTGAAGAGTTCCGTTCCGAATATCTTCGAAGTTCATGATCGGATCATGACAATATGTCTATGGGACTAACTTGGGAGTATGCTCTTTCAAACAAAAAAACTATTTTCAAAATCGATCCACAATTGACCGAGAAATCGGTGAACATACATAAAAAAGGCGAACATAGAACCTCCTCCTTTTTTAAGTCGGTTAAAAAATTTACAGTCAGCTACATATTTCAAAGTTAGTTTCATAGTCAAAGATGTTAATATTTATTACTACTTTACCCCTTTAAAGTATGTTTCTCATT
This sequence comes from Xestia xanthographa, assembly GCA_905147715.2. Taxonomy (NCBI): domain Eukaryota; kingdom Metazoa; phylum Arthropoda; class Insecta; order Lepidoptera; family Noctuidae; genus Xestia; species Xestia xanthographa. The sequence continues at coordinate 5,562,661 of LR990660.1, read as the reverse complement.
CAACCAATCACCCAAAAGTTCATACAATTTGGAGAGCGTACGTTTATAAAGGACACTAGCGAAGTAACCATTCTTGCCATAGACAAACCTCTTATCACAGCTGTTAAAAATGCACACAAAAACAATGCATCGTCCCTTGTAATAATAAAGCTAAGTGCGAACATGGCTTAGCGGGTGGTCCTACTGATGTGGTACGGGTATTATTTTAAGTTGATGGCAATAAGCTCGCCCCTAATTACATGGGACTAAACCATAACTGCCTAAATGTAGGTATTATATCTTAAATGCGTTTTAGCGTTAAGGCGACTACAGGAGCTAAATTAGCAATTCTCAATGCTCTATTTGTGGTTGTTACATGAGTCACTGCGGGCTAAATAGTGCGAAATGAGTGGTTTTTTTGCGATTTACAAAAAATCTATTGATAAGACTAAAAAAAATAAAACACTATCATGCTAATATGTTGCTTGTAGAATTATTTGACAAAAAATCAGAGATCAGTATTTTAGTATGGTTTTTACTCGTTAAAAGATTTTTTTAGAGATAAGTTCGTGATTTTTTTATCGAGTAAAATTAGTTGTATTATGTTTTCAAAACACTATCTTACTAGCATATATCCTGAAGAATTTCATATATTTTTCTGGTTTTGTTTATTGCAGTGAATCATATGCATTTTTGCATTATAAAACTCGCCTTTAGCTCCTGCTCCTTAAGCATATTTAATATTTCCCGCAAAAAGATTTAAAAAAAGGAACCAATCAGGATAATAAAAACTCCATCACCACAACTCAGTGTGACCACCTTCATAATCTTAATATCTATGTCTTACGGTAAAAAAAGTAACGAGACTTGCCTATGGTCGGTTGCGAACTTGCGAGCAAAGCTACGCGCCACTAGTTAGCTAAATGGCTCTGAATTTTCCTAAACCTTTGACGTACAAAAATAAATAAGATACTTAATAAAAATACTTACAAAATTATTTCAAGAAATTATCGATTGTCGTGGCTGTAGTTGAGAAAATATTTTGAAGGCACTTTTAAAATCGCATTCAGAAACATCCATTGCAGATGTTATAAGAAACAGAGTAAGAAAACAAGATAATTACAAGATGTCTTTTTTTACAAATATTAAAAGGTACAATATTAAAACATGCCCGAGATATGGTTGTTGTTACTTTTAAAGTTTTTATGTTTATAATTGAACTATTTATTAAATCAGAACATCGCATCTTATTAAATTACCAAAGCGAGTATCAATCTATATTTTGTGTTAAAAATATCACACAACTCTGGCATGTATTAATTTTGCCCAAAATCATGAAAATGACAAGAAATTTCAAGACTGATTATAATTTTGAGAAATATCAATCTCGAATGAGAGGAACATAGAATCGGAAATACATTTTCCTGACTATTTTAGAATATTCTCAACTACAGATACAAAAAAAAATTCGTTATTATTTTGTTGTCCTCAACTTTGGTCCCCGGATCGGATCTGTGCCTTACTCCTATCAGTACAATTTGGTAAGCTAATCTAGTAGATAACTAAAACTGGTACGCGCAACTGAGATCAAGCTATGTTAAACAGTTAAGCTGATCTCTCATCGTAAGGCAAGCCCATACAAAGCGAGGTCAGGTTATACTGGTTATGTATAGCTTGATATCTCGCCGTGTGTACAACTGTGTGAAATGTAAACGAGAATAAATTATGTTCTAAGTCAATGTGATACACCACTGCTGAACACTACGGAGATTACAGGCGTGTAGTAATGTTGCAAAATACGAAATATTTATCTCGTTTTAAATGAGAATCGTTAGTGCCAGCTATCGATTGATACAGATTTTATGCGTGCATAATCAAATCAAAGTTGTGCTGAAGATTTGATAGCTCATATCTCGGAAACGTGACATGTCTCATACAAAAATTGTTTGTATTGATGCCAGTTTTCGATTAATAAAGATTTTATGCATGGCAGCAACTTTGTAAAAAAATTACGGAAATGGGGTAGATGACACACCATTCAATTGAGATACTTTTTAAGAGCTGTCAAAACGCGGTTCTCTCATAGATTTTGTATGGCAATAGCCAACTGTGACGTCACTGTTCATTCAACTCAATGACTCAACTATTTATTGATTTCAAAGCAACTTAAAATCGAATTTGGCAATTAATTGAAAATAAATCGGGTTTTCAGGCCCAAAATAAAGTGTTTTTTTTAGAGATTGGTGTCTTGGAATTATTGTTTTATGGTGTCATCTACCCTATTAGGCCGGCCAGGCTTCATACAAAAATCTTGCAAGCCCTTTTTCATTCGAGTTTGAACTTAACCGTCAACATTTTATGGTTTAAAATCATTTGGAGAAAGACTTTGTGGTCACTTGATGTGCTGGCGACGGTACTACAATATCACATTGACTTAGAGCTTGTTGTGTATCGTTTACACTTCATCACGCGTCCTCCTCGCAAATTGTCTACCATGCCATTACCAAAAGCGTTGAAGCAACAAAATTAAGATTAAGTTTGTGTTGTGTTGGGCAAATGTAGGCAAGGATTACCTTTTTTGAAAAAAAAAAAAATAACATTTAGTGACATTCATTAAAGTTGGGTTTTTTAGCATATAACGGATTCACTAGGTTTTAGCCATTGAATATCAATTGTAATGGTGTATATCAATACACCATTATTTTTAGGTCGTTTTGCAACCAAAAGCCTCCGAACGATTGAGACTGTTTTTTTTTAATAACAATAAAAAAATATATTATAAATTTATTTTTTGTTAATTTTTTTTTTCAAAACAACAATAATAAAATATAAGGCTATGAAAATCAAAAGAATTATGTTGGCTAAAAAAACACTAAATTACCTAAGGACACATTTCAAATTACAAAGAAGCGAATCTTGTCTTTTATACATTTCTTCTACATTTTCCCGCCACAACACTCGACATGCGCGTGCGCACATTCCCTGACACTTACACACTACATAATATGAGTCGGGTTTCCTACGAACCAACCGTCATCGAAGTCCAAGGGCGCGCCGGTTCCATATAAATACATCACAATATATATTTACACACTAAACAGCCTTTTTTTGAGTTTTTTTTTCTTTATTTACTTTTTAACAATACATAAGGAATTATTTTCTCACTTGTAATTTTATTAGAAGTGGGAAAATTATTTCTTTTGCCTTTTTTTAATGTTCTAGGAGATTAGCAGTTTGTTAATCAAATCTATACATACAAATATATAAAATTGAATTGTCTGTTTTGTTATTTAAAAATAACAGCCGTTTATTTTTATATACAACCTTCATTTTAATTCAAACCAATAATTCATATTTAAAGCTAAGAAAATGCGACGTTGTCATATTTCACTTATGGGTGTTTTACGTTAATAATCGTGACTTTGCCGAATTATTTTGTATGAAAATGAAAAAAAAAAAGGATGATTGAAACAAAATTCATATGCCAGTTGATGCTTTGATAAGGTCTCAATTATACCCTAGAGTTATGGGATATTAGAAAAAAAAAACAGGTTCTACAATTATTATCACAAAATCATTAGGCTCACGGCTTGATCGATTTTGTCAGGACTTTTACTGGCAGATAGCTGATGTTATATAAATAATTTTGACTTATTTTACTTACTCGAAAATATTTTGAAAAACACTACCTTTTTTCTGGGTCGGGTAAAAACTGCTAATATCCTAGATAAATAACAAATTGTATAGAATGTAACAAGTCTGCATTCGTAGTTGCACGAATCAGAATCTCCTCGCATACATTTGTGATAGTACGTGAAAATTGTAACAATGTGTGCTATAACAATTATATCTAACGTCAGACATGCTTCCGGGAATATTTAATAAGTGTATATTTTTAAAAAGATTTATAATATTTCAAAAAGGTGTCTTGAAAGTTGCCCTGATCATTGGGTCATTTGAAAAGTCTTTTATAGAAAAACGTGTAAGAAATTGTCTTTTTTTATATACAAACGATCCATAACTAGACATTATTTCTAGAACAAAGATCTCCGTACAGTCGGTCATCACGTTTTCAAATATCGATCAAGATAAGATACCTGTAACTGGGTGTTAACGAATCAGATTTTTTTCATTTTGATTTATTTAGTGTTTGTGTTTTGTGTGTGTGTGTGTGTGTGTGTGTGTGAGTGTGTGTTTTGTGTAATTTAGTGTTTAGTGTAATTTAAACTTGGACTCCGGTCTGAAATAAAAACTTTTTGTTCTATTCTATTTAGTGTGTGTTTGTTTGTGTGTGTGTGTCTTGTTAGTGTGGTTAACCAGCTCTGGCGTCCCGTTCACATATACAGGCGATGTTTAAAGCAGTGACCAACTGCACGAAATCTGTCACAACAATCAATACCTCCTTATCAGCATGTCTGACTCTCCCACTAACTCTTCAAGCCTTCTCCTCATTGAGGGGTTGTTCCTCATGTTGCTTCTCCACTTCGGCGGTGGGCTTAGCGTTGTTCCAGGGTTGTAGGTCCCCGGAGCCAAAGCTCACGAAGCAGAGGGCGCCTGTGATGTATGTCCCTGCGAGGATGTAGAAGACGATCTTCCATTGTTCGGGGGTGTTCTGTGGAGGGAAATAGAGGATTATTTGATTGAGCAAAAGATTTATAGGCTAAGATTTTTGATTATTTTTTTATTTTATATAATAAGTACATGTATTTACAAACAAAAAGTATAATCAATGAATATTGACTAAGACAAAACGCATCAGAACTCGGGAGTGGGGGCTCGTGACGTCAGAACTTACTAAAAATTATAGCACGGCGCGGCGTGACGTATTGGGAATTTTAAAAGCGTCGTATCTTCGTCAATTTTGGTTTACGTAACAAAAGAATAAATACGTGTCAAATATTTTTTGATAATCTAACTGACGGACTAATTAGATATTTTTTCAGGACACAAGCCTATTCTAACCGGATGATAAATATAAATAAATAAATATTAAAATAAAATAAATAAATAAATATTGCTGGACATTACACACAGCGCCATCTAGTGCCGCACTAAGCAACGAGGCTTGTGTCGTGGACACCAGATAGTTGATATACTACATAGATACTTTTTGTTTGTAAATACATACTTATTATACATATAAACATCCATGACTCGGAAACAAATGTCCATGTTCATCACACAAACATTTGCTCAGACCGGGATTCGAACCCGGAACCCTATGAACGTAAGGCAGCCTCACTACCGCTGCGCCAATCGGGTCGTCAAATAACACGACACAAGCCTCGTTGCTTAGTGTGGCACTAGATGGCGCTGTGTGTAATGTTCAGCAATATTTATTTATTTTGGTAGGGTAATTTTATACCACAATACTACTATCAAAGCTAGTTATTCAATACCTAACTAAAACTGAGGACCTCGTGGCTAAATAATAACAGCCACTTGGATAGATCTTCAGGTTAAGCTGCGCTTGTCTAGGTTAGTCCGTGGATGACCAGCCATTAGATATCGAGTTTCCTCCGTGCCTCGAAAAGCATGAAGCCGTTGGTCCCGGCTGCCAATTGTAAATCTTTGACAGTCGTTACAGGTAGTCAGTGGCCCAAAAACTCTGACAACCAGTCTTACCAAGGGGTATCGTATTACCCAGTGCTAACTGGGTTGTGGAGGTCAGATAGGCAGTCGCTCCATGTAAAATACTGGTATTCAGCTGCATCCGGTTAGAATAGGCTTGTCAACTGAAAAAATCTAATTAGTCCGTCGGTTAGATTAACAAAAAATATTTGACCGTATTTTTTCTTTTGTTACGTAAACCAAAATTGACGAAGATACGGCTTTTAAAGTTCTCAATACGTCACGCCGCCGTGGTATAATGTTTAGTGTGTTCTGACGTCACGAGCCCCCATTCCCGAGTTCTGATGCGTTTTATCTTAACCAATATTCATTGATTTACAAAAATAAGTGTCCATTATTTTTCAATACTCTAACTGACGGACTAAATAGATTTGCAATTTATTGATGGTGGACACTAGCCTACGACCCCAACAAAGTTGGGAAAAGACTAGGTAGATCATCATCTGCCTAGCGTTTTCCCAACTATGTTGGGGTCGGCTTCCGGTCGAACCGGATGCGGCTGAATACCAGTATTTTACATGGAGCGACTGCCTATCAGACCTCCACAACCCAGTTAGTACTACCCAGTACTAACTGGGTTGTGGAGGTCTGATAGGATAATACAATATCTCTTGGTAAGACTGGTTGTCAGATTTTTTGGGTCACTGACTACCTGTAACGACGGTTAAAGATCTACAAATGACAGCCGGGACCAACGGCTTAACGTGCTTTCCGAGGCACGGTGGAAACTCGGTATGTAATGGGTGGTCACCCATCCACAGACCAACCTAGGCAAGCACGGCTTAACCTAAAGCGAGCGGCTGTTATTATTTAGCCACCAGCTCAAGGGAGCACAGGAAAAGACTAGGTAGATGGAAACACAATTTTCATTATTTCTTTCTTTCTTTGTGATGAGTACTGATGAGGTTAGACTTACCGTTTCCTTAGTCAGTTCTCCGACCATAAAAGTGGACAGCCAACCGCCGAACGAGGACAGGGTGTTCGCCAAACCGAAGATTGTGCCTGTAATATTCCATAACAATTATCAGAATAGGTATAATCTAACGTCACATATTATTTTACACGTGTTTTATAAAATGTTATCCTCTAGTTGGAAAAACCTTTTTTCTAACTTTTCCTGTTTACTTTCAATATTATGCAATAGAAAGTCTGAATACATACACATAATGGGCACGTACTCGTACATAAAGGTTGAACGTAAAACACCTCTTAACGAAGCCGAAAGGCGCTTGTTCTTCTCGTCATTGCGATAATGTTTTTGTTCTACACCTTACCTGGGAACCTTCTAGTTACGGAGATATTGGGGGGTCAAAGTTCCAACTTTTTGTCAATTTTTAAGTTTCTAATGTAAGATTTTTACTTTAAACACCTCCACGACCCCCGTACTACCTATTCAATACATCCATCAGCACAATGTTTTGAGTGCGTTACATTAAGTTCTACCACAAAAACACGATTTTTCACCCCAAAAAAAAAGTCGTTTCCCAGCAATCATTTTTTGCGTAAAGTTACTTAGTTTGATGTACAGAATGCTTGGTTGACGGCTTCGTGATGAGGTTGTTTACACCCTATATTAGATATGCTGAATGGTGTCAGTGATGTTATTTATGTACTTATGTATCACAAAATAAATTGAAAGTTAAATAGTTGTTCAAGTTATTATTTTATAGAAATGGAACAGATTTTTATATAGACTGGAAGCCAACCCCACATAACGGCAAAAGGCAGGCAGATGATGTTGTTTTTATTTAGGTAGGGCCACTCGTAGTTCAACTCGATAAGGTTGCAATACTGCTGAACCAGAGTATCCTGCGGTGACTTCAAATGAATTTAAGGCCCCTAGCCTAGCCTAGCCTAGCCTAGGCTTACAAACTAGGGTATCCAATAGCCCAGCGCACACCGCTGGAGGCGCAGCGGAGTGCATTTGAAGACAAAAATTTAATTTAAACCTTAACTACCTTAATATACCGTCAATATAAGAATAAATTCGCACGCAGTACTCGGAGCGCCCTCAAGCATGACATGCACAAGAGCCTGCGCGCGACCGTATATCAAGGTAGTTAAGGTTTATATTAAATTGTTCTCTTCAAATGCGCTCCGCTACGCCTCCAGCGGTGTGCGTTGGCCCAATGGGGAAGGCTGGTCAAAGCTGATTGTAGATGGCGTGTCTATACCTTAGTCCCAATCTGTCCAATGAGGACAAGCTATTTTGAAATTTAAAATGACATTGACAGATTTTCAACCAATGACGATGCTTGGTACCAGCGATGCTAGCGCCAATACTTCCACAGTTGCCATCCCCATTAAATGACCGCTCGCTGGCACCCCCTGTGAGGTTCGAATGACAGGCTGGGTCGAATTATTAGCACACAGATGATGATGATGACATCGCAATAAGTATCACTTTGTATCTCAGAAGTCAAGCTGCTCTTTAGTACTGACCACTGAAGTTAGGCGCGATATCCAGTCCATTGCCGAGGTAGCCGGCTGTCACAGCGCCGTTGATGGTGAGCGCTGACGTGAAGATCGCGATGGACCACACGCGGTCGCCGCCGAGATACGCCTGAGCTATCATCAGCAGACCTGCGGAATAGAGTTGATGGAATTAGAGAGACGAATGAATCAGATATTTCTAGAATGTAAAGAGATCAAGGGATCACCACATTTTGAATACTACTTCATTGTGGAGCAGAAACAGGCCTTATAGCCCCATCCGTTAACACCATGGTAAATCTTTAAAGAGAGAGCTCTGACACCCATAACACAAAGTTTAATCTTAGCTTGGGTGCCAGAGGTTTAAACTCAGTAGTGTTCATAAAAAAAAATAGGTCTACAATTTGTTCTACATAGTGCTTAGACCACATTAAACTTACACAAGTGAATAGATATTCTTTTCTGCTCTCATGCCACTTTTGGCTACAAAAGGTTAGCTCATGCCGCTGTGACTTTCCAGATAGATAGATTGATAGACCAGTCAGTCAATGAGAGGCTGAGTATCTTCCACTATGTAGTAAGGCCGCGTTCATACTACGTAGTGACGATTAATTTATCGTTGGTTTCTAGTTAGCAAAAGTCGTAGACAACAGCAATCGTGTCGTCCTACATGTGAACACCTCCATTTAAATACACAAGGCACGACACTTAAAACTAAGATTGTCTGCCGTCACGACAAAGTGGTAACGCGGCCTTACTTGACGGTTATAAAAGTTGGATGCACGATGCACCACGTCTTAAACACTATCATTATAGTCGTACCTCAGTATGGGAAAAAGTTGTAACTTTCATCCTGAAGTCTTAAAAGGTGTGAAGACGTGTGATTCAATAATTGCACTACATACAATCCACTGGCTCTTACCGGGCAGTCCTACAGCGAATCCAGTGAAGAGTTTCCTAGCGGCCGTGGTGGAGAGCTTCCCGCTCCGTCTCAGCGAGTCGGCCAGCACTGACGACGCGAGGGCGCACAGGTACTTGCCGAGGTACGGCAGAGACGAGAGGAGGCCGTTCTGTGGACAAGTGGAAACGAACATTTATTATGTTACTGGATTTAGAAGTTATAGTCTACTAGCGGACGTCACGCGGTTTCACCCGCGTAGTTTCCGTTCCCGTAGGAGTACGGGGATAAAATATAGCCTATGTTACTCAGGGTGAATGTAGCTTTCTAATGGTAAAAGAATTGAAATTGAAATCGGCGCAGTAGTTTTTGAGTTTATTCATTACAAACATACACACAAAAATACAAATGTTTCCTCTTTATAATATAGTGTAGAAGTGTAGATTTAGGAAAACTTGAAAAGGGAGATATTTGAGCTGTTTCACCCGGTAGATGGTGCTAATTCAGACATATGGCTTTTGAATTAAACATTTCCTGTAAGTAAGTCAAACATCGTAACAACTCTAAACTAAAGGTACTAAAGATGTTTGCATGTTGATGATGTTTTCCTAAATAAAAACAAAATGAATATTCTAGATTTAGCACGCTGCGCGCTGTGCTCAAATTCCTGAGCGTTTTAAAAATAAAGTGATTGATTGATTGATTGTTTGTTAATATGGAGGCATTGAACTTCGATGTATCCTGTTCAATGTAGATGTATTCAGTAGGTAGGTTCAATGTCGTAATATTTGGTCGTATATCAGTTTCAGTTACTTTGATGAGACTGATACTTAGGTAAGTACTATGATTCGGGTCTGTATATTCGCGCATGTCAGATTTATTTTTCTATAAAACACTCATGGGTCATGCAATCAGGCCCAGAAGGAGATGGCGTGATGAGCTGGACTGATAGGTACTTAAAGGATTGGCCTGAAATAACTCTAGAGAGAGAAGACTGGAAAAAAGGATGGGAGGCATTTGCCCTGCAGTGGGTCACAACAGGCTTATAATAATAATAAGGGTAGTTAGTGAAACAGAAACATTTTTTTTTGGTACTGTGTTACGTACAGTTGTATAAACCTCTTAGCGAAGCCGAAAGGCACCTGTTCTCCCCGTCATTGCGATCATGTTTTTGTTCTAATCTAGATCATACCTGGGAACCTCCTATAGTTACAGAGATATTGGGGGTCAAAGTTCCAACTTTTTCACAAGTTTTCTTCTAAATAAGAACGTTTTTAATGTAAAATTTTTAAACACCTCCACGACCTTCGTACTATTCAATCTATCCATCAGCACAATGTTTAGAGTGCGTTACTTTGAGTTCTACCACAAAACATGATTTTTCACCCCATATAAAAAAGTCGTTTCCCAGCAATAATTTTTGCGTAAAGTTACTTAGTTTGATGTACAGAATGCTTGGTTGACGGCTTCGTGATGAGTCTAAAAAAAATGAACAAAAAAAATCGCAATGACGAGGAGAATAAGTGCCTTTCGTATTCGTTAAGAGGTGTTTTACATCCTTTATACTAAAACCTTCCTCTTGAATCTCTATCTATTAAAAAAACCCGCATCAAAATCCGTTGTGTAGTTTTTAAGATCGAAGCATGCATACGGGACGGGACAGGACAGACGCGGCGGGCGACTTTGTTTTATAAGAGTGATGCACACAGATTATTAAAATTACGGTACCTAGGCACTATACTTCACAATATTCGAATAAACCAACGCGCCTTCATAAATTGGACATAGGACAAAATCTAATTTTACAACTTTGTAAAGAGGTCAATCATACGCCAGTAACGCCAGTCAATAGTCAGTAACAATGTCCAATAACGGTTGTATTGTACTGAAGCCATAATGAACGAAGTTTGATCGACGAGTCCAATAGCGATTGTCAAATTACATTGTCAAGGCTACCGGCTGGTCGATAAAAGATCGGCGCTTGTATTGATGGCCGTTGATTAAAACTGGAAATGGTTTTTGAATCAGTGTCCTGTTCCCAACCCAATTTATTTGAGTTCAAGTGTGTTTAAAGAGCATCATCATCTATCATCTACCTAGCCTTTTCCCAACTTAGTTGGGGTCGGCTTCCAGTTTTACCGGATGCAGCTGAATACCAGTATTTTACATGGAGCGACTGCCTATCCGACCTCCACAACCCAGTTAGTACCGGGTAATACGATACCCCTTGGTAAAACTGGTTGTCAGACTTTTTGAGCCACTGACTACCTGTAGCGACTGTCAAAGATCAACAAATGACAGCCGGGACCAACGGCTTATCGGGCTTTCACGGCACGGAGGAAACTCGGTATGTAATGGGTGGTCACCCATTCACAGACCAACCTAGGCAAGCACGGCTTAACCTAACGGCCGACCCGAGCGGCTGTTATTATTTAGCCACGAGCTCCTCAATCATCATCTGTTTTTGATTTCAGTTTATTGTGTTTAGGTACAGAGCAATAAACCGAAAATCAAAAACAGATGACCCCACTCGAATTGAAACAATATTCGAAGTATTTTCCAGAATTCTGTTACCACAACAATTTTTATGAAGTGTTTAACAAATTAGCAGAACGAGAGCACTCGAAAACCCCGTTTTCACTGGCTAAGAGCTCATTTATAGGCTAGGTTATTCACATTTGATGAGTTCAAATTCCATGTATCAGAAAAGAGGTCAGTATTGATTGCTTAACGCCCCGTTCACGACCTCGGGCCATGCGCCTTGAACCATGCGACTCGCGCGCGCTTGCGTCGCGTCGCTTGTTTCTAATGGCCGACCGAAGCTCATCGGCCAAAAAAACTACCTTTAGCCGAACCTTCTGCTTCGGCCAAAATGGTCCCAAGTTTTGGCCGAAGCCGGCGAAGGTTTTGGTTTTAAGTCCGGTCGCAAACACCCCCATTCATTTGCATCAGACTTGCGATAGGACATCTCACTTCAGTAGGTTGCAATTCTTAAGTGACAGAAAGGGAAAAGATGCAAGAAAATGGTCATATGAACCTTTAAAATGGATTTCCCTTTACCCTAGGCAAAGAAATTTTTTTGTGTCACGAGTCATTGTTTCGGATCATTCCCACTAGTTCTACTACACAGTTCTACGGTAGAACTAGTGGGATTTTTTTTCCCAGTAGTCCTACGATTTTGTACCACCTTAAATCGTAGGACTAGTGGGACAAGAAAATCCCACTAGTTCTACCGTAGAACTGTGTAGTAGAACTAGTGGGAATGATCCATTGTTTCCTCCGTAGTCACTATCGCAACAAGCTTGACGCTTGATCGTGTAGCTTGTGGCCAAGCGGGGTAAGTTAATAACCTACCAGCTACCAGCAAGAAAGTGATTCCTCGAAAGATTACCACAGGAAAAAAATATGGTTGAGGAAAAAGGCTGAAAAAATTATGGTTGGTACCTATATAATTACTTTTTATTTTATGGCGCTGAGGTCACCTTAGGCGCCATTCTTTCTTTATCGTGTGCCTAACCTGGTGTCAGAAATTTAATGCCGCCCATATGCCTCTGACCTGGCTTTACACGCCGTCAATAAATATCTCTCAGGCATGCTGGTTTACTCACGCTGTTTTCCACCGAAGCAAGTAATAATTACACGCACATGAATCCGAAAAATCAGAATTGCATGTCGTGGGTTCGAACTCGAGACATGACTTGACAGTCCGACGACGCGGCGACGGTCACACCACTAGGCTATCACTTTATTTAAGTAGGTAGGTATATGATGTGTCTTAAAATGGTGAAGAAAACGTTCTTCCTGTTCTAACCTGCTGCGGCCAAAAGTCGTGGTCGTGGCCCGTGGGCGTGTAGTGCGCGACTTCCGTTATGCAATCATCGACATGACAAAGGAGGATATAGATACTGTTACCCATCACTTGACAAACACCCCTATAGCTATGCCTTTTACCAAGCAGCACACAACAACAGGAAAGATAATGGTGTCGATTCTGTTGTGCACAAACTAAACTTAATTTAGGCCATTGCTATCTTTTTCTCTCTAATAAAACGAGACGAGACGGACGTAATTTAGAGCTGTCAAATTTAATTGGAACTAATATTTCCATACAAATGAAGGGTGCACGTAAAAACATGTCGACTAAAAACGCGGGTGAGGAGTAAGGCATTAAACTAGTTTGACATCTCTAACTTAGTTCATAAAGAGCCGTATTTTTCTCGCACTGCCTTTTAGTAAAAGATAGCAATAGCATAAATTAAGTTTAGTTTCGACACCAATGTGTTATTTTCTTACTCTTCGCGAAATAAAGCATATTCTTGCACAAAGTTAGGGTTCCGTAACGCCTACGCTAGAAGAGAAAGTTAGTGTTTATTGTTATAGCACAATTTGACGACCATTTTCCCCAGACAAGTGTAGGCTGTATGGAATGTTCGATTGTAGTTTAAGGTAAATTGTATGCAGTATCTACATACCTAAGTATATCTAAATGCAAGTTCTACAGATTTTTTAATGAGGCTGCGTTAACATAAAGGGTGTAAAACACCTCTTAACGAAGCCGAAAGGCACTTGTTCTCCTCGTCATTGCGATCATTTTTCTGTTCTACACCATACCTGGGAACCTTCTAGTTACGGAGATATTGAGGGTCAAAGTTCCAACTTTTTGTCAAGTATTTTTTTTAAATACAAGTTTTTAATCTAAGATTTTTACTCTACACACCTTCACGACCCCCGTACTATTCAATCCATCCATCAGCACAACGTTTTGAGTGCGTTACATTGAGTTCTACCACAAAACATGATTTTTTACCCCAAAAACAAAAGTCGTTTACCAGCAATATTTTTTGCGTAAAGTTACTTAGTTTGATGTACAGAATGCTTGGTTGACGGCTTCGTGATGAGGTCTTTTACACCCTGTATACTTACATTAAAAATACTGCTATGTGAGTAATTTCAAGTAACATAAGATCAGATACTAGTCTTTCCAAGACTAACACGGTTCTTTATAATGTTAGCTAGTACCTACTTATATTTTACGAAAGTTCATATCCCATGTAATACGTATGTTGTTCGCAATCCTACGATATAGATTGAAACTTCGCTTTAAAAATCTAACATGTATTAAAAATATATATAATGCTCCTGGCATCTCAGAGGCCCGCCATGGCCGGATCCATGCGAATTACTACAGAACTGACTCAGTAACCGGACACCGAATAAGGCCCAGCGCACACCGCTGGAGGTGCACCGGAGCGCATTTGAAGACAACAATTTAATATAAACCTTAACTACCTTGATATACGGTCGCGCGCATGCTCTTGTAGTAGCTTGAGGGCGCTCCGAGTACCGCGTACGAATTTATTCTTATATTGACCGTATATCAAGGTAGTTAAGGTTTATATTAAATTGTTGTGTTCAAATGCGCTCCGCTGCGCCTCCAGCGGTGTGCGCTGGGCCTAAGGGAGCACGGGCAGACAAGTGGATTCGCAATCATTTTCATTAGTTTTAATAACTAGCAGAATTATTCTGATGATTCGACGGATGTATTCACAAATCTGTTTTGCGATGATTTGAATCAAATTATGCTCAGCTGACGATTGTTAATTTTTCTTCATAAAATAGAAAAGAAAGACTGTGTTAGTGTTGAATTCGGATCGAATCGTGCTGACTGCACGGATAAGAGTGTAACTAGTAGGTAATCAAGTAATGACATTCTGACAAAAAATCCTGGAAATGGATGGGCATCCGCAGATATATATAACTACATACATAAGTTCCTCCATAGTACTAAATAAATAAATAAATCATTATCATTTTTCTGCCCTCGTCCCAATTTATCTGGAGTCGGCGGAGCACCTAATCTAAACTATCTGGTATTGGAGTATGACTGACATTAAGTTTTATACTACCCACTAGCCGATGCCCGTGGCTTCGCCCGCCCGCAAATTATATACCTACCTAGGTACAAAAACTTCCTCTTGAATCACTCTTATCTATTAAAAAAACCCGCATTAAACTCCGTTGCGTAGTATTATAGATCTAAGCATACATAGGGACAGACACGGCGGGCGACTTTGTTTTATAATATGAACCTACTCATGCACACGGATTTATTAAAATTACGGTAGACACTATACCTACTTCACAATATTCGAATAAACCAACGCGCCTTTATAAATTGGTCTATTGGACATCACCATTCATATCTAAACTACAGAACACCATGACACACATTGGTGCCGATTCCCTTGTTTACAAACTAAACCAAATTTAAGTTCAGTGCATCTTTTTCTTTCTATTTCATTAAGAAAAGGACAGAAGATCAATTTTAGTTATGTTCTGTCAAATTAATCAGCGCCATACAAGTTTTAGACGCGATTAAAAATTTGACTACTAAAATTACATCAAATTACGTCAGGTGCTGACTAATTTGACAGGATTAAACTAATATTTATCTTCTGTCCTTTTCATAATGAAATAGAAAGAAAAAGATGCATTTAACTTAAATTTAGTTTAGTTTGTGAACAAGGGAATCGGCACCAATGTCCGATAATTCTAATTAAAACTATTGTCAACCACAATATGGCGGGACTAATCACTTTTCCTTTCGCATATCCGTTGTGAGCGTTAACCTTAGATGAGTCAGCCGTCTAGTCGGTCAGGATGTTCTCTGAATTTCATTATGTCTTTACGATCCTTAAGTCGGTGCCGGCGCATGATTAAGTCGAACATCCACTGTTATTAAGGATGTGCAGGGCGAGGTTCGCCAGTTAATTCCCCACGTTGGCGTTGGCTGCGTGGTTTATTCGCTTTCCACGCATGCATTCGTGCGTTGCGTGGCCTTGGGTTGGGTTGCAGTGGACGGTTTTTTTTTTTTGTCCGCCGGGGAACCTTGAAAAGGCGACCGGTCTTTGAGGGTAAGACCGGGGAGTGTGGTTTTTCTTCCTCACTACAACCAACTCGGTGGTCAGGTAAACACCTGTTTATGGCCACATACCTGGGGAGATTGTAAAGAGGTGTCGCCTGAGACTAGCAGTGCAAGAATGCACGGCAGGGACGTGCATTCTTGCACTACGTTTTCTCGGGAAGCCAGAACATCCAAAGACCTTCTACCCCTCGGACATGACCATGTGTAGCCTGTGATTGTACCAGTAAAGTCATGACGACGGCAGGTATTTATGTATCTGTAATCCGTCATATTGCCAGGTTGTGGGTTTTCAACAGGCACTAGGATGTACAATTAATTGACTTTTATCCTGACCAGACAATGGCTCACTTGTTGGAAATGTTGGAATGTCACTTACTAAACTAAAATCATCTAGATGTCTAGAGTTCTAGACCATTGTATCATCGATTCTAAAAAAATCCAAGGCGAAGCTAAACGTACACTGAATAGCCGAGGGCTGCTTTGGAGCAACGCTTTAAAGTCATTATGGTCCTTATTCGGTGCGTCGCGCGCCGGCGCATAATTATCGCTGCATCAGCTCGTTAAATTATGCTGTTAATGAGTTTTATAGCTGCTAAACTGGCTGCTAGTAACAAGAATGCGGGTGATTATTTGAATGAAGTGACAGGTAAAGCCTGAAAGAAAGTGTGATTGTCGTGATTGGTGATTACTTATAGTAATCATAGCCTTGAGGAGAATGGCTGCCATTTTATAGCCAGGCTAGCTCGCATCGCAAATCACTAAGACCGAATTTCACCAATAAAACTCAACACAATTGCACATCGAAAGTCGCTTGCCGCGAATGTATAAGGGTAAAGTTGGACGCCCTGCAAAGATCGCCTTCGCAGGGTGGCTGGTAGCAACTGAATGAGAGTTGCCAATTGAGTTAAGTAGCGTGCGATTGAAGAGGCCTATATCCAGTAGTGGACTGCTGTAGACTGATGATGACAAAGATGAATCAGCACATCTGAGAAAATCGCTAAACGTTGCTAAATGAACATGTTGCACTGTCAGTCGTTGAAGGATGTCAGAGGGAGTATAGTATGAACACAATGTTCAGCGTTGAAGGGATGTATGATGCCAGTTGGGCCCGAGTCATCAAATAGTGTATGAACACAATGTTTAGCGTTGAAGGGATGTATGATCCCAGTTGGGCCTGAATCATCAAATAGTGTTTGAGCACAATGTTCAGCGTTGAAGGGATGTATAATGCCAGTTGGGTCTGAATCATCAAACAGTGTATGAACACATTGTTCAACGTTGAAGGGATGTATGATGCCAGTTGGGTCTGAATCATCAAACAGTGTAGGTATGAACACATTGTTCAACGTTGAAGGGATGTATGATGCCAGTTGGGCCTGAATCATCAAACAGTGTAGGTATGAACACATTGTTCAACGTTGAAGGGATGTATGATCCCAGTTGGGCCTGAATCATCAAATAGTGTTTGAACACAATGTTCAGCGTTGAAGGGATGTATAATGCCAGTTGGGTCTGAATCATCAAACAGTGTATGAACACATTGTTCAACGTTGAAGGGATGTATGATGCCAGTTGGGTCTGAATCATCAAACAGTGTATGAACACAATGTTCAACGTTGAAGGGATGTATAATGCCAGTTGGGTCTGAATCATCAAACAGTGTATGAACACATTGTTCAACGTTGAAGGGATGTATGATGCCAGTTGGGTCTGAATCATCAAACAGTGTAGGTATGAACACATTGTTCAACGTTGAAGGGATGTATGATGCCAGTTGGGCCTGAATCATCAAACAGTGTATGAACACACTGTTCAACGTTGAAGGGATGTATGATGCCAGTTGGGTCTGAGTCATCAAATAGTAGGTACTTAATACACAACACATCCTACCGGTCACGAAGTCACGACCTTATCACATTTGTGTTAGGATATAAACCTATTATTTTCCCTAAACTAAAGAGCATAAATGTGGTCATTATGGTTAACCACAATCGTGCAAGAGTGAGCATTTGAAATACCTAATTAATTTGATTACAATGTAGTATGTTGATGATTCAGTGCTAGTTATCTCTTAGGTACACAAGGCGGCACACCAAACTATACATTGCCAGTGTAGGGCCGCGCTGTATAGATTTTCCGTACAACGAGGGATACCTTTATGCTGGATATATAACTAAAGCTTGATTGGTCACACACAGTGCGTACACTGGATTACCTAAATATTTTGGCTCTCTTGAAGCTGAACCTACCGTTGAAATACCAGCAAATTAGCCTATGTCACAGTCCACAGCTGAACATATCAGTCTTCCAAGCTCCACCACTACACCCTGTCCGCTGCCTTCCGCTTCTTGTCTAACCCAACCACCTTTATAAAGTCATCGTCTGCCTGGTCTTTTCCTTACTATGTTAGGGTCGGATCCCCGTCTCACCGAATGCAGCTGAATACCAGTATTTTACCCATGTGTCTGGGCTGTGGAGATCAAATAGGCAGTCGTTCCATAACGACTGCCTATTTGATCTCCACAGCCCAGTTAGCACTGGGTAATACGATACCCCTTGGTATGGTCGAACCGGATGCAGCTGAATACCAGTATTTTACATGGAGCGCCACTCTGCCCTCCACAACCCAGTTAGTACGGGGTAATACGATACCTATTGGTAAGACTGGTTGTCAGACTTTCGGGCTGACTACCTTTAACGACTGTCAAAGATCTATAATTGACCGCCGGGACCAACGGTCTAACATGCTTTCCGAGGCACGGAGGAAACTCGGTATCTATTAGTTGGTCACTCATCCACGAATCAACCAAGGCAAGCAAGCGCGTCTTAACCTAAAGATTGACCGGAGCGGCTGTTATTATTTTTATACTACACCTGCTTGGAAAGTACCTTGATACTTTATCAAATTTACGGTAGAAAGTACGTCATTGCATATCGAACAAATATGCGGGGAGAAAACGCATCTGAGCGGGAGAGAAAAGTGTATGAAAATCCATTTCTTACGTGGTTTTTCTTTTTTAATTTTGGGTAAGACTATGCGCCGGTAACCTAAATATCAAAAGCCAAAAAGTTTTTACAGTGAGTTTTTATCTCCAAGTTCGCAAAATGACACTGGCCACTAGCTGTGTGTTGGATGGTGTCGGGCTGGCAGTGCGACCCTGCGGCGGCAGGATAAACAATTTGAAAAAAGAACATTAACGGAAAAAGTGTTACATTAAGTTTCACTAACTGCAACAATTTCAATATAAATTTCAATTAGTAAAGATTTCGTTTTTTATTTTCCTCGTAGGTGTAGTATAAAACACTATTATATCACTCGAGAGAAAGTGCGATTCCCGATCTCGGGTGTTTTAAAGCCCTCGCCTACAGCTCGGGCTTCAAACGTCACCCTCGACGGTAATCGGTCACTTTCTCCTCTCGGTGAACAATGTACTATGCCTTTATAAGGTCCTAGTCGAAAATTCAACAGGGCTACTTTATTTACGAATTTATGTAGCTGAGAACAGCATAATATGATGCTTATTCACTTAGTCAACACTCAGGATTTCATACTGAAATGAAACAAAAAAATGAAACTAAATATGTAGGTATGTATTTTCCCATCTAGTTTGTGAAAAAAAACATCAGAAAAAGTCTCGATCTATTTTTTTCTAAAGTTCATAGGGTAAATTTTAATATTTAAGTACGAGTAAACAGTCTTACACCTATTTAGAACACACACACACACCTATCCAAGTTACAGCTAATTAAGAACCAGTATGTCCATTACGAATACAGTAAATATTTTTAACCGACTTCCAAAAGAAGGAGGTTACAAATACTTACGTCTGTTTTTTTTTTGTGTGGTTGTCCAGAGATATTTTGTTTACCAATAAAAGCATGACCATTGACTATCTAGTTTAGAATATTAACGGGGAAATACGTATCCACACTAACCTAGATTTCCTTAGGACAACTAGCCCCATATTCCTATACTAGCGGCTCCCTGGCTTCACAGGGATGCAATGTACTATGGGGGTCTTATCCGCCTGACCATTTTAATTTTTTTCGCTTAAATCATGCGGAGGCGCCGAGCCACGCCCTCTTAAAGTTTGGGCCTATTAGGAAAGCGTCAACTTTGGCGCGCAAAATAACAATAACTCTCGTTTGGCGTGCGTCGTCAGTGCGCTCGGCCGATTCGGTATCTTTTCATTCATTTTTTTCTACACAAAGTCAACGGGGCGGGGCTAGAGAGCGTTTTTATGTTGCGTGTGCAAGCAAAAATGAGCTTAGTAGTGGTCAGGCGGGAGTGTCCTCGATAGTACATAAAGGGTGTAAAACACCTCTTAACGAAGCCGAAAGGTACTTGTTCTCCCCGTCATTGCGATAATTTTTTTGTTCTACACCATACCTGGGAACCTTCTAGTTACGGAGATATTGGGGGTCAAAGTTCCAGTTTTTTCTTAAATAAGTACAAGTTTTTAATGTAAGATTTTTACTTTAAACACCTCCACGACCCCCGAACTATTCAATCCATCCATCAGCATAATGTTTTGAGTGCGTTACATTGAGTTCCACCACAAAACATGATTTTTACCCCAAAAACAAAGTCGTTTCCTAGCAATAATTTTTGCGTTAAGTTACTTAGTTTGATGTACAGAATGCTTGGTTGACGGCTTCGTGATGAGGTCTTTAACACCCTGTATAAACCTTCCTCTTGAATCTCTCTATCTATTAAAAAAAAACCCGCATCAAAAGCGGCAATTACGTAGTTTTAAAGATCTAAGCATACATAGGGACAGACAGTGGAAAGCGACTTTGTTTTATACTATGTAGTGATAGTGATCAGAAAACAATATCAATTTGCCATTCTGTCTATCCTTTTTTTTTTTTTGTTTTTCTTTTTTCGGATGGGTAATCATCAAATGACTCCTCCCGCTCGAGCAGGCGGAGCAGGAGGGAGTGTCAGACTTTTACTGACTAAAACCCATCCATGTTCCTTCATCGCCCTTTGTGTTCCGGGGCCACGGTATCTCTTTCGAACAGTCCCGCAACCCCCGAGATTCTGTCTATCCTTAAATGTTATTACTTGAAACACAAACACTCAACAGCATATTCTCTCTTTACAATATCACCCACGCTCTTTATTGCACAATTTATAGCTCCAGATTATGGGAAAAGCTAATTTCTACACTTTCACTTTCATTTCATTCAAGGTCATTGTGAAATTACAGACGACATTAACGACCATAACCTTCATGCACTATTAATGTCTCACTTCATAGCCCAAGTCTATGGCAATTCTCCACTTTAGGTCATAAAATACGTCTTGCCTTACGTTCTTAGGGTCCCGGGTTCGAGCAAATGTTTGTGTGATGAGCATGGTCATTTATTTCAGAGTCATGGATGTATTATGTATAATAAGTATGTATTTACAAACAAAAAATATCTATGTAGTATATCAACTTTCTGGTGTCCACGACACAAGCCTCGTTGCTTAGTAAGGCACTAGATGGCGCTGTGAGTAATGTCCAGCGATATTTCATTATTAAATTCATAAATTCATCATCATCATCATCATTTCAGCGGAAAGACGTCCACTGCTGGACATAGGCCTCCCCCAAGTGTCGCCACATTAACCGGTCCCGTGCGACTCGCATCCAACGGATTCCAGCAACCTTCACCAGGTCATCGGTCCACCTAGTGGGAGGTCTTCCAACTCATCGTCTTATTTTATTTATTTTTATCTAGATTAATAATTAAGACAAACACTACAAATCGACCTTGTACTTGACGCGCTTATGTCACCATTTTATTGACAGTGCTAGATACTCGTATGGGAAAAACGACACCCTCTACTTCTATCTATGTTACAATTACAGACAAACACTACAAACTAACCTTCACTTTCACGCCCACGGATATGGGAAAAGTAAAATTCTCCGCTTTCTTTCAACTCAAAGTCATATCTAGACTAGCTCTACCGACTAACACTACAAATTGACCTTGACCACAATAGGTCACAATTAGGCTAAAAAGAAAAGCGAAAATCTTCATCTTCATTTTATTCAAGGTAATAAATCTAGACTAGTAATACAGACAAACACTACAAACTGACCTTGACCTTCACGGTTATGGGAACAGCAAGGTTCTTTTAAAATGCGTCACATGTGTTCTTGTGAAATTATGCGAATGATCCAAATAAACCTTGACTAGTAATTAAAAGTCTATTTGATGTGAACTCTGGATTGTTAAGATGCAAAATTAAAAAACTGTTAACTGTAATATTAACACTTTTAAACTACAATGTAGGTATATTAAAAATTTGATTTTAAATAACCATTTTTGTTCGTATAACGTAAATTGGCAAAAAGAACAACACAAGTTAACGCACATACTAAACCGCTGGGTTTAGAAGCAATAGATTTGACCAAAAGTTCCTTTGATAACGCAGGTAAACAACAAGGAAAGACATTGGAAACACTTTCTCAAAAGGGGGTTTTAGATAGGTTAAATATGATGTGGTACTTCGCCATTTTTCCAATATGGGAACTCATATCCAGCAACCGGCTTGTAAGACGTACGTAAAAAAATTGGCGCGGGAAAAATAAATAGGCAAACGAGAGGCAAACAAATATTATAAACCACAAAACGCTACCAGTAGTGCCAAATCAATTGCATCATCCTCCCTACAACAGCCTTAAGCGACATTCAACCCCATCCTGCAGCACCCCATATCAAAGTCCGGGCGACCTCATATTATAGCCACAAATTTCTCAGTATCAATTAAGGGCTACCACCCATCTGCGTATTTTCCAGTGAAGCAGTAAAACCCATCCGGCACAACTGTTACTTTTCCCTCACGACCCTTCGATGTAGCGGTTTTTGAAGCCGTTAGGTACTTAGGAATATTTTACAGTGTGCCAGGATAAAAGGAACTAATCTCATTTTTTTTTTTGCAATGGGAATATAAAAGCTTAAATTAAAGCGAAACTCGACTCGTCTCCGGTGTTTAGCTATGTAAGTAGTCGTTGGAATATTTTATTTTAGGAAAAGCGGAAAGTGATAAAAAATATCTAAATTGTAGTGTAAGTATCTTTGGGAAAATAAAATGTGGTTTGTTAATACAACAGGACATGCCAGGCACGTTTTATCAAGAAACCAAGTAAAATACTTACTAATAACAACAATCCAAATAATGCTTAATTAGGCCAAAACCAGTGATACAATCGAAACAAGAGTATCTTGGCTCCACGTACTGCACTTAGTAGCAAATTAGCAATCCGAGATATGCAAATGTTGTCACGTTGAACTATAAATCAGATTAAAGCACACTTCCTTGAGATCGAGATGACTTATGACTGCCTAGATTTCTAGGACAGCTACTAAGAAGCACTTAGCTCTGTCTACTATGTCTGTGTATTTTTACCCTATATATTGTAACAAAGCGGTAGAGCAGATCTGCAGACGTGTCCTCGAGTGTCAATCGCATATTGTCAAGCGCAATGTGAGATGCCTTCAAAGTAGAAAGACCTTGGATGCGAAGGCAGATGACCAGGTGTTGCAGAACAGTTTAGGAGTTTGGGAGAGGCTTCTATCTAGCAGTGGACTGCGATAAACAGGCCTTGATTGAACATCCCACCCGGTAAAATCTGTTAGCATCTTCAAAGGCCCTCAAATTTCATACTTTTTAGACCACCATCACGGACATCTAGACCAGTTTTGCCCCATTCTGCCCCATTAGGGTCAGTCACTTATCCATTAGGTAAATAATCGACAATAAAACCCAGTCGGACCAGTACAGGATCCACAAACATGATCTTTTTTCCTACCTCTATCCTTACTACGAACACGTACAGTGGACCGGACATCAGCAGTAATACTTCGAACTTCAGCTAGCCTAGCGTAGTATGGAGCTTGAGTACCTTATGAGACTAATTTTATATTAGTTTCGTTAAGACTGACGTGCGGTCTAAGATACTTAGCAACTAAGTAGTAACTGTTCATCAAGTCGCGTCTCAGGACTGCATTCTTAGGCTAAAGATAGACCAAACAGCTAAGCACTAGCACTAGCGTTGGGAAAAATTACCGGTTTTGTCTTACGCTTTAGGAATTTTGAACATGTAGTAAAGTTTTATGGAGAGTATATCCGAAGATGTTCTAGACATAATCGTCGAGTTATTTTG
Organism: Xestia xanthographa; assembly: GCA_905147715.2. Taxonomy (NCBI): domain Eukaryota; kingdom Metazoa; phylum Arthropoda; class Insecta; order Lepidoptera; family Noctuidae; genus Xestia; species Xestia xanthographa. The sequence continues at coordinate 5,538,630 of LR990660.1, read as the reverse complement.
TTGGGCACGAGTCGGTGACGAGTCGTAGTAACTAGTTACTACTTAGTTAATAACTTACAGTTATTAAGTCTACATTATTATGGCACCTGTAAACAGACTAACCAACCGCAAAGTGGCCATTTTACTGCAATTACATAGCGTTTTTTTTTTCCAGGAATTTAATTATTTTTGGTATGTATAACTATTTTGAAAGGCTCGTTTCTGTATGTTTATTTTATTTGTAAGTAAATAATCTTGGTGCTGCTCGGTACTGAATTTTAAAAATCATTCTGTTTGCTAAAATAACAATATGTTAGCACAGCAAGTTATCTTTCATTTACTAACTGAAGCATGAAATTTTTCACAATAGTTCCCTTGTAACGAAAGTGAAGGATTATATTTTTGCATTAGAATGCACCCCTAAATAGGGTTGCCATCCGTTCGGATTAGTCCGGACATGTCCGGATTTTTAGACTCTTGTCCGGACTTTGTCCAGCCCTTTAATTTGTCCGGGTTTTTTAAATTAGATGGAATATGAGTAATAAAACTACATAATAAGTAAGCTAATATCAAATCAGTATTTAATCAACAAACAATAAACTTAATAATAAATCTTCTATTGCGAAATTTGCAAACAACTAGTTCAAAGATAAAATATTTTCTTCAATCAAAACAAAAATAAATACAACAATATCAATACCATGCCTACCATACCACTGTAACTAAGTGGGTAATGTTTCCATTTTGTGACCTAAAAGTCCGGACTTTTATCGAAATGTCCACCTTTTTGTCAGGACTTTTCAAATTCCTAAATGGTAACCCTACCCCTAAAGGGCTTTAAAAGGGGATAGAAGTTTGTATAGAAATTCATCATTTTTACCGACGGGAAATCCCATCAAGTCCATACCTAGTGTCTTGTCTATTCATGAAATTCAAACCACTTTCACATTCGTCGCCTCTTGGAATTTCTTCTCAGGCGCCATGTTAAACGGTACCTACTTGAGATCCAAAGATTAGAATGTCCTTATCAAGTCAAAACGACCAAGTTGCGTGCTGTTTGTGTCTTACAGTTTCTAAGGCTGTGTTCAAAGCAAATATATACCGACTACTGACTACCTGTTGTTTTTAATTCTCACCCATCCACGGAAAATGTCCATGACATATTTTCATCCCTCTCCGAGCCTCAGAAAGTAAGTAGTAAGTAGATACTCGATTAAATGACTATTTCATGTAAAAGTCATTCAAGCGAGTTACATGAACTTGGAGGGTTGTATTGATGATTATAATTCTGTAACTACATACATCTTACTGCCGCGAATAATATTTTAATCAACATACGACCTAGCACTGGCCTGCAAATTGCAAAAAACCTGGTTGGAGCATTCACCTTAAAGATCTATAAAACGATAACAGTCGTTACGGGTAATCAAAATCCCGAAAGTTTGACAACCAGTCTTACCAAGGGGTATATCCCCCGTAACTGGGTTTTCGAGGTCAGATAGGCAGTCGCTCGTGTTTGGTGGGAATTCGGCCTTAGAAGTCATTACTCCTGCGCAGTAGTTTAGAGCTTAATGTTCAGCACTTACGATGATTGCCCGAGCTACAACACCATTAGGCAACGCTAATTACGCAATCCTAGCAAAGGACTGTAATAATATGAAACATGTAGACGAGAAAACGTTGGGAAAATCATTGGATGAAGAAATAGATGATAGCTGTTTGTAGAATTTGAGCCGTCAATCGTGCTATATCTGTGTTCGTCTGTGGCATCATTATTCACAGTCGATTGCTGTTCTATTGAATTTGTGAATATAAAACTCATTTTGAATAAGATCAAGCTCTATAAGGCGAAACAATTCGCTTCAGCCGATTGTGACAACTAACTTGTTCGGAGATTCGAATCAAGATCAAATGTCGAGTTCCCTCCGTGCCTCGGAAAGCACGTTAAGCTGTTAGTCATGTGTGTCATTTCATTTGTATATCTTCGAGTATCTTCGACAGTCTATGTCATAGTCAGTGGCCCGAGAGTCTGACAACCAGTCTTGCCAAGGGGGTATCGTGTTATCCAGTAGTAACAGGGTTGTGGAAGTGGAGGTCAGATAGGCAGTCACTCCATGTCAAATATTGGTATTCAGCAGCTTTCGGTTAGAATTGCAGCCGATACCAACACAGTTGGGATGACTTAACATCTACTATACAAGATATCACTTATCTTTTCCCACGCAGATCTCATATTTCCATCTCAGGCCTAGCCAATGGGCTAGCTCGCCGTCCGTCCGTCTCAAGAGAGTCAGCAAAAGGAAGGGGTCCGCAAGGGCCGATGACTGGGTTGCGGGACTGTTCGAAAGAGATATAGTGTGTACATCCCGGAACACAAAGGGCGATGAAGGAACATATCCATGTTCCGGGGTGTGTCGGGGGAGTGTCAGACTTTTACCGACTACTAAGTCATTTGATGATTTCCTAACAGAAAAAAAAAGTCTCTCAGCCAAGGAAAGTAACATCTACTTGCGATGACGTAAATATAGTATTGTTGCATTAGGTCTTGTGACCGACCTCGTGTTGACAAATGGGTCGATTACTGCTCTCTGCCCTTGCAAGGGACCGCTTATAAAGACGGAACACTTTAGCGATTTGAACTTAGGAAATGTAATAATTAATTGTAGCGAGGTGATGTCACTTGACAATGACAATAATTATTGCTTGTGCGATATAAGTAGTAACTAGTCGAGTTACTGGTAGGTAACCAGGAGTGTTTGATCAAACCTAGCTGTCAAGTGCTTGCTAAGATTCTACCTAGTACCATTTCATCGTTCATAAGGATTCTGCGGCAAAATCCTGGGAAGACATTGAGATGGACATTCCAACCAACCCAGCCATTGGTCCATGAATAGGCGACTTTATAAAAGCGCCTTATAGTAGCTCTTCAATACCCGCAATTAAAGACACAATTAAAATAACAATGCTCCGTGCCCGATCGGGCACGGCTGGGGACATAAAGGAGTAAAACACGAAAGTTATCCAGTTTCATAATTTCTTACGGCACAAGCCCCCCACACTATTCCCAAACCACTGCAACTCCTGAAAACACACATTTTTCTTACGGCAGTTACATCGGTCCTTAGAACTTGGGTTAAGCATTGCATCATAATATAACAATTTCTCACAGCTGTCCGTCCGACAAAAGGGCTCCCGTCTAAATTGTCGAGAGCTGACAATACCAACCAATCAAGTGGATCTGGTGCATCCTGCGCTCATGAGTTATTTCCTATTGATACTGGCACGAAGTGGCGCGGAATGGACTTTCGTGAGTCATGGAAGATTCCAACGAGAGAAACATAGTGTTTAAGTATGTGTTTAATCTTATATTATGTACTAGCGGACGTCCCGCGGTTTCACCCGCGTAGTTCCCGTTCCCGTGGGAGTACAGGAATAAAATATAGCCTATGTCACTCAGGGTGAATGTAGCTTTCTAATGGTGAAAGAATTTTTGAAATTGGTTAATTACTTCCGGAGATTACCCCCTACATACAAACTTACAAACAAATGTTACCTCTTTATAATATTAGTATAGATACAAGACCTCTTCGAGAATAACAGACGTGAATTAACATAATTATTCCATTCCAGACGATTTTCCTATTATTCCTTTGTGCAACTTCATCAATCAATTCCACATCTACTCGTAACCTTGCAAGTCAGGGGTGAGATATCCAACGAAAATAAATTGTTAGGTTTTAAGACCACATCCGACGTTTTTTAGGTCAAGCAACTTGTATTACACTGCAACTGGCGTATTAATAATGTGACCACGCTTCAGAGATTCGTGGGATAAACCACAGTTTTTGTGTAGGTATTATTTTAAGCTAAAAATAGAAACGTTTTATGTTTTTTACTTTGTTATGGATTATCTGAATAGAGATCTGTATTATAATACTGGAAAACCCCACCAGATTACCAATGCAAAAACATTAGCTATACCTCTTTTTGTGGGCCTTATTAGGTATTTTTTTGCACTTACCTACGTAAGTTAGTCTTATAAGTAAAAAAAAAAAACAAATACACTGGACCTAACACATTTATTATTGTTCTAGAAGTAAGTTAGTTTACCTTACAGAACTTTCGTTTTTTGTTTCCGCAAGGGCGGCGATAAAAATAGCTATTTTCTGTTTTCCAGTTTCTTTTACTACTTCTTATCGAACACATGGCGAAAAAAAACACCGGAAACGACGTAATATTATATAAGATAAAAAAAAATTAAGCAACATTGATAAAAATTGCACGACTTTTGGTAATAGTGACGCTATTTATATCAACCCGAATGATATCAAGATAACTGTGGAAGCTTCGAGAGATCTCTAATCTGATAGCGAACTAATTTCGCTACTAGCTTAGTCCGTGTTGTAGTGAGTGACTGATAAAATAAGTTCGGCAGTGGATAAGTGTCTAGTAAAACATGGTAGTTATAGCATTGAAGTCATTATTATTCTGAATGGTTTATATGGCACCTATTTTGCCTCTACTACCTATTACAAGGGAAAATTACTTTAGTAAGATAGATTTTTATTGATTACGTACCCGTACTCGATGTAAAGTATATTTTCGATTATTATCGACTAAAGGCTGGAAGATGGAGCGAGTCTGAAGAAAAATATTCCATCAATAGATAGTGAATACTATGATCTTGATTTATCAATCGGTGCTCGGCGTACGGATAATGAAAAAAGGATGATAAGCAGCATTTACACCGAAAATACATTCTACAAAGCAAAATGACGTTACAGACTAAATTAAAATCCTCGTAAAACTCTAGCACGTACGTCATGTGAAGAATTTAACTGCGCTGTCTAGAAAAACTCCATTGAGGGCATCTAGGACGAATTTTAAAACCTAGACCAAGTTTTATTGGAGTAATAATAGTTAAATCTAGTCTGAACTGGATAAAACCACCTTTGGGAGGTCGTCGGTAACTTTTCAACCGGTTTTACAGGTCTTGGTTAAGCTAATTCAATTTTAGCAAATACCTACATTGACAAGGCGCAATATGAATTTTTCATAATGTAGGTACTGCGTTAAAATGAATGATCTTAATCAATGAGTTGTAAAACCATAATCCTTTTTTGATATTTCGTTTTTTGTATATCAAATGATGAGCTTGTTTGCCAATAAATTCAGTAGCGAGAAGATTTTATCATCATTATTATAATTATCATCATGGACAATTGCAAATCAATAATGTTTGCATTATTGATTTGTAATTGTATATATTTTTATAACATATTTTTAATAAACAAACATGAAAACTTAAAAATAATTTATAAACTTAATTCGTTCTACAAGAAAAAAAAACAATAAATATTCGCCATGTATCATTGACACTGACACATTCGTAGAAAAAAAATGCAGCCTTTTTTATAAGGTAACCATATTGCTAACCATTTCTCGGACAGTCTGAATACAGATGGCGAACGTGGTGACTCACTCACCGTAGAATGACTGTGCCAAACGAAATATTCAAAATGAATTTAAATTAAGTTATTAAATGAAAGGTAACGGATATTTAAATTAATTCAGATGGCAAACTAATTAAACTGACTATTATATGTCAGCAAATAACTGTTAATAAAATGACGTGATAACCTCATCAAAAATGAAGCCGAGATTAATCATATTGTGCAAGAAAATTTATTAAGAATTGTTTTTTTTTTGTATTTTTGAGCAACTGGACGATGTTTCTTTTTTTGTAAAAAATTTAAAATATCATGTCTGTCGTTTACGTCAGCACAGAATGTTCGCTTTTTAGGGTTCCGTACCCAAAGGGTAAAAACGGAACCCTATTACTAAGACTTCGCTGTCTGTCCGTCTGTCCATCCGTCTGTCCGTCTGTCTGTCACCAGGCTGTATCTCATGAACCGTGACAGCTAGACAGTGGAAATTTTCACAGATGATGTATTTCTGTTGCCGCTATAACAACAAATACTAAAAACAGAATAAAATTAATATTTAAGGGGGGGCTCCCATACAACAAACGTGATTATTTTGCCGTTTTGTCTAATGTATAGATAATGGTACGGAACCCTTCGTGCGCGAGTCCGACTCGCACTTGGCCGGTTTTTTTTATCGGCCACAAAAAATCTTAGTGTTTTAGTTTCTAGTTTGGTTCTTTTATGTTTTTGATACATTTTATATACTTACTACTGTATCAAACTCAAATGGATAGCAGGATGATACCCTCATATCCAGTATTCCAGTGGGCAGGCATTTTTGGTGCAATGCTTCATTTATAAAAAAATGACTCAATAACGTATTTAATGGGACGGGCAACTTGTGGAACTAATGGCGCTAGCAGCGCATGAACCAAACATCGTCATTGGTTGAAAATCTGTCAATGTCATTTTATATTTCAAAATAGTTTGACCTCATTGGTCGGATTGGGTCTAAGCTATGGACGCGCCATCTACAATCAGCTTTGACCAGCCTTCCCCATTAAGCTGGCATGGTTTACATTGGCAACTTATGAGCATTTTTCTACATTTATAAAGTATGGCGAAAACTGAAGCGTATCTTGTCCTGACTACTTTCTACGTTTGATTCTCAGTTAAGTAATATCCTGTTACTTTTACTGCCTTTACCTGGATATTATTTTTATAAAACAAGTTTTACAGGACAAACATTCATTGCACGTATGTGTGAGTTACATATTAATGTAAGTGCATAATAAATCACGAAATCTATAAATGAGCTTCAATTCTAAGGTGCAGTAAGAAGTATTCTTCAGATGTTTGAAATCACAATACTTACATAATTTAACATTATGGAGATTAAACTAAAGATATGCTTTGACATTATGATAAAAAATCAGATTACACTAAACTCAGTATTATCATATAAAAAAGACGTTGCAGTCCAAATATTACATAACACAATTCATATTTTACGATTTTATTATGTTGGCAATGACATTTCATTAGATTTACCTCTAAAACAACCTTATTTCAGTGTTTGTGAGTAAGATATGCAAGAAGAGCCACAGGCGATGGTTTTCAAACGTTTGCCACATCAATTTAGGTGTGGCAAGTTGCTTTTGCTGCTACAAAACCGACCTGAGGTTGTCAACTTTTTGGCTGATGCAATAGGGTGGCTGGCTTGCGTGATGCTTGTTTGTCCTTTGCAAGTTCATCAAGTGATCAAGCGAGATGAAATCAACAGCTCTTTGATAAAAAGGTGAAAATTGTATATCGGGGTTTACTTTAGGTAGCTGTTGGACTTCCAGTTCGTGTTATTTGAGCACACACACACATTGGTAGCAACCTGATCGCAATCTCACACAGGTTTGTGATATAACTGGGTTTTTAATTTAATGTAACTACCTATAAGTGCCTTTTGCAATCTGGGCTTGCATTAAATAAGTTCTAATAAGTTTCAACTACTTGGTAATTGCAATAAAAGGTTTGTAATAAACGGCTACATTCGATGAACTAAAGACGTTTAAGCTTTAAGAATTGCTAGTACATCGAGATTTTGTCAAAGAAACAGTTTTTCTCATAAGTATACGTAATTGTCATACATACACATATCGGTTGGCTTACAACTACAGATTTTTATTTGTTTTATTTATATTGAAATAAGTTTTTATTTTTAAAAGCTGTGTGCAAAACATGAATTGTATTGCAACTATTGCCAGTAAAGATTTTGGAGGCCAGTACCCATGATCATCAGACTAGCAGGCCGGTACTAGACGAACGCTCCTTCAATTGTGGGCCTTCTACCTATATTCTTGGCCATTTTCATACGCTTCTCGTTGTCTATTCATTTAGTTCATATAAAGTAAAAAAAAAACAACATTATAGCTATTTAAAAGCGATAACATTAAAAAAATAGGTTTTAGAGGTCTAATAATTTGGAAACTATCTTCGATCATATTTCAGTCATATTTGAGAAAAACATTACAATAATAGGATCTGTTATTTTGGTCACTCTATTATAATTCAAATAGACTATTAATTTATTCACAAGGATGCTGATAAATCCAGATGGAACCAGTTGATCTTTCGGCAAAACCGATTCTAGTTCTATTAATGTTACGCGGTTGGTCAGTGTGATTTCTGCTCTAAGTTTATTTTGCATAAGTTATTTATTAACATTAGGTATGAATATAATTATATATTTGTTACAAGTTCATTCCCGATGCAACAATTATCCTATTCTTAACAATGAAAAGTAAATTGTTTAAATCTAAACACAATGACCACCTGTCATCATTGGAAATATCAATAAATCAATGATGTAACTGCTCATTGTAACACTTACAATAATTATATTTATGTGGCAACTCACTTCTTTTACTAGCATAAAATGTAGGGGAGTCCCAAAGACGTCCTTTAAATTGAATTTATGTTATGAGTAACTCACTCGCTTAAGAAATATAGGTAATCATTGCATCTATATAAATCTAAACATGGAATGGAAACGTCAAGTCTTCAGGACCTAATTAACGTATACTCCTACATAATTGAAGTAAACAATAAACTCCTTTGAATAGCCAGCACGTGAGGCAGTGACTGATAAACAATGAAAGTTCTAGCAACAGATGGGTGTAATAGCAGGAAACACGAGGAGGCACGTGGAGTAATAAACACTAATAATCAACACATACTTAGTTGGTACAGAATGAATTTGCAACCTTGTACTGCGTTTAATACAAAGACGTGTTTTAATTACGATGACTACAAAGTACTAAGGACCGCTTGCACCACAGCAAACGCTTAATATATTTAAAAAATGTGAATCAGAAAGAGATTTTAAAAATATTAAACAAATAGAAAGAGATTTTAAAAATATTAAACAAATTGAACGCTTTGGGGTGCAAATTGGCCTAACTTATAATTGAAGTCTGATTTTAATTTTGAAGTCAAGACTCGATAGAAGACGGCTAAGCTAAAACAAAACGTAGCCGAACTCAAACCAGAATCACTGGCGGCAAAAGAATTCTTCCAATAATTTGCTTGGTGTTTTCAAAGCTACAAGGATGCTGGTACTGTGGCGAAAAAACGGTGTAAAAAAAGCGCAACACCCCTTCACCATTTTAAGAAGATCGTTTTATATGTTGACTTTTTACTTAAACTGCAACGCGACCAGCATACGCATATCGATTTGTACACAGAGCTTTTGAAATACAGTAACTTTTTATTGTAAAAAAAAATCTCGTTTCAGCAACAAAAAAAAAATACTTATAAAAATTGTATAAACACCATTCAAGATCTCCAAAAGGCATGTTAATATTTAAATGTTGCATAATCACACAATCATTTGCAAAACAAATAAATATTATTTAGCAAGAACTGTCCTTTCGCTGCGCCCAGTATGGTCACCGTACGAAATCGTAAGTACCGCGACGTTTATCGTAGTGGGGTGGTTATATCAATGGTCATTATAAACCTTATGCTTTTGATATAAAGTTGAAAATAAAAGGTATTTTGTTAATCTGATGGCTGTAGGTTTTATAACACGACGTAACACGAAGGTCTGAAGTAATTATGAACGTTGAACTCTAATTAGGGTTCCGTACCCAAAGGGTAAAAACGGAACCCTATTACTAAGACTTCACTGTCTGTCCGTCTGTTCATCTCATGAACCGTGACAGCTAGACAGTTGAAATTTTCACAGATGATGTATTTCTGTTGCCGCCATAACAACAAATACTAAAAACCGAATAAAATTAATATTTAAGGGGGGCTCCCATACAACAAACGTGATTTTTTTATAATAATTGTACGGAACCCTTCGTGCGCGAGTCCGACTCGCACTTGGCCGGTTTTTTTTTTTTTTTGCTAATATTTCCCGGTTTAATAATGCTTAATTAGTTAGTATGCTATTAATTGCCTATGCAATGTAATCTATGAAGCTGATGTCGATTGCAAGTAGGTAGGTAATGGTTTTTAATTTAAGCGCGAAAGGACCCGGGCATAATGTGTCTAGCTGGGTCGCAGGCCTCTAAAGGTGGGACTGGGATTGGGCTGTATTCCCCCTCGCAGGCCCAGTGCGAGACGATGGATGACCCATGATTACCATTTTTTAATCTATGACATGGCCGGCTTAGTCACAATGTTTTTGTTCACTGTATAAGAACGTCATATCACGGTAATTATGGTCGTTGCTGAAACTACTTTTCATTTGCAAAACGACAGGCTCGTTAAATCTTTGTGAGCGATGGCCATTGTCAATATTGATTACTGATTAGCATACGACATTGAGTTGTTTGTCAGTTGTCACACACAATAGTAAAGTGATGTAACGGTTTACCAAATAATTAGACATCTCATGAGACAGGTCTTTTTTTAAATACACAAAGTAACTCAGATTTCCCATAAGAATAACAAGTGAGTTTCAATATGTATACTTGGCCAAATGTTTTTCACATGGTGATAATTTAACTATGACGTTTTTAGCTAGTCTTCTCAAATATTGATTTTGACACGAGAAAATCAATTGTTATCATAATCACCTATTTCAATCTTGGTGCTAATTTGAAAACCACACTGTTTATCTAACTTATTGAAACCATGTATCAAATTAGCTGACATAACTTTGGCATTTGTTACAAATAGACTAGTAACAGGCACTTTTGAACTGTCAAAAACCAAAATATGAAGGTTTAGTTAGCTACAAGGCATAATAAACCGTGAAGGTACTGTAGGTGTCGATGGACTCATTAGGATTACGCACTTTTAAACAAACAATAAAAAATTAAGACTTAAACCCTAATAAATCTATCACTAAAGTCCAAGAAATAACCTGAAAAAATGTAAAAGAAAAAAACTTACATGTTTGATGTTAAAATGCAGGATGCTCTCGATGTAACTCGGCAGCTGGTTGACGACAGTGAAGTAACCGAAGACCGAGGCTCCATGCGTAATGATGATGGCCCATACTGGTGGAGACATCAGCATCTTCTTCCATGGCACTGGCATGTGCTGCGGGAGAGGAAGAGATTTCATTGTGAAAATGAGTTTAGTAAAGTAGGTAAAACCAGCGCAACCTGAACCTAAAAGACTCATCGTTTTGTAATACACAGAAAAAGAGCATGAAATGTAAGAGCCATAAATGGATACATGTACGTGACGCCTATAAAATTGCTAGGAATTTAATAAAATATTCTTTATTTTACACCAAAAATCGATACAGCTATCGACCTTAGCATTAGACGACAAGGTAAAGCATTAAGAAATATCATTGTGATGATTAAGGAAACATGGAGGAAAGAAAAGGGGTATTATCAGGTGATTACATAAGCATTTCCTTCTGCACATGCGTTAATTACCTATATATGCGCAAGCGACAACATTACCTACAATAATATTGAAATTTATACATTTTTCCGTGAATAATCAATTTTCCATGTTTCTAATTCTCAGAATTGAATCAGATTATGTATGCACTTGCTTATCATTCAGAGTTGAGTCAACTGACTAGCTATGATGTCATTATTCCTGCACTTCTCTAACATTCCCCCCTCCCCCCCGCTCGCCCCCTTTTACATGGGACTGAAACGACAGAGCACCAACCAGACTTCGTTACAGCGTTTTTTTAAGCATACATTTGGCTCAGAAACATCAGAAGCAATTAATATGGCGTGTTTGAAACCTTTATGCAGACCAGAATTTATTTTTGCCCAAAACTAGTCAAGTTTCTTTCTAATTACAATCAACATAAAACCAGAAACACCATGTATGGAGGAACTAGCATTGTGCTTGCCAATTGGCACTGCACCTACTCTTTTACTGGCAATTCGCCAAGGAAATACTTGTGATAATGACTGTGTAACAGTAGTTGCATACATACTTTTACATGAAATAATAATGTATTGCTAGAAGATCTTCGAGTATAGTACTTTAATCTAATCTCTATACGACTCCTTTGCTATCCGACCCTACTTTCTTATTTATACGTCATAATAATATCATCGCGCCTTCGCTTTGCTTTGACCACCCACCTTAACCGCCAAAATACCCGGAAGGCAGAGCAGTGTACAGGGTGTAAAAGGCCAAATCACGAAGCCGTCAGCCAAGCATTCTGTACATCAAACTAGGTAACTTTACGCAAAAATTATTGCTGAGAAACTACTTTTTTTTTGGGGCGAAAAAACATGTTGTGGTAGAACTCAATGTAGCGCACTCAAAACATTGTGCTGATGGATGGATTGAATAGTACGTAGGTCGTGGACGTGTTCAAAGTAAAAATATTACATCAAAAACTTGTATTTAAAAAAAAAAACTTGTAAAAAAGTTGGAACTTTGACCCCCATATCTCCGTAACTAGAAGGTTCCCAGGTATGGTGTAGAACAAAAAAATGATCGCAATGACGGACGAGGAGAACAAGTGCCTTTCGGCTTCGTTAAGAGATGTTTTACACCCTTTAAATATCTATTAATACACCCACATTTCACCAGTTATGTTGAAATAGGGAGACAAGGCTATTGCCATTAACTGGATGAAAGTTCTGCCTGCGTACTGAGAAAATCCAATAACACTACCCGATCTGAAAATCGAACCTAGAACCTCATGTTCAAGGCCAACGAGGCAGTATTATCCAACTTCTCTACAATAAAAGGGCGAATGCCACATCCATAGAAATACGACGCCTACAATCAACATATTACGTAGCCGTACTCGCAGTTCTCAGAATAGCAAGGAATTTACTCCGTAAGGAAAAAACGTAAGTCAGCCATTATTACGACGACGACGACGACGGTGTAATGTGCAGTGGAATTTTAATTAAAAATAACATAAATCTCAGCATTACGTACAATTCCGAATGCTGTAATGAAGCCTATTAAAATGTTAGTTGAACGGGCTGAAATTATGTGCGGAGTTTTTTAATCAGCGTCGTTATTCTTAGTCACATTTCAAACTAATAAATTCGATGTGACAAGTCACATGACATGAATAATAAACTACAAAATACAGAGTTTTTTTTGTAGTACATCTGTTAACATGTCAAGAACGCAACACACATCCTGGCTAAAACAAAAAAAGACTTACAACGCGGAAGAATAATAGGACTTGTCTCAATTAAATTGAGACACATGGTCGACCTATTTTAATTGTCAGTCAACGAAGGCAGGAAAAATTCAAAAACGTTTCCGTTAGGTTAGGATTAATAAAGACTTTATGAAAAGATGTTCCTAAAATTATGTATAATTTTTCTGCCAATACTTTAGAATAATTATGCCCGCGAGTGTACTTACTCATTTTTTTTACCAAAATATGACCACAAAGTTGATGTCATATTGTGGTTTTGTACTTTTGTTGCTGATAAAGTGTAAGTCAGTTTTACAAATATTATTATTATTGACCATACTCCAAAACAATTGTTTTCTGTTATTAGTGTTTATGTTTACAGTCAGCCAGTACTGAATGCCTAATTGTTGTAATTTTTTTGTTTCTGTTTCAGTTGAATAGCATGATTATCTTTATTGTACATTCAAGTACACAACAGTCGGAATACGCAATCATCGGTGTGTATTTCTTTCTCATTTTGGTATTAGTGGAATGTTTGGTTTTCATTGACGCATAGCGACACCTCTAATAACTAAAACTTCAATATTATACAGGGTTAGTTTTCAATGCTTCAATATTATACAGGGTTAGTTTTCAATGCTTCAATATTATACAGGGTTAGTTTTCAATGCTTCAATATTATACAGGGTTAGTTTTCAATGACCAGCCATAATTTAAAATTAAGATCTAGATATCAAACCAATAATGCATTTTAAATATTATTGTCAAAAAATATAAAATAAAATAATAGCATTCATTTGAAAATGTCCTCAAAATATCCAAATATTCTAAACCTAGTGGGAATCAATGCACGAATCATTCCCCCTGCGTCGAATCCCTTTAAGTCGACTTGTGATTTTTCTTGGTTTTGATGTACTGTCTTTTGTTTCGCCTCGACATAGCTGTCACAGAGTACAGTCACATTTAAAACGAAATACGGCTTTTTAATTAATAAAGTTATTTTGCTCATCCGGTTATCCGTATTAGCCGTGTGGTATCCGGCAGAGTAGAATAGAACCAACCCATTACACTCACGGGTGTCGTATAAGGCGACTAATGTCTGAGGCAAAACACCTTGCGCCTCCGTAGACCAGAGAATGGGCAGCAGCGTTTTCTGTTAGTCTTTCATCACTGCGATCTCCAATCCGCCTGCCAAGCGTGGAGATTACGGCAAATTCCTCCCATCATGGGAGAGGCTTATGTCCAGCAGTGGACGTTATGGGCTGATGTTGTTGTTGTTGTGGTTATCCGTATTTTAAATAATACATTGATAACCCACCAAAAAGTACTAGGCTAGCATAAGTTCAAGGAGTTGTGTATTTTTACGTTCCTGGTATCTGAGTAGGTGTAGGTAACTACTTACTGTTTAATATTGTTACAGTTAACTTGTGATTCAAATACCATCTTCAATTCCTGCTAGCCTAGTACTTTTGTTGGCTGGATCGCTGCACGAATTGCAGCAGATGCTGGATGGCCTAGTTGATTATTCAATACGCATTGGTCTCAGGGTGCAACCACGCTCTGCTACCATGTAGAAATATTGGTAGAAGTTCCACCGGCTGTCGACGACGAGTCCTAGGTACTTCAAAGTCGACTCGACGCCGATGGATACCCCTTCTACCATCAGTAAGGATCCCGGCGGTGGCGCATTCCCAGGCCCATGAAAGCACATGGCCTCGGACTTTGGCAATGCCAGAATATAACAACTTGAAGAGGGACACTAACAGAAGAATTCAGCTGCGCTGGGCAGCTGGGCATTTGGAAAACTTCTTCGGGTCTTCTCGTCACGTAATCCACAGAGCCTAAAGAGTAAAGTCTTAAACCAGTACGTCCTGCCTGTTATGACTTACGGGGCCAGAATGTGAGCACTCACGGCTCGGCTGGTCCATACATTCAAGGTCGTTCGGCGAGCTATGGAACAGGCTCCATAAGAGTCCATTGGAGTCTCACTGAGGGATCGCATTTGGAACGAGGTGATCTGTCACAGAACCAGAGTTGTCAACATAGCTCACAGAATACTCACAGAATTTGACGACCCGAATGGCGCAGCGGTAGTGAGGCTGCCTTACGTTCTTAGGGTCCCGGGTTCGAATCCCGGTCGGAGCAAATGTTTGTGTGATGAGCATGGACATTTGTTTCCGAGTCATGGATGTTTATATGTATAATAAGTATGTATTTACAAACAAAAAGTATCTATGTAGTATATCAACTATCTGGTGTCCACGACACAAGCCTCGTTGCTTAGTGTGGCACTAGATGGCGCTGTGTGTAATGTCCAGCAACAATTATTATTATTATTATTTATTATTAATAAGTAAGCTGAAGTGGCAATGGACCGGCCATATAACCGATAAACATTGGGATACACGTGTAGTTGAGTGGAGAACGCGAATCGGCAAGCGTATAAAAGTGGGAATGCCCTCAGGCTGGCTGGCAGGGTGGCTGGTAGCAAATGGATGAGAGTTGCTGAGAATCGAGTTGAATGCCGTGCGATTGAGGAGGCCTATGTCCAGCAGTGGACTGCTTTAGGCTGATGATGTAGTACTTTTGTTAGGGTAAAGAATTTAAGCGCAACGTGTCGCAAACAGAAACCTTAACCTTTATTTCAATTATGTACAATATGTAGGTAGACCACAGAACATGAGGTAGACTCCCTTGAATGTATGCAAGCCTAGTACTTTGGTCGCCAAAAAGAAGATTTCAGTCAATACATATTAGTTACTAATTAGATAAATTAATTTAGAATAGCCTTGTTGTCTCCTAAAATATTAAATGTATAATTTGTTTAAAATAAATATAATTTTATTTGCAAATAAAAGCGTTTCACTTTTTGTTGTATGTGTACTTTTCCAATCTCGTGGTCAAGCGTAAACTTTTTAAAACAGATGTCATTTGTTTCACGAGTCGACGTAAAGGGATTCGACGCAGGGGGAATGATTCCAATGCACTTGTGTGCATGCATGCGCCGGCAAATTTTGCTACCTATCTAGGTTGTTGAACTGAATTGTTCTATTGCAATATCCACACGTTCGCTTTTTGGTGCTGGACAGGAATGAAATTTTATTTAAAAAACTGTTGTTTTTTTTTTTGGCATTGTATCGAAAATATTATCGATTTTAAACCATCTCTGAAAATTTGATCGGTCATTGAAAACTAACCCTGTATATTAACACTGTCACGAGCTGAGAAAGCATTTCTGAATTGAATGTGCCAAAATACCTAATTGCAACGTATTCTTTGCCAAATATCAAATTAAATAGGGACACGTTCAAGACAGAAAGAAGCAGATATGAACTTAGTTTCGAATTTTACTTCAGTCATTTCACCATCTGGAAACACAGGCGAGAGCAGATTTTCAGCGACGGAAAAAGATATACATACTGAAAGATATAAATAGTTTTGGTGTCGCGAAGTAATAATTTCACGTGATCTCACAAGTATTTAGTGTCAACAAGCAGAACACAAAACATTTATAAAGTTTACACACCTGTGCAATCATGGCAAATCTGGTCAAAATGTTGGGAGTCACCGTGACGTGAAATCAGCTTGACAGCCGATCAAAAAGAGCTGTCCATGTATTACAAGCGAATACGCAACGCAATGTCGACTCGTCCGAACCGAAACGAGGCGAATAGTCTTAGTGAGAGATGATGATGAATTGATGATGAATGAAAATTCATCATCATCTTCCTCCCTTTGTCCTATGAGCTATGTTTCTTGCTGGGTTTTTATGTGCCATTCTCCCCTTACCAACCTTACGGTTGGTTATGATTGCCGCTATTGCCGTCTTTTTACTTTTATTACAATGAACACGAAGCTTTTTTTTGACCGGCTCGACTCAAGCCGACACATATAGGGTGTAAAACACCTCTTAACGAAGCCGAAAGGCACTTGTTCTCCTCGTCATTGCGATCATTTTTTTTTCTACACCATACCTGGGAACCTTCTAGTGGGTCGGGGGCTTTCGGGACCAGGACCACGGTCCCGAATTCCCCCTAAATATTTTTAAGTGGTATTTTAGGACCACAAGAAAACAAAACCAAGTTATGTCTTGGGAAAATACGGTCAACCAAACATATTTCGTATTGAGTCGTTCATCGTCTGGTCCCACATGGGCCGTATATGGGGGGACCAGACGATGAACGACTTTGGGACGAGGTGATGATATTGGGGGTCAGAGTTCCAACTTTTTGACAAGTTTTTTTTTTAATACCAGTTTTTAATGAAAGATTTTTACTTTAAACACCTCTACGACCCCTGTACTATTCAATCCATCCCTCAGCACAATGTTTTGAGTGCGTTACATTGAGTTCTACCACAAAACATGATTTTTCACCCCAAAAAAAAAAGTCGTTTCCCAGCAATAATTCTTGCGTAAAGTTACTTAGTTTGATGTACAGTATGCTTGGTTGACGGCTTCGTGATGAGGTCTTTTACACCCTGAATTCCACGTCGACAAGTATGGATGGTCACTTCCTAAAACACCTCGGCTCTGACGTGTTTGAGCGGCGTTCAATTAAATTCCGGCTTTTATGGAGCTGTTCACACATTCTTGACTACTACAGCTACGTACAATACGTACATCTATTGTTTCGTGCAAAAAGGAAGTGGGCGATTTTGTGGAATTACTGTGATTCATAGATAAGGTATTCTGATAGGTTTGTCAGATAAATAGGCTCATCATTCGCTTCGGTAGAGGAGGGACGATTACTTTGTTGCTAAGCTGTGGGGCAGACAAACCGAGCGATCGGCATTCGCCCTTAGTCTAGGTGGAGCGACGACCTACGCAGGGTGGCTGGTAGCAACAGAATGAGAGTTGCCTATAATCGAGTTGAATGGCGTGCGATTGGAGAGGCCTATGTCCAGCAGTGGACTGCTGTAGGCTGATAACGATGATGGGCAAGACAGTTTAAAATATTTAACAGTAAGACGCCTGTTTTCCTGGTGTAGTGGGCGAGCTTATAGACATCAACCGGGCACGGGCATTACGAAATCCCTTTTGGAAACAAACCATATCACAATCACTTCCAAAAAAACAACACCCATTAGAGCAAATTAAAATAGTGGGTGTTTAGTCTCAACGGACCGCTGTCAATTCATTTTGGTCCGTTCAGACGTAGACAAAAAATGTTTACGTCCGAACGGACCGGTGTCAAAAAAAACAAATGAATAAACAATAATAAGTTTAAAGGTACAGTCGCATACATTGTTGTTGTTTTCATTGCTCACGTATTGAAGCCTAAGGTCTGACTTGGCTAGTTATCAAAATAATTTAAAAAAAAAAAACATTCTATAAGAGCGTATAATACCCCTATGAAAGTTTGTATGAAATTTCTTCAATTTTGAAGTTAGAATTGTAAAAAATTGTAGATGAGCTCATGCATAGTTAGAAATAAAAGTATACTGTCACTTTTTCGAAACTTCAAAAATTACGGAGTTTCATACAACCTTTCATCCCCTATTTTACCCCCTTAAAGAATAGTACATTTTGATACAAGTGGAGGAAGTTTTATTGTATTCGAGGCGGAGAGCCGAGAACTGCAATAACAAATGTCCACGTGTATCAAACGTCGTTTTTCAATACACCTTTGAAGAAATAAAATAAAAAACTATAAATATTTTTGTCATTAATTATTAGGAAATTATGATTTAAATTTTCTTTTTTTTCCGCGCTTTGCTTTCGCCAAGCAAAAGAAAGAGAAGCAAAGGTATAAAGCCGCCAAACAGCCTATATGAAAAATAGAAAATTCAAATATGTTTGAGTTTAGAACACAAATAAATGTAAATAGATCCACCCCAAAAAAGTACTAGGCTGGCATGAGTTCAAGGTGGTATTTATTTTAGGGATCGGTCATGTACCCCAAAAAGTACTTAGCTTAGGTACCCGAAAAAGTACTAGGCTGGCATGAGTTCAAGGCACTCAGACCCACCGTACCCCTGGCCGTACCCCTGGTAGTACGGTGGGTGTTTTAAAGTTAAACGCTACATACACGCTATAGTGTTGTAAAGTTGTAACTCTAGTTAAAACCACTTCTGACCCCCTAGTAGCAAGACTTTTCGCGATATAAGCAAATTTAGAACCTGCTACGACTCCATGACGCGTGCTTGCTTCGCGAAAACTTCGTAAATAACACTCTTTGACTTCTGTCCCCAAAGTGCCGGGCCTCCACCGGCCTCCTTCCGGCCTACGGCCCGGTTCCCATGCTGCCCATAAAGGATTAAAAAATACAACACTATTACGTGGTGGTATCGTTTAACTTTAAAAAACCCACCGTACCATCAGGGGTACGCCCAGGCGTACGGTGGGTATCCAGTTCAAGGTGGGAATTATTTTAAGAATCGGTCTACTAGTAATGAATACAATTATAACATTTAGATACCATCTTGGATTCATGCTTGCCTAGTAACATTTCATTTTATTTTTTTAACTTTTGCAGCCGAATGTACTTGATGAAGTTTATTCATTTGTTTTTATTGACACCGGTCCTTTCGGACGTAGACATTTTTTGTCTACGTCGGAACGGACCGCGGTCCATTCGATTTGGTCCGTTCAGACTAAATACCCAAAATAGTCACAACAAAGTCCAAACACTGACTAGTGTATTCACTCCTAAAAAGAAAACACCATGAGAGCAAATTAAAATAGTCACAACAAAGTCCGAATAAAACAATGAGTTTACCAGATAATTTAATACACTGACTAGTGTATTCACTTTCAAAAAACCGGCTAAGAGCGTGTCGGGCCACGCTCAGTGTAGGGTTCCGTAGTTTCCCGTCCGTCACAATAAGTGTTCCCACTTATGAGTTTAAAGGTGGGTATCCATTATGTAAAAATGCTTGCATATACGAATATACTACAAACTTAGTCCAGAAATTATTTTGTACAACTTTTTGTCTTTTTTGTACAAAAATGTTGTTTCCATCAAGTTCAAAATGATTTTCCTAGAAAGTCCTTATAAAGTTCTACTTTTCAGATTTTTTTCATATTTTCTAAACTTATGGTTCAAAAGTTAGAGGGGGGGACACATTGTTTTTTACTTTTGGAGCGATTATTTCCGAAATTATTGGCATTATCCAAACATGATTTTAGAAAACCCCTATTCATTTTTAAATACCTTTCCAACAATATATCACACGTTAGGGTTGAAATAAAAAAAAAAAACACTTTTCACTTTACATATAGGGGGGCTACCCTAATAAAACATTTTTTTCCAATTTTTATTTTACCACTTTGTCGGCGTGATTGATATACATATTGGTACCAAATTTCAGCTTTCTAGTGCTAACGGTCACAGAGATTAAGCGAGGACGGACGGACAGACATGGCGAAACTATAAGGGTTCCTAGTTGACTACGGAACCCTAAAAAAAAACACCCATTAGAGCAAATTAAAATATTGACAACAAAGTCCAAATAAAACAATGAGTTTACCAGTTTAATACACTGACAGTGTATTCTCTTTAAAAAAAACAACACCCAGCAAATTAAAATATTCAAAACAAAGTCCAAATAAAACAATGAGTTTACCAGATAATTTAATACACTAGTCTCCCAATACCAATTATACATTAATTATATTAATGATAAGCCTTGGAGTGACTTGAGCACAGTTTGCCAATGATTTATTTGGATGCGTAATTTTTACTATGTTCATCGAATTTTAATTCGAAACCTCGAGTCTTGCCAAAAAAACCCTCGGTGTGGTCGATAAGGGTTATAAATCATTTGAGGGTTTTCCTCAAAATGCATTTGATGTTTCCATGCAGGTTTGGCCGTGAAAGAAAAAAAATATGTTTGTGTACGGACATGCAGGAAATTAAGTGTTACGGGCGCGGGCGACTTGATAAGCCAGGATATTCAGAAGATATTGATAATTTCAAAAAATGTTTTAACGATAGGAACAAAACTGCTGAAACAGACTATTAAGGGCACTTCAGATCTTAATATTTTGTATTCGGACCCAGATTCCGTTGAAGACTATTTATTAACCAAATCAGAACAACAAGTCGGTCATTGAAGCCTCCTTTTAAGCAAAGAAAAAGCCTGTATTAGGAGACTCCGCTCATTCATAGCTAGGCTAGACTAGGTAGTAATTAGAATACTGCTATAAACACTTACTCCTTTGCTATTGTTGTCTTGAGGCAGCGCCTTCATGAGGAAGTTCCTCTCAGTCTCCGATATGCGAGGGTGTTGGCCTGGCGTGTCGTACACCACCGCGAACCATGCCACTGACCACATCACGCCGATTATACCTGTGGGGATAACCAGGGTTAGCGTGTGAAGGAATTAGGAATTGTCTGTTGTATGGGACAGTTGATAGGTACTCGTAATTTTTTTGCGATTGCGATGTGGGTCCCATGAAGAAAGATGTTCAGTTGTTGAACTATGCACCCTTAAAACATCACCACCTGCCTAGTCTTTTCCCAACTATGTTGCAGTCGTCTTACCGGATGCATCTGAATACCAGTTTTTTACTGTGGCGTGGAGGTCAGAACCTCCACAACACAGTTAGTACTGGATAATATACCCCCCTTGGTAAGACAGTTTGTCAGACTTTCTTCCAGTAACGACTGGCAAAGATCTACAAATGTCAGCCGCTTTTATTTAAATGTTTTTCTATCATCTTTGTCTGCCAACGAGCTATGGAATGAAGTATACTGGGTGTCAAACTTACGGACCGCGTCAGAAACTCCATACTTCGCTCCAAAACCCAAATACAGCCTTACAGCTGCTAGGTTGAAGTGGAACTGGGCTGGTCACATCTGCCGCATGTCGGAGGAGCAATGGGAAAAATTGCCACTCAGTGGATACCATGTAGCAGGAAACGACAACGCGGCAGGCCCAGAAGGAGATGGCGGGATGAGCTAGACTCTTTCGCAAAGGATTGGCCTACAATGGCACTAGATCGTGAAATGTGGAAGGAGGGAAGGGAGGCCTTCGATTTGCCCTGCAGTGGGACAATATAGGCTTATAATAATAAAAATAATCATCTTTGTCAGTCGTAGGAAGGTAACCTTCAGCCACTTCTGAAGCAAAATTCTAACTGCTATTTCTATGTCCACTTTCCACCCACAACAAAAATGTAATAACATTACGTCCATTTTGATATCACCAGAAGCTTTCCCTAACACCTTTCAACATGATTACGACCTTGATACACGAGTCCACTTTAATAGCAAAGCTTGGAAAGCTCGAATATGATAATTTTACTGTACATAAATTGATATTGGATCTTTTATTACGTACTTGTGTTATAATGTGCATATGAAACACGTGTTTTGCAATTTTGATTTGAATTGTAATACAACTTGCACAGCTACTACTGCTACTAGCATACCAAAATGCTTATTGCTAGTAGGTACGATATGGAAATATGTAATCATGTTGTCATTCTCTGACCAAGGTCCATTAGTGTGATATTTTCTATGAGTGCACGCTTAGATAATATCACACTAATGGCCAGAATGAGCGAATTGCGGACCAGGCTTCTGAAATCGTACTCTGACAAATTTTATTCTGAAAGTGTCTGCTGCATTGATGCTGGATTGACCGAATCTTTACGCTGGTTCACAATTTGTTTCGTGGTTTTATTGATATTTACAAAGAACATGGATTGTAATTGGTTTCCTTGCACTATCTGTATTCTTGATTCCTTAGGTCTACTGACACTTGGCTTCAGTTTCAAAGGCCCTATATAGACTGAAAAACTACTCCTCCCATCTTCTCCTGAGCCTGTCGATGGTAATCTAAATTGAGTCGGCTCAGAAATTAGAAAGATAGTAGACGAAGTATTTGTAACACATTACCAGTGAAGTAGAAAGCCGATTCCCATCCGAAGTGGGCGATCAGGAAGCCGCAGATCGGCATTGTCAACGCTGCTCCCAAGGATGATGCTGCAAGAGAAAAACTTATGTTAAGAATGGAATGTACATCCAACGCGGGATGGATTTGCAAATTAGTATCTTAAAACCGAATAAGGCCTAAAGAGAACTTTTATTTCCCCATTACCATTTCCTCTCATCGAGACGAGGCTTGTGTCCCAGCAGTGGAGAAATTATAAGAATGCCTTTGAATTTTTGGTTTTAGGAAGTGCCGGTTTCTTACGATCTTTTTCTTCACCGATTTGAGGGCTGTGATGATGTTATCAATTACAAAATAGCAAAGTGCCTGTCTGGGTTTGAACTCACGACCAACCCGAAGACGCGGTCGTTACCAGTACCACCTGTACCACTAGTCGTTAGACTAGTCGTTAGACTAGTCGTCGTAGTCGTCGTTAGGCTAGTCGTTAGACTAGTCGTCGTAGTCGTCGTTAGGCTAGTCGTTAGACTAGTGCTAAGACTATTACTTTTCGGTTCATAATCTCAAAAACAAATTCTGAATGTTACATCCTAACATTCAATGCGTTTTTGTTCGTTCATGTCATACGGGCTATGTATGTAAGTAGATACGACTATAACTTTATTTACATGGACCTAAAACGATAAACAAAAGCCAGTTTACATAGGAGTGTGAATTTCCTATGCTTTAATCTAAGTTCGGTATGAGGACAATAAGATAGCGTTTATCTAGTTTAGTTTACAGTACAAACTGTTGGAATAGAGTAATAGACCATAACATGGAGTATTTGCTACTTTGATGCAATAATGGGATGAGTGTGTTAAGTGTAAAATGTCGTAACTACGCTAAGGCCTTGTTCATGGCTTGGGGTGAAGCGACTTGTGTTTCGTTTTCGCTCGTGACTTGAGATGCAGTCAAGCCGAGCGGACTTGAGAGCAAACAGTTGATTCTGCAAAAGCGGCCAGTTTAGGCCCCAAATCACAGCCAATCCACTAGACTAAACTGCACTTCAAGTCGCGTCATTATGATGCACCCGTTTTATATTCTAAGTCCCTAACCTAAGCCTAAGTCTCATCATCATCATCATCAGCCTATTAATGTTCCCACTGCTGGGACACAGGCCTCCCCGCTATGAGAGGGAATGGGCTATAATCCACCACGCAGGCCCAGTGCGAATTGGTAGATGTCACATGTCTTCGAATTTTTGGTTCTAGGACATACCGGTTTCCTCACGATGTTTTCCTTCGCCGTTTTGAGAGCAGTGGTGATGAAATAAATTACACAAAGTAATACGCCTGTCCGGGTTCGAACCCACGACTTACTGTTCGTAAGTCGGGGCCGCCACCACTGGGCCACCGCTGCTCAACAGGGCCACTGCTGCTCGGTCGAGGTAATCAACCACAAATAAATCGAAAATCGAATTCTTGGAAGTACTTGGTTCAGTCTTTCGAAAAGGTTCGTGGAAGTACCTACCTACCTAACCGTCACGTCACTACTTGTGACAAATAAAAACAAGACTCCGTGAACATGGTTATTAATAAAATAATGTTTGTTTGTCTGAAAAGGTAACAATAATACATTGAAATGTATAATTGGTCTTTAAGTTATTCTTATTAGTTTCTGTTCACTCATTGCCATTATATTGCAATATTCATTTGTTGCAAAGCAGCCTAAGTCTAAATAATTTGTTTATCCGCTGTCGTCGTGTGTCGCTTGAGCTGTAGCTCGTGACCAAGAGTTAAGAGGTGGATTGTCTGTCTGTTAAGTCAATGTTAATTGGAGCTAATAAAGTTAATGGTTTATTGCATGTGTTTAAGTGCACTATAGCAGCTTATCCGTTATAAAGCATTTCCACATGTCTTCGTTTTACAGCCCTCAACCTCAGGTCGTATCAGATATGATGAGATTAGTTCCCACATCGAGAACCCAAGGATTATGTCGATGCGTTAATTTAATTTCAGAGGTTGTAAAAGAACTCACAACTGTACAATCAAATCTCATTCCTATTCTTTTATAATCAACTTCACCTTCGTCGTGTCAATGATTTTCAATATTTTTAAAGGACCCTAAGCACTACGAGGCCTTGACCACAACTAGCTGGCCGCTAAAGCTCCGACCAAGAACAAAGTTTGGTCGCACGACCCGGCCATTTTTGTGTCTTCGTGGCCGTGTAGTGCTCGAGGTGCCTAAACTAAGCTCGACCAGCACTCTGCCATATAATAGCGTTGGTAGTGGCTTAGAACAGGTCCCCCAAAGAAAAAACAGATGGTATAATGTGAAGTGCTAGATTGAGGAATGGAATATCTCCAACATTGACACTTTTCAGTGGCTCTTCTCACGGACAAACCTTCTCGAACTTTGTTTTCCATCATCACGAGACAGAGCTAGTTCAGTTTCAGCGCAAATTAAAGTTTATTTTTACTAGTAAGTGTAAACACTCCAAAGAGGTCAGTTCTTTTAAAACCAATCTTTCAAGAGACTATGCACATTCACCCAAATCTCTCAGCTATTTAAAGTCGGTTGAGTAATAGACAAATAGCAACAAAAATGGCTGCGTTTATTTAATCGTGAACTTGGCAATGGTCCAGAGTAGGTCACGTCGCGTTGCCAACCACGCCCCCTGATGTATATGACGTATATCATTGTAACTGTAGTAACGCTAACGAGTAACGACTGCAAGAAAGATTATTTTTAGTGTTGGAATGCATTAATGAATTAGTGGATCAACTGCGGTACGTCGAAGTATCAAATCTTTGACTCCTGTAACTTCAAATGACGGTAAAAATTGGACCGGCTGTGAACATTGTACATCCAGTAACTGGAATCCGGTGTCCGGAGTAGTATCCACATTTTGTCCGAACCTTTGATTCTGTCGCAATAATCTTGTGAGCTGCGTTTGAGAATACGGCCGTAAGCGAGGTACAAAACAATAGTAGTAGTATAGTTTTGACAGATACTTGCTGTTGCTAACTCTAACTAAGTTCACACTTCAGAGATGATGAGAACAATGAAGTCTGTGTTGTAATGTAACTATGGGAATGCGACTAGTATGTTGAAGGTACAGCCACTACTAGCCATGAGTAAGAAAATGTAAAAAAAAGCCATTTTATTTATATTAACGACTGCCAAAGATCTACAATGATACCAACGGATTAACATTTCTGAGGTACGGAGGAAATTCAGAAACACTTGTTTCACAAGACCTAAGCGCTAACTCATACGATAATGAATAAACATTCCTTATAATTAATGTAGGAATAGACAGTAAACTTTTCCTTGCTAGTCGCTTCGTAGGAAAATTTCTTGCTTTTATGAGGTCAACGCATCAGAATGACGTATCGACTGGTCTAGTTTAAGCTGCCAGGCTACTAACTGTTCAGCTTGCTAACTGAAATTCCCCTTTTAATAATAATAATAATTAAGTAATAATTTTCCTTCTTTATTATAAGTCAAAGAGAATTTAATAGGCTAGTTTCCACCATCAATTAATTGCAAATCGAAGTCCGTCAGTTAGAGTATTGGAAAATAATGGACACGTATTTTTGGTTTTTGTAAATCAATGAATAGATAAAACTCATCAAAACTCGAGAGTGGGGGCTCGTGACGTCACAACGCACTAAAAATTATAGCACGGCGTGACGTATTGAGAATTTTAAAAGCGTCGTAACTTCGTCAATTTTGATTTAAGTAGGTACGTAACAAAAGAAAAAATAAGTGTTAAATAGTTCTTGATAATCTAACTGACAGACTAATTAGATTTTTTCAGGACACAAGCCTATTGTCAATATCTAAGGAGAGCTACAGATATGTTCAGATCGGAATGATTTGAATTTTGACCATCGAGGGGCAAAATCTATCAGTATCTGAATATTATGAAGTAATTACTTCGTTCGTTGTTGTCGTGGTACGGGCATGTGATGCGGAGGACTGGGGAAAATGTTGTGAGGAAAGTTTTGAGTACCTATGAATGTGGATGGGTAATATGGGTATATAAGAGTAGAGGAAGACCAAAGAAAAGATGGATAGACTGTGTAAGTAAAGGATGATATGACAAGAAAGGAGGTGTCTGATGAACTGACGAGGACGAGTAAAAGAGAAGTATGGACGAAGACATGCTGCACTGGCCCCAAATGAATTGGGATAAGGGTTTGACAATGATGATACTTGTTGTTGATCAAATGATGATACTTGTTGTTGATCAAATGATGATACTTGTTGTTGATCAAATGATGATACTTGTTGTTGATCAAATGATGATACTTGTTGTTGATCAAATGATGATACTTGTTGTTGATCAAATGCTACCGAATGCAATGCGCCGCAGCCCGAACATGTGTGTAACAAATACAACTAATACAAGAGGCGACAGGCGGAGGTTTGGCGCAGGCGGTGGCGTGGCCCCGGCGCAGCGCAGAACAGGCGCGCTAACGCTGTCGGAAAGGCGAGGCGCGGGCGTACACAGGGATGCATTTGGGGAATTTTAGTGTTTAATAGTTATTTATGCAACTGTTGTATAATGAGGGGTATTAAAACACGAATGTGGGTTTATCACACGAGGCGAAGCCGAGTGTGATAAAAGTATCACATGAGTGTTTTAATACCTAATTATGTACAGTTGCATACAAGACTTTATCTACATCCATGATATGAATCCTCCATAAAAGGTTCTGAAACCTTATGGTGTTGCAGTGTTCTAAGAAGTCTATGTAAATTCATGGAAAGTTTAATTGCTTGTATTTACTACAAACAAACCGTGTATAGGTAGTAATATAATTATTTACATTTTGGATTGTTCAATTATCAAAATTCACAAAGCTTGTATCACTCATTTTTGTAAACAACAAAGTACATAATGCAATACTAATAATATCCAAATGTCGAACAAAAATGGCGGGATACGACGTGAAATCGAATTAACCTATAAGTTTTTTTTTTTATTACGGCGCGGCGGCGCTGTGGTAGTGAATCGCACGTGCTAGACGTTCGATTCACTACCACATTCGATGTTATTTTTTTAAAACGAGTTGCATAATGAAATTAAGTACAACATTATAACACCCGTTTGGGTGTTATAATGGTTATTATGACACTGGCTGTTTTAATGTTGGCCATAAGCTAACTGTTTCAGATACCTATAAAGAGGATTTATAGCATGGGTGTAGATAAAATTCTATATCGTCACGCATTTTCGCCGTCTAGTTCACCCTTGTGTTCACTGTCGACATGCCACTGCTAACTGCAGGTGCGCCGAGGGCGAGGAAGTGGCGCCCGCACCACGCCCGCGCCGCGCCGTCTCAGTATATCCCGCGCCTCACCTCTTCTATACATTTTGTATGAAATTTCAGCTCGCCCGATCTCGCCCGACGCTTCTTGTATTTGTCCCGCGCCCAAGTAATAGGGAAGTATTTGTGTTCTTTATACGCTGATTGATATAGATGATGCATCAGACAGCTAGCATATTATCTAAATTTTATAGAGTTTTGTAACAGGAAATAATACCATTTTCTACGCCACATTTCATAGCCTTTACTGAATTTACTACCCATAAAATTTAAACCACTTACTGCGATTTCTACTGCAAGTAAAATTATTCAAAAGGCCGACTTGGTATAGTCAACAAAAGTATGTGGTAGGTATTCAATCATCATCTGCCTCAATCTGCCTTGCCTTCCCAACTATGTTGGTGTCGGCTTCTAGTCTAATTGGATGCAGCTGAATACCAGTATTTTACATGGAGCGACTGCCTATCTCACCTCCACAACCCAGTTAGTACTGAGTGGGTTATACGACACCCCTGGCCCTAGGTAAGACTGGTTGTCAGACTTTCAGGTCACTGACTACCTGTAACGACTGTCAAAGATCTACAAGTGACAGCCGGGACCAAAGACTTGGTGCTTTCTGAGGCTCAGAGGAATCTCGGTCTGTAATGACTGGTCACCCATCCACGG
Organism: Xestia xanthographa; assembly: GCA_905147715.2. NCBI lineage: Eukaryota > Metazoa > Arthropoda > Insecta > Lepidoptera > Noctuidae > Xestia > Xestia xanthographa. The sequence continues at coordinate 5,509,807 of LR990660.1, read as the reverse complement.
ACCAACCTAAAGCACGGCTCAACCTAATGATAGACCCGACTGGCTGCTATTATTTAGCCCCGAGCTCTACCTACATAATATCATCATCATCAGCCTATTAATGTTCCCACTTGTGGGACACAGCCTACATATAAAGGATGTAATAGACCCCTAACGAAGCCGAAAGGCACTTTGTTCTCCAAAAAAACTGAATAGGTATTATGATGAAAGAACTTTTTTCAAAGAAACTAAAGAGATCCCGTATCTTTAAAAAAAGATGTTTTACTTATCATTCTTTAAAATTTTCAATTTAGATCCATTACGATACTATTCCACGTTATATCATTATTCTAATAAATCTCTATCTGAACCGATAATTAAATATTTTCCAATGGCAACATTGTAAACTGGTTTAATATCGAAAGTTCATGGCGCAAGGTGCTATAAAACATATAATTATGCTCAAAGCCTGCAGTTTTCCTCCAAAATGCCTAGACCCAGTTGATAAAGGACGTGACGAAGGGCGCTGTGTCGTGACTAGGTTCAAAAATAATTACCAGGTACGATTACGACCGGATGTACAGTTACGAGCACTAATTTGTTGACGAATAGCAAGTTTTTAAATTGATTTTGTCCTTCTGTATTCATTGAATATTATTGTTAGGTATGTACCTACCCAAAGGGTGTAAAACACCTCAACGAAGCCGAAAGACACTTGTTCTCCTCGTCATTGCGATCATTTTTTTGTTCTACACCATACCTGGGAACCTTCTAGTTACGGAGATATTGGGGGTCAAAGTTTCCAACTTATTGACAAGTTTTTTTTTTAATAAGTAAGTACTTACAAGTTTTTAATGGAAGATTTGCGGGGCTCCGTCGACCGACCCTCCCTTAACTGAGCCACGGGCCCACGGTGAGTGGTATAGGATACTACTAGGACTTGGGGCACCCCGACGTTAGGTTAGTTAGGATACGTCCACGACCGAACGAAAAATTAAAGCTCTCTTTCTCTGTCCTACTTTGCTGTGCCCTTACAGGCTCCATATTTATGTATCTAGCTTTAAGCCCTTTGTAACACCTTTTATACAATACGAAATGCAAAATAAATGAATATGAATATGATTTGGGAAGTATTGCTGTCTCGCTCACTTTCTTTTTGTCAAAAAAAGATCCCAATCGACATTTTGAACCGAGCCGAGCGTTTTTTTAATACGAGGCACATTGGTAGATGGCATTCTGAAGATCCCGGCTAAGACCTGAACTATTATAATATTACAGTGCCTGAACTGAGCGAAGCATGGCACAAAAGAATGGGTGGAACAAAGCAGTCAATGATGATGGGGATACATATTCGTGCTCGTGACTGTACTCGAAAAGGGTTCCAAGCAAGTGAGTCGAAGTGAGGTAATCAACCACAAATAAATAGGATATAAGGTATGATTCTTGGAATACCTACTTGGTTCAGTCTTTCGAAAAGGTTCGTGGAAGTAAGTACCTACCTAGATGGTCAGAGGGTTTGACGTCACTCACTCACTACTGTGACCAATAAAAATAAAACCAAGTCCGAGATTATGGTTATTAATAAAATAATGTTTGTTTGTCTGAAAAGGCAACAATAATACGTTGAAATGCATAATTGGTCTTTAAGTTATTCTTATTAGTTTCTGTTCACTCATTGTCATTACATTGCAACATTCATTTGTTGCAAAGAAAAATAAAGCAAAAATATACTTATTCACGGAATAAGTAAGCTGGCAATTGGCCGGTCATATTGGCCGAGGACAGTGGTGGGTGGCCCAGTGGTGGCGGCCCCGACTTACGAACAGTAAGCGTGGGTTCGAACCCAGACAGGCGCATTACTTTGTGTAAGTAATTTATTTCATCACCACTGCTCTCAAAACGGTGAAGGAAAACATCGTGAGGAAACCGACATGTCCTAGAACCAAAAAAATTCGAAGACATGTGACATCTACCAATCCGCACTGGGCCTGCGTGGTGGATTATAGCTAGGGTTGCCATACGTCCCGTATATACGGGACTGTCACCGTATTTGATCATCCCGTCCCGTATTACTACTTGTCCCGTATTTGTCCCGTATTTCGACAAAATACGAAACAGGTTGTCGGTAGAGACCATTGAATCCATATTGATTTGTCATTACAATTTTAAAATGACATGCGCCCAGTTCTATGATTATATAAAAAAAGAAAAAGAATTTATTGCAAAAGTAAAATCAACTTCAAAATATGACTGGGCAAAAAAATAAATACCTGAGTAATTTTATGTTAATTAAAAATATAAAAAGTATGATTCAATAATTTTTGTTTAATTTATTTTACAGTTTTGATAAGTTTGAGATCAGAGGGAATCTGTTAGAAAATACATTTGTTTGTTTCTTCTCGCTATGTAGGAAGGTACACATGCGTGCTATGATAAGTAGGTATGGTGTAGTTGAAAAACCCCGTGTCGGTGTTGAATGTGTTATGTACGATTATGAGTTTTGGGTATCGGAAGAAAAAACGTCCCGTATTGGTTCCCAGAAGTTATGGCAACGCTAATTATAGCCCATTCCCTCTCATAGAGGGGAGGCCTGTGTCCCAGCAGTGCATTAATAGGCTGATGATGATGATTGGCCGTAGAACCGATGACCGTTGACGTGTTCTTGAATGGATATCGCGAATGGGGTAGATGCACACCAATCAATTGAGATACTTTTTAAGTGCTGTCAAAACGCGTTTCTCTCATAGATTTTGTATGGCAATAGCCAACTGTGACGTCACTGTTTATTCAACTCAATGACTCAACTATTTATTGATTTCAGGGCAACTATAAATCGAATTTGGCAATTAATTGAAAATAACTCAGGTTTTCAGGCACAAAATAAAGTGTTTTTTTTTAGAGATTGGTGTCTTGGAATTATTGTTTTATGGTGTCATCACATACAAATACTATCAGTTTTTTAACAATAACATTGTAATATTTGTAATCAAGACTATGACAACGTAAACTTTCAAAGAAACAAGTAAATCCCATTTTCTTCCAAACAAAAATAACTAAAATAATAGTTTTTGTAAAATGACCTCAACTAGCAGGTGTTAAGGTTCTTAGCAACTGCAATAGTGACTAGTCGAACTCTTGACCTGGTATTTACGAACAATGCGCGTAGTGGACCGATTCCATTTCATTCATAATCAGTTAGTAACAGCAGCGAAAGGGTGACCATGATTTACGAATTTTTCTAGAGACACTCCTATACTACTTTAAAAAAAAACCTGTCAACTGTAACGAAGTATGCGCCTTCTTGTTTTAGAAATTTCGAAAATAGTTTCTTTTACTATTTTTTTTTGCGCATGAATGAACGCCGAATTTGTGTCAATTAAAAATAAATTGGCATTTATAAAGCGTGTCACGTTTAATTTCACTTTTGGTTTTACAGTTACGCACTGAGCTTTTGTTCGGACAGTTAGAAAAAGTACTGTGACCATCTTTTTAACGTATTACGGTCACGGACAAACATATTTTTTTGCGTCTGTTGAATATTTGTCTCTCTCTAATAACTTTATCCAAAGTAAAACAAAATAACAATTATAAAATACTGTTCCTATTAGCCAATAAAATTAACAACAGCACGCATAAACAACTTCTCGACCTCTAACCTAAAACATTACCAATACAAAACTCAACGCAAATGCAAAATTTATTTTTGATTGCACTAGTGACTAGAGCGTCTATTCAGTACGTAATACATTAACAGTAATCGCTAATAATCAGTAAAGGAAGCTCTTGTCGAATCAAGTCAACAACAGATAAAGTTTTATTGCGAACTGACAAGTATATTTGATTTATAATATTTTATGAGTACGACCCATATTTTAGATAGACGATCGTTTGGAGTCGAGTCTATTCACTTGAGGACTGAATATTCCAATAAGTTTTGACGTTACGCTTATGCAAAGCAGTTAACTTACGGATTAGATCATTTTAATTACAAAATAGTTGACGTACGTACAATTTTTGATGTCAACCAAACAAATGGGCACATCCTGTTTGTTTGTGAAGTAGATTTAGTTTCAAGAAAAAAAACCTAAAAATTTGAATTCGCCCTCAGAATAAAGTAAAGCGATCGTTTAAACAGTTAAGGAAAAACATAAAACAAAAGATTTCCTCTAACTATATAATGTTCACAATAAACTTCATTGTTTTTATTATTATATTATTATCGTACTTATGTTCCGTGTGAATATTTTATTAATACAGCTAACACAAGGAAATGCATTACCTACATGTTTTGTTACCAAGGTTGCCGCAACCATGAATTAGTAAGCAGATAAGTGTAATTGCGCTTTTGATCAGAATCTAAGTCACGCTGGTGTAATTTCAGTATTTCTGCAAAACATTAAAACGGAACAAAGCAATTTAATCATAATTCCCACATTACAATTTTATTTTTGAAGACAAAATCTGCCATCTCAACTAACATCTGCTCGGAACTGATGCGGGCACATCAAAGGAAAATGTCATCTTAATTACATTCGGGAAAAGACTCGAACGCACATTCCTAACCTTGCCTACTATCATAGTCACCATAATCACCACGTGACCACACGTCCCGTACTAAAATAATACTAAGCCGCGCTTCTCGGAACTGGTTAACTGCAGCGTGGCAACGGTTGCGCAAGGTTAAATCGCGCGGTCAGCTTATAACGGCCAATCAGAGGGCGCCAATGCTGTGACGTCAACGACCACGCCTGCGCGCGCCTCCGCCGCCATATTGTCGCTTTCAAATGCACGCATCACTGCGAAATGTTTGCGCGGCGACACGGAGCGATAACAATCCGAGCCCTCTTTACGTATACGTTATTTTGTGATATCGATATCTGGCAAACGTCAGATGACGGCGGCAAACGGAGGCCGGTCAAGGCGGGCTGCTGGCAAGCTGTAATACAGATTTATGGAGCTTCGTTGAACTCTGCAATGCGCTAACGTCCTCCAGCAGTATTGTTTGTATTATTAATTGCAATAAACGATAATGTGTCCCTACACGAGACATTATTCAAGCAAGACATTTAGTACAAATCAATTAGGTATCACTTCTTGGAATTTCCACTTCAATGGAAATGTTTAGAGAATTATTTGAAGAACACTTACCCATCATGTTTGACATGAACTTCGATCTGTCCATTGGTGGGATCCATTTGGATGCCATTGGCAGGATAGCTGGCCATGTCGCTCCAAGAAGGAATCCTAGTAAGACTCTAACAGCTACGATCCACCCGAAGCCGAGTACCGCGGAGCCAGGAGTGAGGAGGGTAAGGATACTGGCTAGCAGAGTACTGTAGCCGAACACCCGCCTGGTGACGAAACAAAATGAACCATTAGATAGTTGCTGAAGGTTTAAAATTAAACTCGATAAATCGCTAAAAGCTGAAACATGAAGACTCATCAATAAATCTAATTCAATATAAATCATAATCATCATCAGTTAAAAACTGCGTGTCGTTATGACGGGCAATTCAATACGAGGCATGTTAAAAATCCAGCGCCCGTATGCGACGACGACGTCTCAAAAACTGACACGCGATTCGCGAACATTTCACGAATGATCGCACACACAACACCGCTCGGTTATACGATAACGTTCATAAATCGTGGCAAACTCGCATAATTATGTATACTGCGGCATTGTTTCGCGTGAATAATTCCCGACATCTCTTTTTTTTAAAGGAAACCATTCGCCATCATTGATTTGCCGACTTATTTTTTCACTCATCTTATAATATTACTACTGCTGGGACTTCGTCCTCCTGTGTAACAGGAGAGGAGAGAGGATTTATGGTTGCGCCAATTCTATCACCTCACCACGGAATCGCATTTTCCATACTCCTACGGGAGGGCTATCCCACGCGGGAGCATCGACAATGCGCTCGACACTTCGGTAGCACGCTATATCTTGCTCTAGCAAATGATGGTCCTGAGCGACGGAAAAGGATAGGAGCATGGAAAAATACAACCGTGCCGATAGATGGGGTTCTACCCGTGGGCTTTTATCCACCACGTGGACTCTAAGCAGGTTGCTGTGTCACCGATATTATTGAAGGTTATGTTCAGAGTCGAAAGCTTCTTGTCTCGTAAATAAAACCACGTTGGGATAACGACTATCAAAATAAAAACAGCCAAAAAACTTGATAAACTTGATTTCAGCATCCTCAATATATATTAAAACAATTATTCACTAACCGGTTCCCTAAGCCTGATCAAGTCAGCGAGTGCAGGCGCACCAGCAAATTAATTCAATAAGTAATATTCTTTATTGTATTAACTGTCGATAATCGGGCCGCAATTTTTATGTCTCGATTAAAATCGAAAAACGCGTTACGGTTGCTATCGTGACATTAACCCGTTTTTTTTTATGAGAGCATAGCACATATCGATTGCACATACTGCTACCGATATAAATGTAATTAATTTGCGAGTCATACACTGTTGTGAAATCATAGCTGTCACAGTAATTGTTAGTAATATAGCACCGTGGCCAACTGTTATATTATGATGAGTGATTATCATAGTTCAAATCGATGGCAAGGACCAAAAGTTTCAAGCCAATTAGCTTCATTGACTCTTCCTGACCCTTTAATTATAAGCGTCTAGAAAGTTCGACGCTAAATTATTCAGACACACAAATTACAAGACGCGTATAATTTAAAATAAAATAACGACTATACGCTTGATTGTATCGCGAAAAAAACACTAACGTCGAACTTGAATTATTGAACAAAATAAAATTTCGGAACCGGTCCCGATAAATGAGAAACGCATGGTCACTAATATTTCAAATTCGGAATGCAAAAGTGAGTGACGATAATGTTCGTGCTGGGAGCATACGGTCGCCGCCCTCTGCAATTCGAGACTTTTTTTTAATTCAACGTCCCTCGCCAGTACATCAGTGTTGCCAACAATGAATGACATAGTATTGAAAAAAAAAGTTGTTTACCATTGAGGGGCCAAGTTTTTTGTAGAGAACTGAGTAACCGACACAATGACAGCTATTATTTGCAAATTGGTCGGCATTCCACCGGAGATGAGCCTGGGATTGGCTGGGACGATGCAGTTATAGTTGCCAAATGCTCTTGATAATTCAGACTGGAATACGAACGGTCGCCTCGTATGAAAAACGTGACTTTCTCACGAGTCCGTTATTTTTAGGACTAGACGTAATAAAAAGATCGTGACAACTGAGCATATGAAAGTTAAACATTTTATTCATGCAAACATGTCTGGAACTCTGAACTGGACTACACTTCAATGATTTGCGTATTTTATTCAACCAGAAAAATGAACTAAGCCTAACGTAATTCACTGCTGTATTTAGGCTTCTCTACGCAACACCCAGTTTTCCGTATTCCTCTTGTCCCAGCCTCTTTGGCATTACAATGAAATAATGATACCTGTCTTGCACATCCCCAGCTGACAAACAACAATTATATCCTGGTATGTCGACATCAAACATAGTAAAAGTACTTTTAAAGAACTTGGCCCACTTATTCAATTCTAGGTAGTGCGAAAAACCTGTTTACCATTGCATTTGTAAGGAAACTAAGATAACGTTATTTGAGGACTTCGTGGTAATCGATCCGCGAGGTTAAGCCACATTACTGCAGTCTCGTGACTAGTTCTCGATAAGTCCATACCCGGACAGGCTGACGACGATCAGTTGAAGATATAGTTCCACCTCTTACGAATTTCGATGGGCGAAAGATGACACAAGCGAGAATGGAAGTTAAAGAACTGGACCCGCCATTTTAATCGATTCCTCTAAAGTGTAGACATGATTTCTTGACTCTGTGTGACAAGTTACAGAGCTGTGAAAAAAAAAACCTGAAGACCCTGACAGTGTCATTCTATCAGTTATAACGATGAAGGATACGTCAAAAAACTTAAGTTGCTGCTCTTGAAAACTCGTTCTAGAAACACGAAACGATTTGAAAACGCCACTTCTCTAGGCCCTCAGATTTCATAGACTACACTCCTTGGACAAAAGACTATGGTGATAGTTTTTGGTTCTTACCTAGCGCCAATGACTTCTGCTAGCCTGCCACCTGGCAGTTCTGTGAGCACATATCCCCAGAAGAAACAACCCAGAAGGTGGTTCTTCTGCTTAGTATCCCAGTGGTAACGAGTCTGCTCGATGTGTCCTGGGTGCTGCAAGAGAAAAATCTACATTTAAGATTACAGACTGAACTTAATTTTCTTAGAAACCACCTTGTCAACTGTATTTTAAGCCATTAATAACCCTTTGGGTCTTTGTCTAGCAATCTAGACAAAGACCCCGAAAAGACCTTTCAGGACCTCATTCTCAATGCGCCGTGTCAAATTGGTCTACTGGTGGGTAAATAAAATTGGTTATATCCTTAAATAACACCAGACTAATTCCTATGAAGCGTCATTACGATCCTATATCTAAAAATAAGTACAATTCTATTGTTACAGTGCGTGGTAACGAACAAAGGAAGTGACTATCAGTTCTGCGGTAATACGGGAATAACCCGGGCCTCGAACCATAGCGCGTTAGCGTCTCTACGCTTCTATAATTTTTTACATTACAACCATGAGTTTTACTTTAATCACAATGAAAGGAGCAAAAAACCAATATCAATGAAAAAATTCAATCGAGAAACCCAAGATTATTATAACTCAAATTAATTTCTGGAAATTTACTGAATCCAAGATAATCGTTCCTAAGAAAAGAAGTTGAAAACACCAATTATTTACTTAAAACATAATTGTTTTAATAATATTCTTAGTTCTTATTGCCACTACAGACTCACGAATCCATTATTTATGGAACAGTGCAAGATAAGTTCAACAATATTCTAGAAAGTTCCACTGACACGTTTCCATGTTCTCTCAGGTTTCAGGGCGCAAACTGGCCAAAAAGACCGAGAAGAGTTTTGAGATACTATAGACTAGGCTTTCAGGAGATGTCATAGAAAAATCCTTATCACAATGTAAGGTCATATAGTAAAATGAAATAATTGCCAAGTTTGACACGTAACACTTGTACAACCAGTAAACTTGTGCAACCTGTTGGCTATTAAAAATAATAATAAAAAATAATATTGTACTTCAATATTATTTTTTAGTTTAATGATTAGGATTTTGTTCGCGTAATCCTGTCTCCCCCCGATTCCGGACACTGGGCTTAAATTCCGAACTTGTCCGAAAAAATTCGAACGTATGGTAACCCTATGTTTACATATCAATAAAACATCACTGTCTGTAGAATTTCGCTAGCTAATTTGATTTGCCTTTGAATTTATCTCTTTATTTCCGACTCCAATGAAACCAAAGCAATCAATACTGAAGAAAGCAGTAAATCTTACCTCAGTAACGTTGTGGGGACCGTGAGTGATGTTCACAGCAGTGTGGTTGTCATTGTCATCGTAAATCATCTCCACAACTGCGATCGTGAGGTTCACTCGGAGGGCGTAGTTCAACATGAAGCCGAGGAGGACCATTATGTTCAACACTTGAACGCATGTTAGACAACCTGGAACAAAGAAGAGGAAATTATTATCAGAACTGAGTTACCATCCGTCTATCCTGGATTCCTGGCTTCTGATTATAAGAACTGAGTTACCATCCGTCTAGCCTGGCTTCTAATTATAAGAACTGATTTACCATCCATCTAACCTGGCTTCTGACTATAAGAACTGAGTTACCATCCGTCTAGCCTGGCTTCTAATTATAAGAACTGAGTTACCATCCGTCTAGCCTGGCTTCTGATTATAAGAACTGATCTACCATCCGTCTAACCTGGCTTCTGATTATAAGAACTGAGTTACCATCCGTCTAGCCTGGCTTCCAATTATAAGAACCGAGTTACCATCCGTCTAGCCTGGCTTCTGATTATAAGAACTGAGTTACCATCCGTCTAGCCTGGCTTCTGATTATAAGAACTGATTTACCATCCGTCTAGCCTGGCTTCTGATTATAAGAACTGAGTTACCATCCGTCTAGCCTGGCTTCCAATTATAAGAACCGAGTTACCATCAGTCTAGGCTGGCTTCTGATTACCCGTAACAACTGTCAAATATCTATACCGAATGACGACTGCTGCTAAGCTCCTTGTGAATTGATTATAATAGCTGGTTATTTCGATGTATTAGGCTCGCATTCGACCAGCATCTTGCCTGATGGTAGGGGATGATGTGATTAACGACGAAGAACACTGGTCAAAAAAGTATAACCTCATATACCTCTTTATTGTATATTTTGCATTTCGCACATGTTTGTGTCGAGCGTCACGTACCTACTGCATTTTCAGTTATCAAGGCCAAATGTAAAAATAAATTCTTGATGTAAATCATGCATAATGTATTGTTTCAAGTTACTATCTACGTAAATGACAAATATTTTTGAATTGAAAGGTGTTAACATCTGACTTGATTAGCGAATCGGTATGGACTAGAAATGTAATACTTTGCTGCCTATTTCATGGAAAAGGGAAGATTTTTTAGCAATAGCAATGATTGACTACACTCGTTACAACAGTGATAATAATTATGAATAGGTATTTCAGTAACATTATTTACTTGTCTGTTCTTGTAAATGCGGGTGTTTTAAATTATGACCGGCATTTTACTCCATTTTAGTCAGTAAAGATGAGCTAAAGATACAGTCACACTTCAGAAGTATCCAGAACACAGCAAATAAGTTTGTTACCAAAATGAATCATTTATGAGATTAAGATCTAGGCAGTTAATGCCAGATTAACTTCATTAACATTGTGTACAATACTTAGTCTTTATCACAGTTACATGAATCATGGTGACTAACGTTGGCCCACTTAGGAATACCTATAATAATCAGTTTCAAGTACCTACACTGGTTAACGGGAAGAACATTTTATGATAAGTTTATTTTTTTAATAGCTTTCAATTTAATCGCATTAGGCATATTTACAATATTCTACCTACAATATTTCCGTTATCACAAGTGATAAAAATATCGGGACTTGTCCCGAAAAAAAAGCAATGTATGGTCATCACACAACATTGGCGACGAGTACGGTATTTTTACACATGTTTAAATTAAATAGTTTTATTGTGTAAATAACCTTTACTAAAAGCGTAATACACAATTTTTATAATTTACTAGCGGACGTCACGCGGTTTCACCCGCGTAGTTCCCGTTCCCGTGGGAGTACGGGGATAAAATATAGCCTATGTTACTCAGGGTGAATGTAGCTTTCTAATGGTAAAAGAATTTTCGAAATCGGCGCAGTATTTTTTGAGTTTATTAATTACAAACATACACACACACACACAAAAATACAAATCTTTCCTCTTTATAATATTTGTGTAGATTGAGCAGTTTTCGTAATAGTTTGTAAAATAAATCAAACCCAATACAAACCGCGTATTCGTATCGGGACTTCGGGAGAACTATATCCGGTTTTTATTCGAACATCATAATTGTTTGTCATAATGAACTATGAATACGATAGATGTGGGAAATTCTATTTTTAGACATTGAATGAATCACGGTAGTATAAAATGTAACAATAGATCATCAAGTTACTAAATAGGATCATGGTTACATAATTGGATATAGGCGGTGGCAAAGCTTTAAGATGCGTTTTAGGATAATTTTAGTGAACTAAATCAATGAAACTAACATTTTTTTTGGGCTTCCAAGTACAACAAAAAAAAAAACTGGATCCTTTTTCGACAGCAGCTAACCTGAAGGCAAGAATCGCTTTAAAAGCTTTGCGTACACTTCAGCCAACTTATCTGTTCAGACTGGATAACACAGAACTAAAATAAATGTACCAAGTTTGACATTTCCATGTACTTTTCTTGGCAAGCAGCGCCACCTTCACCTACTGCAATCTTAAAGTGTTCATACTGTGTTTCTTCTACAAGAACTTTCAACGGGATTGAAATAAGCGGGCGGGCTTTTTCAGTCCATCATCGTTTTCGCTGATAGAATGTCGAAGTCGAAGTCGAAGTGTAGAAGTTTTCAATACGAGACAGCATTTCCGCACAAAGCGGAAATGCTGTCTCGTATTGAAAACTATGGGTTTTAAAATTTATGGGACATATTTTATTATCTAGTATCCCACACCACACTACACCCTTTCGTTAGATTACGCCACCGTCCTCCCGAAGAGTCTGACTCATCTGCCTAGCCTTTTCCCAAGTTTTATTGGGGTCGGCTTCCAGTCTAACCGGATGCAGCTGAATACCAGTATTTTACATGAAGCGACTGCCTATCTGACCTCCACAACCCAGTTGGTACTGGGTATTACGATACCCCTTGGTAAGACTGGTTGGCAGAATTTTTGGGCCACTGACTACCTGTAACGACTGTCAAAGATCACAAATGACAGCCGGGACTAACAGCTTAACGTGCTTTCCGAGGCACGGAGGAAACTCGGTATGTAATGGGTGGTCACCCATCCACAGACCAATCTAGGCAAGCACGGCTTAACCTAAAGATCGACCCGAGCGGCTGTTATTATTTAGCCAAGAGTCTTGTTGCCACCATAATGTTAAAGCCTTTGTTTTAAATAATACTGTAAAACACGTTTTCCAACCTAACAGCTGTACTAGCTTGATATCCTATTCGCAAAATAACCAACTATCTGATATCGCCATTAATCTGCCATTGGCACCGTATAAATTAACCGTTAAACGGTTATCTAAATACCCAAATAGGTGTGGAGTCAAGGTTAATGCATCTGACCAACCCACCTGAAAACCGGTCTAGGCATTACCATATTCGTGTATGAATATTGTTCACATTACGCAAGGCCCGGCGAATAGATGACGAATTTTAATATCTGATACAAGGACGATATATCGGTATTTTTTATCAATGTTTAGCTTAATGGTTTAACGGTACCAGTATTGAATAACTTGTCATCCTTGCCGACAGGATTATTCATTACTCAGTGGGCATGCGCCAAAATTGATTGCATTTTTTTGCAGTAGGTACAAGCAAAGCAATGATGATTGGAAAAACCCAAGGCTCGCCAGAGGCCTTTGGAAGGTTAAATTACTTCCAACGTCATTTCCGACAAGCAATTTATTTTGTGGATATTTGCCACAGAATTATGAAGTACCTACTTAACTAACACATGTATGTATTTTGAAACAAATTTAAAAAAAACCGGCCAAGTGCGAGTCGGACTCGCGCACGAATTATCTATACATTAGACAAAACGGCAAAAAAATCACGTTTGTTGTATGGGAGCCCCCCTTAAATATTAATTTTATTCTGTTTTTAGTATTTGTTGTTATAGCGGCAACAGAAATACATCATCTGTGAAAATTTCAACTGTCTAGCTGTCACGGTTCATGAGATACAGCCTGGTGACAGACAGACGGACAGACGGACAGACGGACAGACAGACGGACAGACAGCGAAGTCTTAGTAATAGGGTTCCGTTTTTACCCTTTGGGTACGGAACCCTAAAAATAAACACCAGGCATTGCGACTCTGGCTCTCGTTTCAACAGTTCACGTGTTTGACCATCCAACTAGACATAGCAATTATCACGACAGTCTGAAGTGTGAGCAAAAAACTTGGCAACGTACGCTAAAAACCATGTGCGCATCAAACTAAAATAACTGCCGATTAAATGTGTAAAAAAACGTTTACTACTAACGTCGGAGAATAGAAATGTGATATAACGTAAGTTGTAAGAGAAAAAAAAATCCTTGAACTTTTTTTATCGAAAGCATGGTCACTACATTTTGAGGGCACTGGATATTTTAGCTATTTTGTACGAATTATAATTAATGACGTTTGTTTTTCAAGTCTTAATAGAAAATGTTTAAAATCTTACGGTCCGGAGGCAGAACACCTTGCGCCTCCATAGACCAGAGAATCAGCAGCGTTTTCTGTTATTAGGCTTTAATCACTGCGATCTCCAATCCGCCTGCCAAGCGTGGAGATTACGGCATATTCCTCCCATCATGGGAGAGGCTTATGTCCAGCAGTGGACGTTATGCGCTGTTGTTGTTGTTGTTACGGTCCGGAATTTTGTTTGATATAACTTCTCGCATACTTTACGAGATCAGAGTTATGTTACGAAGCCGATACTTCTGAAAACGTTTAAAGGTTTATCGAATAGTTCTATTGTATCACCACCTCATATACTTAGTATTACTAAAATTTTACTTGAGCGACAGAAAGAGATGGTTTACAGAACGTCTGACATAGATCTAAAATAATACATCATTACTCTCATACTCCTCTATGCTATGACCCAAGCTCGAGATTCAACATCTTGCTTTCACTAATTCGCAACAAGCCCTGCTGCCAAATACGTACCAATTGATCATACCTACATATTATATTAGTTTCGCTTTCGGCATACCTAGATTATAAAAGCACCGTACTGATGAATAAAAAAAACATACTGGTGGAAAACATAACCTCCAGCCTTTTTAGAAGTCTGTTAAAAGTGACAACCCTGGTTTTTCCCTTTGCCCACAAAATTTGGCCCGCTGTACAAATTAAGCTTTTTAGCACGCAAATTTTCTTGATATTATTATATATCCTATGCAAAAAACAGTACATTTAAATGCCGTGTAGCACAATCACACATACAAAAAAAAAATTAAATGTTTAATCAAAAAGGACAAAACTGAATTAGTATGAAGCTTGGTACTTTATTCAAATTGAACGCAACCACAGATTTTACTGTATTAATCGGAAGAGGATAAAATATAGTTTAACTGAACTAAATCCTAATCAAGTAAATATCCTGCAAAATAAAGAAATTCATTTTTGAAGTTTTTTATTTTTAGTTCACAATGCAACACAGGCCTAGATTTTGGTAACACCGTGTTTTACGTTCCTATACATTTCGCAGCGCTAATGATTAATTATGAGGATGGTCTTACTGAAACGCATTTTTGGTAGGTAATCAAAGTCATAAGAATGGTTACGAGAATATAATGAGGAATAAAAATGTAAAACAAGGTGTACCTACCGACATGTTTGTGCTTTGAGCAATTATACTTGAAGAATGCATTCAGCTTAATTCGGAACTCGCTGCGTTGAATGACATTTGAAAAAAGCTAGATGTCAATGTCACGATAGATAAGTCTATCAGACAGTTGAGACAGTTAGTCATTTGACTGCTAGCCTTCTGTTCAGTGTATTATTCGGTGCAAAAATAGAGCGCATCATCTATATTAGAGAGATAAGAATACCACCAGTACATATTTGTATTAATAAATTATAATTGGGCCCAAACTCAGCACAGCGCCATCTATTGACATTATTAAAACTTCTCTACATCTACACTAACTAATAGATCTTTGAACGTTATTTTCTCGAAAATGCAGGCAATTTCCAGCTTGAAACTTAAGATTAGGCAGTCTATTGTGCAGTATTATCTGTGATAATTTTCTTTACAGTGGTTAGATTATCTCAGAATAAAGTACCAAAAAAAACCATGTCCTTTTCAGTATTTTTCAGCAATTTGGGCAAAGTTGTGCGGTTTGACGGTTCGTCAAGATCAGACTACATCACTACATATTTCTTTATCGAGTGGTTAGTACCTAACAGTGTCAGAGTTCTTATGCCGCCCATGAACCTCTGACATGCTGTCGAGAAATATCTCTCAGGCTGGTTTCCTCACGATGTTTTCCTTTACCGAAGCAATTGATAATACAATACGCACATGAATACGTTCGTATCGTTAAGCCTCTTCAATGGAACAGCATTCAATTCGCCTTTCGGTGTCTAAGGCCCGGTTTCCACCAAAGCGGAGGAGAGGACGATCGGAGTGTAGAGGAGAAGTGCAAGCTTCAACCAATCACAGGATAGACGTTAGACCTACAAGATCTATAAGATTGGTGGGTTTCCGCACATCTCGCCGCTCCGCGCCACTCTTCTCCGCTTTGGTGGAAACCTAGCCTAATTCAGTTACCCGCTACCCTGCGAAGATCTTTGCCCGCTACTCTTCGATCAATTATTGATCGAAGCCGCTACTTTATTGTTCTCTAACTTCAAACCCTTGTTTGTTTCATTGCAGACTCGTAGTCACACCAGATTATCACACCAGTTTGACAAACAGGATTTTTTTCTCGTTTGTCACACCACTGATTTTTCCACACCATTTATTCCTAACTAGAGCTGTCCTATTTATACTGTTACTGTTAGCCTGTGTCGTGTTGTAACAATATTCTGATTTAAAAGAGTGTCCATGGAGTTTCTTGCCCGTTCTTCTCCATAGAGATCTACGCTAGGGAATGGGCAACTACAGTACTTTCACAGTTTTTATGCCTTGTGACTGGGACTGTAGCTACATTTAATTTTCATCTTTGTTTCGACAATTCAAAAGTGCCTGTTACTGGCTTGCTTAAAATAAAAGCTTTGATTTTTTGATTTTGACATCCCACTGCTCGGCAAAGGCAAAGGCCTCTCCCCATGACTTCCAAATTCTTCGATCCAGGGCCAATGTGTGCACTGGTCGTTGGTTTTCCTATTTATACTACTTAATTAAATTAAAAACCTTCAAATTACGTTTTAACGAAATGTTTCAAGGAAATATCGCAATGATATTTCATAATTTGTCAACCGACTTCCAAAAAGAGGAGGTTCTCAATTCGACTTCACTAAAGGGTAAATTCAGTGGTCAGGTCAACAGTGGTAAATTCTGTGATCAGGTCAACAGTGGTAAATTCTGTGGTCAGGTCAACAGTGGTAATTCAGTGGTCAGGTTAACAGTGGTAAATTCAGTGGTCAGGTCAACAGTGGTAAATTCAGTGAACAGGTCAACAGTGGTAAATTCAGTGGTCAGGTCTACAGTCTGCAATTTCAGTGTGCGTATCCCTATCCTGTAATACAAATACACCATCTGCCGGGCCTTGGGGCCTGCACACGTGGTGTTATTTTGTTTGCAGTGGTTTAGGCAGTACGTGGTCTGGCAGTCACGATACATTGTGCACACAAAGGACATATTTTAACCTTCATGAACCCATATTTTGATAACAAAGTTTGTGGTTAGTAGTGGATTGAACGCTGTCGTCTACTCGATATTTAGTTAAAGACATAGAAAATGTTTTAGTTTTGTAAATAGGGATGATGACTGACTAAAAAAAATATGATTCTGTTTAGTCCGTCAGTTAGATTACCTATCGAAAAATATTGGATAAGTACGTGTTTTTGTTTTATCAAATTAATCAAAATTTACGAAGATAAAACGTGTCAAAGATCATAAGTGCTTGTGACGTCACATTTGAGTAAAAAATGTACTTAAATGACGTCACTAGTTGGAGTTTTCGACGCACTGTATCTGTCTTAATTTTTTGTTTAGGTATGTGAAAAAAGAAAAAGTATGTATCCAATATTTTTTGGAAATCTATCTGACGGACAAATTAGATTTTATTTGTCTACCCTATTCAATTGTAGAAATCCACTTAACTCCTAAAGATGTACTTAGGTACCTATAGTGCGAGTACATTTCAAAGTCTCATCAAGTAGGGGCAACCCTATCACCATCAAAACTGGCTTCAAATCTGGACTCGTACCCGGTTGTGCCAGAATTCTGATGAAAAATCCAATAATTCTGTTTTGTCCTACCTGAAAATCGAACACAAGTCTTCATGCTAAACAGTAGCATTTGAAAGAAATCTAATTAACCTAAAATCGTTTACAAGCCGCTAGTACAGTGTTTTTCAACCTGGGGTTCCGACCCCCTGGGGGGTCGCGAAACCTCTATAGGGGGGGTCGCAAGAGGTTCCAAAAACTACTTCAATAAACAAAACAATAAAGCCTAGAAAAATAGATTTAATAAGAAAATGTTAACTAAAGTATATACCTATATAAACATTTTTATGTCCATACATAAAAGCCTATTAGTATTTACCATCCATCCATCTATGATATTAGAGGTTTTCCTTGTTTGTCATTAACTAATTTCTCCCATCGTGGATCCGTTTTTGCAACATTGAGAATTTGAGAATTAAATCGAATTCGAAAATTTAAAAAAGAAATAGGTACTTAGTTAAAAACATTTATATATATAAAATTTGGATAGATTTAATATTTGTAACATAATAAAATACATAAAAAACCGGCCAAGTGCGAGTTGGACTCGCGCACGAAGGGTTCCGTACCATTATCTATACATTAGACAAAACGGCAAAAAAATCACGTTTGTTGTATGGGAGCCCCCCTTAAATATTAATTTTATTCTGTTTTTAGTACCTATTTGTTGTTATAGCGGCAATAGAAATACATCATCTGTGAAAATTTCAACGGTCTAGCTGTCACGGTTCATGAGATACATCCTGGTGACAGACAGACGGACAGACGGACAGACCGACAGACAGCGAAGTCTTAGTAATAGGGTTCCGTTTTTACCCTTTGGGTACGGAACCCTAAAAAAGCGAAGGGGGTCGCCAAATATTTTTTCATACTAAGGGGGTCGTGTTATGAAAAAGGTTGAAAAAACACTGCGCTAGTAGCTCAACGGATTTAATAAGCACGTGCTATTCTATTATGCAAGTATGCAAATCCCTGGCATTCAGTCCACCTGTTGGATCATGACCCTGGGTGGTCCGAGCCAGCGTAAACACGGCCATTTAATCGCGACGATCGAATGTTGACGCACTTCACTGCATAATTATGTTCCCATAGATTAAAAATACATAAGTATTGTAAAAGAGCTGTGTAATCATATTTTGGTGTAGGTAGGTAGGTGCAATCGGGTTCCCTACTTGAAATCGAATGACGTTAGATCGAATAACACTTGCTCGAAAACGTTAACTCGATAGTAGATGGTTGACTCGATGGTAGTTTATTTTTTTATTCTTATTTTGATTTTGTTGTGTACATGCGGCTTAAGCCAAATAAATATGTTTTCTTTCTTTCTTTCTTTCTATAGTACTTGAAATCGATAAATTATAAGCTCTACAGTTCACTACCTCGATGCATTAAAATCTCGAATAACTATAAGCTCGAATCATCGGCAGCGCGAAGGCTCATTATTCGATGCATCAAAATCTCGATCTCGATGAACGTTTTCGAGCTAGTGTTATTCGATCTAACGTCATTCGATTTCAAGTAGGGAACCCGGTGCAATCAATTAGGTATACGCTACCTATACATCTAAGTATGTCTAAGGAATCGATCAAATGCAAGAGTTTTTGTATAATAGTGGTTCTACTGGCTATTTGATTTCACGTCCGACATTTTTGTGTCCTGAAAAAAAAACATGAATATTGGTTACCCTATTTTAGCGATGTTTTCGCAGCATCTTTCCTTGTGAATAAAAATACCTGTTAAATCTATTATTTTTGTAGCGTACACACTACATACTTTAATTTTTAAGTGAAATCTAAGTACCTACCCACCTACTTACTATAACTATCGTCACAAACTCGAAATGTCATGAGTGTCATGACAGTGATTTACAAATTGGAACAGACTAGATAATTACTACGTTACTATGTAGCTACAAAAAGCGTAGTAATGCTTTTTAACGTATTTAATAGACGCTAAATGAGGTGAGCAATGTAGCTGTCAATCTGATGATATCATGACGTGTGACGTCACAATCACAGTGATGTAACGTATCGCGAGATTGGAGCAGTGACATTACCGGTTATCAAGCTATTATTTACCGCTACAATCGAGCTATTACAAACCTATTATACTAATTGCGTAGTTCCGTTTATTATTTTAAGTTCCTCAATTCAAATTGCATGTCATTGTTTATTGAATACAAAGTCAATGCACTTTAAAATTGACAAACCGAAAACTATGCCAGTTACGTTTCACAAACGAAAAATAGTACTTTGTGCATGAAACAAAGAACCGGTTTTTGTACGTGGCTGTCATATTGTCAAAATCTAGGGTACCGAAATGTCGGGTCAACACAACACCGGTAATAAACCGGTACGCGGTATGTAAATAGTATGCAAATCCGTTACAACTGTTATTAAAATAAACTGGAGTTTTATCTTTGCATAACGTGTTTTTGATTTGTTCATGTCATTTTTAGGGTTCCGTACCCAAAGGGTAAAAACGGAAGCCTATTACTAAGACTTTGCTGTCTGTCCGTCTGTCTGTCACCAGGCTGTATCTCATGAACCGTGACAGCTAGACAGTTGAAATTTTCACAGATGATGTATTTCTGTTGCCGCTATAACAACAAATACTAAAAACAGAATAAGATTAATATTTAAGGGGGGCTCCCATACAACATACGTGATTTTTTTGCCGTTTTGTCTAATGTATAGATAATGATACGGAACCCTTCGTGCGCGAGTCCGACTCGCACTTGGTCGGTTTTTTTAAACCCTGTATAACGGGGGACTGGGGGTTGTTCAAAAACAATGGTTAAAGTTACGAGCCGTTTGAACTTCAGCAAATGAATGGTTAAACAATCGCTAATTATAACTTTATTTAAGAATTGTTCATTGATCAGTTTAAAATGTTTCCAGCGCTGGAACTTATGCCTCCTTTAGATACCTTTGTGTGAAAGAGCTAGCCGTGTGGTATCCGGCAGAGTAGAATAGAACCAACCCATTATACTCACGGGTGTCGTATAAGGCGACTAATGTCTGAGGCAGAACACCTTGCGCCTCCGTAGACCAGAGAATGGGCAGCAGCGTTTTCTGTTAGTCTTTCATCACTGCGATCTCCAATCCGCCTGCCAAGCGTGGAGATTACGGCAAATTCCTCCCATCATGGGAGAGGCTTATGTCCAGCAGTCCACTGTACTCTTTCACACCACAACAGCCCATAACGTCCACGTTATGGGCTGTTGTGGTGTGAAAGAGTGTCGTAATTCACCACCCAGGATCAGTGCGGGTTGGTAGATGTTTCTTAGCTTCGATTTTTTCGGCCACCACTGCTCTGGATATCCACATCCTCAATTAACACTTCTAGTACTTCTACTTATCACAAACGAAAAACCAGTCTGAGATGCTACTTTTTGTCTTAATCACACAGTTTGGCAGCTCAGTTAATTATTTAATGGGTCAACAGAGCCTTTTCTCTGTTAATTCGGCAAGTTTCCGTTATCAGTCGACATAAAAGGAAATGACATTTCATTTTATTATGTAACAACGTGTTACTTTGAGTCGATAAAAAAAAACGTGCAGTTGCAAAAATATATTGGTACTACTAGACTGTAAATCATTAAAAAAACTAGCGGAAGCATTTTTGTGACAGCTCAATGATCAAATTATTAAAATTGATTGCCCTTGAAGCTTAAAAAAAATAACATGTGCCAGAATTTCTACTACTATTTATATATTTACACATATCTCAAAGAGAAAAAAATATGAATTAACAGACAAGGTGGGTGCCCACACAAACAAATTTTCGAGGACATTTTTCTCACAACAATGTATACTTGTTAAACATTATCGAAAAGTAGACGAAGTGTGCCACGGTCGATACGCGAAATTAAAGCTATATGACATTTTCGAAAATAGCACTGCACCCACGCAAGTGTCGTAAAACGTAGTTTGTTGCAGTCATGTGTAAATATTGTCAATGGAACTTCTAGTAGAATAATTGTAGACTGGTTAAAAGACGATTTTCCGCGATTTAAAATATATTTATTCAAAAGACGATGGAATTTTTCCCAAAGGTTTCTGGTAGTCATTGTCAGTAACTGGGTCGTGGAATACAGATAAGAAGTCTCTCCATGTAAAATACACTAGTATTTTACATGGAGAGTCTTCAGCTGTATCCGGTTTAACTAGGAGCCACCCCAACATAGTTAGGCAAAGGTTAGGCAGATGATGATGGGGACTAGACTATAGTCTACAATTCTACATCGTGATAAGACTCATAATTAACAAACTCAATGTACTATCGAGGACACTCCCGCCTGATCACCCACTAAGCCAATTTTTGCTTGCACTTACAACATAGAAACGCTCTCTATCTAGCCCCGCCCCGTGATTTTGTATAGAAATAATTAATGAAAATATTCCGATCGGCCCAGACTGTCGACGCACGCCAAACGAGAGCTAGTTATTTTGCGCGCCAAAGTTGACGCTTTCCTAATAGTCCTAAACTTTAAGGGGGCGTGGCTCGGCGCCTCTGTATGATTTAAGCCAAAAAAAATTAACTGATCAGGTGGAAAAGACCACGACTGTACAAACCGACGCCCGCATTAATTAATTAGTAATTCCTTTCTATGGTACTTGTATGCTTAAGGGGTATCCAATTAACATATTCGAACCTTACGTCAATCTACAAGTGTCATTTGATACTCACGTGATGCGTACAAACAAGACTTTCATTTTATCTTTTCACATTCAGACAATTATTTGCATACTCGACCACAATTATTTGCATTCCCACTGCTGGGACACAGGTCTCTTCTCCATAAAAAGAATGGGCCATAACCAGTCATAAACCAATCATCCTGAAAATCCTGCTTTGTACAAGCAAGATTTAACACAAAACAGATTGATCTATCAATACCTTATTGCTTCTCATAAAATGACTAAAGAAAGTAAACAACGGTACTTCAGTGAGACAGACAAACTCACAAAATCGATTCCTTTATGTTAAGATAAGCAAGTTATTTTGCCCACACAGTCTTGAACAGCTTAATTGTGCATGCAATTTGGTTATCATTACCGAATGACTCAATAACTGACGTAAAGATAATAAAAATCAAGTTATACGAGATTTTTAATCACCTATTCTTATCAGACATCTTCGAAGGTTATGTACAGGAATTCCCCTACTCCAGTCTAGAATTTTAAAACAAATTATGGAGAGGCTGATTTTTTCGCTAAGTACAGTATTGTATCCGGGTTCGCCGGCTAGAATTTACAGTTTTCTGACCCACTTATGATACGGTCCTCATCTTCAAAATAGTGGACCGTTCTTTATTTCAACATTTATTTGCCTAGTTAATGACTTCAATAATTTAGTGGCAAAGAAAAAAAAATTTTAGCTGAAAGCATGATTAATATTCCGCCAATGATGATAGCATAAAAATAAATAATTGTGAGGATTTGTAATTGCTAACTCTGAACGAAACGGACATGATTCTGTGGTAGTATTCTTGGAAAATTAAAAGCCACCTCGTACTAAAAACAACAATATCATACAATTTGCAACACCAAGTTCATATTGTTTTTTCTTTTAACTAGAAGAGCAGACACGATTTTTCATGCAGTGATTCGTGACGGACGCTGTAATGGCAGTTTCTAATCTACCCGCGTCATAGTAAGATCAGATCGCATCTTCTGACTTAACAGGGTTTTCCTGTTTGGTATTGCCTTCTCCTAATTATATAACACACTAGCGGACGTCACGCGGTTTCACCCGCGTAGTTCCCGTTCCCGTGGGAGTACGGTGATAAAATATAGCCTATACGGATTCGGAAGAATCCCTCTAAGTAATGGTAAAAGAAATTTTGAAATCGGTCCAGTAGTTTTTGAGCCTATTCAATACAAACATACAAAAATACAAAGGTTTCCTCTTTATAATATTAGTATAGATATATGGGAAATAAAAGCAAAATTTGTAAAAACATGCCGTGATTCTCTAAACGAAATTCATTAGAAAGAAAGAAGTTATTCATAAATGATTAACGGCTGCTTAACCATAAGTCCTGGATCATGGATGAGGCTGTCACAGGTACTCTCGAGGACACTCCCGCCTGACCACCACTAAGCTCATTTTTGCTTGCACTCGCAACATAGAAACGCTCTCTAGCCCCGCCCCGTTGACTTCGTATAGAAATAATGAATGAAAAGATACCGAATCGGCCGAGCGCACTGACGACGCACGCCCAACGAGAGATATTGTTATTTTGCGCGCCAAAGTTGACGCTTTCCTAATAGGCCCAAACTTTAAAGGGGTGTGGCTCGGCGCCTCCGCATGATTTAAGCAAAAAAAAATTAAACTGGTCAGGCGGAAAAGACCCCGATAGTACGTGGATGCACAAGCGAAGAGAGAGGCCAGCAGTAGGTGAAGTCGGGTTGTGGGCTTGTGGTTGATAGACGATGATAACCATTGACGTTTAAATGTCTATTTAACTTTAAACAGCGTTTTGGAATAGACCCCTAAATCTTATTCTCTTCGGCTATAGTATTCGCTAGATAAGTAGGAATTAAAGGTCATTAACCCGCATGCATTTATTCAAATACATAATTCCGAAAACAGAAATAATGGCATAAACTTGTCCCAAAACGACCTTTATCGTGATCCTTGACTTTTTCTAGTTATAAAAAACGATTTTTAATGTATTGTTGGAGTACCTACCTACGCAGAGAAATTAAGGAAAGAGCAATGACCTTTAATTCCTACTTATCTGGCGGTGACTATAATGAAGCTTTCATGATTCTGAGCTCAGATGTTTTTATTTGAATCTCTTTGTTTACCCCATCATGAAAAAAAAACGAGAGTTAACATTCACAGCTCACATTTACTTAACAAATGAAGCATGTTCTGTCAAATCACATAGAAACTAACTCGATTAATGGAGATAAGTTTGTAAGAGCCTCTTTGGAAAGTTTAAATGAAAGTAAGCGAACGTCGGGTTTTACGCAGTGTAATAATTATCTCATTGCGTTCGGAGAAGGATACAGAATTATTAACGATCAATTTTTTTTTGCATGATTACCGAAGGAATGGTCAACATAGCGTTGGTGATATTTAGATTACTTTTATGCTAGGGCCACGTTGGCGGTATTCGGCGAATCACAAATGTCATATTTCTTTAACGGTTTAAGAATACTAAAAAGGTATAATAGTAACAATATTATGTATTTATTTATTCATAAATAACAAAGAACTTCAACAGGTTACAAACACTACAGATATCACTAGGTTCACATGATAATAAGTTTTGCTTGTTTTTAATAAACAAGATTTTTATTTGTGGAAATTACAATTTGAGTATTTTTCCGTCAGACTAAGACTAATTCCTCAATGAGTGACTGCACTTAAGTTAGTCAATGTCTTACTCAAGCACCGCATGTAATAACCGATCAGCCGGCAGTGGTATACCGTTAGCCACTTCACATGACCACTGCAATTAGCCAGCACCCATTAGCATGCACTTTGCTTACCGTTGAGTACATAATCGTAGCTCATAGTTTGACTGGTAAAACACACAATTTTCTTCGAGAATTTACGGACGGGACTAGCCACAACAGACTTTTACTAAAAACTTATTTTAAAAAGCTTAAGTTGAATACTATGCAGGGTTCATACATAACAAGACAAAATGCGTGCGATTATAAAATGTAAATTAAATAGCTACACAGCGTTACGAGCGAATATGGTTTCGTAAAAAAAAAATGTCCGTGGTAATCCCGAATCATGGTCACCCTAGTTAACCAGCAAGTTTGACGGGAGCTATTATTTAAACAGCTTTTATGGGGAGCTTAAGCCAGGTGCTAATCTTAAGGCTAAATAAAATGCGTTTCCTAGTTTGGGTTGCGCACATCTTCCATGAGCAGTTTTTAATAACACCGGAAGCCCCGGAAATGTATGACCGCGAATCACAGTTTAATCAACATACAACATCACACTGACCTGCAAATAAAAACGTAAGAAAATTTAAATTTCACGGGGCACCCTGGCGCATCCACAATTTATAATTGAATGCTGGCGAAAAGCTCAAGTACCTAATGCAATTGTGCATTAAAGGTGTCCTTCTTAAGGCTAGGGTATCTGCCAAATTAGCAACTCTATTTGAGGTGGCTCAAACATCGTTTGAAATACTGTTACAATAAAGTTCTAATCAACTTGCACTACAAAGTGGTTGTTACGTCAGTCACTGCGGGCTAATAGTGCAAAATGAATGGTTTTTATTTAATTGTAGCCTAATAAATCATTAGATCAAAATGCCAATTGTACACTTTGTGAAGAAAAAAGTGACAAATATTTGTGTGAAAAAAAAAACTAAAACTTAATGCCGTTTAGTAGTTACGAAATTTCAAAGAAAATTGCTTCACTTTGAATATTTTTTTCATATATTAATAAAAAAGTTAGAATTATTTCAATTACACCAATTAAAGTTTAGAGTCTAATAAGCAACATATATTTTTATGCACATTTCAAAGAGAAAAATATCAAAGAGTTACATGGAGAAAACCGCTCGTTAGCAGATACCACCCCCTTAACACTGCTTACTTCCTTAAAGAACAGGGTGTTTAGTAAACTGGTCCCACACAGGTGGATCCCGCGGGATCAGTCGACCTAATGTCAGTCAGTCATGTGCGTAGTGTGTAAAACTTTGTGTATTTAGAAGCAAGATAATAATCATGGTATTCAAGCCATTATAATGTGTATTTCATAAGGTCCTGTTGACCAATAATAATGTGTGTATAACATATAACCTTATTTCATTTCAATGAATTTTTGAATTGGTCAACTGATCCCGTTGACCAATTTTATGATTTGTTAGCTCCAATTCAATTCATCAGCTCACATTTGTATGTCAAGGTGAAAGATTCACATGAACATTTCCGATTCTGTGACAGGCTGATTAACTTTTGACAGCTCCAAATTAAAACTAATCACCGTTATTAGATTGACAGCGCGTCGCCATCAGTTATTTTTTTATTTTAATTAATGTTACACTTGCCAAATCATGCATTACTGGCAAGTCTATCTATAATTGGTGCCAGTTAAGATGAGAATAGCGGTCATTGCTGTTTCCCTAATATCTCTTCGTACGAACCAAAACAAATAAACCATGTATCGCTTTCCATTAAAAATGTTGAAGATCACGATAGATGACGATTCAAGACTTGAACAGGGTAATTTTGGGTTTTCAAAGTTAAGAAGTTTAATAAATGTAGGTGGGTCAATGACCGCTATTCTCATCCTAACTGGCACTAACTATAGAACTGAAGCAGTTTTTAATTTGACAAGGTCAGTAACGTTCCTACTTTCTATTATCTTCAGGTTATTCACCAACTGGACACGAGAGACTGAACACAAATGTGTGTCCAGTTGGTGAAACTCACAATTGGTATCACTTATTATTTCGTCATCTGGACACGCCATAATTTTTACGCGTGTCCACATAGTGAAACTTAAATTAAATCACTTTTATGTTTTCGCCAACTGGACACACGTCCGCATTTTATCTGAATTCATGAGAAAGTACAGTCACGCAGATTGATTTTCTGTATCACAATTGTGCCGAACGGGCGTGATCCACTGAAGGCGTGGATGTATAACGTGTACCTAGCGGTCTGCCTATACCCTTTCTACACCGGGCGCACGCATACACTATACTTCGCTCTCAGACGGCGCTGACGTCCTACACATATTTAACTGTAGCCAATCTACGCAATTTCAGGCGTAGAACCTAACGAGGGAAGGGGGGTTCACTGGGAAATAATACACTGATAAACTTTCATAACTATTCAGGAAGCGATTCGGAGCTTCAGGACTTTTCGCGCACAACTTTTTCACTGTTTTTCTTCATAATATATTTTCCGTACTGATGACTACAATTCTTAGAAATGTTGTGCTTACTAAGGTACTCCGGAACTTTACTGTAACGAGAACCCTGATTCGCTTCCTGATTTTGGAAAATTTTAATAAAAATTTTGATTATCGATACATGCCCATTTCGGAAAATTACAATTTTGTGTGACTTCTACATAAAGTTATTTATGTATAAACATTAAAATCACAATAATCTTTATTGTAATTAGGAAATGATTTCCAAAAAACCAGACAACTTTTCCAACAGTGGCTGGTTGAACGATCTTCCAGGCTGAATTACACGAAAACTGTTGCTGTGACTGTACGTAAGTATATAATTGCCATATACTAGACGAGTATTATGGCCTATCGCAAACTGTTACTTATTTTGTCGTGTCTGTATTTTTCAGCCTGTAACGATCCTTTAACTGTTATTCTGTTAGACCAAATTTTCCTATTACTGACGAATATAGCTGCGCTAGATTGTCATACTCAAGTGGTCTTCCTGAAGGGCTAAGTCACTAAAAAAGACTATATCCAGGCCTAGGTCGCAACCTATATAGGTTACCTGGATCTTACTAAAATACTAAATTAAACTATAAACTCCACTTGCGAATTTATATGAGTCTAGCGCTTATGTAAATTACTGTTTTTTACTATTCTAATCACTGAAGGCACTTATTACTTTTCACTCACTATATTCCCCATACACTGACTCTACACTGTTTTACTATAACAAAGACACTATATGCTGATTAGGTGACGTTCGTCGCGAACAACAACCATGTTCGGCCAGATTCCACTGTTGGGAACAGGTGATTTTGTATGTCAATGTAAAATATTCACCATTTCTGATATTATTATTTTTTTATTCAGAAATTGTCAAAATCACCCGTTCCCAACAGTGGAACGTGGTTGAACATGATTGTGATACAGAATATCAATCTGCGTGACTGTACTTTCTCATGAATTCAGATAAAATGCGAACGTGTGTCCAGTTGGCGAAAACATAAAAGTGATTTAAGTTTCACTATGTGGACACGCGTAAAAATTTTGGCGCGTCCAGATGACGAAATAATAAGTGATACTAATTGTGAGTTTCACCAACTGGACACACGCGTGTCCAGTCCTTCGTGTCCAGTTGGTGAATAACCCGCTTTCATAACTGACCCTTTAAAGTCTATTCGATTACACCGTATTCGCATTTTTATTATTCCGCGTTTGTCTGAACTAATATTTATTTTATGTCATCCTACATGCACTTTTTATTACTGTATGTGTACGCATATTTATGCAAATAAATATATCTTTTCTTATCTTATTGTGCACGTGTTGTCTTTTGTTTTTTTTGACAACACCAATGGGAGCTGCGAGATTTTTTCAAAGGGAAAGCGATGGGTCAGGCAGAGCTAATATAGTAAACCCACATTTCGCACAGTTTTGTAATAGGGGGTGATCCTATTGCCATTAACCGGGCATGGCACCGATCCAGAGTCCGTGGCTGGTACTGACAAAATAAATTCCTGATGGCAAAACACAATAACACTGCCCGACCCGGGAATCGAACCCAGGACCTCTTGCTCAGCAGTCGCGTTTGCCACCACTAGCTAGACCACCGACGATTATTTGCGTTTTCTTAAAAATCGTGATTATTATGAAACTTTTGTTACTGAACGTCACCTTCCTGCCGTTATCCAAATTTCTTTGGGTTGGTGCAGCAATCACCATGTCTTCTTCCATACATCTCTATTCTGCTGTCTTTTACCATGTCTTGTAACAATGTTATATATACGTATAAATGGCTGCATCCCAAAAAGTATGACCAAACAGAACACCTTTTGTATTATACAGTCGTAATATTGTAAAAAAGCAACCATACACGTACTCACCCACCATACACACCACACCCACTCATATACGCCATCATACCTTAACACCCACCACACCTCACGCACACACACTTCCAAAAACATCAAAGCTCTTGTCCTTTAAAAATATTGTTATATTATATTTGTTATATTATATTATCATATATATTTGTTATATTATATTATCATATATATTTGTTATATTATATTATAATATAAGTATATTTGTTATATTATAATAGTTTGTTTACATAATTATCTTAATTTACCTATCTTTTTTTTTTATTTCCTTTGTAATTAAGTAAGTGCAGTTAAAGCTAACATACCTTTACTTGGGAAGAGACTGGACCCCACGACACTGGGTATCCCAGTGTGGAGTTCAGGGAATTTGTAAAAATCTAGCGCAAAAGGATGAGGGTTTTTTTTTTGTTACTAGCTTTTTAATATTGTACCTTGTTATGCGAACTGAATAAATATCGTATTATCATTATTTATTATTATTATGTCATCTTTCACAACATCCATTAAACTTATTTTACTGCAACTAAAGTCTGCTGGCCTGGTATGGTGTTGCCAAACTATTGGCGCCTCTCCGCATTTCGCACGTGCTTACGCATCAAAATCTTAATGAAGTGCGAATGAATTGTCCCTATTCTTATGTAGGTGTTAGTACTTCGCAAGTGCGCATGCGTTTATTGTTCCGTATCTTAAGGGCCTATACTCCCTCAAATGGCTTAGCATGATCCTCCGTTACGCCTAAAATACTGCAGCATTAATTTTGAAATAAATATGGTAAAGTTGAGGATTAATGCTTAGTACTATGTGTGACGAAAACACGATTCCATAAACTTTGCTCGATAAAAAAAAATCCAAAATTACCTCTAAATCGAACACTAAACCGCTGGTATTAAGTACTTCAAATTAGATCATGAAACTTTGCATACTAACTGAACTAACTATAAAGCAGGTTTTATGTGTTTTATTTTTTTAGTCTGTAGTTACAGAATTATAATCATCAATACAACCCTCCAAGTTCATAAAGGTGTAGTAACAAAAAAAAAACTGAAAAAGTCATTTCTACACCTATAGGAACTCGGAAATTTATGTCGATAAGTTGGAACTGGTCTACTGATTCATGCGAGTTGAGTTCGAAGCGATTAGCTAAGGTCTGCAGTTAGTTACTATGGCTCAATGATTCATCGTGAATTCGTGAATCATCCGCGATGGGATTAAACTTCATTACGTCAAATTTTAATTACACAGTTAATTAAATTTTGTCACATAGGATTGTCCATTTGACAATTATTTTGTCGTTAAACATAATCAAGTTTAATAAAGTATATTACCTAATGGATGTTAATAAAACGCAAAGTGTAATGTAATTACATCACACTTTGCCTTCTAATCTAACATTAACATCACTCACGCCTATTATCCCCGATGGTTTGGGCAAAGGTTATAGTAGCACCCAAAACCATAACTGGTAAATTTGGCTGGGTACTATGACAACTATACCCAAACCATGCCTTCAATATCCAATAGTATAAAACAAAGTCTTCGATCTTTGAAACTGCGCAACGGATTTTAAAGTAGTTTTCAGAAGTAGAGAGAGTGATTCAAGAGGAAGGTTACGCCTAGGTTAGGCCTATAACTTTCCTCAATAAATGGGCTATCCAACACAAAAATAATTTTTCAATTCCAACCAGTAGTTCCTGAGATTAGCGCGACAAACAAACAAACAAACTCTTCAGCTTTATAATATTACTAGCTGACGTCCCGCGTAGTTCCCGTTCCCGTGGGAGTACGGGAATAAAATATAGCCTATAGCACTCACGAATAATGTAGCTTTCTACCAGTGAAACAATTTTAAAAATTGGTTCAATACTTCCGGAGATTACCCCCTACATACAAACTTACAAACATACAAAATTACAAACATACAAACAAATTTTACCTCTTTATAATATTAGTATAGATAGTATAGATTATTATATTATTTTATTATTACACTTGGAGGAGGCCTATGTCTAGCAGTGGACGTCTTTCGGCTGAAATGATGATGATGATGATTATATTATTAAGTATAGATATGCTACATTGCAGCCGTGTGAAGCCGCGGCCGGTCGCTAGTTCAAAATAAAGCTTAGTGATTCATGCAATCAATCAACTTATCAGAAATCGTCTTCTATATATTACTTTCTACTCAATCGATGTGACAGGATGTCTTTTGCTCTCAATAAATTATAAGACCATAAATGATGACTACTGATAAACCTTTTATTAACCAAAAAAGAGGGGTGTTATAAGTTTAACGTGTCTGTCTGTGGTAACTGGTATCGTACGTAGCTCCCAAACGGATGAACCGATTTTCGTTTAGTTTTCTTTAACTAACTACTTGGCATTTTTTGCACATTCTTTAGTCATTTATCTTCTTATAACACTTATCTTCTAAAAGCGTTCTGATATAGATAAGCTACGCATGTTGCGATTGATACTCCTACGACTGGCGGACACTATATAAAGTTTCTATTGACACACAATACTACCCCTCTGGCGATCTCAAAGAAATTGTATTGGCTGCCCTGTAATTTTCTACCATAAAATATTGTTTATTCAATTTACAAAAAAAAACATTCAACTGCGTACCTACAAATTATGCAAGCAAGCAATGCGGGTAATTCAAGCTTTACTTATTCTTTGTTATCTTTTTGACACGTAATTGAATTCTACAGGTCGATAACTTATCGTTTTTACGTCTAGACGTTGTCGCAGACGAGCAGAGAATAAATACATATTACACAAAACTCGAGGTCTTGCGGAAAACCGGAAATACGATTATGCATCGACATAGAGCAGTTTCGCGCGTTTATTTTTAAATATGGCGGGTTGCCAGAACCCGGGGAGATGCGGTGTACGTCACGTCTTCGCCATAAAGTGTTGCCAATTGAACTGTCCCCTACCCACTTATTTACGGAATTGTGGCTGCATTTGCGAGATATTTCTATTCTCTTAGATTATATTATAGCATGTAGTGCCCAAACCAAATCTATGGACAATTTAATTTCAAAGATTTAATTTTAGTGTAATAATAAAAAATTCACTATGAGAATGCAACTCATCAAAAAAAAGTTTGGCAAAAGACTTCGAATAGAACTTTATTCTTAACACCGAATCCGGTTCTTAGAACTTTTTGGATAACCACAAAAAACGTACATAATGAAGTATTCAGGTATAATTATGTGTTAGGTCACGGCAGCCGGCAGCGCCACTTACCTGTGAAGTTTCTTGGAAATGACTTCTCTGTTTTGGCCATGGTGCGCGCTTTTGGAATGACTGTATGATCTGCAATAAAAAGAAACAAACTTTAAAAAATCCTTATTGTTAAACTATTTTATTTAATACTAGCTGTTGCCCGCGGCTTCGCCCGCGTGTAGTTTGGTAACTGTCCCATGGGATCATACTAAAGGGATGAGTAGTATCCTACATGTTAATTTAGAATATAAACTATCTATGTGCCAAATTTCATTATAGAATAGAATTGAATAGAATATACATATTTAATGTAAAAACATGAGTAAACATCAAATACGTGCAAGGTCTTAAAATAACAGGTAGATCTGCGTAAACAACACAACCACAATCATCACAATCACCATCATTATCACAATCACGATCACAATCACAATTACTATCACTATCACAATCATCACTATCACAATCACAATCATCACTATCACAATCACTGTCACAATCACTATCACACAAAAACATGAAACACAAATATTTACTTATTTATCGATAGTATAACTCCTGTGAAGTTTCGAATAAAACAGTCTAACTAATCTTGTTTCCTCATACAAACTTTCAACTCCCGTCTCACCCCCTTAGGGGGTAAATTTTAAAAAACCTCTGTTAGTCCACCCTTAGACCTCATAAGAAACCTACGCGTGCTAAATTTAGAATCTCTAGACCCAGTGGTTTGGGCTATGAGTTGATTTTCAGACTTTGCCACCCTATTTCTTCATATTAGGGGTTGAATTCTGAAAAAACCTGAAACACAAATGTTTACTCATTTATCGATAGGAGTACTCCTGTTAGATTTCGAATAAAATAGTCTAACTAATCTTATTTCCCCATACAAACTTTGGAGCCCCGTTTCACCCCTTTAGGGGGTGCGCTTTGAAAAATCCTTTCTTAGTGCACCCTTAGACCATATAAGGAACCTATTTGCCAAATTTGGAATCTGTAGACCCAGCGGTTTGGGCCGTGCGTTGATTTTTAGACGTTGTCACCCCATTTCCCCCTCTTATGGGTTGAATTCTAAAAAAAAATCTGAAACACGTTTCTACTGATTTATCGATAGGAGTACTCCTGTTAGGTTTCGCATAAAATAGTCTAACTAATCTTATTTCCCCATACAAACTTTGGAGCCCCGTTTCACCCCTTTAGGGGGTGCACTTTGAAAAATCCTTTCTTAATGCACCCCTAGACCATATAAGGAACCTTTTTTTCCAAATTTGGAATCTGTAGACCCAGCGGTTTGGGCTGTGCGTTGATAGATGAGTCAGTCAGTCAGTCAGTCAGTTTCTTCTTTTATATATTTAGATTATTTTGTCCAGGAAATGCCATTAATTAAATAACGGAACCTAACATATAGTCGAGTGCAATTAGACATAAAATACCCAAAAGGTGGAACGAAGTTTATAGTGGTCCGATTTTCTTGGGACTTTTTTTATTGAGTTCCTGGAAGAGTGGAGAAGAAAGTTAAAAAAAAAATTTCGCCGTTCGCGTCTCTTTTTTTTTTTTTTGAATTTTTATTGTTTTTTTTTTTTTTCGTTTATGAATAACTTCAAATTCGACGAATTCATATTGTAGCGTAAAGTGTGACTTAAGTGCATCCATTAAATGCTAATTTAGTCTGTTTCTTTGATCATTGTAGTCGATGTAATGCAATAATTCAAGTATTTTTGAAAATGTCCTATTTTCTGCAATTATTTTTAAAATTTTGAATTTTAAGACCAAGATTTCTTTTGAAATTGGTAACTGATACGTTTTCGCAGATAATTGGATGTAAAAATACTCAAGAAAACCATGTTTACGAGTAAAGTGACTAAAAATGTGTTCACAATTATCAGGAAATCGTCTATATAAAAGTAAAGTAGGCCATTTTTTTCAAAATATTTCTATGACGGTCAACGTAAATATTATCCTCAAAATATCCATATTATGTCCGCTATCCATTGATAACAAAAACTAAAAATAAAAATTGGTGGTACTCGATAAAGGTTGATTATTGCTGACAAAGGTGTAATGGGGCCGCTGGTAAATTTACAAAAATTATCGTAATTATAACGTAACCATTTCTCACGATTTCTATCTGAGATAAGTTGCAAGCTTGGGTCTCTGCGCGCAATTCAATATCAATACCGATACCGATACCACTCCCACTTCTTAGCGATAGAGGCCCTTTTGTCATGATTTACTTTTTCAGCAGTAACCAATATTTAACAAGTATCCTTAAATATTTATCTAGTTATTATACCTCGTTAGATAGCGTATAAAATGAGGATTATGACAATAATTTGCACATTGAGTTTCATAGCAGTATTTGGAAAAAAAATGCTTTCATTAACATACACGATTTTCTAACATTTCCGAATGAATTTTAAGTCACTACACTCATGAAAGTGGTATTCATTAATACTTTTTGATCCAGTTATCTGTGAAAAAGCATCAGTTACCAATTTCAAAAGAAATCTAAGTCTTAAAATTCGATATTTTAGAAATAATTGCAGAAAATAGGAAATTTTCAAAAATAAGTACTTGAAATATACATTAAATCGACAACAATGAACAAAGAAACAGACCAAATTAGCGTTTAGTGGATGCACGTAGGTCACACTATTACGCTACAATATGAATTCGCCGAATTCGAAGTTATTCATAAACGAAAAAAAATATTTCAATGAAAATTCAAAAAAAAAAAAAAGTTACGAGCGTCAAATTTTTTTTTTTTAACTTTCTTCTCCACCTCTCTAGGAACTTAATAAAAAAAGTCCCATGAAAATCCGACCACTATAAACTGTGTTCCACCTTATTGTCTAATTGCACTCGACTAATAGGTACGTCAACGATTTATCTAATAAGCAAAAAAAAATATACTTTGTTGTTCGCCGTGTCGAATGCCTGAATTACAAATATTCAATCAAGCAAAAGCTATTAATAAAACTGCCATAGTAACCTCAATACAAACTTTGTGAACATTCCATTTGACATAATCGCCGATTCATTAAAAACTGATGGACATGGACATGTTAGATTATACTAGGAAACAGAATTTTTCGCTATGTAAAGACATTTTTAACCGACGACGTTATTTTAATGGTTCAACTCGTCTCCTTTTACACCTCAATGAGACCGATATGTAGGCAAGTGAACCGAGAAAGTTAAATAAACGATATCTAATTCGCAATAACACACTATCAGGTTTTACTGTGAGAGACCAACCGATCAGAATTTGCATACAAGTTTTTTATACATTCAATAGGTACTTTGAAACATGCTTTAACACTGCTAATGAACGGATGACGTTGCATTTCGAAGGAAAGTAAGCATGTGAAGATACACGGACCAAGAAGTGTTAATGTTCTCACCATGACACCCTTACATAAGTATTAGCAAATAATTTTCGAACGTATTCTTTCTTGTATATTGGCTTGAACGACACAAGTACAGCTTGAAATGCAAGGCGAAAACTCATTTCCGAATAAATTTTATCTCAAAATGCATGTTTTGAAAACAAATCGGCCTAGCAGTACGAAGTAATAAACTTCAGATTAAACGACTACGAAATAAAATTGAAGTTTTATTTACAAAGAACAGCAGGATGTTCAACTTTGACAATATAGTTACGTCTAATAAATAGTATAATTTCCAGGTTTCTTCGCTAGATAGTTATGTAAATTACAAGATTTACAAGGCAGGCGTCATTGAGTTACCCATAGACGACAGTAGTTACCACTAAGCGACCGTAGATAAGGATTCAATTAATTGAGACGACATAAACTTGCAGCTTAGGAACACTTCGAGCAACTTGTTTTCTACATAATTGGGATTTAAGTAGGTAGTCCTTAACAGCTAATATTGCTTCCCTTACAGGTATCAAATTAAACACGTTACAAGTAATAAAATTCACCGTTGAACGTTAAGTTAGCGCCGGATCGCCTGGCGCCAGCCTATAACGGAGAGTCGACGCCTTTAGCGGTCGGCCCCGTGTAAAAATCTTACCTTAATTACCAATGGGTCGTGCAAATTGACATCTGCAAGATGACTACTAACTTTTGTTCCTTTCCTTTCAGGAGGAATGAAAGAGACATGAGGATCTTTTGTGCTGGGTTGCTGAACTCACTGCACCTTTTAATTTTAACTCTATAAGAAATTGCCATTCAAAAGCTTTAAGTGTTTTATTGCAATTCTTCAATCTTCGTTTAGTGCTAACCAAGTCGTAAAGCATACCTGCATGTTTTTATAGCATTTCTGTGTATCCTTACTTTAGTGTCAAGGATTTTACCGATATCCATGGCTGACCATTGCAAAATTGATGCATGCAATATGATGGCGGTGAACTGATGAATTACTTCCTTCATACTAATACCTATTATGAATGCAACAACAACATTAACTGCCTGTCAGTTATCTTTTCAGGCAAGAAAATTTGTGTATGACATTTCGCACACACACAGGTAGACTACAACTTTGTTTAGGACTTAGGACATACTTTTCAAGCCCTTTTCAAGTCCGGTAGTACGTTGTCGTGGAATCTCGTGGGATAACTTCTGACCTCGATGCGGTCGAAGCTGCGGGCAAAAGCTAATCAAATATAAAGCGCAACTGAAAAAAAATACCAGGAGGTTTCAGTTTGTTCGAGTCACTAACCTTTAAATACGCATAACGATATAATACAGCTTGAACAATTGAAGCTGAACTAAAAGGTCATAGAACCCTACCGAGAAAAAGCAGCTAGGTAAATTACTCAGTTTTTGCTACCCTGGAGCATGACCCGCTAACGACTGAATCTAACGCGAATCTAATTCGCCCAAATCTATTTTGATATAGACCAGTCAAGGTCGGATCGATCGTGTCTTGCGTGATTATTGTCCTACAGCTTCTAGTAGGCTAATAGTTAACATTATCTGATCCCTATTATGATTTATGTCATTGAAATAATGACAACGCAGGAGACATCAAAATTTGCATTTAATAAGTCTTGTGAACTGTAAGATTAAATAATATTTAAACAGAAAATTCATTTTGTGGGTGTTACCTACATAGACAGATGACCTTTTTTTTTCTGATTGGAAATCATCAAAGGACTCCTCCCGCTCTGGGCGGAGCAGGAGGGAGTGTCAGAATTTACTGACTAAAACCCATACATGTTCCTTCATCGCCCTTTGTGTTCCGGGGCCGCGGTATCTCTTTCGAACTGTCCCGCAACCCCGGCAGGATAGACAGATGACCATAGAAAGGTGTTTTGGCGCAACATAAGTGAGGCCCGTGCCCAGCAATGGACTGCGATACGCTGACCAGGATAAAAAAAATGAGTTTAATAAGCCCTTTTATAATATTTTCTTTTCATATTAGGTCGGATTTTATTTTATCTTGGTCCACCAAACCAAGAATTAATAACATTAGGATATCTACTGTGAAGTTAGCACTTTTTGCCAAACTATTATCTATGGTCAGTAAAGCGGTAGCAAGAAAAAATAAACAAATCGCTTCTTATCTCAGGCAAACCACTTCCTCATGTCCTTCCGTAATTTGTTTTCTTTCCGCTCATAAGTCGTTTGATTTAGTCACGACATTGAAGGCGCAGTACACACTAGCGTTTTATTTCACTTTGATGTCAACCAACTACATGCGTGAAGGTTGAAAAGCCGTGTACCTATTTAATTTATTATAGTTTTCTTGTAGCTTATTTGCATGATTGAATCACGACTCATTACGTGTACTACTAGGGGAAATGAAAGTTATTACGCATGAATAAATTATATCTGATCATTATACAGTTTTTTCAATATTCATAAAAAAATCTCAATCATGTTAAATTGCTAGGAGATTTAGGTACTAACTTTTTTAATCTCTAACATTCAATTGTACTAAACGAGAAAAACGCGGGTTGTTTGGAACAATAAAATTAGATAACTAAA
The DNA here is from genome assembly GCA_905147715.2 of Xestia xanthographa. Classification (NCBI taxonomy): domain Eukaryota; kingdom Metazoa; phylum Arthropoda; class Insecta; order Lepidoptera; family Noctuidae; genus Xestia; species Xestia xanthographa. The sequence goes on along the minus strand of LR990660.1, from coordinate 5,471,298 downwards.
TAAAAATTAGCACGAAATAGATATTTATTTAATTAAATCAACCACATCATGATTTAATTATTGAAAACTAGCTGATGCCCGCGTGGATGTCGGTTATCGCGAAAAAAAATCCATTATGCATAATTTTGTTAGGTATATCTCAAAGGATTTAGGCAGCGTGTTCGTTGAAAGCTCCCAGACGGCTTATTTTTTTCCGACACCACTATATTTTAACCAATGTATACAAAAACTTGACAAATTATATAGGTACGTAAACCTTCCTCCAGAACCACTCTATCCATTGGTGAAAACAGCTTGAAAATCGATGCAGCAGTTTTTGAGTTTATCGCGAACAGACACACAGACAGACGCGGCGGAGGACTTTGTTTTATAATATTATATTAATTATGTAGTGATTGATAGTGATGAATTTATCCTAATCCACCACTGATTAGTTGTGTTTAGTTTAAATCTCTTTGTTTTTCATTTAACCCTGATCCTTTCTATAAAAAACGAATAACAGCAGTTTAAGCGGTTATTGTTTGTTAATTTTTTACATATGCACGAATTTCTGTGACCCTCTAAATTGACTGTTTTTCTTGCCTTCTTTCCTAAAAGACCGTCACCGTCAGTAAAAGCAATTGTGTGACACTTCATTCTTTATGGTCAAATGGACGTCCACAAATGGCACCGAACAATGTCTCATTATCAAACATTAATGCTAATCGAATGCAAATAATAAATTGTTACATGTCACCCACCTGTATTGCTTCCTAGAATAGGTATATTGCGGTGTATAAGACTATGATTTTAATGGGAACAATTTGCCACGTCTAAATGATTTTTATTGTTTAGAACCTGAGTAACAAAATTCTGCCTCCAGATTTCAGGATTTCCCGTAGCTAAACTAAAATTTGGCATAAAACTTATTACAATATTAGAAAAGAACGAGTAACGTATTATACAAAAAATACATATTTTGTGTGAATTAGAAATAATCGGTACTTACATTAATAAACACGAAACAACTTACATTTATCTAGAAAACTCCCTAATATTTCAATACATTTTTTGGGCTGGTAATATTTTTTAAAGTTTATTTTATTACATGACACTTGTCACTTGACAGCTTTGTCCTGTTGTCAAAAATCAAAATTGACTAAGCTTCAAGAAATCGAAATAAAATTACGTTCTTTGCTGAATGATTCGACTACATATTTAACTTTTACCTAATCGAGTTGAAAAGTACTGACGCTCAAGTCAAGAATTAGCCCGGATGAGCTAAGTTGTCACTTCTAAACGACAAGAGAATAAATAGTGTTTTTTGCATGAGTGGCATGCACACATTCAGTTTATGGGACCATGTAACCACAAAGCGGGGTACACTAACATGCATTTTTGAAGCTAGGGTTTATTATGATCAAATACCTACAATTTTCTACCAATCTTCCCGAAAACAAAATATTATTTGTACTGTAATATTACCCACTAACACAGAATTAATAGGCTTACTCTACACCCACAAAATTTAATGATAACGAAAAAATACAAAAAGGCATTCGCAGGAACAACACCGGGAGTATAGTGATTGTTTTCTGTGATTATCGATTGGTTTGCAACTTTAAATAAATATTTACTGTATAAAACTCACTGCTTCAGACCTCAACATTTCTTATTTTTTATGATGTTATGCAAAAGATTTGAGCGTAAGAAAACGTGTTCAATAAAATAATTTGGTAACAATATGCAGTTGCAGTGTTGATTGCTTGTTGGGCCGCTTGGCTAGCGAACAGCTGTTCGTCTCCAAACGACTCTCAACGTCTATTTTGTATTCTTCGCTTCATCGAAATACAGTAAACGTTTTATTTAAAGTGTAGAGTGGACAGTTACATAAAATAAATTAACCATTTGATACTCACCGTCTTATTTTTAAACACTAAAATAAATAGAGGTATATACACACTTTACGTAAAATGAACACACTATAAAAAAAGATTACACTATGTCCTTAAATAAATTTAATACATTTAAGGCTACTTTAATTTATAAATATCAGATTTACATTAACTATGACACGAATTCAAGAGTCGAGGAGGACGCACACCCAACACCGGCAAGCGCAGAAACCCGACTGGCGCGACCTCACGCGGCGTGCGCTCAAAATAATGTTTATGGAACGTTCCGTTTCTTAATGGTTTCATTCATTCACAAGCAAGATAATTTATTTGTGATTTATTTCCCTATTTTGTATAAACAACTAAATAACGTGCTTAAACGTGAATTAATTCTATAGGTCAAATTGTTTTTGTATTTTTTTTTATGCAAAAATACATCTCTCTTGGTGGAAACTTGATTTTAACCGTAACAGATTACAGAAAAAAATCATACGCATGAAGAACAGGCAGAAAGTAAAACATAACAAAAGAATAGAAAACTAAAATTGCAAATTATAATACCTGGCTAGTATTTTTTTAAAGTCCACGGAGAAATTAACGCGTTGGCGCCGTCTCGACGCGGCGCCGCCGTCAGCGCGCGGCGCGGCGGGAGGAATTCTTATTGGTTGTTTCAAGACGGGCCTCCGTGATGCAAAGGTTGCACTTGCAAACGATGCATGTTTACTGCGCGTAAAAGTTTTTTCTTTTTTATTCAGGTACTTAATGTCATGTGTCTAAAAAATGTATGGAATTAAATTATTGTAAGTTTTTTGTACTAAATTACTGTTTATGGTAACTAAGTATAGAGTAATAGACTAGGGATACTTTTGAGGGTAGATTACCGGACTCAGTTTTAAATTGAACGTTTTATCTACCCCCATTTTACTGAATGTATTTTGCATTCTTAATTATATTTGAAGTACATTTCACTCGGTTTCGGTCAAGCAATACGTGAAGTAGTTCTGGTATACAGTCCACGGTATATAATTTTAAGTATTGCATTAATTATTGGACAATTTATTTTATTAATTCATTATTGATATATTTATATTCTAATTGACTGCAATTATATTGTTAATAATATAAATATCTGTTGCGCAATTAGCCATGGCATCGACCAACTTTTTAACCGTGAAAACGCATTTATCGGAGTTTAAACACAATTCAGACAAAGATACGTTAAGTGAAGTAAGTTTTTTCTATTTCATATTGATAATAACGACTAAAAACTATTGCATACTCATCATTTAATACAACCTCCGCCATTTTGAAGATCACATCCCTTTTGCAGCCCTTTGTTACTGCATTGACCAACATACGATTAGAAAAACACCCGACACTGTGTAAATAATCATCAGAGTCCTATTTTTGTCTATCAACCCCTTTGCAAATAACCGTTATAGGCTTCCGAAAGTGGAACGAGTAATTCTGTGACGTCAGCAGAAGACCTACAGAAATTAGCAGTGATTCTTGGACTAAACAGTGCTGAAGATGTATACCAGGAACGATTCCGTGTTGACCGACGTCGTCTGGAAGCTATGCTTGCTGGTAAATTATAAATTTATAATTCTCAAAGATTACCAAAAAAGAAAAATACGTGGATATTCAAATAATAACTTTTGCAGATAACTTGGATGAATCACAAACAGCCCAAGCTTTCTTCCACCGGGTAAGATAAATATAAAAAAATATATTTCTGCAACATATTACTACACACATAAAATACAAAATTAAAAATTAAAACTTTTCAGGTAATGACTGAAACCAATACTTTAATAAATTGGCCAGCTCGTCTAAAAATTGGAGCTCGTTCTAAAAAAGGTAAATACTAGCTACAATAAAATAAAATCCATAAAAAAAATGAACGCACATTTTTTTTTAAATTTGAAAAATAAACGGTACACCTGCAAATATTCGTCGTAATTTTGGCGGGCCGGCGCCAAATAGACTAGCAGAGAGGCGCCAGGCTGGCGCGCTCCTTAAAATTTTATTTTTAAATGCATTCGCGCGTGTGCCGTTACATGAAATAACATATTTAGCAATCAATTAATTATTTTAATTATATTTAATGAAGTAACAATGATTTTTGACGATTATAGTGACGATTTAGTTTATAATGTTATTAGAAAACTACGAGATAATAAATTTATCGATCTTTTGGAAGTTGGTAAGCGATGGAGACTAATTTTAGTGAACAGTTTGGAGGTTTTTTGTGAATTTGATGTGTGTGTTATTGTATTTAGACCCACATGTGAGAGTCGCTGGTCGACCTGATGATGTGAAGCTGGCTCGAGAGAAAATAATTCAGTTATTGGACACAAGGGTATGTAATTTATTTTAATTTAATTCTGAAGTGCTAACTAACTAATCATTGTTGTAATGAGTCGATTATTCGATCATTTCACGGTGGGTAATTTAGTTCGAGTAGAGGATATCTTTACGCTGATATTTAAGAAGGGGCCCAGCAGTCCAGCACGCTTTACGATTTAGGAGAAAAAGCAGACTGTTTATGATAGTTTATTGAAGTCTTTTATTAGAAGTGAAGGCAACGGAACTGCTTAACTGGCAGCACCAGTCTACCACCTACTTATGTAGGTATCTTGAGAACTAGGTAGGTACTGTATGTAGAGACTTTAAGGCTGAAAGCCCAGCCAGGTGGCAATTGCTTTCAAAGTGTTTTATATCGTGCTGCGTCGTGATTAGATCCTATCTTAAAGTGAAATGTGGTGAGTACTGGCGATTTTGAAAAGTCAGTCATGTACCTATTCTCCTCTATACTGAAAATCTCTTTGGAGGATGCATATAAATCTCTACGCCCCAGTGCTGCATGGGCACCTCTACTTAGTCCAATGGATTATCGTATCTGGGTGTTGGTGGCTATAAATTATTGATTTAACTTCATGAATAGTAGTAGTAAGTACCACACAAGCTGACTATGGGTTATCCAGGTCCTATCAGAGCCTCCATGACTGACGGTTAGCGATAGCAGTCGTCAGTTGGAGTATCTATCAACATGCATGCTGATTATTCAGTTTTCACGGCATGAGCTTGGGCAATTCACTTAAAGCTAAGTGTTGCTGATATTTGAAACTAGCTGATGACCGCGGCATCGCCCGCGTGGATGTCGGTTATCGCGACCAAAGCTCCCAGACGACTTATTTTTTTCCGACACCTCCAACAATACTATATTTTAGCCAATATATACAAAAACTTGACAAATTATATACTAAAACCTTCATCGAGAACCACTCTATCCATTGGTGAAAACAGCATGCAAATCGGTGCAGTAGTTTTTGAGTTTATCGCGAACAGATCGACAGAGCGGCGGAGGATTTTGTTTTATAATATGTAGTGAAGGAAATTAGAGCTCTGGCTGTCTGTCTGTTTCATTCTTCAACTGCTGACCGGACTTTGATAAAATAGGTATGTACTATCGAGGACACTCCCGCCTGACCACCACTAAGCTTATTTTTGCTTGCTCTCGCTTGCACTTACAACATAGAAACACTCTCTAGCCCCGCCCCGTTGACTTTGTATAGAAATAATGAATGAAAAGATACCGAATCGGCCGAGTGCACTGACGACGTACGCCAAACGAGAGTTATTGTTATTTTGCGCGCCAAAGTTGAGGCATTCCTAATAGGCGCAAACTTTAAGGGGGCGTGGCTCGGCGCCTACGCATGTTTTATGCGAAAAAAAATTAAAATGGTCAGGCGGAAAAGACCCCGACTGTACCTGGGTTTGGTTAGGACATGGGGCACTTTTTATCCCAGTAGTATAGGTACGTTCCCGTGGGATAATTTCCAACCTCCGCCCATGCACGCCAACCCGCGAACAAAAGCCAGTGTTGTCTAATTGATCTGTCGCAAATATAAAGAGAGCCGTTCTCTCTGATACGTAGGTGCTATGTTTAATTAGTAATCACACTTACAAGTGATTATAAATTATAATTGAACTAATTGGCGATGTATTTTTCAGAATAACCGGGTTACAATGAAGATCGATGTCAGTTACACGGATCATTCGCATATCATTGGAAAGGTGAGCTGAATTGTTTTAATTATTTTTTTTTAGGGTTCCGTGTGTAAACTTGAAAGTTTCCGTTGTCGAGCAAACGAATTTTTCAAACATGAAGCAATAGGGATGATGACTGACTAAAAAAATATGATTCTGTTTAGTCCGTCAGTTAGATTATCGAAAAATATTGGATACGTGTATTTGTTTTATCAAATTAATAAAAAATCACGAAGATAAAACTTGTCAAAGATCATGAGTGGATTCTTGTGACGTCACATTTGAGTAAAAGAAATACGAAAATGTGACGTCACACGAGTTTTCGACGCCACTGTATCGTCCTCGTTTTTTGTTTACGTGAAAAAAATTAAAAATGTCTCATATTTTTTTTTTTGGAAATCTATCTGACGGACTGATTACATTTTTTTTTGTCATCGACCCTATTATGAATCGCGTCCCCATGGTTCCCTTTAAAAATGAAGGAAATCTGTATTTTCAAGCGACTACACAAACACTTGTTTGTTCATGAGATTATTGTTGTGTAATTATATGATACGCATCCCTTGATAAGGTGTAGATAATTATCTAATTCGACACCGATGCACTAACCAACACTTTATTATTGCACTGTTTATTAAACAAACTTATTTAAGCATTCATAGTGTCGCGCGTACTTTCAACAATAGGCGAGACGACAAAAAAGAAATCTAATTAGTCCGTCAGATACATTTCCAGAAAATATTGGACACATATTTTTTCTTTTGTTACGTAAACCAAAATTGACGAAGATATGACGCTTTTAAAATTCTCAATACGTCACGCCTTGGTATAATTTTTAGTTCTGACGTCACGAGCCCCCACTCCCGAGTTTTGATGCGTTTTATCTTTGTCAATATTCATTGATTTACAATAACAAAAAATATGTATCCATTATTTTCCAATACTCTACCTGACGGACTAGATAGATTTGCAATTATTTGATACTGTCGTCATGCCTATTGCGACCACGGAACCCTGACCTACACGTAGCTCGCACTTGTCAGATTTACTCTAAATCTGTCAATGGCAAACATGACCCATTCCGCGAGACCTTTTTGTTATGTTAATGTTTTTAATCTCTAATTAGATTTATCCATTGACGCGTCTGCGTGTTTGTCTGTCCTCGATTTTTTATCATGTTTCGCAACTTTAAGTTTAGTAGGTAGGTTTGTACATGTAGGTAGGTACTTAATTAGGTACCCACTAAAGCTGAAAATAACTTAGAAAGCTTGACCACAGAATAACTAGGCTTGACTCTGACTGCCTGTTAATATGATTATGTATGTACTATCGAGGACACTCCCGCCTGACCACCACTAAGCTAATTTTTGCTTGCACTCGCAACATAGAAACGCTCTCTACCCCCGCCCCGTTGACTTTGTATAGAAATAATGAATGAAAAGATACCAAATCGGCCGAGCGCACTGACGACGCACGCCAAACGAGAGTTATTGTTATTTTTGGGGTCAACGACCGCAGGTCGAACGTCACTCAAATTTAAGTAATCAGTTTGGTTTTCAAGAGCTCTCATATTCTGTTAATTTTGGTAGGACCTGAATCATTTACCTAGTCTTTTCCCAACTTTGTTCGGATCGGCTTCCAGTATAACCGGGTGCAGCTGAATACCTGCAGTATTTTGTGTGGAGCGACTAGTCTATCTGACCTCCACAACCCAGTTAGTACTGGATAGTACGATAATCCTTGGTAGGACTGGTTGTCAGACTTTCGGGCCACTGACTACTTAACGACACTGTCAAAGATCTACAATTGACTGCCGGCTTTCCCAGGCACGGAGGAAACTCGTAAGTAATGGATGGTCACCCATCCACGGACCAACCTAGGCAAACGCGGCTTAACCTGAAGATCGACCCGAGCGGCTGTTATTTAGCCACGAGCTCCTCACCATCATTGTTAGGACCTGGGGGTAATCTGTGCCTGGGGCCCAAGTCTGCTATTTTTTTTAAATTCGTCATTCCAAGTTTCCAACACGAATACACGATCCCATTCTGAAAATCGTAATCTGCTAAATCTAAAAAAAAGCTAAATTCATAATGGTCGATCATTGGCCAGTCAATGGTCTCGTAATAGAATAGTGTTACAATTAATGACATTGTCGTATTGCCATTAATTAAATACCTTTATATTTTAACATATTATTTATTAGTGTTTTATGCAATCTGAAGTGGTAAGAAGTTCGTAAATAACACCAGTAATTAATTTGTCATTACGTATATGTACGATCAGATTACCATTCTATGCCATTTCTTTCAATGCAGTGTCAGTGGTTGACCATTGGAAAGTCATAATGACACCATCTACTAATAGATTACAAAACTTGTCAAAATCAACAATTATGAAATCAATGATAGACCATTCTGACACTATTGTAAACCTCTAAACTTCTAAAGGGGTTAGATATATCACGAACATGTTTTACTATGGTATAGTTCGGTTCAAACTTAATGGCGGCTCGGAAGTTAGCTGCAAGTGACAGTCTGCGCATTATACAGACAAAACGATGCGTCATCTGCGCCCCGTTGAACCCTAAAATTGTTGTCTGGGCAGCTTTACATTAGATGTTCCGAATAGCCATGAAGTTTAAAGCGTTATTCCTGCGCAGACCGACACTCGCAGCTAACTTCCGAGTAGCCATTAAGTTTGAACCGAACTATAACAACTCGCAATTTGCGAAAAATCTCTAGAAGATGCAACTAGCTAGACTCGAGAGCAACCATAAAATGAATGCAATGATCTCATCTATTATTGGCATAATGTACAATATGGTTCTACGTTTTTTTCTTCGACTATTTTATCAGACAGGCATTTTATTTATGAGATCAAATCAATTGATCCTCATAATTACGATATTGTAATCAAGAAGTACTCCTATGACGAGCCGATCTCTGTCACGTTTTTGCGTTCACGTGAACCGTCTGTTTTTCATTTAAAGTATCTCTTAACCAAATCATCATCATATTTCATAATAATTTGGGAACACCCCAATTAATAATTGACAAAATATAAAATAAATTGATTCCTAAGCTAGCGAGCGACTTGAGAACTGTGAGAAACAATTTCCATCGCGTTTTTCATCAAAATAAACGAGTAGTATCGTACCTACATACATGTACCTACAATAATTTTAATTGGGAAATTCCGTTGAAAAAATTGCCAAATCACATTGATCAACAATATTGCCTACTCAAACTTTCAATGCGTATCCATTTTAAGTTACAAATCTAATACATAAACAGGATGTGCTTATAAACTGCCTCTTCTCGATCTAGTGATCGTAACCGATCTTTCCGTGATCTTTCTTAGAAGCAACCCCCATTTTGGATGTATGCCCGGTATGTCTCCCCATTCAGGGCCGGATTTAAAGGTATGGAGGCCATGGGGCAATTAAGAAGTGGACGCGGATTTTTTTTTTGATTATGTAGACGAAAAATAAAAACGATTTTTTTTTAAATATGTAATACACGGGCCAAGAACCTGGTCATGGACGAACGTGTAAAGTATAGTATATGTACGTCCATCAATGCCTAGTTGTGGCCAAGGCTTGTTTATTACTTTTCTCAAATAATGCGAGTGAATTAAAACTCTCGCGTTGAAGAGTTCATTTGTTTTTTTTTTCAATAAATCGCTTTTCGAAATATTTCGCTTTTTCGCAAGCCAATTCGAAATTTAAATAAAACCTTTGATAAGTTACCTCCTTGGTTGCCATGTTTCAGAGTAAAAGATCGTTCCATTTTTAAATAACACGACAGAGTTTACTATGTAATTTATTTGGCCGCTAAACACGATAGATATGGATTTTCATAAACTTTTGCCGGCCGCTGGTCGCATGTATCTGACCAATACAGCAATTTCGATTTATTTCGAAGAAGGTTGTCAAAATAATGAGCTGCTCAAATTTCCAAGCATGTTTGAGAAAATGTATTTTATTCTTATAAAAAAAACAACAGACTGTCTTTAACAGTCGTTACAGGTAGTCACAGGTAGTCAGTGACCCAAAAAGTCTGACAACCAGTCTTACCAAGGGGTATCGTATTACCCAGTGCTAACTGGGTTGTGGAGGCCAGATGGGCAGTCGCTCCACGTAAAATACTGGTATTCAGCTGCATCCGGTTAGACTGGAAGCCGACCCCAATAAAAACTTGGGAAAAGGCTTGCAGATGATGATAAAAAAAAAACAAGTTTTGGAGGCCCGGGGCCTTGTGGAGACCTGGGGTCTGGGGCCTAAATCCGGCGGCGCTGTCCCCATTACATGGGATGGGACTTAAACATAACATAACTGGCAAAATGTGGGTTGGCGGTGGTACCTACGCCTCTGCCTCACCCTTCGGGAAGAACAGGCTTGTTGTTATGTTGTCTCACTCATTATAACCGATGTCGTCATTACCATTATAACTTCAACACAATTATTTTTATCTTGTTGTAACTTAGCAAGTTAGCGATAAAACCTTGATTCAATACTTCCATTACGCTAATCAAATAAAGTAGGCGTTGACTAAATTACTTCACTAATCGTGGTAAGTACTAAAATAAACAAGTATTTAGTGGTATCAGAGACGCTAGCTACAGTTCTTTCAGTTATATTAAATCTGATTTTTCATGACGGACAAAGTAATAGTAATATTTATTTTTGGTCTTATAGATTTTTTTTGGGTTCGAGGAGCGGATGGATAAACAATAACAGTCGCTCGGGTTGATCTTTGGGTTAAGCCACGCTTGCTTAGGTTGGTCTATAGATTGGTAATCACCCATTACATACCGAGTTTCATCTGTGTCTCGGAAAGCGCGTTAAGCCGATGGTCCCGGCAGTCATTTGTAGATTTTTAATAGTCAGGTAGTCAGTGGCCTGAAAGTCTGACAACCAGTCTTACCAAGGAGTATCGTATTACCCAGTACTAACTGGGTTGTAGAGGTCAGATAAGCGTCGCTCCATGTAAAAGACTGGAAGCCGAAGCCAATCATGTTGTGGAAAGGCAGATAGAAGATGAAAGTTGCTTTTGGGTTTTATACTTTCGAGAACAAGAACATAATTTCTAGTGTTAGCTTACCGGCGTTCCTGTCTTCGGTTCACAGCACTGAAAAGCTAACTAGGAAAATTTTAACTCTTTCCCTGGTTAGCTCGGAAGTGCCGTGCTTGACCGACGCAGAGGACGCCTGGAAAGTGGCTTGCCCGGACACGGATCGGCCCGAGAACCCGTTTTCCCAGAGACAGTGGGATGAGCCGCTCTGCAGGTTGGTACGGAATAAACTTACGTCTACCAATACTGCTGAGCGTGCCCGCCTGCTGGCTGTGGGTGAATGGGAGTCGGGCCTCTGGCTTCAGGCACTACAGTCACCTAATATAGGCACTATGTTAGGTGACACAACCTTCCGGCTCGCTACATGTTTGCGTTTGGGCCTTTCTTGCAGTAAGAATGCAGGTCGGATAGCGCGGCACGCTAGCATTAATGATCTCATCCGTCGTGCTCTTGCCACCACCGGGGTGCCAGCTATATTAGAACCCACTGGCTTGGTACGCGTCGATGGCAAGAGACCAGATGGTAATGATCATAATGCCATGGAAGTTGGGTAGGCCTTTGGTGTGGGACGCAACTTGCGTCGACACCCTTGCGCCATCCTATCTTCCTAGCACAGTGTGCTGCGCTGGGGCGGCTGCTGCAGGTGCTGAAAACCTCAAACGGCGCAAATACAATAATTTAATTGGTTGTTGTAATTATGTGTTTGAGCCGTTTGGGGTTGAAACACTAGGGCCATGGGGTCCGAGTGCCCACCTAGTTTTTCGAGAAATCGCCAAACGGTTGGTCGACTCTTCACGTCACCAGAGGGCGGGCCTATTTTTTGGCCAAAGAATCAGCATTGCCATCCAACGTGGCAATGCTGCCAGCCTTCTGGGCACTTTTCCTGTTGACAGCGATGTGGACGAATTTTTCGACGCCCTGTAACCCCCTTTTGATACTCGTAAATATTTTTATTTCTATTATAGAGTTAGTATGTAAATAATGTAAATATTATAGAAAATAAATAGAAATTTACACACTAGAACATAAGGTTTCTATTGCAATGCAGCTGTCAGAGGTAAATTAATGTGAAAGGACTGTAAATCGCTGAGTGCTCAAATATCTTTATAGTGACAACGAAACTAAGAACCTAGGTACCTAACGTAGCTTAGGTATTTACAGAAAACTATTTTTCCAAGACACTAATGATTTCACATCAATTACTTGTGAGCACGAGAAATATGATAAGGTTCTCGTGTTTCGTTCTTGGAATCTAGATGGTAGTTAGGTACTCTACGTAGGTAGGTAGGTAGGTACCTACATGTTGTTCATGAGACATCATCCTGTAAGTGAAATCGATCCACCCTGATTCCAGATGGTCTCTAATGAATACGGGTTACGGGTTACGAAATGCTTTGATTTATCATGATTTTGGTGGATCTGTTCTGTTTTCTATTTCTGCCTAACGTTAGAGAGAATATAATATTATTATTTAATATTATTATTTCTGTGGGTAGGCAGGTTCAAAAATATACAATATTTACATAGTAAAGCAGTAGCCGTGTGAATTTCCACGTGATGTTTCTTTCGTTTTGGAGCATTCACACGCCATGTTTTCAAACTCTTTACCGGTTTGCACTTTTGTTTTATTAGTTGTTAGATTAGGTGACTAGGTACGTTTACTGTTACTGACGGGTGTACTATGCCATATCGATGGTACGAAGTACGAACCATTGCGTATATTTCGAGCATTTTTTTTTTTTCAAGGTATTTTTATAGTACAGCTACAATCCAAAAAATTAGAAGAGATGGAAAGATTGGGACTAGAAGAGTGATTGGACATGAATGTTGATGGATGGAGAGGGAGAGGAAGACCACAGAAAATAAAATTAGGTACTTAGATGCATTGTGTGAGGAATTATATACTTAATAAATAATAATAATAAAATTTTATTCAAAAAATATATGGTAAACGTTTACAGTTTTCCTTAAATCTATGTCAAGTTAGAATAGAATAGAATATAATTTTATTTTGCAAATATGTGTAAGTAATACAATATAGTTGTTATGTATGACGTATCAAAGTTCAGCCATATTTTACCATTCGGCATGCAAACATTTACATTATTTATGGAACATGTACCTACTTACTTACTTACATTTTAGAGACCAGATCGATTATATTATTATTATTACAATTATCATTCAATAGATCAGCTAATAAATTATTATCATTTTCAATGAATAAATTATCATTTTATTACAATTATCATTAAATTACAAAATTATCATTTTTGTTACAATTTATTCAATTAATAAAATATCACTATTATTCAAATTAATCATAAAATACATTTTTCTCTGGTAGAAACTCATTTATGAGTAAGTTCACCCATGCTTTGAGCCTGAACTAGTTAAATCCTGTGTTTCAGGCGATAAATTTAATATTATTGGTACCAATGTAAAAAGGTATATAAGAATTATACTATTTTAACTTAGCTAATTTAAAAAAATAACAATAATTAAAGAGAAAGGAGTAAATGATGCCCCGTGACGTTAGTAGAATGCAGAATTTGTTTCTTTTTTTAAATAAAATTTGCTAATCCATTATTTAGAGTAGGTACTTTCCCTCCATGTGGCATTGAAAAATTGCACCCTGTAGAGGTATCTAAAATATTTTATAAGAAGGTATTCACGTAAGGTAATAATTACTAGTTTTATAATCCTCTCATGATATGGGTTAGTTAGATATATCCTCAGTCCTCTCATGATATTGCTAGAAGTAGATGATCAGGTAGGCTGGAAGAGATTTCTTATGAAATTTTGCGCTCTTCTATCTTAAATCTTAATGTAATGTCCTGTAAAGTATTTTGTGTCCACATAAATAAATAAATAAAGGATTCAGGAACGCCACAATAATTAAATTGAACAAAACAAATTGTAGTTCCGTGCGTCAGATCATACCTTGATTCTTTATTATGGTTATGTTAAATACGGGTATCCATAGTGTAATTACAATTATTATCTTTGAAACACGACCTCTAATTATCGCTATAAGGATCTTCAGCTAATAAAAATATGCAATGCACATGCTTAAAAATAACCTCGATAATGGCACGTTTTATTGATATGGGTACGCTAAAATAGCATCCACGACTTCCACGAGGCGACACTTAAATATTGCGAGCCCAGTTAATCCCAGTCCTAGGCCTTGCTAACTGGCTTAACTTTTCACCCGTGGTATTACCAGCATGAAATTTTGTCATTATGTTGCAATATGAGGCATGAATCATTACAGAAAAGTCATCACAGTTTTCAAGTAAGTGATAACGTAAATCTTCACAAGATATCCTACAAGATAAATAAATAAATATTGCTGGACATTGCACACAGCACCATCTAGTGGCACACTAAGCAACGAGGCTTGTGTCGTGGACACCAGATAGTTGATATACTACTTAGATACTTTTTTGTTTTGTAAATACATACTTATTATTTATTTATTTGTTTTATTTATTTATTACAAGGCTTCTCAACAATGAGTACACTGTTACATTATAATTTGTACAATTCAAACTAAAGTCTAAGCGCCTCATCACTTACAGAAAAGCACAGCATGCACTACATTATGCGCAGATAAATATACAATTAAATCATTAATTTTATTGACACAACAATATTTTGGAAAAACATGCAGATTACACTTAATTACTTAAATTAAAATAGATAACATAGATTAAATTAAATTAGAATATATTAAATTAGAATAAATTAAAATAGAATTTATTAAATTAGACTAAATTATATTAAATTAGAATTTATTAAATTATTTTATTATAGATTAAAAAAAAAAAAAAGTTGTATAAGATTAGGTAAATATTTGACTAGAGTAGAGATCCATTAAATGGCAAGGGCGACCTTTTTTAGAGCACGTAACGAAGAGTTAAATAAATCAATGTCCCCTTCGTGCTCTTTGTATGCAGCATACATCCTTGATAGTGGGCAGAATTGCCTCAAGTTGGTGTGACATCTTGGCATACAGAAAAGTCTCCTATTAGAACTTCTTGGCAGATTACGTGGCACGTGGAATAAGACCCTGCTGAGCAAATCGGGACAGTTCAAAGAGCCCGTTACTAGCTTCTTCAGGAAAACTAAATCCAGCATCATCTTGCGTTTCTCCAGCGATACCATCCCAAAATACTCCAGCCGCTCTTGGTACGAGTTGAGCTTTTTTCCCATATTATTCGTATAGGTAAGATGCCACAAGAACCGTTTTTGCAGCCGTTCAATGCGCTTGATGTGGACCTTATACTCAGGTAACCAGACCACACTGCAATACTCGAGGTGGCTGCTGACCAACGAATTATACATAATTTTTTTAATGCTGGGTTTTTTGAAATTTTTGCACTCTCTCATAACGAAGCCAAGCATCTTAGACGATTTTAATATAATTTTGTCAATATGTTCAACAAAACTTAACTTTTTATCGAACTGAACACCTAGGTCACGTATTGTTTCAACTTCCTCAAGCCACTCACCATTCAATTTGTAAACTGACTGCATTATATTTTTCTTTTTTGTGAATTTGATATGATGGCATTTTTCCACGTTCAGAGACATTTTGTTGTGCTCACACCACTTAGTCAGCCGATCCAAGTCACTTTGGAATAGTACCGAGTCCGCAGGATTCCTTATTGACTTAAAGGCTTTGAGGTCATCAGCGAATAAGAATATGTTTGAGTTCGGGAAGCATTTATGTATGTCGTTTATGAAAAGAGTGAACATAGGCGGACCTAAATGAGATCCCTGAGGGATTCCCGACGTTGCAATGTACGAATCAGAAGAGCAGCCATTAACTACAACCTTGAGCATCCGACCAGACAAATATGATTGAAACCAACTTAAGAGAGGGTCCGAAACGCCATACATTTTAAGCTTTTTGACGAGTATGTCATGGTTTACTGTGTCAAAAGCCTTGCTGAAGTCGGTATAGACTGCGTCAACCTGGACACGGGCATCAACCGCCTCAACAATGCTCTCAACATAGGTCACCAGATTGGTAGCTGTCGATTTCCCCTTCATAAAACCATATTGGCTGTCTATTATTAGCTGTGATAAATGCCTAGCTAGCACAGGGCATATGAGGGCTTCAAATACCTTTGCGAGTATGGAAAGAATAGCGATGGGCCTGTAGTTGCACACATCTGCCTGATCCCCGGCTTTGTAAATAGGCATAATTTTGGTCTCCTTCCAGATGGTTGGAAAAGTACCCCGAAGAACAGAATGATTAAATATAATACTTAATGGTAGTGATAGAACATCTGCCAGCCTACTTAAAAGCAAAGCAGGTACATTATCAGGGCCAGCTCCTTTGTAGACGTCTAGTTTTTTTAGCTCTTTGCGGATCTGATCTTGTGATATAGTTATATGGCCTAACATGGTATTGCTTATGCAGCTATCCGTGTCGCATGCGCTCGCATGCATACCATTCCTATCACTAGTATACACCTTAGAGAAATGGGACGCGAAATAGTTACATATATCATTTATATTATCAGAGGTGTTTATACCATCTGTCATGGAACTAGGGTAGTTACTGGTACTGCCTCTTTTCATTTTTAAGTAACTCCAGAAATATTTTGGATTCGAAGCAATTTTTCCCTCTATATCGGCAATGTGAGCATTATACATTATAAACATCCAAGACTCGGAAACGAACGTCCATGCTCATCACACAAACATTTGCTCCGACCGGGATTCGAACCCGGCACCCTAAGAACGTAAGTCAGCCTCACTACCGCTGCGCCATTCGGGTCGTCATCGATAAATCGTCTATGGGGAGATTCCGCCAACGAAACTGATAGGTAGCGATCATCACACTTAAACGGCGTTCAAGAGCTGTCAGTGTAATTATTCCAGAGCAATCATGATGCTGAAAGTCTTGAACGCGGTTTAAATGTCCTGATTGAGCAGTTTCACTAGCAAAGTCCACTCTAAATATCTTTGTTCCTCAGGGTGGGCTTACAATAAAGCGCGTGATGGAAGAGACCGGCTGCCACATCCACTTCCCGGACTCCAACCGCACCAGCACCGTGGAGAAGAGCAACCAGGTGTCTATCGCAGGAGACATGGAGCGAGTGGAGCGAGCCAGGGCGAGAGTGAGAGTGAGCGACTTTATTTCTGATTAATAATGTTGGTTAACTCTTCGAAACCCGCAATTACAGACACAATTAAAATAACAATGCACCGTGCCCCATCGGGCACGGCTGGGGACATACCTACAGGTTTTGGTTTTTTACAAACTCTTTTATACGACAAAAAAGAAAATATTTTAGAATCTAGATGAGGTCGGTGTTTCCCTTCCCTTACTCCGAGCATTAACACCGTTGCACCGACACAAACTCCGATTATCATGAACAAGATAATCGGACATTATGATGACTGCAGATTCTGAAAGTCTTGTGAGGAACGCGTTGCACGCATTTATCAGTTATCATATAGTTCGACTCGAATCATCATTGCACTCTGTGTTCACTTAGGTTCAAATCGATAGCCATATTAGTTCATTACCTACCTATGAAAATAAAAACAATTTCAGGGAAAGATTCAGAGACTATTCAGACACAAATTGCAAACTCACAAACTAAATAAATATCTGTAGGACATAAGTGAGTTAGACAGATATTTTTTTTGGTGACCTTTTGCCTGGACAAAGCTGTAATATTCAAAGAATATGAACTCATATTTGCAAAGCGCCTGCAAGAATTGGAATAACTGCAAATAGTCTAGACACATTCTGACGAAACTGCAGTAGGAATTTGAGAATCCCTACATGAATTCATTTTCGTGATGAAGTTAAGGATTGTTAATATAAACTCTCGCTAGGGACATCATATAATTCCTATTTCAAATCGTCTCGGTCTCAATCTAGGTATTACTATTTAAGGTGGATGCTCAAGCGTAGCCCGCGAAATTCAAATTTTCTTACGTTTTTTGCAATTTGCAGGCCAGTGCTAGGTTGTATGTTGATTAAAATTTTGTTTGCGACTGTAAGACGTATGTAGTTACAGAATTATATTCATCAAACTCATCAATACAACCCTCAAAGTTCATATTGGTGTCAAAATTACTTTTCCAAGGTCAAAATCATTCTTGCACCATTATGAACTTGGAGGGTTGTATTGATGATTTTGATGATTATAATTGTGTTACTACATACGTCTTACAGTCGCAAACAATATTTTAATCAACATACAACCTAGCACTGGCCTGCAAATTTCAAAAAACGTAAGAAAATTTGAATTTCGCGGGCTACCCTTGAGCATCCACCTTAAGTTCGTTCAGAGAAATTGGTTGAAACAAAATCCTTTATAAATGCTCAAATAGTACCTACTGTGAGCTTGTCCTTTTATCTATTTACTCTACAACTTCTAATAATAGTTTTGTGTCCTAAAAAAATCTAATTAGTCCGTCAGTTAGATTATCAAAAAATAATTGACACCTATTTTTTCTTTTGTTACGTGTACCAAAATTGACGAAGATACGACGCTTTTAAAATTCTCAATACGTCACGCCGTGCTACAATTTTCAGTGCGTTGTGACGTCACGAGCCCCCACTCTCCAGTTTTGATGCGTTTTATCTTTGTCAATATTCATTGATTTACAAAAACAAAAAATACGTGTCCATTATTTTCCAATACTCTGACGGACTAAATAGATTTGCAATTTATTGATGATGGAAACTAGCCTATAATTGATTGTGTGACAGGCCCTCACTCCGCTTGTGTTCTGCTTCGAACTGCCGATAGTGCCAAGCTCGCAGCCGCTACCAGATATCACCTCGCCGTACGTGCAAAACATACAAGACCAGTACAACGTTCAGGTAAGCACATCATCGTCAATTCAGCTGAAAGGCTCCCCAAGCCTTGCTAAATAAGTGGTCCTATGTGTAGGGCAAGCATCTGGTCAGAGACCACCTCTCTGCAAGAGAGAGAGTGGGCTATACTCCACCGCCAGTGCGATATGGTAGATGTTATATGACTCCATTATTTAGTCGCGGGCATTTCAGGTTTTTCACGATGTTTTCTTTCACCGTTGCACTGGTTTGAAAGCAGTGGTCATCATCTGCCTAGCCTTTTCCCAAATATGTTTGAATCTGCTTTCAGTCTAACCGGATGCAGCTAAATACCAATATTTTACATGGAGAGACTGCCAATCTGAGTCTGACCTCCACAATACAGTTAGTACTGGGTGATGCGATACCCCTTGGTAAGACTGGTTGTCAGACTTTTTGGGCCTCTGACTACCTAACGACTGTCAAAGATTTACAAATGACAGCCGGGACCAACGGCTTAACGTGCTTTAACTCGGTACCTATGTAATGTGTGGTCACCCATCCACAGACCAATCTAGGCAATTACGGCTTAACCTAACGATCGACCCGAGCGGCTGTTACTATTTAGCCACGAATTGATCGAAGACGAGCTCCTTCGCCATGTAGGTACCAAAAAATTTGCCTACCTATCGCAGCGAAATTAATTTTGTTACCTAATTGGTGGATTTCTACCTAACGCCAAAGTTCCAGGTCTGTGTACCTAATAACTAATAAGTTCTGTATCCCAGGTGATGATGCGCAACCGTCCGAAGCTACACGCCAACCTGTTGGTGGTGAAAGGGGTGCAGTGGGAGGTGAAAGCCACCATGGAGGCGACCAATCTGCTCATGAACTACATGTGCGGACCATTGGCAGTGAGTATCTACCCGATTCTACCCTACTAGCTTATCGAAGTTCTTATAGTTGGTGCCAGTTAAGATGAGAATAGCGGTCATTGACCCACGTACATTTAATAAACTTCTTAACTTTGAAAACCAAAAATAAACCTGTTCAAGTCTGGAATCGTCATCTATCGTGATCTTTAAATTTTTTTGTAAGTAATGAAAAACGATACTATGGTTTATTTGTTTTGGTTCGTACGAAGAGATATTAGGGAAAGGGCAATGATCGCTATTCTCATCTTAATTGACACCAACTGTCCTTCAATGATTGTTTCAAGACGGATGAATGAATCATTTCACTCACTGGGATGCCAGCTTCTTTGCCGAACCATTGTAGATTCTAGCTTGTAATTTCAACTTGTAAACCACAACCTGAAGCGTTTGGTTTAAAAAACATTTATTTCAGACAAAAATGTCCATAGGCAATGCAAGGTTGTTAGTAACAAGGATTTTTCTTGTATTGTGTTGTATAACGGGCTGATGTCCGCAACTCCACGTCCAAGCGCGTATTTTGCGTGCGGAAAGAATTTTACTTATATCTATAATGTTAGTAAAATAATTGAATATTTTTTTCTCAAAAATTTGCTTTCGGTCTCTAAAGTTGGCTAAATTCCTAACAAAGAATTTCAGATTAAACGAAACATTTTGATAATGCCTGACGGTTTTTGAAGAGCATCAAAACACGTGGCGTAGAGGAAATTAGGATACTATTCTGTTATTACAATTTATATTTTAAGAGGATTTCTCATCTCGATATTCAAGTTCAATGCTGCATGATTTTTCTCGTCTTCCTAATTTTTCATACAATAGGGAATATGCATGAATTCTTTTCTTCACTTAAAACAATAAAAACAGTATTATCAACCCAAGAAAAGTATTAAAAGTTAAGTTCAACTACTGTTGTCGCTCAAAAATAATATTAAAATATAATATTATTTACATGCAGTTTCACAAATGATTTCCAACAGCACCCTTCTGCCCTGACAATGTTTTCAAGCGACTTTTTAGGATAGAAAATGGTACTTTTTCAAATAAAACCTTTAACCACAAATCTCTTTCAGAGTCAGACTCAAGTGCAGATGTCCCTAGAGATATCCCCGATGCACCACAGCGTGGTTGTGGGCAGGGGCGCGGAACAGCTGAAGGTCATCATGAAGGGAACCAACACCCAGATAATGTTCCCCGACGCCGACGACCCCAACATACCGGTCATCAAGAAGTCTTGCGTCACCATAACTGGCAATATCAAGGATGTGTATGCAGCTAGGCAGCAGTTGGTGGTGAGTTGAAGAAGACAGTGTTTATTATTAGATCTAGTTAATGCGACCCGTCCCGGCTTCGCACGGGTGCAAGGTAGATACTAACCTTACTCTTAAATCACTCTATCTATTGGCTCTATCTGTTGATCTGTTTTTGCCTGTGGGTCAACTTTACTTAGCGGACATACAGCGACCTACGCGTTCAATACAATAATGCACTGAGAGTGCTGCTGCGGCTGCGTGGCGCAGTAGTGCGTCAGGGATGTTTGCAGATTATACTATTGATGGTTTTGCCGCCATTATTAGAAATAGATGTGCATCCCTGATGAAATTAAAATCCGAACAGCGGCAGCGACTTTGTTTTACCTATAGTTATACTTACTATGTTTATTTATAACTAGCTGACGTCCCGCGGTTTCAACTGCGTAGTTCCCGTTCCCGTGGGAGTACGGGAATAAAATATAGCACTCACGAATAATGTAGCTTTCTACCAGTGAAACAATTTTTAAAATTGGTTCATTACTTCCGGCTGTTACCCCCTACATACAAACTTACGAACAAATGTTACCTCTTTATAATATTAGTATAGATAAATATTAATAGTAGTAGAAGCTTTATGAGAATGAGAAATGACCTTAGTTGGTTACTCGACACCTGTAACTTCAGATACGCTAGTACTATTATCTATTCTGTGCTTCAGACTAAAACACAAAAAAAAACTTAAAATGGATTTTTAAATGGGACGTCATGAAGTCCATTTTAAGATTTTTTTTTTTAACGTGATTCATATTCTGCTAAAGCGGCCGTTTTTGTGTAATAAGCGATATTGCTGAGTTCTGAACTCTTGGTTTGAAGAGTTACAAGTTACATTGCAAAAAGAGAGCTTTGCTTCTGTTAAAATAAAAATATAAAAAAAAAACCCGACTGCATAAAAAATAACGAATAATTTTAAATAAAAAAACTAAAAAGAATAAAACAAGTTCAGGAGACAGGACGTATTGACTGCAACAGTCGGGACCCATATTGGATGTAATGATTTTAGTCTAGATTATTTAACACTCGATACTCCATGCTAGATTAAGATTTATATATTTTTTACCCCTACAAATTAATCTCAATCTTCTTTCTCTGTACTCCAACAGGGCAGTCTGCCCCTTGTTGTGATCTTCGACGTGTCCGACGAAGGTTGTCGCATCGAGAACGAGCTGGCGACCAAACTGATGCACAAGTACAACGTGTACATCAACATACGTCGCAAGCCCAAGCAGGGCATCACTTCCGTCGTCGTCAAGGGCATCGAGCGCTGCGCAGGTAACTAATTATATTCGGGGAAAAATATAATGATCACCAAATATAACTTTGTGACCACTAAAATCTATCACTTATAATATCAACTGAGCACCAAATTTTAATGAGGTGGTTGATGACAAACTAGTTTTGCCCAGGCCGACTTGGGGCACCCCGATTTTTTTATAAACCATTCAGAAATAGGAGCCGTCGACCGGGTCTCCCTCGACTCGGATGCAAGAGCATAACAGTTCAATTTCTGGTGGTAAAAAATAATTTTTTGGTTCTAATTGCACGATAAAATGGGAATTAATTTTGGTGATCATTTACTAATTTTGGCAATCAAAAGTGTTTTTTTTTGCTGTTACATTTTTGCTAAATCTGGTGGTTCGTTAATTGTATGTCATTATATTCTAGCACTTTTTTTTTAATGCTTAGCTTGTAGTGTTACCAGTTACAGATTCTATTATAAAATTCCTTTCATAATATTTGATAACACGCTGGTTTGATTGTTTGTAACGAATGTAACGATAGCCAAATAAACAATTACTATCGACAAACGACATTGGTGTCGATTCTGTTGTGCGCAAACTAAGCTTAATTTAGGCTATTGCTATCTTTTTCTCTCTAATAAAACGAGAAAGAGACGGACGTAATTTAGAGCTGTCAAATTTAGTTGGAACTAATATTTCCATACAAATGAAGGGTGCACGTAAAAACAGGACGACTAAAAACACGGTGAAGCGCAAGGCATAAATTAGTTTGACATCTCTAACTTAGTTCATAGCTATAGCCGTCCCTTTCTCGCACTGCCTTTTAGTATAAGATAGCAATAGCCCTAATTAAGTTTAGGTTGTGCACAACAGAATCGACAGCATTGTTCTGAAATCTTCTTTGTGTGGTTAGTGCCTCACCTGGTGTCAGAGTTTTTATGCCACCCAAGGGCCTCTGACTTGGCTTAATATGCCTTCGAGAAATATCTCTGCGGCATGCTGGTTTCCTCACGATGTTTCCCTTCTTCGAAGCAAATAAACCAGAAATAAGAATGTACGATATTGGTGTCGCTTCTGTTGTGCACAAACTAAACTCATGGATCTGGCCAATGGATCTTCCGAGAGTGATCCTGCTCATTAGATCCATATCTTGAAATCGGGATTCAATGAGAAAAACAATTCTCACTAGATCCACCATGGATCTGGCCAATGGATCTTCTGAGAATGACCCATTGGAACTAATATTTCCATACAAATGAAGGGTGCACGTAAAAACATGTCGACCAAAAACACGGTGAAGCACAAGACATAAACTAGTTTGACATCTCTAACTTAGTTTATAGCTATAGCCGTACTTCTCTCGCACTACCTTTTAGTAAAAGATAGCAATAGCCTAAATTAAGTTTAGTTGGTTTGTTTCGAAAGCTGAATTTTTCGGTCACCAATTTATTATTTCCTAATCTTATCTCCCCAGGCGACATCTACGAAGCCCGTCGTGAGCTCCTAGCCGACAAGGAACCGGTCATCACCGCAGAAGTCCCCGAATCATACAACATCCCCGCCATATCCGCCAACAATATGCCCAACTACGGCGTCTTCAACCCGTTCTCACCAACACATGCCACCAACATGGCCAACTCTCCTTGCTCTCCATACAACTTGCAGCTATCTGAGTTGGCGTCCTTCGCCAACCTTGGTTCACCAATGTATGGTCACAACCCGCCGACCCCCGGTGGGTACCCCAGCCCGTTGTCTCCGTTAGCGTTGACCCCGCCTTATGCTAGCTCTTGGATGGTACCATCTCCTCAGCCCAGGAGTGGACAGTTCCATTATCCGAATTTGCTGCCCAATCCGAATTCGGTTATGTACAAGAATCAAGGTGGATCTTGGAACCGTGAGTGCAAACATACCTACTTATTTTTCTTGTGTCTTGAAAAGTCTACTTTTAAGTAATTTAAATAGACTCCGAACCCAGGTTGGCCGCAGCAAGGAAAACCTGGTTAGGTGGAGATTCATCAATGACTCTTGCCTGGAGTGTAAATGTGGTGCTGTTCCACAAACGATGGGGCACTTATTATCGTGTCCTGCGTGTCCTGTTGTTTGTTCACTACAGGAACTGATGGACGCAACCGAAAGCGCCAAACTAGTGGCTCAGTTCTGGGCCGACTCAATATAGATTGCCATCGACAGGCTAAGAAGAAGATTTAAATGCTCTGCAAAATAGTAAACCAGGCAAACAGTCTAACTAAGCGGTATCATAATTAACATCTAGTAACCGGCCGGTGAAGGTCTGATATGGACTCTAGGGCTCTGCTGAGCATGAATGAGGTCCTAAGTTCGATTCCCAGGTCTGGCAAAGCCACGGAGTCTGGATTTGTGCCGGGTTGATGGCAATAGGCTCGCCCGCGAATACATGGGACTTAAACATAACTGGTGAAATGTGGGAACCTATACTATTATAATGGGTACTCCTCTGCCTAATCAATCCAACCAACTCTTCGGGGATCCCAAAATCTAAAAATCAATACTCGAATCCTCCGCCGCCTTCAATCTATCAATCCGTGGGGATTAAAGGCGCGATGTTATGTTCTGTTTCAGACATATTTCGGCCGAATGCCAGGCTAACAACACTGGCAATATGGCCAATTACTGGTGATATATTATACATTTCTAGTAATAATCACTTTAATTTAGATTCGTGCTTTCCTTGCAGCAATGACGAACGGCGCAGAGATGGTGGGGATCCCTCAGCCTATGATGATGCAGCCACAGTACCAGCAACAGATGCCGGCTGAAGGCAGACATGTGAGTATTTAGGTTATCTCCTCAACACATAATATCATTTTTAGGCTTAATGATATACCTGCTGAACACGTGGTAACCGTTTTAACCGCGTCAGTGTTTGTTCCACCTTGTTTAGCCGTTTGGGCAATTATTACAAAATCTTTGAGAAAAATATTGACGTGATGTATAATATAACACAGGACTTGTTCTTTGAATGACAATTCATCTTTGAATTAATGAAATTAAATTAACACTTGTTCTACAAACTTACTTTGTCAGACAACGCTGAGCCAGATCCTGAACTCAAGCTCTCAGGCGAGCAGCGGCTACCAGAGCAACTTCACCGGCAGCTCCGTATCGCTGGACACGCAGAACATTTCGGGTAAACTATGTTTGTATTCAATACCTAACTAAAATATTCATCTTCCTCGTGTAAGTACTAAGTAGTCTATATCTTTAGTTTTCTGGTTTATATATATTTTTTTACTTAAAATGTCACTTAGGGGATATCTTTCGTGATAATTGTTTTTTTTTTGAGCTCCCGATATTTCGACGCTGCAGCGCTACAGCGCTACAGACGCTACAGCGCGCTGTTGCAAGTGCCATGATCGCGGGTTAAAAAAAATACCTATATATCACCTGTTATTGATCGATCGTATATCACGGAAGATATCCCGTAGGTAAGTGACATTTTAAGTATAGTTATGAACCATGTAAGCTTAAAACACTATGTTTTTTAGCCACTTCAGAGCAGAGCATACACTCATAGCATAACATTGTTTAGAACAGTCTAAACATAGATTTATAATTTTGAATGTTAACAAAAATAGTAATAATTTTAGTAAATAAGCTTACAACACTGTTTTGTGAAATTTTTTCTTTTGTGTTGTGACAATACTTTTTTTTTCTTCTTTGTCTGATTGCTACGTGAAACGGTGTGCCTCTTGACTGTATTTTTATATTTTCATTAAACTCCATAAGTTTTAATTTCCCACGCATTTTATTTCGTACATGCGTGCGATGGTCCTTCGAGCCGGATATGTTTTTACAATTCGAGCCATATTATAATTTAATGGAGTAGTGTTCATATCTTTTACAATTACCAAATCACCTTCTTTAAGGTTTGGTTGAGGATATTTCCACTTGGGACGGCTTTGAAGCTGTGTTAAATAATCATTTGACCATAATTTCCAAAAATCTTGTTTAAGTTTGGTACAAACATTATAGTGGGGTAATTGAAACGAAGCGGAAATAGTCACCGCATCCGAAATCGGCAGGATGTAGGTATAATTTCCTAACTACTTTTATCGATAGTACTATTAGGGCCTGCTGCCTGTTGGTCCTGAACGCAAACAACGGTGGTGCACACTAGTCCTTCAACGTTTATTGCGTTTGTTGGTGTCGTTCGGGTGTATGTTTTGTCCTTGTTGTTCATCCTATCAGTGAACAGTAACGAATGTAGTTGTTGCCAGTTAAAATCGCAATAGCTGTCATTGACCCACCTACATTTAAAAAGTTCTTAACTTTGACATCCAAAAATAAGCCTGTTCATGTCTTGAATCCTCATCTATCGTGATCTTCAACATTTTTTCTAATTAAAAACGATACATGGTTCATATTATGTTTTGGTTCGTTCGAAGAGAAATTAGGAAAAGGGCAATGACTGCTATTGCGATCTTAACTGGCAGCAACTATAGTTGTTGTACCTATTTAAGTCATCTATTACAGAAAAAAGTCTTAGAGTTATCTATTTTCCGTTTTATGTTACCTAGGTATGCACTTATGCAGTATAAACCTAATACTGTTTAGTGCCTGTGGTTGACTCATCATCATCTGCGTAGCCTTTTCCCAACTATGTTGGGGTCGGCTTCCAGTCTAACCGGATGCAGCTGAATACCAGTACCTATTCTATATGGAGCGACTGCCTATCTGACCTCCACACACAACCCAGTTAGTACTGGGTAATACGATACCCCTTGATAAGACTGGTTGTCAGACTTTTTGGGCCACTGACTACCTACCTGTAACGACTCTCAAAGATCTACAAATGACAGCCGGGACCAACTGCTTAACGTGCTTTCCGAGGCACGGAGGAAACTCGGTATGTGACCACAGACCAACCTAAGCAATCGCGGTTTAACCTAAAGAATGACCCGAGCGGCTGTTATTATTTAGCCACGAGCTCCTCCCCAGCTGCACTCCTGGCTGTGTCTGACTGGTATTCCATAAATTCAATGAATGATGATGTTTGTCCTGTAGGCGGAGGAGACGGCAGCAACGTGGCGTCTCCGTCGGTGTCTCCGATCAGCAAGAACCACAGCAACCACAGCAGTCACAGCACCCACAGTACTCACAGCCCCGCGCCCTCCACTGACGCCGAGCGCTCACAACAGGGTCAGTCGCTTTAGTTTATAGTCATCATGCTGATCAATTAACTTTACAAAATGCTGAACTGAGCTGTCGTGATGGAAATCCCACTCCCTCACTCAAAGAGTAGGCTTGTTGTACCCAGCCGTGGGTATGTTATTGGCTGCAAACGCTTCTTTTACGGACATTTTCAATAAGTTGTTATCTGACTCTCTGTCTGTGTCTGTCTGTTTAACATTTTGCTTACTGTCTGGTTAGAAACAAAACGTCACAGAAAAGCTTTCTTTGATTTTTAGGGTTCCGTACCCAAAGGGTAAAAACGGAACCCTATTACTAAGACTTCGCTGTCTGTCCGTCTGTCCGTCTGTCTGTCACCAGGCTGTAAGACAGTTGAAATTTTCACAGATGATGTATTTCTGTTGCCGCTATAACAACAAATACTAAAAACAGAATAAAATTAATATTTAAGGGGGGCTCCCATACAACAAACGTGATTTTTTTGCAGTTTTGTCTAATGTATAGATAATGGTACGGAACCCTTCGTGCGCGAGTCCGACTCGCACTTGGCCGGTTTTTTTTCTATAAATCAAGTGACGGGTAGGTGACGCGGATAGGATATTCTTGTATAAAGAAACACCGATAGCTATACGGAATAAGGCATGTTAACTAACAGTTATACGTAAGTAAGTTATAGAAAACGGCCGTTAGTTAGCTAGGCCCGCGTGATGCATATACCTCCCCACTCCCTCCCACAAAGAGTACACCAACAGGTCTACTCTACCTGTACCTGGGTAACAACCCAGGTGTACATTCATTATGGGCTGATAACGCTATTATAATAATGTCCCGGCAACACCGATACCATTTAACGACTATGTCAAGTTTTTTTTTTAAACTTCTCCCCACACCAGGAACTTATCCTGTATCGTGGGTGCTCGTACAAATTAATATTTAAACTCACATAATTACAGACGCCATCACATCAAGCTACTACAATCTGTCAAATTTCTATAATAGATTTTCAACTTTATCACCAAAGCATTAGGTTCAAAGTTAATTAGGAACATTTGACAGTTTCGGGTAGATTGATGTGCTGGTGCTGGTGTACACAAACAACCAGACCTAGAATTCCAAAATTTTAATTTGCTCATTTAAGCGAACCATTGGAAAAGCTACGTATAACACACAACAGACGTGCACAGTAAGTAATTAGGATTAACTGATTTTAACAATCCCAAATTCTCGTTGTAAAGTCCCGACTCAAAATCCGTCTGCAAGAATAGTTTTTTCTAAATCTACTTGTCGGGAATACTCTTTTCTCAGAATTAGCGAGCATAATATCAGACCTGCCGATATCTGATCGCCGCGCCGTGGGCTGTGAGAAGAAGACCTTGGAGACCCTGAACAAACTGTCGCCGCTGTCCGAGTACAGGAAGATGAAGGTTGAAGCTGGCAAGGTAATATAGTCACTACTATCATTACTTAATTAGTCATCATAGGTATAAGTAACTTGTATAATGCCTGGATAACTATTTCTGTTGGCAAATGTTAAATGTGTTAAATTTCCTGCAAACCCTACACACGCGGTGAAATGTACGACGTACGCAATTTTTTTCAATATTATTACCTTTTTATTGACCTACCAAATTCGTGGTTTTGGTAACGGTTTGTGCTTCTACCCTGTATACAAATTCTCAAAGATCTAAGTTTCGATTTCAAGATACGAGTAAATTTATTTTTTCGGCCAACTTGGGTGAAACTTCATCAATGTTTTTGGCAAGACTTTAAGGAAAATCAAACTTCATTTTCGTATTTTCGGCCCTCCAAATTATCTCGCTACAATGTCCTTTACTTCGAAGGTTCGCTAATAAATCAAACGAATGCATGCCATGCCAACCAATGGTGTCAAGGTTACAACTTTGTACTCATTTACCTTAACTTACACTGTATGTATGCATAATGCATTTTAGGGCCTAAAGGTAAGGTAGCTGTCAATATCAAGGTCTTGAAGTGCTCGGAATAAAGAATTTCCGAGTTTATTTACATACAGGATGGTTGATGACATGACATAAGCTTACATCAAGGACTTGCGATACTTTTTATCGCTTTGTTTAATAGTTTTACTACTGGTACTTTTCCTGTAGCAAAGCCTTTTGAGCTAACCTTCGTTTTCTAGAAGTTATTTTTCGCTGTAAACTTATTACTTGACTGAATTGAGATGAAAGAAGTCTACGGTCTACCTTGGGGTTTTTTCAAAAAGAGGCGACATCATACAAATGATTTTCACCACTACTAGCAAATGCTAGTTTAAAAGCGGCAGTTAGGTCCATTCGATGTCTAGTCCTATGAACGTAGATGTGTATAGAGACTTCTTCCGGGTCTCGTTAACTGCAAATCCGGTATTTGCTAGCCACGCATACGGTGGTCGTGGATTGCAGTGGACGATCCCATCTACATTTTTATACACAAAGAGCAGCTATTCAGTCTCGGCAGCATTGCGAACTGAACGTGACAATGGTAGATTATACAACAAGTGAAAAAAAAAAGGAATTTAATTTGAGGGACTAAGTTAGATCCCGAGAGCAGCGAAGGACTCTAGAGTAGAATCCTGAGTGGGATACAAGAACCGAGAAGATTTTTTTTTTTCAGGAGTTGTGTACCTACTCTATTTTTTACCATTGACTGCGACAAAATAAATAGAAGTAGGTACCTATAGTATTATTTTTCTCGTGGGTTAATAATAACAGCCAATCAGGTCTATCTTCAAGGTTAAGCCACACTTACCGATGTCGGTTTGTGGATTGGTGACCACTAATTCATTACATACATACCGAGTTTCCTCCGTGCGTCGGAAAGGATGTATTGTTGTCGGCACGTTTTTTTGTTCCAAATTCAAAATGTTTTTATTCACTCAGTGAGTAAAAGAGCGTTTTATTCACTGTTATCGACAGTGAGTGAGTAAAAGAGAGTTTTGTTCACTGTTATCGATTAATAAAATGCCCTTTTTCGAGTGGTGATGGTAAAATAGTAAATTATACAACAAGTGAAAAAAAGGGAATTTAATTCGAGAGACTAAGTTGGATCCTGAGAGCAGCGAAGGATTCTAGAGTAGAATCCCGAGCGTAGCAAGGGATTCTAGAGTAAAATCCTGAGCGGAGCGAGGGATACAAGAACCGTGATGATTTTTTTTTTCCCGAGTTGTGTACTCTAACTTTTTACCATTGACTGCGAGAAAATATATAGAAGAATAGTATTTACATTTCTCATTGCTTAATAATAACAGGCACTCGGGTCGATCTTCAAGGTTAAGCAACGCTTACCAAGGTCGGTCTGTGGATGGGGGACCACTAATTCATTACATACCGAGTTTCTTCCGTGCGTCGGAAAGTACGTAAAGCCCTTGGTCTCGGTTGTCATTTGTAGTTCTTTGACAGTCGTAACAGGAAGCCAGTGGCCCGAAAGTCTTGACAACCAGTCTTACCAAGGGGTACCGCCGTATTACGCACCCAGTACTAACTGGGTTGTGAAGGTCAGACAGGCAGTCGCTCCATGTAAAATGCTGATTGAAATTAGAACAATATTAGACATTCAGTGTTATTTTCTTGTGTCACGTTTTATTTGTTCATATTTATTCCTTGTTCCAAATTCAAAATGTCTTTATTCACTCAGTGAGTAAAAGAGCGTTTTATTCACTGTTATCGATGAATAAAATGCCCTTTTTCGAGTGGCGATGGTAAAAACTTATTTGTATGTTTCTCAAACCCTTTTTACAGGCGATGCGCGAGAGTGTGGGCAGCGGATACCGTGTGCCGACGCCGCGCTGGGCCGGCTACTACTTCAGCCACACCTCGCCCGGTCCCATCAACCTGAACGAGAACAATGATGCTGTTACTGTAAGTTTGATTACCATTTTACGTAAACATGCGAGAGTAATTAGGTACTCTTCTAACTTGAGCAAGGACGACATTGGTGTCGATTCTGTTGTGCACAAACTAAACTTAATTTAGGCTATTGCTTTCTTTTACTAAAAGGCAGTGCGAGAGAAGTACGCGCTATAGCTATGAACTAAGTTAGAGATGCAAACTACATAGTTTATGGTGCCAATTCCCTTGTTCACAAACTAAACTAAATTTAAGTTGAATGCATCTTTTTCTTTCTATTTTATTATGAAAAGGACAGAAGATAAATATTAGTTTAATCCTGTCAAATTAGTCAGCACCTGACGTAATTTGATGTAATTTTAGTAGTCAACTTTTTAATCGCGTCTAAAACGTGTATGGCGCTGATTAATTTGACAGAACATAACTAAAATTTATCTTCTGTCCTTTTCTTAATGAAATGGAAAGAAAAAGATGCACTAAACTTAAATTTGGTTTAGTTTGTAAACAAGGGAATCGGCACCTATGCCTTGCACTTCACCGTGTTTTTAGTCGACATGTTTTTACGTGCACCCTTAATTTGTATGGAAATATTAGTTCAATTTAATTTGACAGTTCTAAATTACGTCCGTCTCTTTCTCGTTTTAGTAGAGAGAAAAAGATAGCAATAGCCTAAATGAAGTTTAATTTGAGCACAACAGAATCGACACCATTAATAGCTGAACTCTTGTAAGTAATGGCAAATCCAGTCAGCATTAAACTTATTATGAAATTATCCGTCCATCATGATTTCCATGGGCAGACATTCGAGGTAGTATGTGTAGTTAAAAGTATAAACCATTTTTTTTACAACGAAATACAGATGCTCATGAGCTATTAGGTCTAATTTTATTTCATATCAGCAGATTGTGATATTGAAGCCGTGGTTATCTGCCGTGGGTATATTATATATATTCAACTTCTAAGATTCTTCTAGTTTGGACACACTTTAGAGCCAAAGGAGATTTTAGCAGTGTAGCGAATGTGTGTCGAAGGCTTCATACAACTCGATTCCCGATTTCTCGATTGTTTTTCCCTTTGAAAATGGTACAGTCAGTATGCTATAGAAGTATAGACAAATAATATAATCACATTAAATATAGAAATAGCGAATATCTGCAGTTAGTATTTATATCACTATAACTTCATTTTATGCGATTTTCTTATATTTTATTCTCTATTTTATCTTTTTATTTTAATTTATCGTTTGACATTATTTACTTATTTGAATGTACTTACAATTTTTTAATTAATGATGTGTTTGCTACTTACTGTCTAATATTATAAATTGTTGTGCCCGACAGGGTCCATGTGAACTTTATTTTAATTATGAGATCTTGTAAAATACATGTGATATGCAATAAAGAATTGAATTGAATATAATTTTATGATCTATCCTTTCCTCAGCCGGAAAAAGCGTGGAACCGTTCCGAGTTGGTGCGGCCTAACATCGCGGAGCCGGTGGCGAGTCCCCCGCAGGCGCAGGCGCAGTCTCCGCCCAACAACAACTGTCGCTACCAGCAGCTGATCGCTCTGCTCAGGGACGTCGGACTGCACAAGTATATCGGTGGGTTCATATTGTATGCTTCGACAAACAAGCTTATGAAAATAGCTTCACCTCTAGAGCCCCTCTTAGGCCAAAAACATGCACTCAAGAAATGTCTGCAACTGTGATCTGACTCAACTATTCGCTGCCGGTCGATTGGCATCCTGAAAATATCAAAAAAAGCTGTGGTTTATTCGACTTTATGGTGTAGTCCTTTAATGCTTCGTCCCTTGTATGCTTACACATACTGTTAGCTTTTCTAGTTGATACCAGCTCACTACTTTGAACTACGTACCTAGTCGAAATCACAATAAACCAACCAACTTTTTGAAGTGAAAAGTTATTTAGGCGCGTTGAGCACTTTTTGGGTGAACAAAAATCATGGAACTTGCGTGACCGTCACGTACGCTTTTCATAGCACTCGTAGCCGATCCGCTACGGCGTAGCACCACGAAGCGGGGCAGAACCCGTAGCAGTGCTACGACTGGGGTAGGCTGAGGGGGGCGAGTGGAGGGGATAAATATAGAAAATGAACACAGCTTGACGATACAATTCACAAGTTATCTTTTTTCACTTAAATCGGCCTTATACCTATTCATTACTGTTTATTCCAGATATGTTCAAGAAACACGAGTTAGACATGTCAACGTTTACATCGCTAAACGAGGCAGATCTCATCGAGATCGGTGTCACCGCCTTCGGAGCTCGCAGGAAGATGCTGCTACTGATAGCAGGTAACTACATATAGCTACTTTATTTAACCTAAAACGGTCCACAGCTGAACTTAGCCTTTTACAAGTTATTTCAGGCTATACTCTGGACACATTTTTGTGTAAGCCTGATCAAGCAGGATTCGCCAAAATAATGATTGTATTCGAATTTGTATGGCCAGTGCCGAATCAGGCCAATTTGAATTGAACATGTATTAGCGAGCACCCTTCATTGAGACATGGTCACTATAATACCATATAAATCTAAATCTCCCCGCAGCTGATAGTGCGACCTTCAGGTTCGAAGCTAACGATAGAAACTATCTATAGAGATATAGATCGTATATCTATACGATACACATCGTGTAAGTACTATAATAGAGTAAAACTACGCAAACGCTAACTCATAAATGTTATTTCCACGACAAAACTATAAAATATTTGGCAGGCGTTTTTGCTATCTCCCTCAAGTTTTATTTTTTCTCACATTATCAAAGGGTATGAAATAATTAGGTACAGATACAAGATTTGTAATCAAGTTTAATTACATTTACAGATCTCAAAGCCCACAAGGGTAACTTCCAAGGCTCTTCGGGAGGCGCTGAACGCAAGATGAACGTGGGATCACCTTCTCAGTTCGCGACCCTAACGCAAGACAAATGGTAGACATACTACAACTTTAATATAAAGCTACGTATATTATGAAGCTACAGTAAATATGGCATATTTAGAATCGCATGTGTTGTTCAAATATCAATTTTAAACTTTCAAAGTAATGGATTAATTAAGAAAAATAAGCAGTATTTTGATTTGTATGTTACGAAGTTTATTAGCTTTTGCTGTCAACTTAAAAAATATATTAATTTAACTATGAGATAAAAAACTCAAGGAGTTATTTTATGTGGTATGCCTAACCACAAATATACGTAGCTTTGAAAGACCGAAGATAGAAAATTCGCGAGACTGATTCTGAAAAGGTACAAAAATATAATTAAAGTACAAATTAGGTAAGTATTTCTTCAGTCTAAATACCTCATTAGAAGGCTGGAAATAATTTGAGAATCTCAATGCAATTTACTAAAGGTAGACTATACATATTTAAGACTGATGCACTTATAGAAAACTTATAACAATTTTCATGAGTTCCCGAAATTACGTATATGATATTAGAACTACCTTTGTTCTAGAATTGATTGCAATGAGCTTGTTTCTTTTTACATAATATCTCGTTGATTTTTGAGATTTTTATCAAATGTAGATTTGTAAGTTGTTTTTTTATCAAGTTTTTTTACGATAGCTAAAAGCATACGACGATTAGATCTCTATAGACAATTGTTGAAGTAAACGGGCCAGGCGCCGTAGAATAATATTAGATAATATAAGTTACATTTTCATAGAATTTTTAATCGTAGTCTAGGAGAGCATGTTTTATTTTTTAACCATCATTTACATAGTTTTTAAGTACAGTATATTCAGACTATTTTGATTATCATATTCGGCTTTTAACATTTGATTAATTAGTGCTTAGGAAATGTGTTCGGAATCATGCGTACGTTCCTTCTAATTCCATATTTTGTGAAATATGATTTTCAAGGACGTTGATAGGGTCCAAATTGAAAAATCTCACTTCGGCTTACTTATTTTTCTTTTCACAATTCAACTACAGACTAATCTTTATGTTTGAAGTGATATTTTTCAGTTTAGATACAAAAAAACTAGTTTCAAATCGTTCATTTCCCGCACAATCGGCAAAAACAATTTGGACAGCTAAAATTGACTTGATTTTAAATAGGTACGACTAATTTGAACCATTCAGCGATCAGTTATCAAGGTGACTATTTTACTTAACTATTTTATATCAACGCGCGTCACCCAGCTGCATTTTAATCAGTTTAACATTTGTATCACCCAATCATTATGTGTTTGTGATTATGAATTTAAGTTTTTTTACTGCATTTTTGATTTTAACTTTATTAACATGCTAATTTAATGTGAATGCTTTTTGTTTTAGATTATATTTTACATAGTATGGTAACGTTTTGATACATAATTATTGCGAACTATTTAATAAAATGTCCCATTTTTTATTTTATGTTTGATCTTACCACAGTTACCACCAAGGAGTTATGTATCATTCTGTTTACTCTATGGTTCCTACTTTTTAAGATCATAAAATGTACTTTATTGTTTTAATCATGAACTTGTGATTATGATCAATCGGTTTTAAAGTATGATTATGAGATTTAATTAATTGTATACGTATGTGTTTAACTTCGTAAGGTTTAGTTTTAGTTACCTATCTTGGTGTCAGGTTGTTTAATTTTGTTTTTTTTTTTTACTTTTACATCCCAAGAAGAAAGGGTTTTTTTTGCACAATTATTTAAAGTTTTGCTTGTCCGATTAAAGTTTGTCGCTAAAAACTAGTTGTCTTTTATTTAAAGTTCGTCGTAATACCACACTTTCGTTGTACAGGGTTTAAACAGACTTATCACGAAGCCGTCAACCAAGCATTATGTAGGTACATCAAATTATGTAACTTAACGCAAAAATTATTGCTAGGAAACGACTATTTTTTTTTGGGGGCAAAAATAATGTTTTGTAGAACTCAATGTAACGCACTCAAAACATTGTGCTGATGGATGGATTGAATAGTATGGGGGTCGTGGAGGTGTTTAAAATCTTACATTAAAAACTTGGATTTAAAAAAAAACCTTGTGAAAAAGTTGGAACTTTGACTCCCAATAGGTATCACCGTAACTAGAAGGTTCCCAGAAATGGTGTAGAACTTAAAAATGATCGCAATGACGGGGAGAACGAGTGCCTTCGAGTGCCTTGGCTTCGTTAATAGTCTTTTCACATCCTTTATAATAATAATCATTTATTTAACAGATCATACAATCCAATTTGTTAGACACATCTTAAACACACTAGTGTTAGTACATAATTATATTTCGTACAATTTTGTTAATAATTATTAATAATGTCAAAATCATCAAACAATAATGTCAAAATCACTATTAAAATCATGTCAAAATAATTAATAATAATAATGTCAAAATCACCATAATCTTGTCATCATCATCATCATTTCAGCCGAAAGACGTCCACTGCTGGACATAGGCCTCCCCCAAGTGTCGCCACATTGAACGGTCACGTGCGACTCGCATCCAGCGGATTCCCGCAGCCTTCACCAGGTCATCGGTCCACCTAGTGGGAGGCCTTCCAACGCAACGTCTTCCGGTTCGCGGTCGCCACTCCAGAACTTTTCGGCCCCATCGGCCATCCGTTCTGCGAGCAATGTGCCCTGCCCACTGCCACTTAAGTTTGGCAATTCTTCGGGCTACGTCGGTAACCTTGGTTCTCTTGCGGATGTCTTCATTTGTGATTCGATCGCGCAAGGAAACTCCGAGCATAGCCCTCTCCATTGCCCTTTGGGTGACTTTAAGCCTTCTGATGAGGCCCATTGTAAGCGACCAAGTTTCGGTCCCGTATGTAATCACTGGCAACACACACTGGTCATAGACTTTCGTCTTGAGACACTGCGGTAGGTTGGACGAGAAGATACCGCGCAACTTCCCGAACGCTGCCCAGCCGAGTCGGATTCGACGATTGACCTCTTTCTCGAAGTTAGACCTACCTAACTGGACCGTTTGTCCCAGGTACACATAATCGTCTACAACTTCGAGTGCAGAGTCTCCGATCTTGATAGGAGTGGGTGTGACATGGGCTCTAATCTTAATAATTAATAAATCTTGTCAAAATCATTAATAATATACACAGTCAGGAAATAAAAAGAAATAAATAAAAGACAATTATCAAATAAGCAATAATTAAAAGGAACATTATTTCAAGGCACGAGTAGAAGGTAACACTTGAGTTGTGGTCCAGTGCCTGAGTATAGTCCGTCCGGCCTATCGCCCACAGTGACCACGAGGCTGTTGGCGCTTCCCCGCACCCGCCGCATCAAGGCGACACGCGCAGGCATGATCGCGTAAAAATCGTCTATACGTGCCTCTGCGAACATCCCTGATGCGCTACAGTGTCGTGGCAACCCCAACAACGCCCTGTATGCGTTATTATACTGGACGCGTAAGGCGCTGTAAGCCTTTTGCGTGTAGTCGCCCCATATAGACTGCTGGTGGAAAAAGATTGGCAGTATGCCCTAAACAGAGTAGTTTTTACACACCTCGAACACTTTGCAAACCTACGGATCAACATATTGCTCCTGACTGACAGCGCCCTACGCTCCCTCTCCATGTCAACATTGTCCGTCTGCGTTGCAGTGACCCAGTGCCCCAGATATTTAAACGATTTGACCCATTGCAATTCCGTCCCACCGAGTGTGACAGGTGGCACTTCGCGATAGTCCTTAGTGCCTGCCTTGAACAACAGACACTCGCTCGTTTTCGAATTATATCTGAGACCTTGGGCCTCCGCATATCGCTCACAAACAGACATGAGCTTTCTGAGGGCGCTGATCGATGGGGCCAGCAGCACCATGTCGTCGGCGTAACTGAAGTCGACACCTAACTTTATAATCAAATCAAATTATCTTGGGTACCTACCTAGCAAATTAGCAATCCGTAACCGCCTAGTTAGGTACTGTTTGTTTCTCACTACCCAAAATAATTTGATAAAATAAATAAAACTGCTGGGAGTGGAACACTATAATCAGTCTGGGCTCGGCTCTCTGCGTGCACTCCTTGAAATCTGCTTACCCTAACGACCCCGAATGAAAAGATCGCTTTTATGTTTACGAATTAAGTTACAATGCTTGCAGGTTGTTTCAAAAATATTTTTAATGTAACTGTATTATAATAAAATTAGGTTAAAATACTACACATTTCATAAACTTTGTGTTGTCCGCAATACTTAAACTTATAATTAAAATCTATGACGTTTTGTTCATAGATTTTAATTATAAGTATATAACACCTAACTTTCTTGAATTGAATCTATATTCGTAAACGCACCTAACGAACGCCGGAAAGATTTGACAAGGGCGACCTTGGAATATTTTGACGTCTGTCATCAAAGGTCAAGCGTGCAATCGTGCAACAATAATTGCATCATAAATATTTTCGCAATTTTACAATAAAATGGGTAATGCAAGTGCTAAAGCTGTGGATGTGAAAGTAGCGGAGCCGCCTGCCCCGACGAATGCTGAGAAACCGAAGCTAAAGCCATGCTGTGCTTGCCCGGAAACTAAGCGGGCGCGAGACGCATGGTAAGGTTATGAACAAAATCATTTTTATTATGCAACAGCGGTTTTCCTATTATTTTTTTACGTAGATACAAGCAACAAAAGAGTGTTTGATAATTCAATAAATCACTTAGGTCTGAAATCAGATAATTAGGGTTGTAGACTTGCTATGAAATGGGTAGGTCCACATGAAGTCGCTGTGAAACTATTGGATAAACAATGAAAACGTAATTTAAATCTGTCAATGAATAAAAACAAAACCAAAATACCATGGAATTTTTATGCTAAAGTACTAAATTACTTAAAAATTTCTCGTGGTCTAAAAGTTTTGTATCCATTACAAGGAAAATGAAACTGAATTTCCTTATGGTCAACTTATACAATGATACTATACGCTTCCCTATAAAAAACTGTTTGGTTACCTATAAAAGTACATAGCTGTTTTCATAACTTCATAATTATAGTCCTCAACTGATTGGCTTTAGCTTCAAAATAAATAATCAGCAGATATTGGTATTGGGAGTATATTCCCATTTCTGTAATCCATCACATCACATTACCTGAGACATGCCAGTTACCTCCTGAAGTTTACCTTCACTGTTTTGAGAGTCTTGATAATGAAATAAAGGATTACTTGTGCTTTTCAAAAGGTAACCAATAATTTTCATAGAAATAACCAATACCATTTTTTAAATTCCAGCATAATTGAAAATGGTGAAGAGAACTGCGGCCCCCTGATTGAAGAACACAAAGCTTGCATGAGGAAGATGGGATTCAACATCTAATTGTTGTGCCATGAGACTGGAAGAGACCGTGTACCTAATTAAGATTTCTTAACATAATTCTGTTTAAATTATTCATTTATTGAGTGCTCTGACACAAATTTACTTAAGAAATTGTCAGAATTGTCAATCATTGTAAATCTTGACAGAATAGTGTCATGTCACAAAATACGTTATTGAGAGAACTCTGAAACATTTGTAAATAAGTTGAGGTAGGGCGCTAATGTCCTGCTCAATGGTGTATAGGCAGAAATGATGTCACGATGGAAATTTTACTGTCTATAATATAGTACAATAGGTTAGGAAGGGTTTTTTCTCATTGTCTGGTACATTTTCATAAACAGCCAGCCTTAGCGCTATTTTTGTTCAACACCAGATAACTATAACTATGGAATAATTTTGAATTTTTGACAGTTGTTCCATACTTAAACTCATAACATCAATTTTATTCCAATTTAAGATTGGCTCATTTTAAAGAGGAAATAAAAACATTGATAACAGAATGATGTGTGATGTAGGAAAAAATAGCCATAGGAAAAGAAGCTAATATTGCTACCATTGTTAACAGTTTGAGACTATGAGTTATGTTCTTTCGCCAATTAGAATTAAAAAGGATGGTTCCTAACAGCTTACTTTAGTATGTGAATCAACACTGGAGAAAAACTGCCATTTTCTTGTACTCACAAAGTGAATGAATTACATAGAATTTTGTAAGAAATGGATAGATGAGTAAAATCATTTTATTTAAGTCATTTGACATTAAAACCTGCATAGTGAGAAATTAAAAAGTAGAAATAGAAAGTTTGCTTCTTCTACTTCGATTTTTGTTAGAGAGTAACAAAATAGTATTTGGTTAGTTTGTAATATTGTATGAATGATCATGAAGTATGCATTTTTATTATAATTAAGTTTTCATTCACTACTTAAAAGTCAAAGCTTGTAATTTATTTGCCAAAGACGCCATTATTCCCTTTCTTATATTGATTAGTAGGTATGCTATTCGGAATGTTACCCAAAAATTATGTATTCCTTTCAAAATACAAGCTGCCCATTCCAGCAACCGTCAGATGTAATGCTAAAGCCATATGTATTTTCTGGAAGCATTATAATCATGTAACAGTAGATTTTTCACATAATATACAAATATATCAACATGCTAGCGTTCTTGGAGAGCTAGGCAGAGGTGTATACGAGGTTTGTGCGATAAATGATTATCCTAATAATCCTGATAACTATAAAACTGACAGTATATCCATAAAGATCTGTGACTACTTCATTCGACTTCTATTTATTTTTAGTAGTAATGTTGTAAATAAAATGTTTGTTATTTTATCTTTTTGGTTTATTTTTACTTAAGGGCTGCAGTACCTCAGAAGAGAACTCAGGCTTTTTTTGACGTTCTCTCAGCAATCAAGTTTCGTACTACAAATGGTTCCTAATATTTTTTTCCTGCACGCGAAGCATGACCAAATTGACCACCGTGGTTTTGTTATGGCACCTAAGTGGCACCTAACTGAATGTTCAATTCCTGTTTTCACCAACACTAAGTGACACTTAACTTCACTGAATATTATGTCTTTGTCTTCGTAGAGTGTACGGGTCGCCCCATGCTCGAACAGAAGACATGTCGAGTTGATAGAAAGAGCTTTGTCTATTCTTGGTAGAGAATAGAGATGGTCATGCCGCGCGTGCTGGGCTCCTCAGCTCCTCTTCCAAATAATGAACGCCGCGATTGAATTGTGACGTAACCCCGCGTTCGTGTTTGCGCGACCGACAGTCGCGTGTTCGCGCGATGATTGCATTGGTTAGGACACAGAATATATATTAGTACCTTACGGTACAGAAGTTTCACTCCCGAGTTTAGGTATGATAAACGCAAGCGTGCGGCCACCGCACTAGTCTCAATAGGCTTGCACTCGCTCGACTTGTCGCACACGCAGCGCACGCACCCGCGAAACAAAAATAAACTGTTAATACCGTAAAGTACCTCTGACAGCCCTAGCAGATTGAAGCGAGACGGCAGACAGTTATTGTACTATGAACGCTATGCGCATGTAAAATACTGGTATTCAGCTGCATCCGGTAAAACTGGAAGCCGACCCCAACAAAATTGGGAAAAGGCTAGGCAGATGACTGAACGCTATGCGCAATGCAAAAGGTTGAAATTAGCTTGTTTTCCAGAATAGTAGGTAAATATCTCGGGGTTTTTGCGCCGCTTGTATGGAAGTGAGACAGGCCTGGTTAGGACGCGGAGTTGGTCACAATGCAAAGTCACGTTGCACACATACTGCGGTCGCCAACTCGGACATGGATTTAACGACTACGTATTAAATTCAGAAGAGTTTCTTCAAACTACATTATCGTTGTAAGTTCATAGTTTATCAGTTGCGATTGTTAATTTCGTAGAATAGGCATTTTGGTTTACTTTGTCGTCATAGTTAATTAAGAATTAATTAGCATCTTTTTAGATTAACTGTTTCTATGAGATGATGAGGTTATTACCACCAGGCAAAGATAACGCTGATGCTATACATAACTCTTTAAAAATAAGTTATTTAACTGAAAGTAAAAGGCAAGTCAGAGACACCAATATTTAAAGAGTGGCCATACTTTTTTCAACGCGAAAATCAACTGGAGTATATCACAAGGAGCTTAAGGTAAGACTGGTCCATGCAAAAACACGTGAAACGGTCAGGTGCTGCTGTGTGAAGTCGTTCATATAATTCATTAAATAAATTGGGTATACCCGCCGTGCTCTCTCACGCTTAAAAAGCTCGAAAAACGTCATTCACCTCGTTTTGGTTCTAACAACGGGACGCAACATCCCATCGGACTATTCAGCTTTGTAGCACGGACAAATCTTTCTGACCGGCTCGTCAACAAGTTTGGTGAGGTCAGGGTCACCACGACTTTCAGACTACTGTCCCTAATTGACTGTCTGACTGCCTGTGCCAAATCGGTCTCCACCGGCGGTTTACAACAGTGCGTGCAGCTGTTGTAAACCGCCGCCGCCGGTGGAGCCGATGTACAGGTGTGTGGAAGGCTTGTTTACCACGGACGGATCACCACCGCGTTGGTTGGTCCGAATGGCACGTAATTCAGTCAGTTGTGATAAGATTTGCACCCAGAGCACAAAATGAATAAGAAGATAAACTATAGGTATATATAAGAAGATAAACGCGGATAAACTGAAGACTGCTGGTGTGTCAATAAGCAGACAAAAAAACGAAAACTACCCTCGTTTTTTTGTCTGCTTATTGACACACCAACAGTCTTCAGTTTATCCGCGAACATGGTGCTTAAAAAGTGGTAACAGTGACGAAATAAATTTAGAAATAATTAACATGGTGCCTAGGTACTGTTTTAGACTTTCACGGTTTTTCACTATACTTAAAGAAAGTGTAAAAAGTAAAGGTAAAGCTAAAGTTGTGTTAGTGAGCTTTAAGTGTATGGTACCTAAGTAACTAGCTGTACCTACTAGGTACATAAGAGTGCTAAAATACTAAAAGGTAACTACAAGTCTGAATCAATATAAGACCTGCCGATGTTATCGACACCTGTCTATGCTGAACATTTTGTAAATTCTTGCTGCCTAATTGCGGGGGCACCATAGTTGATACTTGACAAATCTGTTTTTAACAAATAACACGCCGTTTTCTTCAAAAGGTGTGCCTGTCACCCTGTAAGGAAGTTGGCTGAGTGTTATAGGAAAGAACCTGGATTGGCAACAAACAGTGCATCATGTGTGTGCCTACTATCCTCACAGTTTGCATTAATGAAAAATCTGTATCGTTTTACAGCTGTTCTTCTGCAATTATAAACTGCATAAATAAAGGCACAACTATCACACACAATAGTCCAAGCTGCACTATCAGTGTCTAGGCAGAGAATAATACTTATAATCAGCTGTAACGACGAATTAAACAAACAATGAAATTACTTGACAAATAAACTGTTATCTCCCAATCGCAGTGCGAACTCAGGGCAAGACGCCTGCCTACAAATCTTTAACCAGATAATACAAAGTTTACTGTACGATAGATATTTTGAATTAAAAAAGTAGTGATGAAGTTCGTGGAGAAAATTTTGAAGAAGGCAAGGGAGCCTGACTCCGCAGCCAGTTCAGTGCGATCTGTTGATAGCTATGAGTGAGTTTTTTTTTTATTGTTTACCTATGCCAACTAAGCTAGTGTGTGCAATGACGTACCACAGTACATCATTGCACACACTAGCTTAGTTGTGAGTCCTGTGACGGTGTGACTAACGTGGCTATATGAAG
Organism: Xestia xanthographa; assembly: GCA_905147715.2. Classification (NCBI taxonomy): domain Eukaryota; kingdom Metazoa; phylum Arthropoda; class Insecta; order Lepidoptera; family Noctuidae; genus Xestia; species Xestia xanthographa. The sequence goes on along the minus strand of LR990660.1, from coordinate 5,427,418 downwards.
TCGTGCGTGCTGCTTCGATTCTCTGGTTGAGCGTAAGTCTGCGCCAGATAGCATTGGACGTAGGTACCCCGACAATACATTATGAATCGTTTTTAGGGTTCCGTACCCAAAGGGTAAAAACGGAACCCTATTACTAAGACTTGGCTGTCTGTCCGTCTGTCTGTCACCAGGCTGTATCTCATGAACCGTGACAGCTAGACAGTTGAAATTTTCACAGATGATGTATTTCTGTTGCCGCTATAACAACAAATACTAAAAACAGAATAAAATTAATATTTAAGGGGGGCTCCCATACAACAAACGTGATTTTTTTGATAATATGTAGTACGGAACCCTTCGTGCGCGAGTCCGACTCGCACTTGGCCGGTTTTTTTTATTACTAGAAAAGTCAAGGATCACGATAAAGGTAGTTTCGGGACAAGTTTAGGTCATTATAAAATTTCTGTTTTTGGAACGATGTATTTGAATAAATGTATGCGGGTTAATGACCTTTATTTCCTACTTAATTGGCTCAGACTATAGTAGTTGCGAATAATATGAAGCAAACACATAGTTTCGTATTGCTTGATTTCTTCATAATAGATAGATATAGACAACCCAAATGGTATCTACTGTAGGTGGACACGCCGTCAGGTCGCGGGTTCAATGCCTGAACGAAGCAAATAATTTGCATGAAAAGTGTTTGAGAATTGTGAAGAGCCTACCAAGATCTACATACGTACATAACCCTTCGGTCAATAAGGCTGCATAATTATCAATACCTCTAAAATAAATAATGATGCAACAGGTTAGAATGTTGCATGAGGTGTTATTTCTACTCAAATAGATGAGATATTTCTACATATTTGTACCTATTATTAGTTCGATGCAAATATTTGTTGAACTGAAGCTAAATTAAATACTTCAATGGTCGTGTACAAACACGAATACAGTTTCTCAAAATTAAATCCGTAAAATAAGTAAAAACGAAAAGTCCTGTGTAAGAATCGAATCAATAACCTTTCGCGAAACACGTAGTCATCAGAATGACATGTCTACGGTCGCTGCATTATTCGGCTTTGAAATGAATAGGGACTGCTCGCAACCGCGACTACTGTCAGTAAGTATAAGTAGTCTGGGTTCGATTCCCAGGTGAGTCCAGAGTGTTATTGAATTTTTCCATCACGAATTTCTCAGTAGCAGCCACGGAGTCTGGATTTGTGCACGGTTGATGGCAATAGGCTCGCCCCCTATGTGTTGTGGGTGTATACTATTAGGTACTATCGAGGACACTCCCGCCTGACCACCACTAAGCTCACTTTTGCTTGCACTCGCAACATAAAAACGCTCTCTGGCCCCGCCCCGTTGACTTTGTGTAGAAAAAATGAATGAAAAGATACCGAATCGACCGAGCGCATTGACGAGGCACGCCAAACGAGAGTTATTGTTACTTTGCGCGCCAAAGTTGACGCTTTCATAATAGGCCCAAACTTTAAGGGGGCGTAGCTCGGCGCCTCCGCATGATTTAAGCGAAAATATTTTAAAATGGTCAGGCGGAAAAGACCCCGATAGTACACCTCTAGCTAATGCTTCGGGGATTACAGGCGTGATGTTATGTTATTAATTACTTACTTACATACTTACATGAGATTTGTGGAGTGGATAACTATCAGAGTCCAAACAATCAAATACCTATTGAATAAACTACAAAAAAAATAATTGAACTAGTGCACGACACTCGTTAGTTCTACGCCTACCTTTTATTAGATAGATTTTTAATTTAGATAAACAAGGGCTTATTACTTAGGGCCTTTACTCCCTCAAATTACTTAGCATGATCCTCCGATAAGCCTAAAATACTGAAGCATTAATTTTGTTATAAATATATGGTAAAGTTGAGGATTAATGCTAAGTAGGTACTATGTGTGACGAAAACACGATTCCATAAACTTTTCTCGATGGATAAAACTTCCAAAGTTACCTCCAAATCGAACAATAAACCGCTGATATTCAAAAATTACTTCAAATTAGATCATGAAACTTTGCATACTAACTGAACTAACTATAAAGCAGGTTTTATCTGTTTTATTTTTTTAGTCCAATCAATCGATTTTTTGTAAATCGCAAAAAAACCACTCATTTCGCACTATTCGACCGCAGTGACTGACGTAACAACCGCTTTGTAGTGCAAGCTGATTAGAACTTTATTCTAACAGTATTACAAACGAAGTTTGAACCACCACAAATGGAGTTGCTAATTTTAGTGATAACGAACGGCAATGATTCCCTATTTACTCTTGTTGTACATACACACTGACACAGTACACTACCAATCATTAACAAACTTCCTCCACGATATCAGCAGGTACCTATAGTATATCAATATTCGTATTACTACAATATTATATTTGCTATTAGCACATAATTATCTACTAATATTATAGCTGAGATGACGAAACTTAGATAATAGTTTCGTCAGCCACGACCCCGGTCAATATGCTATATTTACAACTAATAAATCAAGATGAAAGAATACCAGCGTCCTATCTGTTGTACGTCATCAATTTGACAACTGTTCTAGCTAGTCGACAAATAAAATATGATGCTCTGGGCAGTCGACTGCAGTCTTTGACCGTCGTAAGGTCGAAACCGGTAGCCAGAAGTAGCCAGTCTTCATAACCAGTCTTGCCGAGGGTATAGTATTACCCAATAACTGGAATAAACAAGCAGTCACTTCATGTAAAATACTGGTATTCAGCTGCATCCGGTTAGACTGGAAGCCGACCCCAACCTAGTTGGGAAAAGGCTAGGCAGATGATGATGATAGTGCTACCAGCTACCCTTTCCTTACCTACCTTATTTGTTTGTTTATAGACTGGGTCTTTGGGTAACATCAGCCAGTCTAGCAATATCTGGCAAGAACTACAATGAGGAGGTACCATCACCTTAGCGAATGTGAAAGTTATTATCAGATGTCAGGCCATTTATCTCTTATACATATGCATACACACACATTACACTTTTGAAGAAATAAAATAAAAGAACGATAAATGTTTTTTCATCCCTTCTATTCGAAAAGTGTCGTTTTGTTCCCCGTTTAGCGGGAGCAAAGTAGCTCTTTTCTCCACTAGACTTTTTAGCGGGCAGTAATGAGATTTGAATTTGGAACATGAATCGTTCATTGAAATCGAACGAAAATTGTATAAATTACTGGCTGTAAGTGTTTGTACGGTGCGGGGGTCAGCACCCGCATTGTAGAATAGTAGATTGTATCATAAGGGAGCAAAATAATATTTTTTCATTACTCATACTCTGAAAGTAGGTCTGAAGTTGCCTGAGGAGCGGGTTGAAAGTAATACTTTTCAGCCCTAGGGAGAATCGTTTTCAACTGACAGCTGTCAAATTATTAAAAAAAAATGGTTCATTTTTCTATTGAACCATGTTCCAACTTTCTATACAGCCACGATGTAAAATTGAAATAACATAAAGTTAAGTATTAATTAAAGAGTATATATGTTTTAAATATCTTTATTTTAATTAAGTTTCAACTATTTCTTTAAAATAACATAGATTTGGGAAAAATATTTACCATTTTTCGATGATGAAAATGAAAAATAGGTATTGGCTGAATAGCTGGCCGGCTACAGAAAAAAAAAGCAAAATAGGTGGGAAAGCGGGAATAGGGTAGATGACACCATAAAACAATAATTCCAAGACACCTTTCTCTAAAAAAACACTTTATTTTGGGCCTGAAAACCCGATTTATTTTCAATTAATTGCCAAATTCGATTTTTAGTTGCTTTGAAATCAATTAAATAGTCGAGTCATTGAGTTGAATAAACAGTGACGTCACAGTAGGCTATTGCCATACAACGTCTATTAGAGAACCGTGTTTTGACAGCTCTTAAAAAGTATCTCAATTGATTGGTGTGTCATCTACCCCATTCGAATTCCGATCTTCATTAGTTTTTTTTAATTGTATGTTTTTTTTTTACTTTCCTTGTATTCGTAATGAAAAGCACAGTGTTTACTTCGGGTTAAAGACTTATTTAGTCCCTCGAACTATTAGCGCCCTCGCTTCGCTCGGGCACCAAACCCCGTCTTGGGACTAAATAAGTTACTTTCACCCCTAGGGTAACAATGTACTATTACGGCGAGGGCGCTTTTTTGAATCCAGAGCGAAGTCTCACTTCGCTCTGGATTCAAAAAAGCATTCTAGAGTAGAATCCCGAGCGTAGCGAGGGATTCTTTAATAGAATCCTGAACGTAGCGAAGGATTCAAAGTACGTCGCCCGAGCCAAAAATATATTTTGCGCCCGAGTGATACACTCTACTTTTCATCACCCACTATGAGAAAATAAAAGGCGCCTCATAATTTTAACCGACTTCAAAAAGGAGAAGGATCTCAATTCTACTGGTTTTTTAAATGTATTTACACCGATTACGCTGATATTAATGAGCCGATTGACGTGATTATTCTTTAGTTTGATGCGGAATAGTTGCCATTTGGTCCTATAAAAATTTAACATAGTTTGGCCCAGTAGTTTTCATTTTATGAACATTTTTACTTCAGTCGTGTGGTCTAATTTCAACTTCATAAAACCGACTTCAAAAAACACAAAACACAAAAACGTTAAAAATAACTTTAGCTTCAGAAGTCGGTGACAAAAAAAAACTAAATGAATCAAACAAATGTCACCGACTTCTGAAGATCTAAAGTTATTTTTCACTTTATTGTGTTTTTTATTCACTGTCACTTGAAGAACTAATTTTTCAAAACAAATCCATGAATTTCTAACAATTCATGAAAATTGACGAAAACGCGGTCTGTAGTTTGCGCGTTTTTTTTTAATCAGCCAGCGCGGCGGCGGGTGCGACTATGGGCCGTCGTACTATCCAGTCTTTATTCAAACAATATTTGCGTTCGATTTCTTTCGAATTGCGGCGCGCTTATAAAGAGGAATAAAAACTCATTACTGCCCGCTAAAAGTTTATTATAGAAAACACCACCTTTGGGTGCACTTAAAGGCGAACCAAGTCGTCCTTTTCGAATAGGTGGGATGAAAAATATTAAATTAAGAGTTGCAGATAGTTCGCCCATACCGTTGTCACCGCGCTCTTCTACATCAAAGGAACCTTTTCCTGAGCACCAGCCAGATACTGAGATTACAAACACTCAAAATACTGGATGACTTTTTTATCACTTTCCAAAAAAATGGGTATATTCGGTGAATGGAGTAGAAGCTTAAAGCATAACTAGTTTTGTTTTTCTATTTCCACAGTTTAGAAAAGAATTGATCCATCATCAAAAAACGCTACAAATTTCAAGTAAACTTTTCATATTAGAACAAAGAAAGAGTACCTAATTAAAAAACATTCCCAAACAAAATACACACAGTGACAATAAATTTTCAAAATTTTGCCAGTGCCATTTATATTTGTATCTATTGGATATAAATATAAATTTGTAATTGACCTTTTTTACTTTCATGTCATTTTTTAAATTAAACTTATTCATTAATCACTTAAAAGTGTCTCTTATTTATTTTCTCATAGAACGAGATGAAAAGTAGAGTATATGACTCGAGAGCAAACATATTTTTCCCTCAGGCGATGTACTTTGAATCCCTCGCTACGCTCAGGATTCTATTTTAGAATCCCTCGCTTTGCTCGGGATTCTATTCTAGAATCCTTCGCTTCGCTCTGGAATCAAAATAGCGCCCTCGCCGTAAAAATACTATTTTGCTCCCTTGTCATACAATCTACTATTTCATCCCTTCTATTCGAAAAGTGTCGTTTTGTTCCCCGTTTAGCGGGAGCAAAGTAGCTCTTTTCTCCACTAGACTTTTTAGCGGGCAGTAATGAGATTTGAATTTGGAACATGAATCGTTTATTGATATCGAACGAAAATTGTATAAATTACTGGCTGCAAGTGTTTGTACGGTGCGGGGGTCAGCACCCGCATTGTAGAAAATATTAAATGAAGAGTTGCAGATAGTTCGCCCATGCCGTTGTCACCGCGCTCTTCTACATCAAAGGAACCTTTTCCTGAGCACCAGCCAGATACTGAGATTACAAACACTCAAAATACTGGATGACTTTTTTATCACTTTCCAAAAAAATGGGTATATTCGGTGAATGGAGTAGAAGCTTAAAGCATAACTAGTTTTGTTTTTCTATTTCCACAGTTTAGAAAAGAATTGATCCATCATCAAAAAACGCTACAAATTTCAAGTAAACTTTTCATATTAGAACAAAGAAAGAGTACCTAATTAAAAAACAAAAAATGTATAAATAAATCCACAACTATATCAATCCCAAACAAAATACACACAGTCACAATAAATTTTCAAAATTTTGCCAGTGCCATTTATATTTATAGCTATTAGATATAATTTATATAAATTTGTAATTGACCTTTTTTACATTCATGTCATTTTTTTAACTAAACTTATTCATTAATTACTTAAAAGTGTCTCTTATTTATTATCTCATAGAACGAGATGAAAAGTAGAGTATATGACTCGAGAGCAAACATATTTTTCCCTCATGCGATGTACTTTGAATCCCTCGCTACGCTCAGGATTCTATTTTAGAATCGGGATTCTAGTCTAGAATCCTTCGCTTCGCTCTGGAATCAAAATAGCGCCCTCGCCGTAAAAATACTATTTTGCTCCCTTGTCATACAATCTACTATTGTCATGAATTCCTATGAAACTATGATTTTTTTTTTCCGCGTTTTGCTTTCGCCAGGTTGAAGGAGAAGCAAACGTATGGAGCCGCTAAACAGCCTAATATAAAAAATAGTTTTTTTTTTTTTATATTTTTGAATTTAGAACACAAATAAATGCTAATTAGTTTATAAAAGTAAATATTAGTTTTTAATAAGTAATCATGTTTTTCTATGATATTCTATTTATAAACACAATTTGAATATTCATTCATTGCTAAAATTAAAAAAAAAAACATTCACCTCCTACTATAGGCATTGAGCCAATTTGGACTAAGTATAGGTATAGTATCTGTGGCAATTTTCATTCCCGAACACGTGCGGGAAAATGGAAAAAAACGCACGGGTGTGAAATACATTGCATGTTGTACTATCGAGGACACTCCCGCCTGACCACCACTAAGCTCATTTTTGCTTGCACTCGTAACATAAAAACGCTCTCTAGCCCCGCCCCGTTGACTTTGTGTAGAAAAAATGAATAAAAAGATACCGAATCGGCCGAGCGCATTGTCGACGCACGCCAAACGAGAGTTATTGTAATTTTGCGCGCCAAAGTTGACGCTTTCCTAATAGGCCCAAACTGTAAGGGGGCGTGGCTCGGCGCCTCCGCATGATTTAAGCGGATTTTTTTTTAAATGGTCAGGCGGAAAAGACCCCAATAGTACCTAATCGTAGTGCGATAAGAACCAGTTTTCGAGAAAGTGTATTGAAAAATGATTAATTCACACTTTTAATCAGTGAGTGTTATATTTATTATCACCAGGCAATGACCCACCACAACACATTTCATTGTGATCAGTTCAAGAGAGTTCACAAGGGTAAAGGCATACATCAACTCGATGCGACTGAATGACTGCAATGATGGGATCAAGGCAGATCGTCACTCGTCAGACTAGACGACAAGCTTTGGAGGTCTTTCTGATAATAACTTGCAACTTTGTTGCAGATGTAAACAAAACATTTTGCTTTGACGTTTGTGTTGATTGATTAGATTTAGTAGGGATGCACTTTTGATAGAGGAGCTCGTGGCTAAATAATAACAGCCGTTTCGGTCGATCTTTAGTTTAGCCATGCCTAGGCCTTGTGGATAGGTGACCACCCATTACATACCGAGTTTCCTCCATGTCTCAGTCATTACGGGTAGGCAGAGCAGCGGTGGCCCAGTGGTGGCGGCCCCGACTTACGAACAGTAAGTCGTGGGTTCGAACCCAGGCAGGCGCATTCAAAGTTCCTCTAAAAGCTTTGCAAAGCAGAGCAGTTGAAAATAAATAGCTACCGGTAGTACGCTCGATGCGATTAGGCGGTTCAGTTAATTTATTTTTATCTTAGTAACAAGTTATTAAGTTATGAATTTAATTATCTAAGTCACGTTACATGCTCATAACAGTTTATACAGGGAGATACCTACTTACATCACATATTTAAACAGCTGTGAATAATAAAATTTTATTATGCGTTCAGCGAACTCAAATTAATAAAAAACTAAAAGTTTTGTGTTTCAAATTCAAATGAAGCGGGTAGGTAGACAAAGTGACAAAAAACAATTAAAACTGATTTATGAGTCAATTTCAACAACTCGATTTTTTACCTAATTTCCATGGACATTTTCATTTTCAGGTTTTTTAAAAAACTTTAATAATAAAGCGCAATATATCCACATTATATATACATTTTCTAAAAGGGGATTATATAATTAAATTACATAGAGAGTTATTTGGGCTACCGAAATTGGCGAGCCACAGAAATTTTATTATTGCCACCGAAATTGTATTGGTGACAAAGAAATTGTGCGTGTGCACTACAATCGTGAATTACTAAAAGCTGTTTTTTTTAATAATAAAAAGAAAGATAAAGTACCTATAATGAAAAAACTGATATAATACGAATCATTTTCATAAGCATTTATAAAAATACAACGTGGTGTAATAATTGCTTAAATCAGTCTTACAAAATTAGCAATCAAGGAACTGATTATGTTTTTTACTCCTATGATGAGGTAAAATTTACTTAAAATTGTATGCAAATGGATAGGGAACCCAATATATAACATCTCCCCCCCTTTTTTTCGGATGGGAAATCATCAAATGACTCCTCCCGCTCTGGGCAGAGCAGCAGGGAGTGTCAGACTTTTACTGACTAAAACCCATCCATGTTCCTTCATCGCTCTTTGTGTTCCGGGGCCACGGTATCTCTTTCGAACAGTCCCGCAACCCTGGCAGGCATCGGTCCTTGCGGACCCCTTCCTTTTTGCTGACTCACTTTGAGGCGCGCGTGGAACACGAACGCGCCATGGACACGGCCTGTCGTCATGAGACGGACGGACGGTGAGCTAACCCATAGCCCACTGTCCAAAGGCTCGCACCTACGGTGGCCGGGGGCCACGTGGTGGCCCCCGAAGCCCGGGGCGTCTCCCGCGGCTGCCGGGACGTGAAGTTCTCTCCCTCTCACGTTCCGCCACCTCCTTCTCTAGCATTACTGCTTCCCTGTATGCAACTCCTGCCGTCTGTGCGTCGATTAACATGGATAAATCCATTAGGGCATCGGTTACAGAGTTTTATGAGAAGAAAATGTGAGAAGAAGGATGCCTATTATAAAGTAGTACCACATAAAGCTGGATTGGTTTTTGTGCAGAAAAGATTGTGATGCGGCTGTGTTTCTCATTCATGAATTGACAAGTCAATTCTAGTATTTATCTAGATGATTTTTTATACTCTTCAACGAGTCCAGTGGAGTCTGGTTGATTGTTATAGGGATCAGATTTGGAGTCTTTCAATTTTTTCGAAGCAATCGTCTGTTCTGATATCAGGAATTATGATAGGCAGCGTAACATTTTAATGATTGTCTAACAAATATTCTATTTGCCAGATCCAACATTGTTCATCCTTCTCATTATCATCAGCCTATTAACGTTCCCACTGCTGGGACACAGGCCTCCTCTCTGTGAGAGGGAATAGGGAGATCCTTCTATTATTACATTAAATAAATTATATGAAGAACTTTTACTATCGAACAAGGTTAGGAGAAACATTAATTTTGTAGCTATGTAGAGAATGTGTATATTCTCAATGGATACTCCATTGAGAATATCCTCCCTCCCCCTCGTAATTTCGGCATAACAAATATTGATTCTTTTCAAAACTCTTCATTAACATTATACAATAATTGATTGGTACAATTTCTGTGGAGTCGTGTAATTTCCGTGAGCACCCAGATGCCACGGAAACCACAGAAATTTACCCACAGAAATTGGAAAAATGGCTATTTTTTTTATCACAAGAAACTATCAAGGCTATGACTATTGTTTTCTATAATCATAAATATGTATAAAGGCTACTTAGCATGCATAAAAGTGATACCTTTATTTCTTGCAAAAATCCTTTTAAAACCTGATCACCGACATTGGAGAATTTCGTTCCGAGTAAACTGAAATCACGTACTTACATTTTTGGCGAAAGACCTGGCGATATGGTGCACTACCATTCTGACTGCGCGTAAGTGCACGATGTCTCTTACCGAGCAGGGATTTATTGTTCGTTCAAACTCATTGGTGGAAGTTCAGAACGGTGAAACAAAATGACCATAGAAATTAGTAATTTCGCCTGGACAAAACTACCGTTGACAAGTACTTATTAACTATGAGTCTAACATTCAAAACTAATTAACTTCTTGTAGATCAATTACCTATTACTTAACGCAATAAAAACACTTTCCTATATATGTTGGAGATTATCTTCCTGAGAGGTAAATGCTGTGTTGTCTATGAAAGTGATTGCGGACAAGACACAGACACAGATATTGATAATTCGTCATTTACCGATTTTTTTTATAAAAAGTAATAGTCTTATATTAATATAATGTAAGTGACTTCATTTAGATTCACGTCACTTTAATTCTGAGAAAAAAAATCGTTGCATTATCTGTAAAGCACTGCGTTTTCAGCCTAGACGCGTACATTTTTCGACTGAGAAATTCACTCATAAAGTATATGCTTTATTGGAAAGGTTATAGATAACCATGATTTATTTAAGTAAGTACACTCTTGCTAAACATTGTTTCCATGAAAACTATAGAAAGCCAATCTTAGGATGACTGTCCATAGTTTTCACTTGATTCTCGATGACATATTCTATGATCTGTATTAATATATACAAGTCCAAGTATAGATCTGAAAACAAACCCAAATAATTGCAGTATTTTTTTTCCAAATGAAACAATAAAGCCAGTATCACCCTGTGACGTAGAAAAAGATGACGCGATAAAAACTGCGGAGCGGCACTGTCATAATATTAAACTGTCAGTGAATATTGATAATCACTTGACGACAACATACCGACTGGCGCAGTTATATCCAAGAGATAATTAATTTTACGACAACTTCTTGAAAAAAAGGCTAATTTGTATTTAATTGTGATTATTTTGACAATTTGTAGCGGTAATATTTTTTTTTGTGGTAAATTTTTTTTGTCTTAAAAAGTTTCACTTTTTGTTTATGGCTATCCAGATTTTGAATGAAAAAAGCGCGGTTTCAAAATTTTAATGATTGGCTAATAATTGACAATAGAAATAATTGTATCTTTTTGTGTTTTTTAGCATATTCGGGAGTGCGTGTTCCGACTTAACCGACTGTGAATATTGTGAGGACCGAAGAGTAAGACGATACAGGAAACAGAGCTATAAGTAAGTGGTTGCTAATTGTTGTTTTTACAATGATTTAATTAGGCCGGTCACGCTCCACTGGAGAGAATGTGCATAATTTGATTTTCATTCAAAGTTGGTAGGTATTAACGATTAAATCACAGATACCTTGATTCTCAACCAATTTAAATGTTTTTTTTTAAGCCATGATAATTGAAACTTTGGTTTTTTATACGATGAAAAGATCAACGTCCAAAGTCTACAGATCAGATCAATTAAGATTTTTTTGGCCCATATTCACTCAGATTTTTTTCACGCCATTTCTGATAACTCCACGTTTTATCTGATGCGCATTAAATAAATGTGTAGCTCATTATGTCAATTTAATTATTCATTTCACACTGTTTAAAAATAAAAACTACCTAAGTACATACATACTTAAGGGGCTGACAACACCTAATTTGGTGAAATTGATGTCATTTAAGCAGTTTTTTAAGAAAAACTGTTTGTTTTAGCACATCAAAAAAAAAAATGAAAATATTCATCATATTTCAAATACCTTGGACGGACTCAATACATAATTAGACGAAATCGGCTCGATAGAAAATAATTGCAAAGATTGGTCTTAAAATCATCATTAACGGTTATATTTCTTTATTTTTTTGACGTATGGGTCTGAAATTAAAAACATGAAGTCAACATATGCATACCTAAACCGCTAACGAGTCATATTTCACAAATACTCCACATTTTTTTTTATTTCAATATTTATTCACTATTTTCTTCTAAAATCTGGCCGCCCAGTGATAGTGACGTCTCGTTTACTCCCATACAAATAGACAGTGTGCGCGATTTTGGTGTTGACAGTGCCTTAACTTAAATTATCTTAGCTTAATGTTAGCTTAACACCTTAGAATTAATGTGTTGCTTAAAATATGATCTCTAGATCGCAAGAGCTTGGTTCCATTCTCAATACGTTACCTGACGAGAATCGTAAAATGATAATTACTCATTGCCATTAGAAAAATCTCGTGGCACAGCCCAAAGCCGACAGGCTAAATGTTTGTGTAGAGACCCACATGACTATGTGTACATAATATCACTCGTGTATTCCCGAATTCAAAATGTTGTAAATTCTAATTGCCATCAACCGGGCACAAACCAGACCCTATGGCTGCCACTTAGATATTTGATATAAAAACCCAATAACATTTTGCCCGACCTGGGAATCGAACCCAGGACCTCATGCTCAGCGCTTAATTGCGACCACTACACCAACGAGGCAGTCTACTACACCTACAGTTTGCGCCTCTGCCTTGTACCGTTCAATAAAAAGGCGTGATGCAAAGTAATGTTTGACAGTCCGTAACGAAGCCTGATAGTGTGACAAGCAGTCTTACCAATATGATGCAGTTTGGAATGTGGAAGTCATATGCAATCGCTTCTCGAAAATCTTGGTATTAGATGCAGCTTTCCAGTATTTAACATAGAGCGACTGCATTTACCAAAAATTCGAAGACATGTGACATCTACCAATCCGCACTGGGCCCGCGTGGTGGATTATAGCCCATTCCCTCTCATAGAGAGGAGGCCTGTGTCCCAGCAGTGGGAACGTTAATAGGCTGATGATGATGAGGAAAGCATTCGGTTAAGCTAGGTTTCTACGACAGAGAGATTTGACCGATCACAGGAGAGACGAAACGCAAACGCGGATAAAAAAAGTAGAGTGGCCGATCCCTGCACTTTCCCGCTCCCTCAGTCCCGTAGAAATCAGGCCCTATGGTGATGGAATTCGACCTCAATATGGTTGGGAAAAGCTTGACAGATGATGATGTGTTGTTTTGCTACAGATATCACTCGCCAAGCAACACAAGCCACAGTTACTACAGCGCCATGAGTCGGACGGAGGCCGAGCCGCTTCTGCAAGGGGCCGCCCCTCCTACCTACAAGACAGTCAGGTCTGACAGTATTGATTCTTTGGTGAGTTATTTTTGCTTATATTTTTATTTTTGAATGGCATCTCGCAGCTGAACCTATGAGGCTGGCACTAGAGGCGTCTATAAACTCTATTGTTTGGAGATGAAGAAGAAATTTGTCGGTTTTGGATACCACGATGTGCTGTTAACTGTATTTAGAATTATACAGAATGTTCTTACCTTAAAAAGTCAAAACCTATGTTAACATGTATAATAAATAGATGTTACACATCAATGTCCAAATTTTGAAATTTTTTCATTCAAATACGACCTCATAATTATAAACATACAAAGTTCAATATCAAGTGGGAACATTTGACTAATTTGGGAAGGTGAGCTCACTGCGAGCGATTTGAAAACATTTTTGGGGAGGCGCCGAGTGGGGCAGGGCTCCGTAGCGAGCGGCGCTCGGCGTCCCCTAGGACCGCTGCGTCCGTGTGCAACGCACACCCTGCACACTATTATAGCTATTAAAGATGGCCCTGACCGGTACAGATAATAGAAACAAATGTTGTTTCTATGATCTGTGGAGGCTGGCTTCTGCTTAACCGGACTATCCTGTGGGTGCCGTGAGTGGCCTACAGCCAAGGGCAAAAAAAGTATAAACTAAGCAACAGCGCGCTAAGGGCAGCCTCTGCTTAGGGCATCGCTGGGTAGGGCAGCATAAGGGACACTCTGGATCTGACTGAGATTATTTAGGGGTTGATTTAAAACTGGCTCAGCATCGCGGGCATTCGCGGGCTGTCTCGAGCAACGGTCGGGAGGGACTTTTAGCGTATTTATCGTAATCGTCTACTGACGTCTACATCAGAGAGAAATGGTGGCCCAATAGTAACTTTCTCGCGACAACGCTAATATCATCACTACATTATTATAAAACAAAGTCGCCCGTCGCGTCTGTACCTCTGTATGCTAGGCTTAGATCTTTAAAACAACGCAACGGATTTTTATGCGGGTGTTTTAATAGATAGAGTGATTCAGGAGGAAGGTTTTAGTATATATCTAATTTGCGGGCGGGCGAAGCCGCGGGCATCAGCTAGTATTATTATTAATAACTCTGCTTGCGCGATGCAGGATTTGGCGTAGCGTTTTGGAAAGCGTTCGTTCGTGGCGCTATAGATGCCTTCACAGGCATAAACCTTGCCCTGCCGGGCCGGCCCGGTGCCAGTAAAAGCAGGTAGCAAAAATAAACCTAAACATAATATACCTACTGTCAGATAAGGGATATCTTCCGTGATTATGCATTATTCCGTGCTCCACATGTTCGACGTTGTTGATGAATTGAGTTGATTAATGCGGATGGATACTGGATAGGTAGTAAATAAATAAATAAATATCGCTGGACATTAACACACAGCGCCATCTAGTGCCACACTAAGCAACGAGGCTTGTGTCGTGGACACCAGATAGTTGAATACTACATAGATATTTTTTGTTTGTAAATACACACTTATTATACATGACTCGGAACAAATGTTTTATGCTCATCACACAAACATTTGCTCCATCTGGGATTCGTACCCGGGACCCTACAAACGTAAGGCAGCCTCACTACCGCTGCGCCATTCGGGTTAGTCATTGTTAGGAGATGATAAATCTGGCTACCCTCTTTCTAAGTCTTTTGCTACGCGCACTACTGGAACTCAACACTAAGTCACGGCAAAACACACTCACAATTATATAAGTTTAATTTTAAACCGTGAAAGCTTACAACAATAATAAGCCTGTTGATAATAAACTTTATGAGTCAATTGTTTACCAAGAACGTACCTAGCCTAGTCGATTTTGTGACGAACAGACGACACTTTGATAAAATAAGCGTGACAAAACAAAGGTCAAATCTCGATCAATGTCCTTATTATCTTAAGTGCGAAGTTGTAAACTGCCTAAATTGCTGTAATTTAAAACGTAGGAACTATGAAGTAAGACAAAATCGTGTTGAGCCGCGTGCCCAATAGATAAACATCCAATAAAAATTACTGATGTAAATTGTAAACATACCTACATGAGGAACGTAGTACGTTATCAAATATCGGCGAAGTTGTGTAAGTTTCACGTGATATAGGTACCTAGTTATAACTGTACCTACACAGACATTTTAGATAATATTTATTTATTCATGGACAATGCACACACAGAATACAGGCTAAGCATATAAGAAGAATCCTCGAACCGTATGTAGTTTCTAAATACAGAGCAGGGATGTTACGAAGCTTCGACTCCGACTCCGATACGTCGGAACTTCCGATTGATTTTACACCTCCGGTTCCGACTTCGGTTCCGATACTTTTGAATCGGAGGTCAAAGCATAGCAGATAGCGGTGGGCGGCGACGACGACGCGCGGCGGCTGTGGTCAACGTGTACGAACAGTATGCATGTCGCCCGGGGAACACAGCATGCGTTCTGTCATTGATTCACACCACCACCACCAATGATGATGATGATGTGGTGATTCCATTCACTATTTTATTTTATTGCCTGCCCTTAACACATTTTTCTTCTGCCACCATTTCTGACTTCGCTTCCGACTCCGCCTCCGCCTCCGATTCCGGTTCCGGTTCCGACTCCGACTCCAACAAATCAAATGTAAAAACTCCGACTCCGACTCCAGTTCCGATAAAACTACCTCCGTAACATCCCTGATACAGAGTCACAGACAGATCTTTCGAGATAGATTCACAAACACATCTATTCCGACAAATATTTACTTCTATATCTATGACAGGGCGCACGTTCCGAAGCCAGTCGTTTCCGGATCAAATCATTAAATCACACTTATCTTCGCCAATATTCTGGACACTAACGGTTTGGTTAATTATCGAAATACCGCCAGTGGCTGTAATATTATTAACTAAATAGTCCATCTATATTTAGTCAAGGATAAGGCTGATAAGTTAAATTGTATGCGACGCCAGTGTTTTGACTATTTATGATAGTTATCTAATTAAGAATGAATTAGGAAACTTAATATTTTAACGATTGTGTTGTCGTAAAACCACACTTATTGAAGCGAAATCCTCTTGAGCGGTTAAAAAGAGTCTCTATGCATTTAAAAAGCGAATCTTAATCCATAATCTTATTCCATCCATCCGCAAACATACTTACTGTCGAAATCTGAGTGTATTGTACACATCTGCGTACCCCCTCAGAGCATACAGGCGTGATGTTACGTCATGATGTTGTATAAACAATAAACATCGAAGCAATTGCAGCTATCACGACAGATTTGCCGTCTATTTTTGAAGAGTTCCATTGTATATCTCCGAAGATCAGTATCAGATCTTCACCAAATTTAAATGGGACCACCTCAGGAGTAAATTCTTTCAAATAAAAAAAGGATTTTGAGAATCGGTCCACAAATGGGAGAGACATCAGGTAACATACATAAAAAAAAACATACACACGAACATATAACCTTCTCCTTTTTTGAAGTCGGTTAAAAAAGCGAATAGTCCCGACCCGCTTTCATGTGGCGTCGTCTGTACCAAAACGAGGCGAAAGGCGTTTTTCTTTTCACTCTTGGTCTCGTTCTCCTTATTAGTCACCCCCTAAAGCTCTAATTCAAATATTCTGTACTAGTCAACATTGAAGGAAATCTTTTACCTACTCCACAGGACTCCAGGAGTCCTGCATGGCTAATAGGAAAAGTATCTAATGGAGCATCTTGTTGCATTTTCTACTTTCGACACTGATCCAAAAGCGGTAAATCCAACAACACACACAATTACTGTGCCATACTTTTATTTTCTCGGATGGGAAATCATAAAATGACTCCTCCCGCTCTGGGCGGAGCAGGAGAAAGTGTCAGACTTTTACTGACTAAAACCCATCCATGTTCCTTAATCGCCCTTTGTGTTCCGGGGCCACGGTATCTCTTTCGAACAGTCCCGCAACCCCGGCAGGCTCGGCCCTTGCGGACCCCTTTCTATTGCGGACTCTCTTTCAATGAAAAGGTTACTTACTGATAACTGTGTCACACCTCATTTATCAATAAGTAACCTTTTCATTGAGTTTATAAATAAAAGTGTTTGCCTTGAACCGACATTTTATCCTGGCGCCTGACCCTGGAAGTCGATAGCTTTATTCCTGGCCTACAGTCCTTTACAAGCTACTGCCGAATGTTGGTAGGTACCTAGCTTATAAATAACAATCATCATCATCAGGCTCCCCGAGCAAATGACCTTGAGTGAGCAGTTTTTTGGAGCCTACTCCTCTTTATCCAAAAGAAATACCAACTAATAAAAAATACATTAAATTACTACATATTCTTGACTCCATAATTGTCGTTTCATATTTTTTTTTAAGTTGCTTAATGTTTAATAAATCCCCTCACAACGAAACCACAGAAATGAGAAATAATGATTTATAAAATGCTACTCCTCGTAAAGTAACCATTATTTTGATTTGTTACTTAAACTAATGGATAGGCAATTTAATAATGAACATAATTGTCTTTTATTTTTTTCCAAAAGACGTAAATTTGATTTTATAAAGAATAAAAACCACTCATTTCGCACAATTCGACCTGCAGGAGTCCTGCATGGCTAATAGGAAAAGTATCTAATGGAGCATCTTGTTGCATTTTCTACTTTCGACACTGATCCAAAAGCGGTAAATCCAACAACACACACAATTACTGTGCCATACTTTTATTTTCTCGGATGGGAAATCATAAAATGACTCCTCCCGCTCTGGGCGGAGCAGGAGAAAGTGTCAGACTTTTACTGACTAAAACCCATCCATGTTCCTTAATCGCCCTTTGTGTTCCGGGGCCACGGTATCTCTTTCGAACAGTCCCGCAACCCCGGCAGGCTCGGCCCTTGCGGACCCCTTTCTATTGCGGACTCTCTTTCAATGAAAAGGTTACTTACTGATAACTGTGTCACACCTCATTTATCAATAAGTAACCTTTTCATTGAGTTTATAAATAAAAGTGTTTGCCTTGAACCGACATTTTATCCTGGCGCCTGACCCTGGAAGTCGATAGCTTTATTCCTGGCCTACAGTCCTTTACAAGCTACTGCCGAATGTTGGTAGGTACCTAGCTTATAAATAACAATCATCATCATCAGGCTCCCCGAGCAAATGACCTTGAGTGAGCAGTTTTTTGGAGCCTACTCCTCTTTATCCAAAAGAAATACCAACTAATAAAAAATACATTAAATTACTACATATTCTTGACTCCATAATTGTCGTTTCATATTTTTTTTTAAGTTGCTTAATGTTTAATAAATCCCCTCACAACGAAACCACAGAAATGAGAAATAATGATTTATAAAATGCTACTCCTCGTAAAGTAACCATTATTTTGATTTGTTACTTAAACTAATGGATAGGCAATTTAATAATGAACATAATTGTCTTTTATTTTTTTCCAAAAGACGTAAATTTGATTTTATAAAGAATAAAAACCACTCATTTCGCACAATTCGACCTGCAGTGACTACGTAACAACCACTTCGTAGTGCAAGCTGATTAGAACTTTATTCTAACAGCATTTCAAACGAAGTTTGAACCACCACGAATAGAGTTGCTAATTTTGCTCGGGGAACCGCCTTAAAACCTTCCCTTCTGCCATCACTCCAGGTTTCGTGGTACTCTCTTCCACTGTTTCCCGCGTCTTTAACGATATCGGCAATTCAACGTGTTTTGGAAGGCCCGACACAGATGATTTTCTTTGGCCAACCTTTTACCTTTGCTACCATTTGATTTGGTCTAAGCTTTACTCCATCGGCCATCTCGACTTGTAGTCAGACGTCCTGCCCAACTGCACATGAGGCGCGCAGTTCGTTAATTATTTTAAACCTATCTATCCTAACTATCAACATCATCAACATCATCAGCCTATTAATGTTCCCACTGCTGGGACACAGGCCTCCTCTCTGTGAGAGAGAATGGGCACGGAATCCACCACGCGGGCCCAGTGCGGGTTGGTAGATGTCACATGTCTTCGAATTTTTGGTTCTAGGACATGCCGGTTTCCTCACGATGTTTTCCTTCACCGTTTTGAGAGCAGCGGTGATGAAATAAATTACACAAAGTAATGCGCCTGCCTGGGTTCGAACCCACGACTTACTGTTCGTAAGTCGGGGCCGCCACCACTGGGCCACCGCTGCTCTACTAATACTATATATTATACAGGGTGTAAACAACCTCATCACGAAGCCGTCACCCAAGCATTCTGTACATCAAACTAAGTAACTTTACGCAAAAATTTTGCTGGGACACGACTTTTTTTTTTGGGGGTGAAAAATCATGTTTTGTGGTAGAACTCAATGTAACGCACTCAAAACATTGTGCTGATGGATGGATTGAATAGTACGGGGCGGTCGTGAAAGTAAAAAACCTTACAATAAAAACTTGTATAAAAAAAAAAAAACTTGCCAAAAAGTTGGAGCTTTGACCCCCCAATATCTCCGTCACTATATAGAATGTTCCCAGGTATGACTCTTCTTCTTCTTCTATTAATAACTTTTATAAATCATAATAATATACTTATTCAAAACAAAATGTATTCACTTACGTCACCCAATTAATTTCTTTTCCACTGTAGGCAATTGTCAAGATGATAACATTTTAAATAGGTACTAATTAAGATCTTAGACACTAAACCCAGAGCTATATACCTAGTAAAAAATGATTTAAGCATAACTTTTCGTTTCATCATTTATCTTGTAGTTATGTGGTCAAAGGCCTTTGTAATACAATTTATCAGCGGTAAGCAATAAATTCGGGAATAGACGGATGTCGCTAGCGTGTGTCTCAACGTGATGATTAAAATCACGTTTTTCATAACAAGGAAGAATCCGAAAGATTTAAAGATAAGCACAGGCACATTACAGCCGCATGGCATCCGCAATCAGAAAGAGTGGGGTGTGTAGTACACCTCTGACCCAAGTTGGCCGGAATATTTTTAAAAAGTTCTGTTTTTTCTTCTAGGGCCCTGCAGAACTATCGTCGGAAGCTGTCCTATCCACATTCAACAAGACATTCGAGAAGATTTTCATACCAGAACCAAAGAAACAGAGTTCACTAGTCACTATGTAAGTTTAACTATACGCTATACTAAATCGCTAATCGAAGTAAACTACCGAGTACCGACCACTTGTTACCTTGTTTCATTCGAAAAACTGGGCACCACGAATGATGCCAACACAGAACTGTAAAAAATAGCTTCTTTATTATATCAGTGCCACCATTGGGCAATTTCTCCTTCACCATAAGTCCGTGATTAATCTTATTTTGGTGGTAATTTTGGGCCAAAGATCGTGAAAGACAATCTTCTTGCTTGGTGGAGGACCTCCTTTATCCCTCTTCATTTACGCCCCATCCATGACCTCCGGTAATGCCACCTGTGTCCAGCGACTTGTTTTCTTTCCGTAGTCGCTTTGCTCAATACGCGTGTCGTGTCGTTTTTTCTCACCTTCTTGAATATAACATTTTCTGGTCCAGTTTCTCAGTATGGAACACAATAATGGGTTCGTCGTTGCTGACGATGGCCTGGGGCGTGGAGCGAGCTGGTCTGCCGGCCGCCTTGGTGCTGATCGCGTTCATGGCAGCGTTATGTCTGTATACCGCCTATGTGCTGCTCAGGGTTAACAAGTATCATGGTGAGTTGTCACGCTGTTCTTATGGTAAGGGAATGTCTGCTGTCTGCCGGATTGGTCTAGACTTCTAAAGTGGTTACATGTGCAACCGCTGAATGCAGATATTTGCGTTCGATCCTCGATTTGATTCTGCTGTCAGTGGAGTTTTCCATTATGAAAGTGTCACTTGATTGTACATACCAGTCTGTCCTTTTTTAGTCAACTGCTTGATTTTTAAGAGTAACTTAACATTTCTGATGAGAACCTCTTTACCCAGAAAATAGTCTTAACTTTCGACTATTGTGTGTTTCTGCGAATTTGTTATGATACCCGAATGCTTTATTATGTCTTCGTCAGTAAGTAAGAAAATTTAAAGTAGTAAGTTGGTATGACCAGGATACCTATTAATTACCTTCTCCACGATGTAGAGAAATGACTTATACAGTTCACTTCTCCTTCATCTGCTAGGTAGTCAAAGCTGCGAAGTCCCCGCCTTATGTCGAACTCTGCTGGGCCCGTGGGCGGAGGTGGTGGCGCATATCTTCAGTCTACTGGTGTTGCTGGGGGCTAACATCGTGTATTGGATACTCATCTCCAACTTCTTGTACTTCAGTGTCAATTATTTTGTTGGTAAGTCAGGGCATAATAAGGAACTTTAAAAACTTTAGCGAAATATTTTATATTAATATTGTTAGCTTACCATCCTAGCTGATAAAATAGCTCCCAAAGCCAATCCATAATTTATGGAAAACAGTAAAGTGGTATCCAATAATAAAGCACCTCAAAACTAACAATTTCCTTTTAAATCTCTTACCCAGTCCAACTTAAGAGTCCTATTACATTTTTTAGGCAAGTTTTTGATTTTCTGGATCAAATTATTTCGGTCGGCGTACACGAGTCGATAATAATAGCAATATTTGGACGATTGTCAATTGATATTGATGTATTAGAGACGAGATTGACATGAGACTGAGGAGCGAGCTGAATTGAGAATTATAGTAGGTACTTTAATTTTATTTATTGTATTTTTGTCTTATTATATTGACAAACGAAAACTAATGAAACTTATTCATTGTAGATCGAAGTTTTATATCATATTAATTTGTTTGATAAAATTGTGTTTATTTGGAATATAATGGACGCTGAATTAAGACATTTATGGCTTAAATTACTATTTCTTTACGATTTTTTCCGTGAAAACTCAAGGAATTTAAAGAAATTCTAAAACTCCAATAAAAAGTAAAACATTCAACTTATCTTTTAGTAATTTTAGCTTTTATAAGTTGAATGTAACTATGTGAATTTGAGCGTTAAAGTTCCATCATCGACGGTTTTTCTTGCAAACTGAGTTCGTAAAATATTTATAGTAAATTACAAGAAAAGAAAAATTAAAATGTGTAACTCCAACTTACAAGAAAGAGAATGGCACTATCGTTATTCTTAAGCAAATAATTAAAATATCTTACTGCTGCTGAGAATTACTGCGTCAAAAATCATGAATTTACGTAAAAAATGTAATAGGACTCTTAAGAGTCCTCGAAGTTAAGTCCAAGAACTAAGAACTGCAGAGTTTGACCATTTCCGCCAAGATTATCACCGTTGGAGTTTCTGCAGCCAAAATCTAATTATTGACAGATCAGTCGTGGTCGTAGCTGTTATAGTATGCGATGTCTTTTAAAAATACCTCGTAACTTCAATAATCTATAGCAACCCCATCTTTTTCGTCCCCACCAGATCTCAACAGTGAAAACATAACCGTATACAACACATCTCTCCTGTGCCCGCGTCACGCGAACGGCTCCCTCCTGCTAGTGGAGCCGCGCGAGGACTCCGCGTACTGGGGACTGCACTCAACTGTGCCCATCTATGTGGCGCTCATTGTGTTCCCGCTGCTCAACTTCAAAGATGTCTCCTTCTTTACCAAGTTTAATTCGTTGGGTGAGTTCTAGCATCATCGTCATCAAAACTGAACATCTGGTTGAATCTAGCTGGATCTGCAGTGTTGGACCATCAGTTTCTGTCGAAAAAACTTCGGTTTAAAGAAATTTATTTCTCATAAGAACATACAGTCCGCTTATAATGAGATACAAAGTAATAAGTAAGATAATACAATACAATTTCCTCCAGAGTATTAGAAGTTATAGTGTACATACATGTTTCTTAAGCCTATTTTTAAATATATTCACGTTAGCGCACTCTTTAATATCGTCCGGTAATTCATTGAACAGATGAACTCCTTCAAATAATATGGTCTTTCTACCGTAATTAGTGCGTACGCTGATGACTTCAAGTTTGTTTTTATATCTATTTCTCAGGTTATGTGACATTGCTTTTTTCTTTAGTTGGTGTCCCCAAGTTTGTTTAAGAGTTAAAACGAAGATTTTTTTAAGAATCTTGTCTGGAATACAGAATCATGAGGACTTTCTCGAATGTCGAAAATCTGATAGACTTTATGTAAACATTATTTATTTCTTAAAATCATGCTGTCTAGTTTATGTTTTCCTCCACGAGAAGGGAAGACCAGAATTTAAACTCACTTTTACCATAACACCACTTTTAAAGGGCTCACAACCACTGCGTCATACTTCTATGCTTTGCTGCAAAGACTTTGGTTTCAACAAAATGTGATCAGCAGAAATTCTGACTCTTATATTTCTTATGTGTCAAGTCTCACAGCCGAATCAGCCAAATTACCTGATCCCTTAAATAAAAATCGGAGTAGTCTTTGGGGACTGCCGATAGAAGTGAAAACGAAAAGTACACCCGCCCCAGTCGTAGCACTGGTTATGCCCCGCGCATGCTTATGTGGTGCTACGCCGTAGCGGATGCTACGAGTGCTACGAACGGCTACGAAGCGTGACCGCACGTTACGTTACGTGACGATGAGTTCAATGTTTTTCCTTCACCCAAAAAGTGCTCAACGCGCCTAAAGAAGTTTTCACTTCAAAAATCACGAATGCCTACCTTTGTTTCCAGGAACGCTATCAGTAGCCTACCTCCTGTTCTTCGTCGTAGCGAAGGGCTACGTGTGGGGCATCCACATCGGCTCGATGTTCTCTGAGTCGCACGCCGCACAGAACGCGGCCGTGCTCAGCGGGATGCTGGCGCTGTCCTTCTATATACACAACATTATCATCACTATAATGGGCAATAATGCTAGGCAGGATAAGAATGTAAGACGACTTTCTCTATTTTTTTTAAGTATAGGGGGCTAGATGCGGAGGTGGCCGATGGTGTAAAGTTTTGAACGTATGGTGGCCAATGTTAGGACAAAAAACCAGGTCCAAAGTGCGTTACACATGGATGAAGGACAGGGACACCAGCTCCCGTATTCACAAACACTTTGTTGATTCGATTTCGATTCGGAAAGTCGTATGTCTACCCAGTGGCGGACTAAGCCCGTCAGAGCCCCGCGGCGGCAAAGCTGAAGCTGAATGAGGCCCCCAAGCTTTAAAAAAAAATTAGTTTTACAAGCTTTTATTGTTTATTTTTCGACGTAAATATAATGTATTGAATGTATATTATTAATAGGCGTAGGTACGAGAGTGGATTATTTGCACTTCATTCATTCAGGGATTCCTGGAAAGTACCCGCTACAAAGATGGGAACTCCCCCAGCGTATTGGACGCGTTCAGCAAAGTTAAAAGAATATTAGTACCGCGTAAAAAGTCTAGATGGCTGTAGTGTTTTGATCTTGATGAAATTATGTTTTGTAGGTACTAATTTTAACTCTTAGTCACATCTTATGTCCCCAGCCGTGCCCGATCGGGCACGGTGCATTGTTATTTTAATTGTGTCTGTAATTGCGGGTAGTATTAAAGTCTTATTTATGATTTGATCAGAGGAATGCGGAGGCATTTGGGGGCCTCCCAAGACCGGAGGCCCGGGGCGGGCCGCCTCTTCCGCCCCCCTGTTAGTCCGCCATTGTGTCTATCTCGCTCGCTTTCGTAATGCCAAAAAAAGATAGACATACGACTTTTCGAATCGAAGCATTTGTGAACACGGAAACAGAACCGGAAAGTGTTGCAGAAGAAAGACGAGGTTAAAACCGGTATAATCCGGAAATGATGATGATTGAAATGCTCGGTGAGAGAGCAGGACCCTCTTTTACACGGTTGTTTCCTCTCAAAACTTTAATATGATGTATTGTTATCAGGGCAGAGACTTGACGATAGCCTTCCTGCTGGTGACCGTGACGTACACGCTGGTGGGAGCCGTGTTCTACATCTGCTTCCCGCTCGCCAAGTCGTGTATTGAAGATGTGAGTATCTATAAAATAATAGTATAGTTGCAGTAGTATCCAGGTAGATGAGATACCTAGGTAGGAGGTAGGATTTTAAAAATCAAACCCATCCTTGATAACTAATTGTCTATAAATAGTAATGCTGGAATTCAAATTTTGGTAAGCTCTCCCTAACTGCAAAAGGCACTTGTATAGTTATTAGTCGCTAACTATGACACCCTGATTTTTTAAACGTTGGTTTTCCAACAAAATATATTATTTTAAGTATTTGACTATTTTAAACAGTATGTGTGTAGTAAAGTGCTTTCCACAATTTATGATCCTTATCGACATAAAAGAGTCTCAAATTGAGACTGTATACATACCATTAAGTATAACAATTTGCCTTATAAAGAAGTTGTATGAAATTCATATCAATAATACAATGTATTGCAAACCATTTTAAATCTAAAAGTGCAATAGAACCGTACATTGAAGATGTACGAGTATTTCAATATTTTGTATGAAGCACGCACCTAACATTACATTTCCTGTTCTTTCCCAGAATTTGTTGAATAACTTCGAAATGCATGATGCGATGACTGCAGTGGCTAGGATATTGCTGCTATTTCAAGTAAGTACAAGTTTGAATTTAAAAATGTTTAAGTCCTTTATTAAATGCTTCGATCAACAATAATTATTGTTGATCGAAGCATTGCAAGCATGCTATTAAATGAGGAGGAGAAGGATCTCTCTCATTGAGCCACTTTTATATTTTGAACTTTATTCCAAATAAAACTTCCTAGTTAAGGGTCCGTGCACAAAATTAAGACATTTTGAACATTTTTGATCACTATTTGTGGGAAAGGCAAGAAGAATTTGAACCTTATTTATTATTATTACCTATAAGAGACAGGTTCTTATTCTTGTCGACAGCTTCAACAATTTTTTTAAATAATGTATATATTAATGACCCATATTCAAAACCCCTTTTCCGCAAAAGTAACGAGCGAGTGATGTTTGTGGTCCGCTGAACAAAGAACTACAAAAACAACTACTACCCTCAGTGCGCGAGTCCAACTCGCACTTTTATTTTTCATTTTGTAAAATGTTTAGATGTATCTAAATTCATCTAATACAAAATTAAACCATTCTTATTTTGATTGTGATAAATATACAGTAGACACACATTCCAGACTTTTATTTCTAAACCGTACTGACTTTATAATTATGTATCATAAAATAATATCGTCTACAGGATCAAAATGGTTTAAGCGATCACTACGCTCGATCTTCACCCGTGTGTGCGTGTATCTGCATGAACAATGCACACTAACATAGGATCGCAACGAATTTGCCTAAACTCTAGCGACTGAACTTTGTGCACTGACTCTTAAATAGAATACTAATAAGGTGAATGCTTCGACCAGCCCGCGAAATTCAAATTTTCTTACGTTTTTGGCAAATTGCAAGCCAGTGCAAGGTTGTATGTTGATTAAAATATTGGACGCGATTGTAAAACGTATGTAGTTACAGAAATATAATCATCAAAACCATCAATACAACCCTCCAAGTTCATAAAGGTCTAGCAATGACTTTGACCTTGAAAAAATCGTTTCTCGACCTTTATGAACTTGGAGGGTTGTATGGATGGTTTTTATTTATTTATTTAAAATAGGTGCACCAACAGTACATACATAAAACATTATTTATAAAAGTACACTTGCTATGGTTCTAATGTACGTACCAATTATAGGTGTACACAACATTTTTAGTATATTAAAGCTACTTTGCTAAAAAGAGATCAGATAACAGATATAACAGAAATTTTGATGATTATAATTCTGTAACTACATACGTCTTACAATCGCGTCCAATATTTTAATCAACATACAACCTAGCACTGGCCTGCAATTTGCCATAAACGTAAGAAAATTTGAATTTCGCGGGCTACCCTGGAGCATCAGCCTTAAGTGTGTGCAATCATGAAAAGCTGGCTTTAGCACCCAGTCTATAACACCACGCCTGTAATCCTCGATAGGTTAGGCAGAGGTGTACCTAACAGTACACCCATATTTCCCCAGTTATGTATATATGTTTTAGGGGGTGAGCCTATTCCCAAGACACTAGTATAACTTAACCACTAACACAGAATATATATTAGTACCTTACGGTACAGAAGTTTCACTCCCGAGTTTAGGTATGATAAACGCAAGCGTGCGGCCACCGCACTAGTCTCAATAGGCTTGCACTCGCTCGACTTGTCGCACACGCAGCGCGAACAAAAATAAACTGTTAATACCGTAAAGTACCTCTGACAGCCCTAGCAGATTGAAGCGAGACGGCAGACAGTTATTGTACTATGACGGCTATGCGCAATGCAAAAGGTTGAAATTAGCTTGTTTTCCAGAATAGTAGGTAAATATCTCGGGGTTCTTGTATGGAAGTGAGACAGGCCTGCCACTAACCATTTTTTTTTCTCTCAGGTGATAACAGTGTACCCTCTGGTAGCATTCATGCTCCGCACGGAAGCGATCCTGCTGCTGCCCTTCAAGGAGACGCGTCTGAACACCATCCTCATCAACCTGACTATCATGTCTTTGTGTATAATCGTCGCTTGCTTCTGTCCCAGCATTGGGACTATTATTAGGTAAGGGAAATGTTATTGTAATCAGATAAAAACTCGTAAGGTTTCATGTGTAATCGTGTGTGTTATGATGCGAGTTCTTTGGTCTTCCTATAGCTGATGAAACGATGGATCAATGGGGTAGATGACACACCAATCAATTGAGATACTTTTTAAGAGCTGTCAATAACGCGGTTCTCTCATAGATTTTGTATGGCAATAGCCAACTGTGACGTCACTGTTTATTCAACTCAATGACTCAACTATTTATTGATTTCAAAGCAATTAAAAATCGAATTTGTCAATTAATTGAAAATAAATCGGGTTTTCAGGCCCAAAATAAAGTGTTTTTTTTAGAGATAGGTGTCTGGGAATTATTGTTTTATGGTGTCATCTACCCTATTGTGTGAAAACAACGTGCTGAGGAAACGACTAATGAAGATGTATGCACAGATAATATAATACTATGTATGTGTGTATTATGTGTATGTATTTAAGTGATGTGTGTATTATGTATTTTATTTTTGTGTGTAATAAAGAATAATAAAAGATCCATAACATCAAGCCTGAAGTCCCTGAAGGGTTAGGCAGAGGTAGGTACCTAACAGTCACACACCACATTTCGCCAACCTTAACTTATGCAGTAAAATTGAAATCCATTATAACCTTCTATTGAGAAAAAAACATGGGGGCAGTCTTTGGGAACTGCAAACTAAAAAACTTGTGAATTTCGTAGCACTGCTACGGGTTGTGCCCCTAAGTGGTGCTACGCCGTAGCGGATCGGCTACGAGTGCTACGAAGCGTTCGGTGATGGTGACGCTTTCGGTGACGATGAGTTCAATATTTTTCCTTCACCCAAAAAGTGCTCAACACGCCTAAAGGTTTAAAAATATCTTCAAGTGAGGGCTGGAAAACATACATACCTAAACTCACGCCTTTTTCCCACGAGGGTGGGCAGAAGCCATAAAACGCTACCAAAAAAAAAATCTACTGCAAGATTATGTGCGCTATCGATCAGTTAAGTTACTTGCTCACTGCACAGGTCTTAGTCTGGTAGTGGTAGTGGGCCCACACGTGTGCCCCTCCCCCGTTTTATACATTTCAACGGTGAAGTAGAATTTCAATATTTTTTTAAGCTGTCGAGACTTTTTGTTTTCCAATTTTTTGGCTAATTCCCAAAAAACCCACCTGCTACGATACTTACATACTCATTTCACCTCGTCAAGTACCTAAGGTAAGTAAACTTACCCACTCAGCGATTCCTTTCTAAATTTCTTCTTTTTTCTTCCAGATACACGGGCGCTATAAGCGGTCTGGTGCACATATTCCTGCTCCCGTCGCTCCTGCAGCTCCGCTCGCTACAGCTGCGGCGTCGCTCGCGCTGGTGGAAGACGCTGTTCTTCTGCACCATCATAGTACTCGGCGCTATCAACCTGTTGCTCCAGTTCTTTATTAACGAGTAGAGGACTTTGAAGGTTTTGTTAAACCTATAGGTAATTACAACTTCGGTGGAAAAATAGGAAGAACTCATGTGCGAAAACCAATTTTTTGCCAAAATTCCGTTTGTTATGTTAATTTATACTTTGACAAGTTTATTCCTTACTAAATTCTGCACAAAACTGCCCTTTACAAAATGTATGTAGGACTAATAGTTCTTGAGATATACGGCTAAGATTGACAGGCGCTGTTCCACTGCGACATCCTACTGCTTGGCGCTGGTAATCTGACCATGCAGTGTTTATAGTGGATGACTAAAAATGTATTTTCTCTGTATAAATATGACCAGTGTGTAAGTTGCATTATCTTTGACATGGTTTTGATGATAACCAAAGTTTTCTGATAACTTTTGCATGACAGTGACGTAACAGTGTTGAAATCAAACTGTATGAAAATGTATATAATAATAGTAACGTTGATTTAGATTGAAATACAGGCCGAGTAATATTTGAGTAAGGCTGTAGTCGACATCTTATTTATTCCGTGTTTTGACTAAGGTTTGAAGGCAAAATATGTTCTGTAACGTATAAAGACTGATGATACCTACGTAGCAATTTTTGTTCTATGACTTTTGGAAATTAGATTAGAATAGAACTTTATTTTGCAAATATGGGTACCTAACTGAAGAATACCATATTTTTTCATATATTTTTTAGTTTTATCATACATGGTGATCAGCATCAATTCCTATAGAATGTCCATTTTTTTTTTGCAAATTTTATGATCTCGTAAAACAAAAGTTGTACACGACACGACAGGTTTTGCGTTACCTTTAACTTGAATAAAGATTTAGTTAGTGATAGTCAAAACAGGCATTTTTTTTGTTTAGTAGGCTGCCTTACGAAAGTTACGAATCTTATCAGTGTTCACATAATATTAACCTAATCTTAATTAAACTAGTATAATATCGCGTTGTATCAAACGAAATCTGTAAATACCAAAGTTATAAAAATATCTAGTCATAGTTATTAGTATAAGTGAAACTAGGTTATATTTATTTAAACATTTATTTTTAAATAGTTTTCATAATTTATAAACATTAAAAAAATAACCAATTGTTTTGTACTCGTACAAAGTGTCTTTGGCCAATATATACTTTTATTGAATAGAAATAAAAATCTTAATTTGTACACATTTGTAAATATTATCAGAATGAATATATAGTGACTTAAAAAAAAATGTTGTTTTATTTACATCTCGCGATGTCTTCCCGCTTTTACATGGAAATCACGCTGTTATTTTTATCCTTTATAAAATAATTATACGTTATATGGCTTTTATTAGTAGCGCAACTTAGGGCTCATTTAAAGAGGCGCGTACTGCGGCCTGTGACGTCACACGCGCACACACGTGTGCGATAGCGCCAGGCTGCGCACGCGCACGGCCGCAACTGGCGTAGCAAACGCGCGTAAAATCGCTTCTACGCAAACGCTCTTGTACATCGACATAATATGTTTGAACTGCGCTGTACAACGTGCCTGGTCTCCGTTGATGAGCCTATTTGCATTACAAATCACTAAATGAATACGTTTAGCGTCAGAAAAACTACGATTCATATTTAAAATATCTTCTGTTTCAGTCAAACGCTTGCAAATAATGGAGACAGATTGTGCAAGTGATGGTGTAAATATGACAAGCGCTAAACGTATTTAGTGATTAGAGTTTGTAACAAACCATAGGACCAAGGTTCGCACTACAGCGTGGGTTAAACTGACAAGCAAATATCAACCTTGTTTACGATAACAGAGTTGAAAATATATTAACTTTGTTTTGAGAACAAAAATTAGAATGATAAATTTTCAACTTAATTAATCGTGATGCAATGTTGATATTTATTCAACACTTTTGGCAGGAAAAGTGGGGTTAACACCGGCCCTTACAATTATCAATAAATTGTGCCTCGAACACAATACAAAACAGAAAGATATATTATACGTAATTACTTCTTAACAATTAAATATTAAGTATTGCAACACTCCACAAGGAACTTAGATTATTTTAACTTTTAAAGTTAAATGGCATATAGTTATATTTTTAACTATCAAAGGTTTTGGCCATAACCTCCTAACGATTTTAAGAATAACAATTAAATTCTGCCCACCTTTAAATAAGTTTTTAAAACTTGACTTTATAATCATACAACTTGATCTCATACTGTATAACAAAAAACCGGCCAAGAGCGTGTCCGTCACAATAAGTGTTCCCACTTATGAGTTTAAAGGTATCCAATAATGTAAAAATGCTTGCATATACGAATATACTACAAACTTAGTCCAGAAATTATTTTGTTCAACTTTTTGACTTTTTTTTAAACAAAAACTGTTGTTTCCATTAAGTTCAAAATAATTTTCCTAGAAAGTCCTTATAAAGTTCTACTTTTCAGATTTTTTTCATATTTTCTAAACTTATGGTTCAAAAGTTAGAGGGGGGGGGGACATTGTTTTTTACTTTTGGAGCGATTATTTCCGAAATTATTGACATTATCAAAAAATGATTTTAGAAAACCCCTATTCATTTTTAAATACCTTTCCAACAATATATCACACGTTAGGGTTGAAATTAAAAAAAAAATCACTTCCCGCTTTACATATAGGGGGGCTACCCTAATAAAACATTTTTTTCCAATTTTTATTTTACCACTTTGTCGGCGTGATTGATATACATATTGGTACCAAATTTCAGCTTTCTAGTGCTAACGGTCACAGAGATTAAGCGAGGACGGACAGACGGACGGATGGACAGACACGGCGAAACTATAAGGGTTCCTAGTTGACTACGGAACCCTAAAAAGAGAAAATATCGCTAGTTAGGTAGGTAGCTGAACCTCAATGTCTTAAATGGCAATGATGCATAGAAAAATTTAAAAGGTGTTCAATTTTATAACTTTCAGAAAGTGTATTGGTTGTGGCATGTGACCTGTTGGTAAATCAGTCAGGTGGTGTAAGCCACCACAACCCACTAAATACGTTTACCACTAAACAAGTAAATAACAAAAACAGAACGACGATTTAAACTCATTTAGAGCACACTTAAAACACATTCAGAGCGAATTTCAGCAAAGAAACTAATCCTGATCAGTAGACCCATTACGTATCTTTCAGATATCCAGTGACTATCAAGCTTCGGTAGTACACCGAACTTTGATGACAACCGAGAATGTTATAATATTGGTATTACGTATCGCACTGAGTGGATATCACTTTACGGTGACTAACAGCCCGGGTACGGTGTAACGTCTATCACTAAAGCTACTTCAAACTCAGTTGTCATCAATTTTTTGTCCACTATGCTTACATAATCGAAATAATAATATATAAGTATCGATACGAAAGCGTCTGTCAAAATGAGTTACGGTGACTATCAGCAACGGTGACAACCAATGACGTCATATTTGATAGCGACTGGTCATACATAATACGAAACTAGCCTTTTGACAGTTAATTGATGGACATTGAGCCCAGTTACTATCATTTCGAGCTGTCAACAGAGATACGTAATAGCCCTACAGGAAATTTAAACCGCATTAAAATGATGTTGTGAATGTTTAATTGTACTGTTTCATTGACGAATTCCACCCTTAGTGATTTGTGGTACAGACAGGCTCTAAACTAGTTATCTCTTAATGCGATGTGTTTCTCTTAATATTTATGTGATGACAGTAGGCGCGTCACGTCCGGTGTACTTCTGCAGGTCGGAGATTTGCAGCGCGACGTCGATGAGAGGCTTCAGCATCACCTGCGCGTCTCCCAGCACGTTCTTAGCCTCGTACGAGTCTATGTATAGCCTGGAATACGAAGTATTCGTTGTTAGACAAAAAAAAACATGTTTCTTCTAAAGTGCAACAAAGTTATCTTGACACTTGAATGACACCGACGGGTGTTGTTGGTTAACATTTGTAAAATTGTTTCGTTTACGTTTTAGGACAAGTAAAAGTTCTGCACCCCTAGCCGTTACGAAACACGTTTTCCCCACAGTAACGGGCCCCTACGTAAAGCGCATATTCCTGGACGAGCTGGGCGCGAAGGAAAGCAACGTGCGTCGCATCGTGCCGCTGGAAGACTTCGGGGGAGCCCATCCCGACCCCAACCTGACCTATGCTGCTGACCTTGTGAACGCCGTGAAGGCTGGGGACTACGATCTGGGAGCTGCTTTTGATGGGGATGGTGAGTTTCAGATGTTCTTAGAAGTGTTGGGGCACACTTTGGAGAGAGACTACATAAGGCTTAGCTAAGTTGACAATCTACAATCGTTAACGCTAGTAGAAAATTAATCAAATGTATGAGAATGATATCATCTCAACGTTAAATCACGTGATCAATACAAACGAATAGAAAATTCGTAGACAAGTTTACATCGTTCAAAATGATAGAATAGAATGTTATCGTTTCTACAATGTTGATCGCTAAACTCTTTGGTAGGAACGCTCACCATAGACTAAAGTGTAGGTTTTTTCTTCAGACATTAGAGAACGAGCGATCGACTCAGTCGTGACAACTTTGATAACAATTTAGCGCTTTCTACAATCGCTTACGCCGAGGCGTTTACGATTGTAGAAAGAGAATCGATACGAAACGTTTGTAACTTGGCTAGGGGTGCTGATTTTGGTCACACGCCAAAAGACCCGTGCACATTTTATTTGTGTGGAGGATTTTTTCAAATATTCTTATGATCGAGTAGAATAGATAAGTTGTATTTTTACGATCTACTATAAATAAAAATATATTAATTAATATTTATAAATACCCTTTGAAAGGCTGCAAGTAAATTCAAAGTTAGCTAGAGTGGGTGTGCTTTAAAATTGGCGATACTAAAATGCACCCTTTTTTTTTCGGATGGGAAATCCTCAAATCCTCCCGCTCTGGGTGGAGCAGGAGGGAGTGTCAGACTTTTACTGACTAAAACCCATCCATGTTCCTTCATCGCCCTTTGTGTTCCGGGGCCACGGTATCTCTTTTGAACAGTCCCGCAACCCCGGCAGGCATCGGACTCCTTCCTTTTTGTTGACTCTCTTTGAGGCGCGCGTGGAACACTCCTGTGCCGTCGTCATGACGACAGGCCGTGTGGCATGTCGTCATGAGACGGACGGACGGCGAGCTAGCCCATAGCCCATCGTCCACAGGCCCGACTAAAATGCACCCTGAGCTATGGCTCTATGATCTTCTATAATAAGAACTATGGTTCTTACTAGAGAAGATCATTTAGTATAATCTTAGTGACATACCTGACAGTAGCGCCCGAACTGCCTGTACCGCTGAGTCGCAGCACGATACGGGAACCATCCTCGAAGATTATGCGAAGACCCTGCAAATTATATTATCATATCATTATACACACATCAACACGGTCTAGGGATATTTCATACTCAATTAAATAACTCGAAAAGTACTGGCCGCATTGGAATCTTTTATACACCGATTTGTTTGTAATTTATCTCAGACTAATTCCAAATACAAATTTTTGAAAATTCTTTTGTTTCGGTGGCATAAAAATGTCTTGATGTATAGGAGAGGGAATTTTCATTTGTGCGAAATTTAGAAAACAATACGAATTACGTTTAGTTAGAACGAAAGATAAAGTTAAAATTGAGGTATTGTAGCCATGCAACGCCGACATTTGACGAGGGCGGAGATGTTACGAGCTGTGGGAATGCTGGAAGCTGGATCTGTTCAGCGTAATGTTGCTGAGGCCATAGGGACCCATCAAAATGTAATTTCAAGATTGTGGACACGCTATCGTGCCACAGGTGAAGTAGCGGAGAGGCACCGGGGGCCAAGTCGCATCACTACCCCCAGACAAGACCGATTTTTGCAAATTACTGCGCGAGCACAGCCAAATGCAACGGCGACTCAATTGGTCCAAAGGCTGCGAGTGGAACACCAAGTGCTTGTGAGTGACCAAACTGTAAGAAGGCGACTGCATGAAAGCAATCTACGCTCTCGTAGACCACTCCGGGTCCCACCTTTACGGAGAGGCAATCGTGGACGACGATTAGAATGGGTTCGGAACCACGTGGACTGGGGCCGTGACCAATGGTCCAATGTGCTGTTCACGGATGAATCCAGGTTCGGCTTCCATCCAGATTCACGAAGGACGCGTGTTTGGCGAGTTCCTGGACGATGGAGCCGTCTCCAGAACCCTCAGGAAGTTCACCCATACCAAGGAGGAACAATTATGGTTTGGGCAGGAATTCGTCTTGGAGGACGGACGGATCTCGTTTGGGTGCGGGGCAATATGACGGCAGAACGATACGTCCAACAGGTGCTGGGGCCCGTAATCTTGCCCCACAGAACACAAATGGGGCAAGATTTCCTGCTCATGCACGACAATGCCCGGGCACACACGGCGAGAACGGTAGCAGCTTGGTTACATACACATAATGTTAGGGCCTTAGACTGGCCTGCTCAATCGCCAGATCGAAATCCCATTGAGCATGCGTGGGATATGCTGCAAAAAAGAGCTCTGAAGGAAGTTCCTGAAAATCTGGCTACAGAAGATCAACTTTTTGCGCACCTCAGAAGGACATGGGACAATATTCCGCAGCAAGACATTGACAACCTTGTTCTGAGCATGCCGAATCGTTGCCGATGTGTTATGAACATCAAGGGCGCTTTCTCAGACTACTAACTTCAAGTTTATAAACACAAATTAAATGATTTTTCTATTTTTTTCAGTTTTTACTCACAAATTAAAAGTTCATTCATATACGGTTTCCGTCTATGCTTCATTTTTTTTCCATAAAATCCTGAAATTTTAATCTATACCTTAACCATTATTAAAAAATGGTAGAATATTAAATAACGTATCTTTTAAATATATACATGTCATATAAATAATTAACACATTGATAGTAATGCGCTTTTTTAAAAATATCCCTAGACCGTGTTGATGTGTGTATGTTACGTGTTGGGTCATCTGCTCAATATTGTAACCATGTCTTTGTAATTGATTGATTGAGTACAGTACACTAAAAAAATAGAATTGGAACGAACTGTGACCCTGGTATATACAATCAATTTAAAGTAATTACTTGAGTTTAAGTAATTACTTTTACAACCATTTTTATGCAATAGACAAGGATCTGATCGAAGTAAGACCCGTCAAAGAATTATAACTTTTGACAGTTCTAACTTCAAGCGATTACTAAACTACAGAATAAAAATCGCATCTTAAATGAAAATGATGTTTATTTTGCAAGTAGGTTTTTATAAACACTTTACACGTCGATTTTTTTAAACTAGATGGGGCCGGTGTTTCGTACCTGACTACTCTGAAAAGAAACAGCCGAAACAAACTCAGAGGTCATGTCTCTTTTGAAGTCCAAACATAATCGACGAAAGACGACCCGATTGGCGCAGCGGTAGTGAGGCTGCCTTACGTTCTTAGGGTCCCGGGTTCGAATCCCGGTCGGAGCAAATGTTTGTGTGATGAGCACGGCCATTTGTTTCCGAGTCATGGATGTTTATATGTATAATAAGTATGTATTTACAAACAAAAAGTATCTATGTAGTATATCAACTATCTGGTGTCCACGACACAAGCCTCGTTGCTTAGTGTGGCACTAGATGGCGCTGTGTGTAATGTCCAGCAATATTTATTTATTTATTTAATCTTGCTCATTCACATGAGGATTATGCAGATTAGTGTCTGAGATGGTCTTTTGAAGAAAAAACCATGCAGATATTATTCGGTGGGATTCCCCGATGGTACGGAGGTGGTTGCAGCTCCATGCTGAATTGTAATTGTTCATTTTCATCTGTGTCTGTACCCTACTAACACTAGAACTTAAGTCAAATTGTTACTAACCCTATGGACTCCGGTCTGAAATAAAATCTTTCTATTCTATTCTATTCTATTCTATTAACTTAGTTAAATAACTACAAATACTTTCACTCGCGTAGTCGCTCTGACTTGGGGTGTAAAAATGGGCCTGTGAAAAAAAAGGAAACCGACTTAAAATAAGTCAAGATGAGATAGAAGGTAGTAGTACCTGTTTCATAGCCACACTCTGGTCAATAGGGTCCATGTAGGAGAAGTTGTCGGCCAGCTTCACGACGTAGGTCTTCCCACCGCTGGAGTGTGATGAGCTCACGAACCCGGGAGAGGTGATCTTCCCTTCCAGCGCCTGCATCATCTCGTTGCACGGGTCGCTTGCGCATTCCTCGTAGTCGTATCTGGTAGATAAACGGTAGTCAGTATTTTAAATCTCTCGTACTTACCTTTTTTTGGGTTTAAACTTTGATGTTAATTCTCGACAGTTTTAACCCACATATACTGTCGAGAATTAACATCAAAGTTTAAACCCCAAAAAAAAACAAGTTTAGAATTTCATGTAACTCTGACGGCTGTATGTCGCCGAGAAGGCTCTGTTAAACATTGATTTAAAACATAAAATCTTTTGATAAATAATTTAATAATGGCATTATTTAAACATCATTTCGAGATCAATAGACTGAGATCATTCGGTCTACTTATTCCTGCTTAACTGCCCTAACGAACACCTTTGAAATAAAAGCGAAAAAGAGGTCAGAGGGGTGACCCTCTCATAAGGGGCGGAGTAACACGGAAAAAGACGGCATTCACCGTATTTGAGACCACCACTAGAGGCGCTTGTGTAGACTAAGGTCTTCCGAAATGTTAGATTTCATAGGGTTCGCGCGTTGCGAGCTTTTTTATCACGTATTTCTACTAATAATCACGATTGTGTTCCAGATTGAGCCATTCCTGACTAATTATGACTTGAAGATTTTAAGTAGCGATCTTATTTGTTTTGTGTTTTCGTACTTGGAGGTAGAATGATTTTTAAATGTTTCAAGCTTGCTAATTTTAGGAAGAATATTGTAAATATGTATCTAAAGCTTACACTATGTTGCTATACGTAATAAAATAAACTTTTCTATGAAGTTATTGGTACTTTAAGGTATTAAATATAATTATTGACCGTATTGCCGTATGGTGAGTTCAAAAACGATAGCCCCCATTCCACGTCAATAAGTGTAGTCACTCCATATCCAGGTTTAATGTTGCACGATATAAGCTAAGCGTTACCTTGTGAAGTAATTCCTGCCGAACTTGGCCCAGTGCTGCTTCAGGATATCCTCGACGGACAGCCCGGTAGCGGCCAGCACAGAGAGCCAGGCCAGCGCGGCCCACAGCCCGTCCTTCTCCCGCACGTGGTCGGAGCCCGTGCCGAAGCTCTCCTCGCCGCAGAGGGACAGGCGACCCGCGTCCATTAGGTTGCCGAAGTATTTCCAGCCTGGGGGGAAAGGAGAACGTTCGTTGTTATTTTGACTTCCAAAAGGAGAAGGTTATTAATTACTTTGACAAGACGAATTTTAAAAAAAAGCAACAGCCCAGCACACATTTCTTTTTTTTTTAAATACGTCTTGTCAATGTAATTGTTAACCTTCTTCTTTTAATAAATCCCGCCCCTTCTTTTAATAAATCCCCCCTCACCCCTTCTCATCTCCCCATCCCAATTTTTTTTAACCCTAGATAGCTAACGTTCGTCAAAATGACGAGCATCTGATAAATATCTTCGTCTGCCTTTCTCATCGTTTAACCTACACACTCGCGGTTTCGTGCCAACTTAGGGTCCGCTAGATTGTGTCGCGTGGTGGTTGCGTTTAGCCGGTAAGTACTTTTGTTTATGAGATACCTACTGCGTACTCGTCATTCTGACGAATGGTTAGCTTATGCGTAACTTTTAGCTTAGGTGCTTTGAGTTGATTTTTGCTTTGTTTTTTTTTTTTTAATGATTTCATTGACAGTGAAGAATGGCTGCGAGTTTGATCATAGTTGACGACATAGTTCGGGCGTTAGATGATGAAGATTATGTCAACACAAATGATCTTTCTGATAGTGAAAATGAGGATGGTTTGTTGGCTGATGACGTTGAAAGTGACTTTCAGTAAGTCCACCTTTAGATATTGAAGAGGAACAAGTAAGGTCTGCACCTTCCGATGTTCGTCCTCTCAGTAAGGGATTCATCATCTGCTTCCAACAGCATTATCCACTTGCCTCGACCTAATAGTCGTGGCAAAAATCGTCATGTGTGGGCAACTCACAAAGGACATACTAATTACCGAACTTCTGTGATGTATTGGTGTCTGGAGGTAAAGCACTGGCACGAAGGAGCTATATGAAACAACTGCATGAAAAAAGGCTAAAACGTCGACTCAAAATACCAACAATACCTCGTAGAATGAAAGACAAGATAAGAGAAGTCTTGGGTTTGAACCATGAGGATCGCGCTGAAGCTCAAGGTCAAAACCTTGAGCAATCTGGTTCTGGAAGTAGTCTTCTGATACTTGAAAATGCCTCAACAAGGAAAAGCAAAAGCGGCAGTTTGTGTTCCTATAAAAAAGGCGCATGAACAAGAATCACTGCAATAGTTCCAGACTTCCATTTGTGGCGAACATACGGTTGACTTTTGCCCAACTTGTGCCAAAAAAATGTAAGTCATTTGATACTCACGATTAATTTTAATCTTTTTTCTTTATCATACTAAAAATAAAAATAGACATTTCTAAACAATACTTCCTAATTTAGTCATTGTAAGATTTATGCCCGTTTTCACCGACATCCCGTAAGTTTAGGGGATCCCCTAAGCATAGATAGGGGACCGCTGGGGGATGGTTTCTGTTTCACCAACATTTAGGAGTCAGTTAAACGCTAAAAGGTCCCCTAAATTTACGTGGTCAAAATTTGGGCCCATAAACCAGCACTTAAGTAAGTTATCTCTAAAACACGAATATGGATACCTACTGATTTTTGATATTTGATAATGAACTTTTTGAAAATTTAGAAACTATTTTTACAATATTCAAAGCTATAAATGTAAATAACAGCCGTAGACCAAAAATAGGTATATCGAAACGACCAAATTACATGGATATTTTTGATGAAACTGACTTTAATCGGAGGAATACAGGTGACTTTTTTATCATTTTCCAAAAAAATGGGTAGGTATACTAAGTGAACTGAATAGAAAGAAGCAAATGAAACAGTGTTTTTTTATTTTAGCGAAAAAAAAAACGAAAAAAAAAAGAATAATTCAATATTTTTAATATTTTTTTTTCAAAATTTCGCGATCTTTGTTCTAATATGAAAAGTTTACATGAAATTTGTAGCGTTTTTTGATGATGGATCAATTTTTTTCTAAGCTGTGGAAAAAAGAAAAATAAAACTAGGTAAGCTATGACATAGCTTCTACTCCGTTCACCTAATTTAGCAATTTTTTTGGAAAGTAATAAAAAACTCATCCGGTTTAAAAAACTTCAGTGTTATATTTGTTGGAAAATATTAAAAACGCTTTATAATTTTCTGATAAAATAGGTGAGTACTTCCCACATTAAAGTTTTTAAGTGTGTGTGTGTGTGTGTGGTGTGTGTGTTTTACTAATTTAGTTTTAAGTTTATATACTAACACACTTTGTACTATTATGATATATATGTTAGTTTGTAAGGTATTTATCTATGGGCCAAAGTAGCCTGAAAATAAAGGAATTATTATTATTATTATTATTATTAAGTATCTAGTAAGGACCTTTAAAAACTTTAATGTGTCCATAAACGTACAAAAGAATGAATATATTTTTATTTATTTATTCACAAACTCGAAAAACAACACGCAACGCTGAACACTCAACAAACAATTTCAAATCTCACGAAATTGTTTTTGACTTATGACAAGTGTCAAAAACAAAATACTATGACCACAGATAATACGCAAGGTATCGTATTATGTATGCACAGAGTAAATTTTCAAGAAAATTTGAAATTAATTGAAAATGTGAATGAAATCATATCTGATACTGCTATCAGGTCATGATTCATTAATAACTGTATCTATTTAGGTGTATAATAAAGAGAATTTAATAAAAAACTGTCATGTTTCAAAGTATCGATAAGCTCAAAAACGAATCCGTCACTATTATCGAAAACAAAACGTCACATAGTTATGTGTCCCCTAGCTAGGCGACAGAAATGATGGTGAAACACAATTTTATTTAGGGGCTAGTTTAAGGGAGCTTTTAAGCTAAGGGTCCCATACATAGGTGGTAGTATAGGGGATGTCGGTGAAAACGGGCATTAGTCCCGTAATGATCTCAATTATACATGTGCCATTTAAGATTTGTGATTTAGTACTTAAAAGTTAAATAAATATTCGTTTTTGTTATAATTATCTTTAATTTACATCCCATATTTCCTACTAATATAAGAAACTTGACTAAAATAACAATTTTTTAAAATAAAAAGACACGTTTAAAAATGGTCGTCAAAAAGTCGAATGGTTAGCATATCATAGAAGTTCAGGAACGTTAGCTATCTAGGGTTAAATTAAAAATCAAACTAATATATTTTCACAAAACATCCTCTTCCCCTTACCCCTCCCTCCGCCGCTTTTAAATGAATGATTTCTTTATTAAAAAAAACTGTTTTTGGGGTATACCAAGTCGAAGAACAATGGACGCCACTTTTGCTCTCCACCAATTATGCAAGAAGTTAAGACGTCATGACCGCTGCGCTGACTACTAATAAATTGGAATAAGGGCAGGGAATGTTGATGAGTGTAAATTGTCTTCTGCGGGCAGCAGGTGCCTAAATCCCCACCCTTTTTTATTGCGCTTACCAGTGGGCACCTCGAACATCTCATGTCCAGTCGCAGCTGCCACCCTGTCCACGGCGGCCGCGGTGGGCATGGAGCGCGCGTAGCCCCTCACCCCCGAGCGCTGGAAGTACGGGATGTGCTGCAGGTTGTTGGCCAGCACTGCCAGCGAGTCTGACGGGGTCACGAAGAACGCGTCGCGGCCGATTATCATGTTGCGGTCACCTGGAAAAAAAGTGGGTAATGTTAAAACGAGGAGAATTAAAAACAAATGCGTTGTATTTCAGTCAAATCAGCAGGCCTAGCCGAGTTACAAACGTTTCGTATCGATTCTCTTTCTACAATCGTAAACGCCTCAGCCGGCGTAAGCGATTGTAGAAAGCGCTAAATTGGTAACCAAGTTGGCATGACTGAGTCGATCGCGCGTTCTCTAATGTCTGTGGAAAAAACCT
The DNA here is from genome assembly GCA_905147715.2 of Xestia xanthographa. Taxonomy (NCBI): domain Eukaryota; kingdom Metazoa; phylum Arthropoda; class Insecta; order Lepidoptera; family Noctuidae; genus Xestia; species Xestia xanthographa. The sequence continues at coordinate 5,385,107 of LR990660.1, read as the reverse complement.
ACACTTTAGTCTAAAGTGAGCGTTCCTACCAAAGAGTATAGCGATCAACATTGTAGAAACGATAACATTCTATTCTATCATTTTGAATGATGTAAACTTGTCTACAAATTTTCTATTCGTTTGTGTTGATCACGTGATTTAACGTTGAGATGATATCATTCTCATACATTTGATTAATTTTCTACTAGCGTTAACGATTGAAGATTGTCAACTTAGCTAAGCCTGATGTAGTCTCTCTCCAAAGTGTGCCCCTACACTTCTAATAACATCTGAAACTCACCATCCCCATCAAAAGCAGCTCCCAGATCGTAGTCCCCAGCCTTCACGGCGTTCACAAGGTCAGCAGCATAGGTCAGGTTGGGGTCGGGATGGGCTCCCCCGAAGTCTTCCAGCGGCACGATGCGACGCACATTGCTTTCCTTCGCGCCCAGCTCGTCCAGGAATATGCGCTTTACGTAGGGGCCCGTTACTGTGGGGAAAATGTGTTTTGAATCCTAAATGGATAATTGTTGTTAAATGTCTTGAGGCACATAACATGATAATGAAACACTACTATAATGGGCTTCTAGGCTTAATATCACAAGTGCGGCCCGCCTTTTGCCACCTTGTGGCCCTTGCCTGCCAAAAGGTTGCCGACCGAAGATACACATATTGTATATGCAGGCTACGAAAGAATATAATTATGAAATTCGATTAGTTGTTATAATTTGATTATTAAACTTATTATATTACTTATTGTCACTTACGGGATATCTTCCGTGATTGTTATTTATTTTGAGTTCCCGATATTTCGTCGTTGGACTCGGGCAGGCAGTCTCGACATAGATAGCGACAAAATCGCTAACTTGCGATCGCCGATTACGCCGAGACTGCCTGCCCTGGTGATACTGTGAGTGTGTTTTGTCGTGATTTAGTGTCGAGTTCCAGTAGTGCTTGTAGCAAAAGACAAAGAAAGAGGGTAGACAGATTTGTCTGCTCTTAACAATTTATTTTCCATCCACCCGCATTCTCCAGTCAACCCGCGATCATAGCGCTTGCAACAGTGTCGAAATATCGGGAACTCAAAATAAATAACAATCACGGAAGATATCCCGTAAGTGACAATATAAGTTTAGTTTGAATCCGTGAAAGCTTAAAACAGAATTTGATTATTGGTTTAACACCTAAACTTATTTCTGAATATTAAAAGGTTCTTCTTCCCGCAAAGAAGTCCCAGAGTTTGATGTCCCACTTTGGAAATGGAACCCTAAACTCTGGGACTTATTTGGACCTATGAAAGGTCAAACCGCGACCATCGTGCATCGTCGCCACGGATACCTATACCGAAAAAACCGAAGGCTACCCAAGGCTTGCCAAAAATAAATTGGGTCAATAAACCACTGATATTAGAAGTATAAACATTGGCAAACACAGTATGATGATAACTCATGCGATAGGTCTGTGGCAGACATGTTATTCGTCGTTACTTTGCTGATACGGTGATACCTACTCTGACCTAGGGCCATCGGTCAATGCCTATACTGCGCATGGAGGATATAATCTCTAATATTTTCTGATGAATTTGTTTTGATAGCTTATTTTAAAAAAGTAACCGAGGTTGTTTCGTGGATGGGTCACCATCATTTACATACCTGTCAATTCCATCCGAGCCTCGGAAAACGTGTTAAGCCATTGGTCCTGGCTGTCATTTGTAGATCTTTGACAGTCGTTACAGATAGTGGCCCAAAATGTCTGACAACCAGTCTTACCAAGGGGTATCGTATTACCCAGTACTAACTGGGTTGTGGAGGTCAGATTGGCAGTCGCTCCATGTAAAATACTGGTATTCAGCTGCATCCGGTTAGACTGGAAGCCGACCCCAACATAGTTGGGAAAAGGCTAGGCAGACGATGGTCTGTAAAGCTGACATCCAGTATTACCAAGCAGTATAGTGTTACCCAGTACTAACTGGATTGTGGAGGTCAGATAGGCAGTCGCTTCATGTAAAATACTGGTATTCAGCTGCATCCAGTTAGACGTGAAGCCGACCCATAGTTGAGGCAAATGACTCACCTCCATTCATAGCATCAATGAGCACGTTGAAAGGCTTCCTCTTCTCAGACCCCTGGATGAGGGTCTTGATCTTGTCGAAGTCGAAGATCTCCTTCATGTAGGCTATGTAGTCGTTGACAGAGTCTATTACTTCCACTGTGAATTTCTGGCCATCGACCTGAAGCAAAAAATATACTGGGGTTCAACAGGGGGCATATAATTATTAGCTAAAGTTTTCAAATAGATTGTCCCTCGATTGAGTGTATAAGTAAAGATTGGAACTATTTCCAAACTAAAATATCTCGGTAGACATCTTGGAATTAAGTTTTTCTTTAGATAAGGATAATTCATAAAAACCGGCCAAGTGCGAGTCGGACTCGCGCACGAAGGGTTCCGTGCCAATTATTATAAAAAAATCACGTTTGTTGTATGGGAGCCCCCCTTAAATATTAATTTTATTCTGTGTTTAGTATTTGTTGTTATAGCGGCAACAGAAATACATCATCTGTGAAAATTTCAACTGTCTAGCTGTCACGGTTCATGAGATACAGCCTGGTGACAGACAGACGGACAGACGGACAGACAGCGAAGTCTTAGTAATAGGGTTCCGTTTTTACCCTTTGGGTACGGAACCCTAAAAACAGCTAGAGTGACTAAACACACGGAAGTGATTAGACAAATTCTTTAAGCAAGCAAAAACTACACACTTTTATAAGAAGAGAATCATATATTTTTGTTTTCATTTTCTCCAAAAGTCGGTGATATGACGGTAACTTTCCTACGCGTTCAGTTGATAATTATGGCTTTGGTGTGTTGGCTTGATAAGAGAGCCCGATAAATGCATATCCACCTTCCGTGAGTCCAGGAAGGTATAGGGATCTGGGGTCATATCTTTCAATACTCACATCATAATTGCTGACACCAATTTTGTTGATATCACAGACAATTTCAGGAACAATTTTATACTGCTTTAAGGTGGTAGTTATAGCATAGATCTGATTGGTCGTGCCGTCGGGGGCGGGGCCTCCGTTGGCACAGTTGAATTTGATGCCGAAGTCGTTGTCTATGCCACCTGGGTTGTGAGAGGCCGTGAGGACGATTCCACCTGTGGGAAATGGATAGATTAGTTAGCTGTTTCCATGCTGTAAATTTTCCGCTAGCTTGACAACTACTAGAGATCAAGTACGGAAGAAGAAAATATTTTAAAGATTAATTGCATTAGCTGACTAGTGGGTAATTGCGTATATTAACCACATGACTAGGTTCCGTTAACCTACTCATGTGCATTAACTACGTCTCTAATTTCTTTCATTATGAAAGTTCGACAACATTAATTATTTCGTTTTACTCCTAGTCCTAAGTTTTGTTCCGCGAGATGATTGATTTGATTTGATTTTTTTTTACATGATTTTTTCAGACTAAGTATGAAGCAATTAAGTGATTCCCAATTTATAATAACGGAATTTCCTTTATAATACATCGGACTATAGAAATTACGGAACTTACGGAATTTACGGACCCGTAACTACGGAGTATAGGGACCGTAAAAAAGATATTTTGAGTCAGGAATCGCTTTTTACTAGGTTTCCATAGTCATTTAGGTATTAAGGCGGTTCCCCGAGCAAAATTAGCAACGCTATTTGTGGTGGTTCAAACTTCGTTTGAAATACTGTTAAAGTTCTAATCAGCTTGCACTACGAAGTGGTTGTTACGTCAGTCACTGCAGGCCGAATAGTGCGAAATGAGTACAATTATGTTCATTATTAAATTGCCTATCCATTAGTACAAGTAGCAAATAAAAAAAATGGTTACTTTACGAGGAGTAGCATTTTATAAACCACTAGCTGACGTCCCGCGGTTTCACCCGCGTAGTTCCCGTTCCCGTGGGAGTACGGGAATAAAATATAGCCTATGGCACTCACGAATAAAGTAGCTTTCTACCAGTGAAACAATTTTTAAAATTGGTTCATTACTTCCGGAGATTACCCCCTACATACAAACTTACAAACAAATGTTACCTCTTTATAATATTAGTATAGATAGTATAGATAATTTCTCATTACTGTGGTTTCGTTGTGAGGGGATTTATTAAACGTTAAGCTACGTAGAAAAAAAAATGAAACGACCATTTTGGAGTCAAGAATATGTAGTATTTTAATGTATTTTTTAATAGTTGATATTTATTTTGGATAAAGAGGAGTAGGCTCCAAAAAACTGCTCGCTCAAGGTCGTTTGTTCGGGCCTCACGGTTGGCCGAAGGGAAACTTGGGCCCAAAGGTCCCAGTACCCATATCTACATAAGGAAATCCCGAAGAAATCTTATCTTGGTTTTCTTCGGAATAAATCAGAAATTACGGTTACTGTTCAGCATTCAATAGTCTAACTAGGTATATCGATCTAGTGAACTAACACAAATCATGTTTACTTGTTAAATTGTCTCCCGCTAAGATATAAGTATGTACTTATATTGATATTAACCTCAGTCAAGGCTAACAACTTATCAATCGGTAGGTAATTAAAACCAAGTAATATAGTAAATAGAATAGAAGTCATCTCAAGTAGTATAAGCATAATAAATCAGCCTATAATGTTCCCACAGCTGGGACTCCGGCCTATTTTCAGTGAGACGGAGTCGGACGTAATCCATCACGCAAGCCCAGTACGAGCTGGTGGATGTCGCACAAGTATTTTACTTGTAGGCAGTTGTAGGACATGTCGGTTCCTTCCCGATGAATGTTTTCCTTCACCTTTTTGAGAGCAGTACCTAATGTATACTTACATGTAACATATAATTTATTCAAATCGCCTCACCCGTTTTGGAGCTATGCGGGCACAAAGAAACATACATACAGGTCAAACACATTAGCCTCCTTTTGGGGTGCGCCACAGTCGGGTAAGAATATAAAGTGGCTATCTGGGTGGGAACCTGCTCGTGAGACGATTATACTGTTAGCTTGAGCCTTCCCAGCGATCTATTTGGGAAACCCTATTTTCGATCCTAATGCGGCCGCCACACGATGCTCCTTGCGCTGCTCATCGCTATATGCTCCTCGCGCTGCCGCGATTTGCCGCGATGTTGCCCTCTCTGCCCACACTGCTCTACTCGCGCAATTAATCGCGACGCTCCTCACTCACTAGTCATTCGCCTTTGTTGGACAATGGACGATGAAACTGTGGCAGCGTAATAATAAAGCGCAATGCATTTTTAGGGTTCCGTACCCAAAGGGTAAAAACGGAACCCTATTACTAAGACTTCGCTGTCTGTCCGTCTGTCTGTCACCAGGCTGTATCTCATGAACTGTGACAGCTAGACAGTTGAAAATTTTCACAGAATAAATGATGTATTTCTGTTGCCGCTATAACAACAAATACTAAAAACCGAATAAAATTAATATTTAAGGGGGGCTCCCATTGACGACAGGCCGTGTCGACGGCGCGTTCGTGTTCCAGGCGCGCCTCAAAGAGAGTCAGCAAAAAGGAAGGAGTCCGTAAGGATCGATGCCTGCCGGGGTTGCGGGACAGTTCGAAAGAGATACCGCGGCCCCGGAACACAAAGGGCGATGAAGGAACATGGATGGGTTTTAGTCAGTAAAAGTCTGACACTCCCTCCTGCTCCGCCCAGAGCGGGAGGAGTTAATTGATGATTTCCCATCAGAAAAAAAAAAAAAAAAACAAAGGAGGCTCCCATACAACAAACGTGATTTTTTTGCCATTTTTTTTTTGCCGTCTAATGTTATATATAATGGTACGGAACCCTTCGTGCGCGAGTCTGACTCGCACTTGGCCGGTTTTTAGTATAGCTAATTATATCAATGTCATAAAAAGAAATATATACATCGTCGTCGTCGTCCTCGCCAACGGAGATGGTGGATCACATCACTGCGACCGCGCGATTATGTAGCCAGCCACTCGCGCTCGTATTGCCGGTCTTTTGACTCGCGCACAAAACCAACAAAATACGAAGCGATGGGCACGACGAGGAGCATGACGTGCGGCATGACGAGTAATGTTGCCACACTATGTCTCTGCCTCCTTTCCTCGCTACTTCCCATGCCACTCGTCGAGTGTGTGGCGGCCGCATAACAGCAGTTATCTATCAATGATAAGTGGAACTACCTAATTTCCAAATCAACCTATCTTTATCATCAAATAGCTGTGTCATGGTACCTACTCATCCATTCATGGTCATGTGTTACCTATCACAATTTTAACATCATGTAACTATGAATTACTAATCAATAGATTTAGAATGTTGTTGTATTTTCTGGATTTTTGTGCCGCTATGTCTAATAATATTTTTTTAGATAAATGAGATCATAGGCCAAAGGTAGATAAGGTAAGACCAGGAAAAATATTACGCCAGAAAAAACTAACCATGTATTAAGTAATCGATGACTTCTGTCGACCAATGGGTACAAAGTTCAAGGTAAAATAAAAAATAAAATAGATTATCATCATAATTAGGCTTGCTGATTCATATGAATCAAACACTCTAGTGTAAGGCCAAGTTCTTTAGAAAAGAGTTTTGTCGGGTTTTCAATGCACAGCTTGAGACTGGACTTGAAGAATAAAAACTTCACTAATTATGATTAGTAGGTTATGACCTAAGAATTGTTAAACACAGTCCACGATACCAGGCCGTAACATTATTCAACAACTTGCCTTTAGACATAAAAAGTGCTGTGTACAGTAGCACCTTCAAAATAAAACTTAAGGAATTCCTATTGAATAAGTGTCTATATGCGGTAGAAGAGCTGTAATTTTATTTAACTGTAATTTTTATTTTTATTGAAAAAACCATGTTTAATTTCATTGGATTTATTTATATGATTATTTTTAATTAATTAAGTAGGTATATCAATGTATCAAATTTATCTATCGTTAATTATTTTATTTTTATTATTTTTTAATTTTAAGCTTATATATATAGCTATTGGCTATATTGTTTTCATTTACATGCCACCTTTGATGAATAGTGAACTGATTATTTTTATTGTAAATTATTGTTGTAAAATGTAATTTATATAGTGTGACTACTGTAATTGTATAATTTTTGTGTTTAAATTCAGATACAAGTTACTTGTTAATGAATAAATGACTATGACTATGGCTTAGCTCCTAGAGTTGACATTCCAACAGCAATCATGTTGGTGTTGCGCAAATGTGTGTAGTGTGTAATAGGCACTTACTTACCAAGAGCCTTGTATTTCCTTATGATGCAGGATACAGCAGGAGTAGACAGGACACCATTTTGACCGACCAACAGTTTTGCCACCTAGAAAATAAAAAAGTAAACATAAAGTTGAGATATAGCAATAGGTATTAGCAAAAGTGTTAGCAAATCCATGGAAAGAAAGGTTCCTTGCATCGCATAACAAATATGCTTTGCACATCTTAACTTTATAACAGAAGCAAACAATATAATCTCCTTTTATTTTGAAGTCGGTTAAAAATAAATCCTGAGGGTGTTCACCTCCTGAACATGGATGGACACACAATGGAGGCACATCTGCCTCTACTCGGGGCATACTGGCATGACGTTATGTAATTTGTAAAACATAATTATTTTGTAGAGGTGTGTGCTGATAAATCTAAAAGAAATATTTATCGTAGTTAATGATAAGTAAGTACCTGAGAATCATTATTTTTCTTTTTCATAAAAAAACGCCTAATCATTGAAGAACCTTGTAAAATATTAATCACTAAAATACCTATTGCTACCAACATCAATAATTCTGTGTTTAAATTTTAAAACTAAATCGGTATTATCGTCTGTCTATGTGACTGCTTACTTCTTTTGAAACAAAATGGAATTGATGCAGTTTTTGCCACAATTTAGGGCATTTGTTTGGGCAGGTTTATATGTCGTCACTATAGCCATGAGCAGCAAGGCGATAATCCCACCTTACGCTAACTACGTAAACTATAATAATAATAAACGACGACGAGAACCTCGTGAAAGCAGAGAAAGATAAACAATTCAAATATCTAGATCTGGCTCGTACAATTCAAATATCATGTGGGACGTGGGTACAGCAGTCATTGTGCCGATAGTCGTGTCGGCCAATGGCTTAATAGCCAAGAGCCTCGACCAACATCTTAGGAGGCTCTCGCTTGGCAGCTGGATCAAGGGCTTGATTCAGAAAGCGGTACTTCTGGACACGGCACGTATTGTTAGGAGGTTCCTCTCCCAAGAGCCCTGACCACCGGCGGCTCGGACCCTGTTCCCAGCGCTGGTGGGCTACTATTTTTAAATGTTTTTTTATGTAGTTTTATTAAAAAATATTTAAAAATGTCAAAAATATGTGTTTAAATAAATAAATGGAATAATAATAATAATAAAGCTCATTTATTCCATATTTTTCATTACATAAGTTTTTCAAATTATGTAATAGTTTTATATTTTATTTAGATATGGATCCCTTTTGGGTAAAAGCCTCCTCCATCCCGTGCCAATTTTTCCTGTTTTTGGCCAACTCCATCCAACTCGGACTCGCTACTTCTATGATGTCGTCCGCCCATCTCTTGCGTGGTCTGCCCCTGTTCCTCTTGCCTCCCGGTCCAGACCACTTCGTTGACTCCAATGTCCACCTCTGATCTCTGAATCTTGAAATATGACCTGCCCATTTCCATTTCAGTCGTAGAGCGTGTAGGAGGGCGTCTGTTAGTTTTGTTCTTTTCCTTATCTCTTCGTTTCGGGTTTTCTGTATTTTCCTGAGCTTTAAGAGGATAGTATAGCGGCTGCCATTTCAAAAAATAGGTATTTAGAAAAACTCATGCTGTCGCTCGCGTGTTGAAACCCCGCGCGGCGCGCGCACACTCATGCGTCAACCCCACACACACATTGATAAACTTTGCCAGTGTCCACAAGCGACTTCGCAGCGCGGGCGACGACAGATTGTTTTCTTTGCGTTTCGATGTGGTTTGTTTGTTGTGATTGTGAATTGCGGAGGTACCCGATTTAAAACTTTGAACATTATACACATTGAATTGACAAATCCAACTAGGTTAGTATTTTACTGTGTTATGTTATGTGTATAATAAATAAACTAAATAGATTTTTGATAAATTAGCTCATTGCTGATGATCTTAGTAATTCTTATGCTAACTTCTTTTTTACATAAAGAATACAAAGATGATAAATTTTAATTTGACTTACTATTGATTACGTTTGATGTCCAGATTTCGAAGTTACTATTATGTAAAATTTAGTAAGTACCTAAGTATTATTATTATACGGATTTGTGGTTTCATTAACCTAAATAGGGAAGGTAATGTAGGTAGATGCAGGTGTAAAATTATTTTCTAACTATTGCAGGTATGTACCATGGACGAAAATAAAGAATATGATTATAGAAAGGGAAATAAAAAACGAATACATTTATGTACCCGTCGTAAGAAAAATCTCACTTCAAGAAAAAGAGAAATATTTGGTACTTATGTATTTTTTATACTCCTTCCTAAGTACCTCTCGCTGGTTAATCTAACTTATACATTTTAAATTAGACCTAAATATTTTAGGTAGTGATTTTACCCATGAAACTGAACAGCTTTTATTATGGGACCAACTTTGTACGACGTAAAAAAAACAGCTGTTTCATACAAAAGTGCAATACCCACTCGGTCAAAATATATGAAACAGCTGATTTTTTTCGTCGTACTAAATTGGTTCCATAATAAAAGTTGTTCGGTTTCATGGGTAGAATCACCCCCTAAAGTATTTGGGTCTAATTTAAAATGAACCTACGTTTTTCAAAGAAACTCTATGAATTTAAATGTTGACTACTTTTTAGTTATTTTCTCTATACAGGGTGTATCAGAAATGGACTATCAATCCGAAACTGAACAACTTTCTGCAAAAAAAAATTCGATAAGTATTCGAGAAAAAATGTTTCGACTGCATATAAAATTTAGGCGGGAATTTCAAATTTCGTATGAAGTCTAAAATTTTTTTTTTTTAATTTTAATTTTTTTTTCTGCTGATTGTTATATAAAATATGTTATTATGAGTAGCTTTTGTTTAAAAGGCACTTTTGTTAGAAAAACTAATTTAGCGGTTACATCGTGGTTTAATTACTTTTCACATTTTTCATTTATAATGTGTCTAGCGATGATGACGATAAAAGTTAGATATAATTATGTTTATCAGAATGTATATTTCAAAATTAGACACCTGTCAACTTTGTCTACTGTGACCATGTTCATTGTAAAACCTTGGAAACTTCGGAATAAAAATCTAAAAACGTAAAAAGCAATTTAAACCACGATTTAATTGTTAAAAAATCATTTTTTTCAATAAATAAAAATTGATTTCTCCAGTAGATCTTTTCAGGTGAAAGCCCCATTTCTGTTAAATACATCCTGTATAATAGTTTCGAAAAGATGCAAGATTTTTTTGTACTTTAAGCTTTAATAAAAAATAATATTTAATTTTTCTAAATTAATAAATAAGTGTTTCTAAATAAATTTCTCTTCTAAACGAAATAATTGTACTTTATTTTTTTCTACTCCTAACATCTTGAAACACAAACTGGTAACGCAGGATATCGATGCTTAGCGCATCTCTACTATCGACTTTTCGCTTAGCACCTCTATAATACGTGATACATTACCTCACCTCCCCGACCCCCGATCGTGCGATAGAGAGCGTTGCAGCTCGCGACTGACTGTAAGTATTTTTTATATGAAATTTGTCTCTCGGGAGAAAACGTTTTTCACATACTAAATCACGACCAATCTCTTAGTTTCTGGTGTCAATCGTTTCAGCATATTATATTCTAGGTTTCTAGTGTTTGCTTTTTTTCTTAAACTTCTTTGTTTTTAAAGTACAAAGGTTTTACTTCAATGAAGATTTTGTCATAAAAATAGTAACTCTTAGGCGCCTGTAACTTTCAAACTATTATAAATTTTGAAAAAAAGAAAACCTATAAACCTAGTTTTTTACAGTGTCAGAAGCATTCTAAAAAATCATTGAGATAGGATAACATTTAGGGGTAGGAAAACGTTTTCTCTTTTTGTATGGACGAGAGCTCGGTAGACGATCGTCTTAATATGCTCCTTTCCATGGAATGTTGGCATGATAAGATTTTATTTTTTATTTTGTTAGTATATGTCCATGTTTGGCTTCCACATGTCATACTTGGTAGAATACAGGTGTCCATTATTATTATTTTGAAGTTCATGTGATAGTCCCCTTTTAGGACTTCCTTTTGTAACCAAAATTTCTTCCAAGTGCAGTTGATCCTTCTATCCACTTCAGTTTCGTTATTTCTTGTATCAAATGATATTTGTTTTCCAAGGTAGATATATTCCTTTACATAGTCAATCTGGTTTCCCGACACGTGTATTTCCTTTTCTGTATGGTTCGTCATGATTTTTGTTTTAGTTGCGTTCATGTGTAACCCCACTTTTTTACTATTTATGTCCAGTTTTTGTATCATTTGTTCTAGCTCAGTTGCTGATTCTGCGAAGAGGATGATATCGTCAGCAAATCTGAGGTGGCTTAGATATTGATGTTGCATTCTGAGTCCTTTATGACTCCAGTTAATTTCTTGAAATATTCCTTCCAACACAGCTATGAATAGTTTCGGTGACATGGGATCCCCCTGTCTGACTCCCTTTCCTATTACTATCTCTTCTCCTTTAGTTTCTAATCTTACTCTACTTTTGCTTTGTGAGTAGATGTTCTTAATGATATTTATGTAAGTTCTGTTTATTCCGCAACAGGCAAGTGCTTTCCAGATTGAGGCGTGTGTTATACTGTCAAATGCCTTTGAGTAGTCAATAAAGGCTACATAAAGAGGTCGATTATATTCTATATATTTCTCAAGTATTTGGTCTAATGTGTGTATGTGATCAATAGTGGAGAATCCTTGACGGAAACCAGCTTGTTCTCTTGGTTGGTTTTTGTCTATCCTTGATGTTATCCGGCTCAGTAACACAGAGGAAAAAAGTTTGTAAATGCTCGACAGTAAACTTATTGGTCTATAGTTTCCAATGTCTGCTGAATTACCTTTTTTGTAAAGAAGTATTATGTCAGAGTCACACCACTGCATAGGAGCTTTTCCTGTTTCAAGTACTATATTGATTGGGGGGGGGTCTGTATTTATGCTTTCGCGGTTGCACAACGACATGCTTTGCTTTGGCTTTGCTTGGTAGTATAGATGCAGGCCTACCCTACTGCCTCCCTCAGAGGCGGTAGGGTGGCGGGGTCTTGAGAGGGAGCGCTACGGTCGTGTAGATCCTCAAGGCAAGTCTGGGGGATTCACCTTCACGAGGTTGCCACCCTGTTCTTGGTCTGATTCCATAAGAAACAGACGCAACAAAAACCCCCAGGCGCTTTATCTCGCACTTTCCCGAAAGCCAAAATCCCAGGCCTAGGGTAATCTCACACCCCACTCCTATGATCCTACGCCCAGTCCTTCCCTCCTTTTCCTTTTTCTCCCTTCGGTCCTTGAGGACGGGTAACCTCAACTCCAAAAAAGCCCACAAACCTCAAAAAAATGCAGAGTGGAAAAAATAATATTCCCCAGGTGGGTCCCGGCAACGGGGAATCCCACACCGACTCGTCGGTCTGCCCCCACCGTAATCTGGGGGGGGGCACCAATCTGCTTTCTAGCGCCGCGCCTTCTGCGCGGCTGGCTGCTTTAGCGCCAACATCTCTGGCTGCGGCTCACGCGCCACTAGACTCAACAATGGCTGCGCCTTCTGCGCCTAACGACTCTAAAACGACTGCGACTTCCGCGCCAACTACTCTGACGACTGTTACACCTTCCACGAGAGCCTGGCAACAGAGCATCGTTCGGAACAGTGTAACGAACAATCCTGACAACGACAGTGACAAAGCTCGACTCTCCAGCCTTAGCAGCGAACTCCGCGCGCTGGCACTTCAGCGCGAGAAGATCGAGGCAAGGCTGAAAGACAAACTCTCTCGGGACGGGAAAGGAAGCGGAATCTGCTGGTTCTGGTTTCATCTCTGTGGACGAAGTACGTATGCTGAAAACAAAGCGCGGAAAGATCCGGAACAGAGAGAGAGAACTCAACAACCGTTTGCGCAAGATCCGCGAAGGCAATAGCCTGCGCGAAGCACAAGCGGTTAGTTGTAAGGGAGTACGCGACCGGCTACAGACACGCGAAGGGGAAACCCTGCGCGAACAGCAGTCGGACGCGGAAACGAGCGGGCAAGGAACAGCACGCGAATGGGAAACCCAGAGCGCAAAGCTCCTGCCTGCACCAGGACCATCCGGAGGAAACGACCGGAACCGCAACGAGATGACTGTAGACCGACCCCGAACTAGACAGAAGCGAGGCAAGCGGGCTGGGTTCCTGCGCCGGCTGTCCCTGGCACAAAACGCTGTGCCAAGCCCCTCAGAACCGCAACCCGGTCCAAGTGGCCAGGGAGCGGCGAAGAGGGAGCGCCCGGACGACACGGCTTCGCCGAGTACGCTCCAGGGGGACGCCAAGCGTGTTAGAACCCAGCCTGCTCAAGGGGAGCAGAGAACCTACGCGCGGGCCACAAAGGATATCCCTGCGCGACTCGCCGTAGCGATCTGCCTCTCGCCTTCAACTCGAGACATGACGACTGACGAGGGAGAGCACATCAAGCTCAGCCTTGAAGACCTGATAGTGGACACGTGTCGAACTGACCCCACCAAAGTCCCAGCCTTCCGCGGTTACCCAAGGGTAGCGGATGGCACGGTGCACATGTGGTGCGAAGACGACAACGCCCTGACTTGGCTGACCCAGAACGTGCCTAAGATAAGACTGCCGAACACCGACTTGACACTGACAGTCATGAGACAATCCGACGTACCAACCCGGGTTCGAGCAGCGCTCTTCGTACCCAGGTACAATGGGGAAATAGAGCTGCTGCAGACGATTTTGACCTGCCAGAACCCCTGGTACGCCATCGGTAGATGGTCCCTGTACAGGGCGACATCGGTCGGTGGTGATAATTACGGGACTTATCTGACCCTGGGTATCCCACCGGACGAGGCCGAAAAGGTCTTGGGGAGGGAGCGACGGATATCGTACCTACTTGGGTCGATATACGTGCGCTTTTTCCCCAAAACCCATCCCTCCGACACCCAGACTGACAACGACACTGAACAGACGAAACCGGCACCGACTGAACCTGACCTGACGATGACGCAACTGGAGGAGGAGATGGCCAGAACAGCGATGGCTGACGCTGTGAGGATGCCATCCTCACCACCAGGGTGGACGGAGCAGCTGCTCTCATCGTCACCGGCACCCATTGAAGACCAGCACGGGCTGGAGGACAGGGGGGAATCATCCGATGGATCCATCTCCCCCTAATTCCACCCACCTGCCTCCCACATCCCGTCCCCTAAATATCATCCAGACCAACCTCCAGCATAGCCAGACGGCTACTGCTTGTCTGCGCAGGGCACTGGAGATGGAACCCCGAACCATTGCACTCATCCAAGAGCCTTGGATCCGTAATAACAGAATATGCGGCCTTGGTAACATTGGAGGTAAGCTGATCCTCGACACACAGGGCACAGATAAACCACGAACCTGTGCCTATATACCCAAAGATTTTCCCACCACCACACTCACGCAATTATGTTCCAGAGATCTAACAGCCGTCAGGCTCAAAACCGACAGCGATGCACCTGATATCGTCCTGGCCTCGGTATACATGCCAGGCGAGGATGAAGACTGCCCACCAAAAGAAATGGCCGACCTGGTAAAGTATTGTGAAGACGCCAACCTGGACCTGGTCATCTGCACGGACTCGAACGCCCATCACCTGCTTTGGGGTTGCACTAAAGCCAACAATAGAGGTGAGGTACTATGCACATATTTGTTCTCCACTAACCTTAACATCGCAAACCGCGGCTCGGAACCCACTTGGGTCACATCCCGCGGACAAACGATCATTGACCTAACGCTGGCTTCGGAATGCGCGGCAAAACTTATCTCTGACTGGCACGTATCCAACGAGCCTTCCTGCTCTGACCATAGAAGGATTCGCTTCTCATTAGTAGCTAATTTAAAAAACCAGATCCTAGACGCAACCCACGCCGTACCAACGTACCCGGCTACCAACGGCTGTTGGCCTCCCTATTAGCGCAGCACCAAACGCCCAGAATTCTAACAGACCCCAAACAACTTGAAGAAACAGTGACAAAACTTTCAGAATTTATATTGAGGCCTACCACGCCTGCTGCAAATTAAAAGATCCAAGCACCAAGAGCAAGGGTAACTCCTGGTGGAATGCAGAACTTAGTAAGCTCAGGCACACCATGCGCAAACAATTCAACAGAGCCAAAAACTCCAGACTACCAGAAGACTGGGACTCATACAAGAAAACACAATACACCTTCAAAAAACAAGTCAGGAATGCCAGCAGGGCTGCCTGGCGGAAATTCTGCGAAGAAATTGAATCGAACAGCGAAGCCGCGCGTGTGAGAAAGATCCTATCCACTGATCAGGAACGCACCCCCGGGTCGCTGAAAACCCCAGATAACTCTTACACCAAGTCGAACCACGAAACAAGTAAAGTCCTTTTGGAAACCCACATCCCAGACCGCAATCTCTCTGAGGACAGAACCTGGGCAAGTGAGCCAACGCACACACCAAATGATCAAGACTGGGCCAGAGCCCGCACCATAGTAACCGCAGAGAGAATAAAATGGGCAATAAAGACTTTTAAACCATATAAATCCGCAGGCTTAGACGAAATTTTCCCCGCCCTGCTACAATGGGGAGTAGACGTCCTAACGCCGTGGCTAACCGCCATCTACCGAGCCTGCATAGCACAGAAATACATACCCCTTGCATGGCGAGAGGTAAAAGTTATTTTCATCCCTAAACCAGGCAAACCAGATTACACACAACCTAAGGCGTACAGACCAATAAGCCTAACATCTTTCCTACTGAAAACCCTCGAGAGACTCTGTGATCGACACATTCGGGACGGACCTCTTCGGGAGCGACCACTCCACAGAGAACAACACGCGTATTCCTCAGGAAAATCAACAGAATCTGCGCTGCATAGTGTGATCTCCAAGATCGAATGTGCAGTGGACCACAAAGGCTCCTCACTAGCCGTCTTCATTGACATAGAAGGCGCTTTTGACAAAACCGTCTTCCATAGCATCAACGCAGCCCTCGAGGAACACGGTGTGGACTCGACCCTGCGAGGATGGATCACAAATATGCTCCGACTAAGAGCCGTACAAGTTACGGTAAACGACACCACCAGAGCAATAGTGGCGAAGGGCTGCCCCCAAGGCGGTGTCCTTTCGCCAGTACTATGGAACCTCGTAGTAGACAGCCTCATCAAACGTCTCAACAGCAGAGGCTACTACACGGTGGGCTATGCCGATGATCTGACCATAATAATAAACGGCACACACGAAAACACACTATGCAACCTTATGCGCCAAGCCCTAAGGATAGTAGAAGACTGGTGCAAGGAATACAGACTAGCAGTGAACCCTACCAAAACCGAACTCGTCCTCTTCACAAAGAAAAGGAAGCTAGCAACGTTACAATTACCAAGCTTCTTTGGGACAACCCTAAGCCTATCGACTGAAACCAAATACCTGGGTATCTTTTTGGACAAGCAGCTGAACTGGCCAAAACACCGAATACACCATCACAAAAGCCAGTATAGTCTTATGGCAATGTAAGAGACTCCTCGGGAGAAATTGGGGCATAAGCCCCAAAATCACCTACTGGCTATACACCACAGTTATCCGACCAATCATCACATACGGCTCTTTAGTTTGGTGGCCCAGGACCAACCTAAGCACGAACCAAAAGGATCTCGAGAAACTACAAAGGTTTGCCTGCGTAGCAATCACCGGCAGCATGAGAACTTCCCCCACTGCTGCCTTACAGGCGATGCTGGGGCTACCACCTCTACACCTCGTCGTAAGAGAGGAGGCGGCCATAGCGATTTTCAGACTCGAAGTATCTGGCACCCTAAGTAACGATTCCAGAATTAAACACACACGCATCAGAGCAGATGCTATCAAACAACAGCCCATGATGGCATCACCCAGCGACAGAATCCTGAAGACCCACTGCTTCCAAAAACACTACAACATAGAGCTCACAGCGGAGTTGTATGACTACTCAGGTACGAACGAGCTAAGAATCTACACTGATGGATCAAAAACCGACGACGGGACAGGTTTCGGGGTGTTCTCCGACGACCTAAACATTAAAATAGCCAAACCCCTTGGAATACTCAACTCTGTTTACCAAGCAGAGTGTGTCGGTATCATCCAAGCGGCACACGCTATAGAGGCCAGGGAGGTTACGGATACCAATATTCGAATAATATCCGACAGTGCCTCAGTCCTTCAATCCTTAAAGAGTAATCAGATAACGTCGAGACTGATACTAGAATGCCACAATGCCCTAGAACGAATCACGGTACTAAACCATAACACGGTAACACTACAATGGATCAAAGGTCACAGTGGATCACTTGGGAACGATGCGGCTGATGAGCTTGCCAGAAGAGGATCCAGCACAAAACCCTGCGGACCCGAGCCCATTGTGCCTATTCCCTTCAAGCAACTAAGAAGCTGGTTAAGGGAACACACTCGAATACAAGCGGAGAAATGGTGGACCTCGACACCAGGGTGTAGGCAATCCAAGGAAGCCATGCCATCCCTTGACACAAAGCTGACCAGGCGCCTTCTGCGCCTGGACAGAGATAGCCTACGACTGGTGGCGGGGACCATCACTGGACACTGTTCACTAAATAAACACTTCCACACCCTAGGAATCACTGACAGTCCCCTATGCAGAGCGTGCATGGAGGCGGAGGAAACGGTGGCGCATGTGCTCCTTGAGTGCACTGGCGTTACCAAGATTCGCGAGGAGACCCTGGGTACACCAAGATCCCTTGCGGACGCCCTGAGAAGACCGGGAAGTTTGATCTGCTTCTGGAGGGAGGTGGGCTGGTTGGAGTAAACGGCCACCACGGCTCACGCACAATGGTCCACTTTAAGGACTAAGTGCGGAAACCAAAACCCCATGATAGATAGATGATAGACTATATTGAATAGTTTTGCTAAGCATGGTATTAGGACTGGAGCTCCTATTTTTATTGCTCCGTTGCTCAAGTTGTCTGGCCCAGGACTTTTGTCAGGTTTTAACTTTTTTCTATGCCTTAATATTTCTTCGTTGTTTATGGGTTCTATTTCTTCTTGCTCGTTTTTTTCGGAAATTATTAGCTCTTTTCTATTCAGAAACTTAAAAAAAGATAATTATGAAACAAAAACAAGAAAGGACATTATAGAACATGCAACTGAATTCTACAAGGAGCTGTATAAGAAACCACCAGAAGACCCTTGCGATAAAGAGCTAATAATTTCCGAAAAAACTACGTAAACTAAACACACTAAACTAAACACTACACAAAAACACAAACTAAAAAACACAAACTACGGTAAACGCGCGGCTAACGGTAAACTTGAATGTGAGTACCTATGTTTTTTGTCATGCCCCAACAGCTGAACAGATTTCGATGAAGTTTGACATATTTAGAGAGACCATAACTTGGGTTTTGACTTTTTATCCCTGTGGGATAGTTTACATCCTCCACGCAGACGCCGCCGCGGGCAGCAGCTATTAATAGATAAACAAAGATAAATTTCTATGTCAGAGATATACAATTACATAGGTACTTATGAGTATAATAATGTGCTATAAGTATTTGTCTTCAATTATAAAACACAATACATTATTTACTGATATAGTTGGTCTCATTTCACTGAGAGAAATACAATAGAATTACATTGCTTTTAGATAATATATGCTTGGATGCAGTTTAAACGAATATAATAGTAGCTATTCTACACTAGTTTGTTTCCCATAATTAAACTCCCTTTTTTGATTATAACCACATTATAACAGAGGAGTTACTAGCAACTTGGGACCACCTCTGATAGCAGTATTACTTGTTGTATGATTAAAATAATACTGGTGCTGAAAAGCTCATGGCTAAATAACAACAAACGCTCGGGTCGGTCTTCACATAAAGCCTCGCTTGCCTAGGTTGGTCCGTGGAGGGTGACCACCCAAGTTTTCTCCATGCCTCATAAAGCACGACGGATACAGCCGAAACCAATGGTTCTGAACCATTGGTCTCGGCTGTATCCGTCGATCTTTGACCGTCATTACAGGTAGTCAGTGGCCTGAAAGTTCAGTCTTTGAATTCAGGTGAGGTGAGGATTTTTGTGAATTAATTCACACCAAACTGGGGGCAGGGCACATCAACAATTTTTTGTCAATCACAATCATTTCCATATTTTCCACACAGTAGCTGATTCTAATGATTAGTGTCAACATATGTATGATGCAATGTTATTTTATCAGTATACTAAGTACAATTTTATCTGATCATAAGAAAACACATTGTCATCATAGTCTGAGATTATTTATTTGCTTGGCCATTGTTGATAGCGTTTATTTTATGATGAATAATGTCACTCATTGTGGAACAAAATACCAGAAAGGGGGCTTGGCACTCATCACTATCACTACATATTTTTTTTAAAAGTCCTCCGCCGCGTCTGTCTGTTTGTCTGTTCGCGATAAACTCAAAAATTCCTGCACCGATTTTCATGTTGTTTTCACCAAAGGATAGAATGGTTTTGGAGGAAGGTTTTAATATATGGGTGGTATATAATTTGTTAAGTTTTTGTGTACATTGGTGTCGATTCTATTGTGCAGAAACTAAACTTAGTTTAGGCTATTGCTATCTTTTACTAAAAGGCAGTGCGAGAAAAGTACGGCTATAGCTATGAACTAAGATAGAGATTTCAAACTAGTTTATGCCTTGCACTTCACCATGTTTTTAGTCGACATGTTTTTATGTGCACCCTTCATCATCATCATCATCATCAGCCTATTAATGTTCCCACTGCTGGGACACAGGCCTCCTCTCTATGAGAGAGAACCCCCTGCACCCTTCATTTGTATGGAAATATTAGTTCCAACTAAATTTGACAGCTCTAAATTACGTCTGTCTCTTTCTCGTTTTATTAGAGAGTAAAAGATAGCAATAGCCTAAATCAAGTTTAGATTGTGCACAACAGAATCGACACCATTGGCTAAACACCGTGGCATCACTCTGGGCCCTATCAGAATACCAGCGCTGTGACGTTTTTTTTTAAATGTTACAGCATCATGCTGAGATAGGGGCCTTTTGGCCTCGTACAGGACCAATTTCATTTCATGTTTTTTTTATTTTTCTCTTTGTTTATTTTTTTTTTTTTATTAGTTGTAAGTACTGTTAATTTAACCATTTTTATTTGTGTTTTGTCCTGTGCGGGCTAATAAATGCTTTTTCTTTCTAAAATATAATGATATTTATTGGAGGTGTCGAAATTTTACTCCTAATAATAGCTAATTTACTAACTACTTATTTTAATAATTGTTTTTTATAATGTAATTAATGTTCCTAACTAAAACTAATATTAATCGAAGCAAGACTGTAAATTCTATTATTATGACAATGATGTGTATATCGTCCCCGTAGTTGGAAAATTAAATAAGTCCGATTTTGGCGATATTGACTTTTCTCTATTTTCAAAACACCTAAAACATGCCGCATATTTGAGCCTTACAGGCGTTTTCGTATCTTATTCCGTTCCAAAAATATAGCCATTTTTGTCGGACAGATGGAATAATAAATATCTTCAGACAAACACTATTTTTTTAAAGGAAAAATAAATAACTCAGTAAATAAATCAATAACTGTGGTCAATGATAAGTTGAATGTCAAATAAATTAAATAACATGAGTTGTTGAATTTTTCCTCAACTTCAAAATTCTTTCACAAAACTAACTAAGTTCTAGGAAAACTAAATAACTCTATTTATTTAATTCTGCTATTCAGAATTCTGATATAACGTACTTAATTTATAAATACTTGATGTTATCTATTTCTTCTACAACTAAATAATGATTAATTTATAAGAAAGATGGCAAATAAAATAAAATAAATTAAGTTGTTTATAATTGCCATAAAACAAAATGCACCTGAGGAAAGAAACAGCCCTGCTCTGGAAAAGCGAAAACATTGAAATGCCAGACAGTTATACGGGACAGCACTCAAGAGGCTCGTCTCAACAGAGAAAAAAGTTGATAGAAACCCTGCTCTTCGAGACAGATATACAGAACAGATGAACTCGTACATAAGCAAGGGATACGCCGAAAAAGCGCCCAAGACAAGCACGTTGGTAGGACAAGGTACCTACCCCATTTTGACGTGTTCAACCCCATGAAACCGGAAAAACTCCGAATAGTCCATGACGCCGCAGCCAAATCAGGAGATATGTCACTGAAGACTTCCTACTCACGTGTCCAAACCTACTACTGTCGCTGCCCTGCGTCATGATGAGATTCCGCCGACACCCAATAGCAGTTGCCGGCGACATAGCATAAATGTTCATGCAAGTGAAGGTGCGTAGACAGGATAGAGACGGGCGTCTCTGTCCGTTCGTTATATTTGGAGAGATGATAGAAGAGAAGGCGCCCTTGAAGAATACCGCATGACGTCTACTATATTCGGCGCAGCAAGCTCACCGTGCACAGCCATCTACGCAAAAAATTGGAACGCCAAACGGCACGGCGAAAGTCAACCAGAAGCGGTGGAAGCCATCATACAGAGTCATTACATGGATGACTACCTCGACAGCTACAGAAGCGACACGCATAGCAACGGCGGTGAAGAACTTACACCTACAGGCGAAGTTTGAACTCAAAAACTGCGTTTCAAACAGCACAGAAGTTCTAGAAAATATAGACCCGACACAGAACAGGACTGAAGTAGTCAGCATCGGGAAAACAGACAGTACAGAAAAGATACTCGGACTGATATGGAATCCGAGTGAGGACACGCTAGGCTTCAACCTTACGCTCACACGTCTACCGAGCGGCATCTTGGACAAGGAGGCGCCGACGAAGAGAGAAGCACAGAAATTCGTCATGTCACTATATGACTCGCCTCTCCAGTAACTATTCGAGCCAAACAGATTCTCCAGGAGGCTTGGACCCGAGGAACCAACTGGGACCACGCGCTCGAACCAGACCTGTCCGCCTACTGGAGAAGTTGGGTGCAACATCTGCGACAGCTCATGAACGTCGAATTACCAAGATGCTAACCGGGATACATTGAAGCAGAAGAAGAAACAGAAGTCCAAGTCTTCACCGACGCAAGCGAGATGGCGTACGCAGCAGCTGTCACTGGCGATCGACAACAGCAGACTGTAAACAGCACGTCACACTCGTCATGGCAAAGGCAAAAGTGGCACCAATCAAACTACAGTCAATACCGCGCATCGAGCTACAGGCCGTGGTATTGGGAACCCGCATAGCAGCAGCCATCATAGAAGAACATGGCATCAAACCCGCATCAGTGACGTACTGGACAGACAGCAAGACCCCCCTTACGTGAATTCAAAGAGGAGCGCGAGTATAAAACCGTTTGTCGCCCATCGCAAAGCATTTATACACGAAAACAACAAGTCGAAGACTGGCGATAACTACTAAAATAAACATAGCTGACAGCGCCACTCGCGACGTACCATACCACTTTGGATCGCATCATGAGTGGTTCCGTGGACCTAGTTTTCTGTACGACGAACCGTCGACGTGGCCAACAGAGAAACCTCCAATCAACACAGAAACAGGGGAGGAAAGAACACTCACAGTCACCGATAGAAAAGGCAACAACAGCCCTTCCCTGACAGTAGTTATTCCAGATCGTGAAGAAGTGGGAGCGACTATTTCGTGCTACAGCGAGCGTCCTACGCTTTATATTATATCTCTGTCAAAATAAAACAGAGAAA
Organism: Xestia xanthographa; assembly: GCA_905147715.2. Classification (NCBI taxonomy): domain Eukaryota; kingdom Metazoa; phylum Arthropoda; class Insecta; order Lepidoptera; family Noctuidae; genus Xestia; species Xestia xanthographa. Next base: position 5,362,230 of record LR990660.1, on the reverse strand, counting down.
ACGTTCTACAAACGTACTCATAAAAATACAGAAAAGGATTCTGTCTGGAGAAAACAGAAGAAGGCGACTAAAGCCCTTTCCAAGATGACGGCAAAGACATCAGGCACTCGGGTCGAGAAATACACTATTCAAGCAGAACTTCTCCGAAAAGCACAGACACTACTCATACAGGTCTCACAGCAACAGTCGTTCTCTCAAGAAATATCAAATCTGTAGAATTCCATAGAAAAGGACAGTCGACTGACTCTTTTTTTTATTTTGTGGTAAGATAAGTATTTGATTACAATACACTTTTTCTAAATTTTATTGTTCTTTTCTATTTCTTCCTTAATATAACTTTATTAATATCTTAATACAGCTTTTATTTTATATGAGACCAATAATAGTAATTAAAAAATATCAAAGTAATAATAACGTACAAAGCCACTAAATTTTAATATTTCAAGTTGGATAAATTCAATAACTGCATTTATTTCACTAAATCTTACTCTAGCAAATGTATTTAGCTTATAGAAAAACTAAATAAATAGCCGAAATAAGTAGCTAATTGTAGTTACGTTATAAATAATAGTTGTGGCAAAATTAAACAACTTGATTTTTTATGTGTTATTTACTTATAGTTAAAGATAGAGTTCAGTTTGTTAAAGCATAATGTAAAAGGTAATCAGGTCCACAAAATATCAAATTACCGACAGTAAAATTGTCTCACATTTTTTAACAAATGTACATTAACTGAAAAAAAAGCACTAAATCGCGTTTATCTCAGAACTACAAAATCAGAGTTATTTAATTTTCCAACTACGGGGACGATATTGTGTATGACTATTGACATACAATTATATTATTAGGCATGTACTAGAAATATTTGCACGACTGATAAGTCGAATATAGTGAAACTAAAATTATTTTACCATATCATGTAAGCACCTATATTCTAGCAAATAAATAAATTTCATTTCAAAAATTTATGCCGTCTGGGAGCTTTACTTTTGGTCACCAATCAACCTCCATGCGGGCGAAGCCGCGGGCATCAGCTGGTATTATAAAGGCCTGCTCACATCAGAATTCACTCAATGTGCATACAATCTGCCATTTCCTTGTAAGAGCTCCATGGATTTAGTTTATTGTCTTATATTTATTTTGTTTTAAGTATATTTTTCTAATAGAAGAAAGATCCTAGGGCCGCCAGACGTTTCTTATTTTCTGATTAACAAAATGTGTGGCATTAAGTAGTATTAGTATGTTCTGTAAACATATGCATACCTGCTAACAGGTACTCACGTAAGTAATCAGATGGACCTTTGAGTTTAAGTGCTTTTTCATATCCCATTGAATTTATAAGTTTAGATTTCATGGTTTTCCTTTAATTTAATTTATCATGTTTGTTAGAGAGATTTGGTTCTTATGATTAAACCTACCGATTGATGCCATAAAAGTACAGGGCATTATTTTTTCGGATTTTAGCAGGTTCAATTCCAGAGTGTGGCAAGCAAATTCTCAAATTCTCAAAAAACAAATGCAGATTTGTTTATTTTTAAAAATAAAGGAATGTTTCTTTTGAGTAAAATTTTCTATCTCCAGTATTTGGAGTACTTTCTATCCAGGTGAGGTTGAAATTCCACCCTATAAAAAAGCTTTCTGGTGAAATTAAACTCAAATAATCGATGGTGTCTTCTGAAAATTACTTTGTGTAGAGAATTACCATTTAAAAGTGGCAGCTTGGTCCTTAAGTTTCATATTTTACTTTATTTAGTTCAATTTCCAAATTTCAATTAGGTATAGTTATTGTTCAGCGGAGGGTTCTATTCAAACTTCAAACTATTGATTTAACTCTACAGATACATTGTATTTGAAGGTTCTGTTTAGTTTATGGGAAACAGATCAATTTTAAATAATAAAAAAATAAAGGAAATATGAACTTACTCCATTAGCAGCTGAGATCTTGATAATTTTGTCGACAACCTCCTTCACGAGGTATCTGCCATCTCCGCCAACAACCAGTGTGGATCCAGGCAAGGAGTCTTTAACCGCATCCAAAATACTCTGCACAAAGTTCTCCGTGTAGTGTTCTTGAACGAAAACTTTAACTTTTTTACGCAAACCACTTGTTCCCGGCTTCTGCCCCTCAAAAGGATTAGTGTTCACAGTTACTATGCTAGGCATTTTTTTATGAATTAAGTAATGTTCTAGCTGACAACACGAGCTAACACGACGCTCCGTCCTAATTAAATAACACAAATTATCGGAGTTTTTAAGGTCAGAAAGATCGCGCAAAGTTATTACAAAACTATTGTCCGAAATGTCAAATCAATGTCAAAACAAGGTCATTTTAATGATGCGTTCGGTGAATTCAAAGAAGTTTGTTTATCTCGTTTGAGATCTAGATCACTATGCAAATATTGTTAATAGCTTATATAGAATATTGTTAAGTATTATTTCTAGATGATATTTCTAATCAGATATCAATTTAAAGAGTTTAAAATTGAGTCTGTGAAAATCATTCGTGAACAACCTAAAAGAGTGACTGAATTTATGGAACGCGACTGTAAGAAGCGTATCAAATTCAATAAAATTGCTAATTTTGGTTGCATTGCACTTATAAGGCTTTGCCTACGCATGTAATAGTGTAAGATAAGACAAGGGATAAGTAGTGACGCAAGTAGTAATAAGTACTTATCTATGTCTTTTATTCTCCTAACCAATTATCTTCTGTCATTATCTGTGGGCACACAGATGTAGCCAATTATGGGCAAAGGTGGGTAGTTAGAGATAATAAGTTGTGTGCGTGAATGTGTTGGATCACCTAACAAAAGTTAGTCAAAAGTTGGATCACTTAACAAAGGTAAGTCAAGAATCTCATTGATTTTTATAATTTATCAAAGTTAGTTTCTAACTAAACCCCGAACCTGCCCATAATTTTTACGTGAAAACCCGTGGCCAATTTGGACCGGTTTGTTAAGCTTGTTAATAAAAGATGCACAGAACATTTTAATCATTTGACAAAAAGAAAAAACCAAACTGTAGCAACAAATAGGTAGCTAAAGGAAACAAACGTCTTATAAAACTAAAATATTTAATCAAATAATTAAGCACGAAAATAATAACCGCCATACATCCAAACAAACCATAATAACTAACATGATTATTCTAGGTAGGTACTACATAAGCTACACTATACAGGGTCAAGTGAACCCAACTAGCGAAACTCACCTTGTAATTAAAATCTAAACAAGATAAGTAAAACAAAAAACTGATTTCCCAAACGTTTTATGACATTGACACTAAAAATACCAATAGTTTGGGGAAGCACTAGGGTAGCCCAATAAATTCAAATTTTCGTAGGTTTTTTACAATTTGTCGGTCATTGTCAGGCTGTGTGTTGAACAAAATATGATTCGCGACCGGAACATCTAAGTATTTATTGAGTAAAAAGTCATGAAAATCATCAATTTACAACTCTAAGTTCATTTAATCCCATGGAACGACTATTTCATGAAAAGTCATTCATATCACTAGACCTGCAAATTGCAAAAAGCGTAAGATTTGAATTTCGCGAGTTACCCAGGCGTTTCCTCTTTAAAATGTTTAGAAAGCGATAGTCGATACCTATCATACGGCCATGCCCTAAGAGTTCTTCCTCTAGCTAACTTCATTTAACCTTGTACCTATTCTATTTATCTACACATTTTTATATTTGCAAGCTTTGATGGAGCCTCCGAACTCTTTGCTCAGGTATTTCGCGACAGTCAGACTGAGTGCGTCGTTGTAGGGAGCTGCTACCACCTGGATGCCCAGAGGAAGACCTTGCGCGTTCACTCCGAGAGGTACCTGGGGGCGAAACATAGTTGTAGGTAAGTGTGCTAGTAGATAGCATTGCTCTTGTTGTGTTTCGTGACCGTCTTATAAGAGCTGCACCCCTAGCCAAGTTGACAATCTACAATCGTTAACGCTAGTAGAAAACTATTCGAATGAATGGGAATGACATCATCTCAACGTTAAATCACGTGATCAACACAAACGAAAGAAAATCGTAGACAAGTTTAAATCGTTCAAAATGATAGAATAGAATGTTATCGTTTCTACAATGTTGATCGCTAAACTCTTTGGTAGGAACGCTCACCATAGACTAAAGTGTAAGTTTTTTCTACACACATTAGAGAACGAGCGATCGACTCAGTCGTGTCAACTTGGCTACCAATTTAGCGCTATCTACAATCGCTTACGCTGCCGCCGAGGCGTTTACGATTGTAGAAAGTGAATCGATAATTACGAAACGTTTGTAACTTGGCTAGGCCTGCAGGTAGGACTAGGCAATTATTGTAATTTGGGATGTTTTTAATTGCAAAGAGAATCCCAACTATGAATATAAAATGATTTTGTCTGAAAAAGAAAAAGTCATTTACCGGTATTCAAATTAAGCCCAGAGCAATAGTCAGTACTTTTTTGACATTAAAACTGACCTCCACCACCAAGTTAGTACTAGGCAATACAGTACTCCTTGGTAAGACTAGTTGTCAGACTTTCGGTCAAAAAGGCCCAACGTCTATGCAACAAATCCTCTGTTTTTTTTCTGACTATTCATGTTACCTGAATAGCAGGACACTTGAGAGCGTTGACGATAGCCCAGTAGGAGAAGTTGTAGGGTCTCAGGAAGCAGGAGTAGTGGTACGGGGCCGGCTGAGGCGCGCTCGGCATCAACAGTACGCCCTTGTCGCCTAGTTTAGTCTGCAACATTAATAACACGTTACGGGCATACGCAGAAAAAAGTTACACGGGGAAATTGTTTAAAGTTGCCAGAAACCTAAATTGGGCGATGATCTCCGATGGCAATAGTAATAGTAAGTAATAACAATACAATAAATATAACAATAGTAATACATGTAGGTAACATGTAAAGCAAGGGTGTCGTATAAGGCTCGTAATGTCTGAGGCAGAACACCTTGCGCCTCCGTAGACCAGAGAATGGGCAGCAGCGTTTTCTGTTAGTCTTTCATCACTGCGATCTCCAATCCGCCTGCCAAGCGTGGAGATTACGACAAATTCCTCCCATCATGGGAGAGGCTTATGTCCAGCAGTGGACGTTATGGGCTGTTGTTGTTGTTGTTGCATGTAAAGCAAGCCTAACGCTTATGATGATTTGTAGTGTCGCCCGTATTCCTGAGGTGACCTTTGACCTTGAGCAGGCATAGGGTAGCACGAAATTTTATTAATATAAGATAAGAAGTCAGCTTGTACTGGTTTTGTGAGACACTTTGACCTCTGACATGTTATGCTGTACTAGTAACTGTATAGGTATTCATAGTTCATTAATTACTTTTGAGCTCGTACTCGTCGTCGGCTCATTACCAGTAGTCAAGATAACTTACAAACAAGTCTTCCTTCAACTCTTTGGTGATCTTCTCGGCCCACTCAGCGTCGACCTTCGGGAGGTACTGCTCCTCGATCAGACGCACGATGGTGAAGAAGCACAGTTTGCTCAGACACATAAACTGTGGAGGAAGAGAAATCAGTTAGGAGATAAGATCACACATCGTTAGTTGGATAACAGCGTAGATAGAGAATGCTTGGGAGATGGCAACAACCGTAAGAGTGGTTGTCTGGCTATCATAGTTGTTGGCAAGCTTCTGGAAGACCTGCAACGCCCAGTTAAAGATCTATGAATAACAGCCGGGATCAATAGCTTAACGTGCTTTCGGAGGCATGGAGGAGTCTCCACCGATCGTCTTCGGCAAACGCAGCGCAACGTGAGGCGGTTACTAGTTATCGGCGAACTGATTTTACGCTAAAAAATAAATTTTGGAGATTCTTACTTTCTTCAGCAGTTCAAGAAGTCCATTAGCATCACCCTTGTTATTGGTACAGAGGCTGGGCAGATGTTCAGGCTCCTTCGTCATCCAGTACTTCCAGATGCTGTACATATGACTGAACCCTTGGTGGTAGTACGGTTCTGGGGCGTTCTCTGTTGAGGAGATCTCTTGGCTGATCCTGGTTATGACACTGGTGGAAGGAGTTGAGGGTTAATAACTTCGTTGGAGGGTTTGGACAGCAGTATGGGTTGCGATTTCTAAACCTGGCATGTGCCTTAATGAAGGATTGTAGTTTTTAATGTGAAGCTATGTAGCTTCACATTAAAAACTCACATCAAACGAAACAATTATCGTTATACCTATGTAGGTATAACGATAATTGTTTCGTTTGATTCGATCCTGCCTTCTATTCTCCTAAAATATAGGTACAGTCCAAGTGTCCTCTGCACTGCCACTGACTATGTCGTGGAAGAGGCGATTATTTGAGCCAAGAAAAGAAATACTGTCGTACCGTGTCTGTCGTAAACGTAGAAGATGAATATCTCATTTACTTTTACGAGGATTAGGAATCAAAGGATTTGGAAGTCATGGGAGAGACCTTTGCCTAATTAACAGTGGGATGACACGGAGTAACAGTAGGGAAGAAATTGACCTTTTCTTGCAACGACATTAAGAAATGATATGTTACCTCTTCATAATTCCTCTGAGAGAAGCCCTCACAGAGCTCACACTAAGGTCTTGCGCTGTCTCCATGTAGTAAAATTTGATATCCTGGAAAACATAAATAATATACAACATACAGAGAACGGACTGTTTGTGATCCTGCAAAAATCCCTCCAGCTTCAGACAGAGTCAATTCATCATCTGTCTTTTCCGGATTTTAAACCGGATGCTGTTGAATACCAGTATTTTACAAAGAGGGACATACCAGGGCATTCACTTCTATTAAATTCAGATTACCACAATCGAGTACCGAGGAAACACGATAGCCCTTAGCAAGACTAGTTGTCAGACTTTCAGGCTGTTGACTAAGGGAAATCTGTTAATACTTAAGTTAAACCTTGTTTAGTGTTGAGTGAGCCCCTTTCGAAGTGCCATTATTATTCAGTGTCGACCACCCCCAAGCTAAATTCCTGGCTACGGTCTTGGTTCTTGGTAAATTAGCAATCGTTTAAGTGAAAATTATTGGTAGCTGTACCTTAAAGTCAACATCTCTATCCAGCTTGAGCAAGGGAGCCTGGTCTCCAGCTATGATCTTGGTGAGCGGTGCCAGGTCTCCGACGTGCTTAGTTATGAAGCCCAGCGATAACATGGAATCCTTCTCCTCACCGGTTCGGAACATCACTCCTGGAATCGGAGCGTTTTTTTAGCTTTAGTAGGCATTGGTTGCTTGATCGCCTATTACAAAAAAGGAGAGGGAAAGAACGGGTCAGGAAATGCAAGTCTGTGACTATACATTAGATGATATTCAGGGTGTAAGGGACCTCGACGCGCAAAAAGTTACAGTGAACGTCGAATCTAATGCCTAGAATCATGTGCCAAATTCATGTCATAGCAGGGGTTTTACACCGTGTTACTAAAGCTAAGTAAATAGAGCATGGAGAACTTGGATAAAAATCAAAGAGTTCTTGGGTGAAGTAAAACTAAGATACCTCTTGTGTTCGTGGTTCCAGGAGTAGGATGGTATCCAAACATGCCGCAGTAGAACGCAGGCATACGCGTCGACCCACCAAGATCCGAACCTGGAATAACATAAATATCATGGACCATATTTTGGAACTAACACCTAAGAAAAAGATCAGGGAATAATAGCCAGTAGTACGGGGCATTTCCAAGATGGACTAGTTAAAAAATATTTAACAGGTTTTGATCAGTCTTTGAAGAATGGGATGACTAGTACAAAATAAACTTACACAAGCTGACTACAGAGGCACAGGAGGCCGTGAGCGCGGCCTCGGCGCCACTGGAGCCGCCGGCGGTCCTGCCGGTGTGGTGCGGGTTGTTGGTCGTGCCGTACACCGTGTTGCGGGTCTCTTGCCTGTGGACAGAGTGAACCTAGACATTATAGATATTCCTGCAAGCTTGCCCGAAAAACTCACGACGGACTGCATCCACAAATTATCTCCATACAAAATCATCATCTGCCTAGCCTTTTCCCAACTATGTTGGGGTCGGCTTCCAATCTAACCGGATGCAGCTGAATACCAGTATTTTACATGGAGCGACTGCCTATCTCACCTCCACAACCCAGTTAGTACCGGGTAATACGATACCCTTTGGTAAGACTGGTTGTCAGACTTTTTGGGCCCCTGACTACCTAACGACTGTCAAAGATCTACAAATGACAGCCGGGACCAACGGCTTAACGTGCTTTCCGAGGCACGGAGAAAACTCGGTATGTAATGGGTGGTCACCCATCCACAGACCAACCTAGGCAAGCACGGCTTAACCTAACGATCGACCCGAGCGGCTGTTATTATTTAGCCACGATCTATGTCTAAATTAAAACATCACAATCATCTCATGTTCTTTGAGTGTTTTGAGTTAGAACTCATTCTTTAACAGACTCCAGAGTTATCAAATACTTTGACGACTTCGATGAGGATCAGAACAACTGATATACTGGATATCCTTCCTCATGCTGCGCCACAACGTCCATTCCTTCGGTTTCTGCATCCAGCCATATTTTTAAAATCGTCGGTTTATCAAGCTAGCGGGCGTCTCTCACCGAGACGGGATCTTCACTCCATAAATGTAATTGCACCTGCACTTAGAGGGACCTGTCCGAAGCCACCACCAACGCCATCGAGGTGGCAGAGTTCTGGTCGAAGCTTATTTTGATTCAAATTTAGGGAATCATCAACACGGCGAAGAAGAACACTCAAATCCGGGAGGAATCCGTTCATCAGTCGTATTTAATTGAATGATGCGGTGAATTAAGATGAGCGTGAATTTTGTTGTATCTCAATTATCTGTTGTAGCTCAATTAGCTTGGCTTGGCTTCTTTCAAGCTGATTCACCGCCTTTCAAATGGTTGAGTCTTACATTTCTGGGGTCTTACCAAACAAGCATCTCAGGCAGATTAGTAGAGGCTACAACTATGGCCCCAGCATCTTTCAGCCTCTTGATCGCCTCGCTGTCCTCGGTCGCCACCTCATGGCGCCGAACCATGAGCCCCAACGTCAGAGGCATGCCTTTCACGGCTTGACTCTCCTTGGATGTGAATGGGACACCTGGGGAAGAGAGAGGGGAGTTATATTTTGAGTCCAGCTTAGAGCTAGCTTAGAATTTACAAGGTCTGCTCTTACATATGTTTTCTCCGTAGTAGAAACACGCGAGTTGCGTGAAGCTCGTAACCACTTGGGAGAATTCACACATATACTACAACCACTTCATGGCAGTGACAAATAGTGGTCAAGCAGGGGTTAAGTGTGTAGCTGAAGCTTCTTGCAGTTCCGTTGTGGTAACTACTAAATATCGATGTGTTTGTGTCGTCGATGTAACTAGTGTTTGCAGACAGATCGACTCGGCATTCGTAGAGGCGTTCGCGTCGTTGAGTCGTCGACGCAACGTTGTGTTTGCGATGTGGCCCGCTACTAATGTGCAGTGTCTGTCGCTACTGGTTTCGATGTACCTACTTGAAAACGAACACACAGTTGATTTTGGTGGCAAATGGGTTTTCATACAAATAGGTGCCCGCCCACGTGTTGTTGTTGTATTGTGGTTGTAGTTATGGTGAGTTGTATAGTTTTGTGAAACAAGCCAAACAATTTGTGACTAAAAATGAGCTCTCCGCTCCAGAGAAGTCAGCTATTCTTTAGTCCTTTTATTCAGAAATAGATGTTACTTAATCGACTTAGGGAAACAACGTGTTATTAATATAACTATTCTGCAAGTCAATACTAATAGTAATAAATAAACCTCTCTCAAAGTTTGATTGGCATGTTAAGTTGACTACAAAAAGTTGTTATGCGTGCCCGGCCCTGTACGTCAGAAAAATAACTTATGTAAGAAACAAAATATCGAACTATTATATTTATCTGTGATATTAGTGATCTAAGCGTCTTCATGCATGGTCTCAACCTTTAATCAAATATTGAATCTATTTTTATTTAACTAGTGAAACTTTCGATCGAGGCATAAGTATGAAAATTTATGACTCTAATTTTATGATGAAGACCGTGATTTTTCTAAATTTCTCTTCTCTTCAATTTCAAGTTAATCAAATTTACGAACTAAATCATATACTAAGATGGATGCAAACATCAACGCATCCTCTCTATTTTTTACAAGTTTTATGTGTAGTGTAGATTCACACATCTTCATCAGAACCTACTCAATGATCTGATGACCAGCTATTTTGAAAGGCTACATACCCAACAATGGTTTCTTGTTAAACTCTTCTTCCGATAGCCCGTTGGCGATTAGGGCGTCCACCTCTTTCGCCTCAGCCAGTGCTGCATCATATCTGTCCTTGGCAATCGCATTTATCACTGGGTTGACCTGGAAACATGCGTAATTTAATTTTTTTTTCCTAATATGTACCATTTAATTGTCCCAAAGAGCAGTCCCTTGAGAACAGCGGTGGCCCCGACTTACGAACAGTACCTAAGTCGTGGGTTCGAAGTTCGAACCCTGGCAGGCGCATTACTTTGTGTAATTTTTTTCATCACCACTGCTCTCAAAACAGTGAAGGAAAACATCGTGAGGAAACCGACATGTCCTAGAACCAAAAATTCGAAGACATGTAGTGACATTTACCAACCCGCACTGTCGCCGCGTGGTGGATTATAGCCATTCTCATAGAGAGGCGGCCGTGTGTCCCAGCAGTGGGAACATCATAGGCTGGTTAAGCAATTGCCCCAAACTGAAGTGGCAGCGGGCTGGTCATGTTTGTCGAAGTTTCGATCGCCGATGGAGGAATAGTTTGTCCATCGACAAATCTAACGTTGGAAGCCATCACTCAGCTAAATGTACTGAAAACCTTAAAACCGGCCAAGAGCGTGTCGGGCCACGCTCAGTGTAGGGTTCCGTAGTTTCCCGTCCGTCACAATAACTGTTCCCACTTATGAGTTTAAAGGCGGGTATCCATTATGTAAAAATGCTTGCATATACGAATACACTACAAACTTAGTCCAGAAATTATTTTGTACAACTTTTTGTCTTTTTTGTACAAAAACTGTTGTTTCCATCAAGTTCAAAATGATTTTCCTAGAAAGTCCTTATAAAGTTCTACTTTTCAGGTTTTTTTCATATTTTCTAAACTTATGGTTCAAAAGTTAGAGGCACACACACATTGTTTTTTACTTTTGGAGCGATTATTTCCGAAATTATTGACATTATCAAAAAATGATTTTAGGAAATACCTTTCCAACAATATGTCACACGAAAGCCACTTCGATAACAAATGAACATCACGGAAAATGTTCAATGAAGCGCAATGGAGCAATGAATCAATTAAAAGTAACAGTCAATTGTTTATGTTACAACACCAATCTAACTGCCAAACAAGTAGTTACCTAGTTGGGTAATGGAAGTTCTTCGAAAAAATTGATGATTTAACCGTTGGACCGTACAATTAGCAACGTAAGTTGCTGACCTAGTGAAAAATGTATTGTCTCCCGGAATGCGAAATACAGGAAGGTACTTAGGTACTAATGGGATCGAAGTTTCCCATGTATAAGAAAGTATTATGCTTCTATTAGAAATAATACAAGGTGAAAGTGATATCGACACACAAACGGTTACCAAACACTCAGTACATCATTATTCTGAAATTTTCGAACCCCGAATTTTTAAATTACCGTTAAAAAAATTCTACATAAATATGTGGGTGGGTTCAGAAAGATGTAGAGTACCCTCACCTGTACAGGTACTTTGTTCTAGGTGATATAGAAAAGAATACTGACTACAATCTGGTTTTCAGATGTTTCCACGAAATAACCATAATCATTAAAATAAACACGATTTCTCACCTCCTTTATCCTCTCAACGACAGCTCGAACCAGATCTTCAGACTTCAACTTCTTTTGCCTGATCTTGTCGGCGAGTGACATAGCACTCTCAGTAAGAATAGAATGCTTCTTCAGATCAAGAGCTGGTATTTCTTTATTGTGGCAGTTCCAGAACAGAGCGAAGATGCCGTCGACTGTGAAGTCGAACATCAGGCGGATGTACAGAAGTATTGTTTTGCAAAATTTCCCCATTGTCGTGTGCTGGTGTTTTTACCTGTTGGAATTAAATTGAGTTAGTTTTTTAGGGTTCCGTACGTCCACCTCCGAAATAAAAGAAATGGTGTCGATTCTGTTGTGCACAAACTAAACTTAAGGGCTATAATTATTATCCCTTTTTTTTTTTTTTTTTTTTTCGGATGGGAAATCATCAAATAACCCCTCCCGCTCTGGGCGGAGCAGGAGGGAGTGTCAGACTTTTACTGACTAAAACCCATCCATGTTCCTTCATCGCCCTTTGTGTTCCGGGGCCACGGTATCTCTTTCGAATAGTCCCGCAACCCCGGATAATTATTATCCCTCAAATGGCTTAGCATGATCCTCCGTTACGCCTAAAATACTGCAGCATTCATTTTGAAATAAATATAATTAAGTATGGTAAAGTTGAGGAATTGAGGATTAATGCTAAGTCCTGTGTGTGACGAAAATACGATTCCATAAACTTTTCTCGATAGAAAAAAAATCCAAAGTTACCTCCAAATCGAACAATAAACCGCTGGTATTCAAAAAGTATTAGTTGTAGTAGTAGTAATTTGTTGGTTATGTAGACGGCCTTTTTGTGTCTTTGAACGCCGGTAAATTCCTAAATTCAGTGCTGGACTATTTTACATCCCCGATTGGGTTAGCAAACCGGGATAAAATTCAGTTGGACATTGGAAAAAAGTGCCACGTGTGGGATCTGAAGGTTTGATCCGGGAGTCGACGATACGCGCTGTGGGGCGCCCTTTGGTTATCGTCGAATCTACATGACTTTACATACACCACACAAACCACAGTTACACTTACACCCCACTCAGATACGACGTGACCAGGGACTACGTCACATCACCAGTACCAACGTGATGGTAAGTGTATCTAATAGTTGTTTTCCCTTTGTCAATTGAACAAATATATTTTGATTAGGGCTCCGCGTAATCGCGGACATCGTGAGTCTGTTTGTGCAGTCTCACACAACTGGTAGCAGAGCGTGGTTTAATTGTTAAATTCACCACTTATTGTCGAGTTAAAAGTATTGAGAAGTCTGATTTGTTGCCGTCAGCCTGACTCAAATTAAACATAGATTGTTTGACATAATATATTATGATATGTAGTGTCCCTTGTGGCTTGTACTTTAATTTGTTATTGTATAAACAAGGTATTGCTTGTACAGGGTCGGATTTGAACTTGTAATAATTCAAACTAAGTTTTATTATTTGGTTTAAATTGTAGTTGGGTCCGGGAAAATTATTCCTGTTGATTATTTAATTGAATTTAATTTGTTTATTTGATATTTGTCCCAATGGCTTCATTGAAAGCTGTAAACCAAGCCATTGGTGGATTGACCTCACAGCTAAGATGGTTTGCCTCTGCTGCTGCAACCGCTGAGCGTCTAGACCTGGAAGAGGCCACGCTTGCCCGGTATGAGCAGTTGAATGCGAGATTGAGTGCGGTTGACACTTTGTTTGCTCGCTTCAATGAAGTGATTTTGGACTTGGACCTGGAAACATTGGGTCAAGCAGCCCGTGATAAGGTTGTTGCGGATTATGACCAGATGTTGAACCTGGGTGACATAATAAGTATGCGCGCCAGGGAAATTTTGAAGAGTCGGGACCCTGCCCAGGTCAAAACAGAGACCTCTGTTGTTGCAGGCCCTGGACTTTTGGGTAGACTGCCTACCCTGGAGCTGCCACATTTTGACAGTCACTTGGACCATTGGTTAAGCTTCAGGAAACTGTTTGACAGTTTGGTTGATTCGCGCTCTGACCTCCGACCGGCCCAGAAGTTGGCTTATTTGTTGTCAGCCCTAGGAGGTGAGGCTCGAGCCTTGGTGCAGCACTTGCCGGTGACCGACTCGGCCTATCCCACTGCTCTGGAACTTCTATCCCGACGATACCAGAACAAACGTTGCCTGGCTGATGTCCATATTGACCAGATCTTGGGGTTGCCGGCCATCACCAGAATGTCAGCGTTGCGTGCTGACCTATTGAATCCATTGCTGGCAGCGACCAACGCCTTAAAACGATTGGAGTTGCCGGTGGACTATTGGTCCTATTTTTTGGTACACTTAGTGTTGCAGCGGCTTCCGTCGGACTTGAGGTCCCGTTTTGAGCAGAAGTATGGTGGGGATAGTGCCACCCATCTTCCCCCTTTTGAAGACCTCGTCAAATTTTTGGAGGATGAGTGTCGTTTCCTCGACAACGCTCGTGGTGCCACGGGGTTAAGCCAACCGCCCTCTCGGCCGAGGGCCCAGGGACGGACTAGGACTGTCGGGCCTGGTGATAGCCGCCCTGCACCCCGTTTTGGTGGCACCCAGAGTGATCTTGCTTGCGGCTATTGTAAGGCCACGGGACATGGCGTACCAACTTGCGCGGCCTTCTTGGAGTTGCACGTGAGTGCCCGCCGCCGAGTTGCCAATGCACGCCGTCTGTGCTTTTCGTGTTTGGGGAATCATTTTCATCGGGATTGCCCCAACCCCCGCCCTTGTTCAATTTGTAGGGGCTCACATCTTGAAGTTTTGTGCGCCAACGCGAACCGCTCTGTCAGACCAGCCTCTGATGGGGGTTCGCGCAGGGGGGGGTATGATGGAGATGAGCACCGGGCTTCTCGCTCGCCGGATCAGAGTCGAGGAGGGGCCTGCAACTTTGACCGCCGCACTCCACCCCCCGCGCCAGTTGATCGGGAGCCGCGCGACCGCCGATTGACCTCCCCTCGTGAAGGCGACTATGCAGCTGCTGGTAGGCGACGTTGGCCAGACCAGCACCACCTTCCCTCCCCTCCGTTGGCGGAACGTCCCCGTTTGGAGACGCGCCCCCCGCCACTCAGGCGTCAAGTGGGATATGCCCCTCCAGCGATGGCGCGCGGCTTGGGACATCGCGCGGATGAGGAGTTTGACTACTATCCTCATCGGGATAGACCCCAGCCTGGATGCGGCGATCGGTCGCCGCCCAGGCATTACTAGGAAATTGGCGCCTGTCCCGCTAACGGACCTCCCCAGATCGACACGGTTTTGTTGCCAACGGCATCGGTCAGGGTCTGGGGACCCACGGGGGACTCTGTTGTGGTCCGTGCCATTTTGGACACGGGAGCCCAGGGTTGCCTTTTGTCGTCTTGGTTAGCGGGTCGGGTGAGCCTGGATGTCCGTGCCTTTTCAGGCACGATTAATGGAATAGGCGAAACACCTATCCCGACTGTTGAGGGACAAACCTTTTTTGGGCTCACTCCTGTGAGTTGTTTGGACCCTAAGTTTTTTCCTTCGGCCATTGTTCTGACGAGTATTTTGGGCTGTCATCCCCAACGTCAGCTGTCGCCTGATATTGTCCGGTTGACGTCAGGCCTGGATTTGGCTGACCGCCGGTTTGATTCCCCTAATACAACTCATTTGATATTGGGTTCCGATGTACTAGGGAGAATATTGTTGGGTAATATGAAAGTCTTGCAGCCAAACGGTTTGGTGGCTGTCTCGACCATCTTTGGCTTTGCGGTGATGGGCCCAGTGTTGAAGGCTCCCCCTCCACCTGAGCCTGATTTTGCGTTGGCGTGTGGCTCCGCTCTCTCTGACGCTGTTCAGAGGTTTTGGGAGGTTGAGGAGCCACCGCAAGTGGCCCGCTTGAACCCGGAACATGAGGAGTGCGAGTTGTTCTATCAGAACAACACAGGTCGACTCCGTTCCGGTCGGCTTGTAACACGGTTGCCTTTTGTTGCAGTTCGACCACCTCTCGGCGAGTCCAGACCTATGGCCGAGAAGAGATTGTTGGCGATGGAGCGCCGTATGGCCAGGGATCCGGTGCTGCGGCAGAAATATTTAGATTTCATGCGTGAGTACGCAGACTTGGGACACATGTCGGTGTCAAATTTGGATTGGCGCTCAGTTGAGCATTACTTTCTGCCGCATCACGCGGTCCTCAAGGCATCCACCGGTAAGCTGCGCACAGTGTTTGATGGGTCTGCGCGGACTTCCTCTGGTGTCTCTTTGAATGATTGCTTGCACTCCGGCCCCAAATTGTTGAGGGACCTTTGTGATGTCATCACGTCTTTTCGTCGTCATCAAGTAGTCTTTGTGGCTGACATCAAAATGATGTTCCGGCAAACGGTTATTCACCGGGATGACAGACGTTATCAGTTGATCCTGTGGCGAGAGAATCCCCGGGACCCCATGGTTGTTTATGAGCTCAACACGAATACGTACGGCCTTCGATCGAGCCCTTTTGTTGCTATTCGTTCGCTTTGGGAGCTCGCGGACCGAGAACGCTTGAGGTTCCCTCGGGCGTCCGCCATCTTGAAAACGGACTTGTATGTTGATGACGTCTGCACTGGGGCTTCCACGGTTGAGGAAGCTATCCTGTTGCGTGACGAGTTGGTTCAAATTTTGGATTCCGCTGGCTATGAGTTGCGTAAGTGGGTGTCCAACTCGCCAGCACTGTTGGAAGATGTGGAAGAGGATCATAAGCAGGATCCTCATTTGTTTGAAAATGCTGACAACCCTGCTATGTTGGCCGTTCTCGGCGTTCAGTACCGACCAGTCCAAGACACCTTTACGTATGATGTCGATTTGGAGTCACCACACACTTGGACTAAACGACTGGTATTGTCTACTGTCGCGAGAACCTTTGACCCGAATGGTTGGATATGCCCGGTATTGTTTTGGGCGAAATGTTTTCTCCAGCGCCTTTGGACCGCGGAACTTGGTTGGGATGAGCCACTTCAGGAAACCCTTTTGGAAGATTGGCTCCAATTTGTATCCGCACTTCCTGCGGTCAACGAGGTCGCGTTACCACGCGCTATCCTCCCCCCTGGGAACTATACTGCTACCCTTCATGGGTTTTGTGACGCATCTTCGCACGGTTATGCAGCTGTTGTTTATCTGCGCACCGTCAGCGCGACAGGCCAGGTGAAGTTGTCACTGATCATGGCCAAGAGCAAGGTGGCCCCCCTCCGGACGGCATTGACCATCCCTAAGCTAGAGTTGTCAGGGGCGGCGCTTCTTGTGCGTCTCTTGAATCACGTTGCTCAAACTTTAGGTGGATCTGTGAACATTCGGAATTCTTACGCCTGGACGGACAGTCAAATTGTTTTGTGCTGGTTGAAGACGTCCGTCCACTCCTTGGAGGTCTTTGTGGCGAACCGAGTGTCACAGATACAAAATTCCGAAACGCCTTTGATTTGGAGGCACGTGCCTGGAGACTTGAACCCCGGCGACGTAGCCTCACGTGGGTGCATAGCCCCCCGCCTGATTGTCACCCCCTTTGGTGGGGACCGGATTGGCTGATTCGCCCCGAGGATGATTGGCCTCGAACGCCAATTTTGATGTCGGATCCTTTGCCCGGGCTTAAGGTGCTCGCTGTTGGGACGAAGGACCCTCCGTTTGATCCGAATATTTTGTTGAATCGATACAGCTCCCTCGACAAATTGTTGAACGTTACCTCGTGGATCAGGCGTTTTGGTCACAATGCTAGGAATCCAGGGGACAAGCGCCTGTCACCGGTTCTCTCTCCTCAAGAGCGACAGGAGTCACTCCTCCTGTGGGTTCGCTCTGTGCAGGCCGTACACTTTGAGAAGGAGATCGAGACCTTGAAGTCCGGTAGAGTTAAGTTGTCGGGAGCCGTTAGTAAGTTGAACCCCTTTTTGGATGAAACGGGTCTTTTGCGTGTTGGAGGACGGTTGAGGCACTCTAGCCTTCCTTATGGGGTCCGTCACCCGCTTTTGTTGCCCAAGGCGGGCCATTTGATTAAATTTTTGGTGACTGATCGTCACATTAAGAACTCGCACGCCGGTTGCAATGCGCTGTTGGCCATTCTGCAGCGACAGTTTTGGATTTTGTCGGCTCGTCGTACCATTCGTAGCATCGTCTTCCGTTGCATACCGTGTTATCGGACTAAGGCCCCAACGATGCAGCCCCAGATGGGAGACTTGCCTGCTGATCGTGTCAATGAGGCGAGGCCCTTTGCAGGCGTAGGAACGGACTTTGCTGGTCCCTTTTCGATAAAGATGTCTACCCTTCGCAATAGTAAAATTGTCAAGGCTTATTTGTGCGTATTTGTCTGCCTGTCAACTAAGGCAGTGCACTTGGAGCTGGTGTCCTCCCTCTCGACGGAGGCCTTTGTGGCAACTTTGGATAGATTTACGTCTCGCCGTGGGTTACCTTCTCTGATCAGGTCTGATTGCGGTACCAACTACAAGGGTACAAGTAACTATTTGAAGGAAGTGTATGACTTTCTTAATGAGAGCCAGGTTGACATTGGTAACAAATTGGCCCGTCGAGGGGTCACTTGGTTGTTTGATCCGCCAGCCTGCCCCCATTGGGGGGGTATTTTTGAGGCCGCGGTGAAAGCGGCAAAGGGACTCTGGCGGAGATTGTTGGGAGACACCGTTCTCACCTTTGAGGAAGTGGACTGATAAAACTCATCCGCCCAAGATAGGAGACCTCGTCCTTATTAAGGATGCCAACCTTAAGCCTCTGTATTGGCGCCGGGGGCGCATTCTCAATTTGGTGGCTGGCACCGACGGGGTACCTCGTTTTGCTGAGGTTTTAGTGGATGGATCGGTTATGAAGAGAGCGGTCGCAACCTTGTCAAGACTGCCAATTGATTAGCGGACGGGACGGCCCGTCCGGGGGGGGTAGATGTTTCATCCACCAAGTTTCTGAACGCACCTTTTTGACGTTTGACAGATTACGTTTCGTTGTCTGTGCGATGACGTTTTTTGCTTGTCATTGCAATATTGGTTGGAAAAATGGTCGCTCCGTGTCTTTTTTTTGATGCACGCGGCTGTCGTGTAATTAGTGATTGAAACTTTGAGTTAATGGTAATCCGATACCATCTTGATCGGTGTTTGATATTTTGTTGATAATTGAGTGAAAATTCTCAGAATGAGTGAAAGTTCAAATCTCGCCATTTTGGGTCATGACCGCGAGTAATTTGTTGGTTATGTAGACGGCCTTTTTGTGTCTTTGAACGCCGGTAAATTCCTAAATTCAGTGCTGGACTATTTTACATCCCCGATTGGGTTAGCAAACTGGGATAAAATTCAGTTGGACATTGGAAAAAAGTGCCACGTGTGGGATCTGAAGGTTTGATCCGGGAGTCGACGATACGCGCTGTGGGGCGCCCTTTGGTTATCGTCGAATCTACATGACTTTACATACACCACACAAACCACAGTTACACTTACACCCCACTCAGATACGACGTGACCAGGGACTACGTCACATCACCAGTACCAACGTGATGGTAAGTGTATCTAATAGTTGTTTTCCCTTTGTCAATTGAACAAATATATTTTGATTAGGGCTCCGCGTAATCGCGGACATCGTGAGTCTGTTTGTGCAGTCTCACACACTAACAGTACCTATTTCAAACGAAGTTTGAACCACCACAAATAGAGTTGCTAATTTTAGGATTAGAAGGGCCTTAATTTAGGCGATTGCTATCTTTTTCTCTGTAATAAAACGAGAAAGAGACGGACGTAATTTAGAGCTGTCAAATTTAGTTGGAACTAATATTTCCATACAAATGAAGGGTGCACGTAAAAACATGTCGACTAAAAACACGGTGAGGCGCAAGGCATTGGTGTCGATTCTATTGCGCACAAACTTAACTTAATTTAGGCTATTGCTATCTTTTTTTACTAAAAGGTAGTGCGAGAAAAGGACGGCTATAGCTATGGACTAAGTTAGAGATGTCAAACTAGTTTATGCCTTGCACTTCACCGTGTTTTTAGTCGACATGTTTTTACGTGCACCCTTTTGTATGGAAACATTAGTTCGAACTAAATTTGACAGCTCTAAATTACGTTCGTCTCTTTCTCGTTTTATTACAGAGAAAAAGATAGCATTAGCCTAAATTCAGTTAAGTTTGTGCACAACAGAATCGACACCATAAACTAGTTTGACATCTCTAACTTAGTTCATAGCTAATAGCCGTCCTTTTCTCGCACTGCCTTTTAGTAAAAGATAGCAAACACCTAAACTAAGTTTAGTTTGTGCACAACAGAATCGACACCATGTGTCTGCTTGTGCGTCTGTCACAGCCAAATTGCTCTGAATCTACTGTTCCGATTTAGCACAGTTGTGAATAAAGCGGTCTCCATATTCAAAATTCATTTATACGTATACGGAAGACATCCTTGTCTACGTTTAGGCCCGGATTCCACCAAAGAGGAGACGAAATGAGCGGAGAGGAGATGTGCGAAAACAGACCAATCACATTGGTTGAAATGGCTCTCTTGTGATTGGTCAAATCTTGCACACATCTCTCCGCTCCGCTGCACTCCGCTTTGATAGAGTCCGGGTCTAAACGATTGTGAGACATCTCATCTCCTCTCTGTTCAACCGTTTCAACAAAAGCTAAGCGGAGACCGGAAGACGAGTAGTGTAAATAACGAAATTCTATCGGTGGTTTAAAATAATTCTCCTCTATTTTCTCTTCTGCGCTTCGGTGGAATTCGACCCGACCGGCTGTTATTATTTAGCCACGAGCTACTCGAGGTACTTATTCATATTTATTAGAGCTTTTGTTGCAAGCTTGCAAGCATGAGAATTTTGTATTTCAGTCTGCAAAAGAAATATCGAACAAAAACATAAAAATTACGGCAAGTGACGTAGGTACCCAACCGCTAAACAATGCTTCATAAGTTCATACCGACTAATTTGCATCTGACTTTGACCCGCGCCCGCGTCCTTGTTAAATGGTTATTATTATTTTAAATAATTATAAACATGCTTAAGTCGTGTTTCTTGTTCTTTATGGGGTAATTTCTTATTCCAGGTTTAGTACATCTGAACTCTGGACTGCCAGATCAAAAAACATCTTCGATCTTTGATGAGCTGATGATCTATTACTCTAATTATAATGGTTGTAAAAAATACCCATAACGATGCCGGAAGACACTTGTTCTCCCCACGTTTTTTTTTTGTTCTAGACAATACCTGGGAACCTTGTAGTTACGAAGATATTGGGGAAAGTTCCAACTTTTTTCATCATCATCATTATCATTTCAGCCGAAAGACGTCCACTGCTGGACATAGGCCGTATCGCTAATATCGCTATATTGACCGGTCCCGTGCGACTCGCATCCAGCAGATTCCCGCAACCTTCACCAGGTCATCGGCCCACCTAGTGGGAGGTCTTCTACTTTTTTATTCCGGTTTTTCCCCGACCAAAAAGGGGTGATCAGGGGTGTTATAAGTTTGAGGTGCGAATCTGTGTGTCTGTCTGTGGCATAATAGCTACCTACCGAACGGATTTTTTCGTTTGAAAGTAGTTTAATGCCGGGTACCTTTACTACCTCTGTATAACTTGCCACCGCTTTGTTGAATCATACAAACCAGAAAAACTGAGTAGCACACCTTATAAAAACACTCCGTTTTTGTATAGATTTATTCGAAAGTCATCATTATTTTGGTAAAGAAAATCGTGTCAGCATCAGCAGTCCACAACAAGTGGTTATGCTCAAATGTGCCTCCACGCATGACAGTATGCTTTACGCAAGACGCAAGGTAGGCGGTTCGACGACCGACTTAGGTAATTGAGCTCATTTGGAAAGTTCTCAGCTTGTGTAAGCGCTATTATAGAGCGATTTAGAAAAATAATAATAATAATTTATTTATAAAATAGGGGTTTTTGGCGCGAATTGAGAAAAGGTTAAGGTACCATTACTACATGAATTAAGGATTACTTAGGGCCCTTCTAACCCTAAAATTTGCAACTCTATTTGTGGTGGTTCAAACTTAGTTTGAAATACTGTTAGAATAAAGTTCTAATCAGCTTGCACCACAAAGCGGTTGTTACGTCAGTCACTGCGGCCGAATAGTGCGAAATGAGTGGATTTTTGCGATTTACAAAAAATCTATTGATTGGACTAAAAAAATAAAACACATATGACCTGCTTTATAGTTAGTTCAGGTAGTATGCAAAGTTTCATGATCTAATTTGAAGTACTTTTTAGGGTTCCGTTCCGTACCCAAAGGGTAAAAACGTAACCCTATTACTAAGACTTCGCTGTCCGTCCGTCTGTTCGTCAGTCCGTCTGTCCGTCTGTCTGTCACCAGGCTGTATCTCATGAACCGTGACAGCTAGACAGTTGAAATTTTCACAGATGATGTATTTCTGTTGCCGCTATAACAACAAATACTAAAAACAGAATAAAATTAATATTTAAGGGGGGCTCCCATACAACAAACGTGATTTTTTTGCCGTTTTGTCTAATGTATAGATAATGGTACGAACACTTCGTGCGCGAGTCCGACTCGCACTTGGCCGGTTTTTGAATACCAGCGGTTTATTGTTCGATTTGGAGGTAACTTTGGATTTTTTTTCTATCGAGAAAAGTTTATGCAATCGTGTTTTCGTCACACATAGGACTTAGCATTAATCCTCAACTTTACCATATATTTATTTCAAAATGAATGCTGCAGTATTTTAGGCGTAACAGAGGATCATGCTAAGCCATTTGAGGGATATAGCCCTTAAGTAAAGGTATCGTAGCTGGTAGCGTTCTGTCTACCCCCATGTATATGTAGGTGTGTGTGTATGCCTCTGCTAGGTACGACTTTTATCCACCCTCAGTATTTTTCAATAGTTACGGAATCAAAACTTGGTTACCGAGAAACAGTAGAAGTTGGCAGACCAACAGCCAGATTTAAAAAAGTTTTTTTTTTATATTCTACACATTTTATTTAGACTCTAACTAAAGGTACAAACTACAACTCTAAAATATTATCTTTTATATTTTTATTCCTTTTTTTTTGTATCACTGTTTATCTATACTAATATTATAAAGAGGAAAACTTTGTTTGTTTGTTTGTTTGTTTGTTTGTAATGAATAGGCTCAAAAACTACTGGACCGATTTAAAAAATTCTTTCACCATTCGAAAGCTACATTATCCACGAGTAACATAGGCTATATTTTATTCCCGTACTCCTACGGGAACGGGAACTACGCGGGTGAAACCGCGGGAAGTCCGCTAGTTAATAATATAGTGCATGCAGTGCTCTTCTTTAAGTAATGGGGCACTTGGACGTAAGTATTAAAATGTTTTACTATATATTATGTAATAGTGTATGGTACCCATTGTTGAAGAGCCAAATAAAAAAAATAAAAAATAGTATAAAATTTAGGCGCATTAGTGTTATTTCTTATACAATAATTATACATAATAATTAGTGCTTTTATGTGAACTATAACTAAAATATTAACAGTTGCAAGTAATGATAATGTGGAATTTAAATGTTTGGTAGCAAGGTAGCAACCTGCCCGATCTGGTTTATTTAAACCTGTGTTTCATTCGGGTGTGGTTTCAGGCCATCAGGGAGCGTCCATTAATTACGTGAGTCAACAATTTTGGCGATTTTTCGATCCCCCCCTCCCCCCTTGGTGAGATGTCGTGAGATTTGACTTAACCCCCTCACCTCCCTCTAAATCTCACGTGAGCTTTATCAAAATGCGAACTTTAGTGTAAATACGATAATCTGTGCTTTATTGCGTTGGATTAATTGAAAAAAAAAAATTGCTTCATTATTTTCAATAAGCATTTATTATTAAGTACCTAATTATTGTTGTGTAGGATTTAGCCATAATATTGTTACGTCGTACCCATACCTACAATACAAGTAGCTTCTAATAGTAGGTACCTACAACTAAGTAAGTAGGTGGGTAGTAGTAGGTATGTATCGAATGATGTAGGTACAAATTCGCAAACTACCTATAAAATACATCAGGAAGTTGTCATTGTAATTTCGACCGTACGCCCAGGGCATAAAGTACCTATTTCTTTCCTTTGTACAAAAGTTGTGGAAGTTTCTCGTAGGACAATGACCTAGTATGAATTGTCTAGAAGATTCTGGATCTTTCTCAAACGTTCGGTCGTCATATAAATAGTCGACGTGTTTGCGGGAGGAGGCAGTATCATTTTGGCTACAGTACGGGACGAATCAAAGTGAACTTGTGAGTGCGATATCTAAGCTAATAGTGATCAGTAGTGTACTTGTGATTGAGTTTGAAGTGTTTTGTGATTATTAAAGTTATTCAGTTGCTCGTCGGTAGTAATTAATTTATCCCATACCCAGCTCGTAACAATTTGGTGCCAGAAGTGAGGGATAAATTATGCCAGTTCTACCAAAGGACAACACGGACGGTATCCGTACCAGGAGTCAGCGACAGCAGGACATGGACCAAAGGCGGTTTGGAGACTCTCCGACACAGACACCGGGTGGAGTCCAGCCTACGTCAGTGCCAGTCGCTGGTCCATCCGGAGTTTCTCCAGCATCAGTGGCGCCAGACTTGTCAGCTTTAATGGCGCTGCTGCAGGAGCAGGCTCGCCGTCAAGAGGAGCAGGCTCGGCAGTTACAGGAGCAGTTGCAACGAGATAAGGAGGAGCAGGCTCGCCGTCAAGAGGAGCAGGCTCGCCGTCAAGAGGACCAGGCTCGCCAGTTACAGGAGCAGTTGCAACGAGATAAGGAGGAGCAGGCTCGCTGTCAAGAGGAGCAGGCTCGCCAGTTACAGGAGCAGTTGCAACGAGATAAGGAGGAGCAGGCTCGCCGTCAAGAGGAGCAGGCTCGCCGTCAAGAGGACCAGGCTCGCCGTCAAGAGGACCAGGCTCGCCAGTTACAAGAGCAGTTGCAACGAGATAAAGAGGAGCAGGCTCGCCGTCAAGAAGAACAGATGATCCTCATAAAGGATCTTCATGCAACTTTCGGCAAAGAACTCAAGATTATGAAGGACCAGGTTCACCAGCACGAGAATCGCATCTCAGAGGCCGAAGTTCAGATCACTGGAGTGAAGAAGGCTTTGGGAGAACTGAAGACTGGAGGTGTGACTGTGGCTTCAGTAGTTCCTGCACCTTCAGCGCGGGGCTTTAAGGTGCCTCCATTCGATGGAACATCTTCGTGGTCGGCGTATAAAATTCAATTTGAGGCCGTTATGAAGGCGAATGGATGGACAAAATCTCAAGCCATGACCGCGCTCACTTTGGGCCTCCGAGACCAGGCCCTCAACATTCTTGAAGCGCTTGGCAAGGATGTGACCTATGAACAGCTGCTGGAGGCGTTAGAGTCCAGATACGGCGACGCGCACCTGGAGCACGTATTTCGTGCTAAGTTGAAGGATCGTGTCCAGCGTAGTGCCGAGAACCTGCAGCAGTGGGCTCTGGAAGTTGAAAAGCTGGTTCGGAAAGCATACCAGTCTGCCCCTGCACTGATCGATGGGATTCTGGTACAAGCGTTCGTTGATGGAATACGTGACTTAGAAGTTAGAGCCGCTGTGAGACTTGGGCATCATGAAACATTGAAGGACGCCTTAGCCCATGCTTTAGAAGTAGAGGCAGTGAGGCAAGACCACCGAACGCACCGCGTTAGGGAGGTTGTAGCATCACCTGTACGCGAGCGCCCGCAAGGGTACAGTCCTAGGTGCTACACTTGTGGAGAAAGGGGTCACCTTCGGTCAAGCTGTCCAAAGCGCAACACCCCGCGAGAAGATCAGCAAGGAAGGGTGGCTGAAGTGACTGCCCAGCCACAGCAGGGAAACGAGTAAATGCCAGGACTGGGGGGCGGGTGCTGGCTGGTATTGAAAGAGCCCCGAGAATCTTGATCTCGCAAGCACATGACGGGAACAGCCTGACCATCAGAGGCGAAGTCAACGGAACACCATGCAAACTGACGTTGGATACTGGAGCTTCTTACACGGTCGTTAACTCTCACCTAGCAAGTCGGTTTCTTGGGGACTACTTTGATAACCATGACCGTATACGATTACTAACAGCTACCGGTCAGCACATAACCGTCCGAGGCAAGAAGGAGGTGGAGTTAAAATTGGGTGACAGATTTTACAAGCACAATGTCATCGTGGCCGACATAGTGGACGATTGCATCTTGGGCTTGGATTTTATGCGGAAATATCGTTGTGAAATCGACGTTGATCAAGGAGTATTGAAATGTGGTTCAGAGGAAGTCTTCATGGAAGGTGCACCATCAGGGAAAGTGTACTGCTTGAAGGAGATTGTTCTTCCTCGCAGATCGGAAACGATTGTGCCAATTAGTTTACCACGGAATTCTGGACAAAAAGATCGAAGTGTTCTGATAGAAAGGGTGAACAATGACTTTCCATGGAAGATGGCACGTACTCTGGTCAAGGCCAAAAACGTCTCGGCAGTACGCATACTGAATCCAAGTGACAAGGAGCAAGTGATTAAGAAGGGCACCTTAATCGGCACTTGCGAGGAAGTAGCTTGGATGCGTCAATTGCAAAATCTGCCTACCGGAAATAAAATTCGTAGTACAAAGTTTGACGTGTCAACACTTTTGGAAAACTGCGATTTATCTAAAGAAGAAATGGACAAGGCTAAGAAGATGTTACTTCAGTATGCCGACATTTTCTCTTCAAATGATGCTGACATAGGGAGAACTGGACTAGTTCAGCATAAGATTAATACGGGTAACGAGTTACCAATCCGTCAGCGACCAAGAAGACTGCCAGTTGCACGTGAAAAAGAGGTGGAAACCATGATGGAGGGAATGATGAAGGATGGTGTTATAGAGCCTTCATCGAGTCCATGGTGTTCTCCTGTGGTCCTGGTAAAGAAAAAGGACGGCAGTATGCGCTTCTGTGTGGACTATCGACGACTGAACGATGTCACGAAAAAGGACAGCTATCCGCTGCCTAGGATCGATGACACACTGGATACGCTGACTGGTATGAAGTGGTTTACCACACTTGACCTGAAAAGTGGCTACTGGCAAGTAGAAATAGACCCCAAGGATAAGGAAAAAACTGCATTCTCAACAGGGAAGGGATTGTGGCAGTTTAAAGTTATGCCATTCGGATTGTGCAATGCTCCTGCAACGTTTGAAAGGCTGATGGAGCAAGTACTCGCCGGATTGATTGGAGACGCATGTCTTGTCTATCTAGACGACATAATCATCGTGGGCCGTACATTTGAAGATCATCTTAAAAACCTCAACCAAGTGCTGTCGAAAATCCAAACAGCAAATCTTAAGTTAAGTCCGAAAAAGTGCTCGTTTTTCAGAAATCAAGTGAACTTCTTAGGACACATAGTTTCGGGGGAAGGTGTTCAAACAGACCCAGAAAAAGTAATCGCCGTCAAGGATTGGCCAGTTCCGAAAGACAAGACACAGGTCAGAGCATTTCTGGGTTTGTGCTCCTACTATCGAAGGTTTGTCAAGAATTTTGCCGACATTGCAAAACCTCTGCACAAACTCACTGAGGAAAAGCGGCAATTCTGTTGGGACGAGAACTGCGACGTTGCATTTCAGGAATTAAAGAAACGTCTGTGCAATACGCCTATCTTGGGATATCCTGACACAGAAAATGACTTCATAGTTGACACAGATGCAAGTAATACTGGAATTGGGGGCGTGCTGTCTCAACGGAAAGGAAACCAAGAGGTTGTGATAGCTTACTTCAGCAAGTCTTTATCCAAACCATAAAGAAATTACTGCGTTACAAGACGGGAACTACTCGCCGTAGTAAAGACATTGCAGCACTTCAGTAAATATTTGTTGGGACGTAAATTCCAATTAAGAACTGACCATGCTGCATTGAAGTGGCTATTACAGTTCAAGAATCCAGAAGGGCAAGTGGCGAGATGGATTGAGCTATTGCAAGAGTTTGACTTCGTAACTGAACATCGCAGTGGAAGAACTCACGGTAACGCAGACGCCTTGTCGAGAAGACCTTGTCCTGAAGACTGTAAGCACTGTGCCAGGCAAGAGACTAAGGAAGTAGTGCCCGTGAGGATGCTTAGAATGGATCTCAGCGATGAATGGAAAGAAACCCTACAGCAGGCTCAGCAAAATGACTCGGACATCAAACCGATCTTCGAGTGGATCAAAGCTGGTGCTCCTAAACCCAAGTGGAGTGATGTGGCTGCGATGAGTTCCATCACGAAGAGTTATTGGGCGCAATGGAACAGCTTGGTGATCCAGGATGGAGTCTTGTGCCGTAAATGGGAAAACGCTCGAGGGGACAGCTGTCATCTACAAATGGTTGTCCCTAAAGCTAAGGTACCGGATGTTTTACGGCTGTACCATGATGGATGTTCGGGAGGACATATGGGGGTAAAAAGGACTTTACTAAAAATTCGAGAACGCTTTTACTGGATCCACTGTCGAGATGATGTGGAGGACTGGTGTCGCAAATGTACCAGTTGTGCGGCCGTGAAAGGACCCCAAACACGCAGCAGAGGAGCATTAAAAGTGTACAACGTTGGAGCCCCTTGGGAACGGATAGCACTAGACGTTGCGGGACCATTTCCAGAAAGTGAGAGCGGAAACAAGTACTTCTTGGTGGTCATGGATTACTTCACAAAGTGGCCAGAAGTCTTCGCCATTCCTAATCAAGAAGCTACAACTGTCGCAGATAAATTGGTTCAGGAAGTCTTCTGTCGTTTTGGAGTACCCTTAGAAATACACAGCGATCAAGGAAGGAATTTCGAATCGCAAGTATTTCAGGAGACTTGTCGATTAATGGGTACCCACAAAACCAGAACCACCTCTTACCACCCACAATCTGATGGAATGGTGGAACGATTCAACCAAACGTTGGAAAGATATCTGGCAAAAGTCGTGGAAAGCAGACAAAGGGATTGGGACAAGCACATACAGCCGTTTCTTCTGTCCTACCGCAGCGCAGTCCACGAAAGTACGACTGTGACGCCCGCCTTCGCGAACTTTGGAAGGGAATTACGGTTGCCTGCAGATTTAATCACTGGAACTCCCCCTGATGCTCCACGCAGTGTAACAGATTACGCAAATGACTTGCGTAACAAGTTGAATGATGTTTATGAGCATATTAGACAATCCGGCCAACAGATGTCTGAGAAGATGAAGACCCGTTATGACCGGAAGGCAAATAGTAGGGGTTTCGACGAGAGTTCACTGGTGTGGTTGCATAACCCAGTACGGAGCAAAGGAAAGTCTCCGAAATTACAAGCAAACTGGGATGGACCATACCGAGTCGTGACTAGGATCAACGATGTCACCTACCGAATACAGAAGGGTCCACGAGGTGCGCCTAAGATTGTCCATGTAGACCGATTGGCGCGATACTACGGGCCTAATGATGCTCGGGACGAGCATGTCTAAGGAGGGAGCAGTGTTACGTCGTACCCATACCTACAATACAAGTAGCTTCTAATAGTAGGTACCTACAACTAAGTAAGTAGGTGGGTAGTAGTAGGTATGTATCGAATGATGTAGGTACAAATTCGCAAACTACCTATAAAATACATCAGGAAGTTGTCATTGTAATTTCGACCGTACGCCCAGGGCATAAAGTACCTATTTCTTTCCTTTGTACAAAAGTTGTGGAAGTTTCTCGTAGGACAATGACCTAGTATGAATTGTCTAGAAGATTCTGGATCTTTCTCAAACGTTCGGTCGTCATATAAATAGTCGACGTGTTTGCGGGAGGAGGCAGTATCATTTTGGCTACAGTACGGGACGAATCAAAGTGAACTTGTGAGTGCGATATCTAAGCGAATAGTGATCAGTAGTGTACTTGTGATTGAGTTTGAAGTGTTTTGTGATTATTAAAGTTATTCAGTTGCTCGTCGGTAGTAATTAATTTATCCCATACCCAGCTCGTAACAATATCTTAGTGGAGAAACATGTTTTCTTAATTAATGGGATGAAATTGAATGACCGCCAAAAAAACAATCGTTACCCTAAACAGCCTCATCCAAAAAAAATATAATATGTACAAATAAATGAAACCTGTACCAAAATGTTCTAAAACTTTTCATAACCCAAAAAGGCCACGCGTGCACCAAATTTTAACTAGCAAAGTTTTGTGTCATTACTACCCAAATACATATACCTATCACTACGTTTGCCATAAAATGTATGTGTTATAGGCAATGTGTACAATGCAGGCATTCTATACAATACCTAGGAAATGTATAGAATGCCGGGGTCGTTTAGGCAATGTATGAAATGATGTTCAATGTTTAAACTTTTTTACACTTTACCTAGGAAATGTATAAAATACCTAGGCATTGTATAGAATGCCAGTTGAAGCACAGGCAATGTGTATAATGAACGACCACGAGAAGGAGACACGTGTGTGCGTAAGTGGTATAGGATACTACTAGGACGTGGGGCACCCCGACGTTAGGTTAGTTAGGTTCCTTTAAACCCTGCAGACAGAAATAAGAGCCCCGCGTAGCGGGGCTCCGTCGATTTCGCTTTTTAGGCAAATATAAAGTGTCCCCCGTCCCTTCTAAATTTGGGTTGGCTTTAGTATTGTTTGGCAGGAGAAGGGAATTTAGAACTTCATTTATATTTTTTGGGTAAACAATAATTTTTGTATATTAATTTACTTTATTAGGATAAAATTGTGTAACATATTTGGATGAAATTTTTAAATAAAATGCGAGTACATATTTGGTGCATGCGTGGTCTTTTTGGGTAGCTCAGCGATTATTCTGAAGATACTTGCCTTTTTTAGGTTAGCAGACTTTACGTTTTTTGGTGATAATTTCATATTAAAATGGGGATTAAATTCTGGTAAGTACTTACGATTTTTTGGGCGTTATATTTCATTATATCTGGTGATTGCTTAAACCTAAGCCTTAATTAATTACCTAGTTTACACGCAATTTTTCAGTTTCTTGCGGGAAAAAAATTACATAACATTTGCCGAGACCACGTGAGATTTGGTGACGTTCGGATCGACCCCTTCCCCCCCCTAAACGCCTCACGTAATTAACAGACGCCCCATAACTAATGAATTGATGAATCACATTATAATGATGATGGTGAATCAAAACTTTATGCAGACGCAGGTAGTAAAATAACCTGATATTAAATTCTTGACATTTTACATACTTTAAGGTTTCCATTCAAGGTAAACAAGTTGTAATTTGTTTGATACGTACAACCTGTTACATGGATCCCCAGGCAGCAGACTGTGAGCAGACATGGCGCAAATATCATCATTTTTTTTGTCTTTCACTTAACTCAGGTTCTCAGATGAATTATAAAATTAAGGGGGTAAAATATAATGACCACCAAAAATAACTTTGTGACCACTAACATCTATTCTATCACCTAAAATATCAATTGATCACCAAATTTAGTAAATTGAACACCAAATTTTAATGAGGTGGTTGATGACAAACTAGTTTTGCCTAGGCCGACTTGCGGCACCCTGACATGGATAGATTAGGTTAGAAGGGAAACCATTCAGGAGTAGGAGCCCCCGGGTCTCCCTCGACTCGGATGCAAGAGCATAACAGTTTAATTTCTGGTGGTCATAAATAAATTTTTGGTTCTAATTTTACGATAAAATGGGGATTAATTTTGGTGATCATTTACTAATTTTGGCAATCAAACAAAAGTGATTTTTTTGCCGTTACATTTTGCTAAATCTGGTGGTTCGTTAATTGTATGCCTAAAATTAACTAAGTACTAATACAATTGAAGTAGGTAATTAAGAATTAAGTAATTACGAATTAAGTAAAACCAAAACCCCAGATTAGTAGGTACCTACCTACCTACAAAAAATGCATAATTAACACTTTTTTTTATCAGAATAGCATTTTACACAACTAAAATACCACCTCAGACCAAAAAAAAAGTTGTGACGGAACTCTGCGAACAGCAAAGTGAGGTCCGTCAAATTACGTCTCGCCGTGTACACTCAGACCAAAAAAAAAGTTGTGACGGAACTCTGCGAACAGCAAAGTGAGGCCCGTCAAATTACGTCTCGCCGTGTACACCCGACCAAAAAAAAAGTTGTGACGGAACTCTGCGAACAGCAAAGTGAGGTCCGTCAAATTACGTCTCGCCGTGTACACTCAGACCTAAAAAAAAGTTGTGATGGAACTCTGCGAACAGCAAAGTGAGGCCGGTTTCGTAAACATGTTGTGCATTTAAAGACACGTAGTTTAATTTTATTTTGATGTAAATGTGTGCGTGTGAGCTTTTTTTTTCGTATGGGAAATCATCAAATGACTCCTCCCACTCTGGGCGGAGCAGGAGGGAGTGTCAGACTTTTACTGACTAAAACCCATCCATGTTCCTTCATCGCCCTTTGTGTTCCGGAGCCACGGTATCTCTTTCGAACAGTCCCGCAGGCCCCGCAACCTCACTTTATTATTCGCAGCGCTATATTATGTCTTGGTTTTTTACTTGGTCTGAGAATACCACAGGTAAAGGAAAACCCCAACAATGTATAGGTGTGGATCTGTTTTGTATAAATAACCACTATTATTAGCATTGAGTTATAATTATGTATAGTACCTACCTCAAAAATGTCATTGGAAAGTTATTTTGATCTTGATTCACATAATATTGTTAAACAAATTCGAATAAAGCGTGTTTTAAAAAGAGATTCCCAGTGCGGTTCTACGACCTCAAGTGAACTTTAAACTCTATACAGGGTGCGTAAAAAAATAAAGAATAAAAGTTGAACATCGTTAAACAACAACTATCCATCCCATCTATCATTGTTTACTACAACACATAGGATGGCAAAACATACTTTTTGACACACTCTACACTCTGTAGACTGATCATAATCTGCCTGGCCTCTTCCCAATTATGCATGCGAACTCTACCCGAATGAATGTGTATAAAGATGCAAAAAGGCTCTGTAAAATACTGCTTAATGATATAATACGACAATTATTCTCCCTTTGCCACTGATACATAATTAAAAAAAAAAACAAACATGTGATTATTCAACTTTTTTTGTCTTGTTACGTCTTCGATCAATAATAGAACGTTACGTACTAATTTTTACATGGATTTTTATGAAAGCAAAATCGATATGTACATACCTACATCGTATTTTGTCGCGTCGTAACTGCGAAACACACCATGCATAGATCAGCGTCACTTAAGCTCGATTCTGTTTTTAAATTAGATACTTACTATTTACATGTATAGTACCTTCCTATGACTAAGGCTTGTTTGTTATGTACCTAGAATATAACATTAGAATGCTAATGTTGTGGAAAACATTTTACATTACGCCGCGCCGGCTAATAAAATCACAGCTAAGGTTACCTGTTTATTTACCTACATCACAAACTTGTATTCTTGTCATTGATTAGACCTCAATGAAAAGTGAGTAGATACTTTTAATTTGTCTTTCAAAGATTATTGTTGACCATTCTGGCATCGTGATGCTACAATAAAAAAATTACAGAACATTCCGCAACCTTGTTGATTGCAATACAATTAAAAATAAAACACGCCTTCGAATAAAATAAAAAAAAACAAACGCACGTAGGTATCCAAAAGTACCGGTCCCGCGCAAATGTAGATCAACTTTGACAGATGAAACTCCCTCCAAAAGATTAAAAACAACTTTTGTTTATAAATCACAGACGTTTGCGCGCGTGCATACAGCCGCGGGTTTCGGACACAACTAAATATTATGTGAGCGGCTGTCTTGATCATTACATTATAATTTTTAGGTAGACCGTGTACATTCGTTGACCTTTGTCCAAGCACGAGCGCGTCATAAATAAGTAGGTAATCATATTTCGATTCCGGCCGGTGCGCGGGGATCCGGTTTTAGAAGCGAATTCAAAACATTGTGCTGCCGGTAGTAGACAAAACTTAGTTATCAGTGTTTTATCACGATCATAGGTTATACAGACTGAATAATCTTAAGCTGAGAGCGATTTGATTTGATTTGATTTGATATAAAACCAGATTTTTGTACATTTACTGACATGGAAAAAAGATAGTGCCATGAACCTCTATTATGATAGAGGTTCCAAAGTACAAGTAGAAAAAATCTTGCAAAGTTATGTAAGTAAGTGTGCACATGACATGTTCCAGTTTTAACTTTGCAATCTAATTTCTAAAACGCACCCTGTATACAAATATTTTAAGTCCACAGGATAGTCTGACAAAAACGTTAACTTTAGTCTGTAAAGGAAACCAGTTTTGTAGGAATTTCTCGTACGCTGTGAGGTCTAGGGTTTGAACTCTACGCTGAAAATGTACCTGGATATATAGGGTTTAAAAGACCTCATCACGAAGCCGTCAACCAAGCATTCTGTACATCAAACTAAGTAACTTTACGCAAAAATTATTGCTGGGAAATGACTTTTTTGGGGTGAAAAATCATGTTTTGTGGTAGAAGAACTCAATGTAACGCACTCAAAACGTGCTGATGGATGGATTGAATAGTACGAGGGTCGTGAAGGTGTTAAAAGTAAAAATCTAACATTAAAAACTTGTACTTATTAAAAAAAAAACTTGTCAAAAAGTTGGAACTTTGACCCCCAATATCTCCGTAACTAGAAGTTCCCAGGGTATGGTGTAGAACAAAAAAATGAGCGCAATGACGGGGAGAACAAGCGCCTTTCGGCTTCGTTAAGAGGTGTTTTACACCCTTTATATTCTACGCACGAGTTCTCTAATCCTCTTGTAATAATACGGTTCATAGGTTTGGCATAACATTAGCTGCTTATTTGCTGCGATTAATGGCATAATATTGTATGTACCTATTTATCGTGAGATGAGAACCTTGAAGTTTAAACTATTGTGATGCAAAGAAATAAGAATAGGTAGGTACACTATGTACATAGTGGAATTTGAAAATAAAAACACATCGTGGAGACATGTGACGGGGAGCCAATATAATCTTTGCTCCAGCCAGGGCCACGGACAGCTAAGTTCACTGATTTCAAGATAAACGTGGAGATTTTTCATACAAGATGTTCATTATTGGTCAATTTTGATAGGTCGTGCGATGATGATAGGTGGCATTCCAGAGGGCCCAGTAGCAAACCATGGATATGGATTCGTGTCCGGTTAGTCACTCGTCTTCACTAATTAAAGATACCTACATAAAATAACAACATATGGACAAATTACTGACGCTGCTCAAAAAGCCGCAAACTTAAAGTGAGCCTAGAGCCTGGGCTGGCCACGTCTGCCTCATGCGAAATAAGCTGTAGTTCGAAATAACTACTCTCTGGAGCCCACAGCCAGAAGGTGTCGCGGTAGACCTTGAAGACATAACGGGGCGAGCTGGAGAAAACCAACGACATCACATTTGCCCTGGATGGAAAAAAAAATGGAAGTTATGGGGATAGGGCTTTGGCCTTTGCATATCTTAACTGCTTACTATTGCAGGGAATACAGGCGTGATGTTATGCTTCGTTTTTTTTTTGCTTATTTTTCATACCGACTGCAGACAACAAACGATTCACCCGCGCAATAGTAGAAAGTCGAATGTAACATAGGTAAATGACCGCATAAAAGCATCGGCCTTAGTCCGGAACAATATTCCACGCAGATGACGGATAAGCACAACAATTTGCAATTTAGACCAGATTATAATTAATTTATTATACTTTCCTAGCAAGTAATTAAGATTCTCTTGCTAAGTGTTTTATTTAATAAAAAGATTATCGTGATGTGTGCCATGCACAAAATGTTGGAAAGCTAATTTATAAAGGCACTCACTGAAAGAGTTTGGTACAGAACTTCAACTTAGCAAACTCCTTGATTTTTTTTAGTTTACATTCTTCGTAAACGGTAAAAATCAGCTGTCATGTTCAAAAATGACATTTATTTGACAAATGACAGCAAAACAACAATAATATCAACAATCGCCAAGTTGTTTATTGAAATCTTTGTCCCAATTTCTAAAATATAGAATGTATCAATTAAAATTAGAAAGAACGTAGATGTATGACTAATGAATATCAAAAATAATTATCTGAAGTATATTAATATTGGAATTATTGTCATAAAACGAAGTTGGAACTGCTCAACTTCAAACATAAAATACGATCGCAATTTATCAAAGTCCACAAGAAATATCTATGATGAAGTTTATCGTTAGAAAGTTTCTGCATATTACACCTTTCACATCTCCGCCGATTCCGTGCCGTGTACACTACGCTAGCGTCAGCGGAATTTGAAACTGGAACTGAATTCTACCAGCGTAAAGCTCAAAAACTCAGTGAATTTGAATAAAATTAACATAAATGTATCGGTGGTAGTGTTAAACAAGCGATGAGCATTACAAAAAGCGACAAAACAGCAAATATCGAGGTGAGAATCATACTTTTGTTTTAATTAAATAATGTAAGAAAAATAGAATGTATATAAGCTCATGTATGCAAAAAAAACAAACTTGCAGAATGCACACATAGCCTAAGTTTTGTCCTTGCACTTGCATAGGGCAATGATCTTTACTCCTTACAACCTGTTTTAGCGGGAAGGTTGCATATCTAGCTTGTACCTCTTTACTTTTGTAAGTTATTTTGTTTGAGACAATGGATAGAAGCATTTTAATACAAGTCAGGTCATGAATAAGCAAATTATAGTAATGGAATGAGTATTATTCATTATTATCTGTGGTATATTAATCAGTATTAGTTCTGTATTTATCGGAGAGTGGTGTGTCATTATTTAATTGTTTTTGTTAAAGGTAGGTGTATAAATATATTCTGCCGTATCTTATTTAATTGTTTTGAGGTCAGTGGTTACTTATTTGAATGTTTAATCTCTTGATGATTATAGAGTAAAATTATAACATTATTTGTAAATAGTTGTTACGGAATTAAATTTAAAATCCTCCTGTCATGTATGGCAATCAATAAAATAAATATATACATATTAATATATATATTGTGTGGTAATGAATATTAGATAATGTCAATAAATTATATCTGTACCTACACATAAGTACTGCTCTTCAGTGTAAAGAATAATACTTTTTTTTGTGATCTACCTACATTGGTATTTTTTAATTCTTTTAGAAAAACTTTTATAAATTAAGATAGGTATTTTTGCTATACATAGTTTCAACCTACAGTTATAGATAATACAGTTTCATTACTTACTACTATACTATACTTCCTTAAGATTGATTAATAACTCGATGACTAATTAAAATATCTCGTCTTTTATTTAAAAATAAATACATTGGATTATTTAGAATTTCCAGATAGATAACTTATCTTTGCAATGCATTAATCTCTCTTAACTTACAGTCAATTTACTGTATTTATTGCATAATATGATAAAAACCACACCTGGTGTACTTTTATTACCGATTCCTTGAAACGGCATTTTAATCTTTATGTATTTACTGCTTGATATTATTTAAAAAGTAATACTGAAGTATTTAATATTTTTTTCGACTTCCTAATATTTGTTATTCCATTCCAACAGCATCAGAAAAACAAACCCAGAAAGATATTCTTCGGGATGGTTTCCAATATGATCAAGCACGTGTTCCTGATCTTCCGTACCTACCTGGACCTCTTCATCGACCTGGTCTACGGATACTTCTGGGAAGGCAAGCGGAAGGCCATACCGGACTTGGAGAAGAAACATGCTATTCTTACGGAGAGTGCGGTGACTTTGGCTGCGAAGATCAGGAATAAGGAGTTGAAGTCTGAGGATTTGGTTAAGGCTTGCATTGAGAGGATTAAGCAAGTAAGTGTTGGGAATTCGTTTTAATAGCCCCTATCACTAACATTAGGCAACACTTAATTGGATGCCTAAAAAAACTGCAGTGATGTATTTTCAACTTTAGGTTCAGCACCAACAGTTATAATTGGAACACCAACAGTGCAATAATGTTTAGGTATTCATTTGTGTGTCACCTAGTGCTATCGACAAGCGTTAATAATGCCTCATTAAGAATAAATATAAATTATTTGCGCAGTAGTAGGTATTATTTCTCATATATTGTATAATTAGTGCTTTTATGTAAACTATAATAACTATAATATATTTCAATATTTTTCATTGGTCTTGTTATCTTGTAGTTGCAAAGGCAAATAATGAATGTTTTATTGGAGAATTATAAGTAGTTAGTAATCTCAATTTGTGAAGAGTTTATCCAATGTTTCGAGTTAACATTCACCTTTATCTGACAGTGAAAATGTTATCATTTTATTCATATAATTAAGATAAGTATCATTTAATCAATAAAGGTATGCTTTTATTGATTTAACGATATTTATCTTAACTATCTGTACATAATAATAAAACAGTAACGAAAGAAAAACTGTACATTGAGAATTTTCGAGATAACATAAGAGGCTTTTGTTAGAAAAACGTAACTGATGACAAAAAGTGACTTAGTAGAATTTTTGTCTGTTTGTCTGTGTGTATGGTACGGCTTCACGCCAAAACTACTGGATAGATTGAATTGAAATTCAGCAAAAATGTTGTTTGTAAACCAAGGAAGGCTTTAGGCTACATATTATCACGCCGTATGTTATGGGAGGTAAGTAATATTGATTTTAAAAGGTTTTTGTTCGTAATTGAATGCACAAAATAACATGTTATAAGCTATATTATGTGACGCAGACGAAGTTGCGCGGGTCAGCTAGTATCAATTAAATTAACTATATCAGTTATAAAACATTCTTGTGGTAGAAGCAAGCGACATGTGCGTATAGGGAACGTGCAGGAACTATAGGTGGCAGCACTAATCGACAAAAGAGACACTATGCGGAATTGCGGACAGAAAAGGAAACTTATCACTTCTCATCTTGCTTTCAATTTACTTGGACAAAATTGTCTCTTCAATTATATTATTTTTGAATATGTTAAAAGGTATAAAATATGAGTTCCGGTTTATCAATAACGATCGTCAGCGTAATATAAAAGTTTAATAATATGAATTTTATATCTTTCGTTTACTTTCTGATGAATATTGTGGTGTATGAAGACATGGTGGCTGGCATAACTAAGATAGCTTTCTTATTTTCAACACATGTTATAATGGAAGGGAATCCTTTATCAGCGAGAACAGTATCTCCAGGCTCTAATAAATCAATTAGTTCACAATCATTTGATGAAGCAATCAATAAAATGCAGTCCGTAGCATTTAGATACAAAAGTTAAAAAACCAAAGGAGTGCAGCCAACTAAAAACATTATTGTGGGTATAACCATGTTTATATTCTGAGTACATGTGGAGTCTTTGATTAACTGTTGAGGGATATTCGGTGTGAACTTTAGTGCGGTCTAGTAGAACACGTGTATGGTGAAGTATAAAAGGTTCTGGTATGTTTGCTTGCATGGACGGTTGATTTTGAGGGCCTTTTCAATGCATAGTGTAACAAAAACAAGTTGTTTTCAAATATTTTTCTTTACTGCGTTTATCCATTTTTTGCGATTTTCACCAAAACATGGTATGATAGTAGTATTCTTTGGAAAGTAATAGAATTTTACACTAATTGATTTATTTTCATTTTTGTGGATGTATTGGTACCTACATCTAGAAATGCAACATATGCATTATAATTAGTTACCTAATTAATTTTCACTATAAAATTAATTCTGTTTACTTGTTAGAAAAGTCTATGTCAAGCATTAATAGAGCACAAGATTCGGATTGGCGACGCCAGTTGGCAGCACCGTCGTTGTGCACGTTCGATCCCTATAGTAGTCGCGTTGTCGGCTTGTTGCCATTGCTAGCTAAGTATTCCTTCGGCTACCCATGATCATAAATACGTATATAACATCACACCTGTATTACGCCGAAGGGATAGGCAGAAGAGTATCATAGTACACCCACTGCTAGCTAAATGTTTACGGTTCATGTAATAGGGGCGAACCTATTGCCATCAAATGAGCACAAATCCGGACTCTGTGGCGGCTACTGAGAAATTCGTTTTGGGAAAACCCAATATAAAATGCCCGACCCGGGAATCGAACCCAGGACCCCATGCACAGTATAATAGTCGCGCTTGCGGCCACTCGACCAATGAGGCAGTAATATGTGATGTTTGCCAACAAAATACTACTGATGCTTCGGGTTTTCGGATGTCTCCTCTAAAATAAGTCTACGGCCACGGCGCGGTCAGCCAGTTAGCAGTCTTACTGCTGCCAGTCTGACTGATACGGCCTAACTAACTCTTATACAGTTACAGCACAGCAGAGCATGTCAACATGAGAGTGTTCTGGGATAAGAATGATAACATCACTATTTGTTGTCACTAGGTGAATCCGATAATAAACGCAGTCACCGACGAGAGGTACGAGGGGGCCCTGAAAGATGCTCGTGAGGTCGACAAACAGATTGAAAGCGGACTCACCGATGACTACTTCCAGAAGAAACCGTTCTTGGGTAAGGAGTACCTAAATATACTACTTCCAGCATATATATTATGACTGGCAATAGACTCGTATTACAGAGTGTAAAACACCTGTTAACGAAGCCGTAAGACACTTGTTCTCCTCGTCATTGCGATTTTTTTTTTTGTTCTACACAATACTTGGGAACCTTCCAGTTACGGAGATATTGGGGGTCAAAGTTCCAACTTTTTGACAAGTTTTTTTTTTTTTTTAATGCAAGTTTTTAATGTAAGATTTTTACTTTAAACACCTCCACGACCCCCGTACTGTTCCATCCATCCATCAGCACAATGTTTTGAGTGTGTTACATTGAGTTCTACCACAAAACATGATTTTTCAACAAAAAAAAAGTCGTTTCCCAGCAATAAGTTTTGCGTAAAGTTACTTAGTTTGATGTACAGAATGCTTGGTTGACAGCTTCGTGATGAGGTCTTCTACACCCTGTATGTATACCCAATTTTTGGCACTTCCCTGCTCATCATACTTTAGGAGAAAACGTGATACTAAGTTACTTTTATTACTACTCAATCTACTCAGGGACACCCACGTATTGTATAATAATCACTTGTTAAGGTGAAGGAAAATATCGTGTGGAAATTTTTTTTTTTTTTTCGAATGGGAAATCAAATGTCTTCTCCCGCTCTGGGCGGAGCAGGAGGGAGTGTCAGACTTTTACTGACTTAAACCCATCCATGTTCCTTCATCGCCCTTTGTGTTCCGGGGCCACGGTATCTCTTTCGAACAGTCCCGTAACCCCGGAAACCAGACGGAAACCAGCATGCCTGAGTGATATTTCTCGACGGCATGTTAAGCCAAGTCAGGGGCCCATGGGTGGCCAGGTTAGACGACAGTAACCACGCTAAAAAAAGAAAGAAAAATATTGCATTGGCATTGTTATTGAGGGATTGATACATCAGCATAGTAGAACTTTCCTATTATGAATGCTAGGCAAGTAGATTAGAAATCGCAGCATGGCTTGTTCACTTACTAAAACATGACAGTATTTTTGCCATAACGCCTCAGGCGCCGCATCTAAAAAAGAGGGAAAGTGACATAAGCGCCTTGCGGTATCGCCGATGGGGCATTACGAATTTAAGTAGTTTTAAAGCACCACCGCACCGAGGTAACTGTGACAGTTGACAAATTTTCAACCTTAAAACGTAGAGAATAAGGGTGAAAGTGGCAGACCTTCAGTGAAATCAGTAGTACAAGACACATCAACATTTCTTCAGGTGCACATGTCTAAGGTAATGTTGGCTAGCGGGTAGTCACCGGGCGTCGAAGCTATGTCGCACATAACCTACTATACAGGGTGTTAAAAAGACCTCATCACGAAGCCGTCAACCAAGCATTCTGTGCATCAAACTAAGTAACTTTACGCAAAACTTATTGCTGGGAAACGACTTTTTTTTTGGGGTGAAAAATCATGTTTTGTGGTAGAACTCAAAAAATTGTGCTGATGGATGGATTTAATAATAGGAAGCGGGTTGTGGAGGTGTCTAAAGAAAAAATCTTACATTAAAACTTGTATTTAAAAAATACTTGTCAAAAAGTTGTAACTTTGACCCCCAATATCTCCGTAACTAGGAACCTTCCCGGGTATGGTGTAGAACAAAAAAATGATCGCAATGACGAGGAAAACAAGTGCTTTTCGGCTTCGTTATGAGGTGTTTTACACCCTTTATATGAACCTCGCAACATATTTTATTTTTTCAACTAAACACTTCCCGAAGGCAGAGGTGTACCTAATAGTCCACCCACATTTCTCCAGTTATGTTTCAGTTCCGTGGAATAGGGAGCGCGCCTAATGCCGTCAATCAGGCACATATCCAAACTCTGATTTTTTATTTTTATTTTTCCCCACACTAGGAATTTCTCCTGTATCGTGAGCCATTTCACGTTTTCGCGCAAATTTCTAAGACTTTAGTCGCCTAAATTACCATCTTAGAGAACATCCTGGCATTTTTGAATACATGTTAAAAATAGATCAGTTTTTCTTATTGACTCTTAATTAACACATTTACAAAAAAACTTATTTGTTTACTATGTAGTGATTAATCTCCCACAACTAGTTTACTAAAAAATCTTCGCAGAGTCAATTTCAGACTCCTAATTCTATCATAAATATTTATAAATTTCACTCAAAAAAATACACAAAGCATCAGACATATACTTTTGTCAACAGATAATTTTCTAGAATATCGATAATTAATAACATTAATTAGTAAAAAAATAAAGTCTTAGGTCAATTTTTACGTTTTATATTGCTATTTTATCGTGATTTTTTGGTTTGAATAAAGCGTAATTACATTGAAAAAAAAATGTAAAAATAAACTATGTGCTTTTACTAAACTAATTCCAAAGTTTTCATCACTCTAAATTAGAATAAATTACGACGCATAAGCGAGCACGGATTAGTACGGCCCGAGCGCCCATCGGCGAAGGACCTGTGCCATTTTTTTCCGCGTCCCGATTTTCGAGCGTATCTATCGTAAACGCATTGTTATACTACGACTACAACATTTTGATTCTCTTTGTATTTTTTTCATTAGGTTGGAATTTTGTTTATTATCAAGTAAAGTATTATTTTAGTAGTTTGTAAATGAATTGTTATATTTCTGTTTTATTAGTTTTAGCAATGGGGCGTAAGGGTTGTATTATCATTGTGTCAATATAAGGAAAAAAAAGAAACAGAAGCGAGGTGGATATTATTTTTATTTGCAATTCATATACATAGTTATCGATCACGTAAGGTACCCCGCGAAATTCAAATTTTCTAACGACTATTTTATTGATGAGTTGATTATAACTCCGCAAATCCATTATTTGCTACGATAGCGAATCATATTTTGTTCAACATACAACCTGACACTGACATATAAATTTCCTTTT
Source organism: Xestia xanthographa (assembly GCA_905147715.2). Lineage (NCBI taxonomy): Eukaryota > Metazoa > Arthropoda > Insecta > Lepidoptera > Noctuidae > Xestia > Xestia xanthographa. The sequence goes on along the minus strand of LR990660.1, from coordinate 5,319,238 downwards.
CTTAACATATAATTATATCGACATGGAATACAGAACCGTAATTACAATTTGAAGGGTTCGAAGACACTTAACACTCCTTTAGAAATATTTGGGGTCCGAAATTTGATAGCTATTTTGTTTTCATTTTAGAATGAGAAATCGCGTGAAAACAGAGGATAGTACTTTTAGAAGAGACGCCGTGCAGGGTACTAGTGGAAAGTGATTTAATAAAATTGATTGTTTTAGTTACAACTAGCTGTGCCCGCGGCTTCGCTCACGGCAGCGTGTATTCTTTTGGCATTATCAGGAAACATTACATGAGAACGTGAAGTCGTAGTATATTCCTGACATCTTCTACAAAACAACATACTAATAAACTGACTTACTGGTGCCGATTCCCTTGTTCACAAACTAAATTAAATTTAAGTTGAATGCATCTTTTTCTTTCTATTTCATTATGAAAAGAACAGAAGATAAATATTAGTTTAATCCTGTCAAATTAGTCAGCACCTGACGTAATTTGATGTAATTTTAGTAGTCAACTTTTTAATCGCGTCTAAAACTTGTATGGCGCTGATTAATTTGATAGAAAGTAACTAAAATTTATCTTCTGTCCTTTTCTTAATAAAATAGAAAGAAAAAGACGCTCTGAACTTAAATTTGGTTTAGTTTGTAAACAAGGGAATCGGCACCAATGTTAATTTTAATTAAAACTTGTTAGTACTTTTTTTTATACCTACTAAAGGAACTCGTACAAAATTTTTGAGGGGAATCAATTTAGATGGCCATCGACACGGTAGAAGTTTATGAACAAAGCAAATAGATGCAATTCATGATATATCATAGGTACACCTATACAGAGTAGGTATCCTTAAAAAAAATATTTCAACTCTGAGAGCATAATCAGTCGATCAAAAGTAAGAATATGGAAAAACCTCGTTACTGTGAAATACTGTAAACGCTTGAATTTAATGTATTTAGGGAACCAGAAAGAGTATGCGCTTCGAAATGAAGATTATCATGTTTATCAACCTTCCTACCTACTAAATATAATAAAAAGTATAATAATAAATATGTAATAGAAACATACACATAAAAAACATATTTACATAACATATATTTGTGTTTTATTAGTTTAGAAGGGTTTGATAGATAAAATACTGAATAAATAAATTATCGTTTTGCCTAAATCTCAAACCGAGGTGCATTACGATTATAACGGCCCAAGATTGTTTAGTCCGTCTCGACACTCGCGCTGCATTGTTCGCGTTGTGTAAGTGTGGATAGCTACGCACACATACACAAAGCTGCGGTCTTTTACCTAAACTCGAGCGTTTGAATTTTGTGAAATGGCTCTTAAACTCACGTACAGAACAACTACTTGCAGGCCACACAAATATTTGTTTCGTGCGGCGATCAAACCCGCAACACGCAGCGAAGCAGTCAATCGCTCAGCCACTGCGCCAACCGAGCCGTCTTTATCTTTTACTTTATTTTTTCAAAATTTTAAATTGGGGTAAAATATCCACCAAAAATAACTTTGTGACCACCACTAATATCTATCACCTAAAATATCAATTGATCACCAAATTTTAATGAGGTGGTTGATGACAAACATGGGCGCCGGCAGGGGGGTGCCAGGGGGTGCATTTGCACCCCTTGGGAATCTCGGGATCAACAGGAATTATTGAAATAAAAAGCCGTCTGTTGGAAATCATTTTTTTATTCACAATAATTAGTAGGCAGTAATTACACAAAAGCAACTGCAGCCGGCGGGATTTTTGACCGAACTTAACCGATATTCACACACATTCATAGAATTGAAAAATCAGTCATTTGAAGAATCGGTCATTTATAGAATCGGTCTTTTATAGAATCAGTCATTTGTAGAATCAGTCATTTAAAGAATTGTACATTTCAAGAATTGGTCAATTATAGACCATGTAGTCATTTCGCGAATTAGTCATTCCTAGACTAAACCTTATTGACGTTTTCTATAAAGTTATCTTTATTGTCCTTGGTTATCTTGCCTCGGTGGACACTTACAAAGAGTATAGTAATATCACTTAACAAGCATAATCCAGACAGTCGCTCGTCACCTGTTGTGGACCTATTCCAAGTTTTAACTCTTCTCAGTGTGCTAAAAGATCTTTCTATTGTGCACGTTGTGCAAAACCAACTTTGAATTTTTAAATTTTGATCGTCGTGAACAAATAGGTGTGAGTCGTGACGACTGGGTACCTATATAATAAATTCATAATGAATAGTCAGAAATTTGTATATGTCTCGAACATTCAGACTAAAATTTCATCTTTTTATTACCAATCATATACTGCAAAGATTGTAAGAAAACTAAAATCTGCACCAACTGGAAATTATTTCTGCCGGCGCCCATGATGACAAACTAGTTTTGCCTGGGCTAGGGTTACCAGATGAAAAAATCAAAAGTCCGGAGAAAAAGCCTGATTTCCATTGAAAAATCCTGAGATTTTTTTAGTTTCAAAAATTCTCAAACTTTTTTAAATTGTTAAGTTTAACAATTTTAAAAAGTCGTAATATTATCGTTTATATACCTACACTGTGGACCTCACTCACGCGTTGCACATCGCACTCGAAGCGCGGGGGGGCGCGGGGTGACAGCGGCACCCCCCCCTCCCACGCTCCGCCCCTCGCCACGCACATAAGTACTTACTGATTTTAATTGTGCAATTATTACCATAGTAAGATTATTTTTAGTTTGCTTAACTTTTTATTAAAGAGATCTTTAAAATGTAAGCTGCAAAAAATCCTGAGATTTCATGAGATTTGCAAAATCCAGCCGCAATCCTGAGAAGAGTCCAAAAATCCTGAAATCTCAGGACAAATCCTGAGATATGGTAAGCCTAGCCTGGGCCGACTTGGGGCACCCCGACACGGCCGACACGGATAGATTGGTTATCCCTTCGTGGTTATTTTTTTGCGGGGCTCGTTCTCCCTAGACTCGGATGCAAGGTGGTCATTAATTAAAAAATAAATTTTTGGTTCTAATTTCACGATAACCATCATTTACTAATTGTAGCAATCAAAAGTGATTTTTTTGCTGTTACAGATACCGGCACGGTTCTTGAGCGCTCGGCGGAAGAGTGGGGATCGCTTTGCGCATCGTGCACCTATACGCGCCCCACTTCATACCACCAAAGAGACCCAATAACTCACTTTTGCGCAGGTGAAGGTCAGCGCTCAAGAATCGTGCCGATGATTGTATATTTTGTTAAATCTGGTGGTTCGTTAATTGTATGCCTTTTAAAATGGCAACATGCAATGATATTTTATTAGGGTTCCGTAGTCAATTAGGAACCCTTATAGTTTCGCCATGTCTGTCCGTCCGTCCGTCCGTCTGTCCGTCCTCGCTTAATCTCTGTGACCGTTAGCACTAGAAAGCTAAAATTTGGTACCAATATGTATATCAATCACGCCGACAAAGTGGTAAAATAAAAATTGGAAAAAAATGTTTTATTAGGGTAGCCCCCCTATATGTAAAGTGGGAAGTGATTTTTTTTTTAATTTCAACCCTAATGTGTGATATATTGTTGGAAAGGTATTTAAAAATGAATAGGGGTTTTCTAAAATCATTTTTTGATAATGTCAATAATTTCGGAAATAATCGCTCCAAAAGTAAAAAACAATGTGTCCTGTGCCCTCTAACTTTTGAACCATAAGTTTAGAAAATATGAAAAAAATCTGAAAAGTAGAACTTTATAAGGACTTTCTAGGAAAATCATTTTGAACTTGATGGAAACAACAGTTTTTTTACAAATAAGACAAAAAGTTGCACAAAATAATTTCTGAACTAAGTTTGTAGTATATTCGTATATGCAAGCATTTTTACATAATGGATGAGTTTAAAGGTGGGTACACCTTTAAACTCATGAGTGGGAACACTTATTGTGACGGACGGGAAACTACGGAACCCTACACTGAGCATGGCCCGACACGCTCTTGGCTTGTTATGAGCGCACAATCGTGAAGACTCGAAAACGCGCCAATTGGTATGTTTTTCCTTTATTCTGCGTCACTGCGTGTATGTGAGCTGGCTCTCCCGCGCGGCACACGTTTTTCGGTGGTTTTGTAGATGTATAACATATCTGTTTGTTAGAATATCATTGGCAACATGCGAAACGTTTTATAAAGTTACATAGATACCCGTCGTGGTGCTGAAGGCTATCACTACATTCACCGCTGCGGTTTGTGGTTGCGGTCATCTTCGAAATCGTACTTTTATGGTTATTACTGTCAAAACCTGAGCGGCCACAAGCATTTCCACCTACATTAGTGTGTAGGAGCCTCAAATTTTAGGCATCAACGTTGTTAAATACACGTCGACTTGTTAGCACTTTAGACGTAAAAATTAAGTTGTATATTGCTCACAAGTTACGTAATATTAGTTACATGGAGCGACTACCTATCTGACCTCCACAACCCAGTTAGCACTCTGTACTGGGTAAAACGATACATCTTGGTAAGACTGCTTGTCAGACTTTCAGGCCACTGAAAACTTAACGACTGTCAATATCTACAATTGACAGGCGGGATCAACGGCTTAACGTGCTTTCCGAGGCACGGAGGAAACTCGGTACCTATATGTAATCGATGGTCACCTATCAACGGACCAACCTAGGCAACCGTGGCTTGACCTGAACATCGACCCGAGCGGCTGTTATTATTTAGCCACGAGCTTCTCAGTGTATAGTAGGCCTATTAAAGAAAATACTTTCACGTCAATGCAACTGTGACGCCTATGACGCAAGCACGGCCCTAAAAATAGCTTCATTCACTAACTACTTCCTTGTTTTAAAAGTAAATAATATTCTTATTTACTTTCAATCTCTTAACAAGCGTTATGCCCACATCATTATGGAATATTTCCCTTACGAAAGTAAGTTTGTTCTCAATGACAAACGGCCTGTGATGTAGAAAGTGTACAATTATATAATTTCATCTCTAATTAGTAAGTACTGTATTTCAGTAATTGCTAAGGTAGTTATTTAGCGTTACTATGCTATAATTAATTATATTATTTGTTTAATTCTTTAATTGTAATTAAGATTTTCGGTGAAGCTTGTGAAATTACTCGGTTTTTGAAAGCCTAGCTAATTAATCAAGACTCATAAATATTTGTTACAACTGGTTGCTGTTATTTTAGTGAAGCAATCACAAAAGTAAACCTGAGATTCGGGAGAAAATTTACCGATCAAAGACGTTTAACATCCAGAATTTAATCAGGCGGGTAATGGCGGTATAGTGCAGACATCATAATGAAATACTGGTTTTATTTTGATGTCGTAGGAATCTGAACCGTAGTGTTCAGATTCCTACGACATCAAAATAAAACCAGCGCTGTCCGCTGTGTGTTTTGCGCTATTCAAAATCTGGTCCTATGTTTGTGCATTAGCGCGGATACGCTTATGGAACTCTTTATAACTTTCAGCAAATTCGGTTTTAATGAATTTAAAGATTCTTCCTGACGGTGTCCCTTCCAACCTATATACCCACACATTAAGAAGAGGAAGAAGCCTCCTAGTCGGAAACTCGGAACCAGTGCGGGACCACTCTGGCAGGACCCAATATGCTGCGTCCGGCGATACCAACCACGCAGCTCTATGTGTCCCGGCTACATCACACCACGAAGGTTGAGGAGATCGTGGACTATGTCCGAGCGAAGACCAGCTGGTCCTTGAGGGTCGCGAAGTTGGAGTTGCGCCACAACACGAATTTTAAGTCGTTCGTGCTGCGAGTTCCGACTCATCATATTGAGAGTTTGAGACCTTCCTGGTGTCGTGTATCGGCGATTCCGCGGAAGGCTACACGACACCACGCAGCGCAACATGACGCCGTCTCTTCGTGTACAATAGTTTAATTAGGTTTTTGTAGTTTATATAAATATGTATGTTAGTCTGTAAGGTATATAGGATATGGGTCTTTTGTTACCTGAATTAAATGATATATTATATTATTATATTAGAACAATGGGATAAATACTAACGGATTGTAAGAACTTTTTTTTTGTTTTGCATAGTTTTTTTTCTAAATTTATTATCAGACTTGTTGCTGTGTAGTATGTTACTTCTTCCCGTTGCAATAAATAGGACCTTTCTTATCAATAGGTGTCCCCTTCACGGCCAAGGAGAGTCACGCGGTGTCAGGCATGTTGCACACGTTGGGCATCCTGTCGCGCAGGCACGTGCGCGCGCACGAGGACGCCGAGTGCGTGCGCCTGATGAAGGAAGCCGGCGCCATACCCGTAGCTGTCACTAACGTGCCCGAAATTAACAAGTGGTGAGTGCTTCTGCTATGGTGTGGCATATTGAAGTTTATAAGCCCACTAATAATTTGGCATGGATGCAGATGAATACCGGTATTTAACATGGAGCGACTTCCTCTTTGAACTCCGAGAGGCTTACAGGCTTCCGACTGCCCGTATCTGAATATCCGAACGTCTCTGGAACGAACTGTTTAAGAGGGAACAGGGGCTACGATTCTCCATGTTAATGTAGACCTGTCCCACTGTAGATCTTTTTTTCAGCAATAAGTAAAGAAAATATGACTCCAAAAATGACAAAAAATGCTTCATTTTTACGGCGGTGATTAGATGACTACCAGGCAATTCGAAAAGTTATTAACATAAAAGAAATTGATAGGAACCTAGATGTCTAGGTTTCTATCAATTTCTACTTTATCTCTTTCTTAAAGTTTTAATGTAAAAAAAATGAATCGGCTCAGTTTTCGAGGAGAAAAAGGGGAACACGAAACGTCGATCTCGTCAATATTTTTGTGATATAATCTGCCTGAGCTGCAGCTGTCCCTATCGCACTCTACGGGGGTAGGATTGACGCAGCGCGAGCGCAATAATTTCTTCCAATACCTATTTTTTCAAATTCCTCGCAGGCCCTGTTCCTTCTTAACGCACTGGTCTCGGTATGTAATGGATGATCACTCATCCAGACCTTGAAGATCGACACTTGCCGCTGTCATTATTTAGCCACCAATTATCGTGACTATATGTTATGTTAATGTTCCAGGATGGAGAGTCGTAACTACGTATTCGGTCAGACCAACAACCCGCACCACACGGGGCGCACTGCCGGGGGCTCCAGCGGTGGGGAGGCAGCATTACAGGCTTCCATCGCCGTTCCCATCTCCCTGTGTGAGTAGCACCAACATGTTATATACGAATGTATCATGAAGTTCAAAGAGTGTGTGGAGGATGGAAGCCACTAGATCTTTTAATACTAAATAAAATAAGGACTTTTATGATAATTAACTTTTACTTTTTACGTTTAACATAGTTATACCTTTCAAACATATCATTCAGCTTCCTCTTTTTCTTCTTGACAAAACAAAGTAAAAATAGGTAAAAAAATAAAAAAAATACGTGCCAATACTAAATATTATAGAAAGGTTGGTCGGTCCACAACAGAGTGAATACTCTTTGAACTAGACCGCTCTCTGGACCTGGCGTCGATGACTTTTATAACAATAAAAGTTCAAACGTAACAATGCAATGTTCAAAAACAAGCACTTTCGTTGCTGATGTGTGATATTTTCGTGCTATCACTGCTTTATTTTTGAACATTTATTGGACTTTTATTGTTATAAAAGTCATCGACGCCAGGTCCAGAGATAATGTAACCGGGTTGTACTATCGAGGACACTCCCGCCTGATCACCACTAAGCTAATTTTTGCTTGCACTCGCAACATAAAAACGCTTCTAGCCCCACGCCGTTGTCAATGTATAGAAATAATGAATGAAAAGATACCGAATCGGCCGGGCGCACTGACGACGCACGCCAAACGAGTTATTGTTATTTTGCGCGTCAAAGTTGACGCTTTCCTAATAGGCCCAAACTTTAAAGGGGCGTGACTCGGCGCCTCCGCATAATTTAAGCGAAAAAAAAAAATGGTCAGGAGCAAAAGACCCCGATAGTACACCTCTGCCTAACCCTGCGGGGATAACAGGCGTGATGTTATGTTATTTTACTAACCCCAAGTATTTTTTCATATTGTACAGTCAAAGGTCAAAATTCCACTTCCACCGCAATGCACATTATCGTTTGCGCTATACGGGCGGCGGCGCCTATACACACATACGCATATTTATCCGTGTGAGTGATGTTCCAACGCTAACAACCAATTTGGCCACCGTATCACTTACACAACTCATTGAAATTTGTAATAACAATCTTAAGCGGGCAACAAGTTGCTAATGTGTAAGTGTTGTCAAACGTTCTTATAGAAGAAGGTCATAAGTACCACCAATATTGATTTGCCATTGTGTTGCGAGATTGGCAGTCGACTTCTGACTGTTACTGTACATATCTTTATTTGCATTTCATAATGTGTTTGAATAAGATCTTATAACGAAGGATATCTTAGAATGGGTTTAAAGCTAAGGCACAATTACGGACCCTGTAGTAGTTGAGCTAATATCACAAACTATAATGATACTATCTGGTCTCCAGGCTCCGACATCGGCGGGTCCACCCGTATGCCTGCGTTCTTTTGCGGACTGTACGCGCTCAATCCTACATCCGGATATACTAGCCTGAAAGGTATGTATTGTTTGAAGAAATGAGTATTGCATTGCATAGTTGTTGCGTCTCACAAGCTCAATAGACTTGTGTTCTGAAAAAATCTAATTAGTCCTTCAGTTAGATTATCAAAACCGATTAGCCGTGTGGTATCCGGCAGAGTATAGCCGTGTGGTATCCGGCAGAGTAGAATATAACCAACCCATTACACTCACGGGTGTCGTATAAGGCGACTAATGTCTGAGGCAGAACACCTTGCGCCTCCGTAGACCAGAGAATGGGCAGCAGCGTTTTCTGTTAGTCTTTCATCACTGCGATCTCCAATCCGCCTGCCAAGCGTGGAGATTACGGCAAATTCCTCCCATCATGGGAGAGGCTTATGTTCAGCAGTGGACGTTATGGGCTGTTGTTGTTGTTGTTTTTAGATTATCAAAAAATATTTGACACGTATTTTTTATTTTGCTAAGTAAACCAAAATTGACGAAGATACGACGCTTTGAAAATTCTCAATACGTCACGCCGTGCCATAATTTTTAATGCGTTGTGACGTCACAAGCCCCCACTCCCGAGTTTTGATGCGTTTTATCTTTGTCAATATTCATTGATTTACAAAAACAAAAAATACGAGTCCATTATTTTCCAATACTCTAACAGACGAGACTAAATAGATTTGCAATTTATTGATGGTGGAAACTAGCCTATTTATTTATTTATTGATTTATTGACACACCAACGACTTATTCACTAAATCATTTACATTAATTAGATTATATTTCAACAGCTTTGCGGTGAATTCGTCACTTATAGGTGTGCACAGCACTTGTATAATCAATAATAATAATTGAATGGGAATGGAAATATGATTACAACACAATTAAAATTTAAGTACAGAGTTTACATTGAATTTAAAACGTCAAGTAGTTAGATTAAATTAAATTAAATTACAGTATAATTCAAAAATAAAAATAAAATAAAAAAACATGAATTAAATTGAATAGAAACACAATTATAAATTAAAAACTATAAATATAACAAATAAATTAGGGCATGATTATTACATTAATTATAATTAAAAGAATAGAATAGAATATATTAAAATTCGAGTTCAAAAATTAAATTAAATTAAATTGTACAATATTGAACACATGAATAGAGTCACAAAAATACACAAATTAACATTTTGTAAAAGAAATAAACGAACAAATCAATCAAGAACTGAGGACGTATCGTCTGAATTCATTCAGACTGTTTGAAAATATGTCCAAGTTGTTAGTACGCGTACTCAGCTTATTGTAGCTAGACAAAAACCGGTATAAAGGAGCTGGACGACTAAGATTAGTTCTATTTTTAGGCATTTGAAATGTTTCTGTTTTAAAATAGGATCTGTATGAGGTACGGCGGGACACATTTAGACTGATCTCCGAAACCAACTCCGGTACGTTCGCCAAATTGTGGAGGGTCTTATAAAGGAATATTAAATCTGAGCAACTTCTTCGTTGCTCCAAGGAGCTCATCTTGAAATGACATAGCCTTTGAGGATAATCAGCTTCGCGATCACAAGTCTGTGATCTGTAGCGGAGGAATCTCGTAAACTTAATACCACTTACCACTTACTATTGTAATTTAAACACCATAAAAACTTTTCACTTTGATTTTTTCACGAAGCCGTCAACCAAGCATTCTGTACATCAAACTAAGTAACTTCGCAAAAATTATTGATGGGAAGTGACTTTTTTTTGGGGTGAAATTTCACGTTTTATGTTAAGATTCAATGTATCGCACTCAAAACATTGTCCTGATGGATGCATTGAATAGTACAGGGTAGTATTTAAAGTAATAACATTAAAAACCTGTATAAGAAAAAACTCGTAAAAAACATTGGAACTTTGACCTCCAATATCTCCGTAATTAGAAGGCTCCCAGGAATGGTCAAGAACAAAAAAAATATCGTAATGACGAGGAAAACAACTACTTTTCGGCTTTGTTAATGGTAATGGTAATCATTTTCTCTTCTTCTTTTGCAAAATTCTATCAGTTAATTTAAAAAAAACCGGCCAAGAGCGTGTCGGGCCACGCTCAGTGTAGGGTTCCGTAGTTTCCCGTCCGTCACAATAAGTGTTCCCACTTATGAGTTTAAACGTGGGTATCAGTATCAGAATCAGAATGTTTATTTGTAAACATAGGTAGTTACAGTGTGTGAGGTGTTAAATTTTTTTTTTTAAGTGCTCTATGTCCATTATGTAAAAATGCTTGCATATACGAATATACTACAAACTTAGTCCAGAAATTATTTTGTACAACTTTTTGTCTTTTTAGTACAAAACCTGTTGATCGCTATACTCATTAGTAGGAACGCTCACCATAGACTAAAGTGTAGGGTTTTTCCACAGACAATTGAGAACGAGCGACCGACTCAGTCGTTTCAACTTGGCTACCAATTTAGCGCTTTCTACAATCGCTTACGCCGAGGCGTTTGCGATTGCAGAAAGAGAACGATACGAAACGTTTGTAACCTGTTTTTATTGTAGGATCTGCTCTCCGCACGGGTAAGGAGAAATCGATGGCGTCCATCGGCTTCGTGAGCCGACACTGCACGGACCTCATCCCGCTCACTAAGATCGTCGCCGGAGACAAGGCGCAGGACTTGAACCTGGATAGAGTTGTCGATGTTAAAGTAAGCGATATGAAAAAAATCATTAAAAAAAAAAAAAATATATATAGTAGTATATAAAATAAACTACTTACTTATGCTTAAAATAATACCGAAAAAACCCCTGAACCAACAACCATTTAAGAGTTCCAAAAAGATGAAAAAAATCTGATACATAGATTGGCAAACGCCTTTAGTCAGACAGGCTCAGTTGGGGTAATGTCGGCGGTCAAGAATAACAATTTAATAAAATCACTGCTAATAAACACATATTTCCGAAGACTTTAAGCCAACCCACCACCATCAACCCAGACCCACCACCTCCGCCTAAACGTCTGCCCACATAAACGACTCCGCTCCCATCCGGCAAAATTAGTTATTTATGATACTAGTGCGGTAAGTTGGTTTTTACAAACGAGTAGACGCATAGTCACGAGTTTGTAAATACCAATTTCTGCACGTGTGTCATACAACTTTTTTCAACACATTTGTAAGAAAACAGTACAATATGTATTGAAACAAACACTCAGTGACCCCAGAAACCACGAAATCGACACCCATAAAGAAAAAACTGAAAATATTTATCGGCACCATCTTGGATTTTCATTTTAACCTCATTTTCATTATCAGCGACCCCAAAAACCACGAAAACGGAAAGAAAATTTTGGATTTTCATTTTGACCTAATTAAAAAAAAAACCATAAAGAATACGCACGGTACTATACAATGGGGTATGCGGCAACATAGGTACTTAGGTGAGAGTACCTATATTGCCGCATACCCCGTTGTATGGTGCGTAATTTTTAACTTTCGAACAATGTATACAGGCTCCGTAAATGCATTTTTTGAGCAAATGTGTTGAAAAACACACACAAACAACACAACATTAACATTACAGTATCGCCTAATACTACAAGACGTATGCTTAAAATAATACCAAAAACCTCTGAACCAACCATTTAAAGGAGAAAACTGAATTAGTATGAAGCTTGGTACTTTATTCAAATTGAACGCAACCACAGAGTTTACTGTATTAATCGGAAGAGGATAAAATATAGTTTAACTTAATTATATCGTAATCACGTAAATATCCTGCAAAATAAAGATATTCATTTTTGAAGTTTTTTTTATTTTTAGTTCACAATGCAACACAGGTAGATTTTGGCAACACCATGTTTTACGTTCCTATACATATCGCAACGCTAATTATGAATTATGAGGATGGTCGTACTGAAACGCATTTTTGGTAATCAAAGTCATAAGAATGGTTACGCTTTGGTTACGCAAAAGAAAATAATGAGGAATAAAAATGAAAAACAAGGTGTACCTACTGACATGTTTGTGCTTGAGAATGCATTCAGCGTAATTCGGAACTCGCTGCTTTGAATGACATTTGAAAAAAGCTAGATGTCAATGTTACGATAGCTAGGTCCGTCAGACAGTTGAGACAGATACGGCTGCTTTACAGCGGGGCAACACTGTGCGGCATTGCAGCATGCCTCAGGTCGCATGTTACAATTATTTAGAATGTTGCACATTGCGTCCTCTGGCAGACTGTCGCAGCCAGTCCAAGCCTCTATCCAAACACAATGCATTCCATACCACATTTTTGGTGCGTCATACAGTTTCTAAGTTATGTTTTACGATGCTTTGAAAATCATCTAGGCACGATGTTGCCTCGGCGTAAAATACGCTGCCGCATACGGCAATTGCCGCATATTTTGGTTATTTGTAGCATACCACAAGATGACGCACGCCACATTATGTAGCATGCTGCAATGCCGCCCAGTGTTGCCCCGGTGTAAAGCAGCCTTTAGTGATTTGACTGCGTGCGTTCTGTTCAGTGTGTTATTCGGTGCAAAAATAGAGCGCATCATCTTTAATAGACAGATAAGAATACCACAAGTACATATTTGTATTAATAAATTATAATTGGGCCCAAACTCAGCACAGCGCCATCTATTGACATTATTAAAACTTCTCTACATCTACACTAATTATTAGATCTTTAAACATTATTATAATAACTGCTAATAAACACATAATATCCGAACACCACGGAAGGTGTGATGTTATTTTATCTTTGAATGTTTTAAAAAACGAAGCTTTTGAGAAACTAATCGCTAAAAGAAGATTCTGCTCAACGTCACTGAAAAAAGATGAAGAATGTGAATGTGTAAGTTTTATATTTCAGCAACTGAAGTATTACTACGTGGACACGGCACAGGATCTGCGCGTGAGTTCCATTTCTGCTGACCTACGTGCTGCTATGAACAGGTAGGATTTTCCATGTCTTCTTTGCCAAATTATAGTACCTATAGCATATAGTTTTAGACGACAAACTAAAAGCTCTTCACTTATATAAATTAGTTCTTTCCGCGTTACAAAGTTAATAAAGCCAAATTAATACAATTTTTTTTCAAGCAAATAGATTTTATACCAGCTGTGAGTAAAGTCGGGTTGTGGAAGATGAAACACATTTTCACACTGACATTATTTATTTTATTTTGATCTCTGCAGAGCAAATACCTCTCATTGTCATAAATTCATAGAAACATGAAAATACTTTTTAAATCATCGGCTAATTAATATTATATATTAAGTTATGCCCGCGGTTTCGCCCATGTGGAGCTCAGTGATTGTCCCACGGGATATAAAAGTATCCCAAGTCTTAATCCAGGTTATAAACTATTAATGGGCCAAATTTCAGTAGTTTGTCCTCACTAATAGTAGTAAGCCAAAAAACCCTCAACATTCCAGAGCCATAGCCAAGCTAACAGAAGACACGGCGACCACAGACAATGCGCCTACACCGTACTACCACGCCGGCTTCAACCACATGTTCGTCCTGTGGCGCTACTGGATGACGCACGAGGAGGACTGCTTCGCCAAGCTGCTCACCAACAACCAGGGCTATGCACACTTTTACAAGGAGTTTCCTAAGAAGGTACGCCTCAATCTTGCAAGCTGCAGCAATTGCAGCGGCACCTACCTCGCTACACACAAACTAAGGAATATAAATGCACATCACTATCAATAAGTAGTATAAAACAAAGTCGCTTCCCAATGTCTGCCCCTATGTATGCTTAGATCTTTAAAACTACGCAACGGACTTTGATGCAGGGTTTTTTTTGATAGATAGACGGATTCAAGAGGAAGGTTTATATCTACATTGAACCCGTGCAAAGCCGGGGCGGATCGCTAGTGCCCTATAAATTATTGGTCCCTACATAACACACAATCAGTAATTATGTTAGTTTCAAACTGGTTAACCCCTTAGTCTTGGTAAGAGTAGAAATTTGGGGGTGGAATAATCCGGCTCGAAGGACCATAAATATGTAATGAAGGCTGATTAATTGTGACGGAAAGGGTGTCCGTGGGGGTAAATAAAAGAAAACCACGGACCCAGGTCAACATAAAAATATATTAATAAACTAAACGGGTGTGGGTAGGTTTATGGTCACAAGTTTGTCCAAGCCCGCCCGGGGGTTGCACAGTACTCTCCTGGCTCAGCCCGGCGTGACGATGACCGTAGCGGTGTGCCACGCTGCAGACGCCAGGTAGGGTGACGGACGGCAGATGATCGCGCCGACCCGTAGAATTTCGACGCGGCCACGCAGGTAAAGGGTACCCGCTGCGGAGCCCGCGGCAAATTGGATGCCGGTAAAACGGTTGTCAGCCGAAATCCTGACTGTCAGCCGGAATCTTGAACCCCAGTATGGGGTTTACGTAGACACAAAACGAAAAGAGTTAGGTTACTAACAAAAATTAAAGCTGCCTGCTTTAAGCCCGAATATTCTAGATCGCGAATACTTCTAGAAATTTAATTTCCGTTGAAAAAACGCGTCTAGTCACTGGGAGCAGAATATTTCCAAAAAAGGACTCGTCATCGCGAGTCCGTGACATTTATACTGGAGTGTTTACGCATAGACAAGTCTTCACTCATTCGATCAGATACACGTAACGCGCGCACAGCACTGGTAAAAACAGCTAATTTTAGTCGTTTAGTAACTGAACGGCCCAATGAGTATGTATACTCTGTGGCGTTTGTTTTGACATTTAACTTAATTAAAGTGTTGAATTGGTTATGTTTACAAAGTAACTGTAGAAACTATTCTGAGTTTCTACAACGTTACAATACCCCCCCGCTTGGTTAGGGTTTTTACCTCAGTAAAAATCCTTTACTCCTACTATACCTCGCATCCGATTTACGACCCCTTTTATTCGTCCACATTCATCCATCATATCACCAAATCGTATCCTAACATATTTAACAGACCACCTTAACATGAGGTGAGTCCGCTTCCTAACAAGTACGTGAGAGTATTATGTCCGTAGTTGACGTAATACTCGCGCAAAACAGACGTGCTAGCAGCTGCAACCGCTTACGAGCAAGTATGAAAAAGTTAAAGAAGTCTACTGGGTTACTAAATTTGAAAATGGATTAAGGCTTATTTAAAGAGTATCCAACCGCTCCTGCATAGGCTTATTTAATGAGTTGCAACCGCTCAGATATATTTAATTGAACTGGATTAAGGCTTATTTAAGGAGTATCCACCCGCTCCTGCAAAGGCTTATTTAATGAGTTGCAACCGCTCAGATATATTATGAAGTTATAATTTACTTACATTTATTATAAAAAAAAAATGAACTACTTCTATGTATGGACACCTATACTAACCTACCAATTATTCCAAGTCTTGAAAGTGCCAGGAACCTAAAATGTCATGACAGAGACATAAGTTTAATTGGATAAGCCATTCTGAAGATGTGACAAGATTTGTATGTTCTTTTTATCTAAAAAATTAAATTAAAAAAATAAAGTTAACCGTTAAGTGTTGAACAGCAATCAACAAGGAAAGAATAGTGACAAGTACTCCGACTGTTACAAATCTAAACTAAAAATAACGTTTCGGTTGTTTTCCTAATGAAATGATTAGAGATATAAGTAAGAAACGACTTTATAAAAAATAAACTGTAAATAATTTAATTATGAAAAAGCAATAAAAATTATAAAAAACAGGTGCAACTAATGTGTACGCGTACAGTAAGTAATGAAATATTGAAAATAAGCAATAAGTATTGTGACAAATTGTAAACACAATTAGTTCCATGACTGTAGTCAAAATATGTAAGTAACAAATAAACTCATGAAACTGTTAATGATACTTAATGATTATTAAGAATAACTAATGTTGAGTTATCCATAACAAGATAATTCACATGAACAAAAGTGATCAAAATCCAAAGTTAAAAGTTAATAAAATTGTGTGACAAGTTAAAAGTTAATTGCCACTCCATACAAAGTAAATGATACAAGTGAATAAGTAAAATCCTGTGATTGTACAAACAAAAGACAAAACTATGAAACGTTGTGAATCTAAATTGTTGTTATTAAATAGTTGTTTAATATGATATTTCTATGGAATCGTCTCCTTGATATGTGTTATTACTATTATTTGGATAAAGGAAAAAATAAATAAAAAAATTGTCACCTAACAAGCAACTTGTTGGTACCTACTTTGTACTCAACAACCCGCATTAAATTGTTGGTGAACATATGACAAAGCTGTTATTGTCTTTTAATTTTTAGCCAGTAATTAATACCCGGCACCCAAACTCTTCAGCCGGCACACAGCAACGCTGATTACCGGAAGAATTAAGTTTGGTGGTAGTACTTCCCCGGGGCGAGCCGTTACTATTGGCCCTACTACTACGAAGAATGATAAAATAATTCGTTATTTTTTTTTCCTTCTACCTCCACTTATTTTCTCAAGAAAAAAAAAAAACACTTAAATAACGTAGAATACTGTACCGTTACGTACACCTTAGTTGCTGGCAACCAAACAAAACGTTTTACACAGCAAAGACAACCACACAAAAAAAAAACCAACAAAAAAAATACCCTCAAGAGAACTTGAAGAAAAGTGACCATAAAACCACGTTTTTGGGCGCCAATGTGCCCGGCTAGCTCAGTCGGTAGAGCATGAGACTCTTAATCTCAGGGTCGTGGGTTCGGGCCCCACGTTGGGCGCCAATGTGACGGAAAGGGTGTCCGTGGGGGTAAATAAAAGAAAACCACGGACCCAGGTCAACATAAAAATATATTAATAAACTAAACGGGTGTGGGTAGGTTTATGGTCACAAGTTTGTCCAAGCCCGCCCGGGGGTTGCACAGTACTCTCCTGGCTCAGCCCGGCGTGACGATGACCGTAGCGGTGTGCCACGCTGCAGACGCCAGGTAGGGTGACGGACGGCAGATGATCGCGCCGACCCGTAGAATTTCGACGCGGCCACGCAGGTAAAGGGTACCCGCTGCGGAGCCCGCGGCAAATTGGATGCCGGTAAAACGGTTGTCAGCCGAAATCCTGACTGTCAGCCGGAATCTTGAACCCCAGTATGGGGTTTACGTAGACACAAAACGAAAAGAGTTAGGTTACTAACAAAAATTAAAGCTGCCTGCTTTAAGCCCGAATATTCTAGATCGCGAATACTTCTAGAAATTTAATTTCCGTTGAAAAAACGCGTCTAGTCACTGGGAGCAGAATATTTCCAAAAAAGGACTCGTCATCGCGAGTCCGTGACATTTATACTGGCGTGTTTACGCATAGACAAGTCTTCACTCATTCGATCAGATACACGTAACGCGCGCACAGCACTGGTAAAAACAGCTAATTTTAGTCGTTTAGTAACTGAACGGCCCAATGAGTATGTATACTCTGTGGCGTTTGTTTTGACATTTAACTTAATTAAAGTGTTGAATTGGTTATGTTTACAAAGTAACTGTAGAAACTATTCTGAGTTTCTACAACGTTACATAATAAATGATGAAACATTATTTAAATATATACGTAAATTCACGTCTTTTTTCATGGGGGTAGACAGAAACACACAGAACCACCTGCTACGATTCCTACATACTCCTATTGTTTTGTCCATGGTCATAAATTCGCACGTAATCATGTGCCTAGCCTTTTCCCAACTATGTTGGGGTCGGCTTCCAGTCTAACCGGATGCAGCTGAATACCAGTAGTTCACATGGAGCGACTGCCTATCTGACCTCCACAACCCAGTTACTACTGGGTAACACGATACCCCCTTGGTAAGACTGGTTGTCAGACTTTTTGGGCCATTGACTACCTATAACGACTGTCAAAGATCTACAAATGACAGCCGGGACCAACAGCTTAACGTGCTTTTCGAGGCACGGAGGAAACTCCTAATGGCTGGTCACCCATCCACAGACCAACCTAGGCAAGCGCAGCTTAACCTAAAAATCGACCCGAGTGGCTGTTTTTTTAGCCACGAGTTCCTAAATACGCACGTAAAAATCATGTAATAAGGCAGAATAGGGTAGACACCATAAAACAATAATTCCAAGATACCAATCTCTTAAAAAAAACACTTCATTTGAGCCTGAAAACCCGATTTATTTTTAATTAATTTCCAAATTCGATTTTTAGTTGCTTTGAAATCAATAAATAGTTGAGTCATTGAGTTGAATAAACAGTGACGTCACAGTTTGCTATTGCCATACAAAATCTATGAGAGAACCGCATTTTGACAGCTCTTAGTGCCTCCGCGCATAAGGCGGCCAGGCCGCGCGCCCACGTCGCTGCGGCCAGAGCGTGGTCGCTGGCCTTACATATATATATATATATATATCGTGGAAGAATTAGTTGGCCGCAGCGACGTGGTCGCGTGGCCTGGCCGCCTAATGCGCGGGGGCACTTAAAAAGAGTCAATTGATTGGTGTGTCATCTACCCCATTGTATTTTCCAGTTGGTAGGCATGTCGGAGTTCACGCTGCCCGCTATCCTGAAGCTGGCTGACGACCAGGTGATGCCGCCCGTCAACAAGGACTGGGCTGAGAAACTGACCACGGAGCTCAAAGACGATCTTATTGTGAGTATTCTTATGTCTACTGGGACAGGTTATTCAGATTTTGTCTAGTACTTTCCTCAAAAGGCCAGTCCGAATGCTACCATGCATTTTGTTACATATTGTTTTATCTTATTCTTATTCTTTATTGAACACAAAAAAAAAAAACAAATATTAAAAAAAAAAATGCAATTATATAGCGTATGAACAAAGGCGAGCTTAACTTAGAATTGGGTTTTCTTACAGCAAACCTAATTTTGATAGCGAGATTTGCACAAGAGGATTCACTTATGAATGTGCAATAACGTTACTAAAATTAATTTATTTATTTTATAAATAAACTAAACTACAAACATACAATATAATATACGTCATACCGTCGTCGTTGATTTTTCCTTTTATTGTCTAGATTTAAAATAGATCTTAGCCCCTGAGTTGGTTACGCCATTTCCTCTTAGAGTAGATAGAAAATATCGCCTTAGTCGAAGCTTGTTTATAACAATTCATGTAAAAGTCATTCCGATATCATAATTAGTGTAAATCGTTATATTTGTTAGTATAAGCATAAGAAACCAGGATTCAGGTCTCTAGGCTCTGGTTGTGTCATCAATACTCCTGTTTATCACTGCATTACTCATATTATTCTATGTTATCCTGTTTTTATTAGTAGCTGTGTTGTGTTGTGCAGACGATCTGTTTTTAAAAGTGAGGACTTTTAATTGGCTGTCAGTCTCACATACATTTTTTTATTTTTTTTATTTCAGCTGTAAGTCTTCCATAGTTAATAAATAAATTTAAAAAAAAAGTAATAAATTACTAAAAATCATTATTATCGGGCAGTCTGGTATAAGCATAACGCTTAGCATAACACTTTATTCAATTATTGTTACGATGCTGCGACTTTTCTCAGAAATCCTTTAGGAAAATAGTCTTTGTGACTTTAATGGAGTCATTACTCAATCAAATAAAATATTGGTGCCGATTCCCTTGTTTACAAACTAAACCAAATTTAAGTTCAGTTCATCTTTTTCTTTCTATTTCATTAAGAAAAGGACAGAAGATAAATTTTAGTTATGTTCTGTCAAATTAATCAGCGCCATACAAGTTTTAGACGCGATTAAAAAGTTGACTACTAAAATTACATCAAATTACGTCAGATGCTGACTAATTTGACAGGATTAAACTAATATTTATCTTCTGTTCTTTTCATAATGAAATAGAAAAAAAAAGATGAATTCAACTTAAATTTAGTTTAGTTTGTGAACAAGGGAATCGGCACCAATAACTGAACACTTATATTATTCATTTTAATTTCCAGAAACTGTTGGGCGACAACGGCGTGCTCCTATTCCCATCGTCCCCCCTGGTGGCCCCGTACCACTACTCGCCCATCGTGCGTCCCTTCAACTTCTCGTACTGGGCCATCTTCAATGCGTTACACTTCCCCAGTGCACAGGTAATATGCAACTGTCTTGTAATCATAATTAACAGTGTTCCAATGTGCCTTGAAACGGTGAAGGAAAACATCGTGAGGAAACCGGCATGTCCTAGAACCAAAAAATCCGAAGACATGTGACATCTACCAATCCGCACTGGGCCCGCGTGGTGGATTATAGCCCATTCCCTCTCATTGAGAGGATGCCTGTGTCCCAGCAGTGGGAACCTTAATAGGCTGTTGATGATGGATGTGCCTTATTTATGGCTGTGAGCCAGTGGCGCAGGCTCCTAATAACTCGATTCCCACCGGCTTCCCTTCAGAAGTTTGGAACACAACCACAACCACTCTCTACCATAATTGAAAAATGACACAATCACTACTTTTTTACAAGCATCACGAAACGCCTACTCGTACTCAATCAGCAAAAATTTGCTGTTCAACAACAATGCTATAAAATAACCCGCAGGCGCTATCGGCTTTTTGGCAGCTACATTTCTTTGCAAAATAAACGTCATGACGTCACTAGCTAGCCCGCCTATATTAGGACTCTGGTAAGCCGACGCAAACCGAGTTATTCATAGAGAAAGTAATAGAAAATGCGTGCGCGTGAGCGAGATGGGGAAATATCGTTATCGCTCGTTGAATTTCGTATAGAATCGGAAATCATTCAATGCTTGATGGCATTATTTTGTTTTGTAGGGAGCTAGGTTTTATTAAGCCGAAGATTATCGAGTTACGACAGGGCAGAAAAAGAAAGTATAGTAAAGGAAGAACGAGATAGAATTAGTAATGGTCGATAATGTCGAATGTAGATTTGGTACACTAAATCATAGTACTTATTTCGTTGACTTATTTACATCTAGGATAAAATCACTTTTTTTTATATTAGGTGAAAATGATAATCCAAGATGGCGCCGACGAAAATTTTCGGTTTTTTCTTCATGGGTGTCGTTTTCGTGGTTTTTGGGGTTGGTGATAATGAAAATGAGGTCAAAATGAAAATCCAAGATGGCGCTGATGAAAATTTTCGGTTTTTTCTTCATAGGTATCGCTTTCGTGGTTGTTTGGGTCGCTGATAATGAAAATGAGGTCAAAATGAAAATCCAAGATGGCGCTGACAAAATTTTTCGGTTTTTTCTTCATGGGTATCGTTTTCGTGGTTTTTGGGGTTGCTGATAATGAAAATGAGGTCAAAATGAAAATTCAAGATGGCGCCGACGAAAATTTTCGGTTTTTTCTTCATGGGTGTCGTTTTCGTGGTTTTTGAGGTTGCTGATAATGAAAATGAGGTCAAAATGAAAATCCAAGATGGCGCTGACAAAAAATTTCGGTTTTTTCTTCATGGGTGTCGTTTTCGTGGTTTTTGGGGTTGCTGATTATGAAAATGAGGTCAAAATGAAAATCCAAGATGGCGCCGACGAAAATTTTTGGTTTTTTCTTCATGGGTGTCGTTTTCGTGGTTTTTGAGGTTGCTGATAATGAAAATGAGGTCAAAATGAACGTCGAAAAATAAAAGAAAAAAAAATCTTCCTATTCTCATTTTTTCCTCGGCTTACCCTGACTCAATTTTCACTCTTCGCCATTGCTGTGAGCTACAGTATGCATAGGTCAAATACTTGATTGAATAGGTTTTGAATTTATTCAATTTGACTATACGTAATTATTATACAAAATTTAACTATCTAGTAATTAAATTAAATACGTTTAGTTTTAAAAAATAAATCAATGTGACGTTTCTTTGGGGAGGCTAACATCCAGCATTTTTCTTTTTTTTTGTTTATCACAAAACCGCTTGGGTTCTAGTGTACAGATGTGAAATAATGCAAACATTTATTGAAAGTTAAATAAGTTGTTATTCACTAGTGACAGATTTTAATTTTTTTTCGCGTGTACAGGTCGCGGCACGATACTCTAGCGCTGACCGTTTACGCAGAAGTAAAAAATAAGAATGTCTTGGGGCGTGCGTTGCACCGATTGGCTCTCCAGTCGTACAACATGCGTAGCTATCTCCTCCACGTTTCGTTCAGCGCTAGAGTTACGTGCCGCGACCTGTACTAACACTCACATTCATAATCTCACACCTTTTTCTCATGGGGGTAAACAGAAATGGCGGTAGACAGAACGTCACCTGCTACGATTCTTCACTGTTGTTAAAAACAAAGCCTAACTTAAATAAAACGTTTTCTTTCCAGGTCCCTCTAGGCCTGAACAGCGACAAGGTCCCGCTCGGCATACAGGTGGTGGCGGCGCCTAAGAACGAGGCGCTCTGCGCGGCCGTCGCGCTGCACCTGGGCGAAGCGGCGCCGCCCTGCAAGATACTGGACTAAAATATACTGGAATTTGGAATATTGTAGAGTAACAATTTATTGTTTTCAAGTGTAATCATTATGAAATAACATATAATTTGCTTGCGTACATAATAACCAGTGATCGGAGTAGGTAGATTGATTTTTGGTACTTGTATCATAAATGCACACAGAAAGAATAACATGGATAAGCCATTTTTCCGGAAAGTAATTTCGGAACTTCCAGATTCAAATATTATTAATGTTGGTAGTGATTTATACTTATTACTACTCGAGGAGCTCGTGGCTAAATAATAACAGCCGCTCGGGTCGATCGTTAGGTTAAGCCGTGCTTGCCTAGGTTGGTCTGTGGATGGGTGACCGCCCATTACATACCGAGTTTCCTCCGTGCCTCGGAAAGCACGTTAAGCCGTTGGTCCCGGCTGTCATTTGTAGATCTTTGACAGTCGTTAGGTAGTCAGAGGCCCGAAAAGTCTGACAACCAGTCTTACCAAGGGGTATCGTATTACCCGGTACTAACTGGGTTGTGGAGGTCAGATAGGCAGTCGCTCCATGTAAAATACTGGTATTCAGCTGCATCCGGTAAAACTGGAAGCCGACCCCAACACAGTTGGGAAAAGGCTAGGCAGATGATGACTACTCAATTCAAAATTTAAAGGAAGGAATCAAAACTAAACTAATTTATTATTTAACCCATGATCCATTGTTCTGATTGGTCGTTGGATTGTGTCAAATCGTGACTGTGCCGTTAAAAAAAATATGATGAATATTATATTTGCACATTTTAATACAATTATTACCTAAGTTCTTTTAAAAATCAACCAATTCTGGAGGAATGTCCATATTAATATATACGTTTCGGATCAATGACCCCAATTCAATCTACCTACTCCGATCACTGATAATAACTATAATAAAAGGAATATCCATAATATGCCTGAAGTCTTAGATGCCGTTGAACCGCTAAGGCGCATTAACATTCAAAGACGCATTTATAATCTTAAGTAATATGTGATAGGTGCTTTCCAATATTATAATAATTCCTACATTATTATAATTTAAGTTTTAAAGGGTGTGGCAGAGAAAGTGCTAGATAAAGAAACTAAAAAGTTATATTTGAATTAAAAAATCCAAGATGTTGGAGAAAATATAGATTTATGTCGTATCGCTAATTTATTTATCTCTCTGTGAAGTCTTTAGTATGTTGTAAGTACAGTGAAGCCCAGTTTCACTAACATTAGGTGATACCTAAGTGAATGCTTCGCATTGCATTGATCTTGGCTCATGGCATCTTCAATGCTTGGCTCAGGAGTTAGAATTGAAATTCCTTATTGCAATATTCAGGCATTCATTTACGTTTCATTTAGTGTTAGATAACGGGTATAAGCAACGTTTTATGTTTTAAGTACTTAACGTTAATAAGTACTCATTTTAGGTTTAGGTATTGCTTATTTAATTTGTGTGGCTGACTCTGGCAGAGCCACCATCAGGGATTTTAATTTTGATAACACAAAAAATTTGTCGCTAATTAGTCGAAATTAGTCGCCAAATATCAGATTTGGTCGGTCACTGGTTCAAAAGATATAAGGGCTTATTGGTGGCCCTGCTGGAGAGAGCCTACCCCAGCAGAGCCACATTAATAACTCAATAACTAGGGCACCTAGCGAAGATCTGTTTTCTCCCATATTTACTCGCTAATTAGTCGCTAAGTTACAGATTTAATCGGGTCCTAGTTCAGAAGATATAATGAGTTCAATTATTAAGGTATAGTCCATGAGCTAGATCGAAGAGTTCACGATAAATTGCCAAGAAAAAATATTTCTATTAATATGTGTAATATACTTCTAGTTTTATCGGTCTAAAGTCCTTAGAAATGACCGAGAGAGATAAATTCTCTATTAAATACATGTTTAATGTTTTTAATTATTAAGTTTGAGTGGCTTAAACTTCTTTGAAACCATTAAACCTTGGTCTTGGTCTATTTAGTGTCAAGATGTACAGTCGCATGCAACTGTTTTACTAATTTACAATGTTGAGCTCTAATTTACGTTAGAATAATAAATACGTTAAAATTATCGTACCTATCTTTAGTAAAATGTAATACTTAAACGATAAAAACGTATTGTAAGTATGTAGGGAAGTATCAACCCATTGCTTGAAATACATTACAAAAAAATACATACTTAAATCAAAGATGTAAATACTTACTATACCTAATATGAGCATTAATTTACCTATTTTTTTTTAATACTTTGAGCGGCGCGAACACCGCCGACACGCGCCGGTGCCCGCTCTGGGGGTCTAAAATGGCCGCTTTAGCAGAATCGTAATATGAATCATGTTAAAAATTTAAAATTCTTAAAATGGACTTTATAATCGTAGTCAAAAAGTCCATTTTAAGAATTTTAATTTTTTAACGTGATTCATGCTAAGATTCTGCGTGGATTCTGCTATAGCAGCCATTTTAGACCCGCTGTTCCCCGTTTTTGTATTTGCGGAATAGGTACCTAAAGATAACAACATTCGAGTTCCTAACTGTTCTTTAAGTTCCACTTTAAACTGGCCGACTTTAACTTAGGTACGTCACGGGCAACTCGTTCTAAGTAGCTCGTCTGTACACGCGCATCTATCTCTTTCTTACTTACCGTGTAAATGTAACGGAGCGCAGCGATCTATCTGCCAGCGACTAAATGCAAACATTTTGTTCGATACCTAAATAATTACATATATTTATTGTAGATCTTGTTTTTAGGTAATGAATACTGCTTTCCTTTGGTGGGTTGAAGTTATAGAATTCCTCCAGACGTCGTATAGATACACCTGTCTAAAAACTACTTTAAGTATTTTGTACTTGGTTGTACCACTGTATGGGGAAATTGAATTCTTTAATATCTTTTTAATGACACACCGAATGAATCTGTAACTTGGCGACTAATTTCGACTAATTAGCGAGTAAATATGGGAGCAACCAGACCTTCGCTAGGTGCCCTAGTTTTTGAGATATAAATGTGGCCCTGCTGGGGTAAGCTCTCTCCAGCAAGGCCACCTATAAACCCTTATATCTTTTGAACCAGTGACCGACCACTTCTGATATTTAGCGACTAATTAGCGAGTAAATATGGGAGAAAACAGATCTTCGCTAGGTGCCCTAGTTATTGAGTTATTAATGTGGCTCTGCTGGGGTAGGCTCTCTCCAGCAGGGTCACCAATAAGCCCTTATATCTTTTGAACCAGTGACCGACCAAATCTGATATTTGGCGACTAATTTCGACTAATTAGCGACTAAATTTTTGTGTTATCAAAATTAAAATCCCTGATGGTGGCTCTGCCAGAGTCAGCCACACATTTAATTTAATTATTTATCAGATGATCATTTTTACATGTTACAATTTGTACGCCAGAATTTGACAAAAATTCACGCCAACATTTTATGAAATTTTTTATTGTAAACAATGTATTTTTATTGAGTTGATTGATTTGTTATTGACCCGTAGAAAACATAATTATAAACAATTTGATTGGTACAATGTAAATCTATTATAGAATCTATTTATACGATAGTGTTAACTAATATAATTATGAGACTGATATGTCAATTATTTAAAAGGTGGAGGCTATGCAGTGAAACTGTGCTTAAACAATAAATACATTTTCTTTATGCTGATGTTTTTTTATTTATAAAAATAGATTACCTAGTCATCCTTATAAGGAATTGTCACCTTATATATCCAGAATCCAACAGAAACTACAATTTATAATGGCGACAGCAGAGCTGCACGTGTAGCATGCAACGGGTTTTGTCGACGACGGAAGAATCGACAAAATGACAGATTGTAGAAAGATTTATATCGTTACTAGCTGACCCGCGCAACTTCGTCTGCGTCACATGAGCTACCTACCTACCTACCTACTTACTACCTACCTACTTACTACCTACCTACCACCTACCTACCTACTACCTACCATTCACCCTTTTTTTTTTTTTTTCATTGTTTTTAAAATGTATTCTGCTATTCTGGGCGGAGACAAATCCAACGCAACAAAAACCATGAATATTGATCCAGCAGATCTCGAGTTATAAGTGATGTAACAAACCCGTCTTTC
Organism: Xestia xanthographa; assembly: GCA_905147715.2. Lineage (NCBI taxonomy): Eukaryota > Metazoa > Arthropoda > Insecta > Lepidoptera > Noctuidae > Xestia > Xestia xanthographa. The sequence continues at coordinate 5,292,312 of LR990660.1, read as the reverse complement.
TTTTATATATATAGATAAGCATTGGCAACGTAGAAAAGAAATGATGAAAGTTAAGTTCAACTACTGCTTGCCGCATAAAAATAACATATTAAACTCTTGCAATTTTCTATGACAGTTGAAACGTCCGTAACTGTCGCAGCCAAAATGTGGCGTCATTTACCACAATCTGCCTTGTTTACATATTTTTTTTTGCCCTTAATAGAATAATTTTACTAATTGTATATGCTCTAGTCAAGTTAAAATTGCAATAACAATATTATAATAAAATCTTAGTAAAACTTTAGGCACTTTTCAAATAAAAGTGTTTTTTTTACTCATAGACTTTGACGTCACTACCAAACCGGCGTTATAGAGGACGACGCGTTTTGAGAGTGCGTTCCGTTTCACCAAAAACATGCTACATAAAACAGTAAATTGTAAAATAAGTGATGTATTCGCAACTTAAACAAGTGTACCACAATTTATGGGTCAAAAGGCATTTAAAAAAATAAAAAGAGATTTGTATTTCATGCATATTCCTTCGCGCACCAATTCCATATATTTTTAATCAAGAATAGACAAAGCTCTTTCTATACTACTCGACATGTCTTCTGCCCGAGTATAGGGCGACCCGTAGACTCGAGTTTCTACGAAGACAGAAATTATTGCTATGGGGAAGTAGCTTGTGATGTAAATATTCTACGAATCTCGATCGTCGTGTCACCTTAATGTTGGTGAAAACGGGTATTACGCATTCAGTTAAGTGTCACTAAGTGTTGTTGAAAATGGTCATTAGGCATTAAGTTAGGTGTCAGTATCACTTACTTGCTAATCACCTACATAAAGTCTTTGAACCCCTCCCCAGTAACAATCAACAACTAGACAGTGAAATAGACAAAATCCTCAAGTCACCTACTCAGATGTGCTCTCCACTACAGCATGTGACACCAAATGAATTAAGGCGGGAAATCCAAGAACTTCAGGAAGACAAATGCCCCGGCTATGACCTTATTGACGCCACTCTCTTAAAACACTTACAAAAAAAGGAATATTGCTTATACTTGCTATTTTCATGCGCATGTTTAAGGTTGTCCTTCTACCCAAGCCAATGGAAAATAGCTCAGGTTATGATGATATTGAAACCGGGTAAACCAGCTCAAGAAGTGACATCATATAGACCTACAAGTCTCCTTCCGGTAATTGGAAAATTGCTGGCATATTAAATAGAATGCGAGAACACTTAGCAGAGATAATACCATCACACCAGTTCGGATTTAGAGAAGGACACGGGACCATCGAGCAAGTGCATAGATTGATTGACGTTATAAGTAGAGCACTGGAAAACAAAGAATATTGCAGCGCAGTCTTCCTGGACATTAGCCAAGCGTTCGACAAGGTTTGGCATAAGGTTCTACTCTATAAAATTAAACAAAAGCTGCCGCACTCTTTTTTTGTGTTCCTAAAGTCCTATCTTGAAAATAGATGCTACGATGTAAGATGTAATTCTGATACATCACAAATGCACGAAATTAAGTCAGGAGTTCCCCAGGGTAGTATACTGGGGCCAGTCCTCTATTTAATATTTACAGCAGATCTACCCACCTTTGCTAATACCGTTACAGCGACATACGCAGATGATACCGCACTTCTTTCAACTCATGAGAATCCTGATTCTGCATCCGAACGGCTCCAATCACATCTGACTCTCATCGAAGCATGGTTTCAGCAGTGGCGTATGAAAGCCAATACAGATAAATCGGTTCAAGTAACGTTCACACTTAGAAGGAAAACCTAGGCTGTCCACCTGTGAAACTTTATAATACAGAGATCCCGCAATCAGAAGACGCCAAATAGTTGGGTATACATCTCGACCGTCGACTCACCTGGCGAAAACACATATGGACTAAAAGAAAACAGCTTGACAGCAAACTCCGTAGCATGTACTGGCTCATCGGTAGTAAGTCACCGTTGACCGATGCCAGTAAAATGGCCATCTAGAAAACTATATTAAAGCCTGTATGGACTTACGGTATTCAACTCTGGGGCACAGCCAGCCATAGTAATATCGAAATACTTGAAAGGTTTCAAAGCAAAACAATGAGAGCCATGTTCAACATACCACCACACATAAGCAATAAATATGTGAACCTAGATTTTAATCTGCGAACTGTTAAGGAAGAGATTGAGTCAAACAGCAACAATTATCAGGCCAGATTGGACCGACATGTAAACAGTTTAGCCGCCGAACTGCAGGGAGAGGGCAGTCTAAGATTCTCTCGCCTCAAGAGAAATAGTATACCAGAACTAGCGAATAGATTCGCAGACAAAAAATGAGGATCGCACCACTGGGTGTATGACTCCGCTGAAGACACATACTGGTGAAAACCTGACAGCATCTTAGATTATTGTTTGGAACAAACAGATTGCTAAGTGGCAGGATACATAATAAAAAAAAGAAAAAGTATCACTTACTGTTGGTGAAAACAGGCATTAGGCATTCAGTAAGGTGCCACTTAGTGTTGGTGAAAACGGGTATTAGGCATTCAGTTAGGTGACACTTAGTGTTGGTGAAAACGAGTATTAAGTCATTCAGTTAAGTGTCACTTATATTTGGTGAAAACAGGAAGGGATTCACTGACACTTTGTTGGTTAAAACGAAAATGGTGTCGATTCTGTTGTGCACACCAACTAAACCTTAATTTAGGCTATTGCTATCTTATACTAAAAGCAGTGCGAGAAAAGGACGGCTATAGCTATAAAGTAAGTTAGAGATGTCAAACTAGTTTATGCCTTGCGCTTCACCGTGTTTTTAGTCGACATGTTTTTACGTGCACCCTTTTCATTTGTATAGAAATATTAGTTCCAACTAAATTTGACAGCTCTAAATTACGTCCGTCTCTTTCTAGTTTTATTAGAGAAAAAGATAGCAATAGCCTAAATTAAGTTTAGTTTGTGCACAACAGAATCGACACCAATTTCCGCCTAGGATAGCTAGCTAGGTATCTTTCTAGTCTGTTAACTTAGGATATGGCGAAGGCGGCGACAATGGCGCGGCCTTTAGTCTTACAGCTCCTAAAATATAAACCTAGGATTTTTTTTTATATTTTTACAAATTCTATCTGTAATTTACCTAAATTTCAGGTCTCTGCAACGCTTAGGTGGCCGCGCGGTTCTCCGCGTTTCGCTGGCGCGGCCACGTTCAAACCTTTATAACATTTTAACCATAACTTTGACAAATTTATGGTTTTGGGAATCAACTTTTACAAAATCTTGGCAGTTCTTTTAAAAAAAAAACGCCGTGGCCACGCGGTCAAAACGCACACCTTAAATAACTTGGCCACCTTTGTACAGCAGTTTGAACACAGCGAGGCACAGAGCCTCCAGCGGTTCAATATTTCCCTGAAATCCAATAACATAACTACTAATGAAGTCCTTGAGATAGTCAAAGCGTCTAAAGTGTACGCTGTACTTCACTGTTCAGTCTATGAACAACTGAACAGCCTGATCGTATACAACAAGCATGTATTTTTGATTTTTAGGGTCTAGGCTTAGGCAGTTTGTAAATAAAAGTCGAATAATTAAGTCGAAATCTTTTATTTGATTTGTTAAATCTCAGATGGGCGTTCGCCCCGCATGTCGCAGCTAGTCGCGCCGCCGCACGGGCCCGCGCGTGCCGCACGTGCCGCACGCGTGGCACGTGGTCGCACGCCGCCGCATACACCGCTACGTAAGGGTTGACGCCACACAATAATCGGGAGCCGTAGACACGGTGACACTAAGGTAACGTTTTATAGTATGATAATATCACTTAATGGAATGGAACAGTCAGTCTGTCAGGCGGGCGGCGCGCTCTCGCAGCAGAGCAGGCGGGCCGCGCGCGCCAGCAGGCCGGGGCCCGGGGCCCGGGGGCCCGGGGGCCCGAGGGGCCCGGGCCCCAGCAGCTCGGCCAGCGCGCGGCGCGGGGCCCGCGGGCGGCGGGGCGGGGCCGCGCGGGGCGGGGCGGCGCCTCAGCTCGGGAACTTGGCGTACAGCGCGTACTGCAGCTCGTAGCCCGAGAAGCGGCAGTGCTGAGTCTCCAGCGGGGAGTACGCGCCCAGCGCTGGGAACTTCTTCAGCTGGCGGGCCGCAGAAGCTCCCGGAGAGTCCTGCGAACACAACGGATAGGATTAGTAAGCTATCAATAAAAACATTCGAACCTTTTGAGCACCTTTTCAACCTGATCATGTACTAATAAGCAAATTAAATCAACAATAACTGCGAGCCTCTCACCAACTTACTTTACCAAACCATTAGTTTCTGGTTGTCGACAACCGGGATTAACACAAACCCTGTGAACACGATCGTGGCCGGTTTAAAGGCTTGCAGCACGCGGCCAATGACCCCGTAGTAGCTGGCACACGATGACTATTACTCTCTTGTTTCATTTGAACACTCACCGGAGTAGCGAACACTGTCAGCACGAACTTGGCGGGTTTGAAGGCCTGCAGCACGCGGGCGATGACCTCGTTGTAGCTGGATACGGGCACGTTGGACTCGAACGACACGTAGGAGCACGAGCGCTCTGGAGTTATGTGGATTGTCATGTAGCAGCCCTGGGGGCAGAAATTATGGTTATTAGATATTTTGATGGTAAGTAAATAAATAATAATAACATCTAGTGCCACACTAAGCAACGAGGCTTGAGTCGTGGACACCAGATACTACATAAGTAGATACTTTTTGTTTGTAAATACAAACTTATTATGCATATAAACATTCATGACTCGGAAACAAATGTCCATGCTCATCACACAAACATTTGCTCCTACCGGGATTCGAAACCGGGACCCTAACAACGTAAGGCAGTCTCACTACCCCTGCGCCATTCGGGTCGTCAAATTGGAAATACATAGACGAAGTTGTTGCCATTACAAATGATTTCTTTTGAAGATTAGTATGTTTCAATACGTCTTGTTTGCGTGGTTTTTAAAAGACTGAATGAACAAAAAGAATACGAGTGTTCTGTCCAATTAGATTATGATTTCACGTCAACTGAATTATTTATTTTATATTATACCATTCACAAATGAAAAATAAAATTGTTATAGTAGGTAATTTCAGACCGTAAGCTACTATTATAAAGTGCTAATTTTGCATTAAAAATTGACTTTTAATAACGCTTATGTACGTCATATCAATTAATAAAAGGTGCATATCATTGCAGGTAAATAATGGATTCTAGTTATGTAAAATGCAGACGACTTACGGATGGCAAATCCTTATCTCCCTTTAGCAGCGTAAAGAAACATTTAAGTACTCATTATAATCTGGTGTTTACTATAATTAATACTAGTGCACTTTATTAAAAGTATAGTTTTATAGGTCGACTTTGTAACTCTGTCTTTGTGTCTCTTTACACCGAGTGTTTCATTGTTGATTAAATTCTTGATTCTCGCTCTAAAGCAGGTACAGTCGTGGTCTTTTCCAACTGATCAGTTGATTTTTTTTTCGCTTAAATCATTCGGAGGCGTCGAGCCACGCCCTCTTTAAGGCCCTTAGGCCTATTAGGACCTTTATAATATTAATTTTGCTAAGGAAATTGTGATTACAAATATTTGCAAGCTATGTTTAATCTAGGCAAAACATGTCTGTCCTATTTAATACTGGAAGACCTTTTTATACCATGTTTTACGCAAATAAATATATTATTATTATTATAGGAAAGCGTCAATTTGGCGCGCAAAATAACAATAACTCTCGTTTAGCATGCGTCGTCAGTGCGCTCGGCCGATCAGTATTGTCTTTCATTCATTATTTCTATTAAAGTCAACGGGGCGGGACTCGAGAGCGTTTCTATGTTGCGAGTGCAAGCAAAAATTAGCTTAGTGGTGATCAGGCGGGAGTGTCCACGATAGTACCTTGTTGTGTAAATTATTGGATATAAACGGATGGTTGTTATAAATTATGATGACACATATAAGACTTAACTAAGTGTTTAGATCTAGCCTGAAATGTCAGATGGAACTGGATTCTTATCTAGACTCAGATCATTTTATTACCTTGTTACGTTAACTAAGAGTTAAATTCAGATAACATCTAGATTGATCCAAGTGAATAATGATGTAACAATCTTCTATTAGTACCTAGTATACTTCATTTTATTGAGCAATTTATTGTACTTCTAATTTTCTAGCAGAATTTCCAAATACCTAATAGTTTGGACTAACTTTTGACGGCCTAGTTGTAATGTGTATGTGAGTTTAAATGATTTAAAACGCACCCACGATACAGGTGATTTTTTTTAGTCTGGTATGATAAAATAAAAACTGTTAAGGGCCTATACTACTTCAAATGGCTTAGCATGATCCTCCGTTACGCCTAAAATACTGCAGGATTAATTTTGAAATAAATATATGGTAAAGTTGAGAATCAATGTTAGGTCTTTTGTTTGGCGAAAACACGATTTCATAAAGAAAAAAATCCCAAAGTTACATCCAAATCGAACAATAAACCGCTGGTATTCAAAAAGTACTTCAAATTAGATCATGAAACTTTGCATACTAACTGAACTAACTATAAAGCAGGTCTTATGTTTTTTATTTTTTCCAAAAGACGAAAATTTGATTTTATAAAGAATAAAAACCACTCATTTCGCACTATTCGGCCGCAGTGATTGACGTAACAACCGCTTTGTAGTGCAAGCTGATTAGAACGTTATTCTTACAGTATTACAAACGAAGTTTGAACCACCACAAATAGAGTTGCTAATCTGATAGGCTCTTAAGTTTGAACCGAACTATACTGATTCTTTAAACTTTACTAGGCGCAAACACGCACGGGTGCGTGTTCGGCGTCCCACTTCGGCAGCGCTCCTCGCACCGGTGCGTGGACGGCAGCGAACCTGTTAATAATTCTCGGGGTTTTTAGGCACATCAAATGGACGTTTTTTTTAAAACACAACATCATGGCTGTTATCTCTCAAGATTTAGCAGAAGTGTAAGTACATTCAAATCTCTTCAGTTAAATTTAGTCTTAGTAATAGGGGTGTAGTACAATCAAATATCTTCAGTTAAATTTAGTCTTAGTAATAGGGGCTGTAGTACAATCAAATCTCTTCAGTTAAATTTAGTCTTGGTAATAGGCCCGTAGTACAATCAAATCTCTTCAGTTAAATTTAGTCTTGGTAATAGGCCCGTAGTACAATCAAATCTCTTCAGTTAAATTTAGTCTTAGTAATAGGGGCTGTAGTACAATCAAATCTCTTCAGTTAAATTTAGTCTTGGTAATAGGCCCGTAGTACAATCAAATCTCTTCAGTTAAATTTAGTCTTGGTAATAGGCCCGTAGTACAATCAAATCTCTTCAGTTAAATTTAGTCTTGGTAATAGGCCCGTAGTACAATCAAATCTCTTCAGTTAAATTTAGTCTTAGTAATAGGGGCTGTAGTACAATCAAATCTCTTCAGTTAAATTTAGTCTTGGTAATAGGCCCGTAGTACAATCAAATCTCTTCAGTTAAATTTAGTCTTGGTAATAGGCCCGTAGTACAATCAAATCTCTTCAGTTAAATTTAGTCTTGGTAATAGGCCCGTAGTACAATCAAATCTCTTCAGTTAAATTTAGTCTTGGTAATAGGCCCGTAGTACAATCAAATCTCTTCAGTTAAATTTAGTCTTGGTAATAGGCCCGTAGTACAATCAAATCTCTTCAGTTAAATTTAGTCTTGGTAATAGGCCCGTAGTACAATCAAATCTCTTCAGTTAAATTTAGTCTTAGTAATAGGGGCTGTAGTACAATCAAATCTCTTCAGTTAAATTTAGTCTTGGTAATAGGCCCGTAGTACAATCAAATCTCTTCAGTAAAATTTAGTCTTAGTAATAGGGGCTGTAGTACAATCAAATCTATTCAGTTAAATTTAGTCTTGGTAATAGGCCCGTAGTACAATCAAATCTCTTCAGTTAAATTTAGTCTTGGTAATAGGCCCGTAGTACAATCAAATCTCTTCAGTTAAATTTAGTCTTAGTAATAGGGGCTGTAGTACAATCAAATCTCTTCAGTTAAATTTAGTCTTGGTAATAGGCCCGTAGTACAATCAAATCTCTTCAGTTAAATTTAGTCTTGGTAATAGGCCCGTAGTACAATCAAATCTCTTCAGTTAAATTTAGTCTTAGTAATAGGGGCTGTAGTACAATCAAATCTCTTCAGTTAAATTTAGTCTTAGTAATAGGGGCTGTAGTACAATCAAATCTCTTCAGTTAAATTTAGTCTTGGTAATAGGCCCGTAGTACAATCAAATCTCTTCAGTTAAATTTAGTCTTGGTAATAGGCCCGTAGTACAATCAAATCTCTTCAGTTAAATTTAGTCTTAGTAATAGGGGCTGTAGTACAATCAAATCTCTTCAGTTAAATTTAGTCTTAGTAATAGGGGCTGTAGTACAATCAAATCTCTTCAGTTAAATTTAGTCTTAGTAATAGGGGCTGTAGTACAATCAAATCTCTTCAGTTAAATTTAGTCTTGGTAATAGGCCCGTAGTACAATCAAATCTCTTCAGTTAAATTTAGTCTTGGTAATAGGCCCGTAGTACAATCAAATCTCTTCAGTTAAATTTAGTCTTAGTAATAGGGGCTGTAGTACAATCAAATCTCTTCAGTTAAATTTAGTCTTAGTAATAGGGGCTGTAGTACAATCAAATCTCTTCAGTTAAATTTAGTCTTAGTAATAGGGGCTGTAGTACAATCAAATCTCTTCAGTTAAATTTAGTCTTAGTAATAGGGGCTGTAGTACAATCAAATCTCTTCAGTTAAATTTAGTCTTAGTAATAGGGGCTGTAGTACAATCAAATCTCTTCAGTTAAATTTAGTCTTAGTAATAGGGGCTGTAGTACAATCAAATCTCTTCAGTTAAATTTAGTCTTAGTAATAGGGGCTGTAGTACAATCAAATCTCTTCAGTTAAATTTAGTCTTAGTAATAGGGGCTGTAGTACAATCAAATCTCTTCAGTTAAATTTAGTCTTAGTAATAGGGGCTGTAGTACAATCAAATCTCTTCAGTTAAATTTAGTCTTAGTAATAGGGACTGTAGTTGATCACATATCTTCAGTTAAATTTATTCTTAGTAATAGGGGGCCTATTGCCATCAAGCGAGAAAATCCAAATGGAAAAGCCCAATATCACTGTACGACTATACGATTCGAACTCAGGACTGTTTTTTTTTTAATTCTTTCAAGGTTCATTGAAAGATCAGCGTCAGACAGCAGACAGCATCACCTGTCTGGCATAAATGCTGAAATGGACCTTTTTGGCGCAGCCGTGAGGCACACAGCATATTCTATGTTTTTCTCCTTATTTTGTATCTTTTTTTTTATATATGTGTGTGCTTTAATAACTGACGTCAAATAAATATTTTTCTTTCTTTCAAATCTTAGAAACACAATGCACATATTATACTTACATCTTTAGCAACTCCATTCATAGAGTATCCGCATGGATCAAACAGGAAATCGTCTATGACCATCCCTGGTATTATCTTGTCTATGCCCGACTCCTGTAAAAAACAAAAACACTATTTAATATTTATGATTACATGACATATTTTTTGTATGTGTAAGTCGAAGGACTAGAGTGTTTTGGCATACGTTGGAATGGACTGCAACTTTTTTTTTTTTTTTTTTTTATAAATATTGCTGGACATTACACACAGCGCCATCTAGTGCCACACTAAGCAACGAGGCTTGTGTCGTGGACACCAGATAGTTGATATACTACATAGATACTTTTTGTTTGTAAATACATACTTATCATACATATAAACATCCATGACTCGGAAACAAATGTCCATGCTCATCACACAAACATTTGCTCCGACCGGGATTCGAACCCGGGACCCTAAGAACGTAAGGCAGCCTCACTACCGCTGCGCCAATCGGGCCGTCAACTTGATGAACTTCTTTGTTAAAAATAATTTGAATCGAAACAGTTTAAAAATGGAATACGAAACAGCATTGTGCGGAGCATAATCGATATTTGTAATACGATACTCGTTCGATTACTGTTCGATCATATTGTTGGATTTGGAAGAGCCGGTACAGATTGATATTGGATTTCTGCTTGGAAACAAGTTCACAGATCATCAGCATAATATAATAATAATGTAGCCAATGTTGTTGGTGGATCATCTCAGAAGTACCAGTGTAAGTGTAACACCGCTGGTATTTCACTGGTTTTATTTAAATATTTTTCTTTTCTTTCTTTTTTGTATTTCTGGTATTTTTTCTTTCTTATAATGTTAAATAGTGTATGTCCTAATGGATCGTTTTTTGAGTTACTTTAACCTAACTGTAAGACCAACTATCACCAAAAACCACACTAAGTAATAAATACTTTGACATTGATTAATGTAGAAATAGAAACCATTTATGCCACATTCAGGTTTTGTTTTTATCGCGTTTGTTTGGGAGGATGAGAGTTTTACAGTTGTTTTCCGAATTTTCAAGAAAATCTACATGACTCTGTTTAAAAGATGATATGGCAAGAAAGCATTGCATTTACTAAATTAGTATGTAGTGTAAAATTTAAAAATCATTAATGCATTAAAATTGTACCAAAAATATTTGCACGCCATGAGAAATGGCAGGACATGTCGTGAGCCACTCATATTTAAGATCTTGCATGCATGTATTAATTCTGTATGTAAGTAAGCACATGTTTGAGCTAATAAAAAAATATTATTCTTATTCTTAAAGGAGGTGTCTGACGAGACGACGAGTAACAGAGAAGTATAAATTAGGATAAAGGCAAGATAATAATAATGATAATCTACATGACTCACCCTTGTAGCAGCTGCGGCGTCAGCAGAGTACTGCCTGGTGAAGATGTCCATGACAGCTGGGTCCAGGTCAGACATGAGGATCTCGATGGTCTGGTCGGGCTCCGTGAGCCCTACGCCTTCGTTGGCGTCGCTCTGTTCCTTCTCTAAGGCGTCTACTGTCCCTGTTGAGTAAGAACAATTGGTTATTTATAAACATGATAGTGACGCGGGCTTTTGGAACTAGTAATAGGTCAGTTTATCCTCATCATCATCCAGTCTAACCGGATGCAGCTGAATACCAGTATTTTACATGGAGCGACTGCCTATCTGACCTTCACAACCCAGTTAGTACCGGGTATTACGATACCTTGGATAGACTGGTTGTCAGACGTTTTGGGCCTCTGACTACCTAACGACTGTCAAAGATCTACAAATGACAGCCGGGACCAACGGCTTACAGGTCGCGGCACGAAAGTCTAGCAGTGACCGTTATTGCGCAGAAGTAAAAAATAAGAATGTCTTGGGGCGTGCGTTGCACCGATTGGCTCTCCAGTCGTATAACATGCGCAGATATCCCCTCCACGTTTCGTTCAGCGCTAGACTTACGTGCCGCGTCCTGTAACGTGCTTTCCGAGGCACAGAGGAAACTCGGTATGTAATGGGTGGTCACCCATCCACAGACCAACCTAGGCAAGCACGGCTTAACCTAACGATCGACCCGAGCGGCTGTTATTATTTAGCCACGAGCTCCTCTAGGTCTGTTTATAATCTACACTAATATTATAAAGAGGAAAGATTTGTATTTTTGTGTGTGTGTGTGTGTATGTTTGTAATGAATAAACTCAAAAACTACTGCGCCGATTACAAAAATTCTTTCACCATTAGAAAGCTACATTCACCCTGAGAACATAGGCTATATTTTATCCCCGTACTCCCACGGGAATGGGAACTACGTGGGTGAAACGGTGTGACGTCCGCTAGTTAAGAATATAGTCAGATATTATCATCACAAGAAGAACTGAAAACTGTCTTTAAATCTGAGTTGATATTTTTGTATCAAATAACCACAGAAATATACAACCTGTTTTTTTTTTTTTTATATCCCTTATCTCTAGGGTATGATTGAGACCATATCAAAGAATCAACTGGCATATGAATTATGTTTCAATAACACTTTTTTTTCATTTTTATACAAAATAATTCGGCAAAGTCACAATTATTAACGTAAAACACCCTTACGTGAAATATGACAACGTCGCATTTTCTTAGCTTTAAATATGAATGATTGGTTTGAATTAAAATGAATTACCTACTCGTATTCATCAATGATACTTAGATACATATTTTATAATTATGATTGATGATATCTCCGAAACTATGCATTTTTGGACCACCTATTTTAAGAGTTTTTTATTATTTTACCTATAGAATATAACCCTAGAGTTATGGCATATAAAAAAACAGGTTGTATAAATAGCGATATAGCCACCTTGTATTGTATGTCTATTTGTATATTAAAACGGTTACCATTTACTGAGTATATCATTCTGAACTGTCACATAGTAACTGTTCTAGCGTCAGTGTCCGTTGCACCGTGTATACGCACGGTATTGGCAGTCATCCTCTGCCTGCCTTTTCCCAACTATGTTGGGGTCGGCTTCCAGTCTAACCGGATGCAGCTGAATACCTGTATTTTACAAGGAACGACTGCCTATCTGACCTCTACAACCCAGTTAGTACTGGTACGCACGGTATTAGCAGTAACATTTAAAATCTCGGTTGGTTTTGGCATCATATTTGTATGGCAAAGATCAAATGACAGGTTTTCCTGCTAAATTTAGCTGCATCTGGTTAGTCAGAGAGAGCAGCAGTGGCCCAGTAGTTGCGACCCCGACTTACGAACAGTAAGTCGTGGGTTCGAACCCAGACAGGCGCATTACTTTGTGTAATTTTCATAACCACTGCTCTCAAAACGGTGAAGGAAAACATCGTGAGGAAACCGGCATGTCCTAGGACCAAAAAATTCAAAGACATGTGACATCTACCAATCCGCACTCGGCCCGCGTGGTAGATTATATATAGCCCATTCCCTCTCATAGAGAGGAGGCCTGTGTCCCAGCAGTGGGAACATTAATAGGCTGATGATGATGATGATGGTTAGTCTCTAACGGCCATGTTCAATAACAACAGGTATCGGTAGGTTGCTATATCTCTGTTTGTTTGATATTTTGTTTACCGACCGATAGAAACAAAACGTCACAGAAAAGCTTTCTTTGATTTTTCTATGAACAAAGTGACAGGTATGATACGGATAGGACTAACTTTGTTTATATAAACACCGACAGCTACGAGAGTAGGCATATTAACCGACAGTTATACGTAAGTAAGTTATAGAAAAGGACCTTTAATGATGTATAACGTTGAGTTGTTACATTTTCACTTGGACAGTTTTCTTAGTCCATAGTTAGTCACAATGCACCCTCATTGATATTCGATACTTTCTCGCGTATAAAGCAGCCTATAGTAACATTATCAGAGCTGATAACACACAGAACAAACATAGAATATGTCAACAGGTACATACGGTACAGTTATGTCAAGGAGTACCAATACGAATGCGGCGGCGCGTTAACCTGAAGATGATAATATTGATGAGTTTATGGTATAGCGCAGGTGAATTTCATTTTTCGATTTATTTTAACAGCAAGGCATATATCAAACCATCGGCACACTTTTAGGGCTGCTATCGAGATTTTTCTCAAACCGATTCTACGTCGATCATTATCTATACTAATATTATAAAGAGGTAACATTTGATTGTAAGTTTGTATGTAGGGGGTAATCTCCGGAAGTTATGAACCGATTTCAAAAATTCTTTCACCATTAGAAAGCTACATTCACCCTGAGTGACATAGGCTATATTTTATTCCCGTACTCCCACGGGAACGGGAACTACGCGGGTGAAACCGCGGGACGTCCGCTAGTAAATAAATAATATGATTATTTTCAGGCCAGAGATCCATAAAAAAATAAACAAAACAAACTTGGCACTTACTAACTATACAAGTCGCGGCACGAAACTCTAGCGTTGACCGTTATTGCGCAGAAGTAAAAAATAAGAATGTCTTGGGGCGTGCGTTGCGCCGATTGGCTCTCCAGTCGTAGAACATGCGCAGCTATCCCCTCCACGTTTCGTTCAGCGCTAGAGTTACGTGCCGCGACCTATAACACTTTAAACAAACTTACTAAAACACATATCTGGATGACGGTCTGTGTGCCGTGCCGCCATCCAGCGACTTATTATCGACACATCCACACTGCTGGCTACATGATCACACGCACGATCTCAGGAATCAAACGCAAGACAACATTGCCTGCCACACTTGCGACTTAGAGGCGAGGGGTTGGCTTAGAACAATAGATATGGTGGTAAAGGTTTACCTTCGAGCGGCAGCAGAGTGTACAGGTACCAGCAATCCTTCTCGGGCCCCATGATGTAAGCGCGACCGTCCCCGAAGAATGAGTCCAGAAGTTTGACCTGGAACAAAATAATCATTTGTAGATGAGAAACTTGTGGCAGAAGAGTATGCGCAGCTACAATTTTGAAAAAATAGAAACTGCAACAATTTCGATCCAAACATAATATGCATAGGTACTATCGTGGTCTTTTCCGCCTGACCAGTTTAATTTTTTTTCGCTTAAATCATGCGCAGGCGCCGAGCCACGCCCCCGCGCAAAATAACAGTAAGTCTCGTTTGGCGTACGTCGTCAGTGCGCTCGGCCGATTCGGTATCTTTTCATTCATTATTTCTATACAAAGTCAACGGGGCGGGGCTAGAGAGCGTTTCTATGTTGCGAGTGCAAGCAAAAATGAGCTTAGTGGTGGTCAGGCGGGAGTGTTCTCGATAGTACATAAACATAACATCACGCCTATAAGCGATAAAGGGCTGCACAGAAAGAGGTGCACCTGTTATAAGCCCACAATTAGCCAGTAATTTTTAAGTCCCTCCAACAGAATAGAGTCTATTTCCATCGACTGGGTACGAATCCGGATTCCCGACTGCTACTGAGAAATTCCGGAAGGAAAATCCCAATAACACTGGGAATTAAACCCAGGAAGTCATGATACCTCGTAGGCATATTAGAAAAGATATTTTGAAGGCTGTTGTGGAGGTCAGATGTAAAATACTAGATTTCTACACACATAAAAATAAAGCAAATAAATATCGCCGGACATTACACACAGCGCCATTTAGTGCCACACTAAGCAACGAGGCTTGAGTCGTGGACACCAGATAGTTGATATACTACATATATACTTTTTGTTCGTAAATACATAAGTACTTAATAAACATACAAACATCCATGACTCGGAAACAAAATGTCCATGCTCATCACACAAACATTTGCTCTTAAGAACGTAAGGCAGCCTCACTACCGCTGCGCCAGCGCCATTCGGGTCGGGATATGCATCCTTGAAAAAGCTAGGATGATGATGATCATAATTATGAAGGCTGTTATAATTTGCAAAGTAAGAATAGTACGATCTTCACAACAGTTACAATACATAAACAAGAAATAAATGCATCAGTGGCAACTCGAGACGGATGCCGGCTACGGGCAGGTAACGCGAGCAAGTGGAACTGTGCGCACTTCCTGCCAACAGAGCTCACATAACAACGGTAATGTTGGGCAATATAGCGCGGAAATGGATCTCAGAGACTGTATTGCTATACAGATTAGCAACAATTTGTTGAGATTGAAAGTCTTAGCCATTGTATTAGTAGTGGAGACTGCTATTGGCTGATGATAATAGTCGATAGAAGGTATTTATCTCCTTTTTAGGCAATATTTTAAAATTAAATTTTAGGCAATGCTTGTCGAGTTCAGTGTGACTCTCTATTATATAGCGAGCCCTTGGAAAACACTATTTTAACTTTTGGTCCCGGCCGCCATCCGGAGATCTTTGACAATTCGTTACAGAGAGTTAGTGAGAGCAGAGGTGGCCCAGTGGTGGCGGCCCCGACTTAGGAACAGTAAGTCGTGGGTTCGAACCCAGACGCAGTTCGAGCGCATTACTTTGTGTAATTTATTTCATCACCACCGCTCTCAAAATGGTGAAGGAAACATCGTGAGGAAACCGGCATGTCCTAGAACCAAAAATTCGAAGACATGTGATATCTACCAATCCGCACTGGACCCGCGTGGTGGATTATAGCCCATTCCCTCTTATTGAGAGGAGGCCGTGTCCCAGCAGTGGGAACATTATAGGCTGATGATGATGACAGATAGTCAGATGCCCTAAAGCCAGGCAACCAAGGGGTTTCGCATTCTCCAGTAAGTTCCGAGTTGTGGAGGCCAGACAGACGGTGACTCCAAGTACTGGGGGCGTTACAATGATATATAAACTATAGATACGTTGTCCGCACTCTAAAATGACAACATGAAATGAAGCCAATTGGCCACATCGCGCTTAGTTACGCACCAACCTGTCGCGCGACGCTACGTTTGTTTATAATTTAATAAATCCTGCGACGTGACTGAAGATGTATATTTATCTCCCTCTCGCAACAGGCATCCCGCCGTTCGGTGTCATATTTTCTTTCTCTTTCTTCACGCTTATAAGTAGTTCTAGTATTTTCGCCGTTTTTAAGCGCCGCGATGTTGGTTCATGACGTGTCTATATTTAATACGTCATTGGGGCGTTAAATGGGCGCTTTAGCAGAACCTTATTAAGATAATAATATGAATTAGGTAAGTTAAGATTTGTAAAAAGGTCACAATGCGTCTATGACCATTTTAAGATTTTTAACTATATTATCCTATTACTAATCTGCTGAAGCGGCCATTGTTTGTATTCAGCCGCATCAAATTGGAGTAGGTGCCATGCCTCAAAATAGTTGGAAAAAGGCTAGGCAGATGATGACCGTTTCAGGTGAGATACGACAGTCCTGGGTTTTGTTTATATGGAGTGAAATAGTCGCTGTCATGTGAATTATTCAGCGATAAAAGTTGTATGCCTTTTTATTTATCTCATCATATATTTTCTTCGATGACATGTGCCATCTACCAATCCGCACTGGGCCCGCGTGGTGGATTATAGCCCATTCCTTCTAATAGAGAGGAGGCCTGTGTCTCAGCAGTGGGAACATTCAATAGGCTGATGATGATGATTTTTTCTTATAGTATTTTCCTAGGCGAGCCCTTTCACAGGGTGGTCTAAACCAAACCATGATAATGATATGTCTCTGTGCGTCATCTCGACCTGAGGTTTCCTTTGGCCTTAACGTAAAGTTCAGGTTTAATCAGTAATATTAGATTGTACTATCTTTAAATTTTAGGGGATAATGAATCAGAGGTCAGGAGATTGGATTGTTATTATTTTAAAGTCCAAACATTGGTCGTTCCAGATATTGTTAAATATCTACTAAAAGAAGTGGTTGTGTTTTATTATTTTACCGTGTAGTTATTTTTTCCTTCTGGTCAATGAAATAGCTAGTCTGCACACTTCCCAAGCCCTAAGGACTCTATGAGAGGGAATGGGCATATGAATGGAATCCACCACACGGGCCCAGTGCGGATTGGTAGATGTCACAAGTCTTCGAATTTTGGTTTGCATTTGCATGCAACATACCGGTTGCCCAATTAGATTAGTCTAGTAAAATTAAATCTTATCGTTTCCCTATTTCAATTGATTGAATTTTGACTCAAGAAATAATGCGTCCTTACAATTTTTTTTTCTCGTTATTTTTTGTGTTGTGATATTCTGCTATATCACCAACACAAAAAAATAACGAGAAAAAACTGTTTCTAAGCCTTTCTAATATTAAACATCCTGTATACTGACTTACTTATGACTTCCACCACGTCGTCATGCCGACGTATTTCCCATTGAGTAACTATTCATTCTAGTTTCCTCATTTAGACTAGGAGGATATTGGAGAGGACTTTTAGGAGTTTATCCCTAATATCTACAATATTTTTTTGATGAAAAACAAAATATTTTAACAAACAAATTGTTTTCGTTTCCATTAGAGTTGTTTTGGTCTTTTCAGTACGAAATTAATTGAAATGAAGTGTATGTAAATATTGTATTTTTTGTAAGATACTTAAATATTCATTTCTGGGAAGAAATGTTAAAACCGCAGAGGAAGTTGAAGTTGGATTTTAGGCATCATCAGAAAAAGAGTTGAAACCCTCATTACGACTAATAACTTCAAACTGTGCGTGATAATGACCGTACTATAGTACTATGCTGATAAGTGATAACAACAGATGATTTAATAAGTTCATTCGTAATCTGTGACCTTTTGAGTGTCGTCACAGCCTCGGGTAGACTTTATCTTGTTGCAAGAATGTGTTCTAGTCTAGAGACGTAGACTATACTTCCAGGATTTCGTCTGGAGTCTTTTGAGGAAAAAACGTGATTTTTCTATTTCGCTGAAATGTTTTGTTGGTATGGTGATTAACGTTTCGTTGAAATGATGTGACATTTTATGAAAAAACAAAAGTTTTTGGAATTATTTATCCACTGTTCAGAGTAGTTTCTGTTTGGTCCCAAACATCATTAATATGTAAGCATATTTTATTCGCATAAAATGAGGTGTATTAAGGATGTTATATTTTTTTTTAGAGCAGGAAACATTCCGCCATAACAATAGTACTAATTTTACATTACATTAAAAAGAACAACACAGATATCGATACATAACATTATGTGACTACATTTGAATCATTCAAAGATCAGACCGCATCAAGAGAGCAGGCCATCAATCATTAAAAACAAAACAATTAAAAATACAAAAAAAAAACGAAGAGTTTAGAATATCAGATTAGCGTTTTCAAAACAAAAAGTATGACACGCTTGTTATCCCCTAAGGCCTAGGCAGAGGAGTACCTAATAAATAGTACACCCACATATCGCATGCTATGTTCAAGTCACATGTAATTAGGTGCCGAGCCTACCTATTCCCATCAACCGTGCACAAATCCACACTCCGTGGCTGCTACTCAGGAATTCCTGATGGAAAAACTAAATAACGCTTTGCCCGACCTGGGAATCGAACCCAGCAGGACCTCATGATCAGCGGTCGCGTTTGGGACCACTAGACCAAAGAGGCAGTAACGACAAAGTATTCCTGTCCTTCTTTATACTTGCCCCAATGGGGAACGCTGGTCAAAACTGATTGTAGATGGCGTGTCTATAGCTTAGTCCCACTCTGTCCAATGAGGACTAGCTATTTTGAAATTTAAAATGATATTGACAGATTTTCAACCAATGACGATGCTTGGTACAAGCTATGCTAGCGCCAATAGTTCCACAGTTGCCAGCCCAATTGCTATGAACAAAACGACAAAGTAATAGTCACCAGCATCACTATCAGTACCGAGAAAACTACACATTGTAATTTTTATTAACATTAATTAGTATTAATGTTAATAAAAATTACAATGTGTTGCCTTTCCTAGTGGAAAGGCAACACTGGTACTGTGTGTTCATAATCGTCTCGTATCAAGAAGTTCAATGATTTGTCTTTGTTTCATAACATTTGTCACAGTGATACTAAAGTGACTCACTAGAAGTCTGGATCGGGCGAAATGATTGCAACATTATTAACGTTCAGGAATCAGGAGTAATATCACAGAATTAACATTGGATGGCTGGAATGGCGACAAATTCCCCTTAAACTCAAGGTGAAGATTTACAAAACCATGGTTAGACCTGCTGTCTTGTATGGATCAGAATGTTGGACCACAACAAGGTGGAAAGAAAGGCAATTGCATGTAGCTGACCTGAGAATACTAAAGGGGGATGTGTGGTGTAACGCGAATGGATAAAATAAGTACCTAATAAGCACAGTAAGAAGAAGTCTGAAAGTGGCGCCGGTGACTGAAAAATATTGTGGTAATCGGTTGTCGTGGTATGGACATGCGATGCGGAGGGATGTGGAGAATGTCGTGAGGAAAGTTTTGAGTATGAATGTGGTGGGCTATAAGAGTAGAGGAAGACCAAAGAAACGATGGATGCAGTGTTGTTGAAACCACCAATGAGGGAGGGAGCCTCTTCTCTGGAACGCTTTTTTAAAACATTATTTTGAAGTGGGTCAAATTTTACTTCTGAGATTTTTATACATCTAAATATATAAAAGAAGAAACTGACTGACTGACTGACTGACTGACTGACTGACTGACTGACTGACTGACTGACTGACTGACTCATCTATCAACGCACAGCCCCAACCGCTGGGTCTACAGATTCCAAATTTGGCAAATAGGTTCCTTATGTGGTCTAGGGGTGCACTAAGAAAGGATTTTTCAAAATTCATCCCCTAAGGGGGTTAAACGGGGCTCCAAAGTTTGTATGGGGAAACAAGATTAGTTAGACTGTTTTATTCGAAACTTTACAGGAGTGCTCCTATTGATAATTGAGTAGAAACGGGTTTCAGTTTTTTTCAGAATTCAACCCCTAAGAGGGGGAAATAGGGTGGCAAAGTATAAAAATCAATGCCGGGCCCAAACCGCTGAGTCTAAAGATTACAAATTTGGCAAGTAGGTTCCTTATGTGGTCTAGGGGTGCACTAAGAAAGGATTTTTCAAAATTCAACCCCTAAGGGGATTAAACGGGAATCTAAAGTTTGTATGGGTAAAACAAGATTAGTTAGACTATTTTATTCGAAACTTCACAGGAGTGCTCCTATTGATAAATGAGTAGAAACGGGTTTCAGGTTTTTACAGAATTCAACCCCTAAGAGGGGGAAATGGGGTGGCAAAGTATAAAAATCAATGCACAGCCCAAACCGCTGAATCTAGAGATTCCAAATTTGGCACAAAGGTTCTTTATGAGGTTTAGGGGTGCATTTAGAAAGGATTTTTCAAAATTCACCCCCTTAGGGGTTGGAACGGGAGTCCAAAGATTACGTGGGGAAATAAGATTTGTTAGACTACTTTATTCGAAACTTAACAGGAGTACTCCTATCGATAAATGAATTAACGTTTGTTTCAGTTTTTTTTTTCAGTATTCAACCCCTAAAGGGAGAAATGGGGTAACAAAGCCTGAAATTCAACATAGTTATTATTTTTATGGTGAATTGGGTCGGGTGTATTACAAAAACAACGATTTTAAGATTTAATGTGGCAGACCTGAAATACTACTATTCCCTGTTGGGGTGCGATGGGGTTGAAATGTCTAAAAATCAATATGGGTGTCGATACCGAGATTATCAGGGGTGCTGATTACGAAAATGGCATTTATTTTGAGATCCAGATGATAATGATTGTGATTACGATGATGATGATTGTGATGATGATGATTTTGATTACGATGATAATGATTGTGATTACGATGATGATGATTGTGATTATGATGATTGTGATAACGATGATAATGATTGTGATTACAATGATAATAAATGTGATAACGATGATGGTGATTGTGATAGTGATTGTGATTGTAATGGTGATTGTGACAGTGACGGTGATTGTGATAGTGTCGGTGATTGTGATGGTGATAGCGATGGTTGTGATAACGAGGACGGAGATTGTGATGATGATGATTGTGATTAAGATGATAATGATTGTGATTACGATGATAATGATTGTGATAACGATGATGGTGATTGTGATAGTGATTTTGATGATGACTGTGATGGTGATAGTGATTGTGATGGTGATTGTGAAAGTGGCAGTGATTGTGATGGTGATAGCGATGGTGATTGTGATTGTGATTGTGACAGTGATGGTGATTGTTATAATGATTGTTATAATGATGTAGATTATTGTGATTACAATGATAATGATTGTGATAACGAGGGTAGTGATTGTGATGGTGATTGTGATGGTGATGGTGATTGTGATGGTGATTGTGATTTTGATTGTGATAGTGTTGGTGATTGTGATAATGATGGTGATTGTGATAATGATTGTGGTTGAGATAGTGATGGCGATTGTGATCATGATGATTGTAATTAAGATGATAGTGATTGGGATTACGATGATAATGATTATGATTACGATTATAATGATTGTGATGACGAGGATGGAGATTGCGATGATGATGATTGTGAATACGATGATAATGGTAGTGATTACGATGATAGTGATTGTGATAATGATGATAGCGATTGTGATTACAATGATAATGATTGTGATAACGATGATGGTGATTGTGGTACTGATTTTGATGATGATTGTGATGGTGATGATGATTGTGATAGTTATTCTGAGAGTGGTGTTGATTGTGATGGTGATAGCGATGGTGATTGTGATGGTGATTGTGATGGTAATTGTGATAGTGATTGTGATGGTGATTGTGATGGTGATTGTGATGGTGATTGTGATGGTGATTGTGATGGTGATTGTGATGGTGATTGTGATGGTGATTGTGATGGTGATTGTGATGGTGATTGTGATGGTGATTGTGATGGTGATTGTGATGGTGATTGTGATGGTGATTGTGATGGTGATTGTGATGGTGATTGTGATGGTGATTGTGATGGTGATTGTGATGGTGATTGTGATGGTGATTGTGATGGTGATTGTGATGGTGATTGTGATGGTGATTGTGATGGTGGTTGTGATGGTGATTGTGATGGTGATTGTGATGGTGATTGTGATGGTGATTGTGATGGTGATTGTGATGGTGATTGTGATGGTGATTGTGATGGTGATTGTGATGGTGATTGTGATGGTGATTGTGATGGTGATTGTGATGGTGATTGTGATGGTGATTGTGATGGTGATTGTGATGGTGATTGTGATGGTGATTGTGATAGTGATTGTGATGGTGATGGTGATGGTGATTGTGATAGTGATTGTGATAGCGATAGTGATGGGGATTGTGATGGTGATTGTGATTGTGATAGTGATGGTGATTGTGATTGTTATGGTGGTTGTGATGGTGATTGTGATAATGATTGTGGTAATTATGGTGGTTGTGTTAATGATGATAATTGGTGATTATGATGGTGACTGTGATAGTGATGGTGATGGGGATTGTGATGGTGATTGTGATTGTGATTGTGATAGTGATAGTGATGGAGATTGTGATAATGATGGCGGTTGTGATAGTGATGGTGATTGTGATAATAATAATTGTGATGATTATGAAATGTGGCACATAGATAGTTTATAACCTGGATTAACATGAAGGACACTATTATCCATTTAGTATGATCCAGTGGGACAGTTACCGAACTTCACGCGGGCGAAGCCGCGGGTAACAGCTAGTAGTTACATATGAAGCTAATAAAACCGTGTTAAAAACGTTCAAGTTCTTTGCCCCATGCAAATATTCAACAGACTAGCAATTTTCTCAAACCCAGATCACTTGGTTGAGTAACTTTCAACTTTTAAAAGGTGAGCTTTAATATTGCTTAAAATATTTTAAAAGCACCTCCGTCGGTCCTATGGTGCTATGTTTATATTTCTATCTCTGGTTAATTGATCGGCTCATTGGAGCGGCTACGTTCATGGCTGTTAGTAAGAGGGCTTAGCGTGTCTCGTCTCGTCATGGTGGATGCTCGGTAGAGGTCACTTATAAAACAGTGTTGCACCAGTTTTCTGAGTTGTTGACTTGTGTTGTAGTTGAGTTTAGAACGATATTGTAGGGTCTCAGATAAGTGAAGAAGCAAATGTATGTCTCGCGTTTATTTTACTCAACTCGCTGCTTAATTATTGAAAGTTTCGAACAGAATGAATGTGAAGATAAAAAAGAAAAGAAGAAAGAAAGGAGAAAAGAAGAAAGATAAACAAAGAATAGAAGAAAGATAAACAAAGAATAGAAGAAGAAACAGAAGAAGAAGAAAAAAGAAGAGAAAGAAAGGAGAAGAAGATTGTTACAGAAACCTAAAAACTGGTACAATCAAGGTGACGGTTAAAAGACCAAAGTCGTGGCTCACTTCTGGGCCGATAAACTTCAGAATGCCATCGATACGATACGATAAGTTGTACTTACTTCTGAATCAAAATTATCATGCGGCTGCAACTGTGCTGCAGGGCGCGCGAACTCCCTGCGCGAATAGAACACGTTGTGCACGCGCGCGTGGCCAGCCACGTCGCGTGCCAGCCCGAGCACGGCGCGCACGCAGCGCAGGGGCGTGGTCGTGCCGCAGGTCTTGAGGATGAAGCGGCGGCGGGATACGAACATGCTGCTCTCGCTGGGGAACAACAAATGGATTGGTTAGTTGGTTATTTGCACAGTCGAGCAAATGGATTGGTTAGTTGGTGTAAGCTTCAGTATTTTCACATTCGTGCAAATACAAGCTCCACAAGTGAGGGTTTAAGAACGGTTCAGCAGGCCTATTACGTATCTCTGTTGACTTGACAGCTTGAAATGATAGTAACTGGGCTCAGTGTCTATCAAATAACTGCAAAAGGTTAGTTTCGTATTATGTATGACCAGTCGCGATCAAATATGACGTCATCGGTGTCCATCGTGGCTGATAGTCACCGTAACTCATTTTGACAGACGCTTTCGTATCGATTCTTCTAATATTGCGATTATGTAAGCATAATGGACATCAAATTGATGACAACTGAGTTTGAAGTGGCTTTCGCGATGGACGTTACACCGTACCCGGGATGTTAGTCACCGTAAAGTGATATCCACTCTGTGTAATACGTAATACCAATATTTTGACATACTCGGTTGTCATCAAAGTTCGGTGTACAACCGAAGCTTGATAATCACTGGAGATCAAAAAGATACGTAATAGCTCTACTCTACAGATCTCAAGTGCGTCTCACGCCTCTCGCGACATCAGTGAGCAGAGTTCGCATGGCTGAATTTGGGCCAAACATTTTTGAACTTTTTGCCATCGATGCTAAGAAGAAGATAGGACCTAAACAGATGCGAAAACCACTGGACCAGTCGTTGTGCCGTGTACCGCGTTGTGTGTGAGGATGCCTAAGTATGACGCATTAATACTCAATTGATGATAAAGATAAATATTATGATTCAATGATAAAATTGATCCTAAATTCAATGGTAGGTAGGTCACAAAATATAGCCTGAAAAAAAAAAAAAAAAAATTGTCTTTCGTAGTGCAATCGTAGCAGAACACCTTAAAAACCCCAAAATAATCATAATCATACCAACTTGGCACCCGTCTTAAAACGATAAGGTTTAACAATTAACACAGTTGTGTCGACAACATATCACACGTCTTAATTATGTACACTATTGTCTATTTAGGATTTAGAACACTGGACAATTAACACACAAATTAATCAGGGAAGCCAGTTTTAGTTGGTTGAGGGTTGTCACTTCATATTTAACTAGCGGACGTCACGCGGTTTCACCCGCGTATTTCCCGTTCCCGTGGGAGTACGAGGATAAAATATAGCCTATGTTACTCGCTGATAATGTAGCTATCTATTACTGAAAGATGTTTTTAAATCGGTCCAGTAGTTTTTAAGTTTATTCGTTACACACAAAAATATAAATATTTCCTCTTTATAATATTAGTAATAGACTAGAGAATAGGTAATAGATATAGACGTATAGATCACAGCGGTCACTCCCTTTTTAGTCAAAGCTTATTTGCCCATAGTCCATCCATTGTTTTTGCTAGATGTTTTTGATTTTGATACGGTCAATCAATACACGCTTTTAATTACTTTTAAGTTTCCAAACTGCACAGTTACCTACTTCAAGCTTTGCTCTTCTTTCAACCAGAACAGATTTTTTTAATCTGTTGAATGGCAACCCTGATAGTTTTGAAGATAATGACGTTAATTGTCTTTATTATTACATCAGCCTAAATATTAGATAAAATAAATGCGTATTCGTTTAGGTTTATTTAGTTAATCGTTACGCTTACGGCAATTGACTTTAGATAATTTAATCATTAGGTAGGTGCCGTCGGTAGGGGATTAATTTTGGACAAAATTAACTATAAAAGACATTATAAAGGCGCTGTATTTTCAGAAAAGGAGATTTATTTATGTTCTGGATAAAATTATGTATCTTATGAAAACTAGCGGACGTAACACGGTTTCACCCGCGTAGTTCCCGTTCCCGTGGGATTACGGGAATAAAATAGCCTATGTTACTCAGGGTGAATGTATAGTTTTCTAAAGGTGAAAGAATTTTTGAAATCGGCGCATGAGTTTTTGAGTTAATTCATTACAAAGAGAAAAGATTTGTATTTTTGTGTGTGTGTATATTACACACACAAAAATACAAATCTTTTCTCTTTATAATATTAGTGTAGATAGACGGAATGCTTAACTACTTACTTACAGAAATATATCATTTCATTTTACTCCACAATTTTATTTTTTCTTCATTTTTTAAAACAAACATTTTTTAAAGTTTTCGTTAAATATTCACTCAACATTTAAACAGATATTATTACCTTCAGTTTATCTTAAAAATGTACGACGATCGGGTCATTTTGATAGTTGGTGTTAAAATAGTGACATATCGATAATTTATACTAATAAGTCAACATTGACACATTATTTGACACTGGGATATAATTGTTGCTACCCGACACGTAATGACATTTAACTGTAACATATTTTAATATAATAATATTTGTAATGAGATAAAATGGTTTTTCTTAGAACTCTTGTACTACAGACGGTATATCTGGGGTCAATAATCATAATTGACTCGACCTCATGTGATTCCCAACTATCGCTTTTGATAACGCATAGAATCTGCCAAATGATGAGTAGAATTATTACATTTTTATCCATTCGAGTACAATTTTAATAGACCACCCGTGCCGTAAACTGCTTCTAATTTTAAAGTGCGCAATATAAATTGGCTTATGTTTAACGAACCACCAGATTTAGTCAAATGTAACGGCAAAAAAATCACTTTTGATTGCCAAAAATAGTAAATGATCACCAAAATTAATCCCCATTTTAGCGTGAAATGAGAACCAAAAATAGTTAAAATTAGAGTTAAAATTAGTTAATGATCACCAGAAATTGAACTGTTATGCTCTTGCATCCGAGTCGAGAGAGACCCGGTCGACGGAGCCCCGCGAATTCTGAATGGTTTATAAAAAAATAACCACGAAGGGTTTGGCGGGGTCTATTCGCTCGCTTCGCTTGCTCATTCGACCCCGCCATACCCTTCTAACCTAATCTATCCGTGTCAGGGTGCCCCAAGTTGGCCTAGGCAAAACTAGTTTGTCATCAACCACCTCATTCAAATTTGGTGTTCAATTTACTAAATTTGGTGATCAATTGATATTTTAGGTGATAGATGTTAGTGGTCATAAAGTTATTTTTGGTGTTCATTATATTTTCCCCCATATAAATTCTCAAGATGTATCATATTCATACATGCTTAAACTTACGCCTTATCCCCATAGAGGTAGACAAACGAAACATACTGCCAAGAACTACGATCCTAACATACTCCTTTTGGTTTTGCCATACCTAATATCTAATTCATAACTGGTGAAATCATTAATATTATTAGAAAGCTATTATTATTAGAATACGCTAAACATTATTAGAATGGTAACCACCATTCTAGCTAGGTTTACCTGTATTTTATTACCTAACGTTAAACAGGAAAACAAACAATTTTCAGTTACTTTACAGTGAAATTATGATTGTGCACGTACTAAGTACGGCTGGCTATCTTAATTGTTCCTACATGTTGCATTATTTCTACATGCTGTCGCTGCGTGCATGTATTACAGCCTACGAAGCTACGACGGCAGCCTACGACAGTATAATTTAATTGTATCTTCTCGGCGAAAAAGGCAGACGACATTGTTGCCATCGCGGGTAATAACCTGAATTAGTCTGGCACAGAAACGCAGAAATTAGGTCCAGCAAAGAGAGGCATATTGTCATCAGTCAAGATAATACATATAAATTTTTCCTAAAACTCAATAGTCTCTAATCATAAAGAATGAGCGCAATGTGGTAAAATACGGAGCGGTGGAGGGTGGTAATTGTTATGTGGAACTCCTTCCAGACAGGATAATCGAATAAATAAATAAATATGCCCAGCAGTAGCAGACTGTTAATGATGATGATTATACATCTATCTTAGTAGCCATGCAGCAAAACGACATTTAAATCAACCACAAATGCTTCACTCGTCAGCAAGGAATGAATAAACCTATTCAAACGACGCCGATTCTCCTTTCCTTTGAATTATCAGCGGTGTAAAGCGTAACGCTAATGAATCAACTTAGTGCACTAGTCATCTTACGGTCAAGTACTTAGCCACGAGCGCATACAATGTAATCCACACTTATCTGCATAGCACCGAGACGGGTCACAGACGCATCACAGATGAGAGAACAGAAGATGAACATACAAAATCAGCCAATAGAGACTCCACAACAGTGGCGATGGGTGAAAATTAAGTCAGGGGAAGCCGAGTAAAAAAAATTAGAATAGGTTTTTCTTTTTTTTTTTTTCGTTATTTATATTGACTTCATTTTTGTTATCAGCGGCCCTAAAAACCCCCAAAAACCACGGAAACGACACCCATGAAGAAAAAAACCTAATAAAAAGTACGTTAAGAATAAAATGCAGAGGAAGTATAATGAAAAAATAAAAGTTATTTTTTATCCTATGGAAATAAGTCAACAAAATAAAAACTATAATTTAGCGTACCAAATCGACATTGGACCATTCGACATTATCGACCATTACTAATTCTATCTCGTTCTCCCATACATACTATCTTTTTCTGCCCCTGTCGTAACTCGATAATCTTCGGCTTATTATAACCTAGCTCCCTACAAAACAAAACAATGTTATCAAGCATTGAACGATTTCCGATTGTATACGAAATTCAACGAGCGATAACAATATTTTTCCATCTCGCTCACGCGCACGCATTTTCTATTACTTTATGAAACTCGGTTTGCGTCGGCTTACCAGTACTAATATAGGCGCGCTGGCTAGTGACGTCACGACGTTTATTTTGCATAGAAATTTAGCTGCCAAAAAGCCGATAGCGCCTGCGGGTTATTTTGTAGCAATATGTTGTTGAAGAGAAAAAAAATGAAGTTGATTGAGTAGGCGTTTTGTGATGCTTGTAAAAAGTACTGATTGTGTCATTTTTCAATTACGGTAGAGAGTGGTTGTGTTCCAAACTTCTAAAGGGAAGCCGGTGGGAATCGTGTTGTTAGGTGCCTTCGCCACTGCTCCACAACTGGCGCACTGGCCTCCCCTCGGTGAGAAGGAGTAGGCTGTACGTGTAATCTACCAAGACTCTTGGTAGATTACAGGTACAGCCTACTGGACCCTCTTGGTCCAAGAGTGTGGGTTTGTCGATGTCTTCTTGGGGTTTTGATTCTAGGGGATTCCGTACGATGTTTTTCTTCGCTCTTCGCGAAGATGCACTCTTGCAATGAAGTAATGATGCGTTCGTGATTATGCACGGAAGCAATCAATTTGTTACTGTATTTTCTCAATGCAACGGCTTACTTTACCGTTTCATTTTTCTAAAAGCAGTTCAGAGGCACAGGCATTGCTTCTGAGCATATATATGACAGTTTTACAGCCACACGCACGGTAAGCGCCGTTTAACTTGTTGCGTTTATGGCTGCATATAGCCGTTATTTGTTAAACCTACTGTTTCAGTCTATTTAGTGGACGTACGTGCACAATCAATGCCAGCAGTAGCTCGATAACCATTATGTAATATAGTAAACACGATTAGTAGTAACACGTTCCCTATTTGTGCTCGAGTAAATAGTAATCGAGTTAATTTTGCAATTGTTTATACAATGACGTATTATATATATAGACACGTCATGAACCAACATCGCGGCGCTTAAAAACGGCGAAAATACTAGAACTACTTATAAGCGTGAAGAAAGAGAAAGAAAATATGACACCGAACGGCGGGATGCCTGTTGCGAGAGGGAGATAAATATACATCTTCAGTCACGTCACAGGATTTATTAAATTATAAACAAACGTAGCGTCGCGCGACAGGTTGGTGCGTAACTAAGCGCGATGTGGCCAATTGGCTTCATTTCATGTTGTCATTTTAGAGTGCGGACAACGTATCTATAGTTTATATATCATTGTGTTTATAGTTATTTATAGTTCGGAGAAGAAGTACTTTGACATTGTACTTTGATATTGTTTTCGTGTTAATCCGCTTTCCAATCTTTCGCAAGTGAAATCGTAAAATCAATGCAGGAAAAACTCAGTGCGGACGCAAATTGCATACAATTACGACAGAGTGGACTTCGTAAGAGTGAACAATTACCTATACTTAGATATGTAGCTGAGTATATAATATACGATTAACATAATTATTATAGCACACGCGGCAAGCTAGTCTCCGAATAAGGGTTTGTTATGATGCATGCCATATTTGCAGCGATGAAGTCAAGGGTACACGAAGGAGTTTTCAAACAACTTCAAGTTAGTAAATATAAAACACCACTCCTATAGACATAACTAACCGAAACACAAATTGAATGGGCAATTCCTTGGTAATCGATCATTATCTGCCGACTACTGTACATACACCCCTATATCTAACAGATATAGCCGTGAAAATAAAATATGATATAGGCAATATTCTGGAAGCTAACATGCATGAACAGGAGATAGGTACTCAAGTTATAAATACATAGTGGGAGGTTCACAGGTAGCCGACTAGCCGGTCAATATGTATGTGATGGAGAGCGCGGGGATGGCAACTACCCACCGTCGTCCGTCACTATGACGACGAGACGGAATCGAATCGATGCGTTGCAAGGTTGCATCTCGTGAAAATTGAGCTTTCAATGTTGCCAAATGCGAGAAACTTTCGATAAGGCTTTTTTAACATTTCAAGGTTCTATTTAGCCGATAATTGACTGAAGCTTAAATGAAATGTTTGTTATTAATACAACAATGAACCAGTCAATGAAATGATAATAACTATTAATTAGTCTAGAAATGGCAAATAGGAGTTCTTGGAAGACTTAACTTTTTTCGAGTGGACCACAGAATCCCCAAAAGAAACCACTCAAATCAATTTACTTAACTATTTTTAGAGTGGTTTCTTTTCTTTTCTCGCTCCAATTCGATGATAACGGAGTCAACTGGATTGATCAATCATGCTCAATAAGAAAAGTGCGCTGCTTATGCACGTGTTATGCTAACCGGCCGTTTATCCTGTTAAGTCGGCACAAATAGACTATGCCGGTGGCGAGCTATTTTTATATCGTAAATTGTTACTGGCTCGATGGATGCTAAACATCGTCATTGATACAACACAACGACCTTTTTTTTATAAAATACAAGCCTATTAGTCTATCGATGTTTTTTTGCTGATAAATAAACACTAGCTTCTATTGTTAATCATATGCTCAAGAATGAAAGAAATGGTTACATAGCCTAGTAACGTACCAATTAAAAAAATTGTAACAAAAAAAAAACATTTCAAGCAAGTATCAAGATTATTAAGTCAAGCTTTAATTTTCCAATAATGACGAACAGTCTTTTTAATTGCGATATAGTTTTACATGAGAACGCCGGTTTTGCAAGAAGGGTTAGGCAGAAGAGTACATTTGGTCAATTGAAAGAAAGAAAGAAATTAAAATAACAAATACAGAAAATACTATTTCCAAACCTCTTGTGAATAAATTGGACGGACCAGTAAGAAAATAACAGTTCTTCAGTAGCCAGTTTTGCCTGTAATTACTTTTTTTCGCCTGCGGTTCAAAAATTACTTTTTTCGCCTGCGGTTCAAACCCGATTCTCGAACCTGGCGAAATTGTGAAGTTTTTCTCTTAGACGTATTCCAGTCGTGTATGTTACTGAACCATATACGGCCTACTTAATGGTTATGGGAATTTTATTACGACTTAAACGGATCGAAAATGATTTAGTAGCATTTTGTGCTTGTGTTACGTTACACTTACAACTAATGGAAATGCGCTGCCAAGCTGCAATAATAAAGGGTGTAAAACACCTCTTAACGAAACTGAAAGGCACTTCCTCGTAATTGCGATATTTTTTTTGTTCTACTCCATACCTCTTAGTTACGGAGATATTGGGGGTCAAAGTTTCAACTTTTTGACAAGTTTTTTTTTTAAATACAAGTTTTTAATGTAGAGTTTTACTTTAAACACCTTCACGACCATCGTACTATGAAATCCATCCATCAGCACAATGTTTTGAGTGCGTTACATTGAGTTCTATAGTTGGTGCCAGTTAAGATCGTAATAGCGGTCATTGCCCTTTTCCTAATATCTCTTCGTACGAACCAAAACAAATAAACCATGTATCGTTTTTCATTAGAAAAAATGTTGAAGATCACGATAGATGACGATTCCAGACTTGAACAGGCTTATTTTTGGATTTCAAAGTTAAGAGGTTTTATAAATGTAGGTGGGTCAATGACCTCTTTTGTGATCTTAACTGGCACCAACTATACCACAAAACATGATTTTTCACCCCAAAAAAAAAAAGTCGTTTCCGAGCAATGACGTATTATATATAGACACGTCATGAACCAACATCGCGGCGCTTAAAAACGGCGAAAATACTAGAACTACTTATAAGCGTGAAGAAAGAGAAAGAAAATATGACACCGAACGGCGGGATGCCTGTTGCGAGAGGGAGATAAATATACATCTTCAGTCACGTCACAGGATTGATTAAATTATAAACAAACGTAGCGTCGCGCGACAGGTTGGTGCGTAACTAAGCGCGATGTGGCCAATTGGCTTCATTTCATGTTGTCATTTTAGAGTGCGGACAACGTATCTATAGTTTATATATCATTGTTTCCGAGCAATATTATTTGCGTAAAGTTACTTAGTTTGATGTACAGAATGCTTGACTGACGGCTTCGTGATGAGGTCTTTTACACCCTGTATACAATGTTTAGTATTTTTGCCATATTTATTTTACAATGCATTTTTGTTTAAGTAAGTAGCTTGACATTAGTTAGGTACTTATATTGGCATTCATTATGCTTACTTGAAGGTTTTTAACAAAATATAAGTGCACATACATTTGCTTGCATAATAAATGTAATCTGGGCAATTGATGTTTAAAAACCTATAAGTACTTAATACCTAGGATTCGGCAAACAATACATGTGCCATTTTATTGAATCAAGTAGGTACATTTTTGATTAATTTATGTCAACTTAGTCTTTTCAAATGCTTGTTCCAAACTAAATTTAAACGTAAAAAAATGTAGCGCAAACTGAACTTTATTTCTGGGTAAGTATTCAAGTTGTTTTTCCAAAATTACATAATGTACTTAGGTACTTGTTTACATGTTTGGAAACTATTCATGAACGCAATATACTTGAACTTGCTCCTATTTCCCAGCGTAATATTAATCATACCTTCAATAACTTGATAAGTTTGCTCTGACGTCAATTTGTGACGAACATTATGTATGTACTTAACTCTATCTATGTAGTGCAGGTATATCTCTATGTATTAATCACTTGCATACGTGTTTTGCTAACATAGCTACTTTACATACTTGATATTGACCTATCTTATAACAGCCCTTTTTTTTTCTGATGGAAATCCTCCCGCTCTGGACGGAGCAGGAGGAAGTGTCACTGACTAAAATCCATCCATGTTCCTTCATCGCCCTTTGTGTTCCGGGGCCACGGTATCTCTTTCGAACAGTCCCGCAACCCCGACAGGCATCGGTCCTTGCGGACCGCTTCTTTTTGCTGACTCTCTTTGAGGCGCGCGTGGAACACGAACGCGCCGTCGACACGGCCTGTCGTCATTAGACGGACGGACGGCGAGCTAGCCCATAGTCCACCGACCACAGACCCGCGCCTACGGTGGCCCCCGAGGCCCCGACGCCCGGGGTGTCTCCCGCGGCGGCCGGGACGTGAGGTTCTCTCCCTCCCATGTTCCGCCACCTCCTTCTCTAGCATTACCTATTGTTTTGCAGAAGGAGGTGACGGGCGGCGTCCCATTCCGTCTCGCGCCGGACCATGGATTGAACCAGGGGCCCTACTCTCTAACGTCCGTCCGTCCATCTATCTCTATCAGTCTCTCGCACTTGCACTCATCTGCAGACGTGCGCGAGAGAGACGGATAGAGACGGAGGACGGAGTCGGACGGACGTTTCAGAATAGGGCCTCAGGGCCGGACGTGAGAGGTCGCCGCCGCCGATCACCGCTACGAGGACACGGCAGTTATCCGCCCATGCGGGGCACATCTCCACCGTGTGCTCCACCGTGTCCTCCGGTCGATCCTCACAGTGGAAACACCCGGGCGTTTCCTCCCGCCCGATTCGGTGCAGGAACCTCCCGAAACAACCCTGTCCGGTGAGGACCTGCGTCAGGCGGAAGGTGAGGACGCCACCGTGGCGTCTCTCAAGCCACTCCTCAAAGAGGGGACGATCGATGCCACTATTGTGGCGTGAACTGCACGGGGTTGTAATTGCGACAGTTGCTCTCTCCATGTCGCCATGAGATCCCGCCGGAAGTCTGTACGCTGAGCGACAATTTGCCGCGGCAGCGTAACTAGTTTCCCCCCGCGGCGTAGCGCCTCCGCGCGCCATTCATGTAGGCGCGCGAGGACTATCTAATCGTCGCCTCC
Source organism: Xestia xanthographa (assembly GCA_905147715.2). Taxonomy (NCBI): domain Eukaryota; kingdom Metazoa; phylum Arthropoda; class Insecta; order Lepidoptera; family Noctuidae; genus Xestia; species Xestia xanthographa. The sequence goes on along the minus strand of LR990660.1, from coordinate 5,258,030 downwards.
AGATCCCATGGCGGCAATCCGGCTAGGCCGCTCGCCACCTCGCGGGCGATCGTTCGGTACCCCAGGGCCAGCCGCGCCGGCTACATCTTATAATACCCTAACTTATGCTTGCGGCTTCGCCCGCGTGGAAGTTGGTAATCATCTCTCGGGGTCGTACTACTTACCAGCACTACAGGATAAAAAGTATCCGAAACATAGAATAATAAATAAAATATTTTTTAAAAAATAATCCTATTTGTAACATAGATAATTATACTAAAAAATATACAATTCCAGTTATAATCTATCTGTGTGTCAAATTTTATCAAAATCCATTCAATAGTTTTTGCGTGAAGGAGTAGGTAACAAATATTCATTTATCCATCCTCACAAACATTCGCATTTTTATAGTAAGGAGATATACACAGGTATTGATTGATTCCCATGTTAATGTATTGTGGAAGCTGCAGAAAATTGTAAAAATATACTTGCATTGTATAGATTCCAGTTCTTAGTATTATATAATTGCATAGCACATGTGTGAGTGAGTACTTTGTACTGTTCAGCCACCATTTACATTTATTTATATTTCATTGACTTGAATATGCCTTGGTAGCTGAGAGAATGTCATGCTCACTTAGATGTCTCGCTCGCTGATGGTGGCGGGTGTGTCGGGTCATTTAGTTCCCTTCAATATGGTTGAGTTGAATGGCGCCGGTACATGCGTCATGCCTGTGAACGGGCGCTGTCAGTTGGGACTGGTCATCTCTTAGCTGCCAAGGTTCATTTTAATTACTTTATTCATAATTTTTTGATCTAATCTTTTACTCTGGATGCTCTTAGTGTGCACGTCTTTCTACATCGTTCTCACATACATGTATAATCTCAAAATTAATGATGTAACCAAGATTTTGTAAGAATATTTTGATTTTAAAGAGTGTCCATGGAGTTTCTTGCCCGTTCTTCTCCATAGAGATCTACGCTAGGGAATGGGCAACTACAGTACTTTCTCAAGTTATTATGCCTTGTGACTGGGACTGTAGCTTTGATTTTCTTTTTTGTATTTTTGACTTTCAAAAGTGCCGTAATGGTCTAATTGAAATAAATGCTTTGAGTTTGAGTTTGAGTTTATCATATTGGCAGGTAACAAAAAGATGAGGAATGTTTAAACTTCGCAAATAAGGAAAAAATCTAGACTAGACAAAACATAACTACTTAAGTAATAATAAGGTGCACACAAAAATTACATCATCGTCTTCAGTTTTACAATTCTTGGAAAACAAGACACGATTTAAAATGCAGAAATATGGAGCGCTAAGTAGTAACATACGGGTTTAACTCTTGAGCAATCTAAAGAAAGTAAAGATGCAGATCAGAATTGTACAAAAAAACAACAGAATCCTAATAAGGGATTCTTTTCAATAAGTATATTCGTTTTCGCGCTTAAACCTAACGGTTTAGGCTAAAACTACCAAGTTATTCCCAATCGTTTAGAAGGAAAGAGCAGATAGCCGTATAAAAAATATGAAATTTAGGGTTTCACAATTTTTGAAGTGAAAACTTCTTTAGGCGCGTTGAGCACTTTTTGGGTGAAGGAAAAACATTGAACTCATCGTCACGTAACGTCGTAACGTGCGGTCACGCTTCGTAGCCTATAGTAGCATCCGCTACGGCGTAGCACCACATAGGCATGCGCGGGGCATTACCAGTGCGACGACTGGGGCGGGGCCTGTGCACTATTTGTTTTCACTTCTATCGGCAGTCCTAAAAGACTGCTCCGATTTTTTATACGGCTACCAAGTTACCGACACGCAGGTGAAGACGCAAATAACAGCTAAAGCCCACACTCAACAGTGAAAGCCAGAATCAACAGTGGCGACCACCAGAAAAGCGCCGAGATAATGAAGCTTGACGATGTCCCAGAGATGCAATTTAACTATTTTGGATCCCGCAAAGAAAATAGCGGAGGAGTAGGAAAAACTTAATTTCCACTTCCTTCCATTTCAGCAGAAGGCAAAACAAGATAACAGCTAGTTTGTCCATACTCCATACCTATAAACTATGTAGATCGACGTATCATTTATATCCAAAGACTAGATAACGCAATTACGTCCGATTTCGGGCTGACGACTTTCAATATTTGAATGAATAAGTCAGGTGTTGATTAAAATCAAGTGTGATTTGTTTACAAACAATAAACTGTTATCAGTTGAGAAATCTCATAATCACTTGTATTACTCAAGTGATTTATTTTTACATATCAGCGCTATTTTCGTGCTATCTATGGAAGGATACTGGATATGCAGTTAACGTCACTTTGTATAGATTGTTCACTATCTGGTAATGAACTAATCCTTAGTGTCTACAGGAGTATAAAAGATTACAGTATTCCAGTTTCCTATGACGCATCCATTTATTGCAAAATATATTTAAGTACTGAATTCTGGAGATGAAAAAACTTTAAATATTTTTTAGAAAGCTGTTTGTTAGGACAGCATAAACTTCTAACAACTTGTCCACAAGCAAAGAAAAGAGAAAACCATTTCACTCGAGAATCTCTGTCTGCACTTAAAAAGATGAATCTACCTACCCTGCTACCTACCTACCTTTAAATGCTAATATTAAAACCTGAAAGAATCAGAGCCAAAGGAACGATCGATACACTGTGTCGTAGAAGGTAGTACAGCTAGAAACAAACCGATATTTTAGACACTCAACTACAGATCAACAATAACATGAAACTAAACACATGATAACAGCAACTACTATTAAATACCAAGACGGGAAATCTTCATACACGAAATAATCATAATGAAAACGAACTTCTAACACTCGAAAAACTTCAAGTTAAAAGCAAAGTAAGTAAAGTATGTAATACTAGGGCCCGAGGGAGTAATGTCACACAATATGGCCGCCCCGAAAGCTAAGCGTTCGTCAGTTATTGTCGCACAGTGCAAACATGCTAGCTTTGCTAATAGCGTTGGTCACGCAATTATCCTTTACTGGCTAAATGGGGAATTTAAGTGTTAACTGTTTGGTATAATGTGTACTCTATGGACTACTTTCTTGGTAAACAGTGATATCTGATATCAAACTTTAGGAGGATGCGCTAAGGCTAAGGTAGCTCGCGAAATTAAAATTTTCAGTCAGGTTATATGTAATATGATTCGTAACCGTGTAACAGATCTACTTGCTCCTATTTAAAATAAATGGATAAGCAGACTTGTTCAATTAAATTTTAATAGAGGGGAAAGATAAAAAATACAGCTAGTTATAAAAAACTACCTAGCACGCACTCAGTTTTAAAGTTTATACACTTAGACCATCGATCACTATAGTGATCGATGACTTAGATGGACAATAATGAGTTTACCACACTAAGAACGGGAACAGGCGTCAGGGTAGCAGGTCGATACCGGAGTAACCTTGAAGTTGAGCTCTGAAGCAGTAGAAACGGCGGCAGCGCAGATGTCAGAGTTCACCAGGACAGCTCAGCAGCAAGGCAGTGCAGAACTCAGGGCCAGACGTAGGACAGCCCTGCGAGACCAGTAGACGGACAGGCACGTAGTTAGCCTCCGAACATCGGGAGTAGAAGTCCCAGGAGAAACTTTCGCTGGATCCCCTGGGCAGTTTAAGAATCTCACCGCCAAAACCAAGCTGCTCTCTGATACTCCTCAAATCAGATTCCAGAGTAGCCTTTTCAGCCGTCCGTCAGCTCGTTTCTCCCAAAGTAGTCTTCTCCTTTCAAATCTTAGTTTTCTTAGTGTGGCCATCATCTCAACTGACAAGTGTAGTCGGCCAGGACATATACATGAGTGCGTAAAGAATTTTATAATTTAATTTAATATTAAGTTATTTAGTAAACAATCATAATAATCTACAAAATATAATGGCTAAACACATATTGATAAAAATAATTTAAATTATACAAACCAAAAAGAGAAATCATAGAGCTAGACCATAGACTGAGCAGAAAGAGATTTAAAAAACTAACTGACAGTTTGACAATTTGACGCTTGACGTAAATATCACAACATGAAAATTATAATAATATTTTATTTCAGCTATTTCCAAGTTAAAGAATCGTATTTAAACCGATTTGCTGAGTGTAGATATATAAACAAATAAAAAGCATGATACATAGTATTATGAACGGTGAATATGAAGCGTAAGTATAGCATAATACTATAACCGTTACAAATATGGCTTTCCAGAGTTATAATCATTTAAGTCATGATCAAATTAACTTAGAGGGGCGGTGTATTGATTATTTTAATATCAATTTTGCGGACTACTCTGGCGCTTCCCCTAAAGAAACGGGAAAAACCAGTCCAAAATTGAAAATGAAAATGTAATTGATGATGTAAACTCTGTATAGGGATAAGTCAAAGGTGGTAATGGAGGCCTTTAACCTGCAGTGAGAGAGAGAAGGCAAAAATAATAATAACAACAACGCAAATATGAAAAATTGAAAACCCTGGTTTAATTTTTGATATAGAAGCAAAAGACACCTAATCAAAACAATCATAGTTTGTGACATGGTTTCAAAAAAATCAATGAAAGCCATATTATGAAAAGTTATGTAACACCTTTACTACATAGAATATCACTATAAAGTCGTTAACTAATAGTAAACAGTAACGACGTTTACCGCGTCGCATTAGTCACTCTTGCGACCTTGTAGAAACTTGGCCCGATTTGCTGAAATGTGACCAATTTGTATACAAATGCCACCTTATTTATAATCTTAGACTAAACGCCCTGATTACCTTTTATAAATTTTATGAATGTTTAATAAGTTTAATATTAATTTAAAATATTTAAAATTTGGTTTCGGTATTAACATTAAACATCCTGTTACAACGTGATTTCGTAAGAATTTTTGGGCACACGCTTCTATCTATTGGCGCATATGTGAACGATAAGTCTTATATCACAAGTAGGTCAAGAGTTCGCGAGAAGACAATAAATTGCGTGTTATTGAACCCGACGAATTGACTCTGAAATCATCCATTTAATGTGAGTATGTTGAGATACTTTAAACTAGATATAATGTTAGTAGACAGACGCATCTAGCAATCAATACTTCTGAATCACTGGCAGGTGTCAAATAAGGTCATTCAAAGTAAACAATATATTGCTATGACTTTAGACAAGCCTTTGACCAACTCAATCACAAATGAAGAATACGTAAAATGTTTGCAACCAGTTTTCTAAAACCGTCTGTAACTTTATTAATAAACCTCTAATTTTTATCAAAATTAGTAACACAGGCAAGACACACCTCTACAAACACCAAAGAAGTCGCAAAACACTCAATTTATCAAAACGGCAGAACGATTAACTCCCCAGCTTGAAAGTTTCGATGTTCCAAGTTAGTATACATAAATAAACACTAACACATGGCTCGGGAACTGCGTCACAGCCTGTTGCTTGCAGCGGGAGCGCGCAGGCCCCGATCGATACCTGGACCGCGAGAACACCACTACATCAATTATATGCACCGCGATTTCTAGAAACATGTCCGAGATTGAAATACTGCGCAGTACCTGGAGCAAGGGGCGCAAGGGGTGGAGACAGACATGAGCAAAAGGCGAAATTAGGTCATTTTTATAATGGAGGCAGAAATAAAGAGAAAACTGCGTCACGTTCGTCCCGCGAAAAATTTGGGATTTTCCGTAGACGAATGGGGGTGTGTACGTCGCAATATGTTAAAACCAGGTCAATGGTTTAGAGAACATTGTTGACGATGATGAAGTAGGGATTAACCCCGCCAAAAAATTTGCGATAAACAAAGCTTATAGGTTAACTCACATGGTTAATTTGGAACCACAGTGATTTCTAGAAAATACTGTGCAGTTACTTTTAGTATTTCAGGGGTGTGTTCGCTCTTACACTGTTACGTAACATTTTAATTAAGTCGTAATGGGTACAGAAATAATACTGATGTAAAGATGAAGTCCTACGAAGACATTACCCAATACTCCCACAAGAAAATTAGAAATTATTTAGTTCGTGTCAATCGGTTTCAGTCAAGTGGTTTAAGATGTTACGATGACGTCTAATGAAGACTTTCATGAGTACATTAGAAATGATTTAATGCTGGTATTTTATTACATGCATTTCAACGACGTCAATGCCATTTACACCTGTATTTAAAATAACATCATAAGGCAATGCGGTGGAATTAAATTCTGAATATTTTGTATGTGATGAAAATATTGGGCAGTGGAAACGGTAGGGTTTGTTGTGGGGGTGTGTAAATTGCGTTACTTATAGGGAAAAATGTTACGGAATATCTTGGGCTGCTTCTAAGGATTCTGATATACATTGATGATGTAGGTAGTCATCAAGATGAATAGAGCATTATAAATATTTAACTTTAATGGTTTCATGTAGTAATTCGTCAAAACGTCTTCACGCAAATCGCTTCTATTTGCACTAGTATCTATAAAGTTCTTATACATGCTTGTACGAGTACTACAACATGAAAATGCTGCGCAGTTTCCCGCGAGGGTTGGGGGAGTACCTAGTACCTACCTTCATCAGGGAATACAGGTTGATAACGTTATGATTTGGATGGCTATATTGATTTAAATTGAAGCTGACATGATTATATAGAAATGTCGCATTGGAGCGAGTCGGTAGCAAAATAAATATAATGTGTTACTAAAGACGTAAGTTTATTGTGTTAACTTCGTAATGGTTTGAAAACATGAAAAACATACTTTACTTTGTTGGACTGGTTTCTATGGCTTTTTATGCGAAGAAAATATGGGTCAGTTACCTGAAGTTGTGTTTAAGTTATTTGAAAGAAATCGTTATGTTAGGCTAATACTGCCTGTAGATGTATGTAATGTAAATTCAGTTTAGGTCGGGCCGTGCCTACATTACCTTGGTAAACCATTCTAACGTGTAAGTGAGTAGGTAACCGCGCGTTATAATGCATTCTTTTAATTAAGTACTCTGTAATTATCTTTAAATACGAGAGGGTGGGAAATTAAATAAAACTATGTTGTCAGTTGTTAATGTTGTCATCAACATAAACCAAACTTAGTTTGCAGTAACACTCATTAAGAGTTAGTAGGAAAGTAAGAGGTAGCAGAAACAATTAGTATCGAGTCTCGTGTAAATAAAAAAATAAATTAGCAGCTGCACGAGCGTATCAAAGGAACGTGCTTAGTTGAATGATTGACCAAAATTATTATTAGAAACGAGTTACAAAATAGACGAAAACCAACACGTGTGTGCATGACAAATACGATAAGAAAGTCCTATTGCAAGGACGAAACAAATGTAATAGGAGAAACGGAACTGTTATAAAATACTCTCGCGTTTTTCGAATATGGTATAGGTACCTTCGTACAGGTCTTCGGGTATTAATCCAATATCGACTTTGACACCTTCCAATAAAGTAACAAAGTGATTTATGTAAAAAAGGCAAAGTGAATCGGTGACAGCAGTATTTCCATTAAAAAGCACTTTTATTTCACGTCAAAAATCTACCTACGCACCATAATATACGGTGTCAATTATAATAATGTTAAGATGCCCAAAATACTCTTAAAGATTATAGAACTTTGACACACCGGCAAACTTACCAGAAATTGGCAGTCGCCCATAAACCCTATTTATTTAGATGACGCCTGGTAAAGCCGGATAAACTAATGTTAGTTTATATAACCAAATAAACACGAAGAACCGAACTTAGTACATACTGGAGCATGCTGCCAGAATCTTAAAAGAATGGTGGACTTCAAAGTTTTAGATTCATGTCGGGCTATATACCTACATAACGCAAATCTAAATAGCTTGCATTTTGTCTATCTGAAAGGACTTAATGTAGTACATGATTTAATGCATGGACGTGCCGTATAGTGCTGTTGCACATTAATATCGGGACGAGGAAACACAAAATGGTTTAGCAGTCTGGGAGCCTCAACACAACAGGTGGGTCTCCTAAAGATTTCAGTGCTGCATATTAAATTTTGCTAGCAGATCTCAGTACCAGTACAGATACTGATCAGTATCAGTACTGTATGTTTTACGATGTAAGTACATTCTCGTGTTGTTCCAAGTAATTAACAAAAACTAATAACAAAGGAACAGTTCGTCTTCCTTTCCAAATCCTTCTTTATTATTTTAATAATCATAGTTTTACGGTCTATGGTGCCTTGACTTTCAAAAAAAATTCTCAAGTTTGGCCCTGAATCGCGAGGTAAACCGAGTGTATATCACGCAGTAGTAAAATGTTCGCACACAGTCCCACGACTGCAGGTGTCGCAATCGCTACAGTCGGCTGAAAACATTGTTGGAAATAATTTCAACACTGTAGAAGTCTTAGCGTTTAGTGATCATTGTGGTTAAAATGTTCAACTTGAAGTTACACCTTAATAAATAAATATCTTAAGAATCAATGAATCCTCCTCATAATTCTTACCAGTATTTCTAAATACAAAATGAATCTGATGAGCAAAGAATTGCCAAAATCTAAAAATATGCGATGCGACAAAAACTGGCGAAAAACTGCTAGAGCCAAAACCAGAGTTACATAACTAAACATAATTCAGTTGACAGCTAGATAGACGATCGACCTTGAAGTTCGTTTGAAACTAGCCCCTACCGGAACCCAAGAATTACATTATTAGTTATTCCTCTCAGCGTTCAATCAAGACTGTTTTTTGCCGACATCGCAATGTTTTTGTTATCCATGTTTGGCCAATGAACCGTGGCCGTGATATCATCCGTGAACGTTGAGATTATTTGTCTTCTGTAGGCCATAGTAATGAAGAATCGCGAGTTAGCAATCTTTTTAAAAAAGTCACGAACGATTTGGTGCCTTCAAAAGAAAATAGCACACTAGATGCAGCTCAAAATATTCCAAACCAGACAATATTCGCTCTTGAATCATAATTCCATGACCAAACGCAAAGCTCGAAAGTATAAGAATTCAGATTGCCACCCCTACACGATGCTCAGCGTAAGTTTCCGATGATAGAGCATTATACAAGAGGGCGCTGCATGCTTATACCGAGTGCTGCATCAGCATCTTGTAGTGCAGTGCGCAGGCGTGCTAGCAACTACCTTGACCTTACCCTCGCCCAACCCCTTGCACCACCACCCTCAGGGGGAGGCTTGTTGGTAAGTGGAGGGTATTAAGCTATAGGGCAGTGACACATACCCAAGTCGATAACAAAGTCTTTGTTCTAGTTATGAAGAATTGAATAAAGCAGGAGCAGCAGTGCCTTGTTTTTGGGAGTGAGAATAGCGGTAGGCGAAATAAAGGGATAACTTTGTCAGTAGAAGAAAAGATTGTTCGACAAGAACATGAAGAAATCGATTTACAAGAACTTTTCTCTAATGAATAAACTAGAATTTATGACAGTGAGTCACCAAAACGATAAAATGGTGCGAATAAAACGTTTGCTAAAACGGGCTGTCCCTTATAATAGGCGGCGCGCGGCGTCTCAAAATAACTGACATAACGCCTACCCGATCCGATGTTACGTTTTTACTGACGAGGTAAACAAATCGATGGGTAAAAGGGGCATTCGCAAGGACGTCTGAGTTTTGACCAAAAGTTGGCGAGTTTGAACGAACTCATAAATCTCGCTTGTTTCCATCGAAAGTGTCCGGAAGCTCTAGGGATTCGGACGCAAGTTTTTATAAGATTATCCGAAGTAGAACAAACAATAGTGGTAGCGTTGAAGACTACGAGTTATTTAAGTCTAGAATCGTATAAACTTCAGGCATCTACGTATTTATGTGCTAGCCACGTGTCGAATCTCTGACTGTAGAATCAAACAGTCTAGGCGGTGTGTTTTCACACTGAAACGCGTCGTAAGCGTGACCCAGATTTAACATGAGGAAGCTTTATGGCTTTATATTTAGTTCTCTTTTAGTCACTTTGGCTTTTAGGCATTGCTTTGCAAAATATGTTAACCCAGAACGAAAATACAAATAAAGGCTTCATTTGCGGTTAGTTATAAAGTACGTATATAGACTGTCACTTGTAGGGACGCTGTCATCGAATCATGTATAGGCCCACCTTGATCTTTAGAAACTGCTAAATATAAAATTTCAGATCCCTTCACTTTTAATAATAATACAGTAGTCATTAAAAATGTTTGGTTCACAAGACATCTATAAACGGCGAGTTTCAACCATGTAGGTTTAGCAGAAAAAATAGAACACATATTTGTGTACATTACTTTACGGGATTCTGGTAGTTTTATATAAGAGGGGAAACCCATAACAACCCCATAAAATTAACGATTGCGGCAGCAATAAACATTGCAACTAGCTCAACAAACACTGAAATCATAATTTAGTTTTCATTCGCTAATAGAACAAGGCCACTTTTTTCCATTACAATAATAAATAGCTGTTTTTTTTCTGTTACTTAGAAATGATTATTTTCAACAAGATTTATATTTTTAAATAGACACAGATCTTATTTGAGAAGAGTTATAGAACTTTCGGTAAGCAGACGACAATTTTACGACAATAATATTGGGCTACGATAATGTTTTGGTTAACGAACCCGATCTAAATATATTCTGATAGGATGCCAGCAGTAGAACCATCGGATACAAAACAAGAGCACTTGCAGTTTATTTAGAAACACCCAGAGAAAGATCCGGACCAACAAATTAATACATTGATCAAGAAAATGTAAACATTCCGTAATTAGAAATGTTATTTCGAATGTCTGCGTTCTATTTCAAGTTTCCAAATTATTTTTGAACGAAGAGAGGGTGATGAGTTACTTGTTTTACAATTATTATGATCATGCTAATGAAGTTTCTTACTTATAAGATCGATGAGAATGACAATTTAAGGTTCCCTTAGAAACAGGGTATTCTGATAAAGGATGACTGATAACATGTGAATGCACTCATGCCATCGATCATTAACATAACGCGATAAGCTAGATTGTCAAAGACATTGAACATTGATTCACACAAGACATTTATTTGGAATTTTCTCTTATTTTTGGAGAAAGAAAAAGTTCTATAGAGGAGTAGATGAATTTACAAAATGAATGTTTGGGATTTGGACAGCTACGTAGATCTAGTAGTAAACGATGACGCAAACGCAATAACTCCTTCGACAGATCAAACGTTGGATGCCCGACAAGGCAAACAGCCAACGTTTGGCCAAATATTACGTCTGTATTCAATACGAGGATTACCCCATCACATGCGGTGTTTACAGGCATCCATGGAACTTTCCGACTGTTGGTATACAAACTACAGCGAGTTTCCATCGGAAGTACGCTCTCGCCCGTGTATTCAAAGAGAAATGTTTTCATGATGGAGAAATAAACAGCTTTTGAATCTGCTACTGGATTATTTTGCAGTTCGTGTTCGTTGTTATAACGTTTACTTTGTATTTTTTTTATTGGATTTACTTCGCTTCTCCCTTTACTGTTTTCGTTTCAGGCTTATGATATTGGCTCTCAAATTTACTTTATTACTCAAGCTTTTTACCTGGATGAAATGTTATTTTAGTGACATTTTTTGTCAAAGAAAATTGTCGACCAGCAAACAAGTCTCTCACAATAAAGTTAATTAGGTAATATTTTGGGCAAAGACTCAAAAGGGACATCTGTTTACTCGTCACGATGACGTCAAACATAATGTGACTACCGAAATTTCACGCCATACGACTTTTCCGTTTCCACCAAAATAACGGTGGGGCGACTAGAAAATTTTGTACTGGAGAAAAAAGACCGGTTGCGTTCCCCTGATTTAGACCCCGTCAACCCGTGCGGCTGTACTGATAAATTTTGAATTAAAGCCAATTTTAATGATAGTCGCGTGAGTAGGGAACACTTTATTTCAGGGTGACGTGATATTATTTATTTTTAATGTTTCATAATTCGTTGTTTCATTTGTTATTCCATTATTAGTTTCCGGAAAATGCTTTCATGTTATTTTCATTACTTTAGGAGGTACGTACTTTATATTTTCCCCTTTCCCTACGGACAATAATTTGGCTTTGTGATTTGGAAACATCTTTGGTCGATGATTTAATTAGGGAAGTGTTTTTTTTTTTAGGCAAATTATTATTCTTCCTTAACGAAACCATAGCACATTCATCTACAACAGCTAATGCGAGCTATAACATATTCTGGGATTACCAAGCCAACTGCCAAACGTGGTCGTATTGATATTGCCAAGACGGCTTATTCCCAGGAGCTCCAAATCTATTGTTCTCCAAACAATTTCTCTCCATACATTGATTCCCAACAGCTCCATGATTTTATTAGTTAAATAATAAAAATACTAAAATTCTTCCCAGCGCGCAGCGGCTCCAAACCAAATTGCGAAAGGTCAACAAAACACAAATTGCTACCATCAATGTTATAATTTCGTGGTAAGTACTTGAAAATTTTGGAGCTCATGGGAAAGATTTTGTTTATTACTATAATATTGCTTTTTTTAATTTGGAGCCGCCGGGAATAAAATTATGGAGCGCCTGGGAATAAGCCGCCAAGACATTTCAGAGACTCTCAGCTCATTCGGTGTCGGTATCTAGCTAGACAAGACAAAAAAGTAGTCAACAGTGGATGTTTCCGACCTAATATTATGAAACAGTAGACAAACAGTCAATCGTAACTAGTGCAGACACAACAACCACATGAGGCATGAATCAAGAGAATGCTACCGTGAGTCAAGTTGAAAATTTTCATCAGAAATGTCAGATCAATTGTTTTATCAAATACTAGCAGACTTGCACCAGGAGGTCCGCTCTCTAAGCACGAAATCCGTAGTTTCAGCAGAAGTTACGGTCGTTTCCTACTCCATATTAGTCCATATCACTTACGGACAATAGAGAACCAACTGTTCTTACTCTCAATCATCATCATCATTTCAGCCGAAAGACGTCCACTGCTGGACATAGGCCTCCTCCAAGTGTCGCCACATTGACCGGTCCCGTGTTACTCCCAAATTCCCAATGTGTTCTCAAAACTCATAAATCCGAAAATATTAGGGAGTAGGGTTCATTTCAAAGTATAAGCTATATAAGCTATATATAAGCTATCTTCGTTGACGGACTTAAAGAGACCCCCAGCTTCGCCCGGTGTCGGATTTCCATACAAACTTTCAACCTCTATTTCACCCTTTTGGCTATAGTTATCTGTATGCGTTTTAGCCCGATCCGTCTAGTGGTTCGAGCGGTGCACGGTGCGTGGATAATCAGTGAGGACAAACGGTAAGTATCGAATAGAAGCTAGATTGCTAAACTACATCCAAAGCTAGCAATTCCTTGCCCTATATTATAATCGCAAGTTTTATACAGCACGCCAGCTAATCTAAATAATATATGACATACCCAACACATGACACGTGCTGCCGCAAGTGGAAACGATTAACAATTAGCATTGTTTACTATCAGACACATAGTGCACTGAATACGGCACTATTGTTGTCATAAAAATATTACGTCCTTTATTAATATTATTGCGGTTGTAGTTTCTTTGTTTGATAGGGGGTTAATTGCATCGGAAGGAAGTAGCTCTCTAAGTAGTTTCGTTTTAATTCTAAGACTGATTGATACCAGCAGTCTAGCATATCATCGGGATAATAAAACGGCACAAAAGAGGGAGAGGAATAACACGTCCTGTAATGGAATGAATAAAGCTAATAATAATGACGACGATATCAAATAAACAAAGCCTCATTTCATTCCCAGTAAAAAATCAAGAGGGAAGTTGATAAACTGGAATTTGATGGAACCCGTCGTACGAATCAACGAAAGTTTCTATTGCACGAAGGACTATGATGTCAAAACTGATCAAGATCTTAGTTTAATGCTCTCGCCTATTCAATAACTGCATAGATACAAGGATACCGTTGACGTAGGTCACGTACATCACCACAATAGCGTGTTTGATCGGTTCTGAACAATAGTTAATTGAAAACCATTGGTGGAGTTTCAGTGTCAGGCTTCGGCAGCGCATTCGCATATTGATTTACTTATAGTTTTTATAGGCAATATTTTAATTAAACACTTGCTAGTAGAATTGCTAATCGGATTTTAATTGGAAATTCAGGACAGCTATCTGAATCGATTGGTAAAGAACCATTATCAGAATTTAGAACTAGATTTAGAACAAAACTGCGTGATTAAGCCTTAGTTCCAGGAACACGGTGATGATTTTTCAGTTTGAGGTCTGAAGTCTACTTTTGGGACTTCAGACCCACCGCAGACCGCACTTCAGACTCCAGGCGGGGGGACCTGCCTGCCTGGTAAGTCACAAATCATTACCTCAATCAATACAATATTATATCACGACAATTTGCATTTGATTCGAATCATTATCGAATCGAAGGGCTGATCGAAATGTAATGGGCGGAATAACCAAAGATGCTCTAGGGAATGATAAAACAACTTAAAACCCGGAACGTAATTCAGATCAGCAGATCATGCCTGACACAGCTGAAGAAATAAGACATAATGCATGCACACACGGTGGTGCTTTCACTCTCGCTCGGCGTCTGAGATTGTTGGCTTGTCGCCTAGCTGCGTCAGAGCAACTCACACGCATCACTCGCCGGCGTAGATATACGTAATGGAGACGAAATATTGAAGGTCTATGACGGTACTGTTGTGGGTGTTCATTATTATGTTGTTGTAGCGTGGTGGTTTTTGGGGAAAATATGGTTTTGAATGGAAATGTTCATGCGAGGATGGACGGATAATACAGCGATGACGAAAGTTCCGTGGCCAGTGATTCAGGACAAGTGAGTCAAGACAAGACAAACAAGTACTCCATAAAAGTGTTTTCTTAGGATAACATTTAACACAGACAGATTTCAGTATACAGGGTTAGTTTTCAATGACCACCAAAAATTTATTACCTATATCGAAAATATTATCGATTCTAAACCATCTCTGAAAATTTGGCCGGTCTGTGAAAACTAACCCTGTATAATAAGTTTGAAAATAGCAGTTCCTGTAATAGAAGTGATTTTAAATCGGGTATGCTGACCGCTCACAGGTCCACAATCAATACAAAGTTGCAGTTATACGACTTATACGCGTCGCCAAGCAATTTTGACGCCTTGACACGTCATCAACAATCAATAATAATTGATAGTCAAGTAAGAACATTTAATAGACACTGAACGGTTCAATAGATTTCAATGAGCACAATCTTGTGACAATAAGTGCTGAAATCAGTCATGTGCAATAAGCAGCCTTGGTGCATAACAAAACCGCGTAAGTATGTAGGTATGTACTTACTTGTTGATTAGCGTGGTTTCAGAATTTCTATAAGTACCTATACTAATATTTTGTAGACGTAAAGTATGTTTGTTACTTTGGACGTAGGGAGTGTCTTTGGAACTGATCCGATTCCGAAAATGCTGTAAGTAATTGGAAGCTACATATTTTAGCTTCACGATGTAGGTACCCCCTTGGAAGCATCTACGTTCGAACCCGGGGTACTGGTGGTACCCAATTGATGCAGCCCACCGTTCTTCTTTCTTACTTGTCAGCACTCAACATGAATCCAGAGGTTGCTAAATTAGGTATAAAGAATACTTCGAATGCGCAAACGCATCTCAGTGCGTTCACTTTTTAACCGACTTCAAAAAAGGCGGAGGTTATATGTTCGTGTGTATGTATTTTTTTTTTTTTTTTTATGTATGTTACCTGATTTCTCTCCCATTTGTGGACCGATTTTCAAAATTCTTTTTTCATTTGATAGAGTACACTCCTGAGGTGGTCCCATTTTAATTTGGTGAAGATCTGATGCTGACCTTCGGAGATATACAATGGAACTCTTCAAAAAGAGACGGCAAATCTGTTGTGATAGCTCAAGGCTCAGGTTCAGGTTCAGGCTCAGGTTGGATGTTCATTGTTTATACAATATCATGACGGAACATCACGCCTGTATGCTCTGAGGGGGTACGCAGAAGTGTACAATTTACCTGATTTCTCTCCCATTTGTGGACCGATTCTCAAAATTCTTTTTTTATTTGAAAAAGTATACTCCTGAGGTGGTCTCATTTTAATTTGGTGAAGATCTGATGCTGATCTTCGGAGATATACAATGGAACTCTTCAAAAATAGACGGCAAATCTGTTGTGATAGCTCCAATCGGTTGGATGTTCATTGTTTAAACAACATCATGACGTAACATTACACCTGTGTGCTCTGAGGGGTACATAGATGTGTACAGTACACCCAGATTTCGACAGTTATGGCATGTTATGTTCCATTTATTGGGGATAAGCCTATTACCATGACATGTATTGTTAACCATGTACAATGAATGCATAGCAAATATTTGTAAGTATAGGATATTACAACTAAAAATGGAAAAATAAAATAAAACTTTTTTGCCAAAAATAAAACCGACTTCAAAAAAAACAACAAACAAAAAAAAACACAAAAAGGAAAGGACAAAAAAATACACTAAAAGAAAAACAAAAAAAAACACTCAAACAAAACCACAAAAAAGTGAAAAATAACTTTAGCTTCAGAAGCCGGTGAGAAAAACACCAAATCAATCAAAGGTCAAGTTTCAGAAGTCGGTGACAAAAACACTAAATCAATTAAACAAGGTCACCGACTTCTGAAGCTTGACCTTTGATTGATTTGGTGTTTTTCTCACCGGCTTCTGAAGCTAAAGTTATTTTTCACTTTTTTGTGGTTTTGTTTGAGTGGTTTTTTTTGTTTTTCTTTTAGTGTATTTTTTTGTCCTTTCCTTTTTGTGTTTTTTTTTGTTTGTTGTTTTTTTTGAAGTCGGTTTTATTTGTTGGCAAAAAAGTTTTTGCAATTAACATATTTTGTAATAGCTGCGTGCTTTGCACGCAGCTATTACAAAATATAAACCAATTGCCAATATAAGCCAATTATAAACGAGATTGGTCCCTTGTTCTAATATTTTCTGCAATATTTTTATAGACCAAGTTACATCACATCTAAGAATATGACATCTGGTGATGTGGTTTTTATAAAAGTGAGGAAAACAACCGGTGACGCCTGTCCCGCTGTTCTACTATTTAATATATTCAATTGCACATAAACGTTGGCAATCGAAAACGTTGTAGGCAACTACATCCAACGCTAGAGGTAAAATGTATAAAGTGTATTATTTATAGAGAACACACGTGCACGTAAATGACACTATGAGTATCTATGAGTCTATGACATGTCACAACACTAGAAGCTTCGAAATTTAAAGTCAAGACAAAGACAAGATTAATCACCGTCGAACTTACAACGGCTATTAGTATCAAGACTCCAAGAGGCCTCAAGTCTAATTAAAAATCATTATCATTGACACTGTGAAGCACCCGAGCGATAACCCTGCCAAAAGTAGCCGTGATAACATGACCCGACCGTGATACCGGGTGACGTAGGGTTAAAAGTACGAGTAAAATGTTGATCATTTGATTGGCGCGTGCCGCTTTCGTTACTGTAGTAATTGATAAGAAAATTACATAATTAATCAGGATACTGAAGGAATCTTGATGACTTAAGGTGGATGCTCCAGGGTAGCCTGCGAAATTCAAATTTTCTAAGTTTTTTACAATTTGCAGGCCAGTGCCAAGTTGTATGTTGATTAAAATGTTATTCGCGACTGTAAGACGTATGTAGTTACAGAATTATAATCATCAAAATCATCAATACAACCCTTCAAGTTTATAAAGGTCGAGGAATGACTTTGACCTTGAAAAAGTCGTTCGTTCGCGAGCTACCCTGAAATGGCCAAATGTGGGTGTACGGGTGCAACTCGCTTATCCATCTCAGAAATACAGCCGTGATATTATGTGTAAAGCAAGCGAGAAGCTACACGTATTCTGAAGCTAATGAACCCTAGTACCAGATAACGATGTTGAAAATCAAATTAGTTATGACTAAGTGCGTTTACACTGGAGAAATGTGTGTCACAGTAAAATAGCTGAGATAAGTTGCTAAATAAAGATACGACTGGCAGACAACCTTTATTAACCAGTCGATAAGGTAAATAAAAAGATATCATGGAATCCGCTTCAGTGTGTCAAACGAGTCTTTGCCAAATGTGGGTAATATCTACATAGGTACTGTCTTGGTGATACTTAATAAGCATCTTTGTTGTGCACTCGAAGAATGTAAAGATGTTTAAGCACGGTTTAAATAAAATTAACCAAATAGTGCTTTTATTTCCTCGACACATTTTTATAAAATTGCCTTTGATTATATAATGTCTAATCAAAGAAAATTGTATGGGTAAGGCGAGGCGATGCAATTTTATAAAAATGTGTCGATTAGTTTTCTGGACAGAGATAGAAGGATCGTAGGAATGGACGCCTTGGCCCAACAGTGGGACGATACAGGCTGGAAATAATAATTGTGTATTTTGGTTTTACTTTAGGGTAGCCCGCAAAATTCATTTTTTTTACGTTTTTTGCAATTTGCAGGCCAGTGCTAGGTTATATGTTGATTAAAATATTGTTCGCGACTGTAAGACTTTTTCAAGGTCAAGGTCATTCCTCGACTTTTATGAACTTGGAGGGTTGTTTTAACTACATACGTCTTACAGTCGCGAACAATATTTTTATCAACATACAACGTAGCACCGGCTAAATTTTCTTACTTTTTTGCAATTTGCATTGCAAAAAAAGTAAGAAAATTTGGATTTCGCGGGCTACCCTGGAGCATCAACCTTAAGTAGATGTTATCAACACAGCTGTTTCCACTACGGGCGAAAGAAAACGTTTTAATGAAGACAGTTTTATTTAGGTACCGTTATTACTGGTCATTTCGTAGCAAAAACACGACTGTCATCAAAAACTGCGGAGCTAAAAATAAAGTAGCAAAACATGCATCGAATATTTTTAGCCTTATCATTTATTTATAACTCAATCTATTTTAAAAGAGTTTTATTCATTACGATGTAATTTATTGCTTACATAGTGAACTTTATGAACACACAATGCGTTTATTTATCGATATCCCTGTAAGTTTTTTTGAACATATTTTCCTCAATTCGTTTGGATAATTTCTTTTTTTTTTTTTTTGCTGAATACTGTGACTTCGAAACAAGGTTTGTTTTTCTTTACCTACTCAGGCTAAAATAAGGAGGCTAATTGGACACATTTTTTAGGGGAAATTTAAGATTATTTTTTCCATCAATATTTTAGATGTGCAATAATCTATGCGAAGTGTCACGTTTATTAGAGCAGTAATTCTCCGTGTAACAAGATCTACTTTAAATTAACCCACTTCAGTCAATTGCTGAAAAACATGTCACTATAACCAGCAATTAAAAATGTTTCGTAAACTAGATAATCTCTTAAATGTAGGGTCTACTATTGTATTTCATTTCTATAGCCACTCATTTTAATTTTTTATTTTAATCTCTCCTAAGCTAACACTTATTTTTGTGAATGCTGGTTAACCTGTAATTGGCGACTGTGTAAGTCCAAGACTGTAAAACCAATGTATACCTAAATATTATTACACGGAAGCTGTTGGTGAACCTATAAATAAACCAGCAAATTAAAATTGACACACAGCTAATAACGTTCAAACTCGCGCCTTTTTCGCATGGCACCCCAGAAGTTAGACGGAAACTACATAACGCCAACTTCTTTGCTTTTTCATGCTTACGAATCTGGCGATAGGCGGCTCATAATAATGATGATGTCAACCCTTCAAATGGCCCAAGGTCACCCGGCCGAGTTAGTGCCCTAGGTCGTCAATTCGACCATAAATCATAATAAATGAACGGATACAACGACAATGCTCGGGCAATATTTGTTCACGGTTCGTAACGTCATTCAGTGGCTGATCTGATGAATGGTATCAATTCAGGTGGGACTTGCATAAACATCAGTATGAACATACCTAAATGAATTTTAGTGGATAACTACCAAAAACCGACCGGTTGAACTGCGCCCGAGATGTGAATGGAGTCTTTTTTTTTTAATTTCGTTGGAATTTTGAAGATCTGTGAATATACAGTTCCAAAAGGGGGAAAATATAATGACCACCAAAAATAACTTTGTGACCACTAACATCTATCACCTAAAATATCAATTGATCACCAAATTTAGTAACTTGAGCACCAAATTTGAATGAGGTGGTTGATGATAAACTAGTTTTGCCTAGGCCGACTTGGGGCACCCCGACACGGATAGATTAGGTTAGAAGGGTATGGCGGAGTCGAGACCCCGCCATACCCTTCGTGGTTATTTTTTTATAAACCATTCAGAAGTAGGAGCCCCGTTCGCGGGGCTCCGTCGACCGGGTCTCCCTCGACTCGGATGCAAGAGCATAACAGTTCAATTTCTGGTGATCATTAACTATTTTTGGTTCTCATTTCACGCTAAAATGGGGATTAATTTTGATGATCATTTTCTATTTTTGGCAATCAAAAGTGATTTTTTTGCCGTTACATTTGACTAAATCTGGTGGTTCGTTAAACATAAGCCGTTCCAAAATATATTAAAAATAACGAATAGTTAATGCAATGCAGCATAATCTATGAAAATTGAGTAAAATTACACAACGAAGATAATGATAAAATGCAATCACACAAATTGAAAATTGGGTCACAAAACGGAACATAACACCTAACTAAACAATACGACTGTATCGATTTTCATGATTAATTTCGGATAATAACCTATCAATTTTCCGCAAAATTTTACGCTTGCTAATAATATATGTTGTGAACATTTTAAAGACACATGAATGATCCTAACGTGCACATTCATTAGAATAATAAGTTAATAAAGTTATTCACACGAAACAGAATAAAATACAAGTTTCTTTTATTACTGTAAATGTCTTTCAGCATCAGGTGCTCATTTCCCGCGCAAACCATACGCTGACTAAGCGAATAAAATCGATAAGTGCCAGTAGGTACGCAAAGGTCTAGAAAGACCAGGCTAAAAATAACTCGCAGGGGTAAGCAAGGATGAACTTCTAGGCTTTCAAAGCGAACAAAGATTACAGTTGCTTTTCTTGCAACTTTTTTTAAATGAGGCTTGGAGTTGGATCCCAGTTTCTACAGCTGTACCCAATCGTATTGATTGTAAACCACGCAACCATATTATCATCTTTCTGTACAATATGATGGCTTCTATCATAAGTTGCGTAAATTAATTACCTTTATCTTTCTAGTGTTTAACACTGACCTAGCCTTTCCATTTATTTTAGGTTTCAGTCTAACACAGTGTGACTCAAATTTTAAGCTGAAACTATAAGTATGGAATCATTGCCATACATGGTCATTTAATACCTGAAACTCTTGAATGTATTGAATGGCAAATGAAAAAGAGGTGTCTGATGAGATTACGAGTAATAGAGAAGTATGGAATATAGTAGTATATAATTATATAGTATATATAAATATATATATATAATAATAGAAGAAGACATAATACTGAGCCGACCCCAAATAAATTGGGATAAGGGTAAGAGAATTATGATGACTGAGTGTATTTAGCCTCAGTGTCTAACTTTCTAAAAGCAAAAATCCCTTATCACTTTCTCATATACCTAGAAAGAACCACGCAAATCGATTGCAGCAGTCGGTAATTCCATTCGAAGACACGTGTAACAGTGCAAACTATGTATTAAACATTCCTTTACTTAGTAAATAAACATATTAGTACCTATGAACAACAGAAAACATGTTTTAATAGGTAGACGTGTATATGCAATCAATTAGATGTGGCTATTTGAGTCATCAGGATTAAACAACAAAGAAGATTTTAAATGATCGTCTATTAAGAGCGGCCAACCCGCCATACTTTTCGCGAGAATTTTGACTATAGCTCGTGCGTGATTATGCCGTTGTTAGACATATATCTTTGAACTAATAGGAACTTTTTTGAACTAATAGGTATCTTCTGGACTATATCTAGACTTCTATCGAAGCAGAAAATAAAAAATATGGAAACAAATTCAGTATAAGCCTCCAAAAATTGCTGTTTTTTACAACTTTTACCTCAACTTTGGCCGTTCATAATGCACTTATAAATTGTAAAAGTAAAAAAAGCATCCTGATAGAAGCCTTGCAAATGTAGTGGAGATTCTAAATAACAAATATTTATTTCACATACTTGTAAGACTAATTCAAAAACACGTATTTCCTGGAACAAGTTTTACAAATTTTCGAACAATATTTTTCGTTCAATGTCCTCGCGTTAGGCGGTATGAGGTGCGCGGGAGGCAAGTAGTGCGGGTTCGGGACTAGGTAAGACAGGGGAGTTGAAAGAATACCACCGCTGTGGCTCTGGATGAAACAACAAGCTTTTCGACCATGCTCGCATTGACGAAAGGCGGGCCGGGAAGGGCCCTCTTAAACGTTGAAGTGAGACGAATCTGATACTGACGACTACAAGGCGTTATTTAATACTGACGACTACAAGGCGTTATTTAATTTTAGTGTTGAGCTCACAATGGCTGATGTATGCATGCTGTCTGCAGGGACAGGTTTACTCAAAGGCCCCTCGCACACGGCGACTTTTTGTAGCGATGCTGTCGCGCGTGTATGAAATGCGCGTCTGCATCGCTACTAACTCGCGTTAGTCGCATTTGCAACGCGCTACAGAAACGATGCCAACGCGCTACTAACGCGCTAAAGTATCGCGACTGTATCGATGCAAACGCGCGACCGTGTCAGACGACATAGGGGAGAGAACGGAGGGAGGGTGGCGCGTGAGTGGAGAATTCACAAAATTTCGAATATGACAATCTATAATAACAACTTCTGAATTTGAAATCATAGTTTTTTAGTACTTTAAACGTTGTTACATGATGTCCACAAAGTAATATCTCTTTATTAAATGGGTGCATCCAATATTGACGTTGCTTTCGTTGCCTACGCTTCGGCTGCTTACGTAAAAGCAGCACCAAAGACAACGTGGCTAATGTTGCCTCAACGGAGTCCATCTTGCAACTGTAGCGATCGCAGGTATTTTTGTGCCGTTACTGAATCGCGTTTGCATCGCGACAGAAGCGCACCAGTATCGCGACTGAATCTGGGCCCGTGGGCGAGGGCACACAGCTAGCGGCCGCTTCGCGACTGTATGGATGCGGACGCTCGACAGCATCGCTATAAAAAGTCGCCGTGAGCAAGGACCCAAACAGTGTCTGCGAGTTCCCTCAAAAGGCTAGTCTGGTTGCTACCCTGTATTTTGTTGCAACTGACTGGCCTCCAAGTTTGTTTCTTCATTTTCTTTCAGAGTAATCTGAAAGGCAATCATGTCGATTCTGTTGTGCACAAACTAAACTAGGTAAGGTATTGCTATCTTTTACTAAGAGGCAGTGCGAGAAAAGAACGGCTATAGCTATGAACTAAGTTAGAGATGTCGAACTAGTTTATGCCTTGCGCTTCACCGTGTTTTTAGTCGACATTTGTTTTTACGTGCACCCTTCATTTGTATGGAAATATTAGTTCCTACTAAATTTGACAGTTCTAAATTACGTCCGTCTCTTTCTCGTTTTATTAGAGAGAAAAAGATAGAAATAGCCTAAATTAAGTTTAGTTTGTGAACAACAGAATCGACACCAATGTCGACTCTAACTAACATTTTTTAGAAATAATGACGTTCGAGTGATTCCGTTATTTGATTTTCAGAATAAACAATTTCATTTTATAAGATCGTCGTAAATAGTCATAATATTTCAGAATTTCAGAAAATAGAACTGCAAGACTTATAACTGCAAGACTTAGCCGTTAAATTTATCGAAATCGAAACTCCAATTCGACTCAAAAATCAGTCCATAACAAAGACATCTTAAACCGATGCAACCAACTAAATAAGCGAATTAGATTTATTACCACTTAAAAGAACGTTTCGCTGCTTGCAAAATAAACCGGTATTCCCAAGGTCAAGGTCAGACTTGTCACAGAAACTGCGGCAGCACTGACAGTGTTATGTTGCTACGCTATTCTTGGGCAATCATGGCGAAGTCGAAAGCGAATGATTGTGACTTTTGGAATTCCTGACTGTATGAGGTATATAGAGGTCCCATTTTTTTCAGTTATTGTGCCTCTATATCTTGACCGCGGCTTCGCTCGTGTGGAGATCAAAATTTATACTAGATAATGTCCTAAAACGTGTCATTAGTAAAGGAACCTGCATGCCTATGGTAAGAGGTTCGTGTTAATATCTAAGCAAGTAGAAAAAACCCGTAACACTGTGGCATGCCCGCCACACTATTTCCAAACCACTGTAACACCTGAAAGCCAGAATCAACAGTGCATGGCGATCTCCAGAAAAGCGCCAAAACAATGAAGCTCGACAAAGTCCCACAGAAACAATTTAGCTGTCTTGGATCCTGCAACGAATTGGCAGTCAGTCGCAGTAAAAAAACGTTCGTCACTCCAAAAGACCCTCCCCGTCGCAAAGGAGACCTGTTGGCTGTTATAATCTACAATTCTACACTAATCTATACATATAATAATCTATACTAATATTATAAAGCTGAAGAGAATGTTTGTTTGTTTGAACGCGCTAATCTCTGGAACTACTGGTCCGATTTGAATGATTCTTTCAGTGTTGGGTAGTCCATTTATCGAGGAAGGCTTTAGGCTATATAACATCACGCTGCGACCAAAAGGAACAGAGCATAAATGAAAAATATTGCAAAAACGGGGAAAAATGTATTCCTTTTGTGAGCTGTTTCTCTTTTATGTGACGCAGACGAAGTTGCGTGGGTCAGCTAGTTCATTACAAAGACGAAAGCTTTGCATTTTTGTGTGTGTATGTTTGTAATGAATAAACTCAAAAACTGCTGCGCCGATTTCAAAAATTCTTTCACCATTAGAAAGCTACATTCACCCTGAGTCACATAAGCTATATTTTATCCCCGTACTCCCACGGGAACGGGAACTATGCGGGTGAAACCGCGTGACGTCCGCTAGTTACATAAAATAGGTAGATGCACCCCCAAATGGTTGACGCATATTGCTTCCTCACAAAGTTTATTACATGGAAAAATTACTTAACTTTCGGGTTTATCTTTCCTGCTAACCGTCCGAAATACGATAGTTATTATGTAATTATGATTGATTACGATAAGGTATCAGTGACAGTGACCTGATGCCGCGTTCGACGAGTATGAGTAATATCTTTATTAATTATTTTTCCATAGCAGAAACATTTATACTTGTAATGGTTTATAATATATGCTCATTTTAGTACAAATTTACGTGTTGACTGTACCATCGCGTGCATTAGTGGTTGACCACTATTTACCTATTACTTAATATACATAGATGGTCAGCTACAAAGTTTGTATATTATTCACATTGCATACCTACCTACTTCGTGGTGAGGCTTTATTGCTAAGGGTGAAAAGTGGTCAACCGCCATTGTACGCGATTGTACATTAATGGAAGTACCTACTTAAACATTATCATTGTAGGTTACCAAAGAATAAGTTACCTTTTGTACCTGTTAACAATGGTAGGTGTACCTTTTATAAGTACAATAAATCACATGATGAAAATAAAGTGGCTAAAAAGCATTTTATTGCTTTTCATTTATTTTTTTGTAACACACTTGTTATTATTTTTTTATTATTTTATGACTGAGGGAATTCCGGAATTGCGAAAACCTAGTTGATACTGAATCTTGTTAATTCTTTGTGAGCAATTTAAATAAGAAGTATTGCTTCAACTTAGCACAATTTTTTTATTGAGAATAATATTGGGTATGGTTGTTTTCAGCAAAATTGTTTCAAATTTTGTAGGGTGCCTATTTGGCTGTAAGTAGGTAATTTACATTTTTTCCAGATTTTACATTATTTTAGTGACTTACCTCAGTACATAGGCGTCGACTTGCTCGCTCTGGGTGAAAGAAATTATCTCGCAACGCACTATCTTCAGCACATTCTCCCACTGTTGGCTGCAACAAAATTACATGTTCAGATTGCGACCATACTTTGTGTGAATTGGTGACTTGTGCAATTTATGAGGGTTTTGTAGTAGGTTTATCTATGGTATTTTATGTTTAATCTATGCAGTAGGACCAAAAATCAATATTAATATTTTTTATTGGATAAAGCTTCCTAAAAGAGTGGAGGCCGCCTTTGACCAGGTGTGGAAAAGAGAAGGCTTGACAGGAAAAAAATAACTTCACAAACTAAATCAGTGAAGCAAACATTAGAATACAATGTATTTTTTTCTGGTTCTAAGGTAATACTGGAATATTTATTAAAATTCTACTAACAGTTGAAATTTTCACAGAATGTGAATTTCTGTTGCCGCCGTGACAACAAATAATAAAAATAGACCTGAGACTTGTGTGAGTACTTTCAAGCCCATTGCAAAAATTTAATGTGCATTCAGCATTGTAATATGACAAAGTAAAATAAAGTCTAGCATAGAGACTATACATTAGTGTTGTAAGAGTACCTAAAAATAACCTGAATCTTGTATTATATTGATACTTAATGTAAACGAACAATAATTTCAAAAAAAGCGCGCGTGCCGTGGTCCGGCCCAAAGACCGGACTCGAGCCAACCACGGCAGCGGGACGGCCCTTCGGCACCCAATAGCCGAAACCATCGAAACAGCTGATTCCAGAATATTCCTCAACAACAAACTACAGACAAGCTTACTATCTACACAATAAACATAAATAAAAATCATATTCCAGTCACGAATTGTCAAAAAACTTCGATTTTTTCATCGGAAAAAGGTCCGCAGATACTTCTCAAGATTTTAAATGTTTAGGTTATAGAAATACGATTTCTGCCGGTAACCTAAATACAAAGCGACTTATTACATAATTATTTACCACTAACGTACAGGTAGTACAATAACACCAAGCAAAGTAACACTCACCGAGTGATTTTTCTCAAATCCGCATTTTTCGCCGGTGTAAACCAAATTTCGATGAGCTTTTCAACACCCTCGAAAAATTGGTCATTATTTTCACTACTAGATATTATTTCTGTTTCGGCCATGGCTATATCTTGTTATTTGTAGTTTAAAAGAGCAAAAGTATTTTATTGAATTTATTCCCACTGAGAACTTGGCGCACAACCGTTTGGATTTGACGTCGTAAGTTGACTGAATCTGAATGAAATTATGAAACGAAATTATTGGCAAAATGCGGGTGAAAGAAGAGATGGATGTATCAACATCTCTTTCTTTCAGAGCGAGCGAGCCGGCGCGTGTTTGCGTTCGGAAGCACTGATCAAGAATAAAATAAAGCATAATCAGAACCTACTCTTTATATTATTTTTATTATCACTATGTATTGCCAATGCTTTAAATATTTTTAGACCAAGCAGTATCACCGTTCTATGATTTTATTGTAGGGAAAATCCCTATAAAAGGATACGGAATATTTATCGGATTTTTCTCCAGAAGAAACGTGGGTGTATTCCCCTGTGTGTAATAGCACATCATAATGTAGCCAACTTTTATAAAATGCATTCTTCTAAGATTTTCATCTAAACTGCAATATGAAAGTAGTACCTTCCTTCATTGTAAAGGACTGCAAATTATTCCCCTAGTTCTAAGTAGTAATACAATGCAGTCATCTAAAGATATTTATACTATATAAAGCTCGATTACCACTCACTCACTGACTCACTGACAGAATTGTTCTCCCTGATGGTGGATGGGAAGGTGGGTATATTTTGACAGATTCGTAAACAACTAACTCTAAATAGTATGGGAAAAGTGCCAAACCTCCCCTTTTCGCCCCCCTTCCTCCCCCTCCCTATCGTATCTCGGAAACCAAGAGACTTGGAACATTTTTATTTTCAGATTCGTATAGAGGAGACTCGGAAAAGTAAAAACCAGTTTTCAAAATTGACCCCTTTTCCCCCCTTCTCCCCCCTTGAGGCGGATCTCGGAAGTTGAGAGACTTGGAACATTTTTTTTTCAGATTCATATAAAGGGGCAACGCGTTAGTCAAAATCATTTTTGAAAACTCCCCACTCTCCCCCCCTTCACCCCTCCCCCCATCGTATCTCGGAAACTAGGACACGTAGCGGCTTTTTGATTTTTACCATAAATTATTAATGAGGAGCGTTTAAATGTGTAAACGGAGGGTATCCTCTCCTCCCCAACCTCCCCTAAAAATAAAAGGGCTATAACTTCGTAACGGTCAGAGATAGCCATTATGTGTTTGAACAAATATTACAGTAGGCGTCGAAACCTGTCTGGTGGTAGGTAGGTTCTGAGTGAAGCGAACCTGCGAGACCGAGTGGAGAGGAGGGGGGAGGTGGCGAGCGAAGCGAGCCGGCGACCTCCGTAGCGTAACGAAGGTCGAGTGGGTGAAGCGTAACTCAGGGGCGACGACAAGCAACTTTAGGGTTATGTTTTTTTTAATGGGTCTCAGTTTTTAAGTAAGGTTTTTTACTTTTATATTAAAAGGTTGTTTTTTTTTTAATTAATTTTATAATGTTTTAGGGGTTCTTAAGGGTTTTCATAGTGATTTAGGGGTAGTTGTAACGGATTTTCCAATTATTTTAAGGATTCCTATGGATTCTCAAAATTTTATGATGGTAAGGAATACTTCTCAAGAACACGACAACACGCGAGCTGCGCGCAGCTCGCGCACCCACGCAAATACTAGTTATACTATATAAAGCTCGATTACCACTCACTGACTGACTGACTGACTCACTGACATAATTGTTCTCCCAGATGGTGGATGGGGAGGTGGGTATATTTTGACAGATTCGTAAACAAGTAACTCCCGCGAGTATGGGAAAAGTGCCAAACCTCCCCTTTTCGCCCCCCTTCCTTCCCCTCCCTATCGTATCTCGGAAACAAAGAGACACGTATTTTTCGTTTTTTACGGATTCGTATAGAGGAGGCTCGAGAATGTAAAAACCAGTTTTCGAAATTGACCCTTTTTTCCCCCTTCTCCCCCCTTTAGGCGGATCTCGGAAGTTAAGAGACTTGGAACATTTTTTTTTTCAGATTCGTATAGAGGAGGCCTGGGAAAGTAAAAACCAGT
This sequence comes from Xestia xanthographa, assembly GCA_905147715.2. Lineage (NCBI taxonomy): Eukaryota > Metazoa > Arthropoda > Insecta > Lepidoptera > Noctuidae > Xestia > Xestia xanthographa. The sequence goes on along the minus strand of LR990660.1, from coordinate 5,229,104 downwards.
TTTCAAAGTTGCCCCCCTTTTCACCCCCTTAAGGCGGATCTCGGAAGTTAAGAGACTTGGAACTTTTTTTTTTACAGATTTGTATAGAGGAAGCTTGGCAAAGTAAAAACCAGTTTTCAAAGTTGCCCCCCTTGCCCCACTTTTCACCCCCTTAAGGCGGATCTCGGAAGTTAAGAGACTTGGAACATTTTTTTTAGATTCGTATAGAAGAGGCTCGAAAAAGTAAGAAGCAGTTTTCAAAATTGACCCCGTTTTCCCCCTTCTCCCCCCTTGAGGTGGATCTCGGAAGTTGAGAGACTTGGAACAACTTTTTTTTCAGATTCGTAAGAAGGGGCCTAGAGTTAGTCAAAATCATTTTTCAAAACTCCCCACTCTCCCCCCCTTCACCCCTCTCCCTATCGTATCTCGGAATCTAGGACACATAGTGGCTTTTTAATTTTTACCAAAAATATTATTGAGGAGCGTTTAAATTTGTATACGGAGGGTATCCTTCACTCCCCAACCTCCCCTAAAAATAAAAGGGCTATAACTTCGTAACGGTCAGAGATAGCCATTATGTGTTTGAACAAATATTATAGTAGGCGTCGAAACCTGTCTGGTGGTAGGTACGTAGGTTCTGAGTGGAGCGAACTTGCGAGACCGAGTGGAGAGAAGGGGGGAGGTGGCGAGCGAAGCGAGCCGGCGACCTCCGTAGCGTAACGAAGGTCGAGTGGGTGAAGCGTAACTCAGGGGCGACGACAAGCAACTTTAGGGTTATGTTTTTTTTAATGGGTCCTCAGTTTTTAAGTAAGGTTTTTTACTTTTATATTATTAGGTTTTTAAAAAAATAATAATTGTATAATGTTTTAGGGGTTCTTAAGGGTTTTCATACTGACATAGGGGTAGTTGTAACGGATTTTCCAATTATTTCAAGGATTTCTATGGATTCTCAAAATTTTATGATGGTAAGGAATACTTCTCAAGAACACGGCAACACGCGAGCTGCGCGCAGCTCGCGCACCCACGCAAATACTAGTTATTATCTATAAATATAGATTTAGTTTGCTGTTTGGTTAGGCAAATAAGGGTTTATTGGCAACATCAGTCTGTTCTAAAAGTCAAACATTTTATTCCTGTTATCATTCAAAGTTCAGATAACTTTTTATGTAGAAACACTTCTCCTTTGGTACTTAAATGATATACACATTTTAATAGTACAATAATATTTTAATAGTCAAAAATTAACACAATAACTAGACAACAAAATAATTCAATAATTTGATTAAAATTTATCATAAATCTTCAAAAGCTGCAACTAATTTGTGTAAACGGCCATCATCAACTTTTTTTATTGTTCTAAACTTTGGTTTTAAAATTGGAATACTTGGTGGAGAATCAATTTCCTTTTCATCTTCATAGAAATCTTCAATGTTTGGTTCGAGATCTTTCTTTATTGATGTAATACTAGGAGATTTCCTATCTTTTTTATTTTTTAAATTCTCCACGCTTGCGTTCAACTCTATGAGGTTATTGTATATTCTATCGTTGAACTGGAAGTTGAGCTTTTTTGTCATCTGTGAAATAGCAAAGAAAATATTGAATTAACATTTCAAGCTTCATGTGAAATGGTTGCTTAACTAAAAATGTTCTAATTGTTCTGTACTGATTCTCCAATTTATCAAAAGCTTCCCCATGTATCATAATTATATGTACTTAGTATATATTTAATCAGATAGTTAAACACTATTCCAACATACTTTTGCACATAGCTGTCCTCTGTCTACATTCAAATCCTCTGACGAAAGTGGAGGAGCATTTAGTTTTTTTAAGTCTGCTAAGTAAGTAGCTATAACTCCGCTCGAACACAAAGTTGGTTCACTTAGTTCATTCTCTTTCTGCGAGGAGCGTGGTGTTTTTTTTGAAAGCGAATTTGAAGACGAAGCAAAGTCATGTACGACTTGTTTTCGTGTCGATGCTTTCACTTTAACTTCATAATTTCGAAGCAGCGTTTTCTTAATTTTTGAATCAGAAGCCGCTTTGTTCATGGCTAGAATGTAATATCTTATTTGTTTACAAGAAAATCAAAACTATTCGACGACGTTATCTATTCGTGACAAGACAATGACTTTGACAACTTGACAAGACAATTAGTGTTGCCAACTCAATTAGTTTAAAATATGCTAGATTGGTGTAAAAAATATGCTAACTTGTAAAAAATTCAAAAAAAATAATCCAACTTATGTGTATTTAGTAAGAAATTAAATCAGGGAAATAGAATATCAATGTCTTGATATTCATCAACATTAGCTGATGTGGAAGCCTGAGAGCTAGAGTCATAACTCTCTTTGGTTCCGATACAGTCGTACATTGTTTGGACAGGGTACGAATAACAGCATGTAGAGGGGACACATGTAAGCGTGCAAGACTGAATGCAAGGTAAGCAGAAATGTATATGTGAGCGTGACGTATGGACGGCGGGCCAGTTACTGTGCACTAGCTTGGTCGGATGGTTCTCCTTGGGGTAATTTGGAATTAAACTCATTTAGCAGTGGACATCCGTTTATTTAAATAAAACCCAGAGGCCTTCATAACCAGTTAGCTCAGTGCTCATATAAATAGGGATTGCCATAATCACACAGTGACAGCAGAATCCCTAAAAGCACTTTCCTGCTCTTTTTATGCCGAATCTGACGTACAAAATGGCATTCAGGGTTCTCACCGCCAAACCGCCGCAGATTCAAGTATTGATTTCAATTTTTATTTCAAGAAAGGTAGTGATCCCATCAAAAACATAAATGTGAAATGAGAGCCAAGTTCAATATTATGCTATATGCCTTGGTTGTTAACTTCAACGACAAAAGAAGTGAAATCTAAATGGGTGCCAAGTTCAATGGTCAGTCCTGAAATTTATCTATAACAACATAAAATATCATTTTTTCTTATAACTTAGGAGAATATATTGTAGACTAAGGTCTGACTTGGCTAGTTCTCATATACGAATTATTATGTTCGGTGGTTAGTTTTTATCAGCAAGCCAAATTTTCGGAATAATAAAATAAGAACCGACAGTAAGTAGAAGTAACAGGTTGAACTTGCGAAGGCTATAATATAATTCGTATTTGAAAACTTGCCAAGTCAGACCTTAGTCTACAATATATTCTCCTAAGTTATAAGAAAAAATGATATTTTATGTTGTTATAGATAAATTTCAGGACTGACCATTGAACTTGGCACCCATTTAGATTTCACTTCTTTTGTCGTTGAAGTTAACAACCAAGGCAATATTGAACTTGGCTCTCATTTCACATTTATGTTTTTGATGGGATATCATTACTTTTTGTACAAACGCCATCTAGTGTCACTTTTAAATAAATCAATGGAGGCGGCATGGTGTAGTGAGTGAGTTTCTGAGAATGATAATAGGTGGTGCTAGTGGTTGTAGAATACGGTTAGTTACGCGTAATAAATACGAAAATCTACTATATTCTTATTTATAAGTACAAAAACGGAAATATTTGGATTAAAGAAAATAAAGATCATACAATCCACATATAGAGATTTACAGGCACTAATTAATAAGTTAAGTGAAAATTATAATAAAATGATAAAAAATTACAAGTTTCTGATTTTTTCCTTTGTCTTCACCTAATTACCTATCTGCACGCCAAATTTGAACTTTCTAGGTCATCTGGAACTGGGTTATAGTTTTGATCTATAGGTCAGTCATAAAAATGACGATTTTTGGACGTTAATATTTAAATAACCGTTAGAGATATGTTTATAAAATTTGGAACACATATACATCTTGCTAGTTTCAATATATGAGCCAAATTTGACAAGTTTAGGTGAAATAGTTTTTGAGTTATGAGGGGCTCAAAAGTGGCTCCAAATGGTTCGTGTAATATTACACACTGTGAGCTGCGCGCCGGAACTTGGCTTGACACGCTCCCGCGTGTCTAGATTTACATTCTTTTCATGTTTTATATATTAAAAAAATATGTTATTTATGCTAAAAAAATATGCTAAACATGAACAAAATATGCCAAATTTAGCATATAATATGCTAAATTGGCAGCACTGAAAACAATTGAAATTTGAGTTTGAAATATTGAATGGGTTACCAACCTAGTGCACTCAATTTAACCCGATTAAAACATAAAATGAATCTGTTTTTCGGTTCAAACAGGGTCAGTTTTCAATGACCAGCCAAAATTCAAAATTAGCATCTATATATCAAACCAAAAGAGCATTTCATTCATTTAAAATGTTTTAAAAATTTCTTAAATCATAAACTTAATGGGAATCAATGCACTTGTTGTCCGTGCAGGCACTGCCAAATTTATGAGTGTGCTAACTAACTGCTACTTATCTAGGTTGTAGAACTGAATTGTGCTGTTGCAATATCCACACGTTCGCTTTTAAGTGGTGGACAGGAATTAAATTTTATAAAAAAAAAAGATTTTTTTTTTCATTATATCAAAAATATTGGTGTCGATTCTGTTGTGCACAAACTAAACTTAATTTAGGCTATTGCTATCTTTTACTAAAAGGCAGTGCGAGAAAAGGACGGCTATAGCTATGAACTAAGTTATAAATGTCAAGCTAGTTTATGCCTTGCGCTTCACCGTGTTTTTAGTCGACATGTTTTTACGTGCAACCTTTATTTGTATAGAAATATTAGTTCCAACTAAATTTGACAGCTCTAAATTACGTCCGCCTCTTTCTCGTTTTACAAGAGAGAAAAAAATAGCAATGGTCTAAATGTTTAGTTTCTGCATAACAGAATCGACACCATTATCGATTCGAAACCATCTCTCAAAATTTGGCCGGTCTTTAAAAACTAACCCTATTGTATTGTATTGTATAACGGGCTGGTGTCCGCAACTCCACGTCGAAGCGCGTATTTTGCGTGCGGAAAAAAAAAAACTAACCCTAAATGTACTATCGAGGACACTCCCACCTGACCACCTCTAAGCTCATTTTTGCTTGCACTCGCAACATAAAAGCGCTCTCTAGCCCCGCCCCGTTGACTTTGTGTAGAAAAAATGAATGAAAAGATACCGAATCGGCCGAGCGCATTAACGACGCACGTCAAACGAGAGTTATTGTTATTTTGCGCGCCAAAGTTGACGCTTTCCTAATAGGCCCATACTTTAAGGGGGCGTGGCTCGGCGCCTCCGCATGATTTAAGCGAAAAAAAAATAAAATGGTCAGGCGGAAAAGACCCCGATAGTACCTATCAAACATAAAATGATGCTACCTACTTACACACAACTACACAACAATAATTTCACTACACACAAAAAACAAACGAAATGAATGAAATGTGACTTTGACAAGGCGCTCATTGTGATAACGTTTCAGCAATTACTTTACTCTATGCACTTGAGCATAAACTTTATACCTATCGCAAAATGGTATTACGTCAACTTGACGTCACCATCGCATCGCATCATTGATTAAACGGCATTGAACTCCAGCTCCATATGGCCAAAAAAAAGTTATTACACCGAGTCTTTCACAGCGCCAGTGGAAGCTGGCCCTGAAAACTTCCTTTCGTTTCGTTATTTTTGTCACTACGTCTAAAGTCCTGTTATCTATAATCTAGTGTATATTATGTATGCAGTACCTAAATTGGTGAAATAAATTGGTTAAAAAACACCTGAAACACATTGGGAGACAGTTACGCTTCAAAATGAGACACTCTATTCGTTTGTAACAATAAGATCACCGGGGAAAAACTAGGTATGTAATCTCTTTGCTGTAATACACAAAGAGAGGTTAATCTGGCACAAAACAAAACACATTCAAATGAGGGATTTTCTTTTTAGCTCTTCCCTAGTCGCTGGATAGATGGCGCTAGGAGTAAGTATGATAATGCAGGGAACGGAACCTAAAAAAACTGATTTTAACAAAGCGCGAGAAATGTTGGTTATATTCGGAAGGTTACAAATGAAAGTGTCAGTCAACGAGAGTATGTGACGTGACACAAGGTTTTTTTTTTCAAGCGTTTTGGCTTTGGCATAGTAAGTTCAACGCCATCTATAGAGTTCTTGGAAACTATTTTTTTTTTTAAAACCTCAAAAGGAAAACCTCTCATTATAACAACAAACCTAAATATTATTATTAAACTCTGCTTATAGGTTGACTGCATAGGGTTGACTGTGAATTAAGGTTACAAGCGTAATAAAAACCTATAGGGAACGTGCACAACGACGGTGCTGCCAACTGGCGTCGCCTCGACCTCCGCACTTCCGCGGGATGTACAGTCTCATCACCGATGATCGTGGGTGACGCATCCGGCATTCGGTCAGCAGTGTACGAACTCGTCTATCCAGGGCGTCGAGTTCGGTCTGAGTCCATTTGAATATGCCGAAAGAGTACATTAAAACTGGCATGACCCAACCATTGAAGGCGCGCACCTTGTTCCCGCCTGAAAGGATATTTAATACCTTCCTCAGGCTACCGAAGAAGCGCTCCCTCAACGATTGCTTTATGTCAGCCACGTTAATGCCTAACGCTTCCGACATACCCAAATACTTCTAGGTTTCGGATGAGAAAAGAGATCTTAGGTGTATGGAGTCCGAGAGCTGAAGTCCCTCGAATTCCATAATTTCCCCTCGCTTTACATACATGACTGCACATTTGTCCACACCAAATTCCATCCTGATGGCGTTACTAAAAGTTTCAGTTACTTTCAGTAGCTCCATCAGTCGCAATTTGTTGGGGGCAAAGAGTTTTCTATATTGTCCCACTATACGGCAAAGGCCTCCCTTCCCTCCTTCCACATAAGTGTAGTATAAAACTTTTTTCTGTTCAGAAACCCTTACCAAAGGAAGACTGACAGTATACTCAAATAAGCACTTTGGAAACTAAACTATTAATTTACTATAAAATTTATATGTGTAGATTATCATCATCAGCCTATATGGTTCCCACTGCTGGGAAAAATAATATGATTCATTATATTTTATATTATGGTAAGCTAAGAATATTTTACATTTTAGGCCCGTTATGAGTATATTTTTCCCTTTTCTGTTCTTTGTTAATATTGTATGGCAACGTTAAGGCTGAGGGGCAATTTCGACTTTTGGTTTGAAATCAAAGACATTAAATTATAATATTTAATCTCTTTGTTTGAAATCAAAAATAAAAATACTTTATTTGAGTTCCCTAATTCCATTCAAAATTGGGTATCGTACGTTAATCATTTTCCAAAATTCTTAACTTTTCTTGTTCTAGTTATTTGTATTGTTTGTAATAGAGGCGGGATTTGTAAAAGTCCTAGTTATCCAAAATTTATCCATGCTCCTTTTCATATATTTTTTTTCTTTTGAACAATGTATTGATTATTCACTTAGATGCTTAGATGTAAATGTTGAGCTTTGAATGTTGAGCTGTAGTTTAGTAAAACAAAATAGTTTTTTATTACGATTTTTTGTTTCCAGAACGAACTATACTCCATCAACGTCAGCTCATCAGCTGCCAAAAAAATGACATCAATCAATTGACAAAAGTCAGAAATTGGACTCGTCGACGATTTCAATTTTGCACCATACGATATCGGCAATATTTTAATTCTTACAACGTAAACTTTCGTCGATACATTGGCTGTAAACTTTGGCGAAGCACTGATTTCGTTTTGCAGCAAGTTTACGAAAGAGACATGTCAAACAAATGTATTGAATTTTCCGTAAGTATTTTGATTTTTGTTCTTGAGAAAAGTGAGACATGCATTCTTTATTTATAAATTAAAATGCTTTTGCAGAACCCTGAGAACTTGCCGGTTGAGAAGTTGACGTTATCGGTGACGAATGCAGGCGTTGTGCAGGAAATCAAAGCGTTGGTAAGTGCATGTTATAATTAGCAGCATAATATTGTGAAATAGCTGCAACTGTTTGGTTAGTCGGGGAACACCCCTGTTCTAAAACTTATGCAGGATTGTTCCGATATCTTTGACATGTACATACCCTGAATGCACTTGCAATGAAGGGACATTCCCAAGATCTGTGTAGATTAGTTTACCTTAATAATTGATGTGGCCTTGGTAAGAGCACAGATAGTACTTATATGTACCCCCTAGTTTAGTAATGTAATCTAGACTCCTGCCTAGGTGACTCATAGTGGTCGCTATGTTATATCATAAAGTTAATTGTATTGTTAACTGATACCTACATAAACATAGGATCATATTGAATTTACAGTATACTGTTGTATGAAGACAAAACAATATTATGAAGATGGAAATCAATTGTTTAGCTACTTTCTATCATAGACAAAGTTTAAATTTGATCAAAATTTTGATTATGACCTCAATCATACAAAAAACCAAATATACCTACCTCCACATACTTAATTATAAATTAATGTATAAGTTGGTATTCCCTGCGTCTCTTTTTTCTTTGTCAAATTATTTAAAATTAATATAATTTTGGTATGTGGTCAGGTTACCAGTGGCGGATTTACCAATAGGCTAAGTAGGCTGGAGCCTAGGGCGGCAGATTTTAGGGGCGGCAAATATGAGCCAGTTTTATTTTTAAGTGTTACAGAAATTAATACATTCATAATTATATTCCTAAATGCTATTAGGTTCACACAATGACACAAGCAATTCAATATGTATTAAATGTTTCACCAGTTAGATGATTTTTTCTACAACTTATTGAATCGCGTATAATGAAAACAAGCGACGGGAATAATTTTACTTTTACAAAAACTGGAAACGCCAGTAAATTGTTAGTGTAGAAGGTGTTTGGAACAATAAACTAAGTGAAGGTTCAAATTCAGGGTAAAAGAGAGAGAGTCCAGATGCCCATGTTTAAGAATTTCTTTAAAATTATTATTGTGTTCGCCATGGAATCAAGACAAGTGTGTCGAAGCTATAAGTAACATGGGCGTCTCCAGGGGCAGCTTTTTCCTGCCTGATGCCACAGAATTGGTATTATACGTAACAAATTGTAGCGTGTGTTTTAAGTTTATAAATGAGCCTCTGAGTACTTTTACTATCGCTACAAACTTACACATTTTCTTTAAACAAACGCGCGCGGTTCGTACCCTGTGAAAAACTTTTCGATCGATGGGTATAGACAGAGGCTGAAATAAATTAGGAGCCCCTTGCCCCGAGGCCCTAATAGGCAATTATAGCATACATACGCAAGGTTGCATAGCATGTGGATATTTTGATCTCAAACCTCATAACTATCTGAATTTACTCGAGGCAAGATGTAAAAATTTTTGAGCTCGCTTTGCTCGCTCTTGCAGTCTAGCTTCTCTTGAATCTTATCTTTGTCTATAAGTCGCCCAGGTAACTCCGGTATGTCGAAACAATTCTAACCTTGGACAGCCAAGTTAGGTAGTGTATAAATTTTCGAGCTCGCTTCGCTCGCTCTTGCAGCCTACTGACTCTTGCCTTTATCTGTGAGTCAAATAAGTAACTCAGAAGTATCAGGATTGAAACAATTCTAGCCTGTAAAAATTTTCGCTTAGCTCAGGAATTTACCCAAAAACTATTTCTTGGGTAATCATAACAAAAATTTTGGGTTGTAAAAACAATCCTATAGGAACTCTAGCACATAAATGTGTAGAGGTAAGTAGGGGCGGCAAAATTTGAAAAGCCTTCTGGTGGCAAATGTGTAAATCCGCCACTGCAGGTTACTGTTGTGGTCCATGCCATGAGACAGATTTCTTCTTCTTCTTTATTACCATCAGTTAGACATAATTCCAGAGCCCGGCTGCCTTTGAAAACTTCCTGGTATCATTAGGGTATGTGAGGGTTTTTCACTTAATTATGGATGGATTTAAGAAGTATTTAAAAAATGTTGAAGAATAATAATGTCTAGTACATTAGAAACAGACATGATAATAGTATTTTAATGATTGTTTAAACTAATAACAATGTCTATATTAGGGGAATTCCCTGATTCTTTTACAGTCCTAAATTAATATGTTGCAAGTGAATAATGCATATTGCAGCTATTGAAGTTCCCCTGGACAGATGTCCAATGCAATCTAGATAGATTGCATACAAAGTGCATAGGTAATTTACCAAAACTTCAAATAGTAAGATAACATGTTTGATTGTAAAAATAAACATAATTTATGTTACTATATCTATCTTATCTATATGTATCTTTATGATCTGTTTTGATAACTTTTGGAGGAAATGACTGTAAATCTGTATTGCAGTTACTGTCTTTTTTTATTTCAATACGGAATGTAAAAACTGTAAAAATAATGTCAAAAAGCGAAAAAAAGACATAAATCGGCCAAACAACACAAAAATTTTAAACTTTTGTTTCTATCTCTTTCTAGATAAACGGAATTTAGTATGGATTTCGTACGTCGATGCATCGAATGACGTCATTCGCTGTATCGGATCTCTCTGTCTAATCATCAGTTTCAAATGCTTATAACTTAGTATTTTTTATAGATATTAAAAATATAATTTCACTTTGCTATTTCTGATGTTAATACGCTTTGTTTAGAGTGATAAAAAAATTATGCATATACCCTATTGTTATCGTCATCATCAATCACAATGATTGATTGATTGATCATCATCCACAACCCGACTTCACCCACTGCTGGGTATAGTCCTCTCTTTGTTTGTACCAAGCTCCACGCTCTTGTGCCAGCGTCATCCAGCATATTCCCGCAGTGGCAACAATATCATCTGCCCACCTCGCCGGCCGGACGACCAACGCTTCTCTTTTCATTCCTTGGATGCCACTCGGTCACAGCTTCATTCACCTGCCATCACCGCGCCTTGCTAGGTGTCCTGCCCAATTCCATTTGAGTTCCATAACGTGATTTCCAATTTCGAAGACCTTCGCCTGTCTCCGGTTTTCGACGTTTGAAACTCGGTCTTTTAGTTTTATGCTGAGCATGGAACGCTCCATGTTATTAACTATCATCACAGTACAATAAGCAAACTAGGTTTTCTTCACCCTTGTTTATTTTGATCTAGAGACTTATTCTTTAAGTCAACGTGCACAATACCTAGCACAATCAGTCTATGGAGGGACATGAAGCACAAACAAAATTTGAAACGGCCACACAGACATTTTTCGTTGGTACTTGCAGCTGTTCCATTAATTTTGACCATGTAGGTATTGGACTTTTATAGTAAACAGCTTGGGGTTTCACGCATAATTGTCCTCTTCAAGGACTAAGTGCGGAAACCTATACCCCATGATAGATAGAGATAGACAGCTTGGGGTTGAAATGATGTACTGAATATCACGTATGTAATACGGAAGTTCCTTCCACCCCTTAAAATTCTCTCACTGCTAGGCCATCATTGGCCGCTGCTCTTTGAGAGGAATTACGACTACACGGGTCTAATACGGGTTGGTTAAAATCTATCTATCTATCTATCTATCTATAACAGCCCATAACGTCCACTGCTGGACATAAGCCTCTTCCATGATGGGAGGAATTTGGCGTAATCTCCATGCTTGGCAGGCGGATTGGAGATCGCAGTGATGCAAGACTAACAGAAAACGCTGCTGCCCATTCTCAGGTCTACGGAGGCGCAAGGTGTTTTGCCTCAGACATTAGTCGCCTTATACGACACCCGTGAGTGTAATGGGTTGGTTCTATTCTACTCTGCCGGATACCACACGGTTAAAATCACATGTCCTATATTTCTGGCTCTAGGTCATGCCGGTTCCTACACAGTTTCTTGCATTATACTTACCTAATCATAACATTTTTTTCCAGGACCCATATTGGGTGGAGAAGCGTGAACTGACGATATATGAAAGGCCTCCATCTGGCAGCACCATAGTGCTGGGTGCCGTCGACACATGGAAGGTCAAGATGGAAGGATACTTGGAGGATGTGAAGTGGCTGCTAAGTTTAGAATATTATAGGTAAGGGTTTTGGGAAAAGGGTTGAGGGAAGGCCTTTGCCTAGTCCAGTGTCTGTATGTCACAGCCATTTTACTCCAACAAGTGTTGACATCACTAAGTTAAAATTTGAAGTGTGGGTTGAGTGTCTTCTATGAACTGCTACGCAAAAGTGATGTGAAATTATGAAAAAGAAATAGGAGAGGTTGTCCATATACGATACTGGTGAGGTTATCAGTGAGGTAGATAAGGTTGATAAATAACCATTACATCTATACTTCTATACTAATATTATAAAGAGTTAACATTTGTTTGTAAGTTTGTATGTAGGGGGTAATCTCCGGAAGTAATGAACTGATTTAAAAAATTCTTTCACCATTAGAAAGCTACATTCACCCTAAGTAACATAGGCTATATTTTATCCTCGTACACCCACGGGAACGGGTACTACGCGGGTGAAACCGCGGGACGTCAGCTAGTGGTAATATAAAATATCAGGAAAAAAAAAAACAAATAACAATTTTAAAACATGATTTTCAGAAGTTATAACTTATAACTACTTAGTTAGTACTACACTTGTTATAAACTTTTTAAAGTTTAAGTCATATTGAAAACTTGAACCTATATTACTAAATGTTTTACATAGATATTAAATAATCAAAGGCCTACCAAAAACACACTTACAAATCCTATTTTGAACAGGACAAAATAATCTACATTCACTGATGTTATTTGGTATTCTTAAAAATTCACATTAACTTAAAATTGTCATCCAACGTGGCAATGCTGCCAGCCTTCTGGGCACTTTTCCTGTTGGCAGCGACGTGGACGATTTTTTTTGACTCCCTGTAACTGTTTTGTTACTTGTACATATTTTTACTAATTCATTAGAGTTGTTTATTGTTGTTTATATAATGTAATTAATAAAATAAACAGTCTTACATAAAAAATAAACACTTCAATTTGATAAGTTCGGACTAATGACAAGTCTAGGAGCGGGGCCTACAAGCTAGACTTGCTGGACATGCCCGGATGGATAATAACACTGTTTATACAAGCTTTCTTAGTTTATTCATCATTTATTTGCGTAGAAAAGCTCTAAAACTTATTGTTTTTTATGTTCCAGGTTTTGGAGCACAATCCTACACCACCCCCTATGCATGGACTCCCTTGTCTCGTTCCTACAAGAGGCTACGCCCCCCTACATACCTCCTCACGAGAGCAGGGACGTTCAGAAGCTGTATGAGGACATACGGAAGGCTGTGCTAATCGTGTTCAGTAGACTGGTTACTAATAAGGAAAGTAAGGTATGGATTTCAAATCTATCTAAATAATACTGATTCAGATTAATTTATTTATTGTGAACCATAGGTATATTATAATTACTTACCTGGTAATACATTGAGGGGGTTTTAATCTTTCATGATTGATAACTAAATTAGCGACTTGCCGGCTTCGCACGGCTGCAATGTAGCATAATTATACAAATAAACCTTCCTCTTGAACCACTATCTATTGCTGAAAATTGCATTATTTGCTGAATATTGCAGACAGCGAGAGTGACTTTGTTTCGTACTATGTAAAGATTTATACTGTCACTTACGGGATATCTTCATTGATGTTTAATGATTGAGTCATCCCGCGATCATAGCTCTTGCAATAGCGTCGAAATATCGGGAGCTTACAATAATTGAAAATCAGGAAAGATATCCGTGGTAGTGTAAGTTTAGTTCTATCAAAAAATGCTTTTCTTAATTTACATAAACTTCCTTTACCTACTGTATCTTCATTGCTAAAAAAAATGCTATTGGGGACAATTTAGGTGTAGTATGCTGTGAGGTTATTTTTCCAGGTATGAGAAAAGTATTCAACATTTTTAATTTCTACACCTTTGCATATTGTTCTGAAATAAATGACTAATGACAATGTAAAAAAAACTGCCTTTACTATTTTACTATAGTCCTCAATGCATGACCATAAAAGGCTACAGGAGCTATTCAGCTTGTTGTTATAAGTATGATCATGGCTGGAAATGGCCCTTTTTTCCCTATATTATCATGATATAATGATGCACAGTTTATATTATAAACTGTACATCATTATATCATCATTATCAGCCAATACTCGTATAATTCATCATTATTAAATATACTACAAATACTCATACTATACAAAGTATATTCAATCAACTTTTGAACTCCATAACATCAAACAATAGTTTCCTATCTACAACAATATCCCTTTGTTGCAGTCACAATGGATGAGCAAGGAGTACATGGCAGACATACTATACAATAAGTTTATATTCACGATACCGATCATATGGGACCTCTGCCTGACGTATGGGGTGGACAACGGTAGACATGTGGGGCGGGTGCTGGACTGTGTGTTTGGGCTGCAGCCGCGCTATGAGGGCGACGCTGTGGCGGCTGTAGCGTTTGTTAAAGAGGTACGTACGTCATCATCTGGATACCGATCATATGGGACCTCTGCCTGACGTATGGGGTGGACAACGGTAGACATGTGGGGCGGGTGCTGGACTGTGTGTTTGGGCTGCAGCCGCGCTATGAGGGCGACGCTGTGGCGGCTGTAGCGTTTGTTAAAGAGGTACGTACGTCATCATCTGGATACCGATCATATGGGACCTCTGCCTGACGTATGGGGTGGACAACGGTAGACATGTGGGGCGGGTGCTGGATTGTGTGTTTGGGCTGCAGCCGCGCTATGAGAGCGACGCTGTGGCGGCTGTAGCGTTTGTTAAAGAAGTACGTACGTCATCATCTGATACCGTTCATATGGGACCTCTGCCTGACGTATGGGGTGGACAACGGTAGACATGTGGGGCGGGTGCTGGATTGTGTGTTTGGGCTGCAGCCGCGCTATGAGAGCGACGCTGTGGCGGCTGTAGCGTTTGTTAAAGAAGTACGTACGTCATCATCTGATACCGTTCATATGGGACCTCTGCCTGACGTATGGGGTGGACAACGGTAGACATGTGAGGCGGGTGCTGGATTGTGTGTTTGGGCTGCAGCCGCGCTATGAGGGCGACGCTGTGGCGGCTGTAGCGTTTGTTAAAGAGGTATGTACGTCATCATCTGGATACCGATCATATGGGACCTCTGCCTGACGTATGGGGTGGACAACGGTAGACATGTGGGGCGGCTGCTGGATTGTGTGTTTGGGCTGCAGCCGCGCTATGAGAGCGACGCTGTGGCGGCTGTAGCGTTTGTTAAAGAAGTACGTACGTCATCATCTGATACCGTTCATATGGGACCTCTGCCTGACGTATGGGGTGGACAACGGTAGACATGTGGGGCGGGTGCTGGATTGTCTGTTTGGGCTGCAGCCGCGCTATGAGAGCGACGCTGTGGCGGCTGTAGCGTTTGTTAAAGAAGTACGTACGTCATCATCTGATACCGTTCATATGGGACCTCTGCCTGACGTATGGGGTGGACAACGGTAGACATGTGAGGCGGGTGCTGGACTGTGTGTTTGGGCTGCAGCCGCGCTATGAGAGCGACGCTGTGGTGGCTGTAGTGTTTGTTAAAGAGGTACGTACGTCATCATCTGATACCGATCATATGGGACGTCTGCCTCACGTATGGGGCGGACAACGGTAGACATGTGGGGCGGGTGATGGACTCTGTGTTTGGGCTACAGCCGCGCTATGAGGGCGACGCTGTGGCGGCTGTAGCGTTTGTTAAAGAGGTACGTACGTCATCATCTGAAACCAATCATATTAGTATAGGATCCCTTATAGAACGACCTTCACCGAGCTGCTTAATGGATGAAAAGTATTTTAAGTATATCAATTTAAATATGTCAAAAAATATATTGCTAATGGGTTGACTAAAAAATTTCAGTCCAGAATACAATTTGTTTTTTTTTTTTACTTTTTACTGGTTTGGTTAATAGACAAATTAGAGAAATGTTTTAAAAAAATACGTAATTTTTAAATTGCTAATCTACACTAATATTATAAAGAGGAAAGATTTGTATTTTTGTGTGTATATTTGTAATGAATAAACTCAAAAACTACTGCGCGGATTTCAAAAATTCTTTCACCATTAGAAAGCTACATTCACCCAGAGTAACATAGGCTGTATTTTATCCCCGTACTCCCACGGGAACGGGAACTACCGGGTGAAACCGCGTGACGTCCGCTAGTATAAAATACTTTTCATCCATTAACCAGCTCGGTGAAGGTCGTTCTGTAAGGGATCTTAGACTACATGGGACCTCTATCTGACGTATGAGATTAATAACGAACAGCAGACAAAGAGGTATGTATGTAGCAAAGTTTTAATTAGGGAGCTATCGAATTTCCAACTACGTGTCTAAAGTTGAATTTCGTCCCATTATTTTTACAAAATTGACGACACAGTACAGTCACGAACACCAATATGCTTACATACTTTTGCATACTTTCTTAGATTCAAAAGCAACTTTCGCGAGAAATAACGATTGTAACTTGGAGATAGGATCTTCTTCATGGAAATATGAGTTCCAGAATACTATGTTCGTAACAACATAAGATTTTAATCAGTTCAGTAGGAAAGAAACACTTTTAAAAGTTGTTAAGTGTTTACATATTGGTGCTCGTGACTGTACATAGCATTAGCGATCCGTGCGCCTTATATTTCAATGAGGGATTTTCTTTTTAGCTCTTCCCTAGTCGCTGGATAGATGGCGCTAGGAGTAAGTATGATAATGCAAGGAACGGAACCCAAAAAAACTGATTTTAACAAAGCGCGAGAAATGTTGGTTATATTCGGAAGGTTAAGCAAATGAAAGTGTCAGTCAACGAGAGTATGTGACGTGACACAAGGTTTTTTTTTCAAGTGTTTTGGCTTTGGCATAGTAAGTTCAACGCCATCTATAGAGTTCTTGGAAACGTAAGTTTTTTTTTAAAACCTCAAAAGGAAAACCTCTCATTTCTGTCATGCTTTAACTACCCTTTACCCAGCTGAATGAAGATCACCCTTCTAATCTCCTTCAACTCTCCACAGGCCTTCAAATACATAATACTTCAAGTAAATAAAAACTACGACAGCGACTCGCCTCCGAACCTTCCAGAAACGTTCAAGGGCTTCAGTGAAATCCGACGTCCATCCACATCGAAGGCTCCAGACAAACTGACCTTCTGTATGCTGAGGGACCTGGTGATACACCTGTTGGACACCAGCATGACCATGAGGCTGTTCATTGAGGTGTACCCCAAGTGTGTGCCCGTGTTTAGGAAAACGAATTTTGTTATTAGGTGAGTGGGAATGTAAAGGGTGTAAAAGTACTCTTAACGAAGCCGAAAGGCTCTTGAAGGTATATATATAACGGGTCATGAAGGTATTTAAAGCACTATAAAGGGTGTAAAACACCTCTTAACGAAGCCGAAAGGCACTTATTCTCCCCGTCATTGTGATCATTTTTTGTTCTACACCATACCTGGGAACCTTTTAGTTACGGAGATATTGGAGGGCAAACTTCTTAATTTTTCACATTTTTTTTAAATAGACATTTTTTTAAGGTTTCTATACACTTCATCACGAAACCGTCAACCAAGCATTCTGTACATCAAACTAAGTAATTTTACGCAAAAATGATTGCTGGGAAACGACTTTTTTTTTGGGGTGAAAAATCATGTTTTGTGGTAGAACTCAATGTAACGCACTTAAAACATTGTGCTGATGGGTGGATTGAATAGTACGGTGATCGTGAAGGAGTTTAAAGTTAAAATATTACATTAAAAACTTGGATATAAAAAAAAAAAAACTTGTCAAAAAGTTGGAACTTTGACTCCCAATATCTCCGTAACTAGAAGGTTCTCAGGTATGGTGTAGAACAAAAAACCGGCCAAGTGAGAGTCGGACTCGCGCACGAAGGGTTCCGTACCATTATTTAAAAACATTAGACAAAACTGCAAAAAAATCACGTTTGTTGTATGGGAGCCCCCCTTAAATATTGATTTAATTCTGTTTTTAGTATTTGTTGTGATAGCGGCAACAGAAATACATCATCTGTGAAAATTTCAACTGTCTAGCTGTGACGGTTCATGAGATACAGCCTGGTGACAGACAGACGGACAGACAGCGAAGTCTTAGTAATAGGGTTCCGTTTTTACCCTTTGGGTACGGAACCCTAAAAAACCGGCCAAGTGCGAGTCGGACTCGCGCACGTAGGGTTCCATACCATTATTTAAAAACATTAGACAAAACTGCAAAAAAATCACGTTTGTTGTATGGGAGCCCCCCTTAAATATTGATTTAATTCTGTTTTTAGTATTTGTTGTTATAGCGGCAACAGAAATACATCATCTGTGAAAATTTCAACTGTCTAGCTGTCTCGGTTCATGAGATACAGCCTGGTGACAGACAGACGGACAGACAGACGGACAGACAGCGAAGTCTTAGTAATAGGGTTCCGTTTTTACCCTTTGGGTACGGAACCCTAAAAATGATCGCAATGACGAGAAGAACAAGTGCTTTTCGGCTTCGTTAAGAGGTGTTTTACATTCTTTGTACTGCTTTAAATACCTTCATGACCCGTTTACTATTCAATGCATCCATTAACACAATGTTAGTGCGTTACATTGAGTTTTACCGTAAAACGTGTCCCCCAGTAATATTTTTTTCGCAGTTTGATGTACAGAATGCTTTGTTCACTGCTTCGTGCATGCACTCTACTTTAATGAAAATAAAG
Organism: Xestia xanthographa; assembly: GCA_905147715.2. Classification (NCBI taxonomy): domain Eukaryota; kingdom Metazoa; phylum Arthropoda; class Insecta; order Lepidoptera; family Noctuidae; genus Xestia; species Xestia xanthographa. Next base: position 5,210,580 of record LR990660.1, on the reverse strand, counting down.
TGTGTTATTCAAAGACAACACAAAATCCTTTGCCCCACTTCTAATCTCACTTAATCCCTTTTGTTCCAGTATAGTCCAACTCTATGAATACGGCATCCCTCTCTTATATGAGAAGCTGGAGGAGACGGGGAATCAGACCAGTGTGATGTATACAGAAGTAGAGGGGTACATCGACACCGCTAGAGCTGAGCTTATCGATATCTTTAGAGAAGTTCTCGCGGCTTACAAGAGCGCTGTCTTTAGTGGGGAGTGAGTATGTTACACTGATTGATTGTTTGTTTGTTTATGAGGAATAAGGTTTTCAGTTTGTGACTTACCACATTTCCGACTCTTTATCAATTTGGATAATTGTGCGGGCCTAAAATGGCCGCTGGCACGTTAAAAATTTAAAATTCTTAAAATGGACTTATATGACTGTAAAGTCCATTTTAAGAATTAATTTTTTTTAACGTGATTCATATTATGATTCTGCTAAAGCGGCCATTTTAGACCCCATGGTCTTGAAAGATAATGAAACATTTTAACAGTTAAAAGCAAGTTATTACCTATTTGCGATTTCTGAATTTGACTAGTCATATACTTAGGTATACTTTAACCAGAAAAGCTATGCGCTTCAGTAATATATTCATGTTCACGAATTAGCACGAAGGTCGAGTTTCAGATTATTTTTCGCGGTTATTCTCGTGTGTTCCTTTTTCCGAAGATAGACGATAATTACCGAAGATTTCCGAAGATTTTCTGGGAGATCATGCCACCTGGAGGGAAAGTACTCTAAATATAGATAGCAAATTTAACTCAAAGGAAACATTCCTTTATTTTTAAAAAGAAATTAATCTGTATTCAAAGATTTTTAAAATTCGTTTGCCTCACTTGGTACTCGAACCGGATAAATTCCAAAAAGATAACATCCTGTACTTTTATGGCATCAATCGATAGGGTCAATCATAAAGATCAAATCTCTCTAACAAACATGATAAAATTCATTTTAAAAAAATCCACCCTGTATATTCAAAAAATCTACTCGTATATGAGTGAATTCAAACGAAATGGAAGCAACTAATTTTCAAACCTGTGTTAAAAATAGTTTATTATTTCTGATGTCTTGGATGGTTCTCATTTTCCCATAAACTAAACAAGCATATGTCTTAAAGTACATCATATTTTACTTCAGAGGTAGTATAGCGAGCCACGTGGAAGACTACCTAGCCGTGATGATGGACGGCCTCTCGGAGAAGCTGCTCATCAAGGACTACCACTCCTGCTACCCCGTACACGACGACCTGGAGATGCTGCGACAGGCTTACCCCGACATGTATCCTTTTTTTGAATCTTCTTAAAATGAAAGATTCATTTATTTATTCAGAAGATGGCCATATGGTCTATAAGCCTAGCAAGGAAGTACTATTCGCTTTGTGAAATCATAACCCGTTTTCTGTAACACGTAAATATTGTTCGAATTTCAACTGTCTGCAGTTTTTAGGGTTCCGTAGTCAACTAGGAACCCTTATAGTTTCGCCATGTCTGTCCGTCCGTTCGTCTGTCCGTCCTCGCTTAATCTCTGTGACCGTTAACACTAGAAAGCTGAAATTTGGTACCAATATGTATATCAATCACGCCGACAAAGTGGTAAAATAAAAATTGGAAAAAAATGTTTTATTAGGGTAGCCACCCTATATGTAAAGTGGGAAGTGATTTTTTTTTAAATTTCAACCCTAACGTGTGATATATTGTTGGAAAGGTATTTAAAAATGAATAGGGGTTTCCTAAAATCATTTTTTGATAATGTCAATAATTTCGGAAATAATCGCTCCAAAAGTAAAAAACAATGTGTCCCCCCCCTCTAACTTTTGAACCATAAGTTTAGAAAATATGAAAAAAATCTGAAAAGTAGAACTTTATAAGGACTTTCTAGGAAAATCATTTTGAACTTGATGGAAACAACAGTTTTTGTACAAAATAGACAAAAAAATGTACAAAATAATTTCTGGACTAAGTTTGTAGTATATTCGTATATGCAAGCATTTTTACATAATGGATACCCACCTTTAAACTCATAAGTGGGAACACTTATTGTGACGGACGGGAAACTACGGAACCCTACACTGAGCGTGGCCCGACACGCTCTTGGCCGGTTTTATTTAGGTATTCATCTAGTGTTCAAGAACATGGCCATAGGAGAGCAAGTCAACTTGCTATTAATGTCATTACATTAATAATATCTTCAATAATATAATTTAAAATTGCAAAACGGTGTTTATCTTCAGAGCTAAGTTTAAACCATTAAAAAAATAAATTTTAAACTCTTTTTCGACTTAGAATAAATTCCAATGCAAAAACAGTCATCATACACAAAACTAAGTTATCAAGCTTGTATTAAAAACTTTATGTTGCTCTGAATAATGTTCAAAATACAATAACTGGCTCGAAGGCTTGAGCTTGTATTAAAGTTAGATATATTTTTACAGTAAAATCTTTAACATTCGATATAAATAAAACCTGAACATAAACTCCAGAGACACAGTAAAGACTGACTTCATACTTCAAGCAATATACTCTAATTTGGACGAGCCAATCCCAGAACTTAGCAACCACATACCACACGCACCGGAAGTTCTAACCAATGGGCACGCAGAACCTTCTGCGTCTGGAGTGGGGCTGCCCACTCCAGACACGGAAATACCCGACAACGTTCGGGAAGAGTCGTTGATCTCCGAAGTGAAGGATATACTACCACATTTAGGGGATGGGTTTATATTGAAATGTTTGCAACACTATGGTTTTAATGCGGAAAGAGTTATTAATAGTATTTTGGAAGATAATTTGGCGCAGCCGTTGAGAGGTAAGTTGCATTTTTTGATGGTATAAAGGGTATAAAACACCTCTTAACGAAGCCGAAAGGCACTTGTTCTCCTCGTCATTGCGATCAATTTTTTGTTATACACCATACCTGGGAACCTTCTAGTTAGGGGGGTAGGTATATTGGGGGTCAAAGTTCCAACTTTTTGACAAGTCTTTTTTTAAATACAAGTTTTTAATGTAAGATTTTTACTTTAAACACCTCCACGACCCCCGTACTATTCAATCCATCCATCAGCACAATGTTTTGAGTGCGTTACATTGAGTTCTACCACAAAACATGATATTTCACCCCCAAAAAAAAAGTCGTTTCCCAGCGACAATTTTGCGTAAAGTTACGTAGTTTGATGTACAGAATGCTTGGTTGACGGCTTCGTGATGAGGTCTTTTACACCCTGTATAATATTGTTGTTTTAGCTGCATTACAAAAAAGTACTATAGCAACATCTATAACACAAATAAAGTACAACGACAAGTACTCGCGCAGTGGCCCACCAGACATAACACCCGTCTGGTCGAGGGAACCCCCCTTTTCAATGGGGGATGAAGAACTTTACACCCTGTTCTACAAACTCCTATACTCAATAAAAAATAGAAATTTATTCACTATTCAAATCGACATAAAGTTCGAGTGTATCTGTAACAGTCAGGATTGTTTCCCTTGTACAAACGGCCATGCCCTGGACTCGGAATTCAACGATTCCATATTGTGTCATGAATAATATAAAGAAATCAATATATCAACTCGGAAAGGATCGTCACGCCTCGCCTTTCCCCTTGGCGACAAACAGGCGTCCACGTAACGTTCAGAAGCTGCGGCACGTCTACTCGGCTACAGCTAGGCGACGCCGCGCATACAGCTCGCCGACCGCTGGTTGACGGCTAGGCGGCACTAGTTCAATCATTTTGAATCTGAACGTTAAATGTAGAACGAAGAGGATGAACCTAAAGGGAAGAGACGTAAGCTAGGGTACGGAGAACCGTAAGCGCGGGAACTGCAAGTCGACCACGCAACGCACCGTGGTTCGTGAGCTTGTCCCGAGGCGAGGCGATTACGTTACGATTCCGATTAGTATGCGTTGGAGTTGGGAGTTTCATACAAATAATACTGAACGGCTCGAGTTGATACGGTGACGATCCCTTTCCGAGTCGATACGTGTGCTACGACCTTTATTGTAATAACCTATTAGCATTTCGAATTACCAGCCCAGCGTTAGTATCGCTTATTAAAACCAATTTGATGCTCTTTCCAGCACTAGACCATTCCCTTCCCATAATCCCCGAGGACGCCCTAGACTCCAAGTTCCTGGAGACCGGCATCGCGCGCCTCAACGTGTTTGACGGCGACCAGTTCGACATCATGACGCGCGACGACGTCGACGTCAGCAAGATACACGTCGGCAAGCGTCGCCACAAGTACAGGGATCTCAACGATATGCTCGATGATAAGACTGAGGTTAAGCAGAGGGTGGATATTTATAGTAAATATAAGTGAGTAATGCTATTAATTATTTCAAAATATCTAGTTAACTAGGCCGGGTTGGAATTTAAGTCCTGGGTTTTATCAGCAAAGACCAGCGAAGAGTAATAATGAGCCGCTTAAAGGAAACTCTAATAGGAACCATTATAGGGTGTGTAAATAGTGTATGATAAAAAGTTAAAAATATATGTTTGAAATCGTGACAAAAAAAACCGCTTATAACGACCGTTTACGTATTGCACTTTTTAACAGCGGATTTTTTTCGTAATAACCGTCGAAAAATGTAAATATAGAATCCATGGTGAATGTTTATATCGATATCCGTTGCACCATTTATTCTTGGAGACACATGTGTCTTGTAGAATGTGAATGATTAAAACATTTTCTTACCTTCAGTCTGGTATGCGACGAAGTAGACATGTACTCGGACGAGTACGACGACACGTACGACTCTGACGGCGTCGTACCTACAGCCGACGTGACTGAAGACGTGCGGCGACCCTTCGTCACGCCGCGAGCGCTCAGGACACACGACAAGAGGGAGACTGAGGTGAGACACGCTTGTGTATTAGAGATAGTGTAGTAGAGATAGTGTAGTAGAGATAGTGTAGTAGAGATAGTGTAGTAGAGATAGTGTAGTAGAGATAGTGTAGTAGAGATAGTGTAGTAGAGATAGCGTAGTAGAGATAGCGTAGTAGAGATAGCGTAGTAGAGATAGTGTAGTAGAGATAGTGTAGTAGAGGTATTGTAGTAGAGATAGTGTAGTAGAGATAGTGTACTAGAGATAGTGTACTAGAGATAGTGTAGTAGAGATAGCGTAGTAGAGATAGCGTAGTAGAGATAGCGTAGTAGAGATAGTGTAGTAGAGATAGTGTAGTAGAGATAGCGTAGTAGAGATAGCGTAGTAGAGATAGCGTAGTAGAGATAGTGTAGTAGAGATAGTGTAGTAGAGGTATTGTAGTAGAGATAGTGTAGTAGAGATAGTGTACTAGAGATAGTGTAGTAGAGATAGTGTAGTAGAGATAGCGTAGTAGAGATAGCGTAGTAGAGATAGCGTAGTAGAGATAGCGTAGTAGAGATAGTGTAGTAGAGGTATTGTAGTAGAGATAGTGTAGTAGAGATAGTGTACTAGAGATAGTGTACTAGAGATAGTGTAGTAGAGATAGTGTAGTAGAGGTATTGTAGTAGAGATAGTGTAGTAGAGATAGTGTAGTAGAGATAGTGTACTAGAGATAGTGTACTAGAGATAGTGTAGTAGAGATAGTGTAGTAGAGATAGTGTAGTAGAGATAGTGTAGTAGAGATAGTGTAGTAGAGATAGTGTACTAGAGATAGTGTAGTAGAGATAGTGTAGTAGAGATAGTGTAGTAGAGATAGTGTAGTAGAGATAGTGTAGTAGAGATAGTGTAGTAGAGGTATTGTAGTAGAGATAGTGTAGTAGAGATAGTGTAGTAGAGATAGTGTACTAGAGATAGTGTAGTAGAGATAGTGTAGTAGAGATAGTGTAGTAGAGATAGTGTAGTAGAGATAGTGTAGTAGAGGTATTGTAGTAGAGATAGTGTAGTAGAGATAGTGTAATAGAGATATTGTAGTAGAGATAGTGTAGTAGAGATAGTGTAGTAGAGATAGTGTAGTAGAGATAGTGTAATAAAGATAGTGTAGTAGAGATAGTGTAGTAGAGATATTGTAGTAGAGATGGTGTAGTAGAGATAGTGTAGTAGAGATAGTGTAGTAGAGATAGTGTAGTAGAGATATTGTAGTAGAGATAGTGTAGTAGAGATAGTGTAGTAGAGATAGTGTAGTAGAGATAGTGTAGTAGAGATAGTGTAGTAGAGATAGTGTAGTAGAGATAGTGTAGTAGAGATATTGTAGTAGAGATAGTGTAGTAGAGATATTGTAGTAGAGATAGTGTAGTAGAGATAGTGTAGTAGAGATAGTGTAGTAGAGATAGTGTAATAGAGATAGTGTAGTAGAGATAGTGTAGTAGAGATAGTGTAATAAAGATAGTGTAGTAGAGATAGTGTAGTAGAGATAGTGTTATAGAGATATTGTAGTAGAGATAGTGTAGTAGAGATAGTGTAGTAGAGATAGTGTAGTAGAGATAGTGTAGTAGAGATAGTGTAGTGGAGGTATTGTAGTAGAGATAGTGTAGTAGAGATAGTGTAATAGAGATATTGTAGTAGAGATAGTGTAGTAGAGATAGTGTAATAAAGATAGTGTAGTAGAGATGGTGTAGTAGAGATAGTGTAGTAGAGATAGTGTAGTAGAGATAGTGTAGTAGAGATAGTGTAGTAGAGATAGTGTAGTAGAGATATTGTAGTAGAGATAGTGTAGTAGAGATAGTGTAGTAGAGATAGTGTAGTAGAGATAGTGTAGTAGAGATAGCGTAGTAGAGATATTGTAGTAGAGATAGTGTAGTAGAGATAGTGTAGTAGAGATATTGTAGTAGAGATAGTGTAGTAGAGATAGTGTAGTAGAGATAGTGTAGTAGAGATAGTGTAGTAGATATAGTGTAGTAGAGATAGTGTAGTAGAGATAGTGTAGTAGAGATAGCGTAGTAGAGATAGCGTAGTAGAGATAGCGTAGTAGAGATAGTGTAGTAGAGATAGTGTAGTAGAGATAGTGTAGTAGAGATATTGTAGTAGAGATAGTGTAGTAGAGATAGTGTACTAGAGATAGTGTAGTAGAGATATTGTAATAGAGATAGTGTAGTAGAGAATGTAGAGATAGTGTAGTAGAGATAGTGTAATAAAGATAGTGTAGTAGAGATAGTGTAGTAGAGATAGTGTAGTAGAGATAGTGTAGTAGAGATATTGTAGTAGAGATAGTGTAGTAGAGATAGTGTACTAGAGATAGTGTAGTAGAGATAGTGTAGTAGAGATAGTGTTATAAAGATAGCGTAGTAGTGATAGTGTAGTCTTAAAGAAAGTGTAAAGATACAGTGTCAAATTATGTTCTCTGGATGAGTATCGATAGCTGTTGACGAAAAACAATCTACGGGTTGGCTGCTGATGGTGTAGTAACATATAATGAGAGGTTTTCCTTTTGAGGTTTTAAAAAAAAAACTTAGTTTCCAAGAACTTTATAGATGGCGTTGAACTTACTATGCCAAAGCCAAAACGCTTGAAAAAAAAAACATTGTGTCACGTCACATACTCTCGTTGACTGATACTTTCATTTGCTTAACCTTCCGAATATAACCAACATTTCTCGCGCTTTGTTAAAATCAGTTTTTTTGGGTTCCGTTCCTTGCATTATCATACTTACTCCTAGCGCCATCTATCCAGCGACTAGGGAAGAGCTAAAAAGAAAATCCCTCATTATGAGTTAAGGATAATTTATGTTACATTTTATATGAATTAGTTAGCGATACCCATTATGTCTGTGGAGTTTTCTTACCTCTAATTGCTTTGATCCTGTATTTGACCATTACTAAAGGAGGTACGAAACGAGGTTGGGAGTAATAGAGAAGTATGAGATGATGGGCCGACCCCAAATGAATTGGGATAATGGCAAGAGAATGACTATTACTAAACTTCAGTGTTCGACAGTCGCTTACTACTTCGAATCACCACCATCATTATCTTTCAGGAGGAATCGGAAGACGAACCAGAACAGGAAGAGGCTCGGCCGAGCAGCAGTCGAACTAAGATGGACTTCTGCGTCAACCCCGAGGAGATGCGCGCGCGCAGGGAGGCCAGCTACCAGGCGCGCCGGGGCAGGGGGGGGGTCAGACCTGCGCCGCCACCTAGGTGAGTGGAAATGTAGTTTTCATCCCATATAATCGAAAGGGACGACTTGGTTCGCCTTTAAGTGCACTCAAAGGTGGTGTTTTCTATAAGAAACTTTTAGCGGGCAGTAATGAGTTTTTAATCCACTTTATAAGTGCGCTGCAATTATCTTTGCACCGCACTTTTTGAATTTGGAACATCTTAATGTTTAGCGCCAAAGAAATCGAACGCAAATAATATTGACTGGTATGACGGCCCATAGTCGCGCCGACGCACAGTGGTCCGGATTTTGAATATGGAGGACTTAGGACCCAAGGTCAACATTTCAGGCTGAAAAAAATCATATGGACAGATAAGTAAACGCTCATCAACGTTTGTTCTAGCGGTTTTCATGGAATTGTTTAATTTCGCGAAAAAAAAATATTGAAAAAAAAAAATGTATGGAGAAAAAGTGAAATAATTTTTTTTCTCGACTTGTTTAAAAGTGTTAGCAATGAAACCTTTTGTATGCTATTATATTACCTTTATTGATTAATTTCACAAATATTTTTTTCGCATATACTTGCAGCCTTGGCTAAAATAAGCATCGGAACTTTCAATATTTTTATTTCAACTATTTGTGACAATTAAAGGTTTTTATTTATAGTCACATCATTTTCGTATATTTTCAATATTATAAATATTAATAGTCATTATTTGCCGACGATTTTTGACTTTCAATTATTTTGAAAAATAGATACAATTTAATTTCATAATAATATTTTACTTCTTTGTTGTTAGCGCTGTTACTCAAAGCGTAGTTAGTGACAGAATGACGCATTGCCTGCTCACCTCCCCCCACCCTTTTTCTCTAAGGGTCTTACACCCTTGCTAGTTGCGCGCTAATGAATCATATAAAAGATACGAGAGCTCCTGCTAGGGCGGCATTAACCAGTTCATATGCTTTTTCATGAATGTTTTTTGTACTCTATGTGCTTCGGTCCATCGACGATTTAAGTTCACAGTGAGAGATCTTGCAAAATTCAATATTTTTTCACTATCTTCTTGCGAAATTTCAAGCGAAATACAGTCCATAATTGCTTGATGTAGTCTTTTGTAGTCCTTGAGGTCTCCTTCTCGTAGAAACATATAAATGTCCAGGTAAGTACCAAATCCAGACATGATTAAGTAGGTAGTTTTCTTCACGTTAAATTTTTCAGGTATGTTGACTCTTCAAGGGTTGAATGTCTAATGACGCCCTAGCAGGAGCTCTCGTATCTTTTATATGATTCATTAGCGCGCAACTAGCAAGGGTGTAAGACCCTTAGAGAAAAAGGGTGGGGGGAGGTGAGCAGGCAATGCGTCATTCTGTCACTAACTACGCTTTGAGTAACAGCGCTAACAACAAAGAAGTAAAATATTATTATGAAATTAAATTGTATCTATTTTTCAAAATAATTGAAAGTCAAAAATCGTCGGCAAATAATGACTATTAATATTTATAATATTGAAAATATACGAAAATGATGTGACTATAAATAAAAACCTTTAATTGTCACAAATAGTTGAAATAAAAATATTGAAAGTTCCGATGCTTATTTTAGCCAAGGCTGCAAGTATATGCGAAAAAAATATTTGTGAAATTAATCAATAAAGGTAATATAATAGCATACAAAAGGTTTCATTGCTAACACTTTTAAACAAGTCGAGAAAAAAAAATATTTCACTTTTTCTCCATACATTTTTTTTTTCAATATTTTTTTTTCGCGAAATTAAACAATTCCATGAAAACCGCTAGAACAAACGTTGTTGAGCGTTTACTTATCTGTCCATATGATTTTTTTCAGCCTGAAATGTTGACCTTGGGTCCTAAGTCCTCCATATTCAAAATCCGGACCACTGTGCGACGGCTGAATAAAAGAAAAAGAAATCAAATTAAAAACGCGCGAACTGCAGCACGCGTTTTCGTAAATTTTCACGGATTGTTAGAAATTCATGGTTTTGTTTTGAAAAATGAGTTCTTCAAGTGACAGTGAATAAAATAAGAGGCGCCTTTTATTTTCTCATAGTGGGTGATGAAAAGTAGAGTGTATCACTCGGGCGCAAAATATATGTTTGGCTCGAACAACGTACTTTGAATCCCTCGCTACGTTCAGGATTCTACTAAAGAATCCCTCGCTACGCTCGGGATTCTACTCTAGTATCCCTCCCTTCGTTCTGGATTCAAAAAAGCGCCCTCGCTTTTAATTATTATTTTGCTTCCCTAAGATACAATCTACTGTTGTTGGTTAAGTGGCAGATGACGTTATTTGGAGTAACCGTAACAAAAATACGCTCTTTTTTTATTTTCTTGCATGTGCATAGAAGACGGTGGCTAGTTTTATATTGGTCTGCCGAGTTTTTGTTGGAGGCCCTGTCGTTCAGTTTCTACATATGGCAAATTAATAAACAAAAACTCGGCAGACCATTATAAAACTAAAGCATACATTGGAAAGGAGGGAAAACAATAATAAATCCTTTTTGTGTAAAAAATAAGATATCGCGATCATCAACGTCGTTAATTTATTTACTAATCCATTTTGCCAGCCTGGTTATTGGATTTTTATTTAACTCCCGTCAAAAGCAAAGCGAAGCAACCTATAAAAAAAATAACCCGGACCGCTTGTCCTACGAAATTTTATAAAAGCTGGACTCACCTCCTCCACTTTAATTACAATTTATCATACTTTAAAGGTGTCTGGCGGGGGTAGCCGTCATACAAAGTGTCTGGCATTAATCATCATACTAGCCCTTTTTTTTTTCTGATGGGAAATCATCAAATGACTCCTCCCGCTCTGGGCGGAGCAGGAGGGAGTGTCAGACTTTTACTGACTAAAACCCATCCATGTTCCTTCATCGCCCTTTGTGTTCCGGGGCCACGGTATCTCTTTCGAACAGTCCCGCAACCCCGGCAGGCATCGGTCCTTGCGGATCCCTTCCTATTGTTGACTCTCTTTGAGGCGCGCGTGGAACACTCCTGCGCCGTCGAGACGGATGGACGGCGAGGTAGCCCACCGTCCACAGGCCCGCGATCATACTAGCCCTTAGATAGGTAATAATTATGAAAAAAAAAAAAACGCTTTATAGTATGATGTAACTTAGCAACTATTTAGCACAGTTCTGTCACCTGAAATCTGCCAAAGCTACCAAGACCGACTTTTCTTTAATCTTTCTACCTGTAGTAAAATACTTCCGCAGAAAAAGTTCAAAAGCGACAAATTATGAGCATGTAAATCTGGAGTGTTTATGACAATAAGAAAATATAAACCATTAGAAGTTACTGTGGTAAAGTTTACAAATCAACTATTTTTTTGTAGGAACACGGACGTAACAGGCAAGCCTAAAGGCCAGGGTCAAGAAAAGGACGTCCTACACAATAGGGACAAGAAGGAGAAGCACAAGTCTGCGCGAGGCAACCACAACCGTCGGTCCGGCGCGCAGTGGAAGCGGAGTCAGGGCATGATGCCTTCCTAGTACGGAGAACCGGTCTGTGTAGCGGGCTAGGGAACACTCTGTATACTGACGTGCGAGATTGTGGACTATTTGGCAGTTGTTTTAGTATTGTAGACTTTTGGGAAGGTTTCTGAGGCGTAAAAAAAACGATTTAGAATATTTACTATGTGAAAAAGAAAGTTATTTGAAGGTATCGCTTAGACTGGAGGTTATCGAATATCCCAATCTTTTTAATTTAAAGTCAAGTTTTTTAATTGGTCTGTTCTTCCCGCAAAATTTTAAAAGCGCCAGATAATCCATTTTTTTTGTCAAACTCATACCTGTTTGAATATTATTTGACGATTATAAGACAGCCCATGCTTGATAAATGAAATAATCGTCTCTTTATTGCATAAAACAAACACACCCTCCTTTTGGACTCCACCGCATTCTGGTAAAAAACAAGCATCATAAATTATTTTCCTTAAAATAAGTAAATAGCGAAATAGTCCACAAACACTTTCATGTCATCGAAACTCTATGAGCATTGTGGTAATAATTATTATGTCATAGACACGGTATGTTTTTAACTGTAGTGAAAATCTAGGGAAAAAAAGAGAGAATTTGTCAAATTACCAAGTAACCAATGTTTCCATAACCAAAAGGACGCGATAATGTATGAAAACGGTAAAGAAACTAATATTTATAATTGCACATTGCTTTAAAAAAAATGAATAATTGGTTGTGTTTTACAGTTCGCCATTTTGAATGGTATTAAAAAAGTCATTTTATAGCTATTATGCATCCCTGTCAAAATAACAGTGAACTTTAATCTCGCTTTGATAAGGTCACAGTTGGGTTGCTGATGGCAAAGATAAAATTACTGAGAAAGGATTGTAAGGAAACAATTTCGAAAGCGACTGTTGAAAACCATCTATAGTTGGTGCCAGTTAAGATGAGAATAGCGGTCATTGCCCTTTTCCTAATGTCTCTTCGTATGAACCAAAACAAATAAACCATGTATCGTTTTTCATTACAAAAAATTTTGAAGATCACGATAGATGACGAGTTGCACAGGCTTATTTTTGGTTTTCAAAGTTAGAAGTTTATTAAATGTAGGTGGGTCAATGACCGCTATTCTCATCTTAACTGGCACCAACTATATGTTAACGTATTCGGAGAGTCCCAGACGTTAAGGCCCCGCCGCTTATGCATTCAGTACATCATTCTGGACCCCACAGGATTGTTTCGAATCGTTAGATTATAATTATCTCGCGAGATTGTAAACTCTCGAAAGATTGTGAACACGGAACGCACGTCGCACGCTGATTGGTTGAACGTCATGTGCTCCGCGCCGCCATATTTGTTTGTTAATTCGTTTGTTGTCGAATGTAAACGAACAGTGTTTTGGTGATTGTTGTAAATTGATTTCGTGTTGAAAATAACTCACAGCTTCAGAATTAATTATGTGAAATTGTGGTGGAAGTAAAATGAATCTGTGATTAACCAAAGAAACAAACAGAACGGCCTATTGTAAGACTGACCGATCAGGGACAGGTTCACAATCTTTCGAGAGTTTACAATCTCGCGAGATAGATTAGATAATCTAACGGTATTTACAATTTTACAGTGACAAATACATAGTAACCTGTTGTGTCGTTGCGGTCTCTCATAGCTATTGGGTGGCTTTGCTGCTGCAGTTTGCAGTTGAGGTCGATTTCGGAATTGAGCCTTAATCTATGTAAAATAGAGAAACTAATACAGTGTTGCAAGCTTCTTCTGGCGCTGGAATTATATCGACAGGAGATCGCTGTTGGTAAACATGTAGTTCAGTGTTTTTTAACCTGTGGGTCGCGACCCCCTGGGGGTTCGCGAAGCCTCTATGGTCGCAAGAAGTCGCGAAAACTACCTCAATGAAAAAAACAATAAAGCCTGGAAAGATAGATTTAATAAATTATAGATTATAAAGGAAATAAACATTTGTATGTTCATACAAATCAACAAAATAAAAACCTATTACCTAGTACTCCTAATTTTTCCCATCGTGGATCCGTTTTTGCTACATTTAGAATGAAATCGAATTTCATTTAAAAAAAAGAATAAGGCTTTTATCCCTACATATATTTATCCGAATCCTAATTAGGCAAATGCATAAAATTTTTGCATGGATTTAATATTTGTAATATAAATAAAAAAAGCGAAGGGTCGGGGGTCGCCAAATATTTTTTCATACTATGGAGGTCGTGTCATGAAAAAGGTTGAAAAACACTGATGTAATTCATTGTTTGTAGACTCGCCCCCTATTACATGGGAACGTGGGTGTACTATAAGTTACACCTCTGTCTAACACTTCGGGGATTATAAGCGTGATGTTACGTTACGTAATTATTTACTTGTTTACATGCAACATGCTTCCGACCTAAACATAGTTCCACAAAACTGTTCAAGCAGTTTGTCCGTGAAAATTATACTAAAAAAAAACAAGATGTCCGCGTTTCTACCGATTAAGTCCTCACGCCAAAATAATCTTGCAGTACAATAATACCAAATTGCCTTATTATCTGTTTCTGAAAGCTTTAGAAATGTCACTTCAATAGAATTAGTTCAGTAGAAATAACTATAGGAAATATACCATAAACTGTAATATTTATAAACGTTGTGTTCATAAGACGTATCCAATAGTAATAATAAAAAAAATATTAACAAAACTGCAATAAACCATATAGAGCCTTATTAACATAGACATAAATACAAGCAGCACTAAATTTATTAGAAAGGTTAATACTAGGTGTGAACAGACCGTTCACGAAGCCGTCAACCAAGCATTCTGTACATCAAACTAAGTAACTTTACGCAAAAATTATTGCTGGGAAACGACTTTTTTTTTTGGGGTGAAAAATCATGTTTTGTTGTAGAACTCAATGTAACGCACTCAAATCATTGTGCTGATGGATGTATTGAATAGTACGGGGGTCGTGGAGGTGTTTAATGTCTTGCATTCAAAACATGTGTTTAAAAAAAACTTGTTAAAAAGTCGGAACTTTGACCCCCAATATCTACGTAACTAGAAAGTTTGGTATGGTCTTAAACAAAAAAAATGATCGCATAGATGGGGAAAACAAGTGCCTTTCGGCTTCGATAAGGGTCTATTTACACCCTATGTTTATAAAATCGCGAAAAAATATTCCATGCATTTGGGCCGAGTAATTGTAGTTTTGAGCACACCTATTATGTTACACCCTGTACGAGCTCAAATTAAATTTACTGCAGGCGTAAAAGGCACCGACATCTAATGGCAATATCACATTTTAAAAAAAGTCATCTACTGTATCTAGATGACTTTTTTTTATGTGATATCGCTAATATTATAAAGAAGAAAGTTTTGTATTTTTTTTATGTAACGAATTAACTTAAAAACTCCGATTTCAAAATTTTTTTTCACCGTTAGAAACGTACAGTATTATCACTGAGAGGCTATAAATTATATTGATATCATGCAAATTAGCCGAGCTATCACAATTTTCGCGGATGAAGTCGCGGGCGAAGTAGTTACTACACCACCAGTGGCTTTTGACCCGCTAAGTTTTACCTACCAGCTAGTTAGGGTTCCGTACCCAAAGGGTAAAAACGGAACCCTAATACTAAGACTTCGCTGTCTGTCCGTCTGTCTGTCCGTCTGTCCGTCTGTCTGTCACCAGGCTGTATCTCATGAACCGTGACAGCTAGACAGTTGAAATTTTCACAGAACATGTATTTCTGTTGCCGCTATAACAACAAATACTAAATATAGTCAATGGTACGGAACCCTTCGTGTGCGAGTCCGACTCGCACTTGGCCGGTTTTTTAATTTGACCCCGTATTGAATATTACACCTTTATCGAAGCCGAAAGGTACTTGTTCTCCCCGTCATTGCGATATTTTTTTGTTCTGGACCATACCTGGGAACTTTCTAGTTACGGAGATATTGAAGGTGTTTTGTAACATTAACATTAGTTACTATATATTTACTCTAAGACCTCTGTACCATTCATGCAACAATCTTGAGTGCGTAACATTGAGTCCTACGGTAAACCGTGATTTTACACACCAGCAACAAAGGCGTTTCCCAGCAATAATTTTTACGCAGTTTTGGATGACTGCTTCGTGATGAGGTCTTTTACACCCTGTTTATGTCGTGGGTTGCTTTGCACGGATAACTCGGGTGACCTACTGCATAATTCATCCACAGATAATGCGTGGAAGGTAACGTGGCATCATTGCATACTGACTGACAAAATCGGTAACAAATCGCTAGTGAAAAGGGTAACTCTCAAACGACTCCCGAAGTCCTTACACAGCAATGAAGCAGTGCCGTTATAAATCATTGTAAGATGCTAGAATAGTAGTGTATTCCTCATAAACAAACAAGGGCAAAATTTAAATACGTATAGTGAGAAATCCCTCCTAATATTGGTAATTCTTTAAGTTATTTGTACTTATTTATATCATATATTATATGAAGTAATTATGTTTCACATACAATGCTGAAAGAATCTTTTGACACTCGAATGACGTTGTGGGGAGGGGAAGGGGCCCGGTTGGGATACATCTGTGATATGTATTGGGGAGGTTACTATGGAACTAATAAATAATTAAATATCGCTAGACATTACACACAGCGCCATCTAGTGCCACACTAAGCAACGAGGCTTGTGTCGTGGACACCAGATAGTTGATATACTATATAGATACTTTTTGTTTGTAAATACATACTTATTAAACATATAAACATCCATGACTCTAAAACATTATGTCCATGCTCATCACACAAACATTTGCTCCTATCGGCAGTCGAACCCGGGACCCTAAGAACGTAAAGCAGCCTCAGTACCGCTGCGGCTAATGACTTTGTCATAGCTAGTTCCAAACATCGACGTTGGTGGAAAACTTGTTGAGAGGTCGAAATAAAAGCTGGTAACGTCGCAAATAGCTTTCAAATATTTCTCTGTTTCAAGAAATAAATCAATATTACTGAATTAACTTGTGAAATATCTCTCTGTGTTGTACTAAAATGTTGATTATGAATTACAATAGCCATATTTAGTTTTAGTTGAAAAAAAATGCATTTGCAATCTTTCCAAATTACTTTTCTGCTCTTAAAACTGTTTCAACAACTAATCCAGCCTTATTATTGTAATTCGTAATCAATGGTGTCGATGCTGTTGTGCACAAACTAAACATAATTTAGGCTATTGTTCTCTTTTACTAAAAGGCAGTGTGAGAAAAGGACGGCTATAGCTATGAACTAAGTTAGAGATGTCAAACTAGTTATGCCTTGCGCTTCATCGTGTTTTTAGTCGACATGTTTTTACGTGCACACATAATTTGTATGGAAATATTAGTTCCAACTAAATTTGACAGCTCTAAATTTCGTCCGTCTCTGTCTCGTTTTGTTAGAGAGAAAAAGATAGCAATATCCTAAATTAAGTTTAGTTTGTGCACAACAGAATCGACACAAATATTTGATTGCAATATAGAGAGAAATTTCATAATTTAATTCAGTAAAATTGTTTTTTTTTTATCAAAACGGTGAAAAATTTGATAGCTACTTGCGACGTTGCCAACTTGTACCCTCATAATGTCATTTTACATTTCATCATTGGTCAGGTCAAGAATAGCTATGGATGCGCCATCTACAATGAGCTTTGACCGTCCTTCCCATTGAAAAAACAAAATGGCGGTGTTCGTTCGGATTTTGATAACTTCTCAAAAGATTCTTGTGCAGCAATTTTTGCAATGGAGTTTGTTTAGATACAAAAATCATATTGGTATATCGTATCTATAAATACTGTATTAACGAAGACAACGTGATACTTCAAATATTGTGATTAGTTTAAACTAATGTGTAATATACTGTAACTTACTATAAATAGTGGTTTTGTTATTTATATTCATATTCAGAATGAAGTTGTATTTATTAATGCTTTGTTTTATTTCCAACATCATTTTGATCCATTTATACAAAGGTTCATAAACTCGTGCCTATTTCCCGTGGGGGGTAGGCAGAACTATAGAATGTTATCTGCTACGATCATTTTTTTCATTGATGCCACTGCGCTAAACCGTGCGGTTTAGCGCAGTGGCTGAGCGATAGGCCGCTGCGGTGCGTATATCGCGGTTTCGATCCCCGCACGGAACAAATATGTATAATTATGGCCTATTGTAGTTGTTCCAGGGTTAGCTGTTGCTGTATGTGAGTTTAAATGTTTGTTAAGGGGACTACAGGAGCTAAACGCGACTTTTTATAATGCAAAAAGCATATGATTCACTGCAATAAACAAAACCAGAAAAATATATGATATTCTTCAGGATATATGCTAGTACGATAGTGTTCTAATTTTACTCGATAAAAAAAATCACGAACTTTTCCTAAAAAAATTTTTTTACGAGCAAAAACCATACTAAAATACATGCGATCATTCTGATTTTTTGGCAATTAATTCTACAAGCAACATAATTAGCATGATAGTGTATTATTGTTTTAGTCCAATCAATAGATTTTTTGAAAATCGCAAAAAACCACTAATTTTGCACTATTCGGCCCGCAGTGACTGATGTAACAACCACTTTGTAGTGCAAGCTGATTAGAACTTTATTCTAACAGAATTTCAAACGAAGTTTGAACCACCACAAATAAAGTTGCTAATTCAGCTCCTGCTGTAGTCGCCTTAACGCACTCTCGAAAGTCCTAGAGGGCCAATGTTTAAAAAAATCGCTTAGATGACGGTAGATGATGATGATGCATTCAGCTGTCATGGAGTTCCTTGCTGTAAACTTTTGTCGCGAGATGGCGCTAGTGTGTGGTCTGGTCGCAGACACGTCGCATTCAAGATGACTGAGAAATGACCGACACTGCGATGATTTTAACTTTTTGATCGCCAGTCACATATACGTGAAGCAAGCGCGTGCCCGGCAAATGACACATATATATGACAAAAGGGTAGGTGCAATTATATGCGCGTACGTTGCGACTCGTGTCATGCTTGAACTGCAACTTTTGTTCATTGCGGCTGTCGCAAGATGCGTGTCTCTCTCGCTAGCTGAGAGATGTTACAAAATGTCTAAAACCTAAACTATGAGTCGTGAGAATAGTTCGAGGGAACGGATCGTCCTTGTTTCACATGGCTGTATGAGTCATGATCATTAGTCTGGCATTTACTGCCAAACAAAGATCCAGACCCATATCAGGAATTCCGAATCAGAAAAAGGTAACATCTGGCAGCACGTGAAGTCGAATTGATTTGTGCCCTGAGGATCCATTCTTAGTATTGAAGTCACGAGTTGATTTATGACCTCAGCACATATTCTTAGTATTACAATGCTCACATTTCTAAGCAAGTAGATGGCAAATATTGACCAATGCGATTCGGCAATCGTCATTTCTAAATGGTGGATATTTTACTTAGGTACACGCAGTCATAGATAATATACTATACAGGGTGGAATGTTTGCATGCCACCTGGAGGGAAAGTACTACTAAATACCGGAGATAGCAAATTTTACTCAAAGGAACCATTCCTTTATTTTTAAAAAGAAAATAATCTGCATTCAAAGATTTTGAAAATTCTCGTGCCACACTCGGGAATCGAACCGCCTAAATTCCAAAAAAATAACAGCCTGTATTTTTATGGCACCAATCGATAGGGTCAATCATAAAGATCTAATCCCTCTAACAAACATGATAAATTAAATGAAAAGAAAACCATAAAATATTAACTTATAAATTCAATTTTTGCATGCCACCTGCAAAAATTTCACCCTGTATAATACAAGACACGCAGTTTTGGATATACGTTTAGTTATTTTGGCAATACGTTTAGTTATTATCATCGTATGTAGGTAGATACTTGCCGGAGTGTTTGTTTCGCGGCTTCTTCCTGTAACAGGAATACCAAAGTCTAGAGTGAATGGGATTGTGGTGGATACGTGGAAAGATAAAGTATACTTTATTGTACACCAACCCAGCTTTTACCTTACCGAGTAAGTAGCAGTACCTATTTTAATAGTTATACATCTTCTTCTAGGCAAGCGTGACATTCTGCAACAGAACTATCGTTAAATATCAGGTGACACCAACAGGGCAACTACAGTCCATTTACAGGTACCTATTATACCTACTTGTGGAATGTGCAAAAGTGCCTGTGAGTTTGACATAGCGGAAAACGCAAGTAAGGCTATTGCCTTACTTGTTATTGAGGGTCGAGAAATGTAAAATGTTATTGCTTAGGTATTACTTTAAGCAATAACATTTTAACCCCTTTATGTTTACAATGAATAAAAAAAATAAAAAAACATTTTATCTTGACCCTCAATTACCCTGTAGCAGGCTTGTGTTGTGGAGGTCAGATAGGAGTCGCTTCATGTAAAATACTGGTATTCAGCTGCATCCGGTTAGACTGGAAACCAACCCCAACATAGTTGGAAAAAGGCATAAGCAAGTGATGATACGTCGACTCACAATTTTATTCGCAGTACTAGCTCACTTCACATAATTATAATATGTTTAGTATGTTTTTTGTCTACATTAACCCCTTGTCCAGTTAAATGTCACAGATTCACTGCGTCGTTCTGACGCTCAGACATGCAGGATGGATGTATGAGTGTTGCGAGTAACTAACATCAATGTAGGTACTTGCCGCCAACGAAGTCGCGAATTGGAGATCCGTAATGATTCTAAGATTTGGAAATGTTAGTTATGTTATAACGTATTTTTCACCGACCGACCTGACTGTAGGTGGGACGAAATGTGTTGAACTGGAGACCAGTAGCCCAAATAACGCCTGGTTTTAAAGAATAGACAGGGAAGGAAGCTTGTTGATTCATATCACCACACCAATACGTAAAGGCACTCAACAGCATTCTAGCTATGCAGGTGGACTTTTATCTTCGTTTTGTATGAAAATGTAGGCGGGATCCTCCACTACGCACGAATGCGTATCTGGCAGATTCTGGCAACCAAATGAACCGCGAGCAGCTAAAGTGGAAAACGTATAACGTAGTAGTGAACGGATGACTTTATTTTCAAGAGAGTCCATTCATTTTGGTAGATAAAGGCTGAATTTTAGTGAATTATAGTGACTTCTAAGAAACTGCAGTCAATATTAAGGGTGTAAAACACCTCCCGAAAGGCACTTGTTCTCCTCGTCATTGCGATATTTTTTTTGTTCTACACCATACCTGGGAACCTTTTAGTTACGGACATATTGGGGGTCAAAGTTCCAACTTTTTGACTAGTTTTTTTTTTATGCAAGTTTTTAATGTAAGATTTTTACTTTAAACACCTCCACGACCCCCGTACTATTCAATTCATCCATCAGCACAATGTTTTGAGTGCGTTACATTGAGTTCTTCTACCACTAAACATGATTATTCACCCCCAAAAAAAAAGTCGTTTCCCAGCAATAATTTTTGCGTAAAGTTACTTAGTTTGATGTACAGAATGCTTTGTTGACGGCTTTGTGATGAGGTCTTTTACACCTTGTATAGGTAATATTGTGAAAGGGATTAAGAAACTTAATCAACACGTTAAAATTACATGAATGTTGCAGATGTTATTAAATCATGAATTTTTACACACACGTTTCATCAACACACAAAAACTCAATGGCCATATTTCAAACATGATTCTATACAGAACCTTAGTAATATAATTGCAAATAAAATTCATGAAAGGAGAGGCGATTATAAACTGTCGGCAGTGAATAGTGGAGGTTGAATCGCGCGCGTGTCCAGAATAGCAATATCTCATCTTTGTGATACGCTTGCGGCGCTCAGGCGGAGATGTGGTGACGAGCGGGGCGATTTAGTTTTAATTATTTTGTTTGGCTATGTCATCAAAGTATGAATTTCATTGTTTTGCCTTCAAATCTAATGTGGTTAGATGTAGGACTTAGTTATCAACAAACTACGTAACAACTGACGAACTTCAGCAGTTTGTGGGATTTATAATTCGTTGGAAGCAACTGTCGTCTGACCAACTTCAGCAGTTTGAGCGATTCCGAAGTCGTTGGAACCAACTGACGTCTGACCAACTTCAGCAGTTTGAGGGATTCAGAATTCGTTGGAACCAACTGTCGTCTGACCAACTTCAGCAATTCGAGGGATTCAGAATTCGTTGGAAGCAACTTTCGTCTGACCAACTTCAGCAGTTCGAGGTATTCAGAATTCGTTGGAAGCAACTGTCGTCTGACCAACTTAAGCAGTTTCAGGGAATTAGAATTCGTTGGAAGCAACTGTCGTCTGACCAACTTCAGCAGTTTGAGCGATTCCGAATTCGTTGGAACCAACTGACGTCTGACCAACTTCAGCAGTTTGAGGGTTTCAGAATTCGTTGGAAGCAACTGTCATCTGACCAACTTCAGCAGTTTGAGGGATTCAGAATTCGTTGGAAGCAACTATCGTCTGACCAACTTCAGCAGTTTGAGGGATTCAGAATTCGTTGGAAGCAACTCGTCGTCTGACCGACTTTAGCAGTTTCAGGGAATTAGAATTCGTTGGAAGCAACTGTCGTCTGACCAACTTCAGCAGTCTCAGGGATTCAGATTTTTATCCAGTTTGTTATAATCACCTTATTAAAGTCAGTGGTCTACATTTAACTGAGGGCGTCATCAGTCCCTTAACTTTCTTACGCAAATCATACTTGCTATCGATCTATCCAACAAATAATCGCCATAATCCCACTACAAACTACAACACAAGTAGCTCACAATCATCACTAAGCCGCCTCCCTAACCACAAAGCCTCGCCGCGCTCATAAAAGCGTTGTAAGCATAGCCCTACCTCCGCCACGATGTCTTCATGCAGCCACATAAAATTCGATGCGGCGGCGACCCTGGCGCGCAAGAGACATCGAGGTACCGTAGCCAATAATGATATGGTTCTTAGGTACCTACTTTTAAGTAGAAACTATAGTATTTTGCATTGCTTTTGAACGGAAAAAACAAGTTTTCTTGAATTTTTTGATCTAATCAGAAATGAAGAGTTCCGAAGGAGAACCTAATTTTACTTAAATACCAACACAGACAGCAGGGGAGTTTTATTCCGTCATCGAAGGGCTGGTGCTTCAGGGGATTTTTAACCAAGTTAACCAACATGGTAGGGCACATTACTCGCAGAACACGGATGACCGATGCCTAAGGTCCTGGATTGGCAACCACCTACCAGAACGTACGTCGTTGGAATTCCTCCCACAAGGTGGAATGATAACCCTGTTGAAGACCGCGGGAATTTACTGGGTACAAGAAGCTACACCATTAAAATATCCATTGACACTCGTAGGTATATATATCTGATTTTCTATTTCTAAAGATTCGGCCAAATAAAGCATCCTGTAGTCACCAGTGAACCATCATCGGATGCAGTAATCTTAGAACACATATCAACGATTTGTAATTAGGAATCTATTCAATTAGCTATTAAAGTAACCGGGCGCAAAAGGGCATGCAAAAACCGGGTTGATTAAGATAACCGACTTTTTCGGTTTTGTTGTTTACAAAACCGGTGAAACCGGATAATTCGGTTTTTTCGGTTTTTTTCCAAAGAAATGAGAAAAATGTGTGTAAAGAAATGAAAATGCTGAAGTCTAATCAAAATATGTATTTTAAAACTTAATCTTATTTATTTGTATAATAATGAGCATTTTTTTGGACTGTAATAAGCTACAACTACTAAGTTATTACAATACAAAAAGTTTATTTTCTTCATACATAACAATTAACATAGAATAAAGCTTATTATTTAGGAAAATAAAACAAAAAATACGAACATTAAATTTGTTAGACGTACGCAAAGGTATATAATCACAGAATATTAATTAACAATTTAACTGTCATAAAATACTCACAGGCAAAATCAACAGTACGTAAAAAGAAATCAAAATAATAATTTAAATATTACTTAGAAGTCTTAATCATAGAACATATGAGTCTACTGCACTTGTGCTTGGTGTTAGTTCTGCTGCTGTAGATTTGGCATTTTCTTTTAAATCTATTGTGTTTACTGCGCAAGTAGTTTCGTAAGCTTGATGTAGAACTGCCTGCCGATTTTAATATTCTATTGCATTCTTTGCATTTGGCAGTGCTTCCGTCCGTGGCACGTAAAAAATAAAACCATACTGATGATTTATCACCAGCAGAATTTTTCTTTCCTACGTATTCTGTCTTCATGATTTTTCTTTCTGTAAATATTAAGTGCCATTGTAGCAAACGTTCATGATCATAATCTTGAAAAAAAAATAACGGACAAGTGGAAGGAAGTTTTAAGCGACGTAGTTTATTTAAATGCACTTTAGGTGCAGAAACCTAACGACTAAATTGAAGACATGTAAGCAATAGTACATTATGATATAAGTGCGGTAAGTTGAAAATTACAGCCGAGGCGATATTGCTAGCTCGAGCCGTAGGCGAGGGCTATAATAAAGCAGAGGCTGTAATTATCAAAGCGCACGTATGTCATACGACGTTTTATAACATATTTGCGAGGAAATAAATAAAACTCGTACTTTCATAAACGAATAAATCTTTTACTTGTTCACAAATTAGTGATGCGCGCGCATCAGTGTTTTTTTTTAGGGCCAAGACACAAAAAACAGCCAGTATTACTAATAAAGTAAATTAATATTTTTGTGTTTTTGTTACAGATAAATGGTTGTAATTTATTGTTAAAATTAATTAAATTAAAGAATTAAATGTTTATTTATTATATTTCATCTCCCACAGTTAATTTTATTCATAAAATGTTGACCACTTTTCTGACATAAAAACTCTTTGCTTAAGATTTAAAAAAGTACCGTTCCCTTTTGACGAAGCATCTTGATAAACCGTGCGTCTATATAGATACTCTGTGGTTGTACATTACATTACTGCACAAGTACGTAATGAGATACATTACGATATTGAAATGGGTGAAATAAGAGACCCTTTACGAGCAAATGTGTTATAAAAAATATTACCACATTAGGTACCCACTGTAAAAACTTCTCTACTACTTACTAAAAAAAACGGATTCTTTGTAAGTTTACTTACCTTTGTATTCTTTCTTTATCGTGTGGTTAGTGCCTAACCTGGTGTCTAGAGTTTTTGAAGCCGCTCATGGGCCTCTGACTTGGCTTAACATGCCGTCGAGAAATATCTCTCAGACATGCTGGTTTCCTCACAATGTTGTCCTTCACCGAAGCAAGTGATAATTATATAATACGCACATGAATCCGAAAAATCAGAGGTGCGTGTCTTGGGTTCGAACTTGAGACTTATGACTTGGCAGTCCGACGGTCACACCACTAGGCTATCACTGCCTTTGTATTAATTTTACATTTTTAACACTCATTATCCAAAAACCATTCAAATTTACTTTGTTATTAACATACGCAATCAAAACATTTAAGATTTCAAAGTTTAAATGTAACAATGTGCTTATGTGATCCTGATCAGCTCAAACTACTTCAAACATAAATAGGCTCTTTTATATGTACATTACATATTTACAAAAAATAAGAACGTGCCGCTGCCGGCTGCTATAACCTAATTAATTAAAGCTTACATTTAAACAAAAGATTCCTGCTGTGATTACAGTACCGGTATTTGTTCATTCACTTCATGGACAGGACAAGGGTCTAAATTAATGTGGCTGAAAATGGAACTAACGCCGCCTCACCGTCCTGTCCACGTTTGTCAGTGATAAATGTCTTATTTTGTTTGGGAAAATTAAAGTATTATTAAATCAATAACATAGGAGAAAAGAAACCGAAAAAACCGAAAAATCCGGTTTTGTTATCCTAAAAAACCGGCGTTTCAATTCAGTCGGTTATCCGGTTTTTTTGGTTATCCGGGTATCCGGTTTGCATGCCCTGGTTATAACGGAGGATCGAATGACGGTCAGTTAAAGTTAACTTCTTGACCTTCGCTGATACCGCTATTCATGTAAGCACGTTTAAATTTAATGCAAGTTGTGTTAAAGTAATAATCATTATTAAGGCTATTAATGTCGTCTTAGAGCTTTGCCGCTACAATTAAAAGGCATGGTGGGATGGATGATGCCGCAATCAACGCGGCTCTATTGATGAGTGCTGCTTGCACAGTTGGCTATGTATGTATTAATAGCATGTTGACAATGATAGAACACCTACTGTTATACTTTCTGTTGCTCTACCAGCCAGTTTCATGGTCAATAGAATATATTATACCAGCCTGCTGAAAACATCTTCTCTGTGGTAACCACTGGTTGTCAGAGTTACTCACTGAATGATCGCCTCAACTGCATGTTGATAACTTCAGACTGACTTACTGCTTAGACCAATCCCAACTCTGTCGGCTTCTAATTCTAATGCATCTTAATACCAGAATTTTACATGAAAGTGGTCTACTGTTCTAACTTTCCCAACCCAGCTACTGTTACTACACGTTACCCATTGGTTAGCCTTGTAAACCCCTGAAAAAAACCTTCTTCTGTTCCTCCTAAAATTGGTCAGCTTTTCAATAGAGCCACAACCTGCTCGGTTACACCAAAATACATTATTTATTTCACATCAAACATAGGTGTGTTATAAAATAAATAAAATACATGAATGTCGCTATAATGACAAGGCTCGAGCCCCAACGTGGCGCGTTTTATTATATTACCTGTAATAGGGGGCATTAGGGCGGGGCGGAAGGATTTAATAAGTGAGCGGCGCGCGCACGGCAAAATTGCGATGTTCGATGCGTACGCGCACCGCTGCAGGCGGTCATGGGGGTGGGAAAGACTGTTTATCGATCGATATCGAGTTAAAAGTTGAATATTTTCGTTTTGGATATGTATATATGAATTTTTCAGAGTAAACACACTGAAGTGGCAGTGGAGTAAAAAGGCTTTAATAGTCGAGGGACCGATGGTCGATGGTGAAAAAGAGTCCTGGAGTTGAGACCGCGTATCGGAAAGCGTAAAAGATCAGTGAATTGAATGAGGCAGGCAGGGTGCTAATGGCACAGAGACCCTACTCTCTAACGTCCATCCGTCCATCCGTCTCTATCCGTCTCTCTCGTGCATTTTTAAATTAACGCATTTAATTAAATAGATTCCTATAATTACGACATTTTCACAATTTGACCCTCAAATCTGATGAAAACAATACTTTATTTCTTGATTAGCATTAGGAATATTTTTTTATTATTTTTAGTGTGTAGACTCAAGTTTTTTTTTTTATGGTTTATTCTAAACCAAAAAAAATGTTATTTTGTACGCCATTAATGGCAAAACATGCAGAACTACCTGTTATTTTAAGACCTTGCACATATTATTTGATGTATACTATATGTTTTTACAATATATATTCAGGTCTGCAGATGAGTGCGAGTGAGAGAGACGGATAGAGACGGACGGACGGACGGACGGACGTTAGAGAGTAGGGCCCCAGTTTCGGAGAGGCCCATATGTTTAACAGGAAAGGCGATAGGCTATAACTGGACGAAGTTTACCCTTTGAAGTGCCGGATATCCTGACATCAATCGGTGGAGTCGGTGGATCACTTTCCAGATATGACTTTTGTTACACACAAAACTCTCAGTCATTGGTGTAAATAGATAAATACCCTGAGGACAAAAGAAAGGTAGTACTATCGTAACGTTTTGTTTATAACTTCTTAGTAATTCCTTACCATACCTTTGAAAATTATTCAAATACATTTTGCTTCCGTGATTCTCCATACCAGAAAAATATGAGCTTCTTATCGACAAGTGAATTTCCTGGCAGTAAACAGCATCTCATCTCTACTGGCGTCGTGTGTAATTTATTTCCCATTCAGTGTACTTGCCTCGATTATTATTATTGTTCCTCGAACCGCGCCGGCGCACAATATATAACATTGTAGCAATATGTCGCTCCGCACAGTCTCCGCAAAGATATTGTTTCATACAAATTGCTGCGGGTCTAAAATGGCCGCTTTATCCGATCCTACGCAGAATCTTAGCATGAATCACGTTAAAAAAATTAAATTCTTAAAATGGACTTTATGTGGATTATAATAAAGTCCATTTTAACAATTTTAAATTTTTAACGTGATTCACAAAACGATTCTGCTAAAGCGGCCATTTTAGACCCCCTGGTGGGAAGTTTGTATATTTTGAGTTTCAACACTTTAGCTGGCTTTGGGAAAAATTTTCAATAGCTGTGAAAATTCTCTTTAATTTTTACAATCCATAATAGAAGGAAGGTCACAGCCATACATTCCCGTAGGATCTCCAGACTCAGACTCCGGCTTTCCCTGGAATGGAATGACACTGCCCGACCCCGAAATTGAACCGAGTAGGTACCTGAGCTCAACAGTAGGTAGTGCCGGTGACCACCAACCAAACTAACCGAGCAGAGAAGCAGAGAACCCATATAGGGAACGTGCAGGAACTATAGGTGGCAGCACTAATCGACAAAAGAGACACTATGCGGACAGAAAAGGAAACTTATAACTTCTCATCGTGCTTTCAATTTAGACAAAATTGTCTCTTCAATTATATTATTTTTGAATACCTATACTAAAAGGTATAAAATATGAGTTCCGGTCTATCAATAACGTACGTCAGCGTAATATAAATGTTTAATAATATGAATTTTATATCTTTCGTTTACTATCTGATGAAAATTGTGGTGTATGAAGACATGGTGGCTGGCATAACTAAGATAGCTTTCTTATTTTCAACACCATGTTATAATGGAAGGGAATCCTTTATCAGCGAGAACAGTATCTCCAGGCTCTAATTAATCAATTAGTTCACAATAATTTGATGAAGCAATCAATAAAATGCAGTCCGTAGCATTTAGATACAAAACTTAAAAAACCAAAGGAGTGCAGCCAACTAAAAACATTATTGTGGGTATAACCATGTTTTTAATCTAAGTAAGTACCTACATGTGGAGTCTTTGATTAACTGTTGAGGGATAATCGGTGTGAACTTTAGTGCGGTCTAGTAGAACACGTGTATAATAATAATAATAATAATAATAATCTTTATTCGCAATCTTAAAAGGTAAATAAAATACAATATGAATCTAAAAACTAACAATGTAGGTATAATAATGTGTGATGCCTGTACTAGGATAATCCTGTATCACAGGCTGCAGGAGCTCTAACAATATGCTGTATGTTGGACAGTAGTTATTTCTTTTTATAATATTTAACATTACGTGACAAAATTATTTTGATTAACTTAAACTCTACTAACTTAAAACTAAACACATATTATTGTTACACGAAAATTTGCGTCAGCAGAATTTATTATAGGTTGCTAAACACATTCGAGGCGCTCTTGTTATATTCGATATTTGCACCTAGCGACTAATGTGCTTAAAATAAATAAAATCGATGGTAAGTATGTCAGCTTGTTTCATCAATATGCGTCAAACGCGGAAGTCTGACCTAGAGTATGACGCTCTACGCGCCCTCGTAGTCGATGGAGTTGATATACCTATATTCTGCCAACTTCTTAGCTGGGCACTCAACATCTCCCGTTTTGTGGTTGTTGGGCTTCTTATAACGCGAGCACGTCGCACATTTAGGGGCGTCCGCTTTCTTCACGCACTCAGACATCGAGTGACCTGCTTCACCGCAGTGACCACACGTGGAGTTTACCTCTCTGCATGATTTAGCTGCATGACCAAATTGTTGGCATTTGTAGCATCTGGTAACCAAGGTGAAGTCTCTAACAGGGCAGGAGGTCCAATTTATAAAAATTCTTGCTTGAGATATTAAAGCTCTACGTATTTTGGCTGGAACTTCGATAACAAAGTTGCAGGTCGATGCATCTTTCTTCCCAGATTTGTGGCTAAATTTAACTTCGGCCAAAAAGGTCTCCAGTGACATCGCTGGAAACTTATCGGCGATGTTCTGCTCGTACATGAACCTGAAGACGTCAGCATCAGCCAAAGAAGTCGGCACTCCCACAACTGTGATCCGTGGTTTGCGCTTGATGGGCTCGTCGGCGGTGAGTCCTGATGTAGACAACTGGACTGCGTGCTTGAGTTTATCAGCATCCTGTTTGGTCTCGGTGCTGATAATGACACCTCCATTTTTTGTTTTCCGCACACCACGTACATGGAGCTTCATTTCATCAGGGCGTATGATTTTTTGCACGAGGTTTTTTGTCTCATCACTCGACTTCAATTTATCGTTGGGATAAACTGCTACGGAACTTAAATTGTTTGGACGAACGAAATCACTGGATCCCTTCTTTACCATATCGGAAAATGAAGCGGTACCCAAAGCACCAGAGTCCTTTATTGCCTGTTTGAGCTCCGAAATTTGTTCTGTGAGGCTGCGTTTTTCTTTTAGGTCATCGATTATGTTGAGGGCTTGACGGGATTTTTGCTTCAGAGCCTGATACAGCACTGCCATTTGAGTGGTCTCAGATTCTACTTTACGGCATAGGTTGGTAATCTTCAATTTCTGCTCGGAGTTGAGTTTGCCATCTGTGGCAATCGCGCAAACCTCATTTAACTTTAGCTGAACAGATGACATCCATTTTTGGATGTCGGGCGTGGACACAGAATCGATGGTGAAGTTAGACTGGTGGCCTTTCACTGGCGAGGCATTGGGCTGCACTCGACCACTTGAATTACCAGGGCTGTTATCCATTTTTCAACCAGTTCACTATTTTTATGTTTCCATTATTTAATAAACACACACTTAGCAAAATACTAAATAAGGTAACTATTATTGCGTTAAATAAATACTGCTAACGAGCACGTCTGTATACTGCGAACGGCCGCAATGCAATCAGTATGGTGAAGTATAAATGGTTCTGGTATGTTTGCATGGACGGTTGTTTTTGAGGGCCTTTTCAATGCAGTGTAACAAAAACAAGTTGTTTTCAAATATTTTTCTTTACTGCGTTTATCAATTTTTTGCGTTTTTCACCAAAACATGGTATGTTATTAGTATTATTTTGAAAGTAATAGAATTTTACGCTAATTGATTTATTTTCATTTTTGTGGATGTATTGGTACCTACATCCAGAAATGCAACAATGCATTATGATTAGTTAATTAATTTTCACTATAAAATTAATTCTGTTTACTTGTTAGAAAAGTCAATGTCAAGCATTAATAGAGCACAAGATTCGGATTGGCGACGCCAGTTGGCAGCACCGTCGTTGTGCACGTTCCCTAATTCACTTAATCGAAAAAGGAACACGGTAGGTCAACGGTAATGATATCCTATGAGGGAACGGAAATTCTGGGATTAAAATTGTTGTATGCTTAAAACCCGAAAAATTGAGTCATCAAAAATACTTTTTCCTAGGTAACCGGAATCCGCCCAATCATTGCTCTTAATCTTGTGTGGCCGCAGTTCTATTTCACGGGATATTTAAGTGACAAGGACAGAGATATCTTCAAGTGCAGGTCAAAAAGAGATAGAGCATGAGTTATCTTCGCAGGGCAGGAAATGAGACATCAAAAGCCGTCGCCATTGACCGCGCCAATTAGATAGGCCTCAGTGATGTGCGGGATGTCGGAACACTTCTTGGAAATATACAAAAGATTATTTTGATGATGTAATTGTTGGTGGAGCAGACATTTTTGAGAGATTGCGAGAGTAACGGGGAATAAAGGCCCCAAAAAAATTGACGTGGAAATGTCAAGATTTAGAATTATTGGCGAAATCATTAAATTTTTCAGCCGTTTTGTAGAATTATAACATAACGTCACCCCTAATAATGCCTGAAGGGTTAGACAGAGGCGTAACTACAGCACATCCACGTTAAGTTCCATGTGTCTTTTTCAAATTTGTATGTCTGTAACGACAAATCATATAGCAAGAGCTTTTACCTACTAGGTATTTATAAGATCCTTAATGTTTATACCTATATTTGACAAATAAATGATTCTGATTCTGTAATAGAAGCCTATTCCTACCCAGACACAAGACTGCGGGCTACTACTGACAAATTCATGATAGAAATACCCAATATCTAACAGTTTACCCGACCACTCAGCACTAGCAGTGACATGAATACCAACGAAGCAACGAAGCACAAGCTGTGTTTACTTCGTGCAAGCAATTGTCGAGATACTGCTAATTACCGCATATCCCACACCAATTTCGCACTCAAAAACTTCAACCTAATTGACCTACTGGTAATTCTATCCGGGTCATTATAACCCTAGGTCCTAATGTCAATTGTCGTCTGGCGCGCCGTCTGCTGCTCTATAATTATACAATCAAGAGTTATTGCGCCCTGCCCAATAGATACGGTCAAACAATTGTTGAGTACATAGGAGCATTAGGAACTTACTGTTTTATTGCAGACGTAAATCAATTGAATGTGACAGTTGTGAGAATTTCGCTAAGGAAGGAGATAAGGGACTGCTGTGACGGGTTAGAAGTGTTTTGTTGTCTGTCTGATGAAGGAATCATATATATTTTCATTAAATCCTATTTATTTGCTATCCCTGTTTCGCAGAAGCAAATAAATAGCAGTAAACAGCAATCCAAAACACGCACATCTGGTTTTTCGGATCATTTACTTCGGTAAAGTAAAACATTGTGAGGAAACCATGCCTGAGAGACATTTCTGGATGGCATGTCAAGCCAAGTCAGAGGCTCATGGTTGGTATTAAAACTCTGACACAAGCTAAGCCAATAACCACACCAAAAATAAAACCGACTTCAAAAAACACAAAAAAGTGAAAAATAACTTTAGCTTCTGAAGTCGGTGACTTTTGTTTCATTGTTTTATTTTGTCACCGACTTCTGAAGCTTTATCTGCAGTTATTTTTCACTTTTTTGTGTTTTTTGAAGTCGGTTTTATTTTTTACAAAAAAGTTTTTTATTTATCCATTTTTAGTTGTTCCAAAACAAATATTTGCCATGAATTTATTTGACATTGGTGCCGATTCTCTTGTACACCAAACTAACCTAAACTAAAACTAAAATTTCTTATTTTTAGTTAGTTGGTTTTGTTAAGTTATTCTGAAAACAAGATTCTCTAAACTTAGATAAAGTTTTGACACACTTAAATTCGAGTTTGACAATCACCAAGTTGAGTAAACCATAGACTAAGATTGCACTAGAGCTTAAACGAAAATGAATGAAAGTGAACGAAAATGATCTGAATTGCAAAAAAAAACCTGAGTAATGACACTAATGACTGACACTTTCAGTCAATATCTGACAGTGACATTGTCAAGTTTAGGTTTACTTTTTTTCGGTGTGTTCGCTTTATTAACCATGATGTTTGGAAAAGGTTTGTTCGTTTTAACTAGTACTAAGTGTAAATTCACACATAAATAAAAAACGACTTTTCTCAAAATTGGAGGTCTTTAAAATTATATTTTATAATTAGTACAGTTCGTTTTTGTCTATCCACCTAATTATATTATCCCGGTTAAAATGTTTGATTATAAATAACCATTTTTGGACATCATGTCCTTATGATTGAATTTTTGTTTGCTTGAAATCTCAAACAAACAAAATATCAACCCAAATTTATAAATAATAATCAATTTTTAAAAATAATAAAAAATTAAACTCCTTTGCCATGGGGACTTAATACGACCACGGACCATAGGTACCTTACCTTGTTACATTGAAATAGGAGCTGTCAAATCGTATGGATTTCTTCAATCGTTTTTGTTTATCGTTTTAATCTCAAGTCAATGGTTTTAATTGCCCAATTATTGTAATAATGCCTTAATGTCGAGTTAAATTGTAAAAATAGGGGAGTTCATTAGTTTCCTACGGAAAGCAAACTCAAAAAACAATGGGAGTCTGCCTTACGCAATAAAAAAATTCAAGTAAAGTTTTTACCGCACGTTTGTGTGGAGTGTATTTCATAGTATACAGGTGAGTTAATACAGTACCTAACATAGCATACTTTTATGCATTACTTACTAATTTGTGTCATTCTTGGTAGGTAAGAAACAAAAAGTTAACCTAAGTGGTTTCTTAATCATTTCAGAAAGACAGCGGTACCATCGGTATTCTGTTTCACTGAAGCTAAACCAGATAATCCAGCCGCCCTCGAACAACAAGCATCGTTATTAGAAATGAAGGCAGAAAAAACTATTTCAGGAAAGTTTTGAAATAGAACCGCAACTTTCAACCAGTAGTTTTACTTCCATGTATACAACAGCATTAGAAAAGGTGTCGAAGAAGAAGTAAACACATTAAACAACAGTGAAGACGAATGTATACAGTGCACCTAAGTTTTTATCTAAAAGTATTCAAATTGACCACGAGTATGTCTACGGGTCTATTACTAGATACAAAGAGGATGATAAATCCATAAAGTTTTACACAGGTTTCGAATCCTATAAAAAAAATCAGTTAGTTTACTCAACTCTAAGTGTAATGAAGAATCTAATTGTGGAGAGTGTATTATGAAAAATATTGAATAAAAGAGTACTTTTAATTCTGCTTTTTTACTATTTAATTGCAGGTTCTAAATGATGTACATAAAAGTTAATTAAATGAGTTAACATTTCATTAAAATATGAATCATCTCGCCTTCATGTCCTTTTGTAATTTTTCCTATATATTCTTTCCTTAGAAGCGTAAACGACAAAATTACAGTATTGTTAGCGGGAGTAATATAGCTGTTCTTGATTGATTGCTTTACGCTGGTCTCGTAAATAAGTGTAAATGCCATCAGAGGTAAAGCGGGCGGTCAAAAGATGGCGATATTCATAAATGCTGTCCTTTACGCTGAGTGTTACAGCTGAAAACAAATAACAAAAAATTATATTCAGAAGCTTTATTTATTATACTGTGATCAGATGAAATAGTATTTTCTTTATAATCACTGTTAGTATGGAGAGCTTTCTAAAAATTTGACCAACAAATCTATTCATTCACCTATGAACATATTCTTGGATTGCCTGTCTGGTGATGGGAAGTGGAGAATCCGCATTTATATCACTGAATGTATCACAGGGTGGACACTGGTATACGATGTCGTCTTGGCCCATGCAGTCGGCACCAAAGTTCTGGTTTCGATCATACGCTTCTAATCGATAAATTAAAACAAGATAATTAGCCAAAGAACACAAAAAAAATCTAACCTAAAATATTTTTATTCTTTCTTGAAAGTTTCTAAACAATAGTTAATTCATATTACACAGAACCTGGAAGTGGCATTGAATAAGAGACGTGAATTTGTCCACTTCTTTTCCAACTACTAATGTAGCAAGTGCAATACTTGTTCAGTACAAAAATCCTTTGATAAGTTTTCATGAATGCATTTTTGTTTGTATCCTATTAAAATAAAATAACACTAAATTTACCTTTCTGCCGAATCGACAACAGCTGCAATCACATGTGCTTCCTTATTGAACTCAAAATCATCCAAACTTTTATGAAATACGAGAGAAATATGCTTTGTAAATTTTAGTTCATGACAACTAATTTTATTCCACACCTTTTTAATCGCGATTAAAAATAGTCGGATTTAGTTTGACAATCTAAATTTTAGGTGAAAAACGTCAATTTCAGAATAGCAAAATTGCCATTTACACCAAATTGAATAATTTAGTGCTGTCAAACTATAATCTGTTTAAGTCATGTCACTTTAATCAATTTCAGAATGGGAAACGTCGTTTGACAGGAACAAACTAAATTTTAGTGATTTTTAGTCTAGTTTAGAGATATTTGTGACAAGAGAATCGGCACCATTGTTACCAATACATGTCATGGTAATAGGCGTGAGCAGCGGTGGCCCAGTGGTGGCGGCCCCGACTTACGAACAGTAAGTTGTGGGCTCGAACCCAGGCAGGCGTATTACTTTGTGCAATTTATTTCATCACCATTGCTCTCAAAACGATGAAGGAAAACATCGTGAGGAAACCGGCATGTCCCAGAACCAAAAAATTCGAAGACAATGTGACATCTACCAACCCGCACTGGGCCCGCGTGGTGGATTATATATCCACTTGCATATGCACATTCCCTCTCATAGAGAGAAGGCCTGTGTCCCAGCAGTGGGAACATTAATAGGCTGATGATGAATAGGCGTATCCCCAATATATGGAACTTAACATATCTTTTTTTTTCGGATGGGATATCATTAAATTACCCCCCCCCTCCCCCTCAGAGTGTCAGACTTTTACTGACTAAAACCAATTCATGTTCCTTCTTAGCCCTTTTTAGGGTTCCGTAGTCAACTAGGAACCCTTATAGTTTCGCCATGTCTGTCGGTCCGTCCGTCCTCGCTTAATCTCTGTGATCGTTAGCACTAGAAAGCTGAAATTTGGTACCAATATGTATATCAATCACGCCGACAAAGCGGTAAGTGGGAAGTGATTTTTTTTTTTAATTTCAACCCTAACGTGTGATATATTGTTGGAACGGTATTTAAAAATGAACAGGGGTTTCCTAAAATCATTTTTTGATAATGCCAATAATTTCGGAAATAATCGCTCCAAAAGTAAAAAACAATGTGTGGGGGACACATTGTTTTTTACTTTTGGAGCGATTCCACCCTCAAACCCTCTAACTTTTGAACCATAAGTTTAGAAAATATGAAAAAAATCTGAAAAGTAGAACTTTATAAGGACTTTCTAGGAAAATCATTTTGAACTTGATGGAAACAACAGTTTCTGTACATAAAAGACAAAAAGTTGTACAAAATAATTTCTGGACTAAGTTTGTAGTATATTCGTATAAGCAAGCATTTTTACATAATGATTACTTTAGTTTATAAAAACAAAATAAATTTAATAAGTCTGTTCTTAATCCTGACTCTCTTAACTAACATTTTGACTACTTAATGAATTGTTCTTTGTGACATGTAGCATACCGTTAGAAAGGGTATCAACTAAAGAACTTTTTAAAATAAAGCTAAGTTCAAAATGGCTTTAAGTTTTTTTTTATAATAAATTTTTAAGTTGTACAATTACATACATTTAAAAAAGAAAATAACTTTTGGTAGCTCGTAAGAAATTTTCTTGAAACCAGTTCTATCAAACAAAGATTTATTTAGATTTAGAAGACTTTGGAGAATACAACAAAATTTATTTTGTGCCATTACACTCACAAACGAAAAAGTTATTTGGAATTAAAGGAAACATTTTGGGTATTTTTTTCATTTGAAAAAAAAAAACTTTGGTAACCAGCCATGACATTTAGGACATAGGGTGTATGGGTAGAACCCTAGCTAATGACCTCCCAAATCCCTGGAAAAATTGTGTCGGTGCATAAGCCAAACACCCTGTATAATAACTATGTACTTACGTAGTATGTCAGTTATATTGTTTTCTCAAATAAAGCTTTAAATTAGCTTTATGAAAATCAAACGTTACAAAAGAAAACCTCCAAAACTATTTGGCCTGATCGATTTCCTAGCGTTTTACCTAAAATGTTCTTGGGAATCGACACTAAAACGCAATTCGGAATATAGCTTTGAAGTCTTTTTCAGCTTTTAGCGACTCCACTATTTAACCATCCCTACAAGCAGCTGAGGTGTCCGAGTGGTTAAGGAGTTGGACTCGAAATCCAATGGGTTCTGCCCGCGCAGGTTCGAATCCTGTCCTCAGCGAACATTCATTTTGTTATTTCTATGAAATTGGGATTTCATTTCTCTCAGGCGCAGGACGTTTAATTTTCGATACATATGTCTTTTCTAAAGGTTCTACGTTCTACACACCAGGGGTTGTTTAAATCTGCAAAACTGAATGCATATTTTACCGCTCGGTTGTGCTATTTCAAGCCGACCCGTATCACATGTCGTTATATACTCTGATAATATTAGTTTCATTATTATCTCTAGGTTTACCATATCAGTTTAATCAACAGTTTCGGTCAATAGGAAGTAGGACCCATCTCCGTTCACACATCTTGGTACCAGAAAGTTCCCAGCTATGTAACGTTGACCCCGGCGGGGTATCGACCAGCTGACTGGCACGTAGCCCGGTCTATAGCCTGTCCAAACTCAAACTCAAAGCATTTATTTCAATTAGACCATTATGGCACTTTTGAAAGTCAAAAATACAAAAAAGAAAATCAAAGCTACAGTCCCAGTCACAAGGCATAATAACTTGAGAAAGTACTGTAGTTGCCCATTCCCTAGCGTAGATCTCTATGGAGAAGAACGGGCAAGAAACTCCATGGACACTCTTTTAAAATCAAAATATTGTTACAAAATCTTGGTTACATCATTAATTTTGAGATTATACATATATGTGAGAACGATGTAGAAAGACGTGCACACTAAGAGCATCCAGAGTAAAAGATTAGATCAAAAATTTATGAATAAAGTAATTAAAATGAACCTTGGCAGCTAAGAGATGACCAGTCCCAACTGACAGCGCCCGTTCACAGACATGACGCATGTACCGGCGCCATTCAACTCAACCATATTGAAGGGAACTAAATGACCCGACACACCCGCCACCATCAGCGAGACATCTAAGTGAGCATGACATTCTCTCAGCTACCAAGGCATATTCAAGTCAATGAAAGATAAATAAATGTAAATGGTGGCTGAACAGTACAAAGTACTCACACATGTGCAATGCAATTATATAATACTAAGAACTGGAATCTATACAATGCAAGTATATTTTTACAATCTTCTGCAGCTTCCACAATACATTAACATGGGAATCAATTCTTCATCTTCTTCTTTACGTGTCGATGGACTCAAATAATGCCCGACCAGTACAAACAATTAGTTTGCCCCCCCACCTATGGTTGTGGAGCAGGACCAGCATTTAGCCAAGCATTTTTATCATCAATGTAATCCCCCAACTTATAATATGCTTGCCTACATAGTGTGCGTTTTATACAAGATTTAAATTTCGTCTCATTCAGTTGAAGAATGTGGGGAGGTATTTTATTGTAACATTTCAAACAGTACCCCATGAAAGATGAATCCACTTTAGCAAGCCTGAAACCTGGCTGAACTAGTTGGTCCCTATTTCTAGTGTTATAGTGGTGTCTGTCCCCTCTCTTACTGAATAAATGCCGATTTTTTCTAACGTACATGATGTTTTCATAGATGTATTGACAAGGTACTGTCATGATATTAATTTCCTTAAATAGTTCTCTAAGAGAATCGCGTCTACGTAATTCATAAATGGCTCTGATGGCTCTTTTCTGCAGAATAAATATAGACTCGATGTCTGCAGCCCGTCCCCATAGTAAAATACCGTATGACATAATACTATGAAAATAACTAAAATAGACCAGCCTCGCGGTATCAACATCAGTAAATTGACGGATTTTTCTAACAGCATATGCTGCTGAGCTTAGCCGTCCTGCAAGAGATGTTAGATGAGGACCCCATTGTAACCTTGAATCGAGCGTGATTCCCAAGAAAACCGTTTTATCGACAAATTCTAGTTTCTCTTGATTCAATATTATGTCACAATCACTACTTTTGACATTTGGTAGAGCAAATCTAATGCATTTAGTTTTTTTCCCATTTAGTACTAAATTATTAGCGGTAAACCAATCGTGGACCTGCAGTAGGGCGTTATTTACGTCATCAAGATTAGTGGCACGTCTGTTTATTTTAAATATTAAAGAAGTATCGTCAGCAAACAACACCATATGCGGATGGTTGTTAAATAGATGGGGTAGGTCATTAATATATACTAAAAAGAGGAAGGGACCCAATATCGAACCCTGTGGTACACCCATTTTTACTTTTAAACCCATTGAGTTGACTCCATTTATTTGTACCTGCTGCTGTCTATCATGCAAGTACGATTTTATTAAACTGAGCGCAAGTTTACCTAAACCGTAATGCTGAAGTTTCAAGATCAGGGTTTCGTGATTTACGCAATCAAATGCCTTCGAAAGGTCACAGAAGATTCCTATGGCATCTTGTGCCTCTTCCCACGCAGTAAATATGTGTTTTAATAAAGTGACACCGGCGTCAGTTGTACAACGTCCTTTGGTGAAACCATACTGTTGCTCGTGTAATATTTTATTAGTGTTAAAATGGTTAAGCATTTGATTGAGCATTATCTTTTCAAACACCTTGCTGAAAACCGGCAACACGGATACGGGCCTATAGTTATTGGTGTCTTTACTGTCCCCGGATTTAAAAAGCGGTATTACCTTACTGAATTTCATCAGATCCGGGAAGACCCCTTGATCCACGCACAAATTAAATATTGAGGCTAAATACGGCGCTACAGTCTCAATAATTGAGGTACAAGCTTTGATAGACATACCCCATAGATCTTCCGTTAATTTGACCTTGATTTGCTTAAAACCTTTTATGACTGTTAAGGGGTTTATATGTTGAAATTTAAATTCATTTGGACAGGCTGAAACGTTCGCTTTCAATAAATCAATAGAGAGCAAGGGAGAGGAATTTAAGGTTTCAGTAGTTTTAAGTGGGATACTGGTAAAGAAATTTACAAATTCTTGAGCAACTTCATTGTTTGAGCTCACAAGGCCACGCGGTGTCTCTAGTGTGAAGTCATTACCTTGTTTTTTATTTCTATTTGTTTCACTGTTGATAATTTTCCAAACCGTCTTTATTTTGTTGTCGGCTGATTTAATCTTGTTGCTAATGAATAAGGATTTGGCTACCTTGCAAGTGTTTTTAAAAATTTTCGAGTAAGTAGCAACATATTTATTAAAAGCTTCAGTGTTGATGTAAGGCTTAAGGCCGTACAGCTCAAACAATTTTTCCCTACTTTTCCGAATACCCTGTGTTGCCCAGTCACTGAAAGTAAACTTTGGGCCAATAGTTTTAGATTTCTTTTTTAAAGTATTATTAAATTCAGTGTGCACTACCGAAAATAATTCTTCATAAAATACATTTGCATTGTTTCTAATATGACCCGGTATACTTAACTTGCTAATTAAATTATTATTAAATTTGTCTAGATTGCTGGGTGTTATTAGTCTAGTTTGTATTTGAATTCTTTGTAATTGTCTATTGTACGCGAAAGTAACCGTCTGACCACTATGATCTGAAGGCAGGTAATTTACGATGGATTTATTTATGTAATCGCAGCAACAAAAAACATTATCGATACATGTAGCAGTATTTGTAGTAATTCGAGTTGGTTCTGAAAACACAT
This sequence comes from Xestia xanthographa, assembly GCA_905147715.2. Classification (NCBI taxonomy): domain Eukaryota; kingdom Metazoa; phylum Arthropoda; class Insecta; order Lepidoptera; family Noctuidae; genus Xestia; species Xestia xanthographa. The sequence goes on along the minus strand of LR990660.1, from coordinate 5,170,027 downwards.
TTGACAAGTTAAATGATTTAAAGAGACTTAAGAATCTACTGCTATTCACATTATTCTCTATGATATTAACATTAAAGTCACCACAGATAATTATTGGTTTGTTACCAGTTACAAGTTTTGCCAAAGTATCTTCCATTACTGACTCAAAGATAGAATAGTTCAGGTAATTAGGGGGTCTGTAAACGCACACTATTACATGCTTATCTAGCTCAACACAAGACAATTCAATGCTATGTTCAACCGATAGATCGACTATATCATTACGAGACTTAGATTTAATACAATTTTTTACTAGGATTAATGAACCCCCACGCATCTTAGATTTTCGGTTAAAGCAACTGCTCACATTGTAATTCTCATAATTTATTTGCATTACTTCATAATCTTTCATCCAATGTTCAGTAAAACAGATAATATCAAACTTAGCTTAACTTAGTCCGTAGCCCATAGCCCACACTACACGTACAGTACTCCCGTCCGACGGGCTATAGGCAATAATTTAGGATGATTATCCTAACTGTTGGGGATAGGGTTGCCAGGTTTAGGAAAAAGGCAAAGGTACGTAAGGTACTGTTGTTTCTTTTGTAGGAGATTTTTGCTGCAGCTAGTGTTGTGACAGTTTTGAGGTTTTAACTGAGGTGCAAAACAAAAAACTATTTACTTAGAGATATTAGAAACAAACGCCAAGTCCACCATACTATTATCAACCAGAACCACTGTTACCTACTCCGTTGGCACTGAGCACTGAGTTGCAGTGCCCGACAACCAAAAAAGAACATTTGGGACACTCTAGAAAAGGACCTAGATAAAGTGACACTTCACCATCGATAACAAGACTGATTTGTGCTACTGAAAAGCCTATCAATCCTGGTTGAAGTCGTTAAAGAAATATGAAACGCTTTGGCTTCTCTTTTGAAACTGCGCGTACAGCCCTAAGCTAGCCACTACACAGATCGTCTTTATCCGCAACGGTCCGCACTTGACCGTCGTACATTAGGGTAATTACCAACACGCGCGAACAATATCTCACCGGCTCACCGTTATGTCTGCTTAATGTTGAGCTGTCTTGTTTACTGTGGAAGGTAGGAAGGTTATGAATGAGGGATGGGAGACATTAGTCGCTGTACAGTCCTGGGTTAGGATAATTTTTGCAATAAACGAAGAGTAAGTGCCTCTGCCTGGTAGCTGGTACCTGGCACCATAGGTTGGTAACTCGGTACCAGTATTAGCTGGAAATTGCTAACCAAATCATAATTAGGTAAATACAGATTGATCTATACCTACGTAGTTTGTGTTTTCGCCTGCAGGCGCTTTTCGTCGATTGACTTGGAGTTATAAGCAGGATTGTTATTACTTGCTGAATCTAGGAAACATTTTTCTTAGCAATGATTTGCTTTCGATGTCTGCAAGTCTAATTAATATCGGTTTATTTTATTAACTAGACGTACCGACCAAAAGTGTCTGCTACTTATGCCTACACACGCAGATACCTCTACGACGTAATTTAGAGTTACACATAGGGATGCCAGATGTCCGGTTTTCGACCGGACAATCCGGTTTTCTTTATGCTTGTCCGGTTACAAAATTATTGGTAAACCGGACAACAGATTGTCCGGTAAGATAAAAATCGTTCATTATTTCTAGCGAACAGCGCGAGCGTGTCGTAGGACCAATTAATTGAGTTGTGGTCAATATCTCCATAGAAGCAGCAAACTCCTCCTGAAGGCATTTACGAAGAACTAGCTGCACTCCAAAGTGTTTTCTCTTCACTGGAAGGGAATTCGCTTAATATGTGGTGCAAATTTTTTAACAACGAAGCAGCGCCAAATTAGTTGAAAATCGTACAGTATACGGTATCTTCAGCGTCATGGGAAATGTATGGACCGATGAAAGAAACCGTCTCGACGTACATACTGTAAAAAGTGAATTGTGGGTTTTCTTTAATATAAATGTTAGTTGCACTGAATTTAAAGATGCCATCTCAGGCAATAAGACTTTATTAAAAGCAGTCAGGTCGAGTTCTAAATATATAAAAAAGTTGAAAGGCGTTTAGTAAGTAAGTTTCCAGTACACAAAGTACATTTATCTATTAAGAAATAAAAAAAATTAAAACATGTCCGGTTTTTTCTTTGAACACATCTGGCATCCCTAGTTACACATAACAAATTATTGCTGTAATTGCATCGATAACATCGCCTTTCAGATACGTTCCCTTCACAACTGCATTGCATAGTTTTAAACTATCATTGCAGTTATGTTTCTTGCTTTCCTGATGGCAACGGCTAAGGAATCATACCTACTGCTTGACCAGAGGGCTTATTGTGAAGTAACTTTGTATTATTAAGAGTTTGAAGAATACGCAAGCATTAGACTCAAGGATTGAACCGAACAATAAAAGTGAAGACAGCACAAAACCTGTCAATGTAACCATCCTTTCGCAAGAATTTCTTCATTATCCCAGCCATTGACCATTCAGACAACAAAACGCACTTCCCATCAAAGAGGAGCACTAATAGCAATCCCATAAAGACAATTTAGCTAACATCTTCGAACCCAAGTTATTACAACAACTTTAGCTATTTTATTACGAAACACGGATCGAATACGGTATATAAAACGTAATTACTCTGCTGCGGGCAATACCGCCGCAGTATTGCCAGCTCAATAAATTGCACTCGACATGGGGTCCCTGAGTACTGGTCGAAGAAACATTACGTTTCGTTTCATTATTTTATTATTTAGCTTTTATTGTGCTTGGATAATGTTCGGATGCTTCGGTGGTCCGGAATTTGTATGATTGAAAGTGGGACTGAAGCTTCTGCATAGGAATGCCGTATCATACTTAATATTATCCGAGGATGTCTTGGCCCCTGCCGGGGTTGCGGGACTGTTCGAAAGAGATACCGTGGCCCCGGAACACAAAGGGCGATGAAGGAACATGGATGGGTATTAGTCAGTAAAAGTCTGATACTCCCTCCTGCTCCGCACAGAGCGGTAGGAGTCATTTGATGATTTCCCATCCGAAAAACAGGAAATAAAAAAAAGTATGTCTTGGCTTAGGTATTTGGTAGCTAAGAATCCATTGATAAAATGGTTTCTTTCAATAGTCGTCTTAAGATAAGGTATAAAAGCAATCATCAAGTCCTAGGTACTTTATATTTAGCCCGTGGCTCAGCAAATTTAAAGTGAAAGGATCTTTTATTCACACGAAGGGGATGGCGGGGTCTTAGTTCGCTCAACGGTCTGACGAATCTTTTGGCAATCAAACAATTTCAATTTCTAGTCATTGCTTGCGCCACCAGCCACTAACTTTGCCTAAAACACTGTCCTTAGGATAGGTCTCTCCGCTCATCTTCTGATCTACAGTGAAATATAGACCAACTGAAGATGGAACATGATAAAAAAAAATGGTTCCAAGAAAAAATGGTTGTAAAAATGCAAACCGTACGAACGCGACGGTTGAAGTGAGACAGCACGGATGGCTTGAAAAACTCCATGTCATTATCAATAAAGGAGAATTTTGTAGCAAAGAAAACTATCGGCAAAATTATAATACACATGTAGTAATAGTAAAGTAATAATGTAGTAGTAAATAATAATACACATGTGGGTTTTTATCGCGAATTTTACCTTTAATATAAGTCCGATATTTCGACCGGATTGCACCAGCCGTGGTCGCGGGAAGACTGAAGTATTGGAGGTACCGCCACAGCAAAGCGAAGGTGTTATATTAAAGGTAAAATTCGCGACAAATACCCGTTTACATGTGTATTATAATGTGTTCTGATCGTGAAGGTTTAAAAAAGTATCGGCAAAATGATAAGTAAAAGCTAATCTTTAGTAATATTGTGCCTGCGTTACTTGCGAGATCAGAACCTCAGAACAGAAAAAACAGTAGAATCAGCATAGCGCTTTATTAGTATCGGAACCAGCGTACCCCAAACTAACACATAAACAGGTTAATTGTATTTCGTAACACTAAGAAAAGCGTGGTGTGATTGGTAATTAAATATTAAATGAAAGTAAGTAATATATTAGTCTTCGTTTATTTGAAAATAAACCATAATTACATAGGAATAGAGTGGTTTATTATCTACTTTGTTTACGTATTAGCTCTTAGAGAATAGTTTCACGAGCAAGTTCTGCTACTCGCCGCTAGATGTCACTACACTAAATGCATTTAATAAACCTTTATTACTTTTGCAATAAGATTGATATTTCCGTAACGAGCTCATTACTATTTTTGTGCTATTCGTCCTTTTCTAGGGTTGTACCACTGTCGTTGCCTTTTTATCGACATTGCGGTTTATTTTCAAATATAATACAAGAGTCGATAAATATTTTTAAATTTCAAAATGAATAAAGTACTTACATATGTTTGAAATCAAGTGTTATAAATTTATAATAATGCTTATGATTTATAGAAAGAATAATTACGAATGTATTGTTATGTTAATATTGTCATGTTAAACAACTGATTGATTTCGAAAATTATACTATTTGATAGAAAGGTAACAGATTAAACTACACGATTTGTTACTACGGGTACCTAGTACCTACATTCTATTGACATGAAACCCTGCGATTTCGCCGGCAGCTACACGCGTTTTAAGTATGTTTTAGCTCGACGAACTGCTTAGCGAACTTTGATGAAATTTCAGACTAACACATAGGCCACTTATTAAACTAACACGGGCCTGGTCCCTATCTGACGGCGAGCCACCCATCATCGCTCGCCGTCCGCAGGCCCGCGCCTACGGTGGCCGGAAATCGCCCTGCGACTCCCGACTTGACTTGACCAACTCGAGACTTTGTGAATGACCTAAGGTGAGATAAATCTTTTCTCGTTTGAATATTACGAATAGATTCCCCATATCCATGTTTTAAACTTATTTCAATCCTGATATGGAAATATGTACTACCTATTACTAATTCAGAATCATAAAAAAAACGCACACAGGGTTAATTTTTCGCCGATACATCATAGAACATTGAAGTTTAAAATATCGATAACTCATTATCGAAAACGTCAATCTCTAATTGAGTAGCGGACTGTGACATGTGCGCAGTTGGAATCTGCGAGAATAATATGTCTGAGTTAAAAGAAACTAGACCCTATGGTGTAAACAATAAAGTCTATTTGTACTTGTCTTGTCTAATAAAATAATGTTTTCCAAATTTTAATCGAAATAAAGCAAATTAAGACTTACCGATGGTATGATATACCACCATTTGATACATTTTTGGTTCTGCTATCGTTTTTACATTCTGGAACAGCACAATAAGGCATTTTAGTATTTTTTTAAAAGTTAAGTTAAGTTTTGTAGAAGTTATTGTCACTGTGACGCTTCTATCTAGACTGATGTGCGTGGCGTGTGCGTGGGGGAAACACTTTGCGGAACAGCGCCAAGCTCGGGGTACGCGCGCCCCGCCCACATACGACTTCTACTGTTTTTTCTGTTCTGTGATCAGAACAACTAGTAGACACAAGGATGTACTCGAGTAAAGTCGTGTCAGTAATTGTTTTAGGTCACGAATTCACGAGGAGGTGGTCACGAGTCCATGACACTTCCTCGAGGATCCCGTGAGCTCCAGGGAACTAACTACAGGGGACTAATTAATCTTTATGAGTCGGCTGTCAATTATTGACATATCGTGACTCGTGAGCTAGGATCCTTGCCTTCAGAGGAGTCAGCATGGTGTTTATTTACTGAAAAGTATTACGAACGTTGCCGTTGGCAGGTTGGTTGGTATGGCAGCACCGTAAATTTATTTATATTTGACAATGTTCCGACAGCTACTCTCAACAATCTGGAATCAAATTGCCAAGTCATAAGTCTCAAGTTTGAACCTAAGACACACATGTGTACCTATTGTAATTCAGTTGTTTCTGTGAAGGAAAACATCGTGAGGAAACCTGCAGTATGCTTGAGAGTTATTTCTCGACGGCATGTACCTAAAACCAAGTCTCTGATACCAGGTTAGGCACTCATCATCATCATTTCAGCCGAAAGCCGTCCACTGCTGGACATAGGCCTCCCCCAAGGGTTTTGCCATAATCGCCACGCTTGGCAGGCGGGTTGGCGATCGCAGTACGGTTGTTACAAAAGCACAGAGAGCGCTGCTGCCCAGTCTGTGGTACTCCCTTAGTCGCCTCTTACGACACCCACGGGAAGATATAGGATGGTTCTATTCTTTACATCCGACACCATACAACAGACAAGAAGCTACCTCGGTTAGGCACTAATAATAATCATCATTTAATTGTCAGGCGACTAAGGCCCATAGATAAAATACACAAAATAATAATTAGCAACAATAACAAACTAATACATATTTTTTAAAACCAAGAGAATTAAACTATTGAACACGAAGAGACGGCGTCGTGTTGCGCTGCGTGGTGTCGCGTAGCCTTCCGCGGAATCGCCGATACATGACACCCTTCGGTCAAAACTCTTCCTTGAGGAAGGTCTCAATATGATGAGTCGGAACTCGCAGCACGAACGACTTAAAATTCGTGTTGTGGCGCGACTCTAACTTAACACGATAAAGAAAGAAACCTAAGAGCTTCCTTTTTGAAAACAGGCGTTTGTCCTTCAGCTGCTTGTAGTCAAAAAGAAACTCTGCGCTGCCTCAGATAACGCTGTGGGGCCAATACAATTTGAAGTACCTACGACCATAGTCGTACCAGCGACACGTAAAAGGAATACAGCGATTCGAAGTATTAATGGAGTTTCTGGGTAATATAAACATTAATACAGATGAAACCAGTGCATCTTTGGGGAGCCCCATTCATTCACCAGTGCACTCCGAGAAAATAAATGATATAATTGAATGTGCACAAAAGCAAGGGTATTATAATAAAAGGTACTTTCATACCCGCAGTACATAAATATCGCATCAAAGTAAATACTGCGGCGGACGTGTGGGCCGTGCTTAGGGCTACCATTCGTCCGCAGTTGGCCGGACTTCGTACAGAAAACAGGAATATTTGTAACTGGCTTCTATCGGCGACTTCTCCCGCGTGACAAAACACAGTATTCAGCACTCGGCTACAGTGTAGCTTGTCATCAGTGAAAGAATTTTTGAAATCGTATGATGTACGGGCTTTGTTAAACCGGAAGACGTTGCGTTGGAAGGCCTCCCACTAGGTGGACCGATGACCTGGTGAAGGTTGCGGGAATCCGCTGGATGACCGCACGAGACCGGTCAATGTGGCGACACTTGGGGGAGGCCTATGTCCAGCAGTGGACGTCATTCGGCTGAAATGATGATGATGATGACGGGCTTTTTTCGCAAATGTCTTTTCATGTCCGGACTTTTTGCGTACAAATGTCTGACTTCTATCAGGACGTTTCAAACGCAGAAATGGTGACCCTATTCCCGTTCGATCGTCGGCCGGTCACCGGTCGGCTGCGCTGCGCGGGAGTCGCGGCGCGCCGGACGACGATAAATTGCCGCGCTATCGCTCTGACATTTATCGCAATTTAATTATATTATGCGCCGACGCAGAGCAGCCTGCAGTGCATGACGCGGATTTTCTTGCGGTTTTTTTTTTTTGAAGTTTTCTTTCTGAATATTGATTTTCTTGTATGCATTTTGGTGTGGAGATGTTTTGTGAAAATTCTGCTTCTGTACGAATTCTATATTTTTTTATGTAACACATCCAATTATATTTAGCTAAGCTAAAGCTTGCCTAGATTCACTTAACCAGCTGCATGTTCTTTTAGTAGTTATTGTCTAGACTGAGTCCAAGCAATGAGGATTATAATATGCTGATTATGAATTGTCATCTACACTAATAAGAGGAAAGATTTGTATTTTTGTGTGTATGTTTGTAATGAATAAACTCAAAAACTGCTGCGCCGATTTCGAAAATACTTTCACCATTATGAAAGCTACATTCACCCTGAGTAACATAGGCTATATTTTATCCCCGTACTCCCACGGGAACAGGAACTACGCGGGTGAAACCGCGTGACGTCCGCTAGTATTATTATAAACTGACTGCTTCGTTGGTCGAGTGGTCGCAAGCGCGACTGCTGAGCATGAAGTCCTGGGTTCGATTCCCGGGTCAGGCAACATGTTATTGGGTTTTTCCATCAGAAATTTCTCAGTAGCAGCCACGGAGTCTGGATTTGTGCCCGGTTGATGGCAATAGGCGCGACCCTATTACATGGAACTAAAACATAACGGGCGAAATGTGGGTGTAGAATTAGGTACATCTCTGCCTAACCCTTCGTGGATAACAAGCGTGATGTTTTGTTATGTCGTATTATTATAAATTGACAACATTTAGATAATAGGCTTGTGTCCTGAAAAAATCTAATTAGTCTGTCAGTTAGATTATCAAAAAATATTTGACACGTATTTTTTATTTTGTTACGTAAACCAAAATTGACAAAGATACGACGCTTTTAAAATTCTCAATACGTCACGCCGTGCTATATTTATAGTGCGTCGTGACGTCACAAGCCCCAACTCCCGAGTTTTGATGCGTTTTATCTTTGTCAATATTCATTGATTTACAAAAACAAAAAATACGTATACATTATTTTCCAATACTCTAACTGACGGACTAAATAGATTTGAGCCTATTCTCTTCTAAAACATCTAAGTTCTAATTAAAACATCAACCCACATTTTCACACGCCACATTTTCTTGTGCACCGACCACACATACTAAGATGTCCGTACTAAGTACATATTCTATTTACCGTGCGACATTAGCATTTCCCGTCGTGACACTAGATCTGTATCGCTAGTCGGCGCGCTCTTGACGCGAGGGCTCGCTAGGCACACCAGCTGCACGTTTTGAACATGTCTATGTATTTAGCAGAGCTATCGGGAATTAAATGGTCATGTGTATTGTGTAGTATCTGTTTTATACAGGGTGTAACGGTGGCCCAGTGGTGGCGGCCCCAATTTACGAACAGGTCGTGGGTTCGAACCCAGGCAGGCGCATTACTTTGTGTAATTTATTTCATCACCACTGCTCTTGAAACGGTGAAGGAAAACATCGTGAGGAAACCGGCATGTCCTAGAACCAAAAAAATCGAAGACATGTGACATCTACCAATCCGCACTGGGCCCGCGTGGTGGATTATAGCCCATTCCCTCTCATAGAGAGGAGGCCCGTGTCTCAGCAGTGGGAACATTAATAGGCTGATGATGATGATGATGATGTAACGCACAAACCACGTCACCTTCATACAACCACACGTGATCAGTTTTCAGTACATCATTCCATACCCGCGCTGACATAGAAACCAATCAACGGTAATTTAAAAAAAAATCCGGCCTAGAGCGAGTCGGACTCGCGCATCGAGGGTTCCGTACAAACTTTTTAAAGGACAAACTTAACTTTGTTGTTCGATCCTATGAAACGGCTTCATCCATTTTTATCTGTTCCTGCGATTGCACCAACCGAAAACAATAAGTTTGTAATAGTAAAATCGCTTTTTTTTTGTTATTAAACTACATATTTACGGTTTTCAGATTTTTCCCTTTAGATGTGCTGTAAGACATTGCTTCTTGCCAAATTTCGTGATTCTAGATCAACGGGAACTACCATATAGGTTTTCGACCCAAAACCTGTAGGGTACTTCCGGTTGACCTTAGAATTGACAATTTTAGGTCTTACAGCACAAATAAGGAAAAATTCCGAGAAATAAAAAAACTTGAAAATTAAGGTAAATTTTGGTAAGTACTTACAAGTTTTCGCGAAAATCTAAATTTGCCCAAATCTTTTTATCGTGTTGACTCAGGATCAGGACCTTGATTGTTATACACCTAATAGGGACTATTATATAGACTTCAGTACCTATCTGGTATAAATTTCAACTTGCTAGGTCCACCCGTTCCTGAGAAAATCGGTGGTGACAGACGGACGGACAGACGGGCAGACGGACAGACGGACAGACGGACAAGAAAGTGATGTTATAAGGGTTCCTTTTTTACTTTTTGAGGTACGAAACCCTAAAATAGGATAAAGCTGGCACAAGAGCGTGGAGTTTCGCACACGCAAAGAGAGACCCACAGCAATAGGTGAAGTCAGGCTGTGGATTAACGGAACCCTAAAATTTGAATTTAAAACAGTCAGTTAAATAAGCCGAGTGGTATCCGGCAGAGTAGAATAGAACCAACCCATTACACTCAGGGGTGTCGTATAAGGCTCGTAATGTCTGAGGCAGAACACCTTGCGCCTCCGTAGACCAGAGAATGGGCAGCAGCGTTTTCTGTTAGTCTTTCATCACTGCGATCTCCAATCCGCCTGCCAAGCGTGGAGATTACGCCAAATTCCTCCCATCATGGGAGAGGCATGTCTAGCAGTGGACGTTGTGGGCTGTTGTAGTAGTGTAGTAGTAGTTAAATAAGCCTGCTTTTTGCAAAAAAAAGCCATTAGCCATTGCAAAATGTCTTGTTTGGTTCGTTAGTGGATAATAATTGATAAGTACGAAAATAAATCTTCAGTTTTTATTGCAGACAGTGTTAATGCATTTATTAATTACCCATTATCTAATGCTTGAGTGCTCACATTATGGAGCTATTAAGCAAACATACCTGCTAAAACAACATGCTAATAAAATTAAATTAATTGCAGGACTAAAAAAAAGGTAAGGTATCGAAAATTTAAAAAAAAGTGATAAATTTTGACCGTGTAATGCAATTTGTAAAACTGCACATTTTTTTTTAAATTAACGATTTAAAATTTATGTGGGTATTCGGAATGATGTACTAAATACGTGCTAAGCGTTTGTGTGCTATATAAAGTACCTATGCATCGCAAACATCCTTATTACATCCATCCTCATGAGGATGTATGTAATATGGATGGCTTGTTCGCTTAGCGTGAACTTGAAGGTTCCGTGTGTCGACCAGTCCACACCCACACTTATCCCGGGCAGCGAGTGCACGTACCCTTGAAGTGGTTCATCTACTTACTGATAATTTGGTGGTTTTATTCTGAACCCTAACTAGTGTTTCTAGTGAACAATAAACGTGAACATTTATAAGGAGGTATGATGTTGGCGATGATACTTCCTCACTCATCATTCTGAAATAAATATATCAAAAATAAATATATTATATTAGAATTATTTATCCTGCCCTTAAAATAATACATAAGAATAACAGGAAGTACGATTATGTTAATTTAATAAACCATCAAATAAAGACGTTTCAAGTGTAGTCATACACCTACATCATACAACAAAAAAACATTAAGTATGCTTACCTAATGATGAATGAAAAGATGAAGAGAGCCGATCCCTATTTAATACAGTGTAGAAGATTTCCCATCCCATGTCGTGTGAATGTCCCTTGTAGTTGTCACCGACCAACAAAAGACGATTTACTTGAAGACACGCATCTTGCTCTATCAAGTGTACAGTCAAGAGCACTAATATGTATAATACCGTAGCGAATTTTAATAGTGATTTTCTTCTAGGTATAATGTCATAATCATCTGAGTAGCCTTTTCGACCACCAGTGATTGATTAGTTTCGACTCTTTTGATTGTAATTTTATGCTGCTACGAACATAGTATTTGAAGCCCCGTGCTTTTGTTGAATGGGTCTTATCTTAAGTCTTAAGTGGCTAATATAATCAAAGCTTGTACCTAATGATGACGCCATTAGTGACCAAATTCTAACTAGAAGCTCTTATTTTGGAAACTGGCTGGCTTTAGAAGATTCTTTTCATACAAGACTTGTTCGATCCTATTGCTATAAACTAGTATAGGTTTTATGCAAAGCTGTTATTTTGTAAAATAAACTAAAATGGCGTAAAGCTAGAATATTCAAAATGTAATAAATATTCTCATTGCAAATTGCAATCGTTATTTCCACAAGAAGATCGCTTTTGAATTTTACTTAGCATATGGTTGCTCGTGACTGTACTCGTATACGAACGGTAACTCAAGTATAGGAAGTACATCAGGGCTGTCGCAGGAGTATTTTTTGTTTCCATTCAACTCAGGGTTGTCACATCGATCGTCATGCGGGACTGAGTTTGTATTAAAGCTGGGCTATCTTGTAAATTATTGTGTAGGGCTGGCGCTGTGTTAATTAAAATAGTGATTTCTTTGGAATCAAAAATTTAAATAAAGATATGCCTGTATCGTTCAAATTGATAAGTGAGAAAATTGAGAGGTCACACAATCATTCCGGGTGGAACGGTACCTAGATATAATTTTTAGCATGAGTGTGCTGTTCAAATGTCATTAGCAATTGTATTATATAGTGTATTATCTATGATTAGCAATCAAACAGAAACATGGCCAGCATTTGGCGAAAATAACAATTTAAGTAAAAAAAAATGTTTTTAGGGTTCCGTAGCCCAATGGCAAAAAACATGGTTACATCAAATATTTTTTTTAGTTTTATCATGTAAACTTCCATCGAAAATTGGTTTGAACGAGATCTAGTAAGTAGTTTTTTTTTTAATACGTCATAAATCGTAAACCGCAATTTACCTATACGGAACCCTTCATGGGCGAGTCCGACTCGCACTTGGCCGCTTTTTTTTTGTAACTTACAATACTTTGCCTTGAAAGAGAGTGCTATTTGCAACGGCGTAAACCGCGTTAACTTCTTTCATAGAACATCTAGGTGCATAATAATTATGCTTACAAAGTTAGGTACTCAACTTTCACATCTATCGCCATAAACTAAAAGAAAGCATGTGTAGCATACTTAAACGAGAAAACTAATATTACATATCTCATAAAAGAATAAACATTAAAATTAACAGTCAAAATTAATAACCAATACACTTTAACATTCCGACAACATCAACATAAGCAAAGCAGTCGTAAAATAACCAAATTAAATTCACATACAGTAGGTACGTGAAAAATAATTAATTTCATCGGAACAACGGTTTAGTAAGGCAATGAAGGCGGTACCCCGAGCAAAATTAGCAACTCAATTTGTGGTGGTTAAAACTTCGCTTGAAATACTGTTAGAATAAAGTTCTAATCAGCTTGCACTACGAATTGGTCGTTACGTCAGTCACTGCAGGCCGAATTGTGCGAAATGAGTGGTTTTTATTCTTTATAAAATCAAACTTACGTCTTTTGGAAAAAATAAAACGACAATTATGTTCATTATTAAATTGCCTATCCATTAGTATAAGTAGCAAATCAAAATAATGGTTACTTTACGAGGAGTAGCATTTTATAAATCATTATTTCTCATTTCTATGGTTTCGTTGTGAGGGGATTTAACAACAACATTAAGCAACTTAAAAAAAATATGAAACGACAATTTTGGAGTCAAGGATATGTAGTAATTTAATGTATTTTTTATTAGTTGGTATTTCTTTTGGATAAAGAGGAGTAGGCTCCGAAAAACTGCTCGCTCAAGGTCATTTGCTCGGGGAGCCGCCTGAACAGTTAAAAGAATATTTAAGTCATTAAAAGTTAACGGGAAGTAATAAAAGTGTGCATAAAATGAGATAATTAAGTTGTAATTAAAATATGTACAGTCATGGGCAACATGTAACACATAGCAACTTTAAAAAAAAAATTCTCTTACTACATAAAATTACAACCAATAGATAGGCATGACGACAGCATCAAAAAATTGCATATCTATTTAGTCCGTCAGTTAGAGTATTGGAAATTAATGGAAACGTGTTTTTTGTTTTTGTAAATCAATGAATATTGACAAAGATAAAACGCATCAAAACTCGGGAGTGGGGGCTCGTGACGTCAGAACTACGTAGGCGTGACGTATTGAGAATTTTTAAAACGTCATATCTACGTCAATTTTGGTTTACGCAACAAAAGAAAAAACACGGGTCAAATATTTTTTGATAATCTATCTGACGGACTAATTAGATTTTTTTTGTCGTCTCGCATATTGTAGTTATACAGAATGACTTTTTTATCACATTACAAAAAACCGGCCAGGAGCGTGTCGGGCCACGCTCAGTGTAGGGTTCCGTAGTTTCCCGTCCGTCACAATAAGTGTTCCCACTTATGAGTTTAAAGGTGGGTATCCATTATGTAAAAATGCTTGCATATTATACGAATATAATAACAAACTTAGTCCAGAAATTATTTTGTGCAACTTTTTGTCTTTTTTGTACAAAAACTGTTGTTTCCATCAAGTTCAAAATGATTTTCCTAGAAAGTCCTTATAAAGTTCTACTTTTCGGATTTTTTTCATATTTTCTAAACTTATGGTTCAAAAGTTAGAGTTACACATTGTTTTTTACTTTTGAAGCGATTATTTCCGAAATTATTGACATTATCAAAAATGCTTTTAGGAAACCCCTATTCATTTTTAAATACCTTTCCAACAATATATCACACGTTAGGGTTGAAATTTAAAAAAAGATCACTTCCCACTTTACATAAAGGGGGGCTACCCTAATAAAACATTTTTTAGAGGTGTTGCTTAATTCTAAACTCGCCAAACTTTTACGTTTGATGGCGAGAGGCGCTCTTTTACATTATAATTAACCACCTTACTTATGTATTGTGTTTGTGACTGTTAACTTATCGTTTGGGGCAGCCCTAGCGGCCATGTCGCTCAAAGAGCGCCGCTTTGCGCATGGGCAGGTCGGGACACCGCAATGTCTTCATGTCTCGTTGCTAAGTTTAATTTAATTTATTATAGTTTAATTTCATTTTATTTGTAAAGCTGTTTTTATGGACTGGATCGAACAGTGGCAGTTGATTTTAATTCGTCGGAAATATAAATTGGGTGTGTGAAGAACGGCGGGATTCATTATTCGCGTTCTTTTTTTTTTTACACGATGTGCATTCAGCATAGCTATAGGCTTCACACGGCGATGATCAGTATCCACGATATACGAGTATTACAGTATTTTGGAATCATGGCAGTTTCATTTGCATTTATTTTTAACCGTATGAAACGTATTGTGATATTACTTAGAGGTTTCATTTTTATCTAACACTGTTTAACTACTACTGTAAGTAGTTTAGTTATACCTTTGTTGACGTGACAACGTCTTATAAATTGGTTTGCCGGGTGACACTTCAAGAAACTGGGTAACGCTCCGCTCACGTTATGCGCTTACAATGAGAGCGAGTGAGAGGCACGCGTCCCGCCTAAGAGCGAGAGAGACAGACATAAAAAGTTTATTTTACCACTCAAAGTCGTTGTCACGTAAAACTTTCGCCCGTATACCGACTTTACAGGCAAACAATTTTTTTTTTTTTTTAATTAACGCTATTACATTAGAAGTTTGGTTTTAGTTTTGTTTTTGCTAAGAGCTGGTAAAACTTTTCCTGATTGCTCTACTTATGGTCTTCTGAGCCTCAGCATGTCTGAAGATGATCTTACCACCAATGATATATAAACTATAGATACGTTGTCCGCACTCTAAAATGACAACATGAAATGAAGGCAATTGCCCACATCGCGCTTAGTTACGCACCAACCTATCGCGCGACGCTACGTTTGTTTATAATTTAATAAATCCTCTGACGTGACTGAAGATGTATATTTATCTCCCTCTCGCAACAGGCATCCCGCCGTTCGGTGTCATATTTTCTTTCTCTTTCTTCACGCTTATAAGTAGTTCTAGTATTTACGCCGTTTTTAAGCGCCGCGATGTTGGTTCATGACGTGTCTATATATAATACGTCATTGCTTACCACAGCCAATCCTGACTGCAACCAAACTCATAAACCATGAAATCAATAAATTAAGAGTTTAATAAAGCTGTAAGATAAAAACGATGACTATCTGGCAACTTTCTCTTCCCGTGTGCCTTATAATCTTTACAGATGTTATCTTGCATTTTATCACGAAGTGACAGCAGATTGTGGTATACCATTGATTCGATTAAAGCTAAGTCATGCTTGGTTGAAAGAAAACTAGTTACACAACCTGGCGTTGACCGATGTTACAAACTAATAAGTTATTGCGATATATGCGCGAAGTCAGCTCAAAGGGGGTTCAACCAGTTCTGAGGTTACACACGCTACTGTGATCAAGGTTTTAATATTTTCAGTTTTCTGGAAAGCGTCATCTAAACATTATGATCATTTACTTTGTTTCTAATCCGTCAAACAATTGCTTACAAATAACCGCCTTTTCCTCGTAAAACCTCCACTGTTTTAACGATTATATTTTATATAGTCATCTCGAGTATATTCTTCTTAATGTAGTATCAGCGTTTATAAACTATTTTTCGGGTTAATCAGCACAACATAGTTCCCCAACCTAATAAAGCCCGAATTTACCTATTAAAATATTGTGTGGTTGGCCGCACATAGCTCTGTGCTTTGAGGCCCAATTTCAAAATATTCAACCCATCATTAAAGGTACTCAAAAATGTCATCTATCTACAAAAACGCAGCGTTTATCTATTTAGTTGGAAATCCCGGCGGAATGACAATGTCCGTGGCACAAAAAACTTGCGTCCTCCAACCAAATTACACCTATAATCAAGCTTGTTTTAGCCTTACGTGACGATTACGACTCTGAAAGAACTTGACCACTCATTCATACTATCCAAGTAAAACTACTTGTAGTACTACCACATATTTTGCTCCAGAATTGGTGTAGGGAATTGTATGGCGTTCCAGTGCGAGAATAAATAAATAAATGAATCACCTAGAGGCTTACATCTGAAACACCATCTAAGTATTTAGTATTTAAAATGCTAGTTAGTAGGTATGAATTTGCGGCCAGTTATCGACTGCTAATGCAAGATGCTTTATTACAATCGACGATCGACATTGGCAGTGCTGTACCTGTTACGCCGCGCGCCGCCCCGCCGGCGCCGGCGTACGCAACATGATACGCTATGCAATGCTACGCTTTGCAACACGATACGCTACACAATGCTACGCTTTGCAACATGATACGCTACGCAACAAACAAGTGCTAAGCTAAGTTACATGCTGTCTTTGGGCTAGGTAGGGTACGGTTGAGTCGTTCGTTGGTGACATAAGAGGGCTGTTAGATTTTTTTCGCAAATTTTTGATTTTTACTTCCTGGATCAAATTTTTTCGACCGGCCTACACGACTCGATAATAATATTGATCTCCGGACGATTGTCGATTGTTATTGACGAAAATTAGAGACGAGACCTGACATGAGACTGAGGTGCGAGCTGAATTGACGCAGAACTATAGTTCTCCAATTTTATTTATTGTAATTTTGTCTTACTATATTGACAAACGAAAACTAATAAAACGTATTCGTTGTAGATCGAAGTTTTATATCATTTTAATTTATTTGATAAAATTGAGTTTATTTGGAATATAATGGACGCTGAAAATGCATACATTTTAGATCAATATTGATTTTGAATATCGTTTTTTTTTGCGTCGATTAAATTTTTATTTCAATATTCTAATCAATCTACAACCTTGAGTACTATATGACCAGTACATATATATATATTTTTTTAGATTTTTTCGTGTTACCAGTTTGATACAAATGGCAGGAGAAAACCTAATGTTTAACGTTTGCTTGAAATTGGCTGTCGGAAAATTGCTATTTCTCGTAATATTAACTATTATAACAAAATTGTAATCAATCTACGAACTAAAACAAAGCCAGATTTATGATTCTTCATTGAAATAATTATTATGCCATTATCTTTATATAACAAATATCGAGGACTTGGAAAAGTACGTATTTTTGGTCAAACGCCCAAAATATGTGAACGCGCTCATAATGATTTAAAATTAATCAAAGGGCAACGCGGACTCTTAATACCGATTGGATTTTAAAACATAATAGTCGCTATGGTGTCGCATCGTAACCGTATCGTGATGTATACAGAACCCTGTTGTCGGCAAACCGGACACACGAGACTAATTATTTTTTTAGTGACGCCAAACTTTAGCTTATTTTGATGACACATAATAACAATAAAAGGTATCTTGGCATCGCGTGGGATATTTTTGTATGGAATTACAAAGTTTTTGTACATCTGGACCCTTCTGTTTTTGTATTGAACCATTTTCATGGCAATTATTGGGTTGTAAAAATGTCAGACGACACGTAGAGTTAACTTATTAAACCTGTAGATGTAATTAAAATAATTATTGACATTTAAAAGTAGTTTTACAAAGTTGTGAAGAACGCAAATGTTTTCACGGAAAAGTTAAGTGTTACCTATTTATAGAATTAATCTTTATGGCTGGTCCGAAATGAAAATCGTATTATGACGATATCAGTGGAATCAAAAAATTGGGTAATAAAATTCTCTTATTAATTACCGATACAGTTTAATACAATATTTAAAAGATCTGGTTTGGTATGACTTAGTTTTTTCAATTTTCATCTTCTTGAATAAAATAGTCCACTTTCAAAAGTTTTTCAAAGTTCTGGGGTACTGACTGAATTGGCGATACGCTAAAATGGAGTTTAAAAAAAAATCAAATGAACTAAAGCTCTAAACTAAACTGTTTATTTTAAAAATAGTTTTACTGTAAAAGATTAGTTATAGTAAAACTGTAAACCTTCTACAGTCTGTTACAACATTTTCGCAACAATAAATTCAACACCGCGTCCTCAACATTATAACTTTTTTATTCTGTCAAACAATCAAACACCACACAAGGATGCCAATGTAGAGATATTAAAAGGCAATATCTCGTTGGTCGTAATGGTCGCCGGTCGGGAGCGGGCCCACCTCTAATGACTCGTAATTACGACCGACGTAATGGACTCAGTAATGGCGGGCCGCCACAAAGCGTTGCCTCCATTTTGTATTTTATTTCTTTTTTTTTCGAGATGATGTCTCGGGCGATGCGTTTCGATTCAGACAGTTTTTGATTTTATAAAATGTGTGAAGCTTTTTTGTGGGTTATAATTTTTGGTGTTCTGTTAGTATTTTAGTATTGTGTTCGAGTTTTGTTAGATGGGAAATTTGAACAGCTTTTGTTACTGGTAGAGCGTTAATTTCAACGACAGATTTGGATGCATAGCTTACTTTTTGAATATATATGTCGGGGGTAATTATCTGAACTTCCTCTCATGGAGAGGAGGCCTGCGTCCCAGACTCCCAGCAGTGGGAACATTAATAGGCTGATGATGATGATGATTATCTGAAATTATAAGCACACTCCTTACAATGGGCCATGGACATAGACAACAAATCAAAGCACATACACTCTTGCACAGAAACAGGGGTAGGTACAGTGCTGCAAACTTCTTTTGGCGTTTTAATGACATTGTCAATAGGGCGCGCTGTTATTAGCTAAAAAGATTGAGAACCTGGGTAATTGACTGTGGAAATTAAGTTAAAAAAAAACCGAAATAGCGGCGATAATTCTGACTATGACCACGTGTCAAAAGTTGTACTTACTAATGTCAATTTTCTATAATATGATTCCGCTAAAGGTGCAACTGTGAGTCACCATAAAAATAATAATCAGATATTGCGAAATAAAAAAACAATTAGAAAGTTTTGATTACACGATACAACAAAAAGTGTAAATTAACTTTACACCTATCACGAAAGGCATAAGAATTTATTTCTATATTTTTTACAATCGCCTCCTAGTTCCGAGAAGTCGGCTGGAACGGCACGCACCCCGCCCCGGTGTAGGGGAGCCATGATTGGTATTTTAAAATTTAAGGTTTTAGTTGAATATTTAGCAAGAAGTTCGTAGCTAAATAATAACAGCCGCTCGGGTCGATCTTTAGGTTAAGCTGTGCTTGCCTAGGTTGGTCTGTGGACCACTCATTATATACCGAGTTTCCTCCGTGCACAAGTGCAAAGCACGTTAAGCCATTGATCCCGGCTGTCATTTGTAGATCTTTGACAGTCGTTAGGTAGTCAGTGGCCCAAAAAGTCTGACAACCAGTCTTACCAAGCGGTATCGTATTACCTGGTACTATAAATGGAGGTCAGATAGGCAGTCGCTCCAAGTAAAATACTGATATTCAGCTGCATCCGGTAAGACTGGAAGCCGACCCCAACATAGTTGGGAAAAGGCTAGGCAATATACGTATATAATTTCATTCTTCCACGTTTTGTTAAATAAACCCTCGTTGTCAATGTTCTTCAGGATGTTATGGCAAGAAAGTATTGAAGAAGAAGTCATGCTGCGCCATCCCCTCATGCTCATCCCCAAGAAAAAAGGCGGCAGCTTGCATATACCCGAATTAATCAGTAAACTGTAACTGATAATTAAATCTAAGTCATTTAATCTATCCTAATTATACTTCCTATTCCTATTATACTTCTATACTAATATTATAAAGAGGTAACATTTGTTTGTAAGTTTGTAATAGTTTGTATGTTTGTAAGTTTGTATGTAGGGGGTAATCTCCGGAAGTAATTAACCAATTTTAAAAATTGTTTCACTGGTAGAAAGCTACATTATTCGTGAGTGCTATAGGCTATATTTTATTCCCGTACTCCCACGGGAACGGGAACTACGCGGGTGAAACCGCGGGACGTCAGCAGGCTAGTGTTGAATAATTTGCTAGGTAAGTATACTGCAGAATATCAAGCTTATTCGGTTGTTGGTGCTATTTATTTAATTACCTACCTGAATCATTTCATTCGCAAAACCAAAAATCTTTTTAACACACCTACTTCCCTGCGCAGACATCTTGGAACATATTATTATATGAGTCATGCTCAATATGTCCTACCGAAAGACTAAAAGCTTGGTCACCCGCAGCCCCGCCTCCCCGCACCTCATCAGCGATGATTTTGATGTTTTTTGTGAGTTATTTGATTACCGTGTGCGCCTGCGCCGGTCCCGAGCGCGGGTTACGATATTAGTCTAGAGGTTGAGTTGTTCACGCTTCAGAGATCGTGTAGGGCTCCTGTTTATTATGTTGTTCTAGTAAATAAAGCTTTGTATCAAGTGTGGTCTAGATATAGGTATAAGATATAATTTAATGTAGACCACTTTTTGAGTAACAGCTTCAGATTTGATGTGTTGAATAGGGTTTAAAAGCTCTTGAACATTAAATTAAAAGCTGCACCAACATTCAAATCTTTGTCTGAAGCTAGTTGAGGATTTTCAATAGCTTTATGTACCTACCTATTACTAAATCAATAGTTTTAAAGAATTAGCTACCTACTGGTCTGCCTTAGACATGTTCGTATCAGTTTGTTGATTCATTTTTATCTCACCACAACAGTTTTAGATGAATAAAAGTGATGATTTTAACCGACTTCAAAAAAGGAGGAGTTATGAATTGTAAGCATCTTTTTTTTTGTATTGTAGTAAAATTACAAAGTCATACTAGGTACTCACGTATTACAAAGTTTCTTTCTACGTTCAAGCCTAACAATAAACCCATTCTTTGTGTTTGAAACATCGATTAGGTTCTCAGCCATGCACAGCAAAAACGGCTTTCGAATCTCAAATTTTTTAACCCGATATCGATATTAAACCCACCGAGAGATGTTTTTTTATCGATAACAAAAAATATGCCTACGTCACTCTGTCTTGACCACGAAGTTCAAAGATTATGCTGCAGCTGGATAAGTATTTCGAATCGAATTCGTTCGAAATTCGGAAACCATCATCCACTGCCTCAAAATACTTTAGTGAAATATTTCCGGTTTCTGAATTGAGTAACTGAAGTTTAAGACTTAGGGACTCTACCGAAGTAGAGACGAGACGACAGGAGAGCTGTGTTGTAAACAACCAATCTCTTCTCTTCAAGTCGTTCACTCTTGACAGAGTGGTCGTGGTCATGTGAGGTCGCCCACAACTGCGGTCGCTGCCTTCGCGATCCTTTTGCACCGGTCTCTATTGGCCGCATGGCGAGCACATTCTGCCAGAGGGATCTTGGTGACAGATTTAATGGAGTCTGTCCATCGGGTTGGTGATCGACCACGTGGTCTCGTGCCTTCGACTCTACCCTGCCCAACGCTCCATGGAATCATTGTTGCGGGTAACGTGTCCAAAGAATCTGAGGATTCGTAATTGCACAAGCGATGATAGTCTTTGTTTAATATTGAGTTCTTTGAGTATTGACACGTTAGTCCGATTAGCGGTCCAGGAAATCCTTAGCATGCGCCTCCAACACCATATCTCAAGGGCGTCAATCTTGCGTCAAACAACTAATAGAATTTCGTTATTTACTCTTCTCGTCTCCGATTAGATTTATATGGAAACGGTTGAGCAGAGATGAGAGATTTCTAGTTTTTGTTTCGGCGAGCGAAGACGAGAAGAGACGTGGGCGGCGGCGTGTGGTGACTCGAGCGGTGCGGTGTACTGTGACGGCGTGCTACTTTGCACATCTCCGCACAGCTTCCGGGGATACATCCTATCTTTTACGCATCTTCTCTCCTCGCCGTTTCGCACATTTCCGCTCGTCTCCGCTTTGGTGTGGTCCGGGCCTTACACAAGTTTTCCAATTTCAATGAGGGATTTTCTTTTTAGCTCTTCCCTAGTCGCTGGATAGATGGCGCTAGGAGTAAGTATGATAATGCAAGGAACGAAACCTAAAAAAACAGATTTTAACAAAGCGAGAGAAATGTAGGTTACCTATATTCGGAAGGTTAAGCAAATGAAAGTGTCAGTCAACGAGAGTATGTGACGTGACACAATGTTTTTTTTTCAAGCGTTTTGGCTTTGGCACCAACTATCATAGTAAGTTCAACGCCATCTATAGAGTTCTTGGAAACTAAGTTTTTTTTAAAAACCTCAAAAGGAAAACCTCTCATTGCTGAATTACATTGAAGGAAACGATTAATTTACATTAATTAGATTTTAGGTAGTTCTATAATCAATCACTCAAATAAGAAATTGGGAAATGAAGCTGAACTGGCAGGATTAAAACTGGTTTAGTAATAATTTTCCTTATTTATTTAGATCTAACAAATAATAAATAGCCTATGTTTTTAAAACTAAAATTAATTAATGGATATTATCAACCAATGTTAACAGATTTGATTAAGAACCCTTAAAATAAACAGTGCAATGTTTACTAATGGCCGGCTATCAAAGTAGTTTCTAATTCAATTATAAAACTGATATTCGAATCAGATTTTGATTTGATAAGCTTATCAATGTTTACAATCGGAATATTTACTGCAGAAACGCATCTGTATTATCTATTTAGATATTAACATTGATAACTTAAAACTAGGTTACGTCGAAATCAATTAAACTTAAAAGGATTTTGTTGTCAATCGTAAATTGCATTAAAACATGTTGATATGGGTAAGTGCCTTAAATCTAGATAATAATATTATACTCAGGTGAACAAACATGAAATTACTTAAGTTGTTTGTCAGTACACACTTTCTATAGAATCCAGACCCTAAGGTGTTACTGTCAGTAAAATACTTCGTTCAGAAGGCACTTATAAAATAATTATTTGTGTCTCAGGTGTGTCAGATTCTTTCCAAACGCCTGGAAAAAGATTCGTTAGATTAATAAAAATCACGACATCTTTCTTGTCCACATCTCCGAATCTAAGAAATAAATCAAAATAAAAAAGAATCCCCGCGGCATTCATTAGACATCATATTGAAAGCTTACTCGGACGCTTTTAATACATTCGACATAGCATAGTTTTGTTTTAAAAATCGCCTAATTACTCGACTCCTTTTATGAGCACCTCTATTCAAGATGGCCGGCGTTTTGTGAGTCGCGAGTAGGGTTCCCAGATCTACAATATTTTTTCCGGAAAATATCCAGACATTTAAAGAAATTTCGGTCTTTTATTTCCTTTGAATTAGAACGCAGAGTAATATTATTGGATTTAATAAAAAAAAAGTTAAGATAGTTTTTTCATAAATACGAAACAAAAATTGCCAATGACTGCTGTGTTACTTTCTCATTTGTGGGAATTCTGGAGGTGTTATGGGACATTGAGCTAAAATTCCAAAATGTCTTAAAAATCCGGATGTATGGCAAGCAACCCTAGCCGCGATGAAGGTATTTAATTAAGTCTATCAATGGTGGATGTATTGTGATGGACAATGGACGAAGATGATTATTATTAGTTGTTAATATTCTGTATATTACGTTTGAAGTACCTACTGTAGCATGTGTTACAGCGTTACCTACGTAATTATAGATAGATCAGATGTGTAAATGTTTTTTTTGGTTCCCATTCTCATCTTTTTAGATGTACTTAGGTGTACCTAAGTTTCCTGTCGGCATCGTTTTTGATTAGCTTTTATTATAAAAGGTCACAAGAACGAATCGAGTATCGCCCTATTCAACAAAATTAGCAAGTAGGTAAATTGTTGATATTTAAGCCGTCAATAACATGACATTGGTGGAAGCATCTTATTAAGTTCCTTTTTGTCGCAAATGCAATCTGTTATTTAGGCAGGTAGGTATGTAGGAACGTCTTTTGGCATCTAAAACACAGCAATCACTTTTAAATTCACACCTTTCCTACTTATCTGATAGCTTTTTTTTCCAAAATAACTAATTAAGACTGCGTCTAAACCTCAATTTATGAATAATATGATACATTATAAAACCGGTTTTATCGTTTTGTAGAACACTTTACTCCATAATTTAAAAGTTATGGCGTTATGAACCCCGCGGCCTAACACTTTGAATTAATTAACTCAACATAAATCAAACTTCGATCTATTTTTATATTTTTTTACTAATCACAGTAATTCAATTACGATTTAATCTTGTTTTTGTGATCATAAAAAAAATCTTTAGATGTTAGTTACTAAACATCACTTCAATTATTTTTGAAGCTATAGGCACAATAATTACCAGTTTAAAAAAATACATTTCCGTCCGCCATTTTGAAGACTACACTAAAAATAAAGATTGAATCGTAAACATTTCAAATGTCCCACAGAGGGTAATAAAAACGATATTTTAACATACAATTTATCACCTATAGGTACCAATTAAAACGAAACTACATTACTTTTGTCTGGTCTCCTGATGTGGCCCTTATCATACGCAGTCGACATTTTTAATTAACGTTAAATTCTGACCCAGAAAAGGTTTGATTGCTCATTTAAAAGCGTTTATTGATGCTAAAAGTTTGCATCCTCGCTTAAAATATCATTGATCCTCGCATAATATTTTAACATGTCCGTGGCTAAACGTTTGGGAATCGATTTGGTTGAGATAACATAATGGTGTGTAGATAACTTTATTTTATTTAAAGTATATTTTATCCTCTGTGCTCATTGGACCTCCTTGAACTTTTGAACTTGGAACATGAGCTTTGTACGAGGACGTACTTTATGAATGTGTTTAATTCGTTATTTGAAAATCGTGATTTCATTGATCTTTTCAAGATATTCGCTTCATGAAATCCACCTTCGAGATTGGAAAAGAATTACATAAGTAACCAAAATTTTGAGTTGCACTATTAAACAAACAAGGCAAATCTCCCACCAGTGGTTACTGGTATGTCTTTAAAATGACTCCGGATCCAGGTTGGCCGCAGTAAGGAAAACCTGCTCAGGTGGAGACTCAATGACTCTGCCCTGGAGTGTAAATGTGGTGCTGTCCCACAAACTATGAGGCACTTAATATTGTGTGCTGCGTGTCATGTTGTTTGTTAATTACAGGAACTGATGGACGCTACTGAATGCGCCAAACTAGTGGCTCAGTTCTGGGCCGACACAATTATTATTTAGATTGCAATCGACGCGTACGCGTCGACACGTAAGAAGAAAAAGACAAAACTTATTAATAATTCTTTGAAGTTAGAATTACATCACTTTAAAATAAATCTCTTTATTACCGCATCAGCCGTTAAACCAAAAAAGCTCAACACTCCAGCAATATAATAGTCAGTTGCCAGTGAATCGAAACCGCGCCGCAAAGTTGTAACCGAATCGATTGGTCACACCTCACCGCGGACAGAAAGCAAATGCCTTGCGGCCATCGACAATAAAAAAAAAATAAAAAAAGTTGGAAGATGAATAGGCTGTGTGCTCACGTATGAATTTTATAAGAAAAAAAAAAGTACTTATTTGTCAAATAATTGTCTGTGCTTTCGGCGGACCATTTTTTCTGGCATCCGTGGCGTACTTGATAAATTGCATAAAGCCGTACTTAGATATAGAATGAACTCTCTATCTACGCATAAAGCGGTTTGATTTTCTTCTTGAGTCCACTGAATATTGGTCGTTTTCTTGAAAACCTTTTTTTAAGGGAAACTTAAGGCCCTCTTAACCCTAAAATTAGCAACTCTATTTGTGGTGGTTCAAACTTCGTTTGAAATACTGTGTGCATTACCCTGGCAAAATGTTGTGCATTTGAGAGATGAGACCATATAAAATAATTTGTGTATCATGAGGAGCAATTTGTTTAATAGTAGCAAAATTTGTGTGAATTGTAGTTTTAAAGCTATTTGAGAAAAACACATTTTGCTGGAGTAACGTTTGAAACGTTATCCTGGCAAAATCGATTTTCAAAAATTCGTTCAGCCCGGAACCAAATACATGATTAGATAGCTTTTGTTGCGTAGTAAATGTTTGTAAATAGCAAAATTTGTGTGTGGTATGGTTCTTGAGTTATTTAAGATTTTGCTACGGTAACGTTTTGGGATATCCCAGATCTCGAAAACGGCTCAACGCAAAAGATTGAAATAAATACCAATAAGAGACCTTAATTTGTTTAAATTAGTTTAAACATTAGTTTTTGATTTGGTTGTCGTAAGCCAATGGCCGCTTTTACGTGACCTTTTTAATTTGGTGGGCTTATTAGAGAATTTCTGACATATTCTTGATTTTGATATAACTTTCATTACAGCCGTAATTTAAAGCTGAAATTAACAGGAATTAATGTTCATGAATAATTTTATTTTGATTAAAGTATGCCACGTTTCTTAATTTTTTGGGAACTGCGTATTTCATCGCTAAAGTACGACCAGTCTAAAATTATTCAATTTTGTTGTTATCTTCATATCGTATAAAGTTACATAATCTATTTTACTTGACGTGATAAGTGTCTACCATGGGTATTTTCTACAGCTGTTTATTTGGTTATAAGTGTTTTGGTTAACTTGCAAATCCGTTTTTATCTGATTTTTGAAACCATTTAATTCCATTGGTTTACGACAACCAAATCGAAAACTAATGTTTAAACTAATTTAAACAAATTAAGGTCTCTTATTGGTATTTATTTCAATCTTTTGCGTTGAGCCGTTTTCGAGATCTGGGAAATCCTAAAACGTTACCGCAGCAAAATCTTAAATAACTCAAGAACCATACCACACACAAATTTTGCTATTTACAAACATTTACTACGCAACAAAAGCTATCTAATCATGTATTTGGTTCCGGGCTGAACGAATGTTTTGAAAATCGATTTTGCCAGGATAACGTTTCAAACGTTACTTCAGCAAAATGTGTTTTTCTCAAATAACTTAAAAACTACAATTCACACAAATTTTGATACTATTAAACAAATTGCTCCTCATGATACACTAATTATTTTATATGGTCTCATCTCTCAAATGCACAACATTTTGCCAGGGTTATGCACACTGAAATACTGTTAGAATAAACTTCTAATCAGCTTGCACTACAAAGCGGTTGTTACGTCAGTCACTGAGGCCGAATAGTGCGAAATGAGTGTTTTTTTGCGAATCACAAAAAAACTATTGATTGTACTAAAAAATATACGTAGTTAGTTCAGTTAGTATGCAAAGTTTCATGATCTAATTTGATGTAAGTACTTTTTGAATACCAGCGGTTTATTGTTCGAATCGTGTTTTCGTTACACATAGCACTTAGCATTAATCCTCAAATTAACCATATATTTATTTCAAAATTAATGCTTCAGTATTTTAGGCGTAACGGAGGATCATGCTAAGCCATTTGAGGGATATAATAGCCCTTAACACTTCCGTAGTCTTTGGAATTCTGTTGCTGTTGCCAATAGTTATGTTTCCTATTCGTGTCTAGACAAGTTCCTCCATCCATAATATCTGCCTGCCTTACCTTTTACACAGAAATTACGCTTAGTTGACAGTTCCCGTGACCCATGGCTTGATTTTACCTTGACCGAGGCTAAGCGTTGCCATACAACGTGGCAATTAACGTCGCTAGTCTCTTGGCCACATTACCAGTTGACAGGAGTCTTTTGACTCCATTTTTTAGTTTATTGTTAAGTTAGTTAAAATCAATCAATATGAAATTAGACAAATACCTAGGTATCCTGGGACTTCGGGAAGACAGACATCATCTCATTTTATCCTGAATATTAAAAAAAAACACAGAAACGATATTGCAAGCAACAGTTGGTCAATGTATAAACCTTACACTTTGTAGACATTCAATAAATTAATCTGTCATGGCTTTATTTTTGATCCGATTTAGATTTTCGATCTAGATTAGATAGGGCTAGCTATCATAGTTACATCTAGAACAGCCTTTCCCAAAGTGGGCGATAACGCCCCCTTGTGGGCGCTGCAGGTCTAAAGGGGGGCAGTAGGCGACCCAGAAAAAAAATGGGGGCGTTGTGTAGAGGCTTAGGGAACGATTGTAATTTCATCTAGAGACACCGACTGCTCTAGCTCTCGACTACAACTTGTGAACATAAACTAATATTAATTTAGAGATCGAGAGAAGAATCGATTGTTTGTTTTATTTTGAATAAAAGATACTCTGTCTGAATACTATAAAGTTGCGTTTTAATAATCATTCTCATTGGCAGGTGTCGTAGAGTTAACTTGAGACCTGAGCGCCGTTGTGTACTACCTACTGCGCTCAGGTCTCAAGTTAACTCTTGCGGGTAGCTATAGTAAAGTCTCGTTTAAAATGAATTTTTAGTCTCCGCTAATATAGCTCACAATAATTAATTTAATTTGAAGTTATAGTGGTTTTTAAGTAGGTAAAAAAATGGGGGCGCTAAAAAATAATTTATTCTCGAAGTGGGCGGTAGACAAAATAAGTTTGGGAACCTCTGATCTAGAATGTTAGGTAATAGGTACAGACTAACTGGTATTTTGAAAGTACGTTGTCCATTTTGGTACTTGAACACCTGTCTCTTGCTTGAATTGACAAATTAAATACCTGGGTGTTTACTGCTGTACTGAAATGCTTGACATGTTTTTGATTAACTTTATAGACAAAGACATACGCATTGCGATTACAAATGTCCATAGTCAAATTGTTATTATTATTGTTTATTTTAGGCTTTTATCCATATAATTCAGTTTACATAATTATTACTTATATGGATTACATTAAAATTTAAATCACATTACATTATTAAAATCAAAAAATAAAATTCATTATTAAGTTAAATCAAATTCACCATTAAAATCTAAAATTTAAATTTAAATCAGAATAAAAAAAAATATAACAATAAAATAAAAGTCCAAATAATTGGAAAAAAAAAACTTTTTAACAGAAACACGGACAGAGACTGTGACCGCATAGATTTATTTTTATTTTTGTGACGGATTTTCACCTATTTTCATTTATTCCGGAAGGATTATTTATTTATTTATTCAGAAATACTGTGAAATACATTGTAAGCTTACAGTTTTTTTGCCAAAACGCTTATATGGGTGTGTAATGTCCTTTAATATTGGAATTAGATATTTAGACGTCATGTCGCCATTTGCACGCGCGTAGCATCTGTTCTGGTGTTGAAGTAAAAGGGTATGAAGAGAACTTCTTGGGGAACTAGTTAGCTACTGCTAATAGGTAATAAAAAAAATACAGTTGCATACTTAAAGAAGTTTGCTAATTTTGAAAGAACCAAACAAATTACCCAATACAATTAAGAATAATAAAAAACCCAACCGCTAAAGTTATACAATAACTAAATATGTAACATAACAAGATATAACACGTATAACTTATATAACAAAATTAAAAGGTTTACGAACAGTGATGTTCATTACGTCTAAAGCAATTATGTTTTTAATGAAAATAATTACTTATGTTCTACTATGTAATAAAGAGTGAAAGTGTTGCTAGTGAACATAAATGATTGCTGTTTGTATTTTTTTGTTTCGTTAGTGCTATAATATCTACATAAGAGTATGACAGGTGCAATTTTTTGTTATATCTATGCAATTACTAAGGGGGAGCAGCGGTGGCCCAGTGGTGGCGGCCCCGACTTACGAACAGTAAGTCGTGGGTTCGAACCCAGGCAGGCGCATTACTTTGTGTAATTTATTTCACCACCACTGCTCTCAAAACGGTGAAGGAAAACATCGTGAGGAAACCGGCATGTCCTAGAACCAAAATTCGAAGAAATGTGACATCTACCAATCCGCACTGGGCCCGCGTGGTGGATTTATAGCCCATTCCCTCTCATAGAGAGGAGGCCCGTGTCCCAGCAGTGGGAACGTTAAGGCGCTGTCAACACCAAAATCGCGCACACTGTTTATTTGTATGGGAGTAAACGAGACGTCACTATCACTGGGCGGCCAGTTTTTAGAAGAAATTAATGAACAAATATTGAAATAAAAAAAAGGGTGGATTATTTTTGAAATATGACTCGTTAGCGGTTTAGGTATGAATATGTTGACTTAATGTTTTTAATTGCAGACCCCTACTTAAAAAAAATAAAGACATAGAACCGTTATTGACGATTTTAAGACCAATTTTTGCAATTATTTTCTATCGAGCCGATTTCGTCAAATTATGTATCGAGTCCATCCACGGTCTTTGAAATATGATGAATATTAATATATATTTTATTTGATGTGCTAGAACAAATGGTTTTTCTTAAAAAAACTGCTTAAATAACATCAATTTCAACAAATTAGGTGTTGTCAGCCCCTTAACAGGCTGATGATGATGATTACCAAGGAACTGGTAAACAACGAACATCACGCCTGTACTCCCGAAGGGTTAGGCAGAGGTCTAGATGTACCTAACAATACGTGACCTACATTTCACCAGTTATTTTTAAGTCCCATGCAATAGGGGGCGAGCCTATAGCCATCAACTGGGCAAATCTAGACTCCGTGGCTGCTACTGAGAAATTCCTGATAGAAAACGAAAATACCAATAAAAAAATTCCCGACCCGGGATCCAACCCAGGACCTCATGTTAATCAGTAGCGATTGCAACCACTAGACCAAAGAGGCAGTCATCGGGTCTACAATAATGTTTTCATAAGAGTCCACTATATGTAACGAAAGAGCAAAAAAAAATATATTGGTTAAATAGAGGATGAAAGTATGTATTAGAAGTTGTTTTTTATTTCCATTTGAAATTGTCGGTATATATTCAATTGGACTACCATTATTTGCTTATTCCTCATATTTCTCTTTCGCTTAGATTTCCTCTTTATTTCCAGGCTAAAGTTGAGTAAATGGAAAACACTAAGAATAAGTTGTAATGTCCTATTTTGCCTCCCTTCTTAAGAAATAGGAAGATAATAATGACGACTGGTATATTTTTATTCTAATATCACACGCCCTAATGACATAGCCGCACCAACACCTTCAAATTAAAAAAAAAAACCGAGAGCACAATGTCCGTATTCCATCCCACATAATCATAATTAACTCAAAAACTCCCAGACAATGGTAATTACCTCAAAAAGTCCATAGAAAAAGAGAATGATATCAACTTGCGTATTAATAACCACTCGAGACTAGATGCATGAATGAAAATTCGTTCAGAAGGCTTACATGGTTATTATAAAGGAAAACATTTAGGAAACACTATTATGTTGCTGTAGGCTTCAAGAAAAATGTACAGTATTAAGATACTCATTACTAGTACTCACAACAATGTTAATAACGCAATGTCACGATACGCTACGCAACTTGCTACACCAAACGTGCTACGCGCTACGCTACGCAACTTGCTACGGCAAACTTACTACGCTACTCAGCTTGCAACACCGAACGTGCTACGCGCTACGATATTCAGCTTGCTACACCTAACGTGCTACGCGCTACGCTACGCAACTTGCTACGGCAAACGTGCTACGCGCTACGCTACTCAGCTTGCTACACCGAACGTGCTACGCGCTACGCTACTCAGCTTGCTACACCGAATGTGCTACCCGCTGCGCTCTCAGCTTGCTACACCGAACCAGCTACGCGCTCCGCAATGCAACTGGCATCACGACACCTGCCATTAGCTTCCTTCGATTCACACATGCCAAAATACGCTCCACAAAATGTCTACCTACCTAAAGATATACCTACAAAACATGTTGTGCACTATCACCATCATCTTCATGTACTTGTTCCAAGTTACGTGGGGTCGTATCAGCAACATTTTATTTTTCTTCCATTCTCCCCTGCCAACCGTCACGGAATCATTTACACTTTTTTCTTTCATATCATTCCTCACACAATCCATCCATCGTTTCCTTGGTCTTCCTCTCCCTCTCCATCCACCAACATTTATATTCATCTCTTGTGGTGCACTTCACTAATAAGTGTTTTCACGAGCCTTCTAAGAAAGTGTCCTAGAAATAAAGTAGACCTTCTATATTTCCTTGCTTCATTGAACACGGTACAATCACGCGAGTATTATAATAATAAAAAGTAATTTGTGTGGCAAATGCGCGGCGCCGGGGGGCTTGCGGGGTGCACGGTGAGGCACGGGGGGCGGGGCTCGGCGCTAATGCACACGGTTGTGCGCCTGATCATAGGGTGCGTTGCGTGTGCGCATCACTATCTCTTAGGATAAGAATAAGATTTACATATTACAAAGGAGGCGTTTTTTTTTAAAAGGTAAGCTCTCTCTCTCTTCAGAAGTTTAGACCAACTCTTTAGCTGTAATAACAGTGGAGGTTTTTTAGTGTAAACTTTAAGGCAATCTTGCACCTTCGTCTTTGTAACTGTATTTTCATGGTTGTCAACAAAAATTCAACTCAACTGAATTGTTTGTGGTTGGGAATGGAGTGGTAGGCTTTAGGCTTGTCCTAAAACTCATTGTCAACTACATTCCATAAAGCCCTAGCTTTCGTGGTCCTAACTCATATCGGTGATCACATACCCAAAGTTAAAACGGTCGGAACTCTTTGACTAAATATTGTTTTCATAAATCCTTTTACCTACACTCCTGTACCTTAACCTTTAGTTTAATAGTCTTCAAACAAAATAAAACCTAAGAAACCATCGAAAACAAATCCACAATCTAAATAAACATTAAAAATATTTAAAACAGCATAAATTAATTAATTGCAAAGCATTAATCTTATCGCAGCTAAAGTGAATGAAAATTGGAATTTGTTACAAAAACGGACAAAATGTCAATGAGCATTAAAACTGATATCGCGAAGCTCGGATTTAACTTTTATTGCTCCTTCGGCCGTAAAAAGCTCAGTCCGAGTGTTTGTAGTCCGAGAGCTAGCGTGCTCGAGTCAACAATCATTGAAAAATATTGTTCGAGCTATTTGACCATGACTGGTTTCTTAGATTTTGGGATATTAGCTTTGTTAGTTAATGCTTTGTTTGCAGTACGTGTTGGTATTTAATGAGTTTATTTTTAAAGGTTAAGTGACATCATTGTTTATTGAGAAAAAAATACTATTTGTCTGAGATCCATTTGTATTACTCATTAACTGGGCTGTGGAGGTCAGATACGCATTCGCTCCATATAAAATACCAGTGATTAGCTGCATCCCGTAAGACTGGAAGCCGACTCCAACGTAGTTGGGAAGAAAGTTAGACAGCTGACGTTTAAGATCTATTTTAGTCTTTTTCTGAACCGTTTTTTTAATCTCCAAAGTAAAATACCTGCTTAGGTACATCTCCAAACATATATCTTAGCTACGTTACTTATCGTGACCGATATTTCCTAGGATATTATTAAAATAATTTGTATTCATATCACAACTTGACATTTGAGCTCGAGATGTAGCAAAAAACTCAGCAAAACCCAAGATATTGCGCTGGCTATGCCATAACCATATCGTAACGTGGTAAATAATTGGTCAATTATGTACTTCTCATTAAAATGTCTCGATTATGAAGTTTATAAGACTAATTATTATAAAGTAGCTGTATTCAAAATGTAATTACTAAATATAAATAGAAAAAGAATGAAGCACAAAATTGTCTTTCTTTTTATTCCATTTTTCTCTGTAGTTTTTTTCCATTTATTCGATTGACAAAAGAAAATTCGTTTTAACAACACGGAATTATAAAAAACGATATAATACATTTAAATACATCTTTAACAGTTATAAAACAGCTCAATTACCACGAGTGACACAAACGTATCAACTGCAGGAAAGACACTTTTTTTCTCCAACCATCAAAAGGACATTAAAATTCAACACTTTTCTCCCATATTTGGGCTTAAACGTTTCCGTTGCGCCTTCTTTAAACACCCACTGAATATTTGTTAAACTTTTACGAAGAAACTGTTTCAAAGACGTGCACGTTCAATACTTAAAAACATCCCTTGTTACGTTCAATTACGAAAATAAAAAGATAATTTTAAATGTTTCATCGTTCTAATTATCCGGTTCTAATTACATCAATTAAGTATCGTGAGCTCATTGTCGCGTCTTAAGAGCTCGTAATTACTTTGATGCGTTTCTTAGGAAACAATTAAATGTATTAAAGTTTTTGTGTTAGCATCGCTGCGTGTTGCCGTTTGCTAAGTTCTGAGAGCATTTTGTGGATTATATGGGGGGAAATTTTAATTACGAATCGTGCATGCAACTTGCAATTCTATGATTACTAATAGTGTTTTGAGTTTATGCTGTAAAAAAAAAATAGAATAATAATTTCGAAACATTCGTTTATTTTTCGTCTGTACCTACTTGTTGTTTCTCATTAAAGAAAAAGAAAGAATGAAAATCTGTCAAGACTTTTCCTTATTATGTTGCGGTTGGTTCAGTCTGATGGAGACATCGTAATGCCAATAGTTAACATGGAGACTGCCTGCCTGACCTCTACAACCCAATTACTGGGTAATACGATATTCCTTAGTAAGACTGATTTTCAGACCTTTCTACGAATGCCTATAAAAATCAGGAAACACAGGCCTCCTCCGTGTGAGAGGTCTTTGAGTTTTTGGTTCTAGGACATGTTGGTTTTCTCACTTCGTTTTATTTCGCCGTTAAGTAGTGGCGATGAAATAAATTACAAAAAGCCCTATCGCCACATTGACATTGACCAAATAAATATCATATAAAGACTTGTTCCCACGTTTACACCAGCTCCCGAACTACACGGCTGACACAAAGGGGCCGGATATAATCAAATTGATTCGTTAATTACTGGTTTTATCTGCGGCCACCATTACCGACCGGCCCACGCCGCATATACCCGTACCTACTTAATTGATACGATTCGTCGGAATAGGGGACGTGCTCGGAATTACAACGAGTTCATGGAGAAGAATTTGAATCGTGATTTTGTAGCAGATTTGTGGTTGATAAGGAATGGAGATGGGTTCATTTGGTTGGCAAAAGTTCTGAGGAAAAGAAAAAAAAATAAGGAAAATCTGGTGTTAGTTTATGTATATTTTGCTCGATTTTATACAGATATAAAAATTACTCCATGTGCGTGTATTTTCTTCTCGTCCAACTTACCGCAGTGTCTCAAGACGAAAGTGTCCAGTGTGTGTTGCCAGTGATTACATACGGGACCGAAACGTGGTCGCTCACAATGGGCCTCATCGGAAGGCTTAAAGTCACCCAAAGGGCAATGGAGAGGGCTATGCTCGGAGTTTCCTTGCGCGATCGAATCAGAAATAAAGACATCCGCAAGAGAACCAAGGTCACCGACCGAAGAATTGCCAAACTTAAGTGGGAGTGGGCAGGGTACTTTGCTGGCAGAACGGATGGCCGATGGGGCCGAAAAGTCAGTAATCAGTGAAAGAATTTTGAAATCGTATGATGTACGGGCTTTTTTAAACCGGAAGACGTTGCGTTGGAAGGCCTCCCACTAGGTGGACCGATGACCTGGTGAAGGTTGCGGGAATCCGCTGGATGCGAGGCGCACGGGATCGGTCAATGTGGCGACACTTGGGGGAGACCTATGTTCGGCAGTGGACGTCTTTCGGCTGAAATGATGATGATGATGATGTGCGTGTATTGTACATTTCCTACCATTATTCTGTGGAATGTGATGTGGCTCCAAATATTGCTTAAATTGTGTTTACCTTCATCATCTGCCTAGCCTTTTCCAAAGTCAGTGGAGTAACCGTGGTTGTAAGACTATTAACCCGTAACGACTGTTACGTCACGCATGAAAGACAGTCTGGACCTACAAATCGACTTCGGTAAACGCGCGTTGCTTAACTTTGTTAATATGTGCCTATCTATAACACTAATATTATAAAGAGGAAAGATTTGTATTTTTGTGTGTGTGTATGTTTGTAATGAATAAACTCAAAAACTACTGCGCCGATTTCAAAAAATCATTTACCATTGGAAAGCTACATTCACCCTGAGTAACATAGGCTATATTTTATCCCCGTACTCCCACGGGAAAGGGAACTACGCGAGTGAAACCGCGTGTCGGCTGCTAGTAACCTATAAGTCCCTTCTTTATCTATTTGAAAAACTTTCTCACAGTTTCTCGCTCACAAGCGGCCCTCGGCTTTATACCCATCAAATATGATTCAGAACACTAAATTAGATTTAATTCAACATTTTCTATCGAAATGGAATCTATTTCCTATCCAAACTTTATAATTTACATGCGTTTAGAAAAGATATGGAACTGACTTGTGACTAATTGATATAGATCACAACAAAGACTTAAATTGCTAGAATTGACCAAAGTATTGGTGTTGATTCTGTTGTGCACAAACTAAACTTATTTAGGCTATTGCTATCTTTTTCTCTCTAATAAAACGAGAAAGAGACAGACGTAATTTAGAGCTGTCAAATTTAGTTGGAACTAATATTTCCATACAAATGAAGGGTGCACGTAAAAACATGTCGAATAAAAACACGGTGAAGCGCAAGGCATAAACTAGTTTGACATCTCTAACTTAGTTCATATCTGTAGCCGTCCTTTTCTCGCACTGTCTTTTAGTAAATGATAGCAATAGCCTAAATTAAGTTTAGTTTGTGCACAACAGAATCGACACCATTGTCATTCTCCCCCTTATCCCAAACTATTTGGGGTCGGCGCAGCATAACTTTTTCTTGGGAGTGATATGAAATTTCGAATGACGTTCCATACTTCTCTATTACTTGTCATCTCATCAGCCATTACATCCTTTTACAGTCCATCCATTGATTTGACCGAAGTACCATCTTCCTGCCCTTATCCCATGTTACTTGGTGTCGGCGCAACACGTATTTTTCTTCCATTCTCCCCTGTCAACTGTCAGTTGTCACACAGTTACACCTTTTTCCTTCATATCATTCCTCACACAATCCATCCATCGTTTCTTTGGTCTTCCTCTCCCTCTCCATCCATCAACATTTATATTCATCACTCTTTTAGTCACATGCGATTCTTCCCTCCTCATCACATGCCCATACCAAGACAGTCGATTCCCTTTCAACTTTTCTGTAACTGGCGCAACTTTCAAACCTCTTCTAATATACTCATTCCTTATTTTATCCATTCTTGTCACACCACATCCACCTCAACATCCTCATCTCCGCTACATGCAATCTTTTTTCATCCATCTTCTTCACAGCCCAGCATTCCGATCCATACAGTACGACAGGTCTAATCACGGACTTGTATATTTTCCCCTTTAACTTAACGGGCATCCGTGGGTCGCGAGTTGTTCCAGTGACCTGTCGCCATTTCCTCCATGCTGAGTTGATCCGGTGCGTTACATCACGGTCTATTTCACCATCCCCTTGGACAAGCGACCCGAGGTACCGGTAATCGGAACAGATCCGTATGGGCGTTCCGGCAAGAGTTGTGGGCGTATGACTGGAGAGACCGCCGAAATCACAGAATAAGCATTCTGTTTTTCGTTTTTTTTGGGATTGATTGGACCGAAGCGATTTAAAATATTAAAGAGAGGCAATCAGAAGTTGTCATATGGAAAACATGAGATTTCATGACTCAGGGACGCCTTATACAAAATTACATTATTGTGAAATTTGACACATTGTATACCGACAGAAGCCAGTTTGGTTCTTGCAAGCAGATTACGATTTTGTTCCTGTTGTCAATCGTTCGTAATATTTAAATGGTCTTTAAACTTGCCATACTTACGACAAAGAATGATAACGTTTCAGTTTCATTGCCAACGGGATTCGAAAAGTATTGTCACTCATACTGAAAATCGTATCTATCCTTCCATTTTGGGTGTAGAAAGAACTCTTCTCATTGTGAACACTTTTCGCGCGAACTAACAACGTTGAGGGCACATCTGGCAATTTAAATCTGTGGATGCAACTGGGCGTAGAAAGCGGAATTGAATTAGATAAGTAAATTATAATAAATTGATTGAAGTATTCGGGTTATTGAACGTTTTCATCAAAGGAATGAATAGTGAACAGAACTACAATCAGGGTTTTATGGTGTGGTCGGTGGTCGGTAGCTATCTGTGGAATGCTGTGGCCATGGCAATATAACTCACGGAGTTGTAAATAGTTTGATATTCGGTCATTTTGGAGTTTAACAACCAATTTTGTAATAAAGTCAATTAGCGAGCTTAAAAATGGTTTTTATGGTTCCATACCCAAAAAGTAAAAACGTACTACCTATTACTAAGACTCCACTGTCTGTCAGTCTGTCACCAGGCTGTATCTCAAGAACCATGATAGCTAGACCGTTGAAATTTTCACAGATGATGTATTTCTGTTGCCGCTATAATAATAAAAAATTAACTACCTAGACCGGATGGTGGAATATATAGAATGACATAATGTTACGTAATTTATTGAAAAACTTGAATTAGGCTATCGAAAAACTTATTAATTATTTATAATCTTGTCGAAATTCGTCGCAGAATTACTACTTATAAGGTTTATCGTCGTTATCGTTTCTTTGATCCAACAAACACCAATTTAGTAAGTACCTATTCCATTTTTCCCTTTGATTCGAAATTCAAAGCCTTTCTAACGTCTAACATGGTCTCAATGACAGCTAGACCACATGGGCGCTGATATCTCCGTGATTAATGACATTTATCTCCAACCTTTTACCGACGCAACAAAACGTCGTCCATTCATTAGGACCACTTTTAATATAATTCAAAACAAAACAAAAACTGTTGCAAGAAGCTTTGAGTGCGGTTACATTCTCGTTCGTATGGTGGCGACCATTTTGTGAAGAGCTTTAGTACCATTACTAAGTTACGTTACGAACCTTCTTGCTCTCTACCTATTTGTAACAAGGCCGTAGCCAGAAAACAATTTCGGGGGGGGGGGGGGGGGGTTTGGTTTTAATAAAATAAATAAATAAAATGGTGTTACTTAATATGATACTTATTTATTAGAAACCATTACAGAAATTTTATATTAACACCTTATTACAAAATGTAATTGAGTCTTCTAGCTTTCTTTGTAGCGAACAAACCAATTACCTCCTCGGTGTCGATGTCAATTCTGCGGTGGATTGACATTAACGTCATACAGTGATACAACTCTGTGGATTAACATTAACGTCATAAATGTTTGTAGTGATTAATTAATATTATGTATAACAACAGAGTGAGACGGGCGTGCTGCAGTCTTATTAATACTTAAACTAAAAGATTTTTTTTACGGGGGGGATCAAACCCCTTGATCCCCCCTCTGGCTACGGCCTTGATTCAAATCTCAAATCTCAATTCTTTATTGCATTCCATATGTAATACATAGATGGTGTAATCAAATAATAAAACATCAATATGGACCCTGTCGGGCACAGCAACATTAGGAGAGAGGAAGAGGACTAAGTAGCAATTTAATAATATTATTTTAAGTTAATTATTATATGTGCATTATTGTTTATCTATTTATGAATTTATAAATTATTAGATTAGATTAGATCTGTGTATTATGTATAATATATTATATTAATATTTTTTTTTTATTTATGTATTGTATTGGGGTCTTTTGTTATCTGAATTAAACGATATATATATGTATATATTATTATTATTATTAGAATAATCTAGATAATTATTGTGCAATAATTATTATTATTATCATCATATCATTTATTATTTCGTATTTTAATGAGAGCGGATAATTTTATTTTGAAATTGATTTGTCATCTATAAACTCCTTTACTGAGTAGTATGCCTTGGATTCCAGAAACTGTTTCAATTTATTAATAAATACATTTGTTTTGTCTACTTCTCGAATGTCATTTGGCAATTTATTGTAAATTTTTGTGGACATAACTAGAGGGCCGGTTGAGTGCATTTTAAGTCGGGATTGAGGTATGTTTATTTTGTTTTTGTTGTGTCGAAAAGTGTATCTAGTTTGTGTTTCTTCACAAGTGGTGTAAAAATCAGGGTATTTTCTGACAAATTTACATAATTCAAAAATATATAAACAGGGAAGTGTGAGTATTTTATGTTTTTGGAAGTGTGGTTTGCAGCTATCCGTTTGTTCAATGTTTGTTAATATTCTAATTAACTTCTTTTGTAAAATGAATATGGTTTGCGAATCTGTACTGTTTCCCCACAGCATGACCCCATAGCTCAGCCATGCCTGAGCGTATGCGTAGTACGTGACAAGTGCTGTTTCAAAGTTGGTAGTTTTTTTAATTTCACGTAGGGCATTTCACGTGATTTGTAAGTAGGAGGGTCGATGGATAGAGTATCAGAGCTACGTGGATCTTTTGGCTCTGAAAGATAGTGCTGCTGGTAATCATAACTTCAAAAACAAACAAAATATAACATGACGCCTACAATCCCCGAATGGTTAGTCAGAGGTGTACACCCACGTTTGGCCAGTAATGTTTAAGATCCATGTAATAGGCCTTTGAAACCAAGAAACAATTTCAAAAACACAAAAAGACAGCGATAGAACTTCCAATGGCGATCAAAGACCTGCATATTGTAGTTGTGGACCACACTGAAACGGTACTGCATTTTAAA
This sequence comes from Xestia xanthographa, assembly GCA_905147715.2. Taxonomy (NCBI): domain Eukaryota; kingdom Metazoa; phylum Arthropoda; class Insecta; order Lepidoptera; family Noctuidae; genus Xestia; species Xestia xanthographa. The sequence continues at coordinate 5,129,209 of LR990660.1, read as the reverse complement.
GGTTTAGTAAGTTATCTCTTAAAATGTATTATGATTTTCAGGTCCAAAGTGACTCAACAAAAAGCGACCAGTTTGTGACATGTTTATTCAAACTTGCACATTTCAAGTCACTTACAGGATATCTTCCATGACTTACAACTATTGTGAGCTGTATTTCGATGCTGTTGTAAGCGCCATGATCACGGGATGGTGTAAGTTTAGTTATAAACCAAAAAAAGCTTAAAACTGCTTTGTTAAATCGTTCTCACATAATTATATCTATGTATAATCTCAAAATTAATTATGTAACCAAGATGTACAAAATCTAATGATGGAGTTTTAGTTTTCATCACAATCGGGCTTGAGACTCCTTTGAGTATTTTTCGCTTCGTCCTAATAATTTCGGATTTGGCCATCCACGCCTACTTGAAAAATTCACCCTGTATACATTTTATACCTATAGGTGGTGGTAGGTGTAGGTTATTTAGATTTAAAAGAGTGTCTATGGAGTTTCTTGCCCGTTCTTCTCCATAGAGATCTACGCTAGGGAAAGGGCAACTACAGTACTTTCTCAAGTTATTATGCCTTGTGACTGGTACTGTAGCTTTGTTTTTTTTTATGTTTTTGACATTCATAAGTGCCGTAATGGTCTAATTGAAATAAATGCTTTGAGTTGCTTCATATTCATTTTATTTGCTCACGTGGACAAAACACTGGACCGGTATGTAGTAACATAGTAGTCCAGTGTTTCTGTTTAGTTACAAAGTGCTGGGTCTAAATAAAATGGCTGCAGGGTACTCCGGGTCACAATTACGCGCAATTAAGCTATCGTTTAGCGATGTTTTTCTCGGATGCGCGGCCGCTGCAATTTGTCACGCACGATTCTGCTAGGAAAGACAAAGACAGAAGGCTCACTCCTTTTAATATTGAGGTGCACCACTTCTACCGAATGAGAGAAGCCGAAATCGCATCGGGCACACGGTTTTGACCTGATTAACTTAGGAGGTATAATATGTTACTTACCTCTTCCCTTCGCTAGAGTTGAACCAGAAATAGGAATATAATTGTCCTGCGATGGCACGGTCGGTGCAGTGGCTAAGCGATTGGCTGCTACACCTCGTGTCGCAGGTTCGATCCCCGCAAGGAACAAATATTTGTATGACCTTAAGATGCCTAATGGTTATTCAGTTTTTCCGGGAATGGTTGTTTGTGTAAAAAAAAGTCTACCAATTCTACAAATTCTACCTGAGCTGACCTGTAGTGGACACCTGTAGTAGTTCAATGAAGGCACATTCCGCGGCGCGTAGTTTGAATCGCCTACGATTCAAACTACGCGCCGCGGAATGTGCCGCGGTTAGATAGGAACTTCTGCTTCTACATATTCTTCGATGTGACTGTCTGCTCCCGCGCACCCAACGATAAAGACGGAAGGAGGAGAGCGGAGAGGGGAGGATTAATTGTGAGGAGCTTTAGACAGCCATTAACTGCTTTGAGAAGCCGCGCGGCTCAGGAATGTCTATAAAATAAAATTACGCGGTACCGCGATGGATTGCAAATATCTCGAGTTAGGTACTCCTATATCTACAAATTAGGTGTGCGTGTGGCTATGTCGGTAAGCTTTGCCCCCTAAGCTTACGTGCCTTTGTGTTATTAGTGTTGGAAAAACTGCAAGAGTTATGCTCGAGTTATCCTCATAAACCGTTGGAATTATAGAAGGTCCTGCCAGCCATTGAGCCTAGCAATAGAAGACTGTAATAAGAACATAACATTATACGTGTAATCCGCGAAGGATTCGTGTACCGTTGTACTTTCCACTGTGCCTCAAAAAGCACTTTAAGCCGTTGGTCCCGGCTGTCATTAGTTGATCTTTGACAGTCATTACTGGTAGTCAGTGGCCTGAAAGTTTTATTTATTTTATTTAATATAATAGGTATTTTATTTATTTATTTAAAGTACTTTAATTGGATCTCCAACAAAAACTACACAATTACATGCAAGTAGTAGTATAGCAGCAAGCTATACTACTACTTGCATGTATATAGTAGTAGTATATAGTAGTAAGTATATAGTAGCAAGATAGGTCAGGGACAAATACAAATGTGCGCTTCCAATTATAGGAGATCACATCATTCACTTACTTATAATCTAGGTAGGTACAATAAATTAGATAAGGTTAAAAATCTAAACAAATCAAGTTGACTACCAGTCTTACAAAAGAGTATCGTGTTATCCAATATCTAGTGCCCAGTACTAACTGGGGTGTGGAGGTCAGATAGGCAGTCGTTCCATGTAAAGCACTGGTACTCAACTGCATCCGGTTAGGCTGGAAGCCGACTCCAACATAGTTGGGAAAAGGCTCGGTAGGTGATCGGCAGTCATCAGTTGCTGCTTTTATGTTGTATGTTATTATTATTGTGGGCCTGTTGTGTCCCACTACAGGGCCTCCCTTCCCTCCTTCCATTACTCTCTATCAAGAGCTATTTCTATTTTTATGTAAAATCGTGGTCTCTTCCGCCTGATCAGTTAATTTTCTTTTTCGCTTAAATCATGCGGAGGCGCCGAGCCACGCCCCCTTAAGGGCTATATATCCCTCAAATTGCTTAGCATGATCCTCCGTTACGCCTAAAATACTGCAGCATTAATTTTGAAATAAATTTATGGTAAAGTTGAGGATTAATGCTAAGTCCTGTGTGACGAAAACACGATTCCATAAACTTTTCTCGTTAGAAAAAAAATCCAAACTTACCTCCATATTGAAAAATAAACCGCTGGTGTTCAAAAAGTACTTCAAATTAGATCATAAAACTTTGCATACTAGCTAACTGAACTAACTATAAAGCAGGTCTTATGTGTTTTATTTTTTTAGTCCAATCAATAGATTTTTTGTAAATCGCAAAAAAAACACTAATTTCGCACTATTCGCCCGCAGTGACTGACGATGACGTAACAACCGCTTTGCTTAGCTTACACTACCAAGCTGATTAGAACTTTATTCTAACTTTATTTCAAGCGAAGTTTGAGCCACCACAAATAGAGTTGCTAATTTTAGGATTAGAAGAGCCTTTAAATTCCCTCATCCCATTGCTATCTATCAATAGCTATTTATATTATTATGTACTTATGTAAATCGACAAAAACAACACACAGTGGTGTATTGTCTGTTGCTTGCATATTACCTCGGGTGTTTAGCCTGTGTTTGATCAAGTGTGTCAATCATGAAAAATGTCTGTTTTATTGCTCTGGATCATTTCATTCCTTCGTATCTAAAACCACAGCCTCTGTTTCATCTCTTATCGTATAGCCTCAACAAAGAACCCCATCGATTTGTAAAACATCCCTCAAAGGTGGTCGGTATTCGGAAACCAATTAGTAACAATTGTTTTTCAATAATGAATGTAACATTCTTTTAACCGATAATGCAATCAGTGAATGGAGTTTGCGAGAACCATTAGTTAACTAACAATGAAGCTTACAGAAGTAACAAGTTAAATATATTTTTTTGAATGAATTTATTGAATAAGGAGAGAGTTCTTTCGAACGAAGTGCTGCTACAAAAGGGTATTGTTATATGTTGTTTTGTAAATAATAACGAACCATACAATCTGTATAGTTCGTTATTATTTACAAAACAATACAAGTAAATTAACTTATTTGTTGATAATTGTTGTGTATTGGGAGAAAATAGACCGCTTGATTATGTGTTTCTCATTCAATCGGTAGGGTTAAACAATAGTAGAAAAAAAAAGAGGTTGTATCGATGAATCCATACTGGACAGGCTGCACAGGCATAAGCAGGGAAGAAAATTGAAACGGGCTATGCAGCTAATTGTCTACATTGAATACTGATATTACAAAAAACTACGAGTTGTAGTAATTGTGTTTTTTTTCAGGGTATAAATCAAAAGGTAAATGATAACATTGCGTCGATGAGGCTTTGACCACAATAACCACGCTGCCAATTTAAAAAAAAACGCCTTTAAAATATCAGAAACCCGTAACATAATCCCACTCATAGTGTTAAATCTATATCTATACTAATATTATAAAGAGGTAACATTTGTTTGTAAGTTTGTATGTTTGTAAGTTTGTATGTAGGGGGTAATCTCCGGAAGTAATGAACCAATTTTAAAAATTGTTTCACTGGTAGAAAGCTACATTATTCGTGAGTGCTATAGGCTATATTGATCAATTGATCCGGTCAATGTGGCGACACTTGGGGGAGGCCTATGTCCAGCAGTGGACGTCTTTCGGCTGAAATGATGATGATGATGATGATGATAGGCTATATTTTATTCCCGTACTCCCACGGGAACGGGAACTACGCGGGTGAAACCGCGGGACGTCAGCTAGTATATTATATTCCTGTTCAGTTGTTCACGGACCGTATCCAGCCAGTTCTTTTGTAGATAAACTGCATTTTAATTACACCTTTATCGCTAATGTGGCTCTATCTTCACGCCGCATCCGGTAGGGGCCAGCACAAGAAACTATGACCGCTTTACAAGAACCCACGTCTGATAAGTTATCTTGGCGTTAATGACTAATTAATGAATTAACAATGAATATTATTATTACGGATATGGTAATGGGAGATAGGGTGAATATTATTACAATTAAATTATGGCTAATAATTCTATTATGGCGGCACGCTTAAGGTCACTCGCGTGGAAAGCCGCTTTTTTCCGAATAATAAGTGCGTTATTCCAAAACAAATAAATAATATTGTTTCTGTTTGTAATTTCAAAATAACGACTTCTTACTGAATGCATATGAAAGTACAAACGGAAAGTATTTGATAGAGCATAATGACCGGAGACGCCAGATGTTACAAGAATACCCTGAAGAACAAATATAACTCATATTTGTTCTTATGTTATTTAAGACTCAGACTATATGTAAAATCACGTAATATTTCCCGAGTTTTAAAGCATCTGGCAGAAATTTCCACCAACGAGAAGTGTTTGGCAGTGTTGATTATTTTTTTATTTCTATACAACACTATGTAAAAATCAGCACTCAGGGTTTTAAAGATTTTGTAATTTTTTACGTAACTTTAGCACCTACCACCTGAAAAATGGCCGGCGCTAACATGGTCCAAGTTAGCAGATAGTATGCATACATTCTGATAGCTTAGGCCATTTGGTATACTTTGGTATACTACTCGATGGCACACATTTTGATAAGAGCCTATACAAATTAGCAACTCTATTTGTGGTGGTTCAAACTTCGTTTGAAATACTGTTAGATTAACGTTCTAATCAGCTTGCACTACAAAGTGGTTGTTACGTCAGTCACTGCAGTGTGAGTTTATATTCTTTATAAAATCAAATTGTAGTCTTTTGGAAAAAATAAAAAACATAAGACCTGCTTTATAGTTGGTTCAGTTAGTATGCAAAGTTTCATGATTTAATTTGAAGTACTTTTTGAATACCAGCGGTTTATTGTTCGATTTGGAGGTAACTTTGAAATTTTTTCTGTCGAGAAAATTTTATGGGTTCGTGATTTCGTCAAACATGGGACCTAACATTAATCCTCAACTTTACCATATATTTATTTCAAAATTAATGCTGCTGTATTTTAGGCGTAACGTTGGATCATGCTAAGCCATTTGAGGGGGTATAGGCCCTATAAGTAACGTCTGGCGGCCCTGATATCTTGGACCATAATCTTTGTCGCGTCGATGCCTGATAGAACATTACGCTTACGCCTTCTGCCGTATATAGAAATAAATCTTTGAAATTAACTGAATTATAATTTTGTTATAGTAACAATTTTATTTTACATCACAATAAAAGTTGTGGTGGGATCTTCTGGCGGCGGCGCGGGCGCCGCTTCACAATGGTGGGTTGTCACGGCTGCCTGCGCCTGCGCCGCCCGCCGGACGGGAAGCGATAATAGCGCGCCAAAACAAATGTATGACTTGTTCCACTGAAGATGGTGCTGTTTTTGAGTTCTTTCTAGGGGAGAACAGAACAAAGTCTCTAAGACATAATAAGGGTTTTTTTTTTACAATAGTTAGTCAATGAAAGTCATAATTATGGTAAGTAGGAGCTCGTAGCTAATTAATAACAGCCGCACGGGTGGATCTTCAAGGTTAAGCCACGCTAGCCAAGGTTGGTCTGTGGATAGGTGACCATCCTTACATGCTGAATTTCCTCCGTTCCTCAATTAAGCCGTTGGTCCCGTTTGTCATTTGTAGATCTTAGACAGTTGTTACAGGCAGTCTGACAATCAGTCTTACCAAGGGGTATGGTATTACCCAGTAGTCAGTACTAACTGGATTCACTGGGTTGACTGGGTTGAGGATGTAAGATACGCAATCGCTAAATGTAAAATACAGGTATTCAGCTGCATCCGGTTAGTCTGGAAGCCGACTTCAACATAGTTGGGAAAAGGCTATGTAGATGATGATGATAGACATGCTACAAATAAACCGCTACAAACCGCCCAATCGCATTGATAGGTGTATCGTAGCGACGCGACAGTTTCAGATGGTTTCTTACAATAACTCTATATTCCGCCAATTACGGAAGCTTTTTCATAGAATTATATAGACTTGGAAAATAGTCGCGTCGTGTCGTTGCGGCCTTTACGAATTTGCGATAGGGCCGGCTTTGTATGCGGTTTGTTATTGCAGTCGGCTTCAGAAGAGCACCTATATATGGTGGCTTTGATGAAGTGGCGTGCCTAGGGGGCGACAATGCGGCAAGGGCAACCCCATAAGCTATGCAGGCTGTTCGAAAACCCGAACATCATGAAGAGTAGGTATAGTACGGTACAGGCCTACAAGCATAGCTTGTGTGAAAGTACCGCCACTAATTTGATCAGGGAGTCGGTTTATCCAAGCAAGACCTTTTATTTGCTCAAAGCTAAAAGGTACCCCACAATTTATTATGATATCTAGGCTTGGCTAATAACTTTTTTGTAGGGAAAGAGAGGCCGTAGATAAAAGAATGTTTGCTATCTTTACTCTTTGTTCCGTAGACCCCTTCTAAAAACTGATTATACAATCAGTTCTAATTACTTTCAATAGAAACACAATCCGTTAATTGAACAATACGGGGAAACTTCGACTTAAGTTTAACGGAACGTAACAAAGGTTCAAAACAATAGTTTATTACATTATTACGTTCAAAAGGGTGCACAATAGTCAGTTGTACAAGTCAGCCCGCCTGGGAGTGGCCACCGGGCCGTTGTAAAATTAACCGGCCCAACGCCGACTTCAAAGGCACCGCCACCCTTTGTGCTCGCCGCTCCATTGTCTCACACATGTTGTTTTAATACTCTTAATTTCGTGTTGTCATGTTAAAAGTTTATTACACGTAAGTTTTAAACTGTACTTCCGAATTTGAACCTTATTCCAATTCTTACAGATGAAGATTTTGATTAGATGTCAAAATTATCACTTTGATATTGTGATAGCTGTTTATCTCAAGCTGTTTTCGACCTTTTTCAGTTAAGTTTAAGTTGGTTTTTCTCTGTGGTGTAGAGTGTATTTTTTGTCACTGTTTTTCAGTGTTTATGGCAGTTTTAATAGCGGAAGTGTTAAAAGGGTTCTCTTAGAGATATTGAAACCGGAGAGGGTGTCCTTTTGATGAGCTATGAAGCTATCTATTAATGTGTGAGGTAGGCAGTTAGTGGGGACGTGTTATGTTCTGAACGGAAATAAAGTTTTATGTTTATTTTTATTAACAGTTTAGTTATATTTTTATTTTCCTGTAATTCGTGAGGACCATCTTGGTGTTTAAATCTTATTACTATTATAAGTGCGACAATTAAGATGTGCGGACGCCAGAACGGCTAAACGAATCTGGAAGAAATTTAGCAGAGATAGCTTATAATAGTCTGGAATAGCACAAAGGCTACTTTTTTTTCTCACTCTTGCACACCCACACGAACGAAGTCGCGGGCAACAGCTACGTAATAATTAGGTATAATTACGTATAATTAGTGGTTCGTCATGGTTCATCTTTTTTCATGATCCGATTCAGCGTTGCTATCCGCCCCCAGCGTCGCCCTAAGCCGACGCTCGTATTCGTATCCCGCAGGGGGTGCCCTTAGCGTGTAGTCGCTAAGTTTTTAAACCGCTGGCCGTAGGTCTTCCACTTAAGGCAACCACAGGATAGTCCGGGTAAGCAGACGATAACCTCTTAAGTTGATTTGCAAGATGCCACAAAAAAAAACATTTTTATTTAAAATTTAAGCTTATAGTGTCGTTATTTTTCAGAAGCATTAACACCGACAGATCCTTAACACGGTTAGTTTTATTGAGAAATTCGTCCTAAGTCGCCACATTATTATGAAAATACTTCCATGGGCAACAAATAACTTCAAAACAGCTATGCTATGTAATGATATCACCCCATACCATCCCACTGGTGGGCCAATGCCTATTTCCATTCAAAGGAATAATTCTTTCGTTCTTTCAACAGTGTACTAAGATTGCCGACTAATTAATGCAAATAATTAAATAAAAATTAAAACAAGCAATTAAACGAAGCAGCAGTTAATTGATATTAATTAATATTACCATCAGCACAGCATCGCCGATGTTATCAATGATTGCCGATACACAATCGAGGAGATCTGTAAATCTTTAATTGACTGCATTGGAAGACAAACAATTAAAATTAAAACAAGTTGCCTGCTGCACGTGATTTCGTCTGCGTGTACCTATACATATTGTGTTTTATGTCTTTAACATACATAAAATAGATGAAAAGTAATCCATGTCCTTTTATATTTTCCTAGCTATCTCTCTGTCGTATGCCGTGTGGTATCCGGCAGAGTAGAATAGAACCAACCCATTACACTCACGGGTGTCGTCTAAGGCGACTAATGTGGCAGAACACCTTGCGCCTCCGTAGACCTGAGAATGGGCAGCAGCGTTGTCTGTTAGTCTTTCATCACTGCGATCTCCAATCCGCCTGCCAAGCACGACAAATTCCTCCCATCATGGGAGAGGCTTATGTCCAGCAGTGGACGTTATGGGCTGTTGTTGTGTCAAACATATCGATCGGTTCTGAAGTCAGAACCGAGCGATATGTTTTTTAGGCAGTGGTGTGATTTTCGAATTGCCAAGTCAATATAGGTATCAAGTTCGAACCCAAGGCTTGCTTCAGTGAAGGAAAACATCATGAGGAAATCAGCATGCCTGAGACTAGAGATATTTCTCGATTTAAAGACAAGTCCGAGGCCCATGGGGTGCATAAACTCTAACACCAAGTTAGGCACTAAAGAGATAGAAAAAAGATGCCCTAGTTCTGAGTTAGTTTAGGCATAAAAACGAAATAGACAACTATACTTTTGCAATATTGATGATTCTGATGAATCCTGGAACTACATGAAAATCACGACATTAATTAATAAACATAGCCTGCTTTATTTAATTGCATGAAAAAGCTATGTTCTCTGTTATTTTTTATGAGGTGGCAGCGGTAAGGTAAGCAGTAGGTACATCTACCGCTACTAAGATCTGGCTATTGGTCGTAACAGCCACCAGCCAACCACCTAACATTTAGTTTCTACAGTGGTTGCCACCCATAAGGTCCATTCATCCATTCAATCGTCGCTTTGACATCCCCATTCTAATTGGCCTTCTTTTCTCACAGGCGTTAGGGTTTCTACACACATAAAGAGTGTAAAACACATTTTAACGAAGCCGAAAGGCACTTACTACTCCCCGTCATTGCGATCATTCTTTTGTTCTACACCATACCTGGGAACCTTCTAGTTACGGAGCTATTGGGGGTCAAAGTTACAACTTTTTGACAAGTTTTTTTTTTTATAGAAGTTTTTAATGTAAGATTTTTACTTTAAACACCTCCACGACCCTCGTACTATTCAATCCATCCATCAGCACAATGTTTTGAGTGCGTTACATTGAGTTCTACCACAAAACATGATTTTTCACCCTAAAAAAATAGTCGTTTCCCAGCAATAATTTTTGCGTAAAGTTACCTATTTTGATGTACAGAATGCTTGGTTGACGGTTTCGTGATGAGGTCTTTTACACCCTGTAGGTACGATTCGGCTTCATTCGGCATAAAATAAGGACGTTTGGGAAAAAGCCGCTCGGCTTCGGCTAAGCTCGAACTATATGATCGTCTGTAAAACCAATGCGTCCTTGGCCTGATCATGAATGATCAATTTTCCCACTTGAATGTAAAATCCGCAACTCTGAGTCAAAAGCACGTGTTGCAGACACCCTTTAATAATAAGTAATACCAGCCTATTACTGTCCCACCGCTGGGCAAAGGCCTCTTTTACTACAAAGATGGCACGAGCATTGATCAGCACGCTTTTAGTCACGAACCGATGTTTTCCTTCACCGATGTTATTCATACAATACTATAATTAGATCGAATTGTGCCGACCCGGTCCGAACATAATTCTGCAATGGTAGATGCCGACCGTAGCCACCCGAGTGACAGCCGAATAGTGCTTTGTTTTTCAACAGATGCTGCCGAATTAAATATGCATAGCCGAATATAATGTGAAGCAGCCCTAAATAATGTTTCTACTAAACATTTATAAGTTGAAAACGTTTTAAAAGCCCTGACGAATGTCACACTTCAGCCATAATAGTACATTGTCCGTTCCAAACACCTTTGTTACAAAGATGTGGTATTTTACATAACTATTTCGAAAACTTTTTGAACACTGCATTTGATAGTCAACTTTGGGAATAGCAGATTAAAGTTAAATTTTGATTGGGTTTAAGATGGAGTGGGACTAGCATGAAGTATGAAGGGACCATCAGCTAAGATTTTATATTATGGGTGGTACTAAAGTGTTATATTGATCAGATCATTGTAAGGGGCCGGGGTGATATGAAACTTGTGATTGCGGCACAGCCAGCTAGCAAGAATTTCGTAAGGACTGCAGCAGTGCAGCTATGCCACAGTTGTTGTACTAAGATAAGATACGCTGGTATTGTTGATACGCTACTATGGAGTGATCTTCGGCCTTCGCATTATAAACAGAGCTCTACATCTAGAAAATATGAATGCATACTTATGTGACTTATACCTGTGTCAAAGGTTTGAGTAAAGATCCGACACGGGAATCGAACCCGAGGTCTCATGCTCAGCAGTGACGTTTCCGACCACTAGACCAATGAGGCAATATGAAGGGTGTAAAACACCTCTTAACGAAAGGCACTTGTTCTTCTCGTCATTGTGATCATTTTATTCTTCTACACCATACCTGGGAACCTTCTAGTTACGGAGATATTGGGGGTCAAAGTTCCATCTTTTTGTCAAGTTTTTTTTTAAACACAAGTTTTTGATGTAAGATTTTTCAATCCATCCATCAGCACAATGTTTTGAGTGCTTTACATTGAGTTCTACAACAAAACATGATTTTCCACCCCAAAAACAAAAGTCGTTTCCCAGCAATAATTTTTGCGTAAAGTTACTTAGTTTGATGAACAGAATGCTTGGTTGACGGCTTCGTGATGAGGTCTTTTACACCCTGTATACCAGTGGTATAATTTCCGCCTTCAATGCGGGCGGAGCCGTGGGCAATAGCTGATGTTCTACACGTGACAGAGTCAAGATGTATCAAACAGGCTCCCGGGCGGAGCCTACCGCCAAACCATGCATTATGCAGTGTGACACTTCGTCACGTTGTCACGGCGCGGCGCCAGCACCAGCCAATGCGCTACCACTCCCACTTGTAACACAGGGCTGCCACGAAACAGAACTGAAATATCACCTTAATTTTCTAATATTATTAAGGAGTATGCCCGCTATATTAAAAATTTCTAACGTTTTTCACAATTTGCAAGTCCAGTGTTGTATGTTGATTAAAATTATGACTCGCGACCGTAACAAATATTGCTTTTCAGGATTATAACAATCGTTCAAATCATCAATACAACCCTTTTTTTTTTCGGGTGGGGAATCATCAAATGACTCCTCCCGCTCTGGGCAGAGCAGGAGGGAGTGTCAGACTTTACTGACTAAGACCCATCCATGTTCCTTCACCTCCCTTTGTGTTCCGGGGCCACGGTATCTCTTTCGAACAGTCCCGCAACATCAATACAACCCTCTAAGTCATTTTAATAGGGATGTTGCCTAATTTTATTGGTTGTCGCATGGCATGGCTGTAGAAAGACATGTTGCTTTTAATTCAGGATCGCAGACAGAGCCACTGGCATATTATATGCTAGTTTATAAAGTGAACCAAACCGGTACCTATCGTATCACTTGCAGAATTGATAACTTTTTTGATTGATATTTCACTTTCAGGGTGTCAGGGAATAATTCAGGGGTCTATTGATTGGAAGGATCAATTTACAGGTACAACAATGCAGCAGTAGACTTCATGCTTCATTAGAAGAAGAGTTAGGACCTGTCTTTATCCATTAAATAACAGTAACAGCAAACTTCCAAATCAGGCTATATTCTGGACGCTGCCCCATAAAATTCCTCCTTATCCCACAAGCGAGAACCTTGAAGAGAATAGACCAGATTACCATAAAAGTGCGGGTGGCATAGCCCGCGCCCCCCTCAACAGAACCGCGGCGGCCATGACACCATTAGAATTACAAAACAAGGTATTGTGAACGGGAGCAGAGCAGGTACCGTACGGCTACACTACAATACAGGTTTGAAACCTTGACGTCAACGTTTGAAGGGTTTCGGGTGATGACATGATTGATCTGTGTGATACCTTTTAAGATATGATCTGACCGATTTTGTTAGACATTATGCGGGTTTAGGCGTTTAGTGGTAAGTAGAAGAATATTTGGACTCAGTGCTAACTGGGTTGTGGAAGTCAGTTATGCAGTCGATCCATGTAACATACTGGTATTCAGCTGCATCCGGTTAGACTACGAACGTACGTACCTACTAACGTTAGACATAAAACATTGTGGAAGCGGATTAAAAAAAGCTTAATAGCTTTTTTGACTTGTGCATAAAAAGAATCGGGAAGAAAACATCAAAGGCCATGTAAGTAGTCCATTAAAATGACAAAAATTCAAACATCCTTAATAAATAAAAACAGTTAATGACAACACGAACTGATGCTACAACAAACATGAAAATACATTAATGATCACATTAAAAAACGCAACAAAAACTTGTAATTAGTTTCACATTCATTGCTGCAAAAAGATGAAAACAGTTTGAATGCAAGTCACAAACAGCTTGAATACAAGTCACAAACAACATCAACAGACATTGTCTAGTGAAGTTGCTTCCAAAAACCAAAAAGCGATATCTCAAAAAAACGAAAATTCTGTCTTGTTTTCATTTCTCAGCTTAGAATATGTGTCACTATATGGACTAATCAAAATAACTGAATCTTTATTAATAATATAATAATAATCATTTTATTTCAGATAAATTATTTTACATCCATATAAATTGTTAGTAAACATGACCTTTAAAACTATGTTATTAGTAGTATGGTAGTAGTTATTCGGAACGTAAAAAAATATAAAAATATGCATTTCACTACTGAAATTGAAGAATAGATCATTTTCACAATGTTCTACTTTCGATCTTTATCTGGTCCCCTTCGTACGTTCCAAGTTATGAGTTCAAACCCAGCAAATAATGTGACTTTTTGAAAGTCTAACGTAGTCTACGTAATTTGTTCTGAAACTACCAACCCGCACTGAGCAAGCGTGGTGATCAAGCTTATTCAGCCCGATATCCGGAACATCATTACAGAAATAATAATAAAAAAAAAAATCTCAAAACAGATATTTTGGGTTACTGCGGTTTTACTCACAGAGTCACAGTAGTGATAAATAAAGCGCGGTCGACTCTTGCGCAGCGGGGGGCGGAGTTAACACCTAGTCGCACTCCGGGGCGCCCGCGACCAGCGAGAGGAGCAATAAAATGGAAAGAAACGCCGCGATATCACTGTGATACACAGTTTTGTTTAATTTTGGCAATAAATTAGATGTCCGGTGATGAAAAAGACGATTGACATTAGGTTTTTCGGTAATTGAATATATTTTTGATTTCTCCATCATCTGTATCACCAGATAGCTTTTTCTTAGTCTAGCTTGGTTCTCTGATCCATTGACTTAGGTTTCCATGACGAGTCACGATCACGGGTTTTGCTGGTAAATGCTAATGATCGCGTATTTCTTTATTTGCTAAATGTGAATCTTGAATTCAACTAAAAAATGACTCTATGAAGATAAAAACATGCAACAGTCACTTTTTTAAGCTACTTTGTATACTTAATTTATGATGCATAGATTGGACGGTTCAAAAACTTGTTAGGTACTCCAATTAAGTAATAACACGTAGGTACACATGCAAGCACAACTTATGTCCACAGATGTCGTGTAAGTAATAATAGAAAATAGCTGCATTTTGCACAATTATGGCGCCACCGCCAAGCCTACAATATTCAACGCAATGGATGCCTTGGCTCAACAAACAATTGTCACCACAAGTAATTGTGCAAAAACTTGGAAGAATGGAGACGATGACACATTTAAAATTGTGGGTTCTGTACAGTTTAAATATTAAGTTTATTGAGACAATAGTCGAAAAGGAAGGGTCAAGATGCAGTTTGTCTGATTCAGGAGAACTGATAACCTAGGTTCTAAGGTGGATTCCAAGTCAAAGAAGTGGCAACATCTTCGAAGCGTGTCGGTTATTGTCATAAAGCGGTGATAGTCTAGTGGTGTGACCACAGATCATAGAAACAAAAGTTTCTCTGATCTCTTTTGTTTCTATGATCTGTGGGTGTGACCGTCACGTCAGTTCGAATCCAAGGCCAAGGCGCGCATACCTCTGATTTTCCGGATTCATGTGCGTATTTGTATTAGCCGTGTGGTATCCGGCAGAGTAGAATAAAACCAACCCATTACACTCACGGGTGTCGTATAAGGCGACTAATGTCTGAGGCAGAACACCTTGCGCCTCCGTAGACCAGAGAATGGGCAGCAGCGTTTTCTGTTAGTCTTTCATCACTGCGATCTCCAATCCGCCTGCCAAGCGTGGAGATTACGGCAAATTCCTCCCATCATGGGAGAGGCTTATGTTTAGCAGTGGACGTTATGAGCTGTTGTTCTATGTGCGTATTTTATAACTAAGTATGTCTAGCTTCGGTGAAGGAAATCATCGTGAGGAAATCAAACATGCCTGAGAGATATTTCTCGACGGCATGTTAAACCAATTCAGAGGTCCATGGGCAGCATAAAAACTCTGACACCAGGTTAGGCACTAACCACACCATAAAGAAAGAGATCGTCATAAGTTTTCGGTGGTTTATTACTAACTAGCGGACGTCACGCGGTTTCACTTGCGTAGTTCCCGTTCCCGTGGGAATACGGGGATAAAATATAGCCTATGTTACTTAGAGTGAATGTAGCTTTCTAATGGTGAAAGAAGTTTAGAAATCGGCGCAGTAGTTTTTGAGTTTATTCATTACAAACATACACACAAAAATACAAATCTTTCCTCTTTATAATAATAGTGTAGATCAGATACCAATACATTTTGATTTTCTCGTCATCGTTACCGCCGAGATTGTCACTTTGTCGAGGCAGTTCTATTCTGATCGCCAGCTGAAGCTACTGTTGCAACTTGCACCACAGAGTCTGTAACGTAACAATCCGTCTGGCGCAGCCACCTGATGCCGCAAGCCGACAAGGTGTTTAGAAACCGACACAAATTTTAGATTGTTCAATAATAACGTAATAATTTAACTTTGTGCAATGTTTATAAAGGCTTTCATTTTACCCTCTGAAGGGATATAATTGTGTTGCACACTGGAAGATGTCATACAGCTTTTGAGGGAATGTGGCAGATTTCAGTCTGCACGAGAGGGTTGACTTAGAAAGCTCGAGATAAATATGTACGACGTATGTTTGTTCCATTATATTTTGTCGACACCTAACTCTGGAGCTGCCAGAATTTTATAAGGTGCCGTGGGAGTCATGGGACTGCTCGACTGG
This sequence comes from Xestia xanthographa, assembly GCA_905147715.2. Lineage (NCBI taxonomy): Eukaryota > Metazoa > Arthropoda > Insecta > Lepidoptera > Noctuidae > Xestia > Xestia xanthographa. Next base: position 5,113,296 of record LR990660.1, on the reverse strand, counting down.
CATGAAAACCTAGATTTTGTTTACAACTTTTCTTGACACCTTTACGGGACCCTGAATAGTAGAGCCACTTGTAACGGATAGTTGTTGACGTAGTTTTGCTCTTTGATAATGATGCAAAAACTGTGTAAAACTACTCTTGTAGGCTCCTCTTAGAGTCGGGCAGAGGCAAGCTTAATATTACAATGAAATGTGGATATATACCTACTTACATCTACATTTCGCCAGTTATATGGGGGCGAGCCTATTGCCGTCAACCGGGAATAATTATAGCTCCGGGCTGCTGAGAAATTCTTGATGAGAAAAAACTCTAGCAGTTTGCCCAACATTGGAGTCGAACCCAGGACCTAATGCTCAGCTATAATGTGCGACTATTAGACCAAAGAGACAGTAACATTCACAAGAATCTTATTCATATGAAAACTTTTTATTCTTCTATAGTACCTAAGAGGCCGCCTCCACGAGCGAGAGAATCGCGGCAATTCAACGTATTTCTATACGAAAACATCGCCACGATTCTCTCGCTCGTGGAGACGCCCCAAAAGAGAGTGTATAGAAAAACGTGGCAAGGACGATAATATCGTCGCGATTCTCTCGCTCGTGGAGACGCACAGAGGAGTATTTGACTTAAAAAGTCGATCAAAATTATTTTGTGATAATTATAGATTGGATATAAAATAAAAAGTGGTTTAAGATGATAATTTTGTATTTAAGACACCAGACACATGTACAATTTATATAAAAGTAGAGAATGGTTGACTGGTAATGAATTCCTTGTTGCATAAGTCCGCCTATGTACCACTACTGTACATGAAGTTTAAATAAACAGTTTTTACATAAAAATCTTCTAGTCAGGATCACCTTCACTATATCCATCGTCCTCCTCTTTGTCAAACTCTGTAGACGAGACGTACGATGTCTCCGGGAGCAAGAGTTCCAATGATTCAACGGAAAATGGCTTACTTTTTTTTCGTTGCCTTTTCCTGGTACTGCTCAAAAAAGGATCCAAAATTAGCAGAAGTCTGTTTAGCACATCTTTGTGTTGTTTGTCGTTTGTCTTTCTGGAATAATTCTGCCTATACATGCGGAAGTGTTTGTTTCTGGTGAGGTTTCTGGCCTCAGCCGCCTCTTCCGACAACTGGCCAATAGGCAGAATTGCGTGATCAATTACTGTGGCCCTATGTCTAAAATGTTGTGCATTGTAGGCGACATGGGGTGCCACTCATGCAAATCTACATATATCTTTGCAGTTTGGTCAGCAAAGTTTTCAAATTTCTGCGTATCAATTTTGAGCCCACTTGACAAAGTCTCCAATATGACACTGCATTTTTTTAATTAAATTGATGTCAATCCCAGTAATGCGGGAAGAATTTTCGGGATTTGAGAAAAACCTCCTTGAAGTGTTCCCATCATTGGTGTTCCCAAACTCTGCCTTCGGAATATCCACTAGCAGCCCCATTTCCTCTTTAAAGGCCTCTTGAATTTTCTTCTTCCTTTCTGCTACTATATTTGTATGTTCTTGAGTTCTTGCCTGCCATTTTTTTTTTATTATTTTAAGACGATTTTCTAAAAACTCAAACTTTTGGTCATTTTTTCTGTCTGAAGATTCTTGTATGACTCCATAGAGTGATTTTCTGGTCATCTCTATCGACGTCATTGGAGATTCTGGAATAGAAAAATAAAAATAAAACACTGTTTAATGGAAGCTGATTTCGACTAATTTTGTAGAAAATAAAAATAAAAAAATGGCGTGAATATGCGGGACATTTTTCTTTAAAATCCTTATCTAGAATAATGAAACTATATGTTACATCCAAAATCATAAGTTAACTCGGCTTAACTCATAAACAAAAACACCTTTAATTACAGAGTTTACTAAAAAAAAGTTGCATTTTTTATGTAGTACATTTAAGGTGCAAAATGTTACTTAAATAAAGTGTAAAACCAAAATAAATATGCTTTTATAAAGTAACGACATACCTTCTTCCAAAATATCCATAATGGTTATCACACAATTTCACCAAACACAGATTAAATGCAATTTAAAGATCACGTTTTAACTGTAGGTAGTGCCGAGAACAAAGACATACGATTCACGCAAGGACTGAGTTCCGACTGCTGCTACGGTTGGTGGAGAGGCGGTGTATGGCCAAATTGGCCGTTAAGTGACGTAATAGCTATTGGGCTCTCACGATACAATAGTTGTAAAGCAATATAACAAATTTCGACTTTTCGACTTTTGATCGGGTTTTTAGATGAAATACTCGTCTGTGAGACGGCCCAAAAGAGAGTGTATAGAAAAACGTGGCAAGGACGATAACATCGTCGCGATTCTCTCGCTCGTGGAGACGGCCCAAAAGAGAGTGTATAGAAAAACGTGGCAAGGACGATAATATCGTCGCGATTCTCTCGCTCGTGGAGACGGCCCAAAAGAGAGTGTATAGAAAAACGTGGCAAGGACGATAATATCGTCGCGATTCTCTCGCTCGTGGAGACGGCCCAAAAGAGAGTGTATAGAAAAACGTGGCAAGGACGATAATATCGTCGCGATTCTCTCGCTCGTGGAGACGGCCCAAAAGAGAGTGTATAGAAAAACGTGGCAAGGACGATAACATCGTCGCGATTCTCTCGCTCGTGGAGACGGCCCAAAAGAGAGTGTATAGAAAAACGTGGCAAGGACGATAATATCGTCGCGATTCTCTCGCTCGTGGAGACGGCCCAAAAGAGAGTGTATAGAAAAACGTGGCAAGGACGATAACATCGTCGCGATTCTCTCGCTCGTGGAGACGGCCCAAAAGAGAGTGTATAGAAAAACGTGGCAAGGACGATAACATCGTCGCGATTCTCTCGCTCGTGGAGACGGCCCAAAAGAGAGTGTATAGAAAAACGTGGCAAGGACGATAATATCGCCGCGATTCTCTTGCTCGTGGAGGCAACCCCTTAGTAGTTACTAGTTTATAAATTCAAAAAGATCTTAATTGCTATATTTTGTCTAGTGGCGTTGTCTTTGTAAGTGCAACGTAATTACTTTGTGTCCCCTCAGGCTAGAGCGCGGTCTTCAAGACCTGTGTCTAGAGGGGCCTGTCCAAAGTGAAAGTTCAACCGTTGAACGTCAAGACAAAAAATAGGAACTTGTTTTTAGACTTACAGTCTAGACTAGAAAGACGTGCTATCACTAGATCTATACATGTATGAATGAAAAGTGTTTCTTAGCGAACGTAGATGGTATGTGACAAAGACCGAGACCTATCGTACTTTTGTTGGTCGCCGTGTTGTTTTTTCATCTATTGGTTGACGACTTGACGTCTATTGGTTGTTGCAAATTGTTCAATTGTTCCATCGTCTGCGCAGGCCTTTAACGTTCAAGAAAACGCGAATATAATAAATGACTTTCGATTAATTGCTTTAGAGTTGGAAATAAACATGCCTATGTCAAAACACGAGGTCAGTAAGGTTTATACATCACCGTTTAAGAGATTATTACCTAGTGTCTGAGGTCTTGTATGTGCAATATCTCGTTGCACGCACATCTTTAACTAGATATTGCGCATAGCATTCATAACTAGCACGGCTAGGATCTAAGTAAGATATAATAGCTCTGCAAATTTCACATCAACATAACACGAAAGAGACGGTGGATATGGTGATACATATTGTACACATATTGTACATTTCTAGAAAAGAGCAGTTTTTTTTTATTGTCTGTGAAATATTTCTAAGTGCGGGCGTGTTCGAAATGATGTGTGGTGCATCGATGTCACCCTTCCACCCATCCTAATATAATTATAATGCAATAAACTAACTTACTCTGTCTGGAAACTTTTCACCAGATTTAGGGCAGGAAGGGCCTCCAATACTTGATTTTTCTATACCTCAGAAAAAAATACATTCTTTGTGTCCATGACCACCACCGAGATACCACACGAGAAGTTGTCAGGTTAAGTCTATGTTACACCTTGTATACGTATTTTTTTCGTCTGTTCCAAAACAAAAATCCGCTTCCACTTTTTAATTGCCCCAGGGATCACACCTCCACGGCTGAATCTAGATGGGTCAGAGCCCATTCGTCCCCTAAGATTCGCACCCTGTGCCCACTCGTCCCCTGGAACTTTTGAGGGGCCCATTCGTCCCCTGAAGAATATTTATTTTTATTCATTCTTCTAATATAAGTACATGTATATGTGTATATTGCAGCTTGGTAGTCCTGGTACAGTCGCGCAGAAAAGGGTAAAATAAAAAATATAGTAATTCGGTAGATATCATGTTTATTTCAAATAAGATTAAGTTTAATAAAATGCCTCTAGGCTCTAGGCATTAAGTCAGTCTTCAAAATAATTAATCAACTTCTGGTTTCTTGTACATTTGTAAATATTTAGCAAAATATATGATAACTATAATATCTTTATGCAGTAAAATAAAACTGTGTAACTATTTAAATAAAATCCCAGTAATAACTGAATTTTAGATTAATTTACATCCAGTGTACAAACAAATAACCAAATATCAATACCAATATAACAAAAATAACAATTAATTGTTAGTACTTTGTACAGTCAATACAGTCAAAGAGATCTACAAAATAATGCAATATCACAATAACTTTGTATAAAAGTAATATAAAAAGTAAAATCAGTCTTTATCAACTATGTAAAACCAACATTTTTACTAACTACAAATACACATGCAAAATCACAATGTCCTAGAAACTAACAAAATACAACTTTTTTACAAAAATCAGCCTTGATTGACCATCATATAAATCAACATTAAATATAAAATATGCAAAAAAATAGTCACAACACATATATAGTCAGTCAGAACACATATCAACAGTAAATAATCACTTCTTATTTTTTTGTATATTTACCAACTACATACATGCAAAATCATAATAAATTAAATCTAAAAAATTATAACAGTACAAAAAAATACTAAAATCACAGTAATTATTGAAGACTAGATAAAACAACATATTTTTTTTTGTATATTAACCAACTACATGCAAAATCGTAATAAATTACATCTAATAAATTATAACTAGAAATACCTACATAAAAATTGGCTATAATCACCGTATTTTTTGTATATTTACCAACTACATGCAAAATCATAATAAGTTAAATCTAACAAACTATAACTACAATAACAAAAAATGACTAAAATCACAATAATTATTGAAGATTAAACAAATCAACATTATTTCAGTATAAAACTAATCTTATTACGAAAACAGAATTAATGTTAGAACGTTCATTATTTTTGTACATTAAAAGGGTGACAACGACACCACATTGAGCTAAAACGAAACACTTAGAATACAAGAACATAATAACATCCACTAATATAATAAAATTATAATTACGGAAAAAAAATTGCTTTGCTATACATATTTAGGAGTAAATAATTTAGTTTTGACTTTTTAGTCAAAATATGACTGTAGTATTCCACCATAAAGTGAATTACCATCAATAATAATACTAATCATATTCCAGGATTCAAATGAGATAATTCGACTCTTGTTTATTTTGTTAGGCGAACTTCATTTAATAAAAGACCAAAGACACATTGAACAGTCTCGTATTCGCAGTCACTTTCAAGAACCAATATGTCACCGAGGCAGCCATAACATACAAACAAAACACCTTATCTATTTTGTAACCCGTTTTTTTAACAAGCCATTCGAGAGACGAGAGACAATATTACATCATAAGCCTATCGTCAGGTTATATTATTATCATGACGGATTATCATTGATCATAGCTCTTTTTTCAATGATCTGTTATGATTTATTAAATTAATTCCGTTAATAAACTGTTCACAAGTGTACTATGTTAACCGTTTCTTATGTAAAATATAGCTAATTTTATCTCAGGGGACCAATAGGCACCTGAATAGGTGCCGAATCTTTAACTTATATTGTATATATATTAGAGGGGACGAATGGGTACCTTAAAAATAATATTTTTTGTTAAAATATTAATTGGTCCCCTACCAGGAGACCAATGGACACCTATATAGGGGCCGAATCCACAACTTTTATGCTGGGAGACGAATTTTAGGGGACGAATGGGCTCTGACCCATCTAGATTTATATTAATCCGGCCAGCGGATAGACCTGGGTTAGCCCAGGTCTATCCGCTGGCCGGATTAATATAAATCTACCCTAACCCCGACCCTAAGGTCATCATCATCCGCCTAGCCTTTTCCCAAGTTTTATTGGGGTCGGCTTCCAGTCTAACCGGATGCAGCTGAATACCAGTATTTTACATGGAGCGACTGCCTATCTAGCTACAGGAGCTCGTGGCTAAATAAAACAGCCGCTCGGGTCGATCTTTAGGTTAAGCCGTGCTTGCCTAGGTTGGTCTGTGGATGGGTGACCACTCATTACATACCGAGTTTCCTCCGTGCCTCGGAAAGCACGTTAAGCAGTTGGTGCCGGCTGTCATTTGTGATCTTTGACAGTCGTTACAGGTAGTCAGTGGCCCAAAAAGTCTGACAACCAGTCTTACCAAGGGGTATCGTATTACCCAGTACTAACTGGGTTGTGGAGGTCAGATAGGGTTAGGGTATGGATACTTTTTACCTCAGTAGTATTTTCCCGTTGGAAGTTATTCGACGTTCACTTGGGCGAAACCGGAGGCTTAAGCTAAAGTAGATATAATTATTATAAATTGAAGCACTCACCGTCTCAAATTTTCAGCTTGTGATGTGATGTACGGCATACAGCGGTCAGTTTTTCTGCGCGGGAGTCGGTCCAGCGTGCGTTCGTCATAGTTTTTACGTCAGCGCTCCGCCGTCGGCATTCCGGTCAAATTATACCGACCGTGTGTGACCATGAGTTTTGAGGTATTAAGGACATTTAAGGATTTACTCATCTGACTCCCCTTGGTACCGTGAGAGAGCTGATGGCTAAATAATTACCCTGCCAGGTTAAGCAACAGATCCCGAATTCCCAACTGAGGTCTGTGTTTGGGTGACCATCTATTCATACCAAGAACCCTCCGTGCCTTTTGATTCCGGGTGTCATATGTAGATTTTTGACAGTCCTTACGCCAGACAACCAATTTTATCAAGAGGTACTTGGACTTCTTCAGTTATCCAGCAATGTAAAACACAAAACAGAAAAGGAGGTTTTTAATTTGTCTTCTCGTTAAAAAGCTTTCTATTTACATTTACTACCGTAGTAGTAATTAATTTTGTAAAGTACCTACTTACATTCTGATAGATAATATAATCACTCGGCATTTTATATTAGCAGCTGCAATGTTCCAGCTGGCACTTAAGTTTTATAATATGTATACTTAATTCGAATAAATCAGGTTAGTTAAGTTAACTAAGTATGTAGTTTGGTACTATCTCTGTTAAAATGTCATGAACATTCGTTTAATTTCAGGGTTTTTGAGGGCAGAACCGGTCGAGGAGTAGACGGCGATCAAGACAAGTATTCATGCATTAATCAATCTTTAAAAAGCAATATCTATTATAAGATTTTTATAAAATACTAGCGGACGTCACGCGGTTTCACCCGCGTAGTTCCCGTTCCCGTGGGAGTACGGGGATAAAATATAGCATAGGTTACTCAGTAAAGACGTGGCTTTCTAATGGTGAAAGAATTATTGAAATCGGCGCAGTAGTTTTTCAGTTTATTCATTAACATTAAACATACACACACACAAAAATACGAATCTTTCCTCTTTATTATAATATTAGTGTAGATATTATGAAATCTGACTACACCACAGGCACAACCAACATGACTCACTCCAAAAGTCTCCACAGTCCTTCTTTCATGGCCACCATGCCTCGTTCCGTCCTCACTTTTTGTCGTCCATGGCAAATTCACTTAATTGTGTCTGCGACCCCATGACACTCCAGTCTCGCGGTAATTGTGGGCAGGCCTCGCAAGGGCTTCGCAAAAGCCTCGCAAATAGCCTTTTTGGCCTCTCCCCGAGGAACCACGGCTGTTCGGCTAATGGGGGCGAAATAGCCGCAGAATGTTTGACAATCGAACTTTTTGTTGGTACGTGTTTAATTGGTAAATAATTTTATAAAGTGAGTGTTATAGGAGTCTTGTGTTTTTGGGGAATATTGATGACAATGTTGTGTTGTGGAAAAGGATTTGTGAACTGGCTTACGTTGTGGGTTATTTGGTCGAAACTGGGCTATTTGATGCCTATACGGTCCCTTTTTGAACACCTGCAATATTTTCTGACGTTCAACAGATACTTAAGCGTTAAAATCATTAGACTTTACGTAATGACAAGATGCTTTCAAGTCCTCTTCATTTATCCTACTTTGCTAAGCCGAACAGAGCCAACAAAGATCATATCTTTTGCAAGCTAAGTTGACATTGCGTAATGTTGGTAGGTACATAAATATATTGAGTCCTTGATAAGGGCCGGTATTCGATTCTCAGGGGTTCTAAAAGTAATTACGTCCCGTCCTACAACTAACAACCCTTAGCTACGGTTCCAGTCAGTTACCCCCGGTAAATACGGTAATTGTCAGTGAGCGTGTAGTTATAGTAACGTAATAGTAAAAACAAACCATGTAACACGTCATACATCAACGGCTCGACGACGCGGCGCAGGCGCAGCTGCTACACTTGTGTGGAAACTTGCTAAAAGATCGTTAACTTTCAATAATATCCGTATTGAGTTAGATATGGATGTCATGGCTTCTGTCATTCATTGTTAAAACGTATTGCAAAAACTACTCAATGGTGTCGATTCTGTGGTGCACAAACTAAACTTAATTTAGGCTATTGCTATCTTTTTCTCTTTATTAAAACGAGAAAGAGACTGACGTAATCACGTAATGTAGAGCTGTCAAATTTAGTTGGAACTAATATTTCCATACAAATTAAGGGTGCACGTAAAAACATGACATCTCTAAGGGTGCGTAGGTACAGACTATATAACATAACATTGCTATATAACATGTTTCAGATAATGTGGACACTGAATGTTATAAATGTCAATGTCAATATCATAATGTGGACGTGTTATAAAACACAAGTTATATAATATGTTATATAGTCTGTACGCACCTTAACTTAGTTCATAGCTATAGCCGTCCTTTTCTCGCACTGCCTTTTAGTAAATGATAACAATAGCCTAAATTAAGTTTAGTTTGTGCACAACAGAATCGACACCAATAAATGTGTAAACTAAAACCATCGTGCAAACTCTTTTTTTAGGTAATTGATGACAAATAAGATTGCCTCACTCGTCGTTGTCTAGTGTCCACAAGCGCGACACTGAGCATAAGGTCCTGTGTTCGATTCCCTGGTCGGGCAAAGTGATATTTAGTTTTTCCTTTAGAAATTTCTTATTAACAGCCACGGAGTCTGGATTTGGGCCTGGTTGATGACAATAGTCTCTCCCCCTTTTACATAGGACCTAGGTAGGTGTACCAACAGGCGTGATGTTACGAGTATGTTATGTTTGATGACAAATAAATCTAACGAATGTGGTCTCTGTAATTAGGGTCGCTGTGATTTACTTGCATATTGAATTGATTTTCGGAGTGCGAATTTGTACCTTGTACAAATTGACCAATTGTACATGTCCATGTACATTGGTCCACCTAACTCTGGCAAAAACAGGCGTCATGTTATGTTATGTTAAATATGTACGGACATTGTTCAAAAACATCGTTCATTCATAGATAGATCGTCAAGGGCTTCCTCGCTAAAGGATACACCATCGACGTACTACCCGCCATAATATAAGTCATACCCTATCAATGCGCAATCAATACACGGCACGTTTACCATTGTCACCATACTTCACACCTCCTTTTAAGATCATCAGAGTCGGCGAATGGTACCTGTAGTGTAGACTGTACAGTCCACTGCACGTTGGTAGAAACATCTTGACCTCAAGCTGGCCTGACTTAGTAGGTATGGTATTTCAATAGAATAGGATAACTGTTTCTTCTCCTTTTCGTGTCAAATAAAAAATTAACGACCAGTAAATTTGTATGAGTACCTACCCGTATTCACAAACGCAAATGATCGACCAGTAAACTTCTATCAGTCTCAGTATTCACTAACACTTCGATTTCGAGAAGTCGTATGTCTATCTCGCTCGCTTGCGTAGTGCCAAAAATGATAGACATGCGACTTTACGAATCGTAGCATTTGTGAATACGGAGGCTGGACAGTATTGCCTCGTTATATTCTTGGTATTTCCGGGTGGTTGTGAAGGATGTAAAGGAGAGGAGGAGGAGGAGGAGGAGAGGAGCTCGTGGCTAAATAATAACAGCCGCTCGGGTCGATCGTTAGGTTAAGCCGTGCTTGCCTAGGTTGGTCTGTGGATGGGTGACCACCCATTATATACCGAGTTTCCTCCGTGCCTCGCTGTTGGTCCCGGCTGTCATTTGTAGATCTTTGGCAGTCGTTAGGTAGTCAGAGGCCCAAAAAGTCTGACAACCAGTCTTACCAAGGGGTATCGTATTACCCGGTACTAACTGGATTGTGGAGGTCAGATAGGCAGTCGCTCCATGTAGAATACTGGTATTCAGCTGCATCCGGTGAAACTGGAAGCCGACCCCAACATAGTTGGGAAAAGGCTAGGCAGATGATGTGAAGGATGTAAAGAAGATGAAGTTTGTACAGGCCTCCTCTCTATGAGAGGAAATGGTGTATAATCTACCAAACCACAACCAGTGCGGGTTGGTAGATGTCACATGTATTCGTTCACCGTTTTGAGAGCAGCGGTGTGGTGATGAAATAAATTAAACGCACCCGTCTGGGTTCGAAACCGTAACCTTACCACTGGGCCACCGCCGCTCTCGAAGAAGAAGGAGAAATGGGAGGGTCTGTGATAGTTGGCCAGATATACTGGTTTAGTTACCACTGAAGTGCAGTTTTCTGTACCCCGTCGGCTTAGTCAAAGTAACATTAATATTCGTCCGGTATGTGTCTTCCTGTGGAACAATTGGGCGATATTTGCATTTGGCGTGAATCGCAGAACGCCTCGCCTGTCTGCGTGTGCGCACCGCCGCCATATCTGACGTTTTAATTACGATTCTGTGGTGTACGCGGGTGCTGTGCGGTCGAAGTGGGAGCGATTTTGTAGATTGAATTGAAGGTGCATTAGACTGGCATACTTCAATTCAAATACCACCACCTACCTACCACCTACCTATATCCTACCTCCCAACCCCCTACCTACCTATATTACCTATATCTGTGTGTAATAAATAAATACAGTGAAAATAAAATCTAGGTTCAATATGCCAAAACCTATTCAGAGATCATCACAGTCTATGAAATAAGGTAAAAATAATTAAATCCATTTAAAAATGCAGCGCTTTTTTGTTTTGATTTTTATTTTTATTTATTTTGTCTAGTAACTTGATAATGTAGTTACTAAACAGCTCGGCTTCTAAATTACTCATTTACGAGCTGCAAAACAGTATTATAAAAGCTTCTTTTTGGTACAGCTATTGGTCTTATTTATTTGGAAACTCTTCTAAAGCTACTATAGAATTACAAGCATTTAGTCAAACAATCTGTGAATGTGCTTTATAATTGAGTACTAGCTGTTGCCCGCGGCTTCGCCCGCGTAAAGTTCGGTAACTGTCCCACTGAATCATACTAAAGGGATAAATAGTGTCCTACATGTGAATCCAGGTTATAAACTATCGATGTGCCAAATTTCATAATCATCACAACCACCATCACTGTCACAACCACCATTATTATCACAATCACCATCACTATCAAAACCAACATCAATATCACAATCATTATCACAATCACCATCACTATTTCAGTCACCATCACCATCACAAACACCAACACAATCACCATCACAATCACAGTCACCATCAATATCACCATCATTATCACAATCACCATCACAATCACCATCACAATCACCATCACAATCACCATCACAATCACCATCACAATCACCATCATAATCACCATCACAATCACCATCACCATCACAATCACTATCAAAATCACCATCACAATCACAATCACCATAACAATCACCATCATCGTTATCTCAATCATTATCACAATCGCCATCACAATCGCCATCACAATCACCATCACAATCACCATCATAATCACCATCACAATCACCATCACCATCACAATCACTATCAAAATCACCATCACAATCACAATCACCATAACAATCACCATCATCGTTATCTCAATCATTATCACAATCGCCATCACAATCGCCATCACAATCACCATCACAATCACCATCATCACAATCATTCACTATCACAATCACACTATCACAATCACCATCACCATCACAATCACCATCACAATCACCATCACCATCACAATCACTATCAAAATCACCATCACAATCACAATCACCATAACAATCACCATCATCGTTATCTCAATCATTATCACAATCGCCATCACAATCGCCATCACAATCACCATCACAATCACCATCATAATCACCATCACAATCACCATGACCATCACAATCACTATCAAAATCACCATCACAATCACAATCACCATAACAATCACCATCATCGTTATCTCAATCATTATCACAATCGCCATCTTAATCGCCATCACAATCACCATCACAATCACCATCACGATCACCATCACGATCGCCATCACAATCACCATCACAATCACCATCATCACAATCATTCACTATCACAATCACACTATCACAATCACCATCACCATCACAATCACCATCACAATCACCATCACAATCACCATCATCGTTATCTCAATCATTATCACAATCGCCATCACAATCGCCATCACAATCACCATCACAATCACCATCATAATCACCATCACAATCACCATCACCATCACAATCACTATCAAAATCACCATCACAATCACAATCACCATAACAATCACCATCATCGTTATCTCAATCATTATCACAATCGCCATCACAATCGCCATCACAATCACCATCACAATCACCATCATAATCACCATCACAATCACCATCACCATCATAATCACTATCAAAATCACCATCACAATCACAATCACCATAACAATCACCATCATCGTTATCTCAATCATTATCACAATCGCCATCACAATCGCCATCACAATCGCCATCACAATCACCATCACAATCACCATCATAATCACCATCACAATCACCATCACCATCACAATCACTATCAAAATCACCATCACAATCACAATCACCATAACAATCACCATCATCGTTATCTCAATCATTATCACAATCGCCATCACAATCGCCATCACAATCACCATCACAATCACCATCATCACAATCATTCACTATCACAATCACACTATCACAATCACCATCACCATCACAATCACCATCACAATCACCATCACAATCACCATCACGATCACCATCACGATCGCCATCACAATCACCATCACAATCACCATCATCACAATCATTCACTATCACAATCACACTATCACAATCACCATCACCATCACAATCACCATCACAATCACCATCACAATCACCATCATCGTTATCTCAATCATTATCACAATCGCCATCACAATCGCCATCACAATCACCATCACAATCACCATCATCACAATCATTCACTATCACAATCACACTATCACAATCACCATCACCATCACAATCACCATCACAATCACCATCACAATCACCATCACCATCACAATCACTATCAAAATCACCATCACAATCACAATCACCATAACAATCACCATCATCGTTATCTCAATCATTATCACAATCGCCATCACAATCGCCATCACAATCACCATCACAATCACCATCATAATCACCATCACAATCACCATCACCATCACAATCACTATCAAAATCACCATCACAATCACAATCACCATAACAATCACCATCATCGTTATCTCAATCATTATCACAATCGCCATCACGATCACCATCACGATCGCCATCACAATCACCATCACAATCACCATCATCACAATCATTCACTATCACAATCACACTATCACAATCACCATCACCATCACAATCACCATCACAAGCACTATCACAATCACACTATCACAATCACCATCACCATCACAATCACCATCACAATCGCCATCACAATCACCATCACAATCACCATCATAATCACCATCACAATCACCATCACCATCACAATCACTATCAAAATCACCATCACAATCACAATCACCATAACAATCACCATCATCGTTATCTCAATCATTATCACAATCGCCATCACAATCGCCATCACAATCACCATCACAATCACCATCATAATCACCATCACAATCACCATCACCATCACAATCACTATCAAAATCACCATCACAATCACAATCACCATAACAATCACCATCATCGTTATCTCAATCATTATCACAATCGCCATCACAATCGCCATCACAATCGCCATCACAATCACCATCACAATCACCATCATAATCACCATCACAATCACCATCACCATCACAATCACTATCAAAATCACCATCACAATCACAATCACCATAACAATCACCATCATCGTTATCTCAATCATTATCACAATCGCCATCACAATCGCCATCACAATCACCATCACAATCACCATCATCACAATCATTCACTATCACAATCACACTATCACAATCACCATCACCATCACAATCACCATCACAATCACCATCACAATCACCATCACGATCACCATCACGATCGCCATCACAATCACCATCACAATCACCATCATCACAATCATTCACTATCACAATCACACTATCACAATCACCATCACCATCACAATCACCATCACAATCACCATCACAATCACCATCATCGTTATCTCAATCATTATCACAATCGCCATCACAATCGCCATCACAATCACCATCACAATCACCATCATCACAATCATTCACTATCACAATCACACTATCACAATCACCATCACCATCACAATCACCATCACAATCACCATCACAATCACCATCACCATCACAATCACTATCAAAATCACCATCACAATCACAATCACCATAACAATCACCATCATCGTTATCTCAATCATTATCACAATCGCCATCACAATCGCCATCACAATCACCATCACAATCACCATCATAATCACCATCACAATCACCATCACCATCACAATCACTATCAAAATCACCATCACAATCACAATCACCATAACAATCACCATCATCGTTATCTCAATCATTATCACAATCGCCATCACGATCACCATCACGATCGCCATCACAATCACCATCACAATCACCATCATCACAATCATTCACTATCACAATCACACTATCACAATCACCATCACCATCACAATCACCATCACAAGCACCATCACAATCACCATCACGATCACCATCACGATCACCATCACGATCACCATCACAATCACCATCAATGTTGAATGATCACAACCGTTTCAAGGTTCCATCTATCTCTATACCAAAATTCATTTAGTAGGGATATACGATACACAACTGCACTCTGCGTTTCCACCCGTATAATTCCGGGATCGGGATCGGGATCTGGATAAAAAGTACCCTATGTCCTTTCCCAAGGTTCCATCTATCTCTATACCAAAATTCATCAAAATCGGTTCAGCGGTTTAGGCGTGAAAAGGTAACAGACAGACAGAAAGAGAAATTTGTTTTTCTTTACATAGTTTAACATACCTAATACGTAATCCCCGAAAGATAAGAAGGAGGTGTACACCCACATTTCGCCAGTTATATTAAAGTCCCATGTTATCCGGGGGGTGCATATTGCTACTGACTTGAAAAACCGGTTTAGGCGCATTAGGGCTAATTCTCATTTTGGCAACAATAAAGTTTTGCCCGGCCCTGAAACCAAACTTAGAACGTAATGCTCAACAGTCGCGCCTGCGACTTAGTATTATAGAAATTCTATAAACGTGACACATAGGAAGGAATTCCTTAAAATTTGCCTGAAAAACGCTCCTCGCTCTCAGTGAACCCGTACCCCTCACCCCACAGTCCACGCATGCGTCCTTAATTAGGCATTCCCTCGGCGTCCGGCCGGCGTACGCGCACCGCTCAGGCGGCGCCTTTGACACGCCGTCGCGCCATCCCGCTCACACAATGCAACTATTCATGACGGCCTACCAACGTAAACTGACCTCCTTGACTCTTTCAATATCAAACAGTTGATCTAAGTGGCAAAGATCTGGATATATTGGATGAGATATCCGAGAAAGATACTGAGACTGTTAATGGATTGAAGACTTTGTGATTTTAAAGTTAAGGTTGGGAGTATGTTGTGGAGTTTTAAAGTATCAAAGGTGTTATTGGAGTGATGTAATGAAGGGGCCTAATTGTGTATTCTACTTGGGACGCCGCTATACTGAAAGATAAAGGCACGAGCGGAAAGGATAGCTCTGTCTCTTTCACTCCTCACTTCAGTATCTTGACATGAAACTTGAAATTTAAGTCTTTATTAATTTAATTAACGATATCTTTGAAACAAACTTTAAATGCGACGTTAATTGAAAAGTCAATCAGCAACAGCAATTAGTGAGCTGACTGATATTTTTGAATAAAGTCTAATGGATTTTTAATCGCAAAAAAACACTCCACTTCCGCGCTATCTGTCACACATTGTTTATCGCTTGTTTACATACATAAGCGCTATCTGTCACACTTGTACTACGCGCACCCGCCTCCCAAAAAACTGCATTAAAAACCGTCTAAAACTGTCTCCTCTAGAGCTTATACCTCTGTGTTCAATTCGTTACTAAATTCCTCAATAATAAAATCGAACATCGCAACACTACTCCATAGACAATTTGCCGAAAAAAAAAAAAAACTTTCATTTGACAGACGGTGAACACTCGAATTTCCCTTCGCAGCAAATGTCGTGATAACTCTGGTATTTTTAATGGTAGCTGATACTATTATATATCAAAATTATCCTTGTGAACCGTGCTTTATTATTTTGTCAACGTAAATTCGTTTTGGAATCTCGAAGATGCAATATTTCGCCCGTGAAAAGGTAGTTATTATATGTACCTATAGTGATTGTGTTGTGTGAAGAAATACGTGATTTAGTGACTAAAACGTGTGTGAAATGGGAAAAACAGTGCTTAATTAGTGAGGTGATTAGATTGTTCAACTATCAACACCAAAAAACATGTGGGTTTGTGTGTTTTTTCATCCAACACCAGCTGGCAAAAATTAGTTCCCAGATGTAAACAAACAGTGAGTATCTAGTTTCATAAGTATATTTAGATATGATGCTATTGAGCTATAAATGAGATTGTGGTCTTGTTGGAAAGGAAATATAGTCTAGTTTATTTCTTTAATGTTAAAATGGATAAAAAACTAAGAGAAAACTGATATTTCTAGCGAAATATCAGTTTTTGTAACTATTTTTTGCTATACATTATGACTTGGAGTATATAATTAAAGTATTTCATTTTGATTTCTAGATAAGTAGATTCCTTATCTAATCAGCTTGACAACAGTATTTTTGAAATTGCTCTAGGACTTGTAGTTTTTGAGCTACAGGTGTTTTTATCGGATCGGGCAGAAAATGTTTTGAAAACTTGCAAAAATTTTTGCATGTTAGCTTTTCGGGTGTGCAATTCCGCGCGTTTAGCGTCGGAGAGGTAGCCCGAAAAGTACCTAATTGAACAAAGTACGTAATTAAATTAATTGGATATCATAAAAGACAGACATTTTTATACTCATCTAATTTGCAGCTTCAAGAGACCGCACATCAAAATCACTTTGACCTTGAGCTGCTCTAGCGTAGTACGGAGTTTCAATAGAATAAGAGGCCAGCTTATACTGGTTTATTTACCACTGCCGTGCGGCAAACTAAAATAATAAAAACAAATCCAATGGCAGGTTCTATTAGGTCCACTTTTCCATAAAACATGAACCATTAGTCAATTTCACGGCATACGCGAATTAAATTCAATATAAGGACACCATCGCAGTAGGTGGGCACGTAATGATCTGTTGTCGGTGAATAAATTACTATAATGAACGACTCAGGCTATAGACCATAGACGGCCATTTTTTTTTAAATAAAAATTGCTGTCTATAAAAGACAGACTTGTCCCAGATGATATTTGTCACAATTTTCTCAAGATGTCTTTGTTTTCAACAAAACTAGAAAGAATTGTGCAAGGATCATAGCAGGTGGCGTCCTGGTGGTTTCTGCTAATCCTCATGGTATAAGGTTTACACAGTCACATATGTATGTATGCAGAAGAAAGGATTTTTGGGGAAAGTTGTTTATGCGACGTCAAATTATGTTTTCTCATTATAGAGCTCAAAGGTTTTTTGGGAAAACTTGTCATTAGACACATTTTATAATAGCTGTATAAAAGCTTTTAACACCACCATTGTCCGAGCATGAACTGATCTAATCCTCTGTCTGTGAACTCTCACCAAGTCACCAGCAGCATATAATAGTATGTAGCTTACATCAAAAGCATGTACCCACAACGTAGTAACGTCGAAGCTCTGTAATAAAATTTTAGAACCTCTCAATTACCAACACTTTTATTGCAGCAATTTCGTAAAATAAAATCCAACCTCATGGGCAGATACACTTAATTTTATACGTTCTTCATTGTTCTTCCTATCCCGCTCCCTCCCGATTCAAAGACAGAGACGGTTAAAATTACTCCCACTGATTGCAGTGAGCCGTACACGAATTAGGCCCTTTTCGTTTTTTTCTTTTCATCTTAATGCCCTGTTCATGCGTTCAGACCTTTTATCGGAACATATGCATGTTTCTGAACGCACCGGCCGACCGGTTTCGTTCCTTTGCCTTTGAATTGAAACGCCGCACCGCGTTCGAAATTTGAATCAGTCTGCGCTGAGCTAGAGACGGGGAAGGACGCGCGCTTGTTTTTAAATAAAATAAAATATGTTTACGATTGAACAGTGTTTACCAACAGTGATTTTGTGACTGAGTTAGTTGAATATGACATGATATACTAGTGCGATTTATTATTTGTGAATTAGATACTATGGCTCGGATTTTTTGTTTTCTCCTGCTTGTGTGGCTGGTGTCTGCTGACCAGGAAGAGGTCGAAGGTGGCAAGTGCGAGCGGATCAAGCTGCCACTATGCCAGGATTTGGGATACAATTGGACTGCCATGCCCAACCTGATGGGACACAAAGATCAGAAGGAGGCTGAGGAAGCGGTAAGAAAAACTTTTGATAAACAAGACTTTACTGTAGAAACAAATCTTAAAAAGACTAAGACCAATGCCAATGAAGTTTTATGAAATATAAAACGTGCTAATTAGTTTTTGAACAAAAATATCACAAAAGTGAAATAACAGCGGCCGTATTAAACTTTGATGATAAGCATAAAGTTAAAGAGGCAATAATCGTAACGCAATTTCCTGCGAACTCTTCTTTGAAATCATTAAATTTTACAATTGCCATTGGAACTTGAAACAAAAAGATAATTGAGAGTGCGAAGAAAACATAGGTTGAAAGAATTAACGTTCTTGTCGTACAAAGTAGAGGGTTGGCCATGTATCAAGTTTTATGGCGTTCTGTATCATATGTTAGGGCCACCCCATTGTTATTAGTTGATTTACGATGGATGGTAGAATAGATTTTATGGTTTGTCAAACTGATATTGAACATGTAATGTGCGATGTTTCGGAGGGTCCTATTGTTGACTTTCGCTACAACATTGTCTACTGTATAAAGGGTGTTTTTCAAATTGATCGCCATTTCTACCCTTGTTTCACAGTTTCACACGAGTTTCTTTTATGATTGTTATTTCTTATTGTTATTCTTAGATTCTAATTTAAAATATTGTTCAGGAGTTGTTTACCATTTGAGAACCAAATGTGTTATCATTATCACGTTAAGATCATCAGCGGCTACCTCAATTGTTTCCTCTTTAGGAATTATGACATCAAGCAAAATAAAACTCGTAAAACTTGTAAACTTATAAAACTTCCGGTGATAATCTAATTCTTGTTCCATATAAAGTCTTCGCCATTGTTTACGCGATAAATCGTAAAGTGTGGGCGTCGAACGGAACGACAGACGTGAGCGATAAGGGGCTGCAAATAGCGGCCTCTTATCACGCGGCACATCAAAGGCTCGATCTTGTATCGCCGCCGCGCTAGTTGCGCAAACCGGCTCCGTTCGTACCGACCACAACACACCTGTTGAACCACATAAATCCACTGCAAAAAATCAACGATTGAAGTTTCTGTATTGAAGGCTTGATGCTGTGTGTGAAGTGCGCCCTCTCAACAGTAATCCCGCTTTCAAAGTTGTAAATATGCGATATTGCAAATTACACAGGATTAATAACGTTAGTATGGCCGCATTAAATCAATAAACACACTACCGGCACTTTCATACGTGTACTATCGCTGATAGTGATATCTTTACAGCGGCATAACGCAAGAGCAACCATTTATTTTTATTTATATCCCTTATCGAATCGGTGCTATCTTTGCCTTAAGTGCCGATGTGTATCGGTTAATGCCACCTTATCGGCGGCATCGCTTTAAACCGTACATATATCTGATATCTTTAGTTATATTTGAAATTTGCTAAGCCGATAGTGCAAGACGATTGCTGATGTTTTGTCATGACTAGTAGTATTTGTGACACCTACTACTCCAACCTTATAGGTAGTAAGTTCTTCGTTTTCATTGCTATCTGGCTATCTAGTCTCCGTTTCAACTTACCGCTTTTAAATTGTACGCTAATTAAGTGCCCTATTAGAATTCTAATTGGCAGTGATTATGTTCGATCCCAAGCCGATGGGCTCTTATGAATAATCATGTCGATTGCGATCACAGTTGATATCAGTCGAGGAATATTCGAAGAGTTTTACTATTATCTTAATTGATAAATTCTTTTGATCATTGGAATCAAGAGTTGTATGTAAGGCGAGCTTTTCATTCCAATTAGTACACTTTGCTGTTTTCATTTCGACATTTCTAGACAGTCACGTTTTATTATAGTTCCGTACTACATTTTCTCTGTAAATTGCTCGACCTGCGACAGGCAACTCACAATCGCGCACGGAATCTCCTCCCACGTGCTTTTTTTATCTTTGACAAAATGATCTCAGTTTTGTCGTTATTTAGGTTGAGAATAACGTGCTCGTTCGACATAAAGAAGTGTAACGTCTTTCCAGAATTTAGTGAGTCTAACACAACTTCATCTATATCTCGGCTAAAATCTTGGAGCTGTGGAAGTGGGCCGGTCCATTCACGAGGAGCTCGATCTGATGTGGCCGCGCCGGCGCCGGCCGTTCACCTTTAGATTGGGCAATTAAAGTCACATTTCTGGGACGATGATTTGTTACGTGTGTACTGTCTTGGCAACATAATTCCACAACACCGTTTGTTGAAAATTCGGTGCAGATATTTCGGTGCAGACATAAAACAACCTCATCCAAATGTACTCCCCAAACAATTTAACGTTTCACTTCAACAAAATAATACAATTTCCTCTATATTTTTTGTGGTTAAATTCTAAATCCCGTACAAACAGTCGTCCAAGGCCAACAAAGAGCGGCTTTTAGCTCTGGAAGGTGGTAATGAGCCAATTTTAAGGCACCCACACCTTTACCTCTGGCTATTAACACTGTGTTAAACTAACAAACCGCAACTCTAAATACGAACATAACATGTAGAGTTTATGATGTACTGTTAATACCCCAAATGAAGAACCAGGTTGAGGTTACCAGAAATCTGTCTAAAAATGTTTGTTTGAAAGAACTAATTTAGGTTTCTGAAGCCTTTGAACGCGATTCATGCAATGCCTTTGTACTCAAACAAAGCTTGGAAACAAAGCGTTTCTTTTTTAAATATTCATAAACCTTTCTTTTATCTAACAATACTGTTTTAGAAGGCAATATTTCGCTTCTATTACCTATAACAATAAAGTATTTTAAAGTGCGATAAATGAGTTGCGCACACCTTGATAACCTATTTCCCTACATTGGTCGGCTTCTTTGTGGGTTGTGTTAAATTTACCCGTGTTTTTACCGGTGATTCGGCGCTCGCACCAGGTACAACTGTTAAGGTGTTATTGAGAAGTGCCCAGCGTTATTCTTTGAACCGGCACCCTATCATTAGCGCAGGTATGCGAGTATAATGTCGGATCATAAAAGGCCCGGTGTCTCACGGATGAAAGAAAGTTTTGATGCTGTTAAATCCTCTTTCGTTATTGTTGAGCTCGTTATTCGCGTCCGCCGCTTGCTTCAAACCAATTCTGATGGAAATCTTATCTGTTTCTTAATTATCTTTTTGCTTAAATCTTTTCTGTGTCATAATTCATATATTTGCTTACTATTACAAAGTTTCCTGTCGAATAAAAGTCACTGGACAAAAGCGTACAAGAGTTATAGCTAATTAATTCTGCAAAAACCTGATCCATTTTTTTCATGGTTATGTTATTTAGGAAATGCGAGTTTAAATCTTAATTTATACATCTGATGGAGCTCGGAATCATATTTATTGCTGCGCCGGACCTGTTTTTGAATAACTTAGCACTTTTTATAGTAAAAAAACGCAGCACTTTGTGCGGCCGCCTACCTGAGGTAATTAGGGGCGGCAATTTGTGAGCTCTCCGGTTCGTTTTTGCCGTTTTAAGTGCGCGAGCGCCGCGGGGCTTGTCTTCGGCAGTCGCAACTCTCAGCCTTGGACTCAAACTATTATATAGTGGAACAGAACTATAATTATAGGCCCTATGTGTGATGCAAAAAGTCATGATGGATGCCTTCTGGTACTACGAGCTTTCTTTAGTTGTTTATTTTCAAATCCGCTGTGTCAACTAAGTTCCTAAAGTTCATTTCGAGGTCTTTGCATTTCAAACTTGCTCTTGTTCTATAACCACATCCTATCCATTATCTCTTAAATGATGAAAATGATCTCATAAACAACAAAAAAGCGTTTTTATCGTTTTCTCTCTACATAAACGTTAATTATAATAATTTATAACAAAACTATTTAATCAAACCAATATCAAAAGCTGCCGCAAATTCAACGTTAATTATAATAATTTATAACAAAACTATTTAATCAAACCAATCTCAAAAGCTGCCGCGAATTCGTCACGCATACCAAAACCGATCAAAGGGCAGCCGTTTCTCATATTAATACCGAAGTACCGACAATTGCAGCTTTTAATTGTGCTTTAATTATACCGTTAACAATCACAAATTACTTGTAATAAAGTCGTAGTTAAGTGCGTCCCGGGAAGGAGGGCAGAGAGGGGAGGGTGGGGTACAGGCGCGGGCGGTGAGATCAAAGGCGATGCGCGGGCGCATTCGTTTCGTTTTATTGCATCGCTCGGTGCGTTCACCCGATGCGATCTTGATCCGTTCGATTCTCTATACCTACTCGATGGCGGATCGATGGCTGCCTTTTAATTGTAGATCGCTTTTGTTTTGTTTTTGTTTGCCGTTAATTGATGAGTTATGTTTTGGAATCTTATTATTTAGTTGCAATAAAAGGGCGCAGCTTTTATAGCGCTCTTTTGCGATTAAAAGTTTTAAAAAGCCTTTTGTGCGTATTCCTGCAGCGGAATGTTTCCTAAACATACCGTAGACCAATTTTCAAGTTAAAATAGACCAACTAACTTCCCAATGACGTTAACATTTCTTTTCATTCAGCACGAGGTCACCCAACGTGCAAAATTTCGTCGAACTTCCTTGTAAAGCTAGTCGTATCTCAGAAATGGCAGAGTCATCGCTAGAAGAGAGGTGGGAGTCGTATGGAATGCAGCCCAATTAGATAGATGCCGAGTCCCATCCGACGCGACCCGGGCCCCAGTCATTATGATATTGCCATGGATTAGACGAGGTATCCTGAGTGTATTAATCAGACAAGCTATTATTGATATGAGTTTGACCTTGTGGTAAATGAGACAACTCTCTCAACTCAGACAACGGACTAACTTGAATGACTTGCAAAAGTTTAGTGTTAGTGTCATCAATGGTATATTAATTATTAAGCAAGATGTCCTCACATTGAAGTAGCATAATTAGTAGTAGAACGACCGTCCGTATGCAACTCTATCGGCGACCGAGTGTCTACATTTAAAAAAAAAGTTTTTTTAGGTTCTTATTGGTCTGGGCCCGTGTGATTGGTTAATTGTATTTATTTATTAAAACTTTATGCACATAATTTACAAAGGCGGACTTAATGCCTTGGGCATTTTCTACCAGTCTACTTTAGAGTAATGCAGAGACAAAGGTAGACTGGTAGAAAATGCCCAAGATGTATGCAGTATGGCCCACTGGCCCACAATGAGGCACGCGTACCATGCAGCTATGACAATGTCAAAGGTTGATTATATTTATGACTATCTAGCATTCAGTAAGAAAATGAAGCTTGCTTGGTCTCATCTACACGCGTCCGGATAGTATTTCGAAGAGGCGCCGTCTACCTTGTGTTATCAATACTCCAGGTCCAGATATCTTTGTATGTAACGTTTAGTTAATGATCTACAGATATTGACGGCTCTGATTGATAAACTTTATCGTTGATGGCTGCGATCACTATCAGATATCATACATTCTGGGAGATTATTCGATAGAGTGTACTGGAGATATGTTTTTAGGTATTAACTTTGGACGCTGATATGGATCCTTTGAGTTATATTTTACTTTGGATTTTTTTAATGAAATCAAAGTTATTTCAATAAAAACTTTGTGGAATTGACAGGTAGATAATTAATGAAGACAAAAAATATATAGAGTCCATTTCGATAGCTACCGTATTATTTGATATTTAAACGATAGGTACCTATATTGTTCTCGTTTATATTTTTATTGAATTTAAATGCGATAATTTACTAGTCCAGAATCAATAAGTGGTGATTATGCTAATATTATGATGCGGTGCTTTTAATATGACAATCAATTTGATGTTAATCTTACTTGGTGACATTCTGAATAGCCATTCATTAGTGACCCGCCTACGCAACGTACATTTTATAAATCAGTAGGTATTCTTTTAATTTATTTATTTATATTTACTAGACGTTCTGTATACCTTTATCTCTTTAGTAACACTTTTATAAGAGTTGCTGGTAGGTACAGACTCGGAAGTTGTATCGGAAAGCTTCAATTCTCACCCGATTCGATGCATCGATATTATTGTATACAGAATCGAATGTGAATCGAATCACTAAGCACGGGTCAGTGCTCTGCCTTACAATGTAATCGATTAAAACAGTTAAAAAGGTCGGTGGTATTGGCGAGTATTTAATTCAAGCCGTACCTTTTAGAGGATGGCCGTCGAAACCGGCGCGCGCGCATAAATAACCATTAAAAACTGTTTATCTCTGCTCACGACAACGCCGCCTCGTTCTCTTGTCAATTACACTTCCACTGAGGACGCATACGTTAACTGCCAGTCCTGCCATACTGCCGGTCCGCCATACCAGTTGAATGGCTAAAACCTTTTTGTTTGGCGGCATCGAGTTTTACATGTGCTTAAAAATAAATGAACTATCAAATGAACACTAGAAATGCGACGGCACGCACGCAGTCTTTAATTTATTCGCTTTAGTTGTCAATTAACGAGAACTTGTGTCGGAATTAACATTTTATATCTTTTGGTTAGTTTACGTCTTATGTACCTACATCTACGTGGAACTTTATAGTTAATTATTTTATCTAAGTATAATAATATAAACTGATGATTATTTATGAAAGCAGATTAAAGAAAGATAAAACTTAAACATTTAAGTTACAAACATGTTCTATAACAACTTTTTCAATACACTTCCTCGAAAACTGGTCCATAACGCACTACGATTAGGTACAACATGCAATGTATTTCACACGCGTGCGCTTTTTTCCATTTTCCCGCACGTGTGCGGGAATGAAAATTGCCACAGATAACTATGTCCAAATTGGTTCAATGCCTATAGTCCGAGGTGAACGTTTTTTTTTAATTTCGGCAAAGCACTACGCGTCTTTACGGCATAAATATTTTTTGAATATTCAAATTGTGTTTATAAATAGAATATCATAAATAAACATGATTATTAAAAACGAATAGTTACTTCTAAACACAAATTAACATTTAGTTGTGTTCTGAATTCAAAAATATAAAATAAATCGATTTTTTTTATTAGGTTGTTTAACGGCTTCATACCTTTCCCTCTCCTTCAACCTGGCGAAAGCAGAGCGCGAAAAAAAAAAAGAAATTTAAAATCATAGTTTCTTAGTTCGTGACAAAAATACTTTTCGTTATTTTATTTTATTTCTTCAAAAGTGTATTGAAAAATGTCGTTTGATACACGTGGACATTTGTTATTGCAGTTCTCGGCTCAAAAACACCCTCGCCTACGGCTCGGGAGTTATAATTCCGCCTCGAATGCAATAACAAACTTTCTCCACTTGTATCAAAATGTACTATAAGGCTTACAACCGACCTTGTTGTGAAATCAAGTAACAATATAGCTCAATGGTAACAATATTAATATTTTCTAAAGGTTATAAATGTACAATAAAATGTAACAGATATTATTTTAGTTATTACTTATTACTATTACTTTTAAATAACTAGGTACTTGAAAGCTAGAATAATTACTGTTCTCCTTAAAAACTTCAGCTAATTTACAAAAGTTAGTTTCCATAGACAATACAACTTAATTATATGTGCCGGCTGAATGCGATATGCCAGTGACCGCTAGCTATGAAATAATGAGTGGAAAGCAATAGAAAGTCATTAGAGCAACCGTAATGGCTGCCGGTAATCGCGGCAAAAAGCAATAAATACAGACTGATTACTATCTCACTCCACGTATTTATAAGACCGTGAGATTTTTTATTATGACGATTGAAATTATCTGTGAATATTTTAAATTTAATCTCTTTTTTTGTAAGGTTTATACTTCGATTTAATGCTGTGCACAATATTTTTAATATAGACGTTACTGATTTGGCTATTGTTATTAAAATTAGTCGATCGTGTGGTGGAATTAGTTTAGTAGGTACTTACTTTGTTTTTATCAACATCTGGTCGGCTATAAATTATGTGATAACAATAGACGCGGTTAGGCGGAATTGCTTTTGTTTTATTGGCGTTCATTTCCTTATTGTCCTAATTAATAGGCCATTGTAGCGTCCGCCAGATGAACTATAACTTTTTAAACGTCAATTTCGTGACAGTTGACGGCTATCTTGAAAATATAGTGTTTATATTTCATTTTTTACGTGTTTTTTTCGTGAATTCACAAGTATTATTGGCAAAGGTATTTGGCAAGCTATCCCAGACGTTGTTTGAAAACAAATAAAGGATGTCTGTGTTCGCAATGTAGGTATGTTGGCATAAGACGATTTTATTTGAGGTCATAACTGTACGGTATTTTTGCGCAAATGGGAAACGATTGCTGTAAATATTTAAGTTTTGACGTTGATGTGTCATCGGTGCTATTTTTCATGGAATCATGGTTGTATAATGAGAGGTTTTCCTTTTGAGGTTTTAAAAAAAAACTTAGTTTCCAAGAACTCTATAGATGGCGTTGAACTTACTATGCCAAAGCCAAAACGCTTGAAAAAAAAAAACATTGTGTCACGTCACATACTCTCGTTGACTGACACTTTCATTTGCTTAACCTTCCGAATATAACTAACATTTCTCGCGCTTTGTTAAAATCAGTTTTTTTAGGTTCCGTTCCTTGCATTTTCATACTTACTCCTAGCGCCATCTAGCCAGCGACTAGGAAAGAGCTAAAAAGAAAATCCCTCATTGGGAAATGTGAAAGTTTTGTGAGCTTCTCTCGTTCTTGTTTCAGTTTTATTAAACAATTGCAGCACTAAGCTAGTATAATTATTGGCTGGGAATAAAACCCATATCATAATAATCCTTCTCTCTTCTCAGTGACTTTTCCTCGGTTTAATTCAAATATACACACAGGAGCAACCCAAGAATTATGTTATTAACTACTTACTTAAATAAAATATACTTTCTGATAAGCAACTCTCGTACAAGCTCAGCCTCAAGAAAGCTGTCAAGCGCACCTACTTAGACTACCTACTTACTTCATTCTTGACTAAAAAAGAACCAAGAATTTAAGAAGTAAATGTATCTCGAAAGCTTGTAGACAACCGTCTGCCCTAATTAGCTGTTATCAGCTGATAACTGCTGGCGCCATCCGGGTGTACCATTCACTATACGACTTTTATCCGACAACTATAAAATATTAATTGTCTAGGCACAGCTGCCGATTATTACTCGCTATTTGCTTACTAATTGCAGAGATCGAACACCTTGTGTACGAGCAAATAGATGGTGCAATTATCTTTATATAAATGTAATTGTTTTTTTTTTGTGGAAGTTATCTCATCGTAAAACTGTAATAGAAAGGTTAAATATGTCCGTTACAAATTGGATATGATGGTGTGTTGGTGTGTGTTGTTTGTGTTGTTTGGATGTGTGTGTGTGTGATTGGTGTGATTGTTGTTGGATTGTGTGTGTGTGCAAATTATACAAATGGCTTTCTGCTAATAGTTTTTACAGTGTTAGGGAGTTCCTGGAACATAAAATCGCATGATGACTGATTGTTTCGTTATGCATGTATTTGCACGCTTATATTATTAGGCAAAACATGTTTGTTCATAATAATAACATTACCATCTTTTATACCATGTTTTTAGCAAATAAATGATGATTATTATTATTATTATTACAAATACAGATTGAGGTGGTGTGAAAAGTGAAAGTGTTTAAGTATTTCAATAACAAATGATGTAACAAACAATTTTTTTTAAATCTATTAATTAAACAGAAAAGTAATTCAAACCATATTTTTGTAAAGGCTTCATTAATTTCCTAAATAAAAAGAATCATACTCAAGCATTAGCGGCAAACACAGATACAATATCTTGCTGTACATTAATCTGGTCCAGCATTTACCCTTTGCGTCTTGCGACTAATCTCCACATTTTCACAATTAGGTCGCGCCGTGCATAGCAAGCTTTATACTCGCAGAGATACGCTAATTATCTCCGTGATGGCCGCAATAAAAAGCTGGATGTGAAATATTTGGGTCTTGTAGCACTTTACTGCTGATTCCGTTGATTAAGAAACTTTTATTGTGTTGTAAAGGTAGACTGTAGGTAGGTTTAGTATTGTTATAATCGGTGAAAGCTTCGTCCAGAGTCTGAATGCTATTTGCACGTCTTGTGAACAATAATCGACTACAATGGGGTAGAATAAACTCATTGTAGATGGCGCGACCATCGCTAGGTCGCAATATGACCAATGAGTTCAAGCTATTTTGAAATATAAAATGACATAACCAGATTTTCAACCAATCGCTATGCTTGGAACTAGCTGACCTACTAGCGCCATTAGTTTCACAGTTACCACCCTCAATATGTTTATTTTACTAAAAATTTAATGTTTTTGGAAGGTAGTCGTCATCATCAGCCTACAGTCCAACCACTGCTTCTTAGGCCTTTACAATCATATCATGCGCTATTTAAGTCGATTCTTGGCAATCTTTGATTAGTTGGCCCATTATGATAGGCTGATATGAAGTAGAGCACACCTAAATTTTTAATTTTAAGAAAAACAGGGCATAAAGTTAATCTGCGTCAGGCTCCGTTGGATACAATGATCCACCGGCTTCATTTAAATTTAAATCTTTCGCTGGATATTACAGACAGCGCCATCTAGTGCCACACTAAGCAACGAGGCTTGACGTGTCGTAGATAGATATGAGCGCCGCGCCGGCGCGCCGCCGTCGCCGTGAGTTCATGTCGACGCGTCGTCGCCGAGAGCAGCGCGCAGCGCGCCGTCGCGACGAGTCGCATCTTGCTTTCTCGCTCGCACCCGCGGCCCGACCGCATAACAAGTGCTCATTTCGGAGACGCGGCGCGCGCGCGTCGGGCGGTGCGTTGTGCGGCGCGTCATGCGGCGCATTGCGCGTTTTCCCGATTACGGAGAGGCGGTGTAATCTGCGATATAATTTTTATGCGCGTGTGAAGCCGCGTGCATCACCGTGTTGACCGCGGCGGGCAACGCTGCATTTCAGCAAACGCGCGTGAAATCGCTTCTCCGTAAACGCTCTTTTTTTTTTCACTCATGGGAAATCTTAAAATGACTCCTCCTGCTCTGGGCGGAGCAGGAGGGAGTGTCAGACTTTTACTGACTAAAACCCTTCCATGTTCCTTCATCGCCCTTTGTGTTCCGGGGCCACGGTATCTCTTTCGAACAGTCCCGCAACCCCGGCAGGCATCGGTCCTTACGGACCCCTTCCTTTTTGCTGACTCTCTTTGAGGCGCGCGTGGAACACAAACGCGCCGTCGAAACGGCCTGTCGTCATGAGACGGACGGACGGCGAGCTAACCCATAGCCCACCGTCCACTGGCCCGCGCCCACGGACGCCCGGGGCGTCTCCCGTGCGGCGGCCGGAACGCTGTGAGGTTCTCTGCCTCTCACGTTCCGCCACCTCCTTCTCTAGCATTACTGCTTCGCAGAAGGAGGTGACGGCGTCCCATTCCGTCTCGCTCTGGACCATGGCTTGCACCAGGGCCGGACGCGAGAGGTCACCGCCGCCAATCGCCGCTTCGAGGACACGGCGGTGCTTCGCTCACGCGGGGCACACCTCCACCGTGTCCTCCGGTCGATCCTCACAATGAAAGCACCCGGGAGTTTCCTCCCGCCCGATTCGGTGCAGGAACCTCCCGAAACAACCGTGTCCGGTGAGGACCTGCGTCAGGCGGAAAGTGAGGACGCCGTGGCGTCTCTCAAGCCACTCCTCAAAGAGATGACTTATCGCCACTATTGTGGCGTGCCCTGCACGGGGTTGCGACAGTCGCTCTCTCCATGTCGCCTTGAGATCCCGTCGGAAGTCTGTCCGCTGAGCGACCGTCCGGTGGTGGTGGGTGGTGGTGGCGTAAACGCTCTCATATCATGTTTGAATTGAAAGCGAGCCGCGCCGCACAACGCACCGTGCGACGCGCCGCGTCTCCGCAATTGGTTAGCCTATTGTCGATATTGCTTCGCCATACTCGTCGCTCACGTCACGCAGTTGAGTCGAATATTTTACCCAGTAATCGTGTATTGTTAACGACAACTAAAATTTATGGTACCTACTACTTTAAATAGGTACTTATATTTTCTGTTTTATTTATTTTTATTTTTTTAATAGTTTTTAATAAATAGATAGTGCACTGATTAAAAAAACTCGGTTTCACTTCAATTCAAAATGCTGAAATGATTATTTTACAGTTAACGTGATTTAGAAGACTGTAAACTTTTTTTGGTACTTAACACCAATATGGTTTTCTTTGTTCTTTTTAAGAAATCTCTCTCTGATAAAAAAAAATCTAAGGCCCACGGCCGGCCACTCCACGCCGCCGCGACGCCGCCGCCGCCGTGGAAATTTTCAGGCCACGCCGCCGCCGCGGAATTGGCCATCGGCGCTCATATCTAGTCGTAGATACCAGATAGTTGATATACTACACAGATACTTTTTGTTGTAAATACCTACATACTTATTATACATATATGTTTATATTCCATGACTCGGAAACAAATGTCCATGCTCATCACACAAACATTTGTTCCTACCGGGATTCGAACCCGGGACCCTAAGAACGTAAGGCAGTCACTACCGCTGCGCCATTCGGGTCGTCAATTCGGGCCGTCAATTTGGGTCGTCTTCTCCATACCTATCCTATTGATCCTTCTCTTCTTCGAAGTCTGTCATTCGTCAAAGGAGTTTGTATGACAATGTCTAACAAAAGCCAGTTCTTCAGGCGGAAGGCATATATTCGTCACTTCCTAGACATTGGCAACGCTTCGGAAACTACTGAGGAGCTAGGCGTGTTTACGAGGCGTGTAAGGACTGTTACTGTGCGTTTACAAAGCGCGAATGACTTACATTTGGTATGCGTTTAATAATAGCTGTTTATTATGTAAGGAGAATAATTGTCTTAATTACTTATTATCTTTAATTTTAGATTAAGTTATTATAAGGTTTAAATTAAAAAAGTTTTGTGTAGAAAAGCCATGCTAAAAATATTAACACAGACTGATATACATGCCAAGATCTTCTTCCTATACGAACACACTGTTTTACATAGAATAAAGCAATAAAAATATAATTCTCACTACATAATCTACATTTACATAAATTCATAGTTAAGATGTCAACACGACACGATACATAAAATCTGCGGTGTGTACGTGACTTGTGCCTAACCTAAAAAAAAAGTTTAATCTGTCAGTTTGAAACATCATGGCCGACAATATCTGTCATCTGTCACAAAAAAAATGTAATAAAAACATGTGAAATATGGCGTGTAATGGGTTTGTCGTGAAATCTACGTGGGTTTCGAAGCTTTGAATCTAGACTAGAATGTAGGGCTGTGCCACAAAATGGCCTAGACGACGTTTTTAAAGGAGATAGTCTGACGTTAACTGATACATTAATTGTTTTATGTGTTGCGTGGTTCGCTTACTAATTACTTAGCTATAAACTCACTGGAGTACATATACCTGTCCAAGGACTTCTAATTATAATAGGTTAGATTATATTTTTGTATGTAACGTACCTAAGTGTGGACCTGACGTATCCCTTGGTCTCTGGATTTGTTGGATATTTTTTAAATTAATTATGAATGAATCCAATCTGTTTTCATTTAGAATGTTACTTCGTATAATTAATTCATAAACAATGACATCTCAAATGATTAAATTCGTTCTTATTCCTTCCCACTGATTTTTTCTAATGGCAACCCTATACATAACATTATACAGGCTGTTGACAAACTAATTCCCACAGCACTCATGACGTGCTAAGTGCGTACATACTGTATACCTACCTACAGTCCTACACCATCACATACGATACACCGCCATTTATTGCCGCTTTTAAATATTTTAGCACGCTACGTAAATAGTTTCAAAGTTGACATATTCTATGTAAATAGTATCGTATTTACATAGTTGAAATGGAGCAAATATTATGTGGGAAGCGGCGCCTTTGAGTAATAAAAGTAAATGGTATGCGTAAAAACTTTGTCGCTAGCAAATGGAAAATGTACGAGGAAAATGGATCTGTAATTTTAGGGTCGCGAGTGACAAAAAGCAATTTTTTTATTTGCGTAAATGTAACTGGCAATTTGCCTACTTCTAATATTGTTTCCTACTGAATTCTGAGAATCGATTGGATTAGAAGACTGTTGAAAGTAGCTTTTCCTAGTGTTATGATGCGATAAAATATCGTAAGGAAGCAGGCACGTTCTAAAATTACAACCAAAAACATAGACACGCGATATCCACCGACCAACACTGGCCACACGTGGTAGATTACAGCCCGCTTCCTTCATAGGGTGTTTTTGCTTGCTTTACTTATTGAAGTTACTGTAAAGAACCTTTAAAACAGCCATAAGGTCTGATCTGAGGTTCGTGGAGCACTTCCGACGTTTGGCCCCCAAACTGGAACGGACCGGGGCTGCCTTCAGGCGGCTCCTGCCCAACCTGGGGGGGCCAAACGCCTCCTGCCGGAGGCTCTACGCGGGAGTCGTGCGGTCTATGGCCCTTTACGGGGCCCCGGTGTCGGCGCGTTCATTGAGGCGACGAGCCGCCCACTATCTGAACGCGCCCCAAAAGGTGGTAGCCGTAAGGCTGGCCCGGGGCTACCGCACGATCTCCCGCGAGGCGGCGAGCCTCATTGCCGGATTGCCGCCATGGGATCTGTAGGCGATAGTCCTCGCGCGCCTACATGAATGGCGCGCGGAGGCGCTAAGCCGGGGGGAAACTCCGCTGCCGCGGCAAATTGTCGCTCAGCGGACAGACTTCCGGCGGGATCTCATGGCGACATGGAGAGAGCGACTGTCGCAACCCCGTGCAGGGCACGCCACAATTGTGGCGACAAGTCCCCTCTTTGAGGAGTGGCTTGAGAGACGCCACGGCGTCCTCACCTTCCGCCTGACGCAGGTCCTCACTGGACACGGTGTTTTCGGGAGGTTCCTGCACCGAATCGGGCGGGAGGAAACGCCCGGGTGTTTCCATTGCGAGGATCGACCGGAGGACACGGTGGAGCACACGGTGGAGGTGTGCCCCGCGTGGGCGGAGCACCGCCGTGTCCTTGAAGCGGCGATTGGCGGCGGCGCGGCGACCTCTCGCGTCCGGCCCTGGTGCAAGCCATGGTCCGGAGCGAGACAGAATGGGACGCCGTCACCTCCTTCTGCGAAGCAGTAATGCTAGAGAAGGAGGTGGCGGAACGTGAGAGGGAGAGAACCTCTCAACGTCCTGGCCGCCGCGGGAGACGCCCCGGGCGACGGGGGCCACCACCACGTGGCCCCCGGCCACCGTAGACGCGGGCCTGTGGACGGTGGGCTATGGGCTAGCTCGCCGTCCGTCCGTCTCATGACGACAGGCCGTGTCGACGGCGCGTTCGTGTACCACGCGCGGCTCAAAGAGTCAGCAAAAAGGAAGGGGTCCGTAAGGACCGATGACTGCAGGGGTTGCGGGACAGTTCGAAAGAGATACCGCGGCCCCGGAACACAAAGGGCGATGAAGGAACATGGATGGGTTTTAGTCAGTAAAAGTCTGACACTCGCTCCTGCTCCGCCCAGAGCGGGAGGAGTTATTTGATGATTTCCACAAACACAAACAAACATGTAACAAGTACAAACTTATTAAAGTTTGCACCAGTGATTCGTGCAGTAAGAATACATAATGATGTCTCTCGGCGTTTAGACATATTTTCTTGCTCTTTGGCGGAATTCCAGAGGATGACACTTAGTTTGTTGTCCACTGTGTAATTTGTGTATATATGACTACTTTTGTTAGCTTGGGTTTTACCTGTTAAAACAAATGTATGTGTTGAATAAATAAATAAATAACATGTTTAAGAAGCAAACGATAGAGCTTCAAAACTGCGTAAAAACTTTATGAATCCGTTACTAAATCTCCAGCAGATTTATGTCAATTGTTTAACTATTGTGTGTGTGTGTGTGTCTAATAATTAGTCGTGAGTAGGAAATCGATTATGAAGTAATATTACATCTCGATTAATATCTAATTTTTCTTTTGAATTGTGTAGTGGCGGTTTATTTAAAAATTGTTGGAAGTCGTTGCAGAAATACGAAATATTTTGAAAATGAATGCCACTTGTGCAATAAATAGATTTAATAATTGATTTAATTGTACGAAATTAATTGGTTCTACGGGACGGTTAAGTTCAAAATCGAATTTCCACATTCGATTTTGAACTTAACCATTATATTTATAAGGTTTAAAATCATTTGAAGAAATTGGACTGTTTGTGGTACATAACTTGATGTGCTGGCGATTGTAGCAATTACGGGCTGAAATTAAAATCGAAGAAAGCCAAGTTACTACCCTTTGTGAAGCTGTCGGCTTCCTCTGAGCCTAACATTCTCGGACATCACATAAAACTCTAAAACGTATTATTACCGCCATGATGGGGTCATCACTCCTTACAGAATTTCCTTTAATATCTTCATGAATTAACACGCATCAGAGAGCAACCGCAATCACGGTACGATTGTCTTCTGCGAGAAGCCGCCGCGACGAATCAGCCCATCTACAACCTTAGAACAACTTGGACAAGCGACTTCCAACTTTACTTCCCCAGAAACAAGGTGCTTGCTAACCGCAAAAAGACCTGATGGGCAACAATTTTATGGCGATCTACAGCGAAGGATTTTGAGCCTTAAAGAGGTACTTTTAAGGTTGATAAAAGTTGGTATAAAGCATGGTTAATGGATACCATCAGAGATAGTCACGACCGGCGTACGATTATTATGAATTAGCTACGCTTCAGTGGGGAACTGAACACCGACCGGCGCGGGCGCAGTACTCGGGCTTTTTGAAGACAACACAAGTAGTAATACTGGTATTGGCTCGTGAGTTGCGACTACTACAGACTTACTTTTCTTGAAACAGTGTAAACTTTTTTAGGTTTTGAAGAATGATCGATACCCACGGTGGTTCTGCCAAAAATTGACATAATCTGGTAGCAAAATTGAAATCACCTGTATATCCAATCGCTGTACTCAAGGCCATGGATTTGATTCCACGGTAACTGCTACAGTTATAGTCCCAAATCCACTAGCTTATGAAATGACCACGTTGTATGACACAGAATCCACTTACCTAAGCCGATCCGAAAGAACTTTATTTCCATTCAATAAAGGCGAAAGACCTCAAGCCCATTTCGCGTTTATAAGTTCGGTCACTCTCTTATTCGAATAATTGTAGAGCCCATAAAGTTTAAGCTCGTAACTAGCATTAGACTAAAAATGCTAAAAACATGCTCGCCTAAAAGATATATTTTACACATAGTTGCGAACGGGTGACACTTACTCTTACTGTGGTTAATGTCCCACACTTGATCCGAGGACATTCCGCTAATGTCTCCTGTTTCACCCGCCAGGTGTCGTGAGTGTCGCCTCTCGCCATCCTACACTTTGACATAATCTCATAAGTTATCTTGCTACATGGACTAACTGACGAGCTCGCTTCTAGTTTCTGAAAGCTAGATCTAGTTTCAGATCAGTTAGGCAAACATGTTCGTGATAGGCGAAGCCACCTTTGATATTTTTTTTGCTAGCCTGTTCTGAAGCATTTCTGGGCAAGGGCTTCACCCCATCTTCACCTTTTAACAAAGAAACAACAAAAAACCGGCCAAGTGCGAGTCGGTCTCTTCAGTCGGAATTTTTCAACTGTCTAGCTATCACGGCTAATGAGATACAGCCTGGTGACAGACAGACAGACGGACAGCGCAGTCTTAGTAATAGGGTCCCATTTTTACCTCTTTGGTACGGAACTCTAGGTTATATATTTAATGGGGATTTTACGTTCATGAATGAAAGCGTAGATACCTACTGCCCCCTGTATCGCTAAATATCACTATAAATGTTAATCTTATTCCTATGCATTTTCTATTCGCTTCAATGGTTCAGGTCTTTAGGTGATGAAGGGTACCGATTATCACATAATTCTGCTATAGTATCCGATATATTATTATGCGATATTAGGCTGTAGGTACTGACGTTACGGACGGTACAGTATGACCACTTTAAGTTAGCAGTTCAAGAAAGTGTTGTCACGAAAAAAAATTGATGTTGCTTGTCTGTTCTGTTCTGCCAGTTCTGTGTTTTCCCGCCTACGCAGATCAGTTGGTTGAAGTCTTCGATCAACAATTAGCAACTAATTGTTGATCGAAGGTTTCAACCTTCGATCAACAATTAGTGTACAGTCTACCAACGTCAAAAATATAACCTTGCAACTATTTACGCATTTACAAACAATTCGTTTCAGTGAGTTCTACTGTAAAAGACATTCGTTTTGCACGCTAGACGACTAACTAAGTTTCATGCTAACTTTACACGTGTGGTCTTGGAAGGATGAAGTTTCCTAAATCTGGATATTTTATATTTTAGGTGTTAGTTTTGAAGTTTTCTGACATTTGGCAACTAAATATGATTTACACCATGAGACAGTTTTTCTAGCTATTAAATCGCAAGTAGGTCCTCCTACGCATTTGACTAAAACAAAATAAATCACAAGTTAGAACAATCACTCGAGGCACTGACCTCTCCATATATCAGAGACAAAACACTGATTAACCGAAACAATAGTTTATCAAGCGTTCTTGGCTTGATTAGTTGAAAACCGAAACAATAAAAAGAACGAACGTCGCTCGTAAATCGGCGCGCGCGCACGCCTCTCTGGATCGACCGTACTGTTCACCAAGAAATTTACAGCAGAAAATCCATAGAACGAAAATTAGGAAAACTTTTCAGCTATTTACATTTGCACTTGGACTTTCTCATTCTTAAAATAAGTGTTAGGTACTGCTCAATTTAGAGCGTGATTGATAACTTAAGATTTTAACCCGCACGGATTTTGTTCACGTAACATAACTATAACTTTTGGAATCAACAAACAAACAACAACAAAAACAGCCCATAACGTCCACTGCTGGACATAAGCCTCTCCCATGATGGCAGGAATTTGCCGTAATCTCCACGCTTGGCAGGCGGGTTGGAGATCGCAGTGATGAAAGACTAACAGAAAACGCGGCTGGCCATTCTCTGGTCTACGGAGGCGAAAGGTGTTCTCTGCCTCAGACATTAGTCGCCTTCGCCTTATACGACACCCGTGAGTGTAATGGGTTGGTTCTATTCTACTCTACCGGATACCACACGGCTACTACTACTACTATGTACTTTTGGAATCGGTATAGCATAATTAGGCCCCAAAATTGTTAGGCCTAATTGCTCAAATCTTATTCTAATTGCGCAGTCAGACAACACAATCATTGGAATCGTTTTCTGCAATTTCTTAGGCTGAAAACGAAATTACAAGAACAGTAGACTGTTTTTAATATTATCTTTCATTTTGCTAAATACAGTAGCTGATTTATAGTAAGATATCACTTATCACTAATTGATTGACATCTGCCGATATGATCCATATTACAATTTAACGATAAATTTGGATTAAGATTAAGCAATCATCATCATACACGCACGGTATTGCACGCATTCTCCGGGCGTATACCATGTTTGACCACTAACTACTACAGGCTACAATCCCGCCACACTATTCCCAACCACTGTAACTCCTGAAAGTCAGAATCAACAACTACCACCAGAAAAGCGCCGAGACAATGAAGCTCGACGAAGTCCCAGAGAATGAATTTAACTGTCTTGGATCCCGCAACGAAATTAATCAGAAAAGTATAGCGGAGGAGTAGGAAAAAACCGTAATATCCACTTCCACACACTACAGGCTACAGGAGGAACCGGTCAATATCATAAAGTCACAATACTTCTGGTTCTGCTTATCCTTTTCCCAACTAGTTGAATACTGACCACGACAACCCAGTTAGCGCCATACGATACTACTTTGAGTCTCTTTCGCCCTGGCGATGGCGTTGATATCCATATTCAAGTTCAATGAGCTTCGCGGAGAACTTGGCCACAACGACAGCATTAGCAGTGGCGTCGAACAGATCCCTCAAACTGCTGGTGGAGTTGCACAAAGCGTATAGATCAGGAGGTAGGGACCAGTTGTCAGACTTCCAGGCTCTTACTAATCCAAGATTTAATTTATTTAGACTTAGTTAAAAATTCCCTTAACCTTCTGCTCCTACCTGTGTCGTGGTTTGGACGTAAACCGCCAATTAATCCATGATGGGGAACAGTGGGCGCTTTCACATGATTCAATCCCATGGCTTTATGGCGTCTGTGCCTCGAATATATCAGCCGCAGCCGGAAGTGTGGCTTGAACTAACTCAGCTGTGGAAAGTGGGACACTGGGATCGTAGAATAACATAGTTGTACTGGCTAGGATTGGTGAGTTGCGTTTACACTATGGGCGAGGCTGGGGCGTTGATGGAGAGCGATGGTTTGTTACCGATTTTGGTATGTCCTAGTTTTCGTAACATATTGGAAATGTCTCTTAACCAAGAACATGCCATATCTGGGATAGTCAAAAGTTGTCTTTTTTAAACTTTCACGATCAGAACACATTATAAAACACATGTAAACGGGTATTTATCGCTACCACGGCTTGTGCAATCCGGTCGAAACGTCGGGCTTATATTAAAGTCAAAAGTTATGCGAACTTCCATGCAATCTTTTATCCTCTTAAGATCCCTTCAACAGTTATTCAAAATCCTTCCGTGCGTAATTCATGCTTCTAGACCTACGTTGTTTGTCATTGAGTGAATTTATGTTTTATACTCGGTAGATAACTGTCATAATACGTTGTTTTGGCAACAGAAACATCCATTGCGTTTAACGGAACGACACCTGTCCGACTCATCGTTCAATCTAAGTATATCTTGCGTGGGAAACTAATCAGCCAATACATTCCGTCTACAATCTCCACAAATCAGCGTGGAATCAACATTAATTGGCGTATTTTTTACTAATTGATCGCAGAAATACAGCTTTAATTGGCCCATCTATACTCATTAATCAATATGGTTTATACCCTGGCTACCGGTTTACAAAAACTGACATAATGTACTGAAGAAATCAATTAAAGATTGAGCCAATAAACCAATTAGGATCAATAAATGACGGTTGAACCGGCTGGCTGCATCTGAGATAGGAGTCTCCGTACTCCGTATCTATGCAAAAACCTCGAACCGCTTGACGTACGGTAGTCCTAGTTTAGTTTATCTAAGAATAGACGAGAGTCGCTTCAGTTACTTATAAACTAGTCTAAATGATATATAAATGAAGATCTCTGAGTATGCCTGCAACTGGTTTTGAAATAGAGATGGATTGTGAAGAGCTGAAAAAGTAGGTACCAAGGAAATGCTCTACGGTAATTAGTAGTAGGTACCTACTTACCTATGGACCAAAATACTAAGAGCATTTTTCACTCTTAGTTGTGTCCAATTTTCTCTTTTGTTTTTTTAAAATAAATGTTTCATATCAACAGCATCATGTTTTCAGCCGTCCAATACAATAGATTTAGTTTGTGGGACTTGGAAAAAATATAGACATAGCGAACTGTTACTTATATGCACTAAAATTCTAACCAATATTTTTCATAATCGTACCCTAGGTACGGTCGGCATGTAAAAGCGATTGATTACAAAGGCGGGCTGTATTCGCTGGGTGCGCGCGCGCTGGTAGCGTACAATCAAAATAAACGTTAGTATAGCGTTGTTTTTATGACGGCGCGTCACTCTGCGCGCGCGTGTTTACGCGTCGGTGAACGCTTTGATGTTTACGCTGTAGGGCTGCGCCCGCCGCTGCGGCGGCGATGTAGGGTTCATGTTATTGTGGGTCAATATGAAACCGACTGTTTTTGAAAACTATTACTGAAATTAGGTCGCCTGTGGCCTTTTAATGAGGTTAAGCAATTGATGAGAATATTGAAAAAATGCTCTGTATACAATCACCTGTATAATTTTCTAATAATCTGTTTTGTGTACAGTGTGTTGTACAATAAAGAGAACCAAATCTAGAACTATAAACAAAAGCTTGCTAACTGACATAAAGTTCGATGATGGAACTTTATTTTTAGCGACTTTAAAAAGAAAGTTTTTTTTTTTATTTTGGCAATATCATCATCACAATAATGCTTTCTAGCTACACTCGTAATAATACAAGTCAAGCAGCTCATAGATACACTTAAGGCCCTTCTAACCCTAAAATTAGCAACTCTTTAGTGGTGGTTCAAATTTCGTTTGAAATACTGTTATAATTAAGTTCTAATCAGCTTGCACTAGAAAGCGGTTGTTACGTCAGTCACTGCGGCCGAATAGTGCGAAATGAGTGTTTTTTTGCGATTTTTGCGATTTACAAAAAATCTATTGATTGGACTAAAAAAATAAAACACATAAGACCTGCTTTATAGTTAGTTCAGTTAGTATGCAAAGTTTCATGATCTAATTTGAAGTACTTTTTGAATACCAGCGGTTTATTGTTCGATTTGGAGGTAACTTTGGATTTTTTTTTCTATCGAGAAAAGTTTATGGAATCCCGTTTTCGTCACACATATTACCTAGCATTAATCCTCAACTTTACCATATATTTATTTCAAAATGAATGCTGCAGTATTTTAGGCGTACGGAGGATCATGCTAAGCCATTTGAGGCATATAGGGCCCTTAACTTAACCTTATAATACTGACTCTCACAAACGCCCCAGCACGCGACAGCCCTGCGCGCGCTGCGTAGGGTTTTATCCACGCACGGCTAGATCAAAGGACCGGCACAGCTAATGAAGTGATAAACAGCAGTGGAACCATTACTCTGTATAAATAGATAAATAACTGTTATACATCGGAACACCCTGCCGGCTACTGTAGTCACTCAATCATTTCGGACGCCGCTGTTGGGGACAATCGTGGCTGATTGTCGTTGTTGGACACATGATGGGTGGTTTTTTTTTGTGTGATAATGATACGTTGATAACGTAACTTGTTAAGTTTCCATTATCATTTTAGTGACAATGTTTTGTTTTTTTTTTAAGCTCGTGTAACTATATACGATAACGCTACGTTAGAGTAGAGAAAACTTATATGTAATAGCTAAGCTAGTTTATGTGACTGTTCCTAAATTACCCTAGGCTGATAAAATTTTAGTTTTTCCTAAATTACTCTCTACAATTTATTTTCTTCATGCTGCTAGATTCTTTCACAATTTCAGACTCATATTTTGTTTTTATTTAGTTCAAAAATATTGAAATACCGCTCTTATCGTATTCCGGAGTTGCGTGTGCGTTCCTAATCTTTTATCCGACACGCTGCTGTCAAAACATTGTCAATGATAGTGTAATTATGCGTTATCTATCATTGTCGTTTTTTCTAAATAGTCAACAGGAAAAACAATTGGTTACATTTACTATTTAA
Source organism: Xestia xanthographa (assembly GCA_905147715.2). Classification (NCBI taxonomy): domain Eukaryota; kingdom Metazoa; phylum Arthropoda; class Insecta; order Lepidoptera; family Noctuidae; genus Xestia; species Xestia xanthographa. The sequence goes on along the minus strand of LR990660.1, from coordinate 5,070,972 downwards.
TTAGGTAATTTGCTTTCAAGGAGGTAGGTACTTAAGAATTACTGAAAGTTACCTTTAGGTAATCAAGTTAAAAGGCCCTTGTCTTGACTTGCAATATCAGTTCACGATGTGATTCAATGTTTTTGTTTAAAATTCATAAGTCAAACTGACATTTAATAATTGATTCATTATCAAATAAGCAAAGTAGTTGCTAAGACTTGAAACTGGAACTGAGACATGACATGACATTAGAATTTCAAATTGCAATATATTAAAGTGTCGGATTTTATTTTATACTTAAATTACATCGCTTCACATAAAACCCACAAAACCTTCCTATACCTAACTAAACACTACGTACAATATGTTAACGGACACAGCTATATTCCAACGTGCTTGTTCAAAGTAAATGGATCACCGACTCACCGTGTCCACGGGTTCTTTGATCGTCGCAACGAAGGCATGTCCGTGCGCGCGCGCAGCTTTGATGTGCCGTATTGAGATATGTAGGTACAGAACAAATATTTCTAGCTATATTCATAGAGGAAATACGTGGAAAAATGTGTTTAGTTTAATATTATTAACGTTTCGTTTCGTTTCGTTATGTTCTGATGTTTTCTGAAGTTTATTTAGCGAGTTATTATTTTTGCAATTTCTGTTTTTTTGAAGCCGAGAAAAATTAAAGTCGGGAAGTTCTATTTAGATAACTCAATCAGTCTCTGAAGTTCTTTTACCAACGTTCAGAAGGAGGATTTAATTTTAATAGATTAATATTATTGTCAACACTCACATCACATAGTCATGGTTATGGACCATGCCATGAGATCATGATCATGGGTTTCTCGGAGATGTTATATCAGTGTCGCTGTAGGCTGGAGGCACTTAGGTACTTTAGGTTTTCCAGAGCACTCATGATAATTATGATGCTTCATTTGATATGAGATTCAGTTGCAAGTATAACACATACATAACATAACATCACGCCTGTAATACCCGAAGAGTTAGGCAGAGGTTTCGCCAGTTATGTTCTAAGAATAGGGGGCGAGCCTATTAACCGTGCACTAATCCAAACTCCGTGGCTCCTACAGAGGAATTCCTAATGGAAAACACCCAATCACTTTGCCCGACCCGGGAATTGAACCCAGGACCTCATACTCCCTGCCGGGGTTGCGGGACTGTTCGAAAGAGATACCGTGGCCCCAGAACACAAAGGGCGATGAAGGAACATGGATGGGTTTTAGTCAGTAAAAGTCTGACACTCCCTCCTGCTCCGCCCAGAGTGGGAGAAGTCATTTGATGATTTCCCATCCGAAAAAAAAGGACCTTCTGTTCAACAGTGGCAGTCATTCAGTTGAATACTTAGTAGTAAAGTGAGAATTCCTGAAACGCTTCCTTCCAGTAACTCTATACATTTGAAAGGACTCCCGGCTGCACGGGCCATGAAACGCGGTCGGTACAGCAACTGTCCCGCGACGACATCAAAGCATGCGCGCGCGCATCTCGGGCGCATTCGGGCGCACTCGGCTATTTTCGGAACATGTCGGTAATTAATTTTTTGTTCGCCCTGTCCTTTGTTGTTGGTGGACGAAATTCTGTCGCGTTTCAAGTAATAGGATAGGTTTTGTGAGCGATTTATGCGACGTGAGACCAAAATAAAATATATAAATCTAATGTAAAATAACATCACGCCCTGAAGAGATGTGTCCCCAGTTGTAGTATAAGTACCCATAGTTTGCTAGTTATGTATAAGTCCCATGTAATGGCTCGTGATCCTATTGCTATCAACCAAAAACCCAATAACACTCTGCCCGACCCGGGAATCGAATCCAGGACCTTATAGGCTCAGCAGTTGCGCTCGCGACCACTTGACCAACGAGGCAGTCCAAAGTATTTGTTTAAATTCAGCGGAGAATCATTACAGGACCTACTTTTTGAACGACAAAATTACTTAATCGTCCTTCATTTTCCTTCTCATATTTTTACTAGGGAGAAGGCGGAGGAGATTTCCCCTGAAAAAAAATCCCGTTTGAAAATATCTCATAATGTTGAAAAAGCGCTCCATGTTTTGATTCAATCCAACATCCTGGCTAAACGCCTCAAGCTAAGAACAAAGCTCCATTGATACACATTTCTATAACAGTTCCCTAAAAGCTCTCCCATTGTTCAGCACAATAAGTACACCTTTCTTGACGTCATCACTCAATCCGCCGCCACTATCGAATGTTTACCCAAGCAAATAAATAATACGACTCCGAGAACTAAATAACTCAATGGATCGGCTAAAGTAAACAATTGGAACTGAAAAATCACTCAAATCTCGACTTTAAAAGATGGTGGTAAGGTTAGTTGTAGAATGCGGGGGTTTGTTATAATAATCTTGGTATTTATATCAATGGAAACCCTTGTATGTGATCCGAAAACATCCGATGCCACTCATGTGGGCAAATGTTTGTTAAGGAGACGTTTACACACCACTTTAAAAGCTATACACGGTTACGGTACGTATAAAATATATGGAGGTATGTGTGTTTGTGTGTTACGTGTTTATCGCTGAAGTGCTGAATCGATTTACATGAAACTTGGCATAGAGATAGCTTGGACTCTCTGAAAAGGGTGTTGAAGTTGCGTGGGAACAATCGTTTATGGGTGTGATAAAGTCATGGGAATAATCTAAGTATTTATTCAATAAATCAATCGTTCTCGAAGGGAGATGTTAATATATGGGACATACCTCACTTACTTAATTATTATACCGAGGTAATGAGCATATAATTATTTTAGCATCATAAAGGTTGCGCTTTTAATTGCAATCAGAAACGGACCAGTTTAATTTAAATGGCTCGTCCAGTATTGTATGTGTCGCAAAAACTGGATTAATCCTGTGTTTTATATTATTTTAATCTCTTATGTTATTGTAACTAAACCCATATTTTATTGTTTAAAGATACTTAAGTACGTGACATGGGTCCATATTGGCTCACCTAAAGTTCTTTACCCGAAATTGTTCTTCCTAATGATTTGTAATCCGAATGATCACTCTTCCTAAAATTTTTCTTCCAAACTTTTCATTCATACTATTTGTAGTGCTACCGGCGATGTTCATAACACTCATGTTTCCGAAAATTGTAATTAATAATATCATTAATGTGAATATATTTAAACTCCTACTGTTTTTTATCCTAACGCTTTTATCCCTAAACATAATTACCATAATATTTTCACTCATACTCAGAAAGAAACATTTACCAAGTGTAATAAAAAATATATGTGGGTAGAAGATGTTATTTATAGTTTTAATTTGAGGGTATGATTATTATTTGGGGGTATGCTTTACATAACGTACTTATTACTATAATTACTATACCTGAGATAATTATGTCTAAAAAACCAACTGTTTAGAATGATTAAAGGTCGTTTCACTGATTTTTGTCTTAAATTAATGAAATTCAGGTTAGAGTGTCTCTCTTGCATCCAAGTCGAGGGAGACCCGGTCGACGGAGCCCCGCTTCGCGGGGCTCCTACTTCTGAATGGTTTATAAAAAAATAACCACGAAGGGTATGGCGGGGTCTATTCGCTCGCTTCGCTCGCTCATTCAACCCCGCCATACCCTTCTAACCTAATCTATCCGTGTCGGGGTACCCCAAGTCGGCCTAGGCAAAACTAGTTTGTCATCAACCACCTCATTAAAATTTGGTGCTCAATTTACTAAATTTGGTGATCAATTGATATTTTAGGTTATAGATGTTACTGGTCACAAAGTTAATTTTGGTGGTCATTATATTTTCCCCCCTATTAATTTGTATGGTACTATTATTCTTATATGTTATACATGTTATGTGAAAATAAAGTTACGCAAAATTAATGTACCTATATAATACTGATTATTATGAATAAAAAGAAATCTAAACAAAAAAGATATGACTTTGAATAATAGTGTAAAAAATGGTTATGTTGAGAAAATATAGGAAAACAAATAAAAGTATAATAGATGTTTATTGTTACTGACATTAAGAAGTTGAATGCTTCGGAATTATGAACATTAGAGACAGAGTAGTTAGGAATTGTGATTGTTAGGATGAAAAATGTTAGGAAGAACATTTTCGGATTTCCAATTATCGGAGTTGAAAATTTAGGTGAACTTTGGCGCACCCACGTGACATATTTATGAAAATATAAGCTTACGAGTTCTGGGAAAGATCACAGTCTAGTTAAAACTTTAAAAACTTGTCAAGCTGTCTCTAAAAGTTCACCTACCCGTGACAGATACTTTAAAGTTTATACGACAAAATAATAAAATGTAACGTTAAACTAACATGGCCTTAACTGAAATATCTTAAGTGCCGCCTTAAACCTTTTCCGAATGCAAACAGTCATGTTTGCTCACAATTGTTAGCTTAGAACGAAACGTTTGTACGAAGAAAAAAACACTAAAATACACTCCGTTTTGAGTGCAATCTACCGTTCTAATAGGATATGCGCAGACGCAGGTAATAAATACTGTTTGGTTCTTTAGAATAATCCGTGACGGAAAAAATGGCGGAAAAAGATCGAGTGCAGCAAAAACGTTTTACCTAGAGATGGGCGGGTGGGTAAAAAATCGGAAGGTAAAAATTGGAAGGAAAGGTTAAAATAGGTAAAAAAGAAAAAATACCCTTTTTTACCGGGTAATAATAAAAAACACCGGGTAAAAAATGAGTACTGCCTTTATATTATTTAAATGGCTTCGCCATGAAATGTATAATGTCTTTATATAATTTAATTGGCTTCGTCATCAATACTACGATCTACCATGTTAATTTTGACCTTGACCATTGAAGAAAATATTGATTGCATGTCCCCAGCCGTTCCCGAAGGGGAACGGTACATTGTTATTTTAATTGTGTCTGTGATTGTGGGCGTTGGGATTGGGTGTTGTGTAAAGCAGCCCGAGCTAAAATGAAGTTAATTATGTTTCTTTTAAATCTTTAATCAACATAAATTTTCAAATAAATTAAACTTCAGAATAAAAACAAATATAATAGATTGTTAGCTAAATGTTGCACACTACCTTTAAGAATTATATAGATATTATGTAACATTAAATATATATATATCGTGAAAACATTTCAAAACCAATACATACATTATAGTATTATGTTATACTTACGCTTCATATTCACCATTCATAATACTATTCATCATCCTTTTTATTTGTTTATATATCTACACTCAGCAAATCGATTTAAATACGATTCTTTGACTTGGAAATAGCTGAAATAAAATATTATTATAATTTTCATATTTACGTCAAGCGTCAAATCAAAGCGTCAAATTGTCAAACTGTCAGTTAGTTTTTTTAATTCTCTTTCTGCTCAATCTATGGTCTAGCTCTATGATTTCTCTTTTTGGTTTGTATAATTTAAATTATTTTTATCAATATGTGTTTAGCCATTATATTTTGTAGATTATTATGATTGTTTACTAAATAACTTAATATTAAATTATATTATAAAATTCTTTACGCACTCATGTATATGTCCTGGCCGACTACACTTGTCAGTTGAGATGATGGCCACACTAAGAAAACTAAGATTTGAAAAAGGAAGACTACTTTGGGAGAAACGAGCTGATGGACGGCTGAAAAGTCTACTCTGGAATCTGATTTGAGGAGTATCAGAGAGCAGCTTGGTTTTGGCGGTGAGATTCTTAAAACTGTCCAGGGGATCCAACGAAAGTTTCTCCTGGGACTTCTACTCCCGATGTTCGGAGGCTAACTACGTGCCTGTCCGTCTACTGGTCTCGCAGGGCTGTCCTACGTCTGGCCCTGAGTTCTGCACTGTCTTGCTGCTGAGCTGTCCTAGTGAACTCTGAGATCTGCGCTGCCGCCGTTTCTACTGCTTCAGAGCTCAACTTCAAGGTTACTCCGGTATCGACCTGCTACCCTGACGCCTGATCCCGTTCTTACAGTGTGGTAAACTCATTATTGTCCATCTAAGTGCATAAACTTTAAAACTGAGTGCGTGCTAGGTAGTTTTTTATAACTAGCTGTATTTTTTATCTTTCCCCTCTATTAAAATTTAATTGAACAAGTCTGCTTATCCATTTATTTTAAATAGGAGCAAGTAGATTTGTTACAACATGAGTAACAATTACTTAGATTTTTCGTTTCAGAATACAATAAATGCAATGCAACCTAAACAGTAATTAAATAAAATATTAAATTAGAGCAATTAGTTTGATACTCGTATAACATAAACAGGATGGATACGGTAAACGGGGTAATAAAGAAAACTACCTTCAGCTACACGAAAATAGTCTTAAAATTTCACGAACTACCTATTACACAAATCAAAATAAAGATTAGAAAATACCACGTAGGTCAAGTTCATCAAGTCTAGGAAAAAATATATGTAATTTAGACGTATATTATTTAAAGTACCTACACTATTTTGTGAATGTCGCAATATGATATTTTTGGATACTTTAGCAGGGTGCAGGCTATTCTTCAAGAAGGGTGACTACGCCCGTCTGAAGAATTATAGGCCCATCTCACTTAAGTCATGTCTACAAGTTGTTTTCAAGAGTCATCACGAATCTTCTCGCGCGTAGGTTTGACGATTTTCAGCCTCCCGAACAAGCCGGTTTCCGAAAAGGCTTTAGCACCGTGGACCACATACATACGCTGCGGCAGGTTATACAGAAGACCGAAGAGTATAACCTGCCTCTCTGTTTAGCGTTTGTGGACTACGAGAAAGCCTTCGATTCGATCGAGACCGGGGAAGTACTGCAGTCTCTCCAACTGTGCCAAATCGACTACCGGTACATCGAGGTGTTAAAGTGTTTGTACAAAAACGCCACCATGTCAGTCCAACTTCAGGGAGACGTCATATCACTTACGTACGACGTATTCACCGCTGCACTGGTGGATGTCTTCAAGGTTCTGGATTGGAAAGGGCTAGGCATCAACGTCAATGGCGAGTACATCACTCACCTTCGGTTTGCCGACGATATAGTGGTAATTGCTGAGACCATGGAGGACCTCAGTACAATGCTCGATGACCTCAGTAGAGCTTCCGAAAGAGTGGGGCTAAAACTGAACATAGACAAAACCAAGGTCACGTTGAATGCCCATATAACACCCACTCCTATCAAAATCGGAGACACTACACTCGAAGTCTGACTTCGAAAAAGAGGTCAATCGTCGAATCCGACTCGGCTGGGCAGCGTTCGGGAAGCTGCGCGGTATCTTCTCGTCCAACTTACCGCAGTGTCTCAAGACGAAAGTCTATGACCAGTGTGTGTTGCCAGTGATTACATACGGGGCCGAAACGTGGTCGCTCACAATGGGCCTCATCAGGAGGCTTAAAGTCACCCAAAGGACAATGGAGAGGGCTATGCTCGGAGTTTCTTTGCGTGATCGAATCAGAAATGAAGACATCCGCAAGGGAACCAGGGTCACCGACGTAGCCTGAAGAATTGCCAAACTTAAGTGGCAATGGGCAAGGCACATTGCTCACAGAACGGATGGCCGATGGGGCCGCAACGTTCTGGAGTGGCGACCGCGAACCGGAAGACGTTGCGATGGAAGACCTCCCACTAGGTGGGCCGATGACCTGGTGAAGGTTGCGGGAATCCGCTGGATGCGAGTCGCACGGGACTGGTCAATGTAGCGACACTTGGGGGAGGCCTATGTCCAGCAGTGGATGTCTTTTGGCTGAAACGATGAATGATGATGATGACTTTAGCAGGCAGTGTGCGTTCTATATTTTATATATCTACAATATAATGTACTATGCAGTAGTATGCTATACTACCTTCTTATAGTATTAAATTAACAAAACTTCACACTCATTTACGTCACAACTTTGAAAAAACTGAATGTAAATCGTAAAAGTATATCTCAGACGTAAGACACACAAAAACAGAAACGAAGCGAAGCTAGTTGACGAAATGCACCCCTCCACGGACAGTTACAGTGCTATACTCTTTTTTCTATTGAGAAAACTATGTCCGCGTATGTTGTGCCGACGACGGTCTCAAATAAAATAAACTATAAAATTCTGTATGTCGAAGTATCTATTAAAAAATACAATAATTAGTTTAAATAACTGATTTTAATTTTTACCCGGTATAAATTAAAAATGGGAAGGTAAAAATGGGTATAAATGGGTATTTACCCAAAGTCTGGGTTTTTACCGGGTATATGCCCATCTCTAGTTTTACCTAATGTTTTTTAGTAGTTGGATCGATGTAATAAAAGACTGTTTGTTGTGATTATACGGATTAATGTCAATGAAGATTATTGTTGTGCAGACTACCAAAAAATGGCAAAAATAACATGCCTGTTTATACACGGCTGCGTCTCGTAAAGAATGCTCAAACGGAAGCTTCATAGCAACCATTGAGATTAAGATACAGCAACATAATTATACTTACATTGTCGGTTAGAACCACACCTCAGAAACAATAGGCTTGACGACAGTATCAAAAAATTGCAAATCTATTTAATCCGTCAGAGTATTGGAAAATAATGGACACATATTTTTTGTTTTTGTAAATCAATGAATATTGACAAAGATAAAACGCATCAAAACTCGGGAGTGGGGGCCGGTAACGTCAGAACTAGCTAAAAATTATACCTAGGCGTGACGTATTGAGAATTTTAAAAGCGTAGTATCTTCGTCAATTTTGGTTTACGTAACAAAAGGAAAAATATGTGTCCAATATTTTTTGGAAATCTATCTGACGGACTAATTACATTTTTTTTGTCGTCTCGCCTATTATTGATAAATCCTTAAATTATTTAGGTCAAGGCAAGTAGAGGTGAAGTAGGACAACTCGAAACTGTTTGCGAATTAATAAGTGTCATGTTATGAGGATTACCTTATCACAGATTATATGCTGAGGTGCGATGACCTTTGTGTTATAACATTATTTTCACATTTATTTATAAATCACCCATTATCTTGAAGTGCGATGGCGATATGATTGGAAGTTGTTTAATTAATTATATTATTCATATATTTGTGACGCGGACAGCCATGTGGTATCCGGCAGAGTAGAATAGAACCACCCCATTACAGTCACGGGTGTCGTATAAGGCGACTAATGTCTGAGGCAGAACACCTTGCGCCTCCGTAGACCAGAGAATGGGCAGCAGCGTTTTCTGTTAGTCTTTCATCACTGCGATCTCCAATCCGCCTGCCAAGCGTGGTCGAGATTACGGCAAATTCCTCCCATCACGGGAGAGGCTTATGTCCAGCAGTGGACGTTATGGGCTGTTGTTGTTGTTGTTGTGACGCGGCTAGGGTTCAGTGTTTCCGTGGACACTTCAGTCAATTTCCAGGAAAATGTGGTGAGGAATGTTTTGAGTATGATAGTGGATGGCTAATATGACTGTTTGAAGAATGATGTGGCTAGAAAGGAAGTGAATGCAGAGAAGAAATAATAGAGAAGTATGTAAGAATAAAACCGCGAAAACATTTGGATGAGGGTAGAATTAGAAGAATGATCACTTCAGTAAATTACCACTGTGAAGGTATAGCTGGTATCTCGTCATATCTTCATTTGGATGGGGCCCTACTCTCTAACGTTTCGTCCGAATATTCGTATCCATCAGTCTCTCTCGCGCACGTCTGCAGATGAGTGCGAGTGAGAGAGATGAATAGATCCGAATATACGGACGAAGCGTTAGGGAGGGAGAAGGGCCCTTCTTACAGAACAAATAGGTACAAGTTTTGGATCACTGTCAAAATCGTAGTGATATTTTTTCTCGGTACATTAGGATTGCTTCTTTTAGGTTGAAGCTGTTATAGGTAAATTAACTGTACAAGTACTATCGCCCAACTCTTTCACTTCAAATAATATAATCAAAGGCCTTTAGGGAAGTGTTTTCACTAGAACAGCATCAATGCATAACATTCTTTGACTCGATTTGAACCTTAAGCACCTGAACCTATGGTACCTTCTTGCTATTAAAAACGTAACCAGCAGCCTAATAGATTTACCTACCAAGAACTGCCGACGTCAAATTGTGGTCAAATGTCCATCAGCGGAATCGATTCCGAATAAGTACCTACCAATTCATTACTCGATAGCCAGAATCGGTATAAATTGGCTTTCAGCTCGATAGTAAACGACAAATCGGGGGCCTGCAGTAATGACTAAAGACGTTTAAGTACTTTTATATTACCGTCTCACACGTAAAGGGAAATTGAATTGTTTTTATTATCCTCTGACATCGCAGTTTTAAGAAAAATAGGTACCTACCTACCTATTAATTAAGAAAGTTTTGAAGATCAGAAGAACCTTTTAACATGTTTTGTGAAGTGTGTGTGAATGTCAGGGTCTGGGTGTGGACATCGCCATTTTTCGTAATAGAAAATCTTGGACCAATTCACCCAAACACTATAATTTCATCAAATTAAGGAAGCACACTTCCTTTATCCATCCGATCTCCCTAATTTGCGCTCATCATAGCACATTTATTCACAATAAAAAACCGTCTTCAACTAAAAAAAACGTTATTTCAAATCATTCGAAACAAAATTAGAGTCGGGGCTTCGTGTAATCCGCCTCAAGGCCGGTGGTTTGAGAAATGAACGTTTTTTGCGTTGAGCAGGCCACCGAGGCAATTATCCTACAACAATGCGAGACTTCCATTGAAAAAAGCCTTTGGAAATGCGCAGCCGACCGAAATGAACGAATGTCTTCGAGAGAATATCTGGAGATCTTTTTAGGGTTCCGTACCCAAAGGGTAAAAACGGAACCCTATTACTAAGACTTCGCTGTCTGTCCGTCTGTCTGTCACCAGGCTGTATCTCATGAACCGTGACAGCTAGACAGTTGAAATTTTCACAGATGATGTATTTCTGTTGCCGCTATAACAACAAATACTAAAAACAGAATTTAATCAATATTTAAGGGGGGCTCCCATACAACAAACGTGATTTTTTTGCAGTTTTGTCTAATTTTTTTAAATAATGGTACGGAACCCTTCGTGCGCGAGTCCGACTCGCACTTGGCCGGTTTTTTTTGAAGATTTTATTGATAGGTAAATGCTAGGTGTAGGTTAGTTAGACGTATCTTAAGGGCAATAAAATGATTTAGTAATAAGTAGACTGGCGCCTAGATAGATAACAACAAATAATCTGGAATCATAAAATAGTTACGATAGGAGATACAGGTTAGTAATATACTAGTCGATTAATGGAGTACCTACCTGTAGATTACCTAATAGTTTCTATATAAAGCGGCGTAAAGGGTTAGGCAAATGATAGAAAAACGTTTGATTTAGCCATAATACTTGATAGACTGAACTTATTGAATAGATACAAAAAAAAATTCGACCCTAACCCTTATCAAAAGACTGTTAAAATATCTTCATTACCATATTACAATGTGCAGTAGACCTGTAACAGGAAATATGAAACTTGAACTGAGAAGAACTAGACACTTTGTATCCGTTACATCATACATGGTTCAAGGAATTTAATAGATACTCTGTCTATCTAGGTAGATAGGTACCGTGTGAGGTGGACAGTAGCCGCCAGTATTAGGTTACACGAAGCGAGGTATTCCTCGAAGCGCTCCCGTTTTGAAACGCTCCCATCTAAGCGCTCCCGTTTTGTTCCTCCAAGCGCTCCCAAAAGGAGCGCTTGGAGGAAATAAATGTTAATATTTTTAAACGTAGGAGCGCTTAGAGGAACAAAACGGGAGCGCTTAGATGGGAGCGTTTCAAAACGGGAGCGCTTCGAGGAATACCTCCACGAAGCAATTTGACCTGGTAATTGCACTAGGTAAATTCTTGTGCAGAAATCTAGTACCTACGAAATGTTGTCAAGTAATATGCGTGATTGGCTCTTTCATAATAATTAACAGTTCCGTAAAAAATAACTTCAAATCTAGCGTTGTTAAAAAAGTACCTAATTGATATTTAACAATAGTAATCTGCAGATTATTTACCGATTTCATAAGACTTCATTGGCTACCAAACAAAATCTAAAAATACTTCGCAGTCATCTTAATTTTCGGCTCCGAACCCTTTTCAAGTCTTCGGCCTTTTGATTTGATTGCGTGACATCCGTTCTGGTTTCAACAAAAACGAGTCTCTGCGGCGACCTTGCTATTGTCTCTCAACCTGTCATTTGCTGCCTTTTTGCTCCACAACCCAAGCCTCGAGGCAGAATACTGCCCTTTGTGAACGTTTTACTACGACTAAATAAAATAACACTTTAAAGTCTGAGACAGCTTTTACGATCGGCCAATAATTATATTTCAGGCATTATGTTAGAGCAGAAGTACTATCTTTATTACGGAGAAAATAAAAATTAGCCTCATCTTAACTTAACTTCGTCTTAAAATATGTTCCTTTTAAAACACGCCCTAATCTTTTCTTTTCTGTTATTCCAGATGGTGTCATTCACCGGTATTCTGTCGAGCGGGTGTTCAGTCCACGCTCGGTTTCTCCTTTGCTCGGCCTTCGCCCCGCTCTGCTCCGAGGAAGTCTCGGGCTCCGTCAGCGCCTGCAGAGCGTTGTGCGAGACAGTCGTTGACGACTGCAAGGAGCATCTGAAGCAGATGATGCCCACAATCTCCCTTGATTGCTCCGCTTTCCCTCTGCGAGCTGATAGAAGACTGTGTATGCGACCGCCTAATGCCAGCGAGTCCGAACCTGAACCGCCACCGGCATCGCGTTGGCCGTTCCACGACCATGACATAAGAGAACACGGATGCCCACCTGCTCATACCAGAGCGCCAACTGGAGAATGCTGGCCAGCGTGTGGACAACACGCCAGATACAGCCAGGGAGATAAGAGAAAAGCAGAAATTTGGATGAATACGCTGGCATGGTTCTCCCTACTATCCACTTCATTTGCGCTGCTCACGTTCTGCGCGGAGCCTTCACGGTACAGATACCCAGAGCGCCCAGTTGTGTGGATGGCAGCATGTCACGCGATTGTCGCACTAGCGCACGTGACCCGAGGCTGGTTGGGACCTAAACTGGTGTCCTGCTCTGGTACCACATTAGCTGTTGACGGCTTAGCTTCACCGACCTGCGTCGCCTTCTTTTCTCTGACTTATTACTTCACGTTGGCTGCAGACGCGTGGTTCGCAAACGCTTGCGTCGCGTGGTACCTGACTGCAGCCAGTGAATGGTCTACTGAAGCCTTAGAAAGGGCAGCAGCGTACCTCCACGCTGTTTCCTGGGGCTGGGCGGGTGCATGGACAGCAGCCGCCTTAGCACTTAGAAGAGTAACTGCCGATGAATTGACAGGAACCTGCGGGATATCTGACACGGCTGCTGCGGCGTTGGTTGGGGTGCCTAGAGGTGCTCTGTTAGTAACATCAGTGGCTCTTGCTATTGGAGCCTGCCCTGGGATCATGAGGGTGCGACGTGCCTTAGACTCACGAGGAGCGAAGAGAGTTGGAAGACTGGCGGCGCGCGCAGCGGCAGCTGGTCTGCTCTATTTCATATTAGCCGCTTTGGGTACCGGAGCGAGAGTTGTAGAAGCTCGAATGAGGGAGTCTCGGAGTGGCTTAGCCTTGCTTGTAGCGTTAGACGCTGGGAAGGTGGAAGAAGGAGCTGGTTCGAGTGGGTTGTCAGTATGTTTGGGGCTGTCGTGTGGTATCGCGGCGGGAGCTTGGGCTTGGTCGAGGAAGTCTGCGGCAGTGTGGCGAAGGGCACTGTGCCCCCCTCGCAAAGCTCCGTGTTGTGCCCCCCCACTGCTCCGCTCCCATCATCCGTACTACAAGAGACCGCTACACGTATCGCGTGTGTGACATGTGCAGTAAAGACTCAGTATTTAAGTAGTGTATAAAGTGCCTGATTATGCCTTCTGTGAAGGTACTCTCGATTATATTTTGTACAAATGTGTAAATAATGTAAATTTTATTAATATACTGTTGTTTTTTATATCATTACTTTGTTTTATTGAGTTTTACTTGATGAGTGAGGGGGAGAAAATGTGTCCAGGTAACTTGAATTCTGGGTTCGATGCCCAGTGCTAACATGTCACTTAATAACCAAACTGAATCAAGATAGATGTCTTATAGAATTGTGGAAACTCAGGAAAGATAGCAGTTCTAAACGACAGGAACCTTCTATGGGTCTAAGGGTTTATTTGTAAGGTCATACCTGGCAGACAACTAATCTACCCTGCAGTAGTAGTAGTAGTAGTAGGCCTGAGCAAAATGACCATCAGCATCCACAATATTTGAGGTCATTCGAACACTGAAGCTATGAATTAGGACGCTCAAGTTGGAAAGGATATAATAAAAATCTTGCCATTATGTTAAACACGTTTTAATAATAAATTGTTAAACACTATATTACACTGATACAATAGTTAGTATATATGACTCTCTATACAAAACGAAAATGTAGATAATTACACAATTTACAATACATGTTCCCTCATGTCCGAAAGTAGCCACCCTGAAACATTTTATTTTCATCTACAGTACAGTACCTGGCCAAAAAAAAATATCAACAGAGAAAATTTTAAATGTCGCAAGGGACATCAAGACTGCAATTTCATTTTGAACTTTAGAAGCTAAGTCGTAGGTTGAAAATCAAACAACACGTTCAAAGTTCTTTACGTTATTTCTCCATCATAGATTTTAGAAAGAGTTCAGCTTTGTATAGTGTTGTCTCTGTCACTCATTGTTCGTCTCTTTCTTAAGCTCGATATCTCAAATTAACCGCCGAGTACTGTATTGCATAGAACCATGAATATAAACATTGTCGAGGAAGGAACAAAAATAACTTAGGAGATTATCAACTAAAAGTATTAGCTGGGAATTCGCTAGGCGACAGAAAATTGGGCGACATTTTGTTGGACAACAAAGTAGCTGATATGGTCTTAGTTTGAATGAACATCACTTTTATGAGAACTTCCAATAGTTAGGTACTAGGGGTTTGAAACAAGTATCATTGGAAGTATTTCACCGAAACATAACATCGCGCCTGTAAACCCCGACTGGTTAAGCAGAAGTGTAGCTAATAGTACACCAACAGATCGCCAGTTATGTTTAAACCCCATGTAATAGGGGGCGAGCCTATTCCCATCAATCGGGCACAAATCCTGACTCCGTGGATGCTACTGAGAAATTCCTGATTGAAAAACGCAATACCACTTTGCTCGACCTGGGAATCGAACACAGGACCTCGTGCACAGCAGTCGCGCTTGCAACCACTCGACCAATGAGGCAGCCATCTTTCAATTCCACGTTTAAATGTTGACTTTTGTAAGTAACGTTAAGAAACTCACAGATATCCATTATTAATGGGTTCATGTAAATGTCACAAGCTAGCGTCATTCCTAGTTATAGTTGGTGCCAGTTAAGATGAGAATAGCGGTCATTGACCCACCTCATTTATTAAACTTCTTAATTTTAAAAACCAAAAATAAGTCTGTCCAAGTCTTGAATCGTCATCTATCGTGATCTTCAACATTTTTTGTAATGAAAAACGATACATGGTTTATTTGTTTTGGGTCGTACGAAGATATATTAGGGAAAGGGCAATGACCGCTATTCTCATCTTAACTGGCACCAACTTTAGACATGACAATTGTGTCGCCTAGTGAACTCACAGCTTTAAATAAATATAAAAATATATTGGCCTGGAATGTAAAATAATGTAATACATAAAACAATAATTCTAAAATAAATAAAAGAACCCATTTTGCTGTTAAATTAGGCCGATATATTAACATTATTATTATCACTTGCAATCACTATTTTGAATTCGATATAAATAAAAACTTAAACCAAACAAAAAAAGATAGAATGTGGTAGCCCTAATAGTTAAAATGGACTTTATAGTAAGGTGACAGGGTTCATTATCCCATGGAAGTGCAGATATAATTTCATAAAACAGTATTTTATTTTTAACAAAGATAAATGTAATTTTTCTAACTAGGTTGTATAGTTAGACCAGAGACTTTTTGAAACGATATTTATCTAACAAATTGACGGTCTGAGTCCTAAGGCAAAACGGTCAGTTTACCCATAAGGACCAAATACATTGCTCCGTTACATCAAAATAATAAAAATAAACAATACCTTTACATTGATTTCAACGGTCATTAAATACCTATCTAATAGTTGATTTGCAATTCCAAATTAAGAAACAACAGCCTTGAGGAAAACTGCACAGTCATATCGACTCGGAATAAAAGTGAATAGTCCGACACGTCGGGTCGCGTCGTCCGAACGAGGCAGATGACTCTTTTTCGCATTTACATAAAGCTCCTGCTCAAGACGATTACGTGTCGATAGATGCGGTCTCTTCCTCGAAAGCCATCATACAACATGCTCAAAATCCTTAAATTTCCACACAAATTCTGGTCTAACTAACCACTTAAAATTTAAAATCTACAACCACGTTCCCACATCTCGATCTAGCTATCCGTCTTGCGTAGACATCAATGTGTCGAACACCTCAGACCCCGGTCCGATAGCTTCACTGACAGACCCGAAATAGCTAGAAAAGTTGAACATCCCTGATTCCTGTCTCACATTGTCACTTGACCCAAATTGAGCTCTATTGTTACTGTGCATAGGGGTGGTGTTAGCACTGTAGGACTTCTTATCAAGGACGGAGAGCAATGGGTTTTGTAGCTCATTTTGTATTGGTTTCGGGTCTTCAGGATCGTATAACGTCGCTTCTTTAGTTACGTCTTTAATTTCGCTATATGGGTTCGAAAGATAATCAGCATAGAGTTCACTTTTAGTTTCCGGAAGTATTATATTCTCATTATAATGTGTGTTTAATAAGTTCTGTGTGTTTTCTGACCGTGTAATGTCGGGTTGGTTGATGTCCAGGTTGCGGTACGGGTTGGTAGGCGGCTGTATGGGGCCCGGTTGGGTGATGTCTGGCCTCTGGTCGACCCGGATGAGGTCTGGTCTGGTCGGCTGCGGGTCAATGTTCTGCGGGTACAGCATCGGCATTTGTGATTGGATCGACATACCGATCGGGGTTGATATCATCTGTAACAGAGAATGTAACGTAAGTATATTGTTTGTAAGTAAACGATATTAGAAACGTAAGACAAATATATGCGATGAAAGCGTTCAAAATAGGGAATGCAATCCCGCAAAAAAAAAAAAACCTGGTATTTGCGGGACTGAGAGGTCTAAGTCCCGCGGGATCCTGGTATTTGCGGAATCCCGCATGTTTCTGGAAGTCATTGAGAAAAGAGAGAAATGTATGTGTCTCATATATGCATCTAGAACTAAAAACCGGCCAAGTGCGAGTCGGACTCGCGCACGAAGGGTTCCGTACAAATTATTATAAAAAAAATCACGTTTGTTGTATAGGAGCCCCCCTTAAATATTAATTTTATTCTGTTTTTAGTATTTGTTGTTATAGCGGCAACAGAAATACATCATCTGTGAAAATTTCAACTGTCTAGCTGTCACGGTTCATGAGATACAGCCTGGTGACAGACAGACGGACAGACAGCGAAGTCTTAGTAATAGGGTTCCGTTTTTACCCTTTGGGTACGGAACCCTAAAAATGAAACAAAAACATATTATTCAAAATTATTTAGGTATTAACAGACAATAGGTAGTTTAGGCATTATTTTGAAAGTACCTTCGCATAAAACATAGCATGTTAATAGTCTTATCTGCCAAACGACTACTAACTTATGCCAGATAGCCAGCAGTAGAAAACGCTGGTTCTGCTTCCACGCTTGTGGGTACAACAGCTGTTAATAGAGTTGTAGGCGAATTGAAGATATTCGCCTTTTAATCCACCAGACTCAAACAAATTCATTTCTTTCTTAATCAAAACTTTGAGAGAATGAACTCCAGAATGAGTGACAAGCAGTTTTAAAACTCGATAGAGTTTGTTTAAGTTCATCTCGAAGAGACATCGGTTCAGGCTCCGTAGTTTCAGCTTGCGGCCCAGTGGCCACAAGCTTAAATTACGGAGCCTGAACAAGAGGTGATATTGAGTGGAGATATAGAAGACGTCGTACAAGCATCTGATGAGATTAACGTTAATTCTGCGTGGTCGTCTCTCTTATTGAATTGCAATCCCGCTAATCCCGCGGGATCCTGCTCGGTTTATGTGCGGGACTGGTCCCGCAAAAATTGTGCGCGATCCTGGTATCCCGGTATTGCATTCCCTAGTTAAAAACAATAGTAAGTCGGGAACTTTTATTTCAATCATGAAAATTACGGGATATTTTAGTGTAAACAAGAAGTCAGTCAGTCAAAAACATAGTTACCATATTAGTGTTCTCAAAAATATACATATTAAAACGAAACGCTTATAATCGCCGAAGGGTTAGGCAGTGGCTGAACCTTTATGTATTACAGATACAAATTCAAACTACGGGTTGTAACTGGGGAATTCCTGATGAAAAACCCAGCATCACTTGGCCGGAACTTGGGAATCGAACCCAAGATGAACTTGTGTACAATCATCGTCCACCTAGCCTTTCTCCAACTATGTTGAGGTCGGCTTCCAGTCTAACCGGATGCAGCTGAATACCAGTATTTTACATGGAGCGACTGCCTATCTGACCTCCACAACCCAGTTAGTACTGGGTAACTTGTCGACTAGAACGAGGCACTAAACTCAAAAGATTTTTTTTAATCTACAATTTAGAATGAACCAACCTCGTTCAAAGGCTGCAGCAACACTGACGACGTCAACCCAGCCTGATCATACAACGGGTTCCTAATGGGCACCATACCGCTGATCGGCGTCGGCGCCACCAACGTTGGCACGTTGGCGACCAACGGCGGCGTCTGCGCTATGTTCACGGGCGAGTGCGCCAATGTTTGTGTCAGTGTTGGCGAGGGGCCTTGTGAGTGCGGGAGGGTGGGGGAGGGGATAGGTACCAAGGTAGGCGTACTGGTGGGGCCGGGGGGGATGAGGGTCGGCAGTGGGGACGGTAGCGGTAAGCTCGGCGCCGGCTTGGCGTTGTCTTTCACTGGAACAAACATATTTCATGTTTTGTTAATTTATAATGGTTGTGGCAGCAGAAACAGGTATAATTTTGATCGTTTGGTAGTTTAGTATAATCAGCCTATAATTAAATGTTCCCACTGTTGGAAAAGGCCTACCTATGAACGGGAGTAGGCCGTAAGCTTCCACGTAGGCCGTTTCAAGTGCGGGTTAAGATATAAGATCTAAAAGACACAAACATCTAAAATATTAACACAAAGTATCAAAATTTGTTATGATCTTGTAGCTAAGTGAAGCTAGAAAGATCTCAAGTAGTAGCTATTGATATAATTATGTACAATTATCCTATATGAAATAAGAAATTTAGGATATGCTTACCTTGAGGAAATAATTCTTCTTTCAAGTTAGGCAGGAATTCGTTGATCTTGTCCCAAGTGATGTACCACAGGTCGTTGTACCCATCACCGTTGCTGAATATCTAGAATTGAAATTAGGTATGTATGTTTCGTTACAATTTGAAAGTTGCGCAAATGGCACAGTTACGTATGATGACTATGCACATGACAGACACTGTTACATAAGATGTATTAGACTCTTATTGTTAACTGATACATTTTAAATAGGCATGTTAACTAGTTTAGTCGGATTTCGAACTATTCGAGTACTAATTGAGTTAGTCTAATTTTCAATATTATTTTTGCTGAATGGTTTCAAAACACTGAGTTTTTATGTCCATTCGGCTGCTAATTAAAGTAACAATCACACTAACATCCGTATCTATTGTCAAGTGAAGGTAATTATTTGAGTTTAAGTAATTACTTAGGCAAACAAAACATTTTTATGCAATAGACAAGAATTTAAACGAAGTATGAACCGTCAAAGAAAGCTAGCTATGAATTCTAACTTTTGACAGTTCGAACTTCAACAAAATTACAGAATGAAAAATCGAATTATATAACGACTTTTATGTACTGAAGTAACTTCGATCAATATTATTGATCGAAGTGAAGTAATGACTGTGACTTGGCGTAAGACAGCCTTTCCATCAGATATATGATATGTAGCTTGATTTCAAGGACGGATCATTTGATCGCTTTGGTCAAAATCAACTAGAACAAAATGAATCGTGGCTATGTTTGTTATCTCGGTTGTATGAACCTGTGGGACAATCGGTATTTTAATCTATATGAGAAAAATCTAAAAGTATATTATTGAGATAGCTTAAGCAAAAAGTAGTCCGAAAACGTTAGTTTTAGTTCATAAAATAGCAAACTAAATTTTAAAATTCAATTCAAAGGTTTCAGCTTTTTTAATTTGTTTTATAACGCCATCAGATAGTAGGCCCCATGTTATTACGTCATACGGCTATGAAAACTTAGAAGTGACAATTACTGTCAACTTCAAATCTCACTGCATTTGTTTACACAGCCAACTGACGTCATGACCACAGAGCAATATGGCGTCCATTGCGTCCAGCGTTTTCGTCAATTTCGGGTGAAATTTGAAAATGTAAAATTTAAACGCATTTTTAGGGCACTTAACGATTGAATTCAATTTTTGTGATTTTTTTAGTGGTACTATAGAATCTAATTGAGACACTTCCAAAATGGGTGTAGTACCCTATTATCGAACTTAATGTGGACGAAAGTCGCAGGCAACAGCTAGTACATAAATAAATAAGAGGAGAGAGCAACTCACCCTAACAGAATCCATGACCAGTATCATATTCTTGAGCGACTCGAGCGCGGCTTCGGTGAGCGGGTCGTCGGGCGACGCCGACACGAGCGCGCGCGCCACGTGCACCACGCGCACCCACAGCGCGCTGAACGTGGGCCGCGCCGACAGCGCCGACAGGTGCTGCAGGAACACCTGGAGCCCCAACATATTCGTGTTTTATCTTTCGTTACAAATTACCACTAATTATAGTCCAGTGCAATTAGACAATAAGGTGGAACGAAGTTTATAGTGGTCAAATTTTCATGGGACTTTTTTATTGAGTTCCTAGAGGAGTGGAGAAGAAAGTTAAAAAAAAATTCGCCACTCGCAACTGTTTTTTTTTTCGCAGCCCCTCGGCCTCCATGTTGCAAACTGACAGGCGTGAGCGTTTGTTTACAGCAACACTTTCAGTAGTTTTGCGGTAAAGGCTCACATCTGCAATAATCCAGGGCGCCATTTTGATGATTTACCTAATTTTTTTTTTTGTTTCGTTAACACATACACATTTAAAGTTACAGTACAGACACAGAATTAAAAATAGTTGCGAACAGCCAGACTTGAGCGTTTTCATCAACACTACCGTATCTTGATGAAACGGCTCACATTTGCAATAATCCAGGGCGCCATTTTGATGATTTACCTAGTTTAAAAAATTTCACTCTAACAAGTGAATTTTTTTAAACTCATACATTTTATTACAAATCCACTTCAAAGTTAAATAAGAGTACTTGCATAAGGATGCAGGTTTCCCGGTCAGATGCGGTTGCATACAGGGTGAGGGACTATTTCACTAACCGATCCGTTCTGACAGCCGCCCCCCCCCTTGGTCCGAGTAGACGTGCAGGACTTCACCCCTCGCACGACGCGGCTGACTTCACATACACAGTTACATCGTGCGAGGGATGGTGACCGGACATTCAGGGTGTTGTTTCTTCTTCTTCTTCGTTCTTCTGAGTATTCCCACCATTTCAAAATCAAATTAGAGTACTTGCATAAAAATGGTGGATTTTCGTTCCTGATTTGTCGGAACCTGCTAAACCTGTACCTTTTTTATCATCATCATCATTTGAGCCGAAAGACGTCCACTGCTGGACATAGGCCTCCCCCAAGTGTCGCCACATTGACCGGTCCCGTGCGACTCGCATCCAGCGGATTCCCGCAACCCTCACCAGGTTATCGGTCCACCTAGTAGGAGGTCTTCCAACACATAGTCTTCCGGTTCGCGGTCGCTACTCCAGAACTTTTCGGCCCCATCGGCCATCCGTTCTGGGTGCAACTTTCTTTACTGTGTTTGAAGCTTGTCCTCTATGTGTGATGGCATACAGAAGGTATGGGACTATTTTACCCGATTCAATCGGTACCGATCCATTCTGACTTTTCAACATTGAAAACTTGTATTTTTATGCAAGCACCCTAGCGAGTAACAACTAACAGCCCCCCTCCCTTGGTCCGAGTAGATGTGCAGGACTTCACCCCTCACACGACGCGGCTGACTTCACATACACAGTTACATCGTGCGAGGGATGGTGACCGGCCATCTAGGGTGTTGTTTCTTCAAGTTATTTTTTTGCATAAAGAAAGATTTGTTTGCTACAAAATAACACAGCCATGAATGAGATTGTCGACAGCTAGTTTATACTAAATCGGGACGTTTCAACATAAGGAAACTATGTTAAAGAAAACAGAATACAATTTATGTAAAGAAAATACTAAAACACAATACTACATCACAAATTTTTACCAACAGCATCACTCTGTCAGTGTCATACAGGCCGGGGACCAGGAGCGCGCGCTGCAGTACGCTATGGCGCTGTGAGACAGGAACAACTTGTCACCTTGCACATGATGGTGTTGGCCCGGGCCGTGGCGTCAGCGCGGCGCGGCAGCTGCTCCAGCAGCGGGAACAGCACACACTGGAAGCACGCCTCCCAGCCCGCGCCGCCCATGGCCGCCAGCCCGGGGACTAGGAGCGCGCGCTGCAGGTACGCTATGGCGCTGTTCGATACCTAACGAGAACAATGGCTATTTACTTTATTTCTTATACACACATCAACACGGTCTAGGGATATTTTAAAAAAAGCGAATTACTATCAATGTGTTAATTATTTATATGACATGTATATATTTAAAAGATACGTTATTTAATATTCTACCATTTTTTAATAATGGTTAAGGTATAGATTAAAATTTCAGGATTTTATGGAAAAAAAATGAAGCATAGACGGAAACCGTATATGAATGAACTTTTAATTTGTGAGTAAAAACTGAAAAAAATAGAAAAATCATTTAATTTGTGTTTATAAACTTGAAGTTAGTAGTCTGAGAAAGCGCCCATGATGTTCATAACACATCGGCAACGATTCGGCATGCTCAGAACAAGGTTGTCAATGTCTTGCTGCGGAATATTGTCCCATGTCCTTCTGAGGTGCGCAAAAAGTTGATCTTCTGTAGCCAGATTTTCAGGAACTTCCTTCAGAGCTCTTCTTTGCAGCATATCCCACGCATGCTCAATGGGATTTAGATCTGGCGATTGAGCAGGCCAGTCTAAGGCCCTAACATTATGTGTATGTAACCAAGCTGCTACCGTTCTCGCCGTGTGTGCCCGGGCATTGTCGTGCATGAGCAGGAAATCTTGCCCCATTTGTGTTCTGTGGGGCAAGATTACGGGCCCCAGCACCTGTTGGACGTATCGTTCTGCCGTCATATTGCCCCGCACCCAAACGAGATCCGTCCGTCCTCCAAGACGAATTCCTGCCCAAACCATAATTGTTCCTCCTTGGTATGGGTGAACTTCCTGAGGGTTCTGGAGACGGCTCCATCGTCCAGGAACTCGCCAAACACGCGTCCTTCGTGAATCTGGATGGAAGCCGAACCTGGATTCATCCGTGAACAGCACATTGGACCATTGGTCACGGCCCCAGTCCACGTGGTTTCGAACCCATTCTAATCGTCGTCCACGATTGCCTCTCCGTAAAGGTGGGACCCGGAGTGGTCTACGAGAGCGTAGATTGCTTTCATGCAGTCGCCTTCTTACAGTTTGGTCACTCACAAGCACTTGGTGTTCCACTCGCAGCCTTTGGACCAATTGAGTCGCCGTTGCATTTGGTTGTGCTCGCGCAGTAATTTGCAAAAATCGGTCTTGTCTGGGGGTAGTGATGCGACTTGGCCCCCGGTGCCTCTCCGCTACTTCACCTGTGGCACGATAGCGTGTCCACAATCTTGAAATTACATTTTGATGGGTCCCTATGGCCTCAGCAACATTACGCTGAACAGATCCAGCTTCCAGCATTCCCACAGCTCGTAACATCTCCGCCCTCGTCAAATGTCGGCGTTGCATGGCTACAATACCTCAATTTTAACTTTATCTTTCGTTTAAAAATGAAAATAAACTGTAACTAAACGTAATTCGTATTGTTTTCTAAATTTCGCACAAATGAAAATTCCCTCTCCTATACATCAAGACATTTTTATGCCACCGAAACAAAAGAATTTTCAAAAATTTGAATTTGGAATTAGTCTGAGATAAATTACAAACAAATCGGTTTATAAAAGATTCCAATGCGGCCAGTACTTTTCGAGTTATTTAATTGAGTATGAAATATCCCCAGACCGTGTTGATGTGTGTATTTATTTAACACTTCAAACACAAAGTACAGAGGCGGACTTAATGCCGTAGGCATTTTGTACCAGTCAACCTTTGGATGATGCATGGTCATATTATCATGGATGTCATCTATAATTAATGGAGTTCCAGTGGATGGAGTCCAAATTTTGCACTAGCAATAGTGCAAAATTTGGATAGAAGTAATGTGGCATGGCATTCCCATCGTTAATAATGACGAAATTCGATCCCATCGCCTATTCCCCTTCAGCGGTAGAATTTATAAAGACGGACAAAATCCTTTAGTTTTACAAGTAACTCTTGTAAGCTATATAAGCCAAATGTGCCAGGTGTCTGTCTATCTATTCAATTGACAATATTATTCAAACGGTCATTCGACTTGGGAGTGGTGCCTACAATCTGGAGTTCAGCGTATATAACACCGATTCATAAAAAAGAACCTCAGGGTAGTGTTGAAAATTATAGACCGATCTCCAAACTCTGCGTGTTCGCTAACATTTTTGGAGAAAATCGTACACGTACAACTTTCTCCTTCACTTAAGTTATGTTTCTCAGAACACCAACATTGAATTTTAAAAGGTCGATCCATCACATCCAATCTCGTGGTCGGTAGTGACTATCTTTTCGACCTCAGGTCGATGTTATATACACTGACTACAGTAAATGTTTTGATCGAATAGATCATGCACTTCTAATGCCCAAACTGTTAGGGATTAGTGTAAGGGGTAGCATGTATACAGATTACAGGATTACAGGTTTGTATCATGTCGAAAATAGATGCCAGACTGTAGTCCTCAACGGTTATACCTCGAGAGCGATGTATCCCGTCGGGGATTCCCCAAGGATCCTTATTAGGACCCCTTTTATTTAATATAATTTTTGTTAATGAAAATTCTGAGTCAAGTGTCAACCATTGAGGATGCACACGTATTACAGGAGGACCGGTTCCATGATTACTGCGATCGAAATATGTTGGATTTAAATACATATTTCAAAATGAAATGTGTGAACATTTACTCGTAAGCCAAACCCTAGTATGTATGATTACAAATTATCGAATACCTCAATTGCCAGAGTCAACGTCATCAAGGATCTTGGGGTAACTTTTGACTCGAAGCTTTTGTTTGATGCGCATATTGACAATATAGTCAAAAAGGCTTCTAAAGCGTTGAGTTTTTTTTAGTGCCTCCTCTGAGTTTAACAATGTCAAAACCATGAAAATTCTATACTGTGCTTTTGTCCGTAGCCATCTCGAATTTGCTTCTCAAAGGAATCCAAATTACAATGTTTATATTAATCGCCTCGAAAGCATACAAGGCGATTTTTAAGGTACACTCAATAAATATAGTTTAAATAATGTCTTATGTTCCTAACTAAACTAGTTGGTGTAAGAAATTTCATATTCTTCCTTTACAAGAGCGAAGAAAAATTTGCGGATCTCGCTTTCTAATTCAGTATAATGAACAGATCTACTGACGTTCCTGAGCTGGTGGCCAAGATTGGACTTCGTGTAGCGTCTGTGTTTTTTCGGAGATCTCATCTCCTTCATGTACCTATAGTGAAAACTAACTACAGATACATATAATCTTAGGGCATGTCGAATGTCCAATATGGTGTGCCGGGATGTTGATCTTGATTTATTTACAAAATTGTGTAAGAAATTAAAAAAAATAATGTTAAGCAACTTTTTCTTTGAAGTGTAACTTTGTTGTGCAATGTACATATTATTTTATTTTCGTTTACTCTCTTCAGTTGTTCTTTGTTTAACTCTCACGCTTTTCGTACCGTTTTGTCAATTTATACATAAGGTTATTTAAGTGGAAACTTTTAATTGGCTCTCTTCTACAGATTACTTCTGACTACTCGAATGTATTAGCTGTAACTTTTCTTAAAATTAATAAAATAAAATAAAATAACTGTGCAGTTTGTTCATCCATAGACGGGTTTGTCTAACAACTGTTGCCTGTAAAAGCTTGAATAAGATGTCGTCGTGATAAAAAAAAATGTTTTATGTATATTTTATAAGTTTAAAAACTAACCTGTTTCCGTCTGTCTGTGCAGAACTGTGCGATACCTTGAAGTAAAGGCTTCCACGCCACTTCCCATAAGTCGTATTCTTCGGCACCTGAGACCAATAAATAAATATCAATACTGGTGTATACGGATCCCTTAAGGATTAATACATAATTAATTATACGTAATAATCCATTAAAAAAGGTGTTAATGTCTGTGTTTTTTCTGTCTGTTTTGTGAACATGTAACGTGAGCTTATTCTGAAAAAAAAACTATTTATAAGTGACACTTACTCTGACCTTGGTCGGCTTCGTCTCTCCACCATTTGAATATCTGTGCGGTGCGACTGTGGAGTGTGTGCATCAGGTCTAGTAGCTGTGAATGAAGAACAACTATTGTTATTGCCATAATACTTTACTTGTGCCTATTATACTTTCTGGCCCAGTTATCTGTGAAAAAACATCAGTTGCCAATTTCAAAAGAAATTTTGTGTTCAAATTCGATATATTTTATTTGAAATAATTGCAGAAAATAGAAAATTTTCTAAAAATATTAGAAACATGCATTACATCGACAACAATGAACAAAGAAAGAGAACAAATTAGCGTTTAATGGATGCACATTACGCTACAATATGAATTCGCCGAATTAGAAGTTATTCATGAATGAAAGAAAAAATATTCCAAAGGAAATTTAAAAAAAAGTCACGAGCGGCGAAATTTTTTTTTTACTTTCTTCTCCACTCCTCTAGAAACTTAATAAAAAAAGTCCCATAAAAATCCTACCACTATAAACTTCGTTCCACCTTTTGAGTATTTTTTGTCTAGTTGCACTCAGCTACACGATATTATTCTTTACCGTATTGAGAGCAGTGCTGATAAAATAAACTTCACAATGCACTGTAACTCGTAAGCGATCAATGGTCCAGTTGTAACGGCTCCTACTGCTCTGCCAAAATAACGTTACAAATTGTGTTCTATTTAAATAGATCTTACCTGTATGCTGACCATATGGTACTGGTCGAGCGTGTCTACTTCCTCGTCGCTGGAGTCATCGTAACGTTTTCTGCCGGAACTGGGGCGAGACTTACGACCAGAGCGCGACTTGCCGGATTTCTTGCCTGAAGAAAACATTACAATATTAGAGAAGATTTGTTATGATTTTTGAAGTGAAACTTCTATAGACGGGGGTATTAGAGAATAGGTAGTCACGAAAAAGCATTACGCTCAGATATCTGTCCAGCTGGGAAACATGTCCTGCTGAGAATCTGTTCAGTTGCTGCGGAGGCGATATATCGCGTGGTAAGAGGCGGCAGCGGCGGAGGGAGAGGAGGAGGGGGCAGGCGGGGGGAGGGGGAAAGAGAGGTAATTTTTTCCGTTTTTTTTTTTTGTTATTAATAAAAACATTTAAAAGCGGCGGTGGGAGAGAAAAATTGGCGGTGGGGGGAGGGGGAGGAGGGACGGGTTTTTTTTTAATATATATTTTTTTTCAAGTAATAGTTATTTATGATACTAGTGCGGTAAGTTGGTCTTTACAAACGAGTAGACGAATGTAAGCCCGAGACGAAGTCGAAGGCTTACCATAGTCACGCGTTTGTAAATACCAATTTCTGCACGTGTGTCATACAATGTTTTTCAACACATTTGCGAGAAAACAGTACCATATGTAATGGAACAAACAGTGACCCCAAAAACCACAACCACGAAAACTACAACAATGAAGAACAACCGAAAAATGTTGTCGGCGCCATCTTGGATTTTCATTTTGACCTCATTTTCATTATCAGCGACCCCAAAAACCACGAAAACGACACCCATGAAGTAAAAACTGAAAATTTTTGCCGGCGCCATCTTGAATTTTCATTTTGACCTCATTTTCGTTATCAGCGACCCCAAAAACCACGAAAACGACACCCATGAAAAAAAAACCGAAAATATTCGTCGACGCCTTCTTGGATTTTCATTTTGACCTCATTTTCGTTATCAGCGACCCCAAAAACCACGAAAACGACACCCATGAAGAAAAAACCGAAAATTTAAGTTGGCGCCATCTTGGATTTTCATTTTCATCTCATTTTCGTTATCACCGACCCCAAAAACCATGAAAACGACACCTATGAAGAAATACCGAAAATTTACGTCGACGCCATCTTGGATTTTCATTTTGACTTCATGTTCGTTATCAGCGACCCCAAAAACCACGAAAACGATGCCCATGAAGAAAAACCCGAAAATTTAAGTTGGCACCATCTTGGATTTTCATTATCTCTATTTCGTTATCAGCGACCCTAAAAACCACGAAAACAACACCTATGAAGAAAAACCGAAAATTTACGTCGACGCCATCTTGGATTTTCATTTTGACCTCATTTTCGTTATCAGCGAACCCAAAAACCACGTTCCGTTGCATGGTGCGTAATATTCAACTTTCGAACAATGTATACAGGCTCCGTAAATGCATTTTTTGAGCAAGTGTGTTGAAAAAAAAATATTCATTCAAAAGCGGCGGAGGGAGAGAAAGGCTGGCTGTGATTCGTTTTTCCACTTGTCCGTTGCGATTCTTTTTCCCACTTGTCAGTTGTTTTTTAATGTGGAGTTCATCATTTTGAAAAATATATATGATTACATGGTTAGCCCGGTTGTAAAAGTTGTTCGTAATGAGGGATTTTCTTTTTAGCTCTTCCCTAGTCGCTGGATAGATGGCGCTAGGAATAAGTATGATAATGCAAGGAACGAAACCTAAAAAAACTGATTTTAACAAAGCCCGAGAAATGTTGGTTATATTCGGAAGGTTAAGCAAATGAAAGTGTCAGTTAAGTAGAGTTTGTGACGTGACACAATGGTTTTTTTTCAAGCGTTTTGGCTCTGGCATAGTAACTTCAACGCCATCTATAGAGTTCTTGGAAACTAAGTTTTTTTTTAAAACCTCAAAAGGAAAACCTCTCATTATGAGTACAATGACCCTGATGGTGGGTGATGGTTTGAATTATTTCAAGTACACCCACACTCGAAACATTTCAATTAACATAATATTTATGATCGTCAAAGAGTCGGTCAGTAAGTAAGTTGAGTCCTAACTGAGACGGCGACCAAGGCGTCCGTACTGGGCAAGGGACGTTCGCTAACAATCCGCAAATACCCACCGCAGCGCGCATCATGGGCCCTACTCTCTAACGTCCGTCCGTCTCACGTGCGAGAGAGAGACGGATAGAGACGGATGGACGGACGGTCGTTAGAGAGTAGGACCTCTGCTCCACGCACCGCCACAGCGACACGGGAGGCCTGTAGTTGTCCATCCTACTTGTCCTTAGGAGACGGGCAAGAATTGTCAAGCTTGTAGTAAATGCCATAATCCCGTTACCATCATGCAGCGTGGCCCTCGCGAACAGTCGCACGGCGCGCACGGCGGCGCGGCAGTTGTAGGGCGTCACGTGCGCCACGTCGCGCACCACCAGCGCCAGCGCCTCGCAGCAGCGCGCCAGCGCACCCGTTCGATGCGCGCGCAAGGACACGGAGCTTTCGATGTCGTTCGTGTCCGGGGTGTCCGTCTCGTTCTTTACCTGTTGGGGAGAGAAATAGGTATTTTTGAACTCAACATCATATACACTAGTACAATATAAGCGTTGGTGAGCTACCGTTGGTAAGTATTTTCGCGTATCACCAGAAAAATCAACTGCAAACATGCAATACACACACACTGGCAGTTGAAGCCTGTACTCGGAACAGATCGGCTCGGCTCGGCTCAGTTCGCACGAGCCATCGCATTCGGACGAAGCGGCTCGTGTGGGCTTATGATATCGAGCGACGCGACCAACGTCAGTGAAAAATTTGACTGTATTGCATGTTCACAATCGAATTTTCGTGCGATTCGCTAAAGATTACTCACGTAAGAATCAAACACTAAGCACGTGGTTAGATCGTCGTATGATCCATATTATGCTAGACCACTAACCCAACCGAATTTTGTGAATGTAGTTTTAAACTCGATAAGCGCTGTTGTCGAGATTAAGTTATAGTCTCCGCCAGATAAGTAAGAATTAAAGGTCATTGCTCTTTCCTTAATTTATCTGCGTAGGTACCCCGACAATACATTATGAATCGTTTTTTATTACTAGAAAAGTCATCCTTGACTTTTCCACGACAAAGGTCGTTTCGGGACAAGTTTATGTCATTATTTCTGTTTTCGGAATTATGTATTTGAATAAACATATGCGAGTTAATGACCTTTATAATTCTTACTTATCTGGCGGACACTATAGTCCCCACTTATCCTGGACAGCGAGTGCACATACTCTTAAAGTAGTGCAATTAACTATAGTCTCCGCCAGATAAGTAAGAGTTATAGGTCATTAACCTATAATTCTTACTTATATGGCAGTATCAAAAAACTGCAAATCTATTTAGTCCCTCAGTTAGAGTATTGGAAAATAATGGACACATATTTTTTGTTTTTGTAAATCAATGAATATTGACAAAGATAAAACGCATCAAAACTCGAGAGTGGGGGCTCGTGACGTCAGAACTAGCTAAAAATTATACCAAGGCGTGACGTATTGGGAATTTTAAAAGCGTCATATCTTTGTCAATTTTGGTTTACGTAACAAAAGAAATAACCGACTTCAAAAAACAAAAAAATGAAAAATAACTTTGGCTTCAGAAGTCGGTGACCTGTATGATTCATTTTTTTTTTTGTCACCGACTTCTGAAGCTAAGGTTATTTTTCACTTTTTTGTTTTTTGAAGTCGGTTATATTTTTTTTGAAAAAACGCTTTTTTATTTTTCCATTGTTAGTTGTAATATCCTATACAAATATTTGCTATGCATTTATTTTACATTGATAACAATACATGTCATGGTAATAAGCTTATCCCCAATAAATGGAACTTAACATACCTAAACTATCGAAATTTGGGTGTATTGTACACATCTGCGTACCCCTCAGAGCATACAGGCGTAATGTTACGTCATGATGTTGTATAAACAATAAACACGCAAGCGATTACAGCAATCACGACCGATTTACCATCTAGTTTTGAAGAGTTCCATTGTATATGTCCGAAGATCAGCATCAGATCTTCACCAAATTTAAATGCGACCATTTCAGGAGTATACTCCTTCAAATAAAAAAAGTATTTTGAGAATCGCTCCACAAATGGAGGAGAAATCGGTGAACATACGTGAAATTATACCACACGACTGAAGTAAAAATCTTCATAAATTGAAAACTAATGGGCCAAACTACGTAAAATTTTTATGGGACCAAATGGCAACTATTCCGCATCAAACTAAAAAAGAATCACGTAAATCGGATCATAAATGTCAGCGTAATCGGTGTACATACATAAAAAAAAAACCAATCGAATTGAGAACCTCCTCCTTTTGGAAGTCGGTTAAAAATATGTGTCCAATATTTTTTGGAAATCTATCTGACGGACTATTAAAATTTTTTTTGTCGTCTCGCCTATTGCACTCGAGCGAAGCCAGGGCTTGGTAGCCGCTAGCATGTGTTTTAAGTACGTGGTTTTTAAGACGACAGTGTAAATGAACTTACTAGTATCCATCCTTGTGTTTGTGGCGAGTGTGACAGTTCACTCTCAGAAGAGGCGCTGGTAGGACGACGCTCACTCTCGTCTTCTGAGCCTTCTGACCGACTTGACGCAGCGGGACCTGCTCATACAAAATAAATTATAATAAATTTACTAGTCTCAGGAAATGGCAAGGTGAAATCTATTCCTAACGTAAAAACAATTTCTATTGTAGATGCTGGGGTTAGTGGAAGGAAGGAGAATATTTTGTACTGCAGTGGACGCTATTGATTTAAACGAGATCAGTAGTCAAATAGATAATGCCAACTCCATCTAGCCTGTATTTATTAAAATATGACGTGTAAAACTGTTTCCGATATCCTATTTACAACAAGTAATGTTTGGGTGTCCATAGCAGATTATAAAGAAGTTCTATTTCCTTTGTAAACTGTCAAAGTGTCAAGGAATGGTCCAAGAATTGGTGTTCAAAGATCTACCTTTTGATTTTGCTTACAATTTTCCTATTCGAAATTAGAAACAGACAAGCTTCTCAACTACACTCACTGGTGGGATGTGCGTCGCTGGGCCATGCGCCCGCGCCGGCCGCGCACAGCAGCGCGAACACGATGTCCCACTCGTGCGCGCTGTGCACGTTCTGTGCAGACGTCTTCACTATCTCGTACATGCCGCACGATATCTGCGCACCGAACATACACGGGGTGTTCACATATTGTTACAAAAAAATGATTTTTTTTTCGAGCTAATGGTAAATTTTGCTGGCCAATCTAACTGCTATCAGTGGTGTTAGGTCTTCATAAGGACAGGTGTTTATATAACATCGCGAATTTCATGCTCGTGATTTTATTGAACAGTCTTGGAAATACGAAAATTGCAACTGGAATGAAAGTGGAAACTAACTTTTCATCCCATCTATTCGAAAAGGACGACTTGGTTCGCCTTTAAGTGCACCAAAAGGAGGTGTTTTCTGTAAGAAACTTTTAGCGTCTTTAATCCTCTTTATAAGTGCGCCGCATTTATATTTGCCGCGTACTTTTTGAATTTGGAACATCTTAATGATCAGCGCCACAGAACATATAAAGGAGGTTAGAAGGGCCTTGTGGGCGGGGCACGCGCGCCACGGTTATGAGCAAATGCTCAATATCAACCGAAATTTAATTTACCGGCCAGCAATCACTCTCTTGTTTTGACAGCGTACGTAAGCTCCGCAAAAAATATTAAATTATGCCGTCTTGCGCTATTAAAACGTGTCGGAAAAGAAGCCAGGTGTGAGGTGTAGCACGAGAAGGGATTTCTTTCCACCGGTAAGTCCAAAAACATTAAAATACTTGTGATATTTGTAATTATAACATTAGCATTATGAAGTTTGTAGACAAAAACGAAATAATCGCAAGCAGACGAATAGTAATACATTGCTTGCAATAGATGGACTATACATTTTGCATTACGTGAGTGATCGCGCAATGTATTACGTTCACTGCGAGAGTCCCGAGTGCCGAACCAAAGGTGTAATTCCACGAACTCTAGGCACATCGATAGTGCTGTGCCAATTTGTAAACAATGTCGATAATTACTATGATACAATGGATTATTATCAATAGTACACTTTATAACTAAAATAATATTATTTATTACGACCGATTGTTAATATAGATTATCCATTTTTAACTCTCTATTGATTATTTAGATGTAGTTTTTTTGTAAAAAAATTCTTAATTAATATTTCAAAAACCTGACGTGCTGGAACTTTTTTTTATATTTCTTTCGAAATGTATACCTTAAGTAACGTAACCGTATATATTTCATTTCAAGGACAAAAATCGTGTAAACTAGTGTAATTTTTTTCTTTTTGAACTGGTGATAAGCACCGGAAATGTAAGATTAAGAGGCAACCGACTTTCTCTAATGAACAAACAATAAACACGGTAAATATTCCATGTTAAATCCTAATGTTTATAATAAAATCGGTTTTAAAATTCAGTTACGTATTTTTTATTTGTTTTTATATTGGTGTAATTTATCTATAACTAGCTGTTGCCCGCGGCTTCGCCCGCGTGAAGTTCGGTAACTGTCCCACTGGATCATACTAAAAGGATAATAGTGTCCTACATGTTAAACCAGGTTATAAACTATAAATATTATGTGCCAAATTTCATAATTTTCACAATTATTATCATCACAATCACCATCACTATCACAGTCACCATCATTATCACCAATCACCATCACTATCACAACCACCATCATTATCACAATCACCATCACTATCACAGTTACCATCATCATCACCATCACTATCACAACCACCATCATTATCACAATCACCATCACTATCACAGTCACCATCATTATCACCAATCACCATCACTATCACAACCACCATAATTACCACAATCATTTTCACAATCACCATCACAATCATCATCACAATCACCATTACAATCACCATCACTATTACTATCACAATCACCATCACAATCCCCATCATTATCGCTATCACAATCACCGTCACTATCACAATCACAATCACCATCACCATCACAATTACCATCAAAATAACTATCACAATCACCATCATCGTTATCACAATCATTATTATCGTAATCACAGTCATTACCACAATCACCAACACTATCACAATCACCATCACTATCTCAATCACCATCACAATCACCATCAAAATCACCATCACAATCACCGCCACTATCACAATAACTATCACAATCACAACCACCATTACAATCACCATCATCGTCATTTGTTGTTTATTATTGTAAATTTAATTTAATACTAATATTAGGCTAACACTCAATTGCAAGAAGCTTCACATTAAATCTTCTTTAGTTAATGCCACTTTATCGCTAATGAAATCATTAAAATAATGATTTCATTAGTTTGTTGCATCAAACTACTTTACGCTATAAACTTGATCCTTTAACTAATGAGAGCATTAAACATTGTTGCCAACAATAAATGGAAAAAATGAATGGATTGAACGAGTGGTTGCGTTTTTTTTTAAAGTATTCACAATTTGTATATTAATTGGCCGATACAAAACGCGTTTGACACGTAATACGGTTTATTTGACGACTAACATTTTTCTTTCAAATTAATTGGATGTGAAAGTCGCGTGTTATTATTTAGGTTTTATTTTGTTTGTGAGTGAAAATGTCTGAAAACCAAAACAAAAAACGTGAAGGAGGTGCAAACTTCACTCCAGAAGAAAAAGCACTATTGGTTGATCTCATAAAACATTACTTAATGGAAAAATATCCTTTTCTGCAGCGGAACATTTCAGCTTATGAGCCCCCAATGCTCATGCATAGCATATTGATATAGGTGGAGCTTAATGCAGCCAGCTTGCGAGACACCTTTTGTACTATTCGGCAAACTGTAGAGCTGTTTATGTTCGTCAGATCAGCTAGTACCATCTGGAAGAACCCCATCGCGAAGAACCGCAAACAGATTAGAAGCTGGGTAAGACCACAAATGGCCTTACTCCTCAGGGTCTGTGGCTCCAGATTAAGGCGGTCACGAAGCTGCAGCGCTGCCTCCTTTGAAATTCAGTAGCACAACCAGAGCTCTTCTCCATCATGTTTTTCGAATAAATTTATTTTGTCTAGGTTCTGGCGGCGGCGAGGAACATGTTCTGGATCAGACAGCGACGATAGGCTGGTCAACGACATATTTAGCAGCGAAAATAAAAGTAAACACTACGTAAAATCAGTTTAATGGCCCGTCGTCGACCCATTAAAAATTATAACCTCTAAAATGTAATTTAATGAGCTCTGATGCGCTAAAGTCACTTCGTGCAATACAAAATACCGTTAATGGGTGGTAGGCCGGTGGTATGACACTTCATTAGATAAGTTTGACATTTCCATAATTAAAATTTAAAGGACCTTTAAAATGCATCTTATTTTCTTTCCTGCAATGCTTTAATGAAACATTAGGGTTTAAAGTGGCATTAAAAAGATAAAAATCTTTCTTGCAAGTGAGTGTAAGTTATACTAAGTTACTACAACAATATACGGATGTAATTCTGAAATAAAATATTTGATTTTATAACAGTCACCATCATCGTTATCACAATCATTATCATCGTAATCACAATCGCTATCATCATTATCACAATCATTATCATCGTAATCACAACCATTATCATCGTAATCACAATCATCATCATCACAATCTCCATCCACGTCATCACAATCATTATAATCGTAATCACAATCATTATCATCGTAATCACAATCACTATCATCTTAATCACAATCATCATGATCACAATCGCCATCACTATCACAATCACCATCATTATCATAACCACCAACACTATCACAATAACAATCACCAAGACCATCACAATCACCATCACAATCACTATCGCAATCACAATCACCATCGCTATGACCATCACAATCACCGCCACTTTCACAATCACCATCACCATCACCATCACAATCACTGTCACAATCATAATCGCTATCACCATCACAATCACCGCCACTTTCACAATCACCATCAAAATCACTATCACAATCACCATCATCGTTATCACAATCATTATCATCGTAATCACAATCAATATCATCTTAATCACAATCATCATCATCACAATCTCCATCCTCGTTATCACAACCATCGGTTTCACCATCACTATCACAATCACCATCACCATTACAATCACAATCACTATCATCGTTATCACAATCATTATCATCGTTTTCACAATCATCATTATCAGAATCATCATCACCGTAATCACAATCATTATCATCGTACTCAAAATCATCATCATCACAATCATCGTCATCATTATCACAATCATCATCATCGTAATCACAATCATTATCATCAAGATCTCAAAACAAATGCCATTTTCGTAATCAGCACCCCTGATAATCTCGGTATCGACACCCATATTGATTTTAAGACATTTCAACCCCATCGCACCCCAACAGGGAATAGTATTTCAGGTCTGCACATTAAATCTTAAAATCGTTGATTTTGTAATACACCTGACCCAATTCACCATAAAAACAATACCTATGTTGAATTTCAGGCTTTGTTACCCCATTTCCCCCTTTAGGGGTTGAATTCTGAAAAAACCTGAAACACAAATGTTAACTCATTTATCGATAGGAGTACTCCCGTTAAGTTTCGAATAAAGTAATCTAACTAATCCTATTTCCCCATGTAATCTTTGGACCCCCGTTTCAACCCTTTAGGGGGTGAATTTTGTAAAATCCTTTCTTTATACAACCCTAAACCTCATAAAGAATCTATATGCCAAATTTGGAATCTCTACTCAGCGGTTTGGGCTGTGCATTGATTTTTATACTTTTACACCCCATTTCCCCCTCTTAGGGGTTGAATTCTGAAAAAACCTGAAACCCGTTTCTACTGATTTATCCATAGGAGCACTCCTGTGAAGTTTCGAATAAAATAGTCTAACTAATCTTATTTCCCCATAAAAATTTTGGAGCCCCGTTTAACCCCCTTAAGGGGTGAATTTTGGAAATTCCTTTCTTAGTGCACCCTTAGAGCACATGAGGAACCAATGTGCCAAATTTGGAATCTCTAGACTCAGCGGTTTGGGTGGTGCACTGATTTTTAGACTTTGCCACCCCATTTCCCCCTCTTAGGGGTTGAATTCTGAAAAAACCTGAAACCCGTTTCTACTCATTTATCAATGGGAGCACTCCTGTGAAGTTTCGAATAAAATAGTCTAACTAATCTTGTTTCCCCATACAAACTTTGGAGCCCCGTTTAACCCCCTTAGGGGGTGAATTTTGAAAAATCCTTTCTTAGTGCACCCCTAGACCACATAAGGAACCTACTTGCCAAATTTGGAATCTGTAGATCCAGCGGTTTGGGCTGTGCGTTGATAGATGAGTCAGTCAGTCAGTCAGTCAGTCAGTCAGTTTCTTCTTTTATATATTTAGATATGTATGTATTTAGAAATATAAGTATGTTTATCAGTTGTCTAGTACCTATAACACAAGCTCTGCTTAGCTTGGGACTAGATGGCGTTGTGTGATAGTTGTGGAATATTATTATTATATTCGCATGAATAATGTTCACAACATGCATTACAGAAGTCCGCATCCACAATACTTGCAAAGTTATAAGCAAGATTACATTAATTTTATCGATATCAACAATCGACCTTTTAGTCGCCCTAGCATACATGAGCTTTTACGCGTGTATGAGTGTACGTCAAACGCAGTGACTGCGTTAGTGTGACAACCAATAGCAAACTCACGATCTAAGTGCGTGTTGTTTATTTGTGTGCGTAATCCGCGTAGGCATTGGTCTCTTGCTTGTAGTGAAGTTAAGGAGTGGGAGTGAAGCGGCGACACGCGTTCTGATACAAACCAGGATCTACATATTTCCTTTCTAACCTCCTTTATATGTTCTGTGATCAGCGCCAAAGAAATCGAACGCAAATATTGTTTGAATAAAGACTGGCTGGTACGACCACAGAATAGATAATAGTACTAGCGTACAGAAGTTGCACTCCTTTGATCTTGAAGAAAGCCGACATTTTAAATACCTAAACTGGGCGCGCTCGATCTAAATTGTGCCTTGACGCCACGCGTTAGCGTATTTTATTCGGCGTCTCACTGCTTAATGGTCAATCGGTAGGGTTGCCTCCAGTACTTAAAATAAAATACTACCAACATTTTTGTATTTTAATGTACTTAAATGTTAACTAAAACTTATTTAATTACAATTGTTTTACTCTATTACAATGCCTCATATATTTCTTGCCTTCTCTAAAATAACGATTACTTATTAAATTTTATAACAGCATAAATGCGAAATCTAACAAATAATTTGAAAATAAAATCTGATGGGAAGCAGGGACATGGTGAAATTGATATTTTTTATTAAACTGACCACAATATTAGAGTATACATATTAGTATTCTTATTTATTTAAACATACACGCAACAGTTTATCCGGCTTGTCATTAACACTAATTAATGATCTAATCAGTGAGTTAACAAACACGAAGTACGAGTAGGTACGCGATGCAAGCGACCAGTCGAAAGAGCACGAAAAATTAACGCGGCATACGTACGTACGGCTGGAGCGCGACAGCCCTAAAGAGCTTGCATATTCAATATGCGCGAAGCGGTAGGTAATTATCTCATGCCTACACACGGAGTGCAATAGCCCTGGTACGACGGCCCATAGTCGCGCCGTCGTCAGAATAAAAAAAAAGAAAACAAATTAAAAACGCGCGAACTACAGCCCGCGTTTTCGTCAATTTTCACGGATTGTGAGAAATTCATGGTTTTGTTTTGAAAAATGAGTTCTTCAAGTGACAGTAGGTAAATAAAATATGAGACGCTTTTTATTTTGTCATAGTGGGTGATGATCCGGTTAGACTGGAAGCCGACCCCAATAAAAAACTTGGCAGATGATGATGGGTGATGAAAAGTAGAGTGTATCACTCGGGCGCAAAATATACATTATTTTTGGCTCGGGCGACGTACTTTGAATCCCTCGCTAAGTTCAGGATTCTACTAAAGATACTAACTCTAGAATCCCTCGCTTCGCAATAGCGCTCTCGCCGTAAAAATATTATTTTGCTCCCTTATGTTATGATACAATTTACTATTACGTGTGCCTAATAAAGTTCCTTATTTTAAATTTGAATTCCGCACACAATGAACTCACCACATCAGCCTGCTGGTAGAACAACTTGTAGGGCAACTGGAACAGCAGCGTGAGGTGCTGTAACACATGCGGAGCTGCCGCATCACAGCGCATGAGCCTCGCGCCCGAGCGCAGCAGCGCCGTGCTGCAGCGCCGCAGTGGGCCGGCGCCGCGACTGCTGGACCACAGCACGCAGCGCGACATGTGCGGGGCCGCGTCCTCCCACACAGCGAGCAGACGGTCTCTGAGAAAGGCGAGTCTTGCTTGTAGGTACAAAATAATGTCTACAGGGTGTAAGTGACAACCTTCTGCAAAAGTGACAGGTTGCATTCAGCTCATTATTCTGAATCACGTTCCACCAGAATTTTTCTTCGGGAAATTTACATTTTAAATGTCGTTTTTCAGTTTCTTTATTTCAATGTAATATTACATTCTCTGTGCGTACAGAGAATATAATTTCAGCTGCGTAGCTGCACTCCATTTATGTAAATAATAAAGCTGGAATAAAAACCAACAATAGATGTTGAAAAACTGTAACGAACGACCGCGACGTAAAATCAGTTGTTCACTTTCTACCTAGCTACAGAGTTCATCGAACTCGTCGTCGCGCTTTCCGTTAGCTACGTGCGTTTTGCCACGGTAACGATACATTGTGTATGAGAAAATAAAACAAACTAAATTTATTGGACTCCCATAACTTTCCTGAAATAATTTCTCGTACCGGTCATCTTAGTATGATATACTGAATTCACCCTAACAGTTAGTGGAGGGCTGACCCTTACACCCTGTATACATAATAGTACTGATAAAAAATACGAAAGATGCTTCAATAAAACACCATAATATTTTATTATAGGAGTGCGTCCCGAAACTAAGGGGAAAAATACTGAATAACTGCCGTGGAATTTTTTGTTAATAATTTAGCCGCGGGATGGTGCCAAGAGTTTGATCGCTTTTCATTCAAAATAACTTTAAAAAGCGCCAAATACGAGCTATCTCACGGCGAAATTTCCAGTACACAAACCCATGGATCTCGTGCTTCTGCAGTTACTTGAAATTATTCTTTTGGGTTTACCATGAGGACAATAACACACAACTGAATTTACCGATTGCAATTAGCCACAAAATACACAAAAGGTGGAACGGAGTTAAGGTTGAACTGCGCAACATATTTTCCATACAAATTTTGGGGGGCTATTACTCCACTGTTTGACATGGTACATCTAAAGTTAAACATGATATCGTTTTGTCTCATTATTAATTGTGTCTGTGCGGAAACAGAATAGTAAAATAAAAAGTCATTCAAAAGTTACGAGCTACCAAAGATTCATTTTTATTGCCAATTTTAACGTAACTTTGGGCGTAAATTAGTAATTAAAGAAGCGTCAAATTTCCAAAACAAAGTCGGTACCGACACAGCACAATTACCGAAGAATTCAATAAATTTTATTTGTAAATGATTTATGCAGTGATTTTTTCATAAAATTCGATTTCTCAAAGGCCTTTTCGTATTGTTTTACGCGCCCCTTTTACTATGAATTTTCGTGCATCTCACTGAATAATTTTTCCCCCGGTGCGGTGCGGGAGGGGGCCACGCGATATTGACATGTTTTTGTTTGATAGAAGAACAAGAACTATATTTCTGTCCTTTTCATTTCATGCAAGACGTCAGTGACGTGTCATTTGTTTTTCGCTGAAATTGAAGGGTCTGTGCATTTTTATTGCACTCCTATAATGTGTGCGTTCCGATGGCGCGACCAAAGCGTTTTTAAAAAAAAAAAAAAACTGGCAAGATTTTGTAAAAATTTGAATTTAAAATTAAATAATTAATTTAATTAATTAATTTCAATTTAAAATTTCACATTCAGAACGTTTTGAAGGTTATAAGCGATACCGTACTACAGCTCCTGAAATATAAACCTAGAATTTTTTGTGTATTTTAACAAATCCAAATCTAGGTTTTACAAAAACTTCAGACCTCTGCGATGCTTTTTCAGCGAGATATCGGCGATAACCTGTTTATCACCGTAGCAATGGCGCGGCCATGGGATTTAGTCTTACAGCTCCTAAAATTATAAACCTAGGATTTTTTTAATTTTTTTTACAAATAAAATCTGTTATTTACCTAAATTTCAGGTCTCTGCAACGCTTAGTTTTAAGATTTCCGTGGCCGCGCGGGTCTCCGCGTTTCGATGGCGTGGCCACGTTCAAACCCTTATAACTTTTTTACCATAACTTTGACAAATTTAAGGTTTTGGGAAATTTGAACCTTTACAAAATCATGGCATAGTTATTTAAAAAAAAATGCCGTGGTCGCGCCATCGAAACGCACACTATTATGGTGTAGCGACCTACTTATTTAGAAACTTTATATACAGGGTGTTTGGCTTATGGACCGACAGGATTTTTCCAGGGATTTGGGAGGTCAATAGCTAGGTTCTACCCATACACCCTATGTCCTAAATGTCATGGTTGGTTACATATGTTTTTTTTTTACAAATGAAAAAAATACCCAAAATGTTTCCTTTAATTCCAAATAACTTTTTCGTTTGTGAGTGTATTGGCACAAAATAAATTTTGTCGTATTCTCCAAAGTCTTCTAAATCTAAATAAATCTTTGTTTGGTAGAACTGGTTTGAGGAAAATTTCTTACAAGCTACCAAAGTTATTTTCTTTTTTAAATGTACGAAATTATAAAACTTCAAACTTTATTATAAAAAAAATTAAAAACCATTTTGAACTTAGCTTTATTTAAAAAAGTTCTTTAGTTGATACCCTTTCTAACGCTATGCTACATGTCACAAAGAACAATTCATTAAGTAGTCAAAATGTTAGTTAGGAGAGTCAGGATTAAGACTTCTAAATGTTATTTTATTTTTATTAACTAAAGTTATAAATCTTGTTAAAATTTGATTTAAATTAACCCAATATTACCCATACATCCTTTGTCTATTTTTCTATTTTGTGCCAATAAACTCACAAACGAAAAAGTTATTTGGAATTAAAGGAAACATTTTGGGTATTTTTTTCATTAAAAAAAAAAACATATGTAACTAACCATGACATTTAGGACATAGGGTGTATGGTGGTATGAATTTTCGTGCATCTCACTGAATAATGTTTCCCCCGGTGCGGTGCGGGAGGGGGACACGCGATATTGACATGTCCTTCGTTTGATAGAAGAACAAGACCTATATTTCTGTCATTTTCATTTCATGCATGACGTCAGTGACGTGTCATTTGTTTTTCGCTGAAGTTGAAGGGCCTGTGCATTTTTATTGCACTCCTATAATGTGTGCGTTTCGATGGCGCGACCACGGTATTATTTTTTTTTTAAACTGGCAAGATTTTGTAAAAAAAATAATTTAAAATTAAATTCATTAATTAATTAAATTAATTCATTTCAATTTTAAATTTCACATTCAGAACATTTTGAAGGTGATAAGCGATACCGTACCGTATGCTCCTGAAATGTAAACCTAGGATTTTTTATATTTTTTTTACAAATTCAATCTGTTATTTACCTAAATTTCAGGTCTCTGCAACGCTTAGTTTTTAAGATTTCCGTGGCCGCGCGGTTCTCCGCGTTTCGATGGCGTGGCCACGTTCAAACCCTTATAACTTTTTAACCATAACTTTGACAAATTTAAGGTTTTGGGAAATTTGAACCACGTACATACATATAAT
This sequence comes from Xestia xanthographa, assembly GCA_905147715.2. Taxonomy (NCBI): domain Eukaryota; kingdom Metazoa; phylum Arthropoda; class Insecta; order Lepidoptera; family Noctuidae; genus Xestia; species Xestia xanthographa. The sequence continues at coordinate 5,027,834 of LR990660.1, read as the reverse complement.
GCAACATAAAAGAGTAGAAATTAAATATTTGGGAACTAAAATTTTTCATTTTCTGGCAACATCTAAAATTAGTACTTGAGCTGTTTTTGATTCTTCTGGATCGGTTTCGTTTTTCATTAGAATTTTGGTTTTTGTGTGTTATTTCAGAGTGTGGACAGGAAAACAGCGAGATATCATGAATAAGGTAATTCGTGGAGGTGCCCGTGAAATAATGTTTAAGTTTTCATGCGGTGTTTGACCGAATTACAAGCTGGGAAGCTGCTATCCTACTTCGAAGATTTTTGCTATCGTACAGCAAATTTTACTGGTAAGTAACTATTGAAAGTTGCAGTAAACGTTAATTACAAACGATTATTACATTCAGGGAGCAAAATTTTCGATATAAATAGTATTTATAAATTAGTTGTCTACCATTTTTGAGGTTATGCTAAGATAAACAAATACCTTTGTAGTTATAGCGCGACTTAACAACATTGATAGTAAGGCAACAACATTTAATGTAATTAATTGCGTATTACCAAATACGTTTTTTGCTATACCATATTTGTTGAAGCAACCGACTAATGGAAAGAAACAATTTTAAAATATTTTCACGTTATGAACATATTTGCGCGTGACTTTTTTCGTCGGACTGACCGCAGTTATATTATTTATGAAGATAGAGCACTAATTTAAAGTTGTATCTATAAGCTTATGTTTATAACATGCTTTGTTTGTTTTAGGTGTTTCTGTAAGCCAGTGCGCAGAATTGTGCAAAACGGCGGGAAATTCTCGACTCCAGCTATACACAGAAAGGGTCGCCCCTCATAATATATTTTTGAGTGAACTTGTAGTTTTATTACTATTACGTACCAAATCTATTTATTATCTATGAGGAACTTATTGAAAGCAATGAATTAATAAACATATTTATTTAAAATAATTATTTTCTCATTATTTATAGCTATTAGACCAATAATACTATTCAAGTATCAAGATCAGCTAGGTCGTACTAACTGGGTTGCCACCTGAGCGAACGCAGCGCCCTCATTTAATTTCTACTCTTTTGTGTTGCACTATATTTTTACATTTTTACTAAATCATGGCATAGTTATTTAAAAAAAAAAAAAAGTGGTCGCGCCATCGAAACGCACACCCTATAATATGGTGTAGCGACCTACTTATTTAGAAACTTTATATACATAAAACCTTCACGATATAATTTTTACTTTTCTTCTGATCTGTCACTTCTCTGTCTTGTGTTGACTAAATTTATATAGAATTATGAACATTTTTAATTTAATTTAGTTAGTGTACAACAACCACTAAATTGGTGACTCCGACGTGATACGCCCTGAAAAGGAAATCCTAAACTTTATCAGGCCAAGGAAATCCACAGTACCACGATGACAATATAAAGCAGTGTCAGACGAAAGTATTATATAACTTCGTTTTTGTTCGGAACGGTTCGGAACGCTGTGTGTGCGTACGAACTAGACGCGCGTGAAGACTAGCTTCTAACTGCTCATCACTGATACTATCTCTGTCGGGCACGATGCCAGGTGAGACAGCGTGCTTTTTGGCCACGCCCACCAATGAGTTCGAGCGACCTTAAGGGCGCGCTCACATATTTTGGGCGTTTGACCAAAAATACGTACTTTTCCAAGTCCTCGATATTTGTTATATAAAGATAATGGCATAATATTTCAATGAAGAATCATAAATCCGGCTTTGCTTTAGTTCGTAGATTGATTAGAATTTTGTTATAATAGTTAATATTACGAGAAATAGCAATTTTCCGACAGCCAATTTCAAGCAAACGTTAAACATTAGGTTTTCTCCTGCCATTTGTATCAAACTGGTAACACGAAAAAATCTAAAAAAATATATATGTACTGGTCATATAGTCCTCAAGGTTGTAGATTGATTAGAATATTAAAATAAAAATTGAATCGACGCAAAAAAAAACGATATTCAAAAGCAATATTGATCTAAAATGTATGCATTTTCAGCGTCCATTATATTCCAAATAAACTCAATTTTATCAAATAAATTAATATGATATAATACTTCGATCTACAACGAATACGTTTTATTAGTTTTCGTTTGTCAATATAATAAGACAAAATTACAATAAATAAAATTGGAGAACTATAATTCTGCGTCAATTCAGCTCGCACCTCAGTCTCATGTCAGTCTCGTCTCTAATTTTCGTCAATAACAATCGACAATCGTCCGGAGATCAATATTATTATCGAGTCGTGTAGGCCGGTCGAAAAAATTTGATCCAGGAAGTAAAACTCAAAACTTTGCGAAAAAAATGTAACAGCCCTCTTAATAGTGGTCAGCTTACCTTCGGGAACAAGGCATCCTACGTAGTGAGTAGGTCTACTGCTGTAGTCAACTAGTATATTACATCTGTGGGTATCACATCGCAGTACAGACATTTAATACATCAAAGAATTGAAAAAAAAAAAAACAAAAAAGTGAGCCGTCGCGGGACGCCTGGCATATGTGAAACATCGAAATTATTTTGTACAAGTAATATGCTTAAAAAAGTCAATATAGAAAACAAACACATAAAATAAAAACAAAATTAATCGATTCACAAAAAGAAAATCCTTATGCTAGAATCGAACTCGACCCAGCGCTCTGTGCCCCGAGACCAAGTGGCCTGTTGTAAATCGTGGCGAATTTTTTTATTTATTTAAATTTCGATCGCCACGCTCACCACGAATTTTTCATTTTTTTTTTGGTTTACCCGCGCCTATAGATGTTTCACATCAAAATTCTAACATTTTTCGTGTCAACAAAGAAAGCAACAGGTAGCGCCAAATAAGCCGGCGCTCGGGTGTCAGAATTCAGAACTAAAATCGTTTGTACGAGCACACGTGACTTCGCAGCTGGCAGTACCGGTTTGTAGGGAGCTAGGTAAGCCGAAGATTATCGAGTCACGACAGGGGCAGAATAATAAATATGTAGGGGAGAACGACATAGAATTAATTTATTGATAAAAACACTTTTATTTTGGTTTCTCTGCATTTTATTCTTTTCTTTCGTTTTTTTCGTCATAGGTATTGTTTTCGTGGTTTTCGGTGTCGCTGATAACGAAAATGAGGTCAAAATGAAAATTCAAGATGGCGCCGAAGAAAATTTTCGGTGTTTTGTCATAGATGACATTTTAGTCGTTTTTCGGGTCACTGATAACGAAATGAAGTCAAAATAAACAGAAAAAAATAATACACAAAATTACAATTCTCTTTTTTTCTTTGCCTTTCCCTGACAAAATTTTGACCTTCGCCACTTAGAAAACCAATAAAAAAAATTCCATAAAATACAACCACTATAAACTTCGTTCCACCATTTTGTCTAATTAGACTCGACTAATTTCGCTATACAATTTTTGACTTGTGAATGATTATAAAAAAAATAGATACGTAATATACAAATATTACGTTTGAAATAATTAACAACGAAAAACATGAACACCAAACTTGTTGCTTCTTATCTTACCTGTTCTGTATCAAGGTCTGCCCGAGGAGCTCTAGGAAGAAGACCGTGATGTCTTCCAGTTGAGGGTTCAGCTGCAGACTGTCAGAGTCAGGCGGAGTGCCCACTGTCACCATCGCACGGACCAACTCCTGCGCACGGAAATATTTGTGTGAGTACATTCGTTTTCAACCGACTTCCAAAAAGAGGAAAAGAGGAGGTTCTCAATTTGACTGTATTTTTTTTTTTTTTTTTGTTATCTCTAAACTTTCGACTGGGTAAACCGATTTTGATGATTCTTTTTTTATTTGAAAGCTGTTGCTTCCCATGTGGTCAGTGTCAAAAAAACTAAATTAATCAAACAAAGGTCACCGACTTCTGAAGTTAAAGTTATTTTTCACTTTTTGTGTTTTTTGAAGTCGGTTTTAATATTTTGAGTTTATGTTAGAATATGTTTACGTCAAATTGATTGCATTTATTGATCGCTATTATCACTAATTCTTGCAAATTGTGGTAGTTACCCTCCTAACAACTAACAGCCCCCTCGCATGACGCGGCTGACTTCACATACACAGGAGGGTCATGTGAAGAGTCGTGACCGGCTTTCTAGGGTGTTGTTTTTTCTTCGTTTTCTTTCTTTCGTGGTCTCATATCAAGTAAGAGTACTTGCTCATAGATGCTGGATTTCTGGTAATGATTTCCCGGTACAGAACCTTTTTACTGTCTTTAAAAACCTGTTCTCATGTTCGATACAGAAGGTATGGGACTATTTTAACCGCATCGATCAGTTCTGACTTGTCAACATTGGAAACCTGTATTTTTATGCAAGCATAGCGAGTAACAACTAACAAACCCCCCCCCCCCCCCCCCCTCCTTGGTCCGAGTAGACGTGCAGCACTTCACCCCTCGCACGACGCGGCTGACTTCACATACACAGTTACATCGTGCGAGGGATGGGGACCTGACACCTGATTTTGCAGATTTTCGAACTGCTGGACTGGAATGCTGTGATGAATCTCTGAAATAAATTTTGTCATTTGCCGAGCATTGATGCTAACTGTACTGTCGCTGATTGGTAGCTTTCATTGAAGTGACAAACAGTCAGTGCCCTTTTCCGTCGAAAATTCCAGTTAACCTAATAAGATAACACACAACACACAGCACACTACTTAAGCTATATAATTGCAATTTTTTATGTATATTTGATTTTTTGTGTGCAGCGGTGGCCCAGTGGTGGCGGCCGCGACTTACGAACAGTAAGTCGTGGGTTCGAACCCAGGCAGGCGCATTACTTTGTGTTATTTATTTTCATCACCACTGCTCTCAAAACGGTGAAGGAAAACATCGTGAGGAAACCGGCATGTCCTAGAACCACAAAATTCGAAGACATGTGACATCTACCAATCCGCACTGGGCCCGCGTGGTGGATTATAGCCCATTCCCTCTCATAGAGAGAAGGCCTGTGTCTCAGTAGTGGGAACATTAAGAGCCTGTATTTGCTGTTTTGGTGATATTGGGCGATCTAGATCTCGGTATCTATAAGACCTAAGAGTTCGCTATTTGGACACCATTAAACTTGGACTTATAATCATTAAATCTGTTGAAGCGAAAACACGATTGGATAAAATAATCCAGATAGAAAAAAAATACAAAAAAAACTCGTTTTGCACTTATTTTGATTTGGATCTCTGAAACCCTAAGGAATTTAATGATGATTTTTAGCCTAATAGATAGGTAACAATATAATCTTCAATCGTGTTGACTTAATTATTTATTTTTCTACTTGGTTTTCTCGTAATTAGCCATACGTGATTTGGCGCTTACGTTATTTTATTCTAAGCGAGCACGCACTCTTTCTATCCCATGTTTTGCACGCGGTAGTAATAGCGCTATCCTTTTCAACCGTTCCCTTCAGTAACGAACGGGCCATCCCAGAGTGAGGACGTATGACTTTGCTGCGCGCGGTCACGTGTTCTACGTAAATTATATTCCGGAGATTGTACACCGACTACCATATTTTGATCTGAAAAGTTTTTTTTTATATTTTCATTTAATAAACAAAGAACTTTGCTTATTTACTGAGATTGTTAAAATTTTGTTCAGCTTCAATACTAATGTTATGATGACGGCGTAAAGTTTGTATTCTATGTTTGCGTGTTTGCAAGTTTAGATGTAGAGGGTAATCTTCGGAACTATTGATCCGATTACGAAAATTCTTTATTTTATATTTATTCTATATATTATGTTATCGCCGAGTGTCAAACGCTATTTGCAGGACGTTCCCGTGGGATAGTTTTAGACCATAATGCGAGCGAAGTCTCAGGAAAAAGTGAGTTAAAAAAGCCGCTGCTTTCTAAACCTCAAGGATTTTTAGACAAAATGGCCAAAGAAGGTATCTCTGGTAACAAACTGAAAGGGGTTTGAATTTTGTGGCCAGTCTAACTTCCGCCATTTTTTTTTTTTTTCAAAGTTGCGGCTACGCATGTAGCCTATATTAATAGATAGCTGGTATCAATACAAATAAGTTTTGTATGAGATAAAATGTCACGTCTACGATTGATGAGCTATTAAAAGTTAAAATCCATTCACTGATAGCATCTTCAATACAACTTTGATTTGATCAGACACGCATAAAACGTATATCAATCGATGGCATCAATACAAACAAGTTTTTTCTGACACAAAATCTTTTAAAGCGTCACGTTTCCGAGATTTAAGCTATCAAAGTTGTACTGGTAGCGATCACAACGCTATATAATTATATTCGAAAACGTAGCTAACGTTGCTGTCTCAGACATAATTAATGTGTAAATGGACCACCATGAATGGACTTTAGCTTTGATAGCTCATATTTCTGAAACGTGACGCTTTAGAAGATTATGTACCCAACAAAATTTGCTTGTATAAATGTCGCAGCCAATTCGTATAACACGCCGTTTCACATAATGGCGCGCCGGATTGAAAAACGCCGTCGTTATGTAATACGGCGCCCTCACGTTCAGCCGGATTGTGGTGGGGCGATACGTTCGATAAGCGGCGTCCAACGTTTAGCCGTATTGTCAGCAATTCCGATACCTCAAATAACCTACTAAAATTGTCCTAAAAGTCTTGCTAGCTGGCATGAGGAGTGTAGGGCGAAGGCCGGTGGAGCGACGACGACATTTGTGACAAAAAGTGGATGTGTAATGTGAAATGCGAGTCGTAGCGAGCGCGCGTCATGGAGTCGTAGCAGGTTCTAAATTTGCTTATATCTCGAAAACGGTGCGTCCTATCGCAAAAATAATGAAAAATTCACCCCCCTTTTAGAAACCCCCTGCCACGTAATTCTCAACATGTAGGTAAAAAAAAATGAAAAAAAAATCGAAAAAAAAATAATTGAAAAGCAGGAAAAGCGGCCATTTCATTGTGACATGGTTGTCGATTGTGACGCCATTTTGTTTCTTGTTATGATCATGCAGCGCCACTTGCGGTGATAAATGGAACTAAAACTTTCAAAGCGGTGTCGACGATGCGTCCGTTTGTATAACGGCGGCACGTTATTACGCCGCTTTGACGAACGCGAAGAGCTCATTCAATGCGGCGTACTTTATTTCAGCCGAATTGTAATCCAGCTGAACGTGAGGACGCCGTATTACATAACGGCGGCGTTTTTCAACCATACATAATAACGGCGCGCCATACATACGAATTGCCTACGACATTATTATGACCATTTTCTTTCTTTCTTTTCACTTAGTTTTTAACTAATGTCTGACAGTTTCGGTACTTTATGCGGGTTACAAGTCGAACACTACAATGTTTTTTTTAGGGATGATCCTGACTAATAAAATATGATTCTGTTTAGTCCGTCCATTAGATTATCGAAAAATATTGGATACATGTTTTTTGTTTTATTTTAATTAATAAAATTGACGAAGATAAAACGCGTCAAAGATAAAGAGAGGCTTGTGACGTCACTTTCCGGTAAAAACTGTACTCAAATGTGACGTCACATGAGTTTTCGACGCACTGTATCGTCTTCATTTTTAGATTACGTGAAAAAATAAAAAAAACTGTGTACAATATTTTTTGCAAATCTTTCTGACGTTAATTTTTTGTTTGTCATTTACCCTATTGTATTGTTGATGAGTCGACGTACACCATAACTGTCAAATGTTTGCAATGGATAGACAGCGGGTCTAAAATGGCCGCTTTAGCAGAATCCACGCAGAATCTTAGCATGAATCACGTTAAAAAATTAAAATGGACTTTATGGTTATGGTCATAAAGTCCATTTTAAGAATTTTAAATTTTTAACGTGATTCATATTACGATTCTGCTAAAGCGGCCAGTTTAGACCCCCAGGTCCCCTCAAATGTGTACGGTTCTTTCTTCAAAATCATCTTAGATATTAATCTGCGTGAATCTAATTTATTATGACTTAACCATCATAACATCACGCCTTTAATCCCCGAAGGTATAGGCAGCAATGCACCTAACAGTACAGTACACCCACATTTCGCCAGTTCTGTGGAAATCCCATGTAACAGGGGCCGAGCCTATTGCCATCAACCGGGCACAAATCCTGACTCCATGGCTGCTACTGAGAAATTCCTGATGGAAAATCCAATAAGACGACATATTGATTGTGATAAGCACACAAATTCATGACTTTTATTTCTAAACCGTACTTACTACTTAATATGTTACATAAAAATAACTCAAAGATCAAAATGGTTTAAGCGATCACTACACTCGATCTTAACCCGTGTGTGCGTGTATCTGCATGAACAATGCACACAAACATAGGATCGCAACGAATTTGCCTAAACTCTAGCGAATGGATTTTATACTGCGGGCTCTTAATAGGCTGATGATGATGATGATATGTGCAATAAAGAATAAGATTGTTGTTTGTTTGTTTGTTGTTGTTTGTTTGTTTGTTGTTTACTATTGTGTTTTTGTTGTTGTTTGTTTTGTTTGTTGTTGTTGTTGTTGTTGTGAATCCCGGTTTAAAGCATGTTCAGCAAAACAGTACTCGCTGCTTGATTTTCGTTAGCCAGAAAAGTAGTCAGATATCTATAAAAAGACATGTGAACATACCTGCAAACTATCAAGCTGTAGAAACTTGGTTTCAGTGATGAGCAGTCCGGGCAGGTTGCACTTGGCCACGCAGTCCATCGCGGCGTCGATCAGGGTCTTCTCGTGCGGTGTGGGCGCGCGCATGCCTGCTCAATAATAAGTGAGTTACACGGAGTAGGTAATGCTCCTCTGTTTTTTCGTTATTACTCATAGTTTCGGATTTGGACATTCAAGGGTCATAACAAACAAACAAACGGATTCGAAAGTTTACATCGGTCAAGATCTGCCGTTGCATACACGGTCACACCGTGTAGGTATTGTGCTGCAGGAAACACCAGATTTAAAAAAAACAATAGGGATGATTCCTGACTAAAAAAATTTGATTCTGTTTAGTCCGACAGTTAGATTATTGAAAAATATTGGATACGTGTTTTTTAGGGTTCCGTACCCAAAGGGTAAAAACGGAACCCTATTACTAAGACTTCGCTGTCTGTCCGTCTGTCTGTCACCAGGCTGTATCTCATGAACCATGACAGCTAGACAGTTGAAATTTTCACAGATGATGTATTTCTGTTGCCGCTATAACAACAAATACTAAAAACAGAATAAAATTAATATTTAAGGGGGGCTCCCATACAACAAACGTGATTTTTTTGCCGTTTTGTCTAATGTATAGATAATGGTACGGAACCCTTCGTGCGCGAGTCCGACTCGCACTTGGCCGGTTTTTGTTTTATCAAATCAAAGTCAAAGATCATGACGCGTGACGTCACTTTCCGGTAAAAAATGTACTCAAATGTGACGTCACACGAGTTTTCGACGCACTGTATCGTCTTAATTTTTTGTTTACGTGAAAAAAGAAAAAAAAAACGTCCAATATTTTTTGGAAATCTATCTGACGGACCTTACCGGACTGAGGAGCTCGTGGCTAAATAATAACAGCCGCTCGGATCGATCGTTAGGTTAAGCCGTGCTTGCCTAGGTTGGTCTGTGGATGGGTGACCACCCATTACATACCGAGTTTCCTCCGTGCCTCGGAAAGCACGTTAAGCTGTTGGTCCCGGCTGTCATTTGTAGATCTTTGACAGTCGTTAGGTAGTCAGAGACCCAAAAAGTCTGACAACCAGTCTTACCAAGGGGTATCGTATTACCCGGTACTAACTGGGTTGTGGAGGTCAGATAGGCAGTCGCTCCATGTAAAATACTGGTATTCAGCTGCATCCGGTTAGACTGGAAGCCGACCCCAACATAGTTGGGAAAAGGCTAGGCAGATGATGGACCTTACCGGACTGACCTACCTTAGCATTAAGTAACTTGTGTAGTAAAAATAAATTGATATTTTATTATTATTATTTAGATTTTTTTGTCATCTATATCTATACTAATATTATAAAGAGGTAATGTTTGTTTGTAAGTTTGTATGTAGGGGTAATCTCCGGAAGTAATGAACCAATTTTAAAAATTGTTTCACTGGTAGTAAGCTACATTATTCGTGAGTGCTATAGGCTATATTTTATTCCCGTACTCCCACGAGAACGGGAACTACGCGGGTGAAACCGCGGGACGTCAGCTAGTTTACTCTATTGCCGATGGAAAATTACTATGTGGGGGTTCGAAATAATGTACTGAACACGTGGTAACCGTTAGTGCGTCGATGTGCCTACCACCCTGTATGTGTGTATAGTAATAGTTACCCGTCTCTCCCAGCGCTATATAGGAATATAAGCTGGACAGCAGGCCGGCCTCGGAGCCCCGCGCCGCTTCTCTGATGAGCGACACCGTGCCGTTCGGCGCTAAGTAGTCTTCGGCTTCTATGAGGCACTGCGGACGAAAAATCACTACATAGTATATAGAGAGGAGGCCTGTGTCCCAGCAGTGGGAACATTAATAGGCTGATGATGATGATGAGTATAAAACAAAGTCACCCGCCGCGCCTGTCACTAAGTATGCTTAGATCTTTAAAACTACGCAACGGATTTTGATGCGGTTTTTTTTATTGACAGAGTAATTAAAGAGGAAGGTTTTAACAAGAACTTGTTTATTTTTGTTTCTTCTCATTTATTTTTCATACATGACATTGTTATTTTCCTCTTTAAAAACCACAATGAGTTTCTATCAAATAGTTTCTAAACATGTGCGTAACAGTACCGTCAAGTTGGAATAGTGCTAATAAAAGTACATACAAAATCAAAGTTGGACTCATGCGAAGACTTGTATGGATGTTATAAAAGTTGGACTGCTGAGAAAGTTGGACTCTTGCGAACAGAGGTTAATAGTACATCCAAATTTCGCAAGTTATGTGTAAATCCCATGTTATAGGGGGGCGAGCATACTGCGCTCAACCGGGCACAGACTGGAGTTGTTTATTGGAGTTGTAGTGGAGGGTTTTTTCATCAGTAATTTCTCAGTAGCAGCCACGGGCTACTGAGAAATTACTGATGAAAAAAATCAATAACACTTTGCCTGATCTGAGAATCGAACCCAGGATCCTATGCTAAGCAATCGCTCTTGCAACCACTAGACGTAAAGTAGTAGCAGCAAGAAAAATAACTGCAATTTACCTTTTTTTTTTCGGATGGGAAATCATCAAATGACTCCTCCCGCTCTGGGCGGAGCAGGAGGGAGTGTCAGACTTTTACTGACTAAAACCCATCCATGTTCCTTCATCGACCTTTGTGTTCCGGGGCCACGGTATCTCTTTCCTAACACCGGCAGGCATCGGTCCTTGCGGACCCCTTCCTTTTTGCTGACTCTTTGAGGCGCGCGTGGAACACTCCTGCTTGTCGACACGGCCTGTCGTCATGAGACGGACGGACGGCGAGCTAGCCCATAGCCCACCGTCCACAGGCCCACGCCTACAGTGCACGCCCGGGGCGTCTCCCGCGGCGGCCGGGACGCTGAGAGGTTCTCTCCCTCTCACGTTCCGCCACTTCCTTCTCTAGCATTACTGCTTCGCAGAAGGAGGTGACGGTGTCCCATTCCGTCTCGCTCCAGACCATGGCTTGCACCAGGGCCGGAACTGCAATTTACCTTAGGTAGTAATCGTCCGATATACAGCGTCTTGACGATCTCCAACAGATGTCGCCACGAGTCTCGCACGCAGTCCGCATGGCGCGCGGCCACCTGGCAGGCGCGGCGCAGCGCCAGCTGAGCCTTGCTGGACTGGCCCAGCGTTACTCCTGCAAACATACAAACAGGAATTATTCAAAATCTTACCATGATTCTGGAAAAAATGCATGCCTTTTTCGCCGTGTATGCATTGCGACCCTAATGGTGCCGATTCCCTTGTTTACAAACTAAACCAAATTTAAGTTCAGTGCATCTTTTTCTTTCTATTTCATTAAGAAAAGGACAGAAGATAAATTTTAGTTACGTTCTGTCAAAATAATCAGCGCCATACAAGTTTTAGACGCGATTAAAAAGTTGACAACTAAAATTACATCAAATTACGTCAGGTGCTGACTAATTTGACAGGATTAAACTAATATTTATCTTCTGTCCTTTTCATAATGAAATAGAAAGAAAAAGATGCATTCAACTTAAATTTAGTTTAGTTTGTGAACAAGGGAATCGGCACCAATCCACCATCTATCTATGGAAATCTTCCTCAACGTGGACTAGCAATTTACAACGATTTTTATTAAGTTATTATTTTCATAAGTATGCGAATGCCGAAAATTAAGACAAGAACAAGGTAAAAATTATGAAATGAGAATTCATATATTTATTGATGTGAAACATCTATAGGCACGGGTAAAACAAAAAATGGAGGGGCGAAGCATGCCGTGGCGACGCGTCGCCAACTATCAAGTTGTCAGCCCGGCCCGAACAATCCCAAACATTACCGACCTGTTGAAGCAGCAAAAGATCTCGTATTCGCCACGGTTTACAAGAAGTCAGTTGGTCTCGGGGCACAACATGGGTTACAATCTCGTGAGTTCAAGTTCGATCCCAGCCTAAGGATTTTCTTATTGTGAATCGAGTCATTTTGTTTTTATTTTCTTTTATGTTTTCTTTACTCAAATACCATTCCGTGGATTATGAGGGTGTTGGTACCGAAAATTTTTCGAACTCCAGAAAGCGATAACCAAAACCCATAAATTTTGTAGTCATGTGTATATTTTTCATAATTTCGGATGAAGCCTCGTCAATTACCTCTACATTAGTCAAGTGCGTTTTCATTTGGACTTTCCGAAAGTCCGTTTCGAACTTGTAAACTCAATGACCATTGACCAACTGTCACAGCACTTACCGATAGCAATATAGTTAGCATGTTGCGGCGCCAGCAGCCCCGTGAACTTGCAGAGCGTGAGCAGCAGCGTGTCCAGCGTGATGCAGTCGGGCGGCAGGCGCGCTATCAGCGCCGCACTTACCGATAGCAATATAGTTAGCATGTTGCGGCGCCAGCAGCCCCGTGAACTTGCAGAGCGTGAGCAGCAGCGTGTCCAGCGTGATGCAGTCGGGCGGCAGGCGCGCTATCAGCGCCGCACTTACCGATAGCAATATAGTTAGCATGTTGCGGCGCCAGCAGCCCCGTGAACTTGCAGAGCGTGAGCAGCAGCGTGTCCAGCGTGATGCAGTCGGGCGGCAGGCGCGCTATCAGCGCCGCACTTACCGATAGCAATATAGTTAGCATGTTGCGGCGCCAGCAGCCCCGTGAACTTGCAGAGCGTGAGCAGCAGCGTGTCCAGCGTGATGCAGTCGGGCGGCAGGCGCGCTATCAGCGCCGCACTTACCGATAGCAATATAGTTAGCATGTTGCGGCGCCAGCAGCCCCGTGAACTTGCAGAGCGTGAGCAGCAGCGTGTCCAGCGTGATGCAGTCGGGCGGCAGGCGCGCTATCAGCGCCGCACTTACCGATAGCAATATAGTTAGCATGTTGCGGCGCCAGCAGCCCCGTGAACTTGCAGAGCGTGAGCAGCAGCGTGTCCAGCGTGATGCAGTCGGGCGGCAGGCGCGCTATCAGCGCCGCACTTACCGATAGCAATATAGTTAGCATGTTGCGGCGCCAGCAGCCCCGTGAACTTGCAGAGCGTGAGCAGCAGCGTGTCCAGCGTGATGCAGTCGGGCGGCAGGCGCGCTATCAGCGCCGCACTTACCGATAGCAATATAGTTAGCATGTTGCGGCGCCAGCAGCCCCGTGAACTTGCAGAGCGTGAGCAGCAGCGTGTCCAGCGTGATGCAGTCGGGCGGCAGGCGCGCTATCAGCGCCGCACTTACCGATAGCAATATAGTTAGCATGTTGCGGCGCCAGCAGCCCCGTGAACTTGCAGAGCGTGAGCAGCAGCGTGTCCAGCGTGATGCAGTCGGGCGGCAGGCGCGCTATCAGCGCCGCACTTACCGATAGCAATATAGTTAGCATGTTGCGGCGCCAGCAGCCCCGTGAACTTGCAGAGCGTGAGCAGCAGCGTGTCCAGCGTGATGCAGTCGGGCGGCAGGCGCGCTATCAGCGCCGCACTTACCGATAGCAATATAGTTAGCATGTTGCGGCGCCAGCAGCCCCGTGAACTTGCAGAGCGTGAGCAGCAGCGTGTCCAGCGTGATGCAGTCGGGCGGCAGGCGCGCTATCAGCGCCGCACTTACCGATAGCAATATAGTTAGCATGTTGCGGCGCCAGCAGCCCCGTGAACTTGCAGAGCGTGAGCAGCAGCGTGTCCAGCGTGATGCAGTCGGGCGGCAGGCGCGCTATCAGCGCCGCACTTACCGATAGCAATATAGTTAGCATGTTGCGGCGCCAGCAGCCCCGTGAACTTGCAGAGCGTGAGCAGCAGCGTGTCCAGCGTGATGCAGTCGGGCGGCAGGCGCGCTATCAGCGCCGCACTTACCGATAGCAATATAGTTAGCATGTTGCGGCGCCAGCAGCCCCGTGAACTTGCAGAGCGTGAGCAGCAGCGTGTCCAGCGTGATGCAGTCGGGCGGCAGGCGCGCTATCAGCGCCGCACTTACCGATAGCAATATAGTTAGCATGTTGCGGCGCCAGCAGCCCCGTGAACTTGCAGAGCGTGAGCAGCAGCGTGTCCAGCGTGATGCAGTCGGGCGGCAGGCGCGCTATCAGCGCCGCACTTACCGATAGCAATATAGTTAGCATGTTGCGGCGCCAGCAGCCCCGTGAACTTGCAGAGCGTGAGCAGCAGCGTGTCCAGCGTGATGCAGTCGGGCGGCAGGCGCGCTATCAGCGCCGCACTTACCGATAGCAATATAGTTAGCATGTTGCGGCGCCAGCAGCCCCGTGAACTTGCAGAGCGTGAGCAGCAGCGTGTCCAGCGTGATGCAGTCGGGCGGCAGGCGCGCTATCAGCGCCGCACTTACCGATAGCAATATAGTTAGCATGTTGCGGCGCCAGCAGCCCCGTGAACTTGCAGAGCGTGAGCAGCAGCGTGTCCAGCGTGATGCAGTCGGGCGGCAGGCGCGCTATCAGCGCCGCACTTACCGATAGCAATATAGTTAGCATGTTGCGGCGCCAGCAGCCCCGTGAACTTGCAAAGCGTGAGCAGCAGCGTGTCCAGCGTGATGCAGTCGGGCGGCAGGCGCGCTATCAGCGCCGCACTTACCGATAGCAATATAGTTAGCATGTTGCGGCGCCAGCAGCCCCGTGAACTTGCAGAGCGTGAGCAGCAGCGTGTCCAGCGTGATGCAGTCGGGCGGCAGGCGCGCTATCAGCGCCGCACTTACCGATAGCAATATAGTTAGCATGTTGCGGCGCCAGCAGCCCCGTGAACTTGCAGAGCGTGAGCAGCAGCGTGTCCAGCGTGATGCAGTCGGGCGGCAGGCGCGCTATCAGCGCCGCACTTACCGATAGCAATATAGTTAGCATGTTGCGGCGCCAGCAGCCCCGTGAACTTGCAGAGCGTGAGCAGCAGCGTGTCCAGCGTGATGCAGTCGGGCGGCAGGCGCGCTATCAGCGCCGCACTTACCGATAGCAATATAGTTAGCATGTTGCGGCGCCAGCAGCCCCGTGAACTTGCAGAGCGTGAGCAGCAGCGTGTCCAGCGTGATGCAGTCGGGCGGCAGGCGCGCTATCAGCGCCGCACTTACCGATAGCAATATAGTTAGCATGTTGCGGCGCCAGCAGCCCCGTGAACTTGCAGAGCGTGAGCAGCAGCGTGTCCAGCGTGATGCAGTCGGGCGGCAGGCGCGCTATCAGCGCCGCACTTACCGATAGCAATATAGTTAGCATGTTGCGGCGCCAGCAGCCCCGTGAACTTGCAGAGCGTGAGCAGCAGCGTGTCCAGCGTGATGCAGTCGGGCGGCAGGCGCGCTATCAGCGCCGCACTTACCGATAGCAATATAGTTAGCATGTTGCGGCGCCAGCAGCCCCGTGAACTTGCAGAGCGTGAGCAGCAGCGTGTCCAGCGTGATGCAGTCGGGCGGCAGGCGCGCTATCAGCGCCGCACTTACCGATAGCAATATAGTTAGCATGTTGCGGCGCCAGCAGCCCCGTGAACTTGCAGAGCGTGAGCAGCAGCGTGTCCAGCGTGATGCAGTCGGGCGGCAGGCGCGCTATCAGCGCCGCACTTACCGATAGCAATATAGTTAGCATGTTGCGGCGCCAGCAGCCCCGTGAACTTGCAGAGCGTGAGCAGCAGCGTGTCCAGCGTGATGCAGTCGGGCGGCAGGCGCGCTATCAGCGCCGCACTTACCGATAGCAATATAGTTAGCATGTTGCGGCGCCAGCAGCCCCGTGAACTTGCAGAGCGTGAGCAGCAGCGTGTCCAGCGTGATGCAGTCGGGCGGCAGGCGCGCTATCAGCGCCGCACTTACCGATAGCAATATAGTTAGCATGTTGCGGCGCCAGCAGCCCCGTGAACTTGCAGAGCGTGAGCAGCAGCGTGTCCAGCGTGATGCAGTCGGGCGGCAGGCGCGCTATCAGCGCCGCACTTACCGATAGCAATATAGTTAGCATGTTGCGGCGCCAGCAGCCCCGTGAACTTGCAGAGCGTGAGCAGCAGCGTGTCCAGCGTGATGCAGTCGGGCGGCAGGCGCGCTATCAGCGCCGCACTTACCGATAGCAATATAGTTAGCATGTTGCGGCGCCAGCAGCCCCGTGAACTTGCAGAGCGTGAGCAGCAGCGTGTCCAGCGTGATGCAGTCGGGCGGCAGGCGCGCTATCAGCGCCGCACTTACCGATAGCAATATAGTTAGCATGTTGCGGCGCCAGCAGCCCCGTGAACTTGCAGAGCGTGAGCAGCAGCGTGTCCAGCGTGATGCAGTCGGGCGGCAGGCGCGCTATCAGCGCCGCGCAGCGCTCCAGCCCGCTCAGCGCCAGCAGCGCGCCGCTGTCGCGGATCCTGTTGCTTTCCATCTCCTCAGCTGTGGGAGGAGTTGAGCGCTCGAAGGCTGCCGATAGTGCTGTTACCTGTCAATGGAAAAATTCTAAAGCTGTTGAAAGATTACTAGTCACTTTTTTAAATAAAAATGGTGAGGTGGTCGCGTCTATGTGGGATATTTGATTTAAGATCACATAATATGCCTAATAAATACATACAAAACACATATAAACGAGTACATACCAAGAAATGACACAACACAGGTAAAATGTATTTGAACAAAAATAAATACAGCAGACTTTAAAGAAACAATTGTAAAAATTCCTTCAATGTCAAAAATAATGTACAGTACCCGGCAATAAATATTGCACATCGACCTTTGGAAAGAGACAATCGGCTAATTTCGGCTTCGTAGAGCGTTATCTCTGTCGCACACTACCTATGTGACGTTTGTCAGTCGTTGTTCAAGTGCGATAAAGTGCGGTCGCGTCCAGTTCAAAATATATATTAAGAGTTGTTAACACCCCCAAATTTAAATAATTTAAAATTGCACAATGGCATCTTTAGGAAAAAGAAGGAAACCTTTACGAGGTCAGTCACGCGAAATTATCTACAATGTTTATAAATATTTTGTAACCGAAACTGACCGATTTAAAAAAAATGAAGATGAAAATGTAAGTTGTTATTTTAAGAAGGTTCATGAGCGAGTTGCAAATGCCACTGGAATTTCAAGAAGAACTTTGTTGAACAATATATTAAACGAAGTCAGTACTGAAACACATTCTACTGAAATAAAGTTCAGCACTCCAAAAAAAGGGAGACCAAAAAAGCAATTTCGTTTGCATATGGACGATTTTGATTATGGTGTTGTTCGAAGAATGGTGTATGATTTTCACTTACGATTTAATGAACTGCCAACAATAAAATCATTAAAAGCTAAATTATCTGAAGCTATTAATTACAATGGGTCTGAAAAGACGTTGAGAAAAATACTTCACGAGATGGGATTTCGGTTCACTAAAATGGAAGATAATCGAAAACTTCTAATGGAAAAGCACGATGTAAGTCTCAAACGGATGGAATACCTCGATAAAATACGCAAATTTCGCGAATCAGGAAAAAATATCGTCTACATGGATGAGTCTTACATACATACATCCCACACTAAAGGGAAATCTTGGAGTGATGACAAGAAAAAAGGAGTAAAAAAGCCAATTTCAAAAGGTCAACGTTTGTGTCATTTCGTTCATGCGGGTAATGAAAAAGGCTTTGTACCCGGTGCCTTTTTAACGTATAAATCCACGGACACTACAGGTGACTATCACAATGAAATGAATAACGATAACTACGAAAAATGGCTGGTTAATCAATTAATACCAAATATACCCAGTGATTCTGTTCTAGTTATCGATAACGCACCCTATCACAACAAATATGTTGAAAGACCCCCCAACTCAAACACCATTAAACAGGAAATGATCCACTGGTTAATAAAATAAATAAATAAAATAAAAAAGCCTTTTATTTCATGCATTAATAGTTTACAAATTCTACATAAATTTAAAGTTTGTCCTACACTAACACAATTTTAAATTGGTTTTATTATAAATTGCTTAATTTTATAATAGTATTATAAATATTGTATTGTAATTGATAATAGTATTGTATAAATAGTTTTTTTTTTTTGTATAAATTATTATTATATAATGCTAGTATAAATGTGAATTGATTTTAAATTTAAATGTATTGTATGTATTAAAATTGTATAATTATCTGAAATAAATAAATGAATTGAATTTAAATTAATGAATAAAGAAATAAATTAAAATAACATGCATGCATGAACCCCTCAGGTAGTGAGGGTGAAGGCCTCCAGAGAATCCCAGCGGTCTCGATCTTTGGCTTCTGTCAGCCAGTTTGTTCCCGCGACTCGTGTGATGTCGTCAGACCATCTAGTTATAGGTCTTCCTCTTTTCCGAGTGCCTGTCATGACGTCATGGCCAGGTCCGACAGGAACACAGGCACAGGCACCACTGGTTAAACAGACACGAAATTCCAGTAGATCCAAAATTAACAAAAACCCAGATTTACGCTATTATATGTCAGCACAAGGAGAGGCATACAGAGTTTTCCGTGGACAAAGTACTTGCCGAACATGGGCACACTGTGTTGCGATTGCCACCATATCATCCGGATTTTAATCCAATAGAAAATATATATGGTCTCAACTGAAAGGCTATGTAGCCTCTAGAAATGTGGGTATGAATTTAACTACAGTAAAAACATTATTGACTGAAAAAGTAAACATGATCGGGGCTGAAGATTGGAAAAAGGTTTGCGATCATGCAATCAAATGTGAGAATGAATATAGAAGCATTCAACACGGTTTAGACAATTACACTGATAGACTAGTGATAAATACGGCTGACAGTGACAGTGATATTGATCTCTTTGAGAGCACAGATAGTGAAATGGAAGTAATTGAGAATTAGAATTATTATTATTTTTATTACAATGTCTCATTTTAACAATATGATTAATGTTGTTTATTATGTACACTACAGCTGTAATTTTCCAAAATAATTAAATACGAAAACATAATGGGAACATGTTTTTTTTTATTTTATTTTACCCCAACCTAAAGCCATCACTATAGAAAAATTGGTGTATTTTATACAAATAATAATTATCAAAAGAAGCAAATCATAATTGTTTTAACAGCTCCTAATAGGTACCGGACTGTTTGTATTTCGTGCGAGAGAGATAGCGCTCTACGAAGCCGAAATTAGCCGATTGTCTCTTTCCAAAGGTCGATGTGCAATATTTATTGCCGGGTACTGTAAGCCAGCGTGTTTTTTTGAAATTTTTACCACCTACTTCAAAAATCTCACTTCAAGAGTGGTATTGTACCATTCTTGAACTGAAACTCACAGGTCAAATCTATATATTTGTCTTCTCAGTTCCAAATGTAGAGACTCTTCAAGATGCTAGCATGATGAGTGTGTTGACAAGCGAGTACCAACTAGCCACTCATTGGTATAGACCCTGCACCAGTGATTGCCTAGTGGTTGGTACTCGCTCGTCAACAGTTGCCTCCCCCTCGGTCCTAGTAGACGAGCAAGACTTCACCCCTCGCACGACGCGGCTGACTTGACACACACAGTTACATCGTGCGAGGGATGGTGACCGGCCTTCTATGGTGTTGTTTCTTCATCTTCTCCGTTCTTCTGAGCATTCCCACCATTCCAAAAACAAATAAGGGTACTTGCATAAAGATTCTGGATTTTCGTTTCTGATTTGTCGGAACCTGGTAAACCTGTACATTTTTTACTGTCTTTGAATGTGCGATGGCACACAGAAGGTATATTTCCGATTCAATCGGTACCAATCCATTCGGACTTTTCAACATTGGAAACCTGTATTTTTATGCAAGCACCCTAGCGAGTAACAACTAACAGCCCCCCTCCCTTGGTCCGAGTAGATGTGCAGGACTTCACCCCTCGCATGACACGGCTGACTTGACATACACTGTGTATGATGCGAAGGCAGCGGACCTGACACCTGACTTTGTGAAAGGCTCCAGAACTGCTAGGAGCTGACAAGTCGTGGTGAATCTTTGAAATTAATTTTGTAAAGAGGATCAATGAAAGGTGTCTCAAGAGTCAACTCACACCGAAGCGGCAGTGCAGATTTACAAGGTAGATGTGAATGCGCGCCAGGACCGCATAGACTGTAATCCACTCACCTGATTGGTGATGTACCTACTTCAGAAGGGATAAGTGCGTATTATTTGCCATCGCCGCTAAAGTGTCTGCCAATCACCGTATTTTGTTGGTCGAGGATGAGATGCCTGTGTTCCAGCTGTGAGAACGTCATTCTCATACAGCTAGGTATTGGTCAGATAAAGAGAGTACTCACAGTGGAGGGACAGGCGACGGTGAACAGCCTGGTGTGGTGCTGGTGATGCGTGGGTACCGCGCGGTATGTAGCGCCTGCACTCGCGCCGCGCCGCTGCAGGTAAGATAAGAGAGTACTCACAGTGGGGGGACAGGCGACGGTGAACAGCCTGGTGTGGTGCTGGTGATGCGTGGGTACCGCGCGGTATGTAGCGCCTGCACTCGCGCCGCGCCGCTGCAGGTAAGATAAGAGAGTACTCACAGTGGGGGGACAGGCGACGGTGAACAGCCTGGTGTGGTGCTGGTGATGCGTGGGTACCGCGCGGTATGTAGCGCCTGCACTCGCGCCGCGCCGCTGCAGGTAAGATAAGAGAGTACTCACAGTGGGGGGACAGGCGACGGTGAACAGCCTGGTGTGGTGCTGGTGATGCGTGGGTACCGCGCGGTATGTAGCGCCTGCACTCGCGCCGCGCCGCTGCAGCACACGCCACAGGTACGCATCGCGTACTGCGCCCGTGCGCTCCGCTGGCATTACCATCTCTTCGTTTCTGGAGAGGAATGGTAGAAGTTTAGGTGTGGCAACGATGCGGGGGGCCTTCTGCCGGCCCTGCTTATAACGAGATGTGCCAGAGTAGAAGGATGTCAAGGCTTAAATGGTGCCAAGACCATCAGCACCAGATTAAAATGTATATCCTTGCTTCACATCACTCTAAAAAAGACTTACCGACCGTAATTTCTGGAAAGGCACTAATAAAATGACACCTCGGCCTGGCCTCCCAGTGGGCGTCAATGGTGTGAGTGACCCTAAAGGCATTGCTGATCTCTTTCGAGAACATTTTCATGTGAAATCCCCCTTGGGGTCGCCTTCACTGGGAGTGCTTAGTGTTGAGACATGTCATGGTCAAGTGGGTACAAGAATTAGCGCATGTGCTGTTAAGTCAATGTCCAGAGGCAAGTCTCCTGGCCATGACGGTCTCAGCATTGAGCATCTTCATCAGGCTGGACATCACCTACCGAGGGTATTGGCAATGCTTTTTAACCTCTGTGTTAGTCATGCCTTCTTACCCTCTGACCTTGTTAGAACAGTAGTAGTGCCAGTTGTTAAAAATAAAACGAGACCTGTCAGATAAAAATAATTATAGGTCCATCTCATTAGCGACTGTCATTGCGAAAGTGCTTGACGGTTTGCTTGATACACAGTTAAATGAATATCTACATCTGCACTATAACCAGTTCGGTTTTCGGCCAGGACTCTCCACAGAAAGTGCTGTATTGTGTCTCAAGCATGCCGTCAGGAACGGACAGGCATACTCCTGTGTACGCGTGGTTCCTCGACTTGTCCAGGGCTTTTGATCTGGTCTCCTATGACATTCTTTGGAAGAAGTTAAAGGAGATTAACTTTCCCAAGGAACTAATAAATTTATTTAAATGTTGGTATGGGACCCAGATCAATAGTGTCAAGTGGGCCGGTTCACTGTCAGAACCATATGGGTTGGAGTGCGGGGTTAGGCAGGGGGGGTTGAGCTCCCCCGCACTTTTTAACCTATATGTGAACGCTCTGATTGTTGCCCTCAGCAGTCATCATGTCGGCTGTCATATTGATGGAGTTTGCCTAATAATCTTAGCTATGCGGACGACATGGTGCTGCTGAGCGCATCGGTTTGTGGCATGAGAACATTGTTGCGGATTTGTGAGACATATGCGCAAGAACATGGTCTGAAATATAATGTGACGAAAAGTCAGTTCATGGTTTTTGAGGCCGGCTCTAAATGTCCTATAGCAGTACCTCCCATCAAACTGTACGGGGTTCCTTTGGTCAGAGTGGACCATTTCAAATACTTGGGGCATATAGTAACAGCAGGTCTCAGAGATGATGCTGATATCGAGAGGGAGCGGAGGGCTTTGGCTGTCAGAGGTAACATGATAGCTCGCAGGTTTGCGCGTTGTTCAGTGTCGGTCAAGCAGACCCTTTTCAGGGCTCATTGTACCTCTCTATACACGTGCAGCCTGTGGGTGAATCACACTCAAAAAGCATACGAAGCCCTCCGCATCCAATATAACAACGCATTCAGAGCGCTGATGGGGCTGCCACGACATTGCAGTGCCTCGGGCATGTTCGCCGTCGCTAGCGTCGACTGCTTTTATGCAACGATGCGCGTCCCTGGTACGCAGAGTTCGCGGCAGCTCCAACAGCGTGCTGATGATGATAGCCGACAGGCTCGACTGTCCATACATCAGACGCTGCAGTGACTTGCATGTCACCTACAGTCGTCGGCTGTCAGTATAAATATGTTTTGTGTAGTTATTGTTTTGTGTTGTACCTATTTTATTGTTTAATGTATTCTGTGTGTTCTATTAGTGTATCATTTGTGCTATGTATTTAATTTCGGTGTATTAATGAGTCCTTGTTACTTGTGAAAATAAATGAATTATTATGAATTATAAGAGGCATGGTTCGAACTTATACTATAGGCGTGGGTAAAACCAAAAAATGGCGTGGCGACGCGTTGCCAGTTGTCAGCCCGGCCCGAAAAATCCCGAACATTACCGACCTGTTGAAGCAGCATAAGATCTACATAATATTTACCACGGTTTACAACAAGCCAGCTGGTCTCGGGGTAAAGCGCTGGGATACAATCTCGTGACTTCGATTTCGATCCCAGCATGAGGATTTTCTTTTTGTGAATCGAGTCATTTTGTTTTTACATTTAATTTTTTTAAGCATATCACTTACAAAACCACAAAATAATTTCGATGTTTCACATCTGCCAGGCCTCCCGTGACGGCTCACTTTTTAACCGACTTCTAAAAAAGGAGGTATCTCAATTCGACCGTATATATGTTTTTTTTTTGTGTGTTCGCGGATAACTTTGTCGTTTATGAACCGATTTAGATGATTATTTTTTGTTGGAAAGGAGATATCCCAAGGGTGGTACCATGATAAGGAAACAAGGGTCTGATGATGGCATCCTAGAGAAATCGAGGGGAACCTTCGAAAATCGTACTGGTGACTAGTGCGTTTGTTAATTTTTTCATTAAGTATTTTAAAGCACTACTATTTAATGCAGGTCTGGAGTCGATGTGATGATGGAGCCGAAAGACAGTCGAGCGAACTCCTAAACGATTTACAGCAATTACATGGTATTTGGAATTGACTGATTTGTATTGATGAGAACTTTACACCTAGATTGTTGGGTTATGTTGTGACTGTCATTAGGGGTCTGATGATGAAGATGAAGGACAGTCAAGGGAACTCCTCAACGTTTTACAGTAGCTACCTTGTGTTTGGAATTAATTCATTTCTATTGATGATAACTTTGCACCCAAATGGGTTATAAGTGCCATTATAGGTCTGATGATGGAGACCCTAGACAGTCGATGGAATTTCTCAACGATTTACAGCAGTTACCTTTTGTTGGGCTTACTTCAAATTGAAGTTTGCATAGCAAATATTTTGATAGGATAAATTACAACTAATTTCTTTTTTTTTTGCAAAAAATAAAACCGATTTTCTAAAAAAAAAAAAAAAAAAGTGAAAAGTAACTTTAGCTTCAGAAGTCGGTGGCAAAAAAACTAAATCACTCAAACAAAGATCAACGACTTCTGAAGTTAAAGTTATGTTTCACTTTTTTGTTTTTTTTTTTAAGTCAGTTTTATTTTTTTCTTAAGTAATTCAAATAACCTCTAGCAAAAGTTAAAAAAATATCATAATCGAGTTTTACTTTTATTCTATTAATTTTTTTTGGAGTTTTAGTGATGTGTACACACTAAACCTGTTCCAATGAGGAAAAAGAGCTGTAAAACGAGTCCCACGTGGATGGCGTTAAGTGTGTGTTACTTTTATTCAGCTGTCCAAGAGCTTCATGCTGAAAACTCTTCTGCTGTGAGTGTGAGATGACGCCAAGTGTCACCTATTCAAGAAGACACTGATAAGTGTCAATCTCTCAGTGCGCTCAAAACACTTCTTTGCAAAAAAAAAAAACCGGCTGCTTAAACACAAAAAAGGGAAAAATAACTTTAGCTTCAGAAGAACTAGTAACGTGTAGACTTCTGAAGCTAAAGTTATTTTTCGACTTTGAGACTTTCTGGCTAACCTGAGCCACGTGTTTATTCCAACTTAAACTGCCGTCAATGTACAGACCTAAGTCTTTTACGTGAGGTGAAAGAGAGATGACGGAGTTCTCGAACATCAGTGGCATAAGTTGGCTAGTGTTCACATTTCTCAAAGTCTCAAATAATACGAACTACCAATGAGGATGGCCTGACATTTCCCGACGTTAACAGAAACCCCAAATTTGCCAGACCATTCTTCGATAGTTCGTAGATTAGCATTGAGCGATGAAATGCAATTGTCCAGGTTGGCAATGTCTGACTGAGCGTATAGTTGCAAGTCATCAGCGTACAAATGGTAAAAACATTTGAAGACAGCAGTAATGGAGTTTATAAACAAAGAAAATAAGAGAGGAGAGAGTATACCGCCTTGTGGAACACCAGATGCCAGGTCGCACCAGTCAGAGCAATCCTGATCAGCACGCACCGCCTGCTGGCGACCACGAAGATATGAAGAAAACCAATCACATGACAACGAAGAGACCCCAATTTGATACAGTATGGCCAAAAGAATGTCGTGATCAACGGTGTTAAAAGCATTGGAAAAATCTATTAGGACCAAGACCGTTAATCTCGAATTCTCCAGGCCATCCCTTATGTCTTCAGTAACTTTAAGCAGAGCTGTGGCTGTGCTGTGGCCAGGCCGAAAACCGGATTGGAAACTAGACAACAGATTATTCTTAAACACGTACGAGGATATTTGTTTCAGGGCAACTGCTTCTAGGATCTTGGAAAAGAAAGGGAGAATGAAGATCGGTCTTAAGTGATTAGCTAAACTAGGATTGGAAATTTTAGGGAGAGGGATAATGTAAGCCTTGCGCCAAATTTCAGAAAACACACCAGTCTGCAGAGATGAATTGATGATGTGAGTAATAATTGGAATTAAGTTCTCAATCATAAAAGATAACATAGTTCGACTGAATACTATTGAAGAGTTCCCTTGTATATCTCCGAAGATCAGCATCAGATCTTCACCAAACTTAAACGGGACTAACGCGAAATAATATCCTTCCGAACAAAAAAATAACCATCAAAATCAGTTCACAATTGGCAATATCGCTGAACCTACACATAAAAAAAATATAAAAAAACAGACGAATTGATAACCTAGGCTCCCCTTTTTTTAAGTCGTTTAAAATGTGAAAATAAAATTTCTCTGAAAGTGGGGGGTAAAGTTAACAACAAAGTATACTCACTTGATAGAATGAAACACCGCCTCCAACATAGCTGAATCAAAGTCCCCTGATCCGTTACACCCTCTCAAATTCTTGACAAAGTCCTCCACAGTCATGGGCACGTTGAGTTTCTTCGCCGTGTGGTTGTGTTGGTCCATGTTCAACATTATCACGGCATAAGCTAGGCGGAAGGCAGCGTCTGTGTTCGCGAAGGGCTCGCCGTTTGTGCTCTGTTGGAGATTGTATTGTGGGTTAAGGGGGTAAGGTTGGTATTGGTGTAGCAGATGAAGTGACTTAGACATGATGTCATTGGGTTTTTTTTTTAATTAAAAGTAATGATAACTTTGTTTTCCAGAAACTTACTATCATTGTATGAAAGTTTAATACCAATTGCGGTATTCAGTTTCTGACCCAAAAAATTGAATTATTACAAAATAGCTGAATCGCCATTCAGCTATTTTGTAATAATTCTAATTTTTTGGGCCATTAGTTCCACAGTTAGCCTCCCTAGGCTAACTGTGGAACTAATGGCGCTAGCATAGCTGGTACCCAAACATCGTCATTGGTTGAAAATGTGGTAATGTCATTTTATATTTCAAAATAGCTTAACCTCATTGGTCAGGTTGAGACCAACTATGGTGGCGCCATCTTAGATTGGGAAAACGGATGGTTATGGTGAATACAACACAGCAGCTTTTTCAGATGTATGCATTATCAGACTCACTTCAAATCTCTTACAAAAACAATACTTACATGCCACCTCTCCGCAAAGCGTTCCATAACAAGGAAGATCAGCGGCGCTTCGCCCGGCAGTCGGAACGTCTCCAGATAGAGCCTCAACGACTGGTCTATCCTTAGGCCTGCGTAGTCGAAGCTGTCTGCGAAGGCGCCCAGGACTGATGGGCCTCCATCTTCGTCTTCGCCACGGGACGAACGCTTGCATATGAATTCACCTGAAACGGGTTTACATGTGAAAACGGGATATAAAACTCTGGAACGCGCTACCTTTTGGCATTAAAAAGGCTGAAAGCAAATTCACTTTCAAAAGAAAAGTTCGTAACTTCTTTATAAGTCAGACTAAATAGCTCTCAATTTGAAGTCTAGTCATAATAATAATTATTAGGTTTCTCGTTATTTTGCTTTTTAATTTTTGGTATCTATTAGTTTATTTTATCTGTATTGTTGGAGCGTCTGATGGATTCATCGGAGCAGCGAGCGACGATGCGTCCTGTTTTAAGTTTTTATCGTAAAAATTGTACAGTTCATTACTGCTTGTGTCTTTGTTTAGCTAGTACACATTTTTTAAGTAATCCCAAATTCTCCTCATTTTTAATTATGTGTATTAGTATCAATATTTCAATATTATCATATAAATTTTCGTTAACAAGAAGTTCGTTTTTTTTAGACATTATTTTGTACCCTATCACAATGCTATCTTATTTGACCCAAAGGTTGACTGGTAGAGAATGCCTTGTGGCATTAAGTCCGCCTATGTACCACTAGTGTACATGATGTTTAAATAAATATGGATATCATGAAGAGTGATTTAACTCCGTGGAAGAAAGAGTACGAGCAAGGTATTCCATACATATTGCGCCCCAAAACAGATTCTGGCACCGCGCGCCGCACAAAATACCACCCCACAGTGTAAACTAGGCAGTCCGAGCTAGATTATACGGCCCAGGTAGCCACGTCCACACCAACAGCCACGACCAATCATTTATCGGCCAGGTAATCCAAGCTCATTGATTACCTATACGGCAGAGGTAGCCACGTCCACACCAACGGCCATGACCAATGGGTTGTCAGCCAAAAAAGCCACTATGTAGAATCCTCAGCCCGAAGGCATCCTGGCAGTACTCATGATAGATAGCGAGGCAAACTGCATAAAACCAATGACCTGGATCGATCGAACCAAAGTATCGAAATAAGTGAAAGGAGTTAGTGAGAGAGGACTTTAATTAGCAATGGGATAATGCATCAAACGGGCACAAATCTAAACTCCATGGAGCAACCATGGAGTTTAGATTTGTGCCCGTTTGAGAAATTCCTGATGGATATACCCAGCAAAAGTAACAACAAAATAAAAATGATGATGTTACATGAATCGCACGACTAAAAGAGTGATGAATATACAGTATGTTTGTCTACCGGTTACCAATACTATAAGGGCATTTATATACTCATTTCTATCAAAAAATAGATGTTTATACATACTCCTAACCCCACACCCCGCGAATGGCAGCCATTTTGTTTTTCTAATCGGCTGATCAAGGGTATGTTCAATGAAATTGAATGTAAGAGACCTAAAAAAAATGCAAATGATCTTATTGAAAGGGTAAACGACGAGACTATCAAAATATTATTAAATTTTCCTGAAAAATTGGCAAAAAGTGCGTAAAAAAATAATAAATTACAAAACTTTACAAAAAAAAAACTTATTTTTACATTTTCAACTCTAGTGCAAAATTAACCCCTGAATTTTGCGCATGTTTTTAAGTTATCAGAAGCATTTGAGTCAACCTACAAAATTATTTCAAAATATTGACTCAAAACTAATTATTTTAAGTTTTTAGTTTTAAGTGACGACCCGAATGGCGTAGCGGTAGTGAGGCTGCTTTACGTTCTTAGGGTTCCGGGTTCGAATCCCGGTCGGAGCAAATGTTTGTGTGATGAGCACGGCCATTTGTTTCCGAGTCATGGATGTTTATATGTATAACTAGCTGTTGCCCGCGGCTTCGCCCGCGTGAAGTTCGGTAACTGTCCCACGGGATCATACTAAAGGGATAAATCGTATCCTACATGTTAATCCAGGTTATAAACTATCTATCACAATCGCTATCACAGTCACCATCACTATCACCATCACTATCACCATCATTATCACTGTCACAATCATAATCACCATCACCATCATCGTTATCACAACAACCATCACCATCACTATTCCAATCAGAATCATTATCACTATCACAATAATTATCACAATCACCATCATCGTTATCACAATCATCACAATAAATCAACACTCACGACTCTATAGAAGTCGAATCCGCCATCTTTTGGATCTAAAAATAAATGCCATATTCGTAATCAGCACCAATGATAATCTCGGAATCGACACCCATATTGATTTTTAGACATTTCGACCCCATCGCACCCCAACAGGGGATGATGGTATTTCAGGTCCGCCACATTAAATCTTAAAATCACTGTTTTTGTAATACACCCGACCCGATACACCATACAAACAATACCAAACCCATTTCCCCCTTTAGGGGTTGAAATCTGAAAAAACCTGAAACCCATTTCTACCCATTTATCGATAGGAAGTACTCCTGTGAAGTTTCGAATAAAACAGTCTAACTTATTGTTTGTTTCCTCATACAAACTTTCGACTCCCGTTTCACCCCCTTAGGGAGTAAATTTTGAAAAATCCTTTCTTAGTGCACCGTTAGACCTCAGAAGAAACCTACGCGTGCTAAATTTTAAATCTCTAGACCCAGCGGTTTGGGCTGTGCATTGATTTTTATACTTTGTCACCCCATTTCCCTGTCTTCGGGGTTTAATTCTGAAAAAACCTGAAACACAAATGTTTACTCATTTATCGACGATAGGAGTACTCCTGTTAAGTTTCGAATAAAATAGTCTAACTAATCTTGTTTCCCCATACAAACTTTGGAGCCCTTTTTCACCCCCTTAAGGAATTAATTTTGAAAAAACCTTTGATAGTGCACTCCTTGACCACATAAGGAACCTACTTGCCAAATTTGGAATCTGTAGACCCAGTGGTTTGGGCTATGCGATGATATGTCAGTCAGTCAGTCAGTCAGTTTCTTCTTCTTTTATATATTTTTACCCGACTGCGCCAGAAGGAGGGTTACTGTATAGATTTTATCTAAAATAGAAGTAGCCTAAGTTCCTTATTTCATCAGCTCTTTGCCAGTGAAAGTCCCGTCAAAATCGGTCCCGCCGTTCCAGAACAAACAGACAACAGACAAAAATTAAAAAAAAAATGTTATTTTGGTATATGTACCCCATATGTATACATTCATATGCATGTAGTAAAATGCGGTTGTTTTAATATTACAAACGGACACTTCAATTTTATTTACTTGTACAGATAAAGCCTTTTCATCTTTCACCCCCTTAGGGGTTGAACTTTTTTATTAAAAACACCGTTGCGTTAGCTTCCAACCATAAGCCTAGATAATAAATTTAGTGAGCTTTACTTCGAAAATTAAGAGCTTTCTATAAACATGTTCATTCTCCTTTTTAACTCTTTGAAAATTAATTATGAAAAACCAAAAAAATATTGAAATAAAATAAATAAATATTTTAAATTGAAATATTATGAACCTTTGAGAATTATGAAAAACGCTGAGACATGTATCAATTTATTTTTAATCATCAGCCTAAACACAAAATTTGAAGATCCTAACTTTAAAACTTCATCCCCCTTTTTAACCCTTCGGGGGTAGGATTGCGAAAAACCGGGGGTAGGATTGCGAAAAACGCTGAGACACATATCAATTAATTTTTAATCATTAACCTAAACACAAAATTTTAAAAACCTAACTTTAAAACTGACGGACTTTCATACATAACAGCTTCATCCCCTTTTTAACCCTTTGAGGGTAGAATTATGAAAAACGCTGAGACACGTATCAATTAATTTTTAATCATCAGCTCAAACACAAAATTAGAAGATCCTAACTTTAAAACTGACGATTATCCATAAACAACTTCATCCCCCTTTTTAACCTTTTTGTTTGAAGATCTTAACTAAAACTGACGGACTTTCATACACAACAGCTTCATCCCCTTTTTAACCCTTTTGGGGTAGAATTATGAAAAACGCTGAGACACGTATAAACTAATTTTTAATTGTCAGCCTAAAATCAACATTTGAAGATCCTAACTTTAAAACTGACGGACTTACTTCCATCCCCTATTTAACTCCCTTAGGGGTTGAATTTCTAAAAATCCTTCCTTATTCCTTGTCTACATTATAAAGGGAACCTCTGTGCAAAATTTCAGCTTTCTAGGTCCAAGGGTTTGGGCTGGGCGTTGATGAGTCAGTCAGTCAGTCAGTCAGTCAGTCAGTCAGTCAGTCAGTCAGGCCTTTTGTTTTTATTTATATAGATAAGTATGTATTTACAAACAAAAACTATCTATGTAGTATTTCAACTATCTGGTGTCCACGACACAAGCCTCGTTGCTTAGTGTGGCACTAGGTGGCGCTGTGTGTAATGTCCAGCAATATTTATTTATTTATTATATTATTTATTTATTGATATTTCAATCAGAAGTTGAGTCAACCTTTTGTAGGTTGACTGAATACCTCTGAAATACTTCTGATTTAACATAAAAACATACGGAAAATTCAGGGGTTAATTTTGCACTAGAGTTGAAAATGTAAAAAATAAGCATTTTTTTGTGTAGGTACATTTTCGTAATTTTTTCTTTTTTTTTTTGGCCATTTGTGATTATTTTTCGATGTGGGGTGCAAGGTTGGGAGTATTTATAAACATAATATATTTGTCGATAGAAATGAGTATATAATATGCCCTTAAAGTATCGGTAATCGGTAGCCAAACACACTGTATATGTTGATGAATGGAGAGAGAGAAAGGAGGACCAAGTTAACTATGGATAGATTGTGTGAGGAATGATATAAAGAAAAATGAGTAAAACTGATAGCGTGACGGTTGACAAAGGAGAATGGAAGAAAATCACGTGTTTCGCCGACCACAAGTAACATAGGTCAAGGACAGGTAGAATATGTGTAACAAGAGAACTCACCAATCATTTTCTTATCCAGGTCGGGGTTTTCTCTCAAGAACATGGCGACTTCGTGAGGGTCTAAGGGTGTGGCGAACACTCCATGTTCCTGCAGGAACTCGATGCCCCGCTCCGGCTTCTGGTTGAACAGTTCTGTGCCTTGGGTTACCCACTGCAAGAGAATTTACAAATTTTAATATGCCATCAGCTTGCAATGAAGAAGTTGCCTATTTCCATTTGGGTGTCGGCTGTTTTCGATTTTTTTAATAAATGGCTGTTCGTAACCATGAAGTTATAATACCAAACAAAATGGTGTCGAATATTTTAAGGGTAATTAATAGTATAATAACTTTTACAATATTATAAATTCATTTTAACAACATCTAACATAGCAAGTTTTCAATTAAAACTTAAAATGACTGCTGAAGTGCTGACTGTGCCACAAAATAAAACAGAACAGAAACAAACCTTCTTTATATTCTTAATATTATCCAACTCAGCTTCCGTAGGCAGATCCGATGAAGGTTTATGCCTGCCCGTTCTCCCGCAGCTGAAGTATTGACTGATATCATGGGTCACATGGTCACTGACCACAGACACGTCATCCAAGCCTCCCAACTCTAACGAAACATGTCCACCTCGTCCATCCCTCTCTTTCTCTTCCTCCCCATTAGGTATTTCTATCTCTGTCTTCACTTCCTTATTTTGATTACAACCATATTCTATAGCTTCTACTATAGTCATTAATGCTTCTAGGGACAGCGAATGAATGTTATAAGCTGTTGATGAGACGACATTTTTGGATAGTAATTTCGTTAATTCTTCAAAAACATTCATGCAGTAAACATCGCAGTCATAGTTGAGATATATCTCTGCACACAGCCCAGGTATTCTAAACATTTGAGAAATACTTTCTAGAGCTAAATGGTGAATTTCTTTCAACTCGTATATCGCTTTTGTCGTGTCTGCCGATATGATTTCTATGATTTTCTTGTAGAAAGCCTCCATTTGGAACTTTAAATGTGTTCGGAGTGCTTCAAAGAGGAGGAAGGATACTTGAAGGTCGAGCGCGAATATTGATATCCTTTCTGTGCTCAGCAACTGTGAACAATAAAACTTGGTCAATATTGATTAAAGTTGCATAACAGAAACACGGTGGTAAATTACTAATATTGCATAGAATAAACAAGAGAACTTTCTATAGTCCGGTGAAGCAGACGACAACCTTTCTAGGTTGAACTGCGAGATTGCCATAAAAAAATCCAAAACTTTCTAAGTGGGTACGGGTACACCATATAAATGAGTAAAATATGTACAAATATTCCACTGTCGAAATATTCACATTAAATATCTTGAAATGTCTATTATTTGCTCTCTCTCTTACTCTTCACTTACTTAAATATTTTATCTCTTGCAACAACATGGTTTTATGAAATGTTTAGTCAGTGGGAAGGCAGAACAAGACATGGATTTGATGCATATTGTTATATATGTGTGCGTGCGGCACACACCCACCATGTTATTTTGTGAATACACGTCAGTACGCTAACAGCAAGCAGTGGTTTCACTTGTCCCCATCCCACGTATCTATCAGTGGCGACGAGTACCTACTTACCTACATTATAAAAAAAAAAAAAAGCAGTTACGGAAAATGTCTGGTGCAATATTCGGGATTTTGACATCGTTTGACCATAATACCCAGTCTTGGGAA
Source organism: Xestia xanthographa (assembly GCA_905147715.2). NCBI lineage: Eukaryota > Metazoa > Arthropoda > Insecta > Lepidoptera > Noctuidae > Xestia > Xestia xanthographa. The sequence goes on along the minus strand of LR990660.1, from coordinate 4,994,362 downwards.
ACGTACAAGGCTCGGATTTCACAGTGGTTCATCGCGAATGACATAAATCCGACTAAAGATACGGCGGGAACAAAGCGACGAGCGATTCTACTTAGCGCGCTCAGCGATGGCACGTACAAACTGGCAGCTGACCTCGCTCTGCCAAAGCAGCTGCAGGACGTGCCATACGAAGATATCGTCGGATTGCTGGACGAACATTTCACTCAGTCCGAAGCGCTGTGGCTTCAGCGAGCGGTTCAAGTTTTACGCGGCTACGCAGCAGACGGGGGAAACGTTTACTCAGTGGGCAGCGCGCCTGCGCGGATTGTCGGCGCACTGTGGTTTCACTAACGTGGGCGAAGCTCTCCGAGACAGATTCGTCATGGGAATGAGTTCTGGGCCGGAGAGGAATAAGCTCTTCGCACAGGACCTTAAGGACCTGACTCTGGCCAAGGCCGTGGAGTTGGCGGAGAGTTTACATTGCGCGCGCGCGGGAGCGGCGGCCGCGCAGCCAGCACAGGTACATCACGAACAGCTGTTCAAAATTACACAAGCACGGCAGCGAGTGAACTCCGCCGAACGCAGCTCCGCAGGCATCGATCACTAATAAAAAACTAGATACACAATCCCATGCAAAAGTTCTCTAAAAACTGTCGCCAAATGTTTTGACGTACTTCTAGTTGAAATAAATATACATTAATGTAAACTCAACCTTAGACACATTGCCTAAAGTTGTATTTACAAAGCTACGGACAAAAAGTTATACCTTTTACGACTGATACTCGCTGGTCAACCTATATCAAAATAAATTCAACCTTACACGCATGTTTTAAAGTCAGAATTACAAAGTGCCAATAAAAAGCAATAAAATTTTACCGAGGCTCGTGGCTTGGACATGGAATGAATGGAGTCGAACTGCCCAATATTTTTTATTTTTACTTGTTTTAAAAACATGGTGTAATGTAATATTCTATTCTATGGTCTTTAGGTGTAATGGTAAGTTTATAGGTTATTATTTATAATAATAATAAAGATTTATTGTTGAACTAGGACTAGATTACATGGCAAAGTATTATAAGATAAAGCACAAGCAAATAGTTTCTTAATCTAGTTAGTGGGTGCCGTACTGTTCTCCTAGATAGGTTACAAAGTAACCTGTGTTTAGGAGAAACAGTTCCGATCCCCGTCATAATGGTTGACTTAAGACAGCACGTGTTAACTATGGTGGTTTAAAGTAATCATTCACAAGCTACAAGATGAGGGACAAAATTAGGTCCTTATACAATAACAAAAATAAAAACTTAGAATCTAAAAACAGCAATTTTAGAAAAAATAATATAGATAATTTAAATTAGTTGTTCAGTATTTGGTGTGGTGTGTAGGTATATTGTAAGTGTTGTGAGTGTTTCGTTAAATGAATGTGGTGTGTGATGTATGTATGTTTTGGAGTGATCATCACTTCTTTAGGAACTCTTCGGTTTCGTCGTAGTTTAGGTTTAGAAGGAACTTGCGAACAGTCTTTTTGCAATTAAAGTTTGTTAAGCCGTAAATGGGAATTTTTGCATTGATTTTATTGTAGAGAGAGGGGCCAAGATAGAGAGGAAACTTTTTTATAAAAGCTGTGCGTGTAGGTGGAATTGTGCAGATTAGGTCTTTGCGGCGTTTGGAGATTTTTTTGAATGGTGTTTGTCGGTGTTGCAGAAGGATTATTTATAAAATATATTTTTGCCTTACATTAAGTACGCTACATGATTGATATAGTTCGATAGTTGGGTAGAGTATTGGTCTGAAAGTAGCCACCTTCAAAATAGCTCTGAGTGCGACCTCCAGAGGCTTAAGTATGGTATTTGCAGCACCACCCCAGCATAAGATACAATAAGTTAGGATGGACTGACAGAGAGCAAAGTAAACGTTTCGTATGATGAACTGGTTGGCTACATGGCGCAGGGTTTTAAAAATGTAGATTAACTTTATTTACCCTAATGTAAATATGTTTTTGGATAGGGCACCACATTCATTTAGTAATGAAAGTAATTGAAACAGTCATAATTTTATTTATTCTTTAAAGATTCTTCAAAAAATTAAAGATATTGCTTGACAAACAACTTTAATCGATTCTCCACACCTGACTGGATCTCGAAGAAACTTAAAAAAAAACTCACGTATTTAATTTCATTACATGCACAAATTCAAAATTAAATCTGTAAAATGTTACTAAAATGTTTAGAGAAATAGTAAAGAAGTCTCATTAAACAAAAAAAAATCAATCATACTTTAATAATAAAAAATAATAAAAGAACAATAGCGTCTCCAACAAATGGAACAGAATCAACGCACATAACTCGAACAATTTAAGTGAGCATGCGATAGTATGATTAAATGCGTTTAGTAAGGGTCTTTACAATTGAGATGCCTTATAACTCCTGCAATTTATTACGACTTTAATCTAAAAAATGTTTTTACGATGATTTCTTGACAAAATATCAGTACAGTGATAACAATTAAATAATGATAATATTAATACTTACCGAAAATATGCAATTCCATCCATTTTTACCGTCCTGGAATGTGATTTTTACACTTTTTAAACGAGCACTGAAGCATGTTTACCGTCGGAGCGTTCAAATGCTACTAGATTAAAAGCGCACCCAAATGTTCGAGTGGGCGCTCATTCAGTGAGGACATTTTTTGTCGCTGATTGTGTATCTAGTTTTTTATTAGTGATCGATGTCCGCAGGTGATAAAGTGCAGTGTCAAGTGTGTGGTTATTACAACCACAAAACATCTCAGTGTCGTTTTGCGAAATCTAAATGTAAAAAGTGCAAATCGGTCGGACATTTACGCAGAATGTGTAAAAATGTAAATTTCTTGGAAGCGAGTGACGTGGATGAGGGCGATGACGGTGAGTGTTACAATATTCGTTCAGTGAAAGGTGAACCCATGGTCGAAACGATTTCAATTTCGGGAGTTCAACTTAAATTTGAAGTAGACAGCGGTTCAGCCGTTACAGCGATCTCCGAGAGCAAGTACAAAAAATATTTTACGAATGTGCCATTGTCACTAACAAAAAAACGGTTATTATCTTACACCGGTGATAAGATTCCGTGCTTGGGGGTAGTACTCTTACACGTTACTTACGCGCAGCAAACACAATCGCTTAGTGTTTATGTCGTACGGAATGCCGCTGCGGAGATATTAGGCCGCGATTTTATTTCGCGTTTCAAGTTGGAACTGTTACCAGTTCGTTATTGTAAACAAACCAACGGAAGTAACGGAATAGTGTCTAGGCTAGAAAATCAATACCCATCGGTCTTTTCAGATAAATTAGGACGATTAAATAAATACAAAGTTAGTCTGCAATTAAAGGACAACTCGAAACCGGTTTTCATTCGCGCGCGGCCGATAGCATTCGCTTTGCGAGAAAAAGTAGATAAGGAAATAGATCGATTGTTGTCATTAAGCGTGTTAGTGCCGGTGAGTCATGCGCAGTATGCTTCACCGATCGTACCAGTATTAAAGAAATCGGGGTCGATTAGGATTTGCGCCGACTATTCAACAGGTGTAAACAAACAGCTGATTGTCGATCAGTATCCCTTACCAACTATAACCGAGTTGTTTGCGAAATTGCACGGCGGTAAACAATTTACTAAATTAGACCTATCAAATGCGTACAATCAGTTCGAATTAGATGAGAAATCGCAGGAGTTGACTTGTATCAACACGCACCGTGGAATTTTCAGATATACAAGAATGGTTTTTGGTCTTTCTTCAGCACCGAGTTTATTTCAGTGGGCCATGGAGAGCGTGTTAGCGGGCGTGCCGGGCACGTTGTGTTTGCTAGACGACGTGCTTGTCACTGGCGAAAACACTGAACAGCACTTGCTTAGGCTCAATGAGGTGCTGAAAAGATTACAAGACGCAGGCCTCACGCTGCAGAGGGAGAAGTGTGAGTTTTTTAAAGATGAGGTCGATTATCTGGGTTACGTAATTAATAAAGACGGCCTAAACAAATCTCCGCTTAAAGTCAAGGCGATGGTAGAAGCGCCTACGAACGTAAATCAGCTGCAATCTTTCTTGGGGTTGGTAAATTATTATAGGAATTTTGTCCCCAACGCGTCCAGCATATTAAATCCGCTATATGATTTACTGAAAAAGGGAGTTAAATGGGTTTGGTCGAAAGAACATAATAAAGCGTTTGTCGCCATTAAGGAATGTCTGGCTTCGGAACAGGTGTTAGCCCATTTTAACCCGGCCTCGCAATTGGTGCTCACTGTAGATGCTGGGCCATCTGGATTAGGGGCGATATTATCACAGATCGACGCCGACGGTGAACGTCCGATATCTTTCGCGTCGCGAACTTTAATCGCGGCCGAGAAACGATATTCGCAAATCCAGAAGGAAGCGACCGCGATCATTTTTGGGGTACGCAGGTACCACCAGTATTTGTATGGCCGTGCCGTTCCGTTCACCCTCCGGACGGATCACAAACCCCTTTTATCGATTTTTGGCCCGTTTCGTGGCATACCGGAAGTGTCCGCGAACAGGCTGCAACGATATGCGATGTTTTTAAGCGGTTACAATTTTAACATTGAATACGTTCGGAGCACTGACAATAGTGCGGATTTTTTATCGCGAGCCTACCTGCCCGAGCAGGCGGGGACGCGCGTGGTGGAGGGGGGCGCGCTCGACGACGCTGACGCCGCACAAGACATACCAGATCGCGCCTCGTACATCAATTTCGTCATAGAAGGTAATTTACCGGTAACCCTATGCCAGCTGCGCGAACAAACTCGTAAAGATGCAACTTTGCAAAAAGTGGTTAATTTCATCTTAAACGGTTGGCCTACGAAAATGGTAGATGTTACCTTAAAACCGTTTCATTTATGCAGGTTACAACTTTCTTATGAAGACGGTTGTGTAATGAGGGGCCACAAGGTAGTTATCCCTGAAAACCTTCAAAATATGGTGTTAACCGAACTTCACCGGTCACATCTAGGTATAGTAAAAACAAAGGCGGAGGTCCGGTCTAGGTTCTGGTTTCCCGGGGTTGACGCGGCACTGGAAAACATGATAAATTCGTGTGATGTGTGCCTACAGCTGCGCCCGACGCCAGCGCGCGCGCCTCTCGCGCATTGGCCGTACCCGCCGTACCCGTTCTATCGAGTACATTGCGATTTCCTCGGTCCTATTAACGGTAACACATTTTTAGTTATTGTAGACGCATATACTAAGTGGGCAGAAGTGTATAATATGAAAAACGCGTCGACGTCTGCGGCAACAATCGGAAAATTGTGCGATTTTATGTCTAGGTTCGGAATTCCTTATACTTTGGTTAGTGACAATGGCACGGCATTTACTTCGCGAGAGTTTAAGACTTTTTGTGAACTGAACGGTATTTCGCATGTGACGTCACCGCCGTATAATCCAGCTAGCAACGGACAGGCGGAATCCTATGTTAAAATAATGAAGAAGGGCATTAAAGCTAGTTTGCTTAGCGACAAAGGAGTACAGAATTCGTATAAAAATCTTTTGAAATACTTGTTTGATTATAGGAATTCTGTACATACGACAACTGGAGTTTCGCTTGCCGAGCTAGTTTACGGCCGCAAACTCAGGTCACGCTTAGACCTGATTAACCCTCATGCGCCAACGCCCTCATCTCCGTCGCTTGCTAACGTTGTACAAAAAAAACAGTGTTCACAGAATAAGTCATCAGGAGGCCATAACAAACAATGTTTCTCACAGGGAGACCACGTAATGTTTAAGAAATATACAACAAACGGCAAATTTACATGGTACCGGGGTACAATTGTAAAGAAAGTTGGCAAAATCGTATATATAGTAAGAGACAATATCACATCAATGATTTTTAAAAAGCATAAAAATCAAATACTGGCCTACAAGGGTTACGATAGCGCGCGTTACGACTATACGGATATAGACATGGAGGTCCAGTGCAATGACTCATCACCCGATGTCGATCGAACGCCGACGGAGGCCACGCAACCTATCACGGAGGAAGAAAGGAGAGATGACCTTGTTATTAACAGCCACAACCAGGCACAGCCAGGAGGAGATTCGCATGAGTCATCGTTAATACAAGGCCCGGACCGGTTGGATGATGACGAATTCCAGGAGGCATTGTCTGACCTAGAACCAACCGTACAGTCAGCAGAGCCCACACAAGGGTCCAGCAGTAGTACCCTGGCAACCACTCCTCGATCTAAACGCAATCGCCCTAATGTTAATTATAAGCAATACTTTTAGGTTAAGGCAATTGTTATTGTGTTTTCAATTGACGTGTATATAACTAAGGGGAGGAGTGTTATATTATGTGTGCGTGCGGCACACACCCACCATGTTATTTTGTGAATACACGTCAGTACGCTAACAGAAAGCAGTGGTTTCACTTGTCCCCATCCCACGTATCTATCACATATTTACCGTTTATTCTCATCTACCACCACCAATTCCACCAATCGGGGTGGTGGATGGGAATAACTAGAAGCGTTTACGCTTTAAACATTTATTCCCATCTACCACCCCGGGGGTAAGTGATTTAAAGGTATTTGTTTTGTTATTTGGATTACTTACTTGACTTATTTTTTTTTGTTTTTTTGGACTCTGACTTAATTTTTTTTGGAACGTAGTTCCTTAACGCGGCGTAAATGAGGTCAAAATGAAAATCCAAGATGCCACCGAAGAAAATTTTCAGTTTTTTCTTCATGGGTGGCGACCCCAAAAACCACGAAAACAACACCCATGAAGAAAAATTATCGTTGGTGGGACCACAAAAAAACAAAATGAAAACTAAGATTAGACCTCACTCAAACCGCGTTAAGCAACTACGTTCCAAAAAAAAAAATTAAGTCATAGTCCATAACACAAAAAAAAAAATAAGTCAAGTGGTCCAAAGTAAAAAACAAAACAATTAATAATAAAGAAACATTGAGTCAAATAGTCCAAAAAACAAAAATAAAAAAGACAAATACTTAGTCCAAAAAAACAAAAATAATATTTAACTCAAGGAGAATAAAAAAAAAAAAAGTTAAATAGTCCAAAAAACAAAAAAAAACAGTCAAATAGTTCAAAAAAACACAAAAAAATTAAGTCATATAGTCCAAAAAATAAGTCAAATAGTCCTTAAAATCACTTTTACCACCGTGGTGGTAGATGGAAATAAATGTTAACCGCGTAAACGCTTCTAGCTATTCCCATACACCACCCCGGGTGGTAGGATTGGAGGTGGTAGATGGGAATAAACAACATTTACGTTATTGATAGCTATGTTATTGAGCCCATTTGCAGGCGCTCACAGTCATTTTCCCAAAGTATTTCGGTAAGACACACTCGTCATTTCTTAATTTATTTTCAAAAGTTACTTCATTTTCACTAGATATCCTCAAAGCATTCAATACAATGCCTAGGCATTGTATATAATAACTAAGTATTCTATAGCATAACTGATTTATATGTCTTGACGGTTACACATACACATAACGTAAATTAGAACACCACCTATCCTAACGCCAGCGAGAAGCGAGTACTTAGCAAAGCAAGAGAGGAGAGAGTTTTCGCCGGTAGTGTTAGTTACAGCTATCAAACTATTAAAATATGTGTCTCTTATATTGATACAGTACCTACATCTATTAAGTAGATGCTTCTACAGCAGGAAATCCGTCTAAATCTTGCCACTTCATCACTGGCGATGAGACAGGTAGCAAATACTTAATGCTATCACTTACACTCAACAGATTCCTGCACAGCGGGTCTTTAACCAGGTACAGGAGAGAAGGGTACTTGGCCAGCTGGTCTGCTGACACCTCGAGAGCTGTTCCAACCAGGGACAGCCCCAAGTGCACCATGCCTGATGTGTTCTGACTGTCCAGAGGGTTGCAGAGAGAGATCAGGAATCTGGAGACAAAGGGATGATGTTACTCCGGGATTCAATTTATTTATTTAAACTTCAAGCACGCGCTCGTGGAGACCAACCCTGGGTTGGACTTGTTTGCTGAAGAATTGGAAGACGATAATGTTAGAATGTTTGTGCTTCTGTGAGAAGACCGAGTAAAAGGATTATTTAATTTAGTGTTAATGGCTTATGCTGTACTGTACTACATATAATAAATAAATGTACTAATCGGGAGTAAAGGCCATTCTCACTCGAACTCCGGAGTAATCCTCGCCACTCATATATACTTTTTTGGTAAATTTCAGGTTGTATGTTAATCGAAAAGATACAAAACAATAAAATTGTTATCATATTGAATTTTAGCGTTTCTCACATAATGCTTCAGACATATTTCATGTAAAGGGTCTTTCAACAAGGACGGGTCGATGTTGAAATTAAATAAAACAAGCTGTATGTGAGATAACAAGCTGTACGGAGAAGGAAACTCCGTTATCAAACCCCTGCTGCGGGCTTCTTCAACATATTTGGAGTAGAGGTCGTGGACAGTGCTGGGTGCTTAGGCTGGAGCACTCCAGAAGAGATGGCGGCGAATGAGCTCAAAATGAGCCAACGGCGGCACTCGCACCCTAGAAGAGGGTGACAGTCTTGGCGTCAGGTGGCAACCGGCTGTAAAAACACACATTGCCAACATAAAATAATCTCCTAGTATGAAAGCACAACACAAGAGAAAGAGTATAACGGTTAGGGCGTCCCCCTCAAGCGACGGTCAGATGCGATCACAGGCGAAAAATGCTAAGGCGTTCCCTGCAAGCGACGAATCAAGACGCAGCGCAAATAACATGCGCATAGCCACATGGAACATCGGTTCCCTGACCGGACGCAGCCAAGAACTGGCGAATACACTACATAGGCGAAATATTAATATCTGTTGTGTACAAGAACTCAAGTGGAAAGGTTCAAAGTCTAGGGACATTGGTATGAACTATCAACTATTGTATAACGGCACGTCAACAACTAGGAATGGGATTGGCATCATCCTCGACGAAACACTAAAACAAAGAATCATTAAAGTGGAAAGAATAAGTGATAGAATTATGTATGTGAAATTAACTCTTGATAACCAACCAACCTTAAACGTAGTCTCAGTATATGCCCCCCAAATGGGATGTGATAATGAAGAAAAAGATCTTTTCTGGGAAAGCCTAGAAGACCTTCTACAAACCATACCGTTGGACGAAAGAAAATTAATAGCAGGTGATTTGAACGGACACGTCGGTATGAAAGCACCGGAAAACTCAGCCATACATGGAAATTTTGGGTACGGTGCCTCTAACAGTCAGGGCCAGGACATAATAAATCTAGCGACTCAATTCGACCTCCCGATCGTCAACACCTACTTTAAAAAAAAAGACGAACACTTAATAACCTACAAAAGTGGTGGCTCGGCCTCGCAAATAGACTATTTCCTGTGCGATCGAACCATTTTGAAGAATTTCAAGGACTGTAAAGTTATACCAGGGGAACCACTAACTACCCAACACAGACTTCTTGTGGGCTGTTTGATAATACCAAATTGGAACCAAAAACAGAACTACCAAAAATATGAACCACGCATAAAATGGTACAACATAAACAAGCCAGAAGCCACTGCATTCATTCTCAAGGCAGATGCATACTTGATAGACACGCTGCAAGACCCAAAAGATAGTAACACCCTCTGGAACGATTTCCACCAGTTTTGCCTGAAAACCGCCAAAACAACTTTAGGTGTGACAAAAGGAAAACTAAGGATCAATAAAGATCCTACTTGGTGGGACGAGAATGTTAAATCTCAGATAAGGGAAAAGAAAGTGTTTTTCAAGAAATGGCAGGAAACAAAAATGGACACGGATCGCCTGGAATACAACATAATAAAAAAAAGAGCTAAGAAATGTGTTGCCATAACAAGAGCATTGTCCAACGACCACTTTTATAAAGAATTAGAGAACGCAAAAACAGATGCAGAGATATTTAAATTAGCTAAATTTCGAAATAATCAAACAAAAGATATCAAACGCAACAAATACATTAAAGACTCATCCGGCAAATTGTTGACCAGTAAAAAAGAAATTAATGAGAGGTGGCAAGAATATTACCAAACACTTCTCAACGAGGAGTTTCCACAGGAACCGCTAACAGCACTGCCATGCGCTGAAGGACCAGTTGATATTATTTCACCAGAGGAAGTGAAAGCAGCAATCCAAAAGATGAAAAATAGGAAAGCCCCGGGACCAGACGAGATTCCGGCAGAGCTATGGAAAAAACTTGGGGATACCGGTGTAGCATGGCTGACAAAGCTTTTCAACGAAATTCTGAGAACCACCAAAGTACCAGAGATGTGGAGAACCAGCAACCTGATACCTTTCTATAAGAATAAAGGAGATGTTGCGGACTGTGGAAACTATAGAGGAATCAAGCTAACCTCTCACACCCTTAAGATCTGGGAAAGTATCCTCGTAAAAAGGCTAACAAAAATAACAAACATAACACCAAACCAGTGTGGATTTACCAGCGGTGTTAGCACCACAGACGCAATTCATTCGGTGAAAATACTAATGGAAAAGTACAAGTCTCGCAAACAAGATCTCCACATGGTTTTCATAGACCTCGAAAAGGCGTTCGACCGAGTTCCGCGAGAGCTTATCTGGCATGCATTGAGAGCACAACTAATGCCGGAGCATTATATCGAGCTCCTTAAAGATCTATACCACAATGTATCTACAAGAGTGGTCAGCCCAACAGGAACAAGTGAAGCATTTGAGGTCAGAGTAGGTGTACATCAAGGCTCGACCCTGAGCCCTCTACTATTCAACCTGGTAATGGATTATATTACGTCAAATATACAAAAACCAGCACCATGGTCACTGCTATATGCGGATGATGTTGTTCTTATAGCCGAATCACTGGCAGAAGTGCAATCAGACCTAACGACATGGCAGCAGTCCTTGGAGAGGAGAGGGTTGAGAGTCAGTAGACAGAAGACCGAATATATGTTTTGCGACTTTTCCGGAGCGAATGTGGGTGTCATACCATGTCCATCAGTCGAAAATAGACCCCTTAACAGAGTTGAGGAGTTCAAGTATCTCGGATCCATTGTAGCACCGAAAGCCTGTGTAGAAAAAGACATACAAAATAGAATTCAGGCAGCCTGGCTGAAATGGAGATCGTTGTCTGGTGTTCTATGCGACTCCCGTATGCCAATTAAAGTCAAAGGCAATGTATACAAAAGAGCAGTTAGACCAGCTCTACTATATGGATCTGAGTGCTGGCCAATGAGGAAGACGGATGAACAAAGGATTCACACCACAGATATGAAGATGCTACGCTGGTCTGGTGGAGTTTCAAGAATTGACAAAATAAAAAATGAATATATCCGTGGTACTTTTAAAGTCGGAAAGATACAGGAAAAGCTCTGCGAAAACCGCTTGCGCTGGTACGGACATGTGATGAGGCGGGATGATGACCACATGACAAAAAGAGTCATGAACATACATGACGGAAAAAGAGGCCGTGGACGACCACCAATAACCTGGCTACGAACAATAGCGAAAGACATGACAGCGAGCAACACAACGACAGAGACAACCCACAACCGTGCGGTGTGGCGCAGAAATACTAGGAGGGCTGACCCCAAATAAATTGGGATAAAAGCCAGGAAGAAGAAGAAGAAGCTGTATGTGAGATATTTAAGAAATATTTTTTTTTTATTTGAAAGGCCCATTTATGCCATTATTTATGAAATATGACATCGATTAAAGTCCACTGCGGTTTCGAAAGGTGACACGGATCCGAGAGGTCCAATTTTCAATTACTCTACTGCATAGATCTGGCTGAATCTGAGCTATGGCCTTCGTTATGTTGACTTTCAGGGCATCGGTTAATTGCGGATTATTGGCATAGACCGGCGACTTGAGAAAATGTCTAGCGGGGTCAAATCACATGATCTTGGTGGCCAATTCACGTCACCTCTGCGAGAGATAATCCTACCCTTGAACCGTTCATGCAGAATGTAAAAATAAAGTGATTATAAAGTTTTATCATTTGGACGTGCTGCTCAATCGAGTAACTTGCCATGGTGATTTGGCATCAGTAACTGAAGAAATAACAACGTATTTGACAGATGCCGCCAAAACAACATGGCCGCCACAAACTGTCAACATCGACCCGCCCTATTTGAAAGACCCTTTAGTAGTTGCAGATCTTTTAAAAAAAGCTCGTATGTGGAAGACCATACTTCTTTTCAACGTTAAGTAAGGTTGTTTCCAGTAGAGTTGGTGTCGGTTGTCGACCTGGTCTGCATCGAAGAACGGTTACTCTTACATAACAGTTCTTTGATGCAGACCAGCCCTTCAAGAGCTTCTCGTACCGACTGCTCCTAGAAAATTGCAGATCCTTGCAAAGACTGACCTAAACAGTTCCCTGACGCAGACCGTGCAGGTTGAGGAGTGAAACTAATGATGAAGATGTTCTCGTAGGTACTAGCGAGGACACTCCCACCTAATCATCACTAAGCAAATTTTTGCTTGCACTTACAACATAGAAACGCTCTCTAGCCCCGCCCCGTTGACTTTGTATAGAAAAAATGAATGAAAAGATACTGACCGGCCGAGCGCACTGACGACGAACGCCAAATGAGAGTTATTGTTATTTTGCGCGCAAAAGTTGACGCTTTCCTAATAGACCCAAACATTAAGGGGGTGTGGCTCGGTGCCTCCGCATGATTTAAGCGAAGAAAAAATTAACTGGTCAGGCAGAAAATACCACGACTGTACCAACAGCTTCTAGAATGTTCTAGGACTAACCTGAACAGTTCCCTGACGCAGACCAGACCGTACGGCTGTAGGTTGGCCTGCTCTTCTTGAGGAGTGAACCTGATGCCGCGATGGTTCACGTACTCTGCTACTGTCTTCTCGCCGCTGTCTTCGATGGGTGCTTCAGGAGTGGCAAGTTCGATGGGTTCGATGGTTTCGATGGGGTCGATAGCTTCGATGCCATCTGGTTCTGGGGCTGGGGCTGGGATTTCTGCGTACAATTATTTAATCGATGAGTCAAAGTAAGCGTTGTTGTGCATCTGTTTCAAAATTGTTGAGCACCTAGTATCAACGATTTTAAGAACTGCTTTTCGATCATTGGTACGTTCTTATTACAGAAGCCAGCTCAAAAAAAAAGTAAAAAAAAAGAAAGTAAGTTTCTAATATAGGTACGGTTATTATCTTATCGAGTTAACTGACGGTCTGCCACTTTAACTCTTATCCCCTAAGTATTAAGGTCGAAAATTACTGCTAAGTTGCCAAAATAATTAGTACTTATTAAGAAATAAAACAAACCACATAAATCTGAAAACACTCAACTGCTGGAGAAGCTCGCGGTTATCCGTTATTCAACAGACTATCATATGAAAACCCTGTCTACTACACCAAACAAAAAATTATCACTCACCTTCCTTCTCCGTATCCTGAACGTCCTCAGTCGTCTCCTCGCTCGATTCCACCTTCTCATCAGCACTGTCGGCACTGACACACTTCTCCAGCAGTTGTGTGATGGACGTGTTGGCACTGGCGGCCAGGTCCATGGACGAATGGCGGCCATGTTTCTTGACAGGGCTCTTTACTGACTCCACCGGCTCGATTGTTATTTCAGCTTCGTTTAATAAGTTTTTGTCTTGGCTAGAGAAAAAATGAGGAAGGTAAGAAAATTTTGTAAAGAGAATTAATATTATTTGAGACCCGAGACTGAAATGAAAATGCTAATGTGGTCAGGAGGGGTTACAAGACTAGATAAAGTAAGGAATGAGTACATTCGAGGCAGCTTTAAAGTAACCCCTATAGCCGAAAAGCTCTATGAAAGTCGTTTGCGGTGGTATGGACACGTAATGAGAAGAGACGAGGACTACATAGTTAAAAAGCCTTAAATCTACCGGAGAAAAAGAGAGGTAGAGGACGCCCTCCGTACACATGGTACACTAGTATGACCAGCCTCATAAATAAAGAAAAGCTACCCAACCCGACAACCCTAGACAGAACGTCATGGCGCAGGAAAATTAGGAGAGCCGACCCCACTTAATGTGGGATGGAGCAAAGAAGAAGAATTAATATTATTTGAATAATCTCTTTTTTTTTAAATGAACTGGCTCGTTGGTAGTGTGGTCTCAAGCGTGAGGTCCTGGGTTCGATTCCCGGGTCGGGCTAACTGTTATTAGGTTTTCCATCAGAAATTTTTCAATAGCAGCCACTGAGTCTGGATTTGCGCCCTTATAAACCGGGCGCAAATCCAGACTCAAATAGGCTCGCCCCCATTACATGGGAATTAAAAACATAACTGGCGAAGCGTGGGTGCACTATTAGGAACACCTCTGCCTAACTCTTCGGAGATTACAAGCGTGATGTTATGTGAATCTTTAACTCGTTTTTTGTATGTACTTATTTATTCGTACTAAAATAAACAATTAGTATCTGTCTTCAATATTATTTAATCTAATATCAATATTTTTCGTGTAGTCTATTCAGTTTGGGATCACCGCGATTAATAAAATTATATTCTCAATTATAAAATTACTTTCATGAACACATCACTTCTATTTAATTTTGTCGTAAAAAAGGAAGAATTGAAAGTGTCAAAAAGATAATAAAAGTAATAATTACGTATGTCTGATGTCAGTTTTGCTGGCATCACTTTCTGTTTCAAGCTCAGATGTAGTTGTGCTTGCTTGTTCACTTATTGACGATTTTCTTTCCAAAGAATTTGAACCTGAAACAATAGCAGTATTTGTATTATTTATTAGTAGACACCTGATTAAATATTTGCATAAACATTTGCATATTATAGATGTTTTTAAAGATAATGCATATTTTAACCAGAATTGGCATATCGTGCATTTTTGGGCTCTAATTCCTTTAATCTTAACTGTATCTAAACTGGAAAAATGCACGGATGTGACAGCAGTGCCGAAAAAAGTACCTAAATTCAAATGTGGATGTATGATCGTTTTCAAGTTATAAATATCTTAATTATTAGAAGGTTCAGAAGATAATTTCGAAGAAAAAATAAAACGTTTTCGAAAACGTAGCAATTAAAAAAAAATCCTTATTTGTAGTACTTAAAATTCAACTTGCATCATCACCTGCCTAGCCTTTTCTATGTCGGGATCTACAATTGCAGCCGGGACCAAAGGCTTAACGTGTTTTCTGATGCACGGAGGAAACTCGGTATGTAATGGATAGTCACGCAACCACGGACCAACTTAGGCAAGCGCGGCTTAAACTGATCGACTCGAGCGCTACGACGATTTAGCCATGAGCTCCTCCGAACGAGTACATATTATGACTTGTAGCACTTCTTAGAAATATCGCTGCTTATTTATACCGAAATACAAATAATAAAATTTATTTAAAATACTTATATATATATATATATTTAATAAAGTAAATTTTTTTAGTTAAAATATACCAATAAAAAAAATCAACTTGTCATCGAAGTCACAACAGTTAGTACCTGCTACCTCGATAGATGGCGTTGTTAGGCCCGGCTGAATCGCGCTATGGTTTCGTTACACGCCAGAGTATAAGTACTGTCGGTGTTACGGCCAGATTAAAAAGGGTGTTTGTCGCTTCTATGACACATGCGCCGTAAGGTGCGTGGGGTATGGTTATCAAGACATACCCAACACATAATTTTTGGATCAGAGAGGCTGTTGGTTACCCTAAAGTACCGGCGCCTCCTCTGCAGAAGACCTTTGGGTTTAATACTGACCAGTGATCAGGCTATCAGCGCCATCTATATCGAGCCGGTGACTGGTTGGTTAGTGGTTACAATACTTACACTGAAACTAGTGAGATTAAGGAGGGCGCGATTTATGTTTGATTTCTTTAGGTAACGGATCAATTATTTATTTTGCAAATGCAAGGTCTTTCTCTATCACCTGCATGTCATAATGACGCATCAAGTATAAAGAGATTATTGATAACAAAATATCATGAAGATAATCTCACTCTGTCGAATCTTATAAGCTGAATACTATTAACAATTTGATAACTGAAAACACTTTATTTTTTTTGTCCCGTTCTGGTCGGAGCGGAAGGGAGTGTCAGACTTTTACTGACTAAAACCCATCCATGTTCCTTCTTATGAGTTCCAAGGACGCGGTATCTCTTTCGAACAGTCCCGCAGAAAACATGTCTAGGATCGTAATTGCTTTAAGAGAATAAACGCCGACCGTTTGCTCTATTCAGTACAAATCATTGGTACCGCAATCTAGGTTATTGTGCTCGATCTTGGGTAACCAAATTGCACAGATTAGGCCACGAAACTACCGAAAAACTATTGCAGTCATCATCGAGTGTTTCGTCTTCGTGTCGCACGACAGTTTTTATATTTTGTTAGCCCATAACTTTGCAACTGCCACCGCAGCAGAGTTCACTTCAGCGGCATGTTTTTGGACTAGGAGGGTAGGATAGTAGGTGGAGTTCTAAGTTTATAAGTGATGTAAACTTCTTAGTATTTACCATTGCACCAGAATTTACTGGAAATTAAGCTGTGGCTAAAGCGAATACCGTGAGGGATGCTGGACATGTCCACTCGCGCCTATTGTATGGAGGCGTTCAAATCTGCACAAATAGTCGCGTGATTTTCTTATCATTAAAACAATCGATGCTCGTAGTAGCACTCTGCATCTAGCGCGGGATACGCCTCAGTGTGGCCAGAGCTTAACCGATGTCTCATTCTAATTGAATCGGAAAAAGGCCGCTCGACTAGCTGTAATAGTGTAGAGCCGATTCGAATATGATTCAGGCGAATTGAATGTGCCCAGCCGAAAAATTGTGTTGCACCCCGAAGGGTTTAAAGGGTATACTTCTGCTTCCGCTTCAGTGTACTATTTCCTCAATCTACCCGGTAGATGGCATTGATGAAGAAAAACTCGTTAATTGGAAACCAATTGTCGGATATTTTAAAAACCTTTCTACAAATAT
Organism: Xestia xanthographa; assembly: GCA_905147715.2. NCBI lineage: Eukaryota > Metazoa > Arthropoda > Insecta > Lepidoptera > Noctuidae > Xestia > Xestia xanthographa. Next base: position 4,977,466 of record LR990660.1, on the reverse strand, counting down.
TGCCACCCTTTCTAATTAAAGTTACAAACCGCTAAAGCTAAATTTCTCAACCGCAATGCGGCTATCATTATAGACTCATCAAATATATAAGACCTAAAGTGCAATTGCCTGAATTAGGTGTAGTTGCGCGGCAGACAGCGAACGCTGATATTATAAATTCATACGCAGCCGACGGGGCCCATGATGGATCGTAGATATCTAGGTATACCATATTTGTAAAACCGGCTTATTCCCATGCGCTCCATAATTTTATTCCCGGCGGCTCCAAATTAAAAAAGCAATATAATAGTAATAAATAAAATCTTTCCCATGAGCTCCAAAATTTTCAAGTACTTACCACGAAATTATAACATTGATGGTAGCAATTTGTGTTTTGTTGACCTTACGCAATTTGGTTTGGAGCCGCTGGGAAGAATTTTAGTATTTTTATTATTTAACTAATAAAATTATGGAGCTGTTGGGAATCAATGTATGGAGAGAAATTGTTTGGAGAACAATAGATTTGGAGCTCCTGGGAATAAGCCGTAAAACCATGGGCGCAGTCCTACCGGGGCGAGGGAGGAACGAAGGATACCTAATATCTCCTCTCATCCCTCTGCAAAGTTCAACATGGCGTTGTCGATATCTAGGTATATCATATTGGTAAAACCATGGGCGCAGTTCAAGCGGAGTGAGGGAGCGAAGAGATCAAAGCGCTCTCGGCGTTACACCCGGTCACCCCTCCAGAAATTTTGTCGATATCTAGTTATACTAGGTATATCCTATTAGTGAGACCACGGATGTAGTCCTAGCGGGGTGAGGGAGGGAAGAAGGGGAAGTTCATAAGCCCAACGTGCACTCCCTCATCTCTCCGCTAATTTCAATAAAGCTGAATCAATAACTAGGTATATTAAATTAGTGAGAGCACGGACGTGTAAGGGAGAAAAGACGGGGAAGTTCAAAACTCCGACGTCCGAGATGCGTTGCCACGCCTGACCCCTCCGTCAATTTCAACATGGCGAACATACGCATTGCGTATCCTGGCTACACCCTATCAAAGTGCCTATAGTTATTTATAGATATGTTCCCAGCAGCCCTACAAGTAAATTAATTAGGAAGTTTGAGATTACAACGTGCCAGATTGCGTATTTTGAACAAAGCTCAAGAGATGTCGTAAGACAATCACAAAGCACAAAGGTGCAACGAAAAAAAATCTAAGTATACAAATATATATCGATATAAAAATCAACCAAGATCTTACACACGGTAACGCGTTAGTAAAAGCGCAACATGTATCATGACGTGGGTCGGACGAACAGAGAAAAACTGGGTGTATAACAGCTTTCCTCTGTTCCCCCGGTCCAAGCCACAAAGGGCGAGCGGGACTGTCCCGCCATTTTCTTCGAGTGTCGGCTGCCATTTTGATTTCGAGTAGTAGCACAACTTTATCTTGGCGACTAAGATCCGCCATTTTGTTGGCCCGAGTCTAATTCCAGTCTGCAAAACCAGTAAGGCTTGGGAGTCGAACCCATTGTCTCTCAAACTGGGAATACGAAGAAAAACATCTATACAAGGTAAGAACTTACTGTTAACACTGGTCAAGCTCTTCTTCTTGCTTGTCTTCTCTCGCTTCTTAAGGGACAGACCAACGGTGGAAAAGCTGGCCGAAGCTGTATCTTCCGGCGGAAACTGCGGCAACCGCATGAAGATCAGCTGCGTCATATCCCGGAGACATTGTTCTGCGTTCCTCCTTAGCAACTCTAAAAAGGAAATATGAGTTCAAAAGGTGTTCGCGAAACCACGCCTGTCCCGCCAGACGCCCGAATTGTTTCTGAGTAGTCGTTGCCGGGAAATTGATGGCAAAATTTAATAAAAGCTGCGCACGAATCTGCGCGGAGTGGCGGAAGATTGACCGAAGCCGTAGGTGGGGATCGATTGAACCGTCTGCGTTGGTACCTTCCCCAGCGTAGCCCAGCAACGCCCCCTGTTGCCAGTCTAAAAATAAGAACAAAGAAAGCTTTGGAGTTTGGAGGGTAGGTTCTCGCAACCCACGTTTTAGTACCGACCGACCTATCGAATTTTTCTCAGCTCCTTTGTTCAGTTAAAAAGTTGCTAATTTTTGGATAAAATTTATAGTGTGTTGTCTAGTGAAAACATAGAAGAATTACAAGAATTTACTCAACTTTACCGTTTTCTTTTCCCAAATAATTTCATAATACAGTATTTTAAAACTGACCAAAAAAATTAAGACAATCATTATTGTCATCAGTTATTGTATAATCCCCTATGTTAACCGATGAGGATTGCTGAACGGTAAGGTACAGTGAATCGGTCAAAGTCGCGCGCCTTTTTTGTATTGAAAAATAGTATGAGAAGCGCTAATAGCTGCGGGTGGGCGCAGCAAGGCGCGGGCAGGCGCGGGAGCGTATGACGGGTTTTCTAAGGATATTTCGACAGCGGGCACCCGTTCCGAGCACCCGCGCACACACCCTTATGCTTGCTGATGAAAACTGAACCTAAATTAAACTTACTTCTGCCATATTGAGTCAACCCACAGTCTCTTATTAATTCAGTTAAATTATACGTCAAAGTTGTCCAATATTCTAAATTTGTTAATACTTACTATTCAGTCAAATCAGACATCCCAAACGTATGTTTACAACAAATTTAAAATTAATCAACGTTAACTATTAACGACTATTGACGACCTGAATGGCGCAGCGGTAGTGTGGCTGCCTTGCGTTCTTAGGGTCCCGGGTTCGAATCCTGGTTGGAGCAAATGTTTGTGTGATGAACCTGAACATTTGTTTCCGAGTCATGGATGTTTATATGTATAATGAGTATGTTATACATAATAAGTATGTATTTACAAACAAAAAGTTTCTCTGTAGTTTATCAACTATCTGGTGTCCACGACACGAGCCTCGTTGCTTAATGTGGCACTAGATGGCGCTGTGTGTAATGTCCTGCGATAATTATTTATTATTTACTATCTAAAAGCATTACACTTATTTCTGAAAATTGAAGAAATTCTGATGTGAGTTGATACATTTTGGCAGGACTAAGCTCAACTTAACTTAAAATGGCCGCTTGAACTAACAATCGAACTAAATATCAGACTTTATTTCTAAAAAAAGCTCACCTGAGTCACGCCTGAGTCCCAAACACGATAATCTGGTAATTATAGCAGCCAAATCTCTTCAATACGCGATTAAACCGAGCGAATCAAAGGCAGAATTTTCCCAAACCTGTCACTGTTCGCAACTGTACAAGTGTAGAGCACGGAAGACAGCTCTCGGTACACTGAAGTACTAAGAGGACTACCGCGCCCCGTAACATCAGTCGTTGCCCGTCTGGACCAACCCCATATCAAATATACCTAGTACTTCTTGTAGTTATGCCTAAATTCTTGCAGCGATATTGATATATGAGCAGTCAAGAGCCGAATGCATAGATGATAGATAGAGAGCGCCACAGGCTTTATCGAGTGTACTGGCGGACACGGAGGACGTTCAGATTGCTCCCGAGGTTCGAGGTTCTCCCACCATGTGAGTCTGGGTAAAATCGGGTCGGTTCGGTAAATGCATGTAGCATTTTTTGTGTGCGTTCGGAAAGAGTGTTTTCCCTGTCTCTAACGCTCTTTCAACCCCTTCATGGATAATTTCACAGAAAAGAAAAAAACAGTAGAAACAGCATAGCGCTTTATTAGTATCGGAACCAGCGTACCCCAAACTAACACATACACAGGTTAATTGTATTTCGTAACACTAAGAAAAGCGTGGTGTGATTGGTAATTTAATATTAAATGAAAGTAAGTAATATATCACTCTTCGTTTATTTGAAAATAAACCATAATCATATGCTAATAGAGTGGTTTATTATCTACTCTGTTTACGTATTAGCTCATAGAGAATAGTTTCATGAGCAAGTTCTGCTACTCGCCGCTAGATGTCTCTACACTAAATGCATTTAATAAACCTTTATTACTTTTGTAATAAGATTGATATTTCCGTAACGAGCTCATTACTATTTTTGTGCTATTCGTCCTTTTCTAGGGTTGTACCACTGTCGTTGCCTTTTTATCGACATTTCGTTTTATTTTCAAATATAATACAAGAGTCGATAAATATTTTTAAATTTCAAAATGAATGAAGTACTTATATATGTTTGAAATCAAGTGTTATAAATTTATAATAATGATTATGATTTATAGAAAGAATAATTAAGAATGTATTGTTATGTTAATATACAACTGATTGATTTCGAAAATTATACTATTTGATGGAAAGGTAACAGATTAAACTACACGATTTGTTACTACGGGTACCTAGTACCTACGTTCTATTGACATGAAACCCTGCGATTTCGCCGGCAGCTAGACTCGTTTTAAGTATGTTTTAGCTCGACGAACTCCTTAGCGAACTTTGATGAAATTTCAGACTAACACATAGGCCACTTATTAAACTAACACGGGCCACCTATCTGACGGCGAGCCACCCATCATCGATCGCCGTCCGCAGGCCCGCGCCTACGGTGGCCGGAAATCGCCCTGCGACTCCCGACTTGACTTGACCAACTCGAGACTTTGTGGTCATTCACAAAGTCTCGAGTTGGTCAAGTCAAGTGAGATATATCTTTTCTCGTTTGAATATTACGAACAGATTCCCCGTATCCATGTTTTAAACTTATTTCAAACCTGATATGGAAATATGTACTAAGTACATATTATTAATTCAGAACCATAAAAAAAACGCACACAGGGTTAATTTTTCGCCGATACACCAGATAACATTGAAGTTTAAAATATCGATGACTCATTATCGATAACGTCAATCTCTAATTGAGTAGCGGACTGTGACATGTGCGTAGTTGGAATCTTTGAGTTAAAAGAAAGTAGACCCTATAGTGTAAACAATAAAGTCTATTTTTACTTGTCTTGTCTAATAAAATAATGTTTTTCAAATTTTAATCGAAATAAAGCAAATTAAGACTTACCGATGGTATGATATACCACCATTTGATACATTTTTGGTTCTGCTATCGTTTTTACATTCTAGAACAGCACAATAAGGCATTTTAGTATTTTTTTTAAAGTTAAGTTAAGTTTTGTAGGAGTTATTGTCACTGTGACGCTTCTATCTAGACTGATGTGCGTGGCGTGTGCGTGGGGGAAACACTTTGCGGAACAGCGCAAAGCTCGGGGTACGCGCGCCCCGCCCACATACGACTTCTACTGTTTTTTCTGTTCTGTGGATAATTTAATCCTTTTCAATTATTGCATCGATTCCCTCATTAAATACGGTACTGTATGACCGTATGCATTTATGTTTGGCGTGCGCCCCGGATATTGTTCACGACTTGTAAATTACGTCGCGAACAAATGACTGAATCCACCGGAACAAAAATCCAGTAAAGAATACATTGGTATTAACCAAAACAACATCTCAAGAGATGTCAATGATATCTACACTAATAATAATATTTTATAGAGGAAAGATTTGTATTTTCAACCGACTTCCAAAAAGAAAAAGGAGGTTCTCAATTCGACTGTATTTTTTTTTTTTTTTTTTTTTTTTTTTCGTGTTTGTTACCTCAGAACTTTCGACTGGGTGAACCGATTTTGATGGTTCTTTTTTTATTTGAAAGCTAGTGCTTCCCGTGTGGTCCCATTTAATTTATTAATAATTCACACATTTAATAATTTAATTTTTTGAACATCTGATGCTGATCTTCGGAGATATACAATGGAACTCTTCAAAAATAGACGGCAAATGTGCCGTGAATGTTGCAATCGCTTGGATGTTTATTGTTTATACAAATCATGACGTAACATCACGCCTATATGCTCTGAGGGGGTACGCAGATGTGTACAATACACCCAGATTTCGACAGTTCGTTCGTGTTCCGCGCGCGCCTCAAAGAGATGTCAGCAAAAGGGACGGTTCTAAAGAGATATTGCGACTCTGGAATACAAAGGGCTAAGAAAGAACATGGATGGCCCGCTCCGCGTTCCATATATTAGGGATACGCCTATTCATCATCAGCCTATTAATGTTCCCACTGCTGGGACACAGGCATCCTCTCTATGAGAGGGAATGGGCTATATCACGCGTGCCCAGTGCGGGTTTGTAGATGTCACATGTCTTCGAATGTTTTGGTACTTGCCCGCTTAGCATGAACGTCGTAGACACGAAAGAGAAACGACAAATCTTTTGTTCATCTGTCATTGAATCGACAAAATGACAGATAAACAAAAGATTTGTCGATTCTCTTTCGTGTCTAGCGCGTTCATGCTAAGCGGGTAGGACATGCCCGTTTCCTCACGATGTTTTCTTTCACCATTTTGAGAGCAGTGGTGATGAAATAAATTACACAAAGTAATACACCTGGCAGGGTTTGAGTTCGAACCCATCAGTTACTGTTAGTAAGTCGGGGCTGCCACCACTGGGCCACCTTGCTCACGCCTATTACCATGACATGTATTGGTAACAATGTCAAATAAATTCATGGCAAATATTTGTTTGGGAACAACTAAAAATGGATAAATAAAAAACTTTTTTGCAAAAAATAAAACCGACTTCAAAAAACACGAAAAAGTGAAAAATAACTTTAGCTTCAGAAGTCGGTGACAAAAAAACTAAATCAATCAAACAAAGGTCACCGACTTTTGAAGCTAAAGTTATTTTTCACTTTTTCGTGTTTTTTGTGTGTATGTTTGTAATGAATAAACTCAAAAACTACTGCGCCGATTTCGAAAATTATTTCACCATTAGAAAGCTACATTCACCCTGAGTAACTTAAGCTATATTTTATCAACGTACTCCCACGGGAACGGGAACTACGCGGTTGAAACCGCGTGACGTCCGCTAGTAATAGATATACTACTTACATGAGAATTTTAACTATCCAGTAATACGCAATTTGAAAGAAAAAAACGTGGGGTCCATATCAGAGTCACAAAACTCTGCTAGTGACTCCCAATATTACGATCATTGAGCATCTCGGTTTAATAGCACGTTCGGACTAACACAATATAATATAACCTAGAAATCTTAATTATTACTGGTATGTAAGGACACAGCTAATTATAGTAGTGTGGAGCAATAATGGCCCCCCATAGTAACGGCCACGAATTAAATAAAGAAAGTAAAAGTTTTTATTACACTTGCACGCGCCTAAACAATAAAACAAAATTAAATAAAAAGAGAACAACAAAACAATTATAAAATTTAAAAAAAACTTATTTTAAGATTTACAATTATCTAAATTAGTCCTGTACGAGGCCAAAAGGTATGATGGTAAAGGCATGGTTCTGTAACATTTAAAAACGTCAATTACCGAGTTCGATCCCATGCAGACACTTTACTCTATGCTCTGAAAATAGTGAAAGAAAACATCGTGACTTGTCCTTCAACCAAAAATTCAAAGACATGAGACATTTATCCACCAGCACTGGACCCGCCTGGTGGATAGCCGCCAACTTCTCCAGGAGGGGAGGCCTATGCCCCAGCGGTAGAAGCATAGCCTTTTTTTTCGGATGGGAAATCGTCAAATGACTCCCCCCGCTCTGGGCGGAGCAGGAGGGACAGTCAGACTTTTAATGACTAAAACCCATCCATGTTCTTTCATCGCCCTTTGTGGTCCGGGGCCACGGTATCTCTTTCGAACAGTCCCGCAGCCGTGGAAACATAGCCTGAAGTTCACACAAAGATCAAATTACTACACACGAATAGACACGTACCTGTGAGTCTTGTTTCAAAACATATGCGGAAACAGCTGAGCATAATTTCGCAGACGCTCTCGTCTGTCAACATGGCGCCTTCGGGGCTCAGCATTAACGTGCGAAGGACCTGAAACAAATAAATTCTTTACAATATGTCTAAAATTGTGAAAAAATGGTAGAGATGGAATAGAGAAAGAGAATAGTGAAGAGGAATCTTGTCGTGGCAATCATCTCTTCAGGCGAAGACGGTGACGATACAAGCGTGCCGTCTGTCCAGTTAGGTGAACGTAAAACTGCAATGGCTCTTTCTTCGAAAGGCCCTTCCAGTCCCTGGCCCTGCATTGTTCGACTCGTTTTATGTCATTATAATTATGATGTTTGGGTAATATTAACCTCTAGTTTGTTTCGGCATTTCTTCTCAGGGATCAGTCAGATAGAAAATCATCTAGTTTTAAAATATTGGTCAAAAACTCGACATTTCAAAGTACTTCGAAGATTTACTTACAGAAATAAACATCATCATCATGAATAATCCTTTTCAATTATTGCATAGATTATCATTAATTCTGTACGGGCTATGACGCACAGCGTGTATTGTAACACTTCAGAAAAAGCTTTTTATGAAGTTAAAGCCCTAATTACTCCCCATTAAACAAGAAAATAATGTTATGTCTGTGTTTAAAGACACGCTCATAGTTTTTGTTCTTGTTGGCGCCCAACTGGGACAGGTAAGGTTGAGCTTACGTTGGCGACAAGTTTGATAGCGTTTAATCATTTTACCGTACGTAACGCGTTAAGGCAAAAGCACCAGCGATAAGATCTTAGGCCGTCTTATTATAAAACTTCCATTAAGTACCAGGGTTAAACCAGGACTAAAAGGTCTGGGATTGTTACGGTACTAACGTTTCGTATTACAAATCGTAGACCAACAAAGGACTAGTTAGTACCAAATATAGTCCCTAGTCTAAACATTTTGCACAGATTATAGGCAACAAAATATTTTTCAACACATTTGCTCAAAAACTGCATTTACGGAGACTGTATACATTGTTCGAAAGTTGAAAATTACGCACCATACAACGGAACGTGCGGTAAAAAGTAAGTACCTATTTTACTGCATACATAGCACCGTGCGTATTCTTTGCGGTTTTTTTTTATTTCCAAAAAAAGTATTATAAAAATTCTACCAAGGAGTTTCACATTACGAGAATAAATAAGCTGACTGATCAAACCTCCTTGGAAGCGCTTTTGCTCAATACGTTTGTCTCACTTTAATACTGAAGAGTAAATGAGACGAAAAATGTAGTTCTAATTTTCGCCACGTGCATGTGGCGCTATTTGCAAATTCGCGCCATTTTCATATTAGAAACGTCAAAGATTGTTGCTACTTTCCGACTGATATTAACAAAATAATAATATGAGTTCAAGCGAGGAAGGATATTATCATGGAATCTACTCCACCTGATGAATGTGGCGCAAATTGCAGAAAACGGTCTCTTGCCGCCAAAATCGCGAGAGCGCTAATCAATGATTTATAATAATTTTATAGCATGGAAGACTCGAAGAAATACTCAATCATTATATGAAAAGTTTGTTTCATTACAATATTGTACTGTTTTCTCGCAAATGTGTTGAAAAACGTTGTATGACACACGTGCAGAAATTGGTTTTTACAAACTCGTGACTATGGTAAGCCCTCGACTTCGTCTCGGGCTTACATTCGTCTACTCGTTTGTAAAAACCAACTTACCGCACTAGTATCATAAATAACTATAAACTATTCATTCATTCGTTCAGCGTTCTCTGCACCGTTCCTTTTCACAAAATGTTGTTACGTAATTTAAAGAAAAACTATTTTATAAATTGTTATTTATAGTGGTAAAATCAATGATATTATATAGTAAAAAGAGGTAGATATCGCAGTAGCACGCACAAATTGTTGAGGACAAAGTGACACAATTGTTGCACTTTGATAGCTAGCTATCTCTTTCTATCTTATACGTCCCGTATTATCTATCGCTGTCGTAGTTTTAAATTACTCGCAACCAATGATATTTAATTAAACAGATATGTTATGAGCGCGCAATCGTGAAGACTCGAAAACGTGTCAATTGGCCTGTTTTTCCTTTATTCTGCGTCACTGCGTGTATGTGAGCTGGCTCTCCCCCGCGGCACACTTTTTTCGGTGGTTTTGTAGGTGTATAACATATCTGTTTGTTAGAATATCATTGCTCGCAACGATATCTGAACGCCATTCAGTATGAACATGGCGTATCTTCTTTATAATATCATTGGGTAAAATATAAAGTTTTGTTATTTAGAGGTATATAAATATTCCGACTTGTATTTTTTTGAATGCATCAATAGAATTATTCTGTTTTGGAACAACTATCGAGCTAGCGCGTATAATGGAGTGACCTGGGCGGCGCGCGTAATTCGAGTAATGTTATCGAAATGTTTAAGTTACATCATAATATAGTAAACTAAATGTCCGGTTTCACTTCAAGAGTAATAATATAATACAAGTGAAGGCTTCTTTGTGGTGAGATCGTGTGTGCATTCAATTTAAAAAAAATGGAACAAACAAAGAAAAAAAGAGGTGAAAATTAGAGATCAGAAGAAAAGGTTAGTGATAACTGACATATTAGATTACGTACACAACTACGCACAGTATTTGATGCAATAAGCTAAACTATGTACCCATGCCGCATTACTTAGATTAATACAAATTTCATTCTAGGATTTATACTGCGTCAACTTATTGCCGAGTCTGCTAAAATACTTGAAGATAAGTCGACGAAAACAAATATAAATATGTTAAAAAACGAGTTGACAATTTAGTACCATAGTTAAACTAGGGGTCACGATGGTCTAACTTTGGTACCATAGTTAGTTCTAGGACTAGCGATAAACTTCGTTTTGTAATAACGTTTATTCAAGGTTATGGTTTAAACCTAGTACTAAAGCCGGTACTTTTTTAAGACCACGTTTTATAATAAGAGGGAGGGAGTTTTATTGATGATTTCGATGGTATCACTCTTTAGAACAGTCGCAAATCAATCAATCGTCAACAAACAGTCTGGTTTTAAACTGCAAAAAACGTAAGAAATTTGATCCTGTTACCGTGTGCATCTGGATTGAGGGCCCATTTTTTAAATCTTTGAGAAACGAAATAAGACTTATAGGGAATTTACTTAAAAATAGTAAAAACTTTAAGCAATAGGCCATGAATTTCTTAAACGTGAATTAAAATAGTTATGATCAAATAACTAGGGCCCTCAATCCAGACGCTTGCGTAAAGTGGCATAGTCTAAATCTCAAAAAGTACTATCTCCGAGTTATTCATTTTTATTTAGGAATTTAGTTAAGAATTTCTTAAATATTTTAAGAAATTCCCAAATCTGTAGAATATCACATTAAAAATTTATCGCGGTTTATCTAGGGCCCTCAATTCATACATGTCTGGATTGAGGAATCTGCAAAAAATGAATTTATCTGAAGAAATACATAGATACGACTTTCTTAAATGTTAGTTAGAAACCTCTGTGAATTAGTTAAAAAGAAATAATGATACAAAAGTTAATTGTTAAAAAGTAAATGAGAGTTGAATTTTACTAAAACGTCTGAACTGAGAGCCCAACATTTTCGGCTTTATTGACTAGGCTCAACCTCATAGAATAACGCAAATTAGAACAAGTTTTTTTACTATTTTTTAACTAAAACGTAACATATCGTTCGTTCCTCAAAATGCCATACTTTAAGAGAAAATTGATTTTATGTTTTTCGTAGGAGAAAATTTTGTAGGGTGCATATGATTTTGTTACTTTTTTGGACGATGTTTTACGAGAGACATCGCAATCTGCAAATCAATCAAATTCATGTCAATAAATAAAACACCATTCATAAGAAAAATATAATATAATAAACTTAAATGTAACATAAAACAATAGTCTGAAAACTTTTTGTAACAACTACTTATTCAAATAAATCAGAAATAGTTAAGTCCAAAGAAGCGAGTTAGTGTTGAATGCTATAATTTTTGTGAGAAAATAGCGGCTAAATAAATAGCTCCTCAAATATGAAAACAATTATTTTCGTCAATTATTACATTATGGATATCAAATTTAAAGACTTGATGTGTAACGTATTGTTTTTAAAATAAACTTGTCACTAAAATGTAAAATAAAAACGACTGCGCTGTCAAAAACACGAACTGTGGTCGAGAGACCTCGCAGCGCAGTAGTGTTTTGTAATATTTTATTTTTATCTTTATTCTTCAAAATTAGGAATAGCCAAACCGTATGTCAGAATGTGTAAATAAATAGGTTGTTCTTCTCTACTATTATAAAATCTATGCATTAATAGTACATTACGATATTAGTGCGTTAAGATGGTTATAACATGCGAGGCGGAATTTCAGCCCGAGCCGAAGGCGAGGGCGTAATTGAGCCGAGCATGTTATAACCAATACGCATGTATATCGTACGACGTTTTTTAACACATTTGCGAGGAAACAGAAAAAAAAACATTTCACAATACGTACAAAGAAAAGAAAATTTGAGTAAAATGGTGCGAGGATTATTTTCTGCCGTGGCTGCGTGAAAATGTTGGCAAAGACGCTAGAGCATGCAGCCAAGTTTTTAAATTATCGAATAAACTGTTTTTATTTTTATTTTAAATAAACTCAATCTGTGAATGCACACTGTTGCTTTCCCGCCATTTTAACAGCGCGCTTGCGCTGCCTACTGACTGGCGCCGCGCGGCAATTAGTTCGAAATTTGAAAAGCACAGCGCGCTGCTCACTAGCTGGAGTCGTGCGGCGGCGATCAGTTCCATATTTGAAATGGCAAATAATACTGTTATGGAATTTGTATGGACTATAACTTAACTATTTGCTTTGGTAACACACGCGTTTTTTATGACCCGCTTTACATATTTAAAACCGGTGGAATTACATCAGCTTTACGAGCAAGGGTGTTAAAAAGGTCTTTATGATGTGGTGAATGACTTTCACTTAAATGTTTAATGTATTTGGCAATCAATTTTTTTTGGATAACATCGATACTGTTTTTGATATTGTGATTGGTATTGTATCCTACAGACAAAAGGTACAATATGGAGTCCAGGCCACACGTGTTGATTAATATAATTTCATTTTCACCGTCACTGACAGAATTACATAGATTACCATTTTTAATAAATTTTACGTTATTTTTTTCTGATATTGAGTCTGCTACTTCGGCATTTTTTCCTCTCCAATTCTCGCAAAACGAAGGTTCGTCAGAAAATATAGAGTCTCTAGGAAATATTTGATGACTTTTACATTTCTGATTTTTTGCTGTTTTTATCTGTAAATGTTTAGTACTTTTTCTCTTTCTGGCAATTTTCGGTAGCGGAGTTCTTTTGTTGGTTATGTTTTGACATAAATCACTTAGAAAACGAAAAATATTTTTGTGAAACTATGATTTAAATTTTCTTTTTTTTCCGCGCTTTGCTTCCGCCAGGTTGAAGGAAAAGCAAAGGTGTGAACCTGCTAAACAGCCTATTATAAAAATTGATTTCTTTTTTTTATATTTTTGAATTTAGAACACATATAAATGTTAATTTATTTCTAAAATTAACTATTCGTTTTTAATAATCATGTTTATCTATGATATTCTGTTTAAGTATAAACACAATTTGAATTTTCAAAAAATATTTACGCCGCAAAGAAGCGTGCTTTGAGGAAATTAAAAAACAAGAATAGTCACCTCCGACTATAGGCATTGAACCGATTTGAACTTCGTTTGAGTATAGTTATATAAGGAAATTTTTATTCCCGCACACGCGTTAGTAAATGAAAAAAAAAATGCGAGTCGGACTCGCGCACCGAGGGTTCCGTACAAACTTTTTAAAAGACAAACGTAACTTTGCTGTTCGATCCCATGAAACGGCTATTGCATCAACCGCAAATAATAACTTTGTAATAGTATAATCGTTTTTTTTATATTATACTTTTATTTACGTTTTTCAGATTTTTCCCTTTACATGTGCTGTAAGACATTGCTTCTCGCCAAATTTTGTGATTCTAGGTCAACGGAAACTATCATATACTTAGGTTTTCGACGCAAAACCTATGGTACTTACCTAGATTTGACAATTTTGGTTGAATGCAAGGTCTTACAGCACAAGTAAAAGAAAAATTCCGAAAAAAAAAAGTTGATAATTAAGGTAAATTTTGGTACTTACAAGTTTTCGCGAAAATCTAAATTTGCTCATATCTTTTTATCATGGTGACTCAGGACCTTGATTTGGGGACTATAGACCCTCAGTATCTGGTATGAATTTCAACTTGCTGGGTCCACCCGTTCCTGAGAAAATCGGTGGTGACAGACGGACGGACAAGAGAGTGATCTTATAAGGGTTCCTTTTTTTACCTTTTCAGGTACCTACGGAAAACTAAAAACGCACGCGTGTGAAATACATTGCATGTTGAACCTAATGGTAGTGCGATAAGAACCAGTTTTCGAGGAAGTGTATTGTAAAAGTAATGATATTAGTGAAATCAGACAGATGAATCATTCTTGAGGTCTGTGGTGTGACCAGCCAGTTCCCTGATCTCCTCGGACTGGTCTTCGATGAATTCCTCCACCAGGGACTGGGCGATCTACTCGCTGCACCACGCCCCGGTGAGACCGTAACTACGGGCGATAGTAATCGCGAAATCTCACTGTTCAGCCGCTTCTTGTCTTTCTGACTGCACCTATTAAATGATTGATTGCATGCACAACACAAAACACAATCGCTTGCGACATTTCCAGCAACAAATATACATACCTACTGATCAGTCCAAAAAAGTTACAAAATCATATGCACCCTACAAAATTTTCTCCTACGAAAAACATAAAATCAATTTTCTCTTAAAGTATGGCATTTTGAGGAACGAACGATATGTTACGTTTTAGTTAAAAAATAGTAAAAAAACTTGTTCTAATTTGCGTTATTCTATGAGGTTGAGCCTAGTCAATAAAGCCGAAAATGTTGGGCTCTCAGTTCAGACGTTTTAGTAAAATTCAACTCTCATTTACTTTTTAACAATTAACTTTTGTATCATTATTTCTTTTTAACTAATTCACAGAGGTTTCTAACTAACATTTAAGAAAGTCGTATCTATGTATTTCTTCAGATAAATTCATTTTTTGCAGATTCCTCAATCCAGACATGTATGAATTGAGGGCCCTAGATAAATCGCGATAAATTTTTAATGTGATATTCTACAGATTTGGGAATTTCTTAAAATATTTAAGAAATTCTTAACTAAATTCTTAAATAAAAATGAATAACTCGGAGATAGTACTTTTTGAGATTTAGACTATGCCACTTTACGCAAGCGTCTGGATTGAGGGCCCTAGTTATTTGATCATAACTATTTTAATTCACGTTTAAGAAATTCATGGCCTATTGCTTAAAGTTTTTACTATTTTTAAGTAAATTCCCTATAAGTCTTATTTCGTTTCTCAAAGATTTAAAAAATGGGCCCTCAATCCAGATGCACACCCTGTTACCCTACAATGAAAGAAATGTACCTCTTATATTCAGAAAAGGTGAATTTGTTAATGAGGTTATTTCCGGTCCACTTTGAAAGTTTGTGGTCGGGTAAAGATTGCGTAATGTGGTGTTGGAAACATTGTGGGATTTTACTGATTCCTCGTTCACAAGAAAACTAGTTTCATGTTTACTTTAACGGTTACAATATTTATTCTTTTACACATTTATTCGTCTATTCCGCTAACTGGCGCCCGACTGGGACTGCAACAGTTTAATTTCGTAGAATACTACTGAGTTTCAACTTCCTAAACAAGCCGACGATCGAAGGTATGTTATCACGTTTCATCTGCTTTCTTGTCACGTGTATTTTGTTACAAACTTATTATTAAGGACTTTAGGGAGAAACCACGCTTACCGACGCAAAATCGGTCGCCGGGCAGAAAGAGAATTATGTCAAAATTTCCATCATCATCTGCCTAGCCTTTTCTCAACTATGTTGGGGTCGGCTTCCAGTCTAACCGGATGCAGCTGGATACCAGTATTTTACATGGAGAGACTGCCTATCTGACCTCCATAACCCAGTTAGTAATGGGCAATACGATACCCCTTGGTAAGACTGGTTGTCAGACTTTTTGGGCCACTGACTACCTGTAACGACTGTCAAAGATTTACAAATGACAGCCGGGACCAACAGCTTAACGTGCTTTCCGAGGCACGGAGGAAACTCGGTATGTAAGGGTGGTCACCCATCCACAGACCAACCTAGGCAAGCACAGCTTAACCTAAAGATCGACCCGAGCGGCTGTTATTATTTAGCCACGAGCTCCTCAAAAATGTCCATAGAAAAAAAAAACTAATAGTAAGACGCAGTTTCGCCTTTATTGCATTAACGTGAGCCCCTCTCTCATCAGCTCAAGCCTATTCCGCGTCCATTTCGCGTTTATAAAGGCCAGCGCACACCGCGCAACGGGACCCAACGTAAATTCACACTTAGCTAGTAGTTATAAGACACAAATTCCTATGTTTAGATATCGACCCTAACACATCAAAGAGGATTTCCCTTTGCGGCATTGAACATTGAAATCTGTATTTATCTTATTACGAATAGCTACGCATGAATTTACGTGGGGTAACTGGTGCTGCAAAATTTCTGCTTGACCTGCAGCATAGTAACAATGTGGTCCTTTTGTTAATTTCATGATTTGTATATAATTTAGTTTACTAATATAGTTATCAAGTGAAATTGTTACTAACACTATGAGTTATGTTACTCAGAACAAATAATTGAATTCACTGTTTAAGACTTTCACGGTTTTTCACTACACTCAAAGTACTTACGGGATAATATCCGTGGTTTTCTATGTTGATAAGCTCCCGATATTTCGACGCTGTTGCAAGCATCATGATCGCGGGAATACTGAAGAGGTATGCGGGTGAGGCGAAAATTATTATTATGAGCAGACAAATCTGTCTACCCTCTCTCTTAGAGTACGCGTGTGTGTGTGTGTGTGTGTGCGTACGTGTGTTTCGTACTTTGAGTGAAATAATTGAATTATTATTAAACATAAAATGCGTTGTTATACCATGCCCGGTTTGCGCTGGCCTTAAGTGTGATACTACCTTATACGCAACAATGTTATAAAAAGCCCCCTGGCCACGCTGGCTAAGAAAAGTTCTTTTAGCCAGCATGGGCAGGGCTAATATAGTTATATTAGTTAGATTTTTATACTACAACGATGAATGACGGCCGGCATTACACTCGTGAGATCACGAACTAACAGGATAAAAGAGATATTTATACGTATATGTATAGTTGTATCACAATAGCGAATGCACCTTGTGCATTTATGTCGCCTCTACCATTTAAATATCTGGGCTCAGCACTTCTAAATTCCAAACATAACATAGCATCACGCCTGTAATCTCCTCAGGGTTAGACAGAGGTGTATCTTATAATGGTAGGTACACCAGCGTCCAGCACGCAATTTAAGGGATGTCTGTATTGTTTGTATGATGGCATGTTTGTATTGTTTTTTTTTATTTATATGTTTTAATTTTCTGTTAAATTTTTATTAGTGTACTGATAATTTCACTTTTTATGGGTATCAGTAAATGCATTTTCTTTTCTTTTCTTTTTATTGCAATCAACCGGGTACAAATCCAGACTCCGTGGCTACAACTTACAATTTCCTGATGGAAAAACCCAACAATACTTTGGCAAACTTGGGAATGGGTTCGGACCCAGGACCTTATGATCAGCAGTCGCATTAGGAAAGAAATATTCAACATGTGCTTCTACTTTACTTTAAGCATACTCTGATTGTAAAACCACTCTTACTGCCTCCTGCGATAGCACTACCGCTCTTTTTCTCGTTCTAGCAAATGTTGGTTCTGAGCGACAGAAAAGGATAGCATCATGGAAAAATGCGATCTCGTGCTAATATATGAGGTTCAACCCTTAAGGCGCTATTAAATGTAAAACTGTAATCACAGACGTACGATGGAATGGACATCGATCATCGATTATCAATGGAACTGAAGACGTGCACCGATTCCCGATTCCCGGGTACGGCAGCGTTAATAGGCTTCGATTAGGAATCTCTCGGTAGCAGTCCGGAGTTTGGAAGTTGGCGGTATGATTACCCCGACCCTTGGGAAGCACATTAAAGGCCTCATTACATTACACGATTTATCGGGCCCTGCCCGCAGGGACAGGGAAGTGTAAAAAGAAACAGGGAGTCAGGGTCCCTAAATAATAAGCGGCGCCCTGCCTGATCGGGGCAGGGCACACGATCGACAGGGCCCGATAAATCGTGTAAAATGTAATAAGGCCTCAAGCCATTGATCCTGCGCCTGATCTCTCTCTAGTCGCGTTGGAGTGCCGTGCCATCGCATTATGAAAGTGAATGAAGAGAACACCTGACACCGGACTGCGCACCATAATATTTCCCCACGTCAATGGTTAGACTCCGCTAGATTGGTCGCTATGGGCAAAAAGAGGTAGTTAACTTACCTGTAAAATCTTCATGAGAACGACTCCATCTGAAGAGTGGTCGGTGCCAACAAAGCGTGCGTGAGTGACGGCATCAGCTATGTCTTCTACCGTCGCTGGCACGCTGGGATGGGTTGGATCTATGGAAAAAAACACTTTATTATCTCTATTCTATTATCTACTATCATCGACGAAGAATGTACTTTTTTTTTCTAAATTCTGTAAATAATAATCAGCCTAGGTATACTGTTCAAACTACTAGGACCCAGGCCTATTCTCCAGGCGAGGGAGTGGGCTGTAATCCACCACGCGTTTGGTTACATATCTTCAAATTTTTGGATCGATTTCTCCATAACAACCCAGTTTGGACCCCAACTATTCGGGTTCAAAATTGTTGCAAATTAGGTCTCGTCCACTTCAAATAATGCACCCCATTACCAATCACCCTGAGAGTCGCTAACAGCTACTAGCTCTTCCAACTTCTCAGTGTGGAAATTATGCAGTAATGCTAACAAGCCTATAGTGCCTAAACCACCCATACTGACCTCTTAAGCTCTGACAAATCCTCGGCTCGAGCAACGCAAGAAAAAATCGTTACTTTCGCAAATAATATAGCAACCATATAGGTACCTACACCACTTTTTTTATCCGTGTCTTCCGGAAGACCTCCAACTCGATACTTCAATAGACAGACGTCCACGAAAGGTGATAAAAACAACCAGCATAATAGAAGACTAAAGTTCCGGGATCATCGACAAAATGGTACTCCAAGAACTCACACGTAAAGCCATCATTATGGATCTAGGACTAATACTACTCTGTGTAAAGTATCCTAAATAACGATGGTACCCAAACTCGGCAAGCCGCCGAATGCAGACACCTCATATGGGTAAGTTTGTTGCCAATTATTTCGAAAGTGTTTGAGAGGATTCTACTGATGAGGGGTCTGATTGCGATTAGTGGAACGTCAATATTCAAGGACCATTCATTTGGTTTTCGACGAGAAGACGCAACAATAAAGCAGATCCATACTGTCCCAGGTCATCAGGACTTCTTTCCGACAGACGTTCAGCAGGCCTTTGATAGGGTATGGCACAAAGGGTAACTTTACAAAATTAAAACATTCCTTCCCACAAACTCTATCAGATTCCTGAGTCTTATTTATCAGGACGACTGGTGACTGTTCGGTACGAGAGAATAAAAGAACATCGAGCTTCCATGATATACTTGCTGGTGTACCTCAGGGCTCTGTTCAGGGCTTGGTACTGTATACCATATTCCCCGCAGACTTCCCACAGAGCCAGGGGGTAATAGTGGCTACTTTTGCAGATGATACAGCAATATTCAGTTGCAACAGACTGAATACAAAAATGGAGGATAAGAGCCAGCACATAAAAGTCAGTCCATATAACATTTACACTTGGGCGAGATAGCTGACCACCTGCAACTCTGCGATCAACAGGTTCCGCATCACAACCGCATCAAGTACTTGCATGCACCTCAACCGAAGACTGACTTGAAAAGACCACATTAGAGCCAAGAAGCTTAACTTACGATATCAGGGGCTCAAACACCTATTCTACAGAACTGAACTAAAACCTATAAGGCATTCAGCTGTGGGGTTCCAACATAAAATCGACTCACAACATAAAATCTCTCTCTGATTCTGCATTACACTCATTTGACAACACATCTGCTCAGGTCATTAAAAACAACATGAAAAGTAGAAGTTTCACTTACACCCAACCTATGCTGCCAGGATGTTTTTTTACAATAAGCAATGGAAAAAAACCACAGCATAATTTTTTACCCGAAAAAATTGTTAAACATTGTTATTAATCACTGGTGTTGTATAAGGCGACTAATGTCTGAGGCAGAACACCTTGCGCCTCCGTAGACCAGAGAATGGGCAGCAGCGTTTTCTGTTAGTCTTTCATCACTGCGATCTCCAATCCACCTGCCAAGAGTGGAGATTACGGCAAATTCCTCTCATCATGGGAGAGGCTTATGTCCAGCAGTGGATGTTATGGGCTGTAAGCTATATTCTGGACTATCAAAACCCCACAGATGCACAGAGTAGGTGTTTTTAGTTTAAAAGTAACACTGTTCCAATTCTATCAATACAGACATGACGGCCCCCCTTATGACCAAACCAGGTACCAAGTGCATAAAAAAAACTGACTAAGAATGAGTCAAACCTATACAATTAAGTACCCAAACAAAACCACACCGAGTAGTCTGTGGAATAGTTGCTGGCTTGGCATAATTACTGTATTACACATAATCAAAACCAGTTAAGTGCTTCTCAAGTTATAAACACATCAACAAACAGACAGATAGTAATGGCTTTTTATGTAAGAAAAACTTGTAGCTAGACTAGAAACTGTTACATATAATCTAGAAATTCTAGATCTGATGAAATCTGCAACTGTATCAATTGTGGAAAGGAATTTAAAAAACAATGAAATAATTTGTAATGGCAATATGCAAAACACATGATAAGATTGCAATTATTGTGGTTATTACTTGTTACCACAGCGGTTCAAACTCTGACAGTAATGTTGTAATAATGTCAACGCTTATGTTGATTGTAAAATTGTTCGAGTGATTGACATAAAAAGGAAAGTAGTTTGTGAGAAATCTTCCTTATGGGCTTCGCCGCAACTGTAAATATTATTACATTATGCCTTGTATATAAGATGACAATTTGGTATGATTTATTCTTATTTAAGGGTAGTAAATTAGAGTAACAAATATTTTTAACAAACGGGGTGGAAGGAACTGCAAAGCATTAAATTTCAATCACTAACAATATTCTTCATTTTGTTGAATTCAGATTTGGAATCGAGATCAGAATGGGAAAGGTCTAGAAGATTTGCTTAATAACTACTGTGTATTTCATCTTGTGTTAGGGGCAGCCAAATTATTTGGGCTAAAACAAATTTAGAAAGTAATTATGTTAGAACCACTAAACTGCTATTTCCTTCTACATCAGTTCTTATCAGATTTTGCTCTTAGTTTAAGGTCTTACTAAGAAGAATAACAAGTAACAATTACTTACCAATAAGACCATATGATAAAAACTTGTGTATGGCAGAAAGAGCTAGACTAGTGACAGGACCAGTAGTCTCCTTGCTCCTTATCACTTCTAGGAAGGGGCTCAGATATGTCGCGGGGTCCAATAGCCGCAAATCGTCCACTTGGTTCAAGATAGTCTTGAGATCTTGGAAGGTTCTCATTAGGACATCATACTCTTCGTTTGGGAACGAGTGTGAGCCCCACCGCGTACTCCGTCGCATGGCAGTGACGAGCATGGCCATCTCGCCCTGCACCACGAAGATTCCATTCCCAGGCAGTGACATTTTTGCAAATTATTTATCACCAAAAGCTGATCACCATCAACAACTTCTTCCACTTTATTTATTTGAGCAATTACCGACAAACCACATATTTACATCACATGGCGTGCAGTTTCACGCTTTAAAGTAATTAATTTTATCACAATATTCGCAAATTCCGACGTAAATTTAACAAAAATCAATGAAAATTCACAATTTGATTAGCAGATTCCATCACGATCATGTTGACGTTTCAGAATTTTAGTTTTTTTAATTGCCACTAGATGGCGATAAGACTAGAGGTGGACGATTTCCATACTAACTTGATGACAGCAGTAAGTAGGCAACATCAATGTCCAAGTTAGTCGATTTCGTGAAATTATCCCTCTGTATCATTAGACGTTTCGTGAAATGGGTTTTTTTTTTAATAATTTTATTTTTTTGTTAGTTTGGTAACACTGTTTAAGAAAGATGGTTGACGGTGGTACACTTTTCTGACAAAATTTTGGAAAACTCTATCTTTTTGTTATTCTTGTCGTTCTAAACAAAAATTTTCGCCGTCGTATGTAACTGTAAGTAGGCGATAATTTTATTTATAGTCCTTTGGCATGTTTGCACATTTCCTGAGGCGCCTAAGCGATGAATGTGCGTTGTCACGCGTGCAATGGCTATCGACACAGATTTGACATTTTATTCTTTTTGTGTTAGTGCGGTTATTCTTACCACATGTATCTTGTTACGTATTGCAGGCGGTTACATTGAGACGTGACAATGGTTAAGAAAAAGAGACAGAGCGACCCTGGTGAGAATGGCGACGAATCTACGGAGTCTTGCGACGAGAACGTCAAGTCCGCATGTCCTCATGTAGCCAAAGCGGTAGACCTGACCCAGCTGAAGAAGGCGCTGAAAACGGGCGGTTTCCAAAAGGAGTGCTCAGAGTGCAAGAAATCGCCCAAGATCGAGGTCTCTGACCCCGACTACGAAGAAGACCTTTCATTGTGGATGTGCTTGCGCTGTGGTACGCAGCTCTGTGGCAGATCGCGCAGCAAGCACGCACTGAACCACTTCAAGACCCCTCGGTCCGACTGCCATGCACTCACAGCCAATACAACAACATGGGATGTGTACTGCTACAACTGCAACAATGAAGTTACTGCTTCCAGTGCTAAAAAGCTCCATGAGTGTGTAGAATACCTTAAGAAGCAAGCAGTTGGTGGTGGGAATGCTAAATCACTCCCTCCAATAGAACTGCCTTATAATCAGGACTCCAATACTGACATACCAACTATAGAAACTATTATTAAAATTGACCCTCTATCAAAAGGAAAAGACAAAGCTATATTTAGTCTACCAAGAGTAAGAGGGCTTACTAATCTAGGGAATACTTGCTTTTTCAATTCAGTCATGCAATGTTTGGTGCAGACACCATATTTATTGCAAGTTCTTCAAGAGATGGCTAATCCTGGTGAAAGGTTTACCCTACCTGGTGGAAAGTTGAAGCTTAAACCTGATGGTGATGATGGAAAGGAAGTGGAACTGCCTCCAATTACTGGACAGCTAGCTGAATGGGGCTCTCTGACTCGAACATTGTCAGAAACTTTGAGTGAATTGCAAGCAGGTATGTATTTATTGATTTATAGACTAATATCTGGATAACCGAGCATTGCTTGGTTTTTTTTTTCTAAAAATGAAACCTAGCTAGATTGATTTATCGCCCCTGAAACCACCTGCATACTAAATTCCATGAAAATTGTTAGAGCTGTTTCCGAGATTCTCTCTCGTTTAAAGGTATTAGATATTTCCCTTTTAAAACCTTGATATCCAAGCGATGAAACAATCCTTGTTGTTATTGCCATAAACCACCATTCTGTGGAATATAAATGTTTTAGTTAATGAACTATAATAGAATGTGTGCAAGTGCTAAATGCATAGAAACCTGCTACAGTTATAATATTCATTTCACAAACCAGATTTCGACATTTAATCATAATTTCTATGGCCATTCTCAATCAAAACAATAACATTTAGCAACTAATCAAAATGCTACATATATATAAAATTTATTTAACATGAGTTAAACAATTATTTATTTAATCTTTTACTTAAATATATACAATTTCTGCAATCACTAGACAACAAAACCAGTAAAGTTCTACAGATTAAAATTTGTGCAATTTTTTAATGAAATAAATTCAAGGTTGCACATTGTTGATGTAAGATTCAGTTGTTATTATGACTGCAATCATTGCCAAATATTCATGATTGTTTTGTTTATACTGTGCAACTAGCTTAGACATTGTGCACTTCCTTTTTAAACAATGTTTGTTTAGGTATCTTCTTTTACTCAAATCATTATTTTGGTCTACTGTCATAAAATGATTTGAATTGATTTTTGAAATATCCTAAGACCAATTATTTATATAAATTGAAGTCCTAATCTCATTTCAGGCACAGTCAAAGACACAAATGTAGGTAAATTAGCCCAAGTTTTTTGACAGTTTAAAATTAGAAAGTAAATATGCTTAAAAATAAGGAAATGACCCGTTTAATTTCTCCATAAATTAATTAGAGATCAATCTGAGGGGCAGTTTTATGAGTTCCTTTGTCCTTAATAAACATCTGCATGTGTCATACTGTTATAAACAACAGCTTTGTTTGATTGCAGAGCATAACAAAGATTTATATGTTTCAGTATTGTAGAATATGTTTATCTTTTGTCTCTTTCTTGGTCTATTAATGAACATTATATTTTTAAAATATGCATGTATTGGGATTTTATTTTACTACATGCTAGGTTTAAATAATACTTCAGCAAAGAATTTCATAAGAAATAGCTTAAATAAATATTTCTATTAAGGATCTATATTTTTAATAAGGTCTTCTTGAAAGAGCCAATTTATCCTACTCTTGTTACTGTAGGAAACAAGATATAAAACTTGATATAAATAACACATGTCTATATTATATTGTGAACATGTCTCTAGTGTAATTTGGAGCCAACCCACAACATAGGTTACCTATATTTAGACTATGACCTGATTTCACGCTTCCACTGTCTATCCTAACAGTCTGGACATGTTTTAAAAATATTATGGGACAAGTTTTCACACCAAATTTTATCAGGCGTTTAGTAGTCTTAGTAAAGTATAAAATTATAATGTTTATAAACAAAGCAAAATATATGCCAACAAGCTGAATTAACTTTTTATTTCGTGCCAAACCATTGTTTTGGTTTTTTTTCTACTCTAGCTAATTATAATGTGTAATTTAAAACACACTTTAGATTTTATCATAATCGCATAAAATTCATACTGAAGTGATGCTCAAATTGGCCTAAGAGATTTTAAAATATTTTTATCAGCATAATGCAGGGTAAAAAGCCTCATCCCACTTCATTGCACAAATCAGCAGAAGAATATCAAATGGGAAAAACGAATTGATTTTCATTTAATAATAGACAATCAGTGGTTCCGTAAATTATTTTGAAGGTCACCATTAAAACCCGACCACCGACAATTTTCTTATCTATCATTTGCGTATGTATTCTGAAATAGAAGAGATAACAAATGTACATTAGGTATATTTCTTATCATTGACTTTGGATCAATAACCTTAAACTTATGCAATAAAATAATCTTACTGCTGCAGGCACGTCTAGTATTGTCACATTGGGGGTTTGATTCTCGTGTTAAAACACTAATGAACAATTCATGCATCAGTAATGGTTGATATTTATAATTTAAATTAGAAAGTTGTTTAATTTACTGAATATATAGCACAAAGAAAGATGTAGGGAAGACAGATAGTATTTAGTGATTTTTTTTTTCACTTCTGGGCTTGCACTTCTCCTTCCGAACCTCTTTATCTTGTGCGATCTCTGGCCATGTTCGCCTGCAAACAAGATCAAATCGTTTCGCCACCTGCGCCGCGGTCTACCTCGGCGGCGATTCCTCCTTCAGGTGTCCAGTGAGTGACGATCCCTCCTCTGGATGCCTAAATAGTAAAATGAATAGATATCATGTTAGCTACGGCAATTGCTTGCCTCAGCAGCAAAGCCGCCCAAACGCTATAATAGACCACGGCTTTGTCGTATAATTGTGGTTGGGTTCACAATTATTGTAACAAGAGTCACCTTGACATACAATAATTATACATTTAATAATATCCCTTCAGAAACTTCAATATTACAATCGTTATTAGTTAGCAAAATTCCAAAATAATAGCATTTAAACATAGAACCGTAAATAAAGCTGACAATTCTGCTCCTCTGATTATTTTTATTTACGATTCTATAAGTGCAGCTCTTTATCGATACGTATGTAAATTCACCATGGCCAACAGACTTAATGTATGTACATTTGATATAAGCAACATATTCACTACGATGGTACTTTTCCTTTAATCCACACCACACTAAACAATGATTATTGTTTGGTGTTGATTTTTTCTCTGTACCTAGGTAATTATTTTATAGTTATACTCGTATGGGCCTATTACACCACGCGTAAGTTTACGTTCTATACCAACCAAACATTGCAGGATGTGTAACCAAGTAAATGGAATAGGCATGACGACAGTATCAAAAAAATGCAAATCTATTTAGTCCGTCAGTTAGAATATTGGAAAATAATAGACACATATTTTTTGTGTTTGTAAATCAATGAATATTCTCAAAGACAAAACGCATCAAAACTCGGGAGTGGGGGCTCGTGACGTCAGAACTAGCTAAAAATTATACCTAGGCGTGACGTATTGAGAATTTTAAAAGCGTCATATCTTCGTCAATTTTGGTTTACGTAAAAAAAGAAAAAATATGTGTCAAATATTTTTTGGAAATCGATCTGACGGACTAATTAGATTTTGTTTGTCGTCTCGCCTATTATGGGTTTGTGTAGCTTAGGTCACTGGTCGACGATTACCTAAACAACGTCACGACTAAGACCAATTTTTACTGCGTCCAGCGAGTCGGCGACCTTATGTTACTTTAGCTATCGATTTTCTTTTCAATCTCTTTAGCTACGCTAAGTTAATTAAGATTAGTTTTGGTTGCTTCGATCTTATGATAAACCGCGACGCGACTTCGCATTGCGGCCTTTAATTTTGCTTCATCAATCAACATCTAGGATTGAATATGAAAGGGCTCGGGGCTAAATAATAACAGCCACACGGTTCGATCTTTAAAGTTAAGCCCTGCTTACCCTAGGTCAGTCCGTCAATGGGACCTCTCCGTGCCTTAGCTACGGTGTTGGTTCCGGCTGTCATTAGTAGATATTTGGCAGTCGTTGAAACGGTGAAGGAAAACATCGTGAGGAGACGTCCTAGAACGAAAAATTCGAAGACATGTGACATTACCAATCCGCACTGGGCCCGCGTGGTTGATTATATCCCATTCCCTCTTATTGAGAGGAGGCCGTGTCCCAGCAGTGGGAACATTATAGGCTGATGATGATGACAGTCGTTATGGGCAGCCCGAAGCCCGAAAGTTCTGGAACCAGATTTACCAAGGGGTATTGTATTACCCATCCACCAGATTGTTGAGATCTGTTAGGAAACTGTTACCTTAGAATGATTCTTGATTGATTCTTGATTATGATGATTTATTCAGCACAACTCTACTTAGACTAGAACCTGTCATCATACTTTGTATAAAGCTAGGTAGATGGATCCACATCTAAAATTCTCGACTAACCAGATTTCACACGATTATATCCGTTTCAAACGGCAGTCACTGATGACAATAATCGTTATTATTTACTGCGTATCGCAAAGATAGCTATTGTTTGTCGATGTTTATAGTTTATAATACGTCAATAGTACTATGACTCCGAAAGTGATTGCATAACTTACTAAAACGTACGCTTTTTTCCAATGAGGGTAGGCACATACAAAGACATGTCATTTCATACAAGAAACATGAAAGGATAGAAGCCTTCTTCGTTTGAATAATTTACTTCTAAATTCAGAAGCTGACTAAGAATAATAAGAATAAGAAATAAAACCTTTATTTTCAGGCTACTTTGGCCCATAGATGGCTGACTCAATTAAATTTATTCAAAAACAAATTACACTGTTTCAAATAACAAAATAATAACAATTGACTTGGTTTTGAGTTATTACTTATATTATTCTCTCTCCCCAAATCGTTGACTTTTTGTCATGGAGAAATACTAAACTAGGGGTTTCCTCATAATCATCGTCATTCCTTTGTAAGTAAATAATTCTAACGAAAGCTACCTAGATATGAAACCCCCATAACATTTCTTCCGCCTTTTTCCGGGTAACTAGGTGTCGCTTGCGCAGTTATCCTCAGTCCTGTATTGTAAATTGTAAACTTGGGAAAAACCGCAAGACTTTGATTGTACCTAAAATTAAAATTATCGCGTATGTATCTAAACAGATACATCGCGTAACCCTGAGTTGCGCGTTTTCCTTACGATTGCATAAAATACTCATAATCATACTACGTGCGTAATTGTGCCCTCGCCTTGATGGATTGTTTTACCAAGTATAGCAAGTTAAGGCTGCTTTCGGGAATTTAAAATATTAAGAATTTATTTTGTATGGAGTGTTTTCGTAATGACAAAGTTTTAATAGTGGACCGTTTCACAAGCTGTGGGCTCGAAACCAAGAAAGTATACTCGTTCCTTCTCAACAAGTTCAAATTAAACTAGCTAGCTAAACTCCCGATGTGGTGATGCACTGTAAGACGAAATCAAATTCAGACGTCACTTATCAATACTCTTGCGGTCGTTGACCATAAAGTCAATCAATTTATTTTTTGACATGTTTGAAAATCGATACCAGTCACGTCTACAGAAATTCATAAATTGATCTTCTTTTTTTTGCCACGATATGTACAGTACTCCCTCGTTGGTATAATAGTCGCAGGCCCAAATTTCGCCAGTTATGTTTATGTCCTATATGGGGTTAGCCTTTTGCCATCAACCGGGCACAACAGCAGATTCCGTGGCTGCTACTGAGAAATTCCTGATGGGAAAACCCAATTACACTGCCCGACTCGGGAATCGAACACACCCATGATCAGCAGTCGGGCTTGCGACCACTATACCAACGAGGCAGTAAACAAGATCAAGTTCATCATCAGTTAATGTCATCAATCATTATCTTTTTATTCATTCATTCTATGGGTCTTTGTTACCTGATATAAATTTATTTATTTAGGAATAAAAAACAGCAGTACAAAAACATGTAAATAAACTAAACACTATAAATAAACTCAAAATAATGGCACTTATTGCACTACCAACACCATTATCTGCTGATCACTACTTATGATTAATGGTTTTGCTACATGAGTTAAAAATGGTTTATTTATTTATTATTTTTCGCGGTCTAGTTCCACCAACTGCTGAGTTTAGACATCTTCCCTTTCGCACCATGCAACTGTAACTAACATTAACGATAAAGAAAGAAAGAAAAGAAAGAAAAAGCATTTATACGATATTGCCTCTATGTTTCCAGGTGAAGGCGGTGTGTATACTCCTCGGAAGCTGTTGTCTGCGCTGGTGAACAAACTGCCGCAGTTCGGTGGCGGCGACCAGCATGACGCCCATGAGCTGCTCAGGCATTTACTTGAAGCTGTTAGGTAAGACCTCTCATGCTTAGTCTACACAACAACAACAACAGCCCATAACGTCCACTGCTGGACATAAGCCTCTCCCATGATGGGAGGATTTGCCGTAATCTCCACGCTTGGCAGGCGGATTGGAGATCGCAGTGATGAAAGACTAACAGAAAACGCTGCTGTCCATTCTCTGGTCTACGGAGGCGCAAGGTGTTCTGCCTCAGACATTAGTCGCCTTATACGACACCCCTGAGTGTAATGGGTTGGTTCTATTCTACTCTGCCGGATACCACACAGCTTAGTTCACACAGTTAATTAAATTACTTATAGCGATATAAAGAGCTTTATTAAAAGTATCCACTGCTGCTATCTCGCAGCATTGCTGTTTTTAGGTTTTAATGGCATTAGTGATGGTAAAATTACAAATTGCTTTTGAATGTAATTTATTTCCATTTCGAGAATGTTAGGCCTGATTGGCAAACATAAATGTATGATCCAATTAGTAAATCTGCCCATAAACAATTTATGGGATTCTCAGTAATCTGTCCTAGATGAAAAAAGAATATAATTAGTCCGTCAGATTGATTTCCAAAAAATATTGGACACATATTTTTTCTTTTTTCACGTAAACAAAAAATAAAGACGATACAGTGGGTTGAAAACTCGTGTGACGTCATATTTGAGTACATTTTTACTCAAATATGACGTCACAAGTCCCCACTCATGATCTTTGACACGTTTTATCTTCGTCAATTTTTATTAATTTGTTAAAACAAAAAACGCGTATCCAATATTTTTCGATAATATAACTGACGGACTAAACAGAATCATATTTTTTTAGGCAGTCATCATCCCTATTGTTTGGCCAAGATCTAAACTCAGATTAATAAGCTTCTAGTAAACATCATTCGACGGCTC
Organism: Xestia xanthographa; assembly: GCA_905147715.2. Taxonomy (NCBI): domain Eukaryota; kingdom Metazoa; phylum Arthropoda; class Insecta; order Lepidoptera; family Noctuidae; genus Xestia; species Xestia xanthographa. The sequence continues at coordinate 4,947,404 of LR990660.1, read as the reverse complement.
GAATGGCGCAGCGGTAGTGAGGCTGCCTTGCGCTCTTAGGGTTCCGGGTTCGAATCCCGGTAGGAACAAATGTTTGTGTAATGGACATTTGTTTTAGAGTCATGGATGTTTATATATATGTGTATATATAAGTATGTATTTACAAACAAAAAAAAAACTGTGTAGTATATCTACTATCTGGTGTCCACGATACAAGCCTCGTTGCTTAGTGTGGCACTAGATGCCGCTGTGTGTAATGTCCAGCGATATTTATATTTGACATGGCTTGAAATGATAGCAAAACCAAACAATCCCTTATATCTATCTAAACATTTACTACTACTATTGTCTCCACAAATAAACTCTTAACCAACACAATACTCCATACATGTCCTACAAACAAAAACCGTCTGTTCCCAGGTCAGAAGATCTTCGGCGATATCAGTCAGTGATACTAAGCAGTCTAGGCATGAACTCCAAAGTTGACCCCGCGAAGGTCGACGGCGAGGTCAAGCAGAAGGTCAAGTTCTACGGCCAACAGGCCTCCGACACTATGCTTAGACCTGAACAGGTAATTAAGGTATAAAATAGGCCCGGGAGTACATTTTTTATTGAGAAATTGTTTTTTTTTTAATGGTGTTCTTTTTCCTTGGTATGGTTGTTGGAATTTGAGTTTTTGGGCGGTAAATTGTTATGTTAGGACTTTAGAAGTGACGTGCATTGCTTGGAGTCGTATATATAAGCAGCATGTGTGCAGTTTTAAATGACTTAATGACTAATCTGAGATTATCCTTATAAACATAGGGCCTAAACAGAACAGGCAAACTTGCTCCTCTTTTATGCGTCATGTGCGTATGGTCTACGCAAAATTATAATTATGAAGGTACGTTTACGAAAGCGTTACATACAGACCGCAACGACACAACTGATTTCTATCAGTTGTGTCGTTGCGGTCTGTAGCGATCGGCCTGCGGTTTGCAGTTAACTTCGGAAATGTACAGTCGTGGTCTTTTCCGCCTGACCAGTTAATTTTTTTTCGCTGAAATCATGCGGAGGCGCTGAGCAACGCTCCCTTAAAGTTTGGGCCTATTAGGAAAGCGTCAACTTTGGCGCGCAAAATAACAATAACTCTCGTTTGGCGTGCGTCGTCAGTGCGCTCGGCCGATTCGGTATCTTTTCATTCATTATTTCTATACAAAGACAACGGGGCGGGGCTAGAGAGCGTTTTTATGTTGCGAGTGCAAGCAAAAATTAGCTTAGTGTTGATAAGGCGATAGTGTCCTCGATAGTACCTTAACGCTGAAAAAGGCAATCGGTCAGATTTTCGCCAAACAACTAATAAGACGCAGTCTTACCAAGGGGTATCGTATTAACATAGTTAGGAAAAGGCTAGACATATGATTAACTGATAAGACAGTCTGTTGTCCATTCATAGTAAGTTAGCGATATCACAATAATTCTACCTTTGTTGTGACGTAGAATACATATATGTAGAAACATATAATTATGTATGTTAATTGTGTAAACTTAATTGCAAGATGTCCGGCAGAATTATTTATAGTTCAACAAAGACTCAGTCGAACAACCATAGTGCGGTAATAATCCTCCTTCTGGCGTGTATTGAAGTGTTTTTTTTTTGGTTTGCTCCCCTTTCCTATCATACAAACTAATTTTACAACTGAAAAGCTTTCCCGTATCATTCATAAAGGTTAGCTAGGTAGAATATTGTTATTTATACTATTAATGATTTTGTATTTGAGATTTTTTGATTTATTACGTGTTGTACATTTGAGATTGTGTGCCTATTAGATAAGACTACAAATATCGTATAGGAAATAGGGAATATAGCTGTTTTTACAAACAGTAAGTGATAGCTAACGGAGTAACCCAACATCATTGTAGTTCGAATGACAACTTACGACACTCAGCCAAACATTTGGAATCCAACAATGTGTTATAGTATCCGCCAGATAAGTAAGAATTAAAGGTCATTAACCCACATACATTTATTCAAACAGATAGTATCGTGGTCTTTTCCGCCAGTTTAATTTTATTTCGCTTAAATCATGCGGAGGCGCCGAGCCACGCCCCCTTAAAGTTTGGGCCTATTAGGAAAGCATCAACTTTGGCGCGCAAAATAACAATAACTGTCATTTGGCGTGCGTCGTCAGTGCGTTCGGCCGATTCGGTATCTTTTCATTCATTATTTCTATAGAAAGTCAACGGGGCGGGGCTAGCGAGCGTTTCTATGTTGCGAGTGCAAGCAAAAATTAGCTTAGTGGTGGTCAGGCGGGAGTGTCCTCGATAGTACATAATTCCGAAAACAGAAATAATGACATAAACTTGTCCTGAAACGACCTTTATCGTGATCCTTGACTTTTTCTAGTAATAAAAAACGATTCATAATGTATTGTCGGGGTACCTACGCAGAGAAATTAAGGAAAGAGCAATGACCTTTAATTCTTACTTATCTGGGGGAGACTATAGTGAAAATGGCATTATTGATGTAGTAGCTGAGCATTCACTTAGCTAAGCTATTGATCAGAAATATGTATATCGCATGAACGCAGTATTTGGCCTGTAGATTAAGGTGCCAGTTATGTGTTATTCTGTAAATGCATGCGAGTTTTGAGTTTTTGAGCCCCTCTAGAATTTCGTGGACCATACGTAGGCCTTGTACATCCGGTTAGACTGGAGGCCGACCCCAACATACTTGGGAAAAGGCAGGTGATGTTAATGTCACTTATAAGTCAGGGGGTCTAAAATCCTGCCGGGGTTGCGGGACTGTTCGAAAGAGATACCGTGCCCCCGGAACATAAAGGGTGATGAAGGAACATGGATGGGTTTTAGTCAGTAAAAGTCTGACACTCCCTCCTGCTCCGCCCAGAGCAGGAGGAGTCATTTGATGATTTCACATCCGAAAAAAAAGGGGGGTCTAAAATGGCCGCTCTAGTAGAATCTTAATATGAATCACGTTAAAAATTTAAAATTCTGAAAATGGACTTTATAGTTATGAGCATAAAGTCCATTTTAAGAATTTTAAATTTTTTAACGTGATTCATACAAAAATTCTGAGTGGATTCTGCTAAAGTGACCTTTTAAGTCCCGCTGAACTTCTTTCGAATTTAACCTTTACTGTGGAGAATAATTATACTAAATCTTGGTAGGCATATGAGTGAGGCCCCAAAATCCTCGTTTCTATTCTAAATCTGAATCTTCCACCATAACTTTTTTCCAGGTCTTCCGCGGCTTCCTAGTGTCGACCCTGGAATGCCAAGAGTGCCTCCACCAGTCCGACAGGGCGGAGTACTTCCTGGACCTGTCGCTTCCTGTCGCCGCCAGTCGCCCGCAGCCCCCCGCCGTCGTGCGAAGGAAAACGCCAAACGGTATGTTTGAGACTGATGTTATATGAGTGTATTTTGTGTTGTGTGCTTTTTGTGTTTAGTAGTGCTACAGACGGTCTCTGAAAGGCCAGGATATAAGTTACATGACAGATTTTCAAACTTAAACAAATTCACGCCTTTTCTCAATGAGGCCTTTGCTTTCAAAGCTATGTTTTTTTTTAATACTTAACGCCTGTAATCCTCGAAGGGCTAGGCAGAAGTGTGCCTAATTATATCAGGTACACCCAAATTTCGTCGGTTATGTTTTAAGTCCCATTCATTGGGGGCGAACCTATTGCCAACAACCGGGCACAAATCCAGACTACGTGGCTGCTACTGAAAAATTCCTGATTGAAAAACCCAATAACACTTAGTCCGACCTGGGAACCGAAGTCAGGACCACAAAACGAAATAACATCAACCAGTAGAACACTTTATACGCGTTTGCAAATCTGTCAGCACCTGTTTTTTGTGTTGATAAAGCCTTTCATAAACCGTGCTGAAACCCGTATGCTAGAATGTTTTTAGCGAAAAACTCGTTTTGAGTAAGAAACTATTCAAAATCGAGGTTCATGCATGGACGCTTTAGAATACGAGTCTAAGTCCAGAGGGCCTTGACAATGTGATATTATAACAGCAATAGTCAGAAATCTTTGGCGTCAGTGCAGGACCTTGTATCATTATTTTTTCAGCGAAGTACATTTTTCCATCAAAATGGTTAATTAGCCTGCCATATAACAGTAAAACATTGACGTAGCTATAGTCTCCGCCAGATAAGTAAGAATTAAAGGTCGTTAACCCGCATACGTTTATTCAAATACAACAACAACAGCCCATAACGTCCACTGCTGGACATAAGCCTCTCCCATGATGGGAGGAATTTGCCGTAATCTCCACGCTTGGCAGGCGGATTGGAGATCGCAGTGATGACAGACTAACAGAAACCGCTGCTGCCCATTCTCTGGTCTACGGAGGCGTAAGGGGTTCTGCCTTGTATTCAAATACATAATTCCGAAAACAGAAATAATGACATAAACTTGTCCCGAAACGACCTTTATCGTGATCCTTGACTTTTTCTTGTAATAAATAACGATTCATAATGTATTGTCGGGGTACCTACGCAGAGAAATTAAGGAAAGAGCAATGACCTTTAATTCTTACTTAGCCGTGTGGTATCCGGCAGAGTAGAATAGAACCAACCCATTACACTCACGGGTGTCGTATAAGGCGACTAATGTCTGAGGCAGAACACCTTGCGCCTCCGTAGACCAGAGAATGGACAGCAGCGTTTTCTGTTAGTCTTTCATCACTGCGATCTCCAATCCGCCTGCCAAGCGTGGAGATTACGGCAAATTCCTCCCATCATGGGAGAGGCTGATGTCCAGCAGTGGACGTTGTGGGCTGTTGTTGTTGTATGTGGCGGAGACTATAGTCAGCACGCACGGTCGGTAAAACAGACGAATCTAGGACCTTAGACATACTAGGTAGTTGGGTGAAAATTAAGAGTTTTTATAGCTTGGCTTCTGTACTGTAATCGACTGTCTTGGTATGGACATGTGATGAGGAGGGAAGAATCGTATGTTACTAGAAGTGTGATGAATATAAATGTTGATGGAGTGGAGAGGAAGACCAGGGAATCGATGGATGGATTGTGTGATAAATGTTATGGAAGAAAAAAAACCGGCCAAGTGCGAGTCGGACTCGCGCACGAAGGGTTCCGTACCAATTATTATAAAAAAATCACGTTTGTTGTATGGGAGCCCCCCTTAAATTTTAATTTTATTCTGTTTTTAGTATTTGTTGTTATAGCGGCAACAGAAATACATCATCTGTGAAAATTTCAACTGTCTAGCTGTCACGGTTCATGAGATACAGCCTGGTGACAGACAGACGGACAGACAGCGAAGTCTTAGTAATAGGGTTCCGTTTTTACCCTTTGGGTACGGAACCCTAAAAAAACCGGCCAAGTGCGAGTTGAACTCGCGTGGGAAGGCTTCCGTACAATGCCAAAGTCAAGTTTTCCGTAAGCGAACGTATTATATTGAGTTTATCATTTTATTTTCAATGAATAGAATTCTTATAGGTTTTCCTGTAATCTACAAGCAATGAATTATATTTTGTATTTTTTATCAAAATTTGGTCAATTTCCGTCTTCTTTCATGAATAAAATCAAAACTTTTTATTTTACAATAATAACAAAAATATATTTGAGATCCTCATAATGAGTCCTTTCATTTGATATATGACACAGTAAGGTGCAAAACTTTTTTTTTTTCTTAATTTCCTAATTTGTCCCCCGAAATGACCCTTATTTAAAAAAAAATACTTTGTACGTCGGTGTTTGGGTCATAGGCTTACACCACCGTACCAAATTTCACCTGATTTTGTCGAGTAGATTCGGAGCAAATTGGCCGTGACAGACAGACGCACGAGTGAGTAAGGGTTCCGTTTTTTTTTTTGTACGGAATCCTATAAAGTAGTAAATGAAAGCGTGACGGTTGACAGAGGAGAATGTAAGAAAAACACGTGTTGCGCCGACCACAAGTAACATGGGATAAGGCAGGAAGGTGCTGTACTGATGCCGACGATATGTTTAAAGCAGTGTTTTTAACCTGTGGGCGAAGCTTCTATGGGTCGCAAGAGGTCGCGAAAACTCTCTCAATAAACAAAACAATAAAGTCTAGAAAGATTTATTAAGAAAATATTAACTAAAGGAATAAACATTTGTATGTTCAAACAAATTAACAAATAAAAACCTATTAGTTAAACAAGCGAAACCACAATAAGATGGATGAGTATCTTATTGTGGTTTCGCTTGTTTGTCATTAACTAATTTCTCCCATCGTGGATTCGTTTTTACTACATTGAGAATTAAATCGAATTCCAAATAAAAAAAAAATGTGTTAACTACCTACATATATTTATCCGAATCCTAATTATGCAAATGCATAAAAAAATTGTATGAACTTAATATTTTGTAATATAATAAGATGAATGAAAAAAACAAACGAAGGGGGGTCGCCAAATATTTTTTGATACTATGGGGGTCGTGTCATGAAAAAGGTTGAAAAACACTGGTTTAAAGTATGTCAATCTTGTTGCAAGTCGTAGTAGGAATATGAAACTTTTTGAAAACGATTATACCACTTGTCTAGGTCCTCTGATAGATGTCGAAATGTCTATAGTTGGTGCCAGTTAAGATGAGAATAGCGGTCATTGCCCCTTTCCTAATATTTCTTCGTACGAACCAAAACAAATAAACTATGTATCGTTTTTCATTACAAACAATGTTGAAGATCACCACGATAGATGATGATTCAAGACTTGAACAAGCTTATTTTTGGTTTTCAAAGTTAAGAAATTTAATAAATGAAGATGGGTCAATGACCGCTATTCTCATCTTAACTGGCACCAACTATAGCTTCATGTGAGCAGAATTTATTTTTGCCCTATACTGAAGTAGCATTGTAGTTATTTCTTTCTGTGATACCAATACGATAATACGTTGTATTTAACTGTTTCGTTCGTTCATAAAATCCCTATTTTTTAGTTTGATTTCCAAATCCTGTAATCAATGTTTCGAACTGTGCTTACCACTAAAAGTCAATGTCGTAACATATCTCGCATGCTTTGCTTTCATTACACCCGTCATACACATGTTTTGCACCATTTTTAGCAACATTCAGAATTATGTTCATTCATACCATCGATCGTTCAACATTAAATTAATGAGAGTAGAAATGAGACATTTCGTAGTAAGTAAAATAATCCATTCCCATTTGAAATTATCCTATCATAATTGTATTTGAGAGATCTCCTGAAATGCAAAAATAACTTTTTATGTTCTGATATTCACTGAAATTAAATATAAAATACATTGTGTATCATCGAACACTCGAACAGTCAATAAAAGGTGTACCCTACAATACTCCCACATTTCTCACGTATTAAAACATCTGATATTGATAGCTCAGCGTATAAGATTCTACATTCACGCGCCATGCTTAGGTTCACCAACAATATGGCTATTGGGTACCTGTTTCTCAAAAACCTTTAATTACAAGCGAAAATTCCTGTACTGTTACCGTTCTTCTAAAAAAACGATATGATACTGCGGACTTTGTTCTGCCACGTCTACAGTTAAAGCAGTGATAACTCTCAGCCTAATTTGAATAAATCACATGATTTTGTAAGTACATTCTGCATAACATTGAAACAAGAGTATGAATAGACTTCCCTATACGGTCCGTAGAATTGAAAGAAGTGGTGCAAAACTCCCCGACGAGTGTATAACGCGAATCAATGTGTAGTAACTAAGGCATGTAATGACAAGAGAACATATTTTCAGAAGAGAATGTTTACAATACGCAAGAGGAGAAACCTTCCAAACATCAGTTGAAGAAGGAGCGGATGGCAGCTCGCAAAGCCGCCAGAAAGAACAAAGGTGGTACCACACCAACATTTTGTTCACACCATATTGGCTGGCTGGCATTTCTATATAACCTTCATATAATCTGTGGGATAAACTTTAAAACTATAATATATATTCTGCTTCTACATATTTTACATATACTGCTTCATAAAAAAAAATGAAAAGATGATTCTCGCGGCAATACATGGATTTAAGCTTCAGTACTAATAGTCGCACTAATATCGTTTCATACGCCATTTAGAAACAAGTTGTCACGCCAGCAATTACTTATCAAGTTACCATTATTCATCAAATTGTAATTGCCGTCTTTAGTGAACCAAAAACTTATTTCAAATTCGTCTTTTCAGGTAACTCTACGTCCAAAGATGAGCAGTCTGGGGATGCCAACGGTACAGCCAAGACCGATGGTAAGTCGTCCTCTGAGCAATCTGATGCAGATGTGGAGGATAACCTGGAAGATATGCCTCGGCAGCCGGATACGCATTCTGTGTCAGTAGGGACGCAAGCCATCGCCCAAACAGCCGCTAACTTCGCCGCTTACCACATGGAATCAGGTTACAACTCCGAAAAAGTCATCAGCTCTGATTCCATCCGCACCAGTCCAGTCGATATGGACAAGGAGAAAACAGACAACACCCCAGAACATGCGGATAAAGACAAGGTCGAGTTTGCTGACCATTCTACCTCGACCACAGCGATACCGCTCGAATATAAACCCCTCATATCCCTAGAGAACCTATCTAACCCAGATTCGGGAGTTGCGAGTCCAGAGGCGACCAAACATAACTCGACAGAAACCGTCGATAATGTTGACTCCCCGACTAACGGCAAGGAACTCGGGAGCCATAGTTCCTTGTCGAGCGAAATCAATCTGGACCTCTCGAGTCCGCAGCATAACAAACTGTCCCCTGTCAAAACGGAGTTCGAAAGGCCGGTATCACGAATATCCTTCGTCCCCGATGAGTACTCCAACGAGGTAGTCTCGAGGGGCATAAGCGTGCAGGGGTGTCGGAGTGTGCTCGAACACAGCGGAGAGAGTAGTTATGAATCCTTACCTGAAAGCAAGAACTTCACCGACCTGAACAATCATTTGGACAAACTTAAACTATATAATTTGGATGATACCAAGACCAAAAAGCCGGCGCTTCCTTCGCCCGTGACCGTCGAGGCGCCGGCAGATCCTCCCCCTCCCGCGCCGAAGCCTAAAGTAAACAATGTTGATGCGGAAAAGAATCAAAGAGACTTCCTGCCGTACTCGCGACAGAGTCCACTGTCTCCGCGCTACGTATGCGACGAGGATGAGTGTAGCATCCAGTCGTGTCTCAGTCAGTTCACTGCGCTAGAACTGCTGACAGGCAACAACAAGGTCGGGTGCGAGACGTGCACCGAACGTATCAACGGCAAAGACGGAAAGACAGTATACACAAACGCTACGAAACGGTTCCTCGTATCGAGTCCGCCCGCTATCCTGATCCTTCACCTGAAGAGGTTCCAGATCGGACCTCGGTGCATGTTCAGAAAGATGTCCAAACACGTCGATTTCCCGACGATCTTGGACTTGGCGCCGTTCTGTGCGATGGACAAAGTTAGGAAGCTGCCGAACGTGACTAAGGGACAGAATGAACTGCTGTATTCTCTGTACGGTGTCGTGGAGCATTCTGGCGGTATGCACGGCGGCCATTACGTGGCGTATGTGAAGGTAAGAGGGCCCGTGAAGGCGGGGGATCCTCGCTGGTGGTTCTTGCCAAAGGGCGGGAATATAAGTCCTCCCGCCGCGGGCAGCGGGGACGGCGATGTCGACTCCGAGTCGGAACTATCGGGCTACGAGTCCGGCGAAGGGCCCGCGTCATCCGCGGAGCCCCCTGCAGGCAAGTGGTACTACGTATCAGATAGCATGGTCTCCGAAGTGAGCGAGGAGAAAGTACTAAGGGCGCAGGCTTACCTCCTGTTCTACGAGAGAATCTTATAAACAGCTCGCCCGGCGCTCGTCGGCCTAAAGTTCGGATTGGCATTTAAGTGGAAGACTGGTAGGATCGATACGTAGGCAAGTTGCATGATGTTACGTTACTAAAAGCGCTGTATATAGCTTCGAAAGTTTATTATTTACTGGTTTTTTCGTTTTAATTATGTTTGGTGCGCTCGTTGACGCACTCATGTGATTAGTTTATGTTTATTAATGAATTGTTTATGTATAATATTATGTCAAGTGCAGCGCTGGTTGTGAGGTGTCCCGGGTGTCGGCAGCACGTTTGTTTAGGTTACACGTTGTTACACTAATAATCTTGTTACCATGGGTGCTAACACTAATACCCGACGAATATATGCTAAACTGAGCTTTTATTTCATATTTTACAACCAGCGTTACAGAGACTCATCCTAAGCTTGTTATATTGTTAGTTTTATATAACGAACTTGAAGAATACTATTAGTCACAATACTGTCCACGGCTAAACCTGTGCTATTATAAATTATGTTTGAACAGCGTTTAGAATAGCGTAGACCAATCTGTGTCGCAAGCCTTATACGAACCATTTCCTAGGAGTCATTTCCTGACTCCATTTCTTGCACATGGATATTATCTTATATTACCACTAGCGTAGAATAATGTCGTAAATGCAAATCCAAAGGAATTGACGGTGATTACGAACGGGTGCAATCACGATATTATTCATCGAAGTGGTGCGTAGTGTTTTCTAATGTAATTCATAAATTATGTTACGTTGTTACAAACGAATATTTAAATTCATCTCATTAAGATTAAATGTTTCACCCAAATGTACGTAATTGGTCGATTTTTTTTCATGTATTTATTCCTATAATTATGTTTGTACTTTGTAATCGTGTTTTTGCTGAAAATGAAGTTGTTCTTGTTGACTAACCGATGTCCTGGTACTCATGTAGGTAGCGGCGTCGCCGAATCTTTCAATGGGCAAAGTCTTCCATGAAATGTCAAGAGAAATGTAAAACTTGCATTCAAACTCAAATGATTTCATCGCTTTCGCTACCCGCTTTAACGAAGTAGATAAGTTATTTATTATAGTATGTGTTGTCGATTACGTCAATTTTTGGACTATGTCATCCCCTAGTTTTAAAGTGATTTTCTTTTCCAATGAAATTCATCAACATATTGAATAATCTCATAAGATGTATATTTTAACTTTTATCTTCACGATTTTAATTGATATTATCCAAGTAATCATTTTATTCGATTTAAATGTACTGACCATGGTTCGGGGGTTGTGTATTGAGTGTTTACAGGAATAATGACAAGGTATACAGTTCAAGGGCAATTAACTGAAGGTCATCCTGATCGGTACATTTGTATATAAATGGGACAAAACAATTTAGCAATCTTAGATCTCTTCGTGATCTCGCGATGTTGGAGTATTCTAACCTCTATTTATTACATTAACTTGGTGCCATTTTGTATAAAAATGGAAATGTAACCAACATGACGCGGTTATATAATATTGTTTGGAAACAATGAATTTATTTAAATTTCTACAAATGAGTTAAATCATTTTGATTAAATGTGAGTGTTATCCTAATGTTATTTCATTCGAAGATTTAAATTGTTAGATGTGCTCTAATTCTACCAAGGGCTGCCATAAATACTGAAACGCCGGGCTGGGACATTTATAATAAAAATAGGATAAACCAATGATCATGATGTGAGCTAGATATATTTTTTGAGGCTTTCTGGGTTTATGAAGAGATTTTTTCGTAGATTATCTGGTTTTGAAAACTGGTTTTTAATCACCAGTTTTTTGGCGCAAATAAAAGTCAGTTTTATTATCTACATAACAGAGGCAAAGCCAAAATTTGTAATAGGGGAAGGGGACAATGAACCGTGCCAGTCTGGGGCTAGTTAGCTAGTAGAACAGCCACCTTTTTAATTGCGTACCGGGACGTAATGGCAGCAAAAAATAAAACGAAAATATGGCACGTTAAAAAATTAAAATGGTCTTTATGGTTATGAACATAAAGACCACATTAAGAATTTAATTTTTAATGTGATTCATATTATGATTCTGATAAAGCAGCATTTAGGCCGCCTGTACTAAGATATCGCTCGGAAAACGTGACCATAATGAGAAGCTCACGCATCACGCATGGAATAAGAGATACGATTTTCGGTATAACTGAGCGAGACAACACCATGTCATCATGCGGTAGCGTATCTAAGGATTTAAATCTTCGATTTTACTCATCATATCATCCTGTCATTATTTTATTGTAGGTTGTACATACACTTTTTATAAAAGGTTAGGCTACCTTCGCGGTAACGACCGAGTCGCAAGACTAGTCGGGTCCCGTACACCTATGTTTATTTTATTCGCATATTAAGTTTTAAAACAAGCATTAACATTGAGTGCTCAATTTAGTTGTTGCTTTTACCGTGTGCAACTAATTATGTTTTAAGGACTTGTTACACTTTTCTTTCGCGTTTGAGATGGAAATACTGGGGATGTTGTTGTTATTCTAAATGGGAATTATTAAATCTTAGTGTCTGATCAAAAAGTAAAATATTTTAAGTAGATTCGATCGAATTAGATTACGCAGCCACGACCACGAGTTGTCGCATGACCGGCCGCTATATTGAACAAAACTGGTCGGTCAGCGGCCGGTTATGCGACCTAACGTTCTTCCTGGTCGAAGCTTCTGCGGTCAAAAAGCCGTGGTCGTGCAATGCTCGAGGTCCCCAATTTTCAACCTGAAGGTGTAATTGAAGTGATTACTTGGGATTTGAGATTGTGAAGTAAATTCAATCTGAAAAACTGAAATATAGCAATTTTGAAACTGAAAGTCTGTCTAAGGAAGTTGATTCACTCTTCTCTTTATTTCTTCTTACGTCCGACGAATGCTCTCAAGTATTTTCGTCTCAAATGTTAGCTTTGTAAGTAGTGTTCAAGTTGTTATAGACGATTTTTATGATTGCATTTGACAACATTATGTTAGTCTTCTACCGTTAGATAGCTTGTGTTATTATTTGATATTTTTTTTTGTATAATATTGAATTCACATAATTGAGTTACAAAAAGTGTATTAAAATATAGTTGTAAAATGTCTATTTGATTTTTATTGGTTGATACCTCCTTCCTCATGGTTGCCAAACCACCAAATTCATAGCAAGCCGTGTGGCTGACTCTGGCAGAGCCACCAACAGGGATTTTAATTTTGATAACACAAAAATTTAGTCGCTATTTAGTCGAAATTAGTCGCCAAATATCAGAACTGGTCGGTCACTGGTTCAAAAGATATAAGGGCTTATTGTTGGCCCTGCTGGAGTCAGCCTACCCCAGCAGAGCCACATTAATAACTCAAAAACTAGGGCACCTAGCGAAGATCTGTTTTCTCCCATATTTACTCGCTAATTAGTCGAAATTAGTCGCCAAGTTACAGATTCAGTCGGTGTGTCATTAAAAAGATATTAAAGAATTCAATTTCCCCATACAGTGGTACAACCAAGTACAAAATACTTAAAGTAGTTTTTAGACAGGTGTATCTATACGACGTCTGGAGGAATTCTATAACTTCAACCCACCAAAGGAAAGCAGTATTCATTACCTAAAAACAAGATCTACAATAAATATATGTAATTATTTAGGTATCAAACAAAATGTGTGCATTTAGTCGCTGGCAGATAGATCGCTGCGCTCCGTTACATTTACACGATAAGTAAGAAAGGGATAGATGCGCGTGTACAGACGAGCTACTTATAACGAGTTGCCCGTGACGTACCTAAGTTAAAGTCGGCCAGTTTAAAGTGGAACTTAAAGAATAGTTAGGAACTCGAATGTTGTTATCTTTAGGTACCTATTCCGCAAATACAAAAACGGGGAACAGAGCGAGCACCGGCGCGTCGTCGGCGGTGTTCGCGCCGCTAAAAGTATTAAAAAAAAAAATAGGTAAATTAACAAACTTGCTCTAAACTCTAAAGATTTTTTTCTTTAGTCATCCACCGGGAGTACAGCGAGAAGGTTTGTTTGTGTAAAATATTAAAAGAACAATTACGAATACGGGCTTTTAAAGTGCATTGGACATGTCACATGGTGGTGGACAATTTGAGAGTGTTTTGAAAAGAGGACGCCTTATGAGTGAAGATTAATATTATTATGTAAGTTACCTTGATTTTTCACGTCATTAGCGTGTTTGTGTGTGTGTCCTAAGATACCAATACTGATGCGCTACCTACCAATGTAGTCCGTCGATGTCCATATTATTTGGCTACAATTAGGATAGTTAATTTTAAAAAAAACACTACCTACCTAAGTGCTTCAGTGCATACATTATGATTGTAACTCTCAGATCAAAGAATTTTGATCTGAGTTGTAACTTATCTAATTTTCTACCTATAATTGGGGTGTCTACGGGTGTGAATTTAGTAGGTACCTAACTACCTACCTCATTAGTCGGTATCTATTGAATTTAGATTACCTATATCTGAAATTCAATAGATTTGTACCTATGTAGTGAAATAAACGTAGGTACATAACATATCATCACGCCTGTAATCCCCAAAGGGTTAGGCAGAGGTATACCTAAGGCTCGGCGCAAACGGGCCACCAACCACAGCCACCGGTGGCTGTCGCACGTGTTAGATAAATTAAATTATTATGTGTCTAGTATTAAATACATAAATACTTGAAATACCTATAAATGCAAATATTATCTGTTTTATATTGTATAATCAATTGTTAAAATGAATTAATTAAATAACAAACTTATTTGTGTACAATTCAAACACTGATTTGACTCAACGGTCACTTGTGAATCATACTTATTTGTTAACGGGTATAAAAGAGCGGAGCCTCATTGGAGCGGGCTCCTGCCCCTGGCTGGAGGCCTTAAATTCAAGGCATCCACAGGACTAGCCCGGTTAAGCAGTAGCCAGTCTCCTAGACTGAACTGCGAGATGCCCTACATCGGGCTCAGTTGCTCTACGAATTTTAAGGCGTTAACATCTAAGGTATGACATTATTTTGATTATGGTTGATAATACTATTCTGATTATATTGTTGATTTGTCGTGATAACGATGAAAGTGATTGTGATAACGATGATAGTGATTGTGATAACGATGATAGTGATAGTGATAACTGTAGTGAAACACACGTAGGTTGGTTAAACACTGATTTATTTACGAACACCCTCACATACAATTATAATCTTATGCTGACCTACCGTCAACTAATAAATATAAATATACTACCTACATCTCTTCCCTTCTTAGAAAACAATGCAAGATTTTATTTAAAATTATTAAAGAACTAACTTCTAACTAACATGTTGTTTACCGAACGTACTAACTACTACTAACTAACACTACTACTAACTAATTACATTTATACTTATTTTCTATATTTATTTCTAATTTATTGTTACCTAGTCAATTGTTATCCTTCTTAATCACGACTGTAGAAAATATTGGTCAGCATTCGTGCAGTTCTTTCCTTAGACCTTTCAATAGGAACCGCTAGTGGCGACGGTGTAGACGAATGATCGTGAATATCACCTGGACTTTGATATTCACCACTCTCGTCGAGCAGTACCGACTGATTGTTGCTAGCTAGACTTGCCTGCGCTTGGGTTGGAACTTCAGCCTGCGCTCTCTGTCTACGTCTACGGACACCTGTCGCAGTCACCACACTTGGTGTCTTGCCACTACCTACACTGTCTGTTGGTTGTCTCGTTGACTCCCCTACTTTTTCAGTTGACCCTGCCGTACGCCTAACCAACTGACTTCGAGTACGTCGGTACCGGCTACCGCGATCGTCTTCTACAATATACGAGCGTGGTTGTGTAGTACGTGCCACTATTGTAACTAGTTTCCTGTCGCCGTTACTGGTCAAAGTTGCCTTATCACCTGATGATAGGTTTTTTAGTGTGTTCGCCGTTTTGTCGTAATTTATTTTAATTTGTTTTCGGTTTGTCATTATTTCTTTATAGTTCTGGTCGTTATCTACCTTCTCCGTTAGCAACTTAGCACTAATTGGTAACCTTGTTTTTAGACGTCTACCCATTAACATCTGTGCGGGTGAGTCTATATTGTGGCGAGGTGTTGCCCTATAATTTAACAGTGCCAAGTTAAAATCCTGTCCTGAATCCACACACTTTTTTAATAAATTTTTAACTGTCTGTACGGTTCTTTCGCTTTTACCATTTGACTGTGGGTAATGTGGCGATGCTGTCTCATGCCGTATTTCCCAATCACACATAAACTTTTTAAACTCCTGTGAGCTATAAGCCGGTCCATTGTCACTCACCAGCTCCGCTGGTATTCCGTGCCGCGAGAATTGTTCTTTCATAAAAGTAATAACTTGTCTAGAGCTGACACTCGACAACTGCCCGACCTCAACATAGTTAGAAAAGTAATCGACTAAAACAATGTAATTTTTTTTTTTATATTCGAATGTATCTGAGGCTAGCTTGTGCCAGGGCAATGCCGGCACACTGTGCTGCAGCAGCGGCTGGCGGCGAGGGCGGGGCGCGTGCAGCGCGCATGCTGCGCACGATCGCACCACACGCTCCACGTCCTCGCACATTCCTGGCCAAAACATTACTTCGCGCGCGCGCCGCTTGCATCTTTCTATTCCTAAATGTCCTTCATGGACTCGTGACAGCATGTTTTCTCGTAAAGCACGCGGAATAAACACACACTCCTCCTTGAAAACGATACCGTCAACGCAATGTAGTTGCTCGCGATAAGGCCAAAAAACATTAACACTTTCATTCACATCACGCCTATTTTTAGGCCATCCGTTCGTAATATACCTAATTAGCCATCTGCTGTCACTTGCTAGTTCTGTTTCTTTTTTAATCGCTTCCATATTTGATTGGCTGAAAGGCACATTCTCTAACATAAAGCAAGTTTGTACTTCAACTTCTGCTGACACTCGGTCATGCATAATTTCCTTTAAAGGAGCCCGCGATAGCGTGTCCGCTATATACATATATTTGCCAGGCGTGTATACCACCTTAAAGTCGTATCCTTGCACTCTCATCATCATTCGCTGTAACCGGGCTGGAACCGACACTAATGGCTTGTTAAATAAAGATTCTAGTGGCTTATGGTCAGTATGCACGGTGATATCTGACCTGCCATAAATATACTGCCTGAACCTCTCGACCCCAAACACAATAGCCAGCATTTCTTTTTCTATGTGTGCATACCTGGTCTGGGTGTCGGAGAGCGTGAGCGAGGCGAACTCCACCGGGCGGCCGCTCTGCAGCAGCACGGCGCCCAGTGCGACACTGGACGCGTCCACCGACAACACTATCGGCTCACTGTCGCTATACAGTGCCAGCACCGGTGCGCTGCTAAGCTTTGCTTTTAGCCTGTCTACAGCCTCTGAATGGTGGGATTCCCATGACCATTCCGATTCCTTTTTTAACAAAGACCTAAGTACATTCACACTCTCTGAGTAGTTTTGTATAAATTTTGCCAAATAATTGACCATTCCTAAAAATCTTTCCAGAGCCTTCCTATCGGTCGGATACGGCATCTCCCTTATTGCTTTGACTTTTGAGTCGTCTGCCCGCATTCCGTTTGCATCGAACTTGTGACCTAAGTATGTAATTTCCGATACACCAAATTTACATTTGTTTCGATTAAATTTTACACCGATATCCTTTGCACGTCGCAAGAGGCACTTCAATCTTCGGTCGTGCTCATCCATAGTGCGACCCCATACTATTACGTCATCAATAAAAGATTCTACTCCTTCTAAATCTTCTAAGTGCTGCCTAAGCTTAGCATGAAATACCTCTGGGGCGCAGTTTATACCGTAAGGTAAACGTAGAAATTGGTACCGACCAAACGGTGTGCTGAATGTGCAAAGGTCGGCACTCGCGTCATCTAGCTGAACCATCCAAAACCCGCAGCGAGCGTCCAGCACGCTGAATACCGTAGCACCGCGTAGTCGCGCTGCCAGCTCTGGCACTGTCGGCAACGAGTACTGCGCACGTCGCACCGCGCGATTAAGAGGTCGTGGATCTAAACAAACACGAATGCTGCCATCTTTTTTCGCGACCAAAACAATAGCATTAACCCAAGAGGTTGGATGTGTAACCTTTCTAACTACGCCTAACTGTTCCATTCTATGTATCTCATCCAACAATTTATCCTTAAGTCCTAAAGGAGTTTTCCTAGTTGGGCAAACAACTGGCTGTACATTTTTATCCACTACGATACTATATTTTCCTGGTAATTTTCCCAGTCCTTGAAACAAATCGTGATAGTGGTCAATATTAATTGCATGAATTTGACTTATTAAACCTAATGCAATGCAACCCTCCAAACCGAGTACATTCTGACAGTTTAAATCAGCAACAACAAATGACAACACGTAACGTGTTTTATTAAATACAATCGGCACGTTTCCAATGCCTATAATTGGCAATTGGTTACCTGTAAAGGAATGTACACGCTTTGTGAATGGCTTAAGGTCTGTTTTTAATAATCCTAAGCTTAAATAGGTTTCTTTAGAGATAACATTAATCATTGATCCTGTATCTATTTTTAATGAAATGTTTATACCTTGGCATTTTACAACTTCTATCCATTCCATTGACGACTTACATTGTTGTTTGTCCTCTTCTAGTGTATTAACAAAAAACAATTCGTCCCCGCTATCATCACTATTTACAGTTTCTACACTGAGATTTAACACTTTGCGTATTGCTTTCTTTTGCTCACACACTCGCGAGAAGTGACCTTTCTTTTCACAAACATAACACTTGGCGTTCCGCGCCGGACAGCGCTCGCCACCGCGACACCATCCGCTACCGCACAGCTCGCAGGTGCTGCGCTGCGTGCGCGCCGGCCGCGGTTCGGCGGCGCCGGCGCCGCGCCGTCCGCCTCGTGCACTGCTACCGGTTTGAACTGCATTCACTTGCACACTCGCTGATACGCCATCGATGCATTGACTTTCTTCTTTGGACATCTCTGCCGCCTGGCAGATTTGTATCGCCTTTAATAATGATAAATCATCTGTGCGAAGAAGTCGATCTCTCACAGTGTTGTTGATAACACCACACACGATCCTATCTCGCAACAAGCTCTCCTGCAATTCACTAAACTCGCACTGCTGACTCAATACCCTCAATGATGTTACGTATTGGTCGATGTTTTCGCCGTCTTCTTGATTGCGTGTAAAAAATTTAAACCGCCGTACAGTGATATTTGGTTTTGTGCCGAAATACTTGTCAAACTTTTTTAATAGACAATTTATGTCGTCTTCACTTTCACCTTCATCGAACGTGAACGTTGTATATGCCTCATAACCAGCTGATCCAATGAGGTTAACCAACAAACTAGCCTGGACTTCCTTAGGCTCTTTGCTCACTCCAGATGCTTTAAGAAAAACTTCGAACAACTTCCGCCATTTGTGCCACGCGTCGGATCGCGCGGCCGGACCGCCGTCGAGCGATAATTCCACTGGAGGACGTGCGTGTTCCATTATTATTTATTAGCTTTGCTCTCAATATGTATCAGGGCACTAAGATATAATAGGTTCAAGTCCGTTTTAACTGTTTTATATGTTAAAAAGGCCCACCGCTGCCACCATGTAGTGAAACACACGTAGGTTGGTTAAACACTGATTTATTTACGAACACCCTCACATACAATTATAATCTTATGCTGACCTACCGTCAACTAATAAATATAAATATACTACAATAACGATGATGGTGATTGTGATAGCGACGATGGTGATTGTGATAGTGCGACGATGGTGATTGTGATAGCGACGATGGTGATTGTGTTAGTGACGATGGTGATTGTGTTAGTGATTGTGAATAACGACGATGGTGATTGTGTTAGGTTAGATTAATATTGTGATAAAATGATGATGATTGTGATAAAATGATAATGATTGTGATATAATGATAATGATTGTGATAAAGTGATAATGATTGTGATAAAATGATAATGACTGTGATAAAATGATAATGATCGTGATAAAATGATAATGATTTTGATAAAATGATAATGATTGTGATAAAATGATAATGATTGTGACAAAATGATAATGATTGTGATAAAATGATAATGATTGTGATAAAATGATAATGATTGTGATAAAATGATAATGATAGTGATAAAATGATAATGATAGTGATGAAATGATAATGATTGTGATAAAATGATGATGATGTGATAAAACGATGATGATGTGATAAAATGATGATGTGATAAAACGACGATTGTGATAAAATGATGATGATGAGATAAAATGATGATGATGTGATAAAACGACGATTGTGATAAAATGATGATGATGTGATAAAATAATGATTGTGATAAAACGACGATTGTGATAAAATGATGATGATGTGATAAAATGATGATGATGTGATAAAATGATGATTGTGATAAAACGACAATTGTGATAAAACGACGATTGTGATAAAATGATGATGATGTGATAAAATGATGATTGTGATAAAACGACGATTGTGATAAAACGACGATTGTGATAAAATGATGATTGTGATAATAAAGGTGAATCACAATCATCTTCATTATTGCAAGATAATGAAGATGATTGTGGTTATTATGATGTGATTATTATGTTATTACTAGCTGTTGCCCGCGGCTACGCCCGCGTGAAGTTCGGTAACTGTCCCACTGGATCATACTAAAGGGATAATAGTGTCCTCCATGTTAATCCAGGTTATAAACTATCTATGTGCCACATTTCATAATCATCACAATTATTATTATCACAATCACCATCACTATCACAACCGCCATCTTTATCACAATCACCATCACTATCACTATTACAATCACAATCACTATCACAATCATTATCATCGTAATCACAATCGCTATCGCAATTGATAATGATGGTGACTGTGATAGTAATGGCGATCCATTACTATCACAGTCACTATCATTATCACCAATTATCATCATTAACACAACCACCATAATTATCACAATCATTATCACAATCACCATAACAATCACAATCACCATCACTATCACAATCACAATCACCATCACAATCCCCATCACTATCGCTATCACAATCACTATCACAATCACCATCACCATCACAATCACCATCAAAATAACTATCACAATCACCATTATCGTTATCATAATAATTATGATCGTAATCACAGTCATTATCACACTCACCATCACAATCACGATCACAATCACCATCACAATCACCATCACAAACACCATCACAATCACCATCACAATCACCATCACAATCACCATCACCATCACCATCACAATCACCATCACAATCCCCATCACTATCGCTATCACAAGCACTATCACAATCACCATCACCATCACAATCACCATCACCATCAAAATAACTATCACAATCACCATTATCGTTATCACAATAATTATCATCATCACAATCTCCATCCTCGTCATCAAAATCATTATAATCGTAATCACAATCTTTATCATCGTAATCACAATCACTATCATCTTAATCACAATCATCATGATCACAATCGCCATCACTATCTCATTCACAATCATTAGCACAATCACCATCATTATCACAATTACCAACACTATCACAATCAAAATCACAATCACCATCACTATCACAATCACCATCAAAATCAGTATCACAAACACCATCATCGTTATCACAATCATTGTCATCGTAATCACAATCGCTATCATCATAATCACAATTACTATCATCGTAATCACATCCATTATCATCATATTCACAATCATCATCATCACAATCTCCATCCTCGTCATCACAATCATTATAATCGTAATCACAATCGTTATCATCGTAATCACAATCACTATCATCTTAATCACAATCATCATGATCACAATCGCCATCACTATCTCATTCACAATCATTATCATAATCACCATCATTATCACAATTACCAACACTATCACAATCAAAATCACAATCACCATCACCATCACAATCACTACCCTCGTTATCACAATCATTATCATAGTAATCACAATAATCTACATCATTATTACAATCACCATCACTGTCACAATCACAATCACAATCACCATCACCATCACCATCACAATCACCATCAAAATCACTATCGCAATCACCATCATCGTTATCACAATCACCATCATCGTTATCACAATCATTATCATCGTAATCACAATCATTATCATCTTAATCACAATCATCATCATCACAATCTCCGTGCTCGTTATCACAACCATCGCTATCACCATAACAATCACCGACACTATCACAATCACCGTCACTGTCACAATCACAATCACTATCACAATCACCATCATCGTTATCACACTTATTATCATTGTAATCACAATCATTATCATCGTTATCACAATCATCATCATCGTAATCACAATCACCATCATCGTTATCACAATCATTATCATCGTAATCACAATCATTATCATCTTAATCACAATCATCATCATCACAATCTCCGTGCTCGTTATCACAACCATCGCTATCACCATAACAATCACCGACACTATCACAATCACCGTCACTGTCACAATCACAATCACTATCACAATCACCATCATCGTTATCACACTTATTATCATTGTAATCACAATCATTATCATCGTTATCACAATCATCATTATCACAATCATCATCATCGTAATCACAATCATTATCATCGTAATCAAAATCATCATCATCACAAACATCGTCATCATTATCACAATCATCATCATCGTAATCGCAATTATTATCATCTGGATCTCAAAATAAATGCCATTTTCGTAATCAGCACCCCTGATAATCTCGGTATCGACACCCATATTGATTTTTAGACATTTAAACCCCATCGCACCCCAACAGGGAATGGTAGTATTTCAGGTCTGCCACATTAAATCTTAAAATCGTTGTTTTTGTAATACACCTGACCCAATTCACCATAAAAACAATACCTATGTTGAATTTCAGGCTTTGTTACCCAATTTCCCCCTTTAGGGGTTGAATTCTGAAAAAAAACTGAAACACAAACGTTAACTCATTTATCGATAGTACTCCTGTTAAGTTTCGAATAAAGTAGTCTAACTAATCTTATTTCCCCACGTAATCTTTGGACTCCCGTTCCAACCCCTAAGGGGGTGAATTTTGAAAAATCCTTTCTTAATGCACCCCTAAACCTCATAAAGAACCTTTGTGCTAAATTTGGAATCTCTAGACTCAGCGGTTTGGGCTGTGCATTGATTTTTATACTTTACCACCCCATTTCCCCCTCTTAGGGGTTGAATTCTGAAAAAACCTGAAACCCGTTTCTACTCATTTATCAATAGGAGCACTCCTGTGAAGTTTCGAATAAAATAGTCTAACTAATCTTGTTTTACCCATACAAACTTTGGATTCCCGTTTAACCCCCTTAGGGGTTGAATTTTGAAAAATCCTTTCTTAATGCAACCCTAGACCACATAAGGAACCTACTTGCCAAATTTGGAATCTCTAGACTCAGCGGTTTGGTCTGTGCATTGATTTTTATACTTTGCCACCCCATTTCCCCCTCTTAGGGGTTGAATTCTG
The DNA here is from genome assembly GCA_905147715.2 of Xestia xanthographa. NCBI lineage: Eukaryota > Metazoa > Arthropoda > Insecta > Lepidoptera > Noctuidae > Xestia > Xestia xanthographa. The sequence continues at coordinate 4,924,084 of LR990660.1, read as the reverse complement.
AAAAAACCTGAAACCCGTTTCTACTCATTTATCAATAGGAGCACTCCTGTGAAGTTTCAAATAAAATAGTCTAACTAATCTTGTTTTACCCATACAAACTTTGGATTCCCGTTTAACCCCCTTAGGGGTTGAATTTTGAAAAATCCTTTCTTAGTGCACCCCTAGACCACATAAGGAACCTACTTGACAAATTTGGAATCTCTAGACTAAGCGGTTTGGGCTGTGCATTGATTTTTATACTTTGCCACCCCATTTCCCCCTCTTAGGGGTTGAATTCTGAAAAAACCTGAAACCCGTTTCTACTCATTTATCAATAGGAGCACTCCTGTGAAGTTTCGAATAAAATAGTCTAACTAATCTTGTTTCCTCATACAAACTTTGGAGCCCCGTTTAACCCCTTTAGGGGATGAATTTTGAAAAATCCTTTCTTAGTGCACCCCTAGACCACATAAGGAACCTACTTGCAAAATTTGGAATCTGTAGACCCAGCGGTTTGGGCTGTGCTTTGAAAGATGAGTCAGTCAGTCAGTCAGTCAGTTTCTTGTTTTATATATTTAGATTATGTGTGTTGTTTATTAGTGTTTATTAGTTATGGTTGATATATTGCTACATAACGTTGTGTGATATACACTACTAGGGTTAATTGTTATATACTACAAGGTAAATATAATGTTATTATGAAGTGAATCTCATTGTTTATATTTTATACCTAATAAGTTACGAACATTAAATGTTTAAATACATCCAGTTACATATCTACATAGTTATATTTCTAAAATGCTAACATCAGAAGTGGGATTGACTTCACCCTTATTAAGATGTTTATTTATAGAACTTGATGTATTCGTTGTTTATAATTAATTATAATGCTTACAGATTGTGAAGAAAGACTATGTAGACTTACACGTAAACAGCTTGCTCCATGCTAGATAATTGTAATATCCAAACGGCCAAGTTAAAATCAAAATTAATTCACTTTCGCATAATAAAGCTTGGTCAGTTACAAAAAAAATAAAAATAATCCCTGTCGCTTGGCACCATGGTGTGAAAGAGGTTAATAGATGTCACGTGGTTTTAGTAAGAGATAACAGTCTGAGACTTTACGCCGATTATAGATCCTTTGATAAATTATTGATAGAGGCACATATCCTCTCACTCTTATTTAGCATCAAATTGACAAAGTAGGAAATCTAAAAGCAAAGATTTATATCTCGATAAATATGGAAAGTCTTTTTTATTATGTTAGGTTTTTTTCAAAACCTTTAATGCCCAAGAATTAGTACCAGTTTTAATGAGATGTCACTACTTTATTTGGAACTCCTATAGTAATTTCCGATATTTCCGATAGAAGAACCAATTTTAGCAGTGGTCCGATTAGATGATTTCCTTTGAACTAAAATATAGAACGTCACTTTATTTCCACGGGTACACGGGTACTCAAAAGTAATGGTCAAGTAAAACGTTACCTGTCCACTGTAACTGATATGCTTAACACTTTGTGCAATGAACTGTCAGATTGGCCGAACGGTCTGTGAAAGGTACAACAATCATATAACACAACTGTACAAAATCCACAGGCTCTACCCCTTTGCGATAACTTATCGGCGTAGACACAAAGTCGATTGACGAAAATTATAGACCAAATCCAAATAACTCTGAGGCCGATCGAGAAATAGCTAGACTACGCCTAGTAAAAATAGCAGAAAAGTGAAAAAAAAAAAAAAAAAAAAATTGCCACTTGTCGTAACAATGAAAATTTAACGTAAGAGTAACCTAAATTTAAAGAGGTCTTATGACATATCTTCTATCCTTTCTAATAAATAAATATTAAAAAAAGTAATATAATAAGATTCTTTCCAGGTGAATGAATTGATGAAAATCCCTACTAATATATATATTATTATATATATATTATATATATATATATTATATATATATTTATATATAATATTATAAATGCGAAAGTAACTCTGTCTGTCTGTCTGTTACCTTTTCACGCCTAAACCGCTGAACCGATTTTGATGAATTTTGGTATAGAGATAGATGGAACCTTGGGAAAGGACATAGGGTACTTTTTATCCAGATCCCGATCCCGATCCCGGAATTATACGGGTGGAAACGCAGAGTGCAGTTGTGTATCGTATATCCCTACTAAATGAATTTTGGTATAGAGATAGATGGAACCTTGGGAAAGGACATCTTTACTTTTTATCCAATGATTGTGATTACGATGATGATGATTGTGATGATGATGACGATGATTGTGATGATGATGATTGTGATAACGATGATAATGATTGTGATTACAATGATAATAAGTGTGATAACGATGATGGTGATTGTGATAGTGATTGTGATTGTGATTGTAATGGTGATGGTGATTGTGATGGTGATTGTGATGGTGATTGTGATGGTGATTGTGATGGTGATGGTGATTGTGATGGTGATTGTGATGGTGATTGTGATGGTGATTTTGATTGTAATGGTGATTGTGATTGTAATGGTGATGGTGATTGTGATGGTGATTGTTATGGTGATTGTGATGGTGATTGTGTTGATGATTGTGATGGTGATTGTGATGGTGATTGTGATGGTGATTGTGATGGTGATTGTGATGGTGATTGTGATGGTGATTGTGATGGTGATTGTGATGGTGATAGTGATGGTGATTGTGATGGTGATTGTGATGGTGATTGTGATTGTGATTGTGATGGTGATTGTGATGGTGATTGAGATAGTGATGGTGAGTGTGATAATGACTGTGATTACGATGATAATTATTGAGATAACGATGATGGTGATTGTGATAGTTATTTTGATGATGATTGTGATGGTGATTGTGATAGTGATTGTGATAGTGATGGTGATGGTGAGTGTGATAATGACTGTGATTACGATGATAATTATTGTGATAACGATGATGGTGTGGTGATTGTGATAGTTATTTTGATGGTGATTGTGATGGTGATGGTGATTGTGATAGTAATTGTGATAGCGATAGTGATGGGGATAGTGATGGTGATTGTGATTGTGTTAGTGATTGTTATGGTGATTGTGACGGTGATTGTGATAATGATTGTGGTAATTATGGTGGTTGTGTTAATGATGATAATTGGTGATAATGATGGTGACTGTGATAGTGATGGTGATGGGGATTGTGATGGTGATTGTGATTGTGACAGTGATAGTGATGGTGATTGTGATAATGATGGCGGTTGTGATAGTGATGGTGATTGTAATAATAATAATTGTGATGATTATGAAATGCGGCACATAGATAGTTTATAACCTGGATTAACATGGAGGACACTATTATCCCTTTAGTATGATCCAGTGGGACAGTTACCGAACTTCACGCGGGCGAAGCCGCGGGCAACAGCTAGTTGTTAATAAAAGGGTATCTAATGTACTTCGAGAGCGAAGTACTTATCAGTATGGCCGTGTTAGATAAATTAAATTATTATGTGTCTAGTATTAAATACATAAATACTTGAAATACCTATAAATGCAAATATTATCTGTTTTATATTGTATAATCAATTGTTAAAATGAATTAATTAAATAACAAACTTATTTGTGTACAAATCAAACACTGATTTGACTCAACGGTCACTTGTGAATCATACTTATTTGTTAACGGGTATAAAAGAGCGGAGCCTCATTGGAGCGGGCTCAGTTGCTCTACGAATTTTAAGGCGTTAACATCTAAGGTATGACATTATTTTGATTATGGTTGATAATACTATTCTGATTATATTGTTGATTTGTCGTGATAACGATGAAAGTGATTGTGATAACGATGATAGTGATTGTGATAACGATGATAGTGATAGTGATAACGATGATGGTGATTGTGATAGCGACGATGGTGATTGTGATAGTGCGACGATGGTGATTGTGATAGCGACGATGGTGATTGTGTTAGTGACGATGGTGATTGTGTTAGTGATTGTGAATAACGACGATGGTGATTGTGTTAGGTTAGATTAATATTGTGATAAAATGATGATGATTGTGATAAAATGATAATGATTGTGATAAAATGATAATGATTGTGATAAAATGATAATGATTGTGATAAAATGATAATGATAGTGATAAAATGATAATGATTGTGATAAAATGATAATGATTGTGATAAAATGATAATGATTGTGATAAAATGATAATGATCGTGATAAAATGATAATGATTGTGATAAAATGATAATGATCGTGATAATGATAATGATTGTGATAAAATGATAATGATCGTGATAATGATAATGATTGTGATAAAATGATAATGATAGTGATAAAATGATAATGATAGTGATGAAATGATAATAATTGTGATGAAATGATAATGATTGTGATAAAATGTTAATGATTGTGATAAAATGATAATGATTGTGATAAAATGATAATGATCGTGATAAAATGATAATGATAGTGATGAAATGATAATGATTGTGATGAAATGATAATGATTGTGATGAAATGATAATGATTGTGATAAAATGATAATGATAGTGATAAAATGATAATGATAGTGATAAAATGATAATGATAGTGATGAAATGATAATGATTGTGATAAAATGATGATGATGTGATAAAACGATGATGATGTGATAAAACGATGATGATGTGATAAAATGATGATGTGATAAAACGACGATTGTGATAAAACGACGATTGTGATAAAAAGATGATCATTTTATTACAATCGTCGTTTTATCACAATCATCATTTTATCACAATCGTCGTTTTATCACATCATAAAATGATGATTGTGATAAAACGACGATTGTGATAAAACGACGATTGTGATAAAATGATGATTGTGATAATAAAGGTGAATCACAATCATCTTCATTATTGCAAGATAATGAAGATGATTGTGGTTATTATGATGTGATTATTATGTTATTATTATGTGTGTTGTTTATTAGTGTTTATTAGTTATGGTTGATATATTGCTACATAACGTTGTGTGATATACACTACTAGGGTTAATTGTTATATACTACAAGGTAAATATAATGTTATTATGAAGTGAATCTCATTGTTTATATTTTATACCTAATAAGTTACGAACATTAAATGTTTAAATACATCCAGTTACATATCTACATAGTTATATTTCTAAAATGCTAACACACGCTATCGCGAATCTCCGACACTGCTGTAGCAAGTGACCGCTACCGGCCACACGTGTGCGGCGAGTTTCAACAAAATGTATAAAAAAGCGTGTTAACTGCTTGTCGCTGGCCACCGGTGGCTGTGGTTGGTGGCCCGTTTAGCGCCAAACTCAAAGGTATACTTAGCTGCACCGCAGACTTAGCTGCACCGCAGTTGCCGCATTCTAATTTTTCTATGCGATCTCGCACATAGACATAGACACAGTTTGCACACAGACACAGATTGCATTTTCTGTTAGTACAATAATTTTAAGGTAACTAATATATAATTTTATATTTCGACAATGAAGTTTATTATTCTAACCTAAATTAAGATAAAATAAAAACTCAACCCGTCCATACAAACTCTACAGCCTACCACGACACAATACACACACACCCACAACGCAACACTGACAATCACCTCAAAATACACACATCAAACCAACTTTTTGGAAATTCATTTTTATAATTTGATTTAGATTTATATATTATTTCCGGCATTTAGAAACAGTTCAATTTGTTGTATTTATAAGGAACAATAAATAAACTTACCTATTAAACCTTAATTAGAGCCATTAATGCTCATATTAGGTATAGTAAGTATTTACATCTTTGATCTAAGTATGTATTTTTTTGTAATGTATTTCAAGCAATGGGTTGATACTTACCTACATACTTACAATACGTTTTCAACGTTTAAGTATTACATTTCACTAAAGATAGGTACGATAATTTTAACGTATTTATTATTCTTAAGTAAATTAGAGCTCAACATTGTAAATTAGTAAAACAGTTGCATGCGACTGTACATCTTGACACTAAATAGACCAAGAGCAAGGTTTAATGGTTTCAAAGAAATTTAAGCCTCTCTAACTTAATAATTAAAAACATTTAACATGTATTTAATAGAGAATTTATCTCTCTCGGTCATTTCTAAGGACTTTAGACCGATAAAACTAGAAGTATATTACACTTACTAATAGAAATATTTTTTCTTGGCAATTTTTCGTGAACTCTTCGATCTAGCTCTTGGACTATACCTAAATAATTGAACTCATTATATCTTCTGAACTAGGACCCGATTAATTCTGTAACTTGGCGACTAATTTCGACTAATTAGCGAGTAAATATGGGAGAAAACAGATCTTCGCTAGGTGCCCTAGTTTTTGAGTTATTAATGTGGCTCTGCTGGGGTAGGCTGACTCCAGCAGGGCCAACAATAAGCCCTTATATCTTTTGAACCAGTGACCGACCAGTTCTGATATTTGGCGACTAATTTCGACTAATTAGCGAGTAAATATGGGAGAAAACAGATCTTCGCTAGGTGCCCTAGTTTTTGAGTTATTAATGTGGCTCTGCTGGGGTAGGCTGACTCCAGCAGGGCCAACAATAAGCCCTTATATCTTTTGAACCAGTGACCGACCAAATCTGATATTTGGCGACTAATTTCGACTAAATAGCGACTAAATTTTTGTGTTATCAAAATTAAAATCCCTGTTGGTGGTAAAAAAGTAATATAATAAGATTCTTTCCAGATGAATGAATTGATGAAAATGATATTATAATAAATACTTTACCTAATTACATTTATACTAATTCTATTGTTGTCTGTAGAGATATATTATAATAATTATTTTACCTAAACACGTCTAGACAGTAATTGGCAAAACAAAAATAAATCACCATTGTTAATAAAAGGGTATCTAATGTACTTCGAGAGCAAAGTACTTATCAGTATGGCCGTGTTAGATAAATTAAATTATTATGTGTCTAGTATTAAATACATAAATACTTGAAATACCTATAAATGCAAATATTATCTGTTTTATATTGTATAATCAATTGTTAAAATGAATTAATTAAATAACAAACTTATTTGTGTACAAATCAAACACTGATTTGACTCAACGGTCACTTGTGAATCATACTTATTTGTTAACGGGTATAAAAGAGCGGAGCCTCATTGGAGCGGGCTCAATGATCCGACCCAGCCTGTTGTTGTCCCTTGCTGCCCTCTTGTCAATGACCCACTAAGCCGAGGCCCGAACCCCACAGGGGGTGCCCTTAGTGACGGTTCATTTAATGTGTAATTCCTGTTAGTTTGTAAGCCCTGGCTGGGGGCCTTAAAGTAATTTTTGGCCACCACAGGATTGTCCGGTTAAGCAGTCAAGCAACCGTCTAGAGTTGCAACTGCGAGTGGTCCCTCCTAAAAAAAAAAAAAATAAAAAAAAAAAAAATAATAATAAAAAAAAAAAAAAAAATGGAGCGGGCTCAGTTGCTCTACGAATTTTAAGGCGTTAACATCTAAGGTATGACATTATTTTGATTATGGTTGATAATACTATTCTGATTATATTGTTGATTTGTCGTGATAACGATGAAAGTGATTGTGATAACGATGATAGTGATTGTGATAACGATGATGGTGATTGTGATAGCGACGATGGTGATTGTGATAGTGCGACGATGGTGATTGTGATAGCGACGATGGTGATTGTGTTAGTGACGATGGTGATTGTGTTAGTGATTGTGAATAACGACGATGGTGATTGTGTTAGGTTAGATTAATATTGTGATAAAATGATAATGATTGTGATAAAATGATAATGATTGTGATAAAATGATAATGATTGTGATAAAATGATAATGATAGTGATAAAATGATAATGATAGTGATAAAATGATAATGATTGTGATAAAATGATAATGATTGTGATAAAATGATAATGATTGTGATAAAATGATAATGATTGTGATAAAATGATAATGATAGTGATAAAATGATAATGATTGTGATAAAATGATAATGATCGTGATAAAATGATAATGATCGTGATAAAATGATAATGATTGTGATAAAATGATAATGATCGTGATAATGATAATGATTGTGATGAAATGATAATGATTGTGATAAAATGATGATGATTGTGATAAAATGATAATGATAGTGATAAAATGATAATGATAGTGATAAAATGATAATGATAGTGATGAAATGATAATGATTGTGATAAAATGATGATGATGTGATAAAACGATGATGATGTGATAAAACGATGATGATGTGATAAAATGATGATGTGATAAAACGACGATTGTGATAAAACGACGATTGTGATAAAACGACGATTGTGATAAAATGATGATGATGTGATAAAACGACGATTGTGATAAAACGACGATTGTGATAAAATGATGATTGTGATAAAATGATGATTGTGATAAAACGACGATTGTGATAAAACGACGATTGTAATAAAATGATGATGATGTGATAAAATGATGATTGTGATAAAACGACGATTGTGATAAAACGACGATTGTGATAAAATGATGATTGTGATAATAAAGGTGAATCACAATCATCTTCATTATTGCAAGATAATGAAGATGATTGTGGTTATTATTATTATGTGGATTATTATGTTATTATTATGTGTGTTGTTTATTAGTGTTTATTAGTTATGGTTGATATATTGCTACATAACGTTGTGTGATATACACTACTAGGGTTAATTGTTATATACTACAAGGTAAATATAATGTTATTATGAAGTGAATCTCATTGTTTATATTTTATACCTAATAAGTTACGAACATTAAATGTTTAAATACATCCAGTTACATATCTACATAGTTATATTTCTAAAATGCTAACACACGCTATCGCGAATCTCCGACACTGCTGTAGCAAGTGACCGCTACCGGCCACACGTGTGCGGCGAGTTTCAACAAAATGTATAAAAAAGCGTGTTAACTGCTTGTCGCTGGCCACCGGTGGCTGTGGTTGGTGGCCCGTTTTGCGCCAAGCTCAAAGGTATACTTAGCTGCACCGCAGACTTAGCTGCACCGCAGTTGCCGCATTCTAATTTTTCTATGCGATCTCGCACATAGACATAGACACAGTTTGCACACAGACACAGATTGCATTTTCTGTTAGTACAATAATTTTAAGGTAACTAATATATAATTTTATATTTCGACAATGAAGTTTTATTATTCTAACCTAAATTAAGATAAAATAAAAACTCAACCCGTCCATACAAACTCTACAGCCTACCACGACACAATACACACACACCCACAACGCAACACTGACAATCACCTCAAAATACACACATCAAACCAACTTTTTGGAAATTCATTTTTATAATTTGATTTAGATTTATATATTATTTCCGGCATTTAGATACAGTTCAATTTGTTGTATTTATAAGGAACAATAAATAAACTTACCTATTAAACCTTAATTAGAGCCATGCTCATATTAGGTATAGTAAGTATTTACATCTTTGATCTAAGTATGTATTTTTTTGTAATGTATTTCAAGCAATGGGTTGATACTTACCTACATACTTACAATACGTTTTCAACGTTTAAGTATTACATTTCACTAAAGATAGGTACGATAATTTTAACGTATTTATTATTCTTAAGTAAATTAGAGCTCAACATTGTAAATTAGTAAAACAGTTGCATGCGACTGTACATCTTGACACTAAATAGACCAAGAGCAAGGTTTAATGGTTTCAAAGAAATTTAAGCCTCTCTAACTTAATAATTAAAAACATTTAACATGTATTTAATAGAGAATTTATCTCTCTCGGTCATTTCTAAGGACTTTAGACCGATAAAACTAGAAGTATATTACACTTACTAATAGAAATATTTTTTCTTGGCAATTTTTCGTGAACTCTTCGATCTAGCTCTTGGACTATACCTAAATAATTGAACTCATTATATCTTCTGAACTAGGACCCGATTAATTCTGTAACTTGGCGACTAATTTCGACTAATTAGCGAGTAAATATGGGAGAAAACAGATCTTCGCTAGGTGCCCTAGTTTTTGAGTTATTAATGTGGCTCTGCTGGGGTAGGCTGACTCCAGCAGGGCCAACAATAAGCCCTTATATCTTTTGAACCAGTGACCGACCAGTTCTGATATTTGGCGACTAATTTCGACTAATTAGCGAGTAAATATGGGAGAAAACAGATCTTCGCTAGGTGCCCTAGTTTTTGAGTTATTAATGTGGCTCTGCTGGGGTAGGCTGACTCCAGCAGGGCCAACAATAAGCCCTTATATCTTTTGAACCAGTGACCGACCAAATCTGATATTTGGCGACTAATTTCGACTAAATAGCGACTAAATTTTTGTGTTATCAAAATTAAAATCCCTGTTGGTGGCTCTGCCAGAGTCAGCCACATAGCAAGCCCCAATACATCTAAAGCTGATGTCAGACGTTTCATTCAAGCGAATGGTTCACTTGTGTGACTATTCACTCCTAGCCCAAGAGCCCGCGACGGCCAGACCTTCGTTATTTTATAAAAGCTGAAAATTTTTCTGTGCATGTCCCCTATACAGATAAGAACAACCAGCGACTATGGAGTTTGGGTTGTGGTTACTTCGGCAGGTAACAGGTATTAAAGGTGTATAAAATAGTACCTTAGTCAAAGTATAAAGCTCAATTCTTATATATTTTCTTCGGGATAACTTTATAAATCTGGTCATCCATTGCCGGACACTTATGACAGTTGCTACCCCCAGCCAGACACCCATAAACATGAATAAATTATACTTTCGTCATAGTATAAAAGCTAAATTTTATATATGTTACTTGGGGGCCTATAAAAAAATGTTACCTCGATAGCCGGACAGTTTTCATGGTTTTTACACCTTGCCAGACACATTGGAAGTCCGATGTACTTAGTTGCGAGCGCAAGTGCTTAGTCGATTGCGATTTTTTAAGATTTTAAATAAATAAATAATTTTAACGTTCATAGCCATGTTATAGTAAGTAAAAAATGTTATTTTATTATTGTCTAATACAAAAAAAAATACAATAAATCGTTTTTTAAATTTCATCACTGTCGTCGATATTTTCATTTTCATGGTCACTACTCCTCCAGTCGATGGCATCATCGTCGTCAATTTCGCCTTCTTTGTCTGGCCTCAAGTAACATATAAGGGTGTAAAAAACCTCATCTCTAAGCCGTCAACCAATCATTCTGTACATCAAAATAAGTAACTTTACGCAAAAATTATTGCTGGGAAACGACTTTTTGTTTTGGGGTGAAGAATCATGTTTTGTGGTAGAACTCAATGTATAACGCACTCAAAACATTGTGTTGATGGATGGATTGAATAGTACGGGGGACGTGGAGGTGTTTAAAGTAAAAATCTAACATTAAAAACTTGTATTTAAAAAAAAAACTTGTCAAAAAGTTGGAACTTTGACCCCCAATATCTCCGTACTAGAAGGTTTCCAGGTATGGTATAGAACAAAAAAAATATCGCAATGACGAGGAGAACAAGTGCCTTTCGGCTTCGTTAAGAGGTGTTTTACACCCTTTATATGTTGCTTGAGGCCTATACAAAATGTAAAGAAGAAAAAAAAAAAGACAAGGAATATAAAAATAGATATAAAAAAAGACAACAAGCGATATTGACGACGATGATGCCATCGACTGGAGGAGTAGTGACGATGAAAATGAAAATATCGGCGACAGTGATGAAATTTATAAAAACGTTTTTTTTTTTTGTATTTTACAATAATAAAATAACATTTTTTACTTTATATAACATGGCTATGAATGTTAAAATTATTTATTTATTTAAAATCTTAAAAAATCGCAATCGACTAAGCACTTGCGCTCGCAACTAAGTACATCGGACTTCCAATGTGTCTGGCAAGGTGTAAAAACCATGAAAACTGTCCGGCTATCGAGGTAACATTTTTTTATAGGCCCCCAAGTAACATATATAAAATTTAGCTTTTATACTATGACGAAAGTATACTTTATTCATGTTTATGGGTGTCTCGCTGGGGGTAGCAACTGTCATAAGTGTCCGGCAATGGATGACCAGATTTATAAAGTTATCCCGAAGAAAATATATAAGAATTGAGCTTTATACTTTAACGAAAGTAAGGTACTATTTTATACACCTTTAATACCTGTTACCTGCCGAAGTAACCACAACCCAAACTCCATAGTCGCTGGTTGTTCTTACCTGTATAGGGGACATGCACAGAAAAAATTTCAGCTTTTATAAAATAACGAAGGTCTGGCCGTCGCGGGCTCTTGCTCTATCCGAAATTAATCTGCTGTCGATCAATCGGTAGCCGAGTGCAAGATGCCGAATGCCGAAATGCAATGTCATTGATCAATTTTGATTCATCTTGTCACAAATAAAAGACAAACAGTAAACTAATTTGTGTGGCTGACTCTGGCAGAGCCACCATCAGGGATTTTAATTTTGATAACACAAAAATTTAGTCGCTAATTAGTCGAAATTAGTTGCCAAATATCAGATTTAGTCGATCACTGGTTCAAAAGATATAAGGGCTTATTGGTGGCCTTGCTGGAGAGAGCCTACCCCAGCAGGGCCACATTAATAACTCAAAAACTAGGGCACCTAGCGAAGATCTGTTTTCTCCCATATTTACTCGCTAATTAGTCGAAATTAGTCGCCAAATATCAGAACTGGTCGGTCACTGGTTCAAAAGATATAAAAGTTTATAGGTGGCCCTGCTGGAGAGAGCTTACCCCAGCAGGGCCACATTTATATCTCAAAAACTAGGGCACCTAGCGAAGGTCTGTTTTCTCCCATATTTACTCGCTAATTAGTCGAAATTAGTCGCCAAGTTACAGATTCAGTCGGTGTGTCATTAAAAAGATATTAAAGAATTCAATTTCCCCATACAGTGGTACAACCAAGTACAAAATACTTAAAGTAGTTTATAAACAGGTGTAACTATACGACGTCTGGAGGAATTCTATAACTTCAACCCACCAAAGGAAAGCAGTATTCATTACCTAAAAACAAGATCTACAATAAATATTATATGTAATTATTTAGGTATCGAACAAAATGTGTGCATTTAGTCGCTGGCAGATAGATCGCTGCGCTCCGTTACATTTACGGAGTAAGAAAGAGATAGATGCGCGTGTACAGACGAGCTACTTAGAACGAGTTGCCCGTGACGTACCTAAGTTAAAGTCGGCCAGTTTAAAGTGGAACTTAAAGAATAGTTAGGAACTCGAATGTTGTTATCTTTAGGTATTCCGCAAATACACACACACCCACAACGCAACACTGACAATCACCTCAAAATACACACATCAAACCAACTTTTTGGAAATTCATTTTTATAAAATAATAATCGAGCTTTATATACTTAGTATAATAATTTGATTTCATCATCATCATCATCATCATTTCAGCCGAAAGACGTCCACTGCTGGACATAGGCCTCCCCCAAGTGTCGCCACATTGACCGGTCCCGTGCGACTCGCATCCAGCGGATTCCTGCAACCTTCACCAGGTCATCGGTCCACCTAGTGGGAGGCCTTCCAACGCAACGTCTTCCGGTTCGCGGTCGCCACTCCAGAACTTTTCGGCCCCATCGGCCATCCGTTCTGCGAGCAATGTGCCCTGCCCACTGCCACTTAAGTTTGGCAATTCTTCGGGCTACGTCGGTAACCTTTGTTCTCTTGCGGATGTCTTCATTTCTGATTCGATCGCGCAAGGAAACTTCGAGCATAGCCCTCTCCATTGCCCTTTGGGTGACTTTAAGCTTTCTGATGAGGCCCATTGTGAGCGACCACGTTTCGGTCCCGTATGTAATCACTGGCAACACACACTGGTCATAGACTTTCGTCTTGAGACACTGCGGTAGGTTGGACGAGAAGATACCGCGCAATTTCCCGAACGCTGCCCAACCGAGTCGGATTCGACGATTGACCTCTTTCTCGAAGTTAGACCTACCTAACTGGACCGTTTGTCCCAGGTACACATAATCGTCTACAACTTCGAGAGTAGAGTCTCCGATCTTGATAGGAGTGGGTGTGACATGGGCATTCAACATGACCTTAGTCTTGTCCATGTTCATTTTTTAGACCCACTCTTCCGGAAGCTCTACTGAGGTTATCGAGCATTGTACTGAGGTCCTCCATGGTCTCAGGCATTACCACTATATCATCGGCAAACCGAAGGTGAGTGATGTACTCGCCATTGACGTTGATGCCTAGCCCTCTCCAGTCCAGAACCTTGAAGACATCCTCCAGTGCAGCGGTGAACAGTTTCGGAGATATGACGTCTCCCTGTCTCACACCTCGCTGCAGGAGGATAGGTTTCGAGGCTTGGTCCTGAAGTCGGACTGACATGGTGGCGTTTTTGTACAAACACTTCAACACCTCGATGTACCGATAATCGATTTGGCACCGTTGGAGAGACTGCAGTACCGCCCAGGTCTCGATCGAATCGAAGGCTTTCTCGTAGTCCACAAACGCTAAACAGAGAGGCAGGTTATACTCTTCGGTCTTCTGTATAACTTGCCGCAGCGTATGTATGTGGTCCACGGTGCTAAAGCCTTTTCGGAAACCGGCTTGTTCGAGTGGCTGGAAATCGTCAAACCTGCGCGCGAGACGATTCGTGATGACTCTAGAAAACAACTTGTAGACATGGCTTAGAAGTGAGATGGGCCTATAATTCTTCAGCCGGGCATTGTCACCCTTTTTGAAGAAGAGCACCACCACACCCCTGCACCATGCCTGTGGCGTTTTTCCCTCAAGTATGACGGAATTAAACAGCTTCTGAAGGGCCTTAAGTACCGGTTTTCCACCCGCCTTCAGGAGTTCGGCCGTAATTCCGTCATCACCCGGTGCCTTGTTGTTTTTGAGCTGCTTCAGAGCCATCCTAATCTCGTACAGGCTGACGTCCGGGATGTCTTCGGTATAGTGTCGGGTCAGTCTAGCTCTTGGGTCGTTGGCTAGATCTACGACGGGTTTACTGGTTGACGTGTACAACTGTCCATAGAAGCTCTCGATCTCCCTCAGAAGCTCCGGTTTGGCGGATAAGATCCTACCATCGTCGGTCTTCAGTTTCGTGAGCTGGCTCTGCCCAATAGCCAGATCCCTTGCAAATACCTTGGAGCCTTTATTCCGCTCAATCGCGTCTTTAATACGCTCGGTATTAAAGCGGCGGAGGTCGCTCTTCAAGGATTTAGAGATCCGTCTATTGAGCTGCCGGTATGTACACGCCTCGTCTGAAGACTGCAGGATCATCTCACGCCGCTCCTTCATGAGCTTGAGAGTGTGATCGGAGAGCCTCTTGTTCTGATCTGTACGACGCGCCTTGAAGAACTTAGACCCGGTCGTATGGACAGTTTCCACGAACCCATCGTTGTATTCGTCCACTGAGCTTCCTAGGCACTCGAAACGGTTCTGGAGTTCAAGCTGAAAGCTCTCGGGGTTTTGGATTTGGATCTGTGCTGGACGGAGCGTAGACTTCATCAGTCGATACCTTTCAAGCTTGATATTGATGTTCAATGTGCCTCTTACCATGCGGTGGTCGCTCCCGGTTTTCACCGAATTGATCACAGAGACATCATTGAACATTTGCTTTTTGGTTGACATGATGAAGTCGATCTCATTTCTAGTTGCACCATCGGGGCTCTGCCAGGTCCACTTCCTATGCTCACGCTTTCTGAAGAAGGAGTTCATCATATAGAGGCCCTCCTTCTCCATAAAACTAGCCAGTTGGTGACCCCGGCGATTCCGATGTCCAACTCCAAATTGCCCCACCTGCAGCTCATCCCCATCTCGTTTGCCCAGTTTCGCATTGAAGTCCCCCATGACAACTGTGAAGTGAGTTTTGGAACCATGCATGGCTTTAGATATATCCTCATACATGGTCTCCACTTCGTCGTCGGGGTGTGCCGAGGTCGGGGCGTAGACCTGTATGACCTTCAGCGAATATCTTGAGGATATTCTGAGTATAAGGTACGCCACCCTGGTCGACACACTCTCGATCTTCACCACGTTGTTCACAAGGGACTTGTGGACGATAAACCCAACACCACCCTGGGACTGCCGGTCACCCTCTTGGAAATAGAGCAGGTTGCCGGATTTCAGGATTATCGTGTCCTCCCCCTCTCTTCGGACTTCAGATAATCCCACAATACTCCATCGCAGCCTGCTCAATTCCTCTTCTAGTTCCACTATCTTCTCGTCGGTCCGGAGTGTGCGCGTGTTATATGTTGCCAGGTCCAGTCGTTGGTATTGGCAGCCGGATCCCTTCCGGAGATTCTTCGCACCCCTTGCCACGCCGTAGCCTCGACCGCTGCCGTAGTCAAGGATAGACGGGCTGCCGGGCACTAGGGGCCATTTGTTTGTTGCGCTATTCATGGGGGGGTTTTGCCATAATCGCCACGCTTGGCAAGCGGGTTGGCGATCGCAGTGAGTGCAGTTCTTACATAAGACACAGAGAGCGCTGCTGCCCATTCTCTGGTAAGTCCCTTAGTCGCCTCTTACGACACCCACGGGAAGATATGGGATGGTGTTATTCTTTACGTCCGACACCACACGGACACGGATAATTTGATTTAGATTTTTATATTATTTTCGGCATTTAGATACAGTTCAACATGTTGTATTTCTAAGGAACAATAAATAAACTTACCTATTAAACCTTAATTAGAGCCGTTATTAGGTATAGTAAGTATTATACCTAATAACGGTATATAGTATTATTGAAACTTACCTATTAAACCTTAATTAGAGCCGTTATTAGGTATAGTAAGTATTTACATCTTTGATTTAAGTTAAGTATGTATTTTTTTGTAGTGTATTTCAAGCAATGGGTTGATACTTACCTACATACTTACAATACGTTTTTAACGTTTAAGTATTACATTTTACTAAAGATACGATAATTTTAACGTAAGTATTTATTATTCTAACGTAAATTAGAGCTCAACATTGTAAATTAGTAAAACAGTTGCATGCGACTGTACATCTTGACACTAAATAGACCAAGAGCAAGGTTTAATGGTTTCAAAGAAGTTTAAGCCACTCTAACTTAATAATTAAAAACATTAAACATGTATTCAATAGAGAATTTATCTCTCTCGGTCACATCTAAGGACTTTAGACCGATAAAACTAGAAGTATATTACACATATTAATAGAAATATTTTTTTTTGGCAATTTTTCGTGAACTCTTCGATCTAGCTCTTGGACTATACCTTAATAATTGAACTCATTATATCTTCTGAACTAGGACCCGATTAAATCTGTAACTTGGCGACTAATTTCGACTAATTAGCGAGTAAATATGGGAGAAAACAGATCTTCGCTAGGTGCCCTAGTTTTTGAGATATAAATGTGGCCCTGCTGGGGTAAGCTCTCTCCAGCAGGGCCACCTATAAACCCTTATATCTTTTGAACCAGTGACCGACCAATTCTGATATTTGGCGACTAATTTCGACTAATTAGCGAGTAAATATGGGAGAAAACAGATCTTCGCTAGGTGCCCTAGTTTTTGAGTTATTAATGTGGCTCTGCTGGGGTAGGCTCTCTCCAGCAGGGCCACCAATAAGCCCTTATATCTTTTGAACCAGTGACCGACCAAATCTGATATTTGGCGACTAATTAGCGACTAAATTTTTGTGTTATCAAAATTAAAATCCCTGATGGTGGCTCTGCCAGAGTCAGCCACACAACTAATTTTATTTACTTTAGCTAGAGAGGCTCTAGGCTCTAATATTAAACGCAAAAGAGAAAAGAAGTGGGAGAAGGAAAGTATGTACAGAAAATTAAATAAAAAGATACAAAACATAAATAAATATTTAAACTTTACTTTCAAAAATCTACAATCAGCTGATCAGCGCTCTTCTATTGAGTTGATCAATGTGCGAAGCATCGAAAGGTATTAGATTGGTTATTTTGGGCACCTCTTGCAATGTCAGCTCTATTATACAATACAGCACCTGAAGACTATATTTTGCTTTTAGTAATGCCTGGAAATAGAGAAAAAAATATGTTATTGGATAGCTAAGATTGTCTGGCGATGGTTATAAGCAGTGATAGGAATAGGTAGTGCTAATTAGCCTAAACTTCGAAGAACAGAGACAAGAATCGGAGACTTCCTTAGACTATATTTTTTTCCGGGACATCACGTAAGTACATCAAAAATTAATGTTATTTGGAATAAGTAATTGGTCTATGTTTACCTAAAGTTTGCGACTAGACATAACATAACACAGTCGTTACAACCATCAAAATTTCTGAAAGTTTTCTTTTTAAGAACATTTTGGAAACGACTTCTTCATCATAAAACTATGATACGCTCTCTTAGGTACGCACTCTTAGAATTTACAAAAAAAAACTCGCCGTGGTCGCATAATAAAATATAGTCTAAGGAAGTCTCCGATTCTTTTCTCTGTTCTTCTTCGAAGTTTAGGCTAATAAGCACTACCTATTCCTATCACTGGTTATAAGTTGTCACCGCCACCTATGCCCCACCTGCAATACGCAGTAATTTTACCACTGACAAACAGAAACCATCATCTGCCTAGCATTTTCCTAACTATGTTGGGGTCGACACTGGCTTGACCACCATCAGGGATTTTAATTTTGATAACACAAAAACATAAGTCGAAATTTGTCTCCAAATATCAGAATTTGTCGGTCACTGGTTCAAAAGATTGGGTTTATAGGTGGCCGATCTAGGGAGTACCCAGCTTGGCCACATTTATATCTCAAAAACTAGGGCACCTAGCGAAGATCTGTTTTTTTCTTCCATTTTTTGTCGCCAACTCACAGATTTAATCGGGTTTTTGTTAAGAAGATATAATGAGCTCAATTAGTAAGATATAGACGATATAGTCCAAGAGCTAGATCGTAGAGTTCATAAGAGTTCATTCCATCTAGCTCTTGGACTATACCTTACTTATTGAACTCATTATATCTTCTAAACTAAGATCCAATTAAAATCTGAGACTTGGCGACTAATTCGCGACAAAATATGGGAGAAAACAGATCTTCGCTAGGTGCCCTAGTTTTTGAGATATAAATGTGGCCAAGCTGGGGAGACTCCCCAGATCAGTCATCTATAAAACCTTTTATCTTTTGAACCAGTGATCGATACATTCTGATATTTGGCGACAAATTTCGACAAATTTTTTGTGAACATCAGAATGACTGGCCAAAATGACCGATCAGCTTTAAAATATTACTAAAATCTAATACCTATTTGCCACTATTTGATACCTTTGTTCAAATAATTGGTACCCAATTAATAACTGAGAAAATTATTAAAAAATTGGGCAGTCATTCTGATGTCAGGATGACTGCCCCACATTTAGAATCTCCACGTAAGGACTCCAAAATTTCAATTCACCTTTACAAAAATTTAGTACCTATTAAATTTGATAACTAAACATTTTTTCTAGATTTTTAGGACAAAAAAAAACAATTTTTTTAGTGCTGTTGAGGTAGGAGTCCCTATGTGTCTGGAGTGAAAGACGGTATTATATACAAAAATATTTTCAACATTATTGGCGACTACCTACATGTATAACATTCTAAAATAAATTAAATCATATGTGGGTGAGTCGAAAAGAATTGAATTTCTCGCTCACGTATAAAAGCTTGCGCCGCGCCTGAGCCACCAGTATTCCACTAGAGGCCGGCGCGTGCGCATAATGTATGAGTGGATGTGTTGCAGCTACAGGACTCCCCCTCAAGCGAAGCGTACGGGCATCTTCACGAGTCTTCCGGATCTGGTTCTTCGCTCAACGTTCACTGATGGCTTAGTGTCTGTAGTTGCAGATGTTGTTGATGTGCTTGTAGTTATGTTTGTCGCACTGCGATGTTCGATATCTGTGTTGATTGTGTACGCCGGTTTTAGGCGGTCGATGGAGACGTTTGTTGTTCTTCCGGGCATCTGTATCTTGAAATACTTGGCGTTTCTTTCCAAGACAAGGTAAGGCCCTTCGTACGGTCGTTGAAGTGACTTGCGGCCGGCGTCTACTCGCAAAAACACAGAGTTGCAAGTTTGCAGATCTTTATGCACGAAAATACTGCGCTTGTTGCTATGCGGTACATATGTAGGCGTAAGTTG
Organism: Xestia xanthographa; assembly: GCA_905147715.2. NCBI lineage: Eukaryota > Metazoa > Arthropoda > Insecta > Lepidoptera > Noctuidae > Xestia > Xestia xanthographa. The sequence continues at coordinate 4,904,013 of LR990660.1, read as the reverse complement.
AGTGATAATGCGATGTAATTGTTCCACGTAGTCGTGACTCAACTTTCTGTTGCTCGCAGATGGTGATAAAAAGTCGCCGGGCAGACGTAATGGTTGTCCGTATGTTAGTTGCGCCGGGCTAGTTTCGGTATCGGTCCGGGCAACAGCCCGTAGTCCCATGAGCACTGTTGGTAGTTCATTCAGCCACTTGTTGTTGTCCGTGAGTCTTGACATGAGTGCAGCTTTAAGTGATCGATGCCAACGTTCGACGATACCGTTACTCTGCGGGTGGTAGGCAGTAGTACGGGTTTTCTCTGCGCCCAATAGTTTGGTGAGTTCGTGAAACAGCTGACTTTCAAACTGTCGCCCTTGATCCGTCGTGATGGTGGTTGGACAACCGAAACGGCATATCCATGTTTCATAGACGTTATTTGCTACCGTTTCTGACGTCATGTCTTGCATAGGAATCGCTTCGGGCCATCGTGTATTTCGATCGATGATTGTTAGCAGGTACCGGTGTCCGTGTGCTGACGTAGGTAGCGGACCAACGATATCTACATGTATATGTTGGAACCGGTCGCTGATCGGGAACGTTTCGATGTCGCTGCGTGTGTGACGATGTACTTTGGATTGTTGACACGCTGTGCATTGTCTTGCCCAATTGCCAATATCGACATTCATTGATGGCCAGAAATATCGATCTTGAATCATTTTCCGTGTCGTTCTGATGCCGGGATGACTTATGTTGTGCACGGCCTTGAAAGCGATGCAACGATAGTCGTTGGGCAAATACGGTCGTAAGGTCGCTGTTGATGCTTCGCAGTATATTGGCTTGATTGTTCCGGGAACCGTGATTTTCTTCAGTTGAATGTTGGTTTGTTTGGTGAGTGATTGTATCGTGTCGTCTCGCTCTTGCGCTACTGCTAGCTGTGTGTAGTCGATTGGAGTTGGTACGTCGATTGTCTCGACGCGCGATAGGGCATCTGCTACCACGTTGTTTGCTCCGCTAATATGACGAATATCTGTTGTAAACTCGCTGATAAACAGTAGTTGCCGTGTTCGCCGCTGCGTGTCGCTAGCTGACGGCGGTTTGTGAATGGCGTATGTAAGCGGCTTGTGATCGGTGTAGATTATGAGTTCACGTCCTTCGTATATCTTCCGGAAATATTTCACAGCCATGTAGATTGCCAACAACTCTGTCAAACGTGCTATATAACTGTTGCGTAGCAGAAAACTTCTTTGAAAAGTAGCCGAGAGGTATCCATTTGTTGTTGGTCCGTTGCTGTATAACAGCGCCAGCGCAGGTGTTAGATGCGTCGCACATTAGCGATAGTGCGTTCTTCGTGGATGGTGATGGATGAGCAAGCATAGTGGCGTTCTGTATGCTCACTTTGCATGCTTCAAAGGCTTCTTCAGCTTCTTTTGTCCAGCTGATCTTGGTTTTGTCCCTTTTTTTTGAGTTGTGAAGGAATGCATTCAGCGGTGCTTGAATACTTGCAGCGTTTGGTAAACTGTCACGATAAAAATTCAATATGCCTAGGAATCGTCGTAACGCTTGAATGTTGTCTGGCTTTGGGTAATCGGTGATAGCCTTGATTTTCTCAAGTGGTGGTTTGATTCCTTCTTCTGACACATCATAACCGAGGAACTTAACAGTCTGCTTGCCAAAGACGCACTTCGACGGGTTTATGGTAATCCCGTAATCGTCTAATCTTTGTAGGACAGCACGTAGATCATCATAGTGTTTCTCCTTATCTTCTGAAGCAACGATGACGTCATCGATGAATTGAAAAGTGTTGTCGCATTCGTTGAGCACTTGATGGATGAACCGCTGAAATGTTTGTCCAGCGTTCATCAGTCCGGGGCACATGCGAGGGAATTCATATAACCCAAACGGTGTTGTGATTGCGGTCTTCTCAATATCGGGTCCATACACGGGCAATTGCTGATATGCACGGCAGAGGTCCAATGTGGTGAATATCTTTTTTCCGTGGAGTAGATATGTAAAATCTTTAAGTCGTGGAACTGGGTAGCGGTCGGGTTTCGTAACCGCGTTTAGTCTTCTATAATCGCCACATACGCGTATGTCACCATTTTTCTTGGGAACTACATGTAGCGGGCTTGACCACGGGCTCTTGCTTGGTCGGCACAGACCCTGTTGCATCATGGTCTCAAATTCTTTCTTCACAGCTGAGTAGAGGTGCGGTGCTAATGGACGAGTCTTGCAATACAATGGCGGCCCGGTGGTTTCAATATGATGTTCGACACGATGCTTTGGTGTTTATCTCATTGATGACGGTCGAGCGATGTTGGGAAATTCAGCTAGAAGCTGGTGATACGGTTGTTCAATGTCTATGCTTCGTACCGTTGGCTCGCTGGAGTATGACACTGGTGCCTTGACGAATAAGTTCGTGACTTTATCGATGAGTCGTTCGCCGGCGATGTCGACCAATAAGCGATGGTGCCTCAGGAAATCAGCGCCGATGATTGGTTTGCTGACTGCTGCGATTACAAACTTCCAGCGATATGGTCTTCGTAGTTTGAGGTCCAATTCTAGCGTCTTCTCACCGTATGTCGCAATAGTGGTATTGTTGGCCGCGTATAGACAAAAGTTTGTAGGTGTTGCTTCCATACCGGCTTTCCTCGGTATAACAGAAATGTTGGCTCCAGTGTCGATCAGGAACGACAGGCGTGAGTTCCTGTCGGTGATGAATAGGCGGTGTGAAAGTGTTTTCGCGCCGGTTGCCGCCTCAGCCAACGCAGGTCCTAGTTTTCCGAGGTCGTCTTTGGGTCTTCAAAACTGCATGGACGTGTGCACCGTTGAGCTTGTTTCCCGAACTTCCGATGATAGTAACAGATCCTATCATTTCGAAATGATGAATCACTGCGGTTGGAGCGGGATCTGGATGGTGTTCTTGATCTAGAGCGATATCTTCGAAATGGTCGTCTTTGCCGATACGATGATTGTGTTGCCTTCAGTTCGGCGATCTCACGAGTCAACAAGTCAATCCTCTCATTCAGTTTCTCTGTAGGGGTCATCTCGTGCGTTGTTGCTTGGCTTGTGGAGGCGGAGACAGCAGCGATAGTCTGTGGTTGTGAATGTTCTAATATCTTATCAGCCATTTGCGCGAGTTCGTCGATGTCTGACTTCTTGGCGATGTTGTCGCTGACTGCAAGGACAGCGCGGACTGACTGTGGCAGGTGGTTCGTCCACATGATACGTAGCGCCGAGTCGGATATGTTGTCACCAGCGAGGTTCTTCATTCGGCGCAGTAATTGTGATGGCTTCATATCCCCTAGTTCCATTTCAGACAACAACCGCTGGACCTGTCTTTGTTCAGATTCTTCGTAAACCTGCAGTAATCGTTTCTTCAACGTTTCATATTTGTCAGTTTCTGGTGGGTGGAGGATAATGTCGGCTATCTCGTCGATATCTTGACGTTCCAGCTGGCCGATGACGAGCTCGTACATTGCCTTGTCCCCTTTCTTGTGTGAGGAAACGATGGCTTCGAACTGCGCGAACCATAAACGCAGTCTCTCGCGCCAGACCGGTGGAATGCGAAGAGTAGCAGAAACACCGGACACTTCTTGCTCATCTTTCATCAAATCCGCGTTGGAAGTACTCATTGTAGCTTTCTATCACGTCGGGGTCACCACTGTTGAGGTAGGAGTCCCTATGTGTCTGGAGTGAAAGACGGTTCAGATGCGAATGCCTTTACTGCTTAACGTAACCTATTATATACAAAAATATTTTCAACATTATTGGCGACTACCTACATGTATAACATTCTAAAATAAATTAAATCATATGTGGGTGAGTCGAAAAGAATTGAATTTCTCGCTCACGTATAAAAGCTTGCGCCGCGCCTGAGCCACCAGTATTCCACTAGAGGCCGGCGCGTGCGCATGATGTATGAGTGGATGTGTTGCAGCTACAGTGCAACTATTGATGACAACGATATTTAAAAAAAAATAGTTCTACACACAATGTTAGTTTACCTGTATCTTGCAGTCGGAAATTGTTATTGATTAGTGGTTTATTATTAATAATCGTGAAATTGAACTTAATTGCAAAGAATTGAAACCGTTGAACGTTTGAACCGTTGAACCGTTGAGTTTCATCTCTAATAAAATCTTTATTCTTTGAACTAAAAATCTAGACAAAATATATGTTTAGGTATCAAATAGGTACAAAATTTTTGTAAAGGTGAATTGAAATTTTGGAGCCCTTCCGTGGGGATTCTAAATGTGGGGCAGTCATCCTGAGATCAGAATGACTGCCCAATTTTTAAATTAATTTTCTCAGTTATTAATTGGGTACCAATTATTTAAACAATGGTATCAAATAGTGACAAATAGGTATTAGATTTTAGTAATATTTTTAAGCTGATCGGTGGTTTTGACCAGTCATTCTGATGTTCACAGTTTTTTGTGATATCAAAATTAAAATCCCTGATGGTGGCCAAGCCAGTGTCAGTCACACTATTATTTAGCCACGAGCTCCTCCAACAACAACAAAGCAGAATCCATAATTTAACGCAAATAAAGATCATTGTGATTTTGACTCCAAAATTAGAGACAAAATAACTAAAAGGCAACAAAGATGCGTTGCTATTACAGAGACAGCTGAAATAGTTCCATGTCGGCAAATGGCAAACTAAAAACCGACACATAGCAGATTAGCAGTAATACTAGTACTTGTGGCAAGGGTTAGTTCTATTATCCAGAAAAGCTCATCCAATGAAGTTTGAAAAAAAAAATACTTCGTCTCTGTCTCGGGGATCATTATTATGTAAAACTTGTGTTGTGAATATTTTCCGAAGCTCCATAGAAATAAATCCACTTACTGTAATAGCCTTTTCTTTCAGCTCCGGTTTCGTCGCCATCTGCCTTTTGATCGCGTTCATCTCTTGAGGCGAATAACCAACCAGTTTAGACAGCACTTCACTTGTAAACTCTACATCTAGATTCCCTGTCCCATCCACTATGGTACATTTTAAGCTCCAGCCCTCCTTGCTAACAGACAGTTTCGATAACAAACTCATCACTTGGCCTTTCACTTTGAAAACTTTTCCAACTTTATCACTCTCATTCATATCCTTAATCTGTTTTATGTACACGAAAGGCTCCGAAGACACGGTATTTGGACCTGTATTTTGAGGAGTTTTAACGTCATTATTGCCTGCGTCTATCTGAGATTCTAGCTCTCGCAAATAATCTTCGTCTTCGGCTAAAAATATGTCGTTTTCATCTGGATATTCGTCGTTGTTGATTGTAGTTTTAAGTTTCTTTTCTGGATTTGTATTGTCAGTAACAAGTTGTCTTTTCCCTGGATTATTATCAATGAATTGTTCTTCTAGGGCAGCAAGTTGGTCCACGTCTATTTCGTCGTCGGCAAAGTTTGTAGGTTGGTCATCAAGACTTGGCTGTTGGCGGGTTTGATCAAATGTTGGAGGTTGGACGTATGTGGCCGGCATTTGTGTGTGTGGTGTTGGTATGTTTGTGTTTCTTGGCACACTAATTGTTGTGTTGGGATCTGGTTCTGAAAATTATAAACATGATGATGAAAGGAAATGTATGAATAAAAGGATTGGGGCGATATTATAATGTCTTAGTAGTTGTTAGGCAGTGGCCTGAGGGGCCAATGGTCGAAGGGCCAAATAAAGGTCCTGAAGTGAAGACCGTGTATCGGCAAGCGAGGTGTGTGACGCTACGCTAAAAATGGGAGATATACCGATTAGCTTATAAAGGTGGTTGGGTGGTGACTAGATATGCAGGCCAGGGTGTCGTGGCGCAGTTTGTGAGGCGTATGTCCACCAGACGACATCAATAAGCTAAGAGCTAATACCCGGCACTTAGTTGTCAGCAATGTGTGTCAGTGGGTTCCATGCCTCTACACTCATAAAGAGGAAAGATTTGTATTTTTGTGTGTATGTTTGTGGTGAATAAACTCAAAAACTACAGCGCCGATTTCAAAAAATCTTTCACCATTAGAAAGCTACATTCGCCTTGAGTAACATAGGCTATATTTTATCCCCGTACTCCCACGGGAACGAGAACTACGCGGGTGAAACCGCGAGACGTCCGCTAGTGTCAGATATGTCGAAAACGGCCCGAGGAATCCTCATCAAGATCGCCCTTTGTTTCAGATAACCAAAACGAATAAGAAGAATACATTTACCTCGTGTCATAGGTAATCCTAATTTAGTAGACAGTTGTCCGGCCAAAGAGTTGGAGATGGCTATCTCCTGAACTTCTCCTCCCAGCAGTTCTATGGCACTTTCTGTGAGGAGCAGCTGGCCCCTTCTGCAATCAACTGGACCTGAAGAATGAAGATAAAAAAGTAACGTTACTAACAAACCCTCTTCAGTATAGCATAGCATTTTCCCAACTTTTTTCAGTCGACTTCCAGTCTAACAGGACACAGCCGAGTGACAGCCTATCTGTCAATACCCCGATATTTTATAATGCGTATTTTGCGTCCCGTAAGCCATTCGTAGATCTTTGACAGTTTTTAAGGGTAATTTATTTCCCGTACGCAAAATAAGTGCATTGGACGTGGAGTTGCGGACACCTAGCTTCATATACTATGCAGCCGGGAGCATCTGCTTATCCAGTTTTCGACTTTCCTCTCAAATAAATTACGAATAGGTACAAATTATATTTGCTGGACAAGGCTCTTTTCATGCTCACGAAGAGTAGCCTTTTAGCAGTAGACTTATAACATTCATCTTACGCAAAGCCGCTACTTGTTTGGCCGTGAAAATAGCGCAATTTTGTTGTGTGAAAGAAGAGTGTCTCAATAAAAAAACTTACCCTTTATAAGAACTTTGCATCCTGGTGTGATATCACAGCTCAAGTTCCTCATAGGTTTGTATTCTAATGCAGCTATCTCTTGTACACCGTCTGTTAAGTACACCTTTAGCATTCTGGAAATAAATCAATTGAATATGACTAACTTTTGCAATCAATTAGTTGGTCAAAGCAGTCATTAGTGGGATGACTGGTGGGGCAGAGTGGAACGACCTTTATACTATGCCTATGGTATCGAGTTTGTCCACTATTGGACAAAGACAAGCCTCATGGATTTCCACAAATATTGGGTCTGGGGCAATAATTCTCACTTCATGCAGCTGCATGCTTCTTCTTCTTCTAGCAAGCATCATCATGTCAATATTTCTTGGTTCTCTAGAGTTTGGCCATCTGTTCTGATATTCCTTCCCATTTATTAGAGAACGCTGCTGTTGCGCGCAACCTTCGTTTGCGTGAAGTTGTTATCAAAAAAATACTTCTCTTTTTGAATTGGATTTTGTTACCAATTTAAAGGGTTTTAATTTTTTTTGAAAATTTAAAATAAAAGTACCCTAAGTTACTCTTTATAACATCAGCTATGTGCCAGTAATAGTCCCATCAAGTCCAGCCGTTTCCGAGATTAGCCGGAACAAACAAACAGACAGAGAGATAAATTAAAAAAAAAAACAATATTTTTGTTATAAATGCAGTATATTTATATAACGAAATTAAAAGGAAAACTATCACAGCTAAGGATTTACAAGTTTATGAGTAATAATAATAATAATAATAATAATTTATTTATTTCGAGCAACAAGACTCATAGTGTTAGTAACAATATACTTACAAACTATGTTAGTAATACATTTACAAACAAAATAAAACAGATTGTGACATCATTGCTGCAAGGTGACAGGCGCAGCTGAAACCTTACAGCAGTGGTTCACAAACACACAATCATGCCTACTCGCAATCATAGACAGGATGCTGTTGGCGCTGCCCCGCACCCTACGGACCAGGGATGCGCACCGTTTCCGCATCACCGTGTAGAAACAGTCTACGTGAGCTTCAGCAAACATCCCCGATGCGCTGCAGTATCGAGGCAACCCCATCAACACCCTGAATGCGTTATTGTATTGGACGCGAAGGGCGCTGTATGATTTTTGAGTATAATGACCCCACAGACTGCAAGTGTAGAAAGACGTGCAGTAAGCACTAAATATAGTGCGCTTGACCTCTTTAGAGGCACGCCTGAATCTGCAGGCAATCATGTTTGCTCTCACACACAGCGCCCTCCGCTCCCTATCAATATCCTCATCATCTTTGAGGCCAGTGGTCAATAAGTGACCCAGATATTTAAATTGGTCTACCCTTACAAGGGGTGTAATAGTCGACCAACTTATAAAATGCACTTTTTTTTTTTATATAACCATAACACTACAGAGACATAAAAAGGCAAGCTGGAAAGACACCCCAACAAATTGGCGGCTAATCTAACAACCAGAAGCTAAAAAAAACGGTTAAAGCGGAAAGACATATTGACCATATAATCCACTTCTATGGTCTACTGATGAGGAAATGACCTCACTGGAGGACACACTCAAACTGCCACATCCTACAACTCATCTGCTTATTGCATAGCTGATTGCAGAAAATATAAAAAAAAAATGTACTTGGATAATATATTTTCCTAAACATAATGTATAGGAGCACAGGTTTTTCAACTGGAAATGTAACTTTGTTTTTTATTATTACAATAAAAATGATTGTTCAGAGGCAAATCCGCATATTTCGACGGGCAACTATGGAACCCTACATTGTGCCATAGGCATGCGAAATGTAGCTCACTGAAAAGAAAAGAGAGATAGCTGTATCACTCTTTTAGCTCTTTAGCTCACCGAATAACTCTTTTAACTCTTGAGCTCAATTGATTAACTTGCGAGCTACAGATCAAATTGAGCCGCGCAGCGCGCTACTCTAAGCAAGTCAAACGAGACAACTAGCTCAGTGGCTCTATAAAATCTTTGAAGTTCTTTAGTTCATTTAACTTAGTTGCGAGCTATAGATTAGATAAAATTAGATTCATTGGTTTGTTTTGTTTACAAAATTACAAACTATTATTCCCTAAGGATTTTCTTACTTTTGTAAAAGTGCTAAAGCATTTTTTCTTTTAAAACAACGACGATAAGAGTTATTTTACTATGACGTATTGAGCCGTAACTCGCAAAGCCACAGAGTATAGAGTCAATGAGCCGTTGAGCTAAATGAACTAGTGAGCTATTCCGTGAACGACTGAGCGACTGAGAGCTAGATTGTAATTAAAGAGCTAGTTCAATTTTATCTCTCATTCGCGAGCTACCCATGTCTATTGTGCCAGCGTGGCCCGTGACGCACTTGGCCGGTCATTATAAAATTGATTGAGCCCAGTATAAACAAAGCTTCTAAAGAACCACAAGGCAAGGCTCCAAGACTGCGGTGTTCATTAGGATGAGTCTATTTCTCTAAATAAAAAAAAATAAAAAAATAAAATAAAAAGTGAAAAAAAAAATTAAACGAATGAATTGTATTATTTCTTTCTTTCTTTAAATTCTTTCGCCAGCAATGGGGCTAGTATAATCTAAGGATAATTTGTACCTGTGACTAGGCACCTTATCTTCATAATTAGTTGTTGCCTCGACATTCTCCATATTAACCTTCTGCAACTTCAAGTACTGCTGATAAGCTGGAGTGCCTGAAAACCACAAAATAACTTAAGGTAAAGTATAAGTAATTTTTATCAGATCTACATTGCAATATACTTCTGCACAGACTTAAAAATAATTATGAAAAAAATGAATTAGAGAAAGCCAAAAATAACCCTAAAAAGACCTGGAAAGTAATTAACAATATAATTAATAAACAAACATCCAAACCTCCCCCTAGGGAGTTGTTGTCTGTATCCAATCTAGACAACAAGGCTTCATTAAATGAAGTCAATAGCTATTTTGGAAATATTGGCAAGGAACTCGCGGCTAGGCATGCAAATTCTGGAACGAAACATCATCATGATAATGCAGAAGTTGAAAGTATTATTATGGGTCTTCGTACTGATTCAGCCCCGGGATGGGATGGAATCAGTTCTAAGCTTCTGAAATTGAGCAGACAAACTCTTGTGCCCCTCGTTACTCACATATGTGATGTTTGTTTCTCTCAAGGTGAATTCCCGAGAGTTTTAAAGAGAGCGGTCGTACATCCTATCCACAAGGGAGGGGACAGAGGCAGTGTCAATAATTATAGGCCGATTTCGGTCCTGCCGGCATTATCAAAGGTTCTTGAAAAGGTCCTCAACAACCGTCTTGTGTCTTTCTTAGAGAATAATAACATCCTTTCCAACAATCAATTTGGTTTTTGCAGAGGGAAGTCCTGTGAAGACGCTTTTGCGACCCTGATTGACGATGTTGTTGAGATACTGGATAAAAAGTCTAAAGTGTCTAGGCTTATTTTTGGACCTTTCTAAGGCATTTGACACTGTCTCTGTTCCTATTCTTCTAAAAAAAATGGAAAAATTAGGTGTTAGAGGTCCTGCACTCGCAGTCTTCGCGAAATACCTATCCGAGCGAACGCAGTGCGTTAAAATCGACAGATATGTTAGTGACGAGTGTACATTGTCCTTCGGTGTGCCTCAAGGCTCCATCCTGGGGCCTACACTTTTTCTAATGTATGTGAATGGCCTATGCGATTTAGCACTCCCATATTGTTCCATTTATTCTTACGCGGATGATACAGCCCTTCTGGTGCATGCCGAAAATTGGGAAGAAGCCAGGAGGAGAGCTGAAGCTGTCCTTAGGATTGTTATGTCTTGGCTAGCGGCGAATAGTCTGACCCTAAATGTTGAAAAAACAAAATTTATCACTTTTTCATTAAAAACCTCCTCACAGCCAGACAATTCATTTACAGTAAAGGCTCATACTTGCGATGCACTCCCAAACCAATGTGCGTGTCTTCCCCTAACGAGAGCCACCAGTATAAGATACTTGGGCGTACTTATAGACAATCTCGTTTCGTGGAATGCCCAGGTTAGGATGTTGTCTGGCAGAGTTAGAAAACTAATTACCGTGTTTAAAAGTCTGCGATATAGTGCTAATACGGATACTTTGCGTATGGTTTATTTTTCTCTTTGCCAGTCAATATTAACTTTTGGCATTACGGTCTGGGGTGGTGCTCCGAAAACAACCATGATACAACTGGAAAGGGCACAGAGGGCTGTCCTCAAGGTCATGACTTTCAAACACTACCGGCATAGTACCGCACAACTCTACAAGGAATGTAAGGTCCTGACCGTGAGACAGCTCTTTGTGCTGAACTGTACGTTGCGTAAACATACCGGCCTGCGGTTGGATCCTGCTCGTCCGGCAAGGCGTCGGACTGCTAACGTTTGTCCCTCCGTAAGACATAGAACCACGCTTGCTCAGCGTCATTACGCGGTACTTGGTGGTCGTATATACAACTTTGTCAACAAACAGTGCAACATTTGTAAATATAATAAGTATGACTGCAAGGCTCTAGTCACTAAATGGATCAGCACTCTTTGTTATGATGAGGTTGAAAGCATTCTGAATTCTAATTCTAATACATGACTTTATATTACCCTCCCCTCTTCCCAAACCTTCCTCCATCCCACATATCCTCATACTCACACACACACACACACACATTCCAACACACAACATAAACACAATACAATTATGGTTTGCCTTTTAATTTAATTAATTAATTATTACTTAGTTGTTTATTTTTTCTTTTTATACCATATTATTATGTCTTTGTTTCCCGTTGACGTGTATCAAACTCCGAATTTTGATGTATTTACTGTCCTAGTGAACTAAGAGAGCCCTGACACTCATAACACAAGTTCAATCTTAGCTTGGGTGTCAGAGGTGTACACACATCAACACGGTCTAGGGATATTTTTAAAAAAGCGAATTACTATCAATGTGTTAATTATTTATATGACATGTATATATTTAAAAGATACGTTATTTAATATTCTACCATTTTTAATAATGGTTAAGGTATAGATTAAAATTTCAGGATTTTATGGAAAAAAAATGAAGCATAGACGGAAACCGTATATGAATGAACTTTTAATTTGTGAGTAAAAACTGAAAAAAATAGAAAAATCATTTAATTTGTGTTTATAAACTTGAAGTTAGTAGGCTGAGAAAACGCCCATGATGTTCATAACACATCGGCAACGATTCGGCATGCTCAGAACAAGGTTGTCAATGTCTTGCTGCGGAATATTGTCCTATGTCCTTCTGAGTTGCGCAAAAAGTTGATCTTCTGTAGCCAGATTTTCAGGAACTTCCTTCAGAGCTCTTCTTTGCAGCATATCCCACGCATGCTCAATGGGATTTAGATCTGGCGATTGAGCAGGCCAGTCTAAGGCCCTAACATTATGTGTATGTAACCAAGCTGCTACCGTTCTCGCCGTGTGTGCCCGGGCATTGTCGTGCATGAGCAGGAAATCTTGCCCCATTTGTGTTCTGTGGGGCAAGATTACGGGCCCCAGCACCTGTTGGACGTATCGTTCTGCCGTCATATTGCCCCGCACCCAAACGAGATCCGTCCGTCCTCCAAGACGAATTCCTGCCCAAACCATAATTGTTCCTCCTTGGTATGGGTGAACTTCCTGAGGGTTCTGGAGACGGCTCCATCGTCCAGGAACTCGCCAAACACGCGTCCTTCGTGAATCTGGATGGAAGCCGAACCTGGATTCATCCGTGAACAGCACATTGGACCATTGGTCACGGCCCCAGTCCACGTGGTTCCGAACCCATTCTAATAGTCGTCCACGATTGCCTCTCCGTAAAGGTGGGACCCGGAGTGGTCTACGAGAGCGTAGATCGCTTTCATGCAGTCGCCTTCTTACAGTTTGGTCACTCACAAGCACTTGGTGTTCCACTCGCAGCCTTTGGACCAATTGAGTCGCCGTTGCATTTGGTTGTGCTCGCGCAGTAATTTGCAAAAATCGGTCTTGTCTGGGGGTAGTTATGCGACTTGGCCCCCGGTGCCTCTCCGCTACTTCACCTGTGGCACGATAGCGTGTCCACAATCTTGAAATTACATTTTGATGGGTCCCTATGGCCTCAGCAACATTACGCTGAACAGATCCAGCTTCCAGCATTCCCACAGCTCGTAACATCTCCGCCCTCGTCAAATGTCGGCGTTGCATGGCTACAATACCTCAATTTTAACTTTATCTTTCGTTTAAAAATGAAAAAAAACTGTAACTAAACGTAATTCGTATTGTTTTCTAAATTTCGCACAAATGAAAATTCCCTCTCCTATACATCAAGACATTTTTATGCCACCGAAACAAAAGAATTATCAAAAATTTGAATTTGGAATTAGTCTGAGATAAATTACAAACAAATCGGTGTATAAAAGATTCCAATGCGGCCAGTACTTTTCGAGTTATTTAATTGAGTATGAAATATCCCTAGACCGTGTTGATGTGTGTATATGTCTGTGTTAAGGTTGATCTGCGCAACATATTTTCCATACAAATTTCGGGGGGCTATTACTCCACTGTTTGTCATGGTACAACTAAAGTTAAACATGGTATCGTTTTGTCTCATTATTAATTGTGTCTGTACGGAAACAGAATAGTAAAATAAAAAGCCATTCAAAAGTTACGAGCTACCAAAGATTCATTTTTATTGCCAATTTTAACGTAACTTTGGGCGTAAATTAGTAATAAAAGAAGTGTCAAATTTCCAAAACAAAGTCGGTACCGACACAGCACAATTATCGAAGAATTCAATAAATTTTACTTGTAATTGATTTATGCAGTGGTTTTTTCATAAAACCCGATTTTCCAAAGGCCTTTTCGTATTTTTTTACGCGCGCCTTTTACTAGACTTATCGTGCATCTCACTGAACAATGTTTCCCCCGCTGCGGTGCGCGGTGCGGGAGGACGACGACGACGTTCACGCACACATTAACAATATGTCATACGCGCGTAGGGTGGTGGTACCAATTATCGACCGTGTCAACTTTTTTTGAACTTTGACTACTTGTAATTTTTAAGTGCTTTTGATTTCTTGCAAAAAAAAAAAATCGTGGATTTGGGGTGCCATATTGTAGACTTCGAATTTTTTTTCTTCTAATACCATCGAGTGGGGTATCAAAATGAAGGGTTTTAAAAGATGATTACAAAAATGTATTCAACGTTTGAATGTAATTCGAAATGACAGATAGTATAAAAGAATAAATAAATTTCAAATGTTTCTCATCATGAAGATTTTAAAATGAAATGTATTTATGGTATGGGAGGTTATGTGTATGGATATAGAGTCGTTTTTGCATGAAAAGTATTATGATTTTAGGGCAAATTTTATAGTTATGTTACTTTTTCTAGAAAAGGCCGATTTTAGGAGGAGGCTAATACTAGGAGACTCCACCCTATTCCAGTTATATTCGAAATTTCGAATCTGTTTCTAAAGCCTATGTCATTCGTGTGACGTTTGACGTATAACTGTTTGGACTCCGGATTTTTGATAAAAAAAATAATTTTTGGTTTGAGTGGACGCTCTGCTAGTGATATTGTGTTGGTTCATTGAAGAACAGGTGTGAATAACTACAAATTAACAATGGGTAAGTCATATAATTTGTTGCACCTAATCTATTTAGTGTTCTTACACACGAGCGACACGCGGCATCGACATCAGAGGCACGTGTCGATGGTGACTTCAACCATTAGTGCTATTCTCTACACGTAGCGTCGCAGGCTTACTTTACCCATGGTGGCCGGCGGCGCGGCTTTGTGTATAGGCAGTAGGGTGCCCCCCTATGTAAGCAAGACAATCGATCTAAGCGCGGTCCAATGCGCTAGTGACTTTTATTTTGTATGCTTATGTAAATGGGGAGAGGCCTTTGCCCAACAGTGGGATGACGCAGGCTAACAGTATCGGTATCAGTATGTAAATGGAAATGGTTGCGCAAATAGTAGGTGCCTCATCATCAGCCTATTAATGTTCCCACTGCTGGGACACAGGCCTCCTCTCTAAGAGGCAAAGGAGGTAATGGGCTATAATCCACCACGCGGGCCAGTGCGGGTTAGTAGATGTCACATGTCTTCGAATTTTTGGTTGTAGGACATTCCGGTTTCCTCACGATGTTTTCCTTCACCGCTTTGAGAGCAGTGGTGTTGAAATAAATTATACAAAGTAAAGCGCCTGTCTGGGTTCGAACCCATGACTTACTGTTCGTAAGTCGGGGCCGCCACCACTGGGCCACCGCTCGCTGCTCTTGGTGCCTATACATATATAAAAGCAACCTCTGGCACTTCCGGCACGGTAAAAACTTATGAAATCTGTACCGGGGGTCTAAAATGCCGCTTTAGCAGAATCGTTTTGTAAATCACGTTAAAAATTTAAAATTCTTAAAATGGACTTTATAGTTATTGACATAAAGTCCATTTTAAGAATTTAATTTTTTTAACGTGATTCATGCTAAGATTCTGCGTAGATTCTGCTATAGCGGCTATTTTAGACCCGCTGTGCTGTGTATATCGTTGACCCGAAAAAAAATAGCTTTTGATTTTTATGTGCGGAGTTTCGCTAACTCATTTAATTTGACCCTGTGTAATCCATTTTTTTTTTAGATCAACACAAGATTTCGGGCAAGATACCTGTGCAGCAGAAGCACATGAAGCAATGTCTGCACAATGTGAATAGATTAGTTCCGATATTCCTCATGTACTGACCAAACCTTACACTCCATTTAACAAAAAAAAAAACGTCTCGTGAAATGGTGCATTTTATGCACTTGATGTACAATCTATTATTTCACTTCTCATGCTCTAAAAGTACGCCAATATAGCCCTACGAAGCGGGACTGTTGGAGGTTGATACCTTCATGGTATATAATCTGTCACATAGTGACTTTGTTTGTAGGCATGACAACAGTTCTCAATAAAATGTCTGAAAACTAAAACGTGTTTTCTGTGAATAATAATTTATGCTATCGCTAGTCATCTTTAGTCCATCAGGGACTAAAGTAACCTTTTTAGTCTCTAGAAAGTAAAAGTTTTTTTTTTTAATTTCTTTCATGTGACATAGACAAACTCCAAAGGGTAAAAACAGTACCCTATGATTACTAAGACTCCGCTGCCTATCCGTCTGTCTGTCCATGTCTGTCTATCCGTCTGTCTGTGCGTCTGTCTATCCGTCTGTCTGTCTATCATCTTTCTTTCTATCCGCCATTCTGTCTGTCTGCCCATGTCTGTCTGTCCCTCTGTCTGTCTGTCCATCTGTTGTCTATCCGTCTGTATGTCCGTCTGTTTGTTTGTCCGTCTGTCTGCCCATCTGTGTGTCTATCTGTCTGTCTGTCCATCTGTCTGTCTAGCCGTCTGTATGTCCGTCTGTCTGTCCAACTGTCTGTCCTTCAGACTAAATTGACTATGTTTACAATGCACTATTTTGTTAGTTTTTGCATATTCTAATTGAGTTATGCGTTTACAGGACCACGCAGGATGAATTGATGACACGTCATGAATACAGGGTGCAAAAGACCTCCTCACGAAGCCGTCAGTCAACCAAGCATTCTGTACATCAAACGACTTTTTTGGGGTGAAAAATCATGTTTTGTGTTACAACTCAATGTAACGCATTCAAAACATTGTGCTGATGTATGGATTGAATAGTACGGGGGTTGTGGAGGTGTAATCTTACATTAAAACATTGTATTTAAAAAAAAACTTGTCAGGTGTAGATGGATGCAAAGTAAGCATGCAGTTGCACGGGCTCATGTATACTAAGGTAATTAGTGATGGAGATAGCAGTGTAATAAACGCTCTAAGAGACGCAATGGTGTATGGTCCTAATGTTCACATATGTAAGAAAAATAGAATGCAGTACTGCGAAATTATTCAAATAAACTAAGACAAATAGGGAAAATATGTATGTGCTTTAGAAAATTATTATAAGAGCTATAGCATTAAAAACGTTACCCTATTTACTAAGACTCCGCTGTCCATCTGTCTGTCTGTCCATCGCTCTGTCCATCCATCTGTCTGTCCGTCTGACTAAATTGACTATTTTTCTCGCTCTCAAAGTGAAAAGTACAGTGTAACACTAAAATCCCATTATAAGAGCTATAGCTTTCAAAACGGAACCCTATTACAAAGACTCCGCTGTCCATCTGTCTGTCCGTCTGTCTGTATATCAGTCTGTCTGTCCGCCTGTCTGTCCGTCCGTCTATCCGTCTGACTAAATTGACTATTTTTCTCCCACTCAAAGTAAAAATTACAGTGTGACACACTAATATCCCATTATAACTCGTTCTAAAATCCCATTATAACTCGGTTCCTATTCACTACCTCGTGTATAATGGGTCATTTTAGCCCCTTGTATTACAATGTACACGTGCGTAAATTACGGTTACATTCGTCTACTCGTTTGTAAAAACCAACTTTCCACACTAGTACCATACAACAACAACAACAGCCCATAACGTCCACTGCTGGACATAAGCCTCTCCCATGATGGGAGGAATTTGCCGTAATCTCCACGCTTGGCAGGCGGATTGGAGATCGCAGTGATGTAAGACTAACAGAAAACGCTGCTGCCCATTCTCAGGTCTACGGAGGCACAAGGTGTTCTGCCTCAGACATTAGTCGCCTTATACGACACCCGTGAGTGTAATGGGTTGGTTCTATTCTACTCTGCCGGATACCCCATGGCTAACGTACGTGCGTGTGTACCTACGTGCAATATGTAATAATAAAATAGACATTGATTGTGGCTCTGCTGGAGAGCATACTCTAGCAGAGCAGTACATGTACTCAAGAAAGACAAACGCTACTGTTTTTTCATATCAATTGTGTGCATCGTGTAACTTCGTTTTTGTTCGGAACGGTTCGGAACGCTGTGTGTGTACGTACGAACTAGACGTGCGTGAAGACTAGCGTCTAACTGCTCATCACTGATACTATCTCTGTCGGGCACGATGCCAGGTGAGACAGCGTGCTTTTTGGTCACGCCCACCAATGAGTTCGAGCCTGTGAGCTGTGTCACCTTAAGAACAATTATTCTCAACTTAAATAATATATTGCTGTAGCATGTGCATGTGCACATTGGAATTGTAAACTGGAAATAAAGATTTTTATTATTATTTTATTATTATTATTACTTAATATGTTTTTTTTTTTGTTAGCCTGTAAGATATTTTATTTGTTTCTCTATCACTGCCTTCACGGGGTTCTCGTCAAGCGGGATGTTAACATTAACTATCATGGTGCTGATCAGTTTAACACCACTATGTCAGGCTTATTGGCGACAATAGTCCTGTCTGTAATGATAGGCTGAACCCAGTACAGCGTGACATGGTCAAGAAATGTGTCGGACACATACTTGCATTACGGTATCTCAGAATCCACAAGTTAATTTATTACTATATAGTTATTAAAGGGGGAATTATTTAACGAGCGATTAAAAAAAAGCTTTGCGACTGATGATGACATACTGTATTAATAACTTGAGCGGTATGAATTTGAGTAAGCGAAAAATTAACTAAACTAACGACGAATATTGATTAATAATAAAATCCAGAACGAGCTTACAAAAAGTGGATTGTGATTAATCCATTTCATATATTAAAATTTTATCCGAGCGACTACATTACTAAGTGAGCGACTGGATAAAATTAAAAAAAAACTTTCTACGGAATTTCTTTTATAGGCGGCATGGGCACCGGGCCGTAGGCCGACGAAGGAGGCCGGCGCGGCGGAGGCCCGGCACTTCGGGGACAGAAGTCAAAGAGTGTTATTTAATATGCGAGCGAAGCGAGCGCGCGACATGGAATCGTAGCAGGTCCTAAAATAACTAAAAAAACAGTTCTGCAAATACCATTAAACAACAATTAATTAGCTCATTAGTGTATTTTTCAAAGTGGTTTTTGTATTTAAAACACTTCATTTAAGATAAAATGCCGCTCAGTATAAAAAATACATTTGCTAAATATTGAAAAAAATGCAGGACGTAATGTTGACACTCAAACAAATATTAAGTCTCTCAAATATTATGAAGCTGCTCATTTTGTATTTTATGTAACTCAAATTAATGTTTGTAAGATACTGTTCTGTTGATTTCTCGTCACTTACAGTCAGTCGCTCACTTAGTAATTATATGTTAATAATAATAATAATAAATTTTATTCAAAAAATGTAAGGTAAAAGTTTACAGTTTTTCTTAAATCTATGTCAAGTTCACCCATGCTTTGAGCCTGAACTAGGTAATCCTGTGTTTCAGGCGATTTGAGGTAACATTAATTGATTAAATAATCATATATAACCCAAATTAATTAATTTTGACACTTAAAATTGTAATTTACAGTCACTCGTTTTATTAGAATAGAATAGTATTGCTACCCTTATTAAAGTAGGACTAGGAACCTCGTAAGACTTGTGAAAATTACTCGGCCTGAGTGGAATAAAGCTGTGATGTACATGTTTACCACACTTCAGATCAGCAGAGCTGTGGTTTAGATACAACGATATAATTAAATTTGTTTGCTCATTATTTCTGGCTCTTCCCCTTTATTTGTATAAACCAGATATTGTCCCACACTTGAGCAAAGGTCTCCCCCATGGCTCTCCCTCCAATTTTCTTTGTATTTTTGAATTTAGTTTCCACCCATATGAGAAGAACAATAGAATGAACCATTACCAATATCTATTACAGCATTGATCTGCAGCACAAATCTTCCAGTAAGAACCGTCTTCATCTGTCCCTTCAGGTTAGCAGGCAGAGAGCCAGGACAAATCTCTTTCAAATCATTCAGTAGCCATTGTTCTTTGGCCAAGTTCTTTATTTCCGCCTCACTGTAATTGTTCTCACTATCTTCTGACAGGTATTCTACACATCTGAAATAGAGTATTTATTAGAATGTTACTGTTGCCCCATCTTTGTAAAAAAATATTTAAATATGTATTTAATTTTTTTTTCTAGAGATCCAATTTGATAAGAAAAGTAGCTTATGTCCTACTCAACACCAATAAATTTGAAAAAGAAAAATATTGTTTCAGTTGTTTAGGACAAGTTACTTTAGCATTTACAAATACTGGTACCTACCAAGAATAATATATAAGAATGTGTTAGGGTTTAGTGGTTGCAAGAGAAACTATTGAGCATGGGGACTGGAAACTTATAGGTATAGTAGCTGTTTATAAGGTAATAGGCTATCCTCCTATTTTGGGGTAACTGGCAAGTATTGGTGTACTGACCATCTCTGTTTACCTGTTCGGGGAACACAATATAGTTTGTTGTAAATGTTGTAATGTTCTAAATAATAAATAAACCAACAGTAAAACGAAACAACAATAAAAAAACTAACCCAGAAAGCCAATCGTCGACCACATACATGTGATGTGAGGCTAGATACTGCCGCACTGAATTCCTAAGAGTAGAAGACATTTTGCTCTAAGTACTTGAATGTTGATAATCGACTTAGTACTTGGAGACGAGACCAAGGCTTCGTCTAGTTTAGCATATTGGTTCAGCACTGCATTTGGGCTGATATCAAATATTGTATAAGCCTTAAACGCTGACTTATGGCAGTGCAAACACACTTAAACTTAGATTTTTTCAGTTTCAGTTTCCCTTTTCTTTATTTATAAACAACTGCTACTGTTACGTCAAAGTGACAGCTGACAGTTTAGCCAGTGCTGCCAACTCAACTACTTCAAAAGCTAGATTGGTGTAAAAATATGCTAACTTCTCTAAAAAATTCCAAAAGTGTCAGAAATTTAATCAGGGGAATAGAATATCCTTGAAAATATCAATGTCTTGATTTTCATCAACATCAGCTGATATGGAAGGCTGAGAGTCATAACTCACTTTGGTTCCGATATAGAGTAGTACATTGTCTGGAACAGTCTATGAATAACAGCACTTTCCTGTTCTTTTTATGCCGAATCTGACGTACAAAATGGCATTCAGGATTCTCACTGCCAAACGGTTTCGGAGTTGAGTATCGATTTCAATTTTTATTTCAAGAAAGATTGTGATTTACATTATTTTCATGTTTTGTAAAATATCCACTCGTCAGTGCCTCACGGACAGATACTCTTAGATTTGGATCGACTAAATTTTGACGATCTGAAAAAGAAAACATGGAAAATTAATATCTTAGTAGTTATTGGGTAGTAACTATTACTTCCATGTTTTATCTACACTGTGAAAAATTAAAGGTAAGGTAAATAACTATTTTGTTCGGGCAACATTTAGTTTGTGAGTGAACGCAAAAAAAGCTTGCCGATATTTCATCCATCTCCCTCGTAAATTTTGGACATAGGCTGATTGACAACAAAAGGCAGTATTTTGAGGATCATTGTTGTTTTAAATGTTTCCCTGTAAATAAGTGTTGCGAAACGAGCGCCTGTATTCGTGATTTACACCGTGGATGAAAAAATATGAAGCGGCGAAATGCCGAAACTGGGAAGTTGCGGCGCCCCTTGAAGCGCACAAAAATCACCGAAGGAATGTACGGAAAGTGAGTGGATACTGTTTATGTTGATCATTATATATCAGGAAATAGTTCTATGTAGTGTGCGGCATCTAATTCTGTGATAAATTGAATAAAAATATTACGGAATTTACCGTCTATGTGGGTAGAAAGCACCATCTGGCGATCACAACCCACCTTCTGTGTGGTGCGAATACAAAAAGAATTGAAAATACACGTTTTTTGTTATAAAATGCGTGCAAATGTGCAACATGTGTATACTGCATGTCAGTACTGTAATGCAGAACAAGTGGCCTGTTAAAATAGATGAAGAGACCATCTTTTTGTTATAAATATACAATTATGCCTATGTAAACATAGCTATATATTCTCATCTACTATAGATTTGCAACTTGTAGGAATACCAAACATGAAGTTTAGTGACATTTCCCTTTATTTGGTAAACATGGGATTTTGTCATGTTATTCAATGATTTTTCATCCAGTCTTTTGTCATGAATATTAAATTATTCAGTATAATGAACACCAACCTTCCACCACCAACATTCTACTAAATTTATAGAAAATTTATCTAATTAGTATTATTATTCTTATAAGTGATATTATATTCTTCGCATCACATGATAAAATAAATTTAAAAATCAATAACATCAAAATGTTTTTTTTTTTCATTTCATTTTGCATTAAAAAGTCTTTATTTCGGACACATAATTTTCATGACATTTTGCTGCCTGCAGGTAGACAAAATTAAAATAAAAGTGTATTGTATTTTGTATGATTTTGTTGCCCATTAGCATTCAACATATTTTAATTATATTGAATGAATCTGATCTTACAAACTAAATTATTATTTTTTTGTTCAGTATTTGGTTTTGTAAGTATTTACTTGAATAAACATTAGGAAAACAAATACAGTTGTTTTCACATTTTTTTTATCTGTAAATAGGTACATTTATAGCAATTATTTTCATACACTTAATTGCAAAATGGCCTATCCAAAATTATTTTAACAAATTGCCTACATGCTACTTAGATTAATTGTTGTGATTGTTCTCTGCATTAGGATATTACAACTGATTAAAGGTGTATCAATAAGTATTACATTATGTTTATAAGAAAATATGTAAAGCAGAAACCAAAAGGAAGTAGACTAAATTAGAAGAACACAGATTATGGATTCTGTCAAGAACTAGAATTCACATGGAATAGGCATAAATATTTATGTCAATAAATACTATACAAACTTTATTTAATATTAATGTTAAAATAGGAAGTAAAGGATTTTATACAGTGGAAAACTCAAGTGGAAAAGAAAAAACCCGCCAAGTGCAAGTTGAACATGCATGCAGAGGGTTCCGTACAATACCAAAGTCTTATATTGAGTTTTTACCACTTTATTTTCAATTGATAGAATTCTTATAGGTTTTCCTGTAATCTACAAGCAATGAACTATATTTTGTATTTTTTTTTCAAAAATCTAGGTTCAGTAGTTTCGGAGATCAGGGGGGGAATGGTCAATTTCTGTCTTCTTTCATGAATAAAATCAAAACTATTTATTTTACAATAATAACAAAAATATTTACCTATATTTGAGATCCTCATAACAATCCAGTTTGCAAAACTTTTTATTTTATTTTTTTTATTTGTCCCCAGAAAATGATTATTATTTAAAAAAATATATTTATTTACTTTGCACATCTGTGTTTGGGTCATAGGAGTACACCATCCTACCAAATTACACCTGATTTTAGAATGAAGAATTTTGATTTGGTCCAGTAGATTCGGAGCAAATTGCCTGTGACAGACGGACAGACAGACAAACAGACACAAGTGATCATAATATAAGGGTTCCGTTTTTTTACATTTTTGTATGGAACTTTAAAAAAGCAAAGTATTCATCTGTTACCAATAATAAACAGATAAATGTTATTTGGGAAACAGAAAGGACTGGAAGAAGCTTTTACATAACTATTTACCTAATTGAAACATTACCACTTTTACATAACTAGGTATTTACCTAATTGAAACATTACCACTTTTACATAACTATTTACCTAATTGAAACATTACCACTTTTACATAACTATTTACCTAATTGAAACATTACCACTTTTACATAACTAGGTATTTACCTAATTGAAACATTACCACTTTTACATAACTATTTACCTGATTGAAACATTACCACTTTTACATAACTAGGTATTTACCTAATTGAAACATTACCACTTTTACATAACTATTTACCTAATTGAAACATTACCACTTTTACATAACTAGGTATTTACCTAATTGAAACATTACCACTTTTACATAACTAGGTATTTACCTAATTGAAACATTACTACTTTTACATAACTATTTAATTGAAACATTACCACTTTTACATAACTATTTAATTGAAACATTACCACTTTTACATAACTATTTACCTAATTGAAACATTACCACTTTTACATAACTATTTAATTGAAACATTACCACTTTTACATAACTATTTACCTAATTGAAACATTACCACTTTTACATAACTAGGTATTTACCTAATTGAAACATTACCACTTTTACATAACTATTTACCTGATTGAAACATTACCACTTTTACATAACTAGGTATTTACCTAATTTAAACATTACCACTTTTACATAACTAGGTATTCACTTAATTGAAACATTACCACTTTTACATAACTATTTAATTGAAACATTACCACTTTTCAGTTCAATGCTGTACCTGAAGTTTGTGATGATTTGGGCGACAGTTGTCATGGCCGACTATATGCTGGAGTTCAGATTTGAGTTCCTGTGGCCATTCTGGATGATGCTGAGATCAGTCTATGATTCTTTCAAATATCAGGGACTTGTGAGTACTAAAACCTTTATACCTTTACTTATTGAAATATTGACAGCCACGTTGGCATGAAGTCCTGAGTTCGATTCTTGGGTCGGGCGAAGGGTTATTGGGTTTTTCTCAGTAACAGCCCAGTCGGGATTTGTGCTGTGTGTGCAGTGACTTGCCCCCTATTTTTTTTATTTAAAAAAAAAAAAATCGACTTGCCCCCTAGTACATGGGACTTAAACATAACTGGCAAAATGGGTGTACTATTAGGCTCATCTCTGCCTATCCCTTCGGGTATAACAGACGTGATGATATGTAACAGAAAATAATACACACACCTCTTTTGTGATCTTAGTAACTTTTCTTCGTAAAGAAACAAATAATAATAGTCAGTATAAAAATACTTTACCTAACTACTGTCACTTAGGCAGTTGCTCCATAAAAAAATCTACAACCCTAATGCCATAAACTGGGCACAAATTCAGACTCCCTGGCTGCTACTGAAAAATTCCTTATGGAAAAAACAATAACACTTTGCCCGACCTGGGAATTGTACCCAGGACCTGTAACTCAGCAGTTGCGCCTGCGGTCACTAGACCAACGAGGCAGTGTTTAGAAAATAAGCAATAAGGTATATGCATGATATTTTTTATCACTCTAAACCAGTGTTTCTCAACCTTTTTCATGACACGACCCCCTTAGTATGAAAAAATATTTGGCGACCCCTTCGCTTTTTTTTCTTGTATTAAAAGTTACAAATATATCTATACAATTTTTTTTATATAAAAATGTTTTTAAAACACTTTTTTAAATTTGGAATTCGATTTAATTCTCAATGTAACGGATTCACGATGAGTGAAATTAGTTAAAGACTAACAAGCTAAACCTCAATAAGATGGATGAACACTAATAATTTCTTATTTTGTTAATTTGTATGAACATACAAATGTTTATATCCTTTTTTTTTTTTTTTTTTTTTTTTTTCGGATGGGAAATCATCAAATAACCCCTCCCGCTCTGGGCGGAGCAGGAGGGAGTGTCAGACTTTTACTGACTAAAACCCATCCATGTTCCTTCATCGCCCTTTGTGTTCCGGGGCCACGGTATCTCTTTCGAATAGTCCCGCAACCCCGGCAGGCATCGGTCCTTACGGACCCCTTCCTTTTTGCTGACTCTCTTTGAGGCGCGCGTGGAACACGAACGCGCCGTCGACACGGCCTGTCGTCATGTCATGAGACGGACGGACGGCGAGCTAGCCCATAGCTCACCGTCCACAGGCCCGCGCCTACGGTGGCCGGGGGCTACGTGGTTGTGGCCCCCGACGCCCGGGGCGTCTCCCGCGGCGGCCGGGACGTTGAGAGGCTCTCTCCCTCTCACGTTCCGCCACCTCCTTCTCTAGCATTACTGCTTCGCAGAAGGAGGTGACGGCGTCCCATTCCGTCTCGCTCCGGACCATGGCTTGCACCAGGGCCGGACGCGAGAGGTCGCCGCCGCCGATCGCCGCTTCGAGGACACGGCGGTGCTCCGCCCACGCGGGGCACACCTCCACCGTGTGTTCCACCGTGTCCTCCGGTCGATCCTCACAATGGAAGCACCCGGGCGTTTATATCCTCTATTTAACATTTTCTTATTAAATCTATTTTTCTAGGCTTTATTGTTTTGTTTATTGAGGTAGTTTTCGCGACCTCTTGCGACCCCCTTATAAAGGCTTGACCCCCTGGGGGGTCGCGACCCCCAGGTTGAGAAACACTGCTCTAAACAAAGCATAATAACATCAGAAATAGCAAAGTGGATTTTTTTTTTAATATCTATAAAAAAATACTAAGCTAAAAGCATTTGAAACTGCTTATTAGACAGAGAGATCCGATACAGCGAATTACGTCATTCGCTGCATCGACGTACAAAATCCATACTAAATTCTGTTTATCTAGAAAGAGATAGAAAGAAAAGTTTAAATGGTTACAACTTTTGTGTTGTTTGGCTGATTTATGTCTTGTTTTCGCTTTTTGTCATTATTTTTATAGTACTTTAACATTCCGTATTGAAATAAAAATAAAATATGCATATTCCCTATTAGGTGTAAATGTAACTAAAAGCAATAGCTTTATTATAAAACTTCTGGATGCGGTTTCACCCGCGTAGTTCCCGTTCCCGCGGGAGTACGGGGATAAAATATAGCCTATATTACTCAGGGTGAATGTAGCTTTCTAATGGTGAATGAATTTTTGAAATCGGCGCAGTAGTTTTTGAGTTTATTCATTACAAACATACACACAAAAATACAAATCTTTCCTCTTTAAAATATTAGTATAGATTATTATTAGTATAGTATAGATACGTCATTATATTTCTTTCTCTCAATTTTGACCTAAGATCTCTTAGAAACAGAGGACGAAAGTTAATTATATTATTATGTTAATCACCAGATAAAAATCTTAATGAAATAGAAAGTATAACTGTAATCTGAAGAAAAAAAGCTCCTTTGTGATCATATCTTCCAAATAATATTGAAATAGAATTTGATTCTCATGTTCCACTTTTATTACTTCAAAATTAAACTCAAAGCCTTTGTCTATCTATATATGCCATAGATGCCTATAAAATTTTTCTTTATATAAGAATAGAATAAGAATAATTTATTTAAAAAAAAAGTAGATATTACAAAAGTGTACATTTAGGTGCAGCAGTGTTATTTCTTAAAATATTGTATAATTGGTACATAAAAGTTAGCTAAAACTACAATATATATACGTAATTAACAGTTGCAAGTAACGAAAATGTCGAATTCAAATGTTAGGTAGCGTCCTGCCTGATCTAGGTTTATTTAAACCTGTGTTTCAGGCATATATTCCACACACACAGAGAAAGGGATAAAAATATAGTGTCGAGATATTTTTTGTGAGGTATTTATTAATGACTGCTTCGTCGGTATAGTCGCAAGCGCGACTGTTGAGCATGGAGTCCTGGGTACGATTCCCAGGTCGGGCAGAGTGTTATTAGGTTTTTTCCAACAGGAATTTCTCAGTACCAGCCACATAGTCTGGATTTGCGCTGGTTGATGGCAGTAAGGCTTGGTCTATTACATAGGACTTAAAACATAACTGACGAAATTTGGGTAGGTATACTTATTAGGTGCACCTCTGCTTATCCCCCTAGGGGATTACAGGAGTGATGTTATTTTGTATGAAAGCAAATGAGGTTGGCCTTGACTGTTCTACTGCTGGGGAAATGCCTCCTCTATGGCCTATCAATACCATAAAATTAATTAAAAGAAGTTGGTTGATGACTGTCTGCATTAATAGGGAATATGCACGTAATTTTTTCTTCACTTAAATCAATAAAATACAGTACTATCAACCCAAGAAAAGTATTAAAAATAAGTACAACTACTGCTTGTCGCTTAAAAATAATTTTAAACTCTTGCAATTTTATATGACAGTTCAAACGTCCGTTGCTGTCGCGGCCATGATGTGACGTCATTTACCACAATCTGCCTTGTTTACATCTAACTGTTTGCCCTTAATAGAATAATTTGACTAGTTGTATGTGCTGTATTCAAGTAAAAATTGCAATAACAATATTAAATAAAATCTTAGTGAAACTTTAAGCACTTTTTAAATAAAAGTGTTTTTTACACATAGACTTTGACGTCACGCGTTTGGAGAGTGCGTTCTGTTTCAACATAAACATGCTACATAAAACAGTTAATTGTAAAATAAGTGATGTATTAACAACTTAAACAAGTGTACCAGAATGTTTTTATGGGCCAATACAAGGCATTTTTAATAAATAAAAAGAGATTTGTATTTCATGCATATTCCCTATTCCCGAGTTATAATGACGTAATTTTGTGTTGTTCCCAGGCGTTCTCTGTATTCTTCCTCTGCATAGCCCTCACATCAGACGTGATATGTTTCTTCTTTATACCTCTACAGTACATATTTTTCGCTGCCAGTACCTATGTTTGGGTACAATATGTCTGGTATTCATGTGAGTATATTTTTGTTGTTTATGTAGGTATGTATTATGTGTATTTTCTCTTAATTGGCAACATAGTTGGTTAGGCACTTGTACCAACGCCGACAACGCGACTAACTATAGACTGTTTCACGATTAAGAAACGTACATAATATAGATTTAGGTCAGAAAAAGAGGTACATATATATAATACTTTTTCATTATTTCACCAAAAGCCATCACATTACAATGTCCAAAAACTAAGTATTTATGGCTTATAACTAGGTCACAATAATTTTAAAACTCTATTAGTTAGTAATATTTCATTGCTAACAATTCATAGGCCGGGCTCTACTAGTTTGCCGGTTTGCCGACTAGTATCAAAGAAAAAAACTTGCTCAGCGACGCTCGTTCGGCGGAAAAAATACTCGTTGAGAGATGGCTCGTTCGGGACACACACATACCAGCAAGTGACTGGGCGCTAGTAATCGCCCGACGCACTGACACACTTGCTTATACCCCAGCCCTGAAACTGTCCGTACTATACTCTCGCTGCTCGCCGACTCGTATAGTGGCTAGCTCGACCCGCTTTTCGTTAATCGTCGTCGGTAATATAGGTGCCTGCAACTGTGTCCTAATTTAATAACAAAAAAATACAGCTAACATTGTCTCAAACTACCAAATGACTACTTATTTTCGTGGGAACATTCTGTTCCGTCGTTTGTTACCAAAAATAGTGATTAGTCCAACAATTACAAGCTTACACTTGCACTCATATTATTTTATGAGTGTACCACAAATAGAGTTTGGCTTGGACACAGGTTACCTATATTTACATAATACTGTTATGTTGCGATTATTTCGTCAGAATAACGACTGTGTTATTAGGTTGTAAGTGTTTTTGGGTTTTTCCATCAGGAATTTCTCAGTAGCAGTTACGGAGTTTGGATTTGTGCCCGATTGGGTATGGGTATTAAAATACTCTTACCGAAGTCGAAAGGCACTTGTTTTTCCCAGTCATTGCGATCATTCCTCCATGACCCTCGTACCAGTCAATGCATCCATCAACACAATGTATTGAGTGGGTTACATGAACTCTTACAGTAAAAATATATATCGGCGCAAAAAAAAACCGTTTCCAAGCGATCATTTTTGCGTGAAGTTACCAGTCACCTTCACGAATAACTTGTACACCATTTCATAATAATATTACAATCGTAATAACATGAAATTGCAATTAATGCAGCAGGAGAAAATTACTTTTAAAAGTGGCTGAGTGTTTAGTAAATAAATAAATAAACTTATTTACACATTTGTAAACAGTCGCAGACAAAGGCATTTGCGTACCAACGGTAGCGATATGCTGCCTCCTTGTGTACGTGGAGGGGCTATGGCGGGGCTCCCGCGCGGGCGCGGGCGAGCTGTGCCGGCCGCTGGCGGCGCACTGCGTGGGCTACCCGGCCGTCACGCTGGGCTTCGGGGCGAAGGCCCTCATAGCGCACCGCCTGCGGCAACGGAGACAGAGGCACGTCCGCGCCATGAATGAGTTCTACTTCCAACTCATGAGGGACGCGATACCCGAGTCTGCGATAGACCAGGTGAGAACTATTATGTTTGTGGAGTTTCGCTAGTTAATTAATTTTGATTGAGAATGACTGAAATAATCATGATAATACAAATACAACAAAAATCACCCAAATCTTTTGTTTCGTTATGTTCAGATACTGACATCCGTCATGATTGCGGAGTTTTGGCTTTTGAGCCTGACTCGGAGGCAAAACCTGTCTTTAGGCAACCACTGAGCGGCCTTATCGTTAACTGGTTGCCTGCTAGCATGTCGGTCCTGAACTATGAACCGACACAACTTCTAAATAGATAATGGAAACTTTAAATAAGTATAACATTTTCAGACACAGTCTCAGCAAGCGCAAACGCAGCAAGTGCCGAGCAAAGAGGGCGGTAGTGTCGCGAACGGCGGCGCGGAGTGTGCGACACAGACACAGACGCAGGCGCCGCACTCCGACACTAAGCACATGAACGGCTCGCTGCGCCGCTGTCGCTTCAAGACGGCGGACCACAACGGGCACTGTGTGCAGGACCACGCACAGCTACAAGCTAAGGTAACTACACAACTACAAATCTAACTTGTAGACCTTGTTCTTCGATTTTAAAGCCTACCAGGATCTTGAATTTTGATTTTGTTATCATTTACAACTTGAACTTCAGAAATGATTACCATTATGATTACAATTTTACGTAATTCCCTTGATAAGCTTAAAATCTCGTCATTCAATTGCGATTTTAATTGCGTAAAAATAACGTTAATAATAACGTAAAATAATGTAATTCACAAATGTGATATTAAGAATAAGAATAATTTATTTTAAAAAGTATTACAAAAATGTACATTTAGGTGCAGTAGTCTTATTTCTAAAACAACGGTATAATTGAATATTGAAATTGTTTATTGAAATAATTGAAATACAAAAATATTTACAATATGGTCTTAAAAACTATAAAGTAGGTCTAGTAAACTAACCATAATTAGTGCATAATAGTAAACTAAAACTAAAAATATATTTAACAGTTGCAAGAAACGATAATGTGGAATTCACAAATGTTTAACCCAACCCAACCACCAACTGATAAACTTTTTCGTAACTCACACTCATGATCTTTATAGTAATCCTCCAATACTAAAATCTATTTCACTTCATCTATTTTCAGTTAGAAAAATTAGAAAAGCATTTAGAGCATCAAACGGCGCTACGTGAGAAGTCGTCGTCAGCACAAGCGTCGAACGCGAGCTCGGCGAGCTCCGGCAGCTCGGCCGGGTCGGCGAGCTCGGCTGGGTCGGGCGGGTCGGCCAGCTCGGCCGGGTCGGCGAGCTCGGCCGGCTCGCACTCGCTCAGCAACGGCTCAGCGTATCATGCTGCGCCTGACGACGACGACAAACACGACCACAGTAAAGGTAAGACAGTAAATAGTAATAAGCGCCATACGCGCACAGTACTGTGTGTCTCACGGCTGCGCCAAATAGGTACATCTTAAAATCCCAATATACACGGTCAAATTTAGCTAGAACATGCATGTTTTGGCGCGTGGCCTTAATCAAAACGGACACTGCCGTCTTGATTTTTAAGGTTCCGTACCTCAGTCGGCAACGACGGAACCCTTATAAGATAACTTTGTGGTCCGTCTGTCTGTCCGCCTGTCATAACCCTTTTTCTCAAAAACGCGTGGAGATATCAAGCTGATGATAAAAAAAAAAAAAATGTATGTCAACGCGATCAAAAGATATGATCTTCAAAACCTATAGAGTAGTTCCCGTAGACTTAGAATCATGTTTTTTTTTTTCAATACAATTTCACGCATGTTTACGAATCCCAGCCCGGCCCCGCTGACGACGTCAAATTCAAGTGCTAAAAGAATATGATGCATTTTCTAAGGTTCTTTCTTCCAAGCTTCGCCGTCACATACTTCTCGCAGCAAAGTATTCAGGAAAGAGCTCCGTGGCTGATTGAAGTTCGTCACGTTGGTCATGATTTGAGTCATTTATTCATCCCTCCTGGAAACCATGTGTTTAGAAAGGTCGCTTTGTACGTAGGGACCGTCGATTTAACGTTTAATTAATATTTATTATCTTTCGTTCAAGGTGGTGCAAAGTCTTCTAAGTCAGATAGAGAAAAGAAAGAGGCTAGTACTTTAAAAGAAGAAAAAAGAAAGAATAAAAACAGAGACAAAGATAAGGACAGCAGTGATAGTCGTAAGAGTACGGAACATTGTGAGTACTACTTTATCGTATGAACTATAACATGAGGATTATTGAGCCAGGAGCTTGGCGGCCAAGGGATGCCTCTTGGAATGTATTATTGGCAAAAGTGACAAACTTCTACAACTTTTCATGTTTATTTCGAGCAATTTTATTTATTTTTCGCAAGTCGAGTTAATTCTGTCAAGTTTTTTGTCAACTGTTTATTGTTATTATTTATTTTCTTAGCCTGTCATTGTGTCCCACTGCTGGGCAAAGGCCTTCCCTTTCTTCTTCCAAACCTCTCTATCTTGCGCGAATGCACCCGGAGAGGTGGGCAAAGATCGTCACTCACTGGACGCCTGACGGAGGAAATCGCCGTCGAGGTAGACCGCGGCGAAGGTGGTGTGGCGACCTGATCTTGTTTGCGGGGCGAACATGGCCGGATATCGCACAAGATAGAGAGGGAGGGAGGTTTGGAAGGAGAAAGGGGAGGCCTTTGCCCAGCAGTGGGACTGTTTATTATATTATAGCCGAATTATTGACTTATTCCTAGCAGTCAAGATTTCCTTTACGTAAATTAAATACCCATGTTACAAACATTGCAAATACCTTTTCACTTACAGCAAAAGAACAAATATTTAAAGATAAAGAAGTAGAAAGTACAAAAGAATGTGTAAAAATTAAGGAAAGCAGTAACAAAGAAGTTAAAGAGAAGGACAAAGAAAGGGAGAGGGAGCGAGAAAGAGAAACGAGAGAGCGAGACAAAGAACGCGAGAAGGAGCGGGAGCGCGAACAGGTATGTTAAAGTTCTACCTTGCCAGCAATGTAGTTCGTTGAAACTTTATTTTCGTGAACGATGCATATTTAGTACGGTCGAACAAGCTATTTGGTTTACATTGTACAATGTAATTTTTTGGTTAAACTGTAAACCAAATAGGTTCGACCGTACGTGAGGATTATAGCAAAAAAGCCGTGTTAATTTATGTGTGAAGTCATTTAAACCAAAAATAAAGTACTAACTACACACTCAAAACATCACTGCTTTCGTTTGAAACGACCTCGAAAGCTGAAAATGACACCCATGACGAAAACCACGGACATTTTCGTCGATGCCATCTTGGATTTCGATTTTGATCCGATATAACCCTAAGATATAGGGATAAAATCAGTTAAAAATAATAAAATGCAAAGTTTGACAGAAATTTCCGTCAAAAAGAACTGTCAGGTAGTGTTGATTATTAATTTTTAACTGTATTCTCTAATCTTTATGAAAAGTTAGTATTATTTTATGCAACTTCAGCACCCGATATTAAAAATTGGCCATTCGGCATAAGTTAGCAGGTATGCATACGTTCACAGTACATAACACGTAACTACTTGATGTCACACATTTTGTACCATAACCATACCACCAACCATAACTGGTGTCTGGCAGCAGTAGGACCTTGCTCCATGAGTGGTTGTTCTGAAGGGAAGCCTATAGGAATAGAGCTGTAGGGACCTTTCACCGCTGGTACTCGTAGGATGTCGTTTGGGTTGACTTTATACCATTAACCAGTAATTAGGAGTTTTCCACTGACATTTGTCACAACGCTTCAGTGTATATTAATAGATGGCGCTGATCAACTTTGGCAATATTTTTTTAAGCGGCGTTCTAATAAAATTCAATGAAAAAAGAATTTACTATGTATTATATTACTAGCTAATGCCCGCGGCTTCCCCCGCTTGACAAATTGTATATATCTATCTATTGAATCACTCTATCTAATGAAAAAAACCCGCATCAAAATCCGTTGCGTAGTTTTAAAGATCTAATCATAAATAGGGACGGACAGACGCGGCGGGGGTAATAATATGTAGTGATAGGTCTATGGTAAAATGTTTTACCAGGGCAAAAAAAAACTCCTAGGACCATGTCAAACTCATTGTATAGTAAAATTTCTATAATATTCAAACTTTTGAGTTTGAATATTATAGAAATTTGAGTTGGATGCTTTGAGTGTGCTCAAAGCATTTATTGAGAAGAACAGAAAGAAACTCCATGGACACTCTTTTAAATCAAAATATTGTTACAAAGTCTTGGTTATATCATTCATGTTGAGATTATACATATATGTGAGAACGATGTAGAAAGACGTGCACATTAACAGCGTCCAGAGCAAAATATTAAATCAAAAATTATAAATAAAGTAGGTAATTAAAATGAACCTTAACTGCCACAGTTAAATGATGACCAGTCCCAACTGACAGTACACGAACATGACGCATGTATCGGCGCCATTCAACTCAACCAGATTGAAGGGAACTAAATGACCCGACACACCCGCCACCATCAGCGAGACATTTGAGTGAGCATGGCATTTTCTCAGCCACCAAGGCATATTCATGTCAATGAAAGATAACTAAATGCAAATGCTTTACAGTACATGGTACTCACACATGAGCTATGCAATTATACAATACTAAGAGATGGAGTCTATACAAAGCAAGGATATTTTTACAATCTTCTGCAGCTACCACAATAATTTGCCCAATTAGTTTTCCCCTATGGTTGTGGAGCAGGACCAACATTGAGCCAAGCATTTTGATCATTAATGTAATCCCCTAACTTATAATTTGCTTGACTACATAGTGTGCGTTTTATACAAGATTTAAATTTCGTCTCATTTAGTTGTAGAATGTGGGGAGGTATTTTATTGTAACATTTTAAACAGTACCCCATGAAAGATGAATCTACCTTAGCAAGCCTGAAACCTGGCTGAACTAGTTGGTCCCTATTTCTAGTATTATAGTGGTGTCTATCACCTCTTTTACTGAATAAATGCAGATTTTTCCTAACATACATGATATTCTCATAGATGTATTGACAAGGTACTGTCATGATATTTATTTCCTTAAACAGTTCTCTTTGAGAATCGCGTCTACGTAATTCATATATGGCTCTGATGGCTCTTTTCTGCAGAATAAATATAGACTCGATGTCTGCAGCCCGTCCCCATAGTAAAATACCGTATGACATAATACTATGAAAATAACTAAAATAGACTAGCCTCGCCGTATCAACATCTGTAAATTGACGGATTTTTCTAACAGCATATGCTGCTGAGCTCAGCCGTCCTGCAAGAGATGTTAAATAAGAACCCCATTGTAGCCTTGAGTCGAGCGTAATTCCCAAGAAAACCGTTTTATCGACAAATTCTAGTTTCTCTTGATTCAATACCACGTCACAGTCACTACTTTTGACATTTGGTAAAGCAAATCTTATGCACTTTGTTTTTTTCCCATTTAGTACTAAATTATTAGCGATGAACCTGCAGCAAGGCGTTATTTATGTCATCAAGATTTGTGGCACGTCTGTTTATCCTAAATATTAAAGAAGTATCGTCAGCAAACAACACCAATTGCGGGTGGTTGTTAAATAAATGGGGTAGGTCATTTATGTACACTAAAAAGAGGAAGGGACCCAATATCGAACCTTGTGGTACACCCATTTTTACTTTTAAACCCATTGAATTTATACCATTTACTTGTATTCATCTTTGTATATAAAGTGAAAACTTTAAAGAACCTTTTTTCTGTCAAATATTTGTAACCTAAAAAGTCTACTGTTCTTTTGCATCACTGAACTGAACATAAGATGAACTACAAGATTTTGCTATTGTTCTTCTGAGTGTTTTTGCGTTACGTCTAAACTCCTGGTGCGTCGAGACGAGCTTAGGTTCCTCTGTACTTCGGTTAAGGCTTGTGGACACAAAAACGAGCCATTCTATTATTCCCAAGGTTGATCAGCGCCATCTAGTTCGTTCATAAAAAGCACTGGCAAATTCCCCATTGCAATAACCAACTTCTATAAAAACTTCCCGATTAATTTTCAATGAATTCAAAATCAAAATCAATAAATAGTTGGTGAGTCGTTGGGTTTGCTGATTAGTGATGTCATACTATAGATGTCATAGGCTTGCTATTGTCATACAAAATCTTTTGGCGAATCGCGTTCAGACAGTTCATAAGGAGTGAAATTTTTTCTTCACTTAAGGTCAATACAGTGTTATCAAACCAAGTAAAGTATTAAAAACTAAGTTCAACTGTTGCTTGTCGCTGAAATATAATATTAAACTCCTGCAATTTTCTATGACAGTCAAACGTCCGTGACTGTCGCGGCCATGATGAGACGTCATTTACCTAAATCTTCCTTGTTTACATCTAATTTTTTGGCCTTATTATAGTCATTTTAGTAATTGTATGTGCTTTATTCAAGCAAAAATTGCGATATCAATATTATAATAAAATCTTAGTGAAACTTTTAACTACTTTTCAAATAAAAGTGTTTTTTTTTTTACATAATATGTAAAAAAAAACGGAATGCACCCGTAAAACGCGTCGTCCTCGATAACGCCGGTAGTGACGAAAGTATATATTACATATATACTTTGACGTCACTACCGGCGTTATCGAGGACGATTTCACCAATGAAGTCGGTTAAAAACATGCTACATAAAACAATACATTGTAAAATATTATGTGATGTTTTAGTAATTTAAACAAGCTTACCACAATGCGCCAATACTAGGCATTTTTAATAAACAAAAAGAGTTTTTATTTCTTGCATACTCCCTAGTCTTTCGGCTGAAATGATGATTGGTGTCAATAGGGTAGGGTCGCTGCATCGACGACGTACAAAATCCATACAAAATTCCGTTTATATAGAAAGAGATAGGAACGAAAGTTTAAATTGTTATAACAT
Source organism: Xestia xanthographa (assembly GCA_905147715.2). Lineage (NCBI taxonomy): Eukaryota > Metazoa > Arthropoda > Insecta > Lepidoptera > Noctuidae > Xestia > Xestia xanthographa. Next base: position 4,867,440 of record LR990660.1, on the reverse strand, counting down.
TTGTGTTGTTTTGCCGATTTATGTCATGTTTTCGCTTTTTGTCATTATTTTTATAGTACTTTAACATTCCGTATCGAAATAAGAAAAATAAAATGTATGCATATTCCCTATTGATTGGTGGTTTCAACTACCCAATTAGACAAGCAATGAATGTCCCTGACGGTACATGTGTCCCCTTAGCGTGAAGCCCGCGAGTGTGCGGAGGAGCTGAAGCGCGTGCGCGGCGAGCTGGCAGCGGCGCGCCTGTCGGAGGCGGAGGCGCGGCGCGCGCTGGCGGCGGCGGCCGCGGCCGAGCGGCAACGTCGCGCCGACCACGCGCAGCTCAAGCAGGCGCACGCCGCGCTGCAGCACAAGTACGTACTGCTCCTACTGACTGTTACTAACTGTTACGTCACCCTCGGCTGCTCCTCGACGAGAATCGGCTTCGGGAATCATCGTGTACCTTCGGAAGTACGAACGCTCCATGGTGACCATGGTGAGAGATTCTTCTAAGTGGGACAAAGGGAAATTAGGATCCATGAGAGATACCCTTTCCTAGGAAACGTAAGCTGTTTTTTAATGAAAACGATTTAGGTATAACACTATTTATTTCTTTATTTAAACTTCATGTACAATAGTGGTATGTGGCAAGGCATTCTCTACCAGTCAACCTTTGGGTTGAATAGGAAAACATAGTGATAGGGTACAAAATAATGTCTGAAAAACTAACTTCTTGTTAGCGAGAATTTTATTATTATTTATTATTTTAGCGTCAAGTGTGAGATGTCCATAAAATTAAGAAAGTGACCAAATTGTTTTTAAATGATTTTCGACTCTGTTTCGTGTAAGGATATTTACATTTTATGAAAAAAAAATCGAAACAGTGAAAAACAGATTTTACATGTTTGTAATGACGAAAAACTTACCATCTTTTTATGTGCTTGTCGACTCACCATCGCAAAAAAAAATCCGGTCACTCAGTCATTTTTAGGGTTCCGTACCCAAAGGGTAAAAACGGAACCCTATTACTAAGACTCTCTCGTCTGTCCGTCTGTCTGTCACCAGGCTGTATCTCATGAACCGAGACAGCTAGACAGTTGAAATTTTCACAGAATGATGATGTATTTCTGTTGCCGCTATAATACAAAACAGAAAAAACAGTAGAATTAGCATAGAGCTTTATTAGTATCGGAACCAGCGTACCCCAAACTAACACATAAACAGGTTAATTGTATTTCGTAACACTAAGAAAAACGTGGTGTGATTGGTAATTTAATATTAAATGAAAGTAAGTAATATATTAGTCTTCCTTTATTTGAAAATAAACCATAATCACATGCTAATAGAGTGGTTTATTATCTACTCTGTTTACGTATTAGCTCTTACGGAATAGTTTCACGAGCAAGTTCTGCTACTCGCCGCTATATGTCACTACACTAAATGCATTTAACAAACCTTTATTACTTTTGTAATAAGATTGATATTTCCGTAACGAGCGCATTACTATGTTTGTGCTATTCGTCCTTTTCTAGGGTTGTACCACTGTCGTTGCCTTTTTATCGACATTGCGCTTTATTTTCAAATATAATACAAAAGTCGATAAATATTTTTTAAATTTCAAAATGAATGAAGTACTTACATATGTTTGAAATCAAGTGTTATGAATTTATAATAATGCTTATGATTTATAGAAAGAATAATTAAGAATGTATTGTTATGTTAATATTGTCATGTTAAACAACTGATTGATTTCGAAAATTATACTATTTGATAGAAAGGTAACAGATTAAGGTGCCGATTTCCTTGTTTACAAACTAAACCAAATTTAAGTTCAGTGCATCTTTTTCTTTCTATTTCATTAAGAAAAGGACAGAACATAAATTTTAGTTACGTTCTGTCAAATTAATCAGCGCCATACAAGTTTTAGACGCGATTAAAAAGTTGACTACTAAAATTACATCAAATTATGTCAGGTGCTGACTAATTTGAAAGGATTAAACTAACATTTATCTTCTGTCCTTTTCATCATGAAATAGAAAGAAAAAGATGCATTCAACTTAAATTTAGTTTAGTTTGTGAACAAGGGAAGCGGCACCTAAACTACACGATTTGTTACTACGGGTACCTAGTACCTACCTTCTATTGACATGAAACCCTGCGATTTCGCCGGCAGCTACACTCGTTTTAAGTACGTTAGCTCGACGAACTCCTTAGCGAACTTTGATGAAATTTCAGACTAACACATAGGCCACTTATTAAACTAACACGGGCCTGGTCCCTATCTGACGGCGAGCCACCTATCATCGCTCGCCGTCCGCAGGCCCGCGCCTACGGTGGCCGGAAATCGCCCTGCGACTCCCGACTTGACTTGATTAACTCGAGACTTTGTGAATGACCTAAGGTGAGATAAATCTTTTCTCATTTGAATATTACGAATAGATTCCCCATATCCATGTTTTAAACTTATTTCAAACCTGATATGGAAATATGTACTACCTATTACTAATTCAGAATCATAAAAAAAAGCGCACACAGGGTTAATTTTTCGCCGATACATCATAGAGCATTGAAGTTTAAAATATCAATAACTCATTATCGATAACGTCAATCTCTAATTGAGTAGCGGACATGTGCGTAGTTGGAATCTGCGAGAATAATATGTTTGAGTTAAAAGAAAATAGACCCTATGGTGTAAACAATAAAGTCTATTTGTACTTGTCTTGTCTAATAAAATAATGTTTTCCAAATTTTAATCGAAATAAAGCAAATTAAGACTTAGCGATGGTATGATATACCACCATTTGATACATTTTTGGTTCTGCTATCGTTTTTACATTCTAGAGCAGTACAATAAGGCGATTAGTATTTTTTTAAAAGTTAAGTTAAGTTTTGTACAAGTTATTGTCACTGTGACGCTTGTATCTAGACTGATGTGCGTGGGGGAAACACTTTGCGGAACAGCGCAAAGCTCGGGGTACGCGCGCCCCGCCCACATACGACTTCTACTGTTTTTAGGGTTCCGTACCCAAAGGGTAAAAACGGAACCCTATTACTAAGACTTCGCCGTCTGTCCGTCTGTCCGTCTGTCTGTCACCAGGCTGTATCTCATGAACCGTGACAGCTAGACAGTTGAAATTTTCACAGATGATGTATTTCTGTTGCCGCTATAACAACAAATACTAAAAACAGAATAAAATTAATATTTAAGGGGGGCTCCCATACAGCAAACGTGATTTTTTTGCCGTTTTGTCTAATGTATAGATAATGGTACGGAACCCTTCGTGCGCAAGTCCGACTCGCACTTGGCCGGTTTTTTATGAAAAACGCACACTTGAGCAAAAAATAAGAAAGCCATTTTTTTTTTTTAAAAAAAAGCTAATGATTCCTAAGATAGTTTCACAGTATATCTTATGGATTCAGATTCTCCATGTTGTTGACGTAAGGCTACTTACTCTAAAGGTGTCTCGCGGAGGTTTCCCGCACACGTTCGTGTGGCAGTGGACGAGGTGAATCATCATACACGTACTAGCCCTTATGTAATATAAAAAAATCACGATTCATAGTATTACGTAACTTATATAGCAGCTATTTTAGGCACACCTTTGCTACCTGATATTTGCTAAAGCCACCATAACCTACTTTTCATAATATCCAATTGTGCTTACGAAAGATGATTGTGCTTGTGTAAGTAAGGTGCTTCGACAGACTAAGTTTTAAATTTCTTAAAATGACGTTCTGGCAGTCACGGGATCTCCCTTTATGTGACATACGGGGAGATCTCCCTTTATGTGACATACGGGAATTTCCCACGGGATCGTTTTTTCTAGGATAAAAAGCCTACCCTATGTGTTAATCCAGGTTATAAACTGTCGGTGTGCCAAATTTCATCCAAATCCGTTGAGTAATAGTTTTTGAGTGAAAGAGTAGCAAACATCCATCTATCCTCATATAAATTGGCATCTTTTCTTTACTTTACATGTATAAAACATAGTCGCTCCCGCTGTTTGTACGCGATTTTAATGCAGTTTTCAGCAATAGATAGAGTGATTTAAGAGGAAGGTTTATATGATGCTACCTTTCAAGGTTTGAAAAAGATGGCTTGACTATGAAGCAACGCTCACCTACCGAGTATCTCACGTTATTCCAGGATCCACGAATTTCAGCTAACAAATACTAAGATATAGCTATATTTACCTCGTGGAGTCGTGGCTAAATAATAACAGCCGCTCGGGTCGATCTTTAGGATAAGCCGCGCTTGCCTAGGTTGGTCTGTGGATGGGTGACCCTTACATGGTACCGAGTTTCCTCTGAAAGCACGTTAAGCTGTTGGTCCCGGCTGTTATTTGTCCGTCTTTGACAGTCGTTACAGGTAGTCAGTGGCCCAAAAAGTCAGACAACCAGTCTTACCAAGTGGTATCGTATTACCCAGTATTAACTGGGTTGTGGAGGTCAGATAGGCAGTCGCTCCATGTAAAATACTGGTATTCAGCTGCATCCGGTTAGACTGGAAGCCGACCCCAACATAGTTGGGAAAAGGCTAGGCAGGTAATGAAATATTAGTATTTCATTACCTTCCTTTTCCTTACCTAATACAATTTGGTTGGCGTTTTGAACCGTTGTCATGACGACTAAATCCAGCTGAGTAATCGACATAAGAGTCTTGTAATATACCAGTGTACGCCTATGGTTAATAGAGGCTACACAAAACATATTAAGTCAAAACTAAATGAACATATTTTTTATAAAAAAAACTTCATCCATTTTAGTATTTATGCACATAGGGTTAGCGATTTTTATAAATGGAATTTACAGATTATCGTAAGGCGACATTGGTGAGTTGCACGAAACCACCATTAGTTTAACGGAGACTTTAAATTGATGCTGTCACTCTCTTTTTGATACAAAATGTAAGGGATGGCATAAAGGACATGGTCATTTTTGGTACTTTATTCTGAGATAATCTAACCACTGTAAAGAAAATTAACATAGATAATACTGCACAATAGACTGCCTAATCTCAAGTTTCAAGCTGGAAATTGCCTGCATTTTCGAGAAAATAATGTCCAAAGATGTATGTATTTAGGGTAGATGTAGAGAAGTTTTAATAATGTCAATAGATGGCGCTGTGCTGAGTTTGGGCCCAATTCTAATTTATTATTACAAATATGCACAGGTGGTATTTTTATCTCTCTAATATAGATGATGCACTCTATTTTTGCCCCGAATAATACACTGAACAGAACACACGCAGTCAAATCACTAACTGTCTCAACTGTCTGACGGACTTATCTATCGTGACATTGACATCTAGCTTTTGTCAAATGTCATTCAACGCAGCGTGTTCCGAATTACGCTGAATGCATTCTTAAGTATATTTGCTCAAAGCACAATCATGTCGGTAAGTAGGTACACCTTGTTTTTCATTTTTATTTCTCATTATATTCTCGTAACCATTCTTATTACTTTGATTACCAAAAATGCGTTTCAGTACGACCATCCTCACAATTCTTAGTTAGCGCTGCGATAGGATAGGAACGTAAAACACGGTGTTACCAAAATCTACCTGTGTTGCATTGTGAACAAAAATAAAAAAACTTAAAAAAATAATATCTTACTTTTGCAGAATATTTACGTGATTAGGATATAATATGTTAAATTATATTTTATCCTCTTCCGATTAATACAGTAAAATCTGTGGTTGCGTTCAATTTGAATAAAGTACCAAGCTTCATACTAATTCAGTTTTGTCCTTTAAAGTCTCCGTTAAACTAATATTGGTTTCGTGCAACTCAACAATAAACAAAAAATATCGATTCCAAGCACCGGAGGGCCCGTGACCTGCGGCTGCATTTTAATTGCCTCATGGGGTGTTTCCCGTGCAGATATTTGTCATGAGAAATGGCTCAAAGTTCCAAAACAAGTTTGCACAGTGTAAGGAGATATTTATCATTACTGGAGCCAGTCTATTTTATTTAGTAATCTTTCTATAAGTACATATAATAAATCTGTAGAAAAACCGTTCTTTTACATCGAAAATATTTTGAAAAAAAAAATGCCAGGGTGTGAAAGGATAACCAACAGAACTCATTTCCAGCATTTTTGGATTTTTTGTCTGTTTATCTGTTTGTTTGTTTCGATGATCAAGCATCACGTAAAATTTACGAAACCAATGTAGATAACTTTTATACATCAAAATTGTCCGTATCTTGAGGTAGTATTTAGTTTTTGTTTCATCGTAATCGGTTAATTCTATCAAAAGATATAAGAATTTAAAGTGTTCAAGAAAAGCTAATCGTCAAATGTAAGATACATTCATGCAGCGACATCTGTTGAACTAAAATGGTACCAAGGACTAAAAATGTGCTCACCACATAACTTTTAAATCTACTGACCGGCTTTAAAAATATATATTAAAGCATAATATATTTTAGCAGTTTAACATCTTGGTCGATAGATGGCGTTGTTCATTTTACTCTCCATTTTCTGAAACGCGTTGTTAAGATTTTCCGTGAAAGAATGACCCTCGCCCGTGTCAGTTGCCTCAGGTTTGGCTATTTAACCGACGAAACAAAAGGAGAAAGTTCTCAATTCGACGCGTATATTTTTTTATGTATGACCGCGCATAACTTTTACAGAGAAGTCCATTTTTTTTTTGTGAAAGCGTAGGTATGTCTCAAAGTTGGTCCCATTTAAAATAAATCCGCGATAGCACTGTCTATCTTTTAAGGTTGAGCCACACTCTCTCTAACCCTCTCTCTCTTATGTGACGCAGACGAAGTTGCGCGGGTCAGCTAGTTTTATAATAAAATTGTTGTAAAAAGGAAAACACTAAATAGCACAAAATGTTATAATAACTTTAGAATACACAAAGTAAACATAATACGAGTATATCAAAAATTAAAAATTTTGAAAAGCATACTTGGATAATGTTGTTTCTTAATGCGAACAACGCAATAATATCAAAATAACATTAATAATTACGGAGAAGTTTTATCAAAAGTACAATGCGTCTTGTCTGCGCATTTTGTTGCATTCGGTCCAAATCTCCAATGGTACCAACACAGCCACCGTCCTTTATTACAGGCCTCGCGAAGACCATCCGAAGAACTATCGTCAACAGGTCGCAGTACCTCAAGCATATCACTTACATAAGCTTCTAGTATTGGTAACCACTCATTCTGCACCACCAGACGATTTTTATTACAATTCTGAGATGGTTTCAACTCATTATTTTTGCTTGAAAAGGACACGTCTATAAGCCTTTTCTTTAAAGCTTCGTACTTTCCAGTTTCTGGCGGAGTCTCTATAAGGTCACTTATAGCTTCAATAGCTTCACCATCTTTTAACTTCGTCACAGCGATGTCGAACTTGTATCTATCTGAATCTTCTTGATTTTGAAGGCGCATGTAAGCTTCGAACTTGATGAACCATTCTCGAGGGTGTGTCAGCCAGAAATCAGGTATACTTTCGTTCATCCCTGCACATATTTGAAAAAATTCGATTGAGTGCTTTTCTTCCAACGTCGCCGACGTATCTTCACTGACTTTCTCTGCTGATGCTTCCATGGCAACGTGTTTTTTTTAGAGAAGAATATAGAACGTTTATTTTGCACTGAGAATAAAAAACACGTGTTTGTATGCTTCTACAATCGTCGATTGTCGCAACTCAACTGTGTGTGTCTCGATTAGTCTCGAAACGAAATTCTAAACAGGAACCTTGATGACCTTAAAATTATGAAGGTTGCTTCACACTAAACAGGCGGCGGCGGCGGTAATATGATGGGATGGGATAGGATGAAAACATTCTATATAACAAGCTTTTAAATATTCGTGTGACGTCTATTTTTTTTAGTATTCTTCTCAGCAAACTCTATTATGGGGGTGCATAGAAAATAACTAGTCCGCTATCAATGGGAGTCCTCCATATTAGATTTAGAATGACGTCACTTAGCTAACCATGCATTGTCATCCAAACGAAACGTGTATGCAAATTTGCGTATTTGCAAGATTATAAACAAACAAACAAACACACACTGAAATGAACATTATCCCATTTTGATACTACGCGACAATGTTTTCTACATTTTTCTGTAGACGAAAAACAATATCGGAAATCTAAACAGTTCGTCCGGACTTAATTATTCCCAAATTTTCGACTAAAAGGGATTAGTACAAAGTAGAAAAGTCTAAATATTCGGCTTTTGGTCAGGACTTTTCAAATTCCGACATATTATGTAACTGCAGCGGTTAACAGTCGTACGTTTAGTACAAATCTGAAGGGGCTTTATATGGCACAGCGGATGTGTGGTGCTTCTCGGCATCAAGTTACAAGTTTTACGATAAGCCTTACTGAGAATTTGCCAGGATGCTGCCTGCCATGATGTGTAAAGTATCGTGTCGTTGCATTCAAATTGGTCGGAAATATTTTTATATCAAGTAGGTACTTAGTTTAGTCATTATCAGTAGTCAGTTTATCAGTTACCTATACAGGATGTAAACTGACCCGACACGACGCCGACAACTAAGCATTCTGCATCTGCACATCAAACTAAGTAACACAGTGCAATAACTGTTGTTGGAAAACGAGTTTTTATTTTTGGGGTGAAAAGTCACGGTTTAAAACTTTTACTTCTGGATGTATTGAATAGTACAGGGGTATTCAAAGTAAAGTTATGACATTAAAAACTATTTAGAACTTTGATCTTCGATTTCCCGGTAACTAGTAGGTTCCCATGTATGGTCCAGTTAAAAAAATAGCGCTTTGACAGGATCAAGACGTGCCTTTCGGCTTCATTAATATATTATTTGCTTGTTTGATCGAATTTTAAGCGCTCTCGATTTAATCTTTGTCAACTTGTTGTTTGTAAAAACGCGGTCGAAGCGAAAGCTAGTGAAAATATAAAATGTAGGTACTCAGGCTTCTGTCTCACCGCCGACAGGGATTAGCGACATTCGAGGAGATTCTTTAATTTCTATAGTGGTCAGTCTACGCGTTAGAATGAGGGATTTTCTTTTTAGCTCTTCCCTAGTCGCTGGATAGATGGCGCTAGGAGTAAGTATGATAATGCAAGGAACGGAACCTAAAAAAACTGATTTTAACAAAGCGCGAGAAATGTTGGTTATATTCGGAAGGTTAAGCAAATGATAGTGTCAGTCAACGAGAGTATGTGACGTGACACAATGTTTTGGCTTTGGCATAGTAAGTTCAACGCCATCTATAGAGTTCTTGGAAACTAAGTTTTTTTTTAAAACCTTAAAAGGAAAACCTCTCATTAAGATTAGTTGTCAGACTTCCGAGCCACTGACAATCTGTAACGACTGTCAAAGATCTACATAAGACAGCCAGGACCAACGGATTAACGTGCTATCCGAGGCGCGGAGGAAACTCAGTATGTAGATGTATGCATGGTCACCCTTCCACAGAACAACCTTGACAAGCGCGGCGTAACCTGAAAATGATCCGTGTGGCATATTTAGCCACCAACGTGCGTCGAACACGTTTCTCGCGTGGACTTAATCGAAGTTGATGACGCCTTCATTTTGTTTTTTTTTTTCAGCACTTTTTTTACAGATAATTTTTAATCAAGCGTACTAACGGCCCTCGTCTTGTCATTCATGCAGCAAGCAAGAATAATCGTGACATACGTTGCAGGGTGACGGCGTGGCGTACAGGGGAGCGAGCGGCGCTGGAGCGGCGCCTGGGGGAGGAGCGGCGCGCGCGCACCGCGGCTGAGGCGCAGCTACTGCGCGCCAGACATGCACAGCGACCGCCCAGGTACCTAGGAACCCACCCATTCATTGCTTCTGTCGATTTATTAATTTTATAATTTGAGCAACGTTTCAGCGACCAATAAAAAAGACAACATTTAATTTTTTAGTTTTACCTCGTTATTTATTTATGTATTTAAACTTCATGTACAAGAATGGTACATAGGCGGACTTAATGCCACAAGGCATTCTCTACCAGTCAACCTTTTGGTCAAATAGGATATCATTGTCATAGAGTACAATAAAAATAAATAAGAAAAATACCATTTTGTAAGCACCAATTAAAAACACATAAATATATAGGGTACCTATAGGGTACCTATATTTAGCATATATAATATATATGCTAAATAAATTAATATAATATATTAAAATACATACAAATAGTCCGAAATACGAGAAACCTTATAATAATTACTACGACACTAGTGTTGACCAGAAAGTAAACAATTTAGTCTGACTTTAAATAGAACTTCCGAACTGCTCTTTTGAAAGCCAATTTGCTTTCAGCTTTTTTAATGCCAAGGGGTAGCGCGATCCAGAGTTTCATAGTTAAGTGGAGATAGCATAAGTAGAGGACATAAAACCATTACGGTGAGAGGGAATTTGAAGGATTAGATTTCTGGAAGCTCGAAGGTTATGATATTGATACCCAACACGTTTGAGAGATTTGCTAGGTAATTAATTTTGACCGTGATCTGTGTGATTATTGTAGCGGCGAGTGCGAGAGCGAGTCGTGTAGAGCGCGGCGCGCGGCGGCGGAGGCGGAGGGCGCGGGCCTGCGCCGCGACCTGCAGCGCGCCCGGGAGCGCACCGCGCAGCTCTCCCGGGACCTCACGCATGCCACCGACCAGGTCAGCAGATCAGCTCATCTACTAACTTCTAGAACCGGCGTCCTCCAGAATATATACTTTTTTTGTTCCTGGAAATCGTGGTAGTGGAGGGTCTAAGAGGGCAGTCCTAGGCCCAGCGTACACCGCTGGAGGCGCAGCGCAGCGCATTTGAAGACAATAATTTAATATAAACCTTAACTACCTTGATATACGGTCCAGCGGTGTGCGCTGGGCCCTAGACATACCTAACCTAACAAAGGCAACCAAAAAACTTCTCCGCACAATCCCGCAGTATCTCGATATATTATGTATATATTTTTTCATCCCATCTATTCGAAAAGGACGACTTGGTTCGCCTTTAAGGCGAAATGGTATCGTGGTCAAGTAGATTTCAAGGGGGTGAAGCAGACGCGGCCGGGTAACAGGCGCGCGGGGCCTCCCGCTCTGCCGCACTCCGCTGGCCAGTAGTAGCGAAACTCTAGTTTGTAATAATTGTGTAGTATCTATCTATATATCACACCGACTGTACTATTTTTGCAATAAATACATTGCTCCTTAACCACTACCTAAGTTTGTCGCTAAGTGACAGAACAAGTAATGTAAAAATCATAAAACGATATTTCATTGAACGGATGAATCGCGTAGTACGGCCGCTGTTTCTTGCGACGAGTTGGTGATGTCCTTGTGCAGATCCACAACCGTAGGCTATCGACAATGTCGATTGACGAATTAAATAATGCTACTTTAGTTTTATTTTTCAATTTGTCAACCGTTTTAACCCGGTTGGAAGATCGATGTCAAATAATGTTTTTAATTTATTTTGATTATTTGAAATGCGTAATCAACTTTCGTAAAGTAAGTTATTTAAATTTTAGGTTAAATGCGTGGAGTGTTTTGGCTTTGAATTATCGTATAATATGCCTTATCCTCGTGCTACTAATTACTGTTTCAATAGGCTATGACAGCCTAAACCAACGTAATCGGATATTTTATTGTTTTAATTTACTTAATAATATATATTTTTAGCTACATATTGTTTATTTTTATTATTAAATTATATTCTGGACATCATTTTTTATTTAATTATTGTCAGGACCTTATACTTTTTTTTGTACAACATTATATGGAAGATTCGATAACTTTCCAATTTAGTCAATCACTAGCGTACCTATGCTTTTACACAGCACAACGATAGCGTCAGATGTTTTAGTGTGGGTAAGCTGTACGGTGCATGGTAAATACACGCTGTGCTTAAAGGCATAAGGTTTATAATTGATTGTGTAGTACGTTCAGTTTTATGAATGCGGGTTTCAATATTCTCCTAAGTAGTCGACGACAGCGGGCGCAAAAAAGTTGTACACTACTGCTCTCTAAGACGCGCTGCGGACGACTGACGGGGCACGGGAGCGGTGGTATGACCGGCCCGCACGCTAACTTATTGCACGCTTTTTATAAATATTTTTTTGTAAAATTCTATATGCTCTGTTAAATAAAAAAAACCATAATCCGCTAATGTATTTAATAGTGAACGTGTAGACGAAATTTTATTAAAAATCGTCTAACTATAATCGAATAAAACTGGTTTTTCTCTTCATGGACGGAATAAAAATGCAAATTTTAGGGAAACTTTGCGATTTTTTTGTATCGAGCCAAATTATGTCAATCGTGTTTTGGCTCCCATAATTCACTAAAGAATATCTTTAATTTTTATAATCATGAAAAAAAATAAAGCAAATTTGTAGTTTTTGAGGCCAAAAATTGATTTTGCGAGCAGCCGAAATGCGTCAAAACGTCTTTTTTGGAACGCATTTCGCCTTAAGTGCACCCAAAGTTAGTGTTTTCTATATGAAACTTTTAGCGGGCAGTAATGAGTTTTTACTCCTCTTTATAAGTGCGCCGCAATTATCTTTGCCGCGCACTTTTTGAATTTCACATATTAAGAAACTTTTAGCGGGCAGTAATGAGTTTTTAATCCTCTTTATAAGTGCACCGCAATTATTTTTGCCGCGCACTTTTTGAATTTGGAACATCTTAGAGTTCGTCGCCAAAGAAATCGAACACAAATATTGTTTGAATAAAGACTGGCTGGTACGATGGCCCATAGTCGCGCCGCCGCGCCGGCTGAATAAAAAAAAGAAATCAAATTAAAAACGCGTGAACTACAACCCGCGTTTTCGTCAATTTTCACGAATTGTTAAAAATTCATGGTTTTGTTTTGAAAAATGAGTTCTTCAAGTGACATTGAATAAAATATGAGGCGCCTTTCATTTTCTCATTGTGGGTGATGAAAAGTAGAGTGTATCACTCGGGCGCAAAATATATTTTGGCTCGGGCGACGTACTTTGAATCCCTCGTTACGTTCAGGATTCTACTAAAGAATCCCTCGCTACGCTCGGGATTCAAAAGGGCGCCCTTGCCGTAAAAATATTATTTTGCTCCCTTATGATACAATCTACTATTTTCTAGCGATACTCAATCGTTTCGATACCCTGTTCAAATTGGATATCATCGAGCTCCTCATTGTTAGCGAATAGGGTGCATGGTGAGGAAGCAATTCATACTTTAGTTCCTTGAAAATATATTCTGATTTGTTGTTTTGTTTTTTTTATATTTTACCTTCTCTATTATCATTGTATTTATTAGATGAATTCAATAACCCATAACTTAGTTCCTAATTAGTAGAATGTATGACAAGGAAGCAAAATAATATTTTTACGGCGAGGGCGCTATTTTGAATCCAGAGCGAAGTGAGGGATTCTAGAATAGAATCCCGAGCATAGCGAGGGATTCTTTAGTAGAATCTTGAACGTAACGAGGGAATCCAAAGTACGTTGCCCGAGCCAAAAATATATTTTGCACCTGAGTGATACACTTTACTTTTCATCACCCACTATGAGAAAATAAAAGGCGCTTCATATTTTATTCACTGTCACTTAGAACTCATTTCTCAAAACAAAACCATGAATTTCTAACAATCCGCGAAAATTTACGAAAACGCGGGCTGTAGTTCGCGCGTTTTTAATAGATTTTTTTTTATTCAGCTGGCGGCACGACTATGGGCCGTCGTACCAGCCAGTCTTTATTCAAACAATATTTGCGTTCGATTTCTTTGGCGCTGAACACTAAGAAGTTCCAAATTCAAAAAGTGCGCGGCAAAAATAATTGCGGCTCACGTATAAAGAGGATTAAAAACTCATTACTGCCCGCTGCAAGTTTCTTATAGAAAACACCACCTTTGGGTGCACTTAAAGGCGAACCAAGTCGTCCTTTTCGAACAGATTAGATGAAAAATGTATTGAGTTTATTGCAATTATTGTTGAATCAGGTGCGCACGCTAGAAGCGCGGCAGGAGCGGCAAGAGCAGCAGGCGGCAGTCGCGGCGGCAGCTGCAGTCGCAGCAGCCGGCAAGCCCAGCGGCAGCTTCGACAGCACGGCGTCGCGCCTGCAGCACCTGGAGCACTCGCTGTCTGCGGAGACGCGCGTCAAGCTCGACCTGCTGTCCGCGCTCGGCGAGGCCAAGCGCAAGCTGCACATACAGGAGGGTGAGTGTAGTGACACTAGTACTTCGACAGCACGGCGTCGCGCCTGCAGCACCTGGAGCACTCGCTGTCTGCGGAGACGCGCGTCAAGCTCGACCTGCTGTCCGCGCTCGGCGAGGCCAAGCGCAAGCTGCACATACAGGAGGGTGAGTGTAGTGACACTAGTACTTCGACAGCACGGCGTCGCGCCTGCAGCACCTGGAGCACTCGCTGTCGGCGGAGACGCGCGTCAAGCTCGACCTGCTTACTTCGACAGGAAACTGCGATATAATTAAAACAAATTTCGTTTTTTCTCTCTGATCTGTGTGGTACTTTTTCCAAAAGACCATCTCAGATACTAATCTGCATGGTCCTCTCAATTATGACTTGACCATGATTCTATTTCTGAACTTTAAAATGTGACCTCTCAGTTTGTATCGTATATTTCTTCTCAGAATAGTCGCATATAAAACACGGACTATCCCCGTTTTATAACATATTTTTTAAATATATATATATTTCATTATATTCATAATAAAACACTATCCCCTATCCCCGTCCGACTATCCCCGTTTTATAACATAAATTATTTTTGATGTGTGAAAATTTGAAATATTGGATAAAATCCTGAACTCCAGACTAAACGGATTTATGGACAGTCACAACATTATTGCGAATAATCAGTATGGCTTTCGAAGTGGCATATCCACAGAGGATGCCTTACTAGATCTGACGCAATTCATAATTCAAAAAACAAATGTCTTGGCATCTTCCTGGATATGGCTAAAGCCTTTGACACGGTCTCTGTCCCCATCCTGCTGACTAAACTAGAGTCAATAGGTATTAGGCGAAAACCACTTCAGATATTTAAGGACTATTTGACTAATAGGACACAACAAGTACAAATTGGTTCCTATCTTAGTAACGAACAAGTTGTCAATTTTGGAGTGCCACAAGGCAGTGTTGTAGGCCCAACTCTTTTCAAAATTCATGTAAACGACCTCTGTAAAATGTCCACACCAAATACAAAAATGTATACGTATGCAGATAACACTGCCACTGTGGTGCATGGTTCTAGTTGGGGTCTAGTAATGGCTGAAGGCTCTAGTAATGGCTGAAGACAGTGCATTATGCCCTAAGTTCTATATTATATAACAAATTAAACGAAAAAACAAAACAAAGACTTAGCAGTCATAAAGCCAAGAATAAGCTAAAAATATACTTACTACAATTGGACTACGAATACACTGAAAACATAATGACTCTTCATGTATAATCTTGTATCTACCATACATACAAACACACTTTCCTTATTCACTACATCGCACACACACACTCCTTTATAATGGAGAGAATAAAACTATTTTATTTTTTATTTATTTACATCCAATTCACAAAAATAAACATCTTTTCAATTTCCACCAACACAGGGACAGAACAATTTGGTTCTCACATCCAAAATATTAATTTACAGGCGTAATATCAAGGCAAGACAAGGAAATGGAGGAACTAAAAGCTCAAATGCTGGCGGTGATGCCGACAGAGTTCGTAGCGCCATCGAGCGCCGCGGTGTCCAAGCTTCGACTCTCGGACGGGTCACCGCTGGACCCCAACGCCTCTGTCTACACCCCTAAACAACTGGCGCAATGCTCCGATGCCTGAACACTGGAAAACGAACGCGGCCACGCAAGTATTGTCTAACTTACTACAGTACAAAGCTAAAATACACAATCGACGAATACTTGAAATTTCGTAAACATTGACGGTGCTATTGAATTTACAATTTTCGGCGCCGAGCTGAATATCACAAATCCAACAGCAGAATCAATGTCCTTACGGCTTTTCAGATTTCGAGTCGACGTTTCTGTGAACAAGAATGTATGAAAATATTCCGAAGATTGGTGTGAGGAACAATAAAAAAGGTGTGTTGCAAACGTCGGTTAAAATTGTGTAATTCTTGTGAATTGTGTGAGTTTTCAAAGGAAATTTTCAATCAATGTTAGAAGTAACTTGTGTGAATAGTTTTGCCAGATATACAGTGAAAAACTTTACCCACCTTTTGGGCTTTGCCGCATTCGGCTAAAAGTAAGGACTGTCTAAAGCTGCAAAAACCGGAATCATAGCTTCTAAAATGGACATTTTAAGCTAAAATTAACTGGGGCGTACAAATAGTTGGATACCTGGCATACCTATCAAAATTCACGAAAGGCCAGTTATTTTGTGCTGAAATATTTTAGGCAATACTTGGTTAAAAATCTTGATCTAATGCGTTCTTCCTTTGGTCCCAACCACTGAGCTTCGACCCCTACCCGAGCCATGCTGGTCTTTGTATGGGCGTTTCCTGATCTCAATTTAATTTTGTTTTTTTTTTTTTTGTTTTCTAATTGATAATGCAAGCTGACAATGTTTTCGTTAATTTATTGTGTTAGTTAAATTTTTAAAGTGATTTTTTTGTGAGTCGAAAAACGGGCAACACTTGGCTTTAATTTTTGGTAAAACTGATTTTGGAATTTTTTCTGTTTTTTTGACTGATAAAATTACAGTGTATTTTACTTTCTTTTTGGTGATTACGATTCGGTAACTGTAATAACCGTTTCAGTTTATTTTTGTCACAAATCAGTTTTAAATTTAGTCAAGACTGATCGCCCGAAAATGTCCATACAAATATCGGTAGAATTAAAATAAACTGGATAAAATAATATGAAATAAAAATAAAACAAGTGTGTTAGTTTTGTAACAGTGTACGTACGTATGTCAAGACAGAGCGTTTATTTTTTCATGATATTGAAATACTTGTATTTCACACATTCGTGGTGACTTTATCTTGGTCTTAAAGTTATTGTCCCGGAGTTAACAATTCTTGTGAATTGTCACTTTTCAATATGACATGACGGTCGTTCGCTCTGTTGTGCGCACAATTACGGTCATATTTTGCCTGTAACTGTGTCCAAAACAGCGAATATAATTTCATACAAACTTTGTGTATTTAATTGAAAAATGGTTCTTGTTACTAATTAAAAAAGATACGTTTTTCACTGGAACGACAGTCACTGCATTTTTTGGCCTTTCTTCGAAAAATGTGGCCGTACAATGATCTCTTGAAGCATAATCTGTAGACACGACAGTCCCATGTGTGATTCGCTACTGCAGTCTAATAAATACGTGTTCTTTTCGAATTTTATGTGATAAATTGTACAAATTAAGATCTGAGATCGAGTCTTCTTCCTTGTATATTAAATTTGTAGTTTTATTCGACGTTTTAAGTCCAAATTTGTCTGTATTTACGTGTGGCGCCGCCTGGCGGTATGTTCGGGAACTATCGGCGTGGCGCTTACATTTTCTTGTTGAACATTTGAGAATTGAGAATAGTTTGACGTGTGACAGCATTTGACATGCGATGGAACCATGACAGTTGTGATTTTGACAGATGTTCCGGTTTGAAAGTACTGCTCCTATGTTTCGGAATTTTATGGATATCTGTGGTTATTACAGACTTAAAAAATATCGTACTTAACTTTTGGGCTAATTTCTCCTAAATATTTATATTATATGCTTCTAAATTAACCCGACAAAACCACGGCCAGTATTATAAAATAAACTACAGACACCTATAAAATTCCTTATTTACAAAAGGTTCAATTTAGATTTGTACACTGAATTCATAGTGATTGCGTCCTAACCAAAGCGAGCGTCGTGCAAACACGTGACCTTCGCGTTCATTTTGTTCTACGAACGTCTTACACTTTTCAAGCAAATGATGAAAGTCATATGAACACATTTTCGAACAACCGATCGTTTTGGCTAGGACTTGGAGACAGATGTTTTCTAAAGTATACATAAAGAGGTGTGTAACAACAATAAGTACTCCGCGCTGTTTCGAAAAAGAGATATAAGTCGTCGCAAATCACGAGCGCGTGAAAAGTGACGTTCACGTCATTGACGTAAAGTTTAATTTACAATAATTGACGCGCACTCGTGAAATGAAACTACTGTAGTGTTCCACCAATTAAGGTGCAGGCACCAAAACTGTTCAAATACTATATTTGAAAAGTTGGAACATATCTTGTTTTTTCGAATGGCGCGTCTATTACTTTGGATAATATATCGATAGTGGAAATTTGATATGTCAAGTTACATTGAGTGTGCTGTTGAATTTTCAAAGTTGAGCCCAACGTTATTTCATAATCCAACAGCTCAATATGTCCCTTAGAGCATTTCAAATTCCTACCTTCTGTCTTTGTATGCAATAGTTATATTATGAAAATATGTATTTTGTAAATAGTTTTAGAAGCATATCTCATTGTAATACTACAGCGAAGTTGAAGTGTTGCCTCATTAATGATCTGACTAATAATTGTAGAATATTCCATCTCTGAACCTTGTATCTTGATCTTCTCGCTACCGGCGTGTGTATGATCAGATCAGATGTATGACGTGGAGGGAGGGAGGGAGGGAGTATACAAAGATAGGTGGCGCGCTGTAGTTCATGCCTAGCCCCATGGGAAGTGAAAGTAACCATGTCTGTATGTTTGTCTATTACCTTTTTGCGCCTTAACCGATGTGTTTTATCCCTGTAGTACTTCAGAACGTTCCCTTGGGATAATTTTCGACCACCACGCGGGCAAAGCAGCGGCCAACAGCTAGTAGAAACCATGCCACAGCTCATCGTAGGTATGTTAGAGAAAAAACAAAAGGATTTTATGTGTAGGTCCATCTGTAGTAAATGAGACTTGAAAATGCCGAGTTAGGAGCGAGAGAATCTTGCAGTACTTCCATTCAATGTAGTGTACCTACAATGAGATGTTCTTCTAAATACTACCTCCTATATGTCCATAAGTCCATCCATATTAAGGGCGCATTTCGCCAATGCAATTGAACGCGTTCAGCACATGTAAACTGCGTTCAAGACTTGATAGTGTCAATATACCATACCAATGACGAATGCAGGAGTTTCCATGTCTTTTAAATGTAATATTAAGTTTATTAAAATATATAAATAGAAAATAATAGTTTAATAATATTTTTTTATATTTATGTTTTTTAAGAAATATTTAAAAATGTAACAGATGTGCAGAAAGTATGAATAAAGAGAGTTTAATAATTTAAATAAGAAGAAACAAAAATGTGAAAAAATAACATTAAAATATCTCTATTGATGAATAAGTTCTAACATTTAACGTTGACACATGACGTAGTGTATTCTTGATGGGTGGCTACTGGCTAACAAAACAATCCCAACACAAAGTAGGTACTTATTTGGAACTCCTTCCTTTTATTTCAGCACTAATACAAGGTTAGTTTTCAATGACCAGTAAAAATTTATAATTAAGATCTAGATATCAAACTGAAAGTGCATTTTAAATATTAATGGTGCCGATTCCCTTGTTTACAAACTAAACCAAATTTAAGTTCAGTGCATCTTTTTCTTTCTATTTCATTAAAAAAAAGGACAGAAGATAAATTTTAGTTATGTTCTGTCAAATTAATCAGCGCCATACAAGTTTTAGACGCGATTAAAAAGTTGACTACTAAAATTACATCAAATTACGTCAGGTGCTGACTAATTTGACAGGATTAAACTAATATTTATCTTCTGTCCTTTTCATAATGAAATAGAAAGAAAAAGATGCATTCAACTTAAATTTAGTTTAGTTTGTGAACAAGGGAATCGGCACCATTGTCGAAAAATCTATACTAATATTATAAAGAGGTAACATTTGTTTGTAAGTTTGTTTGTAGGGGGTAATCTCCGGAAGTAATGAACCGATTTCAAAAATTCTTTCACCATTCGAAAACTACATTCACCCTGAGTAACATAGGCTATATTTTATCCCCGTACTCCCGGGAACGGGAACTACGCGGGTGAAACCGCGGGACGTCCGCTAGTATAAAATAAAATAATAGCATTAATTTGAAAATGTCCTAAAAAATTTCTAAATCATAAACCTAGTGGGAATCAATGCACTTGTGTGCGTGCACGCACCGCCAAATGTATGTGTGTGCTAACTGCTACCTATCTAGGTTGTTGAACTGAATTGTGCTGTTGAAATATCCACACGTTCGCTTTTTAGTGGTGGACAGGAATGAAAATTTATTTAAAAAAATGTTGTTTATTTTTTCAATAAATCGAGATTATTATCAATTCTAAACCATCTCTGAAAATTTGGCCGGTCATTGAAAACTAACCCTGTGTACGACTAATTCAAAGAAAAACGTCCAGTACTGTATCATTTTCTTATTTTATATGCACTCGAGTTTAATAATCTATTTCTCAGTCGTGTATTGGTGAATTTAGAAAAAAAAAATACCGATTTTCTAGTTTTGATCTATATTTTAATTCTATTTAGTTAAACATTGTGTTATCAACATCATGAAACTTCTCCATAGATAGCACTGAAATCTTTTATACACTGTTACATGTGCTGATCGCGTTCAAATACAAATAGAATAGTAATTTCGTTCTTCCTGAAATCAAACTTCCAAAATTACAATTAATTTTATATTTAGAACAACCGCCAACAAGAATGTACTAAGCGACGGAATTGTAAGATTACGACGTAGGTTATAAACGTGAAGGACTCGTATAGTGCATAGTGTAAATGTTGCTGATTTTGAAAAAGCGGTTATTTTGTTCGTGTTTTCAATGTTGGTAGTTTGGTACTGTCTTTTGTCCTTTGAAAAGTTTTTGAGTGCCAATTTATTCTATATTCAAGTTCGGCTTTGTGTACTTATTTGAGATACAGTCTAGATTTGTGCCTATTGATGGCAGTGGGGCAGGACAATGATGATGGCAATAGGCTCCCCCTATAACATGGGATTAAAACATTAATTGGCTTAATGTGGATGTACCAAAGGTAGGTATACCAGCTTGCTATCATCATGTACCTAGTCTTTTTCAAAACTATGTTGGGGTCAGTCTAAACGTATGCAGCTGAACATCAGTATTTTACATGGCACGTCTGCATATCTGACCCCCACAATCCAGTATCTAGGTAAAACGATATCCTTTGGTAAGACTCGCAGAACTTGCCTAATCCTTCGGAGAAATGCAGCTATGCCTGATGTTGTTAAAATTAGAAAGTGTAGTGGTAGTCCGAATAAAGGTGATCACACATGGCATACGCCACACTCATACATTTTAGACTATCCGAAAAATAGCAAGCAAGACACGCCTAGCAAGCAATTCAAGGTGTAACGCAAAAAGTAAATAAAATAAAAACCTGGTGGCCTGAATCCGCCACCTAAGGGTAATTCAGACCATCAAACTGGACAACTTTACCTAAAGGCGCTCCCTCGCCGGGCATTCGGCTGTAATGTAACATTACAGATTCACTTGTTTCTGTACAAAATCTAATCTTGGATGGTGAGGGAGCGACATAAGAAAATCGGGTCGAAAAAAAATTGGACTCGCCATACTAAATGCGTGGACTCGCCATACTAAATGCGTGAGCCCATGCGGTATTTTGGGAAGTCCATTTATTGTCACCCCATGTCTCATAAGGAAAGTTGTCAAGTTTGATGGTCTGAAATTCTAAATCACCAGCTAAAGGGTATCCACACGTTTTCTTACCGGTTCAAGCCGGTGACTCCCTAAACATAATAAAGAAACGCGGCGTGTGCCATGCGGAGTGAGTCGTACATCGACCTTAGTTAGTCGTTCCCTCATATACATACACCGGATGACTTTTTATCACTTTCCAAAAAAAAATGGGTATATTAGGTGAACGGAGTAGAAGTTTATGGCATACCTAGTTTTTTTTTAATATCTAATTTCAAATCATACACAATACGCGTATGATTAGAATTTCGATTTTTTTTTTTTTTTTCGCCAAAAAAAAAAAACTAAGTACGCCATTTGCTTCTACTCCGTTCACCTATTATACCCATTTTTTTGGAAAGTGATAAAAAAGTCACCTGTATATCTGTACATTTTTTCAATTACCACTTCTCTACTGAAGTTGAAGGATAACATCCTAAGGAAACAGATAATAAAAATGTCCTAGAACTGGAACCAAATATTCAATAAAATTATTGTGACGTTCAACTTGCACTGAGCACGGAAATGTGTTTGTTGTTTGTATACATTCACGTGTGTAACTGTTTGTTGGTGTTATTTAAGCTCGTTTGTAATGTTCTTTGCAAAACTTGAGAACAATAGTAAAGGAACTGATAGAAAATCATTGATCAGATTATCGGTCCACTGCTGGACATGGGCCTCTCCCAAGCTGCACTACAAAGGTCAGACAGATCCACAACACCCTGTCGGTCGTTCCCGCTGGTTAATACCCCGTGGTTAACACTATTAACTACCTACTGGAAATGATGCGTTCTACTGGTTAACAGTGTTGACGAACGCGACATTTTTTTCCCAATAGTTAATACCCTCGTCTCGCGAACAGTTCAGGAGTCAGGTTTAATTATTGTAAATTTAATGATTATTTATTTCTGATACTAAAAACGACTCCACCCTGTCCTCAGCCTTCCGCATCGTCTGACCTAGCCACTTTTTGAAGGTCATCGGTTGAAAGATTTAATATAATTCAAAATGGGTGGGTAGTATTTAAAATAGCGTAAATAAATTCAAACTAAAAAGGTGTTTAAAATACTTATTATGGGCTACTGAAATACTAAGTGGGCGAATACAAATGTTCAAAACAGTGACTTGAAAATACAAATTTGTGTTAGGTACTAGTTGTTCAATACGATCAGTGGGATAATTCAAGGACTCGGAAAACGAGAACAAGCTTATTAACCACTAGAATGTAGATATGGTGTAGTCGTAGTGGCCCCCTCGAGGGGCTCCTATTTCTGTTGGTAGGGATTAATCTAACACGAAGGGGATGTCAGTCTCACCGTTCACTAGACCCCGCCATCCACTTCGAACCTAACCTGTCCCGAGTCGGGGTCCCACGAGTCCAGAACTCACTTCGCTCATCGCTTTGCTTTCCATGTTCTCCTTGCGCAATGACCAGATAAATAGTGACTTACTTAGTACAATAGTCGCCCATTCAATTTTATTCGCCCGATTATAATAATTTCCCATACAAAAACAATAAAAAAATCACAAAGAGAACGTGTCACAAAAAAGTACACAAAGTTATAAGAGCGTTCACACATCACAATGACAAGCTCTGAAACGTACATTGGATATAATAAAAATGTAAAGTGGACATTTCCGTCTTATTTTTTTGAGATTTTTCAATATGAAACGTTCGCTCTAGTCTTAATGAAGGTCGATCCAGCATCGTTCAGCAGCCGCTTAATGTCACTAGTCAGTTGTATTTCGGCGGTGGTGGAATAACGTACATGACATTAAGATTTGTTAGATTTAGAACTTTCGGCGCTGAGCTGAACGTCGCAAATCAAACACGTGCTCGACACGTGCAAAAACGTGTCGCTTACGCCATTTCAAATTACCACCGCGGATTTTTGTATCAGTTAGCGCATACATGAACTTGTATCAGTAGGATGATAATTTTGTAATAATATAGGTTGTCATCACTTAATTTAAAGTGTAACTACAATGTGACATCACATACAATTTGTTTTGTTTACGACCGAGATTACGATTCCGGACAGTTGCGGACGCGTGTGAATCGACCTTCCAAGTTATTTGTAAACCTAAGTTTAAGACTTTTTAGTTTTTAATAACGGACTGTGCACTTCCCACGAAGTTTGACTTCCTTTCTATAGTTTGGAACTACGTGAAATGATTGTGAAAAGTACTTAATTTTAGACTTAGACTTGATGTGATTAGTTTTGTTTTCGAATATGAAATCTGTATGCAGCACAGATACCGATGTATATTTTTTCATGAAACCGGATCAATGCCAGAGCGTTATCGTAGGAACAAACGTACAATGGAACGATCTGAATTTTCACTAGTGAAATGTAAGTGATATGTTTGTTTGTATTATAAACAGATGCTGTAACAGCAATAAAAAATCAGACTTGCAACTTGGTTTTTCTTTTTTCCTCATTTCCAATATGCCAACGTGGAAGCGACAAGTAATCGACTATTTCTGGCTCAATAAACATTTAATTGCTAGCACTACTGGCAACGCTATTGGTTGGCGATGGAACAAGTGCCTTAGCCTGTGAAGTTTAGATTAGCAACGAAACAACCAGAAGTTTTTTGTAAGCAAATCTAAAATTGTAAACGATTGCGGTAAGCTCACTTTCGCAACGTTCTATGTAAGAATTGCTTGCGTAAATTTACTTCTGCAAGTTTTATTGCCAATTTTAGCTTCTCTGACTAAGTAGCTCATTTGGATAATATGGGACGGCTTGCCATACTCTTGAATTATTTTTGTACGGAGGACCCGTCAAACGCCGCCGATCAATGTTGGTCGTGACCCCTAGATTAGCACGAAACGCTGGACGAATGATCTGTCAGTAATACAAGCGGATCCCGTACAAAGAAATTAATCTGCTTTCAATGATTGATTTTGAATGATTATGAAAATTCGCGTGCCACACACGGGAATCGAAACGGCCAAATTCCAAAAAAATAACATCCTGTACTTTTATGGCCTAGCGCACACCGCTGGAAGCGCAACGGAGCGCATGTGAAGACAACAATTTAATAATTATAAACCTTGACTAAGTACCTTGATATACGGTCGCGCGCATGCTCTTGTATAACTTAAGATTTCATGGTTTTCCTTTCATTTAATTTATAATGTTTATTAGAGAGATATGATATTTATGATTGACCCTATCGATTGGTGCCATAAAGTTACAGGGTGTTATTTTTTTGGAATTTAGCCGGTTCGATTCCCGAGTGTGGCACGCGAATTTTCAAAATCTTTGAATGCAGATTCATTTATTTTTTTAAATAAAGGAATGTTTCCTTTGAGTAAAATTTGCTATCTCCGGTATTTAGAGTACTTTCCCTCCAGGTGGCATGCAAAAATTCCACCCTGTATATACTGGTAAACCTTGCAGTTCCCTAGTTGCCCCGCAGTTTCTTAGGCCCAGCGCACACCACTGGAGGCGCGGCGGAGCGCATTTCCTTGTTATGCGCGGGCGGATCCGCGCGCCCCGAGCGGCGCTGAGAGCTGAGAGCGCAGATACGCGCGGCGGCGCGCAGCTACTCCGAGCGCGCCCATTAGTAGTGCTGTTCGATACTTTGTACAGACAACTCGCTCTCGTAGTGCGGCAGAGCGCGGCGGAGCGCAGAGCAGCGCGGCGGCGACTGGAGCAGTTGTGCAAAACCCTGGCAAAATGTTGCGCATTTGAGAGATGAGACCATAAAAAATAATTAGTGTATCATGAGGAGCAATTTGTTTAATAGTAGCAAAATTTGTGTGAATTGTAGTTTTACAGTTATTTGAGAAAAACACATTTTGCTGGAGTAACGTTTGAAACGTTATCCTGGCAAAATCGATTTTCAAAAATTCGTTCAGCCCGGAACCAAATACATGATTAGATAGCTTTTGTTGCGTAGTAAATGTTTGTAAGTAGCAAAATTTGTGTGTGGTATGGTTCTTGAGTTATTTAAGATTTTGCTGCGGTAACGTTTTGGGATTTCCCAGATCTCGAAAACGGCTCAACGCAGAAGATTGAAAAAAATACCAATAAGAGACCTTAATTTGTTTAAATTAGTTTAAACATTAGTTTTTGATTTGGTTGTCGTAAACCAATGGAATTAAATGGTTTCATAAATCAGATAAAAACGGATTTGCAAGTAAACCAAAACACTTATAACCAAATAAACAGCTGTAAAAAATACCCATGGTACACTTATCACGTCAAGTAAAATAGATTATGTAACTTTATACGATATGAAGATAAAAACAAAATTGATTAATTTTAGACTGGTCGTACTTTAGCGATGAAATACGCAGTTCCCAAAACATTAAGAAACGTGGCATACTTTAAAGAAATTAAAATGATTCATTAACATTATTTCCTGTTAATTTCAGCTTTCAATTACTTCTGTAATGAAAGTTATATCAAAAACAAGAAAATGTCAGCAATTCTCTAATAAGCCGACCAAATCGGAAAAAGCGGCCGCACCATACGTACGAGTAGTCTTCGCAAATTAGCAACTTAGTGTCCGATGTTTTGTACAGTTAAGCAGAAAAACGTTTTACGTGTAACCGATTTTTTAATGTTCGAAGTGCAGGTACCATATTACACATTTCCTACTAGTTTTCTATTTTATTAATGAAAATCATGTTAATTAACAGTAGTTTAACAATTTAATGGATCATAAGTAATTATTCAAAGTCAAAGTAACTTTGAAAAGGTAAGTAATAATCTCAGTAAATAATTTATAGTGTGATTTTGATTGACGACGCGTGGTTTACACGTTGATCACCTGTAACAGTCACTTGTAATGTTGAAATAACCACTAAGTTACACGTTACAAAGCTCATGTTTAAATGCCATACTGTAAGTCGAGGGGAAATGGAGTCCACCTACCACCTACGTGTTTAGTAGGTGCCTATCTCCGTCTTAAGGAAAATTGTACAAACTATGAATCAACATTGTATTTTAAGTTTAAGCATTGGTACTTGACAAACAGAAAAACATTTATGCTAAATATTAAAATTAAGTACGTACGTAACTTATCTGAGATTTGTTCCTCAATATGTTAATGCTAAGGCAAAGACATACAATAATTTGTATGAGACTGATTTTTAAATAAAAATTATGAACACCAGCGTCCATCACCAGCAACCTACGCAACTGTAACAACAACGTACGTACGCAACTGTACAAACAAAATATCCATATTATCCCATTCATTTAAGTTGGTTACGATTATGTATAGTGCGGCCGCTTTTTCGTGACCTTTCCGATTTGGTCGGCTTATTAGAGAATTGCTGACATTTTCTTGTTTTTGATATAACTTTCATTACAGAAGTAATTGAAAGCTGAAATTAACAGGAAATAATGTTAATGAATCATTTTAATTTCTTTAAAGTATGCCACGTTTCTTAATGTTTTGGGAACTGCGTATTTCATCGCTAAAGTACGACCAGTCTAAAATTAATCAATTTTGTTTTTATCTTCATATCGTATAAAGTTACATAATCTATTTTACTTGACGTGATAAGTGTTTACCATGGGTATTTTTTACAGCTGTTTATTTGGTTATAAGTGTTTTGGTTTACTTGCAAATCCGTTTTTATCTGATTTTTGAAACCATTTAATTCCATTGGTTTACGACAACCAAATCAAAAACTAATGTTTAAACTAATTTAAACAAATTAAGGTCTCTTATTGGTATTTTTTTCAATCTTCTGCGTTGAGCCGTTTTCGAGATCTGGGAAATCCCAAAACGTTACCGCAGCAAAATCTTAAATAACTCAAGAACCATACCACACACAAATTTTGCTACTTACAAACATTTACTACGCAACAAAAGCTATCTAATCATGTATTTGGTTCCGGGCTGAACGAATTTTTGAAAATCGATTTTGCCAGGATAACGTTTCAAACGTTACTCCAGCAAAATGTGTTTTTCTCAAATAACTTTAAAACTACAATTCACACAAATTTTGCTACTATTAAACAAATTGCTCCTCATGATACACTAATTATTTTTTAAGGTTTCATCTCTCAAATGCACAACATTTTGCCAGGGTTATACACACGCAGTCGCGCGCATGCTCGCGGTAGTAGCTTGAGGGCGCTCCGAGCACCGCGTGCGAATTTATTCATATATTGACCGTATGTCAAGGTAGTTAAGGTTTATATTGAACTAGCTGTGCCCGCGACTTCGTCCGCGTGGAATAGTGACTTTCAGCAGCATTTTAATTTTTTTAAACACACATGTGTACACTTTTATCCATCCGCCCTATAAGAATTAATCGATGATTAATATAATCGCTCAAAGGGTCATAATCAAAAGCAGCGTATTGAAATGCCTCGCTTACTACGTGTAAATGCGCTTCTCCTTTGTGACTGCCGTCAGCATTTAAAATACGTCTTCGTTGCGATTCTTCATGGGACTCTGATGCATGACGCTCGGCATCTAAAAGCCGACATACCCGAGTTTGCTCTATTGTTTCAGCAGCTCTCTCAGCTGCGTGACGCTCGGCATCTGAAATCCGACGCGCTTCTTTTTGCTATTGAGTCTCAGCAGCTCTTTCTAAACTAATCTAAAAAATTCTAATCTAATCAAATTCTAAACAAAAATTCATGAAAAAAATTTACAACCTACAGATTTTTTTACGAAGATTAAAAACAAATAAATCGTGTTAAGAACTTGAATTGTAATCAATCTGCAGGGAAAAAAAATGCATACGTCTCGCACAGTCGCCTGCCCTCACGTGTCTGCCCGTTCGGGTTGACTCCAGTGTTGCCAACTCGGTATCATGTTTCGGGGCTAAATAGAGTCAAAAAAGGGCTAGAATAGGGCTAAATTACTTTTATAGTAAAAGTAAATACAATTTTTAACTATTGTTTACTTATTAATTATATTACTTATTATATTATTACTTATTATTTTATTATTATTATTATTGTTTACTTATTTATTATTGTTTATTAATTATATTTTTTCGAACACTGGTGTGTTCGAAAAAATATAATAAATGGTTTATATATAATGATTTAAAAAAAAATAATAACATTCTAACTTTATAAAAAAAACTAGCTGACCCGCGCAACTTCGTCTGCGTCACATGAGCTACCTACCTACCTACTGCCTACCTACTGCCTACCTACTGCCTACCTACTGCCTACCTACTGCCTACCTACTGCCTACCTACTGCCTACCTACTACCTACCTACGTAATTTATTTTAAAAAAATACAGACAACAGTTTATTCACGCTTTTTTTTTTTTTAACTCAGAGGTTCTCAGATTTTGTTGTGCAAGGCGTTGCGAACGTTCGACACTCGACTCTCGTGCGCGTACCTGAGAGTTTCTCTGATTTTGTTCAGCAAGGCGTTGTGAACGTTCAGGTGAAGATTCTCCCATACGACGTATTCTTGCTGCCCGTGCTTGAGAACTATGTTTAGAAACTTGAGACCTGGCTCTCTTAGGCATTTTCAAATGTTTAAGAAAATGTTAATAGCGTGTAATATTCTAGCTCTGAAAAAAACTGTTGTTTAGCCCTGAAAATAACTGTTGTTTAGCTCTGAAAAGAACTGTTGTTTAGCTCTGAGAAGAACTGTTGTTTAGCTCTGAGAAGAACTTTTGCGTAGGTGTAGTTTTAAGAACGAAATCTAAAAAAAATCGCACGAAAATTATTAGACTTCGCGTACGACCGCTGCGTAGGGAGCCGACCTCGCGACTGAGCCGCGCGGGTACCTTACTCATAGATCTAAACTCCCCTCCCGCACGCGCACCCCGTCTTGGTGACGCCCGCTTCGCAACGGGCCGTGCAGCAGAAATCGTATTATTTTAATTACGCCATAACTTTAAAACCAAACGTCCAATTTTAATCATTCAAAGACCAAATATTATGTACATGTCGGATATGGTCATGAGTACGGACGGGCGAACGTATCGAAAGCACGCCAGTGATGACATCACGCGACCCACTTACCAGTCTACCCCACCATGGCGGCTTCTACAGAGTCCTGATGTTAACAACACGCGGAGAGGCGGACATTCTATGTCTGATCGCAGCGGAGTTAAGAAGTCTTGAAACTGTACCCGAATCATTGTGCCCAGTGTTAATGTGTCAAAGTGTAATGTCAAGTAATTTGTTAGACTCAGTGTATTTGTTTGAAAAGAGTACCTAACCATGGAGTTTCTTGCCGGTTCTTCTCCATGGAAACTACCACGCCGAACCGAGCAATGTGAAATAAAATAGTGTATCGCATCCAGTGTGTTTTCATTAGCACGAAACCCGTCTTCTGCCCACATAAGCTCGAGCCTAGCGAAATCAATTCCTGACAATCCCGACATCAGAAGTGGGATAAAATCGTGCTAATGAAATCATGTCGCAAGGACAGTGTCAATAACAATCCGTGTCAACTGTGTAAAAACCGAAAAAGTGCCGAAAAGAGTTCGCGATGAGTTTCGTGTGGTACCCGATACCGAGTGCAAAAAACGATCAAGAAAAAGGTGCTTGCAACAGCGCCGAAATATCTGGAATTCTGGATACACACCGTTTTTAGTGTTAATGACAATCAGTGACGGTTACTATTTAAAATGCAGAACAAAGACTTCGTATCGTTTACAAATTCTTAAAACCTGGCCAGTGAATAGTAAGATAGTGTTGTGAACCAGTTCAAAGAATTGTTCAGTGCCAAATTCGTGTACGTCGTACGTCATTTACGTGAGTAGTGACAAACACGTGGATTTTCGGCCGAAGACGACTGCCATCATGAAGTTGCCTGTGCCAGCTGCTAAAGGCGTTTAGCAGCAACCGCAGGCCAGCAGCAGCTCACTGATGTGCTTTAAGTGTGGCACACCGGTCCACATTGCCAGCTGCTGTATAGCAGGCTGGTCCAGTGCTGCTGTACTGGTTGAGAAGCGAGCTTTGCATCGTCGAGCCGGAATATGAAAGTACTTTGGTGAGTCGTTTTCATTCTGTTATGACTCTGGAGCAGAGTGCTAATTCTATTTCGTCTAGACTTGAGAGTAAGCATATTTATCCTGTCGTTACTATAACTGGTGTAGTTCAAGGTTCAGTAAATGGAATTCGAAGATATAATGAGAAAGATGCCCGATCACAAAGTTCCTCGTCATAGTTGATGACAGTGGTAGTGAAACGAAATCTGATTACGAAAGGCTTGTACACTCATACTCGAAGTTTTAGACTGCACCTCATGAGTAACATGATGGCGATGGGTCTGTTATGAGTTAGACCGCACCTCGTGAGTAACACGTGGCGATGGGTCTGTTGGACCGCACCTCATGAGTAACATGTGGCGATGGGTCTGTAGGAAATCGTTGGTGCGATTTCTGTCTGTGTTGGTGCACAGAGCGATTATGAAAGTTTTATGAGTTGAGTTTGCATTGCCTAAGACCTTTTACAATGTTGATCGGACCTTTTGCAATGAGAGAGAAGGCATCGCGCAATATAGTTGAATGTTCCAATTATGACAGACTGCGAAAAATAACTGACGTTGACATGCACGTAGGTGACAATGACGAGACTAGCCATGACGAAAATGATAACGCTTACGAGACTAGTTGAGTATCAAGTAGTCCACTTAACATTTTGAGTACCAGCATAGTAAGAGTTTTCTTATAATCTCATTTTCTGAACTAAACTAACTATGATGATTTTAATTGTTTTGATTTTAATGGATTCACTGTTTACAAGTACAATGCTTTCGATGGACTGAAAGCATACCCGATGAATTGGGTATTGTTGTGGCCGCATCAGAAGCGCCGGAGCGTGTAAGAGGTGCACGTTGACTGCTTTTTATGTGCAGTATACTCTTTGCGAGGAGTAGCACTTACGCGGCTGAGATGGTTAGCTTCTGACGATGGGTTCACATTTAACGTTATGACTTGCCGATGGACTGGCAATTGAGTTTTGCTCGTGTAGAGACACGCGTAGAGACACGCGTAGAGTCTCGCGTAGAGACACGCGTAGTGTGACGCGTAGTGTGACGCGTAGTGACGCGTAGTGACGCGTAGTGACGCGTAGTGACGCGTAGTGACGCGTAGTGACGCGTAGTGACGCGTAGTGACGCGTAGCGACGTGAAGCGACGTGTAGCGACGCGTAGTGACGCGTAGATTGACGTGTAGAGTGACAGTCTAATTTTCTGACGAGTTTATTATTCGAACGTCAGATACACTTTCCTATCATTAAATTGTGATTGCCAGTATGAGTATGCTCACGAACTCACGAATCACGTTCAATTGAAGAAAATACCGGTAGGGAAGTGCTTCCACACATTTTGATAACGATCATCTTTAAAAACTGAAAGCTTTGAATTATTAGAGTGCCTAAAAATATGTACAGCGTAGGCTAAGAAAGATGCCAGTGGGTCTCGTACCAGTCTATGTTGATAAGGATTTTGATGATGTTGAGCAAGCTTATGCGGTAGCAGCCTGTGTGGCAACCTGAGCCTATATGGCACTTGTAAGCCTGTGTGGCACCTGTAGGGCGGGGAGCTTTAGTGGTGTGCATACGTAGAGTAAACGTAGTGCATACGTAGTGTAAACGTAGTGCATACGTAGTGCGTGCGCAGTGGATGCGTAGTGTAGACGTAGTGCATACGTAGTGCGTGCGTAGTGGATGCGTAGTGTATGAGATACATACGTAGTCCATGCGTAGCTTGCGTAGTGTGTGCGTTGCATACGTAGTCCGTGCGTAGCTTGCGTAGTGTAAGCGTTACATGCGTAGTGTGTGCGTTACATGCGTAGTGTGTGCGTTGCATACGTTGTGTACCACTGTTTTAGTACCCTTTCGGTTATAGTAGTGTGAATGACCGTACTAGTAGTTATTACGTAGTCGTGATCCGTGGGGCGCGATGCGTGTTTAGCTCTGGCGGAGGTCGGGGTCTAGAAAGACCGTAGTGTGTAGTCACTGGGTGATGCACATGGCAGATCCATTTGATGGATGTGAGAGCAATGCGATTGCTGGTCGGCTGGAGTGCCGTGGCGTTAAGAGGTTTTACTTGAAGGTTTCTGTAAGCTTGGCAGTTTTTAAAGCAGTAGAGTTTTAAAGGTTGATTCGAACGACTATGGTACATGGCCCATGGGTTGAGCTTGTAGGGTCAGAAGTTGACCGGACCAAGAAAATTGAAAGCTAAAGGAACGATACTTGTTCGGCCTAGCTAAGTCCGGTCCAGTTTATCTGAAGGGACACACCTGAAGGGCAAAAAAAAGAATTGCCGGACCAGAGGGTTGATCTATTTTAGAGTATTCCCAATTTAACCGTGTTAGAATTAGTCGACTGCCTCGTTGGTCTAGTGGTCGCAAGTGTCTCTGAAGGTTCTGGGTTCGATTCCCAGGTCTGGCAAAGTGTTATTGGGTTTCTCCATCGGGAATTTCTCAGTAACAGCCACGAAGTTTGGATTTGCGCCCAGTTGAGGGCAATAGGCTGAGACCCGATGAACCTAGAGTTTGGTCAGGAGTGACCGAGTGGAACAAAATTCTGTCGTGGACTATTTGTTTGCAGGGTTACCATCACACGAGGACGTGTGAAGGCAGGATGGCCGTGTCGGATATGGTCATGAGTACGGACGGGCGAACGTATCGAAAGCACGCCAGTGATGACATCACGCGACCCACTTACCAGTCTACCCCACCATGGCGGCTTCTACAGAGTCCTGATGTTAACAACACGCGGAGAGGCGGACATTCTATGTCTGATCGCAGCGGAGTTAAGAAGTCTTGAAACTGTACCCGAATCATTGTGCCCAGTGTTAATGTGTCAAAGTGTAATGTCAAGTAATTTGTTAGACTCAGTGTATTTGTTTGAAAAGAGTACCTAACCATGGAGTTTCTTGCCGGTTCTTCTCCATGGAAACTACCACGCCGAACCGAGCAATGTGAAATAAAATAGTGTATCGCATCCAGTGTGTTTTCATTAGCACGAAACCCGTCTTCTGCCCACATAAGCTCGAGCCTAGCGAAATCAATTCCTGACAATCCCGACATACATAAACTATACTTAGTGATGAAATAATTTATTTTGATAAGGATTATAGCATGAGTAAAATAAATGCGTTTAAATGTAGTCCAAAAAAAATTCAAGATAAAAAAATAAAAAAATGGTTGTTGTGCCTCACTCGACATAGACAGGTATAGTGTGTCGCGGACTTTTTTGTAGATATTTATAAGATCTACAATTAATTAGAACATTTTATGGTTCTATCTTTTATAGTTTAGGCAGCGTACGCAAAATAAGTAACTTTTCTGGTTGATTTTTTACACTTTGTGTCCGAAAACCCCAAATATCTTACGGAATCCTATTTTTTTCCAAAATAAAATTTAGCCTATGTTACTCGTGGATAATGTAGCTTTCGAATGGTGAAAGAATTTTTAAAATCGGTCCAGCAGTTTTTGAGCCTATTCATTACAAACAAACAAACAAAGTTTTCCTCTTTATAATATTAGTGTAGATAACAGCCTATGTTCAAGTTGAGCTTTATCTGCTTCACTAAGCTGCCCAGTCTTGCTCAATATCAATGTATATTTCTCTTTTGATCCTATTTTTATAACATCTTTTTGGATATCATATGTGTAGCAAGTTCCATTGAATTTTATAAGGCCAAAACGTATTTGTAACATGGAATTTAGCGTGTCAAATTTCATCCTAAGTTTTCTTACACGATTTGGGGGCTAGAAATAGGGCTAGGTGCTAAATAATTATTTTAAGGGCTGATAAAGCTTAAAAAGGGCTAGATCTAGCCCCGAAAGGGCTAAATTGGCATCACTGGTTGACTCACAGTATATTCCCCCACCTACGCCGCACAGCGTCACTTCACGCCCCCGCGCGACCGCTGCGCAGCGCTCATTATATATGGCGCTTTCCATACAAACTTTCATTCCCTATTTCACCCCCTTACAGCCATTTTTTCGCATTAAAAAGTAGCCTATGGTGCCGATTCCCTTGTTCACAAACTAAACTAAATTTAAGTTGAATGCATCTTTTTCTTTCTATTTCATTATGAAAAGGACAGAAGATAAATATTAGTTTAATCCTGTCAAATTAGTCAGCACCTGACGTAATTTGATGTAATTTTAGTAGTCAACTTTTTAATCGCGTCTAAAACTTGTATGGCGCTGATTAATTTGACAGAACATAACTAAAATTTATCTTCTGTCCTTTTCTTAATGAAATAGAAAGAAAAAGACTGATCATAAATTTGGTTTAGTTTGTAAACAAGGGAATCAGCACCAATGTCCTTTCTCAGGCTCTAGACTATCCCTGTACCAAATTTAATTTAAATCTGTTCAGTAGTTTTAGGCGTGATTGCGTAACACACAGACAGACAGTTACTTTCGCATTTATAATATTAGTAAGGATTGTTCTCTTCAAATGCGCGGTGTGCGCTGGGCCTTAGTGATCAGGTTTCGATAATGTTTCTGGGGCCATGTTAAATACATAAAAACACCAAAGAATATTGTTTATGTTTATTTTCACATATTTGTAAGTACTCATTCATCATTACGCAAGTTTAAAAAAAATCTCTCATACCCTAGTAAAGGTAACAGAGCTGCAAAGATGTGTTAAAATGAGATCTATTTGAACATAGAGTGTGATCTGAAATCATCTCTGGGTTTCTCTATCCTAAGTTGCCTGGGACCTACCAGGCGTGGGGCAGTGTGACGCAGGCTGAATGCTAATTACCCCATAGTGTCACAAAATGATAGCCACCTTAGGGCTGCCAGTTTTGCTTAAAAAAAACATTTCAGTTTGAGAATAAAGAAATAAATAATAATTAAAGAAAATTGCTTCTTTCTTATCTGGATTTGTGGGTATTCTTCTAGGGTTGACTAGCTTTATTGAATTTATTATTTAAATTTATTGAATTGCCTTAAAACTATATTGATATGAAGTTTATCCAACACAGCATTATCAATTTTGTAGGTACTTAAAATATAGAAATTGAGCTTAATGATTTTCATCTAATCCTGATAGCCTGGCTTCACTAACAAGGCTTTGTATCTCAAGTTGCACCCTTAAAGCTTTCTGCAAATCCATTTTCCTAAGCTGTGATGCAATATACTTGCCGTAGATATCAAATTCATCCTCTTTTGAGGTGTTTTCTATACTTGAATCTATGCTCTCCAAGAAGGTTCTATCAGAACAATCTGTACTAGGTCTGCGGTGTTTAATTTTTTTCTTTTTATTTTGATATCTGTTTTCATTGATATTGGGTACTTCTCGGGGCTCTGTTTTTAGAATTAAAGTGTATTCCTCATCATCCGGGAACGGGTCTAGGGTCTCTTCTTCCATATTATCTTCAGTTGAGAGCCATATTTTCTGATTTACTTCATCTATTGAATCTTGATGCTGTAAACAAGTAATACATTCTAATAAATTATTTAAAAAGTTGATAAACAGAAGTGGCTCTGTAAATGTAACGGAGGCAGGCAGGACATTGAACTATACAAGAGCATAAATGTAGAATCTGTTGTGATTCGAGAGATTGTCGATTTCAGGCCAAGCTTGAGAGCCTGGCCTGAAATCGACAATCTCTCGAATTGAATCGAATTCTCGAGTGACGAAATCAGATCAAATTAGTTTGGCACCCTCAGAATTGGGAGCACTGAAGCAATTTCTCCATTTAAAAAGTACTAGAGCACTTACGTCGAATGCAGTAGACTCTTCAACGGTTTTCTTTAGTCCACCGAAACGTTTATGCCACTCTGAGAACCATTTCATGTTTGGTTTATACGACCACTCGGGACCGGACCGCTGCTTTATTTTAGTGATTTCTTGCATGTATGTCGATCTTAGATTCTTTATTTTTATCTTAAGTTCAGTTTCATTAAGTAATATGCCTGTTGTTTCGTTTAGTTCAACAATAATTTCTCTGTACGCTTTCAACCTTTTACTTTTTAACCTGTAGGATGTATGCTCAGGGTTCCACAAATGTTCATGACTTAAATATATTTTTACGAATTGATACGTTTCGTTCTCACTCCACCTCATTTTAATTCTTGTATTGTTAAATAATTTATTGAGATATGTTTATTAAACTGTTACACAACCAAAACAACTGAGATTGATTTTGAATTTTCGACTCGACAACAACAAACAAAACACAACTGTCAATAATAGTCATTATGTCAATGTCAGTGAGAGAGACTGCGAAACATGGAACCACCATGGAACCACAGAGAATATATATATACGGGGAAAACGGGAAAACGCGATCTTTGGCAGCCGGAAGTGAGGAAATCGGATGTAAGGATCTGTGTTGCAATAGTAATAAAAAATTGAAAAACAAAAAGAGGTCTGGACGGTCTGGACTAAAAAGTGCCAAAGCAACAATACAAATAATTTCAACGGTGATGCATGTTTATCAGTCATGAGTAAATTAAAACTTTCAATTAAAAAGCTGTAAATTTTAATATTGGTAGGACTATACAGGTATTCCATAGTCCTGTGCAGTGATATGCTGACTGCTGCCAAGTCTCTCACAACTATGTTGTATAATCGGATTACATGGAGGGACTATCTGACTTAATGGGTAGGTAATGGTAAATTTTAAATAAAATGCATGCAAATTTAATGTTAAAATTATTTATTATAATTTCTTTGGTTCTTTGCACTTTGGAAACTTGTTACACTATTTTGATATTGCACATTATAATTATTTTAAATAAATAATGAAATAAAAGAAAACAAAAAAAAAAACTATACAAAACTTAGAAATAGGCAATATTTAAAATACTTGCATACTAGCTTTCGCCTGCGGTTTCACTCGCGTTATGGTAAAAAAATATCCCACAGGTCATCATAGATTAGTGAAATAATTTTCGGATTCGGAAGAGTAGTTCTGAAGATTATCCCCTACTTTGATGTAGGGGATAATCTTTACCTCTTTATAAAATTAGTTTGTTTAATTATGCACATTTATATTATTATATATATTTTTCTAATAGAGTCTAGTGGCTAAAATACAGTTTATCACAATATTATTGACAAGGGCTATACAAAATATTCCACCATTCAGGTAGATGGCCAAATCATACAAATTATTACTTTTAATAATTTCAATCACTGGATACAATATCAGAGATCCTTGCTTCACTGACCAGATTCTGTATTTCTAACTGAATCCTCAATGCTTTATGGAGGTCCATTTTCCTCAGTTGTGAAGCAATATATTTACCATAGATATCAAACTCGTCCTCCTTAGTACATTGAGAACTTGAATCAGTTGAATAATTTCTTGCGGTACTCCGGTGCTTAAGTTTTTTCTTTTTAATTTTTTTGTAATAAACCGGGGAAGATCTTCTTTCAATTTTTACTTTTGAGGTTTGTTCATCAAGTTTTGCAGAATCATATTCGTCATCTGTTTGTGGGACTAATGGATCAGGGTTTGTTTCACCCATGTTGGCATTCTGCAACTCTTGGTCCACCCAGATTTGGCAAGAAGAGTCTACATCTTGAGTTTCTTGAGACTGAAATAATGTATTTTTAGTTACTCAATGAAAACAATATTAATCATTAGTAAATACATTCAATGTCAATGAGGAAATGAGGAGTGCTTTGGAGGGTGCGATTCAAGTAATCATGAGTAAATACATTCAAATATTATTAATAACACTACTTAAATAAGAAGACACATGAATGCAACCTTCATAAGTTTAAATCATGAGAACACACTTTGTGTAATAATGGATGAAAAGCATAATACTTACAGTGATAAACGAGCTTGAATGGCGATTACTGGGTATATGTTTCAAACAGCGATCCATTTCGTGGAACCATACGAGTGACGGTTCGTAAATAGCATCAGGGCTCGACTTCTGCAATATTTTGTGCACTTGTTGTACGTAAGTGGTCCTAAGGTTCTTTATCTTCATTTTTACTTCGGGAACACTCAGGGATTTCAACGTAGAAGCCTTGAATTCTACACTTATATCGGAATAGGCCTGTTCTCTCTGATACCGAAGTTTGTACCCTGGATGTGAAGGATTCCAGAGACACTCATGCTTTATATATATTTTAACAAACTCCAATGTCACTGTTTCACTCCACCTCATTGTCATAAAAGTTTAAATTACCAATTAAATAGGTATGGAAAAACATTAATGTTTTTCACAATAACTTCTGTCCACCCATTTTGACATAAGTAAACATCATCACACACATCAAAATCAAATCATTCGGATGACAGATTAGTTTGACTTTGACATTTTAGTGTTACTAGGTTGCATTGAATAGAATAGAATAGAATATTCATTTATTCGTTATTGGACAGCAGCAACACATAGAGCAGCACATACATATACCTACATAACAACAAACAGCTTAACAATGAATTAAACAGCTCAACTGCGCTGAGCATGCCCATAACGAAACGGTCACCAACTCAGCTTTGCTGGGTGTAAAACACTCAGCGCTGGTTATCAGTAGGCCCCCCGCAGTTTTTTTTTTATTTTCCTTTTGATCTGCAATCGGCTTTTACCCATAATCAGATGTTTTCTGGGATTAATTTGGATTGGGTGCGATTCCATTAAATAGGACCGTATGAGTGGGTAGATACTAAGCAGTTAGTTTCTCTGGTCTATGTCTAGTATTTGCCATCTTTTCAGGCGAGTCACAT
Organism: Xestia xanthographa; assembly: GCA_905147715.2. Taxonomy (NCBI): domain Eukaryota; kingdom Metazoa; phylum Arthropoda; class Insecta; order Lepidoptera; family Noctuidae; genus Xestia; species Xestia xanthographa. The sequence goes on along the minus strand of LR990660.1, from coordinate 4,828,182 downwards.
CTTCATGTCGGGTTAATAGATTCTTAGCCAGTTCATTTGTGTGCTTATTGAGCCTCTCCTTGTATCTCTTGCTTATTTTACAAGCTTCTTCCTTTACGGTCGGCATCTCCAGGTATTCATGTATTTCCGTGTTTCTCACGAACCAGTGTGCGCTTGAAATTGTTCGTAGAGCAATGTTTTGAAATCTCTGGAGAATCTCGATATTGGAGTTGCTAGCACAGCCCCAGAGCTCTATCCCGTAGGTCCAGATCGGCTTTATGATAGCCTTGTATACAAGTATTTTGTTTCCGAGGGACAGCCGGGATTGACGCCCTAGTAACCAAGATAGACCTTTGAATTGTAAGGTGGCTTCTGTTTTCTTGGCTTTAATGTGATTAGCCCAGGTAAGTCTTCTATCCAGGTGTAGACCAAGATATTTCACACTGTTATTGCTTGGTAACGGTTTGTCTTCCATAAGCACAGGTGGACAGTCGCCTTTCCGGAGTGTGAATGTTATTTGTGTCGATTTAGTTACACTAGGTTTAATTCTCCACTTCTTAAGCCATAAGTCAACCTTATTGAGTTGTTCCTGTAGTATCAGCGATGCGTTGTTCGGGTTTGTATCGCTTGCAAGGCATGCGGTGTCATCTGCGTAAGTTGCTGTAACAACGTTTTCAGTCTCAGGCAAGTCTGCCGTATATATTGAGTATAGCACCGGGCCAAGCACCGATCCTTGTGGAACTGAGGCAGTGATGTAGTACAGCTGTGATAGCTCTTCTTCGTATTTTACTTGGAATCTTCTTTGATCCAAGTAAGATTTTAGGATCATGTAGAACGAGTTTGGTAGGAGTGTTTTTAACTTGTACAGCAGTCCTTTATGCCAGACTCTATCGAATGCTTGTTGGATGTCGATGAATACTGCAGAACAATACTCCTTTTTCTCTAGCGACTGTCTAATTTTATGAACCACACGATGAACTTGCTCTACAGTAGAGTGTTTTTCCCGAAATCCAAACTGGTGATCAGGTATAATCTTGTTTTCGTCCAGAACTGGTTTTAGTCTTAGCAATAGAATCTTCTCGAATACCTTTGATAGAATAGGGAGAAGACTTATGGGCCTATATGAGCTAGGTTCTGTTGGTGGTTTCCCTGGTTTTGCAATCATACAGATTTGGGATATTTTCCATAGCTTTGGATAGTACTGTATTCTAAAGATGGCATTAAATAGCATTGTTAAAAATACTATTGCTTTTCTAGGTAGTTGCTTAAGGACTTCACCCGTTATTAGGTCGAAGCCAGGAGCTTTTTTGTTTTCCAAGTAACGAATTGGTCGTGCTAGTTCCTTTGGAGTGACAAGTTTCAGCGGTGGTGATAACTGCTGGTCACTATTGATCATTCGATCAACTTCCTCTTCAAATTCTGTCATAGATGACTGGTTTGGAATGAAAACTTTGCTTAGGTGTTTAGCGAAGAGCTCAGCTTTTTCGCTTCCACTTCTAGCCCACGGATCGCTAGAAGAGATCCTTAGGGGTGGAACATGGCTAAATGGTCTTTTAAAGTTTCTCGTTATTTTCCATAATGAGTAATTGTCTTTCTTTTGGGTTGAAAGCGTGGATAGTTTTTCTTGAAAAGAGGTATTCTGATTTTCTTTGATTAACTCTTTTAGTTCTCTAGTGATTCTATTGTATTCTGCCCTGTCTAAATCGGACCTGCTCGTGTGTAATTGCCTTCGTTGTCTCCGTTTTTCTTCCAGTTTATTGCGTATTTCCAGCGGTATATTGTTTTTATGGGTGGAGAAGCTTAATGTCGGGGTAGCACGCCACGCAGCAACTTGTATTAGGTTTGTAATATAGAACGTTGCTTCAGGAGCTTTTCAACTCGGCCTGTGGACGGTGGGCTATGGGCTAGCTCGCAGTCCGTCCGTCTCATGACGACAGGCCGTGTCGACGGCGCGTTGGTGTTCCACGCGCGCCTCGAAGAGAGTCGGCAAAAGGAAGTGGTCCACAAGGACCGATACCTGCCGGGGTTGCGGGACTGTTCGAAAGAGATACCGTGGCCCCGGAACACAAAGGGTGATGAGGAACATGGATGGGTTTTAATCAGTAAAAGTCTGACCCTCCCTCCTGCTCCGCCCAGAGCGGGAGGAGTCATTTGATGATTTCCCATTCGAAAAAAAAAGGTCCACCCCACCTTTTTTTTTTTCGTCTCTCGAACGAGGTGACCCGACAGAGAACCAGAATTGTAAACATAGCTCATAGAATAAGTAAGCTGAAGTGACAATGGATCGGTCATTTAGCCGTAGAACCGATGACCGTTGGGGTAGACGTGTTCTAGAGTAGAGACCGCGAATTGGCAAACGTAAGGTGGGATGCCCTCAGACTCGAGTGACTGGAGTGACGATTTTCACAGGGTGTCTGGTAGCAACTGGATGAGAGTTGCTGAGAATCGAGTTGAGTGGCGTGCCGTGTAGGCTGATGATGAAACATTATTCTTGTTTTTCTTCTTCTTTCATCCATTCTCTTTTTAAGCAGCCTCTTTTAATTAGTCTGTATTGGCTTTCTAAAAAGCAACAAAATAAAAGTAAGAAACTTCATCTTTAGCATGCTACCCTTCTAATAATAGGTCTTACTTACTGCCAAGTACCTACATAACATTTATTTGTTTGCTAATGAAACTGCCTGGCAACGTGAAAACTGGCTATATATGTACAAACAGTACGTGAAAACGCCACCAAAGCCACCAATATGGGAACCAGGCATAAAAAAAGTCTTTAAAAACAGGGGTTTTAAGTTACATTTAAATTAATATCAATGATTTATGCTTTACCCAAATCACTAGCTATAACGTGTAGCTTACTATTAAAACACGTTATAATCAACAGCAAAACCAATCCACCAAAATTAAACAATTCTTGTCCCCCGTGCCACCCAAGATGAATACTTATGTTTTTATCGGGTAATCGCAGCACTAATCACACACCTGTTACGGGCAAGTCCAGCGCACGACCGAGAGGTGCGAAATAAAAAAAAACACGACGTCGCACACGCACGAAACTTCATGTTATAGTAAGTTAAAAAGTGCCCACCAACATTTTGAGTTTGGCTTGGACAAACTTTGATCGAGTGTCCTGTGTTTTTAAATCAGTTTTTCTAATATGGTTTAATTGTTTTTAGATAATGATTGTGTCGTATGCATAAACTAAGGAAATGGTTTATTTTTTATTGTACCTTAAATTGTTACTTTGGTGAACGCAATTTTATTAAAATATGGAACTAGGACAAGCCACCAAACTTGAATCTTACGGCGATTTTTTTTTCTTGATTATTTATAAACACTTATAACAATAAAAATTTTGGCCTTAGTTGCACCAAATAACGTTTACTAAAAAAATAATTTAGAAACATACTATCATTTTACACCGAGATTCTCAACGTGGACACGTAAAATTTACTGCTTTGATATTCACTCAAATGCAATTTATGTGGCAATGTCATGGAGGTAAGGGTTTATACTTGTTAAGTTGCCTATCGTAGGTAAGTACTAATACTACTACTTACTTATTCATCCTAAATATTAACAATTTTACCTCGCGCTTATCTTTATTTTGTCGTCACTTGTTGTCAAATTCGTAATAATATGAGGCCCCGCGCGCCGCTCGGGTGCAAGTATCCCCCACCTACATGCAGCTCAAGTTTATAAGGTAAGTCAGGGTAACACGAAAAAAAAGCTTTTCGTGAAGATAACCTCTTCACAGGCTTAAGTCATTGAAGGGGTTAACCCCTTCAAGTGGTTACCATAACGAAACTGTTACCCATTTCGCTGGGTTTCGAGCATGTAACTCGAACAAAAGGTAACACTGCGATATGAGCTACCCCATGTACGAGTTACCCTGTCAAAAGGCTTAACCATTAAGCGGGGTTGTCCGGTCCCTGGAATCTATTTCCCAAGCTCTGGAAGTAGCAGTCAAGCATGTGTTGTTTCGGATTATGCTTTAGTGGGCAGTAGATAGCGCTTACATTAATAGGGCCCATAGATTCGTTAATAGTGATGGTAGTAGCCTGCATCCAGTCCTGTTGGAACTGGCTGTGGAGGTGGTGTTTGATGTTGTTTTTAACAATAACTGCAGACCCTCCGTGTGATGTGGTATCAGGATGATTGGTACAATATACGCAGTAGTTGTCCATCTTGAAACTCTTACGATCATTAAGATGGGTTTCTGCTATCAGAGCAATATCGATTTTGTTATCTTTCAGCAGTACTTCTAGTTCTTGTTTATTTGGCGTTAGGCCATTGATATTCCAGGTAGCAATTCGTAACGACATCATTGCGGAAGCCTACTGATGAGTGTCATGAGGAGGTTCATCATTGTGCTAAACTGTGATATAAGTTGGTCGATCCTTTCACTCTGTCTTCGTAAAAGTGCTTCTAAGCTATATTTATTTTCCTGTTCGAGTTCTATTTTTGTCAAATGTGTTCTCTGTGACTCAAGGTCAACGTGATTTTTTCTCTGTGACTCTGTATGGTAAACTTTGTCTTTCTGTGTTCTCTGTGGTTTCGTGTGGTCAATGTTATTTCTCAGGTATGCTTTCTGTGTATGTGTAAGATCTACTACAGCTTTATTAGATCCTTTGACAGCTTCACTGTAGAGTTCCATGCTTTCTATTACGCTTGACTGCCGACTTTTTGGTTGGGTAGCCCTGAGGTTACTTACAGGCTCGACGATTGACGTGTCTGTGACAGTTTGGGGCTCATCTGTTGTAGTTCGTGTTTTCAGTACTTTCTGAGTGGGTCTTGTTTTCGGATGTGGCTGTCGTTCGTTTCCTGTATGCTTTCTTGCTACAATTTCCTTATAGACCTGACATCCTTTGTAGCTAGCGGGATGACTTCCTGAGCACAGCGCACATACCGCTGGAGTGTTTTCATCAATTGAGCACATGGTGGTTTTGTGTGCCCCGGCACATTTCACGCATCTGTACGGCCTCATGCAGTTATTTTTGCTGTGTCCATATTGCTGGCACCTTTGACATTGTACCACAGTCGTTTTTCTTATTGGGTCTTCTATGGTGACTTTCTGGTTATATATGAACTTTATTTCCTTGACAAGTCTGTTATTTTCATGCGGGGCTACATTAACAAAGAATGTGTTTAGGGGTTCTTTAGTTCCTTGTTTCCGAGCAGTGACTATTTCCCCTTGAACCCTGTTTCCGGTTTTTTCTATTGCTTCTATGATAGCAAACTCAAACTCAAACTCAAAGCATTTATTTCAATTAGACCATTACGGCACTTTTGAAAGTCAAAAATACAAAAAAGAAAATCAAAGCTACAGTCCCAGTCACAAGGCATAATAACTTGAGAAAGTACTGTAGTTGCCCATTCCCTAGCGTAGATCTCTATGGAGAAGAATGGGCAAGAAACTCCATGGACACTCTTTTAAAATCAAAATATTGTTACAAAATCTTGGTTACATCATTAATTTTGAGATTATACATAAATGTGAGAACGATGTAGAAAGACGTGCACACTAAGAGCATCCAGAGTGAAATATTAGATTAAAAATGTATGAATAAAGTAATTAAAATGAACCTTGGCAGCTAAGAGATGACCAGTCCCAACTGACAGCGCCCGTTCACAGACATGACGCATGTACCGGCGCCATTCAACTCAACCATATTGAAGGGAACTAAATGACCCGACACACCCGCCACCATCAGCGAGACATTTAAGTGAGCATGACATTCTCTCAGTCACCAAGGCATATTCAAGTCAATGAAAGATAAATAAATGTAAATGGTGGCTGAACAGTACAAAGTACTCACACATGTGCTATGCAATCATATAATACTAAGAACTGGAATCTATACAATGCAAGTATATTTTTACAATCTTCATCAGCATCTTTTGGTGTGCTGAAGTGAAGATGTTTAATAACAATCCTAGTGCATTTTTGATCCTTGCGTGTAAAAGTGTGGCCTATAAGTCCTTTGCTTCTTACATGCTCTATCAGGGTTTTATATTTGTCGACCGTATGGGAAGAGATGATGAGTTGATTTTTAGATACTATTTTATAAGTGTAGTCATCCTTTTCCACAACTTCTTCGATGAGTTGTGTGAGTTTTGCAAGGTCGTCAACGCCATACAGTATTATCGGTGGTGGTTTAGGTGTTCTTTTGGCTGTAGCATCTCCTACTTGCCCCCCGCAGTGACACACGGATGAGGGTAATATGTAGTAAATAAATAATGTTATTCTATGTTTTCATTGTTAATTAAGGCTGCGTTCCGAATTAAGCTGTAATCGATTTGAGCGTCCATAAACCCGTACCGAATTACCGTGAGTGCGATATCGATGTCCCTTGAATTGTCATAGATGACGTCACGACATGCGCCATCTTGCGATTATACATTATACCGACCATGCCCCAAATAAATATCACCGTGAGCGCTGTCAAAAATGACAGTTGTTTTCACAGGTTGTGTTGTTTATTTTGATTGAAAAAAAATTAAATGAGTTTCAAACTCATGAACATTATATTTAATTACCGTTGCATCTATGTAATTTGTAAATCGTAGGATGTTTTTTTTATCCACTTCATCACTGGACGGATCGTCGTTCTTTAACTCAAAATCTGAGATAACAGAGTAGATCATAGAGATAGAAAGAAATATGGAGGGGCCCCGATATTCTATACCTACATTTGCATAGACAAATGTGAGTGAAATACGAAACAGAATGTGAAATATCGTTTTGCTTCGTTCTATCTAATGTGGTAATCGTATTTGATAAAAGAGACAACAATATTTCAGCTGTTGCTCATAATGACAACATTTTGTTGTGACGTAGTAACAGTTGTAGGTAAGTGCCGTATCCGCCATATTATGCGACGAGTTTTGTGGTAGTTCTGCTGTCAAATGAGTGTTTACTTTTGCAATTATTAAGATTTGTGAGAAAATTACGAAGAGTTTATCCATAAAATTTGCACGTATATGGTGGAAAACAGCTATTCAACATGCCTGCGTGTTGTGTTATGATGTGTTGTGCAAGAAAGAAGGAAAATCAACCTAAATTGTCTTTTCACAGGTTAGTAGCCGGTTTTCATGAATTATTACACATAGTAATACACTTTTGATGAAAAAAATGCTAAGGGATCGTGAATTTATGGCTGTAGTGTTCATATTTGGGCATATTTTCGTCCAACAGACCTTTTTTTAATTTCATAATTTCATTCGTTTGTTTACAATAATATGTCATGGTGGAATAGTGTGGTACCGTTGCGGTAATATTTTCCGATACTAGTTCCTTCGCTGTGCTGGTACGATATCGGTATAGTACATACGTGTGCTAATCGGGTCGAAAAAAGATTATTATTGTTCGCACGCAAATTAGGTACGCGTTATGACTGACGAATTTGACGTGGAGTTACGGACACCAGCCCGTTACACAATACAAAACAAATATTGCATAACGAAATTCCTTTTTTTTTAGGCATCCATCAAAAAACAACATCAAGAGTCATCTGTTTTCTGTGAGACGAGCAACGTTAAAAAATCTGATGTTTGCCTAGGTTGGACTGTGGATGGGTGTGACCACCCATTACATACCGAGTTTCCTCCGTGCCTCGGAAAGCAGTTTTTGAACAAACTAACATTGTTTAGAAATGAATAGGTAGTTTGTTTTATTTTGATATACATAATATCGACGGTCCCTACGTATAATCACCTAAGTGGTAGATACGTGATTTGTGTTTTTTTGTTCTGTGACATTCAGACAAACCTAAACTATCGTCCAGTTTAATAAAAACTAATAAAAGTAGGCAAATTGACCTTTAAATACATACACGACATTTCCCATAACTACCAAATTGACTAAAATTTCCGACGTAGAACAACAATAGTGGTAATCCCATCGTTTTACGCGGGACAATCCAATGTAAACCCGCGCACCTCCCCCGCAACTGTCACTTGCGCGACATAAGCGTTCGCGCCGGCTTTGGAGACGGTTACGTTAATGTTCTGCTGCGTGAAAGTAAGTTATTGTATGTTAAAATATGCCTCGAAAGGAAAGTGTCACAAAAAACTGTAATGTGCAACTGTGTAACAGAGAGAAACCAGTGACGTGTTTAAAAAATAAAAATGTTTCCAACAAAACTCGAACAGGTAAGCAATTTTTGATATTATTTTTAATAAAATGTATTTTTATTCAAGTTTACACTTAATATTAAGCTTTGACAAATCAATAATTACTTAGATCTTCCATTTATGCATTGATCAAACAAATTTTGCATAATTCCAACGTATATGTCTGTATTGGGTAGTTAGGTTGTTTTACGTCGGAGCATTTAAAAGTATAGTGCAGTGAGTGGTAGATAAGAGATTCTACGCCGGAAAATAAAACCAGATTTTGTACATAACTACTACTTACAAAATTTTACGCGGGAAATGTTATTCCTATCTCACACTTATGTTATTCTTTTTTTTCAGTTCTTCTAGAACGTGATTCTTCAGACGATGAACAACAACAAGAAAGTACGATTCAAGTTGTTGCTCAAATTCACAGAAATTTAGCTTGCAATGCCCTTTCCGATTCAACCATTTTAGAAGAACTAGAATCATCAAATATAGGATTACCTGCCCACCTACAATCACAGGATAAAAATGAGGATTGTATCTTTACTTATCCAGATTCACTTAACCTTTCTAATTTGCCTTTAAGCTCACAGTCAACCAATGAAATCACTAAAACCATTGTCGCTCATCCCAATGGCGCCGTTCTCTCTGACCTTGGAATGATTACAGAAGAGTTTATTACATACACAGAAGCAGAACCACAGTACTGTCAGGAAGTTATCGTTAGAACGTCACACGATCCAGAAACAAATATAATTATAGAAGAAATTGACGCTTTTCATGATTCTGACCAAGCTTTGGATACAAGTACTCCCTTAGGGTCTCCTTCTATTTCAACTATTATGCAAAACATTGAATCAGAAAATGTAAGTTCATTTCATATAGACACCCCAACTTCATCTATGTGTGTCACTTCACCTATGAGTGACCAGACGTATGTACCAACCAGTATTGATGAGATGACAGAGAACGATGCCGATGTTAGTAACACAGAAAAAAGTCAATTAATGAAAAAGAAAAGAAAAGTTAAGAAGAAAACTGATGTAGGTAGAATACGTAAGGTTAACAAATCGGCATGGATAGATAGCAGAAGAAAACAGTTAAAAAACCAAGGTTTAAGTTACATCAGTCGAAATGGAAAAGCACAATCTAAAAAGTCGATATTGCCTGCTTGCGATGATAAGTGTCGATTAAAGTGCAAGGAGAAAATAGGCGAAGATGTAAGAAACGCAATGTTCAAAGAATTTTGGTCTCTTGGCAATCGTGAGCGGCAGTGGGATCTTTTGGTTCGTTGGTGTAAAAGAATCGGCAAGAGACGCATAACAACAGAAGGCCTATCAAAAAGATTATTTTCTGTCAAGTACTATCTACCCAAATCTCTAGATGATATAAGACACGAAGAAGTTACTGTGTGCAAAAAGATGTTTTTAAACACGTTTGCTATTGGTGACGGCGTCGTACGAACAGCTTTGAAAAAAATTGCCGAAAGCGAAGGGCTTTCTATAGGTTCTGATCAGAGAGGATTTCATGAAAATCACCCTAAAGTTAAGAATGATGAAATGGTTAAAAGCGTTTCTGATCATGTACAATCATTTACCCCTGTGGAGTCGCACTACACACGTAAGGAATCCTCAAAATTATACTTAGATAGTGAATTAAGCATGGCTAAGATGTTCAAACTCTACAATGAGTGGGTATCAGAGACAGAGTCGAACAAGGCTAAAACGTTGAGGCAATACACCGACATTGTTAATGAAAATTTCAATATTGAGTTTCACAGACCTAAGAAAGATCAATGCGATGTTTGCATTGCCTTTAAAAACCAGCCTAAGCCAGTTAATCATGAAATTCAAGAACAGTTTAATGAACATTTGAAAAATAAGGATATGGCTCGTGGTCTCAAAAATGAGGATAAACTTTCTGCTATCAACTCACCTAGCACAACCATAACTGCAGCGTTTGACTTTCAAAAAGTACTCTCTTCTCCTCATGCAGAAACAAGCATATTATACTATAAAAGAAAATTAAATGTTTATAATTTTACTATATTCGAGATGGGTCAGAAAGTTGGAACATGTTATATGTGGCATGAGGGCACTGCCAAACGAGGCGCGAATGAGGTGGCAAGTTGTGTCTACGATTTTATTAAGAATCAATCCTTAAAAGGCATACAAACCATAAACTTATACTCAGATAATTGCGGAGGGCAAAATAGAAACAGAATTGTTTTTATGATGTATATAATTGCTGCCAAAGAATTTAAGGTAAATATCACACATAGATTTTTAGAAAAAGGCCACACTCAAAACGAAAATGACAGCATCCATGCTCTAATAGAGCGATGTTCTAAGAATAAGGAAATATATACGCCTGATCAATGGTTCGCATTGGTCAGGTGGGCCAAAGAGACCGGAAATCCTTATATTGTGAAGGAAGTTGCAAGAGATGACATTTTACATTTTAAAAAGTTACTAGCAGGAAAAAATTGGTCAAAAAATGACAGAAACATAAAAATAATGTGGTCCAGAATCAGAGAAGTTCATGTATCCTCTTCCGAGCCTGACATTCTTAAATACAAAAATACATTTAATGAAACATACCATCGCTTATTTGTCAGAAGAAGTCAAAATAGGAGGCGTCAAAATCAAACTGGTGATATGTTGAGCCAGGCTTATATTGGACCTATATCAATCCAAAACGCAAAATTGATGGATCTTAAGTATCTTTGTGAACATAACGTAATTCCTAGACAGTACCATGGATTTTATAATTCTCTTGTCTCTTGTGATGTCCTTCCTGAGTCAAGTTCCGATACTGAATAGTAGTAGGTATTTCTCTGTTAATTATGTGGTTTAGTACTTACCTAAACAATTTTTAGTGTGATAAAGATAGGAAATAGATTTTGCAATTATTCAATTGATTTTATGGTTTTGTTAGTTTCGCTGATTTTTTACTCCAAAATAATGCTTTTGGTTTTAATTTTTTTTAGAAGAGTTTTCATTTTACTAAAGTTTTATTGATCACCCACAATTAGGTACGAAAATACGATTTTGTAACTTAGTTATTGTTTTTAAATTACATTTTAATTGTGTAAGAACAGAAGCTTTAGGTTTCTTTAAAAAGTTATTTGTTACCTATCTAAATATCAATACTGTTTTTAATTATGTGTTAATACTTTTTAAAAATATTAGATTTTTTTATTATTATATATGATTAATACCTAGAAATAAAATTGTAATATTGTTATTAGGTACTAAAAACTTAACTGGTCATTACTGAAAACAAGACTGATTAAATTAGATATAAATACTGCAGATGCATCGTAACTGTCGATTAATAAATAAATATATAAAATAAAATAACGTGTTTGTGTACATTTAACCTGCTTCGAAATAAAACGTAATGCAAATAATTTGTATATCTTGTGATGAACTGTCTTTTTTGAGTGAGTCAAACACTTATATCTACTTTTTATAACAGTTTTTGTACCATGATCCCCACGTAAATCTTTCTAAATGGAAATTGCGACTTTGGTTAATTAAATACCTCCGGCGTAAAACTCAATAAGTACCACTTACATTATTTACCACAGGGATGATTCCGCTGTATATGTAAGTAAGTGACAAATAATACGCTCATAAGGCGTTTTAAAAGTTGTAGTTATTTTTTTTATAAAGTAGATCAAATATGAAACCTGAATTCCAAATTTCATTACTTTCTGTTAAGTAGAACATGAACTACATGTGTTTAAAACTTTGAAGTGCTCTCCTGTAAAGTTTGTCATTTGCAGTTAGGGGATTGTACGTAGGGACCGTCGATATTGTTGTTTTGATATAACTCAAGAACTACTGTTAAAAATTATTTTACCATTAGAAAGCTACATCTTTACCGAGTAACATAGGATATAAATTATATTGATGTCATGCAAATTAGCCGAGCTATCACAATTTTCGCGGGCGAAGTGCTTAGTAAATTATAAATATGATTCAAACGTGATATCTAGTAAGACTCTTAAAACTATTATGTAGTATTAGTATCGATACTTGTTATAGTAACACTATATTCCCTAATTGGTACATCCCTATCATTGGCAGCCATTTTATGAGAAATTTTGTGGCACCTTTTTTTTGTAGGTATTTCCAGTCCATCTACTTCTCAAGTCAATGGAGTAGATAGAGTCAACCAACTTTTCTTCTATTTTCAAAAGTAGGTCTTGTGAAATGTTTTGTTTTGGGGTTATGTTCACTGTCAACGCGTTCACGAGCGTTCCGAATTGATGACAGCTCTTAGCTGAATCGTGATAATCGTGATAACTAAATCGGAACGCAAAATATCGATGTGAGCGCTGAAAGCGATTATTTTTTATTACGGAATGCACCATAAATAATAAAACTGAAACTTTTTAGTGCTTGACAAATTCCATGGCCTCAAGTCTGCTATTACAATAGTGTCAGAATAGTCGTTCATTGATCTCATAATTGTCGATTTTGACAAGTTTGGTAATCTACTAATTTAGTGGCGTCATTATGGCTTTCCAATGAACAACCACTGACACTACATTGAAAGAAATGGCATAGAATGGTAATCTCGTACACAATGACAAATGAATGACTGACATAAGCGGTAACCTGCTAAAATTTTGACAGTTCCTTTGGATCATTGACTTATCATTGAAACGTCATTGTGCGGTCATGGTTTTTAATTCGATCGTGGTTGTGGATTATTGAATGGAGACAATGAATTCACTACGAACAAAATATTCTCGAGCCAGCCAACGCAAATCAAGTCTGCTATTACAATAGTGTCAGAATGATCTATCGTTGATCTTCTATTTGTTGATTTTGACAAGTTTGGTAATCTACTAATATAATGGCGTCATTATGGCTTTCCAATGAACAACCACTGTTTTAGAATGGTAATCTCGTACACAATGACTACCATAGAGCGGTAATCTGCTAAAGTTTTGACAGTTCTTTTGATCACTAACCTATCAGTGGAACGTCATTGTGCAATCATTGCTTTTATTTCGATCGTGTTTGTGGAATATTGAATGGAGACAATGAATTCACTACGAACAAAATGTTCTCGAGCTAGCCAACGCAGTGGATGCTAGAGAAAGAATATGGGCGGAATGCAGAAGACGTCGTCGTGCCCTTCGCTTGACGCGAATGATGGACGTTTTGAGCCTAAAGGGATTATTTGAACCCTTTTAAGATATTCCCGAGGCGGAATTTGTAAAGTCGTTTCGCCTTGGAAAGAACTCATATGGAGGTTAATAAATTGAAGAACTCATTCCCCATTGCAGCGTATTAGAAGCATGTTTCAGGTAAAGACCCATTATTATAAGCAATTTATTGTTTTAGATACTCAATAACAATGATTAGATGCAATAGTTTATGTCAAGAACAGTATTAATTAAATAAAAGTTAAGTTACCTGCGGTTGTACTTATAAAAGTAAATTGATTTTTTCAGGTTGCAGTTCATGCTTTACATTATAGTCGAACAACTGCAGGCAAGATTGTGAATGCATGTTACATATTGCACAACATTCCATACATGGCAAGAGCACCGTTGCCACCTGATGAAGTTTATCTAGAAGTACTTGGCTTGCAATAGGTGATTTACATTCCACATTTCACTTAGAATGAAGATGGAATTTAAAATAATACTGCTATGTTAAAAATCAACATTTAAAATAATCTTTATTTCTCATAAACTAAATATTTATTTAACATTTTAAACTTGAATTTCAAGTCAATTGAAAAACCTGAAATGTAAATATAAGTACTACATAAAACAAAAGACAAGTTACAATATCTAATGTAATAATAATAACAAATCAAAATCAGTCTTCATACAAATCAAAAAGATCTTCAATATTTTAATTTTAATCATCATTTGAATAACAAATCACAAATATTACCTTTTAATAAAAATAATAACAGTCATTCATGTCATTAATCACTAATCTGTCTTTTAATTTAGGAGGAAAATAATAATGCAGCACCTAATTATCAAAACCATCAAAGGGTGAATCGGGATCTTCTTGAAGGTCGGGCACTGCAGCAGGCTCTTCTTGACAGACTGTGGAGAAATGCATAAATTAAATTAGCAGGTATGTACTGTAACCTTAATGTACCTTAATGTTCTAATGAAGTACGAAAATGCTCTAAGTATTAATAAAATGATTTAACTCTTTGTTACAGATCCACAGTGACCACAGTATTGACAAAATATGATTTAACGTTTCAATTCCGGGAACAGAACATTGTTATTCCTGTAATTACGGGTATACTTATAGGTTAAAATAAATTAATACTCTTTTTATAAACACTGTTTCATTTAATCATTTTGTCATGACATTATAATTCTGCAGAGTTTGTGTGAAAACAAAATTAAGTTTAATACAAAAGTTGCAACTTCATATAAAGCATGTTGTGTAACCTAGCGCTTAGTATCAGAGTTACAATCAAGATGTCAGATTCTGGCCAATGTACTACTACTGATTGAGCCTAAACCTAACACAAGCTTATAAGCTTAGATGGAGGGGTCATATTAATTATTATAATTTTTATTGTTTTGTTTTCAATGCTCCATAATACTTATTGTGGGTATGTTGGTAGCACACACAATGAGTAGAAGTTCCGATTTTGGGTGAAACCATTACCTAAAGGTGAATGACTTACCTATAAATCAACAGTAATTAGTAATTACCTTTTTTGGCACACAGTGGCCTCTATGGTTCACCATTTTTTCTGTGGTGGAGCTGTCCATCAATGCAGCAGCTGAGTTGTTGATGGCCTGCCCGAGCATGTTTTAAAGTCGCCTCGTTCCTGGCTTCAATAGCATCCAGCCTTGATTGAGCAACATCGAGAGGGTACATGGTCTGTTTCTATAAAAAAATATATATTTTGTAACATCGGGCGACATACTTTGCCCATAAAGTGGGGCGTTAATGGTCAAAACAAATAATTGCAAGATCTTTACCTTCGATAAACTTCGCCCTTCATTGGTGGTTTTCCAATTATTCAAGTGGAGCCGAAATTTGCTCAATTATCACCATTTTGTATAAAATCAATAAATATAGGCTTCTCGGTCAGTGGGTCGTCTTAGGGGTAAAAATATACAAACAAAAATCTAACTAGACAATCAAATGAAAATAAATACAAAATAACAAAACACCGGCCGCTAGATACAAAAACAAATAAACGTCAGTAAACAGTAATGCCACATTTGACTTTGACATAAAAACAGATAAAATATTAAATTTACATTAATCCGCGTTGAAAATTTTAATGTTTTTTCCTATTTACGAACTTTTTATTAATTCAGATGGCTTAAAACACTAATAAATAATATGTAAATAAATAAATAAATGAAATCTGGCATGAATAAATGTTCAAATGTAATAGTAGTTTTTCGAAAATCATTTCTACTAACGGGTCTTATATTAATGGCAATACAACAAAGTCATTACAACACGAGACCATTGTCCGGACAATGATCGATCACTATGAATTTAGCAGACTACGAACTTTTACCAAAATGACAATAGGATCGTGTTGGACTGACTAAGAGCGTTATTTAAAGAGCATTATTCTAAGCAATTGTTCTAAATACTCATGATGAGTGATTATTAGAATAAAAAATAGAAAATAGAATTAATTTCTTACTTTATAAATTTAGATGCTCTATTTCTTGTTTATGTCAAGAACAGTAATTAAATATAAGTTAATCTACGTTTACCTAAATAAATAAATATTAAATATTGCACGACATTACACACAGCGCCATCTAGTGCCACACTAAGCAACGAGGCTTGTATCGTGGACACCAGATAGTTAATATACTACATAGATACTTTTTGTTTGTAAATACATACTTAATAAACATATAAACATCCATGACTCGGAAACAAATGTCCATGCTCATCACACAAACATTTGCTGCGACCGGGATTCGAACCCGGAACCCTAAGAACGTAAGGCAGCCTGACTACCACTGCGCCAATCGGGTCGTCCCAATGCAGCCAAATGCCAAATGCAGCTAGGTAAAAAAGTAAATTGATTTTTTGCAGGTGTTTGCAGCACACATGCTTTACATAGGGCTGCTTTACACCGGGGCAACCAACGATATTCTATTAAACAGATATGTTGTGAGCGCGCAATCGTGAAGAGTCAAAAACGTGCCAATTGGCCTGTTTTGCCTTTATTCTGCGTTACTGCGTGTATGTGAGCTGGCTCTGCCCCGCGGCACACTTTTTTCCGTGGTTTTGTAGGTGTAATAACATATCTGTATAATGGCTAGTTTATACTTTACACCGGGGCAACGCTGTGCGGCATTGCAACAACTTGCGTCATGTATCAGACTGTCACAGCTTCTATCCAAACACTATGGATTCCATGCCACAATCTTGGTGCGTCATACAGTTTATAGGTTATGTTTGGGATGCTTTGAAAATTATCTAGGCACAATGTTGCCTCGGTGTAATATAGTCTGCGGCATACCGCAATTGCCGCTCACCGTGGTTAATTGCATCATACCAAAAGATGACGCACGTCACAATATGTAGCTCGCTGCAATGCCGCACAGTGATGCCCCCGGCGTAAAGCTACCTTTAGAATATCATTGGGGGCAACACTGTGCGGCATTGCAGCATGCTACATGTTGTGGCGTGCGACGTATTATGGTGTGCTACAAATAACGATACAATGCAGCAATTGCGGTATGCGGCAGCGTATTTTACGCCGAGGCAACATCGAGCCTTTTTCAAAGTATCATGCTGTATATTTTATTGGAGTGTTTTGATCTACCAACTTGATTGATTGAGGGGACAAGACACCGTAGATTATGGCTGATGAAGCAACTTTAGCAGCATGACGCAAGGTGTTGCCAAGCCACACGATTCTTGCCACAACGTGCAACATTTTAAAATATTGTAGAATGCGGCCATGTGGCATGCTGCAATATCGCACAGCGTTGCCCCGGCGTAAAGCAGCCTTTAGAGTTCAACAACTGCAGGCAAGATTGTAAATGCATGTTACCTATGGGTTAAAACCATCATCTGCCTGCCTAGCCTTTTCCCAACTATGTTGGGGTCGGCTTCCAGTCTAACCGGATTCAGCTGAATACCAGTATTTTACAAGGAGCGACTGCTTAACTGACCTCCACAACCCAGTTAGTACTGGGAAATACGATACCCCTTGGTAAGACTGGTTGTCAGACTATATGGGCCACTGACTACCTACCTGTAACGACTGTCAAAGATCTACAAATGACAGCTGGGACCAACAGCTTAACGTGCTTTCCGAGGCACGGAGGAAACTCGGTGTGTAAGGGTGGTCACCCATCCACAGACCAACTTAGGCAAGCACGGCTTAACCTAAAGATTGACCCGAGCGGCTGTTATTACTTAGCCACGAGCTCCTCCACTTAGGGGTTAAAATATACAAACTAAAATCTAACTAGAACACTCAAATGAAAATAAATACAATAACAAAACACCGGCCGCTAGAAACAAAAACAGATACACGAGAGTAAACTATAATGTCACATTTGACTTTGACATTTATACAGATAAAATATTAAGTTTTACATTAATCCGCGTTGAACATTTTAATGTTTTTTCCTATTTACGAACTTCTTATTAATTCAGATGGCCTAAAACACTAATAAATAATATGTAAAAATATATAAAATGAAATCTGGCATGAATAAATGTTCAATTTTAATAGTAGTTTTTCGAAAATCATTTCTACCACCGGGTTTTAAAAATGGCAATACAACAATATCATTCCAACACAATTCTATTACGAGACCATTGACCGACCAGTGATCTATCATTATGAACTTAGCAGACTATGAACTTTTACCAAAATGACAATGGCGTCGTGTAGGAATGACGAATTTTATAAAAATAGCAGACTTGGGGCCCAGGTCTTACCAAAAAAAGCACATTGATCTAAAGGCCCTATTAGATTACACGATTTATTGGGCCCTGCCCGCAGGGACAAGGAAGTGTAATAAGAAACAGGGAGTCAGGGTCCATAAATAATAAGACGCGCCCTGCCTGATTGGGGCCGGGCAGTCCGGGCACACGATCGACAGGGCCCGATAAATCGTGTAATGTAATAAGGCCTTTACAATCATTTTATATGGTTGAATCGAGTGCTCTGTCAACTCTACAACAGTGAAGCAGTGTTTACAAACAATAAAACTGAATTATTAATTGAATAATGGTCTATTAATCGTGATTTTGTTTCTACTCGCGTCCTTTATTTCTAGGTCAATGGTTGCTTCAGCCAGTCTTGAGGTAGAACCCCTGTGAGTGATCGATGTATTGCAGAAGAGGCGTCCTTGTCGATAAGGAAAACTGTTTGGTATTGACTTGATCGGTATGGTCAAATTGGGGTAAAGACGTGGGCCCTGAAAGAGGAAGTAGTGTACTATTAGTGTCGAACCAGTATCTATATGGTTCTGAAACGTTCATTGCACTAATCAAGTTTGGTCTTTGACTGTAGTTGCTAAAATAATCTTTTTCGTAGTTAAACCTTTTTAAAACTAGATATGTACAGAGAAGTATGGAAGAAGAAGACATGCTGCGCTGGATCCAATAAATTGAGGGCATTTGAGGAGCTAGAGAAGAGAATGATGAATAGATCTTTTTAAAAACTAGTTTGCCAAGAATTTAAAGTATGATTCTTACTGGTGAAAAGGGACAGCCCTTATTTCCAACCGCCTTTTTCAATGTGTCTCCAAACAAAGTGCTGGTGTCAACAAAATCACACATCTTGGCATGTAGTTCCACATAGGTGCGATAATATCTGTTGCCTTGATACTCGAAGAAGTAAAAGTCTATCTGAAACATAAATAGGTACTACGTTGATACAAGGATCTTCTGGCGCTCCTATTCAAGGCTTGGAGGCGCTGTTATTAAACATTTGTGAACTGTACAGGTGTTCCCACACTGCAGTTATCAACAAATAATAAATATTAATTAAAAAATAATTAATATTAATGGCGGCTCGGAAGTTAGCTGCGAGTGACGGTTTGCGCATAATACAGACAAGACGATGCGTCCTCTGCGCCCCACTGCTAGCTAAAATCGTGTTCTGTGCAGCTTCACGTTAGATGTTCCCAGTGCCATAAAGTTTTAACCAGTTATACCTGCGCTGACCGTCACTCGCAGCTAACTTTCGAATCGCCATAAAGTTTGAACCGAACTATAACAAGAAACCGAGACGGTGATAAAAAAATAAAATTGTAATAAAACCTTGTAAGACCATCGCGCATCGGCAGAATGCTCGTCTCGTCGAGATCGAGTCTCGAGAATGCCGTCCCCGTATTTATATGATGCTCTATGGCCATGAGCATTCCTTGAGTTCTTGACGAAATGGCAACACAAAAATCAGCCATTTTATTTTTCCGCAAATAGGTGGGAATTCGAAAAAAGTTAAAATAATGGTAGTCTCATAAAATTTTAATTATTATTTAGTATCGTAACGGGTTAGTACAACAACATAATTAATAATAGGAAGTGTAAAGTGGTATTTTTCTGTTAAGATTCATGATTTCTTCGCCATAATTCGTAAAGTTTTTTTAAGTTTTTTTTAATAATAGTTTTGACAAGTTCGTAGATGTTTTCGTTTTGCAAATTATTTCGTTGCAACTTTGGTTTCATGGAAAAGTGAAAGAAAGTGCTTACTAGAACTGACCCGTAGGTATATACCTAAGCATTTTCATGGATTAGAACAGATCTTAATGATTTCAACAAGATTTGAAGGCAAGCGTGAGTATTCCCTAATTTTCTTGCTACGTATTTAAAAATGTCTTTATATTATTTTACAAACTTTACACAGTAATTTACTTATTTTCTTTTAAAATGCATTCTGCTTATTAGGCATGATGACAGTAATTGAAAATTACTAAAATATTGTATTTATTTAATAACACTTGAAGTGTGGAATACGAAACACGCATTATTTTTATTATTAAGAGCGGGATTGATAAATTATACGATAATTAAAATCTACAAAATTCCTATGTCCGCCATATTAAGTTGAACACCAATCACAGCGCATGACGTCACTTTTGACAACATGCGGGAAATTTAGGTAAACAAATGGTCGATTTTCTGTGGTTTTGTGATTTATCTCATGATACACGGATCATGGAACAAGGGTATAGTAAGGCAAACGGTGCTAAATTGACTTAATTCGATGTGATGATGTTGGGAGTTTTTTTTGCATCGAAAACGGCCCAAGTGACCCGTTTTGCCTTTAGTCTGCAACACGCATGGCGACGAGCGATACGCTGCTGCGAATTTAGATAAAAATTGTAAAAATGCCATCGTGCGTGTTCGGAAAGTGTACCAATCATGATACCGAAGTAAACACAAGGGATCTCATACCACATGTAACTACGCAATATACTTTCATTTATTAATATTTTTCATTTTTTCCTAATATTCTGATAATGGAGGATAAAAAAGACAGAGATGGGAAACGCATTTTTGTCGTGAGTACGACAAGGACGCGTGCACTACAGACATAGACCAACACTATCTGTCTCAATTTTCTTATTGGTTTTATCGAGCTATCCCTGTTGTATCATTTGAAATGTAGACTGAATAAAAAGTGTTCGAGTGCCGCTGCTGCGCGGAACCCTTTTTACTGTGGTTTTGTAGGTGTACCTATAACATACTTTTGGATATAACATACGTTTGGATTGCATTTTTGCCGGTCGTAGTGAACAGACGTATCGAACAATTATTGCAATAAACAAATAATCACTTGCGAAATTGTGACCTAGTTACAAATAGCCAGTAGTAACGCATACTTGTATAGTACATTTGTGTAAGGTGTATTATTAGTAGAAATGACCGGTGTTTAACAGGAACAATATATTATCCTGGTTCATGATGGAGGACAGTCCATTCAACCGGAGTAGTAAATGCGTTCGCTCCCCGCCTTCTACACCTGTGCCCGGCACCTGTGCACCTCTGCCCGTGGCCGTACCCACCTCTTCCTCTGTGCCTGTTGCCGTACCCACTTGTACACCTGTGCCCGTTGCCGTACCCGCCTCTACTCCTCAAGCGCCTATCCAAAGGAACGATGCCCCTGCAGTTGTCTCGACGGCAGAACTTCAGAACTGGATGGCGATTATCGAACAGAACTTAAAGGAGGTGTGCGCTATTGCAAATGAGGGAAAGCTGAATGTGGAGCAGAAAACGCGCATCATTAATCTAACCCGGAAGGTTAGTTACGGGACCTCGCAGATGGCCGTCATGTACCAGTCCGTCAAAACTAAGGCCCTTCAATCGCAATATGCCGTCAGAACTCTGGAAAATCAACTCGACCTTTCGCAGCAGCTACAGAACCTTAAGCTGAGTATTGAAGAGTCGACGAAACCTGCCCAGGGATCTTCCTTTGCTGACATGGTAAAGAAAGGTGCCAACAAATTTATCCAGCCAAGTCACGTAAGTTCTGTGGCCATCTATCCGAGTGACAAATTGAAGACCAGCGATGAGACGAAAACTCTTGTCCAGAAAATTATCAGCCCTGAACAAATGAAGCTCCACGTGAGAGGCCTCCGCAAGACGAAGAACGGCGGTGTCATCATCAGCACCGAGACGAAGGATGACATTGAGAAGTTGAGACAATCGGCGCAGCTTACCAAATCAGGCCTAACAGTCGACGAGCCCCATAAAAGAAAGCCTAGGGTTGTAATTATAGGAGTGCCGACATCTATGCAAGAAAATGAGGTTTTTACCTGTGTGTACAACCAGAACCTAGCCGAAAAACTTCAGGATTGCAGCCTTGAGACGTTTTTGAGCCTTATTAAATTAAGTCATAAGTCAGGTAAGAAAGATTCGGACACATGTAATTACATTGTTGAGGTATCTGCAGTCATACGCAAAGCCCTGATATCACAAGACCGAGTTTTTGTAAATTGGTCATCATGCCCTGTGAGAGACTTCACTTTGGTCACAAGATGCTACAAGTGTCAGCAGTATGGACATGCAGCCAAGTCATGTCGACAGACATCGTATACCTGCGGTCACTGTGGTAATCAAGGTCACTCAGTAAAAGAATGTCCAAAAAAGGCTGACGAACCAAAATGCGCTACTTGCTTGCATTTCAAAAAGCCAGACAAGCATAACACAGGTGCTGCTGACTGCCCGGCGAAAATAATGGCTGAAAAAAGGTACATCAATTCTGTTGATTATGGAGGCGCCTAAGAGCGCCGTTAATTAGGTATTTTTCTGACGTTTTTTATTTTATATTCTTATTAAGACTACCATTATGATAAATAGTTTAATTAATGATTTAGATAATTTCTCTGTATCTGAGTCCAAAGTCTGTGAAGCTGAAAACTGCAAACAATATCTATCCGGCTACAAATCTCCACTAACCATATTAACACAAAATATTCGCAGTGTTTTTAAGAATTTTGATAGTTTTAGTACATTTCAGCAACGGCTAAACATAAATTGTGACGTTATTGTTTTAACCGAATGCTGGCTTGCCAAACAATATAACATTCCACTAATCCCGGGATATAATATGTATAGAAGTACCCTAAATTACAACCAAAATGATGGTGTGATAGTTTATGCAAGAAATCATCTGAACGTTTCTGTTGAGGAACCTGATATGCACGACTGTAACAGATTGTTAGTTAAAATTGGATCAGATTTTGCGATATTAGCATTATATCGACCTCCGTCTTTTAAAAATACTAGCAATTTTACTGACTCTCTGAATGAGACCTTGCAGAACCTGTCATCCATCAAAAACACGATTGTAATTGGAGATATTAATATCAATATTCTTCCAGGAAGTGCTGATGCTTCTGCTCAGGACTACCTCAACCTATGCGCCTTTCATGGCCTGCTCCCAGCACACAGCTTTCCTACACATCACAGTGGCTCCTGTTTGGATCATATTATGCTTAAATCGAATTTCCCTTCACTTGCACTTGTTGTTAACTCAACGATAACCGATCACAATGCTGCCCTACTAACCCTAAATTGCAAATTACCTAAACAAGGCACTCGCAAAATTTCTAAACTGAATATAAATAGACTTGAAGAAGATTTATGCGTCATCGATTTTGATCCAGTCTATAAATCCGCTGACCCGCAGTTTTGCATGTTGTTTGTAATTGAAAACTTACGAAATGCAATTCAGAAAAACACAGTCATATCGCAGTTGACCAACAAAAATCACAACATAAAACCATGGATCACATCAGGTCTTATTCGCTGTATGAAACATAGGGATAAACTGCATATGAAAGCTAAATCTAATCCAGAAAATGTTGTATTGCAACTTTCGTACAAAAGATATCGAAATTTCTGTAATGATCTTCTTAGGAAAATTAAAAGCAACTACGACAAAGTGGCATTGGAAAAGGCTGGAACAAATAGTAAAAAGATCTGGAAATATATTAAAGACGCAACGTATACCACAAAACAATGTGAGTCATCTTCAAGTTTATTACAAGCACACTCGTCACCAGTGGAATCCGCTAACATAGCAAATAATTTCTTTATTAATGTGGGTAAGTCTCTAGCAGAAAAAAATCTGGGTCAATCCCAAAACCTGACAAACATTCCTTTAACTTCTAACACTGCTTTAACTTCCTTTGCGCTGCTAGATACTGACGAGACTGAGGTAGATAGTATGATCATGACCTTGAAAGAAGACTGTGCAGTTGGCTGGGACAACATTTCGAATAAAATTCTTAAAAGATTCAAGGACATTTTGGTACCACCACTGACCTATATTTTCCGCATTTGTTTATCTTCAGGGCATTTCCCAGAGTGTCTCAAAAAAGCTGTAATTATCCCTGTATATAAATCAGGCAGCAAAGAGCAAGTGACAAATTATAGACCTATTTCTTTACTACCTTCTATGTCAAAAATATTGGAGAAAATAATAAACAAAAGGTTGTTGAAATATTTGGAAGATAAATCTATTCTGTCTGAAAGGCAGTTTGGATTTAGACCTAAAGTTTCAACTGCCGATGCGGTACATCATCTGACTGACTATCTAGCGCAAGAACTTGACAAGGGTAACCACACAGTAGGAATTTTCCTGGACCTCGCCAAAGCTTTTGACACAGTTTCCATTCCAATTCTATTGCGCAAGCTTGAGATCATGGGTGTAAGAGGCACCCAATTGAAAATATTCAAAAGTTATTTAGAAGATCGTTCCCAGTGCGTAAAGATTGGTGATGTACTCAGCGCTGTTCAAAAAAACACATTTTTTGGTGTTCCCCAAGGAAGTATTCTGGGGCCCACCTTGTTTTTGATCTACATAAATGACCTTTGCAATCTAAAGCTAGAGCATGGTACTATCATAACTTACGCTGACGATACTGCTTTACTTTTTTCGGCTGACTCAGAAAATGAAGTCTACAAGCTTGCGCAACACGGATTTAATATTGTAAATAAATGGCTTCAAACTAACTCACTAACTCTAAATGCAGAGAAGACAAACTACATTAAGTTTTCGATGCGCAAGCATGTATCCAATATCCCCTCAGCGTTGCATGCTCATTGTTGCCCAGTCCCTGCAGATAGCCAGTGTCAGTGTCCCAATATTAAGAAGACTAACAAAATAAAATACCTGGGTATTATAATAGACGAAACCCTTTCATTCAAACAACATATGGAAGCTCTAAATAATAGAATTCGTAAGCTGATATTCGTATTCAAAAAACTACGATTTGTAACAGATCCGAAAATACTTAGGCAAGTATATTTTGCGCTATGTCAGTCAATTCTGACTTACTGCATCACTTCATGGGGTGGGGCGAGTAAAACTCTGTTATTGCCCATTGAAAGAGCTCAAAGAGCTATTCTCAAGGTGGCTACTTGCCGCCCTTTCCTTTTCCCCACTAACCTCCTGTATAAATCTTGTGAAGTACTAACAGTTCGACAGTTATTTATTATGAGCACTGTACTAAAACAACACGCAGCACTTCCATACAGCACTGATTTCACTAAAAAAAGACGGAAAGATATAGTTTGCCCTCAAAAAAGTACAAAACATGCTTTCACAGCCAAGTTTTATATGTACCTCGGACCGCT
The DNA here is from genome assembly GCA_905147715.2 of Xestia xanthographa. Taxonomy (NCBI): domain Eukaryota; kingdom Metazoa; phylum Arthropoda; class Insecta; order Lepidoptera; family Noctuidae; genus Xestia; species Xestia xanthographa. The sequence goes on along the minus strand of LR990660.1, from coordinate 4,802,983 downwards.
ACTCTATAACAGGCTGAATGAAAAAGGAAGCATCTACCCCTTAAATCACAATAACTGCAAGAAAATCCTTAAGGAAGCTCTTCAAACTATGTCCTATGAAGATACAGAGAAGTTATTACTTGTGCTAAAGTAAATATAGTCCATATTATTGTTAGTTTTAAATTAGCTAAGTTAAAATAGTATAATTTTATATACGTTTTTACATTGGTACCAATAATATTAATATGATATATGATTATTTAATCAATTAATGTTACCTCAAATCGCCTGAAACACAGGATTACCTAGTTCAGGCTCAAAGCATGGGTGAACTTGACATAGATTTAAGAAAAACTGTAAACTTTTACCTTACATTTTTTGAATAAAATTTATTATTATTATTATTCCGTTTATTCATTTATATCCTTATCTATTTACATTTTTAAGTATTTCTTAAAATAAAACGATACAAAAAAAAAACACTTAAAAATATAAAAAAATAGTAGTCCGCCGGTGTCGGGAGCAGGGTCCAAGCCACCGGTGGTTAGGGCTGCAGAGACAGGAACCTCCTCACAATGCGAGCCGTATCGAGGAGTACTGCCTTCTGAATCAGGCCCTTGATCCAACCGCCTAAAGAGAGCTTCGATAGATGGTCATCGAAGCTCTTGGCTATAAGGCCATTGGCCGTCACGACAATCGGCACAATGATAACCGAGTTCATATTCCACATGCCGCGAACCTCGTGTGCCAAGTCGAGATATTTTATTTGTTTTTCTTTCTCAGCTTTCACGAGGTTCTCGTCATGCGGAATGGTAACATCGATTATCATTACGCGGCGCGCTGATCGGTCCATCATCACTATGTCAGGCTTATTGGCGACAATAGTCCTGTCAGTAATGATGGACCGATCCCAGTACAGCGTGACATGGTCATTTTCGAGAACTGGGTCGGGCACATACTTGTAGTACGGTACCTCAGATTCCACAAGTTTATATTTCAAGGCAAGTTGCTGGTGTATAATCCTGGCTACTTGGTTATGCCTGTGCAAGTACTCGCCGTTAGCCAGACGAGAACAACCAGAAATAATATGTCTGATGGACTCACCCGGAAGGTGGCATGCCCGACACACGTCAACCGTCCCGTCCTTCATAATATATTTCCGGTAGTTGTTCGTCAACATAACTTCGTCCATAATCGCACAGACAAAACCTTCAGTTTCCCCAAAGAGGTCGCCGAAACGTAACCAGGACACGGACGCTATAAAATCTACATCGGGCCCATGAAGAGCCCGGTAGAAGCGCCCGTGAAGCACTTTGCCTTGCCATACTTCCTTGCGGTCATCGGTGGTAAGTACCTCAGGTCTGTGCCAGTTCTCTTTAGCCATGGACAGCGGGGTGAGTCCCTTGTCCACTGCGACCACATCTCGGTGCATACCCACCTCGGCTTTTAAAAAATATTCTCTGAGACTGCACACCTCGCGGTTGTGGAGGGTCTTCGCGTTTAAAAAGCCTCGACCTCCGCACTTCCGCGGGATGTACAGTCTCATAACCGAAGATCGTGGGTGATGCATCCGGCTTTCGGTCAGCAGTGTACGAACTCTTCTATCCAGGGCGTCGAGTTCGGTCTGAGTCCATTTGAGTATGCCGAAAGAGTACATTAAAACCGGCATGACCCAACCATTGAAGGCGCGCACCTTGTTCCCGCCTGAAAGAAGGCTATTTAATACCTTTCTCAGGCGACCGAAGAAGCGCTCCCTCAATGATTGCTTCATGTCAGTTACATTAATGCCTAACGCTTCCGACATACCCAAATACTTATAGGTTTCGGATGAGGAAAGAGATTTCAGGTGTATGGAGTCCGAGAGTTATTATTATTATTCCTTTATTCACTTACAATCAAATTTGTTACATTTTTAAATATGAATTAAAAAAATATATAAAAAACATTTAAAAATATAAAAAATTGTAGCCCACCGGTATCGGGAACAGGGTCCAAGCTACCGGCGGTCAGGGCTCCAGAGAGAGGAACCTCCTAACAATACGAGCCGTGTCCAGGAGTACCGCTTTCTGAATCAAGCCCTTGATCCAGCTGCCTAACGAGAGCCTCCTCAGGTATTGATCGAGGCTCTTGGCAATTAAGCCATGGGCTGATTATTATTATTATTATTATACCTATCTGTTTATTAGAATATCATTGTACAAGTAGGTACCAACACATTTTATAAATGTAATCTATGTAATCATTTTAAAATCACAATATTTTGAGTATTATAACAAACCAAATAGGTTTAGTAGTATGATAAAAGCAAAGGATAAAAGTATGTCTTTGAAATGCACTTTTGTAGTATTGTTTTTAAATTGAACCGTATGTTTATTTGTTTCGTTTCTTTGTTTATTTATGGTCTTCCAGGGCACTTGGCGATGACACTGTAAGCTACGTAGGTACAACTTAAACGCGAAGAAAATCTGTGCACAGTGGTAAGAAAAATCTGCCCAGAACATAAAGTACATGCTAAGTTATATGCAGTAACTTTATTAATATATGAACAGCAAGAGACAGTAAATTCAGTCGAATGTCATGATTGTGTAGCTTCACTAGGAGACTGTAAACATGCCATAGCTTTTTTGATGTGGATGCATCGCAGAAACGAAGAGCCATCCTGTAAATTCCTGTACATCTATCGAGTGTTATTGGATTAAATCCAAACTTTCCAGAGTTGGGACTACGGACATAAATAACTTATTTGGGGTTTGTATTGATGTGTTCCCGCACTGCGGGACCGCACAACACCTGTACTTTTTCGAATTCATTTTAATAATCGCAATTCGCAAATTATTTAAATGTATAGACGTACGAAACCTCTAGCTTTGTTGTGTTGACGTTTTACACTAGTCAGGTGTGACGTCACCAGCGACGCCATGACACTGGCGAGCGTTTCGGTGGGAATTTTAAATCGAAAAACTAAAATGTTCTTTTTAACTATTAAACCTTAACTGTGGCCAAAAATATGAAATTGATTTTAAATAATTTACGTTTCCGAACATTATAGGACAGTTTTTCAAAATTTGTCATCATGCCTATTATAATGGTAATGAAGAAAGTAATAAGTAATTAATGTAAATAAAATGGTTGTGGTAATAGGTTTTTTCACCAGGAATATCTCAATAGCAGCCACGGAATCTGGATTTGTGTCCAGTTACTGGCAATAGGCTCGCCCCCTATTACATGGGACTTAAACTTATATAACTGGTGAAATGTGGGTGTACTAAGGTACATCTCTGCCTAGCTCTGAAGATTTACAAGCGTGATATAATGTTAGGTATAAGTAAATATACCTTTTGTTTTGTGTTGAGTAACTTTGAAACACTGGTCTACCTAATTTAAGGTTTGTTTCATCATCATCATCATCATCATCAGCCTATAATGTTCCCACTGCTGGGACACGGCCTCCTCTCAATGAGAGGTTTGTTTCACATTTAGTTAATGTGTTTTGAAATGAGCATCTAATTCTGTCAAAATTTAAACTTGAATTATTTAAATTTTATGGCAAAATGTGTCATTTATTTATTTAACACTTCAAGCACAAAGTACAGAGGCGGATTTAATGTCATAGGCATTTTCTACCAGTCAACCTTTGCACTACATATTATTTTTACCATCATTTATAAGTAGCACATTTATTGCAAATAAATAATTTTGACTTTGACTTTTGACCTCTACCTAATCCTATAGGCGTGGTATGAACGCCAGAGCATAAACGCACGCGCGTGCCCTCCACGCCAAGCCACAATTTCACGTACCATTTTGTCACATATTTGTGTCGTTTGGCGCACAGGGCACGCGCTTGCTTGTCACGTATATGTGACAATGGTGTTCAAAAGCGTGTGTTTCTGTCTTGTTTGTCTATTGGTTGCAAGTATGACTACGGGCAAAGTGTTATTTTATTATTCTATCAGGAATTTCTAAGTAGCAGCCATGGAGTCTGGTTTTGTGCCTGATCAATGGCAGTAGGGTCACTCCTATTACATGGGACTTCAACATAACTGGCAAAATGTAGGTGTACGATTAGGTACACCTCTGACTAACCCGTACAATTAGGTATACCTCTGACAAACCCTTTCGGGAATAACAGGCGTGATGTTATGTTACGATGTTAGATTATAACGTGTGAGTGAGAACTGACTCCTTGATCAAAATATCAAAATGTGATAATGTGGATGATGACCACAAAAGGTGTCCTTTTGGGCGCTGTGATTTCTAAAATAAAATACGAAAGTATAAAAGTAATAATCTGTTTTGTAATGATTGAAAAATCTTATAGCACTAGAACAAAACATAATAATATAGTTACAAAAAGTGAGATCCGGTTTGGGATCGAACTCGCGAACCACGATTATTATTTTTGGAAATCTAACAGCATTAAAATTAAAATAAAAAAAAGAATCACAAAAACTGAAAAATGAGGACTGCGATTCGAACCTGCAACCCCTGGTTTACAAGATCTGTCACTAAATCGTCGGGCTATTTGCGCCGGTGACAATTATTCGTCTAAAATAGCTGTTCTATTCTAATGTTTGCTATGACCGCCGTCGCACGCTGCCTTCAACAGGCGGGCGATGCGGCGGAAAACGCATTGGGCACCGCTGCTCCTCACGCACCGCACCACGCGCCGAGTCACGTTCTCGTCTTCGTTAACAACGTCGTACATACATTGCCATATGTTTGTGTTTGGGCGTGTGATAACGCTGGCCGCTGCACGCGCCGCGTCTCCGTAATGAGCCCATAGGCTATTTACTTTGCTAACAGCTGGTCTCAAATAGCCGTTCCAATGCATGTCATAACTGAAACGGTAAGCAGTTAAAGAATGCTTATTTAATGCACATCAACTCATCCCCCTAAGCATTTAGCGGGAGTCTATGATCTTTCCCAGGAAACTAACTATCTCCTTGCCAAATTTTATCGATATCCGTGCCACCGTTTGAACTGAAACAACCCGTTTAACAGCGATCAGTGTAATAGCAAAACTGAAACATCCCGTGTAGCAGTGATCAGTGTAAAAGTGAAACAAAAATATGCCGTGTAGCGGTGATCAGTGCAATAGTGAAAGTGAAACATGCCGTGTAGCGGTGATCGGTGTAATAGTGAAACTGAAATATCCCGTATAGCGGTGATCAGTGTAATAGTGAAACTGAAACATGCCGTGTAGCGGTGATCGGTGTAATAGTGAAACTGAAACATCCCGTATAGCGGTGATCAGTGTAATAGTGAAACTGAAACATGCCGTATAGCGGTGATCAGTGTAATAGTGAAACTGAGACATGCCGTTTAGCGGTGATCAGTGTAACTAGAAAACTGAAACATCCCGTATAGCGGTGATTAGTGTAACTATCAAACTGAGACATTCCGTATAGCGGTGATCAGTATAACTATCAAACTGAGACATCCCGTATAGCGGTGATTAGTGTAACTATCAAACTGAGACAACCCGTATAGCGGTGATCAGTATAACTATCAAACTGAGACATTCCGTATAGCGGTGATTAGTGTAACTATCAAACCGAGACATCCCGCATAGCGGTGATTAGAGTAACTATCATACTGAGATATCCCGTATAGCGGTGATTAGTGTAACTATCAAACTAAGATATCCCGTATAGCGGTGATTAGTGTAACTATCAAACTGAGACATTCCGTATTGCAGTTATTAGTGTAACTATCAAACTGAGACATCCCGTATAGCGGTGATAAGTGTAACTATCAAATTGAGACATCCCGTATAGCGGTGATCCGTGTAACTTTCACCCTGAAACACCGTGTAACGGTGATCAGTGTAACTAAAAAACTGATACATTCCGTATAGCGGTAATAATTTTATCTTGACATTTCTCACCTGAACGGATTTCGATAAAATTTGGCAAAGAGATAGATTGCGTGGGAAGGATATGGGCTACGTAATATTATCACGCTAATTTTTAAGAAAGATGAAAATTAGGGCAGAAATACGCATTTTAGAACTGTTTACCGATTCAGTAATGACATGCATTAGAACCAGCTGTTAGCGAAGTGAACAGCCGGCGGCGCGGCGGTTCCACGACCACCCTGTAATCCACGGTTCACAGGTTCGAACCCTAACGAGTCTTCACTTTTTGTGAAGATTTTGATTTTTGTATGCTGTAAGATTACTAAATATTTTTACAATTTATTGTTTGTACATACTTTAAATATAATATGGTTTTCATATCTCTTAAAATGCTGCACGGATTTTAATAGGCAAGAAAATAGATTGCATAGTACTATTAAGAATTAAAATAAGTTTTAATCATATAATCCAGGTTTAAACTTTAATAATCACTTTATTACACTTGAGACACCTTTACCGCCAAAATCATCGAATGTCAGTCCGCAAGATTAGTGATGTCCCACATAGCAACCTCACGTAGTGCTGTGCTGTTACGGTTGTGTAGGTTTTCCGTTTTCTTCCGTCTAACAGCTCGGCCATCCTGCAATCCTTCGGTCCCCGAAGGTAAGGCTCAGCTGCACGAAGAACATCCTGCCAGGAAGACTTCAGCTGCTCAGGAACAGCACTCTAGGTCGTAGTGTAATAGCTAAGGCCCTTAAAGCAAGCTTAATTGTAGGTAACCCTGCTAAGGCCCCTTATGGCAAGGACAGGAACAGATAGTGGCTGAGGCCCCTGAGGCAGCACATAAAATATAAGTGGATGTTACTGAGGCCCCTAAGGCAAGAACAATTTCAGTCATTACTGCTTTGGCTTCTTAGGCAAGCATAGACTTGGATGGACATTATGCTGAGACCCCGAAGGTAAGCATAAATTTTGTCAATTGCTAAGGCCCCTAAGGCAAGCATACATTTTTACAATTGCCAAGGCCCCTAAGGCAAGCAGACTTGGATGAATATTATGCTGAAACCCCGAAGGTAAGCATACATTTTGTCAATTACTAAGGCCCCTAAGGCAAGCATAAATTTTGACAATTGCCAAGGCCCATAAGGCAAGCTTCATTAATGTAGAGCATAGCGAACACCATAAGGGTCATACAGGTAGACTCTGAAAATAACTTCAAGCCCCACAGGCAACGCTAGTAAATGCTATCTGGCCCCGTAGGCAAGCAATAGAAATTTGATTAGGCCCCATAGGCTTGTCTTATAAACGCATTCAGACCCCAAAGGCAAGCGTTATAAATACACCAGGCCCCGGAGGCAAGTAGTATAATGTTCATTATCAACCGACATAAAAGGGCCCCGAAGGCAAGCACGATATCATTTCGTCATGTTTTAGATTATTGCAATATTATAGGTCTTCGTCAGATGACGAGTCACATCGAGCATTCCAAACCTTTAACTTGTCACGTGCTACAATATTTTTATAGGCCCTCTTGCCCCTCGCGGCCGATGTCACTTCGTAGCGATCATTAGGCAGAACGGCAGTGATTTTATAAGGTCCCGCGTATTTAGGAACCAACTTACCACTGGATAAACCTGGTCGTAAAATCTTTCTCTCAACCATTACTAGGCTACCAACCGGAATGGGAAGAGTGGCTCGGCGATTCTTATCATATCGCACTTTCATTCGTGATGCATTCTCAACAATCCTCTGAGTTGCTTCCTCTCTGTTTTGAGTAATGTCTGCGGGCGCATATGACGCTCCTCGTATATCTCCAGCTAAACGTGGCCTCAACCCACACAATAGCTCTAAAGGGGATTTGCCCGTCCCTTGACTCACAGTCGAATTAATGCCTAGCTGTACTGTAGGCAAATATTTATCCCAGCCTTTTTGCTCCTCGCCCATATGAGCAGTTAACGAACTCAAAATAGTGCGGTTTAGGCGCTCAACCTGCCCATTTGCGCGTGGAGTAGCGACGGCATTCAAGACATGCTTTATCCCCAACTCACTGCAATAGTCTTTGAATTCTCGTCCAGTGAAAGCCGTACCTCTGTCACTGACTATTCGTGAGGGATACCCAAACACTTGACCTAGCCTATTTAATGAAGCTATAGCCCCCTTTGAATTGGCACTTACTACCGCTTCCAGCCAAACGAACTTAGTAAACCCATCAATGACAGCAAAAATATATGTCTTGCCGTTACTTTTGCAAAATGGCCCCAAATGGTCGACATGCAAAGTATCAAATGGCATAGCAGGTCTTGGAATAGGATGCAAAAGCCCAGGCTGCTTGCCTGTCGGCTTTTTAGTGAACTGACACCCAATGCAGCTAGAAATGTATCGTTCCACGTGTTTCCTCATTTTTGGGAACCAATATTTGGCTTGAATAGCCTCCAGACACTTTTCGACACCCAAATGACCATTACCGTCGTGATAGGTCTTCATTATGTGCCATCTCGCATTTTTAGGTAGAACAGGTCTATTAGCACCATTTACTACACGGCATAATAATCCATTCGCCACCTTATAGTCTTTAGATAAACCATCTTTCTTGTGCTTATTAGCGTCTAATTCCAGCTGTAAATTTGTTATAGTGGACTGAACTTCTTCATCAGCGTCTTGGAGGGTATTGATGAAATCTTTTTCTTCAATGTGTTGGACGGAGACTGGGTTTCGACTGAGGGCGTCTACGTGTACCATCGAAGTCCCAGGTCGATGCTCTACGTCGAAGTCGTATTCTTGCAAATCGAGCCACCAGCGTGCTATACGCGGCGACAAGTCCCTTTTTGACCATGCTAGCCGTAAAGCAGAACAATCCATCACAACTCGAAATTTGATTCCAGTTAAGTAAACTTTGAACTTCTGGATACTGAATACGACAGCTAACGCCTCTAACTCAAAGCTGTGGTATTTCACTTCAGTAGCTGTGGTTTGCCGGCTTGCATAAGCAACAGCCTTCCATTCACCGTTTTCCTGTTGTAACAGCACTCCACCTAGACCTAATTTCGAAGCATCTGTGTGGATTTGCGTTTCACGGGTTGGACTATAAATCGCTAGAACAGGGTCAGAGGTAAGTACCTGTTTTAAACTTTCCACAGCTTCAGCCTGTTCAGGCCCCCAGCACCACTCAGAAGTCTTCTTGGTCAACATGGTAAGTGGTTTCGCGATGGTCGCAAATCCTTTTATAAATTTACGAAAATAACTCGCCAATCCCAGGAATTGACGAAGCTCGTGAACATTGCTCGGGGTTTTAAAGTTGGCAACAGCTGTCACTTTGTGCGAAGATGGACGTATTTCTCCTTTATGAATCTCATGTCCCAGGTACTCAACAGTATTGGTAAGGAATGTACACTTACTGCGCTTCAGTTTCACACCAGCAGAATCAATCAACTCCAAAACTTTTCTAAGATTATTCAGACAACTTGAAAAATCATGTCCCCATATGATCACATCATCAATGTACACTTCTGCGCATTCATGAATAACAGGAGCAAGTATTTCATTCATTGCACGCTGGAACACAGCAGGAGCATTACACAGACCAAAACTCATCATCCGGTACTGGAAGTGGCCATCAGGTGTGACAAATCCCGTATATGGCTTTGACTCTACTGCTATTTTAATCTGGTGATAACCATTGGCTAGATCCAAGCAACAAAACATAGTCTGATCTACGAGTCTGTCCAATAAATCTTGGATAACTGGTAATGGGTATCTTTCTTTCTCTGTGATTTTATTTAGTGCCCGGTAGTCGACACACATGCGATAACCCCCGTCCTTCTTCTTCACCAGTAACACCGGACTCGCATAAGGAGATGTTGATCTTTCTACTATACCAGCATTAAGTAAATCCGTTACAATGTCCCTCACTACTTCTCTTTCATGAAAAGACATTCGATATGGTTTATAATTAATTACTTTGTCTTCAGTCAGTTTAATATTCATTTCAATATTACAATTTCCTAACTCCATGCCATTGCTAGCGAAGCATCCACTGTGTTCATCTAGAAGAGAGTCTAAAGCATCTCGCTGAGAGTTTGTCAAAGTATCACCTATCTTAGGTGTGTTAGCTGTTCCTTCATTAAAACTCTTTACTTCTGCTCGAGCTATACATGCCTCATTTTTAAGTGCAATCTGTCCATTCGTCCTGTTTACAAGTTTTATGATAACTGAACCATCTTTACTCTCTACTTCTTCGCTTAATACATCCTTCTCTTTCATTGGCTCTCTCTGCTCACTGTGCTTCACCGTCATTATTCCACTGACCACAGGCTCAGTTCTAGCAACAATTTTATTCAAACCAGGATCTAGCATAACATTAACCTGAGGATACAGACACACCTTCTCAAGGTCTTCACACAGCTCTGCAATTTCCATAGACATATCCTTTTTGAATACACTGAGTTGCGTAGCAGTTTTAAGGACGACAATATCTTCAGCTTCAGTAAACGGCTGGCCTACTAGAACATCAAAATCTTGTAATTGGTCTGGTACTATATAAAACTTCGTCTCCATATCAATTCCATCTACAGTCAACACAGCTCCAGTTACACCTTGTGGTAAGGTAAGAGCATCCCCATACCCTTTTATAACAATATTGTCACTAACAGAGACCTCTAAGTTGTGCTGTTTACAAAAACTCTGTTTCATTGTGTTGCATGAACTACCGAAATCTACAAAAGCCTCAGCTGGACTCCCATTGACAAGTACCGTTTTAAAATACTTCTTGTCTGAGAGGTCACAACACACAGTCTGTACCTTACGCACCAACTTGTTTTGTGGGCTCGCTCTTGACCGTTTCCTACATTCTTCTAATGTGTGACCTTTAATATCACAGAATGTACAATGTTTCTGATATCTTTTCTTATAACAATCAGCTTCAGTGTGGCCAACCCTATCACAGAATGAACACTTTTTGTCCACCTTATTTTTGGTTTGAATAGGGGCTGACTTCTTGGTACTTGTTCCACTCCTAAAACACCTACTAGCCTTATGACCAATTCTTCCACATGAGAAACATTTTCTTAATTTATCAGACTTCTGGTCGATTTGCTTGGAGGTACCTGGTTGGTTGTTCTCTTTGCCTAAATCTGCAGAAGTAATACTAGCCAGATACTGTAAAAGAGAGCTAGTATCACGACAACCGGCAGACTTAGCACCAATTTCCCACAGTTTGTTGCCAAGCGTTCCAATCACAGCTTCAGTAATAACATCATCACTCAGTTGACAAGACATGCCTATACCTAACTTGGTGTAATAAAACTCAATTGGATCTTCATCTGGCAATCTGACTCTGTTTACAAGTTCTCTAATTTGAGACAATTTATTTTTTGTAAATGGAAATGCCTTTATCAATTTTTGCTTCCACTCGTCCCAACAAATCTCGTATGAAGCTTGTTGCTCGTACCATCCTTTGGCATAACCACTTAATTTTGAAGTACAATTACAGATTAAAGTATGTTCATCCCATCCATGCATTTTAGCTGTACCTTCTAAATTACGAATCCAATGTTCGATGGAAACAGGAGAGGTTTGTGGGTCAAATTGTGGAATAAAATCATTTCGGCCCACATATCGAACGACTGGTGGCCTAGATGTTGAAGCTTCTGATACAGTTCCACTATGGTAATCACTTTTCTTTCTAAGTTCTTTTATTAACCCTTCTAAGGCATCAATACGGCTGTCTTTCCTTTTTAGTTCTTTTTTATACTTCTTGCTTTTAGAATGTCTTACTGGCTCATCAGAACTTGAAGACGAAGAACTCTGAGACCTATTTCTCTTTTTATGCCGACCCATGTTTAGAACACAATTAGATTCAAATTAATAAATGTATCAGTAACCACACAACCACTAAATCATAAAACAATTGACTTTTAATTACACTTTGTACAGTTCACAGTAAAATAATATAAATTAAGTTGTCAATAATGAGCAAAATCAGCAAATAATCAATTCACTTTCAGTCTATTCAGTCCAATACTTTCACTTATAATAATGTCTTTGATCACTTAGTTATTTACAGTATAGATGTCGAATTATGAGTCTTTAATCTAAAGGTCAGCCTGAATAAACTGAAGTCAAGTTTAAGTATGAAACAATCTCACCAAATATTCAGATAATGTGCAACAAACGTGCAGACATGCAGAAATATGCTTAGAGCACTGACCACCTTCTTTTGGCCAAGAGGGAAGATGAGATTACACATAGAAGTTCACCAAAATCACTTCAAGTTTGTGTGCACAAGGTCAACGTACTTGCGAAACTTGACCAAAAGCATTGAGAAAAGTCACAAAAGCGTCCAACGAGGAATTAATTCGGGTTTGTAGCGACATGCACTGCACTTTTAGTAAGTGTCCAACACCAAGCGTCTGTATCGCAAACAAAATGTTACCAAAGATGTTCGAACGAAACCTCAATCTTTTGATTTTACATAACAAAACACTTTGTGGGAGTTTGAAATGTCCCGCTTCTGATTCTATTAAGAATTAAAATAAGTTTTAATCATATAATCCAGGTTTAAACTTTAATAATCACTTTATTACACTTGAGACACCTTTACCGCCAAAATCATCGAATGTCAGTCCGCAAGATTAGTGATGTCCCACATAGCAACCTCACGTAGTGCTGTGCTGTTACGGTTGTGTAGGTTTTCCGTTTTCTTCCGTCTAACAGTACCATACACGACATGTAATTTAAAGGACATGGGATGATTTGTTTCAAAAATAATCTTAAGAGATGATATAAGGGAGGAAAATTTGTATGGAAAAGTAATATTTTTTTAAGTTTGCGATATGAAAATCCAGATTTAAGCTCTTAGTAAGAATTGTAGAGTTACGTGATTCGGTGATTTTGTAAAATTATCACTCACAAAAAAAAAAATGTAGGTCTTTTTAAGTGACTCATCAAGGGATTGAAAACGTGGTCATTGAAATTGGTCCTCTCCGTCAAAAGTCAATTTAAGTCAATAATTATTGACTTGGTTAACTAACTACTGTACCTACTTAGGTACTCCTTGGTCAAAAACGGCACTATAGAGTATTTCAAGATATAATTATATTTTGAAGTTAGAAGAACAACGATACACAACAACAACAACAACAGCCCATAACGTCCACTGCTGGACATAGCCCTCTCCCATGATAGGAGGAATTTGCCGTAATGTCCACGCTTGGCAGGCGGATTGGAGATCGCAGGATGAAAGACTAACAGAAAACGCTGCTGCCCATTCTCTGCGGAGGCGCAAGGTGTTCTGCCTCAGACATTAGTCGCCTTATACGACACCCGTGAGTGTAATGGGTTGGTTCTATTCTACTCTGCCGGATACCACACGGCTTCAACGATACACAATTGGAGCAATATGCAGCAGCTCTTCTGGAAATGAACGAAGATCGTAATATGCTAAGTTCGCACCTGATAGTAACGGTTTAATTACATAACACCTTGCCTGAAAGCCTCGAATGGTAGGCAGAGGTGTACCTACCCCATAACACCCCCATATTTTGCCAGCTATGCGTATTGCCTGTAACCGTTTTTTTTTCAATATCCTAATTATTCAACAGCTAACAACGAGATTGTAATTTGACGAGAAAACATTTTCCAACATCAGTAAAAAAAAAAAGATTTTTCAACAAGGAACTCATTTTAAAATAAAATATTAGTTGAAATATATTCACTGACGACGACACTTTTAAACTAATACATACATATTGTCTCAAACTGTATGTGTTTTTGCCAGCTGATTAATAAAGTTTTGCGTGGCTACTATTTAATCAACAATATGGCGGAAATTTAGGCAAGTTGAGGTCATAATTTACTAACACTATCACACTTAACGCCCTTTTTCTGCAAAGGGGTAGACACAGGACTATTTAGTTTTAAAAATTCCGGACAGAGAAGATCGCAAAAGAACGAAACCTGAAACTGTAACCAAGTTTAGCAGTCTGTCTGTCGGTTTGTCTGCAGTATGTCACGCATAATATCCACATGAAATATACACTTTTGTTTTGGTGGTAAATCAGACGTGACCCTTATTAGTGCGTTCATGAGCATATCTTTTGCGCATTTTCATGGGCAATGCGCAAATGATGCTCAGCATTCAGTTAATTTATAGATCAAGCGATATGGTAAAATAATGTAGGTCCATACCTACATTATTTTACCATATCCCTTGATCTATAAATTAACTGAATGCTCGTCATCATTTCATTATCATTTCAAGTGAAAAATCATTACAAGTGATCGACCTATGATTGTAATGAGTGTGTACATGCCTACAAATGTGACGGAAAACCTGCCAGAATTTACGGACTGTCTAGGGACGGTGAGTGCCTTAATAGATGAATACGGTGTAGAATCAGTTTTCGTGTTGGGCGATTTTAATGCCGATCCATGTGAACTATTCTACAACGAACTTATACATTTCTGTAGTGAACAGGTATGGACTTGTGTAGATGTTGAGTTGTTAGGACCTCACTCTGATACCTATACTTTTATCAGTGAGGCACATGGAACATGCAGTTGGTTGGATCACTGTATTGTTACGCAATCGGCAAAACAGTCTGTCCTTAACGCATATGTAGACTATAACACATTTTGGTCTGATCATTTTCCGCTCATTATCGAGTGTAATTTAAACTTATTAACACCAAAGCTACCTGATAAAAGCGTACTAAGCAACGGTGTGTTATGGGGGGACAGAACTGATGAGCAGATTGCGTTATATGCGAAAGAATGTCATAATAGGCTAAGATGTATTGATTTTCCTGCGGAGTTTACATGCTGTGGACATAAACACTGTAATAACTCGGACCATGGGCATATTCTTGACAGGCTTTATTCTGACATTGTGAGTGCCTTACGTGGGGCGGCGTCGTCGGCAGCGACGGCTCGGGGGGGCACTCGTGCGGGGAGAGGTAGGAATGGCCCACGCATTGCTGGGTGGAATAGGCATGTTAGCGAGGCCCACCGGGTGGCTAGGTCGAAGTTTCTAGAGTGGGCGATGTGTGGTAAGCCAAGGTCTGGCTGTGTATATGACGAAATGTCTCAAAGTCGCAAAATATTCAAGTCCAGACTTAAATGGTGCCAAAACCATCAGGACCAAATCAAAATGGATGCCCTTGCTGAAAAACATAAGAAGGGGCATTTTCGTAGTTTTTGGAAGGGCACTAACAAAGTAAATGTTCGGCCTGGACTACCGGTGAGTGTCGAGGGTGTGAGTGACCCTAAGGATGTTGCTGATATTTTTAGGGACCATTTCCGTGTACTATCCCCACGGGGTCCGGCGGAGACGGTGCTCGATGTTGAAATGCCTGACGGGGACGGGGGGTCTTGCTTCGTTGCCAAAGATGTGGCTCAGGCTATAAAAGCTATATCTAAGGGCAAGTCCCCTGGCCACGATGGCCTCAGCATTGAGCACCTAGTTTACGCTGGCCCACATGTAAATAGGGTACTAGCAATGTTTTACACACTATGCGTGAGCCATTCATACCTACCACCTGATTTCATGAAAACCGTAGTAGTCCCGGTAGTGAAAAATAAAACGGGAGATGTTGCCGACAAAAGCAACTACAGGCCGATTTCTCTTGCAACGATCATTGCAAAAGTTTTTGACGGTTTGCTTAATACACAGTTAGACAAGTACCTGGATCTGCACGATAATCAGTTTGGGTTTCGACCTCGACTGTCAACTGAAAGTGCAATACTGTGTCTTAAGCATACCGTCAGATATTACACAGATCGAAAGACGCCTGTGCACGCCTGCTTCCTCGACCTGTCCAAGGCTTTTGACCTGGTGTCATACGACATCCTGTGGGCTAAACTCGAGGGAATAAACCTACCGCGTAAACTTATAAACGTTTTTAAATACTGGTACAGTCATCAGGTCAACAGCGTTAAGTGGGCGGGTGCAATGTCGGAGCCGTATCAGCTGCAGTGCGGGGTGAGGCTTGACTTCCCCATCCCTCTTTAACCTGTACATGAATGCCTTGATCGTCGCGCTGAGTAACCAGCATGTCGGCTGCCATGTCGGTGGAATCTGTGTCAACAATCTCAGTTACGCAGACGACATGGTGCTGCTGAGCGCGTCGGTCTGTGGCCTCAGAAAGCTGGTGCGGACATGTGAGGAGTATGCCCTTGGTCATGGGTTGAAGTACAATGTGACCAAAAGTCAATGCATGGTCTTTGAGGGCGGTACGAAACGTTTGCAAAATTGTCCACCTGTTTTTCTAAACGGTGTTCCACTCGAAAGGGTGGATCAATTTAAGTACCTAGGGCACTTAGTTACGACCGACCTCAAGGACAATGCTGACATGGAGCGGGAACGGAGGGCCTTGTCGGTGCGGGCCAACATGCTCGCACGTAGGTTTGCGCGCTGTTCGAGGGAGGTGAAGATAACGCTCTTCAGGGCATACTGCACGTCCCTTTACACGTGCAGCCTGTGGGCGAGGTACACGCGTGCATCATACGGGGCCCTCCGCGTCCAGTTCAACAACGCGCTCAGGGCAGTATTGGGGCTGCCTCGCTACTGCAGCGCCTCAGGTATGTTCGCTGAGGCGCGCACTGACTGCTTTTATGCGACCATGCGCAAGCGGAGCGCGTCCCTGGTGCGTAGGGTGTGGGGCAGCCCCAATGCTGTCCTGGCGATGATCGCAGACCGGATGGACTGCCCATACATACGGCACTGCTGTGATAGGCATGTTGCCGTCAGCAGGGCCGGTTAGATGTTGCTTCCTTATTTTATTTTTGTTTTATTATTCTTTGTATTTTGTCTGTATTTGTGTGTACTCCACATATGAGTTAATGTTGCTCGAAATAAATGTATTTTTTTTTTTTTTTTTTTTTTATTTCAGCCGAAAGACGTCCACTGCTGGACATAGGCCTCCCCCAAGTGTCGCCACATTGACCGGTCCCGTGCGATTCGCATCCAGCGGATTCACGCAAACTTCACCCGTTCATCGGTCCACCTAGTGGGAGGCCTTCCAACGCAACGTCTTCCGGTTCGCAGTCGCCACTCCAGAACTTTTCGGCCCCATTGGCCACCCGTCCTGCGAGCAATGTGCCCTGCCAATCGTATTTGCATCTAATAACACTTTTACATTGCACTTACACGGGCAACTAAATTGCGTAAATGTGCTTAAATGGGCACTCTGAGCAATGGCAATTTTAGTTGTCAATGATAGTGCAAAATTTTCAGGCGCCGCGCGGTCATACAAGGCACATCTTCAGATCCAAGGAGTTTCTATACTTTGAATAACTTGGTAATTGGAGTGACGAATGGTATGATACTTCTTTCTTTTTTTTCTTCTTCTAGAATCTGACTATAAGGACATAGACTGAGCACTGCTTAATGACCTTTGTGATCATGTTAGACGATAGATAAATAATATAGGTACATTTTCAAACTCACCTAACTCAAAGTACCTACTTACTTGCCACTTCTAACTGGAACTGTCAGTGTAAGGTGCCAACTACAAGTAAAAGTTTCTTATTCGTATTATAACTATTAAGGGACCTTACAGGAAGAGAGCATGCATGCCCTAAGTTTGCGCACACGCTTTTGGACAATGATTTTCTCTGCGATGATGGCTCCATTAAGAGTGGCCCGCCATAACCGAAGATTCAGGATTAGTTAAGTATTGTGGGGTTTATCAAGCTTCAAATCAATATTACCGAAACGTCATTTCCTATGGGCACAAGTGTCTCCGTGTAGACATTGATGTAGTAAGTAAGATCATCGCGGCTATACCGCCGGCTGGTCACCGACAGGTTCCTCACAAACTGCTTGTTGTAATATACCACTCTTGGACGCTCGGTTGCTATGTAAGTGACCTGCAATAATGATAGAACAACTTTCAAACTACTACTGAGGAATTCCCAATGGAATAACCTAATAGCACTTTTTGCCCGACCCGGGAATCGAACCCAGGACCCCAAGCTCAGCAGTTGCGCTTGCGACCACGAGACCAACGAGGCAGTCACAGCTCTATAAAGGTCTTGAGGAAACATCACGAGGAAATCGGCATGTTGTAGTTCTTGCAACGTGTATAAAAATGTGGCGGGTTTCTCAGCTCAAAATATTCAGTGATGGAATAGACACCCGAGGAAAACAAAGGCCTTTTGCAGCCAGCATTAACTCATGACAAGATATTGTTGATGTTCATCGAAAAAAAGCAGGTAAGTACTCACCTTTTCAGTTAAATACGTTTCCAGTAGGCAAAAAAGATAAAATAACAAAAAAAATAGATAAAAATTCAAATTCATGTTAACCGCCGACTTCCGTAGACGACCAATATAAAAATGGTAAATGTTGGAAAATCTAGGTAAACGCTGCAATGAGAGGTTTTCCTTTTGAGGTTTTAAAAAAAAACTTAGTTTCCAAGAACTGTATAGATGGCGTTGACTAACTATGCCATAGCCAAAACGCTTGAAAAAAAAAACATTGTGTCACATCACATACTCTCGTTGACTGACACTTTCATTTGCTTAACCTTCCGAATAAAACCAACATTTCTCGCGCTTTCTTAAAATCAGTTTTTTTAGGTTCCGTTCGTTGCATTATCATACTTATTCCTAGCGCCATCTATCCAGCGACTAGGGAAGAGCTAAAAAGAAAATCCCTCATTAACTATTCATTTATGAAAAATCTAATCAGATTCGGGTTGGTTTTATTTCTCGAAAAAGTGGAGTGTCATCGGTGTGGAATAATAGATTGGTACAGGTCGCGGCACGTAACTCTAGCGCTGAACGAAACGTGGAGGGGATAGCTGCGCATGTTCTACGACTGGAGAGCCAATCGGCGCAACGCACGCCCCAAGACATTCTTATTTTTTACTTCTGCGCAAACGGTAAGCGCTAGAGTTACGTGCCGCGACCTGTATGATCACTCGCACAATACATTTTAAAATATTGCAATAAGAATGATGAAGGTAATCAATTCTGAAGCCATGCCATTTCAGCCACTTAACATAAAACTGAGCGTCTGTAACTGATATTTGGGACGTGAAGTATAATGTTCAATAGTCGAGTAGAGATGAAGTTGTGAATCATAAAGCTGCATCCTAAAATGACTCCATTGCTTACTGAGTGACTCCATCCAGGTTTTTTGAAAAACTAGTAGAAATCTAGAAAATTAACATTTCTCGTCTTCAACGCACAACTCTAGTAGAAGAGAGTCAAACGATGACACATTTTCGTTAGGTGCACGACTAAGACTCCGTTCACGGCCTGGGGTGAAGTGACTTGCAATTTGTATCCGTAGCTCCGCGAGTCGCTGTCGCATCTTTTATGCACATCATTGGCATTGTGAAATTTTAGACTCGTGTTACTTACATGACTAACGAGTTTTAGTTTAATAAATAATCCATAAACAACGGAATAAATAACCAACATTGCATTGTATCAATTCGGAAAATACCATAGCAGTCATCGTAAAATTAAACAGAGTAGGTACTAAGGTGGCGCTCCACAGTCGTCCATGGGTCAAACTCAAACTCAAAGCATTCGTCCATGGGTCAAATTCAAACTCAAAGCATTTATTTCAAATAGACCCGTGACAGAGGCCCTACTCTCTAACGTTTCGTCCGTAAATTCGGATGTATCCGTTTCTCTCACTCGTTCTCATTTGCAAACGTGCGCGAGAGAGACGGATTGGATTGGTCCGAATATAACACTGATTTAATAAAGAAGGAGATATGCTACGCAAGACGAAAATGTATCGGAACCTTGTGTCTTCACTTTGCCCCTACCACACGGCAACTACTACACACGCAGTTCAGTAAAAGTAATAGATACGCAGTCGCGCACACACCCGCATTTCTTAAAACTGAACGTACTACACAAGCAATTATAAACCTTATGACATCAAACACAGCGTGTATTTACCATGCACCGTACAACTTACCCACACAAAAACATCACTCGCTATCGTTGTGTTGTGTAAAAGCATAAGTACGCTAGTGATTGACTAAATCGGAAAGTTATCGAATCTTTCATTTATTATTGTGTAATTTTTTTTTGTGGTCCTGAAAATAATTAAATAAAAATAATGTCCAGAATATACAATTATAATAAAAATAAACAATATGTTGCTAAAAAATATATTATGAAGTAAATTAAAACAATAAAATATCCGGGTACGTTGGTTTAGGCTGTCATGGCCTAGTGAAACAGTAGTTAGTAGCACTAGGATAAGGCATAATATACGATAATTCAAAGCCAAAAACACTCCACCGATTAAACCTGAAATTTAATTAACTTATTTTACGAAAGTTGGTTACGCATTTGTCTACTATGCTGTAAAATAATCAAAATACATAAAAAACATTATTTGACATCGATCTTCCAACCGGGTTAAAACGGTTGACAAATTGAAAAATAAAACTAAAATAGTAATATTTAATTCGTCAATCGACATTGTCGATAGCCTACACTGCCGTCCTCTAACTAGAAAGCCGTTAATCCTCAAATGGTGTTTTTTTACTTTTTAATACAAAGCGATAGAGTTCAAAATTCTCTATCTTTCTGTCTAAGAAACATTTTTACAGTATAAATAGTTCCAGAGATATGAAAATTTTGTAGGCCGTTAAGCCACATAATTTATGATAATTCCATCACTTGATAGCGTCTAACCCGCACTTCTTCACTTAATGTACGTTAAAATACCTTAACTGCCGGATGTGGTGATTATTTTCTGGTCTTCTACTTAACTTAAAAAACGTTATCTGATTATTCTTGACTAAAGAGACGTAAAAGGACTATAACTACTGTAATGTGAAGCATTTAAAGAACAGTTTCAGTGAAAAACTTAACTTATTTGCAGCTACCCGCCCTTAACGCTATTTTAGCTAAGCATTTTATTTAATCTTGAAAATAATGCTTACCTGTTAGATGAAAAGGGTGAAAAAAAATAAATAATGCTTAGCTACAAAGCAGCTAAGCCTCATTACTTAACTAAAAGGCAGTTTGCCGACTCTCACGCTGGGTTCACTCCGGGGGTGAGCGGCCAACTTATTAGTAGACCAAGTCTACCTCGTTTGCCTATCCAGAAGAAAAACAAGGCGCTTATGTGTGCTCTAGATTCGCAGCTGTCAAACTTCTTTGACAGCAGCAAAGACCTCGCCGATAACCACTCAATGTTGTACTGTGGAGCTGTAGTGGCATGTCGTGTAGCACACGTCAAATTACCCAACAACGACAGAGCTACACTACCAAACTTAGCTGTTCCAGATTGGCAGTGCAGGATTGAGCGGCGTATCGGTGAAGATAGAGAACTCATCGGCAAGTTAATCTGCTTCATCTCAGGGCAAAACTCATCCTAGCGTGATGCGCTTTGTGAGGCAAGCGTTCTCGGGAACTTATATTATTATTAGTTTTCGAGATTACTTGGCGCGCCTCACAGAGCGTATCGACTTACTGAAGCAGAAGATCTGTGCATGGGCAAGCCGAATTCATTGGTACAAGTGGCGAGTCTACACTCAGAATCACACATTGCAAAGCAATGAAAGGTATATAGGGTTTGGGGCGACCGGACCGGATGATGACGCCATGTGTTCATTCTGGCGTAACATCTGGTCAGTGCCTGACAATCACACTGAGGGTCATTGGACCTGAGGTGGAACAAGCGTGTGATCCAATACCAGAAATGGGGGCAATCATCCCCCAAGACGTAGATCGTGCAGTCTGTCCGGTGCCTAACTGGAAATCTCCAGGGCTGAACGGCCAGGCCGACGAACTGCACAACTTCTGGATTAAGTGATTCCAAATATCGCACGCTCGCTTGGCGTCCCAGTTTCAATCAGCCTTAGAGTCAGGGTCGCTACCCCAGTTCTTGACGACGGAAATTACCCACCTACTCCATAAATCAGGTACAGCGGAGCCTAAAATTATAGACCAATCGCTTGTCTATCAACGATCTATAAAGTTCAGATCGATTTTGAGAGCTAAAATCAACCAACATAATTGAGAGTAATTCTATCATGTCTGCCTCTCAGAATGGATGTATGGATGTAGGAACCGGTCCCGCAGTAATAAGAAGCTGCTCCTCATTGATATAGCCATAAGCCAACAGGTTTGCCGCTCCCGAGGGGATCTCTCTACATGTTAGATTTTAAGATTTAAGAGATTATAAGGTCTACGATTCTGTGCCTAATAAATGGCTCATGAGGGTGCTCGAGTTGTTTAAAGTAGATGCAACTCTGCGTACTTTCCTGATATCATATATGAGGTAGTGGAGAACGGTCCTTCGCTATCCAGGATGTCGACAGGTTCAGGGGAACAGCGAACCAATAAAGATCGAGCGCGGTATATTCCAGGGTGATAGTCTGAGTCCATTGTGGTTTTGTCTAGCTTTGAATCCTCTCAGCACACTGCTGGAGGGTTCAGGTCTAGGCTATCGGTTAACGAAAGATGATCAGGTCATACCTCACCTTCTTCACATGGATGATCTGAAACTCTTTGCCCCCAACAATTTGCAACTGATTAAGCTACTGAAGGTAACAGGCGCTACTAAAAGTTCTTTCAGTAGCACCATCAAGATGGAATTTGGTATGGATAAATATGCAGTCATGCATGTCAAGCAAGGGGCGATTATAAAAACCATGGGAACTCAACTCTCGGATTCCATACACCTTAAATCCCTCTCCTCAATAGAAAGAAACCTCAAAAAAAAGAACCCTACAAGTATTTGGGTATGTCGGAAGCATTAAGTATCATACTGCCGACAAGCAGCAATCGTTGAGGGAGCGCTTTTTTGGCCACCTCAATAAGGTGCTGCACAGTCTTTTGTCAGAAGAAAACAAGGTGCGCGCCTCCATTGGTTGGGTCATGTCGGTTTTGATGTATTCTTTCGGCATACTTAAATGGACTCAGATGGAACTTGATGCCCTGGATAAGAGGGTTAGCACGCTGCTGACCGCAAATCGAGTGCATCACCCACGTTCATCGGTAATGAGACTGTATATCCCACGGAAGTGCGGTGGTCGTGGGATCTTAAATGCTAAGACCCTGCACAACCGTGAGATATGCAGTCTCAGGGAATATTTCCTAGAAGCTGACGTGGAAATGCATCGCATCGAGATGTGGTCTCAGTGAACAAGGGCCTCACCCCGCTTTCCTTGGCTAACGAGAACTGGCGCAAGCCTAAAGTATAAGACACTAATGACCGCAGGGGGGAATGGCAAGGCAAGGAGCTTCACGGACGCTTTTACATGGGCCCGATGTAGACTTCTTAGCGTCCGTATCCTGGCTACGCCTCGGTGACCTCTTCGGAGAAACCGACGGTTTTGTCTGTGCAATAATGGATGAATTTATGATGACGAATAACTACCGGAAATACATTGTGAAGGATGGTACGGTTGACGACACATTATTTCTGGGCACAACCTCGTTGCCAGGATTATACACCAGCAACTTGCTTTGAAATTAAGTATATTGCCATACTAAATAGTGATCTTATGATCTGTAAGATCTTAATTAGTTATTAGTTGATTCTACTAAAATTAGCCTACTAAAATTATGTTCAGGTATAACCTTTCATTTACCTTTTTAATTTTGAAATATACTTTTTATTTTTAAACAAACATAATTTATTATGTCTTTAATTGGTCACATATTCCCTTTGAATGCTAAACTATAAAGAAGTTAACCCCAAGCGATTCATGTTTAGCCACCTTTTAGTTAAGTAAATTAGTTAAGATTTTACAAAAGTTCCATATAACATTGGCAACCATTAGCTTAAAAGCATCTAAAGTCCCGTAACCGCTCATTAGGAAAGTTATTCAAAATTAAATTGAAATTAATGTCAGGGCTATAAAGCAGTTATGTGACTTAACCACTTTTTAGTTAAGTATTTCTAAAAAAAATTTGCAAACATTTTGAAGACTAAAATTTTAAATAAATTACTTCACTAAAAAGCCGCTACGGTATGGTTAACGGCCTTTTAGTACAGTAATAAGATGCAGTAACTAGATTAAATGCTTAACAAAATGAGAAAAAATAATTTTAAAAGTAACTAATAAGAGTTTCTGGACGGAATGGATTTTTTAGGATAAATAGAAAGAAATATCAATCGATGTGTGCAACAATCATTAACCTAAGTATTATAGTTTTTAAGAAACAACGATTCCCACGTTTTTTGCCATTTTCTCAGAAACAACTTTTTGGGCTTAACGGCCTTCTAGTTAAAGGACGGCAGTACATTAGTGGATCTGCACAAGCCCATCATTAACTCGTCGCGAGAAGGAGCGGCCGTACTACGTGATTCATCCGCTTAGTGAAATATCGTTTTGTGATTTTTACATTGCTTGTTCAGTCACTTAGCGACAAACTTAGGTAGTGGTTAAGGAGTAATGTATTTATTGCAAAAATAGTACACTCGCTGTGATATAAGAAAACAAACATAACATAGTAAAAGCAACAAATATTTTACGATTTGTTGTTTTTCTTGATTTTAAAGACAAATATAGTAAAATACTTGCACTTATATATGATAAGTAATTCCGTGATCAACAAAGTTTAGGTTTATGCTTCGGTTTTTACAAAAAAACCCCTGAACAACACGGAATTGCTATAATTTGTCACGATCGCGGTCGAAAGTACACTAGTTCGTGGAGACGGCCATTTGCCTATGACATGGCCGACTGGACATGTCGCGCGGACACCGACACGCCCCCTTACCACTTCTCCTCTTTTTTTAGATTTCTGTGGAATATACGGACGAAACGTTAGAGAGTAGGGCTCCAGATTCTTTGGCATAGTAAAAAATAAGCTGTTTACAGCCATTACCTAGAAACAGAAAAGAAAAAAAAGATAATTTAAATATCTAGGATTAGGATAAGCTAAATCTTTAAGATTAGGATAAGCCCTACATAATATAAACTCTACATGGAACTCACATTTACAAAAAACATTAAATGAGTTGATGATGGCTAACACACGATAGAGCAGCGGTGGCCCAGTGCAGAGCAGCGGTGGCCCAGTGGTGGCGGCCCCGACTTACGAACAGTAAGTCGTGGGTTCGAATCCAGGCAGACGCATTACTTTGTGTAATTTATTTCATCACCGCTGCTCTCAAAACGGTGAAGGAAAACATCGTGAGGAAACAAAAATGTCCTAGAACCAAAAATTCGAAGACATGTAACATCTGCCAATCCGCACTGGGCCCGCGTGGTAGATTATATAGCCCATTCCCTCTCATAGAGAGGAGGCATGTGTCCCAGCAGTGGGAACATTAATAGGGTGATGATGATGATGAACACACGGTAGCGTCGCTCTATATTTTAAGTCCACCATGTATACTTAGGGGGTCTATGGTCCACTCCGACTGCGTACGACACAAATGCATGCAAACAAGTGAATTGCGTAGCTAACATGGCACTGTCATCGTGCACATCCTGCGTAGCAGTGGACGGTCAGCTTTATTCTGGCTAATTTCCATAATGAAAAATCACGATGAATTTGGCAAACTATTATAATTATGTTTGCCTTGATTACGATTTTCCAAATGGCACTTATTTATTTAGTTCGATGAACAACTGTAAGTGTATAAATTTTCTGCTGTAACCAGAAACAATTTCAGAGGGTGTCACTAAGCATTTAATGTTTTACTTTTTCAGGCAAGCGGTACACCGTGTTTCCATTCTGTACAAGATCAGAACGCATGGGTGTGAAACTAGTCGCGTATAGATTGGAAATCACTTTTTAATCAAGGTCTTCCAATCTATTCAAGAGTAGTACGCAAATACTCGTGTATACTTTGTAGAGGCCTAAGTAACTAGCTTGTTTCTTAATGTACAGTGCTAGTACGCATACAATAGTATATTTCATTACATTACAAGTGCGGAAAGGCTGTCATTGCAAAGAGTTCCGACAGATGTCTACCCGAGCCGAGGTGCAGCCGAAGGCGAGGGTTGACAGTCGGAACAAGTTGCAATGACTGTTCCGCAGGTGTACTGAACGACTATTTTTAATACAGTTGCGAAAAAATGAAGCAATTTAATAAAATAATAAAAACCTCGACCATAACGTAGACGGTTTTAATTTTGCTGAGAGTTCGGAGAAGTATGCCAACATAACATTTTCTGAAAAACTATTTGCTTTTTTCTCTTCCCTCCACGCAATAAATTCGTCGTATGTAGATATCACGGCAGGGAAAGCCTAGAGGAGCACTCTGCCCAAATATTGGTGCCATCCGCCGCCAATCCGCCTGTCTTTCAGTCTCTACTTCTCTAGCCATCACATCGCCGTGCGACACCTACAATTCTTCATTGTTGGTAGATAGGTAGGTGGGTATTTGAAATCACACACAGCACTTGACTCAAATTCCAAACGTTTATTTCTATGAAACCATTTAGGTACAGAAACTGGTTAACTTTTATCGTTCACTTCATTAAACACTTATAATGACATAGTATTTCAATTGTTTTTGCTAATCATAGGATAACGTAACTGCTCGTTGCTCACGCGTCCATTCTTCTGAGTGGGCGGAAGTCCTCCACACAGTACAGGTAACTCATTACATAATAAGTTCATTAAAACTTACAAACAATACTAGAGTAATTCATAATTAATCATTTTAATAATTAAACAATACCAATATTCACAAATGCAAAGGTTTTATCAAGTTAAAGCTAATTAGTCGCTTCAATACTTCAATCTTATTTTAAAACCATTTCCGGCAAATCAAAGTATTTAGTACAAAGAACACCTACGAAGTCTTTCACTAATAAATTGTTCTGTAAAATAATCTTGTTACTTTTTAGTTTGTAATTTAGTTAGATAATCTGATTTAATTGTAGTTTCAAATTATTAATTGATTTATTGATCAAATCGTATTCGGCATGTAGTGTTGCCTCATAAAAATCTTGTGTCAAAATGAACAATAATAATTACAAATCCAATGTCATAAAATACTTGCTTATCATAATTTTAACTATAGATTTAGCTAAAGACTTACTGAGAGTCTTTAGCTAGACTTTTGTTTAATAAATTACTATTTGAAACCACGAACTATCTAAGTACTAGGTAAACCAATAGATGGCGCTTAATTCATCTGTCAATTAATTAAGTTCTATGTAATAATTGTACTGCCAAGCAGAGATGGCAGGTTCACTAGTTTTATCATGGAATAAAATTATGAGTGCTATTAATTAGATTAAATCTTAGCAGATAGAGCCTCTTGCGGCGACACGGCCATTCTGATCGGCGGTGCGCGCTCTGCACCTGCCGATGTCGTCACGAAGTGGAGTTTTGTGGTTGTTATCTGAAATAGTGGAGATAAATTTTGGCGGCAGATTATTGTTACTTTTATTATTATCCTACAATGTTCATTGAATTGTAGGATTTAGTAACAGAGAGTTTCAGTCAACATAGAAATCTTGTAATAGATCTGACATCTACTCAGTTTTCCTTGTATTCAAAATTAAATGCGTTTATGTATCACCTAGACACATACACACAGTCACAGAGTTAATCTGCTTGAAATTTTTGTTTAAATTTTTAGTAGTGCTTAGATTGAAGCTGGTATGAGCTGTTAGCTGAATAAAATGTTGTAGCCTGAATTATCAAATAACATTAATTGTATTAAGGTCATTGATATTGTTTAATCAGCTATTAGCTGAATAGAATATTGTTGCTTCAATTGTCCAACAATATTCGTTGAATTGTTGTGTTTAGTATCAGTTAGTTTGCAAGCAGTTTTGCAACTTGTATTCGAGTTTTTATTTTGATGCTAAATGCTATTTGTTAAAAATAACATTGACGCTTGAGCTATTCAACATATTCATAATATTGTAAAGCTTGGTATGATTTAGGTTTTTAGTCAACTTTAGAACCTTGTAACCTACTGTCTACTAGATTCGTCTTAAATAAAATTATTGATTGCTTTAGATATTCTGTAATTTGTATTTCCTAAGTGTAGTGTAAGTAGCATGTTTTTATTTGTTCATTCTCACGGGAAGGTAATGCTCTGTGATAGACACAAAGTCTTGGATTTGACAGGATAAAAGGATAGGATCAGGAACACCGCTCTGTGATAGACACAAAGTCTTTGATTTGACAGGATTAAAGGGTAAGGAGTTTAGGACCATTGCTCCGTGACAGGCACGAAGTCTTTGATTTGACAGGATATAAGGAACCAGGCTCTGGGCGTTAGTACGCCGTGGACCCAGCAGGATAACATGAGAGTATTGTTTATCAGTTGCCTCCACGGCTGCTGATAGGATCATTAGTAGTGTTCATTATCAGTGGCCTCCACGGCTGCTGATAGGATTGTTTGTAATTTGTTGTGTTCGTTATCAAGTACCTCCACGCCACTGACAGTATTTGTTTGATTTGTTGTGTTTGTATTACTCATTGAGCTTGTTGTTTCCTCCACGGATACCAATAGCTTGTGAGTTTTTTATTTTTATTTTATTAGTTACTGTTAGGAGTACTAATATTTTGTTATTATTTTTGTAAATAGTTGCTTCCAACTGGCAGGATTATAAAAACTAAAATAATCAATGTGGAAACATGTTACTCAATACACATGAGCATCATGTAGGTAAGTTGATTGGGCTATTGTATTAAGTCTTTTGTTGTTACACTGTAGGTATCAGTGGGGAAGTGTAAGAAGTAGTTTGAAAACTCCTCACCTTTTATGTTAGTTTATGATGTGAGGACACTGTAACAGTCATCCCTGGTTGGCTGTTCTCATGCTGTTCCCCATTTTATAGCTCCATAGCTGGCGACACGGTCATCTGTTCACCAGGCTGTAGTCCTTGAAGTTGTTAGTTTTTGAAATTGTTCATTGAGTTACATTTTTAAGTGACCTTGCTCCATTATCATTTGCTGGGGTAGCGGTTAATTGATGTCATTACTATCTTGGAGTGACTGGGTGCATAGAGTTGCTCTCAATTTCTTTGATAAAACATATCATTTCTTCTATGATAAGACAATTGCCTGGAACCTGAAATGTGAAAAGTCATGCAGTAAATAACATAACATCACGCCTATTGTTCCTGAAAGGTTAGGCAGAGGTATACCTAATAGTATGCCAACATTTATTTTGAAGTCCCATGTAATAGGGGGCAAGCCTTATTGTCATCAACCAGGCACAAATCTGGACTCTGTGCCTACTACAGAGAAATTCCTAATGGAAAAACCCAACAACACTTTGCCTGACCTGGGAATCGAACCCAGGGCCTTATGCTCAACAGTCACGCTTGCAGCCACTAGACCAACAAGGCAGTCAGTGCAGGTAAATATTAATAATAGTGTAATGTCTACACTAATAGTGAAGTGTGTAGGTACATAACATCACACCTGCAATCCCCGAGGGGTTAGACAGAGGTGAAAATAATAAATCCACACTTTGCTAAGCCTCTAGTTTAGCGATATGGCTATTTGCCATTCATATTATTGTCTGGCTTGCTACTGAGAAATTCCTGATGGAAAAACCCAATAACACTGCCAGGCCTGGGAATCGAATCCAGGTCCTCATGCTTTAATAACAGGGCTCATGACATGACCACTGGACCAACAAAGCAGTCCTACTATTTTTTTTAAATTAGTTGGAGTGATAAGTTTTATAGTCGGTAATAAGTTGTTTTGAAATAGTTGTTTACTTAGATTAAGTTAATTAAACTAAGATGGGAAAGTTAAACTGATCAGAACTACTTTAAAAACACTGTTGGTTGTGTAGTTGCACTGACAAAACATTCACATTTTATTAACACATCGAAAGCTTTGCTTCGTTGATATCACACGCTAAGATTTCATTGTCATAACTTGTTGAACTGAAATTTGTTTGACATTTCATAAGTCGTCTTGTTTTATAAATCAGTTTCATAACAAAGTGTTTTTGTATGAATCTTGCAACATGTTGTCCATTACAAATGTTTTCAAATTTGCATAATTATTTGAAAAGCCCTCAACTTTGCACTTAACGCAAACAATATCTGATTGTGAGGTTTAAACCTATAGTGTGAATGAAATGCCAATAACAACAAGTTTTAAATTTGTTACTACTCAGTTATTTAATTAGTAGTAATTAAAAAGTTAAATCTAATTCATGAGTTTAGTTTCTGACACATCATTACTGGTTATATTTCAAAATAACATTGAACGCATAGTGATTAAATTAAATGGAGTGTTTTTATTTCACTTATTCAGGTGTCCCCTAACCAGCATGGGATGTGTTAAGATAAAATAATGTTAACTGTAAATATTCTCTACAGTAACAAAATACTAAAATAAATAAAACAAAATACTTCCCGGGATTGATGAACCATTAGCAGGTTTATTTATTGATAATTTTGCTTTCCCGGAGTCCAATCTTTGTTTATTCTGCTTCGGTCATTCTGTGCTGTACATGTTGGTAATTTTGAGTGCAATAAATGAAGTTTTCCATCACATACAACTTCATTGTTTGTTTACCAATGTAAATTGCATTTTCATTATGTGTTCTGATTTGTTTTGGGTCAAATGTTGCAATAAATTATCATGTTGGTATTTGTCAGCCACTTGGATGAAAATGCAGCCAACTCTTAGGCTATCTTAGACTTCTTAGGTATCTTCTTGTCTATCAGTTCATTGCCACATAACACTGTATATTGGCTGTGGCAGCATAATAAGTCGCTCTCTCTTGAAAAGCTTCGTGGTGACCACTTCGGTGAAAAATTCTTTGCCACGCCTTCGGCCATGGTCACGAAAGCAAGAGTTCTAGTTCCTTGTAATTTGTTCTGGATGTCCTGTCCTGGCACTGTGAGCAGCGCGCAAGAGCTATCACCTCTTCTGATATCACGGCAGGGAAAGCCTAGAGGAGCACTCTGCCCAAATATTGGTGCCATCCGCCGCCAATCCGCCTGTCTTTCAGTCTCTACTTCTCTAGCCATCACATCGCCGTGCGACACCTACAATTCTTCATTGTTGGTAGATAGGTAGGTGGGTATTTGAAATCACACACAGCACTTGACTCAAATTCCAAACGTTTATTTCTATGAAACCATTTAGGTACAGAAACTGGTTAACTTTTATCGTTCACTTCATTAAACACTTATAATGACATAGTATTTCAATTGTTTTTGCTAATCATAGGATAACGTAACTGCTCGTTGCTCACGCGTCCATTCTTCTGAGTGGGCGGAAGTCCTCCACACAGTACAGGTAACTCATTACATAATAAGTTCATTAAAACTTACAAACAATACTAGAGTAATTCATAATTAATCATTTTAATAATTAAACAATACCAATATTCACAAATGCAAAGGTTTTATCAAGTTAAAGCTAATTAGTCGCTTCAATACTTCAATCTTATTTTAAAACCATTTCCGGCAAATCAAAGTATTTAGTACAAAGAACACCTACGAAGTCTTTCACTAATAAATTGTTCTGTAAAATAATCTTGTTACTTTTTAGTTTGTAATTTAGTTAGATAATCTGATTTAATTGTAGTTTCAAATTATTAATTGATTTATTGATCAAATCGTATTCGGCCTGTAGTGTTGCCTCATACAAATCTTGTGTCAAAATGAACAATAATAATTACAAATCCAATGTCATAAAATACTTGCTTATCATAATTTTAACTATAGATTTAGCTAAAGACTTACTGAGAGTCTTTAGCTAGACTTTTGTTTAATAAATTACTATTTGAAACCACGAACTATCTAAGTACTAGGTAAACCAATAGATGGCGCTTAATTCATCTGTCAATTAATTAAGTTCTATGTAATAATTGTACTGCCAAGCAGAGATGGCAGGTTCACTAGTTTTATCATGGAATAGAATTATGAGTGCTATTAATTAGATTAAATCTTAGCAGATAGAGCCTCTTGCGGCGACATAGATATGTAACGACTTTTTGACTTTTCCGGTAAAATGTTCTCAGAAGCATTTTGTGCAATTATACTGAGTTCCGGTGGTGTTAATTTAAAAAAATTGGGTCGAAATTACTCATTTTGTTCAACAAACAACGAAAAGGAGACGGATACGCTTTCATACAATTTTGGGCCTGGATGTAAAAAGATGAAACTGGTGTCAATTGATAGATATTATATTAACAAACAATCGCTGAAAATTTTGCAGATTTTGGCAATCTGAGAGCCGAGATATAAGAGATTTAAGAAAAGTGAGGTTACGTAATAATCTATACATAATAGCAATGTCTCAGTGTCTACCGCAGTGTCTCAAGACGAAAGTCTATGACCAGTGTGTGTTGCCAGTGATTACATACGGGACCGAAACGTGGTCGCTTACAATGGGCCTCATCAGAAGGCTTAAAGTCACCTAAAGGGCAATGGAGAGGGCTATGCTCGGAGTTTCCTTGCGCGATCGAATCAGAAATGAAGACATCCGCAAGAGAACCAAGGTTACCGACGTAGCCCGAAGAATTGCCAAACTTAAGTGGCAGTGGGCAGGGCACATTGCTCGCAGAACGGATGGCCGATGGGGCCGAAAAGTTCTAGAGTGGCGACCGCGAACCGGAAGACGTTGCGTTGGAAGGCCTCCCACTAGGTGGACCGATGACCTGGTGAAGGCTGCGGGAATCCGCTGGATGCGAGTCGCACGTGACCGTTCAATGTGGCGACACTTGGGGGAGGCCTATGTCCAGCAGTGGACGTCTTTCGGCTGAAATGATGAATAGCAATGAGATTTTATATAACATCATTGCATAATAGCCGATTTTTGAAGTGCGGTTGTCATTTTTTACCCGATAGCTGAAGGAGGGTAATGGTTTTATTAGTATACGTGTGTATATTTGTATGTATTTATGTTTGTTTCTCTATATCGTTCTAGAGAACAAACGCGTAAGCTGATTTTGATGATTCTCAAGTCTATCTATTCTTCTTAATCTTGCGAGTGCCACATTAAAATGGCAAAAATGGCGGCTTTTCGACACCATAGGATTTTGGGGGACTCATTGTTTTTCTTCTAAACTGATCGTGTGGGTTATCAAAAAAAAGGGTTTTAAGAGGTGATTAACAAGATGTATCCTTCGACTGCACAGCATAATTTACTTCTTGTTTACCTACGTCTTTTTAGTTCGCTTAGCAGTCAAGGTTTATAATTATTTTAATTACTTTTTCTTGTAATTTAGACAGGATGTTAAACATATTTTGTGAGTGGGATAGAGAGGGACAGAGTGGGAGGAGTTTAAAAATCGTTTTTTATTAATATTTTTTATTCTTCTTCAATTATTACAAGAACGTCATCTAGGAATTGTGCAGGTAGTACAATATTTTCTAGCCCAACTAAGGTACCATATTATCGACATAACATAGGCACAGCAGCCTACAGTCCAACAAAAAAGAATGCAAGCTACCGACTGTAGACGCTGGTGAGCTAATAAACAGAAAGTAAGTACTTACGGATTGTGGTTCACGCCATTTTCGAATCACTGCTAATATCATTTCGTCATCCAAAGCTCGATGCCCTAGTGTATTGCAGCGACTAGTCGCTTTGCCACAATTTATGCAACGATCCATGATATCGATCAATATCCAATCGGTAGGCCGTTCGTCGAATCCAAAATAACAAGTCCAAGTTCAACGTTTAAGTGGGGTTCTCCGTGTCCGGTATGGTAGCAAGGCAAGGGTCGTAGAAGGAGGAAGATCAGAAGTCCGTAGGAAAGCCGGGTCGAGGAAAATATCAATAAAAAAGTATGGGAGGAGACGGGTGCGCCAAAGTTCACCTAAATTTTCAACTCCGATAATTGGAAATCCGAAAATGTCTCTTCCTAACATTTTTCATCCTAACAATCACAATTCCTAACTACTCTGTCTCTAATGTTCATAATTCCGAAGCATTCAACTTCATAATGTCAGTAGCAATAAACATCTAATATACTTTTATTTGTTTTCCTATATTTTCTCAACATAACCATCTTTTACACTATTATTCAAAGTCGTATCTTTTTTGTTTAGATTTATTTTTATTCATGTAATCAGTAATATATACATTAATTTTGCGTAACTTTATTTTCACATAACATGTATAACGTACAAGAATAATAGTACCATACAAAATAATAAAAAATATAATGACCACCAAAATTAACTTTGTGACCACTGACATCTATCACCTAAATTATCAATTGATCACCAAATTTAGTCAATTGAGCACCAAATTTTAATGAGGTGGTTGATGACAAACTAGTTTTGCCAAGGCCGACTTGGGGCACTTCGACACGGATAGATTAGGTTAGAAGGGTATGGCGGGGTCGAATGAGCGAGCGAAGCGAGCGAATAGACCCCGCCATACCCTTCGTGGTTATTTTTTTTATAAACCATTCAGAAGTAGGCTGTCGACCGGGTCTCCCTCGACTCGGATGCAAGAGCATAACAGTTCAATTTCTTGTGGTCAAAAATAAATTTTTGGTTCTAATTTCACGATAAAATGGGGATTAATTTTGGTGATCATTTACTGATTTTGGCAACCAAAAGTGATTTTTTTGCCGTTACATTTTGCTAAATCTGGTGGTTCGTTAATTGTATACCAAATAATAGTACGGTACAAGTAGTTAAATACATGTTTTCATATATATTTATAGCGGTGTGTACCTGCAAAGATATCCATAGTTTAGGTTAGAACTGTGACCAACTACGCACGAACCGAGCGAGCGAAGCGAGCGGTGCCGCGGCAGCGGCCGGCGAGCGCTACCTCGAAATAAGTATTTTTTTCATAGTGCCCCATGATGACACTCAGACCTGAATTTCATTCATTTAAGACTAAAATCAGTTAAACGACCTTTAATCATTCTAAACAGTTGGTTTTTTAGACATAATTATCTCAGGTATAGTTATAGTAATAAGTACGTTATGTAAAGCATACCCCCAAATAATAATCATACCCTCAAATTAAAACTGTAAATATCATCTTCTACCCACCTAATATATTTTTTATTACACTTGGTAAATGTTTCTTTCTGAGTATGAGTGAAAATACACACATCAAAAGTATCTAGGGATCAACATATATTTTTGCAATAACTTTTCTCCTGATTGATATTAATTAAAATTTTCTTTAAGGATTTATCAAATAAAGTGTTTTCGTTTGTCACAGTAACGATAAACCAAGTCACCTTTGCATTAATAAAGAAATTTGCCATTTTCCTACTAAAGGGATTTTTGACATTTGAACCACTAACATTAAAGTTCGAAAAAATGACTGAAAACACAGTTTTCTTTAAAATTTTATTGGGTAACTTAAACAATTAATAATCCGTGTTTCTACCGCGAACACTAACAACACAAGAACATCGGTTTGGCATACTCAAAATGAGTTCATCCAAATCACGCTGTGGAATGGCCGCCCATGTTCGTTGCAACAACAAAAAAAGGTCTTCTTGCGACTGGATACCCTCCATATTCGGAAGAGCTCTTCTCTGTAGCATATCCCATGCATGCTCAATCGGGTTCAAGTCTGGCGACTGAGCAGGCCAGGGCAGGACATTGATGTTAGCTGCGGCGAGAGTCTGTCTTACAACTCTTGCGGTGTGCGGTCGTGCATTATCATGCATTAACTGAAATAAGGGACCGATTTGCACTTGTAGAGGAACGATGACGTCTGATACAATCGTCTCAGCATAAATTTGAGCGTTGAGGTTGCCTCTGATCCAAATCAACTCAGTTCTTCCGCCGATCCAAATACCCGCCCATACCATGATGGTTCCACCACTATAAGGATGGACTTCCTGGCAGGATTTTAATCGCTGTTGGCGTCCAGGGGTTCTCCAGTGTCGTATACGTCTTGTATCCGGTCTCATACCAAAACGAGACTCATCAGAAAAGCACACGAAACGCCATTGTTCTTCTGCCCAATTTTTGTGTTCAAGAGCCCATTGATATCGAATCCTACGATTGTGCATTGCTATAGGTGGTACCCGTAGCGGTCTTCGGGAATGAAGGTTCACTTCATGCAAGCGGTTTCTGACTGTTTGGTCGCTAATTAAGTTCCCTGAAGAGTGATGAAGCCTCACGGCTAACATCATGGCGGTTATTGTTGGAGCTCTTCGAGTTAAGATTTGAATGTATCGGTCTTGTCTCCGTGTGGTGCAGCGATACCGTCCTCCATGGCGCTCAGCCACGGTACCAGTGCTTCGGTAACGTGTCCAAAGTCGACTGATAACACTCTGACTTGTATTCAGAGCTAAAGCTACAGTACGTTGCCGGGAACCAGCTTCTATCATTCCCACGGCTCTGAGCATTTCTTCCCTGCTTAAATGACGTCGCCGCTCCATAATAACGTTGGTTTTAATCAGTAGTAGGGAAACAGTAGCACTAATAATGTCTTCAATGCGTTGTATGTTTTTATAGGGAAAATATTGACAGCTTATTTTCATCTTTTACTCGAATTTGATTGAGAGTTCCTGATTCAAATTATGAAATGCACCAAAAAGGATCCATATAAATTTATAAAATCATAAATTTATTACAAAGCCACATCTCAATCTCAAGAAATCCGCATAAAAATGCTTGATCCCTAGACACTTTTGATGTGTGTATTATGGTAATTATGTTTAGGGATAAAAGCGTTATGATAAAAAACAGTAGGAGTTTAAATATATACACATTAACGATATTATTAATTAAAATTTTCGGAAACATGAGTGTTATGAACATCGCCGGTAGCACTACAAATAGTATGAATGAAAACTTTAGGATGAAAAATTTTAGGAAGAGTGATCAGTCGGATTACAAATCATTAGGAAGAACAATTTCGGGTAAAGAACTTTAGGTGAGCCAATATGGACCCGGAGGAAACACTCAGAACGCACACGCATAGACGATACGAAACGAGTGTCGATCGATGTCATCTGTCATGTCATGCATGATTGTCAGAGTTAGCACAGATTAAAAATACAATAATCGATTAGTAAATGTAAATCGATTAATCTTAATTATGTAGATATTTAATTAGTTTAAACTCTTAATACTCTATTTCTAATAGATTTAATTATTTTAATTAAATAAATCATCCGGTGAAAGCATTTTCGTAAATAGTATGAACTCTGTAACGATAATCGATTCCAATTGAATCGATTTTCCAATTACTTCCTAACACTAACTTAATTATTGGATTTTTCATTTCCCAGATTGTAAATTGAATTGATTTTTCACAGTACGAAATAGAAAAAAATATCCTTTTTTTTTAAGCCATACCTCAACTTATTACTATCAGGCCCAGAAGTCCCCGTCTCCTTTCTGGAAAATGGCGCCAACCGTAGAATATAAGCATAGTTTTTTTTTTCTTCACCCATTTTGGTAGGCAAAGGGAACTATCCATACAGCTTAGTCTTCAGTAGATTTTTTTTATTGATATGAAATGAAAATGAAATTTAATGAGATGAAATGAAATGAAACCTAACCTAACTCATTCAATTAAATCATTAAATCTGATATTGAAATAAATTAGTAGAAATATACGTATTTGTATGAATCACAAAAACTCTTTAGTAAAAACTTCATGGTTGGTTTTTCTTTTTAATAGCCGTTATTTTCACAGTTGGGAAAGAGAACGCACGAGTCGGGCAAATTGTTTCTTGGGTTTTTCCATCAGGAATTACTAGGCAGCAGCCACAAAGTTTGAATTTGTGCCCATTTGATGGCAATAGGCTCGCCTTCTATTAAATGGGACAAACATAACTGGCGGTAAGGTGGGTGTTCTATTTTGTACACCTCTGCCCAACCCATCAGAGATTACAGGCGTGATGTTATGTTATTCTTGACCCTATTTCGTCGCACCGGGCAAAACCCTCTAAATTCCTGGCTTCTTTACAATTTTCTCTATTTTTGGCAAGAGTAGCCCTATCTTGCCTGTACTGTGTCATGCTCGTCCCACCATCTTCGCATGGTCTGCCCTGCCGCAATTTCACCGGTTGTTTTCCGAAACTTACACTTTTTTTTTCGGATGGGAAATAATCAAATGACTGCTCCCGCTCTGGGTGGAGCAGGAGGGAGTGTCAGACTTTTACTGACTAAAACCCATCCATGTTCCTTCATCGCCCTTTGTGTTCCGGGGCCACGGTATCTCTTTCGAACAGTCCCGCAGCCCCGGCAGGCATCGGTCCTTGCGGACCCGCCGTCGACACGGCCTGTCGTCATGAGACGGACGGACGGCGAGCTAGCCCATAGCCCACCGTCCACAGGCCCGTGCCTCCGGTGGCCGGGACGCCCCGGGCGTCTCGGTTGGATTAGGCCATGGTCCGTTCGACATGCGACAGACGTGTACGGCTCAGGTTGCCAAACCTCAAGCTTGTACCTTTTACTGAGCTGTCAAAGACCAGATGCACTACCATAAGACGTCATAAAGCTTGTTTGTTTAATTTAATAATAAATAGTTTAGTGTGGGAAAGAGATGAAAGTAGACGCCATGCATGGCTCCATCTGTTTCCCACTCTGGAATAAGATTAAAACAGTACTGCTTATAGACGTGATAGTAACCCACCAGTTTGTTGCCCTATAGGAAGTAAACACATGGCCATCAATTTGCGTTAAAAAAAAACCGGCCAAGTGCGAGTTGAACTCGCGTGGAGAGGGTTCCGTACAATTGATAAAATTCTTATTGGTTTTCCTGTAATCTACAAGGAATGAACTATATTTTGTATTTTTTTCAAAATTTTAGGCTCAGTATAGTTTCGGAGATCATGGGGGGAAAGGTCAATTTTCGTCTTCTATACTAATATTATAAAGAGGTAACATTTGTTTGTAAGTTTGTAAGTTTGTATGTAGGGAGTAATCTCCGGAAGTAATGAACCAATTTTAAAAATTGTTCACTGGTAGAAAGCTACATTATTCGTGAGTGCTATAGGCTATATTTCATTCCCGTACTCCCACGGGAACGGGAACTTAGCGGGTGAAACCGCGGGACGTCAGCTAGTTTATGAATAAAATCAAAACCATTTCTTTTTTATTTGTACGGAACCCTAAAAATGCGTATTTGTTGGTAACGCTTTGAACACCATAAAATATGTAAGTAGCAAAAATTCAAAAACTCACCAATAAGTATTTCTGATCTAAAGAGACCTTAACGTCCTCCCATGCCACAGCATCAATATTTCACCCAGCCTCCTTGAAATTTAATGCTACAGATTAACTATTAACTATACCCGGACAATAGATTTACATTAACCGACAATTCAGTGAAATTGAGATAAGACCCGCTAACCGTGGGGCTCACAGGGATATGAATATAATATATCTTATTTGTATCCGTCGGCTTGTTCAGTGAGGTGCATATCTATGTTGGTTTACCTTGAATATTAGAGGACTATGTTATGATTTTAGAAAGCATTTTGTCCGTGATTAAGTACAATTTATTTATCTAAGTGAGAACCGATTTGTGTTTACCTAAACCTGGTTAATACCTATAGGATAAAGAATGCGTGGTAAAGCATCAGTTCAAGAGGCTACATGTAAGTCCAAATTGAGACCTTTTTTATTTAAATTGGTAAACTTATTATAGACAAAATAAATAAAAACCGGCCAAGTGCGAGTCGGACTCGCGCACGAAGGGTCCCGTACCATTATTTAAAAACATTAGACAAAACTGAAAAAAAATCACGTTTATTGTATGGGAGCCCCCCTTAAATATTGATTTAATTCTGTTTTTAGTATTTGTTGTTATAGCGGCAACAGAAATACATCATCTGTGAAAATTTCAACTGTCTAGCTGTCACGGTTCATGAGATACAGCCTGGTGACAGACAGACGGACAGACAGCGAAGTCTTAGTAATAGGGTTCCGTTTTTACCCTTTGGGTACGGAACCCTAAAAATGGTACCTACTTATTTCAGAAAAAGTCTTCCGCTCTGAATCTATTGAACAGTGTACCTACGTAAGTAACTTGGTACCTAATAACTAAACACACCTAATGA
This sequence comes from Xestia xanthographa, assembly GCA_905147715.2. Taxonomy (NCBI): domain Eukaryota; kingdom Metazoa; phylum Arthropoda; class Insecta; order Lepidoptera; family Noctuidae; genus Xestia; species Xestia xanthographa. The sequence goes on along the minus strand of LR990660.1, from coordinate 4,763,255 downwards.
TTGCTCGTTTTCACGAACACTAAGTGTTGGTGAGCAAAAGGACTGTAGGTATTTGGAATGAATTGGAGGATGATGGAAACACTGTAAATATAAGTAATTGCTATCTAATAACACAAAAGCGACAAAACTATGTACAAGGCAATAGGGATGACTGACACTTGACAACTAACTAACAAAACATTTCTTCTGTTCCAAAAGTCATTATAAAAATAACTAGCTGTTGCCCGCGGCTTCGCCCGCGTAAAGTTCGGTAACTGTCCCACTGAATCATACTAAAGGGATAAATAGTGTCCTACATGTGAATCCAGGTTATAAACTATCGATGTGCCAAATTTCATAATCATCACAACCACCATCACTGTCACAACCACCATTATTATCACAATCACCATCACTATCAAAACCAACATCAATATCACAATCATTATCACAATCACCATCACTATTTCAGTCACCATCACCATCACAAACACCAACACAATCACCATCACAATCACAGTCACCATCAATATCACCATCATTATCACAATCACCATCACAATCACCATCACAATCACCATCACAATCACCATCACAATCACCATCACAGTCACCATCATAATCACCATCACAATCACCATCACCATCACAATCACTATCAAAATCACCATCACAATCACAATCACCATAACAATCACCATCATCGTTATCTCAATCATTATCACAATCGCCATCACAATCGCCATCACAATCACCATCACAATCACCATCATCACAATCATTCACTATCACAATCACACTATCACAATCACCATCACCATCACAATCACCATCACAATCACCATCACAATCACCATCACGATCACCATCACGATCACCATCACGATCACCATCACAATCACCATCACTATTTCAGTCACCATCACCATCACAAACACCAACACAATCACCATCACAATCACAGTCACCATCAATATCACCATCATTATCACAATCACCATCACAATCACCATCACAATCACCATCACAATCACCATCACAATCACCATCACAATCACCATCACAATCACCATCACAATCACCATCACAATCACCATCACAATCACCATCATAATCACCATCACAATCACCATCACCATCACAATCACTATCAAAATCACCATCACAATCACAATCACCATAACAATCACCATCATCGTTATCTCAATCATTATCACAATCGCCATCACAATCGCCATCACAATCACCATCACAATCACCATCATCACAATCATTCACTATCACAATCACACTATCACAATCACCATCACCATCACAATCACCATCACAATCACCATCACAATCACCATCACGATCACCATCACGATCACCATCACAATCACCATCACAATCACCATCACTATTTCAGTCACCATCACCATCACAAACACCAACACAATCACCATCACAATCACAGTCACCATCAATATCACCATCATTATCACAATCACCATCACAATCACCATCACAATCACCATCACAATCACCATCACAATCACCATCACAATCACCATCACAATCACCATCATAATCACAATCGCCATCACAATCGCCATCACAATCACCATCACAATCACCATCATCACAATCATTCACTATCACAATCACACTATCACAATCACCATCACCATCACAATCACCATCACAATCACCATCACAATCACCATCACGATCACCATCACGATCACCATCACGATCACCATCACAATCACCATCACTATTTCAGTCACCATCACCATCACAAACACCAACACAATCACCATCACAATCACAGTCACCATCAATATCACCATCATTATCACAATCACCATCACAATCACCATCACAATCACCATCACAATCACCATCATCACAATCATTCACTATCACAATCACACTATCACAATCACCATCACCATCACAATCACCATCACAATCACCATCACAATCACCATCACGATCACCATCACGATCACCATCACGATCACCATCACAATCACCATCAATGTTGAATGATCACAACCGTTTCAAGGTTCCATCTATCTCTATACCAAAATTCATTTAGTAGGGATATACGATACACAACTGCACTCTGCGTTTCCACCCGTATAATTCCGGGATCGGGATCGGGATCTGGATAAAAAGTACCCTATGTCCTTTCCCAAGGTTCCATCTATCTCTATACCAAAATTCATCAAAATCGGTTCAGCGGTTTAGGCGTGAAAAGGTAACAGACAGACAGACAGACAGAGTTACTTTCGCATTTATAATATTAGTAGGGATAAGTAGGGATATTAGTAGGGATTATAGTTGTTGATAAGTTGGGATAGCGGTTCGAAGGACCTCGCGGGGTTGTAAATTTTGGCGGGAAATTAGTTTATGCGGGATAGAATGTTGCCGGCACGCAGTTTTTATGTAAGGAAACAAGGACTTACTTGGAAGCTGATGATAAGATGATCGCCTGGGAAGATGGCTGATGCCGCTGGAGGTGCTGAAGCCCAGCGCGTGTTCTGGTGGATTCTTCCTGCACTTAACTTTGTTTCACCGTGTCGGCCGACATTCACAGATTGTCTTTAGTTTAGAGTTTAATGCGGTTTGGTGTATTTTGCGGCGCGCGCCGCAAAGCTCAGCAGTATTGCGTGAGGTGTTAAGCGGTTGACGTTGCGGATCCAAGAGCGAGTGGCGCGGCGCGATGCAGTAAATAGAAAGCGGTGCGGTGCGGTACTGCCATTAGATAGACAGCATATTTTGCTATAGTAGCGGATTTAGCGGAGCGGTCGATTCTTCGCGTGTGGTAGCTGTCACGAATCAAAACAAACAGTGTCTTCAAATATGGAGTGGTTCCTGTCAAAATCACCTCAGAAGCGCGCCTCATTGGACGCCGGCGGCGGTACTCCTTCTCTTTCTGTCGCATGGGAGCGTAGTAGGAAGGAAGGAGATGGGTAGTTAAAAACTGCGGTTGGCAACATGACAGGTAAAACATAACGTGAGAGACGCGTTTGGAAACGTAATAATGAAATATACCACGTACGGATATGTTAATATAGTAAATAACTTAGACTACAAAAACTTGCGTAAGCAATAGTTCTTAAAGAAAAGGTGTCTTCCAGCCATTCGCCAACACTAAGCGTCATCTCAATCAATAGCTAAATACTATATTACACTACAATAGTGTAGTTTATTATTATATTACACTATTGTAATTTCTTCTCTCGGAGGAGCTCATGGCTAAAAAATAACAGACTCACGGGTCGATCTTCAAGGTTAAGCTGCGCTTGCCTGGGCCGGTCTGTGGATGGGTGACCATCATTACATACCGAGTATCCTTGTGCCTCGGAAAGCACGTTAAACCATTGGTCCGTATTACCCAGTACTAACTGGGTTCCAGAGGTCAGATAGGCAGTCGCTCCATGTAAAATACTGGTATTCAGCTGACTGGAAACAGACCCAAATAAATTTGGAATCACCCAGCGTCAGATAAATAAAATGAGGATAAACATCTTAAAATCTTATTCGAAACAAAAGGGTTTTTTTTTTCTCCGAAAGAAAAAATTCTTGTTCGCGTCATCGCGCCGCCGCCGCCGTCTCAACGGTGGTTATAGTCATGATAATGATATTTATTTGTTTACCTTTTCTCTTAAACTTTACTGGATAAGATGGAATTAAGTATTTTATTTGATAACATCACGCTTGTAATCCCAGAAGGGTTCTTCTTCAATCGGTCCCTCATTACTGAGGATCGTGGTCACTGGAACCCTTTAAACGGACAATCTGCCTCCATCTACTCCGGTCCAAAGTTGCCATCACCACCTGCTGAAATTTGCTTGAGGACATAGCCTCTTTTACTTGGTTGGACCATTGTGTTGGCGACCGGCCTCGCGCTCTTTTGCCTTCGGTATTACCAACAATGACCAACTTTTCAAGGCTGCCATCTCCTCTTCGCATTATGTGGCCGAAATAGGTCAAAATACGCTGAAGGCAAACTGTAGACAATCGTGTCTTGATATCAAGTTGGGAAAGGATAGACACATTTGCGCGTTTGGCTGTCCATGGAATTCGGAGCATCCGCCTCCAGCACCACATTTCGAATGCGGCTATCCTCTGTCTTTCTCTTGTTTGGATTGTCCACGTCTCAACCCCATAGAGGAAAATCGGGAAAACTAGTGCTCTGACGGGCTTTCGTTTTAAAACTTATACCACGATTTTTCCAGATGTTTTGGAGGCGTGTCATAGCATCTTTAGCCATGGCTACCCGCCGTTTTATTTCTGGGACGCAGCTACCGTCATTATTTATATTAGACCCCAGATAAACGAAACTGTCCACAGTATCGATGCCTTGGATGTTATATACGCCCGATAGCTTTCCTTCTTTTTTTTTAGCTTTAAGCTTGGTTTTCTGCCTATTAATTGCAAGCCCTAATTTGCCACTTCCCACCTCTAATCTGTGCAGTATCTCTTTCATGTCACCAAAAGTTGTAGCAAGGAGAACGGTGTCGTCAGCGTACCTCAGATTGGAAATACGCTTTTGACTAACAGCAAATCCCTTGTCCCAACCCTCAAGAGTCTTGCGAATGATATACTCTCCGTACACATTGAAGAGCAGAGGTGAGAGGATGCATCCCTGCCTAACGCCTTTCTTTCCAGAAGGGGTAGGCATAGCCAAATTTCACCAGTGATGTTTTTAAGTCTCATGTAATAGGGGGCGAACCAGTTGTCGGGCTAAATCCAGACCTAAGGCTTCTACTGAGAAATTCCTGATGAAAAAGCCCAAAAGACTGCCCGACCCGGAAATCGAGTTCAGGACCTCACACAGCAGTTGCGTTTTGCGACCAGTAGACCAACAAGATTTGAACTTTGTTATTTATTTTTCTATGGTCCAAGATAGGTACAGATTGTAGCTCTTCGATACCCGCAATTACAGGCACAATTAAAATAACAATGCACCGTACCCGGTCGGGTACGGCTGGGGACATACAGGTACGGGAATTTATTTAAAGAGTATTTTTACGCCTGAGATGTCCAGGGTTAAATTCAGGCAAAGTGGTTTTGGGTTTTTTCATTACGAATTTCTCAGTAGCAGCCATGGACTCTGTATCTTACCGTCCAAAATATTCTGCCTCTTCCATCAATCCTAACTCTGTGGACAAAATGTTTCTTGCGATTCAACGACAACAATAAACAGTCACCTTCGCGTTATAAATTAATAAAGAATGCAATAAACCTTATTTATATGACAATTAAGTTACTTTTTACAAGTTTTTATTCAACTGTGCTAAATTCTGGCGAACAAAACATGAAAAGTTCAGAGTTTCGTCTTGTTATCTGTAGAGTTTTGCTGCTAAGTTTTTACAACTTTGATGAAGAACATTTTATTAAAATAATGGTAGTTAAGGGACGGAACAAGTTCACATTATTTACAACTATACAATCCGTTCTATTTTAATATCCGGATTTTTAAGAACTTTTGGTCCTATCCGGTTTATCCGGATTTAACAAATTTTTCATGAAAATATACAAATCTAGTTTATTAGTTTAATCATATTATGATGTTTGTAAATGGGTTAAAATAAAAAAAAACAGAAAATCATGTGATTCGCGTGCTGAGTAACGTAAGTAAAAAAATGAATAAGTACTAATTAAAATAAAATCTGAAGAACAAAAATAAAAGGACAAAATTATAGACCTCCTTGTCAAATTATTAAAAATAACAAAAGTAACAAAATAAATTAACTTCATTTAATCAACATAATACTTATTTTTATTAAATTCATCAGTCTGTGACTCGCATGGTGACGGTGAGTAATATTAGTAAAGGTACAAATTTAAAAAAAAACCCCTGGAGATCAAAAATAAAGACAAAAAGACATCTTGTCAAATTATTAAACATTACATAAACAAAACTATTTAACTTCACTTAAATGAAAATAATACGTAAGTACTATTAAAATAATCAGATAGATAGTCTCCTAAGACCATTTTCGTGTAGCTGCAACGGTTAGGGCCCTTCTAACCCTAAAATTAGTGGTTCAAACTTCGTTTGAAATACTGTTAAAATAAAGTTCTAATCAGCTTGCACTACAAAGCGGTTGTTACGTCAGTCACTGTGGCCGAATAGTACGAAATGAGTGGTTTTTTGCGATTTACAAAAAATCTATTCATCATCATCAGCCTATTAATGTTCCCACTGCTGGGACACAGGCCTCCTCTCTATGAGAGGGAATGGGCTATAATCCACCACGCGGGCCCAGTGCGGATTGGTAGATGTCACATGTCTTCGAATTTTTGGTTCTAGGACATGTTTTGAGAGCAGTGGTAATGAAATAAATTACACAAAGTAATGCGTCTGGGTTCGAACCCACGACTTACTGTTCGTAAGTCGGGGCCGCCACCACTGGGCCACCGCTGCTCTCTTGAATACCAGCGGTTTATTGTTCGATTTGGAGGTAACTTTCGATTTTTTTTCTATAAGTAGAGAAAAGTTTATGGAATCGTGTTTTCGTCACACATAGTACTTAGCATTAATCCTCAACTTTATCATTATTTATTTCAAAATGAATGCTGCAGTATTTTAGGCGTAACGGAGGATCATGCTAAGCCATTTGAGGGATAGGCTGCCCCGTTTACCGAATCCACCCTGTATACATACAAAAACCATCCACGTTCATTCATCTGCCTATAAACTAAACCAAAAACGATTAATATAATTATAATATTAGCGTTCTCTGTGCTTTTGTAACAACGATCGCCAACCCGCCTGCCAAGCGTGGCGATTTGCATAAGCCCCCCTTGGGGGAGGCCTATGTTCAGCAGTGGACGTCTTTCGGCTGAAATGATGATGATGATGATATTATGAGTTTCCATGATATCGATCAAAATAATTAGTTACTTGATATCGCCACAAATTTCTACACAATGCATATTGTTCCGAAATAAATGACTTATGCGTATGACTCACCAAAAACAATTTCCTGTGCACACTTGCATAATTGACTTGATTATTCTATTTTCGGTCGGTCTCGAAATATCCATGGATATTTCGTCAATGGGAAACACTCCAAATAACTCCTAGTAGGTTAAGTGTTTATTCACGAAAATATTCTTAAACTGGAACATATTACTCCCGCCAAACTGCAAAGCAGTTTGTTGGCAGACGTAGCTCCTTTTTTCTTTACATTTACTTATTAACAAAACGGAATTCAAAAGAACAAAATACTGGAATACTCCATTTAGGTTTATAGGCATCAAAGAGATTTAACTCTTCGATACCCGCAATTACAGACACAATTAAAATAACAATGCACCGTACCCGATCGGGTACGGCTGGGGACATATTATACAGGTAAGATTAGCTAGTAATATATATTTGAATGTCTTTGATAGGCATCTACATTTGATCTAGCCTCGAAATTGGTTGTGAAACAAAGCACACTAACTACCAACTACAAACTAAAATCTGAAAATAAATTTATTTTTCTATAGATAACGTAGATCTTTGACAGTCGTCTCGGGTAGTTGGTGGCCCGAAAGTTTGACAACCAGTCGTACCAAGAGGGATCGTGTTCTCAGTACTAACTGGGTTGTGATTGGATAGGCAGTCGCTCTATATAAAATACTTGAAGTCAGCTGCATCCGGTTAGACTGGCTGGTTAGAAGGGCTGGAAGATAGGTAATGAATTTAGCAGGAGAAGAATTACAAACACACGCACACCGGAATTTTGTAAATACCAGCTTTAAACAAGTTGGCAGGTCAGCTTCGGTCCTGCCGGGGTTGCGGGACTGTTCGAAAGAGATACCGTGGCCCCGGAACATGGATGGGTTTTAGTCAGTAAAAGTCTGACACTCCCTCCTGCTCCGCCCAGGGCGGGAGGAGTCATTTGATGATTTCCCATCCGAAAAAAAAAATGCTGCTTAGGTTAGACTGGCAGCTGGCCCCATCATAGTTGGGTAAAGGGAGGCAGATGATGAGATAACGCATAGCCTAAATCGTTTGCTTTATCTACAAGCAGAAATAACTTGCACAAAAGTTCATTTTTCAACGGCATGAACCCACTCATTGCACACACTGCTTGTGTTTACTTTAACTGCAATTTCGTTCGTAATAACAATAAAATTAGAATGTTTACAAACCATGAAATAAGTTTTGAATAAACAAGAAAAGATCACTATATAAAACCGTGTTGTTAAATTTTATTTGCGGAGTGCGGTTTGTTAGACCATGGCTGAGCAGATAAGCATCGTTCATTGTTTTATATTTTCGATGTTTTACTTCACTTCTGTTTCAGAAAAGGTGAGTGTTAATGTTATCTATACAAAGAAAGAAAGAAAGAAAGAAAAGTATTTATTGAACTAACTCAACTCACACAGGATACACAGAAACAAAAACATAGAATAGAAATGACAAAATTATATAAAAAAGTAAACAAGAAAAAATAAATAAAAAAACAAGGTGTAAACAGACTCTGCACGAAACCGTCAACCAACCATTCTGTATCACTCTAGAAATTATTGGTGAGAAACGACTTTTTTTTGGGGTGAAAATTCACGCTTTACGGTGGGACTTAAGAGCGGCCAACCCGCCATACTTTTCGCGAGAATTTTGACTATAGGTCGTGCGTGATTATGCCGTTGTTAGACATATATCTTTATTTTTTTTGAACTAATAGGTATCTTGTGGACTATATCTAGGCTTCTATCGAAGCAGAAAATAAAAATTTGTAGAAACAAATTCAGTACAAGCCTCCAAAAATTGCTGTTTTTCACAACTTTTACCTCAACTTTGGCCGTTCATAATGTACTTATAAATTGTAAAAGTAAAGAAAGCATCGTGATAGAAGCCTTGCAAATGTAGTGGAGATTCTAAATAACAAATATATATTTCACATACTTGTAAGACTAATTCAAAAACACGTATTTCCTGGAACAAGTTTTATAAATTTTTGAACAATATTTTTCGTTCAATGTCCCCGCGTTAGGCGGTATGAGGTACGCGGGAGGCAAGTAGTGCGGATTCGGGGCTAGGTAAGACAGGGGAGTTGAAAGAATAGGTACCACCGCTGTGGTTCTGGATGAAACAACAAGCTTTTCGACCATGCTCGCGTTGACGAAAGGTGGGCCGGGAAGGGCCCTCTTAATGTTACGCACTTAAAACACTGTGCTGATGCATGCATTGAATAGTAGGAGGGTCAAGAAGATATTTAAAGTGAAGTTATACCTAATATAAGGTTATAACATAAAAACTTTTAAAAAAAGTTAAAAAGTTTCAAAAGTTTTTTTTAAGTAGGTAAGTACGCATAGTCTAGCTAGAACAAAAAAATATCGCAATGACGGGGAGAACAAATGTTTTTCGCCTTCATTAAGGGTATTTTTTTACATCCATTATATATACAGCAAGTATCGGAAAGGTCTGCGATGCACCTATTAAATTGAACACCTTATTCCATTGGACCGACATCGAAATCGCAGGAAAAAATAATCAGCTGCCCAATGCACTTGGATCGAATAGGTTTTGAAGCTTGTAGGAGGACAGTTGTATTCACAGTAGTATTTCACTAATGGGAATTCACATTATCCCTGGATTTATAGGCTGTATAATACTTAAAACGTTCCCGTGTGAAAATTTCCGATCATGACGCGAACGAAGTCGCGGGCTAAAACTAGTCCTCTACTACTGTACAGAGGCCCTATACTCTCAACACTTCGTCCGTATATTCGTCTCTCTTACTCGCACTCATCTGCAGACCTGCGCGAGAGAGACGGATAGATCCGAATATGCGGACGAAGCGTTTGAGGGCTATTAGTGTTCCGTTTTTGTTTATTGATCTAGAAGATCTAAGCAACTGATTATTAACTCAAATCAGACTGAATTTGACATCTCAAGTCAGATTTGAGGATCAACTTCAGAGAGACGTATATACAGGGTGTTAAAGTAGTCGCGTGCCATAGCTTAGGGGTAGGTTCAGTATCGTTAGAAGAACCCAGGAAAAATAAAAAATAAATCCATTAAATAAAATAAAGAAAATTAAACATAAAAAAAATATTGCAAGATCAACCTAATTTAGTAGGTACGGTCTACTAACTTAAAATAGCAAACGTTAAGAATTAAAAATTATTTTATTTGTTTAAATGCTTTAATTACTTACTTACCCAATTTACGCGCGAGAAACAAACGGCTCGGCGCACGGCGTGCGCTCCGACCGCACGCTCGCTCTAGCGACAGCTGACTGCGCACAGTGTGTAATTTCGCCTCAAAAGCGGACATCCTCTTTTTATAGCGGATTCTGATGGATATAACTGTTATACAGTATAATATGAAATACCAATTTAAATATATTTCTTAATTTTAAAGTTACAATAGTTTTTTTGAAAGGTCAATGAACTTTGTCAAAATCTTTTTTTGTAGATATTTCCTAAAATAACAAACGCTCACCTTATTTAAAATTAACCATGAATTGAAAATTGTATATATAATGTCGTGTATAAATTACAAGTCTTTACTTTCCCTGGAACGCGAGTTAAAAATTTATTTTGAAATATTAGGAAATAAATTATATAAAATTTTCTATATGACATTAGCATTTTTTTTTACCAACGAAAAACACTCTAGTTATGTAGCTTCTTATAGTAAAAAAAATGGAACATTTTACGTACAGGACTTCAGAGTTATAACGTTTCTAAGTTTTTCATCAATTTCTATGGAAATAGGGTTGTCAAGCATGAGTTTACTATAAATAAGTAAACTCATGGAAAATGTATGTTATTGAAAAATCACACAATATCTACTAAGTAATAAATTTTCTAAACACGTTTTTAATATTGAACCTCCTCAAGATAATTTTTGAGTTTTTGAAAGAAAAGGGAGAAATAAACTGGACTTATTTGGTATGACATAAACAAAAAAAAATTGAAATGAGAGTTTACGGGTTATCTTCAGTGTCTGAAATAATGAAAAAAATACGACGAAGCGCTTCGAGAAAAGGTATGTTTTGCCCTTGCAACAGTCCTACAAATACACAATAGTCCAATAATAAAAAAGCGCGCGAACTTGACACATCAGCCGACGTGCAATGCTGCAATCACACACATTATCGAGAGACTATCACTTTGATTTATACCACATAAATAAATATAAGAAGCCTTAAGTATTTTTTATTGAAATTGAAAAGAAGTCGGACGGAAACAAATAAAAGGAAACCATCAGGAGGTTCCTGGACACAGATGCAAAGGACTCACCGAATCATTTCTATCCATTATCAATCCCCTTATATCCAAGAAATTTATAAATAACCTAATGATAAGTTTTTATATTATAAAAATAAGATATATAGACATAATATTTTAGGAGTTTTAAGAGATCTTTTCTTTGACTTCTATCATCTACAAAACCTTAAAAAAAAAATAACGACCATCACTGAAATAAACCATCGACTTGTGACAACAATAACTTAAAATTTTAAAATTTAATATCTCCGAAGTCCTATGTTTAAAACATTTAGTTTTTTTTGTCGAAGTAATAGTTACATCAACTAATAATTTGGCATTTAAAAAAAATGCTAATAATGCAGGACATGTCAGAAAAAAAATATGAACTAAATAACAGAAAAAAAATGCTTTCGCCCAAACCAGACGAGATTTTTTAACTTTTTTAATATTAATAGGTGCCTAAAATATGTTTAAATCATAACCAAAAACACCCAATGGAAAAAACGATTACATACGGAAATAAAATGTTTCTATGGTTTTTATGGACTATTTTCGATTTTCAAAATTTCTCGACTACTATGATAGATAACGACACCGGAGTTTTACTAGTAGATTTGTTCGATTAATACCTTTCTAAATAGCATATAAAACGAGCATGTCCGCTTTTGAGGCGAAATTATACACTGTGCTGCGGTGCGGTCGATGACCCCGAGTGCCCGCCCGTTCGGCGGTCAGCTGTTTCCGAGCGAATTAGAGTGAAATGATCTTGAGGAAAATAGTGGATTTTCTTTAAAAAAAAAAGGGTTGCTTTTTTCAATGGTTTTAGGTTCTTCTAATTAAATTAAACCTCTGGTTTCAAGGATAACGGTGTTCACACTAACACTAATTTTAAGGTTTAAAAAAAAGAGGTATTTTTTTATATTTTTTACGGGTTACTTTATCGATACTGACTACCCGGTATATTATACTGGTGTCGATTCTGTTGTGCACAAACTAAACTTAATTTAGGCTATTGCTATTTTTTCTCTGTAATAAAACGAGAAAGAGACGGACGTAATTTAAAGTTGTCAAATTTAGTTGGAACTAATTTTTCTATACAAATGAAGGGTGCACGTAAAAACATGTCGACTAAAAACACGGTGAAGCGCAAGGCATAAACTAGTTTGAAATCTTTAACATAGTTCAGCCATCCTTTTCTCGCACTGCCTCTTAGTAAAAGATAGCAATAGCCTAAATTAAGTTTAGTTTGTGCACAACAGAATCGACACCACTAGCGGCCCGTCCCGGCTTCGTAAGGGCGGACATTTATTTTCCTCTAATTCCCCCCCCCCCCGTATAATTGTGAATGTCAAATAATAGACAAATAATTTGCAATAAAATAATATTGTGACTATAAATTAAGGTGTAAGCTATCCTATCTTTCAAGTTGGATCAAACTGCACACGGTGTGCAAATTTGATTAAAATCGGTTAAGTAGTTTAGGAGTCCATCTCGGACAAAAAAACGGGTGTCCGCAACTCCACGTCAAAGCGCGTATTTTGCGTACGGGTGGGAATTTTATTCGATCCACCCTACTACTTTGCCCTGTATGCTGCAACCACTGGGCAGTGCAGAAGCACGTGGGCTGCTGTCTCGTCTTCCTCCATGCAAGCACGGCACAGGGGGCTGTCCGTGACTCCTATGACAAAGAGGTGTTTATTAAAAGAGCTGTGTCCAGTAATGGCGGCTGTAACTGTGCGCAGTTGCGGTTTGGTCAAACGAAGCGCGCGTTTGGTGAGGCGGCCGTCGGTAGTAGGAAGTGCTTCCTTGGCCTGCCTGCACTCGCCGTGGTCTAGCCATAGCTTGTGGTGTTGTTCACTAGTTCGTTTCCTTACCAGTGTGCGTAGGTATCCGAAAGGGAGTGGCACGATAGGTTCGGGTCCCACCGCTGCCATGCTCGATCCCCTTCTAGCGAGTTCGTCCGCCGCATCATTGCCACGGGAATCGCTGTGTCCCTTAATCCATTGGATGGTTATATTATTGAGATTACCAACCTGTTTCAGGCGTTGGTGACACTCGTGTATTAACCCAGAGTTGACTGTGTGGTTGTTTAGTGCCAGCAGTACAGCCATGCTGTCTGAGAGTATATGGATTGAGTGGTCCACAACCTTCCTGGCTAAGATGGCAGATGCCGCCAGGGAAATGCCCATGCATTCTGCCTGAAATACCGCGTTGTGGGCCCCCAGAGGTTTGGCTATGTGGATGTTGAGATCCTCGGAGAAGACTCCAGCACCTGTGCCAGTACCTGTTTTAGATCCATCCGTGAATATCCGTAGTTCCGCGGGGTTTAATCTCTCGCAGCGGTGATCCTCGTGGAGCTGGATTTTGTACTTCCTAGCGAATACGAATTGTTTTGTTTTTAATTTATATATATTTAAATAAATAAATTACGTGTCCTCATCTATCTTATAAGTTTTCAATGTTATGACTTTACTATAAATACCTCCATGACCCGTTTAATTATTTTGTATAAGGATTATACGGGAAATATTCGGCATACAAAAAAGGACTAAAACAACAATAGAAGCCAGAATAAACAGGTACTTAATGCATCCATCAGCACAATGTGTATAATGCGTTACATTGAGTTTTAACGTAAAATGTGATTTTTCACCCCAAAACAAAAGTAGTTTCCCAGCAAAAAAAATTGCGCAGAATTACTCAGTTTGATGTACAGAATTGGCTTGGTTGACGGCTTCGTGAAGAGTGTTTAAGTATCCTGTATGTAGTTCGGGACCAACAGACTAACGTGGTTTTTCCATTCCATTCCAATTGACATAACAAAAAAAAAAACTTATGTTCTAGGTAACATACTTTAGCGTAGAACACCCCAGAGTGACGTACTTCAATCCTAAGTTCCTGTCATATGCGAACCTGACTTCAGTGAGGTACGATCGTGCCAACCCTATCTACTACGTTGGCCTCAATTTCGAGAATATTGTACCTTTCGACAGTAGTATTTATGTAAGTCCTGTAATAGTCCTGACCATTTTTCGGTCACGGCAGCCAATCTCGGCGGAGATTAGCCATCGGTGCTGGAGATATTATGTATACGTATAGTGCACAAGTGTGTGCGAAGGCACATAATCATCTCTGTTCCCTCGCTGGCGTAGTTGGATGGGCCGGCAATCCATCAAGGGTGCAGGACCAACACGGCTTAATGTGCTTTTCGAGGTATTTTATGAGCATCTAAGTTATTTTTTCAAATCTAGATATAGCTGGTGTACCGTCCCTGAATACTCTGAGAAGAAATAGCTGAAACGAACTCAGAGATCTCTTATAAAATCCCGACATAACCTTTGCCAAGTCACATGAATGAGGACCATGCAGATTATTGTCTGAGTGTCTGACTCTCTTTTGAAGAACGAACCAAACAAATTTGAGAGCAACTGTCCAGTCTCTGCAAATTTTGTCAGTTATCGTGCAGCTCGACTCGTAGTTCAAAGACTCTATGTCTATTCAATGTGTACTGCTATGTTTTTTAACTACAGATAGACATATACTTCTACGAGCTACTGACCAACCAGTACAAGCGCAGCTTCATCGATATGCACTTCAACTGGTGCTACCTGGTCGAGAAGGACATGTTCTTCGGGTCCGCCATGAGAGCAGGCGGCCTGAATACACCCTGTCCCCATAAACCGGTAAATATCTATCTTCTTTCTTAACTTATAAAATAGTTTGTCCTGACTGACTATCAACACACAACTCAAACCACTGGACGGGTCTATTTGGCATACAGATAGCTATTATGGCGTAGGCACCCGCTAAAAACGGATTTGGAAAGATCAACCCCTTTTTTTTTTTTGGTAAATCATCAAATAACTCCTCGCGCTCTAGGCGGAGCAGCAGGGAGTGTCAGACTTTTACTGACTATAACAAATCCATGTTCCTTCATCGCCCTTTGTGTTCCGGGGCCACGGTATCTCTTTCGAACAGTCCCGCAACCCTGGCAGGCATCGGTCTTTGCGGACCCCTTCCTTTTGCTGACTTTCTTTGAGGCACGTGTGGAACACAAACGCGCCGTCGACATGGCCTGTCGTCATGAGACGGACGGACGGTGAGCTAGCCCATAGCTCACCCGGCGCCTCTGAAATATGCTTTTAATTATTTCTTGCTTTTACTTAAAAAGTATAGAAAACAGGCCTCTTCAATTGACGGCAACGAATCATTCGCGTTTACAAAATAAGATAAATCAATTCTGTTTTCAGGGCCAATACAATCTTTTAAACATGACAATCAAGCCGTCAGTGATCCCCAGGGGCTTCCCATTCACAAGAGGCCGGATCTACGCGAACTTCACCCATCCAAAGACAAAGGCTAGAGTTGCAGACGGATTCATAGACATGAGACTGGCGACCATAGAGGCGAAGAATCCTAAATTGTTGTTTGATTAGTTCGTAGTGTATATATATTTATATGTTTTTTTGCACCGCGATACCCATTTTGAATTTATTTGTGATACGTTTTTATAAAGTCTTGTAAAAGGCTTTTAGCTTAGTATCATAATAAACCAACGCATTAATCCCCATTGTCCACGGAATCATTTCGAATGTTTAGTAACAAACTACACCATGTTGGTATGCGCCTTGGGCGGCTTACACTTAAGAACATTGTTTTTTATTTATACGTTTTAGATTCCTAGATGCTTGTTAACTTTTAACCTTGTTTTACGTTTTTTTGTGTGGTAAGCAACGACTTATTGTCGGGTCTGCGCTGTCCCCCCAAGCACATCTACTATGCTGTAACATAACAATACTGTAAAAATAAATAATTTTAAAAGAGTAACCATGGAGTTTCTTGCCAGTTCTCCATAGGAAACGACCGTTCTCGACGTTTTATAGGTAAGTGTCTTTGTATGTGAAATTAAATATGGGTTTCGATTGTAGACTCATTTGTTTCTTTTTAAAACCTTTAGCAGTGCCTTTGGTAGTTAACTAGGTGTAGCACAGATATATTTATTTTCAAAGCAGACAGTCAACTCGTAGCTCTGATGCGCATTAGGTCGGGGCGTATTGGTGTCCGGCCCTAGATAATATTGTTCCGATCCAGTAATCTCTTTACGCGTCCAATTAATCTTAACGACCATCAATTATATCGTTATCAAATTATTTCATAGAGGTGTAAAGTGTGCGATTGCCTGTATTGCAACACTCCAATTAGGTTCAGTTCAGCGAGTGAGCTACGCGTGGTCATGTGGGACCAACTGTTCATTTACTTATTTATTTTCCATAATGTCGGTTTTGCAGAATGTTCTTATCAACCAGTAAGTCCGAAAAGATCTCTTTTCATTAATGTATCGTAATTATACCTGGTATTGGACGTCTTTATGTTAAGGAATTCAGTTTTGTTAGTCGGTGGGAAGGCGAAAAGTCTAGTACGGGTTACGTTCATAATATCGACAGTCACTACATCGATGGTCGCTGTATCGACAACGTTCCATCGACGGGTTAGTGAATTAACAGTACACTAAATCGACGGTACGCTACATCGACAGTACACCAAATCGACGGTACGCTACATAGACAGTACACCAAATCGACGGTACGCTACATAGACAGTACACCAAATCGATAGTATGCTGTATCGATAGTATGCTGTATCGATAGTACGCTGTATCGATAGTACGCTGTATCGATAGTACGCTGTATCGACAGTATACGTTCATAATATCGGCAGTCACTACATTGAAGGTCGCTGTATCGACAACGTTCCTTCCATCGACGGGTTAATGAATCGACAGTACCTACCCTACAGGGCCGTGTGGATGGCGGGGGCGCGACCTTTTTCCCTTCGGGGGAAACCGACCTTAAAACTATTTATTTAAATTAATATAATATGATTAGGAAAAAGAAAATTCTATCCGCCTAGGGTACCTAATTTAGGAACTGTCACATTGAGGAGATTTTTGATGATATGTTTTATGTTGTTGTAAGTTACAGAAAAAGGAAAGAGACATAGCTATTAATAATAGTACGTTCGTATGTTGATACTAGGTGGGTGACGAGGTGCGGGCGGGCAGCGTGCTGCTGCCGGCATCGCGCCGCGGACGATACCTCGCTAATGTCGCGCGACGACAGGCAGTCGTGAGTACTACTCGACAGGTTTATTTAAAGTGTACATCAATGCACTATCGTTTGTTTCAACTTTAAACAAACGATTTCGTTCCCCACTTACTATAAGACAATGACACACGACACCTCCAACACAAACGGAGACGGTATATACGTTAGAGGTGAGAGGATGTTTGTTTGTGCCAATCCATGTTGCCATTTTTCTCCAAAACTCCGACCGATTTTATTCTCTGTAAAAAGTTTAAAATAAAAATAAAAATTAAAAATATTGAAAAACCCACGACGACGCGACGGTTAAAAATAGTAATTGAAAAAGGATAAAATAATTATAAAAAAACCCAACTTAATAAAAAATCCAAGAATATCCGTCGGGGGCTGCCGGGGTATTTAAAATTTCATCGTAAATAAAAATAAATATTATCATCAACTTTTAAAGGTCCCCCCACTGTAGGGGCACGGCCTACCCATCAAGGGTGTAATTATAGCGCTAAAAGATCTTCAATTATTCAAGTTTATAGCAAACTGCAAAACTAGTTCATTTAATGGCAGCCCCCGACAGATATTCTTGACTTTTTTATTAAATTGGGTTTTTTTTAATTATTTTATCCTTTTTAAATTACTTTTTAACCATCGTGGGTTTTTTGTATAATATGAGTTTTACCATTAATTTCGATTTCTACATTTGGTGAAACGTCCCTGATAACTTTGTAGAGTCCTGTGTATAAACTTGTGAGTTTATTGCCTGTTTCGTATCTTACTAATACTTTGTCATGGTTATAATGAGTTAGGTTAACATAAGTGTCGTAATGTTTTGTTACCAACTTACTGTTAATAAAATTTTTCCAAACTTATGTTTGTGATACCTGTAATCTGTATTTTAGTTCCATAAAATTATCATGGTTGTACAATATAGCGGCTCTATTTTTAGAGTGAGGATGCTTTGAAAAAAAAAAAAAAAACAAAATGGTGGAAGTTAATACGGCCAAAAATTTGAAACCCCTTTAATCGGTGATTTTTAACTATACACAAAAAATTATGATAAACTTTTTAAACTTTTATTGAACTTTTTAAAAACGCCAAAAACTACTCAATGGTTTGGATTACTTTTTTCATTTTCTTTGTTGTCAAATCAAATTTAAAAAAATATCTACCATATCAAATCAAAATTTGATAAGGTTTTTGCCTGTCCCAAGCCAGGAAAAGTATTAATGAAAAGTTGCATAACAGAGTTATGTTACGAGAATTGTGTAGGTAGATACGACGGGCAGTGCACACGTCACTTGGATACACGGACGTTGTCGGCTATTTTTTAAAAGTAAATTACTATTTTGCATTTTTAACTCGGTCCTATTTATCTGATGCCATCTTGTCCCCTGCAAGACACAAATACAATACAATTGTTGCAATACAAATGTTTTCTATCGATACTTAATTACTATTGTTCTTCTTTGCTGAGGTGATTTAAAACTAGAATTGAAAACAGTTTTTCAACCCTTTCCGCGTTACTAATTGTTTTCTCAAAAGAACAAATATTGTATTCCGACTGCTTAGTGAAGGCTGCTGCGTCGTGTAAAAACCTTTGCATAACATTTCAGGACGGCACAGGCATCAAATTCAACAAGGACGCGGATCGGGTGAGCATTCATTTTTTTACCGAGGCGAGGGTTGCTCGCGACTTCCACAACATATCATTTCAATAGCTCCCTTAAGATGCTCCTAATATCTTCATTTGCCGAGCTTTATCACAAACTATGTTGAGGTCGGCTTCCGAATAACAGGAAGCAGCTGAATAACAGTATTTTACATGGAACGAATACCTATCTGACCTCCGCAACCTTGTTACTGAATAATACGATATCCCTTGGTGAGACTGGTTGTCAGACTTTCGGGCTTCTGACTTCTTGTAATGACTGTTATTGACCGTCAAAGTTATACAAATTACAGTCGGGACCGACGGCTTTGTCCTTTCCGACTCCCGTGGTAACTTATTTTTCAAGTTATAGGAGAGACTGGGAAAATTGAATTTGTCAATTGTTTGTCGCTTTGGCTAGACTTGGACAATTTGCTCCGTTTAAATAAATTTTACAGAAAACTAAGGGTTTAAAATACCTCTTAACGAAGCCGAAAGGCACTTGTTCTCCTCGTCATTGCGATCATTTTTTTGTTCTACACCATACCTGGGAACCTTCTAGTTACGGAGATATTGGAGGTCAAATTTCCAACTTTTTGACAAGTTTTTTTTTTTAATACAAGTGCAGGTGCAGGTGTTTAAAGTAAAAATCTTATATTAAATGTAAGATTTTTACTTTAACCCTTAAATTGGCAAATGAAATTATTTCTAAAATTTTATGTTTTTTTGTTATTTCCTGGTATATTATAATCTCAGAGGACTGAAAAAAATTGTGAAAAAAATCTACTCTGTTCAGTTTTCGCGAAAATCAATGTACTCCGGGGAGACATTGCCAACTATAGTGTAAAGTATGTCTTCGTGTGTTTGTACTACGTGGAGCACGGTGCCAAGATATCAATTAAACACATCTTTGTTAATTCTTTGCTTTATTAATCATAATTCTTACGAAACAATATTTATTGGGTGTGAAATTGGCGGAAGCAATTTATTTTGTTACGTTCTCCTACCACAAAACACAGGTGCATATTGCACTTCACACAAAAGACTTTGGTTTTTCCCTCTTTGCAAAACCTACAGCGTGATTGCTTATTTGCCGATTCTGGAAAATGTCCGACAGCATCGTACCTGACACTGTTCTGAATTGTTCTCCCCTTCATCTTCTCCATAGTTCCACTTGACTTGGCGATTTTTCCAGCCCGACAGAGTCCTTCAAATAAATCAAGCCTAAACTCTTTTAGAGACTTTTTAAGTCTTTCATCTCGCCTGTAAAGTAGCCAGCCGTTGTTTATGCATATATCCAGCAACTGCGAAAATATACCCAAATACCACCGTCGGCTCTTGAACGGAGTCCGGTACAAAGATATAAGCATATCTACTAAATCCACGCCCCCGTAAAAAACGTTGGTGTTAGTGGTACATCATCAATGTTACAGTCAAATAAGTTATCAGAGTCGTTGTGGTCGTCTTCTAGAATGTTCAGTCTTTCAAATGAGGAGTCTAATGAAGGTGGGTCAGAGCTGAGTTTTGGTGAAGATGGTGGCAAGAAGTGTGATTCGTCATCCGAACTAGAACTGTCGGAACATGCATTTTCTTTCGGGATCAAAGCTAAAATCTCATGCGAGCGTGTCAGGTTCAAGCACTGCAGAAAAAAAAATGAACATGCTATACGAAATACAATCCACACCTCAACTGATGTTATTTTATATCAAAATAAACAAAAAAAAACTAGTTTGCATTTCTTTGTGTACTTGGCAATGTACTTCGTGTATACCGAAGTCTATTTTGCGTCCTTTACTACGTACTTGGCAACGGTATTCACGGAGTACACACAAAGTTTCGAACTCATAAAATTGCGATTACGTAATTTACACATAAAATTACGCACGAATGATATTGTTTATAATGTTCCTATGCAATGTAAAGCCTAATATCCACAAGTCCCACCCAAAAAAGCATAGTAAAACTTAAAAAGCTTTCCCGTGACGCAGAGAAACCAGACCGCTTCGAAGACATTTTGAATTTGACGGATAATTTTCGATGTTACCTCATCCTAATTATTTTTCTACCAAAATACACAATAAAAGCAAGCTAAAAATAATAATAAATGGTATTTTTTTTAGATTACTACTATAATGGATTTTATCAAAGTTTATGTCTTTGGCGGAGTACACTGCCAATTTAAGGGTTAAACACCTCCACGACCCCCGTACTATTCAATGCATCCACCAGCACAATGTTTTGAGTGCGTTACATTGAGTTCTACCACAAAATATGATTTTTCACCCCAAAAAAAAAGTCACCCTATACAGGGTGTAAAAGACCTCATCACGAAGCCGTCAACCAAGCATTCTGTACATCAAACTAAGTAACTTTATGAAAAAAATATTACTGAAAAACGACTTTTTTTTTGGGGTGATAAATCATATTTTGTGGTAGAACTCAATTTAACGCACTCAATACATTGTGTTGATGGATGGATTGAATAGTATGGGGGTCGTGGAGGTGCTTAAAGTAAAAATCTTACATTAAAAACTAGTATTAAAAAAAAAACTTGTCAAAAAGTTGGAACTTTGACCCCAAATATCTCCGTAACTAGAAGGTTCCCAGGTATGGTGTAAAACAAAAAAATGATCGCAATGACGAGGAGAAAAAGTGCCTTTCGGCTTCGTTAAGAGGTGTTTTACACCCTTTGTAGTTGCTAATTGCCAGGTTATAGTTTGGTGCCATATTGTTCAAGCTAGACAAATATATGTATGCCTACACAAATACGTATCATAAATTTATTTTTTGTAAACTTGTAAAGGAAGCTGTCAATGAAGTTTTTTTACAAATAGCTGGTGAATAATGTGTACCTATGTCAGATGAACGCGGAGGCTAAGAAGAAGGTGGACGTGCTGTCGGAGGAGCTGCTGCCATACATCATCGCGGAGCAAGATCGGCGCGTCACGCTGTACAAGCGCGTCATGACGGCCATCCAGAACGGCGAGAAGGGCGTCACCATCGCCGAGATCCGCAACAAGCCGCCCGCCATCATACGAAAGGGTACGATGATATATAATAAAGAAGTATTAAAGATAACTTTAGTACTGCTGTTTCATACTATGTAAGTAGGTGAAGTTTGTAATTCTCTACCGTTCACTAAATCCGTTAGGCACCTGTCCCAATGCTGTCGCTGTGTGTCGTTTTATCGCTAGGCGATGACTACGTTCCGCCCGTCAAGCAACTGTTTATTTATATAAGACCTAAAGAATTTTGTACGTTTTTTTAACGTTTAGGGAGTGTAAAAACAGGATGTAAAATACCTCAATGGTTTACTGTACTGTAAAGTACTATTGAAAAGGGAGGATCCTCCGACCAGACGGGTCTTGTGTCTAGTGGGCTGCTACCCAACAGTTGTAATCGTGTATATAGTCTCAACTCACGGAGATTTTTTTTAATCTCAATTTAGTGTTTTTGATGTTAGTTCTTTATTTGCGTCATATTATGTGGCGCTGTTGTACTTGTCGTAGTATAATATGCCGCTATATCACTCCCCCACGGACATCGGGGACAACTTGTGGCTTCAACCGGGAGAGGATTTCAACTTTTAAGGTCTTAACCACCCGAAAGTGCAGAGTGATGTGCCAAAGTTCTTGATTTGGATTTCTGACAAGTACACGCTCATTTATTTTGTAATATCTAGACTTGTGAGTTCTAGATTCCTTTAATTGTCGTAGTATCGTCTCTGTACTAATTGTTTCATTGTATCTTTTAAATTGTGCCCTGGCGGTTGACAGTATGTCATGCTCACACAAATGTCTCGCTGATGGTGGCGCATGTGTCGGATCATTTAGTTCCCTTTATAAATGGTTGAGTTGAATGGTGCTGGTGCTGATGCTGATCTATACGTCATGTTCGTAAATGGGGTGGCGCTGTCAGTTGTTACTGGTCATCTTTTAGTTGTCATGGCTTATTTGAATGAACTATTTTGTTTTTAAACTGTATTTCTTTTTTGTTTTTACTGGGGACACTTTTAACGTGCACATCTTGCTACATTGTTCTCACATAATATACCATCTCAAAACATAAATGATTTAACCAAGATTTTGTATGAATATTTTGATTGAAAAGAATGACCATAGAGTTTCTCGCCCGTTATTGTAACTTGAGCATGTCAATGGCTATATTTCCCAACTGCTGGAAGGTGGCTGCTGTAGCGCCAATTCACAAGAAGGGCGAAAAATGCTTTGACAACTACAGGCCTATATCTCTACTTTGTGTTCTATCTAAGACCTTAGAGAAGCTCGTTAATAATCGTCTCAACAACTTTCTTAAAAAACACAGCCTATTGTCTGGACGTCAGTTCGGCTTTAGACGTGGAAAGTCCACAGAGCAAGCCGTAGGGCAGGACAGACATTGTTTCTTCTAAGGTTGATAGGGGAAAACGGTCAATTGGCATCTTTCTGAACCTGGCCAAGGCATTTGACACAGTTTCTATTGAAATGCTATTAAAAAAGCTAGAATGCCTTGGCGTAAGAGGCATTGCTCGAGACTGGCTTAAAAGCTACTTAATGGATAGACGCCAGTATGTTGTGATCGGGGACAATGTCAGTGAAAGCCTTCCAGTGACTTTTGGGGTGCCACAGGGAAGTGTCCTTGGGCCGACATTGTTTACCATATATATGGATGACATATTGAGGTTAACTATACCACGGGCAGATTATGATCTGTTACGCAGATGACACGGCAATCATATTTCACGGTGATACATGGGCCGACGTCACAGACGCCGAGAAAATGGCATGCGTACTATATCTGACTGGCTCGATAGAAATCTTTTAACCTTAAATGTCGAAAAATCAAATTTTATAACATTCCACATCAGTCGTTCTTGCTGTCCGGGCATTGGTCGTATCAAAATTCACAACATTCACTGTCATGCCACATATTGCTGCTGTGATGAAATAGGTCGAGTCAAATCAACCAAATATTTAGATGTTACAATTGACCAGAATTTGTCTTTTAAGGAACATATCTCGACACTCTCCAAAAAAACCCGCAAGTTCATTTACATAATGAAATCCCTACGTGCCAGTGCCCCGAAAGACGTATGCAAAAAAGTTTATAATAAATCTTGCTCTTTGTCAATCGCTGCTGCAGTACTGTGTAGGCGTCTGGGGTAGCGCGGCCAAGTCCTATATGCTTGAACTTGCGCGACGTTATCCTACAGACGAACTCTACAAGGAAGCAGGAGTCTTACGTGTTCGGTAGCTTTATATCCTGAAATCCCTTCTTAAACTTATTGCTGCGTCGGGGAGACAATTTACACACACCCAAAGAGGTAGGGTAGGGGCTGATAGATTACCAATCCCACGGGTTAGAACGGTATTTGCTACCCGGTTTTCACTCTTTCTCCCTATTCGAGTCTTTAACTCAATTAATAAATCCACACTAAGATTCCCTGGAAATATACTGGAAGCTAAGATTATTTTGAAAACATGGCTTCAGGACCTGACCTATCATGAAACAGAAAATATCCTGTGTCCCTTGAATTGACTAGCACTTCACGTAAACTTACTCAGAGTCAAGATCTTCCGTGTCCCTTCATTTAAACTCACATACACATACACACACTCGCACAAACACTACACTCTTTCACCTTCGACTTAATAATGTCACCATAATTATGCATGTCCACCAATTTTACGAATTTAAATCTAAATTTAATTATAAGATTTTAATATTATATTATTTTAATTTCTGAAAAATTGTATAATCACCAGTGATAGGAATAGGTAGTGCTTATTAGCCTAAACTTCGAAGAACAGAGACAAGAATCGGAGACTTCCTTAGACTATATTTTTTTCCGGGACATCACGTAAGTACATCAAAAATTAATGTTATTTGGAATAAGTAATTGGTCTATGTTTACCTAAAGTTTGCGACTAGACATAACATAACACAGTCGTTACAACCATCAAAATTTCTGAAAGTTTTCTTTTTAAGAACATTTTGGAAACGACTTCTTCATCATAAAACTATGATACGCTCTCTTAGGTACGCACTCTTAGAATTTACAAAAAAAAACTCGCCGTGGTCGCATAATAAAATATAGTCTAAGGAAGTCTCCGATTCTTTTCTCTGTTCTTCTTCGAAGTTTAGGCTAATAAGCACTACCTATTCCTATCACTGATAATCACTATTCCCTTACTGAATTATTACTTGTGCCTTGCTGTGTTGTGTCACACAGAACTTTCGAATGCAATCTGCCTTTACTGCTGATTTGGGCCACCAAGATACAGGCTGTGCCTAGTTTGGGGCCCACGGCTACTTAAATTTTTGTACTATTTTTAACCAACTTTGCTCATGTGTCTTGTTTCATAGCTTTGTATGTTACCTAACTTGTGTGTGTCAATAAATTTAATTTAATTTAATTCATAGAGATCTACGCTAGTGAATGGGCAACTAAAGTACTTTCACAGTTTTTATGTCTTGTGACTGGGACTGTAGCTACATTTACTGTTCATCTTTGTTTCGACAATTGTCTTGTTTCATAGCTTTGTATGTTTCCTAACTTGTGTGTGTCAATAAATTTAATTTAATTTAATTCATAGAGATCTACGCTAGGGAATGGGCAACTAAAGTACTTTCACAGTTTTTATGTGTTGTGACTGGGACTGTAGCTACATTTACTGTTCATCTTTGTTTCGACAATTCATAAGTGCCTGTGACTTGCTTGCTTGAAATAAATGCTTTGATTTTGATTGTCCTTGGTCGTTTTATGTTATTTGTAACATTATATCGTAATAGTAATAACAAAAATATCGAATTTATCCCAGTCGTTTTAATGCGTTACTCGTTCACTGGTGCCGTAGAAAATCGTCGATAGTAATTCGCTTTATTGTCAGCTATACCCCCCAGGTGCTTTACTGTCTGTCTGGGTGCGCAGGTCTGATGTACCGCTGCCCCACCAACCGCGCGCCGCACGAGCCTGATGGCTCCGGCGTCATCATATGCGAGGACGATCTGAAACCCACGCCCATCATGTTCGAGTCCTGTCTGTCTGCAGAGGATAAGGAACTGTATGTTGCAGAAAATAAGTACTTCTTTTGCAACCGTAAGTCTTAGTTGTCTTTTTGCAGTGAGCTTTGAACCAGTTCCTTTCAGATATGTTATTTTTAAACAAAGTGACATTTAAATAAAAAAAGAAAAATATAGATATTAATCTTAGATATTTGGAAAGGCATCAGTAAAGTGAAGCACCATTTCTTTTAAGTCGATGGTTTGTCTTACATCTTCCATTGTTGGTGATACACATGGCTAGCAATGTTCAAAAATTATATCCTACCGACCATTGATAACATTGCCATCATCACCATGGAAGAGATTCGCTGCTGCTGTATTTGAGGTTCGGTAAAACAGGTGCGAACAGATTGTGGACTGACTGTGGTGTCCAAACACTGACAGGCTATGCTTATGCTATGCGTCTTCTGACCAAACCTTGACCCTCCCAAAAAGTCGCCACAACATTGCAGTCGTCAGACCATGTTGTGGGGGGCTAAACCACGAAGTGCCAAGGTGTCCATATATTGGTTTAATGACTACTTTAACTTGTATTGACCGGCGCCGTGACGTGCAGGGCACAAGGTCGAGGGCCCCGACCTGCCGCGCAACGGCACGATGGTGATCGGCTGCGCACCATCCGAGCGCACCCCGCTCAACTACACAACCCAGAAGTGTGCGCTCGAGGACACTGACGACGTGGTGGTACACTACCGCTACTACCCCGACAGAGTGAGTACATGTCCTCACTAATCACTTATGCTGAAACGAACCTCCTGCAGCAGCGGCCTCTTACAACTCACCGTGTTAAGATGATTGTATCACACACCAAAGGCCTGGTTTGTTCTCTTTTTACTTCGTGAAGACATTTGGTTGTAAAACAGTAGGTATCCCAGCAGTGGTGTGTGACGGCCACTCCCAAGTTTTACTCGTCTCCACAATCAATGCGATCATAGACGTAGCCCTTAGGTTTGCTGGGTGTTCCTTCAAGTTCCGCTGTCCGCAGACGTACAAGTTCGTGTCGGAGCTGGACCCGTTGCGTGAAGTGTGCGACCACTGGAACCCGTGCCAGGTTGGCTACATCTTCAGCCTGCCCGGCCCCGACCAAGCCATGCCGGCCAGCGAGCTGTGGCGTAAGTCTGCCAACTACTACCACCACCTTCTATACTGCCGGCAAACGTGCTGTGTGCCGGCTTCAAGGATGTGGGTGCCATAATAACTATTATTGAGAACCTCTAGCCGGGATGTCAGCATGGTTGAGGGCTTGCAGAGGTCCATGACCATAAGCGGAAGAGGCAAACACCAGCAGGTGTCCTGGGCTGATGATTTCTTAGAAGAGACTAAGGAAGCCCTAAGACTAAGACCCCAGGTTCAACTACGTTTGTTATTAGTTCAAATTTTGGCCTAAATACAGAAAAAATCAAATGACTCCATTTAAGTTCTACGGTGACTGAGGTACTTGTTGTATTAATATGAAGTGAAGTCCTAATTATGTACATATAAGGTAGGCACTATTTGAGACAAAAAAAAAATCCAATTCTGTTGATCTGACACCCTATCTGGGCGTCAGATCAACAGAATTCATGAATATTGCTCACAGTCCTTTAACAAAACTAAATTTCTTTTTGTTTTCAATTAGCCGTCGGCTATTCTGATTTATATAATTATTTTTTATTATAATTACAGCTGACTACTGTAAGTTATTAACAAACATTTTCTTTAAAATAAAGTGATTATATTTCAAAGCGGCTAGTACAACTTGTACTCGGACTTGTACTCGTACAAACCAACAGCTAATAGGTTGTAGCGAAATAATTTAATCCATATTAACAATAAACGTAACATTGTATTTGCAGCCGGAGGCAAGTATTTTATTCAATGTTTCAGCCTGTTATTTTCAAGGTTAAATATACAGGTTGTAATTTTTCAACTTGCCCTCGAGGGAAAGTAACCATGATGTGAAACAAGTAACAATGATTAATTAGTGAGTAGTTAATGAAAAAATGAATGCGATTTAGTGTATGTGTATTAAGTACTATTACTAGGAACCACGGTTCAAGTAATAGTACTTAATACACTTATGGCAAAGCGGACTATATCTTAAAACGATTTAATGCATTTGTGCGCTTATTAAAATGCCAAACTCTTTCAAGTAATAGTACATTATGGTACAAGTGTGTAATGTTGGTGGTTACCGCTGAGGCGCCATTGAGACCCGAGCCGTCAGGCGAGGACTGAAATCATCAATACACACGTGTATCATACGACGATTTTCTACACGCTTGTGAAGAATATAATACAATATGGCGCTACAGACCCATTGCGAAGCCGTCAACCAAGCATCCTGTACATCTAAGTAACTCTGCGCAAAAATTATTGCTGAGAAACGAATTTTTTTTTTGTTTGTATAACGTACTCAAAACATTGTGCTGATGGACGCATTTAATAATAAACAAGTTATGGAGCTATTTAAAATAAAGTTATGACCTTAAAAACTAGTACGTATTTGAAAAAAAAGTTGTGAAAAAGTTGGAACTTTGATCTCCATTAGGTATGGAGTAGAACAAAAAAATGATCGCAATGACGAGGAGAACAAGTGCCTTTCGGCTTCGTTAAGAAGTGTTTTACACCCTTTCACTCACGTTTGTGTTTTGATTTTTTTTGCAGTTGAGAAACTTAAAATCTGTTAAAGTTATTATCTTCAAATAAACATCAAAATAACTGTATTTAGATTTTATATTCGATATAATTATTGTGTGTTCGGCATTAAAAAGGGAAAACTGAAAATTCTGTAGTTAATGCAATAAAATTGTGAACTAATTGTGACCTGTATCACAGGCTTCTTCGAAAACCTACTTCAGGCACCAGTCTCTTCTAATGGTGGAACATGTACCTATATATATAATATAGTCCTCCTTACCGATTTCGGTAACGGTGACCCTTGGGAACTACTTCCATGCGTGTGCCCTTATATGGCTGGCCAGACCGAATTTGCTTTTAAATATCCGGTCACAACTTAAGCAGTAGAGTTGACCGGTAGAGTTATAGGTGTAGGTGTAGGAGGGCTTAGGTCTCTCTTTCCGTATTTTGCGCTTTTCTTCCAAGGTATCAAGTCGCTGGTTTTCAAAGATTTTTACATTTTTGCAGATAGTAGAGCGCCAAGACGACCTATGTAAAGCGAGCCTCTCCCAACCAGTCGGATCAATAGCGCAAGCGTTAAGATGTCTGTGATGAATGGTGGAATATTACTTTGTCAAAAACATTGTTGATTTTTATGTACCAATATTGTGAAGAGAGAATAAATGAATTGAATTGAATTGAACTAATTAAGGCATCGATATGATGATGACGATGCTTTAAATTGTTCAACATATTATACGAGGACGAATTCGCGAGTTTAGCTACACACACAGACAGCTACACACAATATTGTAATTTAACATTCACTTTCTTATTTTTCAGACACTGATGAGGGTAAAATAATAATTGATACTTATTCTTTACATTTGGTTAAACGTTACTCGGATTGTCAATACTAAATTTATTTTCTATGATTTTGACAGAAATTTCAAGTAAGTAGCGGTTCGGTCAAACCGGCGTGGTCAAATTAACAGATACTTCAGTTTATGTACCTATTCTGCCGTGTGGTATCCGGCAGAGTAGAATTGAACCAACCCATTACACTCACGGGTGTCGTATAAGGCGACTAATGTCTGAGGCGGAACACCTTGCACCTCCGTAGACCTGAGAATGGGCAGCAGCGTTTTCTGTTAGTCTTTCATCACTGCGATCTCCAATCCGCCTGCCAAGCGCGGAGATTACGGAAAATTCCTCCCATCATGGGAGAGGCTGATGTCCAGCAGTGGACGTTATGGGCTGTTGTTGTTGTTGTTTTTATGTACCTATTACCCATCTGTCAGGAGCCAGTCTACAGTCTGTTCATACCTGTTAGAAAAAACCTTTAGCACTAATAATAGGGTATATGCTTGATTTTTTTTTATCACTAAACATAGCGTATTAACATCAGAAATAGCAAAGTGAAAATATTTTTTTAATATCTTTAAAAAATACTAAGTTATAAGCATTTGAAACTGCTGATTAGACAGAGAGATCCGATACAGCGAATGACGTCATTCGCTGCATCGACGTACAAAATCCATACTAAATTCCGTTTATCTAGAAAGAGATATCTAAACAAAAGTTTAAATGGTTATAACTTTTGTGTTGTTTGGCCGATTTATATCTTGTTTTCGGTTTTTGTCATTATTTTTATAGTACTTTAACATTCCGTATCGAATCAAAAATTTGTATAATGTTATGGTTTATTGTTTTAGAGGAAGGTAAGAGTGCCATTTATGTTTACTGATCAAATACCTAGGTTTTTAGGGTTCTGTAGCCAGCGAATGGCAAAAAAACACGTCAAGTGCCAGTCGTACTCGAACACTCAGGGATCCGTAGCACAAAATAAATACAATTAACGAACCACCAGATTTAGCAAAATGTAACGGCAAAAAAAAACACTTTTGATTGCCAAAATTAGTAAATGATCACCAAAATTAAACCCCATTTTACCGTGAAATTAGAACCAAAAATTTATTTTTTTAGTTAATGACCACACCAGAAATTGAACTGTTATGCTTTTGCATAGATCCATTTTTTTAAATCAGGATTCAATGAGAAAAACAATTCTCACTAGATCCATCATGGATCTGGTCAATGGATCTTCTGAGAATGATCGTCCGAGTCGAGGGAGACCCGGTCAACGGAAATGAAATGAAATGAAATTTATTTATTTGCCAAAATATAGGTGCTTACATGATGTGATGGAGCACCCCCCTCGCTCGGGGCTCCTATTTCTGAATGGTTTATGAAAAAATAACCACGGCGGGGTCTATTCGCTCGCTTCGTTTGCTCATTCGACCCCGCCATACCCTTCTAACCTAATCTATCCATGTCGGGGTGCCCCAAGTCTGCCTAGGCAAAACTAGTTTGTCATCAACCACTTCATTAAAATTTGGTGCTCAATTTACTAAGTTTGGTGATCAATTGATATTGTAGGTGATGATAGATGTTATTGGTCACAATGTTAATTTTGGTGGTTATTATATTTTCCCCCATAATATAATAACAATATTTTTAACGCTCATTCATATTTAAATTTTGTGCTGCAGTTTGATGAATAATTCCCATAGTTATTTTTGGTGGTCATTATATTTTCCCCCATAATATAATAACAATTTTTTTAACGCTCATTCATATTTAAATTTTGTGCTGCAGTTTGATGAAAAATTCCCACATCTCAAAAACTAAATACCTATCAAATCTTATTCAAACCAATTTTCATTGAAAGTTTTTTTATCGTTCTACAAATCTACATTTTTCACTCCGACTTTAGAAATTAGAGAGGGGCACAATTTTTACGACTTGAAGCAAATAGCTCATCAACCATAGAATTAAGAAAAAACCGGCCAACAGCGAGTCGGACTCGCGCACCGAGGGTTCCGAACTTTTTAAAGGACAAACTTAACTTTGCTGTTCGATCCCATGGCCATTGCACCAACCGCAAATAATAAGTTTGTAATAGTAAAATCGCTTTTAGTTTGACGGTTTTCAAATTTTTCCCTTAACATGTAAGACATTCATCTCGCCAAATTTCGTGATTCAAGTCAACGGGAACTACCACATAGGTTTTTCACCCAAAACCTCTAAGGTACTTTGCGGTTGACGCAGCACAAGTAAAGGAAAAATACCGAAAAATAAAAAAAAGTTGAAAATTAAGGTAAATTTTGGTACTCATGTACAAGTTTTCGCGAAAATGTTTTATCATGCCCATATCTTTTTATTATGTTGACTCTGGACCTTGATTTGAATACGCCTAGGGACTATAGACCCCAGTATCTGGCATACATTTCAACTTGCTAGGTCCACCCGTTCCTGACAAAAACGGTGGTGATAGACGGACAGACAGACGGACAAGAAAGTGATCTTATAAGGGTCCTTTTTTACCTTTTGAGGTACGGAACCCTAAAAAAAATTATATAAGAAATCTAGAATGAACACCCAACACAGTCACACGTAGGTGTAGTTTTATTCAACCCTCAGTAACATGCCTGTGTGGAGGGCCACCCCAATATTTTTTTTTTCATTATTTCACATCATATTTGTGTAACGGGTCATAGAAGGCACCTACAAAAAAATGTCTGTGACATACATAGCTGAGTGTCTTTTATGAACCGCTGCACAAAAGTGACGTGAACTACGAAAAATAAATTGTACATGTTGTGTCTGTGGGTCGAAATTATTTTACGCAGGAATATTTTAACTGTGTGGTGGGATGAAAACTTATATCAAGGTTCCTAAAAAACTTTTATAAATGTCAATGGTAGATGAGATATTCGCTTTTTAAAGACGTAAATATAGTGTCACTTTTTTATTTTTTTTATTCTGATTTTTATAGTAAGGGGACGATCTCTCAGCACGTAAAAATAACTTTTAACGAAAATTTATATTAAGTACATATTTATTTGTCACATGACGTTAGACGTTATATGTTATAACTTTTGAGACAAAATCTCAACTCTTCAAATTTATTTTTATAGAAATCGTACCTCGTAAGTGTTCATCATAGTTGATTTCGTTGTTGTTTGGTTTGATTTTTTGGCAATACTTATTGATGATTATGATGTTACAGCTGTGGACCGTAAGTACATCGCGTTATATTATTTCTACAAAATCAAAACTTTTGATTGTTGTTTGGTTTGATTTATTGGTAATGTTTATTGATAAATATGATGTTATAGCTGTTGTGACCTGTAAATACATCGCGTTATATTATTTCGTCGAAATCAAAGTTTTTGATTATTGTTTGGTTTGATTTATTGGCAATGTTTATTGATGTTTATGATTTTACAGATGTGGACCGTAAGTACATCGCGCTAAATTATTTCTACAAAATCAAAACTTTTGATTGTTGTTTGGTTTGATTTATTGGCAATGTTTATTGATGATGTTATAGCTGCTGTGACCCGTAAATACATCGCGTTATATTATTTATAAAAATCAAAGTTTTTGATTGTTGTTTGCTTTGATTGATTGGCAATGTTAATTGATAAATATGTTGTTATAGCTGTGACCCGTAAGTACATCGCGTTCTATTATTTCTCAAAAATCAAATATATTGATTGTTGTTTTTTTTTTAAATTATTGACAATGTTTATTGATGAATATGATGTTATAGCTGTGGACCGTAAGTACACAACATCGCGTTATATTATTTCTTAAAAAACAAAATATTTGATTATTGTTTGGTTTGATTTATTGGCAATGTTAATTGATGAATATGATGTTATAGCTGTGACCCGTAAGTACATCGCGTTATATTATTTCTTCAAAATCAAAAATGTTGATTGTTGTTTGGTTTGATTGATTGGCAATGTTTATTGATGAATATGTTGTTGTAGCTGTGTTCCGTTTGTTCGGTAAGTACATTGCGTTGTATTATTTCTTCAAAATAAAAAATCAAAACATTTTTTTTCACATTGACCTACATGGGCACTTATGAAACGTCTACAAAAATGGGTTGGGTTGGTTTTTTCCTAGAGAAGAAGCGGCAATAAACTCCATGGTTACTCTATTAAAATGATTTGGTTTGACAATATTATAATGTTACAGAATTAGTACTTTTATGAAATAAAAACTCTGTTCATAAACTCAACTTATTTATTTCAAATTATCACACAATTCACTGTTTCACTGCTCAGTATACACTTGACACGTCTTAATGCTATGATAGCCAAGCACGAACTAACTACCGACTGCCGGTCTGTCCCCGGACGGTTTCATTGCCCCACTCTTATTCCCCTACCATAATGAAACTCGGGTTCGTGATTGGCTACAAAAGTGACAGCTAGTGTTGCCATATTTCTAAATAAAATTATGTTACAATGCAAAATCACAACATTCGGCCATCCGATACAGTGCAACCTCCCGGTGCACTCACTCAGTTGCCAGTCAGCAAATAATTCAAGTAACAAAACTATATAATAATATAACAGTGGAAGTTTTTATTTTTATATAAATTACTTTTAAACTTGTGAACTAAATGAAATAAGTTAATATAAAACTGCTATTTCACTACTTAAAAATATTCATAGTACCTATTTATCTTAACTTATTATTTTTATATAACATAAGTAAATCACAACATTCGGTTAATTTTGTACTTTGAATATAAATACAAAACAATAAACAACTAATGATACTAGAACAGTAAACAACATTATTTAAACAATAGATAGTATGGACGATTGTACATATGTTAGCGCCCTTTTTAAATTTGTTACATCCATCTTGATCTATGTGCTATTTGATCACTGTCGCAAAACAGACAAGGGAATTTCATAATTATTGTTTGAATTTATGTAAAGTTTGATAATTAATTCATCGCGAAACTTTATACCAAATAAAGCTTCCGCTGCAGATTTTTGAGTGATGGTGGTTACCGTGTTACTTATTATTATCTTGAGTTAACAAAGGGGTTAATTTACAAGAAGGACTATTGTGCCCTACTCTGTTGCATGTTTGGCATCTCACCAGTGGTTTGGGACATTTGTTGTAAGTATGACCTTCAGACCGACAATTGAAACAAATCATTTTTCCCGAGGTGGAATTGAAAGAGTCATTAGTACGAATTGTTGACGAAAAATCGCGTCTTTTGACAAAATATGGAATATCCGAATGTTTTTGTGAACTGAGGAAAGCCAATAAATCTTCTGGCTCCTGACAATTCAATGCTTGTGCACCATTCCTTACAGATTTATCTAAAATACTATGAACAATACAATCTACTGCCTTCCTCCCCGTAATCTCACATCTATTAATCAATGTAAGTTTATCGTAGAAGTAGTCACGCAAACTTTCACTATTCTTAGTAGTACGTGCTAACATCTCTTCAAGAAGTTGCCCATAGTTTTGTTCATCTGGAAAAGCTTTAATAAGTTTAGTCTGCCACTCCTCCCACGTAAACACAACAGACGGCAGTGCTTCGTACCATTTTTTTACAACGCCGACTAATTTTTGTAAAGCGAAGTGGATAGTTTGCTTTTCGCTCCACTCGTAGATATTCGTACATTCCTTAACTTTGTTCAACCAGCTGGACACGCTCTGTGTTTTACTGGAAGGGTCAAACTCGGGAATGACATTATGGAGTTGATTGCTACTAAATTGAATACTCCGATTGTTTTTTTGCAAGGAAATCATTAACTTCAAAACATCGCCAGCTGTAAGCTCTTCTGTCTGTGTAAGTTGCGCAGGTAATTCAGGGATTTGTTCTGGCAGCTGGTTTATATTCAGACTTCTACCAACCTCTTCAACCTCCCATGAAGTTGTCGACGATTCCCGACTTGTTAAGGCTGCTGCCCGGCGTCTGCAGCGCGGTGTAGGTGACGGTGAAGAAGACTTTCTCCTTTTTCGCCCTTCACTCCCTCGTTCACAGGATGCCTCACGTCCACTGCGCTCCATAACCTCAGAAAAACATAATCATCAGTGCTTTGGACTTAACTTCTTCGTGCTGTAGTATTTATTTACCGAATTGAATATGGTTATCAAGGTAATAAATATTGCTATAAAGGGAAAAATAATATCGAAATACCTTTTGGATCTTAAATTATTAACTACATAATAAATAAACTATATCGTCTTCCAAATAAAAAATATAATTATGTATATATCATTAACTATTTTGACGCACATAGCTTAAGGAATGCGACACACATGGCCAATACGCGACACACATGGCCAATATTCGACACACATGGCCAATATTCGACACACATGGCCAATATTCGACACACATGGCCAACATTCGTCACACATGGCCGACATTCGACACACATGGCCGACATTCGACACACATGGCCGACATTCGACACACATGGCCAATATGCGACACACATGGCCAACATTCGACACACTTGGCTGACATTCGACACACATGGCCAACATTGCCAATATGCGACACACATGGCCAATACGCGACTCACATGGCCAATATGCGACACACATGGCCAATACGCGACTCACATGGCCAATATACGACTCACATGGCCAATATACGACTCACATGGCCAATATACGACTCACATGGCCAAAGTTATAGTGGATCCTATTTTACTACGTTATAAACTACTCTCGTATCCAAGTAACTTAATTTATATATTTTTTTATTAACCTCTATTATAAAATAAAAGTCTGCAATCAAAGAGTAGCCTTGAACTTGCAATTTGACTGACGACAAAAAGCGAAAAGAAAGAGAAAAAACGTTATGCATTACTAAATTAATCCAATAATTCCAACGAAATTCAATAATTCTTTTTAATTATTTCTATTATAGAGTTAATGTGTAAATAATGTAAATATTATTAGTCTGTGTTTATCTTTTAATTACTTCAATTATTCCAATAGCTTCGACAAAGTTCCGAAAATGTAACTTGGAAAAAAAAAAAATCTTATAAATTACGTACCCTTTATTTTGTGGAATGCGTAGATAATCCCGCTTCTGAGTTTTTATGAAATAAAAACTCTGTTCATAAACTCAACTTATTTATTTCAAATTATCACACAATTCACTGTTTCACTGCTCAGTATACACTTGACACGTCTTAATGCTATGATAGCCAAGCACGAACTAACTACCGACTGCCGGTCTGTCCCCGGACGGTTTCATTGCCCCACTCTTATTCCCCTACCATAATGAAACTCGGGTTCGTGATTGGCTACAAAAGTGACAGCTAGTGTTGCCATATTTCTAAATAAAATTATGTTACAATGCAAAATCACAACAGTACTTACTAGCTGATGCCCGCGGCTTCGCCTGCTTGACAACTTTAATACTAAACCTTCCTCTTGAATCACTCTATCTATTAAAAAACCCGCATCAATATCCGTTGCGTAGTTTTATAGTTCTAAGCATACATAGGGACAGACAGACGCGGCGGGGGACTTTGTTTTATAATATGTAGTGATAGTGAAGTATGGAGGGACAGCATTAGTCCGACAATATGTCGTTCGTCAATAAAACGTAAAACAAGATAAAAAGTTAACAAGCATCTAGGAGGCAACAAGACACAGTTCACACATTCACAAACAATCGGTTAAAAAGAATCTATACAAAGGTAAGAAAATACCTATTATAATAAGACTAAGTTAATGTTTCATCCCATAAGTTTCCGAACGCAGTTTTTTGACGTTTGACAGATGACGTCTCAGTTGTCAGTGCGATGACGTTTGGTTGTCAGTGCGATCTCTTGGTTGGGAAGAAACTTGCTTCCGTTGTCTTTTTTTTTTTTGATGCACGCTGCTGTCGTGTAATTATTGATTGAAACTTTGAGTTAATGTTAATCCGATACAATCTTGTTCGGTGTTTGATATTTTGTTGATAATTGAGTGAAAATTGAGACATTTCGCCATCTTGGGTCGTGACCGCGAATAATTTGTTGGTTAAGTAGCCGGCTTTGTGTCGTTTGGACGCCGGTAACTTCCTAAATTCAGTGCTGAACTTGTAAATCCCCATTTGGGTTAGCTAACCGGGATAAGATATAGTTGAACATTGACTGGAAAGTGCCACGTGTGTGATCTTGGAAGGTTTGACCAGGCAGTCGACGGTACGCGCTGTGGGCGTCCTTTGGAATACTGTCGAATCTGACTTAACTCCACAGGCACAACACAAAACACATTTACACTTACACCCCACCCGGATACGACATGACCAGGGACTACGCCACATCTCCGGTTCCAACGTGATGGTAAGTGTATCTAATAGTTGTTCCCCTTGTCGATTGGACAAGTATTATTTTGATTAGGGCTCCGCGTAATCGCAGACATCGTGAGTCTGCTAGTGCAGTCTCACATAACTGGTAGCAGAGCGTGGTTTAATTGTTAAATTCACCACTTATTGTCAAGTTAAAGTATTGAGAAGTCTGATTTGTTGCCTGTCAGCCTGACTCAAATTAAACATAGTTAACATTGATTGTTTGACATAATATGTTATGATATGTAGTGTCCCTTGTGGCTTGTACTTTAATTTGTTGTTGTATAAACAAGGTATTGCTTGTACAGGGTCAGATTTGAACTTGTAATAATTCAAACTAAGTTTTATTATTTGGTTTAAATTGTAGTTGGGTCCGGGAAAATTATTCCTGTTGATTATTTAATTGAATTTAATTTGTTTTTATTGATATTTGTCCCAATGGCTTCATTGAAAGCTGTAAACCAAGCCATTGGTGGATTGACCTCACAGCTAAGATGGTTTGCCTCTGCTGCTGCAACCGCTGAGCGTCTAGACCTGGAAGAGGCCACGCTTGCCCGGTATGAGCAGTTGAATGCGAGATTGAGTGCGGTTGACACTTTGTTTGCTCGCTTCAATGAATTGATTTTGGACTTGGACCTGGAAACATTGGAAACACAAGCAGCCCGTGATAAGGTTGTTGCGGATTATGACCAGATGTTGAACCTGGGTGACATAATAAGTATGCGCGCCCGTCAAATTTTGAAGAGTCGGGACCCTGCCCAGGTCAAAACAGAGACCTCTGTTGTTGCAGGCCCTGGACTTTTGGGTAGACTGCCTACCCTGGAGCTGCCACATTTTGACGGTCACTTGGACCATTGGTTAAGCTTCAGGAACCTGTTTGACAGTTTGGTTGATTCGCGCTCTGACCTCCGACCGGCCCAGAAGTTGGCTTATTTGTTGTCAGCCCTAGGAGGTGAGGCTCGAGCCTTGGTGCAGCACTTGCCGGTGACCGACTCGGCCTATCCCACCGCTCTGGAACTTCTATCCCGACGATACCAGAACAAACGTTGCCTGGCTGATGTCCATATTGACCAGATCTTGGGGTTGCCGGCCATCACCAGAATGTCAGCGTTGCGTGCTGACCTGTTGAATCCATTGCTGGCAGCAACCAACGCCTTAAAACGATTGGAGTTGCCGGTGGACTATTGGTCCTATCTTTTGGTGCACATAGTGTTGCAGCGGCTTCCGTCAGATTTGAGGTCCCGTTTTGAGCAGAAGTATGGTGGGGATAGTGCCACCCATCTTCCCCCCTTTGAAGACCTCGTCAAATTTTTGGAGGATGAGTGTCGTTTCCTCGACAACACTCGTGGTGCCACGGGGTTAAGCCAACCGCCCTCTCGGCCGAGGGCCCAGGGACGGACTAGGACTGTCGGGCCTGGTGATAGCCGCCCTGCCCCCCGTTTTGGTGGCACCCAGAGTAATCCTGCTTGCGGCTATTGTAAGGCCACGGGACATGGCGTAGTCACTTGCGCGGCCTTCTTGGAGTTGCACGTGAGTGCCCGCCGCCGAGTTGCCAATGCACGCCGTCTGTGCTTTTCTTGTTTGGGGAATCATTTTCATCGGGATTGCCCCAACCCCCGCCCTTGTTCAATTTGTAGGGGTTCACATCTTGAAGTTCTGTGCGCCAACGCGAACCGCTCTGACAGACCAGCCTCTGATGGGGGTTCGCGCAGGGGGGGTATGATGGAGATGAGCACCGGGCTCCTCGCTCGCCGGTTCAGAATCGGGGAGGGGCCTGCAACTTTGACCACCGTACTCCACCCCCCGCGCCAGTTGATCGGGAGCCGCGCGACCGCCGATTGACCTCCCCTCGTGAAGGCGATTATGCAGCTACTGGTAGGCGACATTGGCCAGACCAGCACCGCCTTCCCTCCCCTCCGTTGGCGGAACGTCCCCGTTTGGAGACGCGCCCCCCGCCACTCAGGCGTCAAGTGGGATATGCCCCTCCAGCGATGGCGCGCGGCTCGGGACATCGCGCGGACGAGGAGTTTGATTACTATCCTCATCGGGATAGACCCCAGCCTGGATGCGGCGATCGGTCGCCGCCCAGGCATTGCTAGGAAATTGGCGCCTGTCCCGCTAACGTACCTCCCCAGATCGACACGGTTTTGTTGCCAACGGCATCGGTCAGGGTCTGGGGACCCACGGGGAACTCTGCTGTGGTCCGTGCCATTTTGTACACGGGGGCCCAGGGTTGCCTTTTGTCGTCTTGGTTAGCGGGTCGGGTGAGCCTGGATGTCCGTGCCTTTTTAGGCACGATTAATGGAATAGGCGAAACACCTATCCCCACTGTTGAGGGACAAACCTTATTTGGGCTCACTCCTGTGAGTTGTTTGGACCCTAAGTTTTTTCCTTCGGCTATTGTTCTGACGAGTATTTTGGGCTGTCATCCCCAACGTCAGCTGTCGCCTGATATTGTCCGGTTGACGTCAGGCCTGGATTTGGCTGACCGCCGGTTTGATTTCCCTAATACAGCTCATTTGATATTGGGTTCCGATGTACTAGGGAGAATATTGTTGGGTAATATGAAAGTCTTGCAGCCGAACGGTTTGGTGGCTGTCTCGACCATCTTTGGCTTTGCGGTGATGGGCCCAGTGTTGAAGGCTGCCCCTCCACCTGAGCCTGATTTAGCGTTGGCGTGTGGCTCCGCTCTCTCTGACGCTGTTCAGAGGTTTCGGGAGGTTGAGGAGCCACCGCAAGTGGCCCGCTTGAACCCGGAACATGAGGAGTGCGAGTTGTTTTATCAGAACAACACAGGTCGACTCCGTTCCGGTCGGCTCGTAACAAGGTTGCCTTTTGTTGCAGTTCGACCACCTCTCGGCGAGTCCAGACCTATGGCCGAGAAGAGATTGTTGGCGATGGAGCGCCGTATGGCCAGGGATCCGGTGCTGCGGCAGAAATATTTAGATTTCATGCGTGAGTACGCAGACTTGGGACACATGTCGGTGTCAAATTTGGATTGGCGCTCAGTTGAGCATTACTTTCTGCCGCATCACGCGGTCCTCAATGCATCCACCGGTAAGCTGCGCACAGTGTTTGATGGGTCTGCGCGAACTTCCTCTGGTGTCTCTTTGAATGATTGCTTGCACTCCGGCCCCAAATTGTTGAGGGACCTTTGTGAT
This sequence comes from Xestia xanthographa, assembly GCA_905147715.2. Classification (NCBI taxonomy): domain Eukaryota; kingdom Metazoa; phylum Arthropoda; class Insecta; order Lepidoptera; family Noctuidae; genus Xestia; species Xestia xanthographa. The sequence goes on along the minus strand of LR990660.1, from coordinate 4,722,308 downwards.
GTCATCACGTCTTTTCGTCGTCATCAAGTAGTCTTTGTGGCTGACATCAAAATGATGTTCCGGCTATTCACCGGGATGACAGACGTTATCAGTTGATCCTGTGGCGAGAGAATCCCCGGGACCCCATGGTTGTTTATGAGCTCAACACGAATACGTACGGCCTTCGATCGAGCCCTTTTGTTGCTATTCGTTCGCTTTGGGAGCTCGCGGACCGAGAACGCTTGAAGTTCCCTCGGGCGTCCGCCATCTTGAAAACGGACTTGTATGTTGATGATGACGTCTGCACTGGGGCTTCCACGGTTGAGGAAGCTATCCTGTTGCGTGACGAGTTGGTTCAAATTTTGGATTCCGCTGGCTATGAGTTGCGTAAGTGGGTGTCCAACTCGCCAGCACTGTTGGAAGATGTGGAAGAGGATCATAAGCAGGATCCTCATTTGTTTGAAAATGCTGACAACCCTGCTATGTTGGCCGTTCTCGGCGTTCAGTACCGACCAGTCCAAGACACCTTTACGTATGATGTCGATTTGGAGTCACCACACACTTGGACTAAACGACTGGTATTGTCTACTGTCGCGAGAACCTTTGACCCGAATGGTTGGATATGCCCGGTATTGTTTTGGGCGAAATGTTTTCTCCAGCGCCTTTGGACCGCGGAACTTGGTTGCGATGAGCCACTTCGGGAAACCCTTTTGGAAGATTGGCTCCAATTTGTATCCGCACTTCCAGCGGTCAACGAGGTCGCGTTACCACGCGCTATCCTCCCCCCTGGGAACTATACTGCTACCCTTCATGGGTTTTGTGACGCATCTTCGCACGGTTATGCAGCTGTTGTTTATCTGCGCACCGTCAGCGCGACAGGCCAGGTGAAATTGTCACTGATCATGGCCAAGAGCAAGGTGGCCCCCCTCCGGACGGCATTGACCATCCCTAAGCTAGAGTTGTCAGGGGCGGCGCTTCTTGTGCGTCTCTTGAATCACGTTGCTCAAACTTTAGGTGGATCTGTGAACATTCGGAATTCTTACGCCTGGACGGACAGTCAAATTGTTTTGTGTTGGTTGAAGACGTCCGTCCACTCCTTGGAGGTCTTTGTTGCGAACCGAGTGTCACAGATACGAAATTCCGAAACGCCTTTGATTTGGAGGCACGTGCCTGGAGACTTGAACCCCGGCGACGTAGCCTCACGTGGGTGCATGGCCCGCCGCCTGATTGTGCACCCCCTTTGGTGGGGACCGGATTGGCTGATTCGCCCCGAGGATGATTGGCCTCGAACGCCAGTTTTGATGTCGGATCCTTTGCCCGGGCTTAAGGTGCTCGCTGTTGGGACGAAGGACCCTCCGTTTGATCCTGATATTTTGTTGAATCGATACAGCTCCCTCGACAAATTGTTGAACGTTACCTCGTGGATCAGGCGTTTTGGTCACAATGCTAGGAATCCAGGGGACAAGCGCCTGTCACCGGTTCTCTCTCCTCAAGAGCGACAGGAGTCACTCCTCCTGTGGGTTCGCTCTGTGCAGGCCGTACACTTTGAGAAGGAGATCGAGACCTTGAAGTCCGGTAGAGTTAAGTTGTCGGGAGCCGTTAGTAAGTTGAACCCCTTTTTGGATGAAACGGGTCTTTTGCGTGTTGGAGGATGGTTGAGGCACTCTAGCCTTCCTTATGGGGTCCGTCACCCCCTCTTGTTGCCCAAGGCGGGCCATTTGATTAAATTGTTGGTGACTGATCGTCACATTAAGAACTCGCACGCCGGTTGCAATGCGCTGTTGGCCATTCTGCAGCGAGAGTTTTGGATTTTGTCGGCTCGTCGTACCATTCGTAGCATCGTCTTCCGTTGCATACCGTGCCATCGGACTAAGGCCCCAACGATGCAGCCCCAGATGGGAGACTTGCCTGCTGATCGTGTCAATGAGGCGAGGCCCTTTGCAGGCGTAGGAACGGACTTTGCTGGTCCCTTTTCGATAAAGACGGCTACCCTTCGCAATAGTAAAATTGTCAAGGCTTATTTGTGCGTATTTGTCTGCCTGTCAACTAAGGCAGTGCACTTGGAGCTGGTATCCTCCCTCTCGACGGAGGCCTTTGTGGCAACTTTGGATAGATTTACGTCTCGCCGTGGGTTACCTTCTCTGATCAGGTCTGATTGCGGTACCAACTACAAGGGTACAAGTAACTATTTGAAAGAAGTGTATGACTTTCTTAATGAGAGCCAGGTTGACATTGGTAACAAATTGGCCCGTCGAGGGGTCACTTGGTTGTTTGACCCGCCAGCCTGCCCCCATTGGGGGGGTATTTTTGAGGCCGTGGTGAAAGCAGCAAAGGGACTCTGGCGGAGATTGTTGGGAGACACCGTTCTCACCTTTGAGGAATTAGCTACGGTATTTTGTCGCATTGAAGCGGTACTAAATTCGCGTCCATTGTGCCCGCTCTCTTCGGACCCGAACGAATTTGGAGGCTCTAACCCCGGGCCATTTCTTGATTGGACAGCCACTTGTCGCTCTGCCTGAGTACCCTTTTGTTGATGTGAGCCAAAATCGGCTATCGCGGTTTCAGTTGGTGCAACAGCTCACTCAGTGCTTTTGGAAGCGTTGGAGCTTAGAGTATCTGCACATCCTCCAGCAGCGCGTCAAGTGGACTGATAAAACTCATCCGCCCAAGATAGGAGACCTCGTCCTTATTAAGGATGCCAACCTTAAGCCTCTGTATTGGCGCAGGGGGCGCATTCTCAATTTGGTGGCTGGCACCGACGGGGTACCTCGTTTTGCTGAGGTTTTGATGGATGGATCGGTTATGAAGAGAGCGGTCTCAACCTTGTCAAGACTGCCAATTGATTAGCGGACGGGACGGCCCGTCCGGGGGGGGGGGGGGTAGATGTTTCATCCCATAAGTTTCCGAACGCAGTTTTTTGACGTTTGACAGATGACGTTTCAGTTGTCAGTGCGATGACGTTTGGTTGTCAGTGCGATCTCTTGGTTGGGAAGAAACTTGCTTCCGTTGTCTTTTTTTTTTTTGATGCACGCTGCTGTCGTGTAATTATTGATTGAAACTTTGAGTTAATGTGTTGTAAATGTAAACTATTCCATGGCTATTAAACCTCTCTGATAAGCTGAAGAAGAAAATACTAATTTAAAAAATGTATGTTTTGATTCTATCTTTGGTTGTGACAACTCTCAAATAAATTTTCACATCTTTAAGTCGTATTTTTCCTAGAAATTACAACACGTTATCAGCACGAAAAGCGCTCATAGGAAATACAGTGAATCTTAATACAAATAGTGTGTAAAAGATTATTTTGTGTGGTTGAATATTTTTCGAAGATTTTGATTTTTTTTGAGATGTCCAGTGGTGATTCTGTAGCGATCAGATGGTCATCATCATCAATACCCTCGCTCCTCCTATCTAATAGAGATGGGTACCCTTCGTGGAAGTTCAAAATGAGGAACTACTTAATTCATGAAGATTTGTGGTGCACAATAAATGGGTACGATGAAGGAGATGCCACCTCTGAACAGGTAAAATCTCGAAATGATAAGAGAGCATTAGCAAAAATATGCTTAACAGTAGATGGCTCTGCAATAACGCATATTAGGAGTGCAAAGTCTGCTCTAGAAGCTTGGAAGGCATTGCAAGATGCTTATGAAGATAAAGGCATGGGCAGAAGGTTGGCTTTAGAGAGAAAGTTATATAGGCTCTCGCTGAATGAATTTCAAAATATTGAAATGTACATTAACGCTGTTTTGAGTACTGCACAAGATTTGGCTGACATCGGCAAGGTAATTGAAGATGCTTCGATTGCTGCGATTTTATTAGGAGGTCTTTCTTCGAAATACGAGCCTCTAATAATGGCATTGGAGAATAGCAATGTAGAAGTAAGTACCGAGCTAGTTAAAAGGAAGCTACTGAATGAAATGTCAAAGGTTGACTCCACAGAAAGTGTTGCAGCTTTTCAAATGAAAAATCGATCCGAAATTGATGTTCATAAAACAAAGAAGAAGAAACCTATTGTATGCTATGAATGTAACAAACCTGGACACAAACGGCCTGATTGCCCTCTACGCAATAAGGTAAAGAAAGGCGTTAGTTCATCAGACAAAGAGACTACTTTTAGTGCTCTTGGTTCTTCGTGTTTGGAGATAAATAAGTGGTTTATTGATTCTGGTGCATCAAAACACATGACTCCTAGACGAGATTGGTTCAAGGACATCAAACCATTAGAAGGTAGCACTGTTACTATTGCCAATGGTGAGAAGATCGACTGTGGTGGTATTGGTGACATATCTATTAACACTGTGTGTAATGTGGTAAATAGCATCAAAGATGTAGCGTATGTACCTAAACTTACTAATAATTTGATTTCTGTCAAGAAAGTCGTAGACAAAGGTTTTGTAGTACTTTTTGATAAGAATGGTTGTAGTTTTTATAAAGATAATGATTTTTCTTTTGAAGGTGAGGCGATTCTACATGGTTCGGCTAGTGGTGGACTGTACACTCTCGATTGTACAACTAATTCCCTCCAAAATGTTGCGTACGAGGTGCACTCTGACACGTTGAGCAGGTACCTGTTATGGCACAAACGGTTAGGTCACTTATGTCGCATTGGTATGAACCAATTAAAGAATTCTCACGTAGGTATAGATTATACTGAAATAGATAAATCGAGTTGCGTTGCCTGTGTTGAAGGCAAGCAGGCGAGAAAACCTTTCAAGACGACTGCATACAAGAAAGCTATCTCAAAGCTAGAGTTGATCCACTCAGATTTATGTGGACCAATGTCTGAGACATCATTCCAAGGTAATAAGTATGTTCTTATTTTCATAGATGATTTTTCGCGGATGATTTATCCTTACTTTATTGCTTCTAAAGCACAAGTTAAAGATAAATTTTGTATTTTCCAAGCATTAGTGGAAAGACAAACCGGCGCTAAAATCAAGAGATTGAGAACTGACTGCGGAAAGGAGTATGTCAATAAAGAGCTTGCGGATTACTTAGCTACGAAAGGAGTGACGCATGAGACTACAGTAGGTTATAGCCCTCAATCAAATGGAGTAGCAGAAAGGACCAATCGTTCCATCGTGGAAAAAGCACGGTCCATGCTAGCTCAGAGTTCGCTATCCAAAGCGTACTGGGAAGATGCCTTCAAGACTGCTGTATACTTGAAAAATAGGTCACCACATCGGGCTCTAGAAAGAAAAACACCATTTGAAAAATGGAATGGCAATAAGGGTGATTTGTCCCATTTGCGTGTGTTTGGGTGTAGAGCACTTATACAAGTTCCGGCTTGTCAACGGAAGAAACTAGATCTGAAGACTAAAGAAGTAATCTTTGTTGGATACTCAGAAGATCCAAATGGTTATTATTTCAGGGATTCTACAAATCCAAGAAGCATCCAGAAGTCAAGAGATGTAACATTTTTTGAAAATCATTTTTCACAATTAAAAGGTAATGCTGTTGAATCTGTGAAAACGGAACCAGTCATTTTGATTAATGAGCAGCAGTATGAGAATAAAGTTCGTCAAGAAAATAATTCTATGTGTAGTGATGATGAAAATGATTACAACTCAGCAGAATCAGAGGATCCTACAAGTCCTGAACGGATAGAGCCAGCTGTGGATCAGCAAGTAAGTAGATATCCTACTAGGATTCGTAAACAACCGGATTTCTTTACCTCTAAGGTATTTGCTGAAGAGATTATTGAACCGAAGAATTATCTCGAGGCAGTGAATGCAAATGATGCTGATAGATGGCTTTTGGCAATGACAGATGAATACAATTCTTTGTTAAAATTAAAAACCTGGAAGCTTGTTGACCGACCCAATGGAAATAAGAAGGTCATACCTTGTAAATGGGTCTACAAGTTAAAGATGAATGCTGACGGAAATATTGTGAAGTATAAGGCAAGACTAGTGGTTAAAGGTTTCAAACAAGTAGAAGGTGTTGACTACACTGAAACGTTTGCCCCTGTAGTTCGTCATTCTTCACTCCGTACATTGTTTGCTTTAGCTGTAGAAATGGATCTACAAATGAGACACTTGGATGTTGATACAGCTTTTCTAAATGGAGATCTTGAAGAGGAAGTATTTATGGAACAACCTCAAGGTTTCGTAAAGAAAGGACAAGAAGCTCAAGTTTGTCTGCTGCAGAAATCCTTATACGGGCTCAAACAAGCACCACGAGTATGGAACAGGATGTTGGATAAAACACTGGTGAAGTTAGGTTTTGAAAAAACTCCTTCCGAACCATGCGTGTATAAGAAACTTTTTGGTAAAGAGTTGGTCTTATTGGCAGTTTTTGTCGATGACATTATTGTCTTTTACCAAAATGAAATAACATTTGACACTGTCAAACATGTTTTGAAAAATATTTTTTCAATAAAAGATCTGGGAGAATTAAAATATTATCTCGGATTAAATATCCATAGAAGCGACGATGGTAAAGTAAAAATTAGTCAAAGAACATTCATTTTAAGTTTGCTGAAAAAATATGGTATGGATATGTGCAAGACGGTTGAGACACCATCAAGCCTGAAGAAGCTGAGTACTGGAAATGGAGAAGACGAGTATCCATTTCAAAGTTTAGTTGGATCCCTTATGTTTTTGGCAGTAAACACTCGTCCTGACATAGCATTTGTGACGAGCTATCTCAGTCAGTTCAACACAAAGTTCAATAAAGAACATTGGCTTGAACTAAAGAGAGTGTTGCAATATTTGAGAGGTACAATAGATTATGCTCTTACTTACAGAAAGACTGGAGAGTACCTTATGGGATACACGGATGCAGATTGGGCTAACTGTAGCATGGACCGAAAGTCATATACTGGCTACTATTTTATGCTGGCTGGAGGTCCTGTAATGTGGCAGGCTAAAAAGCAGCAAACGACTGCTCTGTCATCTACTGAGGCGGAGTATATGGCACTAACCGCTGCGGCTAAAGAGGCGTGTTACCTAAGACGATTTGTATCGGAAATAACTGGTAAGTCCGATACTGTTACTTTGTTCAACGACAGTCAGAGTGCACAAAGTTTAGTGCATAACCCTGTCCATCACGAGCGAACGAAACATATAGATACAAGATATCACTTTATACGGGAGAAGGTATCTGACGGTATTATAGATATTAGATTCGTCAGATCAGATTTGAATTTTGCTGATATGCTAACAAAACCGTTAGGGCGTATTGCACATAGGAGATGTGTAGCTGGTTTGGATTTAGCATAGTTCTTGATAATGTGCTATTTTTTTTGTCTAGAGAGTTTTAATTGAGGGCGGATGTTGTAAATGTAAACTATTCCATGGCTATTAAACCTCTCTGATAAGCTGAAGAAGAAAATACTAATTTAAAAAATGTATGTTTTGATTCTATCTTTGGTTGTGACAACTCTCAAATAAATTTTCACATCTTTAAGTCGTATTTTTCCTAGAAATTACAACATAATGTTAATCCGATACAATCTTGTTCGGTGTTTGATATTTTGTTGATAATTGAGTGAAAATTGAGACATTTCGCCATCTTGGGTCGTGACCGCGAATAATTTGTTGGTTAAGTAGCCGGCTTTGTGTCGTTTGGACGCCGGTAACTTCCTAAATTCAGTGCTGAACTTGTAAATCCCCATTTGGGTTAGCTAACCGGGATAAGATATAGTTGGACATTGACTGGAAAGTGCCACGTGTGTGATCTTGGAAGGTTTGACCAGGCAGTCGACGGTACGCGCTGTGGGCGTCCTTTGGAATACTGTCGAATCTGACTTAACTCCACAGGCACAACACAAAACACATTTACACTTACACCCCACCCGGATACGACATGACCAGGGACTACGCCACATCTCCGGTTCCAACGTGATGGTAAGTGTATCTAATAGTTGTTCCCCTTGTCGATTGGACAAGTATTATTTTGATTAGGGCTCCGCGTAATCGCGGACATCGTGAGTCTGCTAGTGCAGTCTCACACAGTTAAACATGTGACCAAAATATTGTTATCAGTGCTGTACCTAACTATTCTGAACAAATGGCGTTTAAATGATTTGAAAGCTGATTAAAAGCTGATTTAAAAATCTGATTAAAAGGAAAAGAAAAAATGAGATTGAGAATATTTAGACATATATTTGTACCGTTTATGAACTACCAGGGAAGCTGCATGCGCAGATGGAACTAAAGTCAAACTTCTTTACCTTCATCGTAGTCCTTGATTGTGTAATTATGCTTTTTAATAAGGACACGTTTGATGTAGTTTTTGAACTTTACGTTGGTCAGTTCTACAACATATGCGAAAGCCGAAACACGTAGTGGTGTCGATTTTGAAAAAAGACCAAGTTTGTGCACCGTAGGTCAAGATAGGGAGAATACACATGTCCATCAGCTTTCGCTTCAAAACCGTGGGCAGAGTGCCTTTAAAATATTTTTTCATGGACCATAACTCTTCCAGGCATTTCCCGTTCGTCTATCAATTTCCTTATCTTGCCTTACCTGGAAAAAGATTACTTGGCCCAAGTAGATAATATATATTCCTGGACATATTGTTTATTCTCCCCGCCTAGGTGTATGCTCCTCTTGGAGCTGTTGGTCATGAGTTTGGTCTTCGACATGTTCATCTTCAGGCCAACCTCAAGGCTTGCATCGCTAAGGTCTTGTAGCATTTGCCCCAGACCTCTGGCTGTGGGGGAGAATTATGCGATCTTCATGGTAAGATTTGAAATTGTGAGTTTATTAGTAGATTGCAAAGTATGACTGGGAAATATTCTGCTAGTAGGGCCTTTGTACCAGACCTTATCGAACGCCTGCTGGATATCCAAAAACGCAGACGAGGAGTCCCCCCTTTCCAATCCCCTTTGTTCTAAAGACCTTCTTATGGCGTCGCTTACTTGCGGGCTTGTCCCACTGGCGGCGTTCTCTAAAGCCGAATTGGTGGTCTGGTATCATTTTGCGCTCCAGGAGGCTTGGCATAATTACGAAGTATTATATTCTCCAGTACCTTGGATAGGGTAGGCAACAGACTGATTGGTCGATAGGATTGTTTTTTCACTCATTACTTTGCCAGCCTTATGAAACATGATGATTTCCGAGACTTTCCACGTACTCGAGAAGTACCCTATTCGTAGCATAGCGTTGAAGATGATGGTGATAAACACAATAGCCTTTCTAGGTGTTCCAGCAATACCTCTTTAGTTATCCAGGTCGTAGCCCGGTGCATTTTTATTGTCCAGCCGTTTGATCGTTTTTATGACTTCTGCGGGCGACACAGGTCTAGGGGGAAGGTCCATTTGAAGGTCTTGTTTTAGGATGAGATCAAAGAAGTCCACTTTTTCCTGGCTTGTTCTGGTCCAATCGTTTTCTTTTTTGATTGGGGTTTTTGGTACGATAGGTCTGTCAAAAGAACGGGTGATTTTCCAAAGCGAGTAGTTGCTGGCTTTAGTAGCAGTTAGAGACTCCAACTTTGATTCCTTTGCAGTCATTGGCATTCTTTATAGCTTCCTTCATTTCTACAACGGCTTTATTAAGGGCGGCCTTGTGTTGCGGATGACGGCTTAGCTGCCAAATTCTGCGTAGTCTGCGTTTCTCCTGGATCGTGATCCTTATTTCAAATGGTACTGGGCGGGATGACGTGGGAGCGTATACTTGGACTATGGTCAATGTTTTCGAACTTGATATTTGAAATTTTAAAACTAAAATTTCATATTCAGATATAATTGCATATATCTGAATATGAAATTAATTCTAAAATGTTATTTTTACATCTTTTTGCCACTAAAAAACCCACTCTGTAAAGTCCTCCGGCCTGTCCATAGTAGGTAATAAAATATGCTGGTTTCCCTTTCTATTGTTTCTTCTCCGTTTCGTCTTACTTCTGCCAGCCCTACTATATCCCAATTAACCTCTTATTATTATCTTTGTCAGGTAAAGCACTATTTGTAGTTTCCTAAAAGATGTGTTCACATCTGAATTTGGCGTTCTATACACACAAAATAATTTGTAAATTAGGTAACCACTACCATACTGAATATTTTGTGATAGAAATTAATATATAAACCGGCATTTAAAGACATAAATATGTATTGGATACTCAAACATTAAGATATTGTAAAAAAATTGCGTGTTATCTATATCTGACAATTTAGGTATTAGGCATCTTAACTAATTCTAAGACAAAAATATACCAGTACTTATTGCAAATAAATGATTATGATTTTTAGAGGATTCCGAGTACGAGATGGTGCCGGTGGCGAACTTGGGTCAGAACTACACGACGAGCATGAGACTATCTCCCATACACGAAGGCTTCAAATTCGAAGGCATCGGCCACAAATACAACGAATCTACTAAACCTGTGAGACTAGTTGATTTTTCCTTATTTGCATTAAAAATACTTAAAACGTTACCTATTTGCTACCGAAAGTCGAGTTCTTGTTGAGGCCGAAGCCAAAGACAATCAATTGGCTAAAGTTTATGTTGAGTGATAATAAACGTCTTAACAAGTTGATTAAAATTACTTTGCAAGTAGTCAAAAATAAATAACACAATAATGTCACTATTTAATATTTATTTACTCTTGTGTTCATAACAGATCGTTCTTTTTCGATGTTTTTTAAGAAACCTTATCCGGTCACAACTACGGCCCATTTTGGCCGAAGCCTAAAGCTTGGCTGAAGAAGCTAAAGACGAGGGTTCGGTCTGACACTATTCAAAGAAACTGTGAGAAACACAAACGTGTTATTGCTGTCGATTAAATCAATATAACTAAAGCAGGCGTCAATATTTGTGTACGAACTGCCTACCACTCACTGTGCGTGGTCCGACTCGCACTTGAACGATTACTGATCTTCCCAAACCATTCTATTTGCCCCGTACAGCACAGTAATTGTACTATGCAATTATACAGGGTGTAAAAGACCTCATCATCACGAAGCCGTCAACCAAGCATTCTGTACATCAAACTAAGTAATTTCACGCAAAAATTATTGCTGGGAAACGACTTTTTTTTTGGGGTGAAAAATCATGTTTTGTGGTAGAACTCAATGTAACGCACTCAAAACATTGTGCTGGTGGATGGATTGAATAGTACGGGGGTCTTAGAGGTGTTTAAAGTAAAAATCTTACATTAAATACTTGTATTAAAAAAAAAACTTGTCAAAAAGTCGGGAGTTTGACCCCAATATCTCCGTAACTAGAAGGTTACCAGGTATGGTGTAGAACAAAAAAATGATCGCAATGACGAGGAGAACAAGTACCTTTCGGCTTCGTTAAGAGGTGTTTTACACCCTTTATAAATGAATGTGCAATCGATTTAAATATTGCCTAACAACATAATATTTTTAACTGGTTAAAAGTAAACACATTAAAAATAAACTTGAAAAAACTAAAACGATCTTTTATCAACGTTTAAACCAATCACAATTTATTTGAAAAAGTATCTAGCACTTCAATACCCGCAATTACAGACACAACTAAAATAACAATGCACCGTGCCCACTTGGGCACGGCTGGGAACATAAGTAGTATTATCAACTATCTGGGCCCTGTTTTATGAAGCTGACAATACCCCTCCGGCCGTTTTTGCAACTGCGATTCGCAACCAGTTGCGAATAAGAAATTTTTACTCTTTTTTCGCAATACGATATAAAGGGTGTAAAAAAACCTCTTAACGAAGCCGAACGGCACTTGTTTTCCCCGTCATTGCGATAATTTTTGTTCTACACCATACCTGGGAACCTTCTAGTTACGGATATATTGGGGGTCAAAGTTACAACTTTTTGACAAGTTCTTTTTTAAATACAAGTTTTTAACGTAAGATTTTAAAAGCGTAAAGTTACTTAGTTTGATGTACAGAATGCTTGGTTGACGGCTTCGTGATGAGGTTGTTTACACCCTGTATATGTCAAAAAATGACAAAATTGTAGAATGTCGCAGTTAGGCTGTTTTACGAACGTGACATATTTATGTCAAAAAGCGACAGGTGAAAACTTGATATACTTGTCATCTAAGAACGCGTTTTAAAAAACACGACATAATATGTCAAAAAACCACAGTCGAATTATTTCTGACAATTGTCGGTGACATAACAAATGTCGGATTGTCGTGACAATTATGTCGACTTTTGACATATATTTTCAAATAATTTTGTTTTTCATAAATAAAATTAGCTAAATGAGAGTAAAATAGAAGAAATATTAACAATGTAAAATAATGAATCAATCACTAGTGCAACTTCGATTCAACCTCTTCTTCGAGTAATTCAGAAGTCACGGCTCCACATACCCTTATGCAAGGATGTACGGTTTACTTATACCATGTGCATGACCACCAATAACGTGGTACTGTGAACCACAACCCATCCAATGCAAAGCGGATAAAATTTATTTATCGGGTGTAAGTGCTAGGTTTCTGCCGTTTATTCCCATCCACCACCCCCAATTCTACCACCCGGGGTGGTGGATGGGAATAACTAGAAGCGTTAACGCTTTTAACATTTATTCCCATCTACCACCCCTAGTAAAAGTGATTTTAAGGACTATTTGACTTATTTTTTTTTTGTTCTTTTTTTTTCGTTGAATATTGGACTTGCTGTTTTTTTTTTAATTTTTTTTCTTGGACTATTGGACTTACTTATGGTTTTTTTTTTCTTTTTTTTAATCTTTTTTTTTTTGCTTATGTTTTTTGGACTATTTGACTTGTATCTTTTTTTATATTAATCATTTAGTTTATTTTGTTTTGTTTTTTGGACTGACTTTGTTTTTTTTTTGTATTTTTTGGAATACAAGTTTTTTTTTTTGCTTTGTTTTTTGGACTTGACTTATATATCTTTTTTTATTAATTATTTTGTCTATTTTGTTTTTTTTTTGCAATACTAGACTTATTTTTTTTTTGCGTTTGTTTTTTGGAATAGTTGACATATTTTTTGTTGTTTTTGTTTTTTGGACTGACTTTTTTTTGGAATACTAGATTTTTTTTTTTGCTTTTGTTTTTTGAACTATTTGACATATCTTTTTTTTTATTAATTATTTTGTTTATTTTGTTTTGTTTTTTGGACTATTTGACATATCATTTTTTTATTAGGTAATTATTTTGTTTTGTTTTTTGGACTGGCTTTTTTATTTTTTTTTTGCTTTTGTTTTTTGAACTATTTGACATATATTTTTTTTATTAATTATTTTGTTTTGTGTTTCGGAATACTGTACAATTTTTTTTGCTTTTGTTTATGGACTATTTGACATATCTTTTTTTATTAATTATTTTGTTTTGGTTTTTAGACTGGCTTTTTTATTGTTTTTTTTTTGGTATACTAGACTTATTTTTTTTTGCTTTTGTTGTTTGGACTAATCTTTTTTTATTAATTATTTTGTTGTTTTTTCGAATACTAGACTTATTTTTTTTTTGTCGGCGGCATCTTGGATATTTATTTTGACCTCATTTAAGACGTGTTAAGGAAAAAAAAATCATAATCCAAAAAAAAACAAATAAAATAAGTCAAGTATTCCAAAAAACAAAACAATAAAAAAAATAATTTAAAAAAAGGTAGGTATGTCGAATAGTCCAAAAAACAAATGCAAAAAAAGTCTAGTATTCCAAAAAACAAAACAAAATAATTATTAAAAAAAGATAAGTCAAATAGTCCAAAAAACAAAACAAAAAAAAATAAGTCAAGTATTCCAAAAAAAAAAATACAAAATAAAAAAAGTCAGTCTAAAAAACAAAAACAACAAAAAATAAGTCAACTATTCCAAAAAACAAAAGCAAAACAAAAATAAGTGTAGTATTCCAAAAATAAAACAAAATAGACAAATTAATTAAAAATAAATAAAAATAATTAATAAAAAAAGATATATAAGTCAAATAGTCCAAAAAACAAAGCAAAAAAAAAATCTTGTATTCCAAAAAAAACAAAAAATAAATAAAGTCAGTACAAAAAACAAAACAAAATAAACTAAATGATTAATAAAAAAAAGATATAAGTCAAATAGTCCAAAAAACAAGCAAAAAAAAAAAAAAGACTTAAAAAAAAGAAAAAAAACCATAAGTAAGTCCAATAGTCCAAGAAAAAAAAAATAAAAAAAAAAATAAGTCAAATAGTCCTTAAAATCACTTTTACTAGGGGTGGTAGATGGGAATAAATGTTAAACGCATTAATGCTTCTAGTTATTCCCATCCACCACCCCGGGTGGTAGAATTGGGGGTGGTGGATGGGAATAAACGGTTTCTGCTTCTATCGTGGTGAAGTCTTTGATCAATTTTATCAATTAAAATATTCTAAGGTAGTTTTACATACCCGAAATTTTTCTTTAAAGCAAAAATCTGTAATTGAAAAGGAGAAATTTATTCTGATTTTAAATGATCATCGTTGCCTCGTTTGTATTTGTTGCAAAATATTTGTCATCACTAGCTTGCTAGCCTCTCACTGCTCGATGTTAGTACCATTTTTTTGTAATAATCCTTTTAAAAACACTTTCTTTTTTTACACCTTCAACATTCAAAACGTGATTTCGCGACAGAGGGCAACGTTCGTGTCAGACTTGTCGGATAATTCTACATAAATATGTCATGACGTCATGACAATTGTGTGTTCTATAAAGCAAATTTGACAATTTTTTCACGACAAATTGTCACCTGTCACCTGTCGCTCAAAAAGTTTCATAAAACAGAAAAATGACGACTTTTCGCGACAATCCGACGTATTTGTGAATTTTTCAACATGACAATTATAACACCTGACAGTTTTAAAAAACAGAAAAAAATACAATTGACACATTGACATATGTTGACTTGTCGGATTGTCGCTTCATAAAACAGGGCCCTAGTGTCCCCGACACAGGCCTCGTTGCTTAGTGTGGCACTAGATGGCGCTGTGTGTAATGTCCAGTGATATTTCATGTACAATAGTGGTAAATAGGCGGACTTAATGCCACAAGGCATTCTCTACCAGTCAGCCTTTGGGTTAAATAGGAAAACATAGTGATAGGGTACAAAATAATGTATAATAAATTAACTTCTTGCTAACGAAAACGTGCTTGCTGCATGCATGTTGTATTTTTGTTTGCATGCTTCTTACAGGGAAATAAAATCCACATAAATGTTCATAATGAACTGTTTTATAATTATTAACGCTTTGATTGATTGATGTTCTGCCTTTTAGTGACTATCAAAATAAAATGTATACCAAAAGAAGATAATGATGGTTCTACTTTTAAATTCTTACAAATTTCATTAGAGCAATATTGTTTAAAAATGTGTTGTGTTGAGAGAAGTTCATTGCAAAAGCTTAGTATAATTATATTTTTATATTTTTTTACTTGTATTTGGATCAAAACATTAAATAATTTGAATCTAAGATTTATTTTATTATTGAAAACGGTTTTAAGTCTTTTGTATATATTGATTGTAATATTTATGACAAACGGGTTTAGGGCATATTGTAATTGGGGATTTAAATTTTGGCATGTGATATAAAGTTCGGGTAAGTTATCATTCGGACAATTAATGATGATTAGGACAAAAAAAATTATGGCACTTCAGATTATGGACAAAAAAGTTAGGTAACACGATAGAGAACCAAATCTGGTAACTCCATTGCTGCCGTCACTGTTTATACGTTTCGATATTGCAAATGATTGCGTTTAGATGTTCAGCTTTAGTAAAATATTATTTTCTTGTTTTTTACTTTGTGCAGCCTAAAAAAAGATATTACACGGAAAGAAAAGCCCCGTAATTGCTTCATAATTATAATGTGCATACCTACTTTCATTAATGAACGCTTCTGAAACGAAAAGAGCCCCATACGGCTCTCTGTCGGATCTTCTTTAATTTTGTTTTAATATTTGTACGCCGTTGTCAGCCAAACAGTGATCTCTTTACTTTATATTTATACCTACCTATGTTTAGCAAATAAAAACTTTGTCTTAGACTGTATTGTCTGCTTCGTTCTTTCAGCTGTAGCAGAACAATACGGAATGCTGTGTAGTACCTAGTAACATTAAATCAATCATTTTTATTTATATTTCAGATCCGCCTTGTGCCACCATATAAAAACGTATGTGTTTCATTATTTAAGTAAAAGTTCGGTTGCAATGATGCTTGCGAGAAACGCATCTTGGATGTAGAGACTGCGTTTTTCGCAAGCGTTGTTATTGCAACCGAATTTTTTCGTTATTATTTAGCGATCGAAAGTTTGCGACAGCATCGTTATCTATGTCGAGACCGCCGGCTCAGGCGGCAGAATGTGCAATGTTGAAAGCTGTGTTGAGGGCACTATTATTGTTAATGCACCTGATCAGTTAGAGAGAAATTAATCGTTGACTCCGAGAGCACACCTCACTGGCTCACTGCACAGACTGTACACTGTATCATAGTGTAAAGATTATGACTTAACGAATGTACTCGTGCAGAGTAACGGAGGGAAACTCGCGGCGACTTGAGAGACGCGGCCTGAGGCGCGCGGCGTGCTAGCACGCTGAGTTTACTTACTGAAACGTTAAGGGTAGTCGCGCACGTGTTTTCTAAGAGCGAATTAATTTTCGCCGTACTGTAATTATTTTCTGCTTTTCATACATGTACTTTTTGAAGCTCCGTCGCCGTATGTGATATTCACGAAATCTTAATAGCAAGGTACTTAATTAATACATTATATGTATTTCATACTTACATTTCAGAATACTGTACTTACACCGGAAAACCTGAGTGTTGATTACGAAATACTGGACAAGTACGTGAAGGTCACGATAAAGTTCCGCCCGCTGCTTGAGGAAAACTACAACCGCTACTACGCGTTCTATCATCATCCCGAAAACAAAAGCAAAATTTTACCGGTTTTCGTCAATCTCAGTAAGTACCCGCACAGCCAAAACTATTCATCTCACCAATATTTAATTTAATGGGTGCTTATCGGCGGCACCCTCACAACATTGTATATTTGTGATTTTATTAATTTGTTTTGACTTAGTGATGGTATATTTTTCTATTTATTAATATTCAAGTTATGTTTTTTGTTTAGTTAATTAATTTGAATTTTAACACATTCAGACATTAATTGTTATTAGTAAATGAAATGAAATGTCAGTTATAAATTTAATTCAATATTAGTTATAAATTTAATTCAATATTAGTTTATTCTAGTTATCTGCAATATTAGTTTTTAGTTATCTTGCTGCGCCCTAACAGGGTCATGTACTCACTAGTTTTTAAGCTTAGCATGTGAAATTGGTTGTGTACATTGTGCATTAATAAATAAATAACATTGTGTAAAAGTAACTTGTACCTAATTATAAGTAAACTGGCGAATTAGTTGTTTAACGTACAGTTAAACAAGTAATTCGCCAGTTTACGATTAGGTACAACTTAGGTACGGCCCCGCGTGCACCCAAAGATCCACTGAGGGCCTGAAGGTGTACAAATATCAAAATATGTTTGCCATGTCCTACGATCACTTACGATGTCAGAATGACTCTAGAACAATGCCTATTCTAGCGCTACACTGCAGCTCATTTAGGACAACTCTTGTAGTAGTAGAGAGCTAACTCCCAAAAAGAGTTAAATTCAAAACGTGTATTGCAAACTAAGTGTTAGTTATTACATACGTACTTGTGACCAAGCAGTCTTTTACAAACATAACAAAATCAGCTCTCATTGTTTAGCGTGCATCATACAGCGAATTATTTTAATGATATATCACTAGCACTCCGACCGTGACTTCGTCCGCGCAGATTGTATACTCCGTCCGTTTACTCAATTAGAATTTATCATTATTATCCTGAAGTGTAGTTATCAGGATAGGTGGCGGATGGAAACAACTGCTCGATCACAAGTTCCTTTTATTACTACTCAACTTAAACATACAATTCTTATTGCTAACTTAAATTACTCAGTTACTAGAATATTAGTGCTTTGTCTGCGTAACGTGACTTGGTACTCTACCGACGACTGTCTTAATGGGGATCAGCAAAGGCATGTCCTTACACCTCCCCTGAAAAGTATCGACTACACCTTAAAAGAAAGGTACAATAATAAGTCTATATAAAATATATATATATAATAAAATATAAAACATTTTTTTTTTTTTTTTACTAATAAACATTAGATATTAAAAATTACATTAACTTAAGTACATATTAATATTAAATATATTATTTTTTTATTTTATATAATAATAAACAACGTATACAATGCGATAACATCATTAGATTATTCAACAATGAAATAATTTTGTTAGATTTTTGTGGATAATGTATTCTTTATTGTTCTTGATTATTTTTACATTTGGTGGATTATCCACTATTACCTTGTATGGACCATTATAAATGTTATCTAACTTGGTACCAGTTTGATTTTTTACTAAAATTAAATCACCTGGTTTGTATATAATAAGCTGTGTACGTTTTGATCGAACAGACTTTTTCTTATTAATTTACTCTTTAATAAATTTTCTTTAGCATCTGCATGAGCTTTTTGGAGTCTATATTTTAATTCTTTAGGATAACTGTCAAAATTATACAATGGATCAACACCGAATTTTAAATTACTTGGCAAATTACACAGTTTTCCAAACACCAATTCGTATGGAGTGTATTTTGTCTCGGTATGTATCGTAGTATTAAATGAAAAACACCAAAAGGGAACCCAATCGCTCCAATTGTCTCTATTATTACTACATTGAATTCTGAGATAGGCTCCCAAATGTTTGTGTGTATTTTCAAGTGAGCCTAATGTTTCATGGTAGTAAGGAGTCGAATTTAATTTTTTAATTCCTAATAACTCGCATGATTCTTTTAATACGGACGACATAAACTCTGTTCCGTTATCGGTTATAATTTCTTGTGGGATACCATATCGTAAAACAAAATTATTGACGAATGTTTTTGACACTGTAATCGTGTCTTTTTGTTGTATTTTGTTATCTTTTGTTGTGTATGCTTCGACATACTTTGATAACTCGCACTGTACTGTTAAGATATACTTATTATTATAATTATCTAATTCTAAAGGGCCCATTAAGTCTAAACTAACCCTATCAAAAGCGGAACTAGGTGTTGACGTTATTACCATTGGTTCCTTAACGTTCTTATTAGTATATTTCTGTAACTGACAGCTCTTACATTTTTTTACATACTTTGCTACATCCGTAGACATGCCTGGCCAAAAATAACGTCTTTTAATGTTATTTAACATACGATTCACCCCCGCATGGCCACTGCTGGGTAATAGATGAAAATCGTTGAGTATAACTTTTTTATCGTCGTCATCATAAATTCTCGTAATGCCTCTAATTACTACAAAACGAGGTAAATTAAGTTGCAACCTTTTGCTTTCACTCAACAAAAGTTTTATGTTACTAACTTTTTTATTTTTAATAATTAACAACTCTGTTATGGCTAATCTTTCACAAAATTGATCTAGATCCCTCGCTAACACCTCTACGGTCGATAACGATCGGGAGTCTAAATATATCGCTGAATGCGATGGAACAAAAACACAAAGCTTTGCATTTGATAAAATGTTATCCTTATTCCTCAAAATTTTCTCCTCTAAGTCTGAAAAAACAAGCTCCACTATTTCGTCCGGCTTTTTGAGTATCTCCGCCGCGACTGGTTGATCAGACCTGTACGCTGAGGGTGTCTCTTTTTCGAGTCCATCATTACTACGTGTTAATGCTAGATTTTTACGTTGATTTCTTGTCAAAACATTAACGACGTGTTCCTGCATATCTCTTAAGTCCTTGCTCGTTACAGGAATTCGACTCAATGCGTCTGCAGCCACATTGGTTCGTCCTGGAACGTATTCTACCTCAAAATCATATTCTTCAAGATATAAGCGAAATTTTGTTAACCTACTAGAAGGTTCTTTTAAATTAAACAAATATACTAATGGTCTATGGTCGGTATATATTTTAAATTTCCTGCCATACAAATAAGGTCTAAAATGGTTTATCGCCCAAACGTTTGCAAGTAATTCTAATTCTATTACTGGATATCTTGTTTCGGCCGGTTTTAAATTACGACTAGCATATGCTACAACTTTGCCATTGCTATTAGACAATATGGCGCCTATTTTCGATGCGTCTGTTTGCAACTGAAATATATTATTTTCTGTAAAATCTGGATACTCTAAAATTGGAGGATTTATAAGTGATAATTTTAATTTTTCGAAAGCCGACTGACATTCCGGTGACCAAATGAACTTTGCACCTTTTTTACACAATACATTCATCGGATAAACAATATCTGCAAAACGAGGTATAAACCGTCTGTAATAGTTGGCAAACGCGACAAAACACTTGACGTCATCAGCGCATGCCGCCGGTGTCGGATACTTGTGTATCGTTTCAATTTTTGTTGGATCAGGAAAAATGCCCTCCGATGTTATTTTATGCCCTAAGTATATTATTTCATGTCTTAAAAAGTCACATTTAATAGGATTCAATTTTAAGTTCACTTCTCTTAAACGGTTTAATACGCTAATGAGGTTTTTATTATGATTTGATAACGACCTACCTATCACGACACAGTCATCTAAGTAAATAAAACACTTCTTATAGTTAAGACCGGCCATTGCTATGGTCATAAGTCTTGAAAATACACTAGGACTGGTTTTGAGACCCATAGGACAACGCTTCATTTGATATTGTTTACCAGCCGTAAAAGCTGTACATTTTCGCGAGTCTTGGTCCAAGGAAAGCTGATACATTTTATTTATGCTGAATGACGTATATTTTCTTGAGTTTTCACTAAGTGAAAGTTGGTAGTAACTTTGAGATAGATCTAATTTTGAAAAATAAATACTACCAGATAAAGAATCTAATATCTCTGTTATATTGGTTAATGGAAATTTGTCGTCTTGAATTTTGGTATTTAGATGGCGATAATCAATTACAAGCCTCCATTTTTTTTCATTTGTTTTATCAGCCTTTTTGGGCACTAGCAACACGGGACTTGACCACTCGGATGTGGTTTCTTCAATAATATCATTTTTTAACATATCTTGAATTTGTTTTTCTACTTCATTTTTAAGCGAATGTGGAATTCTGTATGGTTTAACGTAAACCGGAGTAACATTGTCTTTTAAAGTGATAGAGTGTTCTAATAAATTTGTGACTGATAACTTGTCTCCTGGCAAGTGAAATACGTCAGCGTATTTTGCACATATGTTCTCCATGCTTATTTGTTCTTCTTTATTCATGTAACTTAAATCAAGAAGGGAAAAAAGCGTTTAACGCGGTCCGCAGACTGATTCTCTTCTGTGAATTGACACACGTCAAATGTATTAAGAGAATAAACACATAAACTCGATAAATCAACATTAATCTCTTCTTCTTTCGTATTTAAAATTCTCACAGGTATGAAATTATTAACTGGTTTCGCGATTAACCCTGCTACAAATACTCCCGAGTCGATTTCCTTCGCTAACACAACAACATCTTCACGTAATCTACAAGGAATATGCTTAATCATTTCACACCGGGGTGGAATCACGTGACGAAACCTGTTATCAGATTCAAAAGCAATACCAATTGTCTCATTATAACTGGATAAGCTCATAGTCATCTTATTGTAGTCGATGACGGCCCCATACCGCTTCAAAAAATTATGGCCTATTATACCATCAGTAGGGCAGGGTAAATTCTTAAAAACGTAAAACTGTTGATTAAATACTATACCATTATAAACTAAATCTAAATATACGTAGCCCTCAGACACTAACTGTCCACCTATGCCTTTTATAATTATTTTATCGTTACATAGTTTACTTAACAAATACTCATTTAACCATTCATATTTTAAAGTGCATATAGTAGCACCGCTATCTACTAAAAATTTCGCGTGGTTACCCGAAATTACGTTAAGAGAAACTACATTACTTTTACTATAACTAAAAACATTATGATCATTCATTAGAGGAACGAAAAAACTCATTGCTCGTATTTGGTTCATTTATTGTAGGTTCTTGCGACTCTTGCGAAATAACCTGCACACGTGGGAGTTCACCGCTTCGTGGAAAATATTGCGCGTTGCCTGCAGGTGTGCGAGGAAATCCGAAACCTCGGCCCCGCGGTGTCCCACGGTTGCTTCCGCGCATCATCGCATCGCGCATGTACCTATTATTGTAATTAGACTGTGGAATATTTTGACCTTGCCTATCATTCGATGGGCTGTTTTGTCCAAAATTTTTATACCCCCTATTTATATACGTATTGCCTCGTCTATTGTAAGGCCGGTTTTGATTTGGAGGATTTCTAATGTTCATTATGTGATCTTCGCTTGGTGATAACGTATGCTCATCTATTGCTGTACGAATTGCTTCTGGCAATGACGTAAACTGCCGAGAAGCTATTATGGTGCTTAGCCGGGTATTACTCAACCCGTCAGAAAATCGTTTAATCGCTAATTTTTCATTAATTGGACGTAATATGTTAAACTTTGTGTCATCGCCATCCGCCTGTGCTATTGTTAAGTCAACAAATAGTTTTTCCAATTCATTGCCAAACTGCTCAATAGACCGACGCTCCTGTTTACTATTTAAAATTTGGGTTTGAATAGCCGCAGCTGATTTCTTTTGTATTAAATATGTACGCATATCTATGACCAAACTGTCTACAGTTGCATATCTAGGTTTTAATCGGAGTTTCGCACCTTCTGACAACCGAGTCTTTAAAACAAACTCTATTAGTAAATTTTTGGTGTTATCACTGATCATTGAACTGTATAATTGGATACCATCTATCAAACGTTTGGTGTCTTGTTCCTTATCAGTCATTATGGGCAAAAGTGCAATGGCTGTTTTTAAATCAAATGAATCTGCAGCCATTTTTGATGACGTTTCAGATGACTTTGAAGATATATTACTTAAGCTAATGATCTTATTATAACAAAGTTGTATACTATTTATGATAGAATTAATAGTGTTTATACTATCTGAACTTAGCTCTGATTTCTCAATTTTCGTCTGCACTTCGAGCAAAATAGACTCCAACTTACAATATTCTGTTTGAGCTAATAAAACTTTTTGGTCTGCTGTATCAGATGTCTGTCTCCGTACAGGACCGATTTTTATAAGATAATCCTTAATTTCTTTCAAATTGCTTGATATTGATAACAGCTCTTTTAATGGCATTTCAATATCTCATATTTACCTAGTGAGTTTTATATGTATATGTTACATAACTATCTCTTTTTAACTAAAACAATGAAACCTGATTCGACGTGGCGACTCGGTGGCGACGGGTACTGGATCCGCAATAATTTTCCCACGATGTCGATGGCTTCAGGTGGCAGTTTAGCTGGATGTGGTGCTGTTTTTGGGCCGGGCTATACCCTGGACTCCGTGGGCCGGGTTAATCCCTGGACTCCGCTGCTACTGGGCCGGGCTATACCCTGGACTCCTCGTTCTATACTGCTGATGTTGCTTGAGGTTGGGAAACAACACTGAAAGTACTGGCGTTGAGTTCTCTTCTTAAAAGTTTTACTGCGCTCTTTTGGCACTTTTTGGCGATAAAATAAAGTACTCCGATAAGTAAAACGATCAGTATTATTATCAAAAGTATTTTCTCAATACTGATCAGTTGTCCAAAGTTCTGACTGGTGCTGGCATTGGCTTCCCCGTTTGCATTTTGAGCTATTACTGTTTCTTCTTTTGAATATGTTTTTCCCATCTTCTTTCTTGATTTTGCTATTTTGCTTCTTTCTTGAATTTAGAATTTTTCTTTCTTGAGTTCGTCTTAATTTTTGGTTGTCATTTCTTCAAGTATTCTTTTAAGGCAGGGTCGCCATGAAGTGTAGTTATCAGGATAGGTGGCGGATGGAAACAACTGCTCGATCACAAGTTCCTTTTATTACTACTCAACTTAAACATTGTATGTTTAAGTTCTTCTTATTGCTAACTTAAATTACTCAGTTACTAGAATATTAGTGCTTTGTCTGCGTAACGTGACTTGGTACTCGACCGACGACTGTCTTAATGGGGATCAGCAAAGGCATGTCCTTACAATCCGACTGACCCAGAAGGAGGGAGGCATGTATGTATGTATGTCCGTTCTATAGTTAATTCGTAACTCCTAAACGGATGAACCGATTTGAATAAATTATATGTCATAAAACTGTGATGGACATAGTGTAATAAATGTGTTTTTTTTTCATTCATTTCATTCGACAGCTCTTGAAAAAAATGGTATCGAGGTTCCTGAAATACTTTGTTTGTATTTATTGTTTTACGTTAGTGTTTGTTGCGAAATATGTGACCTCTGCAAACGTCCAAGTGTGTGTACAGAACGGGGGCTGACGAAGCTGACTCCGAAGGTGCTGGACGCGATGCCGGGACAACAGCTCAACCTCACCAGCGTGGTGTATGCGTGCGAGCAGTGCGCACTTGAAGGCATCGTCCTGCGCGCCGCTGAGGGCTCCTTTCGGAACCTCGAGCTCGACAAGTACCACCTGCGCAAGACGCACGAGTACGTACACCCACATCCACACACCCGCACTAGCCGCTTACTGACCCACACCCACACCACGTCTCACAATTAATAAAATTTAGCTACTTGAAATCGAACTACCCCCCCCAATATTTCACTTTAGAAGTCATTCTAGCAGAATTTATTTTTCGAATCTCTCGATTTCTACACTGAGCGCATACATTTTATTATTTGGTCACATTAGCCCAAGATGAGGAACTAAATACCAGTAAAACAGAGTGTTGAAGAGACATTTTTCTTTAACCGTACGAGCCTAAGCCGAAGTGATGTTTTAGAAGGCTTTCTAGCAACGTTTACGTTTTATATAAGTTCAAATCGTAAACTTTTATAAAACGTTACATTTAGTTTAAGTTTTTGGTAGATATAATATCTAGGACCAAAAAGCTTTTTTGCAAAAAAATAAAACCGACTTCAAAAAACACAAAAAAGTGAAAAATAACTTTAGCTTCAGAAGTCGGTGACCTTTGTTTGATTCATTTAGTTTTTTTTGTCAGACCAAGAGATAAAACTGGTTACACCAAAAGAAGTATCTATAGAAATCAGAGATCACATCAGCCCGAAAAAATCCCCTGGTTATGACCTTATCACAGGGGAAATCCTAAAGAATTTGCCAAGCAAGCCCTGGTAAAACTTACTAAGATACTCAATGCTTCTTTTAGACTAAAGCATGTTCCAGACCTATGGAAGGTTGCAGAAGTGATGATGATCCCCAAATCGGGGAAACCACCTCAAGATGCATCATCATACAGGCCTATCTCCTTGCTGCCAGTGATGTCAAAGCTTTTTGAAAAACTACTTTTAAAACGACTGAAACCTATTATAGAAAATAGTAACATTATACCAGACTATCAATTTGGATTCAGAGAAAAACATTCAACAATAGATCAGGTGCATAAAATTACAACAGTAATTGAAGAAGCTCTTGAAGATAGAAAAGTATGTACTACTGTATTTTTAGATGTAGCCCAGGCTTTTGACAAAGTTTGGCACAAGGGATTGATTTATAAACTAAGAACTATGTTGCCAAAACAGTTCGCAGATATATTAGAATCATATATAACTGGTAGAGTCTTTAGAGTAAGGCAAGAAAATGCCTATTCTGAACTAAAAGAAATAAAAGTTGATGTACCACAAGGAAGTGTTCTAGGCCCGGTCCTGTACCTATTGTACACATGTGATATACCAGAACTAGAAAATGCAACTATTGCTACTTTTGCTGATGATACCGCAATAATGTCCACAGCATCTAGTCACAAGGAAGCTGAGGTAAAAGTACAAACAGCGATAAATCAATTCTATGATTGGACCAAAAAGTGGAAGATCAAGTTCAAAATCCATTCACATTGACTTCACTAACAAGAAACCAGAACACAACCCAGTGTACATAAACAACAAAATTGTACTGTACGAAAACACTGCCAAATATCTTGGTATGACCTTAGATGCAAAGCTTCGCTGGAAAGCCCATGTCAAAAAGAAACGAGAAGAATTAGAAATTCGTTACAGAAGCATGAACTGGCTACTAGGAAGGCATTCCGCTTTGTCAGTTCCTAACAAAATCCTGCTCTACAAATCAGTCCTTATGCCAGTATGGACTTATGGTATACAACTATGGGGTTGCACCAAAGAAAGCAATATAGAAATTATACAAAAGTTCCAGAACAAAGTACTCAAGAATATCGTGAATGCGCTTTGGTATATAAGAATTGACGACATCCATCGGGACCTGAATATAGAGTTCGTAAACAGTATAATCCAAAAATATGCAGGAGCTCATGAACATCGGCTTCATCATCATGTTAATGTCGAGGCCATCCAGCTCCTCGATAACACGGACATAGTGAGAAGGCTCAAAAGGACTAAACAAAATGGACACAAGAACAAAGTGACTTCGCCTTAATAGACGCTAAGTAAACGCAATGGACGTGCTCTTAGATATAATTATATTTTTAGCAAATTAAGTTAGATTAAAATTGCTTATTAGGCTAGATTGTAATATAAAAAATTATAAAAAAAAAAACTTTTTTGTGTTTTTTGAAATCGGTTTTATTTTTTTGCAAAAAAGTTTTTTTATTTTTCCATTTTTAGTTGTAATATCCTATACAAATATTTTTTATGCGTTTATTTTACAGTGTTAACAATACATGTCATGGTAATAGGCTTATCCCCAATAAATGGAACTTAACATACCTAAACTGTCGAAATTTGGGTGTATTGTACACATCTGCGTACCCCTCAGAGCATACAGGCGTGATGTTACGTCATGATGTTGTATAAACAATAAACATCCAAATGATTTCAGCAATCACGAACGATTTACTATCCAGTTTTGAAGAGTTCCATTGTATATCTCCGAAGATCAGCATCAGATCATCACCAAATTTAAAGGCAACCATTTCAAGAGTATACTCTTTCAAATAAAAAAAGAACTTTGAGAATCGCTCCACAAATGGAGGAGAAATCGGTGAACATACTTGAAATTATACCACACAACTGAAGTAAAAATGTTCGTAAAATGAAAACTATGTTAATTTTTTATGGGACCAAATGGCAACTATTCCACATCAAACTAAAGATGAATCACGTAACGGTAAATCGGATCATAAATGTCGGCGTAATCGGTGTACATACATTAAAAAAAAAAAAAACAATCGAATTGAGAACCTCCTCCTTTTGGAAGTCGGTTAAAAAAGCTAGGGATACCTCTCAGGCGCCGCGCGCAATAACGGTAAACTCCCTCCCGCCCATCCGTCGCAGCCGCAGTTACGTCATCGCATGAGTCATCTGACACCACTCAGTAAAACACTTATCGCTCGAGTTCTAAGAAATCTTATCTCATGCCGTAAACATTGTTGGAATCGTTAATTAACAGACTGTGTTTTATTATATAAACAGCACTTGTAAAACCACTTCAGTATTATAAACAAAGGATATGAGATAGATGACATATGAGAATTTGCCACGCTAAGACCTGTGGCCGTATCTTATTTTTTTTTGGTAAAACTACTGATTCAATTTACACGAAACTTTAGAACCAATGTAACAAATACACAAGTAACCTAATACATGTGAAAAAAATTGCAAACGGTTTAGAGCTATGTTATTTTTGAAATATGTTTAAATTAAGCCTTTTGAGTTGTTCCGTATTCGGTACAGCGGGGCTCAAGGCATGTTCGTTATTTGTACCGAATTAGGATCCTTCGGGCCTGAGAGGAACTGCTCCAATTTGAATTGAATTTGTACCTATTTATTTTTTTATTACAGTTTGAATTAAAAAAATATATATATTATACATAATGACATTATTTACTTTTTCAAGAACATTATAATATACTATTTAGATTTAGTTGAGATTATAGACACTTGAAGTACTGAGTCTGTGAGTACCTACACCTGAACTCTTGTGCAGGCAAAAGGTGATCGAATTCGAGTTCGGCACGATGAAGACGAGCGACTTTGGTGACTACTTCCTCATCATACGGAACGACGACGGCTTAGAGGAGCGGATCAAAGCTATCACTATCAAAGGTAAGTTAATTATTATTTTTCAAAACGGTCCAACCCACAATCTTTCAATCTGGCGAAAATTTCCAATCAAAAATGTTGGTACCAACTTACTAAATGTTGGTACCAACTTACTTTTTATGTTCCAATATTATTCCCCAATGTTCCAATCCTTTGTAATATTCGGCCAAAATACCCTAACCCACAATTTTACTATGTTCTAACGCACAATTTTGAAGGGCATACAATTAACGAACCACCAGACTTAGCAAAATGTAACGGCAAGAAAATCACTTTTGATTGCCAAAATTAATCCCAATTTTATCGTGAAATTAGAAACAAAATATTTGATTTTTTAGTCAATGACCACCAGAAATTGAACAGGGGGTCTAAAATGGCCGCTTTAGCAGAATCGTTTTGTGAATCACGTTAAAAATTTAAAATTGTTAAAATGGACTTTATTGTTATTACCATAAAGTCCATTTTAAGAATTTAAATTTTTTAACGTGATCCATGCTAAGATTCTGCGTAGGATCTGCTATAGCGGCCATTTTAGACCCGCTGTTATGCTCTTGCATTCGAGTCGAGACGGTGCCCCGTTTCGCGGGGCTCCTATGTCTAAATGGTTTATAAAAAATAACCACGGCCTAGGCAAAACTAGTTTGTCATCAACCACCTCATTAAAATTTGGTGCTCAATTTACTAAATCTGGTGATCAATTGATATTTTAGGTGTTAAGTGTATGTTAGTAGACACAAAGTTATTTTTGGTGGTCATTATATTTTCCCCTATTTTGAAGATACGCGCCGTAGTGAGTGAGCTGCATTATTATCTTTGTTCAAGAAAAAAATAACCAATCAAGTAAATAAACATCATCAATACCATCTTCCTGCGCTTGTGCAATGTTATTTGGGGTCGGCGTAACACGTTTTTCGTTACGTTTCGTTCCATTCTCCCCTGTCATTGCTCACTCTGTATGTAGGCATGAGATAATTACCTACCGCTTCGCGCATATTGAATATGCAAGCTCTCTAGGGCTGTCGCGCTCCAGCCGTGCGTAACTGCGTACGTATGCCGCGTTAATTTTTCGCGCTCTTTAGACCTTGCGTCGCGTACCTACCTACTCGTACTTCGTGTTTGTTAACTGACTGTTTTTTTGATCATTAATCATTACTAGTGAAAATTACAAGCCCGATAAACTGTTGCTGTTAATAAATGTAGAAAAATATTGTCTTTTTAATATAAATTTCACTGCTCCATGTTCATGCTTCCCATCAGAGTTTATTTTAAAATTACCTATTTGTTAGATTTCGCATTAATTTATGTTGCTATTAAAAATAATTCATCGTAATTTTAGAGAAGGCAAGATATATTATGAGACATTATTAGAGAGTAAAACAATTGTAATTATAAAAGTTTTAATTAACATTTAAATAATAATACATTAAAATACAAAAATGTTGGAGTATTTTATTTTGAGTACTTGAGGCAACCCTACCGACTGACCATTAAGCAGTAAGACGCCGAATAAAATACGCTAACGCGTGGCGTCAAGGCACAATTTAGATCGAGCGGGCCCAGTTTAGGTATTTATAATGTCGGCTTTCTCCAAGATCAAAGGAGTACAACTTCTGTACGCTAGTACTATTATCTATTCTGTGGTCTAGCTCTCCCTCTCCATCCATCTGGTAACATTTATATTCATCACTCTTTGAGTCACATGCGTTCTATATCTCCTAATCACATGTTCAAGTAAATAATCGTTTATTGTTATTGTAGCACCAGGTAAGTCAGGCTGAAGTGTTTAAAGCATTATAATAATTCAATTATTTATTCGAGTAACACAACTCATAGTGTTAGTAACAATTTCACTTATAACTACGTTAGTAAACTTTAAAATTATATACAAATCATTAAATTAACCTAAAATTAAAAAGGGGAACTTTGTTACTATGCTACAGGTCCAGCAGAAATTTTGCAGCACCGGTTACCGATCGCGATTATTGATAGTCACCTGGTAGTAATATTGGGACCTTCCCAAGAAAACTCACAGTAAAGATACAGGCGCAGCCTAGTTTGAGGACCTCTGTTTTCTAACAATTTATGTATAACTAGCTGTTGCCCGCGGCTTCACCCACGTGCAGTTCGGTAACTGTCCCACTGAATCTTACTAAAGGGATAAATAGTGTCCTACATGTTAATCCAGGTTATAAACTATCTATGTGCCAAATTTCACAATCAACACAATTTATTATTATCATAACAATCACGTCACGATCGTGATGATCACAACCACCATCATTATCACAATCACCATCACTATCACAACCACCATCATTATCACAATCACCATCACAATCACTATCACTATCACTATCACTATCACCATCACTATCACCATCACTATCACCATCACTATCACCATCACTATCACAAGCACCATCATTATCACAATCATTATCAGAATCACCATCACAATCACCATTACAATCACCATAACTGCCACCATCACCATCACCATTACAATCACCATCATAATCACCATCACAATCACCGTCACCATCACCATCACAATTACCATCAAAATCACTATCACAATCACCATCATCGTTATTACAATAATTATCATCGTAATCACAATAATTATCGCAATCACCATCACTATGACAATCACCATCACTATCACAATCAAAATCACCATCACTATCACAATCAAAATCACCATCACAATCACCATCACAATTACTATCACAATCACTATCATCATTATCACAATCATTATCATCGTAATCACAATCATTATCATCGTAATCACAATCATCATCATCACAATCTCCATCCTCGTAATTACAATCATTATCATCGTAATCTCAATCATTATCATCTTAATCACAATCATCACGATCATGATCGCCATCACTATCACAACGACAATCATTATCACAATCACAATCACAATCACCATCACCATCACCATCACCATCACCATCGCAATCACCATCACAATCATAATCACTATCACAATCACTAACCTCGTAATCACAATCATCTTCATCATTATCACAATCACCATCACTGTCACAATCACCATCACTGTCATAATCACAATCACCATCGCTATCACCATCACAATCACCGTTACTATCACAATCACCATCAAAATCACTATCACAATCACCATCATCGTTATCACAATAATTATCATCGTAATCACAATCATTATCATCTTAATCACAATTATCATCATCACAATCTCCATCCTCGTTATCACAACCATCGCTATCACCATCACAATCACCGTCACTATCACAATCACAAACATTATCACAATCACAATCACAATCACCATCACCATCACAATCACCACCACAATCACTATCACAATCACTAACCTCGTAATCACAATCATTATCATCGTAATCACAATCATCTTCATCATTATCACAATCACCATCACTGTCACAATCACCATCACTGTCATAATCACAATCACCATCACTATCACCATCACAATCACCGTTACTATCACATTACCGTCACCATCAAAATCACTATCACAATCACCATCATCGTTATCACAATCATTATCATCGTAATCACAATCATTATCATCTTAATCACAATTATCATCATCACAATCTCCATCCTCGTTATCACAACCATCGCTATCATCATCACAATCATCGTCACTATCACAATCACCATCACTGTCACAATCACCATCATAATCATAATCACTATCACAATCACTATCATCGTAATCAAAATCATCATCACAATCATCATCATCATCATCACAATAAATTAACAATAACCCTGTATAGAAGTTGAATCCGCCATGTTCTGGATCTTAAAATAAATGCCATATTCGTAATCAGCACCCCTGATAATCTCGGAATCGACACCTATATTGATTGTTAGAAATTTCAACCCCATCGCACCCCAACGGGGGATGATGGTATTTCAGGTCCGCCACATTAAATCTTAGTATCGTTGTTTTTGTAATACACCCGACCCGATACACCGTACAAACAATAGCCATGTTGATTTTCAGACTTTGTCACCCCATTTCCCCCTTTAGGGGTTGAATTCTGAAAAAAACCTGAAACACAAATGTTAAGTCATTTATCGATAGGAGTACTCCTGTTAAGTTTCGAATAAAGTAGTCTAACTAATCTTATTTCCCATGTAATCTTTGGACCCCCTTTTCAACCCCTTAGGGGGTGAATTTTGAAAAATCCGTTCTCATTGTACCCCAAGAGCACCTAAGGAACCAATGTGCTAAATTTGGAATCTCTAGACTCAGCGGTTTGGGCTGTGCATTGATTTTTATACTTTGCAACCCCGTTTGCTCTTAGGGTTTGAATTCTGAAAAAACCTGAAACCTGTTTCTACTCATTTATCAATAGGAGCACTTCTGCGAAGTTTCGAATAAAATAGTCTAACTAATCTTGTTTCCCCATACAAACTTTGGAGCCCCGTTTAACCCCCTTAGGGGGTGAATTTTGAAAAATCCTTTCTTAGTGCACCCCTAGACTACATAAGAAACCTACTTGCCAAATTTGGAATCTGTAGACCCAGCGGATTGGGCTGTGCGTTGATAGATGAGTCAGTCAGTCAGTCAGTCAGTTTCTTCTTTTATATATTTAGATTTAACTTGTTGGATTTTGTCATAGCGCTCAAAATTTATCAAAAAATTGTTACAAACATTTTCTTAACCTAACTTGGTTAAGGAAATGTTTGTAACAATGGTTTGATAAATTTTCACACCACCTGCTCGACAATGTCAAATTATACCGGAATATTTTTTAACCAGTGCGGAAAAAAATCCATTATTAGTTCAAAAACTTTTTGTTATTTTTTTATCCGACTTTAAATCAGCAGAATATGGACACTATATCTAGTTGTAATATCTATGGGTGCGAGTGCGGGGTGGGGCGCACGCGGCGGTGATGCAGCCCCTCGGGCGGCAGAGGGGTGCCAGAGGTCCTACTCTCTAACGTTTCGTCCGTATATCGGATCTATCTTTCTCTCTCGCGCGCGTCTATGGATGAGTGCGAGTGAGAGAATCGAGTAGGGCCCCAGGCACGGGCGGGACGGGCGCCCGACACCGACAGGCCGACACCGACAGTCTATGCGCTGTCGTGACGTCGTGTTCAAACGCTTTCCCGCGCAACGCCCGCGGGCCTTACGTGTGTCGTACTCGTACGTAACTACGTACCTACAGGTCACAATGGTGCCGATTCCCTTGTTTACAAACTAAACCAAATTTAAGTTTTTAGTCTTTTTCTTTCTAGATTTCATTAAGAAAAAGACAGAAGAGAATGTTCTGTCAAATTAATCAGCGCCATACAAGTTTTAGACGCGATTAAAAAGTTGACTACTAAAATTACATCAAATTACGTCAGGTGCTGACTAATTTGACAGGATTAAACTAATATTTATCTTCTGTCCTTTTCATAATGAAATGGAAAGAAAAAGATGCATTCAACTAAAATTTAGTTTAGTTTGTGAACAAGGGAATCGGCACCGCTGTCGGGCTTCAGTAACCGCGAGTTTTATGAGATGGTACGGGTGTATTTATTAAGTGGTGAAGGTGAGCAGCTCACAGAATGTATGCAAGGGAGAACGCTAACGCTAGAATCCTTCGTTTTGCTCGGGATTAATACAATCAATACGGCGCCCGCTACATAAGACTAGTGTCGTCATCCTCTTCTTTATGCCCTTAGCACATAATCTGCTATTATTCATAATCTACGTGATAGCATCGATCGTACACGACTCAACAAATTCCATTTCGTTACAACTAATAGATTTGCGTTTATTTTACAGAAGCAGATAATTACCGTTGGTTTTAATGACTTATTATGTGTTCGTAATATTGAAATCAACAAGATGGATAACTTTAAAAAACAACTTGAACTTCTTACGGTAACCAGAGAGCTGGTCTATTATTTGGCCTAAGAATCAGCATTGCGATCAAACGTGGCAATGCTGCCTGCCTTTGGGCACTATTCCCGCTGACAGCAATGCGGAATTTTTTGATGCCTTTTATTTTTTTCTCCTTTCTTACATGGACATAACATATTATCATTATTTGAAGTTTTTCACTAATTTGTAAATTTTGTATAATGTATTTAAATAAATTTTACATCGGAATAAAAACAACTAAATTATGTATTTTTTGTAGATCTAAACTCTTGTAAGTATTAAATATCGTAGACATAAGAAAATGTGGGTACGACGTCCCATTTGGAAACTTTCCCATTTCGCCAACTAAACAAAATACCATTTCAAAAGTCCCGTTTCGTAACTACATATTTTGATCTTCATACATTTCATACAAGTCTCGTTTCGTCAACTTTTGAGTACATATTCATTCTCGTTTGGTAAACTTTTTGTTCGGTAAGTACAGTTAGTACTCTGAAGAACTACTAAAAAAAACCACAATTACTATTGGGTAAACTCTTATTTATTTCTAACTTACTGTGGATACTCAAACAAGGTACCTACACAAATAAACTTTTCTGCTATGAGAAAAAAAAACAGTAATAAGACTTATAACAAAGATCTTAGTAAATTCTTATTGCATTGAAGACGACGCGGCGGGACAAACATCTTCACGATTCTGTTCTCTTAGTACTTATTGTTGGGTATTCACGAAAAATACAATTTCAGCGACACCGACATCTTCTTGATGCTGTTTTCTGTGTGTCTGTTTACTGTAATATTTATTGTAGATGGTCGGACAAAGTCAAAGTCAAAATTATTTATTTGCAGTAAATGTGGTACAAAAGGTGGAAAAAAAGTGGAAAAAAACATGTACCTACCTACTGCGATGACACATTTCACCATAAAAATAGCATTTGTTTTTGGGACCAACATCTTCACGATTCTGTTCTCCTAGTACTTTCTGTTCAAATTCTAAATTGAGTTCTTTCGTAACAAACCTTAATGTGCCAGAGTGAAACAGAAAATAGCAACATTAACAAGTAACGAGGTTTTCTTGTAACTTTGGGAGCTGACTGTACTGTACAAAAAAAGTTGAAAATGGTTGACGAAACGGGATACAATGTATGAAGAAATAGTTACGAATTATGACATTTTTTTCATTTGTTTTGGACGTCTTTTGTTTAGTTTTCGAAATGGGAAAGTGGACGTAGGTACCCAAAAATGTTGGTAATTAAAAAAAAAAAATCAGCTGTTTGACCGTGTAGGTATTGCTCTTTTGTAGGAAACAGCTGATTAAAAAAAATACCGACAGTACTACGTAAGAGTGTTTGGTATGTTGTACTGAATACGTTGTAACGTAAGTTGATTGTTCGACGAGTTGCCCGCGGGTGGTAACGCTCTGCCGCTCCCCGCAGTGATCAACCTGGAGTCCATCCGAAGGGCGGCGACGGTGGGTAAGCCGGTGAACTTGAACACGACGTACACATGCGTCCATACCAACTGCGAGCTGGTGGACGTGCTGTGCCACGGCAAGAGCGTGCTGGCGTCCGGCGGCGTGGAGCACAACGCCAACACCAAGCGCATCAGCCTCAACTTCCCGAGGTGAGCGCACCCTCACTCCTCACTTCGCACACGTCCACAGTCCAGACCCATGGCAGCGGGGGCTTACTGAGAACATGTTCTATAGAGACAACGAATAATAGCACGCAGCTGAAATACCAAAAGGGAAATAAAATTTTTATATTTAGCACCGAATCGCGTGCAAGGATCACATTCCATTTTATTGAAAAACCCAATAATACTTTGCCCAACCTAGGAATCGATCCAACACCTCATGCTTAGCAGTCGCGGTTGCTACCACTAGACCAACGAGGCACTTAAGCAAAGGGTGTAACGGGTACACCTCTTTTTTTATTTTAAAACTGTTGTAAACATACGTTTTGGGTGTGCATAAAAGTTCTTTTTAGCTTTTTTACCGAGAGTTTTTAGATGATCTATGAAAATTCCCATATTAGACCAAACCAAGGTAGCACACGGACTGCTTTCTGTTCACGGGTTTAATACTAAGCCATGATTTAAGATTACCTTTTAAAATTAGTTAATAAGTTTTTTGCGGAGCAACGGTCAGACGGTTTCGTTCGCCCCACTGAGATATTAATCGTAGGGAAGTGTCAGCTCCGGGGTTGCGGGACTATTCGAAAGAGATACCGTGGCCCCGGAACACAAAGGGCGATGAAGGAACATGGATGGGTTTTAGTCAGTAAAAGTCTGACACTCCCTCCTGCTCCGCCCAGAGCGGGAGGGGTTATTTGATGATTTCCCATCCGAAAAAAAAAAAAAAAAAAAAAAAAAAAAAAAAGGGAAGTGTCAGCTAAATTCTCGAGTCCAGCTCGAGTACTCGACTGAATGAGCAGCAGGCCGTCGTCCGCGTAACCGGTTAGTGAACAGCCGCATGGAAGTGGAATCGCATGAAAATCGTCGAAACCTAAATTCCATACATGACATACGGAGTGGTAACCGAGCCCTGAGGACATCCCATGGTAAGGAACTTTGACATAGAATGATGTCCAAGTTTAAGTTGCGGAACCATTTAAAAAGTATGGATAAACAAGATTATTTATGTTTTCATAGCAACCACAATATTTAGCATCGGCGGCATCAGACCTAATATAACTTGGCATACTTTTGTTACTTCTAATTATATTTTCGCATAACATTATTTGCGCATAAAAGCTTACAAATAATTTTTTTAAGCATCATTTTATCTAATCATAATAATGATTTAGCATAACATTCTTAGGCATAAATTTATTTACGCATAATGATATTAAACAATCATATTTTTTATGGACATAACAAAGAAGCATAATAATTAACTCCTAATATGTTAGACATACCCTAGTTGGATATACCAATTTATTTTGATGGTCGATTTAAAAAAAACCCTATATCCTGAAGCAGGTAATACATAATATATTTGTTTTGAACATAGTTGATTGTGAACATAATATGTGAGTTTATTCCCTGTAAGAAGCATGCAAACAAGCATACACCATGCATGCAGCAAGCATGCCGCATGCAAAACAAGCATACATCATGCATGCAGCAAGTATGCGTGCAGCAAGCATGCAGCATGCAAGCAAGCATGCAGCAAGCAAGCATGTATTATGCAACATGCAGCAGGCATGGTTTCTGTCAGATGTGTTTTACGCTCACCACTTACGCATACACACGCAGCTTCTTTCCTGCTCCTCAGCTTGCGGGCTGCGTCGCCCCTCCGCGCATACGCGGGCTTAGATTACACTCTAGGTGGTAAGGCAGACAAGACTACGTGGAGTCGGTTTTGCAGCGATTCGTTTTTGTTACTAACTTTTGTAGCACAAATTAATACATTTTGAATTCAAAATAAATACGTAAAAATAACTCAAATTTGATTCCGGTATTTATATTAATTGTATACGTATGCCTAAATACTATTATGCCAACATAAACACTATGCCAAAAAAAAATTGCCAAAGTATTATTATGGTAAAACAAATTATGCCAAAGTATATTAGGAAAAAGAACATTATGCAAAAAGAAGGGATTCCGGCTACCTTACGTTATCAAAAGTCCCGGTAATATCTAAAAATATTCCAACTACGTACTTGTGTTCGTAGTTGAGTTATTAACAATTTTTCTGACTAAGTGCCGCGTCTACGGTAGATTTTCCCACGGTAAAACCGAATTGGTTGAACTGTTATAAAACTGGCCCGTCCGGCTGGCAAACGTGAAACGATAAGGCGCTCCAGGAGTTTTCCCAAAGATGGTAGTGTGGTTATGGGTCTGTACGACTTACACGCTTCTATTATATATATAGATACAACAGTGTGGTCCCTGGTAAGAAATCTCAAGTACTCCATCCCTCAAGGCAGCGTTCTGGGCTGCATACTATTTCTAATAAATATCAATGACCTCCCAAAAATACTAAATAAATAAACTACATTACCAGTACTGTTCTCCGATGATATCTCCAAGTCCAGTCCATACTTGTGAAATGTGACAAAAGTTCTGACCTAAATGCAATCTTACAAAATACTCTCCAGACGGTAACACTTTGGTTACAAGATCACAATTTAGAAACAAACTGTAAAAAAACCAAAATGATAAAATTTAGATCGTACAAAGCCTCCTCTAAGTAATAATGTAGTCCCACAGCCCCGGCAAGCATCGGCCCCTTCCTGTTTTGCTTTGAGGTGCGCGTGGAACACAAACGCGCCGTCGACACGGCCTGTCGTCAGAAGACGTTCCGCCACCTCCTTCGCTAGCATGACTGATTCGCAGAAGGAGGTGACAGCTTCCCAGTCCGTCTCGCTCCGGACCATGTATTGAACCAGGGCCGGACGCGATAGGTCGCCGCCGTCAATCGCCGCTACGAAGACACGGTGGTACTCCGCCCAAGCGGAGAAACTTCCACACTGTGCTCCACCGTGTCCTCCGGTCGATTCTCGCAGTGGAAACACCATCACCACCAGATCGTACGGTAACCACGGACTAGCCTTACGGCTACCACCTTTTGGGACGCGTTCAGATAATGGGCGGCTCGCCGCCTCAAGGAACGCACCTACACCGGGGCCCCGCAAAGGGCCATAGATCGCACCATCCCTGCGTAGAGCCTCCGGCAGGAGGCTTTTGGAACCCCAGGTTGGGCAAGAGCCACTTGCAGGCAACCCCAGCCCGTTTCAGTTTTGAAGCCAAACGTCGGAAGTGTTCCACGAAGTTCCACCGGCTGTCGAGGTCGAGTCCTAGGTACTTCATCGTCGACTCGACGCCGAAGGAAACACCTACCGTCAGTAGGGATCCCGACGGTGGCGCATTCCAAGGCCCATGAGAGCACATGGCCTCCACCATATCATAAGCTCTCGCTGCCTGTCGGCACACCTGTCATGCTACTTCGAAATTTACTACCACTGAAACTACCTAAGTAATGAGAATCAGTGTTTGTGCCGCATATTACCGTTGACTCCCTATGATCTGCCGTTTGATTTTAAGCGACTTCTGTTTCCTCTGAAAGCTTGCTTTGCCAGGTCATTAACTAAGTCACAAGGCCAAACTCTGAAATTCGCGGGAATCGACTTGCGGTCTGGTTATTTAAGCTCCATCCACTAAAATGGTTAAGAGTGTTGTTTATAAAGAAATATTGTCATGACACTTTACATTTGTGCAAAATTTCATGCTTCTAGACCCAGCAGTTTCAGTTTTGCGTTGATTGATTAGTCAGTGAATCAAACAGTCAGCCATGATCTTGAGTGATTGGTTGTATCCTTTACGATGTCTGATGTTGGCTACCACGGGGAAAAAGTCGCGGACAACAGCTAGTCTTGATATAAATATTCATAACACGACCAGCCAACACAACGGCAAAAACCTCAACCCCTGTCATACAGGTTGTCCTAGTTCAGGGGTTGAGACCACATTGATGTAATGTTTATTAAAGTTATAGAAAATATTCAATTTCTTTATTTATATTTAACTTTACAGCTTCGAAGACCAACATGCTTGCGTCTACTTGGCGAAATTTAAAATAGGAGACGATCTCTACAGGAAAAATGTTGCTATTGTTGAAAGTAAGTTTTAATTCCAAGAGATTTTATTGATCATCTATTTCAAACTGTAGGTTCACAGAATACTGAACATGAAATACAATTACCTACATGTAATAGGCATGACGACACTATCAAAAATTGCAAATCTATTTAGGCCGTCAGTTAGAGTATTAGAAAATAATGGACTCGTATTTTAGTTTTTGTAAATCAATGAATATTGAC
This sequence comes from Xestia xanthographa, assembly GCA_905147715.2. Taxonomy (NCBI): domain Eukaryota; kingdom Metazoa; phylum Arthropoda; class Insecta; order Lepidoptera; family Noctuidae; genus Xestia; species Xestia xanthographa. Next base: position 4,682,616 of record LR990660.1, on the reverse strand, counting down.
AAAGATAAAACGCATTGAATTATACCACGGGCGTGACGAATTAAAAGCATCGTATCTTCGTCAATTTTGGTTTACGTAACAAAAGAAAAAAATAAAAGGGTCAAATATTTTTTGAAAATCTAACTGATGGACTTATAAGATTTTTTCAGTCAACAAGCCTCTTGTTATTGTCAATGCTTTGACTAGAGCGCCCTATAAATATGTATAAAATAACGTAGTTACCACCATTACCACTCGTTTTTTGTAATTCACAGAGAAAGAATCCAAATGAAATTCATGTGCAATTTACTTTTAATTCCAGACGATTGTAAGTTGTATTATTGATTTCTCTGTTACAATGGCTATTCTTCCATCCAGCAAAATGTGAAAGAATTGGACCCCTGCGGAACAGGTGATCTTATAATTTCATGTCCACTTGTCTGTTCGGATGTTTTGTTGACATTTTGTAATAAAAATATATTAAAAAAATTACTCAGCGCACCGCTAGACAAATGAAGTGAAACTTAGAAAAAAAACATCCACCTCATACATGTAATAATAAAAATAAATAGCACAGTGGACATTAACATTCAAATCACAAAGCATGATGTATTTCTGCATTGTTGATGTGAATCCAAATTTGCAACTTCGAAAAAATTGTAAGTGCTCGCTGCGCAACACGCGATAAACTGCAAAGCTTCAGGACTTTTTTCACTTTTTGCTCTAATACTCAAAAACTATGCATTTTTAACAAATAACATTCAGTATTTGTATAAAGTTAACTTGCAACAATTTAAGCCCAACCGTAGCTCTATAAATAGGAACCAAGCTACGGCCCTTCAAATATGGCATTTTTTCCCCAAAATTGATTGATAGAGCATTGATTTCCTTGTGCGAAGGAAATCACTGAGAAGTTTCTCCAGCTTCAACAGAAACTTCCCAAGTCACTCAGAAATGAGATGCATAACATTGAACCAGAATCAATGACAATATTGATTCTGTTTATGAATTTTTGCAGGGCTATTACGTATCTCTGTTGACAGCTCGAAATGATAATAACTGGGCTCAGTGTCCATCAATTAACTGTCAAAAGGCTAGTTTCGTATTATGTATGACCAGTCGCGATCAAATATGACGTCATTGATTGTCATCGTGGCTGATAGTCAACGTAACTCATTTTGACAGACGCTTTCGATTTAATCAATGTGAGGAGGCCTTACGCTGATGTTTTAATAAAAAATATTATTTTCTCAGCGCCACGTAAGTATTTTTTTTTCCGTTGGGTTATCCGTCACGTCTTTTCTCTCAAGACAAAAGCCAGTATAAAATAATTAATGATTCATGTGTAGTGGAATAAAATATATACGTATGAGCTATTCCAATTTTGACCGTGTGTAGTGTATTGCACTTCCTTATGAAACAGCAACACGTAGTTGCAGTTTATGCATCGATGTTCACCCACCCTGTATTCAGTGACACCGGTACGGACAGGTTGCGGACAGGTTGCGGACTGGCTAAGGACACCGGACTCTGATAGATACGTCAGTACCTACGCACATTATCTGTCACAGTCCGGTGTCCAGAGTTTGGTTCGTAATCTGTCTACAACGGTTTGATTGAACCATTAAGCAAAACGACATACCGACATGAACGACATTAATTACCTAAGTCGTGGATTCGAACCCAGACAGGCACATTACTTTGTGTAATTTATTTCGTCACCACTGCTCTCAAAACGGTGAAGGAAAACATCGTGAGGAAACCGGCATGTCCTAGAACCAAAAAATTCGAAGACATGTCGTCGTATCCTACGAATAGGGGCGTAACTGCATAATAGCTACTTTTCAGGAGACACTTTTTTGTGTTTAATATGTATTGGTGGTTTAATATAATGTGTATTGGTATTTTATGGTTTGGTTAGCATTATTTTCAATAAATTATCTTTATAGTTTATACGCATTTTGTCCCTTAAATCCTAGAAGACGTAGAAGAAAGACACAAACGTAATTAGGGCTTCGTCTCTACTATACATACGCAATTTAGTCATTCCATAGAAAACGGCCACAATCACCATGAGGGTTTTTTTCTATGTACCCTATATTGGAAATGATTATGTAATTAAAATGACTTAAAAGTTTTTTATTTAAAAATTAGTTTACGCTCGCTGCAACTAACAATCTCCGCGTTCCGCCGAATACTAGCCGAGCGGCGCTAAGACGAACGCGCCGCGTCCCCGCACCCCCACTACTCGCGTAGAACGAAGGCGCGACGGCGGTTGTGGCTTTTTTCTTCGTTGAAAACGTAGTGCTTAAAATTGTGGCTTTTTAGAAAACCTAATTATTTGATAACCTGTGCGGTTTTTAATTGTTTTGTTAAACTGGTTATCTGTGGTATGACGAGCAGAATTGAATTATGCAATAAAAAAAGAAAGCCCTTATGTTCGTTAGGGCACTATTCGTAGGATACGACGATGTGACATCTACCAATCCGCACTGGGCCCGCGTGGTGGATTATTGCCCATTCCCTGTCATAGAAAGGAGGCCTATTGTCTTGTATGAAACGTTGCACTTGTACCGACAGCACCCAGTCGGCTGTTGCGAGCAGATTATCTACCGAGACGGACCTACCGAGAGTGTGATGTGACGTTGGTGTGTTCCAGAGGTGGAGCTGGTGTCATTCCGTGCGACGCCGCCGGCGGAGCGCGCGCCTTTCGAGCACAACATCAATTACAAGTGCAGTCGCCCCGACTGCCGCCTCAACAACGTACACTCCACTCCATACTCTAATCCGTCATAGTCATTCTCTAATGCTTCAACAAATACCAACTCGCTTCATCATCTGCCTGCCTCTTCCCAACTATTTTGATATCGGCTATCAGTCAAGCGGATGCAGCTGAATACCGTATTTTACATGGAGCGACTGCCGATCTGAACTGTGTCACGAATATTAAGATACCGCCTGGCAAGACTAGTTGACATAGGGCAGGGCTTTGACTAACCCTATCGAATATCTACCAACTCAAAATTCATGAAATTGTTTGCATTTGGAACCCAAACTGAATTTCAGCTAGGGATCTTAAAGTTGTTTTTCTAAAAACATTTTCTATACATGTTTGGAAATTAAATTGCAAGGGCAGGTTAGGTTAGGTTAGGAGTCTTTTGTACGTCGCGAACGTCATGCGTAGCAGTTCTCGCGGCCCATCCGCAAAGGCGACAGTAGGCTCACGGCAGTATTTTTTAGTGGGTGCAACCCCACATAACCAAACCGTCTCCCCGGACTGTGCGGTATGCGTTAGGCAATTTTCACCGCAAAAAAATAAATAAAAGAGTCTTTTGTACCAGTCGCGAACGTCATGCGTAGCAGTTCTCGCGGCCCATCCGCAAAGGTGACAGTAGACTTACGGCAGTGTTTTTTAGTGAGTTTGCACCCACTAACCGCCGTAAGCCTATAGCTTGCGCCCCACATAACCAAACCATCTCCCCGGACGGTGCGCTATGCTTTAGGCATTTTTCACCGCTTAATAAAAAAAAGAAGTCTTATACCAAACTAAAAGCCGTTCAACAGTGGTGAGATGTATGACGTATGCCATATGAAAGCACATGATGTGCCTTCATTCTATGGCAGCTAAGTTCAAAACAAGCACACAAACGATGTTTTGGCGCATAAATTATTATGTAAATATGTGTACGATCCGTTTTGGCCTAGAACTCTGGAACAAATAGGTATTTCAACAGTGAGATTTCCGCAGCATCCGTGCAGCCCCGGATCTTGATTTTTTTCGAGGCGGGGCAAAAACTGAAAAATGCCGCCCCCGCCCGTCTATATTTTTATTTTTATCATCATCATTATTTCAGTCATCAGACGCCTAATGATGGCCATAGGCCCAGGGGTGGACCGTGAGTTTGTTGGGCCCTGGGCTAATACTACTTGGGGGCCTTGCCAAGGGCGTCGCCAGCTTTTGGGCCAGAAGGGGGGCCTATCAGAAGGGTGCGATTTTTAAGTTTACTATTTACGGATGCAGCTGAAGTGCATATAGCCACTTCAAAAATGTTAGCACCTTCGTGACCTCGGATTGGTTAGTTTAGGTTTTAAAGAGTTATTTGAAAAGGTTAGGAACTAAATGTAAAACGTAAAACGAATTAGTTGATAGCGGTAATAGTAATGCATACTGTGTAGACACGATGACCTTCAACAACACTCAATGTACATCACAAAGTGAATCCAGCCCGGACACTCTCCTACCCGAGGTAACGGAGAACCCGACCCGGCTGAGCAGTGTTCCGGACTGTATCTCCATTCAAAATTCACCAGATATTGTACAAGGTTCATCACAGGTAGGTCAAATAGATAGTAGTTCTCCCCCTTCTTGTAATACACACAGTTGTTGCTCCATTTTGTTCTCAGATAGTATAGGAAAAGGGTTAGGCAAGTTAATTAGTAACAATCTGAGTCATTCTTCTCTAAATTATTGTACTCCTCAGGCTTCTTACAACCAGATAATAACATCAATAACTCGGAAGGAATTTGATCCTAATACCATTATAACTGTACTTGTAGGTAACAGTTCTAACGTTAAACTTGATGATATCACGGACAATGTCACTCAACTATTAAAACTAAATTGTAAGAGAGTAATTCTGTGCTCGTTCCCGTACTTTACGAAATTGTCTAGCAAGCAAAACCATAATATCCATGCCTTAAATAATCATTTGCATTTTCTAGTTAGTCACTATAGTGACAGGTTGACATTTTTCGACACTAACAGTTTCGTTCAGAAATTGAAGTCAACCAGAAACCATGCGTACTTGCCTATTAGTTTTAGACGTCAAATAGCTCGGCTATTAGCTTTTAATATAAACTCAGACATATGTGGTATGTCGCAGTTTTTTGTAAATAGGTCTACGGAAATTAGTAATTATACTAATTGTAATTATACAAATAGTATAGATTTAAACTAGTCAATAAGACAATAGAAGGTACGAGTGACAATTTAGTTAATCTCGTCAACTTCGAGGTATCTTCTAGCTCTCAATCAAATAACTGTAAAAAAGGGGCTGAGCAGAATTCCTTAAAATTGTTTCACCAGAATATTCAGGGACTTTCTTCCAAAGAACTAGAAATAGAACTATTTTTAGAAAAAACTAAGTTTGATATTATCTGTTTTACTGAACATTGGATGAAAGATTATGAAGTAATGCAAATAAATTATGAGAATTACAATGTGAGCAGTTGCTTTAACCGAAAATCTAAGATGCGTGGGGGTTCATTAATCCTAGTAAAAAATTGTATTAAATCTAAGTCTCGTAATGATATAGTCGATCTATCGGTTGAACATAGCATTGAATTGTCTTGTGTTGAGCTAGATAAGCATGTAATAGTGTGCGTTTACAGACCCCCTAATTACCTGAACTATTCTATCTTTGAGTCAGTAATGGAAGATGCTTTGGCAAAACTTGTAACTGGTAATAAACCAATAATTATCTGTGGTGACTTTAATGTCAATATCATAGAGAATAATGTGAATAGCAGTAGATTCTTAAGTCTCTTTAAATCATTTAACTTGTCAAATGTGTTTTCAGAACCAACTCGAATTACTACAAATACTGCTACATGTATCGATAATGTTTTTTGTTGCTGCGATTACATAAATAAATCCATCGTAAATTACCTGCCTTCAGATCATAGTGGTCAGACGGTTACTTTCGCGTACAATAGACAATTACAAAGAATTCAGATACAAACTAGACAAATAACACCCAGCAATCTAGACAAATTTAATAATAATTTAATTAGCAAGTTAGGTATACCGGGTCATATTAGAAACAATGCAAATGTATTTTATGAAGAATTCTTTTCGGTAGTGCACACCGAATTTAATAATACTTTAAAAAAGAAATCTAAAACTATTGGCCCAAAGTTTATTTTCAGTGACTGGGCAACACAGGGTATTCGGAAAAGTAGGGAACGATTGTTTGAGCTGTACGGCCTTAAGCCTGACATCAACACTGAAGCTTTTAATAAATATGTTGCTACTTACTCGAAAATTTTTAAAAACACTTGCAAGGTAGCCAAATCCTTATTCATTAGCAACAAGATTAAATCAGCCGACAACAAAATAAAAACGGTTTGGAAAATCATCAACAGTGAAACAAATAGAAATAAAAAACAAGGTATTGACTTCACACTAGAGACATCGCGTGGCCTTGTGAGCTCCAACAATGAAGTTGCTCAAGAATTTGTAAATTTCTTTACCAGTATCCCACTTAAAACTACAGAAACCTTAAATTCCTCTCCCTTGCTCTCTATTGATTTATTGAAAGCGAACGTTTCAGCCTGTCCAAATGAATTTAAATTTCAGCATATAAACCCCATAACAGTCATAAAAGGTTTTAAGGAAATCAAGATCAAATTAACGGAAGATCTATGGGGTATGTCTATCAAAGCTTGTACCTCAATTATTGAGACTGTAGCGCCGTATTTAGCCTCAATATTTAATTTGTGCGTGGATCAAGGGGTCTTCCCGGATCTAATGAAATTCAGTAAGGTAATACCGCTTTTTAAATCCGGGGACAGTAAAGACACCAATAACTATAGGCCCGTATCCGTGTTGCCGGTTTTCAGCAAGGTGTTTGAAAAGATAATGCTCAATCAAATGCTTAACCATTTTAACACTAATAAAATATTACACGAGCAACAGTATGGTTTCACCAAAGGACGTTGTACAACTGACGCCGGTGTCACTTTATTAAAACACATATTTACTGCGTGGGAAGAGGCACAAGATGCCATAGGAATCTTTTGTGACCTTTCGAAGGCATTTGATTGCGTAAATCACGAAACCCTGATCTTGAAACTTCAGCATTACGGTTTAGGTAAACTTGCGCTCAGTTTAATAAAATCGTATTTGAATGATAGACAGCAGCAGGTACAAATAAATGGAGTAAACTCAATGGGTTTAAAAGTAAAAATGGGTGTACCACAAGGTTCGATATTGGGTCCCTTCCTCTTTTTAGTATATATTAATGACCTACCCCATCTATTTAACAACCATCCGCATATGGTGTTGTTTGCTGACGATACTTCTTTGATATTTAAAATAAACAGACGTGCCACTAATCTTGATGACGTAAATAACGCCCTACTGCAGGTCCACGATTGGTTTACCGCTAATAATTTAGTACTAAATGGGAAAAAAACTAAATGCATTAGATTTGCTCTACCAAATGTCAAAAGTAGTGATTGTGACATAATATTGAATCAAGAGAAACTAGAATTTGTCGATAAAACGGTTTTCTTGGGAATCACGCTCGACTCAAGGTTACAATGGGGTCCTCATCTAACATCTCTTGCAGGACGGCTAAGCTCAGCAGCATATGCTGTTAGAAAAATCCGTCAATTTACTGATGTTGATACCGCGAGGCTGGTCTATTTTAGTTATTTTCATAGTATTATGTCATACGGTATTTTACTATGGGGACGGGCTGCAGACATCGAGTCTATATTTATTCTGCAGAAAAGAGCCATCAGAGCCATTTATGAATTACGTAGACGCGATTCTCTAAGAGAACTGTTTAAGGAAATTAATATCATGACAGTACCTTGTCAATACATCTATGAAAACATCATGTACGTTAGAAAAAATCGGCATTTATTCAGTAAGAGAGGGGACAGACACCACTATAACACTAGAAATAGGGACCAACTAGTTCAACCAGGTTTCAGGCTTGCTAAAGTGGATTCATCTTTCATGGGGTACTGTTTGAAATGTTACAATAAAATACCTCCCCACATTCTTCAACTGAATGAGACGAAATTTAAATCTTGTATAAAACGCACACTATGTAGGCAAGCATATTATAAGTTGGGGGATTACATTGGTGATAAAAATGCTTGGCTAAATGCTGGTCCTGCTCCACAACCATAGGTGGGGGGGAGGGGGGCAAACTAATTGTTTGTACTGGACGGGCATTATTTGAGTCCATCGACACGTAAAGAAGAAGATGAAGAATTGATTCCCATGTTAATGTATTGTGGAAGCTGCAGAAGATTGTAAAAATATACTTGCATTGTATAGATTCCAGTTCTTAGTATTATATAATTGCATAGCACATGTGTGAGTACTTTGTACTGTTCAGCCACCATTTACATTTATTTATCTTTCATTGACTTGAATATGCCTTGGTGACTGAGAGAATGTCATGCTCACTTAAATGTCTCGCTGATGGTGGCGGGTGTGTCGGGTCATTTAGTTCCCTTCAATATGGTTGAGTTGAATGGCGCCGGTACATGCGTCATGTCTGTGAACGGGCGCTGTCAGTTGGGACTGGTCATCTCTTAGCTGCCAAGGTTCATTTTAATTACTTTATTCATACATTTTTAATCTAATCTTTCACTCTGGATGCTCTTAGTGTGCACGTCTTTCTACATCGTTCTCACATTTATGTATAATCTCAAAATTAATGATGTAACCAAGATTTTGTAACAATATTTTGATTTTAAAAGAGTGTCCATGGAGTTTCTTGCCCATTCTTCTCCATAGAGATCTACGCTAGGGAATGGGCAACTACAGTACTTTCTCAAGTTATTATGCCTTGTGACTGGGACTGTAGCTTTGATTTTCTTTTTTGTATTTTTGACTTTCAAAAGTGCCGTAATGGTCTAATTGAAATAAATGCTTTGAGTTTGAGTTTGAATGAAATTTGATTCTTAAATAAATGCTACTAAATCAGTTTAGGGAGACAATTTAATGAGAAAGAGGAACTAAGGCACCAAGAGCGAGCCAAGCGAGCTCGAAAATTTTAACACCGTAGGGTGTTTGGACAGATTAGAATTATTTTGTCACTTCATACAGGAGTTACTTGGTTGACTTTCAAAGTTAAGATATAAGAGGGACTTGACTGCATGAGCGAGCGAAGTGAGCTCGAAAATTTTTTGACACCTTGCTTTGGACAGGCTTGAATTGTTTCGATCCTTCATAAGTACAGGAATTACTTGGTCGACTTTTAGACAAAGTCTAAAGAAAGTAGTTTAAAAAGCAAGCAAAGCCAGTTCGAAAACTTAACAGTTTACCTACCTTGGACAGGTTAGAATTGTTTCGAAGTACCGGAGTTACTTAAGTGACTTATGGACAAAGTTAAAATTCAAGATAAACAAAACTGTAAGAGCGAGCAAAGCGAGCTCGAAAATTTTACGTCTTTCCTCAGAAGAGAGAGATCTTGAGATCAAAATGTCCACATGCTCCATTTTTTGCAAAAGGTGACTGGGGGCCCTTTATATCCACGGGGCCCTGGGCTGCAGCTCAAAAAGCCTTTATATAGTTCCGCCCCTGCATAAGCCTCGCGGATAGAATGCCACAAGGACCTAACTAGCGCTGCTCTTTCTGTGTTTACACTATTTATTTACAAATATACCTACATACAAAATAACGGAGACTGCAGGCGGAGTATTCAAAGAAAGCCAATCGGCCTCTCGGTACCCGCGCGAAATAACGGTATATCTCCCTGTCGCACCATGCCGCAACACTTAGTTACGTCATCGCATGCGTCATCGGACACCGATAACGAAAACACTTATCGTTCGAGTTCCAAGAGCCCTTATCTCGAACCGTAAACATTGTCGTCTTTGTTATGAATCAGACTGCGTTTTATAATATAAACAACACTTGTGAAACCACTTCAGTATTATAAACAAAGGATATGAGATAGATGACATATGAGAATTTGCCTCGCTAAGACCTGTGGGCATATTTAATTTAATTTTGGTAAAACTACTGATTCAATTTACACGAAACTTTAGAACCAATGTAACAAATACACAAGTAACCTAATACATAATTCATATAAGAGTCTTACTGATACATTCTAATCAGATTTCAACTAGATTGTAACTAAAAATTCTTATACGGCGAACTGTCATTTTATTGTCATTGACCTCGATTTGAAAACACTTGAAATCTATATAAATATGAATATGTATGCTTATTCTTATATTAAATAATGAATTATGATTATTACTTACCTTGTTTTTGCTGTTTCCAAGACCATATTTCATTTTAGAACAGTCAAATTCACATTTTCAATTGTTTACTCCATTTTGACAAAAAATCGTTCGACGAAAATTTTGTTGGCTCACAAAATAATTTTGGTTCATTGTTCTACGTAAATATCTTGCTACAAAGTAGCATTACACAATAATAAGGTAATAAACATTCACTTCACAACGTTTTCAAGCACTTAACTAAACAAAAACACAATAAATCACTCGAGTGGCACTCCAATGTTTACCTGCACTGACGTTCCAACGACCGACGCGCTTCTATATTTTTTTTTTTTAAGTTGCCCGTTTTAAGTTCATAGTGTTTGGCATCGTTAGAATCGACTACTGTCAGGCACCAGAGGTAAAAATTGCCTAACGATTTCGAACTATAGGTTAAGTAAAAATAAGGTTTGAAGTTGTTCGTACGAGGTGGAACGACGGCGTGCCAGCGGGGCTCAACGGTATGTTCGTTATGTGGAATGCATGTCGGCACTCCGGTACCGAGAGGTTAAAGATAAATTACATTAATTAACTATGGCTAGAGGCTATGACTACGTTCGAGGTTGGAACCGAAGTGACCGTTTTTGATGCCCTGGAAATAGTGGCGTGATGGTTGTTACGTTGCGCGAAGTCAGCATCTCGTGGTCCATCCTCGTGTCCGTCCGAGGCTGATGCAATTTGTTGTAAGGTGTAATTGAGGTTAACGCATCGTCAGCGATGCCCCTTTGTACCGTGGTATAACAAGTCAGCATCTCGTGGTCCATCTTCGTGTCCGTGGCTGATGAAATGTGTTGCTAGGTGTAAATGAGGTTAGCGCATCGTCGGCGGTGCCCCTGTGGTACCGTGGTATAACACCTCCCGCCGTAGTTCAGCATTATTAGAGTACTTTCGTCGAGAATAATGTTGAATAGTGATCTTGCGTGTCAGGCTGACGCCCGTTTGAAGTTTCAGGATTGACATCTTGGCATGAGGTTTGCTTCGTTTTAGTTTCTGATGGTTCGTTAGATCGCCGTTTTGCTAAGATTCTTCGGACGATGACGTAACTACTTAGTACGGTTGCACTTAATAGGAAAGCGTACAACGGTATTGTAGTATGATATAAGGTTGTATCTTGAGACTTCTTTATTTCGATCGGTGGCTGTAGCGTTATCTTAGCATTGCTTGCGTGTAGATTTTCCAGGTTTATTGAATTTAGGGTTAGTACTGGTTGCGGTGGTGATATCGAATTGGGGTCTCGTGTAGGTAAGTCTGTGATCTTGATAACTTGTCCTCTTGTTTGGTCATTATTATTGATGATAGTGAATTCAGGAGTTCGCAGGAAACAGTTGTGAGGTAAGATAACTAAGAAGCTCCCTTGTAGATTCTTATATTCATTTCTTCCACAGGACGTCTGGACTTTAGTAGGTATCGGGAATGTTACGGTATAATGCTTGTCGTCTAGTTGCTCCAGTGCCTCTCTGGTGAGTTTCACAGGTGTAAAGTTGCATGTAGAGTCGATTTTCTGCGTTGTAATCAGGTCTTGAATGCAGTCCACTTGATCTCGGGGTTTGAAGCTAGCTTTCATCTCGCAGAGATACCAAGTTTTTGCCTTCGGACATTCTGCCTCCATGTACATGAATTCGTCCTTATGTATTGCGATATAGGGAGAGGATGGTAATAGGATTTCATGATTTTTATTAGGTACTATGGAAAGTTTGTATAGGTCATAGGTGCTAGGCAGGGCAATCGGTACTTTGAACACTATAACTAGGTTATTGCTACTATAATATGAACCCAATTTAATTATATCGAAATATTCCCTTATGCTTATGTCTAATATTTCTTCCTTATTATATAAACTACGTATTCTAACTATCATACTTCTTAGTGCATTTGGACTAAGCATTGAATGATGCGTACTCTTTGCGTGAATAAAAGCTAAAAGATTCTCTATCCTGACTAACTCCTCCGATAAGTTTTCGATGTTATCTCCCAGAATTAAAAGTAGCTGTGCCAGATGGGCATAGTTAAGAAGATCTATATTGGTTACTTGGGTAGTGTTGATCATTACTTTAACTATTTGGGATATATTCTCCTGATTTTCGGCAATACTTTTTAAGACTTTTGAATGCTGTGACATCCAATCCTTGCTTAAACTTATATGTTGATTATATTGCGAAGTTATTTCTTGCTCGTTATCCTGAAGAACTCTGATGGCATTGTCATAACGCAAAGCGTCTGTATAGTCTAAGTTGCCTGAGATACTTTTAATTACTGAGCCTAGACCGTCTATAAGGCCTCTTTTAACGCGATTGGAATCAAATGTCTGCAGTTGCTCTGAAATTTTATCTAACTTAGTTTTAAGATGTGCAATGTGTGGTTCATACAAGGAACGGGTTTTATTATTTAGCTGAGGCTGAATATAATTCAGCTGAGTTTGAACTACTGCTACCTTAGATTGAATTTCATTTATGTCAATGGATTGTAAAAAGGAATGATGCTGGGTTATGATCTTTGCAGAGCCTAGCTTAAAAGGGAGTAGTCCTGGTCCATCTTCGAGGCTCTCAAGGGTTATCTCTTGAGCAGCTACCGCTTGCAGCAGGTACATCAGTATTATCCTGTAACAATTGTGCACTGTTAGGCACTCTCTTTAAACGAGACTTAGCGATTGGACCGCGTTTTTTCTTTGTATAGATATGTATCGGGAGATCTGCTAATACCGTATCCTGTGTGTACCGGGGTGCTAATTTTTGACGGCTAGCCATGGGATTTTTTATAAATATCTGTTGCTCGGGATTGTAAATTTGTTCAGGCTCACGGCTTTTATTCAAATTGTCAATAATTTCAGTTCTACGGTTTAAAGAGTTTTCGCTTATTAATTCATAGACTTTATTCATTCTTATCCTATGGTTTTGAACATACTGTTGCATTAAGTGCTCTGTTGCGTCCATTTCTAAGGGATCACGAGGGTCAAAGTGTCCGCTTATAACTTCTAATGGTCTACACTTGGTGAAGCTGTGTATGCTGCTGTTATATGCTAGTATGGCATAAGGCATTAGATTGGTAACTGATTCACCACGATTTTGTAATTTAAGTATTCTGAGATGTTCTAATAATGTGGAATGGAGGCGCTCAACCATCCCATTCTCATTGGGTGTGTGTGCTAAAATTTTATGATGGTTAATCTTGTGAACTCTTGTAAATTCTGAAAAAAGCTGGTTAGTGAATTCTGTGCCTCGGTCAGTGACTAATAATAATGGTACTCCATGGTGAGTACAAAATATTAACAAAGCCTGAATAACACTTATTGCAGTTCCATCCCTTAAATGGTATGCTTGAGCATACTTTGAAAAGGAATCGATGATTGTGAGGAATTTCTCAGTTTCAGCTGTGAACAGATCGAGGTGGATAACTTCAAATGGTTTCGCCGGAGGGGGAACTATATGTAACTGTTGCTTTATTGGATGTCGATCGTATTTTCCCTGTCCGCAAATGGTACACTCATTAATAAACTTCGCGATGTGTTCCTTCATCTTGGGCCAAAAGTATCGCCGTGATAATGCAAGGTAACATTCGTTAGTACCGCGATGGTTGGTTTTACCTTCGTGGTATTTCCGAATTATTTCTTGTTGGCGTAGATATTCCTTAACATTCTCTAACTCGGCTTTTGTAAGTACCAGATTCATGGATGAGCTCTTGAAATGGTTTTGAATTATGGGTATAATGGAGTACATTTCTAAGGGCGGTTTAATTAATATTCCTGTTTTTACTTTAGGATTAACAAATTCTTTGATAGCGTTCACAACATCTGTTTCAAGGTTAGATTTTGATAATTGTATAGCCGTACGGGTATGGGTGTCGAATGGTTTGGTTACAACTGTTTTGCCCTTAAAATCACCTACAATCGTGAAATGAATTTGTCTATTGAATTTATTCAGCGGATCGTCTGATATCGGAACTTCTAATATAGGTTTTTCTGCGTCCGTGTGAGCTGTGAGGGTCCTAGATTCGTCTAGTGTTGGCGGATTAGCAGTAGGGTTAGCTATTACGGAACTGGTTTCCTCATTGCATATTTCTATCCTGGATAATGCATCAGCGTTAGTGTTTGATTTGCCTTGTTTATAGATTACTGTAAAATTGTACTCGCTTAATTTCAATCGCCATCTCGTTAATCGAGAATTTGGCTCTTTAAGATTCATCACCCACTGGAGTGGCTTATGGTCCGTGATGATTTTGAACTTGCGACCAAATAAATAAGGACGAAAATACTTAGTGGCCCATACTATGGCCAGCAACTCCTTTTCGATTGTACTGTAATTTATCTCGCTGGAGTTTAATGTTCGCGAGGCGTAAGCTATAGGCTTATCTTGACCTATCGGGCCTTGAGAAAGTACAGCACCAATCGCTAAATTGGATGCATCTGTAGTCAGAATAAATTCCTTGTTAAAATCGGGGTATTGAAGTATGGGGTCATTAGTTAAAAGAGTTTTGCATTTCTCAAAACAGTTTGTGTAATTTGTATCGAGGGTAATTTTTGATCCTTTCTTAAGACACTGGGTAAGAGGTTTTGCTAATCGAGCGAAGTCAGGAATGAATTTACGGTAGTACCCGAGTAAACCAAGGAAGCGTTTTATTTCAGTAGCAGTTTTCGGCAACGGATAATTTTGTATGGCTGATATCTTATCGGGGTTAGGTTTGATGCCATCTTTACTAATAATATGACCTAAATACGCTGTCTCTAATTTTAAAAATTCGCTCTTATGCAACTGAATTTTAAAATTTGACTCTCGTAGTCTTTGGAAGACTTTCTCGAGGTTATTCATGTGTTCCTGCAAAGAAGTGCTAAACACAACTACGTCGTCTAGATACACGAGGCATATGACGTTTTGAAGGCCTCTGAGCACGTTGTCCATGACTCTTTGAAACGTAGACGGCGAGTTCTTAAGACCCATAGGCATTCTTAAAAATTCGAAGTGCCCGTGCTCAACATTGAACGCTGTTTTCGGTATATCCCCTGCGTTCATCTCGACTTGGTAAAATCCACTTGCGAGATCAAGGGTGGTAAAGTACTGACAGTTGCCCAACTTATCTAATATATCCGCGATGTTTGGTATCGGGTACTTATCGTCGATAGTTTTCTCGTTCAATTTTCTAAAGTCTACAACAATTCGCCATTTCGTTTTGCCGGAGGCATCTGTCTTTTTAGGTACTACCCAAATAGGAGAGCTCCAGGCTGATTGCGAAGGCCTAATTATGCCCTGGTCTAACATTTTTCCGATTTGGTTCCTAACTTCCTCCCTGTGCACGTATGGATACCGGTAGCTTTTTGTGTATACGGGTACTTCATCAGTGGTTTTAATCGAATGTTTAATTTGGTTAGTAAATGATAACGGTTCACCCTCTATATAGAATACGTCCGCATATTGTGCGCACAATGATTCGAGATTTGCCCGTTCTTCCGGGTTTAAATGGCTAGTACGTAATTTTGAAAGTACGTCTTGAGCGCGTGGCGACAGCTGTTTAATACGTGCGCAATCAACATTATATACTTCGGCACTAACTTGACGATCGACAGAAAAAATTAAATCGTTTTGAGTAATGTTAGAAACTTCTAAAATGCCTCGATTATTTTTAACTGACGTAATACATTCACCTATAATGCAGTTACAAATAACCTGTTCCGGGATATAGGCATTTCCGTCTTGTATATTAATGGGTAATTTGATCAATTTAGAAGAACGAGCGGGTATAATATCCTCATAAAGATTGACGTTACGAGAATCATATACCTGAATCGGATTAGTCGCGTGCCTGGTGTTTAAGCACATATTTTTATAGTCTATGTTTGATTCCCACTTACTTAACAAATCTGATCCTATTAAGCCATCAAAGTAATTATGAAATTTGTATACGAATAATTTTATATTATCTGACTCATTGAATTCCGGGAAGCACGGCAATATGATCGAGTTATTGTTCCTACTCGTCGCGTGGACATTTACTACTTCAAAAGGTTCATAGCTTAGCGGTATAGACGGAAAATACCTCTGTATAACCTCAGGACTAATAAAGGACTGGTTGGCACCAGTGTCTATCAGTAACTTTAAAGGGGGGTTTGAAATTTGTATGTACGGAAGCTGTCTTTGTGTCTGAATATTAATTTCTATTTTTGCCTGTCGGATTTCGGTTCCGGCCGAAAATCCTCATTGCTAGTGGATGACCTAGTTTCCGTTAGTGATTCGCTAGTCCCATGTGGTACATCAACAACGATTAATTGATCGTTATGATTATCGTCGACACACGTAAAATTGTCATCACATTCGGGCTCGATGTAATAGTACTCCGGGCAATCGTAGTAGGGGCCGTATGCATAGTACGGACATTCGTTGAAATTTAATTCGCGAGCCTTAAAGTAGTTGCTTGGTGGTGGGTTGCCTGATTTGGTCCAGTCGTGACCTCTAGCAGGCATGGGTCTGCTGACAAAATGACTTACACCACTCATAGGTGTAGGCGTCTGTGGACCCGGTCCGCTTTGCGTATTTCCGGATACGTTACGTGGAATCATTCTAAATACATTATTTCGTTCATTATAATTTGGTGGTAAAGCCCTAAATATTTGCTGAGTTCGTGACGGGCCTCGGTTAAACTGAGGGGAATTGCTATTATCGTTAGTTCTCCATGGCTGTTGGGCCAGCCTTGGTAGATGGCGTGAGGGACCAGGCATGTTAAAATGAATTGGCGTCATATTAAACGGTTGATTAATTGGGGGTCTAGATTGTGTGCCCGCTAGATTATTTAGTGGTTTTTTACTATCCAAGAAATTATTGTTTCGCTGTTGCAAATATAATGTGTTAGTTTCTTCTTGTACGAACTCCAATGCCTTCTCTATAGATACGGGACGCATGCACCGAATACGCGAACCTAGCGGTTCTTTCAATCCGCGTAAGTAGGACTGCAGCGTAAGTTTTTTATAAAGTTCACGCTTTGCTTCTACGGTGGTGGACAGATTATCGTGCAAGGTTACGTATGTCATAATGGTGCTAAACAGAGTTTGGCAATTTTCATAGAATTCCTGTGGCGTACTCTGACCTTGCGTTAACAATGAAAGGTCGTTATAAAGTGCAGTTTCGTCGCGTTGATCCGCGAAGTTGTTAATTAATGCTGTACGAATGCCAGTCCAGTCAGTCGGGATACCGTTAGAGTTAATAAATCGAGCGGCTGGGCCCGTAACTTTATTTAAAATTCCGTTAAGCAAGGCTTGGTTTTCCAGCTCATTTCCCGGATTGGGATTGAGAAATCTTTTGACCAATTGATCACTCAAATTAATAAACCTAGTTAGTGTATTTGGGTTCCCGTCGAACTCTGGGAGTAATCGAAGGGACTTAAATATAGCGTCAATTTGATCTCCTTGAGCCATTGCGCTTGTTTCTTCTACTATATCACTTAAGTCTCTAGCTTGATCTAACCTACTCTGCCTTACGACCCTAGGGGTACAAGAACCAGATTGCCTAGGATGGAAAATCTTGAAGGATTATCGTAAGACTGGGAAAAGGAAAAGTTACAACTATAAGGAGGCAACACAAGAGCAATTCAAGTGTACTCACAGTTTCATTTCTTGGTATCTCTGAATCAGCATCGAAGTCTGGATGCACCGGCTGCAGTTTTCCGTGGTTCTGGATACTCGATGAAGGCTTAAGAGCTCAGGCAGCGGCTATGCGGAGCCGACAGGATCGATTTTAGAGTCCTTTTACGCGCCGCGTACCTACTGCTTCGAGTATCCTACGTATTTAATGTTGAAATTACAACTTTACTCTTCTAGCTTTTTGTTCTGCAAACAAATCAATGGCCTTGTCATAATTTATTTCATGTGCCATTCGATTTTCTATCGCTAAGATTGCGAGACTTGACAAACGTTCCTGGCTCATAGATGATCGCAAATAACTTTGAATAAGTTCGGTGATGACTTCGGAGCAGTCTCCACAGTAGTGAGGGCGTCGGTTCCCGAACTTTGCGGCACAGGTGCTTTTCCAAGGACGCATGCCCGGTACCTGTGTCAGACGGAAAATGAGGGCGCCATGCCGTCTCTTCTTATGCCACTTCTTTGTCACGAGTCTTATCGCCGTAAAAGTGATGTGCACTGGGTTTCGAACCTGGGTTGGCGAACTTCTCATTCCACCACTAGGACCTGGTGGAGCACAGCCCTGTACACCTCGACATCATGGCGTTGGCGGCGCATCAGGTACTTGCTCTGTGTAAGGAATTTAACAGCAAGATCTCATGGTGGTGATCCGGCCAAAAAGCTCGCCGCCTTGAAGGAGACTGTTTGATTTATTCTCATCACCCTGACGGCCATCGCTCTCTGGGTTCATCGCTAAATTACGGTAAGTATTTAGGTCGTCAAGTTGTCCGCCCATACTGGATCTCCATAGGGCGCTAAGGACCGTACGATCCACATATAGAATCTTCTGCAGGAATTGGATCCCCTCAGAGGCAGTAGCCGAGCGAGATTAAGTTCGCGGTGCCCATCAACGGGGGTGTCAATTGCTGAAAATGCGGCTATTAGGGACGAGTCCCAGGTACTTCATCGTCGACTCGGATCCCATCTACGACCCCAGAGCTGTCGCCAAGATACAAGAGACGACCTGCCGAAACGTTTGCCTTCACAAGCGTGTCATCAGTATAACAGATGACACCAACACCATAAAGAAACTAACCGCGAAGCACCCAGTCGTACATAGATGATATCTCTATCCCTCAGATAGGCCCGGATTATGCAGCAGAATGGCACGGTACGGCATAGGTTTGACATGGTATAGGAGTGCCTCCAATCTTTTTTTTTCTCGAGGTGGAAATCCTGAGCCCTGGGGAGAGTCGAGGAGTCTGACAATAGCGCAGTTGCTCTGCGAGGCAGCGGCATCTAAGCGGGTCCGCCAGATCCTCAGTAGCCAGGTGCTGAAATAGGCGGTCTACAGTTTAGCTCTCAAAGAGTTTGTCTTCCTCATCTAAATCGATGGACTAGTATGCATATGGGGTGTCTGCAGGGCACTCCTTTTTCTTCAACAGGAACAGTTTTCCAGTCTTAAACAGAAATCAATGAGTTGTATCGTTACAACTCATCATTATCGCAACTTTGACCGTAAGTCTGCCAAGCTTGAATTTGCCGCCCCCTAAATTTGCCGCCCCCCCATGGGCCCCGGCTTGCCCCCCCCTAGATCCGGGCCTGCATCCGTGTACTGGAAACCAATAGCAAAATAGTTGGGAAAATTTAGATGATTTTAGGTGTGAGCTCATAAATATTTATGTATTTGAGTGTTCTTAGGTCACCGTGAACGGCTCCCCCCTGGAGACCAGGACGCAAAGGTCAAGTGAAGGCTCGTTAGCCTACTACTTGGTACGTAGCACTTAAGTTATAACATTATATCACGCCTATCACCAAAGAATTGGGTAGAGGAGTATCTAGGCAGAGGAGTATCTAAGGAGTATCGAGGCAGACATACAGTAGTCACGCTTGCTATCCCTGCACCAACGAGGCAGACATACAGTAGTCGCACTTGCGACCACTGCACCAACGAGGCAGACATACAGTAAGTAGTCACGCTTGCGACCACTGCACCAACGAGGCAGACATACAGTAGTCGCATTTGCGACCACTGCACCAACAAGGCAGACATACAGTAGTCGCGCTTGCGACCCCTGCACCAACGAGGCAGACATACAGTAGTCGCATTTGCGACCACTGCACCAATGAGGCAGACATACAGTAGTCGCGCTTGCGATCCCTGCAACAACGAGGCAGACATACAGTAGTCGCATTTGCGACCACTGCACCAACGAGGCAGACATACAGTAGTCGCGAGCGAAAGAAATGAACCAGCCCGCGAAGATTGAAAAAATACCAATAAGAGACCTTATTGGTATTTTTAGGGTTCCGTACCCAAAGGGTAAAAACGGAACCCTATTACTAAGACTTCGCTGTCTGTCCGTCTGTCTGTCCGTCTGTCTGTCCGTCTGTCCGTCTGTCTGTCACCAGGCTGTATCTCATGAACCGTGACAGCTAGACAGTTGAAATTTTCACAGATGATGTATTTCTGTTGCCGCTATAACAACAAATACTAAAAACAGAATAAAATTAATATTTAAGGGGGGCTCCCATCCGGGGCTGCGGGACTGTTCGAAAGAGATACCGTGGCCCCGGAACACAAAGGGCGATGAAGGAACATGGATGGGTTTTAGTCAGTAAAAGTCTGACACTCCCTCCTGCTCCGCCCAGAGCGGGAGGGGTTATTTGATGATTTCCCATCCGAAAAAAAAAAAAAAAAAAAAAAAGGGGGGCTCCCATACAACAAACGTGATTTTTTTATAATAATTGGTACGGAACCCTTCGTGCGCGAGTCCGACTCGCACTTGGCCGGTTTTTTTTCAATCTTCTACGTTGAGCCGTTTTCGAGATCTTAGGAATCCCAAAACGTTACCGCAGCAAAATCTTAAATAACTCAAGAACAAATTTTGCTATTTACTACGCAACAAAAGCTATCTAATCATGTATATTTGGTTCTGGGCTGAACGAATTTTCGAAAATCGATTTTGCCAGGATAACGTTTCAAACGTTAGGCTGCGTTTCCACCAGAGATGAGCGAGGATGCGTAGCGAGGGATGTGTGTGTAACTAACCAATCACATAGCTAGAATACGTCAATCTGTGAAAAAGAAGCGACATTATTGGTTGGTTTCACACACATCCCTCGCTACGCATCCTCGCTCATCTCTGGTGGAAATGCAGCCTTACTCCAGCAAAATGTGTATTTCTCAAATAACTTTAACTTTACTACAATTCACACAAATTTTGCTATTAGTAAAATAATTGCTTCTCATGATATATTATTTTTAATGGTCTCATCTCTCAAATGAACAACATTTTGCCAGGGTAACGCACACAAATACGAATTGTTTGCTGTCCAATTTTCTTATGTCCGAAGAATCAAATGTTAGATGGATCGTAAGTCCGAAAAACGATATTCCGATACTTCGAATAAACTTATGATGTCCTGCCTGACACACTGACTGGTGTTAGTCTAAGTACGACTTACATTATTACATAAGTGGTGTAAGTTAGGACCAGGCGCCTTAAGGCCGTTTTCTATAACTTACGTATAACTGTCGTTTAATATGCCACGTCTCGCAGCTATCGTTGCTTCTATAGACAAAGTTAGCTTGAAATATCCTATCCGCGTCACCTACCTGTCACTTGATTCATAGAAAAATCAAAAAAGATTTGCTGTGACGTTTTGTTTCTAACCGTCCGTAAGCTAAATGTCAAACAGACAGAGATGACAACCTACCGATAACTGTTAGTAAGTTATTGAAAATGGCCGTTAGTCGTGTCGAAGATACTTTAAAACTGTGATGCGGATTTATTTAAAGGAAATGTCACTGGCAATTCAAGTAATTATATTTGTTTCAGCTCGGACACAGATCGGTGAATATCGTCATCACGGAGTACAGCTCGTTGTACGAGGGCGTCTACCAGGGCGTGTTCACGGTGGGCGCCGACCAGGTCACTAAGACCTTGATGGAAATCGGGTGCGTAGTGTACGGCCATAGAACTAACGCTCACCGCTAACTTCATGATCAACTTTTACTTTAGGGACAACCTTATTATTGTAAGATTTTTTTTGTGTTTACTACCCTACCACATTTTCAGAATTTCACAAATTTAATTCATATGAACATTATTTAACAATTCATATGAACATAATATATTGAACAATCGACTTGTCTAACATAAATAATGTGTGACATAGAGTTGTGACGTTTTACAGACCCGACGGGCTTAGCCGCAACATGTTCGACAGCAGGCACAAGCACGAGAAACAGGACAATGTGCTGGAGACAGAGTCCCTGGAGCAGGCACCGGTGGAACGGGACGGGGGGAAGGAGGCGCCCCTGCCCGGCGACAAGTCCAGTGGCGAGCCGGAAAAGAAACATTTGTCTCCACCCGGGACGCGCCGCGCTGCAGCCGATGCGGAGAAATCGATCCCATAGGGCGATTATTATCAATGTCGTTTTTCTCCAAATATCTGTCAAAGCGTAATTTTTGTGGCTGCTTTGTTTTTGTTTTACGAGATGTGAAAATTAAGCAAGTCTACTAGGTACCCTTTGGACTAATAATTACCAATATTTTTTTCTTTTGTTAATTTTCAAGAATGTCATAATTTTGTTTGATAATTTTCATTCTATGGTTGTTGTGTGTGCGAATATCATAATTTTAAAATATTATTAACATCTGATGGTATTTATTAAAAATATCATAATATTACAAATAATATTTATATTTTATTAATATTTTTGTATAAACTTTTTAATCAGTTCCCGTAAAAAAATAAAAAACGGTGTTCTACTTTTTTACGATCATTGGAAATTACATAAATAGATATTATAGTAGGTCATTAGTTCCTATGTTAGCAAATTAGATTTTGACCCGATTCGGCGGGGCTCAGAAGACGGAGGGTTGATTGCTGCTGATATATCATCATCCACAGCCCGAACTCACCCACTGCTGGGTATAGGCCTCTCTTTTCTTGTGCCAATCTCCACGTTCCTGTGCCAGCTTCATCCAGATTTTTCCCACAACGGCAGCTATGTCGTCTGCCCATCTCGCCGCCGGACGACCCACGTTCCTTTTACCAGTTCTTGGACGCCACTCAGTGACAGCCTTGGTCCACCTGTCATCCATGCGCCTTGCTAGGTGTCCTGCCCAACTCCATTTGAGTTCCGTAATGCGATTTCCAATATCGAAAACTTTTGTGCGTTTTCGGATTTCAACGTTAGGAACTCGATCTATCAGCTTAATGCCGAGTATGGAACGCTCCATGGCTCTCTGTGCAACTCTCAGTCTGTACACAGCCTCCTGCGTGAGCGTCCATGTTTCAGCACTGTACGTCATTGTGGGCAGGACACACTGGTTATAAAGGCGATACTTAAGGCATAGCGAAATTTTTGGGTGATTTCAATATATCGTCCAATTTGCTGAACGCAGCCCACCCAAGCTGTATTCTTCGGGATATCTCCTTTTGTTGATGCTCTTTGCCAAATGAAAGCATATGACCAAGATAGACATACTGGTCAACCATCTCCAACTCTTCATTTCCAACTTTGACAGACGTATTTGAACAGCTGTTGATGTTTGCCATAATCTTCATCTTGGTCATAATTATTTTAAGACCTACTTTAAAAGAAGTATCGTACAGGTCTTGAAGCATAACTTGAAGATCTCCGAAGTTCTCAGCAAAGAGGACAAGGTCGTCTGCAAATCTTAAATGCGATATATAAGTACCTACTAAGTTTGTATTTGCGCTCAAGTTTATAAATACCATTGTTGCTACTGGAAAAGGCGTATCATTTCATTTCATTATACCAAAGGGGCACCATCCTTGACAACCGCTCATGTCAATATGGCTGCCCGCAACACCATGATGTTTCACCAGAGATAATTCTAGCCAACATAATGGAGAATTTTCCAGTTCTTTTTATGAGCGAACTAGATGGCGCTGATCAACCTTGGGAATAGGTAATAAAATGGCTCGTTTTATGTCCACAAAGCCTTAACTGAAGTACGGAGGAACCTAAGCTCGACTCGACGCACCAGGAGTTTAGATGTAACGCAAAAACACTCTGAAAAACAATAGCAAAAACCATGCAAAAACTAGTAGTTCAGATCAGTGATGCAAAAGAACAGTAGACTTTTTAGGTTAAAAATGTTTGACAGAAAAAAGGTTCTCACTTTATATACAAAAATTAAATTTTACTATACAATGAGCTTGACATGTGTCTAGGAGAGCTTTTTTTGCCCTGTTACAAGATTTTACCATTAACCTATAATGTAATATGTAGTAAATTCTTCTTTCATTGGATTTTACTAGAACGCCGCTTAAAAAAATATTCCCAAAGTTGATCAACGCCATCTATTGATATATACTGAAGCGCTGTGACAAACGTCAGTGGAAAATTCCTCATTATATATGGCGGGGCCCATAGCCTTCGACTCTTCTCTATGTTTAGTTTTCTAAAAACAAGTATTCTTTTTTAAAAATTGGATTAAGTTTTCAAACTTATTATACAGGTTGGAAGTCAGGTCAGTACATGATTTCGAACCCCGCTATATGGGGGAGGTCTTTGCCCAGCAGTGAGACAATATGGGCTATCTACCATTTAATATTTTTAAATTAAAATTGTATTGCAAAGCTTTTGCCCTGAACTTCTCACAACACTACACATTTTTATACAATATTGCTCTAACGAAATTTGAATTGCTCTATCAAAATTAAAAAGTACAACCATCATAACGCACGTAGTTCACAGTCAGATTCTTCATTTGGCATACATTTCATATAGATAGTCATTATAAGGCAGAAGTCAATCAATCAAACCGTTATTAAACAGTTTATTATGAACATGGTGGTTTTTATTTCCTTGAAAGAAGCATGCAAACATGCAAACAAGCATACACCATGCATGCAGCAAGAATGATTTTGACCTTGGAAAAGTAATTTTTCCACCTTTATGAACTTGGAGGGTTGTATTGATGATTTTGATGATTATAATTCTGTAACTACATACGTCTTACAGTCGCAAACAATATTTTAATCAACATACAACCTAGCACTGGCCTGCAAATTGCAAAAAACGTAAGAAAATTTGAATTTCGCGGGCTACCCTTGAGCATCCACCTTAAGGTAATCTTCAATTTGTAACTTCTTATTACGGGGAGAAAAGTAAAATTGAGATTTAATCTTTCATGTTTACATTGTCTACATTTCAATTGCATAAAAATGACAAGACAGTGGAAGTGCGGAGTCTCCTAATACAAGCAATTCCATGCTCAAAAGGTGATCTCCAATAATATGTATCGAAATGCCTATTGTAATAAAATTGAAATAAACGTTTTTATTTTATTTACTAGCTGCCCGTCCCGGCTTCGCACGGGTGGATATTTTATTTTTTTCTATTCTATCCTATCTATCTATCCTATTTTTCAAGTTGGATCAAACTGCACACGGTGTGCAAATTTGATTAAAATCGGTTAAGTAGTTTAGGAGTCCATCGCGGACAAACAACGTGACACATAATTTATCATTTATTAAGCTCAAAAAAAAAAAATCTCTGAACTCGAACCACCTAAAATAAAATATGCACCGTCAAACCTCACCGACAATTTGTATACAAGCAGCCCGATACTGAAACCAAAGTTACGAAGTTCAGATTCAGGGCCTTTGCAATGGCAAGCCCACTCCTCAAGCTGTACTATAGTCTGCGCCAGATAAGTAGGAAATAAAGGTCATTAACCCGCATACATTTATTCAAATACATAATTCCGAAAACAGAAATAAAGACATAAACTTGTCCCGAAACGACCTTTATCGTGATCCTTGACTTTCTCTAGTAATAAAAAACGATTCATAATGTATTGTCCTACGCAGATACATTAAGGAAAGAGCAATGACTTTTAATTCCTACATAACTGGCGCAGACTATAATGATAGGCTCCCACTATTTACGACTTCAATCTGACTTTGCAATTCATCAAACTTAGCTGATAACTGTTTAAATCTACCAAGTTTAATTAATACTAGTGCCATTCGTATTGGTGTCCGGCCCTAAATACTTAAGCTTTTGGGGGTATGAAGAACAAGGTGTAAAGCTCTTCATCCCCCATAGAAAAGGGAGGATCCACCGAGCAGACGGGTGTTATGTCTGGTGGGCCCACTGCCCGACAGTTGTTGTCGGGTTCTTGTATATACTCTTACGTCGCGGATAAAGTTGCTTGCGCGATGTAGGATTTTGACGTGTTTCGCGGTTAGTTCATCATCTGTGTCATAGATGGCGTTGTAGTACTTTTTTGTTCCATGTAGCGAAGTACTTTTTTGTAGTGCCGCTACAAACTTTTTCCGGTCAAGTAATCTTTCTATGCGTCCAATTAGTCTTAACAACCCCGATTATTTCGTTATCAAATCATTTCATGGAATTATAAAATGTTTGATTGCCTGTTATTGCAACACTAATTAGGTTCAGTTCAGCGAGTGTGCTACGCGAGCACGTGGTCATGTGGGGCCACCTGTTCATTTACTTATTTATTTTCCATGTCGGTTTCTCAGAATGTGCTTATCAACCAGTAAGTCCGAAAAGATCTCCTTTCATTAATGTATAGTTTGCAGGATAACCATGATTGTAAAAAGTTAATAGTAGGTACCTACTTATTTTAGAGTCCGTTGCGAATGTTCCGAAGTAGTACTTATAATCCGCGACGCACACAGGTGAAAAAGTTTTACTAAAATGAAGTAAAATGAAAAAATGAAAATGAAAACGAATGAAACGAATGTAAGATGAATAAAATGAAGCGTGCTTACGCCTCTAAACTGCTTATGTTTCAGTAAAATAATAATTTAAATGCGTTTTATTTATGTACAGTGTCGACCAAAAGTCGATAGGCAATCTCACAAAGCAATAGCTTGACGTTTAGTTTGACTTACGACCTTCTACTTTCAAGAAAATAAACATTGCCATCTACAAGTAAATGTAGTCCAAAATTTCAACATTGTAATATAAGTCAAGATGGCCTAGTGGTTAGGCGCGTCCACATCTAAGAGTGAATCAGTAAGCCGTGAGTTCAAATCTCACGTTGTTACTTATAGATTTTTTGTAAGTGTTTACTCGATTGGAAGTAATGGGACAGAAAAATATTCTCGCTTTGTTCACACATTTCATAAAGTTAAAAGAAGGTAGATCATAGAAAAATAAGTCAAGAATTTATATATCTGTGAGGTAAACCTGAGTTTTATGAATATTTTACTTGATCTAAATGAACGTTGTCGTTTGGTTGTGTTAAATTTGGTTAATGACGTGTGGTTTAATAGATAGCGGTATTGTTGTTGGTATTTCTCAAAATGCAGGCAAATATTGATATTGAGGCGAGGGCGACTAATATTATCGTGCTGCATAAAAGTGGTCTTAATAGAACACAAATATCTGAAGAAACCGGACTAATGTGAGTACTATTATATTTATGAATTATTGTAACAAAGTTTTATTAAAAATTAAAGCCTACTTTGTTATTGTTTATTTATTTGGTGATTAAGGGATTAATAAATTGATTTTAAATCCATCATGAGGCATAAAAGATAAATAATTAGTGTTAATTATTGGATTTATAAATGCAGAGTGAATGATAACTTCAGTATTTTATTATAGCTGCCTAACTTCATTTTTTTGTTTTTTGTTTTAGAGGAATACTGTGAGTCAGATCAAAAGGCCTTGCTAGTCGACAATGAAGTGGAAAGCCGTCGCTTATTATCGATGCGCAGTGACGACATAATATATGGTTGGCGAATAAGAAACAAATGGTTTCACACCTACGAGACACTTTGTGGAATTATTTGACACCTCATCGCAAACTGTTCGCCGTGCCCTTCACGCTGAAGGCTTGTATCACGAAGACCAGCTAAGAAGCCCTTCTTGACAGAAAGAGTTATAGAAGAACGATTACGTTTCGCACGGGATTATTTAGATTTTTACTGGAATACTACCATGAGAAGACTCAAAAAACTGACTTTTTAAATAAAGTCAAAAGGGTAGGCTTCATTTATGGCGCAAGAATAACACTCTGCTGGTCTGACAAAAACATACCTAATCCCTAATACAGACTCATGTCGAATTATGGTTAATATGTGGGGATCATGTGGGGATGGATAAGTGCAGCAGGGCCAGGAGAACTGGCTTTTATTCCTCCACGCGCCAACAGTTCTACTTAATTATGTAGAAGTATTAGAAGATGTCATGCTACAAAATTAATCCCTAGATGCTTTAGTTTTAATTAGATGTGTAACAAAATATTTAGTGAATATTAACTTATCCGTAATTATATTAATGATCTTAAATTGAGGTTTAGTTTCAATCTTCTTTTCTTCGGGAAAATGAACACTTAAACTATAACCTCAATACGAGTTACATTTATTGTGACGTCACAAAAAAAAATATTCATAAATTCTAAATGATTTATATTAGTTTTCAATAAATTCTGCTGATTACCGATACCTATAATAAGTGGGTATCAACTATATGTTATATTTGTGTGATTAGAATATCCTTTCCTTGTTACTTAAGTATGTTATTATGAATTGAAAGTAAGTGGGTATACCGTATACAATAAAAAATCTTATGATCGGTTACAAGAGAACTTTTTTACATCTAGGTAGGAATGTGACGTTACAATTATCATGAAAGTTTGTTAATTTTATAAATAAATAAACCGAATAAACATTTCTGTTATCATTCACCACGACTTTTTTATTTCCACCTTCCAACACCGAACAGCTAAAATAATAAATAAATAGTTGAATAATAATACTATGTTTTTTTTTACTAATATTTAACTTATTCTTATAAAAAATAAATAATGAACCAATAACTAATGTTACCAATGTAGGGGCTTACGCTACAAAAGCTGACGCGACAAAATGTATAGTCGCCAACCGGGACTGCGGTGAAGTGCGGTGTGCGCAAGCGCCAGTCCCTTACACGCAGTGGTGGTGCAAACATGTCTTTACATTGAGACATCCTGTAAATCGCGTGGTGTACTAAGTTAGACTGTTAATGTGAACTGTAATCAATGTGTGATCAATAAACGTTTATATGTAGTTTCCACGCACTGACTTTTAATCATCCTCCCCGCGCAAGGCTACACCGCAACAAGGACCTCTACACCACACACCACCACCAAGGGACCCAATACCAAGAAACAAATACCCCACGTTGTTAACAGGATTCGAACTCGGATCTCTTTGATCGTGAATCCTACTGATTACCCCAACAGCTATCAACACATGGTAAATAGATGTGAATTTTAGCTATCCAATGGTAAGAACAGGTCGCTACACAAATAAGGTTTGCTGCGTGTATAATAAAAGAAACGGAAATATATTCTTATGTGTCGTGGAGTGTGACGCGCGACATGCGATTGGGCGAACTCTGTGGCTGTGGTGTGCGTACTGTATTGAGACCACTTACACATACAGACGCACGGACGCTCGACCGTGCGTTCACAGCAATACAATCCTTAGCGTGCCTCTGCACTTATCAACGCTTACTGTACTTCCGTTTAGTTTTATTTTTGTTATTGTATATTTCTAGCTGTAGTATGTGTAGAATGTACATAATAATTACATAATAGTCACTTACGGGATATTCTCCGTGATTGTTCATGGTTTTGATTCCATCCAACCGCATTCTTCAGTCAACCCGCGATAATGGCGCTTGCAACAGCGTCGAAGATAAGTGTGTAAGTGCCAGAGTAAGTTTAGTCCTAAACCGTTAAAGCCTAAAACAGTGTATAAACACGTGTCTTGCAGATGCGCCAGTGGTACGAAATGTGCACATCCATGGGGAGGGATTGGGGTGGTTTGATACCACAGCTATCTTATACTTAACCAGTCTGAGGACTGTTAGTGACCATGTTTACTGATTAGCATGATGATTGACGTTCTGCCGCTGAAAAGCCTCCTCGTCACGTTCACCAGTTTGAAAGAACTGCTAGGAGCAATGCTAGGAGCATGATGCCGACGCATTGCCTATGAAAAGTCGCATACGTCATTTATGGAAGTTGTGCTCTGGGCACATCTACACCTGCACGCTTAGCATGACCACCGTAGACACGAAAGAGAATCGACAAATCTTTTGTTCATCTGTCATTGAATCGACAAAATGACAGATGAACAAAAGATTTGTCGATTCTCTTTTGATTCTATGGTGGTCATGCTACGCGGGCTGGAGGTGTAGATGTGAATTATAGTAGGTAGTAGAAGTAGTGGAGCCCGTCTCCTTCGGAGGAAACCAACCTTAATAATAATATTAATATGATTCAGGAAAAACGAAAATGTTATCAGCTTAGAGTAATTTAGGAACTGTCACATTGAGGAGATTTTTGATGCTATGTTTTATGTTGTTGTAAGTTACAGAAAAAGGGAAGAGACATAGCAAGTAATAATAGTACGTACGTATGTTGATACTAGATGGGTGACGAGGTGCGGGCGGGCAGCGTGCTGCTGCCGGCATCGCGCCGCGGACGCTACCTCGCCAATGTCGCGCGACGACAGGCAGTCGTGAGTACTACTCGACAGATTTATTCAAAATGTAAATCAATGCACTATCGTTCGTTTAAAACTTAAACAAACGATTCGTCCTTACTCTAACACAATGACACATACTGTACACACGACACCTCCTCGGGGGTAGAAAAAAAAAGATTATTAAATTAAATTTTAGGTTAGTTTAGAAATATAAATTGGTTAAGTAGGTACACAATATTGGATGCTTATTAGCAGTACCTATTTGGTTACATTTAGCTTAGTTATTGTAACTAGACCCGATAACGACAGGTTGTCTTTCTTGCAATACAATGGGGGTTATCGCGTGTGAATTTGCCGCTAGAGGCGCTTGTGTAGACTAATGTCCTTAAAAATGTCAGATGTCATAGAGTGTTCGCGCGTTGTGTGCTTTTTTATCACGTATTTATACTAATACTCACGATTGTGTTCTAGATTGAGACATTCCTGATTAATTGTGACTTGAAGATTTTAAGTAGCAACTTAGGGAGAACATAATATTGTTAGTACTTGGAGGTAGAATGATTTTTAAATGTTTCATGCTTGCTAATTTTAGGAAGAATATTGTAAATATATATCTAAAGCTTACACTATGTTGTTATACGTAATAAAATAAACATTTTTATGAAGTTATTGGTGCTCTAAAGTATTGAATAGAATTACTGACAGGACTTTACTCGACAGTGCGCCATCTGGTGAGCTAAAAAACGATTGTATAAGTAAGAATGTTTACAGTGCATTGGGGGCTGTCGTTTTTGAGCTCACGAGATGGCGCCACTGTCGAGTAAGGTCTTGTCAATAATTCTATTTTATAATTTAAAGTACAAATAACGTCATAAAAAGTTTATTTTATTACGTATAACAACATGGTGATAACTTCAGATATATATTTACAATATTCTCCCTAAAATTAGCAAGCAAGAAACATTTAAAAATCATTCTACCTCCAAGTATGTACTAACAAATATGATCCTCAGTTGCTACTTAAGATCTCCAAGTCATAATTAATCAGGAATGGCTCAGTCTAGAACACGATTGTGAGTATTAGTATAATTACGTGGTAAAAAGCACGCAACGCGCGAACACTGTTACATGACATGTGACATTTCGGAAGACCTTAATCTACACGAACGCCTCTAGCGGCGAATTCATACGAGATAGCCCCCAATGCAGTATATTGAGGCCTCGGTTTTGAAGTTAGCGACTGCGGGCCATCCAGATACGCGATCTAAATGGCTGAAGAAAATACAGCCCGATAAAGAGTCTAATATTTCATATTTATGTGGCAGGGTAAACTTATCATTTTGAATGCAGCTGTTAAGTTTGCGATTTATTCCCAGCCGAGTCTGGTTTTTTTGGGTACTAGATCTGGGCTTGACCATTCGCAGTAATTTTTTTCTATAATACCTTGCTGAAGTGAATTTTCTATTTGTTTGTTTATTTCTTCTTTCTGTAAATAAATGGTGTAAAACACCTCTTAACGAAGCTGAAAGGCACTTGTTCTCCTCGTCATTGCGATATTTTTTCACGTATGGTTACTTTCTAGTTATGGAGATATTGGGAGTCAAAGTTCCAACTATTTGGAAAGTATTTTTTAAAAAACAAGATTTGAATGTAAGTTTTTTACTTTAAACCCTCCACGACCCCTGTACAATTCAATCCATCCATCAGCACAATGTATTGAGTGCGTTACATTGAGTTCTACCACAAAACATGATTTTTCACCCCAAAAAAAAGTCGTTTCCCAGCAATAATTTTTGCGTTAAGTTACTTAGTTTGATGTACAGAATGCTTGGTTGACGGCTTAGTGATGAGGTCTTTTACACGCTTTAGAGAAGTCTATATATGGCTTTGAATATACCGGGTCACAACCGGGGTACAACCGGGGCCACGTAAGGTTTCAAGTTAATTTTGTGCGTATATAATTCTGCTGACGCCATTTTGTCCCCTGCAAAACAAAAAATATCAAAATAAATACTCCGATATTTTGTCCCCAAAAAATATCGGAATATTTCGTAAAAATGTTTTCTATCGATACTTAATTATTATTGTTCCTCTTTGCTTAGGTGCTTTAAAACTAAAATTGAAAACAGTTTTTTAGCCCTTTCCGCGTTACTAATTGTTTTCTTGGTTTGTTCGACTGCCTAGTGAAGGCTGCTGCGTCGTGTAAAAACCTTTGTATAACATTTCAGGACGGCACGGGCATCAAATTCAACAAGGACGCTGATCGGGTGAGCATTCATTTAACCGAGGGTTGCTCGCGACTTCCACAACATATCATTTCAATATCTCCCTTAAGATGCTCCTAATATCTTCATTTGCCGAGCTTTATCACAAACTAAGTTGAGGTCGGCTTCCGAATAACCGGATGCAGCTGAATAACAGTATTTTACATGGAACGAATACCTATCTGACCTTTGTAACCTTGTTACTGAGTAATACGATATCCCTTGGTGAGACTGGTTGTCAGACATTCGGGCTTCTGACTTCTTGTAACAACTGTTATTGACTGTCAAGGTAAACAAATTACAGTCGGCACCGACGGCTTTCAACTCCCGTGGTAACTTATTTTTCGAGTTATAAAGGAGACTGGGCAAATTGAATTGGTCGATTGTTTGACGCCTTGGTTAAACGTGGACAATTTTCTCCGTTCAAATTTACCGAAAAATATAGTTGCCAATTGCCCGGTTATATTTTGGTGCCGTATGCCGTATACAAATACGTATCATATCATATGTATTTTTTGTAAACTTTTAAATGAAGCTGTCAATGAAGTTACGAATAGCTGGTGAATAATGTGTATGTCAGATGAACGCGGAGGCTAAGAAGAAGGTGGACGTGCTGTCGGAGGAGCTGCTGCCATACATCATCGCGGAGCAAGAGCGGCGCATCACGTTGTACAAGCGCGTCATGACGGCCATCCAGAACGGCGAGAAGGGCGTCACCATCGCCGAGATCCGCAACAAGCCGCCCGCCATCATACGAAAGGGTACGATGAGCGTTCATAAAACGACTTCTAACTTTAGTACTACTAAAGTTAGAAGTACTAAAGTTAGAAGTCTCTAATATCCCAATTTAGTGTTTATGATGTTAGTTCTTCATTTGCGTCATATTTGGCGCTGTCGTACTTTTCATAGTAGGTATAATATGCCGCTTCATCACTCCCGTAAGGAGATCGGGGACAACAGTGAAATGAGTCATCCATACTCCTTGTGTATGTTTGCCGGGCGTGTGGAAGCCCGTTGCCACATTGTTCACAGTGGATCGGAACTCCCTGTGACGGTGATGCGAACCCCAGTGAGTCGGGGCGGCGCTACATTTGCTGGAGTGCGCCGCGATGTGGCTAACTTGTGGGTTCGACCGGGAAAGGATTTCAAACTCTCAACCGGCTGAAAGTGCAGTGCCAAAGATTTTGATTTGGATATCAGACAAGTAGCACGCTCATTCATTTTGTAATATCTAGACTTGCGAGTTCTAGATTCCTTTAATTGTTGTAGTATCGTCTCTGTACTAATTGTTTCATTGTATCTTGTAAATTGCTTTTGGTCGTTTTATGATATTTGTAACATTATATCACATAAAAGCGCCGAGTAATAGTACCTAATATAAAATTATCGTATTTATTCCAGTCGTTTTAATCGTTACTCGTTACCACTTCACTGGTGCCGTAGAAAATCGTCGATAGTAATTCGCTTTATTGTCAGCTATACCTCAAGTGCATTACTGTCTGTCTGGGTGCGCAGGTCTGATGTACCGCTGCCCCACCAACCGCGCGCCGCGCGAGCCTGATGGCTCCGGCGTCATCATATGCGAGGACAATCTGAAACCCACGCCCATCATGTTCGAGTCCTGTCTGTCTGCAGAGGATAAGGAACTGTATGTTGCAGAAAATAAGTACTTCTTTTGCAACCGTAAGTCTTAAGTCTTAGTTGTCTTTTTGCAGTGAGCTTTGAACCAGTTCCTTTCAGAAATGCTTTTTTTATAAAATGGGATGATAAAAAAATATGGATCTCAGATATGATCTTAGATATTGGAAAAGCATCGGTTAAGTGAAGTACCATTTCTTTAAGTCGATGGTTTGTTTTACGAGTCTTCCATTGTTGGTGATACACATGGCCAGCAATGTTCAAAAATTATATCCTACTGACCATTGACAACATTGGAAGAACTGATTGGACCTTGGAAGAAAGATTCGCTGTTGCTGTACTTTCAGTAAAACAGGTACGAACAGATTGTGGACTGACTGTGGTGTCCAAACACTGACATGCTATGCTTATGCCATGCGTCTTCTGACCAAACCTTGTCCCTCCCAAAAAGTCGCCATTAACATCGCAATCGGCAGACCATGTTATGGAGGGCTAAACCACGAAGTGCCAAGGTGTCCATATATATATACTGGTGTAATGATTGCTTTAACTTGTATTGACCGGCGCCGCGACGTGCAGGACACAAGGTCGAGGGCCCCGACCTGCCGCGCAACGGCACGATGGTGATCGGCTGCGCACCGTCCGAGCGCACCCCGCTCAACTACACAACCCAGAAGTGTGCGCTCGAGGACACTGACGACGTGGTGGTACACTACCGCTACTACCCCGACAGAGTGAGTACATGTCCTCACTAATCACTTATGCTGAAACAAACCTCCTGCAGCAGCCGCCTCTTACAGCTCGCCGTGTTAAAAATAATTGTATCCCACATCAAAGGCTTACCCAACTTCCAAGGTTTTATGGTCTTTCCGCTGGGTCTCTTGACTTCATAAAGCTATTGGGTTGCAGTGGCATGTGACGGCTGTCCCAAGTTTTACTCGTCTCCACAATCATTGCAATCATAGACGAATAGATCAATGACTAGCCCTTAGGTTTGCTGGGTGTTCCTTCAAGTTCCGCTGTCCGCAGACGTACAAGTTCGTGTCGGAGCTGGACCCGATGCGCGAGGTGTGCGACCACTGGAACCCGTGCCAGGTTGGCTACATCTTCAGCCTGCCCGGCCCCGACCAAGCCATGCCTGCCAGCGAGCTGTGGCGTAAGTCCGTCAACTACTACCACCACCTTCTACGGCCGACAAACATGCTGTGTGCCGGCTTTATGGGTGTGGGTGCCATAATTACTTATTATTGAGAACCTCTAGCCGGGATGTCAGCATGGTTGAGGGCTTGCAGAGGTCCATGTCCATAAGTGGAGGCGACCAGCAGGTTTCCTCCAAGGTGGGCTAATGAATTCCTAGAAGAGACTAAGGACTGTTAAGGCTGTGTAACGGAACCCTCGGTTCAACTAAGTTTGCTATTAGGTCAAATCTTGGCCTAAATACAGAAAAAAACAACTGTCTCTATTTCAGTTCTCCGGTGACTGAGGTACTTGAGGTACTTGTCGTCTGTTGTATCTTGAACCAGATTATTATTAATTAAATAAAAGTCCATCATGTGCAAAATAGTTTGTGTAATTTACTCCGAAGACCACACCCAAAGTACCACAGATAATCATGTTCCTCTATATCTGTAAGTCACCACAGATAATCAACATAGGGCTTTACACTAATAGAATTAATAAGACATTACTTATGAACTACCATACAACATCTCCCCTCTAAAGATTCTCTGGAAAATACAAAACCAAAACATAATAACCTACTTCTAGGTACATAAAGTAATCAACTAAAACTACATTTAACATTTATGAACTAAACTTGACATAACTATTTTTCTAACACATAATCCTTAAATCTAACCGGTGGCTTTACTTCTCTGCCTGACCCGGTCCGTATACTATTCTCCTTCTCCTCTCCCTCTAGTACTTCTTTATCCCCTACCTCTACTGCAACAACTTTGTTTTGAATCTCTTGTTGTTGTACCCTACTTTCCATTGGTTTTATATGCATTTCGTTTCTTGTATATACCCTCCCGCTATGACTATCCATTACACTGTACGAATTTGGATATTCAGAGCAGTCTATAATTGTAGCTGGTTCCCATAAACTATCTGGCATTTTTTTATAAAAAATTGCTTGCCCTTTCTCATACCTATCTCGTTTTGTGGCAGTTCTATCATGCCACATCTTAGTTTTTAACTTTTTCTCAATAATCAACTCTCTATCTTCTTTAACCTTATATTTTGGTACAATATTACTAAACGCACACGGAATGTTCGTCCTTAAATTTCTACCCATCAGCATAGCTGCAGGAGATGGTAATGACCCTCTAGGAGTTGCCCTCAAATTTAGTAAGGCTAGATGTGGATCTTGATTTGAATCCCTAGCTTTTTTAAATAACAATTTAATCGTTTTCACAGCACTTTCTGCCAAGCCATTTGACTTAGGATAATGTGGACTTGACAAAATATGCTGGAAGCCCCATTCTTTAGAAAACTGGTTAAACAATTCCGAATCAAAATACAAGGCACCATCAGAATACAATTTCACGGGTATTCCATGTCTAGCAAAAATGGACTTAAACCTCTCTATTATACAAGCAGATTTTAAATGTGGTAACTTTACCACTTCAATATAATTAGACAAAGCATCAACTACCACTAAGTAATATTCATTGTACAATTCAAACACATCACATCCTACTTCAGTCCATGGAATACTAGGAACTGGTTTTGGTGTCAATTCCAGCTTAGTGTTCTTGTTAGAGAATTTCTGACACGTATTACAACTTTTGACAAATTTTTTAATATCCTGATTAATTCCTAGCCAAAACATAGTCAACTCACTTCTGTTTACCATTCTATTCATGCCTGGATGACCTGTGTGCAACTTTTTTAACATTTCATACTGCAATGGCTTAGGTATCAGTATCCTATCACCCACAAAAACTAACTCATTAATTACTGTCAAATCATCCTTATAATTATAACTAGTATTTGCTTGGGTGCGCGAGCTGCGCGCAGCTCGCGTGTCGTCGTGTTCTTGAGACGTATTCCATACCCTTATAAATTTTGAGAATCCATAAGAATCCTTAAACGAATTGGAAAAACCGTTACAACTACCCCTAGATCAGTATGAAAACCCTTAAGAACCCCTAAAACATTATAAAATTAATATAAAAAAAAACCTAATAAAATAAAAGTAAAAAACCTTACTTAAAAACTGAGACCCATAAAAAAAAGCCGTCCCTAAAGTTTGCTTGTCGTCGGCCTGAGTTACGCTTCACCCACTCAACCTTCGTGACGCTGCGGAGGTCGCCGGCTCGCTTCGCTCGCCACCTCCCCCCTTCGCTCCACTCGGTCTCGCAGGTTCGCTCCACTCAGAACCTACCTACTACCAGACAGGTTTCGACGCCTACTACAAATTTGTTAAAACACCCAATGGCTATCTCTAACCGTTACGAAGTTACAGCCCTTTCAGTTTTAGGGGAGGTTGGGGAGGGGAGGAAATGGTATACAAATTTTTAATTTCAACGCCCCTCAATAGTTTTAGGTAAGAATTAAAACATTTTTCAGTAGAAAAAAAAGGGGTGAAAAGGGGGGGGGGTGAAGTGGGGGAGAGTGGGGCGTTTTTCGAAAAATGAATTTGACTACCGCGTTGCCCCTTTATATGAATCTGAAAAAAAAAAAAAGTTCCAAGTCTCTCAACTTCCGAGATCCGCCTAAAGGGGGGAGAAGGGGGAAAAAGGGGTCAATTTTGAAAACTGGTTTTTACTTCTCCGAGCCTCCTCTATACGAATCCGTAAAAAACCAAAAATACGGGTCTCTTTGTTTCCGAGATACGATAGGGAGGGGGAGGAAGGGGGGCGAAAAGGGGAGGTTTGGCACTTTTCCCATACTCGCGGGAGTTACTTGTTTATGAATCTGTCAAAATATACCCACCTCCCCATCCACCATCTGGGAGAACAATTATGTCAATGAGTCAGTGAGTCAGTGAGTGGTAATCGAGCTTTATATAGTATAATAACTAGTATTTGCTTGGGTGCGCGAGCTGCGCGCAGCTCGCGTGTCGTCGTGTTCTTGAGACGTATTCCATACCCTTATAAATTTTGAGAATCCATAAGAATCCTTAAACCAATTGGAAAAACCGTTACAAATACCCCTAAATCAGTATGAAAACCCTTAAGAACCCCTAAAACATTATAAAATTAAAAAAAAAAAACAATAAAATAAAAGTAAAAAACCTTACCTACTTAAAAACTGAGACCCTTTAAAAAAAACATAACCCTAAAATTGCTTGTCGTCGCCCCTGAGTTACGCTTCACCCACTCGACCTTCGTTACGCTACGGAGGTCGCCGGCTCGCTTCGCTCGCCACCTTCCCTTCTTCGCTCCACTGGGTCTCGCAGGTTCGCTCCACTCAGAACCTACCTACCACCAGACAGGTTTCGACGCCTACTATAATATTTGTTCAAACACATAATGGCTATCTCTGACCGTTATGAAGTTATGGCCCTTTTATTTTTAGGGGAGGTTGGGGAGCGGAGGATACCCTCCGTATATAAATTTAAACACTCCTTAATAATAATTTATAATAAAAATCAAAAAGCCGCTACGTGTCCTAGTTTCCGAGATACGATGGGGGGAGGGGTGAAGGGGGGGAGAGTGGGGAGTTTTGAAAAATGATTTTGACTAACGCGTTGCCCCTTTCTATGAATCTGGAAAAAAAAAAATGTTCCAAGTCTCTCAACTTCCGAGATCCGCCTAAAGGGGGGAGAAGGGGGAAAAAGGGGTCAATTTTGAAAACTGGTTTTTATTTTTCCGAGCCTCCTCTATACGAATCTGAAAAAAAATGTTCCAAGTCTCTCAAATTCCGAGATCCGCCTTAAGGGGGGAGAAGGGGGGAAAAGGGGTCAATTTCGAAAACTGGTTTTTACTTTCCCGAGCCTCCTCTATACGAATTTGAAAAAAAATATGTTCCAAGTCTCTTTGTTTCCGAGATACGATAGGGAGGGGGGGGAAGGGGGGTGAAAAGGGGAGGTTTGGCACTTTTCCCATACTCGCGGGAGTTACTTGTTTACGAATCTGTCAAAATATACCCACCTCTCCATCCACCATCAGGGAGAACAATTCTGTCAGTGAGTCAGTGAGTGAGTGGTAATCGAGCTTTATATAGTATAATATGGCTTAATTTCTTCTGGCAAATGTTTATATGAAAGCCATCCCTGTAACAAATAGGTTTTCAGTAATGTTAAAGTTTTATCTTTTAAAGTACTCTCTGTCAATATCTTCCAATATTCTTTTGTAACTGGCAAATTTTCTATTAACATTAAAATTTGGTATTCCACATCATCAAAATTAGTTTCTTTATCACAACCTGTTATCTTTACATCTCTTGACAACGCATCTGCTAAGTA
The DNA here is from genome assembly GCA_905147715.2 of Xestia xanthographa. NCBI lineage: Eukaryota > Metazoa > Arthropoda > Insecta > Lepidoptera > Noctuidae > Xestia > Xestia xanthographa. The sequence goes on along the minus strand of LR990660.1, from coordinate 4,643,192 downwards.
CATGTATTTTCCAGGAGTATGACTTATACTTAATCTGTAGGGCTGTAACCTTAACATCATCCTTTGCAACCTAGCTGGAATTTTATGTAATGGTTTATTAAATATCCCTACTAACGGTTTATGATCAGTCTGCACTTTAATTATATCTTTTCCCAACAAATATTGCCTGTACTTTTCTGCTCCAAAACAAACTGCCAACAGCTCTTTTTCAATTTGTGAATACCTCCTCTGTGTTTCTGTTAATGACTTTGACGCATAACCCAATGGCCTGCCATTCTGTAACAGAGTAGCCCCTAGCCCTACCGAACTAGCATCAACACTCAGCACCAGTTCCTGACTTGGATCATAGAAACTTAACACCTGTGAGCTACTAATAGAATCTTTTAATAATTGCAGTGATTTTTCATGATGTGGTTCCCATCTAAAATGAGAATCCTTTCTCAACAAATCTCTTAATGGAGCTGACTTTTCAGAAAAATTTTCAATAAATCTAGACAAAAAATTGAACATACCTAACACTCTCTGTAAAGATTTTTTATCTGTCGGTGTTTTTATCTCCTGGATGGCCTTTACCTTCTCTGCATCTACTGTAATTCCCTCTTTACTGAATCTATGTCCTAAAAATGTAATTTCATTAGTATCAAATACAAATTTACTTGGATTAAACTTAATTCCTCTTTTTAATGCTGTTTCTAATACTTTATAAAATGTTTGTTTTAATTCCTCCCTTGAGTTAGCCCACAGTAAAATATCATCTTGAAATGTCTCCACATTACTAATATCTGTAAATGTTTCATTTATAATTTTATGAAAAATTTCCGGAGCTACATTCAAGCCAAATGGTAATCTTAAAAATGCATATCTACCCCACTTTGTTTGAAATGTACAAAGCCTCGAACTTTCTTTTGACAATGGAAGCATCCAAAAACCAGATTGTGCATCTAATTTACAAAAATGCTTTGCACCACTTAACTTTGAAGAAATATCTTCAAGGGTAGGTAGCGGGTAGTGTGCTCTTTTTGTAGCTTGATTCAGAGCTCTTGGATCTAGGCAAATTCTTAAAGATCCATCACTTTTTTGGACTACTACCATTTGACTAACCCAATCCGTCGGCTCCTCAACTGGCTCTATAATACCTATCTCTTGCATTCTCTCTAGCTCAGCTTTTATTTTAGTTTCTAGAGAGTATGGAACACGCCTCAAAGGTGATACTACTGGTTTAACCTCAGAATTAATTTCAATATTAATTTCTTGTTGTATTAATCCTACCTTACCATCAAACAAGTCTAAATATTTATGTGGTATAACACTACTAACCTGTTCAGGCCGAAAAATCCCATTGACTCTTATAATTAGCTCTAATTCCTCAGCCGATCTTAGACCTAAAATGTTGTAACAATCCAAATCTACTACCATAAAGTCAATATTATAACACTTTTCTTTATACAAACAAGCCAAAGTACATTGTCCAATAATATTCAATTTATCTCCTGTAAACGATGTTATACTAGTCTTTACTGGTCTTAAATTCTTCAATTTCAGATTCATTTGACGGTATTGTTTTGCACTTAAGACATTGCACTGCGCTCCGGTATCTACTTTAATTTCCATGTCCACTCCTTGACACTTCAAGATCGCTGTGTACCACCCTGTTCTTCCTTCTCCCAATGCTCCTACAAACCAATCATCATCTTCCACTCCATCATCCAACAAATTAACTTTTTTAGCCTTTGAAAAACACATTGATGCAAAATGGTTAATTTTTCCACATTTTTTGCAGTTTTTCCCATAAGCTGGACATTTTCCATATTCATGTTTGTACCCACAAAATTTGCATTCTGTTTCCTTTTTGTTTAACTTTTTGTCAAATTTCTGTTTAACTAAATCAATATTAATTTCTTCCATATCTCCTTTAATTTCTTTATTGATATTTTCCACTTGCTTTATTACTGATATCTGTGTTTTGCAAAATTCTAGCACCTCTTCCCCAGTCTTGTCCGGCATTCTCAGTAAAGCTTGTTGTAAAGACACATCCCTCAGACCACAAATAAACACATCTTTTACAAGACTGTCAGCTAATTTCCCAAACTCACATTTCTTTGCTAGATTCTTTAGCACTGTCATGAATTGCTCGCAGGCTTCATCGTTTTGTTTCCTTGTTAAGAATAAATATCTTTGATAAGTTATGTTCACTTTTGGCTGAAAGTGTGCATCTAATCTTTTCACCAACTCGGAAAGTTTTTCATCCTCAACCTTTGGCAATGATATTATTACTTCTCGTAAAGTCTCCCCTCCATGGAACATCAAAATTGACACTTTCCTTTTTTCTGACGCTTCTTCATAGTATGCATCAATGTAACTGGTTAAACTATCTCTGAATTTTCTCCAATTTTCCGCCATGTCGCTTCCACTCTCTAACTTCTCCACTCCAGCATTTGTATGAAGCCCCGCCATTATGCCAATCAAATTTCGTTTTTCAAATCTCTATATTAATTTTCCGCTGTCACCATGTTGTATCTTGAACCAGATTATTATTAATTAAATAAAAGTCCATCATGTGCAAAATAGTTTGTGTAATTTACTCCGAAGACCACACCCAAAGTACCACAGATAATCATGTTCCTCTATATCTGTAAGTCACCACAGATAATCAACATAGGGCTTTACACTAATAGAATTAATAAGACATTACTTATGAACTACCATACAACATCGTCTTAATATGAAGTGAAGTCCTAATTATAAGATATACTATTTGAGATATACACATTTCAATTCTGTTGGTATTACGCCCAGATTTCATAGAATATTGCCCATGATCCTTTAACAGAACTAAATTTCTTTTTGTTTTCAATAAGTCTTTGACTATTCTGGTTCATTAATGTTTTTATTATAATTACAGCAGACTACTGTAAGTTATTAACAAACATTTTCTTTAAAATAAAGTGACTATATTATTCTCAAAGCGGCTAGTACAAGTAGCACTCGGACTTGCACTCGTGCAACCCACCAGCTAGGTTGTATCGAAATAATTTAATACATTTTAACAATAAATTTATATTACCGATATATTGTATTTGCAGCCGGAGGCAAGTATTTTATTAAATGTTTCAGCCTCTAATTTTCAAGGTTAAATAATTATACAGGTTGTATTTTTTCAACTTTACCTCGAGGGAAAGTAACCATGATGTGAACCAAATAACAATAATAATAAATAAAAAAAAAAAAAAAAAATATTCAAAAAATGTAAGGTAAAAGTTTACAGTTTTTCTTAAATCTATGTCAAGTTCACTCATGCTTTGAGCCTGAACTAGGTAATCCTGTGTTTCAGGCGATTTGAGGTAACATTAATTTATTAAATAATCATATACCTATCATATTAATATTATTGGTACCAATGTAAAAGGGTATATAAAATTATACTATTTTAACTTAGCTAATTTAAAACTAACAATATTATGGACTATATTTACTTTTGCACAAGTAATAACTTCTCTGTATCTTCATAGGACATAGTTTGAAGAGCTTCCTTAAGGATTTTCTTGCAGTTATTGTGATTTAAGGGGTAGATGCTTGCGCTACGCCGGGGGGAAACTCCGCTGCAGCGACAAATTGTCGCTCAGCGGACAGACTTCCGGCGGGATCTCATGGCGACATGGAGAGAGCGACTGTCGCAACCCCGCGCAGGGCACGCCACGATAGTGGCGATAAGTCCCCTCTTTGAGGAGTGGCTTGAGCGACGCCACGGCGTCCTCACCTTCCGCCTGACGCAGGTCCTCACCGGACACGGAGTGTTCGGGAGGTTCCTGCACCGAATCGGGCGGGAGGAAACGCCCGGGTGTTTCCATTGCGAGGATCGACCGGAGGACACGGTGGAGCACACGGTGGAGGTGTGTCCCGCGTGGGCGGAGCACCGCCGTGTCCTCGAAGCGGCGATCGGCGGTGGCGACCTCTCGCGTCCGGCCCTGGTGCAAGCCATGGTCCGGAGCGAGACGGAATGGGACGCCGTCACCTCCTTCTGCGAAGCGGTAATGCTAGAGAAGGAGGTGGCGGAACGTGAGAGGGAGCGAACCTCTCAACGTCCCGGCCGCCGCGGGAGACGCCCCGGGCGTCGGGGGCCACCACCACGTAGCCCCCGGCCACCGTAGGCGCGGGCCTGTGGACGGTGAGCTATGGGCTAGCTCGCCGTCCGTCCGTCTCATGACGACAGGCCGTGTCGACGGCGCGTTCGTGTTCCACGCGCGCCTCAAAGAGAGTCAGCAAAAAGGAAGGGGTCCGTAAGGACCGATGCCTGCCGGGGTTGCGGGACTATTCGAAAGAGATACCGTGGCCCCGGAACACAAAGGGCGATGAAGGAACATGGATGGGTTTTTGTCAGTAAAAGTCTGACACTCCCTCCTGCTCCGCCCAGAGCGGGAGGGGTTATTTGATGATTTCCCATCCGAAAAAAAAAAAAAAAAAAAAAAAAAAAAAAAAAAAAGGGGTAGATGCTTCCTTTTTCATTCAGCCTGTTATAGAGTAACGGTCCGAGGTACATATAAAACTTGGCTGTGAAAGCATGTTTTGTACTTTTTTGAGGGCAAACTATATCTTTCCGTCTGTTTTTAGTGAAATCAGTGCTGTATGGAAGTGCTGCGTGTTGTTTTAGTACAGTGCTCATAATAAATAACTGTCGAACTGTTAGTACTTCACAAGATTTATACAGGAGGTTAGTGGGGAAAAGGAAAGGGCGGCAAGTAGCCACCTTGAGAATAGCTCTTTGAGCTCTTTCAATGGGCAATAACAGAGTTTTACTCGCCCCACCCCATGAAGTGATGCAGTAAGTCAGAATTGACTGACATAGCACAAAATATACTTGCCTAAGTATTTTCGGATCTGTTATAAATCGTAGTTTTTTGAATACGAATATCAGCTTACGAATTCTATTATTTAGAGCTTCCATATGTTGTTTGAATGAAAGGGTTTCGTCTATTATAATACCCAGGTATTTTATTTTGTTAGTCTTCTTAATATTGGGACACTGACACTGGCTATCTGCAGGTACTGGGCAACAATGAGCATGCAACGCTGAGGGGATATTGGATACATGCTTGCGCATCGAAAACTTAATGTAGTTTGTCTTCTCTGCATTTAGAGTTAGTGAGTTAGTTTGAAGCCATTTATTTACAATATTAAATCCGTGTTGCGCAAGCTGAGTCAGCCGAAAAAAGTAAAGCAGTATCGTCAGCGTAAGTTATGATAGTACCATGCTCTAGCTTTAGATTGCAAAGGTCATTTATGTAGATCAAAAACAAGGTGAGCCCTAGAATACTTCCTTGGGGAACACCAAAAAATGTGTTTTTTTGAACAGCGCTGAGTACTTCACCAATCTTTACGCACTGGGAACGATCTTCTAAATAACTTTTGAATATTTTCAATTGGGTGCCTCTTACACCCATGATCTCAAGCTTGCGCAATAGAATTGGAATGGAAACTGTGTCAAAAGCTTTGGCGAGGTCCAGGAAAATTCCTACTGTGTGGTTACCCTTGTCAAGTTCTTGCGCTAGATAGTCAGTCAGATGATGTACCGCATCGGCAGTTGAAACTTTAGGTCTAAATCCAAACTGCCTTTTAGACAGAATAGATTTATCTTCCAAATATTTCAACAACCTTTTGTTTATTATTTTCTCCAATATTTTTGACATAGAAGGTAGTAAAGAAATAGGTCTATAATTTGTCACTTGCTCTTTGCTGCCTGATTTATATACAGGGATAGTTACAGCTTTTTTGAGACACTCTGGGAAATGCCCTGAAGATAAACAAATGCGGAAAATATAGGTCAGTGGTGGTACCAAAATGTCCTTGAATCTTTTAAGAATTTTATTCGAAATGTTGTCCCAGCCAACTGCACAGTCTTCTTTCAAGGTCATGATCATACTATCTACCTCAGTCTCGTCAGTATCTAGCAGCGCAAAGGAAGTTAAAGCAGTGTTAGAAGTTAAAGGAATGTTCGTCAGGTTTTGGGATTGACCCAGATTTTTTTCTGCTAGAGACTTACCCACATTAATAAAGAAATTATTTGCTATGTTAGCGGATTCCACTGGTGACGAGTGCGCTTGTAATAAACTTGAAGATGACTCACATTGTTTTGTAGTATACGTTGCGTCTTTAATATATTTCCAGATCTTTTTACTATTTGTTCCAGCCTTTTCCAATGCCACTTTGTCGTAGTTGCTTTTAATTTTCCTAAGAAGATCATTACAAAAATTTCGATATCTTTTGTACGAAAGTTGCAATACAACATTTTCTGGATTAGATTTAGCTTTCATATGTAGTTTATCCCTATGTTTCATACAGCGAATAAGACCTGATGTGATCCATGGTTTTATGTTGTGATTTTTGTTGGTCAACTGCGATATGACTGTGTTTTTCTGAATTGCATTTCGTAAGTTTTCAATTACAAACAACATGCAAAACTGCGGGTCAGCGGAATTATAGACTGGAGCAAAATCGATGACGCGTAAATCTTCTTCAAGTCTATTTATATTCAGTTTAGAAATTTTGCGAGTGCCTTGTTTAGGTAATTTGCAATTTAGGGTTAGTAGGGCAGCATTGTGATCGGTTATCGTTGAGTTAACAACAAGTGCAAGTGAAGGGAAATTCGATTTAAGCATAATATGATCCAAACAGGAGCCACTGTGATGTGTAGGAAAGCTGTGTGCTGGGAGCAGGCCATGAAAGGCGCATAGGTTGAGGTAGTCCTGAGCAGAAGCATCAGCACTTCCTGGAAGAATATTGATATTAATATCTCCAATTACAATCGTGTTTTTGATGGATGACAGGTTCTGCAAGGTCTCATTCAGAGAGTCAGTAAAATTGCTAGTATTTTTAAAAGACGGAGGTCGATATAATGCTAATATCGCAAAATCTGATCCAATTTTAACTAACAATCTGTTACAGTCGTGCATATCAGGTTCCTCAACAGAAACATTCAGATGATTTCTTGCATAAACTATCACACCATCATTTTGGTTGTAATTTAGGGTACTTCTATACATATTATATCCCGGGATTAGTGGAATATTATATTGTTTGGCAAGCCAGCATTCGGTTAAAACAATAACGTCACAATTTATGTTTAGCCGTTGCTGAAATGTACTAAAGCTATCAAAATTCTTAAAAACACTGCGAATATTTTGTGTTAATATGGTTAGTGGAGATTTGTAGCCGAATAGATATTGTTTGCAGTTTTCAGCTTCACAGACTTTGGACTCGGATACAGAGAAATTATCTAAATCATTAATTAAACTATTTATCATAATGGTAGTCTTAATAAGAATATAAAATAAAAAACGTCAGAAAAATACCTAATTAACGGCGCTCTTAGGCGCCTCCATAATCTACAGAATTGATGTACCTTTTTTCAGCCATTATTTTCGCCGGGCAGTCAGCAGCACCTGTGTTATGCTTGTCTGGCTTTTTGAAATGCAAGCAAGTAGCGCATTTTGGTTCGTCAGCCTTTTTTGGACATTCTTTTACTGAGTGACCTTGATCACCACAGTGACCGCAGGTATACGATGTCTGTTGACATGACTTGGCCGCATGTCCATACTGCTGACACTTGTAGCATCTTGTGACCAAAGTGAAGTCTCTCACAGGGCATGATGACCAATTTACAAAAACTCGGTCTTGTGATATCAGGGCTTTGCGTATGACTGCAGATACCTCAACAATGTAATTACATGTGTCCGAATCTTTCTTACCTGACTTATGACTTAATTTAATAAGGCTCAAAAACGTCTCAAGGCTGCAATCCTGAAGTTTTTCGGCTAGGTTCTGGTTGTACACACAGGTAAAAACCTCATTTTCTTGCATAGACGTCGGCACTCCTATAATTACAACCCTAGGCTTTCTTTTATGGGGCTCGTCGACTGTTAGGCCTGATTTGGTAAGCTGCGCCGATTGTCTCAACTTCTCAATGTCGTCCTTCGTCTCGGTGCTGATGATGACACCGCCGTTCTTCGTCTTGCGCAGGCCTCCCACGTGGAGCTTCATTTGTTCAGGGCTGATAATTTTCTGGACAAGAGTTTTCGTCTCATCGCTGGTCTTCAATTTGTCACTCGGATAGATGGCCACAGAACTTACGTGACTTGGCTGGATAAAATTGTTGGCACCTTTCTTTACCATGTCAGTAAAGGAAGATCCCTGGGCAGGTTTCGTCGACTCTTCTATACTCACAATGATTAATTAGTGAGTTGAGTTAATGAACAAATGAATGCGATTTAATGCATTTGCGCACTTCAAAAATTGACAAACCAGGTTCAAGTAATAGTACTTAATACACTTGTGCAAATCGGACTATGGGATCAACAAAACACCAGCACGGAAATATTGCCATTTTTAAATAAGAAACCAATTTTTATCGATTATCGAAACGTTTTTTAGAGTGAAATATTTTTTTTTTAGTAGTAGACATAAAAACAGACGTTTTTTCTGACATACTATGAAAAATCGGATGATACCTATATACATTATTATTAGTTAAACAATATACATGGTATTGTCATCAAGTGAAATCAAATTAAAATAATTATTATCGATCAAAATCATTTTTATTTAATTGCACTGGCAACCGCTCCCTGCTTTTTTAAAACTCATAGTTTTTGGTTGTCAAACAAAATACAAACGTCACGTAATCGTAAACTCTCAACTCGTTTTTGTTGTTGTTATTCTGGATTTTACATAAAACCAACGAATTGCTATTAAAATGGACTCCGTCGATTTTGGCGTGAATATGGATTCTGCAACACCAAAGTCATTTAATGTAAAATTAAATGTAGGTAATTAATGTTTTAAAAAACAACTTTTACTAAGTATAAAATTCTAAGTTTTAATTATAAATATTGGCAATTTGTTTAACACTTCAATACCCGCAATTACAGACACAATTAAAATAACAATGCACCGTGCCTCAGGAGGCACGGCCGGGAGCATACGGGTTAATGTTTGTTTAATTACATTTAACACATCATTTCATAAGTGTGTCCGCGTTGTGGATTATAACTGATTATAGCTCTCAAATTGAGGAGGCCTATGTCCCAGCAGTGGAAACATTAATAGGCTGATGATGATGATGATGATGAAGAGTGCACTCAAGGCTAAAATCATCATGAATCTTGGGCATGTCTACAACAATATAAAACGGAATTTAACTTATGTGAAGAAGTGTCTTTTGCATGGCTCCAAAAAAACTATAATAAACTTCCGAAAAGACGGAAGCAGTTAAGGGATGTAGCATTCAAAGGGAAAGTAATAATAATAAGTCGAGCTACACGTTAACTGACAAATAACTACGAACCATTTTTTAAAAGGAATGGAATAACATTAAAACTGGCATTAATAAAAATATTGTTACTGTTTGTTTATTTAATAAATACTTTGTTTTTCGTACTATGGCTATTATTTACTGGCTATTATTTCACAGTAGGTGTAAAAAGTAGAGTATCCTCCTCTGGGCTAAAGTGTCTTTGCCTTGGGCTAGCTTGAATCCCTCGCTGCATTCAGGATTCTTGTATTAACTCCCTCGTTTCGCTCGTGAGTTAAATCCCGAATCCTTCATTGCGCTCGAGATTCAATATGACGCCCGTGACATAAGACACAACTTTAGCCCCTTGGTGCATAATCTACTATTGTATTTAACATTCACTTTTTTATTTTTCAGACAATGATGAGGGTAAAATATTAAATTATACTTATGGTTTTACATATTTGGTTAAACAATATTACTCGGATTGTCAATACTAAATCTATTTTATCTGTTTTTGACAGAAATTTCAAGTAAGTAGTCAAGGTTTGGTCAAACCAGCGCGGACAAATTGTCAGATACTTCAGTTTATCTATTACCCATCTGTCCATACCTGTAAGAACAAACCAATAGCAATTGTTGCCAAGTTCTGCTAGTTGATACGCAAATAAGTAATTTTATAGTTTGTTGTTGTAGATGAGGGTAAGAGTACCATTTATTGTTTACTGCTCAAATACTTACTTATTCATATTTAACCTTATTCTTTAACAAAAGTAAATTTGTTTTTGAAACTATGTTAATGAAAAACAAAGTTTTTGTTGCAGTTTAATGAAAAATGCCCATATCTCAAAAACTTAGAAGGGGGCACAATTTTTACTACTTGAAGCAAATAGCTCATCATCCATAGACTTCTAAAATGAACATCCAACACAGTCACGTAGTTATACACGTAGGTGTAGTTTTATTCAACCCTCAGTAACATATACTTGTGTATTAAGGGCGGTAAGTAAGGAATTACGATCGATACTCTAGTAGAAGCCCGAAGTCGAAGACTGAGGGCTTTTTGAGTCGAGGTTCGTAATTCCCGTACCGCCCGCCGTGATACATACAATGTTTTTCATCACATTTGCGAGTAAATAAATACAATTATAGGGCAGAAAAACTTATCTATTAAAATTTATAGTCACTGTACAATTAGTAAAATTAAGGCAAACGTTTTTTTGGGGAGTCTTATTGTTTGAGACAAATTATTAGTAATATTTTCTTCCATAATAGAAATTGTGATATTTTACTTCTAAAAAAAATTTGAATAATTATGAAATACAGCTATATTATACAAGTCAGCACAACTAATATTACGAATTTGTTTTTTTTTCTAATCGGATGGCAGGCTTTTAACCCACACCACAGATAATACAAATGTTTCGTTCAGAAAAATTAAGGGCAAATACGTATACGTATACATACAGCCATGACCATAGACTTAGTAAATATAGACCAACAAAGCGTGCGAGGGAGAAGAACATCCCTTATAGAAATATAGCAAGATGAAAAAGGATCGCGAATCTAATATCACTGTGACCGGTTTTGAATGACAGGTCTGCACAAGTTGGCACGCGGGGAATCAAGTCCTTATTATTTTCGAATTTTAGCGTACATCGTGGTTTATTTTCAGTGAATAGAGTTGTATTAAATAATGGTTACTTGTTCTGTGCGTGAATGTGGTGTTAATCATAGATATAAACCTGAAAATTGCGCATTTCATAAGTAAATACTCAGGACGTAGTCACTGATAAGACGCGTTTATTTTTGGTTAAAATTTGCCTTTTTACTTGTATAAAATATAAAATAATACCAATGTTTTTGTTTACTTTCATATTTTGTATAGCTAAAAGTCCATTTGTTGATAATTTACATGATTTTGGTGAATAGATTTTTCATCAATCTATTTTACATGTACGCTAGGGATTGACTTAAATTTATCGATACTATCGATATTTTATCTTGAACGTTAACTATGAAAATAAATGCTAGCTTACGTTTACCGTCTGTTAACTGAACCATTTTATCTAGAAAAAGTTAATTAACTTTTATAACAAATACTTAGACTAATCGTTTTGTATAATTTGTACAACAAATTCCCTCTAGATACTATAATTCGAGGAAAATGGTTGAGATTCATTGGGCGCGTTGGTTGGAATCCAAAGACGTGATACAACTTTGTTTACAGATTGAAAATTTTATTCGTGAAAATAATAAAATCAGTCAAGGTATTTGGAAATCTACAATTTGCCAAGCTGTGCTTCTTATAATATATTAGAAGATAATTTCGGCTTATTTTCGAGTTTGGAGAGCCAAAATTTGGACCAAGATATTTTAGGTGGTCGTAGATATTTAATAATGGAACACATTATATAAATTTACTTTGACATTCGACTTAAACATGAATGTAAACTTAATAATTTAGGAAAGGAAACTGTAAGGAACCAGTTAAATAGGATTTTTCTGTTTAAAGGTCAGTACCTATTGAGTGATTTTTAATAAAATGTCGCCTGTTTTATTTTTTTTTATCTGTTTACACTTTTTTAACATAATGTAAAAATTATAATCTGGACAAAGGCAGTCTATGGAACATCTACCTCCAAGGGTCGAACTTCAACCACTTATCGATAGTCCTCCAAAGTAAAAGGTACATCGCTAACTAACGCACACACTGACAAATCAAAATTGGTCACGCTTTATCGAGCTGTCAGTTCGTCTATACGGCAGTATATACTTAGTCTATGGCCATGACGGTGGAAAAGTAATACGTAGCGAGATTGCAATAAAATTCCTGTCATAACATTTTAGACAATTTTTTTATTTCGATCTGATGTAAACTCCTTGCTTGCGTAGCGAGATTCCAACAAAATTCCTGTATAGATAACATTTTAAGACAATTTTTTAATTTCGATCTGATGTTCCTTGCTTGAACTTGAACCTGCATGACCTGTGTGCAGTGATACAAATTAAGAAAAAAATACTTACCGCCCTTGGGCTTCATGGGAAGAAAAAGGGTCGAGGGTTTTATACGGGGCTTTGCGGCCAAGTTAACCTGCATGTTATGATACTGTTTACGTGCAAGTGTGATGAAAATAAATTAAAAATGAAGTAAATTATTTCACTTCAGATTTGTGTAACGGGTCATAGAAGGCACCTACCTACAACTGTGTGATGCCAAAAGTCTCGCAGTAAAATGGCTGTGAAATACAGAGAGCTGCATAGCTATTCACAAACGCTACGATTCGATTTCGATTCGACAAGTCGTATGTCTGTCTTTTTTTGGCATTACGAAAGCGAGCGAGATAGACATACGACTTTCCGACTCGTAATCGAATCGAAGCATTTGTGAAAGCGGGTGTCTTTTATGAACCGCTACACAAAAGTGACGTGAAATACGCAAAATAAAATGTACATGTGACTGTGGGTTGAAATTATTCTACGCAGGAATATTTAAACTGTGTGGTGAGATGAAAAATTATATCGTGGTTCCTAAAAAACATTTTCTCATAAGTAAATGGTTTTTTTTTGTTTTTTTTTTTTTAATTATTTATTTATTAAATGAAAGTTTACAACAGTCTTAAATTTATTACAATGCCCCACAAAACCGTTTTCACGGTTTGTCTGCGGGAACGGAACACGAACGGGACACGATTACATGATATCGGAACGGAATAACTACTTTAACTACAGTACATAAATCTAATATAATAATTACCCTTACTTAACTAGTCACTTGATGAGATATTCGCTTTTAGAGACGTAAATATAGTGCCACTTTTTTATTTTTTAAACCCTGATTTTTATAGTAAGGGGACGATAACTCTCAGCACGTAAAAGTAACTTTTAACGAAAATTTATATTAAGTACATAATTATTTGTCACATGACGTTTGACGTTATTTATATTTTATAACTTTTGAGACAAAATCTCAACTCTTCAAATTTATTTTTATAGAAATCGTACCTCGTAAGTGTTCATCATAGTTGATTTCGTTGTTGTTTGGTTTGATTTATTGGCAATACTTATTGATGATTATGATGTTCCAGCTGTGGCCCGTAAGTACATCGTGTTATATTATTTCGTCAGAATCAAACTTTTAATTGTTGTTTGGTTTGATTAATTGGCAATATTTATTGATGAATATGATGTTACAGCTGTGGACCGTAAGTACATCGTGTTATATTTATTTCTTCAAAATCAAAACTTTTGATTGTTGTTTGGCTTAATTTATTGGTAATGTTTATTGATAAATATGTTGTTATAGCTTTTACTCGTAAGTACATCGCGTTATGTTATTTCGTCAAAATCAAAACTTTTGATTGTTGTTTGGTTTTATTTATTGGCAATGTTTATTGATAAATATGATGATAAAGCTGTGACCCGTAAGTACATCGCCATATATTATATCGTCAGAATCAAAACTTTTGATTGTTGTTCGGTTTGATTTATTGGCAATGTTTATTGATGAATATGATGTTACAGCTGTGGACCGTAAGTAATTATAATAATATAATAAATGTTTTATTTGCAACCCTTCTTACAATTGGTCTTATTCTAAGGTGTACATCATAGTGACTTAAAATAGGAGAATGGACATTGGATTACAATTTCATTGGATACTGTAGCTAGGGCTTATATTAGGCAAATTAAGTAATAAGTATCCCTGACTCCGAAACTAGGCATAACCAGTATCTTCAGAGTCAGTGGTTCCTTCTTGGGGTATTGTCAGCCGTTACAATGTTGAGTAGTAAGGTAAACAAAAATAAAAATTTGCAAACAAAGATGTAAAAATAATAGATGTAAAAGGGTTATCTACTAGGTACCGAAAGATATTAAATATCGTAAAGTGTATGGAAAAGGTGTTGCCATAAGTGTGCGTGAGTGTTCGTGAATGTGCGAGTGTGTTTGGGTGGGGGTGTATATAGTGTGGGTGTGTGTGGAGGTGTTATGGGGAGCTGTAATCGGAGGTAACGTGTTATGTAATGCGCGAGAGATTGTCACATGACGTTTGACGTTATTTATATTTTATTACTTTTGAGACAAAATCTTAACTCTTCAAATTAATTTTTATAGAAATCGTACCTCGTAAGTGTTCATCATAGTTGATTTCTTTGTTGTTTGGTTTGATTTATTAGCAATACTTATTGATGATTATGATGTTACAGCTGTGGCCCGTAAGTACATCGTATTATATTATTTCGTCAGAATCAAACTTTTGATTGTTATTTGGTTTGATTAATTGGCAATATTTATTGATGAATATGATGTTACAGCTGTGGACCGTAAGTACATCGCGTTATATTATTTCTTCAAAATAAAAATGTTGATTGTTGTTTGGTTTGTTTATTGGCAATGTTTATTGATAAATATGTTGTTATAGCTGTTACTCGTAAGTACATCGCTTTATGTTATTTCGTCAGAATCAAAACTTTTGATTGTTGTTTGGTTTTATTTATTGGCAATGTTTATTGATGAATATGATGTTACAGCTGTGGACCGTAAGTACATCGTGTTATATTTATTTCTTCAAAATCAAAACTTTTGATTGTTATTATGCTTAATTTATTAGTACTGTTTATTGATAAATATGTTGTTATAGCCGTGACCCGTAAGTACATCGCGTTATATTATTTCGTCAAAATCAAAACTTTTGATTGTTGTTTGGTTTGATTTATTGGCAATGTTTATTGATGATTATGATTTAACAGCTGTGGACCGTAAGTACATCGCGTTATATATTATTTTGTCAAAATCAAAATTTTGATTGTTGTTTGATTTGATTTATTGGCAATGTTTATGGATGATTATGATTTAACAGCTGTGGACCGTAAGTAAATCGCGTTATATATTATTTTGTCATAATCAAAACTTTTGATTCTTGTTTGGTTTAATTTATTGGCAATTTTTATTGATAAATATGATGCTATAGCTGCTGTGACCCATAAATACATCACGTTATATTATTTTGTCCAAATCAAAACTTTTGATTTTTGTTTGGTTTGATTTATTGGCAATGTATATTGATGAATATGATGTTATAGCTGTGACCCGTAAGTATATCGCGTTATATTATTTTGTCTAAATAAAAAAAAATGTTGTTTGGTTTGATTTATTGGCAATGTTTATTGATATTCAGTTTACGTCGGATCAATGTGAAGATGTCTTAAAGAAAATCTCAGCCCTTGAAAGTTATGTCATTTCTACGGAGCGTACTATCTGGTTGGCGAGCTTGAAGCCAAAATAGACGTGTTGGAGTAACAGTCTAGAGCCTGTAATATAGAAATACCGAATGTCCCGGAGAGGCGTGGGGAGAACTTGATCATGATTATTAAATCTATAGGGGACAAAATAAAATTTCCGATCACACAAAATTATATTGTTTCCATACATCGCGTTCCACAGAAAATTTTAAATAATGCCAGGCCCAAAACAATTATGGTGAGGTTCTCTTCAGTGTCGTTTCGTGATAACGTAGTGAGCGCCTATCGCTTGGCAAAGGGTATGCAGTCAGATCTGGTTGGATAGTAGCAGTAGCACTTCACATATAATATACATAAATGAGCACTTAACTCTAAAGAAAAAGTTGGTCTTTCGTGAATGAGGCCAATAAGCGCAAATTTAAATACTGCTGGGTCAAGCATTCCACGATTCTGGTACGCCGTACTGATATGTCCAAAAATTTTTCAATTCGTAATAGTTAGGGTGTGTCCAAACATAAAGCGGCAATCGCGCGCGGCGGCCTGTGCGCTTTGCAATAGATGACTGCCGCGCTCTTGCCATGCAATGTTTGGACACACCCTGGATTTCCACAAATTTAATATTGCTGACGATATAACCGCTAAAGATAATATGTAATTCTTTAAACTTTTTTATTTTTTTTACTATATAAATTCTTTTTTTATTCTTATTTTGTTGCAATCGACTACATAAGCTTTCTTTACGCATACCTTCTTTGCTCATGTGAATCAGTAATATATTTTTCTCATATTTTTCTATGTTCTCTGTTAGCTGTGGCTTCGGGCTTATTGGCTCCCTAAGTATCTGTGCTTTAAACATACATCATATTATAACATATTTCCTTCCTAGTGGCTGAATCGTTGTGTATTTATTATCAGAACTGCAGGAGCATTCGTGGCAAACTTCAGACGTAAATTATGAATATTTTAAACGAATTTTATGAATATTTTGAGTAACACATATGATATAATCGTATTAACGGAGACTGGGCTTGTACCAGATTGTCTACAACCTCACAATCTGCTTTAAGCAGATTGTGAGGATGTAGACGAGCGCTACACCTTTTTTCGTTGTGACCGGGATCGCGCGGCCACTGGTAAATGCGAAGGTGGAGGAGTGTTTTTAAAATGACAACAAGTGTCATTTTAGAAACACTTCAACCTTTGTATATGGCCAACGTATCCGGCAACTTTTTACACAGCCACTGGAATTTCTACTAATTCAATTACCCAGCCGTGACCGTGCGAAACGGTCCATTCTGTCCACCTTGTAAAAGCTTTTTGAGAGGTTAGTTTATAACGAAATATATCCCACTTCACACAGGTCCATAATTAAACACCAGCACGGTTTTGTCCGACAACGATTCACCTACACAAATTTACTCATTTATGTTGGTAATGTTTTTGAAAACATGGACAATCGTTTACAAACCGACGCTGTATACACGGACTTCCGGAAGGCTTTTGACAAGGTGGATCACGAATTGCTATTACAAAAAATAGCTTTTAATGGTATCAATGGTACCACAAATAAACTCTTACTGAGCTTACCCAAATGTAGCGCCATAACTTTTACAAAAAATGAAACAAACATTTATATAACTATTATTTATTTAACGCAAAACTAAATAGAGTGTATTCACTGCAGGACCTCGGGACGATATTGGACTCAAAATTTCATTTCAACACGCACATAGATACTATCATCACCAACGCGCTTAGAATGTACGGTTTTGTTATGCGCAACAGTAGAGATTTTAGACGCCCATCTACTCATAGATATAGGTATTTGTTTATATCTTTAGTTAAGCCCTGTCTGGAGTTTGCAACTGTGATATCGAACCCCTACTATAAAAAGTATAGTGACTCAATCGAAATAGTAAAACGAAAGTTCCTGCGAGCCATGCATTGGAGATGTAGTCACAGCCAAGCCTCGTATGATACATTGTTAAATAAGTATACGTATAACCTGCTTTCTTTACAATCTAGAAGGCTGCTTCTTGGAGCAACGTTTCTCCACGGTATTATCCATAACAAATATGATTGCTCTGAAATATCGTATAAGCTGTGTTACCTTGTTCCGAGTACGCAGACGAGCGCGCCCATACCGTTTATTGACTACGAATACCAGCCAAGTCTGTCACTCTAATGCTGGTTCTCGCGCTCCTCTGCGTCATCTTGTGGATTCTTATAACGATAATTTTGAGAGCATAGATATATTTAACCTTTCTGCTAACAAATTTAGGATACTTGTAGTCGAATCTATATTAGCATCGTAATTTTGTTTTCTTTTCTATTTTGATAATGTATTTTTATTTTATTTTTTCTCTTTTTATTATAACTTTATAACTAAGTGTATTTTAACTCACGTGCCATAACCGTTAATCATAAGTAGTGATCAGTGGATAATGGTGTTGGTAGCGCAATTAGTGCCATTATTTTAAGTTTATTTGTAGTGTGTAACATGTTTTTGTGCTGCTGTTTTTTATCCCTAAGTAAATAAATGAATATGATGTTACAGCAGCAGCTGTGGACCGTAAGTACATCGCGTTATATTATTTTTTCTAAATAAATAAAAAATGTTGTTGTTGGGTTTGATTTATTGTCAATGTTTATTGATGAATATGTTATTACAGCTGCTGTGGAATGTAAGTACGGTCGACCAAGCTTTTTGGTTTACATTTTAACTTGCAAATTACATTGTAGAATGTAAAATAAAAAAACGTGATTTCACCCCGAAACCGTCTCCGTTTACAGCCTGTATAACGCGATGTACTAGCTTGGCCGACCGTAAATCGCGTAAACGGAGTCGGTTGAAAAAAAAAAAGTTTTTATTGTTTCTCATACAATTGTTCTACAGCACAAAATTGAGGCAGCCCCTTTAAGTTATAAGTATATAACTTCCCAAAAAAATCACGTTTCTCGGTAGAACTCAAGGTAAGGTAGTCAAAACATCCGGGGTATTGGGACTGTTCGAAAGAGATACCGTGGCCCCGGAACACAAAGGGCGATGAAGGAACATGGATGGGTTTTAGTCAGTAAAAGTCTGACACTCCCTGCTGCTCCGCCCAGAGCGGGAGGAGTCATTTGATGATTTCCCATCCGAAAAAAAAAAGGTATTCAAAACATACTTCCGGCGGGATCTCATGGTGACATGGAGAGAGCGACTGTCGCAACCCCGTGCAGGGCACGCCGCAATTGTGGCGATAAGTCCCTTCTTTGAGGAGTGGCTTGAGAGACGCCACGGCGTCCTCACCTTCCAGCTTCCTTCTCACCGAACACGGTTCTTTCGGGAGGTTCCTGCTCCGAATGGGGCGGGAGGAAACGCCCGGGTGTTTCCACTGCAAGGATCGACTGGAGGACACGGTGGAGCACACGGTGGTATGCCCCGCTTGGGCGGAGCACCGTCGTATCCTCGAAGCGGTGATTGGACGCGGCGACCTCTTACGTCCGGCCCTGGTTCAAGCCATGGTCCGGAGCGAGACGGAATGGGCCGCCGTCAATTCCTTCTGCGAAGCAGTAATGCTAGAGAAGGAGGTGGCGGAACGTGAGAGGGAGAGAACCTCACATCGTCCCGGCCACCGCGGGCCTGTGGACGGTGGGCTATGGGCTAGCTCGCCGTTCGTTCGTCTCATGACGACAGGCCGTGTCGACGGCGCGTTCGTGTTCCACGCGCGCCTCAAAGAGAGTCAGCAATAGGAAGGGGTCCGCAAGGGCCGATGCCTGACGGGGTTGCGGGACTGTTCGAAAGAGATAAAAAAGAGATCCGTGGCCCCGGAAAAAAAAAGAAAAAGAAAAAACATTGTGCTGATGGATGGATTGAATAGCACGGGGGTCATGGAGGTGTTTAAACTAAAAAACTTTTATTAAAAAAAAAACAGATATGGTCTAGAAGAAAAAAAAATATCACAATGATGGGAAAACAAGTGCCTTTCGGCTTCGTTAAAGGTCTTAACCTAAGGTCCTTAAGGTCCTTTATTATTTCTCAAAATCAAAATAATAATATTTCTCAAAGTTTTTGGTTGTTGTTTGGTTTGATTTATTGGCAATGTTAATTGATGATTATGATGTTATAGGTGTGACCCGTAAGTATATTGCGTTAAATTATTTCTAAAAATCAAAATCTTTGATCGTTGTTTGGTTTGATTTATTGGCTATGTTTATTGATGAATATGATGTTATAGCTGTGACCCGTAAGTACATCGCGTTATATTATTACATACATATTACATACTAAAAATGAAAATGTTTGATTGTTGTTTGGTTTGATTTATTGGCAATGTTTATTGATGATTATTATGTTGTAGGTGAGTTCCGTAAGTACATCGCGTTGTAATAGATATTTCTTTAAAATATTTTTTTATTTTACAAACATGGGCACTTAAATATGAAATGTCGACAAAAAGGTACACGGTTTGGGTTGGTCGTTTCCTGGAGAAGAACCGGCAATAAAGTCCATGGTTACTTTTAAAATGGTTTGGTTTGACAATATTAATGTTGCAGCATTAGTACTTAAGTATGGGGGGACAGCATAGGCCCGACATTAAGTTGTTCGTCAATAAAAAGATTAAAAGTTAACAAGCATCTAAGAATCGACAAGACTGTTCACACATTCACAAACATTCGGTTAAAAACAAAACTATTCAAAGGTAAGAAAATATTTTATAAAGACTAAATTAAACATGTGACCAAAATATTGTCATCAGTGCTGGAACTATTCTGAACAAATGGTGTTTAAATTATTTGAAAACTATTGTAAAAATCTGATTAAAAGGAAAAGAAAAATTGGTATAAATGAGATTGAGAATAGTTAGACCGTTTATGAACTACCAGAGAAGCTGCATGCGCAGATGGAACTAAAGCCAAACTTCTTTACCTTCATCGTAGTCCTTGATTTTGTAATTATGCTTTTTAATATCGACACGTTTGATGTAGTTTTAGAACTTTACATTTGTCAGTCTGTTGTATGTCTGACTTTGACAGCTTGTTGTAAAAACGTTATTTAAAAAAAAAAACTTGCTTGTTTTTGTTAATCTGAATTTGGGTATTCAAATTTCGTGTTTACTGTGTGTATATAAATTATGAAAATCGCTTCTAAGAGACCTCGGTTTTTGCGGACCTCGGTTTCTTGACTTAAAAAAACAGTAGCGTTGAGTGACGTTCAAGAATTTGTAAGCAGGCTACGGGCAATAAATATAATAGGGAATATGCAAGAAATTAAAAAAAAAAAAAAAATCGTTAAAAACGCCTTGTTTTAGCCCATATAAACACTGTGGCACACTTGTTTAACTTTCTAATACAACACTTATTTTACAATTTAATATTTTATGTAGCGTGTTTTTTTTAAATGCATCCTCGTCGGTAGTGACGTCAAACGCTTTGTGTCAAAGAAACACTTTTATTTGAAAACTACTCAAAATTTCACAAAGATGTTATTAGAATATTGTTATTCAAATTCAAAAACTAGATTTTAAGTTATATTGTTAAAATACCCCAAAGATTGTATTAGTGAATAAGTCGTTGGAGTGCCATAAATAAATAAATAAAACAAATATTTTTATTTTGGGACAACTAAATAAAAAACCCCTGTGCTGAGACACCCCGCCCCGTCAAGATAAACAATAGGGAGATACCTCCCTAGAAATCACCACACGAACGAAATGCCTCAACACAGGTGCACGAACATCTTCAGCTACAGTTTTCAGAATGCTGTTGTGACTCCCCCGCACGTACCCTTCTCATACACGACTTTTTTTCCAAATGACGGCATGGAAATCGTCGTCGTCATCGGTATTGCAATGTTTGCTTGAATAAAGCCCATACATTTAGTAAAATTATTATATTATTAAGGGTAAAAAATAAGATGTAAATGAGGCAGATAGAGAGAAATGACGTCAACCGCTTTGACAGGAATGGCCGCGACAGTCACGGACGTTTGAACTGCCGTAGAAAATTGTAGAAGTTCAATATATTTTCTGAGCGACAAGCAGTCGTTAAACTTAACTTTTAATTATTTTCTTGGGTTGATAGTACTGTACTTTATTGATTTAAGTGAAGTGAAGAAAAAAATACATGCACATTCCCTAAAAAACATAAAAGGCTAGGTAATAAATTTATTTCAATTTAAAATTAATGAAATGCTGAAGATAATAAGAAACCAGAACAAAATTTGAAATTTCATTAAAATTTGACGACAATTTAAAGTTGACTATGCATGATATCAATATTGTAAGCGCATTAATTCTACTCAGGATCAAGTAGACTACAATTTTAAATTTCTCAATTACACAACTACCTCTATGTAGGTACTGGGAACAATAATGTGAGATATAAAACATCGAATAATCTAGAAACATACAGGAAAATCAAATAGGATAATTAAATGAATCAAAGTTCAATTTTTTCTAAAATCAAAATGGTTGATCATATTGGTCGTAACTACACAAACATAACATAATTATGTTACAAGATAATAATTCAATTCAATTCAATTCATTTACTTATTCAGACAAAAATATCCATAGTAGTGCACAAATTCGCCAAATATAAAATAATAATAATTAAATAACATATCCAAAATCAGCAATCTACAATAATATTTCAAAATAACAAAATCAGGAATTTAATTAATGTATAATTACAGAGTTGTAGTTTGTAAATAACGTGCATAAAACTGATAACTTGTAAAATAATAGCATAATTAATAAAAATAATCAAAATAATAAATTGAATTAAAATAATAATTTATAATAACAAAGTCAATATATATATATAATATAATAATGCAAGTACTAGTTCGACTACAGACAAGTTTTTTCGTGACTTAATATTTAAGAGTAGGTACTTCATCAAAATGCTACATTTTGATGGTGTCTTGAGTAAACATTATAATACATAAATACAATTATCTAACCTATCCGTACAAAATATTGAGCCTGACGTTTGCTGCTTGACCGAAACACTTAGTGTTAGGGGTAATGAGTGTCTAATTGAAATGTCTGATTACGATTTGGCAGCTTCAATTCTTTTCTTTTTTTTCCATGCTGAGATAGGGACCTTTTGGCCTCGTACAGGACTCATTTCGTTTATTTTTTTAGTTTTAAGTTTATTTTTTCTTTTTTATTGTTATTATTGTACTGATAATTTCACATTTTTTTACTTTATGTGTGTTGTCATGTGCGGGCTAATAAATGCTTTTTCTTTCTGTCTTTCTTTATTTTAGAGGATTCCGAGAACGAGATGGTGCCGGTGGCGAACGTGGGTCAAAACTACACGACGAGCATGAGACTATATCGCACAGACAAGCTCGACGAAGCTTTCATGTTCGTGGCCATCGGATACCAATACAACGAATCTACTAACCCTGTGAGACGAGTTGATTCTTCCTTATTTGCATTAAAAATACTTAAAACGTTATTTGCTACCGAAAGTCGATTTCTGGCTGAAGCCGAAGCCAAAGACAATCAATTGGTTAAAGTTTATGTTGAGTGATATAGACGTCATAACAAGTTGATTAAGCAGGTTGAGGAGCTCGTGGCTAAATAATAACAGCCGCTCGGGGCGATCGTTAGGTTAAGCCGTGCTTGCCTAGGTTGGTCCGTGGATGGGTGACCACCCATTACATACCAAGTTTCCTCCGTGCCTCGGAAAGCACGTTAAGCCGTTGGTCCCGGCTGTCATTTGTAGATCTTTGCCAGTCGTTGGGTAGTCAGAGGCCCAAAAAGTCGGACAACCAGTCTTACCATGGGGTATCATATTACCCGGTACTAACTGGGTTGTGGAGATCAGATAGGCAGTCGTTCCATGTAAAATACTGGTATTCAGCTGCATCCGGTAAAACTGGAAGCTGACCAACATAGTTGGGAAAAAGCTAGGCAGATGATGAACAAGTTGATTAAAATTACTTTGCAAGTTGTCAAAAATAAGTAACACATTGAAATAATGTAAATTGTAATATTTATTTACTCTTTAAGTGTTCCTATAAGTTCGTTCATTTTCGATGTTTCTTTGAAACCTTCTCCGATCAAAACTACGGCCTATTTTGGTCGAAGCCTAAAGCTTTGGCTGAAGATGGCTGAAGCCAAAGACGAGGGTTCGGTCTGACACTATTCAAAGAAACTGTGAGAAACACAAACACGTTATTGCTGTAGATCAAATCAATATACATAAAGCAGGCGTAAATATTTATGTACTGCCTACTATCTGCGCGTGGTCCGACTCGCACTTGATCGATTACTGATCTTCCCAAGTGCACTGCTTATCAAACTATTATAATTATTTGCTGAGGACAGCACAGCAATCAATACGCGTATACTCTCTATAACTCTAGAAAAATAGTAACAGAATCCGTCGTCATATTAGTCTTAACATCCACTTTGCGCTTCGGATTACTATACTGGGGAAACTACAGATAGATTTGTCGCATTCAAAGCGTAGAAAAGATCTGTTTTCAAGCTGAAATCAACTGATAGTTGCTTGCTATTGTTTAATAAGTTAGGTACTCGTCCTACCATGTACGTATGTAATTATGAGATGGCAGTGTTTGTTAAATGTAATTTACATTTATTTAAAACATTGAAGTCGAAACGCGATCATCTGCCTAGCCTTTTCTCAACTATGTTGGGGCGGCTTCCAGTCTTACCGGATGCAGCTGAATATAAGTATTTTACATAAAGTGACTGCCTATCTGACCCCCACAACCCAGTTAGTACTGGGTAATACTATAGATACCTCTTGGCAAGACTGGTTGTCAGACTTTTTGGGTCACAACTGTCAAAGATCTACAAATGACAGCCGGGATCAACAGCTTAACGTGCTTTCCGAGGCACGGAGAAACTCGGTATGTACTGGGTGGTCACCCATCCACAGATCTACCTAGGCAAGCACGGCTTAACCTAAAGATCGACCCGAGCGGCTGTTATTATTTTGCCACAAGAATCTACAGCAAAATTCCGAAGCCAATTAGAGGAAAAAATGAGTTAAATTATTTTAAAAAGTACTTAAACAAATATTTAACTTAAAAGGCGTACTACTCCAATAAATAATACCTAGACGATAATGAAGAAATTTTACTTTTATAATAAGGAAAGGAATGTTATATACCTATGTAGGGGCTTACGCTACAAAAGCTGACGCAACAAAATGTTTAGTCGCCAATCGGGACTGCGGTGTGCGCAAGCGCCAGTCCCTTACACGCAGTGGTGGTGCAAACATGTCTTTATATTGGGACATCCTGTAAATCGCGTGGTGTACTATGTTACTGTAATGTGAACCAGGACAATAAACGTTTATATGTAGTTTCCACGCACTGACTTTTAATCATCCTCCCCACGCAAGGCTACACTGCAACAAGGACCTTTACACACCTCACACCACCACCAAGGGACTCAATAATTGGTGACCCCGCGTTCGACGTGGCCTTGCGTAGAGAACGGAAGTGAACAGTTACACAAGTGTACGTGAACAGTGCTACAATGACTCTACCAGCACCGACGGCACAAGCAATAGTGAGCGATCTAGCTGCAATCGGGTTGTCAGCCCGAATACCACCACCAAGGGACTAAATATATATATATTTTTCTAACAGTACGTCTGCTGTCCTGTACGTCTAAAACAATATTTCAGAATTGTTTAGTTAAGATAGTTTCTAGGAATCGCTTTTATTCTAATAAATTTTATACTTAGTAACTGGAGATTACGGCAAATTCCTCCCATCATGGGAGAGGCCTATGTCCAGCAGTGGACGTTATGGGCTGTTGTAGTGTAGTAGATACCTAGTAACTTACCAATAAATAAGAAATATAGAAATAATGTATGGTAGATAGGTAGCTGCTATCATCTTTTGACAAAATTTAATTTTGTATTAATATTTGTACGCCGTTGTCGGCAAAACATAGCGATCTCTTTACTTTATTTATATTATTAATACTTTTACCACCTATGTTGCTGCTCCGTTCTTTTAGCTGTAGCAGAACAATACGGAATGCTGTGTAGTACGTAATAACACTACAATAATCCTTTTTATTTATATTTCAGATCCGCCTCGTGCCACCATTTCAAAACGTATGTGTTTCATTATAAAGAGTATCCGAAAAATCTCTTCTCCTGAAAATGTCTTGAAATTGCCCATAGCAGAACCCATGGCCATTAAAAAAATACGAAAAAAGAAACTATCTTATAAAAAAAAATATCCGCAGATGGCTTGCGTAAGAATGGGGGGCCATATTACATTTTCTCAAACATGCTTGGTAATTTGAGCATTATTTTGACAACCTTCTTCGAGATAAATCAAAATGTGTTTACTGGCTAGATACATGCGACCAGCGGCCGGCAAAAGTTGTATAAAAATCCACATCTGAAATAAATTACTTATCTACAAGTTTGGACGCTGAGAGAACGCGTTCCTGACAGGTCGTGAGCGAAAGGACGATGTAACTTTGAAGTGGCGAAGAATTTATGATAAACATATTTACTATCGTTTTTTTGCCTTATTAACAAATAATATGATTAAAAACGATATCATTAAATCTAGTAATAATAAATGTTATAATTTCGTGCTAAATTTATGTTTAATAAATAAGAAAACAATATATTTTTTTATTCATCCTGCGTTGTTCAAAGGTTACGTCAAATGTTAATTTTTGTAGTGATGTGCCAAAAATAACTAGGCAGTCGAAACAGTTCGTCCAAACCGAAAATGCGGAATATGAGTACCTAGCTGCTACTTTTATATTTTTTCTTTTTTTTTCTTTGACTGAGATATCAGAATTTATACTTTGATTGATAATCACATAATAACATACGATGGCGAAGAGGATGAAGACAGCAACTCCTCAAGCGAAACGGAGTCAGATTAATTTGATCAATGAGGGCTATCGTTTTTGAGCTCACCAGATGGCGCACTTGTGAGTAAGGTCCTGTCAGTAATTATGTTTAATACTTTAAAGCACCAATAACTTCATAAAAAAGTTTATTTTATTACATATAACAACACTGTGTAAGCTTAAGATATATATTTCCAATATTCTTCCTAAAATTAGCAAGCATGAAACATTTAAAAATCATTCTACCTCCAAGTACTAACAATATTATGATCTTATGTTGACTTAAAATCTTCAAGTCATAATTAATCAGGAATGAGCTCAATCTAGAACACAATCGTGAGTATTAGTATAAATACGTGATAAAAAAGCACTCAACGCACGAACACTTTATGACATCTGACATTTTGGAGGACCTCAGTCTACACAAGCGCCTCTAGTGTCAAATTCACACGCGATAGCCCCCATTGGAACCCAGTCGCAAATACTTACTTAAATATTCCAGAATATTACTTTTGCATTTTTATTTTCTTTGCGCTAATTAAATTCAGAAATTAGAAAACAGACAAACAAGTATTAAAGCTATTCTTGTTATGGGTCGGTTAAAAACTATATATTTTACAATTGTAATAATGTTACCTAATGCCCATCACTAGTCATGACCAACTGACAGACGTCAGGAACGCATTCTCTCAGCGGCCAAACTTTGTAGTAAACTCATATCTGTCGTGTTATTTAAAAATGGAACGATATATTACCAAACCAAGGAGGTAATCTATCAAAGGTTTTATTTAAATTTCGAATTGGCTTGTAAATAGAAAGCGGTTTATTGAAAAAAAAACTCTTCAACGCGAGAAAAAATATTGTTGTTTGTGTGCATCATTGATTTTGAAAAGTAATTGTATTTAATTTCCTCGCATTGTTTGAGAAAAGTACTATACAAACCTTGGCCACAACTAGGCATTGATGGACTTACGTATGTGTGCCTCGGCTTCGCCTCGGCCCACATTTTTACGTTCTTCCATCAATGCCTCTGTTGCTGGCCGCTGCAGTAATGTCCTATTTTTTGCTTCAGTATTTTTTCTCCTTGTCTACATAAATCGTAATAATTCACTATTTAAGGCAGATACAATTAAGAATCGTACCATTATCAATTCTACTTGAAACTGACATTATTTTAAAATTATTAGTCACTCATGTATGCATACATTGTTTTTTTACCCAAGATATTATGTATTTAAACTTTGTTTAAAAATTAATTCATACTAATTTTCTAAAATAAATGAGCTTGCTTACAGATACTACTCATGATAGATTATTTTTCGTATGTTTTATTATATGGCCATAAGTTCTGCTATAAGCCATATGTTCAAGGTTATCCATTAATTACCGGACACCCTGTATAAGTAAAAACGTATGAGACGGCTCCCATTTTCATTAACGAACAGCAAACCATAGACTTAGTATTTTACTAAGTCTATGCAGCAAACTGTTATTCGACATTGAAGTCATATTTAGACATTGTATTTGCACATTCTGACACCAACACCAGGTGGCAGAATGTGCAATGCCGTATTGATCATACTATTATGGTTAATGCACCTGATCAGTTAAAGGGAATTAATCGTTGACTCCGAGAGCACAATCATGTCTTCTCACTGGCTGCACAGACATATTACTTTACTCTATGGCACAGACTGTACCATACCATAGTGTAAAGTTTATGAGCTAACGAATGTACTCGTGCAGGCAAACTCGCGGCGACTTAAGAGACGCGGCGGGCCGAGGCGCGCGGCGTGCTAGCACGCTGAGTTTACGTAGTGAAAAGTTGAGGTGGTTGAGGGCAGTCGCGTACGTGTTTTCTAAGAGCGAATTTTACGAGAACTGTTAAATTAAAATTGCGACGTACTTTAGGTTATTATTTTCGGGGGTTAACGTCGCCCCTTCGCCGTATGTGATATTCACGAAATCTTAATAGCAAGGCAATTAATACATTAAACGTGTTTCAAATATTTCAGCAAACTATACCGGAAAACCTGAGTGTTGATTACAAAAAACTGTACAAGTACGTGAAGGTCACGATAAAGTTTCACCCGCTGCTTGAGGAAAACTACAACCGCTACTACGTGTACTTTTGGCATAAAATTAACGAAACGCAAATTTTACCGATTTTCGTCAGTCTCAGTAAGTACCCGCACAGCCAAAACTATTCATCTCACCAATATTTATTTTAATTGGTGCGTAGGTCCGTACCTTTTGATGCTTATGGGCATCTTCACAACATTGAGTAAGTGTAAGTACCTCATTAAAAGTAAACTGGCGAATAAGATGTTTAACTAGGTGTAATTTACGATCAGGTGCCGCTTAGGCAGGTACGGCCCCGCGTGCACCTAAAGATCCACTGAGGGCCTGAGAATCAAAATATGTTTGCCATGTCCTATGATCACTTACGATGTCAGAATGACTCTAGAACAATGCCTATTGTAGCGCTCCACTGCAGCTCATTTAGGACAACTCTTGTAGTAGTAGAGAGCTAGCTCCCAGAAAAAGTTAAATTCAAAACGTGTATTGCAAACCAAGTGTTAGTTATTACGTACGTACTTGTGACTGAGCAGCCTGTTAGAAACAACAAAATCAGCGCTCATTGTTTAGCGTGCATCATACAGCGAATTATTTTAATGATATATCACTAGCACTTAGTTCAGGCCCGGAGCCATTTTGTGATCATCTTGGACAATTGTGGTGGTGCATTTGAGCTGTTACACGCTGTAAGGATCAGCGTCATTTGGGAACATCGCCGAATCTTACATCAAACTCCTCACTCATTACACAAACAAAGACACCTACATACATACACAGAAACGACGTGACCTCCAGACAGGACCTCATCACCAGCACTAGGTAAGTTCAAATAAGGCAAGAGTATCGTTAGTTTGGTTCCGCGGATCGCGGATATCGACAGACCAGAGCTTGCCTTGGTTAGGCATCGAACAGCATGTATTTATGTTCTATTGTTAATTCGTAACTCATAAACGGATGAACCGATTGGGATAAACTTATGTCTTATAACTGTGAACGACACATATATTATGTGGTGTTTTTTTTTAATTAATTTCATTCGACAGCTCTTGAAAAATGGTATCGAGGTTCCTGAAATAATTATTTCAGGAACCTCGATACCATTTTTCATGAGCTGTCGAATTAAAAACACAAATCACATTTGTCGAAACAAATTTGTTTATATTGTATTACGTTAGTGTTTGTGGCGAAGTATGTGACCTCTGCAAGCCTCCACTTGTTTGTACAGAACGGGGGCTGACGAAGCTGACTCCGACGGTGCTGGACGCGATGCCGGGGCAGCAGCTCAACCTCACCAGCGTGGTGTACGCGTGCGAGCAGTGCACGCTGGAAGGCATCGTCCTGCGCGCCGCCGACGGCTCCTTTCGGAACCTCGAGCACGACAAGTACCGCCTGTGCACCACGCACAAGTACGTACCCGCACAACCACACACCCACCCTACCCACTTACCGACTCACACCCACACCACGTCAACCTGCACCTGTCACAATTCTACTTACCTCCAATATTTCACTTCTGAAGTCATTCTAGCAGAATTTGTTTTTCGAATATCTCGAGATCTACTGAGCGCACCTATTATATTATTCGGTCACATTGGCCCGAGATATGGAACTAAATACCAGTAAAACAGAGTGTCGTTATGAGACATTTACATACATTTTTGGGCCTAAGCCATCTGCCAGCATGTGCATCAGGTACTGGATCATCTGCTGCATCATCATGATGCAGCAGTCATGATGACATTATCATTAATACTGAAAACAGGATATCTACCATTTTTACTATATGTTTTGAGTTTAAAATTTAAAACTAGAGCCGGGTGTGAAAATGCAATGACGCCAGTGTTGACGTCAAGCTCAATTCTTGGTCTTTTCTTATTTATATTAACCTCTCAAGTGCCCGCGCGCGATAACGGTAAACTCCTCCCCGCCCCGCCGTCGCAGCCGCATTACGTCATCGCATGCGTCATCCGAACCCACTTGTAAAACCACTTATAGCTCGAGTTCTATGAATGCCTTTCTTGTGCCGTAAACATTGTTGCAATCGTTAGTTAACAGACGTGTTTTATTATATAAACAGCACTTGTGAAACCACTTCAGTATTATAAACAAAGGGTATGAGTTAGATGACATATGAGAATTTGCCTCGCTAAGACCTGTGGCCGTATTTTATTTATTTTTCGTAAAACGACTGATTCAATTTACACGAAACTTTAGAACCAATGTAACAAATACACAAGTAACCTAATACATAATTCATATAAGAGTCTTACTGATACATTCTAATCAGATTTCAACTAGATTGTAACAAAAAACTCGTATACGGCGAACTGTCATTTTATTGTCATTGACCTCGATTTGAAAACACTTGAAATCTATATAAATATGAATATTATGCTTCGAATACATGAAAATAATGAATTATCATTATTACTTACCTTGTTTTTGCTGTTTCCAAGACCATATTTCATTTTAGAACAGTCAAATTCACATTTCCAATTGTTCACTCCATGTTGACAAAAAATCGTTCGACCAAAATTTTGTTGGCTCACAAAATAATTTTGGTTCATTGTTCTACCTAAATATCTTGCTACAAAGTAGCATTATACAATAATAAGGTAATAAACATTCACTTCACAACGTTTTCAAGCACATAACTAAACAAAAACATAATAAATCACTCGCGTGGCACGCAATGTTTACCTAAACTGACGTTTCAACGACTAACGCGCTTCTATATTTTTTTTTTTAAAGTTGCCCGTTATAAGTTACTAGTGTTTGGCATCGTTCGAATCGACTACTGTCAGGCACCAGAGGTAAAAATTGCCTAACGATTTAGAACCGTATGTTAAGTAGAAATAAGGTTTGAATTTGCTGATACGAGGTGGGACGTTTTCGTCCCGGCGGGACTCAACGGAGTTTTCCGATCGGTTGGAATTCCACCCGGTCGGGACTTTAGAGGTGACAGCTTATTCAAGGATAACCACGATATAGTGTTGTTTGCAGATGACACTTAAACTTTAAACTTAACCGTCAGCAGCTAGTTACTGACTATGTAAATAGCGCGATTTCGAAAGCTTTTAGCGAAAACTATTGCATTGGTTTAACGCTAATAATTTACTTCTTAATAAAAAAATAAAAAAACCAAATGCATAGAGTTTACACTACCCCACGTTGGGGCTGGTGAAAACTAATGTGTTGGTAAAGGGCGAAGAATTGAATCCTGAAGATAGCACGGTGTTCTTGGGCTTAACTTTAGAAGCTAAGCTTCAGTTGTTGTAACATCACTATTTAGTAAGTAATTAGTGTGTATACCACTAGATATTATCTATGGTTCCGGTTTATACCTGTCACTCCAGCTAGGAGGCACTGCGTTTATATAGATGCTCTGTGAGGCACTGCTATGTCTGATCCCGTCTGTTATACATCTACTAAACTGTCTCTGTATTATAATGTGTTCCTCGTCTTAATAAACCAAGTCTACTCAGCAATATCTTTCATTCCAATTTAACATGGTGTCAGAAGTCATCTACAAGAAATAAACAAGATCGGTCCTGATAATGCCAAATCCAGTCACGAGTGCCGACGACACCAATGATGGCGGACAAGAACAAGGCCTACGCACGCACTTGAAACAACTCCATATTTCGTCGGATCCAGCAAATAATAATGCGGAGGCGTGGAAAAGATGGTGGCAGCAGCTGCAACTATATTTGCTAGCCACAGGTTTAGACAAGTCAAGCGAGAAGCGGAAGATTGCCATTCTACTGCACTTAATTGGAGAACGTGGTCTTAATATACCCTAGTAGCATTTTTGTTGGCATTTAGTTGGGCCACATACCTCTGTATTTGGCCCAAATAAATGTCAACAAAAAATGCTACTAGGGATACTTAATACATTTAACCTCAAAATTGATGGGAGCATACTCAACGAAGTCAAGTCCAAATTCGACAAATTCTTCGAGCCAAGAAGAAATCCCGAGACCGCGAGACCCACATATTGATAAATTGTCGAAGAAACTGACCTCCGCAGCATATGCAGTCAATAAAATTCGTAATTTAACCGATGTAGAGATAGCCCGATTAGTATACTTCAGCTATTTTCATAAATTGATTAAAGTATTACGCGAATGGATAAAGTAAGAAATGAGTATTTAAGAGGAAGTCTGAAAATTGCGCCGGTGACTAAAAGTTGTTTGTAACCGGTTTTCATGGTATGTCATCATCATCATTTCAGCCTAAAGACGTCCACTGCTGGATATAGGCCCCCCCAAGTGTTACCACATTGAACGGTCCCGTGTAGTGTTGCCCAAAATCGGTCTTGGTCTTGCAGCCTTGGTCTTTTTCTTGCATTATTGCAAGACCAAGACCAAGACCGACTGATTGTAGCAAGACCAAGACCAAGACTGAACCCTGCAAGACTTGAGCAAGAACAAGACTAAGCCTGCAAGACTCTTGCGTCTCGCAGTTACACATCAATATCAATTATTTTATTTCATAAATCAGCTGATTATTTTTAAAGTGCGTTATATAGGTAAATAATAGGTGCTTAAAAAATCCTACAAACAATTTTCGTTCGTCACAAGCCACACTAGATATCCAAAAAATTATATGTCTTATACATTTTATTGTAGGTATCATTTAATTCATGTTTTATATGTTTGTGCTGGTAATTAAAAGTCATAGTTTATTAGTTAGAAGTATCAAGTCCAGATGAATATGAAAAGTACATGTGATAATTATTTTAACCACTAGCTGTTTGTGAAGAGTTTAGAATAGCCAGTATACGTACAGAAAATCATAAAAAGTACCTACATAGAGTTAGTAATTATGCTAAGGTACTAAATTGCGTAATTTTTTTAAATTATTGTCAAGGTAATTTTATTAATTTGGTGGTTCACTGTGCAGCTCAACATGTACCTACTCTGTTACGTTGTTCTAAGATCTAAACTAACGTGTTTATTATATAGCAATAGGCTAATAGGTATTTGAAAGTAGTCTAGTCTAAGTAGTAGAGTCTCGCAAGACTTGCGAGACTCTTGCTGCAAGACCAAGACCAAGACTGAGAGTGCAATACCAAGACCAAGACTGGCTAAGGTCTCGTCTTGGTCTTGCATTTGGGCAACACTAGTCCCGTGCAACTCGCATCCAGCAAATTCCCGCAACCTTCACCAGGTCATCGGTCCACCTAGTGGAAGGCCTTCTAACGCAACGTCTTCCGGTTCGCGGTCGCCACTCCAGAACTTTTCGGCCCCATCGGCCATCTGTTCTGCGAGCAATGTGCCCTGCCCACTGCCACTTAAGTTTAGCAATTCTTCGGGCTACGTCGGTAACCTTGGTTCTCTTGCGGATGTCTTCATTTCTGATTCGATCGCGCAAGGAAACTCCGAGCATAGCCCTCTCCATTGCCCTTTGGGTGACTTTAAGCCTTCTGATGAGGCCCAATGTGAGCGACCACGTTTCGGTCCCGTACGTAATCGCTGGCAACACACACTGGTCATAGACTTTCGTCTTGAGACACTGAGGTAAGTTGGACGAGAAGATACTGCGCAACTTCCCGAACGCTGCCTAGCCGAGTCGGATTCGACGATTGACCTCTTTGTTGAAGTTAGACCTACCTAGCTGGACCGTTTGTCCCAGGTACACATAATCGTCTACAACTTATAGTCTCCGATCTTGATAGGAGTGGGTGTGACATGGGCATTCAACATGACCTTGGTTTTGTCCATGTCCATTTTAAGACCAACTCTTCCGGAAGCTCTACTGAGGTCATCGAGCATTATACTGAAGTCCTCCATGGTCTCAGCGTAAGTGATGTACTCGCTATTAACGTTGATGCCTAGCCCTTTCCAGTCCAGAACCTTGAAGACATCCTCCAGTGCAGCGGTAAACAGTTTTGGAGATATGACTCTCTGTATACATGTCTCACACCTTGCTGCAGGAGGTTAGGCTTGGTCCTGAAGTCGGATTGACATGGTGGCGTTTTTGTACAAACACTTCAACACCTCGATGTACCGATAGTCAATTTGGCACCGTTGTAGAGACTGCAGTACAGCCCAGGTCTCAATCGAATTGAAGGCTTTCTCGTAGTCCACAAACGCTAAACAGAGGGGCAGGTTATACTCTTCGGTCTCTTCAAGGATTTAGAGAACCGTCTATTGAGCTGCCGGTATTTACACGGCTTCTTCATGAGCTTGAGAGTATGATCGGAGAGTCTCTTATTCTGATCTGTATGAGGTGCCTTGAAGAACTTAGACCCGGTCTTATAAACGGTTTCCACGAACCCATTATTGTATTCGTCCGCTGAGCTTCCTAAGCACTCAAAACGGTTCTGAAGTTCAAGCTGAAAGCGCTCGGGGTTTTGGATTTGAATCTGTGCTGGACAGAGCATAGACTTCATCAGTCGAGACCTTTCAAGCAAGTAATCTCATTTCTAGTTGTACCATCGGGGTTCTGCCAGGTCCACTTCCTGTGCTCACGCTTTTTGAAGAAGAAGTTAATCATATAGAGGCCCTCGTTCTCCATAAAACTAGCCAGTTGGTGACCCCGGCGATTCCGATGTCCAACTCCAAATTGTCCCACCTGCAGCTCATCCCCGTCTTGTTTCTTTTTTGCCCAGTTTCGCGTTGAAGTCCCCCATGACAACGGTCATGGTATGTGATGTGGAGGAATGAGGAAAATGTCCTGAGGAAAGTTTTGAGTATGAATGTAGATAAAGAAAGAAGAAAGAAAAGAAAAGAAAATGAGAGATGGGATGTGTGATGGGTGATGAGATGGGTATATGAGTATATGAAGACCAAAGAAACGATGGATAGACTGTGTTAAGAATGATAATATGGCAAAAATGAAGCTTCGGATGAGATGACGAATAATAGAGAAGTATAGAAGAAGAAGACATGCTGCGCCGACCACAAATGAATTGGGATAAGGGTAGGAGAATGATGATGACACAATGACATTATTTACTTTTTCAAGTACATTATGACGTTTTACGTTCCGTTTGAGAATACATAACAGGGGAATTATATCTTTATTGTTTCGTCTCCTAGACTCTGGGCAAGTTTGAGCAGGATAGATATAGTTTCAGTAAGAAAATTACGTCAAAACTTAAGTCAGAGACTAAGAGTGCCATTTGACTCTCGTTCACAGACGTGGGTTTTTGACAGGAGTGAAAATGGCTCTCGTTCACTGAGCAAAGAATTACTGACACTTGAATTACTGTGAGTACACCTGAACTCTTGTGCAGGCAAAAGGTGATCGAGTTCGAGTTCGGCACGATGAAGACGAGCGACTTTGGTGACTACTTCCTCATCATACGGAACGAAGACGGCTCAGAGGAACGGATCAAAGCTATCACTATCAAAGGTAAATTAATTATTATTTGCCAAAACGGTCTAAACCATTTTTGGTTCGTATAACAAAACGTTCAAATTCACTTTTTATGTTCCAATATTATTACAAAATATTCCAATCCACATTTGCAATTTTACAATGTTCTAACGGACAATTTTGAAGATAAGCGCCGGTGCCGTAGTGAGTGAGCTGCATTATTATCTTTGTTCAAGAAATAAATAACCAATCAACTAAATAAACATCATCAACATGATCTTCCTGCGCTTGTCCAATGTTATTTGGAATCGGCGTAACACGTTTTCCGTTACGTTTCGTTCCATTCTCCCCTGTCATTCCTCACACAATTCATCCATCTTTTCTTAAGTCTTGCTCTCCCTCTTCATTCATCAACATTTATGTTCATCACTCTTTGAGTCACATGTGTTCTGTCTCTACTCATCACATGTTCAAGTAAATAATCGTTTATTGTTATTGTAGCACCAGGTAAGTCAGGCTGAAGTGCCTAAAGCATTATAGTCACCTGGTAGTAAGTTTGGGACCTACCCAAGAAAACTCACGTCGTAATTAATTTGATAACAACTCTTCAAGCCCCTAAGATTCAGGCGCAGCCTAGTTTGAGGACCTCTGTTTTCTAAATATTTATTTTAATATTTTACTTGTTACGGTTTTGTCAGAGCGCTAAGTTAAGTTAATAAAATTTTTGTAACAATGGTTTAATAAATTTATTTAAAATCTATGTTATTGCATCGATCGTACACGACTCAACAAAATCTATGTATTTACTAATAGATCTACGTTTATTTTACAGAAACAGGTAACTTATGTTGGTTTTATTGAGGTCGTTCAATATTACGAACACAATACGTCTATAGATGGATATCCATCCATCTATAGACGTATTATGAGTTCGTATTCGGATAGATTAAATGGATAATTTAAAAAAAACAACTTGAACTTCTTCTCGTGACCAGAGAGCTGGCCTATTATTTGGCCTAAGAATCAGTATTGCCATCCAAAGTGCCAGCATTTCGGGCACTATTCCCGTTGACAGCGTTGGGAATTTTTTTGAAGCCCTTTATTTATTTCTTTTTTCCTTTCTGATATTGAAATGTTTTTATCATTATTTGAAGTTTGTCACTAATTTGTAATTTTTTTATAAATTATTATTTTGTAATTTATTATTTTTGTTTTTTTTTTTTTTTTATTTTAATAAATTTCACATTGTCTGAATAAAAAAAAATGAAAACAACTAAATTATGTATTTTTTGTAGATTCGAGCTCGTGTAAGTATTATACGTGTTGTACGTCCCATTTGGTAACTTTCCCATTTCGCCAACTAAACAAAATACTATTTCATACGTCCCGTTTCGTAACTAGTTTGATCTTCATACATTGAGTCTCGTTTTGTTAACTTTTGAGTATTCATTCGGATATTCCATATTTTCATTCCCGTTTGGCAAACTTTTTGTTCGGCAAGTACAGTCTACTAAGAAAAACCACAATTACTATTCGGTAAACTCTTATTAATATTTCTAACTTACCGTAGATACTCAAACATATTGCACATTTTTTTTGTGCCAGAGATACAAAACAGCAACATTTACAAGAGGTTTTTTGTAACTAACTTAACCATTTTAAACTGTTTTTTGTACAATACAGTTAGCTCCCAACTGTACTGTACAAAAACAGTTGAAAATGGTTGACAAAACGGGATGCAATGTATGAAAATTAAAATAGTTATGATTTGGGAGATTTTCCCACTTGTTTTGGACGTCTTTTGTTTATTTTTCGAAATGGGAAAGTTACCAAGCGGGACGTAGATACCCAAAAATGAATCATCAGTAAAAAAGAAACAGCTGTTGTTTCATCCACCAAGTTTCTGAACGCACCTTTTTGACGTTTGACAGATGGCGTTTCAGTTGTCAGTGCGATGACGTTTGCTTGTCAGTGCAATTTTGATTGGGAAGATCTTGCTTCCGTTGTCTTCGTTTTGATGCACGCTGTTTTCGTGTAATTATTGATTGAAACTTTGAGTTAATGTTAATCCGATACAATCTTGATCGGTGTTTGATATTTTGTTGATAATTGAGTGAAAATTGAGAGATCTCGCCACCTTGGGTCGTGACCGCGAGTAATTTGTAGGTTATGTAGCCGGCCTCCGTGTCATTTGGACGCCGGTAACTTCCTAAATTCAGTGCTGGACTATTGTACATCCCCGATTGGGTTAGCAAACCGGGATAAAATTCAGTTGGACATTGATGAAAAGTGCCACGTGTGTGATCTGAAGGTTTGACCAGGGAGTCGACGGTACGCGCTGTGGGGCGTCCTTTGGTTACCGTCGAATCTACATAACCTCACATACACAACACAAAACACATTTACACTTACACCCCACCCAGATACGACGTGACCAGGGACTACGTCACATCACCAGTACCAACGTGATGGTAAGTGTATCTAACAGTTGTTTTCCCTTTGTCGATTGGAAAAATATTATTTTGATTAGGGCTCCGCGTAATCGCGGACATCGTGAGTCTGTTTCTGCAGTCTCACACAGCTGTTACATGCAGTTTGACCGTGTAGGTACAGTACTACGTGAGAGTGTTAGGTACGATGGACTGAATACGTTGTAACCGTTTTTTGTAAGTAGGTATCGTAAGTTGATTGATCGATGAGTTACCCGCGGGTAGTAACGCTCTGCCGCTCCCCGCAGTGATCAACCTGCAGTACATCCGAAGGGCGGCGACGGTGGGTAAGCCGGTGAACTTGAACACGGCGTACACATGCGTCCATACCAACTGCGAGCTGGTGGACGTGCTGTGCCACGGCAAGAGCGTGCTGGCGTCCGGCGGCGTGGAGCACAACGCCATCACCAAGCGCATCAGCCTGCACTTCCCGAGGTGAGCGCACCACGCACGTCCACAGTCTAGAGACCCATGGCTGCGGGAGCATACTGAGAACATACTCTATAGAGACAACGAACAATAGCGCTCAGCTGAAACACCAAAAGGGAAATAAAATGTTTAAGTATTTAGCAAAAAATCGCGTGTAAGGATCACATTCCATTTTATTGAAATTCTCTGAGATATTAATCGTAGGCAAGTGTCAGCTAAATTATCGAGTCCAGCCCGAGTACTCGACTGAATGAACAGCAGGCCGTCGTCCGCATAACCGGTTAATGAACAGCCACATTGAAGTGCCGAGTTTGAGATCCGCGAAACCATTTCCAAAGTATAAATAAACAAGATTATTTATGTTTTTATAGCAACCGCGATTTTTCATATTAAGTAGTAGCATCGGCCACCATGCGTCATCAAAAGCCTCGGAAATTCTAAAAAAAATCCAACTACGTACTAGTGTTCGGAGTTATTAACAATTTTTCTGACGGAAAGTGCCGCGTCTACGGTAGATTTTCCACGGTGAGACCGAATTGGATGTTATAAAACTTTGGCCCGTCTGGTAAACTCTGGTAGCAAACGTGGAACGATGAGGCGCTCCAGGAGTTGTTCCAAAGATTTACACTTATTATCATCCGATTATTTTGTAACCACCACCTTTTTTTTTTTTCTCTTATTTTTTAGTTTTCTTTTATTGTTTTTTTTTTAATTATTATTATTTTTATCTTCACCTGATGATTTGTTAAGAGGCAGTTTCCTGACAACATTAATGAATTCGTTAGAGGATGGAAGGTCTGACGCTGGTAATTCAGGTGGCAGAGTAGCCCACGCTCCCAGGTTCCCTACTTGCCAAAAAATAACAAAAGATCAGACAGATATCTTGTACCTCGGGCAAGGAGTAAGTCATCATAACAGTAAGTCTTCAGTAATCATTATAACAGCTTAGCTCCGCTGTCAAAATTAGCCAGTATACTAGTTAAGCATGTGTGATGTAACTTCCAGATAAAAAAGGAAATATTACTTTGGCTGGAAAACTATAGCTTCGATG
Source organism: Xestia xanthographa (assembly GCA_905147715.2). Classification (NCBI taxonomy): domain Eukaryota; kingdom Metazoa; phylum Arthropoda; class Insecta; order Lepidoptera; family Noctuidae; genus Xestia; species Xestia xanthographa. The sequence goes on along the minus strand of LR990660.1, from coordinate 4,603,434 downwards.
ACACAAACCCTTATCTTAGTGATATATTCATAGCACATACACACACACCAACACATATCTCACCAAACACATGCTACCTCTACTCCATAATTATGAATGTGCCTTTATTTTACTTTATCTTCCATTTATTTTTATTTTTCAGTTATATATATATACTAGTATTTGCGTGGGTGCGCGAGCTGCGCGCAGCTCGCGTGTTGTCGTGTTCTTGCGAAGTATTCCTTACCATCAAAAATTTTTTTGAGAATCCATAGGAATCCTTAAAATAATTGGAAAATCCGTTACAACTACCCCTAAATCAGTATGAAAACCCTTAAGAACCCCTAAAAAATTATAAAATTAATTAAAAAAAAAAAACCTAATAATATAAAAGTAAAAAACCTTACTTAAAAACTGAGACCCATTAAAAAAAACATAACCCTAAAGTTGCTTGTCGTCGCCCCTGAGTTACGCTTCACCCACTCGACCTTCGTTGCGCTACGGAGGTCGCCGGCTCGCTTCGCTCGCCACCTCCCCCCTTCTCTCCACTCGGTCTCGCAGGTTCGCTCCACTCAGAACCTACCTGCCACCAGACAGATTTCGACGCCTACTTTAATATTTGTTCAAACACATAATGGCTATCTCTGACCGTTACGAAATTATAGCCCTTTTATTTTTAGGGGAGGTTGGGGAGGAGAGGATACCCTCCGTATACAAATTTAAACGCTCCTCAATAATAATTTATAGTAAAAATCAAAAAGCCACTGTGTCCTAGTTTCCGAAATACGATGGGGGGAGGGGTGAAGGGGGGGAGAGTGGGGAGTTATGATAAATGGTTTTGACTAATGCGTTGCCCCCTTATATGAATCTGAAAAAAAAAATGTTCCAAGTCTCTCAACTTCCGAGATCCGCCTAAAGGGGGGAGAAGGGGGAAAAAGGGGTCCATTTTGAAAACTGGTTTTTACTTTTCCGAGCCTCCTCTATACGAATCTGAAAAAAAAAAGTTCCATGTCTCTTTGTTTCCGAGATACGATAGGGAGGGGGAGGAAGGGGGGTGAAAAGGGGAGGTTTGGCACTTTTCCCATACTCGCGGGAGATACTTATTTACGAATCTGTCAAAATATACCCACCTCCCCATCCACCATCTGGGAGAACAATTCTGTCAGTGAGTCAGTCAGTCAGTCAGTGAGTGGTAATCGAGCTTTATATAGTATAACTAGTATTTGCGTGGGTGCGCGAGCTGCGCGCAGCTCGCGTGTTGTCGTGTTCTTGAGAAGTATTCCTTACCATCATAAAATTTTGAGAATCCATAGGAATCTTTAAAATAATTGGAAAAACCGTTACAACTACCCCTAAATTAGTATGAAAACCCTTAAGAACCCCTAAAACATTTTAAAAACCCATTAAAAAAACACTACCCTAAAGTTTACTTGTCGTCGCCCTGAGTTACGCTTCACCCACTCAACCTTCGTTACGCTGCGGAGGTCGCCGGCTCGCTTCGCTCGCCACCTCCCCCCTCCACTCCACTCGGTCTCGCAGGTTCGCTCCACTCAGAACCTATCACCACCGGACAGGTTTCGACGCCTACTATAATATTTGTTCAAACACCCAATGGCTACCTCGAATCGTTATGAAGTTACAGCCCTTTCAATTTTAGGGGAGGTTGGGGAGGGGAGGATACCCTCCATATACAAATTTAAACGCTCCTCAATAATAATTTATAGTAAAAATCAAAAAGCCGCTACGTGTCCTAGTTTCCGAGATACGATGGGGGGAGGGGTGAAGGGGGGGAGAGTGGGGAGTTTTGAAAAATTATTTTGACTAACGCGTTGCCCCTTTATATGAATCTGAAAAAAAAAATGTTCCGAGTCTCTCAACTTCCGAGATCTGCCTAAAGGGGGTGAAAAGGGGGGCAAGGGGGGCAATTTTGAAAACTCGTTTTTACTTTCCCGAGCCTCCTCTATATGAATCTGAAAAAAAAAACGTTCCAAATCCCTTGGTTTCCGAGATACGATAGGGGGGGGGTGAGAAGGGGGGCGAAAAGGGGAGGTTTGGCACTTTTCCCATACTCGCGAGAGTCACTTGTTTACGAATCTGTCAAAATATACCCACCTCCCCATCCACCATCTGGGAGAACAATTATGTCAGTGAGTCAGTCAGTGAGTGGTAATCGAGCTTTATATAGTACTAGCTGTTGCCCGCGGCTTCGCCCGCGTGCAGTTCGGTAACTGTCCCACTGAATCATACTAAAGGGATAATTAGTGTTCTACGTTAATCCAGGTTACAAACTATCTATGCGCCAAATTTCATAGTCATCACAATCAATTATTATAATCACAATCACCATCACTTTTACAACCACCATCATTACACAATGATTATCACAATCACCATCACTATCATAACCACAATCATTATCACAATCACCATCACTTTCACAGTCACCATCATTATCATAATCAACATCACCATCACTATCACAACCACCATCATTATGACAATCATTATCACAATCACCATCACAATACCATCACAATCACAATCCCCATCACCATCGCTATCACCATCATAATCACCGTCACTATCACAATCACCATCAACATCACAATTACCATCATAATCACTATCACAATCACCATCATCGTTATCACAATCATTATCATCGTAATCACAATCACTATCACAATCACTATCACTATCACTATCACAATCACCATCACTATCAAAATCACCATCACTATCACAAACACCATCACAATCAAAATCTTTATCTTAATAATCATCATTGTTATCACAATCATCATCATCGTAATCACAATCTCCATCCTCGTCATCGCAATCATTATTATCGTAATCTCAATCATTTTCATCTTAATAACAATCATCATGATCACAATCGCCATCACTATCACAATCACCATCACTATCACTATCACAATCATTATCATCGTAATCGCAATGACCTTCATCATTATCACCATCACTGTCACAATCACGATCACCATCGCTATCACCATCACAATCACCGTCACTATCACAATCACCATCACCATCAAAATCACTATCTTAATCATGATCATCGTTATCACAATCATCATCATTGTAATCACAATCATCATCATCGTAATCACAATCATTATCATCGTTAACACCATCACCATTACAATCACAATCACTATCACAATCACTATCACAATCACTATCACAATCACTATCACAATCACTATCACAATCACTATCACAATCACTATCACAATCACTATCACAATCACTATCACAATCACTATCACAATCACTATCACAATCACTATCACAATCACTATAACAATCACTATCACAATCACTATCACAATCACTATCACAATCACTATCACAATCACTATCACAATCACTATCACAATCACTATCACAATCACTATCACAATCACTATCACTATCACTATCACAATCACAATCACAATCACTATCACAATCACTATCACAATCACTATCACAATCACTATCACAATCACTATCACTATCACAATCACAATCACAATCACAATCACTATCACTATCACAATCACTATCACAATCACTATCACAATCACTATCACAATCACTATCACAATCACTATCACAATCACTATCACAATCACTATCACAATCACTATCACAATCACTATCACAATCACTATCACAATCACTATCACAATCACTATCACAATCACTATCACAATCACTATCACAATCACTATCACAATCACTATCACAATCACTATCACAATCACTATCACAATCACTATCACAATCACTATCACTATCACAATCACAATCACTATCACTATCACAATCACTATCACAATCACTATCACAATCACTATCACAATCACTATCACAATCACTATCACAATCACTATCACAATCACTATCACAATCACTATCACAATCACTATCACAATCACTATCACAATCACTATCACAATCACTATCACAATCACTATCACAATCACTATCACAATCACTATCACAATCACTATCACAATCACTATCACAATCACTATCACAATCACTATCACAATCACTATCACAATCACTATCACAATCACTATCACAATCACTATCACAATCACTATCACAATCACTATCACAATCACTATCACAATCACTATCACAATCACTATCACAATCACTATCACAATCACTATCACAATCACTATCACAATCACTATCACAATCACTATCACAATCACTATCACAATCACTATCACAATCACTATCACAATCACTATCACTATCACAATCACTATCACAATCACTATCACAATCACTATCACAATCACTATCACAATCACTATCACAATCACTATCACAATCACTATCACAATCACTATCACAATCACTATCACAATCACTATCACAATCACTATCACAATCACTATCACAATCACTATCACAATCACTATCACAATCACTATCACAATCACTATCACAATCACTATCACCATCACAATCATTATCACTAACCTCGTTATCACAATCATAATCACAATCACTATCCTTTTTATCACAATCATTATCGCAATCACTAACCTCGTTATCACAATCATTATCACAATCACTATCCTTTTTATCACAATCATTATCGCAATCACTAACCTCGTTATCACAATCATAATCACAATCACTATCCTTTTTATCACAATCATTATCGCAATCACTAACCTCGTTATCACAATCATTATCACCGTAATCACAATCATCTTCATCATTATCACAATCACCATCACTGTCACAATCACGATCACCATCGCTATCACCATCACAATCACCATCACTATCACAATCACTGTCACTATCACAATTACCATCACTATCACAATCACTGTCACTATCACAATCACCATCACTATCAGTATCACAATCACCATCAAAATTACTATCACAATCACCATCATCGTTATCACAATCATTATCATCGTAATCACAATCATTATCATCTTAATCATAATCATCATCATCACAATCTTCATCCTCGTTATCACAACCATCGCTATCACCATCACAATCACCGTCACTATCACAATCACTATCACTATCACCATTACTATCACTATCACAATCACTATCACCATCACAATCACTATCACAATCACTATCACCATCACAATCATTATCACTAACCTCGTTATCACAATCATAATCACAATCACTATCCTTTTTATCACAATCATTATCGCAATCACTAACCTCGTTATCACAATCATAATCACAATCACTATCCTTTTTATCACAATCATTATCGCAATCACTAACCTCGTTATCACAATCATTATCACCGTAATCACAATCATCTTCATCATTATCACAATCACCATCACTGTCACAATCACGATCACCATCGCTATCACCATCACAATCACCATCACTATCACAATCACTGTCACTATCACAATTACCATCACTATCACAATCACTGTCACTATCACAATCACCATCACTATCATTATCACAATCACCATCAAAATTACTATCACAATCACCATCATCGTTATCACAATCATTATCATCGTAATCACAATCATTATCATCTTAATCATAATCATCATCATCACAATCTTCATCCTCGTTATCACAACTATCGCTATCACCATCACAATCACCGTCACTGTCACAATCGCCATCACTATCACAATCAAAATCACAATCACTATCACCATCATTGTTATAATAAATAATAATAATAAATATTGCTGGACATTACACACAGCGCCATCTAGTGCCACACTAAGCTACGAGGCTTGTGTCGTGGACACCAGATAGTTGATATACTACATAGATACTTTTTGTTTGTAAATACATACTTAATATACATATAAACAACCATGACTCGGAAACAAATGTCCATGCTCATCACACAAACATTTGCACCGACCGGGATTCGAACCCGGGACCCTAAGAACGTAAGGCAGCCTCGCTACCGCTGCGCCAATCGGGTCGTCAAGTTATCAAACTCATTATCATCGTAATCAAAATCATCATCACAATCATCATGATCATTATCACAATCATCATCGTAATCACAATCATCATCATCGTTATCACAATCATCATCATCGTTATCGCAATCATCACAATAAATCAACAATAACCCTGTATAGAAGTTGAATCCGCCATCTTCTGGATCTCAAAATAAATGCTATTTTCAACATCAGCACCCCTGATAATCTTGGTTTCGACACCCATATTGATTTTTAGACATTTCAACCCCATCGCACCCCAATAGGGAATGATGGTAATTCAGATCCGCCACATTAAATCTTAAAATTGTTGTTTTTGTGATACACCCGACCCAATCCACCATACAGACAATACTTATGTTGAATTTCAGGCTTTGTTACCCCAATTCCCCCTTTAGGGGTTGAATTCTGAAAAAAACCTGAAACACAAATGTTAACTCATTTATCGATAGGAGTACTCCTGTTAAGTTTGTCTCTCTCTATCTAACTAATCTTATTTCCCCATGTAATCTTTGGACCCCCGTGTGAACCCCTTAGTTAGGGGGTTAATTTTGAAAAAGCCTTTCTTAATGCACCCCTAAACCCCTTAAAGAACCTATGTGCCAAATTTGGAATCTCTAGACTCAGTGGTTTGGGCTGTGCATTGATTTTTATACTTTGCCACCCCATTTCCCCCTCTTATGGGTTGACTTCTGAAAAAACCTGAAACCCGTTTCTACTCATTTATCAATAAGAGCACTCCTGTGAAGTATCGAATAAAATAGTCTAACTAATCTTATTTCCCCATACAAACTTTGAAGCCCCATTTAACCCCCTTAGGGGGTGAATTTTGAAAAATCCTTTCTTAATGCACCCCTAGACTACATAAGGAACCTATGTGCCAATTTTGGAATCTCTAGGCTCAACTGTTTGGGCTGTGCATTGATTTTTATACTTTGCCACCCCATTTCCCCCTCTTAGGGGTTGAATTCTGAAAAAACCTGAATCCCGTTTCTACTCATTCATCAATAGGAGCACTCTTGTGAAGTTTCGAATAAAATAGTCTAACTAATCTTATTTCCCCATACAAAATTTGAAGCCACGTTTAACCCCCTTAGGGGGTGAATTTTGAAAATTCCTTTCTTAGTGCACCCCTAGACTACATAAGGAACCTATGTGCCAAATTTGGAATCTCTAGGCTCAGCGGTTTGGGCTGTGCATTGATTTTTAGACTTTGTCACCCCATTTCCCCCTCTTAAGGGTTGAATTCTGAAAAAACCTGAAACCCGTTTCTACTCATTCATTAATAGGAGCACTTCTGTGAAGTTTCGAATTAAATAGTCTAACTAATCTTGTTTCCCCATACAAACTTTGGAGCCCCTTTTAACCCCCTTAGGGGGTGAATTTTGAAAAATCCTTTCTTAGTGCACCCCTAGACCACATAAGGAACCTACTTGCCAAATTTGGTATCTGTAGACCCAGCGGTTTGGGCTGTGCGTTGATAGATGAGTCAGTCAGTCAGTCAGTCAGTCAGTCAGTCAGTCAGTCAGTTTCTTCTTTTATATATTTAGATAATATGTAACCGGCAAAACCTGAACCCCTGTCATACAGGTTGTCCTTGTTTAGGGGTCAAAACTACATTGATGTACCTAATGTTTCTTGAAATTATAGAAAATATTTAATTTATTTATTTATATTTAACTTCACAGCTTCGAAGACCAAAATGCTTGCGTCTACTTGGCGAAATTTAAAATAGGAGACGATCTCTACAGGAAAAATGTTGCTATTCTTGAAAGTAAGTTTTAATTTCAAGAGATTTTACTAAGCATCTGTTTCAAACTGTATGTTTACAGAATACTGAATATACAACAACAACAACAGCCCATAACGTCCACTGCTGGACATAAGCCTCTCCCATTATGGGAGGAATTTGCCGTAATCTCCACGCTTGGCAGGCGGATTGGAGATCGCAGTGATGAAAGACTAACAGAAAACGCTGCTGCCCGTTCTCTGGTCTACGGAGGCGCAAGGTGTTCTGCCTCAGACATTAGTCGCCTTATACGACACCCGTGAGTGTAATGGGTTGGTTCTGTTCTACTCTGCCGGATACCACACGGCTTCTGCCGGATATACAATTACATGTAGTTGTTATTGCCAATGCTTTGAGTAGAGACCGCCCTGTAAATATGTATAAAATAACGTAATTACCACCATTATCAACCCGTTTATTTGTAATTCACAGAGAAAGAATACAAATGAAATTCATGTGCAATTTATTTTGAATTCCAGACGATTGTAAGTTTTATTATTGATTGCTCTGTTACAATGGCTATTCTACCATCCAGCAAAACAAAATGTGAAAGAATTGGACCCCTGCGGAACAGGTGACCTATATAATTTCATGTCCACTTGTCTGTTCGGATGTCAGACATTTTGATAAAGAAATATATTAAGAAAATTATTTAGTGCACCGCCAACAAATGAAGTGAAACTACGACTATAAAAAAAAAAAACGGAGCAGTCTTTGGGGACTGCCGATAGAGGTGAAACAAACAGGCCCCGCCCCCACTCGTAGCAGTGGTTGTGCCCCGCGCATGCCTATGTAGTGCTACGCCGTAGCGGATGCTACGAGTGCAACGAACGGCTACGAAGCGTGACCGCACGTTACGTTACGTGACGATGAGTTCAATGTTTTTCCTTTACCAAAAAAGTGCTCAACGCGCCTAAAGAAGTTTTCACTTCAAAAACATCCTCCTCATACCTGTAATAATAAAAAATAAATAGACCAGTGGAAATTAACATTAAAATCACAAAGCATGATGTATTCTCCAGTGTTGATGTGTATCAAAATTTGCAACTTCGAAAAACTTATACTCGCTGCGCACCACGCGATAAACTGCATAAGTACCTACTCTTTCACTATTTGTTTTAAAAAAATAATGCATTTTCGACAAATAAGATTCAAAAATTATTATAAATAATTTAAAAATCATTTTAATTTCTGGGCCGATTTAATCGATGTGAGTAGGCCTGTACACTGTTGTTTTAATAAAATATAATGTTTTCAGCGCCACGTAAGTATTTTTTTCCGTTGGGTTATCCGTCACGGCTTTTCTCCCAAGATAAAAGCCAGTATAAAATAATTAATAATTCATGTGTAGCTTTTCCATACATTTTGACCGTGTGTAGTGTATTGCACTTTCTTAGGAAACAGCAACACGTAGTTGCAGTTTATGCACCGATGTTCCTTCCACCCTGTATTCAGTGAAACCGGTACGGACAGGTTGCGGACTGGCTTAGGACATCAGACTCTGATAGATACGTCAGTACGAACATTATCTGTCACAGTCCGGTGTCCGGAGTTTGGTTCGTAATCTGTCTACATCGGTTTGATTGAAGCATTAAGCAAAATGACATACCGACATGAACGACATTAATTGTCTTGTGTGAAACGTTGCACTTGTATCGACAGCATCAGTCGGTTGCGAGCAGATTATCTACCGCCTACTGAGGTGTGATGTGACGTTGGTGTGTTCCAGAGGTAGAGCTGGTGCCGCTCCGCGCGACGCCGCCGGCGGAGCGCGCGCCCTTCGTGCGCAACATCAATTACAAGTGCAGTCGCCCCGACTGCCGCCTCAACAACGTACACTCCACTCCATACTCTAATCCGTCATACTCATTCTCTAATGCTTCAACAAATACTAACTTGCTTTATCATCTGCCTGCCTCTTCCCAACTATTTTGATATCGGCTATCAGTCAAGCGGATGCAGCTGACTACCAGTATTTTACATGGAGCGACTGCCGATCTGAACTGTGTCACGAATATTAAGATACCGCCTTGCAAGACTAGTTGACATAGGGCAGGGCTGTGACTAATCCTAACTAATCCAAACTCAAAAGTCATGAATTCGTTTGCATTTGGAACCCAAACTGAATTTCAGCTAGGGATCTTAAAGTTGTTTTTCTAAAAACTTATTCTATTAGTTTACATGTTTGGAAATTAAATTGCAAAGGTAGGTTATTAGGAGCCTTTTGTATCAAACTAAAAACTGTTCAACAGTGACGAGACGTATGACATATGCGCCATACGAAAGCTCATGATGTGCCTTCATTCTATGGAAGCTAAGTTCAAATCTAGCGCACAAACTAGAACGCTGGAACGAATTTTCCAACAGTGAGATGTCCGCAGCATCCGGATACTGGAAGCCAATCCCAACATTTTTGGGAAAATGGAGATGATTCTAGGTGTGAGCCCATTTAATATTAATTTATGTATTTGAATGTTCTTAGATCACCGTGAACGGCTCCCCCCTGGGGCCCATGATGCAAAGGTCAAGTGATGTTGCCTACTACTTGGTACGTAGCATTTAAGTTACAACATCATATCACGCCTGCGATCACCACAGGATTAGGCAGAGGAGTACCTAAGTATTGGGATCTTATTGAGTGGACTGTATATTTTATGGTCTTTGTTGGCTTCGGTGGTAGGGTATGTGGTGACTCTAAATGCAAACTCTTAACTTCTCAAATTAATATGTTGTAGCTTGTAGGACAAACAATTTGCGTGCAGGGGAGGGGGCAGAAGAGGAGGTGAAGGGAGGGGGAGCCTGAAGGGAGAGGGGGGAAACTGGTGAGAATGGAGGGAGTGAGTGGGGAGAATGGGGAAAATTGAGCGGGATAATCAAGGGGGAGTGTGGGGCCAATGAACGTCGAGACGGGGGAGAGTGGAGAGAATGATGGGGAAGAGTTGGGAGAATTGAGGGGGAGAGTGGAGAATAAAGGGGGAGAGGAGCCAGTGATATATCCCCTCCCCCAACCCTATCTCACTACTCCCCAATTAACTTCCCCATGAAACTAACCCTCCTGTTCCCTTAAAAACCCCATGAAATCCCCTGCTCCTACCCCCCAGGACGCACCCGTTGAGGCTAGGAAGCCGAATTTGAGCTCGTTTGAAAGGGCTTGAAGAGTTCTTTCATCTGGCTCCAACATAATCCAGAATTCGGCACCACACACGAGCATTGTTCATCAATGTTTTATTATGACGTTATCAATAGTTTATATTATAGTTTTTAATGTATGATTTTTACTTTAAACACCTCCACGACTCCCGTACTGTTCAATCTATCCTTCACCACAATGTTTTGAGTACGTTAAATAGTTCTACCTAAAACGTGATTTTTGACACTGACTGGTGTTAGTCTTAGTACGGCTCCTTCGGCTCCTTATTCGTGTCGAAGATTCTTTAAAACTGTGATGCAGAATTATTTAAAGGAAATGTCACTGGCAATGCAAGTAAGATATTTGTTGCAGCTCTCAAATGGATCGGTGACTATCACCATCAAGGAGTACAGCTCGCTGTACGAGGGCGTCTACCAGGGCGTGTTCACGCTGGGCGCCGACCAGGTCACTAAGACCTTGATGGAAATCGGGTGCGTAGTGTGCGGTCATTGAACTAACGCTCACCGCTAACTTCATGATCAACTTTAACTTAAGGAACAACCTTAATATCGAAAGATTTTTTTTGTCTTATGATATCGATACCCATCACGTTTGCAGAATTTCGCAAATTTCATTCATATGAATATTATTTGACAATTCATAAGTAAATGTATTGATTAAGCGACTGGTCGCGTGACTGGTGCAATGTGCCTAGACAACTCTGCCACCTCGCCGGGGTAACGCGCGGGCTTGAATGTGTGACATACAGTTGTGATGTTTTGCAGACTCGACGGGCTTAGCCGCAACAAGCACAACATGCACGAGAACCAGAACATCGTGCCGGACATAGAGTCCCTGGCGCCGGCGGAAGGGAACGTGGGGAAGTAGGTGCCCCTGCCCGGCGGCGAGTCCGGTGGCGAGCCGAAAAAGAAACATTTGTCTCCTCCCGGGACTCGCCGCACTGCAACCGACGTGGAAAAATCGACCCCCTACACAAGTTTATAAATACAATTGTTATTACTGAAAAAGGCGTATCATTTCACAAAGAGTAGTATACTTATACCAAAGAGGCACCATCCTTGACAACCGCTCATGTCAATATGGCTGCCCGCAACACCATGACGTTCCAGGTTCCACCAGAGAAAATGCCAACATAATGGGAAGACAGGCAAAGATAATCTAAGATGGCGCCACCATAGCTGGTCTCAATCTGACCAATGAGGTTAAGCTATTTTGAAATATAAATGACATTACCACATTTTCAACCAATGACAATGTTGGGAACCAGCTATGCTAGCGCCATTAGTTCCGCAGTTTCCTTACCCATTATAATGTGGCGGGGTTCGAAATGGCCGTGGCCGTGTGGTATCCGGCAGAGTAGAATAGAACCAACTTATTACACTCATGGGTGACGTATAAGGCGACTAATGTCTGAGGTAGAACACCTTGTGCCTCCGTAGACCAGAGAATGGGCAGCAGCGTTTTCTGTTAGTCTTTCATCACTGTGATCTCCAATCCGCCTGCCAAGCGGGGAGTTTACGTCAAATTCCTCCCATCATGGGAGAGGCTTATGTCCAGCAGTGGACGTTATGGGCTGTTGTTGTTGTTGGGGTTCGAAATTGTCCAAAATACGTGGTAACCGTATGTGCGTCGATGTTACCAGCTTGTATAATAAGATCAATTTCTTAAAAAAAGAATCCCTGTTTTTTGCTACATTATTGTTCTGCCGTTTGTGAAAGATCAGCCAGAGAAAATCTCATGTAGAGAAAAGTAGAAGGTTATGTGAGAGGCCTTTGCCCAGCAGTGGCACAGTAAAAAAAAAACAGTTAAGTTCTCAACAAACACAATCCGTGCGAGCTCGAGTGCGCAGGTGTTGCCAGTGTGAACAAACAAACTCCCTTAAACGACCTTTTAATAATGTGAGAGCAGTCATAAACTTGTTCTGTCCTAAACAAATGACATAACAGGAAGAATCAACAACCACTGGATGCGACAGAGAAGGAAAAGTCGATGGCAAAGTCAGCATCATCATCTACCTTAGTCTTGTTGGTGTCGGCTTCCAGTTGCAGCGGATGCAGCTGTGCCAAGCTGCGAGCTGTGTGTGTGTTCTGCTGTAACAGACACTGCAGACTGTCAGTCTTCAACCAAAAATATGGAGTTCTAAATACTAACGGGCTAGAGTAATAATAAGTCTTCTTTCTTTTGTCATGTGGTTAATAACCTAACCTGCCCGCTTAGCATGAACGCCGTAGACACGAAAGAGAATCGACAAATCTTTTGTTCATCTGTCATTTTGTCGATTCAATGACAGATGAACAAAAGATTTGTGTTTCTCTTTCGTGTCTACGGCGTTCATGATAAGCGGGCATATGTATGAGTTTCTAAGCCGCCCATGGGCCTCTGACTTGACTTTACATGCCGTCGAGAAATATCTATCAGGCATGCTGGTTTCCTCACGATGTTTTCCTTCACCGAAACAAGTGATTATTACACAATACGCACATGAACCTGAAACATCAGAGGTGCGTGTTTTGGGTTCGAACTTGAGACCTGTGACTTGACAGTTGTCAGTCCGCTGGTCCCACCACTAGATTATCACTGACAGACATATCGACAAACTTTACTTTTTTTAATTTCATTAATTCTTCTATAACGTCCTCGTTTTATTCATTGCCCTTTCACTTACCCTTGTCACATCTTTCATCTATAACCCCTTGTCTCTCTAACTAACTAATCGTGTTCTGACCCAAGCCCCCAGTAAGCCTTCATTGTTTACCTTAAAACAACACTGCGACGAATTTCTCAACTAATAAGTAGTTTTCGTTTGTTTTGTACTAGCTTGCAAGATGGGAAGGATTAACTCCGCTAATGCTTTGATTGTTGCTGTCGTTGTACAAGGGTATTTAGGCGCGTGGCTAAAATGAGAATTTCTGCTTTTTTCTGTACTTTTCTCAAAACAATCTTACAAACTGTTCACCAACTTCACCACTCTTTTTTTTTTCGGATGGGAAATCAGCAATTGACTTCTTCCGCTCTGGGCGGAGCAGGAGGGAGTGTCAGACTTTTACTGACCAAAACCCATCCATGTTCCTTCATCGCCCTTTGTTTTCCGGGGCCACGGTATCTCTTTCGAACAGTCCCGCAACCCCGGACAAACTTCACCCCTGACGGAGATATTCAACCATCAAACCAACACTAACCACTTTATGACAACTTTAACTGTGCAGTTCGAGGTAGCGTTGCTTGTCATGAAAATTTTCATCGACATGTTAAACTTGGTACATTTATTTTAGTTGCTGTGTTTTCCTGCCTGCACAGATAAGTTGGTTAAAGCGTACTTTTACTTACTGCTATTTGTGTCAGACTAGTGCAGGAGTGGTGACGACTAACACCGGAATAGCTGCAACGAAAGCGAAGATAGTGAAGTGTCGAGTTTTTCCCACCATCATCTTCTGGGCCCGTCCGCGTAGTAGATTGCTATTGTTTGGGACCTACTTAGAGTTTATTTTAGCCCAAAGCTCTGTCGGGCATGCGATAGATGTGATCAGTTCAGTTTCTTATCTTGTGCTTGTTAAAATAAAACATCATCACAACTCAATTCTTCGAGGGAGACGCAGAGAATAAAGCCTTGACGATGTGATAATTACTTTTATCTACACCCATGCTATAAATCCTCTATAAAAGTATCTGAAACAGTTAGCTTATGGCCAACATTAAAACAGCCAGTGTCATGATAACCATTATAACACCCAAACGGGTGTTATAATGTTGTACTGAATTTCATTATGCAACTCGTTTTAAAAAAAGAACATTGTCTAGCACGTGCGATTCACTACCACAGCGCCGTAATTAAAAAAAAAACTTATAGGTTAATTCGAATTCACGTCGTATCCCGCCATTTTGTTTCATATTAGTATTGCATTATGTACTTTGTTGTTTACAAAAATGAGTGACACAAGCTTTGTGCATTTTAATAATTGTACAATCCAAAATGTAAATAATTATATTATTACCTATACATGGTTTGTTTGTATTAAATACTCAGCAATTAAACTTTCCATGAATTTACATAGACTTCTTACAACACTACAACACCCTATGGTTTCAGAAACTTTTATATGGAGGATTTATATCATGGATGTAGATAAAGTCTTGTATGCAACTGTACATAATTAGGTATTAAAACACTCATGTGATACTATTATCACACTCGGCTTCGCCTCGTGTGATAAACCCACATTCGTGTTTTAATACCCCTCATTATACAACAGTTGCATAAATAACTATTATATTTCACTTGGTACATATTTCGAGTTACCATTATCTGCCAAGCCTTTTCCAAATGTTAGGGTCAGCATCCAGTTTTACCGGATGCAGCTGAATACTAGTATTTTACATGGAGCGACTGCCTATCTGACCTGCACAACCCAGTTAGTACCGGGTAATACCCCCCCCCCCCCCCTTGGTAAGACTGGTTGTCAGACTTTTCGGACTACCTAACGACTGTCAAAGATCTACAAATGACAGCCGGGATCAACGTCGGGCTTAACGTGCTTTCCGAGGCACGGAGGAAACTCGGTATGTAATGGGTGTTCACCCATCCACAGAGCTACCTAGGCAAGCACGGCTTAACCTAATGATCGACCTGAGCGGCTGTTATTATTTAGCCACGAGCTCCTCACATATTTCGAGTTACCGTTTAAGGAAATAAGAGATTAAGCTTTTAATACAGCGATCTGAACGGGAGCGGCCTTACACAGAACCATGAAACACAGAAGAAGATTCTTGAAAAATGAGGTGTTATAACAATTTAACCTGTGGAGTTTCATCATTTTCTTGCCCTATTTCAGATCAATCCAGCATTCAAGTCTATTAGCTTTTGTTATCAGTAAATCTGTCATGTATATGATTTTAAATCTTATGTAGGTAAACCAAAATTGACGACGATACGACGCTTTTAAAATTGTCAATTCGTCACACGTCACATGAGTAGGTAGGTAAACGGATGCCGTGGTATAATTTTAGTGCGTTGTGATGTCACGAGACCCCACTCCCGAGTTTTGATGCGATTTATCTTTGTCAATATTCATTAATTTACAAAAACAATAAATACGAGTCCAATATTTTTCCAAAACTCTGACGGACTAAATAGATTTGCAATTTATTGATGGTGGGAGCTAGCCTCTTGCATGCAAGTAACTTCTTAATGGAATCGTGCCTTACTTCTTAATTACAGGAAGTATACCTACTATGATTTCGTTTATTCGTCTTTCTAAAATAATCTTTCTAACAACGAGTCTGACTAAGATACCCCTTAGGTACCCTTTGGTTTACTCGTTGTCAGAAAGATTGTCGTATTACCCAATAACAACCTGGGTTGGGGAGGTCAGATAGGCAGTCGCTTCATGTAAAATACTGGTATTCAGCTGCATCCGGTTAGACTGGAAGCCGACCCCAACATAGTTGGAAAAAGCTAGGCAGATGATGATGAACACAATTTTAAATATTTTTAAATATTAATAATAATTAAATTTTAATATATTTTAAATATTAATAATTTCTTAAAAATACATATTACAATTATTAAAACGTACTATTGTTATTATTGCAATTTATCTGTTTGATTGTTCCTCAAAGGAAGTATTTAGTTTCAATTTTGTTCTTTGCTAAAACACATCTCTTTAATAACGCTCCTGGGAGCTTGCGCCTCCATTAAATTAACTACCACCATTGTTTACGACTCCCTCCACAAATCTTTTCAATTATTTTTTGTCGCTATTAGACTTCTAATTACTAGAGCTTCCATTTTTAGACCTTTTTACGAAGATACACACACTTGAAAGAGCTTCATCATTGTTAAACTTCGATCAATATTATTGATCGAAGTTGTTAAAAGATTGACCTAGCTGAGATCAAAGACAAGTGGTATTCGGTTTCAAAGTGTTTCGTGTTTCTATAACAACCTGCCACAGAGTTGACACAACCTGTTCTACCTACGGCCTATGGTCCTATAATACGTCAATCCAATACATTTTTGACTATTCCATCTATAATTCTGCTAGAATTTATGGTTATAGAAATTTATTTCTTAAAATTTCTATTTTCCATAGGAAATTAATACAGGGTGTAAACAACCTCATCACGAAGCTGTCAACCAAGCATTCTGTACATCAGACTAAGTTACTTTACGCAAAAATTATTGCTGGGAAACGATTTTTTTTTGGCGTGAAAAATCATGTTTTGTGGTAGAACCAAAGACATTCAAATATATTACTAGCTAGTCTTTTTAAATCTGTTTGAGTAGAACTCAATGTAACGCACTCAAAACATTGTGCATGGATGGAGCGTGGATGTATTAAATAGTACGGGGATCGTGGAGGTATTTAAAGTAAAAATCTTACATTAAAAACTTGTTTAAAAAAAAAAACTATACGAAATGTTGGAACAGTGACCCCCAATATCTCCGTAACTAAAAAGTGTCCAGGTATGGTGTAGAACAAAAAAAATATCGCAATGACGGGGAGAACAAGTGCCTTTCAGCTTCGTTAAGTAGTTTTTTACACCATTTATAGTAATGAAAATTGACATTGACAAATTAGGTAGGTACCTAAGTATTGTTTTTCTTTAAAAAAATCATTAATTTATTACATAAAATGTAAAAAAAATGAAACGCTTTTAAAACTTTTCAAATGAATTTCACTTCGCTTAACCTTTAGAGGGCGAATCTCTCTTGAAAACACGTGAAGGAAAACACCACAAAGAAATCTTTATTTTCACCAACAGACTTATACTTAAGTGTAATTCTTCCGAAATTCTGGATAAGTAAGTTAAGGAATTTAACAAAATTCCCGAAATACCCATTTCTCCTCGTCTTTTGAGCACATAACAACATCGTCTTTATAAAATACGCCAACGGAGAACCAATCTCCTGAAATAATTCAATTTCTGATCCTTCTTCCCTCCCTACGATCGCTCATTGTTATATTTATTAACAACTAGCTTGTGCCCGCGACATTCGTCCGTGTAATATAAAAAAAACCGGCCAAGTGCGAGTCGGACTCGCGCACGAAGGGTTCCGTACCAATTATTATAAAAAATCACGTTTGTTGTATGGGAGCCCCCCTTAAATATTAATTTTATTCTGTTTTTAGTATTTGTTGTTATAGCGGCAACAGAAATACATCATCTGTGAAAATTTCAACTGTCTAGCTGTCACGGTTCATGAGATACAGCCTGGTGACAGACAGACGGACAGACAGACGGACAGACAGCGATGTCTTAGTAATAGGGTTCCGTTTTTACCCTTTGGGTACGGAACCCTAAAAAAACAACTTCGCCATTTGAATCGGATTTTGTTAACAATTTCAAGGATTTTCATTTTTTTCACGGAACGCTAATCATTTTTCCGGTATAAAAGTGTTACTAAGTTACTCCTTATAACATCAGCTATCTGCCAGTAAAAGTCCCGTCAAAATCGGTACAGCCGTTTTGGAGTATAACCTGCTTATACAAACTGACACACAAAAACAAACAAAAAAAGGTTTTTTGTTATAAGTTCCGTATATGAGTAATAAAAATTCAGTAATAAAAAGCTATTAACTTAAAATTAAAAACAGACACTTTAATTGTGTCCATTTGGATGTATGTATGTGTAATTGTATATTTATCAAATGACAGATAAGAACCAAGCTTTTAATTTAAAGTTCATTTTGAACTATGTATATACACACATCAAAAGTGTCTAGGGATCAAGCATTTTTATGCGGATTTCTTGAGATTGAGATGTGGCTTTGTAATAAATTTATGATTTTATAAATTTATATGGATCCTTTTTGGTGCATTTCATAATTTGAATCAGGAACTCTCAATCAAATTCGAGTAAAAGATGAAAATAAGCTGTCAATATTTTCCCTATAAAAACATACAACGCATTGAAGACATTATTAGTGCTACTGTTTCCCTACTACTGATTAAAACCAACGTTATTATGGAGCGGCGACGTCATTTAAGCAGGGAAGAAATGCTCAGAGCCGTGGGAATGATAGAAGCTGGTTCCCGGCAACGTACTGTAGCTTTAGCTCTGAATACAAGTCAGAGTGTTATCAGTCGACTTTGGACACGTTACCGAAGCACTGGTACCGTGGCTGAGCGCCATGGAGGACGGTATCGCTGCACCACACGGAGACAAGACCGATACATTCAAATCTTAACTCGAAGAGCTCCAACAATAACCGCCATGATGTTAGCCGTGAGGCTTCATCACTCTTCAGGGAACTTAATTAGCGACCAAACAGTCAGAAACCGCTTGCATGAAGTGAACCTTCATTCCCGAAGACCGCTACGGGTACCACCTATAGCAATGCACAATCGTAGGATTCGATATCAATGGGCTCTTGAACACAGAAATTGGGCAGAAGAACAATGGCGTTTCGTGTGCTTTTCTGATGAGTCTCGTTTTGGTATGAGACCGGATACAAGACGTATACGACACTGGAGAACCCCTGGACGCCAACAGCGATTAAAATCCTGCCAGGAAGTCCATCCTTATAGTGGTGGAACCATCATGGTATGGGCGGGTATTTGGATCGGCGGAAGAACTGAGTTGATTTGGATCAGAGGCAACCTCAACGCTCAAATTTATGCTGAGACGATTGTATGAGACGTCATCTTCCTCTACAAGTGCAAATCGGTCCCTTATTTCAGTTAATGCATGATAATGCACGACCGCACACCGCAAGAGTTGTAAGACAGACTCTCGCCGCAGCTAACATCAATGTCCTGCCCTGGCCTGCTCAGTCGCCAGACTTGAACCCGATTGAGCATGCATGGGATATGCTACAGAGAAGAGCTCTGCCGAATATGGAGGGTATCCAGTCGCAAGAAGACCTTTTTTTGTTGTTGCAACGAACATGGGCGGCCATTCCACAGCGTGATTTGGATGAACTCATTTTGAGTATGCCAAACCGATGTTCTTGTGTTGTTAGTGTTCGCGGTAGAAACACGGATTATTAATTGTTTAAGTTACCCAATAAAATTTTAAAGAAAACTGTGTTTTCAGTCATTTTTTCGAACTTTAATGTTAGTGGTTCAAATGTCAAAAATCCCTTTATTAGGAAAATGGCAAATTTCTTTATTAATGCAAAGGTGACTTGGTTTATCGTTACTGTGACAAACGAAAACACTTTATTTGATGAATCCTTAAAGAAAATTTTAATTAATATCAATCAGGAGAAAAGTTATTGCAAAAATATATGTTGATCCCTAGATACTTTTGATGTGTGTATGTTTGTAGGGGCGTAACAGGACTAGACAGTCAAACTATCCTTGAAAATTTGGGTCAAATTGACTTTAAATATATTTAAACACTAGCTGACCCGCGTAGCTTCGTCTGCGTCACATGAGAGAGACACTCTCTGGGTTAGAGAGAGTGTGAGTCAACCTTAAAAGATAGACATGCTATTGCAATTTTTTTTTAGAACGTTTTAAAAAAAACAATTCCCTCATACATGATTGTTGCGTAACTTTAACTGTTTATGCTGCGCTCGCAACGAAAGTTCTCAAAAGAAATAAATTTTCCCTGTTTTTGCAACAAATCTTTGATGCTCCGCTCCTTTTAGTTGTAGCGAAATGTTAGATAACCTATAGCCGTCCTCGTTAAATGACAATATATACCTAGTATTAATAATATTATTATTATATATATATTATAACTATCGGAGCTATCTTGGATTTTCATTTTGACTTCATTTTCATTATCAGCGATCCCAAAAACCACGAAAACGACACCCATGAAGAAAACTGAAAATTTTCTTCGCCGCCATCTTGGATTATTATTTTGACCTCATTTTCATTGTCAGCGACTCCAAAAACCACGAATACGACACCCGTGAAGAAAACACCGAAAATTTTCGTCGTCGCCAGCTTGTATTTTCATTTTGACCTTATTTTCATTATCACCAACCAAAAACCACGAAAACGACACCCATGAAGATAAATATAATATTTATTATTATTATTAACCACGAAGGGTATGGCGGGGTCTATTTGCTAGCTTCGCTCAATCACTCGACCCCGCCATACCCTTCTTGTGTAGTACCTCCTACTACACACACACACAGCATACGGCAGTTTCTTACGTGACGATTTCCACTAAATTGCACTCCTAGTAAACCGCGATACGGAACTACGTTCCAAAAAATATACATGTCGAATTGAGAACTTACTTCTTTTTGTTTCGTCGGTTAAAAAACCAATCTTGAGGTAACTGACACGGGCGTGGGTCATTCGATTCAGAAAATGGAGTGAAATGAATAACGTCATCTATCGACCACTGCTAAAATATAATGCACGACGATTGCACAGAAATCATACTATGTATATTTTCAAAGCAGCATCATGAACTAATCTAGAGTACCGCAGCATAGGCTATAATAGCTTTTTTAGCCGATCAGTCGATTTAAAAGTTATCTGAGACTGGACAGAGATACTTAGCGACAAAATCGCTAACTTTTGGTTGCTAATTACTAACGAATAAATTCGGTTGCAATAGCAATTTTTCCGTTATCTCTGTCGAGACTCGGCAGTCTCGACAAGCGCCCTTTTAGTCATTAGTACCATCTTAGTACAATAGATGTCGCTGCATCTTACACTTGATGATTAGTTCTGCTTGAACACTTTAAATATCATATATCTTTTGATAGAATTAACCGATTACGATGAAACAAAAACTAAATAATACCTCAAGATACGCACAATCCCTAGGTATAAAAGTTATCTACATTGGTTTCGTAAATTTTACGTGATGCTTGATCATCGAAACAGACAAACAGATAAACAGACAAAAATTCCAAAAATGCTGCAAAAGAGTTCTGTTGGTTATCCTTTCACACCCTGGCAATTTTTTTTTTAATATTTTCAATGTACAAAAATTATTTTTCTACAGATTTATTATATGTATAGATAGATTACGCCTGTAATCCCCTGTGGGTTGGCAGAGGCGTACCGTATAATACCTACCCATATTTAACCAGCTAAGAATTAATGCATGTGTAATTTTCTGTAATTTGCACTACCCGGGAATCGAACCCGGGAACCACGAGTAAGAATACTAAATTGGACTATCATCATTTGCCTAGCCTTTTTCTATGTTGTAGGCTTCCAGTCTACCGGATGCATCTGAATACCAGTATTTTACATGGAGCAACTGCTCAGACCTCCACAACCCAGTTAGTACCGGGTAATACAATACCCCTTGGTAAGACTGGTTGTCAGACTTTTTGGACCACTTACTACCTAATGACTGTCAAAGATCTATTAATGACAGCCGGGACCAACGGCTTAACGTGCTTTCCGAGGCACGGAGGAAACACGGTATGTAATGAGTGGTCACTTATCCAAAGATCAACCTAGGCAAGCATGAATTAACCTAAAGATCGACCCGAGCGGCTGTTAATATTTAGCCACGAGCTCCTCTGTAAATAATTAAACTGGACTAATGCATTGGAATTACTAACAAACATTTTCATGACCTGTTTGTGTTTTTCCTACTCTAGCGACAAAAAAAACTGTTATTAAATAAAAAAAAAAAAACAGTTGACCAATCTTTTCTAGGTACATATTTTGTTATTGGATCGTATTTAGAGAAACACTTATTTCCACATAATAATCATATTGTAAATTACATATACGTAAATTATTTATTTTTAATTGTAAATTACAAAATTACCTTTTTACTTGGTGCAAGCCATAACGGGACAAAAGTGAAGTTGCCAACTTAGAAAAATAGAAATGTATACCAGCTTATAACACACTAATATTCGAACAGTACAGATACTTACAAAGTACAAAAACACAAGAAAATATGATCTAAAACTGAATTGAAAATACGTGAAAAAATAAATCCCAGAACCTGTGAGCGTTTGTTTGTGCAACTGTATCCAAATATTTCCTGTCTTTATTTTTATGTGGACCTAGTGAATTTCCCTGGGGCACACCTACACCCAAGTTACGATGTTTAAACTCACCTTAGAGCTGTTTTGGTATTTTGTGGTATGTTCGAACTTTTTGCTGATAATTTGATAGCAATTATTGGGTTCGTTGTAAAAATTACATATTATCTAGCTACAAAACCAGAAAAAAAAGGATATCGTTTTACCCAGTACTAACTGGGTTGTGGAGGTGAGATAGGCAGTCGGTCCATGTAAAATACTAGTATTAGCTGCATCTGGTTAGACTGGAAGCCGACCCCAACATATTTAGTTAAGGCATCTGCCTAGACAGATGATGATGATTTTTGTGCCGACAGTACATTTGATCAAAAATTGCTTTGAATTAAATTTATCGAATCGGGGGCGTCGGCCACGGGTGCCTCGACCACTGGGGGCCTAAGCCACGGACCCTACAAAACAAGCACCTTTGGTTATATCGATAGTCTTTTTTTAGCGAGACTAAATAAATATGGGAACCACATTTTCTAATATGGAAGGCTGCTGTCGGTATGAAATGATTATAAAAATATTAATATTATTATTTGAATCGGATTTTTTTTAACAATTTTAAGCGTTTTAATTTTTTTGCAAGGAACCCTAATGCTTTTTCTTAATAAAAGTAAGTTAAGCCTTAAGTAAGTTACTCCTTCTAACATTAGCATTATGCCATTAAAAGTAACGTTAAAATGGGTCGAGCTGTTTCGAGAATTAGCCGGAACAAACAAAAAAAAAAGTTTTTGTTTTATGCACTGTATTATATTATGTACTTTCTTATGCATTCAGTAAAAAGCTATAAATTTGAATTAAAAATAGAAATTTCAATTTTATTTATTTACTAGCTGACCCACACAACTTCGGCTGCGCCACTTACGAGAGAAAAAGTTCACAAAAGGAATAAATTTTCCCAGTTTTTGCAACATTTTTCATTTATGGCACTTCGCTTGTTTATTATTTATTCCTTTCTTTTCCTTTTTTATTTTTTCTTTTCCTTTTTTATACACTCTGACATTTAATGATCTGACATGTATTTTATTATTTTTTATACACTCTGACATTTAATGTTTTGACATGTATTTTATTATTTTCTACTTTATTATTTTATTTGACATTTACTGATTTGACATGAATACTTATTTTGTTAAGTATTTTACTTTTTTTTTATCATCATTGTGACTTTTAATGATTTTTGTGATTTTTATTTACATTCTTTTTGAATAGAACTTGTTATGAATTTTATATGATTATTCTGAATGTGGGGACCATGTGGGTCACATTTATATTTTTTGTTTATTTGTTCCCATAACTGTCTGACAGTTTGAGTACTCTAGGCGACCTACCCAAATGTCCTTTCTTTGGTATTGTTCGTCGTTTCGTTGAGCTCCTTGAGTTATAAGTCGAGCTACACGTTAACTGACAAATGCTTGCACTGACTGGACAGGTCCACTCAAATCTGTATGGTTCTTTCTTCAAAAGACCATCTCAGACACTAATCTGCATAGTCCTCATGTGAATTGAGCAAAATTGTCTGGACTTTAAAAGAGACTATGACCTCTGAGTTTGTTTTGGCTGTTTCTTCTCAGAGTAGTCAGGTACGAAACACCGGCCCCATCTAGTTTAAAAAAATGACGTGTAAAAGTGTTTGTAAAAACCTACTTGCAAAATAAACATCATTTATCATTTCATTTATCAATTATCATTATGCTCCGCTCCTATTGGTCGTAGCGTGATGTTATACATAACCTTTCTCGATAAATGGACTATCCAACACAAACATATTTTTTCAATTCCAACCAGTAGTTCCTGAGATTAGCGCATTCAACCAAACAAACTCTTCAGCTTTATAATATCCCTCCAAAAACATTTTTAGGTAAAATGTTGCCAAGACGAGACATGACTCGCACTGTCAAAAAGTTATCAGATCTCATGTAGAGCCAATTAGCTTCTAACTCTTCAGGCTCTAAATCTACAAGGTCTAACTTCACAAACTTTACACCTTAGTCAAAATATGTGGCTTGGCCATTTCGCTACATTTACATCCATAAGGTGAAAAAATTATCCACTGTTCATTACTTTTCTGTTATACAATTTATAGTTCTTGTAGTAACGAAACGGCCAGCCAAATAATTGTAAGCTTTGTGTTGACCATAGATAATACACTATATAATACAAGGTGTTGACGTTGACAGGTTGACACTGACATTGACATTTGAGCATGTAAAATAAACATTGAAAACTAACATGGAGATTACAAATGTTGTTTAAAAACTCAGTTATATTTGTGAATTTGCTTTAACTAAAAGTGCAAGAGACAATTCAAGTTTATTTAGTAAAAATAGTAAAGCATGAAAATTTAATTGTCGATTCTCTGTTTTAGGTTAGTAATTATTTCATTAGTTGATATTTGTTATGTAAAACTTATCTGTATTTAATAAATAAAACTCTGTTTTAGATGAATCACATTGTGTTATGCTTCAAGATGAAAGTAACCCCTGATCTTATATAATTATGCGCACATAATTTATTCATTTCCCGACACACACAATACAGTGTCGCTTATGCATGTAGCTGATCCAGCTAATGGCCGACGGTTACCTTGTTTACCGAATTCTTAATAGAATGTCAATGTCCACGTTAAAAGTATTTTTAAATTACATTTTTAACTTTCAAACCTCTGCAAAAAACACCCCGTTTCCAACATAGTTTCATTCACACTAAAAAAAATCAAAAAATTCTGCGCAAACTTTTTTTAGTAGCTGCGGGGGCAAACTAGATTTTATTTTTCCCTTCGTTTGGTGTAGCCCGGCCGTGGTGTCGATAGTGTGAAAATTGCTAAAAAACGTAGCGAAAAACTTATCTGGTTTCAATCAACAAACCTTTTACATTTGACACACGCGACATCACGCCGTGAGAGTTTTTTTATTTGGTTTTTAAACGGACTAGTGACTGGTAGAGCTAAACGAATTAAAATGGTTTAGAAAAAAAACTTTGAAATATTACAAACCATTTATTAATGATTTTATTTAAATAACGTACTGTCTCGTTGGTCTAGTGGCTGCAAACGCGACTGTGAGCCTGAGGTCCCGGGTCGGGAAAATTGTTTTTGGTTTTTCCCATCAGGAATAGAATAGAATTGAATAGAATAGAATATAATCTTTATTTGCTTAGAATGTAGGTACATACAAATAAGTTATTCAATTAAATATAATAGGATCCATGTACATTCTGCCTTAGTCTAGCATGCAAATGTAAATACATAACAGAGGATAATAAGGATACTACAAAAAAATATCATTTAAGAAATCCTGCACAGAATAATAGCACTTATCTACAAGTAATTCTGTGAAACGTTTTTTAATTTTTTGCAACGGTAAGCTTTTAATTTGGTCAGGTATTTTATTAAAGACTAGCGGACGTCCCGCGGTTTCACCCGCGTAGTTCCCGTTCCAGTGGGAGTACGGGGATAAAATATAGCCTATGTTACTCGTGGAAAATGTAGCTTTCAAATGGTGAAAGAATTTTTTAAATCGGTCCATTAGTTTTTGAGCCTATTCATTACAACCAAACAAACAACCAAACAAACAAAGTTTTCCTCTTTATAATATTAAGTATAGATTGCAGGAGCCATACAAATCACGTTTTTTTTAATAAGCTAGTTTTATATACGCCCGTGAATAATAGATTCTGGTATTGAGATCTCATAGCTGTACTTCGTTTTCTAGTTTCTATTAAAGTTGCAAATAGACATAGATTTGTTATTACAAATATTGCTAACTCTAGGAATAATAAATTCTCAGTAGCAGCCCGGAGTCTTGATTTGTGACCGGTTGATGGCAGGTCCGCTAAACTGGCGAAATGTGTATCTACTATTAGGTAAACCTCTGCCTAACCCTTTCTGGATTATATGCGAGATGTTATGGATGTCATTACGTCATCGTGCCTGTAATCCCCGAACGATGTGTTTGCCGGAGTTGCACATTAATTATATTGCTGACTTTCGCCAGTAATGCTTAGTTCCAGGAATAAGGGTGGGGCTCAAATCCAGCCCTCTTGGGGGACGCCACTACAAGCGAGAGAATCGCGGCGATTGAATGTATTTCTATACGTTAAGGCCCTTCTAACCCTAAAATAACAACTCTATTTGTGGTGGTTCAAACTTCGTTTGAAATATTGTTAGAATAAAGTTCTAATCAGCTTGCACTACAAAGCGGTTGTTACGTCAGTCACTGCGGTCGAATAGTGCGAAATGAGTGGTTTTTTTGCGATTTACAAAAAATCTATTGATTGGACTAAAAAAACAAAACACATAAGACCTGCTTTATAGTTAGTTCAGTTAGTATGCAAAGTTTCATGATCTAATTTGAAGTACTTTTTGAATACCAGCGGTTTATTGTTCGATTTGGAGGTAACTTTGGATTTTTTTTCTATCGAGATAACTTTATGAAACCGTATTTTCGTTACACATAGTACTTAGCATTAATCCTCAACTTTACCATATATTTATTTCAAAATTTATGCTGCCGTATTTTAGGCGTAACGGACGATCATGCTAAGCCATTTGAGGTATAGGCCCGCGATTCTCTCGCTCCTGGAGAAGGCCCAAAGGAGAGTGTATAGAAAAACGTCGGCTAAAAACGTCAGCGAAAAACGGCCCCTTGGGCTGCTACTGAAATAATCCTGATGGAAATATCAATAACCCTTTGTCCGACCCGGTAATTGAACTCAACACCTCAGAAGTAGCAATGATTTAATACAACATACTTAGTACTAATAACAAGATACCAATGAAATAGTTTGACTTCAAATCTAACCTTGTCGCAAATCATTCAAGTCTAATCGTTTAACGAAACAGTTACAATTTGCTGTTGTTATTTGTTTGTGAAAAACTGTGACAATAGAACGGGCCACCCCGTTCTATTGTGATCCCAAAATATCAATTTTGAAATTAATCTTTAGCGGAAATCAAACAAATCATACTACAGCGAGCGGTCAAAGTGTTTTACATAGATACGAATGAAAAGATTGTTTATCTTTTTTGGGTTAACCAGAACGTAGTAGTCATTTCAATAGGAAAACATATTTAGGTAGGTAAAGAATTTGGTTGGAACTTTGCTCCGTAGCTAAAAGGTTCCCAGGTATTGTCCAGGACAAAACAAAAACCACAATGATGGGGAGACCGAGTGCCATTTGGTTTCGAAAAGGGGTCTTTTACACCCATAATACTAATAATAATAATAATTAAATTAATCATAATTTTAATACCTTCCTTAGGCGACCGAAGAAGCGCTCCTTCAACGATTGCTTCAATCACTGTTTTAAGCTTTCACGGTTCATAACTATACTACAAATGTCACTTACGGGATATCTTCCGTGATTATTTCCAGCCACCCGCGTTCTCCAGTTAACCCGCGATCATGGCGCTTGCAACAGCGTCGAAATATCGGGAGCTCAAAAATAAAAAATAATCACGGAAGATATCCCGTAAGTGACATTTGTAGTATGGATTGCTTCAATGCCTAACGCTTCCGATATATCCAAATACTTCTAGGTTTCGGATGAGGAAAGAGATCTTAGGTGTATGGAGTCCGAGAGCTGAAGTCCCTCGGATTCCATAATCTCCCCTCGCTTTACATACATGACTGCACATTTGTCCACACCAAATTCCATCCTGATGGCGCTACTATTAGATTGCGCTACTATTATTCAACTATAAAAAAGTATAAAAAAACTGAAACTTTTGTTTCAGTTTTTTTATACTTTTTTTATAGTTTTGAATGTATTTTATAATATTTATTTTGTAAGATACATTTAAAAAGATGTAAAGTAAGTAGTTAAAATGAATAAAGGAGATAATAAATAAAAAAAATATTCAAAAAACAAGGTATACCTAGTCCTACACGTTAAAAATACAGTTTTACAAAAAAGTACTATATCTACAAACGTGTGGGTGAGCACTGCTCTCTTATCTAGATTATTAAAAACCAAGTACATGTTATGTCTATTTCACAAATTGTAATGAGGTGTAATCGCGGTGCATGTATTGCTTGCATTATAAAAAAATATAACCAACCATTAATTACTAACTAAACAACGATTTAGGATTCTTCGCTTCTATTGTCGCCAGTCTCATGTCTATGAATCCGTCTGCAACTCTAGCTTTTGTCTTTGTATGGGTGAAGTTCGCGTATATCCGGCCTCGTGTAAATGGGAAGCCTCTGGGAATGACTGATGGGTTGATTGTCATGTTCAAAAGATTGTATGGGCCCTGAAAAACAGAATTTATTTAACTGCTTCGTTGCTATACGCTTTTTTTTCAAAAACCTGTTCACATTTCTGGGACAAAGTGCAATTCCGTTTATTTTTGGAATTAATGAAATACGAGCTTCCAAAAATGAACTAGCCAACCCACACCAGCTTCGCCCGTTGATAGATTTTCATACCAACTTTCAACTTCTATTTCACCTACTACGAACGTTCCAAAATCTATTTTCAGCGGGTGCCTACGCCATAATATCTATCTGTATGCCAAATAGACCCGTCCAGTGGTTTGAGTTGTGCGTTGATAGTCAGTCAGGACAAACTATTTTATAAGTTAAGAAAGAAGATAGATATTTACCGGTTTATGGGGACAGGGTGTATTCAGGCCGCCTGCTCTCATGGCGGACCCGAAGAACATGTCCTTCTCGACCAGGTAGCACCAGTTGAAGTGCATATCGATGAAGCTGCGCTTGTACTGGTTGGTCAGTAGCTCGTAGAAGTACACGTCTACCTGTAGTTGAAAAGCATGGCAGTAAAAACAAAAGAAATAGAGTCCCTGAGTTATGATACGAGCCGAGCTACACCATAGCTGACATAAACTTGTACTGACTGGACAGTTCCACTCATTTGGTTCTTTTTTCGATAGATCATGTGATGACAATAATCTGCATGGTGCTCATATGATTTGCCCAAGATTATGTCTGGACTTTATAAGTATGTGACCTCTGAGTTTCTTTCGGCTGTTTCTTCTCAGAGCATTCAAGGACGGAACACAAATTTCAAAAAATGAAACAGATACCCATACTCGTGCCTCGAAAAGCACGTTAAGCCGCTGGTACTCCGGCCGATCTCTGTGGCCCCGGTAGTGTCGGATTACAGGCACAATGGCATGCGAGAGAATAAATAAAGAAATAAGATAAATAACTGTGCCTACGCACAAACTTGTGTCCTATAATAATTATCTCCCACAGCGATGGCTAATCTCCGCCGAGATTGGCGCCCGGTACCGAAGACCGGTCAGAAGGACTATTACTTACATAAATACTACTGTCGAAAGGTACAACAGGTTCGAAGTTGAGGCCAACGTAGTAGATCGGGTTGGCGCGACCGTACCTCACTGAAGTCAGGTTCGCGTATGCCAGGAACTTAGGATTGAAGTACGTCACTCTGGGGTGTTCCACGCTCATGTATGTTACCTAGAACATAAGTTTTTTATTAATGGCAATTGGAATGGAGTGGAAAAACCGGTACTCCCTTAATTCTCCTAAAATTTTTTGTCCGAAAATCATTATCCATAAAACTTTTGCTATAAACTTCAGTAACCATAATGTTCAAAATGCCGAAATTTTGTTTGACATAATTATATTTATTTCTAAAACTGTTCTGTCATAATATCGAATACTATAATAATTGAATCTTCTAATTTTACATGCCATAAAGTCAAATGTCCTAAGTATTTTTGTTAGCGCCAATTCAACGTTTATATAGATTCACATGATCTATGTATGATTAGTTGCCAATAAACCTCGTAAAGAACAAGACGCTTTTCATTTTAAAAGACAGTGACACAGTGCAAACGAAAGCCAACCTTATCACCACAACATATGGTCGAATACGAGCCGGATCAAACCTCATTAACGACGTCGACCGAGTGTCGCCGTGAGAACAAAAGAACCGCATTCCATTGATAGATAAGGGACCACCTGGTGTTGTTTTGCACGGATTTCTTAGAACTGGTCAATTAGTGTGCGTACAAAGTGTATCTGTGTATCATTTGAACATTAATAACTTAGTAAATAGACTAAATTTTTAAGACTCTTGTGATTACTCGTAAACATGACGAGTTCTGCAGACCAAGCGTTAAGTGTGCTAGAAGATTTGGCGTCAATACTCTAGAAGACTCAATCAAACCTTAAAAAGTGCCCAAAAGAACGGTTATGATGAATGTAAGAATCCGATCATTCTGGGTAGAGATAGCAAACTTACTTACCTTATAATAGCAGAAGCTCACTCGAAGACGTTGCATGGAGGTATACAGTTGATGCTCACTTACCTCAGATCCAAGTATTGGATACTGCGAGCAAAGACGCTGGTCAAACAATACGTCCATCGTTGTTTGGTATGCGCTAAACTAAATGCTGAAGTAAGAACACAGGTAATGGGTGACTTACCAAGCGTACGGGTGAAACCAACACGAGCATTCCTCAATTCAGGTGTTGACTTTGCGGGACCATTCCAAGTATTGATGAGTAAAGGCAGAGGAGCCAGAACTAGCAAGGCTTATATAGCCATATTCGTTTGCATGTCCACAAAGGCGCTTCATTTGGAATTGGTTGGCGACCTAAGTACAGCAGCATTCATAGGTGCCTTCAAAAGGTTTTGCAGCCGCAGAGGGAAATGCACAAATCTGTGGAGCGACCAAGGACGAAATTTTGTTGGCGCCAACAAACAATTGTATGAAGCCTGGAAAGAAGCTGGTTTGCAATTTGATGGAAAAATCGCTGAACTGCTTGCCAATGACGGAACTCAGTGGCATTTTATACCGGCGTATTCACCTAACTTCGGAGGACTATGGGAGGCCGGAGTAAAATCCATAAAATACCATATGAAGAGAGTTCTCACTACAAACTTGACATTTGAAGAGATGACGACAGTTCTCTGCGAAATAGAAGCATGCCTAAACTCGCGTCCGTTATGTCCAATGAACGACGACACCATGCAAGCACTAACACTTGGTCATTTTTTGATAACAGAGGCACCAGTCACCGTCCCAAACCCAAACCTAAAGGACGCTAAAATAAGTAATCTGACACGCTGGCAATATACGCAAAAATTATTAAGTGACTTCTGGTCGAGATGGCAAAGGGAGTACCTGACGAGACTGCAGCAAAGACCAAAATGGTTAAAACGCGAAGAAGAGTTTAAGAAGGGAGAAGTAGTGCTGATCAAGCAAGATAATCTCCCGCCGGGAAAATGGTCCATGGGACGCATCACTGACAAGCACCCCGGCCCTGACGGTTTAACCAGAGTGTATAGCGTAAAGAGCGGTGACAGTATAACCAAGCGATGTGTCACAAAGTTGTGTGCTTTACCAATCGATACGGTACCAGACGAATGATTGTTTAACGTATTTAGCTTTATTTTGCATGCATCTTAACTTTCATTAATATTTTTTAAAGGACTATCATAGTCCTTTGGTGGGCGGCTTATGTTAGCGCCAATTCAACGTTTATATAGATTCACATGATCTATGTATGATTAGTTGCCAATAAACCTCGTAAAGAACAAGACGCTTTTCATTTTAAAAGACAGTGACACAGTGCAAACGAAAGTCAACCTTATCACCACAACAATTTTATTATATAATGTGTAAATAATTCCGAATGTTCATAGAAGTATAATAAAATTTTTGGTCCTAAAACATTTGCTAAAAATTAGGTTTTAGTGACAGAAACGAATCGCTGTAAATCCGACCCCACGCAGTCTTGTCTGCCCTACCCCTAGAGTGTAATTTAAAATAGCGTAGGCGCGGAGGGGCGAAGCGGCCCGCGAGTTGAGGAGCAGGTGGTTGTAACACTCGCCGCCGCTGCTGAGGCTGGCCGGCAGAGCCGGCCAGCAAGCCGAAGCTGCGGTGGTGAGCGTTAAACACATCTGCGACGATAAGCTCGCGTGGGACCGCTGGAGCCCCGCAGCGCCGGAGCCGTGACAGAAACCATGCCTGCTGCATTTTGCTTGCTCGCTTGCATGCTGCATGCTTGCTTGCATACTGTATGCGTGCTTGCATGCTGCATGCTTGCTGCAAGCTTGTTGCATGCTTGCTGCATGCTTGTTGCATGCTTTCTGCATGCTTGCTGCATGCATGGTGTATGTTTGTTTGCATACTTATTACAGGGAAAATTAAAATCCACATAATTATGTTTACACTCAACTGTTTTATTGACGGTTTGATTGATTGATTGTCTGCCTTTTAGTGACTACCGATATGAAATGTATGCCAAAAAAAGATTCTAACTGTGAACTTTCTGCGATAAGATGGTTCTACTTTTTAATTCTTACAAATTTCATAAGAGCAATATTGTATAAAAATGTGTTGTGTTGAGAGAAGTTCATAGCATAGCACAAGCTAAGTACCTGTAGCTACCCGTAATTACAGACACAATTAAAATAACAATGTTCTGTTCCCTTTTGGGAACGTCTGGGAACATACCGGTTTGTTTAAAAAAATTTATGATCAAAACATTACATTTTTTTTTAAATTTAGGATTTAAAACTATTATTGAAAACGGTTTTAAGTCTTTTGTATATTATTGATTGTAATATTTATGACAAACGGGTTTAGGGAATATTATATTTAGGGATTTCAATTTTGTGGCATGTGATATTTAGTTCGGGTAATTGATCATTCGGACAAATGATAATTAGGACAAAAAAAGTTATGACACTTTAAATTATGAATAAAAAAGTTAGGTAATACAATAGAGAACCGGAAAAACCACGTTAACTTAGTCCCGGCTACAGACATAGATATACCTAAATAACGCAATTATCACGATCCGTATGAAAACCAATTTTTTTATACATACTACACTTGCTTAGTAAGTGTACCAATACTACCCCACTAAAAGGCTTGAAAGCTGTTCATTTGACGACCCGATTGGCGCAGCGGTAGTGAGGCTGCCTTACGTTCTTAGGGTCCCGGGTTCGAATCCCGGTCAGAGCAAATGTTTGTGTGATGAGCATGGACATTTGTTTCCGAGTCATGGATGTTTATATGTATAATAAGTATGTATTTACAAACAAAAAGTATCTATGTAGTATATCAGTTGATATCTGGTGTCCACGACACAAGCCTCGTTGCTTAGTGTGGCACTAGATGGCGCTGTGTGTAATGTCCAGCAATATTTATTTATTAAACCCGGAAAAAAATTACATTTAACAATTGTAACAATGTCAATATAACTTTTTAATAAAATGCTTTTTTTGCTATTTTGTCTTTTTCTTCTTTGTGTAGTATAAAGCAGTATATATCACTCAAGGGTAAGTACAGATTAGTAAACTCGTGTGGTTTACGGCCCTCTGCTTCGCGTCGGGCCTCAAAAATGCACACTCGATTAGTAATCTGTACCTTACTCCCCTTGGTGAATAAATAGCTACTACCTACTACATCAGCCCATAACGTCCACTGCTGGACATAAGCCTCTCCCATGATGGGAGGAATTTTCCATAATCTCCACGCTTGGCGCCTCGGATTGGAGATCGCAGTGATGACAGACTAACAGAAAACGCTGCTACCCTTTCTCTGGTCTACGGAGGCGCAAGGTGTTCTGCCTCAGACATTAGTCGCCTTATACGACACCCGTGAGTGTAATCGGTTAGTTCTATTCTACTCTGCCGGATACCACACGGCTAAAATAAATAGCTATTACTACCTAACAGGACGTCACGATAAGCAACAATAGTTACTATTCAAACAAGTTACCATACAAAATATACTACGTAATTAAATTCTTGAGTTGTAACGTTGTTGTTTAAACAAGCTCCGGGAACGCGAAGTGGTATTCTTCCGTTATCTAGGTGTATCTGTGTGGTCTCGGTTGTCATTTGTAGATCATTGACGAAGGGGTATCGTAACTGGGTGGTCAGATAGTCAGCCGTTCCATGTAAAATACTGGTATTCAGCTGCATAGTTAGTTTTTAATAAAAACATAAGACACTCAGGGATAATGCTATTCCCATTAGTGACATAATCAAACTGTCTCCTACAAGCGTCAATACCTACTAAACCCCAGTGCATTATTATGCAGCTGATTATTTTTTCACGATTTTTATGTCGGTCCAATGGACGATCCGTTTGATGCGATGCGTCCGATGCGTACAAAGCGGACGAGTGGACGCTTACCTTAAATTTCCAATTTTCATGTTATAACTTTATATTTAATACTTCCTTGACCCTCCGTGCTATTCAATGCGGATGCATTGTCAGCACAATGTTTCCTAACGTGATTTTTCACCCCCCAAAAAAAAAGTCGTTTCCCAGCAATTATTTTTAAGTAGATATAAACTTAGTTTGATGTACAGAGTGCTCTGTTACCGGCTTCGTCAAGGGTACATTTACATCTTGTGTACACCGTGTTTAGAAACTTAAATTAATCATGATTGGCGATACCTAATCTTCGAAACTATGCATGTTTGGACCACATATTCTAGTACTTTTTATAGAATGTAACCCTAGAGTTATGGGATATAAAAAAAACACCTAGATAACATAGCCACTCACCTTTTCTGAAACAGAAGTGAAGTAAAACATCGAAAATATAAAACAATGAACGATGCTTATCTGCTCAGCCATGGTCTAACGAACCGCACTCCGCAAATAAAATTCAACAACACATTTAACGCGGATATTATTCAGGGTTTATATTACGATCTTTTCTTGTTTATTGAAAAGTTATTTCATGGTTTGTAAACATTCTAATTTGATTGTAATTGCGAACGAAATTACGGTCAATGGAATGGTGGATGACTGAAGAATTATCAGCGACAAGCAGTCTGGAAAATGGGAGTTAGTTCCTGCTATTGAAAAATTAAATTTTTGTAGGTCCAGCGACCGTTACAGCACGGTAATATTATAATACAGTAGTGTAACTCGGCCGCATGATAGAAATAAATGCCTACAGCCGCGCGGTACGTAAACATGCGTAAGGGCTGCCCATCTCCAGCATTTTAATTACATTTGCCTACTTTCTGTTTCTATTTAGTTTTGTGATTGTAAATATCCTTTTTATATAAATAAATGAAATACTTTGTATATTGAATAGGAAGTGTTCAATAAAAATGTGTGTTGTTTTTTGATTGGTAGATATGCAAACTAACAAATTTATTTAGAATTTAGAATTATGCAAACTAACAAAACACACATGCACCGAAGTTTTAACACAAGCGTAAGTAGGTAGGTACCTACCGTCATGATTCATTCAGAACCGCATATAACCATTGAGCTATTACTACTACGTATAGAGAAGACAGCGCGAACAAAATTTGTGCAACAAGCGCGGCAGTGCGGGGCGCGCGGGGTGCGGCTAATGAGTCATAGATGCGATGTCACCGTTAAGAGGCGACACTTTGTTTATATTCTGCCTATTTCATTGGGTACCCCTTACGTGCACATTGTTTGACTTACAATTTTTGTTATTATATTTATTTTAGGTATAAACTGACTTTACTCTGCGGAACACATAATATATTCTGGCATATATACCTACCTATACTAACTGGTTCAGTCAGGGTTATGGGAAGTCTCATTCTTAAACAAATTGTATTGTATTCCTAAATAAATAATAATTTTATTTCAGGCCTTTACTTGTACAAACAATTAATCAATTAAAACCAAACAATCTAAAAATACAATTAGGTACGTAGCTAATTGATTTTCTTCTTTCATGAATTTACCTTCCTTCAATTAATAACCACAGTCTATTCTTTTCTAAATGGGTAAGATTATTATTTTCCACTATAAAAATATACGCCAGGTAATCTATACTAATATTATAAAGAGGAAAACTTTGTTTGTTTGTTTGTTTGTAATGAATAGGCTCAAAAACTACTGGACCGATTTAAAAAATTCTTTCACCATTCGAAAGCTACATTATCCACGAGTAACATAGGCTATATTTTATCCCCGTACTCCCACGGGAACGGGAACTACGCGGGTGAAACCGCGGGAAGTCAGCTAGTACTATATAAACGACTTGTTACACAGCCAATGTCACTTCTTAAATTTTAGTCTATGACAAATGACGCAAAATGGCGTCCGCTAAATATTTTGCTCGAATTACATTTTAAAAATGATTATCTAGTTACTTACCGATGGAAAGTTATTCCTTTGTACTTTGCCGTGTTGCTTGAATTATTATTGCAATATCGTAACACACACGTAACCATATTTGTTGAATTTTCACGTTTTATTGCTTAAATAACAAACAAGACATAAAGCGCTCAAGAGCGAGCAAGCGACTGAGTGGGTTGTAGCCAGCTGGCTGAGTTTGAACGGAGCACAGATTTTGTTCGAGCTGTCTTCTCTATACGTAGTAGTAATAGCTCAATGCATATAACTACCTATTTCACTCGTCTCAATAACTTTCCGTTACTCTATTCGATTTATGTATTAATCCAAACACCTTTTTTTTGTGAGATAAAAGGAAATACTTATCCATTAAAAAGACACACATTATGTACCTACCTACTAGTAAGTAATAGTACATTATGATATAAGTGCGGTAAGTTGATAATTACAGCCGAGGCGATATTGCTGCCCGAGCCGCAGGCGAGGGCTTCAAGAAAGCAAAGGCTGTAATTATCAAAGTGCACGTATGTCATACGACGTTTTATAACATATTTGCGAGGAAATAAATAAAACTCGGACTTTCTTAAACGAATAAATCTTTTACTTGTTCACAAATTAACGATGCGCGCGCATCAGCGCTTTTTTATGGCAATGACACAAAAAAACAGCCAGTATTACTAATAAAGTAAATTAATATTTTTGTGTTTTTGTTACAGATAAATGGTTGTAATTTATTGTCAAAATTTATTAAATTAAAGAATTAAATGTTTATTTATTAAATATCATCTCCCAAAGTTAATTTTATTCATAAAATGTTGACCACTTTTTTGACATAAAATAGTAGATTGTTATACAAGGGTGGAAAGAAATCAATTCCCATACGAGGTATTTAGACGCACGAGCGAAGCGAGGGCGGCTATAGTCCGAGTGGGAATTGATGACTTTCACCCGTGTTAAACACTCTACTTTTCATTTCAAATATAAGGAAAGTAAAAATAGTAGTTTTTCTAAAATATTTATTGATAGTAATAACATGAGTAGTACCTATTTAAAATTAATTGAGAAGTTAGAACAATTTGTGAAATTCAAAGTTAAATTTTTGTTTGGAATATTTACACTGTTTGATATATTATGACAAATTTGGCTGTGTTGGATCTCTGTAAAAGTAGAAGACTCTGGTATTTCATTAGACGGTGGAATCCATGGCGGAGACTCTCTTGCAGTGGCTGGTTGAGGCGAATTGGGGCGTATATTTATAGTCTCAGTTAATTTCTTTGAAATTTTAGATTTATTTTGGATAGAATCCTCAATGTAGCCTTCCGCGACTGTGCTGGATTTCCATCCTCCATGTCTTTTTAACATTGTTAAGTTCGCCCCAGAATCGGCTAACAGTGTCGCTGACGTTCTTCTATAACAATGCCCGGTATACTGCTCACAGTTTGGTAAATTCAAATATGTTGCTATCTGCTTTGGCATAACTGAGATTTTATTTTTACCGATCACTTGTTTATAGCATTTTCCCTTTTGGTAGTTAAGAAAAAAACGATCCGTTTTTATGTCAGTAGGTCTAAGCTTTTGATATTTTTTTACTGTTTATGTAAACTCTTCTCGTACTACAAATGTGCGCTCAATATTTGTTTTTGTTTTAGTCAATTTTACAACTAATAACTGACCATGATTTTCAACGTCTTTAATTGTTAGATTTGTGAGCTCACTGCTTCTGCAGGCGCCGCTTATACCGAGTATCAATACCACCTGTGAAAACAAAGAATTTTTAAAAATAAACAGGTTTACTCTAAAAATGCATGCCGATCCAACGTCTTTACTCTCAATATGCGCAATCTGGTCAGTGTCATTGTCTCTTTTTGTACAATCATAACTATAATACTTATCAGAGTAAAGACGTTGGGAACGATGTTAATTTTTAGAGTAAAAGACTTCTCCTTACTTAGATAAACGTTTAGCTTACCTTCATTGCCAAATATATCTCGTCAGGGGCTTCATTTAAAAATGATTCCACTTCGTAAGAGGTGAAAACCTTAGATTTTTTGCTCTTGAACCCCTTTTTTTTTTTTTTTTTTCGGATGGGAAATCATCAAATAACTCCTCCCGCTCTGGGCGGAGCAGGAGGGAGTGTCAGACTTTTACTGACTAAAACCCATCCATGTTCCTTCATCGCCCTTTGTGTTCCGGGGCCGCGGTATCTCTTTCGAACAGTCCCGCAACCCCGGCAGGCATCGGTCCTTACGGACCCCTTCCTTTTTGCTGACTCTCTTTGAGGCGCGCGTGGAACACGAACGCGCCGTCGACACGGCCTGTCGTCATGAGACGGACGGACGGCGAGCTAGCCCATAGCCCACCGTCCACAGGCCCGCGCCTACGGTGGCCGGGGGCCACGTGGTTGTGGCCCCCGACGCCCGGGGCGTCTCCCGCGGCGGCCGGGACGTTGAGAGGTTCGCTCCCTCTCACGTTCCGCCACCTCCTTCTCTAGCATTACTGCTTCGCAGAAGGAGGTGACGGCGTCCCATTCCGTCTCGCTCCGGACCATGGCTTGCACCAGGGCCGGACGCGAGAGGTCGCCGCCGCCGATCGCCGCTTCGAGGACACGGCGGTGCTCCGCCCACGCGGGACACACCTCCACCGTGTGCTCCACCGTGTCCTCCGGTCGATTCTCGCAATGGAAACACCCGGGCGTTTCCTCCCGCCCGATTCGGTGCAGGAACCTCCCGAACACTCCGTGTCCGGTGAGGACCTGCGTCAGGCGGAAGGTGAGGACGCCGTGGCGTCGCTCAAGCCACTCCTCAAAGCTGCGCGGGGTTGCGACAGTCGCTCTCTCCATGTCGCCATGAGATCCCGCCGGAAGTCTGTCCGCTGAGCGACAATTTGTCGCTACAGCGGAGTTTC
Source organism: Xestia xanthographa (assembly GCA_905147715.2). Classification (NCBI taxonomy): domain Eukaryota; kingdom Metazoa; phylum Arthropoda; class Insecta; order Lepidoptera; family Noctuidae; genus Xestia; species Xestia xanthographa. Next base: position 4,563,548 of record LR990660.1, on the reverse strand, counting down.
CCCCCGGCGTAGCGCCTCCGCGCGCCATTCATGTAGGCGCGCGAGGACTATTGCCTCCAGATCCCATGGCGGCTGCTCTTGAACCCCTGAGACTGTCTTTTCAAAAACGCTGTGAGATTATGGAATTTTTTCAAATCCACATTATGTTTTACACTAAGTGTACTCTTGAGCATTGAATACCTGCTCCATAGCGTAGAAGGCTGTATTTTGCTAGATAGTCCATTGAAGTATGTAAGAAATACACTTTCGGAAAACGATTTTATTTTCTTGTCTGTTCGCCACTTCATAAAATCATTGTAAATATTTAAGTATCTTTCCTTTGAAATTTCTGGCAAAAGATTTTCAATAACTGTATTGGCCTCGTCTTTAACGGAATTGGGGGTCGACCTTTCAGAATCGCTTGAACTCATTTTTAATCAAATAATTTCGGTACAGAGTTAGTATCCCGCCAAATTATACATAAATAGTCTTTTTTAATTTAAATTTCAAATATGGAACACACCGCCCGCGTCACCGCCGCGGGCCATCCCACTTTAATAGGTATTTTTTTTAATTCACATTGGCCGTATACACTCACAAGACCGCAGCATTTTTTTTTTAATCAATATTTTTCTTAATTATGTAAAAAAAATTATAGCCGACTAAATAACCAATTTTGGTTATATTTTTAAAATTCATTCCCGCCCTAGGGAGGGAAGCAATTACTATGAGTCTTTCCCGCCCAAGGGAGGGAAGCATCGTTTTCGACCCGCTGCTCTGATCAAACAAACACTACTTTCCGAGTATGAGAAATGAAAACTCTTTGCTAAGATTTAAAAAAGTACCGTTCCGTTTTGACGGAGCATCTTGATAAACCGTGCGCTGTTCACTACATTACTGCACAAGTACGTAATGAGATACATTACGATATTGAAATGGGTGAAATAAGATACCCTTTACGAGCAAATGTGTTATAATAGTTATTTATGCAACTGTTGTATAATGAGGGGTATTAAAACACGAATGTGGGTTTATCACACGAGGCGAAGCCGAGTGTGATAATAGTATCACATGAGTGTTTTAATACCTAATTATGTACAGTTGCATACAAGACTTTATCTACATCCGTGATATGAATCCTCCATATAAAAGGTTCTGAAACCATAGGGTGTTGTAGTGTTGTAAGAAGTCTATGTACCTAAATTCATGGAAAGTTTAATTGCTGAGTATACAATACAAAATCAAAGCATTTATTTCAAGTAAGCCAGTTACAGGCACTTTTGAATTGTCGAAACAAAGATGAAAATAAAATGTAGTTACAGTCCCAGTCACAAGACATAAAAACTGTGAAAGTACTGTAGTTGCTCATTTCCTAGCGTAGATCTCTATGGAGAAGAACGAGCGGGAAAAACACACGGGAAAAACAAACCATGTATAGGTAATAATATAATTATTTTCATTTTGATTGTAAGTACAATTATTAAACTGCACAAAGCTTGTATCACTAATTTTTGTAAACAACCAAGTACATAATGCAATACTAATATCGAACAAAAATGGCGGGATACGACGTGAATTCGAATTAACCTATAAGTTTTTTTTTATTACGGCGCTGTGGTAGTGAATCGCACGTTCTAGGCAATGTTCTTTTTTTAAAACGCGTTGCATAATGAAATTCAGTACAACATTATAACACCCGTTTGGGTGTTATAATGGTTATCATGACACTGGCTGTTTTAATGTTGGCCATAAGCTAACTGTTTCAGATACTTTTATAGAGGATTTATAGCATGGGTGTAGATAAAATTATTTTATACTACACTTGCTTAGTAAGTGTACCAATACTACCCCACTAATAGGCTTGAAAGCTGTTCATTAAACCTTCTCAAAAATCTAGGCAATTATGTTGTATGGAATTTCATTACTGCCCTGAAAATCAGCGTAGTATGCATTACTAACGCGTTATGTTTTTGTTTTTTTAAGTCTTGATGACGTCATCATCATCTTCCTGCCCTTATCCCATGTTACTTGGGGTCGGCGCAACACGTTTTTTTATCTTTTCTTTTCTTTTCTTTTCTTTTCTATTCTTTTCTTTTCTTTTCTTTTCTTTTCTTTTCTTTTCTTTTCTTTTCTTTTCTTTTCTTTTCTTTTCTTTTCTTTTCTTTTTCTTTTCTTTCCTTTTCTTTTCTTTTCTTTTCTTTTCTTTTCTTTTCTTTTCTTTTCTTTTTCTTTTCTTTTCTTTTCTTTTCTTTTCTTTGCTTTGCTTTGCTTTGCTTTTCTTTTCTTTTCTTTTCTTTTCTTTTCTTTGCTCTTCTTTTCTTTTCTTTACTTTTCTTTGCTTTTCTTTTCTTTTCTTGCAAGTGTAGTATAAAGCAGTATATATCACTCGAGGGTAAGTAAAGATTACTAAACTCGTGTGGTTCACGGCCCTCCGCTTCGCGTCGGGCCTCAAATGCACACTCGATTAGTAATCTGTGCCTTACTCCCCTTGGTGAATAAATAGCTATTATAGTCTTACCTTTCAAAGTTTCCAGGTAATTTAAAAAAACTTATGTCTGGATGCGTTATTGACGAATTCATACAACCAAAAACAGCACAATATTTCCTACTCGTCATATTATCTGATTTTTAGAGAAAAAATCGCGCGGTTATTGTTAAAAAACAACACACCGTCCGTTCGACACTGCGGTACAGCCGTGACTGTCTACGCCCCGAGCGCACCCCGAGATCGAGGCGCGTAGGTATAGCTCGCGTTTCGTCCGTTTGTTTGAAGTTGGAGTACTGTATTATAATATTACCGTGGTTACAGGCTGTGCGTTATCTCATCATCTACCTAACCTTTACCAAACTATGTTGGGACCAGCTTCCAGTCAAACCGGACCAGCTTGCTACCAGTATTTTACATAGAGCGACTGCCTATCCGAACACCACAATCGCAACTGCACATCCGCACATCACAACCCAGGTATAGTCTGCGCCAGATAAGGAGGAATTAAAGGTCATTGCTCTTTCCTTAATTTCTCTGCGTAGGTACCCCGACAATACATTATGAATCGTTTTTTATTACTAGAAAAAGTCAAGGATCACGATAAAGGTCGTTTTGGGACAAGTTTATGTCATTATTTCTGTTTTCGGAATTTTGTATTTCAACAAATGTATGCGGGTTAACCCGTATGCTCCCGGCCGTGCCTCCAGAGGCACAGTGCATTGTTATTTTAATTGTGTCTGTAATTGCGGGTATTGAAGTTTTAATGACCTTTACTTCCTACTAGCTGACGTCCCGCGGATTCACCCGCGTAGTTCCCGTTCCCGTGGGAGTACGGGAATAAAATATACCCTATAGCACTCACGAATAATGTCGCTTACTAATGGTAAAAGAATTTTTGAAATCGGTTCATTACTTCCGGAGATTACCCCCTACATACAAACTTACAACATACAAACTTACAAACAAATGTTACCTCTTTATAATATTAGTATAGATTTATCTGGCGCAGACTATAGTACTGGGTAAGACGATACTCCTTGGTAAGACTGGTTGTCAAACTTTCGGGCCACTGACTACCTAAAAAGACTGTCAAAGACCTACATTACCTGTAGGTAAATAAATAAATTTTCAAATTTTTTTTTTTTGTAATAGCAAGTGCTTTGTTTTACAACCAATTTCGAGGCTACATCAAATCTAGATGCTTATAAACCTAAATAATACTCCATATTAGCCCTGTTGACGAAATAACCATGGTTATTTCCTGAATGGCCCTACCGGAAATAGAATAATTTGGCAAATTATTTTGATCGATATCATGGAAACTCATGGTACCTATATGTTAATCGTTTTTGGTGATTATAGGCTGATGTATGAACGACGATAGCAAATATCCACGTGCTACTCCAGACTATAATCTATCTTTGTACCAAATTCCATTTCAGATTCATTCAGTAATTCTAGCGTGATTGAGTCACAAACACCCATTAAAATGTCGCATTTATATAATCATCATAGTTTCTTAGTTCTTTCATAGTATTTTCACAGTTACTTTTACCTTTGTATAGACTGCAGCAAGTCAGCAAACCCAAAACAATTTAACCTCATTTTGAAAGAAAACAATATAGGTTCACTAATATTTTGACAGACTTGGGGCAGCAATCCAACAGCTAGCTATTGTAACAAGAATCGATATCGACATCGAAGTGTGATTTCTTTGCCTCGAAATGGGTAGGTACTTACTTATGTCGTGCTTGTTTGAGTTTATGTGAGAGGATGCACGAAAGTTGTAATTATAGTTTTACCTACCTATTTAATCAATTTATTTACATGTTTTGATAGATAATGTCGTGTGGTATCCGGCAGAGTAGAATAGAACCAACCCATTAACACTCACGGGTGTCGTATAAGGCGACTAATGTCTGAGGCAGAACACCTTGCACCTCCGTAGACCAGAGAATGGGCAGCAGCGTTTTCTGTTAGTTTTTCATCACTGCGATCTCCAATCCGCCTGCCAAGCGTGGAGATTACAGCAAATCCTCCCATCATGGGAGAGGCTTATGTCCAGCAGTGGACGTTATGGGCTGTTGTAGTGTAGTAGTAGATAGATAATGTCGACCGTGTTGAAAGTCATTATAGAAAAGCGAAACACTTTGAAAACGATAACCTCATAGCTAGGTCCTCTTGGTACAGCTGTATCTACTTCGCACACATCACACACGTAGAGGTGTGAGGATGTGTAATGGGGCAATAGTGGGGCAATTTGCCACTATTGTTGCTCCCCGGACAATGGCCAGTGATACTGCGGTCACCCCGTCCTGCTTCATGTTTTATATATGGTTTTATTTCACTGAAAAATATTATTTTGGTCTTACTCACATGTATCTATACCAATGTTGACTTATTCTGTTTCTAAGAAACCGAATTCATAAAACTGTATCATAGTTTGAATATTTTTGTACATTAAGAGAAAACAGGGCCTGAGAGGTATTTGAAAAATAGTTTTTTGAAGAAACTATTGCCATCGTTGTGTTAAGTCCGCCCCCTCCCCGTAGAGTGCGCTAGGGACCGCTGCAGCTCAGACCAATTATTTATCACAAAATAAATGACGAGACCGAAGTTTCGTATTTCCCTTTTTTTCTTCGGAAACTGAAACGATTCAATAATTTATGACATTCAAATTTTAAGAAAGAGTTTGTTAAGGTTCCTATATTTTAATTTTTAATTAAAAACCTTTCGAATTTGTCCAGTAGTCCTCAAATCACTTTTTTTCATTTTTGGAGGGTTATATTTTCTTTACTTATTAGTTGCTGAAAAATAGGATGACCAGGACGTGTCTACAGTAGACTTTGATTTTATGGATAAAAAGTGATTGTTCTAGACTAGAGGCATTATTCAGGAACAAAATAGGGAATACGCAGCACCTGTTCCCTATTAACGACATACAAACGTTAATTTATTATTGTTTACGGCTACTTAGTAATTTGAGATTATTGAAGTCATTACAGCATTAGACATGAATATTATGTAGTAGATATATTAAAAAGAACAACAAAAACATAAATAGAGTAGTCCCAGAGAGGTAGTTTATTCAAATGGGCGCCAGGCATAGATAAACTAACAAGCATGTTAAGTGTATGTTAGTGCGCAAGCGACAACTGGAAACTTTGTAGCACTACAATAAGTACTACAGCAACATAGAATAAAAAATACAACAGCGCCATCTATGACAAAGATGATGTACTAATGGCGAAATAAGTACGAAAGAACCCGACAACAACTGTCGGGCAGTGGCCCACTAGACATAACACCCGTCTGGTCGGAGGATCCTCCCTTTTCTACGGGGGATTTAGAATTTTACACCCTGTTCTTCATACTCCCAAAACCTAAATGAAGGAATGCGAACATAATATTAGTGTGCGCGTGTAACGTTTTCAAATTAATGCGTAAGCATGCCTATAAGCATTGCATCCGATCGATATCACCTCAACTCGTTTTCAATAGCTAGTCCTTATAGGCAGTGGTTACACCAAGAAGATTGTGTGAGTGTGAGTGAGTTTTGCTGAAGATGCCATCAGTGAATGGACTTTAACATTGATAGCTCATATCTCGGAAACGTGACACTTTAGAACATTTCGTTTCATACAAAGTTTGTACTGACAACTATCACTATCACTAAGTACATATTATAAAATCGCCCGCGTCTATCTGTCCCTATGTATGCTTAGATCTTTAAAACTACGTAATGGATTTTGATGCGGGTTTTTTTAATAGATAGAGTGATTCAAGAGGAAGGTTTTAGATATAATTTGCCGGCGGGCGAAGCCGCGGGTATCAGCTAGTCGATTAATAAAGCTTTTATGCATGGCCACAACTTTAAAAAAAAATGGTGGAAGTTAGGCCGGCTATAAAATTCAAACTCCTTTCTATGTTGTGGGCGTTATTATCGATGAATGACACGCAATAAAAGCACCATATAAAACTATACATGTTTGCATCATTGACCGCAATTAAGGGCTATATATCCTTCAAATGGCTTAGCATGATCCTCCGTTACGCCTAAAACATTGCAGCATTATTTTGAAATAAATATACGGTAAAGTTGAGGATTAATGCTAAGTCTTATGTGTGACCAAAACACGATTCCATAAACTTTTCTCGATAGAAAAAAATCCAAATTTACCTCCAAATCGAGCAATAAACCGCAGCTATTCAAAAAGTACTTCAAATTAGATCATGAAACTTTGCATACTAACTGAACTAACTATAAAGCATGTCTTATGTGTTTTATTTTTAAGTCCAATCAATAGATTTTTTGTAAATCGCAAAAAAACCACTCATTTCGCACTATTCGGCCGCAGTGACTGACGTAACAACCGCTTTGTAGTGCAAGCTGATTAGAACTTTATTCTAACAGTATTTCAAACTAAGGCTGAACCACCACAAATAGAGTTGCTAATTTTAGGGTTAGAAGGGCCTTAACAAGGCGCTACACTTAGGTGTGCGTTGTAGTATTGAGTCTCATAAACCACCATGACCGATTCGAGCTGAGGCAAGTCCCTCCAAAGGACCGCACACCTAGTATATATGTACGCATTAATTTGTACTTGATACGTATATGTACGTATACGAAAAGGGACTTGACAAACGAACAGACGGATACCAAAGAGATTAATATGGTTACCGTATTTTCCTCTTAGGAGCTAAATTAGCAACTCTATTCGTGGTATTTCAATCTTCGTTTGAAATAATGTTAGAATAAAGTTCTAATCAGCTTGCACTACAAAGTGGTTGTTACGTCAGTAACTGCGGCCCGAATAGTGTGAAATAAGTGTTTTTTTTTGCGATTTACAAAAAATCAATTGATTGGACTAAAAAATAAAATACTGTGATGCTAATATGTTGCATATAGAATTATTTGCCAAAAATCAGAATGATCGCATGTGTTTTTTTAATATGGTTTTACTCGTTAAAAGAAATTTTTAGAGATAATTAAGTTCGTGATTTTTTTTATCGAGTAAAATTAGTTGTATTATGTTTTCAAAACACTATTGTACTAGCATATATCCTGAAAAATATCATATATTTTTCTGGTTTTGTTTATTGCTGTGAATCATCTGCTTTTTTGCATTATAAAACTCGCGTTTAGGTCCTGTAGTCCTGTTGCCGCACTACACTAAAGCTTACTAAAAACACATCTCTAGTCGACCGCTGCAATTGGTTGCGCTGCGATCACGTGACGGCCGGCGAACCAATCAACGGACAGCATCGCGAACTGCGTGAGAACCCCGTACGCCATCTACATAGAAAATTGACGACCATTGACCATTGCACTGATTGCACGTACTTGTAAAACTTTTCATTTATTTAATATACTGAGTAATTGTTCTAAAAAGTCTTCGTGTTATTTCACCGACTTCAGTCACCCTAAGTAGCAGACACGCGCAGCTACATATTTTGGACCTTTGAGCTGGATTTCTACGCATCAAAACCGGACGATTGAGAGACGCTTCGGTACCTAACATAAATTGACGAAGAACTTCCTATATTCGCAAGGAACTCAGTGGATTACAGTGCTTTGGTGAGGCGTGTCAACTAAAACTTCCTAACCCTTTCTTCTGCACCTGTGTGATACTGTTCTGTCGTTATTTCAGTGCTTTGCAATTTCGCATGCCGGCTTGCACGTCGTGGGGTGATGCATACGCTTTAGCTCGCCACAGATTTTGCATAGATCGCTAAGTACGCTGATTAAACTGTGAGTATTACTTTGATATTTCTACGATGGAATCATCATAAGCTAAAGTAGAGGTAATGATGAAAGATTTGAAAAAGAAACGTGCGTCGATAAAATGTCGGCTTACTAATTTTAAGAAATATGTGAGTTCATTCATCGATCTAAGTTTATCTGTTCATCAGCAAGCAGAATTAAAATTACGTGTGGTAGGATCTCAAAGTTTAATAAATGATTTCAATCAGGTGCAAGGAAAAATAGAGGACATCAGTTCCGAGTTAGATATTGAAAAGCAGCTCGAATCGCGCGAGGAATTCGAGCGGGAATATTACAATGTTCTTGTACTTGTTGAATGTATGACAAGTAATGATGAGAAGTCGACTAGCATGTCTGACCTGCCAAACACCTGTTCAAATTCAATTAAGTTACCTATAATTACAATTCCCAACTTTGACGGTTCATATGAACATTGGTTAGAGTTCCGTGATACATTTATGTCATTAGTACACAACTGTAAAACAATAACGCAGATTCAAAAGTTTCATTACTTAAAATCTTCTTTAAAAGGTAATGCAAAGTCTGTCATAGATTCTCTTGAGTTCTCTGCGGACAATTATGAAGTTGCATGGGAGTTGATGATCAATCGGTTTGACAATACTAAGTTATTGGTTCACAATCATGTAAAGTCTATGTTTACAAGTCAAGCGTTAACCAAGGAATCTCCAGGTCAACTGCGTAAGCTAACTGATAATATTCTAAAAAATTTACATGCATTAAAATTACTAGGAGAACCAACAGAACACTGGGATACACTGATAATTTATATTGTAACTTCAAAATTGGATCCAGTTACAGAACGGGATTGGGAACAGCACAGAAGTACTATATTAAAATCTAATGGTAAGTCAAAGTACCGTGTCAAATTAGATGATTTATTGGAGTTTCTTGGGAACAAAGCTGATATATTGGAGAGCCTTATAGCATCACACAGTAAATCAAATGTTTACAGCGGGAGTGAAAATAAGAAACAGACTAATAATAATGTTTCAACACCCAAGGTTCATTGTAATGTAGTTACTAACAAATCTAGTACTAAATCACAAACTAAAGCTGCACGGCTGTACAAACCTTGCCTGATGTGTAATGAAAAACATCCCCTATATTCTTGTCAAAATTTCCTTGAGCGCTGAGGATAGATTCAAGATAGTTAAAGATAAACAATTATGCATTAATTGCATGCGTTCTGGTCACTCTGTAGGTACTTGTGTGTTTGGTCCATGCCGGAAATGTGATAAAAAACACAATTCATTGATTTGTGAAGTAATTAGTAACACTCGGGACACTAATTCAGGGGTGGTTACACTTACAACTACCGAGCAACCAACTGTTAGTAGTACTGGGCTTGCCAATAGTAACATGCCCACACACAGTCATTCTTTGCAGGTACATAATGTTCACTCAAACAATTATAACAAAGAAAATAATATGTCTTTGGTACGACATGTGTTGTTGTCAACTGCCATCGTAGATATATGTGGCCAGTCGGGTGTTTATCATCAAGCGCGCGTGATTCTCGACAGCGGCAGTGAACGTTCGTTCATTACGCAATCATTTTGTGAAAAACTAAATACGCAAATTATACAGTCCACTCAACAAATTCACGGCGTAGGAAACTCAATAACACAATGTTCGCAATCCTGTAATATTGAGTTAAAATCGCGCAACAGTTGCTTCACTGCACGCGTTCAGTGCTTAATTCTGCCACAAATATCATCAAAGTTACCTACAACAACTTTGAGTAGTTGTTTCAATATACCTGATAATATTACTTTAGCCGATCCGAGGTTTTATGACAGTCAACAGATAGATTTGTTAATAGGCGCGGATTTGTTTTGGGAACTAATTAATGAAGGTAAGATGCGCCTCAAAAATGGCCCTTACTTACAAAACACGAAATTAGGTTGGATAGTGTCGGGTTTGATTCAATCATTTACACAAAACGCGGTGAAACATGTTTCATGTAACCTTACACACTCAACATTTGAAAGTGATACGTGTTCACTAGATCAATTATTACGCAAATTTTGGGAAATAGAAGAATTACCCATGAGCACTAATAAGCTCTGCAGCGACGAAGAGCTCGCTTGCGAGGAGCATTTTATTAAAACAACGAAGCGGCTTGCCGACGGGCGGTTCAGCGTTCGAATCCCGTTGAAGCAGTTACCGGAGAAGTTAGGTGACACTCGTAACCAAGCAGAACGTCGGTTTTATGCTTTAGAAAAAAAACTGCAACGCAACCCTACCTACAAAAAGTTGTATAATGATTTCATTCATGAATACATTGAGTTAGGGCATATGAGTTTTATTTACAATTATAATACACAGCATTATTTTTTACCACATCATGGAGTATTTCGCGAACACGCCTTAACCACCAAATTGCGTGTTGTTTTCGATGCTGGAATGGTATCTAGTTCAGGTGTGTCATTGAATGACCTTCAGATGGTTGGTTCAGCCATTCAAGGCGATTTATTTTCAATATTACTTAAATTTCGCGAAAACAGGTACGTAGCTTGTGCTGATATAGAAAAGATGTATCGCCAAGTACTGATAGATAAAGATCAACGTGACCTGCAGCTAATATTGTGGCGGGACGACCCGTCCGATACACTAAAGATCAACGTGACCTACAGCTAATATTGTGGCGGGACGACCCGTCCGATACACTAAAGGTATACCAATTAAATACCGTAACGTATGGTACCGCTTCAGCACCATTTCTTAGTTGCCGATGTTTAAAACAACTAGCTGAAGAGTGTGAGGTTCCGTAGGTACGTAACGGAAACCATTAAAAATAATTTTTACGTTGATGATCTTATTTGCGGCGCAAATAGTATCTCTGAATTGAATGAAATTTGTGCTGGTACTAGTCAAGTTTTAAGTTCCGCATGTTTAATTTTACGTAAATGGGTTTTTAACTTTGACCGCGCGAACCCTAACGATTCACAGAATTTAACAAAACAACTTGCAGTGGGCGAGAACGTTCAAAACAAAACATTAGGTATTGGATGGAACAATAAATCTGACAAATTGAACTATTATTCACAAGTTAAAACTGATACGAGTGTAATTTCTAAACGTATTATTTTATCGTATGCGTCTCAGATTTACGATCCGTTGGGATTAATTAGTCCAGTAATAACAATAGCTAAAACATTGTTACAAAAATGTTGGTTATTAAAATTGGAATGGGAATAACCGGTTCCAGGTGACGTCGCGCAAGTTTGGCTACGTTTTATTAATAGTTTATCCTCACTTAGTAATTTACAAATACCGCGACATGTTATGTGCGTTGATCCTACTTATATAGAATTACATATATTTACCGATGCCTCGCAGACAGCGTACGGCGCTTGTGCTTATATCCGTACGATAAATAGTGAATCAGATGTTACGGTGCGCTTGTTATGTTCCAAAGGTAAGGTCGCGCCTACAAAACCTACAACTATACCTAGATTAGAGTTGTGCGGCGCTGTGTTAGGCGCGCGATTATATTCAAAGGTGATTAAGTCTTTGCGTTCTAAACTAAACAAAGTTGTGTTCTGGACTGATTCCACTATCGTTTTGGGCTGGTTAGGTATGCAAACTAATTTACTCAAGACATACGTTCAGAATAGAACCGCAGAAATTCATGACTTAACTAAGGAACATCCATGGCGGCATGTCTCTGGCAAGGATAATCCAGCCGATTTGGTGTCGCGAGGTCATGGTCTAGACACACTTAGCGCTTCGTCTTTATGGTGTGCAGGCCCCCAATTCTTACACGATGCTAATTTTGAAGTGCACAAGTTATCGAATAATAATAATAACTTAATAAATAATGAATTACCTGAGTTAAAGTCAAATGTTCTTTGTCACGTAGTAAATCAAGCTAGTTGCAGTAATTTGTTTCCGTTCACGAGGTTTTCTCAGTTTTTAAGGATAAAGCGTGCCGCCGCTTATGTACTTCGGTTTTTACACAATACGCGCAATAAAAATAATCGGCGGTCGGGTTTATTGACTGTTGAGGAACTTGAGTATTCCGAATTAACGTTAGCAAGACTGAGTCAGCAAGAATCTTTTGCTGATGTCTATGATTCGATTAAAAATAAAAAGAGTCTAAAGAAAAATGCTCAACTAGTAAAACTAAATTTATTTATTGACAACAATAATTTAATACGAGTCGGTGGACGCATACAGAATTCTCATAACTTTAGTTTCAATAAAAAACATCCTGTTTTGTTGTCGGCCAAGCATTGGTTAACAGTTTTATTATTTCGTTACGAACACCGCCGTACAATGCATGCAGCGCCACAGTTGCTTTTGTTTACCATTCGAGAGACCTGGTGGCCGGTTGGTGGTCGCAACCTAGCAAAAGGGATCGTGCATGCTTGCGTTAAATGTGCACGACTGCGAGCAACCACGTTAAGTCCAATTATGGGCAATCTGCCACCAGAGCGACTAGATCCAGGGTTTCCTTTTCTGCGTTGTGGCGTGGACTATGCGGGACCAGTGTTCACATTGAACCGTAAGGGAAGGGGAGCGAAATTACAGAAATCATATATTTGTTTATTCGTATGTTTTGTTACACGCGCTGTCCATTTGGAACTTGTTGGCGACCTCTCATCAGAAGCTTATCTTCTGGCTCTCAAGCAATTTATTTCGCGGCGCGGGAAACCGATTGAGATATTCTCCGATAACGGAAAAAATTTCGTTGGTCTAATGAATGAATTCACAAAATTTTTAGAAGGCTGTTCTGATGATATCAAAGAATACGCAATTTCACAAAACATAAAATTTAAGATGATGACATTTTACGCTAGCCATTTTGGGGGTTTGTGGGAAGCTGGGGTAAAGAGCTGTAAGCATCATCTCCGGCGTGTAGTGGGCAATGCACATCTCACTTTCGAGGAGTACACCACTTTATTAGTACAAGTCGAAGCAGTTTTGAACTCCCGACCCATGACTCCTATGTCTTCAGATCCGTCCGACTTCCTTCCCCTTACTCCAGCCCATTTTTTGGTTGGTCGTCCACTAACTGCACCTGTAACGGCTGATATACACGATGTTCCGGAGCACCGACTTACGCGATACCAGAGGGTGGAGCAGATACGCCAGCACTTCTGGAGGCGCTGGGCGAAGGAATACGTGTCGGAATTGCAGACGAGGAGCAAGTGGCATGAGCATAAAGATGACCTCAAAGAAAACAACTTAGTTCTCATCAAGGATGATAATTCGCCGCCATTGAAATGGAGCTTAGGAAGAATCCTCAAAACTTATCCAGGAAGGGATGGCGTGTCACGTGTTGCTGATATACGCAAGGCAGACGGCGTAGTCAGACGGGCATTCTCTAAAATTTGTCCACTTCCTCTGACTGATCATTGATGACATCAAGCTGAAGCTGCGGGGTGTTTCCTGTTACTGGTTGGAACCTGATGCTTCCAAAGCCGGGAGCATGTTGCCGCACTACACTAAAGCTTACTAAAAACACATCTCTAGTCGACCGCTGCAATTGGTTGCGCTGCGATCACGTGACGGCCGGCGAACCAATCAACAGACAGCATCGCGAACTGCGTGAGAACCCCGTACGCCATCTACATAGAAAATTGACGACCATTGACCATTGCACTGATTGCACGTACTTGTAAAACTTTTCATTTATTTAATATACTGAGTAATTGTTCTAAAAAGTCTTCGTGTTATTTCACCGACCTCAGTCACCCTGAGTAGCAGACACGCGCAGCTACAAGTCCCCTTATGATACAGAACCCTAAAAAACGGTTTTACGCTTTTGTAATTAACACAAAACTGCTCACATAACCAAACTCGTTAACCCAACTACCGACAGCCGTTATATTTTATTCGTGAACCCAAAACTTCTAAACCAGTACACACATTAAAAGGGCCAAACATACAGACTAACATACATTATTTTTATGTGCTATTTAAACGAGATGGCCGGTTTAAATCCATGTCGTGCTGTCCCTTTAAATATTTCAACGTTAAAGTTTTTGTTGTTAATCGTTCATGGGACTTAAACATAACTGCACCCCTAGCCAAGTTACAAACGTTCCGTATCGATTCTCTTTCTACAATCGTAAACGCCTCGACGTAAGCGATGTAGAAAGCGCTAAATTGGTAGCCAAGTTGACACGACTGAGTCGATCGCTCGTTCTCTAATGTCTGTAGAAAAATCCTACACTTTAGTCTATGGTGAGCGTTCCTACCACAGAGTTAAGCGATCAACATTGTAGAAACGATAACATTCTATTCTATCATTTTGAACGATGTAAACTTGTCTACGAATTTTCTATTCGTTTGTGTTGATCACGTGATTTAACGTTGAGATGATGTCATTCTCGTTCATTTGAATAGTTTTCTACTAGCGTTAACGATTGTAGATTGTCAACTTGGCTAGGGGTGCTGGTCATTCTTTTAAACATTTCTCCTCACTAAGAATATCTCCTGTATCGTGGGTGCGTTTACAAAAATTTAAACTCACATACACAAACAACCAGACCCGTAACATTTGCCTGTAAGCCATACAAATAGTTGCTCCGTGCGAGGATCGAACCTGCACAATCAGCCAGTCGCTCAACCACTGCACCAACCGTGCCGTCATCATCATCATCATTTCAGCCGAAAGACGTCCACTGCTGTACAGTGTCGAGCAAAAGTCGATAGGCAATCTCACAAACCAATAGCTTGACGTTTAGTTTGACTTACGACCTTCTACTTTCAAGAAAATAGACATTGTCATCTACAAGTAAATGTAGTCCAAAATTTCAACATCGAAATATAAGTCCAGATAGCCTAGTGGTTAGGCGCGTCCACATCTAAGAGTGAATCAGTAAGCCGTGAGTTCAAATCTCACGTTGTTACTTTTAGACTTTTTGTAAGTGTTTACTCGATTGGAAGTAATGGGACAGAAAAATATTCTCGCTTTGTTCACACATTTCATAAAGTTAGAAGAAGGTAGATCATAGAAAACTAAACAAGAATTTATATTTCTGTGAGGTAAACCTGAGTTTTATGAATATTTTACTTGATCGAAATGAACGTTGTCGTTTGGTTGTGTTAAATTTGGTTAGTGACGTGTGGTTTAATAGATAGCGGTATTGTTGTTGGTATTTCTCAAAATGCAGGCAAATATTGATATTGAGGCGAGGGTGACTAATATTATCGTGCTGCATAAAAGTGGTCTTAATAGAACACAAATATCTGAAGAAACCGGACTAATGTGAGTATTATATTTATGAATTATTGTAACAAAGTTTTATTAAAAATTAAAGCCTACTTTGTTATTGTTTATTTATTTGGTGACTTAGGGATTAATAAATTGATTTTAAATCCATCATGAGGCATAAAATATAAATAATTAGTGTTAATTATTGGATTTATAAATGCAGAGTGAATGATAACTTATAGTATTATGCTATACTTACGCTTCATATTCACCATTCATAATACTATTTATCATGCATTTTATTTGTTTATATATCTACACTCAGCAAATCGATTTAAATACGATTCTTTAACTTGGAAATAGCTGAAATAAAATATTATTATAATTTTCATTTGTGATATTTACGTCGCGTAAGCGTCAAATTGTCAAACTGTCAGTTAGTTTTTTAATTCTCTTTCTGCTCAGTCTATGGTCTAGCTCTATGATTTCTCTTTTTGGTTTGTATAATTTAAATTATTTTTATCAATATGCTTAGCCCATGTATTTTATAAATTATTACGATTGTTTAATAACTTAATATTAAATGATTATATTTATAAAATTCTTAACGCACTCATGGATATGTCCTGGCCGACTACACTTGTCAGATGAGATGATGGCGACACTAAGAAAACTAAGATTTGAGAAAGGAAGACTACTTTGGAGAAACGAGCTGACGGACGGCAAAAAGAGGTGGACTATTGGATCTGATTTGATGAGTATGAGAGAGCAGCTTGGTTTTCGCTGTGAGATTCTAAAACTGCCCAGGGGATCCAGCTAAAGATTCTCCTGGGACTTCTACTCCCGATGTTCGGAGCTGTTCTGCTGAGCTGTCCTGGTGAACTCTCTGCCGCCGTTTCTACTGCTTCAGAGCTGAACTTCAAGGTTGCTCCGGTATCGACCTGCTACCCTGACCCCTGCTCCCGTGATTCCCTAACTGTGAACTATAAAACTGTAGAGTGCGTGGTAGGTAGTTTTTTTATATAACTAGCTGTATTTCTTTTCCCCTATTAAATTGTAATTGAACAAGTCTGCTTATCCATTTATTTTAATAGGATCAAGTAGATTTGTTACAAACTTCAGTATTTTATTATAGCTGCCTAACATAATTTTTTGTTTTCTTGTTTTAGAGGAGTACTGTGAGTCAGATCAAAAGGCCTTGCTAGTCAACAATGAAGTGGAAAGCCGTCGCTTATTATCGATGCTGATGTTGACATAATATATGGTTGGCGAATAAGAAACAAATGGTTTCACACCTACGAGACACTTTGTGGAATTATTTGACACCTTATCGCAAACTGTTCGCCGTGCCCTCCACGCTGAAGGCTTGTATCACGAAGACCAGCTAAGAAGCCCTTCTTGACAGAAAGAGTTATAGAAGAACGATTACGTTTCGCACGGGATTATTTAGATTTTTACTGGAATACTACCATGAAAAGACTCAAAAAACTGACTTTTTAAATAAAGTCAAAAGGTTCTTCATTTATGGCGCAAGAATAACACTCTGCTGGTCTGACAAAAACATAATCCCTAATACAGACTCATGTCGAATTATGGTTAATATGTGGGGATCATGTGGGGATGGATAAGTGCAGCAGGGCCAGGAGAACTGGCTTTTATTCCTCCACGCGCCAACAGTTCTACTTAATTATGTAGAAGTATTAGAAGATGTCATGCTACAAAATTAATCCCTAGATGCTTTAGTTTTAATTAGATGTGTAACAAAATATTTAGTGAATATTAACTTATCCGTAATTATATTAATGATCTTAAATTGAGGTTTAGTTTCAATCTTCTTTTCTTCGGGAAAATGAACACTTAAACTATAACCTCAATACGAGTAACATTTATTGTGACGTCACAAAAAAAATATTCATAAAGTCTAAATGATTTATATTAGTTTTCAATAAATTCTGCTGATTACCGATACCTATAATAAGTGGGTATCAACTATATGTTGTATTTGTGTGATTAGAATATCCTTCCTATCCTTAAGTATGTTATTATGAATTGAAAGTAAGTGGGTATACCGTATACAATAAAAAAACTTATGATCGGTTACAAGAGAACTTTTTTACATTTAGGCAGGAATGTGACGTTACAATTATCATGAAAGTTTGTTAATTTTATAAATAAATAAAACGAATAAACATTTCTGTTATCATTCACCACGACTTTTTTATTTCCACCTTCCAAAACCGAACAGCTAAAATAATAAATAAATAGTTGAATAATAATACTATGTTTTTGTTTTACTAATATTTAACTTATTCTTATAAAAAATAAATAATGAACCAATAACTAATGTTACCAAGAAACAAAAACCCCACGTTGTTAACAGGATTCGAACTCGGATCTCTTTGATCGTGAATACTAATGATTACCCCAACAGCTATCAAATCAACACATGGTAAATAGATGTGAATTTTAGCTATCCAATGGTAAGAACAGGTCGCTACACAAATAAGGTTTGCTGCGTGTATAATAAAAGAAACGGAAATATATTCTTATGTTTCGTGGAGTGTGACGCGCGACACGCGATTGGGTGAACTCTGTGGCTATGGTGTGCGTACTGTATTGAGACCACTTACACATACAGACGCACGGACGCTCGACCGTGCGTTCACAGCAATACAATCCTTAGCGTGCCTCTGCACTTATCAACGCTTACTGTACATAGGCCTCCCCCACATTCGCCACATTGCCCGGTCCCGTGCGACTCGCATCCAGTGGATTCCCGCTACCTTCACCAGGTCATTGGTCCTAGTGGGAGGCCTTCCAACGCAACGTCTTTCGGTTCGCGGTCGCCACTCCAGAAATTTCGGCCCCATCGACTACGGTGCCGTGCCGTCAAAATAACATAAATGGGTGACTGAGTGTACTATTAGGTATACCTCTGCCTACTCCTTCGGGAATTATAGGCTGATTATGTTTATGCTGTTAAGTAGATACTAAAAAAAAACAAAATTAATTGTCAAGAAGTTAGTCTTTATTTTGACATAAACATCTATCACAATAAAAGCAAACATAACAAAGTTTAACACGGCAAGTTAAACATCACGTATAAACCGGAGATTAAGTTGGTTTAACCGTGGTTTAAACTATAATCGTCGATTAAGACAAGACAGGGCGCGAGCGAAGTTTCACGGCGTGAGCATTATTATTGGAAAAGTTACGCGGAAAGGTGAGCACTCAGACGTCTATAGGGGCTAGAAGTGACTAGAAGTGAGGGTGAATTGGGATGATAGGTGAAAATACCAATGGAGAATTGGAGTTTGCAATCTTAACAAATAAATAAAATTGAAGTGTCTATTCGTAATTATCCCTATTTTTATTTAAATCAGTAAGTATGTATATTATTTACAATTTACAAATTTATTAACATAAAATAACTAACTACTAAAAACTTAAAAAACCGGCCAAGTGCGAGTCGGACTCGCGCACGAAGGGTTCCGTACCATTATCTATACATTAGACAAAACGGCAAAAAACAACATCTCCCATACAACAAACGTGTTGTTGTATGGGAGCCCCCCTTAAATATTAATTTCTTCTGTTTTCTTTCTTTCTGTTTTTAGTATTTGTTGTTATAGCGGCAACAGAAATACATCATCTGTGAAAATTTCAACTGTCTAGCTGTCACGGTTCATGAGATATAGCCTGGTGACAGACAGACGGACAGACAGCGAAGTCTTAGTAATAGGGTTCCGTTTTTACCCTTCGGGTACGGAACCCTAAAACTGGCGTCAAAAAACTCCTCCTCAACACTGTCAACTGGTAATGTCCCCAAAAGACTGACGGCGCGGCCGGCGTTACCACGCTGTATGGCAATGCTAAGCCTTTGGCCAAGGTAAAAGCCAGCCCTAGGGTCACGGGAAGTGTCAACTAAACGTTTTGAAATATCCTTGAAAAGGCTGTGAGCGCTCGGACCCCACGGTCTTAGAGTTTCAACCCCAAACGGCTCGAAAACATAGTTACCAATAAGGTTACTATATTTTCTCCACTGCCGCAGCAGCAGCCCCAACACAGCACGGCGAAGGAAGATGGGAAGGCGCAAGAGTATCGACACATATAGCATCCCACACTAAAGGCCTACCCATCCTCCATGGAAACAAAGACACGCCGTCCGGTCTCTTGCCATCGTCGGGTGCCAAGCCATTGGGTTCTAATAAAGCTGGAACGCCGACGGTGACAAGAGATCGACGGACGATGTCGTTTAAATTCGCGTGCCGTGCAAAACGGCCCGCACTTCGGCTGCATGACAGGCCGTGGTGTCCAAGGCTGTTGACCTCACCACAGTGACAGCGATGAGGAGAGCAACATGGGGCGCCTAGGCGTAGAACAATAGCGAGGCGGAAAGTGGTGTCGTCGAGGAACGTGCCTGTGCTCGACGACGGTAGTGCGTGAAGCCAAAGACCCGACTCCCACTCACCCACAGCCAGCAGGCGCGCACGCTCAGCAGTAGTAACAGACGTGTTTAGTAAATTGATCTGAAATACTCTGCAGAGCAGCTCGTCCCACCGTCTCTGGGAAAATGGGTAGTCGGGATCTTCAGAATTCGGGCAAGCGAGTTTCCAAGCGTTGATAGCCTCGGAGAAACACGGCACATCAAAATCAATCTGTGTGGAAGCCAGGATTTTCCTGATTAATTTCTCAGTGCCGTGGACCGAGGATATGTAATTCGGTAAACTAATACTAGAAATTTTGCGGACGCCGAGCCCTCCCATACGAATGGGAAGAGTAGCTTGGGTCCAGGCTTGGTCGTCCAAGGCCACATTTAAAATGAATGATAAAGTATTTCTGATAATTTGATCCATTTTGTCTAAAAGATGAGTGTGCTCCCATAAAAGAGAAGCACGTAGGAAATATGTTAATTTAGGGCCGAAACGGCAGTAACGGATAATGGTGATGGCCGAATGCATGTTAATTTGGAGTAACCTTTCCGAAATATCATTGAAAATTTGAATTTTTTCCTCGATGAAATCGGGAAATGAATTTTCGAAGATTGGAGACCCAAGGAGACGAAGAGAGCATTTTTCAATAATTTTGCGTTAAATTTAGGAATTGTCAGTTGTCTGTCGGTACAGTCTGCTAAATATAGTTCACATTTTGCAAGGTTTAGGTAAAGGCCAATGGAGTAAAGATTATTTTTTAAGAACATTAAATCATCTAAAACTGTTTCTACATCGCCGCCCAAGGTTCCATCGTCAAGATACCAAATTAAAATAGTAATTTCAAAATAACAGATTTTTACTGAATGCAAGTACTCTTAAAGACTTCTAACAAAAAAGCTTTTTTTTTTTATTTTAGTCCGTCTGTTTGTTCCAGCTAATCTTCGACATTTCGAAGATTAGCTGGAGCCATTGCTCGACAGATTTTGACAGGACTTACACTGGCAGATAGCTGATGTCATAAGGAGTAACTTAGTATTTCATTTTATAAAAAGGTTTAGGGTTCCGTGCACAAGGTTGTTAACAAAATCCGATTCAAACAAAGTAATATTTTTTTAAATAATTTCACGCGGACAATAGTCGCGGGCTAGTCATGAATAAATTATCAATAAGTGGCTTTTATAAGGACTAATACAATGAAAAGGCTTTATTCCCATTTCTTCGCTCTTCTGTAGTGGACCAGCAACTGTACTGGTCAAGAACTTTGCTGGAGATATTACTAAGTGGACTGTATTGAAAGACTTCTTGATAATCACGATGGTTAAGAGATGCTACAACAACAACAACAGCCCATAACGCCCACTGCTGGACTTAAGCCTCTCCCATGATGGGAGGAATTTGCCGTAATCTCCACGCTTGGCAGGCGGATTGGAGATCGCAGTGATGAAACACTAACAGAAAATGCTGCTGCCCATTTTCTGGTCTACGGAGGCGCCAGGTGTTCTGCCTCAGAGATTAGTCGCCTTATACGACACCCGTGAGTGGGTTGGTTCTATTCTACTCTGCCGGATACCACACGGCTAAGTGATGCTAGTCGACTGACAACTACACACTACGGCCCCCCGTAGTGTGTAGTTGTCAGTCGACTAGCATATCTCTCCCCCTGTATTTATTATACGTTTGTGCGTTCAAGCATGCGGGTCGGCAGGTCTCCCCCGCAATTCCAATTTCAAAATGATTCTTTTTTTTTTGTTAGCCGTTCTGTCCCACTGCTATTTATTATTCTTATTTGGCTCTATATAATTCAAATTTAGTTCGGCGTCCGTAACAGCTTCCTTACACTCTTTCTAGCCTCTTCTTCTTTCGCTTCTTCTTCTTTTCTTAGTCCAGAGATGTCAAGGTCCCATCTCTGTTACAGTAGTCCAGCACATCCTACCATCTCCATCTCGGTCTGTCGCAATGTCGATACCCATTCATCGTTTAGGGATTCTGCTGTCACTGTGTGATTATGGCAATCCCTATGTATATAAGCACTGCGCTACCTGGTTATGAAGGCGTCTGGGTTTCATTTAAATAAACGAATGTCCGCTGCTAAATGAGTTTAATTCCAAATTACCCCAAGGAGAACCTTCCGACCGGGCTAGTGCGCAGTAACTGGCCCGCCGTCCATACGCCACACTTACATATACATTTCTGCTTACCTTGCATTCAGTCGTGTACGCTTACATGTGTCCCTACAATCGTCTGACTTTCGGGAAATGTGTCCATTAGAGCTTGGCTGCTTTCTTATTGTGTAGTTTTACTTACGTCATTTCAGTGATGGAACGGATTTTTTCTCTAAATCCGGTCCACACGTTTGATACCTACAATATATCCATTATTCTCTGGAAAAACTTGCTTTTTTTAGTGAGTAAACACTATTGATTAGTTAACTGGAACTTATATGGATATTGTGCTGTAGTGTGTTAGGTATGTAAGTAGTATACATATTTACTCATGTATTAGTTTAAGGCAGTCGTAATAAATCACTCGTGGCGTACACCCGTATTTCATTATCAATTCCCCGCTCCCGCACACCTCATGGCGACCCTGCCATGCGCGAGCGCCGCGGCGTAGGCACCTACGTACCGGAGCCGGGTGTCGCGTATCGGGCGAATTCTGCAATTCAGCGGATTCCTGTGTGCCTCGGTGCACTAAGTTAGAGCGTTTAGATATCAACGTTATAAAAAATGGATAACTTGGAAGACTTTGACTCAAGTGGTCACGTACATTGGCGAAAAATAATAATAAAATAAAATGGGAAAAACATATTCGAAAACAGAAGACAAGGAGGTAATAATTGCCCAAAATGCAGGAGGAAGTAATACTACAGTACAATCGCATATACAGATGAACAATATATTGTTGGCGTCGGCCTTAACAATTTTCGCCGTTGCCGCCATCATAATAATATGGAAAAAACTGAAGGCCAGGCAAAAGAAATGGATCGGGAAGCATGTAGAGTCGGAGTTTATAAGAAGAATGCGTTTGCGGTTGTCGGGAAGACGAGAACGTGAAGAAGAAAACGAAAAAGTGTGAATCGTGTATATTGTGTATTAGTGCGCCACAGTGAAAAAAAATTAAAAAATAAAATTAAATAAAAATTAAACAAAATAAATAAACAATAACACTAAATAAATAAATAAATAAAGTGTAAATTCGCTTCGTATAACGTTAAGCATATTAAGTGAAAAAAAAAAAAGGAAAAAAAAATCATCTAGCAGTGTTGCATCATCCAACTAGGACATAGAGACTTTAGTTGTTCCGATTTTAGAGAACTTTTAATGAACTAATAAGTACCTACCTATATAATGTGTCCATGCAAATTATTACTAATTTATCGTAATTTTGTAACTTGTATCTTACACCAATTTACAGCTTAAATATAACGGAATGTCACATGGAATAGAATATATTGGGCAAAATCGATAAACTACACACGTAAGGACCACGCAACTAAGTACATTTCTTCATTTTAACTGTAAGTATGTTTTAATTTTACACTCCATGGAAAAAGATTTAGAAATAATTTTAAGTGAATTAACTGATATTCAAATTAGTTTAAGAAAGTTAGGCCCAAGTAAAAGGCAACAATATATAGACAAAGTAAGGGAAAAAATAACAAAAGCAGAAGAGATATATTCATCGTATAAAACTATTATAAGTATATTTTCAGAACAAAAAAGTTCGTTAGAATTAGCTGAGTATGTTTACGAAGTGTTGAAGGAGAGAATAGATGTTATTTATGATAAAATCTTGTCATATAATCCTCAAGGTGAGATAGAAACAATTATTATAAACATGGAGAAGTTTGAAATAAAAACTGCAACATCCTTAATACCTGTAATGGATGGTTCAGAAGGTACTACAGAAAAAATTATAGACGCTGTAGAACTATACAACAGCTGTCTCAAGGATCCTGATCAGGAAAAAATGTTAATTTCTTTCGTTTTGAAAACAAGATTAACTAAAACTGCGAAATTAAAATTAAAATGCGAATATGATAACATAACGAGCCTTATACAAGATATAAAAACTTATTTACTAACAAAAAAGTCAGCAAATTCCATACTTTGTCAATTGAATAATTTAAGTCAAAATAATATGTCCATTAGTGAATATGGAAATAAAATATCAGAATTATTTATAGACCTCACAATTGCCCAAGCTGACGGTAACGAAAAGGCATGCGAGATACTGAGACCTATCAATGAGAAACTCGCGATTAAAAGATTCTCTGATGGATTAAGATATAAACGTTTAAGCACTATCATTTCAGCACGAAACTACTCGGAGTTGAAAGACGCGGTGCGTGCTGCTGAGGACGAGGAGCTGGGACAGCCCTCAACTTCCAATGGTATTTTCAGCGCAAGAGGTAAGCCAAACAACAGGTTTAATAATCGTTTCAATAGAGGTGGCCGAAACAATTATAATAATCAAGGTTTTCATTACCGTGGAAACTATAATACGGGTCACAGATATAATAACAATACTAACCAACAAAGATTTAATGGTAATCCCCGTGGTGGATACACACGCGCAAGAGGAAACCATTTTTCAAATTTTGGAAATAATCATAACTATACCAGATATAATCGTGGTAGGGGTACGCAACATAGACATAATCAACAAAAAATGTATCCAGCCCAAGTGGACGGAAACCCCCAAACAACAAACGAAAAAACAGAGAACGAAAAAACAAATAACAAAAATCAGTTTTTTCGGTCCTAAATCATATAACATTTTAACGTGTAACAAAAATGTTAGGTACGTTCATTTAAACATTAACAATACCAGGTGTTCATGGTTACTTGACACCGGCGCGTCCATTTCCGCCGTTTCTAAGAAGGTGTTATTGGAACACACTCCTTTGTATGAGGACAACATTGTAATAAATGGTATCGGTGGCAAAACTTATTCGGAGGGTTATGTTTATCTTACATTGCGTAATGAAAGTAGTTGTTTTAATCATAAATTTTATTTGTTTAATGAATTACCGTGTAAATCGGATGGAATTCTAGGATTAGACTTTTTATCGAAATATAATTCACATATAGATTTAGAAAATGATACATTAATCATACATACCGAATACAAACATATTATACCACTATATGCGTCACCTACTATTTCGTATAGTTACTTAACAATTCCTGCGAGAAGTGAATCCATTCATTACATACCAATAAAAAATAATAATAAAGTAAATTATGATTGTGTCGTTTTACCACAACAACTACAAGAGGATGTATTTTTAGCTGCGTTAATAGTAAAGCCAGTAAATAATATTATCCCCGTTAAGATATTAAATACTAAAGAAGAATCAATTACCATACCTACTTTTGAACCAGAGTTGCATTCATTAAATGATTACCAAATATGTCAGTTTAATACATGTAAATCAAACGCTGAGAGAGCAGATACCTTGTTACCATTATTAAAATTGGATCATTTACATCCAGCTGAGCGTGGGACGATAGAAGCAATTTGTACTAAGTACAATGATATCTTTTACCTACCGGGTGACAAGCTCACAACAACTAAATCATATAGACATAATATTTATTTAAAACCGGATGCTAGTCCCGTTTATACAAAGCCATACAGATTGCCAAATAGTCAAAAACCTGAAATAAACAAGCAAATTAAACAAATGTTACAGGATGACATAATAGAGGAAGCTCAAAGTGAGTGGTCTAGTCCCATTTTACTCGTGCCAAAAAAGTCAAATGACGATAGCAAAAAATGGAGACTAGTAATAGATTATCGAAAATTAAATGAAGTAATACAAGACGACAAATTTCCATTACCGAATATCACTGATATTTTAGAGTCTCTCTCTGGAGCCGTTTATTTTACTCATTTAGATCTTAGTCAATCATACTATCAAGTGACTTTGAACCCCGAGTCACGTAAAGTAACTGCCTTTACAACTAATACTGGACAATACCAGATGAAACGGATGCCAATGGGTCTTAAAACCAGCCCGAGTTCCTTTTCAAGGGTAATGACTATTGCCATGTCGGGTTTAACGTATGAGAAGTGTTTTATATACCTAGATGACCTTGTAATTTTTGGACGTAATTTTGAAGGTCACAATAAAAATTTAATAGATGTTTTTGAGCGTCTTAGAAAAGTTAACCTAAAATTAAACCCCAACAAATGTAATTTTTTAAAAAAAGAACTATTATACTTAGGTCACACAGTGTCGGCAGATGGAATTAGTCCAGATAAAGCTAAAATAAAAATTGTCGAAGAATACCCTACACCAAAAAGCACGGAAGAAGTAAAACGTTTTGTCGCATTCTGCAATTACTACAGAAAGTTCATAAAAAACTTCGCTGAAATAACCGCACCTCTAAATAACTTATGTCGAAAAGATGTCCCTTTTATATGGTCAGAACAATGCGAAAATTCGTTTAAAATCATGAAAAAAGCATTAATATCACCCCCCGTTTTACAATACCCAGACTTTTCGGACGAAAACGAGTTCATTTTACAAACAGATGCTTCAGGCATTGCAGTAGGAGCAGTACTTTGTAATAAAGATATGCGGCCAGTCGCTTATGCAAGTCGACCTTTAAATAAAGCAGAAAAAAATTACCCAACTATACAAAAGGAGTTACTTGCGATAGTATGGGGAGTAAAATATTTTAGGCCATATCTTTTAGGTAAAAAGTTTACAATCATGACAGACCACAAACCATTGTTATATTTGTTTGGAATGAAAGATCCAACAAGCAGATTAATAAAGTTCCGATTAACATTAGAAGAATACGATTTTAACGTTGTGTATATTAAAGGAAAAGAAAACGCCGTAGCAGACGCGTTGTCGAGAATATCTATAAGTTCCGACGAATTAAAATGTATAAATGACAAAATACTTAATGTAATGACTAGAGCTCAGAAAAAGAAATCAGAAGAAATTAAAGATAGAAGGGACACTCCAATCACTAATAATGACACAGACTATCGGCCTGATCAACCGAGAATCGTGGAATTATTACGGATGCCGAGTAATGCGATAGAAATAATTTTAATAGAAGGACAAGAGTTAAATAGAATTAGAAAACAAGTGGGTATAGATGTAGAAACCGAGTGTTTCGCATTCTCCCAAAACAAGAAAGTCCTATACATCAATCTTGATTTCAAGGCACAATACACGCGAGACGTTTTTGTGGAGAAATTGAGTCAATTGAGTAAAAATATTAACGTCGACGAAATATGTATAATTAAAAGAGAAAATAACGCGTTATTCATAAAAGAACTAATAGAAGAAATTAAAAGTAAGGATATATGGACCGGTCCACGGATATGTATTTTACGAGGGGTAGAAAAAATAGATAATGAAAATGATAAGAGGTTTATTATTAACGACTATCACTTACTACCCACTAGTGGTCACGCAGGCGTGCGTAGAATGATTAATAACATTAAGAGGAAATACTTCTGGCCAGAAATGGAAAAAGACGTAAGAAATTTTGTAAATAAATGCGAAAAATGTCAAAAATCTAAATATTCGCAAAAAACCAAGGAGCCGATGGTAATAACAACCACAGCTTCATATGCTTTCGAGAAAGTATTTTTAGATTTAGTAGGTCCTTTAGATAAAGATATAGATGGTAATAATTATATACTTACTTTGCAGTGCGAATTAAGTAAATTTGTTGAGGCTTATCCTCTTCAAAATAAGGAAACAATCACTGTTGCGAGAGCATTTGTTAATCAATTTATTTTAAGATTCGGAATCCCAAAAACTATAGCCACAGATAAAGGCACTGAGTTCATGTCATCTACTATGACAGAAGTCTGCACGCTTTTAGGAATTGAAAAATTAAACTCAACTTCATATCATCACGAGTCAATTGGTTCACTCGAAAATACACATAAACATTTAGGTGCATTCTTAAGAATACAATGCGATAATTTCCCAGAAACTTGGAGCCACTGGCTACCCTATTGGTGCTTCACTTTTAATAACACTGTACATTCTTCTACAAAATATGCCCCTTATGAATTAGTTTTTGGAAAACCCTGTGACATCCCGAGTAGAATAAGTAATAGTATAGAACCTTTATATAACCCAGATAATTATAGTTTAGAATTAAGATATCGTTTACAAGTAGCACACAGAGATGCGCGAAATAATTTGATAAAGAATAAACAAATGAGAAAATCTATGTATGATACAAACATAAACCAAGTGCGATATGAGAAAGGTGATTTAATATTGTTAAAAAATGAAACTGCAAATAAATTGGATACCTTGTACAATGGACCATTTATTGTCATTGAAGATATGGAACCTAATGTAAAAATTATGAAAAACAATAAAGCAGAAATTGTACACAAAAATAGAACAAAAATGTTTAAAAAATAATGTATTTTAATGATAAACAACTTTTATAATAACACTGTCTTACATAATTATATATTAACTAGTGTATGTTAGTTTAAAAAAAAAAAATGTTTTCTATTGTATGACATTTTTTTTTTCTTCTTGTACCCCTGTGGTGTAGTGTGTTAGGTATGTAAGTAGTATACATATTTACTCATGTATTAGTTTAAGGCAGTCGTAATAAATCACTCGTGGCGTACACCCGTATTTCATTATCAATTCCCCGCTCCCGCACACCTCAGTGCTACCAACCAAAATAATTGTAATATATTGTCGCATCCAGCATAAAACGTCACCTCTGCGTACGATTTCATCGCAGAAGCGCTCTTCCTTTGATGTCTTCGGTTATTATTTTCTAAAATTGAGTTTTTATTCGTACCATACATACCACCATAGCGTTCCCACAGCTGGGACTCAGGCCTCTTATTTGTGAGAGATAGTGGGCTATAATCCACAGGACCAATTGGATGACGTCGTAATGTCTTCGAATATTTTGGTTCTTAGATATGCTGGTTTCTTCACGATATTTTTCTACACCTTTTTGAGAGTACACAAAGCTAGTGCTGCTTTGGTTCACTGTTCACTTCATTATAAGACCTTCATCACGCCTGTGATCCCCAAAGGGTTGGGCAGAGGTTTACCCACATTTTGAAAGTTATGTTTAAGGCCCTTCTAACCCTAAAATTAGCAACTCTATTTGTGGTGGTTCAAACTTCGTTTGAAATAATGTTAGAATAAAGTTCTAATCAGCTTGCACTAGAAAGCGGTTGTTACGTCAGTCACTACGGCCGAATGGTGCGAAATGAGTGGTTTTTTTTGCGATTTACAAAAAATCTATTGATTAGACTAAAAAAATAAAACACATAAGACCTGCTTTATAGTTAGTTCAGTTAGTATGCAAAGTTTCATGATCTAATTTGAAGTACTTTTTGAATACCAGCGGTTTATTGTTCGATTTGGAGGTAACTTTGGATTTTTTTCTATCGAGAAATGTTTATGGAATCGTGTTTTCGTAACACATAGTACCTATCTAGCATTAATCCTCAACTTTACTATATATTGATTTAATGAATAATGCTGCAGTCTTTTGGGGACTATATTTCTTTTCACCAAAATTTATATTTGTCATCAAGTTGTATCACCTAATAAATAGATCTATCGCCACGAAATATGTTCGTTCTCAGTTAAACAAAAAGTGTTCCCAGGTTCCAATTATCAAATTAATGTTAATATAATTACTAGTTTTTGCGTGGGTGCGCGAGCTGCGCGCAGCTCGCGTGTTGTCGTGTTCTTGAGAAGTATTCCTTACCATCATAAAATTCTCGCAGGCTCGCTCCACTCGGGATTTACCACCACCAGACAGGTTTCGACGCCTACTTTAATATTTGTTCAAACACATAATGGCTATCTCTGACCGTTACGAAGTTATAGCCCTTTTATTTTTAGGGGAGGTTGGGGAGTGAAGGATACCCTCCGTGTACAAATTTAAACGCTCCTCAATAATAATTTATGGTAAAAATTAAAAAGCCGCTACGTGTCCTAGATTCCGAGATACGATGGGGAGAGGGGTGAAGGGGGGGAGAGTGGGGAGTTTTGAAACATGATTTTGACTAACTCTAGGCCCCTTCTTACGAATCTGAAAAAAAAATGTTCCAAGTCTCTCAACTTCCAAGATCCGCCTTAAGGGGGTGAAAAGGGGGGCAAGGGGGGCAGCTTTGAAAACTGATTTTTACTTTTCCGAGCCTCTTCTATACGAATCTGAAAGAAAAAATGTTCCAAGTCTCTCAATTTCTGAGATCCGCCTAAAGGGGGTGAAAAGGGGGGCAAGGGGGGCAGCTTTGAAAACTGGTTATTACTTTGCCGAGCTTCCTCTATACGAATCTGAAAAAAAAAATGTTCCAAGTCTCATAACCTCTGAGATCCGCCTAAAAGGGGTGAAAAGGGGGGCAAGGGGGGCAATTTTGAAAACTGGTTTTTACTTTCCCGAGCCTCCTCTATACGAATCTGAAAACAAAAACGTTCCAAATCCCTTGGTTTCCGAGATACGATAGAAGGGGGTGAGAAGGGGGGCGAAAAGGGGAGGTTTGGCACTTTTCCCATACTCGCGAGAGTCACTTGCTTACGAATCTGTCAAAATATACCCACCTCCCCATCCACCATCTGGGAGAACAATTCTGTCAGTCAGTCAGTCAGTGGTAATCGAGCTTTATATAGTATAACTAGTATTTGCTTGGGTGCGCGAGCTGCGCGCAGCTCGCGTGTCGTCGTGTTCTTGAGACGTATTCCATACCCTTATAAATTTTGAGAATCCATAAGAATCCTTAAACGAATTGGAAAAACCGTTACAACTACCCCTAGATCAGTATGAAAACCCTTAAGAACCCCTAAAACATTATAAAATTAATATTAAAAAAAACCTAATAAAATAAAAGTAAAAAACATTACTTAAAAACTGAGACCCATGAAAAATAGCAGTCCCTAAAGTTTGCTTGTCGTCGGCCTGAGTTACGCTTCACCCACTCAACCTTCGTTACGCTGCGGAGGTCGCCGGCTCGCTTCGCTCGCCACCTCCCCCCTTCACTCCACTCGGTCTCGCAGGTTCGCTCCACTCAGAACCTACCTACCACCAGACAGGTTTCGACGCCTACTATAATATTTGTTAAAACACCCAATGGCTATCTCTAACCGTTACGAAGTTACAGCCCTTTCAGTTTTAGGGGAGGTTGGGGAGGGGAGGAAATGGTATACAAATTTTTAATTTCAACGCCCCTCAATAGTTTTAGGTAAGAATTAAAACATTTTTCAGTAGAAAAAAAAGGGGTGAAAAGGGGGGGGGGTGAAGTTGGGGAGAGTGGGGCGTTTTTTAAAAATGAATTTGACTATCGCGTTGCCCCTTTATATGAATCTGAAAAAAAAAATGTTCCAAGTCTCTCAACTTCCGAGATCCACCTAAAGGGGGGAAAAGGGGGAAAAAGGGTCAATTTTGAAAACTGGTTTTTACTTTTCCGACCCTCCTCTATACGAATCCGTAAAAAACGAAAAATACGGGTCTCTTTGTTTCCGAGATACGATAGGGAGGGGGAGGAAAGGGGGCGAAAAGGGGAGGTTTGGGACTTTTCCCATACTCACGGGAGTTACTTGTTTACGAATCTGTCAAAATATACCCACCTCCCCATCCACCATCTGGGAGAACAATTATGTCAATGAGTCAGTGAGTCAGTGAGTGGTAATCGAGCTTTATATAGTATAACTAGTATTTGCGTGGGTGCGCGAGCTGCGCGCAGCTCGCGTGTTGTCGTGTTCTTGAGAAGTATTCCTTACCATCATAAAATTTTGAGAATCCATAGGAATCCTTAAAATAATTGGAAAATCCGTTACAACTACCCCTTAATCAGTATGAAAACCCTTAAGAACCCCTAAAACATTCTAAAACCTAACTCAATAAAAAAAAAGTAAAAAAAAAAAATTCATTAGAAACGTTAAAAGCTGAGTTACGCTTCACCCACTCAACCACCTACCACCAGACAGGTTTCGACGCCTGCTATAATATTTGTTCAAACACATAATGGCTATCTCTGACCGTTACGAAGTTATAGCCCTTTTATTTTTAGGGGAGGTTGGGGAGAAGAGGATACCCTCCGTATACAAATTTAAACGCTCCTCAATAATAATTTATAGTAAAAATCACAAAGCCGCTACGTGTCCTAGTTTCCGAGATACGATGGGGGGAGGATTGAAGAGGGGGAGAGTGGGGAGTTTTGAAAAATGATTTTGACTAACGCGTTGCCCCTTTATATGAATCTAAAAAAAAAAATGTTCCAAGTCTCTCAATTTCCGAGATCCGCCTAAAGGGGGGAGAAGGGGGAAAAAGGGGTCAAATTTGAAAACTGGTTTTTACTTTTCCGAGCCTCCTCTATACGAATCTGAAAAAAAAAATGTTCCAAGTCTCTTTGTTTCCGAGATACGATAGGGAGGGGGAGGAAGGGGGGCGAAAAGGGGAGGTTGGGCACTTTTCCCATACTCGCGGGAGTTACTTGTTTACGAATCTGTGAAAATATACCCACCTCCCCATCCACCATCTGGGAGAACAATTATGTCAGTGAGTGAGTCAGTCAGTCAGTGGTAATCGAGCTTTATATAGTATAATAATATAATGTGTAAAATAAGAGATGGATTACCAATAACATTGTAGTGCATTACATGAATATAAACTTCGTTCTTATAATAATAGTTTTATTACTTAAATAATAGCTTTGTGCTCAGAATGGTAGATCTGTCACCAAATAAATCGATTATCGATCCCTGACTGCGACTCGTTTTATTTGTTATTTTGTCACTAATACAGTGACAAAACACATACATTACATACAGTACATTTTATTTTGTTCAGTTATTTAATTTAATACATAGTTAATTTAATAAGTACATAAATTTATAATTTTAATGAGGTGGTTGATGACAAACTAGTTTTGCCTAGGCCGACTTGGGGCACCCCGACACGGATAGATTAGGTTAGAAGGGTATGGCGGGGTCGAATGAGCGAGCGAAGCGAGCGAATAGACCCCGCCATACCCTTCGTGGTTATTTTTTTATAAACCATTCAGAAGTAGGTCCTCTTTAAATTAGTGATGAAATTAGTGATAATTGGTGATCTCTTTAAATTAGTTTGCTTAAATACTTATTAGGACAAACCTTTTATATTACATACAAAAACATTTGTTTGGTACTAGACCCTATATCTTCATGATTTTAGGTGATTTATTGTAGAATTGATTTTATAATGTTTGGTGACTACATTTTGGTGACAAATCTACTATTTTGAGGGCAAACCCTATTATTTAAGGAACGCAAAACTAATTAAATTGGTGATAGCTTAAATGATACCCCAGTCTTTTAGGCGTAACGGAGGATCATGCTAAGCCATTTGAGGCATGTTAAGCCCTTAAGTCCCATGTAATAGGGAGCGAGCCTATTGCCATCAACCGAGCACAAGTCCTGACTCCGTGGCTGCTACTGAGAAATTTCTTATGGAAAAACCCAATTTGCCCGACCCGGGAATCGAACCTAGGACGTCATGCTCAGCAGTCGCGCTTGCAACTACTAGACCAACGAGGCAGTCACTATTCTCTATTAGTTTACTATTCACATAGCATTTATAACATGTAGGGGCTTCCGCTACAAAAGCTGACGCGACAAAATGTTTAGTCGCCAACCGGGACTGCGGTGTGCGCAAGCGCCAGTCCCTTACACGCAGTGGTGGTGTAAACATGTCTTTATATTGAGACATCCTGTAAATCGCGTGGTGTACTAAGTTAGACTGTTAATGTGAACTGTAATCAATGTGTGATCAATAAACGTTTATATGTAGTTTCCACGCACTGACTTTTAATCATCCTCCCCACGCAAGGCTACACCGCAACAAGGACCTCTACACCTCACACCACCACTAAGGGACTCAACAAACATAATTGGCAAAATGTAGGTGTACTATAGATCTCTGTCCAGTTCTTTCAGAGAGTACAGGCGTGATGTCATGCCTACCTTATATTTTTTTTTAAATAAATAAATATCGCTGGACACAGCGCCATCCAGTGCCACACTAAGCAACGAGGCTTGTGTCGTGGACACCAGATACTTGATATACTACACAGATACTTTTTGTTTGTAAATACATACGTTTAATGACTGATGACTAGGAAACAAATGTCCATGCTCATCACACAAACATTTGCTCCTACCGGGATTAGAACCTGGGACCCTAAGAACGTAATGCAGCCTCACTACCGCTGCGCCATTCGGCTCGTCAAACCTTACCTACCTGCCTACCTTATGTTATACACCAACTCCAATGATTGTGTGCTAATATACCTGTCTCTCAAAGCCATTGAAGGAGGTCTCAAGTATCAAACAACTAACAAGATTAGGCTAATTTTCCTATTAACTGTACTGCATTAACGCTAATTATTGGATTGATTATGCCATTGATTGGAATGGGACGATAAGGGCAATTGGGCTTAATTGAATAAACAATACTGTTAAGTTTGACAAGTGGAAGATAGAAACAGGAATATTATAAGTAAAGCCACGTGCTAAGTTATGTTAAGGCGACTACAGGAGCTAAATTAGCAGTTCTATTTGTGGTGGTTCAAACTTCGTTTGAAATCCTGTTAGAATAAAGTTCTAATCAGCTTGCACTACAAAGTGGTTGTTACGTCAGTCACTGCGGGCCGAATAGTGCGAAATGAGGGTTTTTTTTGTGATTTACAAAAAATATATTGATTGGACTAAAAAAATAAAACACTTTCATGATAATACGTAGCTTGTAGAATTATTTGACAAAAAATCAGAATGATCGCATGTATTTTAGTATGGTTTTTACTCGTTAAAATAAATTTTTAGAGGTAAGTTCGTGATTTTTATTGGGTGCTAATTAAACAAGCTTCTTTTTAATATCATTATTCGCCTCCAAAAATGTATGTTGCCTTCTAAATTACTAAGTCAGCCACAATTAACGAGCATCTAAATAATACTATCTTAGCCACTAGTTATCTTCTATGTAAACCACTCTAAATACAACTCAGCATGATGGTTATTTTTTAGCATCTATATTTGTAACATACATTCTAACAGTAAACTTCTAAAATACTAGTAAATGACATCAAAAAATATATTTATTTAGCTTCAAATTTTTAACTCAGTACGTTTAAAATGTAACTCATCCCATATTAATTGATCGTCAAAATTTTGCTAAAAATGTCATCAAATAGTATATTGACCACTAATATTACCCCAAAAGCTATTGAGGAGAGACAAAATAAAAGGCTTATGTTTAACGAACCACCAGATTTAGTCAAATGTAACGGCAAAAAAATCACTTTTGATTGCCAAAAATAGTAAATGATCACCAAAATTAATCCCCATTTTAGCGTGAAATGAGAACCAAAAATAGTTAAAATTAGAGTTAAAATTAGTTAATGATCACCAGAAATTGAACTGTTATGCTCTTGCATCCGAGTCGAGGGAGACCCGGTCGACGGAGCCCCGCTTCGCGGGGCTCCTACTTCTGAATGGTTTATAAAAAAATAACCACGAAGGGTATGGCGGGGTCTATTCGCTCGCTTCGCTCGCTCATTCGACCCCGCCATACCTTTCTAACCTAATCTATCCGTGTCGGGGTGCCCCAAGTTGGCCTAGGCAAAACTAGTTTGTCATCAACCACCTCATTAAAATTTGGTGTTCAATTTACTAAATTTGGTGATTAATTGATATTTTAGGTGATAGATGTTAGTGGTCACAAAGTTATTTTTGGTGGTCATTATATTTTCCCCCAAAATAAAAGACTTTATTTACACGTGATCAACTCAACTCGTCGTTACATGAATGGCGCTCTCTGATTGGTGCAAATGGCCGGTCGCTGTCGTCTCGCGTACTCGCGCCAAATCATACAGTGGCTATTTTCACGATAAAAGAATATGATCTATCATTTTACATGCTAAGTTATAATAAATGATGCTTTCTGTAGAAGCTTGAATTATATATTTTTTGAGGATATTGCGTTGAAGCTGTAAAACGTAAAATGGTGACGAGATGTAAAATCCGTGGCCGAGTTAGTAAATTAGGTGGCAATGTATAAATAAGAAGGACAAGTCACAATAATTGATGATCTTTACTTGACGCTTTCTATAGAATATTTATTTGACATTGTAAAAAAGACGAATTAGTTTATTAGAGGCTATGTCACTTTCCCGTTGCTTAGTTATAAAATTAGAAGTTTAATCACGTGTCCAATCAATAATTTTGTGGCTAGACTTATAATTTCCCATTTTTATTTATCGAGCAAAATTTGTTGTATCATGTTTTCAAAACACTACCATACTAGCATATATCTTGAAGAATAACATATATTTTTTATGGTTTTGTTTATTGCAGTGAATCATATGCTTTTTTGCATTTTAAAACTCGCGTTTAGCTCCTGTCCCCTTAATAGTTCACGGCCTTGGGTATGTTGAAAAGTGGAAACTACTTTGACTGCCGTTGGTCGTGTTGTGGTTGCAAGTGCAAATTTCTCAGTAGCAGCCACGGAGTCTGGATTCATGCCCGGTTGATGGCAATAGGCTCGCCCCTTATTACATAGGACTTACCTAACACAACACCTAACCTAACATAACTGGTGAAATGTGGGTGTACGAGCACTATTAGGTACACTTGTGCCTAACCATATGGGGATTATAGGTGTGATGTAATGTTATGTTATGTATGTGGAACCATGTTCAAAGCGTTTCGTATTAAATTTACAATTATTGCTACTTTTTAACAGGATTGTCATTTTTAGGGTTCCGTACCCAAAGGGTAAAAACGAACCCTATTACTAAGACTTCGCTGTCTGTCCGTCTGTCCGTCTGTCTGTCACCAGGCTGTATCTCATGAACCGTGACAGCTAGACAGTTGAAATTTTCACAGATGATGTATTTCTGTTGCCGCTATAACAACAAATACTAAAAACAGAATAAAATTAATATTTAAGGGGGGCTCCCATACAACAAACGTGATTTTTTTGTAATAATTGGTACGGAGCCCTTCGTGCGCGAGTCCGACTCGCACTTGGCCGGTTTTCTTTTTAGTGTCAATGTTCCTTTGCCATCATCATTTTCACTGATTACCTCTTTTGGGATAACAGGCGTGCAGCTGGGTTAGATTTATGTTATATACGTCAGCTAATTCCTAGTCATCACAGCTTTATGACTGAGAATGTTCAAACAATCAAATTGCTGCCACAAATCACGAGATCTTCAGCAATTGTGACATCCAAGCAAATTTGCCAAGTTAACGCATCCATCAACCGTAAGACGACATTAATTAGCAGAATTAACATTCCATCCAGTTATTATTAGCCACCCACTGGGGTACAAACGACCCCAATGACACAGAATAGGTGGTTACAGAAGGTCAATTTCATGTAAAGAGAAAAAAGCACGTACACACTTAGGGTGGAGAGTTTTTATTTCTTATTTTTTTCAAATTTAAATGTTCACGGAGAGTTGCATTTGGTTAGAGAGAACACAAAAAAATATAATAAAAATATTGGAACATACTATTAGCTCTCTACCACCGTTCCGAGAAAAGTATTATTTGCCTCTATGATTCTAAGTAATTGTTACGGATTTTTTGGTTTTTTATACTTATTCTTTATTATTTCAAATTTAAATTATTTTTGCTTTTTTAACATTCTATCAGTTGGCTTTTCTTGTTGGATTTCTGTCAAACAGTGTGTTTTTCTTCGTATTCATTAAAATAATAAAATACATTAATTTACAAGGTAACTATTTCACTTTCGGATAACTGCCCACAACCTCATCTTTTTCAGTAATTTACAAAGATTTTTCTAATTCTTTGAATCGACCAACTAAGAAGGAACACATACACAATACAGGTATACATGAAAAATGTGTGTACTTGTACGCACATCACGCATGTGTTGCTTGACAGTATACGCGTCACAGGACGCATAGCCCGAGGCCGTAAACCCGGCCCTAAAGTAACTGCAAGCGCTCACACGACTGGCTTTCGTTTGAAATTACTGTACGTGGTCGATCTCCTATAAAGGATGTAAAACACCTCTTAACGAAGCCGAAAGGCACTTATTCTCCTCGTTATTGCGATAATTTTTAGGGTTTCGTACCCAAAGGGTAAAAAGGGAACCCTATTACTAAGACTTCGCTGTCTGTCCGTCTGTCCGTCTGTCTGTCACCAGGCTGTATCTCATGAACCGTGACAGCTAGACAGTTGAAATTTTCACAGATGATGTATTTCTGTTGCCGCTCTAACAACAAATATTAAAAACAGAATAAAATCAATATTTAAGGGGGGCTCCCATACAACAAACGTGATTTTTTTGCCGTTTTGTCTAATGTATAGATAATGGGACGGAACCCTTCGTGCGCAAGTCCGACTCGCACTTGGCCGGTTTTTTTTTGTTCTACACCATACCTGGGAGCCTTCTAGGTACGGAGATATTGGGGGTCAAAGTTCCAACTTTTTGACAAGTTTTTTTTTTTAATACAAGTATTTAATGTAAGGTTTTTACTTTTAACACCTCCACGACTACTATGCAATCCATTCATCAGCACAATGTTTTGAGTGCGTTTCATTGAGTTCTACCACAAAACATTTTTTTTCACCCGGAAAAAGAAGTTGTTTCCCAGCAATATTTTTTTCGTAAAGATACTTAGTTTGATGTACAGAATGCTTGGTTGACGGCTTCGTGATGAGGTCTTTTACACCCTGTATACCTAACTCGCTGATACCCACAGAATCGTACAACCGGGATAGAAATCTCCGATGTGCTGTACTAGACTATAATCTATCTCTGTGCCCAAACATCCAGATCCTTTCAGCCGTTCTGGTGTGATTGAGTAACAAACATCCTTCCATACAAAATTTTACAATCTAAAAAACTAGTAAGATAAGATTGCTTTACTACATTGCTTGTCTACATTTTATACGTCATAATACCTCGAGGGCCTGGATAAAGCCCTTTCGAGAAAAACACGTTCTTTTCTTAGTTTAATATTTTTGGAACTATGTTTTTGTTGTTTTTTAAATTTATTGCATATTTTTATAATTCTTTTTAGTTTTGCATATTTCTTTATTTTATTTTGGCTTACTTTATAACTGCTACAATTATATTTCAGAATAGAATCTTCAGTAAGATCTATTGTTGCTATAGAATGTGGGTTGCAATTTGAACTTAACAATTGATGATAAAGGTGATCTCATCTGTTTCCCTAACCTGAGCACATTTTCTTTCTTTCTGAAACTTAATTATTTATTTGTTAGCATGAAGCAGTTCATCTTCTAAGTCCCTAACCCTACATAAAGCCATAATAGTTACTGCAGTCATTGAAACCATCTGTGACCACCCGCAGTTTGTCCAGTTCATCAACAACATCCGTGTATTGTTGGTGCAGGTCCACTAGCTCCCGTTTCAGGCTTGTGTTTTGTTACATTTGAGATTTTGTCCCTCTAGTGGTAATGGAACAAAAGCCCAGATGCAAGGTGGGTTGGTATTAAAATGCAAAGAAACAACAAATTATCTCAAACAACATAAGTTTATTTATATTAACTATATAAACTTAAATATAAAAAAAGGTAATGCCAGCCAGCCTTA
The DNA here is from genome assembly GCA_905147715.2 of Xestia xanthographa. Lineage (NCBI taxonomy): Eukaryota > Metazoa > Arthropoda > Insecta > Lepidoptera > Noctuidae > Xestia > Xestia xanthographa. Next base: position 4,524,094 of record LR990660.1, on the reverse strand, counting down.
AATTCGGTCGGTTTCGAACTATGGTCATGGGGGGTTGGAGATAAACCTAGTACTGTTCCTTTTTCAAAAGTTTAAATTAAATTAGTTCTTAGTAAAGTATCAAGATACAACCTTCCAGTTTAGTGAATACTAATAGATATTATATGGGCGCCAGGGACTTGAACAGTCCCGGATCCCGGAGCCGACGAAGATGTCCAATATCCTTCCAGTTAAGCGTAGGTGTCGAACCCGGGGTCCTTTAATTTAATTAAGTTGAAGACCGGCTTCTAATTTGGAAAACCGGGCAGGTGATACACGGGTTTGTATATGAACCAGTAGAAAATAAATTTAAAAGGTGTCAATTTATATAAAAAAAAACCGTCCCGCCTGCGCTAAATCGCTAGGCGGACTCTGCTACCGCACGACCGTCTCCACAGGAGGCCTTGAGTGGACTCGAGGAACGGGTCTCGCGTCCAGGTCCCAGAGGCTCGTCTAGATCCTGGCGGCGAGACAAATCGCTCGAGTTGCCTCACCTGGAATTGACAATACGGGGACCCTATTATATAAGGGGAAACTAGGGTACTTTCCTTGAGAATGAATAGAGGGGAGGAGCTAGGAAATCTAAAGGCTAAACCATTAGCCGGTCAACGTGGCCTACGTGGCCTTTAGAAAACACAATTGAATGAGCTACGACTTCTGCTTGCCTAACCCTGCGTGGTTGGATAACAATAGTAATAATCACAGTTCTGTAATGATGAAAACACTTGACTGCTTGATTCGACCGGCTGTAGAACGGGGTCCGCCTATTTCATCTGTGAATCCTTTCAACGCATGGAATCCTGTAATAAATATCCAGGGATCACGTCAATATCCTTTTAACGACCTGGGAAGGACTCAGAGATCACTCAAACACTAATTCACCAAAATCCTTACCTTGTAAAACATGAGATAAAGTTTGTAACTTGCCTCAGGCTTGATCAATAGCAAATTGACGCCCGTGACCTTCCATTGTCCTGTCATGCCTCCCAAACGGAATTAGGCGGAGCACCTAGAAAATCTCCCCTGTTTCAGGTAAAACTTATAAGAGCACTGATGACCGAATCACTACCTCAAGATATTTAATTCTTGAAAATCCCTAACAACTGTCCAACATGACGTTTATACTCTGAAACAATAACAATTTTCAGGATCCAAGCTGACAAACTAATTATTTCTTAGTTCTAATACTAAAGTTTGTCCTAAGTGGGGTAACTTTTCCCCTTACTCCTTCGGCGAATTGAGAATGTATCACCTGGCCACACTAAGCCCTTGACATACCACAGATTAAATATGAATTGTGAGGTCCACGATGCTTCTAGAAAAATCTCCATAATAAAAAAATAATTTCACTTCCGTTTACGGTAAAAAAAAAACAATTAAGTATTTCAACCAAAAGCTGGAAATTATTAAGGATTGGTCTATACGATATTAGTTCGATGATTTCTAATGAAAATGTTAAAATGTATCGATTAGAACTACAACTGCATATCGCAGCCGCTAGATGTCGCCTCTAACTGTCAGAAACTGACGTTTAACCGAATGACATTTGGAATGTAAACAACCGCAGCTTAACTAAGATATGATGGACCTAATTTATTATGAAAACCTGTTTATTATGGTTTTGAAAAGTGATTTATCGTCAGGAAGTGTTACTAAATAGTCCAGTGACGAAGTACGGATGCAGAGATGACTCCTTCTTCAAATCGCAACCCAAAGTCATTTGCATAAACCACAATGAACATTTCACTTGGAAATCATGGAGATCAATATTGGAAACCTCACAATTCACAACGTATGCTCACAGGTAAATGTTAGGTACAAAACAAAACAACGTAACAGTTTTTCTGAACGACCTTCTCGATTTCGACCTCGTGTTCCTCTCTATCCAATAACAGCTGTTGAAATTTGCTGTTTGATTCCTTAAGTTCATCAAGGGCCATTCTCAACTTAGCCTGCAACTCCTGGGTAGCCTTACGGGTCATCACAGGCATTGTTTCAGGGAATAGAACTGAAAGTAGAAGTACAAAAAGAATGGTGAGAACTAATTGGATGGACAAAATTAGGAATGCTAGAGAAATGAGAGGAGAAAATGAAAATAGTCTGGAATATGTGATTAATAAACTGGTAACTGAGGTAGGCCTATAAGTCTTACACAAGATATATATATCACGGCAGGGAAAGCCTAGAGGAACACTCTGCCCAAATATTGGTGCCATCCGCCGCCCATCCGCCTTTGTCTTTCAGTCTCTACTTCTCTAGCCATCACATCGCCGTGCGACACCTGCAATTCTTCATTGTTGGTAGATAGGTAGGTGGGTATTTGAAATCACACACAGCACTTGACTCAAATTCCAAACGTTTATTTCTATGAAACCATTTAGGCACAGAAACTGATTAACTTTTAACGTTCACTTCATTAAACACTTATAATTACATAGTATTTCAATTGTTTTTGCTAATCGTAGGATAACGTGACTGCTCGTTGCTCACGCGTCCATTCTGAGTGGGCGGAAGTCCTCCACACAGTACAGGTAACTCATTACATAATAAGTTCATTAAAACTTACAAACAATACTAGAGTAATTCATAATTAATCATTTTAATAATTAAACAATACCAATATTCACAAATGCAAAGGTTTTATCAAGTTAAAGCTAATCAGTCGTTTCAATACTTTTTACAACAATATTCAATTTTGTTTTAAAACCATTTCCGGCAAATCAAAGTATTTAGTACAAAGAACACCTACGAAGTCTTTCACTAATAAATTGTTCTGTAAAATAATCTTGTTACTTTTTAGTTTGTAATTTAGTTAGATAATCTAGATTTAGTTGTACTTTCAAATTATTAATTGAGTTATTGATCAAATCGTATTCGGCCTGTAGTGTTGCCTCATAAACAATCTTGTGTCAAAATGAACAATAATAATTACAAATCCAATGTCATGAAATACTTGTTTATCATAATTTTAACTATAGATCTAGCTAAAGACTTACTGAGAGTCTTTAGCTAGACTTTTGTTTAATTCATCTGTCAATTAATTATTATTATTATAGGCGTCATTATGATTTTCCAATGGTCAACAACTGACACTCCATTGAAAGAAATGGCATAGAATGTTAATCTCGTACACAATGATAAATGAATGACTGACTTTTGCGGTAATCTGCTAAAGTTTTATAATAATGGCAATACAACAATATCATTATAACACAATTCTATTACGAGACCATTGACCGACCAATGATCAACCATTATGAATTTAGCAAATTACGAACTTTTGGCAAAATGACAATGGCATCGATCAACAATTATGAAATCAATGATAGACCATTTTGGCACTATTGCAAAAGCGCACTCCTTAGCGCATACTTGGAGAGAGGCCAGTTCCCGCTTCGTTGGAAGACGGGAAAGCTGGTCCTCATTCGGAAGCCGGGGCGCCCTGCGGACTCTCCGTCCGCATACCGGCCCGTGGTGCTGCTCGACGAGGTGGGCAAGCTCTTTGAAAGAGTCATTGCAAACCGCCTCGCCGAGCACCTTGCGGGGACTGGGCCGGACCTTGCGGAACACCAGTTTGGTTTCCGCAAGGGGCGCTCTACGGTGGACGCCATCATGCACGTGAGAGCCCTCACGACGGGGGATGCAGTGTCCAGGGGTGGGGTTGTCTTGGCGGTGTCTCTCGACATCACCAACGCCTTCAACTCCATGCCCTGGAGCTGCATTAGGGAGGCACTCCGGTATCACCGGGTGCCGACCTACCTCCGTCGAGTAGTCGGGGACTATCTGACGAACAGAGCCGTCATCTACCCCGGTCGCAGCGGAGAATGGAACCGGCGAGAGATGTCGTGCGGTGTTCCGCAGGGATATCGGTCCTAGGGCCGTCCTTGTGGAACATCGGTTACGATTGGGTGCTGCGCGCCGACCTCCCTAGCGGTGTCAGTGTAGTGTGCTACGCTGACGACACGCTGGTGCTGGCACAGGGGAGGTCGCACGAGGCGGCGGCCGAAGCGATGACACGCGGGGTTGCGATAGTGGTTGAGAGGATCCGGCAACTGGGTCTCGAGGTGGCATTGCACAAGTCCGAGGCCATGTGCTTTCATGGGCCTCGGAATGCGCCACCAACGGAATCCCTACTGACGGTAGGAGGGGTATCCATCGGCGTCGAGTCGACATTGAAGTACCTGGGACTTCTCCTTGACAGCCGGTGGAACTTCGTTGAACATTTCCGACGTTTGGCCCCCAAACTGGAGCGGACTGGGGCTGCCTTCAGGCGGCTCCTGCCCAATCTGGGGGGGCCAAACGCCTCCTGCCGGAGGCTCTACGTGGGAGTCGTGCGGTCCATGGCCCTTTACGGGGCCCCGGTGTGGGCGCGTTCATTGAGGCGGCGAGCCGCCCACTACCTGAACGCGCCCCAAACGGTGGTAGCCGTAAGGCTGGCCCGGGGCTACCGCACGATTGCCCGCGAGGCGACGAGCCTCCTTGCCGGATTGCCGCCATGGGATCTGGAGGCGATAGTCCTCGCGCGCCTGCATGAATGGCGCGCGGAGGCGCTACGCCGGGGGGAAACTCCGCTGCAGCGACAAATTGTCGCCCAGCGGACAGACTTCCGGCGGGATCTCATGGCGACATGGAGAGAGCGACTGTCGCAACCCCGTGCAGGGCACGCCACAATAGTGGCGATAAGTCCCCTCTTTGAGGAGTGGCTTGAGAGACGCCACGGCGTCCTCACCTTCCGCCTGACGAAGGTCCTCACCGGACACAGAGTGTTCGGGAAGTTCCTGCACCGAATCGGGCGGGAGGAAACGCCCGGGTGCTTCCATTGTGAGGATCGACCGGAGGACACGGTGGAACACACGGTGGAGGTGTGCCCCGCGTGGGCGGAGCACCGCCGTGTCCTCGAAGCGGCGATCGGCGGCGGCGACCTCTCGCGTCCGGCCCTGGTGCAAGCCATGGTTCGGAGCGAGACGGAATGGGACGCCGTCACCTCCTTCTGCGAAGCAGTAATGCTAGAGAAGGAGGTGGCGGAACGTGAGAGGGAGAGAACCTCTCAACGTCCCGGCCGCCGCGGGAGACGCCCCGGGCGTCGGGGGCCACCACCACGTGGCCCCCGGCCACCGTAGGCGCGGGCCTGTGGACGGTGGGCTATGGGCTAGCTCGCCGTCCGTCCGTCTCATGACGACAGGCCGTGTCGACGGCGCGTTCGTGTTCCACGCGCGCCTCAAAGAGAGTCAGCAAAAAGGGAGGCGTCCGTAAGGACCGATGCCTGCCGGGGTTGCGGGACAGTTCGAAAGAGATACCGCGGCCCCGGAACACAAAAGGCGATGGAGGAACATGGATGGGTTTTAGTCAGTAAAAGTCTGACACTCCCTCCTGCTCCGCCCAGAGCGGGAGGAGTTATTTGATGATTTCCCATCCAAAAAAAAAAAAGGCCCAGGCGAGTTGCGGCCACACGCAACCCTATTTAATATAACCAAAATTATAATAATGATGGAAAAGTCAAACATAAAATCTTCTCTCTCTATCTTCTCGTCACAGGGACTTCTGTGCCTCACTACTCTCTGTCATGCGGGTAGAATGGGTAGAAACAACCCCAAGATTACCCACCCGCAGTTTTATGGGCGAAGTTCTGCTAAAATAGCGAATTAATGCTGATTTTCGTTAGTATTCAATTAGTATTGAACCATCGGTTTGGAACCATCTGCGTTTTTGAGGTGAGCTGACAGAATGGAAATTGATCAATTTGTTTGATAAGGTTTTGAGGCATCTGTCTTTAGATAATTAGATAATGAAGGACTTTTTGCTACGCAATGTCTTCAAAATTAGCTGTATTCGAAGGTCTATATTTGTATAGTCTTATTTTTTTACGCATATTTGTCTTATGTTTTATATCATCTTGTCTCTAGGTTTAAATAATACCTAAGGTAGCAATTTTTAACATTTGATTTCCTTTCAAAACATACGCTTTAAAAGGACAACCAACAAAGCATACACTAAAAACACATGTTGAATTTAACATTTTATAGTGTAGCCTTAATTAAAGGCTGCCACGGCATGCATTAAACATTGAAGAAAGAAAATACAGTTACAAAACAGATCTTACCTATTTAGATATATCTAAATAAGTAAAACCCGCTTTGTGCTGCTTTATCTGCCTGTTTCTGTGTTTTTTAACTGTTTTTATTATACCAATCTATTGGTATATAAATACAACCAACTCTAACATAAATCTGACATACAAATACAAATGAAAACTTACATTATCAATTTTTGTTAGACGTTGTGCCAACCAGAAAAAAGAAAAAAATAGTATAATAGAATGACTGCTATCATTATTTATTTTTCAATACACTTTCTCGAAAACTGGTTTTTATCGCACTGCGATTAGGTTCAAGATGCAATATATTTCACACGTGTGCCATTTTTTTCATTTTCCAACACGTGTGCGAGGATGAAAATTGCAACAGATAACTATAACTATATTTGTTATGTACTATGTTTGCATAAAATCGTACCAGACTACCACTGCTCGCCTATAGAGCAAGTCCCATATCATACCTATTTAGGATTAATAATTAATTAGCTATTGCAGTTCTCGGCTCAAAAACACCCTTGCCTACGGCTCGGCAGTTAATTCCGCCTCAGATACAATAACAAACTTTCTCCACTTGTATCAAAATGTTAACGAATAAAGTTGGTAGTCAAGCTTCTTTACAATCAACTTCCCTGACATTACATTCTAAAATAACAGTGTTTAACATCACGCCTGTAATCCCCAAAGGGTTTGGCAGAGGTGTACTTAATAGAACACCCATATATCGTCATGTTATAGGGGGCGAGCCTTTACCCATCAACGGGGCACAAATCCGGATCCGTGGCTGCTACTGAAAAATACCTGATGGAAAAATCCAATTTCACTTTGCCCGACCCGGGAAATGAACCGAGCAGGCCTAGCCAAGATATAAACGTTTCGTATCGATTCTATTTCTACAATCGTAAACGCTTGCCGAGGCGTTTGCGATGTTGCTTATTAGGTAAGCGATTGTGCGCTAAATTGGCAGCCAAATTGACATGACTGAGTCGTTCGCTCAAATGTCTGTAGAAAAAACCTACACTTTAGTCTATGGTGAGCGTTCCTACCAAAGAGTATAGCTATCAACATTGTAGAAACGATAACATTCTAGTCTATCATTTTGAACGATGTAAACTTGTTTACGAATTTTCTATTCGTTTGTGTTGAACACGTGATTTAACGTTTTCTACTAGCGTTAACGATTGTAGATTGTCAACTTGGCTAAGCCTGCAGGACCTCAAGATCAGTAGTCGTCGTTGTTACCACTCGACCAACGAGGAGGTCAAGTCTCAGGGCTCAATGATAAACTAATAAGTATATCCTTAGTTTATGAAGCAACAGACGAGAAATAACTACAATAATCATCACTGATTTTCGAAATAATTAACATTAAATTTCAAGAAATTTGTTAATTAAAATAATACTAGTCACCTAAATACATGTTTAACACCTCTCCTCTAAGTGATAATTTAACTTAATGTTGACACGTTGAAATTAACAAAACGATCGTCTGTCCCTCTTTAACTTCTGCATAACTTATATCTATGTCTCGCTCACTTTTAAGGGGTCCTTGAGACGCTGTATTTTACCACGTAAGACAGTCGACGTTAGGGTTGTCATCCATCAGGATTTATTTTGACAAGTCTGGCGTTTTGTATAATTTTTGGGCTTTAGAAAAGAACGATTTGCCCGTGTCACCTAATTTATATACAGGGTTTCAATGACCAGCCATAATTAAACTAATTAAAGTCACTTCGTTATTGAGCAGAGTTCGTGCTAGCGGCAATAGTATTCTGGCGGTCATTGCGGACAAATTTGACTGCCCTATTTTATGTCATCACATTAAGGTACTGACAAAAATGAACAACACGAATAATATAATTAATTTATTATTTGAAGAATGATCTGAATTTTAATGAATGTAACTAAATCTCCTAATTTCTAACCGCTAACATAGTTCGTACTCTTTTACTAACCCCTATGGACCTTGTTGTTCACAATAAATAAATATGGTGGTGGTAATGGTTTTGATTTGATTTGATAAATTTAAAACTAAGATTTAGCTATCAAACCAAAAGTGCATTTTAAATATTTTTGTCGAAAAATATAAAATAAAATAATAGCATTCATTTGAAAGTGTCCTCAAAATTAAATAAATCATAAACCTAGTGGGAATCAATGCACTTGCGTGCGTGCATGCACCGCCAAATGTATGTGTCCTATCTAGTCTCTTGAACTAAATTGTGCTGTTGTAATATCCACACGTTTTGGCTTTTTAGTGGTGGACAGGATTGAAATTTAATTTAAAAATGTGTTGTTTTTTTTTTCATTATATTGAAAATATTGTCGATTCTAAACCATTTCTGAAAATTTGGCTGGTCATTGAAAAAAGCCTGTATTTTAATGATTCTAAATGCCTGTATTTCGATTCGGAAAGTCGTATGTCTATCTCGCTCGATTTCGTAATGTCAAAAAAAGATAGACATACGACTTACCGAATCGACAATCGAATCGAAGCGTTGTGAATAAGGGGCCTGGTGTCAGAGTTATGCCATCCAAAGGCCAACTGACTGCCTATACATGCCGTCGAGAAATATCTCTCAGGCATACTGGTTTGGTGTCCTCAAGATGTTTTCCTTTACCAAAGTATAGTATACAATACGCTCATGAATCCGCAAAATCAGAGTTGCGTGTCTTGGGTTTGATTTCGAGATCTGTGACTGGGCTGTCCGACGCTTACACCACGAGACTAGGGCCTATGAACTAGTCTGGACATAGATAACGAAATCTCTAAATGCAAGATGCGATTCTCGAAAGCATCGTTTTTGCTACCGATTTTTTTTCATTATTATTTTAGCGATCGAAAATTAACGACAGCGTCGTTATTTATGTCGAGAAAGCTTCCATCACTGCAAGCTATTTGTTTCAAATCAAATTGAAAACAGGATTTAAACAGTAGGTATGTCGTTAACTCATTTTAATTCCTGTAATGTTGACCCTCTTCTCCCAATAAGCTGTAACATATTATTGCTGTCACTATATCGTTAACATCACAAAGCTTTTTTGCTCATAAAGCAAATAACAAAAAAAAATAGGAAAATACCGTAGCACGTGCCACCTCTTAAACGATCAAATTATTCATAAACAAGAAAGAGAAATCAAGTTAATTAAAAAAAAGCTTTTTGTAACTGCCGAAAAATGTTTTCTACCTCATAATTATTTAATGATGTAACATATTAAATTACGAAATTGACTGGCGGCAACCCTACACAGAGGGTTGAAGGCTGAGGGCGGAGGGCGAATTTACGGAACTTTTAACGAGTTCACCCCTTTGTCCGGACGGCAATTAGTTATTCTTTTCAAGGATGCAATTAATGTTTAATATCGTAAGTTGCAACTTACGCTGCGTTCCAATAAGTTAGTTTGGAAAAAGTTTACAGTCTCATGATGGTTTAATTATTGCAGGAAAAGTACTTGTAAGAGTTATTTTCTGCTTCGAACTTCGTCGGTGTGAAATTAATCACCAGTTTGCAGGAATCTATTTTCAAAAGAAAAAGTAGCTTAAGTCACTCCTACTTAAGCTACTTTTTCTAGGAGTACCTTGTAACATCAGCTGACTACCAGTAAAAGTCGCAATCATCAATCGGTCCAGCCGTTTCAGAGATTAGCTGGAACAAGCAGACAGTCAGATAGATAAAAATAAATAAAAAAAATGTTTTTTGTCTACCGTATACACTTTCATTTGCATTCAATTTTATTTATTTTATAGATGAACGAAATGTTTTGGATCAGTTTCTGAGTAAATTCAGGCAACTTTAGTCACAATATACGAGTGTCATAAACACCCAAATGATGGGTAAACACCCATCATTTGGGTGTTTAGTCTCAACGGACCGCTGTCAATAACCTTTTCCCCGCTATGTTGAGGTCGGCTACCAGTCTAGCCGGATGCAGCTGAATACCAATATTTTACATGGAGCGACTGCCTATCTGCCCTCCACAGGCCACTGACTACCTGTAACTGTCAAAAATCTCCAAATGTCAGCCGGAACTAACTGCTTAACGTGCTTTGCGAGGCACGGAGGTAACTAGGTATGTAATGGGTTTTCACCCATCCACAGACCAACCAAGGCAAGCGCGCCTTAACTTAACGATCGACCCAAGCTGCTGTTATTATTTAGCCACGATCTCCCTAATGACTGATCATTGAAAATAATAGAATAGGTCCCCCGTTCGTCTTACAGAATTCGACATCTTTCACAATAATGGATTGATATTTTTTACTGAAACTGGTTGGACTGTAATTGATTGTCCATCAATTAGTTGGGTGTACAATGGTGTCGATTCTGTTGTGCACAAACTAAACTTAATTTAGGCTACTGCTATCTTTTTCTCTCTAATAAAACGAGACAGAGACGGACGTAATTTAGAGCTGTCAAAGGAGACAATTTTTTTTGTTTGGAGAATAGGCCACCCACATAAATTGTAGCAGATATTAATGAAACGTATATAGATTTCTTCCTTATAATCTCTAGATTACAGTGGTAATATTAGCTAAGCCATGTCTAACCGAAATGATGATAAATTAGAAAATGAAAACGTGAATCTAACAATAAACAATAATAATAACACGTCTGTACCAGTCTCTGAAAGTAATTGTATTCGCACATTGCGTTGAAATCTTACTGCACAATTATTGACACAACGACCAGCAGATGCCATTTTCATAAAATAGTTTTTATTATACGCGAAAAAATCGCATCGAAACACTTTCACAACAATCAAAATAAACGGGAAGAGTAAATGTCAAATGAAGTTGTTTGTCAACCACCAAAAAGACGGATTTACAACGTTCCGTGCCATGATGATATTCTATAGCCATATAATATACCATCTAAAATATTTTAGCGGATCTCTCTAAAATAGCAATACAAAGCTCACAGTTTAATATTATTTCTTTTTATATTATATTCTATTTTAATTAAAGCAGATATTATTACCAATGGATACCATACTTTTTTTTTTTGTAAACGGAAAAAACGCTCCTATATTTACGTAAGTATTTTCTGTCAAATGGCATTGACCACAACAGGAATGATTTGACTCGCAAAAAAATATCATAATACAACTTATTTATTATGATTTTAAGATTCCGGTTTCGTTTCTATGTAATCTTTCGTTTATTACTATAATAAAATGGTTACTTTTTTTGGTGTAAGTAATATGAATATACGCAACATCGAAGAGGGCCTAAAAAAAACTGTCTCCTTTAGTTGGAACTAATATTTCTATACAAAAAAAAAAAAATACCAATCGAATTGAGAACCTTCTCCTTTTTGAAGTCGGTTGATGAAGGGTGCACGTAAAAACATGTCGACTAAAAACATGGTGAAGCGCAAGGCATAAACTAGTTTGACGTCTCTTACTTAGTTCATAGCTATAGCCGTCCTTTCTCGCACTGCCTTTTAGTAAAAGATAGCAATAGCCTAAATTAAGTTTAGTTCGTGCAAAACAGAATCGACATCATAGTACTGTTGTGTAATCTGGGATAGAAGATCTATGGGTCTACTTGTCTGTCCGTTCAGACTATAAACTTAAGATATTCAAATGAAGTTATATTTATTTCGCTAAAAACTTTTGGGACGGACACTATCTATGCTAATCATTGTACGTTGCGTATCTTTTGAAATAAAACCGCTTTACGGTTCAACTCTTCGCTATTTTTTCGCAGTTTTAAAAGGTTAAGAATAATTAATAGGGGTCAATTATTCCGTTTTCATTATACGAATCTGATGTGCACTTACGCAGTATTAGAAAAAAATTCAGACGAATTGATAACCTCCTCTTTTTGGAAGTCGGTTAAAAAGTAGTTCAAGTCATCGTAGTTTGAATGAGCGATAGGGAATAGCACGTAATTTTTTCTTCACTGAAATCAATAAAATACACTATTATCAACCCAAGAAAAGTATTAAAGTTTAGTTCAACTACTGCTTATCGCTTAAAATAGTATCGAACTCCTGCAATTTTCTATGGTAGTTGAAACGTCCGTAGCTGTCGCGGCCATAATGTGACGTCATTTACCACAATCTACCTTGTTTATATCATTTTTTTTTGTCCTTAAAATAATAATTTTACTAATTGTATGTGCTTTAGTCAAGTAAAATTTGCAATAACAATATTATAATAAAATCTTATTGAAACTTTAAGCACTTTTCAAATAAAAGTATTTTTTTGACACATACACTTTGACGTCACTACCGGCGTTATCGAGGACGACGCGTTTTGAGAGTGCGTTTCGTTTCACCAAAAACATGCTACATAAAACAGTAAATTGTAAAATAAGTGATGTATTAGCAACTTAAACACACTTGTTTAACAACATTGTGGTACACTTACCACAATGTTTTTATGGGCCAATATAAGGCATTTTTAATCATTAAAAAGAGTTTTGTATTTCATGCATATTCCCTATTGTAGCACCTATGCTACAATTTCTCATTCAAAAATGCCTATGTTCTAAACAATTCAACATTAATCCATACTAATATTATAAATGCAAACGAAAACAGATTTCGATAGGCATACGCGGAACCATTACAGGACTTACTTATTTGTAATACCGGTACCTTCCGGTACCGTGAAACAAGTTCTGATCTATACGAGGACGAAACCGCGGGCAAAACTAGTGCCAATATAAAAACATACATCCACAAAGACTTTGACCAATTTTCAATTTAATTACTTATTACAAAAAAAGCAATAAACGAAAGCAATTTGTAACAAACGATTTAATATACCTACTACGATTTCTAATGAGCAATACTAAAATTAACAGCAAAACAAAAGTTCTTGGCGAAAAACAAATTAAAGCAGTAAGGCACAATTATTATTGTAGAAAAAAAAGTATATTCAAGAGAAAATGTGTATTTTTATGAGAAAATTGTTTATTTCCTTTGCCCATTGTCCTCTTTGGGAGTCTGAGGGGTGAATTAAAACTCTGGACCATTTTGACTTTTAATTACATTCTTAATGAAACATTTTGAAACGTAACTGATGTATTCTCCTAATGATTTTTACCTGTACTTTTCCTCTAGCCTCTGGTACCTTATTACAATAAATTTTATTGATCTCACACTTTATTTATAAGAAGATATAATTATTTGATAATTTAGCTGTGGGGGTCAGAAAGACAGTTGCTCCATGTAAAATACTGGTGTTAAGTTGGACGTGGTCAGACTGGAAGCCGACCCCAACAAAGTGAAGAAAAGACTATCCAGATGAGGATGAATTCTGATCAAAGATTTTTCCTTTTATTCGGGATACATTATCGAAATATCTTATGAAGTACGACAATTAATGCATAAACTTTCTGTACGCAATTGAAGAGTTAAAATGTTTCCTGAGGTGGCAATGTGCTATATTTGTCGAAAAACGGACGACCGGTTAGATGTGTTCGTGAGTGTAATCGATGCTAGATGAGTCGCCAAGAATCGAGTAGAATGGTGTGCCATTGGTGAGGCCCATGTCCAGCAGTGGACTGCTATAGGCTGACGATGATAAGTAAGTGCATAATTTTCACAAGATTTTGTAATGGTACTTTTTAATATTTACCGGTCTTAAACGCGGTAGAAACACACACACACACACACACACACTCACAAACATACACATACACACACACACAAATAGACACCTCATCCCCACCTCCACTCTACGAACCACATAGTGTTCTTTATATTTTTTCTTTTTTTTTGTATTGTTTTATTTATTTTTGTCATCCTTAATTTATAATTTAACTTCTTTTAGGTTAATCTGGGACAATGTCTATGATTCTTTGTATTTTGAATTGGGAGTTTTGTTGCTATCTTCGTTTTTCCTGTGTAATCTGTAAAATTAATTTGATCCAAATAAACGTTATTTTACTTTTATTTATTTATTTAATAGTAGGACTTGATTTAACAAAATCGTAACGCTGCAAATTAATTTGCGTTTTCCTTCGTAGCGTGTAAAGTTATAGTACCTACCCAGCGCAACTTGGTGTAGTAGTAATTTTACAAGCAACGCTTTATATTCATTACTTGGCTTCGTTTTATTGCAAATTCAGATTTTATATTTCAACCTCTACAATATTATTATGCATATTCATGACTACAAAGAAAATTGTTTTCAGTGATTAATTTTAATGAAAATCTGAGTTTTATTATTGTGTGAATTTTTCAGCACAATCTTATATTTAAAATGTATTTTTTGAGTATCAGCCTATCACATTCCCACTGCTGGGACACAGATCTTACTGGGAGAGTCAAAACTCATGACGCGAGCGCGATGCTGAAAGACAGGTCCCACAAACAGAAATGAAATAAAAAAGCACGTTTACAATACTTTAACGAGTGCCTTCATAAAATCGTAGCAAGTTAATATAAGACGCAGGAGACGTTATTAAACGGTGGAGTGGACTTAATTTTTAAATTAGTTGACAATTATGGGACGAGGGAACGCGATTCGGAGTACTAAGGCTTAAGACAGACCAGCGACTTTTTAATTATTTTTTATTGCAGTGATGTAGTAAAACTTTTTTATAGCCACTGATTATTTTAGTAGGCAGAACTATTAAAGCAGTCTAGACTTGGTAAGTTTTGTATGTAGGTATTGAGCAAAGTGTAGACACCAGGCTTAGCCAAGTTGACAATCTACAATCGTTAACGCTAGTAGAAAACTAATCAAATGTATGGGGATGACATCATCTCAACGTTAAATCACGTGATCAACTCAAACGAATAGAAAATTCGTAGACAAGTTTACATCGTTCAAAACGATAGAATATAATGTTATCGTTTCTACAATGTTGATCGCTATATTCTTTGGTAGGAACGTTCAAAATAGACTAAAGTGTAGGTTTTTTCTACAGACATTAGAGAACGAGCGATCGACTCAGTCGTGTCAACTTGGCTACCAATTTAGCGCTTTCTACAATCGCTTACGCCGAGGCGTTAACGATTGTTGAAAGAGAATCGATATGAAACGTTTGTAACTTGGCTAGGCCTGCAGTGTTTTCAAATGGACACAAGATAGGGGAATAAACTCAAGACTTTATGTTGAGCTATGTCATAAGTTAAAAACTTATGCCAAACAGAAGGCGACAAGCGAAGCTATTATTTTACATAGCGTACCTACTTATGAATCATACGAGCAAATGGCATACGACAACAAAATGAGAGCATCTTAGAAGCTCTTTTAATTACTACCTAGCTTACGCTAAAGGCTTCGCTCTTGTGGTGTTTGATAATTAGCCCACGGGATCTTACTACCAAGATAACAAATATCCTATGTGTTTATAGCTGCAAGTACGTGGTGTCCGGAAAACTAAAAATGGTGGCGTAATAATAAGTACCGAGACGAAACATGACGCCGATAAGCTGAAGAACGCTGTCCAGCTCTCTACATCTGGACTTACCGCCGACGAACCCCACAAGCGTAAACCCCGTATCGTGGTTATAGGAGTGCCCACTTCCTTGACTGAAAATGAGGTCTTCAAGTGCATTTTCGAACAAAATGTAGCCGACAAGTTACCAGAGATGTCCTTAGAATCCTTCTTGACCTTGGTAAAATTAAGCCACAAATCTGGCAATAGAGAGGCTGCGACCTGTAACTACGTTATTGAAGTTCCGGCCAATATACGAAAAATTGTAATTCCTCAATCAAGGATTTTTATAAATTGGTCATCATGTCCTGTCAGGGACTTCACGTTAGTTACGAGGTGTTACAAATGCCAGCAGTATGGTCATGCAGCCAAATCTTGCAGATAACTATTTTCTGTATGTGGTCACTGCGGTGGCGTAGGTCATACGATGTCCGAATGTACAAAGAAATCAGACACTCCGTTTCGAGTTTGTTATACCAACATTATTTCTAAGATTTAAATTGTATTTTTTGTGCTAATTCTATTTTTGAATAAATATTATTATATTATTATTATTATTAATCTTGGTTTAAAAATATATGTGTGCCAAATTTTATCCAAATCTGTTCTAGTTTTTGCATGAAAGAGTGACAGACATCCATCCATCAATCCATGCAACTTCACAAACTTTCGAATTTATATAATATCAAGTAGTATAGTATCAAGCTTTTGTTATTACAAATTCATGCACGTACAAACATAAAAAAAAAAAAAACAAAATCATGACTAATAATAATAATAATTATGCAAAAACAATCGGTGAGAAAATTAGTAAAAAATAAAAGAAGAGGTGTCCAGAATATGGAGATAGGAAAAAGTTAGTAGTTAGATAGTAGTCTCCACTACGGGTGTTATACCCAATCACCTCCACCATAGCCTCAAATTAATAGACCTCAAGGACTCAATCTACTTAACACTCCAAAAAGCCGCAATTTTAAACACCTGCAGAATAGTAAGGAAGTTCATGCAAATCGAGGAAAATTAAATTTCTCCCCACGACTCACAAACACGACAAACAGACGCGACGTTGACTTAGTATAGGCCCGTTAACGTAGCTAACACTAGCTAAAAAGCTAAGAAACAATAATATGTTTTCCCAAAAATAATAATAATCATGAGACAAGCGAACACTAGGAACTCCAAACTATTACATGATAATAATATTTTGGAGTTGTATTTGCAGTATCCCATGTGTTTCGATCCTAACAGTAAAGTTGTACGTTTTGTTAGGCAACAGTTTCGTTTTACGGAAAAGAAAACAATGTTTTGCACACAAAATGACGTTTTATTTTTCCACGAGAAGCCACACTGTTATTGTTCGTTTTGTTACTTAAAATAAAGAGAACTTGTGCAATAATAATGTTAATTTTGTGCAGAAGTTTTGTAGAAAGTTCACTATTAAGATACTACAAACTAATTTTACCTGTGTACCTTTCTCCTTGAGAGCACCGGTGGCCCAGTGGTGGCGGCCCCGACTTACGAACAGTAAGTCGTGGGTTCGAAGCCAGACAGGCGCAA
This sequence comes from Xestia xanthographa, assembly GCA_905147715.2. Classification (NCBI taxonomy): domain Eukaryota; kingdom Metazoa; phylum Arthropoda; class Insecta; order Lepidoptera; family Noctuidae; genus Xestia; species Xestia xanthographa. Next base: position 4,507,028 of record LR990660.1, on the reverse strand, counting down.
CCTTTGTGTAATTTATTTCATCACCGCTGCTCTCAAAACGGTGAAGGAAAACATCGTGAGGAAACCGGTATGTCCTAGAACCAAAAAAATCGAAGACATGTGACATCTACTATTCCGCACTGGGCCCGCGTGGTGGATTATAGCCCATTCCCTCTCATAAAGAGGAGGCCTGTGTCCCAGCAGCAATATTATAGGCTGATGATGATGGTGATGAATTTTATGTACAGTTTTTTGGCAACTAGTTTGCCCTCATGTCGAATAAATTGCTGTGTGCTTTGTCTTATCGCAATAGGTACTTCATCATGATTCATGTGTCTCAAACTACAGTCTAACCTGCTTGGCTAACCTCCTTATTACCCATCTCTTTTTCGTGTGGTTAGTGACTAACCTAGTATCAGAGTTTTTATGCCACTCAGGGGCCTCTGACTTATTACATGCCATCAAGAAATATCTACCCACCCCACCCACTCACTTGCCCATGATCTAGATATTGTAAGTAATCCTGCTTAAATGAAAGAGGAAAAGAATACATCGTTTAGTATAAAAAACTATGATGTCGACGTATTCCAGTCGTTTTTAGCTGACGTTGTCAGTCAGGGTTTCATCTGGATAAAGCACCAGTCCCACAGCGGCGAAGCGTATGTTCAATGTCAGTGAAAGAGATACCTAATATGATAACACAACTAATACAACTATACAACTGAAGATACAACTGCTTTTTAGTTGCAAGCTCTACTCGCCACGCAAAAGGCTCGACAGGTTCCAAAGATAAATACAAACCTAACCTGCCAGTTTAATCTGCCCTAAACAGAAAAGTAGACCATTACCGTTAATAGCGGCTCGTTGAGGCATACCGTCCGGACAGCGAGCGCAGCGGGCCGTTCGCCTTGAGATTTGATAAATTAATCGTTGTTTGTAGCAATCACACATTATTTTCCACCTCCCAGGTTATCCATTTGTCAAATTTCATTTCTGTTGCATTTGGAGGTATAAAGAACAGGGTGTAAACCTCTTTATCCCCCATAGAAAAGGGAGGATCCTCCGACCAGACGGGTGTTATGTCTGGTGGGCTATAACTGCCCGACAGTTGTTGTCGGGTTCTTGTATATAGTCTTATGTCGCGGATAACTCTGCTTGCGCGATGTAGGAATTCTTATGTGTTTCGTTGTTTAGTTCATAGTTCGTGTCATAGATGGCACTGTAGTTCTTTTTGTTCTGTTTTTGTAGTGACACTACAAGTTCAGTGGTTAGACGTGAAAAGGTAACAGACAAATAGTCACACAGAATTACTTTCACATTATAATCTTACTATTATAATGTAAATGCAAATGTTTCTGAGGATGTGTGTTAGTTACTCTTTTACGCAAAAACTACTGAACGGATTCAAATAATATTTTAACACATTTATCAAATTACCGAACACTACGTGGGCAAAACCGAGTATGAGCTAGTTTTAATTAATGAGGATATATAATCAGAAAAGCGTACTATCATCTAGATTACCTACATCTATATTATAAAGAGGAAAGATTTTTGTATTTTTGTGTGTGTGTGTGTGTGTTTGTAATGAATAAACTCAAAAAGTACTGCGCCGATTTCAAAAATTATTTCACTATTAGAAAGCTACATTCACCTTGAGTAACATAAGCTATATTTTATCCCCATACTCCCACGGAAACGGGAACTACGCGGGTGAAACCGCGTGACGTTCGCTAGTCCTTAATAAATGCTACTCGTTGAGGCATACCGTCCAAACACCGGACGGACGCGGCTCCCAGCCCTACCGGTGTCCGACTCAATTGGACCAAAGTTCGGCTTTAATTACTTTTTGGGAACAATCACTGAATAATTATGGTATACGTGAACTTGTGTTGGTTTTCATCGTGGTTTAGTTATGGTCGTTTTATTTACATTCATTTATTTTTAGGTGTTATTGAGAGCGTAGGTAGGTAATCTAAAAGAACGTAGTTGGTTTATTAACGTCACACAAATTGCTTTCTTGATAAGATACCATAAAACCTAGACAATGGGAAGACAACTTTGAAACTAATGGCGCTAACTGGTTTTATGCAGCATCATTGGTTGAAAATCTGGTAATGTCATTTTATATGTCAAAATAGCTTGACTTCATTGTTCAGAGTGAAACTTAGCTATGGTCGGGCTATCTACGATACGATTAGCTTTCAACGGTCTTCCCCATAGGCAATCGATTTCTGCAATGATTTTCAACATGATTTTATTCCGGACTTCCAAACTTTATGTATACGGTACATCGGTATTTTAAACTTCGGAGTTCAGGAATACAGTTATAAAAATTAGGTTTTCGATGGCTTATGTCAGTTTTCATTTTTGACTTTTTTTTGTGTTATATTGTACGAATGTCACCTTATCTAGATAGACCCAATTAACGTACTGGTTTTGAAATAAAAGTAATATTTATTTAATCATTAAAGTTTTTTTTTATAATATATGGAAATAAAATGTTTATCCATTTGAATTGCTATTTGGAATACAATCCTCTTCGCCACAACTATCACAGCTAAAACAAACACCAACCACTTTTCAAATTCAAATTATCTTCTCATCTTCACAATATACTCAACGCCGTACAAAAAACCTCAGTAGGTACTCGTACCGAGAATCTCCCAAAATCTCCTGCAGTATTATTACGTTGAACTTTGAATTCTGATTGAAAAACCCCTCAAACGTCTCTGGTTCGATTTTCGAAGGCGGAGCAAATTTTATGAGAGCGTCGGCCAAGAGCCCGCATTTCAATGTAAATCTTATTCCACCTCGGGCAGGCCGGGGATTGAAACAACTGCTGCCGATTGCTACAGATTATTTTTTTTTTGTTCGAACTTTTGCCTCTTTCAGTGAGGAGGTCGATGTTCTTTTGTGAACAGATGATGTTATGATCGATTGACAGGTTGGAATATTTTCAGACAGAGAATAGATGTCTTCATCTGTTTGAAATTAAATTCTTTTTGGTGATTTGCTTTATCACTGCTCAATCAGAGGGCCTAGGCAGAGTGGGATAAAATTAGCGATAATAATGATGGAAAGGTCCACCACAATGATTTAAACGTAACTAGCAAAATAAGGGTGTACTTTATGTACACTTAAAACGATTCATGATGTTTTGTTCTTCTATACCCGTTACACAGAATCTAAATATACGTAGATACCAAAAACTGATTTTTTTCATCCAAATACAAATAGGTATTCCCATTCAAATCAAATCCGTGCGAATGCCGCATTGTAGATATAAATATACTTACGCACGTTAGGCCTTTGTTTCATCAAAATCAATTTGTAGTTTGTAGCGTTTTGAGTCCGCTGACGAATTGTATTGGACATAGATTAGTTAGGCAAAATATTTACATACGTTACAAAAACACGCAAAAAAATGTAATATTGATTAACAATCAGTCTTTCTTCTTCTTTATCGTATGGTTAGTTAGTGCCTAGCCTGCACCCCTAGCCAAGTTACAAACGTTTCGTATCGATTATCTTTCTACTATCGTAAACGACTGTAAGCGATTGTAGAAAGCGCTAAATTGGTAGCCAAGTTGACACGACTGAGTCGATCGCTCGTTCTTTATTGTCTGTAGAAAAAACCTACCACTATAGTCTATAGCGAGCGTACCTACCCAAGAGTTTAGCGATCAACATTGTAGAAACGATAACATTATATTCTATCATTTTGAACGATGTAAACTTGTCTACGAATTTTCTATTCGTTTGTGTTGATCACTTGATTTAACGTTGAGATGATGTCATTCCCATTCATTTGAATAGTTTTCTACTAGCGTTAACGATTGTAGATTGTCAACTTGGCTAGAGGTGCTGGTGTCAGTTTTTAAGCCGCCATTATACTGTCGAGAAATATCTTTCAGGCATACTGGTTTCCTCACAATGTTGTCCTTCACTAAAGCAAGTGATATTAAAATTTATTACAATACCGATAAAACGATACTCCTTGGTAGGACTGGTTGTTAGACTTTCGGCCTACTGGCTACCTGAAACGACATTCAAGCATAGACTAACGGCTTAACGTACTTCCGAGGCACGGAGGAAACTCGGTATGTAATGGCCGACCCATCCATGGACCAACCTAGGCAAGCACGGCTTAACCTAAAGACTGACCTGAGCGGCTATTGTGTTGTGTGTTTTTCTTATGCTAGCGACAAAAAAAAATGTACAAAAAAGTACAAACACACAAGAAAAAATATGATCTTAAACTGAATTAAAAATACGTTAAAAAATCCCGAGCGGCTGTTATTATTTATTCATAAGTACCTTTTTTTTTTTTTTTTTTCAGATGTGAAATCATCAAATAACTCCTCCCGCTCTGGGCGGAGCAGGAGGGAGTGTCAGACTTTTACTGACTAAAACCCATCCATGTTCCTTCATCGCCCTTTGTGTTCCGGGGCCGCGGTATCTCTTTCGAACTGTCCCGCAACCAAGTCATGAGTACCTCGAGTCAAAAAGTACAAATAGAATTATTTAATGTAACATAAAATAACGTCACGCCTGTAATTCCCGAAGGGTTAGGCAGAGGTACACCCACATTTCACCAGTTATGTTGAAGTCCCATGTAATAGGGGGCGAGCCTATTGCCATTAACCTGGCGCAAATCCAGACTCCGTGGCTGCTACTGAGAAATTCCTGATGAAAACACCCAATAAAACCTGGCCCGACCTGGGAATCGAATGTCTGCAAATTCAAAAGTAAATTGCATTCATTTCTAATAGAAAAGACGTATTACTCTATCGAAGAATTTTTAAATGATAATATATGACATTACCAACCCTTTATTATAATTTATTTTTAATTTATTTATTAGTACTAAGTACATTTAATTGAAATTATTTTCAATTTTACAAAATTTGACATTAATAGCCTTATAAATTATTTACCGTTGACATGCATGAAAAATAAATTGTAATTGATTAATTAATGATTAATAATACATTGAATTTTCATTATTTACTCGAACCTGGCTTTGTATTGTATAAATCCAGACTTATTACTAAAAAAAAACAAAACAATATTTGTACACCAATTTCATTGGTAGGACGTAGAGCTCAACTAGAATGTATGATAAGACCTTTATTTCAATACCTGTATTCACAAATAAAGATGATTTGATTTGATTTTAAATATGAAGAATAATACACACAAATACCATCAATAACAATTGCGCTGTCATCTAACACCCAAAAATACCTACAACCCACCTTTAACAGAATAAATCTCTACAATCCAAATAGAATCGAAAAAATAATCTCTGAAAATCTTCTAAAAAACAAACAATGGATTTTCTATTGAACGGGGACAGAAAGGGCAGCAATAAGGCTGTATTTCAACCGGCGCCATTCTACAAGACGAGTGGGCAACGGGCAAGCGTCCTCGCGGTAAAATTGGATGTGTCCATCGCTTTATTTATGGCCCGCGATCTGTTCTATTGAATTGCGTATTGTATGGACGATTGTACATGGATGTGGGTAAGGAGTAAGTTTACTAGATGAAGCGAGCTTATAAATTGATTTTCTTGAAAAAGTATAATCTAAAGTTTACTTTCTACATACCGCTATGAAAAATGTAGGTTGATGAGATATTTGATTCTAAAGCCAAAATAATTCCCGCCTCTGTTCAATGAAAATAGGTTTGAATAAGATTTTATATTTAATTTTAAAGATAATATTTTTTGTCAAACTGCAGCAGTAACTTTGTTTTTCGTTAACACACTATTACAAACGAATTTAGGTTTGCTGTTGAGTTGTTGAGTGGCACATAATTATGAATGAGCGTGAAAAATATTTTTATTAAATATTTTGATGCAACGGAACCCTGTGTTTTCGAGACTGACTCGCACTTGGCCAGTTTTTATTTTTTTATATAAAATATCCCCCTGGACATTAACACACAGCGCCATCTAGTGTCACACTAAGCAACGAGGCTTGTGTCGTGGACACCAGATAGTTGATATACTACATATATACTTTTGTTTGTAAAAACATACTTATTATACATATATCCATGACTCTGAAACAAATGTCCATGCTCATCACACAAACATTTGCTCCAACCGGGATTCGAATCCGGGACCCTAAGAACGTAAGGCAGCCTCACTACCGCTGCGCCATTCGGGTCGCCTTAATAAATATAAAAGCTAGTGTCCTGAAAAAATCTAATTAGTCTGTCAGTTAGATTATCAAAAAATATTTGACACGTATTTTTTATTTTGTTACGTAAACCAAAATTGACGAAGATACGACGTTTTTAAAATTCTCAATACGTCATGCCGTGCTACAATAAAATTGTTAGTGCGTTGTGACGTCACGAGCCCCTACTCTCGGGTTTGATGCGTTTTATCTTGGTCAATATTCATTGATTTACAAAAACAAAAAATACGTATCCATTATTTTCCAATACTCTAACTGACGAACTAAATAGATTTGCAATTTTATTGATGGTGGAAACTAGCCTATTTAATATAAGTAATGAATAATGTCATGCTTGCCACGGAGCCACGGAGTTTGGATTTGTTCCCAGTTGATGGCAATAGCCGCACCCCTATTTATATTGGACTACACCTCTGCCTGCATGCAGTTCGCAGACGAGAACAACATGGTGGTAGCGAAAAGTCTATTCCAACACCATCCCCGTAGACTGTTCACCTGGACGTCACCTGGAGGCAGAACTAAAAACCAGATCGACTACATCCTGATTAGATCACGTTGGCGCACCTCCGTTCTCAATGCCCACACACTTCCTGGGGCTGATTGTGGTTCCAATCATGAACTCGTCATCGTAAAGATGCGGTTGAAACTCAAAGCTGCCCGATCCTCCAACAAAATAAGACGGATTGAAGTTGTAGATAACGGAAAGTTCAATACAGCCTTTGAGCGGAATTGGAAAGAATGGACCGATGTGAACCACAATGAAGCTACACCAGACACGCTATGGAATAAGGCTAAACATCTCATCCAAAATGCAGTGGTGGAGTCTAATCCAAGATCAGAAACGCGCAAACATTAACATTGGATGACGGATAGTACTCTTGCTCTAATAGAAGAGAGGCGCCATAAGAAAGCCGGGGGAACAGACATAAGAGAGCTAAATAAGTTGTCTGCTAACATCCAAGCCTGTTGCAGGCGAGACCACAATTCCCACCTTCGTAGCATTTGTGAAGAGGTTGAAAAACACGCTATGAAGCATGAGTCTAGAGACCTTTATCACAAAATTCGTCTCATTACTAAATCTCTACCTGCTAAAACCTGGACTATTGAGGACGACAAAAATGAAGTGGTAACAGAACTCGAACTAATCTCTGAAACGTGGAAGAGCTACTGTCAGTCATTATTCCTGGACCCGCAGTCACAACAGTTTGAAAGTACAGACCCAAAACGAGAGAATTTGGAACCAGACATCCTTTTGTCCGAAGTAAGAGCTGCCATAAAACACCTGAAAAGCAAAAAAGCAACTGGTAAAGATGCGATTCCTATAGAGACAATTAAAGCCTTAGGAGAACGTGGCGACCAGATGTTTCATCTTATCTGCAACAAGGTATGGCAGACAGGAGTTTGGCCTTCAGAGTGGACACATACTGTATTAACCTGCACAAGAAAGGTTCGACGAAGAAATGTAACAACTACCGGCTCATTGCTCTGATATCACACGCTAGCAAAATAATGTTACATATTCTCAACGAGCGATTGAAAACTTACCTGTCTAAGGAGATCGCTCCGGAACAAGCCGGTTTTGTAAAGGGGAAGGGCACTCGAGAACAAATTCTCATCGTACGCCAGATCATCGAGAAGTCAAGAGAATTCAATAAGCCCATATTCCTTTGCTTTGTTGACTTCTCCAAAGCATTCGACTCGGTGAAATGGCCAGTTTTGTGGAAGACCTTGCTAGACATGGGCACACCAAAACATCTTGTACACCTTTTGAGACGTCTATATGAAGAGGGCACAGCCTCAGTTCGCACAGATGATGTCCTGTCAAGTGACTTCCATCCTAGTGCCGGAGTACCACGGCCGGAGTACGCCAGGGGTGCATTATATCACCGCTCTTATTCAATGCGTACACAGAGATAATAATGCGTATCACTTTGGAAGACTGGATGGATGGTGTAACAATTGGTGGATACAAGATTGCAAACTTGCGTTACGCAGATGACACCACCTTATTTGCAACCAGTTCGCAACACTTGGAAGAGCTACTGTCAAAGATGGAACGAGTGAGCCATGAGTTTGGACTAAAAATTAATCGCAGCAAGACCCAGGTGATGATTGTTAGCCGTGCCAGGAATAATTCGCCTGAAGTGACCCAAATCGCGAATTGCAATGTGGTCCAATCTTATATCTATCTTGGGGCTCTAATTTCGAACAATGGCGGGTGCATCGATGAGATCAAACGACGTATGGGCATCACAAGAACAGCGATGGACAAGATGCGGAAAATATGGAGGAATAGAAACATAACTAAAGCCACGAAGACCAGGCTCGTGAGGACGCTTATATTCCCCATATTTCTTTACGCAGCTGAAACCTGGACCTTGCGAGATGTGGAAAGGCAGAAAATAGATGCTCTGGAAATGTGGTGCTGGAGAAGAATGCTTGGGGTTTCATGGACCGAGTTTCACACGAACGTCTCGATACTTCAAGAACTCGGTATCGGGCAACGTCTGTTCTCTATAGTACAATCTCGCATCCTGACATTTTTCGGACATGTTTCCCGGCGTGACAATCAGTCCATAGAACGCCTTGTCGTCCAAGGGAAAGTAGAAGGCACTAGACACCTCTGCCTAACCCTTCAGGGAGTACAGGCGTGTTAGGTGTTACGTAAATAAGTCCTTAGGATTTGTCTCTCCGACCAAGATCTCCCACTTTTTTGCCCATTTAGTTTTGTTAACACTTCCAGTCATGATATTATATCCGTTGTAAAAAGAAAGCGAATCCACAGAATAGATTGTGATGATAGTGGGCCTCGACAATAGATGTAGGAGCTTGTCTGGAGCTAATTAAACCACATCTATCATGTTCTAATCTCTACGCTTATCTTATTAAGTTAGCCCTATGTATCGAGTCGCGAAGTGTAAGGGAAAATAGTACCTATGTACGTGGAATCTTTTTTACAAACTTTTTAAACATTACGTTTAAAAAAATCTGTCCAATCCGTGAGGGTATTATTAAGTATTGAAATTAGATTATTATATTTATGGAATACTTTTTGGATAACAAGTAAAAAAAAAACCTGATAGAAATTAAATAAAATGTAGATACTAAAATTAGGAAACTAAGGCTGCATTTCCACCAAAGCTGTGCGATGAAAATGTGCCTACGAGGATATGTAGCGGAGCTGTGAAAATGTGCATTAATGTGTGGTGCGAGGATGCGTTGCGAAGCTGTGAAATGTGTCGACGGGGGTGCGGTGTAGTGGGCGCGGAGTAACGCGAACGCCTGCCTGCCACTCACGTCTCACTTTGCTGTCGTTAGCGCCTGTAGTCGTGCGCATTGTTGTACGGTTGCGTGGCATAATGGACGAAAAATTAATTGATGCCGTTAAAAAGTTTCCGTGTGAGAAGTGTTCCACAAACACTTCTCACACACACTCACAGTATGCGCAAACCTCGCAACACATCCTTCTCAACACACATTCCTCGCAACACATCCCTCGCACACATCCCTCGCTTGTTTTGTATGCGCAAAAATCTAGTTCCGCTGAGCCGTTTCCACCAGAGCTGTGCTGACCAAGGCGAGTTAAATGAAGCGATTCTATTGGTTCTTTACAAACACATCCCTCGCTACGCATACGCTACGCTATCCTCGCACATCTCTGGTGGAAACGCGTGTCGCCGCCCGCACCCCTGTGTTACCATTGTAACACACGGGTGCGGGCGGCGACACTCCGGTCACTTCTCGGGTAGCGACGTCATAAACAAACAATTGACGATCGCACATACTATAGTTGGTGCCACAAGATGAGAATAGCGGCCCACCTACATTTATTAAACTTCTTAACTTTGAAAACCAAAAATAAGCCTGTTCAAGTCTGGAATCGTCATCTATCGTGATCTTCAACATTTTTTGTAATGAAAAACAATACATGGTTTATTTGTTTTGGTTCGTACGAAGAGATATTAGGGAAAGGGCAATGACCGCTATTCTCATCTTAACTGGCACCAACTATAGTTTAGGGAAACGGTGGTAATTTGCCACAAGAATCATGCATTTTAAAATTAATTAATAATTCAGCTTATTTTCATGAATATTTTTCTGTTTCTTATTTTATTTGATATATTATAATCACGGATCGGACAGTGTTTTTTTTCACATATTATATCCAGGCGAAGGTGTTGCGACGATCGATCTCATTTAAGATCATGGCCCGATATCGCACAGCACAGAGAGGTTTGGAAGGAGAAAGGGGAGGCCTTTGCCCAGCAGTGGGACACCCAAACAGGCTAACAGAAAAAGAAAATAGTGAAGGTGATCCCAATGTTATTTAAATAGACTCATGTGACGTCAGATTTGTATTTGAAATCACAAGCGCTCCTGCTGCGATGTCGCTGGTATTGAGTAGGCATTAGTGACCACTAACCATAAAGTGGGCTGTCTCTTTTGTCAACTAGCTATATAAAGGACAGGGTGTAAAATTCCTCATCCTCCTGCTAAAAGGGTGAATCCTCTGACCACACGGGTGTTGTGTTTGAACGGCTACTGATAGAAGGTTGCTATCAGGTTTCTGTGTGCGGCGGTCAGCTACATTGAGAATTAAATGATCGACTCAAGTTTAACTTAACTTTCGATTTCTCTACCATGAAATTAAGCTATTATCATTAATAACTCTCTATCATCATCAGCCTATAAGTTCCTACAGCTAGGACACGGCCTCAATGCTCTCAATGAAAGGGAATGGGCTATAATCCACCAAGCGGGCCCAGTGCGGATTGGTAGATGTCACATGTCTTTGAATTTTTGGTTCTAGGACATGCCGGTTACCTCATGATGTTTTCCTTCACCGTTTTGAGAGCAGCGGTGATAAAATAAATTACACAAAGTAATGCCTCTGTCTGGGTTCAACTTACTGCTCGTAAGTCGAGGCCGCCACCACTGGGCCACCGCTGATACCTCTTGTTGTAAGTAAACCGAGAAAACCTTTCACACAAATCTATTTTAAACAAATTACTTTCCAACCCAAAGCCGTAAACAACACAAATCTCTCCGAAATCTTACAATAAATAGACATTATACAAATACCCAATCGCGAGCGAGCGTAAAAGTGTAAATACTGCGTCTCAATTGGCAATATATAAGGATAAACCGAAGTAAACAATACATAAAGTATTCATTTATATAATTACGTATAAAAGGAGCACGTGGGATCCCGGTTACTGCGCCATAAACAGGATTGGAGCATTCCCCGCTTAGTTTGTACACACTTTTTAGGGTTCGGTGGGAAAAAAAGTGAGTGAGTGAGTAACTTCAAAACAATAGAATGTAAAGGCGTAAAACACCTCTTAACGAAGCTGAAATGCACTTGTTATTCCCGTCATTGTGATCATTTTTTTGTTCTACTCCATACCTGGGAACCTAGTTACGGAGATATTGGGGATCAAAGTTCCAACTTTTTGACAAGGGTTTTTTTATTTTTATATACAAGTTTTTAATGTAAGATTTTTACTTTAAACACCTCCACGACCCCCGCAATATTCAATCCATCCATCAGCACAATGTTTTGAGTGAGTTACATTGAGTTCTACCACAAAACATAATTTTTCACCCCAAGAAAAAAGTCGTTTCCCAGCAATAATTTTTGCGTAAAGTTACTTAGTTTGATGTACAGAATGCTTGATTGACGGCTTCGTGGTGAGGTCTTTTACATTCTGTATTAGTAAATCTCTTTGAATTTCGTTGTGTTAGTTTCCCACCATACATAGTAAGTGATGGTTAACACTGACAGCTATCTACAGCTGAAACACCTCATGCGAGTTGAGTGAGTTGAGCTTCAGCGCTTGGGTATGCGACCTAGCAAATAGAGTAGGTGCCTTAGCATATCGACTACGCTTCGTAGCGCATAGACTACAAGCAGGAGCGCTTTAACTATGCGACGTAGCTCATTTGCTACGCGCCCGTAGCGTTGGGCTACGCGTAGTAGCAAATAGATTGCAGCATTTATGAACGATGTATGATAATGCCTCAAATTATTTTAATAAGATACAAAATCTTGTTAAAAGAATTTTAGGCATTATCTCTATCAATTGGTAAGCTGTAACTAAAAAAAAAAAAAAACTTTTAATTTCAATCGTATGGAACCCCCGTCCTGTTCTCTGCACTCTTCTTGACCACTTCTTTATCCAGCCGTCGTTTTTACTGGCGGTTTTATTTAAATCCATAATTTAAATGCAGATGAGCAGTCGGAGACGGTTGGTCCAAATTCAGAGAATAAGGATAATTTCTGCATATAATTACTTTAGATGCTTTAATGGGAAGATAGTACCGTTTAGTGCGATATTGTGGTTTGTTTTGGAGCAAAAATTAGCCAGGTGTCAATATTATGATAGGTTGCTTGTTCATTTTGCTTCGTGTCTAGCACGAAAAAAAAAATTTATTTTCTCCGTAAAATATATTTTTTTGTGGTCTTCGAACTACCTTAAAGCCTTATCACACTTTTAATAAGTCGATTTTGTATAGATACGTGACATAATTTTTCGTATCTGATTCATATTTTATTTATGTCGCTTTCGTCACAAACTATGTGCTACACGACCTACGCGACTTGCTACGAGGGGTCTACGGCGTAGACGAACGTTACGTCGTAGCAGTCTGGTAGCCATAAGTTGGTACCACAAAGAGTTGATGAGCAAGGTGTAATAAAAAAACCGGCCAAGTGCGAGTCGGACTCGCGCACGAAGGGTTCCGTACCATTATTATCAAAAAAAGGGCAAAAAAATCACGTTTGTTGTATGGGAGCCCCCCTTAAATATTAATTTTATTCTGTTTTTAGTATTGTTGTTGTGTGCTGTTATAGCGGCCACAGAAATACATCATCTGTGAAAATTTCAACTGTCTAGCTGTCACGGTTCATGAGATACAGCCTGGTGACAGACAGACGGACAGACAGCGAAGTCTTAGTAATAGGGTTCCGTTTTTACCCTTTGGGTACGGAACCCTAAAAAGGTCATAGGCATTTAGGACTTCTTTCATTACCAAAACTTTTTCGATTATAATGAATACGTAATCAATATCTGTTAAAATCCATCCCAATCACCCTTTCCAGTCACAAGCACATTGTTTAACCAAGTCCCACATTGTTCCAATATCAGAGGCTCCCACAAAAGCACCAAGCAAGCTTCACATAGTTCGTTTGTCACACGTCAAACGCTTAATATCCTGAGTGAGCTCAGGGCTGGGACGCGCCTTCATTCATTGCGCCAGAGCAACGTAATTGGCGCAGAACGGATATTGCACGGTCGTAAAAAGTGGCTTTAAGAGCTTAGCAATGCAGTCGGTCTTAGTCGGGTCTGCTGCATAAGGCTTTGATATATTGAAGTTGGAGTTAGAATGGGAATAATTTAAAAGACCCTTAGTAAGTAACTGCAATATTCTCTTTTAATTGTGCTACGGTTTTATTTCAAAGTAACTGTTGAATGCCTTCGATTACAGAAAAATTGTCGTAACACTAAAATAGCCGTTTTGAGGTAGACGCATTTGTTTTTTTTTGGTTCATTTTTGTGTGGTTACCGATGCTTTCCCAAAATACTTGTATTTGAATAGAATTTTATTAACAATTTAAAGAGTTTTAATTTAATTACGACCTCCTCCATACTAATTGACGGCCTGAATGGCGCAGCAGTAATGAGACTGCCTTACGTTCTTGGGGTCCCGGGTTCAAATCCTGGTAGGAGTAAATGTTTGTGTGATGAGCATGGACATTTGTTTCCGAGTCATGTATGTACAAACAAAAAGTATAATAATATATATAGTATATCAACTATCTGGTGACCACAAAACAAGCCTCGTTGCTTAGTGTGGCACTAGATGGCGCTGTGTGTAATGTCCAGCAATATTTATTTATTATTTTATTTAATCGCTCAACACTTTTCAAGCTAATGCTGTGTAGAAACACTGTATTGAAAGCGAGCCGTGATACAGTGACTCCCTGCCAGAAGCGTTGCGCGCAACGCACTTTTGGTGCCAATAATTCTACAAGCACTGCCTTTAGATATTGTCAACTGCTCTTAGTAAAATGATGTACAATACAGCAGTCCAAATACATCCTACCATTATGACAATCACATCACCAATACCACAAACCAGGCCACAAAATCAGTCCTCCCTCAATTCCGTACAGAATTGATAATAATGTAGCCAGTAGCTCCGTATAGCTAGATGTGTGACGAGTCAGTTCACATCGCTTGCTAGCAAACGGTCACGAGCAGAGGACTACTGCCTGTGTTGTGTCGTGATGGAAACTGTATTGTGCTAGTAGGCTATTGCTATTAAAAAAGATAAAAAAAGACAAGAAAGGGTTAGGCAGAGATCCACGTAATAGTCATAGTCATTTATTAATTAACAAGTAACTTGTATCTATACTACAAATGTCACTTACGGGATATCTTCCGTGATTATTTTTATTTTTTATTTTTGAGCTCCCGATTTTTTCACGCTGTTGCAAGCGCCATGATCGCGGGTTAACTGGAGAATGCGGGTGGTTGGAAAAAATTGTTAGGAGCAGACAAATCTGTCTACCCTCTTTCTTTGAAGATATCCCGTAAGTGACATTTGTAGTATAGTTATGAACCGTGAAAGCTTAAAACTTGTATCTGAATTTAAACACAAAAATTATACAATTACAGTAGTCACACACACATAATAGTAGGTACACCCACATTTAGCAAGTTATCTTTGAGTACCATCTGATAGAGAGTGAACCTATTGACAAGTCCGTGTCTATTACTGCGAAATTCCCGATAAAAAAACCCAATAACACTTTACCCAACCTACAAACCTAACCCATTTCTACTAATGATTAAATATTAGTACATTATGATCAGTGATAGGAATAGGTAGTGCTTATTAGCCTAAACTTCGAAGAAGAACAGAGAAAAGAATCGGAGACTTCCTTAGACTATATTTTATTATGCGACCACGGCGAGTTTTTGTAAATTCTAAGAGTGGATAACTAAATGCGCAGCCATAAAAGTCCGCCCATTTTACTTTCGGTGCAATAAAGATTAAATGATGTTTTTAAAGTTTAAGCACTAAGTGTGTTATATCATAGTTTTATGATGAAGAAGTCGTTTCCAAAATGTTCTTAAAAAGAAAACTTTCAGAAATTTTGATGGTTGTAACGACTGTGTTATGTTATGTCTAGTCGCAAACTTTAGGTAAACATAGACCAATTACTTATTCCAAATAACATTAATTTTGTATGTACTTAGGTGATGTCCCGGAAAAAAATATAGTCTAAGGAAGTCTCCGATTCTTGTCTCTGTTCTTCGAAGTTTAGGCTAATAAGCACTACCTATTCCTATCACTGATTATGATATAAGTGCGGTAAGTTGAAAATTACAGCCGAGGCGATATTGCTAGTTCGAGCCGTAGGCGAGGGCTATAATAAAGCAGAGGCTGTAATTATCAAAGCGCACGTATGTCATACGACGTTTTATAACATATTTGCGAGGAAATAAATAAAACTCGGACTTTCTTAAACGAATAAATCTTTTACTTGTTCACAAATGAACGATGCCCGCGCATCAGCGCTTTTTTTAAAGGCAAAGACACAAAACAGCCAGTATTACTGATAAAGTAAAATAATATTTTTGTGTTTTTGTTACAGATGAATGGTTGTAATTTATTGTCAAAAATAATTTAATTAAATAATTAAATGTTTACTTATTATATTTCATCTCCCACAGTTAATTTTATTCATAAAATGTTGACCACTTTTCTGACATAAAAACTCTTTGCTAAGATTTAAAAAAGTACCGTTCCTTTTTGACGGAGCATCTTGATAAACCGTGCGTTGTACATTACATTACTGCACAAGTACGTAATGAGATACATTACGATATTGAAATGGGTGAAATAAGAGACCCTTTACGAGCAAATGTGTTTTAAATAAATAAATATCGCTGGACATTACACACAGCGCCATCTAGTGCCACACTAAGCAACGAGGCTTGTGTCGTGGACACCAGATAGTTGATATACTACATAGATATTTTTTCTTTGTAAATACATACTTATTTATACATATAAACAATAATAATATAATTATTATACATATCACGGCAGGGAAAGCTTAGAGGAACACTCTGCCCATATATTGGCGCCATCCGCCGCACATCCGCCTTTGTCTTTCAGTCTCTACTTCTCTAGCCATCACATGTCATCGCCGTGCGACACCTACAATTCTTCATTGTTGGTAGATAGGTAGGTGGGTATTTGAAATCACACACAGCACTTGACTCAAATTCCAAACGTTTATTTCTATGAAACCATTTAGGTACAGAGACTGATTAACTTTTAACGTTCACTTCATTAAACACTTTTATTTACATAGTATTTTAATTGTTTTTGCTAATCGTAGGATAACGTGAGTGGGCGGAAGTCCTCCACACCACGCAGTACAGTTTATTAATTACATAAGTTCATTAAAACTTACAAACTACTAGAATAACTCACAATAAATCATTTTAATAATTAAACAATACCAATATTCACAAATGCAAAGGTTTTATCTAGTTAAAGCTAATTAGTTGCTTCATTACTTTTTACGACAATATTCTATCTTGCTTAAAACCATTTCCGGCAAATCAAAGGATTTAATGCAAAGAACACCTGAAGTCTTTCAATAATAAATTGTTCTGTAAAATAATCTTGTTACTTTTTAGTTTGTAATTTAGTTACAGAAACTGATTTACTTGTACTTTCAAATTATAAATTGAACTATTGATCAAATCGGCGCCATCTTCCACCTTAGTGTGAAGTGTTGCCTCATAAACAAATCTTTAGTGTCAAATGAATAAAATACTTGCTTAACTTAATTTTAACTATAGATTTAGCTAAAGACTTTTGTTTAATAAATTACTATTTGAAACCACGAACTACCTATCTAAGTACTAGTTACGCCAATAGATGGCGCTTAGCTCATTTGTCAATTGATGTAATAACTGTACCACGAAGCAAAGATGGCAGGTTCATCAATATTAACATGGAATAGAATTATGAGTGTTAATAATTAGATTAAATCTTAGCAGATAGAGCCTCTTGCGGCGACATACATATTTTGTTGGGTGGGTCTAGTAGAATAGAACCAACCCATTACACTCACGGGTGTCGTATAAGGCGACTAATGTCTGAGGCAGAACACCTTGCGCCTCCGTAGACCAGAGAATGGGCAGCAGCGTTTTCTGTTAGTCTTTCATCACTGCGATCTCCAATCCGCCTGCCAAGCGTGGAGATTACGGCAAATTCCTCTCATCATGGGAGAGGCTTATGTCCAGCAGTGGACGTTATGGGCTGTTGTTGTTGTTTTGTTGGGTAGTTTGCTCTGCTTTATACTTCTAGCTCAAATTAAAATTAAAATAAGTACAAGTAGTACTAGTAGTAGTGTAGTAGTGGTAGTGTAGTTATAGTAAAGTGGTATAAGTGTTGGTATGTAACTAGTACCTATCTGTCTTTTGTAATTTTGTCGTTTAGAAAGTGCTGGTGCCCTGAATACAGTATATATTAAAAATCGACCAATGTCTATCTCCATTTTATTATGGACACGTAATACAAGCCTGTGCGGTGAATATTTGACCAGCAGCGCACAATAGTTCGTTGCAGTTATTTTTCGAACAATTACCGGTACGCTAGTTTGCTGACGGCCTGAATTGAATATATTATGTATTCTGTACATATGTACCTACGTAGCTTACACAATTAGACCGGCTTGTATGCATTCATTCTAACGATACATTATTAATGATGTTATTCTATCTCTGACAACTTCAAAGCATTATAAAATAAATGGACTGATGTTATACTTTAATAATAACAGTAGGGCGTCATTGAGACTTCGCTCTCAAATATTATAGATCTCAGTCAAATTAAGATAAAATATGTGTGGATATACTCCTCAGCATTTTAAGAAATACAGGGTGTAAACAGACTCATTACGAAGCATTCTGTACATATGTATGTATGTGTGTGTGTGTTCTGTGTATATATTTGTACGCCTGTGGGCAAAACATACAGGATCTACTTATTTCTAACACCACTATTGTAATTTGACCTATGTTTACAAATAAAGCATTCTGATTCTGATCATAATAAGTAACTTTATGCAAAAAATATTGCTAGGAAACATTTTTTTGGGGTGAAGAATCACGTTTTACGGTAAAACTCAATGTACCGCATTTAAAACATTGCTGGTGGGATGGATTGAATAGTACGGGGGTCGAGAAAAATCTTACATTAAAAACATGTATTAAAAAAAAAAACTTGTGGAAAAGTTGCAACTTTGACCCCCAATATCTCTGTGACACCATACCTGGGAACCTTCTAGTTGAAGGTTCCCAGGTATGGTGTAGAACAAAGAAATGATCGCAATGACGAGGAGAACAAGTGCCTTTCGGCTTCGTTAAGAGGTGTTTTACACCCTTTATTAACATACCTGCCATTCTTTTCTTACCAGCTCGCTATAAGCGTTGTCGATGAAGACAAATAAAAATAGTGTACCTATTTTGTCAACACGTATTTATTAGGTACTGCTATATAAGCAAAACTTAAGGTGAATGCTCCAGAGTAGCCCGCGAGATTCAAATTTTCTTACGTTTTTTGCAATTTGCAGGCCAGTGCTAGGTTGTATGTTGATCAAAATATTAGTCACGGCTGTAAGACGTACGTAGTTACAGCTAGAATTATAATCATCAAAATCCAAATCCAATACAACCCTCCAAGTTCATAAAGATGGAAAAAATACTCTTACAAGGTCAAAGTCATTCCTGCACGTTTATGAACTTAGAGGGTTGTATTGGTAGAACGTACCTTAAACACAATTAAACAAATACCCTTAGCTTTACCCCCTCAAACAAATAAAATCATTGCCCACCCCATTGATCTCCCCAAGCTATTCTGGTCATGATCACAGCGGGTCCACATCTAATATTAGCGCAGTATTCAAACGCGGTCATTGCCTCTACAAACAAACTGGCCTGAGACGCTCGATATCAATTGAGAGAAGTCGGCAAACAATATAAATAATTGATAGGGCTACAGTGAATGAGCCGCTCTGGAGGGTTACAGAAACGGCTATATCAGAAGCTGTCTGCAGATATCGATAGTTATTGGAATAGAGAATATGCATGAAATACAAAACACTTTTTATTTATTAAAAATTCCTTGTATTGACCCTTAAAAACATTGTGGTACACTTGTTTAAGTTGCTAATACATCACTTATTTTACAATTTACTGTTTTATGTAGCATGTTTTTGGTGAAACGGAACGCACTCTCAAAACGCGTCGTCCTTGATAACGCCGGTAGTGACGTCAAAGTCTGTGTCAAAAAAATACTTTTATTTGAAAAGTGCTTGAAGTTTTACTAAGATTTTATTATAATAATATTGTTATTGCAATTTTCACATGACTAGAGCACATATATTTAGTAAAATTATTATATTAAGGGCAAAAAATTTTATAGATTGAATTTTATAAAATTTTATAATTTGACAGATTGTGGTAAATGACGTCGCATCATGGCCGCGACAGCTACGAACGTTTGAACTGTCGTAGAAAATTGCAGGAGTTTAAATTTATTTTTAAGCGACAAGCAGTAGTTGAACTTAAATTTTCTTGAGTTGATAGTACTGTATTTTATTGATTAAAGCGATGAAAAAAAAATGTTTTTGTTGTTTTTTTTTTTATTATTATTATTTTATTTTATGATTATTCCTATTAGCTATTTGTTAGCTGTTGTCCTCAACCGTAAAATATGTTTATTTCCAGGGCCCAGGTTCCCAGATCTGACAGTCAGACAAACAAAGTTACCTTTGCAATTATAATACTAGTTTGGATTTCAAATAGATCTTGTAGCATACGTTTTTATAAGTTTCTTAAAGAAAGAAAGAGTTTCCCTTAGTTAAAAAAACATCCACGCCGTTCAGGAGTGTCAAGGCTTAGTCGATTTCAGTCGTAGATAACATACATACATAACATCACACACGTTACCCCGTAGGGTTAAGCAGAGGCAATGATACACCTCCGCTTAATCGCCAGTTATATTTAATAGAAGTGATATTTTGAGAAGTGATATTTTGAGAAGTGATATTTTGAGAAGTGATATTTTGAGAAGTGATATTTTGAGAAGTGATGTTTTGAGAAGTGATATTTTGAGAAGTGATATTTTGAGAAGTGATATTTTGCTTTGTGCACATTCTGCGTCAAGCCCCTCTCAACTAGATGTGTGTTTGTTAAAGTCATGGGT
This sequence comes from Xestia xanthographa, assembly GCA_905147715.2. Lineage (NCBI taxonomy): Eukaryota > Metazoa > Arthropoda > Insecta > Lepidoptera > Noctuidae > Xestia > Xestia xanthographa. The sequence goes on along the minus strand of LR990660.1, from coordinate 4,486,542 downwards.
TAAGGTGAAGACTTACCATTTCCCATTGGCTACAGACTCTTCCTAACAAATCGTTTTCAAATATATTTCCACTCTAAATATCTTTTAATAACCACAGAAAATCGCTCATCCCACGCTAAAATAACCTTCGTTTTAATCACAACGTTTCTTACGCCAAATGCGTTAATCCCAAAGTAAATTGTAACTGTTTTGAAACTCTGGGGCAACCGTCTCAATAAGCGAGGATTCACATTCAAAGAATTTGCATTGTAAAAAGTATTATAAACTTTTTTTTGAGATTTTATTTTAAGAATTCAATTTGAGGCGACGATGATCCAGCTTAGAGTAGACTGAGATGCTAACTTTATTTAATTTAGAATACTGAGTATAAATTATATTTTTCTTTAGTACTTAACTGTTACGTATAAAAAAAACTTATGAAATATTTAAGACAATTATATCAATTTAAAAGAGATAAACTTCTTTTCTTTAAATTGTCAGACTATTTGTTAGACTGTTAATTATAATTAGATGTTTAACTAAATTTAAAGCATTTATTATTCCTAAGTGAACCTTTGTAAACATCATTATCTGCCTAGCCTTTTCCCAACTATGCTGGGGTCGGCTTCCAGTCTAACCGGATGCAGCTGAATACCAGTATTTTATATGGAGCGACCGCCTATCTGACCTCCATAACCCAGTTATTATGTGAAGCTTTTGTAAATAGAGAAAATAAAGATATTGTATTGTATTGTATTAGTCTTCAATTCTCAAAACACACTTCACGAACGAAACGACACACTTCACGAATGCGAAAGGTTCTTGTCGTTTCCCTCATTGCGATATGTTTTTTTTGTTCTAGGCCATACCTGGGAAATTTCTAGTCACGGAAATATTGAAGGTCATATTTCCAACTTTCTCACATGCTTTATTTTTAAATACATGATTCAAATGTTTTTACTTTACTTTGAATATACCACCATGACCTCTGTACCAATGCATCCATCAGCACATTCTTGAGTGCGCTATATTGAGCATCCATCAGCACAATGTTTTGAGTGCGCTAAATTGAGCGCTAACATAAACCGTAATTTTTCACATAAAAATAGTCGTTTTCCAGCAATAATTTTGGCGTAGACTTACTTAGTTTTATGTACAGAATGCTTGGACGACTTCGTCTATACGAAGTCGTCCAAGCATTCTGTACATACATACACATTGTTATACATTGTTACACACACACACATTGTTATTTGTTGTACATTGTGTAGCGGACTCTATAGTCCGCTTACGTCTTGTATTATAAATATCAAAGCACGCAACAAGTTAAAATATTGGGCTATCCAGGTTGATGCAAAACAGAAAAAAACGAATAATACCTCGGTATCATCAACATCTTTATTATAAAGCATACTTTCATAAACTTAAAAAATCCCACAATTTACACAAAGCTCCTATCACACTAATTTCAATTAGTTTTTCACTCTATACACAAAAGGATATTCATATTTCAGCTCTAGACAAAATCCCTAGACGCCGAGCGACGCCAAGTTAAATAATTTGACTAATTTCAACACAAATACTAAGTTATTAATATTAAAATATGAGTACATTGGTGGCTTGTTGATTTTGTCTTAAAATTTCAGATGTCTACACGTGTTAGGCTCTGTTCTGCACCCTTCTGCCCCTCTGCACCCCTGGGAGACGCGATTTGTGTCAGGCGAGACGCATCATTTGTTTTTTTCTTTTTATGTTATTATTAGGAAACTCGCGTCGCGATTACTCACTGCTTTAAACAACTTTTTTCATGAAGTTCCTCCACAGTCGGTGTCGCAAGACGTTTGTAGGTCGTGGCTAAGCATTTATACACTTCAATACTGCCCGAATAATGGCAATACTATAAGTATTGCCATTATTCGGGCTTCAATGCAAATTTTTAGCTGCTTTCGAGAATTCCATGGCGCTAAGTTATCCGCGATATTCAATTATTCTTACGTTATTCTTCTACTACTTTTAAATACAAATGTGTAAAAACCCCAATACTGCGTTGCCAGACCGAGAATCGTACCTGATTCTTCACAATTGGCAGTCACGCTTGCGAATCAAGGTCAATGGGGTTACCTTCCAGTAACTACATCGACGGTCGATGGAACGTATGCAGCATATCGACAACGTTCCATCGAAGGGTTAATGCCTCAACAGTACACCAAATGGATAGTACGCTGTATCGACAGTATACAATATCGATAATACGATGTATCGACAGTACACCATCGATGGTACGCTGCACCGACCCAAACCAGATTTAAATAAAAGCATAAATGGTGGTACAATAGAGAACGAGATTTCCCATTAGTACCACCGGTGGTACAGTTTGGTAGTACTAGTGGGAACAAAGCGATCATGGTTCCTGTATGGTTCCAGATTTATCTTAAGGCTGGATACGGGAAATAGGGCAGGGGGAACTACCTGAACCATTGCAGCTACTCAAAAATGGTCTTAGGCGACTATCCAAAATTTTTCGTGAAATTTTGATCCCCATTAAGCCTATAACTTAAAAAGAGCTTCAGTCTTAAGATCGTAAGTTCTTCTTCGTGAGCGCAGGGCGTTGGCGGTGAGGAGCAATATGCTCGCCCGTAGGTTTGCTCGCTGACGCCAAAGTTAGTTTATTTAAGGCGTTCTGTCAGTCCTTCTACACGAGCGGCCTGTGGGTGTCATATACGAGCCGAGCCTACAACGTCCTGCGCGTACAATACAACAACGCTTTCAGGATGCTGTTGCGGTTGCCGCGACGTTGCAGTGCATCAGGAATGTTTGCTGCAGCTCATACGGATGGCTTTCACGCTATCATGCGTAAGAAAGCGGCTTCCTTACTGCAAAGCTTGCGTAGCACTGGGAACAGCATCCTAAAAATGATTGTTGGCAGAGTGGAATGCCCCATCCAAAGACATTGGGTCAAAATAAGTATAGGTTTATGTTAAATTGAATTAAGGACTACTAATAACACTAACATAGCATATAAGCACAATCTGTTACTAACCACTAACAACGTATGGACTGTTATAGGTCTGAAATAAAGATCTATTTTTTTTTTTTAAACTATCTTTTAATGTTCTTTAAAAATGCAAAGGCATTCGCTAAAGCAGTTTCTATTCAAATACCGAATGGCCAACTTATATCTTTTAACCAAATCCCTGAGGACTTTGAATTCTATTTAATTTGGGTGATCCGTAAGTATTAAACTAGTGGTGTAATAAAATAACCGGTCGGGTCCTTGTGGGCCGGAATGGGCCGCAATCCGGGCCGCAAGTTGTGCTCTTCAGATAAATTTTCGCACCGCATTACCGTGGGTGATAAAAATACCGTGCCGTGGGACCGATACCTATCCTTTGCTTCATAGATTAGCTTTAGAGTTCAGAGGCTGGGAAACTTAATTATAATTATAAACAAACGGGAACTCAAAACAAATATTAAACTTGGTCAATATCGCGTTTTCTGTGTTAATGATAGGTAATGTTAGTGTTGTGTTTCAGTTTAAAAACTTTTTTTTTTTTTGTTTTATGTTTTTTACAGGGTGTAAATAGACTCTTAACGAAGCTGAAATGCACTTGTTTTCCTCGTCATTGCAATAATTTTTTTGTTCCAGACCATACCTGGGAACCTTCTAGTTACGGAGCTTTTGGGGGTCAAAGTTCCAGCTTTTTCATAAGGGTTTAAATACAAATTTTTAAATGTTATAATTTTACGTTAAATACCTCCATGACCCGTTTACTACTCAACATCAACTCATACATCAGCACAATGTGTAGAATACGTTACATTGAGATATACCATAAAATTAGATATTTCACCCCTAAAAAGTTTGATATACAGTATGCTTGGTTGACGGCTTCGTGAAAAGTCTATTTACACCATGTGTAATTATTTGGGTACCCACTATTTTCATTCTGTTCGAGTTTTCAGCCCAAAAATCGGTTTTTGTAATAAACAAATGCCTCATTAAAAACGTATTCTAGAAGTAATGAAACTAATTGTAACGTATCATCAATTACACAAATTGATAGCGAAGTAAAACTTAAGTGACGTTGAGTGATGACCATTAAGTTTTAAAGATAATGGATGATGCGGTCAGCTCATTCTATTTTAAACATGGCTGCGGTGAAAAAAACGGTATTACATTACACTTTCGAAGTATAGGGTTAAAATTTACTGCTGTGGGCTATCCCTGAGAAGCTTCGATAAAGTCAAAATGTTTTTTTTTAATTTTTATTATTCAATGAAAAAGGACTTGGAAGATTTTTGTATGCAGCCCAAAAAAAAAAAAAATTACCGTTTTCAATTTTCAAAGTTGCGGCCACTCAACATCTATAAAGGGTGCAAAAACCTCTTAACGAAGCCAAAAGGCACTGTCTTGTTCTCCCCATCATTGCGATATTTTTTTTTCAATACACTTCCTCGAAAACTGGTCCTTAACGCACTACGATTAGGTACAACATGGCATGTATTTCAAACGCGTGCGATTTTTTCCACTTTCCCGCACGTGTGCGGGAATGAAAATTGCCACAGATAACTATACCTATACTTAGTCCAAATTGGCTCAATGCCTATAGTCTGAGGTGACTGTTTTTTTTTTTTGCAAAGCACTACGCGTCTTTACGGCATAAATATTTTTTGAATATTCAAATTGTGTTAATAAATAGAATATCATAGATAAACGTGATTATTTAAAACTAATAGTTACTTTTATACACAAATTAACGTTTATTTGTGTTCTGAATTCAAAAATATAAAATAAATCTATTTTTTATATTAGGCTGTTTAACGGCTTCATACCATTGCCTCTCTTTCAACCTGGCGAGACCAAAGCGCGAAAAAAAAAAGAAAATTTAAATCATAGTTTCATAGTTCGTGACAAAAATAATATTCGTTATTTTATTTTATTTCTTCAAAAGTGTATTGAAAAACGTCGTTTGATACACGTGGACATTTGTTATTGCAATTCTCGGCTCAAAAACACCCTCACCTACGGCTCGAGTGTTATAATTCCACCTCGATTGCAATAACAAACTTTCTCCACTTGTATCAAAATGTACTATTGTTCTACACCATACCTGGGAACCTTCTAGTTACGGAGATATTGGGGGTCAAAGTTACAACTTTTTGACAAGTTTTTTTTAAATAAGTACAAGTTTTAATGTCAGATTTTATTTTAAACACCTCCACGACCCCCGTACTATTCAATCCATCCATCAGCACAATGTTTTAAGTGCGTTACATTGAGTTCTACAACAAAACATGATTTTTCACCCCAAAAAAAAGTAGTTTCCCAGTAATAATTTTTGCATAAAGTTAATTAGTTTGATGTACAGAATGCTTGGTTGACGGCTTCGTGATGAGGTTGTCACCCTGTATTAATCGATAGTTGATATTAATACAAACAAGTTTTGTATGTCACAAAATGTTCTAAAGTGTTACGTTTCTGAACTATCAAATTTAAAGTCCACTCACTGATGGCATCTTCAGCACAACTTTGATTTTAAAATAACCTAGAACACCCATATTCTCTGTTCTCCAACTAACCTATCTGCATAGTCAATTCAATATAAATATTTACGGTACGGTAACCGTTTTATAGGTGCAATAAAATAATTCTGTACCGCACTAAATTGGAGAGGAATTACCCTTTTTCGCGGGATGCCGTGGGATTTGGTACCGGGACTATTGGTGCTAGAGAAGATACCTCTGCCTACCTTGGTTTATAGTTACTTGTTGGGTTGAGGGTGATAGATTGTCCCTAGTGTGTCTTTGTAGCTGATGAAGAGAAATATCTTGTGCCGAAAGTTGTTGATAAAAACAAATGACGGTGCAAAAGCAAGTTCTTTTTGGCTTTTCTTTACAAATCCATACGAGAGTAACTTTTGCATTCATCATCATCATCATTTCAGCCGCAAGACGTCACCTGCTGGACATGGGCCTCCCCCAAAGGGGGGTTTTTGCCATAATCGCCACGCTTGGCATGCGGGTTGGCGATCGCAGTACGGTTGTTACAAAAGCACAGAGAACGCTGCCCATTCTCTGGTGACTTTTGCATTTACAATATTAAAATAAAAAAATAAAAATAATATATATATAAATAACAATTTCTAATCTGATAGAACCAGCCGTGGAAGTGGCGAAGATTTGCGGTAATAAGATATAATGTCGTGCCAGCGACATGAAGAAAAAGCGTTTTATTGACAAAATTATATTAGGCAGTTCGGAAAACACCGGTTCTTGGTTATTATAATAGTATGGAAGATTTTCACGCCTAAACCAATGAACTGAGAGTTATGTTTGATAAAGAGGCAGGACCTGAAAAAGACAACACTCTGCTGATATCCTGGGGATATGAATAGTCAAAAACCGGCCAAGTGCGAGTCGGACTCGCGCACGAAGGGTTCCGTACCATTATCTATACGTTAGACAAAACGGCAAAAAAATCACGTTTGTTGTATGGGAGCCCCCCTTAAATATTAATTTTATTCTGTTTTTAGTATTTGTTGTTATAGCGGCAACAGAAATACATCATCTGTGAAAATTTCGACTGTCTAGCTGTCACGGTTCATGGCTGACAGACAGACAGCGAAGTCATAGTAATAGGGTTCCGTTTTTACCCTTTGGGTACGGAACCCTAAAAATTGTGAAATTTTAAAAACACGCAGATAAATTCGCGGGCAACACCTAGTATCGTCATCAAGTTAGTTAAATACGCAAAAAATAGCTTTAAGTGAAAAGCTTTCTAAGATAGCTCGTTAAGTTGTCTTTAAATTATGTAGAGAGACCGTATGCAACAGAATTTACGCTTGTAATATTAATATTCCACAAAAACCTTCGCACCTCTTTAATAAAGATTCAATTTGGTACAAAGTTTCTCTCAAGTCGGTGTGCATATAAGCTCTAGAGCCCTCTGGTTGTGCTTACCCCTCGGGCGACAGACACGTGAAGATTAGGTCTTAGTCGCGAGACAAAGACTTATTACACTTTAAACTTAGTCGTAAAATATGTAAGATACAAGTTTGAAATATATTGCGCTTAAGAAAAATGGTTTCAAAGGATTTATAATGAGTTTGTCATTTAGGCTTGCTTTGATACTTAGTTGTTGAATATATTTTTTAGATAAGAAGAATTTTAAAAGTTATTTGCTACATATTATACTTTGTAACTGAAATTTATTGTTATAAGTACATTAAACTTAAGAATTTCGCCGCGCAAAAAGTGTTGACACCATTACGTAGTGCAGCATGTTTTTTTTTTGGCGTAAGTGCATGGTCAAAACCAACGCCGCCATTTTGATTTTTTAAACGAACAGACAACAGTTGCTCTATATACAATTAATGTCAGTATGAGTAAGCTAGACATACATCACTACTTATTTATTATAAAACAAAGTCGCCCGCCGCGACAACCTTACCTTACCTTAAGGACAGCCTTAAATATGCTTAGATCTTTAAAACTACGCAACGGATTTTGATGAGCTTTATTTTAATAGATAGTGATTCAAGATTAGTCATACACGCACACAAGTTGCGAGTACTATGCTCCTGACCTTCTGAAGAACCGCACCAATAAGGTCAGTGAGTGTCCTTCAGAGAATGAGCAAGACAAAACCAATTGAATGCAATAGGGAATATGCATAAGTTTTCTTTTTTTTATTTCGATACGGAATGTTAAAGTACTATAAAAATAATGACAAAAAACTAAAACAAGACATAAATCGGCCAAGGAACACAAAAGTTATAACCATTTAAAATTTTGTTTCTATCTCTTTCAAGATAAACGGAATTTAGTATGGATTTTGTACGTCGATGCAGCGAATGACGTCATTCGCTATATCGGATCTCTCATGTTCAGCAGTTTCAAATGCTTATAAATTAGTATTTTATATATAAATTAAAAAATCATTTCATTTTGCTATTTCTGATGTTAAAACGCTTTGTTTAGAGTGATAAAAAAAGATCATGCATATACCCTATTGTCAAATAAAATGAATTGAATGCAAATGTCAGTAAGAGGAGCTCGTGGCTAAATAATAACAGCTGCTCGGGTCGATCTTTAGGTTAGGCCGTGCTTGCCTAGGTTGGTCTGTGGATAGGTGACCACCCTTACATACTGAGTTTCCTCCGTGCCTCGGAAAGCACGTTAAGCTGTTGGTCCCGGCTGCCATTTGTAGATCTTTGACAGTCGTTACAGGTAGTCAGTGGCCCAAAAAGTCTGACAACCAGTCTTATCAAATGGTATCACATTATCCAGTACTAAATGGGTTGTGGAGGTCAGATAGGCAGCCCCATATAAAATACTGGTATTCAGCTGCATCCGGTTAGACTGGAAGCCGACCCCAACATAGTTGGGAAAAGGCTAGGCAGATGATGTCAAATAAAATGAAACGCAATTATTTTTAACATAGCGCGCGGCGGAGGAAATAAAACAATTTTAAAACTGAAACTGCTGGAAAAACCAGTATCAATTTGCTGGTCCTTGGAACCAAACGAAACTTGGCTGAAAGTTTACAACCTCTGAAAAACTTAACGATGAAAATCTTAATAGCTACTACAAATTATCCGGCGCTGTCTTTACCAGAAACTTAGCTACAATTAATTGCCTACTATAAAACCTTTTAATTAATTGCCTTCCCCAATTTAATTTGTTGTTTCCATCGTAAAAACGGGGATTACCTAAACTTAAGTTAAATATTTAGTTACCTAATTAGATTTTATGTTAGTCAGTGTATAATAACAGTAATTGGTTAGTGGGTACCTATTTAATTAATGGAACGGTTCGCAAATTTTATTAGCGTCGGTAAAGTTCTTTATTAAGAGCCTGTATTTGCTGTTTTGGTGATATTGGGCGATCTAGATCTCGGTATTTATAAGACCTAAGAGTTCGCTATTTGGACACCATTAAACTTGGACTTATAATCATTAAATCTGTTGAAGCGAAAACACGATTGGATAAAAAAATCACGATAGAAAAAAAAGACAAAAAAAAACTCGTTTTGCACTTATTTTGTGTTGGATCTCTGAAACCCTACGGAAGTTAATGATGATTTTTAGCCTAATAGATAGGTAACAATATTATCTAACATCGTGTTGACTTAATTTTTTATTTAGACAAAAAATTGATTTTATAAAGAATAAAAACCACTCATTTCGCACTATTCGGCCGCAGTGACTGACGTAACAACCGCTTTGTAGTGCAAGCTGATTAGAACGTTATTTTAACAGTATTACAGACGAAGTTTGAACCACCACAAATAGAGTTGCTAATCTGAGGTAGTATAGGCTCTTAAATAGTAGAATTTATCTTGTAACTCCAATGTTTTCTGGTTATTGTCATAGAATTTAGTTGTGTATAAAGAAATGATGTATGGACTATGTGAAGGCTGTTATAGGTAGGAAAAAGTGACTGCTGAGATGACGAGTAAGGCCCAGCGCACATCGCTGGAGCCGCATTTGAAGACAACAATTGAATATAAACCTTAACTACCTTGATATACGGTCAATATAAGAATAAATTCGCACGCGGTACTCGGAGCGCCCTCAAGCTACTACAAGAGCATGCGCGCGACCGTATATCAAGGTAGTTAAGATTTATATTAAACTGTTGTCTTCAAATGCGCTCCGATGTGCCTCCAGCGGTGTGCGCTAGGCCTAAAAGAGAATTATGGAAGAAGAATGGAGAAGAATGCTGTACCGACCCCAAATAAATTAGAATAAGGAAAGGAAAACGATGATGATGAAGATTTGAAGATACTGTCTCTGTGAGTTAAGGCAAATAGCAATCACTTCAAAAGCGTTTTGTGCTTCAACAACGACTACAAACAATATTAGCGCGTGTGTTTCATTTAGTTCCCTTCAAAATGGTTGAGTTGAATGGTGCTGATCCATGCGTCATGATCGTGAACGGGCGCTGTCAGTTGTGACTGGTCATCTCTTAGTTGCCATGGCTTATTTGAATGAATTATTTTGGTTTTTGAATTGCATTTTTTTGTTTTGTTTTTACTGTGGATACTTTTAACGTGCACACCTTGCTACATTGTTCTCACATAATATATCATCTCAACATGAATGATGTAACCAAGATTTTGTAACATTATTCTGATTTAAAAAAATAAAACCGACTTCAAAAAAAACAACAAACAAAAAAAACACAAAAAGAAAAGGACAAAAAAATACACTAAAATAAAAACAAAAAAAAAACACTAAAACAAAACCACAAAAAAGTGAAAAATAACTTTAGCTTCAGAAGCCGGTGAGAAAAACACCAAATCAATCAAAGGTCAAGCTTCAGAAGTCGGTGACCTTGTTTAATTGATTTAGTGTTTTTGTCACCGACTTCTGAAACTTGACCTTTGATTGATTTGGTGTTTTTCTCACCGGCTTCTGAAGCTAAAGTTATTTTTCACTTTTTTGTGGTTTTGTTTTAGTGTTTTTTTTTTGTTTTTATTTTAGTGTATTTTTTTGTCCTTTTCTTTTTGTGTTTTTTTTGTTTGTTGTTTTTTTTAAAGTCGGTTTTATTTTTGGCAAAAAAGTTTTATTTTATTTTTCCATTTCTAGTTGTAATATCCTATACTTACAAATATTTGCTATGCATTCATTGTACATGGTTAACAATACATGTCATGGTAATAGGCTTATCCCCAATAAATGGAACATAACATGCCATAACTGTCGAAATCTGGGTGTACTGTACACATCTATGTACCCCTCAGAGCAAACAGGTGTAATGTTACGTCATGATGTTGTTTAAACAATGAACATCCAACCGATTGGAGCTATCACAACAGATTTGCCGTCTATTTTTGAAGAGTTCCATTGTATATCTCCGAAGATCAGCATCAGATCTTCACCAAATTAAAAAGGGGACCACCTCAAAAGTATACTCTTTCAAGTAAAAAAAGAATTTTGAAAATCAGTCCACAAATGGGAGAGAAATCAGGTAACATACAAAAAAAAAAAAAAAAATACATACACACGAACATATAACCTCCGCCTTTTTTGAAGTCGGTTAAAAAGTGTCCATGGAGTTTCTTGCCCGTTCTTCTCCATAGAGATCTACGCTAGGGAATGGGAAACTACAGTACTTTCACAGTTGTTATGTCTTCTGACTGGGACTGTAGCTACATTTAATTTTCATCTTTGTTTCGAAAATTCAAAAGTGCCTGTAACTGGCCTACTTGAAATAAATGCTTTGATTTTGATTAACTTTTCAGTGCCCTAGGTCAATAATTCTTTTACTTTTTTTACCTTTCTAATGTTATCACATAAACAAGTCGTAAACGGGCCCTACGATGATGACAAAGCATTCTGTACATCAAAAGTTACCCTACGCAAAAAATATTGATGGTACACGACTTTTTCTAAGTGAACAATCACATATAATTATGGTGGCACTCAATAAAGCGCACTGAAAACATTGTGCTGATTGCATGCTGTGTGCATTGTATAGTCATGGAGGTATTCAAAGTACAGTTCTAATATCTAAATCTTGTTTAAAAAAAAAACTTATATGTGAAAGAGATTCATTTGGAATACAACAGACAAGCAACACGCAAGTTGGATTCTTCAGTTTATGGTCTTATATAAAACATTAAGAGCCATTTCACGTTTTCGCGCAAATTTCTAAGACTTTAGTCGCCTAAATTACCATCTTAGAGAACACCCTGGCATTTTTAATACATGTTAAAAATAGATCAGTTTTTCTTATTGACACTTAATGTAACACATTTACAAATACTTATTTTTTTAGTATGTAGTGATTAATCTCCCACAACTAGTTTACTAAAAAATCTTCGCAGAGTCAATTTCAGACTCCTAATACTATCATAAATATTTTTAAATTTCACTCATATAAATGCACAAAGCATCAGACATATACTTTTGTCGACAAATAATGTACTAGAATATCGATAATTAATAACATTAATTAGTAAAAAAATAAAGTCTTAGGTCAATTTTTACCCGACTGCGCGACGCAAAGGAGGGTAACGTGTTTACGTTTTATACTGCTATTTTGTCGTGATTTTTTGGTTTGAATAAAGCGTAATTACATTTTTTTTAAATGTAAAAATAAACTATGTTCTTTTACTAAACTAATTCCAAAGTTTTATTAAAATCAATTCATTTAATCAGATACAAAATAATTTTTAACATCACTCTAAATTAGAATAAATTACGACGCATAAGCGAGCACCGATTAGTACGGCCCGAGCGCCCATCGACGAAGGACCTGTGCCATTTTTTTCCGCGTCCCGATTTTCGAGTCGTGTCTATCGTAAACGCATTGTTATACTACGACTACAACATTTTGATTCTCTTTGTATTTTTTTTTCATTAGGTTAGAATTTCGTTTATTATCAAGTAAAGTATTATTTTAGTAATTTGTAAATGAATAGTTATATTTCTGTTTTATCAGTTTTAGCAATGGGGCGTAAGGGTTGTATTATCATTGTGTCAATATAAGGAAATAATAAAAAAAAAAAAAAACAGAAGCGAGGTGGATATTATTTTTATTTGCAATTCATATACATAGTTATCGATCACGTAAGGTGAAAGCGCAAGGGTAGCCCGCGAAATTCAAATTTTCAAAAGACTATTTCATTGATGATTTGATTATAACTCCGCAAATCCATTATTTGCTACGATCGCGAATCATATTTGTTCAACATACAACCTGACACTGACATATTAATTTTCTTTTCTTAACATATAATTATATCGACATGGAATATAGAACCGTAATTACAATTTGAAGGGTTTGAAAACACTTAACACTCCTTTAAAAATATTTGGGGTCCGAAATTTGATAGCTCTTTTGTTTTCATTTTAGAATGAGAAATCGCGTGAATCGAGTAGAGGAGGATAGTACTTTTAGAAGAGACGCCGTGCAGGGTCCTAGTGGAAAGACTGATTCAATAAAATTCGCTCACGTCAGCGCGTATTCTTTTGGCATTATCAGGGAACATTACATGAGAACGTGAAGTCGTAGTATATTCCTGACATCTTCTACAAAACAACATACTAATAAACTGACTTACTGTTAATTTTAATTAAAACTTGTTAGTAAGTACTTCTTTTTTTAAATACCTACTAAAGGAACTCGGTAGTAAATTTTTGAGAGGAATCAATTTAGATGGCCATCGACACGGAAGAAGTTTATGAACAAAGCAAATAGATGCAATTCATGATATATCATAGATACACACACCTACACAGAGTAGGTATCCTTAAAAAAAATCTTTCAACTCTGAGAGCATAATCAGTCGATCAAAAGTAAGAATATGAAAAAACCTCGTTACTGAAAAATACTGTTAACGCTTGAATTTAATGTATTTAGTAGTTAAGGAACCAGAAAGAGTATGCGCTTCGAAATCAAGATTATCATGTTTATCAACCTACCTACCTACTAAATATCTAGTTTTAAAAAATGACGTGTAAAAGTGTTTGTAAAAACCAACTTGCAAAATAAACATCATTTATCATTTATAATAAAAAGTATAATAATATAGTATATTATGATGCAAGTAAGTTGCAAGTAAGAGGCTGTGAGTTGCAGCCCGAGCCGCAGGCGAGGGCGTAAATCAGCCGAATGTCTAGTGAGCAAGTTGCTCACGAGTTTCATACGCACTTTTTCAACACACTTGCGAGGAAAAAACAAACATGCAGCAACAAATGCGATACAAACAAAATATAAAAATTACGGGAAATGGCGCGCAAGTTTTTTTTTTGCACTCGCCAAATGTAAGGTGATACTTAAAGCCATAAAGCCTACTTCGAAATTATAATTTTAGTGATAAAATACAAATACATTTCACCTATAACAAATTATTGTAAATCTATACTAATATTATAAAGAGGAAACCTTTGTATTTTTGTATGTTTGTATTGAATAGGCTCAAAAACTACTGGACCGATTTCAAAATTTCTTTTACCATTACTTAGAGGGATTCTTCCGAATCCGTATAGGCTATATTTTATCCCCGTACTCCCACGGGAACGGGAACTACGCGGGTGAAACCGCGGGACGTCAGCTAGTTATAAATAATTTGAAATTAATAAATGTTTTTCCGTCTTAATTATGGACACATTAATTATTTATTCCAAAAACGTAAATGGGTTTTCAGCGACATAAAACCTCTTTGTTGTTACAAAAAAAAAACTGTATTACCCGGTTAAATTGAAAATGCTCTGTGTACTCGCATATTATTTGCAGTTAGGTACCTACTAAATTAACATTGTAGGCATAATTCTATTATGCACTAGTGTGTAATATTATTGCACACATTAGGCTCACTTTACGAGCAAGTGTGTTGAAAAATATGTAATAGAAACATACACGTAAAAACATATTTACATAACATATATTTGTGTTTTATTAGTTTAGAAGGGTTTAATAGATTAAAGACTGAATAAATAAATTACATTTTTGCCTAAATCCCAAACCAAGGTGCATTACGATTGTAACGGCCCAAGATTGTTTAGTCCGTCTCGATACTCGCACTGCACTGTTCGCGTTGTGTAAGTGTGGATAGCTACGCACACATACACAAAGCTGCGGTCCTTTACCTAAACTCGAGCGTTTAAATTTTGTGAAATGGCTCTTAAATGGAAACTCGTATTTCCTAATTTATAGGACAAAAATAAATTATAGCGCTCTGCAACATTTCCTCGAAACAAAAATGAAACTATGTACAACACAGCTTTCACAGTTTTATTGTGATTGGGGCTGTAGCTACATTTCATTATTGACTTTGTTTCGACAATTCAAAAGTACCTGTAACTGGTCTACTTAAAACAAATGCTTTGATTTAGATTTTTGTACATATTATTTTATATTTCTAAGAAATATAAATTATATTTATAAAAAAAGTTCTTATTCAAAGCTAACCCTAAACTACCGCTGTAAACCAGAGGCGTTTCGCGCTGACATAACTAGATCAGAAGTCCCGCCCCTACCATCTTCTGTATTTCTTCAGATGTTACCAGACACTTCACCATGCGAGTGAACGGTTCACTAGAGTGACCTGTTCATTTTTGTTTCGTTCCACGTAGAGACGACTCCGACAAAATTACATAGGAATGAAACTTCATTTGTTTTCTTTTTTTTTGGAAGTGCTTGTGTGGTATTCGGCAAAGTAGAATAGAACCAAACCATTACACTCACGGGTGTCGTATAAGGCGACTAATGTCTGAGGTAGACCATCTTGCGCTTCCGTAGACCGGAGAATGGCGTTTTCTGTTAGTCTTTCATCACTGCGATCTCCAATCCGCCTGCCAAGCGTGGAGATTACGGCAAATTCCTCCCATAATGGGTGAGGCTTATGTCCAGCAGTGGACGTTATGGGCTGTTGTTGTTGTTGTTGTTGCGTGAGAATTCGACCGAGTGCCGAAATCCAACACCAACATTGTTGTGTCGGTTCAATTTATTGTCCAATTTTGTTTAATTTTTTATTCAGATGTTTTACTTCGAGTGCAATATATATATATATATATAGTAGTCAAAAATTAGGTAATAACAAAAAGTAAAGTATGATTTGGGCTAAATCTCAAAAAAGTGAAGCGTCTGTTATCGCCCTTATATTACATTCCCTTTGCAAATATATTTACTCAGTGCTTAATATTTTCTCAGAATGGCCTAAATATCTTAAATTCTTTGAAGGTCAGTCGATTTAAAATTCAGGCTAAAGCCGTAAACGCTATTTTAGATTAGACGAAATCCTCGTTTTAAATCTGGTGAAAGTTAAATTCTCGAGTTCTGTTGATTTAGGATTGTAGGATTGACTAAGTGCTTTGTTCTGAGTTAATGTGATTAATTAATTTACTGTCAAATTGGGATCCTGTATCTAGGATACGTAGCAGCATTGACTTTCGTGGCTAAGCTTCGCTTACTGTAGTTATAGTATCGATGGAAGGTTTATTCTTAGGGCCGCAGTGCAAATCTATCTATACTAATTTATACTAATATTATAAAGAGGTAACATTTGTTTGTAAGTTTGTATGTTTGTAAGTTTTTATGTTTGTAAGTTTGTATGTAGGGGGTAATCTCCGGAAGTAATGAACCAATTTTGAAAATTGTTTCACTGGTAGAAAGCTACATTATTCGTGAGTGCTATAGGTTATATTTTATTCCCGTACTCCCACGGGAACGGGAACTACGCGGGTGAAACCGCGGGACGTCAGCTAGTCATATTATAAAAAAAATGCAGTGCGGCGCGCCTTTACGAAGGTTACGAAAATGTACGAAAGTGATGAAGGACTTTAAAGTTCAAGGATAGGTAGGGCAGTTGCCCCTGCTGTCAGATGTCAGAATGTCCGAAATGATGGCTAGGCCAAGCCAAGCTATACAGAAACATATATTACTGATAAACGTCGTGATGGCCCAGAGGTTAAGACCTTGCCTCTCATGCACGAGGTTGTGGGTACAAATCCGGCCAAGTACCAATGTGAATTTTTCAATTTATAAGCACTTTCTACTTTATTTTGGACATCACAGACATTAATGAAGGAAAAAATCGTAGGGAAACCTGGACTTATAATGAATATAAGTCTGAAATCGCCAAGCCGTCTTGCGCATGAGTGGTGATCAATGCTTGTGCTTTCTCTGTTTCGAGAAGAGGCCTTTGCCCAGCAGTGGGACAGTAATAAGCTGTTATTATTATTATTAATTATATAAAAACTTCTAAAATATGTAAATTAAGGTATCGAAAGCGTCCTAAGCAAGTTACAATTGACCAATTTGATTAGAAATCTTAATAAGCCTCATCAAAATTTGTTATTTTTATCATAACATTATCACATAAAACAATAACATAATGTTTAAAACATGGCTGTAGAGTACGGGTCTCGTCAGGACAGCGCTCCGACACTCGCCGCCAAATTTGCAGACTTTGTTATTCAGATTTGTAATAGCGGTATCAAAGGGCGAGTGTTTGTCGACATCTGAGCTGCAGGGCTATCGTGAGCCTTGTGCTGTAACCGGGTTTGATGGTTGATGTGAATGGAAGTAGACTTTGTATAGAAAAAACGATGATTAGATTTAGTTTCTTTTGGTGAGTAAAAAAGAAAAAGTCAGTGTATGTAGGTCCGTACACTTATCCATCTTAAGCCGACAGTAAAAAATGGGCCTGGCCTACACTATGCTGGGGTCAGCTTCCTGTCTAACGACATGCAGCTGATTACCAGTATTTTACATGGAGCGACTGCCTATCTGATCTCCACAACCCAGTCAGTACTGGGTAATACGATGATATATATATACCCTTTGGTCCATACTTACATACATACATACATATATACATATATGCATACATACATCTTTATACTAACCAGTCTAGTCAGACATTCGGGCCTACGTGTAACGACTGTCAAAGATCTACAAATGATAGCCGGGATCAACGGCTTAACGTGATTTCTGAGGCAAGGAAGAAACTTGGTATGTAATGAGTGGTCACCCATCTCCGGACCAACATAGGCAAGCGCGGCTTAACGTAAATATCGACCCGAGCGGTTGTTATTATTTGCTGGTTGTTAACATAGTTGGGAAAAGGCTTGACAGATATTGATCTCAATTTTAACATTAAGAATCTTCCCTAATGATTATCAAGCAATCAGTTTCTTTACATACCAGTACCAATCAGTTTCGTTGCATTAACTTTTTTTTTTCATATCTTAAAATAGTTTTGATTATATTCAAAAAAGAAGTTATAAGTTTTAAATCAAATCGAATCGTTTTTGTTTAATTAATATGTTTTTTTTTCATATCATAAATAGCTTTGATTATTTCAATTTAGTTTGTTTTATTTATACACTAGCTCTTTCGGCGAACTTCCGTACCGCCTCAGAATAAATAACAAAAGCAATTGCAATTGCTACTGCTACTGCAACTAAAACTGCAACTACTACTACAACTATTACAACTACTACAACTATACATTTCAGCTATTCATTTTTATATACGAGATGAAGTTAATTTTCAATTTAATATTTAAAATTTAATCTAATTTAAATTTCAAGTTAAGTTAAAATTTCTTATTTTTATTTAATATCTACAGACGGGAGTATTGCATAATCGTTTGTCGCACTTGGGTAGTTTCAAACTACTGTACTGCACCAACGTACTGTCGAATTACAGTACTGTCGCACTCCCGTAGTGTCGCACTACAGTAGTGTCGAACTACTGTCGCGCTATCGTTTGTCACACTAGCGTGATGCCGATCTTCAGTGTGTCGCACAAGCGTGCATTCGAACTATGGTGAGTCGCAGTACAGTTTTGTCGCCTAAGCGTTATTCGCACATCAATTTGTCGAGCTCACGTAGTACACTCGTAATTACGCATTGCAGCAGTCTTCGTATTACGTAAAGTGAAATTACCCGCATAACATCAGTTTTAACAAAAAGCAATACCAACTTTCAAACTCCATAAAAAATAACACATTGCACTAAAAAGCTTTACAGCATACTCACATGAAAAAATTAATTAAACCAGTTTTTAATCAATCCGCCGATCAGTTTTAATTAATTTTAAAATCCCTGAACGCTGGCAACCCTGCGAGGCCCAGACAGCCTCACGACTGGTTCAATTTTCTATTGAAAACTATCTAGTACAGTCAACCGCGATGGTTATTGCTTGATAAAAATTTTACCGAATAGATATTTTGATTATTACTTTTCGGGACATATTTATTTTAAAATGCTTTGGTTTGATTGATAGCCCGTTTGGTATTGCAAGTGTTTATATTTTATTTCTTTGTTTTAAGTATTTAGAAATGCTTTTTCTTTAGATTGATTTAGTGATAATATAATTTTCACATAATATTTTTTGTGAGTAAAATTCATTTATTGTAATGCGGTATGATGCTTACAATATAGGCCGTCTAGTTTTTAACGCAAGACATTCAATCATGAACACGACCAGTCGACCACGTGGTGACATAGATGGTTTACTTTGTTTAGAATTTGAAACCCATACCTAACTATGGTTTGTGTGGTATGTTTAAGTTGTATAAAATATATGTAAACAGTGTTTATTGATTAATAAAAGTAATAATAATAATAATAATACGATACGGCTCGCATTGTGAGGACCTCCTCACAATGCCTGTGGTTAGGGCTGCAGAGACAGGAACCTTCCTGTCTCTGCAGCCCTAACCACCGGTGGCTTGGACCCTGCTCCCGACACCGGGTGGACCTCTATTTTTTTATATTTTTAAGTGTTTTTTTTTTTGCTTTTATTTTAAGAAATACTTAAAAATGTAATTAAGTAAGAATTTAAATGAATAAACGAAATAATAATAACTAACACTGTTTTAAGCTTTCACGGTTACCGGTTACCTAACTATCCTTGTTGTCTACTATTACAAAGATCGACTGGCGCGATAAAATTATTTTAATCGCACCATTGGCGGCCCAAATAATATTTTATTTATGGGCATGCCTATAAGTACCTAAAAACGAAGTCAGTAAACGTGTTTATCTACACCCATGCTATAAATCCTCTATAGAAGTATCTGAAACAGTTAGCTTATGGCCAACATTAAAACAGCCAGTGACATAATAACCATTATAACACCCAAACGGGTGTTATAATGTTGTACTGAATTTCATTATGCAACTCGTTTTAAAAAAAGAACATCGAATGTGGTAGTGAATCGAACGTCTAGCACGTGCGATTCACTACCACAGCGCCGTAATTTAAAAAAAAACTTATAGGTTAATTCGAATTCACGTCGTATCCCGCCATTTTTGTTCGACATTTGGATATTAGTATTGCATTATGTACTTTGTTGTTTACAAAAATGAGTGACACAAGCTTTGTGAATTTTGATAATTGAACAATCCAAAATGTAAATAATTATATTACTACCTATACACGGTTTGTTTGTATTAAATACAAGCAATTAAACTTTCCATGAATTTACATAGACTTCTCACTGCAACACCCTATGGTTTCAGAACCTTTTATGGAGGATTCATATCATGGATGTAGATAAAGTCTTGTATGCAACTGTACATAATTAGGTATTAAAACACTCATGTGATACTATTATCACACTCGGCTTCGCCTCGTGTGATAAACCCACATTCGTGTTTTAATACCCCTCATTATACAACAGTTGCATAAATAACTATTATGGAAAAAAAAAGATGTTATTCCGAAAATATCTTTAATTTGAGACCATAATATCGTTGTGGTTCTAAATTCTTTAACATAGTACCTACAAACCGCTGAAATCTGTGAAAAAATGTAACAGCGTCCATAGAGAAAAAATACAAAGCGCGAATAACAATAAACAAACTAAAAACAAACTTTTCTTACTTTAATAGACTCAATCAATCATTCTTACATTTAAATCCAATTCCAATATTGTATTCCATCCATTGACTACATTGATATTGCATTTACTTGAAACATTCGCGCCTGGCTGTACCGCCCGGGGGCGGGCGTGAATTAAAATTAAATGTAATATTATTGAAACATTTGAGATGCAGCTCGATTCGCAACATTTATTTACTCGCATATTTTAACGAGTCCGTAGCGTTGTGAGTCGACTGGTTGTCTCGCTTGCACAAAGAGATAATGTTAATTATGTAGATGTTGGTGGTCAATTAACAGGATAATGAGATAGTGTTAATTAGTAGAATGTTATTGTAAACCAGCAGGTACAGGCTGTATTCAAATGATTTGTTCTAGAACATGAATGAATTGTTTCGTTCTTCATGATGACTGTTACCCTTCACCTCTTGACCTGTTGCCCAAAATCAGTCTTGGTCTTGCAGTCTTGCTCTTGTTCTTGCATTTTTGCAAGACCAAGACTGAACCCTGCAAGACTTGAGCAAGAACAAGACTAAGCCTGCAAGACTCTTGCGTCAGGCAGTTAAACACATCAATATTATTTTTTTTATTTCTTAAATCAGCTGATTATTTTTAAAGAGCGATAGATAAAAATAAAAATTCCTAAAAACAATTTTCGTTCGTCAAAAGCCACAATAGATATCCAAAAAATGATATGTCTGATATATTTTAATGTAGGTATCAAAAATTTAATTCATGTTTTAGATGTTTGTGCTGGTAATTAAAAGTCATAGTTTATTAGTTAGAAGTATCAAGTTTAGATGAAGATGAAAATTATATCTGATAATTATTTTAACCGCTAGTGTTTGTGAAGAGTTCAGGATAGCCAGTATACGTGCAGAAAATCATTAACGGTACCTACATAGAGTTAGTAATTACGCTTATGTACTAAATTGCGTCACTTTTTTAATTATTGTCAAGTTAATTTTATTAATTTGGTGGTTCAGTATGCCCATATCAATGTAAGCTCAACATGTACCTACTCTGTTACGTTGTTCTAAGATTTAAACTAACGTGTTTATTATATAGCAATAGGCTAATAGGTATTTGCAAGTAGTCTAGTCTAAGTAGTAGTCTCGCAAGACTTGCGATACTCTTGCTGCAAGACCAAGACTAAGACCAAGACTGAGAGCGCAATACCAAGACCAAGACCAGGTGTATTGATGCAAGACCAAGACTGGCTAAGGGATCGTCTTGGTCTTGCATTTGGGCAACACTACTTGAGAGCAACATAAATTATACTTTTGACTTAGTTGCTACTACAACTCAGTCAAAGGTAAGTCTGAAAATCAATTTATTTTAATGGAGGTTTTATACTCTCGACCAAGAGCTCACTTTTTGTCTTTTTCGAGTAGTCTCGCAGTAAACCGACAAAGGACCGACTGCAAGCGAGGATCATCGAGGTTAGACGAGCGCTACTGTAAACACTCTCATACTCGCCCTGTCACGGAGTGTCTCGGCGAGAGTGTACCTTTACTTTTAAAGTAAAGCGAGAGTCGTACTTACCATAACTAACATATTCGTGACTTTTATGACTTTTGCCTTTTTTTTAACTTTTTTACTTTAACTTTTTTATACTTTGTTCTTTTTTCTTATACTTTTACTTTCTTTACTTTTACTTTTATCACTGTTCAGAAGCCAACATAAATAAAAATCGAAAATACCATTATCCTATTTAATACCATCATTATCATCATCAGCCTATTAATTGTTCCCACTGCTGGGACACAGGCCTCCTCTCTATGAGAGGGAATGGGCTATAATCCACCACGCGGGCCCAGTGCGGGTTGGTAGATGTCACATGTCTTCGATTTTTTTGGTTCTAGGACATGCCGGTTTCCTCACGATGTTTTCCTTCACCGTTTTGAGAGCAGTGGTGATGAAATAAATTACACAAGATAATGCGCCTGTCTGGGTTCAAACCCACGACTTACTGTTCGTAAGTCGGGGCCACCACCTCTGGGCCACCGCTGCTCTCGAAAATTTAATAGCATTTTATTTAAATTCTTTGCAACAAGCACAATCAGTATCACCCTTAGGAATGAATACATTCTTAAAATTATGAAAACATTCATGGAAAAAGTTAAAAAACCTTAAAAAAACACATACCTCACACGTCACACCTACAACCACCACATGCCGTCCACTGCAGTCTGCCGGACATAGGCCTCTTTCATGCTCCAACAAAACATTTTTCCTCCACAGACAAAGGTTGGTCCAGTCTAAACCCAGCCATCTTTACAATGCCGTTAGTCCACTAGCTGGGATGCGTCTTATAATCGCACGTATCAGTGAGCTACGTCCTACAGGCCATCAGAAAAAATTGTGAGAAGACTAATTACCATAGAATTCTGCTGTCATACGTACTATCATGGCTATTTACTATGGGTCCAGGAGAATAACAGGTTTGCACTTAAACACCAGTTAGTAGTAGTTAGTATAACAATTTATAAATCTCTTAATTGTCCGAAATAAAATGATTTATTATTATTATTATAGAACCAAAACCTTGCTGAAAATAATGAACCAAAGTACAATGTTTACCTACAAAAACATGTCTTAGCATTTTCTACCTCCACTTATAACAACGACGTATGTCCCTGTGAACACAAGACAGCTCAGCCATTGTGTGTGTGTCTGGGAGACGTAGCGGTGTCTACTATAGGTGTCTACGTTACCTATATGTTACTGGCTCATTATTTGGACTCATCGTACCGTGAATCGCGTCGCGGCCTGGTGTTGACAACCTTTGGCTGTTTTAAATGTTTGGCTTTTTTTTTAATAACTTATGGGACCTGACTTTACGATGATTAGTTAATTAATTTTGTGTTACATTTATTATTGTTATAACCCACTGTTCGACACAAATGTAAATTTGTTGAAGAATAATAAAATAAAATAAATAAATATAAGTGACGAAATGTGGGTGTACTATAATAGAGAGAGTTCTCTGCATAATTCTGTGGGGATTATCGACGTGATTTTTTTATATGCAAATGTTTTATTCAGTTTTTTTTTATTTATTATGGACAAAAAACAGTTACATGTTCAGGTATAAAATTATGAGTAGTTACATAAATTGGTAAACATATAACCCATACCATTATCCAGGGATTAATAAATAAACAAATAAAGAACGGAAAGATAATCTTGTAGAAAAAATTAATTAATTTTAGATTAAGATTGTGATGAAAGAATATTGATAGCCTAGATTTGAATCTGTATAGCTATCGAATTTAAAATGGATTGTTGAAATGATTTCAGGAATCCACAATTTCATGTTTGTTATAAATGCGGAAAGAACTGTCTGTTATCTTGTCATGTTTAAACGGATTTCGATAGAATTTGACACACGGGTATACGAGACTAGCAGGTATACAGACGACATGGGTAGAAAGACAGACAGTGGCTAGACAGTTCGTTTCTATTTCGTTTATAACTTTACATTAACTTTCATGCGGGTGAGCCGCAGGAAAAAACTAGTTTAAATTTATACTTTAGGACAGTAGTAGCTGGGTAAGATCGAAGACGTTACTACAAGTTAGCATAAAATCGTTTTACATAAGATTATGTAAATTTTGAGCCTCCACTGTTGGAGGAACTTAGCCTAAATGCAAGCAAGCAACAGGCTTAGCCCGTTAAAAACTACCAACAACCACTTGTTAGTTTAATGCCAAGCCACAGCGCTGAGAAACTCCCTCCGGCCCCCTATAAAAACACAATAATATTTAAGTTAAGATATAGTGATGAAAGTTTACGCACAGTTACGTTTTGACAGTTGTTACAAGTAGTCAGTGGCCCGAAAGTAGAAGTCAGATAGGCAGTCGCTTCATGTACCTAAAATATTGCTATATTGCTGTATCTGGTTAGACTGGAAGGTGTTCCCGATTTAGTTGTAAAAAGTCTAGGCAGGTAATGATGATACATTTTGTGTGCTTGAAGTGTTAAAATAAATTCGATTTAACCTGAGCTCAGCAATAGCGCTAAAAGTTTAATTAGATCGATCAATAATTAAATAAAGGGTTTAAAACACCTCTTAACGAAGCCGAAAGGCACTTGTTCTCGTCATTGCGATCATTTTTTTGTTCTACACCATACCTACCTGGGAACCTTATAGTTACGGAGATATTAGGGGTCAAAGTTCCAACATTTTGACAAGTTTTTTTTTTTAGTACAAGTTTTAAATGTAAGATTGTTACACCTCATACCTCCTCCTCCTTTTTAACACCTCCACGGCCCCCGTACTATTCAATCCATCCATCACAGCACAATGTTTTGAGTGCGATACATTGAGTTTTACCGCAAAACGTGATTTTTCACCCCAAAAAAAAGTCGTTTCCTAGCAATAATTTTTGCATAAAGTTACATAATATGATGTACAACATGCTTGGTAGACGGCTTTGTGATGAGGTCTTTTACACCCTGTATTAATTTAAAAAATAATCTAAGTGCGTCTCTATTCTCACCAGCAGTTGTTAACTCCTGTCCACGAGGTATACGCGTCGTATCTCTAACTGACACTCGTGACATTGTCACAACATCTCCCAGCTACACAATATGACCCGCTTGTCATCTGACATGAAAACTAATCCCTCAGAATAGTACCGTTCTTACTGTGGTCCAAGAAATTGAGGTTCCTAGCGGAGTAACAGTAAACACAGTTACATTATGAAAGAGCCAAATTAAACATTTAATTTAGATGCACTTTTGAATCTAGAATCATTTATTTAAAAAAAATACAGGTTTTACCAGATGTATAAAATTGGTGGTATATGTACAGACCATGTTTTGCTTTTAAGCGTGCACAAACAATGACAAAAACAATGAAATAATATTGATTTGTTAGGTTAGGATTGTTATTTGTTTTTTAAACAGTTAAGTTTTGCAGCCAAACTTACTCGTAGTTATATTTTGTTTCCCAATGAAACGTAGCTTTGCGCTCCGTCCGTTTAGTCACATAAGTCATTTAAATCTGTCTATGAGATAGTATCGCGCCAGTTCTTAGTATTACAGAAGTCACCATCTGAAAGCCAATTCTCGGACTTCAATAAATGTTCAAATTCAACTAGCAATTTCACACTGTCACTTACGGAATATCTTTCGTGATTTTAAATTATTGTGAGAGGAACATTCGACGCGGAAGATGCAAGCGCCTTGATCGCGGGAAGACAAAATATCGAATGACAAAGTATTGAATTTCGAATGACAAAATATTGATGAGGAAATATCGAGAGCAAGGGGATGTAATTGAAAACCACTGAAGATATCCCATTACTGACAGTGTAAGTTTAGTTGCAAACCGTGGAAGCAAAAACAGTGTTACAACTAGCAATCTCATCTTAGCGAGAATCTATGTCTAAAACTTTTGGAAAATGGGAAGAGAGTTTTATGACAGGTTGAGGCTGAGATCAAATTCTTAAAAATACGGCAATTCTTCCCCCTCAGGAAGGTTGTTAGCCCTAATTCTTTTACGAGAGGTAAAATAATTAGGGCTACACAACTTTATAAAATTAATCACACAATTCCACAGCACATTTCATTAGTATTCTAACAAAACCTAGATTTTGTATCAAATTAGTTCTTTTTATAACAGAAAAATCCCATATCCCGTCGGATTCTCAAAGTCATGATTAAGTTGACCTTTGGAGCGGAACAAGGTAGCCATGCATCAGGGAGAGTCGACATCAACGAAAATACGAAATACTGCATAAATCTTGTTTAAAAATACGTCTACTACTTTTTACTTTCGATACGAAGTTGGGTAAACAGTGTGTTTGGAAATACTGTGTTTGGTTTGGCAAGACCAAAGGACGATTTTAGGGTCTTTGAATGTGTTTTTCCGACTTCTAAAAAAGAGGAGGTTTTGTGTACCTCCACCTGTTCAGCATCCTTTTTAACACCGATTTCTCATACAGATGGTAGAAACTTTACTTGGAGGGTTAATGAGTTATCTTCTATAATACGTATTTTTTCTTCTTCATGATAATTTCTCGGATTATTTATCGGCAGGATATTTATCTAAAAAAAAAAGTTCAAAATAATTTGGCTTTCGAAAGTCGGCAGCAATAAAGTCAATGAAACAAACGAACTTCTTTTCCTTGACATACTTCTTTTCTGGAACAGATTGGAAATTTTCTCAGGCACGTATTGACTGGATAAAAAAGCACAATTTCCCAGGCCATGTTACCTTTAACTACATATGTTCCAAACATTGAAATCCGGGGCGTGCAGCCGTTAAGAGCCTATACTACCTCAAATTAGCAACTCTATTTGTGGTGGTTCAAACTTCGTTTGAAATACTGTTAGAATAAAGTTCTAATCAGCTTACACTACAAAGTGGTTGTTACGTCAGTCACTGCGGCCGAATAGTGCGAAATGAGTGGTTTTTATTCTTTATAAAATCAAATTTTCGTCTTTTGGAAAAAATAAAAAAAACATAAGACCTGCTTTATAGTTAGTTCAGTTAGTATGAGAAGTATGAGAAGTCTTGTCTTCAGAAGTCGGTGACCTTGTTTAATTGATTTAGTGTTTTTGTCACCGACTTCTGAAACTTGACCTTTGATTGATTTGGTGTATTTTCTCACCGGCTTCTGAAGCTAAAGTTATTTTTCACTTTTTTGTGTTTTTGTTTTAGTTTTTTTTTTGTTTTTCTTTTAGTGTATTTTTTTGTCCTTTTCTTTTTGTGTTTTATTTGTTTGTTGTTTTTTTTGAAGTCGGTTTTATTTTTGGCAAAAAAGTTTTATTTTATTTTTCCATTTTTAGTTGTAATATCCTATACTTACAAATATTTGCTATGCATTCATTGTACATGGTTAACAATACATGTCATGGTAATAGGCTTATCCCCAATAAATGGAACATAACATGCCATAACTGTCGAAATCTGGGTGTACTGTACACATCTATGTACCCCTCAGAGCAAACAGGTGTAATGTTACGTCATGATGTTGTTTAAACAATGAACATCCAACCGATTGGAGCTATCACAACAGATTTGCCGTCTATTTTTGAAGAGTTCCATTGTATATCTCCGAAGATCAGCATCAGATCTTCACCAAATTAAAATGGGACCACCTCAGGAGAATACTCTTTCAAGTAAAAAAAGAATTTTGAAAATCGGTCCTCAAATGGGAGAGAAATCAGGTAAATTGTACACATCTGCGTACCCCCTCAGAGCATACAGGCGTGATGTTACGTCATGATATTGTATAAACAATGAACATCCAACCGATTGGAGCTATCACAACAGATTTGCCGTCTCTTTTTGAAGAGTTCCATTGTATATCTCCGAAGGTCAGCATCAGATCTTCACCAAATTAAAATGGGACCACCTCAGGAGTGTACCTCTATCAAATGAAAAAAGAATTTTGAAAATCGGTCCAGAAATGGGAGAGAAATCAGGTAACATACATAAAAAAAAAAAAAAAATACATACACACGAACATATAACCTCCGCCTTTTTTGAAGTCGGTTAATAAACTAATACATATTTAAAACCAGGAGAAACTAAAACTATACACGTAACGTTGTCGGCGTCGTGTTTCGCTGCGTGGTGTCGCGTAACCGTCCTCGGAAACGTCGATACGACACCCTTCGGCCAAAAGTCCTCGGTTGGAACTCGTACCACGAAAGATTTAAAGTTGATGTTATGGCGCGATTCCAACCTTTCGACCCTCAGAGTCCAGTTGGTCTTCACTTTCAAATACTGCACCACTTCTTCAGTTGTAGTGGAGTGATGCAGACGTGAAATGTACAGCTACGTCGTAGGCACAGCAGGACGCAGCAGCATGTTGGGTCCACTCGGTGCGGTACCGCACAAGTTACGAGAACAGGGCTTTTTCTTCTTCCCCGTAATACCCGTAGGGTTAGGCAGATGTGTACCTAATAGTACACCGTCATTTCGCTAGCTATGTGTAAGTCCCCTGTAATAGGGGGCGAGCCTTTCTCCATCAGCCGGGCACGAAGCCTGAATCCGTGGCTGCTACTTCATCATCATCACCAGCCTATTAATGTTCCCACTGCTGGGACATAGGCCTCCTCTCTATGAGAGGGAATAGGCTATAATCCACCACGCGGGCCCAGTGTGGAGTGGTAGATGTCACATGTCTTCGAATTTTTGCTGCTACTTAGAAATTCTTAATGAAAAACCCAAAAGCACTTTACTTTTACATTTTGTTTTTGTATGGCTACTGAAAGTGTAAAACACTTCGCCAAATTTTGGGCCGACTCAATTTAGATTATCATCGGCACGTTCTAAGTCAAGAAGAACAAGTAAGTAGCTTATTTTTAAGTACCGAATGAACTAAGACCGGTCCGTTCGGACGTAAACATTTTTTGTCTACGTCTGAACGGACCAAAATGAATTGACAGCGGTCCGTTGAGACTAAACACCCATTATTTCAACCCAGTCCAGATCAAAATATTAGTAAATCTGAAACCGATGCCATCAGCAAGAAATATTTCCATGCCTTTGAAAATAACTGCGCGTCAGAACTTGCAACACAACCTTAAGTTTCACCCCAGAAACTATCATACCTCCTTTAGCTTTCCAGCAATAAGGTTTAGTTTGAAGTTTTCAAGTGTAAAGTTATGTTTGTTGTCTCTATCTAAAGAAATAGCTACCACTTATCATTTCTCGACGTTGTAATAAATACGGGGATGTCACACAGCGCCATCTGTCTTGCTAAACTCTTTGTTTTGTTTATAGGCCGTCGATAAATAACCGCCTAAGTTTTGTTGGATAAAGATGGCGGTTTTCGGTGATGTGAGGGTTGAAACGTTACGAAACACTGAACCGAAGCCACGGTATTAACTATAGCAATAACAGACTGTCATTGACCCACATACATACTTGACGTTTTTTAATTAAAAAATAAAAATAATATCCTAAATCAACATCTATCCTGATCCTCAAATCCCCATCGAATAACGATATCTTCAAGGATATCGTTTTTCGCACGGAATAAATTGATTTGAAAAAAAAAAAAAAGAGTGATTAAGACAGAGAACAATGACCGCTATTGCTACACTTACACATAATAATTATAAAGATGGCAGTACTAATACAGTTTTTGGCGCCGAAAATGCGTTATGCGCATTACTTCTGTCACGGCGGCCATTCATAGCCGCCATTAGCTCGATAATGAAATTTCCATGAAACAGTGACATGCTTGATTTGTATGGACAAGTATTGACAATGGTGCCTATAGTAGCAGCCACCGTAGCGTCTCTGTGCTCTGTGGCTCTTCTCAACTTTCTTTTGTGGTGTGAGTGAGAACGGCAGGCAGGTGCAATCTGAAGAATATTGCGATGGAATAGCAGTATTTTATAGCAAAGTGGCTTTATCGCGTAGTCGTATTTTGTGAACGACGTGGTGGTATTAGGTGGGAACGCACTACGATATTTAAGAAAAGAAATTAGAACTTTTACATGAAACGCTCTTTCGGTGCTGTAGATTCGTATTCGTAAATTAATGATCCTCTTATTTCCAGACGAAGTACTTACGAGTATATCAACATGAGCCGATTTAAAAGATTCAAGATGAAACTCATCCAAGAATATTTCAAGAAGTTCAGCAGTTTAATGGTACAAGAACAAAGTTATTGGCTATCATAGGAATTTGCAAGTTAAATACTAGACTTTATCTGTTTTGGCCAACAGGTGAGCGAACTTCACATAAAATTTACTACACTTTCAGCTTTCTGTCATCATCATCATCATCATCATCATCATCATCATCATCATCATCAGCCTATTAATGTTCTCACTGCTGGGACACAGGCCTCCTCTCTATGAGAGGGAATGGGCTATAATCCACCACGCGGGCCCAGTGCGGATTGGTAGATGTCACATGTCTTCGAATTTTTTGGTTCTAGGACATGCCGGTTTCCTCACGATGTTTTCCTTCACCGTTTTGAGAGCAGTGGTGATGAAATAAATTACACAAAGTAATGCGCCTGTCTGGGTGCAAACCAACGACTTACTGTTCGTAAGTCGGGGCCGTCACCACTGGGCCACCGCTGCTCAGCATTCTGTACATCAAACTAACTTTATGCAAAAGTTATTGCTGGGAAACGACTTTATTTTTGGTGCAAAAATCACGTTTTACAGTAGGAGTCGGTATGTACGGAGGTCGTATCGGTATTTAAAGTGAAGTTATAACATTTAAAAGTTTGTCTAAAAAACAAAAAAAATCTTCGACCCCCAATAACTCCGTAACTAGAAGGCACCTAGGGCCGGTAGTCTCGACATAGATAGCGATAAAATCGCTAACTTTCGATCGCTAATAAGAAACGCATCTTGGATGTAGAGACTTGCGTTACTCGCAAGCATCGTTATTGCATCCAAATTTATTCGTTAGTTATTAGCAATCAAAAGTTAGCGATTATGTAGTTATCTCAGTCGAGACTCCCAGGTATGGTCTAATCTAGAACAAAAAATAATATTTCAATGATGGGGAGAACAAGCGCCTTTCGAGGTATTTTATACCCATTAGGTACACATCATTTCATAAGAAGCAATGAGATCTGCCATCTCATTCTACATTCATGAATACAAGTCGGTTGTCGACTCACTAAAATATATAATATAGTGTCAAGTGTTCCCCTGCAGATGACTTGCAAATTCTCTGGAGCAAGCTTCTAAACTACGAAGCTGTTACTACCGCAGTTTGAGTGTTCGTCGTCTTAGAACGTTGTGTTTGTTAGATCATCAAAGTTAAATGCAGTGATAAAAATATAAGAAATGTATCGAAATGTTCTCAGGAAGGTCAAGTGCATGGTACTCGCAAATGGCGTGTTTGTATGAACTGATGAATGAACGTGAAGAATAGGAATACGTGAGGGTCTTAGCAGGTGGCGTTCTTTAGTTTCTGGCAATTAAAAAGGGCGTGAGTTTACGTATGTGTTGGTGTACTTTATGCACGGAAATACCCTAGCACTGCAAAGGCTGAAATGGCAAAACAGGATTTTGATGTAAAACATCAATAGACGCGGGTAAACCAAAAAAAAAACAAACGAAAAATGCGTTGCGAGCGTGGCGATCGAACCCGGCCCGAACAATCCCGAACATTACCGACCTGTTAATGCAGCATAAGATTCACATATTCCCCATGGTTCACAACAAGCTAGCTGGTCTCGGGGCATAGAGCGCTGGGTTACAATCTCATAACTGGACGTAAACGCAAAACTAGCTTTGCCAATAATTTATTATGGATCCAAAACACATCTTATTTAAAATATTACAATTTAAATCAAGAAATCTGCAGACCGAAAATCTACAAACTTAACAGACACGATACACAACTTTGGCAAAACAAACAGCTTTGTCCGATGTCACGATAAGTATACAAATTCAGTTAAAGTTTGCTACAGTGAACGTAAAGCAACATTGTTTGTGTTGGCAGGGCAAGTGACGCCGAGGCGCGGTCGACAGTGGCTACGAGCTACACTTGCTACGAGCTACGCTTGCTATGACGCTACGAAGCTATGAGACTACGGGCTACAAATGTTTGGGCAAACACTTTTGTAGCTACTTTGTAGATATAAGTTAGAGTACTTAGGGGATGGTATGTAAATGTTGATGTATGTTGGATCTGAAGGAATTAAAGTCTTAATGCACTTAAGTCACAATCTTATAATTTGAATACATTCTTAAACCATTTTCACTTGTCAACATCATTATTGGTTGAGACTGCCCTTCATCCCAGTCCTCTTTCTCTCTCTGACTAACTCTTCCAATCTTCATCCTTTCAGCACGTACCAATTCCCTCATGTATACTTTATTTACACACTTAAGCCAATCATATCACAATTAAAAACTAGATTTAATTTAGCTTCTAGTCTAACAGGAAAACAACAGTTACATGGAGCGAGTGTAATTCCGATATTGTTAGTTAAAACTCTGTACCAACACACAATATTAGTATCAAAGTCCAAAGCATTGAAATGATTCTATATTTTTTTACACTTACCTCAAAATGAATTTAAAACACATTGAGTATTTAGAGGCACAAATTGATACTAATAGTGTTCGCTTGCGTTATCTCACTGTTGGGCAAAGGCCTGTCCCCATGGCTTTCAGTATTTTTAATCTTGGGCTATGATGGCACTAAATGAAAAAAAAAAATCTTGAACTTCTCAATTTTGTAAAAGTGTCCATAATTATGTAATTCATCAGAATTGCCCCAGACCTGAACAAATAAAGTTATCAAGCACAAAATCCCAAGTATCAAAACTGTTCACTCAAACACTGTGTAACAAGTGCGGCCCAAAAGACAAAAACTTTTATTGTTCGACCACAAGTTGCGACACAGATAGATTGCGTGCGAGCTACCCAGCAGATAAATTATAAGATTACCTACTTTATCTTTTATTCTATTATTTTGCCCTCCTTGAGGGGCCAGATAACTTTGTTTGTGTACGGTCAGTTAGGACGATGTGGGTCCAACATATTTGTAATTATTCGGTGTAATTAAAACCGCAATCGGAATTGGTGGACTGGCTTAGATTGCGATTTATGTTACTTGGGGAAAGGTATTTTGATGATAATTACGGTTGGCAACAGGATATAAAATATATAGTAATGGTCAATAATCTGCTGTTTTCTAGCGTAATCTAGCATGATCAGAATATACAAGTCCTCGTGAGTAAAAACAAGTGCAAGTTGGACTCGCGCATGAAAAGTTCCGTGCGATCGTAGTAGGGGAGCCCCCTTTAATTTTTATTTAATTTTAATTTTGATTATTTGTTGTTATAGCGGCAACAGAAATACATTATCTGTGAAAATTCAACTGACTAGCTATCACGGTTCCATGAGATACAGCCTGGTGACGGACGGCCAGACGGACAGTGGAGTCTTAGTAATATGGTCCCGTTTTTACCCTTTGTGTACGGAACCTCTGTTCTGTACACAAAGGGTAAAAACGCACTGTTCTCAAAAACGTGGAACAGTGAGAGAACAGTGGTAATGACTCTTCATTACCACTGTTCTCAACGTTTTTGAGAACAGTGGTAATGACTCTGTTGAAGGAAAACATCGTAAGGAAACCGGCATGTCCTAGAACCAAAAATTCAAAAACATGTGACATCTACCAATCAGCACCTGGCCCGCGTGGTGGATTATAGCCCATTTCATCTTATAGAGAGAAGGCCTGTGTCCCAGCAGTGGGAACATTATAGGCTGATTATATACAGAGTTAGTTTTCAATGACTGGCCAAATTTTCAGAGATGGTTTAGAATCGATAATATTTTCGACATAATGAAAAAAAAAAATTGTTTAAAATAAAATTTCATTTCTGTCCACCACTAAAAAGTGACCGTGTGAATATTGCAACAGCACAATGCAGTTCACCAACCTAGATAAGTAGCAGTTAGCACTCACATAAATTTGGCGGTGCATGCACGTACACAAGTGTATTCAGTCCCACTAGGTTTTTGATTTAGGAAATATTTAGGACATTTTTAAATGAATGCTATTATTGTTATTATTATTTTTAGCGTTCGGGAAATTGCGCGGTATCTTCTCTTCCAACCTACCGCAGTGTCTCAAGACGAAAGTCTATAACCAGTGTGTGTTGCCAGTGATTACATACGGGACATCAGAAAGCTTAAAGTCACCCAAAGGGCAATATAGAGGACTATGCTCGGAGTTTCCTTGCGCGATCTAATCAGAAATGAAGACATCCGCAAGAGAACAAAGGTTACCGACGTAGCCCGAAGAATTGCCAAACTTAAGTGGCAGTGGGCAGGGCACATTGTTCGCAGAACGGATGGCCGATGGGGCCGAAAAGTTCTGGAGTGGCGACCGCGAACCGGAAGACGTTGCGTTCGAATGCCTCCCACTAGGTGGACCGATGACCTGGTGAAGGTTGCAGGAATCCGCTGGATGCGAGTCGCACGGGACCGGTCAATGTGGCGACACTTGGGGGAGGCCTATGTCCAGCAGTGGACGTCTTTCGGCTGAAATGAAGATGATGATGATGATTTTATTTTTCATTTTTTGACAATAATATTTAAAATGCACTTAATTTTAGCTGGTCATTATAAACTAACTCTGTATGTATATATAAATAAAAACCAGTGACTTGATACATTGAAAGAAAAGCGCCAAATACGGAAAGATAGGCTGAATATGATGATGATGATGATTATATTTATGGAATAATTTGCATGCCGTAAGGTAGACTGTAGCCGATCTCATTAATTTTATGTACAACATCTTATACCTGTACCTACATTCTAAGCAAATAAAGATCTGATTTTGATTCTGAAAGTAAAAGAGAGTGGGCTGTAAAAACCACGAAGGTTTAGTGGGGGATATTGGACGGCACATGTATTCGTTTTTTTTTATTCTGGGATTTTCATGACTAGTAAGCTGGGGTTACAGCTGCGTCACTGCTGGCTCTGATGTGCTAATCACAAATTTATTTATTTAATTTTCTAGGTTCGCAAATTGTACCTTGTGTGTAATTGTGTAATTGTATAGACTGTACTGGGGTAGGTACATTTTGCGAACCTACCTTACCTGTTAGCTCGAAATGAGAAGCACTGAAAACGCGAATGTTATGAAAAAAACATAAAATAGCCCACGCAGTTTTTACCATTCATCTATGTTTATTTTAAACACGAAGTAAATTCGTAAATATGATGAGATTGATGAGGCTAGCAAAAATATTCAAAATAGTACTTTTGGCGAAATACTAACACTACTGAAACATCGTCATCATCATCATCATCATCATCATCAATCATCCCTGCCCTTATCATAATTTGTCTTGTTTTTTTATATACTTTTCTATACTCGTCATCCCTGTTATTACCTACTTCTATAACAACGCTGCAAAACCAAAGTAATTCTTTCAGTCATCGATTTTCTACGCAACAAATAATTTCAAGTCTCCTTAAAAAATGTAATTCTCTGGCAAAATCTCAATTTATAATTTTACGGATAGACGCGGCCATAGTTTTACATAAACAGGGGAGGTAAACATTTAAATCTACACTCAACGTGGTGCAGTCAACAAGAGAAAATGGTATGCAGTCAAAAAGTAAGAGAATTCGACTACGTAAACTACAGTCTGATTGAATTGTTTGACTCGAATAGTGAACTCTGATTTTATTTTTGATGACGTGCGGAGAGTTAAAATAGGGTATAATATGCATATTTTTTATCACTCTAAACCAAGCGTATTAACATTAGAAATAGCAAAGTGAAATTATTTTTTTAATTTCTATAAAAATACTAAGTTATAAGCATTTGAAGGGTCCACTGCAATAGTGATAAATGTCCAAAAATGTTAAAATTCAAACTAATACCGTCATTCGGTAACTTGATTGATGCAGTTTATGATCACATTTACAAACTTAGCAATAACGCTTCCAGTCTCGAGATAATTGAGTTTTTAATATTTGGCTACACGGTTAGAACGCTCAACGTCACAGGTGTCCACGGCAATAACGATCAATGTCCATT
This sequence comes from Xestia xanthographa, assembly GCA_905147715.2. Classification (NCBI taxonomy): domain Eukaryota; kingdom Metazoa; phylum Arthropoda; class Insecta; order Lepidoptera; family Noctuidae; genus Xestia; species Xestia xanthographa. The sequence goes on along the minus strand of LR990660.1, from coordinate 4,450,706 downwards.
GCTTTGTAGTACTGGTCGCCATCTTTTATCCCGCCAATTTGTTTAGTCTGTCATTCTCGATTCATCTGGCGTTGTGCAAGGTTGTTTGAGGTTATTAAACATAAAAAAGTGTTGCGGGCTGCCTATATCAAGGGAAAAGTATAATGACCTGCAGTTTTTGAAAAGATTCTGTAGGCCTGAAACAAGAGACTATTACGATAAGCTTCCTAATGCTGCAATTAGAGATTTAAATGTTGATTAATTACTATTTTAACTTCGTATTCTCTAAACCTAGGACAACTATCATTATTGACTTCGGTCAAATTCTGGACATTGACCGTTATTGTCCTTAATTTTTAGTACTTACCTTGATATTTTATTTTATTAAATTGATTTAAGTTACATAAGAATGATTATTTTCCAAAGAACTATTACTCTATTACATGTACTAAATCATAAAAAAAAAACTATTTTATTATGTCTAACACTATGTTTTTTTTTCACCGTTTTTAACCTTAAAACCCGATTATCTCAGAACGATAAACGAAGGACATTTATCACTATTGCAGTGGACCCTTCATTTGAAACTGCTGATTAGACAGAGAGATCCGATACAGCAAATGACGTCATTCGCTGCATTGATGTACAAAATCCATACTAAATTCCGTTTATCTAGAAAGAGACAGAAACAAAAGTTTAAATGGTTATAACTTTTGTGTTGTTTGGCCGATTCATGTCTTGTTTTCGCTTTTTGTCATTATTTTTATAGTACTTTAACATTCCGTATTGAAAAAAATATACATGCATATTCCCTATTGTTAGAGGCATAATTATTACAACTGCCTTGTAGCGAACTTATTCAAATTGATAGAAAAACTCTACGTGTCATCTATGCCGCAACTTAACAACTAAAATTCTACGTCACGCAATCAGAGTTATCCGCGAGTAATGTCTAAATATAACATCCCGGCAACAACTGTCTGGCAGTATAAAACTTATGTAAACGGATATTTTAGCGAATTTTACCTTTAATATAAGCCCGACAAGACCGAACAAGTGAGGGTAGTTGAATAAACACCTTCGCTTTGCTGTGGTGGTACCTCCAATACTTCAGTCTTCAAGTCACGCGACCACAGCTGGTGCAATCCGGTCGAAACGTCGGGCTTATATTAAAGGTAAAATTCGCGTTTACATAAGTTTTATATTGTGTTCTGATCGTGAAAGTTTAAAAAAGACTGTTGTCTGGCAGTAGCCCATCAGACACAGCACCCGTCTGGTCGGAGAATCCTTTACATTTGGAGTAACTTTACACCTTGAGGTCTACTATCTAAGCACGAAATCCTTAGTTTCGGTTGAAGTTACGGTCGTTTCCTACTCTGTATCACTTACGGACATAAGATTCGTTTGGAGACCGAACTAAACATGAATGACAACGCGATTGGTCATCTGTCCTTACTTCTTGTGTTTTAGGGTTCATTGCAAAGTATGTATAAGCAACTTTCGGATGGGCCCGTATCAGCGTTAACGGACTTAGAGAGTAGAACCCCTTGTTCTTCATACCTCTTAAACCTGACCAGTCCACTGCTGCCAAACTGCACCACAACAGCCTGTCCTTCTCCTACCGCATCTACTCTTACCCAGCCACTTATGGTCTGGGTCCATTAAGCTGAGGACATCCAACGCTAAGCTTGCCGATATGCGCTCTTCTCTCCAGGACTTCTTTGCTCCTTATGTCATTGATCCTTCGCCAGACATGGCCAGTCTTTCTCACAGTAAATACGAATCTAATGACACCTCTCAAGCTAAAATCCATCTAGCCGTTCAGGCTGTAGAACGTGCTAAAACTTAGAATTTTATTTACTTTTATACTATTTGTAAACATATAAGTTGCATGTATTTTTGTAATCACCTTTAAAAACCCTTCATTTTGATACCCCACTCGATGGTATTAGAAGAAAAAAAAAATTCGGCCTCCACAATCTGGTTCCCCAAATCCGCGATTTTCTTTGTTTATTGATTTTAATTAGTTAGGGTGTGTCCAAACATAAAGCGGCAATCGCGCGCGGCGGCCGATTAGTCCTACTACTCCTACTAGAGCGCGGTAGAAATGTGTCCTGCAAACGCCACGTGTTGTTGCCGCGCTCTTGCCGCGCAATGTTTGGACACACCTTTAGAGTTAGAGTGTTAGAGTAGCCATCAAGACGAATATAACGACATATAAACTATCCAAATCCCTCACACATACATTCATACATACATATTGACATACATACATACATACAAACATACATACAGGGCAAACACATAACCCTCCTTTTGGGCTTCGCCGCAGTCGGGTAAAAATATGTGATTTCCTGAATTTCGATATATATTTTTTAGTTGTTTTTAACGGTTTCATGCATTTTTAGGGTTCCGTAGTCAACTAGGAACCCTTATAGTTTCGCCATGTCTCTCCGTCCGGCCGTCCGTCTGTCCGTCCTCGCTTAATCTCTGTGACCGTTAGCACTAGAAAGCTGAAATTTGGTACCAATATGTATATCAATCACGCCGACAAAGTGGTAAAATAAAAATTGGAAAAAAATGTTTTATTAGGGTAGCCCCCCTATATGTAAAGTGGGAAGTGATTTTTTTTTAAATTTCAACCCTAACGTGTGATATATTGTTGGAAAGGTATTAAAAAATGAATAGGGGTTTCCTAAAATCATTTTTTGATAATGTCAATAATTTCGGAAATAATCGCTCCAAAAGTAAAAAACAATGTGTGTCCCCCCTCTAATTTTTGAACCATATGTTTAGAAAATATGAAAAAAATCTGAAAAGTAGAAATTTATAAAGACTTTCTAGGAAAATCATTTTGAACTTGATGGAAACAACAGTTTTTGTACAAAAAAGACAAAATTTGTCTGATTTCTGTTTCTTTTTGTCTGATTCTGTTAAAGAATGATTCTATTTGATGGGCAAGTGGACTGTATCTAACGGGAAAGGTAGAAGGGACTCACCGATGCTCGCTGAAGAAAGCCGGCTGGCTCCGATTACCTGATGATTTATGCTGTGGGGCGCCCCAATTCTTGTTTCTTGATGATTTGGATGAGTATAGGTTGATGGCACACACGATTTGTCTTTGATAACACTTGATTTCAGTGTTTCACGATAATTTTGCGGAGTCGTTAAGTTTTGTGGTGAGATATGGCGGGGAACTCGGGGAACTGGTTGATGCATGTCAAAAACGTAGGGTGGCGCTGTATGCGCAGGAAATGGTAGGATTGGAAAGGGCGGGAATTCAAATTATGTTTTATGCATAGACTTAGTAAATATAGACCAACAAAGCGTGCGAGAGAGAAGAAAATCCCTTATGGAAATATACCAAGATGAAAAAGGATCGCGAATCTAATATCACTGTGACCGGTTTTGAATGACAGGTCTGCACAAGTCGGCACGCGGGAAATCAACTCCTCAGTATTTTGGATTTATAGCGTACATCGTGGTTTATTTTTAGTGAATACAGTTGTATTAAACAATGGTTAATTGTTATGTGCGTGAATGTGGTGTTAATCATAGAAAAAAACCTGAAAATTGCACATTTCTTAAGTAAATACTCAGGACGTAGTCACTGCTAGGACGCGTTTATTTTTGGTTAAAATTTGCCTTTTTACCTGTATAGAATATAAAATAATACCAATGTTTTTGTTTACTTTCATATTTTGTATAGATAAAAGTCCATTTGTTGATAATTTACATGATTTTGGTGAATAGATTTTTCATCAATCTATTTTACATGTATGCTAGGGATTGACTTAAATTTATCGATAGGTACTATCGATATTTTATCTTAAATGTTAACTATGAAAATAAATGCTAGCTTACGTTTACCGTCTGATAACTGAACCATTTTATCAGGAAAAGGTTAATTAACTTTTAACAAATACATAAACTAATTGTTTTGTATAATTTGTACAACAGATTCTGTACGGTGAACGTACATGGGTTTTAAAATATATTTATTACAATAAGTTAGCCAGTAGGCTCGCGTATTTGCACTTTGAACGCGACCTACATTTGGCAGTGCATTGACACTGACATATTGCATTGTTCTATGCATTTTATGTATATTACATTTTTAGTGTTCAATTAGACGTGGTTTGAGTCGGACAACTTGCATTTTTATTTAGATTCATCCCGTTGAGCATTCACTGACATTTTCTGCATTTAAGTTTAAATTTGACATTTTACATTTGCATTGACATTACTTATGTTAGGGAAGCACCCTACATAGTTTTTTGGTCCTTCGTAACTATTGCAAGTACCATACAGTCCGATACGTCGGTCGATAAGTCGCCGCGCGGGATCTGTGTCGTGTCGTGTCATACCGTGCCACGTGTGTTGCCGTGCAGGAGCATTCGGGGAGGTAGCAGCGGTCCAGGTTCCAGAGCGTCACATTGCATTGCATTTGCATACAGGGAGAGTTCCTGAGTTTCAAGTAAGATCGTTCATTATTTATCTTACGGCTTTATAATGGAGGGTTTAATCGTGCGTCAAGCTGAGATCCTCGAGGAAGTGAAGAGAATCCATTCTAATTTTAAGAAGGATTCAGCGAGCAGGAAGACCACCGATTACATTCGTAAAAGGCTTGAGAGGTTAGATATACTATGGACGGAATGTGAAGAGAAGAACCGGGAGCTGAGTGCAGTAGAGGAGAAAGATCATCAATATTTCACCGGTAACATTTATGAGGTCATTAAAAGCTGGTACCATGGAACGCGTCAGGAGATTGCAGCGTTCGAGATGAAGACTCTTGCTGGACCCAGTAACGCCGGCCATAGTAAGTTAAACGTTGAGTTTGACAAAACCCTGTTCGAGACATCTGTAGGAGCAGAGGACAAGCTACTCGAGTTACAGCAGTTGCAACAAGCTAACTTCCGTGCATTCACTAGGTTAGTAAATCGAAGCCTACACGAGGTTAAGGAGAAATGGGAAATTGAGGATATGCTTAAGACTGTAGAGTTTCGGTGGACTGCGATTGACAAATTACATTTACAAATTGATGGCATATTAGAGGGAAATTCACAGGAATATTATGACGAGTTTTGTCGTCACGAAAATGCATTTACAAATATGAAACGGGCGTTGAACACGAAATTAAACGCTTCTCTACATCAACAGCAAACATTGCCTAAAATTGACATACCTATCTTTAACGGCAACTATACTTTATGGCCTACTTTTATGGATCTCTACGTAGAAGCGATTCATAATAATTCGGAGATTGCAAAAACTCAGAAAATGCAGCATCTAAAGGGTAGACTTCGCGGTGAAGCGGAAAAGCTCGTGCAGCATTTACACATTGCACCTGAAAATTATGACACGTGTTGGGAAATTTTGAACCATAGATATAATAATAAATTTCTGTTATTTACCAGAAATTTCCAGGCATTTATGCGTCAACCTAATTTACAAAAACAATCTGCATTCGACCTCAAGCGGTTATATGATACTAGCAACGAAACCATAAACGCCATACACAACTTGGGCATTGATACAAGCTCATGGGATCCAATTCTAGTTTACGTGTTATGCGAAAAATTAGACTCCGAAACGTATTCGGAATACATGCAGTCCAGGTCGGATCCGCGCGAGATACCAACATACAATCATTTTATGGATTTCGTCGAAAACAAGTTTATGGCATTAGAACCATTGCACAGGAAAAAGCCAGAAAACGGTGATAAACCTGCATCAAAACCACATTTTAACACGCAACATCCGTTCGGCAAAAATACAAAGTCATCAAATTCACAACCCAATAAAGGTTCAGCAAACTATTCTCGCAATTTCCATGCGTCAAACGCTGGACAATTCAGCAAGACTATTTGTCCATTGTGCAATACGAATCATGCATTATTTCAATGTTCTAAATTCGCTGACATGCTGAGTCCGGAAAAAATGGCATTTATAGACAACAATCATATATGCAAAAATTGTTTGTATGTGCATACTAAGGGTTACTGTGCGTCGCAGAAAAGATGTAGAGATTGCAACGAACAACATAATACACTTCTGCACAGCGATATTGTGAAGTCAGCGCAAACGCCCACAGCAGCACAAACAGCACCTAAACCGTCGTCATCGACTTCAACTAGGTCAAATAAAAATCTGCAAAACAACTTCGCGTCAAATAATGATGATGAAATACTATTACCAACAGCATTACTGCAAGTAGCCACAGCTGGAGGTGACTACATTACACTAAGGGCTCTAGTTGATCAAGGCTCACAAATTACGTTAATAACGGAGAATGCAGCTCAAAGATTGGGCATAAAGCGTCAACAGCTTAATGCAAACATAAGCGGCATCGGTACTTTATCCAACAGGAGTAAAGGAAAGGTCCATCTATCCTGCAAGTCCTTATATAACGACTTCCAGTTTACAACGGAAGCGTTAATCATGACACGGGTAGTAAACAGTCTGCCTAACGTTACATTTGAAAATAAACCTTGGGCTCATGTGACAGACATCACACTAGCCGACCCAGATTACAACTTATCTAGGCCCATTGACATACTTCTGGATGCACATGTATTTTCCGAAATACTCATGAATGGCTTAGTCAAAGGGGAGGTTAATGAACCCATGGCTCAACAAACACGGTTGGGGTGGATATTGTCAGGCAATGTCACCAGAACATTTAATTGCAACGTCGTAGTTAATGAAATTAACGACTTGTCAAAATACTGGGAAATAGAAGACATCAATGGAGATGCATGCAACTCTATGACGTCAGAGGAACGATATTGTGAGGAGTTCTACACTGCAACAACCAAGCGATTAGGTGATGGCAGATATGCAGTTCGTTTGCCAATGAAGCCTAATTTTAATCAGCTGCTGGGCAAGTCAAAGCCACGAGCGGTAGCACAGTTTATGCAATTAGAAAGGAGATTAGGCAGGGATGACAAATTATCAGATAGTTACATCAAATTTATGCAAGAGTACCTGGAAATGGGACATATGAAGGAGAGCAAACCTGACTGCAATACGGCATGCTACTTACCTCATCATGGAGTCCTAAAACAGGACTCAGTGACATCAAAATTGAGGGTGGTTTTTAACGCCTCCCAGAAAACTGACACAGGTTACAGCCTGAATGACTTGATGGAGTGTGGCCCTAAGCTTCATCAAGATCTATTGACATTATTATTAGGATGGCGGCTATACAAGTACGTCTTTACTGCAGATTGTGAGAAGATGTACCGCATGATCCTTGTCCATGAAGACGACCAACACTTGCAAAAGATCCTGTGGAGGGAATCCAACCAAGGTCCTTTAAAGGAGTTCCAGTTATGCACAGTGACGTATGGCACCAAGGCAGCACCATTTCTAGCTCTTCGAACGCTGAAACAGCTTGCAGAGGATGATGCACAGAAATATCCGTTAGCAGCGGATGTCATCGCTAACGAAATGTACGTTGATGACGTCCTAAGTGGCAGCAACTCCATCGAACGAGCACAAGAAATTCAAAAGCAACTCATCGACATGCTGAGTGGAGCTGGCCTTACACTACGGAAGTGGTCAAGCAACGACCAGACTTTGATTGAAAGCTTATTTTCTTCAGATCTTAACCAAACGACAATGCATTTTACAAACGATGGAATGACAAAAGCCCTGGGGGTCCAGTGGAATCCTACAACTGACACATTTTCATTTACAAACAAAATACAATTTGACAATAAAAACCAATTGACAAAAAGGAAGCTACTATCGGAAATCTCGAAAATTTTCGACCCACTGGGCTGGCTGACACCTTTGACAGTAAAAGCAAAACTGCTGTTCCAAAGCGTCTGGCTATCGGGATGCGAGTGGGATGAAACCTTACCTGACAGCGTGCAAGAGGAATGGAAGCAGTTTACTAGCGACTTACACAACATAACCGAATACCAAATACCAAGGTGGCTGGGAGATATTACTAAACCATTCCAAGTACATGGGTTCTGCGATGCGTCCGAAAAGGCCTACGCATGCGCTATATACCTGCTGACAACAAATGACAAAAACGAGCCTACGATTAGACTTATCGCTGCAAAGTCGAGGTTATCGCCAATCAACAAAAAATTGACATTACCGCGACTCGAATTATGTGGAGCGCTACTACTTTCACGGCTCATGAAAAAGGTCCTGACAGCCTTTAAATGGGACAATGTGCACAAAAATACATACGCCTGGACGGACTCTATGATTGTATTAGGCTGGCTGCACAGGGACGTCACAAAATGGAAGTCGTTCGTCAGCAACAGAGTACAGCAAGTGCATGACGTAATCCCAAAACAGCACTGGAGTTATGTCAAGTCCGAGGAAAATGCTGCAGACTGCGCGTCACGCGGAATCAGTTGTTCCCAACTATTGCAACATCCTTTGTGGTGGCAAGGCCCCTACTGGATGAAAAATTACAGTGAAGATACCTTTGACAAAATTACAATTACACCGACAACATGCGAATCAAAACAAAAACAAATGCAAACGTATGTTGTGAAATGTGAACCGTCTTCAATAGTTATTGAGTTATTAGACAGACACAGCGATTTGACTCGTATTACAAGGGTCATTGCCTGGATGAAACGTTTCATTAACAGCTGTTCGAACACCGACACTCATCGTACTACTACTTATTTGACATCTACGGAACTAAAAAGCGCTGAAAACCTAATAATGAAACATAGTCAATTGCATGCTTTCAATGACGAGATTATGAGATTGAAGGAAAACAAAGGTTTGAGCACAAAAAGTAACCTTTTGAGTTTAAATCCATTCCTTGACAAACATGACATTCTGCGAGTGGGTGGAAGGTTACGTAACTCAAGACTACCCGAAGACACTAAACATCCTATCCTACTACCACATGACAACAAACTGACAGAGTTATTAATTTGGCAAGCTCACAGAAGAACATTACACGGAGGTCCTAAGTTAACCCTGACACATCTACGACAAAGAGTTTGGATCGTAGGAGGACATCGCGCCGTCAAAAAGGTCTTACACAATTGCGTAACATGTCGCCGATTTAATGCTAAACAAACAAACCAGATTATGGCGGATCTACCAGAGCCGAGAGTGACAGTATCTCGCCCTTTTACACATACAGGTGTCGATTTTACTGGACACGTTGAGATCAAGGCAAGTAAAGGCCGAGGCGTCAGAACATTGCTGGCGTACGTTGCAGTATTTGTTTGTCTAGCAACAAAAGCCATCCATCTAGAACTGGTTTCAGAACTATCCAGTACAGCATTCCTATCGGCTTTCAAGCGCTTCTGCGCACGTCGAGGTACACCACGGGACATGTACAGCGACAACGGCACGAACTTTGTGGGTGCAAATCGGATCCTATTGCAACAATACAAATGCATTGTAGAAAACATTGACAACTTCTTCTTGGGCAAAATATCAGAGATGGGAGTTCAATGGCACTTCAATGCCCCGGTCTGGCCAAGCGCAGGCGGACTGTGGGAAGCCGCTGTGAAGAGCATGAAATATCATCTCAAACGGGTAATTGGAGACCAACGTCTGACATACGAAGAATTTACTACTCTGCTATGTCAGATAGAAGCATGCTTGAACTCACGACCACTATGCACCGTTTCAGAGAACGCCGAAGAGATTAACTGTTTAACTCCAGGACATTTCTTAACCACACATCACTCATGACCATTCCAGAACCCGACATGGATAATACTTACCGTTTAAACACGAGATGGCAAATTGTACAACAACTTAGCAAGGATTTCTGGAAGAAGTGGTCGCAAGAGTACCTCCAACAACTACAAGCAAGACTAAAGTGGAAACGACAGAATACTGACATAAAGAAAAATGACATTGTATGCATTAAAGATGAAAGGTTACCTGCAGGAAAATGGGCACTGGGTCGTGTAGCGGATTTACACCCTGGAAAAGACGGCCACACTAGAGTTGTGACATTACAAACTGCAAAAGGCGAAACTAAACGACCTATTACAAAACTGGTACCACTAGTGGAGGCTGAGGAACAACACAACACTGACACTGACAAACTACCCAAAAATAGGCGAAACCGAGCTAAAAGGCTTACCTGGAACAGCATGGTATCTTATATGCTGATGCTAATTATGACATTGATAACACCTACTGTCCAGCAAGATATGAAACTTACCCAACTGACAAAAAATCAAACAATTTACTTTGACAAGATTGCAGATTTACAAGAAATTAGAGATGAATGGAAACTGGTATTCTATTACAATATGACAAATTATTGGCGCAATGTGGACACTCTGCAAGCATTCGTATCTCATATAAAACAAGCTCGTTGCGAAGAGTGGTTGATGCAATTTCATGTTCTGATTAACCAACTTGAACAAAGCACGAGTGAACTAAATTATTACAACGAATTACTGAGGTCCCAGCGGATAATTCAACACAGGTTCAAAAGAGGAATGATCGACGGAGTAGGGTATGTTGCAAATTCGTTATTTGGAGTGTTAGATCAACATTTTGCAGAAAAATATGAACAGGATATCGACACAATCCAACACAATGAAAATCACCTATTCCAACTGCTTAAAAACCAGACAAGTATTCTGGAAACCGAGAACAACATTGTACAGCGTAACGAAGCAACAATGATGAAGCAGTTCACTTTTATCAACGATCACCTCACGTCCCTAGAAAACAAGACGCTCAAAGATAAACTTGAGAGTTCCAATGCATTCTACATCATCACATCGGCCATAGCTGCAGAAAGAATGGCCCAAAACTTAAAAGATATCCAAGAATCACTCATCAACACACTGACAAATATGTACCAAGGACATATGGACGTACATCTATTATCACCAACCCAAATGCAAAGCGAACTAGATAGAGTAGCTCGACTACTACCTCGCGATTCTACACTACCTGAAGTTCGTAATGACATAAGAGACATCTACAGGCTGTTCAGAATACATGCACGCATAACACAACACTACCTGTTGATGGAAATAAAAGTACCGATCTTGAGTGATGCCCTATACGAGCTTAACAGACTTATCAGCATTCCTCAACGTATTGACATAAATCGGGTTGTGTACGTTATTCCCAACTCTGCATTAATAGCATTTAATGCCAACCAATACTCATTTATACCCCTAGAACAATATGACATTAATGAATGCCAAAAATTACATGACCAAACTCTACTGTGCAAACTAAATCACCCTATATACAACACCGGTGATCGTCACAAATCTATTTGCGATGTACAGCTGATTCGAGACAACGAAGAACATAGCGTTTATTGCCATACGGAAATAAAAGTATGCGCCGACAAATGGGTCAAATTACATAGACAAAACACCTGGTTTTATTATTGTTGTGACACGTGCGAAGTACAACTAGTGTGCGGCACTCAAATGACATCGGAGACGTTACGTCACTCGGGTCTGATAACGCTGAAACAAGGATGCAACTTGCAAGGCGACTCATTCACATTGCACGCATATATGGAACATACAAGTGAAATCTTAGTCAATATACCATATGCGATGATCGTGCCCACGATCTCTCCAATCAACAACATAATCAATACATCGATTCGTAACTCATCGTTGCATATTGAAACGCACGAAGAGACGTTCAAGAAGATTGACACGCAACTACGCTCTATAGAAAAACAGTCTAAGCTAGACACCTTATCCTCTCACGACGTTCATCACTACATTGCAATTTATGTGGTTGTTGCGATTAGCATTGCACTGTTTGTAACATCGGTGTACTTTTGGCGAAAAATGGCCACCCAAAGACAGGGGGAGGGTCCGCAAGAAGCGAGAAGCAGAAGCAGACGAGAAGAAGATCATGACATCAAGGACAGGAACAGCAAGATGGACAAACGGGACTCAACAGTGAATAAAGTGTCTTGTGCTAACCCTACCTCAAGTGAAGTGAAATTTGACACTGAAAAACATAGTGAAGTGTGCTAATTTATTATTATGGTGACATTCTATTTATAGACTTTAGTTATATTTCTTCATAGTAGTCGTAGATCAATCATATTTACATTAGAGTCCTGCATTTTCACATTTTTTACACTGTTTTTTACATTTTTTACACTGTTTTTTACATTCTTATTTTATTATTTTTACATATTTTGGGATTGTTATTTAATTATTCTCTTTCTGTGTTGTGGCAATATGTACGGTGAACGTACATGGGTTTTAAAATATATTTATTACAATAAGTTAGCCAGTAGGCTCGCGTATTTGCACTTTGAACGCGACCTACATTTGGCAGTGCATTGACACTGACATATTGCATTGTTCTATGCATTTTATGTATATTACATTTTTAGTGTTCAATTAGACGTGGTTTGAGTCGGACAACTTGCATTTTTATTTAGATTCATCCCGTTGAGCATTCACTGACATTTTCTGCATTTAAGTTTAAATTTGACATTTTACATTTGCATTGACATTACTTATGTTAGGGAAGCACCCTACAGATTCCCTCTAGATACTATAATTCGAGGAAAATGGTTGAGATTCATTGGGCGCGTTGGTTGGAATCCAAAGATGTGATGCAACTTTGTTTACAGATTGAAAATTTTATTCGTGAAAATAATAAAATCAGTCAAGGTATTGGGAAATCTACAATTTGCCAAGCTGTACTTCTTATAATAAATTAGAATATAATTTCGGCTTATTTTCTTTTAGTTTGGAGAGCCAAAATTTGGACCAAAATATTTTAAGTGGTCGCAGATATCTAATAATGGAACACATTATAGAAATTTACTTTGACATTCGACTTAAACATGAATGTAAACTTAATAATTTAGGAAAGGAAACTGTAAGGCACCAGTTAAATAAGATTTTTCTGTTTAAAGGTCAGTATTGAGCGGTTTTTAATGAAATGTTGGCTGTTTTATTTTTTTAATGTATTTACACTTTTTTAACACAATGTAAAAAATATAATCTGGACAAAGGCAGTCTATGGAACATCTTCCTCCAAGGGTCGAACTTCAACCACTTATCGATAGTCGTCCAAAGTAAAAGGTACATCGCTAACTAACGCACACACTGACAAATCAAAATCGGTCACGCTTTATCGAGCTGTCAGTTCGTCTATACGGCAGTATATACTAAGTCTATGGTTTTATGGTGCTTTAACATTATCTTCCCCCCCGCTGGCGAATTGATTAGACTGAAAAGTCTGAAATGAATATTTGATAGAATAGGTAATTGAAATGTTTTGATCACAATATGAATGTATGAAAAAATAAGACATGACTAGTCAGTCACATCTGGTAATGGGCACAACTTCACAAGTGGCCTTTTGAGCACACCTTGTGCAGTCCTGACCGTAGCAGAACGAGAAACGCCATCGCGTCCTGGGTGTAATTCGACGATTCTACCTAAACGCCATCGTAGTGGGTGAGTAGTCTCGTCTCTGATAATAACGAGCTGGTTGATTTTTGCTGGAGGTGAATCCACAGTCCATTTCAATCGCTGTGATAAATTTGTGAGGTATTCACTATGCCATCTAGTCCAGAAATCCTGGTGCATTTTCTGTAATAGATGCCAACGTGTTAGCCTATTCATTTTTGTGTTGGAATAGTCTGGTGAAGGCACTGATGTTAGGGGTGCTAATGTTAAAAAGTGCCCTGGTGTTAGCGCTGTTAGATCTGATGGATCTGAACTCAATGCTGATATTGGTCGCGAATTTAAAACTGATTCGACCTGTGTCAAGAGTGTGTTTAACTCCTCATATGTTAGGATTTGATCACCTATCACACGATAAAGGTGAGTTTTTACCGACTTCACCCCAGCTTCCCAAAGGCCACCCATGTGTGGTGATCCTGGGACATTAAATTTGAAGTCAATGCGCTCCGATTCACAAGCTGAGCGCATGATTTCTGATAATTGTGACTGCGCACCTTTGAAATTTGTTCCACAATCGCTATGGATGATGTTGCAACGACCGCGTCTAGCAATGAATCTGCGTAGAGCAGCCAAAAAGCAAGAGGATGATAAATCGCTGGCAAGCTCCAGATGAAGAGCTCTTGTTGAAAAACAAACAAAAAGACAAAGGTATGCCTTTGTTGAACGCACACCTCTATAACGTTGAAACGTAATGTTGAAGGGTCCTGCATAATCACAACCCACAACCTGAAATGGTTTGATTTGATTAACGCGAGAATGTGGTAAATCTGCCATTACTGGCTGAAAATTTCGTGGCTTCATACGGAAACAACGATAGCATTTTGAAATGATGTTATTAATGGCTCGCCTTGGCGACAAAATCCAAAAATTTTGAAGTAACAGATACTGCATTGTTTGCAGACCAGGATGTAAATTTTCGTTATGTGTGCACTGGATGATAAGTTGCGTCAAACGATGCTTGCGAGGAAGCAGAGCTGGATGTTTTGTTTCATAATCAAGGTTTGACTGAGAGAGCCTACCCCCAACACGCAACACTTGATTTGAATCTAAAAATGGACTAAATTTTCTGAATGATTTTGATAATACATGATTTGATCTCAAATGTTTGATTTCTTCACTAAATTCGGACTGTTGGGTGTGTTTCACAAGTACCATGAGACTATGATGAAGTTCTTGTTCTGTTAAATGACCTGTACGCTTGTTTTTGCGCAGGGCGTTGATAAAACGATTGCAATATGTTAAAATACGTTGAATCTTCCTCAATGATGAAAATCTTGTTAATAAATGTTCGATTGGATTAGTTTCTACTGCGTTTGACACGTTCAAAACGCAGGCACGTTGCTCACAATTCACCTCTGGATGTTGCGTCATGTTTGAATGTTGGGGCAATTTAGGCCATTGATCTTGATTTGAGGATAGCCAATGGGGGCCAGTCCACCACAGGTCATGATTGATAAGCTCGTCGGGTGATAACCCACGACTTGCGGCATCCGCAGGGTTTTGCTTTCCTGGGACATGATTCCAAATTGCTTCTGGTAATTTACGCTGAATATTGGATATGCGATTGCCAACAAAAGCCTTAAAATTTGATGAATTTGACTGGATCCATGACAAAACTATCATAGAATCAGTCCACGCATGCACACTCTCTATGGGGAGAAGTTTACTGTATATGTTGATAATGTGTCTCATTAGGTCTGCCAGCAAAGAACTGCCACACAACTCAAGCCTTGGTAAAGTTCTGCGTTTCGTTGGGGAGACACGAGACCTCGCACTAACCAGGATGACCTGGTGTTGATGATATTGATTGGTAGCACGAAGATACACAGCAGCTGCATAACCGGCTTCACTTGCGTCTGAAAATCCATGCACCTGATAAGTCACAGCGTCGTCGGATGTGATGCGGCGTGGTATCTTAAGCTGGGCTAGGTGAGGCAACTGCTGAACGTACTTTGTCCAAATTTGATTGATGTCGTCGGGAACGGGTTGATCCCATGATGAACCGAGCAACCACAAACGTTGAATTAAATGCTTTGCTAAAAATGTTAATGGTGTTAAAAGACCAATGGGGTCATAAATACGTGCCAGCTCTGAAAGCATGGTACGTTTGGTACACTCACGATTTATTTGATTCACTTGGTAGTTGAATATGTCCTCCTGGGAATTCCAGGCTAAACCGAGAACCTTCACAAAATTACCATCACTATCGAATGTTTGATTTACATTTGGCACTGCTTTATGTTCTTCTGGTATGTTTTGTAATACAGCCGCATGATTGCTGGACCACTTTCTCAGCTCAAAACCTCCAGCCGCCATGATGTTAATCAGCTGCTGCTGAAGAGCGACCGCCTCTTCGATGCTCCGACACCCTGTAACGGCATCGTCGACATAGATGTCTTCTAACAACACCTGAGCTGCAGCTGGAAACGAGCTGCCTTCGTCGCGGGCCAGTTGATGTAACACACGAATTGCTAAAAATGGTGCTGATGATACACCGAAAGTTACACGATTGAGACGGTATTCCTGTATTGGCTCACTAGGGGAACACCTGAACAGGATTCTCTGAAAATCCAGATGTTCTGCTGCTATACGGATCTGCCGGTACATTTGCCGGATATCCGTACAAAACACAATGGCATGAAGCCTGAAACGCAAAAGAATGTTGGTGATGTCAGTCTGAAGTTTAGCGCCTATAAGAAGAGTGTCATTTAAGGATACACCTCTTTTATCCTTCATTGATGCATCGTAGACCACACGAAGGCTACGATCTGATTTTGATACGGCATGATGCGCCAAATAAAATGCTGTAGGAGATTGACACTCAACTGCAGGGACCTTCTCCATCTGACCACTTGATAGGTACTCCATAACATGTTGATTGTATTGTTCATGAAAAGCTGGCTTTGCCATGAGGCGTTTTTCCAGCTGCACAAAGCGCTGATGAGCAATTGTGTAAGCACCCTCAAAGGCGACTGATGATTGATCACGGAATGGTAACTGGACAATGTATCGTCCCTCACTGTCACGCTTATGTGTTGATAGGAATATTTCCTCACAATGAATGTCAGCCACCGAGTGAGATTGTTTGTTGTCTTCACACGGAATGCTGTCCAACTCCCACAACTTCTGAACGGCAATATCCAGATTGGCGTCCATTGACACATGATTGATTGATAGAGGAATTGATGATGATGACTTTGATAAAGTTTTTCCCATGAGAATGAATCTAAATATGGTATTGATGGCAGTTGCTGCATGTGGACCACCATCAATTTTCCCTGGTAAAAGAATTTGAGGGAATATCTCTCCACCAATGAGGATATCCACAGGACCAAAAGAATGATATTTCTCATCAGCCAATTTAATATTTGATAAATGTTGAAAATTGTTAATGTCCACTGGATGGGTGGGCATGTCACCACAAATTTTGTCCAAAGTCACCGCTTCTGCTGTAAAAGAGGGCTCTGGTTTCCTAACTGGTCGGATTTCTAAGAAGACCTTGCCCGTGGAAACTGCAGGAACGTTCCCTATACCTGACATAGGAGTTTGAGTTTTATACTGTGCCAACCCTAAACGACGGGCACATACCTTGGTGATGATGTGACTCTGACTACCGGGGTCCAATAAGACACGGACCTTCTGAAAGGAGCCTCGACCATCCTTGACCTCCACCTCAGCAGTGGCAAGCATCACAAAATGAGTATTTGATGTTGATCCTGCAGTTGTGTTTGATAATGATGTAACGGGTGTGATCACATTTTCCTTGGAATCAGAAGTTGGTGCTGAACCTTTCCCTGTATGAGAAACGCCTGGTTCTTTATGTTGAGAGTTGACAGAACTACTTGTCTCTGTCTTTTTTGTAAAGTGTAGAAGGCTGTTGTGCTTTTGTCTACATGATTTGCATGTATGCAATGAATTACAATTGGCTGTGGTATGGTTTGACCTTAAACAGTTGAAACACAATTTGTTTTGTCTCACAAGTTGAGACCTCTCATAAGGAGATTCTGATAAAAACTTTGAACATAAGTAGAGAGGGTGATCCTCTTTACACACTACACATGATTGAGAAGGCGCTTGGGCCAAAAGCATTGTAGGCTTTGATTGATTGTTTGAAACCACACGCTTGTTATTTTGCTGTTGCACAGCTGATGATGATGATTGATTGTTCACATTTAATGTTGAGCGTTCAAGGGCATTACACCTATCTACCAAGAATGTGGATAATTCCTTGAAGCTTGGAAAATCACTACTGGTATTGGCCAGCTCAAAAGCTTCCCGAGATGCCTTATCTAATTTTGTAAGCAACGAGTGAAATAACACAAAATCCCACTATGTTGTTGGTAGCCCTAATGATGCGAGCATTGATAAGTTCTCATTATAAAGGTCTAACATTGTACGCAAGCTTTGAGCAGAACCGGAGTGCATTGCCTTCAAATTGTTGATCTGTTCCCAACACATGAACGCCAAATACCTCCTGTTGTTATAACGATTCACTAATGCTTTATATGCACTGATGTAGTTACCCTCACACACAGGAAACGCACGATTGATACTGATTGGATCCCCAGATAAGGATGTGATCAAGTATTGAAATTTTTCTACATTTGATAAGTCACTTCTGTTATGTACTAATGTGTTGAAAAGGTCAATGAACCCTGGAAAATCTTTGAATTGCCCTGTGAATAATGGTAGCTTCATAGGTGGTAACTTAGCTGTTTTATTTTTTGACTCACTGGACGAAGAAGAAGTCTCCACCTTTGCTGACAAGTATTTACGCTTGGCCTCTAATGTTTCAAAGAACATATCATCGGCCTGTTCTTGGAACTTAAATTGAGCCTGTTGCACTTCCTTTTCGTCCATACCTGCTTTTTTGTACTCACACATTAATTGAATGTGGGCTTCGTTAAAGGTTTCGAGTATTTGATCTACGCGCGAACACCAAGTTTCTAACCTATTTATTTGATTTGGGTCTGTTTTGCAATTTCGTGCGCAAATTACAGCATCACGAAGGCGCTTAAGCGCCATGTTACGCTTAGATTCATAATGTGCGATCAGTGCTTCACTCATTCTTTTTGATAATTAATTAAACACTTTGCTAAATGAAAGTTTGATTCGATTGTGGATTGTTCGATTGGTAAACAAAATCACGAAATGATTGTATTTGAACTGATTTGAACGAATGAGTGAACACTACACACGGAAAACACTTGATTGTCAGTGTCAATGTCTGAAGTTACACTCACGTCCCTATGATAAATGTCACTTGTCTAAACTGTCAACCACAACAGTTCTGAAACAAGCTTCACAAACACAAAATAATCTATGGTTCGATAAAATGATAAGAGAAAAGAAAAAGAATGGAATGGATGGATGGATGAATGAATGATGCAATAATTTTGTCTATGGTACCAACCTACCAACCCAACAAACCCAAATGATATGAGAAAATGTAGGTACAATACCTAACTGATATGTGGTTTTGAATAAAACAATGATACACAATGAAATCCTAGTGTTATATGTTGCACCAAGGATTCCAACACAAAAATGATAATTTTAGGCGCTGTATGTTACACCTAAAACACACGATTAAAATGAAAATGACGGTGACAGACTATGTTTGTTGCCGAACTCCGTCCACAAAATGTATGTGATAACACGAATGAGAAACGATGACGAAACAACTCACTCCCGACTGCGAATAAGCGAGCGTTTGGTGGGTACGTTGCTATGATGACTACCTACCACAATAAGAATAAGAACACAAAACACTGGCACGATTTGATATATTTTGTGATATGTTTTTGTATGATAATAATATGTTTGTTTGATCGAATGAGTTCCCGCGATGATGAATGATAACTTCGAAATATGATAAAATACACTTGTTATGTTGTAGAACAATTGGCACCCGTAAATAAAACAAAAGTTATGTTCAAAAGTGAGGTTAAATGATAAAAATATGTTATGATTATGTTAAATAAACTAAGATTGTTAGAATGCAATTTGGTTTTTGCGAACAAATATGGCTGACCCCACAATTTTCACAATAGAAAAAATAGGATTACTGATACTATTTCAGCAATCCGGCTAGCAAGGACCATGAAAAATGTTAAAGAATGATTCTATTTGATGGGCAAGTGGACTGTATCTAACGGGAAAGGTAGAAGGGACTCACCGAAGCTCGCTGAAGAAAGCCGGCTGGCTCCGATTACCTGATGATTTATGCTGTGGGGCGCCCCAATTCTTGTTTCTTGATGATTTGGATGAGTATAGGTTGATGGCACACACGATTTGTCTTTGATAACACTTGATTTCAGTGTTTCACGATAATTTTGCGGAGTCGTTAAGTTTTGTGGTGAGATATGGCGGGGAACTCGGGGAACTGGTTGATGCATGTCAAAAACGTAGGGTGGCGCTGTATGCGCAGGAAATGGTAGGATTGGAAAGGGCGGGAATTCAAATTATGTTTTATGGTGCTTTAACAGATTCTTTAAACTCATAAGTGGGAACACTTATTGTGACGGACGGGAAACTACGGAACCCTACACTGAGCGTGGCCCGACACGCTCTTGGCCGGTTTTTTATTCTTAGTTTTAATTGTAATTCTAGTTTCAAGTATTAAAAAAATTATAAACATTGTACATCAGTAACAAAAATCGTTTAATCAAGCTCAGACTGAATCCAAGATTTAGACGATTTATGAAAACTTAATTATACTTGTGGCAGTACTTTCACTTAAAATATCTTAATACTGTCTTATTAACTTTTAATTGGTGCCTCCTAGAGGATCTTTTCCACACCTCGCCCCAAAAATATTTCGAAAAAAAGAAAAACGATCCACCCTATTACAGAAGGGTAGGGAAGGGTTTAGATAAATGTGTTTATACATGTTACATTGTTTTATTTAAATTATAATACCTGCTGCACAATAAGATATTAAATATTCAAGGGTATATTAATATAACCTCGACGATCTGGACGGCCTTGTTGGTCCAGTGGTCGCAATCACGACTACTGAACTCGCATGAGATTCTGGGTTCGATTTCGGGTCGGGCAAAATTGTTATGGATTTTTCCACCATAGATTTTTTAGTAGCAGCCATGAAGTCTGGATTTGTGCCCGGTTGATGGCAATAGGCTCGCCACCTATAACATGAGCCTGAAACACACTGGTGAAAAATAAGTATACTATTAGGTACACCTCTGCCTAACCCTTCGAGGATTACAAGCGAAAAAAAGAGGGTAAGACCTGAAATACTCCCCTGGGGAATACCGATATGGACTTCACAGTCATCACTCAACTATTCATCGACCACAACACGATGAGATCACCATTACAATCAACATCGGAATCCCCACCACCATCGCTATGACCATCACAATCACCGTCACAATCACTGTCACAATCACCATCACAATCCCCATCACCATCGCTATCACCATCACAATCACCGTCACTATCACAATCACTATCAATCATCAATTCGATCTCAAAATAAATGCCATTTTCGTAATCAGCACCCCTGATAATCTCGGTATCGACACCCATATTGAATTTTAGACATTTCAACCCAATCGCACCCCAAGACCCCAACAGGGAATGATGGTATTTCAGGTCCGCCACAAATCATTGTTTTTGTAATACACTTGACCCAATTCGCCATACAAACAATACCTATGTTGAATTTCCGGCTTTGTTACCCTATTTCCCCCTTTAAGGGGTTGAATTCTGAAAAAACCTGAAACACAAATTTTAACTCATTTAGCGATAGGAGTACTACTGTCAAGTTTCGAATAGTCTAACCAATCTTATTTTCCCATGTTATCTTTGGACCCCCGTTTCAACCCCTTAGGGGGTAAATTATGAAAAATCCATTCTTAGTGCACCCCTAAACCTCATAACGAACCTATGTGCCAAATTTGGAATCTCTAGAGTCTAGACTCAGCGGTTTGGGCTGTGCATTGATTTTTAGACTTTGTCACCCCATTTCCCCCTCTTAAGGGTTGAATTCTGAAAAAATCTGAAACTCGTTTATACTCATTTCTCAATAGGAGTACCCCTGTGAAGTTTCGAATAAAAAAGTCTAACTAATATTGTTTCCCCATTCAAACTTTAGAGCCCCGTTTCATCCCCTTAGGGGGTGAGTTTTGAAAAATCCATTCTTAATGCACCCCTAGACCACATAAGGAACCTACTTGCCAAATTTGGAATATCTAGACCCAGTGATTTGGGCTGTGCGTTGATAGATGAGTCAGTCAGTCAGTCAGTTTCTTCTTTTATATATTTAGATATATTTTTTCATTTTTCACGTAAACAAAAAATTAAGACGATACAGTGCGTCGAAAACTCCTATGACGTCACATGTACATTTTTTTCTCACATATGACGTCACAAGCCCCCCCCCCCACTCATGATCATTGACACGTTCTATCTTCAAATTCAAAATTCAAATTCATTTATTGGGTGTGATTTTTGGTACATTTTTACATGAGATCTTAAAATCAATCGACAATCGTCAATCGTCTTCGTCAATTTTCATTAATTTGATAAAACAAAAAACACGTATCCAATATTTTTCGATAATCTAACTGACGGACTAAACAGATTCATACGTTTTAATCAGTCATCATCCCTATTGTTATCAGAATCCGATTTAAATATTGAAGTAAAATATATCTATTTTATAATAATTCACAGTCAGTAATGTAATGAACAATACTTACCGGGGGATAAGGACAGCGACGGTCACCGAAAGCGTTTCGCAATGGTTGTCCAAAAAATGTGTCCGAGTTTATCATGTCGCAAAATCTGAAGTGCATCTCAACGAAACTCGGTTTGTATCTGTTTGTTAGAAACTGGTAGAAGAAGAAAGATGGCTGTAACATGAACAATACGGTTGAGCATAGATGGTGTGCAACTTGAGTTGTTGAACTCGCCTCGTTCCTGGCCGGTTTTGTGATACATGTGCCTCAGTGTTCTCGTTTCTAAACTGACTGCAGTTACTAGATTAAGGCACATCACAAAAAGGCTTGATATAGGTTTTAAGCGTATCAATTTAGTACTCTTCCAAAACCGAAATGGCTTTTATTTAGGACTAGCAGTTGCCCGCGGCTTAGTCTGCGTAAATTTCAGTAACTGTCCCATGGGATCATACCAAAGGAATAAATACTATCTTACATGTTAATCCAGGTATATATATGACAAATTTCGTAATCATCACAATTATAATCATCACAATTACCATCGCTATCAAAATCACCATTATTATCACAATCACCATCACTGTCACAATAACTATCACAATCACCATCACCACCCCTATCACAATCACTAACACAATCACTAATACAATCACTAACACAATCACTAATACAATCACTAACACAATCACTATCACAACCACAATCACCATCACTGTCACAATAACTACCACAATCACCATCACCACCACTATCACAATCACAATTAGTAGGCTCGTCTGTGGACCGCGTACAGTGTAGACGCGTGTAAATATTTTTGCGAAATATAAAAGTTTTTTTAAATACCCATTAACCTAATATAATACTTATAACAGTGTTACTAACTTTCTAAGTCAATTGAACTAACTGTGGGATTTTACAACCTTTACTGCGAAGAAACTCAACATCCAAGCAAGGTAACTGCTCTTCACCCCCTCGGGGAAAAGAGACAGGCTCATTATTTTTTGACTCATTCGCTCAATCGCTATCGCAACTTGCTCCACGAGTGGTATTTGCGCCACAGATCATGAATGTGAAACGATCACCTTCTGGAAGTGGCCTGAGTGGGTCAGAACCAAATCTGTCGAGTACTGAAACAGTATCAGGTTTTCAGAACAGCCCTAATCAAGTTACGTTCCGAAATAAACGAAAGTTTAGAGACGACATTAAGGAAGAAATAAGCGAATTTCGAGAACAAATATTGCAAATTATGGTCACAATCACAACCAACCAAAAAGAATTCATGGATAAAGTAAGTGGAGATATATAAAATGGAGCAAAAACATCATAATCGTTGGAATAAAAGAGCCAGTCTCAGCATCTAAAGATGAAAGAACAGAAATGGACATGGAACAAGCTGTTAAAATTATAAGGATGACCGGTGTGAATTGCTTACCTGAGAAACTTTTCCGTCTCGGGAAGTATAACCCCAATAAAAATCGTCCATTAAAAGTATGCCTCAAATCATCAGAAACGACAATATCTATCTTACGTGGCAAAAAAAATGATGTTAATAGTGACAATATCAAAATATACTCGGACCAAACACCCCAGCAACAAGAATTTCTGAAAAATCTCAAGGATGAAATCAAGTGCCGATCTGAAAAAGGCGAGAATAACTTAAGATTTAAGTACGTTAGGGGTGTGCCAAAACTAATACAAACTGCCGCAAAAAACTGAAGTCAAAAGACACCAGCCATAACCAAAACTCTCACACAAGCGACACCATAACCTACCAAATAAGTGACAACTACGACGATATTACCACGAGCAACAAATCTATAAAATTCTTGTATGCAAATGTGCGCAGTATAGTGAAACCAGGGAAATTAGACGAACTAAAATGTGTGGTGGAATCTTTTCGTAGTAACATACACATTATTGTACTTACTGAAACATGGATAAAAACTAATAATGAAGCTAAAAGACTTCAAATTCCTGGATATACACACTACTACAACTACAGACACTGCGTAAGGGGTGGTGGAGTATCAATATTCGCTCACAACAACTTAAAACATCACTTAATCGAGGAACTATGCCTGAATGACAACCACTATCTATGGATCCATCTTGAAAAATATTCCCTCGACATAGCTGGCATCTATCGTAAACTAGACTCTTCTAACTTAAGAGAAGAGAGAAAGAAAGAAAAGAGTAATAATACTTGGTGATTTTAATATTAATATGCTGAATTTGGATCAAACAGTTATTAAATACCAAGAAGAACTACAAACTAATGGCTATAGACTCCTAAACAAAGTCGAGGAGAGCTACTGTACCCGAGAAACCGCCACAACGAAAACTATAATTGACCATGTCTGCACAAACCTAGCTGAAGTCAAGTTCCATCTTGCTATAATTGCATCTGCTATGTCGGATCATAATCAAATATACTTAGAAGTAAAAAAACATGAACCAGAACCGCCTAGAAGAGTAAAATATGAAGCTATAAATTATGAAAAGCTGTATAATACTGTGAGAGAATGGAATAACACCAACGAAGACGATCTATACCAACTACTTGAACAAAAGTTATTATCCAGCATTAATAGTAGTAAAATAACAAAACATAAAATATTGAATCCGCCCAAGCAAGATTGGATAAACAAAACAATTATAAATCTAATCAATAAAATAAAACATACTATGGAACATGCACAAGAAAAGAGTAAATGATCAATTATTGAAGGAAAAATGTATCAATCAAAGAAATGAAGTCAATGAAACTATACAACAAACAAAAAGTGTTTATTACCAAAATGCTTTTGATCAATGCAAGAAAAACCCTAAAAAAATGTGGAGTCTTATAAATGATCTCTCTAGGAACAAGGTCAGAGAGTCACCAGCACCGAGTAAACTCCTTATGCCATCTGGAGTTTTGACTAATCAGACTGACATTTGTGAGTGTTTTAATGACTTTTTCTCAAGCATTGGATCAGTTCTGGCTAGTCAAATCCCAAATCAATACCATAACAATTTAACCCACACTAAAGGAGCGCAGGCAACTGGAACCTTGGACACACTTTCACAAATAAGACCATGCACCATAAATGAAATAGAAAAAATAATTGAAAACTTAAAACTAAACACTAGCTCTGGCTTAGACGGTATAAACACAAAATCAATCAAATGCGTAAAAGACTTAATACTAGTTAAACTAATAAATTGTATAAATAAAAATTTACAGCTTGGGACTTTTCCCGACAGCCTCAAAATGGCCAAAGTCAGCCCCATCTTCAAAAATGGAAGTAAATCTGATCCAGGAAATTATCGTCCCATTTCTGTGTTGCCGATTTTATCTAAAATTTTTGAACGTGTCTTATACAACCACCTCGATGAACATCTTCGAGCGCAAAACTTTTTTTATAAATAAAAAACAATACGGTTTTAGGCCAAAATCCATAACACTTTCTGCAACAGTAGATCTAATAACAAAAATTAAACTTAGTATCGACAAAAAGCAAATAGCGTTAGGAATTTTCATAGACTTAAAAAAAGCCTTTGACACAATAAGTCACAAACTGTTATTAAAGAAATTAAATGACATTGGTGTCACTGGTAATGCTCTTGATATCTTTAAATCTTACTTGGCCAATCGTTCCCAAGTGGTTAAGATTAACGAAACCCAAAGTAGTCCTAAGATTGTAAGTTTTGGCATTCCGCAGGGATCAATTTTGGGACCCTTATTATTCCTGATTTACATTAATAATATTCATGAAGTTGGACTTAAAGGCGATGTATCGTTGTACGCCGACGATACAGCTTTATTTTATTTTGGACACTGTAGATGCCGTTATGCGTGACGCTCAGGACGATCTAAATCTTCTAAATATGTGGTTTCAGTGCAATCTACTCACGATAAATATAGCCAAAACCAACTACATAGTATTCGCAGCAAAAAACAAAAAAATATCACACAGTTCACAATTAACCATAAATAACCAACCTATCAAAAAAGTTAATCACGAAAAGTACCTTGGATTAATTTTAGATAACCACCTGAACTGGAAGCCACATATGGAGAGGGTCAGATCTAAACTGACTTCTCTCACGGGAGCCCTACGGAGTGTTGTTCGATGTCTTCCACGCCAAGTACGCTACAATATATATAACACTCTTATAAAACCTCACCTGGACTATCTAATAGAAGTATGGGGCACAGCGGCCAAAACCAATATTGAAACGCTACAAATAGCACAAAATAAGTTAATAAAGACACTTTTCCAATATGATTACAGTACACCGACACAAAAAATATACAATGAAACTAAGTTAATGAACATATCACAAACATACATATATAATACTTGCATCTTAATAAGAAAAATACTTAATAAAACCATTCACATACAAATACATTTTACAAAGAAACATCAAATACACAAAATTGGGCTCAGAAATGCAAATGACATACAATTACATCCACCACGCACCAGTTATGGCAAGAAAAATGTGATGTACGAAGGTACTGCATTATACAATAAACTGCCAAATAACATAAAAAATGCAAAATCCATGGCAATATTTAAGAAATACTTAAAATTACACATATTTAAAGCAAGCGCACCTTAGTACATTTCATACCACATCTAGTTGCGCGCGTTCCGTGTATGTTTACATTTTGGCTGGGTTAAATTTTTTACCGATTACCCTAACACTTAGAATAAATTTGTACATAAGTTTGTAATTATTTTGTCAAAGCTGTACGTAAAACCAATGTTTTTTTAAACTAGTTAATGTTTCTCATGTAAGTGAAATTTCTTATGAGAAATAAAGACATCTCAAACCCGAATTACTATCACAATCACAATCACAATCACAATCACAATCACAAACACAATCACAATCACAATCACAATCACAATCACAATCACTATCACTATAACAATCACTATAACAGTCACTATCACTGTCACTATCACCATCACCATCACCATCACCATCACCATCACCATCACCATCACCATCACCATCACCATCACCATCACCATCACCATCACCATCACCATCACCATCACCATCACCATCACCATCACCATCACCATCACCATCACCATCACCATCACCATCACCATCACCATCACCATCACCATCACCATCACCATCACCATCACCATCACCATCACCATCACCATCACCATCACCATCACCATCACCATCACCATCACCATCACCATCACCATCACCATCACCATCACCATCACCATCACCATCACCATCACCATCACCATCACCATCACCATCACCATCACCATCACCATCACCATCACCATCACCATCACCATCACCATCACCATCACCATCACCATCACCATCACCATCACCATCACCATCACCATCACCATCACCATCACCATCACCATCACCATCACTATCACTATCACTATCACTATCACTATCACTATCACTATCACTATCACTATCACTATCACTATCACAATCACTATCAGAAGTTCACAATCATTATCGTAATCACAATCATCATACCTCTTATGAAACCTACGCATGCTAAATTTAGAATCTTTAGGTTTGGGCTATAAGTTGATTTTCATTGTCGGGTTGACAATTTCTTTCTCCAATTTCTCCATACGATGGGTTGAATTATGAAAAAACCTTAAACACAAATGTTTTCATTTATCGATAGGAGTACTCCTGTTATGTTTCGAATAAAATAGACTAACTAATCTTATTTCCCCATACCCCCGTTTCAACCCCTTACGGATTGGATTTTGAAAATTCTCTTCTTAGCGCACCCCTAAACCTCATAAGGAATTATGTGCCAAATTTATAATCTCTAGACTGCTATCTAAGCGCTATCTATAGGCACGACAAGCCGCTGCCGCCGCAACCGCTATAACCCTGTATTTTAAATATGTAATATCTTCGAAAATATTCATTTAACTTAAAGCATGCTGTAAATGGCCATATTGATCTATATTAAATGCACAATGTATTTATGATACTTAATTGGATAAGGATTAATGCTGTTTGTCTTAAAATCGCTTCGTAAATAAGCTATTACTTCTCGTAAAAAGGAAAGGATAAAAAATGGTTATTGTTATTTGTGGGTTATCTCTAAGAGATAGATATATATCATGCAGACTTTTCTGTAGACCTTTTTAAGGTGTACAATACTTTAGTACATTATTTTGATCTATCTCGTAGGGTTCAGCCAGCGTTTGCAATGTAAGCGCAAAAAATATGTTTATCTACGGCATCACATTAGAAACCTCTAAAACTATCAGTGTTTCTCTACTGTATTATGTATGATATATACATATAAACTTTCCTCTTGAAACACTCTATCTATTAAAAATACCCGCATCAAAATCAGTTGCAGAGTTTTAAAGATCTAAGCATACATAGGGACAGACATACAGACAGACAGCGGGAAGCGACTTTGTTTTATTTAATGATGTTGACAAAAAGACGCACAACTTTTATGTTAACCCGTATATCCCCAGCCATTTCCGAAGGGGAAAGGTGCATTTTTATTTTTATTGTGTCTGTAATTGCGGGTATTTAAGCTTTTAATTTAATATGAGAAATCAAAATTAATGTTTTTTTCTGAATCAATATTGTGGTACTTTTACTTCATAAGATTCAACATACCTTAAAATTATTGTCTATTGTGAATAGGGAATGTGCGTAAATATCCACATAGTACCTAGGATCCTTTCCGCGCAGACGTCTACTTTTCAGAGTAAAGTTTGTGAAGTATCTCGTGTCAATCCAGTTTACCACTGGACGCTCAGTACTGAAGTAAGTTATCTACGAAATAAGTTATTAAAACAATTAGTAAAAAGCATAAAATAATGTTTTTTTTTTTCTGCACCGACTAAAGCATGCCCAATATTCAATAAGTATTTTTTTTCCAGGGTCATCAATTTAGTTTTCGACTGGATCTCTTCGTGGCAAAAAAGTCAATGAAAAGTCACCGACTTTGGAAAGTAAAATCATTTTTCGCTTTTAGTGTTTTTGTTTTGGAAGCCCGTTTTTTGCAAAAAAACGTTTTTGGTTTTTTATCTCACACAAATCCTTGACAAATATCATTTTAATTTTTTTATTTTCCACTTTTTAGTGTTTTTTTTTTTGGAAGTCGGTTATTATTTAGGCAAAAAAGATTTTTATTAAAACAAACTATAAATAGATACTCACTTTCTCAGAATTACACTGATTAATTTGGTAATAAAAAAAAAGAAGCAAAACAAAGAAAAAATATTTTAAATTCATTGTTAATTTTTATTCTTCGAGAAGTAATCGTTTGCACAATTTTTGTTCACGAATGATTATTTCGTCAAAGCTATCCCACCAAAAACATTCTGTAAAAAACTAGCCCAGCCTCGATGGAGCTGCTTGTTTATCTCTAAAAAGTAATGAAATCTAGACAAAGTCGTAGCAAGTACCAATTTTATTGTTGTTATTATTTCAAATTATAAAAAAATTTAATGGGCTTTAATTATTATTACTATTTTTGGCTTTGTAATATTGTATTATAGATAACCATAAATGGTGCATGTTATGTTAGCCTATAAGTAATTGTTGCACTTATATAAGTACTATTATGCAAGTATAATTTGAAAAATGTTATGTGTGAACAATTGTTGGCTAACCTAAATGAATAAATAAAAAATAAAAGTCTAAGGTTCCTTACTGCGATTTCTTTATTATTATAGTTAATGTTGTGTGACTGGGCCGTTGAACATTCTTTATACGTTAAGTAAGTCAATTTTCACACATCTAACATAAAATCGACGTACAGACGGACTTCTATCAATGATTACGCCTGTCCCTATTAAGAATGTACGATCTGAAAATCAGCAATTTTACAGGAGAGCGCGTCAAAGTTTAAATTGCTTATATTTTTTAAAATATACAAGTTAGGTTAACAAAAAAAAACTATACATTTATACACGTTTAAAAGCTCATGTGCATAGTAATGAAATGTTATTTTTCCTTTTCTAAATATGTTAAAAGTCAGAAATGACTTTCATAGCGGTATTGTATTCATTGTATTTAGTCGGATCTGTTATATCCTACAAAGTTACTTGGAAAAACTTATCGATTAATTGTTGCAAGTTCCACATACAACATTATTAATAGGAAGTCCTAGTCAAGGTGTTGTCGTATTTATTATGAAATGAATTTTAAATAAAATATAATATTATTATAAATTTCAATATATTTATTTTAAAAGTAAATATCGATGAAAATAGTCTCCAAAAGAACAAAAATGAAAAATTCCTTACTTTTACAGGCGTAACATAAAATAAAAGTTATAAAACGTTACTAATAATCACAATGCTGATTAGGTTTTATATTGCGTAATAACACAATTTTTACTAACAATTTAATTGAGATCATATCTTTTAAGTAGTAATAATAATATAAATTAGCTTTATCAAAGGCACTAAATAACCACATTATATATTGCGTTGTCGCATTAGAGAAGTAGTAGTAGTAGTGTCACATTATTATGTTTTTAATAATTTATTTATCTTAAATAACTATCTAATAAAAATATTATATCAACGCCGACGACTTAATATTTTAGAAAACAGCCTTGCTGACAAAACAACGTTTAAAATCAAGGATTATCATATGTAAAGAACGAAATTTTAATGTGAAAATAATCAACCTTAAAATTATCACGTAATAATCATAAAAAGGCACCTAATCATTAAAATAAACAACACAGTCAGTCTTAACATGAAATTAGTCATCATCATCATCAGGTCTACCTCAGAACAATCACGAGAACCTGTTTGAAATCATCTGCAAAATTGGCACTAAAATTGATTATCCCGTGTCTAAGGCCAAGATAAACTTTATAACTAGGGTACCAACCCGTGAGAAAGATCAAACGAAACCTATCATAGTGAGTTTCTGCAACCGTTACGTGAAGGAGGACTTTATTGATGCTGCGAGACTTCTTTTCAAGACTGCTCCTTTAACTACAGGGCAAATAAACCTACCTGGAAACCAACAGATTTACGTCAACGACCACCTGACGCTACAGAACAAGGCATTGCTGTCTAAAGCTAAAAAAGCGTCCGCAGAAACGGATTTTCGCTACATCTGGGTAAAACACTCCAAAATACATGCGAGGAAGGCCGACACGTTTCCTACAATAGTGTTAAAATCGGAAAAAGACCTCATAAAAATAAAATAAAACCATGCCAATACCAATCTAAACCTATAAATATAAACAAAATGTCTAAGTCTGGTCGTGCAATGTCAAGCATTAAAAATAAGTTTGAGAACCGTGTGCAGGTGAGTGCTACCAGCGTATTCCACCAACTATTGTGTCGCTCAATAGTGCCGTGTAAGTTAATTTCTAAATGTCATTATCATGTTGTTTGTTGTCGTTGTGCCAAATTAGCCCTTATTTTCATAACATTACAGTGCAATTCTATTTTCTTAGCCTACTCAGTTGTGACTCACCGGGCCTATGTCGCTTCTTTTGTTCCTTATCTTAACCCATTCGTTGCGAGTGTTTCAAAGTTCCGTGTTTTTATACACTGTGCATCGCTGTGCCTAATAAATTCCTACCAGTTTATTTCTTCTACCTTCATCATACTTTATTATTGTTGGTATTCTGTGCATTCGTATAGAATAAACGATTTACAAAATTCACTACAAATTATTGTATATAATTATTATCTTATTAAAGTTTATAATACTGTTGTTGTTAAGCTCAAAAATGATTAATATACAGGGTGGAATTTTGTAATGCCACCTGGAGGGAAAGTACTCTTAATACTGCAGATAGAAAATTTTACTCAAAGGAAACATTCCTTTATTTTTTAATAGAAAGCAAACTGCATTCAAAGATTTTGAAAATTCTCGTGCCACACTCGGGAATCGAACCGCCTAAATTCCAAAAAAATAACCCCCCCCCTGTATTGCCCCCTGTATTTTTATGGCACCAATCGATAGGGTCAATCATAAAGATCAAATCCCTCTAACAAACATGATAAATTAAATGAAAAGAAAACCATAAAATATTAACTTATAAATTCAATGGGACAACATAAAGCACTTTTACTCAAAGGTCCATCCTCCAATTACTTATGTTAGAACCTAATAAACAATTATATTTTGACGACATTTGTTGATTAAAATGACGAAGAACTATTAAGATAGGAAGATTGCAATTTGCTTAAACAAATACTTGCAAATTGCAATCTTTTTTCTTCATTTGTAAATATCCATCCTTTGAATAAAAGTGCTTTAACGTATTGAATTTATCCCAATGAATTTATAACTTTAGATTTCATGGTTTTCTTTTCATTTAATTTATAATATTAAATATTATAAATTAAATGAAAAGAAAACCATGAAATCTAAAGTTTAAATTAAATTAAATTAAATAAAATTTAAAAATTAAATTTATAACTTTAGATTTCATGGTTTTCTTTTCATTTAATTTATAATATTAAATATTATAAATTAAATGAAAAGAAAACCATGAAATCTAAAGTTATAAATTCATTGGGATAAATTCAATACGTTAAAGCACTTTTATTCAAAGGATGGATATTTACAAATGAAGAAAAAAGATTGGGAGGATAAGGATAAGGATCAAATCTCTCTAACAAATTTTGTTAGAGAGATTTGATCCTTATGATTGACCCTATCGATTGGTGCCATATAAGTACAGGGTGTTATTTTTTTTGGAATTTAGCCGGTTCGATTCCCGAGTGTGGCACGCGAATTTTCAAAATCTTTGAATGCAGATTATTTTCTTTAAAAAAATAAAGGAATGTTTCCTTTGAGTAAAATTTTCTATCTGCAGTATTAAGAGTACTTTCCCTCCAGGTGGCATTACAAAATTCCACCCTGTATACTATCAGAATGTACGAGGTTTGCGCTCAAAAACAAACAGTTTATATCGTAACGTTTGCATGAACTCTTATGATGTTATTATATTTACGGAAACATGGTTAGTGGATAGTATTAGTAACAGTGAGTTGTTTGATGGACGATATCTTGTCTGGATGCGGGACCGGGATTACTGTCGAACAGCACAGACACGGGGAGGTGGAGTGTTGATCGCGGTGAGGAATGACCTGACCGTTGTGGAAAGATGTGACTGGCGTACCTCGGCCGAGGATATATGGGTATCCATCGTTCTGAAGCGATCTAGACCAGCGGTAAGTTACAATATCAATATCTGTGGCCTGTATTTGTGCAAAGAAAATGTTGGTAACTCGTACTTAACTCAATTACAAAACTTCCACGCCAAACTTAACAACTTAGTATCTGCCTACCCCTTGGATACATTTATAATAACAGGGGATTTTAACTTCGGCGGCGATGTGGAATGGCAGCAGTCTGACGATAGTTCTGGATTGTACCCTGAGAATGTGTCCGTTCGATGTATTTTGGATTTCTTTGACACAATAAATGCGTGTAACTTGTCCCAGTTTAATGGTGAGCGTAACGTCAACGGTAGACTATTAGATCTTGTTTTCTCAAATTGCGCAATAAAAGTGAAGGATTGTGATGACCCGCTGGCGGTGCCTGTTGATGTACACCATAAACCGTTGATTATTAACCCGTATGCTCCCGGCCGTGCCTCCAGAGGCACGGTGCATTGTTATTTTAATTGTGTCTGTAATTGCGGGTATTGAAGTGTTAATGCTGATTTCGTTGAAGTTCATAAACTTATTGAGAAACCTAACACAAAATACATATTCCATCAAGGCGATTACACTGCAATTATGTCTGCACTAGATCTTATAGACTGGAATATGTTGTTGTCTGCTGGATCCCTGGACCAAGCCCTTAACCTTTTCTATTCCAAGCTATACGAGCTCAGAGGCTTGTACATTCCCGTTAAACCATGTAAAAAATCAACACACCCCCCCTGGTACACTAGTGCTTTAATAAAAATACTAAAATAAAAACACAAATACCATAACAAATACAAAAATTACGGCAACTTATCCGATTACCACTCTTTTTCTCTCTTGCGAAACCGAGCTAAGGAATTAGAGGCGGTTTGTTTTGATGCTTATATGGAAAAAATAGAATCCTCAATCGCCAAAAATCCTAAATGTTTCTGGTCGTATATCAAAAGCAAAAGAAGTGGTAATACATTGCCTAACGTATTACACTACATGGACTCGTCCGCTGACACCGGGGAGGGTATCACTGAGCTTTTTTCCACTTACTTTCAGTCTACCGTCCAAGAACCTGACTCAGATTTTGACGATCTGGATGTTAATAATGACATTCATCCTGCCAGCTCGGTGAACCTGAGTACGGTCAGCGTGTGTCCGGAGACGGTATACAAGCTACTTGTAGGTTTGGACCCATCTAAATCTGGTGGGCCAGATTTGATACCCCCCATATTCATAATTAATTGTGCAAAGAGCCTGGTGGCGCCAGTCTGTGTGCTGTTTGAGCGGTCGTTGAGGGAGGGTATTGTCCCGAAGATGTGGAAATCGGCCTTTATTACACCGATTTTTAAAAAGGGGGATAAGTCTCAAATAGAAAACTACCGCCCCATATCTAAATTATGTCTTTTCTCTAAAGTTCTTGAACGATTAGTACACACGGAAGTTTACTCAGCTATGCAACGCCATTTCGGCGACGAACAACATGGTTTCCTCAGAAAACGGTCAACCACCTCCAACCTGATACTATCCAACGAAATTATAACCACTGGGATGAAAGAACGATGTCAGGTCGACGCGATATACACGGATTACAGCAAATGTTTTGACCATATAGATCATCGAGTGCTTCTTCGGAAGCTATTTTCCGCAGGAATTCATGGTGATCTATATCGGTGGTTTTCATCGTACATAGATAATCGAACGCAGGCTGTGGTTTTACGTGGATACACGTCTGGATGGAAATCTGTCCCATCGAGAGTGCCCCAAGGCTCAATCTTGGGACCGTTATTGTTTACAATATTTATTTCGGATATAAAAAAATGCTTTAGAAACTCACATATCCTATTATATGCAGATGACATGAAGGTTCTAAAGTCCATACGCACATTATCTGATACAGAGCTACTTCAGTCCGACCTTGACAGATTCGTACAATATTGCAAAACCAACAAATTACAACTAAATGTATCCAAATGTTTTCACGTAGTATTCACTCGCCAGAAATCTATTATTGGCCCAGGGTATACACTAGATGGTACTTACATAAGTAAGGAAAAAGTATCAGGGATCTTGGTGTGGTACACGACAGCAAGCTGCTTTTTGATGATCACATAGAAACAGTTGTCAACAAGGCGTTCAAAGCCTTGGGCTTCATTATTAGAGCTTGTTCTAGCTTTCGTTCCCTAAAACCATTAAAAGTTCTTTATTGTTCCTTAGTGCGTAGCCACCTTGAGTACGTTTCGCAAGTATGGAACCCTCAATATGAGATTTACAAATCTCGTATTGAGTCTGTTCAGAGAAATTTTTTGCGGTACTTAGACTTTAAGGCTGGGCAATTCTCAGTCGACTATGAACACCGTTGTAAGCGGTATCATTTCTTACCGTTGGAAGTAAGGCGTAATATCAGTGATGTCTGTTTTTTAGTGAACATCGCAAACGGCTCGGTTGATTGTCCCGAACTACTCAGCAAAATACTTCTTCGCACTAATCTGAACAACCTAAGAAAACGGCCTCTACTCCAAGTACCATTCACATCGACTAAGTACAGGCGCAACGCCTTCTGCATACGTAGTGTTATAGCTCTCAATAGTTTACCATCACACCTGGAAATCGATTTATTCTGCACCAGCGCACACAAAATTAGAAAGATACTTAACAAGGAGTATTTTGGTGACAATCATAAATAGCCTTTAATTGTGATCTTGACACTGCACGACTTGACATACTTAGTATACTATCGCAACATCATTTATGTTTACATTGTACACACATCAAAAGTGTCTAGGGATCAAGCATTTTTATGCGGATTTCTTGAGATTGAGATGTGGCTTTGTAATAAATTTATGATTTTATAAATTTATATGGATCCTTTTTGGTGCATTTCATAATTTGAATCAGGAACTCTCAATCAAATTCGAGTAAAAGATGAAAATAAGCTGTCAATATTTTCCCTATAAAAACATACAACGCATTGAAGACATTATTAGTGCTACTGTTTCCCTACTACTGATTAAAACCAACGTTATTATGGAGCGGCGACGTCATTTAAGCAGGGAAGAAATGCTCAGAGCCGTGGGAATGATAGAAGCTGGTTCCCGGCAACGTACTGTAGCTTTAGCTCTGAATACAAGTCAGAGTGTTATCAGTCGACTTTGGACACGTTACCGAAGCACTGGTACCGTGGCTGAGCGCCATGGAGGACGGTATCGCTGCACCACACGGAGACAAGACCGATACATTCAAATCTTAACTCGAAGAGCTCCAACAATAACCGCCATGATGTTAGCCGTGAGGCTTCATCACTCTTCAGGGAACTTAATTAGCGACCAAACAGTCAGAAACCGCTTGCATGAAGTGAACCTTCATTCCCGAAGACCGCTACGGGTACCACCTATAGCAATGCACAATCGTAGGATTCGATATCAATGGGCTCTTGAACACAGAAATTGGGCAGAAGAACAATGGCGTTTCGTGTGCTTTTCTGATGAGTCTCGTTTTGGTATGAGACCGGATACAAGACGTATACGACACTGGAGAACCCCTGGACGCCAACAGCGATTAAAATCCTGCCAGGAAGTCCATCCTTATAGTGGTGGAACCATCATGGTATGGGCGGGTATTTGGATCGGCGGAAGAACTGAGTTGATTTGGATCAGAGGCAACCTCAACGCTCAAATTTATGCTGAGACGATTGTATCAGACGTCATCGTTCCTCTACAAGTGCAAATCGGTCCCTTATTTCAGTTAATGCATGATAATGCACGACCGCACACCGCAAGAGTTGTAAGACAGACTCTCGCCGCAGCTAACATCAATGTCCTGCCCTGGCCTGCTCAGTCGCCAGACTTGAACCCGATTGAGCATGCATGGGATATGCTACAGAGAAGAGCTCTGCCGAATATGGAGGGTATCCAGTCGCAAGAAGACCTTTTTTTGTTGTTGCAACGAACATGGGCGGCCATTCCACAGCGTGATTTGGATGAACTCATTTTGAGTATGCCAAACCGATGTTCTTGTGTTGTTAGTGTTCGCGGTAGAAACACGGATTATTAATTGTTTAAGTTACACAATAAAATTTTAAAGAAAACTGTGTTTTCAGTCATTTTTTCGAACTTTAATGTTAGTGGTTCAAATGTCAAAAATCCCTTTATTAGGAAAATGGCAAATTTCTTTATTAATGCAAAGGTGACTTGGTTTATCGTTACTGTGACAAACGAAAACACTTTATTTGATGAATCCTTAAAGAAAATTTTAATTAATATCAATCAGGAGAAAAGTTATTGCAAAAATATATGTTGATCCCTAGATACTTTTGATGTGTGTAATTACTTAGTTGTAGTTACCTAGTAACTCATACCTAATCTAAATATATAAAAGAAGAAACTGACTGACTGACTGACTGACTGAATGACTGACTCATCTATCAACGCACAGCCCAAACCGCTGGGTCTACAGATTCCAAATTTGGCAAGTAGGTTCCTTATGTAGTCTAGGGGTGCACTAAGAAAGGATTTTTCAAAATTCACCCCCTAAGGGAGTTAAACGGGGCTCCAAAGTTTGTATGGGGAAACAAGATTAGTTAGTCTATTTTATTCGAATCTTTACAGGAGTGCTCCTATTGATAAATGAGTAGAAACGGGTTTCAGGATTTTTCAGAATTTAACCCCTAAGAGGGGGAAATGGGGTGACAAAGTCTAAAAATCAATGAACAGACCAAAACGCTGAGTCTAGAGATTCCAAATTTGACACATTGGTTCCTTATGTGGTCTAGGGGTGCACTAAGAAAGGATTTTGCAAAATTCACCCCCTAGGGGGTTAAACGGGGCTCCAAAGTTTGTATGGGGAAACAAAATTAGTTAAACTATTTTATTCGAAACTTCACAGGTGTGCTCCTATCGATGAATGCGTAATATTTGTGTTTTAGGTTTTTTCAGAATTCAACCCCTAAAGGGTAAAATGGGGTAACAAAGCCTGAAATTCAACATAGGTATTGTTTGTATGGTGAATTGGGTCGGGTGTATTACAAAAACAACGATTTTAAGATTTAATGTGGCGGACCTGGATTACCATCATTCCCTGTTGGGGTGCGATGGGGTTGAAATGTCTAAAAATCAATATGGGTGTCGAAACCGGGATTTTCAGGGGTGCTGATGTCGAAAATGGCATTTATTTTGAGATCCAGAAGATAGGGATTCAACTTCTATACAGGGTTATTGTTGATTTATTGTGATGATTGTGATAATGATGATGATGATTGTTATAATGATGATGTTGATTGTGATGATGATGATTGTGATTACGATGATAATGATTGTGATTACGATGATAATTGTGATAATGATCATGATGATTGTGATGATGATTTTGATTACGATGATAATGAGTTTGATAACGATGATGGTGATTGTGATAGTGATGGTGATTGTGATAGTGACGGTGAATGTGATGGTGATAGCGATGGTTGTGATAACGAGGATGGAGATTGTAATGATGATGATTATAATGATTTTGATTACGATTATAATGATTGTGATAACGATGATAGTGGTTGTGATTACGATGATAATGATTGTTAAAATGATGATTGTGATTGTGATGATGATTGTGATGGTGATTGTGATTGAGATGGTGATTGTGATGGTGATAGTGATTGTGATGGTGATTGTGATTGTGATAGTGATGGAGATTGTGATTGTAATAACGATGATAAATATTGTGATTACGATGATAAATATTGTGATTAAGATGATGATGATTGTGATTACGATGATGATGATTGTGATAACGATGATGGTGATTGTGATAGTGAGTTTGATGGTGATAGTGATTGTGATAGTGACGGTGATTGTGATGGTGATAGCGATGGTGATGGTGATTGTGACAGTGATGGTGATAACGATGAAAGTGATTGTGATTACGATGATAATGATTGTGATATTGATTGTGATTATAATGGTGATGTGACGGTGATAGTGATGGTGATTGTGATTACGATGAAAATGATTGTGATAACGATGATGGTGATTGTGATA
This sequence comes from Xestia xanthographa, assembly GCA_905147715.2. NCBI lineage: Eukaryota > Metazoa > Arthropoda > Insecta > Lepidoptera > Noctuidae > Xestia > Xestia xanthographa. The sequence goes on along the minus strand of LR990660.1, from coordinate 4,411,392 downwards.
GTGATTTTAATGGTTATTGTGATGGTGATGGTGATTGTGATAGTGACGGTGATTGTGATGGTGATAGCGATGGTGATGGGGATTGTGATGGTGATTGTGATTGTGATAGTGATGGAGATTGTGATTGCAATAACGATGATAATTATTGTGATTACGATGATAATGATTGTGATGACGAGGATGGGGATTGTGATGATGATGTTTGTGATTACGATGATAATGATTGTTAAAATGAACATAGTGATTGTGATAGTGATTGTGATGAGATTGTGATGGTGATTTGATGGTGATTGTGATGGTGATTGTGATGGTGATTGTGATGGTGATTGTGATTGTGATAGTGATGGTGATTGTGATGGTGATTGTAATAGTGATGGTGATTGTGATTACGATGAAAATGATTGTGATAACGATGATGGTGATTGTGATAGTGATTTTAATGGTTATTATGATGGTGATGGTGATTGTGATAGTGACGGTGATTGTGATGGTGATAGCGATGGTGATGGGGATTTTGATGGTGATTGTGATGGTGATTGCTATGATGATTGTGATAGTGATGGTGATTGCGATGGTGATTGTGATGGTGATTGTGATGGTGATTGTGATGGTGATTGTGATGGTGATTTTGATGGTGATTGTGATGGTGATTGTGATGGTGATTGTGATGGTGATTGTGATGGTGATTGTGATGGTGATTGTGATGGTGATTGTGATGGTGATTGTGATGGTGATTGTGATGGTGATTGTGATGGTGATTGTGATGGTGATTATGATAATGATGGTGACTGTGATAGTGATGGTGATTGTGATAATGATTGTGATAATGATGGTGGTTGTGATAGTGATGGTGATTGTGATGATGATGGTGGTTGTGATAGTGATGGTGGTTGTGATAGTGATGGTGATTGTGATGATAATAATAAATTGTGATGATTATGAAATTTGGCACATAGATAGTTTATAACCTAAATTAACATGTAGGACACTATTTATCCCTTTAGTATGATTCAGTGGGACAGTTACCGAACTGCACGCGGGCGAAGCCGCGGGCAACAGCTAGTTAGATATAATACATGTGGAAGCTTGTAATTAGCAAATGTCACTACTTATGCATGATATTTATAATTGTTATTAGTCTGTCAGCTTTCTTTAAAATTAAATAAATAAATAAATCTTCTGAAATAGTATTACATACTTGAGCATTGTTACCAACTTTTAAGTTTTCATAAAAATGGTGATACTTTTCAGGGATTATACCAGTTTGGCATAAGTTATAATCAAGTCTTTGTATTTCTCACGAGTGATAGGAAGGTCTCCAGTATAGGCTTGCTTAATTTGAAATTCACGGGAAAGTCTATCTGTGTTTCGGGTACCAGACCTCCACACAATTATATTTTTTGTCTATCATCAAAATTATTTGGTCTATCTTCAAAATTATATTTTTTCTGTATATTGAATGACGAATTGCTATTGCCGTTGACGGTCACCGAGCTTACAGAACTTTTCGAATATCTTGTTACGCTGTCTTTCACTGAATTTGGTATAACATTTTAAACTTCTTTTCCTGTACTTGTTTCCCTCTATAATTTGTGAAACTCTCCTTGATTCTTTAAATTTTTTCTCTTATGTATTATCCAATCCTCTATAAGCTGTAGCTGTAGTAGTATAAGCGAGTTTGAACACCTTTAGCGGAGGTGGGTGTATAAACACTTGTCATCGAAGTCACAGAAGATGTAGGTAGGTATCCATACAAGTCATCGCTAGTCAAGATTGGCAGGTTTTCGTTTATGCAAAAGGCGTCATTGTAAGTTTCAGGTAAAAGAGGCGACGGCAAAGGCGTTTTATCTGAAATTTCTTGATTACAAGCAACATTATCAGCCGATGACGTTAAAAAATTACTCGATGTGGATGCGACAGGGTAATTATTTTCGTGGTCCTTCTCATTAAGTACATAATTTCCAAGCAATTCATGCAGCTGAATTAATTCACTACAACTTGGTACCGGGGATTCTCCATGAACTAAAAAAAAAAAATATTAGACTAGAAGCAATATTAAATAAAATAAATATCATTCTCATCAAATTTATTCGTTCATAGCGTAAAAATATTATAACTAGAATCACACCAATGCAAGCAAAAAATAAGCACCAAAACTGTCCAAAACCGACACATAAAATGTTATTATCTGTCGCTTAATGAAGCAATATATGCCATATCCCACAAAAAGTTATAACATTTTTACCACTAACAGTGTAGAAAGTACTACTTACGACAAGTTGAATTTATATTGAAACTAATAAGAAAGTCGGATGTGGTACTACCAACATACTTTACATTACAAGAGGCAGTTAAAATGTAGGTAGTACCACATACGACAAACTGGACATGTATTAAAACTAATAACAAAGTCGGATGTGGTACTAACGACATACTTTGTGTTACGAAAGGTAGTTAACAATGTTGAATATGGTACATCTTACAATTTTAATTGGACAATTCAATAGATTTGCTAACCTCATTAATTAAAACTAATACGAAAAAAAAAACACGCCTAAATAATTAGAATTGATTCCAGATAATAAGTTTAGTAAAAATATCAACAAATAATAAGTACCTGTTTCTTCATGTTGTTCACCTATATCAGATCCAATATTTTGATCAACACTCATATCCTGGATTTTTATCTTTTTATCGCAAGTTCTGTTAAACGGGCTGATCGACTCGTTTTTTTGCTTGATAGGAACAATACTAATTATAAGACAAACTTAAAATAATACGAATAAGCACTAAACTACCACACAACGCGAGCACGCCCCAACAACATGATTCGTACTGCCACATCCGCCAGCGCATCCTCTCCTCGTGCCCCGTTAAAAACATCGTGAGTTAACATCGATCATTGTTAACGGACAGTCGTGCCATATACGAGTTTGTTAACTTGGCTATATCAAAAACTATGAGAAAAAAATAAGTTTTTATTAAGCCGAATGAAAGATAATGCTTTTTTTAGGTCAATAGATAAATAAAACCAAAATCAATAAAATTGCATATCCGACCTTGTTAATAGGGACAGGCGTTAAGTCCGTCTGTACTGGATTTTTTTTTTATACTGTTTGTTTCAGGCTCGCCTATTACGTACATAAGTATTATTGAAATACGCAGCTTTATCAAGCCTACAATTGACTGGTTATTGAATCAACGTTTTTCAAGTGGCAATTTTCCATCGTCAATGGGTAGCGGTTCTGGCGACAGATTGGTGCAATGGTGTCATGGAGCACCTGGTTTTGTACCCTTGTGTACCCTTCAACGGCCAAGTCACACAACATTAACTATAATAATAAAGAAATCGCAGTAAGTAACCTTAGACTTGCTACGACGTTGTCTAGATTTCATTACTTTTTAGAGATAAACAAGCAGCTCCATCGAGGCTTGGCTAGTTTTTTACAGAATGTTGTTGGTGGGATTTCACTTCTTTTTGTAGAAACGTGATTGATTTATTTTATTAGATTTTCTTATTTGACAGTTTTTTTTAGTAGTTTTTTATTATTACAAATCTTTCTTTTCTTTTTTCCGGTTCTGATTCTTGTACAGTAGCAACAGTTTTTTGTATAGCCCATTCGCGTTCATTATTTATTATTTTTCATCATCATCTGCCTAGCCTTTTCCCAACTATGTTGGGGTCGGCTTCCAGTCTAACCGGATGCAGCTGAATACCAGTATTTTACATGGAGCGACTGCCTATCTGACCTCCACAACCCAGTTAGTACCGGGTAATACGATATCCCTTGGTAAGACTGGTTGTCAGACTTTTTGGGTCTCTGACTACCTAACGACTGTCAAAGATCTACAAATGACAGCCGGGACCAACAGCTTAACGTGCTTTCCGAGGCACGGAGGAAACTCGGTATGTAATGGGTGGTCACCCATCCACAGACCAACCTAGGCAAGCACGGCTTAACCTAACGATCGATCCGAGCGGCTGTTATTATTTAGCCACGAGCTCCTCACATTTATTTATTTATTATTCTGAGTCCCGTGTTGACCGCCGTCACAAACGGTCGCGTTGAGAGATGCGCTTGCACATCTGGTACGAAAAAAAAATGTATTGTTCTTCGCCCCGGCCGACGCCGGCCAAGAGCCAGTGCTAGAGTTTGTTCGGTGTGCCATTACTTAAATATTTTATGTAGATACTGTATTGCTAGTATTATACATACCCACTATTAATTCTACTCGTTTTAAAAGTTTTTTAGTCGTGTGTGTTAGTGAATAGTGTGTGTAATCGTGTGTTTGTAATTTCTGAACCATATCGTGAACCTAGATGGGATTAGTAAGATTAGGGTTAAAACGTTGACATGTCCAAGTACAGTGTAACGGTGTAGAGTTTGGGTACTGTGTACATATGAGCACCCTAAGTTGCTGCTAGCACGGCGCTCAAGGTACCATCGAGAGCAGAGCGCGGTGAACGGCAGCCTGCGCGTGGAGCGGAAACTCGGTGAACTCGTTTTTTTTATTGATCTTTATTGAGCGCAGATTGTTTTTCGGCCAACCAGCCGTCACTTGTGTGTACAAGCCTGGGGTTTCCCAGTCTACCTAGCTAGGAAGACTATCTATTTAAACGATTAACTCTCGCATAACCAAAATAGATTATTGTGCATGACAAATGCCCTATGTGGAAAGCCAGAACTTCACATAATTGATGCGCCTATACCTACTATTAAGGGCGCGTGTTAACTATTTCTATGTTTAGAATCACAATTTTAATTCTTTGTGGAAACTACATTAGATCATTTTAAAATGTAATTGTGATAAGTGGCCTGGCTTTGACATTACTGGAACTGTAGCCAAAATGCAACATCTGGCGAAATACGACTCTCAAAAAAAAAAACAAAAACTAAGCCAAACTCTTGAAACTAATACGAGTAGGACAACAAAAGATTACGGTCTGTATTTTTTTTTTTTTATCGGCCTCACTCCGGGTCGCAACGAGCACAGATGGTATACATAAATCTCTGGACTTGAAAACGTTGGGAAAAAAACCTTAAACAAATAACCTAACAATAGTGACTGGCCTGTCAATAACCCATAGTTACAAAAGACAGCCCTGCTTTCTCCCATTACCCACGGAACAAAAATAAATTGCATAACCCGACCATTAACAAACTAACAAAGCAGCGAGGCTTTGTTAGTTTGTTAATATAGAGGTATAAAACAGCGCGAGATGATACTAGTAAAATATTATTAGTTAATATCTTTGCCAAGGAGCACTAATACATTTTTTATTTAGGAACAGTAATGAACTTTTCCTGCAGGCTTAAATTACAAGGATGACTACATTATGAAGCGCCGTAAAAAAGCAACACATAACGAATTCTTGCGAGGCCACAACAATGAAAGCGGAGGCGAAGCAACACAATATCAAACAGGATCCATTATCATTAAATCCAAACATGGAAATAGTACATAATATGATCGGAGATAGAAACTGCTTGTTGAGGGCCATCGCGCACCAAGTAAACGCCATATTTTTCCTGACGTTCGACCAACACATGATAAGAAGAGACCTGGCTACTACCACAAACCAAGGAAACGCAGATGAGGAAAGGAAAAAAATTGTCGAACAACAATAGAAAGCTGGCGTCTGGGGTGGTGAAGATATCATCATTTCAGCAGCCGAGTATTACTACATCAACGTAACAGTTTACAGTACACAGTAGCGGAGGAAAAAATATCAGACCATAAAATATTGCTGCGGATATTATTATTCTGAATCACAAAAAAAAAAAAAGAAAAAAAAAGTCCGACACTGTATAATAAATATGCCAAATATAATATATAATGTCAAATCCGAGCTTGAATTCAACTACAGGAATTACGAATATATTAGCCGACTCCAAAGTGAGGAAATAATGAAAAAATAACAAAAGGCAATTAAAAGCCAACCTCGGGTATTAATTCTACAAAACATTAACCCTTATGAATATCAACCTTTAACCCTTATGAATATCATGAAATCAGTAGCGGCAAAGTTTCTTATAAGCAGGTCAATCAGATCCAGAGAACATAGAATCGCGCTCGCAAAACTGCAAAAAGCCAAGTTTATCAAAAACTGCTACCCTAGAGAAGCATTTGCAATCAACAACACAATCTGCAAAATATAAGAAATAAAGTAGAAGAGAAAAATGCGAAATATTTTCTAGAAACCTATGCAGAACTCATCCATCACAACGAATGAGAACCACACAAGATTTATACAGGAGACATAAAATGAACATGAAGCGCAACAACAAACAACGTTTTATGCCTATGTCAAGGTAGGAGGAAGAGATATAATAATAAAAAAAAGTCAGCAGGCTCACACATAGAACTCCTACGCAATGAGAAGCCATCAGACGTAAAAGAAGAATTATCGTAAGAGGAAATAAGTGATATCATTAAAAACATGAGCAACGGCAGGTACTGACAAAGTGGTGTCCAAGCTATTCAAAGCCTTGCCAACAGAAATGCTAACGGAAATTATAAAATACAGGCAGGCAGTATGGGCAAACAATTATATACCAATGTTTTGAAACAAAACGATCCAAATTCCAGTGCCTAAAAAAGCAAAGCCAGACGGAATTAGTGACTGCAGAAAGTTATCTATATGTAACGTGGGACATAGAATATATGCGAGCTTTCTTCTAAGCAAACTGGATGCTTCAATAAAAGAACTAGGAAACTACTAAGCAGCCTTTCTTCGCAATAGATCGACCGACGACCATTTATGTACTACTCATTTAGGAGAATTCTTGACGAGGAATGGAGAGCAGGCTCAAAAACCTATGTGCTGGCATTAGACATCGAAAAAGCTTTTGATACGCTGGACTCAAACTCTCTCAGATACATTTTATTTACTAGAACTAACAAATATCTAACAAATAGAATTATTAAGGCATGCATGAATGAATTCACTTGCATAAAATGGTTTGGACAGCAAACGGAATCGACGAACAAAGGCAAGGGAGTAAAACAGTGATGTCCGCTTCCCCACGACTATTCACCATAGTAATGAACGACATTCTCAGAACATTAGAAGAAAAATTAGAATGCCTTCATCTAGACCAGGACCATGAGATTCAACTCCCTATTATACTATCTTTTGCAGATGACGTGTTAATAGTAAAAAATAATCTCAGTGAACCGGACGAAATAGTCACCAAAATCAAACCGTTACTGGAATCAGGCGGACTCCACATTAATGAAACGAAAACAAAACTAGTAATCAGAGACCTACACAGCACCGAAACCCGAAGTCTTATTATAATTGGAGGAACCAGTATTCAACCGGTAGACGAAATTAAGTAGCTACGCACGTATATCATCGACACTTAATAGAAACAACACAGTTAACGCCAGATGTAAACAAGCGATGCGTGACTCTAAGGCCTTATTATACTTCATTAAAAACTCGAAAATGGAGTGGAAAATCGCGCGTCTTATCTATAAAATGGTCATAGAACCCGCAATGACTTACGGTCTTAAAGCAGCACTCACAAAGGCAAACCGATCGAAACTCAGAAGATACAAAAGTCCCATTCTTAAAGATATGATAAAGAGTACGCGAAACCCCCCGAACAAAAACACGCGAAATTCTTATGAGAAAAACAATTAGGTACCAAAATAATTAAATGCCTACGGTTATGCTACTACGGGCACATTCTCCGACGACCAGAGCCTCACTTTCTACACGCAGCTATTAGATACAAGGCTAAACGGTTAAAAGTAGGAAGACCAATATATACATGGAACGAGTCACTCCAACAAGGCATGGAATATTCCAATAAAAGCAAAGAAGAATGGATTCAGCTAGCAGCAAAAAAAAAAAAATCAGCTACCCAGGAAATATATCACCTTAGCGAAACATTTACTGACATAGTGGAACAAATACTACTGACGATGAAACATACGCGAACAATAATATTTTCAACATTAAGCCGTGTCAAAATCGAATGGAATCGCAACCACCAGAAACGAACATGATTCTCCAATGATAGAAGAGACCAATCAAACGAAAGTCAAAGCACCAATGCTCATTCCTATGGATTGTACCTGTCTTTACCACTATTCCTATATTGGCTCGAGGCTGCATAGTCGGCTGATTGTGCCCGACTGGCTGCGGTTGGTCGGGCTTCCTTTCCCATCCCAGAGCATGTCTTTCCTTACAAAATAGTGCCCCCTGGTGTATCCGGCTTGTCCGGGTCAGGCTTGCTCCTGGCTGGGTGTGGTGCTCAATCATCAATCAATCATCACGAGCTCCTCACATTTATTCTTTTTACGGTTAATAATTAGTAATCCGTCACTAATCATAAAATTCCTAACCTATTCAAATCTTCGAATTGTTATAATAACAACCTGCTAATTAACCTTAGCAAACCTCATGAAATAATAAGCGAAATCAACGAAATGCAAATAATCCTTCCTAATCCCTAGCAAACGTTTTCAAGCCCAGTAGAAGAATGTCGTAAACGACTGTAACGCGACCGGTTGCCACTTCGCCATCACTATGGTTATCGGAAAACAAACGTAAGCGCGCTTTAAAATACAGTCAGCGCTATCTAGCGACGTGTGCGGGTATCACCGCCACTCTTAGTGCAATGCATTATATTTTGACCAAATTTTGAGCGAAATTAATATTTGTTTATTTAATTTGTGTAATGTTCGAGTAGAACAAAGTTAATCGTTCGACTATTTGTTCTTGTAAACTTGTAAGTATAAGTATAAAAGCCAGTCTAGTCTTATCCAGAGTTTTCCTTTAATGTTATTTATATGCGTATTAAAAGCAGAAGGGGAGGCATTCGCTCAGCAGTGAGACGCTATAGGCTAGATTAAATTAGAAGATGTGTCCCACTACGCTGGATTTTTGCAATAACAGTCGATTTTTTTATGTACCAATAGTAGAAGGGGGCATTACCATATCTCTAATACGGCTGAGACCAGCTGAGGATTCTTCATCAGATACTTCAGACCTTCGATTTTTGACATCAAATGAAGCGGCCCACCAAGTTGAATATTTTTTGTCGATCTCTAATAGTTTGGTTGGGCTCTTGTGTTTTCTAATCAGGGTCACCAGGTACTCCAGATCTTCGATTATCCTAGTTTTATAGTTGTTCCTTTATGTAGCCATTAAACCCTAACTCTATCAAATTTCAGCTCTTTAAGTTTATGGGAAGTACTAGTTCTATTTTGATGATCATGAGTGAGTGTCGCAAATGCGAAACTTTGCTTTCGCTTAACTTCGGAAATAAATGACGTACAGACTTGAAATTTTTGATTTTAAGTACATGTTTATAGCTTACTAGATGACGAAAATTTCTGCGTTCTGGTCGTATCCAGAGGTTCTCAAATAGGGGCCTGAAAATGCGGCGAAATGTTTCCAGTAAAGGATGGTACGGCAGTGTTTGCTTCGCGCTCGACTTGGCGGGGGCACTGCCGTGCCCCTCGATCACCAATTTAAACAGGAGCAATTTGACTGTTACAAGGAATAACATCAATGTAATAGGCTTAAAGTCTATACTGGGTGATTTGTTGTAATGGGTTAGTGATTTAGTATGAAATTCCTACCTCAACGAATACTGCCTAAGTACACAGGGCCTTTTTGATGAAAATGGCAGGAAATATGATATTAAGGTTTGATAGATTCTTTACGTTAATGGTATACATCCCAATATAAATTCATATTAAGATAACATCACGCCTGTTACACCCGAAGGGTTCAACAGTTCATTCACAGTTCTGTTATCTCTTACAGGAGTAACCCAATATCAACCTTATCTAAACGAGCATAAAAATAATTTTGATTTTAACAGACATGTCAGTGGCAGCCAGGGACGGTTACCGTTACCAGAAAAATACCGGTAAAAATACCCAAACATTAACGTTATGCTACGTTAAATATTAACGTTAAACATAACGTTAATTTATAGAATTTACCGGAATTTAAGTAACGTTACTAATAACGTTAATTCAATAAAAACTAACAATAACTGGCGCGACGTTGCCAAACCGAACGCGCGCCGCGCATCTTTTCGTTTGGCTCTGCTACTCAGAGCGGCAACAGCTAGAATTTTACAACGATCAAACAGATACCTACGAAAACGCGACAAATTGCGCGCGCTTACGCCGTTACGAGTGTTTCATTTCTTAGTAAGACCAGTACGTCAATACGTCATACAAACATCGCGTACGCCAAATTAGTACCGTATATTATCTGTATTAGATTTGTTTTGTTGTTCTATTATTATAATTAGTTTCAGACTCAATTATTTAATGGGTCCCGACTGTTGCAGTCAATATATGCTGTTTCCTAAACGTGTTTTTTTCTTTTCAGTTTTTATTTAAAGTTGTTCTTTACGCAGTCGGGTTTTTTATTTTTTTTAATTATATTTTTGAATATGTAATTGTTTTGTTTATCTACAAGCTCTATCCACCTGGCCTACATACCTACCGTACCTACCCTAGTCTACCCACCCTACCTACATACTACCTTACCTACATACACAAATTGCAAACTTCAATACCTACGTGTATGCGTGTGCATGTATGGAACAGCTGATTTAAAAGGGCAATGCAACTTTTCCCATACAAAGCTGGCATATTTATTTTTTCTTTTCGCCAAAGATGAAACCTAAGCCATATTTTAGGGGACTGTTTGAGAAACCAATACCAAAAAGAAATAGCTCCAAAGAGAGTGAAAACCAAAATGTGACCAGCACGCCACGGTCGTGACTGGGTAATTTGTTAGTTATTATGTTAGAAAATAAAACGAAATTATATACATGTCAATTATTTATTACTATTATAAACGTGTCTAGAAAAAAGTCCGTTGGTAATTATTTAGTTTGAGTGTCAAATTGTATTTCCTTCTCATGGCTGCCCTTAGCATCTTCTAAACATGTGATGATTTTTGCATAAACATTAGGCAGAATGCAGGGTCTTATGTCTTCTAAACTTGACTCCACTAATTTAGCAAAATGGTAGTTCATATTTTTGGGGTCGGCTTTCGTTTGGGTACATTCTTTGCAGTTTTCGTATGTGTTCCCTGTCATTAGATACCGGTATTACCGCTGCTGTTTGGCTGGATTTTTCAGCAAGTCCTCCGAGATTTTGTTTCTTCGTTGGCCTTGCTGAAATTAATTGAGATTGGGACATAACATCCCAATCATCTTCGAGAAGGCTCGGGGAGACAGTGCGTCTATATAACTATTTACCATCTGTAAAGAAAAATACAAAACTTATTACTTTTATTAGTACCTACACATTCGTAGCTGCTACCGCCTCGAGGAATGGGCCATTCGGGGCCATTCCGATTGGCTGCGCAATGGAATGGCATTGCCAGCCGCGAATGGCCCATTCCTCGAGTAGCGGTAGCTACTAGCTACCTACATATTAATTATAATGTGTTTTTACTCGTGTGTTTTCTCAAGTGATAAAGAAAAATGAATTATTTAGGTACTTATTTTAAACTTTACATGTAAATACCAAAATACCGTTTCCTGATGTAAATACCAAAATACTTACCGTTTCCTGCCATTTCACAATTTGTTAGATACACCCACCAATCACTAATTCACTAGGTAATTAATTAACGTGCGACTGTGCGAGCGCGAGCGCCACCAACATCGTTAGAAAGAGATAGCCGTATAAATTACCGGTATAAGTATCGTTACTTTTACCGATACTAATTTTAGTTATTAGATAACGTTAACGGACTTGCGGGTATCGTTATTCATATCGTTACTTTTTTATCGTTAACATAACATAATTTTAACAACATAATTTTCAACAAAAAGTGGAATACGGGTGATAATCAACAATCGAGTGCTATTAATTCTGAACAAAAATAATGGATGTGCACACTAAGGACAAGAACACTTCAACTAAACTAATTAGTTTAAATTGTAAATCTTTTAAAAGATCCTTTGAGTGTATTAAGATGTTAAGTAGTGATGCTGATGTGATAGGACTTCAAGAGACTTGGTTACAATCTAGTGAAATACCGTACTTAGGGGAAGTAAATAAGGACTTTTGTTTCTTTGGCAAGTCTGCAATGGACACAGGTGTCATGTTACAAGGGCGTCCGTTCGGAGGCGTAGCCCTTCTATGGCGCAATACATTATTTGATTCAGTGACTGTGATTCCATGCAATAGTAATCGCTTTGTTGCTATTAAAGTTAATGTGTTGGACCGATCTAGCTTAATTTTTAATGTGTACATGCCTACTGATTCACCTGATAATTTAATAGAATTTGTGGATTGTTTGTGAAGTGAGATTGTGGCCGTAATAGACAGTAGCGATACTGAAAATGTATTTAGATTAGGGGATTTTAATGCACATCCCGGGGAACTATTTGGAAAGGAAATGTTAAATTTTTGTTCAGAACAAAATTGGTTTTGTGCCGATTTAATTAAGCTGGGGGTTGATTCTTATACCTTTGTAAGTGATGTGCATGGTAGCCGTCGATGGCTTGACCATTGTTTGGTAACCGAGGCTGCGTGGAAGTCTGTAACATCTGTTAGGGTACATTATGATAGCTACTGGTCAGATCATTTCCCGTTAGAGCTGCAATGTAATATGATGGGGGCCAGGCCAAAGTCGACTCCATTACATGAGTTTCAAATCAATAAAGTAACGTGGGGTGAACGTAATATAGATCAGATCGAATTGTACACCAAAGAATGTAACTCTAAATTAAGGCAAATTGATTTTCCTAGTGAGCTGGGTCAATGTTGTGATACTATGTGTAATGAGCTAGAACATAGGGAGGTAATTGATAATTTATATCATAACATTGTTTTATCATTACGGGAGGCTGCTGAGGCCACTTATGTCAGTCACTGTAGAGGGGGGGTTGTAAAGGGTCGACCTATCCTGGGGTGGAATAAGCATTTTAGGGACGCTCACCGGAATTCCAGGCAAAATTTTACAAATTGGGTTTGGCATGGTAAACCAAACACTGGATATATTTATGATGCTATGGTTGAGTCCCGCAAGATTTTTAAACAAAAACTTAAGTTTTGTCAGAATAAACAAGACCAAATTAAAATGGATATACTGGCTTCAAGACACAAAAAGAAAGACTTCCGCGGGTTTTGGAAACACACCAAAAAGTTAAACCCCAAGCCGGGCAATCCGGTGAGTGTCGACGGTGTAAGTACGCCCAGGGAGATCGCAAACCTGTTTAAGGAACATTTTAAAATACTACCTTCGAAGTCGGATGTTAGTGGTGTCGTTGCTGAGGCTGTTGTGTTAGATGTGCCTGCTCGCATTATGGCTAAGCAGATAAAAGTAATAATTAAAAATATGAGACGGGTCAAATCGCCAGGACATGACAGCCTTAGCATAGAACATTTTGAACATGACCGCATCTCCCTCGTCTGCTAGCGTTATTGTTTACGTTCTGTATCCGACACTCGTACCTACCCGCTGCGTTGATGAGAACGGTGGTTGTACCAATATTGAAAAATAAAACCGGTGACGCCAGTGCCAAGGGTAATTACAGACCAATCTCATTGGCGACTATTACGGCTAAAGTACTTGACGGTGTGTTTGAGAGTCAAATTAGTAAACATCTTAAAATACACGATGCTCAGTTCGGCTTTAGGCCACAGTTATCAACTGAATGTGCTATTTTGGCCCTCAAGCATACTGCCAGGTACTATATGGAGAGAAGTACGCCTGTATATGCGGCATTTCTAGACCTTTCCAGGGCATTTGACCTCGTAAGGTATGACGTCTTGTGGTGTAAGATGCGCGAAGCGGGAGTGCCTGACGCCATAACAAATATGTTTCAGTATTGGTATGGCCACCAAACCAATCAAGTTAGATGGGCCAACGAGTTATCTGAAGAGTACAGGTTGGAATGCGGGGTGAGACAGGGTGGATTGACCTCACCGGCGCTTTTCAACCTGTATGTTAACCAGCTGATTGTCGAGCTCAGTAGCACTCTTGTTGGTTGTTCTATTGACGGAATGTGTGTCAATAGTATTAGTTACGCGGACGACATGGTGCTGCTGAGTCCATCAATTAGCGCACTCAGGAAGTTGTTGGCGGTTTGTGAGGCCTATGCAGAAGCGCACGGGCTTGTTTACAACGTTCAAAAAAGCAAATTGCTTGTGTTCAGGGCGAAGCATAAAAAACCAGCACATAATAACCCCCTTAACATAACTGGTGGTACCAGTTATGTTAAGGGGTGTGGCCCTTGAAAGAGTGCTAGATTTTAAGTACTTGGGGCACATAGTTACGGAGGACTTAAAGGATGATGCTGATATGGAAAGGGAACGGAGGGCGTTGGCTGTCCGATGTAATATGTTGGCCCGCAGGTTCGCACGTTGTACACCAGAAGTAAAAATAACTCTTTTTAAGGCTTTTTGTCAATCATTGTACACGTGCACTCTGTGGGTTCGATATACGCAGAGGGCATACAACGCCCTCAGACTTCAGTATAATTATAATACCTTCAGGATGTTGTTGGGGCTCCCACGTTACTGTAGCGCGTCAGGAATGTTTGCGGAAGCACGTACTGACGGTTTCAGTACCATTCTACGTAAGAAGACTGCTTCTATGATGCGCAGAGTGCGTGGGAGCGGCAATGACATTCTGAAGGTCATTAGTGATAAGCCGTGCTGCACCATCATGGCTCATTGGGTACGTGTACATGTACATATACCCGGTGCGTCTGGTGAGTGCAGCAGATATACGAATTAAATCTTGTTTTTCGTTTTGTTACTAACATAGCTTATAAGTAGTGTGTATTACTAACATCATATGGATCAAGGTCTGAAATAAAGTATTTTTATTTTATTTTATTTATTTATTTATTATAACGGTATTTGGTAACGTTATACAAAAAGTAACGGTAATTCGGTCCCTGGTGGCAGCACCGGCAGCAATCCAACAGCGACCTTATCAAGATGTTAATAAAGATTACTGTAGTTTGACAGTGATGCAGATGTCAGAGGTGAATTAAGCGTGGAAAGACTGTAATTCCAACTAATGATCCTCGTGGCTTATGCACTCACTGAATAAATTGCTATCCATTTCCTAAGTACTAATACTTATCTGATTGGCTATAATATAACGATAAAAAACTGGTTTGAGGTACAATATTAAGTTATTACATTTTAATGATTAGTCAAGCTAAATACCTGTCTGTGTGTATTTATGTAATCATAGAGCCAGAATTCCTCATTTCCTGTAATTTAGTGTTATATTGCGTGCTTAGGTGATAAAGAAATGATTAAACATCATATGATTATTTATATTAGACCCACCCTGTCAATCCCTTATGAATGGCCGAATCCACTGACATGCTTCACTCACTGAAGGGTGAGTGTCACCAAACAAAAACTTTATGGCAGTTTTGACTTAGAGATAAAATCAGTAAGCATTCAAAAAAAAACAATACAAAATTTTCATTATTATTTTATTCTGTAGTTGGAACACCGCCTGATAGTTACATAATTACACCAATATGGAGCAAAATGGTAACTAAATGATATATCTGTTAATAACACTTTTTTAAAGATTTATCAAAGTCACTTCACCTTGCTTCACTCTATCCCATGTCGTGGTTCTGTGTCGCGCTAAATAGTGTCGCTTCAATTATTAACCTACCAGTGGCTGGTGTTAGTTTTATCGAGACACAGCCCCTAGCGTTCCTCAGAACGTAGCAATCAATTCAGTTTTGGGATACTCAGTGAACCCTCCCCCACTCCCGGAAATATGCGCCCATAATCTCTACGCTGTTTCTGAGCTAGACCTTTTTATTTAAGAAACTGTATTCATCAGCAGCGTTTGGTTAATTGGTACTATAAGTACAAGTCGGCATTACAATTATGTATAACTAAACTGTATAATTTTAAATATATTTTTTGTTTATTAAACACAAACTAATAATAGTTACATAATTTACGTACTAACTCTATAACAGAAATAAAAATATTTACAAGTATCAAAAAGGGTAACAGGGCGTCGAAAAATTTGTCCACATCGCTGTCAACAGGAAAAGTGCCCAAAAGGCTGGCAGCATTGCCACGTTGGATGGCAATGCTTATTTTTTGGCCAAAAAATAGGCCCGCCACGTGACGTGAAGAGTCGACAAACCATTTGGCGATTTCCTGAATTACTAGGTGGGCACTCGGACCCCATGGCCCTAGTGTTTCAACCCCAAACGGCTCAAACACATCATTACCAATTAAATTATTGTATTTGCGCCGTTTGAGGTTTTCAGCACCTGCAGCAGCCGCCCCAGCGCAGCACACTGTGCTACGAAGATGGGATGGCGCAAGGGTGTCAACGCAAGTTGCGTCCCACACCAAAGGCCTACCCAACTGTATAATTTGTTTTAATCTAACTGTGAATCTCACGGTGTTGACATCACCACTGAACAATAAATATTGTTCTAATCGAAACGTAAACATTACGGTTTTACCTGCTATTTGTGGTGCTGTTGTAGATGTTCTTGATTGACGAAATTGAAGAATGGCTCAAAATCTGGCGAATACACGCAAATCAAAGTAAATCAACACATGCGACCTTTACGCACAAAGCGGAAGCAACTAGATCTAAAACTACGCACTAGGTACTGGTTAATAGGACGACACTCACAAATGAGCATACACAGCAAGCTGACAGTATATAAAGCCATCTTGAAACCAATTTGGGCCTATGGCATACAGCTTTGGGGTACTGCTAGCAACAGTAACATTGAGATTCTCCCTTTGGTTTTTTTTTCTTTTCTCCAATATTTATTTTTACCTATCCTGAGTCCCAATCTTCCTATACTTTTGCTTTGATTTCCTTTTCTTTCTCATTTTTTTCACGTGTATATCTCAAGACGGGATGCTGGCAGTAATGTTGTACGAGTTGCCAAAAACCAAAAAAAAAAAAAAAAACATTGAGATACTGGAAAGATTTCAAACCAAAACACTGAGGACCATATTTAACATTCCTCAATACATCAGTAATAAAAACATATATCTTGACTTAAATGTACCAACTGTCAAACAGGAGATAGCAAAATTTAGCAACAAATACCAAA
The DNA here is from genome assembly GCA_905147715.2 of Xestia xanthographa. Taxonomy (NCBI): domain Eukaryota; kingdom Metazoa; phylum Arthropoda; class Insecta; order Lepidoptera; family Noctuidae; genus Xestia; species Xestia xanthographa. Next base: position 4,394,314 of record LR990660.1, on the reverse strand, counting down.
AAAGACTCGCAAACCACAAAAATGAGCTTGCCCTCAAACTCAGTGGAAATCAAGGCCTTCAACATACAAGACTGAAGAGACATAGTGTCCCAAACCTAAAAGATTCATCAGGATGGAATGAGACACCTACCCAAGAAGTGTCTCACCAAGCTAAAAACCCTAAACAGATACGCTTGTATCAGACAAAGCAGTGGCTTATTGTTGTGTCCAACAGATTGCCGCGGAGCAGGAAAGAGGAAAAAAAAATTGTGGTGCGTCATATATAAGTCAACATTCGTCAATATTCGGGTGTATTAATGTACAGTGTACATATCGTATGTGTGAGGTGAGTGTAAAGTGTAGCGTTAGGCTTTCCCCGTTTCCTTGTTATCAAACGCTGATGACGGATATTTGCCAAGGTACTTTTTAGGAGGTGGACACATAACACATGAGATTCAACAGTGGACGTCTTTCGGCTGATATGATGATGATGATAAAGAAGCTACTCTAATTAGTGATTATTAACAGCTCCTCTGCGCTACCGTGAAACTGCCACGACCTAAGGGTTAATTATAGTTAACATTTACCACGTTTTTATTTTAGAAAATTAGTCTACGACGCACTTACAGAGTACTGCAAATATTACAAGTTTTGCCCTCACCACAGCTCGTCTTCTTCTGCGTCTCGACACTGACTTTAACATTTACTAGCCTTACTACTACTACTAATGTTTAAATTATAAAATACTAATCGGTTTACGACATTCCTCTGGGACGTGAGCATTTTGGAGTCCGCGTAACACTGGTCAGTTTCCCGCAGTCTTTAGTTTATTTAATTCGACAGTTTCGTTGATTGGGCAGTTGTGTGAATTCGACAGTTGCGTCAACTCGACAGTTTCCATAATTTGCCAGCTTCATTGACTCGCTAGACTACGCTATTTTCATTAGTCTGGCTTAGGACGTCCTAGCACTTAAATAAGGTTTTTTACCGCTTACCCTGACTTAGTTTGACTAGCCTAACACGTCCGAACCCTTTTGCGATCTTAAATCAACTATCCTTGCTTCATCTCCAAACCTAAAACTCCACGCTTGGTTCGTCTTCCCATACTTTCACAGGATTGTTTTATTGCCGCTTTTGTGCAAATGTCTCAATTGTTTACAAACAATCATAATTATATATAAAAAACAATATTTCAGCTAAACATATTGATAAAATTAATTTAAATTATATAAACCAAAAAGTAACAGTACAGTTTGACAATCTGACGTAAGTATCACAACATTGTAAAATATGTAAAATTAATTGGGTATTTATTTCATGAAGATATTATAAAAGGGAATCGTTTAAGACCGATTCGTAGAATATTAATGCAAAACAACTAAAAGGGTATAGTATAGGACAATAATGGATGATAATAATAATATGTGTAAGTAGCTAATGTAAGTATAAAGTGTCTGTAGGACGTAGATATTATAATATCGTAAGCTCATAAATGGCTATTAAGCACACAAAATCATAATATTGCGACAAGATCCAAAGTCGTTGGAGACCAGAGGTAGGGCCAATTAAAAATGTTCGACTTTCCAGTATTTTGACGAAGATTTAACTACAACTGTGCAACAGTCATTTGTTTTTATAGCAGATTATCTTTAATCCATACTAAGCCGGCGAAGGCGCTGTTATCGACTAGGACTGTAGCTGTGCAACGGAACAACGGAACCGTCTCGTTAGGTTCCTCTTATTTTTAGTAAAAAAAAAAGTGGCAACACTGCCCGAGTGACATGTCAAAATTTTGTTCCGTATTTTAAAATTAAAATTAAATAGTAATTAAGTTAAATTAATGTGTAATCATATGTAATATCGTATTTTAAATGTGTAAATACCCAGGAAACATATTTTCCTGTTAATTAATAAAGGATTCGGTTGTACGGCGACGAAACGACGTTACCGGTAACCTAAAACCAACAGCTGATGTTCGGACTACGGATTTAAATACGGGGAGTATTTGTTTACTTTTATATTTAGAATAGCACACAATCGTCCCATAATCGTAACTTTACAACACGTCCACGCCAATTCTAGTATAGTTTTTGTTTTTTTTTTGCTAATTTCCTTCTAAGGTTCTAGATTGCATTGTTGTCAATTGTCATTTCGTAAAAAGTAAAACTTTAACGATTAATACTTGCTATCAATCTTTTCAATATTAGTTAAATATTAAGTTCGTGATAGTTATTTCATTATCGTCTTGAAGTAATATTGTAATAATCATAAGTTTTTAGTCCAGGCAATCTACCCACATGAAAAAGTAAAATCTTAAGAAAGTAAAATTCTCATTGAAGCAATAAAATTAATTACTTATTCAGTAAGCTAATTTAATTATTATCGAGCTAATATAGCAGCCTACCTCATTTCTTTGATTAACACAAACTTTTTCCCTGTTTTTCCCCTTTTTTATCTCTAAATTCTCTTCATTGGTCTATCCTATTAGTTCTCACCGTTTCTTTATTTACAATTTTCAGTAACCAATCCGGAAACCATGCCTGTGATGACCCGTAAGGCTACTGCTCAAGATATGGAGCTAAAATTGAGAACGGCCCTCCAAGAACTTAAGGACTCTAAACTCCAATGCCAGCAGCTGTTGCAAGAGAGAGAGGACAGTGAGGAGGAGGTCATTAACGTAAATAGCAAAAACTCGAGCTTAAAACGGGAGCTAGTAGACCTTCATCAGGAATTCTTGAATGTTGTCAATGAACGGGATCAACTAAGGGCGGTCACGGATGGGTTCAACTCTTGTAGCAACTTGTATGAGGAGGCTTTATGTAAAATTAGGGACTTAGAGGATGAATTAGTCCATGCAAATGTCAAACTTTTAAATTTGAAAAAGGAAAAGGATCACACTCAGGCTATGGAAACTGAACATTTGTATAATGAATTAGTTAATACAAATTGCAACCCTCATTCCATTATAACAATAGACCTTACAGAGGACTCCTTACTAAAGCATAACTACAGCCACAAAATTAGTAAAAATAAAATTAAGAAATATGCACGATTAAATAGAATAATTAAAAAATGTAAGAAATACAAGAAACAACAAAAACACCTTTCCAAAAATATTCAATTAAGGAAAGAACGTGTTTCTCTAGTTAATAAATTAAATAACTATCAGATTAAATTGGAAGATAGTATAAATATTTATGAAATTGATACTCAGCGCTTACAATCAGAAATACAGGCTCTTAATAAGTCACTAAAATCTTTATGTAATAAATATGAATGCTCGGAAAATCAAATTAAAGAGCATATTCTTGCTACAAATGCATTGGTAGACAAAGTGGACTCGCTGACTCTCAGCAACACCCAGTGTACTTGTCAGAGGGAATCCAGCAATGATGCCCTCCAGCTTGAGGCAACGGAGGACCCGTCCCTAGCTGTGAGTACTCAGGACTGTATTTCCACCCAAGATACAATACCTGACTTAGGTAATTTGGTCTCACCTAATAGTCTTGGTTCTAATCTTTCAGTTATGTTCTCTGATAGTATAGGTAGAGGGTTAGGGAAATTGATCAGTAATAACCTGAGTTATTGTACCCAAAATTATTGCATGCCAGGATCAACCTACAAACAGATTATGGCATCAGTAACAAAGACTGTTTGTGATCCTAGTACCACCATTACTATATGTGTTGGTAATAGTTCTAAGATTAAAAAGGAAGACATCACTGACTGTGTTTCAGAGTTGTTGAAGTTAAATTGTAACAAAATAATATTGTGTGGTTTTCCATTTTTTGAAAATTTGGGTAATAGAAAAAATAATTATATACATATGTTAAATAACCATGTACATTTTTTAGTAGGTCACTATAGTGACAGACTTATATATCTGGATATCAACACTATTGTTGGTAAACTGAAGTCGACACGGGGTAAGGTGTATCTACCTATTAGATGTAGACACAAAATAGCTCGGCTATTAGCTTATAATATTCACACAGACATAAATAGTATGTCTAAGTTTAGTTCTATTATTAACACTGCGACTATTAGTAGTAATACTAATATACAGGTGACTTTCAATGAATATAGCACTAGTGCTATAAATGTTTACAAACATTGTACTGAGGAGGATCCATGTGTCACCGTGGAGAATTCTCAATTAGGGTATATTAGTATTAGTGATAGGGTCTTGTTGTCTGAGGATGGTACGGGTGTCTCCAGCCTCACTCCAAAAATTAATTTAAACTAGGAAATGAGACAACAGGAGGTACGATTAACAATATTGTTAATCCTACCAACGTATCTTCTTGCACTCAATTAGTTAGTAAAAAAGGGCCTCAGCAGAACACTTTGAAATTATTCCACCAAAATATCCAAGGCATTTCTTCCAAATTATTAGAAATTGAATTGTTTTTAGAAAATAGTAAGTTTGACATTATTTGTTTTACTGAACATTGGCTTAAGGATTACCAAATGCTTATCAATTATGAGAACTATATGGTGGGTAGCTGCTTTAACCGTAAAATTATGCTTCGTGGAGGTTCCCTAATATTAATAAGAAATTGTTTTAAATATAAGCAACGTAATGACACAGAAGGTCTCTCGGTTGAACATTGCGTTGAACTGTCCTGTGTTGAGCTAGATAAGCATGTAATTGTGTGTGTGTACAGACCCCCAAACTATCAAAACTTTACTTTGTTTGAATCAATAATGGAAGATGTTATGGCAAAACTTGCTGTCAGTAATAAATCTACAATTATTTGTGGTGATTTTAATATCAATATTTTAGAAGAATGTGCAAATAGCAGTCGCTTATTAAATCTTTTTAAGTCATTTGACTTGACGAACACTTTTACAGAACCTACACTAGAGTCACTCCATCTTCTGCTACTTGTATAGATAATATTTTCTGCGATTGTGATTACTTAGATAAAGCAATAGTAAATTGTCTACCCTCTGACCATAGCGGACAAACTGTAACCTTCAGGTGTAATACACCCCCATCGCAAAAAGTTCAAATTAAATTTAGACCTATAACTTCTAGCAGATTAAATAGGTATAATATTTTGCTACAGAACAAGTTAAGCGTTATGGGCCTTGATGATATTAATATAGATCAATTGTATGATCGTTTCTTTTCAATAGTTCACACGGAATTCAATAAAACTTTTGAAAAGAAGACAAAAAGTATTTGCCCTAAATTCATATTTAGTGATTGGGCAACTAGAGGTATCAGAAAAAGTAGGGAAAGACTATTTGAGCTTTATGGCCTTAAGCCTTTTATAAACACTGAAACTTTTAACAAGTATGTTGCTAAGTATTCAAACATTTTTAGAAATACATGCAAGGTTGCTAAAGCACTGCACATTAGCAACAAGATCAAAACAGCAGAAAATAAAATAAAGACAGTTTGGAAAGTTATAAATAACGAGAATAACAGGAAGAAAATACGTAACACTAGCTACACATTAGATACAGCATGTGGTCCTAAAAGCTCTAATCAGGAAGTAGCTCAAGAATTTGTAAAGTTCTTTACCGATATACCACAAAAAACAACGGAGGCTCTTATTTCCTCACCTGAACTCTCAATTGGTTTATTAAAGGCGAATGTGTCTGGCTGCCTGGTTGAATTTAAATTTAAACACATTAACCCTATGATTGTTATTAAAACTCTCCGGCAAATAAAGATCAAACTAACCGAAGATCTATGGGGAATGTCTGTCAAAGTTTGTACATCCATACTTGAGACTATAGCCCCTTACTTAGCTTTAATTTTTAATTTATGTGTAGACCAAGGAGTTTTCCCTGATTTAATGAAATACAGTAAAGTCATACCTCTTTTCAAATCCGGGGACAGTAAAGATACTAATAATTATAGACCTGTATCCGTGTTACCAGTTTTTAGCAAGGTTTTTGAAAAAGTAATGCTTAATCAAATGCTCTATCATTTTAACACCAACAGAATCTTACATGATCAACAGTATGGCTTCACCAAGGGACGTTGTACAACTGACGCCGGTGTAACCTTATTAAAGCACATTTTTACTGCGTGGGAAGAGTCTCAAGATGCCATAGGAATTTTTTGTGACCTCTCCAAAGCGTTTGATTGCGTAAATCACGACACATTACTTTTGAAACTTGAGCATTACGGACTGGGCAAACTTGCACTTAGTTTGGTAAAATCTTATTTGAATGATAGACAACAACATGTTCAAATAAATGGTGTTAATTCACAGGGGTTAAAAGTAAAAATGGGGGTTCCACAAGGGTCAATATTGGGTCCTTTTCTCTTTCTAGTATATATAAATGATCTACCCTATTTACTGAAAAACCAACCTCAAAATATGGTGTTATTTGCTGATGACACTTCCCTAATTTTTAAGATAAATAGGCGGGCCCAAAATCTAGATGACGTGAATAATGCCCTACTTCAGGTCCAAAATTGGTTCACAGCAAACAATCTGGTATTAAATGAAAAAAAAACTAAATGCATAAGATTTGCTTTACCGAATGTTAAAAGTAGTGATTGTGATATAATATTGAATAAAGAGAAACTTGAATTCGTAGATAAAACGGTTTTCCTGGGGATTACGCTTGATTCAAGGCTACAATGGGGTTCTCATTTGACATCTCTTGCGGGGCGGCTAAGTTCAGCAGCCTTTGCCATTAGAAAAATCCGTCAGTATACTGATGTAGATACCGCTAGACTGGTTTATTTTAGTTACTTTCATAGTATAATGTCTTATGGCATTTTGCTGTGGGGACGGGCTGCAGATATTGAGTCTATATTTATTCTGCAGAAAAGAGCCATCAGAGCCATATATAATCTTCGTAGGCGCGATTCTCTAAGGGAACTGTTTAAGGATATTGGCATCATGACGGTACATTGTCAATACATCTACGAAAACATAATGTACGTCAGAAAAAATCTGCACCTTTTTGGTATAAGGGGTGACAGACATAATTACAGTACTAGAAATAGGGACCAACTAGTTCAGCCAGGTTTCAGACTCGCTAAAGTAGACTCATCTTTCATGGGGTACTGTTTGAGATGCTATAATAAAATTCCACAAAGTATTCTTGAACTGAATGAGACGAAATTTAAAACATGCATTAAACGCACACTATGTAAACAAGCATATTACAAGTTGAGCGATTATATCGCTGATAAAAATGCTTGGCTCAATGCTGGTCCTGCTCCACATGGACAGGGGCGCATAAATTGATAGCATTAAATTGTATTGTTGGAGCTGCTGAAGATTGTACAACTATCTTTGCATTGTATAGAATCAATCTCTTTAGTATTATATAAATGCATAGCCCATATTGTGTGAGTACTATGTACTAGAAAGCTATCATTCACTGGAAACCTACGTCTTTTCTTGACTTGAATGTGCCCTGGCGGTTTGGAGTATGTCATGCTCACTCTATTGTCTCGCTGATGGTGGCGCATGTGTCGGATCATTTAGTTCCCTTCAAAATGGTTGAGTTGAATGGTGCTGATCCATGCGTCATGTCCGTGAACGGGCGCTGTCAGTTGTGACTGGTCATCTCTTGGTTGCCATGGCTTATTTGAATGAATTATTTTGAATTGTATTTTTTTTTTGTTTGTGTGTTTTTGCTGTGGACACTTTTACCGTGCACATCTTGCTACATTGTTCTCACATAGTATACCATCTCAACGTGAATGATATAACCAAGATTTTGTAACAATATCCTGATTTAAAAGAGTGTCCATGGAGTTTCTTGCCCATTCTTCTCCATAGAGATCTACGCTAGGGAATGGGCAACTACAGTACTTTCACAGTTTTTATGTCTTGTGACTGGGACTGTAGCTACATTTAATTTTCATCTTTGTTTCGACAATCAAAAGTGCCTGTAACTGGCTTACTTGAAATAAATGCTTTGATTTTGATTTTGATTTTGAGTATTAGTTTGAAAGTAAGATCAAATTTTTGCTAAACGCTCTGGGTTCATACAATATTGCCTATGGTTAAATTTAACTCCAAACACTCATTTTCTGAGTCGTAATAAAGCACATTTTTAAAGCCTGGGAAGAAGCACAAGATAGCATTGGGATCTTCTTTGACCTCTTTTTTTTTTTTTTTTTTTTTTCGGATGGGAAATCATCAAATAACCCCTCCCGCTCTGGGCGGAGCAGGAGGGAGTGTCAGACTTTTACTGACTAAAACCCATCCATGTTCCTTCATCGCCCTCTGTGTTCCGGGGCCGCGGTATCTCTTTCGAACTGTCCCGCAACCCCGGCAGGCATCGGTCCTTACGGACCCCTTCCTTTTTGCTGACTCTCTTTGAGGCGCGCGTGGAACACGAACGCGCCGTCGATACGGCCTGTCGTCATGAGACGGACGGACGGCGAGCTAGCCCATAGCCCACCGTCCACAGGCCCGCGTCTACGGTGGCCGGGGGCCACGTGGTGGTGGCCCCCGACGCCCGGGGCGTCTCCCGGCGGCCGGGACGTTGAGAGGTTCTCTCCCTCTCACGTTCCGCCACCTCCTTCTCTAGCATTACTGCTTCGCAGAAGGAGGTGACGGCGTCCCATTCCGTCTCGCTCCGGACCATAGCTTGCACCAGGGCCGGACGCGAGAGGTCGCCGCCGCCGATCGCCGCTTCGAGGACACGGCGGTGCTCCGCCCACGCGGGGCACACCTCCACCGTGTGTTCCACCGTGTCCTCCGGTCGATCCTCACAATGGAAGCACCCGGGCGTTTCCTCCCGCCCGATTCGGTGCAGGAACCTCCCGAACACTCCGTGTCCGGTGAGGACCTGCGTCAGGCGGAAGGTGAGGACGCCGTGGCGTCTCTCAAGCCACTCCTCAAAGCGGGGACTTATCGCCACTATCGTGGCGTGCCCTGCACGTGGTTGCGACAGTCGCTCTCTCCATGTTGCCATGAGATCCCGCCGGAAGTCTGTCCGCTGAGCGACAATTTGTCGCGGCAGCGGAGTTTCCCCCCGGCGTAGCGCCTCCGCGCGCCATTCGTGTAGGCGCGCGAGGACTATTGCCTCCAGATCCCATGGCGGCAATCCGGCAAGGAGGCTCGCTGCCTCGCGGGCAATCGTGCGGTAGCCCCGGGCCAGCCTTACGGCTACCACCTTTTGGGGCGCGTTCAGGTAGTGGGCGGCACGCCGCCTCAAAGAACGCGCCCATACCGGGGCCCCGTAAAGGGCCATGGACCGCACGACTCCCGCGTAGAGCCTCCGGCAGGAGGCGTTCGGCCCCCCTAGGTTGGGCAGGAGCCGCCTGAAGGCAGCCCCAGTCCGTTCCAGTTTGGGGGCCAAACGTCGGAAGTGCTCCACGAAGTTCCACCGGCTGTCGAGGACGAGTCCTAGGTACTTTAAAGTCGACTCGACACCGATGGATACTCCTCCTACCGTGAGTAAGGATCCCGGAGGTGGCGCATTCCGAGGCCCATGAAAGCACATGGCCTCGGACTTGTGCAATGCCACCTCGAGACCCAGTTGCCGGATCCTCTCAACGACTGTCGCAACCCCGCGTGTCATCGCTTCGGCCGCCGCCTCGTGCGACCTCCCCTGGGCCAGCACCAGCGTGTCGTCTGCGTAGCAAACTACGCTGACACCACTAGGGAGGTCGGCGCGCAGCACCCAGTCGTAACCGATGTTCCACAAGGGCGGCCCTAGGACCGAACCCTGTGGAACACCGCACGACATCTCTCGCCGGTTCCATTCTCCGCTGCGACCGGGGTAGATGACGGCTCTGTCCGTCAGATAGTCCCCGACCACTCGACGGAGGTAGGTCGGCACCCGGTGATACCGGGGTGAGACATATAAATACATCTTAATACACTAATAGGAACTTTAAAGCTTAGGTGGTACATTTTACTTATTAATATTCTTAGTTTACTTGAAATATAGTCTACGTGTTGGGACCAAGAAAAGTTCTCATCTATTTTCATGCCAAGGTAGGTTACACAGTCGACTCTTTCAATAGGTTTACATTTACAGTCCAGTAAGTTATTATGGTGGCATATATATTCATGGGTAAATAAAGGTGGAGTCGGACTATGAGGTCGTAAGTATGGCGAATGAATTAACAATAATTTAGTTTTACTAGCATTTAATATAATGCCATTGTCGTGCGACCATTTAACAACCGCGTCTATATCTTGTTGAACTAGCTGGTAGGTATCGTTTATGTTAGTTCCGGAGCGAAGTATGCACAAGTCATCTGCAAACATATACGCTGAACAATGCTGTAGCACTCGGCACAAGCTGTTGACATGCATTAGGTAACAAATTGGTCCACATCCCGAGCCCTGCGCCACCCCACTCCGCACCTCGACCCTGTCACTAAGCGCATCCTCCACCTTCACACGGTAGGAGCGCGTGGTGAGGTAATCACGGAACCATGGGTTCAGTGGTTCTCTCACCCCGCACTCCTCCATTGCATTTAGAATGGTGTCAAATTGCAAAATGTCGAATGCTTTTTTGTAATCCAAAAATATTGTAATAACAAACTTTTTATCATCTAGGTAACTGTTAATTTCATCTGTGAATTTTGTAAGCAATGTATTTGTACTTTTCCCTTTTAAAAAACCGTGTTGACGCTCGTTAATGATGTTATTTTTTTGTAGATAGTTACTTAGTTGGTTGACAATACACTTTTCTATGATTTTATCTATACTAGATAAAATTGATATAGGTCTGAAGTTTGATACATTTTTACGATCACCTTTTTTGTGAATTGGGCGAACTATTGCCTCTTTAAGGCCGTCTACGCCAAGCAAAGTAGGTATTTAACGCTACCACCCTTTACGCGAAACGAGTCGTGCACACGCGTCGCCGACTTGAACCCAAAGCTGAGCGAAGTGTCACAGTATAGGTAAGCGTGTCGTGTAGGCAGTAGGTCAACTTATTTTATTAAATTGTCAGCTTGATTTATTATAATAGGTAGTAATTGCGAAAAGCTAACATTTAAATGTAATAAATTAATTTGAATAGATATTGTAAATGCAAATTGCTGCAAGTCGTAATTTATTCAATTATTTGTGTACCAGACGGGTGGACTCGTGTTTGGAAATTCAAAAACTATAACGGAACCAAATCTGAGCCACTAACCGCCCTGTACCGAAAGTTCCGGGTGTAAACGTTAGCTTCGTGGAACGAAGAGGTGGGTTTGGAAAATACTGCACTATTATTGTAGATGGAGAAGAAAGGAAACACTATTTGAGTATGGTAAGACACTACAAGCAGACAATACTGGAACAACTGAGCTGAAACTATAATCGGAAAGAACTGTTAACTATTCGGATATCGAAACGAAACTGACTGCTTGAATGTCGTAAACAAAACTGACTGTTCCAATGTCGAAAACAAAACTTACTATGCGGTGCCTGCGCTGTGCTTTCATACTATTAGCAGACACACAAAAAATATTCGCGAATCCTCTAGCGGTGTGTTGTGTAGTATTTGTTCGCTAGACAATCTTTTAATTCATACAAAAAGCATGAACAAAAAACATTAACATAAAAATACAAAGGAAACTATAAACAAAAGGATAATAAATAACTCGAACGGAAGAAGGAAGTAGGTACTTTACGCTCTCGGCGTACGGTCGAAATTAAATTAACATTTCTCGATGTTTTTTATAAGTAGTTTGCGTACGCGCACCTGTGACGAGACTATTCTCGAGGGAATTTGTACCTACTTACTTTTAAAACTAATAATAACAGAAAGTACTCGACAAAGAATCACAAACACGGCAATAGCGTACTTTCTCGAACGTTCTTTCTATAGACTATATAAAAACACTGTTTGAGACACTTGTCGCGAACAATTTGACTAGGTTTCTTACATTGTTTTTATATCACGAAGAGACACATGCTTTATTTGTTGTATGTGTCACCGTAAAATTGTAAATACCGTTAGATTATAATCTATCTCGTGAGATTGTAAACTCGTTCGTTGAGGAATTCTCTCGACTGTCTATGGTCTCCATCATCAGACCAATGGCACTTACAACCCATATGGGTGCAAAGTTCTCATCAATAGAAATGAATTAAATCGAAACACAAGGTAGCTACTGTAAAACGTTGAGGAGTTCCTTTGACTGTCCTTCGTCTTTGTCATCAGACCCCTAAAGATGACCACAACCCATTTAGGTGTAAAGTTCTCATCAATACAAATTAATCAAGCCCAAACACCAGGTAATTATTGTGAATCGTTGAGGAGTGCCCTCGACTGTCTTCGGGTTCCATCATCAGATCGAGTCCAGACTTTCTTTAAATAGTAGTGCTCTAAAATACTCAATGAACAAAAAAACAAACGCACTAGTCGCACTACGATGTTCAAAGGTTCCCCTCGATTTCTCTGAGATGCCATCATCAGATCCCAGTTTCATGGTCATGGTACTACTTTTGGAATATCTTCTTTCCAACAAAAAAAGAATTATCTAAATCGGTTCATAAACGACGAAGTTATCCTACGGTCAAATTGTGAAACCTCCTCCTTTTTTTAAGTCGGTTAAAAAAGACTGTACTGTTATAATTACACTACGTTCTTTAAATAAATCGTTCGATAAATCGACGGGACAGCCGTGCGCCAGCAAAAGGGACATAGGTCCTACCTCGTCAAGGCCTGGCGGGCGACTGAATCCACGTGCGCAAGCCGTTTTCTTATATAATAATTTATTATTAAAAGGATTAAATTGTTTTGAAAAAATTAACCACAAATAATCGTTCTATATGTTATTAACTTTGCTTAGATATTTTTTTTGGAAGTAAAACTTTCATATTCTCCAAGTAAAATAAGAAAAACATAAAAAAATATTCGAATTAGGCTCCTGTTCGGATTTTTTTTTCATCGAGTGAAGTTTTTGATATCATGTTTTGAACCACAAATTATCTTAGTAAATATAGTCAACTATAATATCTATTTTTTTTTGGCTTTAAAAAATCACTATTTCTTTGTTTACTATTGAATCAAAGTTATGTAAAATTGGGAAAATTGGGACTACCTGCCCTTAAGCTTATTAGGATTGATTGATTGATTGATTGATCATTTATTCATAAACAATTTACATTGTGTCGAACATTATAACATTATATCAACAAATACATTTAAAAGGCATTTAATAATTGAAGTGAAAAGTTGGTTCAAGAGTCAATTAATTTAAAATATGTCAACAAATAAATACAATGTCAAATAAATTAGCGGTATAAGTCAAATTCAATGTCAAAAATATAAAGAGAAAAACTTATTCAAGGTCCGATTGATGAGCATAGTGCTAAAGTAAGAAAATTATTTAAATTAAAGCTTGTTCACTGCTATTATTATAAGTGACTTTTTAAATCATTTGACATAAACTCTGATACCGAGTAAAAGCATTTTTCCAACAAGAAGGCTTTTAATTTAATTTTAAATACGTGAGAACTATATATTAATAATTTTAAATCAGTAGGTAACCTATTAAATAACCTAGGAAATTTATAGTTCTTGACAGTTAGGTTTATTAGTTTAGCTAAAACGGGGCTCACTTTATCAATAACTATTTTAAGGTCGGACATTCGAACAAGATCGCTACCCGGTGATTTATCTGTATTCATGTTTTTTATTATGTTTTTTACATATTCAGAGCTTACTGGTTGCCACCTCATGGACAAGTCCGTGGCTTTTACATAGGTCTGCCTGTCCAACCAAATCTCATGACACTTATGTTTTATATCTTCTATTTCTTTACTGAAGGTAGACGCAAATTTATTGCTTATGTCTGTAATGCTTCCTTGTCCGTCCATGTTTGATAAAATTAATTCATCTACCGATTGTTTATTGTTTCCCATCATAGTATTTATCCTTTCCCATATCTTTTTAATATTTTTATTACACTCTAATATTCTATTTTTATCATAAATATTTTTACTTTTACTAATCGCTTTTTGGCATTTATTTCTAAATTTGGTATAATTAAGTCTCTTTAGCATATTCTTTGGCTCATTACTCCACAACTCAAATAATCTGTCTTTTTCGTTTATCATAGACTTCAACCTACTATCAATCCATTTTTTGTTGTTCCTGTTACTCGTCGAAATACGTTTAATTACGTAACAGTCATTGTAAATATCCACGAATATTTGTTTAAATGCATTATATAATTTAACAGGGCATTCCAATGACATGAGGTGGTCAAAATCAGTGCTTAATAATTTCTCCCGAACTTTGTTATTGTCGAGGACGCGCTTAGAAGTCACGAGTTGTGGCGGCGACGCCGACGGTTGCGCATCGCTCGGGCTGCGAGCCCGCGACGACTGCGTCGACGGTGCGCGTCTCCACTGCACGTTGGCCGTAACGAAAGAGTGATCTGATATTTTTTGTTTTATTACAGCTGAATGCATGATGGCGTTATTTGCTCGAATATAAATATGATCGAGATAAGATTGGACTAGTTTTCCCGACACAATTTCCTTTCTAGTGACATCATTTATGCACTTTGTGAATCCATGTTCGGATAATAGATTTTCGTACGATATTACAAATTTGTCATGACAATTTAACAAGTTTATGTTTATGTCCCCGCAGAAAACCACTTTAGAATCTATGGGTATTTTTTCAATAAGTTTCCGAAAGTAATCTATAAATTGGTTTAAATTAGTCTGTTTATTTATTCGCGGGGGTCTGTATATTGCTATTAAATATATTTTCTCGTTATTGAACTGGAGTGTTATGGAGACGCACTCCGCCGAACGCATTCCTGTGGACTGTGTCAACTCACACGTTCGCGCGCCTAGTCCCTCGCGCGTGTACACCAATACCCCTCCACCGCTTCGGTCAGCTCGCGTAAACGTATTTAGATTATAACCCTTTATTGAAAACAATGACACTAAGGCGTGGTTAATATTAGGTTCGGTTAGCACAATTACGTCAATTTTTTCTATACAGGAATTTATAGTTAAAAGAAGTTCACTGAAGTGTTTTTTAAGGGAGCGAATATTAACATGTAGAATACATAGTCCTTCATTGTATACAATTGAACGTATCCAATTACTCAAGTCATTAGCACAGGTATAGTTTACTGTATTATCAGCTATGACATCAAAATAATTGAAATCAGCGAATTTTGTGTATTACGAATAGTCACGATTAAGAACAGTTTATTTTAATTCACTTTGATAACTGACACAGTTCGTTTTCACTTCTTATCCATATTGTATTGTCGCCATCCTTCCTCTTCGCCAGTATTTTTCCATTTGTCACCCATATATACTTGTATACTCCTTTGAGTTGTCTTTTTGCGTTCCACAGCAGTGTCTATCTATCTATCATGGGGTTTTGGTTTCCGCACTTAGTCCCTAAAATGGACCATTGTGCGTGAGCCGTGGTGGCCGTTCACTCCAACCAGCCCACCTCCCTCCAGAAGCAGATCAAACTTCCCGGTCTTCTCAGGGCGTCCGCAAGGGATCTTGGTGTTCCCAAGATTTCCTCGCGAATCTTGGTAACGCCAGTGCACTCGAGGAGCACATGCGCCACCGTTTCCTCCGCCTCCATGCATGCTCTGCACAGGGGACTGTCAGTGATTCCTAGAGTGTGGAAGTGTTTATTTAGTGAACAGTGTCCAGTGATGGTCCCCGCCACCAGTCGTAGGCTATCTCTGTCCAGGCGCAGAAGGCGCCTGGTCAGCTTTGTGTCCAGGGATGGCATAGCTTCCTTGGATTGCCTACACCCTGGTGCCGAGGTCCACCATTTCTCCGCTTGTATTCGAGTGTGTTCCTTTAACCAGCTTCTTAGTTGCTTGAAAGGAATAGGCACAATGGGCTCGGGTCCGTAGGGTTTTGTGCTGGATCCTCTTCTGGCAAGTTCATCAGCCGCATCGTTCCCAAGTGATCCACTGTGACCTTTGATCCATTGTAGTGTTACCGTGTTATGGTTTAGTACCGTGATTCGTTCGAGGGCATTATGGCATTCTAGTATCAATCTCGAAGTTATCTGATTACTCTTTAAGGATTGAAGAACTGAGGCACTGTCGGATAGTATTCGAATATTGGTATCCGTAACCTCCCTGGCCTCTATAGCGTGTGCCGCTTGGATGATACCCACATACTCTGCTTGGTAAACAGAGTTGAGTACTCCAAGGGGTTTGGCTATTTTAATGTTTAGGTCGTCGGAGAACACCCCGAAACCTGTCCCGTCGTCGGTTTTTGATCCATCAGTGTAGATTCTTAGCTCTTTAGTGCCTGAGTAGTCATACAACTCCGCTGTGAGCTCTATGTTGTAGTGTTTTTGAAAGCAGTGGGTCTTCAGGATTCTGTCGCTGGGTGATGCCATCATGGGCTGTTCTTTGATAGCATCTTCCCTGATGCGTGTGTGTTTAATTCTGGAATCGTTACTTAGGGTACCAGATACTTCGAGTCTGAAAGTCGCTATGGCCGCCTCCTCTCTTACGACGAGGTGTAGAGGTGGTAGCCCCAGCATCGCCTGTAAGGCAGCAGTGGGGGAAGTTCTCATGCTGCCGGTGATTGCTACGCAGGCAAATCTTTGTAGTTTCTCGAGATCCTTTTGGGTCGTACTTAGGTTGGTCCTGGGCCACCAAACTAAAGAGCCGTATGTAATGATTGGTCGGATAACTGTGGTGTATAGCCAGTAGGTGATTTTGGGGCTTATGCCCCAATTTCTCCCGAGGAGTCTCTTACATTGCCATAGGGCTATACTGGCTTTTGTGATGATGTATTCGGTGTGTTTTGCCCAGTTCAGCTGCTTGTCCAAAAAAATACCCAGGTATTTGGTTTCAGTCGATAGGCTTAGGGTTGTCCCAAAGAAGCTTGGTAATTGTAACGTTGCCAGCTTCCTTTTCTTTGTGAAGAGGACGAGTTCGGTTTTGGTAGGGTTCACTGCTAGTCTGTATTCCTTGCACCAGTCTTCTACTATCCTTAGGGCTTGGCGCATAAGGTTGCATAGTGTGTTTTCGTGTGTGCCGTTTATTATTATGGTCAGATCATCGGCATAGCCCACCGTGTAGTAGCCTCTGCTGTTGAGACGTTTGATGAGGCTGTCTACTACGAGGTTCCATAGAAGTGGCGAGAGGACGCCACCTTGGGGGCAGCCCTTCGCCACTATTGCTCTGGTGGTGTCGTTTACCGTAACTTGTACGGCTCTTAGTCGGAGCATGTTTGTGATCCATCCTCGCAGGGTCGAGTCCACACCGTGTTCCTCAAGGGCTGCGTTGATGCTATGGAAGACGGTTTTGTCAAAAGCGCCTTCTATGTCAATGAAGACGGCTAGTGAGGAGCATTTGTGGTCCACTGCACATTCGATCTTGGAGATCACACTGTGCAGCGCGGATTCTGTTGATTTTCCTGAGGAATACGCGTGTTGTTGTTTGTGGAGCGGTCGCTCCCGAAGAGGTCCGTCCCGAATGTGTCGATCACAGAGCCTCTCGAGGGTTTTCAGTAGGAAAGATGTTAGGCTTATTGGTCTGTACGCCTTAGGTTGTGTATAATCTGGTTTGCCTGGTTTAGGGATGAAAATTACTTTCACCTCTCGCCATGCAAGTGGTATGTATTTCTGTGCTATGCAGGCTCGGTAGATGGCGGTCAGCCACGGCGTTAGGACGTCTACTCCCCATTGTAGCAGGGCGGGGAAAATTTCGTCTAAGCCTGCGGATTGATATGGTTTAAAAGTCTTTATTGCCCATTTTATTCTCTCTGCGGTTACTATGGTGCGGGCTCTGGCCCAGTCTTGATCATTTGGTGTGTGCGTTGGCTCACTTGCCCAGGTTCTGTCCTCAGAGAGATTGCAGTCTGGGAAGTGGGTTTCCAAAAGGATTTTACTTGTTTCGTGGTCCGACTTGGTGTAAGTGTTATCTGAGGTTTTCAGCGACCCGAGGGTGCGATCCTGATCGGTAGATAGGAATCGAACAGCGAAGCCGCGCGTGTGAGAAAGATTTCTCACACGCGCGGCTTCGCTGTTCGATTCAATTTCTTCGCAGAACTTCCGCCAGGCGGCCCTGCTGGCAGTCCTGACTTGTTTTTTGAAGGTGTATTGTGTTTTCTTGTATAAGTCCCAGTCTTCTGGTAGTCTGGAGTTTTTGGCTCTATTGAATTGTTTGCGCATGGTATGCCTGAGCTTACTAAGTTCCGCATTCCACCAGGAGTTACCCTTGCTCTTGGTGCTTGGATCTTTTAATTTGCAGCAGGCGTGGTAGGCTTCAATTATAAATTCTGAGAGTTTTGTCACGGTTTCTTCAAGTTGTTTGGGGTCTGTTAGAGCTTTGGGCGTTTGGTGCTGCGTTAATAGGGAGGCCAACAGCCGTTTGTAGCCGGGTACGTTGGTACGGCGTGGGTTGCGTCTAGGATCAGGTTTTTTAAAATTAGCTACTAATGAGAAGCGAATCCTTCTATGGTCAGAGCAGGAAGGCTCGTTGGATACGTGCCAGTCAGAGATGAGTTTTGCCGCGCTTTCCGAAGCCAGCGTTAGGTCAATGATCGTTTGTCCGCGGGATGTGGCCCAAGTGGGTTCCGAGCCGTGGTTTGCGATGTTGAGGTTAGTGGAGAACAAATATGTGCATAGTACCTCACCTCTATTGTTGGCTTTGGTGCAACCCCAAAGCGGGTGATGGGCGTTCGAGTCCGTGCAGATGACCAGGTCCAGGTTGGCATCTTCACAATACCTTACCAGGTCGGCCATACCTTTTGGTGGGCAGTCTTCATCCTCGCCTGGCATGTATACCGAGGCCAGGACGATATCAGGTGCATCGCTGTCGGTTTTGATCCTGACGGCTGTTATATCTCTGGAACATAATTGCGTGAGTGTGGTGGTGGGAAAATCTTTGGGTATATAGGCACAGGTTCGTGGTTTATCTGTGCCCTGTGTGTCGAGGATCAGCTTACCTCCAATGTTACCAAGGCCGCATATTCTGTTATTACGGATCCAAGGCTCTTGGATGAGTGCAATGGTTCGGGGTTCCATCTCCAGTGCCCTGCGCAGGCAAGCAGTAGCCGTCTGGCTATGCTAGCTGGAGGTTGGTCTGGATGATATTTAGGGGACGGGATGTGGGAGGCAGGTGGGTGGAATTAGGGAGAGATGGATCCATCGGATGATTCCCCCCTGTCCCCCAGCCCGTGCTGGTCTTCATTTGGTGCCGGTGACGATGAGAGCAGCTGCTCCGTCCACCCTGGTGGTGAGGACGGCATCCTCACAGCGTCAGCATCAGCCATCGCCGTTCTGGCCATCTCCTCCTCCAGTTGCGTCATCGTCAGGTCAAGTTCAGTCGGTGCCGGTTTCGTCCGTTCAGTGTCATTGTCAGTCTGGGTGTCGGAAGGATGGGTTTTGGGGAAAAAGCGTACGTATATCGACCCAAGTAGGTACGATATCCGTCGCTCCCTCCCCAAGACCTTTTCGGCCTCGTCCGGTGGGATACCCAGGGTCAGATAAGTCCCGTAGTTATCCCCACCGACCGATGTCGCCCTGTACAGGGACCATCTACCGATGGCGTACCAGGGGTTCTGGCAGGTCAAGATTGTCTGGAGCAGCTCTATTTCCCCATTGTACCTGGGTACAAAGAGCGCTGCTCGAACCCAGGTTGGTACGTCGGATTGTCTCATGACTGTCAGTGTCAAGTCGGTGTTTGGCAGTCTTATCTTAGGCACGTTCTGGGTCAGCCAAGTCAGGGCGTTGTCGTCCTCGCACCACATGTGCACCAAGCCATCCGCTACCCTTGGGTAACCGCGGAAGGCTGGGACTTTGGTGGGGTCGGTTCGACACGTGTCTACTATCAAGTCTTCAAGGCTGAGCTTGATGTGCTCTCCTTCGTCTGTCGTCATGTCTCGGGATGAAGGCGAGAGGCAGATCGCTACGGCGAGTCGCGCAGGGATATCCTTTGTGGCCCGCGCGTAGGTTCTCTGCTCCCCTTGAGCAGGCTGGGTTCTAACACGCTTGGCGTCCCCCTGGAGCGTACTCGGCGAAGCCGTGTCGTCCGGGCGCTCCCTCTTCGCCGCTCCCTGGCCACTTGGACCGGGTTGCGGTTCTGAGGGGCTTGGCACAGCCTTTTGCGCCAGGGACAGCCGGCGCAGGAACCCAGCCCGCTTGCCTCGCTTCTGTCTGGTTCGATGTCGGTCTACGGTCATCTCGTCGCGGTTCCGGTCGTTTCCTCCGGATGGTCCTGGTGCGGGCAGGAGCTTTTCGCTCTGGGTTTCCCCTTCGCGTGTTGTTCCTTGCCCGCTCGTTTCCGCGTCCGACTGCTGTTCGCGCAGGGTTTCCCCTTCGCGTGTCTGTAGCCGGTCGCGTACTCCCTTACAACTAACCGTTTGTGCTTCGCGCAGGCTATTGCCTTCGCGTATCTTGCGCAAACGGTTGTTGAGTTCTCTCTCTCTGTTCCAGATTTTTCCGCGCTTTGTTTTCAGCATGCGTACTTCGTCCACAGAGATGAAGCCAGAACCACCAGATTCCGCTTCCTTTCCCGTCCCGAGAGAGCTTATGTCTTTCAGCCTTGCCTCGATCTTCTCGCGCTGGAGTGCCAGCGCGCGGAGTTCGCTGCTAAGGCTGGAGAGTCGAGCTTTGTCTTCGTGACAGCAGTGTCTTCGTAGCTTTAGTTAGGTCTTCATTGATAAATATTTTGTTTGTAGTCGATCCGCCGGTAAAGATGCTGCTATTTAACTCGATCAGTTTGCGACGATTGGCTAACCAGTCCTCCCTTGATTCAATGCCTGACGCCTTGAAGCCAACCACTATTGAAGATGGTTTATTTTCTTGTTTGGAATTTTTGTTCCGTTTTACCCATTCTATATCATTGCTTTTAACACCCATCTCATCTCCAATTTTGGTCACGATCTCTCTTAAGTTTTCGCCAGGTATGTATTCGACGCCTACAATTTCGAGGTTTTGTTTAAGCGATGATTGCTCAGCGTCTTGAAGTTTTTGCTCAAGTGCAATGTTGCATTTCTCCAAATACACACATCTGTTGTTAATATTGGTCACAGTTTTTTCAAGCTTCCATATTTTTCCTTTAGATTCTTTGTGTTCAAATAATAGTGTATCGTACTTATCTGATAATACGCTAATGCTTTGTTGTATTGTGTCTAAATGCTTCTTAAGTCCGGGTATGGCACTGACCTTTTTTTGAATGTCTTTTAATATTTTCTCAAAGTCTTGTACCTCTTCCTCTACTTCTTCTTCATCAGAGCCCTCGTCTTTACAGTTGTTACAGTAGATCCTGTTTTTTCCCGCCTTCATGTCTGCAGCTAAACCTTTCACGCAGCTCCTATGAAAAGTTCCTTGACAGGAACCTTGGCACATAAAGTGGGCTCCTTTTTTCGATAGTACTTTCTTACACTTTTGACACTCCATTGTATACACACATCAAAAGTGTCTAGGGATCAAGCATTTTTATGCGGATTTCTTGAGATTGAGATGTGGCTTTGTAATAAATTTATGATTTTATAAATTTATATGGATCCTTTTTGGTGCATTTCATAATTTGAATCAGGAACTCTCAATCAAATTCGAGTAAAAGATGAAAATAAGCTGTCAATATTTTCCCTATAAAAACATACAACGCATTGAAGACATTATTAGTGCTACTGTTTCCCTACTACTGATTAAAACCAACGTTATTATGGAGCGGCGACGTCATTTAAGCAGGGAAGAAATGCTCAGAGCCGTGGGAATGATAGAAGCTGGTTCCCGGCAACGTACTGTAGCTTTAGCTCTGAATACAAGTCAGACTGTTATCAGTCGACTTTGGACACGTTACCGAAGCACTGGTACCGTGGCTGAGCGCCATGGAGGACGGTATCGCTGCACCACACGGAGACAAAACCAATACATTCAAATCTTAACTCGAAGAGCTCCAACAATAACCGCCATGATGTTAGCCGTGAGGCTTCATCACTCTTCAGGGAACTTAATTAGCGACCAAACAGTCAGAAACCGCTTGCATGAAGTGAACCTTCATTCCCGAAGACCGCTACGGGTACCACCTATAGCAATGCACAATCGTAGGATTCGATATCAATGGGCTCTTGAACACAGAAATTGGGCAGAAGAACAATGGCGTTTCGTGTGCTTTTCTGATGAGTCTCGTTTTGGTATGAGACCGGATACAAGACGTATACGACACTGGAGAACCCCTGGACGCCAACAGCGATTAAAATCCTGCCAGGAAGTCCATCCTTATAGTGGTGGAACCATCATGGTATGGGCGGGTATTTGGATCGGCGGAAGAACTGAGTTGATTTGGATCAGAGGCAACCTCAACGCTCAAATTTATGCTGAGACGATTGTATCAGACGTCATCGTTCCTCTACAAGTGCAAATCGGTCCCTTATTTCAGTTAATGCATGATAATGCACGACCGCACACCGCAAGAGTTGTAAGACAGACTCTCGCCGCAGCTAACATCAATGTCCTGCCCTGGCCTGCTCAGTCGCCAGACTTGAACCCGATTGAGCATGCATGGGATATGCTACAGAGAAGAGCTCTGCCGAATATGGAGGGTATCCAGTCGCAAGAAGACCTTTTTTTGTTGTTGCAACGAACATGGGCGGCCATTCCACAGCGTGATTTGGATGAACTCATTTTGAGTATGCCAAACCGATGTTCTTGTGTTGTTAGTGTTCGCGGTAGAAACAAGGATTATTAATTGTTTAAGTTACCCAATAAAATTTTAAAGAAAACTGTGTTTTCAGTCATTTTTTCGAACTTTAATGTTAGTGGTTCAAATGTCAAAAATCCCTTTATTAGGAAAATGGCAAATTTCTTTATTAATGCAAAGGTGACTTGGTTTATCGTTACTGTGACAAACGAAAACACTTTATTTGATGAATCCTTAAAGAAAATTTTAATTAATATCAATCAGGAGAAAAGTTATTGCAAAAATATATGTTGATCCCTACATACTTTTGATGTGTTACTTTATTTATTATTGTTTTTCGTGTTAAATTTTATTGTTTATTGTAACAAGTAGGTATTACGAGTTCATTATAAGTCCGTGAATATTAGGTAAGTAGGTACGCGATAGCGAACTGCGGGTTGGTTGAACAGTTGTTTATGCAAAGGTTTTTTAGAAGTTTTTTGCTTATGATTCACTTTTAGGTCAGAGTTTTGAAAAACTAAAACGACCACTGCACAGTAAAGTTCGATAGCTTTAGTATGATATATGACACTTTAGATTTTAATCAGTTTTTACCACTTTTTCTAATTAATTTAATCAGAGAGTGAAACAAAACGTGCCACCGCGTGGGCCGCTTCGCGAGATTATGAATGTTAGTTATTGTATTATAAAATTGTCCTAACCCTAACCTAAAACTACGCTAAGATTGTTAATGCTTACTGAGTAGGGAGAGGGCACAACTTAACAATAGGTCTGCTCTGAAGTATTCCACCTTGTACCTTCACTGATGCGACTCTACATATCCCTTTTTTGTCCGGAAAGATTTCGGTAATTAAACCTAACGGCCAGTGCAAGGGCATGACATTATCTTGCATTGAAACAACGACCATACCAACCCGTACTGGGTTAGCGGGAGTGTTCCATTTTTGCCTCGTTTGGAGGGTGTGTAAATATTCATTTCGCCACCGCTTCCAAAAATATTGGACGAGTTGATCAGTTAACTCGTATCGTGAAATAAGGTGTAAACGAGTTTCAGTAACTTCGCGAGCGGGTAAAAACACAAGCGGTTTCGTATTAAGGAAATGTGCAGGTGTTAGAGCGGTAGGTTCTGACGGATCTGAGCTAAATGCATAGAGTGGTCGAGAATTTAACAAAGCTTCGACTTGAGCTAACATAGTGTTAAGCTCATCAAAAGTGAGTATCTGTTGACCGACGACTTTCAGAAGATGCGTTTTAACACTCTTTACCTCACTTTCCCAGCAGCCACCGAAGTGTGGTGCTCTACATGGGATGGTTTTGAGAGTTATTTTATGTTCCGCCAGTTCCGATTCCCAATAGGGGCGATATTCCTGCGACAAGAATTGGTAGAGATCGCGAAGATAAGAACGAGCACCAATGAAATTGGTGCCGTTGTCCGTATACAGACACTCGATGGGACCACGGCGAGATAGAAAGCGTTTTAGTGCTGACAAGAAGCTCGCGGTGCTGAGATCTGAGGCAACTTCCAGATGCAAAGCACGCGTTGTCAAGCACGTAAAAAGACAGATATAAGCTTTACGACTTCTTTGGCCTCTGCCGCGCACAGACGTTATCTTGAGCGGTCCAGCGTAATCACACCCAGTGTATGAAAATGCTTTAGGAGCGACGTCAACACGTGACTGCGGCAGGTCAGCCATGATTGGAAAAACCGGCCGTGGCTTAGCGCGAAAGCAAATATTGCAGTTAAAAGTTTAAAGTTATATGACGAACAATACGTCGTGCGGACAGAATCCAATAACTCTGTCTCAAAAGAGACAGAAGCAAGTTCGGACCTGTATGAAAGTTTTTCACATGATAGTGGGAAATTAAAAGTTTCACTATGTGGTCCTGTCGAGGAAGTAAAATTTGGTGACGCGAATCAAAGTCTAACTCAGAGTTGGCTAAGCGTCCACCAACGTGAATAAGTCCATTATGCAGAAACGGACTAAGTTTCTGTACTGGCCTTAAACATAATTGTTTGCGGTTTATGCGAACGAGATCTGATTCGAAATGGATCCGCTGAACAGAGCGCCACACTACTAATTCAGCGAACTCCAAGTCCGATGCGGTAACGGGTCCCTTCGGGAGACGTTTGAGGAATTTATAGACAAAACAAATTGTCTTTAGATATTTCATCCAAGAGGAAAACGTACTCGCACGATGGTACAGAATGTCTTCAGTTAGAAAACTGGTATCTGTATCAGAGGAGTCTGCTTTCGTAACTGATGGTAGAGCCACAGGCTTCATCTCTGGCAGCTCTTGCACCTCACCGGACACAAAGGGCTTCACGGGCCATTCGTGTCGGGGTGTTTTTAGCCATGGTGGTCCACTCATCCACAATGGATGATGAACTAGCTGGGCAGGAGTTAAGCCACGAGAAAGACAGTCACTTGGATTCTCAGATCCCTTGACATGGAAGAAGTGCTCCGACGACAAGTTTTCTTGGATTTTAGCGATGCGATTGGCCACATAAGTGTGCCAGCGATGTGGCGAGGAATGAATCCAACTCAAAGTTACAGTTGAATCTGAGAACGCTACGATAGCCTCAATGGCGTATCGGGCGGAGTATAGAACGAAAACTCGTTTGATCAGAGTTGATAAAAGGAGTGCGGCGCATAGCTCTAAGCGAGCCAACGAAATAACCTTAATAGGTGCGACTTTGGACTTATACATAGACATACCAGTGAGATGACGATGTCACCGTCTGGCTTGACTACGTGGGCATAGACAGCCCCACCGTAAGCTCTCTCACTGGCATCCGCAAAGCCCACTATTGAAACTTTACAATTTTCAATAACGCCAATATGACGTGCGAATTTAAGCTGAGAAACGTCAGGTAACTCAGCTTGAAATCGTTCCCAAAGGCGAACAATGCGATTCGGTGGGACCTCATCCCATCCTATTTTGACAAGCCACAAATCCTTGATCAGTAACTTAGCGTACAAAATCATGGGCGCGACTAATCCCAATACATCAAAAAGACGAGCGATAGACGACAAGATATTCCTTTTTGAGCAAGGGCGAACATCAGGGTTGACCTGGAATGCGAAATAGTCATGGTCGGGAAACCAGCGTAGCCCAAGAATTTTCAGGGTCGGATCCTTACTTAGATCGACACTGTGCGAGAGTCGCAATGACTCTGGAATAGCCTGAAGGACTTCAGCGCTATTACTTGACCATTTGGTCAACTCAAAATCACTGATGCGACTCTACATATCCCTTTTTTGTCCGGAAAGATTTCGGTAATTAAACCTAACGGCCAGTGCAAGGGCATGACATTATCTTGCATTGAAACAACGACCATACCAACCCGTACTGGGTTAGCGGGAGTGTTCCATTTTTGCCTCGTTTGGAGGGTGTGTAAATATTCATTTCGCCACCGCTTCCAAAAATATTGGACGAGTTGATCAGTTAACTCGTATCGTGAAATAAGGTGTAAACGAGTTTCAGTAACTTCGCGAGCGGGTAAAAACACAAGCGGTTTCGTATTAAGGAAATGTGCAGGTGTTAGAGCGGTAGGTTCTGACGGATCTGAGCTAAATGCATAGAGTGGTCGAGAATTTAACAAAGCTTCGACTTGAGCTAACATAGTGTTAAGCTCATCAAAAGTGAGTATCTGTTGACCGACGACTTTCAGAAGATGCGTTTTAACACTCTTTACCTCACTTTCCCAGCAGCCACCGAAGTGTGGTGCTCTACATGGGATGGTTTTGAGAGTTATTTTATGTTCCGCCAGTTCCGATTCCCAATAGGGGCGATATTCCTGCGACAAGAATTGGTAGAGATCGCGAAGATAAGAACGAGCACCAATGAAATTGGTGCCGTTGTCCGTATACAGACACTCGATGGGACCACGGCGAGATAGAAAGCGTTTTAGTGCTGACAAGAAGCTCGCGGTGCTGAGATCTGAGGCAACTTCCAGATGCAAAGCACGCGTTGTCAAGCACGTAAAAAGACAGATATAAGCTTTACGACTTCTTTGGCCTCTGCCGCGCACAGACGTTATCTTGAGCGGTCCAGCGTAATCACACCCAGTGTATGAAAATGCTTTAGGAGCGACGTCAACACGTGACTGCGGCAGGTCAGCCATGATTGGAAAAACCGGCCGTGGCTTAGCGCGAAAGCAAATATTGCAGTTAAAAGTTTAAAGTTATATGACGAACAATACGTCGTGCGGACAGAATCCAATAACTCTGTCTCAAAAGAGACAGAAGCAAGTTCGGACCTGTATGAAAGTTTTTCACATGATAGTGGGAAATTAAAAGTTTCACTATGTGGTCCTGTCGAGGAAGTAAAATTTGGTGACGCGAATCAAAGTCTAACTCAGAGTTGGCTAAGCGTCCACCAACGTGAATAAGTCCATTATGCAGAAACGGACTAAGTTTCTGTACTGGCCTTAAACATAATTGTTTGCGGTTTATGCGAACGAGATCTGATTCGAAATGGATCCGCTGAACAGAGCGCCACACTACTAATTCAGCGAACTCCAAGTCCGATGCGGTAACGGGTCCCTTCGGGAGACGTTTGAGGAATTTATAGACAAAACAAATTGTCTTTAGATATTTCATCCAAGAGGAAAACGTACTCGCACGATGGTACAGAATGTCTTCAGTTAGAAAACTGGTATCTGTATCAGAGGAGTCTGCTTTCGTAACTGATGGTAGAGCCACAGGCTTCATCTCTGGCAGCTCTTGCACCTCACCGGACACAAAGGGCTTCACGGGCCATTCGTGTCGGGGTGTTTTTAGCCATGGTGGTCCACTCATCCACAATGGATGATGAACTAGCTGGGCAGGAGTTAAGCCACGAGAAAGACAGTCACTTGGATTCTCAGATCCCTTGACATGGAAGAAGTGCTCCGACGACAAGTTTTCTTGGATTTTAGCGATGCGATTGGCCACATAAGTGTGCCAGCGATGTGGCGAGGAATGAATCCAACTCAAAGTTACAGTTGAATCTGAGAACGCTACGATAGCCTCAATGGCGTATCGGGCGGAGTATAGAACGAAAACTCGTTTGATCAGAGTTGATAAAAGGAGTGCGGCGCATAGCTCTAAGCGAGCCAACGAAATAACCTTAATAGGTGCGACTTTGGACTTATACATAGACATACCAGTGAGATGACGATGTCACCGTCTGGCTTGACTACGTGGGCATAGACAGCCCCACCGTAAGCTCTCTCACTGGCATCCGCAAAGCCCACTATTGAAACTTTACAATTTTCAATAACGCCAATATGACGTGCGAATTTAAGCTGAGAAACGTCAGGTAACTCAGCTTGAAATCGTTCCCAAAGGCGAACAATGCGATTCGGTGGGACCTCATCCCATCCTATTTTGACAAGCCACAAATCCTTGATCAGTAACTTAGCGTACAAAATCATGGGCGCGACTAATCCCAATACATCAAAAAGACGAGCGATAGACGACAAGATATTCCTTTTTGAGCAAGGGCGAACATCAGGGTTGACCTGGAATGCGAAATAGTCATGGTCGGGAAACCAGCGTAGCCCAAGAATTTTCAGGGTCGGATCCTTACTTAGATCGACACTGTGCGAGAGTCGCAATGACTCTGGAATAGCCTGAAGGACTTCAGCGCTATTACTTGACCATTTGGTCAACTCAAAATCACCAAGTGAAAATAATTTAATCAGTTGGTGAGATGACTCTATTGCTTGCTCTACATTAAAGGTAGAGCTTGCTATATCATCCATATAAATGTCTCGGCTTAGTATCTCACTGGCCAGAGGAAATTGGTGCCCTTCGTCCTTACACAATTGTTGAATGGTGCGAATCGCGACAAAAGGAGAGCACTTCAGGCCGAAAGGTAGAACTGAAAACTGAAAGATCTTTAAATCTTCATCTTCGTGAAAGCGATAGAGTATTCGCTGAAGCGGACGATCAGGACGAATCCCTATTTTAAGATACATAGCTTTAACGTCGGAAGTTATGGCTACAGCGAAGAGTCTCAGGTTCACTATGATATTTAGCAGGTCCGCTTGAAGAACGGGACCAGCATAAAAGATATCATTTAACGAGGTACCATTGTCTGACTTCGCACTTGCGTCAAGAACCAGGCGTAACTTAGTGGTTGTCTTGTCTTCGCGAATGACAGCATGGTGTGGGATATAGAACGAGACTTCACCTGGTGTTGGGAATCGCACCCAACAGACACGCAGACGGCACGCGCAGGTGACGTGACCGACCTGCGCAGCGAGCGAGCGGCGGTGCGGCGCGGGGATCCAGCCCGGCCGGCGCGGCGGCGGCACTCGCTTCCTCGGAGCCCACCGCGACGGACGATACTCTCCAAACGATTATTAGATACATATATGTTTTGTTCGGGCAGTTATAATCTTATTGTAAACTTAATCGGCAATATACCAAGCCTTTATTTAATACAGTCCACTACTATTTTATTTACCCCAACGAGCAAGTCGAACATTGGTCCTTCTAGGATCTCGCCGGTTATTTTTCAAAAAGTAACGGTCTTCGAAGAAAACTTCAAACTCGAAGCTCTTCAGTTGCGGTCTTCAGCAGCGACAGTTTTGCAGGAGTCGTCAATTTCCTGTCGAAGAAACTACGCACAGCTCCCGCACACGCCCAGAGAAGAAGTATCTAGAAATCGGCCGTACAACGGACTTGGGACCCGTCGAAAGTTCAAGTCATCGTCAAGGACAAAGAAGAACTTGCAACATCACCGTGTCCTCCGGTAGCGCCAACCCCCTCGAGTTACATATCATAATGATTCTTATAAGCTTGCATTTGACAACACCTTTGAATATTACGTACTCTTATTGAAGCTCTATTGAGGCTTATTGTAATATTGGTATGATCCTCTCTTTGTGTGTTGTGCTATATGAATGAGTGAGTGTGAGAGGGTGTGGTATTTAGTTGGGTGTGAGTGTGATATGTGGCAGTGTATGAGTGGACATGTTAGTGACAGAGATACGGTTTTATGAATATAAATAATAATGTATGTAAATATGTAATAGCTGTCTATCTTAATACCGTTAGAAGCTGCTCGGTCTCGTCGTAAGTGAGACCTTGTAGGTATTCCAATACCTTTCTCCTGCAAGAATCTGAATTTAGTGGGTATATGTTAATGAGTTTATTAATTTTGTTATAGATAAAGGGGCCTAGAGAATTTATGAATTTTGTTACAAATTTGGTGTTAGATGATCTATTGCTAAAAACTGTGTAATTTCTGCGTTTATTCAACATCTGTGGGTCATAAATTATTTGTGAGTGTTGCATTAAAATTATTTTTAATAAGAATAATTGTCTCACGGTTAGTACTCCACATAATTGATAGAGTGAGGCAGTAGAGAAAAGTATAGGCTTGAAGGTGCTTACCTTCAGTATTGCACGCTGGGCAACCTCAATAGATTTGAGCGTCGTCTTTGGAGCACCTCCCCACACAGATATACAATATGTTATGAGTGACTGGCAGAGGGCAAAGTATATTCGTTTCAAGATTGGAGGATCGGCGATGTGTCGTATATTTTTAAAGATATATATAAGTCTTCGAACCCGTCCCGTTAAAATTTTTATATGTTCTTTAAAGTTCAAGTTTCTATCTATAGTAACGCCTAAATATTTGATTGATTCAACCCTTTCTATTTTAGAACAAGAGCAGTTTCCATGAGGTGTACATTCATGTGGAATAATGGCATAGGTGTGATCAATGTCCAAGTCTGGTCGAATACTAAAACAAATATACACACATCAAAAGTGTCTAGGGATCAAGCATTTTTATGCGGATTTCTTGAGATTGAGATGTGGCTTTGTAATAAATTTATGATTTTATAAATTTATATGGATCCTTTTTGGTGCATTTCATAATTTGAATCAGGAACTCTCAATCAAATTCGAGTAAAAGATGAAAATAAGCTGTCAATATTTTCCCTATAAAAACATACAACGCATTGAAGACATTATTAGTGCTACTGTTTCCCTACTACTGATTAAAACCAACGTTATTATGGAGCGGCGACGTCATTTAAGCAGGGAAGAAATGCTCAGAGCCGTGGGAATGATAGAAGCTGGTTCCCGGCAACGTACTGTAGCTTTAGCTCTGAATACAAGTCAGAGTGTTATCAGTCGACTTTGGACACGTTACCGAAGCACTGGTACCGTGGCTGAGCGCCATGGAGGACGGTATCGCTGCACCACACGGAGACAAGACCGATACATTCAAATCTTAACTCGAAGAGCTCCAACAATAACCGCCATGATGTTAGCCGTGAGGCTTCATCACTCTTCAGGGAACTTAATTAGCGACCAAACAGTCAGAAACCGCTTGCATGAAGTGAACCTTCATTCCCGAAGACCGCTACGGGTACCACCTATAGCAATGCACAATCGTAGGATTCGATATCAATGGGCTCTTGAACACAGAAATTGGGCAGAAGAACAATGGCGTTTCGTGTGCTTTTCTGATGAGTCTCGTTTTGGTATGAGACCGGATACAAGACGTATACGACACTGGAGAACCCCTGGACGCCAACAGCGATTAAAATCCTGCCAGGAAGTCCATCCTTATAGTGGTGGAACCATCATGGTATGGGCGGGTATTTGGATCGGCGGAAGAACTGAGTTGATTTGGATCAGAGGCAACCTCAACGCTCAAATTTATGCTGAGACGATTGTATCAGACGTCATCGTTCCTCTACAAGTGCAAATCGGTCCCTTATTTCAGTTAATGCATGATAATGCACGACCGCACACCGCAAGAGTTGTAAGACAGACTCTCGCCGCAGCTAACATCAATGTCCTGCCCTGGCCTGCTCAGTCGCCAGACTTGAACCCGATTGAGCATGCATGGGATATGCTACAGAGAAGAGCTCTGCCGAATATGGAGGGTATCCAGTCGCAAGAAGACCTTTTTTTGTTGTTGCAACGAACATGGGCGGCCATTCCACAGCGTGATTTGGATGAACTCATTTTGAGTATGCCAAACCGATGTTCTTGTGTTGTTAGTGTTCGCGGTAGAAACACGGATTATTAATTGTTTAAGTTACCCAATAAAATTTTAAAGAAAACTGTGTTTTCAGTCATTTTTTCGAACTTTAATGTTAGTGGTTCAAATGTCAAAAATCCCTTTATTAGGAAAATGGCAAATTTCTTTATTAATGCAAAGGTGACTTGGTTTATCGTTACTGTGACAAACGAAAACACTTTATTTGATGAATCCTTAAAGAAAATTTTAATTAATATCAATCAGGAGAAAAGTTATTGCAAAAATATATGTTGATCCCTAGATACTTTTGATGTGTTGGTTTTATCAGTATTCAATGTTAAGACATTGTCATTTAACCACTTCCTGACAGTGTTAAAACCAGATTGGGCAGCATCAAAAACTTCTTCTTTATTTGGACAGCTAGTGTTTTTGTTTGTGTTTGTGACGTCTTTTATCACTTTCCACAGCTTTTTATTATCATTTTGGACTGATTTGACAAGGTTTTTTTCATAAGCTCTTTTTACTTTTTTCAGTATAGTGTTGCAGTGGTTTCTATAGCGGGTGTACGTTAATTTTAAAATTTCGTTATCTGGCGAGAGTTTAAATTTTTTATGTAATTTATCCCTATTCCTCATACAGCGCAGCAAACCTTGTGTAATCCAGGGTTTTATAATCCTCTTTCGACGCGATAAGGTAATGACTTTGGTGTTGTTTTTAATTGCAACCTGAAGACAGTGAGTAATATACCCCAGAGAAATGTTAGGATCATGAGATTCATAAACTATAGTGAAGTCAATTTTTGAAATTTTCTCTTTTAGGCCATCTTCGTCAATTTTTTTAATAGTTGTTTTCGCGAATTGTTGAGCTTTCTTAAAATTCATGTGTAGTAAGACCGGATAATGGTCAGTCAAAGTTGCTAATGGTACTATGGTGCTGCAGGTACTTTTTGTTTTAAGGAGTATATGGTCAATACATGTTTTACTTTCTGGCCGTGTAATTAATGTATGTGAGGGTAGGAGGCCGTGACTAGCAGCCAGATTTAGGTAACGTTCACCTTGAAGGTCAATTTTGTCTATGTTTATTGCAATGTTTATGTCCCCTATAACTATTATATTGTTAAAGGAAGAGTAGTTCATTAGAACGTCATTTAAGGATTTAAGAAATGAGTCCAAGTTTGAATAAGATGGTGATCGATATATTGCAACAATTGCGATTTGGTTTTTAATCGTAGCAATAAGACAGTTACCTTCACTGAATTCTGGTTCCATTATTTTAAAACGAAGGTGTTCCTTATAAAGTATGACAACACCATCATTTTGTTTCACGTTGTTTTTTGTCGCAGACGATCTATATCCTGGTAAAATAGGTATTGAAGTAGTGCATGACAGCCAGCTTTCTGTGAGGACTAGAACATCACAATGTAGATTTAATCTAATTAGCAGTATTTCCAAACCATTCATATTGCAGTTTATACTGCGTATATTGTAATTTCAATTTAATTGTAATAAATGTCTCATAAAAGAATGGAAAGTTCTGAATGTCACCATCAAAGGTAGGTAACTCGATTCGAGGTATTTTGATATGTGAAGATCCTGCCTTATTCGAGCTAGGAGACTCTTTTGTTGAGGTTAGGGAATTTAAAACACTTTTGATTTCGCACGCCAGATCGTCAAATGACGACAATGAGCTATAATTAACCTCATATGTTGGATTAAGTTTCATTGAAATAATGTTTATATTATCAATAGCAGTTATGAACTCAGTACGAATTAGATCAATTAATTGAGCTTGCGCAATAAAAGTGTCCCGCGATCTTTCACTCTTGAGGTTTATTATAGAATCAAATAACTTTTGTGTGCGAGCAAAGTATGCAGCGCGTTTGCCCTCATACATTTTTAGTTTATTTTGTAAATCTTCCATTTTAAATTACAATAGAACTCAATAATAAATTTACACAAAAATATCAATTCGGAACCCACTTATATCTTAAAACACGGAACCCTAACAAGCTAGTACGAAAACTGTGAATCAAAACAAAAGAAACAAATTTAATGCTTGATCAGGTAAAAACAATAAAATAGGTAGGAACCAGTTTTCCTGACCTGCGGAACCCTAGTACCAAAAATGGCAACAAGGTGCGGTAAACAACTGAATTATTGTAAAATAATAAATCACAGTGTATAATAATTGTATACGGAACTAACTTTCGCCTGAGCACGCGGAACCCTAATGGAACGCGTAAGCAATAATAGTCCAACAAAATAACACAATTAAATAAATAGGTACGGAATCACTTCTCCGACCGTGCGCATGACCTATCACAATAACTTAATGAAGGCTACCTATACAATAATCAACTTTTTATAAATACGATAAACCCTCTCGGTAAGTACGTATTTAGAATAATTCCCGTACGAAACCTTTCGATAGGCAACCACCTACAACAAAGGATTAAGTGTAGATAAAGAAAAAATGCGTTGCGGGAATATACCATCTAAGCCTAGGTAGGTATGTCGATAAATAGGTATCTAATGTACCTATCTAGATGTAACTCAACACGGAATAAACACAAGAATATGTACTTAGACCGGTTGAACCTAAATAACTTATAGGTGCGATGAGAGTTAACAAACCAAAGTTCAAAAAACAACTTTAGTATCAGTGTGTGGTGGAAATAATATCCAACCATGTGAAAACTTACTTTACGTAGGTGTAATACAGAAATAACTTATCCGATCTCACAACTGTTGCGTTAGGTAAGTGCTGTGTAGATAAAAAATCAAATATTGTAATCTAAAAATAAATTTAATATATTTTTAATGCGATTAATTTAACTTAATTGCAATAATTTAATCAAATGCGGAGTGGACTGTATTGCGATTAAATACTCGTACAATACGAGGCGATTTAATAAGATAACATTACCTACAAAACTTCAGTTAATTAGAACTACTTAAATCAATCTATAACAAAAATACCATGACCGTTTTACAATGATTGTGCACGACGCGTGGTATACAATCCACGAACCTACCCGCTAAAACCAAATGTTGGCCTATAACGCGCAGTTCTTGGAAAATTCCCTATTTCACGACACAAATCACTGTAATAGTATATAAGTATATGATTTTCGATATGATTTAGTAATATTAATGTGAAATTACACAACTAAAAATATGAATTGTAACGGGACTTCGATATAGAATGCAGATGATTTTAGACCTTACGTATAACGCAATAAGGACGAGTTTCCTAAAACGATATGCAATTTTACGTAAATTATTTCTAGATTTTTATAGCTTATAGGACAATTCTATCCAGGCTCGTAGGACCAAAATGATGCGTATTGTTTAACGTTAGATTCTAAAAATATGAAAATGTTGATAAAAAAAAACGATACGCTGCGGTAACCTCACAAATGGAGGGTCGCTGATTCGACTTATGTAATATTCTAGAAATTGAACAGCCTGACGATGAACAGTTAGAAAACATCCCTAGGTAGGTACTTGGGAGGCTTACCTTGCTGGCCACGTCTGCCATTAGCTCCAGAGGGACTGCTTCAACTGCACTCAAAGCCGAAGCTCACTTCACACACCGAAGTTCATAGTTTGAAAATGTTATTGCACTTGCGATGGGCCGGTGGACCCGCGGGTTTTATTAATAGCGTAACCTGGACAATCTCAGCGATAATTTGAGATGATACGAGAGATGGATCCTTTTAGTTTTTGGATGGTCAGCGGACAGCACGCGCGGCGGCGAAATTATGCGCAGACGCCATCTTGACTTTTTTTTGCTATTACGTGAAGATAGTCACGAAATGCAATGCGGCCAGTGGAACTTCACACTGGTTGAGCTCCTTTAGCCGCGGCAGGAACAAAGCCCATGGAGTGACTGCTGGACACTTTCAACTAGGCGAGCCATCCCGTTTTCGTACCTAGTCAGTTCAAATGTCCAACGTCAAGCATTATAGTTATTTATACGTAGGTATTACACGCAAACACCATGTTGGCGTAACCAATAATCTAATAACAAATAATGAAGAATATGATTAAATTTAATACTACCAATTTAACAAATAAATTTTAAATTTTCACAAACACTGCTTTTAGACAAGGCAGTACTAATTGTCGCTAAGCTGCTTGCAAACAAATCAATTGATGGGTGTTTGTTCATTACAATTTGGTTAAATGTTTTGATTGAGCGAAGCAAAAAAGAATTGCTACGGTAAACTGTGCGAACGTAAGGAGCACGAAAAAGATTTCTCAAGCGAGAATGGCGTGGTGACACATTCAGAGACAGACTTAGAAACAAGTTCTGGATACTCGATCGTTGATTGTACTATTTTCACTAGGAACAGTACGTCAGATATACTTCTCCGAGTTACAAGTGGAAGTAAGTGAAATCGTACGCATCGTTCCTTGTAACTCAGATAATAGTCCAGTCAAATTAGCTCAAAAAATAGGGGTAAGGTAGTTTATAATTCGCGTAGAGTTAGAAATTGGTACGAATGTTGGGAACACCATTACAAATGAAATGTCAAAAGTCCTTATCGAACCGACCTTTGCAAAAAAAAAAAAATTCAAGGTCAAAGGTCGCGTAAATGGGTTTTTTGCATTTTTCAGTCAAACGGTAAGTTTTATTATAAAAATATGTGCAAAAAACTTGTAGATCGTGCAATTATCGGGAAAAATTAAGTATAAAGTTGGGTCTTTTTGATTATTAGCATGTACCGGTTGTTAGGGCCAGTCGTTGGTCAATGTTGAATCGCCTTTAGAAGAGTAAGTAACTTTAAGTATTCTACGATATCAGCGAGGACATACCTCTGATGTATGGGTCATAGAACAATCTACTTGTAGGCACTCAGCAGGAAGAAGATGAAGAAAATAAGTAGACAATACACTTGAAGTTCCATTAGATAATTGTATCAATTGTGTTAATCTAATTAGATTATTAGACGAATGATTTTCTCCAGTTAGGTACTCAATATTTACACCGCTTTCATCATATCTGTTTGAGAAAATTGTTTACTTTTGTGCCGATAGATGGCGTTGTACTTTTACGTCACTTTTCTGAATCGCGGTGACAAGATTCGTAGTGGATTTACCTAGGTCAAAATTATTGTCAAACGAAAATGATCTCAATACACGGTTGAAAGTATTTAAATATTGTTTCAATATCATTATCTTCACCCCTGCTAAAGTAAAGAGTGCTGCAGAAGTGTCTTTCTGTGAAAGTTTGTTGTGACGCCTAGTAAACGGGTTGTTCATATGGTCCTTCGAGACGGAGCGGATGTGTTTTTGGGTATCAACCTTGGTCGGGCAAGTGGATCGCTTGCGATAACTGACCAAGCTCATAGCATCAGTGAAGTGCTAGTGGCATCAGCATCAGTGCGGCGGTGACAATCAGCAGCAACTCTGGGAGCAACAGCAGCAGCAGCGCGAGAAGCGAGCTACTGCAGACGGTGCCGGGTGAACGACATCTGCATCGTCAGGAATCAGCAGCAGGGTGAACTCTGGACCTGGAGGAGGTGTGGGACGTGCGTGACGTGACGCAACGTCAATCTACCCGTGGACTCGTCAGGTGGTATCAAATGAAGTTATAACCGTGAGTGAACTTTTAATAATAACTTAGTGCAGTTTGTGATTTGATCTTCATAATTCGGAGTTTTGGGACTTTAATATTTCGGATTTAAAACTTTATTATTTTAGAACTTAAAAGTTGTGTGTATAATTAGTTAGTTTAGTAGTAGTGTTTTAAAAACTTGCAATTTTAAACTTAAATTGTTGGTCTCAAATTGATATTTCTGTGTTATTCTCATTAGTTAGTTTAGTTATAATTTTCTAGTTTCAATTTGTGTGCGGTTATATATCTAAATGGCCACTGGTTTTAATATGGAATCGTTAAGCAATAAATTAGAGGACAATTGTTCAAGAATAGTCAAAGCTTATAGTAACTTTAAGAAATCTCCTAAGGATCGAATAACACGTCCATATGTTAAAGTAAGATTGGAAAACTTAGATAAATTGTGGCAACAATTAACAGAGGGTCATAGTCAATTATACGAAGCATATGGTCCGCAGGAGTTAAAAGCATGTCTTTATGTTAAGCAAGATAGTTATGATCAGACTGAAGAACTTTACATTCAATATAAAACTGAGTTAGAAACTATTTTAGAGTCATTTGAAGTAAAAGAGGAAAGCCAAACAGAATATCCTAAACATGTACAAAGCAATGTAAAACAGTGTCAAGTTAAATTACCAAAAATTGTTATTCCAACATTTTCCGGGAAATACACTGAGTGGGTAACCTTTCGAGATTTGTTCGTATCGCTCATTCACCATAATAAGTCTATAGATAACGTACAGCGGATGCAATATTTAAAAGGGTATTTATCTGGGGAAGCGGAACAACTACTTAGACACATTCCTATATCAGAGTCCAATTATGAACGGTGCTGGGAACAACTTAACGAGCGATACAATAATAAGAGATACTTGTCACATTATATACTAAAAAGGTTACTTAGTCAGAAGAATATGAATAACGAATCAGCTGTTAGTCTCAAAGAATTAATTGATAACACTTCCGATTGTTTAAATGCTCTAGCTAATCTTGGTATCGATGTCGGTAATTGGGACCTCATCGTTGTACATATAATCTCTTTGAAGTTAGATCCAGAATCCCGAAAACAGTGGGAATTAAACGTCACTAGTGAAAAATCGTGCAGCAATGAGATTCCAACCTT
This sequence comes from Xestia xanthographa, assembly GCA_905147715.2. Lineage (NCBI taxonomy): Eukaryota > Metazoa > Arthropoda > Insecta > Lepidoptera > Noctuidae > Xestia > Xestia xanthographa. Next base: position 4,356,044 of record LR990660.1, on the reverse strand, counting down.
TGAGCAATTTAAAAGTTTCTTGACCAGCCGATATCGCGCTTTTGAATTTTTGACCGCTGGCTCTAATGCGGGTAGAGGAAAAAACACAGAGACGCCAAAAGCCTTCCACGCGGCGACTGATTCTGTATTAGAATGTAAATGCTGTAAGGAAAACCATAAAATTATACATTGTAAGAATTTTATAAAAATGGATGTAAATGCCAAACGGGAGTTCATTAGACAAAACAGTTTATGTTTTAACTGTTTAGGAAACAACCACTCGGCTAAGCAGTGTCTGAGTTCAAGTGTGTGTCGTGTTTGCAAACGCAAACATCATTCTTTGCTTCATGCCGCGGGTCCAGTTCATACCGGTGACAGTTCCGATCATAAAAATAGTATTGTATCTCAAAACGAGAATGAGAGAGACGCGGCGCAAAGTGCTAAATCATCCGGATCGCCTAACTCGGACACAGTGGCCACGTTCTTCTCGGCTAACCAATTACATAAGACAAATCAAGTTTTGTTGGCCACGGTTCTAGTTAATGCCACAGCCAACAACGGTAGTTATCGTACAATAAGGGCGTTGCTAGATCAAGGGTCCCAAGCCTCATTTGTAACCGAGGCCACGGCACAGTATTTAGGGCTGAAAAGGACGCCAGTAAGGGGACACATTTCGGGATTGGAAGGTAATAATAAAATTATATCAAAATGTATGGTGGAAGTTACTCTGAGGTCCATACACAACCCCAACGTTCAGCTTAAAGTTGCCGCATACGTACTCAAGAGAGATAACCACTTTTCTGCCTGGCAAGCAACTTGTACCTGTGGGGTGGGTTTGTGATTTCCCGTTAGCGGATCCGCATTATCACACACCAAACAAAATTGACATGTTGCTAGGGGCAGAAATTTATGGGCAAATTATCCAGGAAGGAGTTAAGAAGGGACCACAGGGTAATCTCGTGGCGCAAGCGACTTCATTGGGTTGGGTTTTATCGGGTGTGGTGGAAAAATCACACCAACCACATGATGTTTTAGTCATGCATTCGCATGTGGAGGAAACAGACCTCATGAAACGCTTCTGGGAACTGGAGGACAATATGATGAACAGTCCCACCATATTATCTGAGGAAGAAAAACAGTGCGAACGTTTCTTTGCTACAACAACGCGAAGAGACAGTGACGGGTGCTATATAGTACGGTTGCCATTTAAAAGCCAAGATGCAACACCTATAGTAAGAAATTCTAAAAGGATAGCTGAAAAAAGATTGTCTTCATTAGTCACAAAGTTAAGTAAAAATACAAACATGGAAACGAAGTATCAAGAGGTATTGGAAGAATACTTACTGCTGGGTCATATGGAGATAATACCTGAAAAGGAAATAAATAACCGTAAAGGAATTTACCTACCTCATTTTGCGGTTGTTCGGGAGGATAAGGATACCACGCAAGTGAGAATAGTATTCGATGCATCCTGTAAAGGTGAAAACGGCGTTTCATTAAATGATCTGTTAATGATAGGCCCTACTTTACAGCCAACGCTAAGACATATTTTAATGAAATGGAGAACATATCCAATATGTTTATCTGCGGACATAGTAAAAATGTACCGTCAAATCAAGGTTGATGAAAACGACGTGGACTTTCAGAGAATTCTGTGGAAAGGAACTGCAGATAATCAAACTCAAGAATATCGTTTATTGCGGGTTACTTTTGGTACAGCATGTGCCCCATATCTTGCTGTTAAGGTGCTTCAACAGGTAGCCATAGACGAGAAGGAGAAATACCCTACAGCTGCTGTAAAGGTTAAAGAAGACTTTTACATGGATGATCTGCTTACGGGCGTTGAAAGCGTTGAGGAAGGAGTCAAACTGTATTCTGAAATGAATCACTTAGTAGAAAAGGGAGGGTTTTCGTTGCAAAAGTGGTCAAGCAATAGTGAGGAGCTGTTGAAAAGTTTGAAAACTAAAGATAAAAATACTACAGAAGGAAGGAAAATTAAAATAGATGAAGTTATGAAATTATTGGGACTTACCTGGGATCGAACAGAAGATGCGTTCCGCTACACAGTGACACTCCTACCGACGAAGAAGCCTGTAACAAAAAGAATAATTATATCGGACATATCACGTTTATTTGATCCACTTGGATGGGTTTCTCCAAGTGTCATAGTTGCAAAAATAATCATACAAAAGCTGTGGTTATCAGGTATAGGCTGGGATGATGAAGTTCCCGAAACAATATTAAATGAGTGGCTCACTTATTGTGATGACTTGTGCCAGTTGTCGGAGTTGCAAATACCTCGCTGGATCAATACAAAACGGAATAACACACTCGTTGAATTACATGGATTTAGCGACGCATCCAAGATGGCTTATGCAGCCGTGATTTATTTTTATTTGTACGTGGTTATTGGTTGAGGTAGCTCACACATTGAGTATTCCGAAGGAGAACATTTATGCCTGGTGTGACTCCACCGTCGTGCTGGCCTGGCTTAATAGTCACCCAAATCGGTGGCAAACATTTGTGGCGAATAGGGTATCTGAGATTTTAACCACTTTAGACGCACAACAGTGGTCTCATGTGCGGTCTGACGTAAATCCGGCTGATTATGCGTCAAGAGGACTCAACCCGTCTGATCTCAGGAAACAAACGGCATGGTTTAATGGTCCTACCTTTTTATACTCAGAAAAAATAGATTATAACAAACCTAAAGACATAGATACAGACTTAGAAGCTATAAAAAGGGTCCACTTCTCGGGCACAGAAACAAACTTATTTGATCGGTTTTCAAACCTAACTAAATTAATAAGAGTGGTAGCGTACTGCAGACGTATGTGGATAAAACGAAAGAAGGATCAAGGTGAAAAAACAGGGTTGTTAGCGCAAGAATTAGCGGAAGCGTTACGTGTTTGTATCCGACAGTGTCAAGCAGAAGGTTTTGGAGAAGAAATAGAAAAGATCTCAAAGGATGGTTATTCAGTTACGTTAAAAGGACCTTTAAAATCGTTAAACCCATTCATAGACAGAAACAGAATATTACGAGTAGGAGGTAGGTTACAGAAGTCGGAACTAAGTGAAGATAAGAAACACCCAATGTTGTTACCAAAGAAGTCAAACTTAACCAATTTAATCGTGGCAGACGCTCATGACAACACCTTGCACGGGGGGCCTCAACTCATGTTAGCGTATTTGAGGACTAAATACTGGATTTTGGGGGCCAAGGAACTGGTCAAATCACACGTTCGTAAGTGCGTTAAATGTGTTAGACATTCGGCAACTACATCAAATCAGTTACTGGGGCAATTACCGGCTGCGAGGGTAACGCCTACAAGACCTTTTAAATGTACTGGGATAGATTATGCTGGTCCTATAAATATAAGGACTTCCAAAGGTCGGGGTCATCATGCTTACAAGGGCTACATTTGTTTATTTATCTGTATGGCCACGAAAGCCGTACACATCGAGGCTGTAAGTGACATGACTACTCAAGGATTTTTAGCAGCATTCAGGAGATTTGTCTCTCGCAGAGGCCATTGTTTGGATATTTGGTCAGACAATGGCACTAACTTCGTAGGAGCGTCAAGGGAGTTAAATCAGTTATTCTCGGCGGAGCAAGCTAGTCTAACAAAGGAAATCGCTGACTGTTTAGCGTCAAAGGGAACGAAGTGGCATTTTATCCCTCCATACTCGCCTAACTTTGGTGGTCTTTGGGAAGCCGGAATCAAATCGATAAAATTCCACCTTCGGCGAGTAGTTAGAGATTCAACCCTTACTTACGAGGAGTTATCAACAGTTCTGACACAAATTGAGGCTCGCCTGAACTCGCGACCACTGTCGAGGATGGATGAGGATCCGTATGGCTTAGACGCATTGACGCCAAGTCATTTTCTGGTGGGTGAGCCATTAGTGGCAGTGCCGGAGTATAACTTCGAATCTAGCACTCTGAGTAGTCTACGCCGGTGGCAACTGACCCAACGGATGGCGCAACAGTTTTGGCGACGATGGTCGCAGGAATACTTAGTAATGTTTCTGAATCGCTATAAGTGGAGTAAACAAACTCCAGAACCATCGGTCGGTATGTTAGTTTTAGTTAAAGAGGACGACTTGCCGCCTTGTCGATGGCTGCTTGGTCGTGTGGTTGCTACACACCCTGGCAGCGATGACATCACTAGAGTTGTATCTATACGTACAAAAAATGGTATAATAAAAAGGTCTATTTCAAAGATTTGCATCTTACCTGTAATGTCCACTTAGACAAACAGATGCGTTTATTTAGAATTATAAGGTTTAATGTGATTAATTTTAAGGATTTAATTTCATAGCAGTAACTAGTGTTTCATGGTGGGCGGAATTTAAACGGGAAAACGTAATGGAAGGCCAAATTTGTTAATTTGCCCTTGGTGGGCGGAATGTTTGAGAAAATTGTTTACTTTTGTGCCGATAGATGGCGTTGTACTTTTACGTCACTTTTCTGAATCGCGGTGACAAGATTCGTAGTGGATTTACCTAGGTCAAAATTATTGTCAAACGAAAATGATCTCAATACACGGTTGAAAGTATTTAAATATTGTTTCAATATCATTATCTTCACCCCTGCTAAAGTAAAGAGTGCTGCAGAAGTGTCTTTCTGTGAAAGTTTGTTGTGACGCCTTTGTAGGACAGCGATATACAATGTGTGACAGATAGCGCGGAAGTGGCTAGGCAAGCGTGTATTGGATCTCTATAACGTCGTTATAGAGATCCAATACAGCGAATGATGTCATTCGCTGCATCGACGTACAAAATACATACTAAATTCCTTTTATCTAGAAAGAAATAGAAACAGTTTGGCCGATTTATGTCTTGTTTTCGCTTTTTGTCATTATTTTATAGTACTTAACATTACGTATCGAAATAAAAAAATATAATTTATGCGTATTCCCTATTGTTAGCCTTATAATATTTATTCGAGTTTTTCTCATATCGGTGTCGCTTTAATCGATTCGTTTTAGTATCGATATTCATCGGACGCACGTCAGTTGAATATTTTTATTCGTTATGGTTGTCACTTTGAAAATGACAACTATTATTTTTCATTTTGAGTAGCTCACTTGATATTCAGCTATAGAACCGTACGGATTAAATCCAAATATTTCTACGCATACGCAATCCCTGTTTTAATCAAGTAATCCTGGACCTGGACTGATCCTTCACTATTGTGCCATTTTTTTTTATACAATATTTTTATGGTTTCGTTTCCGAATGGTAACCAACGGGACCCTATTACTAAGCTTCCGCTCGTCCGTCCATCCGTCCGCGTCCGTCCGCTGTGTGTCAGCGGGCTGTATCTCATGATCGTCCTAAACCAACATCATCTGCCTAGACTTTTCCCAACTATTTTGGGGTCGGCTTCCAGTCTAACCGGATGCAGCAGTATACCAGTATTTTTCATGAAGCGATAATACGATGAAACTAGTCCCTTGACTAGACTAGACCCTTGGTAAGACTAGTTGTCAGACTTTTTGAGCCACTGACTACCCGTAACGACGTAAAAGATCTACAAATGACAGCTGGGTCCAACTGCTTAACGTGCTTTCCGAGGCACGGAGGAAACTAAGTATGTAATGGGTGGTCACCCATCCACAGACCAACCTAGGCAAGCACGGCTTAACCTAAAGATCGATCCGAGTGGCTGTTATTATTTATCCACGAATTCCTCGTCCTATAACAACAAATAATAAATTAAATTAATAGCTCACATACTGCGATAGTACGGAACCCTTTATACGCGAGTCCGACTCCCACTTGGCCAGTTTTTGAATTAAACAGGGCCACAGTAGATCGTGGAATAGGCTCACCGGGGTAACCACGTATAAAAAAAACCCGCCAGGTAACACCACTTCACCGGTGGGTGGCGTGGAAACGTTTGATTATTATGTAGAATACAACTTTTTCATCTTTTTGAACAGCTATATCTCAGAAATGGTGGTTCTTACGAAAAGTATAAAATCAGTTATTATGGATAATTGCACGATCTACAATTTTGTCGACATATTTTTATGATAAAACTTACCGTTTGGCTAAAAAATGCAAAAAAAAAACATTTACGCGACCTTGACCTTGAACATTTTTTTTTGCAAAGGTCGGATTGATGGGGACTTTTGACATTTGATTTGTAGTGGTGTTCCCAAGATTCGTACTAATTTTTAGCTCTATGCGAATTATTGTAACCTTGCATGTCTAATTTGACTGGGCTATAAGGAATTTTAAATTTATCACCTAAGTATCGCGTGAATTTCCTTTGTATTCATTCCAATCTGCCTGAATCCACTGCATAATTCGGATTCCAACTTTTCTTTTAAAATTTTTTTTAAAGCAAATTGTTCACTCTATAATTTTTAAAACTTTTTTTTCCATTCTAACCTCTTATGGGAGGATTTTAACAAGGGGTTGAAAAAAATATGGGTGGAACCTTCTTCGAAATATGCCTCCTACGGCTTGCCGAAGGGATTTTTAAATTCGTTTTAATTGCATTAAAGAAAAAGAAAGTAAACTTCAGCATTGCGTGTAGATAACCTTGTAATGATAGTCGTCAGAATATGGAGAAAAATAAATAAACTATTTTATTACACTTATGTGGCGAAGTTCTGGGCTAACAAAATATAAATACTGTCGTGGTATATAGCGACCGAAAAACGTTACAATGTTTACAGACTTGTTTATCCTAGTGTGTACAAATGTTAGCGACTTTGATCTCCATATCAATGCTACCATAGGCTATAAGTTTGGTAATACCGCCTGTAGTAAGTGACACGTTGCAGTAGATTCGGCCTTTGGTAAACGGGAAGCCTTTCGGCACAAGTGGGAGTGACATATTCTTTAAATTGTACTCTCCCTGAAACAAAAAACAAAATACTTGTTACTATAATATTCTAATTCCTCCCTTGTTGGTCCTTGAGTCTAGGTATTCCTTTCTTTTTTTAGGTAGCCTGAGCTTCTTGGCTAAGGCCTCCCCCCATTCCTTCCCTCGGTCTGCCGCGACCCCGAGTACCTGTCTCAGGGCTCTAGTTTTGTGATATGCGAGCCCACAGCTTCGCCGGCATCCGGTAGATATGACCTGCCCAGTCCCATTTTAATTTAGCCGCTTTTTGAGCTACGTCAGCAATTTGAGTTCTGGAGCGCAGTGTGGTGTTCTTTATTCGGTCGGTAAGTTTAACGTTAAGTATGCTGCACTTCATTGCCCGTTGGCAAACCTCGAGCTTGGACTTCTGGATGTTAGTCAATGACCAAGTTTTGTACACTATATGCCAGTATGGGGAGAATACACACATGTCCAGAGCCAGAGCCAGTGTATTAAATTACTACTAAGCCCTCTTCCTCTCTCCTAATGTTGCTGTGCACGAAAGGGTCCATACTGAACTTTTATTTTGTAACACCATCTTTGTAATACATATGGAACGCAATAAACAATTGAGTATTGAGTATTGGTTATTGAAATTTATCAGAAATGATCCTCAGAATGTCGTTGCTGCTGCCGCGTACTCTGCATAACAGTGACAACACATGCTTTCGTCTTATTGCATAATTATAAGTCATTCGTACGTGCTTCAACAAACATTACTGAAGCACTGCAGAACCACAGCAAACGCAACAACATTCTAAAAACATTATTGTATTGCACCCGTATAGCACGCTGCGCGAAAGAGAAAGATTGACGCTTTGAATAATGCTAGCTTGTCCTTTAGATCATCGGTGACAATGTGCCCTAGATATTAAATTTTTTTCACTCTCGTGAGAGGAGAACCGTTCAAGTAGGTTCATGAGCGGTTTTGTCACCCAGGCCGAACTTCACGTTGCATGTTCGTTCGTATGAAATTATTATCAAATAGCACTAGAACTTTGAATCTGTTTTTGTTAACCCTGACCTTTTTTCTAAAACAAAAGTAGATAACTCCGTATTACATCAAGTATCTGCCAGTAAAAGTCCTATCGAAATCGGACCTGCCGTTTTGGAAATTCACCGGAAAAACCAGATGAACAAAAATAATAATTAAATATATTTTTTTGCTTTATGCACCTACCGTGTATACTTCCAAATGCATTATGTAAAAAGCTGTTATTTTGATATTATGAAAAGACACTTCAATTTCATTTATTTGAATACCTGTAGTATTCAGAAAAAGGATAAAGGTTTCATTTAAAAACCCTTGAAATAGGGTAGATGACAAAAAAATGTAATTAGTGCGTCAGAAAGATTTCTAAAAAATATTGCACACTTACTCTTTCTTTTTTCACATAAACAAAAAATGAAGACGATACAGCGCGTCGAAAACTTCTGTAAGAAAACATTTGAGTACATTTTTTACTCAAATGTGACGTCACACGTGGGGGACTCACTTTTACACGTTTAACACGTTTTATCTTCGTAACTTTTTAATTAATTTGATAAAACAAAAAACACGTTTCCAATATTATTCGATAATCTAACTGACGGACTATTGTTAACAGAATCCAATTTAAATATTGAAGTAAACTATCAATTTAATAATTTCACACTGACGACGGCGACGACGACGACGTGACTGTCGCAGGGCACATTCAGTAATGAATCATAAATTCATTACTATACTTACCGGGGGATAAGGACAGCGACGGTCGCCGATAGCGTTTCGCAACGGTTGTCCAAAAAATATGTCCGAGTTTATCATGTCGCAAAATCCAAAGTGCATCTCAACGAAACTCGGTTTGTATCTGTTTGTTAGAAACTGGTAGAAGTAGAAAGATGGCTGTAACATGAACAATACGGTTGAGTATAATATATGGTGTGCAACTTGAGTTGTTGAACTCGTTACGCGTCTCGTTCCTGGCCGCTTTTCTGATAATGCGCCTCAGTGTCTTCGTTTCCAAACTGACTGCAGTTAGTTACTAGGCTCAAGCACATTACAAAAAAGCTTGATCTAGGTTTTTAGCGTATCAATTCAGTACTCTTCCAAAACCGAAATGGCATTGATTTAGGGTGAAAAAAAGACGCACAACTTTTAAGTTAACCTTTCAATTTAATATTTTTAAATATTGTGGTACTTTCCCTTCATAAGATTCAACTTACCTTCAATTTATTGTCTATTGTGAATAGGGAATGTACGTAAACATCCACATAGTACTTAGGATCCTGTCGGCGCAGACGTTTACTTTTCAGAGTAAAGTTTTTGAAGTATCTCGTGTCAATCCAGTTTACCACTGGACGCTCAGTACTGAAGTAAGTTATCTACGAAATACATTATTTAAACAAATAGTAAAATGGATAAAATTAAAGTATGCCTAATATAAGTATAGAAGTATTTTCGTTTATTTTCCAGGTCGTCAATTTAGTTTTCGTACAGTTTTTTTAAAATGTCTTCAAAAAAGTAAATGTAACCAACAGAAGTCACCGACTTTCAAAAGTAAAGTTATTTTCCACATTTAGTGTTTTTGTTTTGGAATCTGGTTTTGTTGTTGCAAAAAAAAAGTTTTTATTTTACCGTTTTTAATATTGTGGTATCTCACACAAATCCCTGACAATTATATTTTTTTTGTGAAAATAAAAAAAAATCACTTTGTTAGTGTTTTTTTTTGGAAGTCGGTTATCACTTAGGCAAAAAAAAATGTTTTATTAAAACAAACCACAATTAATAGATACTCACTTTCTCAGAATAACACTGATCAATTTGGTAATAAAAAAAAAGAAGCAAAGCAAAGAAAAAATATTTTAAATTCATTATTGATTTTTATTCTTCGGCAGGTAATCGTTCGCACATTTTTTGTTCACGAATGAATATTTTGTCAAAGTTATCAGTGATGTAAACATGAGCAATTAATGATATTCATCACAATATAAATTCATATTAAGATATTATCACGCCTGTTATACCCGAAGGGTTCAACAGTCCATTCACAGTTTTGTTATCCCCTAAAGGAGTAACCCAATAACAACCAAAAAGATACGAGAATAAAGATCATTTTGATTTTAACAGACATGCCAGTGGCAGCACCGGCAGCAATCCAACAGCGACCTTATTAAGATGTTAATAAAGATTACTGTAGTTTGACAGTGATACAGAGAGTGAGAGGTGAATTAAGCGTGAAAAGTTTGTAATTTCAACGAATGATCCTCGTAGCTTATGCACTCATTAAATAAATTGCTATCCATAATCTAAATACTATAATATAATAATAAAAAAAATGGTGTGAGGCACAATATTAAGTTATTAAATTTTAATGATTAGATAAGCTAAATACATAGGTATTTAGCTTATCTAATCATTAAAATTTAATATAACGGTACCTATGTAGACATAAATTCTTAACTCCTCATTTCCTGTCATTTAGCGTTAATTGCGTAGGTGCTTAGGTGGCTGACAAATGAAAATACTTCATTATGATTATCTTTATTGGAGGTGGGTCCACTTGAACTTTAAAAGATAAATTGCAAAACCTTCTGCTTAGCGTGTCGATGGCAATCTAAATTGTATCGGTCCAGGCCCGAGCTGCTAGTTTGGCGCTTTCGGTAGCGTCCATCAGTTCCTATAGTGTACAAACAACAGGACATGCAGGACTCGATATTAAACGCCCCCGTTTGTTTGTGGAACCTGTGATTGTTCTATTGGGAGCGCGTATGTCTAACCTTCTGGAATGGTAGGCGTTTTGTTATAGGCGTGTTTTATGATCTTTATTGTTTTGTATATAATTTACAGAAATCGTTGTGATGGCAATAAACCTACAATATTTAACGGACATCGTGATTTCCCTGTCAACTAAGGTGATAGCACCAGGGTAGCTCGCTCTATTCAAATAGCGCCAGGGTAGCTCGCTCTATTTAAATAGCGCGCGGGTAGCCCGCTCTATTCAAACAGCGCGCGGGTAGCCCGCTCTATTAAAATAGCGCACGGGTAACCCGCTCCATTCAAATAGCGCACGGGTAGCCCGCTCCATTCAAATAGCGCAAGGGTAGGCCGCTCTATTTAAATAGCGCGCGGGTAGCTCGCTCTATTCAAATAGCGCACGGGTAGCCCGCTCAATTTAAATAGTGCGCGGGTAGCTCGCTCTATTCAAATAGCGCCAGGGTAGCCCGCTCTATTCAAATAGCGCCAGGGTACCCGCTCTTTTTAAATAGCGCACGGGTAGTTCGCTCTATTTAAATAGCGCGCGGGTAGCCCGCTCTATTCAAACAGCGCGCGGGTAGCCCGCTCTATTAAAATAGCGCACGGGTAACCCGCTCCATTCAAATAGCGCACGGGTAGCCCGCTCCATTCAAATAGCGCACGGGTAGGCCGCTCTATTTAAATAGCGCGCGGGTAGCTCGCTCTATTCAAATAGCGCACGGGTAGCCCGCTCAATTTAAATAGTGCGCGGGTAGCTCGCTCTATTCAAATAGCGCCAGGGTAGCCCGCTCTATTCAAATAGCGCCAGGGTACCCGCTCTTTTTAAATAGCGCACGGGTAGTTCGCTCTATTTAAATAGCGCGCGGGTAGCCCACTCTATTCAAATAGCGCACGGGTAGCTCGCTCTATTCAAATAGCGTCAGGGTAGCCCACTCTATTCAAATAGCGCACGGGTAACCCGCTCTATTCAAATAGCGCCAAGGTAGCCCGCTCTATTCAAATAGCGCCAGGGTGGCCCGTTCTCATCAGCCTCATCAGACTGTATGTTGATCAAAATAACTTGATTGTGATCACTATGGAACCCTAAAAATGTATGAATAATGTGTATCAATAAAATGTTATAAGTCTGCTTTTTTCATACCTGTATTAGAAATAAGAAAATAAGAAGGACATAAGAAAGCAGAGGCTGTAATTATCAAAGCGCACGTATGCCATACGACGTTTTATAACATATTTGCGAGGAAATAAATAAAACTCGGACTTTCTTAAACGATTATATCTTTTATAACACATTTGCTCGTAAAGGGTCTCTTATTTCACCCATTTCAATATCGTAATGTATCTCATTACGTACTTGTGCAGTAATGTAATGTACAACTCACGGTTTATCAAGATGCTCCGTCTTAAACGAACGGTACTTTTTTAAATCTTAGCAAAGAGTTTTTATGTCAGAAAAGTGGTCAACATTTTATGAATAAAATTAACTTTGGGAGATGAAATATAATAAATAAACATTTAATTCTTTAAATTAATTAATTTTGACAATAAATTACAACCATTTATCTGTAACAAAAGCACAAAAATATGATAGTACATTATGATATAAGTGCGGTAAGTTGAAAATTACAGCCGAGGCGATATTGCTAGCTCGAGCCGTAGGCGAGGGCTACAAGAAAGCAGAGGCTGTAATTATCAAAGCGCACGTATCTCATACGACGTTTTATAACATATTTGCGAGGAAATAAATAAAACTCGGACTTTCTTAAACGAATAAATCATTTACTTGTTCACAAACTAGCGATGCGCGCGCATCAGCGCTTTTTTAAAAACAGCCAGTATTACTAATGGACAATGGCGAATGCTTAGCTGAATTTTATTTGAGCGTCTAAAAGTGACTTATATACGAAGGCAGTTCCATTATTTTTCTACGTTTTTTCAAAGTATCACGGTAACTAGTAAAGGCCGGAGAAAAAAGTTATTTTTAATGAAAAGTTAACTGACTATTTCATTGTAGCTTAGTGTTGCCAATTTATATTTATTCTGCCAAGTGACATTTTTTGCACAGCGTTATTGTATTTTAATCAGTTTTAGTTTGTTATGTAATTAAACGGAGTAAATGAATTATCAATACTGTTTATTTCTAAGTAGAAGTGTTCCTTTCAGGGAGGTACAAATGTTGTAGTGTAAAAATAAATGAATTACTTTCAATTAACGATGAGCAAAAAGACTATTATCCCAAATCTAAAAAAAAGTATAACTTGGTTTCATGGTTTGACAACTGTGTTATTGATGCTCATGTCACAGACGCTTGCGCATTGTGCTTCGTCTGTAATTGCTCTCGATTGTTTTCCGTTTTCTTTCATTTCCACTTGACCTGGACTGCTTAAGGACTCTGATATCCCCCGTGTGACCCTGTGCGTGTTTATGGACTCCGAGATTTTCCCTGTGTGACATTGTGCTTTTTCTTTACTGGACACCGATTTTGTCTCATTGTTTGGATTGGATATTAGTGAACTAGTTGTTTGCTAAGTACCGCTAAGATGGCAAGTCGTCGTGGCAGACCGACACGAATTCAGTGTATCAACTGTCGTATATGCGTCAATACACTGCGCCGTTATTACGCCTTGCAACTTGATACTAGAGTGACTACATTACTGTGTAGCTGGGTATATCCCCGAATCGTGAGTAGCTATTCTTGATTATGTACCTTACTATTATTAATTTACATTTTAGATACCATAACACTTATTTTGTTCAAATTGTAAATGTTGAAATTGATACTAAGAAATGGCTATTTTTATGAATACAAGGCAGATACAATAATAAGGTTGGCTACGCTTTAGAATCGTGCGGCACGCGGAGGGGCGTAAAATGGGTTAAAGCTGGTAGGGATAGGGTCCCCGATTATAATGCTATCACTCCTATTATTAGGAAATGCATATTTTCGAGAAAAATTTTCTAACCTCAAATCAGCTTGATAGCGAAAACGGAACGTTAAAATGGGCGATTGACAACCAAATCTGTTCCACATATTGTCTATGGTGCAAAATGACGTGAAAAATCTGCAAAACGAAACGTAAAAAAAAAAAGTATGTTATTGTGTCACTGTCATGTCGTTTGTTCATTCCGTTTCTCCTCGAGTTGCGTAGGCAATGTTACTAGAAACTGAGAATGCGACTAGGATAATTTGGATGCAAGAGCGAGCGAAGCAAGCTCCAGAGCTTGCTTCGCTCCGGTCCAGACTTGGGGCACCCCGACACGGATAGATTAGGTTAGAAGGGTATGGCGGGGTCGAATGAGCGAGCTGTTACGATTTCCCAATGCTAGAGGAAACTCTTAGTAATCAATAATAATTGATTACTAGGGTTTTCTCTTAATTATCATGTCATCATTTTAAAGGCGGTATTGCCTCCCGCTCCCGCGGGGCACCAGTCTCCTCCCAATCGCCGTACCGTGACCATCTCGTTTCCGTGTCTGCCAGTTCTTTAAATTATTGTACAAGGTCAAACCCCAAATTAAACTTTTACTATTTCTTTCCGATAAACAAGTGTTTTTTTTAAAACGGTATTTTCGGGGTCCCATATAACATTGGTGGCAGCTTAAGGGATTTTTAAAAATTAAATCCTCGGAACGCCTCAAATCGTGTCGTGATCGTGTCAGTGAAAAGTGATATCCAATCTCACCTCCGTGTCGCTGTATCCTGCTGGTCTCACTAGACCCTCACGCTGTATCCTGCTGGTCTCATTAGACCCTCACGCTGTATCCTGCTGGTCTCATCAGTCAGACCCTCACGTGCCCTGGTGGGCATACTCCGAATATCTATCACTCACCTTGGGTGATCTCGCCTGGCTACGAAATGATTCGTGGTGCCGTCATAGTCGCAGTGTTCCTGTAAGTACCTACCGTTTCCGTGTTGGGAAAATAGTGCAAGTGTTTTAAACTGCAAGTTTCACCATAATTCCAAACTATTTCAAATTCTAAAGTGCTATATAACATTCAGTTAATTAAATTGACGATTTGTACCATTCCTAATCATAAAGTTCCGAAGCTCCGAGACTAGTGCAACATTCCTTTCTTATCGCGAATTCTCCGTACCTTGCGCGCTATCTTTTGTTTTGTCTACCATGCCTAAAGACGAGTCTAGTGACATGTCCACAAAGGAAATAGACATGAACTTCATTAGCAAATTTATAAATAAATTCGACGGAAACCGCGAAAAACTAAATGCATTTTTAAATAATTGCAGAAATGCAATAAGCCTTGCATCATCGCATCAGCAAAATATAGTATTAAAATACATTTTGAAAAAATCTTACAAAAATCTATGAAATTAATATTGGTCCATTTAAGAAACGCTTACCTCACATGCTTGTCTATTCCTCAGTGTCAGATACTACCTTATCTCTTCTCGTAGATTCTGGCGCAACTGTAAGCCTACTGAAACGATCTTCTATACAAATACCAGTTGATATCTCAACAGAAATAATCTTTTTGAAAGGCATTGATCCCATTGATCAAGCTTCACCAACCATGGGTCATTTTCAGCTGAAATTAAAAGTAGATGATAAAAATAGTATCACGCATAGATTCCACATAATACCCCGAATCCACTTACCTTATGATGGTATAATTGGCACTGATATGCTAATCGCCTTTGGCTGCACAATTGACTACACTCGCGAAACCTTGAAAATAGGTGAATACGAAATAAAATTACATTTCAATGAACCAACTTATATAATTCCTCCCAGGTCTGAAACTGTCATAGAATGCTCCGTCTCCAACCCTGAGGTGAAAGAAGGGCTCGTACTAGATCAATGCTATCACGAAGATTTACTAATTGCTAATTGCTTAGTTGCAGTCAAAGAAAACAAAAGAATTAATTTATCAGTAATAAATACTTCTGAAACTCCTATAACCTTAAAGTCAAATCTAGATATCACACTAATTCCCATAAGTTCTTTAATCAATCCTATTGATACAGTAGACGCTCATACAGTTTGCCATCTCAAAAATACCAACTCTTACATCCGAACACAAGAAGTATTAAACCTCCTTAGAATCTCTTACCTCAATCCTGAAGAAGCAAATGCTCTTCACGATGTTTGTTCTGAATACTCAGATATATTCTTTATCCCCGGTGATAATCTGTCTCACACGAATGCACTTAAGCATAACATAAAGACGAGCGATCAAAATCCAATTAATGTAAAATCATATCGGTTCCCAGAGGTACACAAACAAGAAGTCAATAAACAAATTGACCAAATGCTCGACCAAGGAATCATAAAACATTCAGAGTCTCCATGGTCTTCTCCAATTTGGATTGTCCCAAAAAAGATTGATGCATCCGGACAACAAAAATGGCGTATAGTTATCGACTACCGAAAACTTAATGATGTCACCATTGGTGACAGCTACCCCATACCGCAGATATCCGAAATTTTAGATCAGTTGGGTCAGAGTAAATACTTCTCGACCCTTGACCTCGCATCTGGATTCCATCAGATCTTAATTAATGAAGAAGACGCTCCTAAAACAGCGTTTAGTGTACCTCAAGGACATTACCAATTTACAAGAATGCTATTTGGCTTAAAAAATGCACCCGCTACTTTCCAACGATTAATGAATACAGCCCTCACAGGCCTCCACGGTATACGGTGTTTTGTATATCTTGATGACATAGTAATATATTCTCATGATTTGAATTCTCACATCGATAATCTTTCATCAGTATTCCAAAGGCTTAGAGATTACAATCTAAAACTTCAACCCGACAAGTGCGAGTTTCTCCGACGTGAAGTCGCATATCTTGGCCATCAAATAACTAAAGATGGTGTAAAACCTAACCCTGAAAAGTTAAGAGCAGTAACCCAATTTCCTACTCCCAAATCTCCGAAGGACATTAAGTCCTTCCTCGGACTTGTATCTTACTATCGCCGTTTCATTGCTAACTTCTCGAAAATTGCAAAACCTCTAACTCAACTTTTAAAAAAGATGTTCCCTTCCTTTGGGAAAACCAACAACAAGTCGCCTTTGACGAACTTAAGCACAAACTTACCTCTGCTCCCATCCTCATTTATCCAGATTTCTCTGCCCCTTTTATTTTAACGTGTGATGCTTCTAATTATGCCATCGGTGCCGTACTTAGTCAAGGTTCAGTTGGTAAAGATAGGCCAATAGCCTATGCCTCTCGGACCCTCAACAAGAGTGAATCTAACTACAATACCACTGAAAAAGAACTCCTTGCTATTTTGTTCGGTTGTAAAACCTTTCGCCCATATCTCTATGGACGAAAATTCCTGATCATTACTGATCATAGGCCATTGAAGTGGTTGTTTAATCATAAAGATCCTAGTAGTAAATTACAGAGGTGGCGCCTGAAACTAATGGAGTACGAGTACGAAATCGATTATCAGAAAGGAAAACTGAATGCCGCTGCTGACGCCTTATCCCGATATCCTGTAAATCCAATTCAACCATCAGACTGTGATCCTATTCCATCTACTTCTAACCAAAATGCAGTTGCTTCATCACCTCCATTCAGCCCTCTAACTCTCGAGGATCTTGATATCCTACTACCTTCTGGTTCCCTAGACTTTGACGATAAATTACCTTCAGTAGACCTTTTAGAAAACAATGATTCACCACCAGAAATCAATGATCCTTCTACTTCATCTAACAATTCCCCGAATCTCACAACAAATCCCCTTCGTGACGATAATTATAGCAAATTCTTGAAAACAATGAGCAACAAAGACTTTAATAGTAATGCTAAAATCATAGAACACAACGAAAGCACCCTGAAAACTAACTGCAAAATCATTGTCATACCTACTTCCATTGATCTCTCTACTTCTATTGATTTCCATTGAATCCAATCCTCACGTAGAAGAAATCTTGAGCAACCTTGAAAACTCCAAGGAACTATTAGATAGGGAAAGAACTCTCTACTCTTCTATCTCTTTCGATCATAAAGGAAAATTAATATATTTCCTATTCACTAAAGTATACCACTTTCATAACAGTTCTTATGAAGACATTTATAAAAGTATACTAAATCTTCGATCCGACTTATTACATAATCCTACTGACCCCAACCTAAACTTAGCCATTACTGATTTCCAAAATCCTTTCGACAAACACATCTGGGCAAAAATATACAACATGTTCTGCTATATCTTTAACAATACTCAAGTATCAATTTATATTTATCATAATACTATTATTTACCCTACACCCTCAGAGATACCTAAAATACTACGCGAAAACCATGACATTCCTATTGCCGGACATTTAGGATCTACGCGAATGTTTCACAGAATAAAAGAAAGGTATTTCTGGAAAAACATGCGGTCAGATATCGAAACATATGTAAAAAATTGCTCCCAATGCCAAAGTAATAAAGCCCTAAGACAAATTAATAAATCACCGATGCAAATAACTACCACTTCCACTAAGCCATTTGAATGACTCAGCCTCGACCTTGTGGGTCCTCTTCCAGAAGCTGGCCTTACTAAGCTCAAGTTCATTGTTACATTACAAGATGACCTCACCAAATATTCCCTTGCTTACCCTATCACTAATGCGACTGCAGAAGAAACATGTGAGTGTCTGGTGCACTTTATTTCTGTTTTCGGCATCCCGAAGTATATTTTAACTGACCAAGGCACAAACTTCACCGCAGATTTATTTAAAAGAACCTGCAACTTCCTGAAAATTAAACAAATCTGGTCATCCCCATACCATCCTCAAACTCAAGGTGCGCTTGAACGCAGTCACTCCACACTCAAGGAATATCTTAAATCTTATGTCAATGAAAATCATTCTGATTGGCATAAATATGTCTATACTGCTATGTTGGCATATAACACTTCTACTCATTCCACTACTAACTTTACGCCATACGAGCTTCTCTTCGGTCAAAAGCCTTTTATCCCGGACTCCGTCTATGAATTACAATCAGACCTTACATATCCAGAATATCTGAAGTCCCTGCATCATCGCCTAAAACTCTCACGCGAAAAAGCTATCGAAAACATACAACGATCTAAAGAAAGATCTAAACAGTATTATGACAACCATTCGCGACCTGTTCAGTATAAAGTCGGAGATTACGTGTATCTCAAAAATCATGTACGTCTGCGTAAGGCCCTTTCGCCAATTTGGAAAGGCCCGTATAAAGTAGTAAAGATCAATGGCAGAAGTACTTTAACTTTACTCATAAATAGACGTCATGTGACACATCACTATGACGAAGTCAAACTAGCTCCTAGATCTATAACGTAGTCCTAGTTATATACTTAATACTAATTTTAATTATATTCTATTACAGTAATTCTGCGCTGGGTCAGGAGTTCATTACGTCCTTGACGAACAGTCCTGGCATCTACTTCGACCCTTTAGGTTCCTTAAGTTTATTTGATAGTCACCTTAGTATAGTTATTCCTTATGATGTATCCTTTATTAATCCACATATTCTAAACCTTCGTCTTATTCTCGATAAATCCAAGCAAGTATGTGACAATGGTAAAGTCTTTGATTATTTGGAATGTACAAATCTCTTTGAACCATTGAACACTCGTTATAATGACATAGCCCATGATAATGAAGCTATCTTTCACCTAAAATCTCGTCAGTCGAGAAGTTCTGCACTTCTAGGATTCGTAGGCACTTTATCAAAGAAACTATTCGGCACAATGGATGAAGACGATGCTATCCGATACGACAATGCCATTAGAGAAGTAGAAACAGACCAAAAGAAACTAGCTCTTCTAATGAAAGAAAATATATTAGTCACTACTTCTTCCCTTAGATCTTTCAATGAAACTCTGTCCATAATTGATCTAAATGAAAAGCATCTGAAAAATGAAATTGATGGGTTGTCCCAAGATATTCCAATTCTGACTCAAGCTTCAAGAGAATTAGGTATTAGGTCTCGCATGCTGGAAATAACTTCCATGATAGAAAATAGTCTCCTAGCCTTGTGCTTCAAACTCGAAGACTTAATCTCTCTATCATGTTTAGCAAATCTAATGTCTTATACCCCACTATCCTAACACCTAAGGAACTTTACACCGAATTAATCGATAATTACAGATTCTTACCCGAATCTAAACAATTTCCAGTTCCTTTAAAACTCGACAATATGCATACTATTTTAAATATATCGGAAATATCTAGTTACTTTAGTAAAGAAAAAGTGGTATTTACTGTTAAAATTCCTCTCATTAACCCTATACAATTAAATATATATCATAACTTACCTTCACCGGTTCCTCATGATAAAACTAATCCAGAGTCATACTCGACCATCATTCCATCATCCAAATATATTGGTAAAAGCAGAGATAGGTCAATGTATTGTAAATTAGATAACCTCGACTATTGTAAAATAATTAATAACTACCATTACCTTTGTGAAACATCAATATTGTACTTCTCTTCTGCTGCGACACCTTCCTGTGAAACGGAAATTATTACAAAGGTACTTACCTCAATTCCTTCGATTTGTGAAACCAAATTTATTCATGGTCACGTTAGCATCTGGCAGCCACTACGCCATAATAGATGGTTATATGTAATGTCAGAAAAAACTAAAATAAGTATTGAATGTAACAACTCCCAATCCACTGAAATAGAATTTAGTGGAAATGGTATATTGTACTTACCTTCTGAATGTGTTGCCTATTGCAAGGACACTCGTTTAACTCCGCATGAAAATCGTAAGGTTCTGTTGAAAACTATTGTTTCTAATTTTAATATTTTAAATGATTCATGTTGTAATATTGTAGCGTATAATAATATTGTATCAAACTTACCTGTAGTTAATCTTAAGAATGTTAACTTAGATTCCTTAGCTTATGATAATCCTGAAATCCTGAAAAGCCTTAACAATATAATTGAAAAACCACATATTGTTTTATATCAAAAATACTATTCAGGTATTACCATTGTAATTATAATTTCTTTGTGTTCTTTATTATATATAAGGTGTATAAAACTGGCATACACAAGAGACTAATGAAATCTAAAGAAAATAGAAGTCCCGAAAATAATGACATTGAATTAGATGACATTCAACCCTCGAACATAAACACGGGGCCCTCTCTTCGAATCGGCTGACTCACGTTTATTTAACTTAAACTTCACTTTAAAAGGTGTAGTTTACTCTAAATCGGGGGGCTGTTACGATTTCCCAATGCTAGAGGAAACTCTTAGTAATCAATAATAATTGATTACTAGGGTTTTCTCTTAATTATCATGTCATCATTTTAAAGGCGGTATTGCCTCCCGCTCCCGCGGGGCACCAGTCTCCTCCCGATCGCCGTACCGTGACCATCTCGTTTCCGTGTCTGCCAGTTCTTTAAATTATTGTACAAGGTCAAACCCCAAATTAAACTTTTACTATTTCTTTCCGATAAACAAGTGTTTTTTTTTAAACGGTATTTTCGGGGTCCCATATAACAGAGCGAAGCGAGCGAATACACCCCGCCATACCCTTCGTGGTTATTTTTTTTTAAACCACTCAGAAGTAGGAGCCCCGCGGGGCGGGGCTCCGTCGACCGGCTTTCCCTCGACCGCGCCAATTTGAGCACTTTTTAGGAGACTATTGTGTTTTGAGGTTAGGTTACATTAATCGGTTTTTCTCAGTAACTGTACATTTCCTAATCATGGGAGTGGTACCAGGGGCCAGGAGGGAACCCCCCTTTTCTATACCAGTAACTGCATAGAAGCTGGCTTATTAATTTTTTTTTCTTTATTTGCAGATTACTGTATCTGATCGTGTGTGCCATCCCTGTTAGTTACGCACTCAAAGAGAAGCTCGACGTGGTAACGTTGTTGATGACACTAGATCCCTATCTAGTAATTCCAACCCAGATCAAGAGGAATCTCAAGATGATGATCAGTCTTCTGGATCTAATTCACCAGTCCCAAGACCTAATCATCAAGCGGATGTGCAGAGCATAGTTTTACCAGAATACAGACGAGCAGCTAATTCTAACCATTATTGTGTATATCCAAATTGTGCAAGTACCACACTGCATAGTATATCGGATAATTTACGTGCAACTGTTTTATGTAATCATAAATATTACTTGCCAAGCCTAGCTCGAATCTGCTCAGAACATTTAATAAGTAATTCATGGGAGACACTATTCGATTCTGAAAACAGCATGGATACATTCACTGCTCAGCAAGTGCAGCATGTATTTTCTTTTGTAAATACATTCCATCCATCGCTAGACTTTGAGAATGTGCAAGAAATGGATGATAACATTTTCGAATATTGGATAGGCCTAACAAAAGAGAAATTCAATACTTTATTACAAGAGGTACCCTGTCTAAGTCAAATAAAAAGAGGAAGTCTAGGCTTAGCAGCATTATTATTAAAAATGAGAACTGGTGATTCAGACGAGAGAATTGCCACATTAGTTAAAGTTCCACGGCGAACCTTGGAGTCTTTGATGGACAGAGTTAGAGAGGTCCTCCTCCAGGACTTTGTACCAATGCATCTGGGCATAAACCAGTTAAGGCGGGAACAATTACTGCAACATAATTTGTTAATACCAAATGGACTGTATGCAAATGGTAACAATGCCATTGTAATATGTGATGGCACATATATCTATATAAATAAAAGTTCAAACTATATGTTCCAAAAACAAAGTTATTCTCTCCATAAATACAGGAACTTACTAAAACCTTTTATGATTGTTGCATGTGATGGATATATTGTTGATTGTTATGGCCCATATAAAGCAACTACATCGGATGCTGAAATTATGTCCGGTCTATTTTATTCTGGCAGTTCTTTACAAACATATTTCAGAGAAGATGATGTGTTCATTCTGGACAGGGGTATTAGGGACAGTATACCTTTACTAGAGGAATCTGGCTATAGAACATGTATGCCAGAATCACTTTTAGAAGGCGAACACCAATTAACTACAGCTCAAGCTAACAGAAGTCGCTGTGTCACTATCTACAGATGGGTGGTAGAGGCTGTGAATGGCCAGTTTAAACGAGATTTTAAACTTTTTAGACAAGAATACTTTCATCGGTCTCTACCACACATGATGCAAACCTTTCAAATAGCGGCAGCTCTTTTGAACAAGTTTGGTGTTCGCTTTCAAAATAATGAATATGCAAATGAAATACTTGAAATAATTAGAGAAAACATGAATTTACCAAACAATCTGGCAAATATGGTTGACGCCTTAAATATGAATAGACGAACCTCACAATTTCGTAGCATTACTGCAGATCGCAATAATGTTTTATACTTCCCAACCCTGGAATATAGAGATTTAATTCTCTTCGCCCTGGGAACGTACCAAATAAAACAAGCTCGCTCATATTATGGCGAGCATGTACGTTTCCACGGTGGTTACAGAATTGAAGTTTCCAGTGAACACATTGATTCCTCTGAATATAATCTTAGAAGCACTGGCGTGACAACACTAATAAGAGGAAAAATTAAGTCACGTCACGTATCCAGGAAGCAATATTATGTATATATTTTAATAGAAAATGATATTCCTGGTAGGACAGGAATCAGCGAGTACTGCTGTAATTGCTTGGTTGGTCGGCGCACAGTAGGATGTTGCGCTCATGTTATGACGCTAGTCTGGTATTTAGGATGGGCCAGACATCAGACAAATATTTCAGCACCTGCAGAATTTCTGGATGAAATAATTATAAGAGAAGATGACGAAGAAAATAACTAGTACTTGCGTGGGTGCGCGAGCTACGCGCAGCTCGCGTGTTGTCGTGTTGTTGAGAAGTATTCCTTACCATCATAAAATTTTGAGAATCCAGAGGAATCCTTAAAATGATTGGAAAATCCGTTACAACTACCCCTAAATCAGTATGAAAATCCTTAAGAACCCCTAGAACATTCTAAAAACAAATTTAAAATATTGCCTATAAAAAAAAACCTTATTTAAAAACTCAGACTCATTAAAAAAAACACTACCCTAAAGTTTGCTTGTCGTCGCCCTGAGTTACGCTTCACCCACTCAACCTTCGTTACGCTGCGGAGGTCGCCGGCTCGCTTCGCTCGCCACCTCCCCCCTTCGCTCCACTCGGTCTCGCAGGTTCGCTCCACTCAGAACCTACCTACCCCCAGACAGGTTTCGACGCCTACTATAATATTTGTTAAAAACACCTAATGGCTATGTCTAACCGTTACGAAGTTACAGCCCTTTCAATTTTAGGAGAGGTTGGGGAGGGGAGTATACCCTCCGTATACAAATTTAAACGCTCCTCAATAATAATTTATAGTAAAAATCAAAAAGCCGCTACGTGTCCTAGTTTCCGAGATACGATGGGGGGAGTGGTGAAGGGGGGGAGAGTAGGGAGTTTTGAAAAATGATTTTGACTAACTCTAGGCCCCTTCTTACGAATCTGAAAAAAAAAATGTTCCAAGTCTCTCAACTTCTGAGATCCGCCTAAAGGGGGGAGAAGGGGGAAAAACGGGTCAACTTTGAAAACTGGTTTTTATTTTTCCGAGCCTCCTCTATACAGATCCGTAAAAATTGAAAAATACGGGTCTCTTTGTTTCCGAGATACGATAGGGAGGGGGAGGAAGGGGGGTGAAAAGGGGAGGTTTGGCACTTTTCCCATACTCGCGGGAGTTAGTTGTTTACGAATCTGTCAAAATTTACCCACCTCCCCATCCACCATCTGGGAGAACAATTATGTCAGTGAGTCAGTCAGTCAGTGAGTGAGTGGTAATTTAGCTTTATATAGTATAACTAGTATTTGCGTGGGTGCGCGAGCTGCGCGCAGCTCGCGTGTTGTTGTGTTCTTGAGAAATATTCTTACCATCATAAAATTTTGAGAATCCATAGGAATCCTTAATTTTAATTGGAAAATCCATTACAACTACCCCTAAATAGGTATGAAAACCCTTAAGAACCCCTAAAACATTATAAAATTAATATAAAAAAGAACCTTATAAAATAAAAGTAAAAAACCTTACTTAAAATATGAGACCCATTAAAAAAAACATAACCCTAAAGTTGCTTGTCGTCGCCCCTGAGTTACGCTTCACCCACTCGACCTTCGTTACGCTACGGAGGTCGCCGGCTCGCTTCGCTCGCCACCTCCCCCCTTCTCTCCACTCGGTCTCGCAGGTTCGCTCCACTCGGGACTTACCACCACCAGACAGGTTTTGACGCCTACTATAATATTTGTTCAAACACATAATGGCTATCTCTGACCGTTACGAAGTTATAGCCCTTTTATTTTTAGGGGAGGTTGGGGAGTGAAGGATACCCTTCGTATACAAATTTAAACGCTCCTCAATAATAATTTATGGTAAAAATTAAAAAGCCGCTACGTTTCCTAGATTCCGAGATACGATGGGGAGAGGGGTGAAGGGGGGGAGAGTGGGGAAATTTGAGAAATTATTTTGACTAACTCTAGGCCCCTTCTTACGAATCTGAAAAAAAAAATGTTCCAAGTCTCTCAACTTCCGAGATCCACCTAAAGAGGGGAGAAGGGGGATAAGTGGGTCAACTTTTGAAAACTGGTTTTTACTTTCCCGAGCCTCCTCTATACGAATCTGAAAAAGAAAAACGTTCCAAATCCCTTGGTTTCTGAGATACAATAGGAGGGGGTGAGAAGGGGGGCGAAAAGGGGAGGTTTGGCACTTTTCCCAAACTATTTAGAGTTAGTTGTTTATGAATCTGTCAAAATATACCCACCTCCCCATCCACCATCTGGGAGAACAATTATGTCAGTCAGTCAGTGGTAATCGAGCTTTATATAGTATAATAACTAGTATTTGCGTGGGTGCGCGAGCTGCACGCAGCTCGCGTGTTGTCGTGTTCTTGAGAAGTATTCCTTACCATCATAAAATTTTGAGAATCCATAGGAATCCTTAAAATAATAGGAAAAACCGTTACAACTACCCCTAAATCAGTATGAAAACCCTTAAGAACCCCTAAAAAATCATAAAATTAATTTTAAAAAAAACCTAATAATATAAAAGTAAAAAACCTTACTTAAAAACTAAGACCCATTAAAAAAAACATAACCCTAAAGTTGCTTGTCGTCGCCCCTGAGTTACGCTTCATCCACTCGACCTTCGTTGCGCTGCGGAGGTCGCCGGCTCGCTTCGCTCGCCACCTCCCCCCTTCTCTCCACTCGGTCTCGCAGGTTCGCTCCACTCAGAACCTACCTGCCACCAGACAGGTTTCGACGCCTACTATAATATTTGTTCAAACACATAATGGCTATCTCTGACCGTTACGAAGTTATAGCCCTTTTATTTTTAGGGGAGGTTGGGGAGGAGAGGATACCCTCCGTATACAAATTTAAACGCTCCTCAATAATAATTTATAATAAAAATCAAAATGCCGCTACGTGTCCTAGTTTCCGAGATACGATGGGGGGAGGGGTGAAGGGGGGGAGAGTGGGGAGTTTTGAAAAATGATTTTGACTAACTCTAGGCCCCTTCTTACGAATCTGAAAAAAAAAATGTTCCAGGTCTCTCAACTTCCGAAATCCGCCTTAAGGGGGTGAAAAGGGGGGCAAGGGGGGCAACTTTGAAAACTGGTTTGTAAAAACCAGTTTAGTTTCAGTTTAGTTTTTTCAGATTCGTATAGAGGAGGCTCGGAAAAGTAATTTTCCGAGCCTCCTCTATACGAATCTGAAAAAAAAAATGTTCCAAATCCCTTGGTTTCCGAGATACGATAGGGGGGGGTGAGAAGGGGGGCGAAAAGGGGAGGTTTGGCACTTTTCCCATAACCACGGGAGTTACTTGTTTACGAATCTGTCAAAATATACCCCCCTCCCCATCCACCATCTGGGAGAACAATTCTGTCAGTGAGTCAGTCAGTCAGTCAGTGAGTGGTAATCGAGCTTTATATAGTATAACTAGTATTTGCGTGGGTGTGCGAGCTGCGCGCAGCTCGCGTGTTGTCTTGTTCTTGAGAAGTATCCTTACCATCATAACATTTTGAGAATACATAGGAATCCTTAATTTTTATTGGTAAATCCGTTACAACTACCCCTAAATCAGTATGAAAACCCTTAAGAACCCCTAAAACCTAATAAAATAAAAGTAAAAAACCTTACTTAAAAACTGAGACCCATTAAAAAACATAACCCTAAAGTTGCTTGTCGTCGCCCCTGAGTTACGCTTCACCCACTCGACCTTCGTTACGCTACGGAGGTCGCCGGCTCGCTTCGCTCGCCACCTCCCCCCTTCGCTCCACTCGGTCTCGCAGGTTCGCTCCACTCAGAACCTACCTACCACCAAACAGGTTTCGACGCCTACTATAATATTTGTTCAAACACAAAATGGCTATCTCGGACCGTTACGAAGTTATGGCCCTTATATTTTTAGAGGAGGTTGGGGAGTGGAGGATACCCTCCGTATACAAATTTAAACACTCCTTATTAATAATTTATAACAAAAATCAATAAGCCGCTACGTGTCCTAGTTTCCGAGATAAGATGGAGGGAGGGGTGAAGGGGGGGAGAGTGGGGAGTTTTGAAAAACGATTTTGACTAATGCGTTGCCCCTTTATACGAATCTGAAAAAATAAATGTTCCAAGTCTCTCAACTTCCGAGATCCGCCTAAAGGGGGGAGAAGGGGGAAAAAGGGGTCAATTTTGAAAACCGGTTTTTACTTTTCCGAGCCTCCTCTATACGAATCCGTAAAAAAAGAAAAATACGGGTCTCTTTGTTTCCGAGATACGATAGAGAGGGGGAGGAAGGGGGGTGAAAAGGGGAGGTTTGGCACTTTTCCCATACTCGCGGGAGTTAGTTGTTTACGAATCTGTCAAAATTTACCCACCTCCCCATCCACCATCTGGGAGAACAATTATGTCAGTGAGTCAGTCAGTCAGTCAGTGAGTGGTAATCGAGCTTTATATAGTATAAAGTCAGTCAGTGGTAATCGAGCTTTATATAGTATAATATAAAAAAAAAATCTTGTTTTATTGATTCTTACTATCTACCTACTCAACATGTTCCCTAGAAATTATATGATTTTTTAAATACTTATTTGAAAGTTATCAAGTATTTATCCCAGAATACTACTAAAATCCTATTGCATCAATACCCAAAAACAATGCTGACCGTGACTGGCAGCCTCAATCCTATTGTCATTAAATAGAAAATCAGTTTTTTTAGGTTCCGTTCCTTGCATTATCATAGTAACTCCTAGCGCCATCTATGGAGCGACTAGGGAAGAGCTAACATAACTTACAAAAGTTCAAAACTGAATTTCTATTAATCTCGGCCTTCTCGAACAATAATTCTTGCACAAACTAATTCAGAATTTGACGTAAAGTTTAACAAGATATTTTTCATCTAAAGACGCAAGAATTTTATATCAGCTAAATTAATGTATGGGCGGCTGCCATTGTTCTTTATAACACATTTGCTCGTAAAGGGTCTCTTATTTCACCCATTTCAACATCGTAATGTATCTCATTACGTACTTGTGCAGTAATGTAATGTTCAACCACGTTGTGTGTGTGTGTGTGTGTGTTGAATAAAAAAGAAAGAAAGCAGTTCTTTCTTTCTTTCTTTTTTATTCATAAAATGTTAACCACTTTTCTGGCATAAAAACTCTTTGCTAAGATTTAAAAAAGTACTGTTCGTTTAAGACGGAGCATCTTGATAAACCATGCGTTTTACCTTAATAAAAGAAACTCGTGCGTTTTACATTACAATAACGCACAAGTACGTAATGAGATACAATTATACGATATTAAAAATTAATGAAACAAAAGACCCTTTACGAGTTGTTATAAAAGCTTTTTTTTAAACTTTAACTTATTTAATTAGGTTTAGATTTGTCATTCAAACACTGTTCAAAAAGTTAATACAGTAATCCATTTATCTATCTAAGTTCTTATAACTACAATGAGCGGCGGTTTTTCTCCTTGCTTTAAATATTTATTTGAACTGAAATCATTCCTTACAAAATTCTTGTTGATTTGGCTTCGTAACACTTGCCTTCTGTTTATTAAAGGTGTCTTATCAGGAAAATAAGGGAAGTAGTAGATAGGTCGGGGAAGCTTGGCAGACTTCATCGTTACTATGTCAATGGGCACCGATGTTTCTGATAGATTGATTTGTAGGAGAACTGTAAAAAAGTTTGGTTACTAGAGTAAGCACGACGACCAATCAAGTTATACAGACCAGTTTATGCGTATCTCATTGTACGGGAAATGTATACAAAGCGAGGCCATGTTATACAGGAAATTTATAATTTGACGTATCGCCGTGTAAACAGCATGGCTGAATAAGAGCTAAAATTGTTTTTTCAAAGGAATCGTTACCCTACACCAGTTATTTCTCCGGTATTGTGGGTGCGTTTACAAACATTTAAACTCACAAGCAGAAACAGCCAGACCCGTAACACCAACCTGTAGGATAGCCTACAGGTAGTTGTTCCGGGAACAAATATTGAAATAGTTCAATATTTGTTCAGTGCGGGAATCAACAAAATGGCGGCTTTAGCTTCGCCTATATGGCCACACGCCGAAGAGAACTATGGCGCACTCTATTTTTTTGTGTCTGTGCATTCTGAAAATGTCATCATGTTATATGTCATTCATTTTATTTAATTAATTTGTCTATAATTACTGCATGGATGTAAAATAGCTCTCGCTTGAAATAAGACTCGTCATTCCCCGGCCTTAAACCATTTGTTTTTTTTTTGCTTTAATTGGTGTCAGCGCAGCACTTCTACTTGATAAGCAACTAAATAAGTACTTCTAAATTAGTCATCGTCTCATCATCATCATCATCATTTCAGCCGAAAGACGTCCACTACTGGACATAAGCCTCCCCCAAAGGGGGGGTTTGCCATAATCGCCACGCTTGGCAGGCGGGTTGGCGGTCGCAGTACGGTTGTTACAAAAGCGCAGAGAACGCTGCTGCCCATTCTCTGGTAAGTCCCTTATCCCTCCTTGTCCCTTATAGTCATCGTCCCATTGGTAATAAGTTTCACAAAGTAAGCCTGCCTGGGCTTGACGTCACCACTAACGACTCTTCGTAAGGATCGGGGCCGTTACCACTTCAACCATATAAATTAGCTGCAAATTGCCTTTGCTTGTATAAACGTAAAAAAAAAAAAACTAAAAAAAAAAAACAACGTACTCAAAAGTAATAAAATATTCCCAACACTAACAATCATTTTAAATCAAATTTTAGTACAGTATCCATTGAACGGCGTGAATGTTACAAAATATTCCATTATTGAATTTTTTTACGATATTTTCTATAACATAATAAATGTTTCATGTATTCTGTGCATTATACTCTAGAGCAGGGGTTCCCAAACTTTTCTAGTTGGCGGCGCACTTACAGGTTTACAGCCTTATTCATAAAAAATCCTTAATTGAGGTTTGATGGGTCTGCTGGCAGTCAGCTAGCAGACTGTTGATGGGTCTGTTAGCTAGCAGACTGACGCGTTATGTTGGCCATCTTGACAAATCAAAATACGAAAAAGTTCCGTAGCAGTAAGTAACATAATATAAAATTTCTTTTAGTTCGTTGTAACTTTGATCGATGTTTTAATAATAGTGTTTTTTTTAAATTAAGTTTAAACCAGTTTTCGCTGGAAGTTTAAATGGTAATGTATATCATAATTTGTTTGTAGTTTTATCATTCTATTATTTTAGATACATGGGGGGGACACATTTTACCACTTTAGAGGTGTCTCTCGCGCAAACTATTCAGTTTAGAAAATAATGATATCAGAAACCTCAATATCATTTTTGAAGACCTATCCATAGATACACACGTATGGGTTTGATGAAAAAAATAGTTTAGTTTCAGTTTTAAGTATGGGGAACCCCCAAAATTTATTGTTTTTTTTTCTATTTTTGTGTGAAAATCTTAATGCGGTTCACAGAATATATCTACTTACCAAATAATTTCAAAAAAAGTGGCTGTGACATACGGACGGACAGACAGACAGATATGACGAATTCATAAGGGTTCCGTTTTTGCCATTCGGCTACGGAACCCTAAAAAAGGCCTCATCGTCAATTTAAAAAAAAAATGACAGCAGTGACAGCAAATTAGCGAGAAAACGCAATTTTTTACAAATACACACGAGAAAAAAGAAAAGGAACAAAAAAAGAAATAAAAAAGAAATGATAAACCAATAAGAAAAGATAAAATTTGACGATACAACCCCAAGATCAACTTTTATAAAAAGCGAGATGTTTGTTTTCCCGCCATTTCCGATCCGCATGTTTATGTTGTACCTAAGTGCAAAAAGCTATAATTAAGTTAATCATCCTAATTTTATTTTTTCATATTTTATTTTATTTTTCATATTAGTACACGTATCATCTTAAAAACCTAATTAAGAGAATTTTTAAACACAAATTTCTGAAAATAATTTTTCCTGGATTTTTTTTTAATCTGCGTAACCCTCCCTTCACTAAAATTATCTTCGGTATGGTTTTTTGCTCTTGTCAAAGTCAGCTGTTCAAATTTCCTGACTTAGCAGGGAGATAAAGGAGGGTCAACGGTCCTCTAACGTTAGCAGAGCCTTGATGGACTGATAGCGTTAACAGACGTTTATTTATGAATCATGTTTTTTAGCATCAGGTCTTCAAGGAGCCTTCAAAGAGGCTCTAACTTTTTATGAATAAGGCTGTCTAACTTTAGCAGAGCCTTGATGGACTGATTAGCGTTAATAGACGTTTATGAATCATGTTTTTTAGCATTGGGTCTTCAAGGAGCCTTCAAGGAGGCTCTAACTTTTTATGAATAAGGCTGTAAATATTTGGTCACGGCAACCTAGCCAGTCGAAAAAGCCGAGTTTTTATAAATCTGGCTTCAAATAAACATCAGTTGAAAAGGGAATGAGAAATTTTAGAGGTTTCAAAGTTTAAGGTTGAAAGGCGCTATTTATTTATTACGTAAGGCAATTTTTGCTAGTTTACACACATATAAAGTGACAATATAAGTTTATAAAAACTACGTTTTAAACTGCACTATCGGGCTCAAAAAATAAATTATACTGTTCTAATGATTTCTAAAAAGAACATAATTATTAAAAGTAAAAGCTTCTTCATTAATTTACAAAATATTATATTTATTTTTTTGTTATAATTCTCGTCTTTTTCACGCTTCATTATGACTTCAATCATGAAAACTAAACAGTAAATCACACAGCCAAAAATCCAAGCGTAGATGACTCCGGCGAACTATATTATGGTTATTGAACAACCAGCTTTACAACTGTAACTACTGGTTATCGTTTCGTGTTAGCACTGGTTGCTTTAGCCACCCATGATATACCTTCGGTGAACAATCTTCTTGGTATACCTAATTCAAACAACCGCTGCATCACACTCTAGAATCTAGCCACGAGAGAGCTTTTCTTTCTGAGAATAATTTCGTTAAACACAGTCAACATTCTCCGTCCCTCTCGGAAATTCTAGCCCCATCATTAACAGCTGTAGTGGCTTCAAAAATAAAAAATACATGTCAAATTACTGTCAGTCCACTTTATTTAAATGTTATCTTGGAGTACGTAATTGTAGTCAGTACCTATTGGTTAATTGAGTACTTATATAAAGAAAATCTTTAACTAAAATCATAGAATCTTAGACTGCTTCGTTGGTCTAGTGGTCGCAAACGCGACCACGTAAAGCTGATATGAAAGAAAGCCTTATGTGACGGCCTGATGTGTTAGCCTGATGTGATAGCTTAATGTGATAGCCTGATGTGATAATCAAAAAAAAAAAAAAAAACTCAAAGCATTTATTTCAATTAGACCATTACGGCACTTTTGAAAGTCAAAAATACAAAAAAGAAAATCAAAGCTACAGTCCCAGTTACAAGGCATAATAACTTGAGAAAGTACTGTAGTTGCCCATTCCCTAGCGTAGATCTCTATGGAGAAGAATGGGCAAGAAACTCCATGGACACTCTTTTAAAATCAAAATATTGTTACAAAATCTTGGTTACATCATTAATTTTGAGATTATACATATATGTGAGAACGATGTAGAAAGACGTGCACACTAAGAGCATCCAGAGTGAAAGATTAGATTAAAAAAATCTGATGTGATAGCCTGATGTAACAGCCTGATTTGTCTGATGTGATAATCTGATGTGATAGCCTGATGTAACAGCCTGATGTGATAGCCTGATGCTAAATTGGTTAATTTTAATATTGTTTTTAATTTGGAATGTTTTGAATTTTGCATTGTTTTTTTTTTTTTTATTCATTTTTTTTCTGACCTTTCAGGATACAGTATCATACTAGTCTGGAGGTCAGAGTCTCACCTGAAAAATGCACTTGTAAAGTTCATAATAAAGATTTGTCTATTGTCTATTTTGTTTTGAATTTGCTTGAATTGTAATTTTGATTTTAATTGTAATTTCGGTTCAATTCTAATTTTGATTATGATTTTAACTGTAATTTAGATTTGGATCTTAAATGTGATCTTAATTTTATTTCGAATTTAATTTTGTTTTTGTTTTTTGGACATAGATATTAATTTTGATTTTATTTTGCTTTGATTGTAATTGTAATTTTGATTATGATTCTAATTATGGTTTAGGTTTTGAATTGATTGTGATTTTAATTGTATTTTTTTTTTGTTTTGTTGTGTCTCTGTTCTGTTCTATTGAATTTTACTTTTACTGTTAATATTAGTTTTATATTCTTTCACATAATGTTAATTTAAACTTGTTAGTTTATTTATTTTATTTTAGTTAATTAAACACTAATTTTATTGTACAGTGTACAGTGCTTGAGGCACATCATTCTAATATGTTTATGGGGCATGCGGTGCTAACTTGTAAGACATTGTTACACTAACCTCAGATAATGGTATATAATTACTCGAAATATTTACAGTGTAAACAATTGTTGGTTGGCCAAAGGAAAATAAAATAAAAATAAATATCTGCTTCTTCTTTTCCTCTGCTTGAATCGATGATTCATATTTTGTCCGACCGGTACATGCAACCTGGATAACTCTTTAGTTCGCTTTATCCTAGTCCTGTAGGATATCTGCTGAGACTTGGTCACATTACCCTCCCCACCCATTCATCAGAAGTCAGGTAGAAGTGTACATTAGTGAAGCCTGAGCGGGTCGCTAATTATAATCTTAAAATCACATATTCCATTTTCGTAATTCTGTAATAAACTACCAAGCAGCTTTACAACGCCACTGCTGACCAGTGACAAAACTGGAACCATGGTTACCTCTAGAGAAATTGGTTCCGGAACAATCTCGATGTTAAAAATATTCTTTATCATTTATTTTTGTTGCACATACACTGACAGTAATTTGTAATAATTGAGATTGGAGCCAATCTAAATTAAAAAAAAAATCGTTATAAAG
Source organism: Xestia xanthographa (assembly GCA_905147715.2). Lineage (NCBI taxonomy): Eukaryota > Metazoa > Arthropoda > Insecta > Lepidoptera > Noctuidae > Xestia > Xestia xanthographa. Next base: position 4,322,097 of record LR990660.1, on the reverse strand, counting down.
GGGCAATAAATTGCAATTTTAAATCGTTGATCATCTACTATAACCAGATTGACAAAACGGTCATTCGTGAATGCAGAACCGTGCAAACACCTACCTAATAAATTATGAATTTCATAATTATTTTCTTTGGTTTGCTTTATTATTTTCATTACCAAATAAATCAGTGTTATTCTAAGACTGTAAGTATATATTTCTAAGTCTCATATATATATTTCTAATCTTATATCTATTAGGTACAGGTAGGCCCTATTCGAGGCGAGGCGGAGGCCTCCTTGCCGGATTGCCGCCATGGGATCTGGAGGCGATAGTCCTAGCGCGCCTACATGAATGGCGGTGGGATCTCATGGCGACATGGAGAGAGCGACTGTCGCAACACCGTGCAGGGCACGCCACGGTAGTGGCGATAAGTCCCCTCTTTGAGGAGTGGCTTGAGCAACGCCACGGCGTCCTCACCTTCCGCCTGACGCAGGTCCTCACCGGACACGGTGTGTTCGGGAGGTTCCTGCACCGAATCGGGTGGGAGGAAACGTTCGGTTGTTTCTACTGTGAGGATCGACCGGAGGACACGGTGGAGCGGACCGCGTGGGCGGAGCACAGCCGTGTCCTCGAAGCGGCGATTGGCGGTGGCAACCTCTCGCGTCCGGCCCTGGTGCAGGCCATGGTCCGGAGCGAGACGGAATGGGACGCCGTCACCTTCTTCTGCGAAGCAGTAATGCTAGAGAAGGAGGTGGCGGAACCTAAGAGGGAGAGGACCTCTCAACGTCCCGGCGGCCGCAGGAGACGCCCCGGGCGTCGGGGTCGGCGCGGGCCTGTGGACGGTGGGCTATTGGCTAGCTCGCCGTCCGTCCGTCTCATGACGACAGGCCGTGTCGACGGCGCGTTCGTGTTCCACGCGCGCCTCAAAGAGTCAGCAAAAACGAAGGGGTCCGTAAGGACCGATGCCTGCCGGGGTTGCGGGACTGTTCGAAAGAGATACCGTGGCCCCGGAACACAAAGGGCGATGAAGGAACATGGATGCCTCCCTACTGCTCCGTCCAGAGCTGGAGGAGTCATTTGATGATTTCCCATCCGAAAATTGCCCTATTCGAGTGATCGGGTCGCAAAGTCGTTAATGAAGAAACAGATAATTTGTGACGAAGTAGATTAAGTGATTAATTGAAACTAAAAACGTCAATAAAAAACTATTTCACAGGTAAGTTGAGTAGGGTGTCTCACCGAAGTAAAATACGACACAACTTTCAAAAATAAGTCACTGGTATTTATAATTATTCGTTATGGTTAAGAAGTAATGATGAAAAACAGTTATTTTCTCATTCTCGATCTTTTATTCAAGCTAATCTTAAATGTAGAAGTGTAAATTACTGCTACCTTTAAGGTGGGACTTACAAAAAACCGATATAAATCTCAGCTACCGATATAATTAACCAATATAATTAACAGCTACAAGCGTATGTTCCAGGTAAATGGGCAAGAAATACATAATATTATGTTGTTGAGTAAATCTACCTTTAATTTCTGTCGTAGATGACCTTCTTGGATATTGAACGTCCAGTTTTACGCTGGTTTGACAAGAGATACTGCAAAAACTTCACTATGACTATTAAGCGTTATAGCCGACAGGATCCTAGGCACTATTTAGATATGCACGTACATTCACTTATCATTGTAAACAATAGCATGCTGGTGAGTATAAATTGAAAACTAATTATTATTAAATACCTCTACAACTCCTGCACCTATTTTGCGTGCGTTACATTGCGTTTACTCGGTCTTCTCTTACGTTTACGTTTTACCAATCAGCCTGTATAATAATATGCTAATAAAGTTAAAGATTTGTTTAGTCTGAATGCGCTTATCTCTGGGACTGCCAGTCGAATTTGAAAAAATATGTTTTGCATTTTCACACCTATTTTTACCCGACTGCGGCGAAGCCCAAAAGGAGGGTTATGTGTTTGCCCTGTATGTATGTTTGTATGTATGTATGTCCGTTTCTTTGTTCCCTCGTCACTTCTCAACGGATGGAGGGATTTGGATAGAATAAATGTCGTTAGGTTCGTCTTGATGGCGCGAGTGTCACTGGCTACATTATAATCAAAAAACAAATAAATATCGTGGATTTGGGTTGCCATAATGTGGAGTTCGATTTTTTTCTTCTTCTAATACCATCGAGTGGGGTATCAAAATGAAGGATTTTAAATAGTGATTACAAAAATATATACAACTTATATGTTTGAATGTAATTTGAAATGACAAATCCATATAATTATAAAATGGTAAACTGACCAACTGACTGGGTGATATATCAACGCACAGCCCAAACTGCTGGGTCTACTGATTCGTAGGTTCCTTATGTGGTCTAGGAGTGCACTTACAAAGGATTTTTCAAAATTCACCCCTTAAGGGGGTTAAACGGGGCTCCAAAGTTTGTATGGGGAAACAAGATTAGTTAGACTATTTTATTCGAAACTTTACAGGAGTACTGCTATTGATAAATGAGTTGTTAACATTATTTTGTGTTTTAGGTTTTTTCAGAATTCAACCCCTAAAGGAAATGGGGCGACAAAGTCTGAATATCAACATGGTTATTGTTTGTATGGCTATTGATAAATGAGTAGAAACAGGTTTCAGGTTTTCTCAGAATTCAACCCCTAAGAGGGGGAAATGGGGTGACAAAGTCTAAAAATCAATGCACAGCCCAAACCACTGAGTCTAGAGATTTCAAATTAGGCTCATAGGTTCCTTAAGAGGTTTAGGGGTACATTAAGAAAGGTTTTTTCAAAATTCACCCCTAAGGTAATACCCCCTAAGGGGGTGAAACGGGAGTCGAAAGTTTGTATGGGGAAACAAAATTAGACTGTTTTGTTCGAAACTCCACAGGAGTACTGCTATTGATCAATGAGTTGTTAACATTATTTTGTGTTTTAGGTTTTTTCAGAATTCAACCCCTAAAGGAAATGGGGCGACAAAGTCTGAATATCAACATGGTTATTGTTTGTATGGTGTATTGGATCGGGTGTATTACAAAAACAACGTTTTTAAGATTTAATGTGGTGGACCTGAAATACTATCATCCCCTGTAACGTTGGGGTACGATGGGGTTGAAATGTCTAAAAATCAATATGTGTGTCGATTTCGAGATTATCAGGGGTGCTGATTACGAATATGGCATTTATTTTGAGATCGAAAAGATGGCGGATTCGACTTCAATACAGGGTTATTGTTGATTTATTGTGATGATTGTGATAATGATGATGATTGTGATAACAATGATGATGATAGTGATAACGATGATGATGATTGTGATAACGATGATGGTGATAGTGTTTGTGATTGTGATTGTGATGGTGATGGTGATGGTGATAGTGATTGTGATAGTGATGGTGATGCTGATTGTGATGGTGATTGTGATAGTGACTGTGATAGTGATTGTGATAGTAATGGTGATAGTAATTGTGATACAGACAGTGATAATAATGGTGATTGTGATGGTGAATGTGACAGTGATGGTGATTGTGATGCTGATTGTGATAGTGATGGTGAGTGATGGTGATAGTGATGGTGACTGTGATGGTGAATGTGACAGTGATGGTGATTGTGATAGTGATGGTGATGGTGATGGTGATGGTGATTGTGATAGTGATGATGATGGTGATAGTGATTGTGATTGTGATAGTGATGGTAATTGTGATAGTGATGGTGATAGTGATGGTGATAGTGATGGTCATAGTGATGGTGATAGTGATGGTGATAGTGATGGTGATAGTGATGGTGATAGTGATGTTGAGTGATGGTGATAGTGATGGTGACTGTGATGGTGAATGTGACAGTGATGGTGATTGTGATAGTGATGGTGATGGTGATGGTGGTTGTGATAGTGATGATGATGTTGATAGTGATTGTGATTGTGATAGTGATGGTAATTGTGATAGTGATGGTGATAGTGATGGTGATAGTGATGGTGATAGTGATGGTGATAGTGATGGTGATAGTGATGGTGATAGTGATAGTGATAGTGATGGTGATAGTGATGGTGATAGTGCTGGTGATAGTGATGGTGATAGTGATGGTGATAGTGATGGTGATAGTAATGGTGATTGTGATAGTGATGGTGATGGTGATTGTGATGATTATAATTATTGTTATGATTATGAAATTTGGCACATAATTGTATAACCATAATTATAACCCGAATCATATTTATAACCTGAATTAACATGTAGAATACTATTTATCCCTTTAGTATGATCCCATGGGACAGTTACCGAAATTCGCGCGGGCGAAGCCGCGGGCAATTGCAAGTAGTATAATATAAGTAAATAAAATTCAAATATTTGGCACGCTCTGCAGCTTGTACGACTAGATGGATTTTAGCTTGAGAGGTGTCGTTAGATTCGAATTTACTGTGAAAGTGACACTGGTTATATTAAAATAATAAAGAAACAAAATGGTGGATTTTTAGCGCCAAATTCAAATGTTTAGCACGCTCTGCAGCCTGGACGGCTCGATAAAGGGCTCATCATGAGGATGGATTTTTGGACATTTGAAATGGTTTGATATGATCTAAGTAACTAAAAAGTTTAAAATAAAAAAATAAAAATTGGAAAAATTAATAAACCCGACTGTGTAAAAAATAACTAAAACTTTAAATAAAAAAACTGAAAAGAATAAAACAAGTTTAGGAGACCGGACAAATTGACTGCAACAGTCGGGACCCATTAAATAATCTAGACATTACATCCAATATGGGTCCCGACTGTTGCAGTCAATTTGTCCGGTCTCCTAAACTTGTTTTATTCTTTTCAGTTTTTTTATTTAAATTTTTTTTTATTTTATTTTTTTATTTAAATTTAAAATTTTTTTTAGTTATTTTTTACGCAGTCGGGTTTATTAATTTTTGAGGAACGTATAGAGTATTAAACATCAGGCTATAGACATATAAGACACCAAGAAAAAAAAAAGCGAAAAAACCATAAAGAGAAACGGCAAGCACACACTAGTGTTGAAATAATCTGACAGAGTAATGACAAACCCCACTAGGTGGACCGATGACCTAGTGAAGGTTGCGAGGATCCGCGGAGAATACACTTTGGGACTGCTGATTAAAGGTCAAACTCAAACTCAAAGCATTTATTTCAATTAGACCATTACGGCACTTTTGAATGTCAAAAATACAAAAAAGAAAATCAAAGCTACAGTCCCAGTCACAAGGCATAATAACTTGAGAAAGTACTGTAGTTGCCCATTCCCTAGCGTAGATCTCTATGGAGAAGACATATTGTGAGTGTGGAGTGTGGAGAGTCATATTCAGCAGTGGACATCTTCCCGCTGAAATGATGATGATGATGAATGACAAATATCACTGGATAATGATAAAGTAATTTATGTTACAGCTGGATCTCTACTTCTACCAGTTTCTATCAAACAGATATCAGCCCAGTTTCATTCAGATACATTTTAAATTTTGCGACATGATGGAGCACGACAATTTTATGGGTGTACCAATTCAAAAAGCATTAGGAGGTGTCTGCCCTTATCCTCCGGTGAGTCTATTAGTTGAGCCTTTCGACAAGTCCCAGTAGCATGTATTAGCTGTGGAACGATAGTATTATGTCAGTGGTTGTAGCCGCTGACATAATACTATACAATATGTTAAAAAACCCTGTCCGATCGGAAAAGGTCATACTCAGTATATCATTCTGTCATAGTTCATCGGTTACTATAAATAATCTTCTGTATGCTGCAAAAGGGCAATACCTACACGTTCAAAATGTATGAAACACACAGATTTTTTTTAACCGATTAAGAATTTCAATCGCCCCGATTCAAAATGATGGTTGGAGTATGCTTTTTCGGACTGGGTTTTTTTTAACATATTGTATTTTTATGTATAACTCTGTTTCTGAGGTCGATCCTTATTAACGAATTCTAAAGATCATTGGGCATATCTGACCCACTCAGCAAAGAGTGGTGGACATTGACCAAAATGGTTTTTAAATCAAAGAGAAATGAAATTTATTTATTTGCCAGATTATAGATGCTTACATAATAACATGGTAAAAAAAATGTAGTCCCACAATATTCAACCTAACAGTCGTGCAAATATTTCTAATACATGCATGCATCATTAGTCATATATAATCACACATCATAATCATAACAGAATTTAAGAGTCTTGCATAGTTAGTATTAATTCGCGACAGTACATTATAAAATACATTAAATTAGTTTACGAAATTATATAACACAGTCAAGACAGTTCATCTAATTCTTAATTCGATTTATAAATAAATAATGTCAATAATTATAATTTAAAAGACTCTTCGTTAATATAAATAGGGTGACTGGTTATTAATCGTGATTGTATTCATGATAACACACAACTTTCCCAAAGAAACATTTTTTCTTATAGATACTGGTTCACTTTTATCATAATAACAGTCGTATGAAATTTGCACGCGGGCACGCTTGTGACCTATCAGCTGTTAGCCGCGTGACGCCGCGATGTTCTGTCTCATTACTATCGTAACGCGCAACTGAGGGTAGGCAGTGGTAGTGAGGTAGGCTTTCAAGCCTGCTCCGAAAGCTGCAATGTGCGAATGCGATTAATTTCCATATTGGGATGCCCAATGACCTTTAATGACAACAACCGAACCCTCCATTATGTAGGGCTTATGTCTATATGAGACTAGTATGGATGATAACTAATGTTTTGTTAATTTTTCAGGCTGAATATCATTTGTATAATATGACGGTTCCATTTGTGCCGAAAGGATTTCCGTTCACTAAAGGCCGTATCTACTGCAATATGTCTCTTAATGTGAATGGTGTGACTGAAGTCATAGGGGGCGGCCACATTGATATGGAGGTGAAATCGGTTCAAATAAGGAATAACTGAAAGAACGAGGAACCACAGTCTTCGTCAGAACTTAGTTACTGTGACCATGTATTTTTATGCTCATCTTTAGCCGTAACATACTTACAGTGACCTTCATTAGTTAGTTGAAAATTCATCTCAGATGTGTCGACGTATTAACATCTTACATTATAATTTTATTTGTTTGAACTGTACTCTATGGCTTTGTTATAATTCAACTATCCATAATAAGGAACTTTCTGTTTTTTTTTTTTGTTTTATTAGATTACCCATTTGTTGGCGACAGATCTGGCAACCCCGTTGCTAGGTCTTGTTGTGTGGTAGTTGGCTAGCAACGGGGCGGTTTACCTATATTTTATTTTCTAAATATTGTGATTTAATATTAATTATACCCAATTGCGCCTCATCTATAAAGACTTTAATTTGGTGCCTAACATTGGTCCTTCGATCCGACCTGAACCAGTGGTCTAACAAAATTCAAAATTAAAATTTTCTTCCGGGTGCATTGATTTAAATAGTAAAGATACGGTCGTCCGAACGTTCGCCGAACGCGGTCGCCATACAGAAACACTAACGCCATCTATTAGAACTACTATGAACTACGATGTCAATCGGCGTGGTCTGCCCCTAGACGTAACCTTGTAAGCGCGGGTATTTTTCGCACCAAATCAGTAGGAAATCTGCAAATTAAATACGTATTTTCACTGTACTTATAGATTTTTACCAGTAAGTACATAAAACACATTTTAATTTGCTTGTAATAAACAATAAAAATTATTTTATACATATAAAATTAATTTTATGATATGAATTATTAAATCTTTTCATTTCATCGGCTAAAACGCGCGCCGCTGCAAAGTTATGTCTAACTTTTACGCGGCTTCGCGTCGTCTTTGCCAAACGTTGAGACAAATACGAAAGAAAATTGTTTTAAATAATGTTAGAAGTAGATTTAATATTTTTTTTTAACTTACCGGTGATAAGAAATGTTATCATTTATTTTATTGTGCTTTTTGTCATAGTTCACGCATCCCTTCACGACACAACTTGGCATTTTTGCTTGTAAAATTTACGACCGCTCCCGAAGACAGCCGAACGCGTTCTAGTTTAATTCGCTATATGGAAGACCATTTTCATTCATTGTAACATGCGGTCCACCCAGTCCTTACGCAGTAATATATATGTCAATGTCCGGGTGTAAATTTTTTTTTTTTAAAGATGATCACACGAGCACAAACTCGTAAAGCCAACCCGCAGGAGCAAGTGGCCGAGGAAAAAACACGCTCAGTATCCTCGGCTTCAAGCGCCACGACAATTGCTCGCTTCAAAGAGGCGAAAGCAGCTCGCAAGATGCAGCTTGCAGAAATTGCAATGTCCGTCAGGGGAAAACCAAATGTAACGCTGACAGTCTCGGTCATCCTCTCTAATCTTGATCTGGGGAAACATTTCCCGAATGTCCCCATTCAGAGCAATTTGACCTTCACAAAATCTCATTAAAATTCCGAGAAGTGACTGGAGCCGATCAGGCCCGGGGAGAATGAGCGAGTTGAGGCTGACATCCGATAATCTAGCTGATGCATCATGAACTATTCTTAGCTTTCCCGGTTTGTTTGGGTTGATCACTCCAAAATGAGGTAAATACCAGCGACGCGAAGATGAACTCACTCGGGTTATCATGCCCGTCAACGCATTCTTCGGCATAGCCTTTTTGAACTTGTGCCTCAATGTTAAGCTTATACAACCGTTCATATTCCTTATCCTTATCAAACCGCTTACATAAACTGCGAAACCTCGACAAGGCAAGATAATAACTATCTGGGATATGAAGTTCGTCTTCACGCCAGGGCAGACCGACTTCAAATCTACCATTGTCTAAACGACGTGTAGTTTTGTCTAAAATGCTAATAGCCTTAGCATCCTCCGAATTTACCTTATCCTCGGGTCTGATCCCGATGGAATCTAACCGATAATAATCTCTGATAAGGCTATCTAGCTCAATATCTCGAGAATCGTTAGTGACAATATGATTAATAGAAACATCAGACAAAGAATTTGGAGTAAGATTACCAAATAAAACCCAACCTAAGGCAGTACGACAGGCAGCAGGCTGCCGCGCGGTTCGTACTCTATTCTCCTTTGATAGCAGCAAATGCCAATCTGATGTACCTATTAGCAATTTGGGCGTTGCCATACTAAACACTAACTCGGCTGATATACCTTGGAGGTGCTGGAAGCTAGTGTCCCTAACTGTGACCTCTTGCGGTCTAAGTTTTAAATTAGGAATAGCGCGGGCTTTACGTATAAAATACTTCTCCTTCTCGTGTTTCCCGCGAATTTGGAAATCTACAAATCGAACATGGATACTATCACTAATTCCTGTAATAGTTTCAATACGCATATTCTCGTCGGTCCCAGAAACACCTAGCTGATCCGCTAACTCCGAATCAAGGAGGGTTGCTGTGGATCCGTCGTCCAGCAGAGCAAAGGTTTCTACCTCGCCCTTTGGGCCAGAAAGAATAACTGGAATTACTTTTAAAAAGACAGATTGCTCATTATTGGACGCACAAGAATACGAAGTATTTGTGATTATATCCTTATTAGATGAAAACTCATTGGAACTGATAAAACCTTTTCTATCACGATCCAACTGTTTCTTTTTTATGGTTGTCATTGATGACATGAGATGTCGAGGGTTCTGAATTGACAGATCGATGGCCCCACCGAATAAACGTGTAAGAGAAAAATGACAACTTTTCAGGAAAAAATAAAAACGTTCTAACTTTAATAACGCTCATAATTTTGTAAATAGGTATAAATAATGTATTATAGAATTACAGGTAAAAAAATAAACTATAGATTTGTATATTTACTTTTCTTAAAACATCAACGAACTTCAGGAAATTCATGAAAAACTATTTAATTTTTTTACTCTTGTGAAATTTGCATGACTAGGTCACAGTAATATGTCATTAGACGTTTATTCGTGTAATAATAGACAACGAATAAAACATACTGTAATGTTACACTATTATTCTCCGTAAATCAAGTTTATTTTTGAGCCCAGCTATGACTATTTACACGCTTGTTTACAGTACATTGTTCTGCTATTAATGATTGGAAAGATCGTATGCATTTATATTAGTGTTAATAAGATCAGTTTTCATTGATGTAATACATCTTTGTTAATGCATGGTATAATAATATAAATGATTCTGTAAAAGGATGAAATAAAATAAAGATATAAATAGTATTAAAAAACATAATTATGTATATAACCACGTCTAAACATAGTACTAGTTTTCTTGATTTAATAAAAAAAAATGAATTGCACTATTAGAAACACTAATCCTCTTCCTCACTGTCATTGGAGACCGAGATGGAGTTTGTCAATGGCAGTAGATTTTTATAAATAATAATAATAATAATAAAACCTTTATTTTCGGGCAACTTTGGCCCATAGATAAATACCTTACAGACTAACATACATGTGATAAAATACAAACTGTGTTAGTATAAAGGACCTTAAAACTACGTTAGTATCACTTCACTTGTGCACTATGTCACCGTGCGTTCATGTGGCACTTGCCCGTGGAAGCGACGGAACACCACTCCCTGCGGCCAAAAGTCCTCCTCCAAGACAAGGTGCAGATAACACGTTGGCACTCGCACCACGAACGCCTTAAAGTTGACGTTGCGGCGCGACTCCAACAGCTGCACTCTCGCCACGTACTTGGTCTTCTGACGCACGTACTCCACGATGAAAAACTGTGATAATGGTTTGGTATTGCTCCTGAATCACAAAGACTTATCAAGTCCTTAAATCAGGTCAAGTGTATACCAGTTTTAAGCTTTCAGCATCTGTAGGTTTTTCCCACCGCCTTCTTGAGTTAGTCCGCATCATGATTTGCACCTCTCGTAATTCGTCTTCCTGCGCAGTAACTTTAGCATTCTCTATCAAGTAATACATTTGATCGGTAGTGTATATAGTATCTCATTCTTTGAACGCTCGATAGCAGCATGCATAGTCACCCTCCGATTGGCTATGACCCTTCTCTAAAAATCGATGATTTTTTTTTAAGTTAAATTTCTTCGACGCTAAAGAGAACATGGCAAACACAAAACGGTTACGATTTTGCCCAGTGCATGAATCGGAGTCATTCATCATCATTTCAGCCAAAAGACATAGGCCTCCCTAAGTGTCACCACATTGACCGGTCCCGTGCGACTCGCATCCAACGGATTCTAGTAACCTGAGCCAGGTCATCGGTCTACCTAGTGGGAGGTCTTCCAACGCAACCTCTTCCGGTTCGCGGTCGCCATCCGTTCTGAGAGCAATGTGCCCTGCCCACTGCCACTTAAGTTTTGCAGTTTTTCGGGCTACGTCGGTAACCTTTAGCATGTCTTCTTTTCTGATTCGGTCAGGCAAGGAAACTCCGAGCATAGCCCTCTCCATTTGGGTGACTTTCAGCCTTCTGATAAGGCCCATTGTGAGCGACCACGTTTCGGTCCCATAAGTAATCTTTTCGTCTAGACTTTTCTCTTGAGATACTGCGGTAAGTTGGACGAGAAGATACCGCACGACTTCGCGAACGCTGCCCAGCCGAGTCGGATTCGACGATTAAACATTTTTCTCGAAGTTAGACCTACCTAACTGGAGCGTTTTTCCTAGGTTCACATAATAGTCTATAACTTCGCGTGTAGTGTCACCGATCTTGAGAAGAGTGGGTGTTACATGGAAATTCAACATGACCTTGGTTTTGTCCATGTTCATTTTATGACCCACTCTTTCGAAAGCTCTACTGAGGTCATCGACCACTGTACTGGGGTCCTCCATGGTCTCAGCCATGACCACTATATCATCGGCAAACCGAAGGTGAGTGATGTACTTAGCCTTGACGTTGATGCCTAGCCCTGTCCAGTCCAGAACCTTAAAGACATCCTCCAGTGCAGCGGTGAACAGTTTCGGAGATATGACGTCTCCCTGTCTCACACCTCGCTGCAGGAGGATAGGTTCCGAGGATTGGTCCTGAAGTTGGACTGACTTGGTGGTGTTTTTGTACAAACACTTCAACACCTCGATGTAGCGGTAGTCGATTTGGCACAGCTGGAGAGACTGCAGTACAGCCCAGGTCTCGATTGAATCGAAACTTTTTCGTAGTCCACGAACGCTAAGAAGAGAGGCAGGCTATACTCTTTGGTCTTCGGTTTAACCTGCGGCAGCGTATGTATGTGGTCCACGGTGCTAAAGTCTTTTCGGATACCGGCTTGTTCGGGAGGCTGAAAATCGTCAAACCTGCGCGCGAGACGATTCGTAATGACTCTTGACAACAACCTATAGACATGGCTTGGCCTATAATATTTCAGCCAGGCACTGTCGCCCTTCTTGAAGAAGAATACCACCACACCCCTGTACCATGCCTGTGGGAGTTTTCCCCTCGAGTATGACGGAATTAAACAGCTTCTGAAGGGCCTTAAGTACCGGTTTTTCTCCCGCCTTCAGGAGTTCGGCCGTAATTCCGTCATCACCCGGTGCCTTGCTGTTTTAAGTCGTTTCAGAGCCATCCTAATTTCGTAAAAGCTGACATCCGGGATGTCTTCGGTATAGTGTCGGGTCAGTCTAGCTCAAGGGTCGTTTGCTAGATCTACAACGGGTTTACTGGTTGACGTGTACAACTGCCCATAGAAGCTCTCGATCTCCTTTAGAAGCTCTGGTTTGGTGGATAAGATCCTGCTACGTCGGTCTTCAGTTTCGTGAGCTGGCTCCGCCCAATAGCCAGATCTCTTGTAAATACCTTGGAGCCTTTGTTCCGCTCGATCTCGTCTTTAATACGCTCGGTATTAAAGCGGCGGAGGTCACTCTTCAAGGATTTAGAGATCCGTCTATTGAGCTGCCGGCATTTCCACGCCTCGTCTGAAGACTGCAGGATCATCTCACGCCGCTCCTTCATTTCGTTCACAGTTCACTAGCATCCTCCGCGAAGCATCCCGATACCTTCTCATTGTTATACTTAATTACAAAACAACAATTTCACTATAATAACAATTTTAATCGAATGTAATTGCCCGAAACAAAATTACTTAGGTAGGTACCTACTAGCCGCATAGAATCACAACAAGACTGACCTTCCAAGCTAGTGACTTAATTTCACTCGCATCTTACCCCCCGTACCCCTTTCTAACGTTACGTACAATTGCAATAGAATTTATCGCGTAAACATTTGTTTATTTACCGTTACTAGCTATAAACTCAAACTAATATGCAAAGAATATTAATGTTTGAATCTTTAACACAATTGTTAGAAAAAAATAATTATAGTAGGAGACAATGCAATACTTTAATTTTAATAACCTATTTATACTCAAACTTCCATTTTGTGGAATAAAACATTAGTAAAAAAAAAATGCATACTTTTCTACGCGAATAAACGTGTAAGAAGGCATTACCCAAATTCGAAAACAATCCCAAATCTTCCCAAACGTCTGTAGGTTTTAGCATGTTTATTCTTGTGTACTTGGCGACTCAAAAAGCATGTAAAAGAAGCTTATACTATTATTCCTGTATTTTTTGAATTAATTATTTCCCTAGAATAAAGAAATTAACTATTATAATAGGCGTGTTTTGAGTCTAAAATTCATAAAAAAAATTAAGTAGGTGCAGGATCGGCAAAAGAAATGAAAAATTAAAAAAAAAAAAAATCGTGTAAGAACTCTTGCACGTTTATTCGGTGGGGCCATCGACTGATGACATGACATTATTTACATTTGGATGGGATAAAAATAATGGATTATTCGCTAAATGTAAAATTTTATTGTGAAATTCCTTGCAACCATCAACACCACATGGCTTTGCTTTGCAAAACTTATAGCTGTGCTTGCCTTTGCGTAAACACTTCACACAAAGTTTGTTATCGCTAACCCAAGATACGCGATCGGTAATTTTCAACGCTGCAAACTCTGGGCAGGATTTCACGTTGTGATTGCTCGCAGAACAGTAGAGGCATGACAAAGGCAGTTTGGCGTTTGATGAGGATACTAAGTTTACAGTTGGATGGGCAGATGAATCGGCGGATGAGAACGTATCGGTATGATGTGTCTGTGAAATGCGATTCGGTCGTGGGTTCTGCGCTGATGGACTCCCGCCGGTTGCGATGCCTGTTGCCTGGGTTTGTCACTATAAGATGGAGAATTGAAGACTTCACAAAGGCCAAAGTTGGCTTGCTTGTCTGCCTCCACCTCAAGGAAACGAGCGAAGACTTCGATCTGCGGATGCCCTGAAACGCAGTGCTCCGCCGCGTAGTCGCACCACTTGTTTTGAAGAAGCGGGTTCATCTTTGAAACAAGAATATGAATGAGTTCTGGTGATTGTATGTACGGTGATTCACCTAATAAATTAACTATACTTAAACAGTATTTTACTTTACTGGCAAAAATAGCCAATGCGTTGGGTTCTCGCCCAACTTTAGGTAAACTTCTCACGAAAGCGAGTTTATTGAGAACAATTTGCTTAGGACGAGCAAAGCGTGACTCGAGCGACTGCATAATCAGCTCAGGTTTGGCGGAACATAATAGAAGAGAAAGAACTGAGTCTTTAGCCTCTCCACTCAAGGCTTTGCGTAGCCTGTCTATGTTCTCGCTAGCTGTATAATTATTCTTTGTGTCATCAAACGTCCGCTTGAACAAGAGCCAGTCAGTTATGTTGCCACTAAACTCGGTAAGCTTTATCTGACAACGGCTCTGATTTTGGTTCGGCTTTGGTAGTGAAGCAATTATAAATAATAATAAATAAAAATAAAAATAAAAATTGTTTATTTTCAGACAAATAAGTCCATAGAGAGGTTAATATTGGAAATCTTATAAACTATGTTAGTAGGTACCAAAAAATAAAATAAAATAACAAATGTGAATGGTTAGTATAACAGATATCTTACACACTATGTTAGTACCATAAAAATAACAATCACAATAGGAATAATTATATAATTCTTCACTTAACCTGCACCTGTCACATGCAGGTTAGTGAAGCGACGCATGACCGCCGAGTCCAATCTACCAGCTATCATTCTCAGGATACCGTTACGGCTCCCCCTCATACTGTGCACCACAGACATGGTTTTCCTACGCATAATTGCATAGAAATCATCTATGTGCGCATCTGCAAACATGCCTGAAGCACTACAGTACCGCGGAAGCCGCACCAGAGTCCTGAAAATGTTATATTGCACTCTGAGTGCATTATAGGTCCGCTGTTTGATACTGGCCCATAGACCACCTGTGTAGAAACTTTGACAGTACGCTTTAAATAACGTTAATTTAACGTCAACTGTACAACGAGCGAATCTATGAGCCAGCATATTTCCACGGACTGATAATGCCCTCCGCTCTCTTTCAATATCCTGGTCATCTGTTAATGTTTCTGTCACTATATGACCAAGGTACTTAAACTGAGCCACCTGTCTCAAATGAACTCCATTAAGGCACAGTGTAGGAACACTATTGGGTTTTTTGTTTTTACCAACAAAAACCATAAACTCGCTCTTGAGTTCATTGTACTTTAAACCATGTTGTTCAGCATAAGTCTCACAGCATTTCAAAAGTTTCCTGAGTCCACCGATTGAAGGGCTCAACAGCACCATATCATCTGCATAACTTATGTTATTAACACTTACATCATCTATGCGGCAACCGACATGCATGCTGCTCAGCCCTTCAATCAGCTGATTCACATACAAGTTGAACAACCTTGGGGATGTTAAACCCCCTTGTCTCACACCCGAGTCTAGTCTGTATTCGTCCGAATAAACATTTGCCCATTTTATTACATTTTTCTGATTACTGTACCAATATGAGAAAATGCCTATTATTTCTGGAGAGATACCTACTTCACCTAAC
Source organism: Xestia xanthographa (assembly GCA_905147715.2). NCBI lineage: Eukaryota > Metazoa > Arthropoda > Insecta > Lepidoptera > Noctuidae > Xestia > Xestia xanthographa. The sequence continues at coordinate 4,306,334 of LR990660.1, read as the reverse complement.
TTATTCCAGAGCCTGTCATAGGATACTAGATCAAACGCCTTAGACAGATCCAAGAAACATGCATATATTGGTGTTCTTCTTTTGAGGTAGTAGTCAACAGTATGTTTGAGCGTCAAAATGGCACTTTCTGTTGATAGACCTGGTCTAAAACCGAACTGCGCATCTTGTATATCTATACACTGGCCAAGGCGTTCGTCCAGCACCCTATCCAGAACTTTAGCTACAATTGTTGCTAGTGATATGGGTCTATAATTTGTTTTATCAGCTATATCTCCTGTATGGTTCTTAACTAGAGGTACTACTACAGTTTTAATTAATTCAGGTGGTAAGTATGAGTGTCTAATACATAAAGTGTACAGCATTGCCAGGAGTCTATTTATGTGAGTTCCTGCATACCTTAGGTGCTCCACACTCAGCCCATCATGGCCTGGTGACTTTCCCCGTTTCATATTGGCAATAGCTCTACCCACCTCCTTACTGGTAATTAATGTTGGTTGATTAATATTACAATAATCAATCTCTCGATTTTCAGATGTTTGCAAGGGTGACTTTACCTTAAAATGCTGGGCAAAGCTGTTGGCAATACTTTTTGGGTCACTACTACCGTCCACACAAGCAGGCAGGCCCACCTTGCTTCCCAGTTTTTTGGTGCTTAACCAAAATTTATTGAACTGTTTGGCAGAGTGCTGTGCTGCAATAATATCCATACGGATCTGTTCCTGATGTGTTTGACAAAATTTCAGCCTTGACTTAAATATTTTTCGACTTAAGCACATCTTTTCATAAATACGCCCCGTTTCAGGCTTACCATGCAGCACATACATTTGGTAGTCAATCCTAGCCTGCCTATGCGATTCAGCTACATGTTTATTCCACCCCTGTATGCATTTACCTTTCCCACTTTTGTGAACATCCTTGTTATGGCTATTTATTGAGGCCTCAGTAAGTACCTCTATAATATTATTATATAATTTATGTATTACATTTCTATGATTCAAAACATTACACATGTGATCAGCACATTCATTAAATTCAATAGGAAAATCTATAAGTCTCAAATTAGTATTACAATATTCATTATATTTATTTATTTCTTCATTATTCCTTATACCCCAAGATATATTGTTTTGATGTTGATGTACATTCATATTAATTTTATTTCTTATTAAACCTAAATTACATTCCACCTGCAAAGGATAATGGTCAGACCAGTATGTGTTATACAATACTTTGACATTTGTTACAGTATTCCATGCCGATTCACTCACCACACAATGATCTAACCATCTTTTGCATCCATGTGTATCACTGACATAAGTATGAGTATCACAGGACTCACCAAGTGTTTTTACATCTGCACAAACCCACCTTCTGTCAGCACAAAAATTAAACAGTTCATTGCAAAAAAGGGCTGAAGGATGAGAATTGTAGTCACCTAACATAAAGACTGTTTCAACGTCACTGTCTTCAATTATTGCATTTATTTCGCCCAGGCACTGTGTGAAACTAGGCAGGTTGTCGGGATGATCAGTGGGCATGTACACGCACACAATCACTATCTCACGTTGGTCAGTGGTTACTGCTTTGATTGCAGTGATACGATCACTTTTGCACTTTAACACAATCACGTCTTTGAACACATTTTTCCGCCACAAAAGCGCCACACCACCATGTGGTCTACCGCACAGCACACCGGACGATAAATCAACTGCTGATTTCCCTGTGTAGCTGAACTCCTCATCAATGCTTCCAAGAAATGCCAGATCATGTGGCATGAGCCACGTTTCTTGCAGCGCCACAACATCCGCCTCTCTGCATAGCAACTTAATACAGTTCACGCTTCGCTTCACATTTTTACAGTTGAAGGTAATAAATTTACAGCATTTATTTTGATCCATCTAGGCTACTTACTGGATTCAAAATGAGCACCCACTGGTGCATTCGTCAACTTTTCTGATCGCATCCTAAAGGATATAAACCGCCTGAACTTTATCCCATCCGGCCACAGCTCATTGTTTAGATATAATTCTAATTTATGTTTAGAAACATAAATTTTGAATGCATTGTATGGGCGATCCTTTTTCATGTTTATTTTTTCTATAGTAACTTTTTCACACGTCTTCTCCTGTATATAGTTACATATATCTGTCTCCGTTGTTTCCTTGTTGACATTTGATATAAACAATGGTGTTTTTATATCCGCCGCTTTGAACTTGCTTTCCGACTCCATAACGGCATTACCCGTTTTCCCAATGAAATGATTTCTTAGTCTTTTCCGCTGTTGCACCTGCCACTCCTCACTTGGCACATCATTTTGTTTCCATTCGCCTTCTTTGCTTACCATTTGTGCAAAACTTGTTTGTATCGGATCTTGATTGATTTCCACAGATGTATCTCGTTTATTATTCTCAGATAACTGCATGTTCGATAATGACGTTTGCAAAGATTGACGCGCTGCCGCGCTGTCACCTGTCACTGCTGTCAGTTCCATCAACTTGTCTGAGTGAACCACAGAGTGAACGAGCGAATCAGCATGTGTGATCTGTGTGTTGTTATCACTGTCGTTCAAGAAAGGGACGGGTAACGACAACTCTCGCGCGCTCTCGCTCTCGCCCACTCCGCCGACGCGTGCGCCTACGCTACCGTTGCCACTCAAATCACCCAATGTGCACGTACCTTCAATGTTTTTAACATTTATTGACGGTGATAATCCGATCGGCCCACTATTTAACAAATATGCACCTCTTTTTCGAATATTTACATTGTCCTCCTCTGAAGTATATGCGAAGTTCTTGGTTTTTAAAAACATTTTCATGTCTTTGATTTGCTCCACCGTAGCATAATTCTCTTTTATCTTGTTAATTTCGTTTTTGATACAAGTGATGTCCTTCAGCAAAGTTATAACATCGACATGGTCGATCGAAACGGGGGGCAACTTCTGCAGGTCGCGGGCAACAAAAATAGGGATAATGTCTGGATCCACTTCTTTGAAGACGTTTATTATGTCCTCCACATTTCTCCTTGTTTTGCCTTCCTTTCTTCGTATTATTTTACGTTGCTTGGAGGGTATGGATTCCAAGAGCAACATTTTCGCCACTTCAATTTCCTTTTCTCCGAACGCAGATTCACATATTTTAATAAGACTCTCATTGTCCATTACATCGTGCTTGTACTGAATATATGATAGTACTTCACAAATCACTACATTGCACCCACTACATTTTAACGTATTTAACGTCATTTTTGACACGAATCACACCCGACCGCAAGCGCTGTGCGAGCGAGACTGATGATTATAGCATTAGCTAGTTTTTCTATGTCACTTACCCGGGGTACGGTAACATTACAGTTTCGGATGTCATCGTTGATTTTTGGTGCTTCGGCATCACCCTTTATCGCGATCTATATTAAAAATAGGAACGCTATGGACTTCCAGGATCGATATCCTGAAGCCGCCAGATCTATAATCCGAGATCATTACATGGACGATTTCCTGGCCTCATGTGATTCTTTGGAAGACGCCATCCGTCTTGCTGGCGATGTCCTCCATGTACATTCTCAGTGCGGCTTCGAGATGCGATCTTGGGTGTCGAATGCTCCCGAGTCTCTTAAATTGATTCCTTCACATCTTCGAAAAGAGGATACGAGTAATGTCGACCTCAACTTGAGCGGAGCACAGTCAAAGCCTGATGTGCGCGTCTTGGGGATGCATTGGAATCCTCAAGATGACACTTTTAGTTTTAAGATTGCCGCCGACATACCTACCTGCAAAACTCACAAAGCGTCGGATTCTTAGAGATCTTATGCGCATTTATGATCCCTTGGGACTTTTGCAGCCTACTATTACCAAGGGCAAAATTTTATTCCAAAGAACTTGGCAGTTAGTAAATTCTTGGGATGTTCCACTCCCGAATTGCGAATATGAGCAGTGGGTGGAATGGTGCAATGACGTTAAGACGCTGAATGCTTTTAGCGTTCCTCGAGCTTATAAGCCTAGTTTTACGTTTGTTACACAAGAACTTCATATTTTTACAGATGCCAGTGAAGTAGCATACGCATGCGTCGCGTATCATCGATTTCTGTTTCCGGATGGTACCATTCACCTCGCTCTCATTGCCAGTAAATCTAGGGTAGCACCTCTAAAACCAGTAAACATACCGCGTTTAGAGCTACAGGCAGCTTTACTCGGTGTGAGACTAGCCCAAACGATATGTAGCGAACTCCGCAACCAACCGTCTCGTAGATTTTTTTGGTGCGACTCAAAAACCGTCCTTGCTTGGATTAGAAGCGACTCGCGCAAATACAAAGCGTTTGTCAGCCATCGACTTGGCGAAATATCAGAATTAACACAGGTGAACGAGTGGCGTTGGGTACCTACAGATTTAAATGTAGCTGACGACGCCACTCGTCTAAACACTGGTTCTGTAGAGCATGGTCCCACATTTCTAAAACACAGGGCAGACACCTGGCCGCAGGAAGTGGACCAAATTATTCCTCCAGAAGTAGAGCTAAGGTCAAAAAAAAGGACGGCCTATATTAATTTTATTTCCTTGTCGGCAGAACGGTTTTCCGATTGGCGGCGGCTACTTCGAGTAGCTGCACGCGTCTACCAATTCATCCGTCTATTGAGACGGAGAGACGCGCGGACGGCTGATGCTTTCTGCGGAGGGTTGCGTCCGCTACTCGCACGCGACGTCAAAACCGCTGAGATATATCTTCTCGGACAATCGCAACGAGATTCTTTCGGCGAAGAAATAGAATGCCTTCGTCAAGGCAAGAACATTTCCAGGAGGAGCCGTCTGTGTAAGCTTACACCGAGGTTTTGTGACGACGGCTTGCTCAGGGCGAGAGGACGAATCAGTTCTGTCACCGGAGTTACTTCAGATATAAAGGAACCAATAATATTGGACGGTCGACATCCTGCAGTAAAACTGTTAATCGCAAGATATCACGTATGGGCTCTGCATGGAAACAGTGAGACGGTGGTGAATGAGTTACGGCAGAAATATGCTATCCTTCATCTAAGGCCAACCGTACGCTTCATAGCCGCAAGCTGCCGAATCTGTCGCCTTAAAAAAGCGAAGGCCCATATTCCGCCTACCGGTGACCTTTCTATAGAAAGACTACAACACCACCATCCTCCATTCTCCTTCGTTGGACTCGACTACCTGGGACCTATAGATGTCGCCGTGAAGAGGTCTCGCGAAAAGCGATATGTGGCGCTCTTCACATGTCTTGTGATAAGAGCTATTCATTTAGAAGTGGTCGCAAGTTTGACTGCGGACAGTGCAATTATGGCGCTTCGAAGGTTTATTGCACGTCGAGGATGTCCCACCAAAATAATATCCGATAACGGGACAGCCTTCGTCGGAGCCAACAGGTTGCTGAAAGAAGCTTGGGACGCGCTTGATCACTCTCAATTACAAGAGTTTGCTGCATCCAACAATATAGAATGGCAATTTATCCCTCCTGAAGCACCATTTATGGGAGGAGCCTGGGAACGCCTAGTGAGGAGTGTGAAAGTCGGATTATCGGTTACACTCCGCGAAAAGGCGCCTAGAGATGAAATATTGCTGACACTTTTGGCAGAGATAGATCAAGTTATCAACTCTCGACCGCTAACGCACGTGCCGGTAGCACATGAAGACGAGCCAGCCCTGACTCCCAACCATTTCTTGTTGGGGATTCACTCCACACTACCATCGCCAGCATCCTCGGACGCGGACCTCAGCAGTAGACAAGGATGGCTGAAGGCCAATCGCCTTGCTGACCAATTCTGGTCACGTTGGCTAAGGGAATACTTGCCCAATCTCCTGCCTCGGGGCCTATCTTTGGAACACCACAACTTACAAATTGGTGATGTTGTCCTTATCGGTGATACAAATTTCCCCAGAGGGATCTGGCCTCGCGGTAGGGTTGTGCAAGTGTTCCCTGGTAGAGACGGGATAGTGCGAGTAGCGGATGTAAGGACTAGTGCAGGGGTCCTACGTCGTCCTGCACGTAAAGTAGTTAAACTGGATCTGTCACCATAGTTGCTTTGGTAAGACTTTAGGTTCTCACCAGGGGGCAGAGATGTTGGCGACAGATCTGGCAACCCCGTTGCTAGGTCTCGTTGTGTGGTAGTTGGCTAGCAACGGGGCGGTTTACCTATATTTTATTTTCTAAATATTGTGATTTAATATTAATTATACCCAATTGGGCCTCATCTATAAAGACTTTAATTTGGTGCCTAATACCATTTAAGCAGCCATATACTTAAAACACCGCCGCCAAAAACAATGATCAAATCTATTGATTCTCTGTTATTTTTTAGAAATTTCTATCTGCATTCATTTAAGAAAAGGAGCTCGTGGCTAAATAATAACAGCCGCTTGGATCAATCTTCAGGTTAAGCCGTGCTTGCCTAGTTTGGGTGTGGATGGGTGACCACCCATTACATAGCGAGTATCCTCCGTGCCTCGGAAAGAGCGTTAAGCCGTTGGCCCCGGCTGTCATTTGTAGATCTTTGACAGCCGTTATAGGTAGGAGGTGGCGGGACGCAGCACAGAATCATAACTGGAACGTCTGGCTGGCATTGGCCCTTGCGCTTTGCTTGGCTCGTCTTGGCCACACTTTTCATGAAAATGTTTTTGGTGGGATTTCATTTCCTTTTGTAAGTTGCTTGTGGCAAGTTTTGTTTTCTCCTTTTTCTTTTTTTGGGGTGTATTTCTTGCACATAGGACGCGCCTGTTTTATTAGATCTCTAGCTCATCAATTTTCAGACCTCTAGCTTCAAAATTGCGGACGTCTCATACAAACTTCCATCCCCTAGTTTTAAGGGGTTGGGGGATAAAAGTTACAAGTTTTATATATTTTTTTGTTTTTTGTGTACTAATAATAGCTTACTTAGCAAATTTTAGCTTTCTAGGACATTAGGAAATACCATAAGAAATTTGATGATCATCAGTCAGTGACGAAATCAAGGTTTTTTAGATAGTAATAAAATCTTAAGTATAAAAGCCGTGGCTATTGATAACGTATTCCGAGAATTTTGTTTACCTGGTATAATCCAAACCCAAGTTATAAGGGTTAAACAAAACGACGAAGCGCTTGAGAAAAGGTAGGTAGTGCCCTTGCGCTTCGCTTGGCTCGTCTTGGCGGGGGCACTACCTTGCCAGCAGATAAAAACGAGAAAACATAATTTGACTTAGGATCTACTATCTTATTTATTACCAAAATGTATTTTACAAAAAGCTGACCATTACCCCTTGGCCACGAGCTCTACGCTCAAGGTGACGCCGAATGTAAAACAAAAGAAAGAAATGGCTAACAGCATGCCACGTGTCTCCGCAACGCGACTCACGCCAAGGATTTAACTGACAGGCGTGGTTCTGAACGCAAGTTGTGTTGCCGAATCGCATCACCTGAAGTCGTACAAGAGACGCTAAAAACAATGGCCGGTCTTTTACTAAGTGTGTAACGGAAAGGGTGTCCGTGGGGGTAAATAGAAGAAAACCACGGACCCAGGTCAACATAAAAAATATATTTAATAAAATAAACGGGTGTGGGTAGGTCTATGGTCACAAGTTTCTCCAAGCCCGCCTGGGGGTTTGCACGGTACTCTCCTGGCTCAGCCCGGCGCACAGTGGATCGTCCCCATACAAGAGGTCGGACATAGAATGAAAAATTAAAAAAGTATTTAATTTAAAAAAAAAAAAATACAGTTACATTCCTCTATTGAAGAACAACAAAAAATGTTACTACGCTTTTTTTATTTGACCAGCACTTTAGGAGCTATTCGATGAAAACTGTTATTTTTGTATGGAAACGAACACAAAAATGTCTGTATCTCATGATTCCCTCCTTGTTTCGATTTGCGGTTTTCACTACTGTCTTTTACCTATTTTATGCCACGTTTTCTTCAAGGACACATGGTGCCCGCAGAGCGCCCCTTTCGAGATATTTTGCCTATAGTAACTATCTTTGTTATTGTATTACTGATGGAATGGAGGTACATTAAGTATACTTATTACTGAGAATTAGTCATCACTAAGTAGTTCCTTAAATAACAGGTGCATTTGTGAGTACTTTAATGACTTATTAACGCTTTTGTTGCAATATAACAAAAGCGTTAATGAGTCATTAAGTAACGACTACCAGTACTTGCTTAATCTAATTATTTATTATAATTACTAAGAATTACACATAAGAAGTTAAATGAAGAAAAGGTGCATTAGTGAGTTCTATATGTTTATTGAAAAAAAAATATCGGTAATGAGTTGTGACATCGCATTAACAATAACAAATCAAAAAGAAAAGAAATGTTTTATGATGTTGATGAATAAGAAAATACGTATTTATAATTTTTTTATTTATATAATATAACACTGTAAAATATATTTAAATCTTTAAATAAATTACACTTAAACCTATAATAATTTATAAATAAAAAATAAAACAATTACTAATAACTAAATTGTAAATATTGATTATAATAAAAAATAAATAAACTAATACTACCTTAAAGTTACTAACAATTATATTACTATAAGACTTAAACTATATTTTCTTCGTCTTCATCAATAACGACATCATGATCATTATTGTCGTCATCTTCTTCAATGTCACTACATTCCGAAACTCCTCCAACTATTGTATCTGTTGAAATGTCAATAAGCTCCAATTCACTCTGGTCATGTATGAGCAAATCGTCCAGTTCTCTAAATGAAGATTTTTTAACTCTATTGGGCATCCTCGGTCGTAGGCTCGTTAGAAGAGGATCGGAAGATAAAAGAAGATTATGAAGAATGTCTTCATTAGTGGCGATGCTACTGTGCTTTCGCGTATGAGTTTCTCTAAATTTACGAAAATCCTTGTTTCTTGCTTCAGATGCTTCCTCAGACAAAAAACCTATAGGCACTACTGATAGGTGTTCCACTATCTGCGATCCATGAATCAGCAATTTATGCAAACTTGATGGCATGTTATACCATGGATATAACTGTACGAAGAAATTTGCTGTTTCATCACAATATAACTTGAATTTTTGGATTTCAATTTTTTCGCCTGAGGAAATGCATTGCAAAATTACAGCGAGTCTTCTAATTAAATTGACGTCTAATTTTGTAATTTCCGCAGTCATTTCAGGGTTTGCAAAAAACCTTCTAGCAGTATTTCCAGTGTTTGTATTGCCACTACCCTGCTTTACAACATCCAGAAGTAAGCCTGTGTTTCTTCGGAAAGCAGCTTGAATAGCTTCTTTCTTATCTTTAACAATTCTTTTATTATCGTCACCTTTTGCTTGCCATGATTTTATGTCCATTCTGTAGGCAATGTGTAATAAACACTCCATAGACCGAATCCAAGCATGCAACGAACTAAATCCATGCTTGTATAAATCTTCGTTCACAGGTTTAGTTCTCACTTCTTCCAAATTATTCATCTCACTTGGGCGAGCTTTGCACAAATCACATACTGCTGCCGATGTTCCCGATATGATTGAATGTACCTTACCATCAATCATGGTTAACCACAGATTGTGCGTAACAGTAGCATTGCCGCAAGCAGTTGGGTTCAGTTCACGAATCTCGGTCTCAAATATATCCATTTCAGCCTTTACATTTGCTTCCGTTTCTTTCATAAACGTAAATGAAATCGGACGACAATATGTGGTTGACGATGGCCGATCATTCTGCCACATTGTGTTTCCACTAGAAGTCACTAACTTAAGAGGTACAAGACTTGCCATAAATACACTGGATAAATCTTGTTCACTTGTTGTTGTTCTTTGATGATAAATGCTTTGACTTGAAGCTCCATCAAAACCCCATTTACTGTGAAGCACAAGTTGTTCACCAGCATCAAAATTCGGTTCAAGTGAATCGATCAGCCTCCTAACTGTGAGATCAAGGAGGGCTTGGAGTCGTATCTTTGCTGAAGTATCAGTCACAGTTACGTCTTCTTTTGCCGGGTAACACTTAAGTTTTTCTTTCACTAACATGTAATAGCTTGGGTATTTCGCATGACCTTCTTTTAAACTAAAGTCCCTAAGTGTGATGTAACGCCACTTGGATAACTGCATGTGAACGTAAAGAGCAAGTGCTTTGTGAGTAGGAACTTCACTAAGCAAAGTATTCTGTTTAGTTTCCAGGACATTCAGAACGGTTGAGACATGTTCAGGATTTCCCAGCAAATGCTTCATGATTCTGGCCACATCATTTTTTCCGGCAGACTTAAGTGCACTTTCAACAGTATGTAAAAGCTCATCTGGACGACTGCAACTAGCCATATTTTCATCAACACGTCTTCTTTTCTGTCTACTGGATAAATCTTCAAAGCGTTTTCGAGGAGATTTAAATGTTGAAGTTGATGCATCTGATTTTGATGGACTGATTACCTCTTCTGTCTCATCTTTAGCTTCTTCAGTGTGAACAATATTTTCCTTAAAGCAATTTGGCCAAATGATATCGGAACTTAACCACTCTCTGTTCTTGTCCATGAACTTGTCGACTGTCCTTCTTGATTGCACCCATTTGGAGTAAACCCGATAGCAAAATCGTCGACACCAGTTCTTTAGATCCGACACATCATTTTCACTTAACTGGACGTTACTATTCGACTTCAATGTATTACATAAATTTTCATAGTCACGAAGATCATTATGATTACGAAGAGCAACATAAAGATCAAGATAAGTAGAAAACCCACGGAAAGCCATAATGACAACACTTGGTAGAGGTTGAAATTACAACTGAATAATATTTGCAAAACACACTAAAATATATAGGGCAGCAAGTTGCAACTAGTAATGAATTTGATAAGCTAATGATGACATATGAGCCAATCACAATGCAGAGCTTAAGGGCTGTTAACATGGTAATTACAATAACTAATTAGATTAAGCAAGTACTGTTAGTCGTTACTTAATGACTCATTAACGCTTTTGTTATATTGCAACAAAAGCGTTAATAAGTCATTAAAGTACTCACAAATGCACCTGTTATTTAAGGAACTACTTAGTGATGACTAATTCTCAGTAATAAGTATACTTAATATACCTCCATTCCATCAGTAATACAATAACAAAGATAGTTACTATAGGCAAAATATCTCGAAAGGGGCGCTCTGCGGGCACCATGTGTCCTTGAAGAAAACGTGGCATAAAATAGGTAAAAGACAGTAGTGAAAACCGCAAATCGAAACAAGGAGGGAATCATGAGATACAGACATTTTTGTGTTCGTTTCCATACAAAAATAACAGTTTTCATCGAATAGCTCCTAAAGTGCTGGTCAAATAAAAAAAACGTAGTAACATTTTTTGTTGTTCTTCAATAGAGGAATGCAACTGTATATATTTTTTTTTTAATTAAATACTTTTTTAATTTTTCATTCTATGTCCGACCTCTTGTATGGGGACGATCCACTGTGCGGCGTGACGATGACCGTAGCGGTGTGCCACGCTGCAGACGCCAGGTAGGGTGACGGACGGCAGATGATCGCGCCGACCCGTAGAATTTCGACGCGGCCACGCAGGTAAAGGGTACCCGCTGCGGAGCCCGCGGCGAATCGGATGCCGGTAAAAACGGTTGTCAGCCGAAATCCTGACTGTCAGCCGGAATCTTGAACCCTGGAAAATAACGTCCAGCGTGTCACGGAATGGCTAGCAGTCATCCCCGCTGATTGTGACACCAAGGCAAAAGCAAAGCGAGAAATACCCGTGCGCCAATGAAGGTGATGTGTGGTAGTCACAATCAGTACGGAGTTTACATGATGGTGGTGGTAAGCACGACATGATTTGCACATTATGAGTGTCATGAAAAATGTCAAACACACTCGGCTGAAGGCTACAAGATTATGCATATACATATTAAGCATTTGAATGTGCATAGCAAAAACGGTGATAGAAAGTGGCTCACATGTTGAGACCACGTAGCTAGTGATACACAAAATATGAGAACGTGAATTGCTGTTCAACACTTACCCAGTATGGGGTTTACGTAGACACAAAACGAAAAGAGTTAGGTTACTAACAAAAATTAAAGCTGCCTGCTTTAAGCCCGAATATTCTAGATCGCGAATACTTCTAGAAATTTAATTTCCGTTGAAAAAACGCGTCTAGTCACTGGGAGCAGAATATTTCCAAAAAAGGCTCGTCATCGCGAGTCCATGACATTTATACTGGCGTGTTTACGCATAGACAAGTCTTCACTCATTCGATCCGATACACGTAACGCGCGCACAGCACTGGTAAAAACAGCTAATTTTAGTCGTATAGTAACTGCACGGCCCAATGAGTCTGAGGTCTGAGTTCTGTGGCGTTTGTTTTGACATTTAACTTAATTAAAGTGTTGAATAGGTTATGTTTACAAAGTAACGGTAGAAACTATTTTGTGTTTCTACAACGTTACAATACCCCCCCGCTTGGTTAGGGTTTTTACCTCAGTAAAAATCCTTTACTCCTACTATACCTCGCATCTGATTTACGACCCCTTTTATTCGTCCACATTCATCCATCATATCACCAAATCGTATCCTAACATATTTAACAGACCACCTTAACATGAGGTGAGTCCGCTTCCTAACAAGTACGTGAGAGTATCATGTCCGTAGTTGACGTAATACTCGCGCAAAACAGACGTGCTAGCAGCTGCAACCGCTTACGAGCAAGTATGCAAAAGTTAAAGAAGTCTACTGGGTTACTAAATTTGAAAATGGATTAAGGCTTATTTAAAGAGTATCCAACCGCTCCTGCAAAGGCTTATTTAATGAGTTGCAACCGCTCAGATATATTTAATTGAACTGGATTAAGGCTTATTTAAGGAGTATCCACCCGCTCCTGCAAAGGCTTATTTAATGAGTTGCAACCGCTCAGATATATTATGAAGTTATAATTTACTTAAATTTATTTAAAAAAAAAAATGAACTACTTCTATGTAAGGACACCTATACTAACCTACCAATTATTCCAAGTCTTGAAAGTGCCAGGAACCTAAAATGTCATGACGGAGACATAAGTTTAATTGGATAAGCCATTCTGAAGATGTGACAAGATTTGTATGTTCTTTTTATCTAAAAAATATAAAAAAAAAAAAAGTTAACCGTTAAGTGTTGAGCAGCAATCAACAAGGAATGAATAGTGACAAGTACTCCGACTGTTACAAATCTAAACTAAAAATAACGTTTCGGTTGTTATCCTAATGAAATGATTAGTGATCTAAGTAAGAAACAACAAAAAAAAAACTGAAAATAATTTAATTATGAAAAGCAAAAAAATAAAAAACAGGTGCAACTAATGTGTACGCGTTCAGTAAGTAATGTACTTTTGAATACAAACAATAAGTTTTATGACAAGTTGTAAATACAATTAGTTCCATGACTGTACTCAAATTATGTGAGTAACAAATAAAATCATGAGACTGTTAATGATACTTAATGATTATTAAGAATAACTAATGTTGAGTTATCAATAACAAGATAATTCACAAGAACAAAAGTGATCAAAATCCCAAGTTAAAAAGTTAACAGTTAATAAAATTGTGTGACAAGTTAAAAGTTAATTGTCACTCCGTACAAAGTCAATGATACAAGTGAATAAGTAAAATCCTGTGATTGTACAAACAAAAGAAAACAACTATTAATCGTTATGAATCTAAATTGTTGTTAATGAAAAATTGTTTACTATTATATTACTATGGAATGGTCTCCTTGATATGTGTTATTACTATTATTTGGAGAAAGGAAAAAAAAAAAAAAAATTGTCACCTAACAAGCAAACTTGTTGGTACCTACTTTGTACTCAACAACCCGCATTAAATTGTTGGTGAACATATGACAAAGCTGTTATTGTCTTTTAATTTTTAGCCAGTAATTAATACCCGGCACCCAAACTCTTCAGCCGGCACACAGCAACGCTGATTACCGGAAGAATTAAGTTTGGTGGTAGTACTTCCCCGGGGCGAGCCGTTACTATTGGCCCTACTACTACGAAGAATGATAAAATAATTCGTTATTTCTTTTTCCTTCTACCTCCACTTATTTTCTCAAGAAAAAAAAACACTTAAATAACGTAGAATACTGTACCGTTACGTACACCTTAGTTGCTGGCAACCAAACAAAACGTTTTACACAGCAAAGACAACCACACAAAAAAAAAACACCAACATAAAAAAAAATACCCTCAAGAGAACTTGAAGAAAAGTGACCATAAAACCACGTTTTTGGGCGCCAATGTAACGGAAAGGGTGTCCGTGGGGGTAAATAGAAGAAAACCACGGACCCAGGTCAACATAAAAAATATATTTAATAAAATAAACGGGTGTGGGTAGGTCTATGGTCACAAGTTTCTCCAAGCCCGCCTGGGTGTTTGCACGGTACTCTCCTGGCTCAGCCCGGCGTAACGATGACCGTAGCGGTGTGCCACGCTGCAGACGCCAGGTAGGGTGACGGACGGCAGATGATCGCGCCGACCCGTAGAATTTCGACGCGGCCACGCAGGTAAAGGGTACCCGCTGCGGAGCCCGCGGCGAATTGGATGCCGGTAAAAACGGTTGTCAGCCGAAATCCTGACTGTCAGCCGGAATCTTGAACCCTGGAAAATAACGTCCAGCGTGTCACGGAATGGCTAGCAGTCATCCCCGCTGATTGTGACACCAAGGCAAAAGCAAAGCGAGAAATACCCGTGCGCCAATGAAGGTGATGTGTGGTAGTCACAATCAGTACGGAGTTTACATGATGGTGGTGGTAAGCACGACATGATTTGCACATTATGAGTGTCATGAAAAATGTCAAACACACTCGGCTGAAGGCTACAAGATTATGCATATACATATTAAGCATTTGAATGTGCATAGCAAAAACGGTGATAGAAAGTGGCTCACATGTTGAGACCACGTAGCTAGTGATACACAAAATATGAGAACGTGAATTGCTGTTCAACACTTACCCAGTATGGGGTTTACGTAGACACAAAACGAAAAGAGTTAGGTTACTAACAAAAATTAAAGCTGCCTACTTTAAGCCCGAATATTCTAGATCGCGAATACTTCTAGAAATTTAATTTCCGTTGAAAAAACGCGTCTATATAGTCACTGGGAGCAGAATATTTCCAAAAAAGGCTCGTCATCGCGAGTCCGTGACATTTATATTGGCGTGTTTACGCATAGACAAGTCTTCACTCATTCGATCCGATACACGTAACGCGCGCACAGCACTGGTAAAAACAGCTAATTTTAGTCGTATAGTAACTGCACGGCCCAATGAGTATGTATACTCTGTGGCGTTTGTTTTGACATTTAACTTAATTAAAGTGTTGAATAGGTTATGTTTACAAAGTAACGGTAGAAACTATTTTGTGTTTCTACAACGTTACAAGTGTAATAAAATATTATAATGATCAGGTTTGTTTTTTACTTTAATTAAAACTAGCGGACGTCCCGCGGTTTCACCCACGTAGTTCCCGTTCCCGTGGGAGTACGGGGATAAAATATAGCCTATGTTACTCAGGGTGACTGTAGCTTTCTAATGAAAAGATTAGATTTTTTTTTTTGAATTCGTTTCATTACTTCCGGAGATTACCCCCTACATACAAACTTACAAACTAATGTTTTCTCTTTATAATATAAGTATAGAAGATTGCAATTCTCAAATTTGTATCAAAGGGTTTGGGTTAATTAGGTCCTAAAGGGCCCACACAACCCATTCAATATTTGAATAAAATGCTATCACTCTAACAATAGTACCCAGTTATATTATGATAAGCTCTTACGATGTAATTGCGTTACACGTACAATGACAATGTCATTAATTTTGGTAATTTCAATTTCAACATCATTCATTGCTTCATTAACGTTGTTGGGCAGACTATATTTTCAGGATAATCATGTTATCATTATATTTATTTCTCTAAATAGGTTATAAAAGCACCTATGCATGTCATAATAAATTATGTTTAAAACTAGATTAGGTTGGCGGTTCTGGAGAAGTGACTGATTCACTACTGTCATCTTGGCTTTCGGAGTCCGCGTTTATTTCAGTCTGTATCGGGTCATCCGGTCGATCCAAAATAATTTCTCCTTGTCCTTCGACAGGCGCAAGGTGTCGATTCGAGACGGTGGTTTCTCTTCCATCTCTGAGTCTCACATAAGAGTAATCTGGATTCGCTTGAAGCAGCTCCACTTCTTCCACCACTGGCTGATACTTATTGGAACGGTCAAAACGGCGCATGAGAACTTGCCCCGAATTGGTTAGCAATGTTGGAATACTGTGTCCATTCATCGATCTTCGCGGATGTGTGAACATGCGCTCATGTGGCGTGCAGTTAGTAGCTGTGCATAAGAGCGATCTAATCGAGTGGAGAGCCACATTAAGTACATGCTCCCAATTTCCTATAGGCATGTTGTGCGAACGCAGAGAGAGCTGTACTGTTCTCCATAGCGTGGAATTCAATTTCTCGACTTGGCCGTTGCCTTGAGGATTGTAGGCCGTAGTTCTGCTTGTCGCGATGCCACGTGAATGTAGAAACCCTCTCACTTCTGACGACAAGAACGATGTCCCCCGATCTGAGTGGATGTACGACGGGAATCCAAATATCATAAAAATGCTATTTAGATGTTTTATTACTGTCTTGGCACTAATATCCGAACAGGGAAATGCGAAAGGAAATCTTGAGTACTCGTCTATTACCGTGAGGATGAAGCGGTTATTCGTTTTCGATGGAATAGGACCCTTGAAGTCAATGCTAAGGCGTTCCATGGGTGAGGTAGCCTTTATCAGCTTAGGAAGTGGGTCAGGATTCTTGAAATACCTTGGCTTGATCTCGGCACATATACGGCAGTTTGCAGTCATCGCCCTTACTTCGTCGACAGTATAGGGTAGGTTCTTTATCTTTAACCAGTGGTACATGCGAGTAACGCCAGGGTGACACATAGTTTCATGTAGAAATAGGAGTCTGCTTTTTCGAGATTCGATGGAGGCACAAACCCTGGAAAGGGTATCAGCAACATGGTTCTCTTTTCCAGGTCTGTACACAATATCATATCTGTATGGTGCAAGTTCTAGTCGCCATCTCTGGATCTTCTCATTTTTAATTTTACTTGTATGTTTTGCATCAAACATGAAGGAAACCGATCGTTGGTCCGTGATGAGCTTGAACGGTCTACCTATAAGAAAATGGCGCCATTTCTTTAGAGCTTCTACGATGGCATAGGCTTCTTTCTCAACCGCTGAGTGATTTCGCTCACTCTGATTGAGGGTTCTTGAGTAAAAGGCGACTGGCCTCGAATCCTGCGATAATGTAGCGGCGATAGAATGCTCGGAAGCGTCAGTCTCGACAGTAAAAGGTACCTTATCGTCTATGGCGTGTACTGATGACTTTGCTATAACAGATTTCAGGTCCTCGAAACATTTCACTGCATCTGAGCTTAAGGGAAAGCTTTTGGTATGCGCCATAAGATGGATT
The DNA here is from genome assembly GCA_905147715.2 of Xestia xanthographa. Taxonomy (NCBI): domain Eukaryota; kingdom Metazoa; phylum Arthropoda; class Insecta; order Lepidoptera; family Noctuidae; genus Xestia; species Xestia xanthographa. Next base: position 4,288,900 of record LR990660.1, on the reverse strand, counting down.
CTCTGTGAAAAACTAGGAATCCACTTCGAATAGTGTGCGAACATACCGAGAGTCCTTCGAAGAGAGGCTACGTCATTGGGTGGAGGCATATTTAGAAGAGGTTTTAGTCGCTCACTATCCGGCTTGATAACATGATTTTCAATTGTATAGCCAAGAATGTTTATAGTCGACTGTGTGAACTTGCTCTTTTCTTTGTTTAGGGTAAGGTTGTACTTCTCCGCAGCTTTGAGAAATAGTCTAAGATTTTTGTCGTGCTCTTCCTGTGTCTTTCCGCATACAGTAATATCATCAATGTAGGCAAAAGTACCGTTTAGGTTTTCGGTTCTGATGAGCCAGTCGACAGTTCTTTGAAAACTAGACACACCGTTGGTTACACCAAACGGAATTCTGCGAAACTGGTACAGGTTACCACATGCCTCAAAAGCTGTGAAGGTTTTTTCGTCAGGCAGGATGGGCACTTGGTGGTATGCGCTCTGTAAGTCTATAGCGCTAAAAATCATGTATTTAGCTACCTTTGTTATCATCTCTTCAATGTTGGGTAACGGGTAAGCATCTAGTTCTGTGTATTTGTTGATGGTTTGCGAGTAATCTATTACCATCCGCTTCTTGTGATTCGCATTTTTTGTGATTAATACCTGCGCTCGCCAAGGCGATAGACTTTCTTCTATGATTCCTTCTTTTAAAAGTTTCTCCACTTCTGCTTTTATAAAAGCATTACTCTCTATGCTGTGTTTCCTTGACTTCACAGCGATAGGTTTGCAGTCCGCCGCGACATTAGCAAATAAGGGTACAGCAGGGACAGATGCTGCAGCTACACTGCATACTTTTAACGTATCTTTAGGCCCACCAAATTTGAACTCTAGAGTCGAATGTGATTCTAAGACGTCATGGCCAATTATAACATCAGCACATAAGTTTTTCACAATCAAGAGATTGACGTTGTTATAGATGTTGTCTCCGATCCTAACATTCTGGAGAGTCGAGCCATTAACCTGTGACTTGTGAGATAAGGAAGCCATAGAAATAGTTTGGTCGCAACGTCTCTTCTTGAGTTGACAGAGATTGGCGAAGTTCTCATTGACGAAGCTCAGGGAGCTCCCGGTGTCAATCAAGGCTTCTGCTCGAACTCCCTTATTGAAAGCTGTCACCATTGCCTTGCGCAGTGAAGTCAGTGCCGCAGCAGATATTATAGAACTGCAGTGGCCGCAGTCGTCTGTTGCCGTTGTTGAAGCGGCTGTCGGAGTCCTGCTACGACAGACTTTTCCATAGTGGCCCTTTCTATTACACTTTTCGCATGTAGCATCTCGAGCAGGACAGTCCCTGCGAGGGTGTCTAGCTGATGCTCCACAAAAAAAGCATTTTCGTTTGGGTACAGCAGCGGTAGTAGCAGCAGAAGTGTTAGAATCTCCGTTCCCAACATTATCAACATTTGAAACCGAATAGACTTCTGCCATGGTGAAATGTTGGCTGTTCCGCTCTGCCATCTCCATCGATTGGGCTTTATTGTAAGATTTTTCTAATGTAAGAGTCAGATTCTCGAGAAGGCGCTCACGGATTTTGTTTGATGAAATGCCCGCTATGAAAGCACCTCGGATGCTGTCGTTCTTATTCGTTTCAGCGTCGACAGCGGTAAACTCGCAGTCCTTGGCTAGTTGTTTTAAGGCCTGGAGGTACACATCAATCGATTCGTCCACTTGCTGGCGTCTTGTTGTGAGCAAATGTCGAGCATGAATGACATTCTTTGCTTTCACGTAGAGTTTGTCCAGCGCGGCCAACATTGTGTTATAAGTTGTGCACTCACTTACAGTTGCGTACACCCTCGGAGTGATATGGTTTATGAGGAGTTGTAGCTTGGTTGAGTTCCACATAGCTTCCTTCTGAGCTGCGGCATCTGGTGAATCTGTAGCACTTGGACCATATTGTTGTGCCGTTAAGAAGTTTTCAAATGTCATCTTCCAGTGCCGCCATTCCTTTGAACTGAAGTTTGATGTCGAGTCGGCATCAAACCTTTCCGGTCTTAGGTACTTGTCCATATTTATGTTTATTAAATTGAAATAGATATAGCATGAACCTCGTATTTATAGGCTTTAATAAACATAAAACCAAAGCGTTATTTTACAGAAGTAATGGTTTTAGATAATACGCTGACGTGACACTGTTGATCTGACAGAAATGTCAAAGGCAAGACACCTCTATGTTTGCAGACCACAGAGATTGCATTCGATGCAATGAGAATATCATCTCAACTTCCTAACCAGTTGCAGCTGAATACCAGTATTTTATTATGGAGCAACTGCCTATGTGACCTCCACAACCCACTTAGTACTGGATAATACGATACCACTTGGTAAGACTGGTTGACAGTCTTTTCGGGCCACTGACTACCAGTAACGACTGTTATAGATCTACCATTGACAGCCGGGAACAACTGCTTAACGTGCTTTCCGAGACACGGAGAAAACTGGGTATGTAATGGGTGGACACTCATTCACAGACCAACCTAGGCAATAAAGATCGACCCGAGCTTCTATTATTTTTAACTAACTAGCTCCTCTCTGTTTCCTATTCCACTACTTTCAAAGTACACCTCCAGACATAATCTTGGCCAGATCACATGCGGACTATTAAAATTTGTGTCTGAGATGGTCTTTTGAGAAAAAATCCACACAGATTTGAGTGGACCTTGTAACAAATCTACTTGATCCTATTAAAATAAAGGAATAAGCAGACTTGTTCAATTAAATTTTAATGAGGGAAAAGATATAAAATACAGCTAGTTATATAAAACACCTACCTAGCACGCACTCTCAATAGTTTTATAGTTCAAGCACTTAGTTGGATAAGAATGAGTTCACCACTGTAGGAACGTGAACAGGCGTCAGGGTAGCAGGTCAATACAAGAGAGACGTCGAGGATCACCTTCAGGAAACCTCAGCTGGAAGGGCGTCGTGCAGACCTTAGAGTCCAACAGGTCAGCTCTGTAGTAGGGCAGCGTAGATTTCAGGGCCAGAATAGCTCAGCGTCAGGATATCTTTGCGAGACAAGTGGAAAGTCAGGCACGTAGCTAGCTTCCGAAGATCGGGAGTAATGGTCCCAGGTGGATCTTTAGCTGGATCCCCTGGGTAGTTTTTGTATCTGACAGCGAAAACCAAGCGGTTATCTGATGCTCATCTAATCAGATCCAAGAGTAGACTTCTTCAGCCGCCCGTCAGCTCGTTTCTCCAAAGTAGTCTTCCTTTTTCAAACACTAGTTTTCTTAGTGTGGCCATCATCTCATCTGACAAGTGTCGTTGGCCAAGACATATCCATGAGTGCGTAAATAATTTTATAGATATAATTTAAAATTAAGTTATTTAGTAAACAATCGTAATAATTTATAAAATACATTGGCTAAGCATATTGATAAAAATAATTTAAATTAAACAAACCAAAGAGAGAAATCATAGAGCCAGACCATAGACTGAGCAGAACGAGAATTAAAAAAGTAATTGACAGTTTGACAATTTGACGCTTGACGTAAGTGTCACAACATGAAAATTATTATTTTATTTCAGCTATTTCCAAGTTAAAGTATTTAAATCGATTTGCTGAGTGTAGATACATAAACAAATAAAAAGCATGATAAATTACTATTTATCATGCTTTTGAATGGTGAATATGAAGTGTAAGTATAGCATAATACTATAAACCTGCCCAATCAGTGCACATATTTCGCAGTAAGGATGGACCATAGAGATAGAAAGAAATATGGAGGGGCCCCGATATTCTATACCTACATTTGCATAGACAAATGTGAGTGAAATACGAAACAGAATGTGAAATATCGTTTTGCTTCATTCTATTTAATGTGGTAATCGTATTTGATAAAAGAGACAACAATATTTCAGCTGTTGCTCATAACGACAACATTTTGTTGTGACGTAGTAACAGTTGTAGGTAAGTGCCGTATCTGCCATATTATGCGACGAGTTTTGTGGTAGTTCTGCTGTCAAATGAGTGTTTACTTTTGCAATTATTAAGATTTGAGAGAAAATTACGAAGAGTTTATCTATAAAATTTGCACGTATATGGTGGAAAACAGCTATTCAACATGCCTGCGTGTTGTGTTATGATGTGTTGTGCAAGAAAGAAGGAAAATCAACCTCAATTGTCTTTGCACAGGTTAGTAGCCGGTTTTCATGAATTATTACACATAATAATACACTTTTGACGAAAAAAATGCTAAGGGATCGTGAATTTATGGCTGTAGTGTTCATATTTGGGCTTATTTTCGTCCAACAGACCTTTTTTTAATTTCATAATTTCATTCGTTTGTTTACAATAATATGTCATGGTGGAATAGTGTGGTACCGTTGCGGTAATATTTTCCGATACTAGTTCCTTCGCTGTGCTGGTACGATATCGGTATAGTACATACGTGTGCTAATCGGCTCGAAAAATGATTATTATTGTTCGCACGCAAATTAGGTACGCGTTATGACTGACGAATTTGACGTGGAGTTACGGACACCAGCCCGTTTACACAATACAAAACAAATATTGCATAACGAAATTCCTATTTTTTTCAGGCATCCATCAAAAAACAACATCAAGAGTCATCTGTTTTCTGTGAGACGAGCAACGTTAAAAAATCTGATGTTTCTTGTACATCTACTGTAATGCCTCCATTGCAGTTACCCCATCTAATTGTGGAAACAATGCACAAAGAGGTATGTATCCATCTACTTGAAGTGGACCGTTTTACGATTCGCTGGTCTTCTTGCAAAGTGTGCGTGTTTGCCTAGGTTGGACTGCGGATGGGTGACCACCCATTACATACCGAGTTTCCTCCGTGCCTCGGAAAGCAGTTTTTGAACAAACTAATATTGTTTAGAAATGAATAGGTAGTAAGATTTTGGTGGCACGCGAGGATTAAAAAAATACAATAAAATTAATACATTTATTGTACGGTTTACAATTGAATCTTAGAATCGACTGGTTATAATTAATTCATACTTTAAGACGGACACTCGCAGGCGCCGTCTTATCATAGAGACAAGTCATAACATCCCTTTGCTGTGTCAGCGTCTAGAGACGCACGGAGACAACATCGCGTGGGCGAACAGCGGGAATAGGGTGTATAACTCCTCCCTCCATAAGTTCGAAGTTATCAGAGGGTGCATTTTCCGTCTGATGACTTCGATTGATACGAAATCTATATAATAAAAAGGTAAATATGCTTATTACTATGATTACATATAGGAGTATAGTTCCTAAGCCAATGTTTCTCGTATTCACTATTCCTTCATTTCCACTAACACTGCTCACTATCTCACTATCACTTTTCTTCAGGACGTACGAAAGTAAACGAAGATTGTTCAGCTCAGTTCCATCCAGGTTGACGGGTTTTCTCTCTTGTAGTAGCGGTGCTAACATTGGTATTTCAGGAAATTGAATTATCGGTAGTTTAGGAAATGTTATCTTTTTACCCATTAGCTGGTGTTTCTTTAGGCATATCTCCTTAATTCGCACCTCACAGTCATCATCCATAGTAATTATGTATGGTCCTGTAATACTATGACGAGTTATTTCATTTTCACAGTATTTCGTGAGTAATTCGGTGGTTTTAGTGAAGAGAAGCCATCGGTTTGGTTGTATGGGCTCTATTAATATCTCATTAATTTCGACTGGAATTAGGTGACAAGAGGTGGTATTAGCCTTGAATTTCATCAGGTCGGCGACGCAACTATCTTCCACAGGTAGGTGTCTATCTCCTTCATAGCACAAAAAGCGAGCTTCATCGATTTCAGCACATGGCTGGGAGAGCGATTTGGTTTTCAACCCTTTCACTAACAGGTAGGGGTATTTAGGCAGTATAAGGTGCGTTTGGTTTAGGGAATTAATAACAGGTAAGGGAAGGACTTTATAGTAAGTATATGTTTCATCTCGTACCAATGGAACGTTCATAATAAATGTTATCTGATTTTCTTTTAAATATGTTTTCAACTCTATGCTTTGTTCAATCTTAACTAGGTTTTCAGGGTTTACTGGATATACAAGTTTATCAGACTTTTCTATAATCATTAGCAATTTTAACAATTCATCGCTATCTAAAATTGACTGATGTAATATTTTTAATTTACTAAAAGCTACCGCAGTTTCAATCTCATCCAGTTTTATGTAGAGCATTTGGAAATTGTGTAAAAGTGAATTATATACATTAATTAAGTCGTTGTCAATTCGTTGCATTCTCGTTTCATTTAAAGATTGCTTTATTTCCCAAATGGCTTCATCAAACTGTATGAAATTATTATCGGTAGTGTTTGTAAGGTTCACGAGGGCATCCACCATTTCGGCAACCAGAGTAACTTTCTTTAAAACAACATTATGACTACTTTTTATTTCCGTAATCAGCTTATCATACTTAATCGCGTCTTCATTATCCAAATTCCCGGTAACAAATTTAATCAATGAACCAATAGGATTTAGCAAGCCTCTTTTCATTCTTTCTGAAGGAACGAGCTGGTGGAATTTTTCGGTAGTTAAATTCTTAATGTTTTCTACTTGTGTTTTTGCATTCATGAAGTCTGATCTCAAATCCCTTTCGTTAACACTATTCTGAACCCGCATTTCCAACTCAGTATATCGATTTGAATTAAACTCTAAATCATCATATAGTAAACTTAAATCTAAAACCTTAATTATAGTCCACTTATCGTAGGTAACAATCGCCTGTCCCTCCTTGATAGGTAGTACTCCAGGGTTGTTAAGAATCTGCTGCAGCTGAAGGCCCTGGGTCCTGAGAACTTGGACCAGCAGAAGGACGAACCTGTGAAGGGCGTTTGATGTCTTTAACATGTACTTTCGATTTACGGTTTCGGACTATTACTGGTGCTACATTTCTAACAACATCTCCGGAGATGCGCGCTTTCTCATAACGCGGTTTATCTTTGCTCCTCCTAGTATTCACGCCTTTTATAAATACTACGTCCTCGTCTTGTATATTAAAGTCTTGTTCTCCTCCGCGTTTCTCTCTACTAGCTTCCTTTTTAGCTACGATTTTATCTGTTAGGTACTTATAAAGATACTTCGTTCGCTTAACATGCTCGCTCACTAATTGTTGTGTGTAGTGTTTATCGAAATTAACGTTAAATGTACTGGAAGCCTCCGTATGACCGAAGAGTACCTCAAATGGCGTGAGGCCTGTGGTGGAATGTATAGTGTTATTATATGACATCACCGCATATGTCATGACGGACGCCGCGTCTGTCATTTTGTGTTCATATTCCGCCAAACGGTAGATTTCTAGAATAGTGGAGTGGAACCTTTCTATGAGTCCCATTGAGTTTGGGTTATGTGGCGTACCTATGTGTAGGTCGATCTTATAAAAGGTCATCGTATCTCTCATTAAAGCGTTATTAAATTCCGTACCAGGGTCTGAACTAATTTTTCCGGGAACACCATAGAATGAAAAATATCTAATAAGGGCTCTAATAACTTCAGGTGTCGAACGGTTTGCAATCTCTATTGCTTGCCCTACTTTGCTAAACGCATCTATGATAGTGAGGAAGTATGTGCCCTTTATAGTAAATAAATCGATAAAAAGTTCTTGTAAGGGTTTCGTTTGAGTCTGTGTTAACTGTAATACTGGTTTTAGTGGGTTTCGGTCGTATTTCATTTGTTTACACGCCTCACATGCGTTAATCAGTGTCGCTACGGTAAGATCCATATTAGTCCAAAAATAGGTGCGTCTTAAGTGTACCAAAGTTTCCTTAATACCCCGATGGCAAGTTTTGCCATGGTGGTATTTTAGGACTATGTCCCGTTGTTCGTTTTCGTCCTCTACATAAATTACTCTCATAGTGCATTCAAAAAACTTCACAGTACCCTTCTTAAAAAGCGTTATAATAGCTTCCGTAAAATCTTTACGATGGATTTCGTCCTCAAAATAAATGAAATGTTTTACTTTTGGTCTGGTATATTCTATTAAAAATTGTTTTATTAGGTCCGGTCTCCCAACAGGTAAATGGACTTCCAAAACTCTCTGTTTGTGCCTCGAAAGGTCCTTAACAGCGGTTTCGTTTCGGTTCCATGTGTGGATAAGAATTTGGTTAGGCTTAGAATCTATTGCCTCGCTCAGAATGGGAATGCCGTCTGTTTCCGTGTCTAGCGCTGAGTGAGCAGTTTCAGTACTACTGCTCGTTGGTCTTTCCGAAGCTGTGATGGTACTGCTAGTTGGGCTTTGTACTGAAAATGGGGATCGAGGTCTATTTTTGCCTATTGAGGGGATGCTCAAGGTTGCTTCTGAATCCGAAGAAATCAGGATCGGACTAGCGCTACGTCCCCGTGAGGCTTCCCTGTTATGTTGCCTACCTAATCTTTCAATGTCACCGGTTAACTCTTGAATATAGTCTTGTAACCGCTCATTGTTATCTACATTAGCTTTCATGGATTCGTTCCCATCGTTATCGAGGGCGTTAAGTTTAATACGCGACAGCGCATCGGCGTTGCTATTTTGCGACCCCTTTCGATACAATATATCATAGTCAAACTCTCCCAAACGTAGTTTCCACCTGGTGAGTTTACTATTTGGCTCCTTGATAGAATTGAGCCAGGCTAGTGGTCGATGGTCGGTGTAAATGGTAAACTTCCTACCATACAGGTATGGGCGGAAGTGTTTGGTTGCCCATACGATTGCCAATAACTCTTTTTCGATAGTACTGTACCGAGTTTCAGGATCGTTTAAAGTCCTGCTAGCATATGCAATCGGCTTGTCACTACCAATGGGTCCCTGGGAAAGGACAGCGCCTAATGCGTAGTTTGACGCATCTGTAGTTAGCACGAAAGGCTTTGTGAAATCAGGGAACTGTAATAGGGGGGCGTTGACTAATAGTTCTTTACATTTTTGAAAGGCCGCTACATATTGGTCTGTTATTTCCACTTTATTTCGTTTCTTTAAACAAAATGTCAAGGGCTGCGTAATCTTAGAAAAATCCCGTATAAACTTCCTATAATACCCTATCAAACCAAGAAAGCTCTTAATTTCAGTTGGTGTTTTCGGTAGAGGGAACTCTAGTACCGCTCGAATTTTATCGTCGTTTGGCTTAAGGCCATTTTTTGTTATTCCGTGTCCTAAGTAAAGAACTTCTCGTCTAAAAAATTCGCATTTGTCTAAGGTGACCTTAAAATTGGTTTCCCTTAGTCGATCGAATATTTTTCGTAATTTTTCCACGTGTTCTTGAAGGCTAGAAGAGTACACGATGATATCATCAAGATATACTAAGCAATGTATACCTTGAAGACCTCTGAGCACATTGTCCATAGCCCTCTGAAAGGTAGCCGGGGCTGTCTTAAGGCCAAATGGCATCCTAGTGAATTCATAATGCCCTGACTGGGTGGTAAAAGCGGTTTTGTGTTGGTCAGCTTTATTTACCTCTACCTGGTGATATCCGCTTGCCAAATCAAGCGTAGTGAAGTAGACTGACTTTCCTAGCTTATCAAACAGATCCGTTATGTTGGGCAAAGGGTATTTGTCATCTATTGTTATTTCGTTGAGCCGTCGATAATCAATCACCATCCTAAACTTATTTTCGCCAGAGGCATCTGCCTTTTTGGGCACTAAATGTACTGGGGCACTCCATGGGGAGTGTGATTCTTGGATGACGTTGTCTTTGAGAAGTTTATCTACTTGTCGCTGTATTTCTTCGTTTTGAGTAGGAGGGTGTCGGTAAGGCCTAACATAGATCGGGTCTTCGTGTTTCGTTCTGATGCTGTGTTTTACATGGTTTGTAAAGGAGAGTGGTATATCTTCGCAGTAAAATATATCCCTGTACTCGTAACAAAGTTGTTCTATACATTCTCGTTCCTCTCGATTCGTGTGGTCTAGACGTAATTTCGATAAATTTTGTTTAAGTAAATTATCTATGTCAAAATTGTCAGAGGTGTTGTTAACCTCACATTCATCGCAATTGTATTCCTGAACTTGTAATGGTTTTGAAAAAGTCAAAGTTACCTTTTCTTGAGAAGCATTTTGTATGATTGTATGCGCAAATGAATTGGCGCACCTAACTATTGCTGTAGGCATTCGCACGTCCTTTCCAAACTCGATAAAATCTATTATTCCGTCACCATTTTGCAAATCTGTCGGTACTTTCACACGAGTTTCGGATCGGGGTTCTAGACTTATTTCATATGGGGGATTGTAGATTATGGGTATATCTGTGTCACACGTTCGCAACACTTGATTTTTCATATCTATTGTCGCATCAAGTTGTTTTAATAGATCTGATCCTATTAGGCCGTCGTATCGGCTATCTACATTATAGACGTAGAACTTATGTTTGGATGTACTTTTGAATGTTTTCAAAAGGGGAATGTGTATGACTTCGTCATGTCTACTCCGCGCGTGAGTGCTTATGACCTCAAATGGTTCATAGTATTTATAATCAGAAAAAAATTGAGAAGCCTTTGCTGGACTTATAAAAGACCTAGTACTGCCAGTATCAATCATAAAACGTGATCCTATTTCTGGGATTTCTATGTGTGGTAGCTTCAATATACCATCACAATTTAATTGAACTACTTCGGGTGGTCTGTCTTCGAGGCTGGTTCGGGAAAATTTTTATTTTCCAAATTTTCCGGGTAAGCGATAGCTAATTCAGGTGACTTTACGAAATAATTATCAACGTTCTCAGTATTCTCTACATATTCAATGTATGGGTAATTTTCATCGTAACAGGCTTGGTCGTTATAGCCGTCGAAAGCATCTAACTCATTACTATAGAACACGTTATCCATATCCCGTGGATTAGATAACATGTTTTGTCTCACGGGGGCTGCTGTACGCATAGATACATCAGTATTATTTTGTGGTTTCTGGACTTGTGGTTGTGGCGGAATGCCAAACCCGGACTGATTTGGTTGGTTCATTGTGAACCCAGGTGACGGTCTATTAAAGTTTTGAGGGGGCCGAAATCCTTGCTGCTGGTAAGGGTTACCACCGAATCTGAAACCTTGTTGATAAGGGTTACCTAACCTGAACCCTCCTTGTGGATTTTGTGGTACCCCAAATTTAAGGCCTTGCTGTGGCGTTTGGTTCTGGTTACCAAACCTAAAGCCAGAGACAGGGTATGGCTGAGTGAATTTATTTTGAGGATAAAAATTAGGTTTGAACCCTACATTCTGTGGAACCCCAAATTTAAAATTGTGTGCAGGGTTCGTGTTCTGGACAAAAACAGGCTTAAAACCTTGAGGCCCTTGAAAGGGTGACAGCTGTTTAATATTTTGTTGCTGCTGTGGTGGGTTTGATTTCTTATTTTTGGCATTATATTGAAATAAGAAATTCACTTCTTCTGTTACAATAGTCAGAGCCTGCTCCAAGTTTGTGCAGCCTTTGAGACGTGCAATACGTATCATGTCCTCAGGTAGGTTATACAAGAAAACATTAAGAGACGCTTCATCATAGATAATCATCTTGGCTCGTTTTAAGTTAACATCGGCAAGTCTATTAACCTTTGACATAAGGGTGCTTCGAACTTGTTGCACCCTGTTACAAAAATCTGAGTATGATTCTCCTTGTTTAATTTTTAAAGTGTCTAACTCAATCGCAACGCACTCTTCCGAGCGCGGGTCACCGAAATGTTGGATGAACAACTCTTTTACACTTAGCCAGGTATCTACGTCTTCTCTTTCACTGAGTAGAGCCGCAGCTCTCCCAGCGATCCTACTCGTAATCGCATGAAACACATATAAATCTTGGGCCGGGTTTTCCTGGCCTCTAAAACGCGCAATGACATATTCACACTTACTTATAAATAGGTTAAGCAATTTTTCCTCCCCTTCAAACTTGGGGATGATACACAAAATATCTCTTGGAATGATTTGGATTTCCGCCATATTGTTTTCACAAAATTAGAGCAATAAAATTATTAATAAACGAAAATCAGTTAACACTACTGCTATTCTAGCGATTTGGTCCAGAATAACGTTATATACTTAATACAGCCCAAAGGAATAGATTGGGAAGAGACGGAAAGTGAAAAAGTTTACTCACACGCCGCTCTGCTCCATATCCTCCAAGGTTAGCTGCTATGAAGATCCTCGACGAGCCGCCGTGTCCACTCACTTATTTATTTGGTCCGAGGATACCCGTGTCCTGAATCCGAAACCGCACCACGACCGATTTCGTGCCGAAAGCAACAGCCTGCGAATAGGATCTGTACGAGTATCCTACCGGCTGCGCCAGTAAGATTTTGGTGGCACGCGAGGATTAAAAAAATACAATAAAATTAATACATTTATTGTACCGTTTACAATTGAATCTTAGAATCGACTGGTTATAATTAATTCATACTTTAAGACGGACACTCGCAGGCGCCGTCTTATCATAGAGACAAGTCATAACATCCCTTTGCTGTGTCAGCGTCTAGAGACGCACGGAGACAACATCGCGTGGGCGAACAGCGGGAATAGGGTGTATAACTAGGTAGTTTGTTTTATTTTGATATACCTACATAATATTGTTGTTTTCATACCAAATGTTTATTGAATAAATAAAACACATGTTGATTTTTACCGAAGTTTTATTTAATGAATAACTAAAAACGAGGTGCGATACTCAATTAATGTTTGTGTTTTCATATTTAAAAAATAATCTGCATAGTATCAGAATTAAAGCTGGTATGTTGATTTTTGACATACCTACGTGTATTGGTATGTTTGTAAAATATAACAAGAAATGCAATTTACAAAGACCAATAACTATTTTCGTACCCACCAAATTAGTATCCTTCGAATTGGCCAGGAAATGAAATTACTGTATCTGGCAAACCTAGTCCGAATACCTACTAGAAGCTACAGACCAGATATAAAATAAGCGAAAGCGCAAAAGTGATGCGACTAAAATTGTTTATAAATTCTGTGCAGAAAAAACACTACATTAAATAATGGTCAGATATCAGAAGAGCATTAAACTTACTCATTTTTTTGTTACAACAGACTGTAAGAATCTATGCTATAATAATAAAGAGGAAAGATTTGATTTTTTGTTTGTGTGTTTGTTACGATTTAACTCAAGAACTACTGTTAAAAATTATTTTACCATTAGAAAGCTACATCTTTACCGAGTAACATAGGATATAAATTATATTAATGTCATGCAAATTAGCCTAGCTATCACAATTTTCGCGGGCGAAGTGCTTAGTAAATTATAAATATGATTCAAACGTGATATCTAGTAAGACTCGTAAAACTATTATGTAGTATTAGTATCGATACTTGTTATAGTAACACTATATTCCCTAATTGGTACATCCCTATCATTGGCAGCCATTTTATGAGAAGTTTTGTGGCACCTTTTTTTTGTAGGTATTTCCAGTCCATCTACTTCTCAAGTCAATGGGATGGACATACATCTGACGGAAGATGCGTTGTGAGTCGGTCGTGTAACGCCAGATAGTCAAATAGGTAGTAAAACATCCAACCTTCCTTACACATAATAACTATTCCGCCAGTCTGTGTAATTACCTGCCGGTTTTTCTGTTCTGTAATCATTATAATCTGGATCTATTCTGAGTTCGAGTGAATCGGTTTCTTCTAGGCAAGTGGGCTCCACCCTTGGACACATCATCGCTTCACGTCAAGCGTGTTGTGGCCAAACGCAAGCCTATTAAGTATAAGAAAAAATTTAACTAATGCTGCGTTAGTACGTCGATCGCTCTCATGACGATACGCCCGATATATCTTTCATTAGATGGGCGTCCACCCTATTGTGTAGCTGGCAAGTTTCAAAATCGTTCGGATTGTGATTGATAGTGTGTTTCGTACTTGAGGTGATGGGTACATACACAATCTGTGTGATCTATTTTAAACTAAACAATTTTATAATTATGATCATATAAATTACATTTTGTTATTGAATCTGAAGTACTTATTTCCTCTCAATTTTGTCGCCGGTAAATGAGCGTGACAAAAGACTAGATTTAGTTTATACGAGTAATTATGTATGAACATTGATAGACATAAGTATATCCAATATAATACTTTTGAATACCTATCCATAAATACCCCACACATATGGGTTTGATGAAAAAAATATTGAATTTCAGTTCTAATGTACATACATCAACATTTACATTCCATCCTCCATTAACCTGTCATTTTAAATAAAAATAAGAAAGAAATACATTAAACAATTGAAAAAAATACACTCATGTAGGATGTCACAGAACTATAATTTCTGTCAAAACAATTGGTCAAGTAGGAAAGGCTCCAAATTCAAATTATAATTTAACACTAGACTTTGTATGGAGAATGGAATGTAAATGCTGATGTATGTACTAGGTTAGACTCTAACATATACCATCTATAGAGTGGCTACAAAAAGGTTGCCCAAAGCCTCGTCGGTAGCTTCATAGTAGCGTAGCTCGTAGCAAGCGTAGCTCGTAGCAAGCGTAGCTCGTAGCAAGCGTAGCTCGTAGCAAGCGTAGCTCGTAGCAAGCGTAGCTCGTAGTAAGCGTAGCTCGTAGCAAGCGTAGCTCGTAGCAAGCGTAGCTCGTAGCAAGCTTAGCTCGTAGCAAGCGTAGCTCGTAGCAAGCGTAGCTCGTAGCAAGCGTAGCTCGTAGCAAGCGTAGCTCGTAGCAAGCGTAGCTCGTAGCAAGCGTAGCTCTTATAGCCTGATTACACCTACCGAGTAGAATGGCGAGACAGTAAAATCCTTCTGGGCCTAGACAGTGATGCGACCGAGTAGCTGTTCACACGTATTTTTGAAATTGTGGCGAGACATTCAGTCAGGACTTATACACCAACATTACTGGTGAAAATGTGGGTGTACTATTTGAAGTACAACGCAACCTAACCCTTCGAGGATCACAGGCATGACGTCATGTATGTATTCGGCGCTAGGTTGATTCTGTGACTAAATACCGGTTATTTAGTCACAGAAATGCATCCTTTGCATCAATCAACTCAACCTATTGCAGTCCACCGCTGAACACAGGCCTCCAAAGCTGTGTCACAACACCATGTTCTCTATCCACCATATACTGTCCCAGCTACCTTTTCGAAATCTTTTATTTATTTAACTCGTGCAAGTCCCACTTAATGCTTGCCGATAAACGGTTCCCACTCCAGGATAGCTCTGCCATACGATGTTTACCTTCACCATTTTGAGAGCTATGTTTCAACTGAAAAATCGAAACCGTTACCGTTAAAGCTCTACTTTAACTATACTCGCCATCTCATCATCATCTATCTAGTATTTTCCCAACCTTGTTCGGGTTGACTTCCAATCTTACCGGATTACCAATATTATGCATAGAGTGACTGCCTATCTGAACTCCATAACACAGTTACTACTGGGTATTACGATACCCCTTGGTAAAACTGGTTGTCAGACTTTCGAGCCACTACTGACTACCTGTAAAAGGTAGGACTCTCAAAGGTATACAAATGACAGCCGGGACCAACTGCTTAACGAACTTTGCGAGGCACGGAGCAATTCGGTGTGTAATGGGTAGTTACCCATCCGTGGACCAACCTAGGTAAGCACGACTTAACCTAAAGATGAGCGGCTGTTACTATTTGGCTACGAGCTTTCGGCTGGCTACACCTCTTGAACTATACTCGCCATCTATTTACATGAATATAATATCATGTAAATAGATGGCGAGTTTAAAAGGGAAAATAAAACAAGTCGTTATTCCTTTAATTTTTATATAGGCAGAGATTTTAGGCGCCCATCAACATAATATTTGGATACAATACGATTTATTAAAAAAAGGTTTTTGTGTGATTCACCCCTGAAAAAAATGTGTTGGTTTTTCAGGCAAATACGCAGTGTATAATCTTCAGTAAGATCGTATGATCTGCAGTTTTGTAAATAAGATATTGAAGATCGAATCCCTATTACAAAATGAACTGGACGTACCTATCATCATTACTGCTGGACATAGGCCTCCCGTGCGACTCGCATCTAGCGGAGGCACCTACCTTTAGTTGTAATATATTTACCCGAGTGGCGCAGTGGTAGTGAGGCTGCCTTACATTCTTAGGGTCCCGGGTTCGAATCCCGGTTGGAGCAAATGTTTGTGTGATGACTATGGACATTTGTTTCCAAGTCATGGATGTCTATTTGTATAATAAGTATGTATTTACAAACAAAAAGTGTGTGTGTAGAATATCAACTATCTGGTATCCACGACACAAGCCTCGTTGCTTAGTGTGGCACTAGATGGCGCTGTGTGTTAATGTCCAGCGATATTTATTTATTTATTTATAATTATTACTTACAGGGTGTAAACGGACTCTTCACAAGGCCGTCAACCAAGCATTCTGTACATCAAACTTAGTAACTCTACGCAAAAAATATTGCTGGAAAGATTTTTTTTTTGGGTGATTAATAACGTTTTACGGTAGGATGGATGTAACGACTCCAAACATTGTGCTGATGGATGGATTGAAGAGTACGGGGGTCGTGGAGGTGTTTTAAGTAAATATTTTACAAAAAAAACTTGTGAGAAAGTCGTAACTTTGACCCCCAATATCTCCGTAACTAGAAGGTTCCCAGGTATGGTCGAGAAAAAAAAAATATCACAATGACGGGGAAAACAAGTGCCTTTCGGCTTCGTTAATGGTTTATTGTTACCGGTTAATATCGCAAATAAATAATAATAATACATCAATGCAGGTATTGTTACCATGCAAACGATAGTTTTAGTTATTAATTAATTTTTCCTTATTTGAACCGATTTTACCTCCGTATCAATGTGGCCGCCTCCTATGCGTTCAGTCACTCCATTTACATTATATGACACATTGCAGTAGATACGGCCTTTATTATACGGAAAATCTTTCGGCACATATGCGATCGACATATTCGACAAATGATATTCACCCTGAAAAAATAACAAAACACATATTAGTCTCATTTCTTACTTATACCCATATTACTCTCATATCTTTAGAGGTTTAGTTAGGATCGATCGATTGACTGCATTTTTCCATCAACATGTTTTTTAGTAGCTGCTTCGGAGTCTGGGAATATACCCAGTTGATGGAAATAGGCTCGCCTCCTTTTCCATGGAAGATAACTGGTCAAATGTGTGTGTACTATTAAGCATACCTCTGCCTAACCTTTCAAGGATTACAGGCGTTTTATTATGTATGTAGTAAGGATCAAACTTACCGAGTTCTACAACTAATCATAAGTTTTAAGTTAGTCGTTACTTTGCGGAATTCCATGACATTAAATATTATGCAAAATATTTAGTTTTAATTCCGCGAAAAAAGATCCTAGCCTTTGTGAATCATGTGAATGATTGTGGGTAGAGTAGAGCGTCACGTCGTAACGGTAATTACCGGATGACTTTTTTATTACTTTCCAAAAAAAATGGGTATATTAGGTGAACGGAGTAGAAGCTTATGGCATACCTGCCTAGTTTTTTTTTTCTTTTTTCCACAGCTTAGAAAAAAATTGATCCATCATCAAAAAACGCTACCACGGTCAAGTAAACTTTTCATAATAGAATAAAGAAAGAGAAATTTAGAAAAAAATATTGTTTTTTTTTATTATTTTTTTTCGCATAAAGAAATATAAAAGTTTGGCATTTGCTTCTACTCCGTTCACCTATTATACTCATTTTTTTGGAAAGTGATAAAATAGTATAAGGAGACGCGTGCCGTACAACTGACTCCAAAAATATATGGACGCAAACCGCCGTCATTCCCTCTGAGGACTATCCCGACGTCCCGGTCCTTGCCCTCCCCGACCCTTGCTCGATCCAACCCGCGATACTGAGCCTGTAGCTTTAAATCAGCCCCTAATTAATGATATCAATCAGATTCAGCCTGTCCCTTTGTTGTCCTGCCCCAACGTGTAACGTTACATTTTCCTGGATAGGATCCAGAAAACTGTAAGGTCATACTGAGCACTCACCTACCTAACTTTCAGTCTGGAGGGGAGCACTGCTAAAAGAAATAGTCTAGGGGACGAGTTATAAGAATTTATTATTAAAGATCCTAACTTATGGCTGGAGCTACTTAACCACTAATGCGAGTGAAGCCGGCGGATAGAACTGAAGATGAGCGCAGGATGGAATGAATAGCTAAAGAACATCCGTCTTCAGACCGTGGAGGAGGGCCGAGGAACATCAATCCTTAAGCCGCAGAGGAGGGCCGAGGAACATCAATCCTCAAGCCGCAGGAGGGCCGAGGAACATCAATCCTCAAGCCGCAGAGGAGGGCCGAGGAACATCAATCCTCAAGCCGCAGAAGAGGACCGAGGAACATCAATCCTCAAGCCGCAGAGGAGGGCCGAGGTACAACAATTTCATATCAGGCTCGTGCAGCTCAAGCATCAGGTAACAAGGTGTTCAAGGTGAGAGTGCGGCACGGAGAGAGGCCGACTTAAAAACCTTAAGGAGAGGGTAACTGCCCCCTAAGTATACTTTTATAAAGCTTTTCAGACGTTTAGCTGCTCTGAGCTCCCAACGTAGACTGCCAATTCCACCACCAGGCTCCTGTCAACTCCAGATGATTGACATTTTATAATTTGGAAGAATTTAGAACACAATAAAAAGAAAAGATAATGAGGTCGATGTGATTTACCTATACGACCTACAACTAGCTCCAGCAATAAATTAAAAATAAAACTAAGCATGTCACTAACTGTCATTTCAAAAGTAAACAAAGATTCAAGTGATAAAAAAAAAAACAGAAAAACTTAAATAACATGAATTACAAGGTAAAAGGCCAAAGCCGTTGCTAAGCCTCCAAGAAATGACCATGAAGCTACCTAGGGAGGACGAATGCTTAAATTTTCAGGTTAATAATATCCAAAAATGTAAGTAAAAAAACCATGTAAAAACATACACATTACAAACGAACGCCCTAAACCGAGGCTCGTACCCCACCGGGGGCCGGAGGCCGGGGGCTGGAGGCCTTACATTCAAGGCACCTACAGGATAGTCCGGTTAAGTAGACGACAGCCACCTGGGTTGACCTGCGACATGCCATTTACAAAAAGCAACTTGCTTATAATATTAAACGTACCGGGAGATACGGACAGAGACGGCCCGCGAATGCGTTTCGCATTGCTAGGCCGATCATTGGGTCATGCTCCAACATGTCGCAAAATTTAAAATGCAACTCAAGAAAGCTGGGCTGGTATCTGTTTGATACAAACTTGTAGAAATAGATATCCACCTGCAACAAAAACAACATTATGCATACACTATTACACTATTTATTATAACATTATTATTTGTTACAACATTATTACTATGTCAGATTGTAGAGGACTAGAGGTGCTCCACAGTCTCAGCAGCCGTTTCTCTAAATATACGGTAAACTTAAGAAAAATGTTAACTACATTCAGTCAAAAAAGTATCGGGAATGGATGATTTGTTTATGGTTCCAAATTCTATTTTTTGTAGTTGTTAGATTTGCACAACTGTTTTCCATTTTGGGCGCGGAGATTGAGTTACATCTGTTATTTAGATTAAATACAGTGCTGTTTTTAGTTAAATCATATCTAGTGTGTATTGCGAATTTCATATACACAAAAACATCGAACAAAGAGTTTGTTTTAAATTTTGCAGGAATTTCGTGTTTGAAGTTACTGAAAATGTTAAAGAAGGCTTAAGGTAAATTGATTTTATCAAAAACACTTGCATGAGTGGTACAAAACGTTCAAAAGCGGTCGAGATATGATGGAAGATTTGCCTAGCACTGTGACTGAAAATCTTCATTCAAGTTTGAGAGTGATAGCCGTTGAACTTTCTGTGTCTTACGAGTCAATCCGTACCATTTTAAATAATCACTTGGAAACGAAACATATTGCCGCTCGGCTAGTTCCAAAAGACTTGAATTTTTTCCCAAAACTCAATCGCTCATAAGTCGCTGAGAACATGCTGGAACGAGTCAATTCCGACCCAACAGTCATGAAACTCGTGACGAGACGAGTTTGACATGCAAAATAGTCTACAAGCTTCGGAGTGACGCCTTCCAACTTGAACTGGAACCGAAAAAACCACGCCAAAGTCAATCAAAAGTCAAAGTCATGTTGACTGTTTTCTTTGACTATCGCGATGTTGTGATCTTGCGCCTTCGCACAAGACCATCATTGTGAATGAATTTTTGCCCAAAAACTCAAAAATACCTTCGAGCCTTTTCGACCTTTTTTACCAGATATGGCTCCAGCCGACATCTTTCTTTTCCTAAACTCAAAGTACCACTTTTTGGCACCCGTTTTTATTCGGTAGAAGACATAATGGAGAATTTGTGGCAAGAACTGAACTCAATTCCGGAAAAACGTTTATAAAATGCTGATGAATAACTAACATTTTGTGTATTGTTGATCTTTTCCCGGTACTTTCTTGACAGAGTAGTATTTTTTCTCATAATTTTAAATTAAAGTTCTTGATTGATAAGTAACACTCGCAGCGCAATCGATTTTCACAACATTATGTTCTATATATATTTATGATCTATTTGATTCCATACAAAATCAATTTATGCAACATGGAATGCATAGGAAAGAATGCTATACAATTGTTTTTGATAATGATGAACATGAAAGAGAAAAAGACGAGAAAACGTTTTGACGGAAGAATGCATTTATTGCGGTCGTAAATAATTATATTCTAAAACTTACCAGTAGGTTATTGCTTATAGTGGCAAGTGTATGTAAGTGTATATCCACATAGTGCCTAGGATCACGTCGGCTAACACGCTTGCTTATCACAGTAAAGTTTTTGCAGTATCTCTTGTCAAACCATTCTACCACTGGCCGCTCAGTATTGAAGAAGGTTATCTACGACAGGAATTAAAAGTAAAGTTACTCATTAAAATAATGTATTTCCAGCCATGTCGACCATACACTTGTAGCTATTAGTCAGCTACGATCTAGCACCTTAAAGCTAGCAGTAATTAACAGTTTGAGATCAGCTTACATTAAACGTTTACTATTAGTATCTTGAGAAATATAAGAACTATTCTTCATTATCACTTCCATTTATGATACTATATAAGAACAAAATTTAAATATTCTTTTTTTTATTTTAGAACTAAAAGGGTAAAGGTAATGATATTCTATTAAACATATATGTTGTGAGCGCGCAATCGTGAAGACTCGAAAACGAGCCAATTGGCCTGTTTTTCCTTTATTCTGCGTCACTGCGTGTATGTGAGCTGGCTTACCCCCGCGGCACACTTTTTCCGTTGGTTTTCTAGGTGTATAACATATCTGTTTATTGGAATATCATTGGGTTAAGGTCAACAATCTTTGGTGAGTTCAAAAATCGAACCAAATAAGAATAGAACCACGTTGGAGTTAGCTTAGTTGTCTGTGGCCAAAATAAAATACTACGTAGAAGAAATAAATGAAAAAGAACCACGAGTGTGAAATGTACACCACATTCTGAACCTAAGAGTAGTGCAATAAGAGCCAGTTTTAATCATAATCATAATCATTTATTGATTTGCGAATATGGGTACAAAATAAAGGGTCTTAAATAAACAATAGTGTTCATTAGCTATATCGAGAGCCGTTTTCGAGGAAGTGTATTGAAAAAATATTATAAATATGTACTTACAGTCTTAGAATAACACTGACTAATTTTGTAATGAAAATAAAAAAGCAAACCAAAAAAAATAATTTTGATATTCATTATTTAGGTAGGTGCTTGCACGGCTCTGCATTTACGAATGACCGTTTATAGTCAGTCTGATTATATTATATGATCAACGATCAACCATTGCAACTATAATGTACTTTTTAAGTTAATTTTTATAATTGAGATAAATTACTTGTTCAATTATTAAAAACTAGCTTCTGCCCGCGACTTCGTACGCGGATCCTGTTGCTTATGCCAGCGACAACGGGGTCGTCCAAATCGAAGACCTGAAACGTCTGATGTCGAATTTTAAAAGCCCGGGGACGGGAATACAACGGGATGGGCGAGACGATTCGAGACGTTCCAGATCTTTCATTTTTGTAAGTCAACAGGAAATGCCTATGGGACCAAACAACACTTGCTAAGACGTCATTCCTATGTGTTATGGTGTAGCTGGGCTCTTGGAGTTCCACAACAGGTGTTCCAGATCTTCGATTTTTATAAGTCAACAGCGAGTGCTCATCAGATTGAACAACTTTTGCTAAAACTTCATTCCTATAGGTATATATGTTATAGTGTAGCTGGGCTCTTAAAGTTCCACATCAGGTGTTCCAGATCATCAACAGAAAATGCTCATCACGTGGAACAATTTTTGCTATGGTACCATTTTTGTATCTCTTATAAATCAGCTGGTCTGTTGCGGTTCTGCATCAGGTGTTTGTTTCCAAGATAAAAGTCAACAGGAAATGCCCATCAGACCGAACAACTTTTGCTAAGACGTCATTCCTATGTGTTATGGCATAGCTGGGCTCTTGGAGTTCCACAACAGGTGTTCCAGATTTTCGATTTTTAAAAGTCAACAGAGAGTGCTCATCAGATTGAACAACTTTTGCTAAAACGTCATTCCTATATATATGTTATAGTGTAGCTGGGCCTTGGAGTTCCACATCAGGTGTTCCAGATCTTCAAATTTATTCTCTCAGCAGAAAATGCCCATCACGTGGAACAATTTTTGCTATGGTACCATTTTTGTATATCTTATAGTTTAGCTGGTCTGTTGCGGTTCTGCATCATTTTTTCCAAGATAAAACTCAACAGGAAATGCTCATCAGACCGAACAACTGTTGCTAAGACGTCGTTCCTATATGTGTTATGGCATAGCTGGGCTCTTGCAGTTCCACAACAGGTGTTCCAGATCTTCAATTTTTATAAGTCAACAGAGAGTGCTCATCAGATTAAACAACTTTTGCTAAAACGTCATTCCTATATAATATATGTTAGTGTAGCTGGGCTCTTGGAGTTCCACATCAGGTGTTCCAGATCTTCATATTTATTCTCTCAGCAAAAATTCTCACCACGTGGAACAATTTTTTCTAAGGTACCATTTTTGTATCTCTTATAGTTTAGCTGGTCTGTTGCGGTTCTGCATCAGGTGTTCAAGTTTCCAAGATAAATTATAGCCTATATGTTGCCCAGACTTGATACCTATACAACAAAAAAAAAATCATTCAAATCCGTCCAGTAGTTCCGAAGATAAGCGTGTACAAACAAACAGACACACAGACAAACAGACAAATTTTTT
The DNA here is from genome assembly GCA_905147715.2 of Xestia xanthographa. Classification (NCBI taxonomy): domain Eukaryota; kingdom Metazoa; phylum Arthropoda; class Insecta; order Lepidoptera; family Noctuidae; genus Xestia; species Xestia xanthographa. The sequence continues at coordinate 4,265,728 of LR990660.1, read as the reverse complement.
ATTTTGGATTCGTGCTCTATTACTGTTTCTAAACCCCCCTCAATTATTTCTTTTTTAATATATTCAATGTACAGACACAGTTTTTTTACTGTTTTATTATATGAACAGTAAGCGTCAATAAGTTCAGAGGTACGCTAAGGATTGTATTGCTGTGAACGCACGGTCGAGCGTCCGTGCGTCTGTATGTGTAAGTGGTCTCAATACAGTACGCACACCACAGCCACAGAGTTCGCCCAATCGCATGTCGCACGTCACACTCCACGAAACATAAGAATACGCAGCAAACCTTATTTGTGTAGCGACCTGTTCTTACCATTGGATAGCTAAAATTCTCATCTATTTACCATGTGTTGATAGCTGTTGGGGTAATCAGTAGGATTCACGATCAAAGAGATCCGAGTTCTAATACTGTTAACAACGTTTGGGGTTTTTGTTTCTTGGCAACATTAGTTATTGGTTCATTATTTATTATTTATAAGAATAAGTTAAATATTAGTAAAAAAAAACATAGTATTATTATTCAACTATTTATTTATTATTTTAGTTGTCCGGTGTTGGAAGGTGGAAATAAAAAAGCCGTGGTGAATGATAACAAAAATGTTTATTCGTTTTATTTATTTATAAAATTAACAAACTTTCATGATAATTGTAACGTCACATTCCTACCTAGATGTAAAAAAGTTCTCTTGTAACCGATCATAAGATTTTTTATTGTATCGGTATACCCACTTACTTTCAATTCATAATAACATACTTAAGTAACAAGGAAAGGATATTCTAATCACACAAATATAACATATAGTTGATACCCACTTATTATAAGTATCGGTAATCAGCAGAGTTTATTGAAAACTAATATAAATAATTTAGACTTTATAAATATATTTTTTGTGACGTCACAATAAATGTAACTCGTATTGAGGTTATAGTTTAAGTGTTCATTTTCCCGAAGAAAAGAAGATTGAAACTTAACCTCAATTTAAGATCATTAATATAATTACGGATAAGTTAATATTCACTAAATATTTTGTTACACATTTAATTAAAACTAAAGCATCTAGGGATTAATTTTGTAGCATGACAGCTTCTAATACTTCTACATAATTAAGTAGAACTGTTGGCGCGTGGAGGAATAAAAGCCAGTTCTCCTGGCCCTGTTGCACATATCCATCCCCACATGATCCCCATATATTAACCATAATTCGACATGAGTCTGTATTAGGGATTATGTTTTTGTCAGACCAGCAGAGTGTTATTCTTGCGCCATAAATGAAGCCTACCCTTTTGACTTGATTTAAAAAGTCAGTTTTTTGAGTCTTCTCATGGTAGTATTCCAGTAAAAATCTAAATAACCCCGTGCGAAACGTAATCGTTCTTCTATAACTCTTTCTGTCAAGAAGGGCTTCTTAGCTGGTCTTCGTGATACAAGCCTTCAGCGTGGAGGGCACTGCGAACAGTTTGCGATGAGGTGTCAAATAATTCCACAAAGTGTCTCGTAGGTGTGAAACCATTTGTTTCTTATTCGCCAACCATATATTATGTCGTCGCTGCGCATCGCTAATAAGCGACGGCTTTCCACTTCATTGTCGACTAGCAAGGCCTTTTGATCTGACTCACAGTATTCCTCTAAACCAAAAAACAAAAAAATGATGTTAGGCAGCTATAATAAAATACTGAAGTTATCATTCACTCTAAATTTATAAATCCAATAATTAACACTAATTATTTATCTTTTATGCCTCATGATGGATTTAAAATCAATTTATTAATCCATATGTCACCAAATAAATAAACAATAACAAAGTAGGTTTTAATTTTTAATAAAAACTTTGTTACAATAATTCATAAATATAATACTCACATTAGTCCGGTTTCTTCAGATATTTGCCACTTTTATGCAGCACGATAATATTAGTCGCCCTCGCCTCAATATCAATATTTGCCTGCATTTTGAGAAATACCAACAACAATACCGCTATCTATTAAACCACACGTCGCTAACCAAATTTAACACAACCAAACGACAACGTTCATTTCGATCAAGTAAAATATTCATAAAACTCAAGTTTACCTCACAGAAATATAAATTCTTGACTTATTTTTCTATGACCTACCTTCTTCTAACTTTACGAAATGTGTGAACAAAGCGAGAATATTTTTCTGTCCCATTACTTCAAATCGAGTAAAAACTTACAAAAAGTCTAAAAGTAACAACGTGAGATTTGAACTCGCGGCTTACTGATTCACTCTTAGATGTGGACGCGTCTAACCACTAGGCCATCTTGACTTATATTTCAATGTTGAAATTTTGGACTACATTTACTTGAAGATGACAATGTCTATTTTCTTGAAAGTAGAAGGTCGTAAGTCAAACTAAACGTCAATCTATTGCTTTGTGAGATTGCCTATCGACTTTTGGTCGACACTGTACTAGCTTCTGCCCGCGACTTCGTACGCGGATCCTGTTGCTTATGCCAGCAACAACGGGGTCGTCAAAATCAAAGATCTGAAACGTCTGATGTCGAATTTTAAGAGCCCCGGGACGGGAATACAACGGGATGCGCGAGACGATTCAAGACGTTCCAGATCTTTCATTTTTGTAAATCAACAGGAAATGCCCATCAGACTAAACATTTTTATAAGTCAACAGGAAATGTCCATCAGACCAAACAACACTTGCTAAGACGTCATTCCTATGTGTTATGGTGTAGCTGGGCTTTTGGAGTTCCACAACAGGTGTTCCAGATCTTCGATTTTTATAAGTCAGCAGAGAGTGCTCATCAGATTGAACAACATTTGCTAAAACTTCATTCCTATATAAATGTTATAGTGTAGCTGGGCTCTTGGAGTTCCACATGAGGTGTTCCAGATCTTTAAATTTATTCTCTCAGCAGAAAATGCTCATCACGTAGAACAATTTTTGCTATGGTACCATTTTTGTATCTCTTATAGTTCAGCTGGTCTGTTGCGGTTCTGCATCAGGTGTTTGTTTCCAAGATAAAAGTCAACAGGAAATGCCCATCAGACCAAACAACACTTGCTAAGACGTCATTCCTATATGTGTTATGGCATAGCTGGGCTCTTGGAGTTCCACAACAGGTGTTCCAGATCTTCGATTTTTATAAGTCTACAGAGAGTGCTCATCAGATCGCACAACTTTTGCTAAAACGTCATTCCTTATATGATAAAGTGTAGCTGGGCTCTTGGAGTTCCACACGAGGTGTTCCAGATCTTCAAATTTATTCTCTCAGCAGAAAATGCTCATCACGTGGAACAATTTTTGCTATTGTACCATTTTTGTATCTCTTATAGTTTAGCTGGTCTGTTGCGGCTCTGCAACAGGTATTCAAGTTTCCAAGATAAATTATAGCCTATATGTTGCTCAGACTTAATACCTATACAACAAAATAAAAATCATTCAAATCCGTCCAGTAGTTCCGAAGATTAGCGTGTACAAACAAACAGACACACAGACAAACAAACAAACAGACAAACAGACAGAATTTTTTTTTTTGGATTCGTGCTCTTTTACTGTTTCTAAACCCCCCTCAATTTTTTTTTAAATATATTCAGAAAAACTGTGTCTGTACATCAGACACAGTTTTTCTACTGTTTTATTATATGTGATGATAGATGACTGTATGTATGTGAAACAAAAAATATGATTATTTATTTAATTGCTAACTTGTAAAACACTGGTTAGTACGCTAGGCATGCATTACAACTATGGCGCATTATTAAGACATGCACCCTATAATCCACTGCTTTTATAAATCAAAATTTTCAGTAATATTTACATTATTTACATACTAACTCTATATTATAAATAAAAATATTTACAAGTATCAAAAAGGGTTACAGGGCGTCGAAAAATTCGTCCCCATCACTGTCAACAGGAAAAGTGCCCAGAAGGCTGGCAGCATTGCCACGTTGGATGGCAATGCTGATTCTTTGGCCAAGAAGAGTCGACCAACCGTTTGGCGATTTCTCGAAAAACTAGATGTGCACTCGGACCCCATGGCCCTAGTGTTTCAACCCCAAACGGCTCAAACACATAATTACCAATTAAATTATTGTATTTGCGCCGTTTGAGGTTTTCCGCACCTGCAGGTGTCGACGCAAGTTGCGTCCCACACCAAAGGCCTACCCAACTTCCATGGCATTATGGTCATACCATCTGGTCTCTTGCCATCGACGCGTGCCAAGCCAGTGGGTTCTAATACAGCTGGCACCCCGGCGGTGGCAAGAGCACGACGGATGAGATCATTATTGCTAGCGTGCCGTGCTATCCGACCTGCACTCTTACTGCAAGAAAGGCCATGGTGTTCGAGGCAGACGACTGCTTCACCACATTGACAGCGATGTGGAGCCCCCACAAGGAGCGCCCAAACGCAAACATGTAGCGAGCCGGAAGGTTGTGTCACCTAACATAGTGCCTGTATTAGGTGACGGTAGCGCCTGAAGCCAGAGGCCCGACTCCCATTCACCCACAGCCAGCAGGCGGGCACGCTCAGCAGTATTGGTAGACGTATTAATAAGTTTATTCCGTACCAACCTGCTCATCGGCTCATCCCACTGTCTCTGAGAAAACGGGTTCTCGGGCCGATCCGTGTCCGGGCAAGCCACTTTCCAGGCGTCCTCTGCGTCGGTCAAGCACGGCACTTCCGAGCTAACCAGGGAAAGAGTTAAAATTTTCCTGGTTAGCTTTTCAGTGCTGTGGATAGAAGACAGGAACGCCGGTAAGCTAACACAAGAAATTTTGCGGACGCCAAGGCCACCAAAATGAATTGGCAGGGTGGCTTGCAGCCATGCTCGGTCGTCCAGGGCCACATTAAGAATGCATGTTAATGTGTTGCGAATATTTTGGTCAATTTTGTCCAAAAGTTGTGGTTTCTTCTAAAGAGGAAAACAACGGAGAAAATACATAAAATTTGGACCAAAACAGCAATAGCTTATAATGGTGAATGCCGAATGCAAATTAATTTTGGAAAGTCTATCCGAAATATCATTGAAATGTTTAATTTTGTCGTCGATGAAAGATGAAAAACTTTCTTCAAAAATGGGGGAACCTAGGAGGTGCAGGAAACTTTTTTCTAAAATTTTGATTTTTGGGGCTATTGCATTAAATTTATCTATAGTCGATTGTCTGTCGGTAATGTCAGAAAGGTAAATTTCGCACTTTGAAATTTTTCAAATCAAATGAATTTTAAAAACCTAAAACACAAATGTTTACTCATTCATCGATAGGAGCACTGCTGTGAAGTTTCGAATAAAATAGTCTTACTAATCTTGTTTCCCTATACAAAATTTTGAAGCCACATATAAGGAACCTATTTGCCAAATTTGGTATCTGTAGATCCAGCGATTTGGGCTGTGCAGTGTGCATTGATTTTTAGACTTTGTCACCCCATTTCCCCCTCTTAGGGGTTGAATTCTGAAAAAACCTGAAACCCATTTCTACTCATTTATCAATAGGAGCACTCCTGTGAAGTTTCGAATAAAATAGTTGAACTAATCTTTTTTCCCCACACAAACTTTAGAGCCCCGTTTAACCCCTTTATGAAGTGAATTTTGAAAAATCCTTTCTTAGTGCACTCCTAGACCACATAAGGCCTACTTGCCAAATTCGGAATCTGTAGTCCCAGCGGTTTGGGCTGTGCATTGATATATCACAAAGACAGTTTATTTATCATTTTATATACATAGATTGATTATTAAATTACAATACAATACATGTAATCACGGTAATAATTACCCAAAGCGTAGACTAGCGAAGAAGTAGGCGAGCGTTAACTCGCGGTCAGCCAGTTGTGTATCAACAATACGCTAAGTGACACGGAATGACACAGAACGCGATCCTTTACAACTAGGGGACACCGGGCGTCACTGTGCACAGTGGACGGAGCGATACCGCTACGTTTGACACAGAACGACACAAAACGCAAAACGCGACTCTTTCCAATTAGTTAACACTGTGTCTTTTCTTTGAGTTCGTTATTTAAAATTTGTTGGTAAAGATGGTTATAACTTAAAAACCACTTGTTATTTTTAAGTTCGGTTTTCACTATTATAGAGTACACTTTTGTAGTGGAACGTCACAGTGTATTTTACAAAGAGGTTTATTCCGGTTTTGCACGTATCTCGAATTTAAAACACGGAGCTCGTTTCGACACAGCCTGCTCAATCGAACGAACGTATATGGATACTCTTTAGTTATGACTATTTTCTGTTCTCTCTAGTTATGCTGTTTAGTTTTGATCTCTAGTGCTTTCACTGATAAAACGCCTTGTGGCTGTGAAGGCACTGTAGTACAAATCACTGACATCATTTTGTTTTTGACTGACCTTTGACAATTTCAAAAGTGTTTAGGCACGCAGTCTCGCAAGTGCACTATTTTCTCTTTTTTCTGTTAAGATTTAAGTTTTTATTTTTTTATATCTATAGTTTTTGATGTGTGCGTTTGTGGGATTTACCAAATAAATTTGATTTCTTTCTTTAACGAAATATGTCAAAATATTTCATCATTCTAAATGTTCAGATTGTACAAGGCCGAACCTATTTAGTCTACATATGCAGAAAGTTAGAACTAACTAAGTTAATGCAGAATGACAAAGCGAGCTCAAAAATATTTGCATTTCGCCTCGGATATGTTACACTGTTATGTTTAAAGGCCGAGGGCGTGCAAGCACCCCTTTGTTCATTTCCCGACTAAAATTGCCTATTTGCAATAAGCTAAGGTCATTTATTCACAATCAACTTAGTGGTGTATCGTATTACAAGGTAAGAAAATAATGTAATGTAATAATGTAATAATAATGTAATGGTTTAGGTAATGTTTTTACTATTCGGTAACTGACATTGAAGTGATTTTGTGAAATTATGCATAAAAGCTTCAGAATAAGTGAGAGAGCTGAGGCTACAAGAGCGAGCGAAGCGAGCTCAAAAATTTCTCGAAAATCACTGGCGTAAGCCCGAAGCGAGGGAGATACACAACGTATGTGTGCATTACTGACAAGCAGTGGTTTTACCTCTATTAATATTGTATTGTAATTTAATAATCTATCTATATATATAAAATTATAAATAAACTGTCTGGGTGATATATCAATGCACAGCCCAAACCGCTGGGACTACAGATTCCAAATTTGGCAAGTCGGCCTTATGTGGTCTAGGAGTGCACTAAGAAAGGATTTTTCAAAATTCACTTCATAAAGGGGTTAAACGGGGCTCTAAAGTTTGTGTGGGGAAAAAAGATTAGTTCAACTATTTTATTCGAAACTTCACAGGAGTGCTCCTATTGATAAATGAGTAGAAATGGGTTTCAGGTTTTTTCAGAATTCAACCCCTAAGAGGGGGAAATGGGGTGACAAAGTCTAAAAATCAATGCACAGCCCAAATCGCTGGATCTACAGATACCAAATTTGGCAAAAAGGTTCCTTATATGTGGCTTCAAAATTTTGTATGGGGAAACAAGATTAGTAAGACTATTTAATTCGAAACTTCACAGCAGTGCTCCTATCGATGAATGAGTAAACATTTGTGTTTTAGGTTTTTAAAATTCATTTGATTTGAAAAATTTCAAAGTGCGAAATTTACCTTTCTGACATTACCGACAGACAATCGACTATAGATAAATTTAATGCAATAGCCCAAAAATCAAAATTTTAGAAAAAAGTTTCCTGCACCTCCTAGGTTCCCCCATTTTTGAAGAAAGTTTTTCATCTTTCATCGACGACAAAATTAAACATTTCAACTTGGCGTCCGCAAAATTTCTAGTGTTAGCTTACCGGCGTTCCTGTCTTCTGTCCACAGCACTGAAAAACTAACCAGGAAAATTTTAACTCTTTCCCTGGTTAGCTCGGAAGTGCCGTGCTTGACCGACGCAGAGGACGCCTGGAAAGTGGCTTGCCCGGACACGGATTGGCCCGAGAACCCGTTTTCCCAGAGACAGTGGGATGAGCCGCTCTGCAGGTTGGTACGGAATAAACTTTTTAATACGTCTACCAATACTGCTGAGCGTGCCCGCCTGCTGGCTGTGGGTTAATGGGAGTCGGGCCTCTGGCTTCAGGCTTTACCGTCACCTAATATAGGCACTTCCACTCACTATTGACGAGTTCTGTATCTTCAACCGAGGTATCCAAGAAAGTCTCTGTGGCCGCTATTAAATCTTGTTCGGTTATGTGCAGATTGTTGTGCCACATCCGGAGCTTTGATTTAATATCACGAACATTCTGGTATATACAATTAATTTTCGTAGCTCTGGTGCTTGCTCTGAAAGCTGCTGTAGGGCCGGTCACAGTAGTAGCACTATGCTGCCTTGCACCTCTGTGTAAGCCACTCATGAAAGGGCTGTGGGGTAACTTCACGCCGGCTATTAGACTGGACAGAGGACGATTTCCTATAGTTGATCCAAGCCTTGATTCTTGCATTTACCGGCCACACATCTGCGGAATAGCAGCGTTCATAGCATGCAATGGTAACGCCAATTTTGTATGACTTGTAGTTTCCTTTCGGAGTTAGTTCATCAACGGTACAAGTATCGGCGCCACATAAAGTGCGAAGGTAGTCTCTAATTTCATCGGCTGTAGACTCCATGTTCCATAGGTGTAAGTACTTACGAGCTTCTACGGCCCTTAGTGATGTTACACTAGGGCCAGCAGCTCCTTGAATTGACACTGGGTGACGATTTTTAGATTTCTTTGTTACTCGCGTCCATTCCTGGGAGTCTGATGCTTGTGAATTAGGAGAGGCAGTCTGCGCCACCATTTCAGCTGGCGCAGAATCGGTATTGGGCTCACTTGAGCTGGCACAAGGGGGAGCTGGTTCAGCTGGTTCAGAGAGAGGCTCAGTTGAGATGTCCTGCTCGGTACTGGGTGCAGATACTAGTGGCTTACTGTGAAAGTTTTGTTCCAGACGATGTAGTCTAGTGCTCAGTTCCGTGATGGTGTGCTGCATAAAAGAGTTTTGAGTCTTCAGGTTTTCCCCTCTCCAGCGCGCCAACCGCGCTAAAAAAAGTCAGACCGCCCCATACCGCGCATGCTTGCGAAAAATTTGCACGTAATTTGACACTTTATATAAAAACATTTGTCGATCGCAAACTGCAAGAGTTAGAGCTCTAGAAAAATTACAGTGAATAGCAGAATAGATAAGGAAACTGCTTAATTAAAAATCAAGACATACAATTATAATTTGATACTCCAAAAAATATGTAGAACTTGGAAAACAGTGATAAAAACCGATATGTTGCTAATAACCGATGTGTTGCACGCGGCTTTTTGAAGATATTTTAAATAAAAAATCGACTAAAACTTGCACTGTTCATGTTTTCAATAGTTTATTTCACATCTCTATAACATTTTCAAACGCCGTACCAAAAATCACAGCTCTACTCCATTTACAAGTTGTCAAATAACATAAATAAAGTTACGTCAACAGACCGCGCCATTTTTTGCGTCATCGTGTTAGCGTTAGTGTCACATTTCAAGTGATTACGAGCTACGTATTTGTTATTGTTTTTTAGTGTAATACCTTTAAATGTTCGTGAGTAGTTGTACTATCGTATTGTGATAACGCAAATTAGGTTTCGAATCGCAAAGTTGCAGTATTACGCTTGTGAAAATGACGTAGGTATAATTACCAATTTTGATTGTGAAGTGTGAAGAAATAAGTGATTTAGTGATTAAAACGTGTGTGAAATGGGAAAAATAGTGCTTAATTAGTGAGGTGATTAGATTGCTCAACTATCTACACCAAAAACAAGTAGTTTTGTGTGTTTTTTCGTCCAAACAGCGACTGACAATAATTAGTTCCAGATGTAAACAAACAGTGAGTATCTAGTTTCATATAATTATTTTGATATGATGCTAATGAGATATTAATGAGATTAAGGTCTTATTGGAAAGGTAATATAATCTAGTTTATTTTTAAATAGTAAAAAATTCTAAAAAGTCAATAGTTTTTGATCAAATTAATAATTTATTAGCAATATATCGGTTTTTATCACTGTTTTTCAAGTTCTACATATTTTTTGGAGTATCAAATTATAATTGTATGTCTTGATTTTTAATTAAGCAGTTTCCTTATCTATTCTGCTATTTGTAATTTTTCTAGAGCTCTAACTCTTGCAGTTTGCGATCGACAAATGTTTTTATATAAAGTGTCAAATTACGTGCAAATTTTTCGCAAGCATGCGCGGTATGGGGCGGTCTGACTTTTTTTAGTGCGGTTGGCGCGCTGGAGATGGGAGAACCTGAAGACTCAAAACTCTTTTATGCAGCACACCATCACGGAACTGAGCACTAGACTACATCGTCTGGAACAAAACTTTCACAGTAAGCCACTAGTATCTGCACCCAGTACCGAGCAGGACATCTCAACTGAGCCTCTCTCTGAACCAGCTGAACCAGCCCCCCCTTGTGCCAGCTCAAGTGAGCCCAATACTGATTCTGCGCCAGCTGAAATGGTGGCGCAGACTGCCTCTCCTAATTCACAAGCATCAGACTCCCAGGAATGGACGCGAGTAACAAAGAAATCTAAAAATCGTCACCCAGTGTCAATTCAAAGAGCTGCTGGCCCTAGTGTAACATCACTAAGGGCCGTAGAAGCTCGTAAGTACTTACACCTATGGAACATGGAGTCTACAGCCGATGAAATTAGAGACTACCTTCGCACTTTATGTGGCGCTGATACTTGTACCGTTGATGAACTAACTCCGAAAGGAAACTACAAGTCATACGAAATTGGCGTTACCATTGCATGCTATGAACGCTGCTATTCCGCAGATGTGTGGCCGGTAAATGCAAGAATCAAGGCTTGGATCAACTATAGGAAATCGTCCTCTGTCCAGTCTAATAGCCGGCGTGAAGTTGCCCCACAGCCCTTTCATGAGCGGCTTACACAGAGGGGCAAGGCAGCATAGTGCTAATACTGTGACCGGCCCTACAGCAGCTTTCAGAGCAAGCACCAGAGCTACGAAAATTAATTGTATATACCAGAATGTTCGTGAAATTAAATCAAAGCTCCGGATGTGGCGCAACAATCTGCACATAACCGAACAAGATTTAAAAGTGGCCACAGAGACTTTCTTGGATACTTCAGTTGAAGATACAGAACTCGTCAATAGTGAGTGGAATGTTTTAAGGCGTGATAGAGGTACACCTTGTGGAGGCGTGCTGCTTATGGCACGCACCCCCATAGTCCTGCGCCGTCGACGCGAACTTGAGACAGACTGTGGTGAGGATCTTTGGTCGAGTTTCACGTGGCATGGTTCCTCTGTTTACGTGTGCGTTGTGTATATAAAACCAAGTGCCACTGACAGTGATTATGAGCTGGTTTACAAAAGTGGAAAGTTTTATAAATGTCTTAAATGGAACAGTTATCATTTTGGGTGACATAAACTTAAACAGTGCTTCCTTAAATGTTCGCAATTATTATTGTTATTTTCTAACATTTTCTAATATGTGTGAAAGAAATATTGTTGAGAACATGCATGGGGGAATGTTAGATGTTGTTTTAGTTCAGGAAAGCGCAAACCTATATGACGTTTCAGTAACAGCAATTGAAGGTTTAGTGCCCCCTGATGCGTACCATCCGCCGTTGGACATCCAGGTACAGTTACAGTCATCTGATGAAAGTGAAAAACTTGAACCCAGTAATGTCGACCGTAGTAGGGATTGGAATTTCAAAAAATGTAATCGCAATCTGCTTTACGAACTTCTTTCCGAGGTATCTTGGGATGCAGTCACATCATCCAATGACGTTTGCACTAGCACTCAAGTTTTCTATGATATTGTTTACAGCTTATTTGACGCGTGTATCCCTAAAAAACGCCGAAACCGAAAAATAACTAGAAGATATCCTACCTGGTTTAATTCGGATATCATTCGGGACATCCAGAAAAAAGTGAAATTACATTCCGCCTGGAAAAAAAAATAACTGTGATTTAATATATAAACAATTCTCATAAACAATTCTCTGACTATAGATCTAACCTAAAGTCTCGTATATCGACTGCTTATGATACTTACATTAAGCGCATCGAAGGGAACATTAAGAAAAATCCCAAAGAATTCTGGCAGCATATTTCTAATCTAAGATCAAAAGGTGGGTTTGAGCCTAACGTAACCCACAAAGGTAAAATTCACAGTGGTGTAGCAGCTGCTGAAGCGTTCGCAGAATATTTCGCGAGCGTCTTCCATGCTGAAGTACCAAAGTTAGACCTCGAGAATATAGCCAATCCAAGCAACTCCAATATTAGCAATTACATTAATATACTAAACTTCACCGAAAGTGATATAAGCACCGGAATAAATAAAATAAAACTCAACAGTTCTATTGGTCCTGATAATATTCCTCCATGGTTCTTAAAAGAGGGAAATGAATTTCTTATTCGGCCCCTAAACCACATTTTTAATTTGGCACTAAAATCTGGAGTTTATCCGCCACAATGGAAGATATCACGTGTGACTCCCATACCGAAATCCGCAAATAAATCATAAGTCGATGAATTTCGTCCAATAGCGATACTTTCTTCTCCCGCGAAATTTTTCGAGAATGTCCTACACCAAGGAATTTATAAGCAAGTAAAACAGTACCTGTGCAATGAGCAGCATGGCTTTCGCGAAAAAAAAGTTAATTAGTTAATTATAGCTAGTGCTAGTTAATTATATTTCTACTAGTCTTGACCGCAGACGCCAGGTAGACGTTCTTTACTTTGATTTTCAAAAGGCGTTCGACAGAATCAACAATGACATCTTGCTGTCAAAACTCAGTGCGATATGTGTTGCTCCAGGGCTTCTACGGCTCCTTGCAGATTATTTGCGGGACCAACAACAATTTGTCAGATTGGGTCTGTACGAGTCACTCCCATACCACACTCGCTCGGGTGTGAGTCAAGGTTCGGTAGTCGGCCCTCTCCTTTTCATTTTGGTAATCAATGACCTCCCAGATGTAGTTGCGAATGCTAGAGCCCTCTTATATGCTGATGACTTAAAGCTATATTATGAAATAACATCTGAGCGCGATTGCCAAGCTCTGCAATCAGACATTCATTTCATTTTAATTACTTTATTCATAAATTTTTAATCTAATCTTTTACTCTGGATGCTCTTAGTGTGCACGTCTTTCTACATCGTTCTCACATTATATGTATAATCACAAAATTAATGTTGTAACCAAGATTTTGTAACAATATTTTGATTTTAAAAGAGTGTCCATGGAGTTTCTTGCCCGTTCTTCTCCATAGAGATCTACGCTAGGGAATGGGCAACTACAGTACTTTCTCAAGTTATTATGCCTTGTGACTGGGACTGTAGCTTTGATTTTCTTTTTTGTATTTTTGACTTTCGAAAGTGCCGTAATGGTCTAATTGAAATAAATGCTTTGAGTTTCATTTTTAGTTTGAACATTGATTCAGTATATAAGTGGAGTTTGGAAAATAAAATGGAATTCAATCAATCAAAATGCTACGTGATTTTTTTCGGTCGAATGCGGTACCCAGTCAACTTTCTGTACAAACTAAATGGAGATACAATTACAAGAACTGATTCCATGAAAGACCTGGGAGTCATATTCGACCGTAAGCTTACTTTTCATGACCACATCACATCCACTGCTAAGGAGTCCTTCAGGCGCCTTGGCTTTGTTTTAAGGAACTGTCGTGACTTCCACAACCCCCACGTTATCAAGCTTGTTTATGGGGCATTAGTTCGTAGTAAGCTGGAGTCTAGTGCGTGCGTATGGAGTCCTTTTGAGAAGCAGTATGCGTTGGCTTTAGAAAAAGTTCAAAAAGCATTCCTTAGATACCTCTACAAGCACTTGCACGGGTTTTATCCTTTCTTATATCCCACTAAATTCCTGTTGGGTTGTTTAGGTTTCAATTTTCTAGAAGTAAGACGGTCGCGCGACCAGATGATTGCAATATTTAAAATTCTTTGGGGTATTATTGATGTTCCTGATCTGCATAATGACATCTGCAGGCTATTTGTCCCAGACAACTACTGTCGTGGCAGGAAACACCGCTTACTGGCTGTTCCAACTTGCCGTACTGTTGCACACTCCAAGTCACCTATTCCCCGGACATTAGCCGCTATTAACGCTCTCCTGAACTCGAACACAGATCTAGATATGTTTGTGACTGAATGGAAGGTGATACTGTCAGAATGTTTGAATTTTTGCGAGAAGAATGCATGACTATGTTAAATAAATTATATGTTAATTAAATAGTGTAATTGGCTTCAGCCGTTCTATTTAAATAAATAAAACAACAATTGAAACAGGATTATTATGTGCACGTAGGTTATGGCGTAGATTGGAACGGTCAGAAGCCCAACGCCGTATATTTGTCTGTCTTTCTGTCATAAGACTGTACCTTAAAACATCAAAGTAACAGTATCCAATAACTAACTACATGGTAGTTGAAGTTTTCACAGAAAAGGATTAAAACAAATAAAGTAGTGACATTGTTTTAATGCATAATTATTGAAATAGTGTTTATTACAGTCATTATTTAGATACTATTCTACTCCATTGGTGTAATTACTGCAGTGTTCCAATGAGAGGATAAACGAATAGTATAGAATGTCTAGTTTTTATGAATTCTTCTTTCTTTTATCTCCAAATCAATGTTGCTATAAAGTATTTGTTTGGTGACACCCCTTTCATTTATTGACATATTGCAGTAGATACGACCTTTTGTGAACGGGAAGCTTTTTGGTACGTATGGGATTGACAGATTTTTTAAATCATAGACGCCCTGAAAAAATAAAACACATAGTTATCTCACATAATATTTTATCATCATAAATTATGATATTCAGCTTATTAATTTTCCCACTGCTGGGACACAGGCCTCTTCTCTATGAGAGGGAATGGGCTATAATTAACCACGCAGGCCCAGCGCGGATTGGTAGTAGTCACATGTCTTCGAATTTTTTGGTTCTGGGACATGCCGGTTTCCTCACGATGTTTTCCTTCACTGTTTTGAGAGCAGTGGTGATGAAATAAATTACACAAAGTATTGCGCCTGTCTGGGTTCGAACCCACGACTTACTGTTCGTAAGTCGGGGCCGCCATCACTGGGCCACCGCTCACGTAATCTCTACATATAATAAAACAGTAGAAAAACTGTGTCTGTACATTGAATATATTTAAAAAAAAAAATTCAGGGGGCTTTAGAAACAGTAAAAGAGCACGAATCCAAAAATAAAATTCTGTCTGTTTGTCTGTTTGTTTGTACTCGCTAATCTTCGGAACTACTGGACGGATTTGAATGATTTTTATTTTGTTGTATAGGTATTAAGTCTGGGCAACATAGAGGCTATAATTTATCTTGGAAACTTGAACACTTGATGCAGAACCGCAACAGGCCAGCTAAACTATAAGAGATACAAAAATGATACGATAGCAAAAATTGTTCCACGTGATGAGCATTTTCTGCTGAGATAGTAAATTTGAAGATCTGGAACATCTGATGTGGAACTCCAAGAGCCCAGCTACACTATAACATATATATAGGAATGACGTTTTAGCAAAAGTTGTTCAATCTGATGAGCACTCTCTGTTGACTTATAAAAATCGAAGATCTGGAACACCTGTTGTGGACCTCCAAGAGCCCAGCTACACCATAACACATATAGGAATGACGTCTTAGCAAAAGTTGTTCTTTCAGATGGGCATTTCCTGTTGACTTTCCATCTGATGTGGAAATCAAAGCAGTCACTAATTTCAATGCATAATTATAAAATAACATAAGCTGGGAGTACCTCCACGCGGTGAAGGCGGTAACAGTTTAGGACTTATTTTCGATGACGATGGTATATAATTGAAAATTTGACTCTACTGGCCAAAACTCCCATTCATTTTTTTATTTTATCGAATAAATATGCCTTCGGGCTTATGTTATTTGAGTGTTTAAGTTCCTTTTCCATTTATCTTCGTGACACGGTAGCCTACCCGATAACGCAGGGGAGCAGTCACTTAGATTTTAATTGATAAGGTATCTTCGCAATAAAACTATAACCATGCCTAGAACGAGGTCAAATCTTTCCCAATGTTCCAAAGGAGCTAAAAGATTGAGGATCATGAGATCCCAAGAATCTACCAAAGAGCGTCAGGAGAGACTTGATGCTGTTCGAGAACATCAGGCTGCAACTCGCTCCGTGGAAACCTCTTCGGATCGCGAAGCACGCACAAGCACTCAGCGTATTTACGCATCTACATCCAGGTCTCTAGAGACAAGTGCGGAACGTGATGCGCGACTGTCCGCTGATCGTGAGCGACATGCATTGTCTCGCGAATCGGAAAAATTTACCGATACAGAATCACGCTTGAGTTCTCAGCGTATTCGCACATCTACTAACAGGTCTTTTGAAACGAGTGATGAACGTGATGCGCGACTAACTGCTGACCGAGATTATCATACATTATCCCGAACACGCACACAACAAAATATTAATAATGAGTTAGAAAGTGAGAGAGAAAGAATTGCTGGAGTACGGCACGAAGAGACAGAAGAAGAGCGCAACGAACGTTTGAATTCTGATCGACTTCGACATTCTCTGAACAGAATGTCGATATCATCTGAAGAATTGGATGTGTCTCAAGATATAGCCGTAGGACATGGCGACCTTCCTTGGGTTGATAAGGAACGGAGTGCATTTACGTATACTCCTATGATTGACTACGCCACATATTCCGCCATCGGAGGTATGGTTCAAAATTGTACTTTTTGTGAAGCTGTTAAATGGCAAAAAGAAACAAACGGTATGTGTTGCTCAGGTGGGAAAGTACATATTGAAATATTACAAAATCCTCCAGAAATATTAAGAGCACTGCAAATCGGTGACCATCCACAGTCAAAACATTTCTTGGGCAACATCCGTTCGTACAATAATGCCTTTCAAATGACATCTTTTGGTGCAAAACAGGTTTCAGAAGGCCCATTTATGCCAACATTCACAGTGCAAGGCCAAGTTTACCACCTTATTGGTTCATTATTGCCTGAAAATGACCCCAAGTTTCTCCAAATATATTTCGTATCCAATTATCAAGATCCGGCAAATATTAGAAACCAAAACTTTCCGCAATTGAACAATAGTCTGATTTCACTGCTTCAAAATATGTTGCATGAAGTAAATCCCTATGTACACAGTTTTAAATCTGCATTAGAATCTGTCCCCCCTGGACAAAGCAACCGTTATAAATTTGTGATTGATGCTGATAAACGACCCGCTACTGGACATCGTGGCAGATACAATGCTCCAGTAACAAATGAAGTTGCAGTGGTTTTGGCTGATCAAGAATGTGAGCGGCGTGACATAGTGTTACGCACACAAGATAATCGTCTGCAACGCATTTATGAAACACATCGATCTTACGATGCATTGCAGTACCCTCTAATTTATTGCCATGGAGATGATGGTTATAAATAATAAATTTAAATAAAAAAGTTTCAGCTCAACAATTTTATTCTTATCTTCTACAAATCAGACTCAATCGTTTCATTTATCTACAAAGATTTCGTGGTCTATTTAGCCAGTTTATTGTTGACATGTACGCTAAAATTGAAACAGAGCGATTGGTATATATAAGCACAAACCAGAAGTGTTTACGAGCTGAAGAATACGTGCATTTGCACATTTGAAAACTTAGGCCGTTTAGTTATTCTGCCCTCCAGTTTCACCGGTGGTCCCCGCTATATGCACGAGCGTACTCAAGACGCTTTTTGCTACGTCCGGAAATATGGTCGACCTGATCTTTTTATTTACGTTCACAACAAATGCAAAATGAGATGAAATTACTCGAGAACTATGTGTAGGACAAGTGTCGTTCGATCGACATGATTTGATAGCAAGAGTTTTCCATTTAAAATTGAAGTTAATGATGGACCTATTAACTAATGAATGCATATTTGGAACGGCTCTGTGTTACATGTACAGCGTAGAGTGGCAGAAACGAGGTTTGCCACATGCACACATTTTACTTTGGTTGCTTGAAAATGTGCGTCCCAACGACATCGATAAGTTAATAAGTGCAGAGTTTCCACATCCAGATGAAGATCCTCTACTGTATGCTATTGTTAAAACACACATGGTGCATGGCCCCTGCGGCACTATAAGCAGGGACTCTCCATGCATGCAAGGTAATCGTTGTGCGAAGAAATATCCCCGTGCAATAATAGAACAAACAGTGACAGGTGAAAATGGATATCCATTATATCGACGACGTTCACCACAACAGGGTGGATACACTGCGGAAGTCAGGGTACGTGGGCAACAGATTTCTGTGAATAATAGTTGGGTCGTTCCCTATTCACCACTTTTGTCAAAAATATTTAGTGCACACATAAATGTGGAAATTTGCAATAGTGTAGAATCCATAAAATATATCTGTAAGTATGTTAACAAAGGGAGTGACCAAGCTACATTTGCTTTACAGGGAATTGACCGAGATGAAGTAACCAAGTACCAATCCGGTCGATACATAAGTACTTCTGACGGTATTTGGCGAATATTGGGATTTCCTATCCATGAACGCCATCCCACGGTCATGCATCTAGACGTCCACTTGGAAAATGGCCAGCGCATATATTTTGATCCCAGCAATGTTAGAGACCGTATAGAAAATCCACGTCATACGACACTATTGGCATTTTTCAAGTTATGTCAAGAAGACGACTTTGCAAAAACTTTGACCTATGACCAGGTGCCATCTTATTTGGAGGCAACTCTCTTAGCACTTACGGCCTACCTGTTCCCCAAGCAGAACCCAATCAGCCACGCACTAATCGGGAGTATGTCGCTAAAACAAGCTACCGTTCTACAGAGTTAGCCGCCGTAATTAAGGTCAAATTTCACAATAGAACAGAGGGAAATATTTAATACAGTGGTCCAAAGTGTCTTAAACAACGAAGGGAAGCTGTTTATTTAGATCCTCCAGGAGGCACCGGAAAAACTTACCTGATGAGAGCAATCCTTGCTGAAATTAGACGGCAAAATAAGATCGCTCTTGCCGTAGCATCATGGTATTGCTGCCACATTACTTCCAGGCGGAAAGACGGCACATCTGAAACACCAACCTGCTCTGTAACACGAAACTGTGACAAAGCGAGAGTGTTACAGGATTGCTGTCTAATCGTCTGGGATGAGTGTACCATGTCAAACAAAAAGGCAGTAGAGGCTGTGGATAGAACACTACGAGACATTCGTCGATATGACAGGCCAATGGGTAACGTAACTCTTTTGTTTTCGGGAGATTTTCGACAAACCCTTCCAGTCATAAGCCGGGGAACTAGGGCTGATGAGATAAATGCCTCATTAAAACATTCACATCTATGGGCTCACATACAAAAGCTTAAATTATCCATAAATATGAGAGCCCAGCTTGGTGGTAATTCACATGCCCAAGAGTTTTCAGGAGTATTATTGAAAGTTGGGGAAGGTATCCTTCCTGAAGAGAATGGTCTGGTGAATGTTCCTGAAATTTGGGAACATTCAGAGTATGCCAAACCAAGAAAATTCATGGTTATGCGAACGCGCCATATTGACCCCAAAAAATGATCAAGCTGCAAAAATTAATCAAAAAAATTTGGCGGATATTGTAGGGGATGAAGTGGTTTACACTTCTTTCGACAGTGTTGTCGATCAGGACGACGCCACTAATTACCCAGTTGAGTTTCTCAATTCACTTACAGCGAGTGGTCTCCCTGCTCATAAAATAAGACTTAAAGTCGGTGTTCCCATAATGCTGATGCGAAATTTAATTCCGCCAAAACTGTACAACGGAACCCGTCTCATTGTCAACGCTTTAAAACGTAATATAATTGTTGCTACAATCCTCACTGGGTGTGGTGCTGGTGAGACTGTGTTCATACCGCTCATACCACTCATCCCCAACAATTTCCCCTTTCAATTTAAGCGCACACAGTTCCCTGTGACTACATGCTTTGCCATGACAATAAACAAGTCACAAGGGCAGACGCTTAAAGCCGCTGGTGTTGATCTGACAACCGGCTGTTTTTCTCATGGCCAACTTTATGTTGCTTTTTCAAGGGTCAGCAACGCTTCCGGTCTTTATATATTAGCTCCTGAAGGAAAAACCCCAAATATAGTTTATAAAGAAATTTTTTTAAAGATTTTTTTTTTGTTGTATAGGTATTAAGTCTGTGCAACATATAGGCTATAATTCATTTTAGAAAATAGAACACCTGATGCAGAACCGCAACAGACCAGCTAAAGTATAAGAGATATAAAAATGGTGCCATAGCAAAAATATTCTACGTGAAGAGCATTTTCTGCTGTGAGAATAAATTAGAAGATCTGGAACACCTGTTGTGGAACTCCAAAGCCCAGCGACACTATAACATATATAGGAATGCCGTCTAAGCAAAAGTTGTTTAGTCTGACGGGCATTTCCTGTTGACTTACAAAAATGAAACATCTGGAACGTCTCGAATCGTCTCGCACATCCCGTTGTCTTCCCATCCCCGGGCTCTTAGAATTCGACATCAGACGTTTCAGATCTTCGACTTTGACGACCCCGTTGTTGCTGGCATA
Source organism: Xestia xanthographa (assembly GCA_905147715.2). Lineage (NCBI taxonomy): Eukaryota > Metazoa > Arthropoda > Insecta > Lepidoptera > Noctuidae > Xestia > Xestia xanthographa. The sequence continues at coordinate 4,245,176 of LR990660.1, read as the reverse complement.
AGCAACAGCGACTTACTTACCAGTCAACAGCGAGCTTCAACAGAGTCGTGGTATTTTAAGCTAGTAGCGAACACGACATTCAGTGTCTGATCATGATGAGTTAAAACGTCCCGGAATTGAACGAAACCCATCTTATGCCCACATGATGACTGAACGAAATAAATGCTGCCAATCCAATATAATATAGTAATTTGGCTATTTTTTTTAACAAAATCGCCACCCTTTAAAATGAAGTGCTCCTTACAGGAGTACTGCTGTCTTTGTCTCTCTCCAGCTAAAACACTAGGAAGTGTGAAGGATAGGGGACTGTCTTATAGATTTTAGACATGCTGATTATCAGCTTCATTTGAATAAAATGACTGTTGATTTGATTTACGGTCATTTTCAATAACTTACTTACTAGCCGATTTCGGTAAGTTGCTATCTCTGTCTGTTTGACATTTAGCTTACGGACGGTTAGAAACAAAACATTACAGAAAAGCTTTCTTTGATTTTTCTGTTAATGACAGGTAGGCGACGCGCGGATAGGATAAGCTTTGTTTGTAGAAACACCGATAGCTACGGAAATAGGCATATATTAACCAACAGTTACACGTAAGTAAGTTATAGAAAACGGCCGCTAAAGAGCAGTAGCTCTTAGTAGTTAGTACAGTAGTAATTCAAGTGCTTCTGGTACCGTAACAAATATTGCAACTTACAGGGGGATAAGGACAGCTACGGCCTCCGACTGCGTTTCGCATTGTTTGACCGAAAAATGTGTCAGAATTCATCATGTCGCAAAATTTAAAATGCATCTCAACGAAACTGGGCTTGTATCTGTTTGTTAGCAACTGGTAGAAGTAGAAATCCGCCTGAAACATAAATATGTTATTGAATCATTAGGTACTAGTAAGTAGTATTACCCTTAGGGGCTTACCCGAAGGGAAACCTTCCTTTGTCACTAAAGCGAAAAATCATGGACATGTGCATTCTTCCCATTTTGACCTATGGATCTCAGACTTGGTTTCTGACAAATAATCAAAAGTCCAAACTCAAGGTCTGCCAGCGTGCAATGGAATGGCATTCTAGGTGATAAATTACTAACCGACCGTGTTCGCAACACCACACTGCTCTCCGAAACACAAGTTACTGACGTTGCTCAAAAAGCCGCTAAGCTGAAGTGAGACTGGACTGGCCACGTCTGCCGCATGCCCAATGAGCTGTGCGCCAAAATAGCCACTTTCTGGAGCCCTGACACAGCCAGAAGGCGTCGCGGCAGACCTCGTCGAAGATGGCGGGACGAACTGGATAAAACCAACGACCAGTGGCCCACATTAGCCCTGGACAGAAAAAACTGGAAGTTATGGGGAGAGGCCCTTTGCCCAGCAGCGGGATGACGCAGGCTAATAGTAGTAGTACAAATGTATTTCGGCTTCGTTAAGAGTAATACTACTAGCATTACTCTTACATCCGAAGTACATTTTGTTCTCCTCTCTGAGGTTAATTTAAATTCTGGACCATACTTGGGAACCTTCTAGATACGCAGATATTGGAGATAAAACTTTGAACGTTTACATAATATTTTTTTTAAATAAGTGTTAAATTTTTATGTAACTTTAATTTAAAAACCTCTATGACCCCTGTACGACTAATGCATCCATCACCACCATTTAACAACGTAATTTTTTACACCAAAATAGAGTCGTTTCCCGAATTGTGGAGTAGTAGAAAAGTGGAGGAGAAGCGCTGAGTACGACTCATTAGGATATCAATCAAGTACGGATGGTACACCGCGATACGTCTGCTAATCCGGTGGTAAAAAGGTGATGGTGGGATCAGGTCGTGGAAGTCCTGCGTATATGCCTTTGTCAGAAATCATTAGGCTCCAAAGTTTTATCAGATGGGAAACTATCCGACCGATAGAGTACCATGTGCATTGACATGATCATCTCGTTGATTTACCAGGTACAAAGCGACACGGAACCTCCTATACTGCTACAAAATGATGATTTTAGTGACAAATGATGCCTCCCTACTTACGAATAATTATCACGTACTTTTAAGCGTCATAATGCCTATAATGAACCCACTGCTGGGACACAAGCTTCCCCTCTGTAATAGGGAATGGAATTTATTCCAACACACTGACCACTGGTAGGATATGCCAGTTTCCTCATGTTTTCTTCCACCATTTAAAAGCAGTGGTGGTGGTGTTGGTGGTAGTTGGGTTCAAACCCATGACTTAAATAAGTCAGGATCACCACTACCGGCGATCGGCGGCGGCGACCTCTCGCGTCCGGCCCTGGTTCAATCCATGGTCCGAAGCGAGACGGAATGGGACGCCGACACCTCCTTCTGCGAAGCAATTACTGCTTCACAGAAGGAGGTGTTATTGTGTGTTGCTGCTAGAGAAGGAGGTGGCGGAACGTGAGAGGGAAAGAACCTCACGTCCCGGCCGCTGCGGGAGACGGCCCAGGCGGTGGGGGCCACTTGGTGGCCCCCGGCCACCGTAGACGCGGGCTACAGGCCCGCGTCTACGGTGGCCGCCGAAGACGGTGGGCTATTGGCTAGCTCGCCGTCCGTCCGTCTCATGACGACAGGCTGTGTTGACGGCGCGTTCGTGTTCCACGCGCGCCTCAAAGAGAGTCAGCAAGGGCCGATGCCTGCCGGGGCTGCGGGACTGTTCGAAAGAGATACCGAGGCCCCGGAACACAAAGGGCGATGAAGGAACATGGATAGGTTTTAATCAGTAAAAGTCTGACACTCCTGCTCCACCCAGAGCGGGAGGAGTCATTTGATGATTTCCCATCCGAAAAAAAAAGGGTCACCACTACACCTTCCACCTTTACAACTTACCGTCATGTTATTATGAGCAGTCTTAGGAGTCTGTACGTACAACTCCACATAGTACTTGGGATCTTGTCTGCCAAACCGTTTACTGAGCAAAGTGAAGTTTTTAAAAACTTTCTCGTCATACCAGTTTACCATTGGGCGCTCAGTACTAAAGTAGGGTATCTATGACAGAAATAATAAAATAATTAGAAAAAGTAACGAAGTTATGATTTATACTTTTTAGGGTTCCGTACCCAAAGGGTAAAAACGGAACCCTATTACTAAGACTTCGCTGTCTGTCCGTCTGTCTGTCCGTCTGTCCGTCTGTCTGTCACCAGGCTGTATCTCATGAACCGTGACAGCTAGACAGTTGAAATTTTCACAGATGATGTATTTCTGTTGCCGCTAAAACAACAAATACTAAAAACAATAAAATTAATATTTAAGGGGGGCTCCCAGGGTACCTGCAGACCCCCATGGCGAGTAATAAATACTTAAATCTGCCCTTCTAGGTACAGGGGTCTCTGCCTAGATTGTATCTTATTTCCCCCACACTCGTGGGAACAGTTATGGATGAATTAAACAAAAAAACAAACACCGCCGGCAACGGCAAGACGGAGGAGAGGAGGGATGCGGCGTCGGAGTCCGACGTAGCATCCAGTGAGGTGAGCGCGGGAGGCTCAGAGAGCTCCCGTCGCGCGAGGGCTGGGACGCCCGCGGAGAACAGTAAGGTCTTCCGCAAGCGGCCCAGGCGGGATGGCGACCGGGGGTCGTCATCCGGAGATGAGGAGGCCTCGGCCCGAAAAATCCCCACCAACAAGCGTGGGGGGATCCGGGGCAAGGGGAGGGGGCTCCCTGCCCCCGTGAGGTCGGCAAGAGTTGCCGAGGAGGTGCGCCCCCCGGGCACTACTGCTCCCGGGACTGGCGACGAGGCGGGTGCAACTGGCGGCTCCGAGGCGGAGCGTAGGGCCAGGTTATATAAGGTAGGTATAAGGTGAAGACAGGCACCAAACTTAAGGCCATACCAGCGGCTTCCGCCTCCATCTTGGCGGCAGCGGAGGCCAACTTTGCGGGGCCTTCCCCTCCTCCGCCTCCGGTAGGTGGAGAGGAGTTGGTCAAGCTGCGGGAGGAGGTGGCCCGCCTGACGGCCGCCATGGAGGTTCTCCAAAAGGAGAATGCCAAGCTCCATGCAGACCTGGCCAATCTGCGCGAGGCTGGTAGCCGTGCTGCGCCTCCAAATGGGGGCCACCAACAGCAGCAGCAACAGCGACAAGCCGAGCCCGTGCCGGTGGAGAACCAGGTCCTGAACCTGGTTCGGCAGGAGCTGGCTTCCTTCCTGGCGCGGTTATCCGTCCTGGAGGGAATTGTTCTGCGCCCCGCCCTGGGTGCAAAGAAGGCAGCCGCGGGCCCGAGCACGATGCCGAATACGGTGTCATACGCGGCTGCTGCGGCTGCCACACCCGGACCTGGGCCGTCGAGCCAGTCCTCCGGCAGGGCTGCGGCGCCCCCTCCCCCTGGAAAGTCAGCTCCGGCGCAACCGGCGCCAACTAAGAAGGCGCCCAGGAGGAGAAAGGGCAAGGCGGCTGCACAGGCGGCGACTGTGTCGGCTCCAGCGCCAGCGGCGCCAGTGCCAGCGGCGAGTGGGCCACTGACTGCGGCAAGCCAGCTGCCGCCGCCACCACCGCCCCCCCAGCCCCCAACACCTGCGGCTGAAGCCGGATGGCAGGTGGTCGGAGAGAAGAAGAAGGGGAGGAAGGCGGCCAAAAAGGCCCGAAATGTGGAGCGGCAGCGCCAGCACAGGGCGCGAAAGATCGCGGCTAGGCTTCGCGCCCCGAAGACCGCGGCTGTAGTGATCACACTACAGCCGGACGCGGAAAAGAGGGGCGTGTCCTACCGCGACCTTCTGGCGAAGGCGAAAGAGGTGGTGAACCTCAGTGAGCTTGGGATCACCGGGGGCCTCCGGCTTAAAGTCACCGCGACAGGGGCCCGATTGCTGGAGATCCCCGGCAAAACCAGCGGCTCGTCCGCCGACGCTCTGGCTGAAAAGCTCAGAGCGTCCCTAAACGCGGACGAGGCCCGAGTGTCCAGGCCCGTCAGATGTGCAGACCTGGGCATCCTGGGTCTGGACGACTCGGTTACCGAGGAGGAGGTGGTGGCTGCTTTCGCCAGGTCCGGAGGGTGCCCTGCCGATCAGGTCAGGGCAGGCGCCATTCGCCCGGACTCCACGGGTATGCATACCGTTACGGTATGCTGCCCGGTGACGGCGGCTAAAGCCATAACGGAGGGCCGAAGGCTACTGGTGGGCTGGGTCTCAGCGCAGGTGAAGCTGCTAGAGCCCAGACCTCTGAGGTGCTATCGCTGCCACGTGGGACACCACGTGTCAGTACAGTGCGCCTCGGAGGTTGACCGCAGCGGACTCTGCTTCCGTTGCAGCCAGCCCGGTCACGTATCCGCGGCTTGCTGCGCCACGCCGCACTGCGGTGCCTGTGCGGCGGCTGGCAAGCCAGCCGACCACCGGGCTGGAAGCAAGGCCTGCGCTGCACCCACCAAGGCCACCAGAGGCAAGGGGAGGCCCTCCGCCGCCACCACCACCACCGTCGCCACCGCCGCAGCCGCAACTGCCACCGTTGCCGCTGCCACTGTCGCCGCCACAGAGGGGCCCTCGCAGGGGGCTAGGGAGGAAGCGGTAATGGAGTGCCAATAACGGCCCCATTACGCTTCCTCCAAGCGAACATCAACCACTGCGCCTGCGCTCAGGATCTGTTGCTCCAGAGCATGGCGCAGTGGTTGATTAACATTGCTGTGGTCGCTGAGCCGTATTTTGTCCTCCCCAGAGAAGACTGGGTGGCGGACCTTAGCGGCTCAGTGACCATAGTGTCGTCGGCCGCCGCTGGTACCCCGACCCTTGAAGGTGTCAGGAGGGGTCGGGGGTGCGTAGCAGCCCGGTTCGGGGAGATCGTAGTGGTGGGAGTATACTTCTCCCCGAGCCGAACTCTCGCCGAGTTCCACAACTCTCTCGCAGAGTTGAGTGTTGTCGTCGGAAACCATTCCCTCCCCGTGCTTGTCCTCGGGGACTTCAATGCCAAGAACTTGGCTTGGGGTTCTCGTTGCACAGACGTGCGGGGAAGGATGGTGGAAGACTGGGCCCTGGAGAAGGGCCTGGTCGTCCTAAATCGGGGTTCTGTCCCCACGTGTGTGCGGATGCGGGGCGAGTCGGTGGTGGACATTTCGTTCGCTAGCCCCGCTCTGTCGCCACGTGTCGTTGACTGGCGTGTCATGGAGGGGGTGGAGACCTATTCCGACCACCGGTACATCCGGTTCGACGTCTCCACCCAGACCTCAAGCGCGCCGGTCCAACAGGCCCCGAGTGGTCCGCGTTGGGCGCTGAAGCAGCTGGACCGGGAGCTCCTCCTGGAAGCCTCGATCGTGCAGGCCTGGGTGACATCACCGGACAGGCCTGCCGACGTAAACAATGAGGCAGGGTGGTTCCAGGAGGCCATGCCGACATCTGCGACGTGGCAATGCCCCGCGTTCGGTCAAGAAGCGCCCGGCGTCAGGTGTACTGGTGGTCGCGAGAGCTAACTTGTCTGCGCAAAGCGTGCGTCGCTGCACGGCACCTGTACGCCAGGCATCGCAGGCTCCGCATCCGCCCACCGGATGCGGCAGCCATTGAGGCGGAGCTATATGAGGGGTACAGAGCGGCGAAGACTGCTCTCCGCGAGGCTGTCCTGCGGGCCAGGGATCTGGCCCGCGAGGAGATGCTGGGGACTCTCGACAGAGATCCGTGGGGGCCCTTACAAGTTTGTGCGAGACAAACTCCGCCCCTGGGCCCCCCCACTGACGCAGAGTCTCCGGCCTGAGCTCGTGGAGGACGTGGTGAGCACTCTGTTACCTTCGCGAGGGGAACACCCACCCCCGCCTATGGCTCCGCCGCCTGCGGTGCTGGAAGCGGATCATCAGGACGACGACGACGACACTCCGGAGGTGACTGGGGTAGACCTGAGTGTGGCGGTACGCAGGCTCAGTGCCAAAAATACCGCCCCGGGACCCGATAGCTTGCCTGGCAAAGCCTGGGTCCTGGCCTCGGAGGCTCTCGGGCCCCGACTGGAGGGCCTCCTAAGCGCATGCTTGGAGAGAGGCCAGTTCCCGCTTCGTTGGAAGACGGGGAAGCTGGTCCTCATCCGGAAGCCGGGGCGCCCTGCGGACTCTCCGTCCGCATACCGGCCCGTGGTGCTGCTCGACGAGGTGGGCAAGCTCTTTGAAAGAGTCATTGCGAACCGCCTCACCGAGCACCTTGCGGGGACTGGGCCGGACCTTGCGGAACACCAGTTTGGTTTCCGCAAGGGGCGCTCTACGGTGGACGCCATCATGCGCGTGAGAGCCCTCACGACGGGGGATGCGGTGTCAAGGGGTGGGGTTGTCTTGGCGGTGTCTCTCGACATCGCTAACGCCTTCAACTCCATGCCCTGGAGCTGCATTAGGGAGGCACTCCGGTATCACCGGGTGCCAACCTACCTCCGTCGAGTGGTCGGGGACTATCTGACGGACAGAGCCGTCATCTACCCTGGTCGCAGCGGAGAATGGAACCGGCGAGAGATGTCGTGCGGTGTTCCGCAGGGATCGGTCCTAGGGCCGCCCTTGTGGAACATCGGGTACGACTGGGTGCTGCGCGCCGACCTCCCTAGCGGTGTCAGCGTAGTGTGCTACGCTGACGACACGCTGGTGCTGGCACAGGGGAGGTCGCACGAGGCGGCGGCCGAAGCGATGACACGCGGGGTTGCGATAGTCGTTGAGAGGATCCGGCAACTGGGTCTCGAGGTGGCACTGCACAACTCCGAGGCCATGTGCTTTCATGGGCCTCGGAATGCGCCACCTCCGGGATCCTCACTGACGGTAGGAGGGGTATCCATCGGCGTTGAGTCGACGTTAAAGTACTTGGGACTTGTCCTTGACAGCCGGTGGAACTTCGTAGAACATTTCCGACGTTTGGCCCCCAAACTGGAACGGACTGGGGCTGCCTTCAGGCGGCTCCTGCCCAATCTGGGGGGGCCGAACGCCTCCTGCCGGAGGCTCTACGCGGGAGTCGTGCGGTCAATGGTCCTTTATGGGGCCCCGGTGTGGGCACGTTCATTGAGGCTGCGAGCCGCTCACTATTTGAACGCGCCCCAAAAGGTAGTAGCCGTAAGGCTGGCCCGGGGGTACCGTACGATCTCCCGCGAGGCGGCGAGCCTCCTTGCCGGATTGCCGCCATGGAATCTAGAGGCGATAGTCCTCGCGCGCCTACATGAATGGCGCGCGGAGGCGCTACGCCGGGGGGAAACTCCGCTGCAGCGACAAATTGTCGCTCAGCGGACAGACTTCCGGCGGGATCTCATGGCGACATGGAGAGAGCGACTGTCGCAACCCCGTGCAGGGCACGCCACGATAGTGGCGATAAGTCCCCTCTTTGAGGAGTGGCTTGAGAGACGCCACGGCGTCCTCACCTTCCGCCTGACGCAGGTCCTCACCGGACACGGAGTGTTCGGGAGGTTTCTGCACTGAATCGGGCGGGAGGAAACGCCCGGGTGCTTCTATTGTGAGGATCGACCGGAGGACACGGTGGAACACACGGTGGAGGTGTGCCCCGCGTGGGCGGAGCACCGCCGGCGATCGGCGGCGGCGACCTCTCGCGTCCGGCCCTGGTGCAAGCCATGGTCCGAAGCGAGACGGAATGGGACGCCGTCACCTCCTTCTGCGAAGCAGTAATGCTAGAGAAGGAGGTGGCGGAACGTGAGAGGGAGAGAACCTCTCAACGTCCCGGCCGCCGCGGGAGACGCCCCGGGCGTCGTCGGCCACCGTCGGCGTGGGCCTGTGGACGGTGAGCTATGGGCTAGCTCGCCGTCCGTCCGTCTCATGACGACAGGCCGTGTCGACGGCGCGTTCGTGTTCCACGCGCGCCTCAAAGAGAGTCAGCAAAAAGGAAGGGGTCCGCAAGGACCGATGCCTGCCGGGGTTGCGGGACTATTCGAAAGAGATACCGTGGCCCCGGAACACAAAGGGCGATGAAGGAACATGGATGGGTTTTAGTCAGTAAAAGTCTGACACTCCCTCCTGCTCCGCCCAGAGCGGGAGGGGTTATTTGATGATTTCCCATTCGAAAAAAAAAAAAAAAAAAAAGGGGGGCTCCCATACAACAAACGTGTTTTTTTGCCCTTTTTGATAATAATGGTACGGAACCCTTCGTGCGCGAGTCCGACTCGCACTTGGCCGGTTTTTTTATTTTTCTCGGGCCATATTTTCAGGATTCTTTTATTTCTTTTAAAACAAAGGGAGGTTTATTATTTGTAGTATTCTCACAGAAATTCTTGTCATGTTTTATTTATTTAGTTATTCTTATATAACAATTCACATTGTGTTCGAATTATGTAGTACGTTAATAAATATTTTACAGCTAAAAACAATAAATGATGAATAACAAACAGTAAATTTCACTCAAAATAAAATCAATAACATAATTATGATAAATATTATTTCAATAAAATGTAATTTTACACGAAATTAAATGTAATTTTACACGAAGTTCATCAAAATGGTTCAAGATTATCAAAATACGTGTTAAAATAAGTAATTCAAAATCTTCTTTACAAAAGCTGTTATCAACAAAAAAAAATACATGGGACCATCAAGCCAAAAAATAATATAAATTATCTTCTACCAAATGAAAAATAATCTCGTAAATTGCCCCTGTCGTCACGGAGTAATCGCTGTAGTATGTACACGAAAAAAATACTGGCTAACTACATAACCTCCTCCAGTTTTAGAAGTCGGTTAAGAATAATAACTTTCAAATCGTACTCACTCTCTCAGAACTGCACTGATTAATTAGGCAATGCAAATAAAAAAGCAAACCAATGGAAAAATATTTTAAATACATTATTTTTATTTTATTTTATCTTTGATAGTTGGGATGGGAGCTGACCTATCTCAGCGAATATCTTCCAATATCACCTGAAACCCACACAAACTTTTTCACGAAATTGACAGGAAATAAGAAATTACGCTTTGATAGTAATAGGAAGGTATAATATTTAGAATATGTAATCATGATCAATGGATCACTATAGGTACCAGTAAAGGGTCTCGTTTAAAATAACATTAAGATCATAAATCACTCTGTACGTTTATCTGTGTCATCATCATACACAATAACGCTTATCAAGTGTCAAGCGATCAAGATTTATAATATCCGAGGTAACAAAATCACAATGACAAAAACTGAACCAGCTCAGAGGCAGCAAGAGGTCAGATAGGCAGTCGCTTCATCTAAAATACTGGTATTTAGCTGCATTCGGTTAGAGTGGAAGCCGACTCCAACATAGATTGGAATAAAGGCTAGGCATGTGTTATATGTATATACTGTCCAGGTGGCTTAGTGGTAAAATGAAACGCAGACACGTCCGTTCATTAGCTCCGTATAATCGAGACTGTTCGATATCAATGTACCCACAATACACTACACTCCTTTACACTTAAATTAAGGTATAATAAAGTAAACAAATAACCATCACCTAATTCTTACATAATTGATACATTAACAAAAGTACCTACTTTTTACAAATCTAACTTCTGACAACACTAAGTAACAACTTATTTCTAGTAAATGACTTATTCTAAAATTTGTATGTTGGAGGATTGACTACCCTACACTGTCTAACCCAGCGGTCTGTGGCGGCACTGCGCGCGCAGCGTCTGCGGGTGAGGGTGGGCTTGGCTTAGGTGAATACATCTCCTTTTCTGGAGTTACAAAACAATCCTCCCCTTCAGCCATGCTTCGCGCCGGTGACACCGACGTCGGTGGTTCTGTCCCTTGCGACCGCTGCGACCGGACCGTACCTGATGGTGATACCGAAACGTTATTCTTAGGAAGATCGTTATCTTTGTCCCTTGTCGGATAAACTAACGAGCTCCTTGACTTACGCCTTAACTGGTCAATATGCCTATGTACTACGTTACTACTGTCATCCGTCACTTTATAGTCCGTACTACCTAACGTGCCAGTCACTTTCCCAGGTTGCCATTTTTCCCCTTTTAAATACTGCCTGTACCAGACTTCCTCCCCTACACTCATACTCCTATCAGATCCTCCTTTGGTATCCATTTGCCGCTGTTGACAACGCTGTACCTTGGTCATCTGACCGGGCTTTAATAAATCCAAGTGTGTTCGTAAACGTCTACCCATTAGCAACATAGCTGGATTTTCTCCCGTTGAGCAATGTTCGGTATTCCGATAATACAGTAGAAACTTGTTGAGTGCTTTGTCTATATTCTTATTTTCCATGCGCTTTTTTTACTACCCTTTTTACAGTTTTTACTGCATTCTCGGCCGCACCGTTTGAAGCGGGATGGTAGGGCGCTGTAAAAATATATTCTACACCGTCTATTTTTAAAAAATCCTGAAATTCTCTGCTCGTAAAGGGTGGGCCATTATCACTGCCGACTTGTTTCGGAATACCAAATCTAGCCCACAATTCTGACAACTTACCTATAGTTGTCACCGCTGCCGTACTAGGAACTGGGAATACTTCTATCCACTTGGACATAGCGTCCACAACTACAAGATAAGTTTTCCCGTAGATAGGACCCATGAAGTCGAGGTGTAGGCGCGCCCGGGGGCTCGCGGGCCAGGGCCAGGCGCGGGGCGCGTGTTGCGGCGCGCGGCGGTGCGTCCGCCAGCGCCGCGCACACGACGCGACGCAGGCGCGACACGTCGCCTCAACCGCTTCGTCTATGCCGCCCCACCACACGTATCTGCGTGCCATTGCTTTTGACCCATATGGGGCTCATGTATAATCTTTAAAACTTTTTCTCGACATTTTTCCAGTATGACTACTCTGTGACCCCACATGATGCACCCGAGCTCTTCATACAATTCTTTTCGCCTATTAAAATAAGGTTTTAAGCCGTCAATGTCACATTCGATTGGCCACCCACCTCTAATGTATCTGAGAACCCTTCCTAACAGCGGATCTGTAATTGTTTGTTTTTTTATTTCCGTGTAATTTCATAACAACGCATCTTGCGCGAAATGTAAGTAAGTACGTTTGTTCCAGAACCGTTACTGAAGTATTTTTTTGTCTACTGTCGGGTAGTCTTGATAACGCATCTGCACAATTATCTTTTGTGTTTACGTACTCTATATTATTATTATCATAGCTATAGGCTGATAGTATTATTGCCCACCGCTGCATCCTACTAGCTGTCATGCTAGGAATTCCCGTGTTAGGCCGAAATATGGAAACCAACGATTTATGATCAGTTCGTAAGATAAAACGCCGCCCGTATAAAAAAAAAACAAAAAAAAAAAACCAAATACCATCAGTATTTGTAATACTGATGGTATTTCTTTATACTGAAAATGATAGCAAGTGCCTCACGATGGACTTGGGAATAATTTTTCTCTGCGTCGCTGAGTGTGCGCGACGCGTAGGCCACGACGCGCTCGCCGCGCGGCCCTGGCTGCGTGGGCACGGCCCCTAGTCCGCGCGCACTCGCGTTACACGTTAATAACAATGGTTTACCCTGGTCGTAGTGACACAAAACGCTGGCACTTGTTAACATCTTCTTTACTTCGGTGAACGCTTGTTCGCCTACACCAAACCCATTCCATACCTGTCCGCAGAAGATTCTATAAAGGGAAAAGTGTTGCACTGAGGGTTTTAATAAACCTACCGAAAAAAATTACTGTTCCTAAAAATGACCTTAGTTCTGATACATTCCGAGGCTGCTCCATATTAGTAATTGCTTGAATTTTCGATTTATCAGCCTTTATTCCTTCTCTCGATATTACATAACCCAAGTACGTCACCTCCTCAGCTAAAAAAACACACTTACTCTTTTTTAATTTTAACCCGTTATCTAATAAACTCCGGTTTGGTTTATGTGTTTTTTCGATAGTGTTGTACCTGTGGTTTGTGTAGTCCTTCCTTATATACTTGCTTATGAGCTTGTAGAGGGCAGAGATCTCACTTTTTGTTGCCCTAGATTTAATTTTTGCTCTCTGGAGTTGCTTTCGTCTCTTCATTAGCTGTAGTGTGCGCTCTGACAAAATTTTATGGGATTTCTTATCTTTGTTTTCGTTTTGTATTGTTTGCAGACTGCTGGTTATTGCTTTGATAATGTTGTTGTAATAGTTTTGGACTAATTTATTTACCTGTGTGTTCAGTATTTTGCGTATGTACTCTTTGAATTTAGAAATATCATCATCGTTAGTTATTGTTTCTTTTTGATGGGTTTTATATTTTATTCGGGTTTTCTTTGATTGTGTATGAGTGCTCTAATATCGTTGCTCTAACTGGTCTGTGGTCCGAAGGATAGTTTATATTCAGAAATTCTATATTTTGGAATATATGAGGACGATTTGATAGAATGAAGTCGATTTCGGTTTTGTGTTTATTATCAGGAGTTGTCCAAGTCCATCTGTTTTTTATTTTTTTGTTATAAAAAGTGTTTAAAATATTGATAACTTTTTTTCAGTAGCAAATTCTATCAATCTCTGTCCTCTCTCATTTCTTTTTCCGTAGCCGTTCATTTTCATGACTAGATATTCAACTTTTTTGGTATACCAATTTTTGCATTCCAGTCTCCCATCAGTATGAAGTCTTTATATGACATCTCGATAGCTTTGTTTACTGTACAATAGAAACTGTTGATTTCGTCTTCGTTTGCATTTTCCGTAGGGGCGTAGACTTGTATAACTGATAGCCGAGTATCTTCAAATGCCAAGTTTAGGATTGCGACTCTTTCTGTAAGGCCAATGTAGCTCTCGATTTTATTTTTATGGCATTTTTTTACTATAAAACCTACCCCATACAAGCTAGGTGTTTGACCCGTGTGGCATAATATGAAATTGTCATATTCTTCTATTTTATTTCCCATGCGCTTCGTTTCAGCCAGTCCGATTATATCGTATTTAATGTCTGTCAGGGATTCGTTTAATTCTATTAGACGTTCGTATGTAGATAGCGTTCTAACATTGTATGTTAATATGTAGAGCTTTCCTGTTGTAGTCGTAGTAGTCAAGAAAGTAGCAAAGAAAGCTTTCAAAGAGCTGAGAACCAATAAAACATGGATCGAAGGATTGAAACAAGGTGATAAAATACTCAACAACCGTAACGACATTATCACCCTAGCTACAATTTTTTACAGGAATTTATACAGCACTAGAGAAACGACTAGCATAGATAGCAGAGATCAATACACAAACAAAATTGACAGCAATCCACAGATACCTCAGCTTGAAATAAGCGAAGTATTATGGGCAATAAAAGCTCTAAAGACAGAAAAGCCCAAGTTCTGACGGCATAACTAATGAAATAATAAAAATTGGTTCAACAACCCTAGCCACCCACCTAACTGACTTGTTCAACCTCATTATCGAAACAGGAGAGACACCCACACAATGGTCTGAGTCTGACATTATTCTTATTTACAAAAACCGGCCAAGTGCGAGTCGGACTCGCGCACGAAGGGTTCCGTACCATTATTTATTCATTAGACAAAACGGCAAAAAAATCACGTTTGTTGTATGGGAGCCCCCCTTAAATATTAATTTTATTCTGTTTTTAGTATTTGTTGTTATAGCGGCAACAGAAATACATCATCTGTGAAAATTTCAACTGTCTAGCTGTCACGGTTCATGAGATACAGCCTGGTGACAGACAGACGGACAGACGGACAGACAGCGAAGTCTTAGTAATAGGGTTCCGTTTTTACCCTTTGGGTACGGAACCCTAAAAAAGGAGACGCAAATGACATCGGAAACTATAGACCAATAAGCCTGCTACCTGCCATCTATAAGCTCTTCTCCTCAATAATAAATAAGAGGATAAACTCTACACTGGAAACGCGTCAACCTATCGAGCAAGCGGGATTTAGAAAAGGATACTCAACGATCGATCACATTCACACAATAGAGCTTCTCATCGAAAAATATCGAGAGAAAAATAGACCACTCTACATTGCATATATCGATTACAAAAAAGCATTCGACTGCGTATCACATAACAGCATATGGGAACCTCTAAAAACACAAGGAGTAGAAAAAGAATACATCTGTGTACTCAAAAGTATATACAATAATAGCAAGAGTAGAGTAAAACTAGACAGCTGGGCCATGGTTTCCGGTCAAAAGGGGAGTAAGACAAGGCGACCCTCTCTCTCCATTGCTGTTTATAGCAACACTAGAGTCAATTATCAGCCAACTCGATTGGAAAGATCGGGGTATTAAGATCAATGAAGCCTAGCTAAGTCATCTAAGATTTGCAGACGACTTGGTCCTCCTATCAGAAACAGTATCACAATTACAGCACATGATAGAGTCACTCAATGTCGCCAGTCAACTAGTAGGCTTGGAAATGAACCTATCCAAAACAATGGTGATGACTAACAGCACTAAGAGTACAATATATGTTGAAAAGGAGGCTCTCGAGTATACAGACAACTATATACATTCAGTCAAAAAAGTATCGGGAATGGATGATTTGTTTATGGTTCCAAATTCAAATTTTTGTTTTTTTGTAGTTGTTAGATTGGCACAACTGTTTTCCATTTTGGCGCGGAGTTTGCGTTGCATCTGTTATTTATATTAAATACAGTGCTGGTTTTAGTAATATCATATATAGTGTGTATTGCGAATTTCATAATGGACCAAAATATCGAACAAAGAGTTTGTCTTAAATTTTGCATCGCCAATGGAATTTCGTGTTCGGAGTCACTGAAAATGTTACAGAAGGCTTACGGTGAATCGACTTTATCAAAAACTCGTGCTTATGAGTGGTTCAAAGCGTTCAAAAGCGGTCGAGATGTGATGGAAGATTTGCCTCGCTCTGGTAGGCCGTCAACGTCTGCAACTGAAGTTAACATCGCAAAAGTGAAGAAAATAGTGACTGAAAATCCCCATTCAACTCTGAGAGAGATAGCCGCCGAACTTTCTGTATCTCACGAGTCGATCCGTACCATTTTAACTAATCATTTGGGTATGAAACATGTTGCTGCTCGGCTAGTCCCAAAAGATCTGAATTTTCTCCAAAAACTCAATCGCATGAAAGTCGCTGAGGACATGCTAGAACGAGTCAGTTCGAACCCAACATTCATGAAACGCATTGTTACTGGTGACGAGACGTGGGTTTACGAGTTTGACATGCAAACTAGTCAACAAGCTTCGGAGTGGCACCTTCCAACTGAACCGAAACCGAAAGAACCACGCCGAAGTCGATCAAAAGTCAAAGTCATGTTGACTGTTTTCTTTGACTATCGCGGTGTTGTGCACTCTGAATTCTTACTGGAAGGTCTAACGGTAAATAAAGAATATTATTTCAGCGTTATGCGGCGTTTAAGAGAGCAAATTCGACGAAAAAGGCCAGATTTGTGGAAAGAAAATTCTTGGATTTTGCACCACGACAATACGCCTTCGCACAAGGCTATCATTGTGAACGAATTTTTGACCAAACACTCAACAAATACCATCCAGCAACCACCATATTCACCAGATATGGCTCCTGCTGACTTTTTTCTTTTTCCTAAACTCAAATTACCACTTCGTGGCACCCATTTTCAATCGATAGAAGACATAAAGGAGAATTCGCGGCGAGAACTGAACTCAATTCCGGAAGCAGCGTTTAAAAAATGTTTTGATGAATGGATTATTCGTTGGCGCAAGTGTATCGTTTCTAAAGGAGCATACTTTGAAGGTGATAAAATAAATTTGGATGAATAACAGACATTTTGTGTATTATTGATCTTTTCCCGGTACTTTCTTGACAGAGTAGTATACCTAGGTAAACAAATTAGCTTTGACCAAAAAAACAACGACCAAGAAGTGGAGCGCAGGAAACAGTTAACGTGGAACAAACACTGGGCACTGAAGGACATTTTCAAAAGCAGCATGCCGATAAAAATCAAAACTAAGGTACTCAACTCATGCCTTATACCGTGCCTAACGTATGCGTGCCAAACATGGAGGTTTAACAAAAAAACAAAATAAATAATAACTACATGCCAAAGAGGAATAGAGCGCAGTGTGATGAATATTAGAAAAATACAAAAAATAAGACACATAAAAATAAGACACAGGACCAAGGCAAGAGATGTATTGACACATGCTCAATCACTAAAATGGAAGTGGGCCGGACATGTGGCGCGCCTAAGAGTCCAGAGATGGACCAAAAGGGTGACCGCATGGGCAGGCCCTCAAGGCAAAAGAAAAAGAGGTAGACCTGTAGATAGATGGGAAGATGAGCTCAAAAAAACAGCCGGCCCCAACTGGATTCAAGTAGCCCAATGCAGAGAGGACTGGCTATCTTTGGGGGAGGCCTTCACCTGCAGAGGAGTTCTAGCAGAAACTAACAACTAAATTTAAAAATTTAAGAACTAAACCTAATTTTCTAACTAAAATTGTCATATTGAAAACAATTTAAATTATTTTAAACTAACATCTTAGATTAAGAAACTTTACTTTGTACATACTAACAAAAATACTATAAATAGAATAGAATCTAAGTTAAGTACCTTCTTTTGTGTTTTTGCTAGAAATAAAAGGCTTTTTTTACGTTATTTTATTTTATTTTTATTATTATCTAATAAACGTTGGAAAACTAACTTTAGAGCGTCTAAATGTTCCCTTTCCGTTTTCCCTCCTATGATCACGTCGTCTAAAAACACTTGAACGTTAGGTATACCACTCAATATGGTTATCATTATACGCTGGAATATACCTACGCTTGAGGATAACCCGTAAACAAGCCTGTTGTAATGAAATAGCCCGGGGTGAGTGTTTATAACTGTATATTTTTTTGACTCACCCAGTTCTATTTGGTTGTAGGCTTGTGACAGATCGATTTTACTGTAATACCTATTTCCATTTAGATTTACTAAGACATCTTCAATTTTAGGCATTGGGTAACGATCGAGCAGTAAAGACGGATTTAATGTGGCTTTATAGTCTGCACGTTCACGAACATGACGCATGTATTGTATCAGCACCATTCAACTCAACCATTTTGAAGGGAACTAAATAATCTGACACACGCGCCACCATCAGCGAGACATTTGAGTGAGCATGACATATCTCACGAACATATCTGCAAACTCAAGTGTCATGCCACTGTGCACCCATATCTTCTATGGATGAAATCAAATGCCTAGGTATAATCATAGACAAGAATCTTAAATTAAAATCTCATATTAATGTCCTTACTGGCAGAGTTCGCAAACTTATATAATATATCTTTAAAACCTTAAGAAATATTACTAATCCTATAATTATACGTAATGTCTACTTTGCCTTATGCCTGTCTTTTATTACCTATTGTATTCCCTGTTGGGGTGGTGCTGCAAAAACTATCTTTAAACCGCTGAAAATTGCACATCGCGCCATTCTGAAAGTGGCTACCTTCTGCCCATTACTTTAACCAACTAATCAGTTATACGAAAATTGCAATGTCCTCAACGTGCGGCAACACTTTATTTTACAATCAATTCTGTTGCAACACCGCATCACCCCCTACATTGAAATTACGAAACGCCGAAAAGATATAATA
Source organism: Xestia xanthographa (assembly GCA_905147715.2). NCBI lineage: Eukaryota > Metazoa > Arthropoda > Insecta > Lepidoptera > Noctuidae > Xestia > Xestia xanthographa. The sequence goes on along the minus strand of LR990660.1, from coordinate 4,226,790 downwards.
TGAACTCCTCCAAAAACCCGCTTATCGTTTACTAAAAGATTCTTTTATTATTTAGGTCCGTCCCTTTACAATGCAATAAACAAAAAATGTCCAATATAATAGATTGTCCTATCATAATTGTAAGAAGACTGTCCGCACATTTCTTCAAAATAAAACCTACGACGAAACAGAAAAATATTTAATTTAATTAAGTATGACAAGTTTGTATATTGTACCACTCACCCAAAACATAGACCCACTAACCAAATCCACTTACTTACGCACGCTTACACAGCCACACACAGACAAACCCACACAAACACTCACACGCACACATCACACACGCACACATGCACACTCATACACAAACGCGCTCACGCACCAATATCTGTAGTAGTGTAAAAAGTCAAATTTAAACTTATTTTTTTTTGCTGTAAAAACAAATAAAATTGTAGTAATACAATTTGGGGGGATCGGCACTGTTACTTCTTAATACAGGCTATTTCATAGCCTAGCAAGGAGAACAGCACGTCACCCACTTACTAACAAAAATGCGTGATGATTTTACTTAAATACTAGGTACAGAATAAATTAAAATAAAAATAAGAAAAATTAGCAATACTCTAAAAGGGCATATGGCAGATGTGTGATTTATGTGGAATGTGTGATTTGTGGTAGATAGTGTGTCGTGTTTATGTAGTAGATGGATGTTTACCGGATCGGAATCAATAGACTCTCAGTTGCCTGTTAATCTAGAGTTTTCAACCATTTACAGACGGTTAATTTACAGACTGGTCTCCGCAGTGGGTAAATTGTAAGTGTTGTGTTGATTTTATTGTACAAAATAATATCCTCCAAGAAAACAGAAAAATCTTTGGGAGAGAATAGTACGAACAAAGCTTGTAGGATAGACATTACCCTTCCTCCGCTTATCTTTGTTAAGATTGGGTTCATATTGTATTTGTTTATGTTGTTTGGAAACTATGCCTGACAGTTAGAACATCCCAACGTTTATATAGTTCAGAAGTTGGGTAACGAAAAGGAAATCCAGCCCCTACCTTGAGAACTGCTCTTTGTGCTCTTTCAACCTCCAAAAGGTGAACTTTGCCTGCTCCTCCCCAGGAGGTTATGCAATAATTTACTATAGATTGACAAAGTGCTAAGTAGACTATTTTGGTGGTCCTAAGATCAGCAACATGTCTTAAACTCTTAAAAATGTAGATCAGCTTACGGATCCTAGTAACGAGTATGTCGATGTGAGGCTTAAAGGTTAGCGTTTGATCTATAAACACTCCAAGATATCTAATAACGTTTGTATTCTGAAGGGGTGAGCAAAGGCATGAGGAATTGGACAAGGAACAAATGTGAGCAATGATACTGAGAGTTGATGGTGGATGAAGATTTCTCCTAGGCGCAAAGGCAACATATTTGGTTTTTAATAAATTTTGTGTCAAGACATTGTGTTTAAGCCATTGACAAACCTCATTAAAACCTTGTTGAGCACTTTGAAAAACTTCGTCCCAATTTTGACCACTAAAAAATAGCGCAGTATCATCGGCAAAAGATATTAGTTTTCCATGTTTAAGATGGAGTTGAAGCAAGTCATTAATATAGACAAGGAAAAGGCTAGGACCCAGGACACTGCCCTGTGGAACGCCATAATGAACAGAGAGTTCATCACTGATCCAGTTGTCTATTTTAACTCGTTGCTTCCTGCCACTTAAGTAATCCTTGAGCAGGTGCAATGGCAGACCTGAAGTTTTTGCAATAGCAATGGAATAGGAACGGTGTCAAAGGCCTTGGCTAAATCTAGAAACACTGTTACACACTTCCTCTTATTGTCAAGATTAGTAACAATATGGTTAGTGAGTTCATGCACAGCGTCATCAGTCGACATACCCGATCGAAACCCAAATTGCTCAGGTGACAGGAGAGAGTTTGTCTCTAAAAAGTTCATGAGGTGTTTATTAATTAGACGTTCTAATACCTTGGACATCGTAGGCAGGATCGAGATAGGTCTGTAATTTGATATGCAGCCTTTATCTTCTCCTTTATGGATAGGTTTAAAAAGGGCAATCTTCAAAGCTAGTGGAAAGGTACCAGTAGTAAAGGCCAGGTTGCAGATGTGAGTAAGTGGAAGTGTAAGCTGTTTGACGTAGCGTTTTAAGATTTTGTCCGATATCTGATCTACTCCAACTGCCGCACTCTCTCTCAAGTCCATTATGAGATGTTCAACCTCATTTTCATCAGAAGGGAGTAGAACAAGAGAGTTTGGTGATGAAGAAGTGGAGGTTTGGTAACTATTCGATAGATGATCGTTACCAATAATATCTTCCGCTAGCCTTTGTCCAACACCTGTAAAATATTTATTAGCGTCATCAACACTGCTTTTTGATTTATCAGTGTTGATCAGAGCCGAGGAATGGTCTGACTTTTTGGTAGAATTACAGATACCTTTGATAACATCCCACAGCTTTTTACTATTGTTTTTGGACTTGTCAATTTCCTGTCTCTCATATATTCTCCTCTGCTTCTTAAGAAGAGTGTTGCAAAAGTTGCGGTATTTTTTGTACGTTAGATTAAGTGCTTCATCATGAGGATTCTTTTTCAGCTTTTTATGTAGATTGTCTCTATTACGCATGCATCGTAATAAACCAGTAGTAATCCATGGCTTGTTTATTCTTTTCCTGTTAGCCAATTTCACCACATGCGAGTTGTCTTGAATGGCCTTGTCTAGCAGGATAATGAGTTGTTCAGTAGCAGCGTTGGCATCACTGCAGTCAAGTATAGGCTTAAAATTTATTTCTTTAACAGTGTTATCTAATTCATTAAAATTTATGCGTCGCAGCGTAGAAGAACGATGGTTGAGTTTTGTATGTAGATTGATAGCAATGCCAACACTTTCGTGATCAGTGACTGAAGATTCAATAACAAAGCAGGTGGCTTGCAATTTAGTTTTGACCATAATATGATCCAGACAAGTGAGGCCATGAGTAGGTGTGGTATGAGCGGGAATTATGCAGTGACTAGCCAAGACGTTGAGGTATTAAAAGGAGCGCTTATCCTGAGTGTTGGGAGTTATGTCAATATTTATGTCTCCACAAATGATTATGTTTTTATAGTTCGATAACTTTCTAAGCACTGCATCCAATGAATTACAGAAGGCACTTGTGTTACGCTGACCTGGAGGGCGATAGATGCCGATGACGCATATATCGGAGCTTAATTTTAATATAAGACAATTAACATCAATTATATGTGGTTCCTCTATTAAAGCTTTATAACTGTTTTTATGAAAGATAACAACACCTTCATTTTGTGTTTTATTAGCAGTCGTAGAGGTACAAGTATAACCCTCCAACTCAGGGACAAATTGGGTAGATCTAAGCCAGCACTCCGTCAAAATTAGTAAGTCCCACTCAACGTCTGCACGAGTCAATAATGTATTAAAACATGTTTTAAATTTTGTTTCATTCAGTTCAAGAATGCTTTGTGGAATTTTATTATGCTATAATAAAATTTCCACCATTCAAACAGTACCCCATGAAAGATGAGTCTACTTTAGCGAGTCTGAAGCCTGGCTGAACTAATTGGTCCCTATTTCTAGTACTGTAATTGTGTCTGTCACCTCTTTTACCAAAAAGTTGTAGATTTTTCCTGACGTACAGTCAAAGGTCAAAATTCCACTTCCACCGCAATGCACATTATCGTTTGCGCTATACGGGCGGCGGCGCCTATACACACATACGCATATTTATCCGTGTGAGTGATGTTCCAACGCTAACAACCAATTTGGCCACCGTATCACTTACACAACTCATTGAAATTTGTAATAACAATCTTAAGCGGGCAACAAGTTGCTAATGTGTAAGTGTTGTCAAACGTTCTTATAGAAGAAGGTCATAAGTACCACCAATATTGCTTTGCCATTGTGTTGCGAGATTGGCAGTCGACTTCTGACTGTTACTGTACATTATGTTTTCGTAGATGTATTGACAATGTACAGTCATGATGTTAATTTCCTTAAACAGTTCCCTCAGAGAATCGCACTTACGAAGATTGGTGGCTCTGATGGCTCTTTTTTTCAGAATAAATCAATGATATTCTAACAAACAGATATGTTATACACCTACAAAACCACCGAAAAAAGTGTGCCGCGGGGGAGAGCCAGCTCACATACACGCAGTGACGCAGAATAAAGGAAAAACAGGCCAACTGACACGTTTTCGAGTCTTCACGATTGCGCGCTCATAACATATCTGTTTAATTAAATATCATTGGAATAAATATAGACTCAATGTCAGCAGCCCGTCCCCATAACAAAATGCCATAAGACATTATACTATGAAAGTAATTAAAATAGACCAATCTGGCAGTATCTACATCAGTAAATTGACGGATTTTTCTAATACCATATGCTGCCGAATTTAGCCGCCCCGCCAGAGATGTTAAATGAGAACCCCATTGTAGCCTTGAATCAAGCGTAATTCCGAGGAAAACCGTTTTATCTACGAATTCAAGTTTCTCTTTATTCAAAATTATATCACAATCGCTACTTTTAACATTCGGTAAAGCAAATTATATACATTTCGTTTTTTTTTTTTCATTTAGTAAGTACTAAATTGTTTGCTGTGAACCAATTATGGACTTGAAGTAGGGCATCATTCATGTCATCTAAATTTTGGGTCCGTCTATTGATCTTAAAAAATTAGGGAAGCGTCATCGGCAAATAACACCATATTTTGAGGTTGGTTTTTCAGTAAATAGGGTAGATCATTTATATATACTAAAAAAAAGAGGAAAGGACCCTTGAATATTGAGCCTTGCGGAACCCCCATTTTTACTTTTAAACCCTGTGAATTAACACCATTTATTTGAACATATTGTTGTCTATCGCTCAAATAAGATTTTAACAAACTAAGTGCAAGTTTACCTAGTCCGTAATGCTCAAATTTCAAAAGCAATGTGTCATGATTTACGCAATCAAATGCTTTGGAGAGGTCACAAAATATTCCTACAGCGTCTTGGGACTCTTCCCAAGCCGTAAATATGTGCTTTAATAAGGTTACAGCGACGTCAGTTGTACAACGTCCCTTGGTGAAACCATACTGTTGATCGTGTAAGATTCTGTTGGTGTTAAAATGATTGAGCATTTGATTAAGCATTGTCTTTTCGAACACCTTGCTAAAAACTGGCAACACAGATACAGGCCTATAATTATTTGTATCTTTACTATCACCGGATTTGAAAAGAGGCATGACTTTACTGTATTTCATTAAATCAGGGAAAACTCCTTGGTCTACGCACAAATTAAAAATTAAAGCTAAGTATGGAGCTATAGTCTCAAGTATGGATGTACAAACTTTGATAGACATTCCCCATAGATCTTCGGTCAGTTTGATTTTTATTTGCCGGAAAGCTCATCGGGTTTATGTGTTTAAATTTAAATTAAGCCTGGCATCCATACATTCGCCTTTAGTAAACCTATTGAGACATCAGGAGAGGAATTTAGAGCCTTCGTATTTTTAACGGTATATCGGTAAAGAAATTTACAAATTCTTGAGCTACTTCCTGATTAGAGCTTTTAGGACCACATGCTGTATCTAATGTGTAGCTAGTATTAAAGTCTCACTATTTATGTTATGACTTTACAAACTGTCTTTATACCTAACACCTAACTCTATGAGAGAAAAAGCAATGATAGTTTGATAATTTGACTTAATTTGACGTAAGTATCACAACATTGGAAAATATGAAAAATTAATTATTTATTTCAAATATTATAAAAGGGAATCGTTTAAGACCGATTCGTAGAATATTAATGCCTAACAAAAAAAAGGGCATACCATAGGTCAATAATGGATGATATGCGTAAGTACTATAGGGTCTGTATGATGTAGATAATTATAATATCATAGCTCATAAATGGCTCATAAGCACTCCAATTCATACTATTGCGACAAGTACCATAGTCGCCAGAGACCAGAGGTAGAGCCAATTAAAAATGTTTGAATTTCCAGTATTTTGACAAAGATTTAACTACAACTGTGCAACTGTCATTTATTTTTATAGCAGACTAGCGGACGTCACGCGGTTTTACCCGCGTAGTTCCAGTTCCCGTGGGAGTACGGCAATAAAATATAGCCTATGTTACTCAAGTTGAATGTAGCTTTCTAATGATGAAAGAATTTTAGTAATCGGCGCAGTAGTTTTTGAGTTTATTCATTACACACAAAAATACAAATCTTTCCTCTTTATATTATTAGTGTAGATTTTTTTTAGTCCTAGTCGATAACCTTCGCTGGCATTATTATGCCAGCGAAGGTCTAGGGAAGCGACTAGGACTATTATAGCTGTGCAACGAAACAATGGAACCGCCTCGTTAAGTTCCTCTTATTATTTTTAGTATTAGTTTGAAAGTAAGGTAAAATTTTTGCTAAACGCTCAGGGTTCATACAAAATTGCCTATGGTTAAATTAAACTCCAAACACTCATTTTCTGAGTGGTTTATTTTATTCCAGTCAAAACCTTTTTTTGCGTGTGCAAGCGCGAATATTTTATTTAACCTCCTTTTTAACTGAACACAGCTAACCCCGCGGTTTCACCCGCCACTCAGCTTCTAAGAGTGATGATATAGCCTATAAAGCTTAATCAAGAATTGGCCTATCAAATGCTAAAATATTTTTTAATTCAACAATCAAAACAAATATTTTTTAAATGTTATATTATTTAAATATTGTTCATAATGTAATTTTAGTATAAGTACGCCATCTATTAAATTTCAATGCCTTGCCGCCTCGACATGCCTTGCATACAAAAAGCAATCCGACTTTATTAATTCACTTATGTATCATTGATTGTTGTGTCCCTGGAATATATTCAAATAAAATATTTAGAAGCGTAAATACAGTAAACTAGCGTTGTAGTACGTAGTGCCAAAAAATACCTGGCGTTAAATTGATGTTATTGTGTGAGACTGCATCAACAGACTCACGATGTCCGCGATTACGCGGAGCCCTAATCAAAATAATACTTGTCCAATCGACAAGTGAAAACAACTATTCAACTATCATATATAACTTACCCATCACGTTGGAACCGGAGATGTGGCGTAGTCCCTGGTCACGTCGTATCTGGGTGGGGTGTAAGTATAAATGTGGTTGTGTGGTGTATGTGAAGTTATGTAAGATTCGACGGTTCCAAAGGACGCCCACAGCGCGTACCGTCGACTCCCGGATCAAACCTTCAGATCCCACACGTGGCACTTTTCACCAATGTCCAACTGAATTTTATCCCGGTTTGCTAACCCAATCGGGGATGTACAATAGTCCAGCACTGAATTTAGGAAATTACCGGCGTCCCAATAAAACACAAAGGCCGGCTACATAACCTACAAATCACTCGCGGTCACGACCCAAAATGGCGAGATTTCTCAATTTTCACTCAATTATCAACAAAATATCAAACACTGATCAAGATTGTATCGGATTACCATTAACTCAAAGTTTCAATCAATAATTACACGACAGCCGCGTGCATCCAAAATGCAAGACCACGGAAGCAAGTTTTTTCCAAACCAATATGGCACAGACAAGCAAACGTCATCGCACAGACAACTGAAAACGACATCTGTCAAACGTCGAAAAGGTGCGTTCAGAAACTTGGTGGATGAAACATATAGTTTCCATTACTTACAACCTAAACTGGGCCCGTACCAATGATAGCAGTAATATTTGAATCTTATTTCAGTATGGAAAAGAGATGGAACGATACGTTTAATAAAGCTTCATCTCTTGGCTGTTGGCCGATGTTACCCTAATAAAGCACATTTTTAACGCCTGGGAAGAAGCACAAGATGGCATTGGGATCTTTTTTGACCTCTCAAAGGCATTTGACTGCGTATACCATGACACACTGCTGCTAAAACTGGAGTAGTACTACAACTACTACAACAGCCCATAACGTCCACTGCTGGACATACGCCTCTCCCATGATGGGAGGAATTTGCCGTAATCTCCACGCTTGGCAGGCGGATTGGAGATCGCAGTGATGAAAGACTAACAGAAAACGCTGCCATGCTGCTGAGCTGCTGCACCCTGCAGCTCAGTGGCGTTATGTCAAATCAGAGCAGAATCCCGCAGACTGCGCATCAAGGAGGCTTTTGCCAAACAAATTGAAGAACTTCAATCTATGGTGGCAAGGCCCCGCATTCTTGACGAAACAAGATCCGTCGGAAGATATTCCTTGCGATTTCCAAACAAATTTTGGCTGCATAAATCATGTTCAAGTCGAAAAAACTTCACAAGAAAATAACGACCACAACATAATAACAAAACTATTAAACAAATGCAGTTCATTGACACAAGTAAACAGGGTCATCGCATGGATACGACGCTTCATAACAAATATGCGCAACAAGACGAAATCGGAAACTACGTACCTAACAACGAGCGAACTAAGCGCAGCGCGTCGAATTATCATAATTAAAGTACAGCGATCGCAGTTCAATTTTGAATACAAACAACTTGTTCACAATTCAGAATCATCTGTGTTGGAGGTCGTCTTAAGCACTCAAGTCTACCTGGAGAGATGAAGAATCCAATCATCATACCACATAAAGGACGATTCACACAACTTCTAATAGAACAAGCCCATTCAAACACGCTACATGGAGGAGCTCGGCTGACGTTAACTTACATTAGACAGCGTTACTGGATCGTTGGCGGTAACCGGGCCGTCAAAATGCAACTTCGAAGATGTGTACGCTGTCATCGCTTCAACAAAACAGATAGCCACCAACTGATGGGTGACCTTCCACAACAAAGGATCACTCCATGCCGACCTTTCACACACACAGGAGTTGACTCTACGGGGCACGTCGACGTCAAACACAACAAGGGTAGAGGCGTGAAAACTTCTAAGGGATACATAGCCATATTTATATGTATGGTGACGAAAGCCGTTCATATTAAACTCGTGTCAGACCTTAGCACAGAAACGTTTATTGCGGCTTTCCAAAGACTGTGTGCTAGGCGCGGAACTCCCAAGCACATGTACTCTGACTGTGGCACAAACTTCATCGGCGCCGCAAAGATACTTCGTCAAGAATTCGAAGCATTCAAACAACTACTCCAACATCCAGATCTCTTCAACGAACTGGCCAAACTGGAGGTGGAATGGCATTTTAACACTCCCGCCTGGCCTACTGCTGGTGGTCTATGGGAGGCTGCCGTTAAGTCGATGAAGCACCATCTGCGACGAGTACTGGGGGACCAAAAACTTACATACGAAGAGTTCATAACAATCTTAACAAAAATAGAAGCCTGCTTGAACTCTCGACCGCTGTGCCCGCTAACTGAAGATCCAGAAGAGTTTTACAACTGCCTCACTCCTGGACACTTCCTTACAGGAAGCCCAATATTGTCCATGCCGCTCTCGGATTACAATGACGTCAATAACATTGACTTACGGCGCAAGTGGCAGCTTACCGAGCATATGTTTCAACAATATTGGAAAAATTGGTCAAACGATTACCTTACAATACTACAAACACGTAGTAAATGGAATAAGCCTTCTAAAAACGTCAAAGAGGGCGATGTAGTACTGGTAAAAGAAAACAATCTACCGCCGGGAAAGTGGGCCTTAGGTCGTATACTGGACACTCATCCAGGACCTGATGGATATTTTCGAGTTACTACCGTAAAAACTCAAGCAGGAATCATCAAGCGCCCAATAACAAAACTACCGCCATTACCATTGAACTCTGAAACTGAGGCTGCCGAGAAAAACGAAACGGAAGAGAAGCCTCGACAGAGTTCGAAAAATAAACAACGGAAGAGTTCAAAGAAACCAATTAACTCAACGTTACTAATAACAATGTTATCATCTATCTATCTATATAAATAAAAACAAAAGGCCTGACTGACTGACTGACTGACTGACTGACTGACTGACTGACTGACTGACTGACTGACTGACTCATCAACGCCCAGACCAAACCCTTAGACCTAGAAAGCTGGAATTTTGCACAGAGGTTTTCTTTGTAATGTAGACAAGGAATAAGGAAGGATTTTTCGAAATTCAACCCCTAAGGTAGTTAAATAGGGGATGAAAGTTTGTATGAAAGTCCGTCAATTTTAAAGTTAAGATCTTCAAATTTTGTATTTGAGCTGATAATTGAAAATTAAGGTACAAATGTCTCAGCGTTTTTGATAATTCTACCCCCAAAGGGTTAAAAAGGGGGATGAAGTTGTGTATGAAAGTTCGTCAGTTTTAAAGTTAGGATCTTCAATGTTTAGGCTTACGAATAAAAATAAATCTATACGTGTCTCAGCGTTTTTGATAATTCCACCCCCAAAGGGTTAAAAAGGGGGATGAAGTTGTGTAGTTCTTAATTTTCGAAGTAAAAATCATTTATTATCTAGCCGTATGGCTGGAAGCTAACGCAATGGTGCTGTTAGAATTTCAATCCTTAAGGGGGTAAAAAGGGGGATGAAATTTTGTTTTTAATTAATGTTCTTTATTTTTTAAGTTAAAATTCACTAATAATTCGGCTTACGGTTGAAAACTAACACAACGTACATTGTTGATGTTTTTTTTTTTCAAAATCTACAAATTCCAAATTTGGCAAGTAGGTTCCATATGTGGTCTAGGGGTGCATTTTGACGGGGTTTTTCAAAATTCACCTCCTAAGGGGGTGAAACAGGTTTGCTGTATGGGGAAACAAGAGTAGTTAGACTATTATATTAGAAACTTCACAGGAGTACTCCTATTGATAAATGAGTAGAAACGGGTTTCAGGTTTTTTCAAAATTCAACCCCTAAGAGGGGGAAATGGGGTGACAAAGTCTGAAAATCAACATGGTTATTGTTTGTATGGTGTATCGGGTCGGGTCATCGGGTGTATTACAAAAACAACGATTTTAAGATTTAATGTGGCGAACCTGAAATATCCTATATACCCCATCATCCCCTGTTGGGGTGCGATGGGGTTGAAATGTCTAAAAATCAATACGGGTGTCGATTCCGAGATTATCAGGGGTGCTGATTACGAATATGGCATTTATTTTGAGATCCAGAAGATGTCGGATCGACTTCTATAGAGGGTTATTGTTGATTTATTGTGATGATTGTGATAAAGATGATGATGATTGTGATAACGATTAACTAGTAACGATGAATGATTAATCACAATCATCAGATTGTGATTACGATGATAATGATTGTGATAACGATGATTGTGATAGTGATTGTGATAACGATGATTGTGATAGTGATTGTGATAGTGATTGTGATAGTGATTGTGATAGTGGTTGTGATAGTGGTTGTGATAGTGGTTGTGATAGTTATTGTGATAGTGGTTGTGATAGTTATTGTGATAGTGATTGTGATAGTGATTGTGATAGTGATTGTGATAGTGATTGTGATAGTGATTGTGATAGTGATTGTGATAGTGATTGTGATAGTGATTGTGATAGTGATTGTGATAGTGATTGTGATAGTGATTGTGATAGTGATTGTGATAGTGATTGTGATAGTGATTGTGATAGTGATTGTGATAGTGATTGTGATAGTGATTGTGATAGTGATTGTGATAGTGATTGTGATAGTGATTGTGATAGTGATTGTGATAGTGATTGTGATAGTGATTGTGATAGTGATTGTGATAGTGATTGTGATAGTGATTGTGATAGTGATTGTGATAGTGATTGTGATAGTGATTGTGATAGTGATTGTGATAGTGATTGTGATAGTGATTGTGATAGTGATTGTGATAGTGATTGTGATAGTGATTGTGATAGTGATTGTGATAGTGATTGTGATAGTGATTGTGATAGTGATTGTGATAGTGATTGTGATAGTGATTGTGATAGTGATTGTGATAGTGATTGTGATAGTGATTGTGATAGTGATTGTGATAGTGATTGTGATAGTGATTGTGATAGTGATTGTGATAGTGATTGTGATAGTGATTGTTATAGTGGTTGTGATAGTGGTTGTGATAGTGGTTGTGATAGTGGTTGTGATAGTGGTTGTGATAGTGGTTGTGATAGTGGTTGTGATAGTGGTTGTGATAGTTATTGTGATAGTGATTGTGATAGTGATTGTGATAGTGATTGTGATAGTGATTGTGATAGTGATTGTGATAGTGATTGTGATAGTGATTGTGATAGTGATTGTGATAGTGATTGTGATAGTGATTGTGATAGTGATTGTGATAGTGATTGTGATAGTGATTGTGATAGTGATTGTGATAGTGATTGTGATAGTGATTGTGATAGTGATTGTGATAGTGATTGTGATAGTGATTGTGATAGTGATTGTGATAGTGATTGTGATAGTGATTGTGATAGTGATTGTGATAGTGATTGTGATAGTGATTGTGATAGTGATTGTGATAGTGATTGTGATAGTGATTGTGATAGTGATTGTGATAGTGATTGTGATAGTGATTGTGATAGTGATTGTGATAGTGATTGTGATAGTGATTGTGATAGTGATTGTGATAGTGATTGTGATAGTGATTGTGATAGTGATTGTGATAGTGATTGTGATAGTGATTGTGATAGTGATTGTGATAGTGATTGTGATAGTGATTGTGATAGTGATTGTGATAGTGATTGTGATAGTGATTGTGATAGTGATTGTGATAGTGATTGTGATAGTGATTGTGATAGTGATTGTGATAGTGATTGTGATAGTGATTGTGATTGTGATAGTGATTGTGATAGTGATTGTGATAGTGATTGTGATAGTGATTGTGATAGTGATTGTGATAGTGATTGTGATAGTGATTGTGACAGTGATTGTGACAGTGATTGTGATAGTGATTGTGACAGTGATTGTGACAGTGACTGTGACAGTGATTTGACAGTGATTGTGACAGTGATTGTGACAGTGATTGTGACAGTGATTGTGACAGTGATTGTGACAGTGATTGTGATAGTGATTGTGATAGTGATAGTGATAGTGATAGTGATAGTGATTGTGATTGTGATAGTGATTGTGATAGTGATTGTGATAGTGATGATAATGAAATTTGGCACATATGTAGTTTGTAACCTGGATTAACATATAGGATACTATTTATCCCTTCAGTTTGATCCTATGGGACAGTAACCAAATTTCACGCGGGCAAAGCCGCGGGCAACAGCTAGTTGTTTACATTTGTAACGGGATCATATAGCGCCATTGACGGCACGCGCGCAGTACCGTCGTCGACCGCTCAGATTACAAGCTTGGAACGCGAGTGGCCCATATACTATGACACCGTCGGCAAAATGCAAGTAGTGCACGACGAATGGATACTGATGATGTATTACAATCTAACAAACTATTGGGAGGGCTTGTATTTATGCTTTCGCGGTTGCACAACGACATGCTTTGCTTGCGCTTTGCTTGGTAGTATAGATGCAGGCCTACCTTACTGCCTCCCTCAGAGGCGGTAAGGTGGCGGGGTCTTGAGGGGGAGCGCTACAGTCGTGTAGATCCTCAAGGCAAGTCTGGTGTGTTCTCCTTCACGTGGTTGCCGCCCTGCTTTTGGTCTATTTCCCTAAGAAATAGACGCAACGAAAATCACCAGGCGCATTTTAACCTAACCACGACCCTCCGTGACCGAGTGGGCGTGGGCTCGGCCGCCACTAAACCCAGCAGGCGTCGAGTAGGTAATCTGGTCACCTGCGCTAGGACCTGCGCAGTTGAGCGCCGTAAGCGGGGATGAAGGAGTCCTGGAGGGTTGAGCCGATCGGCGCTGGTGGTAATGCGTCCGTGAGGCAACACGCCCTCTTTGGTCTGGATTTCAAGCGAAATGGTGGCCCTACCCAATAGCCAAGGGTAGGGAAATGGCCACAATGTCCCGTCAGAGGGCCACGGCGAGGGGTGGGAGGTCCGCGGAGGTCGTCCTCGGATGGCCGAAGCGGTTGGTGAAGGTCATGCTGAAGGTGTAAGTGAAGGTTTGATTAGTCGTCAACCCGATCATGCGCCTGATGTCGCACTGTAAACCAGCCTCACGCCCCTATATCTCGAAGGTAGTCCTAACGGTTGAGCTAGTTTGTAGCGAGACGTTCCCAGGTGCGGGCTCCATGGAGGGTGGGAAGCCTGAGAGATGAATTTTTTATACTATACTATGGATACTCAAAGACCATACGACACCACACACACACACACACACACAACAACCACACAAACTCACAAACCTCACACACATTCGCACGCACATACTGCACAAACACACACCGGAGAGGAGGCAAAAGCCAAGGATTCTCCCAAGAGGGGTGCTTGCAGCACCTCTCTAGCCCCCGGATGCTCCGCTGCTAACGTAGCGAGCTCCAGTGCGGGTACAGGTCCGGCAGTGGCGAGAACCGCTGCCAGGACCAAAACCAGGTCCCGTAATAAACGGAGGACCGCGGCGCTGCTCGGGACCAGTACCGCTCCTCCCTCTTTTTCAGGCGTGGAGCCCGCCACGACGGTTAATTCCTCTGGCCGGGCTCCCCTCATACATCTTCCTCCGCCTACTGCCCCCCCCCCCCCCCCCCGGTGGCCGTCACTGGTCAACCGGCGGAGACCAGCACCACAGGCGACGCGTTCGCGCTAACCTGGCAGGTGCAGAGGAGCAGGCGCAAAGGCAGGAAGGAGGATTCCGGCAAACAACGCCACTGCGCTGACACTGAGGACGGGTAAGTCCCCTCAACCTATACAGGCTAACGCCACGGGCCGGGTTAAACCGACCCATGGCAATGTCAACTTCTCCGCAGGCAGGCGGTCGCAGGCCGCGGCCGGCACCAGCCGACCGGGACCCAGCCAACCAGCAGCCAGCGGCGCGAGTGGACCAGCCACACAAACGACACCGCAACCCGTTCGGATGGATCAGGCCGCGGCCAAGCGAGCTCTCAACGAGACTTTAACACCTCGAGGAGAGCGCAAGCGGCCGCGTCTTGATAAATCCGAACGGGACGCAAAGCGTAGCTACGCCCAAGCTGTATGCTCCGACCTTGATGTCGCAGTCACCTGCGGCCGTACGGGGGAAATCAGCAAGGAGGTGTCAACCCTGGTTCTCGCGGCTATCCAGAAGAAGATACTCGTCGAGGCCTCTTCTCCCATACAGGACTCACCTGCACCGACCTTCAATGGGAGGCCGGTGTTCAGCAGCGGGGTCCTCAGACTGTGGTGCGGGAACGACCACACCTTAGCATGGCTAAGGAAACTGATCTCCGAGCTGCCTCCCCCCACTAGCACCTCGCTAGTGGTCAGGAAGCAGGCGGACATCAAGCGCCGGGTAAGATGCGGCATCCTCATTCCTGATGAGCAGGGGATCTTCGCGGAGCCGTCCGACATCGGGCGTGCTCTGTGCTACCAGAACTCTTGGGTTGGCATCAAGGAGTGGGTGTTGCTGGGAGCCAACAAACAGGCCGAAGCGTGGTACGTGATGGTCGGGGTCCCTGAGGACCAAATTCCGACCCTGATGGAAGCCGAACGCCGTCTCTCATTTGGTGCAGGGACGGTGTACGTTAAGTTCCAATGTCCGAACGGCAGATTTGTCGACGTCCCTCAGGGATATCCGGGCGCCGAAGCCAGCGCTGGGACACAGGTGGAAGAGGCAACTCCCCCCCCAACAAATACCGCGGAAACACCCGCGGTTGAGCCTGCAGTAGCAGCGCCAGCCGCCCCTACCGCCGCTTGCGTGGGCGCCGTCCACTCGGGGGAGGAGCTCGAGAACATAATCCTGTCCTCGGCCTCTGACCTGGAGGGGGACGGCTTCGACGCGGGCGACCTTTTTGCCGGGCTGCGGGTGGCAGGTGACGAGGAAGGAACGTCCAGTGATGGCGTCCTCTTCGTTGACCTGTAAGGTCCTGCAGGCCAACCTCCACCACAGTCAGACCGCGACGGCTCAGCTGCGGAAGTGGCTGGAGGTACAACATACGGCCATTGCCTTGATCCAAGAGCCATGGATTAGGGCGGGCCAAATACAAGGACTCTCCAATCTTGGTGGTAAGCTCTTAGTTAGTACAGATCATGATAAACCAAGATCGTGCATCTATGTGACACGTAACATAAAAACACAGCCACTAACAGATTTCTGTTGCAGGGATGTCTCTGCAGCTAGGCTACTGATACAGCGGGGGGACACAGTAGCAACTGTGGTCTTCGCCTCCGTTTACATGCCCGAGGCAGAAGAGCCGCCGCCGCATGACCTCGCCCGCCTCGTGACTTACTGCGAGAGCATTGGGCTGGAGGTTGTCAAAGGCGCCGATGCGAACGCTCATCACCCTCTGTGGGGCATGGACACACAAAATGCAAGGGGTAAGGCGCTAGTAGATTACTTATTTACAACTAACCTAACCCTACTAAATACAGGTTCCGAACCAACCTTCGTAAACAGACGTAGCCAAACAATCATAGACCTCACTCTGGCATCGGAGGGTGCAGCGGCCATCAACACCGGCTGGCAGGTCTCCAAGGAGGCCTCCTGCTCGGACCACAGGTGGATCCGCTTCGATATTCAGGTCTGTGTGACACCAACACTGCCACGGCGAAACCCGTGAAACACTGACCGTGCTGCTTATACACGCATCCTCGAAACCAAACTTGCGTCAATAAACTACGGAATGACCTACGAGGACACGCAGCAGATCGACGAGCGTGTAAGTCATCTCACGAAATCAATGCTAGACAGCTACCATTCATCCTGCCCCGAGACCACTCCGCCCACAACACCAGGGAAACAACCATGGTGGGGAGCGGATCTGGAACGTAAGCGCGGGAAGGTAAGGTCAGCCCTAAACAGAGCCATGAACACCTGTGCTGATGAGGATTGGGACGCGTACTACGTGGCCAAAAAATCATATGAAAAATGCATCAGATTCAGGAGCTCCACTGGATGGCGCAAATACTGTGGCAACATCGAATCCTGCCAACAAGCAAACAGGGTAAGGAAAATATTGGCACAGCAGAACCCGACTGGGCCTGCTGTCCTCCGTAAACCCGACAACACACTTACCACCTCACCAGAAGAGGCGACGCGCGTCCTTATTGAAACTCACTTCCCAGGCTGCGCTTTCACACAGGCTATCGACTGGACAGAGGTAACTCAAACACCGTCAGAAAACGACTGGCGCTATGCACACAAAGTCGTCACGCTGGAAAAACTCCAGTGGGCGATCCGGTGCTTCCATCCTTTCAAGGCGGCCGGTCCGGACGGGGTCTTTCCTGCCTTACTGCAGTGGGGCGGGACCTCTGTCGCCAACAGACTGGTACCCATAATGAGAGCGTGCCTGGCCTTCAGATACGTTCCAAAAGGATGGAGGGAAGTGAAAGTCATATTCATTCCTAAGCCAGGTAAGAGTGACTATACCAACGCCAAACACCACCGACCAATCAGCCTGACCTCCTTTCTCCTTAAAACTTTGGAGAGAATTTGCGAGAGAGAGCTGAGGGACGGCGTTTTGAAAACTATCCCACTCCACACTAACCAACACGCATACAGCTCGGGCAAGTCCACTGAATCCGCCCTTCATCTAGTGGTCGGCCGGATAGAAGAGGAGATTCACCAGAAGGGCATCTGCCTGGGCACCTTCATAGACATCGAAGGAGCCTTCGATAAAACAAACTTCGCCAGCATCAACACCGCGCTCTCCCGTCACGGAGTAGAACAGGTACTGACAGACTGGATCACCAACATGTTAAGTAAACGAGTGGTTCGACTTAAAGGGGAACAGCAGATGGCCTTGATAGCCAGAGGCTGCCCCCAAGGTGGAGTACTATCCCCGCTCCTCTGGAATCTGGTGATAAATGATCTCATCACAAAACTCAACGCGAACCATTTCTACACAATAGGGTATGCTGACGACCTCGCTATCCTCATTTCAGGTAAAGTGACGGGGACAATCTGCAACCTCACTCAACAAGCACTACGCATCGTTGAGCGGTGGTGCAGAGAGTTCGATCTCTCAGTGAACCGCACGAAAACTGAACTAGTCATGTTTACCCAAAAACGAACACTAGGCCCTTATCGCCTACCCAAACTTTTCGATACAGAACTCCAGTTAGCCGACGAGGTCAAATATCTGGGAGTCATCCTGGACAGTAAGTTAAATTGGAGTAGTCACTTAGATAATAAAATAAACAGGGCCTGCATCACCTTTTGGCAATGCAGGAGGATGATAGGTAAGAAATGGGGCCTATCCCCTAAAATTATACTTTGGTTATACTGCGCGGTAATCCGACCTATGATCACTTATGGGGCAGTGGTCTGGTGGCCCCGCACCAAATTAACTACAGCCTCCATCAAACTGCAACGCATGCAAAGGCTTGCCTGCATAGCGATCACAGGCTGCATGAGGACTACCCCGACCGCAGCTCTCGACGCCATGCTGGGGCTCCCACCGCTTCATCTGTTCATACAGCAGGAAGCGACGATGACGGCTGTACGCCTTAATACACTTCAACTCTGGGGTAAGAAAGAAACACAGCACACCGCGGTACTGGAGGGATTCCACAACGAGTTCCCCCTGACGAAAGCAATAAACGATCGGATACCAAAACAATTCGTATTCGATAAGAAGTACAAAATCCAGCTCCACGAGAATCACCGCTGCGAGGGATTAAACCCCGCGGAACTACGGATCTTCACGGATGGATCTAAAACAGGTACTGGCACAGGTGCTGGAGTCTTCTCCGAGGATCTCAACATCCAGATAGCCAAACCTCTGGGGGCCCACAACACGGTATTTCAGGCAGAATGCATGGGCATTTCCCTGGCGGCATCTGCCATCTTAGCCAGGAAGGTTGTGGACCACTCAATCCGTATACTCTCAGACAGCAAGGCTGTACTGCTGGCACTAAACAACCACACAGTGAACTCTGGGTTAATACACGAGTGTCACCAACGCCTGAACCAGGTTGGTAATCTCAATAATATAACCATCCAATGGATTAAAGGACACAGCGATTCCCGTGGCAATGATGCGGTGGACGAACTCGCTAGAAGGGGATCGAGCATGGCAGCGGTGGGACCCGAACTTATCGTGCCACTCCCTTTCAGATACCTACGCACACTGGTAAGGAACCGAACTAGTGAACAACACCACAAGCTATGGCTAGACCACGGCGAGTGCAGGCAGGCCAAGGAAGCACTTCCTACTATCGACGGCCGCCTCACCAAACGCGCGCTTCGGTTGACCAAACCGCAGCTGCGCACAGTTACAGCCGCCATTACTGGACACGGCTCTTTTAATAAACACCTCTTTGTCATAGGAATCACGGACAGCCCCTTGTGCCGTGCCTGCATGGAGGAAGACGAGACAGCAGCCCACGTGCTTCTGCACTGCCCAGTGGTTGCAACATACAGGGCAAAGTACTTCGGTAACCCAGGTACTCTCCACGAGATTGTCAGCAACACCAAGGCGCTGCTGGCCTTTCTCGGGGAGTTAGGGTGGATCGAATAAAATTCCCACCCGTACGCAAAATACGTGCTTTGACGTGGAGTTGCGGACACCAGCCCGCTATACAATACAATACAATACAACTATTGGGACGGAACTCGTCGCACTCAAACTTACTTTGAGAATATCAAGAATTTATGCTATAAAACGCAACTGCAGCACTGCATATCGACTATGGAACAATTAAGGCATGAAATCGAACTTTTGAACTACTACAACATCATCCTGATAAACCCACACAAACACTTGAGCAACAGAAAGAAAAGAAGCCTAGTGGATGGAGTCGGTTATATAGCTAATAGTCTGTTTGGAATATTAAACCAACGATTTGCAACAAAATATCGAAACGACATACAATCTCTTCAGACAAACGAAAACTATCTACTGGAGTTAATCAAGAATCAAACAACTGTCGTGGAGCTTGAGAATCAAGTACTGAAACAAAGTGAAGATAACATTCAGCGTCAATTCAACTCAATTGACAATTTCATCAATCAGACCAACAGGAACATATAGTTTCCATCGAAACGGAAATGGAAATACTTTCTACCACTACCTACATCAATTCTGCTTCGTTAACAACGTACCTCTTGATCAGCAGCTTGAGGAAATTTCAGGAAATGCTGTTCAACACTCTAACTAACATCTACCAAGGACATGTAGATGTACATCTGATTACTCCGGTCCGACTGATGCAAAAACTAACGGAAATATCCGGAAGCCTTCCGAAAACTTTATCGCTACCAGTTGAAAACTACAAAGAAAACATTAAGAATATTTACAAGCTTATCAACGTGAAAACACGAGTTACTGAAAACTACTTTTTATTCGAAGCACATATTCCACTTGTAGCCAACGAAGATTTCGTCATGTACAAGGCTATACCTTTACCAGTTGTCATAGCTGAGGGCACCACCTATGTGCGGCTATCAAACAAGTACATCGCTGTCAACTTCAAGAAGAACGCTTACGTATCTTTATCAGAGGAAGACTTGAAACACTGCATGCAACAAAAATCGCAGAATTTCTTGTGTAACAAAAACCTGCCGTCATTTGATCTGCACGGCAAAAGCGCTCCGTGTGAGGCAAAACTGCTATCACATCAAAACACCAGACCGTGCGACGTCGAACGTGCGTCATGCAAGGACGTCTGGATAAAATTACAAACAATAAACAGCTGGCTGGCGATTTGCTGCGAAACGTGTTCTTTACGAATCATATGCAGCAATGACGTAACAACACAAACCATCTCATCATCGAGAATAGTGTCATTGCCGCAAGGATTCGTACTGCAATCCACCGACTTGACTATCACCGCTCAACACCAATACAGCAGTCGCATGAAGATGGATTATGAGTTCACAGCTCCAACTTTCAATACATCTATTAACAAGATACTGAACTTGACGTATCGCTACGCCCCAAGTATATTTCAGTCAACGGCTATAAATCGAGAAATCGCGACAATTGAACAGATAATTGCTACTCAAAGGAATAATGAAGCTCCACTGCCAACAATAT
Source organism: Xestia xanthographa (assembly GCA_905147715.2). NCBI lineage: Eukaryota > Metazoa > Arthropoda > Insecta > Lepidoptera > Noctuidae > Xestia > Xestia xanthographa. The sequence continues at coordinate 4,205,852 of LR990660.1, read as the reverse complement.
CAAGTCATGACGTTCACCAATACGCCGTCATTTATTATTTGCAGGCGGCCGCTATCATAACTTTTCTAGTTGTGGTTGGGAGGAAACGTTGGCCTTACTACTGCACGAACAACGCCAATAACCAAACTTCTACTCAACCACCTGAAGATATTGAACTTCAAATTATTCGGAAACCAAAACAACAGCAAGAAGCAGTCGCAGCGAAACCAACAAAGGACCAGCGGCGCGAACCTCGACCTGGGAGTAGTAATGTCACCTTTCAATTTGATTAATTATTTACTTTATTACTTTGTAATGGCTTTTCCTTTCTCTTTTTGTTTCTTTCTCCCTTCGGGGTTGCCAAGATGTACAGTCTTACACTGTACACGTTTTGCTGACGCGGTGCCCTGAACCAAACGTGCGTCATTTCGGATACTATAAAACCACACTCATTCCATTTAATGGGTGAGTGCAATTACTGCAACGCGGTGACTAACATTAGAGAAAGGAATCGTCAACAGTTCTACTTGTATCTTATACGTAATAAATCTAGTGTGAACCAAGTGATCTTTTCTCTACGCACTTCATCTCAACAACAACTCTGCAAGTGTACGCACCGTACAGTCGTTGAATTATAACACGAAGTGTAAACATAATCTTTTTTTTTTTTTTTTTCGGACGGGAAATGATCAAATAACTCCTCTCGCTCTGGGCGGAGCAGGAGGGAGTGTCAGACTTTTACTGACTAAAACCCATCCATGTTCCTTCATCGCCCTTTGTGTTCCGGGGCCACGGTATCTCTTTCGAACAGTCCCGCAACCCCGGCAGGCATCGGTCCTTACGGACATCTTCCTTTATGCTGACTCTCTTTTCGGCGCGCGTGGAACACGAACGCGCCGTCGACACGGCCTGTCGTCACGAGACGAACGGACGGCGAGCTAGCCCATAGCCCACCGTCCACAGGCCCGCGCCTACGGTGGCCGGGGGCCACGTGTTGGTGGCCCCTGACGCCAGAGGCGTCTCCCGCGGCGGCCGGGACGTTGAGAGGTTCTCTCCCTCTCACGTTCTGCCACCTCCTTCTCTAGCATTACTGCTTCGCAGAAGGAGGTGACGGCGTCCCATTCCGTCTCGCTCCGGACCATGGCTTGCACCAGGGCCGGACGCAAGAGGTCGCCGCCGCCGATCGCCGCTTCGAGGACACGGCGGTGCTCCGCCCACGCGGGGCACACCTCCACCGTGTGTTCCACCGTGTCCTCCGGTCGATCCTCACAATGGAAGCACCCGGGCGTTTCCTCCCGCCCGATTTGGTACAGGAACCTCCCGAACACTCCGTGTCCGGTGAGGACCTGCGTCAGGCGGAAGGTGAGGACGCCGTGGCGTCTCTCAAGCCACTCCTCAAAGAGGAGACTTATCGCCACTATCGTGGCGTGCCCTGCACGGGGTTGCGACAGTCGCTCTCTCCATGTCGCCATGAGATCCCGCCGGAAGTCTGTCCGCTGAGCGACAATTTGTCGCGGCAGCGGAGTTTCCCCCGGCGTAACGCCTCCGCGCGCCATTCGTGTAGGCGCGCGAGGACTATCGCCTCTAGATCCCATGGCGGCAATCCGGCAAGAAGGCTCGCCGCCTCGCGGGAGATTGTACGGTACCCCCGGGCCAGACTTACGGCTACCACCTTTTGGGGCGCGTTCAAGTAGTGGGTGGCTCGCAGCCTCAATGAATGCGCCCACACCGGAGCCCCGTAAAGGGCCATTGACCGCATGACTTCCGCGTAGAGCCTCCGGCAGGGCGCGTTTGGTCCCCCCAGATTGGGCAGGAGCCGCCTGAAGGCAGCCCCAGTCCGTTCCAGTTTGGGGGCCAAACGTCGGAAATGTTCTACGAAGTTCCACCGGCTGTCGAGGACAAGTCCCAAGTACTTCAACGTCGACTCAACGCCGATGGATACCCCTCCTACCGTCAGTGAGGATCCCGGAGGTGGCGCATTCCGAGGCCCATGAAAGCACATGGCCTCGGACTTGTGCAATGCCACCTCGGGACCCAATTGCCGGATCCTCTCAACGACTATCGCAACCCCGCGTGTCATCGCTTCGGCCGCCGCCTCGTGCGACCCCCCCCTGTGCTAGCACCAGCGTATCGTCTGCGTAGCAAACCACGCTGACGCCACTAGGGAGGTCGGCGCGCAGCACCCAGTCGTAACCGATGTTCCACAAGGACGGCCCTAGGACCGATCCCTGCGGAACACCGCACGACATCTCTCGCCGGTTCCATTCTCCGCTGCGACTGGGGTAAATGACTGCCCTGTCCGTCAGGTAGTCCCCGACCACTCGACGGAGGTAGGTCGGCACCTGGTGATACCGGAGTGCCTCCCTTTTGCAGCTCCAGGGCATGGAGTTGAAGGCGTTGGTGATGTCGAGAGACACCGCCAAGACAACCCCAACCCTGGACACCGCATCCCCCGTCGTGAGGGCTCTCACGCGTGTAAATATAACCTCACTTTTAATCAGATAAGCTAAATAAACAATAACAGGTGATAATAATAATGAACTAGGCAAACCGACAGTTTCATTTTGGAGAAGTGACTTGGTCCGCGTCTCGATGCGAAGTGTCCGTTCGACAATCCCCACCTTCCAAAACGACTCTGTCCACGTGCCGCCATTATAAAATAACGTCACGGCGTTTGCCCCACTACTCTAACTATAATCAATTGTGTAACTTTTATTAAAACGATATCGTTATCCACGTCATATACAAATAAACCTTCCTCTTAAATCACTCTATCTACTAAAAATACCCGCATCAAAATGCGTTGCGGAGTTTTAAAGATCTAAGCAAACATAGGGACAGACAGACAGACAGCGGGAAGCGACTTTGGTTTATACTATGTAGATGATGACAAAAAAACGCACAACTTTTATGTTAACCTTTCAATTTATTATGAGAAATCAAAATTAATGTTTTTTTTCTGAATTAATATTGTGGTATTTTTCCTTCAGCATATTCAACTTACCTTAAAATTATTGTCCATTGTGCTAAGGGAATGTGCGTAAATATCCACATAGTACCTAGGATCCTGTCGGCGCAGACGTCTACTTTTGAGAGTAAAGTTTGTGAAGTATCTCTCGTCAAACCAGTTCACCACTGGACGCTCAGTACTGAAGTAAGTTATCTACGAAATAAATTATTAAAACAATTAGTAAAAAGCATAAAATAATGTTTTTTTTCTGCACCGACTAAAGCATGCCCAATATTCAACAAGTATAATTATTTTTTTTATTTTCCAGGATCATCAATTTAGTTTTCGACTGGATCTACTCGTGGCAAAAAAGTCAATGAAACCAATAAAAGTCACCGACTTTGGAAAGTAAAGTTATTTTCCGCTTTTAGTGTTTTTGTTTTGGAAGCCGGTTTTGTTTTTGCAAAAAAACGTTTTTGGTTGTGGTATCTCACACAAATCCTTGACAAATATAATTAAAAACAAACTATAAATAGATACTCACTTTCTCAGAATTACACTCATTAATTTGGTAATAAAAAAAAGAAGCAGAGCAAAGAAAACATATATTAAATTCATTGTTAATTTTTATTCTTCGAGAAGTAATCGTTTGCACAATTTTTGTTCACGAATGATTATTTTGTCAAAGCTATCACTGATTTAAACAGGAGCAATTTGACTGTTACGAGAAATAACATCAATGTAATAGGCTTAAAGTCTATACTGGGTGATTTGTTGTAATGGGTTAGTGATTCAGTATGAAATTCCTTCCTCAACGAATACCACCTAAGTACACAGGGCCTTTTTGATGAAAATGGCAGGAAATATGATATTAAGGTTTGATAGATTCTTTACGTTAATGGTATACATCCCAATATAAATTCATATTAAGATAACATCACGCCTGTTACACCCGAAGGGTTCAACAGTTCATTCACAGTTCTGTTATCTCTTACAGGAGTAACCCAATATCAACCTTATCTAAACGAGCATAAAAATAATTTTGATTTTAACAGACATGTCTGTGGCAGCACCGGCAACAATCCAACAGCGACCTTATCAAGATGTTAATAAAGATTACTGTAGTTTGACATTGATGCCGATGTCAGAGGTGAATTAAGCGTGAAAAAACTGTAACTTCAACTAATGATCCTCGTGGCTTAAACACTCATTGAATAAATTGCTATCCTTTGCCTAAATACTAATACTTATCTAATTGGCTATAATATAACGATAAAAACTGGCCTGAGGCACAATATTATGTTATTAAATTTAAATGATTAGTCAAGCTAAATACCTGTATGTACGTATGTATTTATGTAGTCATAAAGCCATAATTCCTCATTTCCTGTTATTTAGCGTTATATTGCGTAGGTACTTAGGTGACAGAGAAATGATTAAACATCATATAATTATTATTATTTATATTACACCCACCCTGTCAATCACATATGTACCGAAAGGATTTCCGTTTTCTCAATGCCGAATCCACTGACACTGTTTTTGTTTGGTGTCACCCCTTTGGTGTCACCAAACAAAAACTTTATGGCAGTATTGACTTGTAGATAAAAACATCAATAATTAAAAAAAAAACAAGACATAATTTTCGTTATTATTTTATCCTCTAGTTGGAACACCGCCTATAGTACATTATTACTCAAATATGAGCAAAATACACTGACCTGCAAAACTAAGTAGGTAGTACTTTTTTAAATTTCATTTTTTTCTAAACTCTCTAAAAGTTAGAGATTTAAATTTAAAAAAAAAACTTTTTGAAGCAATTTTTGTCAGCTTTATTAGTTTTTATGTACACAATTAAACTGTTTTTCGAGTCTTTTTTGTTTCGAAAGTATATCTTAATGGTGTACTTAAAAAGTTATTGAAATTTAAAAAAAAGTGATACTTTTTAGGGTTCCGTACCCAAAGGGTAAAAACGGAACCCTATTACTAAGACATCGCTGTCTGTCCGTCTGTCCGCCTGTCTGTCACCAGGCTGTCTCTCATGAACCGTGACAGCTAGACAGTTGAAATTTTCACAGATGATGTATTTCTGTTGCCGCTATAACAACAAATACTAAAAACAGAATAAAATTTAGGGGGCTCCCATACAACAAACGTTATTTTTTTACGTTTTGTCTAATTTTGTATAGATAAGGTACGGAACCCTTTGTGCGCGAGTCCAACTCGCACTTGGCCGGTTTTTTTTTTGCACGCCAGTGTAGTAACTAAATGACACTGTACATAATTACATCATCATCATCATCATCCACAGCCCGAACTCACCCACTGCTGGGTATAGGCCTCTCTTTTCTTGTGCCAATCTCCACGTTCCTGTGCCAGCTTCATCCAGTTTTTTCCCACAACGGCAGCTATGTCGTCTGCCCATCTCGCCGCCGGACGACCCACGTTCCTTTTACCAATTCTTGGACGCCACTCAGTGACAGCCTTGGTCCACCTGTCATCCCTGCGCCTTGCTAGTTGTCCTGCCCAACTCCATTTGAGTTCCGTAACGCGATTTCCAATATCGAAAACTTTTGTGCGTTTTCGGATTTCAACGTTAGGAACTCGATCTATCAGCTTAATGCCGAGCATGGAACGCTCCATGGCTCTCTGTGCAACTCTTAGTCTGTACACAGCCTCCTGCGTGAGCGTCCATGTTTCAGCACCGTACGTCATTGTGGGCAGGACACACTGGTTATAATAATACACCAATATGGAGCAAAATGGTAAGTAAATGATATATCTGTAATAAACACTTTTTAAAATTATACACCAAAGTCACTTCACCTTGCTTCACTCTATCCCATGTCGTGGTTGTGTCGCGCTAAATAGTGTCGCTTCAGTAATTAACTTTTTATTGACGTGTTAGTTTCATCGAGACACAGTCCTTAGCGTTCCTCAGACCGTAGCAATCAATTCAGTTTTGGGATACTTAGTGAACTCTCCCCCACTTCCGGATTCTGCGCCTATAATCTCTACGCTATGTTTCTGAGCTAGACCTTTTTAAGAAGCAGTATTCATCACCAGCGTTTGGTTAACTGGTACTACAAATACAAGTTGGCAATTTAAGTATGTCGGGTTGTCAGGAATTTATTTTGCTAGGCTCAGCTTATGTGTACTGAAGACGGGTTTCGTGCTATGAAACCACACTGGATGCGATACAGTATTTTATTTCACATTGCACGGTTCGGGTTGGTCGTTTCCATGGAGAAGAACTGGCAAGAAACTCCATGGTTACTCTTTTCAAACAGATACACTGAGTAAACTAACAAATTACTTGACATTACACTTTCACACAATAAAATGTGTAACAACAATGACTGGGACTGTAGCTTTATTTTTTTTGTTGTATTTTTTTTTCATTCATAAGTGCCGTAATGGTCTAACTGAAATAAATGCTTTGAGTTTGAGTTTGACACTGTTGCTGAAACTGGAGTACTATGAAGTTAGAAATATAGTTCTAGACTTGCTTAGATCATACGTAGAAGATAGGTTAAAGGTCAGGTAAATGGCATAGACTCATTAGGGTCTGAAATGACAACTTGCGTTCTTCAAGGTTCAATATTTCATCCATTTCCTTTTTTAGTTGACATTAAGAGCCCTCTTATATTCCGGAAGCCTCTTGGGAATATTAGTAGCCGACAGCGTTGTGGAGGAGATTTAGGTAGATTTCGTCAGAAAAAATCTACCTATTGGTCTTGCATCTTTTTTTTTCTCGGATGGGAAATCATCGAATGACTCCTCCCGCTCGGGGCGGAGATGGAGGGAGTGTCAGACTTTTACTGACTAAAACCCCTCCATGTTCCTTCATCGCCCTTTGTGTTCCGGGGCCACGGTATCTCTTTCGAACTGTCCCGCAACCCCGGCAGGCATCGGCCCTGCGGACCCCTTCTTATTGCTGACTCTCTTTGAGGCGTGCGTGGAACATGAACGCGCCGTCGACACGGCCTGTCATCATGAGACAGACGGACGGCGAGCTAGCCCAAAATGTGACATTCCAAAATGTTAAAATTTCCAAATTTTTTGGAAAAAAAATATACCTCGCCTTTGTACATAAGCTATATAATTGCAATTTTATGTATATTTGATTTTTTTTGTGTGCAATAAAGAATAAGAATAAGAATAAGAATACCTAATCTATCTAATGAAATTCAGTAAGGTAATGCCGCTTTTTAAATCCGGGGACAGTAAAGACACCAATAACTATAGGCCCGTATCCGTTGTTGCCGGTTTTCAGCAAGGTGTTTGAAAAGATAATGCTCAATCAAATGCTTAACCATTTTAACACTAATAAAATATTACACGAGCAACAGTATGGTTTCATCAAAGGACGTTGTACAACTGACGCCGGTTTCACTTTATTAAAACACATATTTACTGCGTGGGAAGAGGCACAAGATGCCATAGGAATCTTTTGTGACCTTTCGAAGGCATTTGATTGCGTAAATCACGAAACCCTGATCTTGAAACTTCAGCATTACGGTTTAGGTAAACTTGCGCTCAGTTTAATAAAATCGTATTTGAATGATAGACAGCAGCAGGTACAAATAAATGGAGTCAACTCAATGGGTTTAAAAGTAAAAATGGGTGTACCACAAGGTTCGATATTGGGTCCCTTCCTCTTTTTAGTATATATTAATGACCTACCCCATCTATTTAACAACCATCCGCATATGGTGTTGTTTGCTGACGATACTTCTTTAATATTTAAAATAAACAGACGTGCCACTAATCTTGATGACGTAAATAACGCCCTACTGCAGGTCCACGATTGGTTTACCACTAATAATTTAGTACTAAATGGGAAAAAAACTAAATGCATTAGATTTGCTCTACCAAATGTCAAATGTAGTGATTGTGACATAATATTGAATCAAGAGAAACTAGAATTTGTCGATAAAACGGTTTTCTTGGGAATCACGCTCGGCTCAAGGTTACAGGCCAGTTAGGGGTCCTCATCTAACATCTCTTGCAGGACGGCTAAGCTCAGCAGCATATGCTGTTAGAAAAATCCGTTAATTTACTGATGTTGATACCGCGAGGCTGGTCTATTTTAGTTATTTTCATAGTATTATTTCATACGGTATTTTACTATGGGGACGGGCTGCAGACATCGAGTTTATATTTATTCTGCAGAAAAGAGCCATCAGAGCCATTTATGAATTACGTAGACGCGATTCTCTAAGAGAACTGTTTAAGGAAATTAATATCATGACAGTACCTTGTCAATACATCTATGAAAACATCATGTACGTTAGAAAAAATCGGCATTTATTCAGTAAGAGATGGGACAGACACCACTATAACACTAGAAATAGAGACCAACTAGTTCAGCCAGGTTTCAGGCTTGCTAAAGTGGATTCATCTTTCATGGGGTACTGTTTGAAATGTTACAATAAAATACCTTCCCACATTCTTCAACTGAATGAGACGAAATTTAAATCTTGTATAAAACGCACACTATGTAGGCAAGCATATTATAAGTTGGGGGATTACATTGATGATAAAAATGCTTGGCTAAATGCTGGTCCTGCTCCACAACCATAGGTGGGGGGGCAAACTCCAAGCATGCGCTTAGGAGCCCCTCCAGTAGGGGCCCAAGAGCCTCTGAGGCCAGGACCCAGGCTTTGCCAGGCAAGCCGTCGGATCCCGGGGCGGTATTTTTGGCACTGAGCCTGCGTACCGCCACTCTCAGGTCTACCCCAGTCACTTCTGGAGCGTTGTCGTCGTCGTCCTGTTGGTCCGCTTCCAGCATCGCAGGTGAAGGAGCCATAGGCGGGGTTGGATGATCCCCTCGCGAAGGGAACAGAGTGCTCACCATGTCCTCCACGAGCTCAAGCCGGAGACTCTGCGTCAGTGGGGGGGCCCAGGGGCGGAGTTTATCCCGCACCAATTTGTAAGGGCGCCCCCACGGATCTCTGTCGAGAGTCCCCAGCAACTCCTCGCGGGCCAGGTCCCTGGCCCGCAGGACAGCCTCGCGGAGGGCGGTCTTCGCCGCTCTGTACCCCTCATAAAGCTCCGCCTCAATGGTTGCCGCATCGGGTGGGCGGATGCGGAGCCTGCGATGCCTGGCGTACAGGTGTCGCGCAGCCACGCACGCCTCGCGCAGAGACGTCAGCTCACGCGACCACCAGTACACTTGACGCCGGGCGCTTCCTGGCCGGACTCGGGGCCAATAAAGGGCCAAAAAATGGAACCATCCTGCCTCATTGTTGACGTCGGCAGGCCTGTCGGGTGATGTCACCCAGGCCTGCACGATCGAGGCTTCCAGGAGGAGCTCCCGGTCCAGCTGCTTCAGCGCCCAACGCGGACCACTCGGGGCCTGTTGGACCGGCGCGCTTGTGGTCTGGGTGGAGACGTCGAACCGGATGTACCGGTGGTCGGAACAGGTCTCCACCCCTTCCATAACACGCCAGTCAATGACACGCGGCAACAGAGCGTGGCTAGCGAACGAAATGTCCACTACCGACTCGCCCCGCATCCGCACACACGTGGGGACAGAACCCCGATTTAGGACGACCAGGCCCTTCTCCAGGGCCCAGTCTTCCACCATCCTTCCCCGCACGTCTGTGCAACGAGAACCCCAAGCCAAATTTTTGGCATTGAAGTCCCCGAGGACAAGCACGGGGAGGGAATGGTTTCCGACGACAACACTCAACTCTGCGAGAGAGTTGTGGAACTCGGCGAGAGTTCGGCTTGGGGAGAAGTAGACACCCACCACTACGATCTCCCCGAACCGGGTTGCTACGCACCCCCGACCCCTCCTGACATTTTCAAGGGTCGGAATACCGGCGGCGGCCGACGACACTATGGTCACTGAGCCGCTAAGGTCCGCCACCCAGTCTTCCCTGGACAGGACGAAATACGGCTCAGCGACCACAGCAATGTTGATCAACCACTGCGCCATGCTCTGGAGCAACAGATCCTGAGCGCAGGCGCAGTGGTTGATGTTCGCTTGGAGGAAGCGTAATGGGGCCGTTATTGGCACTCCATTACCGCTTCCTCCCTGGCCCCATGCGAGGGCCCCTCTGCAGCGGCGACAGGCTGCGGCTGTGGCGACGGTGGTGGTGGCGGTGGAGGGTTTTTCCTTGCCTCTGGTGGCCTTGGTGGGCGGAGCGCAGGCCTTGCTCCCAGCCCGGTGATCGGCCGGCTTGCCGGCCGCCGCACATGCACCGCAGTGCGGCGTGACGCAGCAAGCTGCGGACACATGACCGGGCTGACTGCAGCGGAAACAGAGTCCGCTGCGGTCAACCTCCGAGGCGCACTGTACTGACACGTAGTGTCCCACGTGGCAGCGATAGCACCTCAGAGGTCTGGGCTTCAGCAGCTTACCTGCGCTGAAACCCAGCCCACCAGTAGCCTACGGCCCTCCACTGTTGTTTTGGCCGCCGTCACGGGGCAGCATACCGTAACGGTAAGCATACCCGTGACGTCCGGACGTAGGGCGCCTGCCCTGACCTGCTCAGCAGGGCACCCACCGGACTTGGCGACGGTGGCCACCACCTCCTCCTAGGTCACTGAGTCGTCCAGACCCAGGATGCGCAGGTCTGCGCATCTAACGGGTCTGGACACTCGGGCGTCGTCCGCGTTCAGGGACGCTCTGAGCTTTTCAGCCAGAGCGTCAGCGGACGACCCGCTGGTTTCGCCGGGGATCTCCAGCATACGAGCCCCTGTCGCGGTGACTTTAAGCCGGAGGCCCCCGGTGATCCCGAGGTCTCCGAGATCCACCGTCTCCTTCGCCTTTGCCAGCAGGTCGCGGTAGGACACGCCCCTCTTTTCCGCGTCCGGCTGTAGTGTAATCACTACAGCTGCGGTCTTCGGGGCGCGGAGCCTAGCCGCGATCTTCCGCGCCCTGTGCTGGCGCTGCCGCTCCTCATTACGGGCCTTTTTGGCCGCCTTCCGCCCTTTCTGTTTCTCTCCGACTACCTGCCATCCGGCTTCAGCCGAAGGAGGTGTAGGGGCCTGGGGGGGCGGTGGCTGGGGTGCCACTGGTGCTGGCCCATTCGCCGCTGGCCCGTTCGCCCCTGGCGCTGGCGCAGGCTCAGTCACCACCTGTGCGGCCGCCTTGCCCTTCCTCCTCCTGGGCGCCTTCTTAGTCGGAGCCGGTTTTGCCGGAGCTTACTTTCCAGGGGGGGGTGCCACAGCTCTGCCGGAGGACTGGCTCGACGGCCCAGGCCCGGGTGTGGCAGCCGCAGCAGCCGCGTAAGACACCGTGCTCGGGCCCGCGGCTGCCTTGTTTGCACCCAGAGGGGGGCGCAGGACGATTCCCTCCAGGACGGAGAACCGCGCCTGGAAGGACGCCAGCTCCTGCCGAACCAGGTTCAGGACCTGGCTCTCCACCGGCACGGGCTCGGCTTGTCGCTGCCGCTGCTGGTAATGGCCCCCATTCGGAGGCGCAGCGCGGGTGCTGGCCTCGCGCAGACTGGCCAGGTCTGCGTGGAGCTTGGCATTCTCCTTTTGGAGAACCTCCATGGCAGCCGTCAAGCGGGCCAATTCCACGCGCAGTTTGCCACCTCCTCTCCACCTATTGGAGGAGGAGGAGGGGTAAGCCCCGCAAAATTGGCCTCCGCTGCCGCCATGATGGAGGCGGAAGCCCCGGGTATGGCCTTGAGTTTTGAAGATGTCTTCACCTTCAAGGCCACGCCCCTTATCGCGGCTTCCACCGCCTTTGTGAACCTGGCCTTACACTCCAACTCGGAGCTGTACCTAGAAGGGCAGATTTAAGCATTTGTTACTCGCCATGGGGGTCTGCAGGTACCCTAGCGAGGAGTGCACTAGCGACTGATTTGTTCCTTGGAACACCCGTCAGCCATACATCCCCTCGCGGTGCGTCGCCACTTGGGATTCGGGGTAACTTTTTATAGAGGTTTTCTACCTCGCGGTCCGGGCGGTTAAGCCAAGACCCTCGGTCCCCCCCCCTATCGAATCCGCGAGACGTGATCCACAGCGCTTCGATAGCCAGATTACGAGATTGGCGGTGACAGAGGAGGACCGATCCTTCTCTGTCTGCTCGGAGGCAGGGTGAGTGCACACCAAGCCCACCCTCATTCCTCAGCTGTGCCCTCTGCTTTACGAGGATCACGCAGAGGAACGCACCGTTGGTCCTCAAAGGACCTTTGTCAGATTCATTAGCCGCGGCGGTCACATTCCCCGGGGGATAAAAGGAAACTCTCATTTCCTCTCATTCCCCGGAGAAGGATACCGCCGCGTCCAGGGTGCACCGGCCCAGCAGCTGCTCTTCCCTCCAGACGTACCGAGGGGGACCAGCAGCCGCAAGACACACGTTGTAACAAATTTACTTGCTCCTATTGTCTAAAAGGGGATTCCGAGAGGTTTCTTTTTTTGGTATGTAACTTAAGCTGTTGTTTTTGTTGGTTTTTATTTTCAAGTATTACGAGTTTGTCATATTTTATTATCGCTTTTTTCCCTTGCTCTTTTGCTTTCTCTACTTCGCTCTGGAGCTCTTTACGTTTTTTCAAGACATCTAAGGGATAATCTTCTTTTATATAGTAGGGTGTGTTTTCGAGTTTCTTCTGGGTTTTTAATATTTGTATTTTCATCCCCATGGTAAGCAAAGTTATTACAATAGGTCTGGTTTTTTCGCTTTTTATTCCAAGCCTTCGCATGGATTCGATGTAGTATTTTTCGCATTTTATGTTCAATATGGTGTTAATAATAGATAGCACTTTTTCCTCCAAGTCGTGGTAGTTGTTTTCTCGCTCTTCCACTCCAAAAAATATTAAGTTTTTTCTCCTTGTGAATCTCTCTAAATTTTTTATTGCCAATGTTTGTGTTTCTAGTTTTTGTTCAAGTTGTTTATTTTTGGTTTCTAAAAGTTTAAACTTCTCATTTATGTTATTATTGATAGTGTCTTTGATATCCTCTTTCATAGCTAGCATATCCAATTTTTGTTGCTTCATTTCCTCATGCATTTGTCTAAACATATTTTTAATTTCATCCATTCTTATAAATAGCGCCCTCTGTTGGTATAGCGCAGTATTAGAAACTCGTTGGTATGAGGAGCGAGCGTCTTCACTTTTGTGTATTGATATTTTGTCGATATTGACTGTACAAGCTAGTTCTACGTAGATCCGATAGATGTCGCTTATCGAAGTTTTATAACATTTCTGGAACCTTTTTCTTTTTAGGCTGTAGATTTTTAGGTTAGGTAATGGTATTGAAAATTTGAAATTATTTAGGTGGCTTAGCAGACTTAGCTTTCTTTGATAGTCCGTTTCATGCTTTTCAGGGAGCACTCACGCAAGTCTTTGAGTGCCAACAGATCGAAAAAACACTTTCACAACTTAAAATGTCACTTTGTTGTTATTGTCATTTGTATCACTTTTTTGCATTGAGCTTTTTTGGCGTTAGAATAGATTATAAAGTTCGTACTTTTATTTGTCTAACTGAATTTACTGTGGATTGACACTATTACACTGGTTTTTCAACGTATTTTAACTCTTTTATGATTTTAATTCGATTTCGTATACGGAGCTGATGTTTACGTTGGCACAGAGGCGCCCTCCCCATTACAAACATACATACAGAAACATACAAACATACATACATACAGAAATGGAAGCACCTTCTGCCAGTACAAAAAATCAAAATAAAAAACAGCCAACAAAAATAAATAAGAACAATAGTATGAACAACTTCATTATCAAAAAACCTACGCTCACATTTCTCAAAAAAAATTCTCCTCAAGACACTGAAACGATTGACGCCTGCCCTTCCCGATCTCCCAATACGGCTTGTCACCGCGGGGGATAAAGACAATAACCCTCCAACACTCCAACAACTGTACATATTATGCACAAACAATGTAAGATCGTTCCTATTGGAGGAGGCCTATACCCAAATGGGGCCTTAACAAAAATTTATGAAATGTAAAAAGTAAATGAAATATTAAAAGAAATGAATATAAAAATTATATAAAAATATATAATATGATAAACCTATAAATTATATAGATAAATTAATTATTATTAAATATACTAAATTATATGTTTGATATTATAATGGGCTAATGTTTATACAAAACATTTTAGAAATGCATGAAATGTTTATACCTACTACTGAAAATGAAATGATAAATGTTAAAATATGTGATGAAATGTTAAATGTATGCTATGTGAAATGTAATGTTTAAATATATGAAATATAAAGTATTGTTAAACGTTAGGTTTAATGAAATGCTAATGAATTATTTTATAAGAAGCGTATTATTGTTAAGGAAAATAAAGGCTTTATTATTTATTATTATTTATTATTATTGTCTAAAAGGATAAGCAGACTTGTTCAATTAAATTTAATTTAGGAAAAAAAATACAACTAGTTATATAAAAAAACTACCTACCACGCACTCTATAGTTTTATAGTTCACAGTTAGGAATCACGGGAGCAGGCGTCAGGGTAGCAGGTCGATACCGGAGTAACCTTGAAGTTCAGCTCTGTAGCAGTAGAAACGGCGGCAGCGCAGATCTCAGAGTTCACCAGTAGCAGCAAGGCAGTGCAGAACTCAGGGCCAGACGTAGGACAGACCTGCGAGACCAGTAGAAGGACAGGCACGTAGTTAGCCTCCGTACATCGGGAGTAGAAGTCCCAGGAGATCATTAGCTGGATCCCCTGGGCAGTTTAAGAATCTCACAGCGAAAACCAAGCTGCTCTCTGATACTCATCAAATCAGATCCAATAGTCCACCTTTTTTTTTTAGCCGTCCGTCAGCTCGTTTCTCCAAAGTAGTCTTCTTTTTTTCAAATCTTAGTTTTCTTAGTGTGGCCATCATCTCATCTGACAAGTGTAGTCGGTCAGGACATATCCATGAGTGCGTAAAGAATTTTATAATATAATTTAATATTAACTTTGTGTGAGACTGCACAAACAGACTCACGATGTCCGCGATTACGCGGAGCCCTAATCAAAATAATATTTGTCCAATCGACAAAGGGAAATCACCTATTAGATACACTTACCATCACGTTGGTACTGGTGATGTGACGTAGTCCCTGGTCACGTCGTATCTGGGTGGGGTGTAAGTTTAAATGTGCTTGTGTTGTGAATGTAAAGTCATGTAGATTCGACGGTAACCAAAGTACGCCCCACAGCGCGTACCGTCGACCCCCTGGTAAACCTTCTGATCACACACGTGGCACTTTTCATCAATGTCCAACTGAAGTTTATCCCGGTTTGCTAACCCAATCGGGGATGTACAATAGTCCAGCACTGAATTTAGGAAATTACCGGCGTCCAAATAAAACACAAAGGCCGGCTACATAACCAACAAATCACTCGCGGTCACGACCCAAAATGGCGAGATTTCTCAATTTTCACTCAATTATCAACAAAATATCAAACACCGATCAAGATTGTATCGGATTAACAATAACTCAAAGTTTCAATCAATAAATACACGACAGCCGCGTGCATCAAAAATACAAGACCACGGAAGCAAGTTTCTTGCCAACAAGATTGCACAGACAAGCAAACGTCATCGCACTGACAACTGAAACGTCATCTGTCAAACGTCGAAAAGGTGCGTTCAGAAACTTGGTGGATGAAACATCTACCCCCCCCGGACGGGCCGTCCCGTCCGCTAATCAATTGGCAGTCTTGACAAGGTTGCGACCGCTCTCTTCATAACCGATCCATCCACTAAAACCTCAGCAAAACGAGGTACCCCGTCGGTGCCAGCCACCAAATTGAGAATGCGCCCCCGGCGCCAATACAGAGGCTTAAGGTTGGCATCCTTAATAAGGACGAGGTCTCCTATCTTGGGCGGATGAGTTTTATCAGTCCACTTGACGCACTGCTGGAGGATGTGCAGATACTCTAAGCTCCAACGCTTCCAAAAGCTCTGAGTGAGCTGTTGCACCAACTGAAACCGCGATAGCCGATTTTGGCTCACATCAACAAAAGGGTACTCAGGCAGATTGACAAGTGGCTGTCCAATCAAGAAATGGCCCGGGGTTAGAGCCTCCAAATCGTTCGGGTCCGAAGAGAGCGGGCACAATGGACGCGAATTTTGTACCGCTTCAATGCGACAAAATACCGTAGCTAATTCCTCGAAGGTGAGAACGGTGTCTCCCAACAATCTCCACCAGAGTCCCTTTGCTGCTTTCACCGCGGCCTCAAAAATACCCCCCCAATGGGGGCAGGCTGGCGGGTCAAACAACCAAGTGACCCCTCGACGGGCCAATTTGTTACCAATGTCAACCTGGCTCTCATTAAGAAAGTCATACACTTCTTTCAAATAGTTACTTGTACCCTTGTAGTTGGTACCGCAATCAGACCTGATCAGCGAAGGTAACCCACGGCGAGACGTAAATCTATCCAAAGTTGCCACAAAGGCCTCCGTCGAGAGGGAGGATACCAGCTCCAAGTGCACTGCCTTAGTTGACAGGCAGACAAATACGCACAAATAAGCCTTGACAATTTTACTATTGCGAAGGGTAGACGTCTTTATCGAAAAGGGACCAGCAAAGTCCGTTCCTACGCCTGCAAAGGGCCTCGCCTCATTGACACGATCAGCAGGCAAGTCTCCCATCTGGGGCTGCATCGTTGGGGCCTTAGTCCGATAGCACGGTATGCAACGGAAGACGATGCTACGAATGGTACGACGAGCCAACAAAATCCAAAACTAAGAATAAGAATAAGAATAATTTATTTATAAAAGTATTACAAAAATGTACATTTATGTGCAGTAGTGTTACCTATTTCTAAAACGATGGTATAATTAATGCATAATAGTAAACTATAACTAAAAATATATTTAACAGTTGCAAGAAACGATAATGTGGAATTCACAAATGTTTGCTAGCGACCTGCCCGATCTAGGTTTATTTAAACCTGTGTTTCAGGCCATCACTTTACATAGCACAAAAATAATTAGGTCAGTAAATGTTATAAAATAAAATAAATCTATTAACAACTATAAGAATAATGTAAGTGGTACAAAAATCAATAAACATTAAAACTAAATTAAGTAAAATACCTATGTACAATTAGATACCAGGGAATAACATAATCAAACCAGGACTTCTAGCAGTTTTTCTGTGTCCGTGTAATTAAGTATCGCTAAATAATCCGATATAACAAAACTACATTTCCTATAACTAAGACTGTAGAAGTTTAGATTCTTGTTGAGTCTATTAAACAGAAAGGGTCCTAAAAACACATAAAATCGACTAGCAAAAGCATGTCTAGTCTGAGGCTTTGTGCAAACCAGGTCCTTCCTTCTCCTATCGTCAGGGACTGGGTCATAGGGAAGTGTAGAGTGCTGCTGTAGTATGATTTGAAGAATAAATAATTGCCGCACTGTGAGCACATTACATGCTCTATAGAGCAGGTGTGTAGGAAATCTAAACGGACGAAAGTTAGCAACCTTTAGAATTGCTCTTTGAGAACGTTCTAGAGGGAGAAGAATCGAATTTCCCGCCCCCCCCCAGGACGTTATGCAATAGGTTAGAATAGACTAACACAACGCTAAATAAACCTGTTTTATTAATTTATAGTCGGCTAGATTACGTAAATACTTAAAAACAAATATTAGTTTGCGCACTCTAGCACATAGCAACTCGATATGTTTACGGAAATTTAGATTCGAGTCAATAGTGACACCAAGATATTTCAAATGGTCAGCTCTTTCTAAAGTAGGGCAAGAACATGCAGTGTCAGCGTACGTGCTACAGGTATGCGCGTAAATGATTAGGTTAGTAAGCGGTGTGTTAGTATTTCTCATTGTAAATGAAATGTATTTTGTTTTGTCAGCATTCAGTGTTAGAAGATTATTCTGGAGCCAATTAGATACAATGTTGAAACCATTCTGAGCATGTTCATAGGCCTCAACTCTTGATTTAGCTGAAAACAACAGGGCAGTATCATCCGCATAGGACATTACAACTCCATTTTCGAGTGGCAGGCTGCAAAGGTCATTAATATATATCAAAAATAATGTAGGACCTAATATGCTGCCTTGTGGTATTCCAAAACGAGTATTAGAAAGATCAGAACTTGTATTCGGACCAATTTTAACAAATTGCTGTCGATCGCTAAGATAATCAGATAATAGTTGAAGCTGCGCTCCTCTTATCCCAAGTGTTTCAAGCTTCAGCAAAAGAGTAGCGCAAGAAATAGTATCAAAGGATACAAGGTACAAATAGTATCAAAGGATAAACTCTCGCTGCAGAATGGCCAACAGCGCATTGCAACCGGCGTGCGAGTTCTTAATGTGACGATCAGTCACCAATAATTTAATCAAATGGCCCGCCTTGGGCAACAAAAGGGGGTGACGGACCCCATAAGGAAGGCTAGAGTGCCTCAACCGTCCTCCAACACGCAAAAGACCCGTTTCATCCAAAAAGGGGTTCAACTTACTAACGGCTCCCGACAACTTAACTCTACCGGACTTCAAGGTCTCGATCTCCTTCTCAAAGTGTACGGCCTGCACAGAGCGAACCCACAGGAGGAGTGACTCCTGTCGCTCTTGAGGAGAGAGAACCGGTGACAGGCGCTTGTCCCCTGGATTCCTAGCATTGTGACCAAAACGCCTGATCCACGAGGTAACGTTCAACAATTTGTCGAGGGAGCTGTATCGATTCAACAACATATCAGGATCAAACGAAGGGTCCTTCGTCCCAACAGCGAGCACCTTAAGCCCGGGCAAAGGATCCGACATCAAAACTGGCGTTCGAGGCCAATCATCCTCGGGGCGAGTCAGCCAATCCGGTCCCCACCAAAGGGGGTGCACAATCAGGCGGGGGGCCATGCACCCACGTGAGGCTACGTCGCCGGGGTTCAAGTCTCCAGGCACGTGCCTCCAAATCAAAGGCGTTTCGGAATTTTGTATCTGTGACACTCGGTTCGCAACAAAGACCTCCAAGGAGTGGACGGACGTCTTCAACCAACACAAAACAATTTGACTATCCGTCCAGGCGTAAGAATTCCGAATGTTCACAGATCCACCTAAAGTTTGAGCAACGTGATTCAAGAGACGCACAAGAAGCGCCGCCCCTGACAACTCTAGTTTAGGGATGGTCAATGCCGTCCGGAGGGGGGCCACCCTGCTCTTGGCCATGATCAGTGACAACTTCACCTGGCCTGTCGCGCTGACGGTGCGCAGATAAACAACAGCTGCATAACCGTGCGAAGATGCGTCACAAAACCCATGAAGGGTAGCAGTATAGTTCCCAGGGGGGAGGATAGCGCGTGGTAACGCGACCTCGTTGACCGCAGGAAGTGCGGATACAAATTGGAGCCAATCTTCCAAAAGGGTTTCCCGAAGTGGCTCATCCCAACCAAGTTCCGCGGTCCAAAGGCGCTGGAGAAAACATTTCACCCAAAACAATACCGGGCATATCCAACCATTCGGGTCAAAGGTTCTCGCGACAGTAGACAATACCAGTCGTTTAGTCCAAGTGTGTGGTGACTCCAAATCGACATCATACGTAAAGGTGTCTTGGACTGGTCGGTACTGAACGCCGAGAACGGCCAACATAGCAGGGTTGTCAGCATTTTCAAACAAATGAGGATCCTGCTTATGATCCTCTTCCACATCTTCCAACAGTGCTGGCGAGTTGGACACCCACTTACGCAACTCATAGCCAGCGGAATCCAAAATTTTAACCAACTCGTCACGCAACAGGATAGCTTCCTCAACCGTGGAAGCCCCAGTGCAGACGTCATCAACATACAAGTCCGTTTTCAAGATGGCGGACACCCGAGGGAACTTCAAGCGTTCTCGGTCCGCGAGCTCCCAAAGCGAACGAATAGCAACAAAAGGGCTCGATCGAAGGCCGTACGTATTCGTGTTGAGCTCATAAACAACCATGGGGTCCCGGGGATTCTCTCGCCACAGGATCAACTGATAACGTCTGTCATCCCGGTGAATAACCGTTTGCCGGAACATCATTTTGATGTCAGCCACAAATACCACTTGATGACGACGAAAAGACGTGATGACATCACAAAGGTCCCTCAACAATTTGGGGCCGGAGTGCAAGCAATCATTCAAAGAGACACCAGAGGAAGTCCGCGCAGACCCATCAAACACTGTGCGCAGCTTACTGGTGGATGCCTTGAGGACCGCGTGATGCGGCAGAAAGTAATGCTCAACTGAGCGCCAATCCAAATGTGACACCGACATGTGTCCCAAGTCTGCGTACTCCCGCATGAAATCTAAATATTTCTGCCGCAGCACCGGATCCCTGGCCATACGGCGCTCCATCGCCAACAATCTCTTCTCGGCCTGAGGTCTGGACTCGCCGAGAGGTGGTCGAACTGCAACAAAAGGCAACCGTGTTACGAGCCGACCGGAACGGAGTCGACCTATGTTGTTCTGATAGAACAACTCGCACTCCTCATGTTCCGGGTTCAAGCGGGCCACTTGCGGTGGCTCCTCAACCTCCCAAAACCTCTGAACAGCGTCAGAGAGAGCGGAGCCACACGCCAACGCAAAATCAGGCTCAGGTGGAGGGGCAGCCTTCAACACTGGGCCCATCACCGCAAAGCCAAAGATGGTCGAGACAGCCACCAAACCGTTCGGCTGCAAGACTTTCATATTACCCAACAATATTCTCCCTAGTACATCGGAACCCAATATCAAATGAGTTGTATTAGGGGAATCAAACCGGCGGTCAGCCAAATCCAGGCCTGACGTCAACCGGACAATATCAGGCGACAGCTGACGTTGGGGATGACAGCCCAAAATACTCGTCAGAACAATGGCCGAAGGAAAAAACTTAGGGTCCAAACAACTCACAGGAGTGAGCCCAAATAAGGTTTGTCCCTCAACAGTCGGGATAGGTGTTTCGCCTATTCCATTAATCGTGCCTGAAAAGGCACGGACATCCAGGCTCACCCGACCCGCTAACCAAGACGACAAAAGGCAACCCTGGGCTCCCGTGTCCAAAATGGCACGGACCACAACAGAGTCCCCCGTGGGTCCCCAGACCCTGACCGATGCCGTTGGCAACAAAACCGTGTCGATCTGGGGAGGTACGTTAGCGGGACAGGCGCCAATTTCCTAGCAATGCCTGGGCGGCGACCGATCGCCGCATCCAGGCTGGGGTCTATCCCGGTGAGGATAGTAATCAAACTCCTCGTCCTCCCGAGCCGCGCGCCATCGCTGGAGGGGCATATCCCACTTGACGCCTGAGTGGCGGGGGGCGCGTCGCCAAACGGGGACGTTCCGCCAACGGAGGGGAGGGAAGGCGGTGCTGGTCTTGCCAATGTCGCCTACCAGCAGCTGCATAGTCGCCTTCACGAGGGGAGGTCAATCGGTGGTCACGCGGCTCCCGATCAACTGGCGCGGGGGGTGGAGTACGGTGGTCAAAGTTGCGGGCCCCTCCTCGATTCTGAACCGGCGAGCGAGGAGCCCGGTGCTCATCTCCATTATACCCCCCCCTGCGCGAACCCCCATCAGAGGCTGGTCTGTCAGAGCGGTTCGCGTTGGCGCACAAAACTTCCAGATGTGAGCCCCTACAAATTGAACAAGGGCGGGGGTTGGGGCAATCCCGATGAAAATGATTCCCCAAACAAGAAAAGCACAGACGGCGTGCATTGGCAACTCGGCGGCGGGCACTCACGTGCAACTCCAAGAAGGCCGCGCAAGTTGGTACGCTATGTCCCGTGGCCTTACAATAGCCGCAAGCAGGATTACTCTGGGTGCCACCAAAACGGGGGGCAGGGCGGCTATCACCAGGCCCGACAGTCCTAGTCCGTCCCTGGGCCCTCGGCCGAGAGGGCGGTTGGCTTAACCCCGTGGCACCACGAGCGTTGTCGAGGAAACGACACTCATCCTCCAAAAATTTGACGAGGTCTTCAAAGGGGGGAAGATGGGTGGCACTATCCCCACCATACTTCTGCTCAAAACGGGACCTCAAATCTGACGGAAGCCGCTGCAAAAGATAGGACCAATAGTCCACCGGCAACTCCAATCGTTTTAAGGCGTTGGTTGCTGCCAGCAATGGATTCAATAGGTCAGCACGCAACGCTGACATTCTGGTGATGGCCGGCAACCCCAAGATCTGGTCAATATGGACATCAGCCAGGCAACGTTTGTTCTGGTATCGTCGGGATAGAAGTTCCAGAGCAGTGGGATAGGCCGAGTCGGTCACCGGCAAGTGCTGCACCAAGGCTCGAGCCTCACCTCTTAGGGCTGACAACAAATAAGCCAACTTCTGGGCCGGTCGGAGGTCAGAGCGCGAATCAACCAAACTGTCAAACAGGTTCCTGAAGCTTAACCAATGGTCCAAGTGACCGTCAAAATGTGGCAGCTCCAGGGTAGGCAGTCTACCCAAAAGTCCAGGGCCTGCAACAACAGAGGTCTCTGTTTTGACCTGGGCAGGGTCCCGACTCTTCAAAATTTCCCCGGCGCGCATACTTATTATGTCACCCAGGTTCAACATCTGGTCATAATCCGCAACAACCTTATCACGGGCTGCTTGACCCAATGCTTCCAGGTCCAAGTCCAAAATCAATTCATTGAAGCGAGCAAACAAAGTGTCAACCGCACTCAATCTCGCATTCAACTGCTCATACCGGGCAAGCGTGGCCTCTTCCAGGTCTAGACGCTCAGCGGTTGCAGCAGCAGAGGCAAACCATCTTAGCTGTGAGGTCAATCCACCAATGGCTTGGTTTACAGCTTTCAATGAAGCCATTGGGGACAAATATCAAATTAAACTCAATTAAATAGTCAACAGGAATAATTTTCCCGGACCCAACTACAATTTAAACCAAATAATAAAACTTAGTTTGAATTATTACTAGTTCAAATCCGACCCTGTACAAGCAATACCTTGTTTATACAATAGTCAATAACAAATTAAAGTACAAGCCACAAGGGACACTACATATCATAATATATTATGTCAAACAATCTATGTTTAATTTGAGTCAGGCTGACAGGCAACAAATCAGACTTCTCAATACTTTTAACTCGACAATAAGTGGTGAATTTAACAATTAAACCACGCTCTGCTACCAGATGTGTGAGACTGCACAAACAGACTCACGATGTCCGCGATTACGCGGAGCCCTAATCAAAATAATATTTGTCCAATCGACAAAGGGAAACCACCTATTAGATACACTTACCATCACGTTGGTACTGGTGATGTGACGTAGTCCCTGGTCACGTCGTATCTGGGTGGGGTGTAAGTTTAAATGTGCTTGTGTTGTGTATATAAAGTCATGTAGATTCGACGGTAACCAAAGTACGCCCCACAGCGCGTACCGTCGACCCCCTGGTAAACCTTCTGATCACACACGTGGCACTTTTCATCAATGTCCAACTGAAGTTTATCCCGGTTTGCTAACCCAATCGGGGATGTACAATAGTCCAGCACTGAATTTAGGAAATTACCGGCGTCCAAATAAAACACAAAGGCCGGCTACATAACCAACAAATCACTCGCGGTCACGACCCAAAATGGCGAGATTTCTCAATTTTCACTCAATTATCAACAAAATATCAAACACCGATCAAGATTGTATCGGATTAACAATAACTCAAAGTTTCAATCAATAATTACACGACAGCCGCGTGCATCAAAAATACAAGACCACGGAAGCAAGTTTCTTGCCAACAAGATTGCACAGACAAGCAAACGTCATCGCACTGACAACTGAAACGTCATCTGTCAAACGTCGAAAAGGTGCGTTCAGAAACTTGGTGGATGAAACAAAGTTATTTAGTAAACAATCGTAATAATCTACAAAATATAATGGCTAAACACATATTGATAAAAATAATTTAAATTTTACAAACCAAAAAGTAAATATCATAGACTAAGCAGAAACTGAGAGTTTGACAATTTGACGCTTGACGTAAGTGTCACAACATGAAAATTTTGATAAGATTTTACTTCAGCTATTTCCAAGTTAAAGAATCGTATTTAAATCGATTTGCTGAGTGTAGATATTATATAAACAAATATAAAGGATGATAAATAGTATTATGAATGGTGAATATGAAGCGTAAGTACAGCATAATACTATATTTCCCCAACGACCCCGAGAAAATTTTTGGCCTAGAACAAAAATTTTGCTAAGGTTAAAGTATTACAGCATTCACAAAACTTTCATAACTTAATCAAACACACCGACATCTTATGAAGTTAGGTCAGGTAGGATTCACATTCAATGATCACTACTCAACATGATAAATCAATAACTTTAAGGCTTATTTTAGGAGTTGTAATCCGCTCGCGTCTAAAACCACTAATGAGATGAAATAGAAAGATTTTAACAAAGGCTTATTTTTAACGGAGTTGTCATCCCGTCCATCAGCTCGTTTTTTTCAAAGTAGTCTTCCTTTTTTCAAATCTTAGTTTTCTTAGTGTGGCCATCATCTCATCTGACAAGTGTAGTTGGCCAGGACATATCCATGAGTGCGTAAAGAATTTTATAATATAATTTAATATTAAGTTATTTAGTAAACAATCGTAATAATCTACAAAATATAATGGCTAAACACATATTGATAAAAATAATTTAAATTTTACAAAACAAAAAGTAAATATCATAGACTAAGCAGAAACTGAGAGTTTGACAATTTGACGCTTGACGTAAGTGTCACAACATGAAAATTTTGATAAGATTTTATTTCAGCTATTTCCAAGTTAAAGAATCGTATTTAAATCGATTTGCTGAGTGTAGATATATAAACAAATAAAAAGGATGATAAATAGTATTATGAATGGTGAATATGAAGCGTAAGTACAGCATAATACTATAACGTGGAGGACTTCTGACCCCTCCTGCTCCTTCTGTCTTCTTCATTCTTTTTTCTTCTTCGTCCGTCTGTCTCATGACGACAGGCCGTATCGACGGCGCGTTCATGTTCCACGCGCGCCTCAAATAGAGTCAGCAATAAGAAGGGGTCCACAAGGGCCCCGAGTGACATGTCAAAATTTTGTTCCGTATTTTAAAATTAAATAGTAATTAAGTTAAATTAAGGTGTAATCATATGTAATATCGTATTTTAAATGTGTAAATACCCAGGAAACATATTGTCCTGTTAATTAATAAAGGATTCGGTGGTACGGCGACGAAACGACGTTACCGGTAACCTAAAACCAACAGCTGATGTTCGGACTACGGATTTATACGGGGAGTATTTATTTACTTTTATATTTAGAATAGCACACAATCGTCCCATAATCGTAACTTTACAACACGTCCACGCCAATTCTAGTATAGTTTTTGTTTTTTTTTTGCTAATTTCCTTTTAGAGGTTCTAGATTGCATTGTTGACAATTGTCATTTCGTAAAAAGTAAAACTTTAACGATTTATACTTGCTATCAATCTTTTCAATATTAGTTAAATATTAAGTTCGTGATAGTTATTTCATTAACGTCTTGAAGTAATATTGTAATAATCATAAGTTTTTAGTCCAGGCAATCTACCCACATGAAAAAGTAAAATCTTAAGAAAGAAAATTTTCATTGAAGCAATAAAAATAATTATTCAGTAAGCTAATTTAATTATTGTCAAGCTAATATAGCAGCCTACCTCATTTCTTTGAGTAACACAAACTTTTTCCCTGTTTTTCCCCTTTTTTATCTCTAAATTCTCTTCATTGGTCTATCCTATTAGTTCTCACCGTTTCTTTATTTACAATTTTCAGTAACCAATCCGGAAACTGCTCAAGATATGGAGCTAAAATTGAGAACGGCCCTCCAAGACCTTAAGGACTCTAAACTCCAATGCCAGCAGCTGTTGCAAGAGAGAGAGGACAGTGAGGAGGAGGTCATTAACGTAAATAGCAAAAACTCGAGCTTAAAACGGGAGCTAGTAGACCTTCATCAGGAATTCTTGAATGTTGTCAATGAACGGGATCAACTAAGGGCGGTCACGGATGGGTTCAACTCTTGTAGCAACTTGTATGAGGACGCTTTATGTAAAATTAGGGACTTAGAGGATGAATTAGTCCATGCAAATGTCAAACTTTTAAATTTGAAAAAGGAAAAGGATCATACTCAGGCTATGGAAACTGAACATTTGTATAATGAATTAGTTAATACAAATTGCAACCCTCATTCCATTATAACAATAGACCTTACAGAGGACTCCTTACTAAAGCATAACTACAGCCACAAAATAAGTAAAAATAAAATTAAGAAATATGCACGATTAAATAGAATAATTAAAAAATGTAATAAATACAAGAAACAACAAAAACACCTTTCCAAAAATATTCAATTAAGGAAAGAACGTGTTTCTCTAGTTAATAAATTAAATAACTATCAGATTAAATTGGAAGATAGTATAAATATTTATGAAATTGACACTCAGCGCTTACAATCAGAAATACAGGCTCTTAATAAGTCACTAAAATCTTTATGTAATAAATATGAATGCTCGGAAAATCAAATTAAAGAGCATATTCTTGCTACAAATGCATTGGTAGACAAAGTGGACGCGCTGACTCTCAGCAACACTCAGTGTACTTGTCAGAGGGAATCCAGCAATGATGCCCTCCAGCTTGAGGCAACGGAGGACCCGTCCCTAGCTGTGAGTACTCAGGACTGTATTTCCACCCAAGATACAATACCTGACTTAGGTAATTTGGTCTCACCTAATAGTCTTGGTTCTAATCTTTCAGTTATGTTCTCTGATAGTATAGGTAGAGGGTTAGGGAAATTGATCAGTAATAACCCGAGTTATTGTACCCAAAATTATTACATGCCAGGATCAACCTACAAACAGATTATGGCATCAGTAACAAAGACCGTTTGTGATCCTAGTACCACCATTACTATATGTGTTGGTAATAGTTCTAAGATTAAAAAGGAAGACATCACTGACTGTGTTTCAGAGTTGTTAAAGTTAAATTGTAACAAAATAATATTGTGTGGTTTTCCATTTTTTGAAAATTTGGGTAATAGAAAAAATAATTATATACATATGTTAAATAACCATGTACATTTTTTAGTAGGTCACTATAGTGACAGACTTATATATCTGGATATCAACACTATTGTTGGTAAACTGAAGTCGACACGGGGTAAGGTGTATCTACCTATTAGATGTAGACACAAAATAGCTCGGCTATTAGCTTATAATAATAATAATAATAATAAACCATTTATTTCAGGTAACAAAGACCCATACATAAATACCTTAACCTAAAAATACATACTACACACAGACACACAAACATAATATTCACACAGACATAAATAGTATGTCTAAGTTTAGTTCTATTATTATTAACACTGCGACTATTAGTAGTAATACTAATATACAGGTGACTTTCAATGAATATAGCACTAGTGCTATAAATGTTTACAAACATTGTACTGAGGAGGATCCATGTGTCACCGTGGAGAATTCTCAATTAGGGTATATTAGTATTAGTGATAGGGTCTTGTTGTCTGAGGATGGTACGGGTGTCTCCAGCCTCACTCCAAAAATTAATTTAAACTAGGAAATGAGACAACAGGAGGTACAAGTAACAATATTGTTAATCCTACCAACGTATCTTCTTGCACTCAATTAGTTAGTAAAAAAGGGCCTCAGCAGAACACTTTGAAATTATTCCACCAAAATATCCAAGGCATTTCTTCCAAATTATTAGAAATTGAATTGTTTTTAGAAAATAGTAAGTTTGACATTATATGTTTTACTGAACATTGGCTTAAGGATTACCAAATGCTTATCAATTATGATAAATGATAAATGATGTTTATTTTGCAAGTAGGTTTTTACAAACACTTTTACACGTCATTTTTTAAAACTAGATGGGGCCGGTGTTTCGTACCTGACTACTCTGAGAAGAAACAGCCGAAACAAACTCAGAGGTCATAGTCTCTTTTAAAGTCCAGACAATCTTGCTCAATTCACATGAGGATTATGCAGATTAGTGTCTGAGATGGTCTTTTGAAGAAAGAACCATACAGATTTGAGTGGACCTGTCCAGTCAGTGCAAGCATTTGTCAGTTAACGTGTAGCTCGACTTATAACTCAAGGAGCTCAACGAAACGACGAACAATACCAAAGAAAGGACATTTGGGAAGGTCGCTTATAGTACTCAAACTGCCAGATAGTTGTGGGAAAAAAACAAACAAAAAATAAAAATGTGACCCACATGGTCCCCACATTCACAATAATCAAATAAAATTAATAACAAATTCTTTTTAAATGAATGTAAGTAAAAAAAAAAAAAACACAAAAATCATTAAATGTCGCAATGATAATAAAATAAAAAAGTAAAATACTTAAAAAAATAAGTATTCATGTCAAATCAGTAAATGTCACATAAAACAATAAAAATAAAAAAAAATAAAAGTAAAATAATAAAATACATGTAAAAAAAAATTCAATGTCAGAGTGTATAAAAGAAAGGAATCAATAATAAACAAGCGAAGTCCGAAATTTCGACATTCACAGAGCAAATTTCATTGGAGCAGCTTAATCCCAAGCTTTTTTATCTTCAAGATAGTGATTAACATGATAGTAGGCTTTCAGGCACAGCTTCCGTTTTATAAACGATTTGAATTTATTTAGGCTTAGTGCTTGAATTTGGCTCGGAAGTTTATTGTAAAAGCGTATACATTGGCATCTGAACGTACCTCCTATTTTTTTGAGCCTCGTTGCAGGAACAACAAATTTGTGTTTGTTCCTCGTGTTTATGTTGTGGATATCACTGTATTTTTTAAATAAATTAATATTTTTGTGGGCGTACAAAAGGTTTTCATAAATAAACTGAGAGGGCACAGTAAGAATATTAGTCTCTTTAAATTTTTCTCTGAGGGAGTATCTGGGACTTAATTTATAAATTGAACGAATTGCCCTTTTTTGCAAAACAAATATTGTCTGAATATCGGCGGCATTGCCCCACAAGAGAATACCGTACGACATCACGCTATGGAAATAACTAAAGTAAACTAAACGGGCTGTCTCTAAGTCAGTTAAATCACGAATTCTTCTAACGGCGAATGCTGCAGAGCTAAGTTTCTTCGACAGTTTGTCTATATGCGGGCCCCACTGAAGCTTGGCATCCAAAGTTATGCCTAAGAAGACTGTGCTATCTTCCGCTTTTAGCTCTTCATCCTTAATTAGTACAGTAGTTTCCACTTGTCTTACATGGGGTATCGTAAACTTAATACACTTAGTTTTTTTCTCATTCAGGAGTAGATTATTAACATTAAACCAATTAACGACTTTCGCCAGGGCGCTATTAACATCATCCGCAACTTTAAATAAAAGAGAAGTGTCGTCTGCAAACAATACTATGTCATGATTATCCTTTATGAGGTAAGGCAAGTCATTTATATAAATAAGAAACAAAAATGGACCAAGAATTGAGCCCTGGGGTACCCCCATTCTTACTACGGATCCGGGAGATCTTTTCCCTTTAATATCAACTCTCTGAATCCTGTCACTCAAATATGAAATAAGAAGAGCCAGGGAGGCGTTACGGATTCCGTAGTGGTGTAGTTTCCTGATTAATGTTTCATGAAGAACACAATCGAAAGCTTTAGATAAATCGCAAAAAATGCCCAAAGCATCGCATTTGTCCTCCCAGGCATTATAAATGTGTCCTAAAAGTTCAACACCGGCATCAGTAGTTGAACGACCCCTTGTAAAACCAAACTGTTTTTTATGTAATAACTTATATTTATTGAAAAAACTTTGCATTTGTGCCAAAATTATTTTTTCAAAAATTTTACTAAACGTGGGTAGTACTGAAATGGGTCTATAATTAGTGGGGTCTGATGTACTACCCGATTTAAACAATGGTATTATTTTACTATATTTCATTAGATCAGGAAACTCACCACGGTCAATACAATCGTTAAATATTACAGCTAATGAAGGAGCTACAATGTTTATAATGGATTTAGCAACTTCCACAGAATGACCCCATAGATCGGCGGTCTTTTTAACATTTTAGCATTTTTGGTGTGAAAAGTTTTAATTATATCTTTACAGGTGACATATTCAAAATTAAATTCGGAATCACAGACTGAAACGTTTTCCCTTAGTAAAGACTCGGCAGCAGCAGGTGACGAGTTTAGCGATTTAGTAGTCGATACGGGTATATCCGCAAAGAAATTTTCAAAGGCTGTGGCAACTTGAGTGTCTGAATTTAAAATTTTATCGCCAATAGCAAGGCTGTAGTCACTGTTTCGGTTGCAAGACTTTCCCGTTTCGCTATTAATAATATTCCATGTCATTCTAATTACATTACTACTATTTTTAATTTTTGAACTCAAGTAACATGACTTTGCTATAAAACAAACTTTTTTAAATATTTTAGAATAATTTTTAACATACAACTTAAATCCTCCAGTGTTTATATAGGTCCGCTCTGCATACAGCTCATAAAGTCGTTTTCGACTCTTATGAATACCAATAGTGGCCCAGTCGTTGAAGGAAGCGTTACTATTAACCGAGATTGTCTTAGGAATAAATGTGGTATTAAATTGTGTGCAATACATACTGAAAAAATCGTTATAATGTTGATTGGGATCATCATTAGTTGACAGTAGTGGTAATTTAGACAAAAGTTTAGTTTTAAAGGTT
Source organism: Xestia xanthographa (assembly GCA_905147715.2). Taxonomy (NCBI): domain Eukaryota; kingdom Metazoa; phylum Arthropoda; class Insecta; order Lepidoptera; family Noctuidae; genus Xestia; species Xestia xanthographa. The sequence goes on along the minus strand of LR990660.1, from coordinate 4,175,352 downwards.
TCCAGGCGAGTTTTAGTTTTTGGATTAACAATGATATCCTTTTTAGTGACTTTCTTGCTTACATTAGGAATTGTGATCAATTGCCCACAATGATCAGAATCTAATAAGTTAATAATTTCTTTGTGGGTAGGTATAACATCTGTGTAAATATTATCTAGGCAAGTGGCACTAGTTGGTGTTATTCTAGTGGGCTCCAGAAATTTGTTTTCAAGATTGTATGAATGAAACAGGCTTAAAATTTTAGTACTTAACCCAGAACTTTCTAACAAATTAATATTAAAATCACCGCTAATAATTATAGACTTCTTAGAATTACAGATTTTATGCAACACTTCATCCATTACCTTTTCAAAACAATCATACAATCCTGAAGGAGGTCTATACACACTTAATATGATAAACTGCTCCAACTCTATACAGGCTATTTCAACTGTTCGCTCAACAGATAGGCTTACAATATCCTTGCGGTCTTTAAACTTAAGCTGATTATTTACTAGGATTAATGCGCCGCCATGTATAGCATTTACCCTGCTGAATGAACTACCAACCTGGTGATTACTAAAATTGAAAATTAATTGGTGACATTTGAGCCAATGTTCCGTTATACAAAGAATATCTATGCAATTACAATTCATGAAAAGTTCTACTTCTAATTCTTTGTTCAAAAATCCTTGAATATTTTGATGAACCAGGTTGATACTATTAAAATTCTCAAAACATTCGCCTGATTTACTATCTGGCTTCCTTATATTGCAAGAGGTTGCCTCTGTTGTCGAAATTGCTAATTTAAATGATTCTTTGATTCATTCATTGTTGACAAACTATTGGTAGAGTAATTTAGGCTAATATTGCATTGATCAACAGAGGCAACTTGATTAGCCAAGTTCTTGGCTGTAATAGAAAAATAATAAGATAGCGACACAGCTACTTGTCTTTTACAATAGTTTGTCAGATAGCACCTGTCTACAAGATATCTATGTTTTGTCAAATAAAAATTGTTGCCAATATAATTGTTGATGTCAAGTAAATGAAATGAATTATTATTGAATGTCAAATTATGCAATGTCATATTAATATTATATCTATAGTCATTTTCTTCCTGTGGCAAACTTTTACTATAAGGAAATGTAAACAACACAATTTTTCTTAAATTTAAGTTTGACAAAGTTCTATAATACTGGAGCAATTCTCCTTTGTTCACTTATCCTCTATTACCTATCAAAATTAATAATATGGTGTCCTGGTTAAACTTACATTTAATAATTTCTTTCATAATATGATATACAGAACATCCTGGCATACAATTGTTTATTACGGAGTGTCCTGGATATTCATCAGTTAACAAATTACCTAGGTCTTTTCCAATCTCATCACAAAAGATTACTATGTCATTATTTACACTTTGTTTATATTGCTTATGGGAACTATTCATAGGAGTATGCAAATCAACACATGGCTGCGGTAAGGTGGTATTACATGTTGTCAATGAATGGTCTGGTGTATTTACATGTGAAGTTGTTTGACAGTGCTCACAGTTGTTGGTTTGTGAGTTTACCAAATCATTCATCGCCAACACATATTCCCTCGTAACATGTTCAGAGGTATTATATTTGCTAGTCATTGAACTTAGCTTCTCTTGTAGGTGATCAAGTTTGGATTGCAGGTGTTCTGTGTCAATTTTGTACCTCCTAGTGCTTTGCTCCAAATTAGATGAATATATATCTAATTGTTTTAATACATTAAAATTTAGTCTTTCTCTATTCAATTTCACATTTTTAATGAAATATTTCTGCCTTTTAACCATTTTTTGTGTTTTTACTATATATTTATTGATTTTAATGTATTTTTTAATTTTATTTTTACTGGTGACTGCCCTCACTGAACTACATAAATTGGAATTATCCTCACCTGTCAAATCTATAGCGAGGGAGGATTTGGTGGCAGAAACCACAGACGGGGCAATAGGTACCAATTCACTGAACAGACTTTGATTCAGCGAGGCAGTGATGTTATAATTGGTAGTCTTAAGTTCTGTTATTTGACTTCTAGCCTCATGTAGCTGCTGTTCTAATTGACGTTTATGATTAAGAGTTTGTTCGTACTCTGCGCTACACTGGCTGAACCCGTCCACAATAACTTGGAGCCTATCCCGGTCTTCTATGGCGTCAGTGTATTGAATGTATAGCTGACCCATTTCCTATGAGAACTATATGGTGGGTAGCTGCTTTAACCGTAAAACTATGCTGCGTGGAGGTTCCCTAATATTAATAAGAAATTGTTTTAAATATAAGCAACGTAATGACATAGTAGGTCTCTCGGTTGAACATTGCGTTGAACTGTCCTGTGTTGAGCTAGATAAGCATGTAATTGTGTGTGTGTACAGACCCCCAAACTATCAAAACTTTTCTTTGTTTGAATCAATAATGGAAGATGTGATGGCAAAACTTGCAGTCAGTAATAAATCTACAATTATTTGTGGTGATTTTAATATCAATATTTTAGAAGAATGTGCAAATAGCAGTCGCTTATTAAATCTTTTTAAGTCATTTGACTTGACCAACACATTTACAGAACCTACTAGAGTCACTCCATCTTCTGCTACTTGTATAGATAATATTTTCTGCGGTTGTGATTACTTAGATAAAGCAATAGTAAATTGTCTACCCTCTGACCATAGTGGACAAACTGTAACCTTCAGGTGTAATACACCCCCATCGCAAAAAGTTCAAATTAAATTTAGACCTATAACTTCTAGCAGATTAAATATGTTTCATCCACCAAGTTTCTGAACGCACCTTTTTGACGTTTGACAGATAAATAAATAAATAAATATTGCTGGACATTACACACAGCGCCATCTAGTGCCACACTAAGTAACGAGGCTTGTGTCGTGGACACCAGATAGTTGATATACTACATAGATACTTTTTTGTTTGTAAATACATACTTATTATACATATAAACATCCATGACTCGGAAACAAATGTCCATGCTCATCACACAAACATTTGCTCCGACCGGGATTCGAACCCGGGACCCTAAGAACGTAAGGCAGCCTCACTACCACTGCGCCAATCAGGTTGTCGTTTGACGTTGAGATGACGTTTCAGTTGTCAGTGAGATGACGTGGGTTGTCTGTGCCTTTTTGATTGGGAAGAAACTTGCTTCCGTGGTCTTGTTTTTTTTGGTGCACGCCTTGTCGTGTAATTATTGATTGAAACTTTGAGCTAATGTTAATCCGATACAATCTTGATCGGTGTTTGATATTTTGTTGATAATTGAGTGAAAATTGAGAAACCTCGCCACCTTGGGTCGTGACCGCGAGTAATTTGTTGGTTATGTAGCCGGCCTTTGTGTCATTTGGACGCCGGTAACTTCCTAAATTTAGTGCTGGACTATTGTACATCCCCGATTGGGTTAGCAAACCGGGATAAAATTCAGTTGGACATTGATGAAAAGTGCCACGTGTGTGATCTGAAGGTTTGACCAGGGAGTCGACGGTACGCGCTGTGGGGCGTCCTTTGGTTACCGTCGAATCTACATAACTTCACATACACAACACAAAACACATTTACACTTACACCCCACCCAGATACGACGTGACCAGGGACTACGTCACATCACCAGTACCAACGTGATGGTAAGTGTATCTAATAGTTGTTTTCCCTTTGTCGATTGGACAAATATTATTTTGATTAGGGCTCCGCGTAATCGCGGACATCGTGAGTCTGTTGGTGCAGTCTCACACAAAATAGGTATAATATTTTGCTACAGAACAAGTTAAGCGTTATGGGCCTTGATGATATTAATATAGATCAATTGTATGATCGTTTCTTTTCAATAGTTCACATGGAATTCAATAAAACTTTTGAAAAGAAGACAAAAAGTATTTGCCCTAAATTCATATTTAGTGATTGGGCAACTAGAGGTATCAGAAAAAGTAGGGAAAGACTATTTGAGCTTTATGGCCTTAAGCCTTTTATAAACACTGAAACTTTTAACAAGTATGTTGCTAAGTATTCAAACATTTTTAGAAATACATGCAAGGTTGCTAAAGCACTGCACATTAGCAACAAGATCAAAACAGCAGAAAATAAAATAAAGACAGTTTGGAAAGTTATAAATAACGAGACTAACAGGAAGAAAATACGTAACACTAGCTACACATTAGATACAGCATGTGGTCCTAAAAGCTCTAATCAGGAAGTAGCTCAAGAATTTGTAAATTTCTTTACCGATATACCACAAAAAACAACGGAGGCTCTTATTTCCTCACCTGAACTCTCAATTGGTTTATTAAAGGCGAATGTGTCTGGCTGCCTGGTTGAATTTAAATTTAAACACATTAACCCTATGATTGTTATTAAAACTTTCCGGCAAATAAAAATCAAACTAACCGAAGATCTATGGGGAATGTCTGTCAAAGTTTGTACATCCATACTTGAGACTATAGCCCCTTACTTAGCTTTAATTTTTAATTTATGTGTAGACCAAGGAGTTTTCCCTGATTTAATGAAATACAGTAAAGTCATACCTCTTTTCACATCCGGGGACAGTAAAGATACTAATAATTATAGACCTGTATCCGTGTTACCAGTTTTTAGCAAGGTTTTTGAAAAAGTAATGCTTAATCAAATGCTCTATCATTTTAACACCAACAGAATCTTACATGATCAACAGTATGGCTTCACCAAGGGACGTTGTACAACTGACGCCGGTGTAACCTGATTAAAGCACATATTTACTGCGTGGGAAGAGTCTCAAGACGCCATAGGAATTTTTTGTGACCTCTCCAAAGCGTTTGATTGCGTAAATCACGACACATTACTTTAGAAACTTGAGCATTACGGACTGGGTAAACTTGCACTTAGTTTGGTAAAATCTTATTTGAATGATAGACAACAACATGTTCAAATAAATGGTGTTAATTCACAGGGGTTAAAAGTAAAAATGGGGGTTCCACAAGGCTCAATATTGGGTCCTTTCCTCTTTCTAGTATATATAAATGATCTACCCTATTTACTGAAAAACCAACCTCAAAATATGGTGTTATTTGCTGATGACACTTCCCTAATTTTTAAGATAAATAGGCGGGCCCAAAATCTAGATGACGTGAATAATGCCCTACTTCAGGTCCAAAATTGGTTCACAGCAAACAATTTGGTATTAAATGAAAAAAAAACCAAATGCATAAGATTTGCTTTACCGAATGTTAAAAGTAGTGATTGTGATATAAAGAGAAACTTGAATTCGTAGATAAAACGGTTTTCCTGGGGATTACGCTTGATTCAAGGCTACAATGGGGTTCTCATTTGACATCTCTTGCGGGGCGGCTAAGTTCAGCAGCCTTTGCCATTAGAAAAATCCGTCAGTATACTGATGTAGATACCGCTAGACTGGTTTATTTTAGTTACTTTCATAGTATAATGTGTTATGGCATTTTGCTGTGGGGACGGGCTGCTGATATTGAGTCTATATTTATTCTGCAGAAAAGAGCCATCAGAGCCATATATAATCTTCGTAGGCGCGATTCTCTAAGGGAACTGTTTAAGGATATTGGCATCATGACGGTACATTGTCAATACATCTACGAAAACATAATGTACGTCAGAAAAAATCTGCACCTTTTTGGTAAAAGGGGTGACAGACATAATTACAGTACTAGAAATAGGGACCAACTAGTTCAGCCAGGTTTCAGACTCGCTAAAGTAGACTCATCTTTCATGGGGTACTGTTTGAGATGCTATAATAAAATTCCACAAAGTATTCTTGAACTGAATGAGACGAAATTTAAAACATGCATTAAACGCACACTATGTAAGCAAGCTTATTACAAGTTGAGCGATTATATCGATGATAAAAATGCTTGGCTCAATGCTGGTCCTGCTCCACATGGACAGGGGCGCATAAATTGATAGCATTAAATTGTATTGTTGGAGCTGCTGAAGATTGTACAACTATCTTTGCATTGTATAGAATCAATCTCTTTAGTATTATATAAATGCATAGCCCATATTGTGTGAGTACTATGTACTAGAAAGCTATCATTCACTGGAAACCTACGTCTTTTTTTGACTTGAATGTGCCCTGGCGGTTTGGAGTATGTCATGCTCACTCTATTGTCTCGCTGATGGTGGCGCATGTGTCGGATCATTTAGTTCCCTTCAAAATGGTTGAGTTGAATGGTGCTGATCCATGCGTCATGTCCGTGAACGGGCGCTGTCAGTTGTGACTGGTCATCTCTTGGTTGCCATGGCTTATTTGAATGAATTATTTTGAATTGTATTTTTTTTTTGTTTGTGTTTTTTTGCTGTGGACACTTTTACCGTGCACATCTTGCTACATTGTTCTCACATAATATACCATCTCAACGTGAATGATGTAACCAAGATTTTGTAACAATATTCTGATTTAAAAGAGTGTCCATGGAGTTTCTTGCCCATTCTTCTCCATAGAGATCTACGCTAGGGAATGGGCAACTACAGTACTTTCACAGTTTTTTTATTTGGCCGATGCCTGCCGGGGTTGCGGGACTGTTCGAAAGAGATACCGTGGCCCCGGAACACAAAGGGCGATGAAGGAACATGGATGGGTTTTATTCAGTAAAAGTCTGACACTCCCTCCTGCTCCGCCCAGAGCGGGAGGAGTTATTTGATGATTTCCCATCCGAAAAAAAAAAAAAAAAAAAAAAAAAAAGGGGGGCAAACTAATTGATTGTACTGGTCGGGCATTATTTGAGTCCATCAACACGTAAAGAAGAAGATGAAGAAATGATTTTCATGTTAATGTATTGTGGAAGCTGCAGAAGATTGTAAAAATATACTTGCATTATATAGATTCCAGTTCTTAGTATTATATAATTGCCTAACACATGTGTGAGTACTTTGTACTGTTCAGCCACCATTTACATTTATTTATCTTTCATTGACTTGAATATGCCTTGGTGACTGAGAGAATGTCATGCTCACTTAAATGTCTCGCTGATGGTGGCGGGTGTGTCGGGTCATTTAGTTCCCTTCAATATGGTTGAGTTGAATGGCGCCAGTACATGGGTCGTGTCTGTGAACGGGCGCTGTCAGTTGGTACTGGTCATCTCTTAGCTGCCAAGGTTAATTTTAATTACTTTATTCATACATTTTTAATCTAATCTTTCACTCTGGATGCTCTTAGTGTGCACGTCTTTCTACATCGTTCTCACATATATGTATAATCACAAAATTAATGATGCAACCAAGATTTTGTAACAATATTTTGATTTTAAAAGAGTGTCCATGGAGTTTCTTGCCCATTCTTCTCCATAGAGATCTACGCTAGGGAATGGGCAACTACAGTACTTTCTCAAGTTATTATGCCTTGTGACTGGGACTGTAGCTTTGATTTTCTTTTTTGTATTTTTGACTTTCAAAAGTGCCGTAATGGTCTAATTGAAATAAATGCTTTGAGTTTGAGTTTGAGTTTGAGTTTGACCTCCGAATTGGTAACCATTTTTAGTTTGAAAATATGTATATTTAAATAAAGTAAATTGTTTACTCCGTAATTTTAAATTTAAAAGTTTTTTTCTCCATGGATTCCAGGATTTAAAAAAGGGGTTGAAAAAAATATGGGTGGAACCTTCTTCGAAATCTGCCTCCTCCTGCGGCTTGCCGAAGGGATTTTTTTTTAGTAATTTCGTTTTTAATTGCATTAAAGAAATATAAAGAAAACTACAGCATTAGGTGTAGATAAAATTGTAATGATAGTCGTGAGATGGAAAAAAAAAACTATTTTATAACACTATTTTGGCGAAGTTCTGGGCTAACAAAATATAAATACTGTCGTGGCAGCGTCAGAAAAACGTTACAATGTTTACAGACTTGTTTTTCCTAGTGTGTCAAATGTGAGCGACTTTGACCTCCATATCAATGCTGCCATAGCCTATAAGTTTGGTAACACCGCCTGTTGTAAGTGACACGTTGCAGTAGATACGGCCTTTGGTAAACGGGAAGCCTTTCGGCACAAGTGGGACTGACATATTCTTCAAAACGTACTCGCCCTGAAAAAAAAAAACAAATACTTGTTACTATAGTAGGTACCTACTCTAATTCCTCCCTTGTTGGGCCTTGTGTCTGCCTGAGCTGTCCCACTACTGAGCAAAGGCCTCCCCCCATTCCTTCCCTCGGTCTGCCGCGACCCCGTGTCTTATGGCTCTAGTTTTGTGATTCCACAGCTTCGCCGGCATCCGGTAGACATGGCCTGCCCAGTCTCATTTTAGTTTGGTGGCTTTCTGAGCTACGTCAGCAATCTGAGTTCTGCAGCGCAGTGTGGTGTTCCTTATTTGATCGGTAAGTTTAACGTTAAGTATGCTGCCCTCCGTTGCCCGTTGGCAAACCTTGAGCTTGGACTTAGTCCTGGACTGGATGTTAGTCAAAGACCAAGTCTGTACACCATATGCCAGTATGGGGAGAATACACACATGTCCATCAGTTTGCGTTTTAAGGGGATGGGTTTACCACAATGCTCCCCAGAGCGAGTGTATTGATTTGCTACTGAGCCCTCTTCCTCTCTCCTAATGTTGCTGTGCCCGACAGGGTCCATACTTATCTTTTATTTTGTAACACCATCTTTGTAATACATATGAAACGCAATAAACAATTGAGTATTGAGTATTTGACTTTGATATTTATCAGAAATGATCCTCAGAATGCCGTTGCTGCTGCCCCGTACTCTTCCTAATAGTGACCACTCATACTTGCATCCTATTCCATAAAAGTCATTCGTACACGCTTCAGCAAACATTGCGGAAGCACTGCAGAACCGCAGCAACCATGACAACATTCTGAAGACATTATTGCACCCGCAGAGCGCGCTCCGCGATAATTAAATAAATAAAAGAAATATTGCTGGACATTACACACAGCACCATCTAGTGCCACACTAAACAACGAGGCTTGTGTCGTGGACACCAGATAGTTGATATACTTCATAGATACTTTTGTTTGTAACTACATACTTATTATACAAATAAACATCCATGACTCGGAAACAAATGTCCATGCTCATCACACAAACATTTGCTCCGACCGGGATTCGAACCCAGGACCCTAAGAACGTTAAGCAGCCTCACTACCGCTGCGCCAATCGGGTCGGTGATAGTGAAAGATTGACAATAGGCTTTGAATAATGCTAGCTTGACCTTAGCTAAGCAACGAGCAAACCTGCGAACCAACATATTACCCCGGACAGCTACGTTTTTAATCAGTCATCATCCCTATTGTTAACAGAATCCGATTTAAATATTGAAGTAAAATATCTATTTTATAATAATTCACAGTCAGTAATGAATAAGTAATGTAATGAACAATACTTACCGGGGGATAAGGACAGCGACGGTCACCGATAGCGTTTCGCAATGGTTGTCCAAAAAATGTGTCCGAGTTTATCATGTCACAAAATCTGAAGTGCATCTCAACGAAACTCGGTTTGTATCTGTTTGTTAGAAACTGGTAGAAGTAGAAAGATGGCTGTAACATGAACAATAAGGTTGAGCATAGATGGTGTGCAACTTGAGTTGTTGAACTCGCCTCGTTCCTGGCCGGTTTTGTGATACATGTGCCTCAGTGTTCTCGTTTCTAAACTGACTGCAGTTACTAGATTAAGGCACATCACAAAAAGGCTTGATATAGGTTTTTAGCGTATAAATTCAGTACTCTTCCAAAACCGAAATGGCTTTTATTTAGGACTAGCTGTTGCCCGCGGCTTAGTCTGCGTAAATTTTAGTAACTGTCCCATGGGATCATAATAAAGGGATAAATACTATCTTACATGTTAATCCAGGTATCTATATGACGAATGTCGTAATAATCACAATTATAGTCATCACAATCACCATCGCTATCAAAATCACCATCATTATCACAATCACCATCACTATCACAATCATGCTCATTATCACAATCACCATCACCACCACTATCACAATCACAATTACTATCACAATCACTAACACAATCACTAATACAATCACTAACACAATCACTATCACAACCACAATCACTCTCACAATCACAATCACAATCACAATCACAATCACTATCAATATAACAGTCACTATCACAATCACAGTCACTATCACAATCACAATTTTAAGTCTCTCGCCGAGTATGCCCCGACCTCCACGTTAACCATAATATAACCGACCACTTCAATCTTAGCGCCGTTGTAAGAATGTAAACAGACATCCTTAGCAGTTAGCGGCAACGCCTTGAAGTGTTCGTCATATGAATGAGTGCTTATTGCAGACAACTTACTGCCAGTGTCCAGTTCGAACGTCATCGCCTTACCGTTAACTTTTACACTTACTTTGTATGGCTGATCCTTATTGTTGCGTACATTCAAATTAAACAGACCTGACTCCAAATCACTGTCACTATGATCCATAAAATGTTGCCTTCCCCTCGACGAACGCATTTCGTCCTGACGGGGATTACGTTTGCATACGTCACAAGAATAATTTTTATACCGACACATGATTGCACGATGGCCTTTCCCGCACCGCCAACACGATTGTTGAGATGCGCGTTGCGAATCGTCTGCAGGCGCAGCAGGAGCACGCGGTCCCGGCGTGCCCTCGCTGTTGCTGCTGCCACTGTTGCCGTTTGCAGCGTGCGCCCTCTCACGTCCGGCTCGTCCCGTTGCAAGCCTATGCATCGGCTCAGGCGCTCCGGTACTAGTCAACGTTGCAGGAGCAGCTACACTACGTGTGCCACTCGCTTGAGTGTGCCGGTCAGCCGCTTCCAATGCCAAGACCAGCTCCACCGCTTTCTTGTACGTCAGTGTCGGCTTGGCAAAAAGTCGCGATCTCATGTCATCGCTCACAAGACCAGACACGAACTGGTCTCTAAGGTTTTCTTCAAGACCCGTTTTGAAGTTGCACGTGCTGGCCAAATGTTTAAGGACTTGCAAATAATCGCTCAGACTTTCACCATTATTTTGACGTCTCAATCTGAAAACATGTCGCTCCGCTATTTCCGAGCGCTTTGGTTCGAGATGGTCGCCGACTATTTTCACTAACTCTTGAAAACTTTTGTTTTCCGGATTATCCGGCGCACAAAGATCGCACACCAGATCATACGTAGCTTGACCCACTAGAGTCACTAATGTAGCTACATGTAATCCTGCCTTAATTTCGTTGAGCGCCATGAACTGTAGTTCCACACGTCGGATGTATGCCAACCATTTTTTATTCGATAAATCGAATTGCTCGATTTTTCCGATCGGCATTCTGTGTTCCTCGTCGCCAGTTGTGTTTGCACGTAATTCGGAAATATATTATTTTATGAAACAGAATAAAACTAAGTCTGCGAACCAACCATTACCAACTGTCAGTCATTTATTTTTCTTAAGGAAACTAACACAGAGTATTTAACATGTAGGTTATATACACCACAAATCACTATCACAATCACTATCACTATCACAATCAGTATCACAATCACTATCAGAAGTTCACAATCACTATCGTAATCACAATCACCATACCTTTTATGAAACCTACGCATGCTAAATTTAGAATCTCTAGTGGTTTGGGCTATAAGTTGATTTTCATTGTCAGGGTGACAATTTCTTTCTCCAATTTCTCCATATTATGGGTCGAATTATGAAAAAACCTTAAACACAAATGTTTTCATTTATTGATAGGAGTACTCCTGTTATGTTTCGAATAAAATAGTCTAACTAATCTTATTTCCCCATACCCCCGTTTCAACCCCTTAGGTACGGGTTGGATTTTGAAAATTCTCGACTTAGCGCACCCCTAAACCTCCCGTGTATACTTCCATAATTATGCAATAAGTAAAAATCTGTTATATATAAATTTAAGTGTCTGTTTGTAATATCAAATTACAAACCAACACTTAAATTTCATCTATTTGTATAGATAGTTACCTGTAGTATTTTAGAAAAAGGATAAAGGTTTCATTAAAAAAAACCTTGAAATAGAGTAAATGATAAATAAAATCTAATTAGTCCGACAGATAGATTTCCAAAAATATTAGATATATATTTTTTCATTTTTCACGTAAACAAAAAATTAAGACGATACAGTGCGTCGAAAACTCCTATGACGTCACATGTACATTTTTTTTTTCAAATGTGACGTCACAAGCCCCCCCCCACTCATGATCATTGACACGTTCTATCTTCGTCAATTTTCATTAATTTGATAAAACAAAAAACACATATCCAATATTTTTCTTTTAGACAAGGCAGTACTAATTGTCGCTAAGCTGCTTGCAAACAAATCAATTGATGGGTGTTTGTTCATTACAATTTGGTTAAATGTTTTGATTGAACGAAGCAAAAAAGAATTGCTACGGTAAACTGTGCGAACGTAAGGAGCACGAAAAAGATTTCTCAAGCGGGAATGGCGTGGTGACACATTCAGAGACAGACTTAGAAAGAAGTTCTGGATACTCGATCGTCGATTGTACTATTTTCACTAGGAACAGTATGTCAGATATACTTCTCCGAGTTACAAGTGGAAGTAACTGAAATCGTACGCATCGTTCCTTGTAACTCAGATAATAGTCCAGTCAAATTAGCTCAAAAAATAGGGGTAAGGTAGTTTATAATTCGCATAGAGTTAGAAATTGGTACGAATGTTGAAAACACCATTACAAATGAAATGTCAAAAGTCCTTATCGAACCGACGTTTGCAAAAAAAAATATTCAAGGTCAAAGGTCGCGTAAATGGGTTTTTTGCATTTATCAGCCAAACAGTAAGTTTTTTTATAAAAATATGTGCAACAAACTTGTAGATCGTGCAATTATCGGGAAAAATGAAGTATAAAGTTGGGTTGTTTTGATTATTAGCATGTACCGGTTGTTTGGGACAGTCGTTGGTCAATGTTGAATCGCCTTTAGAAGAGTAAGTAACTTTAAGTATTCTACGATGTCAGCGAGGACATACCTCTGATGTATGGGTCATAGAACAATCTACTTGTAGGCACTCAGCAGGAAGAAGATGAAGAAAATAAGTAGACAACACACTTGAAGTTCCATTAGATAATTGTATCAATTAGATTATTAGACGAATGATTTTCTCCAGTTAGGTACTCAATATTTACACCGCTTTCATCATATCCAATAGGGTAAATGCATGTTTTTTTTTATCACTCTAAACTAAGCGTATTAACGTCAGAAATAGCAAGTAAACTTATTTTTTTTAAATATCTATAAAAAATACTAAGTTAAAGTTGTTGCATTTGAAACTGCGTTGTAGTTATAGAGATCCAATACAGCGAATGATGTCATTCGCTGCATCGACGTACAAAATCCATACTAAATTTCGTTTATCTAGAAAGAGATAGAAACAGTTTGGCCGATTTATGTCTTGTTTTCGCTTTTTGTCATTATTTTATAGTACTTTAACATTACGTATCGAAATAAAAAAATAAAATTTGTGCGTATTCCCTATTGTTAGCCTTATAATATTTATTCGAGTTTTTCTCATATCGGTGTCGCTTTAATCGATTCGTTTTAGTATCGATATTCATCGGACGCACGTCAGTTGAATATTTTTATTCGTTATGGTTGTCACTTTGAAAATGACAACTATTATTTTTCATTTTGAGTAGCTCACTTGATATTCAGCTATAGAACCGTACGGATTAAATCCAAATATTTCTACGCATACGCAATCCCTGTTTTAATCAAGTAATCCTGGACCTGGACTGATCCTTCACTATTGTGCCATTTTTTTTTATACAATATTTTTATGGTTTCGTTTCCGAATGGTAACCAACGGGACCCTATTACTAAGCTTCCGCTCGTCCGTCCATCCATCCGCGTCCGTCCACTGTCTGTCAGCGGGCTGTATCTCATGATCGTCCTAAAACAACATCATCTGCCTAGCCTTTTCCCAAGTATGTTGGGGTCGGCTTCCAGTCTAACCGGATGCAGCAGAATACCAGTATTTTTCATGAAGCGATAATACGATGAGACTAGTCCCTTGACTAGACTAGACCCTTGGTAAAACTAGTTGTCAGACTTTTTGGGCCACTGACTACCCGTAACGACGTAAAAGATCTACAAATGACAGCTGGGTCCAACTGCTAAACGTGCTTTCCGAGGCACGGACGAAATTAAGTATGTAATGGGTGGTCACCCATCCACGGACCAACCTAGGCAAGCACGGCTTAACCTAAAGATCGATCCGAGTGCCTGTTATTATTTATCCACGAATTCCTCGTCCTATAACAACAAATAATAAATTAAATTTATAGCTCACACACTGCGATAGTACGGAACCCTTTACACGCGAGTCCGACTCCCACTTGGCCAGTTTTTGACTTAAACAGGGCCACAGTAGATCGTGGAATAGGCTCACAGGGGTAACCACGTATAAAAAAAACCCGCCAGGTAACACCACTTCACCGGTGGCGTGGAAACGTTTGATTATTATGTAGAACACAACTTTTTCATCTTTTTGAACAGCTATATCTCAGAAATGGTGGTTCTTAGGAAAAAATATAAAATCAGTTATTATGGATAATTGCACGATCTACAATTTTGTCGACATATTTTTATGATAAAACTTACCGTTTGGCTGAAAAATGCAAAAAAAAACCATTTACGCGACCTTGACCTTAAACATTTTTTTTGCAAAGGTCGGATTGATGGGGACTTTTGACATTTGATTTGTAATGGTGTTCCCAAGATTCGTACTAATTTTTAGCTCTATGCGAATTATTGTAACCTTGCATGTCTAATTTGACTGGGCTATAAGAGATTTTAAATTTATCACCTAAGTATCGCGTGAATTTCCTTTGTATTCATTCCAATCTGCCTGAATCCACTGCATAATTCGGATTCCAACTTTTCTTTTAATTTTTTTTTAAAGCAAATTGTTCACTCTATAATTTTTAAACTTTTTTTTTCCATTCTAAACTCTTATGGGAGGATTTTAACAAGGGGTTGAAAAAAATATGGGTGGAACCTTCTTCGAAATCTGCCTCCTGCGGCTTGCCGAAGGGATTTTTAAATTCGTTTTAATTGCATTAGAGAAAAAGAAAGTAAACTTCAGCATTGCGTGTAGATAACCTTGTAATGATAGTCGTCAGAATATGGAGAAAAATAAATAAACTATTTTATTACACTTTTGTGGCGAAGTTCTGGGCTAACGAAATATAAATACTGTCGTGGTATAGCGACCGAAAAACGTTACAATGTTTACAAACTTGTTTATCCTAGTGTGTACAAATGTTAGCGACTTTGATCTCCATATCAATGCTACCATAGCCTATAAGTTTGGTAACACCGCCTGTAGTAAGTGACATGTTGCAGTAGATTCGGCCTTTGGTAAACGGGAAGCCTTTCGGCACAAGTGGGACTGACATATTCTTCAAAACGTACTCGCCCTGAAAAAAAAAAACAAATACTTGTTACTATAGTACTCTAATTCCTCCCTTGTTGGTCCTTGAGTCTGCCTGAGCTGTCCCACTACTGGACAAAGGCCTCCCCCCATTCCTTCCCTCGGTCTGCCGCGACCCCGTGGCTTAGGGCTCTAGTTTTGTGATTTGCGAGTCCACAGCTTCGCCGGCATCCGGTAGACATGGCCTGCACAGTCTCATTTTAGTTTGGTGGCTTTTTGAGCTACGTCAGCAATCTAAGTTCTGCAGCGCAGTGTGGTGTTCCTTATTTGATCGGTAAGTTTAACGTTAAGTATGCTGCGCTCCGTTGCCCGTTGGCAAACCTTGAGCTTGGACTTAGTCCTGGACTGGATGTTAATCAAAGACCAAGTCTGTATACCATATTATTATGCCAGTATGGGGAGAATATACACATGTCCATCAGTTTGCGTTTTAAGGGGATGGGTTTACCACAATGCTCCCCAGAGCGAGTGTATTGATTTGCTACTGAGCCCTCTTCCTCTCTCCTAATGTTGCTGTGCCCGACAGGGTCCATACTGATCTTTTATTTTGTAACACTATCTTTGTAATACATATGAAACGCAATAAACAATTGAGTATTGAGTATTTGCCTTTGACATTTATCAGAAATGATCTTCAGAATGCCGTTGCTGCTGCCCCGTACTCTTCCTAATAGTGACCACTCATGCTTGCATCTTATTCCATAAAAGTCATTCGTACACGCTTCAGCAAACATTGCGGAAGCACTGCAGAACCGCAGCAACCATGACAACATTCTGAAGACATTATTGTATTGCACCCGCAGAGCGCGCTCCGCGATAATTAAATAAATAAAATAAATATTGCTGGACATTACACATAGCACCATCTAGTGCCACACTTAGCAACGAGGCTTGTGTCGTGGACACCAGATAGTTGATATACTTCATAGATACTTTTGTTTGTAAACACATACTTATTATATATATAAACATCCATGACTCGGAATCAAATGTCCATGCTCATCACACAAACATTTGCTCTGACCGGGATTCGAACCCGGGACCCTAAGAACGTAAAGCAGCCTCACTACCACTGCGCCAATCGGGTCGGCGATAGTGAAAGATTGACAATAGGCTTTGAATAATGCTAGCTTGACCTTAGCTAAGCAACGAGCAAACCTGCGAACCAACATATTACCCCGGACAGCTACGTTTTTAATCAGTCATCCGATTTAAACATTGAAGTAAAATATCTATTTTATAATAATTCACAGTCAGTAATGAATAAGTAATGTAATGAACAATACTTACCGGGGGATAAGGACACCGACGGTCACCGATAGCGTTTCGCAATGGTTGTCCAAAAAATGTGTCCGAGTTTATCATGTCGCAAAATCTGAAGTGCATCTCAACGAAACTCGGTTTGTATCTGTTTGTTAGAAACTGGTAGAAGTAGAAAGATGGCTGTAACATGAACAATAAGGTTGAGCATAGATGGTGTGCAACTTGAGTTGTTGAACTCGCCTCGTTCCTGGCCGGTTTTGTGATACATGTGCCTCAGTGTTCTCGTTTCGACTGCAGTTACTAGATTAAGGCACATCACAAAAAGGCTTGACATAGGTTTTTAGCGTATAAATTCAGTACTCTTCCAAAACCGAAATGGATTTTATTTAGGACTAGCTGTTGCCCGCGGCTTAGTCTGCGTAAATTTCAGTAACTGTCCCATGGGATCATACAAAAGGGATAAATACTATCTTACATGTTAATCCAGGTATCTATATGACAAATTTCGTAATCATCACAATTATAATCATCACAATCACCATCGCTATCAAAATCACCATCATTATCACAATCACTATCACTATCACAATCATGCTCATTATCTTGTGATAGTTATTGTGACAGTGATGGTGATTGTTCACCATCACTGTCACAATAACTATCACAATCACCATCACCACCACTATCACAATCACAATTACTATCACAATCACTAACACAATCACTAATACAATCACTAACACAATCACTATCACAACCACAATCACTCTCACTATCACAAAAACAATCACAATCACAATCACAAACACAATCACAAACAAAATCACAATTACAATCACTATCACAATCACTATCAATATAACAGTCACTATCACAATCACTATCACTATCACTATCACTATCACTATCACTATCACAATCACTATCACAATCACTATCACTATCACTATCACAATCAATATCAAAATCACTATCACAATCACAATTACTATCACTTTTTGCGACGGGAGACCGAAACGAGCGAACAATTCCCTAAGTTTACCTATTGTCGCCACGGCATTTGTGCCAGACATTTTCTGCACTTCAATCCACTTATTATGGGCATCAACCGTGACAAGATAATGTTTACCCTGAAATTCACCGAAATCAATATGTAACCTTTGCCAGGGGCGTGCTGGAAATTCCCACTGATGTAGTAAAGAACGTGGGGGAGCATCACGCTGCTGACAACAAGCACTACAATTTTTCGTGATGGTCTCAATTTCAACATCATTTCGTTAATAGTTATGTTATCAATATTTAATTTACTCAACCAAGATCTACCCATTAAAGGCGGTCCACCATTTTTAATAACAAACAATTTTAAGTCTCTCGCTGAGTATGCCCCGACCTCCACGTTAACCATAATATAACCGACCACTTCAATCTTAGCGCCGTTGTAAGAATGTAAACAGACATCCTTAGCAGTTAGCGGCAACGCCTTGAAGTGTTCGTCATATGAATGAGTGCTTATTGCAGAGACAACTTACTGCCAGTGTCCAGTTCGAACGTCATCGCCTTACCGTTAACTTTTACACTTACATTGTATGGCTGATCCTTATTGTTGCGTACATCCAAATTAAACAGACCTGACTCCAAGTCACTGTCACTATGATCCATAAAATGTTGCCCTCCCCTCGACGAACGCATTTCGTCCTGACGGGGATTACGTTTGCATACGTCACAAGAATAATTTTTATACCGACACATGATTGCACGATGGCCCTTCCCGCACCGCCAACACGATTGTTGAGATGCGCGTTGCGAATCGTCTGCAGGCGCAGCAGGAGCTCGCGGTCCCAGCGTGCCCTCGCTGCTGCTGCTGCCACTGTTGCCGTTTGCAGCGTGCGCCCTCCCACGTCCGGCTCGTCCCGTTGCAAGCCTATGCATCGGCTCAGGTGCTCCGGTACTAGTCGACGTTGCAGGAGCAGCTACGCTACGTGTGCCACTCGCTTGAGCGTGCCGGTCAGCCGCTTCCAATGCCAAGGCCAGCTCCACCGCTTTCTTGTACGTCAGTGTCGGTTCGGCAAAAAGTCGCGATCTCATGTCATCGCTAACAAGACCAGACACGAACTGGTCTCTAAGGTTTTCTTCAAGACCCGTTTTGAAGTTGCACGTGCTGGCCAAATGTTTGAGGAGTTGCAAATAATCGCTCAGACTTTTACTATTATTTTGACGTCTCAATCTGAAAACATGTCGCTCCGCTATTTCCGAGCGCTTTGGTTCGAGATGGTCGCCGACTATTTTCACTAACTCTTGAAAACTTTTGTTTTCCGGATTATCCGGAGGACAAAGATCGCACACTAGATCATACGTAGCTTGACCCACTAGAATCACTAATGTAGCTACATGTAATCCTGCCTTAATTTCATTGAGCGCCATGAACCACACGTCGGATGTATGTTAACCATTTTCTATTCGATAAATCAAATTGCTCGATTTTTTCCGATCGGCATTCTGTGTTTAATTCTCGTCGCCAGTTGTGTTTGCACGTAATTCGGAAATATATTATTTTATGAAACAGAATAAAACTAAGTCTGCGAACCAACTGTCAGTCATTTATTTTTCTTAAGGAAACTAACACAGAGTATTTAACATGAAGGTTATATACACCACAAATCACTATCACAATCACTATCACTATCACAATCACAATCACTATCACAATCACTATCACAATCACTATCACAATCACTATCACAATCACTATCACAATCACTATCACAATCACTATCACAATCACTATCACAATCACTATCACAATCACTATCACAATCACTATCACAATCACTATCAGAAGTTCACAATCACTATCGTAATCACAATCATCATACCTCTTATGAAACCTACGCATGCTAAATTTAGAATCTCTAGACTTAGTGGTTTGGGCTATAAGTTGATTTTCATTGTCGGGGTGACAATTTCTTTCTCCAATTTCTCCATATTATGGGTTGAATTATGAAAAAACCTTAAACACAAATGTTTTCATTTATCGATAGGAGTACTCCTGTTATGTTTCGAATAAAATAGTCTAACTAATCTTATTTCCCCATACCCCCGTTTCAACCCCTTACGGGTTTGATTATGAATATTCTCTACTTAGCGCACCCCTAAACCTCATAAGGAAATTTATGATACTTTTGTGCCAAATTTATAATCTCTAGACTGCTATCCTATCTAAGTGCTATCTATAGGCACATGCAGCCAGCCCCCAAGCACCTACCGCCGCAACCGCTATAACCCTGTATTTTAAATATTATGTAATATCTTCGAAAATATTCATTTAACTTAAAGCATGCTGTAAAGGGCCATAATGACGTATATTAAATGCACAATGTATTTAAGATACTTAATTGGATAAGGATTAATGCTGTATGTCTTAAAATCGCTTCGTAAATAAGCTCGTAAAAAGGAAAGGATAAAAAATGGTTATTTTGGGTTATCTCTAAGAGATAGATATATATCAGGCAGACTTTTCTGTAGACCTTTTTAAGGTGTACAATACTGTGGTACATTATTTTGATCTATCTCGTAGGGTTCAGCCAGCGTTTGCAATGTAAGCGCAAAAAATATCTTTATCTACGGCATCACATTAGAAACCTCTAAAATTATCAGTGTTTCTCTACTGTATTATGTATGATATATACATATAAACTTTCCTCTTGAAACACTCTATCTATTAAAAATACCCGCATCAAAATCAGTTGCAGAGTTTTAAAGATCTAAGCATACATAGGGACAAACATACATACAGACAGCGGGAAGCGAGTTTGTTTTATATAGTGATCTTGACAAAAAGAAGCACAACTTTTATGTTAACCCGTATATCCCCACCCATTTCCGAAGGGGAACGGTGCATTGTTATTTTAATTGTGTCTGTAATTGCGGGTATTTAAGCTTTTAATTTAAAATGAGAAAACAAAATTAATGTTTTTTTCTGAATCAATATTGTGGTACTTTTACTTCATAAGATTCAACATACCTTAAAATTATTGTCTATTGTGAATAGGGAATGTGCGTAAATATCCACATAGTACCTAGGATCCTTTCGGCGCAGACGTTTACTTTTCAGAGTAAAGTTTGCGAAGTATCTCGTGTCAATCCAGTTTACCACTGGACGCTCAGTACTCAAGTAAGTTATCTACGAAATAAATTATTAAAACAATTAGTAAAAAGCATAAAATAAGGTTTTTTTATGCACCGACTAAAGCATGCCCAATATTCAACAAGTATTTTTTTTTTCTAGGGTCATCAATCTAGTTTTTGACTGGATCTTTTCGTGGCAAAAAAGTCAATGAAACCAACAAAAGTCACCGACTTTGAAAAGTAAAATCATTTTCCGCTTTTAGTGTTTTTGTTTTGGAAGCCGGTTTTGTTTTTGCAAAAAAACGTTTTTGGTTGTGGTATCTCACACAAATCCTTGACAAATATAATTTTTATTTTCCACTTTTTAGTGTTTTTTTTTTGGAAGTCGGTTATTATTTAGGCAAAAAAGATTTTTATTAAAACAAACTATAAATAGATACTCACTTTCTCAGAATTACACTGATTAATTTGGTAATAATGCTTTTTTTCTGTGAGGGTAGCTTAAGTGAACACAAGTTTTAATAGCTCTCACATAAAATAATTATATAAAATAGTTAATTATAATTTTATAAGGTGCATATGCACTAAAAGTTTAGTTTATCCTCAGATGCACTCACAGCACTTATAAACTCTCCATCTCCTTTAACCTAACCTACACCAACATAAATCTCCACAAAATGGACCTATATGCCAAGCTGTCAAACTGCATGGAGGAGCTGTCAGCTACTTTCACCAAACGGATGGACACCTACGAGGAGGACTTGAAGAATGTCAGCAGCAATGAGGCCCCACACAAGACAATAGCCAGCCTCTCTCGGGATTTCTTGGAGTTCAAATGCTTCATTTGGAAGACTATGAGTGCGTTGAAGGCTCAGATGGAGTTGCTGACTGTGGGCTTAGACCGGCATGAAATGGCGTCTCGCAGGCAAGTTCTACTCCTGCATGGTCTTCCTGAGCAGAAGGATGAAGACTGCACTTCCCAGGCCGTCCTAACTTTGACAGATAAGATGAAGATTATTAATGTCTCTTCAACGGACATCACATCCTGCCATCGCTTGGGAGTTAATTCAGGCAAGCCTCGTCCTCTTCTTATTCGGTTCAATTGCTACAATCTGCGCAGCGAGATATGGCGCAACAAAACAATGCTGAAGGGTTCTGGTCTGGTTCTCTCGGAGTTCCTAACTAAGCCTAGGCACGACGTGTTTCTAGCCGCTCGCAAACACTTTAGTGTGAAGCAGTGTTGGACTTCCGAGGGCAAAATTATCATCTTACTCCCAGACAATTCGCGTCGAAAGATTGAGTCGGCTACTGAACTTCAAGAACTTGTTGCGCAGTTTCCAGTATCTACATCTGCTGGTTCGGCTGCGACGGTTGCATCTTCACCTATTAGCAGCAACCCTGTTTTGGACAAGAGATCGCGGAGGCAGGCCAAATGAGCGCGCACATCACGTTCCAGCATCCTTTTTTTTTTATTATTTCTCTATAATGTCGGTCACTGAAAATATTTATATAAATTGTTTTGACATTTTGACAGCGATGATTGTAGCTTGCTCGTTCGGAAACTTTCCCAACTATTGTTTCTTTTTTTTTTATGACTTGGATACTAGCAATTTAATCTTTGTTTCAACGGCAAGGTGCATCGAGGATTTTCGATATAGAATAACTAATTAGTTTAGTATTTTGTTTTAGTAATAGTTTTGAATAATTTAGTATAGTATTTATTTATTTTAATATATAATTTTATCTGTTATGTTAGACAATATTGATGACAGTTTTGTCTCCTGTTCTTCTTCTTGTTCATCTGACAAGAGCTATGCCAGTGCGTTCAGTGATGATGATTCTATACACTTACGCGACCAGCTTTCTTCTACCTTTTCTTGCTACAACAAGTTCTTCAATGCCGTCCATATTAATGCTCAAAGCATTCCAGCCCATCATACCGATTTGTTATCCTCATTTGACTCAGATCTTGTTCATGCTGTGCTTGTCTCTGAAACTTTCCTGAAACCTGCTCTTCCTTCAACACAATATTCGTTGCCCGGCTACAGGCTTGTGCGTAATGACAGAACGGGCAAGGGTGGTGGGGGGGTTGCCATATATCTTCGTGATGATATTATTTACAAAATTATCGATCAGTCTCCGAGTAATTATTCAAAATCTGCTGAACACCTTTTTATTGAGGTAACTTTTAATCATGCAAAATTACTTTTAGGTGTCTTCTATAGTCCTTCCTGTCATATTGATTTCTTTGCTTCTTTTGAAACAAATCTTGAAAATCTTTCTTCCTTATATGACCACACTATAATACTCGGAGACTTCAACACTTGTCTGATCAAAGATGATGGGCGCAGCCGTAAACTCAGGACCCTTGTCTCTTCTGTCAACATGCACATCCTTCAGCTCAACGCTACTCATCATGCGCCTCACTGCAATCCCTCTCTTCTAGACCTTATTCTAGTTTCCGACCCAAACAAAGTAGCCACGTACGGGCAACTCTCTGCCTCATTTTCTTACCACGATCTTTTATTCATATCGTATAAAATTCGCCCTCCAAAACGCAAATCAAAATTTCTCTTGCTACGCAGTTTCAAGAACATTGATCTGAAGCGTTTGGGAGAGGAAGCGGGCAATATTGACTGGTCTCCTGTTTATGACAGCAATGACTTGGACACTAAGGTGGCCGAGTTTACCAAGATACTGTTGAAACTTTTTGATGTGCATGCTCCGCTGAAAAAGGTCAGAGTGAAGCATCTTCCAGCTCCTTGGTTGTCGGATGCAATTAAAAAGGAGATGTCTATAAGGGATAAGGCGAAAAGGCGTTACAAAAGGGACCCTACTGATGAGAACTGGTCTCTCTATAAGAAACTGCGTAATCGCTGCGGTCGTATGTGTAGGGATGCTAAAAGGCGTCACATACACGATACAATTCAACACTCCAACACAGCACAAATTTGGCAATTTCTCAAATCTCTTGGAATCGGCACAGCTACGAATGACAGCATGCCTGATATTGACCTAAATACGATTAATTTACACTTCTCCAAATCACCAGTCACTCTAGATGATGACGTTAAATCTTCCACTCTTAACAATCTCTCTAATCTTCCTCTGCCAACATGTACTTCTTTCTCTTTTCACCCAGTTACAGAAGGGGATATTAAGCGGGCCATTACATCTATTTCTACCAAAGCAGTAGGTGATGATGGTCTGCAACTTCAAATGTTCCTTCCTATCCTTGATGACCTTATTCCTGTTATTTTACACATTGTAAATTATTCTCTCTTCTCTGGCTCCTTTCCTTCTGCTTGGAAGAAGGCCTACGTTTTGCCTCTTCCCAAAGTTGCAAATCCCTCTTCAGTATCCCAGTTTCGCCCAATCTCAATACTTCCAATCCTGTCCAAGGTCCTTGAGAGTGTTGTTAATAATCAACTATCGCATTACCTTTCTACTAATAGCCTGCTAAGTCCATATCAGTCTGGATTTCGTCCTGGCCATAGCACTGTTTCTGCCCTAATTAAAATTACTGACGACATCCGATTGGCCATGGAAAACCGTCTCCTTACGGTGTTGGTTCTATTGGACTTTAGCAGTGCGTTTAACTCAGTTGATTTTGACATCCTCTCAGGTATCCTTTCCTCTCTAAACATATCTCCTTCTGTGACTGCTTGGTTTGATTCATATCTTCGGGGTCGCTCGCAGTCAGTACACTTGAATGAGGCTTGCTCTCATTGGTGCGATCTTTCTGCGGGTGTTCCTCAGGGTGGCGTCCTTTCTCCTCTTCTTTTCTCCGTTTTCATTAACGCTGTCACCAAGGTATTATCTTCACATTATCATCTCTATGCAGACGACCTGCAGCTTTATCGGCATTTTAAACTTGAGGAGCTTCCTAGAGCTATCGATGCCATCAATAATGATCTTCAGAACATCAGTCAGTGGGCTAAAAGTTTTGGACTATTAGTCAACCCAACAAAATCACAAGCTCTCATTATTGGTGGCAGATACTTCGTCAATTTGTTAAATCATCAGTCTCTTCCTCCTGTTGTGTACGATGGTAACGCTATAGCCTACTCCAAGAAAGTTAAAGATTTAGGTGTATTCTTGGACTGCAACCTATCTTGGAATGTTCACATTGCTGAAGTAAGCAGGAGGGTGTTTTGTTCGTATCGGTCTCTTAAGCGTCTTCAGAAATTTCTGCCATTTGAAACTAAAATTACTCTTGCTCAGTCTCTCCTTCTACCTCTTCTAGACTATGCGGATGTATGTTTTCTTGATGCGACTGAGGAACTTCTTAATAAGCTCGAACGTCTGCAGAATTTGTGTATCCGCTTCATTTTCGGGCTTCGTAAGTACGACCATGTGTCGGAGTTTCGGAAGCAGCTGAAGTGGCTACCTATTCGGCAGCGTCGAGATTGTCACACTCTTTCGTTTCTCTTTTCCATTCTTCACAATTCTAAGGCTCCTTCGTATCTTCAGGAACGCTTTGAGTATCTTGTTCCTAGAGGTAAGCCTTGTCGCTCATCGTCATCTCTTCTCCTTCGTTTTCCTTCCCACTCCTCAAGTCGGTATGATGGATCTTTCACTGTTCGTGCTGTGCGCCTTTGGAATTCACTTCCACACTCCTTACGGGATAGCCCCTCATTAGAGGTGTTCAAGAGAGGAATAAGGGAACATTTCCCGTCAACATGATCAATATGTATGTATGTAGGTTTATATATATATATATGATTTTATAGGTATGTATGTATATACTGTATGTATGACGTATATAATATTGTATGTTTGTAGTTTAGTTTATAAAATTAATTAATTTTAGTAATGTTATTGCACATTCTTAAGTGAATCCTCTTCTGCAAATCTCGCTATCAAAATTAGGTTTGCTGTAAGAAAACCCAATTCTGGGTTAAGCTCGCCTTTGTACATAAGCTATATAATTGCAATTTTATGTATATTTGATTTTTTTGTGTGCAATAAAGAATAAGAATAAGAATAAGAATAATAAAAAAAAAGAAGCAAAGCAAAGAAAAAATATTTTAAATTCATTGTTAATTTTTATTCTTCGAGAAGTAATCGTTTGCACAATTTTTGTTCACGAATGATTATTTTGTCAAAGCTATCACTGATTTAAACAGGAGCAATTTGACTGTTACGAGAAATAACATCAATGTAATAGGCTTAAAGTCTATACTGGGTGATTTGTTGTAATGGGTTAGTGATTCAGTATGAAATTCCTACCTCAACGAATACTGCCTAAGTACACAGGGCCTTTTTGATGAAAATGGCAGGAAATATGATATTAAGGTTTGATAGATTCTTTACCTTAATGGTATACATCCCAATATAAACTCATATTAAGATAACATCACGCCTGTTACACCCGAAGGGTTCAACAGTTCATTCACAGTTCTGTTATCTCTTACAGGAGTAACCCAATATCAACCTTATCTAAACGAGCATAAAAATAATTTTGATTTTAACAGACATGTCAGTAGCAGCACCGGCAGCAATCCAACAGCGACCTTATCAAGATGTTAATAAAGATTACTGTAGTTTGACAGTGATGCAGATGTCAGAGGTGAATTAGGTAAGCGTGGAAAGACAGTAATTTCAACTAATGATCCTCGTGGCTTATGCACTCACTGAATAAATTGCTATCCATTTCCTAAATACTAATACTTATCTAATTGGCTATAATATAACGATAAAAAACTGGTTTGAGGTACAATATTAAGTTGTTAAATTTTAATGATTAGTCAAGCTAAATACCTGTCTGTGTGTATTTATGTAATCATAGAGCCATAATTCCTCATTTCCTGTAATTTTTTGTTATATTGCGTAGGTGCTTAGGTGACAGAGAAATGATTAAACATCATATGATTATTTATATTAGACCCACTCTGTCAATCCCATATGTACCGAAAGGATTTCCGTTTCCTAAAGGCTGAATCCACTGACATGCTTCACCCACTGAAAGGGGTGTCACTGTGACTGTCTGTCTCATGCCTTTAATTATTAAGCAAATATCTTAGTCTTGATTCTTATTTTAAAAACAACACACATCTACCACTTACAAATCCATTAAATTTCTATTTTATGGTTTGACTACGGGACACCGACGGACGCCTCTTGTAAACACACGATAAGAACCGGCCAAAAGAAATATTTCAAAGAATTCTTTAGAAACGTTAAAATATCCTATTTTTACGAGCGGCTCTGAATAGCAAAACAACACGTGTTTACTCTGGATGTGGGTTTTTAGCCAGACGGACCCTTAAAACGATTGAAAGACTCACAAAAAGCATGAACGAAGTGCGTGATTTCTGGGAAAAGGGGCTGATAGCGGCCGAGGCAGGCCGGGGGCTGAAGTAACGGTGGGGAGAAATTCGGGAGATGATGCCTGATGAAAAGGGCAGTCGAGTTGATACGGCGAGAGAGTCCGGACGATATATATTTGAGTTAAGTTAGGAGGACTTGGTAAAATACCACGAGTCTAAGTTTAAGTGTGTTGGCGTGAGAGTGCGATGTTTGAATAAGTTAAATATAGTCGGGTTAAAAGCCCTGGTTATAGTCTAACCTAGTATGAGTCGTTAAAGCACTAGGACGTCCTACATTAAGATCGTGAAGTTAGCGTAATCTTGGTACCAAGATGCACACGTCGGTTAATATTTATAAGCTTTCCTACCTAACTAGTGGTAATTAGGCTAGTCAGAGTGTGTGACAACGAGGCGCGAGGGAGACGGCAGAAAAAGTAGTCGCGCGTTGAGGGACCGAGGCGAAACTGGTAATGTGTAAGCTATAAATTGACCATCTTCAATGAACACTTGGTAAGTGTTAATTATAATTAAATCCTATCTTAAATTGTCGTTTGACGGTAGCACAGAAGGGCTGATAATAATCATTTATTTCAGCGTGACGGAGCAATTGCTTTACGTCATCAAAATGTATATTATTATCCCATGTGTTATTATGTGTTCACGTCCTACTCCATATCTCAGCAAATATTCAGAAGCGGCGTTTGATTTTAGGGAGACGGTGACAACCGCCTGACACCTGACCAATGACGAATATTGACTAATATCGGACTCACTACAAATGGGCGGTCGAACCGTTATACTCGCATTTTGATTAGAACAAACTACATTGTCCAGTGGTGTAGACAGCACCATAGTATTCGCAGATTGATTGAAACAAATTATGTTGTTCAGTACCTATTATAATACCAGATTGTACCTGTGTTACAAATCAATCAAACGCTACTGATGAATACTGCTTCCTAAAAGGTCTAGCTCAGAAAATGTACAATTTCATTGGTGAAAACACTCTCGGGAGAGGGGTAGGCACCATAAAGTATCTCAAATTAAATTGATAGTCCCGTTCTGTGGAGCGCTAAGGACCGTGTCTCGTTAAAACCCAAACCCCGGCTGCCACAGGCCTATTTCTGAATCGTCACTATTTAGCGAGACACGTAATCACGACATTGGGCAGTTTAGAGGAGTGAGAGGTGACGAAACCATTACCACTTCGTTGTTCACCAATGGCAATTGCAATATGTTCTGCTACAGACTGAGTCTACGATACGCTTGTGCAAATTGTGTTATTATATAATAATTGGGGTAGGCAGCCGTAAGGGTGTTTATCAACGAGAGTACGCGTGTAATTAGAAATACTGAAAACATGTCTTCCTCAATGGTAATGGTCTCACAACCCATTGCCTTAGTATTGTGAAAGACATGTAAACAGTGCTTAGGGAACGTGTGTTGTTAGCGTTCGTAGCAGAGTCCTTAGTAGGACTATGCGCATAGGTTTAACATTACACGTACGCCGGGCAAACGTTGTAAAACGGCTCCATGTTAATGACATGGGCTTGTTTGCGTTTGCAAAGCGGCATCTAGTTTGGAATTAAATAAAGTAACGTAACGAACTAATCAATAATATTTTTTTAAGCGCAAGCGTAACGTTTCCCTACCAACCTTTCATCATATATCATATATTTGCGCCCTCTTGTCTTATTAACTTCATACCTTATTGATGTTTTGCCTTTTAAGATTTGTTATTATTCATGTATTTATGTTTAACTGTGAATTCCCAATATTAACTTCACCTTGAATTCCACCCCTGTCCATTTGCCTCAAAGGACGGGACAGGGCAGCCCCAAATTGGGAATCAGTCCTCTTGTCAGTGGGAAGCCGACCAGTCAGGGACGAAGCCTACAGGGTCGTGCGGATGGCGGGGCGCGACCTTTTCCCCTTCGGGGGAATCTGACCAAAATACTAATATTAGCATGAATTAGAAAAAACGAAAATTTTATCAGCCTAGGGTAACTTAGAAACAGTCACATCACCAAACAAAAACTTTATGGCCGTATTGACCTGGAGATAAAATCAGTAAGCATTAAAAAAAACCAATACAACATTTTTATTATTATTTTATTCTGTAGTTGGAACACCGCCTATAGTTACATAAATTACACCAATATGGAGCAAAATGGTAACTTTATGCTATAATCTAATGATATAATCTGTTATTTACAATTTTTTTAATTATTTATCAAAGTCACTTCACCTTGCCTCATTCTATCCCATGCCGTGGTTGTGTGTCGCGCGTAATTAACCTACCAGTGGCAGGTTTTAGTTTATTGAGACACTGTCCCTAGCGTTCCTCAGAACGTAGCAATCAATTCAGTTTTGAGATGCTAATTGAACCCTCCCCCCACTCCCGGAAATCTGCGCCCATTATCTCTACGCTATGTTTCTGAGCTAGACTTTTTTAAGAAGCAGTATTCATCACCAGCGTTTGGTTAATTGATACTACAAGTACAAGTTGGCAATATATGTTTAACTGAATAATATATGTACATACACTTTTTTTAAAATCAAACTGCGAATATTACGGTGTTACGGCCTTTACCACTGAACAATAAAGATCGTTTTAATCGAAATGTGAATATTACGGTTTTGCCTGCTATTTGCGGTGCGTCATATATAAGTTCAACATTCGTCAATATTCGGGTGTATTAGTGTACTGCAGTGTACATTGATGGTATGCGCGAGGCGAGTGTAAAGTGGAGCGTAAGGCTTTTATCGTCTCCTTATAACCAAACGCAAATGATTGATATTTGCCAAGGTACGGAACACTAGATAATAGCATACATTGTTATAGTATAAAGATGCCTAAGAAGGCCTATGTCCAGCAGTGGAAGTCTTTGGGCTGATATGATGATGATGACAATGAAGCTACTCTGGCATGCTGTAATAAGTGATTATTAACAGCTCCTCTGTGCTACCGTCAAACTGCTACTATGACCTAATAGTTAATAGTTAACATTTTACCACGTGTTTATTTTAGAAAATTAGTCTACAACTAACTAGCAGAGTACTGCACATATTACCAGTTTTGCCCTCGCCACAGCTCGTCTTCTTCTGCGTCTCGACTCTGAATTGAACTAATCATTTAATTTAATCATAAATCATAGACTAAACTCTATGAGAGAAAAAGCAATAACAGTTTGACAATTTGACTTATTTGAGGTAAGTATCACAATATTGGAAAATATGAAAAATTAATTATTTATTTCAGATATTATAAAAGGGAATCGTTTAAGATCGATTTGTAGTATATTAATGCAAAACAAATAAAAGGGTATACTATAGGACAATAATGGATGATATGTGTAAGTAGCTAATGTAAATAAGTATAAAGTGTCTGTAGGACGTACCTAGATATTATAATCATAGCTCATAAATGGCTCCTAAGCACTCCAATTCATACTATTGCGACAAGTGCCATAGTCGCCGGAGGTAGAGCCAATTGAAAATGTTCGACTTTCCAGTATTTAACTACAACTGTGCAACTGTCATTTGTTTTTATAGCAGATTTTCTGTAATCCATATTAAGCCGGCGAAGGCGTGTTATCAACTAGGACTGTTATAGCTGTGCAACGGAACAACGGAACCGTCTCCACTCCACTTGTCTGCCTCGCCGTTGCATAGCCCGTCGCATAATCCAGCCCCCCAATCGGCCACGGGTCCTATTGTTTCAACACCTGAGATCCAAAAATGGATGGTAACCATCGAGCAGCACCTACATGAAGTTTCCTTAATTGCCGCGGAGGGTAAACTGAACTCGGAGCAGAAAATTAAAATTGTTAACCTTTGCCGTAAAATAGGATCTGGTCCCTCGCATATGGCAGTCCTATATCAGTCGCTGAAGCTAAAAACCATTCATGCAGAAAACGTAATATGTACCTTTCAACAACAACGTGACCTGACGGAACAAATGTCGGAGCTCAAGCAGACGATACGGGACTCTACTTCTACGGAAAATGCTTCTTTTGCCGATATGGTGAAAAAGAGATCCAATCATTTTATTCGACCTAATCACGTAAGCTCCATTGCCATTTACCCCAATGATAAATTTAAAACAAGTGACGAAACGAAAGAACTGGTGCAAAAGATCATAAGACCCGAGCAAATGAAGCTGCACGCACGTGGTGTTCGTAAAACAAAAAATGGAGGCGTAATTATCAGTACCGAGTCGAAAGATGACGCTAATAAACTGAAGAACCCAGTCCAGCTCTCTACATCTGGACTTACCGCTGATGAACCCCACAAGCGCAAACTCCGGATCGTGGTTGTAGGTGTGCCGACTTCCTTGGCCGAAATTGAGGTATTCAAGTGCATTTTTGAACAAAATATAGCCGACAAATTATCAAAGATGACCTTGGAATCTAGCCGTGTGGTATCCGGCAGAGTAGAATAGAACCAACCCATTGCACTCATGGGTGTCGTATAAGGCGACTAATGTCTGAGGCAGAACACCTTGCGCCTCCGTAGACCAGAGAATGGGCAGCAGTGTTTTCTGTTAGTCTTTCATCACTGCGATCTCCAATCCGCCTACCAAGGGTGGAGATTACGGCAAATTCCTCCCATCATGGGAGAGGCTTATGTCCAGCAGTGGACGTTATGAGCTGTTGTAGTAGTTGTAGTAGACCTTGGAATATTTCTTGACCGCCGTAAAATTAAGCCACAAATCTGGGGAGAGAGATGCTGCGACCTGCAATTACGTAACTGAAGTTTCAGCCAATATACGTAAAGCCTTAATCCCTCAATCCAGGATCTTCATAAATTGGTCGTCTTGCCCTGTCAGGGATTTTACATTAGTAATGAGCTGTTATAAATGCCAACAGTACGGCCATGCAGCAAAATCTTGTCGAGAGGTCAATTCTACGTGTGGTCACTGTGGTGAAGAAGGTCATAAGATGTCCGAATGCACGAAGAAAACAGACACGCCAAAATGCGCGACTTGTTCACGCTTTATAAAATCTAGTGACCATAACACCGGAGACGTTGAATGTCCTGCTAGGAAAATTGCAGAGCAAAGATATATAAACTCTATTGATTATGAGGGCGCCTAGTACGTCATACAAGACCAGACTTCCATAATATTTGTTGCTAACTCAGCGATACCTGTACGACACCACTGCGCTAGGTTTGTTGCTGTCTAAGCAAATTCACGACCGCTACAAAAATGCCATGACAACGATTTTTGCAATTCTTACTTGACCGAGCCTAACCTTTTTATTAGTACCTACTGCTGATACTATTGTAATAGTGTAATTAATTAAGAATAACAGAGTTTAAGTAAATTAGGTATTATCATAATTAACCATTTATTTCACTACTTTAAAAAATCATAATATGTTAAATATTGTTAGATAATCTAGTGTCCAAATAGTAATTGTTTCATCCACCAAGTTACTGAACGCACCTTTTTGACGTTTGACAGATTACGTTTCGTTGTCTGTGCGATGACGTTTTTGCTTGTCAGTGCAATATTGGTTGGAAAGAAATTTGGTTCCCTTGTCTTGTAATTTGGTGCACGCGGCTGTCGTGTAATTAGTGATTGAAACTTTGAGTTAATGGTAATCCGATACAATCCTGATCGGTGTTTGATATTTTGTTGATAATTGAGTGAAAATTGAGAAATCTCGCCATTTTGGGTCTTGACCGCGAGTGATTTGTTGGTTATGTCCGGCCTTTTTTGTGTCATTTGAACGCCGGTAAATTCCTACATTCAGTGCTGGACTATCGTATATCCCCGATTGGGTTAGCAAATCGGGATAAAATTCAGTTGGACATTCGTGAAAGGTGCCACGTGTGGGATGTGAAGGTTTGATCCTGGAGTCGACGGTGCGCGCTGTGGGCGTCCATGGAACCGTCGAATCTTACTTGACTACACATACACCACACAAACCACAGTTATACTTACACCCCACTCAGATACGACGTGACCAGGGACTACGTCACATCACCGGTACCAACGTGATGGTAAGTGTATCTAATAGGTGTTTTCACTTTGTCGATTGAACAAATATTATTTTGATTAGGGCTCCGCGTAATCGCGGACATCGTGAGTCTGTTTGTGCAGTCTCACACAACTGGTAGCAGAGCGTGGTTTAATTGTTAAATTCACCACTTATTGTCGAGTTAAAAGTATTGAGAAGTCTGATTTGTTGCCGTCGGCCTGACTCACATTAACATAGATTGTTTGACATAATATATTATGATATGTAGTGTCCCTTGTGGTTTGTATTTTAATTTGCTATTGTATAAACAAGGTATTGCTTGTACAGGGTCGGATTTGAACTTGTAATAATTCAAACTAAGTTTTATTATTTGGTTTAAATTGTAGTTGGGTCCGGAAAAAATTATTCCTGTTGATTATTTAATTGAATTTAATTTGTTTATTTGATATTTGTCCCAATGGCTTCATTGAAAGCTATAAACCAAGCCATTGGTGGATTGA
This sequence comes from Xestia xanthographa, assembly GCA_905147715.2. Lineage (NCBI taxonomy): Eukaryota > Metazoa > Arthropoda > Insecta > Lepidoptera > Noctuidae > Xestia > Xestia xanthographa. The sequence continues at coordinate 4,141,754 of LR990660.1, read as the reverse complement.
CCTCACAGCTAAGATGGTTTGCCTCTGCGGCTGCAACCGCTGAGCGTCTAGACCTGGAAGAGGCCACGCTTGCCCGGTATGAGCAGTTGAATGCGAGATTGAGTGCGGTTGACACTTTGTTTGCTCGCTTCAATGAAGTGATTTTGGACTTGGACCTGGAAACATTGGGTCAAGCAGCCCGTGATAAGGTTGTTGCGGATTATGACCAGATGTTGAACTTGGGTGACATAATAAGTATGCGCGCCAGGGAAATTTTGAAGAGTCGGGACCCTGCCCAGGTCAAAACAGAGACCTCTGTTGTTGCAGGCCCTGGACTTTTGGGTAGACTGCCTACCCTGGAGCTGCCACATTTTGACGGTCACTTGGACCATTGGTTAAGCTTCAGGAACCTGTTTGACAGTTTGGTTGATGCGCGCTCTGACCTCCGACCGGCCCAGAAGTTGGCTTATTTGTTGTCCGCCCTAGGAGGTGAGGCTCGAGCCTTGGTGCAGCACTTGCCGGTGACCGACTCGGCCTATCCCACTGCTCTGGAACTTCTATCCCGACGGTACCAGAACAAACGTTGCCTGGCTGATGTCCATATTGACCAGATCTTGGGGTTGCCGGCCATCACCAGAATGTCAGCGTTGCGTGCTGACCTTTTGAATCCGTTGCTTGCAGCAACCAACGCCTTGAAACGATTGGAGTTGCCGGTGGACTATTGGTCCTATTTTTTGGTACACTTAGTGTTGCAGCGGCTTCCTTCAGATTTGAGGTCCCGTTTTGAGCAGAAGTATGGTGGGGATAGTGCCACCCATCTTCCCCCCTTTGAAGACCTCGTCAAATTTTTGGAGGATGAGTGTCGTTTCCTCGACAACGCTCGTGGTGCCACGGGGTTAAGCCAACCGCCCTCTCGGCCGAGGGCCCAGGGACGGACTGGGACTGTCCGCCCTGCCCCCCGTTTTGGTGGCACCCAGAGTAATCTTGCTTGCGGCTATTGTAAGGCCACGGGACATGCCGTAGTCACTTGCGCGGCCTTCTTAGAGTTGCACGTGAGTGCCCGCCGCCGAGTTGCCAATGCACGCCACCTGTGCTTTTCTTGTTTGGGGAATCATTTTCATCGGGATTGCCCCAACCCCCGCCCTTGTTCAATTTGTAGGGGCTCACATCTTGAAGTTTTGTGCGCCAACGCGAACCGCTCTGACAGACCAGCCTCTGATGGGGGTTCGCGCAGGGGGGGGTATGATGGAGATGAGCACCGGGCTTCTCGCTCGCCGGATCAGAATCAAGGAGGGGCCTGCAACTTTGACCGCCGTACTTCACCCCCCGCGCCAGTTGATCGGGAGCCGCGCGACCGCCGATTGACCTCCCCTCGTGAAGGCGAGTATGCAGCTGCTGGTAGGCGACGTTGGCCAGACCAGCACCGCCTTCCCTCCCCTCCGTTGGCGGAACGTCCCCGTTTGGAGACGCGCCCCCCGCCGCTCAGGCGTCAGGTGGGATATGCCCCTCCAGCGATGGCGCGCGGCTCGGGACATCGCGTGGATGAGGAGTTTGACTACTATCCTCATCGGGATAGACCCCAGCCTGGATGCGGCGATCGGTCGCCGCCCAGACATTACTAGGAAATTGGCGCCTGTCCCGCCAACGTACCTCCCCAGATCGACACGGTTTTGTTGCCAACGGCATCGGTCAGGGTCTGGGGACCCACGGGGGACTCTGTTGTGGTCCGTGCCATTTTGGACACGGGAGCCCAGGGTTGCCTTTTGTCGTCTTGGTTAGCGGGTCGGGTGAGCCTGGATGTCCGTGCCTTTTCAGGCACGATTAATGGAATAGGCGAAACACCTATCCCGACTGTTGAGGGACAAACCTTATTTGGGCTCACTCCTGTGAGTTGTTTGGACCCTAAGTTTTTTCCTTCGGCCATTGTTCTGACGAGTATTTTGGGCTGTCATCCCCAACGTCAGCTGTCGCCTGATATTGTCCGGTTGACGTCAGGCCTGGATTTGGCTGACCACCGGTTTGATTCCCCTAATACAGCTCATTTGATATTGGGTTCCGATGTACTAGGGAGAATATTGTTGGGTAATGTGAAAGTCTTGCAGCCGAACGGTTTGGTGACTGTCTCGACCATCTTTGGCTTTGCGGTGATGGGCCCAGTGTTGAAGGCGGCCCCTCCACCTGAGCCTGATTGTGCACCCCCTTTGGTGGGGACCGGATTGGCTGACTCGCCCCGAGGATGATTGGCCTCGAACGCCAGTTTTGATGTCGGATCCTTTGCCCGGGCTTAAGGTGCTCGCTGTTGGGACGAAGGACCCTTCGTTTGATCCTGATATGTTGTTGAATCGATACAGCTCCCTCGACAAATTGTTGAACGTTACCTCGTGGATCAGGCGTTTTGGTCACAATGCTAGGAATCCAGGGGACAAGCGCCTGTCACCGGTTCTCTCTCCTCAAGAGCGACAGGAGTCACTCCTCCTGTGGGTTCGCTCTGTGCAGGCCGTACACTTTGAGAAGGAGATCGAGACCTTGAAGTCCGGTAGAGTTAAGTTGTCGGGAGCCGTTAGTAAGTTGAACCCCTTTTTGGATGAAACGGGTCTTTTGCGTGTTGGAGGACGGTTGAGGCACTCTAGCCTTCCTTATGGGGTCCGTCACCCCCTTTTGTTGCCCAAGGCGGGCCATTTGATTAAATTGTTGGTGACTGATCGTCACATTAAGAACTCGCACGCCGGTTGCAATTGCAATGCGCTGTTGGCCATTCTGCAGCGAGAGTTTTGGATTTTGTCGGCTCGTCGTACCATTCGTAGCATCGTCTTCCGTTGCATACCGTGTTATCGGACTAAGGCCCCAACGATGCAGCCCCAGATGGGAGACTTGCCTGCTGATCGTGTCAATGAGGCGAGGCCCTTTGCAGGCGTAGGAACGGACTTTGCTGGTCCCTTTTCGATAAAGACGTCTACCCTTCGCAATAGTTAAATTGTCAAGGCTTATTTGTGCGTATTTGTCTGCCTGTCAACTAAGGCAGTGCACTTGGAGCTGGTATCCTCCCTCTCGACGGAGGCCTTTGTGGCAACTTTGGATAGATTTACGTCTCGCCGTGGGTCACCTTCTCTGATCAGGTCTGATTGCGGTACCAACTACAAGGGTACAAGTAACTATTTGAAGGAAGTGTATGACTTTCTTAATGAGAGCCAGGTTGACATTGGTAACAAATTGGCCCGTCGAGGGGTCACTTGGTTGTTTGATCCGCCAGCCTGCCCCCATTGGGGGGGTATTTTTGAGGCCGCGGTGAAAGCGGCAAAGGGACTCTGGCGGAGATTGTTGGGAGACACCGTTCTCACCTTTGAGGAATTAGCTACGGTATTTTGTCGCATTGAAGCGGTACTAAATTCGCGTCCATTGTGCCCGCTCTCTTCGGACCCTAACGATTTGGAGGCTCTAACCCCGGGCCATTTCTTGATTGGACAGCCACTTGTCGCTCTGCCTGAGTACCCTTTTGTTGATGTGAGCCAAAATCGGCTATCGCGGTTTCAGTTGGTGCAACAGCTCACTCAGAGCTTTTGGAAGCGTTGGAGCTTAGAGTATCTGCACATCCTCCAGCAGCGCGTCAAGTGGACTGATAAAACTCATCCGCTCAAGATAGGAGACCTCGTCCTTATTAAGGATGCCAACCTTAAGCCTCTGTATTGGCGCCGGGGGCGCATTCTCAATTTGGTGGCTGGCACCGACGGGGTACCTCGTTTTGCTGAGGTTTTGGTGGATGGATCGGTTATGAAGAGAGCGGTCGCAACCTTGTCAAGACTGCCAATTGATTAGCGGACGGGACGGCCCGTCCGGGGGGGGTAGATGTTTCATCCACCAAGTTTCTGAACGCACCTTTTTGACGTTTGACAGATTACGTTTCGTTGTCTGTGCGATGACGTTTTTGCTTGTCAGTGCAATATTGGTTGGAAAGAAATTTGGTTCCCTTGTCTTGTAATTTGGTGCACGCGGCTGTCGTGTAATTAGTGATTGAAACTTTGAGTTAATGGTAATCCGATACAATCCTGATCGGTGTTTGATATTTTGTTGATAATTGAGTGAAAATTGAGAAATCTCGCCATTTTGGGTCTTGACCGCGAGTGATTTGTTGGTTATGTCCGGCCTTTTTTGTGTCATTTGAACGCCGGTAAATTCCTAAATTCAGTGCTGGACTATCGTATATCCCCGATTGGGTTAGCAAACCGGGATAAAATTCAGTTGGACATTCGTGAAAGGTGCCACGTGTGGGATGTGAAGGTTTGATCCTGGAGTCGACGGTGCGCGCTGTGGGCGTCCATGGAACCGTCGAATCTTACTTGACTACACATACACCACACAAACCACAGTTATACTTACACCCCACTCAGATACGACGTGACCAGGGACTACGTCACATCACCGGTACCAACGTGATGGTAAGTGTATCTAATAGGTGTTTTCACTTTGTCGATTGAACAAATATTATTTTGATTAGGGCTCCGCGTAATCGCGGACATCGTGAGTCTGTTTGTGCAGTCTCACACAGTAATTATTAGAAAAATGCCGCCTGTGATACAGGTTTATCCTAATACAGGCATCGTACTTTGTTATACCTACATTATTTCTAAGATTTATGTTGTATTGTACCAATTTTAAATTTGAATAAAATTTATTATTATGCCTTTATTCATTTAGTATCCTAATTATTTACATTTTTAAATATTTCTTAAAAAAACAAAAACATTTAAAAATATAAAAAACATGTAGTCTGCCGGTGTCGGGAGCAGGGTCCAAGCCACCGGTGGTTAGGGTTGCAGAGACAGGAACCTCCTCACAATGCGAGCCGTGTCGAGGAGTACTGCCTTCTGAATCAGGCCATTGATCCAACCGCCTATAAAGAGCTTCGATAGATGGTCATCGAAGCTCTTGGCTATAAGGCCATTGGCTGTCACGACAATCGGCACAATGATAACCGAGCTCATATTCCACATGTCACGATCCTCGTGAGTCAAGTCGAGATATTTTATTTGTTTCTCTTTCTCAGCTTTCACGAGGTTCTCGTCATGCGGAATGGTAACATCGATTATCATTACGCGGCGCGCTGATCGGTCTACCATCATCATGTCAGGCTTATTGGCGACAATAGTCCTGTCAGTAATGATAGACCGATCCCAGTACAGCGTGACATGGTCTTTTTCGAGAACTGGGTCGGGCACATACTTGTAGTACGGTTCCTCAGATTCCACAAGTTTATATTTCAAGGCAAGTTGCTGGTGTATAATCCTGGCTACTTGGTTGTGCCTGTGCAAGTAGTCGCCGTTAGCCAGACGAGAACAACCAGAAATAATATGTCTGATGGAGTCACCCGGAAGGTGGCATGCCCGACACACGTCAACCGTCCCGTCCTTCATAATATATTTCCGGTAGTTGTTCGTCAACATAACTTCGTCCATAATCGCACAGACAAAACCTTCAGTTTCCCCAAAGTCGCCGAAACGTAACCAGGACACGGACGCTAGAAAATCTACATCGGGCCCATGAAGAGCCCGGTAGAAGCGCCCGTGAAGCTCTTTGCCTTGGTAGAAGCGCCCGTGAAGCTCTTTGCCTTATTTATTATTATACCTGGCGTTATAAATAAAATAAAAAAATTGCCTTTATTCTACCACAATTTAACAGTTATTTAACAAAACTCAAAAATAATCACAATAATCGATGAATATACTCAGGATAATGTTTGAATTTATATAATTATTATTTATTTTTCTTTTATTTAATTTGTGGAAGTCGACTCTTTGGCGTAGGCCTCCCCCAGCTTCCTCCAGTTGTCTCTGTCCCTAGCCAGTCTTCTCCAATCTGGTCCACATCTTTCCTTAAATAAGTCCTCCCATCCTTTTTTCGGTCTACCTCTACTTCTTGGCCCTTCTCTTGGTAACCATTCGGTCAGTTTCTTGGTCATCTGTCGTTGGTCATCCTGCACACATGGCCTGCTCATTTCCACTTTAGATTCCTTATTTTTTCGAGTATGTCAGTTACTTTGGTTTTCTTTCTTATCGTTTCGTTTTTTATTTTATCTGATAGTTTTATTCCTAACATGCTTCTCTCCATTTTCCGTTGGTGTGTAGCTAATTTGTGTTCATCTATCTTCCTCAGCGACCATGTCAGGCAACCATATGTTAGGCATGGTAGGATTACTGTGTCATACAGTTTTCTTTTTATTTCAATATTTATATCCTTATTTTTCATAATTTCCTTTAAGCTCCAGTACTTTTTCCACGCAATTGCAATTCGTCTGTTTATTTCTTTTTCTGTTAAATCTTGGAATGAAATTGACTGACCTAGGTATTATGTATTCCGTAACATACTCGATGGCTCCGCTCACTCTGATGGTTTGAGCAGTCCCATTCGTGATATTTTTTGTTTTTGAGGCGTTTAGCGATAAACCAACCTTGCTGCTCTCTCTCACTAAATCGTTTACCATGCTGTCTAGCTTGAAAAAAAAAAAACCTGGCGTTTTATGGATGTTATAATTTCCATTTCTTTCAACCTAAACTGGGCCCGTAACAATAATAAATAAAACCGGCCAAGTGCGAGTCGGACTCGCGCACGAAGTGTTCCGTACCAATTATTATAAAAAAAATCACGTTTGTTGTATGGGAGCCCCCCTTAAATATTAATTTTATTCTGTTTTTAGTATTTGTTGTTATAGCGGCAACAAAAATACATCATCTGTGAAAATTTCAACTGTCTAGCTGTCACGGCTCATGAGATACAGCCTGGTGACAGACAGACGGACAGACGGACAGACGGACAGACGGACAGACAGCGAAGTCTTAGTAATAGGGTTCCGTTTTTACCCTTTGGGTACGGAACCCTAAAAAGATGGAACGAGACTTTAATAAAGCTCCATCTCTTGGCTGTTAGCCGATGTTACCCTAATAAAGCACGTTTTTAACGCCTGGGAAGAAGCACAAGATGGCATTGGGATCTTCTTTGACCTCTCAAAGGCATTTGACTGCGTATACCATGAGACACTGCTGCTGAAACTGGAGTACTATGAATTTAGAAATATAGTTCTTGACTTGCTTAGATCATACCTAGAAGATAGATTAAAATGGTACAGGTGGTATGGTGGTGGTGGTTCGTTGGTACATGGCATAGAGTCATTAGGATCTGAAATGACAACGGGCGTTCCTAAAGGTTCGATATTTTGTCCATTACCTTTTTTAGTTAACATTAAGAGCTCTCACAAATTCCAGAAGCCAAGAGGCTTGCTTAAGAGGGCATACTAGCAGCCGACAGCGTTGAAAAGGAGTGTTAGGTAGATTTTGGCAGAAAAAAAATACCTGTTGGTCTTACACCTAAAGTCGAGTTTTCCGAAAATTTCACGATGGGGGTTAGTTATGACCCCTAGAGCCCAAATCAACCGCCGGTTAAAAAGTTTATATACAGGGTTAGCTTCCAAATCCATAATATTTTTGATATAATGAAAAAAACATTTTTTTTTTCTAAGTCAAATTTCATTCCTGTCCACCACTTAAAAGCGAACGTGTGGATATTGCAACAGCACAATTCAGTTCAACAACCTAGATAGGTAGCAGTTGGCACACACATAAATTTGGCAGTGCATGCACGCACACAAGTGCATTTATTCCCACTAGGTTTTTTATTTAGGAAATTTTTAAGACATTTTCAAATGAATGCTATTATTATAGTGTATACTTTTTGACAATAATATTTATAATGCACTTTTGGTTTAATATCTAGATCGGGAGGAGCTCGTGGCTAAATAATAACAGCCGTTCGGGTCGACCGTTAGAGTAAGCCATGCTGGCCTAGGTTGGTCTGTGAATGGGTGACCACCTATTACATACCGAGTTTCCTCTGTGCCTCGGAAAGCACGTTAAGCCGTTGGTCCCGGCTGCCATTTGTAGATCTTTGACAGTTGTTAGGTAGTCAGAGGCCCAAAAAAGTCTGACAACCAGTCTTACCAAGGGGTATCGTACTACCCGGTACTAACTGGGTTGTGGAGGTCAGATATTATAGGCAGTCGCTCCATGTAAAATACTGGTTTATAGCCGTTAACAAGCTTTATAATTATGTATATGTATGTATGTATTTGTCGGGTTTGTCAGGATTAATTTCGCTAGGCTCGAGCTTATGTGGGCAGAAGACGGGTTTCGTGCTATGAAAACACACTGGATTCGATACACTATTTTATTTCACATTGCTCGGTTCCGGTTGGTAGTTTCCATGGAGAAGAACCGGCAAGAAACTCCATGGTTACTCTTTTCAAACAGATACACTGAGTCTAACAAATAATTTGACATTAAACTTTCACACAATAACACTAGGCAAAATGAATCGTGTACAGTTTCAAGACGTCTTAGCTCCGCTGCAATCAGACTCAGAATGTCTGCCTCGCCGCGAGGTGTTATTATCAGGACTCTGTAAAAGCCGCCATGGTCCCCACCATGGCGGCTTTTACAGAGTAGGTCGCGTGATGTCACCACTGGCGCGCTTTCGATTCATTCGCCCGTCCGTACTCATGACCGGATCTGACATATTTATGTTGGTAAGTGGGGCGCCAAACAAAATTTAGCCACACTCTACATGTCGCAATTATGCATCGATTGCTTTCAAACTTGGCCACAAAAATGGAAAGGGTCAAAACTTAGGTTAAGTTCGTGAATGGGCGGAATGCGTCCATGGGGGTGGCTGGGTTTTTCGAAATCAGTTTTTTGGCCGTAATTTTTTTCCTACGGAAATTTTTAGGACCGTTTAACATTTTTAGAATACTACACTTTTAAATTTAAACTTTTATGATGCAACCCCTAACTTGGGAAAGGGGTTAAAATTTCCAAAATTTAAAAAAAAAAACCAATATGTCTCCGAAACGGTTGACATTTTTACTGTGAAAATATTTTTTTTGAAAACAAATTGTATTTTACTCTATTATTTTAATTTTAAAAGTTTTTTTTTTCCATGCTAAATTTATGGTAAGATTGGACAAGGGGTTGAAAAAAATATGGGTGGAATCTTCTTCGAAATCTGCCTCCTGCGACTTGCCGAAGGGATTTCTTTACGTTTAAATTCGTTTTTAATTGCATAAAAGAAAAAGAAAGTAAACTACAGCATTGGGTGTAGATAACCTTGTAATGATAGTCGTGAGATGGAGAAAAATAAATAATAAAACATTTTATTACACTTTTGTAGTGAAGTTCTGGACTAACAAAATATAAATACTGACAGAAAAACGTTACAATGTTTACAGACTTGTTTTTCCTAGTGTGTACGAATGTTTGCGACTTTGATCTCCATATATATTATCCGTCATCCGCTAGGTGGCGCTGCTTGTGTTGACTAGCTTAGTTTGACTCTCAGTGTTTATCTATTTCCATAAATTTCAAAAGTACTCTAAAATTATATTACTGTGTACTATTGGTGAGATCAAGACTTTATTCGTGCTGTCAATTGGTCATCATGAACTTTAATCTAAAAACAGAGTTATTGTGGTAACAAAATACTAGTGACTATCATCGATTGTGAACACTTATATTCGTGGTTTGGCAGTGTTAATTCGGATTGCTACTTGTCTGTGATATCGTGTCGTCGCATACATCAATAACTGTGTCGTGTTGGTCTGGTTGATGTGTTTATTAGTGAATACGCTTGTCTTCAAATCTGCCTAATCATTGCCTGCGTGTCACTTAACTCAGAACAACGCCATCTATTAAACTCGCAGTGTAACAGCATAGGGCTTGCGTTCCTAGCTGTCGATATTGTGTGCGCCGTGAATCGATATACATTGCAATTTTGCCGGGCGATAGAGGGCGCCACAAGTGTGATTAACGAACCAAAGCGTACTTGGTATCCATATTGGCCACCAAGCGATCGTCATAATCTATACGGTTCACGATAGGTGGCGCCACTTCGATCTAGTTTTGATAACTACGTTACCTCTATTTGAACTGCATTCAACTTTAATATTATTTATCTTCGCGATGCTCTGCAACGGGTGCAACGTTGAATTGACTCCTCAGGCTGGATATCTTGAATGTAATTTATGCGATGGAAAATACCATCACGATTGTCTAAACATTACGCTGCAGCAATTCTTGGCCTTGACCCAGGACTATAAGTCCTGTTGGAAATGTCCTTCATGCAGTAACATTACCCGTCGTACTCGTCATAACCTGGACACGCCTGTTTCTTCCACCCAGCTTCCGACTTATGAGGACAGTAGTATGAACATGTCCTGCGACATAATGGATCAGCGTGCACCATCGCCACGCACTCCACCGATGTATGTGCCTTCTGCTGCCAGGGATGGTGACACCAGCGCATTGGTCACCCAGGACAACCTAATCCGGACGCTCACCCAAGAACTCAATAGAACTCTGCAGGGTTGGCGCTCTGACATGGACCGGACCCTTGATTCTTTTAAGGAAGATATTATAACCACGATGCAGGATTGGCGAGGCGAGATGGAGGCTAGCATGCTTAGTTTCAACCGTTAAACGTAGCCTGTTGGATATGAAGCAGGAGTTGAATACTGTCCGTACGGTCCAAGCTGAATTTAAGCAGGATGTGAAGCTAATGGCCGAAGAAATATCTGGCCTCAAACAATCGCTACAGTTCCATGCAAGCGAACAGGATGACCTCAAAAGAAGAGTTGATAATATTGCACGTCAGCAGGCTGAACAGTCTGCTACCTCGACCAGCTATCTAGAATCGAAGATAGATACACTCGAGCAGCAGGCGAGAGCCTGCAACCTCGAAATCTGCAACCTTCCTGACAGGCGAGGCGAAAATCTGTTGCAGATCTTGGCCTCAATTGGAGAATCTATCGGCTTTACAATTCCTCAAAAAGAGGTCATATCGGTTCATAGAGTACCGCACGCACATCAGCAGAACAATAGACCGAAAAATATTATTGTCAAGTTTTCCACGCGCATACTACGAGATAATGTCCTTAGTGCGTATCGGAAGGTTAAGTCACTTAAAACTGATCAAAGTGGTATCTCTGGGTCCTCTACAAATATTTACATAAATGAGCATCTAACTTTAAGGAACAAAGTGTTATTTCGTAAATGTAAGGAAGCTGCAAAACTTTATCAGTACAAATATGTTTGGGTTAAGAACTGTACCATCCTCGTTCGTAAAAAAGACGGCGAAGCTGCCTTTGCAATCAGATCAGATGATGATATATCCAAACTTAAATGCATTGAGAACAGTGCCATGGACAATACTAGTCATTAGTTGTTTTTATATCCACTACTTTTTATTCATTTACCGGTTTTTGTTAGTTAGCTATCGTTTGCATGTTTATTTGTTATGTGTATTTGGTTTAAAACATAGTTTTTGTAAATTAAGCCCCGTCCTCATAGTTTTTGTAGCTAAATTACTTTCCCACTTAATGTACCCAATGGATTTGGCGTCATGTAACATGCATCGTACTAGTACTGTTGTTAATACATATTACATTTTTCTCAATTTAGTCGAGTGTTGTGGTCCGTACTCTCTGTTTTATCCAATATCCTTATTTATAATTTTTATTTTCATGCTTTTTATCTATTCACAGTATGAACACTCTCATATCGTAAACATGTATATATATTATAGTACTAAAAATGCCTACTAAACATATAACAATTTTCTACCAAAACTGTAGGGGCATTCGCACAAAATTAGACCAAATATACAAGAACATCCTTATTAACACTTACGAAATAATAATATTAACAGAAACTTGGCTAACACCTGAAATCTACGACAGCGAGTTTATAGACCAGCGCTATACTGTTTTTCGATGCGATCGGGATCGTATTGCTACAAAGAAGCAGGATGGTGGTGGTGTATTGGTTGCAATTTTGAGCTCTCTCAAGCCGTCTGAAATAGACCTCGCGCTAACTCAGCGTAGCGACCTTTCACACAACCATATCGAACACCTCATTGTAGAACTGCAAAGCACTTGTAATAAAAACGGCACATTGTAAGTGCGGCCTATATACCACCTAAGACTCCTTCGTTGGTGTACAATATGCATTTTGAAACGTTACATGAAGTGTTGAGTCATCCTACTGTTGACAGCTTCTATATTATGGGTGACTATAATCTTCCAGAAGCTAATTGGTTTGCATCCCCTGGCAGTGTCATGGATTCCCCTGGAGTGGCGACCCTCAACTCTGTGACATCTACGACTTGCGCTAACTTAAACAATCTCATTTCACTTCTTGGTGCTTCTCAACTCAATAATGTGGTGAATGACAAAGGTAAAATACTTGACTTAATTATATCTAATAACGCTTGTATCGTTTCCCGTTCCACAACTACGCTACTACCTATTGATATTTACCACCCTGCTTTAACCTGCGAGATCTGCTTAGATATTAAAATCGCCCCTTTGAAAATGATTCGCTTACACAAATATAACTTTCATAAAGCTAATTTTGACAACATCAACTGTAACATACAACTTACTAATTGGACAGATCTGCTTAGCTCTAAAAACTCCGAAGACGCACTGACTACTTTTTACGATGAGTTAGATAAGATTATCAAACGGGATACTCCCTTAGCTCGTGCCAGATCAGTTAGTTATCCTGTTTGGTTCTCTAGGACTCTTATAACCATCTCGAGGAAGAAGCACAAGGCGTGGGTTAAGTGGAAGAAATATCAAAACATTTCGGACTACAATACATTTGCTAGCTACAGAGGACAGTTTAAGGACACGTGTCTGAAATGTTTTAACTCATATATTAGGTCGGTGGAAGATAGTCTATGCAAAATATTAAGCATTTCTGGACATACATTTCGAATCGGAAAGAGAAACCAGCTAACCCAGCTAATACCAGCTAAGCTTCAATATAAAAGCGCTGAATCTAATGATCCTACTTCTGTCTGTAATATGTTTTCTGATTTCTTCTATTCCGTTTTCGAACCTGCTTCACCGTCATTGCCACATTGGACGCCCCCGCTTGACAATGCGCTACACGATACTTTGATCTGCGATATTTCTTTTAGTGAAGATAAAATACTGAATGAGCTAAAATCTCTAAATGCATCGAAAGGACCTGGACCTGACGGACTTTCTCCTTATTTCTTAAAAAATGTCGCCGATTCTATCTGCAAGCCTCTTTTTATTATATACAATAAATGTATGTTGGAAGGTGTGGTGCCCAAACGGTGGAAAGATGCTTTCATTGTGCCTGTCCACTAAGGCGGTTCGAGACGCAATGTTGAACACTATCGCCCTATTTCTGTGTTGTCTGCCTTGTCGAAGCTCTTTGAGAGGTTAGTGCATAATGCAATTTATCCTATTCTGCATAATATTATTGTTCAACAACAGCACGGTTTTGTCAAACGGCGGTCCACAGTCACTAATCTCTTGCTCTTCACAAGCTTTTTATTTGATAATGTTGACAGCCGCGTACAAGTGGATGCAGTGTATACAGACTTCTGCAAGGCTTTCGACAAGGTGGATCACGTAATATTGCTCAATAAATTAGCGTTTAATGGAATCCGTGGAAACTTACTGAGGTGGTTTGCTTCCTACATCACTAACCGTAGTCAGAGAGTTGTAGTTAATGGTCATTCTTCTTGCATCGCGCAGTTTACCTCTGGTGTACCACAAGGCTCTATTCTTGGTCCCCTTTTATTTGTTTTGTACATTAACGACATCAGCCAGTGTTTTCTTAACACCAAATTCCTTTTATACGCCGATGATCTTAAGGTATACAGAACAATACGTGACGTAAATGACTGCCTTATGTTACAACAAGACTTGGATAGACTGTCTGACTACTGTCGTAGAAATAAGTTGCAGCTTAGTTTACCTAAATGTAATTTTCTTAGTTTCACCAAATATAAAAACATCGTAAAACATGCATACTCTCTGTGCGATGCTCCCCTAACAAAAGTGGATTCTGTCCGTGATATCGGCATTATCCTAGACTCCAAGCTCTGCCTAGACTTGCATATCAGTAAAATAGTTAATAAAGCGTACCAACTTTATGGATTTGTTATGCGCTCGACATTAGATTTTAAGAAATCTTCTTCATATATTTGCCTATTTAAGTCTCTCGTACGCTCGCAACTGGAGTATGCCGTGTCCGTCTGGACTCCATACTATAAAAAGTACATAGAGGCGATTGAGAGTGTTCAACAGAAATTCCTACGTGCTATGCATTTTAGGTGCTTTGGATATTACTTGCCATATCAGGATTTACTCAAAAAGTACAAACTTACAACACTTGAAAGTAGACGCAAGTACTTGATGGCCATGAATCTTTATAACATCGTTAGAAACAGATTTGACTGCATTGAGTTAATCAATACGTTATGCTATGTTGTTCCTAGAACAGTGTACAAGCGAAAGGTGCGTGCTGGTAGACTATTTTTCATGCGTACCTGCCATTCTAACACTGGTTTGCGCTCACCTGTTCGCAGAATGATTGATGCCTACAACATGACTTTTGAACATATTGATATTTTTGCTTGTTCTCCCAGTAAGTTCAAATGTCTTATACTCAAGGAGCTCTCTTGATTGATGTGTATAAATACAGATAAGCATGATAGTTAAGTAAGTTTAGTTTTTAATATTATTTTGTATTATTTATTACCCTAGCGTTTTAATTAATTGTTTATTATATTCCACAGTTAATCTGTGAACAGCGTTGTGGGCTACAATATTGTTCAAATGTTATATGTATCTCTTTTTTATACTTTATGTTGTAGCTGTTTGCTGGTCCTCTTGAATAAAATAAAAATAAAAATAAAATATCAATGCTACCATAGCCTAGAAGTTTGGTAATACCGCCTATAGTAAGTGACACGTTGCAGTAGATTCGGCCTTTGGTAAACGGGAAGCCTTTCGGCACAACTGGGGCTGACATATTCTTCAAATCGAACACGCCCTGTGTGTGAGACTGCACCAGCAGACTCACGATGTCCGCGATTACGCGGAGCCCTAATCAAAATAATACTTGTCCAATCGACAAGGGGAAAACAAATATTAGGTCCACTTACCCATCACGTTGGAACCGGAGATGTGGCGTAGTCCCTGGTCACGTCGTATCTGAGTGGGGTGTAAGTGTAAATGTGTTTTGTGTTGTGCATGTAAGTTAGGTCAGATTAGACGGTATTCCAAGGACGCCCACAGCGCGTACCGTCGACTGCCTGGTCAAACCTTCCAAGATCACACACATGGCACCTTCCAGACAATGTCCAACTGAATCTTATCCTGGTTAGCCAACCAAGTGGGGATTTTCAATAGTTCAGCACTAAGTTTAGGAAGTCACCGGCGTCCAAACGACACAAAAGCCGGCTACTTAACCAACAAATTATTCGCGGTCACGACCCAAGATGGCGAAATGTCTCAATTTTCATTCAATTATCAACAAAATATCAAACACCGATCGAGATTGTATCGGATTAACATTAACTCAAAGTTTCAATCAATAATTACACGACAACAACGTGCATCAAAAAAACAAAACGGAGGCGACCATTTTTCCAACCAAGATGGCACTGACAACCAAACGTCATCGCACTGATAACTGAAACGTCATCTGTCAAACGCCAAAAAACTGCGTTCGGAAACTTATGGGATGAAACACCCTGAAACAAAAAACAAAATACTTGTTACTATAATATTCTAATTCCTCCCTTGTTGGTCCTTGAGTCTAGGTATCGATTCCTTTCTTTTTTTAGGTAGCCTGAGCTTCTTGGCAAAGGCCTCCCCCCATTCCTTCCCTTGGTCTGCCGCGACCCCGGGTAGCTGTCTCAGGGCTCCAGTTTTGTGATATGCGAGCCCACAGCTTCGCCGGCATCCGGTAGATATGACCTGCCCAGTCCCATTTTAATTTAGCCGCTTTTTGAGCTACGTCAACAATTTTTAGTTCTGGAGTGCAGTGTGGTGTTCTTTATTCGGTCGGTAAGTTTTACGTTAAGTATGCTGTACTTCATTGCCCGTTGGCAAACCTTGAGCTTGGACTTCTGGATGTTAGTCAAAGACCAAGTTTTGTACACCATATGCCAGTATGGGGAGAATACACACATGTCCAGAGCCAGAGCCAGTGTATTAAATTGCTACTAAGCCCTCTTCCTCTCTCCTAATGTTGCTGTGCACGAAAGGGTCCATACTGAACTTTTATTTTGTAACACCATATTTGTAATACTTAGGGAACGCAATAAACAATTGAGTATTGAGTATTGGACATTGAAATTTATCAGAAATGATCCTCAGAATGCCTTTGCTGCTGCCGCGTACTCTGCCTAACAGTGACGACACATGCTTGCGTCTTATTGCATAATTATAAGTCATTCGTACGCGCTTCAGCAAACATTACGGAAGCACTCCAGAACCACAGCAACCGCAACAACTTTCTAAAGACATTATTGTATTGCACCCGTAGAGCGCGCTGCGCGATAGAGAAAGATTGACGCTTTGAATACTGCTAGCTTGACCTTAGCTGAGCAACGAGCAAACCTCTGAACCAACATTACTCTGGACAGCCAGCGCTCTGTGTTCACGTTCATTGTCCTCGTTGTCCTTTAGATCATCGGTGACAATGTGCCCTAGATATTTAATTTTTTTCACTCTAGTGAGAGGAGAACCGTTCAAGTAAATGGGTAACCGTTCAAGTAGGTTCATGAGCGGTTTTGTCACCCAGGCCGAACTTCACATTGCATGTTAGTTCGTATGAAATTATTATCAAATAGCACTAAATATAATTTGAATCTGATTTTGTTAACCCTGCCCCTACTTCTAAAACAAAAGTAGATTATTTAAGAAAATATTTGAATACATTTTTTACTCAAATGTGACGTCACAAGTGGGGACTCATAATCTTTTACACGTTTAACACGTTTTATCTTCGTAACTTTTTATTAATTTGATAAAACAAAAAACTCGTTTTCAATATTTTACGATAAGCTCGATAATCACGATGTAAACATGAGTAATTTGATTGTTACAAGGAATAACATCAATGTAATAAGGCTCAAAGTCTATACCGGGTGATTTGTTGTAATGGGTAAGTTAGTGATTTAGTATAAAATTCCTACTTCAATACTGTACTGTGCTACAGAGGGCCTTTTTGATGAAAATGGCAGGAAATATGATATTAAGGTTTGATAGATTCTCTACCTTAATGATATTCATCACAATATAAATTCATATTAAGATATTATCACGCCTGTTATACCCAAAGGGTTCAACAGTCCATTCACAGTTCTGTTATCCCCTAAAGGAGTAACCCAATAACAACCAAAAAGAAACGAGAATAAAGATCATTTTGATTTTAACAAACATGCCAGTGTCAGCACCGGCAGCAATCCAACAGCGACCTTATCAAGATGTTAATAAAGATTAATGTAGTTTGACAGTGATGCAGATGTAAGAGGTGAATTAAGCGTGAAAAGTTTGTAATTTCAACTAATGATCCTCGTAGCTTATGCACTCATTAAATAAATTGCTATCCATAACCTAAATACTATAATAATATAATAATAAAAAAGTGGTCTGAGGCACAATATTAAGTTATTAAATTTTAATGATTAAATAAGCTAAATACATAGGTAGGTATTTAGCTTATCTAATCATTAAAATGTAATATAATTAAAATTTAATATAATGGTACCTATGTAGACATAAAGCCTTAATTCCTAATTTCCTGTCATTTAGCGTTAATTGCGTAGGTACTTAGGTGGCTGACAAATGAAAATACTTCATTATGATTGTCTTTATTGGAACTCCCAACTTAAAAAGATAAATTGCAAAACCTTCTTCTTAGCGAGTCGATGGCAATCTAAATTGTATCGGCCCAGGCCTGAGCTGCTAGTTTGGCGCTTTCGGTAGCGTCCATCAGTTCCTATAGTGTACAAACAACAGGACATGCAGGACTCGATATAAACGCCCCCGTTTGTTTGTGGAACCTGTGATTGTTCTATTGGGAGCGCGTCTGTCTAACCTTCTGGAATGGTAGGCGTTTTGTTATAGGCGTGTTTTATGCCCTTTATTGTTTTGTATATAATTTACAGAAATCGTTGTGATGGCAATAAACCTACAATATTTAACGGACATCGTGATTTCCCTGTCAACTAAGGTGTTAGCACCAGGGTAGTTCGCTCTATTCAAATAGCGCCAGGGTAGCTCGCTCTATTTAAATAGCGCGCGGGTAGCCCGCTCTATTCAAACAGCGCGCGGGTAGCCCGCTCTATTAAAATAGCGCACGGGTAACCCGCTCCATTCAAATAGCGCACGGGTAGCCCGCTCAATTCAAATAGCGCACGGGTAGGCCGCTCTATTTAAATAGCGCGCGGGTAGCTCGCTCTATTCAAATAGCGCACGGGTAGCCCGCTCAATTTAAATAGTGCGCGGGTAGCTCGCTCTATTCAAATAGCGCCAGGGTAGCCCGCTCTATTCAAATAGCGCCAGGGTAGCCGCTCTTTTCAAATAGCGCATGGGTAGTTCGCTCTATTTAAATAGCGCGCGGGTAGCCCACTCTATTCAAATAGCGCACGGGTAGCTCGCTCTATTCAAATAGCGTCAGGGTAGCCCACTCTATTCAAATAGCGCACGGGTAATCCGCTCTATTCAAATAGCGCCAAGTTAGCCCGCTCTATTCAAATAGCGCCAGGGTGGCCCGTTCTCATCAGCCTGTATGTTGATCAAAATAACTTGATTGTGATCACTATGGAACCCTAAAAATGTATGAATAATGTGTGTCAATAAAATGTTATAAGTCTACTTTTTTCATACCTGTGTTAGAAATAAGAAAATAAGAAGGACATAAGAAAGCAGAGGCTGTAATTATCAAAGCGCACGTATGCCATACGACGTTTTATAACATATTTGCAAGGAAATAAATAAAACTCGGAATTTCTTAAACGATTATATCTTTTATAACACATTTGCTCGTAAAGGGTCTCTTATTTCACCCATTTCAATATCGTATCGTATCGTGTATCTCATTACGTACTTGTGCAGTAATGTAATGTACAACGCACGGTTTATCAAGATGCTCCGTCTTAAACGAACGGTACTTTTTTAAATCTTAGCAAAGAGTTTTTATGTCAGAAAAGTGGTCAACATTTTATGGAAAAAAGTTAACTTTGGGTGATGAAATATAATAAATAAACATTTAATTCTTTAAATTAATTAATTTTGACAATAAATTATGTGTGAGACTGCACGAACAGACTCACGATGTCCGCGATTACGCGGAGCCCTAATCAAAATATATTTGTCCAATTGACAAAGGAAAAACAACTATTCAATACACTTACCATCACGTTGGTACCGGTGATGTGACGTAGTCCCTGGTAACGTCGTATCTGAGTGGGGTGTAAGTATAACTGTGTTTGTGTGGTGTATGTATAGTTATGTAAGATTCGACGGTAACCAAAGACGCCCACAGCGCGCACCGTCGACTCCAGGATCAAACCTTCAGATCCCACACGTGGCACCTTTCACCAATGTCCAAATAAATTTTATCCCGGTTTGCTAACCCAATCGGGGATTTTCAATAGTCCAGCACTGAATTTAGGAATTTACCGGCGTTCAAATGACACAAAAGGCCGGACATAACCAACAAATCACTCGCGGTCAAGACCCAAAATGGCGAGATTTCTCAATTTTCACTCAATCATCAACAAAATATCAAACACCGATCAGGATTGCATCGGATTAACAATAACTCAAAGTTTTCAAACAATAATTACACGACAGCCGCGTGCATCAAAATTACAAGCACGGAGCGACCATCTTTTCAACCAAATTGCACTGACAAGCAAAACGTCATCGCACCGATTCGCACAGACAACGAAACGTAATCTGTCAAACGTCAAAAGGGTGCGTTCAGAAACTTGGTGGATGAAACAAATTACAACCATTTATCTGTAACAAAAGCACAAAAATATTAATTTACTTTATTAGTAATACTGGCTGTTTTTAAAAAAGCGCTGATGCGCGCGCATCGCTAATTTGTGAACAAGTAAAAGATTTATTCGTTTATGAAAGTCCGAGTTTTATTTATTTCCTCGCAAATATGTTATAAAACGTCGTATGATATACGTACGCTTTGATAATAACAGCCTCTGCTTTCTTTCTTTCTTTCTTTTTTATTCATAAAATGTTAACCAATTTTCTGGCATAAAAACTCTTTGCTAAGATTTAAAAAAGTACTGTTCGTTTAAGACGGAGCATCTTGATAAACCATGCGTTTTACCTTAATAAAAGAAACTCGTGCGTTTTACATTACAATAACGCACAAGTACGTAATGAGATACAATTATACGATATTAAAAATTAATGAAACAAAAGTCCCTTTACGAGTTGTTATAAAAGCTTTTTTTTAAACTTTAACTTATTTAATTAGGTTTAGATTTGTCATTCAAACACTGTTCAAAAAGTTAATACAGTAATCCATTTATCTATCTAAGTTCTTATAACTACAACGACCGGCGGTTTTTCTCCTTGCTTGAAATATTTGTTTGAAGTGAAATCATTCTTTTCAAAATTCTTGTTGATTTGGCTTCGTAACACTTGCCTTCTGTTTATTAAAGGTGTCTTATCAGGGAAATAAGGGAAGTAGTAGATAGGTCGGGGAAGCTTGGCAGACTTCATCGTTACTATGTCAATGGGCACCGATGTTTCTGATATGTTGATTTGTAGAACTGTAAAAAAGATTGGTTACTAGAGTAAGCACGACGACCAATCAAGTTATAAAGACCAGTTTATGCGTATCTTATTGTACGGGATATCTATTCAAAGCGAGGCCATGTTATACAGGAAATGTATAACGACGTATCGCCGTGTAAACCCCTCCAGCCGTTTTCGCAACTGCGGTTCGCAACCAGTTGCGAATTAGGAATTTTTACTCTTTGTTCGCAACCAGTTGCTAATCAAAAAAACTTATTCCTTATCCGCAACTACGTATCCCGATGATTAAGTTTCGTGACCGTTACGATAAAAGAATTTGTTTTTCTTCTTCGCAACTATCGTTGTCTGTTTGTTGACACTCTATTTTGTTAATTTGTATAATAACTTTTCAAAAGGTTCCGGCTACTACAATAGTATCCAAAGGCAATTACTAAAAAAAAGGGAACTTGACAATGAACTCATCGTGACGTTCTCAAGTCGTAAGTAATTACACAACAATAATTTTATTTGCTGTATTTCAAAGTCTATTTTAATACTGCAAATTATAAGGATGTCTTCCAACGAGTTTCGCACAACATCCAACATGGAAATAGGTATATCTACGAAGCGAGGGGGCTCGAAAATGCTGTACGAGGGCCATCGTAAGAAAACACTAAGGGTAATTCATTTTGGAAATGCTGCAATGAGAAAGTGTGCAATGCGAAAGTGTGTAAAGGAAATATTTAACGTTAATATGCGGAATGAAGCAATAAAACTCAAGGCACACGACACGAGCTGTAAACCTAACACCGCTAAAAATTTGATACTTAAAGAATTTGATAATCTGAAACGGTCCAGTAGCTGTAATTTTCAATCAATCCAACAAGAGTACGATAAAACAATAAAACGATTAAATTACTTCGGCGTCCAACATCTCAAAGAGCCCATACCAAAATTTCAGTGTTAAAACGGGACTATACAACGAAAGAAACAAAATTCTAGGTGCCATCAAGGTATGTTTTGAAAATCCTAGCGACGTAGTTATCCCTACAAAGTATCTTAACTTTTTACTTGCTGACTATGTGGATGATAATCAAAGTATTTCATTATTTTGCTCAACTGAAAATAGAGAAATAATAAGTAATTACCGTCACTTTTTTGCTGATGGCACTTTTAAAAGGGGTCAGAGCCCATTCGTCCCCTGAAATTCGTCCCCCAGCATAAAAGTTGTGGATTCGGCCCCTATATAGGTGCCCATTGGTCTCCTGGTAGGGGACCAATTAATATTTTAACAAAAAATATTATTTTTAAGGTACCCATTCGTCCCCTCTAATATATATACAATATAATTAAAGATTCGGCACCTATTCAGGTGCCTATTGGTCCCCAGAGATAAAATAAGCTATATTTTACATAAGAAACGGTTAACATAGTACACTTGTGAACAGTTTATTAACGGAATTAATTTAATAAATCATAACAGATCATTGAAAAAAGAGCTATGATCAATGATAATCCGTTATGATAATAATATAACCTGACGATAGGCTTACGATGTAATATTGTCTCTCGTCTCACGAATGGCTTTTTAAAAAAACGGGTTACAAAATATATAAGGTGTTTTGTTTGTATGTTATGGCAGCCTAGGTGACATATTGGTTCTTGAAAGTGACTGCGAATACGAGACTGTTCAATGTGTCTTTGGTCTTTTATTAAATGAAGTTCGCCTAACGAAATAAACAATACTGTTAATATAATAATAATATTATTTTTAACATAATTGAATCGAATTATCTCATTTGAATCCTGGAATATGATTAGTATTATTATTGATGGTAATTCACAGAATTATAGAATTTATACTTCACTATTTATTGTGATTTAAGTTATTTTTTGTTATTGTAGTTATAGTTTGTTAGATTTAAGTTATTATGATTTTGCATGTAGTTGGTAAATATACAAAAAATACGGTGATTATAGCCAATTTTTATGTAGGTGCTTCTAGTTATAATTTATTAGATGTAAGTTATTACGATTTTGCATGTAGTTGGTTAATATACAAAAAAAAATGTATTGATTTATATAGTCTTCAATAATTACTGTGATTTTAGTATTTTTTTTTGTACTGTTATATTTTTTTAGATTTAAGTTATTATGATTTTGCATGTATGTAGTTGGTAACTATACAAAAAAATAAAAAATGATTATTTACTGTTGATATGTGTTCTGACTGACTATATATGTGTTGTGACTATTTTTTTGCATATTTTATATTTAATGTTGATTTATGTGATGGTCAATCAAGGCTGATTTTTGTAAAAGAGTTGTATTTTGTTAGTTTCTAGGACATTGTGATTTTGCATGTGTATTTGTAGTAAAAATGTTGGTTTTACATAGTTGATAAAGACTGATTTTACTTTTTATATTACTTTTATACAAAGTTATTGTGATATTGCATTATTTTGTAGATCTCTTTGACTGTACAAAGTACTAACAATTAATTGTTATTTTTGTTATATTGGTATTGATATTTGGTTATTTGTTTGTACATTGGATGTAAATTAATCTAAAATTCAGTTATTACTGGGATTTAAATAGTTACACAGTTTTATTTTACCGCATAAATATATTATAGTTATCATATATTTTGCTAAATATTTACAATTGTACAAGAAACCAAAAGTTGATTAATTATTTTGAAGACTGACTTAATGCCTAGAGCCTAGAGGCATTTTATTAAACTTAATCTTATTTGAAATAAACATGATATCTACCGAATTACTATATTTTTTATTTTACCCTTTTCTGCGCGACTGTACCAGGACTACCAATCTGCAGTATACACATATACATGTACTTATATTAGAAGAATGAATAAAAATAAATATTCTTCAGGGGACGAATGGGCCCCTCAAAAGTTCCAGGGGACGAGTGGGCACAGGGTGCGAATCTTAGGGGACGAATGGGCTCTGACCCTTTAAAATCTGTCCAAAGGTGTTCCAACCACGCATTGTTCTACACAATACACGCATTGGATTGTAGCCACATTGACCGGTCCCGTGCGACTCGCATCCATCCAGCGGATCCCCACAACCTTCACCAGGTCATCGGTCCACCTAGTGGGAGGTCTTCCAACGCAACGTCTTCCGGTTAGCAGTCGCTACTCCAGAACTTTTCGGCCCCATCGGCCATCCGTTCTGCGAGCAACGTGCCCTGTCCACTGCCACTTAAGTTTGGCAATTCTTCGGGCTACGTCGGTAACTTTGGTTCTCTTGCGGATATTTTCATTTCTGATTCGATCACGCAAGGAATGATTACTGGCAACACACACTGTTCATAGACTTTCGTCTAGTTTTTTATTCATTATCTTAGCTACTGGTTGCGAATCAAGAAACGCTTATCTCCCATCGCAACTATGTACGTTCGCGAAGTTCATATTCTTTGTTCGCAAACAAGTTGCGGTTAAGGAAGAAGTTTTCTTAATTCGCACCTGGTTGCGAACAAAGGGTAAAAAATCCTAATTCGCAACTGGTTGCGAATCGCAGTTAAGAAAACGGCCAGAGGGGTGTAAAAAACATGGCTGAATAAGAGCTAAAATTGTTTTTTCAAAGGAATCGTTACCAGTTATTTCTCCGGTATTGTGGGTGCGTTTACAAACATTTAAACATTTTCGTATCTCTGTTGACAGCTCGGAATGATAGTACAGTGCGACATAAAAGAGTAGAAATTAAATATTTGGGAACTAAAAATTTTCATTTTCTAGCAACATCTAAAATGAGTACTTGAGCTGTCAATTCTTCTCGATCGGTTTCGTTTTTCAATAGAATTTTGGTTTTTGGGTGTTCTTTCTGAGTGTGGACAGGAAAACAGCGACATATCATGAATAAGGTAATTCGTGGAGGTGCCCGTGAAATAATTTATAAAGTTTTCATACGGTGTTTGGCCGAATTACAAGCTGGGAAGCTGCTATCCTACTTCGAAGATGTTTGCCGTCGTTCTGCAGAACGAGAGAGTAACTATTGAATGTTGCAGTAAACGTTAATTACAAACGATTAATACATTAAGGGAACAACATTTTCGATCTAAATAGTATTTACAAATTAGTTGTCTACGATTTTTAAGGCTAAGATAAACAAATACCGTTGTAGTTATAGCGCGACTTAACAACATTGATAGTAAGGCAAAAACATTAAAGTAAGAACATATTTGCGCGGGACTTTTTCGTCGGACTGACAGCAGTTATATTATGAAGTTAAAGCACTAATTTAAAGTTGTATCTCTATGCTTATGTTAATACCATGCTTTGTTATTTTAGGTGTTTCTGTAAGCACATTGCGCAGAATCGTGCAAAACGGCGGGAAGTTCTCGACTCCAGCTATACACAGAAAGGGTCGTCCCTCAGTCCCTAATAAAATATTTGAGTGAAATTGTAGTTTTATTACTATTACGTACCAAATCTATTTATTATCTACGAGGAACTTATTGAAAGCAATGAATTAATAAACATACTTATTTAAAATAATTATTTTTTCATTATTTATCGTTACGATTTGATAACTGGCATGATTTTGCAACAACTTCCAGATTCTGGCCTGACCTTCCTGTTGTCAATCTACAATGCTATGTCAAGACTTTGCTTCTTTCCCCCTCAATGGAAAGCAGCCAAGATCCTAATGGTTCCTAAACCAGGGAAACCACTTGAAGACCCGAAGTCATACCGACCAATAAGTCTGCTCCCAATAGCGCCTAAAGTTTATGAATCGCTCCTTTTATCGCGATTAATGCCTATAATTAAAGAAAAGCATTTAATACCCGACCACCAATTTGGGTTCCAACAAAGACATGGCAGAATAGACCAAGTTCACAGGCTTGTCAGTAAAATTCACAACACTTTTGAAGATAAGGAATATTGTGCTGCCGCATTCCTTGACATTTCTCAAGCTTTTGATAGAGTTTGGCATGAAGGTCTCCTCTATAAAATCAGAAACAGCTTCCCAAGCAACATTTTCCTCATTTTTATGTCGTACTTGAGAGATAGATACTTCTTCGTGCAGAGTGGAGACGCATTATCAAAGCTATACCCTATCGCTGCTGGGGTACCTCAGGGCAGTGTGCTTGGACCGATTTTGTACTTGTTTCATACTGCGAACCTCCCAATATCAAATTTGGTGACAACAGGAACTTTCGCGGATGATACAGCTGTGTTGGCATCCCATACTGACCATAAAGTAGCATCAGCTATGCTGCAGACCTGTTTGGATGACATATCCCTTTGGCTCAAAAAGTGGAGGATAAAAGCAAACGAGACCAAGTCAGTAAATGTCACATTTTCTAGGAGAAAGGAAACATGCCCACCAGTACAGTTAAATAGTATACAAGTGCCTCAAGCTGAACATGTTAAATACCTTGGTTTATACCTTGACAGACACCTCACTTGGAAAAAACACATCTTTACGAAACGGAAGCAACTTGGGCTGACACTAAGAAAGTTTTACTGGTTGATTGGCCGGAATTCACAATTAAACCTGGAAAATAAAATCCTTTTATACAAAGCCATAATCAAACCTATTTGGACCTATGGCATCCAGCTATGGGGAATAGCATCACACTCTAACATAGAGATCATACAGCGCTTTCAAAACAAGCTTCTAAGAACAATCACAAAGTCCCATAGTTTTGTTCCAAATGAAGCCCTACACCATGATCTGAAGATACTTCCAGTCAAAAAAGAAATAAAAAGCTACATCAATTCATACAAAGAAAGAATAACTCGTCACCCAAACATCTTGGCAAACCATCTCATGGATAAAAAAGGAATCCGCAGACTAAAACACTAAATTCCACAAGATTTTATCGGACAATATTAGCATTATGCTTTTGAGTAAGAGGTTGTGTCATAGGACGCATACCAAGCAAGCCATCTAACACGCCATAGAAATTACTTATCGTCCTAATGAATAGTGACAGATTGTAAAAGAAAAGAGACAAAAAAAAATATTTATAGCTATTAGACCAAGAATACTATTCAAGTATCAAGATCAGCTAGGTCGTACTAACTGGGGTTGCCACCTGAGCGATCGTAGCGCCCTCATTTATTTTCTACTCTTTTATATGTCGCACTGTAACTGGGCTCAGTGTCCATCAAATAACTGTCAAAAGGTTTGTTTCGTATCAATATGACCAGTCGCAATCAAATATGACGTCATTGGTGCCCATCATGGCTGATAGTCACCGTAACTCATTTTGACAGATGCTTTCGTATCGATTCTTCTATTATTGCGATTATGTAAGCACAGTGGACATCAAATTGATGACAACTGAGTTTAAAGTGGCTTTCGTGAAAGACATTACACCGTACCCAGGCTGTTAGTCAACGTAAACTGATATCCTGTGTGTAATACGTAATACCAATATTTTGACATTCTCGGTTGTCATCAAAGTTCGGTGTACAACCGAAGCTTGATAGTCACTGTAGGGCTATTACGTATCTTTTTGATCTCCAGTGACTTGCTGGTTTTCTCACGATGTTTTCTTTCACCATTTTGAGAGCAGTGGTGTTAAAATAAATTTCACAAAGTAAGCCTGCCAGGGCTTGACCTCATCACTAACGACTCTTCGTAAGGATCGGGGCCGTTACCACTTCAACAATATAAATTAGCTGCTAATTGCCTTTGCTTGTATATACGTAAAAAAAAACATAATAAAAAAACAACGTACTCAAAAGTAATAAAATATTCCCAACACTAACAAACATTTTAAATCAAATTTTAGTGCAGTATCGATTGAACGGCGTGAATGTTACAAAATATTCCATTAATGAAGATTTTTACGATATTTTCTATAACATATAAAATGTTTCATGTATTCTGTACGTTATACATGTGTGGTTATACTCTAGAGCAGGGGTTCTTAAACTTTTTTATTTGGCGGCGCACTTACAGGTTTAATATTTGGTTTCGACGAAAAACTGGCTTCAAATAAACATCAGTTGAAAGGGGAATGAGAAATTTTAGAGGTTTTAAAGTTAAAGGTTGAATGAAAGGCGCGATGAATTTATTACGTAAGGCTATTTTTGCTAGTTTATACACATACAAAGTGACAATATAAGTTTATAAAAACTGTGTTTTAAACTGCACTATCGAGCTCAAAAAATATACTGTTTTAATGATTTCTAAAAAGAACATAATTAATAGATAACAATAAAATCTTCTTCATTAATTTACAAAATATTATTTTTATTTTTTAATTGGAAATTCTAGCCGTTTTCACGCTAATTCAATCAAAAACTAAACAGTAAATCACACAGCCAAAAATCCAAGCGTAGATGGCTCCGGCGAACTATATCAAGGTTATTAAACAACCAGCTTCACAACTGTAACTACTGGTTATCGTTTAGTGTTAGCACTGGTTGCTTTAGCCACCATGACCTTCGGTGAACAATCTTCTTGGTATACCTAATTCAAACAACCGCTGCATCACACTCTAGAATCTAGCCACGAGAGAGCTTTTCTTTCTGAGAATAATTTCGTTAAACACAGTCAACATTCTCCGTCCCTCTCGGAAATTCTAGCCCCATCATTAACAGCTGTAGTGGCTTCAAAAATAAAAAATACCTTGTCAAATTACTGTCAGTCCACTTTATTTAAATGTTATCTTGGAGTACGTAATTGTAGTCAGTACCTATTGGTTAATTGAGTACTTATATAAAGAAAATCTTTAACTAAAATTATAGAATCTTAGACTGCTTCGTTGGTCTAGTGGTCGCAAACGCAACCACGTAAAGCTGATATGAAAGAAAGCCTTATGTGACAGCCTGATGTGTTAGCCTGATGTGATAGCTTAATGTGATAGCCTGATGTGATAATCTGATGTGATAGCCTGATGTAACAGCCTGATGCGATAGCCTGATGCTAAATTGGTTAATTTTAATATAGTTTTTAATTTGGAATGTTTTGAATTTTGAATTTTGCATTGATTTTTAATTAATAAATTTATAATTTTTTTATTTTTATTAATTTGATATTTTAATTGATTTTTTTTTAATATTGTTTTTAATTTGGAATGTTTTGAATTTTGAATTTTGCATTGTTTTTTTTTTATTAATTTTTTTCTGACCTTTCAGGATACAGTATCATACTAGTCTGGAGGTCAGAGTCTCACCTGAAAAATGCACTTGTAAAGTTCATAATAAAGATTTGTCTATTGTCTATTTTGTTTTGAATTTGCTTGAATTGTAATTTTGATTTTAATTGTGATTTCGGTTCAATTCTAATTTTGATTATGATTTTAACTGTAATTTAGATTTGGATCTTAAATGTGATCTTAATTTTATTTCGAATTTAATTTTGTTTTTGTTTTTTGGACATAGATATTAATTTTGATTTTATTTTGCTTTGATTGTAATTGTAATTTTGATTATGATTCTAATTATGGTTTAGGTTTTATAATAATAATAATATAATAAATAATATAAAATCGTTTATTTATAAAAAGGGGCACATTTACAATTAAGTATCTTAACAAATAAAATAGAGCACTGTTGCTTATTGCCTGAACTAGGTGGAACCTGTGTTTCAGGCTAGGAGGTGCATAAATATCTACTTAAAATAAATAAATTAACAATGAAAGAAAAGGAAATTACTAAAATTACAACTATAAACAAACAGTGTGTCAGCAGTTTACTTGCAGACAACAAGTAAATCTTCTGTCTGTGCATAGGTGATGGGTTGTAAAAAAGTTATAATAGACTTTTTACAGCTAAAATAGTTTAACTTATAAATACTTAGTTTTCTATTTAATCTATTGTACAGAAAAGGGCCTAAAAATTTAAAAAATCTTTCCACAAAGACATGTTTGGAGGTTGTATTAGAAATGCATACTATATCATTCCGTCTCTTGTTAGTATTGTCAGCATTGTACGTGAGCATGGTGTGCTGTTTTAATACTAAGTGCATAATGAATAGCTGGCGCACAGTCAGCACGTTGCAGGATTTATACAGCTGATCTGTGGGAAAGTAAAAGGGATGGAAGTTTGCTACCTTTAAAATTGCTCTTTGAGCTCTTTCAAGGGGAAGCAGGATAGTTTTTGCTGCGCCACCCCATGAAATGATACAGTAGTGAATTATGGATTGACATAGGGCGAAATAAACTTGTGTGATTAATTTAGAATCTGCAAAAGTTCGTATTTTTTTAAAAACATATATTAATTTGCGCACTCTTTTAACTAGACTTTCAATATGGTACCTAAAAGAGAGTGTGTCGTCTATTATAACCCCTAAGTATTTCATATTATTGGTTTTGAGGATAGAAGGACAATTGCACATGTTGATTGACCGATTATCACATTGATGGGCATATACATGGAAGTTAGCAGTGTTAAGTTGAGGCTTGCGCATGGAGAAGTGAATGTATTTTGTCTTGTCAGCGTTTAGTGTTAGTAAATTGCTTTGAAGCCAATTAGTCACAGTATTAAAGCCAAGTTGAGCGTTTTGAAACAGTTCGCTACTGTTTCCAGCAGAAAATATTAGCGCCGTGTCGTCAGCATATGATATGATTTTGCCATGCTCGATATTTAGGTTACACAAGTCGTTAATATAAACCAGGAAAAGGGTAGGGCCCAATATACTTCCCTGGGGAACACCAAATCCAGTATTTTTCTGCTCATCGCTCGTAAAATTGTCAATCCTAACACATTGGTATCGGTCGTTTAAGTAGTCAGCCAGCAATGTCAGCGGCGTGCCCCTTATTCCTATGGCCTCTAATTTTCTTAGAAGCACAGAAACGGAGACAGTGTCAAAGGCTTTCGCTAAATCAAGGAAGACTCCCATGACCTGGTTCCCCTTGCCCAGCTCTTCTGAGACATAATTGGTAAGGCTATGCACCGCATCGGCTGTGGATAGTTTGGGTCTGAAGCCAAATTGCGCTGGTGACAAGATGTTTTTTTCCAGGAAGCTAACTAGTCTGCTGTTTATTATTTTTTCTAGTATTTTTGAAATTGAGGGGAGTAATGATATTGGCCTATAGTTATTAACCAAGTCCCTGTCTCCAGATTTATATATAGGGATAATAACAGCCTTTTTAAGACAGTTAGGAAAAATTCCTTTGGAAAGACAGATTCGAAATATATGCGTTAAGGGAGGTGCCAATAAATGCTTAAAGAGTTTAAGGATCCTGTTGCTTATATTATCCCATCCAACTGCACAGTCATCTTTAAGGCCAGATATTATTCGGGATATTTCGTTTTCGTCAGTATCCAGCATAGCAAATGACTTCAGGTTGTTGTTTTGTTTTTGGAAAAAAGGTTGGGAGCAATGTTTCGGAATCTTTTCGGCCAAAGTTTTCCCAACATTAACAAAAAAGTTATTTACTTTGTTAGCTGATAAGAGGGGTGAAGGATTAGTAAGCAGTAACCTCGAATTTGATTCACGTTGTTTAGTCATGTAGGTAACGTTTTTAATATGTTTCCAAATTTGCTTGGTATTGTTGCCTGCTTTATTTAATTCATTTTTATCGTAATTATTTTTAAGCTTCTTTAGGAGATTGTTGCAGAAATTCCTGTATCTTTTATAGGTGTTTAGAATTATTAAATTATCAGGGAATTTCTTAGTTTTCTGATGAAGTTTATCTCTGTGCCTTATGCATCGAATTAGTCCAGGAGTAATCCAAGGTTTAATATTATGAAATCGATTATTTGTTGTCACAACTGTCGTATTACGCAAAATTGCTTGTTGGACATGTTTTATTAAGTACGATAAAGCTGAATTAGCGTCAGCAGTATTGTAAACTAAGCTATAATCAATGCTGCGTAAATCATATTCGAGTTTTGTTATGTTTAATTTAGATTTTGTCTGGGGGTGATTTTGCTTAGGCAGCGTTAAATTTACGGCTAATAAGACAGAATGGTGGTTGGTTATTGTTGAGTTAGTAACAAGCGTAATAAATGAATAAGTGGTTTTGATCATCATATGGTCGAGGCAAGAACCGCTCTGATGAGTAGGCAATGTGTGAGCAGGCAGAAAACCATGGTATGAGCAGATGTTAAGGTAATCTTGTATCCCTGCGTCGCAGTTTTCGGAGCCAATGTTAATGTTAATATCACCTGTTAGTATTACATTGTTAAATGGGCTAAGTGATTGAAAGATCTGGTTAAGGCAACTGTGGAAAGAGGTTAGGTTTCTTGCGGAAGGGGATCTATACAAAGCAATTATCGCTGTAGTTGTACCAATTTTGATGATAAGGCAGTTACTAATACAATCTTGTAGATCAGGTTCTTCGACTTTGACCTTTAATGATTCCTTTGCAAAGACAACGACACCATCATTTTGATTGTGGTTAATTTTAGTGTACAATAAGTTGTACCCTGGTATTGCCGGGAGGTTATCGTGGCGCTTTGAGAGCCAGCATTCTGTTAGAACCATAATATCACAATTAAAGTTAAGTCTATGAAGAAAAATGTTAAAGCTATCTATGTTCTTATGAATACTTCGTATGTTTTGGGTTAGTATGGTTAGTGACTTTTGATACTGGGAAAGATATTGATTGCAGTCCTCAACCTCACATGACTTTGACTCGGTCAAAAATGAGTTATCTATGTCGGTAATTAAATTAATATCCATTCTACTTAAAAATAACAACAATAAATTACGACTAAGATTTAAACAAATATGTGGCTCTCTTAGGCGCCGTCATAGTCAATAGAGTTAATGTACCTGTATTCGGCTGCAAGTTTAGCTGAACAAACTGCGTCTCCCGTCTTGTGGTTGGCTTGTTTTTTAAAGCGCATGCATGTAGCACATTTTGGATCATCAGCTTTTTTTGCGCAGTCTTGGCTAGAGTGTCCTTCTTCACCACAATGGCCACAAGTCGGGACAGCGACCTTGCATGTCTTGAATGCATGACCGTACTGCTGGCACTTGTAACATCTCGTTACTAGAGTAAAGTCTCGTACCGGGCAGGACGTCCAATTTATAAATAATCTCTCCTGCGTGATGAGGGCCTTGCGAATGACGGCTGAAACTTCTATTATATAATTACAGCTCTCAGCATCTTTCCTTCCAGATTTGTGGCTAAGTTTAATTGAGGTCATAAATGTATCTAGAGTCATAGGCAGTTTGTCCGTTATGTTTTGGTCGTAAATGCATTTATAAACCTCATTTTCGGCCATTGATGCGGGAACTCCAAGTACAATAATGCGAGGTTTGCGCTTCCGAGGTTCGTCGACGGTAAGGCCTGACGAAGCGATTTGGACTTTCTGTTTGAGCTTATCTAGGTCATCCTTGGTCTCAGTGCTAACGATAAGGCCTCCTTTTCCTATTTTACGTACGCCTCGTACTTTCAGCTTCATTTCACCAGGGCATATGATTTTTTGTACCATGTTCTTGGTTTCATCACTGGTCTTGGTGTTGTCGCATGGAAAAATCGCCACGGAGCTAAGATTGTTAGGGCGAATAAAACTGCTAGATCCCTTCTTCACCATATCGGCAAAAGATGTAGGGGCTGCAGCCTGCCTCGTACAGGACTCCTGAATCGTACGGTTCATCTCTGCTAGACAGTCTGCTAGGTCTCGAGCTTCGGTCATAGTTTTCAAGGCAGTATGTGTTTGTAGGGCTCTTGATTTCAGCGACTGGTATTGAACAGCCAATTGTGAGACACCATGCCCAACTTTTCGGCAGAGATTGCCAATTCTTTGCTTCTGTTCAGAATTTAGTTTTCCCTCAGAAGCAATACAAAACACCTCATTCAAGTGGTTTTCAATGGTCCCCAACCAGTTCTGAATCTCCGCAGTACTGATTGGTTCAACGGCTTCCTCTTGGTGCTGCTTTTGTTGTTGAGGAGGTCTCGGTGTTGGAGTTGACGGAGGGCTGCGTGGTGTCATCCCACTCCGATTAAAGGGGCTGCTAGCCATTTTTCAGATTATAACAACTATTTATAATCCAGTCAGTCCATTATTCTGAGTTGAAAAACCGCTTCCTACGTTGTTTTGTTATATCAAGCACTTAAACTGGGTCAAAATTTAATGCAAGCGTTAATTTATTTATTTTAATACTGCATTGATGTGCACGTCTGTATGCGATGAGTGCCGATCAATCAATTTTGAATTGATTGTGATTTTAATTGTATTTTTTTTTTTGTTTTGTCGTGTCTCTGTTCTGTTCTATTGAATTTTACTTTTACTGTTAATATTAGTTTTATATTCTTACACATAATGTTAATTTAAACTTGTTAGTTTATTTATTTTATTTTAGTTAATTAGACACTAATTTTATTGTACAGTGTACAGTGCTTGTGGCACATTTAATATGTTTTTGGGGCATACGGTTGTAAGGTCCTTATGTCTCTTACCACCAGCTGCCAGCGTAGATTGCCATGAGACTAACGGGTTCTGTTCGCATGAGGTGTTGATTGAAATAAAAGAGATGCTTCCGTCTTCTCAGCGATTTAATATATTGGTGCACACTTCAATGAGTACAGGATCATAGCACTTGTCAAGCTTCCTTACAATGTTAGGTTATAAGTATAACACTTACTTCAGGTAGAACATACTACCATCTATCCAGGTCGAACCGTGGATATGTAGCGGAGACAGCATTCGCAGCCTGTGTGACTTGTAGAATATTACACGTGGCTTGGAACCAGAGCTGGTCCTATCTTATTCCATATCAAAGTGCTAAGCGTTGAGAAGAC
Organism: Xestia xanthographa; assembly: GCA_905147715.2. Classification (NCBI taxonomy): domain Eukaryota; kingdom Metazoa; phylum Arthropoda; class Insecta; order Lepidoptera; family Noctuidae; genus Xestia; species Xestia xanthographa. The sequence goes on along the minus strand of LR990660.1, from coordinate 4,107,451 downwards.
GTTTTCTTATTTAATTAATAATTAAAATAATGGATGGAACCCTGAGAACAATGTCAGAAAGAAATCCATGAGCACTTTCAATACACTAATGTGATGCTATGTAATTGCAACAAAACAGGTAATAATTCTTGATACATACGCATTTATGCGGTTCCTTTAATACTTTTTCATCTTAGCCGACGTGCCACGCCTCGTCCGCGTCATTAGATGTTTAATTAATTATTTTTTATTGTCTTTTTACAATTAGCGTCTTAATCGCGTGTCCAGATTCCAAGAAAAAAACGAAGGCAAAAATTCCACGTCATCCGATTAAAAACGCTCTGACACAGCTCCTAGGCCTTTACGCCTTTGCCTTTTAGACCATGTGTTATTTATAATTAAACCCAATTCAACTGAAATCTTTCACAATTAATTATTTGAATTTTATCTATGTACTTATTATATTTTATTTAGAATTTAAAGTATCGAGAAAATAAATATGCTACTCCCTAACGCCATCTCCCATCACTACTGCACAATTAACTGTAACTATTCACTCTTAGTTCGCGATTTTGTCAATAGAGGGCGCTACCCGTCTTAAATAATCAATAACTACTTTTATAATTGTTACAATACATCTTTCCCCAGTTAAAAAAATTTTTTGCTGAGAAAAAAAAATTTTTTTTTTTTTTTTTTTCATCATGTGTATTGAAAGCTCGAAATCATCCTATTGAAAACTGAGACAGTCTGAAACCAAATGCCTTAGACTTACAGACTAAATTGCTAAATGCTAATGGCTAGTAGCACAATTCCGAAACAAAACCTATTTGGCAAATTCGTACATTGATTGCTCCTGCCTTAAACTATCTACTACACTAATATAATAATAAGCGTCTGTCTGCCTATCTATCTATAGCACGTAGCTACTCTCTGCAGACATCAACTAATTAACTAATTTTTATTAACTAGCATGCCTTAGTCTAATTAATTTCCTAATTAAGTTAAGTTTTAAGTTAAATAAACACTATCCTTGAAACCTAGATAAGTGTTATCTACAAAGTATTAAGCTAAAGTATAGGCAAATACTTATTTAAGTTTTTAAATTTATTAAGTAAACCCTATCTCCAATTGATGTAGATAGGTGTTTTATTAAGTACTAGCTTCTGCCCGCGACTTCGTACGCGGATCCTGTTGCTTATGCCAGCGACAACGGGGTCGTCAAAATCGAAGATCTGAAACGTCTGATGTCGAATTTTAAGAGCCCGGGGACGGGAATACAACGGGATGCGCGAGACGATTCGAGACGTTCCAGATCTTTCATTTTTGTAAGTCAAAAGGAAATGCCCATCAGACTAAACATTTTTATAAGACAACAGGAAATGCCCATCAGACCAAACAACACTTGCGAAGACGTCATTCCTATGTGTTATGGTGTAGCTGGGCTCTTGGAGTTCCACAACAGGTGTTCAAGACCTTCGAGGTGTTCCAGATCTTCAAATTTATTCTCACAGCAGAAAATGCTCATCACGTAGAACAATTCTTGCTATGGTACCATTTTTGTATCTCTTATAGTTCAGCCGGTCTGTTGCGGTTCTGCATCAGGTGTTTGTTTCCAAGATAAAAGTCAACAGTAAATGCCCATCAGACCAAACAACACTTGCTAAGACGTCATTCCTATGTGTTATGGTGTAGCTGGGCTCTTGGAGTTCCACAACAGGTGTTCCAGATCTTCGATTTTTATAAATCAACAGAGAGTGCTCATCAGATTGAACAACTTTTGCTAAAACTTCATTCCTATATACATATCTTATAGTGTAGCTGGGCTCTTGGAGTTCCACATCAGGTTTTCCAGATCTTCAACAGAAAATGCTCATCGTGTGGAATAATTTTTGCTATGGTACCATTTTTGTATCTCTTATAGTTCAGCTGGTCTGTTGCGGTTCTGCATCAGGTGTTTGTTTCCAAGATAAAAGTCAACAGGAAATGCCCATCAGACCTAACAACTTTTGCTAAGACGTCATTCCTATATGTGTTATGGCATAGGTGGGCTCTTGGAGTTCCACAACAGGTGTTCCAGATCTTCGATTTTTATAAGTCAACAGAGAGTCCTCATCAGATTGAACAACTTTTGCTAAAACGTCATTCCTATATATATGTTAGTGTAGCTGGGCTCTTGGAGTTCCACATCAGGTGTTCCAGATCTTCAAATTTATTATCTCAGCAGAAAATGCCCATTACGTGGAACAATTTTTGCTATGGTACCATTTTTGTATCTCTTATAGTTCAGCTGGTCTGTTGTGGTTCTACATCAGGTGTTCAAGTTTCCAAGATAAATTATAGCCTATATCCTGCCCAGACTTAATACCTATACAACAACAAAAAAATCATTCAAATCCGTCCAGTAGTTCCGAAGATTAGCGTGTACAAACAAACAGACAAACAGACAAACAGACAAACAGACAAACAGACAGATTTTTTTTTTTGGATTCGTGCTCTTTTACTGTTTCTAAACCCCCCTCAATTATTATTTTTTTAATATATTCAATGTACAGACAAAGTTTTTCTACTGTTTTATTATATGTATAGATTAAGTTATAAAGTATAGGTTATTATACTCGGTCAAGTATTTAAGTAAACACTATCTTTAATTAATGTAGATATGTGTTTTATTAATCGTTAGGTGGTGACACTTTTAAGTCCCATTCGAACACTACCAAGTTTATCAATCATTGTGTTTCCTTACATACGTCTGCAAACATTCCTTATTAATAAAATTGGTATACCTATTTAATTTTGAAAAAAAAAAAAGACCTTTCACCCTACCAACATGCATCCATCCCTCTTCAAGTTAAATATTTGCACGTCTATTGCTAATTTCGTGCAAATAATGGATTAACAACAACAATGTATAAAACTAGGAGTCTTCATATTTTAAGATGTCTTTATTGTGAAATTTACCTAAATCTTTGTCCTGCATGTCTTTTAAGCTATACACTACAGGTGAGTGTTTCTTTGAAATAACACATCTTATAAAGCGCGGTGCTAGCTTTGAAGTAAAGTTTTTACTAGCATCCGACAAAGTAAATGTTCTTTTATAGACTATTTGACCTACATTAAATTCTAAAGGTCGCTTTCTTAAGTCATAGTGCTTTTTATTTTTATCGTGCACAAGTTTCAAATTTTTACTAACCTCCTGGAAAATTGATTTAAGTTCTTTTAAGTTATCACCATGAATTCTAGGGTCTACAGTTGATAGATCTGAATCAGGCTGTGGCACTTCAGAGTCTTTATGTAATTTACCATCTACAAACATCTCTCTTCCATGTACAAGAAAGTAAGGTGAGAATTTAGTTGACTCGTTAACTGAGGTGTTCAGTGCACACTGAATTTCTGGTATGTGATTGTCCCACTGCCTGTGATTTGTTTTCACATATGAGGCAATCGCATACAGAACATTTCTAATGGCTCTTTCTGCCTGATTAACCTGCGGGTGATACCTAGGATTATAGTAAATATTAGGCACATTATATTTGCACATTAAATCTCTAAATTGTTTTGAAATGAATTGCGGACCATTGTCTACATAGACAAATTTCGGTATCCCATGCACCAGAAACACTTTTTCTTCCAGAATTTTAACAATAGCATTGCCTGTTGCGTTCCGTATAGGAAACAACATAACATACTTACTAAAATAATCTGAACATACTAAGAGATTTGTGTTCCTTTTAGTGGACACAGGAAAGGGTCCTAACAAATCGCAACAAATCGCTTCAAATGGTTTTGTAACCTGTTTAGGGTTACCCATTAAACCAGGTCTCGATGAATTTACCGGCTTGTACTCTTTACAAGTTTGCCAATTATTAACGTAATTTTCGACATCTTTATACATATTTTTCCAAAAATAATGTAATGCTAATCTTTTATGAGTTTTAAATATTCCAAAGTGGGCGCCTGTGGGATCATCATGAAATTGTTTTAATAAGGGTCCCACATCATCACTGGGAATCACTTGTTTCCAAGTGTATTGTGATGTTAAATTATATTTATTTTTTGAATGTCGAAATAGTTTACCATCTTTAAGAGAATAATTTGGAAATTTATGGGGAAACTTTTCACAATTTTCTACCATTTTTAAATACCATTTATCTTGGATATTGTCAGATATGTCTAACGATTCAATTTTAATTCTTGAGAGTGCATCCGGTAAAACCATCTCTTTACCCTTCCTATGAATGATATTAAAATCAAATTGGCTTAAGCGAATACTCCACCGAGCTAACCTGCCTGTGGGATTCTTTAATTTATAAAACCATTGTAGTGATGCATGATCAGTGACTATATTACATTTTTGACCCTCAACATACATTCTAAATTGCTCTAAAGCAAACAAGACTGCTAATAATTCACGTTCTGTAGTAGTGTAATTAACCTCGTGCTTATTAAGTAATCTACTACAGAATGCAACAGGATGGTCAAAATTGTCATATGACTGTGTCAGCACGGCACCAATAGCATATGCTGAGGCATCACATTGAATTGAAAATGGTAAATTAAAATCTGGACATTTAAGAATTGGAGCTGAGACTAAATTTGATTTTAATTTATTAAAAGCCTCTTCTGCTTCCTCTGTCCACTCAAAGTTTATATTCTTACAAGTTAATTTACTAAGTGGTCTACTAATTTTAGAAAAGTCCTGTATGAATCTACGGTACCAACCAGCCATTCCCACAAATCTTTTAACTTCTTTGGGTGAGGTGGGTGTGGGGTAATTGAGTATAACTTCCACCTTAGAGGGATCGGTACGAAGACCCTGCTTATCAACCATGTAGCCAAGATATTTAAGTTCCCTTCTACAGAATTGAGATTTACTCATATTAATTGTTAAGTTTGCTTCTGCTAAACGTTGACATACTTTTTCCAATAACTTAACATGTGTATCAAATTCACTGGAAATGCATATTATATCGTCCTGAAAAACAAATACTTTATTATCAAATTCAGGACCAAACAATTTATCCATAAGTCGTTGCATAGTGGCAGATGCTCCTACAAGACCAAACGACATAGTTGTATAGTGGAAGAGACCACGTCTAGGGACTGTAAATGCAGTTTTTTCAGCACACTCCACACTATCATATTCAATTTGCCAATAAGCAGCACTCAGGTCAATTGAAGTTAAATATCTTGCATCTCTCAGGCTATCAAGTATTTGATGGATGTATGGCAAAGGATATGCATCAGCCTTAGAAACGGCATTAAGTTTTCGACAGTCTAAACAAAGCCTTAGTTTACCATTAGGTTTGGTTACCATGACAACTGGGGAATTCCAAGGTGAGTTAGAAGGCACTACAACTCCAAGTTGCAGCATTCTATCAAGTTCCTGTTCCAATGTTAATTGTTTGGCAGGTGACAAAGGATCTTTGCTTAATTGGAAAGGATCTTTGCTTAATTGGTGGGCTATTACCTGTGTCTATTTTATGAGTAATTAATTTTGTCCTACCTAAACCTACTTTTTCAGTATTAATCTTATCAAATTTATCAATGACCTTCTGTAGAATTAATTGTTGTTCAGAAGTCAATGAATCAAAACTTTCTAAACCTTGGTCCAAGCTAATTGAATTAATATAATTGTCAGGTATACTAAAAATCTTATTATTATTTATTGTGCTGTCTAAAGTTATCAAAAATACTTTGTAAAAATCCATACCTAAAATGATTGGAGTAATTATGTTGGGAACTATGTAGAATTTTATAACTTTAATTTTATTTAAATAATTAGTGGGTAACTGCATAAAACCTAAACATTGAATTCTTGAACCATCTGCAGCCCTTACATTATGACCTTTTGGTAATTTAACTAATTTAAATCCATATTTCATAAATAATTTATGTGAATTATCCCCCAATATTGAGCAAACCGCTCCAGTGTCTAGCAAACCATAAACTTCTAAATCTAAAACTTTTACCAATAAATGTGGTCGAATGTCATTTGTGTCTTAGCTTCAAAGTGAGCCACATCAATTTGTGATGGGAAAGATGTTAAATTAATCACTAAGTTTTTGTGACTCACGTTAATTAGTTTTTTGAGCACTTTGGGCAATTAATTCTTTTAAAGCCTTTTTCACCACATTTAAAACAGACCAACTCCTTTGAAGTTTTACACTTGCTTGTGAAATGATTTGTGCTGTTACACCTAAAACATTTTTTTCCCTTTGCTTCTGAAGTAGAAGGAGCGTCAACGACAGCAACTGGTTCTCCAGACCTATCTGACCTTGGTTTATGATCAGTTTTCTTCGTAGGCTGAAAATCCTGACTAAGTTTCGCTTTTGAAAGGTTAGGTTCCACAAATTGTTCTGACCTAGCACGAGCAAGCTCTAATTTCTTACCATACAAAAGTAGATCTTTAATGGAATTAATATCTAGTAAAGCCATTTCCTTCATATATTCAGGTCTTATGTTGTGCATTAGGATTTCTAATTGTTCTTCGTTAGAGAGAGGTCTAGACAATCTATTAAACATACCCTGCATAATTGACAAATATATTATTATTGTCTCTTGCTTCGCCTGCGTACGGGAGCGTATTTCCTGAGTCAACCTATAATCAAGGTCAGGAATGTCGAAATCTTCCCTTAAACGAGCAAGTACATGTTTATATGACGTAAAGGTTTGTTTGTATGACCTAAACCAATGTAATGCAGACTTATCTAAAAGATCTGTAAAAGCAATCAATGCACGATCTGCAGATATACCTCGAGCCTGTCTCAACTCTTCTAAACGTTCAATGAAACTCCTAACACATGTAGTACCATCATACTTTAAATTTAAAGAACACAGATTAATTGGTCTATCTTTAACAACTACTAATTGTGTTTTTTCTGCGGATTCATTTTCAGAGGAGGGATCATGAGTAGACTGCATCTCCTCTTCATCATAGCCATCCTCTAAAGATGTTATCAACGTTACCAATTTATTTTTAAGTTCAATTAATTCCGGTGATTTATCTTTCACGCGTGAAATTCTCATCAAGTAATATTGCGAACGAGCTAATATTCGCTTAAGAGTGGAGCTATCTCCCTCGGTTAAATCCCTATGTAATAGGCACAGCTCTTCGATAGGTTCCAAGCATAAGCGTACCTCTTCTGCACTTACTGGCGTTGCATAATCCTCTGGTTTAATGCTGCCTCTCCTAAACAATCCACACAGACTGCGATACTGCCTGCGAAGCACATCCCTGGTCGCCTTTACATCTGTGGATATATTAAAATATTTAAGCTCATGTAATAATTCTTCTTTACGAAGATAGTCAATCCAGATTGTCTTATCCATATTGAATTTAAAATATTTAAAGTCTTTGTTAAGTATTTTGAATCCTATTCTTAAGTTAAGTGAATGTAAATAGTAATTTTACATTAATCAAGGTGAATTAAATTTAGAGTTGATCCATTCAAGTAGTTGCACAAGTTTACAATGTTAACATGACATGTGGGATAACCTTACTTTTTAACACACAGTGTTGATGTTTCAAAGTTATATGACTTTATAATTGATCAAGAGGAGTCTATAAATTTAAGCTTTACTACATCACTAATGTGGAAAGATTTACCTTTTAATAAAAATGTTAACATGTGCTATCAACTAATTTTGAAAACTCAAATTCAGAAAAATGTACTAAGTTAAATGACTCTAATTACTAATCACTAAGTTAAATCAAATTAAGTTAGATCAAGCTCTTAATCTTGAAGTGAAGATTCCAATCTGACCTCATGCCCCACGTTGGGCGCCATTTGTAAGGTCCTTATGTCTCTTACCACCAGCTGCCAGCGTAGATTGCCATGAGACTAACGGGTTCTGTTCGCATGAGGTGTTGATTGAAATAAAAGAGATGCTTCCGTCTTCTCAGCGATTTAATATATTGGTGCACACTTCAATGAGTACAGGATCATAGCACTTGTCAAGCTTCCTTACAATGTTAGGTTATAAGTATAACACTTACTTCAGGTAGAACATACTACCATCTATCCAGGTCGAACCGTGGATATGTAGCGGAGACAGCATTCGCAGCCTGTGTGACTTGTAGAATATTACACGTGGCTTGGAACCAGAGCTGGTCCTATCTTATTCCATATCAAAGTGCTAAGCGTTGAGAAGACGTTTTCTTATTTAATTAATAATTAAAATAATGGATGGAACCCTGAGAACAATGTCAGAAAGAAATCCATGAGCACTTTCAATACACTAATGTGATGCTATGTAATTGCAACAAAACAGGTAATAATTCTTGATACATACGCATTTATGCGGTTCCTTTAATACTTTTTCATCTAAGCCGACGTGCCACGCCTCGTCCGCGTCATTAGATGTTTAATTAATTATTTTTTATTGTCTTTTTACAATTAGCGTCTTAATCGCGTGTCCAGATTCCAAGAAAAAAATGAAGGCAAAAATTCCACGTCATCCGATTAAAAACGCTCTGACACAGCTCCTAGGCCTTTACGCCTTTGCCTTTTAGACCATGTGTTATTTATAATTAAACCCAATTCAACTGAAATCTTTCACAATTAATTATTTGAATTTTATCTATGTACTTATTATATTTTATTTAGAATTTAAAGTATCGAGAAAACAAATATGCTACTCCCTAACGCCATCTCCCATCACTACTGCACAATTAACTGGAACTATTCACTCTTAGTTCGCGATTTTGTCAATAGAGGGCGCTACCCGTCTTAAATAATCAATAACTACTTTTATAATTGTTACACGGTGCTAACTTGTAAGAAATTGTTACACTAACCTCAGATAATGGTATATAATTACTCGAAATATTTACAGTGTAAACAATTGTTGGTTGGCCAAAGGAAAATAAAATAAAAATAAATATCTGCTTCTTCTTTTCCTCTGCTTGAATCGATGATTCATATTTTGTCCGACCAGTACATGCAACCTGGATAACTCTGTAGTTCGCTTTATCCTAGTCCTGTAGGATATCTGCTGAGACTTGGTCACATTACCCTCCCCACCCATTCATCAGAAGTCAGGTAGAAGTGTACATTAGTGAAGCCTGAGCGGGTTGCTAGTTATAATCTTAAAATCACATATTCCTTTTTCGTAATTCTGTAATAAACTACCAAGCAGCTTTACAACGCCGCTGCTGATCAGTGACAAAACTGGAACCATGGTTACCTCTAGAGAAATTGGTTCCGGAACAATCTCGATGTTAAAAATATTCTTTATCATTTATTTTTGTTGCACATACACTGACAGTAATTTTGTAATAATTGAGATTGGAGCCAATCTAAATTAAAAAAAAATCGTTATAAAGGGGCAATAAATTGCAATTTTAAATCGTTGATCATCTACTATAACCAGATTGACAAAACGGTCATTCGTGAATGCAGAACCGTGCAAACACCTACCTAATTATGAATTTCATAATTATTTTCTTTGGTTTGCTTTATTATTTTCATTACCAAATAAATCAGTGTTATTCTAAGACTGTAAGTATATATTTCTAAGTCTCATATATATATTTCTAATCTTATATCTATTAGGTACAGGTAGGCCCTATTCGAGGCGAGGCGGTGAGCCTCCTTGCCGGATTGCCACCATGGGATCTGGAGGCGATAGTCCTAGCGCGCCTACATGAATGACGCGCGGAGGCGCTACGCCGGGGAAAAACTCCGCTGCCGCGGCAAATTCTCGCTCAGCGGACAGACTTCCGGTGGGATCTCATGGCGACATGGAGAGAGCGACTGTCGCAACCCCGTGCAGGGCACGCCACGATAGTGGCGATAAGTCCCCTCTTTGAGGAGTGGCTTGAGCAACGCCACGGCGTCCTCACCTTCCGCCTGACGCAGGTCCTCACCGGACACGGTGTGTTCGGGAGGTTCCTGCACCGAATCGGGTGGGAGGAAACGTCCGGTTGTTTCCACTGTGAAGATCGACCGGAGGACACGGTGGAGCGGACCGCGTGGGCGGAGCACAGCCGTGTCCTCGGAGCGGCGATTGGCGGTGGCAACCTCTCGCGTCCGGCCCTGGTGCAGGCCATGGTCCGGAGCGAGACAGAATGGGACGCCGTCACCTCCTTCTGCGAAGCAGTAATGCTAGAGAAGGAGGTGGCGGAACGTAAGAGGGAGAGGACCTCTCAACGTCCCGGCGCGGCGGCCGCAGGAGACGCCCCGGGCGTCGGGGTCGGCGCGGGCCTGTGGACGGTGGGCTATTGGCTAGCTCGCCGTCCGTCCGTCTCATGACGACAGGCCGTGTCGACGGCGCGTTCGTGTTCCACGCGCGCCTCAAAGAGTCAGCAAAAACGAAGGGGTCCGTAAGGACCGATGCCTGCCGGGGTTGCGGGACTGTTCGAAAGAGATACCGTGGCCCCGGAACACAAAGGGCGATGAAGGAACATGGATGCCTCCCTACTGCTCCGTCCAGAGCTGGAGGAGTCATTTGATGATTTCCCATCCGAAAAAAAAAGGCCCTATTCGAGTGATCGGGTCGCAAAGTCGTTAATGAAGAAACAGATAATTTGTGACGAAGTAGATTAAGTGATTAATTGAAACTAAAAACGTCAATAAAAACTATTTCACAGGTAAGTTGAGTAGGGTGTCTCACTGAAGTAAAATGCGACACAACTTTCAAAAATAAGTCACTGGTATTTATAATTATTCGTTATGGTTAAGAAGTAATGATGAAAAACAGTTATTTTCTCATTCTCGATCTTTTATTCAAGCTGATCTTAAATGTAGAAGTGTAAATTACTGCTACCTTTAAGGTGGGACTTACAAAAAACCGATATAAATCTCAGCTACCGATATAATTAACCAATATAATTAACAGCTACAAGCGTATGTTCCAGGTAAATGGGCAAGAAATACATAATATTATGTTGTTGAGTAAATCTACCTTTAATTTCTGTCGTAGATGACCTTCTTGGATATTGAACGTCCAGTTTTACGCTGGTTTGACAAGAGATACTGCAAAAACTTCACTATGACTATTAAGCGTTATAGCCGACAGGATCCTAGGCACTATTTAGATATGCACGTACATTCACTTATCATTGTAAACAATAGCATGCTGGTGAGTATAAATTGAAAACTAATTATTATTAAATACCTCTACAACTCCTGCACCTATTTTGCGTGCGTTACATTGCGTTTACTCGGTCTTCTCTTACGTTTACGTTTTACCAATCAGCCTGTATAATAATATGCTAATAAAGTTAAAGATTTGTTTAGTCTGAATTCGCTTATCTCTGGGACTGCCAGTCGAATTTGAAAAAATATGTTTTGCATTTTCACACCTATTTTTACCCGACTGCGGCGAAGCCCAAAAGGAGGGTTATGTGTTTGCCATGTATGTATGTTTGTATGTATGTATGTCCGTTTCTTTGTTCCCTCGTCACTTCTCAACGGATGGAGGGATTTGGATAGAATAAATGTCGTTAGGTTCGTCTTGATGGCGCGAGTGTCACTGGCTACATTATAATCAAAAAACAAATAAATATCGTGGATTTGGGGTGCCATAATGTGGAGTTCGATTTTTTTCTTCTTCTAATACCATCGAGTGGGGTATCAAAATGAAGGATTTTAAATGGTGATTACAAAAATATATACAACTTATATGTTTGAATGTAATTTGAAATGACAAATCCATATAATTATAAAATGGTAAACTGACCAACTGACTGGGTGATATAATATCAACGCACAGCCCAAACCGCTGGGTCTACTGATTCGTAGGTTCCTTATGTGGTCTAGGAGTGCACTTACAAAGGATTTTTCAAAACTCACCCCTTAAGGGGGTTAAACGGGGCTCCAAAGTTTGTATGGGGAAACAAGATTAGTTAGACTATTTTATTCGAAACTTTACAGGAGTACTGCTATTGATAAATGAGTTGTTAACATTATTTTGTGTTTTAGGTTTTTTCAGAATTCAACCCCTAAAGGAAATGGGGCGACAAAGTCTGAATATCAACATGGTTATTGTTTGTATGGCTATTGATAAATGAGTAGAAACAGGTTTCAGGTTAAAAATGATGATGGGGGGGAAATGGGGTGACAAAGTCTAAAAATCAATGCACAGCCCAAACCACTGAGTCTAGAGATTTCAAATTAGGCTCATAGGTTCCTTAAGAGGTTTAGGGGTACACTAAGAAAGGTTTTTTCAAAATTCACCCCTAAGGTAATACCTCCTAAGGGGGTGAAACGGGAGTCGAAAGTTTGTATGGGGAAACAAAATTAGACTGTTTTGTTCGAAACTCCACAGGAGTACTGCTATTGATAAATGAGTTGTTAACATTATTTTGTGTTTTAGGTTTTTTCAGAATTCAACCCCTAAAGGAAATGGGGCGACAAAGTCTGAATATCAACATGGTTATTGTTTGTATGGTGTATTGGATCGGGTGTATTACAAAAACAACGTTTTTAAGATTTAATGTGGTGGACCTGAAATACTATCATCCCCTGTAACGTTGGGGTACGATGGGGTTGAAATGTCTAAAAATCAATGTGTGTCGATTTCGAGATTATCAGGGGTGCTGATTACGAATATGGCATTTATTTTGAGATCGAAAAGATGGCGGATTCGACTTCAATACAGGGTTATTGTTGATTTATTGTGATGATTGTGATAATGATGATGATTGTGATAACAATGATGATGATAGTGATAACGATGATGATGATTGTGATAACGATGATGGTGATAGTGTTTGTGATTGTGATTGTGATGGTGATGGTGATTGTGATAGTGATTGTGATAGTGATGGTGATGGTGATTGTGATGGTGATTGTGATAGTGACTGTGATAGTGATTGTGATAGTAATGGTGATAGTAATTGTGATAGAGATAGTGATAATAATGGTGATTGTGATGGTGAATGTGACAGTGATGGTGATTGTGATGGTGATGGTGATTGTGTTAGTGATGGTGATTGTCATGCTGATTGTGATAGTGATGGTGAGTGATGGTGATAGTGATGGTGACTGTGATGGTGAATGTGACAGTGATGGTGATTGTGATAGTGATGGTGATGGTGATGGTGATTGTGATGGTGATGATGATGGTGATAGTGATTGTGATTGTGATAGTGATGGTAATTGTGATAGTGATGGTGATAATGATGGTGATAGTGATGGTGGTAGTGATGACGATAGTGATGGTGATAGTGATGGTGATAGTGATGGTGATAGTGATGGTGATAGTGATGGTGATAGTGATGGTGATAGTGATGGTAATAGTGATGGTGATAGTGATGGTGATAGTGATGGTGATTCTGATAGTGATGGTGATGGTGATAGTGATGGTGATTGTGATAGTGATGGTGATGGTGATTGTGATGATTATAATTATTGTTATGATTATGAAATTTGGCACATAATTGTATAACCATAATTATAACCTGAATCATATTTATAACCGGAATTAACATGTAGAATACTATTTATCCCTTTAGTATGATCCCATGGGACAGTTACCGAAATTCACGCGGGCGAAGACGCGGGCAACAGCAAGTAGTATAATAAAAGTAAATAAAATTCAAATATTTGGCACGCTCTGCAGCTTGTACGACTAGATGGATTTTAGCTTGAGAGGTGTCGTTAGATTCGAATTTACTGTGAAAGTGACACTGGTTATATTAAAATAATAAAGAAACAAAATGGTGGATTTTTAGCGCCAAATTCAAATGTTTAGCACGCTCTGCAGCCTAGACGGCTCGATAAAGGGCTCATCATGAGGATTTTGAAATGGTTTGATATGATCTAAGTAACTAAAAAGTTTAAAATAAAAAAATAATAATTGGAAAAATTAATAAACCCGACTGTGTAAAAAATAACTAAAACTGTAAATAAAAAAACTGAAAAGAATAAAACAAGTTTAGGAGACCGGACAAATTGACTGCAACAGTCGGGACCCATTAAATAATCTGGACATTACATCCAATATGGGTCCCGACTGTTGCAGTCAATTTGTCCGGTCTCCTAAACTTGTTTTATTCTTTTCAGTTTTTTTTATTTAAAGTTTTAGTTATTTTTTACGCAGTCGGGTTTATTAATTTTTGAGGAACGTATAGAGTATTAAACATCAGGCTATAGACATATAAGACACCAAGAAAAAAAAAAGCGAAAAAACCATAAAGAGAAACGGCAAGCACACACTAGTGTTGAAATGATCTGACAGAGTAATGACAAACCCCACTAGGTGGACCGATGACCTAGTGAAGGTTGCGAGGATCCGCGGAGAATACACTTTGGGACTGCTGATTAAAGGTCAAACTCAAACTCAAAGCATTTATTTCAATTAGACCATTACGGCACTTTTGAATGTCAAAAATACAAAAAAGAAAATCAAAGCTACAGTCCCAGTCACAAGGCATAATAACTTGAGAAAGTACTGTAGTTGCCCATTCCCTAGCGTAGATCTCTATGGAGAAGACATATTGTGAGTGTGGAGTGTGGAGAGTCATATTCAGCAGTGGACATCTTCCCGCTGAAATGATGATGATGATGAATGACAAATGTCACTGGATAATGATAAAGTAATTTATGTTACAGGTGGATCTCTACTTCTACCAGTTTCTATCAAACAGATATCAGCCCAGTTTCATTCAAATACATTTTAAATTTTGCGACATGATGGAGCACGACAATTTTATGGGTGTACCAATTCAAAAAGCATTAGGAGGTGTCTGCCCTTATCCTCCGGTGAGTCTATTAGTTGAGCCTTTCGACAAGTCCCAGTAGCATGTATTAGCTGTGGAACGATAGTATTATGTCAGTGGTTGTAGCCGCTGACATAATACTATACAATATCTTAAAAAACCCTGTCCGATCGGAAAAGGTCATACTCAGTATATCATTCTGTCATAGTTCATCGGTTACTATAAATAATCTTCTGTATGCTGCAAAAGGGCAATACCTACACGTTCAAAATGTATGAAACACACAGATTTTTTTTAACCAATTAAGAATTTCAATCGCCCCGATTCAAAATGATGTACGGAGTATGCTTTTTCGGACTGGGTTTTTTTTTAACATATTGTATTTTTATGTATAACTCTGTTTCTGAGGTCGATCCTTACTAACGAATTCTAAAAATCATTGGGCATATCTGACCCACTCAGCAAAGAGTGGTGGACATTGACCAAAATGGTTTTAAATCAAAGAGAAATGAAATTTATTTATTTGCCAGATTATAGATGCTTACATAATAACATGGTAAAAAAAATTTAGTCCCACAATATTCAACTTAACCGTCGTGCAAATATTTATAATACATGCTTGCATCATTAGTCATATATAATCACACATCATAATCATAACAGAATTTAACAGCCTTGCATAGTTAGTATTAATTCGCGACAGTACATTATAAAATACATTAAATTAGTTTATGAAATTATATAACACAGTCAAGACAGTTCATCTAATTCTTAATTCGATTTATAAATAAATAATGTCAATAATTATAATTTAAAAGACTCTTCGTTAATATAAATAGGGTGACTTGTTATAAATCGTGATTGTATTCATGACTAGCCGACGTCCCGCGGTTTCACCCGCGTAGTTCCCGTTTCCGTGGGAGTACGGGGATAAAATATAGCCTATGTTACTCGTGGATAATGTAGCTTTCTAATGGTGAAAGAATTTTTTAAATCGGTCCAGTAGTTTTTGAGCCTATTCATTACAAACAAACAAACAAACAAAGTTTTCCTCTTTATAATATTATTATAGACTAGCTGACCCGCGCAACTTCGTCTGCGTCACATGAGATAGAGAGGGTTAGAGAGAGTGGAGTCAACCTTGAAAGATAGACATAATGCTATCGCGGTTTTTTTTAGAACGCTTCAAAACGAACAATTCCCTAATACATGATTGTTGCGCAACTTTAACCGTTTATGCAGCGCCCGCAAAGGAAGCTCTCGAAACAATAAATTTTCCTTGTTTTTGCAACATTTATCATTGATGCTCCGCTCCTTTTAATTATAGCGAGATGTTAGATAACCTATAGCCATCCTCGATAACTATTCAACACTAAAAGTTTTCCTGTAATTAGCGCGTTCAACCAACCAAAATCTCTTTAGCTTTATAATATTAGTAGATACATATATACCTACGTAGATCCAAGTGGGTAACAATTTAATTTCTTCGATATATTTGAATTAATCGCTAAAATAATCTACTTATGTTTTTCCAAAAAAGGGCTTACCTCGACAGCCTTTTTTTTCGGATGGGAAATCATCAAATGACTTCTCCCGCTCTGGGCGGACCAGGAGGCAGTGTCATACTTTTACTGACTAAACCCATACATGTTCCTTCATCGCCCTTTGTGTTCCGGGGCCACGGTATCTCTTTAGAACAGTCCCGCAACCCCGGCAGGCATCGGCCCTTGCGGACCCCTTCCTATTGCTGACTCTCTTTGAGGCGCGCGTCGAACACGAACGTGCCATCGACACGGCCTGTCGTCATCAGACGGACGGCGAGCTAGCCCATAGCCCACCGTCCACAGGCCCGCGCGTACGGTGGCCGGGGGCCACGTGGTGGCCCCGGACGCCCGGGGCGTCTCCTGCGGCGGCCGGGACGTTTAGAGGTTCTCTCCCTCTCACGTTCCGCCACCTCCTTCATCCTTAGACACTCGATGACAGTCATACTCCAGCTAGGTGAAAGTTCTCATCAAAGGTGCATGAAATTAGCCCAAACACGATTTTTCAATTATAAATGGGACCAACTTTGAGATGTACCTACGCTTTTTACAAACAAAAGGACCATGTACGGACTTCTCTGTAAAAGTTATCCGTGGTCATATATAAAAAAAATACGCATCGAATTGAGAACTGCCTTCTTTTTGTTTCGTCGGTTAAAAAACCAATCTTGAGGCAATTTACACGTTTGCGGCGGCGACCTCTCGCGTCCGGCCCTGGTGCAAGCCATGGTCCGGAGCGAGACGGAATGGGACGCCGTCACGTCCTTCTGCGAAGCAGTAATGCTAGAGAAGGAGGTGGCGGAACGTGAGAGGGAGAGAACCTCTCAACGTCCCGGCCGCCGCGGCAGACGCCCCGGGCTTCCGGGGCAACCACGTGGCCCCCGGCCACCGTAGGCGCGGGCCTGTGGACAGTGGGCTATGGGCTAGCTCGCCGTCCGTCCGTCTCATGACGACAGGCCGTGTCGACGGCGCGTTTGTGTTCCACGCGCGCCTAAAAGAGAGTCAGCAAAAAGGAAGGGCCGATCCGCAAGGACCGATGTCTGCCGGGGTTGCGGGACTGTTCGAAAGAGATACCGTGGCCCCGGAACAAAAGGGCGATGAAGGAACATGGCTGGGTTTTAGTCAGTAAAAGTCTGACACTCAGAGTCTCAGACACTCTGACACTGAGTCATTTGATGATTTCCCATCCGAAAAAAAAAAACAAAAAATAGGCAACTGACACGGGCGAGGGTCATTCAATTCAGAAAATGGAGTGAAATAAACAACGCCGTCTATCGACCAAAATGTTAAACTGCTAAAGTATATTACCTATGCTATAATTTTTTTTTAAAGCTGGTCAGTCGATTTAAAAGTTATGACTGTGGTGAGCACATTTTTAGTAATTGGTATCATTTTAGTTCAACAGATGTCGCTGCATGTATGTATCTTACATTTGATGATTAGTTCTTCTTGAAAACTTTAAGTTCATATATCTTTTGATAGAATTAACCGATTTCAATGAAACAAACACTAAATCATACCCCAAGTTACACACAATTTTTATGTATAAACATTGTTAGCATTGAATTCGTAGATTTTACGTGATGTGCGCACAAACAAACAGACAAACAGACAAACAGACAAAAATTTCAAAAATGATGGAAATGGGTTCTGTTACTTATCTTTTCACACGCTGGCTATTTTTTGTTTCAATTTCTTCAATGTACAAAAATGACTTTTCTACAGATTTATTATATGTATAGATAACACACAACTTTCCCAAATAAACATTTTTTCTTATAGATACTGGTTCACTTTTATCGCAATAATAGCCGTATGAAATTCGCGCGCGCACGCTTGTGACCTATCAGCTATTAGCCGCGTGACGCCGCAATGTTCTATCTCATTACTATCGTAATGCGCAACTGAGGGTAAGCAGAGCACTTGCGCGGCTTTCAAACCTGCTCCGAAAGCTGCAATGTGCGAATGCGATTAATTTCCATATTGGGATGCCCAATGACCTTTAATGACAACAACCGAACCCTCCATTATGTAGGGCTTATGTATATGAGTCTAGTATGGATGATTACTAACAATTTGTTAATTTTTCAGGCTGAATATCATTTGTATAATATGACGGTCCCATTTGTGCCGAAAGGATTTCCGTTCACTAAAGGCCGTATCTACTGCAATATGTCTCTTAATGTGAATGGTGTGACTGAAGTCATAGGGGGCGGCCACATTGATATGGAGGTGAAATCGGTTCAAATAAGGAATAACTGAAAGAACGAGGAACCACAGTCTTCGTCAGAACTTAGTTACTGTGATCATGTCTTTTTATGCTCATCTTTAGCCGTAACATACTTAGAGTGGCCTTCATTAGTTAGTTGAAAATTCATCTCAGATGTGTCGACGTATTAACATCTTACATTATAATTTTATTTGTTTGAACTGTAATCTATGGCTTTGTTATAATTCAACTATCCATAATAAGGAACTTTCTGTTTTTTTTTTTTGTTTTATTAGATTACCCATTTAAGCAGCCATATACTTAAAACACCGCCGCCAAAAACAATGATCAAATCTATTGATTCTCTGTTATTTTTTTAGAAATTTCTATCTGCATTCATTTAAGAAAAGGAGCTCGTGGCTAAATAATAACAGCCGCTTGGATCAATCTTCAGGTTAAGCCGTGCTTGCCTAGTTTGGGTGTGGATGGGTGACCACCCATTACATTGCGAGTATCCTCCGTGCCTCGGAAAGAGCGTTAAGCCGTTGGCCCCGGCTGTCATTTGTAGATCTTTGACAGCCGTTATAGGTAGGAGGTGGCGGAACGCAGCACAGAATCGTGACTGGAACGTCTGGCTGGCATCGACCCTTGCACATGGGGGGGGGGGGGGGGAAGGGGTCCTCCTTTTGCTGACATCTCTTTGACACCACCTTTCTATTTTGACTAAGATGTAGAGTTTGTGAAGTAGACCTTGTACAGTTAGGGCGAGTAGAGTTAGAAGCTAGGCTCTACATGAGATCTGATAGCTTTTTGACAGTACAAGTCATATGGTCTCGTCTTGGCCACACTTTTCATGAAAATGTTTTTGGTGGGATTTCATTTCCTTTTGTAAGTTGCTTGTGGCAAGTTTTGTTTTCTCCTTTTTCTTTTTTTGGGGTGTATTTCTTGCACATAGGACGCGCCTGTTTTATTAGATCTCTAGCTCATCAATTTTCAGACCTCTAGCTTCAAAATTGCGGACGTCTCATACAAACTTCCATCCCCTAGTTTTAAGGGGTTGGGGGATAAAAGTTACAAGTTTTATATATTTTTTGTTTTTTGTGTACTAATAATAGCTTACTTAGCAAATTTCAGCTTTCTAGGACATTAGGAAATACCATAAGAAATTTGATGATCATCAGTCAGTGACGAAATCAAGGTTTTTTAGATAATAATAAAATCTTAAGTATAAAAGCCGTGGCTATTGATAACGTATTCCGAGAATTTTGTTTACCTGGTATAATCCAAACCCAAGTTATAAGGGTTAAACAAAACGACGAAGCGCTTGAGAAAAGGTAGGTAGTGCCCTTGCGCTTCGCTTGGCTCGTCTTGGCGGGGGCACTACCTTGCCAGCAGATAAAAACGAGAAAACATAATTTGACTTAGGATCTACTATCTTATTTATTACCAAAATGTATATTACAAAAAGCTGACCATTACCCCTTGGCCACGAGCTCCACGCTCAAGGTGACGCCGAATGTAAAACAAAAGAAAGAAATGGCTAACAGCATGCCACGTGTCTCCGCAACGCGACTCACGCCAAGGATTTAACTGACAGGCGTGGTTCTGGACGCAAGTTGTGTTGCCGAATCGCATCACCTGAAGTCGTACAAGAGACGCTAAAAACAATGGCCGGTCTTTTACTAAGTGTATAACGGAAAGGGTGTCCGTGGGGGTAAATAGAAGAAAACCACGGACCCAGGTCAACATAAAAAATATATTTAATAAAATAAACGGGTGTGGGTAGGTCTATGGTCACAACTTTCTCCAAGCCCGCCTGGGGGTTTGCACGGTACTCTCCTGGCTCAGCCCGGCGTGACGATGACCGTAGCGGTGTGCCACGCTGCAGACGCCAGGTAGGGTGACGGACGGCAGATGATCGCGCCGACCCGTAGAATTTCGACGTGGCCACGCAGGTAAAGGGTACCCGCTGCGGAGCCCGCGGCGAATTGGATGCCGGTAAAAACGGTTGTCAGCCGAAATCCTGACTGTCAGCCGGAATCTTGAACCCTGGAAAATAACGTCCAGCGTGTCACGGAATGTCTAGCAGTCATCCCCGCTGATTGTGACACCAAGGCAAAAGCAAAGCGAGAAATACCCGTGCGCCAATGAAGGTGATGTGTGGTAGTCACAATCAGTACGGAGTTTACATGATGGTGGTGGTAAGCACGACATGATTTGCACATTATGAGTGTCATGAAAAATGTCAAACACACTCGGCTGAAGGCTACAAGATTATGCATATACATATTAAGCATTTGAATGTGCATAGCAAAAACGGTGATAGAAAGTGGCTCACATGTTGAGACCACGTAGCTAGTGATACACAAAATATGAGAACGTGAATTGCTGTTCAACACTTACCCAGTATGGGGTTTACGTAGACACAAAACGAAAAGAGTTAGGTTACTAACAAAAATTAAAGCTGCCTGCTTTAAGCCCGAATATTCTAGATCGCGAATACTTCTAGAAATTTAATTTCCGTTGAAAAAACGCGTCTAGTCACTGGGAGCAGAATATTTCCAAAAAAGGCTCGTCATCGCGAGTCCGTGACATTTATACTGGCGTGTTTACGCATAGACAAGTCTTCACTCATTCGATCCGATACACGTAACGCGCGCACAGCACTGGTAAAAACAGCTAATTTTAGTCGTATAGTAACTGCACGGCCCAATGAGTATGTATACTCTGTGGCGTTTGTTTTGACATTTAACTTAATTAAAGTGTTGAATAGGTTATGTTTACAAAGTAACGGTAGAAACTATTTTGTGTTTCTACAACGTTACAATACCCCCCCGCTTGGTTAGGGTTTTTACCTCAGTAAAAATCCTTTACTCCTACTATACCTCGCATCTGATTTACGACCCCTTTTATTCGTCCACATTCATCCATCATATCACCAAATCGTATCCTAACATATTTAACAGACCACCTTAACATGAGGTGAGTCCGCTTCCTAACAAGTACGTGAGAGTATCATGTCCGTAGTTGACGTAATACTCGCGCAAAACAGACGTGCTAGCAGCTGCAACCGCTTACGAGCAAGTATGCAAAAGTTAAAGAAGTCTACTGGGTTACTAAATTTGAAAATGGATTAAGGCTTATTTAAAGAGTATCCAACCGCTCCTGCAAAGGCTTATTTAATGAGTTGCAACCGCTCAGATATATTTAATTGAACTGGATTAAGGCTTATTTAAGGAGTATCCACCCGCTCCTGCAAAGGCTTATTTAATGAGTTGCAACCGCTCAGATATATTATGAAGTTATAATTTACTTAAATTTATTTAAAAAAAAAAATGAACTACTTCTATGTAAGGACACCTATACTAACCTACCAATTATTCCAAGTCTTGAAAGTGCCAGGAACCTAAAATGTCATGACGGAGACATAAGTTTAATTGGATAAGCCATTCTGAAGATGTGACAAGATTTGTATGTTCTTTTTATCTAAAAAATATAAAAAAAAAAAAAAGTTAACCGTTAAGTGTTGAGCAGCAATCAACAAGGAATGAATAGTGACAAGTACTCCGACTGTTACAAATCTAAACTAAAAATAACGTTTCGGTTGTTATCCTAATGAAATGATTAGTGATCTAAGTAAGAAACAACAAAAAAAAAACTGAAAATAATTTAATTATGAAAAGCAAAAAAATAAAAAACAGGTGCAACTAATGTGTACGCGTTCAGTAAGTAATGTACTTTTGAATACAAACAATAAGTTTTATGACAAGTTGTAAATACAATTAGTTCCATGACTGTACTCAAATTATGTGAGTAACAAATAAAATCATGAGACTGTTAATGATACTTAATGATTATTAAGAATAACTAATGTTGAGTTATCAATAACAAGATAATTCACAAGAACAAAAGTGATCAAAATCCCAAGTTAAAAAGTTAACAGTTAATAAAATTGTGTGACAAGTTAAAAGTTAATTGTCACTCCGTACAAAGTCAATGATACAAGTGAATAAGTAAAATCCTGTGATTGTACAAACAAAAGAAAACAACTATTAATCGTTATGAATCTAAATTGTTGTTAATGAAAAATTGTTTACTATTATATTACTATGGAATGGTCTCCTTGATATGTGTTATTACTATTATTTGGAGAAAGGAAAAAAAAAAAAAAAATTGTCACCTAACAAGCAAACTTGTTGGTACCTACTTTGTACTCAACAACCCGCATTAAATTGTTGGTGAACATATGACAAAGCTGTTATTGTCTTTTAATTTTTAGCCAGTAATTAATACCCGGCACCCAAACTCTTCAGCCGGCACACAGCAACGCTGATTACCGGAAGAATTAAGTTTGGTGGTAGTACTTCCCCGGGGCGAGCCGTTACTATTGGCCCTACTACTACGAAGAATGATAAAATAATTCGTTATTTCTTTTTCCTTCTACCTCCACTTATTTTCTCAAGAAAAAAAAACACTTAAATAACGTAGAATACTGTACCGTTACGTACACCTTAGTTGCTGGCAACCAAACAAAACGTTTTACACAGCAAAGACAACCACACAAAAAAAAAACACCAACATAAAAAAAAATACCCTCAAGAGAACTTGAAGAAAAGTGACCATAAAACCACGTTTTTGGGCGCCAATGTAACGGAAAGGGTGTCCGTGGGGGTAAATAGAAGAAAACCACGGACCCAGGTCAACATAAAAAATATATTTAATAAAATAAACGGGTGTGGGTAGGTCTATGGTCACAAGTTTCTCCAAGCCCGCCTGGGTGTTTGCACGGTACTCTCCTGGCTCAGCCCGGCGTAACGATGACCGTAGCGGTGTGCCACGCTGCAGACGCCAGGTAGGGTGACGGACGGCAGATGATCGCGCCGACCCGTAGAATTTCGACGCGGCCACGCAGGTAAAGGGTACCCGCTGCGGAGCCCGCGGCGAATTGGATGCCGGTAAAAACGGTTGTCAGCCGAAATCCTGACTGTCAGCCGGAATCTTGAACCCTGGAAAATAACGTCCAGCGTGTCACGGAATGGCTAGCAGTCATCCCCGCTGATTGTGACACCAAGGCAAAAGCAAAGCGAGAAATACCCGTGCGCCAATGAAGGTGATGTGTGGTAGTCACAATCAGTACGGAGTTTACATGATGGTGGTGGTAAGCACGACATGATTTGCACATTATGAGTGTCATGAAAAATGTCAAACACACTCGGCTGAAGGCTACAAGATTATGCATATACATATTAAGCATTTGAATGTGCATAGCAAAAACGGTGATAGAAAGTGGCTCACATGTTGAGACCACGTAGCTAGTGATACACAAAATATGAGAACGTGAATTGCTGTTCAACACTTACCCAGTATGGGGTTTACGTAGACACAAAACGAAAAGAGTTAGGTTACTAACAAAAATTAAAGCTGCCTGCTTTAAGCCCGAATATTCTAGATCGCGAATACTTCTAGAAATTTAATTTCCGTTGAAAAAACGCGTCTATATAGTCACTGGGAGCAGAATATTTCCAAAAAAGGCTCGTCATCGCGAGTCCGTGACATTTATACTGGCGTGTTTACGCATAGACAAGTCTTCACTCATTCGATCCGATACACGTAACGCGCGCACAGCACTGGTAAAAACAGCTAATTTTAGTCGTATAGTAACTGCACGGCCCAATGAGTATGTATACTCTGTGGCGTTTGTTTTGACATTTAACTTAATTAAAGTGTTGAATAGGTTATGTTTACAAAGTAACGGTAGAAACTATTTTGTGTTTCTACAACGTTACAAGTGTAATAAAATATTATAATGATTAGGTTTGTTTTTTACTTTAATTAAAACTAGCGGACGTCCCGCGGTTTCACCCACGTAGTTCCCGTTCCCGTGGGAGTACGGGGATAAAATATAGCCTATGTTACTCAGGGTGACTGTAGCTTTCTAATGAAAAGATTAGATTTTTTTTTTTGAATTCGTTTCATTACTTCCGGAGATTACCCCCTACATACAAACTTACAAACTAATGTTACCTCTTTATAATATAAGTATAGAAGATTGCAATTCTCAAATTTGTATCAAAGGGTTTGGGTTAATTAGGTCCTAAAGGGCCCACACAACCCATTCAATATTTGAATAAAATGCTATCACTCTAACAATAGTACCCAGTTATATTATGATAAGCTCTTACGATGTAATTGCGTTACACGTACAATGACAATGTCATTAATTTTGGTAATTTCAATTTCAACATCATTCATTGCTTCATTAACGTTGTTGGGCAGACTATATTTTCAGGATAATCATGTTATCATTATATTTATTTCTCTAAATAGGTTATAAAAGCACCTATGCATGTCATAATAAATTATGTTTAAAACTAGATTAGGTTGGCGGTTCTGGAGAAGTGACTGATTCACTACTGTCATCTTGGCTTTCGGAGTCCGCGTTTATTTCAGTCTGTATCGGGTCATCCGGTCGATCCAAAATAATTTCTCCTTGTCCTTCGACAGGCGCAAGGTGTCGATTCGAGACGGTGGTTTCTCTTCCATCTCTGAGTCTCACATAAGAGTAATCTGGATTCGCTTGAAGCAGCTCCACTTCTTCCACCACTGGCTGATACTTATTGGAACGGTCAAAACGGCGCATGAGAACTTGCCCCGAATTGGTTAGCCATGTTGGAATACTGT
Source organism: Xestia xanthographa (assembly GCA_905147715.2). Lineage (NCBI taxonomy): Eukaryota > Metazoa > Arthropoda > Insecta > Lepidoptera > Noctuidae > Xestia > Xestia xanthographa. The sequence goes on along the minus strand of LR990660.1, from coordinate 4,082,376 downwards.
GTCCATTCATCGATCTTCGCGGATGTGTGAACATGCGCTCATGTGGCGTGCAGTTAGTAGCTGTGCATAAGAGCGATCTAATCGAGTGGAGAGCCACATTAAGTACATGCTCCCAATTTCCTATAGGCATGTTGTGCGAACGCAGAGAGAGCTGTACTGTTCTCCATAGCGTGGAATTCAATTTCTCGACTTGGCCGTTGCCTTGAGGATTGTAGGCCGTAGTTCTGCTTGTCGCGATGCCACGTGAATGTAGAAACCCTCTCACTTCTGACGACAAGAACGATGTCCCCCGATCTGAGTGGATGTACGACGGGAATCCAAATATCATAAAAATGCTATTTAGATGTTTTATTACTGTCTTGGCACTAATATCCGAACAGGGAAATGCGAAAGGAAATCTTGAGTACTCGTCTATTACCGTGAGGATGAAGCGGTTATTCGTTTTCGATGGAATAGGACCCTTGAAGTCAATGCTAAGGCGTTCCATGGGTGAGGTAGCCTTTATCAGCTTAGGAAGTGGGTCAGGATTCTTGAAATACCTTGGCTTGATCTCGGCACATATACGGCAGTTTGCAGTCATCGCCCTTACTTCGTCGACAGTATAGGGTAGGTTCTTTATCTTTAACCAGTGGTACATGCGAGTAACGCCAGGGTGACACATAGTTTCATGTAGAAATAGGAGTCTGCTTTTTCGAGATTCGATGGAGGCACAAACCCTGGAAAGGGTATCAGCAACATGGTTCTCTTTTCCAGGTCTGTACACAATATCATATCTGTATGGTGCAAGTTCTAGTCGCCATCTCTGGATCTTCTCATTTTTAATTTTACTTGTATGTTTTGCATCAAACATGAAGGAAACCGATCGTTGGTCCGTGATGAGCTTGAACGGTCTACCTATAAGAAAATGGCGCCATTTCTTTAGAGCTTCTACGATGGCATAGGCTTCTTTCTCAACCGCTGAGTGATTTCGCTCACTCTGATTGAGGGTTCTTGAGTAAAAGGCGACTGGCCTCGAATCCTGCGATAATGTAGCGGCGATAGAATGCTCGGAAGCGTCAGTCTCGACAGTAAAAGGTACCTTATCGTCTATGGCGTGTACTGATGACTTTGCTATAACAGATTTCAGGTCCTCGAAACATTTCACTGCATCTGAGCTTAAGGGAAAGCTTTTGGTATGCGCCATAAGATGGATTCTCTGTGAAAAACTAGGAATCCACTTCGAATAGTGTGCGAACATACCGAGAGTCCTTCGAAGAGAGGCTACGTCATTGGGTGGAGGCATATTTAGAAGAGGTTTTAGTCGCTCACTATCCGGCTTGATAACATGATTTTCAATTGTATAGCCAAGAATGTTTATAGTCGACTGTGTGAACTTGCTCTTTTCTTTGTTTAGGGTAAGGTTGTACTTCTCCGCAGCTTTGAGAAATAGTCTAAGATTTTTGTCGTGCTCTTCCTGTGTCTTTCCGCATACAGTAATATCATCAATGTAGGCAAAAGTACCGTTTAGGTTTTCGGTTCTGATGAGCCAGTCGACAGTTCTTTGAAAACTAGACACACCGTTGGTTACACCAAACGGAATTCTGCGAAACTGGTACAGGTTACCACATGCCTCAAAAGCTGTGAAGGTTTTTTCGTCAGGCAGGATGGGCACTTGGTGGTATGCGCTCTGTAAGTCTATAGCGCTAAAAATCATGTATTTAGCTACCTTTGTTATCATCTCTTCAATGTTGGGTAACGGGTAAGCATCTAGTTCTGTGTATTTGTTGATGGTTTGCGAGTAATCTATTACCATCCGCTTCTTGTGATTCGCATTTTTTGTGATTAATACCTGCGCTCGCCAAGGCGATAGACTTTCTTCTATGATTCCTTCTTTTAAAAGTTTCTCCACTTCTGCTTTTATAAAAGCATTACTCTCTATGCTGTGTTTCCTTGACTTCACAGCGATAGGTTTGCAGTCCGCCGCGACATTAGCAAATAAGGGTACAGCAGGGACAGATGCTGCAGCTACACTGCATACTTTTAACGTATCTTTAGGCCCACCAAATTTGAACTCTAGAGTCGAATGTGATTCTAAGACGTCATGGCCAATTATAACATCAGCACATAAGTTTTTCACAATCAAGAGATTGACGTTGTTATAGATGTTGTCTCCGATCCTAACATTCTGGAGAGTCGAGCCATTAACCTGTGACTTGTGAGATAAGGAAGCCATAGAAATAGTTTGGTCGCAACGTCTCTTCTTGAGTTGACAGAGATTGGCGAAGTTCTCATTGACGAAGCTCAGGGAGCTCCCGGTGTCAATCAAGGCTTCTGCTCGAACTCCCTTAATGAAAGCTGTCACCATTGCCTTGCGCAGTGAAGTCAGTGCCGCAGCAGATATTATAGAACTGCAGTGGCCGCAGTCGTCTGTTGCCGTTGTTGAAGCGGCTGTCGGAGTCCTGCTACGACAGACTTTTCCATAGTGGCCCTTTCTATTACACTTTTCGCATGTAGCATCTCGAGCAGGACAGTCCCTGCGAGGGTGTCTAGCTGATGCTCCACAAAAAAAGCATTTTCGTTTGGGTACAGCAGCGGTAGTAGCAGCAGAAGTGTTAGAATCTCCGTTCCCAACATTATCAACATTTGAAACCGAATAGACTTCTGCCATGGTGAAATGTTGGCTGTTCCGCTCTGCCATCTCCATCGATTGGGCTTTATTGTAAGATTTTTCTAATGTAAGAGTCAGATTCTCGAGAAGGCGCTCACGGATTTTGTTTGATGAAATGCCCGCTATGAAAGCACCTCGGATGCTGTCGTTCTTATTCGTTTCAGCGTCGACAGCGGTAAACTCGCAGTCCTTGGCTAGTTGTTTTAAGGCCTGGAGGTACACATCAATCGATTCGTCCACTTGCTGGCGTCTTGTTGTGAGCAAATGTCGAGCATGAATGACATTCTTTGCTTTCACGTAGAGTTTGTCCAGCGCGGCCAACATTGTGTTATAAGTTGTGCACTCACTTACAGTTGCGTACACCCTCGGAGTGATATGGTTTATGAGGAGTTGTAGCTTGGTTGAGTTCCACATAGCTTCCTTCTGAGCTGCGGCATCTGGTGAATCTGTAGCACTTGGACCATATTGTTGTGCCGTTAAGAAGTTTTCAAATGTCATCTTCCAGTGCCGCCATACCTTTGAACTGAAGTTTGATGTCGAGTCGGCATCAAACCTTTCCGGTCTTAGGTACTTGTCCATATTTATGTTTATTAAATTGAAATAGATATAGCATGAACCTCGTATTTATAGGCTTTAATAAACATAAAACCAAAGCGTTATTTTACAGAAGTAATGGTTTTAGATAATACGCTGACGTGACACTGTTGATCTGACAGAAATGTCAAAGGCAAGACACCTCTATGTTTGCAGACCACAGAGATTGCATTCGATGCAATGAGAATATCATCTCAACTTCCTAACCAGTTGCAGCTGAATACCAGTATTTTATTATGGAGCAACTGCCTATGTGACCTCCACAACCCACTTAGTACTGGATAATACGATACCACTTGGTAAGACTGGTTGACAGTCTTTTCGGGCCACTGACTACCAGTAACGACTGTTATAGATCTACCATTGACAGCCGGGAACAACTGCTTAACGTGCTTTCCGAGACACGGAGAAAACTCGGTATGTAATGGGTGGACACTCATTCACAGACCAACCTAGGCAATAAAGATCGACCCGAGCTTCTATTATTTTTAACTAACTAGCTCCTCTCTGTTTCCTATTCCACTACTTTCAAAGTACACCTCCAGACATAATCTTGGCCAGATCACATGCGGACTATTAAAATTTGTGTCTGAGATGGTCTTTTGAGAAAAAATCCACACAGATTTGAGTGGACCTTGTAACAAATCTACTTGATCCTATTAAAATAAAGGAATAAGCAGACTTGTTCAATTAAATTTTAATGAGGGAAAAGATATAAAATACAGCTAGTTATATAAAACACCTACCTAGCACGCACTCTCAATAGTTTTATAGTTCAAGCACTTAGTTGGATAAGAATGAGTTCACCACTGTAGGAACGTGAACAGGCGTCAGGGTAGCAGGTCAATACAAGAGAGACGTCGAGGATCACCTTCAGGAAACCTCAGCTGGAAGGGCGTCGTGCAGACCTTAGAGTCCAACAGGTCAGCTCTGTAGTAGGGCAGCGTAGATTTCAGGGCCAGAATAGCTCAGCGTCAGGATATCTTTGCGAGACAAGTGGAAAGTCAGGCACGTAGCTAGCTTCCGAAGATCGGGAGTAATGGTCCCAGGTGGATCTTTAGCTGGATCCCCTGGGTAGTTTTTGTATCTGACAGCGAAAACCAAGCGGTTATCTGATGCTCATCTAATCAGATCCAAGAGTAGACTTCTTCAGCCGCCCGTCAGCTCGTTTCTCCAAAGTAGTCTTCCTTTTTCAAACACTAGTTTTCTTAGTGTGGCCATCATCTCATCTGACAAGTGTCGTTGGCCAAGACATATCCATGAGTGCGTAAAGAATTTTATAGATATAATTTAAAATTAAGTTATTTAGTAAACAATCGTAATAATTTATAAAATACATTGGCTAAGCATATTGATAAAAATAATTTAAATTAAACAAACCAAAGAGAGAAATCATAGAGCCAGACCATAGACTGAGCAGAACGAGAATTAAAAAAGTAATTGACAGTTTGACAATTTGACGCTTGACGTAAGTGTCACAACATGAAAATTATTATTTTATTTCAGCTATTTCCAAGTTAAAGTATTTAAATCGATTTGCTGAGTGTAGATACATAAACAAATAAAAAGCATGATAAATTACTATTTATCATGCTTTTGAATGGTGAATATGAAGTGTAAGTATAGCATAATACTATAAACCTGCCCAATCAGTGCACATATTTCGCAGTAAGGATGGACCATAGAGATAGAAAGAAATATGGAGGGGCCCCGATATTCTATACCTACATTTGCATAGACAAATGTGAGTGAAATACGAAACAGAATGTGAAATATCGTTTTGCTTCATTCTATTTAATGTGGTAATCGTATTTGATAAAAGAGACAACAATATTTCAGCTGTTGCTCATAACGACAACATTTTGTTGTGACGTAGTAACAGTTGTAGGTAAGTGCCGTATCTGCCATATTATGCGACGAGTTTTGTGGTAGTTCTGCTGTCAAATGAGTGTTTACTTTTGCAATTATTAAGATTTGAGAGAAAATTACGAAGAGTTTATCTATAAAATTTGCACGTATATGGTGGAAAACAGCTATTCAACATGCCTGCGTGTTGTGTTATGATGTGTTGTGCAAGAAAGAAGGAAAATCAACCTCAATTGTCTTTGCACAGGTTAGTAGCCGGTTTTCATGAATTATTACACATAATAATACACTTTTGACGAAAAAAATGCTAAGGGATCGTGAATTTATGGCTGTAGTGTTTATATTTGGGCTTATTTTCGTCCAACAGACCTTTTTTTAATTTCATAATTTCATTCGTTTGTTTACAATAATATGTCATGGTGGAATAGTGTGGTACCGTTGCGGTAATATTTTCCGATACTAGTTCCTTCGCTGTGCTGGTACGATATCGGTATAGTACATACGTGTGCTAATCGGCTCGAAAAAAGATTATTATTGTTCGCACGCAAATTAGGTACGCGTTATGACTGACGAATTTGACGTGGAGTTACGGACACCAGCCCGTTTACACAATACAAAACAAATATTGCATAACGAAATTCCTATTTTTTTCAGGCATCCATCAAAAAACAACATCAAGAGTCATCTGTTTTCTGTGAGACGAGCAACGTTAAAAAATCTGATGTTTCTTGTACATCTACTGTAATGCCTCCATTGCAGTTACCCCATCTAATTGTGGAAACAATGCACAAAGAGGTATGTATCCATCTACTTGAAGTGGACCGTTTTACGATTCGCTGGTCTTCTTGCAAAGTGTGCGTGTTTGCCTAGGTTGGACTGCGGATGGGTGACCACCCATTACATACCGAGTTTCCTCCGTGCCTCGGAAAGCAGTTTTTGAACAAACTAATATTGTTTAGAAATGAATAGGTAGTTTGTTTTATTTTGATATACCTACATAATATTGTTGTTTTCATACCAAATGTTTATTGAATAAATAAAACACATGTTGATTTTTACCGAAGTTTTATTTAATGAATAACTAAAAACGAGGTGCGATACTCAATTAATGTTTGTGTTTTCATATTTAAAAAATAATCTGCATAGTATCAGAATTAAAGCTGGTATGTTGATTTTTGACATACCTACGTGTATTGGTATGTTTGTAAAATATAACAAGAAATGCAATTTACAAAGACCAATAACTATTTTCGTACCCACCAAATTAGTATCCTTCGAATTGGCCAGGAAATGAAATTACTGTATCTGGCAAACCTAGTCCGAATACCTACTAGAAGCTACAGACCAGATATAAAATAAGCGAAAGCGCAAAAGTGATGCGACTAAAATTGTTTATAAATTCTGTGCAGAAAAAACACTACATTAAATAATGGTCAGATATCAGAAGAGCATTAAACTTACTCATTTTTTTGTTACAACAGACTGTAAGAATCTATGCTATAATAATAAAGAGGAAAGATTTGATTTTTTGTTTGTGTGTTTGTTACGATTTAACTCAAGAACTACTGTTAAAAATTATTTTACCATTAGAAAGCTACATCTTTACCGAGTAACATAGGATATAAATTATATTAATGTCATGCAAATTAGCCTAGCTATCACAATTTTCGCGGGCGAAGTGCTTAGTAAATTATAAATATGATTCAAACGTGATATCTAGTAAGACTCGTAAAACTATTATGTAGTATTAGTATCGATACTTGTTATAGTAACACTATATTCCCTAATTGGTACATCCCTATCATTGGCAGCCATTTTATGAGAAATTTTGTGGCACCTTTTTTTTGTAGGTATTTCCAGTCCATCTACTTCTCAAGTCAATGGGATGGACACACATCTGACGGAAGATGCGTTGTGAGTCGGTCGTGTAACGCCAGATAGTCAAATAGGTAGTAAAACATCCAACCTTCCTTACACATAATAACTATTCCGCCAGTCTGTGTAATTACCTGCCGGTTTTTCTGTTCTGTAATCATTATAATCTGGATCTATTCTGAGTTCGAGTGAATCGGTTTCTTCTAGGCAAGTGGGCTCCACCCTTGGACACATCATCGCTTCACGTCAAGCGTGTTGTGGCCAAACGCAAGCCTATTAAGTATAAGAAAAAATTTAACTAATGCTGCGTTAGTACGTCGATCGCTCTCATGACGATACGCCCGATATATCTTTCATTAGATGGGCGTCCACCCTATTGTGTAGCTGGCAAGTTTCAAAATCGTTCGGATTGTGATTGATAGTGTGTTTCGTACTTGAGGTGATGGGTACATACACAATCTGTGTGATCTATTTTAAACTAAACAATTTTATAATTATGATCATATAAATTACATTTTGTTATTGAATCTGAAGTACTTATTTCCTCTCAATTTTGTCGCCGGTAAATGAGCGTGACAAAAGACTAGATTTAGTTTATACGAGTAATTATGTATGAACATTGATAGACATAAGTATATCCAATATAATACTTTTGAATACCTATCCATAAATACCCCACACATATGGGTTTGATGAAAAAAATATTGAATTTCAGTTCTAATGTACATACATCAACATTTACATTCCATCCTCCATTAACCTGTCATTTTAAATAAAAATAAGAAAGAAATACATTAAACAATTGAAAAAAATACACTCATGTAGGATGTCACAGAACTATAATTTCTGTCAAAACAATTGGTCAAGTAGGAAAGGCTCCAAATTCAAATTATAATTTAACACTAGACTTTGTATGGAGAATGGAATGTAAATGCTGATGTATGTACTAGGTTAGACTCTAACATATACCATCTATAGAGTGGCTACAAAAAGGTTGCCCAAAGCCTCGTCGGTAGCTTCATAGTAGCGTAGCTCGTAGCAAGCGTAGCTCGTAGCAAGCGTAGCTCGTAGCAAGCGTAGCTCGTAGCAAGCGTAGCTCGTAGTAAGCGTAGCTCGTAGCAAGCGTAGCTCGTAGCAAGCGTAGCTCGTAGCAAGCTTAGCTCGTAGCAAGCGTAGCTCGTAGCAAGCGTAGCTCGTAGCAAGCGTAGCTCGTAGCAAGCGTAGCTCGTAGCAAGCGTAGCTCTTATAGCCTGATTACACCTACCGAGTAGAATGGCGAGACAGTAAAATCCTTCTGGGCCTAGACAGTGATGCGACCGAGTAGCTGTTCACACGTATTTTTGAAATTGTGGCGAGACATTCAGTCAGGACTTATACACCAACATTACTGGTGAAAATGTGGGTGTACTATTTGAAGTACAACGCAACCTAACCCTTCGAGGATCACAGGCATGACGTCATGTATGTATTCGGCGCTAGGTTGATTCTGTGACTAAATACCGGTTATTTAGTCACAGAAATGCATCCTTTGCATCAATCAACTCAACCTATTGCAGTCCACCGCTGAACACAGGCCTCCAAAGCTGTGTCACAACACCATGTTCTCTATCCACCATATACTGTCCCAGCTACCTTTTCGAAATCTTTTATTTATTTAACTCGTGCAAGTCCCACTTAATGCTTGCCGATAAACGGTTCCCACTCCAGGATAGCTCTGCCATACGATGTTTACCTTCACCATTTTGAGAGCTATGTTTCAACTGAAAAATCGAAACCGTTACCGTTAAAGCTCTACTTTAACTATACTCGCCATCTCATCATCATCTATCTAGTATTTTCCCAACCTTGTTGGGGTTGACTTCCAATCTTACCGGATTACCAATATTATGCATAGAGTGACTGCCTATCTGAACTCCATAACACAGTTACTACTGGGTATTACGATACCCCTTGGTAAAACTGGTTGTCAGACTTTCGAGCCACTACTGACTACCTGTAAAAGGTAGGACTCTCAAAGGTATACAAATGACAGCCGGGACCAACTGCTTAACGAACTTTGCGAGGCACGGAGCAATTCGGTGTGTAATGGGTAGTTACCCATCCGTGGACCAACCTAGGTAAGCACGACTTAACCTAAAGATGAGCGGCTGTTACTATTTGGCTACGAGCTTTCGGCTGGCTACACCTCTTGAACTATACTCGCCATCTATTTACATGAATATAATATCATGTAAATAGATGGCGAGTTTAAAAGGGAAAATAAAACAAACTTAGTCGTTATTCCTTTAATTTTTATATAGGCAGAGATTTTAGGCGCCCATCAACATAATATTTGGATACAATACGATTTATTAAAAAAAAGGTTTTTGTGTGATTCACCCCTGAAAAAAATGTGTTGGTTTTTCAGGCAAATACGCAGTGTATAATCTTCAGTAAGATCGTATGATCTGCAGTTTTGTAAATAAGATATTGAAGATCGAATCCCTATTACAAAATGAACTGGACGTACCTATCATCATTACTGCTGGACATAGGCCTCCCGTGCGACTCACATCCAGCGGAGGCACCTACCTTTAGTTGTAATATATTTACCCGAGTGGCGCAGTGGTAGTGAGGCTGCCTTACATTCTTAGGGTCCCGGGTTCGAATCCCGGTTGGAGCAAATGTTTGTGTGATGACTATGGACATTTGTTTCCAAGTCATGGATGTTTATTTGTATAATAAGTATGTATTTACAAACAAAAAGTGTGTGTGTAGAATATCAACTATCTGGTATCCACGACACAAGCCTCGTTGCTTAGTGTGGCACTAGATGGCGCTGTGTGTTAATGTCCAGCGATATTTATTTATTTATTTATAATTATTACTTACAGGGTGTAAACGGACTCTTCACAAGGCCGTCAACCAAGCATTCTGTACATCAAACTTAGTAACTCTACGCAAAAAATATTGCTGGAAAGGATTTTTTTTTGGGTGAAAAATAACGTTTTACGGTAGGATGGATGTAACGACTCCAAACATTGTGCTGATGGATGGATTGAAGAGTACGGGGGTCGTGGAGGTGTTTTAAGTAAATATTTTACAAAAAAAACTTGTGAGAAAGTCGTAACTTTGACCCCCAATATCTCCGTAACTAGAAGGTTCCCAGGTATGGTCGAGAAAAAAAAAATATCACAATGACGGGGAAAACAAGTGCCTTTCGGCTTCGTTAATGGTTTATTGTTACCGGTTAATATCCCAAATAAATAATAATAATACATCAATGCAGGTATTGTTACCATGCAAACGATAGTTTTAGTTATTAATTAATTTTTCCTTATTTGAACCGATTTTACCTCCGTATCAATGTGGCCGCCTCCTATGCGTTCAGTCACTCCATTTACATTATATGACACATTGCAGTAGATACGGCCTTTATTATACGGAAAATCTTTCGGCACATATGCGATCGACATATTCGACAAATGATATTCACCCTGAAAAAATAACAAAACACATATTAGTCTCATTTCTTACTTATACCCATATTACTCTCATATCTTTAGAGGTTTAGTTAGGATCGATCGATTGACTGCATTTTTCCATCAACATGTTTTTTAGTAGCTGCTTCGGAGTCTGGGAATATACCCAGTTGATGGAAATAGGCTCGCCTCCTTTTCCATGGAAGATAACTGGTCAAATGTGTGTGTACTATTAAGCATACCTCTGCCTAACCTTTCAAGGATTACAGGCGTTTTATTATGTATGTAGTAAGGATCAAACTTACCGAGTTCTACAACTAATCATAAGTTTTAAGTTAGTCGTTACTTTGCGGAATTCCATGACATTAAATATTATGCAAAATATTTAGTTTTAATTCCGCGAAAAAAGATCCTAGCCTTTGTGAATCATGTGAATGATTGTGGGTAGAGTAGAGCGTCACGTCGTAACGGTAATTACCGGATGACTTTTTTATTACTTTCCAAAAAAAATGGGTATATTAGGTGAACGGAGTAGAAGCTTATGGCATACCTGCCTAGTTTTTTTTTTCTTTTTTCCACAGCTTAGAAAAAAATTGATCCATCATCAAAAAACGCTACCACGGTCAAGTAAACTTTTCATAATAGAATAAAGAAAGAGAAATTTAGAAAAAAATATTGTTTTTTTTTTATTATTTTTTTTCAATTTTTTTTCGCATAAAGAAATATAAAAGTTTGGCATTTGCTTCTACTCCGTTCACCTATTATACTCATTTTTTTTGAAAGTGATAAAATAGTATAAGGAGACGCGTGCCGTACAACTGACTCCAAAAATTTATGGACGCAAACCGCCGTCATTCCCTCTGAGGACTATCCCGACGTCCCGGTCCTTGCCCTCCCCGACCCTTGCTCGATCCAACCCGCGATACTGAGCCTGTAGCTTTAAATCAGCCCCTAATTAATGATATCAATCAGATTCAGCCTGTCCCTTTGTTGTCCTGCCCCAACGTGTAACGTTACATTTTCCTGGATAGGATCCAGAAAACTGTAAGGTCATACTGAGCACTCACCTACCTAACTTTCAGTCTGGAGGGGAGCACTACTAAAAGAAATAGTCTAGGGGACGAGTTATAAGAATTTATTATTAAAGATCCTAACTTATGGCTGGAGCTACTTAACCACTAATGCCAGTGAAGCCGGTGGATAGAACTGAAGATGAGCGCAGGATGGAATGAATAGCTAAAGAACATCCGTCTTCAGACCGTGGAGGAGGGCCGAGGAACATCAATCCTTAAGCCGCAGAGGAGGGCCGAGGAACATTAATCCTCAAGCCGCAGGAGGGCCGAGGAACATCAATCCTCAAGCCGCAGATGAGGGCCGAGGAACATCAATCCTCAAGCCGCAGGAGGGCCGAGGAACATCAATCCTCAAGCCGCAGAGGAGGGCCGAGGAACATCAATCCTCAAGCCGCAGAAGAGGACCGAGGAACATCAATCCTCAAGCCGCAGAGGAGGGCCGAGGTACAACAATTTCATATCAGGCTCGTGCAGCTCAAGCATCAGGTAACAAGGTGTTCAAGGTGAGAGTGCGGCACGGAGAGAGGCCGACTTAAAAACCTTAAGGAGAGGGTAACTGCCCCCTAAGTATACTTTTATAAAGCTTTTCAGACGTTTAGCTGCTCTGAGCTCCCAACGTAGACTGCCAATTCCACCACCAGGCTCCTGTCAACTCCAGATGATTGACATTTTATAATTTGGAAGAATTTAGAACACAATAAAAAGAAAAGATAATGAGGTCGATGTGATTTACCTATACGACCTACAACTAGCTCCAGCAATAAATTAAAAATAAAACTAAGCATGTCACTAACTGACATTTCAAAAGTAAACAAAGATTCAAGTGATAAAAAAAAAAAACAGAAAAACTTAAATAACATGAATTACAAGGTAAAAGGCCAAAGCCGTTGCTAAGCCTCCAAGAAATGACCATGAAGCTACCTAGGGAGGACGAATGCTTAAATTTTCAGGTTAATAATATCCAAAAATGTAAGTAAAAAAACCATGTAAAAACATACACATTACAAACGAACGCCCTAAACCGAGGCTCGTACCCCACCGGGGGCCGGAGGCCGGGGGCTGGAGGCCTTACATTCAAGGCACCTACAGGATAGTCCGGTTAAGTAGACGACAGCCACCTGGGTTGACCTGCGACATGCCATTTACAAAAAGCAACTTGCTTATAATATTAAACGTACCGGGAGATACGGACAGAGACGGCCCGCGAATGCGTTTCGCATTGCTAGGCCGATCATTGGGTCATGCTCCAACATGTCGCAAAATTTAAAATGCAACTCAAGAAAGCTGGGCTGGTATCTGTTTGATACAAACTTGTAGAAATAGATATCCACCTGCAACAAAAACAACATTATGCATACACTATTACACTATTTATTATAACATTATTATTTGTTACAACATTATTACTATGTCAGATTGTAGAGGACTAGAGGTGCTCCACAGTCTCAGCAGCCGTTTCTCTAAATATACGGTAAACTTAAGAAAAATGTTAACTACATTCAGTCAAAAAAGTATCGGGAATGGATGATTTGTTTATGGTTCCAAATTCTATTTTTTGTAGTTGTTAGATTTGCACAACTGTTTTCCATTTTGGGCGCGGAGATTGAGTTACATCTGTTATTTAGATTAAATACAGTGCTGTTTTTAGTTAAATCATATCTAGTGTGTATTGCGAATTTCATATACACAAAAACATCGAACAAAGAGTTTGTTTTAAATTTTGCAGGAATTTCGTGTTTGAAGTTACTGAAAATGTTACAGAAGGCTTAAGGTAAATTGATTTTATCAAAAACACTTGCATGAGTGGTACAAAACGTTCAAAAGCGGTCGAGATATGATGGAAGATTTGCCTAGCACTGTGACTGAAAATCTTCATTCAAGTTTGAGAGTGATAGCCGTTGAACTTTCTGTGTCTTACGAGTCAATCCGTACCATTTTAAATAATCACTAGGAAACGAAACATATTGCCGCTCGGCTAGTTCCAAAAGACTTGAATTTTTTCCCAAAACTCAATCGCTTATAAGTCGCTGAGAACATGCTGGAACGAGTCAATTCCGACCCAACAGTCATGAAACTCGTGACGAGACGAGTTTGACATGCAAAATAGTCTACAAGCTTCGGAGTGACGCCTTCCAACTTGAACTGGAACCGAAAAAACCACGCCAAAGTCAATCAAAAGTCAAAGTCATGTTGACTGTTTTCTTTGACTATCGCGATGTTGTGATCTTGCGCCTTCGCACAAGACCATCATTGTGAATGAATTTTTGCCCAAAAACTCAAAAATACCTTCGAGCCTTTTCGACCTTTTTTACCAGATATGGCTCCAGCCGACATCTTTCTTTTCCTAAACTCAAAGTACCACTTTTTGGCACCCGTTTTTATTCGGTAGCAGACATAATGGAGAATTTGTGGCAAGAACTGAACTCAATTCCGGAAAAACGTTTATAAAATGCTGATGAATAACTAACATTTTGTGTATTGTTGATCTTTTCCCGGTACTTTCTTGACAGAGTAGTATTTTTTCTCATAATTTTAAATTAAAGTTCTTGATTGATAACACTCGCAGCGCAATCGATTTTCACAACATTATGTTCTATATATATTTATGATCTATTTGATTCCATACAAAATCAATTTATGCAACATGGAATGCATAGGAAAAAATGCTATACAATTGTTTTTGATAATGATGAACATGAAAGAGAAAAAGACGAGAAAACGTTTTGACGGAAGAATGCATTTATTGCGGTCGTAAATAATTATATTCTAAAACTTACCAGTAGGTTATTGCTTATAGTGGCAAGTGTATGTAAGTGTATATCCACATAGTGCCTAGGATCACGTCGGCTAACACGCTTGCTTATCACAGTAAAGTTTTTGCAGTATCTCTTGTCAAACCATTCTACCACTGGCCGCTCAGTATTGAAGAAGGTTATCTACGACAGGAATTAAAAGTAAAGTTACTCATTAAAATAATGTATTTCCAGCCATGTCGACCATACACTTGTAGCTATTAGTCAGCTACGATCTAGCACCTTAAAGCTAGCAGTAATTAACAGTTTGAGATCAGCTTACATTAAACGTTTACTATTAGTATCTTGAGAAATATAAGAACTATTCTTCATTATCACTTCCATTTATGATACTATATAAGAACAAAATTTAAATATTCTTTTTTTTATTTTAGAACTAAAAGGGTAAAGGTAATGATATTCTATTAAACATATATGTTGTGAGCGCGCAATCGTGAAGACTCGAAAACGAGCCAATTGGCCTGTTTTTCCTTTATTCTGCGTCACTGCGTGTATGTGAGCTGGCTTACCCCCGCGGCACACTTTTTCCGTTGGTTTTCTAGGTGTATAACATATCTGTTTATTGGAATATCATTGGGTTAAGGTCAACAATCTTTGGTGAGTTCAAAAATCGAACCAAATAAGAATAGAACCACGTTGGAGTTAGCTTAGTTGTCTGTGGCCAAAATAAAATACTACGTAGAAGAAATAAATGAAAAAGAACCACGAGTGTGAAATGTACACCACATTCTGAACCTAAGAGTAGTGCAATAAGAGCCAGTTTTAATCATAATCATAATCATTTATTGATTTGCGAATATGGGTACAAAATAAAGGGTCTTAAATAAACAATAGTGTTCATTAGCTATATCGAGAGCCGTTTTCGAGGAAGTGTATTGAAAAAATATTATAAATATGTACTTACAGTCTTAGAATAACACTGACTAATTTTGTAATGAAAATAAAAAAGCAAACCAAAAAAAATAATTTTGATATTCATTATTTAGGTAGGTGCTTGCACGGCTCTGCATTTACGAATGACCGTTTATAGTCAGTCTGATTATATTATATGATCAACGATCAACCATTGCAACTATAATGTACTTTTTAAGTTAATTTTTATAATTGAGATAAATTACTTGTTCAATTATTAAAAACTAGCTTCTGCCCGCGACTTCGTACGCGGATCCTGTTGCTTGCAGCGACAACGGGGTCGTCCAAATCGAAGACCTGAAACGTCTGATGTCGAATTTTAAAAGCCCGGGGACGGGAATACAACGGGATGGGCGAGACGATTCGAGACGTTCCAGATCTTTCATTTTTGTAAGTCAACAGGAAATGCCTATGGGACCAAACAACACTTGCTAAGACGTCATTCCTATGTGTTATGGTGTAGCTGGGCTCTTGGAGTTCCACAACAGGTGTTCCAGATCTTCGATTTTTATAAGTCAACAGCGAGTGCTCATTAGATTGAACAACTTTTGCTAAAACTTCATTCCTATAGGTATATATGTTATAGTGTAGCTGGGCTCTTAAAGTTCCACATCAGGTGTTCCAGATCATCAACAGAAAATGCTCATCACGTGGAACAATTTTTGCTATGGTACCATTTTTGTATCTCTTATAAATCAGCTGGTCTGTTGCGGTTCTGCATCAGGTGTTTGTTTCCAAGATAAAAGTCAACAGGAAATGCCCATCAGACCGAACAACTTTTGCTAAGACGTCATTCCTATGTGTTATGGCATAGCTGGGCTCTTGGAGTTCCACAACAGGTGTTCCAGATTTTCGATTTTTAAAAGTCAACAGAGAGTGCTCTTCAGATTGAACAACTTTTGCTAAAACGTCATTCCTATATATATGTTATAGTGTAGCTGGGCCTTGGAGTTCCACATCAGGTGTTCCAGATCTTCAAATTTATTCTCTCAGCAGAAAATGCCCATCACGTGGAACAATTTTTGCTATGGTACCATTTTTGTATATCTTATAGTTTAGCTGGTCTGTTGCGGTTCTGCATCAGGTGTTTATGTTTTTTCCAAGATAAAACTCAACAGGAAATGCTCATCAGACCGAACAACTGTTGCTAAGACGTCGTTCCTATATGTGTTATGGCATAGCTGGGCTCTTGCAGTTCCACAACAGGTGTTCCAGATCTTCAATTTTTATAAGTCAACAGAGAGTGCTCATCAGATTAAACAACTTTTGCTAAAACGTCATTCCTATATAATATATGTTAGTGTAGCTGGGCTCTTGGAGTTCCACATCAGGTGTTCCAGATCTTCATATTTATTCTCTCAGCAAAAAATTCTCACCACGTGGAACAATTTTTTCTAAGGTACCATTTTTGTATCTCTTATAGTTTAGCTGGTCTGTTGCGGTTCTGCATCAGGTGTTCAAGTTTCCAAGATAAATTATAGCCTATATGTTGCCCAGACTTGATACCTATACAACAAAAAAAAATCATTCAAATCCGTCCAGTAGTTCCGAAGATAAGCGTGTACAAACAAACAGACACACAGACAAACAGACAGATTTTTTATTTTGGATTCGTGCTCTATTACTGTTTCTAAACCCCCCTCAATTATTTCTTTTTTAATATATTCAATGTACAGACACAGTTTTTTTACTGTTTTATTATATGAACAGTAAGCGTCAATAAGTTCAGAGGTACGCTAAGGATTGTATTGCTGTGAACGCACGGTCGAGCGTCCGTGCGTCTGTATGTGTAAGTGGTCTCAATACAGTACGCACACCACAGCCACAGAGTTCGCCCAATCGCATGTCGCACGTCACACTCCACGAAACATAAGAATACGCAGCAAACCTTATTTGTGTAGCGACCTGTTCTTACCATTGGATAGCTAAAATTCTCATCTATTTACCATGTGTTGATAGCTGTTGGGGTAATCAGTAGGATTCACGATCAAAGAGATCCGAGTTCTAATACTGTTAACAACGTTTGGGGTTTTTGTTTCTTGGCAACATTAGTTATTGGTTCATTATTTATTATTTATAAGAATAAGTTAAATATTAGTAAAAAAAAACATAGTATTATTATTCAACTATTTATTTATTATTTTAGTTGTCCGGTGTTGGAAGGTGGAAATAAAAAAGCCGTGGTGAATGATAACAATAATGTTTATTCGTTTTATTTATTTATAAAATTAACAAACTTTCATGATAATTGTAACGTCACATTCCTACCTAGATGTAAAAAAGTTCTCTTGTAACCGATCATAAGATTTTTTATTGTATCGGTATACCCA
Organism: Xestia xanthographa; assembly: GCA_905147715.2. Classification (NCBI taxonomy): domain Eukaryota; kingdom Metazoa; phylum Arthropoda; class Insecta; order Lepidoptera; family Noctuidae; genus Xestia; species Xestia xanthographa. Next base: position 4,064,805 of record LR990660.1, on the reverse strand, counting down.
CTTACTTTCAATTCATAATAACATACTTAAGTAACAAGGAAAGGATATTCTAATCACACAAATATAACATATAGTTGATACCCACTTATTATAAGTATCGGTAATCAGCAGAGTTTATTGAAAACTAATATAAATAATTTAGACTTTATAAATATATTTTTTGTGACGTCACAATAAATGTAACTCGTATTGAGGTTATAGTTTAAGTGTTCATTTTCCCGAAGAAAAGAAGATTGAAACTTAACCTCAATTTAAGATCATTAATATAATTACGGATAAGTTAATATTCACTAAATATTTTGTTACACATTTAATTAAAACTAAAGCATCTAGGGATTAATTTTGTAGCATGACAGCTTCTAATACTTCTACATAATTAAGTAGAACTGTTGGCGCGTGGAGGAATAAAAGCCAGTTCTCCTGGCCCTGTTGCACATATCCATCCCCACATGATCCCCATATATTAACCATAATTCGACATGAGTCTGTATTAGGGATTATGTTTTTGTCAGACCAGCAGAGTGTTATTCTTGCGCCATAAATGAAGCCTACCCTTTTGACTTGATTTAAAAAGTCAGTTTTTTGAGTCTTCTCATGGTAGTATTCCAGTAAAAATCTAAATAACCCCGTGCGAAACGTAATCGTTCTTCTATAACTCTTTCTGTCAAGAAGGGCTTCTTAGCTGGTCTTCGTGATACAAGCCTTCAGCGTGGAGGGCACTGCGAACAGTTTGCGATGAGGTGTCAAATAATTCCACAAAGTGTCTCGTAGGTGTGAAACCATTTGTTTCTTATTCGCCAACCATATATTATGTCGTCGCTGCGCATCGCTAATAAGCGACGGCTTTCCACTTCATTGTCGACTAGCAAGGCCTTTTGATCTGACTCACAGTATTCCTCTAAAACAAAAAACAAAAAAATGATGTTAGGCAGCTATAATAAAATACTGAAGTTATCATTCACTCTAAATTTATAAATCCAATAATTAACACTAATTATTTATCTTTTATGTCTCATGATGGATTTAAAATCAATTTATTAATCCATATGTCACCAAATAAATAAACAATAACAAAGTAGGTTTTAATTTTTAATAAAAACTTTGTTACAATAATTCATAAATATAATACTCACATTAGTCCGGTTTCTTCAGATATTTGCCACTTTTATGCAGCACGATAATATTAGTCGCCCTCGCCTCAATATCAATATTTGCCTGCATTTTGAGAAATACCAACAACAATACCGCTATCTATTAAACCACACGTCGCTAACCAAATTTAACACAACCAAACGACAACGTTCATTTCGATCAAGTAAAATATTCATAAAACTCAAGTTTACCTCACAGAAATATAAATTCTTGACTTATTTTTCTATGACCTACCTTCTTCTAACTTTACGAAATGTGTGAACAAAGCGAGAATATTTTTCTGTCCCATTACTTCAAATCGAGTAAAAACTTACAAAAAGTCTAAAAGTAACAACGTGAGATTTGAACTCGCGGCTTACTGATTCACTCTTAGATGTGGACGCGTCTAACCACTAGGCCATCTTGACTTATATTTCAATGTTGAAATTTTGGACTACATTTACTTGAAGATGACAATGTCTATTTTCTTGAAAGTAGAAGGTCGTAAGTCAAACTAAACGTCAATCTATTGCTTTGTGAGATTGCCTATCGACTTTTGGTCGACACTGTACTAGCTTCTGCCCGCGACTTCGTACGCGGATCCTGTTGCTTATGCCAGCAACAACGGGGTCGTCAAAATCGAAGATCTGAAACGTCTGATGTCGAATTTTAAGAGCCCCGGGACGGGAATACAACGTGATGCGCGAGACGATTCAAGACGTTCCAGATCTTTCATTTTTGTAAATCAACAGGAAATGCCCATCAGACTAAACATTTTTATAAGTCAACAGGAAATGTCCATCAGACCAAACAACACTTGCTAAGACGTCATTCCTATGTGTTATGGTGTAGCTGGGCTTTTGGAGTTCCACAACAGGTGTTCCAGATCTTCGATTTTTATAAGTCAGCAGAGAGTGCTCATCAGATTGAACAACATTTGCTAAAACTTCATTCCTATATAAATGTTATAGTGTAGCTGGGCTCTTGGAGTTCCACATGAGGTGTTCCAGATCTTTAAATTTATTCTCTCAGCAGAAAATGCTCATCACGTAGAACAATTTTTGCTATGGTACCATTTTTGTATCTCTTATAGTTCAGCTGGTCTGTTGCGGTTCTGCATCAGGTGTTTGTTTCCAAGATAAAAGTCAACAGGAAATGCCCATCAGACCAAACAACACTTGCTAAGACGTCATTCCTATATGTGTTATGGCATAGCTGGGCTCTTGGAGTTCCACAACAGGTGTTCCAGATCTTCGATTTTTATAAGTCTACAGAGAGTGCTCATCAGATCGCACAACTTTTGCTAAAACGTCATTCCTTATATGATAAAGTGTAGCTGGGCTCTTGGAGTTCCACACGAGGTGTTCCAGATCTTCAAATTTATTCTCTCAGCAGAAAATGCTCATCACGTGGAACAATTTTTGCTATTGTACCATTTTTGTATCTCTTATAGTTTAGCTGGTCTGTTGCGGCTCTGCAACAGGTATTCAAGTTTCCAAGATAAATTATAGCCTATATGTTGCTCAGACTTAATACCTATACAACAAAATAAAAATCATTCAAATCCGTCCAGTAGTTCCGAAGATTAGCGTGTACAAACAAACAGACACACAGACAAACAAACAAACAGACAGAATTTTTTTTTTTGGATTCGTGCTCTTTTACTGTTTCTAAACCCCCCTCAATTTTTTTTTAAATATATTCAGAAAAACTGTGTCTGTACATCAGACACAGTTTTTCTACTGTTTTATTATATGTCGATGCCTTAGTTCACAATTGCACTAACTACAAAATTTACATTTTTGAGGAGAGAGCTTTAAAGTTTTTTAAAGTTTAGACGAGAACAGTGGAAAATCCAAGTAAAATAACAAAAAAAATATGCATCTATTCATAAGACTAGTCCTTTTACTCCATCATATCTCAATATTGTAATATTAGTTTAAACGTTACCTTTTCAAAATGGCCAAATAAACATAAAACCCCCATTTAATACATTTGTGCACTAAGATTGATTATGCTGACTGGCATTAAGTGAAAAACTCAAAAATATTTAACAGCTTTACCAGGCTGGTTCAAGGTCCAAGAAGAAGGATAATAATAGTTATGGATATTGCATTAAATAGACAAAATAATAAACCAGTGATCCATATTCTTAATGTTTATTTTTATTATAAAACACAAACAGTTTTTATCCACAATCAAATAAAATAAATTTCAAAGGACTGAAGCCCAATTACAGGCCAATCTTTAGCTATTTCACAAAACAATTAGTTTCTGAATCATTAAAGTATGATTTTTTTAAGAAAATTAATAAAGTCAGTCTTCAGTTTCAGGTAACAATTTTTCATTTTTACTAATTGGTAATTAAAAATTAAGAGGAGCTCGTGGCTAAATAATAACAGCCGCTCGGGTCCATCGTTAGGTTAAGCTGCGCTTGCCTAGGTTGGTCTGTGGATGGGTGACCACCCATTACATACCGAGTTTCCTCCGTGCCTCGGAAAGCACGTTAAGCCGTTGGTCCCGGCTGTCATTTGTAGATCTTTGACAGTCGTTAGGTAGTCAGAGGCCCGAAAAGTCTGACAACCAGTCTTACCAAGGGGTATCGTATTACCCGGTACTAACTGGGTTGTGGAGGTCAGATAGGCAGTCGCTCCATGTAAAATATGGTATTCAGCTGCATCCGGTAAAACTGGAAGCCGACCCCAACACAGTTGGGAAAAGGCTAGGCAGATGATGATGGTAATTAAAAATTGAATCAAAACTTAAATTTCTTCAACAATGGACTCTTCATCTGGATCATCATCAGACGATTCAGTGTCATCACAATTATTGTTAACAATAGCCGCAGAAGTGGATGGAATATCTTTGTAATTAAATAGTGCTCATATTCTGGTGGTATAACCCCATCATTTAAAAGTGTTATCAGATCTTTCTTTTTAGTTTGTGAAACTGCAATCAGTGATTTATATGCTACTTTCAGAGGTTTCTTTAGTTTGCTTATACATATGTCTTTATTTTTCTTCATTGTTTTTGTCTTACAAATGTCTATTTCATTGAAATCTGGATCGGTCAAATCGTATTTGTAAAAAATTGAAGTGGGGGATTCTTTCTGCAGCCGCAGCCACTTAATTTTCAGCCACTGTACTGGCTCATTTTTTGTATTTTTTGTTGTATTGGAATTCATAGTTTTTTCGAATCCCTTCAAATCATAGAATTCCTTGTGTTTCATAATAATAACATCGTAGGGTTTCGGCTTGATTCTAGCAGACCCTATCACCAATGCATATTCACGCAAAGTGAATATGCTTTTATGCTTTCGCGCTCTTTCAATACACGCGTGAATTGAATCCACTTCTAAATACGAATGCCCCGATTCCATGAATTTCAAATCGATCGTGTTTATTATTAATTCGGACTATATCTCAAAACGGTTTAATGTATTTGTGCACTTAAAAAATTGCCAAGGGGTCCCAGTAAAAGTACTTAACACACTTGGGCATCAAACTTTCTTGATCCTTTTGTACTACCAACACATAATACACTCTTGTAGCACTGCTAAAAAGTATGAGCAGATATTGCAAATGTATATAATACGTTTGTGTTTTGAAATTTCCTGCAGTTGAGAAACTTAAAATCAGTTAAAGTATATCTTGATTGGTTTTACAAAAATAAGGACCATTAGTATAATACCACATTCATGGAACATTAAACGAACTCATTTAATACAATTGTGACCCACGGTTTTGGTAGAAAGAGACGGAATAACGGTATTTCGATGCGCGGAAACGAAAGAGCATGAAATTTAGTGTATTTGGCATTAAAAAAGTAAAAATTGAAAATTTTGTAGTTAGTGCAATTGTGAACTAAGGCATCGATGTGATGATAGATGACTGTATGTATGTGAAACAAAAAATATGATTATTTATTTAATTGCTAACTTGTAAAACACTGGTTAGTACGCTAGGCATGCATTACAACTATGGCGCATTATTAAGACATGCACCCTATAATCCACTGCTTTTATAAATCAAAATTTTCAGTAATATTTACATTATTTACATACTAACTCTATATTATAAATAAAAATATTTACAAGTATCAAAAAGGGTTACAGGGCGTCGAAAAATTCGTCCCCATCACTGTCAACAGGAAAAGTGCCCAGAAGGCTGGCAGCATTGCCACGTTGGATGGCAATGCTGATTCTTTGGCCAAGAAGAGTCGAACAACCGTTTGGCGATTTCTCGAAAAACTAGATGTGCACTCGGACCCCATGGCCCTAGTGTTTCAACCCCAAACGGCTCAAACACATAATTACCAATTAAATTATTGTATTTGCGCCGTTTGAGGTTTTCCGCACCTGCAGGTGTCGACGCAAGTTGCGTCCCACACCAAAGGCCTACCCAACTTCCATGGCATTATGGTCATACCATCTGGTCTCTTGCCATCGACGCGTGCCAAGCCAGTGGGTTCTAATACAGCTGGCACCCCGGCGGTGGCAAGAGCACGACGGATGAGATCATTATTGCTAGCGTGCCGTGCTATCCGACCTGCACTCTTACTGCAAGAAAGGCCATGGTGTTCGAGGCAGACGACTGCTTCACCACATTGACAGCGATGTGGAGCCCCCACAAGGAGCGCCCAAACGCAAACATGTAGCGAGCCGGAAGGTTGTGTCACCTAACATAGTGCCTGTATTAGGTGACGGTAGCGCCTGAAGCCAGAGGCCCGACTCCCATTCACCCACAGCCAGCAGGCGGGCACGCTCAGCAGTATTGGTAGACGTATTAATAAGTTTATTCCGTACCAACCTGCTCATCGGCTCATCCCACTGTCTCTGAGTAAACGGGTTCTCGGGCCGATCCGTGTCCGGGCAAGCCACTTTCCAGGCGTCCTCTGCGTCGGTCAAGCACGGCACTTCCGAGCTAACCAGGGAAAGAGTTAAAATTTTCCTGGTTAGCTTTTCAGTGCTGTGGATAGAAGACAGGAACGCCGGTAAGCTAACACTAGACATTTTGCGGACGCCAAGGCCACCAAAATGAATTGGCAGGGTGGCTTGCAGCCATGCTCGGTCGTCCAGGGCCACATTAAGAATGCATGTTAATGTGTTGCGAATATTTTGGTCAATTTTGTCCAAAAGTTGTGGTTTCTTCTAAAGAGGAAAACAACGGAGAAAATACATAAAATTTGGACCAAAACAGCAATAGCTTATAATGGTGAATGCCGAATGCAAATTAATTTTGGAAAGTCTATCCGAAATATCATTGAAATGTTTAATTTTGTCGTCGATGAAAGATGAAAAACTTTCTTCAAAAATGGGGGAACCTAGGAGGTGCAGGAAACTTTTTTCTAAAATTTTGATTTTTGGGGCTATTGCATTAAATTTATCTATAGTCGATTGTCTGTCGGTAATGTCAGAAAGGTAAATTTCGCACTTTGAAATTTTTCAAATCAAATGAATTTTAAAAACCTAAAACACAAATGTTTACTCATTCATCGATAGGAGCACTGCTGTGAAGTTTCGAATAAAATAGTCTTACTAATCTTGTTTCCCCATACAAAATTTTGAAGCCACATATAAGGAACCTATTTGCCAAATTTGGTATCTGTAGATCCAGCGATTTGGGCTGTGCAGTGTGCATTGATTTTTAGACTTTGTCACCCCATTTCCCCCTCTTAGGGGTTGAATTCTGAAAAAACCTGAAACCCATTTCTACTCATTTATCAATAGGAGCACTCCTGTGAAGTTTCGAATAAAATAGTTGAACTAATCTTTTTTCCCCACACAAACTTTAGAGCCCCGTTTAACCCCTTTAGGAAGTGAATTTTGAAAAATCCTTTCTTAGTGCACTCCTAGACCACATAAGGCCTACTTGCCAAATTCGGAATCTGTAGTCCCAGCGGTTTGGGCTGTGCATTGATATATCACAAAGACAGTTTATTTATCATTTTATATACATAGATTGATTATTAAATTACAATACAATACATGTAATCACGGTAATAATTACCCAAAGCGTAGACTAGCGAAGAAGTAGGCGAGCGTTAACTCGCGGTCAGCCAGTTGTGTATCAACAATACGCTAAGTGACACGGAATGACACAGAACGCGATCCTTTACAACTAGGGGACACCGGGCGTCACTGTGCACAGTGGACGGAGCGATACCGCTACGTTTGACACAGAACGACACAAAACGCAAAACGCGACTCTTTCCAATTAGTTAACACTGTGTCTTTTCTTTGAGTTCGTTATTTAAAATTTGTTGGTAAAGATGGTTATAACTTAAAAACCACTTGTTATTTTTAAGTTCGGTTTTCAATATTATAGAGTACACTTTTGTAGTGGAACGTCACAGTGTATTTTACAAAGAGGTTTATTCCGGTTTTGCACGTATCTCGAATTTAAAACACGGAGCTCGTTTCGACACAGCTCAATCGAATGAACGTATATGGATACTCTTTAGTTATGACTATTTTCTGTTCTCTCTAGTTATGCTGTTTAGTTTTGATCTCTAGTGCTTTCACTGATAAAACGCCTTGTGGCTGTGAAGGCACTGTAGTACAAATCACTGACATCATTTTGTTTTTGACTGACCTTTGACAATTTCAAAAGTGTTTAGGCACGCAGTCTCGCAAGTGCACTATTTTCTCTTTTTTCTGTTAAGATTTAAGTTTTTATTTTTTTATATCTATAGTTTTTGATGTGTGCGTTTGTGGGATTTACCAAATAAATTTGATTTCTTTCTTTAACGAAATATGTCAAAATATTTCATCATTCTAAATGTTCAGATTGTACAAGGCCGAACCTATTTAGTCTACATATGCAGAAAGTTAGAACTAACTAAGTTAATGCAGAATGACAAAGCGAGCTCAAAAATATTTGCATTTCGCCTCGGATATGTTACACTGTTATGTTTAAAGGCCGAGGGCGTGCAAGCACCCCTTTGTTCATTTCCCGACTAAAATTGCCTATTTGCAATAAGCTAAGGTCATTTATTCACAATCAACTAAGTGGTGTATCGTATTACAAGGTAAGAAAATAATGTAATGTAATAATGTAATAATAATGTAATGGTTTAGGTAATGTTTTTACTATTCGGTAACTGACATTGAAGTGATTTTGTGAAATTATGCATAAAAGCTTCAGAATAAGTGAGAGAGCTGAGGCTACAAGAGCGAGCGAAGCGAGCTCAAAAATTTCTCGAAAATCACTGGCGTAAGCCCGAAGCGAGGGAGATACACGACGTATGTGTGCATTACTGACAAGCAGTGGTTTTACCTCTATTAATATTGTATTGTAATTTAATAATCTATCTATATATATAAAATGATAAATAAACTGTCTGGGTGATATATCAATGCACAGCCCAAACCGCTGGGACTACAGATTCCAAATTTGGCAAGTCGGCCTTATGTGGTCTAGGAGTGCACTAAGAAAGGATTTTTCAAAATTCACTTCCTAAAGGGGTTAAACGGGGCTCTAAAGTTTGTGTGGGGAAAAAAGATTAGTTCAACTATTTTATTCGAAACTTCACAGGAGTGCTCCTATTGATAAATGAGTAGAAATGGGTTTCAGGTTTTTTCAGAATTCAACCCCTAAGAGGGGGAAATGGGGTGACAAAGTCTAAAAATCAATGCACAGCCCAAATCGCTGGATCTACAGATACCAAATTTGGCAAAAAGGTTCCTTATATGTGGCTTCAAAATTTTGTATGGGGAAACAAGATTAGTAAGACTATTTAATTCGAAACTTCACAGCAGTGCTCCTATCGATGAATGAGTAAACATTTGTGTTTTAGGTTTTTAAAATTCATTTGATTTGAAAAATTTCAAAGTGCGAAATTTACCTTTCTGACATTACCGACAGACAATCGACTATAGATAAATTTAATGCAATAGCCCAAAAATCAAAATTTTAGAAAAAAGTTTCCTGCACCTCCTAGGTTCCCCCATTTTTGAAGAAAGTTTTTCATCTTTCATCGACGACAAAATTAAACATTTCAATGATATTTCGGATAGACTTTCCAAAATTAATTTGCATTCGGCATTCACCATTATACGCTATTGCTGTTTTGGTCCAAATTTTATGTATTTTCTCCGTTGTTCTCCTCTTTAGAAGAAACCACAACTTTTGGACAAAATTGACTAAAATATTCGCAACACATTAACATGCATTCTTAATGTGGCCCTGGACGACCGAGCATGGCTGCAAGCCACCCTGCCAATTCGTTTTGGTGGCCTTGGCGTCCGCAAAATTTCTAGTGTTAGCTTACCGGCGTTCCTGTCTTCTGTCCACAGCACTGAAAAGCTAACCAGGAAAATTTTAACTCTTTCCCTGGTTAGCTCGGAAGTGCCGTGCTTGACCGACGCAGAGGACGCCTGGAAAGTGGCTTGCCCGGACACGGATTGGCCCGAGAACCCGTTTTCCCAGAGACAGTGGGATGAGCCGCTCTGCAGGTTGGTACGGAATAAACTTTTTAATACGTCTACCAATACTGCTGAGCGTGCCCGCCTGCTGGCTGTGGGTGAATGGGAGTCGGGCCTCTGGCTTCAGGCTTTACCGTCACCTAATATAGGCACTTCCACTCACTATTGACGAGTTCTGTATCTTCAACCGAGGTATCCAAGAAAGTCTCTGTGGCCGCTATTAAATCTTGTTCGGTTATGTGCAGATTGTTGTGCCACATCCGGAGCTTTGATTTAATTTCACGAACATTCTGGTATATACAATTAATTTTCGTAGCTCTGGTGCTTGCTCTGAAAGCTGCTGTAGGGCCGGTCACAGTAGTAGCACTATGCTGCCTTGCACCTCTGTGTAAGCCACTCATGAAAGGGCTGTGGGGCAACTTCACGCCGGCTATTAGACTGGACAGAGGACGATTTCCTATAGTTGATCCAAGCCTTGATTCTTGCATTTACCGGCCACACATCTGCGGAATAGCAGCGTTCATAGCATGCAATGGTAACGCCAATTTTGTATGACTTGTAGTTTCCTTTCGGAGTTAGTTCACCGCACCGCGGGAACTGCGCGAAAAAAATAAATAACCCCTAACGGCTACGCGGCGCTTATCAGCTGCGCGCCAGATGGCAGCTCTCGACAAAGTGTTTATGTGTCGACGCGTTCGGCGCGTCAGTTGTCTCAAGTTATGTTTTTATTGCAGCTTATGAATGAGTCATTCGAATTGTTTCAAATGTTTGTTGATATTTCGTCTCTAAACATTTTATATTGAGCTGTAAACATAGACTATTGTGAAAAATATCATTATGTGAACTATAAAAAGGATTATTTCGAAAAGTAGATCGATAACATATATATTTTATGACTTTTATTGGTGGAAGGGTTCTATCTACATACGAACACAAAAAAAACACACATTTCATAGTGAAAAAATATATATTTACGGGCATAACACTGGCACAATACATTTTCCGACGGGATTTTTTTTTTTCAATTAAATTAAATTATTATTTACGACTATACAGTTTCACGGAACATAAAACTAAAGTTACTATCTGTAAGCTACATTTATAGAGGAACTTATGTGTAAATATTAAGTTCATAGGTCTATCCAATACAGAAATACATGGGATTGATTGAAGGAATTCCACTAACGTAAAAACGCACTTAGCATTTCTTGTCTTTTTTTGTTCAGTGAAGTTTAGAGTGAAAAAGTACAGGATATATAACTTATTTTCACAGGAAATGCCCTTTCTAATGATGTATCACACATGGTATTCACTAGCCATCGAAAAAACAAAAAAATCGATATATATCAAAATCGGGAATTTGTTTACGTCACGTGACCAAAAAAAACTGTCTCAGAATTTGAAATATACGTACCTCTGGTTGAAACCCGGCTGCACACACATTCACTATAATATAATTAACCCAATAAATCACTAATTCACTCACAAACACTCACATTTCACCAAAATATCAATTTATTAAGTAAATATTTTCGCGCGGCGACGCAACATGGACGCAACTTCACCGGACTGACTTTGACAATTTTTGTTTTTATCCACAGAGACATTTGAGGGCTAGTATTGCCAATTTAGAAGGAAGATATTCACGTTAATGCAATGAAACAGAGAAAACCGACCTAAAAGACCGATCTTTAGGAGGAATTGGCAACTTTTCCAGTAAAAACGTCACTGGGTACATATCTTCCCATATTCATTTTCAGCGTATTTATTTTTTGGGAGATATGTACCCAGATCCCGCGGGGCGGTTCATCAACGGTACAAGTATCGGCGCCACATAAAGTGCGAAGGTAGTCTCTAATTTCATCGGCTGTAGACTCCATGTTCCATAGGTGTAAGTACTTACGAGCTTCTACGGCCCTTAGTGATGTTACACTAGGGCCAGCAGCTCCTTGAATTGACACTGGGTGACGATTTTTAGATTTCTTTGTTACTCGCGTCCATTCCTGGGAGTCTGATGCTTGTGAATTAGGAGAGGCAGTCTGCGCCACCATTTCAGCTGGCGCAGAATCGGTATTGGGCTCACTTGAGCTGGCACAAGGGGGAGCTGGTTCAGCTGGTTCAGAGAGAGGCTCAGTTGAGATGTCCTGCTCGGTACTGGGTGCAGATACTAGTGGCTTACTGTGAAAGTTTTGTTCCAGACGATGTAGTCTAGTGCTCAGTTCCGTGATGGTGTGCTGCATAAAAGAGTTTTGAGTCTTCAGGTTTTCCCCTCTCCAGCGCGCCAACCGCGCTAAAAAAAGTCAGACCGCCCCATACCGCGCATGCTTGCGAAAAATTTGCACGTAATTTGACACTTTATATAAAAACATTTGTCGATCGCAAACTGCAAGAGTTAGAGCTCTAGAAAAATTACAGTGAATAGCAGAATAGATAAGGAAACTGCTTAATTAAAAATCAAGACATACAATTATAATTTGATACTCCAAAAAATATGTAGAACTTGGAAAACAGTGATAAAAACCGATATGTTGCTAATAACCGATGTGTTGCACGCGGCTTTTTGAAGATATTTTAAATAAAAAATCGACTAAAACTTGCACTGTTCATGTTTTCAATAGTTTATTTCACATCTCTATAACATTTCCAAACGCCGCGCGCCGTACCAAAAATCACAGCTCTACTCCATTTACAAGTTGTCAAATAACATAAATAAAGTTACGTCAACAGACCGCGCCATTTTTTGCGTCATCGTGTTAGCGTTAGTGTCACATTTCAAGTGATTACGAGCTACGTATTTGTTATTGTTTTTTAGTGTAATACCTTTAAATGTTCGTGAGTAGTTGTACTATCGTATTGTGATAACGCAAATTAGGTTTCGAATCGCAAAGTTGCAGTATTACGCTTGTGAAAATGACGTAGGTATAATTACCAATTTTGATTGTGAAGTGTGAAGAAATAAGTGATTTAGTGATTAAAACGTGTGTGAAATGGGAAAAATAGTGCTTAATTAGTGAGGTGATTAGATTGCTCAACTATCTACACCAAAAACAAGTAGTTTTGTGTGTTTTTTCGTCCAAACAGCGACTGACAATAATTAGTTCCAGATGTAAACAAACAGTGAGTATCTAGTTTCATATAATTATTTTGATATGATGCTAATGAGATATTAATGAGATTAAGGTCTTATTGGAAAGGTAATATAATCTAGTTTATTTTTAAATAGTAAAAAATACTAAAAAGTCAATAGTTTTTGATCAAATTAATAATTTATTAGCAATATATCGGTTTTTATCACTGTTTTTCAAGTTCTACATATTTTTTGGAGTATCAAATTATAATTGTATGTCTTGATTTTTAATTAAGCAGTTTCCTTATCTATTCTGCTATTCACTGTAATTTTTCTAGAGCTCTAACTCTTGCAGTTTGCGATCGACAAATGTTTTTATATAAAGTGTCAAATTACGTGCAAATTTTTCGCAAGCATGCGCGGTATGGGGCGGTCTGACTTTTTTTAGTGCGGTTGGCGCGCTGGAGATGGGAGAACCTGAAGACTCAAAACTCTTTTATGCAGCACACCATCACGGAACTGAGCACTAGACTACATCGTCTGGAACAAAACTTTCACAGTAAGCCACTAGTATCTGCACCCAGTACCGAGCAGGACATCTCAACTGAGCCTCTCTCTGAACCAGCTGAACCAGCCCCCCCTTGTGCCAGCTCAAGTGAGCCCAATACTGATTCTGCGCCAGCTGAAATGGTGGCGCAGACTGCCTCTCCTAATTCACAAGCATCAGACTCCCAGGAATGGACGCGAGTAACAAAGAAATCTAAAAATCGTCACCCAGTGTCAATTCAAAGAGCTGCTGGCCCTAGTGTAACATCACTAAGGGCCGTAGAAGCTCGTAAGTACTTACACCTATGGAACATGGAGTCTACAGCCGATGAAATTAGAGACTACCTTCGCACTTTATGTGGCGCTGATACTTGTACCGTTGATGAACTAACTCCGAAAGGAAACTACAAGTCATACGAAATTGGCGTTACCATTGCATGCTATGAACGCTGCTATTCCGCAGATGTGTGGCCGGTAAATGCAAGAATCAAGGCTTGGATCAACTATAGGAAATCGTCCTCTGTCCAGTCTAATAGCCGGCGTGAAGTTGCCCCACAGCCCTTTCATGAGCGGCTTACACAGAGGGGCAAGGCAGCATAGTGCTAATACTGTGACCGGCCCTACAGCAGCTTTCAGAGCAAGCACCAGAGCTACGAAAATTAATTGTATATACCAGAATGTTCGTGAAATTAAATCAAAGCTCCGGATGTGGCGCAACAATCTGCACATAACCGAACAAGATTTAAAAGTGGCCACAGAGACTTTCTTGGATACTTCAGTTGAAGATACAGAACTCGTCAATAGTGAGTGGAATGTTTTAAGGCGTGATAGAGGTACACCTTGTGGAGGCGTGCTGCTTATGGCACGCACCCCCATAGTCCTGCGCCGTCGACGCGAACTTGAGACAGACTGTGGTGAGGATCTTTGGTCGAGTTTCACGTGGCATGGTTCCTCTGTTTACGTGTGCGTTGTGTATATAAAACCAAGTGCCACTGACAGTGATTATGAGCTGGTTTACAAAAGTGGAAAGTTTTATAAATGTCTTAAATGGAACAGTTATCATTTTGGGTGACATAAACTTAAACAGTGCTTCCTTAAATGTTCGCAATTATTATTGTTATTTTCTAACATTTTCTAATATGTGTGAAAGAAATATTGTTGAGAACATGCATGGGGGAATGTTAGATGTTGTTTTAGTTCAGGAAAGCGCAAACCTATATGACGTTTCAGTAACAGCAATTGAAGGTTTAGTGCCCCCTGATACGTACTATCCGCCGTTGGACATCCAGGTACAGTTACAGTCATCTGATGAAAGTGAAAAACTTGAACCCAGTAATGTCGACCGTAGTAGGGATTGGAATTTCAAAAAATGTAATCGCAATCTGCTTTACGAACTTCTTTCCGAGGTATCTTGGGATGCAGTCACATCATCCAATGACGTTTGCACTAGCACTCAAGTTTTCTATGATATTGTTTACAGCTTATTTGACGCGTGTATCCCTAAAAAACGCCGAAACCGAAAAATAACTAGAAGATATCCTACCTGGTTTAATTCGGATATCATTCGGGACATCCAGAAAAAAGTGAAATTACATTCCGCCTGGAAAAAAAAATAACTGTGATTTAATATATAAACAATTCTCATAAACAATTCTCTGACTATAGATCTAACCTAAAGTCTCGTATATCGACTGCTTATGATACTTACATTAAGCGCATCGAAGGGAACATTAAGAAAAATCCCAAAGAATTCTGGCAGCATATTTCTAATCTAAGATCAAAAGGTGGGTTTGAGCCTAACGTAACCCACAAAGGTAAAATTCACAGTGGTGTAGCAGCTGCTGAAGCGTTCGCAGAATATTTCGCGAGCGTCTTCCATGCTGAAGTACCAAAGTTAGACCTCGAGAATATAGCCAATCCAAGCAACTCCAATATTAGCAATTACATTAATATACTAAACTTCACCGAAAGTGATATAAGCACCGGAATAAATAAAATAAAACTCAACAGTTCTATTGGTCCTGATAATATTCCTCCATGGTTCTTAAAAGAGGGAAATGAATTTCTTATTCGGCCCCTAAACCACATTTTTAATTTGGCACTAAAATCTGGAGTTTATCCGCCACAATGGAAGATATCACGTGTGACTCCCATACCGAAATCCGCAAATAAATCATAAGTCGATGAATTTCGTCCAATAGCGATACTTTTTTCTCCCGCGAAATTTTTCGAGAATGTCCTACACCAAGGAATTTATAAGCAAGTAAAACAGTACCTGTGCAATGAGCAGCATGGCTTTCGCGAAAAAAAAGTTAATTAGTTAATTATAGCTAGTGCTAGTTAATTATATTTCTACTAGTCTTGACCGCAGACGCCAGGTAGACGTTCTTTACTTTGATTTTCAAAAGGCGTTCGACAGAATCAACAATGACATCTTGCTGTCAAAACTCAGTGCGATATGTGTTGCTCCAGGGCTTCTACGGCTCCTTGCAGATTATTTGCGGGACCAACAACAATTTGTCAGATTGGGTCTGTACGAGTCACTCCCATACCACACTCGCTCGGGTGTGAGTCAAGGTTCGGTAGTCGGCCCTCTCCTTTTCATTTTGGTAATCAATGACCTCCCAGATGTAGTTGCGAATGCTAGAGCCCTCTTATATGCTGATGACTTAAAGCTATATTATGAAATAACATCTGAGCGCGATTGCCAAGCTCTGCAATCAGACATTCATTTCATTTTAATTACTTTATTCATAAATTTTTAATCTAATCTTTTACTCTGGATGCTCTTAGTGTGCACGTCTTTCTACATCGTTCTCACATTATATGTATAATCACAAAATTAATGTTGTAACCAAGATTTTGTAACAATATTTTGATTTTAAAAGAGTGTCCATGGAGTTTCTTGCCCGTTCTTCTCCATAGAGATCTACGCTAGGGAATGGGCAACTACAGTACTTTCTCAAGTTATTATGCCTTGTGACTGGGACTGTAGCTTTGATTTTCTTTTTTGTATTTTTGACTTTCGAAAGTGCCGTAATGGTCTAATTGAAATAAATGCTTTGAGTTACATTTTTAGTTTGAACATTGATTCAGTATATAAGTGGAGTTTGGAAAATAAAATGGAATTCAATCAATCAAAATGCTACGTGATTTTTTTCGGTCGAATGCGGTACCCAGTCAACTTTCTGTACAAACTAAATGGAGATACAATTACAAGAACTGATTCCATGAAAGACCTGGGAGTCATATTCGACCGTAAGCTTACTTTTCATGACCACATCACATCCACTGCTAAGGAGTCCTTCAGGCGCCTTGGCTTTGTTTTAAGGAACTGTCGTGACTTCCACAACCCCCACGTTATCAAGCTTGTTTATGGGGCATTAGTTCGTAGTAAGCTGGAGTCTAGTGCGTGCGTATGGAGTCCTTTTGAGAAGCAGTATGCGTTGGCTTTAGAAAAAGTTCAAAAAGCATTCCTTAGATACCTCTACAAGCACTTGCACGGGTTTTATCCTTTCTTATATCCCACTAAATTCCTGTTGGGTTGTTTAGGTTTCAATTTTCTAGAAGTAAGACGGTCGCGCGACCAGATGATTGCAATATTTAAAATTCTTTGGGGTATTATTGATGTTCCTGATCTGCATAATGACATCTGCAGGCTATTTGTCCCAGACAACTACTGTCGTGGCAGGAAACACCGCTTACTGGCTGTTCCAACTTGCCGTACTGTTGCACACTCCAAGTCACCTATTCCCCGGACATTAGCCGCTATTAACGCTCTCCCGAACTCGAACACAGATCTAGATATGTTTGTGACTGAATGGAAGGTGATACTGTCAGAATGTTTGAATTTTTGCGAGAAGAATGCATGACTATGTTAAATAAATTATATGTTAATTAAATAGTGTAATTGGCTTCAGCCGTTCTATTTAAATAAATAAAACAACAATTGAAACAGGATTATTATGTGCACGTAGGTTATGGCGTAGATTGGAACGGTCAGAAGCCCAACGCCGTATATTTGTCTGTCTTTCTGTCATAAGACTGTACCTTAAAACATCAAAGTAACAGTATCCAATAACTAACTACATGGTAGTTGAAGTTTTCACAGAAAAGGATTAAAACAAATAAAGTAGTGACATTGTTTTAATGCATAATTATTGAAATAATGTTTATTACAGTCATTATTTAGATACTATTCTACTCCATTGGTGTAATTACTGCAGTGTTCCAATGAGAGGATAAACGAATAGTATAGAATGTCTAGTTTTTATGAATTCTTCTTTCTTTTATCTCCAAATCAATGTTGCTATAAAGTATTTGTTTGGTGACACCCCTTTCATTTATTGACATATTGCAGTAGATACGACCTTTTGTGAACGGGAAGCTTTTTGGTACGTATGGGATTGACAG
This sequence comes from Xestia xanthographa, assembly GCA_905147715.2. NCBI lineage: Eukaryota > Metazoa > Arthropoda > Insecta > Lepidoptera > Noctuidae > Xestia > Xestia xanthographa. The sequence continues at coordinate 4,047,223 of LR990660.1, read as the reverse complement.
ATTTTTTAAATCATAGACGCCCTGAAAAAATAAAACACATAGTTATCTCACATAATATTTTATCATCATAAATTATGATATTCAGCTTATTAATTTTCCCACTGCTGGGACACAGGCCTCTTCTCTATGAGAGGGAATGGGCTATAATTAACCACGCAGGCCCAGCGCGGATTGGTAGTAGTCACATGTCTTCGAATTTTTTGGTTCTGGGACATGCCGCTTTCCTCACGATGTTTTCCTTCACTGTTTTGAGAGCAGTGGTGATGAAATAAATTACACAAAGTATTGCGCCTGTCTGGGTTCGAACCCACGACTTACTGTTCGTAAGTCGGGGCCGCCATCACTGGGCCACCGCTCACGTAATCTCTACATATAATAAAACAGTAGAAAAACTGTGTCTGTACATTGAATATATTTAAAAAAAAAAATTCAGGGGGCTTTAGAAACAGTAAAAGAGCACGAATCCAAAAATAAAATTCTGTCTGTTTGCCTGTTTGTTTGTACTCGCTAATCTTCGGAACTACTGGACGGATTTGAATGATTTTTATTTTGTTGTATAGGTATTAAGTCTGGGCAACATAGAGGCTATAATTTATCTTGGAAACTTGAACACTTGATGCAGAACCGCAACAGGCCAGCTAAACTATAAGAGATACAAAAATGATACGATAGCAAAAATTGTTCCACGTGATGAGCATTTTCTGCTGAGATAGTAAATTTGAAGATCTGGAACATCTGATGTGGAACTCCAAGAGCCCAGCTACACTATAACATATATATAGGAATGACGTTTTAGCAAAAGTTGTTCAATCTGATGAGCACTCTCTGTTGACTTATAAAAATCGAAGATCTGGAACACCTGTTGTGGACCTCCAAGAGCCCAGCTACACCATAACACATATAGGAATGACGTCTTAGCAAAAGTTGTTCTTTCAGATGGGCATTTCCTGTTGACTTTCCATCTGATGTGGAAATCAAAGCAGTCACTAATTTCAATGCATAATTATAAAATAACATAAGCTGGGAGTACCTCCACGCGGTGAAGGCGGTAACAGTTTAGGACTTATTTTCGATGACGATGGTATATAATTGAAAATTTGACTCTACTGGCCAAAACTCCCATTCATTTTTTTATTTTATCGAATAAATATGCCTTCGGGCTTATGTTATTTGAGTGTTTAAGTTCCTTTTCCATTTATCTTCGTGACACGGTAGCCTACCCGGTAACGCAGGGGAGCAGTCACTTAGATTTTAATTGATAAGGTATCTTCGCAATAAAACTATAACCATACCTAGAACGAGGTCAAATCTTTCCCAATGTTCCAAAGGAGCTAAAAGATTGAGGATCATGAGATCCCAAGAATCTACCAAAGAGCGTCAGGAGAGACTTGATGCTGTTCGAGAACTCAACAACTCGCTCCGTGGAAACCTCTTCGGATCGCGAAGCACGCACAAGCACTCAGCGTATTTACGCATCTACATCCAGGTCTCTAGAGACCAGTGAAGAATATGATGCGCGGCTGACCGCTGATCGTGAACGTCACGCATTGTCTCGCGAGTCGGAGACGTTCACGGATAGAGAGTTGCGATTGAGTTCTCAGCGTATCTACGCATCTGCTTCTAGGTCTCTAGAGACAAGTGCGGAACGTGATGCGCGACTGTCCGCTGATCGTGAGCGACATGCATTGTCTCGCGAATCGGAAAAATTTACCGATACAGAATCACGCTTGAGTTCTCAGCGTATTCGCACACCTACTAACAGGTCTTTTGAAACGAGTGATGAACGTGATGCGCGACTAACTGCTGACCGAGATTATCATACATTATCCCGAACACGCACACAACAAAATATTAATAATGAGTTAGAAAGTGAGAGAGAAAGAATTGCTGGAGTACGGCACGAAGAGACAGAAGAAGAGCGCAACGAACGTTTGAATTCTGATCGACTTCGACATTCTCTGAACAGAATGTCGATATCATCTGAAGAATCGGATGTGTCTCAAGATATAGCCGTAGGACATGGCGACCTTCCTTGGGTTGATAAGGAACGGAGTGCATTTACGTATACTCCTATGATTGACTACGCCACATATTCCGCCATCGGAGGTATGGTTCAAAATTGTACTTTTTGTGAAGCTGTTAAATGGCAAAAAGAAACAAACGGTATGTGTTGCTCAGGTGGGAAAGTACATATTGAAATATTACAAAATCCTCCAGAAATATTAAGAGCACTGCAAATCGGTGACCATCCACAGTCAAAACATTTCTTGGGCAACATCCGTTCGTACAATAATGCCTTTCAAATGACATCTTTTGGTGCGAAACAGGTTTCAGAAGGCCCATTTATGCCAACATTCAAAGTGCAAGGCCAAGTTTACCACCTTATTGGTTCATTATTGCCTGAAAATGACCCCAAGTTTCTCCAAATATATTTCGTATCCAATTATCAAGATCCGGCAAATATTAGAAACCAAAACTTTCCGCAATTGAACAATAGTCTGATTTCACTGCTTCAAAATATGTTGCATGAAGTAAATCCCTATGTACACAGTTTTAAATCTGCATTAGAATCTGTCCCCCCTGGACAAAGCAACCGTTATAAATTTGTGATTGATGCTGATAAACGACCCGCTACTGGACATCGTGGCAGATACAATGCTCCAGTAACAAATGAAGTTGCAGTGGTTTTGGCTGATCAAGAATGTGAGCGGCGTGACATAGTGTTACGCACACAAGATAATCGTCTGCAACGCATTTATGAAACACATCGATCTTACGATGCATTGCAGTACCCTCTAATTTATTGCCATGGAGATGATGGTTATAAATAATAAATTTAAATAAAAAAGTTTCAGCTCAACAATTTTATTCTTATCTTCTACAAATCAGACTCAATCGTTTCATTTATCTACAAAGATTTCGTGGTCTATTTAGCCAGTTTATTGTTGACATGTACGCTAAAATTGAAACAGAGCGATTGGTATATATAAGCACAAACCAGAAGTGTTTACGAGCTGAAGAATACGTGCATTTGCACATTTGAAAACTTAGGCCGTTTAGTTATTCTGCCCTCCAGTTTCACCGGTGGTCCCCGCTATATGCACGAGCGTACTCAAGACGCTTTTTGCTACGTCCGGAAATATGGTCGACCTGATCTTTTTATTTACGTTCACAACAAATGCAAAATGAGATGAAATTACTCGAGAACTATGTGCAGGACAAGTGTCGTTCGATCGACATGATTTGATAGCAAGAGTTTTCCATTTAAAATTGAAGTTAATGATGGACCTATTAACTAATGAATGCATATTTGGAACGGCTCTGTGTTACATGTACAGCGTAGAGTGGCAGAAACGAGGTTTGCCACATGCACACATTTTACTTTGGTTGCTTGAAAATGTGCGTCCCAACGACATCGATAAGTTAATAAGTGCAGAGTTTCCACATCCAGATGAAGATCCTCTACTGTATGCTATTGTTAAACACACATGGTGCATGGCCCCTGCGGCACTATAAGCAGGGACTCTCCATGCATGCAAGGTAATCGTTGTGCGAAGAAATATCCCCGTGCAATAATAGAACAAACAGTGACAGGTGAAAATGGATATCCATTATATCGACGACGTTCACCACAACAGGGTGGATACACTGCGGAAGTCAGGGTACGTGGGCAACAGATTTCTGTGAATAATAGTTGGGTCGTTCCCTATTCACCACTTTTGTCAAAAATATTTAGTGCACACATAAATGTGGAAATTTGCAATAGTGTAGAATCCATAAAATATATCTGTAAGTATGTTAACAAAGGGAGTGACCAAGCTACATTTGCTTTACAGGGAATTGACCGAGATGAAGTAACCAAGTACCAATCCGGTCGATACATAAGTACTTCTGACGGTATTTGGCGAATATTGGGATTTCCTATCCATGAACGCCATCCCACGGTCATGCATCTAGACGTCCACTTGGAAAATGGCCAGCGCATATATTTTGATCCCAGCAATGTTAGAGACCGTATAGAAAATCCACGTCATACGACACTATTGGCATTTTTCAAGTTATGTCAAGAAGACGACTTTGCAAAAACTTTGACCTATGACCAGGTGCCATCTTATTACATCTACGATAAACCTAGAGGTACTTTCAATCGACGTCGACGTGGTCAACCAGTTGATGGATTTCCAGGGATTTTCAAAGACGCTGCTCTGGGCAGAGTGTACACAGTGCATCCTTACAATGGAGAATGTTATTACTTGCGTCTGTTGCTCCATATTGTTCATGGACCAACTTCTTTTTCTATTTTAAAGACTGTTCACGATGTAGAGCATCTTTCGTTTCAAGCAACTTGCAGGGCACTTAACCTCCTTGACGATGATCAACACTGGGACAACACCCTCGAGGAAGCCTGTGTCAGCTACAGCCCCAGTAGTTTACGAAATTTGTTTGCCATAATGTTAGTATTTTGTGCTCTCTCGGACCCTTCGAGATTGTGGGAAAAGTATAAGACATTTTTCTCTGAAGACTTTTTATGCATTCTGAGGTGTAATGCTGAAGACACTATTAGTGTAACAGATGAGAGAGTGTTGAATAGTTCCCTTTGTTCTATACAAGATACTGTTTATTCAATTGGAGGCAACTCTCTTAGCACTTACGGCCTACCTGTTCCCCAAGCAGAACCCAATCAGCCACGCACTAATCGGGAGTATGTCGCTAAAACAAGCTACCGTTCTACAGAGTTAGCCGCCGTAATTAAGGTCAAATTTCACAATAGAACAGAGGGAAATATTTAATACAGTGGTCCAAAGTGTCTTAAACAACGAAGGGAAGCTGTTTATTTAGATCCTCCAGGAGGCACCGGAAAAACTTACCTGATGAGAGCAATCCTTGCTGAAATTAGACGGCAAAATAAGATCGCTCTTGCCGTAGCATCATGGTATTGCTGCCACATTACTTCCAGGCGGAAAGACGGCACATACAATGTTTAAAATCCCAATCGATTTAGACAGATCTGAAACACCAACCTGCTCTGTAACACGAAACTGTGACAAAGCGAGAGTGTTACAGGATTGCTGTCTAATCGTCTGGGATGAGTGTACCATGTCAAACAAAAAGGCAGTAGAGGCTGTGGATAGAACACTACGAGACATTCGTCGATATGACAGGCCAATGGGTAACGTAACTCTTTTGTTTTCGGGAGATTTTCGACAAACCCTTCCAGTCATAAGCCGGGGAACTAGGGCTGATGAGATAAATGCCTCATTAAAACATTCACATCTATGGGCTCACATACAAAAGCTTAAATTATCCATAAATATGAGAGCCCAGCTTGGTGGTAATTCACATGCCCAAGAGTTTTCAGGAGTATTATTGAAAGTTGGGGAAGGTATCCTTCCTGAAGAGAATGGTCTGGTGAATGTTCCTGAAATTTGGGAACATTCAGAGTATGCCAAACCAAGAAAATTCATGGTTATGCGAACGCGCCATATTGACCCCAAAAAATGATCAAGCTGCAAAAATTAATCAAAAAAATTTGGCGGATATTGTAGGGGATGAAGTGGTTTACACTTCTTTCGACAGTGTTGTCGATCAGGACGACGCCACTAATTACCCAGTTGAGTTTCTCAATTCACTTACAGCGAGTGGTCTCCCTGCTCATAAAATAAGACAAAGTCGGTGTTCCCATAATGCTGATGCGAAATTTAATTCCGCCAAAACTGTACAACGGAACCCGTCTCATTGTCAACGCTTTAAAACGTAATATAATTGTTGCTACAATCCTCACTGGGTGTGGTGCTGGTGAGACTGTGTTCATACCGCTCATACCACTCATCCCCAACAATTTCCCCTTTCAATTTAAGCGCACACAGTTCCCTGTGACTACATGCTTTGCCATGACAATAAACAAGTCACAAGGGCAGACGCTTAAAGCCGCTGGTGTTGATCTGACAACCGGCTGTTTTTCTCATGGCCAACTTTATGTTGCTTTTTCAAGGGTCAGCAACGCTTCCGGTCTTTATATATTAGCTCCTGAAGGAAAAACCCCAAATATAGTTTATAAAGAAATTTTTTTAAAGATTTTTTTTTTGTTGTATAGGTATTAAGTCTGGGCAACATATAGGCTATAATTCATTTTAGAAAATAGAACACCTGATGCAGAACCGCAACAGACCAGCTAAAGTATAAGAGATATAAAAATGGTGCCATAGCAAAAATATTCTACGTGAAGAGCATTTTCTGCTGTGAGAATAAATTAGAAGATCTGGAACACCTGTTGTGGACCTCCAAAGCCCAGCGACACTATAACATATATAGGAATGCCGTCTAAGCAAAAGTTGTTTAGTCTGACGGGCATTTCCTGTTGACTTACAAAAATGAAACATCTGGAACGTCTCGAATCGTCTCGCACATCCCGTTGTCTTCCCATCCCCGGGCTCTTAGAATTCGACATCAGACGTTTCAGATCTTCGACTTTGACGACCCCGTTGTCGCTGGCATAAGCAACAGGATCCGCGTACGAAGTCGCGGGCAGAAGCTAGTATTTAATAAACTTCTTTTACACGTTAAAGAGAAATAAGTTTAATGGTGGCAATTTGATCACCTGCATCCATCAAGGATTCGTTTTTCTAACCGATAAACTAAAAATCGATATGTAGCATAAATCCGATTTGTTAACAATTACGTTTAATTAATAATTCAAAACAGTCCCTATAAACAATTTTGTACATGTCGGATCCAGTCATTAGTATGGACATGAAATGAATCGCAAACGCGCCATTGGCCATTCGCCAACATCACGTGACTTACTTACCAGTCAACAGCGAGCTTCAACAGAGTCGTGGTATTTTAAGCTAGTAGCGAACACGACATTCAGTGTCTGATCATGATGAGTTAAAACGTCCCGGAATTGAACGAAACCCATCTTATGCCCACATGATGACTGAACGAAATAAATGCTGCCAATCCAATATAATATAGTAATTTGGCTATTTTTTTTAACAAAATCGCCACCCTTTAAAATGAAGTGCTCCTTACAGGAGTACTGCTGTCTTTGTCTCTCTCCAGCTAAAACACTAGGAAGTGTGAAGGATAGGGGACTGTCTTATAGATTTTAGACATGCTGATTATCAGCTTCATTTGAATAAAATGACTGTTGATTTGATTTACGGTCATTTTCAATAACTTACTTACTAGCCGATTTCGGTAAGTTGCTATCTCTGTCTGTTTGACATTTAGCTTACGGACGGTTAGAAACAAAACATTACAGAAAAGCTTTCTTTGATTTTTCTGTTAATGACAGGTAGGCGACGCGCGGATAGGATAAGCTTTGTTTGTAGAAACACCGATAGCTACGGAAATAGGCATATGTAACGTTGTAGAAACTCAGAATAGTTTCTACCGTTACTTTGTAAACATAACCTATTCAACACTTTAATTAAGTTAAATGTCAAAACAAACGCCACAGAGTATACATACTCATTGGGCCGTCCAGTTACTAAACGACTAAAATTAGCTGTATTTACCAGTGCTGTGCGCGCGTTACGTGTATCTGATCGAATGAGTGAAGACTTGTCTATGCGTAAACACGCCAGTATAAATGTCACGGACTCGCGATGACGAGTCCCTTTTTGGAAATATTCTGCTCCCAGTGACTAGACGCGTTTTTTTTATCGGAAATTAAATTTCTAGAAGTATTCGCGATCTAGAATATTCGGGCTTAAAGCAGGCAGCTTTAATTTTTGTAATTAACCTAACTCTTAACGTTTTGTGTCTGCGTAAACCCCATACTGGGTAAGTGTTGAACAGCAATTCACGTTTTCATATTTTGTGTAGCTACGTGGTCTCAAGATGTGAGCCACTTTCTATCACCGTTTTTGCTATGCACATTCAAATGCTTAAATCATGTAGCCTTCAGCCGAGTGTGTTTGACATTTTTCATGACACTCATAATGTGCAAATCATGTCGTGCTTACCACCACCATCATGTAAACTCCGTACTGATTGTGACTACCACACATCACCTTCATTGGCGCACGGGTATTTCTCGCTTTGCTTATGCCTTGGTGTCACAATCAGCGGGGATGACTGCTAGCCATTCCATGACACGCTGGACGTTATTTTCCAGGGTTCAAGATTCCGGCTGACAGTCAGGATTTCGGCTGACAACCGTTTTACCAGCATCCAATTTGCCGCGGGCTCCGCAGCGGGTACCCTTTACCTGCGTGGCCGCGTCGAAATTCTACGGGTCGGCGCGATCATCTGCCGTCCGTCACCCTACCTGGCGTCTGCAGCGTGGCACACCGCTACGGTCATCGTCACGCCGGGCTGAGCCAGGAGAGTACCGTGCAAACCCCCAGGCGGGCTTGGAGAAACTTGTGACCATAGACCTACCCACACCCGTTTAGTTTATTAATATATTTTTATGTTGACCTGGGTCCGTGGTTTTCTTTTATTTACCCCCACGGACACCCTTTCCGTCACACATATATTAACCAACAGTTACACGTAAGTAAGTTATAGAAAACGGCCGCTAAAGAGCAGTAGCTCTTAGTAGTTAGTACAGTAGTAATTCAAGTGCTTCTGGTACCGTAACAAATATTGCAACTTACAGGGGGATAAGGACAGCTACGGCCTCCGACTGCGTTTCGCATTGTTTGACCGAAAAATGTGTCAGAATTCATCATGTCGCAAAATTTAAAATGCATCTCAACGAAACTGGGCTTGTATCTGTTTGTTAGCAACTGGTAGAAGTAGAAATCCGCCTGAAACATAAATATGTTATTGAATCATTAGGTACTAGTAAGTAGTATTACCCTTAGGGGCTTACCCGAAGGGAAACCTTCCTTTGTCACTAAAGCGAAAAATCATGGACATGTGCATTCTTCCCATTTTGACCTATGGATCTCAGACTTGGTTTCTGACAAATAATCAAAAGTCCAAACTCAAGGTCTGCCAGCGTGCAATGGAATGGCATTCTAGGTGATAAATTACTAACCGACCGTGTTCGCAACACCACACTGCTCTCCAAAACACAAATTACTGACGTTGCTCAAAAAGCCGCTAAGCTGAAGTGAGACTGGACTGGCCACGTCTGCCGCATGCCCAATGAGCTGTGCGCCAAAATAGCCACTTTCTGGAGCCCTGACACAGCCAGAAGGCGTCGCGGCAGACCTCGTCGAAGATGGCGGGACGAACTGGATAAAACCAACGACCAGTGGCCCACATTAGCCCTGGACAGAAAAAACTGGAAGTTATGGGGAGAGGCCCTTTGCCCAGCAGCGGGATGACGCAGGCTAATAGTAGTAGTACAAATGTATTTCGGCTTCGTTAAGAGTAATACTACTAGTATTACTCTTACATCCGAAGTACATTTTGTTCTCCTCTCTGAGGTTAATTTAAATTCTGGACCATACTTGGGAACCTTCTAGATACGCAGATATTGGAGATAAAACTTTGAACGTTTACATAATATTTTTTTTAAATAAGTGTTAAATTTTTATGTAACTTTAATTTAAAAACCTCTATGACCCCTGTACGACTAATGCATCCATCACCACCATTTAACAACGTAATTTTTTACACCAAAATAGAGTCGTTTCCCGAATTGTGGAGTAGTAGAAAAGTGGAGGAGAAGCGCTGAGTACGACTCATTAGGATATCAATCAAGTACGGATGGTACACCGCGATACGTCTGCTAATCCGGTGGTAAAAAGGTGATGGTGGGATCAGGTCGTGGAAGTCCTGCGTATATGCCTTTGTCAGAAATCATTAGGCTCCAAAGTTTTATCAGATGGGAAACTATCCGACCGATAGAGTACCATGTGCATTGACATGATCATCTCGTTGATTTACCAGGTACAAAGCGACACGGAACCTCCTATACTGCTACAAAATGATGATTTTAGTGACAAATGATGCCTCCCTACTTACGAATAATTATCACGTACTTTTAAGCGTCATAATGCCTATAATGAACCCACTGCTGGGACACAAGCTTCCCCTCTGTAATAGGGAATGGAATTTATTCCAACACACTGACCACTGGTAGGATATGCCAGTTTCCTCATGTTTTCTTCCACCATTTAAAAGCAGTGGTGGTGGTGTTGGTGGTAGTTGGGTTCAAACCCATGACTTAAATAAGTCAGGATCACCACTACCGGCGATCGGCGGCGGCGACCTCTCGCGTCCGGCCCTGGTTCAATCCATGGTCCGAAGCGAGACGGAATGGGACGCCGACACCTCCTTCTGCGAAGCAATTACTGCTTCACAGAAGGAGGTGTTATTGTGTGTTGCTGCTAGAGAAGGAGGTGGCGGAACGTGAGAGGGAAAGAACCTCACGTCCCGGCCGCTGCGGGAGACGGCCCAGGCGGCGGGGGCCACTTGGTGGCCCCCGGCCACCGTAGACGCGGGCTACAGGCCCGCGTCTACGGTGGCCGCCGAAGACGGTGGGCTATTGGCTAGCTCGCCGTCCGTCCGTCTCATGACGACAGGCTGTGTTGACGGCGCGTTCGTGTTCCACGCGCGCCTCAAAGAGAGTCAGCAAGGGCCGATGCCTGCCGGGGCTGCAGGACTGTTCGAAAGAGATACCGAGGCCCCGGAACACAAAGGGCGATGAAGGAACATGGATAGGTTTTAGTCAGTAAAAGTCTGACACTCCTGCTCCACCCAGAGCGGGAGGAGTCATTTGATGATTTACCATCCGAAAAAAAAAGGGTCACCACTACACCTTCCACCTTTACAACTACTTACCGTCATGTTATTATCCGCAGTCTTAAGAGTCTGTACGTACAACTCCACATAATACTTGGGATCTTGTCGGCCAAACCGTTTACTGAGCAAAGTGAAGTTTTTAAAAACTTTCTCGTCATACCAGTTTACCATTGGGCGCTCAGTACTAAAGTAGGGTATCTACAGAAATAATAAAATAATTAGAAAAAGTAACGAAGTTATGATTTATACTTTTTAGGGTTCCGTACCCAAAGGGTAAAAACGGAACCCTATTACTAAGACTTCGCTGTCTGTCCGTCTGTCTGTCCGTCTGTCCGTCTGTCCGTCTGTCTGTCACCAGGCTGTATCTCATGAACCGTGACAGCTAGACAGTTGAAATTTTCACAGATGATGTATTTCTGTTGCCGCTAAAACAACAAATACTAAAAACAATAAAATTAATATTTAAGGGGGGCTCCCAGGGTACCTGCAGACCCCCATGGCGAGTAATAAATACTTAAATCTGCCCTTCTAGGTACAGGGGTCTCTGCCTAGATTGTATCTTATTTCCCCCACACTCGTGGGAACAGTTATGGATGAATTAAACAAAAAAACAAACACCGCCGGCAACGGCAAGACGGAGGAGAGGAGGGATGCGGCGTCGGAGTCCGACGTAGCATCCAGTGAGGTGAGCGCGGGAGGCTCAGAGAGCTCCCGTCGCGCGAGGGCTGGGACGCCCGCGGAGAACAGTAAGGTCTTCCGCAAGCGGCCCAGGCGGGATGGCGACCGGGGGTCGTCATCCGGAGATGAGGAGGCCTCGGCCCGAAAAATCCCCACCAACAAGCGTGGGGGGATCCGGGGCAAGGGGAGGGGGCTCCCTGCCCCCGTGAGGTCGGCAAGAGTTGCCGAGGAGGTGCGCCCCCCGGGCACTACTGCTCCCGGGACTGGCGACGAGGCGGGTGCAACTGGCGGCTCCGAGGCGGAGCGTAGGGCCAGGTTATATAAGGTAGGTATAAGGTGAAGACAGGCACCAAACTTAAGGCCATACCAGCGGCTTCCGCCTCCATCTTGGCGGCAGCGGAGGCCAACTTTGCGGGGCCTTCCCCTCCTCCGCCTCCGGTAGGTGGAGAGGAGTTGGTCAAGCTGCGGGAGGAGGTGGCCCGCCTGACGGCCGCCATGGAGGTTCTCCAAAAGGAGAATGCCAAGCTCCATGCAGACCTGGCCAATCTGCGCGAGGCTGGTAGCCGTGCTGCGCCTCCAAATGGGGGCCACCAACAGCAGCAGCAACAACGACAAGCCGAGCCCGTGCCGGTGGAGAACCAGGTCCTGAACCTGGTTCGGCAGGAGCTGGCTTCCTTCCTGGCGCGGTTATCCGTCCTGGAGGGAATTGTTCTGCGCCCCGCCCTGGGTGCAAAGAAGGCAGCCGCGGGCCCGAGCACGATGCCGAATACGGTGTCATACGCGGCTGCTGCGGCTGCCACACCCGGACCTGGGCCGTCGAGCCAGTCCTCCGGCAGGGCTGCGGCGCCCCCTCCCCCTGGAAAGTCAGCTCCGGCGCAACCGGCGCCAACTAAGAAGGCGCCCAGGAGGAGAAAGGGCAAGGCGGCTGCACAGGCGGCGACTGTGTCGGCTCCAGCGCCAGCGGCGCCAGTGCCAGCGGCGAGTGGGCCACTGACTGCGGCAAGCCAGCTGCCGCCGCCACCACCGCCCCCCCAGCCCCCAACACCTGCGGCTGAAGCCGGATGGCAGGTGGTCGGAGAGAAGAAGAAGGGGAGGAAGGCGGCCAAAAAGGCCCGAAATGTGGAGCGGCAGCGCCAGCACAGGGCGCGAAAGATCGCGGCTAGGCTTCGCGCCCCGAAGACCGCGGCTGTAGTGATCACACTACAGCCGGACGCGGAAAAGAGGGGCGTGTCCTACCGCGACCTTCTGGCGAAGGCGAAAGAGGTGGTGAACCTCAGTGAGCTTGGGATCACCGGGGGCCTCCGGCTTAAAGTCACCGCGACAGGGGCCCGATTGCTGGAGATCCCCGGCAAAACCAGCGGCTCGTCCGCCGACGCTCTGGCTGAAAAGCTCAGAGCGTCCCTAAACGCGGACGAGGCCCGAGTGTCCAGGCCCGTCAGATGTGCAGACCTGGGCATCCTGGGTCTGGACGACTCGGTTACCGAGGAGGAGGTGGTGGCTGCTTTCGCCAGGTCCGGAGGGTGCCCTGCCGATCAGGTCAGGGCAGGCGCCATTCGCCCGGACTCCACGGGTATGCATACCGTTACGGTATGCTGCCCGGTGACGGCGGCTAAAGCCATAACGGAGGGCCGAAGGCTACTGGTGGGCTGGGTCTCAGCGCAGGTGAAGCTGCTAGAGCCCAGACCTCTGAGGTGCTATCGCTGCCACGTGGGACACCACGTGTCAGTACAGTGCGCCTCGGAGGTTGACCGCAGCGGACTCTGCTTCCGTTGCAGCCAGCCCGGTCACGTATCCGCGGCTTGCTGCGCCACGCCGCACTGAGGTGCCTGTGCGGCGGCTGGCAAGCCAGCCGACCACCGGGCTGGAAGCAAGGCCTGCGCTGCACCCACCAAGGCCACCAGAGGCAAGGGGAGGCCCTCCGCCGCCACCACCACCACCGTCGCCACCGCCGCAGCCGCAACTGCCACCGTTGCCGCTGCCACTGTCGCCGCCACAGAGGGGCCCTCGCAGGGGGCTAGGGAGGAAGCGGTAATGGAGTGCCAATAACGGCCCCATTACGCTTCCTCCAAGCGAACATCAACCACTGCGCCTGCGCTCAGGATCTGTTGCTCCAGAGCATGGCGCAGTGGTTGATTAACATTGCTGTGGTCGCTGAGCCGTATTTTGTCCTCCCCAGAGAAGACTGGGTGGCGGACCTTAGCGGCTCGGTGACCATAGTGTCGTCGGCCGCCGCTGGTACCCCGACCCTTGAAGGTGTCAGGAGGGGTCGGGGGTGCGTAGCAGCCCGGTTCGGGGAGATCGTAGTGGTGGGAGAATACTTCTCCCCGAGCCGAACTCTCGCCGAGTTCCACAACTCTCTCGCAGAGTTGAGTGTTGTCGTCGGAAACCATTCCCTCCCCGTGCTTGTCCTCGGGGACTTCAATGCCAAGAACTTGGCTTGGGGTTCTCGTTGCACAGACGTGCGGGGAAGGATGGTGGAAGACTGGGCCCTGGAGAAGGGCCTGGTCGTCCTAAATCGGGGTTCTGTCCCCACGTGTGTGCGGATGCGGGGCGAGTCGGTGGTGGACATTTCGTTCGCTAGCCCCGCTCTGTCGCCACGTGTCGTTGACTGGCGTGTCATGGAGGGGGTGGAGACCTATTCCGACCACCGGTACATCCGGTTCGACGTCTCCACCCAGACCTCAAGCGCGCTGGTCCAACAGGCCCCGAGTGGTCCGCGTTGGGCGCTGAAGCAGCTGTACCGGGAGCTCCTCCTGGAAGCCTCGATCGTGCAGGCCTGGGTGACATCACCGGACAGGCCTGCCGACGTAAACAATGAGGCAGGGTGGTTCCAGGAGGCCATGCCGACATCTGCGACGTGGCAATGCCCCGCGTTCGGCCAAGAAGCGCCCGGCGTCAGGTGTACTGGTGGTCACGAGAGCTAACGTCTCTGCGCAAAGCGTGCGTCGCTGCACGGCACCTGTACGCCAGGCATCGCAGGCTCCGCATCCGCCCACCGGATGCGGCAGCCATTGAGGCGGAGCTATATGAGGGGTACAGAGCGGCGAAGACTGCTCTCCGCGAGGCTGTCCTGCGGGCCAGGGATCTGGCCCGCGAGGAGATGCTGGGGACTCTCGACAGAGATCCGTGGGGGCCCTTACAAGTTGGTGCGAGACAAACTCCGCCCCTGGGCCCCCCCACTGACGCAGAGTCTCCGGCCTGAGCTCGTGGAGGACGTGGTGAGCACTCTGTTACCTTCGCGAGGGGAACACCCACCCCCGCCTATGGCTCCGCCGCCTGCGGTGCTGGAAGCGGATCATCAGGACGACGACGACGACACTCCGGAGGTGACTGGGGTAGACCTGAGTGTGGCGGTACGCAGGCTCAGTGCCAAAAATACCGCCCCGGGACCCGATAGCTTGCCTGGCAAAGCCTGGGTCCTGGCCTCGGAGGCTCTCGGGCCCCGACTGGAGGGGCTCCTAAGCGCATGCTTGGAGAGAGGCCAGTTCCCGCTTCGTTGGAAGACGGGGAAGCTGGTCCTCATCCGGAAGCCGGGGCGCCCTGCGGACTCTCCGTCCGCATACCGGCCCGTGGTGCTGCTCGACGAGGTGGGCAAGCTCTTTGAAAGAGTCATTGCGAACCGCCTCACCGAGCACCTTGCGGGGACTGGGCCGGACCTTGTGGAACACCAGTTTGGTTTCCGCAAGGGGCGCTCTACGGTGGACGCCATCATGCGCGTGAGAGCCCTCACGACGGGGGATGCGGTTTCAAGGGGTGGGGTTGTCTTGGCGGTGTCTCTCGACATCGCCAACGCCTTCAACTCCATGCCCTGGAGCTGCATTAGGGAGGCACTCCGGTATCACCGGGTGCCAACCTACCTCCGTCGAGTGGTCGGGGACTATCTGACGGACAGAGCCGTCATCTACCCTGGTCGCAGCGGAGAATGGAACCGGCGACAGATGTCGTGCGGTGTTCCGCAGGGATCGGTCCTAGGGCCGCCCTTGTGGAACATCGGGTACGACTGGGTGCTGTGCGCCGACCTCCCTAGCGGTGTCAGCGTAGTGTGCTACGCTGACGACACGCTGGTGCTGGCACA
The DNA here is from genome assembly GCA_905147715.2 of Xestia xanthographa. Classification (NCBI taxonomy): domain Eukaryota; kingdom Metazoa; phylum Arthropoda; class Insecta; order Lepidoptera; family Noctuidae; genus Xestia; species Xestia xanthographa. Next base: position 4,031,763 of record LR990660.1, on the reverse strand, counting down.
GGGGAGGTCGCACGAGGCGGCGGCCGAAGCGATGACACGCGGGGTTGCGATAGTCGTTGAGAGGATCCGGCAACTGGGTCTCGAGGTGGCACTGCACAAGTCCGAGGCCATGTGCTTTCATGGGCCTCGGAATGCGCCACCTCCGGGATCCTCACTGACGGTAGGAGGGGTATCCATCGGCGTTGAGTCGACGTTAAAGTACTTGGGACTTGTCCTTGACAGCCGGTGGAACTTCGTAGAACATTTCCGACGTTTGGCCCCCAAACTGGAACGGACTGGGGCTGCCTTCAGGCGGCTCCTGCCCAATCTGGGGGGGCCGAACGCCTCCTGCCGGAGGCTCTACGCGGGAGTCGTGCGGTCAATGGTCCTTTATGGGGCCCCGGTGTGGGCACGTTCATTGAGGCTGCGAGCCGCTCACTATTTGAACGCGCCCCAAAAGGTAGTAGCCGTAAGGCTGGCCCGGGGGTACCGTACGATCTCCCGCGAGGCGGCGAGCCTCCTTGCCGGATTGCCGCCATGGAATCTAGAGGCGATAGTCCTCGCGCGCCTACATGAATGGCGCGCGGAGGCGCTACGCCGGGGGGAAACTCCGCTGCAGCGACAAATTGTTGCTCAGCGGACAGACTTCCGGCGGGATCTCATGGCGACATGGAGAGAGCGACTGTCGCAACCCCGTGCAGGGCACGCCACGATAGTGGCGATAAGTCCCCTCTTTGAGGAGTGGCTTGAGAGACGCCACGGCGTCCTCACCTTCCGCCTGACGCAGGTCCTCACCGGACACGGAGTGTCGGCGACGAGACCCTATCTCGACACCAGGGTGCAAGTAGTGGCCGTACGTAAAAATGTAAGCGCGAATCTTATAGTTGATTTGTTTAAAACTTGTGATATTAACGTAAAGTTTAGTTTAGGTGAATTCTCATTAGAATCATGCTAAAATCTCATTAGTTTTATGTTAATTTAGCTTCAAATTAATGTTAGACTCTAATAAGACTGATTGGAAAGGAAAATTTTAAGTTAAAAATTGTAAGTCAATACTAATTACGTAACTTGAAAACATGATTTTTTGTTTGACAAGATATAATGTTTAAATTAGTGTCAAAAGGTTGGTCTTAACTTAAAACCATTTTCTGTGAAAGAATTATGTAAATCGGTTCAGTAGTTTAGGAAATATAAGGAAAAATGTATAGTGAAAAATTTATACATTGCCAATTTAGCAGTTTATGTTCTAGGAAGTTTTTTATATGTTTTATAAGGTGCAATATTATTGTTCTAGATTAAAGTAGACATAATAGGCTATGTAAAAAGGTATAATTTGTAAGGTTTATTTAATAAATAAATATAAATACGGGGTTCCAAAGGTCTCGGCTATAGCGAAAATAGACGCGAAATTAGAATCAAAAATCACGGTTCTCGTTACGGGCGGACAGGGCCGTATATTAATCGGGGTCGACGGCGAACGGTCGTCAGTCGCAGCCCAGCCACCGAGGAAGAAACAACTAGAAGAAAAAGGGAACAAGCCGAAACCTAGGGAACTCCGAACATTAGGAAGAAAGAAAAATTGCGTTTTATTCTACGGTTCCTGCCTGCCCCTCTTCTCCCCGAGGTCCAGCTCTACTAGGTCGCTAGTACCCGACCATACCCTACGCATTCAGGGGTGCGTGGAGACGTGCGCCACCAGCGAGTACTACAAGGAGCGCTCGTCTACTATTGTGGGAGATTGTCCCAGGTTGACTGGACCCCAAGGTCTGGCCATCCGAAACAGTTGGTCCTCCGATCCGGATCCCTGCAAGAAGACTTCGTTCAAGATGCCGGTAACTAGGAAGCAGAAGGATGCCTCCTCACGCCCCGAGTCCCGTCCTTCCGATAGGGACGCGACAGATGAAAGGTCGGGGTCAGAAGGGGTCACATCAGCGTCCGCGTCATCGGGAACTACAGACACGAACACTTCTACGGGTACCACGACTACAGAGACTACCACAATGACTGAGAACACAGCTGCGACTGCGACCACGACTACAGCGGAGTCAAAGAAAAGTAAGGAAGACACCGTCCAGAAGGAGACGACCAATAAGATCCCAGAAGATGTCCCGGTTAAAGGGATTAGCGATTTAGACGTAACCTTGAAACCGACGGGGATCAGTCGTCGCGCCAGGTCTACGAAGACCACGAGTTCTTCAGCCAGAAGACGGGAGCTGGAAGCCAAGGAAGAATTGGCACGCCTGGAGCTGAAGCAAGCACAGGCTGCGGCAAACCTAGCTCGTGTTAGATTGGAATTGGCACAATGTGATGAAGAGGACTCCGTGGATGAAGACCAGGAAGACAGAACAGCACAGGTGCAGAACTGGATCGAGTCGTCTGCATTAGGCGAAGGCAGCAAAGAACAACCAGAGCTACGAGGCCAGCAGCCACCGGAATCCCAGAAAGTGAAGCCAGAAGAGAACTCCTCGACCAAAGGAGCTACAATCGAAATTCAAGCTTTAGCAACAGCATTTAAAGAAGCTTTCACCGCAAGAGGAGGACCAGTGGCACAGCCGAAGTACATTCACGAGTTACCCTACTTTGATGGCAACAGCAGCGAGTGGTTGGCCTTCAAAGTCGTCTATGAAGATACAGCACCAATGTTCAGCGAAATTCAAAACATGGCTCGACTAAGAAGAGCACTGAAGGGCAACGCAAGGGAAGCTATCAAGAGTCTGCTATACTCCGAAGCCTCTCCGTTAGAAGTGATGCAAGCCCTTAGAAGAAGATATGGAAGACCTGATGCGCTGGTGCTGGCTGAGCTGGATAAGGTCAAGGCACTACCGAAGATATCTGAAAATCCAAGGGACATATGTGTCTTCGCAAGTCAGATCAACAACAGCGTGGCATCAATCAAGGGGTTGAAGAAGCCTCAATACCTGCATTCACCTGAAATAGTGAAACAAATCATCGAGAAGATACCAACAATCCTCAAGTTCCGGTGGTACGACTTCACTGCGGCATCGGAAGAAGGCGAGTTCTCCGACCTGACATTGGTGTCCAAGTTCCTGAACATAGAAGCAGACAAGTGTGGAGCCTTTGCTACGTCCGAAGAGAAGAGCGGGTCCAGAAGAACCAATCGACAAGCAACGCACTCTACGAAAGAAAAGGATAACAAAGGAAGAAATTCAAGACAACAAGATAAAACTTGCCCTACATGTGAAGGTGAACACTTCCTCGTCGAGTGTCCGAAGTTCCAGAAGACGTCGGTGCAAGACCGCTGGGCAATAGTCAAGAAGAGTCACATCTGCTTCAAATGTCTACAAGGAAAACATCGCAAGGAGAGCTGCAGGAAGCCGCCGTGCAAGGAATGCAAAAGGTGGCATCATCACCTGCTGCATGTGGAGCCGGAAGACAGGACCTCAGGGGAAAAAACGGAAGCACCACCAGAAGTAGCAACCGTCGCGGCATCAGTGAATGCAGTCAACAACGCAAGGGCATACCTGAAGATAGTTCCTGTTGAAGTCTTCGGGTCGAAAGGATCAAAGAAGATATTAGCCCTCATGGATGAAGGGTCAACAGTGTCACTTCTGGACGAGAAGGTGGCACAAGAAGTCGGCGCTCAGGGAGACAATGAAGAACTGGTAATCGAGACAGTAGGGGGCAGGCTGATAAGAAAGAAGAACTCTCAGATGCTGGACCTCACAGTCAAAGGGGTTCATCAGGGCAGCAAGAAGATCCTGAGAAGAGTTCGCACAATCGACGAATTGAAGCTTGCGCCACAGTTCCTAGACAAGAAAAGAATAGAAGAATGTCAACATTTAAAGAAGATCGCCGACTCTCTATATTATAAAGGGGAGTCACCTCAGCTACTCATCGGTCAAGACAACTGGGAGCTGATCGTGACACAAGAAGTAAGAAGAGGGAAACCAGGGGAACCAGTAGCTTCAAGAACGGGGCTTGGATGGGTGCTCCATGGGTCAGACGTCGGAGACGTGAAGGTAGTACACTTTCTTAACACGTGTCTACATATCAACACGCCAGAAGAAGAAATGCATCAAGCCATCAAGGATCACTTTGCGATCGAAGCTCTTGGTGTACAGCCAAGAAGACCTACCACAGACTCGGAAGGAAGAGCACTCACCATCCTGGAGAAGACCTGCAAGAGATTAGAAGATGGACGATTTGAAGCTGGACTTCTGTGGAGAAACGAAGACGAACAGATGCCGGAGAGCTACACGTCTGCAAGAAATCGACTGACTAACATAGAGAAGAAGATCGACAAAGAGCCTCAGTTGAAAACAGAATACAACAAACAGATCCAGCATCTAATCGACAGCAAGTATGCAGAAGAAGCACCAATTGGACAAGAAGACTCCAAGAAGAAATGGTACCTCCCTCACTTCTCCGTGGTACATCCATTAAAGAAGAAAATAAGGATCGTCTTCGACGCTGCAGCTAAGTCAAAAGGAAGAAGTCTCAACGACGCTCTGCTACCAGGTCCAGATCTACTGCAGTCACTCTTCGGGGTACTATTGCGGTTTCGACAAGGTCCATTAGCAGTGGCAGCCGACATCAAAGAAATGTTCCTGCAAGTTCGCATCAGGCCGGAAGATAGAGATAGCCTGAGGTTCCTGTGGCGCGGGGATCGTCGCGACGTGCTACCAAAGGAGTATAGGATGACATCAGTTATCTTCGGCGCAACTTCATCTCCAAGCACAGCAATATACGTGAAGAACCGAAACGCAGCGGACTACAAAGAAGAATATCCAGAAGCTGCAAGGGCCATCGAGCTGAACCACTACATGGACGACTACCTGCATAGTTTCCACTCAGAAGAAGACTTCAAGAAAATAACAGCGCAAGTGGACTTCATACACAAGAAGGCGGGCTTCGAACTCAGGGGCTGGGCTGCGAATCGACCAAAGTTACTACAAGGCGTGAAGACTGAAACAACAGAGAAAACAGAAGTAAACCTTGGTGAAAAAGAAGAGAAGACACTGGGGCTACGCTGGTTCACAGAAAGGGACTCCATCGGCTTCAGGGCGAACTTACGAAATACGCCTGAAGAAATAACAAACGGTTTCAAGATACCTACGAAGAGAGAAGTTACCAGCGCAGTTATGTCAACCTTCGATCCGCTGGGGCTAGCATCACCAGTCCTCATCCAAGGCAAGAAGCTGCTGCAGAACATATGGCGAAGCGGCGTCGGCTGGGATGAAGAAATAGAAAATAAGGAGTATGAAGATTGGAAAACTTACCTGGAGAAGATGAAGCTGCTCCAGAACCTGCAGGTTCCGAGGTGTCTGGCGCCACATCGCACCGAGGGGGAGCTGCATACGTTCACAGATGCTAGTGAAGCAGCATATGCAGCGGCTGTATATTGGAGGACAGAAGATCAAGATGGAACTTACCACGTCAGCTTAGTGGCGGCGAAAGTAAGAGTCACCCCACTGAAGCCAGTATCGATCCCGAGACTCGAACTACAAGCGGCCCTCCTGGGAAGCAGACTGGCACATTCTGTAGAAGAAGAAATGGACCTGAAGATAGCAAAGAAGACGTTTTGGACAGACTCCAGCATAGTACTTTCCTGGATCAAGACTGACCCCAGAACCTTCAAGACGTTCGTGGCTCACCGCTTGGCAGAAATAGAAGATCTCACCAAACCACAGGAATGGAGATGGGTGCCCACGGCGCAGAACCCTGCAGACGATGCGACGCGAGACGTGCCAGAACACTTCAGCTGCAATCACCGATGGTACGCTGGACCAGACTTCCTGAGAAAAGAAGAAGAACACTGGCCTGCGGCAAGAACCTTCAAAAGAGAAGCTACAGGTGAAGAAAAGACTATGGACGTCGTAGCAACATCAAGAACCACGCATCCAACACCAGATCCTGAACGGTTCTCTTCGTGGAAGAGACTCTGGCGAGCCACAGCGAGAGTACTGCAGTTCATACAACTCTGCAGAACAAGGGAAAAGGTCCACGCCAGCCGAGAAGATCCTGCTTGGAAACTAATAAAAGGAAAAAAGAAGAAGATGGTTGAGAAGCAACATCGATCTTCAAAAACATCAGAAAGGAAGTACTTACCAATGGACGCAGACCTGCTTCAACGAGCTGAAACTCTACTGTTACAACGAAGTCAAGAGGGAAGCTTCAAAGAAGACATCAAGAGTCTACAGCAAGGAAAACAGATAGAAGCCAGCAGCAAGTTGAAGAAACTCGACATAATACTCGAAGAGGGTCTCCTGCGAATGAAGGGTAGAATCGACGCAATAGAAGGCGTGACCAGAGACTACAAGCGACCCATCGTGCTCGACAGCAAGGACAAAACTACGCGACTCATCATGAAAGACTTTCACTGTCGCTTCAATCACGGAAATCACGCGACAGTAATGAACGAGTTGAGACAACGCTTCTGGGTACTAGGGCTGAGATCAGCGATCAAGGCAGTTCAACATCAATGTCAGTGGTGCAAGATGAAGAAAGGAAAACCACAAGAGCTACCGACGGGCAACTTACCTATTGAAAGGTTGATGCACGGAAATCCTCCTTTTACGTGCACTGGAGTCGATTATTTCGGCCCCATGGTCATCACAGTAGCAAGGCGTCAAGAGAAGAGATGGGGTGCCCTGTTCACATGCCTAACAACACGGGCTGTGCACATTGAGCTCACTCCTTCACTCTCCACCGACAGCATGATCATGGCGCTTCGACGATTCGCTGCAAGAAGAGGGATGCCGAAGACAATCTATAGTGACAACGGGACCAACTTCGTCGGTGCCAACAAAGAGCTGCAAGAGACATCAGACATCACGAATCAAGAGGCTCTCACCTTAGAAGCAGAGAAGATTGGCGTGCAGTGGAAGTTCATCCCTCCTGGTGCACCTAACATGGGCGGTGCATGGGAGCGTTTGGTGCGATCAATTAAAACCGCACTAGACGCCACACTCAACGAGAAGCATCCACGAGAGGAGGTACTCCATACCCTCCTGCTTGAGGCCGAGCACATAGTCAACTCTCGGCCTCTCACTCACCTCTCCGAGAATCTTGAAGAAGAAGCACTTACTCCAAACCACTTCCTCATTGGGCGGTCCTGCGGCGCAACGAGAGTCGGCAGCTTCCAAGACGACGAGCTCGTGGGCAGACACACCTGGAAGACTACGCAGCGACTTGCCGATCACTTTTGGCAACGTTGGCTGCGAGAATACCTGCCTACGCTACTGCCGAGGAAGACGAAGGGAAGAACCTGCGCCACAGACCTGCAAGTGGGGGACGTCGTGCTGATCGTCGACCACAGCCTACCGCGATGCACCTGGCCGCGCGGCAGAATCCTGCAGGTGTATCCAGGACCAGATGGGCGAACAAGAGTCGTCGACGTCGGTACGCGAGGAGGCGTGCTACGAAGACCCAGTTCGAGAGTGGTGCTGTTGGTGCCGGGAGTGTCGCCGAGCCTGGAGGATGGTGCGATGCACGAGGGGGAGACTGTCGGCGACGAGACCCTATCTCGACACCAGGGTGCAAGTAGTGGCCGTACGTAAAAATGTAAGCGCGAATCTTATAGTTGATTTGTTTAAAACTTGTGATATTAACGTAAAGTTTAGTTTAGGTGAATTCTCATTAGAATCATGCTAAAATCTCATTAGTTTTATGTTAATTTAGCTTCAAATTAATGTTAGACTCTAATAAGACTGATTGGAAAGGAAAATTTTAAGTTAAAAATTGTAAGTCAATACTAATTACGTAACTTGAAAACATGATTTTTTGTTTGACAAGATATAATGTTTAAATTAGTGTCAAAAGGTTGGTCTTAACTTAAAACCATTTTCTGTGAAAGAATTATGTAAATCGGTTCAGTAGTTTAGGAAATATAAGGAAAAATGTATAGTGAAAAATTTATACATTGCCAATTTAGCAGTTTATGTTCTAGGAAGTTTTTTATATGTTTTATAAGGTGCAATATTATTGTTCTAGATTAAAGTAGACATAATAGGCTATGTAAAAAGGTATAATTTGTAAGGTTTATTTAATAAATAAATATAAATACGGGGTTCCAAAGGTCTCGGCTATAGCGAAAATAGACGCGAAATTAGAATCAAAAATCACGGTTCTCGTTACGGGCGGACAGGGCCGTATATTAATCGGGGTCGACGGCGAACGGTCGTCAGTCGCAGCCCAGCCACCGAGGAAGAAACAACTAGAAGAAAAAGGGAACAAGCCGAAACCTAGGGAACTCCGAACATTAGGAAGAAAGAAAAATTGCGTTTTATTCTACGGTTCCTGCCTGCCCCTCTTCTCCCCGAGGTCCAGCTCTACTAGGTCGCTAGTACCCGACCATACCCTACGCATTCAGGGGTGCGTGGAGACGTGCGCCACCAGCGAGTACTACAAGGAGCGCTCGTCTACTATTGTGGGAGATTGTCCCAGGTTGACTGGACCCCAAGGTCTGGCCATCCGAAACACGGAGTGTTCGGGAGGTTCCTGCACTGAATCGGGCGGGAGGAAACGCCCGGGTGCTTCTATTGTGAGGATCGACCGGAGGACACGGTGGAACACACGGTGGAGGTGTGCCCCGCGTGGGCGGAGCACCGCCGTGTCCTCGAAGCGGCGATCGGCGGCGGCGACCTCTCGCGTCCGGCCCTGGTGCAAGCCATGGTCCGAAGCGAGACGGAATGGGACGCCGTCACCTCCTTCTGCGAAGCAGTAATGCTAGAGAAGGAGGTGGCGGAACGTGAGAGGGAGAGAACCTCTCAACGTCCCGGCCGCCGCGGGAGACGCCCCGGGCGTCGTCGGCCACCGTAGGCGCGGGCCTGTGGACGGTGAGCTATGGGCTAGCTCGCCGTCCGTCCGTCTCATGACGACAGGCCGTGTCGACGGCGCGTTCGTGTTCCACGCGCGCCTCAAAGAGAGTCAGCAAAAAGGAAGGGGTCCGCAAGGACCGATGCCTGCCGGGGTTGCGGGACTATTCGAAAGAGATACCGTGGCCCCGGAACACAAAGGGCGATGAAGGAACATGGATGGGTTTTAGTCAGTAAAAGTCTGACACTCCCTCCTGCTCCGCCCAGAGCGGGAGGGGTTATTTGACGATTTCCCATCCGAAAAAAAAAAAAAAAAAAAAAGGGGGGCTCCCATACAACAAACGTGTTTTTTTGCCCTTTTTGATAATAATGGTACGGAACCCTTCGTGCGCGAGTCCGACTCGCACTTGGCCGGTTTTTTTATTTTTCTCGGGCCATATTTTCAGGATTCTTTTATTTCTTTTAAAACAAAGGGAGGTTTATTATTTGTAGTATTCTCACAGAAATTCTTGTCATGTTTTATTTATTTAGTTATTCTTATATAACAATTCACATTGTGTTCGAATTATGTAGTACGTTAATAAATATTTTACAGCTAAAAACAATAAATGATGAATAACAAACAGTAAATTTCACTCAAAATAAAATCAATAACATAATTATGATAAATATTATTTCAATAAAATGTAATTTTACACGAAATTAAATGTAATTTTACACGAAGTTCATCAAAATGGTTCAAGATTATCAAAATACGTGTTAAAATAAGTAATTCAAAATCTTCTTTACAAAAGCTGTTATCAACAAAAAAAAATACATGGGACCATCAAGCCAAAAAATAATATAAATTATCTTCTACCAAATGAAAAATAATCTCGTAAATTGCCCCTGTCGTCACGGAGTAATCGCTGTAGTATGTACACGAAAAAAATACTGGCTAACTACATAACCTCCTCCAGTTTTAGAAGTCGGTTAAGAATAATAACTTTCAAATCGTACTCACTCTCTCAGAACTGCACTGATTAATTAGGCAATGCAAATAAAAAAGCAAACCAATGGAAAAATATTTTAAATACATTATTTTTATTTTATTTTATCTTTGATAGTTGGGATGGGAGCTGACCTATCTCAGCGAATATCTTCCAATATCACCTGAAACCCACACAAACTTTTTCACGAAATTGACAGGAAATAAGAAATTACGCTTTGATAGTAATAGGAAGGTATAATATTTAGAATATGTAATCATGATCAATGGATCACTATAGGTACCAGTAAAGGGTCTCGTTTAAAATAACATTAAGATCATAAATCACTCTGTACGTTTATCTGTGTCATCATCATACACAATAACGCTTATCAAGTGTCAAGCGATCAAGATTTATAATATCCGAGGTAACAAAATCACAATGACAAAAACTGAACCAGCTCAGAGGCAGCAAGAGGTCAGATAGGCAGTCGCTTCATCTAAAATACTGGTATTTAGCTGCATTCGGTTAGAGTGGAAGCCGACTCCAACATAGATTGGAATAAAGGCTAGGCATGTGTTATATGTATATACTGTCCAGGTGGCTTAGTGGTAAAATGAAACGCAGACACGTCCGTTCATTAGCTCCGTATAATCGAGACTGTTCGATATCAATGTACCCACAATACACTACACTCCTTTACACTTAAATTAAGGTATAATAAAGTAAACAAATAACCATCACCTAATTCTTACATAATTGATACATTAACAAAAGTACCTACTTTTTACAAATCTAACTTCTGACAACACTAAGTAACAACTTATTTCTAGTAAATGACTTATTCTAAAATTTGTATGTTGGAGGATTGACTACCCTACACTGTCTAACCCAGCGGTCTGTGGCGGCACTGCGCGCGCAGCGTCTGCGGGTGAGGGTGGGCTTGGCTTAGGTAAATACATCTCCTTTTCTGGAGTTACAAAACAATCCTCCCCTTCAGCCATGCTTCGCGCCGGTGACACCGACGTCGGTGGTTCTGTCCCTTGCGACCGCTGCGACCGGACCGTACCTGATGGTGATACCGAAACGTTATTCTTAGGAAGATCGTTATCTTTGTCCCTTGTCGGATAAACTAACGAGCTCCTTGACTTACGCCTTAACTGGTCAATATGCCTATGTACTACGTTACCACTGTCATTCGTCACTTTATAGTCCGTACTACCTAACGTGCCAGTCACTTTCCCAGGTTGCCATTTTTCCCCTTTTAAATACTGCCTGTACCAGACTTCCTCCCCTACACTCATACTCCTGTCAGATCCTCCTTTGGTATCCATTTGCCGCTGTTGACAACGCTGTACCTTGGTCATCTGACCGGGCTTTAATAAATCCAAGTGTGTTCGTAAACGTCTACCCATTAGCAACATAGCTGGATTTTCTCCCGTTGAGCAATGTTCGGTATTCCGATAATACAGTAGAAACTTGTTGAGTGCTTTGTCTATATTCTTATTTTCCATGCGCTTTTTTTACTACCCTTTTTACAGTTTTTACTGCATTCTCGGCCGCACCGTTTGAAGCGGGATGGTAGGGCGCTGTAAAAATATGTTCTACACCGTCTATTTTTAAAAAATCCTGAAATTCTCTGCTCGTAAAGGGTGGGCCATTATCACTGCCGACTTGTTTCGGAATACCAAATCTAGCCCACAATTCTGACAACTTACCTATAGTTGTCACCGCTGCCGTACTAGGAACTGGGAATACTTCTATCCACTTGGACATAGCGTCCACAACTACAAGATAAGTTTTCCCGTAGATAGGACCCATGAAGTCGAGGTGTAGGCGCGCCCGGGGGCTCGCGGGCCAGGGCCAGGCGCGGGGCGCGTGTTGCGGCGCGCGGCGGTGCATCCGCCAGCGCCGCGCACACGACGCGACGCAGGCGCGACACGTCGCCTCAACCGCTTCGTCTATGCCGCCCCACCACACGTATCTGCGTGCCATTGCTTTTGACCCATATGGGGCTCATGTATAATCTTTAAAACTTTTTCTCGACATTTTTCCGGTATGACTACTCTGTGACCCCACATGATGCACCCGAGCTCTTCATACAATTCTATTCGCCTATTAAAATAAGGTTTTAAACCGTCAATGTCACATTCGATTGGCCACCCATCTCTAATGTATCTGGGAACCCTTCCTAACAGCGGATCTCTAATTGTTTGTGTAATATATTAATAAAACTAGACGTTTTCCATAACTCGGTTTATTGGAGACAGGGATGACAGCTACCTTCTTCAGAGCTCCCAATATGACAGGGCATAAACAATAGCTAACCAGCCATACATTACACCCTCACCCTTAATCAAGAACCCCTATAAATTTCTACAGTAAATAACAGGCTTATAAAACTTACAACTAATACAAATAAAATAAACTAAATAAACTAAATATTTCTACACTCTCATCAGAACTTATACCTAGCTGGCTTAAGAATCCGGCATTGCCGAACGGGACGAGGCTGGGGCGGCTCAGGGGTAAGCAAGGAAGGCTGAACCTGCTGTTCTACGCAGTCTTCGAAATTCTCTTGATTACCACAATCCGGCTGTGTGGTCGCTGCGGGTGAACCGTCACACCGCGGACTGGACGCTCCCTGTACTTGAGTCACCTCAACGGTTTCCGACCTCTCACTGACCGGGTTAGAGGAAGAAGGACAGATTAATGAACTCTGTATCCGTTGTTTCAGCTGATGTACATGTTTGTGGAATTCCCTACCTAAAGCATCTACTACCTTATAATCGGTAGTTCCCATCCTCTCAGTAACCGTCCCAGATACCCATTTATCCTTTCCACGATACTGACGCATCCAGACCTCATCCCCCGGGCGCAGTTGACGAGACCCACTGGCGCCGTATTTTTGTTGACATTCTTGAGCATTCCTAACTTTAATCTCTATATTTGGTCTAAGAGCGTCGAATTTTGTACGCAACCTGCGACCGAACATGAGCGACGCCGGTGTTTCGCCTGTGGTACAATGTTCTGTATTTCTATAGTACAGCAAAAACTTATTTAAAAATAAATTTATTTCTAATTTATCTCTAATAGCCTTTTTAACAGCTCTTTTAACAATATGTACTGCGTTTTCTGCTGCCCCGTTTGAGGCAGGATGATATGGCGCTGAATAAATATGTTCGATGCCGTTCGACTTTAGGAATTGTGTGAATTCGTGACTAGTAAATGGCGGCCCGTTATCTGATACTATTTGTCTCGGCAAACCAAAACGAGCAAACACGTCACTAAAAACGCTGATCGTATGGCTAGCCGCCGTACTAGGTACTTGACAAACTTCAAGCCACTTGGTCCTGGCATCAACCATTACTAAAAACATCCGCCCCGCGATAGGGCCTAAGAAGTCAACATGTACACGAGCCCATGGTTTATCCGGCCATACCCAAGGACAAGGCATATGTCGAGGCGGCGCCTCACTCTCTGCAGCGCAGATACGACAACCATACCCGGCCACCAAACATAACTCCTAGCAAAAGCTTTAGTCTTAACTATGCCTATATGCGCCTCATGTAAATCAGTTAAAACCTTTTGTCTACACACACCCGGTATGATCACCCTATGGCCCCACATCACACAACCTAATTCCTCGTATAATTCTTTTTTACGATTAAAATATGGTTGGAGCGATACAATTTCATTATCAGTCGGCCATTCGTCACGGAGATATCTTAGAACTCTGCCTAGCAACTGATCATGGCTCGTCTGCCTTTTAATCTCATGATAATCTAATAACATGGCATTTTGGGCAAAATGTAAATATGATTGTTCTGGAATAATAGATTGTTTACTAGCAGAAAGAGCTGGCAAACGCGACAGCCCATCAGCTCCATTCTGCTTTGAAGTAACATACTCGATATCATATACATAAGCTGACAATTTAATAGCCCACCTTTGCAACCGGCTTGCAGCCATTGATGGTATACCTTGCTTAGGCCCAAAAATAGTGACTAATGGTTTGTGGTCCGTGCGTAGTGTAAAACGTCGCCCATATAAATACTGGTGTAATTTTTCAAAGCAGAAAACAATAGCTAAAGCCTCTCGCTCAATTTGTGAATAATGCTTCTCAGCCGCGTTAAGCGCGCGCGACACAAACACGACAGGTCTCTCCCGCGGTCCGCCTGTGCCACTGTCATCGTGCTCACACATCTGACTAAGTACTCCGCCTAAACCTTTCGAGCTCGCATCACAAGTTAAAAATAAAGGTTTATCAGGTTCGTAATGTGCAAGGACGTCCGCACTGATTAAAATATTTTTAACTCTTTTAAAACATGACTCACACTCATTGTCCCACTGCCAAATAACTTCCTTCTTAAGTAACCTGAACAAAGGTGCCAGTATGTTGCTCAAGTTTTTAACAAATTTTGCGTAATAATTGATAGTTCCTAAAAAGGCCCTCAATTCGGTTATATTATCTGGGCGGGGTATATCTAATATACCTTGCACCTTTTCTGGGTCTACTTTAATTCCCTCGGCAGAAATAATATATCCCAGATATTTAACCTCATTAGTCATGAACACACACTTCTTTTCCTTTAATTTCATTCCGTTGAGATATAACCGCTCTATAACTCTTTCTAAAATTACTAAATGCTGTTTAACATTTGGTGATCCAATAATAATATCATCAAGAAACACTTCTACGTTTGGAATATCATTAAGGAGATTGGCCATAATTCGTTGGAATATACCCGGACTTGACGATAAACCGAAAACTAATCTTTTATATTTAAAAAGGCCCTTGTGAGTATTAATAACTGTACAATTATCAGGGTCATCCAATTCAATTTGATTATAGGCTTGTGTTAAATCAATTTTTGTAAATACCTTAGCCCCGTTTAAATTAACTAGTTTGTCATTTATACGTGGTAAGGGATATTTGTCCACCAATAATACTAGGTTTAACGTTATTTTGCAAATGAACTAGCAACACTGGTTGAGTGACATGTCAAAATTTTGCTCCGTAATTTTAAATTAGTTTTAATTATTATTTTAGTGTAAAAAACTTGTATTATTATAATTAAATGTCTATTAAGTGTATTAATACCCAAGATTATTGTTTTCACGGAAAAATACACTGTAACACCTAGTGTTTGGTTTCCTAACTCAACCGGTAACCTATAACACGAACAGCTGATGTACCTGCGGATCTATCTGGGGAGTATAATTGTTTCGTTTTAATGTCTAATAAGTAGCTCATATTAACCAATTAAAAGCTATGTAGCACTAAGTTCATTATTCTGACTAATCTGGCACTCTTTTGTAGTTGAAGTTAGGTTCTGTGTCAGTTAGCACTTGTTAGTTAAGTAGTTGTGTAGTTTGTAATAAGTAAATGTACTTGCTATCTATATTTTAATTAACTAAATACACAACAAAAAAGTATGTTGGTTATTCTTTAATAATTTTTGGCATTATTATTCAAATAAGTCCAATAATTTTAAACCAAGAGTCCTACCCACTTCATAAAAAAGTTAAAGACATGAAATCAATTTAAAGTTTAACTTAATTTAATAATCTTATTAAAGTATTTTGTGTAAGACTCATAAGCCTACCACAGTTACCAATTTATTAATCACATATTCCAGTCTATTCTCATTTTCTTCTTTCATTTCTAGCTTTCCTAATTTTGTCCATCCAATTAGTTCTCACCATTCTTTGTACTTCTACTTTCAGTTCTATTCCCTGAAACCATGCCTGTGATGACCCGTAAGGCAACTACCCAGGAGTTACAGGCTAAGTTGAGAACGGCCCTTGATGAACTTAAGGAAGTAAACAGCAAATGTCAACAGCTGTTATTGGATAGAGAGGAACATGAGGTTGAAATCGAGAAGGTCGTTCACAAAAACACAAGCCTGAAACGGGAGCTAGTCGACCTGCACCAACAATACATGGATGTTGTTGAGGAACGGGACAATCTGCGGGTGGTCACAGATGGTTTCAACGACTGCAGTAACCATTATGAAATGGCTTTATGTAAGGTTAGGGACTTAGAAGTTGAACTGCTTCATGCCAACAAACAAATTATTGAGTTTCAGAAAGAAAGAGAATGTACTCAGGTTAGGGAAACTGATCACCTATATAATCAATTATTAAATTCAAATTGCAACCCACATTTCTTAACAACAATAGATCTTACTGAAGATTCTATTCTGAAATATAATTGTAGTAGTTATAAAGTAAGCCAAAATAAAATAAAGAAATATGCAAAACTAAATAGAATTATAAAAAAATGCAAGAAATTTAAAAAACAACAAAAACACAGTTCCAAAAATATTCAACTAATAAAAGAACGTGTTTTCCTCATAAAAAAGTTGAATAATTATCAAATTAAATTAGAGGATAGTAAGAAGTTTTATGAAATAGACACTCAAAACTTACAGGCTGAAATTCAAGTTTTAGAGCGTCAACTAAAGTCATGTTATTCTATGTATGTAAATTCTCAAAAACAAATTAAGGAACATATCCTTGCTGCAAACGAATTAGTTGATAGCGGTAATAGTAATGCAGACTGTGTAGACACGATGACCTTCAACAACACTCAATGTACATCACAAAGTGAATCCAGCCCGGACACTCTCTTACCCGAGGTAACGGAGAACCCGACCCAGCTGAGCAGTGTTCCGGACTGTATCTCCATTCAAAATTCACCAGATATTGTACAAGGTTCATCACAGGTAGGTCAAATAGATAGTAGTTCTCCCCCTTCTTGTAATACACACAGTTGCTGCTCCATTTTGTTCTCAGATAGTATAGGAAAAGGGTTAGGCAAGTTAATTAGTAACAATCTGAGTCATTCTTCTCTAAATTATTGTACTCCTCAGGCTTCTTACAACCAGATAATAACATCAATAACTCGGAAGGAATTTGATCCTAATACCATTATAACTGTACTTGTAGGTAACAGTTCTAACGTTAAACTTGATGATATCACGGACAATGTCACTCAACTATTAAAACTAAATTGTAAGAGAGTAATTCTGTGCTCCTTCCCGTACTTTAAGAAATTGTCTAGCAAGCAAAACCATTTTATCCATGCCATAAATAATCATTTGCATTTTCTAGTTAGTCATTATAGTGACAGGTTGACATTTTTCGACACTAACAGTTTCGTTCAGAAATTGAAGTCAACCAGAAACCATGCGTACTTGCCTATTAGTTTTAGACGTCAAATAGCTCGGCTATTAGCTTTTAATATAAACTCAGACATATGTGGTATGTCGCAGTTTTTTGTAAATAGGTCTACGGAAATTAGTAATTATACTAATTGTAATTATACAAATAGTATTAGCTTAGATTTAAACTAGTCAATAAGACAATAGAAGGTACGAGTGACAATTTAGTTAATCTCGTCAACTTCGAGGTATCTTCTAGCTCTCAATCAAATAACTGTAAAAAAGGGGCTGAGCAGAATTCCTTAAAATTGTTTCACCAGAATATTCAGGGACTTTCTTCCAAAGAACTAGAAATAGAACTATTTTTAGAAAAAACTAAGTTTGATATTATCTGTTTTACTGAACATTGGATGAAAGATTATGAAGTAATGCAAATAAATTATGAGAATTACAATGTGAGCAGTTGCTATAGCCGAAAATCTAAGATGCGTGGGGGTTCATTAATCCTAGTAAACAATTGTATTAAATCTAAGTCTCGTAATGATATAGTCGATCTATCGGTTGAACATAGCATTGAATTGTCTTGTGTTGAGCTAGATAAGCATGTAATAGTGTGCGTTTACAGACCCCCTAATTACCTGAACTATTCTATCTTTGAGTCAGTAATGGAAGATGCTTTGGCAAAACTTGTAACTGGTAATAAACCAATAATTATCTGTGGTGACTTTAATGTCAATATCATAGAGAATAATGTGAATAGCAGTAGATTCTTAAGTCTCTTTAAATCATTTAACTTGTCAAATGTGTTTTCAGAACCAACTCGAATTACGACAAATACTGCTACTTGTATCGATAATGTTTTTTGTTGCTGCGATTACATAAATAAATCCATCGTAAATTACCTGCCTTCAGATCATAGTGGTCAGACGGTTACTTTCGCGTACAATAGACAATTACAAAGAATTCAGATACAAACTAGACAAATAACACCCAGCAATCTAGACAAATTTAATAATAATTTAATTAGCAAGTTAAGTATACCGGGTCATATTAGAAACAATGCAAATGTATTTTATGATGAATTCTTTTCGGTAGTGCACACCGAATTTAATAATACTATAAAAAAGAAATCTAAAACTATTGGCCCAAAGTTTATTTTCAGTGACTGGGCAACACAGGGTATTCGGAAAAGTAGGGAATGATTGTTTGAGCTGTACGGCCTTAAGCCTTACATCAACACTGAAGCTTTTAATAAATATGTTGCTACTTACTCGAAAATTTTTAAAAACACTTGCAAGGTAGCCAAATCCTTATTCATTAGCAACAAGATTAAATCAGCCGACAACAAAATAAAAACGGTTTGGAAAATCATCAACAGTGAAACAAATAGAAATAAAAAACAAGGTAATGACTTCACACTAGAGACATCGCGTGGCCTTGTGAGCTCCAACAATGAAGTTGCTCAAGAATTTGTAAATTTCTTTACCAGTATCCCACTTAAAACTACAGAAGCCTTAAATTCCTCTCCCTTGCTCTCTATTGATTTATTGAAAGCGAACGTTTCAGCCTGTCCAAATGAATTTAAATTTCAGCATATAAACCCCATAACAGTCATAAAAGGTTTTAAGCAAATCAAGATCAAATTAACGGAAGATCTATGGGGTATGTCTATCAAAGCTTGTACCTCAATTATTGAGACTCTATCGCCGTATTTAGTCTCAATATTTAATTTGTGCGTGGATCAAGGGGTCTTCCCGGATCTAATGAAATTCAGTAAGGTAATACCGCTTTTTAAATCCGGGGACAGTAAAGACACCAATAACTATAGGCCCGTATCCGTGTTGCCGGTTTTCAGCAAGGTGTTTGAAAAGATAATGCTCAATCAAATGCTTAACCATTTTAACACTAATAAAATATTACACGAGCAACAGTATGGTTTCACCAAAGGACGTTGTACAACTGACGCCGGTGTCACTTTATTAAAACACATATTTACTGCGTGGGAAGAGGCACAAGATGCCATAGGAATCTTTTGTGACCTTTCGAAGGCATTTGATTGCGTAAATCACGAAACCCTGATCTTGAAACTTCAGCATTACGGTTTAGGTAAACTTGCGCTCAGTTTAATAAAATCGTATTTGAATGATAGACAGCAGCAGGTACAAATAAATGGAGTCAACTCAATGGGTTTAAAAGTAAAAATGGGTGTACCACAAGGTTCGATATTGGGTCCCTTCCTCTTTTTAGTATATATTAATGACCTACCCCATCTATTTAACAACCATCCGCATATGGTGTTGTTTGCTGACGATACTTCTTTAATATTTAAAATAAACAGACGTGCCACTAATCTTGATGACGTAAATAACGCCCTACTGCAGGTCCACGATTGGTTTACCGCTAATAATTTAGTACTAAATGGGAAAAAAACTAAATGCATTAGATTTGCTCTACCAAATGTCAAAAGTAGTGATTGTGACATAATATTGAATCAAGAGAAACTAGAATTTGTCGATAAAACGGTTTTCTTGGGAATCACGCTCGACTCAAGGTTACAATGGGGTCCTCATCTAACATCTCTTGCAGGACGGCTAAGCTCAGCAGCATTTTTTTTTTTTTTTTTTTTTTTTTTTTTTTTTTCTGTAGCCTAAGAAATCTTACCTATACGTCGCTATTGTATAATACGCCTTACCTCCTATTTATTTTTTATTTTTTTGTAAGACGAAGGAGACTAGTCTCCACGACACAGGGAATCCTAGTGTGGAGGCTAGTGATATTTCAATTTGTGTAATGCTGTCTTAAACAATAAAGCTTTTTTTTTTTTTTTTTTTATATGCTGTTAGAAAAATCCGTCAATTTACTGATGTTGATACCGCGAGGCTGGTCTATTTTAGTTATTTTCATAGTATTATGTCATACGGTATTTTACTATGGGGACGGGCTGCAGACATCGAGTCTATATTTATTCTTCAGAAAAGAGCCATCAGAGCCATTTATGAATTACGTAGACGCGATTCTCTAAGAGAACTGTTTAAGGAAATTAATATCATGACAGTACCTTGTCAATACATCTATGAAAACATCATGTACGTTAGAAAAAATCGGCATTTATTCAGTAAGAGAGGGGACAGACACCACTATAACACTAGAAATAGGGACCAACTAGTTCAGCCAGGTTTCAGGCTTGCTAAAGTGGATTCATCTTTCATGGGGTACTGTTTGAAATGTTACAATAAAATACCTCCCCACATTCTTCAACTGAATGAGACGAAATTTAAATCTTGTATAAAACGCACACTATGTAGGCAAGCATATTATAAGTTGGGGGATTACATTGATGATAAAAATGCTTGGCTAAATGCTGGTCCTGCTCCACAACCATAGGTGGGGGGGCAAACTAATTGTTTGTACTGGTCGGGCATTATTTGAGTCCATCGACACGTAAAGAAGAAGATGAAGAATTGATTCCCATGTTAATGTATTGTGGAAGCTGCAGAAGATTGTAAAAATATACTTGCATTGTATAGATTCCAGTTCTTAGTATTATATAATTGCATAGCACATGTGTGAGTACTTTGTACTGTTCAGCCACCATTTACATTTATTTATCTTTCATTGACTTGAATATGCCTTGGTGACTGAGAGAATGTCATGCTCACTTAAATGTCTCGCTGATGGTGGCGGGTGTGTCGGGTCATTTAGTTCCCTTCAATATGGTTGAGTTGAATGGCGCCGGTACATGCGTCATGTCTGTGAACGGGCGCTGTCAGTTGGGACTGGTCATCTCTTAGCTGCCAAGGTTCATTTTAATTACTTTATTCATACATTTTTAATCTAATCTTTCACTCTGGATGCTCTTAGTGTGCACGTCTTTCTACATCGTTCTCACATATATGTATAGTCTCAAAATTAATGATGTAACCAAGATTTTGTAACAATATTTTGATTTTAAAAGAGTGTCCATGGAGTTTCTTGCCCATTCTTCTCCATAGAGATCTACGCTAGGGAATGGGCAACTACAGTACTTTCTCAAGTTATTATGCCTTGTGACTGGGACTGTAGCTTTGATTTTCTTTTTTGTATTTTTGACTTTCAAAAGTGCCGTAATGGTCTAATTGAAATAAATGCTTTGAGTTTGAGTTTGAGTTTGTAGTCAGCACAGATACGGAGTCCACCATCAGCCTTACGTACCGGTACCAGTGGAGTAGCCCAGTCCGCGCTGTCCACTGGCTCGATGACACCGGCGCGCAACATGTCTTCCAGCTCTGCGTCGACGCGCTCGCGAAGTGCGTACGGCACCGGACGTGTGCGGCGGAACACGGGCGTTGTTCCCTCGCGTAATCGTAACCGAGCCTTGCCTCCCGTAAACCGGCCCAGTCCCTCCGTAAAAAGATCCTTAAATCTGTGAAGTAATAATGTCAATTGTTGATTACACGAGATAGTACTATATTTCTCTTCTGTGTTCCTTGTGACCATATTTTGGTACAATGGTATTTTAATGCCTAGTTCTGAAAGCCATTGTCGACCCAATAACGAGGTAGAACCACCCTCTATTACAAACAATTCAATTTGTTTGGACTTATTATCATACGAGTACGTCCCAATTGGCCTAAACACCCCTATTGGTTTTGTAAAAGTACTATCATAAAATCTAAATACTAAATTAGAACTAGACAAAGGTCTATAGCTGAACCGTTGATCATACATTTTCCTACTAATGCAAGATACTATAGATCCCGTATCAATCTCCATAGATAATGGGGTTTGATCCACAAAAACAGTTAAGCTCACCGGTTTATAGCTATTCAAACTGAGTTGGTGTAAATCTTCAACTGGCTCCCAGTCCTCCACATCTGACAAAGGAGGCTCATCCTCCCCTGACTGGTCCCCGATGTCTGACTGATTGGCAGCCCCGGCTGTGACTTGCCCCTGCGCCAACATGTTGTTGGCGTAAAATCGGTCCTGCGACTGTCTCCCACTTGGAAGCATAGGACATACCCGACGCAGGTGTCCCTTCCGCCTACACCTACCGCAGATAAACCGAGCGTATTTGCATCCTTCACTCTGGTGATCCGAAGCTCCACAAGCCGAACAGCAGTTTTTCAAATCGTTAGTTCCCTTCCATGCGCGTGCCGCCGGTAATCTGCGTGAGCCACCACGCCCTCGACGGCCCCAACTGCCCGATGGCGCCAACGCATGCACCGCTCCGGCTGCGGTGTCACCGCTACCGCTAAAATCACTGTTATTTCCAAACGTCTCTTCCACTGCCGCTGCATCTTTTCCCGCCGCTTCCATAGTGCATGAAATCTTCACGGCGTTTGCATAAAGTAAATTTTCCTCCGAAAACAATCGTTGCCTGATTGACTCGCTTCGCAATCCGCAAACTAATTGGTCCCGTAAGTTATCTTCCAAAACAGACTTAAATTCGCAGAATTTTGACATTTTTTTAAGTTCTGAAATGTATTGAGGAATTGATTCCCCGGCATTCTGCCTTCTTTGGCGGAAACGATATCTCTCCGCCATGAAGGATGGCTTGGGTTGCAAATGATCCGCCATTAGTTTTACTACTTCTACATACGTTTTTGCGCTTGGTTTGTCCGGACTTGTTAGATTGCTCAGCAGTTCATACGCTTCGTCACCTATAGCCGCAATCAAAGTCGGTAGCCAAAATTCTTCTTTCACCTGATTGACCATTAGGAACATCTCCATACGTTCCACATACATGGCCCAATCACCCGATCTTATATTGAACTCGGTCAATTTTCCGATCGACATTTTAACAGAATTCTAGCACGCTTCCCTTTTTTAAAATCCTCGTCGCCAATGTAATATATTAATAAAACTAGACGTTTTCCATAACTCGGTTTATTGGAGACAGGGATGACAGCTACCTTCTTCAGAGCTCCCAATATGACAGGGCATAAACAATAGCTAACCAGCCAAATGCATACATTACAGTTTGTTTTTTTATTTCCGTGTAATTTAATAAGAACGCATCTTGCGCGAAATGTAAGTAAGTACGTTTGTTCCGGAACCGTTACTGAAGTATTTTTTTGTCTACTGTCGGTTAGTCTTGATAACGCATCCGCACAATTATCTTTTGTGTTTACGTACTCTATATCATAGCTATAGGCTGATAGTATTATTGCCCACCGCTGCATCCTATTAGCTGTCATGCAAGGAATTCTCGTGTTAGGCCCAAATATGGAAACCAACGGTTTATGATCAGTTCGTAAGATAAAACGCCGCCCGTATAAATACTGATGGTATTTCTTTATACTGAAAATGATAGCAAGTGCCTCACGATGAATTTGGGAATAATTTTTCTCTGCGTCGCTGAGTGTGCGCGTCGCGTAGGCCACGACGCGCTCGCCGCGCGGCCCCGGCTGCGTGAGCACGGCCCCTAGCCCGCGCGCGCTCACGTTACACGTTAATAACAATGGTTTACCCTGGTCGTAGTGACACAAAACGCTGGCACTTGTTAACATCTTCTTTACTTCGGTGAACGCTTGTTCGCATTCCCTACACCAAACCCATTCCATACCTTTCCGCAGAAGATTATATAAAGGGAAAAGTGTTGCACTGAGGTTTTTAATCAACCTACCGAAAAAATTTACTGTTCCTAAAAATGACCTTAGTTCTGATACATTTCGAGGCTGCTCCATATTAGTAATTGCTTTAATTTTCGATTTATCAGCCTTTATTCCTTCTCTCGATATTACATAACCCAAGTACGTCACCTCCTCAGCTAAAAAAACACACTTACTCTTTTTTAATTTTAACCCGTTATTTAATAAACTGTACTGAACTAGCCCGCGGTGAGTGTTTATAACTGTATATTTTTTTGACTCATCCAGTTCTATTTGGTTGTAGGCTTGTGACAGATCGATTTTACTGTAATACCTATTTCCATTTAGATTTACTAAGACATCTTCAATTTTAGGCAGTGGGTAACGATCGGCCAGTAAAGACGGATTTAATGTGGCTTTATAGTCTGCACAAATTCTAAGTGAGCCATCGGGCTTATTGATAGGTACCAGCGGAAAGGCCCAGTCGGAGCAGTCGACAGGCTCGATGACGCCAGCGCGCAGCATGGCGTCCAGCTCGGCGCCGACGCGCTCGCGCAGTGCGTACGGCAGCGGCCGCGCGCGGTGTAACACCGGCACCGCGCCCTCCCTCACGCGCAGAGTCGCCTTGCCGCACCTGTACCGCCCCAGCCCGCCGATAAATAGTTCTTCATATCTGTGGATTATATTTTTTACTTCTGTATTTGCGTGTTCACAACTCACTTGATTCACAAAATTACAACGAAATTTAGGTATTACTAGCTGACCCGCGCAACTTCGTCTGCGTCACATGAGAGAGAGAGGGTTAGAGTGAGTGTGAACCTTATAAGATAGACAATATGCTATCGCGGATTTTTTTTTACTTTTTAAGAGAAACAATATTCCCTCAAACATGATTGTTGCATGATGAACTTTAACCTTTAACCCGGAAGTTCTCAAAAGAAATTAATTTTCCCTGTTTTTGCAACATTTATCATTGATACTCCGCTCCTACATTAGTGTATATCGGACTTCTCTCTCACGTGGACAAACAAAAAAAAATACGCGTCGAATTGTGGACTTTCTCCTGTTGTTTCGTCGGTCAAAAAACTAAACTTGAGGCAACTGACACGTGCGAGGGGTCGGAAAATCTTATCACCGCGATTCAGAAAATGGAATAAAATGAACAACGACATCTATCGACCAAGATGTTAAACTTAAATATACGTAATGCATGGAAATCATGTGTAAATTTTAAACACATTTTTAGTAATTATTATTATTTTTATTATTTATTTAAATCGAACACAAGTGATTCATATTGTTGTTAGTAATACTTACAAACTATGTTAGCAACATTCTCATTAAAATAACCAATTATCATCAAAATACAATAAAATAATAATCAATACCAAAACCTATAGCTATAACTAAGTCCGCTTCCCGGTGCACCAGACCTGCAGCTGTGTATACGGGTCCAGTGCCCCAGGAAAACACAGTCAGGTTTATCCACTATTACCTTTAAGATGCTGTTGGTGCTCCCCCGAAGCCGCCGCATCAAGGATGCTGTTCTTTTTCGCATAATTGCTTGAAAGCTATCTATACCTGCTTCAGCAAACATGCCCGACGCGCTACAGAACCGCGGGAGTCTCAACAGCACCCTAAAAGCGTTATTGTACTGGTTGCGAAGAGCGCTGTAGGCCCTCTGTGTATGTCTAACCCATAGGCTGCACGTGTAAAATGACTGGCAAAACGCCTTAAACAGAGTGAGTTTCACTTCCTTAGTACATCGTGCAAACCTACGGGCCAGCATATTACATCGGACTGACAGCGCTCTTTGCTCCCGCTCCATGTTACTCTTATCAGTCAAGTCCCCCGTCACTATATGGCCAAGATACCTAAAATGCGACACTCTATTTAGTGGTACACCATATAGGCATACTGGAGGAACTGTTTCAGGCTTCTTAGTACCGACTCTGAACACCAAAAGATCACTCTTCCTAACATTGTACAATAAACCATGAGCCATGGCGTACCCCTCACATATCTTAATCATCCGTCTGATTCCATCAATCGAGGGACTCAGCAGCACCATATCATCTGCGTAACTTATACTATTAATTGTCTTACCATGAATAGAGCATCCGATACCAGTGCTACTGAGTTCCTCGATCAAATTATTGACGTAAAGATTGAAAAGCACCGGGGAAGTCAACCCGCCCTGTCTCACCCCACACTGGAACCCATACGCCCCCGACAGAGCACCCGACCATCTGACCTGGTTGATTTGGTGGTCATACCAATAATCTAAGAGTTGAATGAGCTCATTTGGAAGACCTTGCTCACGCAATTTCGACCACACGATCTTATAATCAACCAGGTCAAATGCCTTGGAGAGGTCCAAAAACGCAGCATAAACAGGAGTGTTTCTATCAGTGTAGTACCTGACCGTGTGCTTGAGCGCCAGAATAGCAGTTTCCGTGGACAGCCCAGCTCTAAAACCGAACTGTGCATCATGTAGATGGAGCTGTCCAGTTATCCTCCGCTCAAGCACACCGTCAAGAACCTTTGCTGTTACAGTAGCCAACCATATTGGCCTATAATTATCCTTGTCTGAGACATCGCCGGTCTTGTTCTTGACTATGGGCACAACTATCGTCTTCATCAACTCAGGTGGTAGATACGAGTGCCTCACACAAAGATTATACAGCATTTATAGGACCCTTGGGAGATGCGGACGTTGAAAATGTTCTATACTTAGACCATCGTGACCCGGAGATTTGCCCCTGGTCATTGACTGTATGATGTTCCGTATCTCTTTTGATGAAATATTAATCGGAACACCAGACAATCTACTCTCAGCGACAAAACCCCGTTCCTCCGGTTGCAGTCGCGAGGTTACTTCAAAATGCCTCCTGAACATGTTCGCAATCTCCCCAGGCTCAGTCATACCATTAACGCTCACCGGAACCACAGGCTTTGGGTTCAATCTTTGAGTGGATTTCCAGAATTTATGAAAATGCTTGCTCCTATGTTCGGTTGCCAAAATGTTCATTTTAATTTGTTCCTCATTGTCTTGACAAAACTTTAATTTTTGTTTAAAAAAATTACTAGCCTCGCACATTTCCACAAACTGCTGCCCAGTGCGAGGTTTCTCATACCACACCCAGTTAAGAAAGGCCTTTCTCGCGTTCCCGTGAGCGTCCCTGACATGCCTGTTCCATCCAGTCACTGTGCGCCGACGAACCTTCCTATCTTTTACTAAATTAGAGCTGCTCTCAGCCGCTTCCCGAAGCGACGTCACAATACTACTGTACAATGTATCAATTATTTTACAATGTTCCTTGTTATGACAAAAATGATCACAACAGTTTCCGAGTTCAGATGGGAAGTCGACAACTTTAAGCTTTTCCATACACAAACTATAGTAACAGTCCTTCTGAGCCGCATCTCTTTCACCCCATATAGCCTTATCAACTATCCTATACCCCTGTGCAGCTAATGGATTGGTTGGCCTAACTATTCCAAGGTTAACTTGCATGGTTAGTGGAAAATGGTCAGACCAGTAAATATCATGATCAACTTCAACATATACAAGTGTTTTCCACGCTGCTTCAGACACCAAGCAGTGGTCAAGCCAACGCCTACTCCCACAGACATCACTGACAAAGGTATAGGTATCCGAGTCTATTCCGAGCTTAATGTAATCAGCACAGCGCCAACTCTGTTCGACACAAAAACTTAACAATTCCCGACTAAATAATTCCCCAGGGTGCGCATTAAAATCTCCGAGCATATATACATGCTCCACATTAGCACTCTCAACGATTGCGGCAATTTCACTGAGACACTCACAAAATTCATTCAAGTTATCGATACAGTTAGTCGGCATGTACACACTAAACAATAATAACGTGCGATCGGCGCAAGTCGCTTTGACAGTCGCGATACGGTCACTTATACAAGGTATTGCTGACACGGGTGTAAATACGGGCATTTTATGGAGCATCGAGCATCGGTATCCACCGCAGATTTTCCAAAATAACCAAAGTCATCATCCAAACTACCAAGTATTGTCAACTCATGCGGCAACAACCAGGTTTCCTGCAGCGTAATGACATCCACAGCCTTACAGAGGTTTTGTATACACACGATTGATCTCCTTAAAGACTTACAGTTATAACTTATAAATTCAGTAAATAAATTATTGCTATTCACTGAGCTATCCATTAACGAGCTACGGCTCTTTAGTTTGGTCCAGGACCAACCTAAGTACGACCCAAAAGGATCTCGAGAAACTATAAAGGTTTGCCTGCGTAGCAATCACCGGCAGCATGAGAACTTCCCCCACTGCTGCCTTACAGGCGATGCTGGGGCTACCACCTCTACACCTCGTCGTAAGAGAGGAGGCGGCCATAGCGACTTTCAGACTCGAAGTATCTGGCACCCTACGTAACGATTCCAGAATTAAACACACACGCATCAGAGAAGATGCTATCAAACAACAGCCCATGATGGAATCACCCAGCGACAGAATCCTGAAGACCCACTGCTTCCAAAAACACTACAACATAGAGCTCATAGCGGAGTTGTATGACTACTCAGGTACGAACGAGCTAAGAATCTACACTGATGGATCAAAAACCGACGACGGGACAGGTTTCGGGGTGTTCTCCGACGACCTAAACATTAAAATAGCCAAACCCCGTGGAATACTCAACTCAGTTTACCAAGCAGAGTGTGTGGGTATCATCCAAGCGGCACACGCTATAGAGGCCAGGGAGGTTACGGATACCAATATTCGAATAATATCCGATAGTGCCTCAGTCCTTCAATCCTTAAAGAGTAATCAGATAACGTCGAGACTGATACTAGAATGCCATAATGCCCTAGAACGAATCACGGTACTAAACCATAACACGGTAACACTACAATGGATCAAAGGTCACAGTGGATCACTTGGGAAAGATGCGGCTGATGAGCTTGCCAAAAGAGGATCCAGCACAAAACCCTGCGGACCCGAGCCCATTTTGCCTATTCCCTTCAAGCAACTAAGAAGCTGGTTAAAGGAACACATTCGAATACAAGCGGAGAAATCGTGGACCTCGGCACCAGGGTGTAGGCAATCCTAGGAAGCCATGCCATCCCTTGACACAAAGCTGACCAGGCGCCTTCTGCGCCTGGACAGAGATAGTCTACGACTGGTGGCGGGGACCATCACTGGACACTGTTCACTAAATAAACACTTCCACACCCTAGGAATCACTGACAGTCCCCTATGCAGAGCATGCATGGAGACGGAGGAAACGGTGGCGCATGTGCTCCTTGAGTGCACTGGCGCTACCAAGATTCGCGAGGAGACCCTGGGAACACCAAGATCCCTTGCGGACGCCCTGAGAAGACCGGGAAGTTTGATCTGCTTTTGGAGGGAGGTGGGCTGGTTGGAGTAAACGGCCACCACGGCTCACGCACAATGGTCCACTTTAAGGACTAAGTGCGGAAACCAAAACCCCATGATAGATAGATAATAAAGAAATCGCAGTAAGGAACCTTATACTTGCTACGACTTTGTCTAGATTTCATTACTTTTTAGAGATAAACAAGCAGCTCCATCGAGGCTTGGCTAGTTTTTTACAGAATGTTTTTGGTGGGATTTCACTTCTTTTTGTAGAAACGTGAGCATATTGAATTAATTTATTAGATTTTCTTATTTGACAGTTTTTTTTTTTTTGTAGTTTTTTATTATTATACAAATCTTTCTTTTCTTTTTTTCCGGTTCTGATTCTTGTGCAGTAGCAACAGTTTTTTGTATAGCCCATTCGCGTTCATTATTTATTCTTTTTACGGTTAATAATTAGTAATCCGTCACTAATCATAAAATTCCTAACCTATTCAAATCTTCGAATTGTTATAATAACAACCTGCTAATTAACCTTAGCAAACCTCACGAAATAATAAGCGAAATCAACGAAATGCAAATAATCCCTCCTAATCCCTAGCAAACATTTTCAAGCCCAGTAGAAGAATGTCGTAAATGACTGTAACGCGACCGGTTGCCACTTCGCCATCTATGGTTATCGGAAAAACAAACGTAAGCGCGCTTTAAAATACAGTCAGCGCTATCTAGCGACGTGTGCGGGTATATATACGCTTTTACAATAAACTTCCGAGCCAAATTCAAGCACTAAGCCTAAATAAATTCAAATCGTTTATAAAACGGAAGCTGTGCCTAAAAGCCTACTATTAGTATAAGATCCCTTTAAGAACGACCTTCACCGAGCTGGTTATTGGATGAAAAGTGTTTTATTTCAAATTAAATATGTCAAACAATTATTGCAAACGGGTTGTCTAAAAAATTTCAGTCCAGAATATTTTTTTTTTTTTTCAACATTTCACTGGTTTGCCTAATAGACGAATTCCATACCAATCGAAAGTATGAAACCTGTAAAATATGCAAACGTTAGGTTAACCTAACATTTGCACATTCTATAGGCTGCATAACTTTTGCATATTCTATAGCCTATAGAATATGCAAACGTTAGGTTAACCGGTCAACCTAACGTTTGTATATATTCTATAGGCTTCATACTTTCAATTGGTATGGAATTTGTCTTTTAAGCAAACCAGAGAAAAGTTAAAAAATATATTTAAAAAATAAATTGATAATTAATCATATTCTGGACTGAAATTTTTTAGACAACCCATTTGCAATATATTTTTTGACATATTTAATTTGAAATAAAACACTTTTCATCCAATAACCAGCTCGGTGAAGGTCGTTCTTCAAGGGATCTTAGACTATATCATGTTAATCACTATCTTGAAGATAAAAAAGCTTGGTATTAAGCTGCTCCAATGAAATTTGCTCTGTGAATGTCGAAATTTCGGACTTCGCTTGTTTATTATTGATTCCTTTCTCTTTCTTTTATACACTCTGACATTAAATTTTTTTGAAATGTATTTTATTATTTTACTTTTATTTTTTTATGTGACATTTACTGATTTGACATGAATACTTATTTTATTAAGTACTTATTTTAACTTTTTTTTTATTATCATTGCGACACATGATTTTTGTGATTTTTTTTTTACTTACATTCATTTGGAAAGAACTTGTTATTAATTTTATTTGATTATTGTGAATGTGGGGACCATGTGGGTCACATTTTTATTTTATGTTTGTTTTTTTCCCACAACTGTCTGGCAGTTTGAGTACTATAAGCGACCTACACAAATGTCCTTTCTTTGGTATTGTTCGTCGTTTCGTTGAGCTCCTTGAGTTATAAGTCGAGCTACACGTTAACTGACAAATGCTTGCACTGACTGGACAGGTCCACTCAAATCTGTATGGTTCTTTCTTCAAAAGACCATCTCAGGCACTATTCTGCATAGTCCTCATTGAATTGAGCAAGATTATGTCTGGACTTTAAAAGAGACTACGACCTCTGAGTTTGTTTCGGCTGTTTCTTCTCAGAGTAGTCAGGTACGAAACACCGGCCCCATCTAGTTTTAAAAAATGACGTGTAAAAGTGTTTGTAAAAACCTACTTGCAAAATAAACATCATTTATCATTTATCACCGCCACTCTTAGTGCAATGCATTATATTTTGACCAAATTTTGAGCGAAATTAATATTTTAGTGTAATTTGTTTATTTAATTTGAGTAATGTTCGAGTAGAATAAAGTTAATCGTTCGACTATTTGTTCTTGTAAACTTGTAAGTATAAGTATAAAAGCCAGTCTAGTCTTATCCAGAGTTTTCCTTTAATGTTATTTATATATATGCGTATTAAAAGCAGAAGGGGAGGCATTCGCTCAGCAGTGGGACGCTATAGGCTAGATTAAATTAGAAGATGTGTCCCACTACGCTGGATTTTTGCAATGACAGTCGATTTTTTTATGTACCAATAGTAGAAGGGGGCATTACCATATCTCTAATACGGCTGAGACCAGCTGAGGGTTTTTCATCAGATACTGCAGACCTTCGATTTTTGACATCAAATGAAGCGGCCCACCAAATTGAATATTTTTTGTAAAGGCGGCATGTCGATCTCTAATAGTTTGGTTAGGCTCTTGTGTTTTCTTATCAGAGTCACCAGGTACTCCAGATCTTCGATTATCCTAGTTTTATAGTTTTCCCTTTATGTGGCCATTAAACCCTAACTCTGTACCAAATTTCAGCTCTCTAAGTTTATGGGAAGTACTAGTTCTATTTTGATGATCATGAGTGAGTGAGTGTCGCAAATGCGAAACTTTGCTTTCGCTTAACTTCGGAACTAAATGACCTACAGACTTGAAATTTTGGATTTTAAGTATATGTTTATAGCTTACTAGATGACGAAAATTTTTGCGTTCTGGTCGTATCCAAAGGTTCTCAAATAGGGGCCTGAAAATGCGGCGAAATGGTTCCAGTAAAGGATGGTACGGCAGTGTTTGCTTCGCGCTCGACTTGGCGGGGGCACTGCCGTGCCCCCCGATCACTGATTTAAACAGGTGCAATTTGACTGTTACAAGGAATAACATCAATGTAATAGGCTTAAAGTCTATACCGGGTGATTTGTTGTAATGGGTTAGTGATTCAGTATGAAATTCCTACCTCAACGAATACCACCTAAGTACACAGGGCCTTTTTGATGAAAATGGCAGGAAATATGATATTAAAGTTTGATAGATTCTTTACCTTAATGGTATACATCCCAATATAAATTCATATTAAGATAACAACACGCCTGTTACACCCGAAGGGTTCAACAGTTCATTCACAGTTCTGTTATCTCTTACAGGACTAACCCAATATCAACCTTATCTAAACGAGCATAAAAATAATTTTGATTTTAACAGACATGTCAGTGGCAGCACCGGCAGCAATCCAACAGCGACCTTATCAAGATGTTAATAAAGATTACTGTAGTTTGACAGTGATGCAGATGTCAGAGGTGAATTAAGCGTGGAAAGACTGTAATTTCAACTAATGATCCTCGTGGCTTATGCACTCACTGAATAAATTGCTATCCATTTCCTAAGTACTGATACTTATCTAATTGGCTATAATATAACGATAAAAAACTGGTTTGAGGCACAATATTAAGTTATTAAATTTTAATGATTAGTCAAGCTAAATACCTGTCTGTGTGTATTTATGTAATCATAGAGCCAGAATTCCTCATTTCCTGTCATTTAGTGTTAAATTGCGTGCTTAGGTGACAAAGAAATGATTAAACATCATATGATTATTTATATTAGACCCACCCTGTCAATCCCTTATATACCGAAAGAATTTCCGTTTCCTAAAGGCCGAATCCACTGACATGCTTCACTCACTGAAAGGGGTGTCACCAAACAAAAACTTTATGACAGTTTTGACTTAGAGATAAAATCAGTAAGCATTCAGAATCAGAATCAGAATCAGAATCAGAATTATTTATTTGTAAAACATAGGTGAAGAACATATATAGGTACATTAATCATACATGTCAAGGTCTTAAATAGATAAGTGTTGCACTGTGCTTTGTCATTGTTGACATACAAATATTAAAGTCAGGTTTATCAAAGTTAACAAAATTTTCTATCAATTTTATACAAATACATTAAAATAATAAATTTAATAATGTCCACTACAAGAAAGAAAAAACACACACAAGAAGATCATAACAAAAGAACATGCGAGAAACTATTCGTCCGTTACATTAATAATATGAATTAATGAAATTACAGAATTTAATCAAATATCATCCAAAATTAAAAATAGTCATCCAAGTCAACATTAATAATATAGATTTATAAAATTACATAATCTCATAATTCATCATATCATAATTTAATCAAATAGTATTATCATTAAAATAGTCATCCAAGGTATAATAACATTTCTCAACTAATAACTTGTGAAGACACTTTTTGAATTTCTTTAATGGCATACATTTTATAGCATCAGGTATTTTATTAAAAATCTTTGGTGCAACACCAAAGAAGCTCTTTTTCATTAACGCAGTATTACATTTCAACGTACATAGTTGATTTTCATATTGACTCCGAATGGGGGTCTTCTTAACTGATGAAAATTTTGTAAATAAATGTGGATTTGATTTTATAACTAATGCAGTTTCTAATATATATATAGCTGGTAACGTTAATATTTTTAATTTCTTGAAGTAGGGAACGCAACTATCTGTTGACTTTAAATTACACATGGATCTTACACACCTTCTTTGCATCCTAAATACCAGTTCCCTATTTGTTGATTGCCCCCAGAAAACAACACCATAACGGAGAATAGAGACTACAAGTCCATGATAGGCTGTTAACAGTGTCTCAGAATTAACTCTCTTAGATAATTGAAACAATAGATACGCAGATTTACTCAGTCGTTTACAAACCACTTCCAGGTGAGGTTTCCAAGTCAACTTATGGTCTACAGTTATGCCTAAGAATTTTGTACTCGTAACTTCGTCTATTTTACACTCATCGTAGGTAATATTAAGGGGTGGATTCTCACGTCGTTGATGAAACTGTATAATTTTAGTTTTATTCAAATTGGTCACAAGATTATTATTATTTAGCCAATTAATAATGTTATTTAGCGAGTTATTGATCTCATTTCGATATTCGTTTGGATCAGTGCATTCTATGATAGCCGTACTCTCATCTGCAAAAAGTACCATTTTGTTTCTCAAATTTCTTGGGAGATCATTGATATATATTAAGAAAAGTGGGGGCCCGAGTACAGTGCCCTGAGGCACACCATACTTCATGAACCTCGCTTCAGAGACATATGTAGTTTCTAATTTGCTTATAGGACAGATTCTGGAAATCTCAGTCCACTGTGTCCTATCACTTAGGTATGATTCTAGGAGTTTATGAATGTTTCCTCGAATGCCGTACCCGTGTAACTTTTGCAGCAAGATCTGATGATCTACGAAGTCAAAAGCTTTTGACATATCCGTGAAGATGGAGCACACAGGATTTTTTTTATCCACAGAAGTCATTATACTTGATAGCAGGTCAAATAGTGCCATATTAATATTAGTATTTTTCCTAAATCCTTTTTGTTCATTGCAAAATAACTGAAACTTCTCGAAATACGTGTAAATGGAATTATATATTATTTTTTCAATAACTTTTGCAAAAACTGGTATTTTTGCAATAGGCCTGTAATTTTTAACATCAGTCTTGTCATTATTTTTGTAAATGGGTTTTATAACTACCTTCTTGAGACTAGTAGGGAATATACCATCGGAAATGCAAAGATTAATTATGTGCGATAACGGTGTCGCTATGACCTCCTTAACATCTTTTATTACTCTAGTTGAAATACCGTCGTATCCTACTGTACTAGTATTTTTTAAGCTACTTATCACTTTTATAATGTCAGTATCTCAAAACTGGTAGCATAAATAGAGACTGCGAAGTTGAGTTTTCAATAACATTTCTACACGAATTTGTTAATGGGGTATTATTAAGGTTTGTCGGCGCCTCACATATGCGTGGACAACCGCGGGGAGGGCGCGGGGCGCGGCGTACCGAACCCGGCTACGCGAGCGCTGCTGCGCGCCCTTCCACTCACTGAGCTCACAGACGTTGGCCACTCCGGGCATTTCTTTGTACGGTCTTCATAAGTTGATTATTAATGTTAATTTTGGTATTACACCTATATATATACAGTCCACTACTTTTATTACAAAGTCCCACCGAGTCTATTCATTGGTCCTACGATTGCCGTAAATAATTACCGGTATTGCCGTAATTAACGCCGTCAACATCATCGGTCGTCGTGTTCACCTGTGCGGACTTTGACCGCGCACGAACGCCACGCGGTACGACCACGAAGATTGAAGCGAAGGAGTCGTTCCCGAAGCAGCCTGCATCGTCATCGTGGGAGCTCATGTCATACTTACGGGAGTATAATACTGTATTTGAGTGAGTCCGTTCCAATTAGTTATTTTTCTGCTTTCTTTTCATGCCGAAAAAATCGTCTTTCTATCTTCTCATTTTTTATATTCTTACAGTGTTTCAAAAATAGTGCTTTCCCATTATTATCCATATCACTGCTTGTAAAACACGCATATTTTGTAGCAAAACGCGTGCTAATTAGCTGATTTGCACGACGTTAACACGTGTTGACCGCTTGACCTTGACAGTGATTCTCGAATCCTTTCACTTATTATACGTACAGCTGTTTTGTCGTTTTTTATCTATTAAGCTCATTAGCGTTAGTGCGTACAGCTGTTATTTTTTACTCAACAATGTCAGATAACGTAAAAACATTGATGAAGAAACGTAGTTCAATTAAATCGAAGCTTACTATTTACAGCAACTATTTAAATTTAATAAAAAGCAGTTCCGCAGTTTCTGAGTTGCAACGTTTAGATTTAGAGGAGCGTTTTAATAAATTCGAAAACTTACACAGCGAATTTGACGCCTTTCAGACACAGATCGAAGTGCTTTCCGATGACGACGAGTCTGCGTTGGCTGAGCGTGAGGACTTTGACCGTCAGTTCTTCAACCTGGTGGCACTCACGCGCAGCCTGCTCGGTGTCTCGGCCAATGGTGCTGCGTCGGAGGCGGGCTTCAAAGATGCTGACTCAGGTGCACATATTTCATTTAGGAATTCTTTTGTTCGTTTGCCAAAGATAGATTTGCCTCATTTCGATGGGAACTACCAATGCTGGCTTGAGTTTAGGGATACCTTTGGGTCATTAATTCACGACAACACTAGCATAAGTGACGTCAACAAGTTCCACTACTTGCGAGCTTCACTCCAAGGAAACGCGGCTTTAATTATTAAAAATATAGATTTTAAAGCCGACAATTATAAATTAGCGTGGGACCTGTTGTGCGAACGGTACAATAACGACCGTCTATTAGTGAACAACCACTACCAAGCATTGTTTGATGCCGAACCAATAACAAACGAGACAAGCGTTTCCATCAGAAATCTTGTCAACATTATCAACAAAAATATTAGGGCACTTACAACATTAAAAAGGCCCACTCAATATTGGGATGACATTATTATTTATTTCATGGTTAAGAAATTAGACTCAACAACACTGCGTGTATGGGAAGAGCATAGAAACACTTTTAAAGAAGATCCGACTTTAACACAATTTTGTTCATTTTTAAGCAGGAAAGCGGACTGGTTGGAGTCAGTGGAGTCCAATCATGGCACTCCTGATAGGAATACTGTTGTCGCTTTGAACAATAGCCTTAATTCCGATAAAGCTGATTCTAAGCCTAACCAAACAAATAAAACACTTGATAATTCTAAAATTAAAAATAAAAACAGTAAATGTCCACTTTGTTCCCAAGCACATACATTATTTAAATGTGAATCTTTTAGAAACTTGTCTATAGAAAATCGTTTACAAAAAGCAACACAATTTAAAGTGTGTATTAATTGCTTACGCTTTGGACATAATGTAAACAAATGTAGATTTTCACATTGCAAATATTGTACAAAAAAACACAACACGCTTTTACATTTTGAATCAAACGAGCCCAAACTTGCTTCCAATCCATTGCCTTCTGCCATGCCTTCTGCTTCACCTTCTTCAAATGTGTCGCTTTCAGCCAATTCCATGCAGCTTGCTACTTCTGCGCATGTATTACTGTCCACAGCGATGGTGAACGTGACTGGCGTGACGGGTAAGAAGTACACTGCGCGCCTACTACTGGACAACGGCAGTACGGCGAACTTTATTACGCAGAGCTTGTCGGAGAAGCTGGGTTTGTTACGACGCGGTACGAGCACCAAGGTAACGGGTATTAACAATCACATATCCACCAGTACACAGTCTTGTCACCTCTCAATAGAGTCTTTATGCTGTGCCTTTACTGTCGATATCGAGTGTCATATTTTGCCTGAAATCACAAAGGTTCTACCGTCATCATTCGTACCTATTAAACACGTCCCTATTCCTCCAGGTCTTCAGCTAGCAGACCCGAACTTCAATGTTCCGTCGGTCGTAGACATCCTGGTAGGGGCTGAAGTTTTCTGGAATGTCTTAGGTAGCAAAACGATAGACTTAGGGAAAAACCTACCTAAATTATGCGAGACCAAGTTAGGATGGTTAGTTTCAGGTAGTATTTCGCGCCAATCATGTTTTTCCGCTATTAATTTTTGCCATCATTCCAATGTCACTCCCGACCTCACTTACTTTTGGGAGCTTGACAACGTCGCTTCAAAACATTCACTCTCACTTGAAGAGAGAATGTGTGAGCAAT
This sequence comes from Xestia xanthographa, assembly GCA_905147715.2. Taxonomy (NCBI): domain Eukaryota; kingdom Metazoa; phylum Arthropoda; class Insecta; order Lepidoptera; family Noctuidae; genus Xestia; species Xestia xanthographa. The sequence continues at coordinate 3,994,102 of LR990660.1, read as the reverse complement.
CTTTTGCTCAAACCACTGTTCGTAATGACAGTGGGGGATTCGTCGTCACTATGCCTTTAAAAGGGGATCCTAGTACATTAGGTCATTCTTTTACTAATGCTAGAAATCGTTTTCTTTCCCTCGAACGGCGATTTAAACGCGATCCATTATTTCATAGTAAATACAACGAGTTCATGAGAGAATATGAGCGCCTGGGTCATATGACGTTAGACTCAGACTGTACTCCTCCACCAGAAAACTCCATGACTAAATATTACATTCCACATCATGGAGTTATTCGCAGTTCTAGCACCACTACACAACTACGCGTAGTATTCGACGCATCAGCTTCGACCAGTTCGGGCGTGTCGCTTAACGACATTCAGATGGTGGGTCCCGTAGTTCAAGACGATCTGTTTTCTATTTTAACACGTTTTCGTCAGCATAGGTACGTGGTCTCAGGTGACGTAGAGAAAATGTACAGGGCCATTGAGTTAAATCCAGTCCAAAGACCTCTTCAAAAAATAATTTTCAGGTATGAACCTTCAGAACCTCTTAGGACATACACTTTGAACACGGTTACCTATGGTACCGCTTCTGCACCCTATTTAGCCACTAAGTGTCTTGTCAGTCTGGTTGATAACATTGAGGATAGTCGTGTCCAATGTGCCATACGACGTGACTTCTACGTTGATGACTTTCTTAGTGGAGGGGATACCATAGCTAATACTGTTGACATTACAAAAAAAGTACATACGGTTCTAGCATCTGCAAAATTCAATTTACGTAAATGGCGGTCAAATAATCCTCAAATTCTCAAACAAATCACACATAGCAACGAGTTACATAATACTTTACATTTTTCTGAGCAAGGTCCAAACTCATCTCAATCTAAAACTTTAGGTCTTAATTGGGTTTGCGACTCAGATTCACTTACTTATAATATAAATATCACCTCCACTACTAAAGTCACCAAACGTCATGTCCTTTCTGTCATCAGTATGATCTTTGACCCACTAGGCCTCGTAGGTCCGTGCGTCGTCGAAGCAAAGATGATCATGCAGCGTCTATGGCTAGATAAATATGACTGGGATGACGAAGTATCGCGTGAAATCAAAAACCTTTGGTCTACATTTGAAGGCACAATAACAGCATTAAACAAATTAAAAATACCTCGTTGGGTTTTGCGTGAAGACTCTATTACGCATGAAGTACACGTCTTTACCGACGCGTCCGAGAGGGCGTATGGCGCTTGTGTGTACATTCGGTCTTGTAATGGCAGCGGATCCATAGGCGTACAACTTCTAGTCTCTAGAAATCGTGTAGCGCCCATCAAACCAACAACGATACCGAGGCTTGAACTTTGTGGAGCTTTGTTAGGTGCAAGGCTGTGTACTAAGGTTCAGGAATCACTTACAATGCCCATTCATAAATGTAGATTCTGGTGTGATTCAACCATAGTCCTGGGTTGGCTCTCTACTCCTTCAAATCAATTAAAGCCTTTTGTCAGACACAGAGTCAATGAAATACAGGAAAGTACATGTGGTCATACCTGGAGCTACGTACCGTCGAAGGACAACCCGGCGGATCTTGTTTCCCGCGGTCAAAGGGCTGACGTTCTCATAAACGAACCTCTGTGGTGGTCTGGACCCTCATTTTTACAGCATAGTGAAAATGAGTGGCCCAGCATGCCAAACACCGGGAAAGATAGTCTGCCGGAAGTAGTGACTCATTTCATTAGTGGTGATAGCAACAATCATTCATTCAGTAGTAATCATTCTGATCTTACCTTTCATTCATCAATCATTCATGATTTATTAGTAAAGTATTCTAGCCTAACAAAAATACAAAATATATTTACATATGTACAACGTTTTATTTACAATGTAAAAAATAGAAATAAATTGCAAGGTAATTTTTCAACAACAGAGCTTGAAAATTCATTAAATTTAATTATACACCATTCACAGCTTGAAATGTTTCCTGAAGAGTATAATTTGTTAAAGTCTGGAAAAAAATTACCACGCAAAAGTAGATTGCTTCCTCTGACACCGTTCATTGACAATCATAACATCATCCGCGTGGGCGGGAGGCTCGATAACTCCCCCTACGATGTTAAGGTGAAACATCCTATTGTTTTGTGCAGTAAGCACGTACTTACAAAACTTATATTTCAAATGCAACATTTAAAGCTTGTGCACGCTGGTCCACAGTTGTTACTATCTCATATACGACAAACTTATTGGCCTCTAGGTGGCAGAAACGTGTCTAGGTTTGTCGTGAATAAATGTCTTAAATGTTTCAGACACAAGGCTCAGAACGTACAGCCTATAATGGGTCAACTACCGAGTTCAAGAACAAATCTTGAGTTTCCTTTTTTGAATTGTTACGTTGACTATGCTGGGCCAGTATTGGTGGCCAATCGTAAAGGCCGAGGATGCAAACTTACAAAATCCTATATGTGCATCTTTGTTTGCTCGGCAGTAAAAGCCATACATTTGGAGCTCGTCACCGACCTCACTACTGAGGCCTACATGGCCGCTTTAAATCGTTTCGTGGCGCGTCGTGGCAAGCCTCGAAGCATCACGTCCGATAACGGGACTAACTTGGTAGGCGCATCAAATGAGATGTGTAGGTTCTTGCAATCATCAAATGTTGCATCTGAAATGGCGCAGGAAGGCATTGAATTCATTTTCACGCCTGCTTATAGCCCTCATTTTAATTCATTGGCTGAAGCTGCTGTAAAATCATGCAAGCATCATTTAAAACGGTTACTGCATCTTACTCACTTCACTTTCGAGGAGATGGCTACCTGTCTCACTCACATAGAGGCGGTGTTGAACTCACGCCCTCTTACTCCTCTTTCTTCTGACCCTAACGATTTATCGGCGCTTACTCCCTTTCACTTCCTAATTGGACGGCCATTCTTATCAGTACCATATCCTCAGTTGACTGAAGCCAACATCACGCGGCTGGATCGTTGGAAGCGGATTCAGCTCATCAGGCAACATTTCTGGGGACGATTTCATAATGAATATACCTCTCTGCTGCAGGCGAAATCGAAGTGGTTTGATTCCAGAGGTGAAGTGAAGCCGGGGTCATTAGTCCTGATCAAGGACAAGACGACGCCACCTCTGCTCTGGTCCCTGGGTCGGGTCACGAAGACCTATCCCGGCGTAGACGGGGTCACGAGAGTGGCTGAGATGAAGACGAAGCGGGGCACCATTCGCCGTGCTTTCAACTGCATCTGCCCCCTACCAGTCGAAGATTGAAGACTTCTCTTCAACCCGGGGAATATGTCGGCGCCTCACATATGCGTGGACAACCGCGGGGAGGGCGCGGGGCGCGGCGTACCGAACCCGGCTACGCGAGCGCTGCTGCGCGCCCTTCCACTCACTGAGCTCACAGACGTTGGCCACTCCGGGCATTTCTTTGTACGGTCTTCATAAGTTGATTATTAATGTTAATTTTGGTATTACACCTATATATATACAGTCCACTACTTTTATTACAAAGTCCCACCGAGTCTATTCAGGTTTGTTTTTGAATTATTTTCTATAATCTCTATAAAATATTTATTGAATTCATTCGCAATGTCAAGGGGATGTGTAATAGTTGATTTATCATTTTGTATGGTCAATATTGGTTCTTGCGGCAGACATACTTTGGATTTTTTAATAACTTGCCAAGCAGCTTTTGATTTATTTTGAGACGTCTTTATGAAGTAGTTGTTTTGGGCCTTCTGTGTTAGATTTACTATTCTTCTATAAAGCTTGGAATACTTTTTAAAAGCAAGTCTATTTTTTGTGTTCGGATTATGCCTATATGTCCAAAGTAGCTGCCTCTGTTTTCTGCTACATATTTTTATCCCATTCGAAATCCATTTGGTTTTTTTACAAGTATAAATGGTTACTATTTTTTCTGGGAAACACAATTTGTATAGCAATATAAAGTCATCTATAAAATTTTCGTAGGATTCATTTGCGTCTTTAGCTTCGTATACTCGTCGAAAAGTTAGGTTTTTTAGATGATTTTTAAATTTCATTAAGTTATCTGCTGATATTTCCTGTTTAGTTGTTTTCCAATATTTAATCATACAGGTTTTTTTAATAGGAACTTGCAGTAGTTGTGATGTGTGGTCAGATAGAAGTAAATCTATTATTTCAGCTTTACAACCTTTACGGTAAGAATGTGCAAAATTATCTAAGCAAGAGTTACTAGCCAATCTGGTTGGTTTATCAAGTTCTAATTTGAGATTATATTGCAAGAGAAAGTTTTCAAATTCTATTGTGATTTTATTTCTCTTTAACACGTCAATATTAAAGTCTCCGGTTAATATATTTTTTTTATTTGTAGATACGCAAAGTCTTCTCAATATATTGTCCAGTTTTTCATAAAATACATTATAATTATATTTTGGAATCCTGTAAATGCATATTACAACAATATTATAAGATGTCAGTTCAATACCGCAACATTCGAAAACACCTGAGATCGACTGTTTTGCAATATCAGTCAATTCTCTGAATTGACTGATATTCACGCCCTGCTCTTACAAAAATGCAAGTTCCTCCACGTTTGACACTTCTGGTAAAAAAGGCAGCTGGGCAGAAATTAGGTATATGCAATATACATTCATAGCCTGCCTCTATAAAATGCTCTGTTATACAGATAATATCTACCTTTGTTCCCTCACTAGAAAGCTCGTCTAATTTAACTACTAACAGATCTGATTTATTCATAAGCCCTGCTATGTTCTGATGGAGGATGGTAAGGTGATAGTTATAGAAAAAACTGATTCTCTATTGTTTTTGTTAATATTAGCGGTTCAGTTTTATCTTCTTGAGAGCAACCAACTTGTGAGTGTATATGGTCTTTGGTATTTACAAAATCTAGGTCTAAGATTAAATCATGCAAGTCTGACAAAACTTTCATAAAGCCTTTGTTATTCAGGTGTGCATGCCGTTGGTTATACGTATCCCACGTGTATGGAAGATTAAGATTTGAATCTAGTATAAATGCATAATTGTAAGTCTCAACATCCATGTAAATTAGATTATTGAAAGCATCAACTCTGCTGTTAAACATTATATTTGTATTGTCCATAAATTTAAAAGTTGGCAGACATATTATGAGGTTAGTATGATTAAGTGGTAATAATTTATCTCTAATATAAGTAACAAACTCAATATAATTATGCGTTTTTGTAAAGTCGTCTTCACCAATAAATATAATACAATAATCTAATCGAGAGAAGTTACGTACTTTTAGATCAATGTCCTTTAACAAATATTTCATTCCGCATCTGGGAGTACGGTAGTGACACATATTAAAGTTCCCTAAATGAGTTCTTTCACACAATGTTTGTATTCTGTTGGATGTTTCACTACTCAAAATACAAATGTTATTCTTCACAGGTGGAGGTGATGGAACATGAGATTTCGCGCTAATAATATTATTCAATGAGGCGACACCTTGAGTACATCCAGCGTCAATGTTAACTTCATGTCCGCTTGGCGCTCTTGTCAAACTTTCCGATGTCTGCGTCTGTTTTGTTTTTGTCTATGGAGTATGAATGTCCTTCTTTGGTGTTTGAACTCTGGAATTAAGTGGACTACTGACAATTACTTTGTATGTTTTATTTTTTTCCAATAGGTCGTCATTACTTTGCTTCAACTTACTATTTTCTAGCGATAATATTTCAATTTCCCTATGCGCACTTAGCAATTGATTTTTTAGTTCTTCTATCTCTTTCTTATAAATAGTAATTCGGTTATCATCCTCGTCCTCAGATATATCTGGCATAGAATTTGAGGTACAATCCATCGTTTGCGAAATTATGTCGCTGTCATCCTTATCCGGTTCCGATTGGGTGCGTTTTCTTCGATGAGTTATATTTCCAAAGAAATTCATTCTTTTAAGTCAATTTATTTTTCTTAAATTGTACCTAATTTAAATTTTAAGTAATTCCAAAAAAACACATAAGTGAATATTTTTATTTTCTACCAAAAGACTTAATTTTCCTATTCTGGTATCACAAGTTTTTTTGTAGCAACACTTTTCTATTTTTTTATAATAGCAACACTGGTCAGTGTGTCAATTTCATTTCCGCTCCTTGACACTAGATGGCGCTGTTTGCCATGAAGTATTTATTATAAGTAGTAGCAACCCTAATGTTAATGTAAATTTTTAAAACGTCAATGTCAATATTTGTTTCGCTACTCACTACTAGGGGCGCCACTTATGGTACAAAGTTCACTTTTTAAAACAAAACATTGTACTTAACCGTTTTATTATTTTATATACATTTGCTAGTAATTAACTCGCCACTTATTATGTTTTTAAATGTTCTAATGTTGAGAGTACCTTTGTATAGGTCCAGTATACTTGTTTTTGTCCGTGATTAGCACTTTTTGAAGCACAATAACGTTCAAAAGTCCAAATATTAAACACAATGTTTTTATTGCATGTCTTGGTTTATAGAAGTCACCAACAATTTCACTTAGGTAGTTCGATACGTCTATTAAGATTCACTACAATACACATCACTTATACTATGGTTTACTATTTATTTTGAGTTTTAAAATACACGGCGATGTTTACTTAATGCTGTGTTGCCAGCTTTTTTAAAAAAAAAACAATACAAAATTTTCATTATTATTTTATTCTGTAGTTGGAACACCGCCTGTAGTTACATAATTACACCAATATGGAGCAAAATGGTAACTAAATGATATATCTGTTAATAACACTTTTTTAAAGATTTATCAAAGTCACTTCACCTTGCTTCACTCTATCCCATGTCGTGGTTCTGTGTCGCGCTAAATAGTGTCGCTTCAATTATTAACCTACCAGTGGCCGGTGTTAGTTTTATCGAGACACAGCCCCTAGCGTTCCTCAGAACGTAGCAATCAATTCAGTTTTGGGATACTCAGTGAACCCGGGGAGGGTTCACTCCCGGAAATATGCGCCCATAATCTCTACGCTGTTTCTGAGCTAGACCTTTTTATTTAAGAAACTGTATTCATCAGCAGCGTTTGGTTAATTGGTTTGGTACTACAAGTACAAGTCAGCATTACAATTATGTATAACTAAACTGTATAATTTTAATTATATTTTTTTTTATTAAACACAAACTAATAATATTTACATAATTTACGTACTAACTCTATAATAGAAATAAAAATATTTACAAGTATCAAAAAGGGTTACAGGGCGTCGAAAAATTTGTCCACATCGCTGTCAACAGGAAAAGTGCTCAAAACGCTGGCAGCATTGCTACGTTGGATGGCAATGCTGATTTTTTGGCCAAAAAATAGGCCCGCCCTCTGGTCACGTGAAGTGTCGACAAACCTTTTGGCGATTTCCTGAATTACTAGGTGGGCACTCGGACCCCATGGCCCTAGTGTTTCAACCCCAAACGGCTCAAACACATCATTACCAATTAAATTATTTTATTTGCGCCGTTTGAGGTTTTCAGCACTTGCAGCAGCCGCCCCAGCGCAGCACACTGTGCTACGAAGATGGGATGGCGCAAGGGTGTCAACGCAAGTTGCGTCCCACACCAAAGGCCTACCCAACTGTATAAGTTGTTTTAATCTAACTGTGAATCTCACGGTGTTGACATCACCACTGAACAATAAATATTGTTCTAATCGAAACGTAAACATTACGGTTTTACCTGCTATTTGTGGTGCTGTTGTAGATGTTCTTGATGGACGAAATTGAAGAATGGCTCAAAATCTGGCGAATACACGCAAATCAAAGTAAATCAACACATGTGACCTTTACTCTCCGAAGGGACACGTGTCCACCGGTTATACTAAACAATGAAGAAATTCCGCAAGATGACAATGCAAAATATTTGGGTATGCATTTGGATCGAAGACTGACATGGAAAAAACACATATGGACAAAGCGGAAGCAACTAGATCTAAAACTACGCAGTATGTACTGGTTAATAGGACGACACTCACAAATGAGCACACACAGCAAGCTGACAGTATATAAAGCCATCTTGAAACCAATCTGGGCCTATGGCATACAGCTTTGGGGTACTGCTAGCAACAGTAACATTGAGATACTGGAAAGATTTCAAACCAAAACAGTGAGGACCATATTTAACATTCCTCAATACATCAGTAATAAGAACATATATCTTGACTTAAATGTAACAACTGTCAAACAGGAGATAGCAAAATTTAGCAACAAATACCAAAAAAGACTCGCAAACCACAAAAATGAGCTTGCCCTCAAACGCAGTGGAAATCAAGGCCTTCAACATACAAGACTGAAAGACATAGTGTCCCAAACCTAAAAGATAGATTCATCAGGATGGAATGAGACACCTACCCAAGAAGTGTATCAGACAAAGCAGTGGCTCATTGTTGTGTCCAACAGATTGCCGCGGAGCAGGAAAGAGGAAAAAAAAAATGTGGTGCGTCATATATATAAGTCAACATTCGTCAATATTCGGGTGTATTAATGTACAGTGTACATATTGTATGTGTGAGGTGAGTGTAAAGTGTAGCGTTAGGCTTTCCCCGTTTCCTTGTTATCAAACGCAGATGACGGATATTTGCCAAGGTACGTTTTAGGAGGTGGACACATAACACATGAGATTCAACAGTGGACGTCTTTCGGCTGATATGATGATGATGATAAAGAAGCTACTCTAATAAGTGATTATTAACAGCTCCTCTGCGCTACCGTGAAACTGCTACGACCTAAGAGTTAATTATAGTTAACATTTACCACGTTTTTATTTTAGAAAATTAGTCTACGACGAACTTACAGAGTACTGCACATATTACAAGTTTTGCCCTCACCACAGCTCGTCTTCTTCTGCGTCTCGACACTGACTTTAACTAGCCTTACTACTACTACTAATGTTTAAATTATAAAATACTAATCGGTTTACGACATTCCTCTGGGACGTGAGCATTTTGGAGTCCGCGTAACACTGGTCAGTTTCCCTCACTCTTTAGTTTATTTAATTCGACAGTTTCGTTGATTGGACAGTTGTGTGAATTTGACAGTTGCGTCAACTCGATAGTTTCCATAATTAGCCAGTTTCATTGACTCGCTAGACTACGCTATTTTCATTAGTCTGGCTTAGGACGTCCTAGCACTTTAATAAGGTTTTTTACCGCTTACCCTGACTTAGTTTGACTAGCCTAACACGTCCGAACCCTTTTGCGATCTAAAATCAACTATCCTTTCTTCATCTCCAAAACCTAAAACTCCACGCTTGGTTCGTCTTCCCATACTTTCACAGGATTTTTTTATTGCCGCTTTTGTGCAAATGTCTCAATTGTTTACAAACAATCATAATTATATATAAAAAACAATATTTCAGCTAAACATATTGATAAAATTAATTTAAATTATATAAACCAAAAAGTAACAGTACAGTTTGACAATCTGACGTAAGTATCACAACATTATAAAATATGTAAAATTAATTGGGTATTTATTTCATGAAGATATTATAAAAGGAAATCGTTTAAGACCGATTCGTAGAATATTAATGCAAAACAAATAAAAGGGTATAGTATAGGACAATAATGGATGAAAATAATAATATGTGTAAGTAGCTAATGTAAGTATAAAGTGTCTGTAGGACGTAGATATTATAATATCGTAAGCTCATAAATGGCTATTAAGCACACAAAATCATAATATTGCGACAAGATCCAAAGTCGTTGGAGACCAGATGTAGGGCCAATTAAAAATGTTCGACTTTCCAGTATTTTGACGAAGATTTAACTAAAACTGTGCAACAGTCATTTGTTTTTATAGCAGATTATCTTTAATCCATACTAAGCCGGCGAAGGCGCTGTTATCGACTAGGACTGTAGCTGTGCAACGGAACAACGGAACCGTCTCGTTAGGTTCCTCTTATTTTTAGTATTAGTTTGAAAGTAAGATCAAATTTTTGCTAAACGCTCAGGGTTCATACAATATTGCATATGGTTAAATTTAACTCCAAACACTCATTTTCTGAGTCGTAATAAAGCACATTTTTAAAGCCTGGGAAGAAGCACAAGATGGCATTGGGATCTTCTTTGACCTCTCAAAGGCATTTGACTGCGTATACCATGAGACACTGCTGCTGAAACTGGAGTACTATGAAGTTATAAATATAGTTCTTTACTTACTTAGATCATACCTAGAAGATAGGTTAAAATGGTAATGGTGGTACGGTGGTGGTGGTTGGTTGGTAAATGGCATAGACTCACTATGATCTTAAATGACAACGGGCGTTCCTCAAGGTTCGATATTTTGTCCATTTCCTTTTTTAGTTGACATTAAGAGCCCTCTGGTATTCCGGAAGCCTCTTGGGCATATTAGCAGCCGACGGCTTTGAGGAGGAGTTTTACATAGATTTCGTCAAAAAAAAAATCTACCTATTGGTCTTGCACCTACAGTAGAGTATTCCGAAAATTTCACGTCTAGTGTTATGACCCCTAGAGCCCAAATCTTCCACCGGTTAAAAAGTTAATATAGCTATATACAGGGAGTAAACAAACTCTTCACGAAGCCGTTATTTTAATTTTATTTTATTGTATTTGGGTGGCTCACAGCTAACAATACAAACAAATAGTGATACAAACAACGAAAACCCATTTCAAGCCTTCACAGTCAGTAATATACCATTGTTGCAAAAACTAATAACTAAGCTTAATATAACCAAGTATAACATAACTTAGCATAATCTAATAAGAAATAATGAAGAATATGATTAAATTGAATACTACCAATTTAACAAATAAATTTTAATTTTTCACAAACACTGCTTTTAGACAAGGCAGTACTAATTGTCGCTAAGCTGCTTGCAAACAAATCAATTGATGGGTGTTTGTTCATTACAATTTGGTTAAATGTTTTGATTGAACGAAGCAAAAAAGAATTGCTACGGTAAACTGTGCGAACGAAAGGAGCACGAAAAAGATTTCTCAAGCGAGAATGGCGTGGTGACACATTCAGAGACAGACTTAGAAAGAAGTTCTGGATACTCGATCGTTGATTGTACTATTTTCACTAGGAACAGTATGTCAGATATACTTCTCCGAGTTACAAGTGGAAGTAAGTGAAATCGTACGCATCGTTCCTTGTAACTCAGATAATAGTCAATGTCAAAAGTCCTTATCGAACCGACCTTTGCAAAAAAAAAAAAATTCAAGGTCAAAGGTCGCGTAAATGGGTTTTTTGCTTTTTTCAGCCAAACGGTAAGTTTTATTATAAAAATATGTGCAACAAACTTGTAGATCGTGCAATTATCGGGAAAAATGAAGTATAAAGTTGGGTTGTTTTGATTATTAGCATGTACCGGTTGTTAGGGCCAGTCGTTGGTCAATGTTGAATCGCCTTTAGAAGAGTAAGTAACTTTAAGTATTCTACGATATCAGCGAGGACATACCTCTGATGTATGGGTCATAGAACAATCTACTTGTGGGCACTCAGCAGGAAGAAGATGAAGAAAATAAGTAGACAACACACTAGAAGTTCCATTAGATAATTGTATCAATTAGATTATTAGACGAATGATTTTCTCCAGTTAGATATTTACACCGCTTTCATCATATCCAATAGGGTAAATGCATGTTTTTTTTATCACTCTAAACTAAGCGTATTAACGTCAGAAATAGCAAGTAAACTTATTTTTTTTAAATATCTATAAAAAATACTAAGTTAAAGTTGTTGCATTTGAAACTGCGTTGTAGTTATAGAGATCCAATACAGCGAATGATGTCATTCGCTGCATCGACGTACAAAATCCATACTAAATTTCGTTTATCTAGAAAGAGATAGAAACAGTTTGGCCGATTTATGTCTTGTTTTCGCTTTTTGTCATTATTTTATAGTACTTTAACATTACGTATCGAAATAAAAAAATAAAATTTGTGCGTATTCCCTATTGTTAGCCTTATAATATTTATTCGAGTTTTTCTCATATCGGTGTCGCTTTAATCGATTCGTTTTAGTATCGATATTCATCGGACGCACGTCAGTTGAATATTTTTATTCGTTATGGTTGTCACTTTGAAAATGACAACTATTATTTTTCATTTTGAGTAGCTCACTTGATATTCAGCTATAAAACCGTACGGATTAAATCCAAATATTTCTACGCATACGCAATCCCTGTTTTAATCAAGTAATCCTGGACCTGGACTGATCCTTCACTATTGTGCCATTTTTTTTTATACAATATTTTTATGGTTTCGTTTCCGAATGGTAACCAACGGGACCCTATTACTAAGCTTCCGCTCGTCCGTCCATCCATCCGCGTCCGTCCACTGTCTGTCAGCGGGCTGTATCTCATGATCGTCCTAAAACAACATCATCTGCCTAGCCTTTTCCCAAGTATGTTGGGGTCGGCTTCCAGTCTAACCGGATGCAGCAGAATACCAGTATTTTTCATGAAGCGATAATACGATGAGACTAGTCCCTTGACTAGACTAGACCCTTGGTAAAACTAGTTGTCAGACTTTTTGGGCCACTGACTACCCGTAACGACGTAAAAGATCTACAAATGACAGCTGGGTCCAACTGCTAAACGTGCTTTCCGAGGCACGGACGAAATTAAGTATGTAATGGGTGGTCACCCATCCAAGGACCAACCTAGGCAAGCACGGCTTAACCTAAAGATCGATCCGAGTGCCTGTTATTATTTATCCACGAATTCCTCGTCCTATAACAACAAATAATAAATTAAATTTATAGCTCACACACTGCGATAGTACGGAACCCTTTACACGCGAGTCCGACTCCCACTTGGCCAGTTTTTGACTTAAACAGGGCCACAGTAGATCGTGGAATAGGCTCACAGGGGTAACCACGTATAAAAAAAACCCGCCAGGTAACACCACTTCACCGGTGGCGTGGAAACGTTTGATTATTATGTAGAACACAACTTTTTCATCTTTTTGAACAGCTATATCTCAGAAATGGTGGTTCTTAGGAAAAAATATAAAATCAGTTATTATGGATAATTGCACGATCTACAATTTTGTCGACATATTTTTATGATAAAACTTACCGTTTGGCTGAAAAATGCAAAAAAAAACCATTTACGCGACCTTGACCTTAAACATTTTTTTTGCAAAGGTCGGATTGATGGGGACTTTTGACATTTGATTTGTAATGGTGTTCCCAAGATTCGTACTAATTTTTAGCTCTATGCGAATTATTGTAACCTTGCATGTCTAATTTGACTGGGCTATAAGAGATTTTAAATTTATCACCTAAGTATCGCGTGAATTTCCTTTGTATTCATTCCAATCTGCCTGAATCCACTGCATAATTCGGATTCCAACTTTTCTTTTAATTTTTTTTTAAAGCAAATTGTTCACTCTATAATTTTTAAACTTTTTTTTTCCATTCTAAACTCTTATGGGAGGATTTTAACAAGGGGTTGAAAAAAATATGGGTGGAACCTTCTTCGAAATCTGCCTCCTGCGGCTTGCCGAAGGGATTTTTAAATTCGTTTTAATTGCATTAGAGAAAAAGAAAGTAAACTTCAGCATTGCGTGTAGATAACCTTGTAATGATAGTCGTCAGAATATGGAGAAAAATAAATAAACTATTTTATTACACTTTTGTGGCGAAGTTCTGGGCTAACGAAATATAAATACTGTCGTGGTATAGCGACCGAAAAACGTTACAATGTTTACAAACTTGTTTATCCTAGTGTGTACAAATGTTAGCGACTTTGATCTCCATATCAATGCTACCATAGCCTATAAGTTTGGTAACACCGCCTGTAGTAAGTGACATGTTGCAGTAGATTCGGCCTTTGGTAAACGGGAAGCCTTTCGGCACAAGTGGGACTGACATATTCTTCAAAACGTACTCGCCCTGAAAAAAAAAAAACAAATACTTGTTACTATAGTACTCTAATTCCTCCCTTGTTGGTCCTTGAGTCTGCCTGAGCTGTCCCACTACTGGACAAAGGCCTCCCCCCATTCCTTCCCTCGGTCTGCCGCGACCCCGTGGCTTAGGGCTCTAGTTTTGTGATTTGCGAGTCCACAGCTTCGCCGGCATCCGGTAGACATGGCCTGCACAGTCTCATTTTAGTTTGGTGGCTTTTTGAGCTACGTCAGCAATCTAAGTTCTGCAGCGCAGTGTGGTGTTCCTTATTTGATCGGTAAGTTTAACGTTAAGTATGCTGCGCTCCGTTGCCCGTTGGCAAACCTTGAGCTTGGACTTAGTCCTGGACTGGATGTTAATCAAAGACCAAGTCTGTATACCATATTATTATGCCAGTATGGGGAGAATACACACATGTCCATCAGTTTGCGTTTTAAGGGGATGGGTTTACCACAATGCTCCCCAGAGCGAGTGTATTGATTTGCTACTGAGCCCTCTTCCTCTCTCCTAATGTTGCTGTGCCCGACAGGGTCCATACTGATCTTTTATTTTGTAACACTATCTTTGTAATACATATGAAACGCAATAAACAATTGAGTATTGAGTATTTGCCTTTGACATTTATCAGAAATGATCTTCAGAATGCCGTTGCTGCTGCCCCGTACTCTTCCTAATAGTGACCACTCATGCTTGCATCTTATTCCATAAAAGTCATTCGTACACGCTTCAGCAAACATTGCGGAAGCACTGCAGAACCGCAGCAACCATGACAACATTCTGAAGACATTATTGTATTGCACCCGCAGAGCGCGCTCCGCGATAATTAAATAAATAAAATAAATATTGCTGGACATTACACATAGCACCATCTAGTGCCACACTTAGCAACGAGGCTTGTGTCGTGGACACCAGATAGTTGATATACTTCATAGATACTTTTGTTTGTAAACACATACTTATTATATATATAAACATCCATGACTCGGAATCAAATGTCCATGCTCATCACACAAACATTTGCTCTGACCGGGATTCGAACCCGGGACCCTAAGAACGTAAAGCAGCCTCACTACCACTGCGCCAATCGGGTCGGCGATAGTGAAAGATTGACAATAGGCTTTGAATAATGCTAGCTTGACCTTAGCTAAGCAACGAGCAAACCTGCGAACCAACATATTACCCCGGACAGCTACGTTTTTAATCAGTCATCCGATTTAAACATTGAAGTAAAATATCTATTTTATAATAATTCACAGTCAGTAATGAATAAGTAATGTAATGAACAATACTTACCGGGGGATAAGGACACCGACGGTCACCGATAGCGTTTCGCAATGGTTGTCCAAAAAATGTGTCCGAGTTTATCATGTCGCAAAATCTGAAGTGCATCTCAACGAAACTCGGTTTGTATCTGTTTGTTAGAAACTGGTAGAAGTAGAAAGATGGCTGTAACATGAACAATAAGGTTGAGCATAGATGGTGTGCAACTTGAGTTGTTGAACTCGCCTCGTTCCTGGCCGGTTTTGTGATACATGTGCCTCAGTGTTCTCGTTTCGACTGCAGTTACTAGATTAAGGCACATCACAAAAAGGCTTGACATAGGTTTTTAGCGTATAAATTCAGTACTCTTCCAAAACCGAAATGGATTTTATTTAGGACTAGCTGTTGCCCGCGGCTTAGTCTGCGTAAATTTCAGTAACTGTCCCATGGGATCATACAAAAGGGATAAATACTATCTTACATGTTAATCCAGGTATCTATATGACAAATTTCGTAATCATCACAATTATAATCATCACAATCACCATCGCTATCAAAATCACCATCATTATCACAATCACTATCACTATCACAATCATGCTCATTATCTTGTGATAGTTATTGTGACAGTGATGGTGATTGTTCACCATCACTGTCACAATAACTATCACAATCACCATCACCACCACTATCACAATCACAATTACTATCACAATCACTAACACAATCACTAATACAATCACTAACACAATCACTATCACAACCACAATCACTCTCACTATCACAAAAACAATCACAATCACAATCACAAACACAATCACAAACAAAATCACAATTACAATCACTATCACAATCACTATCAATATAACAGTCACTATCACAATCACTATCACTATCACTATCACTATCACTATCACTATCACAATCACTATCACAATCACTATCACTATCACTATCACAATCAATATCAAAATCACTATCACAATCACAATTACTATCACTTTTTGCGACGGGAGACCGAAACGAGCGAACAATTCCCTAAGTTTACCTATTGTCGCCACGGCATTTGTGCCAGACATTTTCTGCACTTCAATCCACTTATTATGGGCATCAACCGTGACAAGATAATGTTTACCCTGAAATTCACCGAAATCAATATGTAACCTTTGCCAGGGGCGTGCTGGAAATTCCCACTGATGTAGTAAAGAACGTGGGGGAGCATCACGCTGCTGACAACAAGCACTACAATTTTTCGTGATGGTCTCAATTTCAACATCATTTCGTTAATAGTTATGTTATCAATATTTAATTTACTCAACCAAGATCTACCCATTAAAGGCGGTCCACCATTTTTAATAACAAACAATTTTAAGTCTCTCGCTGAGTATGCCCCGACCTCCACGTTAACCATAATATAACCGACCACTTCAATCTTAGCGCCGTTGTAAGAATGTAAACAGACATCCTTAGCAGTTAGCGGCAACGCCTTGAAGTGTTCGTCATATGAATGAGTGCTTATTGCAGAGACAACTTACTGCCAGTGTCCAGTTCGAACGTCATCGCCTTACCGTTAACTTTTACACTTACATTGTATGGCTGATCCTTATTGTTGCGTACATCCAAATTAAACAGACCTGACTCCAAGTCACTGTCACTATGATCCATAAAATGTTGCCCTCCCCTCGACGAACGCATTTCGTCCTGACGGGGATTACGTTTGCATACGTCACAAGAATAATTTTTATACCGACACATGATTGCACGATGGCCCTTCCCGCACCGCCAACACGATTGTTGAGATGCGCGTTGCGAATCGTCTGCAGGCGCAGCAGGAGCTCGCGGTCCCAGCGTGCCCTCGCTGCTGCTGCTGCCACTGTTGCCGTTTGCAGCGTGCGCCCTCCCACGTCCGGCTCGTCCCGTTGCAAGCCTATGCATCGGCTCAGGTGCTCCGGTACTAGTCGACGTTGCAGGAGCAGCTACGCTACGTGTGCCACTCGCTTGAGCATGCCGGTCAGCCGCTTCCAATGCCAAGGCCAGCTCCACCGCTTTCTTGTACGTCAGTGTCGGTTCGGCAAAAAGTCGCGATCTCATGTCATCGCTAACAAGACCAGACACGAACTGGTCTCTAAGGTTTTCTTCAAGACCCGTTTTGAAGTTGCACGTGCTGGCCAAATGTTTGAGGACTTGCAAATAATCGCTCAGACTTTTACTATTATTTTGACGTCTCAATCTGAAAACATGTCGCTCCGCTATTTCCGAGCGCTTTGGTTCGAGATGGTCGCCGACTATTTTCACTAACTCTTGAAAACTTTTGTTTTCCGGATTATCCGGAGGACAAAGATCGCACACTAGATCATACGTAGCTTGACCCACTAGAATCACTAATGTAGCTACATGTAATCCTGCCTTAATTTCATTGAGCGCCATGAACCACACGTCGGATGTATGTTAACCATTTTCTATTCGATAAATCGAATTGCTCGATTTTTTCCGATCGGCATTCTGTGTTTAATTCTCGTCGCCAGTTGTGTTTGCACGTAATTCGGAAATATATTATTTTATGAAACAGAATAAAACTAAGTCTGCGAACCAACTGTCAGTCATTTATTTTTCTTAAGGAAACTAACACAGAGTATTTAACATGAAGGTTATATACACCACAAATCACTATCACAATCACTATCACTATCACAATCACAATCACTATCACAATCACTATCACAATCACTATCACAATCACTATCACAATCACTATCACAATCACTATCACAATCACTATCACAATCACTATCACAATCACTATCACAATCACTATCACAATCACTATCACAATCACTATCACAATCACTATCACAATCACTATCAGAAGTTCACAATCACTATCGTAATCACAATCATCATACCTCTGAAACCTACGCATGCTAAATTTAGAATCTCTAGACTTAGTGGTTTGGGCTATAAGTTGATTTTCATTGTCGGGGTGACAATTTCTTTCTCCAATTTCTCCATATTATGGGTTGAATTATGAAAAAACCTTAAACACAAATGTTTTCATTTATCGATAGGAGTACTCCTGTTATGTTTCGAATAAAATAGTCTAACTAATCTTATTTCCCCATACCCCCGTTTCAACCCCTTACGGGTTTGATTATGAATATTCTCTACTTAGCGCACCCCTAAACCTCATAAGGAAATTTATGATACTTTTGTGCCAAATTTATAATCTCTAGACTGCTATCCTATCTAAGTGCTATCTGTAGTTGTGATTGTTAGTTGTAATTGATTCCCATGTTAATGTATTGTGGAAGCTGCAGAAGATTGTAAAAATATACTTGCATTGTATAGATTCCAGTTCTTAGTATTATATAATTGCATAGCACATGTGTGAGTACTTTGTACTGTTCAGCCACCATTTACATTTATTTATCTTTCATTGACTTGAATATGCCTTGGTGACTGAGAGAATGTCATGCTCACTTAAATGTCTCGCTGATGGTGGCGGGTGTGTCGGGTCATTTAGTTCCCTTCAATATGGTTGAGTTGAATGGCGCCGGTACATGCGTCATGTCTGTGAACGGGCGCTGTCAGTTGGGACTGGTCATCTCTTAGCTGCCAAGGTTCATTTTAATTACTTTATTCATACATTTTTAATCTAATCTTTCACTCTGGATGCTCTTAGTGTGCACGTCTTTCTACATCGTTCTCACATTTATGTATAATCTCAAAATTAATGATGTAACCAAGATTTTGTAACAATATTTTGATTTTAAAAGAGTGTCCATGGAGTTTCTTGCCCATTCTTCTCCATAGAGATCTACGCTAGGGAATGGGCAACTACAGTACTTTCTCAAGTTATTATGCCTTGTGACTGGGACTGTAGCTTTGATTTTCTTTTTTGTATTTTTGACTTTCAAAAGTGCCGTAATGGTCTAATTGAAATAAATGCTTTGAGTTTGAGTTTGAGTTTGATAGGCACATGCAGCCAGCCCCCAAGCACCTACCGCCGCAACCGCTATAACCCTGTATTTTAAATATTATGTAATATCTTCGAAAATATTCATTTAACTTAAAGCATGCTGTAAAGGGCCATAATGACGTATATTAAATGCACAATGTATTTAAGATACTTAATTGGATAAGGATTAATGCTGTATGTCTTAAAATCGCTTCGTAAATAAGCTCGTAAAAAGGAAAGGATAAAAAATGGTTATTTTGGGTTATCTCTAAGAGATAGATATATATCAGGCAGACTTTTCTGTAGACCTTTTTAAGGTGTACAATACTGTGGTACATTATTTTGATCTATCTCGTAGGGTTCAGCCAGCGTTTGCAATGTAAGCGCAAAAAATATCTTTATCTACGGCATCACATTAGAAACCTCTAAAATTATCAGTGTTTCTCTACTGTATTATGTATGATATATACATATAAACTTTCCTCTTGAAACACTCTATCTATTAAAAATACCCGCATCAAAATCAGTTGCAGAGTTTTAAAGATCTAAGCATACATAGGGACAAACATACATACAGACAGCGGGAAGCGAGTTTGTTTTATATAGTGATCTTGACAAAAAGAAGCACAACTTTTATGTTAACCCGTATATCCCCACCCATTTCCGAAGGGGAACGGTGCATTGTTATTTTAATTGTGTCTGTAATTGCGGGTATTTAAGCTTTTAATTTAAAATGAGAAAACAAAATTAATGTTTTTTTCTGAATCAATATTGTGGTACTTTTACTTCATAAGATTCAACATACCTTAAAATTATTGTCTATTGTGAATAGGGAATGTGCGTAAATATCCACATAGTACCTAGGATCCTTTCGGCGCAGACGTTTACTTTTCAGAGTAAAGTTT
Organism: Xestia xanthographa; assembly: GCA_905147715.2. Taxonomy (NCBI): domain Eukaryota; kingdom Metazoa; phylum Arthropoda; class Insecta; order Lepidoptera; family Noctuidae; genus Xestia; species Xestia xanthographa. The sequence continues at coordinate 3,974,128 of LR990660.1, read as the reverse complement.
GCGAAGTATCTCGTGTCAATCCAGTTTACCACTGGACGCTCAGTACTCAAGTAAGTTATCTACGAAATAAATTATTAAAACAATTAGTAAAAAGCATAAAATAAGGTTTTTTTATGCACCGACTAAAGCATGCCCAATATTCAACAAGTATTTTTTTTTTCTAGGGTCATCAATCTAGTTTTTGACTGGATCTTTTCGTGGCAAAAAAGTCAATGAAACCAACAAAAGTCACCGACTTTGAAAAGTAAAATCATTTTCCGCTTTTAGTGTTTTTGTTTTGGAAGCCGGTTTTGTTTTTGCAAAAAAACGTTTTTGGTTGTGGTATCTCACACAAATCCTTGACAAATATAATTTTTATTTTCCACTTTTTAGTGTTTTTTTTTTGGAAGTCGGTTATTATTTAAGCAAAAAAGATTTTTATTAAAACAAACTATAAATAGATACTCACTTTCTCAGAATTACACTGATTAATTTGGTAATAATGCTTTTTTTCTGTGAGGGTAGCTTAAGTGAACACAAGTTTTAATAGCTCTCACATAAAATAATTATATAAAATAGTTAATTATAATTTTATAAGGTGCATATGCACTAAAAGTTTAGTTTATCCTCAGATGCACTCACAGCACTTATAAACTCTCCATCTCCTTTAACCTAACCTACACCAACATAAATCTCCACAAAATGGACCTATATGCCAAGCTGTCAAACTGCATGGAGGAGCTGTCAGCTACTTTCACCAAACGGATGGACACCTACGAGGAGGACTTGAAGAATGTCAGCAGCAATGAGGCCCCACACAAGACAATAGCCAGCCTCTCTCGGGATTTCTTGGAGTTCAAATGCTTCATTTGGAAGACTATGAGTGCGTTGAAGGCTCAGATGGAGTTGCTGACTGTGGGCTTAGACCGGCATGAAATGGCGTCTCGCAGGCAAGTTCTACTCCTGCATGGTCTTCCTGAGCAGAAGGATGAAGACTGCACTTCCCAGGCCGTCCTAACTTTGACAGATAAGATGAAGATTATTAATGTCTCTTCAACGGACATCACATCCTGCCATCGCTTGGGAGTTAATTCAGGCAAGCCTCGTCCTCTTCTTATTCGGTTCAATTGCTACAATCTGCGCAGCGAGATATGGCGCAACAAAACAATGCTGAAGGGTTCTGGTCTGGTTCTCTCGGAGTTCCTAACTAAGCCTAGGCACGACGTGTTTCTAGCCGCTCGCAAACACTTTAGTGTGAAGCAGTGTTGGACTTCCGAGGGCAAAATTATCATCTTACTCCCAGACAATTCGCGTCGAAAGATTGAGTCGGCTACTGAACTTCAAGAACTTGTTGCGCAGTTTCCAGTATCTACATCTGCTGGTTCGGCTGCGACGGTTGCATCTTCACCTATTAGCAGCAACCCTGTTTTGGACAAGAGATCGCGGAGGCAGGCCAAATGAGCGCGCACATCACGTTCCAGCATCCTTTTTTTTTTTTATTATTTCTCTATAGTGTCGGTCACTGAAAATATTTATATAAATTGTTTTGACATTTTGACAGCGATGATTGTAGCTTGCTCGTTCGGAAACTTTCCCAACTATTGTTTCTTTTTTTTTTATGACTTGGATACTAGCAATTTAATCTTTGTTTCAACGGCAAGGTGCATCGAGGATTTTCGATATAGAATAACTAATTAGTTTAGTATTTTGTTTTACTAATAGTTTTGAATAATTTAGTATAGTATTTATTTATTTTAATATATAATTTTATCTGTTATGTTAGACAATATTGATGACAGTTTTGTCTCCTGTTCTTCTTCTTGTTCATCTGACAAGAGCTATGCCAGTGCGTTCAGTGATGATGATTCTATACACTTACGCGACCAGCTTTCTTCTACCTTTTCTTGCTACAACAAGTTCTTCAATGCCGTCCATATTAATGCTCAAAGCATTCCAGCCCATCATACCGATTTGTTATCCTCATTTGACTCAGATCTTGTTCATGCTGTGCTTGTCTCTGAAACTTTCCTGAAACCTGCTCTTCCTTCAACACAATATTCGTTGCCCGGCTACAGGCTTGTGCGTAATGACAGAACGGGCAAGGGTGGTGGGGGGGTTGCCATATATCTTCGTGATGATATTATTTACAAAATTATCGATCAGTCTCCGAGTAATTATTCAAAATCTGCTGAACACCTTTTTATTGAGGTAACTTTTAATCATGCAAAATTACTTTTAGGTGTCTTCTATAGTCCTTCCTGTCATATAAAAATATATAATAATAAAATATATAATAGGAAAATATCACACATTATCCCCATACATAAATCTGGTAGTATGAATGATGTAACTAACTATAGACCAATCTCCATTATATCACAATTTGCAAAGATCTTTGAGGGTCTTTTATACAATGTTGTTTATTCCCACCTCCGTCATATAATTAGTTCGAAGCAACATGGTTTTGTGTCTAACCGTTCTACTATGTCTAACTTACTTATTTACACTACTTTCATTAGTAACACCTTTGAAGCTAGGGGTCAGGTTGATGCTGTTTACACAGATTTTGCTAAAGCTTTCGATCGCGTTGATCACTCAATTCTTTCTATGAAATTGAATTGCGCTGGTATACATGGCTCTCTGTTGCGGTGGTTCGAGAGTTATTTAATTAATCGTTCTCAAATAGTTGCCTTGGCGGGTTATGAATCTGTACCTTTTTCTCCTGGGTCTGGTGTTCCACAGGGCTCTAAGTTGGGCCCTTTGCTTTTTTTGGTATTTCTGAATGATCTTTTGGACTTAATAAATTGTAATTGTTTAGCCTACGCTGATGATTTAAAAATATTTTGTAGGATATCGGACCTGAGTGATTGTGCGAGGCTTCAGAAAGATCTTGATGTCCTTCAACAATGGTGTTTGAACAACAGAATGACTCTCAATGTTAAAAAATGCCAGACTATTACATTCACTAATAAAGTGAATTGTATTAAATTTGATTATCATATTGACGGATCAGTACTGACCAGAGTTTCGGTCGTACGTGACCTGGGGGTACTCTTCGATACATCCTTATCTTTCCGTGATCATATTGAAAATATAGTTACTAAGGCTAAAAGAATGCTTGGCTTTATTATTCGTATGTCAAAACCTTTTCGTAATAATAGTAGCATTATTTTACTTTATAACGCACTAGTAAGGAGCTCCTTGGAATATTGTTCCACTATTTGGTCCCCCTATTATTCAAGTTATACTAATAATGTGGAATCTGTTCAGGCCCGTTTTGTTAGGTATTTATGTGTGAAGAATGGGATTCGAAAAGCTATACCTGATTACGATGACAGGTTAAGGCACTTTAAAATGATTAGCTTAAAAGAAAGACGTAACCATTCTGACTTACTAGTACTTCATAAAATTATTAACGGTTCCATAGATGCACATTTGGTACACTATTTTAACTTTCGATCTAGCCAACGTAGCAAGCGTCATCATCGTATTTTTGAATTGACTACATCCACATTAAACACCACATTTAATAGCCCCCTAACACGTATGGCAAGGCAATATAATGAAAGGTCCAAACAGACAGATTACCCTGTTGATATTTTCTCCATGAGTTTCGCTTCATACAGACGTGCCGTATTTAAACAATGCGATGAATGCATGTCTAAGTAGCTCAAATTGGTTTGTTTTGTAGTGTTCTAGATACATTTAGTGTCTTACTAGACACACTTTTTATTATTGTTCTCCTTTGTCTCTGATATTCATATTTAAATGTTATGCATTCCTGTTATTTGCATGGTTACTGAAATGTTAATATTAGATGTTGTTTGATTTGAATTGTAAGTGATTGTGCTGTTGGTGTGCTTATTATAAATAAATAAATAAATAAATAAATATTGATTTCTTTGCTTCTTTTGAAACAAATCTTGAAAATCTTTCTTCCTTATATGACCACACTATAATACTCGGAGACTTCAACACTTGTCTGATCAAAGATGATGGGCGCAGCCGTAAACTCAGGACCCTTGTCTCTTCTGTCAACATGCACATCCTTCAGCTCAACGCTACTCATCATGCGCCTCACTGCAATCCCTCTCTTCTAGACCTTATTCTAGTTTCCGACCCAAACAAAGTAGCCACGTACGGGCAACTCTCTGCCTCATTTTCTTACCACGATCTTTTATTCATATCGTATAAAATTCGCCCTCCAAAACGCAAATCAAAATTTCTCTTGCTACGCAGTTTCAAGAACATTGATCTGAAGCGTTTGGGAGAGGAAGCGGGCAATATTGACTGGTCTCCTGTTTATGACAGCAATGACTTGGACACTAAGGTGGCCGAGTTTACCAAGATACTGTTGAAACTTTTTGATGTGCATGCTCCGCTGAAAAAGGTCAGAGTGAAGCATCTTCCAGCTCCTTGGTTGTCGGATGCAATTAAAAAGGAGATGTCTATAAGGGATAAGGCGAAAAGGCGTTACAAAAGGGACCCTACTGATGAGAACTGGTCTCTCTATAAGAAACTGCGTAATCGCTGCGGTCGTATGTGTAGGGATGCTAAAAGGCGTCACATACACGATACAATTCAACACTCCAACACAGCACAAATTTGGCAATTTCTCAAATCTCTTGGAATCGGCACAGCTACGAATGACAGCATGCCTGATATTGACCTAAATACGATTAATTTACACTTCTCCAAATCACCAGTCACTCTAGATGATGACGTTAAATCTTCCACTCTTAACAATCTCTCTAATCTTCCTCTGCCAACATGTACTTCTTTCTCTTTTCACCCAGTTACAGAAGGGGATATTAAGCGGGCCATTACATCTATTTCTACCAAAGCAGTAGGTGATGATGGTCTGCAACTTCAAATGTTCCTTCCTATCCTTGATGACCTTATTCCTGTTATTTTACACATTGTAAATTATTCTCTCTTCTCTGGCTCCTTTCCTTCTGCTTGGAAGAAGGCCTACGTTTTGCCTCTTCCCAAAGTTGCAAATCCCTCTTCAGTATCCCAGTTTCGCCCAATCTCAATACTTCCAATCCTGTCCAAGGTCCTTGAGAGTGTTGTTAATAATCAACTATCGCATTACCTTTCTACTAATAGCCTGCTAAGTCCATATCAGTCTGGATTTCGTCCTGGCCATAGCACTGTTTCTGCCCTAATTAAAATTACTGACGACATCCGATTGGCCATGGAAAACCGTCTCCTTACGGTGTTGGTTCTATTGGACTTTAGCAGTGCGTTTAACTCAGTTGATTTTGACATCCTCTCAGGTATCCTTTCCTCTCTAAACATATCTCCTTCTGTGACTGCTTGGTTTGATTCATATCTTCGGGGTCGCTCGCAGTCAGTACACTTGAATGAGGCTTGCTCTCATTGGTGCGATCTTTCTGCGGGTGTTCCTCAGGGTGGCGTCCTTTCTCCTCTTCTTTTCTCCGTTTTCATTAACGCTGTCACCAAGGTATTATCTTCACATTATCATCTCTATGCAGACGACCTGCAGCTTTATCGGCATTTTAAACTTGAGGAGCTTCCTAGAGCTATCGATGCCATCAATAATGATCTTCAGAACATCAGTCAGTGGGCTAAAAGTTTTGGACTATTAGTCAACCCAACAAAATCACAAGCTCTCATTATTGGTGGCAGATACTTCGTCAATTTGTTAAATCATCAGTCTCTTCCTCCTGTTGTGTACGATGGTAACGCTATAGCCTACTCCAAGAAAGTTAAAGATTTAGGTGTATTCTTGGACTGCAACCTATCTTGGAATGTTCACATTGCTGAAGTAAGCAGGAGGGTGTTTTGTTCGTATCGGTCTCTTAAGCGTCTTCAGAAATTTCTGCCATTTGAAACTAAAATTACTCTTGCTCAGTCTCTCCTTCTACCTCTTCTAGACTATGCGGATGTATGTTTTCTTGATGCGACTGAGGAACTTCTTAATAAGCTCGAACGTCTGCAGAATTTGTGTATCCGCTTCATTTTCGGGCTTCGTAAGTACGACCATGTGTCGGAGTTTCGGAAGCAGCTGAAGTGGCTACCTATTCGGCAGCGTCGAGATTGTCACACTCTTTCGTTTCTCTTTTCCATTCTTCACAATTCTAAGGCTCCTTCGTATCTTCAGGAACGCTTTGAGTATCTTGTTCCTAGAGGTAAGCCTTGTCGCTCATCGTCATCTCTTCTCCTTCGTTTTCCTTCCCACTCCTCAAGTCGGTATGATGGATCTTTCACTGTTCGTGCTGTGCGCCTTTGGAATTCACTTCCACACTCCTTACGGGATAGCCCCTCATTAGAGGTGTTCAAGAGAGGAATAAGGGAACATTTCCTGTCAACATGATCAATATGTATGTATGTAGGTTTATATATATATATATGATTTTATAGGTATGTATGTATATACTGTATGTATGACGTATATAATATTGTATGTTTGTAGTTTAGTTTATAAAATTAATTAATTTTAGTAATGTTATTGCACATTCTTAAGTGAATCCTCTTCTGCAAATCTCGCTATCAAAATTAGGTTTGCTGTAAGAAAACCCAATTCTGGGTTAAGCTCGCCTTTGTACATAAGCTATATAATTGCAATTTTATGTATATTTGATTTTTTTGTGTGCAATAAAGAATAAGAATAAGAATAAGAATAATAAAAAAAAGAAGCAAAGCAAAGAAAAAATATTTTAAATTCATTGTTAATTTTTATTCTTCGAGAAGTAATCGTTTGCACAATTTTTGTTCACGAATGATTATTTTGTCAAAGCTATCACTGATTTAAACAGGAGCAATTTGACTGTTACGAGAAATAACATCAATGTAATAGGCTTAAAGTCTATACTGGGTGATTTGTTGTAATGGGTTAGTGATTCAGTATGAAATTCCTACCTCAACGAATACTGCCTAAGTACACAGGGCCTTTTTGATGAAAATGGCAGGAAATATGATATTAAGGTTTGATAGATTCTTTACCTTAATGGTATACATCCCAATATAAACTCATATTAAGATAACATCACGCCTGTTACACCCGAAGGGTTCAACAGTTCATTCACAGTTCTGTTATCTCTTACAGGAGTAACCCAATATCAACCTTATCTAAACGAGCATAAAAATAATTTTGATTTTAACAGACATGTCAGTAGCAGCACCGGCAGCAATCCAACAGCGACCTTATCAAGATGTTAATAAAGATTACTGTAGTTTGACAGTGATGCAGATGTCAGAGGTGAATTAGGTAAGCGTGGAAAGACAGTAATTTCAACTAATGATCCTCGTGGCTTATGCACTCACTGAATAAATTGCTATCCATTTCCTAAATACTAATACTTATCTAATTGGCTATAATATAACGATAAAAAACTGGTTTGAGGTACAATATTAAGTTGTTAAATTTTAATGATTAGTCAAGCTAAATACCTGTCTGTGTGTATTTATGTAATCATAGAGCCATAATTCCTCATTTCCTGTAATTTTTTGTTATATTGCGTAGGTGCTTAGGTGACAGAGAAATGATTAAACATCATATGATTATTTATATTAGACCCGCTCTGTCAATCCCATATGTACCGAAAGGATTTCCGTTTCCTAAAGGCTGAATCCACTGACATGCTTCACCCACTGAAAGGGGTGTCACTGTGACTGTCTGTCTCATGCCTTTAATTATTAAGCAAATATCTTAGTCTTGATTCTTATTTTAAAAACAACACACATCTACCACTTACAAATCCATTAAATTTCTATTTTATGGTTTGACGACGGGACACCGACGGACGCCTCTTGTAAACACACGATAAGAACCGGCCAAAAGAAATATTTCAAAGAATTCTTTAGAAACGTTAAAATATCCTATTTTTACGAGCGGCTCTGAATAGCAAAACAACACGTGTTTACTCTGGATGTGGGTTTTTAGCCAGACGGACCCTTAAAACGATTGAAAGACTCACAAAAAGCATGAACGAAGTGCGTGATTTCTGGGAAAAGGGGCTGATAGCGGCCGAGGCAGGCCGGGGGCTGAAGTAACGGTGGGGAGAAATTCGGGAGATGATGCCTGATGAAAAGGGCAGTCGAGTTGATACGGCGAGAGAGTCCGGACGATATATATTTGAGTTAAGTTAGGAGGACTTGGTAAAATACCACGAGTCTAAGTTTAAGTGTGTTGGCGTGAGAGTGCGATGTTTGAATAAGTTAAATATAGTCGGGTTAAAAGCCCTGGTTATAGTCTAACCTAGTATGAGTCGTTAAAGCACTAGGACGTCCTACATTAAGATCGTGAAGTTAGCGTAATCTTGGTACCAAGATGCACACGTCGGTTAATATTTATAAGCTTTCCTACCTAACTAGTGGTAATTAGGCTAGTCAGAGTGTGTGACAACGAGGCGCGAGGGAGACGGCAGAAAAAGTAGTCGCGCGTTGAGGGACCGAGGCGAAACTGGTAATGTGTAAGCTATAAATTGACCATCTTCAATGAACACTTGGTAAGTGTTAATTATAATTAAATCCTATCTTAAATTGTCGTTTGACGGTAGCACAGAAGGGCTGATAATAATCATTTATTTTAGCGTGACGGAGCAATTGCTTTACGTCATCAAAATGTATATTATTATCCCATGTGTTATTATGTGTTCACGTCCTACTCCATATCTCAGCAAATATTCAGAAGCGGCGTTTGATTTTAGGGAGACGGTGACAACCGCCTGACACCTGACCAATGACGAATATTGACTAATATCGGACTCACTACAAATGGGCGGTCGAACCGTTATACTCGCATTTTGATTAGAACAAACTACATTGTCCAGTGGTGTAGACAGCACCATAGTATTCGCAGATTGATTGAAACAAATTATGTTGTTCAGTACCTATTATAATACCAGATTGTACCTGTGTTACAAATCAATCAAACGCTACTGATGAATACTGCTTCCTAAAAGGTCTAGCTCAGAAAATGTACAATTTCATTGGTGAAAACACTCTCGGGAGAGGGGTAGGCACCATAAAGTATCTCAAATTAAATTGATAGTCCCGTTCTGTGGAGCGCTAAGGACCGTGTCTCGTTAAAACCCAAACCCCGGCTGCCACAGGCCTATTTCTGAATCGTCACTATTTAGCGAGACACGTAATCACGACATTGGGCAGTTTAGAGGAGTGAGAGGTGACGAAACCATTACCACTTCGTTGTTCACCAATGGCAATTGCAATATGTTCTGCTACAGACTGAGTCTACGCTACGCTTGTGCAAATTGTGTTATTATATAATAATTGGGGTAGGCAGCCGTAAGGGTGTTTATCAACGAGAGTACGCGTGTAATTAGAAATACTGAAAACATGTCTTCCTCAATGGTAATGGTCTCACAACCCATTGCCTTAGTATTGTGAAAGACATGTAAACAGTGCTTAGGGAACGTGTGTTGTTAGCGTTCGTAGCAGAGTCCTTAGTAGGACTATGCGCATAGGTTTAACATTACACGTACGGCAAACGTTGTAAAACGGCTCCATGTTAATGACATGGGCTTGTTTGCGTTTGCAAAGCGGCATCTAGTTTGGAATTAAATAAAGTAACGTAACGAACTAATCAATAATATTTTTTTAAGCGCAAGCGTAACGTTTCCCTACCAACCTTTCATCATATATCATATATTTGCGCCCTCTTGTCTTATTAACTTCATACCTTATTGATGTTTTGCCTTTTAAGATTTGTTATTATTCATGTATTTATGTTTAACTGTGAATTCCCAATATTAACTTCACCTTGAATTCCACCCCTGTCCATTTGCCTCAAAGGACGGGACAGGGCAGCCCCAAATTGGGAATCAGTCCTCTTGTCAGTGGGAAGCCGACCAGTCAGGGACGAAGCCTACAGGGTCGTGCGGATGGCGGGGCGCGACCTTTTCCCCTTCGGGGGAATCTGACCAAAATACTAATATTAGCATGAATTAGAAAAAACGAAAATTTTATCAGCCTAGGGTAACTTAGAAACAGTCACATCACCAAACAAAAACTTTATGGCCGTATTGACCTGGAGATAAAATCAGTAAGCATTAAAAAAAACCAATACAACATTTTTATTATTATTTTATTCTGTAGTTGGAACACCGCCTATAGTTACATAAATTACACCAATATGGAGCAAAATGGTAACTTTATGGTATAATCTAATGATATAATCTGTTATTTACATTTTTTTTAATTATTTATCAAAGTCACTTCACCTTGCCTCATTCTATCCCATGCCGTGGTTGTGTGTCGCGCGTAATTAACCTACCAGTGGCAGGTTTTAGTTTATTGAGACACTGTCCCTAGCGTTCCTCAGAACGTAGCAATCAATTCAGTTTTGAGATGCTAATTGAACCCTCCCCCCACTCCCGGAAATCTGCGCCCATTATCTCTACGCTATGTTTCTGAGCTAGACTTTTTTAAGAAGCAGTATTCATCACCAGCGTTTGGTTAATTGATACTACAAGTACAAGTTGGCAATATATGTTTAACTGAATAATATATGTACATACACTTTTTTTAAAATCAAACTGCGAATATTACGGTGTTACGGCCTTTACCACTGAACAATAAAGATCGTTTTAATCGAAATGTGAATATTACGGTTTTGCCTGCTATTTGCGGTGCGTCATATATAAGTTCAACATTCGTCAATATTCGGGTGTATTAGTGTACTGCAGTGTACATTGATGGTATGCGCGAGGCGAGTGTAAAGTGGAGCGTAAGGCTTTTATCGTCTCCTTATAACCAAACGCAAATGATTGATATTTGCCAAGGTACGGAACACTAGATAATAGCATACATTGTTATAGTATAAAGATGCCTAAGAAGGCCTATGTCCAGCAGTGGAAGTCTTTGGGCTGATATGATGATGATGACAATGAAGCTACTCTGGCATGCTGTAATAAGTGATTATTAACAGCTCCTCTGTGCTACCGTCAAACTGCTACTATGACCTAATAGTTAATAGTTAACATTTTACCACGTGTTTATTTTAGAAAATTAGTCTACAACTAACTAGCAGAGTACTGCACATATTACCAGTTTTGCCCTCGCCACAGCTCGTCTTCTTCTGCGTCTCGACTCTGAATTGAACTAATCATTTAATTTAATCATAAATCATAGACTAAACTCTATGAGAGAAAAAGCAATAACAGTTTGACAATTTGACTTATTTGAGGTAAGTATCACAATATTGGAAAATATGAAAAATTAATTATTTATTTCAGATATTATAAAAGGGAATCGTTTAAGATCGATTTGTAGTATATTAATGCAAAACAAATAAAAGGGTATACTATAGGACAATAATGGATGATATGTGTAAGTAGCTAATGTAAATAAGTATAAAGTGTCTGTAGGACGTACCTAGATATTATAATCATAGCTCATAAATGGCTCCTAAGCACTCCAATTCATACTATTGCGACAAGTGCCATAGTCGCCGGAGGTAGAGCCAATTGAAAATGTTCGACTTTCCAGTATTTAACTACAACTGTGCAACTGTCATTTGTTTTTATAGCAGATTTTCTGTAATCCATATTAAGCCGGCGAAGGCGTGTTATCAACTAGGACTGTTATAGCTGTGCAACGGAACAACGGAACCGTCTCCACTCCACTTGTCTGCCTCGCCGTTGCATAGCCCGTCGCATAATCCAGCCCCCCAATCGGCCACGGGTCCTATTGTTTCAACACCTGAGATCCAAAAATGGATGGTAACCATCGAGCAGCACCTACATGAAGTTTCCTTAATTGCCGCGGAGGGTAAACTGAACTCGGAGCAGAAAATTAAAATTGTTAACCTTTGCCGTAAAATAGGATCTGGTCCCTCGCATATGGCAGTCCTATATCAGTCGCTGAAGCTAAAAACTATTCATGCAGAAAACGTAATATGTACCTTTCAACAACAACGTGACCTGACGGAACAAATGTCGGAGCTCAAGCAGACGATACGGGACTCTACTTCTACGGAAAATGCTTCTTTTGCCGATATGGTGAAAAAGAGATCCAATCATTTTATTCGACCTAATCACGTAAGCTCCATTGCCATTTACCCCAATGATAAATTTAAAACAAGTGACGAAACGAAAGAACTGGTGCAAAAGATCATAAGACCCGAGCAAATGAAGCTGCACGCACGTGGTGTTCGTAAAACAAAAAATGGAGGCGTAATTATCAGTACCGAGTCGAAAGATGACGCTAATAAACTGAAGAACCCAGTCCAGCTCTCTACATCTGGACTTACCGCTGATGAACCCCACAAGCGCAAACTCCGGATCGTGGTTGTAGGTGTGCCGACTTCCTTGGCCGAAATTGAGGTATTCAAGTGCATTTTTGAACAAAATATAGCCGACAAATTATCAAAGATGACCTTGGAATCTAGCCGTGTGGTATCCGGCAGAGTAGAATAGAACCAACCCATTGCACTCATGGGTGTCGTATAAGGCGACTAATGTCTGAGGCAGAACACCTTGCGCCTCCGTAGACCAGAGAATGGGCAGCAGTGTTTTCTGTTAGTCTTTCATCACTGCGATCTCCAATCCGCCTACCAAGGGTGGAGATTACGGCAAATTCCTCCCATCATGGGAGAGGCTTATGTCCAGCAGTGGACGTTATGAGCTGTTGTAGTAGTTGTAGTAGACCTTGGAATATTTCTTGACCGCCGTAAAATTAAGCCACAAATCTGGGGAGAGAGATGCTGCGACCTGCAATTACGTAACTGAAGTTTCAGCCAATATACGTAAAGCCTTAATCCCTCAATCCAGGATCTTCATAAATTGGTCGTCTTGCCCTGTCAGGGATTTTACATTAGTAATGAGCTGTTATAAATGCCAACAGTACGGCCATGCAGCAAAATCTTGTCGAGAGGTCAATTCTACGTGTGGTCACTGTGGTGAAGAAGGTCATAAGATGTCCGAATGCACGAAGAAAACAGACACGCCAAAATGCGCGACTTGTTCACGCTTTATAAAATCTAGTGACCATAACACCGGAGACGTTGAATGTCCTGCTAGGAAAATTGCAGAGCAAAGATATATAAACTCTATTGATTATGAGGGCGCCTAGTACGTCATACAAGACCAGACTTCCATAATATTTGTTGCTAACTCAGCGATACCTGTACGACACCACTGCGCTAGGTTTGTTGCTGTCTAAGCAAATTCACGACCGCTACAAAAATGCCATGACAACGATTTTTGCAATTCTTACTTGACCGAGCCTAACCTTTTTATTAGTACCTACTGCTGATACTATTGTAATAGTGTAATTAATTAAGAATAACAGAGTTTAAGTAAATTAGGTATTATCATAATTAACCATTTATTTCACTACTTTAAAAAATCATAATATGTTAAATATTGTTAGATAATCTAGTGTCCAAATAGTAATTGTTTCATCCACCAAGTTACTGAACGCACCTTTTTGACGTTTGACAGATTACGTTTCGTTGTCTGTGCGATGACGTTTTTGCTTGTCAGTGCAATATTGGTTGGAAAGAAATTTGGTTCCCTTGTCTTGTAATTTGGTGCACGCGGCTGTCGTGTAATTAGTGATTGAAACTTTGAGTTAATGGTAATCCGATACAATCCTGATCGGTGTTTGATATTTTGTTGATAATTGAGTGAAAATTGAGAAATCTCGCCATTTTGGGTCTTGACCGCGAGTGATTTGTTGGTTATGTCCGGCCTTTTTTGTGTCATTTGAACGCCGGTAAATTCCTAAATTCAGTGCTGGACTATCGTATATCCCCGATTGGGTTAGCAAACCGGGATAAAATTCAGTTGGACATTCGTGAAAGGTGCCACGTGTGGGATGTGAAGGTTTGATCCTGGAGTCGACGGTGCGCGCTGTGGGCGTCCATGGAACCGTCGAATCTTACTTGACTACACATACACCACACAAACCACAGTTATACTTACACCCCACTCAGATACGACGTGACCAGGGACTACGTCACATCACCGGTACCAACGTGATGGTAAGTGTATCTAATAGGTGTTTTCAATTTGTCGATTGAACAAATATTATTTTGATTAGGGCTCCGCGTAATCGCGGACATCGTGAGTCTGTTTGTGCAGTCTCACACAACTGGTAGCAGAGCGTGGTTTAATTGTTAAATTCACCACTTATTGTCGAGTTAAAAGTATTGAGAAGTCTGATTTGTTGCCGTCGGCCTGACTCACATTAACATAGATTGTTTGACATAATATATTATGATATGTAGTGTCCCTTGTGGTTTGTACTTTAATTTGCTATTGTATAAACAAGGTATTGCTTGTACAGGGTCGGATTTGAACTTGTAATAATTCAAACTAAGTTTTATTATTTGGTTTAAATTGGAGTTGGGTCCGGAAAAAATTATTCCTGTTGATTATTTAATTGAATTTAATTTGTTTATTTGATATTTGTCCCAATGGCTTCATTGAAAGCTATAAACCAAGCCATTGGTGGATTGACCTCACAGCTAAGATGGTTTGCCTCTGCGGCTGCAACCGCTGAGCGTCTAGACCTGGAAGAGGCCACGCTTGCCCGGTATGAGCAGTTGAATGCGAGATTGAGTGCGGTTGACACTTTGTTTGCTCGCTTCAATGAAGTGATTTTGGACTTGGACCTGGAAACATTGGGTCAAGCAGCCCGTGATAAGGTTGTTGCGGATTATGACCAGATGTTGAACTTGGGTGACATAATAAGTATGCGCGCCAGGGAAATTTTGAAGAGTCGGGACCCTGCCCAGGTCAAAACAGAGACCTCTGTTGTTGCAGGCCCTGGACTTTTGGGTAGACTGCCTACCCTGGAGCTGCCACATTTTGACGGTCACTTGGACCATTGGTTAAGCTTCAGGAACCTGTTTGACAGTTTGGTTAATGCGCGCTCTGACCTCCGACCGGCCCAGAAGTTGGCTTATTTGTTGTCCGCCCTAGGAGGTGAGGCTCGAGCCTTGGTGCAGCACTTGCCGGTGACCGACTCGGCCTATCCCACTGCTCTGGAACTTCTATCCCGACGGTACCAGAACAAACGTTGCCTGGCTGATGTCCATATTGACCAGATCTTGGGGTTGCCGGCCATCACCAGAATGTCAGCGTTGCGTGCTGACCTTTTGAATCCGTTGCTTGCAGCAACCAACGCCTTGAAACGATTGGAGTTGCCGGTGGACTATTGGTCCTATTTTTTGGTACACTTAGTGTTGCAGCGGCTTCCTTCAGATTTGAGGTCCCGTTTTGAGCAGAAGTATGGTGGGGATAGTGCCACCCATCTTCCCCCCTTTGAAGACCTCGTCAAATTTTTGGAGGATGAGTGTCGTTTCCTCGACAACGCTCGTGGTGCCACGGGGTTAAGCCAACCGCCCTCTCGGCCGAGGGCCCAGGGACGGACTGGGACTGTCGGGCCTGGTGATAGCCGCCCTGCCCCCCGTTTTGGTGGCACCCAGAGTAATCTTGCTTGCGGCTATTGTAAGGCCACGGGACATGCCGTAGTCACTTGCGCGGCCTTCTTAGAGTTGCACGTGAGTGCCCGCCGCCGAGTTGCCAATGCACGCCACCTGTGCTTTTCTTGTTTGGGGAATCATTTTCATCGGGATTGCCCCAACCCCCGCCCTTGTTCAATTTGTAGGGGCTCACATCTTGAAGTTTTGTGCGCCAACGCGAACCGCTCTGACAGACCAGCCTCTGATGGGGGTTCGCGCAGGGGGGGGTATGATGGAGATGAGCACCGGGCTTCTCGCTCGCCGGATCAGAATCAAGGAGGGGCCTGCAACTTTGACCGCCGTACTTCACCCCCCGCGCCAGTTGATCGGGAGCCGCGCGACCGCCGATTGACCTCCCCTCGTGAAGGCGAGTATGCAGCTGCTGGTAGGCGACGTTGGCCAGACCAGCACCGCCTTCCCTCCCCTCCGTTGGCGGAACGTCCCCGTTTGGAGACGCGCCCCCCGCCGCTCAGGCGTCAGGTGGGATATGCCCCTCCAGCGATGGCGCGCGGCTCGGGACATCGCGCGGATGAGGAGTTTGACTACTATCCTCATCGGGATAGACCCCAGCCTGGATGCGGCGATCGGTCGCCGCCCAGACATTACTAGGAAATTGGCGCCTGTCCCGCCAACGTACCTCCCCAGATCGACACGGTTTTGTTGCCAACGGCATCGGTCAGGGTCTGGGGACCCACGGGGGACTCTGTTGTGGTCCGTGCCATTTTGGACACGGGAGCCCAGGGTTGCCTTTTGTCGTCTTGGTTAGCGGGTCGGGTGAGCCTGGATGTCCGTGCCTTTTCAGGCACGATTAATGGAATAGGCGAAACACCTATCCCGACTGTTGAGGGACAAACCTTATTTGGGCTCACTCCTGTGAGTTGTTTGGACCCTAAGTTTTTTCCTTCGGCCATTGTTCTGACGAGTATTTTGGGCTGTCATCCCCAACGTCAGCTGTCGCCTGATATTGTCCGGTTGACGTCAGGCCTGGATTTGGCTGACCACCGGTTTGATTCCCCTAATACAGCTCATTTGATATTGGGTTCCGATGTACTAGGGAGAATATTGTTGGGTAATGTGAAAGTCTTGCAGCCGAACGGTTTGGTGACTGTCTCGACCATCTTTGGCTTTGCGGTGATGGGCCCAGTGTTGAAGGCGGCCCCTCCACCTGAGCCTGATTGTGCACCCCCTTTGGTGGGGACCGGATTGGCTGACTCGCCCCGAGGATGATTGGCCTCGAACGCCAGTTTTGATGTCGGATCCTTTGCCCGGGCTTAAGGTGCTCGCTGTTGGGACGAAGGACCCTTCGTTTGATCCTGATATGTTGTTGAATCGATACAGCTCCCTCGACAAATTGTTGAACGTTACCTCGTGGATCAGGCGTTTTGGTCACAATGCTAGGAATCCAGGGGACAAGCGCCTGTCACCGGTTCTCTCTCCTCAAGAGCGACAGGAGTCACTCCTCCTGTGGGTTCGCTCTGTGCAGGCCGTACACTTTGAGAAGGAGATCGAGACCTTGAAGTCCGGTAGAGTTAAGTTGTCGGGAGCCGTTAGTAAGTTGAACCCCTTTTTGGATGAAACGGGTCTTTTGCGTGTTGGAGGACGGTTGAGGCACTCTAGCCTTCCTTATGGGGTCCGTCACCCCCTTTTGTTGCCCAAGGCGGGCCATTTGATTAAATTGTTGGTGACTGATCGTCACATTAAGAACTCGCACGCCGGTTGCAATTGCAATGCGCTGTTGGCCATTCTGCAGCGAGAGTTTTGGATTTTGTCGGCTCGTCGTACCATTCGTAGCATCGTCTTCCGTTGCATACCGTGTTATCGGACTAAGGCCCCAACGATGCAGCCCCAGATGGGAGACTTGCCTGCTGATCGTGTCAATGAGGCGAGGCCCTTTGCAGGCGTAGGAACGGACTTTGCTGGTCCCTTTTCGATAAAGACGTCTACCCTTCGCAATAGTAAAATTGTCAAGGCTTATTTGTGCGTATTTGTCTGCCTGTCAACTAAGGCAGTGCACTTGGAGCTGGTATCCTCCCTCTCGACGGAGGCCTTTGTGGCAACTTTGGATAGATTTACGTCTCGCCGTGGGTCACCTTCTCTGATCAGGTCTGATTGCGGTACCAACTACAAGGGTACAAGTAACTATTTGAAGGAAGTGTATGACTTTCTTAATGAGAGCCAGGTTGACATTGGTAACAAATTGGCCCGTCGAGGGGTCACTTGGTTGTTTGATCCGCCAGCCTGCCCCCATTGGGGGGGTATTTTTGAGGCCGCGGTGAAAGCGGCAAAGGGACTCTGGCGGAGATTGTTGGGAGACACCGTTCTCACCTTTGAGGAATTAGCTACGGTATTTTGTCGCATTGAAGCGGTACTAAATTCGCGTCCATTGTGCCCGCTCTCTTCGGACCCTAACGATTTGGAGGCTCTAACCCCGGGCCATTTCTTGATTGGACAGCCACTTGTCGCTCTGCCTGAGTACCCTTTTGTTGATGTGAGCCAAAATCGGCTATCGCGGTTTCAGTTGGTGCAACAGCTCACTCAGAGCTTTTGGAAGCGTTGGAGCTTAGAGTATCTGCACATCCTCCAGCAGCGCGTCAAGTGGACTGATAAAACTCATCCGCTCAAGATAGGAGACCTCGTCCTTATTAAGGATGCCAACCTTAAGCCTCTGTATTGGCGCCGGGGGCGCATTCTCAATTTGGTGGCTGGCACCGACGGGGTACCTCGTTTTGCTGAGGTTTTGGTGGATGGATCGGTTATGAAGAGAGCGGTCGCAACCTTGTCAAGACTGCCAATTGATTAGCGGACGGGACGGCCCGTCCGGGGGGGGTAGATGTTTCATCCACCAAGTTTCTGAACGCACCTTTTTGACGTTTGACAGATTACGTTTCGTTGTCTGTGCGATGACGTTTTTGCTTGTCAGTGCAATATTGGTTGGAAAGAAATTTGGTTCCCTTGTCTTGTAATTTGGTGCACGCGGCTGTCGTGTAATTAGTGATTGAAACTTTGAGTTAATGGTAATCCGATACAATCCTGATCGGTGTTTGATATTTTGTTGATAATTGAGTGAAAATTGAGAAATCTCGCCATTTTGGGTCTTGACCGCGAGTGATTTGTTGGTTATGTCCGGCCTTTTTTGTGTCATTTGAACGCCGGTAAATTCCTAAATTCAGTGCTGGACTATCGTATATCCCCGATTGGGTTAGCAAACCGGGATAAAATTCAGTTGGACATTCGTGAAAGGTGCCACGTGTGGGATGTGAAGGTTTGATCCTGGAGTCGACGGTGCGCGCTGTGGGCGTCCATGGAACCGTCGAATCTTACTTGACTACACATACACCACACAAACCACAGTTATACTTACACCCCACTCAGATACGACGTGACCAGGGACTACGTCACATCACCGGTACCAACGTGATGGTAAGTGTATCTAATAGGTGTTTTCACTTTGTCGATTGAACAAATATTATTTTGATTAGGGCTCCGCGTAATCGCGGACATCGTGAGTCTGTTTGTGCAGTCTCACACAGTAATTATTAGAAAAATGCCGCCTGTGATACAGGTTTATCCTAGTACAGGCATCGTACTTTGTTATACCTACATTATTTCTAAGATTTATGTTGTATTGTACCAATTTTAAATTTGAATAAAATTTATTATTATGCCTTTATTCATTTAGTATCCTAATTATTTACATTTTTAAATATTTCTTAAAAAAACAAAAACATTTAAAAATATAAAAAACATGTAGTCTGCCGGTGTCGGGAGCAGGGTCCAAGCCACCGGTGGTTAGGGTTGCAGAGACAGGAACCTCCTCACAATGCGAGCCGTGTCGAGGAGTACTGCCTTCTGAATCAGGCCATTGATCCAACCGCCTATAAAGAGCTTCGATAGATGGTCATCGAAGCTCTTGGCTATAAGGCCATTGGCTGTCACGACAATCGGCACAATGATAACCGAGCTCATATTCCACATGTCACGATCCTCGTGAGTCAAGTCGAGATATTTTATTTGTTTCTCTTTCTCAGCTTTCACGAGGTTCTCGTCATGCGGAATGGTAACATCGATTATCATTACGCGGCGCGCTGATCGGTCTACCATCATCATGTCAGGCTTATTGGCGACAATAGTCCTGTCAGTAATGATAGACCGATCCCAGTACAGCGTGACATGGTCTTTTTCGAGAACTGGGTCGGGCACATACTTGTAGTACGGTTCCTCAGATTCCACAAGTTTATATTTCAAGGCAAGTTGCTGGTGTATAATCCTGGCTACTTGGTTGTGCCTGTGCAAGTACTCGCCGTTAGCCAGACGAGAACAACCAGAAATAATATGTCTGATGGAGTCACCCGGAAGGTGGCATGCCCGACACACGTCAACCGTCCCGTCCTTCATAATATATTTCCGGTAGTTGTTCGTCAACATAACTTCGTCCATAATCGCACAGACAAAACCTTCAGTTTCCCCAAAGTCGCCGAAACGTAACCAGGACACGGACGCTAGAAAATCTACATCGGGCCCATGAAGAGCCCGGTAGAAGCGCCCGTGAAGCTCTTTGCCTTGGTAGAAGCGCCCGTGAAGCTCTTTGCCTTATTTATTATTATACCTGGCGTTATAAATAAAATAAAAAAATTGCCTTTATTCTACCACAATTTAACAGTTATTTAACAAAACTCAAAAATAATCACAATAATCGATGAATATACTCAGGATAATGTTTGAATTTATATAATTATTATTTATTTTTCTTTTATTTAATTTGTGGAAGTCGACTCTTTGGCGTAGGCCTCCCCCAGCTTCCTCCAGTTGTCTCTGTCCCTAGCCAGTCTTCTCCAATCTGGTCCACATCTTTCCTTAAATAAGTCCTCCCATCCTTTTTTCGGTCTACCTCTACTTCTTGGCCCTTCTCTTGGTAACCATTCGGTCAGTTTCTTGGTCATCTGTCGTTGGTCATCCTGCACACATGGCCTGCTCATTTCCACTTTAGATTCCTTATTTTTTCGAGTATGTCAGTTACTTTGGTTTTCTTTCTTATCGTTTCGTTTTTTATTTTATCTGATAGTTTTATTCCTAACATGCTTCTCTCCATTTTCCGTTGGTGTGTAGCTAATTTGTGTTCATCTATCTTCCTCAGCGACCATGTCAGGCAACCATATGTTAGGCATGGTAGGATTACTGTGTCATACAGTTTTCTTTTTATTTCAATATTTATATCCTTATTTTTCATAATTTCCTTTAAGCTCCAGTACTTTTTCCACGCAATTGCAATTCGTCTGTTTATTTCTTTTTCTGTTAAATCTTGGAATGAAATTGACTGACCTAGGTATTATGTATTCCGTAACATACTCGATGGCTCCGCTCACTCTGATGGTTTGAGCAGTCCCATTCGTGATATTTTTTGTTTTTGAGGCGTTTAGCGATAAACCAACCTTGCTGCTCTCTCTCACTAAATCGTTTACCATGCTGTCTAGCTTGAAAAAAAAAAAACCTGGCGTTTTATGGATGTTATAATTTCCATTTCTTTCAACCTAAACTGGGCCCGTAACAATAATAAATAAAACCGGCCAAGTGCGAGTCGGACTCGCGCACGAAGTGTTCCGTACCAATTATTATAAAAAAAATCACGTTTGTTGTATGGGAGCCCCCCTTAAATATTAATTTTATTCTGTTTTTAGTATTTGTTGTTATAGCGGCAACAAAAATACATCATCTGTGAAAATTTCAACTGTCTAGCTGTCACGGCTCATGAGATACAGCCTGGTGACAGACAGACGGACAGACGGACAGACGGACAGACGGACAGACAGCGAAGTCTTAGTAATAGGGTTCCGTTTTTACCCTTTGGGTACGGAACCCTAAAAAGATGGAACGAGACTTTAATAAAGCTCCATCTCTTGGCTGTTAGCCGATGTTACCCTAATAAAGCACGTTTTTAACGCCTGGGAAGAAGCACAAGATGGCATTGGGATCTTCTTTGACCTCTCAAAGGCATTTGACTGCGTATACCATGAGACACTGCTGCTGAAACTGGAGTACTATGAATTTAGAAATATAGTTCTTGACTTGCTTAGATCATACCTAGAAGATAGATTAAAATGGTACAGGTGGTATGGTGGTGGTGGTTCGTTGGTACATGGCATAGAGTCATTAGGATCTGAAATGACAACGGGCGTTCCTAAAGGTTCGATATTTTGTCCATTACCTTTTTTAGTTAACATTAAGAGCTCTCACAAATTCCAGAAGCCAAGAGGCTTGCTTAAGAGGGCATACTAGCAGCCGACAGCGTTGAAAAGGAGTGTTAGGTAGATTTTGGCAGAAAAAAAATACCTGTTGGTCTTACACCTAAAGTCGAGTTTTCCGAAAATTTCACGATGGGGGTTAGTTATGACCCCTAGAGCCCAAATCAACCGCCGGTTAAAAAGTTTATATACAGGGTTAGCTTCCAAATCCATAATATTTTTGATATAATGAAAAAAACATTTTTTTTTTCTAAGTCAAATTTCATTCCTGTCCACCACTTAAAAGCGAACGTGTGGATATTGCAACAGCACAATTCAGTTCAACAACCTAGATAGGTAGCAGTTGGCACACACATAAATTTGGCAGTGCATGCACGCACACAAGTGCATTTATTCCCACTAGGTTTTTTATTTAGGAAATTTTTAAGACATTTTCAAATGAATGCTATTATTATAGTGTATACTTTTTGACAATAATATTTATAATGCACTTTTGGTTTAATATCTAGATCGGGAGGAGCTCGTGGCTAAATAATAACAGCCGTTCGGGTCGACCGTTAGAGTAAGCCATGCTGGCCTAGGTTGGTCTGTGAATGGGTGACCACCTATTACATACCGAGTTTCCTCTGTGCCTCGGAAAGCACGTTAAGCCGTTGGTCCCGGCTGCCATTTGTAGATCTTTGACAGTTGTTAGGTAGTCAGAGGCCCAAAAAAGTCTGACAACCAGTCTTACCAAGGGGTATCGTACTACCCGGTACTAACTGGGTTGTGGAGGTCAGATATTATAGGCAGTCGCTCCATGTAAAATACTGGTATAAAGCCGTTAACAAGCTTTATAATTATGTATATGTATGTATGTATTTGTCGGGTTTGTCAGGATTAATTTCGCTAGGCTCGAGCTTATGTGGGCAGAAGACGGGTTTCGTGCTATGAAAACACACTGGATTCGATACACTATTTTATTTCACATTGCTCGGTTCCGGTTGGTAGTTTCCATGGAGAAGAACCGGCAAGAAACTCCATGGTTACTCTTTTCAAACAGATACACTGAGTCTAACAAATAATTTGACATTAAACTTTCACACAATAACACTAGGCAAAATGAATCGTGTACAGTTTCAAGACGTCTTAGCTCCGCTGCAATCAGACTCAGAATGTTTGCCTCGCCGCGAGGTGTTATTATCAGGACTCTGTAAAAGCCGCCATGGTCCCCACCATGGCGGCTTTTACAGAGTAGGTCGCGTGATGTCACCACTGGCGTGCTTTCGATTCATTCGCCCGTCCGTACTCATGACCGGATCTGACATATTTATGTTGGTAAGTGGGGCGCCAAACAAAATTTAGCCACACTCTACATGTCGCAATTATGCATCGATTGCTTTCAAACTTGGCCACAAAAATGGAAAGGGTCAAAACTTAGGTTAAGTTCGTGAATGGGCGGAATGCGTCCATGGGGGTGGCTGGGTTTTTCGAAATCAGTTTTTTGGCCGTAATTTTTTTCCTACGGAAATTTTTTGGACCGTTTAACATTTTTAGAATACTACACTTTTAAATTTAAACTTTTATGATGCAACCCCTAACTTGGGAAAGGGGTTAAAATTTCCAAAATTTAAAAAAAAAAACCAATATGTCTCCGAAACGGTTGACATTTTTACTGTGAAAATATTTTTTTTGAAAACAAATTGTATTTTACTCTATTATTTTAATTTTAAAAGTTTTTTTTTTCCATGCTAAATTTATGGTAAGATTGGACAAGGGGTTGAAAAAAATATGGGTGGAATCTTCTTCGAAATCTGCCTCCTGCGACTTGCCGAAGGGATTTCTTTACGTTTAAATTCGTTTTTAATTGCATAAAAGAAAAAGAAAGTAAACTACAGCATTGGGTGTAGATAACCTTGTAATGATAGTCGTGAGATGGAGAAAAATAAATAATAAAACATTTTATTACACTTTTGTGGTGAAGTTCTGGACTAACAAAATATAAATACTGACAGAAAAACGTTACAATGTTTACAGACTTGTTTTTCCTAGTGTGTACGAATGTTTGCGACTTTGATCTCCATATATATTATCCGTCATCCGCTAGGTGGCGCTGCTTGTGTTGACTAGCTTAGTTTGACTCTCAGTGTTTATCTATTTCCATAAATTTCAAAAGTACTCTAAAATTATATTACTGTGTACTATTGGTGAGATCAAGACTTTATTCGTGCTGTCAATTGGTCATCATGAACTTTAATCTAAAAACAGAGTTATTGTGGTAACAAAATACTAGTGACTATCATCGATTGTGAACACTTATATTCGTGGTTTGGCAGTGTTAATTCGGATTGCTACTTGTCTGTGATATCGTGTCGTCGCATACATCAATAACTGTGTCGTGTTGGTCTGGTTGATGTGTTTATTAGTGAATACGCTTGTCTTCAAATCTGCCTAATCATTGCCTGCGTGTCACTTAACTCAGAACAACGCCATCTATTAAACTCGCAGTGTAACAGCATAGGGCTTGCGTTCCTAGCTGTCGATATTGTGTGCGCCGTGAATCGATATACATTGCAATTTTGCCGGGCGATAGAGGGCGCCACAAGTGTGATTAACGAACCAAAGCGTACTTGGTATCCATATTGGCCACCAAGCGATCGTCATAATCTATACGGTTCACGATAGGTGGCGCCACTTCGATCTAGTTTTGATAACTACGTTACCTCTATTTGAACTGCATTCAACTTTAATATTATTTATCTTCGCGATGCTCTGCAACGGGTGCAACGTTGAATTGACTCCTCAGGCTGGATATCTTGAATGTAATTTATGCGATGGAAAATACCATCACGATTGTCTAAACATTACGCTGCAGCAATTCTTGGCCTTGACCCAGGACTATAAGTCCTGTTGGAAATGTCCTTCATGCAGTAACATTACCCGTCGTACTCGTCATAACCTGGACACGCCTGTTTCTTCCACCCAGCTTCCGACTTATGAGGACAGTAGTATGAACATGTCCTGCGACATAATGGATCAGCGTGCACCATCGCCACGCACTCCACCGATGTATGTGCCTTCTGCTGCCAGGGATGGTGACACCAGCGCATTGGTCACCCAGGACAACCTAATCCGGACGCTCACCCAAGAACTCGATAGAACTCTGCAGGGTTGGCGCTCTGACATGGACCGGACCCTTGATTCTTTTAAGGAAGATATTATAACCACGATGCAGGATTGGCGAGGCGAGATGGAGGCTAGCATGCTTAGTTTCAACCGTTAAACGTAGCCTGTTGGATATGAAGCAGGAGTTGAATACTGTCCGTACGGTCCAAGCTGAATTTAAGCAGGATGTGAAGCTAATGGCCGAAGAAATATCTGGCCTCAAACAATCGCTACAGTTCCATGCAAGCGAACAGGATGACCTCAAAAGAAGAGTTGATAATATTGCACGTCAGCAGGCTGAACAGTCTGCTACCTCGACCAGCTATCTAGAATCGAAGATAGATACACTCGAGCAGCAGGCGAGAGCCTGCAACCTCGAAATCTGCAACCTTCCTGACAGGCGAGGCGAAAATCTGTTGCAGATCTTGGCCTCAATTGGAGAATCTATCGGCTTTACAATTCCTCAAAAAGAGGTCATATCGGTTCATAGAGTACCGCACGCACATCAGCAGAACAATAGACCGAAAAATATTATTGTCAAGTTTTCCACGCGCATACTACGAGATAATGTCCTTAGTGCGTATCGGAAGGTTAAGTCACTTAAAACTGATCAAAGTGGTATCTCTGGGTCCTCTACAAATATTTACATAAATGAGCATCTAACTTTAAGGAACAAAGTGTTATTTCGTAAATGTAAGGAAGCTGCAAAACTTTATCAGTACAAATATGTTTGGGTTAAGAACTGTACCATCCTCGTTCGTAAAAAAGACGGCGAAGCTGCCTTTGCAATCAGATCAGATGATGATATATCCAAACTTAAATGCATTGAGAACAGTGCCATGGACAATACTAGTCATTAGTTGTTTTTATATCCACTACTTTTTATTCATTTACCGGTTTTTGTTAGTTAGCTATCGTTTGCATGTTTATTTGTTATGTGTATTTGGTTTAAAACATAGTTTTTGTAAATTAAGCCCCGTCCTCATAGTTTTTGTAGCTAAATTACTTTCCCACTTAATGTACCCAATGGATTTGGCGTCATGTAACATGCATCGTACTAGTACTGTTGTTAATACATATTACATTTTTCTCAATTTAGTCGAGTGTTGTGGTCCGTACTCTCTGTTTTATCCAATATCCTTATTTATAATTTTTATTTTCATGCTTTTTATCTATTCACAGTATGAACACTCTCATATCGTAAACATGTATATATATTATAGTACTAAAAATGCCTACTAAACATATAACAATTTTCTACCAAAACTGTAGGGGCATTCGCACAAAATTAGACCAAATATACAAGAACATCCTTATTAACACTTACGAAATAATAATATTAACAGAAACTTGGCTAACACCTGAAATCTACGACAGCGAGTTTATAGACCAGCGCTATACTGTTTTTCGATGCGATCGGGATCGTATTGCTACAAAGAAGCAGGATGGTGGTGGTGTATTGGTTGCAATTTTGAGCTCTCTCAAGCCGTCTGAAATAGACCTCGCGCTAACTCAGCGTAGCGACCTTTCACACAACCATATCGAACACCTCATTGTAGAACTGCAAAGCACTTGTAATAAAAACGGCACATTGTAAGTGCGGCCTATATACCACCTAAGACTCCTTCGTTGGTGTACAATATGCATTTTGAAACGTTACATGAAGTGTTGAGTCATCCTACTGTTGACAGCTTCTATATTATGGGTGACTATAATCTTCCAGAAGCTAATTGGTTTGCATCCCCTGGCAGTGTCATGGATTCCCCTGGAGTGGCGACCCTCAACTCTGTGACATCTACGACTTGCGCTAACTTAAACAATCTCATTTCACTTCTTGGTGCTTCTCAACTCAATAATGTGGTGAATGACAAAGGTAAAATACTTGACTTAATTATATCTAATAACGCTTGTATCGTTTCCCGTTCCACAACTACGCTACTACCTATTGATATTTACCACCCTGCTTTAACCTGCGAGATCTGCTTAGATATTAAAATCGCCCCTTTGAAAATGATTCCCTTACACAAATATAACTTTCATAAAGCTAATTTTGACAACATCAACTGTAACATACAACTTACTAATTGGACAGATCTGCTTAGCTCTAAAAACTCCGAAGACGCACTGACTACTTTTTACGATGAGTTAGATAAGATTATCAAACGGGATACTCCCTTAGCTCGTGCCAGATCAGTTAGTTATCCTGTTTGGTTCTCTAGGACTCTTATAACCATCTCGAGGAAGAAGCACAAGGCGTGGGTTAAGTGGAAGAAATATCAAAACATTTCGGACTACAATACATTTGCTAGCTACAGAGGACAGTTTAAGGACACGTGTCTGAAATGTTTTAACTCATATATTAGGTCGGTGGAAGATAGTCTATGCAAAATAATTAAGCATTTCTGGACATACATTTCGAATCGGAAAGAGAAACCAGCTAACCCAGCTAATACCAGCTAAGCTTCAATATAAAAGCGCTGAATCTAATGATCCTACTTCTGTCTGTAATATGTTTTCTGATTTCTTCTATTCCGTTTTCGAACCTGCTTCACCGTCATTGCCACATTGGACGCCCCCGCTTGACAATGCGCTACACGATACTTTGATCTGCGATATTTCTTTTAGTGAAGATAAAATACTGAATGAGCTAAAATCTCTAAATGCATCGAAAGGACCTGGACCTGACGGACTTTCTCCTTATTTCTTAAAAAATGTCGCCGCTGCAAGCCTCTTTTTATTATATACAATAAATGTATGTTGGAAGGTGTGGTGCCCAAACGGTGGAAAGATGCTTTCATTGTGCCTGTCCACTAAGGCGGTTCGAGACGCAATGTTGAACACTATCGCCCTATTTCTGTGTTGTCTGCCTTGTCGAAGCTCTTTGAGAGGTTAGTGCATAATGCAATTTATCCTATTCTGCATAATATTATTGTTCAACAACAGCACGGTTTTGTCAAACGGCGGTCCACAGTCACTAATCTCTTGCTCTTCACAAGCTTTTTATTTGATAATGTTGACAGCCGCGTACAAGTGGATGCAGTGTATACAGACTTCTGCAAGGCTTTCGACAAGGTGGATCACGTAATATTGCTCAATAAATTAGCGTTTAATGGAATCCGTGGAAACTTACTGAGGTGGTTTGCTTCCTACATCACTAACCGTAGTCAGAGAGTTGTAGTTAATGGTCATTCTTCTTGCATCGCGCAGTTTACCTCTGGTGTACCACAAGGCTCTATTCTTGGTCCCCTTTTATTTGTTTTGTACATTAACGACATCAGCCAGTGTTTTCTTAACACCAAATTCCTTTTATACGCCGATGATCTTAAGGTATACAGAACAATACGTGACGTAAATGACTGCCTTATGTTACAACAAGACTTGGATAGACTGTCTGACTACTGTCGTAGAAATAAGTTGCAGCTTAGTTTACCTAAATGTAATTTTCTTAGTTTCACCAAATATAAAAACATCGTAAAACATGCATACTCTCTGTGCGATGCTCCCCTAACAAAAGTGGATTCTGTCCGTGATATCGGCATTATCCTAGACTCCAAGCTCTGCCTAGACTTGCATATCAGTAAAATAGTTAATAAAGCGTACCAACTTTATGGATTTGTTATGCGCTCGACATTAGATTTTAAGAAATCTTCTTCATATATTTGCCTATTTAAGTCTCTCGTACGCTCGCAACTGGAGTATGCCGTGTCCGTCTGGACTCCATACTATAAAAAGTACATAGAGGCGATTGAGAGTGTTCAACAGAAATTCCTACGTGCTATGCATTTTAGGTGCTTTGGATATTACTTGCCATATCAGGATTTACTCAAAAAGTACAAACTTACAACACTTGAAAGTAGACGCAAGTACTTGATGGCCATGAATCTTTATAACATCGTTAGAAACAGATTTGACTGCATTGAGTTAATCAATACGTTATGCTATGTTGTTCCTAGAACAGTGTACAAGCGAAAGGTGCGTGCTGGTAGACTATTTTTCATGCGTACCTGCCATTCTAACACTGGTTTGCGCTCACCTGTTCGCAGAATGATTGAT
Organism: Xestia xanthographa; assembly: GCA_905147715.2. Lineage (NCBI taxonomy): Eukaryota > Metazoa > Arthropoda > Insecta > Lepidoptera > Noctuidae > Xestia > Xestia xanthographa. The sequence goes on along the minus strand of LR990660.1, from coordinate 3,945,256 downwards.
GCCTACAACATGACTTTTGAACATATTGATATTTTTGCTTGTTCTCCCAGTAAGTTCAAATGTCTTATACTCAAGGAGCTCTCTTGATTGATGTGTATAAATACAGATAAGCATGATAGTTAAGTAAGTTTAGTTTTTAATATTATTTTGTATTATTTATTACCCTAGCGTTTTAATTAATTGTTTATTATATTCCACAGTTAATCTGTGAACAGCGTTGTGGGCTACAATATTGTTCAAATGTTATATGTATCTCTTTTTTATACTTTATGTTGTAGCTGTTTGCTGGTCCTCTTGAATAAAATAAAAATAAAAATAAAATATCAATGCTACCATAGCCTAGAAGTTTGGTAATACCGCCTATAGTAAGTGACACGTTGCAGTAGATTCGGCCTTTGGTAAACGGGAAGCCTTTCGGCACAACTGGGGCTGACATATTCTTCAAATCGAACACGCCCTGTGTGTGAGACTGCACCAGCAGACTCACGATGTCCGCGATTACGCGGAGCCCTAATCAAAATAATACTTGTCCAATCGACAAGGGGAAAACAAATATTAGGTCCACTTACCCATCACGTTGGAACCGGAGATGTGGCGTAGTCCCTGGTCACGTCGTATCTGAGTGGGGTGTAAGTGTAAATGTGTTTTGTGTTGTGCATGTAAGTTAGGTCAGATTAGACGGTATTCCAAGGACGCCCACAGCGCGTACCGTCGACTGCCTGGTCAAACCTTCCAAGATCACACACATGGCACCTTCCAGACAATGTCCAACTGAATCTTATCCTGGTTAGCCAACCAAGTGGGGATTTTCAATAGTTCAGCACTAAGTTTAGGAAGTCACCGGCGTCCAAACGACACAAAAGCCGGCTACTTAACCAACAAATTATTCGCGGTCACGACCCAAGATGGCGAAATGTCTCAATTTTCATTCAATTATCAACAAAATATCAAACACCGATCGAGATTGTATCGGATTAACATTAACTCAAAGTTTCAATCAATAATTACACGACAACAACGTGCATCAAAAAAACAAAACGGAGGCGACCATTTTTCCAACCAAGATGGCACTGACAACCAAACGTCATCGCACTGATAACTGAAACGTCATCTGTCAAACGCCAAAAAACTGCGTTCGGAAACTTATGGGATGAAACACCCTGAAACAAAAAACAAAATACTTGTTACTATAATATTCTAATTCCTCCCTTGTTGGTCCTTGAGTCTAGGTATCGATTCCTTTCTTTTTTTAGGTAGCCTGAGCTTCTTGGCAAAGGCCTCCCCCCATTCCTTCCCTTGGTCTGCCGCGACCCCGGGTAGCTGTCTCAGGGCTCCAGTTTTGTGATATGCGAGTCCACAGCTTCGCCGGCATCCGGTAGATATGACCTGCCCAGTCCCATTTTAATTTAGCCGCTTTTTGAGCTACGTCAACAATTTTTAGTTCTGGAGTGCAGTGTGGTGTTCTTTATTCGGTCGGTAAGTTTTACGTTAAGTATGCTGTACTTCATTGCCCGTTGGCAAACCTTGAGCTTGGACTTCTGGATGTTAGTCAAAGACCAAGTTTTGTACACCATATGCCAGTATGGGGAGAATACACACATGTCCAGAGCCAGAGCCAGTGTATTAAATTGCTACTAAGCCCTCTTCCTCTCTCCTAATGTTGCTGTGCACGAAAGGGTCCATACTGAACTTTTATTTTGTAACACCATATTTGTAATACTTAGGGAACGCAATAAACAATTGAGTATTGAGTATTGGACATTGAAATTTATCAGAAATGATCCTCAGAATGCCTTTGCTGCTGCCGCGTACTCTGCCTAACAGTGACGACACATGCTTGCGTCTTATTGCATAATTATAAGTCATTCGTACGCGCTTCAGCAAACATTGCGGAAGCACTCCAGAACCACAGCAACCGCAACAACTTTCTAAAGACATTATTGTATTGCACCCGTAGAGCGCGCTGCGCGATAAAGAAAGATTGACGCTTTGAATAATGCTAGCTTGACCTTAGCTGAGCAACGAGCAAACCTCTGAACCAACATTACTCTGGACAGCCAGCGCTCTGTGTTCACGTTCATTGTCCTCGTTGTCCTTTAGATCATCGGTGACAATGTGCCCTAGATATTTAATTTTTTTCACTCTAGTGAGAGGAGAACCGTTCAAGTAAATGGGTAACCGTTCAAGTAGGTTCATGAGCGGTTTTGTCACCCAGGCCGAACTTCACATTGCATGTTAGTTCGTATGAAATTATTATCAAATAGCACTAAATATAATTTGAATCTGATTTTGTTAACAAGCCCCCTACTTCTAAAACAAAAGTAGATTATTTAAGAAAATATTTGAATACATTTTTTACTCAAATGTGACGTCACAAGCGGGGACTCATAATCTTTTACACGTTTAACACGTTTTATCTTCGTAACTTTTTATTAATTTGATAAAACAAAAAACTCGTTTTCAATATTTTACGATAATCTCGATAATCACGATGTAAACATGAGTAATTTGATTGTTACAAGGAATAACATCAATGTAATAAGGCTCAAAGTCTATACCGGGTGATTTGTTGTAATGGGTAAGTTAGTGATTTAGTATAAAATTCCTACTTCAATACTGTACTGTGCTACAGAGGGCCTTTTTGATGAAAATGGCAGGAAATATGATATTAAGGTTTGATAGATTCTCTACCTTAATGATATTCATCACAATATAAATTCATATTAAGATATTATCACGCCTGTTATACCCAAAGGGTTCAACAGTCCATTCACAGTTCTGTTATCCCCTAAAGGAGTAACCCAATAACAACCAAAAAGAAACGAGAATAAAGATCATTTTGATTTTAACAAACATGCCAGTGTCAGCACCGGCAGCAATCCAACAGCGACCTTATCAAGATGTTAATAAAGATTAATGTAGTTTGACAGTGATGCAGATGTAAGAGGTGAATTAAGCGTGAAAAGTTTGTAATTTCAACTAATGATCCTCGTAGCTTATGCACTCATTAAATAAATTGCTATCCATAACCTAAATACTATAATAATATAATAATAAAAAAGTGGTCTGAGGCACAATATTAAGTTATTAAATTTTAATGATTAGATAAGCTAAATACATAGGTAGGTATTTAGCTTATCTAATCATTAAAATGTAATATAATTAAAATTTAATATAATGGTACCTATGTAGACATAAAGCCTTAATTCCTAATTTCCTGTCATTTAGCGTTAATTGCGTAGGTACTTAGGTGGCTGACAAATGAAAATACTTCATTATGATTGTCTTTATTGGAACTCCCAACTTAAAAAGATAAATTGCAAAACCTTCTTCTTAGCGAGTCGATGGCAATCTAAATTGTATCGGCCCAGGCCTGAGCTGCTAGTTTGGCGCTTTCGGTAGCGTCCATCAGTTCCTATAGTGTACAAACAACAGGACATGCAGGACTCGATATAAACGCCCCCGTTTGTTTGTGGAACCTGTGATTGTTCTATTGGGAGCGCGTCTGTCTAACCTTCTGGAATGGTAGGCGTTTTGTTATAGGCGTGTTTTATGCCCTTTATTGTTTTGTATATAATTTACAGAAATCGTTGTGATGGCAATAAACCTACAATATTTAACGGACATCGTGATTTCCCTGTCAACTAAGGTGTTAGCACCAGGGTAGCTCGCTCTATTCAAATAGCGCCAGGGTAGCTCGCTCTATTTAAATAGCGCGCGGGTAGCCCGCTCTATTCAAACAGCGCGCGGGTAGCCCGCTCTATTAAAATAGCGCACGGGTAACCCGCTCCATTCAAATAGCGCACGGGTAGCCCGCTCAATTCAAATAGCGCACGGGTAGGCCGCTCTATTTAAATAGCGCGCGGGTAGCTCGCTCTATTCAAATAGCGCACGGGTAGCCCGCTCAATTTAAATAGTGCGCGGGTAGCTCGCTCTATTCAAATAGCGCCAGGGTAGCCCGCTCTATTCAAATAGCGCCAGGGTAGCCGCTCTTTTCAAATAGCGCATGGGTAGTTCGCTCTATTTAAATAGCGCGCGGGTAGCCCACTCTATTCAAATAGCGCACGGGTAGCTCGCTCTATTCAAATAGCGTCAGGGTAGCCCACTCTATTCAAATAGCGCACGGGTAATCCGCTCTATTCAAATAGCGCCAAGTTAGCCCGCTCTATTCAAATAGCGCCAGGGTGGCCCGTTCTCATCAGCCTGTATGTTGATCAAAATAACTTGATTGTGATCACTATGGAACCCTAAAAATGTATGAATAATGTGTGTCAATAAAATGTTATAAGTCTACTTTTTTCATACCTGTGTTAGAAATAAGAAAATAAGAAGGACATAAGAAAGCAGAGGCTGTAATTATCAAAGCGCACGTATGCCATACGACGTTTTATAACATATTTGCAAGGAAATAAATAAAACTCGGAATTTCTTAAACGATTATATCTTTTATAACACATTTGCTCGTAAAGGGTCTCTTATTTCACCCATTTCAATATCGTATCGTATCGTGTATCTCATTACGTACTTGTGCAGTAATGTAATGTACAACGCACGGTTTATCAAGATGCTCCGTCTTAAACGAACGGTACTTTTTTAAATCTTAGCAAAGAGTTTTTATGTCAGAAAAGTGGTCAACATTTTATGGAAAAAAGTTAACTTTGGGTGATGAAATATAATAAATAAACATTTAATTCTTTAAATTAATTAATTTTGACAATAAATTATGTGTGAGACTGCACGAACAGACTCACGATGTCCGCGATTACGCGGAGCCCTAATCAAAATATATTTGTCCAATTGACAAAGGAAAAACAACTATTCAATACACTTACCATCATGTTGGTACCGGTGATGTGACGTAGTCCCTGGTAACGTCGTATCTGAGTGGGGTGTAAGTATAACTGTGTTTGTGTGGTGTATGTATAGTTATGTAAGATTCAACGGTAACCAAAGACGCCCACAGCGCGCACCGTCGACTCCAGGATCAAACCTTCAGATCCCACACGTGGCACCTTTCACCAATGTCCAAATAAATTTTATCCCGGTTTGCTAACCCAATCGGGGATTTTCAATAGTCCAGCACTGAATTTAGGAATTTACCGGCGTTCAAATGACACAAAAGGCCGGACATAACCAACAAATCACTCGCGGTCAAGACCCAAAATGGCGAGATTTCTCAATTTTCACTCAATCATCAACAAAATATCAAACACCGATCAGGATTGCATCGGATTAACAATAACTCAAAGTTTTCAAACAATAATTACACGACAGCCGCGTGCATCAAAATTACAAGCACGGAGCGACCATCTTTTCAACCAAATTGCACTGACAAGCAAAACGTCATCGCACCGATTCGCACAGACAACGAAACGTAATCTGTCAAACGTCAAAAGGGTGCGTTCAGAAACTTGGTGGATGAAACAAATTACAACCATTTATCTGTAACAAAAGCACAAAAATATTAATTTACTTTATTAGTAATACTGGCTGTTTTTAAAAAAGCGCTGATGCGCGCGCATCGCTAATTTGTGAACAAGTAAAAGATTTATTCGTTTATGAAAGTCCGAGTTTTATTTATTTCCTCGCAAATATGTTATAAAACGTCGTATGATATACGTACGCTTTGATAATAACAGCCTCTGCTTTCTTTCTTTCTTTCTTTTTTATTCATAAAATGTTAACCAATTTTCTGGCATAAAAACTCTTTGCTAAGATTTAAAAAAGTACTGTTCGTTTAAGACGGAGCATCTTGATAAACCATGCGTTTTACCTTAATAAAAGAAACTCGTGCGTTTTACATTACAATAACGCACAAGTACGTAATGAGATACAATTATACGATATTAAAAATTAATGAAACAAAAGTCCCTTTACGAGTTGTTATAAAAGCTTTTTTTTAAACTTTAACTTATTTAATTAGGTTTAGATTTGTCATTCAAACACTGTTCAAAAAGTTAATACAGTAATCCATTTATCTATCTAAGTTCTTATAACTACAACGACCGGCGGTTTTTCTCCTTGCTTGAAATATTTGTTTGAAGTGAAATCATTCTTTTCAAAATTCTTGTTGATTTGGCTTCGTAACACTTGCCTTCTGTTTATTAAAGGTGTCTTATCAGGGAAATAAGGGAAGTAGTAGATAGGTCGGGGAAGCTTGGCAGACTTCATCGTTACTATGTCAATGGGCACCGATGTTTCTGATATGTTGATTTGTAGAACTGTAAAAAAGATTGGTTACTAGAGTAAGCACGACGACCAATCAAGTTATAAAGACCAGTTTATGCGTATCTTATTGTACGGGATATCTATTCAAAGCGAGGCCATGTTATACAGGAAATGTATAACGACGTATCGCCGTGTAAACCCCTCCAGCCGTTTTCGCAACTGCGGTTCGCAACCAGTTGCGAATTAGGAATTTTTACTCTTTGTTCGCAACCAGTTGCTAATCAAAAAAACTTATTCCTTATCCGCAACTACGTATCCCGATGATTAAGTTTCGTGACCGTTACGATAAAAGAATTTGTTTTTCTTCTTCGCAACTATCGTTGTCTGTTTGTTGACACTCTATTTTGTTAATTTGTATAATAACTTTTCAAAAGGTTCCGGCTACTACAATAGTATCCAAAGGCAATTACTAAAAAAAAGGGAACTTGACAATGAACTCATCGTGACGTTCTCAAGTCGTAAGTAATTACACAACCATAATTTTATTTGCTGTATTTCAAAGTCTATTTTAATACTGCAAATTATAAGGATGTCTTCCAACGAGTTTCGCACAACATCCAACATGGAAATAGGTATATCTACGAAGCGAGGGGGCTCGAAAATGCTGTACGAGGGCCATCGTAAGAAAACACTAAGGGTAATTCATTTTGGAAATGCTGCAATGAGAAAGTGTGCAATGCGAAAGTGTGTAAAGGAAATATTTAACGTTAATATGCGGAATGAAGCAATAAAACTCAAGGCACACGACACGAGCTGTAAACCTAACACCGCTAAAAATTTGATACTTAAAGAATTTGATAATCTGAAACGGTCCAGTAGCTGTAATTTTCAATCAATCCAACAAGAGTACGATAAAACAATAAAACGATTAAATTACTTCGGCGTCCAACATCTCAAAGAGCCCATACCAAAATTTCAGTGTTAAAACGGGACTATACAACGAAAGAAACAAAATTCTAGGTGCCATCAAGGTATGTTTTGAAAATCCTAGCGACGTAGTTATCCCTACAAAGTATCTTAACTTTTTACTTGCTGACTATGTGGATGATAATCAAAGTATTTCATTATTTTGCTCAACTGAAAATAGAGAAATAATAAGTAATTACCGTCACTTTTTTGCTGATGGCACTTTTAAAAGGGGTCAGAGCCCATTCGTCCCCTGAAATTCGTCCCCCAGCATAAAAGTTGTGGATTCGGCCCCTATATAGGTGGTCTCCTGGTAGGGGACCAATTAATATTTTAACAAAAAATATTATTTTTAAGGTACCCATTCGTCCCCTCTAATATATATACAATATAATTAAAGATTCGGCACCTATTCAGGTGCCTATTGGTCCCCAGAGATAAAATAAGCTATATTTTACATAAGAAACGGTTAACATAGTACACTTGTGAACAGTTTATTAACGGAATTAATTTAATAAATCATAACAGATCATTGAAAAAAGAGCTATGATCAATGATAATCCGTTATGATAATAATATAACCTGACGATAGGCTTACGATGTAATATTGTCTCTCGTCTCACGAATGTCTCCTTTTTAAAAAAACGGGTTACAAAATATATAAGGTGTTTTGTTTGTATGTTATGGCAGCCTCGGTGACATATTGGTTCTTGAAAGTGACTGCGAATACGAGACTGTTCAATGTGTCTTTGGTCTTTTATTAAATGAAGTTCGCCTAACGAAATAAACAATACTGTTAATATAATAATAATATTATTTTTAACATAATTGAATCGAATTATCTCATTTGAATCCTGGAATATGATTAGTATTATTATTGATGGTAATTCACAGAATTATAGAATTTATACTTCACTATTTATTGTGATTTAAGTTATTTTTTGTTATTGTAGTTATAGTTTGTTAAATTTAAGTTATTATGATTTTGCATGTAGTTGGTAAATATACAAAAAATACGGTGATTATAGCCAATTTTTATGTAGGTGCTTCTAGTTATAATTTATTAGATGTAAGTTATTACGATTTTGCATGTAGTTGGTTAATATACAAAAAAAAATGTATTGATTTATATAGTCTTCAATAATTACTGTGATTTTAGTATTTTTTTTTTGTACTGTTATATTTTTTTAGATTTAAGTTATTATGATTTTGCATGTATGTAGTTGGTAACTATACAAAAAAATAAAAAATGATTATTTACTGTTGATATGTGTTCTGACTGACTATATATGTGTTGTGACTATTTTTTTGCATATTTTATATTTAATGTTGATTTATGTGATGGTCAATCAAGGCTGATTTTTGTAAAAGAGTTGTATTTTGTTAGTTTCTAGGACATTGTGATTTTGCATGTGTATTTGTAGTAAAAATGTTGGTTTTACATAGTTGATAAAGACTGATTTTACTTTTTATATTACTTTTATACAAAGTTATTGTGATATTGCATTATTTTGTAGATCTCTTTGACTGTACAAAGTACTAACAATTAATTGTTATTTTTGTTATATTGGTATTGATATTTGGTTATTTGTTTGTACATTGGATGTAAATTAATCTAAAATTCAGTTATTACTGGGATTTAAATAGTTACACAGTTTTATTTTACCGCATAAATATATTATAGTTATCATATATTTTGCTAAATATTTACAATTGTACAAGAAACCAAAAGTTGATTAATTATTTTGAAGACTGACTTAATGCCTAGAGCCTAGAGGCATTTTATTAAACTTAATCTTATTTGAAATAAACATGATATCTACCGAATTACTATATTTTTTATTTTACCCTTTTCTGCGCGACTGTACCAGGACTACCAATCTGCAGTATACACATATACATGTACTTATATTAGAAGAATGAATAAAAATAAATATTCTTCAGGGGACGAATGGGCCCCTCAAAAGTTCCAGGGGACGAGTGGGCACAGGGTGCGAATCTTAGGGGACGAATGGGCTCTGACCCTTTAAAAGCTGTCCAAAGGTGTTCCAACCACGCATTGTTCTACACAATACACGCATTGGATTGTAGCCACATTGACCGGTCCCGTGCGACTCGCATCCATCCAGCGGATCCCCACAACCTTCACCAGGTCATCGGTCCACCTAGTGGGAGGTCTTCCAACGCAACGTCTTCCGGTTAGCAGTCGCTACTCCAGAACTTTTCGGCCCCATCGGCCATCCGTTCTGCGAGCAACGTGCCCTGTCCACTGCCACTTAAGTTTGGCAATTCTTCGGGCTACGTCGGTAACTTTGGTTCTCTTGCGGATATTTTCATTTCTGATTCGATCACGCAAGGAATGATTACTGGCAACACACACTGTTCATAGACTTTCGTCTAGTTTTTTATTCATTATCTTAGCTACTGGTTGCGAATCAAGAAACGCTTATCTCCCATCGCAACTATGTACGTTCGCGAAGTTCATATTCTTTGTTCGCAAACAAGTTGCGGTTAAGGAAGAAGTTTTCTTAATTCGCACCTGGTTGCGAACAAAGGGTAAAAAATCCTAATTCGCAACTGGTTGCGAATCGCAGTTAAGAAAACGGCCAGAGGGGTGTAAAAAACATGGCTGAATAAGAGCTAAAATTGTTTTTTCAAAGGAATCGTTACCAGTTATTTCTCCGGTATTGTGGGTGCGTTTACAAACATTTAAACATTTTCGTATCTCTGTTGACAGCTCGGAATGATAGTACAGTGCGACATAAAAGAGTAGAAATTAAATATTTGGGAACTAAAAATTTTCATTTTCTAGCAACATCTAAAATGAGTACTTGAGCTGTCAATTCTTCTCGATCGGTTTCGTTTTTCAATAGAATTTTGGTTTTTGGGTGTTCTTTCTGAGTGTGGACAGGAAAACAGCGACATATCATGAATAAGGTAATTCGTGGAGGTGCCCGTGAAATAATTTATAAAGTTTTCATACGGTGTTTGGCCGAATTACAAGCTGGGAAGCTGCTATCCTACTTCGAAGATGTTTGCCGTCGTTCTGCAGAACGAGAGAGTAACTATTGAATGTTGCAGTAAACGTTAATTACAAACGATTAATACATTAAGGGAACAACATTTTCGATCTAAATAGTATTTACAAATTAGTTGTCTACGATTTTTAAGGCTAAGATAAACAAATACCGTTGTAGTTATAGCGCGACTTAACAACATTGATAGTAAGGCAAAAACATTAAAGTAAGAACATATTTGCGCGGGACTTTTTCGTCGGACTGACAGCAGTTATATTATGAAGTTAAAGCACTAATTTAAAGTTGTATCTCTATGCTTATGTTAATACCATGCTTTGTTATTTTAGGTGTTTCTGTAAGCACATTGCGCAGAATCGTGCAAAACGGCGGGAAGTTCTCGACTCCAGCTATACACAGAAAGGGTCGTCCCTCAGTCCCTAATAATATATTTGAGTGAAATTGTAGTTTTATTACTATTACGTACCAAATCTATTTATTATCTACGAGGAACTTATTGAAAGCAATGAATTAATAAACATACTTATTTAAAATAATTATTTTTTCATTATTTATCGTTACGATTTGATAACTGGCATGATTTTGCAACAACTTCCAGATTCTGGCCTGACCTTCCTGTTGTCAATCTACAATGCTATGTCAAGACTTTGCTTCTTTCCCCCTCAATGGAAAGCAGCCAAGATCCTAATGGTTCCTAAACCAGGGAAACCACTTGAAGACCCGAAGTCATACCGACCAATAAGTCTGCTCCCAATAGCGCCTAAAGTTTATGAATCGCTCCTTTTATCGCGATTAATGCCTATAATTAAAGAAAAGCATTTAATACCCGACCACCAATTTGGGTTCCAACAAAGACATGGCAGAATAGACCAAGTTCACAGGCTTGTCAGTAAAATTCACAACACTTTTGAAGATAAGGAATATTGTGCTGCCGCATTCCTTGACATTTCTCAAGCTTTTGATAGAGTTTGGCATGAAGGTCTCCTCTATAAAATCAGAAACAGCTTCCCAAGCAACATTTTCCTCATTTTTATGTCGTACTTGAGAGATAGATACTTCTTCGTGCAGAGTGGAGACGCATTATCAAAGCTATACCCTATCGCTGCTGGGGTACCTCAGGGCAGTGTGCTTGGACCGATTTTGTACTTGTTTCATACTGCGAACCTCCCAATATCAAATTTGGTGACAACAGGAACTTTCGCGGATGATACAGCTGTGTTGGCATCCCATACTGACCATAAAGTAGCATCAGCTATGCTGCAGACCTGTTTGGATGACATATCCCTTTGGCTCAAAAAGTGGAGGATAAAAGCAAACGAGACCAAGTCAGTAAATGTCACATTTTCTAGGAGAAAGGAAACATGCCCACCAGTACAGTTAAATAGTATACAAGTGCCTCAAGCTGAACATGTTAAATACCTTGGTTTATACCTTGACAGACACCTCACTTGGAAAAAACACATCTTTACGAAACGGAAGCAACTTGGGCTGACACTAAGAAAGTTTTACTGGTTGATTGGCCGGAATTCACAATTAAACCTGGAAAATAAAATCCTTTTATACAAAGCCATAATCAAGCCTATTTGGACCTATGGCATCCAGCTATGGGGAATAGCATCACACTCTAACATAGAGATCATACAGCGCTTTCAAAACAAGCTTCTAAGAACAATCACAAAGTCCCATAGTTTTGTTCCAAATGAAGCCCTACACCATGATCTGAAGATACTTCCAGTCAAAAAAGAAATAAAAAGCTACATCAATTCATACAAAGAAAGAATAACTCGTCACCCAAACATCTTGGCAAACCATCTCATGGATAAAAAAGGAATCCGCAGACTAAAACACTAAATTCCACAAGATTTTATCGGACAATATTAGCATTATGCTTTTGAGTAAGAGGTTGTGTCATAGGACGCATACCAAGCAAGCCATCTAACACGCCATAGAAATTACTTATCGTCCTAATGAATAGTGACAGATTGTAAAAGAAAAGAGACAAAAAAAAATATTTGTAGCTATTAGACCAAGAATACTATTCAAGTATCAAGATCAGCTAGGTCGTACTAACTGGGGTTGCCACCTGAGCGATCGTAGCGCCCTCATTTATTTTCTACTCTTTTATATGTCGCACTGTAACTGGGCTCAGTGTCCATCAAATAACTGTCAAAAGGTTTGTTTCGTATCAATATGACCAGTCGCAATCAAATATGACGTCATTGGTGCCCATCATGGCTGATAGTCACCGTAACTCATTTTGACAGATGCTTTCGTATCGATTCTTCTATTATTGCGATTATGTAAGCACAGTGGACATCAAATTGATGACAACTGAGTTTAAAGTGGCTTTCGTGAAAGACATTACACCGTACCCAGGCTGTTAGTCAACGTAAACTGATATCCTGTGTGTAATACGTAATACCAATATTTTGACATTCTCGGTTGTCATCAAAGTTCGGTGTACAACCGAAGCTTGATAGTCACTGTAGGGCTATTACGTATCTTTTTGATCTCCAGTGACTTGCTGGTTTTCTCACGATGTTTTCTTTCACCATTTTGAGAGCAGTGGTGTTAAAATAAATTTCACAAAGTAAGCCTGCCAGGGCTTGACCTCATCACTAACGACTCTTCGTAAGGATCGGGGCCGTTACCACTTCAACAATATAAATTAGCTGCTAATTGCCTTTGCTTGTATATACGTAAAAAAAAAACATAATAAAAAAACAACGTACTCAAAAGTAATAAAATATTCCCAACACTAACAAACATTTTAAATCAAATTTTAGTGCAGTATCGATTGAACGGCGTGAATGTTACAAAATATTCCATTATTGAAGATTTTTACGATATTTTCTATAACATATAAAATGTTTCATGTATTCTGTACGTTATACATGTGTGGTTATACTCTAGAGCAGGGGTTCTTAAACTTTTTTATTTGGCGGCGCACTTTCAGGTTTAATATTTGGTTTCGACGAAAAACTGGCTTCAAATAAACATCAGTTGAAAGGGGAATGAGAAATTTTAGAGGTTTTAAAGTTAAAGGTTGAATGAAAGGCGCGATGAATTTATTACGTAAGGCTATTTTTGCTAGTTTATACACATACAAAGTGACAATATAAGTTTATAAAAACTGTGTTTTAAACTGCACTATCGAGCTCAAAAAATATACTGTTTTAATGATTTCTAAAAAGAACATAATTAATAGATAACAATAAAATCTTCTTCATTAATTTACAAAATATTATTTTTATTTTTTAATTGGAAATTCTAGCCGTTTTCACGCTAATTCAATCAAAAACTAAACAGTAAATCACACAGCCAAAAATCCAAGCGTAGATGGCTCCGGCGAACTATATCAAGGTTATTAAACAACCAGCTTCACAACTGTAACTACTGGTTATCGTTTAGTGTTAGCACTGGTTGCTTTAGCCACCATGACCTTCGGTGAACAATCTTCTTGGTATACCTAATTCAAACAACCGCTGCATCACACTCTAGAATCTAGCCACGAGAGAGCTTTTCTTTCTGAGAATAATTTCGTTAAACACAGTCAACATTCTCCGTCCCTCTCGGAAATTCTAGCCCCATCATTAACAGCTGTAGTGGCTTCAAAAATAAAAAATACCTTGTCAAATTACTGTCAGTCCACTTTATTTAAATGTTATCTTGGAGTACGTAATTGTAGTCAGTACCTATTGGTTAATTGAGTACTTATATAAAGAAAATCTTTAACTAAAATTATAGAATCTTAGACTGCTTCGTTGGTCTAGTGGTCGCAAACGCAACCACGTAAAGCTGATATGAAAGAAAGCCTTATGTGACAGCCTGATGTGTTAGCCTGATGTGATAGCTTAATGTGATAGCCTGATGTGATAATCTGATGTGATAGCCTGATGTAACAGCCTGATGCGATAGCCTGATGCTAAATTGGTTAATTTTAATATAGTTTTTAATTTGGAATGTTTTGAATTTTGAATTTTGCATTGATTTTTAATTAATAAATTTATATTTTTTTTATTTTTATTAATTTGATATTTTAATTGATTTTTTTTTAATATTGTTTTTAATTTGGAATGTTTTGAATTTTGAATTTTGCATTGTTTTTTTTTTATTAATTTTTTTCTGACCTTTCAGGATACAGTATCATACTAGTCTGGAGGTCAGAGTCTCACCTGAAAAATGCACTTGTAAAGTTCATAATAAAGATTTGTCTATTGTCTATTTTGTTTTGAATTTGCTTGAATTGTAATTTTGATTTTAATTGTGATTTCGGTTCAATTCTAATTTTGATTATGATTTTAACTGTAATTTAGATTTGGATCTTAAATGTGATCTTAATTTTATTTCGAATTTAATTTTGTTTTTGTTTTTTGGACATAGATATTAATTTTGATTTTATTTTGCTTTGATTGTAATTGTAATTTTGATTATGATTCTAATTATGGTTTAGGTTTTATAATAATAATAATATAATAAATAATATAAAATCGTTTATTTATAAAAAGGGGCACATTTACAATTAAGTATCTTAACAAATAAAATAGAGCACTGTTGCTTATTGCCTGAACTAGGTGGAACCTGTGTTTCAGGCTAGGAGGTGCATAAATATCTACTTAAAATAAATAAATTAACAATGAAAGAAAAGGAAATGACTAAAATTACAACTATAAACAAACAGTGTGTCAGCAGTTTACTTGCAGACAACAAGTAAATCTTCTGTCTGTGCATAGGTGATGGGTTGTAAAAAAGTTATAATAGACTTTTTACAGCTAAAATAGTTTAACTTATAAATACTTAGTTTTCTATTTAATCTATTGTACAGAAAAGGGCCTAAAAATTTAAAAAATCTTTCCACAAAGACATGTTTGGAGGTTGTATTAGAAATGCATACTATATCATTCCGTCTCTTGTTAGTATTGTCAGCATTGTACGTGAGCATGGTGTGCTGTTTTAATACTAAGTGCATAATGAATAGCTGGCGCACAGTCAGCACGTTGCAGGATTTATACAGCTGATCTGTGGGAAAGTAAAAGGGATGGAAGTTTGCTACCTTTAAAATTGCTCTTTGAGCTCTTTCAAGGGGAAGCAGGATAGTTTTTGCTGCGCCACCCCATGAAATGATACAGTAGTGAATTATGGATTGACATAGGGCGAAATAAACTTGTGTGATTAATTTAGAATCTGCAAAAGTTCGTATTTTTTTAAAAACATATATTAATTTGCGCACTCTTTTAACTAGACTTTCGATATGGTACCTAAAAGAGAGTGTGTCGTCTATTATAACCCCTAAGTATTTCATATTATTGGTTTTGAGGATAGAAGGACAATTGCACATGTTGATTGACCGATTATCACATTGATGGGCATATACATGGAAGTTAGCAGTGTTAAGTTGAGGCTTGCGCATGGAGAAGTGAATGTATTTTGTCTTGTCAGCGTTTAGTGTTAGTAAATTGCTTTGAAGCCAATTAGTCACAGTATTAAAGCCAAGTTGAGCGTTTTGAAACAGTTCGCTACTGTTTCCAGCAGAAAATATTAGCGCCGTGTCGTCAGCATATGATATGATTTTGCCATGCTCGATATTTAGGTTACACAAGTCGTTAATATAAACCAGGAAAAGGGTAGGGCCCAATATACTTCCCTGGGGAACACCAAATCCAGTATTTTTCTGCTCATCGCTCGTAAAATTGTCAATCCTAACACATTGGTATCGGTCGTTTAAGTAGTCAGCCAGCAATGTCAGCGGCGTGCCCCTTATTCCTATGGCCTCTAATTTTCTTAGAAGCACAGAAACGGAGACAGTGTCAAAGGCTTTCGCTAAATCAAGGAAGACTCCCATGACCTGGTTCCCCTTGCCCAGCTCTTCTGAGACATAATTGGTAAGGCTATGCACCGCATCGGCTGTGGATAGTTTGGGTCTGAAGCCAAATTGCGCTGGTGACAAGATGTTTTTTTCCAGGAAGCTAACTAGTCTGCTGTTTATTATTTTTTCTAGTATTTTTGAAATTGAGGGGAGTAATGATATTGGCCTATAGTTATTAACCAAGTCCCTGTCTCCAGATTTATATATAGGGATAATAACAGCCTTTTTAAGACAGTTAGGAAAAATTCCTTTGGAAAGACAGATTCGAAATATATGCGTTAAGGGAGGTGCCAATAAATGCTTAAAGAGTTTAAGGATCCTGTTGCTTATATTATCCCATCCAACTGCACAGTCATCTTTAAGGCCAGATATTATTCGGGATATTTCGTTTTCGTCAGTATCCAGCATAGCAAATGACTTCAGGTTGTTGTTCTGTTTTTGGAAAAAAGGTTGGGAGCAATGTTTCGGAATCTTTTCGGCCAAAGTTTTCCCAACATTAACAAAAAAGTTATTTACTTTGTTAGCTGATAAGAGGGGTGAAGGATTAGTAAGCAGTAACCTCGAATTTGATTCACGTTGTTTAGTCATGTAGGTAACGTTTTTAATATGTTTCCAAATTTGCTTGGTATTGTTGCCTGCTTTATTTAATTCATTTTTATCGTAATTATTTTTAAGCTTCTTTAGGAGATTGTTGCAGAAATTCCTGTATCTTTTATAGGTGTTTAGAATTATTAAATTATCAGGGAATTTCTTAGTTTTCTGATGAAGTTTATCTCTGTGCCTTATGCATCGAATTAGTCCAGGAGTAATCCAAGGTTTAATATTATGAAATCGATTATTTGTTGTCACAACTGTCGTATTACGCAAAATTGCTTGTTGGACATGTTTTATTAAGTACGATAAAGCTGAATTAGCGTCAGCAGTATTGTAAACTAAGCTATAATCAATGCTGCGTAAATCATATTCGAGTTTTGTTATGTTTAATTTAGATTTTGTCTGGGGGTGATTTTGCTTAGGCAGCGTTAAATTTACGGCTAATAAGACAGAATGGTGGTTGGTTATTGTTGAGTTAGTAACAAGCGTAATAAATGAATAAGTGGTTTTGATCATCATATGGTCGAGGCAAGAACCGCTCTGATGAGTAGGCAATGTGTGAGCAGGCAGAAAACCATGGTATGAGCAGATGTTAAGGTAATCTTGTATCCCTGCGTCGCAGTTTTCGGAGCCAATGTTAATGTTAATATCACCTGTTAGTATTACATTGTTAAATGGGCTAAGTGATTGAAAGATCTGGTTAAGGCAACTGTGGAAAGAGGTTAGGTTTCTTGCGGAAGGGGATCTATACAAAGCAATTATCGCTGTAGTTGTACCAATTTTGATGATAAGGCAGTTACTAATACAATCTTGTAGATCAGGTTCTTCGACTTTGACCTTTAATGATTCCTTTGCAAAGACAACGACACCATCATTTTGATTGTGGTTAATTTTAGTGTACAATAAGTTGTACCCTGGTATTGCCGGGAGGTTATCGTGGCGCTTTGAGAGCCAGCATTCTGTTAGAACCATAATATCACAATTAAAGTTAAGTCTATGAAGAAAAATGTTAAAGCTATCTATGTTCTTATGAATACTTCGTATGTTTTGGGTTAGTATGGTTAGTGACTTTTGATACTGGGAAAGATATTGATTGCAGTCCTCAACCTCACATGACTTTGACTCGGTCAAAAATGAGTTATCTATGTCGGTAATTAAATTAATATCCATTCTACTTAAAAATAACAACAATAAATTACGACTAAGATTTAAACAAATATGTGGCTCTCTTAGGCGCCGTCATAGTCAATAGAGTTAATGTACCTGTATTCGGCTGCAAGTTTAGCTGAACAAACTGCGTCTCCCGTCTTGTGGTTGGCTTGTTTTTTAAAGCGCATGCATGTAGCACATTTTGGATCATCAGCTTTTTTGCGCAGTCTTGGCTAGAGTGTCCTTCTTCACCACAATGGCCACAAGTCGGGACAGCGACCTTGCATGTCTTGGATGCATGACCGTACTGCTGGCACTTGTAACATCTCGTTACTAGAGTAAAGTCTCGTACCGGGCAGGACGTCCAATTTATAAATAATCTCTCCTGCGTGATGAGGGCCTTGCGAATGACGGCTGAAACTTCTATTATATAATTACAGCTCTCAGCATCTTTCCTTCCAGATTTGTGGCTAAGTTTAATTGAGGTCATAAATGTATCTAGAGTCATAGGCAGTTTGTCCGTTATGTTTTGGTCGTAAATGCATTTATAAACCTCATTTTCGGCCATTGATGCGGGAACTCCAAGTACAATAATGCGAGGTTTGCGCTTCCGAGGTTCGTCGACGGTAAGGCCTGACGAAGCGATTTGGACTTTCTGTTTGAGCTTATCTAGGTCATCCTTGGTCTCAGTGCTAACGATAAGGCCTCCTTTTCCTATTTTACGTACGCCTCGTACTTTCAGCTTCATTTCACCAGGGCATATGATTTTTTGTACCATGTTCTTGGTTTCATCACTGGTCTTGGTGTTGTCGCATGGAAAAATCGCCACGGAGCTAAGATTGTTAGGGCGAATAAAACTGCTAGATCCCTTCTTCACCATATCGGCAAAAGATGTAGGGGCTGCAGCCTGCCTCGTACAGGACTCCTGAATCGTACGGTTCATCTCTGCTAGACAGTCTGCTAGGTCTCGAGCTTCGGTCATAGTTTTCAAGGCAGTATGTGTTTGTAGGGCTCTTGATTTCAGCGACTGGTATTGAACAGCCAATTGTGAGACACCATGCCCAACTTTTCGGCAGAGATTGCCAATTCTTTGCTTCTGTTCAGAATTTAGTTTTCCCTCAGAAGCAATACAAAACACCTCATTCAAGTGGTTTTCAATGGTCCCCAACCAGTTCTGAATCTCCGCAGTACTGATTGGTTCAACGGCTTCCTCTTGGTGCTGCTTTTGTTGTTGAGGAGGTCTCGGTGTTGGAGTCGACGGAGGGCTGCGTGGTGTCATCCCACTCCGATTAAAGGGGCTGCTAGCCATTTTTCAGATTATAACAACTATTTATAATCCAGTCAGTCCATTATTCTGAGTTGAAAAACCGCTTCCTACGTTGTTTTGTTATATCAAGCTAATGCACTTAAACTGGGTCAAAATTTAATGCAAGCGTTAATTTATTTATTTTAATACTGCATTGATGTGCACGTCTGTATGCGATGAGTGCCGATCAATCAATTTTGAATTGATTGTGATTTTAATTGTAATTTTTTTTTTGTTTTGTCGTGTCTCTGTTCTGTTCTATTGAATTTTACTTTTACTGTTAATATTAGTTTTATATTCTTACACATAATGTTAATTTAAACTTGTTAGTTTATTTATTTTATTTTAGTTAATTAGACACTAATTTTATTGTACAGTGTACAGTGCTTGTGGCACATTTAATATGTTTTTGGGGCATACGGTTGTAAGGTCCTTATGTCTCTTACCACCAGCTGCCAGCGTAGATTGCCATGAGACTAACGGGTTCTGTTCGCATGAGGTGTTGATTGAAATAAAAGAGATGCTTCCGTCTTCTCAGCGATTTAATATATTGGTGCACACTTCAATGAGTACAGGATCATAGCACTTGTCAAGCTTCCTTACAATGTTAGGTTATAAGTATAACACTTACTTCAGGTAGAACATACTACCATCTATCCAGGTCGAACCGTGGATATGTAGCGGAGACAGCATTCGCAGCCTGTGTGACTTGTAGAATATTACACGTGGCTTGGAACCAGAGCTGGTCCTATCTTATTCCATATCAAAGTGCTAAGCGTTGAGAAGACGTTTTCTTATTTAATTAATAATTAAAATAATGGATGGAACCCTGAGAACAATGTCAGAAAGAAATCCATGAGCACTTTCAATACACTAATGTGATGCTATGTAATTGCAACAAAACAGGTAATAATTCTTGATACATACGCATTTATGCGGTTCCTTTAATACTTTTTCATCTTAGCCGACGTGCCACGCCTCGTCCGCGTCATTAGATGTTTAATTAATTATTTTTTATTGTCTTTTTACAATTAGCGTCTTAATCGCGTGTCCAGATTCCAAGAAAAAAACGAAGGCAAAAATTCCACGTCATCCGATTAAAAACGCTCTGACACAGCTCCTAGGCCTTTACGCCTTTGCCTTTTAGACCATGTGTTATTTATAATTAAACCCAATTCAACTGAAATCTTTCACAATTAATTATTTGAATTTTATCTATGTACTTATTATATTTTATTTAGAATTTAAAGTATCGAGAAAATAAATATGCTACTCCCTAACGCCATCTCCCATCACTACTGCACAATTAACTGTAACTATTCACTCTTAGTTCGCGATTTTGTCAATAGAGGGCGCTACCCGTCTTAAATAATCAATAACTACTTTTATAATTGTTACAATACATCTTTCCCCAGTTAAAAAAATTTTTTGCTGAGAAAAAAAATTTTTTTTTTTTTTTTTTTTTTCATCATGTGTATTGAAAGCTCGAAATCATCCTATTGAAAACTGAGACAGTCTGAAACCAAATGCCTTAGACTTACAGACTAAATTGCTAAATGCTAATGGCTAGTAGCACAATTCCGAAACAAAACCTATTTGGCAAATTCGTACATTGATTGCTCCTGCCTTAAACTATCTACTACACTAATATAATAATAAGCGTCTGTCTGCCTATCTATCTATAGCACGTAGCTACTCTCTGCAGACATCAACTAATTAACTAATTTTTATTAACTAGCATGCCTTAGTCTAATTAATTTCCTAATTAAGTTAAGTTTTAAGTTAAATAAACACTATCCTTGAAACCTAGATAAGTGTTATCTACAAAGTATTAAGCTAAAGTATAGGCAAATACTTATTTAAGTTTTTAAATTTATTAAGTAAACCCTATCTCCAATTGATGTAGATAGGTGTTTTATTAAGTATTAAGTTATAAAGTATAGGTTATTATACTCGGTCAAGTATTTAAGTAAACACTATCTTTAATTAATGTAGATATGTGTTTTATTAATCGTTAGGTGGTGACACTTTTAAGTCCCATTCGAACACTACCAAGTTTATCAATCATTGTGTTTCCTTACATACGTCTGCAAACATTCCTTATTAATAAAATTGGTATACCTATTTAATTTTGAAAAAAAAAAAAGACCTTTCACCCTACCAACATGCATCCATCCCTCTTCAAGTTAAATATTTGCACGTCTATTGCTAATTTCGTGCAAATAATGGATTAACAACAACAATGTATAAAACTAGGAGTCTTCATATTTTAAGATGTCTTTATTGTGAAATTTACCTAAATCTTTGTCCTGCATGTCTTTTAAGCTATACACTACAGGTGAGTGTTTCTTTGAAATAACACATCTTATAAAGCGCGGTGCTAGCTTTGAAGTAAAGTTTTTACTAGCATCCGACAAAGTAAATGTTCTTTTATAGACTATTTGACCTACATTAAATTCTAAAGGTCGCTTTCTTAAGTCATAGTGCTTTTTATTTTTATCGTGCACAAGTTTCAAATTTTTACTAACCTCCTGGAAAATTGATTTAAGTTCTTTTAAGTTATCACCATGAATTCTAGGGTCTACAGTTGATAGATCTGAATCAGGCTGTGGCACTTCAGAGTCTTTATGTAATTTACCATCTACAAACATCTCTCTTCCATGTACAAGAAAGTAAGGTGAGAATTTAGTTGACTCGTTAACTGAGGTGTTCAGTGCACACTGAATTTCTGGTATGTGATTGTCCCACTGCCTGTGATTTGTTTTCACATATGAGGCAATCGCATACAGAACATTTCTAATGGCTCTTTCTGCCTGATTAACCTGCGGGTGATACCTAGGATTATAGTAAATATTAGGCACATTATATTTGCACATTAAATCTCTAAATTGTTTTGAAATGAATTGCGGACCATTGTCTACATAGACAAATTTCGGTATCCCATGCACCAGAAACACTTTTTCTTCCAGAATTTTAACAATAGCATTGCCTGTTGCGTTCCGTATAGGAAACAACATAACATACTTACTAAAATAATCTGAACATACTAAGAGATTTGTGTTCCTTTTAGTGGACACAGGAAAGGGTCCTAACAAATCGCAACAAATCGCTTCAAATGGTTTTGTAACCTGTTTAGGGTTACCCATTAAACCAGGTCTCGATGAATTTACCGGCTTGTACTCTTTACAAGTTTGCCAATTATTAACGTAATTTTCGACATCTTTATACATATTTTTCCAAAAATAATGTAATGCTAATCTTTTATGAGTTTTAAATATTCCAAAGTGGGCGCCTGTGGGATCATCATGAAATTGTTTTAATAAGGGTCCCACATCATCACTGGGAATCACTTGTTTCCAAGTGTATTGTGATGTTAAATTATATTTATTTTTTGAATGTCGAAATAGTTTACCATCTTTAAGAGAATAATTTGGAAATTTATGGGGAAACTTTTCACAATTTTCTACCATTTTTAAATACCATTTATCTTGGATATTGTCAGATATGTCTAACGATTCAATTTTAATTCTTGAGAGTGCATCCGGTAAAACCATCTCTTTACCCTTCCTATGAATGATATTAAAATCAAATTGGCTTAAGCGAATACTCCACCGAGCTAACCTGCCTGTGGGATTCTTTAATTTATAAAACCATTGTAGTGATGCATGATCAGTGACTATATTACATTTTTGACCCTCAACATACATTCTAAATTGCTCTAAAGCAAACAAGACTGCTAATAATTCACGTTCTGTAGTAGTGTAATTAACCTCGTGCTTATTAAGTAATCTACTACAGAATGCAACAGGATGGTCAAAATTGTCATATGACTGTGTCAGCACGGCACCAATAGCATATGCTGAGGCATCACATTGAATTGAAAATGGTAAATTAAAATCTGGACATTTAAGAATTGGAGCTGAGACTAAATTTGATTTTAATTTATTAAAAGCCTCTTCTGCTTCCTCTGTCCACTCAAAGTTTATATTCTTACAAGTTAATTTACTAAGTGGTCTACTAATTTTAGAAAAGTCCTGTATGAATCTACGGTACCAACCAGCCATTCCCACAAATCTTTTAACTTCTTTGGGTGAGGTGGGTGTGGGGTAATTGAGTATAACTTCCACCTTAGAGGGATCGGTACGAAGACCCTGCTTATCAACCATGTAGCCAAGATATTTAAGTTCCCTTCTACAGAATTGAGATTTACTCATATTAATTGTTAAGTTTGCTTCTGCTAAACGTTGACATACTTTTTCCAATAACTTAACATGTGTATCAAATTCACTGGAAATGCATATTATATCGTCCTGAAAAACAAATACTTTATTATCAAATTCAGGACCAAACAATTTATCCATAAGTCGTTGCATAGTGGCAGATGCTCCTACAAGACCAAACGACATAGTTGTATAGTGGAAGAGACCACGTCTAGGGACTGTAAATGCAGTTTTTTCAGCACACTCCACACTATCATATTCAATTTGCCAATAAGCAGCACTCAGGTCAATTGAAGTTAAATATCTTGCATCTCTCAGGCTATCAAGTATTTGATGGATGTATGGCAAAGGATATGCATCAGCCTTAGAAACGGCATTAAGTTTTCGACAGTCTAAACAAAGCCTTAGTTTACCATTAGGTTTGGTTACCATGACAACTGGGGAATTCCAAGGTGAGTTAGAAGGCACTACAACTCCAAGTTGCAGCATTCTATCAAGTTCCTGTTCCAATGTTAATTGTTTGGCAGGTGACAAAGGATCTTTGCTTAATTGGAAAGGATCTTTGCTTAATTGGTGGGCTATTACCTGTGTCTATTTTATGAGTAATTAATTTTGTCCTACCTAAACCTACTTTTTCAGTATTAATCTTATCAAATTTATCAATGACCTTCTGTAGAATTAATTGTTGTTCAGAAGTCAATGAATCAAAACTTTCTAAACCTTGGTCCAAGCTAATTGAATTAATATAATTGTCAGGTATACTAAAAATCTTATTATTATTTATTGTGCTGTCTAAAGTTATCAAAAATACTTTGTAAAAATCCATACCTAAAATGATTGGAGTAATTATGTTGGGAACTATGTAGAATTTTATAACTTTAATTTTATTTAAATAATTAGTGGGTAACTGCATAAAACCTAAACATTGAATTCTTGAACCATCTGCAGCCCTTACATTATGACCTTTTGGTAATTTAACTAATTTAAATCCATATTTCATAAATAATTTATGTGAATTATCCCCCAATATTGACCAAACCGCTCCAGTGTCTAGCAAACCATAAACTTCTAAATCTAAAACTTTTACCAATAAATGTGGTCGAATGTCATTTGTGTCTTAGCTTCAAAGTGAGCCACATCAATTTGTGATGGGAAAGATGTTAAATTAATCACTAAGTTTTTGTGACTCACGTTAATTAGTTTTTTGAGCACTTTGGGCAATTAATTCTTTTAAAGCCTTTTTCACCACATTTAAAACAGACCAACTCCTTTGAAGTTTTACACTTGCTTGTGAAATGATTTGTGCTGTTACACCTAAAACATTTTTTTCCCTTTGCTTCTGAAGTAGAAGGAGCGTCAACGACAGCAACTGGTTCTCCAGACCTATCTGACCTTGGTTTATGATCAGTTTTCTTCGTAGGCTGAAAATCCTGACTAAGTTTCGCTTTTGAAAGGTTAGGTTCCACAAATTGTTCTGACCTAGCACGAGCAAGCTCTAATTTCTTACCATACAAAAGTAGATCTTTAATGGAATTAATATCTAGTAAAGCCATTTCCTTCATATATTCAGGTCTTATGTTGTGCATTAGGATTTCTAATTGTTCTTCGTTAGAGAGAGGTCTAGACAATCTATTAAACATACCCTGCATAATTGACAAATATATTATTATTGTCTCTTGCTTCGCCTGCGTACGGGAGCGTATTTCCTGAGTCAACCTATAATCAAGGTCAGGAATGTCGAAATCTTCCCTTAAACGAGCAAGTACATGTTTATATGACGTAAAGGTTTGTTTGTATGACCTAAACCAATGTAATGCAGACTTATCTAAAAGATCTGTAAAAGCAATCAATGCACGATCTGCAGATATACCTCGAGCCTGTCTCAACTCTTCTAAACGTTCAATGAAACTCCTAACACATGTAGTACCATCATACTTTAAATTTAAAGAACACAGATTAATTGGTCTATCTTTAACAACTACTAATTGTGTTTTTTCTGCGGATTCATTTTCAGAGGAGGGATCATGAGTAGACTGCATCTCCTCTTCATCATAGCCATCCTCTAAAGATGTTATCAACGTTACCAATTTATTTTTAAGTTCAATTAATTCCGGTGATTTATCTTTCACGCGTGAAATTCTCATCAAGTAATATTGCGAACGAGCTAATATTCGCTTAAGAGTGGAGCTATCTCCCTCGGTTAAATCCCTATGTAATAGGCACAGCTCTTCGATAGGTTCCAAGCATAAGCGTACCTCTTCTGCACTTACTGGCGTTGCATAATCCTCTGGTTTAATGCTGCCTCTCCTAAACAATCCACACAGACTGCGATACTGCCTGCGAAGCACATCCCTGGTCGCCTTTACATCTGTGGATATATTAAAATATTTAAGCTCATGTAATAATTCTTCTTTACGAAGATAGTCAATCCAGATTGTCTTATCCATATTGAATTTAAAATATTTAAAGTCTTTGTTAAGTATTTTGAATCCTATTCTTAAGTTAAGTGAATGTAAATAGTAATTTTACATTAATCAAGGTGAATTAAATTTAGAGTTGATCCATTCAAGTAGTTGCACAAGTTTACAATGTTAACATGACATGTGGGATAACCTTACTTTTTAACACACAGTGTTGATGTTTCAAAGTTATATGACTTTATAATTGATCAAGAGGAGTCTATAAATTTAAGCTTTACTACATCACTAATGTGGAAAGATTTACCTTTTAATAAAAATGTTAACATGTGCTATCAACTAATTTTGAAAACTCAAATTCAGAAAAATGTACTAAGTTAAATGACTCTAATTACTAATCACTAAGTTAAATCAAATTAAGTTAGATCAAGCTCTTAATCTTGAAGTGAAGATTCCAATCTGACCTCATGCCCCACGTTGGGCGCCATTTGTAAGGTCCTTATGTCTCTTACCACCAGCTGCCAGCGTAGATTGCCATGAGACTAACGGGTTCTGTTCGCATGAGGTGTTGATTGAAATAAAAGAGATGCTTCCGTCTTCTCAGCGATTTAATATATTGGTGCACACTTCAATGAGTACAGGATCATAGCACTTGTCAAGCTTCCTTACAATGTTAGGTTATAAGTATAACACTTACTTCAGGTAGAACATACTACCATCTATCCAGGTCGAACCGTGGATATGTAGCGGAGACAGCATTCGCAGCCTGTGTGACTTGTAGAATATTACACGTGGCTTGGAACCAGAGCTGGTCCTATCTTATTCCATATCAAAGTGCTAAGCGTTGAGAAGACGTTTTCTTATTTAATTAATAATTAAAATAATGGATGGAACCCTGAGAACAATGTCAGAAAGAAATCCATGAGCACTTTCAATACACTAATGTGATGCTATGTAATTGCAACAAAACAGGTAATAATTCTTGATACATACGCATTTATGCGGTTCCTTTAATACTTTTTCATCTAAGCCGACGTGCCACGCCTCGTCCGCGTCATTAGATGTTTAATTAATTATTTTTTATTGTCACAATTAGCGTCTTAATCGCGTGTCCAGATTCCAAGAAAAAAATGAAGGCAAAAATTCCACGTCATCCGATTAAAAACGCTCTGACACAGCTCCTAGGCCTTTACGCCTTTGCCTTTTAGACCATGTGTTATTTATAATTAAACCCAATTCAACTGAAATCTTTCACAATTAATTATTTGAATTTTATCTATGTACTTATTATATTTTATTTAGAATTTAAAGTATCGAGAAAACAAATATGCTACTCCCTAACGCCATCTCCCATCACTACTGCACAATTAACTGGAACTATTCACTCTTAGTTCGCGATTTTGTCAATAGAGGGCGCTACCCGTCTTAAATAATCAATAACTACTTTTATAATTGTTACACGGTGCTAACTTGTAAGAAATTGTTACACTAACCTCAGATAATGGTATATAATTACTCGAAATATTTACAGTGTAAACAATTGTTGGTTGGCCAAAGGAAAATAAAATAAAAATAAATATCTGCTTCTTCTTTTCCTCTGCTTGAATCGATGATTCATATTTTGTCCGACCAGTACATGCAACCTGGATAACTCTGTAGTTCGCTTTATCCTAGTCCTGTAGGATATCTGCTGAGACTTGGTCACATTACCCTCCCCACCCATTCATCAGAAGTCAGGTAGAAGTGTACATTAGTGAAGCCTGAGCGGGTCGCTAGTTATAATCTTAAAATCACATATTCCTTTTTCGTAATTCTGTAATAAACTACCAAGCAGCTTTACAACGCCGCTGCTGATCAGTGACAAAACTGGAACCATGGTTACCTCTAGAGAAATTGGTTCCGGAACAATCTCGATGTTAAAAATATTCTTTATCATTTATTTTTGTTGCACATACACTGACAGTAATTTTGTAATAATTGAGATTGGAGCCAATCTAAATTAAAAAAAAATCGTTATAAAGGGGCAATAAATTGCAATTTTAAATCGTTGATCATCTACTATAACCAGATTGACAAAACGGTCATTCGTGAATGCAGAACCGTGCAAACACCTACCTAATTATGAATTTCATAATTATTTTCTTTGGTTTGCTTTATTATTTTCATTACCAAATAAATCAGTGTTATTCTAAGACTGTAAGTATATATTTCTAAGCCTCATATATATATTTCTAATCTTATATCTATTAGGTACAGGTAGGCCCTATTCGAGGCGAGGCGGTGAGCCTCCTTGCCGGATTGCCGCCATGGGATCTGGAGGCGATAGTCCTAGCGCGCCTACATGAATGACGCGCGGAGGCGCTACGCCGGGGAAAAACTCCGCTGCCGCGGCAAATTCTCGCTCAGCGGACAGACTTCCGGTGGGATCTCATGGCGACATGGAGAGAGCGACTGTCGCAACCCCGTGCAGGGCACGCCACGATAGTGGCGATAAGTCCCCTCTTTGAGGAGTGGCTTGAGCAACGCCACGGCGTCCTCACGTTCCGCCTGACGCAGGTCCTCACCGGACACGGTGTGTTCGGGAGGTTCCTGCACCGAATCGGGTGGGAGGAAACGTCCGGTTGTTTCCACTGTGAAGATCGACCGGAGGACACGGTGGAGCGGACCGCGTGGGCGGAGCACAGCCGTGTCCTCGGAGCGGCGATTGGCGGTGGCAACCTCTCGCGTCCGGCCCTGGTGCAGGCCATGGTCCGGAGCGAGACAGAATGGGACGCCGTCACCTCCTTCTGCGAAGCAGTAATGCTAGAGAAGGAGGTGGCGGAACGTAAGAGGGAGAGGACCTCTCAACGTCCCGGCGCGGCGGCCGCAGGAGACGCCCCGGGCGTCGGGGTCGGCGCGGGCCTGTGGACGGTGGGCTATTGGCTAGCTCGCCGTCCGTCCGTCTCATGACGACAGGCCGTGTCGACGGCGCGTTCGTGTTCCACGCGCGCCTCAAAGAGTCAGCAAAAACGAAGGGGTCCGTAAGGACCGATGCCTGCCGGGGTTGCGGGACTGTTCGAAAGAGATACCGTGGCCCCGGAACACAAAGGGCGATGAAGGAACATGGATGCCTCCCTACTGCTCCGTCCAGAGCTGGAGGAGTCATTTGATGATTTCCCATCCGAAAAAAAAAGGCCCTATTCGAGTGATCGGGTCGCAAAGTCGTTAATGAAGAAACAGATAATTTGTGACGAAGTAGATTAAGTGATTAATTGAAACTAAAAACGTCAATAAAAACTATTTCACAGGTAAGTTGAGTAGGGTGTCTCACTGAAGTAAAATGCGACACAACTTTCAAAAATAAGTCACTGGTATTTATAATTATTCGTTATGGTTAAGAAGTAATGATGAAAAACAGTTATTTTCTCATTCTCGATCTTTTATTCAAGCTGATCTTAAATGTAGAAGTGTAAATTACTGCTACCTTTAAGGTGGGACTTACAAAAAACCGATATAAATCTCAGCTACCGATATAATTAACCGATATAATTAACAGCTATAAGCGTATGTTCTAGGTAAATGGGCAAGAAATACATAATATTATGTTGTTGAGTAAATCTACCTTTAATTTCTGTCGTAGATGACCTTCTTGGATATTGAACGTCCAGTTTTACGCTGGTTTGACAAGAGATACTGCAAAAACTTCACTATGACTATTAAGCGTTATAGCCGACAGGATCCTAGGCACTATTTAGATATGCACGTACATTCACTTATCATTGTAAACAATAGCATGCTGGTGAGTATAAATTGAAAACTAATTATTATTAAATACCTCTACAACTCCTGCACCTATTTTGCGTGCGTTACATTGCGTTTACTCGGTCTTCTCTTACGTTTACGTTTAACCAATCAGCCTGTATAATAATATGCTAATAAAGTTAAAGATTTGTTTAGTCTGAATTCGCTTATCTCTGGGACTGCCAGTCGAATTTGAAAAAATATGTTTTGCATTTTCACACCTATTTTTACCCGACTGCGGCGAAGCCCAAAAGGAGGGTTATGTGTTTGCCCTGTATGTATGTTTGTATGTATGTATGTCCGTTTCTTTGTTCCCTCGTCACTTCTCAACGGATGGAGGGATTTGGATAGAATAAATGTCGTTAGGTTCGTCTTGATGGCGCGAGTGTCACTGGCTACATTATAATCAAAAAACAAATAAATATCGTGGATTTGGGGTGCCATAATGTGGAGTTCGATTTTTTTCTTCTTCTAATACCATCGAGTGGGGTATCAAAATGAAGGATTTTAAATGGTGATTACAAAAATATATACAACTTATATGTTTGAATGTAATTTGAAATGACAAATCCATATAATTATAAAATGGTAAACTGACCAACTGACTGGGTGATATAATATCAACGCACAGCCCAAACCGCTGGGTCTACTGATTCGTAGGTTCCTTATGTGGTCTAGTAGTGCACTTACAAAGGATTTTTCAAAATTCACCCCTTAAGGGGGTTAAACGGGGCTCCAAAGTTTGTATGGGGAAACAAGATTAGTTAGACTATTTTATTCGAAACTTTACAGGAGTACTGCTATTGATAAATGAGTTGTTAACATTATTTTGTGTTTTAGGTTTTTTCAGAATTCAACCCCTAAAGGAAATGGGGCGACAAAGTCTGAATATCAACATGGTTATTGTTTGTATGGCTATTGATAAATGAGTAGAAACAGGTTTCAGGTTTTCTCAGAATTCAACCCCTAAGAGGGGGAAATGGGGTGACAAAGTCTAAAAATCAATGCACAGCCCAAACCACTGAGTCTAGAGATTTCAAATTAGGCTCATAGGTTCCTTAAGAGGTTTAGGGGTACACTAAGAAAGGTTTTTTCAAAATTCACCCCTAAGGTAATACCCCCTAAGGGGGTGAAACGGGAGTCGAAAGTTTGTATGGGGAAACAAAATTAGACTGTTTTGTTCGAAACTCCACAGGAGTACTGCTATTGATAAATGAGTTGTTAACATTATTTTGTGTTTTAGGTTTTTTCAGAATTCAACCCCTAAAGGAAATGGGGCGACAAAGTCTGAATATCAACATGGTTATTGTTTGTATGGTGTATTGGATCGGGTGTATTACAAAAACAACGTTTTTAAGATTTAATGTGGTGGACCTGAAATACTATCATCCCCTGTAACGTTGGGGTACGATGGGGTTGAAATGTCTAAAAATCAATGTGTGTCGATTTCGAGATTATCAGGGGTGCTGATTACGAATATGGCATTTATTTTGAGATCGAAAAGATGGCGGATTCGACTTCAATACAGGGTTATTGTTGATTTATTGTGATGATTGTGATAATGATGATGATTGTGATAACAATGATGATGATAGTGATAACGATGATGATGATTGTGATAACGATGATGGTGATAGTGTTTGTGATTGTGATTGTGATGGTGATGGTGATTGTGATAGTGATTGTGATAGTGATGGTGATGGTGATTGTGATGGTGATTGTGATAGTGACTGTGATAGTGATTGTGATAGTAATGGTGATAGTAATTGTGATAGAGATAGTGATAATAATGGTGATTGTGATGGTGAATGTGACAGTGATGGTGATTGTGATGGTGATGGTGATTGTGTTAGTGATGGTGATTGTGATGCTGATTGTGATAGTGATGGTGAGTGATGGTGATAGTGATGGTGACTGTGATGGTGAATGTGACAGTGATGGTGATTGTGATAGTGATGGTGATGGTGATGGTGATTGTGATGGTGATGATGATGGTGATAGTGATTGTGATTGTGATAGTGATGGTAATTGTGATAGTGATGGTGATAATGATGGTGATAGTGATGGTGGTAGTGATGACGATAGTGATGGTGATAGTGATGGTGATAGTGATGGTGATAGTGATGGTGATAGTGATGGTGATAGTGATGGTGATAGTGATGGTGATAGTGATGGTGATAGTGATGGTAATAGTGATGGTGATAGTGATGGTGATAGTGATGGTGATTCTGATAGTGATGGTGATGGTGATAGTGATGGTGATTGTGATAGTGATGGTGATGGTGATTGTGATGATTATAATTATTGTTATGATTATGAAATTTGGCACATAATTGTATAACCATAATTATAACCTGAATCATATTTATAACCGGAATTAACATGTAGAATACTATTTATCCCTTTAGTATGATCCCATGGGACAGTTACCGAAATTCACGCGGGCGAAGACGCGGGCAACAGCAAGTAGTATAATAAAAGTAAATAAAATTCAAATATTTGGCACGCTCTGCAGCTTGTACGACTAGATGGATTTTAGCTTGAGAGGTGTCGTTAGATTCGAATTTACTGTGAAAGTGACACTGGTTATATTAAAATAATAAAGAAACAAAATGGTGGATTTTTAGCGCCAAATTCAAATGTTTAGCACGCTCTGCAGCCTAGACGGCTCGATAAAGGGCTCATCATGAGGATTTTGAAATGGTTTGATATGATCTAAGTAACTAAAAAGTTTAAAATAAAAAAATAATAATTGGAAAAATTAATAAACCCGACTGTGTAAAAAATAACTAAAACTGTAAATAAAAAAACTGAAAAGAATAAAACAAGTTTAGGAGACCGGACAAATTGACTGCAACAGTCGGGACCCATTAAATAATCTGGACATTACATCCAATATGGGTCCCGACTGTTGCAGTCAATTTGTCCGGTCTCCTAAACTTGTTTTATTCTTTTCAGTTTTTTTATTTAAAGTTTTAGTTATTT
Source organism: Xestia xanthographa (assembly GCA_905147715.2). Classification (NCBI taxonomy): domain Eukaryota; kingdom Metazoa; phylum Arthropoda; class Insecta; order Lepidoptera; family Noctuidae; genus Xestia; species Xestia xanthographa. The sequence continues at coordinate 3,912,770 of LR990660.1, read as the reverse complement.
TTTACGCAGTCGGGTTTATTAATTTTTGAGGAACGTATAGAGTATTAAACATCAGGCTATAGACATATAAGACACCAAGAAAAAAAAAAGCGAAAAAACCATAAAGAGAAACGGCAAGCACACACTAGTGTTGAAATGATCTGACAGAGTAATGACAAACCCCACTAGGTGGACCGATGACCTAGTGAAGGTTGCGAGGATCCGCGGAGAATACACTTTGGGACTGCTGATTAAAGGTCAAACTCAAACTCAAAGCATTTATTTCAATTAGACCATTACGGCACTTTTGAATGTCAAAAATACAAAAAAGAAAATCAAAGCTACAGTCCCAGTCACAGGGCATAATAACTTGAGAAAGTACTGTAGTTGCCCATTCCCTAGCGTAGATCTCTATGGAGAAGACATATTGTGAGTGTGGAGTGTGGAGAGTCATATTCAGCAGTGGACATCTTCCCGCTGAAATGATGATGATGATGAATGACAAATGTCACTGGATAATGATAAAGTAATTTATGTTACAGGTGGATCTCTACTTCTACCAGTTTCTATCAAACAGATATCAGCCCAGTTTCATTCAGATACATTTTAAATTTTGCGACATGATGGAGCACGACAATTTTATGGGTGTACCAATTCAAAAAGCATTAGGAGGTGTCTGCCCTTATCCTCCGGTGAGTCTATTAGTTGAGCCTTTCGACAAGTCCCAGTAGCATGTATTAGCTGTGGAACGATAGTATTATGTCAGTGGTTGTAGCCGCTGACATAATACTATACAATATGTTAAAAAACCCTGTCCGATCGGAAAAGGTCATACTCAGTATATCATTCTGTCATAGTTCATCGGTTACTATAAATAATCTTCTGTATGCTGCAAAAGGGCAATACCTACACGTTCAAAATGTATGAAACACACAGATTTTTTTTAACCAATTAAGAATTTCAATCGCCCCGATTCAAAATGATGTACGGAGTATGCTTTTTCGGACTGGGTTTTTTTTTTACATATTGTATTTTTATGTATAACTCTGTTTCTGAGGTCGATCCTTACTAACGAATTCTAAAGATCATTGGGCATATCTGACCCACTCAGCGAAGAGTGGTGGACATTGACCAAAATGGTTTTAAATCAAAGAGAAATGAAATTTATTTATTTGCCAGATTATAGATGCTTACATAATAACATGGTAAAAAAAATGTAGTCCCACAATATTCAACTTAACAGTCGTGCAAATATTTCTAAAACATGCATGCATCATTAGTCATATATAATCACACATCATAATCATAACAGAATTTAACAGTCTTGCATAGTTAGTATTAATTCGCGACAGTACATTATAAAATACATTAAATTAGTTTACGACATTATATAACACAGTCAAGACAGTTCATCTAATTCTTAATTCGATTTATAAATAAATAATGTCAATAATTATAATTTAAAAGACTCTTCGTTAATATAAATAGGGTGACTTGTTATTAATCGTGATTGTATTCATGATAACACACAACTTTCCCAAATAAACATTTTTTCTTATAGATACTGGTTCACTTTTATCGCAATAATAGCCGTATGAAATTCGCGCGCGCACGCTTGTGACCTATCAGCTATTAGCCGCGTGACGCCGCAATGTTCTATCTCATTACTATCGTAATGCGCAACTGAGGGTAGGCAGAGCACTTGCGCGGCTTTCAAACCTGCTCCGAAAGCTGCAACGTGCGAATGCGATTAATTTCCATATTGGGATGCCCAATGACCTTTAATGACAACAACCGAACCCTCCATTATGTAGGGCTTATGTATATGAGACTAGTATGGATGATAACTAATGTTTTGTTAATTTTTCAGGCTGAATATCATTTGTATAATATGACGGTCCCATTTGTGCCGAAAGGATTTCCGTTCACTAAAGGCCGTATCTACTGCAATATGTCTCTTAATGTGAATGGTGTGACTGAAGTCATAGGGGGCGGCCACATTGATATGGAGGTGAAATCGGTTCAAATAAGGAATAACTGAAAGAACGAGGAACCACAGTCTTCGTCAGAACTTAGTTACTGTGATCATGTCTTTTTATGCTCATCTTTAGCCGTAACATACTTACAATGGCCTTCATTAGTTAGTTGAAAATTCATCTCAGATGTATCGACGTATTAACATCTTACATTATAATTTTATTTGTTTGAACTGTACTCTATGGCTTTGTTATAATTCAACTATACATAATAAGGAACTTTCTGTTTTTTTTTGTTTTATTAGATTACCCATTTAAGCAGCCATATACTTAAAACACCGCCGCCAAAAACAATGATCAAATCTATTGATTCTCTGTTATTTTTTTAGAAATTTCTATCTGCATTCATTTAAGAAAAGGAGCTCGTGGCTAAATAATAACAGCCGCTTGGATCAATCTTCAGGTTAAGCCGTGCTTGCCTAGTTTGGGTGTGGATGGGTGACCACCCATTACATAGCGAGTATCCTCCGTGCCTCGGAAAGAGCGTTAAGCCGTTGGCCCCGGCTGTCATTAGTAGATCTTTGACAGCCGTTATAGGTAGGTGGCGGGACGCAGCACAGTATCATGACTGGAACGTCTGGCTGGCATTGGCCCTTGCGGACCCCTTCCCTTTGCTGACATCTCTTTGACACCGCCTGTCCATTTTGTCTAAGATGTAGAGTTTGTGAAGTTAGACCTTGTAGAGTTAGGGCGTGTAGAGTTAGAAGCTTGGCTCTACATGAGATCTGATAACTTTTTGACAGTACAAGTCATATGGTCTCGTCTTGGCCACACTTTTCATGAAAATGTTTTTGGTGGGATTTCATTTCCTTTTGTAAGTTGCTTGTGGCAAGTTTTGTTTTCTCCTTTTTCTTTTTTTGGGGTGTATTTCTTGCACATAGGACGCGCCTGTTTTATTAGATCTCTAGCTCATCAATTTTCAGACCTCTAGCTTCAAAATTGCGGACGTCTCATACAAACTTCCATCCCCTAGTTTTAAGGGGTTGGGGGATAAAAGTTACAAGTTTTATATATTTTTTGTTTTTTGTGTACTAATAATAGCTTACTTAGCAAATTTCAGCTTTCTAGGACATTAGGAAATACCATAAGAAATTTGATGATCATCAGTCAGTGACGAAATCAAGGTTTTTTAGATAGTAATAAAATTATACTATATAAAGCTCGATTACCACTGACTGACTGACTCACTCACTGACAGAATTGTTCTCCCAGATGGTGGATGGGGAGGTGGATATATTTTGACAGATTCGTAAACAAGTAACTTCCGCGAGTATGGGAAAAGTGCCAAACCTCCCCTTTTCACCCCCCTTCCTCCCCCTCCCTATCGTATCTCGGAAACAAAGAGACTTAGAACAATTTTTTTTCCAGATTCGTATAGAGGAGGCTCAGAAAAGTAAAAACCAGTTTTCAAAATTGACCGCTTTTTCCCCCTTCTCCCCCCTTTAGGCGGATCTCGGAAGTTGAGAGACTTGGACCATTTTTTTTTTCAGATTCGTAAGAAGGGGCCTAGAGTTAGTCGAAATCATTTTTCAAAACTCCCCACTCTCCCCTTCACCCCTCCCCCCATCGTATCTCGGAAACTAGGACACGTAGCGGCTTTTTTATTTTTACTATAAATTATTATTGAGGAGCGTTTAAATTTGTACACGGAGGGTATCCTCCTCTCCCCAACCTCCCCTAAAAATAAAAGGGCTATAACTTCGTAACAGTCAGAGATAGCCATTGGGTGCTTGAGCAAATATTATAGTAGGCGTCGAAACCTGTCCGGTGGTGGTAGGTTCTGAGTGGAGCGAACCTGCGAGACCGAGTGGAGCGAAGGGGGGAGGTGGCGAGCGAAGCGAGCCGGCGACCTCCTTAGCGTAACGAAGGTTGAGTGGGTGAAGCGTAACTCAGCTTTTAACGATTCTAATGTTTTTTTTTTTTTATTGAATTAGGTTTAAGAATGTTTTAGGGGTTCTTAAGGGTTTTCATACTGATTTAGGGGTAGTTGTAACGGATTTTCCAATTATTTTAAGGATTCCTATGGATTCTCAAAATTTTATGATGGTAAGGAATACTTCTCAAGAACACGACAACACGCGAGCTGCGCGCAGCTCGCGCACCCACGCAAATACTAGTTATACTATATAAAGCTCGATTACCACTGACTGACTGACTCACTCACTCACTGACATAATTGTTCTCCCAGATGGTGGATGGGGAGGTGGGTATATTTTGACAGATTCGTAAACAAGTAACTCCCGCGAGTATGGGAAAAGTGCCAAACCTCCCCTTTTCGCCCCCCTTTCTCCCCCTCCCTATCGTATCTCAGAAACAAAGAGACCCGTATTTTTCGTTTTTTACGGATTCGTATAGAAGAGGCTCGGAGAAGTAAAAACCAGTTTTCAAAATTGACCCTTTTTTCCCCCTTCGCCCCCCTTTAGGCGGATCTCGGAAGTTGAGAGACTAGGAACTTTTTTTTTTTCAGATTCATATAAAGGGGCAACGCGATAGTCAAATTCATTTTTCGAAAAACGCCCCACTCTCCCCCACTTCACCCCCCCCCCTTTCACCCCTTTTTTTTCTACTGAAAAATGTTTTAATTCTTACCTAAAACTATTATAAATTAAAAACTTGTATACCATTTCCTCCCCTCCCCAACCTCCCCTAAAAATAAAAGGGCTATAACTTCGTAACGGTCAAAGATAGCCATTATGTGTTTGAACAAATATTATAGAAGGCGTCGAAACCTGTCTGTTGGTAGGTAGGTTCTGAGTGGAGCGAACCTGCGAGACCGAGTGGAGTGAAGGGGGGAGGTGGCGAGCGAAGCGAGCCGGCGACCTCCGCAGCGTAACGAAGGTTGAGTGGGTGAAGCGTAACTCAGCTTTTAACGATTCTAATGAATTCTCATTTTTTTATTGATTTAGTTTTTAGAATGTTTTAGGGGTTCTTAAGGGTTTTCATACTGATTTAGGGGTAGTTGTAACGGATTTTCCAATTATTTTAAGGATTTCTATGGATTCTCAAAATTTTATGATGGTAAGGAATACTTCTCAAGAACACGACAACACGCGAGCTGCGCGCAGCTCGCGCACCCACGCAAATACTAGTCTTAAGTATAAAAGCCGTGGCTATTGATAACGTATTTCGAGAATTTTGTTTACCTGGTATAATCCAAACCCAAGTTATAAGGGTTAAACAAAACGACGAAGCGCTTGAGAAAAGGTAGGTGTTGCCCTTGCGCTTCGCTTGGCTCGTCTTGGCGGGGGCACTACCTTGCCGATCTACTATCTTATTTATTACCAAAATGTATATTACAAAAAGCTGACCATTACCCCTTGGCCACGAGCTCTACGCTCAAGGTGACGCCGAATGTCAAAAAACAAAAGAAAGAAATGGCTAACAGCATGCCACGGGTCTCCACAACGCGACTCACGCCAAGGATTTAACTGACACGCGCGGGTTTCTGGACGCGTGTTGCCGAATCGCATCACCTGAAGTCGTACAAGAGACGCTAAAAACAATGGCCGGTCTTTTACTACGTGTAATAAAATATTATAATGATTAGCTCTGTTTTTTACTTTTATTGAAAAAATAAGGCAAATGTCTCATTTTTATCAAAGGGTTTGAGTTTAATAAGTCCTAAATGGCCCACACAATCTACACAATATTTGAATAAAATGCTATCACTCTAACAATAGTACCCAGTTATATTAGGATGAGCTCTTACGGTGTAATTGCGTTACACGTACCATGACAATGCCATTAATTTTGATTATTTAATTTTCAACATCATTCATTGCTTCATTAACGTTGTTGGGCAGACTATATTTTCAGGATAATCATGTTATCATTATATTTATTTCTCTAAATTGGTTGTAAAAGCACCTATGCATGTCATAATAAATTATGTTTTAAAACTAGATTAGTTTGGCGTGACCTGTCCCACTACTTCCAAAAGAAAGTACATCTCCAGTCATAATCTTGGCCAGATCACATCATCATCACGGCTTATAGCCTTTTCCCAACTTCTAGGGTTGACTTCCGAACCAGATGTAGCTGAATACCAGTATTTTACATGGAGCGACTGCCTATGTGACCTCCACAACCCAATTAGTACTGGGTAATACGTTACGATTCCCCTTGGTTGTCTGACTGTTCGGGCCACTGACTACCTGTAACAACTGTCAAAGATCTACAAATGGTAGCCGAGAACAACTGCTTAACGTGCTTTCCGAGGCACGGAGGAAACTCGGTATGTAATGGGAGGTCATCTTCACAGACCAACTTAGGCTTAACCTAAAGATCGCTTCTGTTACTTTTTTTTGTTTTTTTTTTGCTCCTCTCTGTTTCCTGTTCCACTACTTTCAAAAGAAAGTGCACCTTTAGACATCATCATCATCATCACTTCAGCCGAAAGACCAAGTGTCGCCACATGACCGGTCTCGTGCGACCTCCAGACATAATCTTGGCCAGATCACATGCGGACCATTAAAATTTGTGTCTGAGATGGTCTTTTGAGGAAAAATCCACACAGATTTTAATGGACCTGGCCAGTCAATGCACATATTTGTCAGTACCTAAGGGTGGACACACATCTGACAGAGGATGCGCTGCGAGTCGGTCGCGTAACGCCGTATAGTGAAATAGGTAGTAAAACATCCAACCTTCCTTACACATAACTAATCCGCCAGTCTGTGTTATTCACTGCCGGCTCATTATAATCTGGATTTATACTTCGGCTTCGTCCTTGGTATTAGCAAAAATATAAACACTTGTAGTAACGCACAGAGATCGCCAAATCGCACTATATTGAGGGTATGTTCCTGTTTACACTCAACTTTCCAGTAAAATTCTTTTTTTTTTTTTTGACGGTATTCTCACTTTACTCGGATGCTGTGACCGAGCCCAGCCTTCATTCGCGATTCAGTGCTCCGCCAGTTCGCACGGATAACATTATTTATTTCAGTTTCGTTTTTTTAAAAGTTTTAAAAAGTGTTTGAAAAATTCCGAAACGAAGAAATGACGATCATCAGTATGATGATTTGTGTAACAACCTGAGGAAGATCGAGAAGGAGATTCAACGAGACAAAAAATGTCGTCGCCGCCGAGTTCGTGTTTTGTCAAGTTCGTCTTCATCGTCGCAGGACTCTTGTGCCAGACAGTCGGAACCTAGAGGTTAGTACCCACAAGTTTAAATATTATAAAAGTGAAAATAAGTAGATATTGCGTTGGTATCGCGGGCAGCTTAGGGGGCTGTCTCGTACCACAAAAAAAATGTGTCGCGGGTAGCTTTTAGGGCTACCTCTTCACTGTCAAGGCTCACTTCGTGGGCAAGCAATATCATGTCATGGCGTTGCGGATAGCTTAAGGGGCTATCTCTTCGTTACCCCACCTACGTTGCCTACCCACTTATACTATAAATGCGACTTGTGTTGCGGATAGCTTCCGGGGCTATTTCTTCACTGTTGTAGATAAATACTAAAAAGTTTAAAGACATACAACTCGTGCTGAGGATAGCTTATGGGGCTGTCTCTTCACAAATTTGTAATGTTGAAGGATTAAGAAGATAAATAATTATCTCCTTTTGAAATACGGTCTGTAACGTTATTAAACGTTATTTTCAGACAGCGCCTCACCGAGTCCTACCCAAGTCGAGGACCTGCCGCAAGACATGGTTCCACAATGCGCGTCAGGTCAGAGGGATGGTGATCCACAAGATGTTGTACTCTCCACGCTGGCCAATGAACCGGATTCTAATCCTGCTCCAGAAATTTTAGAGGACGCCACGCCACCTGAATTAGATGCAGAAATACTTCAAATCCTTGGCGTAGATCCGACTAAGCCCAGTGTTTTTGGAAAACAAATACAGAACGATGTGGCGGTTCGATTTGAACACATTGCCACTACAGGCCTAACAAAAGAAGACCGTAAGGAGCTTACAGATAAATATCTGGTACCCGAAAATTGTAAACTCGTTGGAGCTCCAGCTCTTAACCCAGAGATTAAGGCTGCTTTGTCAGAAATGGTGGTAAAACGCGACAAGGTAATCGAAACAAAGCAGTCAATAATGGCTGCTGCCATTTCCAGCCTTGGGCAGGCGATCACTATTCTGCTTTCGTCTAACGAGAAAAATACCGATCTCTTACGGCTGCTTATGGACACAGGGCGCACCCTTAGTGATTGTCAACACAACGATACAGCGACTAGACGTAACTTCGTCTTGTACGCAGTAAAGAAGGATATGAAGGAGTCTCTTCAAAACGCTAAGGTGGATAACTTCCTATTTGGAGAGCAATTATCGGATACCTTAAAAGCCGCTAAAGCCATAAGCAAGTCAGGCGCAGACTTAAAAGCCCCGCCACCACCTAAACCTACCACATTTGCACGGAACACGCCGGCAAAAAACTGGAAGGGCTACAATCCGGCTCGCAAGAATGCTGCGACGAAGAAGGATACGACAACATCCACTCCAACGACATCATCGATGACGACGAGGAGTTTGCGCCCCAACTCTTACAGACAGTCGCAGAATCAGCGGCCCGCAAACAAGCGCCGCTATTAGGATCTGCAGCAGACGCGCACACCGCTTCAACATCATCGGTAAATTATTCTGGTAGACTAGAACTATTCTACGACCAATGGTGTCTGATCACACATGATCCACTGGTCCTCTCATATATTAAAGGCTATGAGATTCCATTTTCAAGGCCTGTTTTCCAAAGAGAAATCCCTCTTTCTAGACCATGTTCCAGTGAAGAGGAGTCTCATTATAAGACAGCTATAAATGAACTTTTATTAATTTGTGCCATTTCTAAATGTCATCCTTGTGAAGGGCAGTTCGTATCTAAAACTTTTTTAGTGCCAAAACTGAACAGTAAAATGAGGTTTTTTCTTAACCTGAAAAGTTTAAATAAGTTCATTGATACCAAACATTTCAAAATTGAAAATTTGCGTGCTGCACTTAAGTTGATTTCCAAAGATTACTTCATGGCAAAACTAGACCTGAAAGATGCATATTTTTTTGTTAAAATTCATGCTGATAGTAGAAAATATCTACGTTTTATATGGAATGATCAACTTTTTCAGTTTAATTGTTTACCTTTTGGTCTTAGTACTTCACCATTTGTTTTTACAAAGATTTTAAAACCAGTAGCCAAACTTCTCCGCTCTGCAGGCTACCTGTCGACCGTGTACTTGGACGATTGGTTTCTAACCGCATCAACTTACGAAAAATGCTTAGAAAATGTTTCACAGACTAGGATGTTACTAACATCTCTAGGCTTTGTCATAAATGATATTAAAAGTAGCCCAATACCAAGCAAGTGTTGCTTGTTTCTTGGTTATAACATTGACTCAAAAAAATTTCATGTCAATTTACCTGCCGAAAAAGTAGATCATATCAAAAAACAAGTAGCTAAGTTTTTTTCCTTGAAAAGATGCAAAATAAGAGAATTTGCAAGTTTTGTTGGTTTACTGGTTTCTGCATGTCCAGCCATTGAATATGGATGGCTTTATACAAAATTATTTGAACGAATTAAGTATCTTAACTTGCAACAGGATGATAACTATGATAAATTTATGAACATTCCAAAGTCAATACTACCAGACCTTAGCTGGTGGAAACAAGCCGTACCGAATTCTGTTAACAAGATAAAACTTGACAGCTACGACTTAGAAATTTTTTCAGATGCCTCAAACACGGGTTGGGGGGTAGCCTGTGGAGAACAGAGAGCTAGCGGTCTGTGGAACGACCAGGAACGTGCCATGCACATCAATTATTTAGAAATTTTAGCAGCTTATTTTGGTTTAAAAATATTCTCTAAAGACTTGTCTAACCGTCAAATTCTATTGAGAATCGATAACACGACCGCTATCTCATATGTAAACCGCATGGGAGGTATCCAGTACCCACACCTTACGGAGGTTACAAAAGCATTGTGGCAATGGTGTGAGAAGCGTCACTTGTATGTTTATGCTTCATATATTCGGTCTGTGGATAACACAGAAGCTGACGCAGAATCCAGACGAATTCACCCAGACATTGAATGGGAGCTGTCTAGTGATGCTTTTGCAAAAAAATTAGGAAAATTCGGCTCCCCTAAGATTGATCTCTTTGCAAGTAGAATAAACAAGAAGTGTGATATCTACATTTTTTGGCACCGTGACCCACGGCTCACGCTGTTAATGCCTTTACCATAAACTGGAATCAGTTCTACTTTTATGCTTTTCCCCCGTTTTCAATAATTCTTAAGGTATTACGAAAAATAATAACGGATAAAGCGAAGGGTATCGTAGTTGTACCACTGTGGCCTACTCAGCCGTGGTATCCTATATTTAGAAGTTTAATCTCATCGCAGACCCTAACTTTTAGACCTAACAGAAACCTTATTAATACCACTCATTTCAGCAATCGCACGATGCACACCCAGATTACCCTGGTTGCCGCAGTGTTATCAGGTCAGCGTTCCTGAGAAAGAAAACTCCTGCATCAGCGATAGATTTAATGGTTGCGTCTCTCTCATCAAATTCTATAAAACAATACAATGTTTATTTAAAAAAATGGTACATCTATTGCTATCAAAATAATGTTGATTTATATGATGCATCAATTTCTGATGTCATAAGTTTTGTGACGTATTTGTACAACACAGGAGCTCAATACGGAACTCTCAATACTTGTCGCTCTGCTCTTGCTCTGATCATAGGAGATCATGTTGGATCGGATCAAAACATAAAACGTTTTTTCAAAGGCATATTTAGGTCACGTCCTCCTGTGCCTAAGTATGATACAACGTGGGACCCATCCATAGTATTAACATTTTTAGAAAAATGCTTTCCACATGATAGCTTAACGCTTGAAGTTTTATCAAAAAAACTTGTTACTCTGCTGGCTTTAATAACCGCTCACAGGGTGCAAACATTTTCAAAAATTAATATAGACAACATAACGATTTCAACATCTAGTATTTCTATTAAAATAACAGAATTAATCAAAACCTCACGTGTCGGTTGCCCACAGCCCGTTTTAGTATTACCTTTTTTCGATGAAAAACCGGAAACCTGGAAAAACGTTGCAATACTATTTAAGTCGAACAGAACCCTTGCGTGGGAACATTAGAAATCTGTTCATAGGACTCAAAAGACCGCATCGTGGCGTATCCAGCCAAACATTGAGTCGCTGGATCCGCAGCACGCTGTGCGATAGTGGCGTGCCAGCGGCGGCGTTCTCGGCGCACAGCACGCGACACGCCGCTACCTCACTAGCACACCGCCTTGGTGTTAATCTTGACGTTATCAGAAAGACTGCTGGCTGGAGTGCCGGTTCTGATACGTTCTTTAAGTTCCATAATAGACCCTTGCATACTGTTGAATCTAGCAACAGATCGTTTGCCTGTACAATAATTAACAATTATAATAAGGAAGTTTAAAAATTTGATTATGTTTACTGTGTGTTTCTAAATAAAAGTCTGATTAAAATAAAAAATGGATTTTTATATTTTTAACCACAGCTTTATTAATAAATATTTCACAATAGGTACCGAACAAATCTCTAAAGGTCTACAAGTGTTTATATTTTTGCTAATACCGAGGACGAAGCCAAAGTATAATTAGTGATTAAACGAACTTACCTATAAGTGAAGTTCTATCATAATTATACGAAGGCTTCGTCCGAAGGTATTAGCAACCCACCCGCTCATTTGTATGAGTATGCTCAGTAAATCTTAGCCTCCCACCCTCTACGTGTATTACATTCAACTCTGAACTAAATGAAGGCTGGGCTCGGTCACAGCAACCGAGTAAAGTGAGAATACCGTCAAAAAAAAAAAAAAGAATTCTTCTGGAAAGTTGAGTGTAAACAGGAACATACCCTCAATATAGTGCGATTTGGCGATCTCTGTGCGTTACTACAAGTGTTTATATTTTTGCTAATACCTTCGGACGAAGCCTTCGTATAATTAAGATAGAACTTCACTTATAGGTAAGTTCGTTTAATCACTAAATATTAAAAGTTCGAGTGAATCGGTTTCTTCTAGAAAAGTGGGCTCCACCCTAGGCCACATCATCGCTTCACGTCAAGCGTGTTGTGGCCAAACGCAAGCCTATTAAGTATAAGAAAAAAAATAACTAATGCTGCGTTAGTACGTCGATCGCTCTCATGACGATACGCCCGATATATCTTTCATTAGATGGGCGTCCACCCTATTGTGTAGCTGGCAAGTTTCAAAATTGTTCGGATTGTGATTGATAGTGTGTTTAATACTAGAGGTGATGGGCACACGCACAACCGGTGTGATCTATTTAAAACTAAACCATTTTATAATTATGATAACAAATAAATTACATTTTGTTATTGAATCTGAAGTACTTATTTCCTCCCAATTTTAACGCCAGTAAATGAGCGTGACAAAATACTGATGGATGTAATGAGGTCAGGCTTTGTTAGTATCCATAACGTGTTTGGATCGGCGAAATTCTCAGGCGGGCAGTAAAATGTAGATATTATACTTCCGCTTAGCAAAACTCGAACTGTGATGAACCGACAACGATGGTAAATGCAAAACTCAGTTTGTCGAGCAAGACCCGAATGAAATTGTATGTGTAGTAATTGCGTAAGTACGATCTGCCGATCGATTGAATGATTTGAACTTTGATAATCATTCGTGTTGGTACAGTGTACTTATCAATATCATAATTACACTGGATCTGTGTATAATACACACAAAGCTACTAACACTTATACTAATAGCAATACTAGATTTAGTTTATACGAGTAATTATATACGAACAATAATAGACTTAGGAATATCCAATAAAATACAATATAATGTACATACATCAACATTTACATTTCATCCTCCTTATAGTTTAACCATAACCATTCATTTTAAATAAAAATAACAAAGAAATACATTAAAAAGTTTAAAAAAATACACTCATGTAGGAAGTCACAGAGCTGTAATTTCTGTCAAAACAATTGGTCAAGTAGGAAAGGCTCCAAATTCAAATTTAACACTAGACTATTTATCGAGAATGGAATGTAAATGTTGATGTACGTACTCGGTTAGACTGTAACCTATACCATCTATAAAGTGGCTACAATAGGGTTCGCCCGTAGCCTCGTAGCTTCATAGCAGCGTAGCTCGTAGCAAGCGTAGCTCGTAGCAAGCGTAGTTCGTAGCAAGCGTAGCTCATAGCAAGCGTTGCTCGTAGCAAGCATAGTTCGTAGCAAGCGTAGCTCGTAAGCACTGTCGACTTCACTTGCCTCGCCAACACAAACAATGCTCGCTCCCTATTACATGAGATTTAAACAATAAACATTATTGGTGAAAATGTGGGTGTATTATTATCTTATTATTAATATTATTACTTATTATATATATTATTATTTTAGGTACAAGGATTACAGGCATGACGTTATGTTGGCGCGTTTACGCCTTGTGGTCAATTACAGGAGCAAAGAATAGAGTAAAAGAAATAAAAATACGTGGATTGATTGATCTGGTGTGGATACAAGTGGTTTGCAAAGCATTGTTTATCGTAATAAAATTTAGAAGTGAAGCGACGGTCGGCGCGCGCCCTTCAGCGTCTGCCGACGCCCGATGCTGCTGCCGCAGCCCGCACGCCCCCTCAGCCACCGCGCGCCTCCAACCGGTCGTAGGCATGCCATGCATAGACACGTTAGTATGAATTGGGCGTTAGGTTGATTCTGTGACTTAATTCCTGTTATTTAGTCACAGAAATGCATCCATTACATCAATCAACTCAACCTATTGCAGTCCACCGCTGAACACAGGCCTCCAAAGCTGTGTCACAACACCATGTTCTCCATCCACCATACCAGCCCAGCATCCAGCTACCTTTTCGAAGTCTTTGATATATTTAACTGGTGCAAGTCCCACAAAAGTAATACATAGCAATTATAACATAACATAAAAAAAATATTACGCACTATACACTACACTACACACTATACCCACTACACACTGTATTATTACACTATACCACTAAAGCCGAGGACATCGTGGAGTACGTGTGCCAAAGGACCAAGTACAGGCCGAGAGTGCAGTTGCTTGAATCGCGCCGCAACGTCAACTTCAAGGCGTTCGTGGTGCGAGTACCTACATGCTACCTGCACCTCGTCAAGGCAGAGAACTTTTGGCCGCAAGGTGTAATGTTCCGTCGCTTCCGTGGACAAGTGCCACACGATCGCACAAAGACAGTGCTCGAGTGAAGTGTGTTTTACTAACGTAGTTTAAAGTTTATACTAGTGTATGTACACACTTTGTGCTATTATGATATATATGTTAGTCTGTAAGGTTTTTATCTATGGGCCAAAGTAGCCTGAAAATAAAGGATTTATTATTATTTATAAAAAAATATTAAATAATATACTTTTAGGAACAACCTGTATCATTCAAAACTTCCTCCACTACATCTGTTTTTTATGAACGGACGGTCGGATTGGTCACCGAGGTTTGATCGTTGGTATATATTCTTAGCTCACTGTTGGTACAATTCTAAATTATGTAGTCGATGATCTTGGTGCACGGTAAAAATCTAATGAGTTTATGTTGGCACCAACTTAAATGTACGATTCCCACTCCAGGATTGGACTGCCACACGATGTTTACCTTCACCATTTTGAGAGCAATGTTTCAACTGAAAAGTCGAGACCGTTACCGTTACTGCTCTACTTTAACTATACTCGCCATCTCATCATCATCTGTCTAGTCTTTTCCCAACCTTGTTGGGGTCGGCTTCCAGTCTTACCGGATTCAGCTGAATGCCAATATTATGCATAGAGCGACTGCCTATCTGAACTCCATAACACAGTTACTACTGGGTAATACGATACCCCTTGGAAAGACTGGTAGTCAAACTTTCGAGGCACTGACTACCCATCCGTGGACCAACCTAGGCAAGCATGACTTAACCTAAAGATGAGCGGCTGTTACTATTTGGCTACGAGCTCCTCTTGAACTATACTCGTCATCTATTTACAAAATTGAAAATAAAACAAACTTAGTCGTTATTCCTTTAATTTTTCTATAGGCAGAGATTTTAGGCGCCCATCAACATAAGACGTAGATAGATACATCGATTTATTTTAAAAAAAGGTTTTTGTGCGAGACACCATGCAAAAATTGTGTTGGTTTTTCTGGCAAATACACAGTGTATATCTTCAGTTAGATCGTATTATCTGCAGTTTTAAATAAGATATTGAAGATCGAATCCCTATCACAAAATGAACTGGACGCACCTATCATCATTACAGCAGCGAAAGACGTCCACTGCTAGACATAGGCCTCCCGTGCGACTCGCATCTAGCGGAGGCACCTACCTTTAGTTGTAATATATTTACCCGAATGGCGCAGTGGTAGTGAGGCTGCCTTACGTTCTTAGGGTCCCGGATTCGAATCCCGGTTGGAGCAAATGTTTGTGTGATGACCTTGGACATTTGTTTCCAAGTCATGGATGTTTATTTGTATAATAAGTATGTATTTACAAACAAAACTTATCTATGTAGAATATCAACTATCTGGTGTCCACGACACAAGCCTCGTTGCTTAGTGTGGCACTAGATGGCGCTGTGTGTTAATGTCCAGCGATATTTATTTATTTATTTATAATTATTACTTACAGGGTGTAAACGGACTCTTCACAAGGCCGTCAACCAAGCATTCTGTACATCAAACTTAGTAACTCTACGCAAAAAATATTGCTGGAAAGGATTTTTTTTTGGGTGAAAAATAACGTTTTACGGTAGGATGGATGTAACGACTCCAAACATTGTGCTGATGGATGGATTGAAGAGTACGGGGGTCGTGGAGGTGTTTTAAGTAAATATTTTACAAAAAAAACTTGTGAGAAAGTCGTAACTTTGACCCCCAATATCTCCGTAACTAGAAGGTTCCCAGGTATGGCCGAGAAAAAAAAAAATCACAATGACGGGGAAAACAAGTGCCTTTCGGCTTCGTTAAGGGTTTATTTTTACCGGTTAATATCCCAAATAAATAATAATAATACATCAATGCAGGTATTGTTACCATGCAAACGATAGTTTTAGTTATTAATTAATTTTTCCTTATTTGAACCGATTTTACCTCCGTATCAATGTGGCCGCCTCCTATGCGTTCAGTCATACCATTTACATTATATGACACATTGCAGTAGATACGGCCTTTATTATACGGAAAATCTTTCGGCACATATGCGATCGACATATTCGACAAATGATATTCACCCTGAAAAAATAACAAAACACATATTAGTCTCATTTCTTACTTATACCCATATTACTCTCATATCTTTAGAGGTTTAGTTAGGATCGATCGATTGACTGCATTTTTCCATCAACATTTTTTTAGTAGCTGCTTCGGAGTCTGGGAATATACCCAGTTGATGGAAATAGGCTCGCCTCCTTTTCCATGGAAGATAACTGGTCAAATGTGTGTGTACTATTAAGCATACCTCTGCCTAACCTTTCAAGGATTACAGGCGTTTTATTATGTATGTAGTAAGGATCAAACTTACAGAGTTCTACAACTAATCATAAGTTTTAAGTTAGTCGTTACTTTGCGGAATTCCATGACATTAAATATTATGCAAAATATTTAGTTTTAATTCCGCAAAAAAAGATCCTAGCCTTTGTGAATCATGTGAATGATTGTGGGTAGAGTAGAGCGTCACGTCGTAACGGTAATTACCGGATGACTTTTTTATTACTTTCCAAAAAAAATGGGTATATTAGGTGAACGGAGTAGAAGCTTATGGCATACATGCCTAGTTTTTTTTTTCTTTTTTCCACAGCTTAGAAAAAAATTGATCCATCATCAAAAAACGCTACAACGGTCAAGTAAACTTTTCATAATAGAATAAAGAAAGAGAAATTTAGAAAAAAATATTGATTTTTTAATTTTTTTTTTTCAATTTTTTTTCGCATAAAGAAATATAAAAGTTTGGCATTTGCTTCTACTCCGTTCACCTATTATACTCATTTTTTTGGAAAGTGATAAAAAAGTCATCCTGTATAAGGAGACGCGTGCCGTACAACTGACTCCAAAAATATATGGACGCAAACCGCCATCATTCCATCTGAGGACTATCCCGACGTCCCGGTCCTTGCCCTCCCCGACCCTTGCTCGATCCAACCCGCGATACTGAGCCTGTAGCTTTAAATCAGCCCCTAATTAATGATATCAATCAGATTCAGCCTGTCCCTTTGTTGTCCTGCCCCAACGTGTAACGTTACATTTTCCTGGATAGGATCCAGAAAACTGTAAGGTCACACTGAGCACTCACCTACCTAACTTTCAGTCTGGAGGGGAGCACTGCTAAAAGAAATAGTCTAGGGGACGAGTTATAAGAATTTATTATTAAAGATCCTAACTTATGGCTGGAGCTACTTAACCACTTATACCAGTGAAGCCGGCGGATAGAACTAAAGATGAGCGCAGGATGGAATGAATAGCTAAAGAACATCCGTCTTCAGACCGTGGAGGAGGGCCGAGGAACATCAATCCTCAGGCCGTAGAGGAGGGCCGAGGGACATCCATCTTCAGACCGTGGAGAAGGGCCGAGGAACATCAATCCTCAAGCCGCAGAGGAGGGCCGAGGAACATCAATCCTCAAGCCGCAGGAGGGCCGAGGAACATCAATCCTCAAGCCGCAGAGGAGGGCCGAGGAACATCAATCCTCAAGCCGCAGAAGAGGACCGAGGAACATCAATCCTCAAGCCGCAGAGGAGGGCCGAGGGACAACAATTTCATATCAGGCTCGTGCAGCTCAAGCATCAGGTAACAAGGTGTTCAAGGTGAGAGTGCGGCACGGAGAGAGGCCGACTTAAAAACCTTAAGGAGAGGGTACTGCCCCCTAAGTATACTTTTATAAAGCTTTTCAGACGTTTAGCTGCTCTGAGCTCCCAACGTAGACTGCCAATTCCACCACCAGGCTCCTGTCAACTCCAGATGATTGACATTTTATAATTTGGAAGAATTTAGAACACAATAAAAAGAAAAGATAATGAGGTCGATGTGATTTACCTATACGACCTACAACTAGCTCCAGCAATAAATTAAAAATAAAACTAAGCATGTCACTAACTGACATTTCAAAAGTAAACAAAGATTCAAGTGATAAAAAAAAACAGAAAAACTAAATAACATGAATTACAAGGTAAAAGGCCAAAGCCGTTGCTAAGCCTCCAAGAAATGACCATGAAGCTACCTAGGGAGGACGAATGCTTAAATTTTCAGGTTAATAATATCTAAAACATTACAAACGAACGCCCTAAACCGAGGCTCGTACCCCACCGGGGGCCGGAGGCCGGGGGCTGGAGGCCTTACATTCAAGGCACCTACAGGATAGTCCGGTTAAGTAGACGACAGCCACCTGGGTTGACCTGTGACATGCCATTTACAAAAAGCAACTTGCTTATAATATTAAACGTACCGGGGGATACGGACAGAGACGGCCCGCGAATGCGTTTCGCATTGCTAGGCCGATCATTGGGTCATGCTCCAACATGTCGCAAAATTTAAAATGCAACTCAAGAAAGCTGGGCTGGTATCTGTTTGATACAAACTTGTAGAAATAGATATCCACCTGCAACATAAACAACATTATGCATACATTATTACACTATTTATTATAACATTATTATTTGTTACAACATTATTACTATGTCAGATTGTAGAGGACTAGAGGTGCTCCACAGTCTCAGCAGCCGTTTCTCTAAATATACGGTAAATTTAAGAAAAATGTTAACTACATTCAGTCAAAAAAGTATCGGGAATGGATGATTTGTTTATGGTTCCAAATTCTATTTTTTGTAGTTGTTAGATTTGCACAACTGTTTTCCATTTTGGGCGCGGAGATTTATTTATTTATTTATTTTATTTATAAAAAATTTATGCACAAGCAAAAAAAACTGTACAAAGGCGGACTTAATGCCTTGGGCATTTTCTACCAGTCTACCTTAGGGTGATGCAGAGATAATACAAAGTAGGTGCAATAACAGAAAAAAAGACTAGAAAATATATATAGCTAAAACTTATAAGAATTAATACATATATACATACATGTGGGAAATGGAACGCAAGTGGAAGTAAGGGAAATGGAACGTAAGTGAAAGTAAGGGAGAGAGTGCTATGTGTGAGGGAGAGAGCGATAGATGAGGGAAGAGAGAAGGGGTTGGTAGGACGCCATATTGAATGACAGGACTTAGAAGAAAAAGACGTTGTGAACTGTGCGAAGAGAAATAAAAATATCAAAATTCAAGACTGCATTATTTTATTGCCTGGAAGAACCCTGTATCCCACATACATATAACAAAATATATAAAGTTAAGAGAGATAAACAAGAAAAACTATAACAACTTAGTTTTGAGACAAATCTGCCAACTTCTTGTGAATATAATCTCGAGTAGATTGAGTTACATCTGTTATTTAGATTAAATACAGTGCTGTTTTTAGTTAAATCATATCTAGTGTGTATTGCAAATTTCATATACACAAAAACATCGAACAATGAGTTTGTCTTACATTTTGCAGCGCCAATGGAATTTCGTGTTCGGAGTCACTGAAGTGTTACAGAAGACTTAAGGAATCGATTTCATCAAAAACACTTGCTTATGAGTGGTACAAAGCGTTCAAAATCGGTCGAGATATGAGGGAAGATTTGCCTAGCTCTGGTAGGCCATTAACGTCTGCAACTGAAGACAAATCTTCATTCGAGTTTGAGAGTGGTAGCTGTCGAACTTTCTGTGTCTCACGAGTCGATCCATACCATTTTAAATAATCACTTGGACCGTATAAAACATGTTGTCGGCTAGTCCCAAAAGACTTTAATTTTCTCCAAAAACTCAATCGCATAAGAGTCGCTGAGGACATGCTAGAACGGGTCAATTCCGACCCACCCCCAACCCCATTCATGAAACTGATGACGAGACGAGTTTGAAATGCAAAATAGTCTACAAGCTTCAGAGTGGCGCCTTTCAACTGAACTGGAACCGAAAAAACCACGCCAAAGTCAAAGTCATGTTGACTGTTTTCTTTGACTTTCGCGGTGTTGTGCCCTCGGAATTCTTGCCATAAGGTCAAACGGTAATTAAGAATGTTATTTGAGTATTATACGGCGTTTGAGAGCCAAATAAGAAGAAAAAGGGCAGATTTTTGGAAAGAAAATTCTTGGATTTTGCACCACGACAGTGCGCCTTCGCGCAAGACCATCATTGTGAACGAATTTTTGACCAAACACTCAAATATACCTTCGAGCAACCACCTTTTTTACCAGATATGGCTCCAGCCGACATCTTTCTTTTCCTAAACTCGAAGTACCACTTTTTGGCACCCGTTTTTATTCGGTAGAATTTCGGAAGATTCGGTAGACATAATGGAGAATTTGTGGCAAGAACTGAACTCAATTCCGGAAAAACGTTTATAAAATGCTGATGATTAACTAACATTTTGTGTATTGTTGATCTTTTTCCGGTACTTTCTTGACAGAGTAGTATTTTTTCTCATAATTTTAAATTAAAGTTCTTGATTGATAAGTAACACTCGCAGCGCAATCGATTTTCACAACATTATGTTCTATATATATTTATGATCTATTTGATTCCATACAAAATCAATTTATGCAACACGGAATGCATAGGAAAGAATGCTATACAATTGTTTTTGATAATGATGAACATGAAAGAGAAAAAAACGAGAAAACGTTGTGACGGAAGAATGAATTTATTGCGGTCGTAAATAATTATATTCTAAAACTTACCAGTAGGTTATTGCTTATAGTGGCAAGTGTATGTAAGTGTATATCCACATAGTGCCTAGGATCACGGCGGCTAACACGCTTGCTTATCACAGTAAAGTTTTTGCAGTATCTCTTGTCAAACCATTCTACCACTGGCCGCTCAGTATTGAAGAAGGTTATCTACGACAGGAATTAAAAGTAAAGTTACTCATTAAAATAATGTATTTCCAACCATGTCGACCATACACTTGTAGCTATTAGTCAGCTACGATCTAGCACCTTAAAGCTAGCAGTAATTAACAGTTTGAGATCAGCTTACATTAAACGTTTACTATTAGTATCTTGAGAAATATAAGAACTATTCTTCGTTATCACTTCCATTTATGATATTCTATTTATGAACAAAATTTAATTTTTTTTTTTTTTATTTTAGAACTAAAAGGGTAAAGGCAATGATATTCTATTAAACATATATGTTGTGAGCGCGCAATCGTGAAGACTCGAAAACGAGCCAATTGGCCTGTTTTTCCTTTATTCTGCGTCACTGCGTGTATGTGAGCTGGCTTACCCCCGCGGCACACTTTTTCCGTTGGTTTTCTAGGTGTATAACATATCTGTTTAGTGGAATATCATTGGGTTAAGGTCAACAATCTTTGGTGAGAACCACGTTGGAGTTAGCTTAGATGTCTGTGGCCAAAATAAAATACTACGTAGAAAAAATAAATGAAAAAGAACCACGAGTGTGAAATGTACACCACATTCTGAACCTAAGAGTAGTGCAATAAGAGCCAGTTTTAATCATAATCATAATCATTTATTGATTTGCGAATATGGGTACAAAATAAAGGGTCTTAAATAAACAATAGTGTCCATTAGCTATATCGAGAGCCGTTTTCGAGGAAGTGTATTGAAAAAATATTATAAATATGTACTTACAGTCTTAGAATAACACTGACTAATTTTGTAATGAAAATAAAAAAGCAAACCAAAAAAAATAATTTTCATATTCATTATTTAGGTAGGTGCTTGCACGGCTCTGCATTTACGAATGACCGTTAATAGTCAGTCTGATTATATTAGATGATCAACGATCAACCATTGCAACTATAATGTACTTTTTAAGTTAATTTTTATAATTGAGATAAGTTACTTGTTCAATTATTAAAAACTAGCTTCTGCCCGAAACTTCGTACGCGGATCCTGTTGCTTATGCCAGCGACAACGGGGTCGTCCAAATCGAAGACCTGAAACGTCTGATGTCGAATTTTAAGAGCCCGGGGACGGGAATACAACGGGATGGGCGAGACGATTCGAGACGTTCCAGATCTTTCATTTTTGTAAGTCAACAGGAAATGCCTATGGGACCAAACAATACTTGCTAAGACGTCATTCCTATGTGTTATAGTGTAGCTGGGCTCTCGGAGTTCCACAACAGGTGTTCCAGATCTTCGATTTTTATAAGTCAACAGCGAGTGCTCATCAGATTGAACAACTTTTGCTAAAACTTCATTCCTATAGGTATATATGTTATAGTGTAGCTGGGCTCTTAAAGTTCCACATCCACCTGATGTGGAACTTTAAGAGCCAGATCTTCAACAGAAAATGCTCATCACGTGGAACAATTTTTGCTATGGTACCATTTTTGTATCTCTTATAAATCAGCTGGTCTGTTGCGGTTCTGCATCAGGTGTTTGTTTCCAAGATAAAAGTCAACAGGAAATGCCCATCAGACCGAACAACTTTTGCTAAGACGTCATTCCTATGTGTTATGGCATAGCTGGGCTCTTGGAGTTCCACAACAGGTGTTCCAGATTTTCGATTTTTAAAAGTCAACAGAGAGTGCTCATCAGATTGAACAACTTTTGCTAAAACGTCATTCCTATATAATTATATGTTATAGTGTAGCTGGGCTCTTGGAGTTCCACATCAGGTGTTCCAGATCTTCAAATTTATTCTCTCAGCAGAAAATGCCCATCACGTGGAACAATATTTGCTATGGTACCATTTTTTTATCTCTTATAGTTTAGCTGGTCTGTTGCGGTTCTGCATCAGGTGTTTATGTTTTTTCCAAGATAAAACTCAACAGTAAATGCTCATCAGACCGAACAACTGTTGCTAAGACGTCGTTCCTATGTGTTATGGCATAGCTGGGCTCTTGCAGTTCCACAACAGGTGTTCCAGATCTTCAATTTTTATAAGTCAACAGAGAGTGCTCATCAGATTAAACAACTTTTGCTAAAACGTCATTCCTATATATATGTTAGTGTAGCTGGGCTCTTGGAGTTCCACATCAGGTGTTCCAGATCTTCATATTTATTCTCTCAGCAAAAAATTCTTACCACGTGGAACAATTTTTTCTAAGGTACCATTTTTGTATCTCTTATAGTTTAGCTGGTCTGTTGCGGTTCTGCATCAGATGTTCAAGTTTCCAAGATAAATTATAGCCTATATATTGCCCAGACTTGATACCTATACAACAAAAAAAAATCATTCAAATCCGTCCAGTAGTTCCGAAGATTAGCGTGTACAAACAAACAGACACACAGACAAACCGACAGATTTTTTTTTTTGGATTCGTGCTCTATTACTGTTTCTAAACCCCCCTTAATTATTTCTTTTTTAATATATTCAATGTACAGACACAGTTTTTTTACTGTTTTATTATATGTATATACAATAAGCGTCAATAAGTTCAGAGGCACACTAAGGATTGTATTGCTGTGAACGCACGGTCGAGCGTCCGTGCGTCTGTATGTGTAAGTGGTCTCAATACAGTACGCACACCACAGCCACAGAGTTCGCCCAATCGCATGTCGCGCGTCACACTCCTCGAAACATAAGAATACGCAGCAAACCTTATTTGTGTAGCGACCTGTTCTTACCATTGGATAGCTAAAATTCACATCTATTTACCATGTGTTGATAGCTGTTGGGGTAATCAGTAGGATTCACGATCAAAGAGATCCGAGTTCTAATCCTGTTAACAACAACAGCTTATATAAATAATTTAGACTTTATGAATATATTTTTGTGACGTCACAATAAATGTAACTCGTATTGAGGTTATAGTTTAAGTGTTCATTTTCCCGAAGAAAAGAAGATTGAAACTTAACCTCAATTTAAGATCATTAATATAATTACGGATAAGTTAATATTCACTAAATATTTTGTTACACATTTAATTAAAACTAAAGCATCTAGGGATTAATTTTGTAGCATGACACCTTCTAATACTTCTACATAATTAAGTAGAACTGTTGGCGCGTGGAGGAATAAAAGCCAGTTCTCCTGGCCCTGTTGCACTTATCCATCTCCACATGATCCCCACATATTAACCATAATTCGACATGAGTCTGTATTAGGGATTATGTTTTTGTCAGACCAGCAGAGTGTTATTCTTGCGCCATAAATGAAGCCTACCCTTTTGACTTGATTTCAAAAGTCAGTTTTTTGAGTCTTCTCATGGTAGTATTCCAGTAAAAATCTAAATAACCCCGTGCGAAACGTAATCGTTCTTCTATAACTCTTTCTGTCAAGAAGGGCTTCTTAGCTGGTCTTCGTGATACAAGCCTTCAGCGTGGAGGGCCTACGAACAGTTTGCGATGACGTGTCAAATAATTCCACAAAGTGTCTCGTAGGTGTGAAACCATTTGTTTCTTATTCGCCAACCATATATTATGTCGTCGCTGCGCATCGCTAATAAGCGACGGCTTTCCACTTCATTGTCGACTAGCAAGGCCTTTTGATCTGACTCACAGTATTCCTCTAAAACAAAAAACAAAAAAATGATGTTAGGCAGCTATAATAAAATACTGAAGTTATCATTCACTCTGCATTTATAAATCCAATAATTAACACTAATTATTTATCTTATATGCCTCATGATGGATTTAAAATCAATTTATTAATCCATATGTCACCAAATAAATAAACAATAACAAAGTAGGTTTTAATTTTTAATAAATATAATACTCACATTAGTCCGGTTTCTTCAGATATTTGCCACTTTTATGCAGCACGATAATATTAGTCGCCATCGCCTCAATATCAATATTTGCCTGCATTTTGAGAAATACCAACAACAATACCGCTATCTATTAAACCACACGTCACTAACCAAATTTAACACAACCAAACGACAACGTTCATTTCGATCAAGTAAAATATTCATAAAACTCAAGTTTACCTCACAGAAATATAAATTCTTGACTTATTTTTCTATGACCTACCTTCTTCTAACTTTACGAAATTTGTGAACAAAGCGAGAATATTTTTCTGTCCCGTTACTTCAAATCGAGTAAAAACTTACAAAAAGTCTAAAAGTAACAACGTGAGATTTGAACTCGCGGCTTACTGATTCACTCTTAGATGTGGACGCACCTAACCACTAGGCCATCTTGACTTATATTTCAATGTTGAAATTTTGGACTACATTTACTTGAAGATGACAATGTCTATTTTCTTGAAAGTAGAAGGTCGTAAGTCAAACTAAACGTCAAGCTATTGCTTTGTGAGATTGCCTATCGACTTTTGGTCGACACTGTACTAGCTTCTGCCCGCGACTTCGTACGCGGATCCTGTTGCTTATGCCAGCGACAACGGGGTCGTCAAAATCGAAGATCTGAAACGTCTGATGTCGAATTTTAAGAGCCCCGGGACGGGAATACAACGGGATGCTCGAGACGATTCGAGACGTTCCAGATCTTTCATTTTTGTAAGTCAACAGGAAATGCCCATCAGACTAAACATTTTTATAAGTCAACAGAGAGTGCTCATCAGATTGAACGACATTTGCTAAAACTTCATTCCTATATAAATGTTATAGTGTAGCTGGGCTCTTGGAGTTCCACATGAGGTGTTCCAGATCTTTAAATTTATTCTCTCAGCAGAAAATGCTCATCACGTAGAACAATTTTTGCTATGGTACCATTTTTGTATCTCTTATAGTTCAGCTGGTCTGTTGCGGTTCTGCATCAGGTGTTTGTTTCCAAGATAAAAGTCAACAGGAAATGCCCATCAGACCAAACAACACTTGCTAAGACGTCATTCCTATATGTGTTAAGGCATAGCTGGGCTCTTGGAGTTCCACAAACAGGTGTTCCAGATCTTTGCTATTGTACCATTTTTGTATCTCTTATAGTTTAGCTGGTCTGTTGCGGCTCTGCAACAGGTATTCAAGTTTCGAAGATAAATTATAGCCTATATGTTGTTCAGACTTAATACCTATACAACAAAATAAAAATCATTCAAATCCGTCCAGTAGTTCCGAAGATTAGCGTGTACAAACAAACAGACACACAGACAAACAAACAAACAGACAGAATTTTTTTTTTAATATATTCAGAAAAACTGTGTCTGTACATCAGACACAGTTTTTCTACTGTTTTATTATATGTGATGATAGATGACTGTATGTATGTGAAACAAAAAATATGATTATTTATTTAATTGCTAACTTGTAAAACACTGGTTAGTACGCTAGGCATGCATTACAACTATGGCGCATTATTAAGACATCCACTGCTTTTATAAATCAAAATTTTCAGTAATATTTACATTATTATTTACATACTAACTCTATATTATAAATAAAAATATTTACAAGTATCAAAAAGGGTTACAGGGCGTCGAAAAATTCGTCCACATCACTGTCAACAGGAAAAGTGCCCAGAAGGCTGGCAGCATTGCCACGTTGGATGGCAATGCTGATTCTTTGGCCAAGAAGAGTCGACCAACCGTTTGGCGATTTCTTGAAAAACTAGGTGGGCACTCGGACCCCATGGCCCTAGTGTTTCAAGCCCAAACGGCTCAAACACATAATTACCAATTAAATTATTGTATTTGCGCTGTTTGAGGTTTTCCGCACCTGCAGGTGTCGACGCAAGTTGCGTCCCACACCAAAGGCCTACCCAACTTCCATGGCATTATGGTCATACCATCTGGTCTCTTGCCATCGACGCGTGCCAAGCCAGTGGGTTCTAATACAGCTGGCACCCCGGCGGTGGCAAGAGCACGACGGATGAGATCATTATTGCTAGCGTGCCGCGCTATCCGACCTGCACTCTTACTGCAAGAAAGGCCATGGTGTCCGAGGCAGACGACTGCTTCACCACATTGACAGCGATGTGGAGCCCCCACAAGGAGCGCCCAAACGCAAACATGTAGCGAGCCGGAAGGTTGTGTCACCTAACATAGTGCCTGTATTAGGTGACGGTAGCGCCTGAAGCCAGAGGCCCGACTCCCATTCACCCACAGCCAGCAGGCGGGCACGCTCAGCAGTATTGGTAGACGTATTAATAAGTTTATTCCGTACCAACCTGCAGAGCGGCTCATCCCACTGTCTCTGGGAAAACGGGTTCTCGGGCCGATCCGTGTCCAGGCAAGCCACTTTCCAGGCGTCCTCTGCGTCGGTCAAGCACGGCACTTCCGAGCTAACCAGGGAAAGAGTTAAAATTTTCCTGGTTAGCTTTTCAGTGCTGTGGACAGAAGACAGGAACGCCGGTAAGCTAACACTAGAAATTTTGCGGACGCCAAGGCCACCAAAACGAATTGGCAGGGTGGCTTGCAGCCATGCTCGGTCGTCCAGGGCCACATTAAGAATGGATGTTAATGTGTTGCGAATATTTTGGTCAATTTTGTCCAAAAGTTGTGGTTTCTTCCAAAGAGGAGAACAACGGAGAAAATAAAACCGACTTTGTGCGGGATTGATCCAGGTATAATTTCGGGAATGATGAAAAATACGTTGCTTGATGTGTACGTGCAAGTTTAATGAGTGAATAATTACATAATGTAGGTAGCCGGTCGACAAATGTTAAAAAATAAAATGATGAGCAATAATCCACGCAGCCTCAACTGTAGCTATGAAAGTTTCTCTAGGTGCTTGCGGGAACATACCCCCGGGCGTTGAAAACCTGCCTTTCAACCACTAAATTCTTAGTGGTTGAAAGGCAGGTTTTCATATAGGCAACGGACAAATCTTACTAAATGATCTGCGTAACAGACCATTAGAAGTCTTGATGTCTGCAACTCTGACTATGCCGTCTGTCCCTGGATACGTAGCAACGATCCGACCCATTTTTTTTTTTTTTTTCCACTTGAGTGGGGGAGGTAGTCTTCCTTTAACAGGACCAAAGAATTCAGCTTCAAGGAGCCCTTACATGCTCGCCATTTCATGCGAAGTTGGAGCTCCGAGATGTACTCTTTACTCCATCTGCTCCAAAAATGCTGTCGGAGAAGCTCAATACGCTCAAATCGAGTCAGAGAATTGATGGACTGGTCTCGGTAATCAGGTGACGGCAGCGATATCATAGGACGTCCAATCAAAAAGTGTCCGGGTGTGAGCGGCGTCAGATCCTCGGGGTTTGATGATAACGGTGTCAGTGGTCTGGAGTTTAAAATGGCTTCAATCTGAACCATCATGGTGTATAGCTCTTCGTAGGTAAGGTTACAAAGGCCCAGCACTCCACGACCTTGACGAACAGCTGACTGAATAGGACCTGCATAGTCCAAGCCTATATTTTCAAAAGGAAAACCTGCTAGAAGTCGCTGCTGTGGTAAATCTCCCATAATAGGACTTACAGTTTCACCTCTAAATCGGCAACAACGAACACATTGTTTACAGCACATCCTAGCTAAATTGCGACCTCGAATGGGCCAGTACGTATCTCGTATGGACGCCAACAGTAACTGGGGTCCAGCGTGAAACAATATATTATGCTCCTAATTAAAAAGTAACTTAGCAAAATGATGACTAGATTGAATAAGAATCGGGTGCTTTTTATTATAAGGAAAATCTGAATGTAGTAATCTACCTCGAATCCGCATTAAATTATTCTCGTCTATAAAAACGTTAAACTTATTTAATTCACTTTTCTTGGGTAACGATTTATTATTAAGTAGTAATTTATAGTCCTTAAAAGATTGTCGTTGAGATAAATATATAGTAAAGTTTAAAGCCCTTTCTAGTTCATCCACAGAAAGAGGACCACGAATAGGTTGTTTTTTACAAGCGCTAATAAAACGTAAAACATAGGCGACTGTTCGTTGAAGTCTTAAAAAGTTTGAAACCCGTGTAAAATTAATCAATTCATCAATTTCATTGTTATTAAGTAAAACATGCAAGGTGACATCTAATTTAATTTCAGGCAATATTTCGTTATTAAAGTTCATTAATTTAGAAGGCCAATGAGACGTTTCATTCATTAAAAAACTAGGACCGGACCACCAAATATCTAAATTAGGTAATAAATTAATGTCTAATCCACGAGACAAATAATCAGCAGGGTTTTGGTCAGTTGGAACATGTCTCCACCCACAGCCACTGGTCTTATCTATAATCTCGGCAACCCTATTGCGCACGAACGGCTGTAATTTATTTGGTAACATTTTTAGCCACCCTAAAACAATAGTGGAGTCAGTCCAAAAGAAAGTGCGCCGCGCGCTAACTCGTAATGCTGCCACAACCTTTTCAAAGATGCGAACACCTACAAGAGCACCGCATAGCTCAAGTCTGGGTATGGTCGTCGGCTTGAGTGGCGCAACTCTGCTCTTGGCTAACAATAAACGCACTAAAACCTGTCCTTGCTTATCAACGCTTCGTACATACAAACAAGCGCCGTAGGCGCGTTCAGACGCATCAATAAAAATGTGAAATTCTAAAAACTCATAAGAATCAATTAAAACTCGACGTGGAATATGAATTTCAT
Organism: Xestia xanthographa; assembly: GCA_905147715.2. Classification (NCBI taxonomy): domain Eukaryota; kingdom Metazoa; phylum Arthropoda; class Insecta; order Lepidoptera; family Noctuidae; genus Xestia; species Xestia xanthographa. Next base: position 3,883,312 of record LR990660.1, on the reverse strand, counting down.
TTAATTTAGGTAAATTAGTAATCATTTAATTCCAAAGCTTACTAATGTCCGGTGATAGCTGTTCATCCCAAGACAGTTTCTTCAACCATAACTTCTGAAGTAACATTTTCATAACAATTACACACGGAGCCAACAATCCAAGCGGGTCAAAAACTTGTGAAACAATCGAAAGCATGTCACGTTTTGTGTTATTAAAATTAACTGACTGACTAATTGGAAACCAAAAGTAATCTGACAGTGGCTGCCAACCTAGGCCTAAGGTTTTGGTTGACTCAAATCCACCAACATTCAAATCCAGTGAAGACTGGGGAAAGTCAGAACCAGTTATCAATTGTATGTCATTCGACTTCCACTTTCTTAGATTCATCTGCGCTGAAGCGAGAGTTGAAGTAACTTTATGACGCAACTCTTTGACCTTGTTCATGTCATCTCCTCCGGTGAGCAAGTCATCCACGTAAAAATCGTGGAGGATGACGTCACCAATCTCCTTATCAACACACTCTAGCCCTAACTGCCGAAGACACCGAGTTGCTAGGTAAGGAGCGCTGGCCGTGCCGTAAGTCACGGTATTAAGTTGATAAGCTTGTAATGGAGTTGACGGACTATCACGCCAAATAATTTGTTGAAGATACCTATCATTTGGATGAACAACTATCTGCCGGTACATTTTCTCAACATCAGCAGCTAGAATGTACTTATGTTGTCTAAAACGCAACAGGATCGATAAAAGATCGTCCTGTACCACGGGTCCAATCATCTGGATATTATTAATTGAAACGCCAGTATTGGTTACAGTACTTGCATTAAAAACCACTCTTAATTTCGTGGTGGTGCTGCTTTCGCGCAGAACTCCGTGATGCGGAACGTAAAACGCTTGATTATCAATAGTTTTACATCTAGACATATGGCCTAAAGTTTCATATTCCATCATAAATTATTTGTACATATTACAAAATTTACTTTTAGATTTAAATCTACGTTCCAGAGAAGCAAAATAATGTTTGGCTCGTGACAAAGATTCGCCTAAATTGTCCGGGGAACATTTTAAAGGAATCCTCACACAAAATTGACCATTTTGCAATCGAGTAGTGTTTATAGGAATACGGAGGAATACGGAGACGAAGTACCCACTTGTTCAAGTTGCCAAAACTTTGTGAGTTGTTGTTTAACATTACAATTTAATTCATCATCACAGTCTGAACGCACCTTTATAAAATTACATTTTAAAACTTTAGACGCAATGCAACTGTTAATTGGGCCGGAGACCAACCAACCCAATTTAGTCTCACAAAGAATTGGTTGCCCATCACCTAGCTTAATTCGTTGAGATTCCAATAAATCCCAAAAGATGTCAGCACCCAGCAACATGTCAACAGGCGCGGGTGAGTAAAAGTTGGGATCGGCGAGACAAACATCAGACGGAATTTTAATTTTTAACAAGTTAACATGTTTACTTGGAATCCTATCTGTGATGGATGTGAGAATAAAACAATTAATATTCATACTAAAGTTATTAATTAAAGAATTTATTGATACAGCACACATTTTATTGATAAAAGATGATGAGTTGTTAATACCTATAATAGAATTGTTAACAGTCTTGGCAGTCAAACCTAGCTGGTGGTATAACCTCTCAGTCATGAGACATGACGTGCTGCCACTGTCAAGCACAGCACGAGCAACATATTGCTGACCATTAATACCCATGACCTTGACGAGTGCAGTGGACAATAACACGTCACCGTGTTCAACACTCGCGGACAGCGACACACCGGTACCTATACCTATAGTAGTGGGCTGAGTGGAGACAGTCGCACTGCCATTCGTGTCAACAACAACACTGCTAGCAGAAGTACCACTTGCGTCCGACTTCAAGGATTTATCAACGTGAACAATAGTGTTGTGTTTACGACGGCATATTTTACAACTTGGCTTTTTGCAGTTGTTTGCATAATGTCCCAGATTAAAACAGTTGTAACAAACTTTGTATTTAGGTAATAACTGCAAACGAGCTTCATTGCTCAACGATAAAAACTGAGGACAATTACATAACTTATGATCACCGTTACACATGACACAATTCTTAGGCTTGTTTGAAACACCATCATCCTGTTTGCTTGAACTTTCACCTGAATTATTTTTATTAGAATCCTGCACCAACATTGACCTAACCTTGTTTGTATTTTTACTTGTGTGTGAGTGTTTAGTATTCGTAGAAGCTTCCAATTCGAACGTTTCTAATATCTCAGCACGGTTTTTAATAAAAGTTATAAATAATTTAAACGTAACTTTACAATTCTTGTCCAGGCGGCCCTTATACTCACCCCATTCACGATAAGTTTTGCTATCTAATTTGTGTGTGACAATATAAATAAGTAAAGTATCCCAATGATTAACAGGTTCATCTAAGGATTCTAGGGCTCGTATGTTTTTGTTAACAACATCAAGTAAACCTTTTAAATTAACTGATGACTCCTTTTGAAGGGTGTCGATTTGAAATAATGCAGAAACATGATGTTGGATAAGCAGGTGTTTGTTATCAAACCGCTCGCACAGAAGTTTCCACGCTACCGAATAATTTGCAGAAGAAAACTGAATTGAGTTGATCACCACAGCAGCAGACCCTTCTAGGGATGACCTCAAATAGTAAAATTTATTTATTTCATCCATATCATCGTTTGAATGGATAAGACTAACAAATGTGTCGTGAAACTCTAACCAGTTTGTATAGGAACCACTGAATTTTGGCAACTGAATAGTCGGTAATTTAACAAACTTATGATTGCTAGAACGCGACATTACGTCACAGCTATCATTCGAATCTCCTTTCCTATTATCAAGCAACATTTGTTGAGCTTTAGTTAGGGTTTTGTAATAAAGGGGTTCAAACTCTGCGCGTTCCGACATCTGACCATCCAAGTCATCAGTAGTACACTCCAGCAATAATTGCACCTCATCATATTGGGCATACAATGCCTCGAGTCTAGTAAAACGTAGTTGCAACTCGCTTACCTCAGTAGGGCTCAAAGAAGAGGGATCCAAAGAATTTAAATAGTTTGAGAACATTGTTACCTTTCCTTTGTAACTCGCTCGTTTTCTAACGAGATCTTTATTGTCCTTACTTAATTCCTTAACCTCTGGCATTGCGTAAGTTGGTGCAATCAACCTGGAATGTATATAAATAAAGTTATAGCAACGTTTTAAATACAATTACAATTAATGATGCAGCCTGAAATACGTACACGAATAAATACACTAACTTTAGAGTGAATTTACATAAATAATAATTAAGAATTTAATAAACTATACGTATTAACGGTTTTATTGTACTTTTAATATTTCTATTGTCTATCTGTGCTAACTAACGTGATTACGTAACTGTCTCAATAACTGTAAAATTATTACACCGTAAAGTAAAATAATGCAGTTACTACAAATAACTACTCTTTAACAATGTGTAAATAACTAAAATTAACAATAATTACTGATCAGTTGATAATTGTATTACAATTTGTAACCACTCACAGAACAAAGAAAAATGACAAGAGATATTTCGTACTAACCTGGCTATTAACAGCTAACTTACACTAATTATACCTGTTAAATAGAGTGTTGGGTACACAAATTTAATAATAAATACGCCTTTTCTCAGCTATTAAGCATCCAGACCACGTAAATTCCAATTTTCTTCTAAATGACGTAGCAGAATTCACCGGCCACACCGGGCGTCGACTATGATTTTTGATGTCCACCAATTCTCTTCAATCCCTTTTTAACAATTCGCTGATTGGGGTAAATATTCTTCAAATCTCCACAATCCAGGCTCGTAGGACCATGTACGGGATTGATCCAGGTATAATTTCGGGAATAATGAAAAATACGTTGCTTGATGTGTACGTGCAAGTTTAATGAGTGAATAATTACATAATGTAGGTAGCCGGTCGACAAATATTAAAAAATAAAATGATGAGCAATAATCCACGCAGCCTCAACTGTAGCTATGAATGTTTCTCTAGGCGCTTGCGGGAACAATTAATGACCTACCCCATCTATTTAACAACCGTCCGCATATGGTGTTGTTTGCTGACGATACTTCTTTAATATTTAAAATAAACAGACGTGCCACTAATCTTGATGACGTAAATAACGCCCTACTGCAGGTCCACAATTGGTTTACCGCTAATAATTTAGTACTAAATGGGAAAAAAACTAAATGCATTAGATTTGCTCTACCAAATGTCAAAAGTAGTGATTGTGACGTAATATTGAATCAAGAGAAACTAGAATTTGTCGATAAAACGGTTTTCTTGGGAATCACGCTCGACTCAAGGTTACAATGGGGTCCTCATCTAACATCTCTTGCAGGACGGCTAAGCTCAGCAGCATATGCTGTTAGAAAAATCCGTCAATTTACTGATGTTGATACCGCGAGGCTGGTCTATTTTAGTTATTTTCATAGTATTATGTCATACGGTATTTTACTATGGGGACGGGCTGCAGACATCGAGTCTATATTTATTCTGCAGAAAAGAGCCATCAGAGCCATTTATGAATTACGTAGACGCGATTCTCTAAGAGAACTGTTTAAGGAAATTAATATCATGACAGTACCTTGTCAATACATCTATGAAAACATCTTGTACGTTAGAAAAAATCGGCATTTATTCAGTAAGAGAGGGGACCACTATAACATTAGAAATAGGGACCAACTAGTTCAGCCAGGTTTCAGGCTTGCTAAAGTGGATTCATCTTTCATGGGGTACTGTTTGAAATGTTACAATAAAATACCTCCCCACATTCTTCAACTGAATGTGACGAAATTTAAATCTTGTATAAAACGCACACTATGTAGGCAAGCATATTATTATTATAAGTTGGGGGATTACATTGATGATAAAAATGCTTGGCTAAATGCTGCAGAAGATTGTAAAAATATACTTGCATTGTATAGATTCCAGTTCTTAGTATTATATAATTGCATAGCACATGTGTGAGTACTTTGTACTGTTCAGCCACCATTTACATTTATTTATCTTTCATTGACTTGAATATGCCTTGGTAGCTGAGAGAATGTCATGCTCACTTAGATGTCTCGCTGATGGTGGCGGGTGTGTCGGGTCATTTAGTTCCCTTCAATATGGTTGAGTTGAATGGCGCCGGTACATGCGTCATGTCTGTGAACGGGCGCTGTCAGTTGGGACTGCTCATCTCTTAGCTGCCAAGGTTCATTTTAATTACTTTATTCATAAATTTTTGATCTAATCTTTTACTCTGGATGCTCTTAGTGTGCACGTCTTTCTACATCGTTCTCACATACATAATTGTATAATCTCAAAATTAATGATGTAACCAAGATTTTGTAACAATATTTTGATTTTAAAAGAGTGTCCATGGAGTTTCTTGCCCGTTCTTCTCCATAGAGATCTACGCTAGGGAATGGGCAACTACAGTACTTTCTCAAGTTATTATGCCTTGTGACTGGGACTGTAGCTTTGATTTTCTTTTTTGTATTTTTGACTTTCAAAAGTGCCGTAATGGTCTAATTGAAATAAATGCTTTGAGTTTGAGTTTGAGTAGTTATAGAGATTCAATACAGCGAATGATGTCATTCGCTGCATTGACGTACAAAATCCATACTGAATTCCGTTTATCTAGAAAGAGATAGAAACAGTTTGGCCGATTTATGTCTTGTTTTCGCTTTTTGTCATTATTTTATAGTACTTTTTTTTTTTACATTACGTATCGAAATAAAAAAATAAAATTTGTGCGTATTCCCTATTGTTAGCCTTATAATATTTATTCGAGTTTTTCTCATATCGGTGTCGCTTTAATCGATTCGTTTTAGTATCGATATTCATCTGACGCACGTCAGTTGAATATTTTTATTCGTTATGGTTGTCACTTTTAAAATGACAACTATTATTTCTCATTTTGAGTAGCTAAATTATGTTTATTTTGCAAGTAGGTTTTTACAAACACTTTTACACGTCATTTTTTAAAACTAGATGGGGCCGGTGTTTCGTACCTGACTACTCTGAGAAGAAACAGCCGAAACAAACTCAGAGGTCATAGTCTCTTTTAAAGTCCAGACAATCTTGCTCAATTCACATGAGGACTATGCAGATTAGTGTCTGATATGGTCTTTTGAAGAAAGAACCATACAGTTTTGAGTGGACCTGTCCAGTCAGTGCAAGCATTTGTCAGTTAACGTGAGCTCGACTTATAACTCAAGGAGCTCTGAACAGGCTTTGGGATGCATTCCCTAGTCCTTCCTTTTCCTAACCATTTTGAATTCGCCGCCACTCGCACTCGCCCATGGCTGAGTGTGACAAGGACAACACATCGCTCCCGCCATCTGACGGCGCGAAGACGAATTAACCAGTTCGAACTCAACCAACGTGTCCGGCCGGCACAAATCCGCGCGCGCGGTGAAAAAACACCAAAAATATCGTGAAATACGACTGCAGTGATACAATGTGGTGATCTCCTGGCTCCCAGCATCCCGTGAGTACCTGACCTCTCTCAATTTACATCTTTTAGCCTGTTTCTGAATAGGGAACTTCAAAAGCGTCTTTGGCAAAACGCGATACTCAATCATATTTGTGGTCCATTTCGAGCGCGAATACCTGTAGATTACAGTTTTTTCAGGCATTCTCAGGTTCAATTTCAATAGAAAACTCTGAGATTTGCTAGATTTTCGCATTTTAAAAGTATTATCCTACAAAATTGTGTTGGTCATACTCGCAGTGTAACCTTTGCAGATTCAGAGGTCATCTTAATTTGAGTCGGGTTATATCACAATAATTCACGTAATTTACGCATTTTATTGTTTGTAATCTTATTTATCTATAACCCCTCAACTGTGGCGCTGTCAAACCTAAAAATTGCGCGCGACCGTGGAGCCCTGTCTGTGGGGCTCAACCGATTCGGCGGACGTGATTATAACGACTATATCTCCGAAATTACGTTAGTTAGCTCGCTACCAGTTATATCATTGGAATCGTTATTAAATTAGCTAACAGGTTATGTACGGTTTAGTACAGTTTTGCCATGAAATGTATTAATAATTGCAACGTGTGTTCAGTGTGAGGGAAAAATACCAGTTTCTTGTGTAAAGGTAATTATAATTAAAAAAATAAACCGTTTTTTCAACAAGTTATTGTTTAACTTACACAAAGACACATTAGTTCATATAAATCAAACAAAAAAACAGACGTCGCAATACATTTTTTTCAACTCACAAGCGTAACAAAACATGACGTAATTTATGAGTGCCGCATTCCAAACAAAAGAACGGGTTTGTTTACACTTCCATTGTCAGAAGTCACAACGCCTTGTACTTTGAGCTATATTTTAATAATAATGTTTGGTTTACATACTTGACACCGACACAGTTTCAGCTGTTACAAGTCATCAGTTAATTAGTATAAAATAAACAAAGCAGACACTTAAAAACAGGCGTAAAAACAGCCACTCAAACATTACATCACAGTTTATATTTTGTTGCCTCAATTTGAAATCTTTTTTAACATTCTACATGTTGAAGATATTTACAAAACATTAGGAATATAAAAAATGCATGCTGTCTAACAAAAACATTAATTAAAATCAATAATCAAAACGAACAATTTCACTAAAAAATCTAGTAAACAACGGCGCTGATTGGTCAAGCGCGTCGACGGCATTGAAATCCGGCTCTATGATTGGGCCAGCGGCAAGCCGCGGCAATTCTCATTGGTCGGGGCTCACGAAAGTTTTACGTAATTAGAATTTTGAATTGAACACAACCAAAATACGATAATATTAAAATTAAACACCTAACATATATAATACGATACATAAAGAACACACGTAATAGCCATAGTTTGCATTTCTATCAATAATTAGTGCCAAAATACCGCGAAATGTATCAGCGTCTCTTCAACGGTTTTTCATGTTTGTTGAAATGACTATTTCTGGCCGAAATCTCTAACAATTAGACTGTTTCTACATTCAAACATGTTTATTACTTACCCAGGCATGACGAAAACACAACACAATACCACACAACGCACTATATCATACACTATAGCACACAGAACATTTTTTGTTCTAATCTGTGACGACCAGTTGGCGCGCGGCGCCTTTCGCAACTGAGGAGCGGTATATTGGTCAGTTAGAAGTTTCGTTCGTTGTTGAACTGTGGCAAAATGTCTTTCTTGTTCTTTCTCCTAGACTCTGTGCAAATTTGAGCGAGATAGAAACAAGTTCATCATTAAAATTATGTCAAATACGAACGCAGAGACTACTCGGCCACTTTGGCCGAGCCACAGATCTGGCTTACTTTTTTCGCTCGGCCAATTTGGCCGTCCCACAGACAAGGGGATAACTATTCACGGTATTTATACACAAACAAACATAATTACACAACTATTTCACCTAAAGGTATTGATTTACACCTAATAAATCTCAACTTAGGTTCGTAATTTTATACCTACATTATTTTACACGTTCGTAACAAAATGGAGGAGGGTAAACTTAAGCTTCTTCAATCTCAACGCGAATATGTTTATCGTGATATCCAAATCCTTTACGATTTATCAAAATCTATGATTCAAGATCGTTCAAAGGTATCGTCGTTCAAGGCGAGATATACTCGAATACATTCAATTCGCGAAGAATTCGTTGCGGTATGTAGTAAAATACAAGCTTTGGAGTTAGCCATGAAACCTGATGCACAAGTGTGTCAAAAGTCTTTAAGTTCATTTGATGATTTGTACTATGCCGTAATCAGTGCAGCGGCTGACTTGCAGATCGCCGATAGGAGCGGAAACGTCGACGGGACGTCGCAGGTGACGGCGCCGCCCGCGTGGAACGGGGCGTCCGACTCCATGCAAACGGGACGTAACGCGCGGCTACCTAAACTTGAGTTACCTAAATTCGATAGTAAAATAGAAAACTGGCAAACATTTTATGATATTTACAAAACTTTAATTCACGATAATAATTCGATTTCTCAAATAGAAAAATTTCATTATTTAGCGTCTTGTTTACAAGGCCCGGCTTTGTCTATTGTCAAAGGGATTCCGATGACCGCCGATAATTACGAAGTAGTTTTTAATAGTTTAATCGAGCGTTATCAAAACAAGCGTATTATAGCTTTAACATATCTAGACAAATTCTTTAACCAGCCAGTTTTAAAATCGGGTAACTTCCAAGATCTACAAACTTTAACAAACGTAATGTATGAGGCATACCATGCACTCCAAGCTTTAAAAATTGAAAATTTAGGTGATTTTATCTTATTTTGTTTAACTTCACGCGCGCTGGACTCGGACACGCGTAATCGTTTCGAATCTCAGAAAAACATTTCACAAATACCTACTTTTTGTGAATTGTTAAAGTTTCTTCAAGATTATGTTAAAATCTTAGAAACTAGTCATTTATCTTCTAAATCTAATATCAATAACAATTCTAACCCTCGTAACCATGAAGGGAAAAAACCCTCGCCCGCGTCTAGTAGGCAAAATAGCAGCGGATCCAAACGCTCATCTTATCTCGCAAAATCTATCCCACCTGCAAATGTGGCTTGTGCTCATTGCAGTGAGGCGCACTTGATTTATCAGTGCCCTACCTTTCAATCCTTAGATTCTCGTGCTAGACTCGCGTTAGTACAAGGAAAAAACAATATGTGTACAAATTGTTTACGTACAAATCACGTCATAGAAAAATGCTTATCTAAAATTTCTTGTACGGTGTGTGGATTACGTCATCATACCCTATTGCATACTGACCCAGCGCCATCCAGCGCCAGCGCAACCACTGGAGCGAACGTTACAGCTCATTCTCACGCCGCCGTTCCCAACCGTGATATGGTTTTATTAGGGACATGTCAGGCGCGCGCGTTCAACACCGCCGCCGGCACTCAATGTACCGTGCGTGCACTCGTGGACAGTGGGGCGCAGGATTGTTTTATCACCGCTGCGTGCGCGCGAACACTCGGGTTAAAACTCCGCCGGTGTAATCTTAGCATAGCCGGACTAGGACAAAACTCAGTCACACAAGTAAAGGGGGTGACGGAGTGCACTATACGACCTATACATGGTGATGCTCCATACTTTAATATCAAGCCAGTCGTGTTAGATAACATCACTGCTCTAATACCTAGCGTTAAAGTACCATCAGTCGTTCGAGAACGTTGCAACCATCTAGTGTTAGCCGATCGCGACTTCGATGTTCCCGCCAAAATCGATTTATTAATTGGGGCCGAGCTATTCCACGAAATCTATGATGGTCAACGAATCAATCTGGGGCCCGGTTTACCTACCGCTCTGCATAGCGTTTTCGGGTGGATTTTGTCAGGGGCAGTAAACTTTAATTCTGCACCTTTAAACACCGCGTGCTCTTTAGTGGCTACCACATTTAAATTAGATGAGCAAATTCAAAAATTTTGGGAAGTGGAGGAACCACCGCGTGCTGTTATAACTGTACCCGAAAATGATACCTGTGAACGTATGTACACCGATTTAACCTATCGCGAACCTAACGGACGATACGTCGTACCTATCCTCTTAAAGGATAGCGATCGTTCTTTGGGTGAATCTTACAATAGTACCTTGTCGCGTTTGACTCATCTTGAAAAGAGACTTAATCGTCAGACTGAACTTAAATCCGATTATGTTAATTTCATGCGCGAGTACGAGAATTTAAATCATATGTATCCCGTACCTAACTCTGCGGTACCTACTCTCAATCGTTATCTTATCCCTCACAGTTGCGTCGTTCGCCCAGAAAGCACGACCACTAAATTGAGAGTAGTTTTCGATGCTAGTTCTAAAACTACTAATGGTTTATCTTTAAATGATATTGTATTCACTAGCCCTAAACTTCAAGTGGATATTGTAGATATCATAATCGGTTTCAGATTACACACAATAGTTTTAACTTGTGACATCTCAAAGATGTATAGAGGAATCTTGATTAGACCGGAGGATCGGAACTTTCAACACATACTATGGCGAGAATCTCCTAGTGATCCAGTTAAAGAGTACGAACTTGCGACTGTCACCTACGGAGTTAGTAGTTCACCTTATCTGGCCATCCGCACCCTCCACCAAGTAGCAGCCGATCATGGCGCCGCGTACCCACGCGCAGCTGAAGCTCTTCTTCATGAGACATATGTCGATGATATTACGACCGGCGCACCATCTGTACGCGAAGCCATAGAACTAAAAGATCAACTTATCAGCTTATTAGGTTGTGCTCAACTTGAACTCCGAAAATGGAGTAGCAATTCACAATCCTTTCTTAAAACTTTGCCTGCAGATCATTGTCAAATACCTAAACTTTTCTCTGAAGAAAGTGATAAATCAACGTTAAAAATCTTAGGAGTCCAATATGATCCTGTGAGTGACAATTTCAGTTACTCACAGTCCCCAATCGAGGACAATAAATGTACCAAGCGTTCAATCTTATCTAGCATCGCGCGTATTTTCGATCCTCTTGGATGGCTCACACCTTTTATCTTAAAAGCCAAATTGCTCCTTCAAGATTTGTGGCGTCTTAATCTTTCATGGTATATCGAGAGGACGCTGCTGCGCTAGTGTCAACATTGTCTCTGTGTTATTTGTGTTATTAAAAATAAAAGATCATCGTGAACAAGTGATATATCTATTCCAAATAGTAAATTAAAGAAAAAAAGGTGTAACAAGTGATAGATACAATACAATTCTTACGTTAAAGTGCTTAAAAACAGTGAATTGAACAACAAAAACATTGCCAGCAAATTGTGCCCATATCGCGCAAAACATTAAAACACTTGTAACTATCACAGCAAAACTAGTGTGCGGAATGGAAATGTGTGGACTTCAGAGCTAACAGCCAGAAGATAAGTAATTTCAATAAAAACCTAACCTATAAATATCTATTCGCTTCGCCAAATCATCGGAACCCGGACGGAACCAACCAATAGCAAAGCAACACAGCGACATCTGTTGTGGAATAGCAAAAGTGCTCAGTAAAGAGGAGTGATTGACAGCTGCTGTCGATATCATCATCAAGCAATCACTAATCAACGAAGTAGTACACAACGCAACCGCTAGAGGGCGCTAAACACAATTACTGGAAAATGGAACAAATCACAGAAATGTTAAAATCACTGCAAACAAAACTAGATAAGCAAGCAAATGAACTAAAAGAAATGAAAGAAAGTATCCCAAATAGTATTAATAAAAACATTGATGAAAAATTTGATAAACTTGAATCCAGACAGCAACAATTGGAAAAAATTACGGAAGAACAGGGAAAAAAAATCCAAAGACTTGAAAGTCTTTCAAGGAGAAAGAATTTAATATTTTTCGGAGTAGAAGAGACTGAGAACAGCTACTTCAGCTTGCAAAATAAAATCTTAACTATTATTCAGTCCAACATGGAGGTAGAATGTCAAAAAGGAGATATTGAATATGTTACTAGAATGGGAAAAAAGTCCGAAAAAACTAGACCAATAATTGTCACTCTAACTACTATGGGCAAAAAAATTGAAATACTGAGAAACAAAAAAATGCTAAACGTAACCACCTCTTACTACATAAAACAAGATTACGCGCCTGAAGTCCTTGAAGAGAGAAAGAAATTGAGTGCCCAACTAAAAAGAGAAATAGAACAGGGGAAAAATGCATACATAAAACATAATAAATTAGTAATTGAACCAGAAAACGAAAAAATACAACACCAAAATCATCAAGACCGACATAAGAGAGTTTTATCAATGTCACCGGAAACAGTCGATGTCAAGAGTGGAAAACTATATACCGCAAAGAACCCCATCAAGAAAAATAGAATGGACCAATATGTTATCAAAAATAAAGATAAAGATATGACCTCAGTATCTAGTTCTCCTTTACGTCAGAAGACAGACATCTCCTCTTCAGCCAATGAGTGACATTTAGCAGCGACCTCTCAACTTCCCCCAATACGGCCGGTCACCGCGGGGGTCAAAGACTACAACCCTCCACTCCACCCACTATATATTTGTACATATAATGTTCGATCTCTACTATCACACGAAAGGCTACTAGAACTTAAACAAGCAATATCTAAGATTAATTATGATATAATTGGACTGGCGGAGATCAGACGGACAGGATACAATATAGAAGAAGATGATGACCATATACTCTGTTACTACGGAGAAACAAAAGGTCAATATGGCGTAGGTTTTCTTATTAAAAAACACCTGAAAGAATACATAGACAGTTTTACTGCAATCTCAGAAAGAGTCTGTGCATTACACCTTCATTTTAGAAATGAAAGCTTATCTATTATTCAAGTTTACGCCCCCACCAGCGACGCCAGCGATTTAGAAATAAATGATTTTTACGACCAAATACAAAACTATCTAAACCATTGTAGTACTAACCTTATAATTATGGGCGATTTCAACGCTAGAGTAGGCTGTAAGTTGAAAGGCGAAGACAAAATACTGGGCAGCTCATGCTTCGGGAAACGAGATAAAAGAGGCGAATCTCTAATTCAGTTTTGCTGGGAAAACAAATTGTTTGTAATCAACAGCCTCTTCAATAAAAATACCAAGAACTTATGGACATGGCTGTCGCCTAAGAACAATAAAAGCCAGTTAGATTACTTTCTATCGAACTTAAAAGATAAAATCACCAATGTTGAAGTATTACACAAATTATCCTTCCCTAGCGACCACAGACTTGTCAGAATTAGTCTCCTGCTATCCAACAATAAAAAATCTAGAGCAAATTATAAAAACAAAACCTATACACTAAGCACCACGGAAGAGCAGCAGCAATATGCGGAAGCTCTAAAAGTACACTCTTCAAACATAAAACTAGAAGACGACGACAATGTAGAGATATATTATAAAAAAATCAAGAAAGCAATTGAGGAGAGTTTCAAATCGACAACTAACAAGAACATTAAGCGACAAAGACAATCCATTATTTCAGATAGTACAAAAATGCTCATAAATAGAAGGAACGAGTTAACAAATAAAAAACACTTAACAAAAAACGAAAAACAAGAGAGAAGCCATCTATTTAAAACCATTCATAAAATTATTAAAAAAGAGTATCAAGAGCATAGATTATCAACTATTGAAAGACACTTGGACAAGTCAGGAAGTATGAAAAAAGGCTTAAAGGAATTAAAAACATCAAAAAAATGGATTCCTTGCTTGCAGACAAACTCTACTAATAATACGAAAACATTTTCCAGATCAGGAATAATAAGGGTAGCCACTGATTTCTATAAAGACCTTTACTCCAACAAAACACCGTCAGGACCAGAGACTCTAGCACAAAATCAAAATAGTACCTTACAAAGTTTTTCACTCCAAGAAATCGCTACAAAAATTAAAGCGCTAAAGAAGGACAAAAGCAGCGGTCCAGACGGCATACCAAACGAGGCAATTATAGCAGGAGAGCCTGTCCTTGTACCTGTTTTGACCACTTTATTCAACAAAATACTAGAAGAAAAAACAATTCCAGGAGAATGGGCGAAATCGGACATTATTCTCTTATATAAAAAGGGAAACCCCATGGATATTGGCAATTACAGACCTATTAGCTTACAACCAAATCTGTACAAGCTTTTTGCTTCGCGCCTGGAGGAGCGTCTCGCGGAGTATACAGAAAGACATCAGCCGGTAGAGCAAGCGGGCTTTAGAAGAAACTACTCAACAGTAGATCACATTCACTCTCTAGAACTAGTGATAGAGAAGTTCGAGGAAATGAACCGCCCGCTCTACTTAGCGTTTATAGACTATGCCAAAGCGTTCGATTCCATTTCCCACAACAGTATATGGAGAGCTTTACAAGAATGCGAGGTACCATCAGCAACCATAGAACTTATACAAGATATATACAAAAACAGTAAAAGTAGAGTAATAGTAGATAAAACGGGGCCTGAATTTGACATTAGTAGAGGCGTACGGCAAGGTGACCCTTTGTCACCCAGAATATTTATAACCGTACTGCAAAGCATTATGAAGAATCTAAAATGGGAAAACAAAGGCATCTACATAAACGGTATTTTTTTAAGCAATCTAAGATTCGCAGACGATATTGTTCTCTTTGCAGAAAGTGCATCAGAACTAGCATCTATGGTAAAAGAATTACAAGCGGTTAGCCAGGAAATTGGCTTGCAACTGAACACAACAAAAACAAAAATAATGACAAACAATAAAAAAATCCCCATAAGCGTCGACAACGGTCCTCTGGAATATGTTGAAGAGTACATATATCTAGGCAAGCAAATATCTTTCAAAAGATCTAGACACCGAGATGAACTGACTAGACGTGTGAACATGGCCTGGAACAAATTTTGGAGTCTTAAAGAAGTTCTTAAGTCAAAAATTCCTGTAAGACTGAAGAAAAAAGTCCTAGACTCATGTATATTGCCTTCTCTTTCTTATGCATCGCAAACATGGATATTCAACAGACACACTAGCAATAAGATACAAACCACCCAAAGAGCCATGGAGCGGAGCACTCTAAATATAAAATTGAAACATAAAAGAACTAATATATATGTGAGGAATACAACTAAAGTCATAGACGCTCTACAACACTGTAAAAAATTAAAATGGAAATGGGCCGGCCATGTTGCACGTATGAACAATGATAGATGGACAAAACAGATAACAACTTGGAAAGGGCCATCAGGAAAGAGAAAAAGAGGTAGACCAACGGAGAGATGGCTGGACGAAATACTGAAAACAGTGGGAAATAACTGGATGGAAATAGCAATAGGTAGATAGAGATAAGTGGAGAAAAATGGAGGAGGCCTTTACTCTGTAGAGAGGTCCTTAATAATAATGATTTGCTTTGCATGTAATAATGATTTTATTTGTATTTTATGTTTTAATTCGTGATGATTCGTTTTTATTATTGTAATTTAAATTTAATTTATTTTAAATTCTCGAATTGTAACTAAATATCAAATTAAGTATGTAATTTTTCTTTATTTTTTTATTAAGGAATAAACAAGGCTTTATTATTATTATTATTATTAATCTTTCATGGGACGAACATGTGCCCAGTGACATAGCTCTAGAATGGCAAGGTTTTATAGCGGATCTTCATAACTTGAAACTAATAGAAATCCCTCGTAGGATTATACCTTCTCAGTCTAAGGAATTTCAACTCATCGGATTCTGTGATGGGTCTACTAAAGCATATGGATGCTGTGTTTATCTCCGTGTCGTTACCTCTCACGACGTACAGGTTTATCTTTTAATTGCTAAGTCCAAAGTAGCACCTCTAAAAGTGTTGACTGTCAACCGCTTAGAGCTGTGCAGTGCTGTATTACTGTCCAAAGTAATAAATCACATTCATTCTTTGCTTAGTTCAAAAATCACATTGAATAAATCTATCTTGTTCACAGACAGCTCGACTGTATTGTCATGGTTGAATACTGAGCCACACAAGCTTAAGACCTTCGTTGCCCACAGAGTGGTCCTAATTAATGACAGTCCTGTGCCAACTGAGTGGCGACACGTGTCCACCCATGACAACCCAGCCGACATCTGTAGTCGTGGCTTATCATGCTCATCTTTATCTGCTTCTCAAATCTGGTGGTCTGGTCCTCACTGGCTGTCCAACGAGTCCTGCAACTGGCCTGTTTCAGCAGTTGAAGTGCTCGATAACGTGCCAGAACTTAAGCCCGCCTCACGCGCGTGTCACACTGGTGTGACACGTGAAGCTGACTTGCTTAATTCCATCATGGAACGCCACTCCTCTCTTTCCCGAGTGGAAAGAGTGGTTGCATGGATCTACCGTTTCATTAACAACGCGAAAGCTAAACGTTCTGAGCGTAACTTATTACCTTATCTGACAGCCACTGAATTAATCCAATCTTTAGATCGTTTAACAAAATATGTTCAACATCAAAGTTTTAATGATGTCACATCTCTAATAGCATCCAAGAAATCGTTACCCAAACATTTATCTAAACTCTCTCCTTTTCTTGACACTCGCGGAATCTTGCGAGTGGGGGGACGTCTCAAGCACGCGTCATTACCAGGTCGCGTCAAACAGCCATACCTCTTACCTAAGATTTCACGACTGAGTACTCTTCTTATTGACCACTATCATACAACTTACCTTCATTGTGGGCCTCGCCTACTTCAATCTTTAATTATGCGTCGATTTTGGATACTCGGCATTAGAAATCTTATCAGATCACGGTTATCAAAATGCGTGACCTGTTTTAAAATCAAACCTATTCCACTTCAACCTTTACAAGGGGATCTTCCATCTTCCCGACTACAACCGGGTCATTGTTTTCAAACAATCGGCATCGACTTCGGAGGTCCTTTTATGATAAAAGAAAGTAGACGTCGTAACGCTAAAACTTACAAAGCATATCTTTGCCTCATAGTCTGCCACGCGACCAAGGCCGTTCATCTTGAGCTGGTTACTGAGCTTACATCTGAAGCATTCATAGCGGCCTTAGATCGTTTTGTATCGCGGAGAGGACTTTGTCACTCCATAGTCACAGATGGCGGTACTAACTTCGTGGGTGCCAGACGTTACTTGTCGGAAGTTAGCGAAATGCTCAACCGCGATAGCGATAGTATTTCCAGTCACCTCGCTTCTCGAGGTATTACGTGGAAGCTCAATCCTCCTTCCGGTCCTCACTTCGGAGGCATTTTCGAGAGTGGTATAAAATCGACAAAATACCATCTCAAACGTATTATCCGATCCCAGATTCTTACTTTTGAAGAATTTTATACTATCTTGACGAAGGTGGAAGCCATGTTAAACTCTAGACCCTTAGTGGAACTATCTTCCGATCCCGGCGAGGTTGACGCTCTTACAAGGACAACACATCGCTCCCGCCATCTGACGGCGCGAAGACGAATTAACCAGTTCGAACTCAACCAACGTGTCCGGCCGGCACAAATCCGCGCGCGCGGTGAAAAAACACCAAAAATATCGTGAAATACGACTGCAGTGATACAATGTGGTGATCTCCTGGCTCCCAGCATCCCGTGAGTACCTGACCTCTCTCAATTTACATCTTTTAGCCTGTTTCTGAATAGGGAACTTCAAAAGCGTCTTTGGCAAAACGCGATACTCAATCAAGCTCAACGAAACGACGAACAATACCAAAGAAAGGACATTTGGGTAGGTCGCTTAGAGTACGTAGGTACTCTGACAAACTGTCAGACAGTTGTGGGAAAAAATAAACAAAAAATATAAATGTGACCCACATGGTCCCCATTAACAATAATCATATAAAATTCATAACAAGTTCTATTCAAAAAGAATGTAAATAAAAATCACAAAAATAATTAAAAGGCACAATGATGATAAAAAAAGTAAAATACTTAACAAAATAAGTATTCATGTCAAATCAGTAAATGTCAAATAAAATAATAAAGTAAAAAATAATAAAATACATGTCAAAACATTAAATGTCAGAGTGTATAAAAAATAATAAAATACATGTCAAAACATTAAATGTCAGTGTATAAAAAAAGGAAAAGAAAAAATAAAAAAAGGAAAAGAAAGTAATAAATAATAAACAAGCGAAATCCGAAGCTTCGACGTTCACAGAGCAAATTTCATTGGAGCAGCTTAATCCCAAGCCTTTTTATCTTCGAGATAGTGATTAACATGATAGTAGGCTTTCAGGCACAGCTTCCGTTTTATAAACGATTTGAATTTATTTAGGCTTAGTGCTTGAATTTGGCTCGGAAGTTTATTGTAAAAACGTATACATTGGCATCTGAACGCACCCCCTATTTTTTTGAGCCTCGTTGCAGGAACAACAAATTTGTGTTTGTTCCTCGTATTTATGTTGTGGATATCACTGTATTTTTTAAACAAATTAATATATTTGTGTGCGTACAAAAGGTTTTCATAAATAAACTGAGAAGGGACAGTAAGAACATTAATCTCTTTAAATTTTTCTCTGAGGGGGGAGTATCTGGGACTTAATTTTTAAATTAAACGAATTGCCCTTTTTTGCAAAACAAATATTGTCTGAATATCGGCGGCATTGCCCCACAAGAGAATACCGTACGACATCACGCTATGGAAATAACTAAAGTAAACTAAACGGGCTGTCTCTAAATCAGTTAACTCACGAATCCTTCTAACGGCGTATGCTGCAGAGCTAAGTTTTTTTTGACAATTTGTCTATATGCGGGCCCCACTGAAGCTTGGCATCCAAAGTTATGCCTAGGAACACTGTGCTATCTTCCGGTTTCAACTCTTCATCCTTAATTAGTACAGTTGTTTCCACTTGTCTTACATGGGGTATCGTAAACTTAATACATTTAGTTTTTTTCTCATTTAGGAGTAGGTTATTAACATTAAACCAATTAACAACTTTTTCCAGGGCGCTATTAACATCATCCGTAACTAACTGCTGACGTTTGAGTTTAAATAAAAGAGAAGTGTCGTCTGCAAACAATACTATGTCATGATTATCCTTTATGAGGTGAGGCAAGTCATTTATGTAAATAAGAAACAAAAATGGACCAAGAATTGAGCCCTGTGGTACCCCCATTCTTACTACGGATCCGGGAGATCTCTTCCCGTTAACATCAACTCTCTGAATCCTATTACTCAAATATGAAATAAGAAGATCCAGAGAGGCGTTACGGATTCCGTAGTGGTGTAGTTTCCTGATTAATGTTTCATGAAGAACGCAATCAAAAGCTTTAGATAAATCGCAAAAAATGCCCAAAGCATCGCATTTGTCCTCCCAGGCATTATAAATGTGTCCTAAAAGTTCAACACCGGTACAACATCAGTAGTTGAACGACCCCTTGTGAAACCGAACTGTTTTTTATGCAATAAAACATAAGTTATTACTTATGTTTATTGAAAAAACTTTGCATTTGTGACAAAAATATTTTTTCAAAAATTTTACTAAACGCGGGTGGTACTGAAATGGGTCTATAATTAGTGGGGTCTGATGTACTACCCGATTTAAACAATGGTATTATTTTACTATATTTCATTAGATCAGGAAACTCACCACGGTCAATACAATCGTTAAATATTACAGCTAATGAAGGAGCTACAATGTTTATAATGGATTTAGCAACGTCTACAGAATGACCCCATAGATCAGCGGTCTTTTTAACATTTATGGTGTGAAAAGTTTTAATTATATCTTTACAGGTGACATATTGAAAATTAAATTCGGATTCACAGACTGAAACGTTTTCCCTTAGTAAAGACTCGGCAGCAGTAGGTGACGAGTTTAGCGATTTAGTAGTCGATACGGAAATATCCGCAAAGAAATTTTCAAAGGCTGTGGCAACTTGAGTATCTGAATTTAAAATATTATCGCCAATAGCAAGGCTGTAGTCACTATTTCGGTTGCAAGACCTTCCCGTTTCGCTATTAATAATGTTCCATGTCATTTTAACCACATTACTACTATTTTTAATTTTTGAACTCAAGTAACGTGACTTTGCTATAAAACAAACTTTTTTAAATAATTTTGAATAATTTTTAACATACAAATTAACTTCTACAGTTTTTAGATAAGTCCGCTCTTCATACAGCTCATAAAGTCGTTTTCAAATCTTATGAATACCAATGGTGGCCCAGTCGTTGAAAGAAGCGTTACTATTTACAGATATTGTCTTAGGGACAAAGGTGTTTTCTAATTGTGTGCAATACATACTGAAAAAATCGTTATATTGTTGATTTGGATCATCATTATCTGACAAAAGTGGTAGTTTGGATAAAAGTTTAGTTTTTTAGATTTTTACTTTTTGGATTAACGATGATATCCTTTTTAGTTACTTTCTTGCTTAAATTTGGAATTGTGATCAATTGCCCACAATGATCTGAATCTATTAAGTTAATAATTGCTTTTTGGGTGGGTATAATATCAGTGTAAATATTATCTAGGCAAGTAGCACAGTTGGGGTTATTCTGGTGGGCTCGAGAATTTTTTTTTCAAGATTGTATGACTGAAAGTGGCTTATAATTTTAGTACTTAACCCAGAATTTTCTAACAAATTAATATTGAAATCACCACAAATGATTATTGACTTCTTAGAACTACAGATTTTATGCAACACTTCATCCATTACCTTTTCAAAACAATCATGTATGATTGTCTTGTGATTGACTTCAGGGTTGTAACCCTGAAGTTATATAATAAACTGCTCCAATTCTATACAGGCTATTTCAACTGTTCGCTCAACAGATAGGCTGACAATATCCTTGCGGTCTTTAAATTTAAGATAATTATTTACTAAGATTAATGCGCCGCCATGTATAGCATTTACCCTGCTGAATGAACTACCAACCTGGTGATTACTGGTGATTATTGAATTGAAAATGAATTGATGACATTTGAGCCAATGCTCCGTTATACAAAGAATATCTATATTGTTACAATTCAGGAAAAGTTCTACTTCTAATTCTTTGTTCAAAAATCCTTGAATATTTTGATGAACCAGGTTGATACTATTAAAACTTTCAAAACATTCGCTTGATTTACTATCTGACTTCCTTATAATATTGCAAGAGGTCGCCTCTGTTGTCAAAATTTCTAATTTAAATGATTGACTGATTCATTAATTGTGCTCAAACTATTGGCCGAGTAATTTAATTGAGTATTGCATTGTTCAACAGAGGCTACTTGATTAGCCAAGTTCTTGGCTGTAATAGAAAAAAAGTATGATAGCGACACAGCTACTTGTCTTTTCCAATAGTTTGTAAGATAGCACCTGTCCACAAGATATCTATCTTTTGTCAAATAAAAATTGTCACCAATATAATTATTAATGTCAATTAAATGAAATACATTACTATTAAATGTCAAATTATGCAATGTTCTGTTAATACACATCAACACGGTCTAGGGATATTTTTAAAAAAGCGAATTACTATCAATGTGTTAATTATTTATATGACATGTATATATTTAAAAGATACGTTATTTAATATTCTACCATTTTTTAATAATGGTTAAGGTATAGATTAAAATTTCAGGATTTTATGGAAAAAAAATGAAGCATAGACGGAAACCGTATATGAATGAACTTTTAATTTGTGAGTAAAAACTGAAAAAAATAGAAAAATCATTTAATTTGTGTTTATAAACTTGAAGTTAGTAGTCTGAGAAAGCGCCCATGATGTTCATAACACATCGGCAACGATTCGGCATGCTCAGAACAAGGTTGTCAATGTCTTGCTGCGGAATATTGTCCCATGTCCTTCTGAGGTGCGCAAAAAGTTGATCTTCTGTAGCCAGATTTTCAGGAACTTCCTTCAGAGCTCTTCTTTGCAGCATATCCCACGCATGCTCAATGGGATTTAGATCTGGCGATTGAGCAGGCCAGTCTAAGGCCCTAACATTATGTGTATGTAACCAAGCTGCTACCGTTCTCGCCGTGTGTGCCCGGGCATTGTCGTGCATGAGCAGGAAATCTTGCCCCATTTGTGTTCTGTGGGGCAAGATTACGGGCCCCAGCACCTGTTGGACGTATCGTTCTGCCGTCATATTGCCCCGCACCCAAACGAGATCCGTCCGTCCTCCAAGACGAATTCCTGCCCAAACCATAATTGTTCCTCCTTGGTATGGGTGAACTTCCTGAGGGTTCTGGAGGCGGCTCCATCGTCCAGGAACTCGTCAAACACGCGTCCTTTGTGAATCTGGATGGAAGCCGAACCTGGATTCATCCGTGAACAGCACATTGGACCATTGGTCACGGCCCCAGTCCACGTGGTTCCGAACCCATTCTAATCGTCGTCCACGATTGCCTCTCCGTAAAGGTGGGACCCGGAGTGGTCTACGAGAGCGTAGATTGCTTTCATGCAGTCGCCTTCTTACAGTTTGGTCACTCACAAGCACTTGGTGTTCCACTCGCAGCCTTTGGACCAATTGAGTCGCCGTTGCATTTGGTTGTGCTCGCGCAGTAATTTGCAAAAATCGGTCTTGTCTGGGGGTAGTGATGCGACTTGGCCCCCGGTGCCTCTCCGCTACTTCACCTGTGGCACGATAGCGTGTCCACAATCTTGAAATTACATTTTGATGGGTCCCTATGGCCTCAGCAACATTACGCTGAACAGATCCAGCTTCCAGCATTCCCACAGCTCGTAACATCTCCACCCTCGTCAAATGTCGGCGTTGCATGGCTACAATACCTCAATTTTAACTTTATCTTTCGTTTAAAAATGAAAAAAAACTGTAACTAAACGTAATTCGTTTTGTTTTCTAAATTTCGCACAAATGAAAATTCCCTCTCCTATACATCAAGACATTTTTATGCCACCGAAACAAAAGAATTTTCAAAAATTTGAATTTGGAATTAGTCTGAGATAAATTACAAACAAATCGGTGTATAAAAGATTCCAATGCGGCCAGTACTTTTCGAGTTATTTAATTGAGTATGAAATATCCCTAGACCGTGTTGATGTGTATATTATAACTAAAGTAATTTTCTTCCTGTGGCAAACTTTTACTATAAGGAAATGTGAACATTGCAATTTTTCTTAAACTCAGGTCACATAATGATCTATTAATAATTTATTAATTACAACTTCACCCAGGATTCTGTACTAATAATATTTGTTGGTAATAGGGGTACTGTGAATAAAGGAGAATTACTCCAATATTATAGATCATTATGTGACCTGAGTTTAAGAAAAATTAATAATAATTAATAATTTTCCTCATGATATCATAAATAATTATGATATCATGAGGAAAATTATTAATTACAACTTCACCCAGGATTCTGTACTAATAATATTTGTTGGTAATAGGGGTACTGTGAATAAAGGAGAATTACTCCAATATTATAGATCATTATGTGACCTGAGTTTAAGAAAAATTGTAATGTTCACATTTCCTTATAGTAAAAGTTTGCCACAGGAAGAAAATTACTTTAGTTATAATATTAACAGAACATTGCATAATTTGACATTTAATAGTAATGTATTTCATTTAATTGACATTAATAATTATATTGGTGACAATTTTTATTTTATTATATTATATTATAAGGAACAACCAGGCATACAAAAGTTCATAATAGAATGTTCCGGGTACTTATTTGTCAACAAGTGGCCTAAATCCTTACCAATTTCATCAGAGAAAATAACAATTTCTTTATTGACAATCTGTTTAGCTAAACAATTAGTAATTTCTAATGGTAAACTAACACAGGACCGCGGTATGGTTGTATCACCAAGAGGCAATGAATGGGCCGGTGTGGGTTCAAGAGATTGTGGTTGGCAATGCTCACAGTTGTTAGTTTCTGTACTTACCAGCTCATCCATAGCCAATACATATTCCCTCATTTGGTTTTCAGAGGCTGTATATTTAAAATTGAGTGAAGTTAATTTCTGTTGTAGGTGGTCAATTTCACACTGCAAGTTCTCTGTGTCTATTTGGTACTTCCTATTACTTTTATCTAAGTTTAAAGAATAATTATCTAATTGTTTTATAAGATTCAACCTTTCCCTATTCAATTTTACATTTTTAATGAAAAACTTATGTTTTTTGACCATTTTCTTAGTTTTAACTATGTATTTGTTTATTTTAACATATTTTTTTGGTTTATTCTTACCCGTGATGACTCGCACTGATTTAATTGACTTTAATTCATCATCACCTGTCAGATCTATAGTGTAAGGTTGGGATTTATCAGAAATCATTGACGGCACCAATTCACTGAACAGACTTTGGTTCAATGAGGCTGTGATGTTATGATTGGTTGTCTCGAGCTCTGATATTTGATTTCTGGCCTCATGTAGCTGTTGTTGCAATTGAAGCTTGTGACTGAGAGTTTGTTCATACTCTGTGCTACACTGGCTGAACCCGTCCACAATGACTTGGAGCCTATCCCGGTCTTCTATGGCATCAGTGAATTGAGTATATAGCTGAGCCATTTCCATTTTCAACTTGTTATTCCTTTCATGGGCTTCAGAGAGCACCCTTTCATTGTCATCTATTTCCCTGTTTAGTTGGTTACAGGACTCCTTACATGCCTTTAATTCGCTCAAAGCCTGACTAAGTTTAGACTCTTCGTGCGTGTCATAATCATTATTCAGGAGAATAAAGACAAGATAAGAGAAAACTAGGTGCGGTAGAATTGTATATGAAACGATTATTTGAAAGAAAAATGAAATTTATTACGACAAAAAGAAGTTCTGTCACCGAACCAAACAGGGTTATGTTTACGTTTCAAAGGTCATCGGCATCAACAGGTAGCCGTAATTAAAAGTGATCCAGTTATAGAAAGCAAGTAATTAAAACGTAAACAATGTACTACTAAGTAAAATAAGTTGTATTGTACCTGATATTAAGATGACAATGCAAGATTCCTTCGAACCGGTAACTGTCAGTTTCACAAATGAATTTATTACACTTAATTTTCGTTAATTCAACACATATACACTATAATTCACACTATACTTGCTAAATACTTGTTATTTTATAGGAAATAGGCCGTAATAAGAAGGAAATACAATATTTAAAATTAAAATTAAAAGGACAAATTCAAATCAGCTGTTAGCTGTAGTGTTGCCACAGGAGAAAAAAAAACTCACTTGATATTCAGTTATAGAACCATATGGATTAAATCCAAATATTTCTACGCATACGCAATCCCTGTTTTAATCAAGTAATCCTGGACTGATCCTTCATGTGCCATTTTTTTTTATACAATATTTTTATGGTTTTGTTTCCGAATGGTAACCAACGAGACCCTATTACTAAGCTTCCGCTCGTCCGTCCGTCCGTCCGCGTCCGTCCGCTGTCTGTCAGCGGGCTGTATCTCATGATCGTCCTAAAACAACATCATCTGCCTAGCCTTTTCCCAACTATGTTGGGGTCGGCTTCCAGTCTAACCGGATGCAGCAGAATACCAGTATTTTTCATGAAGCGATAATACGATGAGACTAGTCCCTTGACTAGACTAGACCCTTGGTAAGACTAGTTGTCAGACTTTTTGGGCCACTGACTACCCGTAACGACGTAAAAGATCTACAAATGACAGCTGGGTCCAACTGCTTAACGTGCTTTCCGAGGCACGGAGGAAACTAAGTATGTAATGAGTGGTCACCCATCCACAGACCAACCTAGGCAAGCACGGCTTAACCTAAAGATCGATCCGAGTGGCTGTTATTATTTATCCACGAATTCCTCGTCCTATGACAACAAATAATAAATTAAATTAATAGCTCACATACTGCGATAGTACGGAACCCTTTACCCGCAAGTCCGACTCCCACTTGGCCAGTTTTTGAATTAAACAGGGCCACAGTAGATCGTGGAATAGGCTCATCGGGGTAACAGGGTATAAAAAAAAAACCCGTCAGGTAACACCACGTCACCGGTGGCGTGGAAACGTTTGATTATATGTAGAACACAAGTTTTTCATCTTTTTGAACAGCTATATCTCAGAAATGGTGGTTCTTAGGAAAAAGTATAAAATCAGTTATTATGGATAATTGCACGATCTACAATTTTGTCGACATATTTTTATGATAAAACTTACCGTTTGGCTGAAAAATGCAAAAAAAAAAACATTTACGCGACCTTGACCTTGAACATTTTTTTTTGCAAAGGTCGGATTAATGGGGACTTTTGACATTTGATTTGTAATGGTGTTCCAAAGATTCGTACTAATTTTTAGCTCTATGCGAATTATTGTAACCTTGCATCTCTAATTTGACTGGGCTATAAGGGATTTTAAATTTATCACCTAAGCATCGCGTGAATTTCCTTTGTATTCATTCCAATCTGCCTGAATCCACTGCATAATTCGGATTCCAACTTTTCTTTTTATTAATTTTTTTACAGCAAATTGTTCACTCTATAATTTTTAAAACGTTTTTTTCCATGCAAAACTCTTATGGGAGGATTTTAAGAAGGGGTTGAAAAAAATATGGGTGGAACCTTCTTCGAAATCTGCCTCCTGCGGCTTGCCGAAGGGATTTTTAAATTCGTTTTAATTGCATTAGAGAAAAAGAAAGTAAACTTCAGCATTGTATGTAGATAACCTTGTAATGATAGTCGTCAGAATATGGAGAAAAATAAATAAACTATTTTATTACACTTTTGTGGCGAAGTTCTGGGCTAACGAAATATAAATACTGTCGTGGTATAGCGACCGAAAAACGTTACAATGTTTACAGACTTGTTTATCCTAGTGTGTACAAATGTTAGCGACTTTGATCTCCATATCAATGCTACCATAGCCTATAAGTTTGGTAACACCGCCTGTAGTAAGTGACATGTTGCAGTAGATTCGGCCTTTGGTAAACGGGAAGCCTTTCGGCACAAGTGGGACTGACATATTCTTCAAAACGTACTCGCCCTGAAAAAAAAAACAAATACTTGTTACTATAGTACTCTAATTCCTCCCTTGTTGGTCCTTGAGTCTGCCTGAGCTGTCCCACTACTGGGCAAAGGCCTGCCCCCATTCCTTCCCTCGGTCTGCCGCGACCCCGTGTCTTAGGGCTCTAGTTTTGTGATTTGCGAGTCCACAGCTTCGCATCCGGTAGACATGGCCTGCACAGTCTCATTTTAGTTTGGTGGCTTTTGAGCTACGTCAGCAATCTGAGTTCTGCAACGCAGTGTGGTGTTCCTTATTTGATCGGTAAGTTTAACGTTAAGTATGCTGCGCTCCGTTGCCCGTTGGCAAACCTTGAGCTTGGACTTAGTCCTGGACTGGATGTTAGTCAAAGACCAAGTCTGTATACCATATGCTAGTATGGGGAGAATACACACATGTCCATCAGTTTGCGTTTTAAGGGGATGGCTTTACCACAATGCTCCCCAGAGCGAGTGTATTGATTTGCTACTGAGCCCTCTTCCTCTCTCCTAATGTTGCTGTGCCCGACAGGGTCCATACTGATCTTTTATTTTGTAACACCATCTCAGTAATACATATGAAACGCAATAAACAATTGAGTATTTGCCTTTGATATTTATCAGAAATTATCTTCAGAATGCCGTTGCTGCTGCCCCGTACTCTTCCTAATAGTGACCACTCATGCTTGCATCTTATTCCATAAAAGTCATTCGTACACGCTTCAGCAAACATTGCGGAAGCACTGCAGAACCGCAGCAACCATGACAACATTCTGAAGAAATTATTGTATTGCACCCGCAGAGCGCGCTCCGCGATAATTAAATAAATAAAAGAAATATTGCTGGACATTACACATAGCACCATCTAGTGCCACACTTAGCAACGAGGCTTGTGTCGTGGACACCAGATAGTTGATATACTTCATAGATACTTTTGTTTGTAAATACATACTTATTATATATATAAACATCCATGACTCGGAATCAAATGTCCATGCTCATCACACAAACATTTGCTCTGACCGGGATTCGAACCCGGGACCCTAAGAACGTAAAGCAGCCTCACTACCACTGCGCCAATCGGGTCGGCGATAGTGAAAGATTGACAATAGGCTTTGAATAATGCTAGCTTGACCTTAGCTAAGCAACGAGCAAACCTGCGAACCAACATATTACCCCGGACAGCTACGTTTTTAATCAGTCATCCGATTTAAATATTGAAGTAAAATATCTATTTTATAATAATTCACAGTCAGTGATGAATAAGTAATGTAATGAACAATACTTACCGGGGGATAAGGACAGCGACGGTCACCGATAGCGTTTCGCAATGGTTGTCCAAAAAATGTGTCCGAGCTTATCATGTCGCAAAATCTGAAGTGCATCTCAACGAAACTCGGTTTGTATCTGTTTGTTAGAAACTGGTAGAAGTAGAAAGATGGCTGTAACATGAACAATAAGGTTGAGCATAGATGGTGTGCAACTTGAGTTGTTGAACTCGCCTCGTTCCTGGCCGGTTTTGTGATACATGTGCCTCAGTGTTCTCGTTTCTAAACTGACTGCAGTTACTAGATTAAGGCACATCACAAAAAGGCTTGATATAGGTTTTTAGCGTATAAATTCAGTACTCTTCCAAAACCGAAATGGCTTTTATTTAGGACTAGCTGTTGCCCGCGGCTTAGTCTGCGTAAATTTTAGTAACTGTCCCATGGGATCATAATAAAGGGATAAATACTATCTTACATGTTAATCCAGGTATCTATATGACGAATGTCGTAATAATCACAATTATAGTCATCACAATCACCATCGCTATCAAAATCACCATCATTATCACAATCACCATCACTATCACAATCATGCTCATTATCACAATCACCATCACCACCACTATCACAATCACAATTACTATCACAATCACTAACACAATCACTAATACAATCACTAACACAATCACTATCACAACCACAATCACTCTCACAATCACAATCACAATCACAATCACAATCACAATCACAATCACAAACACAATCACAATCACAATTACAATCACTATCACAATCACAATCACTATCAATATAACAGTCACTATCACAATCACAGTCACTATCACTATCACAATCACAATTTTAAGTCTCTCGCCGAGTATGCCCCGACCTCCACGTTAACCATAATATAACCGACCACTTCAATCTTAGCGCCGTTGTAAGAATGTAAACAGACATCCTTAGCAGTTAGCGGCAACGCCTTGAAGTGTTCGTCATATGAATGAGTGCTTATTGCAGACAACTTACTGCCAGTGTCCAGTTCGAACGTCATCGCCTTACCGTTAACTTTTACACTTACTTTGTATGGCTGATCCTTATTGTTGCGTACATTCAAATTAAACAGACCTGACTCCAAATCACTGTCACTATGATCCATAAAATGTTGCCCTCCCCTCGACGAACGCATTTCGTCCTGACGGGGATTACGTTTGCATACGTCACAAGAATAATTTTTATACCGACACATGATTGCACGATGGCCTTTCCCGCACCGCCAACACGATTGTTGAGATGCGCGTTGCGAATCGTCTGCAGGCGCAGCAGGAGCACGCGGTCCCGGCGTGCCCTCGCTGTTGCTGCTGCCACTGTTGCCGTTTGCAGCGTGCGCCCTCTCACGTCCGGCTCGTCCCGTTGCAAGCCTATGCATCGGCTCAGGCGCTCCGGTACTAGTCAACGTTGCAGGAGCAGCTACACTACGTGTGCCACTCGCTTGAGTGTGCCGGTCAGCCGCTTCCAATGCCAAGACCAGCTCCACCGCTTTCTTGTACGTCAGTGTCGGCTTGGCAAAAAGTCGCAATCTCATGTCATCGCTCACAAGACCAGACACGAACTGGTCTCTAAGGTTTTCTTCAAGACCCGTTTTGAAGTTGCACGTGCTGGCCAAATGTTTAAGGACTTGCAAATAATCGCTCAGACTTTCACCATTATTTTGACGTCTCAATCTGAAAACATGTCGCTCCGCTATTTCCGAGCGCTTTGGTTCGAGATGGTCGCCGACTATTTTCACTAACTCTTGAAAACTTTTGTTTTCCGGATTATCCGGCGCACAAAGATCGCACACCAGATCATACGTAGCTTGACCCACTAGAGTCACTAATGTAGCTACATGTAATCCTGCCTTAATTTCGTTGAGCGCCATGAACTGTAGTTCCACACGTCGGATGTATGCCAACCATTTTTTATTCGATAAATCGAATTGCTAGATTTTTCCGATCGGCATTCTGTGTTCCTCGTCGCCAGTTGTGTTTGCACGTAATTCGGAAATATATTATTTTATGAAACAGAATAAAACTAAGTCTGCGAACCAACTGTCAGTCATTTATTTTTCTTAAGGAAACTAACACAGAGTATTTAACATGTAGGTTATATACACCACAAATCACTATCACAATCACTATCACTATCACAATCAGTATCACAATCACTATCAGAAGTTCACAATCACTATCGTAATCACAATCACCATACCTTTTATGAAACCTACGCATGCTAAATTTAGAATCTCTAGTGGTTTGGGCTATTGGTTAGCCGTGTGGTATCCGGCAGAGTAGAATAGAACCAACCCATTACACTCACGGGTGTCGTATAAGGCGACTAATATCTGAGGCAGAACACCTTGTGCCTCCGTAGACCAGAGAATGGGCAGCAGCGTTTTCTGTTAGTCTTTCATCACTGCGATCTCCAATCCGCCTGCCAAACGTGGAGATTACGGCACATTCCTCCCATCATGGGAGAGGCTTATGTCCAGCAGTGGACGTTATGGGCTGTTGTAGTAGTGTAGTGTAGTTGGGCTATAAGTTGATTTTCATTGTCAGGGTGACAATTTCTTTCTCCAATTTCTCCATATTATGGGTCGAATTATGAAAAAACCTTAAACACAAATGTTTTCATTTATCGATAGGAGTACTCCTGTTATGTTTCGAATAAAATAGTCTAACTAATCTTATTTCCCCATACCCCCGTTTCAACCCCTTAGGTACGGGTTGGATTTTGAAAATTCTCGACTTAGCGCACCCCTAAACCTCCCGTGTATACTTCCATAATTATGCAATAAGTAAAAATCTGTTATATATAAATTTAAGTGTCTGTTTGTAATATCAAATTACAAACAGACACTTAAATTTCATCTATTTGTATAGATAGTTACCTGTAGTATTTTAGAAAAAGGATAAAGGTTTCATTAAAAAAAACCTTGAAATAGAGTAAATGATAAATAAAATCTAATTAGTCCGACAGATAGATTTCCAAAAATATTAGATATATATTTTTTCATTTTTCACGTAAACAAAAAAGCGAGAATGGCGTGGTGACACATTCAGAGACAGACTTAGAAAGAAGTTCTGGATACTCGATCGTTGATTGTACTATTTTCACTAGGAACAGTATGTCAGATATACTTCTCCGAGTTACAAGTGGAAGTAAGTGAAATCGTACGCATCGTTCCTTGTAACTCAGATAATAGTCCAGTCAAATTAGCTCAAAAAATAGGGGTAAGGTAGTTTATAATTCGCATAGAGTTAGAAATTGGTACGAATGTTGGGAACACCATTACAAATGAAATGTCAAAAGTCCTTATCGAACCGACCTTTGCAAAAAAAAAATTCAAGGTCAAAGGTCGCGTAAATGGGTTTTTTGCATTTTTCAGCCAAACGGTAAGTTTTATTATAAAAATATGTGCAACAAACTTGTAGATCGTGCAATTATCGGGAAAAATTAAGTATAAAGTTGGGTTGTTTTGATTATTAGCATGTACCGGTTGTTAGGGCCAGTCGTTGGTCAATGTTGAATCGCCTTTAGAAGAGTAAGTAACTTTAAGTATTCTACGATATCAGCGAGGACATACCTCTGATGTATGGGTCATAGAACAATCTACTTGTAGGCACTCAGCAGGAAGAAGATTGTAGGGACACATGTAAGCGTGCACGACTGAATGCAAGGTAAGCAGAAATGTATATGTGAGCGTGACGTATGGACGGCGGGCCAGTTACTGCGCACTAGCCCGGTCGGAAGGTTCTCCTTGGGGTTATTTGGAATTAAACTCTATTACCAGCGGACATTCGTTTATTTAAATAAAACCCAGAGGCCTTCATAACCAGTTAGCGCAGTGCTCATACAAATAGGGATTGCTATAATCACAGTGACGGCAGAATCCCTAAAGTGGTGACCCCGAACGCGAACTATTTAATTACGCCGTAATAAAGTGCAAAGTGTACGAATTCGGTGACTCTGTAACGTGTCGTGTATCAGTGCGAACTAAATTAAAAACATGCAGGCTCCACAAACACAGGCGATGCCGGTGAAAAGGGAGAGCGAGGATGTAGCGCCGATAGAGCTCAAGGCGCAAATTCCAGATTTTTGGACAGACGATCCACGTCTCTGGTTTGCACAGTTTGAAGTATTACTCGCGAGTCAGAAGCAAGGGGAGGCGAAGAAATTTGGCCTGGTGCTACCCAAGTTAAGCAAAAGCACCATACAGCAGGCGCGGGACATAATTCTAAATCCACCCGAGAAACCAGACACCGCCTTAAAGGAGCGCCTTTTGACGGTTTACGAAGAGTCGGTCACACGGAAACTGCAGAAGGTTCTGCATGAATCCGAACTGGGCGAACAAAAACCCACGCAATTACTTCGGAGCATGAAAAACTTAGCAGGAGACAAAATCCCAGAAGAAACCATGCGCATACTTTGGATGGGAAGGCTACCAGAAACGGCTCGTACGGTACTAACCATCAGTGAAACAACAGAGCTGGAAAAGCTAGCGGAAATGGCGGATAAAATAATGGAAGAAGCGAAACCTAAAAACACTATCGCTACAGTTGCAACGGGTACCTCAACATCAGGAGCAGACCTGCTGATCGCGGAAATAGTAAAGCTCGGTGAAAAAATCGAAGCCATGAACAGAGGCGCGCAAAGCACTTCTAAACCACGGAACCGATCACAGTCACCAGACAAGAGAAGGGAAAAAACGTCGCAACGAAAGGGCAGATTGTGCTTCTACCATTATCGATTCGGTAAGAAGGCCACCAAGTGCGTGCAACCATGCAGCTGGGACAACAGCGCAGCAGGTGAAGATTCTCGAAGGTCGGGAAACTAGATGCGGTGCGGTCAACGGCGGAACACTGCATCGACAACGTGAATCACCGCCTATGTGTTACGGACACCAGCTCGGGCAAGCGCTTCCTCGTAGATACAGGAGCAAATGTATCCGTTCTACCTCCAACAAAGTGGCAAAGACACGTAAGTGACAGTGATAATTTTAAGTTGTATGCAGCAAATGGGTCTGAAATAAAAACCTACGGCACTAGAAACTTAGAATTAAATGTAAAATTAGGAAAACCATTACGATGGACTTTTATAATTGCTGATGTAAAACAACCTATCATAGGAGCGGATTTTTTGCGCCATTATGGGTTGTTAGTAGATTTAAATGCACAACAATTGTTAGATAGGAAAAATAGCTTGGTGACCCGCGGTAACATTGTCAAGTGCGCGGAACTTTCTGTCAGCATCGTAGACAGTAATCACCTATTTCACAACCTGTTATCGGAATATGCAGATATTACCAAACCCATACCATTTAGGGACGATAATGCTGACGACGATAACAACAAGGTAATGCATTACATCGAAACTACGGGACCACCCGTACACGCGAGAGCCAGACCGCTTCCTCCCGACCGATATCACAAGGTCAAAGAGGAATTTAGGTTAATGCAGGAAATGGGGATCTGCAGACCATCCAAGAGTGAGTGGGCGAGCCCGCTGCACGTGGTGGCGAAAAAAAACGGGGACATCCGACCGTGTGGCGACTACAGGCGCCTAAATGCGATCACAAAACCGGACCGATACCCCGTGCCACGTCTGCATGATTTCACCTACATTCTAGCAGGTAAGAAAATATTTTCCAAACTCGACATAAATAAATCTTATCATCATATCAAAGTAGCCAAAGCAGATATAGAAAAAACCGCCATCATAACGCCTTTCAGTTTGTATGAATTCCAGCGCATGACCTTCGGTCTAAGGAATGCGAGCCAAACATTCCAGCGTTTCATGAGTAATACAGTACTACAAGGTTTAGATTTCTTATTCAATTTCGTTGATGACGTCATAATCGCGAGCGACTCCATAGAGGAAAATGAAAGACACCTGCGGAAAGTATTCGATAGGTTCAGGCAGTATGGCATTACGATTAACCTACCTAAATGCGAGTTCGGAAAGTCAAATATAGAGTTCTTAGGGTACGAAGTTACAACCGAAGGTATTCGTCCACTCGAACATAAAGTAAAAGCAATTGTAAATTATCCCCGACCGGAGACTGTAGACCAGCTCAGGCGTTTCTTAGGAATGATTAACTTCTATAGAGCAAGCATTCCTAACGCTGCCAGTCAACAGTCGCAGTTAAACGAGTTTTTAAAAAATTCAAAAAAAAGGGATAAAACAATTATTCCATGGGACGACAAATCTATTAAAGCATTCGAACAATGTAAACAAAGCTTAAATAACGCCGTTATGTTGTCACATCCAAAAACTAATGTACCTCTAGCTCTCATGACGGACGCCTCAGATACCTGTGCAGGAGCGGTGCTGCAGCAAAAAACTGATGACGCATGGAAACCGCTAGGATACTTTTCTAAGAGGTTTACAAAAGCCCAACAAAAGTATTCAACCTATGACAGGGAACTGTTAGCTATATATATGGCAATAAAACATTTTCGTTATCTCTTTGAGGGCAGTCAATTAACCATATTTACAGATCATAAACCGTTGATTTATGCATTTACAAAAATACAGAGTAATTGCGAAACTCCAAAGCGCATTAGGCAACTATTATTCATCAGCGAATTTACAACCGACATTAGGTACATACAAGGCGAAAACAATCCGGTTGCAGAGGCCTTATCGCGTATTGAAACAATATATTGCCCAACGGAACTCGAGTTCGCGGAATTAGCGCTAGCACAGAAAAATGACACCGAGCTTGCGCATATGTTAGACAAAACAAATAGCAACGTTCGATTAAAGAAATACTTTGTGCCTAACAGTAATGAACAAATATATTGCGAAACCTCAACTAACACGTGTAGACCGTACTTAACCGAAAACTACAGAATCATTGCATTTAATTCGGTACATGGCATCAGTCATCCAGGTGTCCGAGCAACGCGTAAATTGGTCGCACAACGATTTTTCTGGCCAGGATTAAATCGGGATGTTGGACGATGGGCAAAAACATGCATTCAATGCCAAAGGTCAAAGGTCAACAGACACACGATATCAGACTTACAACATTTTCCAGACAGCAATCGCTTTGAACATGTGCACATAGACATCGTAGGGCCCCTACCAACATCGCAAGAAGGGTATAAATACCTTGTCACGATGATCGACCGATATACGCGTTGGCCGGAAGCCATTCCAGTAAAGGACATCACTGCGGAAGTCGTTGCTAAGGTATTTTACGAAGCTTGGATTAGCAGATTCGGCTGCCCAGTCAGATTGACGAGCGATCAAGGTCGTCAGTTCGAAAGCGCATTATTTACACAGCTAATGAAGTATATGGGTATAAATAAATTGCGCACTACACCATACCACCCCCAAAGTAATGGTATGGTAGAGCGCTGGCATAGGTCACTAAAATCAGCATTAAAAGCTCGCCTTATTAATAACTCGTCCTGGTGTGATGAACTGTCTACGGTGCTGCTAGGACTGCGTTCAGTTGGCAGAAACGACAATGGCATTAGTCCCACAGAGTACGTGTACGGTCAAATACTTCGTTTACCGGGAGATTTCTACAACATCCCCAATGAACGAAGCCGCGAAGATCATGATTTTTTAAAAAACTTGAAGCATACAATCGAGCAATTAAAACCAGTACCACGGGATCTGCGGGACTCACGCACATTGTTCATACATGGTGACCTAAAAAAATGTGATCACGTGTTCATTCGCAACGACGCAATACGAAAACCATTAACACCCACTTACGAAGGTCCGTACCGTGTTTTAGAGCGGAAAAATAAAGTCTTTGTGGTACAGTTACACAACAGAAAAATTCACATATCCATTGATAGATTAAAACCAGCATACTTGTTAAACGAAGAAAACAATGACAATCCACCTGACACTAGGTCAGAGCAGCCACAAAATAACAAATCCATTGTAAACCCATCTAAAATAAACGAGGAAACACCTGTATTAAAGAAAAGCCGCAGTGGTCGCACTATCAGACCACCATCAAAATTGAACATGTAGTACCTACATACCAGTTATCTAAAATAAGATAACATAACTTAGCTTAGCATGGCGTTGTCGTGACGGATACTACCGCCGGCCTAAATGGTGTCATTAATTTATTGCAGAGTGGAAGTCACGGCAACTACCCTTAATAAACATTAAACTGTATAGTGCTTTATGGCATATTTATAAGTCGGCGCTTGAAAAATAGACGACCGCACCCTGTACATTAACTAGTATATAATTAATGCGCAGTAAACATCGCGCTTATTTAGAATAGTAATCAAATAATAACTAGTGAACTTTGAATTTGTTGACACATGTTTGTACGCTCACTCTAGCATACTGCAATATTCACTCGTTAATAAAGTTTTAACGTAACTCAACAACTCTTCCATATAACTTGTGCGACCAGTTGTAATTAAGCGCATCCACCATGGGCAAGGCTTATAGTAAGGAAGAAGTTGTCATAGCGCAAAATAGCGCAGCAACATCGCAAGTCACTAAGTACGAGACAGGTTTTGCAGTAATGGCAACCGCAGTATTTCTCATCGTGGTGCTGGTCTTATGGCGCCAGGGTCGTCATCGCATGAAGAAGTGGATACACAGACAAGTCAACGGTGTATCCGGTGGGGTGACAACATTGCCGGGGCGCATAGACACGCTCACAGTCCCGCAGCAACCACCCACAGCCAGTTATGCGTAATATGATCGCACCACCGCGCGATAGTGACAAGTGCAGTGTTTATCGCAGTAAGCTATGTGAGCTACCATAAGCGCTAATTGTAATACGGTAACTGATTGTATGTAATAAAATAGTTAAGATTTATGTGTTATACTAGTTAGTAAGAAAAATTTTTTTTTGTAAAATTTTTGGGGGGAAGTAGTGTAGGGACACATGTAAGCGTGCACGACTGAATGCAAGGTAAGCAGAAATGTATATGTGAGCGTGACGTATGGACGGCGGGCCAGTTACTGCGCACTAGCCCGGTCGGAAGGTTCTCCTTGGGGTTATTTGGAATTAAACTCTATTACCAGCGGACATTCGTTTATTTAAATAAAACCCAGAGGCCTTCATAACCAGTTAGCGCAGTGCTCATACAAATAGGGATTGCTATAATCACAGTGACGGCAGAATCCCTAAAAGATGAAGAAAATAAGTAGACAATACACTTGAAGTTCCATTAGATAATTGTATCAATTAGATTATTAGACGAATGATTTTCTCCAGTTAGGTACTCAATATTTACACCGCTTTCATCATATCCAATAGGGTAAATGCATGTTTTTTTATCACTCTAAACAAAGCGTATTAACGTCAGAAATAACAAAGTAAACTTTTTTTTTTTTATCTATAAAAATACTAAGTTATAAGCATTTGAAACTGCGTTGTAGTTATAGAGATCCAATACAGCGAATGATGTCATTCGCTGCATCGACGTACAAAATACATACTAAATTCCTTTTATCTAGAAAGAAATAGAAACAGTTTGGCCGATTTATGTCTTGTTTTCGCTTTTTGTCATTATTTTATAGTACTTAACATTACGTATCGAAATAAAAAAATAAAATTTATGCGTATTCCCTATTGTTAGCCTTATAATATTTATTCGAGTTTTTCTCATATCGGTGTCGCTTTAATCGTTTCGTTTTAGTATCGATATTCATCTGACGCACGTCAGTTGAATATTTTTATTCGTTATGGTTGTCACTTTTAAAATGACAACTATTATTTTTAATTTTGAGTAGCTCACTTGATATTCAGCTATAGAACCGTACGGATTAAATCCAAATATTTCTACGCATACGCAATCCCTGTTTTAATCAAGTAATCCTGGACTGATCCTTCACTATTGTGCCATTTTTTTTTATACAATATTTATATGGTTTCGTTTCCGAATGGTAACCAACGGGACCCTATTACTAAGCTTCCGCTCGTCCGTCCGTCCGTCCGCGTCCGTCCGCTGTGTGTCAGCGGGCTGTATCTCATGATCGTCCTAAACCAACATCATCTGCCTAGACTTTTCCCAACTATTTTGGGGTCGGCTTCCAGTCTAACCGGATGCAGCAGTATACCAGTATTTTTCATGAAGCGATAATACGATGAAACTAGTCCCTTGACTAGACTAGACCCTTGGTAAGACTAGTTGTCAGACTTTTTGAGCCACTGACTACCCGTAACGACGTAAAAGATCTACAAATGACAGCTGGGTCCAACTGCTTAACGTGCTTTCCGAGGCACGGAGGAAACTAAGTATGTAATGGGTGGTCACCCATCCACAGACCAACCTAGGCAAGCACGGCTTAACCTAAAGATCGATCCGAGTGGCTGTTATTATTTATCCACGAATTCCTCGTCCTATAACAACAAATAATAAATTAAATTAATAGCTCACATACTGCGATAGTACGGAACCCTTTATACGCGAGTCCGACTCCCACTTGGCCAGTTTTTGAATTAAACAGGGCCACAGTAGATCGTGGAATAGGCTCACCGGGGTAACCACGTATAAAAAAAACCCGCCAGGTAACACCACTTCACCGGTGGGTGGCGTGGAAACGTTTGATTATTATGTAGAACACAACTTTTTCATCTTTTTGAACAGCTATATCTCAGAAATGGTGGTTCTTACGAAAAGTATAAAATCAGTTATTATGGATAGTGCTTTGTGTGGTGTTGTGTTGTGTTTTCGTTATGCCTGGGTAAGTAATTAACATTTTTGAATGTAGAAACCGTCTAATTGTTAGAGATTTCGGCCAGAAATAGTCATTTCAAAAAAACCGTTCAAGAGACGCTGATACATTTCGCGGTATTTTGGCACTAATTATTGATAGAAATGCAAACTATGGATAAAGTGTGTTCTTTATGTATCGTATTATATATATTAGGCGTTTAACTTTAATAATATCGTATTTGGTTGTGTTCAATTCAAAATTCTAATTACGTAAAAGTTTCGTGAGCCGCGGCTTGCCGCTGGCCCAATCATAGAGCCGGATTTTGAATGCCGTCGACGCGCTTGACCAATCAGCGCCGTTGTTTACTAGATTTTTTAGTGAAATTGTTCGTTTTGATTATTGATTTTAATTAATGTTTTTATTAGACAGCATGCATTTTTTATTCGCCTAATGTTTTGTAAATGTCTTCAACATGTGGAATGTTATATTATATTTCAAACTGAGGCAACAGAATATAAACTGTGATGCAATGTTTGAGTGGGTGTTTTTACGCCTGTTTTTAAGTGTCTGCTTTGTTTATTTTATACTAATTAACTAATAACTTGTAACAGCTGACACTCTTTCGGTGTCAAGTATGTGAACCAAACATTATTGTAAAAGTGTAACTCAAGCCAGTTAGCTTCGAGCTTTCTGAGAATTGAAGCGTAAACAAACCCATTCTTTTGTTTAGGATCCGGCACTCGTAAATGACGTCATGTTTTGTTAGGCTTGTGAGATGAAAAAAATATACTACGGGCTGTATTCTTTTGATTGATTTATGTGACTTCATGTGTACTAGTAGAAAAAAAACAATAACTTTTTGAAACAACGGTTTACTTTTTTTATTAAAATGACCTTTACACAAGAAACTGGTAAAAATCTCTCTGAACACACATTACAATTACTAATACATCACAAGGCAAAACTATACTAAACCATACATAACCTGTTAGCTAATTTAATGACGATTCCAATGATATAACTGGTAGCGAGCTAACTAACGGAATTTCGGAGATATTGTCGTTTTAATTAGGCGTGCCGAATCGTAAATAATTGGAATATTTTTGGACATAAGTGGTAGATAAAATTTGCGTCCGTAGACGAATGATGGGATAATTGCACGATCTACAATTTTGTCGACATATTTTTATGATAAAACTTACCGTTTGGCTAAAAAATGCAAAAAAAAAAACATTTACGCGACCTTGACCTTGAACATTTTTTTTTGCAAAGGTCGGATTGATGGGGACTTTTGACATTTGATTTGTAGTGGTGTTCCCAAGATTCGTACTAATTTTTAGCTCTATGCGAATTATTGTAACCTTGCATGTCTAATTTGACTGGGCTATGAGGGATTTTAAATTTATTACCTAAGTATCGCGTGAATTTCCTTTGTATTCATTCCAATCTGCCTGAATCCACTGCATAATTCGGATTCTAACTTTTCTTTTAATTTTTTTTTTAAAGCAAATTGTTCACTCTATAATTTTTAAAACTTTTTTTTTCCATGCTAACCTCTTATGGGAGGATTTTAACAAGGGGTTGAAAAAAATATGGGTGGAACCTTCTTCGAAATATGCCTCCTACGGCTTGCCGAAGGGATTTTTAAATTCGTTTTAATTGCATTAAAGAAAAAGAAAGTAAACTTCAGCATTGCGTGTAGATAACCTTGTAATGATAGTCGTCAGAATATGGAGAAAAATAAATAAACTATTTTATTACACTTATGTGGCGAAGTTCTGGGCTAACAAAATATAAATACTGTCGTGGTATAGCGACCGAAAAACGTTACAATGTTTACAGACTTGTTTATCCTAGTGTGTACAAATGTTAGCGACTTTGATCTCCATATCAATGCTACCATAGGCTATAAGTTTGGTAACACCGCCTGTAGTAAGTGACACGTTGCAGTAGATTCGGCCTTTGGTAAACGGGAAGCCTTTCGGCACAAGTGGGAGTGACATATTCTTTAAATTGTACTCTCCCTGAAACAAAAAACAAAATACTTGTTACTATAATATTCTAATTCCTCCCTTGTTGGTCCTTGAGTCTAGGTATCGATTCCTTTCTTTTTTTAGGTAGCCTGAGCTTCTTGGCTAAGGCCTCCCCCCATTCCTTCCCTCGGTCTGCCGCGACCCCGAGTACCTGTCTCAGGGCTCCAGTTTTGTGATATGCAAGCCCACAGCTTCGCCGGCATCCAGTAGATATGACCTGCCCAGTCCCATTTTAATTTAGCCGCTTTTTGAGCTACGTCAGCAATTTGAGTTCTGGAGCGCAGTGTGGTGTTCTTTATTCGGTCGGTAAGTTTAACGTTAAGTATGCTGCACTTCATTGCCCGTTGGCAAACCTCGAGCTTGGACTTCTGGATGTTAGTCAATGACCAAGTTTTGTACACTATATGCCAGTATGGGGAGAATACACACATGTCCAGAGCCAGAGCCAGTGTATTAAATTACTACTAAGCCCTCTTCCTCTCTCCTAATGTTGCTGTGCACGAAAGGGTCCATACTGAACTTTTATTTTGTAACACCATCTTTGTAATACATATGGAACGCAATAAACAATTGAGTATTGAGTATTGGTTATTGAAATTTATCAGAAATGATCCTCAGAATGTCGTTGCTGCTGCCGCGTACTCTGCATAACAGTGACAACACATGCTTGCGTCTTATTGCATAATTATAAGTCATTCGTACGTGCTTCAACAAACATTACTGAAGCACTGCAGAACCACAGCAAACGCAACAACATTCTAAAAACATTATTG
This sequence comes from Xestia xanthographa, assembly GCA_905147715.2. NCBI lineage: Eukaryota > Metazoa > Arthropoda > Insecta > Lepidoptera > Noctuidae > Xestia > Xestia xanthographa. The sequence continues at coordinate 3,841,237 of LR990660.1, read as the reverse complement.
TATTGCACCCGTATAGCACGCTGCGCGAAAGAGAAAGATTGACGCTTTGAATAATGCTAGCTTGACCTTAGCTGAGCAACGGGCAAACCTGTGAACCAACATATTACCCCGGACAGCCAGCGCTCTGCGTTCACTGTCATTGTCCTCGTTGTCCTTTAGATCATCGGTGACAATGTGCCCTAGATATTTATTTTTTTTCACTCTCGTGAGAGGAGAACCGTTCAAGTAGGTTCATGAGCGGTTTTGTCACCCAGGCCGAACTTCACGTTGCATGTTCGTTCGTATGAAATTATTATCAAATAGCACTAGAACTTTGAATCTGTTTTTGTTAACCCTGACCTTTTTTCTAAAACAAAAGTAGATAACTCCGTATTACATCAAGTATCTGCCAGTAAAAGTCCTATCGAAATCGGACCTGCCGTTTTGGAAATTCACCGGAAAAACCAGATGAACAAAAATAATAATTAAATATATTTTTTTGCTTTATGCACCTACCGTGTATACTTCCAAATGCATTATGTAAAAAGCTGTTATTTTGATATTATGAAAAGACACTTCAATTTCATTTATTTGAATACCTGTAGTATTCAGAAAAAGGATAAAGGTTTCATTTAAAAACCCTTGAAATAGGGTAGATGACAAAAAAATGTAATTAGTGCGTCAGAAAGATTTCTAAAAAATATTGCACACTTATTCTTTCTTTTTTCACATAAACAAAAAATGAAGACGATACAGCGCGTCGAAAACTTCTGTAAGAAAACATTTGAGTACATATTTTACTCAAATGTGACGTCACACGTGGGGGACTCACTTTTACACGTTTAACACGTTTTATCTTCGTAACTTTTTAATTAATTTGATAAAACAAAAAACACGTTTCCAATATTATTCGATAATCTAACTGACGGACTATTGTTAACAGAATCCAATTTAAATATTGAAGTAAACTATCAATTTAATAATTTCACACTGACGACGGCGACGACGACGACGTGACTGTCGCAGGGCACATTCAGTAATGAATCATAAATTCATTACTATACTTACCGGGGGATAAGGACAGCGACGGTCGCCGATAGCGTTTCGCAACGGTTGTCCAAAAAATATGTCCGAGTTTATCATGTCGCAAAATCCAAAGTGCATCTCAACGAAACTCGGTTTGTATCTGTTTGTTAGAAACTGGTAGAAGTAGAAAGATGGCTGTAACATGAACAATACGGTTGAGTATAATATATGGTGTGCAACTTGAGTTGTTGAACTCGTTACGCGTCTCGTTCCTGGCCGGTTTTCTGATAATGCGCCTCAGTGTCCTCGTTTCCAAACTGACTGCAGTTAGTTACTAGGCTCAAGCACATTACAAAAAAGCTTGATCTAGGTTTTTAGCGTATCAATTCAGTACTCTTCCAAAACCGAAATGGCATTGATTTAGGGTGAAAAAAAGACGCACAACTTTTAAGTTAACCTTTCAATTTAATATTTTTAAATATTGTGGTACTTTCCCTTCATAAGATTCAACTTACCTTCAATTTATTGTCTATTGTGAATAGGGAATGTACGTAAACATCCACATAGTACTTAGGATCCTGTCGGCGCAGACGTTTACTTTTCAGAGTAAAGTTTTTGAAGTATCTCGTGTCAATCCAGTTTACCACTGGACGCTCAGTACTGAAGTAAGTTATCTACGAAATACATTATTTAAACATATAGTAAAATGGATAAAATTAAAGTATGCCTAATATAAGTATAGAAGTATTTTCGTTTATTTTCCGGTCGTCAATTTAGTTTTCGTACAGTTTTTTTAAAATGTCTTCAAAAAAGTAAATGTAACCAACAGAAGTCACCGACTTTCAAAAGTAAAGTTATTTTCCACATTTAGTGTTTTTGTTTTGGAAGCTGGTTTTGTTTTTGCAAAAAAAAAGTTTTTATTTTACCGTTTTTAATATTGTGATATCTCACACAAATCCCTGACAATTATATTTTTTTTGTGAAAATAAAAAAAAAACACTTTGTTAGTGTTTTTTTTTGGAAGTCGGTTATCACTTAGGCAAAAAAAAATGTTTTATTAAAACAAACCACAATTAATAGATACTCACTTTCTCAGAATAACACTGATCAATTTGGTAATAAAAAAAAAGAAGCAAAGCAAAGAAAAAATATTTTAAATTCATTATTGATTTTTATTCTTCGGCAGGTAATCGTTCGCACATTTTTTGTTCAGGAATGAATATTTTGTCAAAGTTATCAGTGATGTAAACATGAGCAATTAATGATATTCATCACAATATAAATTCATATTAAGATATTATCACGCCTGTTATACCCGAAGGGTTCAACAGTCCATTCACAGTTTTGTTATCCCCTAAAGGAGTAACCCAATAACAACCAAAAAGATACGAGAATAAAGATCATTTTGATTTTAACAGACATGCCAGTGGCAGCACCGGCAGCAATCCAACAGCGACCTTATTAAGATATTAATAAAGATTACTGTAGTTTGACAGTGATGCAGAGAGTGAGAGGTGAATTAAGCGTGAAAAGTTTGTAATTTCAACGAATGATCCTCGTAGCTTATGCACTCATTAAATAAATTGCTATCCATAACCTAAATACTATAATATAATAATAAAAAAATGGTGTGAGGCACAATATTAAGTTATTAAATTTTAATGATTAGATAAGCTAAATACATAGGTATTTAGCTTATCTAATCATTAAAATTTAATATAACGGTACCTATGTAGACATAAATTCTTAACTCCTCATTTCCTGTCATTTAGCGTTAATTGCGTAGGTGCTTAGGTGGCTGACAAATGAAAATACTTCATTATGATTATCTTTATTGGAGGGGGGTCCACTTGAACTTTAAAAGATAAATTGCAAAACCTTCTGCTTAGCGTGTCGATGGCAATCTAAATTGTATCGGCCCAGGCCTGAGCTGCTAGTTTGGCGCTTTCGGTAGCGTCCATCAGTTCCTATAGTGTACAAACAACAGGACATGCAGGACTCGATATTAAACGCCCCCGTTTGTTTGTGGAACCTGTGATTGTTCTATTGGGAGCGCGTATGTCTAACCTTCTGGAATGGTAGGCGTTTTGTTATAGGCGTGTTTTATGATCTTTATTGTTTTGTATATAATTAACAGAAATCGTTGTGATGGCAATAAACCTACAATATTTAACGGACATCGTGATTTCCCTGTCAACTAAGGTGATAGCACCAGGGTAGCTCGCTCTATTCAAATAGCGCCAGGGTAGCTCGCTCTATTTAAATAGCGCGCGGGTAGCCCGCTCTATTCAAACAGCGCGCGGGTAGCCCGCTCCATTCAAATAGCGCACGGGTAGCCCGCTCCATTCAAATAGCGCACGGGTAGGCCGCTCTATTTAAATAGCGCGCGGGTAGCTCGCTCTATTCAAATAGCGCACGGGTAGCCCGCTCAATTTAAATAGTGCGCGGGTAGCTCGCTCTATTCAAATAGCGCACGGGTAGCCCGCTCAATTTAAATAGTGCGCGGGTAGCTCGCTCTATTCAAATAGCGCCAGGGTAGCCCGCTCTATTCAAATAGCGCCAGGGTACCCGCTCTTTTTAAATAGCGCACGGGTAGTTCGCTCTATTTAAATAGCGCGCGGGTAGCCCACTCTATTCAAATAGCGCACGGGTAGCTCGCTCTATTCAAATAGCGCCAAGGTAGCCCGCTCTATTCAAATAGCGCCAGGGTGGCCCGTTCTCATCAGCCTCATCAGACTGTATGTTGATCAAAATAACTTGATTGTGATCACTATGGAACCCTAAAAATGTATGAATAATGTGTATCAATAAAATGTTATAAGTCTGCTTTTTTCATACCTGTATTAGAAATAAGAAAATAAGAAGGACATAAGAAAGCAGAGGCTGTAATTATCAAAGCGCACGTATGCCATACGACGTTTTATAACATATTTGCGAGGAAATAAATAAAACTCGGACTTTCTTAAACGATTATATCTTTTATAACACATTTGCTCGTAAAGGGTCTCTTATTTCACCCATTTCAATATCGTAATGTATCTCATTACGTACTTGTGCAGTAATGTAATGTACAACGCACGGTTTATCAAGATGCTCCGTCTTAAACGAACGGTACTTTTTTAAATCTTAGCAAAGAGTTTTTATGTCAGAAAAGTGGTCAACATTTTATGAATAAAATTAACTTTGGGAGATGAAATATAATAAATAAACATTTAATTCTTTAAATTAATTAATTTTGACAATAAATTACAACCATTTATCTGTAACAAAAGCACAAAAATATTATAGTACATTATGATATAAGTGCGGTAAGTTGAAAATTACAGCCGAGGCGATATTGCTAGCTCGAGCCGTAGGCGAGGGCTACAAGAAAGCAGAGGCTGTAATTATCAAAGCGCACGTATCTCATACGACGTTTTATAACATATTTGCGAGGAAATAAATAAAACTCGGACTTTCTTAAACGAATAAATCATTTACTTGTTCACAAACTAGCGATGCGCGCGCATCAGCGCTTTTTTAAAAACAGCCAGTATTACTAATGGACAATGGCGAATGCTTAGCTGAATTTTATTTGAGCGTCTAAAAGTGACTTATATACGAAGGCAGTTCCATTATTTTTCTACGTTTTTTCAAAGTATCACGGTAACTAGTAAAGGCCGGAGAAAAAAGTTATTTTTAATGAAAAGTTAACTGACTATTTCATTGTAGCTTAGTGTTGCCAATTTATATTTATTCTGCCAAGTGACATTTTTTGCACAGCGTTATTGTATTTTAATCAGTTTTAGTTTGTTATGTAATTAAACGGAGTAAATGAATTATCAATACTGTTTATTTCTAAGTAGAAGTGTTCCTTTCAGGGAGGTACAAATGTTGTAGTGTAAAAATAAATGAATTACTTTCAATTAACGATGAGCAAAAAGACTATTATCCCAAATCTAAAAAAAAGTATAACTTGGTTTCATGGTTTGACAACTGTGTTATTGATGCTCATGTCACAGACGCTTGCGCATTGTGCTTCGTCTGTAATTGCTCTCGATTGTTTTCCGTTTTCTTTCATTTCCACTTGACCTGGACTGCTTAAGGACTCTGATATCCCCCGTGTGACCCTGTGCGTGTTTATGGACTCCGAGATTTTCCCTGTGTGACATTGTGCTTTTTCTTTACTGGACACCGATTTTGTCTCATTGTTTGGATTGGATATTAGTGAACTAGTTGTTTGCTAAGTACCGCTAAGATGGCAAGTCGTCGTGGCAGACCGACACGAATTCAGTGTATCAACTGTCGTATATGCGTCAATACACTGCGCCGTTATTACGCCTTGCAACTTGATACTAGAGTGACTACATTACTGTGTAGCTGGGTATATCCCCGAATCGTGAGTAGCTATTCTTGATTATGTACCTTACTATTATTAATTTACATTTTAGATACCATAACACTTATTTTGTTCAAATTGTAAATGTTGAAATTGATACTAAGAAATGGCTATTTTTATGAATACAAGGCAATTACAATAATAAGGTTGGCTACGCTTTAGAATCGTGCGGCACGCGGAGGGGCGTAAAATGGGTTAAAGCTGGTAGGGATAGGGTCCCCGATTATAATGCTATCACTCCTATTATTAGGAAATGCATATTTTCGAGAAAAATTTTCTAACCTCAAATCAGCTTGATAGCGAAAACGGAACGTTAAAATGGGCGATTGACAACCAAATCTGTTCCACATATTGTCTATGGTGCAAAATGACGTGAAAACTCTGCAAAACGAAACGTAAAAAAAAAAAAGTATGTTATTGTGTCACTGTCATGTCGTTTGTTCATTCCGTTTCTCCTCGAGTTGCGTAGGCAATGTTACTAGAAACTGAGAATGCGACTAGGATAATTTGGATGCAAGAGCGAGCGAAGCAAGCTCCAGAGCTTGCTTCGCTCCGGTCCAGACTTGGGGCACCCCGACACGGATAGATTAGGTTAGAAGGGTATGGCGGGGTCGAATGAGCGAGCTGTTACGATTTCCCAATGCTAGAGGAAACTCTTAGTAATCAATAATAATTGATTACTAGGGTTTTCTCTTAATTATCATGTCATCATTTTAAAGGCGGTATTGCCTCCCGCTCCCGCGGGGCACCAGTCTCCTCCCAATCGCCGTACCGTGACCATCTCGTTTCCGTGTCTGCCAGTTCTTTAAATTATTGTACAAGGTCAAACCCCAAATTAAACTTTTACTATTTCTTTCCGATAAACAAGTGTTTTTTTTAAAACGGTATTTTCGGGGTCCCATATAACATTGGTGGCAGCTTAAGGGATTTTTAAAAATTAAATCCTCGGAACGCCTCAAATCGTGTCGTGATCGTGTCAGTGAAAAGTGATATCCAATCTCACCTCCGTGTCGCTGTATCCTGCTGGTCTCACTAGACCCTCACGCTGTATCCTGCTGGTCTCATTAGACCCTCACGCTGTATCCTGCTGGTCTCATCAGTCAGACCCTCACGTGCCCTGGTGGGCATACTCCGAATATCTATCACTCACCTTGGGTGATCTCGCCTGGCTACGAAATGATTCGTGGTGCCGTCATAGTCGCAGTGTTCCTGTAAGTACCTACCGTTTCCGTGTTGGGAAAATAGTGCAAGTGTTTTAAACTGCAAGTTTCACCATAATTCCAAACTATTTCAAATTCTAAAGTGCTAACATTCAGTTAATTAAATTGACGATTTGTACCATTCCTAATCATAAAGTTCCGAAGCTCCGAGACTAGTGCAACATTCCTTTCTTATCGCGAATTCTCCGTACCTTGCGCGCTATCTTTTGTTTTGTCTACCATGCCTAAAGACGAGTCTAGTGACATGTCCACAAAGGAAATAGACATGAACTTCATTAGCAAATTTATAAATAAATTCGACGGAAACCGCGAAAAACTAAATGCATTTTTAAATAATTGCAGAAATGCAATAAGCCTTGCATCATCGCATCAGCAAAATATAGTATTAAAATACATTTTGAAAAAATCTTACAAAAATCTATGAAATTAATATTGGTCCATTTAAGAAACGCTTACCTCACATGCTTGTCTATTCCTCAGTGTCAGATACTACCTTATCTCTTCTCGTAGATTCTGGCGCAACTGTAAGCCTACTGAAACGATCTTCTATACAAATACCAGTTGATATCTCAACAGAAATAATCTTTTTGAAAGGCATTGATCCCATTGATCAAGCTTCACCAACCATGGGTCATTTTCAGCTGAAATTAAAAGTAGATGATAAAAATAGTATCACGCATAGATTCCACATAATACCCCGAATCCACTTACCTTATGATGGTATAATTGGCACTGATATGCTAATCGCCTTTGGCTGCACAATTGACTACACTCGCGAAACCTTGAAAATAGGTGAATACGAAATAAAATTACATTTCAATGAACCAACTTATATAATTCCTCCCAGGTCTGAAACTGTCATAGAATGCTCCGTCTCCAACCCTGAGGTGAAAGAAGGGCTCGTACTAGATCAATGCTATCACGAAGATTTACTAATTGCTAATTGCTTAGTTGCAGTCAAAGAAAACAAAAGAATTAATTTATCAGTAATAAATACTTCTAAAACTCCTATAACCTTAAAGTCAAATCTAGATATCACACTAATTCCCATAAGTTCTTTAATCAATCCTATTGATACAGTAGACGCTCATACAGTTTGCCATCTCAAAAATACCAACTCTTACATCCGAACACAAGAAGTATTAAACCTCCTTAGAATCTCTCACCTCAATCCTGAAGAAGCAAATGCTCTTCACGATGTTTGTTCTGAATACTCAGATATATTCTTTATCCCCGGTGATAATCTGTCTCACACGAATGCACTTAAGCATAACATAAAGACGAGCGATCAAAATCCAATTAATGTAAAATCATATCGGTTCCCAGAGGTACACAAACAAGAAGTCAATAAACAAATTGACCAAATGCTCGACCAAGGAATCATAAAACATTCAGAGTCTCCATGGTCTTCTCCAATTTGGATTGTCCCAAAAAAGATTGATGCATCCGGACAACAAAAATGGCGTATAGTTATCGACTACCGAAAACTTAATGATGTCACCATTGGTGACAGCTACCCCATACCGCAGATATCCGAAATTTTAGATCAGTTGGGTCAGAGTAAATACTTCTCGACCCTTGACCTCGCATCTGGATTCCATCAGATCTTAATTAATGAAGAAGACGCTCCTAAAACAGCGTTTAGTGTACCTCAAGGACATTACCAATTTACGAGAATGCTATTTGGCTTAAAAAATGCACCCGCTACTTTCCAACGATTAATGAATACAGCCCTCACAGGCCTCCACGGTATACGGTGTTTTGTATATCTTGATGACATAGTAATATATTCTCATGATTTGAATTCTCACATCGATAATCTTTCATCAGTATTCCAAAGGCTAACAGCCTTATTCATAAAAAATCCTTAATTGAGGTTTGATTGGTCTGTTAGCTAGCAGACTCATTAGGCTTGTTAGACGGTTGTCAAGAAGTATGATTCATAAACGCTTGCTAGCAGTCTGCTAGTTAATGAGCTGCTGATAGACGGATTAGACGCGTTATGTTGGCCATCTTGACAAATCAACAGACAAAAAAGTTCCGTAGCAGCAAGTAACATAATATAAAAGTTCTTGTAGTTCGTTGTAACTTTGATCAATGTTTTAATAATAGTGTATTTTTTTAATTAAGTTAAAACCAGTTTACGGTGGAAGTTTACATGGTAATGTACAGTCAAAGGTCAAAATTCCACTTCCACCGCAATGCACATTATCGTTTGCGCTATACGAGCTGCGGCGCCTATACACACATACGCATATTTATCCGTGTGAGTGATGTTCCAACGCTAACAAATTAACATGTCGTGTAGCATCGCTACGAGTAATAATATAGATGTGGTCAATGTTAGACAAGGATGACAATATCAGTAACTTCTTTTTATCACCGTCTGATTATTTTTTTCATAGTAATGCAAAATTTTGACAAGTTTGCGTAAGTTAACATTAGCTAGATCGATAACGAGGCTAGTGTGGTCGGGATAGATGTGAGTTCGAATCCAAGATGGACCGGTTTTTTATGTTTTATTTAATTATGTTTAATAATTTATTTTTGTAAGTTATTTTGAACAAATAGATATTATAATAAATAGATTATAAAGGTAATTTATTATTACAATAATGATAATGAATGAAACAAACAAGTAATATTATATTTTTTTTTATAAAAGAAGTCCTTTACACTTACTTATGTTATTATTGTAGTGGAATAATTTATGTGAACTAGTAAAGTAGTTAAAATATGCAGGTAGATTTGAAACAAAGTGAACTTATCACTTTGTTTCAAATCTACCCTCATATTTTAATAACGGCGCTAAGATTGAAAATTATTGTAAAACGAAAGAATCTTCGTTTAGTTGTGGAATATATTTTAACATTATATTTTGTTAACAACTCGGCATTTATATTTCACATGTAATACTTAAAAAATGTTTTTCATGCTTGATGTGAGACTCGAACCCGAACACTCGCCATGCGAGGCGCAGTGCTAACCAATTTGGCCACCGTATCACTTACACAACTCATTGAAATTTGTAATAACAATCTTAAGCGGGCAACAAGTTGCTAATGTGTAAGTGTTGTCAAACGTTCTTATAGAAGAAGGTCATAAGTACAACTAATATTGCTTTGCCATTGTGTTGCGAGATTGGCAGTCGACTTCTGACTGTTATAGTACATCATATATTTTTTTTAGTTTTATCATTCTACTATTTTAGAAGTTACAGGGGACACATTTTACCACTTTGGAAGTGTCTCTCGCGCAAACTATTCAGTTTAGAAAAAATATATATCAGAAACCTCAGTATAATTTTTGAAGACCTATCCATAGATACCCCACACGTATGGGTTTGATGAAAACAATTTTTGAGTTTCAGTTTTAAGTATGGAAACCCCCAAAATGTATTGTTTTTTTTTTTATATTTGTGTAAAAATCTTAATGCGATTCACAGAATACATCTACTTACCAAATAGTTTCGAAAAAAGTGGCTGTGACATACGGACGGACAGACAGACATAAATGACGAATCCATAAGGGTTCCGTTTTTTGCCATTTGGCTACGGAACTCTAAAAATGGCCTCATCGACAATTACAAAAAAATTGACAGCAATGACAGCAAATTAGCGGGAAAACACAATTTTTAACAAATACACACGAGAAAAAAGAAAAGAAATAAAACAGAAATGATAAACCAATAAGAAAAGATAAAAATTTGACGATACAACCCCAAAATCAACTTTTAAAAAAAGCGAGATGTTTGTTTTCCCGCCATTTCCGATCCGCATGTTTATATTGTACCTAAATGCAAAAAGCCGTAACTATGTTAATCATCCTATTTTTTTTTTTTCATATTTATTGTTAGTACACGTATCATCTTAAATACCTAATTAAGAGGATTTTTAAATACAAATTCCAAAAAATAAATTTTCCTGGTTTTTTTTAATCTGCGTAACCCTCTCTTCACTAACATTATCATCGGTATGGTTTTTTGCTCTTGTCAAAGTCAGCTGTTCAAATTTGCGGCCGCCATTTTGTGACTTAGCAGAGAGATAAAGGAGGGTCAACAGTCTTCTAACTTTAGCAGAGCGTTGATGGACTGATTAGCGTTAGCAGACGTTTATGAATCATGTTTTTTAGCATCGGGCCATTAAGGACCCTTCAAGGAGGCTCTAACTTTTTATGAATAAGGCTGTTAGAGATTACAATCTAAAACTTCAACCCGACAAGTGCGAGTTTCTCCGACGTGAAGTCGCATATCTTGGCCATCAAATAACTAAAGATGGTGTAAAACCTAACCCTGAAAAGTTAAGAGCAGTAACCCAATTTCCTACTCCCAAATCTCCGAAGGGCATTAAGTCCTTCCTCGGACTTGTATCTTACTATCGCCGTTTCATTGCTAACTTCTCGAAAATTGCAAAACCTCTAACTCAACTTTTAAAAAAGATGTTCCCTTCCTTTGGGAAAACCAACAACAAGTCGCCTTTGACGAACTTAAGCACAAACTTACCTCTGCTCCCATCCTCATTTATCCAGATTTCTCTGCCCCTTTTATTTTAACGTGTGATGCTTCTAATTATGCCATCGGTGCCGTACTTAGTCAAGGTTCAGTTGGTAAAGATAGGCCAATAGCCTATGCCTCTCGGACCCTCAACAAGAGTGAATCTAACTACAATACCACTGAAAAAGAACTCCTTGCTATTTTGTTCGGTTGTAAAACCTTTCGCCCATATCTCTATGGACGAAAATTCCTGATCATTACTGATCATAGGCCATTAAAGTGGTTGTTTAATCATAAAGATCCTAGTAGTAAATTACAGAGGTGGCGCCTGAAACTAATGGAGTACGAGTACGAAATCGATTATCAGAAAGGAAAACTGAATGCCGCTGCTGACGCCTTATCCCGATATCCTGTAAATCCAATTCAACCATCAGACTGTGATCCTATTCCATCTACTTCTAACCAAAATGCAGTTGCTTCATCACCTCCATTCAGCCCTCTAACTCTCGAGGATCTTGATATCCTACTACCTCCTGGTTCCCTAGACTTTGACGATAAATTACCTTCAGTAGACCTTTTAGAAAACAATGATTCACCACCAGAAATCGATGATCCTTCTACTTCATCTAACAATTCCCCGAATCTCACAACAAATCCCCTTCGTGACGATAATTATAGCAAATTCTTGAAAACAATGAGCAACAAAGACTTTAATAGTAATGCTAAAATCATAGAACACAACGAAAGCACCCTGAAAACTAACTGCAAAATCATTGTCATACCTACTTCCATTGATCTCGATGAATCCAATCCTCACGTAGAAGAAATCTTGAGCAACCTTGAAAACTCCAAGGAACTATTAGATAGGGAAAGAACTCTCTACTCTTCTATCTCTTTCGATCATAAAGGAAAATTAATATATTTCCTATTCACTAAAGTATACCACTTTCATAACAGTTCTTATGAAGACATTTATAAAAGTATACTAAATCTTCGATCCGACTTATTACATAATCCTACTGACCCCAACCTAAACTTAGCCATTACTGATTTCCAAAATCCTTTCGACAAACACATCTGGGCAAAAATATACAACATGTTCTGCTATATCTTTAACAATACTCAAGTATCAATTTATATTTATCATAATACTATTATTTACCCTACACCCTCAGAGATACCTAAAATACTACGCGAAAACCATGGACATTCCTATTGCCGGACATTTAGGATCTACGCGAATGTTTCACAGAATAAAAGAAAGGTATTTCTGGAAAAACATGCGGTCAGATATCGAAACATATGTAAAAAATTGCTCCCAATGCCAAAGTAATAAAGCCCTAAGACAAATTAATAAATCACCGATGCAAATAACTACCACTTCCACTAAGCCATTTGAATGACTCAGCCTCGACCTTGTGGGTCCTCTTCCAGAAGCTGGCCTTACTAAGCTCAAGTTCATTGTTACATTACAAGATGACCTCACCAAATATTCCCTTGCTTACCCTATCACTAATGCGAATGCAGAAGAAACATGTGAGTGTCTGGTGCACTTTATTTCTGTTTTCGGCATCCCGAAGTCTATTTTAACTGACCAAGGCACAAACTTCACCGCAGATTTATTTAAAAGAACCTGCAACTTCCTGAAAATTAAACAAATCTGGTCATCCCCATACCATCCTCAAACTCAAGGTGCGCTTGAACGCAGTCACTCCACACTCAAGGAATATCTTAAATCTTATGTCAATGAAAATCATTCTGATTGGCATAAATATGTCTATACTGCTATGTTGGCATATAACACTTCTACTCATTCCACTACTAACTTTACGCCATACGAGCTTCTCTTCGGTCAAAAGCCTTTTATCCCGGACTCCGTCTATGAATTACAATCAGACCTTACATATCCAGAATATCTGAAGTCCCTGCATCATCGCCTAAAACTCTCACGCGAAAAAGCTATCGAAAACATACAACGATCTAAAGAAAGATCTAAACAGTATTATGACAACCATTCGCGACCTGTTCAGTATAAAGTCGGAGATTACGTGTATCTCAAAAATCATGTACGTCAGCGTAAGGCCCTTTCGCCAATTTGGAAAGGCCCGTATAAAGTAGTAAAGATCAATGGCAGAAGTACTTTAACTTTACTCATAAATAGACGTCATGTGACACATCACTATGACGAAGTCAAACTAGCCCCTAGATCTATAACGTAGTCCTAGTTATATACTTAATACTAATTTTAATTATATTCTATTACAGTAATTCTGTGCTGGGTCAGGAGTTCATTACGTCCTTGACGAACAGTCCTGGCATCTACTTCGACCCTTTAGGTTCCTTAAGTTTATTTGATAGTCACCTTAGTATAGTTATTCCTTATGATGTATCCTTTATTAATCCACATATTCTAAACCTTCGTCTTATTCTCGATAAATCCAAGCAAGTATGTGACAATGGTAAAGTCTTTGATTATTTGGAATGTACAAATCTCTTTGAACCATTGAACACTCGTTATAATGACATAGCCCATGATAATGAAGCTATCTTTCACCTAAAATCTCGTCAGTCGAGAAGTTCTGCACTTCTAGGATTCGTAGGCACTTTATCAAAGAAACTATTCGGCACAATGGATGAAGACGATGCTATCCGATACGACAATGCCATTAGAGAAGTAGAAACAGACCAAAAGAAACTAGCTCTTCTAATGAAAGAAAATATATTAGTCACTACTTCTTCCCTTAGATCTTTCAATGAAACTCTGTCCATAATTGATCTAAATGAAAAGCATCTGAAAAATGAAATTGATGGGTTGTCCCAAGATATTCCAATTCTGACTCAAGCTTCAAGAGAATTAGGTATTAGGTCTCGCATGCTGGAAATAACTTCCATGATAGAAAATAGTCTCCTAGCCTTGTGCTTCAAACTCGAAGACTTAATCTCTCTATCATGTTTAGCAAATCTAATGTCTTATACCCCACTATCCTAACACCTAAGGAACTTTACACCGAATTAATCGATAATTACAGATTCTTACCCGAATCTAAACAATTTCCAGTTCCTTTAAAACTCGACAATATGCATACTATTTTAAATATATCGGAAATATCTAGTTACTTTAGTAAAGAAAAAGTGGTATTTACTGTTAAAATTCCTCTCATTAACCCTATACAATTAAATATATATCATAACTTACCTTCACCGGTTCCTCATGATAAAACTAATCCAGAGTCATACTCGACCATCATTCCATCATCCAAATATATTGGTATAAGCAGAGATAGGTCAATGTATTGTAAATTAGATAACCTCGACTATTGTAAAATAATTAATAACTACCATTACCTTTGTGAAACATCAATATTGTACTTCTCTTCTGCTGCGACACCTTCCTGTGAAACGGAAATTATTACAAAGGTACTTACCTCAATTCCTTCGATTTGTGAAACCAAATTTATTCATGGTCACGTTAGCATCTGGCAGCCACTACGCCATAATAGATGGTTATATGTAATGTCAGAAAAATCTAAAATAAGTATTGAATGTAACAACTCCCAATCCACTGAAATAGAATTTAGTGGAAATGGTATATTGTACTTACCTTCTGAATGTGTTGCCTATTGCAAGGACACTCGTTTAACTCCGCATGAAAATCGTAAGGTTCTGTTGAAAACTATTGTTTCTAATTTTAATATTTTAAATAATTCATGTTGTAATATTGTAGCGTATAATAATATTGTATCAAACTTACCTGTAGTTAATCTTAAGAATGTTAACTTAGATTCCTTAGCTTATGATAATCCTGAAATCCTGAAAAGCCTTAACAATATAATTGAAAAACCACATATTGTTTTATATCAAAAATACTATTCAGGTATTACCATTGTAATTATAATTTCTTAGTGTTCTTTATTATATATAAGGTGTATAAAACTGGCATACACAAGAGACTAATGAAATCTAAAGAAAATAGAAGTCCCGAAAATAATGACATTGAATTAGATGACATTCAACCCTCGAACATAAACACGGGGCCCTCTCTTCGAATCGGCTGACTCACGTTTATTTAACTTAAACTTCACTTTAAAAGGTGTAGTTTACTCTAAATCGGGGGGCTGTTACGATTTCCCAATGCTAGAGGAAACTCTTAGTAATCAATAATAATTGATTACTAGGGTTTTCTCTTAATTATCATGTCATCATTTTAAAGGCGGTATTGCCTCCCGCTCCCGCGGGGCACCAGTCTCCTCCCGATCGCCGTACCGTGACCATCTCGTTTACGTGTCTGCCAGTTCTTTAAATTATTGTACAAGGTCAAACCCCAAATTAAACTTTTACTATTTCTTTCCGATAAACAAGTGTTTTTTTTAAAACGGTATTTTCGGGGTCCCATATAACAGAGCGAAGCGAGCGAATACACCCCGCCATACCCTTCGTGGTTATTTTTTTTTAAACCACTCAGAAGTAGGAGCCCCGCGGGGCGGGGCTCCGTCGACCGGCTTTCCCTCGACCGCGCCAATTTGAGCACTTTTTAGGAGACTATTGTGTTTTGAGGTTAGGTTACATTAATCGGTTTTTCTCAGGAACTGTACATTTCCTAATCATGGGAGTGGTACCAGGGGCCAGGAGGGAACCCCCCTCCCCCCGCCCCACCCCCCTACCCCCTCCGCGCGCCGCACGATACTAAATTTTAACCGTAAGGTTCTGTGTTATTTTATTAAAAGGCTCTGATAAGGAACAATTGCACATATCAATATTTTCAATTTGTTTCAGATTACTGACGATGACTATGTTTGCGAAGAATGCAGAGATCTTGCAATATTTTCTGTCAATCATGAGTTGCAACAAGAAGTTTCGAGCAATGATAACCAACAAGCTGGATCAAGTCACCAAGGCCACACTAATGTGTGTCTTTTATGTGGCTCTTCTATTCTACAAAGTAGACAAAGTGACAGAATACTGAGAGAAAACCCGTCTGAATTACAGCAGTCTATGATAAATATTCTAGAGAGCAGATTTGCACCACGACAGGTATACTATTAAATTAAACTCTTTACAGCCTGTTTAAAAGTTATATGCATTGATAAAATATTTATTTATTATTTATTTATTAAAAACTTTATGCACAAGTAAAAAAACTGTACAAAGGCGGACTTAATGCCTTGGGCATTTTCTACCAGTCTACCTTAGGGTGATGCAGAGATAGTACACAGTAGGTGCAATAACAGAAAAAAGACTAGAAAATATTTATAAATTTATAACTAAAACATAAGAATAAATACATATATACATACATATAACAAAAAAAATATATATACATAAATTAATATAAAAAGTGAAGAGAGATAAACAAGAAAAATAAAAACTAACAACTTAGTTCTGAGACGAATCTGCCAACTTCTTGTGAATATGCTCTCGAGCTTTCACTTTGAAGGTGAAACGACTAGTCAACGTCCTGATACTCTGGGGGAGTGCATTCCAAAGAAAGACCGCCTGGACAAAGAAAGAAGATTTTATAAAGCCAGATCGGTGAGAAGGACAGCGTAGAAGACGGTTATTGGAAGAACGAAGATTTTTGGTGTGCGCAGAGCATAAATATTGAAAATGAGAAGTCAGATAAGAAGGAGAAGTGGGTTTGTGAAGAAGAGAAAACAGGGTTGTCAAAGCCCTCAATGCTCTGCGTTGCCGGATGGGCAGCCACCTTAACAGCGATCGATGTGCAGATACATGATCATACTTGCGAAGATTGAAGACGAATCGAATACAGTTATTAAGAAGTCGGTCAAGTTTATTGAGGAGTTCTGCATTCAGGTCATAGTAGCACACATCACCATAGTCAATCATGGGGAAGATTAGGGACTGTACAAGCATAGCCTTGATGTGTGATGGGAGAATATTTTTAAGCCGATAGAGCGACCGCAATGTTCCGGTGACTTTCTTGCTCACCATCGCAACCTGCTTACGCCAGTCAAGACAAGTGTCCACATGCAAACCTAAATCCTTGACGTCAGAGCTAAACGGGATTACTGTTCCGTCAAAGGTAACCGGTGGCACCGTTAAACCATTCAGCCTTCTCAGGCTATGGGGGCTCCCTACAATGATGGCCTGGCACTTGGTTGGGTTAACCGCCACACCGAAACGATCAGACCAGTTTTTAACTACGCGTAAATCCCGGTTTAGCTCCTCGACCGCACCGGGTAGGCTGTCAACACCCGCCTGACAGTAAAGCTGTAAGTCATCAGCGTAGAGAAGATACGCACACTGAAGTTCGGTAGTTATGAGATCAATAAAAATAGAAAACAAAAGTGGAGATAAAATACCGCCTTGAGGGACGCCAGTTTCAAGATTACACCAGCTGGAGTTAGACTCACCAGCAAGAACTGACTGCTGACGCCCCTGAAGATAGGAAGAAAACCATTCCAACGCCTCGGGAGAGACCATGAGATAGGAGAGGATGGATAAAAGGACTTCGTGACTGACGGTATTGAAGGCATTTGAAAAATCGATCAGCACTAAGACCGTAACTTTAGTGTCTTCCATGCCTCGCCTTATATCGTCAGTCACTTTAAGGAGAGCAGAAACTGTACTGTGCCCGGGCCTGAACCCGGATTGGAAAGGACTGATGAGGGAGTTTTTGTGAATGAAGTGGGAGAATTGTTTGTGTACACAGGCCTCGAGTACTTTGGATAAAAAGGGTAGAATGGAAATTGGACGAAAGTGACTGGGATGTGTGGGATTAGGGATCTTAGGTAGTGGTCGAACATGAGCTTTCCGCCACAGGGTAGGGAAAACACCGGAGTAAAGGGAGAAGTTAACTATATGGGAAATGGCAGGAAGGAGCTGATCAAGAGCTGTCACGATCATGTGTCGACTGATGTTATCACAGCCCACGGCTTTGGATTTAATGGATAGGATAATCTTTTTGATCTCTCCCGAATCGACTGGGGTGAAGGCAAAGGGAGTAATATTGGGTCGCGTCAGACCAGCAAGGTAATCAAGAGTTTGACATTTGGTTAGACTATCAAGGGTGGGAACAGTGGAGAAATGACGATTCAGATCGTCTAAGCCAAATGTGTTAGGAACGTCTGAATGCCGCGATCTGCCGATACCTAGAGTTCCAAGGAATTTCCAAATATCAGCAGGAGAAGCAGAAGTGATATTATCAAGAATGTGGCGGCGTTTAGCGTTGCGTATCATCTGATTACAACGATTGCGAGCAGTTTTGAAGAGGGTCCAATTCTCTTCCGACCGATCCTTCTTAAACCTCCGAAACGCGCGATCCCTTTGTCGCATCGCCATCCGAACTCCCCTATTCATCCATGGCGCAGGTGGGCGCTTCAGCTTGACTCTTTTGATAGGAGCGTGGGTGTCGTACAGCTTTACTACAACATTGTTGAAAAAAGTGACTTTATCGTTGACTGTAGTGGCTTCCTCTAGGGGTGTCCAATCAATATTAGAAGCGTCTTGTAAAAGCCTTTCACTGTTCATCCGCGCAAAGGCACGCCTGTACTGGAATGCAGGTTTGGGTTTAGGAGGTTTAAGGACATACGACAGGAAAATAAGGTCATGATGGGAAAAACCAGGAGCGTCAAATTGACCATGTGAGGAGACTAGGGAAGGATTGGAGGTTAGGATCAAGTCGAGCCAAGTATCATCACCGGTAGTATTGTGATGAGTTGGTTGGAGAGGTAACAGATGCAGACTAGCTGACTCGACCAGATGGAGAAGTTTACGGGATCGATGGGAGTTGTGGGCAAGGAGATTTGTGTTGAAATCCCCCATGACGATGTGATGTGCATACTCCGAACCCAAAGATTCTAGGACCGATTCGAATTCAGTGAAATAATCAAGTGACGGGGGACAATACACAACACCAAGAACGGCTTTTGATCCTTTGACACAAACCTCCAAGAAAAGAAACTCGGCTGAATCGTTACATGAAGAAGTAGAGAGAATTTTAAAAGGAAAGTCTGCACGAAGATAAATAGCTACCCCACCCCCTCTCTTACCGACTCTGTCATTCCGTAACAGAATGAATCCTGGGAGAGGGTAAGTGGTGGATAAAAGTTCAGGTTTTAGCCAAGTTTCAGAGATCAGGACAGCGTGGACGTCGTTATTCGAGAAAGTTTCACAGAGCTCATTGTAATGGCTTGGAATGCTTTGAGCATTTATATGACAAGCATTAAACAGTCGGTCGGTATTTTGGTTGAATTTATGACGTAATAGTTCACTAAGTGTTTCAGTAACAGAACAAAAGCTATCATCACAAGAAGAGGCAGTCGATTCGTTGGCAGAGAAAAAAGAATCGTGATCAGAAAAAGTTGTCATTGTTATGAATAAATACAATAAAAACAGCTAAAAAAAAACAAAATAAAAATTAATATAAATAAATATTATGAAGAAAACTACACGGAATACTGGTAGGACGTTTGCATCTCTGCACCACCCGCCAGCTAACATCAACATTACAAATTACAGTGAACACACATACAATTAAGAAATAAATTAAAGAAACGTTACATCAACAAACAAGAAAGATTCGGAACGTCCCTCTACAAGCATTGTACCAACAGACATTATAATTTCGTGAACGTATCCGAACCAAGTAAACGTCACTTATGACGTTTACTCTGACTGACAACACGGCTTGTCAGTTGTTGTCACGACGACAATAGTTTGTTGTCATTAAAACAAAGTAAAAAGAAAAACAAAATAAAGTGAAAATACCTACAAGACCTATTGAGGGTGAAATTGCAAGAGTTAGTTACGTAAACTCAGAGACGTGCGAGTAGAAAGAGAACAAAGACTAATACAGAACTACAATGCAATATTACTAGATTAAAATAAATACAGGTTAAGACAAACAATGGAAGTTAACGAATTAAGCGGTAAGAAAGTACTAATTACTAAATGGGCATCTATTGCGTGAGTGCTGAATTTAATAATAATTGAGAAGTAATACCGTAACTAACGCGTCTTGTTTTTCAGGCCATCTCCAGACGTTGGAACCCCGGGATACTTCACCAGCAGCGGGTTCAGTTCTTCGAATGATGTCACCTTATGTTTGGTCCCATCAGGGGCTTTAATAACGATGACACCGTCCTGAGTCCAACACGACCGCATGGTGAAGTGGTGCCGCGCCTTCCCAAAGATGGATTGTCGGGACTTAGTCAGAAACTCCTTGACAGAGATGGATGACCCCTTCAGCCCTGTCTTTGCTCTCCAAACCGCAGATCTGTCGTCATATCTCGAGAACTTGACTAGAATGGGCCTATGGTGATCCTTTTTGGCCATGCCAAGTCTGTGGCAGACCTTTATGGAGGATGCTGTGATAGTTGTAAGGGACAGCTTCTTGCTCAACACCTCAAGGATCACAGTGCTGCTGACTTCTCCTGGAACCTCTGCGATGCCCTGGAAAATGAGTGCCTTCCGCCGGTGCCTGGTCTCCAACCCGTCGACCTGTCTTGCACACTCACTGATCTGTTTTCTGAGAAGACTCAGCATGCTGAAGATCAGCTCCCTGAAGGTGCGGAACTCATCGGCTACCCTCGCCACGGTGTCCTTGGCAGGTTGTGCACACTGTATCTGCGCTTCCAACTCACTCATCTTCCGGATAAAGCTATCCTCGAGGGTTTTCTGTGCAGATATGATGTCCTCTAACTGAGACATTGTAATAATTTGTGTCCACTTGTGCTTAGTGATAATTAATAGTGTTGTGAAGTGATGAACTGGCAGGTGGTGTAAAATTATTGTTTGAGTCACATAAATGTGCTGCAAACGTGAGTACCCGTTGTGTATTGGCTATACACTGATAATATACAAAATTTTAGTGAAAATACTGTAAATTACTATTTTAAATATAAAATAACTACTAGAGTAACGTCTGTCTTTTTTCACACCTACCCGCGAAAAAATATGTGACATTAGAAACACAAAAGTATTAATAGGGTTACTGGGGTATTCTTGTCTCATATTATTTCAACGGGGAATTCCAAGTATAAGTTTCTATACCAGTAACTGCATAGAAGCTGGCTTATTAATTTTTTTTTCTTTATTTGCAGATTACTGTATCTGATCGTGTGTGCCATCCCTGTTGGTTACGCACTCAAAGAGAAGCTCGACGTGGTAACGTTGTTGATGACACTAGATCCCTATCTAGTAATTCCAACCCAGATCAAGAGGAATCTCAAGATGATGATCAGTCTTCTGGATCTAATTCACCAGTCCCAAGACCTAATCATCAAGCGGATGTGCAGAGCATAGTTTTACCAGAATACAGACGAGCAGCTAATTCTAACCATTATTGTGTATATCCAAATTGTGCAAGTACCACACTGCATAGTATATCGGATAATTTACGTGCAACTGTTTTATGTAATCATAAATATTACTTGCCAAGCCTAGCTCGAATCTGCTCAGAACATTTAATAAGTAATTCATGGGAGACACTATTCGATTCTGAAAACAGCATGGATACATTCACTGCTCAGCAAGTGCAGCATGTATTTTCTTTTGTAAATACATTCCATCCATCGCTAGACTTTGAGAATGTGCAAGAAATGGATGATAACATTTTCGAATATTGGATAGGCCTAACAAAAGAGAAATTCAATACTTTATTACAAGAGGTACCCCGTCTAAGTCAAATAAAAAGAGGAAGTCTAGGCTTAGCAGCATTATTATTAAAAATGAGAACTAATGATTCAGACGAGAGAATTGCCACATTAGTTAAAGTTCCACGGCGAACCTTGGAGTCTTTGATGGACAGAGTTAGAGAGGTCCTCCTCCAGGACTTTGTACCAATGCATCTGGGCATAAACCAGTTAAGGCGGGAACAATTACTGCAACATAATTTGTTAATACCAAATGGACTGTATGGAAATGGTAACAATGCCATTGTAATATGTGATGGCACATATATCTATATAAATAAAAGTTCAAACTATATGTTCCAAAAACAAAGTTATTCTCTCCATAAATACAGGAACTTACTAAAACCTTTTATGATTGTTGCATGTGATGGATATATTGTTGATTGTTATGGCCCATATAAAGCAACTACATCGGATGCTGAAATTATGTCCGGTCTATTTTATTCTGGCAGTTCTTTACAAACATATTTCAGAGAAGATGATGTGTTCATTCTGGACAGGGGTATTAGGGACAGTATACCTTTACTAGAGGAATCTGGCTATAGAACATGTATGCCAGAATCACTTTTAGAAGGCGAACACCAATTAACTACAGCTCAAGCTAACAGAAGTCGCTGTGTCACTATCTACAGATGGGTGGTAGAGGCTGTGAATGGCCAGTTTAAACGAGATTTTAAACTTTTTAGACAAGAATACTTTCATCGGTCTCTACCACACATGATGCAAACCTTTCAAATAGCGGCAGCTCTTTTGAACAAGTTTGGTGTTCGCTTTCAAAATAATGAATATGCAAATGAAATACTTGAAATAATTAGAGAAAACATGAATTTACCAAACAATCTGGCAAATATGGTTGACGCCTTAAATATGAATAGACGAACCTCACAATTTCGTAGCATTACTGCAGATCGCACTATTGTTTTATACTTCCCAACCCTGGAATATAGAGATTTAATTCTCTTCGCCCTGGGAACGTACCAAATAAAACAAGCTCGCTCATATTATGGCGAGCATGTACGTTTCCACGGTGGTTACAGAATTGAAGTTTCCAGTGAACACATTGATTCCTCTGAATATAATCTTAGAAGCACTGGCGTGACAACACTAATAAGAGGAAAAATTAAGTCACGTCACGTATCCAGGAAGCAATATTATGTATATATTTTAATAGAAAATGATATTCCTGGTAGGACAGGAATCAGCGAGTACTGCTGTAATTGCTTGGTTGGTCGGCGCACAGTAGGATGTTGCGCTCATGTTATGACGCTAGTCTGGTATTTAGGATGGGCCAGACATCAGACAAATATTTCAGCACCTGCAGAATTTCTGGATGAAATAATTATAAGAGAGGATGACGAAGAATATATAATAATATAAAAAAAAATATCTTGTTTTATTGATTCTTACTATCTACCTACTCAACATGTTCCCTAGAAATTATATGATTTTTTAAATACTTATTTGAAAGTTATCAAGTATTTATCCCAGAATACTACTAAAATCCTATTGCATCAATACCCAAAAACAATGCTGACCGTGACTGGCAGCCTCAATCCTATTGTCATTAAATAGAAAATCAGTTTTTTTAGGTTCCGTTCCTTGCATTATCATAGTAACTCCTAGCGCCATCTATGGAGCGACTAGGGAAGAGCTAACATAACTTACAAAAGTTCAAAACTGAATTTCTATTAATCTTGGCCTTCTCGAACAATAATTCTTGCACAAACTAATTCAGAATTTGACGTAAAGTTTAACAAGATATTTTTCATCTAAAGACGCAAGAATTTTATATCAGCTAAATTAATGTATGGGCGGCTGCCATTGTTCTTTATAACACATTTGCTCGTAAAGGGTCTCTTATTTCACCCATTTCAACATCGTAATGTATCTCATTACGTACTTGTGCAGTAATGTAATGTTCAACCACGTTGTGTGTGTGTGTGTGTGTGTGTGTGTGTGTGTGTGTGTGTGTGTGTTGAATAAAAAAGAAAGAAAGCAGTTCTTTCTTTCTTTCTTTTTTATTCATAAAATGTTAACCACTTTTCTGGCATAAAAACTCTTTGCTAAGATTTAAAAAAGTACTGTTCGTTTAAGACGGATCATCTTGATAAACCATGCGTTTTACCTTAATAAAAGAAATTCGTGCGTTTTATATTACAATAACGCACAAGTACGTAATGAGATACAATTATACGATATTAAAAATTAATGAAACAAAAGACCCTTTACGAGTTGTTATAAAAGCTTTTTTTTAAACTTTAACTTATTTAATTAGGTTTAGATTTGTCATTCAAACACTGTTCAAAAAGTTAATACAGTAATCCATTTATCTATCTAAGTTCTTATAACTACAATGAGCGGCGGTTTTTCTCCTTGCTTGAAATATTTATTTGAACTGAAATCATTCCTTACAAAATTCTTGTTGATTTGGCTTCGTAACACTTGCCTTCTGTTTATTAAAGGCGTCTTATCAGGAAAATAAGGGAAGTAGTAGATAGGTCGGGGAAGCTTGGCAGACTTCATCGTTACTATGTCAATGGGCACCGATGTTTCTGATCGATTGATTTGTAGGAGAACTGTAAAAAAGTTTGGTTACTAGAGTAAGCACGACGACCAATCAAGTTATACAGACCAGTTTATGCGTATCTCATTGTACGGGAAATGTATACAAAGCGAGGCCATGTTATACAGGAAATTTATAACTTGACGTATCGCCGTGTAAACAGCATGGCTGAATAAGAGCTAAAATTGTTTTTTCAAAGGAATCGTTACCCTACACCAGTTATTTCTCCGGTATTGTGGGTGCGTTTACAAACATTTAAACTCACAGGCAGAAACAGCCAGACCCGTAACACCAACCTGTAGGATAGCCTACAGGTAGTTGTTCCGGGAACAAATATTAAAATAGTTCAATATTTGTTCAGTGCGGGAATCAACAAAATGGCGGCTTTAGCTTCGCCTATATGGCCACACGCCGAAGAGAACTATGGCGCACTCTATTTTTTTGTGTCTGTGCATTCTGAAAATGTCATCATGTTATATGTCATTCATTTTAATTAATTAATTTGTCTATAATTACTGCATGGATGTAAAATAGCTCTCGCTTGAAATAAGACTCGTCATTCCCCGGCCTTAAACCATTTGTTTTTTTTTGCTTTAATTGGTGTCAGCGCAGCACGTCTACTTGATAAGCAACTAAATAAGTACTTCTAAATTAGTCATCGTCTCATCATCATCATCATCATTTCAGCCGAAAGACGTCCACTACTGGACATAAGCCTCCCCCAAAAGGGGGGTTTGCCATAATCGCCACGCTTGGCAGGCGGGTTGGCGGTCGCAGTACGGTTGTTACAAAAGCGCAGAGAACGCTGCTGCCCATTCTCTGGTAAGTCCCTTATCCCTCCTTGTCCCTTATAGTCATCGTCCCATTGGTAATAAGTTTCACAAAGTAAGCCTGCCTGGGCTTGACGTCACCACTAACGACTCTTCGTAAGGATCGGGGCCGTTACCACTTCAACCATATAAATTAGCTGCAAATTGCTTTTGCTTGTATAAACGTAAAAAAAAAACAAAAAAAAAAAACAACGTACTCAAAAGTAATAAAATATTCCCAACACTAACAATCATTTTAAATCAAATTTTAGTACAGTATCGATTGAACGGCGTGAATGTTACAAAATATTCCATTATTGAATTTTTTTACGATATTTTCTATAACATAATAAATGTTTCATGTATTCTGTGCATTATACTCTAGAGCAGGGGTTCCCAAACTTTTTTAGTTGGCGGCGCACTTACAGGTTTACAGCCTTATTCATAAAAAATCCTTAATTGAGGTTTGATGGGTCTGCTGGCAGTCAGCTAGCAGACTGTTGATGGGTCTGTTAGCTAGCAGACTGACGCGTTATGTTGGCCATCTTGACAAATCAAAATACAAAAAAGTTCCGTAGCAGTAAGTAACATAATATAAAATTTCTTTTAGTTCGTTGTAACTTTGATCGATGTTTTAATAATAGTGTTTTTTTTAAATTAAGTTTAAACCAGTTTTCGCTGGAAGTTTACATGGTAATGTATATCATAATTTGTTTGTAGTTTTATCATTCTATTATTTTAGATACATGGGGGGGGGGACACATTTTACCACTTTAGAGGTGTCTCTCGCGCAAACTATTCAGTTTAGAAAATAATGATATCAGAAACCTCAATATCATTTTTGAAGACCTATCCATAGATACACACGTATGGGTTTGATGAAAAAAATAGTTTAGTTTCAGTTTTAAGTATGGGGAACCCCCAAAATTTATTGTTTTTTTTTTCTATTTTTGTGTGAAAATCTTAATGCGGTTCACAGAATATATCTACTTACCAAATAATTTCGAAAAAAGTGGCTGTGACATACGGACGGACAGACAGACAGATATGACGAATTCATAAGGGTTCCGTTTTTGCCATTCGGCTACGGAACCATAAAAAAGGCCTCATCGTCAATTTAAAAAAAAAATGACAGCAGTGACAGCAAATTAGTGAGAAAACGCAATTTTTTACAAATACACACGAGAAAAAAGAAAAGGAACAAAAAAAGAAATAAAAAAGAAATGATAAACCAATAAGAAAAGATAAAATTTGACGATACAACCCCAAGATCAACTTTTATAAAAAGCGAGATGTTTGTTTTCCCGCCATTTCCGATCCGCATGTTTATGTTGTACCTAAGTGCAAAAAGCTATAACTATGTTAATTTTATTTTTTCATATTTTCTTTTATTTTTCATATTAGTACACGTATCATCATAAAAACCTAATTAAGAGAATTTTTAAACACAAATTTCTGAAAATAATTTTTCCTGGATTTTTTTTTAATCTGCGTAACCCTCCCTTCACTAAAATTATCTTCGGTATGGTTTTTTGCTCTTGTCAAAGTCAGCTGTTCAAATTTCCGGCGGCCATTTTGTGTCTTAGCAGGGAGATAAAGGAGGGTCAACGGTCCTCTAACGTTAGCAGAGCCTTGATGGACTGATAGCGTTAACAGACGTTTATTTATGAATCATGTTTTTTAGCATCAGGTCTTCAAGGAGCCTTCAAAGAGGCTCTAACTTTTTATGAATAAGGCTGTCTAACTTTAGCAGAGCCTTGATGGACTGATTAGCGTTAATAGACGTTTATGAATCATGTTTTTTAGCATTGGGTCTTCAAGGAGCCTTCAAGGAGGCTCTAACTTTTTATGAATAAGGCTGTAAATATTTGGTCACGGCACCCTAGCCAGTCGAAAAAGCCGAGTTTTTATAAATCTGGCTTCAAATAAACATCAGTTGAAAAGGGAATGAGAAATTTTAGAGGTTTCAAAGTTTAAGGTTGAACGGCGCTATTTATTTATTACGTAAGGCAATTTTTGCTAGTTTACACACATATAAAGTGACAATATAAGTTTATAAAAACTACGTTTTAAACTGCACTATCGGGCTCAAAAAATAAATTATACTGTTCTAATGATTTCTAAAAAGAACATAATTATTAAAAGTAAAAGCTTCTTCATTAATTTACAAAATATTATAGTTATTTTTTTGTTATAATTCTCGTCTTTTTCACGCTTCATTATGACTTCAATCATGAAAACTAAACAGTAAATCACACAGCCAAAAATCCAAGCGTAGATGACTCCGGCGAACTATATTATGGTTATTGAACAACCAGCTTTACAACTGTAACTACTGGTTATCGTTTCGTGTTAGCACTGGTTGCTTTAGCCACCCATGATATACCTTCGGTGAACAATCTTCTTGGTATACCTAATTCAAACAACCGCTGCATCACACTCTAGAATCCAGCCACGAGAGAGCTTTTCTTTCTGAGAATAATTTCGTTAAACACAGTCAACATTCTCCGTCCCTCTCGGAAATTCTAGCCCCATCATTAACAGCTGTAGTGGCTTCAAAAATAAAAAAATACCTTGTCAAATTACTGTCAGTCCACTTTATTTAAATGTTATCTTGGAGTACGTAATTGTAGTCAGTACCTATTGGTTAATTGAGTACTTATATAAAGAAAATCTTTAACTAAAATCATAGAATCTTAGACTGCTTCGTTGGTCTAGTGGTCGCAAACGCGACCACGTAAAGCTGATATGAAAGAAAGCCTTATGTGACGGCCTGATGTGTTAACCTGATGTGATAGCTTAATGTGATAGCCTGATGTGATAATCAAAAAAAAAAAAAAAACTCAAAGCATTTATTTCAATTAGACCATTACGGCACTTTTGAAAGTCAAAAATACAAAAAAGAAAATCAAAGCTACAGTCCCAGTCACAAGGCATAATAACTTGAGAAAGTACTGTAGTTGCTCATTCCCTAGCGTAGATCTCTATGGAGAAGAATGGGCAAGAAACTCCATGGACACTCTTTTAAAATCAAAATATTGTTACAAAATCTTGGTTACATCATTAATTTTGAGATTATACATATATGTGAGAACGATGTAGAAAGACGTGCACACTAAGAGCATCCAGAGTGAAAGATTAGATTAAAAAAATCTGATGTGATAGCCTGATGTAACAGCCTGATTTGTCTGATGTGATAATCTGATGTGATAGCCTGATGTAACAGCCTGATATGATAGCCTGATGCTAAATTGGTTAATTTTAATATTGTTTTTAATTTGGAATGTTTTGAATTTTGCATTGTTTTTTTTTTTTCTTTTTTTATTCATTTTTTTTCTGACCTTTCAGGATACAGCATCATACTAGTCTGGAGGTCAGAGTCTCACCTGAAAAATGCACTTGTAAAGTTCATAATAAAGATTTGTCTATTGTCTATTTTGTTTTGAATTTGCTTGAATTGTAATTTTGATTTTAATTCTAATTTCGGTTCAATTCTAATTTTGATTATGATTTTAACTGTAATTTAGATTTGGATCTTAAATGTGATCTTAATTCTATTTCGATTTGTTTTTGTTTTTTGGACATAGATATTAATTTTGATTTTATTTTGATTTGATTGTAATTGTAATTTTGATTATGATTCTAATTATGGTTTAGGTTTTGAATTGATTGTGATTTTAATTGTATTTTTTTTTTGTTTTGTTGTGTCTCTGTTCTGTTCTATTGAATTTTACTTTTACTGTTAATATTAGTTTTATATTCTTTCACATAATGTTAATTTAAACTTGTTAGTTTATTTATTTTATTTTAGTTAATTAAACACTAATTTTATTGTACAGTGTACAGTGCTTGAGGCACATCTAATATGTTTATGGGGCATGCGGTGCTAACTTGTAAGACATTGTTACACTAACCTCAGATAATGGTATATAATTACTCGAAATATTTACAGTGTAAACAATTGTTGGTTGGCCAAAGGAAAATAAAATAAAAATAAATATCTGCTTCTTCTTTTCCTCTGCTTGAATCGATGATTCATATTTTGTCCGACCGGTACATGCAACCTGGATAACTCTTTAGTTCGCTTTATCCTAGTCCTGTAGGATATCTGCTGAGACTTGGTCACATTACCCTCCCCACCCATTCATCAGAAGTCAGGTAGAAGTGTACATTAGTGAAGCCTGAGCGGGTCGCTAGTTATAATCTTAAAATCACATATTCCATTTTCGTAATTCTGTAATAAACTACCAAGCAGCTTTACAACGCCACTGCTGACCAGTGACAAAACTGGAACCATGGTTACCTCTAGAGAAATTGGTTCCGGAACAATCTCGATGTTAAAAATATTCTTTATCATTTATTTTTGTTGCACATACACTGACAGTAATTTGTAATAATTGAGATTGGAGCCAATCTAAATTAAAAAAAAAATCGTTATAAATGGGCAATAAATTGCAACTTTAAATCGTTGATCATCTACTATAACCAGATTGACAAAACGGTCATTCGTGAATGCAGAACCGTGCAAACACCTACCTAATTATGAATTTCATAATTATTTTCTTTGGTTTGCTTTATTATTTTCATTACCAAATAAATCAGTGTTATTCTAAGACTGTAAGTATATATTTCTAAGTCTCATATATATATTTCTAATCTTATATCTATTAGGTACAGGTAGGCCCTATTCGAGGCGAGGCGGTGAGCCTCCTTGCCGGATTGCCGCCATGGGATCTGGAGGCGATAGTCCTAGCGCGCCTACATGAATGGCGCGCGGAGGCGCTACGCCGGGGAAAAACTCCGCTGCCGCGGCATATTCTCGCTCAGCGGACAGACTTCCGGTGGGATCTCATGGTGACATGGAGAGAGCGACTGTCGCAACACCGTGCAGGGCACGCCACGGTAGTGGCGATAAGTCCCCTCTTTGAGGAGTGGCTTGAGCAACGCCACGGCGTCCTCACCTTCCGCCTGACGCAGGTCCTCACCGGACACGGTGTGTTCGGGAGGTTCCTGCACCGAATCGGGTTGGAGGAAACGTTCGGTTGTTTCCACTGTGAGGATCGACCGGAGGAAACGGTGGAGCGGACCGCGTGGGCGGAGCACAGCCGTGTCCTCGAAGCGGCGATTGGCGGTGGCAACCTCTCGCGTCCGGCCCTGGTGCAGGCCATGGTCGGGAGCGAGACGGAATGGGACGCCGTCACCTCCTTCTGCGAAGCAGTAATGCTAGAGAAGGAGGTGGCGGAACGTAAGAGGGAGAGGACCTCTCAACGTCCCGGCGGCCGCAGGAGACGCCCCGGGCGTCGGGGTCGGCGCGGGCCTGTGGACGGTGGGCTATTGGCTAGCTCGCCGTCCATCCGTCTCATGACGACAGGCCGTGTCGACGGCGCGTTCGTGTTCCACGCGTGCCTCAAAGAGTCAGCAAAAACGAAGGGGTCCGTAAGGACCGATGCCTGCCGGGGTTGCGGGACTGTTCGAAAGAGATACCGTGGCCCCGGAACACAAAGGGCGATGAAGGAACATGGATGCCTCCCTACTGCTCCGTCCAGAGCTGGAGGAGTCATTTGATGATTTCCCATCCGAAAAAAAAAAGGCCCTATTCGAGAGATCGGGTCGCGAAGTCGTTAATGAAGAAACAGATAATTTGTGACGAAGTAGATTGAAACTAAAAACGTCAATAAAAAACTATTTCACAGGTAAGTTGAGTAGGGTGTCTCACCGAAGTAAAATGCGACACAACTTTCAAAAATAAGTCACTGGTATTTATAATTATTCGTTATGGTTAAGAAGTAATGATGAAAAACAGTTATTTTCTCATTCTCGATCTTTTATTCAAGCTGATCTTAAATGTAGAAGTATAAATTACTGCTACCTTTAAGGTGGGACTTACAAAAAACCGATATAAATCTCAGCTACCGATATAATTAACCGATATAATTAACAGCTATAAGCGTATGTTCTAGGTAAATGGGCAAGAAATACATAATATTATGTTGTTGAATCTACCTTTAATTTCTGTCGTAGATGACCTTCTTGGATATTGAACGTCCAGTTTTACGCTGGTTTGACAAGAGATACTGCAAAAACTTCACTATGACTATTAAGCGTTATAGCCGACAGGATCCTAGGCACTATTTAGATATGCACGTACATTCACTTATCATTGTAAACAATAGCATGCTGGTGAGTATAAATTGAAAACTAATTATTATTAAATACCTCTACAACTCCTGCACCTATTTTGCGTGCGTTACATTGCGTTTACTCGGTCTTCTCTTACGTTTACGTTTTACCAATCAGCCTGTATAATAATATGCTAATAAAGTTAAAGATTTGTTTAGTCTGAATGCGCTTATCTCTGGGACTGCCAGTCGAATTTGAAAAAATATGTTTTGCATTTTCACACCTATTTTTACCCGACTGCGGCGAAGCCCAAAAGGAGGGTTATGTGTTTGCCCTGTATGTATGTTTGTATGTATGTATGTCCGTTTCTTTGTTCCCTCGTCACTTCTCAACGGATGGAGGGATTTGGATAGAATAAATGTCGTTAGGTTCGTCTTGATGGCGCGAGTGTCACTGGCTACATTATAATCAAAAAACAAATAAATATCGTGGATTTGGGGTGCCATAATGTGGAGTTCGATTTTTTTCTTCTTCTAATACCATCGAGTGGGGTATCAAAATGAAGGATTTTAAATGGTGATTACAAAAATATATACAACTTATATGTTTGAATGTAATTTATTCCATATTTTCATTCCATATAATTATAAAATGGTAAACTGACCAACTGACTGGGTGATATATCAACGCACAGCCCAAACCGCTGGGTCTACTGATTCGTAGGTTCCTTATGTGGTCTAGGAGTGCACTTACAAAGGATTTTTCAAAATTCACCCCTTAAGGGGGTTAAACGGGGCTCCAAAGTTTGTATGGGGAAACAAGATTAGTTAGACTATTTTATTCGAAACTTTACAGGAGTACTGCTATTGATAAATGAGTTGTTAACATTATTTTGTGTTTTAGGTTTTTTCAGAATTCAACCCCTAAAGGAAATGGGGCGACAAAGTCTGAATATCAACATGGTTATTGTTTGTATGGCTATTGATAAATGAGTAGAAACAGGTTTCAGGTTTTCTCAGAATTCAACCCCTAAGAGGGGGAAATGGGGTGACAAAGTCTAAAAATCAATGCACAGCCCAAACCACTGAGTCTAGAGATTTCAAATTAGGCTCATAGGTTCCTTAAGAGGTTTAGGGGTACACTAAGAAAGGTTTTTTCAAAATTCACCCCTAAGGTAATACCCCCTAAGGGGGTGAAACGGGAGTCGAAAGTTTGTATGGGGAAACAAAATTAGACTGTTTTGTTCGAAACTCCACAGGAGTACTGCTATTGATAAATGAGTTGTTAACATTATTTTGTGTTTTAGGTTTTTTCAGAATTCAACCCCTAAAGGAAATGGAAAATAATTTAATTATAAAATAATTACATTAAGGACTACATTCTAAAGAGGTGATAATTGGTCGATGTGTGTACCAAGAATGAATATTTCTATGAGATGATTAACTACGCGGATACATGAAAACTATTGCGAAATTAGGGTGGCATGATTTAGTGACGCATTTGCTGAGTCGCATCTCATGTCGGCGAAGGTTGCGGTGCGCGGAATGGAGGTCAGTTGCAGTCAGCGTTTCTGCTATTTCCTTCTATTACACCGATGCGTAATAATCGATCACCCTGTTACACCAATATGTAACACCTCCCCCCGAAGAACAGCAACTATTTGAACGAAGTCGAGAATATTGCTGCTGGATGATTGGTGTGGATTCTGACTTCCTCTGGTCGGATTTCATTTCATTTCTTCTAGGTTCAGCTTCATCGTGGATTTCTCGGGCAGCTTTCATTACCCGTTTTCTCGCATATCGTCGATACATTAACGTACTTCTGAGTACACTTGCACCTAATAGTAATGAGTATATAGGTATGGTAGTGTGATGGATTTTCTCGAGGTTGGTATATGAGCGAGCTTTACTGGAGGTTGTACTGGGTTTCTTTTCCGGGGCCTTTGGTGCAGGTTTTCAAGTTTAATCGAGTTCAGTTTTTTATTGTTTCTACATTCTTAGCTTCCTTGCATAGTTATAAGATGTTCTTGTCCGCAGGACGTCTGTATTTTTTGTCGGGATCGGGACGCTGAGGGTGTAATGCATGTCGTCTAGTTTTTCCATGGTTTCTTTGTTCAGGCTGACCGGTGTAGTTTACATGAGCTGGTATTCTGCTGCATGATTGGCTGTTGAGTGCAATCCGGCTTATCTTGAATGTTGTAGTTGACCTTTTCCTCGCAGAGGTACCATGAATCGGTCTTCGGACATTCTGTCTCTATGTACATAGAATATGGTCCCTGGGTTGCTATGTAAGGTAGGGTAGACATTAGGGCTAGGTTATATTTATTGGGTAGGTACTGTGGAAAGTTTATGTAAGGTGTAGGTTCTAGGTAAGGCAATTGGAAACTTCATGACTATGACTATATTTTTATAGCTATAGTATGATCCTACTTTTAGAATGTTTTAATAATCTCGAAGTTCGAGGTCTATAATTTAATCTGTATCTGATTGGCTAATAATCCGGAATAATCTTTTAACACTGTATGCTGATAAAACTAAATACATTTCATTTACAATGAAAAATACTAGCACACCGCTTACTAACCTAATCATTTGCCCGCATACCTGTAGCGCGTATGCTGACACTGCATGTTCTTGCCCTACTTAGAACAGCTGACCATTTGACATTTCTTGGTGTCACTATTGACTCCAATTTAAATTTCCGTAAACATATCGAGTTACTATGTACTGGAATGCGCAAACTAATATATCTTTTAAGTATTTACGTAATGTAATGGCCGATATTAAATCAATAGAACAGTTTTATTCTAACTTCTGACTGTAATTTATCTTCGTTACCTTATAGAACTCGGTTGGCATTGTTATATTTTAACGCGTCTTTGTAATCCAGATTTGCCTGAGATGCTCTTGATGTCTGAACATCCGTCTATGAGACCACGTTTGTTGCGACTTGGCTCAAAACTTCCTAGCTGAAGAGATATTTTCTTATAATTTATATTCGAGATAGTTAGGGTGGGGTATGGAGGTATAGAGTAGTATCCTGCAACAATTTGCCGGTGTTAAGTGTCGTCTTAAGACGTGATTCGGTGATGGGACCGCGCTTCTTTTTCGTGTACCTGTAAATCTATGTATAACGCGGGGCGATGGTGGTTTAATCACTCGTGCACCACATATTAAAACTTCCGCTTTAACGGGTTCCTTCATAGAAAAGATTAAGTCATTTGATGTTATGCTAAAAACTTTTAAGTAACCGCGACTATTTTGAACAATATAGTAATACATTCGTTCACGTTACAGCTATATTAATATATTAACTACTACAGCTAATATACTCGACATAGTTTAATGAATCTAGTGAGCACGTTAAATTCGTATTTCTATCGAATTCGGGCATCATGCGCAGGGCCTTATATATTTAATCCATGTCATATTTTTTAAGTGATCTGAACTTCCTACGTCACTAAAATCTAGACTTCTAATCGAATCTAATAACTCTAACCTAGATTATCTACTATCTATCTACTCTATTTAACCTAGGGTTCCGCGATTGCCTGGGTTGGAAAATCTTGGAGGATTATATGTAACATAAAATAAAAAGGAAGCAACTCAAGAACGATTCTAGAGTACTTACATATGCATGACTGGTCTCTCTGCGGTATCGATGTCTGGATACACCTCTGGCTGCAACTCTTGTAGATTCGGATACTCGTTGATGGTACTTGGAAGTCACCCGGGTGACTCGCGAATCGCGTTTATAAAGACGATATCTAGTCATCGCGCTCGCGAACCGGCCCGCGAGTATCCTCCCGACTGCGCCAATTATGTAAGCTGGAGCCGGAGGATGCAAAGAAAGCCAATTTGCTTAAAATAATTTAATTATAAAATAATTACATTAAGGACTACATTCTAAAGAGGTGATAATTGGTCGATGTGTGTACCAAGAATGAATATTTCTATGAGATGATTAACTACGCGGATACATGAAAACTATTGCGAAATTAGGGTGGCATGATTTAGTGACGCATTTGCTGAGTCGCATCTCATGTCGGCGAAGGTTGCGGTGCGCGGAATGGAGGTCAGTTGCAGTCAGCGTTTCTGCTATTTCCTTCTATTACACCGATGCGTAATAATCGATCACCCTGTTACACCAATATGTAACAGGTGTATTACACCTTGTTTATTGGTGTATTACATTGTGATGGTGATGGTGATTGTGATAGTGATTGTGATAGTGATGGTGATGGTGATTGTGATGGTGATTGTGATAGTGACTGTGATAGTGATTGTGATAGTAATGGTGATAGTAATTGTGATAGAGACAGTGATAATAATGGTGATTGTGATGGTGAATGTGACAGTGATGGTGATTGTGATGCTGATTGTGATAGTGATGGTGAGTGATGGTGATAGTGATGGTGACTGTGATGGTGAATGTGACAGTGATGGTGATTGTGATAGTGATGGTGATTGTTATGGTGATTGTGATAGTGATGATGATGGTGATAGTGATTGTGATTGTGATAGTGATGGTAATTGTGATAGTGATGGTGATAGTGATGGTGATAGTGATGGTCATAGTGATGGTGATAGTGATGGTGATAGTGATGGTGATAGTGATGGTGAGTGATGGTGATAGTGATGGTGACTGTGATGGTGAATGTGACAGTGATGGTGATTGTGATAGTGATGGTGATGGTGATGGTGATTGTGATAGTGATGATGATGGTGATAGTGATTGTGATTGTGATAGTGTTAACTACTTGTAGAGGGTTTTCCGTAGATGCAATCAAATATTTGAGGAACTTGTACACCAGATATATTGTAAAACAAAGTTACTAGAAAATACATGAGCGCAGCCATCAAAACGGTCACATTGACGAATATAAAAAGTCATTCTCAATTTAAGAATAGAATGAAAAACCACAAATCAAACAGTGACTGCACTAAGAAGGTCAACATTCAACAGATAGTGATGGTAATTGTGATAGTGATGGTGATAGTGATGGTGATAGTGATGGTGATGGTGATGGTGATTGTGATGATTATAATTATTGTTATGATTATGAAATTTGGCACATAATTGTATAACCATAATTATAACCTGAATCATATTTATAACCTGAATTAACATGTAGAATACTATTTATCCCTTTAGTATGATCCCATGGGACAGTTACCGAAATTCGCGCGGGCGAAGCCGCGGGCAATAGCAAGTAGTATAATAAAAGTAAATAAAATTCAAATATTTGGCACGCTCTGCAGCTTGTACGACTAGATGGATTTTAGCTTGAGAGATCGTCTGTCGTTAGATTCGAATTTACTGTGAAAGTGACACTGGTTATATTAAAATAATAAAGAAACAAAATGGTGGATTTTTAGCGCCAAATTCAAATGTTTAGCACGCTCTGCAGCCTGGACGGCTCGATAAAGGGCTCATCATGAGGATTTTGAAATGGTTTGATATGATCTAAGTAACTAAAAAGTTTAAAATAAAAAAAGTCGGGACCCATTAAATAATCTAGACATTACATCCAATATGGGTCCCGACTGTTGCAGTCAATTTGTCCGGTCTCCTAAACTTGTTTTATTCTTTTCAGTTTTTTTATTTAAAGTTTTAGTTATTTTTTACGCAGTCGGGTTTATTAATTTTTGAGGAAAACGTATAGAGTATTAAACATCAGGCTATAGACATATAAGACACCAAGAAAAAAAAAAGCGAAAAAACCATAAAGAGAAACGGCAAGCACACACTAGTGTTGAAATGATCTGACAGAGTAATGACAAACCCCACTAGGTGGGACCTAGTGAAGGTTGCGAGGATCCGCGGAGAATACACTTTGGGACTGCTGATTAAAGGTCAAACTCAAACTCAAAGCATTTATTTCAATTAGACCATTACGGCACTTTTGAATGTCAAAAATACAAAAAAGAAAATCAAAGCTACAGTCCCAGTCACAAGGCATAATAACTTGAGAAAGTACTGTAGTTGCCCATTCCCGAGCGTAGATCTCTATGGAGAAGACATATTGTGAGTGTGGAGTGTGGAGAGTCATATTCAGCAGTGGACATCTTCCCGCTGAAATGATGATGATGATGAATGACAAATGTCACTGGATAATGATAAAGTAATTTATGTTACAGGTGGATCTCTACTTCTACCAGTTTCTATCAAACAGATATCAGCCCAGTTTCATTCAGATACATTTTAAATTTTGCGACATGATGGAGCACGACAATTTTATGGGTGTACCAATTCAAAAAGCATTAGGAGGTGTCTGCCCTTATCCTCCGGTGAGTCTATTAGTTGAGCCTTTCGACAAGTCCCAGTAGCATGTATTAGCTGTGGAACGATAGTATTATGTCAGTGGTTGTAGCCGCTGACATAATACTATACAATATGTTAAAAAACCCTGTCCGATCGGAAAAGGTCATACTCAGTATATCATTCTGTCATAGTTCATCGGTTACTATAAATAATCTTCTGTATGCTGCAAAAGGGCAATACCTACACGTTCAAAATGTATGAAACACACAGATTTTTTTTAACCAATTAAGAATTTCAATCGCCCCGATTCAAAATGATGTACGGAGTATGCTTTTTCGGACTGGGTTTTTTTTTTACATATTGTATTTTTATGTATAACTCTGTTTCTGAGGTCGATCCTTACTAACGAATTCTAAAGATCATTGGGCATATCTGACCCACTCAGCAAAGAGTGGTGGACATTGACCAAAATGGTTTTAAATCAAAGAGAAATGAAATTTATTTATTTGCCAGATTATAGATGCTTACATAATAACATGGTAAAAAAAATGTAGTCCCACAATATTCAACTTAACAGTCGTGCAAATATTTCTAAAACATGCATGCATCATTAGTCATATATAATCACACATCATAATCATAACAGAATTTAACAGTCTTGCATAGTTAGTATTAATTCGCGACAGTACATTATAAAATACATTAAATTAGTTTACGACATTATATAACACAGTCAAGACAGTTCATCTAATTCTTAATTCGATTTATAAATAAATAATGTCAATAATTATAATTTAAAAGACTCTTCGTTAATATAAATAGGGTGACTTGTTATTAATCGTGATTGTATTCATGATAACACACAACTTTCCCAAATAAACATTTTTTCTTATAGATACTGGTTCACTTTTATCGCAATAATAGCCGTATGAAATTCGCGCGCGCACGCTTGTGACCTATCAGCTATTAGCCGCGTGACGCCGCAATGTTCTATCTCATTACTATCGTAATGCGCAACTGAGGGTAGGCAGAGCACTTGCGCGGCTTTCAAACCTGCTCCGAAAGCTGCAACGTGCGAATGCGATTAATTTCCATATTGGGATGCCCAATGACCTTTAATGACAACAACCGAACCCTCCATTATGTAGGGCTTATGTATATGAGACTAGTATGGATGATAACTAATGTTTTGTTAATTTTTCAGGCTGAATATCATTTGTATAATATGACGGTCCCATTTGTGCCGAAAGGATTTCCGTTCACTAAAGGCCGTATCTACTGCAATATGTCTCTTAATGTGAATGATGTGACTGAAGTCATAGGGGGCGGCCACATTGATATGGAGGTGAAATCGGTTCAAATAAGGAATAACTGAAAGAACGAGGAACCACAGTCTTCGTCAGAACTTAGTTACTGTGACCATGTCTTTTTATGCTCATCTTTAGCCGTAACATACTTACAATGGCCTTCATTAGTTAGTTGAAAATTCATCTCAGATGTATCGACGTATTAACATCTTACATTATAATTTTATTTGTTTGAACTGTAATCTATGGCTTTGTTATAATTCAACTATCCATAATAAGGAACTTTCTGTTTTTTTTTTTTGTTTTATTAGATTACCCATTTAAGCAGCCATATACTTAAAACACCGCCGCCAAAAATAATGATCAAATCTATTGATTCTCTGTTATTTTTTTAGAAATTTCTATCTGCATTCATTTAAGAAAAGGAGCTCGTGGCTAAATAATAACAGCCGCTTGGATCAATCTTCAGGTTAAGCCGGGCTTGCCTAGTTTGGGTGTGGATGGGTGACCACCCATTACATAGCGAGTATCCTCCGTGCCTCGGAAAGAGCGTTAAGCCGTTGGCCCCGGCTGTCATTTGTAGATCTTTGACAGCCGTTATAGGTAGGAGGTGGCGGAACGCAGCACAGAATCGTGACTGGAACGTCTGGCTGGCATCGACCCTTGCACATGGGGGGGGGGGGGGGGAAGGGGTCCTCCTTTTGCTGACATCTCTTTGACACCACCTTTCTATTTTGACTAAGATGTAGAGTTTGTGAAGTAGACCTTGTACAGTTAGGGCGAGTAGAGTTAGAAACTTGGCTCTACATGAGATCTGATAGCTTTTTGACAGTACAAGTCATATGGTCTCGTCTTGGCCACACTTTTCATGAAAATGTTTTTGGTGGGATTTCATTTCCTTTTGTAAGTTGCTTGTGGCAAGTTTTGTTTTCTCCTTTTTCTTTTTTTGGGGTGTATTTCTTGCACATAGGACGCGCCTGTTTTATTAGATCTCTAGCTCATCAATTTTCAGACCTCTAGCTTCAAAATTGCGGACGTCTCATACAAACTTCCATCCCCTAGTTTTAAGGGGTTGGGGGATAAAAGTTACAAGTTTTATATATTTTTTGTTTTTTGTGTACTAATAATAGCTTACTTAGCAAATTTCAGCTTTCTAGGACATTAGGAAATACCATAAGAAATTTGATGATCATCAGTCATTGACGAAATCAAGGTTTTTTAGATAATAATAAAATCTTAAGTATAAAAGCCGTGGCTATTGATAACGTATTCCGAGAATTTTGTTTACCTGGTATAATCCAAACCCAAGTTATAAGGGTTAAACAAAACGACGAAGCGCTTGAGAAAAGGTAGGTAGTGCCCTTGCGCTTCGCTTGGCTCGTCTTGGCGAGGGCACTACCTTGCCAGCAGATAAAAACGAGAAAACATAATTTGACTTAGGATCTACTATCTTATTTATTACCAAAATGTATATTACAAAAAGCTGACCATTACCCCTTGGCCACGAGCTCTACGCTCAAGGTGACGCCGAATGTCAAAAAACAAAAGAAAGAAATGGCTAACAGCATGCCACGGGTCTCCACAACGCGACTCACGCCAAGGATTTAACTGACACGCGCGGGTTTCTGGACGCGTGTTGCCGAATCGCATCACCTGAAGTCGTACAAGAGACGCTAAAAACAATGGCCGGTCTTTTACTACGTGTAATAAAATATTATAATGATTAGCTCTGTTTTTTACTTTTATTGAAAAAATAAGGCAAATGTCTCATTTTTATCAAAGGGTTTGAGTTTAATAAGTCCTAAATGGCCCACAGAATCTACACAATATTTGAATAAAATGCTATCACTCTAACAATAGTACCCAGTTATATTAGGATAAGCTCTTACGGTGTAATTGCGTTACACGTACCATGACAATGCCATTAATTTTGATTATTTAATTTTCAACATCATTCATTGCTTCATTAACGTTGTTGGGCAGACTATATTTTCAGGATAATCATGTTATCATTATATTTATTTCTCTAAATTGGTTGTAAAAGCACCTATGCATGTCATAATAAATTATGTTTTAAAACTAGATTAGGTTGGCGTGACCTGTCCCACTACTTCCAAAAGAAAGTACATCTCCAGTCATAATCTTGGCCAGATCACATCGTCATCACGGCCTATATCCTTTTCCCAACTTCTAGGGTTGACTTCCAAACATTATATATAATATTTTACATGGAGCGACTGCCTATGTGACCTCCACAACCCAATTAGTACTGGGTAATACGTTACGATTCCCCTTGGTTGTCTGACTTTTCGGGCCACTGACTACCTGTAACAACTGTCAAAGATCTACAAATGGTAGCCGAGAACAACTGCTTAACGTGCTTTCCGAGGCACGGAGGAAACTCGGTATGTAATGGGAGGTCATCTTCACAGACCAACTTAGGCTTAACCTAAAGATCGCTTCTGTTACTTTTTTTTGTTCTCTTTTTTTCTTTTGTTTTTTTTTTGCTCCTCTCTGTTTCCTGTTCCACTACTTTCAAAAGAAAGTGCACCTCCAGACATCATCATCATCATCACTTCAGCCGAAAGACCAAGTGTCGCCACATGACCGGTCCAGTGCGACCTCCAGACATAATCTTGGCCAGATCACATGCGGACCATTAAAATTTGTGTCTGAGATGGTCTTTTGAGGAAAAATCCACACAGATTTTAATGGACCTGGCCAGTCAATGCACATATTTGTCAGTACCTAAGGGTGGACACACATCTGACAGAAGATGCGCTGCGAGTCGGTCACGTAACGCCATATAGTGAAATAGGTAGTAAAACATCCAACCTTCCTTACACATAACTAATCCGCCAGTCTGTGTTATTCACTGCCGGCTCATTATAATCTGGATTTATACTTCGGCTTCGTCCTCGGTATTAGCAAAAATATAAACACTTGTAGTAACGCACAGAGATCGCCAAATCGCACTATATTGAGGGTATGTTCCTGTTTACAGTCAACTTTCCAGTAGATTTTTTTTATTTTTTTTTTTTGACGGTATTCTCACTTTACTCGGTTGCTGTGACCGAGCCCAGCCTTCATTCGCGATTCAGTGCTCCGCCAGTTCACACGGATAACATTATTTATTTCGGTTTCGTTTTTTTTTAAGTTTTAAAAAGTGTTTGAAAAATTCCGAAACGAAGAAATGACGATCATCAGTATGATGATTTGTGTAAAAACCTGAGGAAGATCGAGAAGGAGATTCAACGAGACAAAAAATGTCGTCGCCGCCGAGTTCGTGTTTTGTCAAGTTCGTCTTCATCGTCGCAGGACTCTTGTGCCAGACAGTCGGAATCTAGAGGTTAGTACCTACAAGTTTAAATATTATAAAAGTGAAAATAAGTAGATATTGCGTTGGTATCGCGGCCAGCTTAGGGGGCTGTCTCGTACCACAAAAAAAATGTGTCGCGGGTAGCTTTTAGGGCTACCTCTTCACTGTCAAGGCTCACTTCGTGGGCAAGCAATATCATGTCATGGCGTTGCGGATAGCTTAAGGGGCTATCTCTTCGTTTATTGAACTTAATATACCTACCCACTTTTACTATAAATGCGACTTGTGTTGCGGATAGCTTCCGGGGCTATTTCTTCACTGTTGTAGATAAATACTAAAAAGTTTAAAGAAATACAACTCGTGCTGCGGATAGCTTATGGGGCTGTCTCTTCACAAATTTGTAATGTTGAAGGATTAAGAAGATAAATAATTATCTCCCTTTGAAATACGGTCTGTAACGTTATTAAACGTTATTTTCAGACAGCGCCTCACCGAGTCCTACCCAAGTCGAGGACCTGCCGCAAGACATGGTTCCACAATGCGCGTCAGGTCAGAGGGATGGTGATCCACAAGATGTTGTACTCTCCACGCTGGCCAATGAACCGGATTCTAATCCTGCTCCAGAAATTTTAGAGGACGCTACGCCACCTGAATTAGATGCAGAAATACTTCAAATCTTTGGCGTAGATCCGACTAAGCCCAGTGTTTTTGGAAAACAAATACAGAACGATGTGGCGGTTCGATTTGAACACATTACCACTACAGGCCTAACAAAAGAAGACCGTAAGGAGCTTACAGATAAATATCTGGTACCCGAAAATTGTAAACTCGTTGGAGCTCCAGCTCTTAACCTAGAGATTAAGGCTGCTTTGTCAGAAATGGTGGTAAAACGCGACAAGGTAATCGAAACAAAGCAGTCAATAATGGCTGCTGCCATTTCCAGCCTTGGGCAGGCGATCACTATTCTGCTTTCGTCTAACGAGAAAAATACCGATCTCTTACGGCTGCTTATGGACACAGGGCGCACCCTTAGTGATTGTCAACACAACGATACAGTGACTAGATGTAACTTCGTCTTGTACGCAGTAAAGAAGGATATGAAGGAGTCTCTTCAAAACGCTAAGGTGGATAACTTCCTATTTGGAGAGCAATTATCGGATACCTTAAAAGCCGCTAAAGCCATAAGCAAGTCAGGCGCAGACTTAAAAGCCCCGCCACCACCTAAACCTACCACATTTGCACGGAACACGCCGGCAAAAAACTGGAAGGGCTACAATCCGGCTCGCAAGAATGCTGCGACGAAGAAGGATACGACAACATCCACTCCAACGACATCATCGATGACGACGAGGAGTTCGCGCCCAAACTCTTACAGACAGTCGCAGAATCAGCGGCCCGCAAACAAGCGCTGCTATTAGGATCTGCAGCAGACGCGCACACCGCTTCAACATCATCGGTAAATTATTCTGGTAGACTAGAACTATTCTACGACCAATGGTGTCTGATCACACATGATCTCTCACTGATCCTCTCATATATTAAAGGCTATGAGATTCCATTTTCAAGGCCTGTTTTCCAAAGAGAAATCCCTCTTTCTAGACCATGTTCCAGTGAAGAGGAGTCTCATTATAAGACAGCTATAAATGAACTTTTATTAATTGGTGCCATTTCTAAATGTCATCCTTGTGAAGGGCAGTTCGTATCTAAAACTTTTTTAGTGCCAAAACCGAACAGTAAAATGAGGTTTATTCTTAACCTGAAAAGTTTAAATAAGTTCATTGATACCAAACATTTCAAAATTGAAGATTTGCGTACTGCACTTAAGTTGATTTCCAAAGATTACTTCATGGCAAAACTAGACCTGAAAGATGCATATTTTTTTGTTAAAATTCATGCTGATAGTAGAAAATATCTACGTTTTATATGGAATGATCAACTTTTTCAGTTTAATTGTTTACCTTTTGGTCTTAGTACTTCACCATTTGTTTTTACAAAGCGTTTAAAACCAGTAGCCAAACTTCTCCGCTCTGCAGGCTACCTGTCGACCGTGTACTTGGACGATTGATTTCTAACCGCATCAACTTACGAAAAATGCTTAGAAAATGTTTCACAGACTAGGATGTTACTAACATCTCTAGGCTTTATCATAAATGATATTAAAAGTAGCCCAATACCAAGCAAGTGTTGCTTGTTTCTTGTTATAACTTTGACTCAAAAAAATTACATGTCAATTTACCTGCCGAAAAAGTAGATCATATCAAAAAACAAGTAGCTAAGTTTTTTTCCTTGAAAAGATGCAAAATAAGAGAATTTGCAAGTTTTGTTGGTTTACTGGTTTCTGCATGTCCAGCCATTGAATATGGATGGCTTTATACAAAATTATTTGAACGAATTAAGTATCTTAACTTGCAACAGGATGATAACTATGATAAATTTATGAACATTCCAAAGTCAATACTACCAGACCTTAGCTGGTGGAAACAAGCCGTACCGAATTCTGTTAACAAGATAAAACTTGACAGCTACGACTTAGAAATTTTTTCAGATGCCTCAAACACGGGTTGGGGGGTAGCCTGTGGAGAACAGAGAGCTAGCGGTCTGTGGAACGACCAGGAACGTGCTATGCACATCAATTATTTAGAAATTTTAGCAGCTTATTTTGGTTTAAAAATATTCTATAAAGACTTGTCTAACCGTCAAATTCTATTGAGAATCGATAACACGACCGCTATCTCATATGTAAACCACATGGGAGGTATCCAGTACCCACACCTTACGGAGGTTACAAAAGCATTGTGGCAATGGTATGAGAAGCGTCACTTGTATGTTTATGCTTCATATATTCGGTCTGTGGATAACACA
The DNA here is from genome assembly GCA_905147715.2 of Xestia xanthographa. Taxonomy (NCBI): domain Eukaryota; kingdom Metazoa; phylum Arthropoda; class Insecta; order Lepidoptera; family Noctuidae; genus Xestia; species Xestia xanthographa. The sequence goes on along the minus strand of LR990660.1, from coordinate 3,796,246 downwards.
GAAGCTGACGCAGAATCCAGACGAATTCACCCAGACATTGAATGGGAGCTGTCTAGTGATGCTTTTGCAAAAAATTTGGGAAAATTCGGCTCCCCTAAGATTGATCTCTTTGCAAGTAGAATAAACAAGAAGTGTGATTTAAATATCTTTATTTTCATAAGAGTAGTATTATAAGCTAAATATATACGGAAAAATGTACTTACATTGCATATTTACCCTTAAGTCACAGTACACTATAATATCAACTCGTGTTAGTATAAGTGTACGACAATGATGTTGAAAGAGCGGAGCCTTCTAATACAGGCATTGTTTGCCTAAAAGGGGGCTCCAAACACATTAAGATGTAATGTAATATCTAACTGAGTTAATAAACTATTTTGTATTTGTATTTGTATTTGTGATATCTACATTTCTTGGCACCGTGACCCAGAGGCTCACGCTGTTAATGCCTTTACCATAAACTGGAATCAGTTCTACTTTTATGCTTTTCCCCCGTTTTCAATAATTCTTAAGGTATTACGAAAAATAATAACGGAAAAAGCGAAGGGTATCGTAGTTGTACCACTGTGGCCTACTCAGCCGTGGTATCCTATATTTAGAAGTTTAATCTCATCGCAGACCCTAACTTTTAGACCTAACGGAAACCTAATTAATACCACTCATTTAAGCAATCGCAAGATGCACACCCAGATTACCCTGGTTGCCGCAGTGTTATCAGGTCAGCGTTCCTGAGAAAGAAAACTCCTGCATCAGCGATAGATTTAATGGTTGCGTCTCTCTCATCAAATTCTATAAAACAATACAATGTTTATTTAAAAAAATGGTACATCTATTGCTATCAAAATAATGTTGATTTATATGATGCATCAATTTCTGATGTCATAAGTTTTTTGACGTATTTTTACAACACAGGAGCTCAATACGGAACTCTCAATACTTGTCGCTCTGCTCTTGCTCTGATCATAGGAGACCATGTTGGATCGGATCAAAACATAAAACGTTTTTTCAAAGGCATATTTAGGTCACGTCCTCCTGTGCCTAAGTATGATACAACGTGGGACCCATCCATAGTATTAACATTTTTAGAAAAATGCTTTCCACATGATAGCTTAACGCTTGAAGTTTTATCAAAAAAACTTGTTACTCTGCTGGCTTTAATAACCGCTCACAGGGTGCAAACATTTTCAAAAATTAATATAGACAACATAACGATTTCAACATCTAGTATTTCTATTAAAATAACAGAATTAATCAAAACCTCACGTGTCGGTTGCCCACAGCCCGTTTTAGTATTACCTTTTTTCGATGAAAAACCGGAAATATGCCCTGGAAAAACGTTGCAATACTATTTAAGTCGAACAGAACCCTTGCGTGGGAACATTAGAAATCTGTTCATAGGACTCAAAAGACCGCATCGTGGCGTATCCAGCCAAACATTGAGTCGCTGGATCCGCAGCACGCTGTGCGATAGTGGCGTGCCAGCGGCGGCGTTCTCGGCGCACAGCACGCGACACGCCGCTACCTCACTAGCACACCGCCTTGGTGTTAATCTTGACGTTATCAGAAAGACTGCTGGCTGGAGTGCCGGTTCTGATACGTTCTTTAAGTTCCATAATAGACCCTTGCATACTGTTGAATCTAGCAACAGATCGTTTGCCTGTACAATAATTAACAATTATAATAAGGAAGTTTAAAAATTTGATTATGTTTACTGTGTGTTTCTAAATAAAAGTCTGATTAAAATAAAAAATGGATTTTTAACCACAGCTTTATTAATAAATATTTCACAATAGGTACCGAACAAATCTCTAAAGGTCTACAAGTGTTTATATTTTTGCTAATACCGAGGACGAAGCCAAAGTATAATTAGTGATTAAACGAACTTACCTATAAGTGAAGTTCTATCATAATTATACGAAGGCTTCGTCCGAAGGTATTAGCAAAAATATAAACACTTGTAGTAACGCACAGAGATCGCCAAATCGCACTATATTGAGGGTATTATATTATGGTACTAGAGGTGATGGGGACGCACAACCGGTGTGATCTATTTAAAACTAAACCATTTTATAATTATGATAACAAATAAATTACATTTTGTTATTGAATCTGAAGTACTTATTTCCTCCCAATTTTAACGCCAGTAAATGAGCGTGACAAAATACTGATGGATGTAATGAGGTCAGGCTTTGTTAGTATCCATAACGTGTTTGGATCGGCGAAATTCTCAGGCGGGCAGTAAAATGTAGATATTATACTTCCGCTTAGCAAAACTCGAACTGTGATGAACCGACAACGATGGTAAATGCAAAACTCAGTTTGTCGAGCAAGACCCGAATGAAATTGTATGTGTAGTAATTGCGTAAGTACGATCTGCCGATCGATTGAATGATTTGAACTTTGATAATCATTCGTGTTGGTACAGTGTACTTATCAATATCATAATTACACTGGATCTGTGTATAATACACACAGAGCTACTAACACTACTAATAGCAATACTAGATTTAGTTTATACGAGTAATTATATACGAACAATAATAGACTTAGGAATATCCAATAAAATACAATATAATGTACATACATCAACATTTACATTTCATCCTCCTTATAGTTTAACCATAACCATTCATTTTAAATAAAAATAACAAAGAAATACATTAAAAAGTTTAAAAAAATGCACTCATGTAGGAAGTCACAGAGCTGTAATTTCTGTCAAAACAATTGGTCAAGTAGGAAAGGCTCCAAATTCAAATTTAACACTAGACTATTTATCGAGAATGGAATGTAAATGTTGATGTACGTACTCGGTTAGACTGTAACCTATACCATCTATAAAGTGGCTACAATAGGGTTCGCCCGTAGCCTCGTAGCTTCATAGCAGCGTAGCTCGTAGCAAGCGTAGCTCGTAGCAAGCGTAGTTCGTAGCAAGCGTAGCTCATAGCAAGCGTTGCTCGTAGCAAGCATAGTTCGTAGCAAGCGTAGCTCGTAAGCACTGTCGACTTCACTTGCCTCGCCAACACAAACAATGCTCGCTCCCTATTACATGGGATTTAAACAATAAACATTAGTGGTGAAAATGTGGGTGTATTATTCTTCTATCAGTCGCAAGGATTCACTAACGTTACCACGCTTAGGGTGCTGTATGACGCTTTGGTAAGGAGTCACTTGGAACACAGTGCTGTGATTTGGGCTCCTCATGAAGCGAAATACAATGTCATGCTGGAGCGAGTGCAGAATAAATTTACAAGACATTTGTACTTCAAACTTTATGGGGTTTACCCATTTTACCCGCTGATGTATCCTACACTGTTTGTACTGGGTATGGTGGGGTACAACGAACTCAGAGTGCGCAGGGAATTTACACTCGCGGCGTATGCGCTAAAGGTCCTGCGTGGAGTAGCACATAACCCGGGTGTGCTGCGTCACCTGAAGCTGTGCGTGCCGGACCGGTACGTGTGGAGACGGCGGCGACCGCCACTGCTGGCCGTGCCTGCTGCCAGAACCAACCTGCTGTCAAAAACACCCCTCACCCGTACAATATGTGTGCTAAACGAAGTGCATGAACGAATTGACATATTTTCGTGCAATCTGAGTGAATTCGCAAGAGTTTTGTTGAATTTTGTGAGTTATAGCTAAATATTAATATGCTGTGTTGTCTGATTTTATATATATAATATGTATAGGTTAAGATTTGTATAGGTTAAGATTTTAAACCAGCTTAGAAGAGAAAAAAAACTGTATAGGTACAAATAATTTTATTCGTTTAGTTTATTGTTTTAGTGTTGTTTTGTACATATTTTTTAAGTTTAGTTTTTAAGTAGCCGTAAGTTGTTTTACTATTTATGTGCTGTGTGCTCGCTAACCACTATCGTATTGGGGACACCTGTAAAGATAGTGTGTAAGTTTAATAATAAATAATAATAATAAATAAATAAATCTTATTATTAATATTATTACTTATTATATATATTATTATTTTAGGTACAAGGATTACAGGCATGACGTTATGTTGGCGCGTTTACGCCTTGTGGTCAATTACAGGAGCAAAGAATAGAGTAAAAGAAATAAAAATACGTGGATTGATTGATCTGGTGTGGATACAAGTGGTTTTCAAAGCATTGTTTATCGTAATAAAATTTAGAAGTGAAGCGACGGTCGGCGCGCGCCCTTCAGCGTCTGCCGACGCCCGATGCTGCTGCCGCAGCCCGCACGCCCCCTCGGCCACCGCGCGCCTCCAACCGGTCGTAGGCATGCCATGCATAGACACGTTAGTATGAATTGGGCGTTAGGTTGATTCTGTGACTTAATTCCTGTTATTTAGTCACAGAAATGCATCCATTACATCAATCAACTCAACCTATTGCAGTCCACCGCTGAACACAGGCCTCCAAAGCTGTGTCACAACACCATGTTCTCCATCCACCATACCAGCCCAGCATCCAGCTACCTTTTCGAAGTCTTTGATATATTTAACTGGTGCAAGTCCCACAAAAGTAATACATAGCAATTATAACATAACATAAAAAAAAATATTACGCACTATACACTACACTACACACTATACCCACTACACACTGTATTATTACACTATACCACTAAAGCCGAGGACATCGTGGAGTACGTGTGCCAAAGGACCAAGTACAGGCCGAGAGTGCAGTTGCTTGAATCGCGCCGCAACGTCAACTTCAAGGCGTTCGTGGTGCGAGTACCTACATGCTACCTGCACCTCGTCAAGGCAGAGAACTTTTGGCCGCAAGGTGTAATGTTCCGTCGCTTCCGTGGACAAGTGCCACACGATCGCACAAAGACAGTGCTCGAGTGAAGTGTGTTTTACTAACGTAGTTTAAAGTTTATACTAGTGTATGTACACACTTTGTGCTATTATGATATATATGTTAGTCTGTAAGGTTTTTATCTATGGGCCAAAGTAGCCTGAAAATAAAGGATTTATTATTATTTATAAAAAAATATTAAATAATATACTTTTAGGAACAACCTGTATCATTCAAAACTTCCTCCACTACATCTGTTTTTTATGAACGGACGGTCGGATTGGTCACCGAGGTTTGATCGTTGGTATATATTCTTAGCTCACTGTTGGTACAATTCTAAATTATGTAGTCGATGATCTTGGTGCACGGTAAAAATCTAATGAGTTTATGTTGGCACCAACTTAAATGTACGATTCCCACTCCAGGATTGGACTGCCACACGATGTTTACCTTCACCATTTTGAGAGCAATGTTTCAACTGAAAAGTCGAGACCGTTACCGTTACTGCTCTACTTTAACTATACTCGCCATCTCATCATCATCTGTCTAGTCTTTTCCCAACCTTGTTGGGGTCGGCTTCCAGTCTTACCGGATTCAGCTGAATGCCAATATTATGCATAGAGCGACTGCCTATCTGAACTCCATAACACAGTTACTACTGGGTAATACGATACCCCTTGGAAAGACTGGTAGTCAAACTTTCGAGGCACTGACTACCCATCCGTGGACCAACCTAGGCAAGCATGACTTAACCTAAAGATGAGCGGCTGTTACTATTTGGCTACGAGCTCCTCTTGAACTATACTCGTCATCTATTTACAAAATTGAAAATAAAACAAACTTAGTCGTTATTCCTTTAATTTTTCTATAGGCAGAGATTTTAGGCGCCCATCAACATAAGACTTAGATAGATACATCGATTTATTTAAAAAAAAGGTTTTTGTGCGAGACACCATGCAAAAATTGTGTTGGTTTTTCTGGCAAATACGCAGTGTATATCTTCAGTTAGATCGTATTATCTGCAGTTTTAAATAAGATATTGAAGATCGAATCCCTATTACAAAATGAACTGGACGCACCTATCATCATTACAGCAGCGAAAGACGTCCACTGCTAGACATAGGCCTCCCGTGCGACTCGCATCCAGCGGAGGCACCTACCTTTAGTTGTAATATATTATTTACCCGAATGGCGCAGTGGTAGTGAGGCTGCCTTACGTTCTTAGGGTCCCGGATTCGAATCCCGCTTGGAGCAAATGTTTGTGTGATGACCTTGGACATTTGTTTCCAAGTCATGGATGTTTATTTGTATAATAAGTATGTATTTACAAACAAAAAGTATCTATGTAGAATATCAACTATCTGGTGTCCACGACACAAGCCTCGTTGCTTAGTGTGGCACTAGATGGCGCTGTGTGTTAATGTCCAGCGATATTTATTTATTTATTTATAATTATTACTTACAGGGTGTAAACGGACTCTTCACAAGGCCGTCAACCAAGCATTCTGTACATCAAACTTAGTAACTCTACGCAAAAAATATTGCTGGAAAGGATTTTTTTTTGGGTGAAAAATAACGTTTTACGGTAGGATGGATGTAACGACTCCAAACATTGTGCTGATGGATGGATTGAAAAGTACGGGGGTCGTGGAGGTGTTTTAAGTAAATATTTTACAAAAAAAACTTGTGAGAAAGTCGTAACTTTGACCCCCAATATCTCCGTAACTAGAAGGTTCCCAGGTACGGTCGAGAAAAAAAAATATCACAATGACGGGGAAAACAAGTGCCTTTCGGCTTCGTTAAGGGTTTATTTTTACCGGTTAATATCCCAAATAAATAATAATAATACATCAATGCAGGTATTGTTACCATGCAAACGATAGTTTTAGTTATTAATTAATTTTTCCTTATTTGAACCGATTTTACCTCCGTATCAATGTGGCCGCCTCCTATGCGTTCAGTCACTCCATTTACATTATATGACACATTGCAGTAGATACGGCCTTTATTATACGGAAAATCTTTCGGCACATATGCGATCGACATCTTCGACAAATGATATTCACCCTGAAAAAATAACAAAACACATATTAGTCTCATTTCTTACTTATACCCATATTACTCTCATATCTTTAGAGGTTTAGTTAGGATCGATCGATTGACTGCATTTTTCCATCAACATTTTTTTAGTAGCTGCTTCGAAGTCTGGAATATACCCAGTTGATGGAAATAGGCTCGCCTCCTTTTCCATGGAAGATAACTGGTCAAATGTGTGTGTACTATTAAGCATACCTCTGCCTAACCTTTCAAGGATTACAGGCGTTTTATTATGTATGTAGTAAGGATCAAACTTACCGAGTTCTACAAATAATCATAAGTTTTAAGTTAGTAGTTACTTTGCGGAATTCCATGACATTAAATAAATATTATGCAAAATATTTAGTTTTAATTCCGCGAAAAAAGATCCTAGCCTTTGTGAATCATGTGAATGATTGTGGGTAGAGTAGAGCGTCACGTCGTAACGGTAATTACCGGATGACTTTTTTATTACTTTCCAAAAAACTACTTTCAATTTTTTTTCGCATAAAGAAATATAAAAGTTTGGCATTTGCTTCTACTCCGTTCACCTATTATACTCATTTTATTGGAAAGTGATAAAAAAGTTATCCTGTTTAAGGAGACGCGTGCCGTACAACTGACTCCAAAAATATATGGACGCAAACCACCGTCATTCCATCTGAGGACTATCCCGACGTCCCGGTCCTTGCCCTCGCCGACCCTTGCTCGATCCAACCCGCGATACTGAGCCCGTAAGTTTTAAATTAGCCCCTAATTAATGATATCAATCAGATTCAGCCTGTCCATTTGTTGTCCTGCCCCAACGTGTAACGTTACATTTTCCTGGATAGGATCCAGAAAACTGTAAGGTCACACTGAGCACTCACCTACCTAACTTTCAGTCTGGAGAGGAGCACTGCTAAAATAAATAGTCTAGGGGACGAGATAAAAGAATTTATTAACAAAGATCCTAACTTATGGCTGGAGCTACTTAACCACTAATGCCAGTGAAGCCGGCGGATAGAACTGAAGATGAGCGCTGGATGGAATGAATAGCTAAAGAACATCCGTCTTCAGACCGTGGAGGAGGGCCGAGGAACATCAATCCTCAGGCCGTAGAGGAGGGCCGAGGGACATCCGTCTTCAGACCGTGGAGGAGGGCCGAGGAACATCAATCCTCAAGCCGCAGAGGAGGGCCGAGGAACATCAATCCTCAAGCCGCAGAAGAGGACCGAGGAACATCAATCCTCAAGCCGCAGAGGAGGGCCGAGGGACAACAATTTCATATCAGGCTCGTGCAGCTCAAGCATCAGGTAACAAGGTGTTCAAGGTGAGAGTGCGGCACGGAGAGAGGCCGACTTAAAAACCTTAAGGAGAGGGTAACTGCCCCCTAAGTATACTTTTATAAAGCTTTTCAGACGTTTAGCTGCTCTGAGCTCCCAACGTAGACTGCCAATTCCACCACCAGGCTCCTGTCAACTCCAGATGATTGACATTTTATAATTTGGAAGAATTTAGAACACAATAAAAAGAAAAGATAATGAGGTCGATGTGATTTACCTATACGACCTACAACTAGCTCCAGCAATAAATTAAAAATAAAACTAAGCACGTCACTAACTGACATTTCAAAAGTAAACAAAGATTCAAGTGATAAAAAAAACACAGAAAAACTTAAATAACATGAATTACAAGGTAAAAGGCCAAAGCCGTTGCTAAGCCTCCAAGAAATGACCATGAAGCTACCTAGGGAGGACGAATGCTTAAATTTTCAGGTTAATAATATCCAAAAATGTAAGTAAAAAACCATGTAAAAACATACACATTACAAACGAACGCCCTAAACCGAGGCTCGTACCCCACCGGGGAGGCCGGGGGTGGAGGCCTTACATTCAAGGCACCTACAGGATAGTCCGGTTAAGTAGACGACAGCCACCTGGGTTGACCTGCGACATGCCATTTACAAAAAGCAACTTGCTTATAATATTAAACATACCGGGGGATACGGACAGAGACGGCCCGCGAATGCGTTTCGCATTGCTAGGCCGATCATTGGGTCATGATCCAACATGTCGCAAAATTTAAAATGCAACTCAAGAAAGCTGGGCTGGTATCTGTTTGATACAAACTTGTAGAAATAGATATCCACCTGCAACATAAACAACATTATGCATATACACGATTACACTATTTATTATAACATTATTATTTGTTACAACATTATTACTATGTCAGATTGTAGAGGACTAGAGGTGCTCCACAGTCTCAGCAGCCGTTTCTCTAAATATACGGTAAACTTAAGAAAAATGTTAACTACATTCAGTCAAAAAAGTATGGGGAATGGATGATTTGTTTATGGTTCCAAATTCTATTTTTTATAGTTGTTAGATTTGCACAACTGTTTTCCATTTAGGAGATTGAGTTACATCAGTTATTTAGATTAAATACAGTGCTGTTTTTAGTTAAATCATATCTAGTGTGTATTGCGAATTTCATATACACAAAAACATCGAACAAAGAGTTTGTTTTAAATTTTGCAGGAATTTCGTGTTTGAAGTTACTGAAAATGTTACAGAAGGCTTAAGGTAAATTGATTTTATCAAAAACACTTGCATGAGTGGTACAAAGCGTTCAAAAGCGGTCGAGATATGATGGAAGATTTGCCTAGCACTGTGACTGAAAATCTTCATTCAAGTTTGAGAGTGATAGCCGTCGAACTTTCTGTGTCTTACAAGTCAATCCGTACCATTTTAAATAATCACTTGGAAACGAAACATATTGCCGCTCGGATAGTTCCAAAAGACTTGATTTTTTTCCCAAAACTCAATCGCTTATGAGTCGCTGAGAACATGCTGGAACGAGTCAATTCCGACCCAACAGTCATGAAACTCGTGACGAGACGAGTTTGACATGCAAAATAGTTTACAAGCTTCGGAGTGACGCCTTCCAACTTGAACTGGAACCGAAAAAACCACGCCAAAGTCAATCAAAAGTCAAAGTCATGTTGACTGTTTTCTTTGACTTTCGCGGTGTTGTGCCCTCGGAATTCTTGCCTTATGGTCAAACGGTAATTAAGAATGTTATTTGAGCATTATACGGCGTTTGAGAGCCAAATAAGAAGAAAAAGGGCAGATTTTTGGAAAGAAAATTCTTGGATTTTGCACCACGACAGTGCGCCTTCGCGCAAGACCATCATTGTGAACGAATTTTTGACCAAACACTCAAATATACCTTCGAGCAACCACCTTTTTTACCAGATATGGCTCCAGCCGACATCTTTCTTTTCCTAAACTCGAAGTACCACTTTTTGGCACCCGTTTTTATTCGGTAGAAGACATAATGGAGAATTTGTGGCAAGAACTGAACTCAATTCCGGAAAAACGTTTATAAAATGCTGATGATTAACTAACATTTTGTGTATTGTTGATCTTTTCCCGGTACTTTCTTGACAGAGTAGTATTTTTTCTCATAATTTTAAATTAAAGTTCTTGATTGATAAGTAACACTCGCAGCGCAATCGATTTTCACAACATTATGTTCTATATATATTTATGATCTATTTGATTCCATACAAAATCAATTTATGCAACACGGAATGCATACGAAAGAATGCTATACAATTGTTTTTGATAATGATGAACATGAAAGAGAAAAAGACGAGAAAACGTTGTGACGGAAGAATGAATTTATTGCGGTCGTAAATAATTATATTCTAAAACTTACCAGTAGGTTATTGCTTATAGTGGCAAGTGTATGTAAGTGTATATCCACATAGTGCCTAGGATCACGTCGGCTAACACGCTTGCTTATCACAGTAAAGTTTTTGCAGTATCTCTTGTCAAACCATTCTACCACTGGCCGCTCAGTATTGAAGAAGGTTATCTACGACAGGAATTAAAAGTAAAGTTACTCATTAAAATAATGTATTTCCAGCCATGTCGACCATACACTTGTAGCTATTAGTCAGCTACGATCTAGCACCTTAAAGTTAGCAGTAATTAACAGTTTGAGATCAGCTTACATTAAACGTTTACTATTAGTATCTTGAGAAATATAAGAACTATTCTTCATTATCACTTCCATTTATGATATTCTATATAAGAACAAAATTTAAATATTCTTTTTTTTTATTTTAGAACTAAAAGGGTAAAGGCAATGATATTCTATTAAACATATATGTTGTGAGCGCGCAATCGTGAAGACTCGAAAACGAGCCAATTGGCCTGTTTTTCCTTTATTCTGCGTCACTGCGTGTATGTGAGCTGGCTTACCCCCGCGGCATACTTTTTCCGTTGGTTTTCTAGGTGTATAACATATCTGTTTATTGGAATATCATTGGGTTATGGTCAACAATCTTTGGTGAGTTCAAAAATCGAACCGAATAAGAATAGAACCACGTTGGAGTTAGCTTAGTTGTCTGTGGCCAAAATAAAATACTACGTAGAAGAAATAAATGAAAAAGAACCACGAGTGTGAAATGTACACCACATTCTGAACCTAAGAGTAGTGCAATAAGAGCCAGTTTTAATCATAATCATAATCATTTATTGATTTGCGAATATGGGTACAAAATAAAGGGTCTTAAATAAACAATAGTGTCCATTAGCTATATCGAGAGCCGTTTTCGAGAAAGTGTATTGAAAAAATATTATAAATATGTACTTACAGTCTTAGAATAACACTGACTAATTTTGTAATGAAAATAAAAAAGCAAACCAAAAAAAATAATTTTGATATTCATTATTTAGTTAGGTGCTTGCACGGCTCTGCATTTACGAATGACCGTTTATAGTCAGTCTGATTATATTATATGATCAACGATCAACCATTGCAACTATAATGTACTTTTTAAGTTAATTTTTATAATTGAGATAAATTACTTGTTCAATTATTAAAAACTAGCTTCTGCCCGCGACTTCGTACGCGGATCCTGTTGCTTGCAGCGACAACGGGGTCGTCCAAATCAAAGACCTGAAACGTCTGATGTCGAATTTTAAAAGCCCGGGGACGGGAATACAACGGGATGGGCGAGACGATTCGAGACGTTCCAGATCTTTCATTTTTGTAAGTCAACAGGAAATGCCTATGGGACCAAACAACACTTGCTAAGACGTCATTCCTATGTGTTATGGTGTAGCTGGGCTCTTGGAGTTCCACAACAGGTGTTCCAGATCTTCGATTTTTATAAGTCAACAGCGAGTGCTCATCAGATTGAACAACTTTTGCTAAAACTTCATTCCTATAGGTATATATGTTATCCCCTCAACTGTGGCGCTGTCAAACCTAAAAATTGCGCGCGACCGTGGAGCCCTGTCTGTGGGGCTCGACCGATTCGGCGGACGTGATTAAAATGACTATATCTCCGAAATTACGTTAGTTAGCTCGCTACCAGTTATATCATTGGAATCATTATTAAATTAGCTAACAGGTTATGTACGGTTTAGTATAGTTTTTCCATGAAATGTATTAGTAATTGCAACGTGTGTTCAGTGTGAGGGAAAAATACCAGTTTCTTGTGTAAAGGTAATTATAATTAAAAAACAAACCGTTTATTCAACAAATTATTGTTTAACTTACACAAAGATACATTAGTTCATATAAATCAAACAAAAAAACAGACGTCGCAATACATTTTTTTCAACTCAATACTCAATACTCAATTCTTTTATTGCATTCCACAATGTAGGCTTAGGTGGTAAACATTTTTTTGGAAACAATCGTGGACCCTGTCGGGCACAGCAAAAGTAAGACTATGTGGAGAGGACTTATCATTTAAGTATCTTATAATCTAACTTATTCTAAGAAACATTATCATTACAAAAAACATTTATTTTTCAAGTTTTAAAGATTTATCATTTAAATATTCGTCGACACTATAATAACATTTGGTCAATAATAACTTTTTTAGCTTATTTATGAATAAATGGAGTTTTTTTTCTTCTCTTATGGATTCTGGTAGCATGTTGTATATTTTTATTGACATAACCAGAGGACTTGTTGAATGCATTTTTAAACGGGATTGTGGTAGGTTGAGTCGTGTTTTGTGTCGGAGTGTGTATCTTGTTTGTATGTCTTCTCGTTTAGTGTAAAAGTCTTGGTGTTTATGAGCGAATTTGCATATTTCAAGTATGTATATACAAGGCAGAGTTAAAATATTTAGTTCTATAAAATGGGGTTTGCAGCTATCTGTTTGTTGTATATTTACCAGGATACGGATGAGTTTCTTTTGTACGGTAAACAGTGTTAGTGCATCTGTACTGTATCCCCACATTATAATGCCGTAACAAAGCCATGCATAAGCATATGCGTAGTATGTAACCAGGGCAGTCTGTAAATTTGTGGTTTTTTTGACTTCTCGAAAAGCATATAAAAATTTTGAAAGCTTTGATTTTATATTTTGTACGTGTAATTTCCAATTTATATTTTTGTCGATGGTTATGCCTAATAGTTTGAATTCGTTGACTGTTTCTATTTTATGATTATTATATGAAAATAGTACATTTAGAGGATTTTTTTGGTGGGGATGGAAAGTTATGAGTTTAGTCTTTGAAAAGTTGATTTCAAGGTTGTGTTCGTTCATCCAGGTTATTATTTTACTGAGAATTTCCCTAAGGGTGCTGTTTAAGTTTGTGTTGTCAACTCACAAGCCTAACAAAACATGACGTAATTTATGAGTGCCGCATTCCAAACAAAAGAACGGGTTTGTTTACACTTCCATTGTCAGAAGTCACAACACCTTGTACTTTGAACTATATTTTAATAATAATGTTTGGTTTACATACTTGACACCGACACAGTTTCAGTTGTTACAAGTCATCAGTTAATTAGTATAAAACAAACAAAGCAGACACTTAAAAACAGGCGTAAAAACAGCCACTCAAACATTGCATCACAGTTTATATTTTGTTGCCTCAATTTGATATCTTTTTTAACATTCTACATGTTGAAGATATTTACAAAACATTAGGCATATAAAAAATGCATGCTGTCTAACAAAAACATTAATTAAAATCAATAATCAAAACGAATAATTTCACTAAAAAATCTTGTAAACAACGGCGCTAATTGGTCAAACGCGTCGACGGCATTGAAATCCGGCTCTATGATTGGGCCAGCGGCAAGCCGCGGCAATTCTCATTGGTCGGGGCTCACGAAAGTTTTACGTAATTAGAATTTTGAATTGAACACAACCAAAATACGATAACATTAAAATTAAACGCCTAACATATATAATACGATACATAAAAAACACACGTAATAGCCATAGTTTGCATTTCTATCAATAATTAATGCCAAAATACCGCGAAATGTATCAGCGTCTCTTCAACGGTTTTTCATGTTTGTTGAAATGACTATTTCTGGCCGAAATCTCTAACAATTAGACTGTTTCTACATTTAAACATATTTATTACTTACCCAGGCATGACGAAAACACAACACAATACCACACAACGCACTATATCACACGCTATAGCACACAGAAGATTTTTTGTTCTAATCTGTGACGACCAGTTGGCGCGCGGCGCCTTTCGCAACTGAGGAGCGGTATATTAGTCAGTTAGAAGTTTCGTTCGTTGTTGAACTGTGGCAAAATGTCTTTCTTGTTCTTTCTCCTCGACTCTGTGCAAATTTGAGCGAGATAGAAACAAGTTCATCATTAAAATTATGTCAAATACGAACGCAGAGACTACTCGGCCACTTTGGCCGAGCCACAGATCTGGCTTACTTTTTTCGCTCGGCCAATTTGGCCGTCCCACAGACAAGGGGTTATAGTGTAGCTGGGCTCTTAAAGTTCCACATCAGGTGTTCCAGATCATCAACAGAAAATGCTCATCACGTGGAACAATTTTTGCTATGGTACCATTTTTGTATCTCTTATAAATCAGCTGGTCTGTTGCGGTTCTGCATCAGGTGTTTGTTTCCAAGATAAAAGTCAACAGGAAATGCCCATCAGACCGAACAACTTTTGCTAAGACGTCATTCCTATGTGTTATGGCATAGCTGGGCTCTTGGAGTTCCACAACAGGTGTTCCAGATTTTCGATTTTTAAAAGTCAACAGAGAGTGCTCATCAGATTGAACAACTTTTGCTAAAACGTCATTCCTATATATATGTTATAGTGTAGCTGGGCTCTTGGAGTTCCACATCAGGTGTTCCAGATCTTCAAATTTATTCTCTCAGCAGAAAATGCCCATCACGTGGAACGATTTTTGCTATGGTACCATTTTTGTATCTCTTATAGTTTAGCTGGTCTGTTGCGGTTCTGCATCAGGTGTTTATGTTTTTTCCAAGATAAAACTCAACAGGAAATGCTCATCAGACCGAACAACTGTTGCTAAGACGTCGTTCCTATATGTGTTATGGCATAGCTGGGCTCTTGCAGTTCCACAACAGGTGTTCCAGATCTTCAATTTTTATAAGTCAACAGAGAGTGCTCATCAGATTAAACAACTTTTGCTAAAACGTCATTCCTATATATATGTTAGTGTAGCTGGGCTCTTGGAGTTCCACATCAGGTGTTCCAGATCTTCATATTTATTGTCTCAGCAAAAAATTCTCACCACGTGGAACAATTTTTTCTAAGGTACCATTTTTGTATCTCTTATAGTTTAGCTGGTCTGTTGCGGTTCTGCATCAGGTGTTCAAGTTTCCAAGATAAATTATAGCCTATATGTTGCCCAGACTTGATACCTATACAACAAAAAAAAATCATTCAAATCCGTCCAGTAGTTCCGAAGATTAGCGTGTACAAACAAACAGACACACAGACAAACAGACAGATTTTTTATTTTGGATTCGTGCTCTATTACTGTTTCTAAACCCCCCTCAATTATTTCTTTTTTAATATATTCAATGTACAGACACAGTTTTTTTACTGTTTTATTATATGAACAGTAAGCGTCAATAAGTTCAGAGGCACGCTAAGGATTGTATTGCTGTGAACGCACGGTCGAGCGTCCGTGCGTCTGTATGTGTAAGTGGTCTCAATACAGTACGCACAACACAGCCACAGAGTTCGCCCAATCGCATGTCGCGCGTCACACTCCTCGAAACATAAGAATACGCAGCAAACCTTATTTGTGTAGCGACCTGTTCTTACCATTGGTTAGCTAAAATTCACATCTATTTACCATGTGTTGATAGCTGTTGGGGTAATCAGTAGGATTCACGATCAAAGAGATCCGATTTCTAATCCTATTAATAACGTTTGGGGTTTTTGTTTCTTGGCAACATTAGTTATTGGTTCATTATTTATTATTTATAAGAATAAGTTAAATATTAGTAAAAAAAAACATAGTATTATTATTCAACTATTTATTTATTATTTTAGCTGTTCGGTGTTGGAAGGTGGAAATAAAAAAGCCGTGGTGAATGATAACAAAAATGTTTATTCGTTTTATCCCTACTATCCCTACTATCCCTATCCCTACTATCCCTACTTCCCTACTATATATTAATATTATAAATGCGAAAGTAACTCTGTCTGTCTGTCTGTCTGTCTGTCTGTTACCTTTTCACGCCTAAACCGCTGAACCGATTTTGATGAATTTTGGTATAGAGATAGATGGAACCTTGGGAAAGGACATAGGGTACTTTTTATCCAGATCCCGATCCCGATCCCGGAATTATACGGGTGGAAACGCAGAGTGCAGTTGTGTATCGTATATCCCTACTAAATGAATTTTGGTATAGAGATAGATGGAACCTTGAAACGGTTGTGATCATTCAACATTGATGGTGATTGTGATGGTGATCGTGATGGTGATCGTGATGGTGATCGTGATGGTGATTGTGATGGTGATTGTGATGGTGATTGTGATGGTGATGGTGATTGTGATAGTGTGATTGTGATAGTGAATGATTGTGATGATGGTGATTGTGATGGTGATTGTGATGGCGATTGTGATGGCGATTGTGATAATGATTGAGATAACGATGATGGTGATTGTTATGGTGATTGTGATTGTGATGGTGATTTTGATAGTGATTGTGATGGTGATGGTGATTGTGATGGTGATTATGATGGTGATTGTGATGGTGATTGTGATGGTGATTGTGATGGTGATTGTGATGGTGATTGTGATGGTGATTGTGATGGTGATTGTGATGGTGATGGTGATTGTGATAGTGTGATTGTGATAGTGAATGATTGTGATGATGGTGATTGTGATGGTGATTGTGATGGCGATTGTAATGGCGATTGTGATAATGATTGAGATAACGATGATGGTGATTGTTATGGTGATTGTGATTGTGATGGTGATTTTGATAGTGATTGTGATGGTGATGGTGATTGTGATGGTGATTATGATGGTGATTGTGATGGTGATTGTGATGGTGATTGTGATGGTGATTGTGATGGTGATTGTGATGGTGATTGTGATAATGATGGTGATATTGATGGTGACTGTGATTGTGATGGTGATTGTGTTGGTGTTTGTGATGGTGATGGTGACTGAAATAGTGATGGTGATTGTGATAATGATTGTGATATTGATGTTGGTTTTGATAGTGATGGTGATTGTGATGGTGATTGTGATGGTGATTGTGATGGTGATTGTGATGGTGATGGTGATTGTGATAGTGTGATTGTGATAGTGAATGATTGTGATGATGGTGATTGTGATGGTGATTGTGATGGCGATTGTGATGGCGATTGTGATAATGATTGAGATAACGATGATGGTGATTGTTATGGTGATTGTGATTGTGATGGTGATTTTGATAGTGATTGTGATGGTGATGGTGATTGTGATGGTGATTATGATGGTGATTGTGATGGTGATTGTGATGGTGATTGTGATGGTGATTGTGATAATGATGGTGATATTGATGGTGACTGTGATTGTGATGGTGATTGTGTTGGTGTTTGTGATGGTGATGGTGACTGAAATAGTGATGGTGATTGTGATAATGATTGTGATATTGATGTTGGTTTTGATAGTGATGGTGATTGTGATGGTGATTGTGATGGTGATTGTGATGGTGATGGTGATTGTGATAGTGTGATTGTGATAGTGAATGATTGTGATGATGGTGATTGTGATGGTGATTGTGATGGCAATTGTGATGGCGATTGTGATAATGATTGAGATAACGATGATGGTGATTGTTATGGTGATTGTGATTGTGATGGTGATTTTGATAGTGATTGTGATGGTGATGGTGATTGTGATGGTGATTATGATGGTGATTGTGATGGTGATTGTGATGGTGATTGTGATGGTGATTGTGATGGTGATTGTGATGGTGATTGTGATGGTGATGGTGATTGTGATAGTGTGATTGTGATAGTGAATGATTGTGATGATGGTGATTGTGATGGTGATTGTGATGGCGATTGTGATGGCGATTGTGATAATGATTGAGATAACGATGATGGTGATTGTTATGGTGATTGTGATTGTGATGGTGATTTTGATAGTGATGGTGATTGTGATGGTGATTATGATGGTGATTGTGATGGTGATTGTGATGGTGATTGTGATGGTGATTGTGATGGTGATTGTGATGGTGATTGTGATGGTGATTGTGATAATGATGGTGATATTGATGGTGACTGTGATTGTGATGGTGATTGTGTTGGTGTTTGTGATGGTGATGGTGACTGAAATAGTGATGGTGATTGTGATAATGATTGTGATATTGATGTTGGTTTTGATAGTGATGGTGATTGTGATAATAATGGTGGTTGTGACAGTGATGGTGGTTGTGATGATTATGAAATTTGGCACATCGATAGTTTATAACCTGGATTCACATGTAGGACACTATTTATCCCTTTAGTATGATTCAGTGGGACAGTTACCGAACTTTACGCGGGCGAAACCGCGGGCAACAGCTAGTTTATTTATAAAATTAACAAACTTTCATGATAATTGTAACGTCACATTCCTACCTAGATGTAAAAAAGTTCTCTTGTAACCGATCATAAGATTTTTTATTGTATCGGTATACCCACTTACTTTCAATTCATAATAACATACTTAAGTAACAAGGAAAGGATATTCTAATCACACAAATATAACATATAGTTGATACCCACTTATTATAGGTATCTGTAATCAGCAGAGTTTATTGAAAACTAATATAAATAATTTAGACTTTATGAATATACTAGCTGTTGCCCGCGGCTTCGCCCGCGTAAAGTTCGGTAACTGTCCCACTGAATCATACTAAAGGGATAAATAGTGTCCTACATGTGAATCCAGGTTATAAACTATCGATGTGCCAAATTTCATAATCATCACAACCACCATCACTGTCACAACCACCATTATTATCACAATCACCATCACTATCAAAACCAACATCAATATCACAATCATTATCACAATCACCATCACTATTTCAGTCACCATCACCATCACAAACACCAACACAATCACCATCACAATCACAGTCACCATCAATATCACCATCATTATCACAATCACCATCACAATCACCATCACAATCACCATCACAATCACCATCACAATCACCATCATAATCACCATCACAATCACCATCATTATCACAATCGCCATCACAATCGCCATCACAATCACCATCACAATCACCATCATCACAATCATTCACTATCACAATTACACTATCACAATCACCATCACCATCACAATCACCATCACAATCACCATCACAATCACCATCACAATCACCATCACAATCACCATCACAATCACCATCATAATCACCATCACAATCACCATAACAATCACCATCATCGTTATCTCAATCATTATCACAATCGCCATCACAATCGCCATCACAATCACCATCACAATCACCATCATCACAATCATTCACTATCACAATCACACTATCACAATCACCATCACCATCACAATCACCATCACAATCACCATCACAATCACCATCACTATCAAAACCAACATCAATATCACAATCATTATCACAATCACCATCACTATTTCAGTCACCATCACCATCACAAACACCAACACAATCACCATCACAATCACAGTCACCATCAATATCACCATCATTATCACAATCACCATCACAATCACCATCACAATCACCATCACAATCACCATCACAATCACCATCATAATCACCATCACAATCACCATCACCATCACAATCACTATCAAAATCACCATCACAATCACAATCACCATAACAATCACCATCATAGTTATCTCAATCATTATCACAATCGCCATCACAATCGCCATCACAATCACCATCACAATCACCATCATCATAATCATTCACTATCACAATCACACTATCACAATCACCATCACCATCACAATCACCATCACAATCACCATCACAATCACCATCACAATCACCATCACAATCACCATCACAATCACCATCACAATCACCATCACAATCACCATCACAATCACCATCATAATCACCATCACAATCACCATCACCATCACAATCACTATCAAAATCACCATCACAATCACAATCACCATAACAATCACCATCATCGTTATCTCAATCATTATCACAATCGCCATCACAATCGCCATCACAATCACCATCACAATCACCATCATCACAATCATTCACTATCACAATCACACTATCACAATCACCATCACCATCACAATCACCATCACAATCACCATCACAATCACCATCACGATCACCATCACGATCACCATCACGATCACCATCACAATCACCATCAATGTTGAATGATCACAACCGTTTCAAGGTTCCATCTATCTCTATACCAAAATTCATTTAGTAGGGATATACGATACACAACTGCACTCTGCGTTTCCACCCGTATAATTCCGGGATCGGGATCGGGATCTGGATAAAAAGTACCCTATGTCCTTTCCCAAGGTTCCATCTATCTCTATACCAAAATTCATCAAAATCGGTTCAGCGGTTTAGGCGTGAAAAGGTAACAGACAGACAGACAGACAGAGTTACTTTCGCATTTATAATATTATATATATATATAATATATATAATATATATATATAAATATATAATATATAATAATATATAATATATATATATATATAAAATATATATATATATATATATATAGAGATACCATCACGGTAAATGTTGATCTTTCAAGACGTACGATCAGTTAAAAGTTGATCCAAAAACAAATGTTGATCCGAAGGCCTTATGTTGATCCACTACGCTTTTTTTCATACCAATGTGGCTCCAATCGGATCAACATTTGACATTCTTGTGACGTCACTCGACTGAAAAGTACGCTTGTCAAATGTGGCTCCAATATACAAATCCGCTCCGATAAATGTTGATCCGATTCAAACGGACCAATCACAATGAAGCACTTTCTTACTTCCTCCGTGATTGGCCGACGGTGATCACTCCAACGTTGCCGTTCCGCTTACTACAAATCTTCGTGAATTTTAGTACAAAGATTGCTAGCACGCCGGAGACGGACATAGGCTACTTTTTATCTATCGAGGGTCTGCAGTACCTGACGTGGAACATCAAGAGTCCAGTTAAACTGTACGAGATACGGAAATTATGCCTTTGTAAAAGTTGTTCATCGTGATGGGCCGCTTCTGCTGGCACTTAGAAATTGAGGACCTGGAGTACCTGATGTGGAATATCAAGAGCCCGATTGAGCTAGTACATTAACAACTCACAGTATTAGATCTAATAAAAAAAAAAAAAAAAAAAAAAAAAAAAAACCTGACTGCGTAAAAAATAACTAATAACTTTAAATAAAAAACTGAAAAGAATAAAACAATTCAGGAGACCGGACATATTGACTGCAACAGTCGGGACCCATATTGGATGTAATGTCTAGATTATTTAATGGGTCCCGACTGTTGCAGTCAATATGTCCGGTCTCCTGAATTGTTTTATTCTTTTCCGTTTTTTATTTAAAGTTATTAGTTATTTTTTACGCAGTCAGGTTTATTAATTTTTTAATTTTTTTTACACTTTTTAGTTACATCATATCAAACCATTTCAAAATCCTCATGATGAGCCCTTTATCGAGCCGTCTAGGCTGCAGAGCGCGCCATAAATTTGAATTTGGCGCTAAAAATCCGCCATTTTGTGTCTTGATTATTTTGATATACCCAGTGTCACTTTCACAGTAAATACGAATCTAACGACACCTCTCAAGCTAAAATCCATCTAGTCGTACAGGCTGCAGAGCGTGCCAAATATTTGAATTTTATTTAGGTACTTTTATTATACTACTTGCTGTTGCCCGTGGCTTCGCCCGCTTGAAGTTCGGTAACTGTCCCATGGGATCATACTAGAGGGATAAATAGTATCCTACATGTTAATTCAGGTTATAAATATGATTCAGGTTATAAATGGTTATAAAATTATGTGCCAAATTTCATAATCATCACAATAATTATAATCTATTTATTTATTTAATCATCACAATCACCATCACTGTCACATTCACCATCACTATCAAAATCACCATCACCATCACTATCACAATCACCATCACCATCACTATCACAATCACTATCACTATCACCATCACAATCACTATCGCTATAACAATCACCATCACTATCACAATCACCATCACTGTCACATTCACCATCACAGTCACCATCACCTTCACCATCACTATCATAATCACTATCGTCATCACTATCACAATCACCATCAATATCACTATCGCAACCACCATCACTGTCACATTCACCATCACAATCATCATCATTATCACTGTCACTATCACAATTACTATCACCATCACTATCACAATCACCATCACCATCATTATCACCATCATTATCACCATCACTGTCACATTCACCATCACAATCACCATTATTATCACTGTCACTATCACAATTACTATCACCATTACTATCACAATCACTATCGCAGTCACTATCACAATCACCATCATCGTTATCACAATCATTATCATCGTTATCACAATCATCATCATCATTATCACAATCATCATCATCGTTATCACAATTATCATCATCGTTATCACAATTATCATCATTATCACAATCATCACAATAAATCAACAATAACCCTGTAATGAAGTCGAATCCGCCATCTTTTGGATCTCAAAATAAATGCCATATTCGTAATCAGCACCCCTGATAATCTCGAAATCGACACACATATTGATTTTTAGACATTTTAACCCCATCGCACCCCAACGTTACAGGGGATGAGAGTATTTCAGGTCCGCCACATTAAATCTTAAAATCGTTTTTTTTTTGTAATACACCCGACCCAATACACCATACAAACAATAACCATGTTGATTTTCAGACTTTTTCGCCCCATTTCCCCCTTTAGGGGTTGAATTCTGAAAAAACCTAAAACACAAAATAATGTTAACAACTCATATATCAATAGGAGTATTCTTGTGGAGTTTCGAACAAAACAGTCTAACTAATTTTGTTTCCCCATACAAACTTTCGACTCCCGTTTCACCCCCTTAGGGGGTAACACCTTAGGGGTGAATTTTGAAAAAACCTTTCTTAGTGTACCCCTAAATCTCATTAGGAACCTATGGGCCTAATTTGGAATCTCTAGACTCAGCGGTTTGGGCTGTGCATTGATTTTTAGAATTTGTCACCCCAATACCCCTCTTAGGGGCTGAATTCTGAGAAAACCTGAAACCTGTTTCTACTCATTTATCAATAAGAGCACTCCTGTGAAGTTTCGAATAAAATAGTCTAACTAATCTTGTTTCCCCATACAAACTTTGGAGCCCCGTTTAACCCCCTTAAGGGATAAATTTTGAAAAATTCTTTGTTATTGCACTCCTAGACCACATAAGGGACCACGAATCAGTAGACCCAGTGGTTTGGGCTGTGCGTTGATATATCACCCAGTCAGTCGGTCAGTTTACCATTTTATAATTATATGGATTTGTAATTTCAAATTACTTTCAAACATATAAGTTGCATATATTTTTGTAATCACCTTTTAAAACCCTTCAGTTTAATACCCCACTCGATGGTATTAGAAGAAGAAAAAAAATCGAACTCCACAATATGGCACCCCAAATCCACGATATTTAATTGCTTTTTAATTATAATGTAGCCAGTGACACTCGCGCCATCAAGACGAATCTAACAACATTTATTCTATCCAAATCCTTCCATCCGTTGAGGAGTTACGAGGGAACAAAGAAACGGACATACACATAACCCTCCTTTTGGGCTTCGCCGCAGTCGGGTAAAAAACGTGGATTCTCATAGATTTTTATAGGCAATATCTGTAGTCTAGACGTTGAAGTAACAAGTAAAATCATGTATGAAAAAAAAACTAGATCTAAAGTGTCACCAGTGCATAGCTGAAGCCTTAGATTAGCGAAAATAATTATAAAATTCTATGTTTGAATCTTAAAGTCCAAAATAAATTATTCATAGTATTCTGGACAGACAGCTCTCCAGTTTTAAATACAATAATAACAGGGCTATAAAAAATCACGGCAAGAACACTCAGAATTTATACAAAAGTATCAGCAGAGCATGGTTGAAGATAAAGATTAGCAAAAAAATATGAAAATTACTGTCAACAGATTTCGTGTTCGCAAAAAAAAATCTATAATTAATTATGAGTGGTATAGAGGACCTAGAACTCCTCGGTTTCAGATACAATAAAAGTAGTGCTAAAAAATTACTTGGAAAAGTAGACCTAGAACTCACACTCAGATATCAGCAGATCACGATTGAAAATGAAGAATTGCAGAAATCATGAACAGATGTCGTGTTCTTATTATAAAATCAATAATCAATTATGAGTAGTATTGAGGACCTAGAATTCCTTGAATTTACATACCGCAATAGTAGTGCTAAAGAAAAACATGAAAATCAAACCTAGAATTCAGACTCAGATATCAGCAGATCATGCCTGAATATTTAGAATTGCAGAAATTATGAACAGATTTCGTCTTCGCATTATGAAATCAATAATTAATTATGAGTAGTATTGAGGACCTAGAACTCCTCGGTTTCAGATAAACCAAAAAAAGTTCTGTAGAAAAACATGAAAAGCAAACCTAGCACTCACACTCAGATATCAGCAGATCACGGTTGAAAATTAAGAATTGCAGAAATCATGAACAGATTTCGTGTTTGCATTAAAAAATCTAAAATTAATTATAAGTAGTATTAAGGACCTAGAACTCCTCGGTTTAAGATACCTCAATAGTAGTGCTAATAAAAAACATGAAAATCAAACCTAGAACTCACACTCAGATATCAGCAGATCATGCCTGAATATTTAGAATTCAAGAAATCATGAACAGATTTCGTCTTCGCTTTAAAAATCAAGAATTAATTATGAATAGTATTGAGGACCTAGAACTCCTCGGTTTTAGATACACCAATAGTAGTGCTACAGAAAAACATGGAAAACAAATCTAGAACTTACACTCAGATATCAGCAGATCATGCCTGAATATTTACAGTTGCAGAAATCATGAACAGATTTCGTGTTTGCATTATAAAATCAATAATTAATTATAAAAAGTATAAAGGACCTAAACTTCCTTGGGTTTACATACCTCAATAGTAGTGCCAAAGAAAAACATGGAAAACAAACCAAGAACTCACACTCAGATATCAGCAGATCACGGTTGAAAATTAAGAATTGCAGAAATCATGAACAGATTTCGTGTTTGCATTAAAAAATCTAAAATTAATTATACGTAGTATTACGGACGTAAAACTCCTTGGTTTTAGATACCTCAATAGTAGTGCCAAAGAAAAACATGGAAAACAAACCAAGAACTCACACTCAGATATCAGCAGATCACGGTTGAAAATTTAGAATTGCAGAAATCATGAACAGATTTCGTGTTCGCATTAAAAAATCTAAAATTAATTATACGTAGTATTAAGGACCTAGAACTCCTCGGTTTTAGATACCACAATAGTAGTGCTAAAGAAAAACATGAAAATCAAACCTAGAACTCACACTCAGATATCAGCAGATCATGCCTGAATATTTATAATTCAAGAAATAATGAACAGATTTCGTGTTCGCATTATAAAATCAATAATTAATTATGAAAAGTATTGAGGACCTCAAATTCCTTGGTTTTACATACCTCAATAGTAGTGCCAAAGAAAAACATGGAAAACAAACCAAGAACTCACACTCAGATATCAGCAGATCACGGTTGAAAATTTAGAATTGCAGAAATCATGAACAGATTTCGTGTTCGCATTATAAAATCAATAATTAATTATGAGTAGTATTGAGGACCTAAAATTCTTTGGTTTTACATACCTCAATAGTAGTGCCAAAGAAAAACACGGAAAACAAACCAAGAACTCACTTTCAGATATCAGCAGATCACGGTTGAAAATTTAGAATTGCAGAAATCATGAACAGATTTCGTGTTTGCATTATAAAATCAATAATTAATTATGAGTGGTATTGAGGACCTAGAACTTCTCGGTTTCAGATAAACCAAAAGAAGTTCTGTAGAAAAACATGAAAAGTAAACCTAGCACTGACACTCAGATATCAGCAGATCACGGTTGACAATTAAGAATTGCAGAAATCATTAACAGATTTCGTGTTTGCATTAAAAAATCTAAAATAATTATCAGTAGTATTTAGGACCTAGAACTCCAGAGTTTTAGATACACTAATAGTATTCCTAAATAAAACATGAAAATTAAACCTAGAACTCACCCTCAGATATCAGCAGATCATACTTGAATATTAAGAATTGCAGAAATCATGAACAGATTTCGTGTTCGTAAAAAAAATCTATAATTAATTATGAGTGGTATTGAGGACCTAGAAATCCTCGGTTTCAGATAAAACAATAGAAGTTCTGTAGAAAAACATGAAAAATAAACCTAGCACTCACACTCAGATATCAGCAGATCACGGTTGAAAATTAAGAATTGCAGAAATCATGAACAGATTTCGTCTTCGCATTAAAAAACCAAGAATTAATTATGAGTAGTATTGAGGACCTAGAACTCGTCGTTTTTACATACTTCAATAAAAGTGCTAAAGAAAAACATGAAAATCAAACCTAGAACTCAGACTCAGATAAGCAGATCATGCCTGAATATTTAGAATTGCAGAAATCATGAACAGATTTCGTGTTCGCATTATGAAATCAATAATTAATTAAGAGTGGTATTGAGGACCTATAACTTCTCGGTTTCAGATAAACAAATAGAAGTTCTGTAGAAAAACATGAAAAGTAAACCTAGCACTCACAATCAGGTATCAGCAGATCATGGTTAAAAATTAAGAATTGCAGAAATCATTAACAGATTTCGTGTTTGCATTAAAAAATCTAAAATTAATTATCAGTAGTATTTAGGACCTAGAACTCCTCGGTTTTAAATACCTCAATAGTAGTGCTAAAGAAAGACATGAAAATCAAACCTAGAACTCACACTCAGATATCAGCAGATCACGGTTGAAAATTAAGAATTGCAGAAATCCTGAACAGATTTCGTCTTCGCATTCTGAAATCAATAAGTAATTATGAGTAGTATTGAGAACCTAGAACTCCTCGGTTTCAGATACCTCAATAGTAGTGCTAAAGAAAAACGTGGAAAATAACCCTAGAACTCACACTCAGATATCAGCAGATCATGGTTGAAAATTGAGAAATGCAGAAATCATTAACAGATTTCGTCTTCGCATTAATAAATCAAGAATTAATTATGAGTAGTATTGAGGACCTAGAACTAGATATCTGAGTGTGAGTTCTAGGTTCGTTTTCCATGTTTTTTTGTGGAAATACTATTGAGGTATGTAAAACCAAGGAATTTTAGGTCCTCAATACTACTCATTTTTAATTATTGATTTTATAATGCGAACACGAAATCTGTTCATGATTTTTGTATTTCTAAATATTCAGGCATGATCTGCTGATATCTGAGTGTGAGTTCTAGGTTTGCTTTCCATGTTTTTCTTTGGCACTACTATTGCGATATGTAAATTCAAGGAATTCTAGGTCCTCAATACTACTCATAATTGATTATTGATTTTATAATAAGAACACAAAATCTGTTCATGATTTCTGCAATTCTAAATTTTCAACCGTGATCTCCTGATATCTGAGTGTGAGTTCTTGGTTTATTTTCCATGTTTTTCTTTAGAAATACTATTGACGTATCTGAAACCGAGGAGTTCTAAGTCCTCAATACTACTCATAATTAATTATTGATTTTTAAATGCGAAGACGAAATCTGTTCATGATTTCTTGAATTCTAAATATTCAGGCATGATCTGCTGATATTTGAGTGTAAGTTCTAGGGTATATTTTCATGTTTTTCTTTAGCACTACTATTGAGGTATCTAAAACCGAGGAGTTTTTGGTCCTAAATACTACTCATAATTAATTTTAGATTTTTTAATGCAAACACGAAATCTGTTAATGATTTCTGCAGTTCTTAATTTTCAACCGTGATCTGCTGATATCTGAGTGTGAGTTCTAGGTTTTATTTTCATGTTTTCTTTAGCACTACTATTAAAGTATCTAAAACCGAGGAGTTCTAGGTCCCTTAATATTACTGATAATTAATTTTAGATTTTTTAATGCAAACACGAAATCTGTTAATGATTTCTGCAATTCTTAATTTTCAACCGTGATCTGCTGATATCTGAGTGTGAGTGCTAGGTTTACTTTTCATGTTTTTCTACAGAACTTTTATTGGTTTATCTGAAACCGAGAAGTTCTAAGTCCTCAATACCACTCATAATTAATTATAGATTTTTCTTACGAACACGAAATCTGTTCATGATTTCTGCAATTCTTAATATTCGAGTATGATCTGCTGATATCTGAGTGTGAGTTCTAGATTTAATTTTCATGATTTTCTTTAGCAATACTATTGGTGTATCTAAAACCGAGGAGTTCTAGGTCCTCAATACTACTCATAATTAATTATTGATTTTATAATGCGAACACGAAATCTGTTCATGATTTCTGCAATTCTAAATTTTCAACCGTGATCTGCTGATATCTGAGTGT
Organism: Xestia xanthographa; assembly: GCA_905147715.2. NCBI lineage: Eukaryota > Metazoa > Arthropoda > Insecta > Lepidoptera > Noctuidae > Xestia > Xestia xanthographa. The sequence continues at coordinate 3,767,461 of LR990660.1, read as the reverse complement.
GAGTTCTTGGTTTATTTTCCATGTTTTTCTTTAGCAATACTATTGACGTATCTGAAACCGAGGAGTTCTAAGTCCTCAATACTACTCATAATTAATTATTGATTTTTAAATGCGAAGACGAAATCTGTTCATGATTTCTTGAATTCTAAATATTCAGGCATGATCTGCTGATATTTGAGTGTAAGTTCTAGGGTAGATTTTCATGTTTTTCTTTAGCACTACTATTGAGGTATCTAAAACCGAGAAGATTTTGGTCCTAAATACTACTGATAATTAATTTTAAATTTTTTAATGCAAACACGAAATCTGTTAATGATTTCTGCAATTCTTAATTTTCAACCGTGATCTGCTGATATCTGAGTGTGAGTTCTAGGTTTTATTTTCATGTTTTCTTTAGCACTACTATTGAGGTATCTAAAACCGAGGAGTTCTAGGTCCCTTAATATGACTGATAATTAATTTTAGATTTTTTAATGCAAACACGAAATCTGTTAATGATTTCTGCAATTCTTAATTTTCAACCGTGATCTGCTGATATCTGAGTGTGAGTGCTAGGTTTACTTTTCATGTTTTTCTACAGAACTTCTATTGGTTTATCTGAAACCGAGAAGTTCTAAGTCCTCAATACCACTCATAATTAATTATAGTTTTTTTTTACGAACACGAAATCTGTTCATGATTTCTGCAATACTTAAGAGGACGCATTGGAAATCATGTAGTCAATGATCTCAATTTTTGTCAGTAATTACAAAACAAATGAAAATATAAGTTGGTGACCTGATAATTCATGATAAAACCCTTATTTTGTTAGTTTTCAATACATGATTAAGTAACTTTTGTAACAGAGAAAAAAATATCAAACATACCTCTTTTTAAAAAGAGATTCACATTTAATGGACAAACGGGACCAATTTAAGCCTCTTAACTTTCTCCGTAGATGAGCCTATACATACTCTTTAAAATTATAGAAGGAATTTCTGAAATTATCGTTCCCAACTGAATTAAATAACAAAAACCATTTTGTCGTTTACGTCCTTTAAGTTATAAGCTAGCAATCCTCGCCCCGCTCAGACGCCCAGTCCCCCGCTCAGTCCCGATGCGCGCGTGCCCGGTTTTAGAACGATGCCTCGCCTCTGAGTGTGAGTTCTAGGTTTAATTTTCATGGTTTTCTTTAGCAATACTATTGGTGTATCTAAAACCGAGGAGTTCTAGGTCCTTAATACTACTCATAATTAATTATTGATTTTATAATGCGAACACGAAATCTATTCATGATTTCTGCAATTCTTAATATTCAACCGTGATCTGCTGATATCTGAGTGTGAGTTCTAGGTCTACTTTCCAAGTAATTTTTAGCACTACTTTTATTGTATCTGAAACCGAGGAGTTCTACGTCCTCTATACCACTCATAATTAATTATAGATTTTTTTTTGCGAACACGAAATCTGTTGACAGTAATTTTCATATTTTTTGCTAATCTTTATCTTCAACCATGCTCTGCTGATACTTTTGTATGAATTCTGAGTGTTCTTGCCGTGATTTTTTATAGCCCTGTTATTGTTGTATTTAAAACTGGAGAGTTGTCTGTGCAGAATACTATACATAATTTATTTTGGACTTTATGATTCAAACATAGAATTTTATAATTATTTTCGCTAATCTAAGGCTTCAGCTATGCACTGGTGACACTTTAGATCTAGTTTTTTTTCATACTTGATTTTACTTGTTACTTCAACGTCTAGACTACAGATATTGCCTATAAAAATCTATGAGAATCCACGTTTTATGTAATTATTGGCATTTGTATGTATAGTATCGACTTTTTTCTGGTTTGAAGTCACTATGTTTCTTTTTATTCTTTTCTTTTTTATGGTCACAGAACTATATCAAAAATGTATTAAGAACATCTATTAAATTGGTATTATGCATGTGTACATGTATGTGTGTATTAAAAATGTATTATAGAACTCATCATTGTGCGCCTAAAACACTTTGAAAAATTTAGTTTTGGAAAAAATGATCTGCTACCGGAAGTTAGCAGATCATATTTTTGTTTGACTTTTTTTCCTGAAAAAGGGCAGAACTATTTCTGAAAAGTATCAGGAACTCCAGAACTATGCTGCATGCGAATAGAACTCCGATTTATTTTTGATCTGCTGGACCACTGTCCAGCAGATCAAAAATAAATCGGAGTTCTATCGCGCTAAACCGTACGCGAAACATACGCTCTTATCTCTCTTTTTGTTTTCTTTTTGTTGGCAGATCACTATCTGCCAACTTCACACACATTTATCTATATATGTCCGCGTTACCGTGTACGCAAGAGATGAAATTACCGAATTGAAACAAAAAGAGAGATAAGAGCGTATGTTTCGCGTACGGTTTTGAATTCATGATCTTACACAGCACCAGACATTAAAAAGTCGTATAAACACGATTTAAATCGTACGGTTGGCAACACTGCCTTTGACTCGTATCGCTCCTGACGCGAGCGCCGCGAGTCGCGAGACGAGGCACGAGCGTCTGTTCACACTCTCACCTCGCGCCTCGTCTCGCGACTCGTACGCGAGTTTAAATGCCGTATAAAATAAAGCTGTCCACACACAGAGTAGGAGGCGGTTTTTTCGGTGTTATTCGAATTAGTATGAAATCCGGAGAGTAGGCATGGCTAGCTTTTCGTCGCACCGCGCAACGTCTACGTGTGGACACCTCCACTCCGCGCTCTGTGCCTGCACAGCACATCGATAAACAACTTTATCATGCCTTCTGGAGCAAGGATCATCTGATTCTGTCTTTTCAATTTGCTTCCTTCGGGAATGTAACCTACGATCTGATCGAAACCAACACCCTAACCACTAGACCACGGAGGCAGTTTAAGAAGAGCGCCAATGAATTGTGGTGAACGTGAGGGAGTTAGACCTAGGTTCTACAGTGGTCAACTAACATGTGGTCAATCTAAAGCTACGTTCGTGTGACCAAGCGTCACACGAACTTTTTGAATTTCGAAAATGTGGAAATCTTCTTAGTTTGCGAGCACTAATCACTAAACCACTTGAAAAACTACTGGTGCATTGCTGCTGCCACAAAGTAGGTAAGTAGGTACCTACCTAAGTATGGAGCGGCGGCAGCTGCTATTGCTAGCTAGTAGGTACCTACCTACCTAGATCTGTAATTTTACTTCAACGTGAAGAGACTCTGGTGTTGAAACTAGAATGAGTAGGTACCTACATCAGCTGTAAGTAGGTAATTAGTAAATGGCCTTTGGTCAACTTTTATTGCAGACGTTAGAAATAATCTTAATTAAGGCGACGTATCACTGTGCACTTGCTGCTGCCACAAAGTAGGTAAGTAGGTACCTACCAAGTATGGCGCGGCGGCGGCTGCTACTGCTAGCTAATACCTACCTAGATCTGTAATTTTAGTTCAACATGAAGAGACTCTGGTGTTGAAACTAGAATGAGTAGGTACCTACATCAGCTGTATGTAATAGCAGGGTAATTAGCAGTGTAAAAAGCCTAGGGTCAATTTTAATTGCAGACGTAAGAAAAAAATCTTAACTAAGGCGACGTATGTATCACTGTGCACTTGCTGCTGCCACAAAGTAGATGACGCGACAAACGACGAAGAAATGCGCGACAGCATCTTGTCTCACTTTAACTTGAAGTAGGAACTTATGTTTATTTCATTCGCACGCTAGTGCGATGTTGCCGTTCTGTTTTTTAGTACGTACCCGTCATATTCAGCTCCGGAGCAACATTTACCACTAACAGTCAGATATAAACCGGAGCCACATTATACGCTTCAGTATCATTTTTTTGACCGTTATTGGATCAACTAAAACCGTAAAATTTTATGACGAGTAATTTAAAAACAGGCAAATGCACATCCACTGACGTCACACGCTGAATTCATATATTCGATAAATACAGCTCTATCTCACTCCGGAGCCAAATGTACACACGAAATAGGCGGATCAACATTTGTTCTAAATCTAAACTGGATCAACATTTACCGTGATGGGTTGATTATATATATATATAATATATTAGTAGGGATAGTAGGGATTTTTTGTGACCTCACAATAAATGTAACTCGTATTGAGGTTATAGTTTAAGTGTTCATTTTCCCGAAGAAAAGAAGATTGAAACTTAACCTCAATTTAAGATCATTAATATAATTACGGATAAGTTAATATTCACTAAATATTTTGTTACACATTTAATTAAAACTAAAGCATCTAGGGATTAATTTTGTAGCATAACACCTTCTAATACTTCTACATAATTAAGTAGAACTGTTGGCGCGTGGAGGAATAAAAGCCAGTTCTCCTGGCCCTGTTGCACTTATCCATCCCCACATGATCCCCACATATTAACCATAATTCGACATGAGTCTGTATTAGGGATTATGTTTTTGTCAGACCAGCAGAGTGTTATTCTTGCGCCATAAATGAAGCCTACCCTTTTGACTTGATTTAAAAAGTCAGTTTTTTGAGTCTTCTCATGGTAGTATTCCAGTAAAAATCTAAATAACCCCGTGCGAAACGTAATCGTTCTTCTATAACTCTTTCTGTCAAGAAGGGCTTCTTAGCTGGTCTTCGTGATACAAGCCTTCAGCGTGGAGGGACTACGAACAGTTTGCGATGAGGTGTCAAATAATTCCACAAAGTGTCTCGTAGGTGTGAAACCATTTGTTTCTTATTCGCCAACCATATATTATTATGTCGTCGCTGCGCATCGCTAATAAGCGACGGCTTTCCTTCATTGTCGACTAGCAAGGCCTTTTGCTCTGACTCACAGTATTCCTCTAAAACAAAAAACAAAAAAATGATGTTAGGCAGCTATAATAAAATACTGAAGTTATCATTCACTCTGCATTTATAAATCCAATAATTAACACTAATTATTTATCTTTTATGCCTCATGATGGATTTAAAATCAATTTATTAATCCATATGTCACCAAATAAATAAACAATAACAAAGTAGGTTTTAATTTTTAATAAATATAATACTCACATTAGTCCGGTTTCTTCAGATATTTGCCACTTTTATGCAGCACGATAATATTAGTCGCCCTCGCCTCAATATCAATATTTGCCTGCATTTTGAGAAATACCAACAACAATACCGCTATCTATTAAACCACACGTCACTAACCAAATTTAACACAACCAAACGACAACGTTCATTTCGATCAAGTAAAATATTCATATAACTCAAGTTTACCTCACAGAAATATAAATTCTTGACTTATTTTTCTATGACCTACCTTCTTCTAACTTTACGAAATGTGTGAACAAAGCGAGAATATTTTTCTGTCCCATTACTTCAAATCGAGTAAAAACTTACCAAAAAGTCTAAAAGTAACAACGTGAGATTTGAACTCGCGGCTTACTGATTCACTCTTAGATGTGGACGCGCCTAACCACTAGGCCATCTTGACTTATATTTCAATGTTGAAATTTTGGACTACATTTACTTGAAGATGACAATGTCTATTTTCTTGAAAGTAGAAGGTCGTAAGTCAAACTAAACGTCAAGCTATTGCTTTGTGAGATTGCCTATCGTCTTTTGGTCGACACTGTACTAGCTTCTGCCCGCGACTTCGTACGCGGATCCTGTTGCTTATGCCAGCGACAACGGGGTCGTCAAAATCGAAGATCTGAAACGTCTGATGTCGAATTTTAAGAGCCCCGGGACGGGAATACAACGGGATGCTCGAGACGATTCGAGACGTTCCAGATCTTTCATTTTTGTAAGTCAACAGGAAATGCCCATCAGACTAAACATTTTTATAAGTCAACAGGAAATGTCCATCAGACCAAACAACACTTACTAAGACGTCATTCCTATGTGTTATGGTGTAGCTGGGCTTTTGGAGTTCCACAACAGGTGTTCCAGATCTTCGATTTTTATAAGTCAGCAGAGAGTGCTCATCAGATTGAACAACATTTGCTAAAACTTCATTCCTATATAAATGTTATAGTGTAGCTGGGCTCTTGGAGTTCCACATGAGGTGTTCCAGATCTTTAAATTTATTCTCTCAGCAGAAAATGCTCATCACGTAGAACAATTTTTGCTATGGTACCATTTTTGTATCTCTTATAGTTCAGCTGGTCTGTTGCGGTTCTGCATCAGGTGCTTGTTTCCAAGATAAAAGTCAACAGGAAATGCCCATCAGACCAAACAACACTTGCTAAGACGTCATTCCTATACGTGTTATGGCATAGCTGGGCTCTTGGAGTTCCACAAACAGGTGTTCCAGATCTTTGCTATTGTACCATTTTTGTATCTCTTATAGTTTAGCTGGTCTGTTGCGGCTCTGCAACAGGTATTCAAGTTTCGAAGATAAATTATAGCCTATATGTTGTTCAGACTTAATACCTATACAACAAAATAAAAATCATTCAAATCCGTCCAGTAGTTCCGAAGATTAGCGTGTACAAACAAACAGACACACAGACAAACAAACAAACAGACAGAATTTTTTTTTTTGGATTCGTGCTCTTTTACTGTTTCTAAATCCCGCTCAATTTTTTTTTTTAATATGTTCAGAAAAACTGTGTATGTACATCAGACACCGTTTTTCTACTGTTTTATTATATGTGATGATAGATGACTGTATGTATGTGAAACAAAAAATATGATTATTTATTTAATTGCTAACTTGTAAAACACTGGTTATTACGCTAGGAATGCATTACAACTATGGCGCATTATTAAGACATCCACTGCTTTTATAAATCAAAATTTTCAGTAATATTTACATTATTTACATACTAACTCTATATTATAAATAAAAATATTTACAAGTATCAAAAAGGGTTACAGGGCGTCGAAAAATTCGTCCACATCACTGTCAACAGGAAAATTGCCCAGAAGGCTGGCAGCATTGCCACGTTGGATGGCAATGCTGATTCTTTTGCCAAGAAGAGTCGACCAACCGTTCGGCGATTTCTTGAAAAACTAGGTGGGCACTCGGACCCCATGGCCCTAGTGTTTCAACCCCAAACGGCTCAAACACATAATTACCAATTAAATTATTGTATTTGCGCCGTTTGAGGTTTTCCGCACCTGCAGGTGTCGACGCAAGTTGCGTCCCACACCAAAGGCCTACCCAACTTCCATGGCATTAAGGTCATACCATCTGGTCTCTTGCCATCGACGCGTGCCAAGCCAGTGAGTTCTAATACAGCTGGCACCCCGGCGGTGGCAAGAGCACGATGGATGAGATCATTATTGCTAGCGTGCCGCGCTATCCGACCTGCACTCTTACTGCAAGAAAGGCCATGGTGTCCGAGGCAGACGACTGCTTCACTACATTGACAGCGATGTGGAGCCCCCACAAGGAGCGCCCAAACGCAAACATGTAGCGAGCCGGAAGGTTGTGTCACCTAACATAGTGCCTGTATTAGGTGACGGTAGCGCCTGAAGCCAGAGGCCCGACTCCCATTCACCCACAGCCAGCAGGCGGGCACGCTCAGCAGTATTGGTAGACGTATTAATAAGTTTATTCCGTACCAACCTGCAGAGCGGCTCATCCCACTGTCTCTGGGAAAACGGGTTCTCGGGCCGATCCGTGTCCAGGCAAGCCACTTTCCAGGCGTCCTCTGCGTCGGTCAAACACGGCACTTCCGAGCTAACCAGGGAAAGAGTTAAAATTTTCCTGGTTAGCTTTTCAGTGCTGTGGACAGAAGACAGGAACGCAGGTAAGCTAACACTAGAAATTTTGCGGACGCGAAGGCCACCAAAACGAATTGGCAGGGTGGCTTGCAGCCATGCTCGGTCGTCCAGGGCCACATTAAGAATGGATGTTAATGTGTTGCGAATATTTTGGTCAATTTTGTCCAAAAGTTGTGGTTTCTTCCAAAAAGGAGAACAACGGAGAAAAAAAACTGGCCAAGTGCGAGTCGGACTCGCGCACGAAGGGTTCCGTACCATTTTTAATTAAAAAAAAGGGCAAAAAAATCACGTTTGTTGTATGGGAGCCCCCCTTAAATATTAATTTTATTCTGTTTTTAGTATTTGTTGTTATAGCGGCAACAGAAATACATCATCTGTGAAAATTTCAACTGTCTAGCTGTCACGGTTCATGAGATACAGCCTGGTGACAGACAGACGGACAGACGGACAGACGGACAGACAGCGAAGTCTTAGTAATAGGGTTCCGTTTTTACCCTTTGGGTACGGAACCCTAATAAAACCGACTTTGTGCGGGATTGATCCAGGTATAATTTCGGGAATGATGAAAAATACGTTGCTTGATGTGTACGTGCAAGTTTAATGAGTGAATAATTACATAATGTAGGTAGCCGGTCGACAAATGTTAAAAAATAAAATGATGAGCAATAATCCACGCAGCCTCAACTGTAGCTATGAAAGTTTCTCTAGGCGCTTGCGGGAACATACCCCCGGGCGTTGAAAGCCTGCCTTTCAACCACTAAGAATATAATAGGCAACGGACAAATCTTACTAAATGATCTGCGTAACAGACCATTAGAAGTCTTGATGTCTGCAACTCTGACTATGCCGTCTGTCCCTGGATACGTAGCAACGATCCGACCCATTTTCCACTTGAGTGGGGGGAGGTAGTCTTCCTTTAACAGGACCAAAGAATTCAGCTTCAAGGAGCCCTTACATGCTCGCCATTTCATGCGAAGTTGGAGCTCCGAGATGTACTCTTTACTCCATCTGCTCCAAAAATGCTGTCGGAGGAGCTCAATACGCTCAAATCGAGTCAGAGAATTGATGGACTGGTCTCGGTAATCAGGTGACGGCAGCGATGTCATAGGACGTCCAATCAAAAAGTGTCCGGGTGTGAGCGGCGTCAGATCCTCGGGGTTTGATGATAACGGTGTCAGTGGTCTGGAGTTTAAAAATGGCTTCAATCTGAACCATCATGGTGTATAGCTCTTCGTAGGTAAGGTTACAAAGGCCCAGCACTCCACGACCTTGACGAACAGCTGACTGAATAGGACCTGCATAGTCCAAGCCTATATTTTCAAAAGGAAAACCTGCTAGAAGTCGCTGCTGTGGTAAATCTCCCATAATAGGACTTACAGTTTCACCTCTAAATCGGCAACAACGAACACATTGTTTACAGCACATCCTAGCTAAATTGCGACCTCGAATGGGCCAGTACGTATCTCGTATGGACGCCAACAGTAACTGGGGTCCAGCGTGAAACAATCTTTTATGCTCATAATTAAAAAGTAACTTAGCAAAATGATGACTAGATTGAATAAGATTCGGGTGCTTTTTATTATAAGGAAAATCTGAATGTAGTAATCTACCTCGAATCCGCATTAAATTATTCTCGTCTAGAAAAACGTTAAACTTATTTAATTCACTTTTCTTGGGTAACGATTTATTATTAAGTAGTAATTTATAGTCCTTAAAAGATTGTCGTTGAGATAAATATATAGTAAAGTTTAAAGCCCTTTCTAGTTCATCCACAGAAAGAGGACCACGAATAGGTTGTTTTTTACAAGCACTAATAAAACGTAAAACATAGGCGACTGTTCGTTAAAGTCTTAAAAAGTTTGAAAACCGTGTAAAATTAATCAATTTCATTGTTATTAAGTAAAACATGCAAGGTGACATCTAATTTAATTTCAGGCAATATTTCGTTATTAAAGTTCATTAATTTAGAAGGCCAATGAGACGTTTCATTCATTAAAAAACTAGGACCGGACCACCAAATATCTAAATTAGGTAATACATTAATGTCTAATCCACGAGACAAATAATCAGCAGGGTTTTGGTCAGTTGGAACATGTCTCCACCCACAGCCACTGGTCTTATCTATAATCTCGGCAACCCTATTGCGCACGAACGGCTGTAATTTATTTGGTAACATTTTTAGCCACCCTAAAACAATAGTGGAGTCAGTCCAAAAGAAAGTGCGCCGCGCGCTAACTCGTAATGCTGCCACAACCTTTTCAAAGATGCGAACACCTACAAGAGCACCGCATAGCTCAAGTCTGGGTATGGTCGTCGGCTTGAGTGGCAACTCTGCTCTTGGCTAACAATAAACGCACTAAAACCTGTCCTTGCTTATCAACGCTTCGTACATACAAACAAGTGCCGTAGGCGCGTTCAGACACATCAGTAAAAATGTGAAATTCTAAAAACTCATAACAATCAATTAAAACTCGACGTGGAATATGAATTTCATTTAATTTAGGTAAATTAGTAATCATTTCATTCCAAAGCTTACTAATGTCCGGTGATAGCTGTTCATCCCAAGACAGTTTCTTCAACCATAACTTCTGAAGTAACATTTTCATAACAATTACACACGGAGCCAACAATCCAAGCGGGTCAAAACTTGTGAAACAATCGAAAGCATGTCACGTTTTGTGTTATTAAAATTAACTGACTGACTAATTGGAAACCAAAGGTAATCTGACAGTGGCTGCCAACCTAGGCCTAAGGTTTTGGTTGACTCAAATCCACCAACATTCAAATCCAGTGAAGACTGGGGAAAGTCAGAACCAGTTACCAATTGTATGTCGGTATGGTGCTGCTTTCGCGCAGAACTCCGTGATGCGGAACGTAAAACGCTTGATTATCAATAGTTTTACATCTAGACATATGGCCTAAAGTTTCATATTCCATCATAAATTCTTTGTACATATTACAAAATTTAGTTTTAGATTTAAATCTTCTTTCCAGAGAAGCAAAACAATGTTTGGCTCGTGACAAAGATTCGCCTTAATTGTCCGGGGAACATTTTAAAGGAATCCTCACACAAAATTGACCATTTTGCAATCGAGTAGTGTTTTTCATAAAATGCTCCTCGCATAGCTTCTCCTCCGAGGAATACGGAGACGAAGTACCCACTTCTTCAAGTTGCCAAAACTTTGTGAGTTGTTGATCAACATTACAATTTAATTCATCATCACAGTCTGAAGGCACCTTTATAAAATTACATTTTAAAACTTTAGACGCAATACAACTGTTAATTGGGCCGGAGACCAACCAACCCAATTTAGTCTCACAAAGAATTGGTTGCCCATCACCTAGCTTAATTCGTTGAGATTCCAATAAATCCCAAAAGATGTCAGCACCCAGCAACATGTCAACAGGCGCGGGTGAGTAAAAGTTAGGATCGGCGAGACAAACATCAAACGGAATTTTAATTTTTAACAAGCTAACATGTTTACTTGGAATCCTATCTGTGATGGATGGGAGAATAAAACAATTAATATTCATACTAAACTTATTATTTAAAGATTTTATTGATACAGAACACATTTTATTGATAAAAGATGATGAGTTGTTAATACCTATAATAGAATTGTTAACAGTCTTAGCAGTCAAACCTAGCTGGTGGCATAACCTCTCAGTCATGAGACATGACGTGCTGCCACTGTCAAGCACAGCACGAGCAACATATTGCTGACCATTAATACCCATGACTTTGACGAGTGGAGTGGACAATAACACGTCACCGTGTTGAACACTCGCGGACAGCGACACACCGGTACCTATACCTATAGTAGTGGGCTGAGTGGAGACAGTCGCACTGCCATTCGTGTCAACAGCAACACTGCTAGCAGAAGTACCACTTGCGTCCGACTTCAAGGATTTATCAACGTGAACAATAGTGTTGTGTTTACGACGGCATATTTTACAACTTGGCTTTTTGCAGTTGTTTGCATAATGTCCCAGATTAAAACAGTTGTAACAAACTTTGTATTTAGGTAATAACTGCAAACGAGCTTCATTGCTCAACGATAAAAACTGAGGACAACTACGTAACTTATGATCACCGTTACACATGACACAATTTTTAGGCTTGTTTGAAACACCATCATCCTGTTTGCTTGAACTTTCACCTGAATTATTTTTATTAGAATCCTGCACCAACCTTGACTTAACCTTGTTTGTATTTTTACTTGTGTGTGAGTGTTTAGTATTCGTAGAAGCTTCCAATTCGAACGTTTCTAATATCTCAGCACGGTTTTTAATAAAAGTAATAAATAATTCAAACGTAACTTTACAATTCTTGTCCAGGTGGCCCTTATACTCACCCCATTCACGATAAGTTTTGCTATCTAATTTGCGTGTGACAATATAAATAAGTAAAGTATCCCAATGATAAACAGGTTCATCTAAGGATTCTAGGGCTCGTATGTTTTTGTTAACAACATCAAGTAAACCTTTTCAATTAACTGATGACTCCTTTTGAAGGGTGTCGATTTGAAATAATCCAGAAACATGATGTTGGATAAGTAGGTGTTTGTTATAAAACCGCTCGCACAGAAGTTTCCACGCTACCGAATAATTTGCAGAAGAAAACTGAATTGAGTTGATCACCACAGCAGCAGACCCTTCTAGGGATGACCTCAAATAGTGAAATTTATTTATTTCATCCATATCATCGTTTGAATGGATGAGACTAACAAATGTGTCGTGAAACTCTAACCAGTTTGTATAGGAACCACTGAATTTCGGCAACTGAATAGTCGGTAATTTAACAAACTTATGATTGCTAGAACGCGACATTGCGTCACAACTATCATTCGAATCTCCTTTCCTACTATCAAGCAACATATGTTGAGCTTTAGTTAGGGTTTTGTAATAAAGGGATTCAAACTCTGCGCGTTCCGACATCTGACCATCCAAGTCATCAGTGGTACACTCCAGCAATAATTGCACCTCATCATATTGGGCATACAATGCCTCGAGTCTAGTAAAACATAGTTGCAACTCGCTTACCTCAGTAGGGCTCAAAGAAGAGGGTTCCAAACAATTTAAATAGTTTGAGAACATTGTCACCTTTCCTTTGTAACTCGCTCGTTTTCTAACGAGATCTTTATTGTCCTTACTTAATTCCTTAACCTCTGGCATTGCGTAAGTTGGTGCAATCAACCTGGAATGTATATAAATAAAGTTATAGCAACGTTTTAAATACAATTACAATTAATGATGCAGTCTGAAATACGTACACGAATAAATACACTAACTTTAGAGTGCATTTACATCTTCTAAATATATAAAAGAAGAAACTGACTGACTGACTGACTGACTGACTGACTGACTGACTGACTCATCTATCAACGCACAGCCCAAACCGCTGTGTCTACAGAGTTCAAATTTGGCAAGTAGGTTCCTTATGTGGTCTAGGGGTGCACTAAGAAAGGATTTTCCAAAATTCATCCCCTAAGGGGGTTAAACGGGACTCCAAAGTTTGTATGGGGAAACAAGATTAGTTAGACTATTTTATTCGAAACTTCACAGGAGTGCTCCTATTGATAAATGAGTAGAAACGAGTTTCAGGATTTTTCAGAATTCAACCCCCAAGAGGAGGAAATGGGGTGACAAAGTCTAAAAATCAATGCACAGCCCAAACCCCTGAGTCTAGAGATTCCAAGTTTGGCAAGTAGGTTCCTTATGTGGTCTAAAGGTGCATTAGGAAAGGATTTTTCAAAATGCATCCCCTAAGAGGGTTAAACGGGGCTCCAAAGTTTGTATGGGGAAGCAAGATTAGTTAGACTATTTTATTCTAAACTTCACAGGAGTGCTCCTATTGATAAATGAGTAGAAACGGGTTTCAGGTTTTTTCAAAATTCTACCCCTAAGAGGGGGAAATGGGGTGGCAAAGTATAAAAATCAATGCACAGCCCAAACCACTGAGTCTAGAGATTCCAAATTTGGCACATAGGTTCTTTATGGGGTTTAGGGGTGCATTAAGAAAGAATTTTTCAAAATTAACACCCTCTAAGGGGTTGAAACGGGGGTCCAAAGATTACATGGGGAAATAAGATTAGTTAGATTAGTTTATTCGAAACTTAACAGGAGTACTCCTATCGATAAATGAGTTAACATTTGTGTTTCAGGTTTTTTCAGAATTCAACCCCTAAAGGGAGAAATGGGGTAACAAAGCCTGAAATTCAACATAGGTATTGTCCTTATGGTGAATTGGGTCGGATGTATTACAAAAACAACGATTTTAAGATTTAATGTGGCGGACCTGAATTACCATCATTCTCTGTAGGGGTGCGATGGGGTTGAAATGTCTAAAAATCAATATGGGTGTCGAAACCGAGATTATCAGGGGTGCTGATGTCGAAAATGGCATTTATTTTGAGATCCAGAAGATGGCGGATTCAAATTCTATACAGGGTTATTGTTGATTTATTGTGATGATTGTGGTAACGATGATGATGATTGTTATAATGATGATAATGATTGTGATCACGATGATAATAATTGTGATTACGATGATGATTGTGCTAATGATCATGATGATTGTGATGATGATTTTGATTACGATGATAATGAGTTTGATAACGATGATGGTGATTGCGATAGTGATTGTGATAGTGATGGCGATTGTGATAGTGACGGTGATAGTGATGGTGATTGTGATAGTGATTTTGATGGTGATTGTGATGGTGATGGTGATAGTGATTGTAATAGTGATTGTGATAGTGACAGTGATTGTGATAGTGACGGTGATTGTGATGGTGATAGCGATGGTGTTCGTGATTGTGACAGTGATGGTGATTGTAATAATGATGAAGATGATTGTGATAACGATGATAATGATTGTGTTAACGAGGTTAGTGATTGTGATAATGATTGTAATAACGAGGTTAGTGATTGTGATAATGATTGTGATAATAAGGTTAGTGATTGTAATAATGATTGTGATGGTGAAAGTGATTGTGATAGTGATTGTGATAGTGATTGTGATCGAGATTGTGATGGTGATTGTGATGGTGATGGTGACTGTGACAGTGATAATGATTGTGATTACGATGATAATGATTGTGATTACGATGATAATTATTGTGATTACGATGATGATGATTGTGATAACGATGATGCTGATTAAGATAGTGATTTTGATGGTGATGGTGATTGTGATAGTGACGGTGATTGTGATGGTGATAGCGATGGTGATGGTGATTGTGATTGTGACAGTGATGGTGATAATGATGACGGTGATTGTGATTTCGATGATAATTATTGTGATAGTGATTGTGATGGCGATTGTAATGGTGATGTTGATAACGATGATAATGTTTGTGATTACGATGATAATGATTGTGATTACGATGATGATGATTGTGATTACGATGATGATGATTGTAATAACGATGATGATGATTAAGATAGTGATTTTGATGGTGATGGTGATTGTGATAGTGATTGTGATAGTGACGTTGATTGTGATGGTGATTGTGATGGTGATAGCGATGGTGATCGTGATTGTGACAGTGATGTTGATAATGATGAAGGTGATTGTGATTACGATGATAATGATTGTGATAGTGATAGTGATGGTGATTGTGATAATGATTGTGGTTGTGATAGTGATGGCGATTGTGATCTTGATGATTGTTATTAAGATGAAAATGATTGAGATAACGATGATAATGATTGTGATTACGATGATAATGATTGTGATAACGATGATGCTGATTAAGATAGTGACTAAGATAGTGATTTTGATGGTGATGGTGATTGTGATAGTGACGGTGATTGTGACGGTGATAGCGATGGTGATGGTGATTGGGACAGTGATGGTGATGATGATTAAGGTGATTGTGATTGCGATGATATTGATTGTTAAAATGATGATGGTGATTATGATAGTGATTGTGATCGAGATTGTGATGGTGATTGTAATGGTGATGGTGATAGCGATGGTGATTGTGATGGTGATTGTGATGGTGATTGCAATGGTGATTGTGATGGTGATTGTGATGGTGATTGTGATGGTGATGGTGATTGTGATAGTGATGGTGATTGTGATTACGATGATAATGATTGTGATTACGATGATGGTGATTGTGATAGTGATTTTGATGGTGATGGTGATTGTGATGATGATGGTGATTGTGATGGGGATTGTGATGGTGATTGTGATAATGATTGTGATAATGATGGTGGTTGTGATAGTGATGGTGATTGTGATAATGATGGTGACTGTGATAGTGATGGTGATTGTGATAATGATTGTGATAATGATGGTAGTTGTGATAGTGATGGTCATTGTATAATGATTGTGATAATGATGGTGGTTGTAATAGTGATGGTGATTGTGATGATAATAATAAATTGTGATGATTATGAAATTTGGCACATAGATAGTTTATAACCTGGAATAATATGTAGGACACTATTTATCCCTTTAGTATGATTCAGTGGAACAGTTATCGAACTGCACGCGGGCGAAGCCGCGGGCAACAGCTAGTCTAAATATATAAAAGAAGAAACTGACTGACTGACTGACTGACTCATCTATCAACGCACAGCCCAAACCGCTGGGTCTACAGATTCCAAATTTGGCAAGTAGGTTCCTTATGTGGTCTAGGGGTGCACTAAGAAAGTATTTTTCAAAATTCACCCCCTAAGGGGGTTAAACGGGGCTCCAAAGTTTGTATGGGGAAAGAAGATTAGTTAGTCTATTTTATTCGAAACTTTACAGGAGTGCTCCTATTGATAAATGAGTAGAAACGGGTTTCAGGATTTTTCAGAATTCAACCCCTAAGAGGGGGAAAAGGGGTGACAAAGTCTAAAAATCAATGCACAGCCCAAACCGCTGAGTCTAGAGATTCCAAATTTGGCACATTGGTTCCTTATGTGGTCGAGGGGTGCACTAAGCAAGGATTTTGCAAAATTCATCCCCTAGGGGGGTTAAACGGGGCTCCAAAGTTTGTATGGGGAAACAAGATTAGTTTAACTATTTTATTCGAAACTTCACAGGAGTGCTCCTATTGATAAATGAGTAGAAACGGGTTTCAGGTTTTTTCAGAATTCAACCCCTAAGAGGGGAAAATGGGGTGGCAAAGTATAAAAATCAATGCACAGCCCAAACCACTGAGTCTGGAGATTCCAAATTTGGCACATAGGTTTTTTATGGGGTTTAGGGGTGCATTAAAAAAGGATTTTTCAAAATTAACCCCCTAAGGGGTTGTGAAAAGGGGGTCCAAAGATTACATGGGGAAATAAGATTAGTTAGACTACTTTATTCGAAACTTAACAGGAGTACTCCTATCGATAAATGAGTTAACATTTGTGTTTCAGGTTTTTTTTAGGATTCAACCCCTAAAGGGGGAAATGGGGCAACAAAGCCTGAAATTCAACATGGGTATTGTTTGTATGGTGAATTGGGTCGCGTGTATTACAAAAACAACGTAATGTGGCGGACCTGAATTACCATCATTCCCTGTTGGGGTGCGATGGGGTTGAAATGTCTAAAAATCAATATGGGTGTCGAAACCGAGATTATCAGTGGTGCTGTTGTCGAAAATGGCATTTGTTTTGAGATCCAGAAGATAGCGGATTCAACTTCTATACAGGGTTATTGTTGATTTATTGTGATGATTGTGATAACGATGATGATGATTGTTATAATGATGATGTTGATTGTGATGATGATGATTATGATTAAGTTGATAATGATTGTGATTACGATGATAATGATTGAGATAACGATGATGGTGATTGTGAGTGATTTGATTGTGATTGTGATTGTGATAGTGATGGTGATTGTGATAGTGACGGTGATTGTGATGGTGATAGCCATGGTGATCGTGATTGTGACAGTGATAGTAATGGTGATTGTAATAGTGATGGCGATTGTAATAGTGATAGTAATGGTGATTGTGATAATGATTGTGGTTGTGATAATGATGACGATTGTGATCATGATGATTATGATTAAGATGATAATGATTGAGATTACGATGATAATGATTATGATGACGAGGATGGAGATTGTGATGATGATGATTGTGATTACGATGATACTGGTTGTGATTACGATGATAATGATTGTTAAAATGATGATAGTGATTGTGATTGTGATGTAATAACGATGATAATGATTGTGATTACAATGATAATGATTGTGATTACGATGATAATGATTGTGATGGTGATTGTGATGGTGATAGTGATTGTGATTGTGATAGTGATAGTGATAGTGATAGTGATAGTGATTGTGATCGAGATTGTGATGGTGATTTTGATGGTGATTGTGATGGTGATTGTGATGGTGATGGTGATTGTGATGGTGATTTTGATGGTGATTGTGATAGTGATTTTAATGGTTATTGTGATGGTGATGGTGATTGTGATTGTGATGATGATTGTGATGGTGATTGCGATGATGATTGTGATACTGATTGTGATAATGATGGTGGTTGTGATAGTGATGGTGATTATGATGGTGATTGTGATAATGATGGTGACTGTGATAGTGATGGTGATTGTGATAATGATTGTGATAATGATTGTGATAATGATGGTGGTTGTTATAGTGATGGTGATTGTGATAATGATTGTGGTTGTGATAGTGATGGTGATTGTGATGATAATAATAAATTGTGATGATTATGAAATTTGGCACATAGGTAGATAGTTTATAACCTAAATTAACATGTAGAGCACTATTTATCCCTTTAGTATTATTCAGTGGGGCAGTTACCGAACTGCACGCGGGCGAAGCCGCGGGCAACAGCTAGTAAATAATAATTATGAATTTATAATGAACTATACGTATTGACGGTTTTATTGTACTTTTAATATTGCTATTGTCTATCTGTGCTAACTAACGTGATTACGTAACTGTCTCAATAACTGTAAAATTATTACACCGTAAAGTAAAATAATGCAGTTACTACAAAGAACTACTCTTTGACAATGTGTAAATAACTAAAATTAACAATAATTACTGATCAGTTGATAATTGTATTACAATTTGTAACCACTCACAGAACAAAGAAAAATGACAAGAGGTATTTCGTACTAACCTGGCTATTAACGGCTAACTTACACTAATTGTTAAGTGTTGGGGACACAAATTTAATAATAAATACGCCTTTTCTCAGCTATTAAGCATCCAGACCATGTAAATTCCAATTTTCTTTTGAATGACGTAGCAGAATTCACCGGCCACACCGGGCGTCGACCTATGATTTTTGATGTCCACCAATTCTCTTCAATCCCTTTTTAACAATTCGCTGATTGGGATAAATATTCTTCAAATCTCCACAATCCGGGCTTGGTCCTGGATCCTTGGCCCTTGGTGCGGGATTGATCCGGGTATAATTTCGGGAATGATGTATAATACGTTGCTTGATGTGTACGTGCAAGTTTAATGAGTGAATAATTACATAATGTAGGTAGCCGGTCGACAAATGTTAAAAAATAAAATGATGAGCAATAATCCACGCATCCTCAACTGTAGTTATGAAAGTTTCTCTAGGCGCTTGCGGGAACAGACTTCAAAAAACACGAAAAAGTGAAAAATAACTTTAGTTTCGTTTGATTGATTTAGTTTTTTTGTCACCGACTTCATCTGCCTAGCCTTTTCCCAACTTTGTTGGGGTCGGCTTCCAGTCTAACCGGATGCAGCTGAATACCAGTATTTTACATGGAGCGACTGCCTATCTGACCTCCACAACCCAGTTAGTACCGGGTAATACGATACCCCTTAGTCAGACTGGTTGTCAGACTTTTTGGGCCTCTGACTACCTAATGACTGTCAAAGATCTACAAATGACAGCCGGGACCAACGGCTTAACGTGTTTTTCCGAGGCACGGAGGAAACTCGGTATGTAATGGGCGGTCTCCCATCCACAGACCAACCTAGGCAAGCACGGCTTAACCTAACGATCGACCCGAGCGGCTGTTATTATTTAGCCACGAGCTCCTCCTCCCTCCTCTTTTTTGTCACCGACTTCTGAAGCTAAAATTATTTTTCACTTGTTCGTGTTTTTTGAAGTCGGTTTTATTTTTTGCAAAAAAGTGTTTTATTTATCAATTTTTAGTTGTTCCCAAACAAATATTTTCCGTGAATTTATTTGACATTGTTACCAATACATGTCATGGTAATAGGCGTGAGCAGCGGTGGCCCAGTGGTGGCCCAGTGGTGGCCCAGTGATGGCGGCCCCAACTTACTAAAAGTAACTGGTAGGTTCGAACCCTGGCAGGCGTATTACTGTGTGTAATTTATTTCATCACCACTGCTCTCAAAATGGTGAAGGAAAACATCGTGAGGAAACCGGCACGTCCTAGTACTAAAACATTCGAAGACATGTGACATCTACAAACCCGCACTGGTCACGCGTGATGGATTATAGCCCATTCCCTCTTATAGAGAGGAGGCCTGTGTCTCAGCAGTAGGAACATTAATAGGCTGATGATGAATAGGCGTATCCCTAACATAATTATGGAACGCGGAGCGGGAGGGAGTGACAGACTTTTACTGACTAAAACCCATCCATGTTCCTTCTTAGCCCTTTGTATTCAAGAGTCGCAGTATCTCTTTAGAACCGTCCTTTTTGCTGACATCTCTTTGAGGCGCACGCGGTACACGAACTGTCGAAATCTGGATGTATTGTACACATCAGAGCATACAAGCGTGATGTTACGTCATTTGAGGCGCACACGGAAAACGATCGCGCCAACTTAACATACCTAACTTTCGAAATCTGGGTGTATTGTACATGTGTACAATACACCCAGATTTCTGGGGTACGCAGATGTCTGCGTAGGTACCCCCTCAGAGCATACAGGCGTGATGTTACGTCATGATGTTGTATAAACAATAAACATCCAAGCGATTGCAACATTCATGGCACGTTTGCCGTCTATTTTTGAAGAGTTCCATTGTACATCTCCGAAGATCAGCATCAAGCGTTCACAAAAAAAGAATCATCAAAATCGGTTCACCCAGTCGAAAGTTCTGAGGCAACAAAAACAAAAAAAAAATAAAAAAAATACAGTCGAATTGAGAACCTCCTCTTTTTGGAAGTCGGTTGAAAATACATAAAATTTGGACCAAAACAGCAATATCTTATAATGGTGAATGCCGAATGCAAATTACTTTTGGAAAGTCTATCCGAAATATCATTGAAATGTTTAATTTTGTCGTCGATGAAAGATGAAAAACTTTCTTCAAAAATGGGGGAACCTAGGAGGTGCGGGGAACTTTTTTCTAAAATTTTGATTTTTGGGGCTATTGCATTAAATTTATCTATAGTCGATTGTCTGTCGGTAATGTCAGAAAGGTAAATTTCGCACTTTGTCATTTTTCAAATCAAATGAATTTTGAAAAAACCTAAAACACAAATGTTTACTCATTCATCGATAGGAGCACTGCTGTGAAGTTTCGAATAAAATAGTCTTACTAATCTTGTTTCCCCATACAAAATTTTGAAGCCACATATAAGGAACCTATTTGCCAAATATGGTATCTGTAGATCCAGCGATTTGGGCTGTGCATTGATTTTTAGACTTTGTCACCCCATTTCCCCCTCTTAGGGGTTGAATTCTGAAAAAACCTGAAACCCATTTCTACTCATTTATCAATAGGAGCACTCCTGTGAAGTTTCGAATAAAATAGTTGAACTAATCTTTTTTCCCCACACAAACTTTAGAGCCCCGTTTAACCCCTTTATGAAGTGAATTTTGAAAAATCCTTTCTTAGTGCACTCCTAGACCACATAAGGCCTACTTGCCAAATTTGGAATCTGTAGTCCCAGCGGTTTGGGCTGTGCATTGATATATCACAAAGACAGTTTATTTATCATTTTATATACATAGATTGATTATTAAATTACAATACAATATTGATAGAGGTAAAACCACTGCTTGTCAGTAATGCACACATACGTCGTGTATCTCCCGTGCCTCGGGCTTACGCCAGTGATTTTCAAGAAATTTTTAAGCTCGCTTCGCTCGCTCTTGTAGCCTCAGCTCTCTCACTTATTCTGAAGCTTTTATGTATAATTTCACAAAATCACTTCAATGTCAGTTACCGAATAGTAAAAACATTACCTAAACCATTACATTATTACATTACATTATTTTCTTACCTTGTAATACGATACACCACTTAGTTGATTGTGAATAAATGACCTTAGCTTATTGCAAATAGGCAATTTTAGTCGGGAAATGAACAAAGGGGTGCTTGCACGCCCTCGGCCTTTAAACATAACAGTGTAACATATCCGAGGCGAAATGCAAATATTTTTGAGCTCGCTTTGTCATTCTGCATTAACTTAGTTAGTTCTAACTTTCTGCATATGTAGACTAAATAGGTTCGGCCTTGTACAATCTGAACATTTAGAATGATGAAATATTTTGACATATTTCGTTAAAGAAAGAAATCAAATTTATTTGGTAAATCCCACAAACGCACACATCAAAAAATATAGATATAAAAAAATAAAAACTTAAATCTTAACAGAAAAAAGAGAAAATAGTGCACTTGCGAGACTGCGTGCCTAAACACTTTTGAAATTGTCAAAGATCAGTCAAAAACAAAATGATGTCAGTAATTTATGCTACAGTGCCTTCACAGCCACAAGGCGTTTTATCAGTGAAAGCACTAGAGATCAAAACTAAACAGCATAACTAGAGAGAACAGAAAATAGTCATAACTAGAGAGTATCCATATACGTTCGTTCGATTGAGCTGTGTCGAAACGAGCTCCGTGTTTTAAATTCGAGATACGTGCAAAACCGGAATAAACCTCTTTGTAAAATATACTGTGACGTTCCACTACAAGTGTACTCTATAATAGTGAAAACTGAACTTAAAAATAACAAGTGGTTCTCAAGTTATAACCATTTTTACCAACAAATTTTAAATAACGAACTCAAAGAAAAGACACAGTGTTAACTAATTGGAAAGAGTCGCGTTTTGCGTTTTGTGTCGTTCTGTGTCAAACGTAGCGGTATCGATCGCTCCGCCCACTGTGCACGGTGACGCCCGGTGTCCCCTAGTTGGAAAGGATCGCGTTCTGTGTCATTCCGTGCCACCTAGCGTATTGTTGCTACACAACTGGCTGACCGCGAGTTAACGCTCGCCTACTTCTTCGCTAGTCTACGCTTTGGGTGATTATTACCGTGATTACACGTATTTATTACTGCACAACCCAAATCGCTGAATCTACAGATACCAAATTTGGCAAATAGGTTCCTTATATGTGGCTTCAACATTTTGTATGGGGAAACAAGATTAGTAAGACTATTTTATTCGAAACTTCACAGCAGTGCTCCTATCGGTGAATGAGTAAACATTTGTGTTTTAGGTTTTTTCAAAATTCATTTGTGTTTCATCCCATAAGTTTCCGAACGCAGTTTTTTGACGTTTGACAGATGACGTTTCAGTTGTCAGTGCGATGACGTTTGGTTGTCAGTGCCATCTTGGTTGGAAAAATGGTCGCTCCTTTTTTTGTTATTATATGCACGCTGATGTCATGTAATTATTGATTGAAACTTTGAGTTAATGTTAATCCGATACAATCTTGATCGGTGTTTGATATTTTGTTGATAATTGAGTGAAAATTGAGACATTTCGCCATCTTGGGTCGTGACCGCGAACAATTTGTTGGTTAAGTAGCCGGCTTTTGTGTCGTTTGGACGCCGGTGACTTCCTAAACTTAGTGCTGAACTATTGAAAATCCCCACTTGGTTGGCAAACCGGGATAAGATTCAGTTGGACATTGACTGGAAAGTGCCACGTGTGTGATCTTGGAAGGTTTGACCAGGCAGTCAACGGTACGCGCTGTGGGCGTCCTTGGAATACCGTCGAATCTACATAACTTCACATGCACAACACAACACACATTTACACTTACACCCCACCCAGATACGACGTGACCAGGGAGTGTGTTGGGCAGATTTTAATTGCAAGAACAATTAAAGATTAACAATTGATTAATTGGTAAATATAACCACAACAACTAACAATTAATCAATTGTGATTGTGGAAAAATACAATTAACAATTATTTAATTGTTAACTGTAGTTGTAACAATTAACAATTAATTAATTGTTAGTTGTGATTTACTACAATTAACAATTAATTAATTTTCAATTGTTTTATGAATTTTAATTAAAACTAACAATTAAACAAATACTGCTGTATAATATACAGCCGGTATATATAAATAATTAACATACCCGTGTGGTTAGTCGTCTGAGATTTCCAGCTTTATTTTCCTAAATCTTTTAGTAATTTCGTTTTGATACATAAAATTAATTGTTAGTTTTAATTGTTTCATAAAACAACTAAAAAAGTTAATTGCAATTATTTTAATTGTGAGTTACAATTGACAAACGTTAATCAAATTAATTTAATTGCAAGGTGCAATTAAAAGTTTAATTGCGATTAATTTAATTGTAATTAATTTAATTGCAATATTTTTTTTAGTCAATTAATAAGATAATTGACAAATTAATTGATTAATGCCCAACACTGCCAGGGACTACGCTACATCACCAGTTCTAACGTGATGGGTAAGTGTATCTAATAGTTGTTTTCCCTTTGTCGATTGGACAAGTATTATTTTGATTAGGGCTCCGCGTAATCACAGACATCGTGAGTCTGCTGGTGCAGTCTCACACAACTGGTAGCAGAGCGTGGTTTAATTGTTAAATTCACCACTTATTGTCGAGTTAAAGTATTGAGAAGTCAGCAAACTCATGACCGTCAAAATGTGGCAGCTCCAGGGTAGGCAGTCTACCCAAAAGTCCAGGGCCTGCAACAACAGAGGTCTCTGTTTTGACCTGGGCAGGGTCCCGACTCTTCAAAATTTGACGGGCGCGCATACTTATTATGTCACCCAGGTTCAACATCTGGTCATAATCCGCAACAACCTTATCACGGGCTGCTTGACCCAATGTTTCCAGGTCCAAGTACAAAATCAATTCATTGAAGCGAGCAAACAAAGTGTCAACCGCACTCAATCTCGCATTCAACTGCTCATACCGGGCAAGCGTGGCCTCTTCCAGGTCTAGACGCTCAGCGGTTGCAGCAGCAGAGGCAAACCATCTTAGCTGTGAGGTCAATCCACCAATGGCTTGGTTTACAGCTTTCAATGAAGCCATTGGGACAAATATCAATAAAACAAATTCAATTCAATTAAATAATCAACAGGAATAATTTTCCCGGACCCAACTACAATTTAAACAAAATAATAAAACTTAGTTTGAATTATTACAAATTCAAATCCGACCCTGTACAAGCAATACCTTGTTTATACAACAACAAATTAAAGTACAAGCCACAAGGGACACTACATATCATAACATATTATGTCAAACAATCAAGTTAACTATGTTTAATTTGAGTCAGGCTGACAGGCAACAAATCAGACTTCTCAATACTTTAACTCGACAATAAGTGGTGAATTTAACAATTAAACCACGCTCTGCTACCAGTTGTGTGAGACTGCACCAGCAGACTCACGATGTCCGTGATTACGCGGAGCCCTAATCAAAATAATACTTGTCCAATCGACAAAGGGAAAACAACTATTAGATACACTTACCCATCACGTTAGAACTGGTGATGTAGCGTAGTCCCTGGCAGTGTTGGGCATTAATCAATTAATTTGTCAATTATCTTATTAATTGACTAAAAAAAATATTGCAATTAAATTAATTACAATTAAATTAATCGCAATTAAACTTTTAATTGCACCTTGCAATTAAATTAATTTGATTAACGTTTGTCAATTGTAACTCACAATTAAAATAATTGCAATTAACTTTTTTAGTTGTTTTATGAAACAATTAAAACTAACAATTAATTTTATGTATCAAAACGAAATTACTAAAAGATTTAGGAAAATAAAGCTGGAAATCTCAGACGACTAACCACACGGGTATGTTAATTATTTATATATACCGGCTGTATATTATACAGCAGTATTTGTTTAATTGTTAGTTTTAATTAAAATTCATAAAACAATTGAAAATTAATTAATTGTTAATTGTAGTAAATCACAACTAACAATTAATTAATTGTTAATTGTTACAACTACAGTTAACAATTAAATAATTGTTAATTGTATTTTTCCACAATCACAATTGATTAATTGTTAGTTGTTGTGGTTATATTTACCAATTAATCAATTGTTAATCTTTAATTGTTCTTGCAATTAAAATCTGCCCAACACACTCCCTGGTCACGTCGTATCTGGGTGGGGTGTAAGTGTAAATGTGTTTTGTGTTGTGCATGTGAAGTTATGTAGATTCGACGGTATTCCAAGGACGCCCACAGCGCGTACCGTTGACTGCCTGGTCAAACCTTCCAAGATCACACACGTGGCACTTTCCAGTCAATGTCCAACTGAATCTTATCCCGGTTTGCCAACCAAGTGGGGATTTTCAATAGTTCAGCACTAAGTTTAGGAAGTCACCGGCGTCCAAACGACACAAAAGCCGGCTACTTAACCAACAAATTGTTCGCGGTCACGACCCAAGATGGCGAAATGTCTCAATTTTCACTCAATTATCAACAAAATATCAAACACCGATCAAGATTGTATCGGATTAACATTAACTCAAAGTTTCAATCAATAATTACATGACATCAGCGTGCATATAATAACAAAAAAAGGAGCGACCATTTTTCCAACCAAGATGGCACTGACAACCAAACGTCATCGCACTGACAACTGAAACGTCATCTGTCAAACGTCAAAAAACTGCGTTCGGAAACTTATGGGATGAAACACAAATGAATTTTGAAAAAACCTAAAACACAAATGTTTACTCATTCACCGATAGGAGCACTGCTGTGAAGTTTCGAATAAAATAGTCTTACTAATCTTGTTTCCCCATACAAAATGTTGAAGCCACATATAAGGAACCTATTTGCCAAATTTGGTATCTGTAGATTCAGCGATTTGGGTTGTGCAGTAATAAATACGTGTAATCACGGTAATAATCACCCAAAGCGTAGACTAGCGAAGAAGTAGGCGAGCGTTAACTCGCGGTCAGCCAGTTGTGTAGCAACAATACGCTAGGTGGCACGGAATGACACAGAACGCGATCCTTTCCAACTAGGGGACACCGGGCGTCACCGTGCACAGTGGGCGGAGCGATACCGCTACGTTTGACACAGAACGACACAAAACGCAAAACGCGACTCTTTCCAATTAGTTAACACTGTGTCTTTTCTTTGAGTTCGTTATTTAAAATTTGTTGGTAAAAATGGTTATAACTTGAGAACCACTTGTTATTTTTAAGTTCAGTTTTCACTATTATAGAGTACACTTGTAGTGGAACGTCACAGTATATTTTACAAAGAGGTTTATTCCGGTTTTGCACGTATCTCGAATTTAAAACACGGAGCTCGTTTCGACACAGCTCAATCGAACGAACGTATATGGATACTCTCTAGTTATGACTATTTTCTGTTCTCTCTAGTTATGCTGTTTAGTTTTGATCTCTAGTGCTTTCACTGATAAAACGCCTTGTGGCTGTGAAGGCACTGTAGCATAAATTACTGATATCATTTTGTTTTTGACTGATCTTTGACAATTTCAAAAGTGTTTAGGCACGCAGTCTCGCAAGTGCACTATTTTCTCTTTTTTCTGTTAAGATTTAAGTTTTTATTTTTTTATATCTATATTTTTTGATGTGTGCGTTTGTGGGATTTACCAAATAAATTTGATTTCTTTCTTTAACGAAATATGTCAAAATATTTCATCATTCTAAATGTTCAGATTGTACAAGGCTGAACCTATTTAGTCTACATATGCAGAAAGTTAGAACTAACTAAGTTAATGCAGAATGACAAAGCGAGCTCAAAAATATTTGCATTTCGCCTCGGATATGTTACACTGTTATGTTTAAAGGCCGAGGGCGTGCAAGCACCCCTTTGTTCATTTCCCGACTAAAATTGCCTATTTGCAATAAGCTAAGGTCATTTATTCACAATCAACTAAGTGGTGTATCGTATTACAAGGTAAGAAAATAATGTAATGTAATAATGTAATGGTTTAGGTAATGTTTTTACTATTCGGTAACTGACATTGAAGTGATTTTGTGAAATTATACATAAAAGCTTCAGAATAAGTGAGAGAGCTGAGGCTACAAGAGCGAGCGAAGCGAGCTTAAAAATTTCTTGAAAATCACTGGCGTAAGCCCGAGGCACGGGAGATACACGACGTATGTGTGCATTACTGACAAGCAGTGGTTTTACCTCTATCAATATTGTATTGTAATTTAATAATCAATCTATGTATATAAAATGATAAATAAACTGTCTTTGTGATATATCAATGCACAGCCCAAACCGCTGGGACTACAGATTCCAAATTTGGCAAGTAGGCCTTATGTGGTCTAGGAGTGCACTAAGAAAGGATTTTTCAAAATTCACTTCATAAAGGGGTTAAACGGGGCTCTAAAGTTTGTGTGGGGAAAAAAGATTAGTTCAACTATTTTATTCGAAACTTCACAGGAGTGCTCCTATTGATAAATGAGTAGAAATGGGTTTCAGGTTTTTTCAGAATTCAACCCCTAAGAGGGGGAAATGGGGTGACAAAGTCTAAAAATCAATGCACAGCCCAAATCGCTGGATCTACAGATACCATATTTGGCAAATAGGTTCCTTATATGTGGCTTCAAAATTTTGTATGGGGAAACAAGATTAGTAAGACTATTTTATTCGAAACTTCACAGCAGTGCTCCTATCGATGAATGAGTAAACATTTGTGTTTTAGGTTTTTTCAAAATTCATTTGATTTGAAAAATGACAAAGTGCGAAATTTACCTTTCTGACATTACCGACAGACAATCGACTATAGATAAATTTAATGCAATAGCCCCAAAAATCAAAATTTTAGAAAAAAGTTCCCCGCACCTCCTAGGTTCCCCCATTTTTGAAGAAAGTTTTTCATCTTTCATCGACGACAAAATTAAACATTTCAATGATATTTCGGATAGACTTTCCAAAAGTAATTTGCATTCGGCATTCACCATTATAAGATATTGCTGTTTTGGTCCAAATTTTATGTATTTTCAACCGACTTCCAAAAAGAGGAGGTTCTCAATTCGACTGTATTTTTTTTATTTTTTTTTTGTTTTTGTTGCCTCAGAACTTTCGACTGGGTGAACCGATTTTGATGATTCTTTTTTTGTGAACGCTTGATGCTGATCTTCGGAGATGTACAATGGAACTCTTCAAAAATAGACGGCAAACGTGCCATGAATGTTGCAATCGCTTGGATGTTTATTGTTTATACAACATCATGACGTAACATCACGCCTGTATGCTCTGAGGGGGTACCTACGCAGACATCTGCGTACCCCAGAAATCTGGGTGTATTGTACACATGTACAATACACCCAGATTTCGAAAGTTAGGTATGTTAAGTTGGCGCGATCGTTTTCCGTGTGCGCCTCAAATGACGTAACATCACGCTTGTATGCTCTGATGTGTACAATACATCCAGATTTCGACAGTTCGTGTACCGCGTGCGCCTCAAAGAGATGTCAGCAAAAAGGACGGTTCTAAAGAGATACTGCGACTCTTGAATACAAAGGGCTAAGAAGGAACATGGATGGGTTTTAGTCAGTAAAAGTCTGTCACTCCCTCCCGCTCCGCGTTCCATAATTATGTTAGGGATACGCCTATTCATCATCAGCCTATTAATGTTCCTACTGCTGAGACACAGGCCTCCTCTCTATAAGAGGGAATGGGCTATAATCCATCACGCGTGACCAGTGCGGGTTTGTAGATGTCACATGTCTTCGAATGTTTTAGTACTAGGACGTGCCGGTTTCCTCACGATGTTTTCCTTCACCATTTTGAGAGCAGTGGTGATGAAATAAATTACACACAGTAATACGCCTGCCAGGGTTCGAACCTACCAGTTACTTTTAGTAAGTTGGGGCCGCCATCACTGGGCCACCACTGGGCCACCACTGGGCCACCGCTGCTCACGCCTATTACCATGACATGTATTGGTAACAATGTCAAATAAATTCACGGAAAATATTTGTTTGGGAACAACTAAAAATTGATAAATAAAACACTTTTTTGCAAAAAATAAAACCGACTTCAAAAAACACGAACAAGTGAAAAATAATTTTAGCTTCAGAAGTCGGTGACAAAAAAGAGGAGGGAGGAGGAGCTCGTGGCTAAATAATAACAGCCGCTCGGGTCGATCGTTAGGTTAAGCCGTGCTTGCCTAGGTTGGTCTGTGGATGGGAGACCGCCCATTACATACCGAGTTTCCTCCGTGCCTCGGAAAAACACGTTAAGCCGTTGGTCCCGGCTGTCATTTGTAGATCTTTGACAGTCATTAGGTAGTCAGAGGCCCAAAAAGTCTGACAACCAGTCTGACTAAGGGGTATCGTATTACCCGGTACTAACTGGGTTGTGGAGGTCAGATAGGCAGTCGCTCCATGTAAAATACTGGTATTCAGCTGCATCCGGTTAGACTGGAAGCCGACCCCAACAAAGTTGGGAAAAGGCTAGGCAGATGAAGTCGGTGACAAAAAAACTAAATCAATCAAACGAAACTAAAGTTATTTTTCACTTTTTCGTGTTTTTTGAAGTCTGTTCCCGCAAGCGCCTAGAGAAACTTTCATAACTACAGTTGAGGATGCGTGGATTATTGCTCATCATTTTATTTTTTAACATTTGTCGACCGGCTACCTACATTATGTAATTATTCACTCATTAAACTTGCACGTACACATCAAGCAACGTATTATACATCATTCCCGAAATTATACCCGGATCAATCCCGCACCAAGGGCCAAGGATCCAGGACCAAGCCCGGATTGTGGAGATTTGAAGAATATTTATCCCAATCAGCGAATTGTTAAAAAGGGATTGAAGAGAATTGGTGGACATCAAAAATCATAGGTCGACGCCCGGTGTGGCCGGTGAATTCTGCTACGTCATTCAAAAGAAAATTGGAATTTACGTGGTCTGGATGCTTAATAGCTGAGAAAAGGCGTATTTATTATTAAATTTGTGTCCCCAACACTTAACAATTAGTGTAAGTTAGCCGTTAATAGCCAGGTTAGTACGAAATACCTCTTGTCATTTTTCTTTGTTCTGTGAGTGGTTACAAATTGTAATACAATTATCAACTGATCAGTAATTATTGTTAATTTTAGTTATTTACACATTGTCAAAGAGTAGTTCTTTGTAGTAACTGCATTATTTTACTTTACGGTGTAATAATTTTACAGTTATTGAGACAGTTACGTAATCACGTTAGTTAGCACAGATAGACAATAGCAATATTAAAAGTACAATAAAACCGTCAATACGTATAGTTCATTATAAATTCATAATTATTATTTACTAGCTGTTGCCCGCGGCTTCGCCCGCGTGCAGTTCGGTAACTGCCCCACTGAATAATACTAAAGGGATAAATAGTGCTCTACATGTTAATTTAGGTTATAAACTATCTACCTATGTGCCAAATTTCATAATCATCACAATTTATTATTATCATCACAATCACCATCACTATCACAACCACAATCATTATCACAATCACCATCACTATAACAACCACCATCATTATCACAATCATTATCACAATCACCATCACTATCACAGTCACCATCATTATCACAATCACCATCATAATCACCATCACTATCACAACCACCATCATTATCACAATCAGTATCACAATCATCATCGCAATCACCATCACAATCATCATCACAATCACAATCACCATTACCATCACAATAACCATTAAAATCACTATCACAATCACCATCACAATCACCATCACAATCACCATCACCATCACAATCACCATCACAATCACCATCAAAATCACCATCACAATCTCGATCACAATCACTATCACTATCACAATCACAATCACTATCACCATCACAATCACCATCACAATCATTATCATCGTAATCACAATCATTATCATTGTAATCACAATCATTATCATCGTTATTACATCACAATCTCCATCACTATCACAATCACAATCACCATCACTATCACTATCACCATCACAATCACCATCACAATCATCATCACAATCACAATCACTATCATCATTTTAACAATCATTATCATCGTAATCACAACCAGTATCATCGTAATCACAATCATCATCATCAGAATCTCCATCCTCGTCATCATAATCATTATCATCGTAATCTCAATCATTATCATCTTAATCATAATCATCATGATCACAATCGTCATCATTATCACAACCACAATCATTATCACAATCACCATTACTATCACTATTACAATCGCCATCACTATTACAATCACCATTACTATCACTGTCACAATCACGATCACCATGGCTATCACCATCACAATCACCGTCACTATCACAATCACCATCACTATCACAATCACAATCACAATCAAATCACTCACAATCACCATCATCGTTATCTCAATCATTATCATCGTAATCACAATCATTATCAACTTAATCATAATCATCATCATCACAATCAACATAATCATTATAACAATCATCATCATCGTTATCACAATCATCACAATAAATCAACAATAACCCTGTATAGAAGTTGAATCCGCTATCTTCTGGATCTCAAAACAAATGCCATTTTCGACAACAGCACCACTGATAATCTCGGTTTCGACACCCATATTGATTTTTAGACATTTCAACCCCATCGCACCCCAACAGGGAATGATGGTAATTCAGGTCCGCCACATTACGTTGTTTTTGTAATACACGCGACCCAATTCACCATACAAACAATACCCATGTTGAATTTCAGGCTTTGTTGCCCCATTTCCCCCTTTAGGGGTTGAATTCTAAAAAAAACCTGAAACACAAATGTTAACTCATTTATCGATAGGAGTACTCCTGTTAACCACTACCCTGGAGCTGCCACATTTTGACGGTCACTTGGACCATTGGTTAAGCTTCAGGAACCTGTTTGACAGTTTGGTTGATTCGCGCTCTGACCTCCGACCGGCCCAGAAGTTGGCTTATTTGTTGTCAGCCCCCCCGCCACTCAGGCGCCAAGTGGGATATGCCCCTCCAGCGATGGCGCACGGCTCGGGACATCGCGCGGATGAGGAGTTTGACTACTGTCCTCATCGAGATAGACCCCAGCCTGGATGCGGCGATCGGTCGCCGCCCAGGCATTGCTAGGAAATTGGCGCCTGTCCCGCTAACGTACCTCCCCAGATCGACACGGTTTTGTTGCCAACGGCATCGGTCAGGGTCTGGGGACCCACGGGGGACTCTGTTGTGGTCCGTGCCATTTTGGACACGGGAGCCCAGGGTTGCCTTTTGTCGTCTTGGTTAGCGGGTCGGGTGAGCCTGGATGTCCGTGCCTTTTCAGGCACGATTAATGGAATAGGCGAAACACCTATCCCGACTGTTGAGGGACAAACCTTATTTGGGCTCACTCCTGTGAGTTGTTTGGACCCTAAGTTTTTTCCTTCGGCTATTGTTCTGACGAGTATTTTGGGCTGTCATCCCCAACGTCAGCTGTCGCCTGATATTGTCCGGTTGACGTCAGGCCTGGATTTGGCTGACCGCCGGTTTGATTCCCCTAATACAACTCATTTGATATTGGGTTCCGATGTACTAGGGAGAATATTGTTGGGTAATATGAAAGTCTTGCAGCCGAACGGTTTGGTGGCTGTCTCGACCATCTTTGGCTTTGCGGTGATGGGCCCAGTGTTGAAGGCTGCCCCTCCACCTGAGCCTGATTTTGCGTTGGCGTGTGGCTCCGCTCTCTGTGACGTTGTTCAGAGGTTTTGGGAGGTTGAGGAGCCACCGCAAGTGGCCCGCTTGAACCCGGAACATGAGGAGTGCGAGTTGTTCTATCAGAACAACACAGGTCGACTCCGTTCCGGTCGGCTCGTAACACGGTTGCCCTTTGTTGCAGTTCGACCACCTCTCGGCGAGTCCAGACCTATGGCCGAGAAGAGATTGTTGGCGATGGAGCGCCGTATGGCCAGGGATCCGGTGCTGCGGCAGAAATATTTAGATTTCATGCGTGAGTACGCAGACTTGGGACACATGTCGGTGTCAAATTTGGATTGGCGCTCAGTTGAGCATTACTTTCTGCCGCATCACGCGGTCCTCAAGGCATCCACCGGTAAGCTGCGCACAGTGTTTGATGGGTCTGCGCGGACTTCCTCTGGTGTCTCTTTGAATGATTGCTTTCACTCCGGCCCCAAATTGTTGAGGGACCTTTGTGATGTCATCACGTCTTTTCGTCGTCATCAAGTAGTCTTGTTTTTTTTTATTTTTTTTTAAGGGACTAGCCCGCCACACTGTTCCCAACCACTGTAACTCCTGAAAGCCAGAATCAACAGTGGCGACCACCAGAAAAGCGCCGAGACAATGAAGCTCGACGAAGTCCCAGAGAATGAATTTAACTGTCTTGGATCCCGCAACGAAATTAATCAGAAAAGTATAGCGGAGGAGTAGGAAAATCTGTAATTTCCACTTCCCTCCATATCAGCAGGAGACACAAAGAAACAAGGCCAATAGGCACAAAGGGATGCTCACAACTGGGATAGGCCCAGTTGCCTAGCACCACGGATAAAATATTAACATTAATGGGTCCTAAGTTGTGAGCAGTTATATTTGATTCCAATAATAGGTATGGCAAAAACGCTTGAACGCACGGAAATTTGTTCTAGTTTCTACAAGGTCTGTGTAGTAAATAACTCCGGATGTAACCTGTACACTATCCAACATAATATTGCGTTCATTCTGCCAAAGACTGCACTCCCATAAAATATGATGTGCTGATTGTTCATATTCGCAGTCAGATGTGAAACATTGACAAAGAGGCGAGTCAACAAGCTTAAAGGAAAATAATTTACTCTTAAAGTTACCATGACCGGTGAGAAATTGAGCAACACAGTGATCAACCTCCAGCCATGTCCTGGCCAGCCGTTCACGAACGGATGGAAAGATCTGGTGGAGGTATCGGCCCTTGATGGAATTATCCCACCTACATTGCCATTCAGACAAAAGTTCCTCCCAGACGTCGGTCTGTGGTTTGAATAATCTAGAAATCTTATCACGGTCACGTAGGGTTAAAAAGTCTGCGTCCGTGGTCTCACGCGCGTTATAGTACATTGCAGCCCGTCGCTGCACTTCAAGATCGACTGAAGTACACCTGCAAGTACCGGTAAGGCTTCAGTACTAACCGTCCTATACGCTTTGCATAAGAATATCAAAGCCAAACGCTGGCTTTGAAGCAATTTACGTCGTACCGCTCCTATGGTGGCCCTATCGGCCCAAACAGGTGCCCCGTAGCACATACACCCCAAATAGGTAGCCCCATAAATGGTCTTTAAAGTTAGAAATGACAGACTCCACGTAGATTTGGATATTCTAGTTAAGGCATAAAAGTTCTTTTTAGCTTTTTCACTGACAGTTTTTATATGATCTATGAATGAAAAATTCTTCTCTAAGACCAAACCAAGGTAGCACACGAACTGCTTTCTTTTCACGGGAACGTTATTAAATTTAATACTAGGCCACGATTTAAGATTACCTTTTAAAATTAGTTGATAAGTTTTTTGCGGTGCAAAGGTCAGACGGTTTCGATCGCCCCACTGAGATATTAATCGTAGGCAAGTGTCAGCTAAATTCTCGAGTCCAGCCCGAGTACTCGACTGAATGAGCAGCAGGCCGTCGTCCGCGTAACCGGTTAATGAACAGCCGGGTGGGAGAGGAATCGCGAGAAAACCATCGAAACCTAAATTCCACAGATACGGAGCGATTACCGAGCCCTGAGGACATCCCATGGTAAGGGACTTTGACATAGAATGATGTCCAAGTTTGAGTTTCGCGGAACCATTTAAAAAATATGAATAAACAAGATTATATATGTTTTTATAGCAGCCGCGATTCTTCATTTTAAGTAGTAGCATCGGCCACCATGCGTTATCAAAAGCCCCGGAAATATCTAAAAAGATTCCAACCACGTACTTGTGTTCCGAGTTATTAACAATTTTTCTAACAGAAAGTGCCGCGTCTACGGTAGATTTTCCCACGGTGAAACCGAATTGGTTGTTATGAAACTTTGGCCCGTCTGGCAGCAAACGTGGAACGATAAGGCGCTCCAGGAGTTTTCCCAAAGATGGCAGTAGGGTTAAGGGCCTGTACGACTTAGGGTCGTCTGGTGGCTTATCACCACTTTTTGGAATTATTCGTATAAAGCCACGTCGCCATACACGAGGAAAAACGCCGTCCGCAATACATCGGTTGAAAACAGATAAAATGGCGTCACCCGCTGTTTTACAAGCTTCTATTATCATCCGATTAGATATTTTATCTTCACCTGATGATTTGTTAAGAGGCAGTTTCCTGACAAGATTAATGAATTCGTCAATGGATGGAAGGTCTGACGTTGGTGATTCAGGTGGCACAGATGCCCACGCTCTGATCTGCTGATGGTAGTCATTGTCATTTACTGGCGAATCATCAGGTATCAGACTATTTAATAGAACTTCGGTTGTTTCCTCAATACCGGTCGTGTGTCTATTATTTACTTTAATGTTCTGGACAAACGCCAGGTCGACTGATCGATTAGCTTTGAACTCGTGATACAAAGGAGACCACGGACCTTCTTTATCTAGTTTTTCTATTATTTTTCGCAGTAAATTACCCTTAGACTTTTCCACTGATGCTCGGTAGCGGGACTTGGCAACTCTAAATGCATTTAAAGCAAAGTTAAGTGGGTCTCCGGTGACCTTTTGTTTTCTAAGCTTGTTTAAATGTCTGCGCGCTCGGCAATAGCTTTTACGCTGCTCAATTAAGTAGTCACACCACCAATCACATCTATGGATGTTGGTCATAGATGCGCGACCAATGGCGATGTCAGCACAGTAAGTGAAGGTGTCTGACATAATTTCAGCACTTTCTTCAGCTGACAGCCCATCACGAGTGAAGTCTTGGCGTGACACGCAAAAAGCAAGCCAAAGAATTCCCAATTCGCGCCTTTACTTTTATATCTAAAATTACCAGTGATATGAGATGGACCTTGAGTAGACCTCGGAACAAATTCGTACACGATCAGGCGATGATCACTACAAGACGCATCTGGTAGGACACGCCACCTATCCAATCGTACGTCTGCACTAGAAAGTGTGACGTCAATACAAGATTCGCCCATTGGGCTGCAAAAAGTAGGTGGTGCATCAGGGGTATTATGAATTGATAGGTTCATTTCTGCTATAAAATCTTCAACAGCACAACGTCGGTCGAAATCCGTTGACCTAACCTTGCCATACCACAGAGACGATGACGCGTTAACATCAGCGCCAACGATAACTTTACTGCCCGCGAGTGACTGTAAGACGTGACGGAGGTTATGTATATGAGGTGCAACAGGGTCTGAGTATTGAAAGTAACAGCTCACAACGTAAACTTTAAAAGAAGCTGATGAGACTTCCGCAACGGCACAGTGGGGCGTCATGAGGTTACGCAAAGACGTTACTGTAAAGTTAGAAGAACGCGCCACGTAAATTCCGGCTCGTGCTTTGCTGTCCAGCTGAACTACTTTGTGACGTAAGTGAGCGTTCTGGTATTGTTCTTGAACAAGTACTATGTCTAAGTTATAATCGATAATTAATTTGTCTAATTCAGAGGTCGCCACCCTATCGTTGTGGAAATTTAATTGTCCTATAGTTAAACTATCCATTATTTTAGTAGTTGGTATTGAGGATTAACTGTTCGAGCTTAAGTTTGTAAGTGGTACACTCTGGGGACCCGCAACGATGGTCAAACGGTTTTTTAAAACGTTTACACGCCACGCAAGTCGGTATGTAATTTAAATTATCCTTGTGCGGGCAGTTATTTGTTTCATGTGCTTCCGAGCGGGTCCACCCTTTATAGCAGAACTTTTTATGTCATAATATTACTTTGCATAACAGCGGATAGCATAAACTTCATTTAGCAGAAAATCGTTTGGCAGGCACTCATTTATCATACATTCAAAACTCATAATTTTGTAAGTCGGAATCATCTTTAGGCATACATTTCATATGCATAAAAATTAAAAGTAGAACCATCTAAGCGCAGAAAGTTCACAGCCAGAATCATCTTTTGGCATAAATTTTATATCGATAGTCACTAAAAGCAGAACTATCATATCTCAGAAAGTTTACAGTTAGAATAATCTTTTGGCATACATTTCTTATGCATAACAATGGAAATACTCATCTATCACATCCACATCACAGAAAATTCATTAAAACAGTTGATTTTGAACATGTAGTTTTTATTTTCCTGTAAGCAGGAGGCAAACATGCAAACAAGCATACATCTTGCATGCAGAAAGCATGCAGTATGCAAACATGCAAACCAGCATACAATATGCAAACATGCAAACCAGCATACAATATGCAAACCAGCATACACCATCCATGCAGCAAGCATGCAGCATGCAAGCAAGCATGCAGCATGCAAGCAAGCATGCAGCAGGCATGGTTTCTGTCACGGCTCCGGCGCTGTGGGGCTCCGGCGGTCCCACGCGAGCTTATCGTCGCAGATGTGTTTAACGCTCACCACCGCAGCTTCGGCTTGCTGGCCGGCGAAGCCGGCCAGCCTCAGCAGCGGCGGCGAGTGTTACAACAACCTGCTCCTCAACTCGCGGGCCACCTCACCCCTCCGCGCCTACGCGATTTTAAATTACACTCTAGGGGTAGGGCAGACAAGACTACGTAAAGTCGGTTTTGGAGCGATTCGTTTCTGTCACTAAGTTCTGTAGCCCATCATATTGACTTTTTAGACAATATTTGGTTAAAAATGCAATTTTATAGAAATGGCAATAATGCCAAATAAAATTATTCCAAATGAAATTCTGCCATCTTCGTAATATGCCAAGTGAAATGGTGCGAAATTTGAACATTGCCAAAGGTAATTATGCCAAATAAAATTCTGCCATGTTATAAGTATGCCACTGTAAATTCGGAAATACAAACATTCGGCCAAGCAATAACTATATTAAATCATTTTTATGCCCTACAAATATTCGTTTAAAGAAGATTATGCCAAGTGTGTTATGCCAAATAAATTTCGGAGCATCAAGATTCTGCCAGATAGAAGGAACCCGCTTCCGAGCAGTTAGCACAGGTAGGTGATTTATTAACGCAGTGTTTCTTAACGTGACCGAACTGCTGGCAATGTAAACAACGAACTACTTCGACATCATCGATGAAACGGCAAGTCGCCCAATCAATAAATAATTTATCTTTGGTGGACACTAAATGTTTTCGAACTATGGACTCGATTTCAACGCCTATCCACTTGCGACCGTTATCTAAGGAACGCCTACGAATAATTTTAGTTGACTTAATAAAATCATCCTCATTTATTGGCAGCTCGTCTTTAATGTTTTGACGGTATAACGCGTGCAGAAAAGCATTGTCTTCCATTGAGGATGGGACGTCCTTAACTAATATACGAGGCCTTCGGCCTTTCGGTTTTTCAAGTCTTAAGCCGGCGGACCTAATAGCATCGACCGATTGCAATTTTTTTATTTGGTTGTCATTAGCGACACGTAATACAACGCCAGATTTCGCGGTTTTCTTAACGCCTACAATTTGAAATCCGTCGTCACTAGGCTTAATCGCTTTCATAAGCGCTTGTTTAGTCGCGGACGATGACGAGTAATCGGCTAACCGGTCAGCTGTAGGGTACGCGACGACGCACGGAAGGGGAACGCGGGACTCCACGGCTGGCGCAACTTTAGGTAGACGAAGTTTCAAAGAATCCGCATACGAAGATTTGTTACAATCACTAGTATTGACATTATTAGTATTACGATTTAATTTCATTATATCCAATTCGCGTTTCGTATTGGCTAATTTAGTTTCATTGGAGGATGATTTTATGGCTAACAAAGAAACGATGGCCGTTACGCGCTGAGTCATGTCCATGATAGCGGATTTATTTGCGACATTAATGCGGGACCCTTGATCATTAACAAGGTCGTTAATTTTAGAAAGAAATGCAGACGCCTGTGAGACTAAATCGCAGTAATTGTCATTGCTCGCAGTACTGACGTTTAATATTGGCGAAGGTTTCTCAATTGAGTCGGATGTGTGAAGCCGTTTTGACCTTTCCTCGGGCGATATGTACGAAGGTGACATTTCGCGAAACAAACGTTTTGTTGAACTAGCGGAGGTCGTCGGCGACCCGGGTGTATGGAATGCATCTCTGCCACGGTCAGGCGGGTCATCATTAATGGATAACATATTATAAATTATGAAATTCAAACAAACTATTAGAACGTAAGAAAGGTAACAGAATTAACGGACGATAAAATTATTTCGAGGTACCCACACACCAAAAAAAAGTAAATGTACTCACCGAAAGTAAACGAAATTAACTAAAATACCAGTAAAACCGACGTAAAAACACTAAAAAACTTACGATACCAGCACTTAGCACAATAGTACACAACTAGGAACAACTCACGAGCCGGGAATCGATCACGGAACACGAAAATCGTAATTAAAATCGACAGCGAAATAGATCGCATCCAAACCGATCGAGTGCGCGGAGGGAAGTGAGAGAGAGAGTCAAGTAGTCTTTGTGGCTGACATCAAAATGATGTTCCGGCAAACGGTTATTCACCGGGATGACAGACGTTTTCAGTTGATCCTGTGGCGAGAGAATCCCCGGGACCCCATGGTTGTTTATGAGCTCAACACGAATACGTACGGCCTTCGATCGAGCCCTTTTGTTGCTATTCGTTCGCTTTGGGAGCTCGCGGACCGAGAACGCTTGAAGTTCCCTCGGGCGTCCGTTATCTTGAAAACGGACTTGTATGTTGATGACGTCTGCACTGGGGCTTCCACGGTTGAGGAAGCTATCCTGTTGCGTGACGAGTTGGTTCAAATTTTGGATTCCGCTGGCTATGAGTTGCGTAAGTGGGTGTCCAACTCGCCAGCACTGTTGGAAGATGTGGAAGAGGATCATAAGCAGGATCCTCATTTGTTTAAAAATGCTGACAACCCTGCTATGTTGGCCGTTCTCGGCGTTCAGTACCGACCAGTCCAAGACACCTTTACGTATGATGTCGATTTGGAGTCACCACACACTTGGACTAAACGACTGGTATTGTCTACTGTCGCGAGAACCTTTGACCCGAATGGTTGGATATGCCCGGTATTGTTTTGGGCGAAATGTTTTCTCCAGCGCCTTTGGACCGCGGAACTTGGTTGGGATGAGCCACTTCAGGAAACCCTTTTGGAAGATTGGCTCCAATTTGTATCCGCACTTCCTGCGGTCAACGAGGTCGCGTTACCACGCGCTATCCTCCCCCCTGGGAACTATACTGCTACCCTTCATGGGTTTTGTGACGCATCTTCGCACGGTTATGCAGCTGTTGTTTATCTGCGCACCGTCAGCGCGACAGGCCAGGTGAAGTTGTCACTGATCATGGCCAAGAGCAAGGTGTCCGGAGGGGGGCCTCCGGACGGCATTGACCGTCCCTAAGCTAGAGTTGTCAGGGGCGGCGCTTCTTGTGCGTCTCTTGAATCACGTTGCTCAAACTTTAGGTGGATCTGTGAACATTCGGAGTTCTTACGCCTGGACGGACAGTCAAATTGTTTTGTGTTGGTTGAAGACGTCCGTCCACTCCTTGGAGGTCTTTGTTGCGAACCGAGTGTCACAGATACAAAATTCCGAAACGCCTTTGATTTGGAGGCACGTGCCTGGAGACTTGAACCCCGGCGACGTAGCCTCACGTGGGTGCATGGCCCCCCGCCTGATTGTGCACCCCCTTTGGTGGGGACCGGATTGGCTGACTCGCCCCGAGGATGATTGGCCTCGAACGCCAGTTTTGATGTCGGATCCTTTGCCCGGGCTTAAGGTGCTCGCTGTTGGGACGAAGGACCCTCCGTTTGATCCTGATATTTTGTTGAATCGATACAGCTCCCTCGACAAATTGTTGAACGTTACCTCGTAGATCAGGCGTTTTGGTCACAATGCTAGGAATCCAGGGGACAAGCGCCTGTCACCGGTTCTCTCTCCTCAAGAGCGACAGGAGTCACTCCTCCTGTGGGTTCGCTCTGTGCAGGCCGTACACTTTGAGAAGGAGATCGAGACCTTGAAGTCCGGTAGAGTTAAGTTGTCGGGAGCCGTTAGTAAGTTAAACCCCTTTTTGGATGAAACGGGTCTTTTGCGTGTTGGAGGACGGTTGAGGCACTCTAGCCTTCCTTATGGGGTCCGTCACCCCATTTTGTTGCCCAAGGCGGGCCATTTGATTAAATTGTTGGTGACTGATCGTCACATTAAGAACTCGCACGCCGGTTGCAATGCGCTGTTGGCCATTCTGCAGCGAGAGTTTTGGATTTTGTCGGCTCGTCGTACCATTCGTAGCATCGTCTTCCGTTGCATACCGTGCTATCGGACTAAGGCCCCAACGATGCAGCCCCAGATGGGAGACTTGCCTGCTGATCGTGTCAATGAGGCGAGGCCCTTTGCAGGCGTAGGAACGGACTTTGCTGGTCCCTTTTCGATAAAGACGTCTACCCTTCGCAATAGTAAAATTGTCAAGGCTTATTTGTGCGTATTTGTCTGCCTGTCAACTAAGGCAGTGCACTTGGAGCTGGTATCCTCCCTCTCGACGGAGGCCTTTGTGGCAACTTTGGATAGATTTACGTCTCGCCGTGGGTTACCTTCTCTGATCAGGTCTGATTGCGGTACCAACTACAAGGGTACAAGTAACTATTTGAAAGAAGTGTATGACTTTCTTAATGAGAGCCAGGTTGAC
Source organism: Xestia xanthographa (assembly GCA_905147715.2). NCBI lineage: Eukaryota > Metazoa > Arthropoda > Insecta > Lepidoptera > Noctuidae > Xestia > Xestia xanthographa. The sequence continues at coordinate 3,724,938 of LR990660.1, read as the reverse complement.
ATTGGTAACAAATTGGCCCGTCGAGGGGTCACTTGGTTGTTTGACCCGCCAGCCTGCCCCCATTGGGGGGGGGTATTTTTGAGGCCGCGGTGAAAGCAGCAAAGGGACTCTGGCGGAGATTGTTGGGAGACACCGTTCTCACCTTTGAGGAATTAGCTACGGTATTTTGTCGCATTGAAGCGGTACTAAATTCGCGTCCATTGTGCCCGCTCTCTTCGGACCCTAACGATTTGGAGGCTCTAACCCCCGGGCCATTTCTTGATTGGACAGCCACTTGTCGCTCTGCTTGAGTACCCTTTTGTTGATGTGAGCCAAAATCGGCTATCGCGGTTTCAGTTGGTGCAACAGCTCACTCAGAGCTTTTGGAAGCGTTGGAGCTTAGAGTATCTGCACATCCTCCAGCAGCGCGTCAAGTGGACTGATAAAACTCATCCGCCCAAGATAGGAGACCTCGTCCTTATTAAGGATGCCAACCTTAAGCCTCTGCATTGGCGCCTTAAGGATGCCAACCTTAAGCCTCTGTATTGGCGCCGGGGGCGCATTCTCAATTTGGTGGCTGGCACCGACGGGGTACCTCGTTTTGCTGAGGTTTTAGTGGATGGATCGGTTATGAAGAGAGCGGTCGCAACCTTGTCAAGACTGCCAATTGATTAGCGGACGGGACGGCCCGTCCGGGGGGGGGGGTAGATGTTTCATCCACCAAGTTTCTGAACGCACCTTTTTGACGTTTGACAGATGACGTTTCAGTTGTCAGTGAGATGACGTGGGTTGTCTGTGCCTTTTTGATTGGGAAGAAACTTGCTTCCATTGTCTTCGTTTTTTTGATGCACGCTGTTTTCGTGTAATTATTGATTGAAACTTTGAGTTAATGTTAATCCGATACAATCTTGATCGGTGTTTGATATTTTGTTGATAATTGAGTGAAAATTGAGAGATCTCGCCACCTTGGGTCGTGACTGCGAGTAATTTGTTGGTTATGTAGCCGGCCTCCGTGTCATTTGGACGCCGGTAACTTCCTAAATTCAGTGCTGGACTATTGTACATCCCCGATTGGGTTAGCAAACCGGGATAAAATTCAGTTGGACATTGATGAAAAGTGCCACGTGTGTGATCTGAAGGTTTGACCAGGGAGTCGACGGTACGCGCTGTGGGGCGTCCTTTGGTTACCGTCGAATCTACATAACATCACATACACAACACAAAACACATTTACACTTACACCCCACCCAGATACGACGTGACCAGGGACTACGTCACATCACCAGTACCAACGTGATGGTAAGTGTATCTAACAGTTGTTTTCCCTTTGTCGATTGGACAAATATTATTTTGATTAGGGCTCCGCGTAATCGCGGACATCGTGAGTCTGTTTGTGCCGTCTCACACATAATTTAATATTGTCCCATGAATTTATATCCGAAGGTATGGAACAGCGTGCACAAGTTGACGTTATTTATACTGATTATAGTAAATGCTTTGACCGTATTGACCATAGAATGCTCTTAGAGAAGCTATTAAAAGCCGGAATACACGGAGATTTGTATCGTTGGTTCTCCTCTTATATTGAAAACAGAACGCAGGCTGTGGTACTTCAGGGGTACACGTCTGGATGGAGTTTTGTCCCCTCTGGAGTTCCCCAGGGTTCGATTTTAGGATCCCTTTTATTTACTTTATTTATTGCTGACGTGAAACACTGTTTTGAAAAATCTTATATTTTACTTTATGCTGACGATATGAAGGTTCATAAAATTATCCGAAACATATCTGATACACACCTGTTACAAAATGATTTAAATAGATTTGAAGAATACAGTACACGTAACAGGTTGGAACTGAATGTTTCAAAATGCTTCCACTTGACTTTTACTCGTCAGAAGTCTATAATCGATTCCACGTATAAGCTTTACAGTCAATATCAATATAGGCAAAGTCAATAGTATGAGGGATCTTGGTATTATACAAGACAGGAAGTTACTCTTCGATCAGCATATTGATAGTATAGTAAATAGGGCGTCAAAAGCACTTGGGTTTATAATTAGAACCTCAGCATGTTTCCGATCGCTAAAACCGATCAAAATATTGTATTGTTCGTTCGTACGCAGCCACCTTGAGTATGCATCACAAGGCTGGAACCCTCAATACGGGATCTACAAGTCTCGTATTGAGGGCATCCATAGAAAATTTCTTAAGTACCTTGATTACAGGGCAAAGCAAGTGTCTGTTGATTACACTCACCGATGCAGGAGGTACCATTTTCTACCACTTGACCGTAGACGTCATATTAGTGATGTATGCTACTTGTTTAATTTCGCAAATGGTTCAATCGACTGTCCTGAACTTGTTTCAAAATTAACGTTACGCACTAATCAGATAGGACTGCGATAACGACCACTCTTACATGTACCTTTTGCGAACACTAATTATAGGCGTAATGCATACTTTCCGAGAGCCAGTCGCAGTTTTAACGAAGTTTCTTGTAAACCCGGTATTGACCTATTCTGCACCAATGCAAGCACAGTTAGAAAATTATTGGCAAAGCCATTTTTTGTACAGAAGACACCTTCTTGCTCTTGAACCGTTTATTTTACAAGTTAGCTTAAATTATAAACAATTAAATAAAATTAACTAACTTTTGAAATTAATATTCAATAATTTGATCGTAGTTTGTTTGTTTAATTTGTTACATTATTTTGTACTAGGGAACTAATATATATATTTTTTTGTATCTATCTATGGAAGCTTGTAATTAGCAATTTAGATATATATTTTTGTTACTATAATGTTATTAGTCTGTAAGCTTTCCTAAAATAAAATAAATAAATAAAAATAAATAGAAGAACGGGCAAGAAACTCCATGGACACTCTTTTAAAATCAAAATATTGTTACAAAATCTTGGTTACATCATTAATTTTGAGATTATACATATATGTGAGAACGATGTAGAAAGACGTGCACACTAAGAGCACCCAGAGTAAAAGATTAGATCAAAAATTTATGAATAAAGTAATTAAAATGAAATGAATGTCTGATTGCAGAGCTTGGCAATCGCGCTCAGATGTTATTTCATAATATAGCTTTAAGTCATCAGCATATAAGAGGGCTCTAGCATTCGCAACTACATCTGGAAGGTCATTGATTACCAAAATGAAAAGGAGAGGGCTGACTACCGAACCTTGACTCACACCCGAGCGAGTGTGGTATGGGAGTGACTGAGTTTTGACAGCAAGATGTCATTGTTGATTCTGTCGAACGCTTTTTGAAAATGAAAGTAAAGAACGTCTACCTGGCGTCTGCGGTCAAGACTAGTAGAAATATAATTAACTAGTGTAAGTAAGTTAGTATTGACGGATTTTTTTTCGCGAAAGCCATGCTGCTCATTGCACAGGTACTGTTTTACTTGCTTATAAATTCCTTGGTGTAGGACATTCTCGAAAAATTTCTTACCATGAGCGGCTTACACAGAGGGGCAAGGCAGCATAGTGCTAATACTGTGACCGGCCCTACAGCAGCTTTCAGAGCAAGCACCAGAGTTACGAAAATTAATTGTATATACCAGAATGTTCGTGAAATTAAATCAAAGCTCCGGATGTGGCGCAACAATCTGCACATAACCGAACAAGATTTAATAGCGGCCACAGAGACTTTCTTGGATACCTCGGTTGAAGATACAGAACTCGTCAATAGTGAGTGGAATGTGTTAAGGCGTGATAGAGGTACACCTTGTGGAGGCGTGCTGCTTATGGCACGCACCCCCATAGTCCTGCGCCGTCGACGCGAACTTGAGACAGACTGTGGTGAGGATCTTTGGTCGAGTTTCACGTAGCATGGTTCCTCTGTTTACGTGTGCGTTGTGTATATAAAACCAAGTGCCACTGACAGTGATTATATGAGCTGGTTTACAAAAGAGTAAAGTTTTATAAATGTCTTAAATGGAACAGTTATCACTTTGGGTGACATAAACTTAAACAGTGCTTCCTTAACCTCTCGGTACCCGCGCGAAATAACGGTATATCTCCCTGTCGCACCATGCCGCAACACTTAGTTACGTCATCGCATGCGTCATCGGACACCGATAACGAAAACACTTATCGTTCGAGTTCCAAGAGCCCTTATCTCGAACCGTAAACATTGTCGTCTTTGTTATGAATCAGACTGCGTTTTATAATATAAACAACACTTGTGAAACCACTTCAGTATTATAAACAAAGGATATGAGATAGATGACATATGAGAATTTGCCTCGTTATGACCTGTGGCCGTATTTTATTTAATTTTGGTAAAACTACTGATTCAATTTACACGAAACTTTAGAACCAATGTAACAAATACACAAGTAACCTAATACATAATTCATATAAGAGTCTTACTGATACATTCTAATCAGATTTCAACTAGATTGTAACTAAAAATTCTTATACGGCGAACTGTCATTTTATTGTCATTGACCTCGATTTGAAAACACTTGAAATCTATATAAATATGAATATGTATGCTTATTCTTATATTAAATAATGAATTATGATTATTACTTACCTTGTTTTTGCTGTTTCCAAGACCATATTTCATTTTAGAACAGTCAAATTCACATTTTCAATTGTTTACTCCACATTGACAAAAAAAACGGTCGACGAAAATTTTGTTGGCTCACAAAATAATTTTGGTTCATTGTTCTACCTAAGTATCTTGCTACAAAGTAGCATTATACATTAATAAGGTAATAAACATTCACTTCACAACGTTTTCAAGCACATAACTAAACAAAAACATAATAAATCACTCGCGTGGCACTAAATGTTTACCTAAACTGACGTTTCAACGACTAACGCGCTTCTATATTTTTTTTTTTAAAGTTGCCCGTTATAAGTTACTAGTGTTTGGCATCGTTCGAATCGACTACTGTCAGGCACCAGAGGTAAAAATTGCCTAACGATTTCGAACCATAGGTTAAGTAAAAATAAGGTTTGAAGTTGTTCGTACGAGGTGGCATGAATTCATGCCAGCGGGGCTCAACGGTATGTTCGTTATCTGGAACGAATCACGGCACTCCGGTACCGAGAGGTATGCTCGCAATTATTATTATTATTTTCTAACATTTTCTAATATGTGTGAATGAAATATTGTTGAGAACATGCATGGGGGAATGTTAGATGTTGTTTTAGTTCAGGAAAGCGCAAACCTGTATGACGTTTCAGTAACAGCAATTGAAGGTTTAGTGCTCCCTGATGCGTACCATCCGCCGTTGGACATCCAGGTACAGTTACAGTCATCTGATGAAAGTGAAAAACTTGAACCCAGTAATTTCGACCGTAGTAGGGATTGGAATTTCAAAAAATGTTATCGCAATCTGCTTTACGAACTTCTTTCCGAGGTATCTTGGGATGCAGTCACATCATTCAATGACGTTTGCACTAGCACTCAAGTTTTCTATGATATTGTTTACAGCTTATTTGACGCGTGTATCCCTAAAAAACGCCGAAACCGAAAAATAACTAGAAGATATCCTACCTGGTTTACTTCGGATATCATTCGGGACATCCAGAAAAAAGTGAAATTACATTCCGCCTGGAAAAAAAGTAACTGTGATTTAATATATAAGCAATTCTCTGACTATAGATCTAACCTAAAGTCTCATATATCGACTGCTTATGATACTTACATTAAGCGCATCGAAGGGAACATTAAGAAAAATCCCAAAGAATTCTGGCAGCATATTTCTAATCTAAGATCAAAAGGCAGATTTGAGCCTAACGTAACCCACAAAGGTAAAATTCACAGTGGTGTAGCAGCTGCTGAAGCGTTCGCAGAATATTTCGCGAGCGTCTTCCAAGCTGAAGTACCGAAGTTAGACCTCGAGAATATAGCCAATCCAAGCAACTCCAATATTAGCAATTACATTAATATACTAAACTTCACCGAAAGTGATATAAGCACCGGAATAAATAAAATAAAACTCAACAGTTCTATTGGTCCTGATAATATTCCTCCATGGTTCTTAAAAGAGGGAAATTAATTTCTTATTCGGCCCCTAAACCACATTTTTAATTTGGCACTAAAATCTGGAGTTTATCCGCCACAATGGAAAATATCACGTGTGACTCCCATACCAAAATCCGCAAATAAATCATCAGTCGATGAATTTCGTCCAATAGCGATACTTTCTTCTCCCGCGAAATTTTTCGAGAATGTCCTACACCAAGGAATTGACTTAAAGCTATATTATGAAATAACATCTGAGCGCGATTGCCAAGCTCTGCAATCAGACATTCATTTCATTTTAATTACTTTATTCATAAATTTTTGATCTAATCTTTTACTCTGGGTGCTCTTAGTGTGCACGTCTTTCTACATCGTTCTCACATATATGTATAATCTCAAAATTAATGATGTAACCAAGATTTTGTAACAATATTTTGATTTTAAAAGAGTGTCCATGGAGTTTCTTGCCCGTTCTTCTATTTATTTTTATTTATTTATTTTATTTTAGGAAAGCTTACAGACTAATAACATTATAGTAACAAAAATATATATCTAAATTGCTAATTACAAGCTTCCATAGATAGATACAAAAAAATATATATATTAGTTCCCTAGTACAAAATAATGTAACAAATTAAACAAACAAACTACGATCAAATTATTGAATATTAATTTCAAAAGTTAGTTAATTTTATTTAATTGTTTATAATTTAAGCTAACTTGTAAAATAAACGGTTCAAGAGCAAGAAGGTGTCTTCTGTACAAAAAATGGCTTTGCCAATAATTTTCTAACTGTGCTTGCATTGGTGCAGAATAGGTCAATACCGGGTTTACAAGAAACTTCGTTAAAACTGCGACTGGCTCTCGGAAAGTATGCATTACGCCTATAATTAGTGTTCGCAAAAGGTACATGTAAGAGTGGTCGTTATCGCAGTCCTATCTGATTAGTGCGTAACGTTAATTTTGAAACAAGTTCAGGACAGTCGATTGAACCATTTGCGAAATTAAACAAGTAGCATACATCACTAATATGACGTCTACGGTCAAGTGGTAGAAAATGGTACCTCCTGCATCGGTGAGTGTAATCAACAGACACTTGCTTTGCCCTGTAATCAAGGTACTTAAGAAATTTTCTATGGATGCCCTCAATACGAGACTTGTAGATCCCGTATTGAGGGTTCCAGCCTTGTGATGCATACTCAAGGTGGCTGCGTACGAACGAACAATACAATATTTTGATCGGTTTTAGCGATCGGAAACATGCTGAGGTTCTAATTATAAACCCAAGTGCTTTTGACGCCCTATTTACTATACTATCAATATGCTGATCGAAGAGTAACTTCCTGTCTTGTATAATACCAAGATCCCTCATACTATTGACTTTGCCTATATTGATATTGACTGTAAAGCTTATACGTGGAATCGATTATAGACTTCTGACGAGTAAAAGTCAAGTGGAAGCATTTTGAAACATTCAGTTCCAACCTGTTACGTGTACTGTATTCTTCAAATCTATTTAAATCATTTTGTAACAGGTGTGTATCAGATATGTTTCGGATAATTTTATGAACCTTCATATCGTCAGCATAAAGTAAAATATAAGATTTTTCAAAACAGTGTTTCACGTCAGCAATAAATAAAGTAAATAAAAGGGATCCTAAAATCGAACCCTGGGGAACTCCAGAGGGGACAAAACTCCATCCAGACGTGTACCCCTGAAGTACCACAGCCTGCGTTCTGTTTTCAATATAAGAGGAGAACCAACGATACAAATCTCCGTGTATTCCGGCTTTTAATAGCTTCTCTAAGAGCATTCTATGGTCAATACGGTCAAAGCATTTACTATAATCAGTATAAATAACGTCAACTTGTGCACGCTGTTCCATACCTTCGGATATAAATTCATGGGACAATATTAAATTATGTGTGAGACGGCACAAACAGACTCACGATGTCCGCGATTACGCGGAGCCCTAATCAAAATAATATTTGTCCAATCGACAAAGGGAAAACAACTGTTAGATACACTTACCATCACGTTGGTACTGGTGATGTGACGTAGTCCCTGGTCACGTCGTATCTGGGTGGGGTGTAAGTGTAAATGTGTTTTGTGTTGTGTATGTGATGTTATGTAGATTCGACGGTAACCAAAGGACGCCCCACAGCGCGTACCGTCGACTCCCTGGTCAAACCTTCAGATCACACACGTGGCACTTTTCATCAATGTCCAACTGAATTTTATCCCGGTTTGCTAACCCAATCGGGGATGTACAATAGTCCAGCACTGAATTTAGGAAGTTACCGGCGTCCAAATGACACGGAGGCCGGCTACATAACCAACAAATTACTCGCAGTCACGACCCAAGGTGGCGAGATCTCTCAATTTTCACTCAATTATCAACAAAATATCAAACACCGATCAAGATTGTATCGGATTAACATTAACTCAAAGTTTCAATCAATAATTACACGAAAACAGCGTGCATCAAAAAAACGAAGACAATGGAAGCAAGTTTCTTCCCAATCAAAAAGGCACAGACAACCCACGTCATCTCACTGACAACTGAAACGTCATCTGTCAAACGTCAAAAAGGTGCGTTCAGAAACTTGGTGGATGAAACATCTACCCCCCCCCCGGACGGGCCGTCCCGTCCGCTAATCAATTGGCAGTCTTGACAAGGTTGCGACCGCTCTCTTCATAACCGATCCATCCACTAAAACCTCAGCAAAACGAGGTACCCCGTCGGTGCCAGCCACCAAATTGAGAATGCGCCCCCGGCGCCAATACAGAGGCTTAAGGTTGGCATCCTTAAGGCGCCAATGCAGAGGCTTAAGGTTGGCATCCTTAATAAGGACGAGGTCTCCTATCTTGGGCGGATGAGTTTTATCAGTCCACTTGACGCGCTGCTGGAGGATGTGCAGATACTCTAAGCTCCAACGCTTCCAAAAGCTCTGAGTGAGCTGTTGCACCAACTGAAACCGCGATAGCCGATTTTGGCTCACATCAACAAAAGGGTACTCAAGCAGAGCGACAAGTGGCTGTCCAATCAAGAAATGGCCCGGGGGTTAGAGCCTCCAAATCGTTAGGGTCCGAAGAGAGCGGGCACAATGGACGCGAATTTAGTACCGCTTCAATGCGACAAAATACCGTAGCTAATTCCTCAAAGGTGAGAACGGTGTCTCCCAACAATCTCCGCCAGAGTCCCTTTGCTGCTTTCACCGCGGCCTCAAAAATACCCCCCCCCAATGGGGGCAGGCTGGCGGGTCAAACAACCAAGTGACCCCTCGACGGGCCAATTTGTTACCAATGTCAACCTGGCTCTCATTAAGAAAGTCATACACTTCTTTCAAATAGTTACTTGTACCCTTGTAGTTGGTACCGCAATCAGACCTGATCAGAGAAGGTAACCCACGGCGAGACGTAAATCTATCCAAAGTTGCCACAAAGGCCTCCGTCGAGAGGGAGGATACCAGCTCCAAGTGCACTGCCTTAGTTGACAGGCAGACAAATACGCACAAATAAGCCTTGACAATTTTACTATTGCGAAGGGTAGACGTCTTTATCGAAAAGGGACCAGCAAAGTCCGTTCCTACGCCTGCAAAGGGCCTCGCCTCATTGACACGATCAGCAGGCAAGTCTCCCATCTGGGGCTGCATCGTTGGGGCCTTAGTCCGATAGCACGGTATGCAACGGAAGACGATGCTACGAATGGTACGACGAGCCGACAAAATCCAAAACTCTCGCTGCAGAATAGCCAACAGCGCATTGCAACCGGCGTGTGAGTTCTTAATGTGACGATCAGTCACCAACAATTTAATCAAATGGCCCGCCTTGGGCAACAAAATGGGGTGACGGACCCCATAAGGAAGGCTAGAGTGCCTCAACCGTCCTCCAACACGCAAAAGACCCGTTTCATCCAAAAAGGGGTTCAACTTACTAACGGCTCCCGACAACTTAACTCTACCGGACTTCAAGGTCTCGATCTCCTTCTCAAAGTGTACGGCCTGCACAGAGCGAACCCACAGGAGGAGTGACTCCTGTCGCTCTTGAGGAGAGAGAACCGGTGACAGGCGCTTGTCCCCTGGATTCCTAGCATTGTGACCAAAACGCCTGATCTACGAGGTAACGTTCAACAATTTGTCGAGGGAGCTGTATCGATTCAACAAAATATCAGGATCAAACGGAGGGTCCTTCGTCCCAACAGCGAGCACCTTAAGCCCGGGCAAAGGATCCGACATCAAAACTGGCGTTCGAGGCCAATCATCCTCGGGGCGAGTCAGCCAATCCGGTCCCCACCAAAGGGGGTGCACAATCAGGCGGGGGGCCATGCACCCACGTGAGGCTACGTCGCCGGGGTTCAAGTCTCCAGGCACGTGCCTCCAAATCAAAGGCGTTTCGGAATTTTGTATCTGTGACACTCGGTTCGCAACAAAGACCTCCAAGGAGTGGACGGACGTCTTCAACCAACACAAAACAATTTGACTGTCCGTCCAGGCGTAAGAACTCCGAATGTTCACAGATCCACCTAAAGTTTGAGCAACGTGATTCAAGAGACGCACAAGAAGCGCCGCCCCTGACAACTCTAGCTTAGGGACGGTCAATGCCGTCCGGAGGCCCCCCTCCGGACACCTTGCTCTTGGCCATGATCAGTGACAACTTCACCTGGCCTGTCGCGCTGACGGTGCGCAGATAAACAACAGCTGCATAACCGTGCGAAGATGCGTCACAAAACCCATGAAGGGTAGCAGTATAGTTCCCAGGGGGGAGGATAGCGCGTGGTAACGCGACCTCGTTGACCGCAGGAAGTGCGGATACAAATTGGAGCCAATCTTCCAAAAGGGTTTCCTGAAGTGGCTCATCCCAACCAAGTTCCGCGGTCCAAAGGCGCTGGAGAAAACATTTCGCCCAAAACAATACCGGGCATATCCAACCATTCGGGTCAAAGGTTCTCGCGACAGTAGACAATACCAGTCGTTTAGTCCAAGTGTGTGGTGACTCCAAATCGACATCATACGTAAAGGTGTCTTGGACTGGTCGGTACTGAACGCCGAGAACGGCCAACATAGCAGGGTTGTCAGCATTTTTAAACAAATGAGGATCCTGCTTATGATCCTCTTCCACATCTTCCAACAGTGCTGGCGAGTTGGACACCCACTTACGCAACTCATAGCCAGCGGAATCCAAAATTTGAACCAACTCGTCACGCAACAGGATAGCTTCCTCAACCGTGGAAGCCCCAGTGCAGACGTCATCAACATACAAGTCCGTTTTCAAGATAACGGACGCCCGAGGGAACTTCAAGCGTTCTCGGTCCGCGAGCTCCCAAAGCGAACGAATAGCAACAAAAGGGCTCGATCGAAGGCCGTACGTATTCGTGTTGAGCTCATAAACAACCATGGGGTCCCGGGGATTCTCTCGCCACAGGATCAACTGAAAACGTCTGTCATCCCGGTGAATAACCGTTTGCCGGAACATCATTTTGATGTCAGCCACAAAGACTACTTGACTCTCTCTCTCACTTCCCTCCGCGCACTCGATCGGTTTGGATGCGATCTATTTCGCTGTCGATTTTAATTACGATTTTCGTGTTCCGTGATCGATTCCCGGCTCGTGAGTTGTTCCTAGTTGTGTACTATTGTGCTAAGTGCTGGTATCGTAAGTTTTTTAGTGTTTTTACGTCGGTTTTACTGGTATTTTAGTTAATTTCGTTTACTTTCGGTGAGTACATTTACTTTTTTTTGGTGTGTGGGTACCTCGAAATAATTTTATCGTCCGTTAATTCTGTTACCTTTCTTACGTTCTAATAGTTTGTTTGAATTTCATAATTTATAATATGTTATCCATTAATGATGACCCGCCTGACCGTGGCAGAGATGCATTCCATACACCCGGGTCGCCGACGACCTCCGCTAGTTCAACAAAACGTTTGTTTCGCGAAATGTCACCTTCGTACATATCGCCCGAGGAAAGGTCAAAACGGCTTCACACATCCGACTCAATTGAGAAACCTTCGCCAATATTAAACGTCAGTACTGCGAGCAATGACAATTACTGCGATTTAGTCTCACAGGCGTCTGCATTTCTTTCTAAAATTAACGACCTTGTTAATGATCAAGGGTCCCGCATTAATGTCGCAAATAAATCCGCTATCATGGACATGACTCAGCGCGTAACGGCCATCGTTTCTTTGTTAGCCATAAAATCATCCTCCAATGAAACTAAATTAGCCAATACGAAACGCGAATTGGATATAATGAAATTAAATCGTAATACTAATAATGTCAATACTAGTGATTGTAACAAATCTTCGTATGCGGATTCTTTGAAACTTCGTCTACCTAAAGTTGCGCCAGCCGTGGAGTCCCGCGTTCCCCTTCCGTGCGTCGTCGCGTACCCTACAGCTGACCGGTTAGCCGATTACTCGTCATCGTCCGCGACTAAACAAGCGCTTATGAAAGCGATTAAGCCTAGTGACGACGGATTTCAAATTGTAGGCGTTAAGAAAACCGCGAAATCTGGCGTTGTATTACGTGTCGCTAATGACAACCAAATAAAAAAATTGCAATCGGTCGATGCTATTAGGTCCGCCGGCTTAAGACTTGAAAAACCGAAAGGCCGAAGGCCTCGTATATTAGTTAAGGACGTCCCATCCTCAATGGAAGACAATGCTTTTCTGCACGCGTTATACCGTCAAAACATTAAAGACGAGCTGCCAATAAATGAGGATGATTTTATTAAGTCAACTAAAATTATTCGTAGGCGTTCCTTAGATAACGGTCGCAAGTGGATAGGCGCTGAAATCGAGTCCATAGTTCGAAAACATTTAGTGTCCACCAAAGATAAATTATTTATTGATTGGGCGACTTGCCGTTTCATCGATGATGTCGAAGTAGTTCGTTGTTTACATTGCCAGCAGTTCGGTCACGTTAAGAAACACTGCGTTAATAAATCACCTACCTGTGCTAACTGCTCGGAAGCGGGTTCCTTCTATCTGGCAGAATCTTGATGCTCCGAAATTTATTTGGCATAACACACTTGGCATAATCTTCTTTAAACGAATATTTGTAGGGCATAAAAATGATTTAATATAGTTATTGCTTGGCCGAATGTTTGTATTTCCGAATTTACAGTGGCATACTTATAACATGGCAGAATTTTATTTGGCATAATTACCTTTGGCAATGTTCAAATTTCGCACCATTTCACTTGGCATATTACGAAGATGGCAGAATTTCATTTGGAATAATTTTATTTGGCATTATTGCCATTTCTATAAAATTGCATTTTTAACCAAATATTGTCTAAAAAGTCAATATGATGGGCTACAGAACTTAGTGACAGAAACGAATCGCTCCAAAACCGACTTTACGTAGTCTTGTCTGCCCTACCCCTAGAGTGTAATTTAAAATCGCGTAGGCGCGGAGGGGTGAGGTGGCCCGCGAGTTGAGGAGCAGGTTGTTGTAACACTCGGCGCCGCTGCTGAGGCTGGCCGGCTTCGCCGGCCAGCAAGCCGAAGCTGCGGTGGTGAGCGTTAAACACATCTGCGACGATAAGCTCGCGTGGGACCGCCGGAGCCCCACAGCGCCGGAGCCGTGACAGAAACCATGCCTGCTGCATGCTTGCTTGCATGCTGCATGCTTGCTTGCATGCTGCATGCTTGCTGCATGGATGGTGTATGCTGGTTTGCATATTGTATGCTGGTTTGCATGTTTGCATATTGTATGCTGGTTTGCATGTTTGCATACTGCATGCTTTCTGCATGCAAGATGTATGCTTGTTTGCATGTTTGCCTCCTGCTTACAGGAAAATAAAAACTACATGTTCAAAATCAACTGTTTTAATGAATTTTCTGTGATGTGGATGTGATAGATGAGTATTTCCATTGTTATGCATAAGAAATGTATGCCAAAAGATTATTCTAACTGTAAACTTTCTGAGATATGATAGTTCTGCTTTTAGTGACTATCGATATAAAATTTATGCCAAAAGATGATTCTGGCTGTGAACTTTCTGCGCTTAGATGGTTCTACTTTTAATTTTTATGCATATGAAATGTATGCCTAAAGATGATTCCGACTTACAAAATTATGAGTTTTGAATGTATGATAAATGAGTGCCTGCCAAACGATTTTCTGCTAAATGAAGTTTATGCTATCCGCTGTTATGCAAAGTAATATTATGACATAAAAAGTTCTGCTATAAAGGGTGGACCCGCTCGGAAGCACATGAAACAAATAACTGCCCGCACAAGGATAATTTAAATTACATACCGACTTGCGTGGCGTGTAAACGTTTTAAAAAACCGTTTGACCATCGTTGCGGGTCCCCAGAGTGTACCACTTACAAACTTAAGCTCGAACAGTTAATCCTCAATACCAACTACTAAAATAATGGATAGTTTAACTATAGGACAATTAAATTTCCACAACGATAGGGTGGCGACCTCTGAATTAGACAAATTAATTATCGATTATAACTTAGACATAGTACTTGTTCAAGAACAATACCAGAACGCTCACTTACGTCACAAAGTAGTTCAGCTGGACAGCAAAGCACGAGCCGGAATTTACGTGGCGCGTTCTTCTAACTTTACAGTAACGTCTTTGCGTAACCTCATGACGCCCCACTGTGCCGTTGCGGAAGTCTCATCAGCTTCTTTTAAAGTTTACGTTGTGAGCTGTTACTTTCAATACTCAGACCCTGTTGCACCTCATATACATAACCTCCGTCACGTCTTACAGTCACTCGCGGGCAGTAAAGTTATCGTTGGCGCTGATGTTAACGCGTCATCGTCTCTGTGGTATGGCAAGGTTAGGTCAACGGATTTCGACCGACGTTGTGCTGTTGAAAATTTTATAGCAGAAATGAACCTATCAATTCATAATACCCCTGATGCACCACCTACTTTTTGCAGCCCAATGGGCGAATCTTGTATTGACGTCACACTTTCTAGTGCAGACGTACGATTGGATAGGTGGCGTGTCCTACCAGATGCGTCTTGTAGTGATCATCGCCTGATCGTGTACGAATTTGTTCCGAGGTCTACTCAAGGTCCATCTCATATCACTGGTAATTTTAGATATAAAAGTAAAGGCGCGAATTGGGAATTCTTTGGCTTGCTTTTTGCGTGTCACGCCAAGACTTCACTCGTGATGGGCTGTCAGCTGAAGAAAGTGCTGAAATTATGTCAGACACCTTCACTTACTGTGCTGACATCGCCATTGGTCGCGCATCTATGACCAACATCCATAGATGTGATTGGTGGTGTGACTACTTAATTGAGCAGCGTAAAAGCTATTGCCGAGCGCGCAGACATTTAAACAAGCTTAGAAAACAAAAGGTCACCGGAGACCCACTTAACTTTGCTTTAAATGCATTTAGAGTTGCCAAGTCCCGCTACCGAGCATCAGTGGAAAAGTCTAAGGGTAATTTACTGCGAAAAATAATAGAAAAACTAGATAAAGAAGGTCCGTGGTCTCCTTTGTATCACGAGTTCAAAGCTAATCGATCAGTCGACCTGGCGTTTGTCCAGAACATTAAAGTAAATAATAGACACACGACCGGTATTGAGGAAACAACCGAAGTTCTATTAAATAGTCTGATACCTGATGATTCGCCAGTAAATGACAATGACTACCATCAGCAGATCAGAGCGTGGGCATCTGTGCCACCTGAATCACCAACGTCAGACCTTCCATCCATTGACGAATTAATTAATCTTGTCAGGAAACTGCCTCTTAACAAATCATCAGGTGAAGATAAAATATCTAATCGGATGATAATAGAAGCTTGTAAAACAGCGGGTGACGCCATTTTATCTGTTTTCAACCGATGTATTGCGGACGGCGTTTTTCCTCGTGTATGGCGACGTGGCTTTATACGAATAATTCCAAAAAGTGGTGATAAGCCACCAGACGACCCTAAGTCGTACAGGCCCTTAACCCTACTGCCATCTTTGGGAAAACTCCTGGAGCGCCTTATCGTTCCACGTTTGCTGCCAGACGGGCCAAAGTTTCATAACAACCAATTCGGTTTCACCGTGGGAAAATCTACCGTAGACGCGGCACTTTCTGTTAGAAAAATTGTTAATAACTCGGAACACAAGTACGTGGTTGGAATCTTTTTAGATATTTCCGGGGCTTTTGATAACGCATGGTGGCCGATGCTACTACTTAAAATGAAGAATCGCGGCTGCTATAAAAACATATATAATCTTGTTTATTCATATTTTTTAAATGGTTCCGCGAAACTCAAACTTGGACATCTTTCTATGTCAAAGTCCCTTACCATGGGATGTCCTCAGGGCTCGGTAATCGCTCCGTATCTGTGGAATTTAGGTTTCGATGGTTTTCTCGCGATTCCTCTCCCACCCGGCTGTTCATTAACCGGTTACGCGGACGACGGCCTGCTGCTCATTCAGTCGAGTACTCGGGCTGGACTCGAGAATTTAGCTGACACTTGCCTACGATTAATATCTCAGTGGGGCGATCGAAACCGTCTGACCTTTGCACCGCAAAAAACTTATCAACTAATTTTAAAAGGTAATCTTAAATCGTGGCCTAGTATTAAATTTAATAACGTTCCCGTGAAAAGAAAGCAGTTCGTGTGCTACCTTGGTTTGGTCTTAGAGAAGAATTTTTCATTCATAGATCATATAAAAACTGTCAGTGAAAAAGCTAAAAAGAACTTTTATGCCTTAACTAGAATATCCAAATCTACGTGGAGTCTGTCATTTCTAACTTTAAAGACCATTTATGGGGCTACCTATTTGGGGTGTATGTGCTACGGGGCACCTGTTTGGGCCGATAGGGCCACCATAGGAGCGGTACGACGTAAATTGCTTCAAAGCCAGCGTTTGGCTTTGATATTCTTATGCAAAGCGTATAGGACGGTTAGTACTGAAGCCTTACCGGTACTTGCAGGTGTACTTCAGTCGATCTTGAAGTGCAGCGACGGGCTGCAATGTACTATAACGCGCGTGAGACCACGGACGCAGACTTTTTAACCCTACGTGACCGTGATAAGATTTCTAGATTATTCAAACCACAGACCGACGTCTGGGAGGAACTTTTGTCTGAATGGCAATGTAGGTGGGATAATTCCATCAAGGGCCGATACCTCCACCAGATCTTTCCATCCGTTCGTGAACGGCTGGCCAGGACATGGCTGGAGGTTGATCACTGTGTTGCTCAATTTCTCACCGGTCATGGTAACTTTAAGAGTAAATTATTTTCCTTTAAGCTTGTTGACTCGCCTCTTTGTCAATGTTTCACATCTGACTGCGAATATGAACAATCAGCACATCATATTTTATGGGAGTGCAGTCTTTGGCAGAATGAACGCAATATTATGTTGGATAGTGTACAGGTTACATCCGGAGTTATTTACTACACAGACCTTGTAGAAACTAGAACAAATTTCCGTGCGTTCAAGCGTTTTTGCCATACCTATTATTGGAATCAAATATAACTGCTCACAACTTAGGACCCATTAATGTTAATATTTTATCCGTGGTGCTAGGCAACTGGGCCTATCCCAGTTGTGAGCATCCCTTTGTGCCTATTGGCCTTGTTTCTTTGTGTCTCCTGCTGATATGGAGGGAAGTGGAAATTACAGATTTTCCTACTCCTCCGCTATACTTTTCTGATTAATTTCGTTGCGGGATCCAAGACAGTTAAATTCATTCTCTGGGACTTCGTCGAGCTTCATTGTCTCGGCGCTTTTCTGGTGGTCGCCACTGTTGATTCTGGCTTTCAGGAGTTACAGTGGTTGGGAACAGTGTGGCGGGCTAGTCCCTTAAAAAAAAAAAAAAAAAAAACAAGACTACTTGATGACGACGAAAAGACGTGATGACATCACAAAGGTCCCTCAACAATTTGGGGCCGGAGTGAAAGCAATCATTCAAAGAGACACCAGAGGAAGTCCGCGCAGACCCATCAAACACTGTGCGCAGCTTACCGGTGGATGCCTTGAGGACCGCGTGATGCGGCAGAAAGTAATGCTCAACTGAGCGCCAATCCAAATTTGACACCGACATGTGTCCCAAGTCTGCGTACTCACGCATGAAATCTAAATATTTCTGCCGCAGCACCGGATCCCTGGCCATACGGCGCTCCATCGCCAACAATCTCTTCTCGGCCATAGGTCTGGACTCGCCGAGAGGTGGTCGAACTGCAACAAAGGGCAACCGTGTTACGAGCCGACCGGAACGGAGTCGACCTGTGTTGTTCTGATAGAACAACTCGCACTCCTCATGTTCCGGGTTCAAGCGGGCCACTTGCGGTGGCTCCTCAACCTCCCAAAACCTCTGAACAACGTCAGAGAGAGCGGAGCCACACGCCAACGCAAAATCAGGCTCAGGTGGAGGGGCAGCCTTCAACACTGGGCCCATCACCGCAAAGCCAAAGATGGTCGAGACAGCCACCAAACCGTTCGGCTGCAAGACTTTCATATTACCCAACAATATTCTCCCTAGTACATCGGAACCCAATATCAAATGAGTTGTATTAGGGGAATCAAACCGGCGGTCAGCCAAATCCAGGCCTGACGTCAACCGGACAATATCAGGCGACAGCTGACGTTGGGGATGACAGCCCAAAGTACTCGTCAGAACAATAGCCGAAGGAAAAAACTTAGGGTCCAAACAACTCACAGGAGTGAGCCCAAATAAGGTTTGTCCCTCAACAGTCGGGATAGGTGTTTCGCCTATTCCATTAATCGTGCCTGAAAAGGCACGGCCATCCAGGCTCACCCGACCCGCTAACCAAGACGACAAAAGGCAACCCTGGGCTCCCGTGTCCAAAATGGCACGGACCACAACAGAGTCCCCCGTGGGTCCCCAGACCCTGACCGATGCCGTTGGCAACAAAACCGTGTTGATCTGGGGAGGTACGTTAGCGGGACAGGCGCCAATTTCCTAGCAATGCCTCGGCGGCGACCGATCGCCGCATCCAGGCTGGGGTCTATCTCGATGAGGATAGTAGTCAAACTCCTCATCCGCGCGATGTCCCGAGCCGCGCGCCATCGCTGGAGGGGCATATCCCACTTGGCGCCTGAGTGGCGGGGGGCGCGTCTCCAAATGGGGACGTTCCGCCAACGGAGGGGAGGGAAGGTGGTGCTGGTCTGGCCAACGTCGCCTACCAGCAGCTGCATACTCGCCTTCACGAGGGGAGGTCAATCGGCGGTCGCGCGGCTCCCGATCAACTGGCGTGGGGGATGGAGTACGGCGGTCAAAGTTGCAGGCCCCTCCTCGATTCTGATCCGGCGAGCGAAAAGCCCGGTGCTCATCTCCATCATACCCCCCCCTGCGCGAACCCCCATCAGAGGCTGGTCTGTCAGAGCGGTTCGCGTTGGCGCACAAAACTTCAAGATGTGAACCCCTACAAATTGAACAAGGGCGGGGGTTGGGGCAATCCCGATGAAAATGATTCCCCAAACAAGAAAAGCACAGACGGCGTGCATTGGCAACACGGCGGCGGGCACTCACGTGCAACTCCAAGAAGGCCACGCAAGTTGGTACGCCATGTCCCGTGGCCTTACAATAGCTGCAAGCAGGATTACTCTGGGTGCCACCAAAACGGGGGGCAGGGCGGCTATCACCAGGCCCGACAGTCCTAGTCCGTCCCTGGGCCCTCGGCCGAGAGGGCGGTTGGCTTGACCCCGTGGCACCACGAGCGTTACGGTTGTCGAGGAAACGACACTCATCCTCCAAAAATTTGACGAGGTCTTCAAAGGGGGGAAGATGGGTGGCACTATCCCCACCATACTTCTGCTCAAAACGGGACCTCAAATCTGACGGAAGCCGCTGCAACACTAAGTGCACCAAAAGATAGGACCAATAGTCCACCGGCAACTCCAATCGTTTTAAGGCGTTGGTTGCTGCCAGCAATGGATTCAATAGGTCAGCACGCAACGCTGACATTCTGGTGATGGCCGGCAACCCCAAGATCTGGTCAATATGGACATCAGCCAGGCAACGTTTGTTCTGGTATCGTCGGGATAAAAGTTCCAGAGCAGTGGGATAGGCCGAGTCGGTCACCGGCAAGTGCTGCACCAAGGCTCGAGCCTCACCTCCTAGGGCTGACAACAAATAAGCCAACTTCTGGGCCGGTCGGAGGTCAGAGCGCGAATCAACCAAACTGTCAAACAGGTTCCTGAAGCTTAACCAATGGTCCAAGTGACCGTCAAAATGTGGCAGCTCCAGGGTAGGCAGTCTACCCAAAAGTCCAGGGCCTGCAACAACAGAGGTCTCTGTTTTGACCTGGGCAGGGTCCCGACTCTTCAAAATTTGACGGGCGCGCATACTTATTATGTCACCCAGGTTCAACATCTGGTCATAATCCGCAACAACCTTATCACGGGCTGCTTGACCCAATGTTTCCAGGTCCAAGTACAAAATCAATTCATTGAAGCGAGCAAACAAATTGTCAACCGCACTCAATCTCGCATTCAACTGCTCATACCGTGGCCTCTTCCAGGTCTAGACGCTCAGCGGTTGCAGCAGCAGAGGCAAACCACCTTAGCTGTGAGGTCAATCCACCAATGGCTTGGTTTACAGCTTTCAATGAAGCCATTGGGACAAATATCAAATAAACAAATTAAATTCAATTAAATAATCAACAGGAATAATTTTCCCGGACCCAACTACAATTTAAACCAAATAATAAAACTTAGTTTGAATTATTACAAGTTCAAATCCGACCCTGTACAAGCAATACCTTGTTTATACAATAACAAATTAAAGTACAAGCCACAAGGGACACTACATATCGTGGGCTTAGTTCAAATACCAACTAACTCGAAATTTTGGCAAATTGAGTTTAATATACAAATCGATTCCAATTTTTTTCCTTTTTCTACAGGTAAAACCGACTAACCCTTGCGATGCTTCGTTTCGGAGATACTCAATCATAAAACCAACTAAATTAAGCTTTTAATTGTATGAAAACCTAATATTCCTTGTTAATCAGTGAAAATATATATTTTTATCGAAGTCAAACAAAATACCTTCACTTATCAGTTTTCAAAATAAAACTTTGCGACTAAAATACGGAACATTTAAAAAGTAAAACGATCTTATTCTGTTTAGTTGGTTTTAATAAGTACTAAGATATTAGAGAAAACACAGTTTTTTTAATTTTAATAACAATTACTAGAGGTTAGTTGGTTTTCCTATTGATCGCGTATTATCTAACTGGACACAATAAAACGAAGTCATTGCGAGTACATTGGTGTAATAGGTTTTACTTCTATAATTTTGCTCATATTCCACGTGCCAGGGTAGTTGATATAAATACTCGAGTTACCGACGGGCGGGCAGGCGCAGCGCATGCGTTAGTCGTTTATGCACTCGCGCCGCGAGAACACCTCTCGTGTCATTTTTGGTGTTGGCATAAAGAAAGAGCGACTAAAGACAAGAACTTTATTTTGGCAACTTTTGATCTGCAAAATTGCCATAAATTGACGGTCTACAATCTCACCATTTATAAAATTGCCTTGCCCAATGAAGCTTATTGCTTTAGTCAGAGGTACACGGTAAAAAAAGGCAGCGCGGAAATCGGATCTATATTATCTATATCTTTATTTGTCTCAGTATGTACCGAGAAATGTCAACGAAGTGGCTTTTTTTTCCGACACATGCGGAGGCCAGAATCGCAACCAATATGTGGCATCTGTCTTGCTATGGGCAGTGCAAACCATTGTAAATTGAACAATAATTGAGAATACATTTTTGGGCCATTTTTACATGGAAGTTGATTCGATGCATAGTAGCATAGAGTCGGCTCGGAAACACTCAAAGATTTATTCTATGTTGGATGTTTTTCGACGGGCTAGGTCTTCTCTATCGACGAAAAATAAAAACAAACTGAAGCCTTATAACGTAAGAGAGATGAAATTCAACGACTTTTTCGATTTCAAACATTGGCAGGCAGCATCATGAAAAACAAGAATAAAAACACAGGAGACAAAGCGAATTGGTTAAAGGATAAAACGCATGAAATATGAAAAGAGACAGATGAAGATCTTTATGACTATGACATGTCCGATAACTTCTTCGCTAAAGATCAGGAAATAAACATGGAGTCTGTTCTTCTAAATGCTGCTCCTGATGTCGGGCTCATCGTGGAACCATACAAAAAAAGACCATGCTAAATTCGACAGTTTTATAGCTGTCGAATTTAGCATCACGAGTTAACTTCAGTAAATCAAATTATTTTGCTTCGGCTTCGATATCGAAGCCGAAGGAAAATAATTTGATTTACTGAAGTTGTGTACGAAAGAAGTACCTAATTCCAGAAGAAGATTACGCGTGGTTTGAAAATTTAGCGACTGATAGACCCTTACTAAAATAGACCATACCCCAAGGTATTACGCAGTCTGATATGTCTTCTGATGAAGAGTAATGTTTTTTTTTACAATTTCAAATTCCTTTCAAATTTATTTGATAATAAAATGATTACCTACTCTTAAATATTGTTTATGTTTTTTATAATGTATAAAAAAACGTTATTATGGATAGCTGTTATAAGTTTTTCATAGTGAATCAGTATTTCTAGACAGGAAGTTATGGTTAATAAAAAAATAAAACTAAACTTGAGAAGTAAAACCAACTAATATTTTACATATTTGCGTTTTTATAGAAAATTAAAAGGATTATTGAAATCTTCGTATGTTTAATTTTTATTAACATTTAAATTATTATATATAGATCTAGTAGCACTCAGCAATAACTTTTAGTTTCCAAAATACAGCGTTTTCTTGATAGAGAGGTAAAAGCAACTAAATAGGGGGGTTCGGGGCACAAAGTGTAATTTTTGTGAAACACTGTGACTTTTTTTTTAAAAGATATAAATCAAAGCATACTTTATTAAATTATCAATTAGATACCATTTCTCAATAATCAATTTTATAAAGTAATGTATTTAATTTTAGAACCAAACTTTCAAAACATCATTGCTCATTTTCATTATTTTCGAGTTAGTTGGTATTTGAACTAAGCCCACGATATCATAATATATTATGTCAAACAATCTATGTTGACTATGTTTAATTTGAGTCAGGCTGACAGGCAACAAATCAGACTTCTCAATACTTTTAACCCGACAATAAGTGGTGAATTTGACAATAAAACCACGCTCTGCTACCAGATGTGTGAGACTGCACAAACAGACTCACGATGTCCGCGATTACGCGGAGCCCTAATCAAAATAATATTTGTCCAATCGACAAAGGGAAAACAACTGTTAGATACACTTACCATCACGTTGGTACTGGTGATGTGACGTAGTCCCTGGTCACGATCTGGGTGGGGTGTAAGTGTAAATGTGTTTTGTTTTGTGTATGTGATGTTATGTAGATTCGACGGTAACCAAAGGACGCCCCACAGCGCGTACCGTCGACTCCCTGGTCAAACCATCAGATCACACACGTAGCACTTTTCATCAATGTCCAACTGAATTTTATCCCGGTTTGCTAACCCAATCGGGGATGTACAATAGTCCAGCACTGAATTTAGGAAGTTACCGGCGTCCAAATGACACGGAGGCCGGCTACATAACCAACAAATTACTCGCGGCCACGACCCAAGGTGGCGAGATCTCTCAATTTTCACTCAATTATCAACAAAATATCAAACACCGATCAAGATTGTATCGGATTAACATTAACTCAAAGTTTCAATCAACAATTACACAAAAACAGCGTGCATCAAAAAAA
Organism: Xestia xanthographa; assembly: GCA_905147715.2. Taxonomy (NCBI): domain Eukaryota; kingdom Metazoa; phylum Arthropoda; class Insecta; order Lepidoptera; family Noctuidae; genus Xestia; species Xestia xanthographa. The sequence continues at coordinate 3,701,245 of LR990660.1, read as the reverse complement.
CGAAGACAATGGAAGCAAGTTTCTTCCTAATCAAAAAGGCACAGACAACCCACGTCATCTCACTGACAACTGAAACGTCATCTGTCAAACGTCAAAAAGGTGCGTTCAGACACTTGGTGGATGAAACAAATTAGATGTAGTGGAACGCTTCCTAATAAAACCATGCTGTTCATCACCAAAGTTGCATTTCATAGCAGCGTATACGTTAGTAAACACAATGCGTTCGAGAATTTTTGAGAACAGACATATCTTGGATATTGGTCGATAGTTAGAGATATCCGACTTATTACCTTTTTTGAAAACTGGGGTAACAAATGCCGATTTCCAAATTTTCGGAACTATGCCTTCTGAAAGTGACCGCTTGAATAAAATGCATAGTGGTACAACAAGGCTGTCGGCACAATTTACGATAAATAATGGAGGTATAAGATCAGGGCCGCCAGATTTGGAAAGGTCCAATGCCTTTAATAACTTTAAAACTTGTGAAAGAGATACACTAATCGCACCGATGCACGACACACCGTCTTCAACGGTAATGCCACCGAAAGTAGCGGGCACAGGATCAGGTTCCTGGAAAGTAGAATGGAAATATGTTGCGAATAAATTGCTGATCTCTTCACCTGTACCCGCGGTCCTGTCACCATAATGCATTACTTTAGAAAATGTACCTGAGTTTCTTTTGCTCTTCACATATGTCCAAAAATATTTTGGGTTCTCAATAATCGAGGATTCGACCTTATCCATGTATGTTTCAAAACAAGTTTTCTCCAAGCTTACTGCTCTATTCCGTAAAAGAGAGAAAGAGTGATAGTCGGACATATTACCGTACTTTTTGAATTTGCGGTGATATTTATATTTCTCTCTCAGTATTTTTACCAAAGCAGAATTATACCAAGGCGGATAAGATGATTGTCTAACTGATTTGATCGGGATATACTTGTCTCTAAGCTCATACAATTTGTTATAAAACAGTTCAACAGCACTATCCAACGAATCTTCAAGTAATAACTCATTCCAATTAATTTCGTCCAGTTCAGACTTAATAGCTGTGTAGTCACCCCTAGAAAATACATACTTCTTAGTCGATTTATCAGTCAATTTATGAATCTCAACAAAGTTGGCAGTAATCGTCAATGGTTTATGATGTAGGTCTACAGGCAATGCTAAAGGATCGTGACATTCAGTAACATTAACTGAGTCATTAGAAAAAACTAAGTCCAATAATCTACCATTGCTGTTTCTCTCACCGTTATATTGGGACAGGTTAGATGTGACAACTCCATCAAAAAACTCGCTTAAGTAATTACATGACACATTCTACGGGATCAGTTCATTATCTTCAGAATTTATACAGTCAACATTATTACCAAAATTAAAATCACCCATAATAATGAATTTATCCAATGGGTGGGTCAAGATTAAGTGATTAGCATTTACACTAAAATTATGCAATTGATTGTAATATGAATTGCCAAGGTTTTGTTTACAAAGATATAAGGCACAAATATGCAAATTATAATTTATCGCAGGCTTAGACCTTTTTAAGATAAGTAAGACCCAAATGTCTTCAGCAGAACTTCGCCAATCATGTCGTTCTACAACAGTAAGCTCACTTTTTACCGCTATCAAAACGCCACCACCCCGCTTTTGAGAGGTTCGAGAGTAATCACGATCACGCCTCCACACTAAATAGCGACCATCAAACAGCTCACTACTAAAGATATCATCCACAAGCCATGTCTCCGTAAACACAATGGCATCATACGCACTAAGAGATATTTTATGATAGGTATATATCGTTCGTTTTCCTACGCAAACCACGCACATTTTGATAGTATATCTTAAGAGTAGCCATCACTAATAAATACTACGACAGAATAAAATAAACATTTAAAAAGGGCAAGCAAAATTACGTTACACGCACCAAAAAGTATAAGAAGTATTCAATTTCTCGAAAAAGTGTTTTAAAGGAGGTAGAAGGCAACAACTTACAATAAAGTATCAAGCACAGTAGAACACAGTGTTCATAAATAAATAACTTTGAAAAGCATAAACCAAATGAGCTTTCAATAGAAACAAAAGGTAACGAACGGTAGCAAGATAAGGATTGCTGGTAGCACAAAAGGGTAACAACAGACACAACACAATATTCGAAATCAGACCATAACAAGAAAGCAATTAGGTCGCGATTACCTTGACACAATAATTTCGTATAAGTGATTTTTTTAAGAAACTTACTCAGGAACATCGTGTAATGACACAGAACAATTAGGAAAACGCAAGTAGCACACAACGGCTTGCGGTTTTCATACTTCTTGTAGGCACAACTAACAAAATATGTAAACACTGTTGGATTAAAGTTAATAGTTCTAATTATATAATTTTTGAAAGGTCCTTTTCTGATTTCACTATCATAACAGGGGTTGTCTCCATTTTTCGCGCATGTATTTTTGCGTGTTTGACCCATACATATTGAAAATCCGTTTCGGACGCCAATTTTTTAGTTTTCGATAGCAGTATTTTATTCTTCATCGTCAGGTGGTCGTTTATATATATTCTCTGATTTCCTGCTAATCCGATTTGGCCAGTTGTTAGTGGCGAAGTCTTGAAAACATATCTAGCTGCAGCAACAAAATCATCTTTAACGTAACGATTGCAGAACGAGACAACTACTGGCTTTATATGATCCTTTTCACGCGTAGGCACTCTAGTAATAAAGTTGATCTGACTTTTGGTAATGGGGTAATTAATTTTTGCACCAATGCTGGATATTATCTGGAACAGGTTCTCATTATTTGATGGAGACAGACCTTTCACCTCCACATTGTTCATCCGCGACCATTGATCCTTATTGTCAGCCTCTTCCTCCAGTTTATCCTGACGCGCCTGAAGCTGATCCACCTGACCCTGAACTTTTTCCAGCTGAGTAACACGCTGCTCCATGCCACTTATCCTTGTATTAAACTCCTTGACAACTTCATTGAATTGCTGGGTCAGAGAGGATTTCATGTCGGCGAATTCATTCCTTAGTGCAAGGATTTCGTCCTTTAAACCTTCCAATGGAGCAACTTTGCAGCCAATGCTCGAAGCTCCAGTAGTACCATAGATTCTGGCTCTGACCTCGGAAACATGGGAGAGCTAGGAGGATGAAGAGTGCCCGTCTGCTTGCATTTCATGCATCGCCATGTGAGCTTCCTGTCTCCTAGCTTACGGTGGCCAGCTTCAGTGATGCCTGCACATTGAAAATGCAACTCATTTCCGCAAACTGAACAACGCACTCCATCAGTCAGCTGATCGTCACAGATGCCACACTTCTTCAATCCGTCCATTATTTTCCCTTGTTACAAACTTTTATTTTAAAGACAGACGTAGTATAACTTTGAGGAACTCTGGTTGGTTGCTAAATATCGACAGCGGGTTCAAGTAAACGCGACCGTAGACAACAGGGCCTAGGACTGTACTGTTCAAGAAGCAGTTCTCCATAGAGATCTACGCTAGGGAATGGGCAACTATAGTACTTTCTCAAGTTATTATGCCTTGTGACTGGGACTGTAGCTTTGATTTTCTTTTTTGTATTTTTGACTTTCAAAAGTGCCGTAATGGTCTAATTGAAATAAATGCTTTGAGTTTGAGTTTGAGTTTGAACATTGATTCAGTATATAAGTGGAGTTTAGAAAATAAAATGGAATTTAATCAATCAAAATGCTACGTGATGTCTTTCGGTCGAATGCGGCGCCCAGTCAACTTTCTGTACAAACTAAATAGAGATACAATTACAAGAACTGATTCCATGAAAGACCTGGGAGTCATATTCGACCGTAAGCTTACTTTTCATGACCACATCACATCCACTGCTAAGGAGTCCTTCAGGCGCCTTGGCTTTGTTTTAAGGAACTGTCGTGACTTCCACAACCCCCACGTTATCAAGCTTGTTTATGGGGCATTGGTTCGTAGTAAGCTGGAGTCTAGTGCGTGCGTATGGAGTCCTTTTGAGAAGCGTATGCGTTAGCTTTATAAAAAGTTCAAAAAGCATTCCTTAGATACCTCTACAAGCACTTGCATGGGTTTTATCCTTTCTTGTATCGCACTAAATTCCTGTTGGGTTGTTTAGGTTTCAATTCTCTAGAAGTAAGACGGTCGCGCGATCAGATGATTGCAATATTTAAAATTCTTTGGAGTATTATTGATGTTCCTGATCTGCATAATGACATCTGCAAGCTATTTGTCCCAGACAATTACTGTCGTGGCAGGAAACACCGCTTACTGGCTGTTCCAAATTGCCGTACTGTTGCACACTCCAAGTCACCTATTCCCCGGACATTAGCCGCTATTAACGCTCTCCTGAACTCGAACACATATCTAGATATGTTTGTGACTGAATGGAAGGTGATACTGTCAGAATGTTTGAATTTTTGTGAGAAGAATGAATGACTGTGTTAAATATATTATATGTTAATTAAATAGTGTAATTGGCTTCGGCCGTTCTATTTAAATAAATAAAACAACAATTGAAACAGGATTATTATGTGCACTTAGGTTATGGCGTAGATTGGAACGGTCAGAAGCCCAACGCCGTATTTTTGTCTTTCTTTCTGTCATAAGACTGTAACTTAAAACATCACAGTAACAGTATCCAATATCTAACTACATGGTAGTTGAAGTTTTCACAGAAAAGGATTAAAACAAATAAAGTAGTGACATTGTTTTAATGCATAATTATTGAAATAGTGTTTATTACAGTAATTATTAGATACTATTCTACTCCATTGGTGTAATTACTGCAGTGTTCCAATGAGAGGATAAACGAATAGTATATAACGTCTAGTTTTTATGAATTCTTCTCTCTTTTATCTCCAAATCAATGTTGCCATAAAGTATTTGTTTGGTGACACCCTTTTCATTTATTGACATATTGCAGTAGATACGACCTTTTGTGAACGGGAAGCCTTTTGGTACGTATGGGATTGACAGATTTTTTAAATCATAAACGCCCTGAAAAAAAAAAGACATTAATATTTAATAAAGTAAGCGATCGACGTAGTTATTAACCTCTTTTACACGTTACGAGTAAAGAGAAATAAGTTTAATGGTGGCGATTTGATCACCTGCATCCATCAAGGACGTTATTGTAACCGTTATACTAAAAATATACGTTTAATTAATAAATCAAAACAGTCCCTCTAAAATAATGTGTAAATGTCGGATCCAGTCATTAGTACGGACATGAAATGAATCGCAAGCACGCCAGTGCATCACGTGACTTACTTACCAGTCAACAGCGAGCTTCAACAGAGTCGTGATATTTTAAGCTAGTAGCGAACACGACATTCAGTGTCTGATCGCAGCGGAGTTAAGACGTCCCGGAATTGAACGAAACCCATTTTCTGCCCACATGATGACTGAATGTAACGAAATAAATGCTGACAATCCAACATGATAATAATTTGGATATTATTTTCCACAAATTCGCCACCCTTTACAATGAAGTGCTCCTTACAGGAGTACTGCTGTCTTTGTCTTTCCCCAGCTAAAACACTAGGAAGTGGTGATGGGTAGGGGACTGTCCTATAGATTTTTGACATACTGATTATCAGCTTCATTTGAATAAAATAATAAAACTGGTGATTGATTTCTAGCCGATTTCGGTAGGTTGCTATCTCTGTCTGTTTGACATTTTGCTTACTGACCGGTTAGAAACAAAACATCACAGAAAAGCTTTCTTTGATTTTTCTATGAATCAAGTGACAGGTAGGTGACGCGGATAGGATATGCTTTGTTTGTAGAAACACCGATAGCTACGGAAATAGGCATAATTATATTAACCAACAATTACACGTAAGTAAGTTATAGAAAACGGCAGCTAAAGAGCAGTAGCTCTTAGTAGTTAGTACAGTAGTAATTCAGGTGCTTCTGGTACCGTAACAAATATTGCAACTTACAGGGGGATAAGGACAGCTACGGCCTCCGACTGCGTTTCGCATTGTTTGACCGAAAAATGTGTCAGAATTCATCATGTAGCAAAATTTAAAATGCATCTCAACGAAACTGGGCTTGTATCTGTTTGTTAGCAACTGGTAGAAGTAGAAATCCGCCTGAAAGATAAATATGTTATTGAGTCATTACTAGTAAGTGGTATTACCCTTAGAGGCTTACCCGAACGGAAACCTTCCTTTGTCACTAAAGCAAAAATCATGGACATTTGCATTCTTCCCATTTTGACCTATGGATCTCAGACTTGGTTTCTGACAAATAATCAAGGGTCCAAACTCAAGGTCTGCCAGCGTGCAATGGAACGCAGCATTCTAGGCGTCAAACTAACCGACCGTGTTCGCAACACCACACTGCGTTCCAAAACACAAATTACTGACGTTGCTCAAAAGGCTCCGGCCCATCTTGTAACTTTCCCATTTCGACAACTAAACAAAAGACGTGGGAAACAAGTGACGAAGTGTGCCAACTCGTAACTATTTTAATCTTCATACATTGAATCCCATTTTGTCAACCATAAATTTCAACTGTTTTTTGTACTGTACAGTCAGCTCCCAAAGTTACAAGGAAACCATTTGTTGATGTTGCTATTTTTTGTCTCTCTCTGGCACACTAAAGTTTGTTACAAGAGTACTCAATTTTGAATTTGAACAGAAAGTACTAGGAGAAAAGAATCAAGAAGGAGATGTTGGTGCCGCTGAAATCGTCTTTTTAGTGAATACCCAACAATAAGTACTAGGAGAATAGAATCGTGAAGAAGATGTTAGTCCCGCCGTTTACAATACTACCAGCCTATTACTACCGACTACCAAACTTACAAAAGGGGATCGGGATATCATGATACCCAGTTACTGGATTATTGTGGAGATCAGTTAATAAGATATCCCGTAAGTGACAATATAAGTTTAAGTTTTTAACTGTGAAAGCTTAAAACAGTATTTATTGGAACTATTTGTTTTCTTAGTTATATGTCTAACTATCTGTTGCCCGCGGCTTCGCCCGCGTGCTGTTCGGTAACTGTCCCACTGAATCTAACTATATTTATCATCACAATCATCATAATCATCACAATCATCACAATCATCACAATCACCATCACTATAATAACCACCATCATTATCACAATCACTATCATTATCACAATCACTATCACAATCACCATCACTAGCACAACCACCATCATTATCACATTCAGCATCACAATCACCATCACAATCACAATCACCATCACCATCACAATCCCCATCACCATCGCTATCACCATCACAATCACCGTCACTATTACAATCGCCATCACCATCACAATTACTATCAAAGTGACTATCATAATCACCATCATCGTTATCACAATCATTGTGATAGTGATAGTGATGGTGATTGTTCTTACTATCACTATCACAATCACCATCACTATCACACACCATTACAATCACAATCACCATTACAATCACCATCACAATCACCATCCTCGTCATCACAATCATGATCATCGTAATCATAATCATTATCATCGTAATCTCAATCATTTTCATCTTAATCACAATCATCATGATCACAAATTCACAATCGGCATCACTATCACAACCAAAATCATTATCACAATCACCATCACTATCACAATCACCATCACTATCACTATCATCATCACTCTCAACCACCATCATTATCACAATCACCATCACTATCACACACCATATTAATCACAATCACCAGCACAATCACCATAACAATAACCATCACAATCACCATCACAATCACCATCACAATCACCATCACAATCACCATCACAATCACCATCACAATCACCATCACAATCACCATCACAATCACAATCACAATCACCATCACAATCATCATCACAATCACCATCACAATCACCTTCACAATCACCATCACAATTACCATCACAATCACCATCACCATCACAATCACCATCACAATCACCATCACAATCACCATCACAATCACCATCACAATCACCATCATAATCATGATCACAATGACTATCATCATTTTAACAATCATTATCATCGTAATCACAACAATTATCATTGTAATCACAATAATCATCATCTCAATCTCCATCCTCGTCATCACAATCATGATCATCGTAATCACAATCATTATCATCGTAATCTCAATCATTTTCATCTTAATCACAATCATCATGATCACAAATTCACAATCGCCATCACTATCACAACCAAAATCATTATCACAATCACCATCACTATCACAATCACTATCACTATCACAATCACAATTACCATCACCATCACCATCACAATCACAATCAGCATCACAATCACTATCACAATCACTAACCTCGTTATCACAATCATTATCATCGTAATCACGATCATCTTCATCATTATCACAATCACCATCACTGTCACAATCACAATCACCATCATCATCGCTATCACCATCACAATCACCGTCACCATCACAATCACTATCACAATCACCATCATCGTTATCACAATCATTATCATTGTTATCACAATCATTATCATCGTTATCACAATCATTATCATCTTAATCACAATCATCATTATCACAATCATCATCGTAATCACAATCATTATCATCGTAATCCAATCATCAGCATCATCATCACAATCATCTTCATCGTTATCACAATCATTATCATCGTAATCCAATCATCAGCATCATCATCACAATCATCTTCATCGTTATCACAATCATTACAATAAATCAACAATAACCCTGTACAGAAGTCGAATCCGCCATCTTCTGGATCTCAAATTAAATGCCATTTTCGTAATCAGCGCCCCTGATAATCTCGGTATCGACACCCATATTGATTTTTAGACATTTCAACCCCATCGCACCCCAACAGGGAATGATTGTATTTCAGGTCCGCCACATTAAATCTTAAAATCGTTGTTTTTGTAATACACCCGACCCAATTCACTATAAAAACAATACCAATGTCGAATTTCAGGCTTTGTTACCCCATTTCCCTCTTTAGGGGTTGAATTCTGAAAAAACCTGAAACACAAAATGTTAACTCATTTATCGATAGAAGTACTCCTGTTAAGTTTCGAATAAAGTAGTCTAACTAATCTTATTTCCCCATGTAATCTTTGGACCCCCGTTTCAACCCCTTAAGGGGTGAATTTTGTAAAATCCTTTCTTAGTGCACCCCTAGACCACATAAGGAACCAATGTGCCAAATTTGGAATGTCTAGACTCAGCAGTTTGGGCTGTGCTTTGAAAGATGAGTAAGTCAGTCAGTCAGTCAGTCAGTTTCTTCTTTTATATATTTAGATTACTTTTCTTTACCTCTCAGCAGGAAGGTCTATTTTTGTGTTCATTGTTTTAGTATTTAATGTTAGTATAATACCACCTTAAAGTACAATTTGTTACTTTTTGTTTTAATGTTTTTTTTATTTATTTTTGTTAAGTACAGTTATCATATGTACTAGCGTACGTCACGCAGTTTCACCCGCGTAGTTACCGTTGCCGTGGGGATAAAATATAGCCTATGTTACTCAGGGTAAATGTAGCTTTCTAATGGTGAAAGAATTTTTGAAATCGGCGCAGTAGTTTTTGAGTTTATTCATTACAAACATACAAATCTTTCGTCTTTATAATACTTCAAGTGTAGATGTAGATAAGTTAGAAAGAAACCGAACAGTAATTGTGATTTTTCTCAGTAGTTCTCCTTAGTGCTAACTGTACTTGCCGAACAAAAAGTTTATTAAATGGGATTCAATGTATGAAGATCAAAATAGTTACGAAATGGGATTCAATGTATGATGATTAAAATAGTTACGAGTGTCACTTTGTCACTTGTTTCGCACGTCTTTTGTTTAGTTGTCGAAATGGGAAAGTTACGAGATGGGCCGGAGCCGCTCCAAGCCGCAAAGCTGAAGTGGGACTGGACTGGCCACGTCTGCCGCATGCCCAATGAGATGTGGGCCAAACTAGCCATTTTCTGGAGCCCTGACACAGCCAGAAGGCGTCGCGGTGGACGTCGTAGAAGATGGTGGGACGAGCTGGATAAAACCAACGACCAGTGGCCCACATTAGCCCTGGACAGAAAAATCTGGAAGTTATGGGGAGAGGCCCTTTGCCCAGCAGCGGGATGACGCAGGCTAATAGTAGTAGTACAAATGTATTTCGGCTTCGTTAAGAGTAATACTACTAGTATTACTCTTACATCCGAAGTACATTTGTTCTCCTCTCTGAGTTTTTTTTAAAATTCTGGACCATACTTGCTAACCTTCTAGATACGCAGATATTGGAGATAAAACTTTGAACGTTTACATAATATTTTTTTTAAATAAGTGTTAAATTTTTATGTAACTTTAATTTAAAAACCTCTATGACCCCTGTACGACTAATGCATCCATCACCACCATTTAACAACGTAATTTTTTACACCAAAATAGAGTCGTTTCCCGAATTGTGGAGTAGTAGAAAAGTGTAGGAGAAGCGCTGAGTACGACTCATTAGGATATCAATCAAGTACGGATGGTACACCGCGATACGTCTGCTAATCCGGTGGTAAAAAGGTGATGGTGGGATCAGGTCGTGGAAGTCCTGCGTATATGCCTTTGTCAGAAATCATTAGACTCCCAAGTTTTATCAGATGGGAAACTATCCGACCGATAGAGTACCATGTGCATTGACATGATCATCTCGTTGATTTACCAGGTACAAAGCGACACGGAACCTCCTATACTGCTACAAAATGATGATTTTAATGACAAATGATGCCTCCCTACTTACGAATAATTATCACGTACTTTTAAGCGTCATAATGCCTATAATGAACCCACTGCTGGGACACAAGCTTCCCCTCTGTAATAGGGAATGGAATTTATTCCAACACACTGACCACTGGTAGGATATGCCAAGTTTCCTCATGTTTTCTTCCACCATTTAAAAGCAGTGGTGGTGGTGTTGGTGGTAGTTGGGTTCAAACCCATGACCTAAATAAGTCAGGATCACCACTACCGGCGATCGGCGGCGGCGACCTCTCGCGTCCGGCCCTGGTTCAATCCATGGTCCGGAGCGAGACGGAATGGGACGCCGACACCTCCTTCTGCGAAGCAATTACTGCTTCACAGAAGGAGGTGTTATTGTGTGTTGCTGCTAGAGAAGGAGGTGGCGGAACATGAGAGGGAAAGAACCTCACGTCCCGGCCGCTGCGGGAGACGGCCCGGGCGGCGGAGGCCACTTGGTGGCCCCCGGCCACCGTAGACGCGGGCCTGTAGACGGTAGGCTATTGGCTAGCTCGCCGTCCGTCCGTCTCATGACGACAGACTGTGTTGACGGCGCGTTCGTGTTCCACGAGCGCCTCAAAGAGAGTCAGCAAGGGCCGATGCCTGCGGGGGCTGCGGGACTGTTCGAAAGAGATACCGAGGCCCCGGAACACAAAGGGCGATGAAGGAACATGGATAGGTTTTAGTCAGTAAAAGTCTGACACTCCTGCTCCACCCAGAGCGGGAGGAGTCATTTGATGATTTACCATCCGAAAAAAAAGGGTCACCACTACACCTTCCACCTTTACAACTACTTACCGTCATGTTATTATCCGCAGTCTTAAGAGTCTGTACGTACAACTCCACATAATACTTGGGATCTTGTCGGCCAAACCGTTTACTGAGCAAAGTGAAGTTTTTAAAAACTTTCTCGTCATACCAGTTTACCATTGGGCGCTCAGTACTAAAGTAGGGTATCTATGACAGAAATAATAAAATAATTAGAAAAAGTAACGAAGTTATGATTTATACTTTTTAGGGTTCCGTACCCAAAGGGTAAAAACGGAACCCTATTACTAAGACTTCGCTGTCTGTCCGTCTGTCTGTCCGTCTGTCCGTCTGTCCGTCTGTCTGTCACCAGACTGTATCTCATGAACCGTGACAGCTAGACAGTTGAAATTTTCACAGATGATGTATTTCTGTTGCCGCTAAAACAACAAATAGTAAAAACAGAATAAAATTAATATTTAAGGGGGGCTCCCATACAACAAACGTGATTTTTTTGCCCTTTTTGATAATAATAGTACGGAACCCTTCGTGCGCGAGTCCGACTCGCACTTGGCCGGTTTTTTTTATTTTTCTCGGGCCATATTTTCAGGATTCTTTTGTTTCTTTTAAAACAAAGGGAGGTTTATTATTTGTAGTATTCTCACAGAAATTCTTGTCATGTTTTATTTATTTAGTTATTCTTATATAACAATTCACATTGTGTTCGAATTATGTAGTACGTTAATAAATATTTTACAGCTAAAAACAATAAATGATGAATAACAAACAGTAAATTTCACTCAAAATAAAATCAATAACATAATTATGATAAATATTATTTCAATAAAATGTAATTTTACACGAAATTAAATGTAATTTTACACGAAGTTCATCAAAATGGTTCAAGATGATCAAAATACGTGTTAAAATAAGTAATTCAAAATCTTCTTTACAAAAGCAGTTATCAACAAAAAAAAATACATGAGCCCATCAAGCCAAAAAATAATATAAATTATCTTCTACAAAATGAAAAATAATCTCGTTAATTGCTCCTGTCGTCACGGAGTAATCGCTGTAGTACGTACACGAAAAAAATACTGGCTAACTACATAACCTCCTCCAGTTTTAGAAGTCGGTTAAGAATAATAACTTTCAAATCGTACTCACTCTTTCAGAACTGCACTGATTAATTAGGCAATGCAAATAAAAAAGCAAACCAATGGAAAAATATTTTAAATACATTATTTTTATTTTATTTAATAGTTGACAGTTTGGTATGGGAGCTGACCTATCTCAGCGAATATCTTCCACTATCACCTGAAACCCACACAAACTTTTTCACGAAATTGACAGGAAATAATAAATTACGCTTTGATAGTAATAGGAAGGTATAATATTTAGAATATGTAATCATGATCAATGGATCACTATAAGTACCAGTAAAGGGTCTCGTTTAAAATAACATTAAGATCATAAATCACTCTGTACGTTTATCTGTGTTATCATCATACACAATAACGCTTATCAAGTGTCAAGCGATCAAGATTTATAATATCCGAGGTAACAAAATCACAATGACAAAAACAGAACCAGATTAGAGGCAGCAAGAGGTCAGATAGGCAGTCGCTTCATCTAAAATACTGGTATTCAGCTGCATTCGGTTAGAGTGGAAGCCGACTCCAACATAAATTGGAATAAAGGCTGGCATGTGTTATATTTATATACTGTCCAGGTGGCTTAGTGGTAAAATGAAACGAAGACACGTCCGTTCATTAGCTCCGTATAATCGAGACTGTTCGATATCAATGTACCCACAATACACTACACTCTTTTACACTTAAATTAAGGTATAATAAAGTAAACAAATAACCATCACCTAATTCTTACATAATTGATACATTAACAAAAGTACCTACTTTTTACAAATCTAACTTCTGACAACACTAAGTAACAACTTATTTCTAGTAAATGACTTATTCTAAAATTTGTATGTTGGAGGGTTGACTACCCTACACTGTCTAACCCGGCGGGTCTGTGGCGGCACTGCGCGCGCAGCGTCTGCGGGTGAGGGTGGGCTTGGCTTAGGTGAATACATCTCCTTTTCTGGAGTTACAAAACAATCCTCCCCTTCAGCCATGCTTCGCGCCGGTGACACCGACGTCGGTGGTTCTGTCCCTTGCGACCGCTGCGACCGGACCGTACCTGATGGTGATACCGAAACGTTATTCTTAGGAAGATCGTTATCTTTGTCCCTTGTCGGATAAACTAACGAGCTCCTTGACTTACGCCTTAACTGGTCAATATGCCTATGTACTACGTTACCACTGTCATCCGTCACTTTATAGTCCGTACTACCTAACGTGCCAGTCACTTTCCCAGGTTGCCATTTTTCCCCTTTTAAATACTGCCTGTACCAGACTTCCTCCCCTACACTCATACTCCTATCAGATCCTCCTTTGGTATCCATTTGCCGCTGCTGACAACGCTGTACCTTGGTCATCTGACCGGGCTTTAATAAATCCAAGTGTGTTCGTAAACGTCTACCCATTAGCAACATAGCTGGATTTTCTCCCGTTGAGCAATGTTCGGTATTCCGATAATACAGTAGAAACTTGTTGAGTGCTTTGTCTATATTCTTATTTTCCATGTACGCTTTTTTTACTACCCTTTTTACAGTTTTTACTGCATTCTCGGCCGCACCGTTTGAAGCGGGATGGTAGGGCGCTGTAAAAATATGTTCTACACCGTCTATTTTTAAAAAATCCTGAAATTCTCTGCTCGTAAAGGGTGGGCCATTATCACTGCCGACTTGTTTCGGAATACCAAATCTAGCCCACAATTCTGACAACTTACCTATAGTTGTCACCGCTGCCGTACTAGGAACTGGGAATACTTCTATCCACTTGGACATAGCGTCCACAACTACAAGACATTTTTCCAGTATGACTACTCTGTGACCCCACATGATGCACCCGAGCTCTTCATACAATTCTTTTCGCCTATTAAAATAAGGTTTTAAACCGTCAATGTCACATTCGATTGGCCACCCACCTCTAATGTATCTGAGAACCCTTCCTAACAGCGGATCTGTAATTGTTTGTTTTTTTATTTCCGTGTAATTTCATAACAACGCATCTTGCGCGAAATGTAAGTAAGTACGTTTGTTCCAGAACCGTTACTGAAGTATTTTTTTGTCTACTGTCGGGTAGTCTTGATAACGCATCTGCACAATTATCTTTTGTGTTTACGTACTCTATATTATCATAGCTATAGGCTGATAGTATTATTGCCCACCGCTGCATCCTACTACCTGTCATGCTAGGAATTCCCGTGTTAGGCCCAAATATGGAAACCAACGGTTTATGATCAGTTCGTAAGATAAAACGCCGCCCGTATAAATACTGATGGTATTTCTTTATACTGAAAATGATAGCAAGTGCCTCACGATGGATTTGGGAATAATTTTTCTCTGCGTCGCTGCCCCGGCTGCGTGAGCACGGCCCCTAGCCCGCGCGCGCTCGCGTTACACGTTACTATCAATGGTTTACCCTGGTCGTAGTGACACAAAACTCTGGCACTTGTTAACATCTTCTTTACTTCGGTGAACGCTTGTTCGCATTCCCTGCACCAAACCCATTCCATACCTTTTCGCAGAATATTATATAAAGGGAAAAGTGTTGCACTGAGGTTTTTAATAAACCTACCGAAAAAATTTACTGTTCCTAAAAATGACCTTAGTTCTGATACATTCCGAGGCTGCTCCATATTAGTAATTGCTTTAATTTTCAATTTATCAGCCTTTATTCTTTCTCTCAATATTACATATAACTCAAGTACGTCACCTCCTCAGCTAAAAAAACACACTTACTCTTGTTTAATATTAACCAGTTATCTAATAAACGTTGGAAAACTAACTTTAGAGCGTCTAAATGTTCCCTTTCCGTTTTCCCTCATAAGATCACGTCGTCTAAAAACACTTGAACGTTAGGTATACCACTCAATATGGTTATCATTATACGCTGGAATATACCTACGCTTGAGGATAACCCGTAAACAAGCCTGTTGTATTGAAATAGCCCGCGGTGAGTGCTTATAACTGTATATTTTTTTGAAGCGTAAATACAGTAAACTAGCGTTGTAGTACGTAGTGCCAAAAAATACCTGGCGTTAAATTGATGTTATATAGTTTCCATTACTTACAACCTAAACTGGGCAGTAATATTTAAATCTTATTTCAGTATGGAAAAGAGATGGAACGATACGTTTAATAAAGCTTCATCTCTTGGCTGTTGGCCGATGTTACCCTAATAAAGCACATTTTTAACGCCTGTGAAGAAGCACAAGATGGCATTGGGATCTTCTTTGACCTCTCAAAGGCATTTGACTGCGTATACCATAACACACTGCTGCTAAAACTGGAGTACTATGAAGGTAGAAATATAGTTCTTGACTTGCTTGGATCATACCTAGAAGATAGGTTGAAATAGTAATGGTGGTATGGTGGTGGTGGTTGGTTGGTAAATGGCATAGACTCATAAGGATCTGTAATAACAACGGGCGTTCCTCAAGGTTCTTTATTTTGTCCATTTCCTTTTTTAGTTGACATTAATAGCCCTCTTATATTCCGGAAGCCTCTTAGGCATATTAGCAGTTGACAGCGTATGGAGGAGTTTTAGGCAAATTTCGGCAGAAAAAAAATACCTATTGGTCTTGCACCTAAAGTCGAGTTTTCCTAAAATTTCACCATGGGGGGTCTAGTTATGACCCTTAGAGCCCAAATCAACCGCCGGTTAGAAAGTTTATATAAATACAGGGTGTAAACAGACTCTTCACTAAGCCGTTAAGCATTATATGTCCACGTATGTATGTAGTATGTACCTATGATGGTATGTGAGGCAACAAGAAAAATTCAGCCACACTCTACAGGTTGCAATTATGCATCAATTGCTTTTAAACTTGGCCAAGAAATCGAAAATATTTGACTGGACTTGGATTTTAACAAGGGGTTGAAAAAATACGAGTGGAACTTTCTATGAAATCTACCTCCTCCTGCGGCTTGCCGAAGAGGTATTTTTTATGTTTAAGTTCGTTTTTATTTATATTAAAGAAAAAGAAAGTAAACTACAACATTGAGTGTAAATAACCTTGTAATGATAGTCGTGAGATGGACAAAAACAAATCAACTATTTTATTATTACACTTTTGTGACCAAGTTCTGGGCTAACAAAATTTAAGTACTGTCGTGGCAGTGTCAGGAAAACGTTACAATGTTTACAGACTTGTTTTTCCTAGTGTGTCAAATGTGAGCGACTTTGACCTACATATCAATGCTGCCATAGCCTATAAGTTTGGTAACACCGCCTGTAAAAAGTGACACGTTGCAGTAGATACGGCCTTTGGTAAACGGGAAGCCTTTCGGCACAAGTGGAACTGACATATTCTTCAAATCGTACTCTCCCTGAAACAAAAAACAAAATATTTGTTACTATAATATTCTAATTCCTCCCTTGTTGGTCCTTGAGTCTAGTTATCGATTCCTTTCTTTTTTTAGGTAGCCTGTGCTGTCCCACTTCTGGTCAAAGGCCTCCCCCCGTTCCTTCCCTCGGTCTGCCGCAACCCCGTGTCTCAGGGCTCTAGTTTTGTGATTTGCGAGCTTCGCCGGCATCCGGCAGACAAGGCCTGCCCAGTCCCATTTTAGTTTAGCGGCTGACGTCAGCAATTTGAGTTCGGGAGCGCAGTGTGGTGTTCCTTATTCGGTCGGTAAGTTTAACTTTAAGCACTCCATTGACCGTTGGCAAACCTTGAGTTTGGACTTCTGGATGTTAGTCAAAGACCAAGTCTGTACACTTTATGTCAGTATGGGGAGAATACACACATGTCACAATTTGATAAAACAAAGAACACGTATCCAATATTTTTCAATAATCTAACTGACGGACTAAACAGAATCATACGTTTTTTAGTTAGTCATCATCCCTATTGTTAACAGATTCCGGTTTAAATATTGAAGTGAAATATCAATTTTATAATAATTTCACGCTGATGACGTGACTGTCGCAGGGCACAGTCAGTAATGAATAATGATACTTACCGGGGGATAAGGACAGCGACGGTCACCGAAAGCGTTTCGCAATGGTTGTCCAAAAAATACGTCCGAGTTTATCATGTCGCAAAATCCAAAGTGCATCTCAACAAAACTCGGTTTGTATCTGTTTGTTAGAAACTGGTAGAAGTAGAAAGATGGCTGTAACATGAACAATACGGTAAGTATGGATGGTGTGCAACTTGAGTAGTTGAACTCGCCTCGTTCCTGGTTGGTTTTGCGATACATGCGCCTCAGTGTTCTCGTTTAGGTACAAACTGACTGCTGTTCAGTGGCGTAGCTAGGGGGGGGGGGGGCGGCAGGTGCGGACCGCACCGGGTGTCACCCCTAAGTGGGTGACACCGTGACCGTGACCGTGAACATCACTAATCGCGTAATTACTAACTCTATATAGATACCTTTAATGATTTTCTGTACGTGTAGGTACTGGCTATTCTAAACTCTTCACAAACAGCTAGCGGTTAAAATAATTATAACATATACTTTTCATCTTCTTCTGGCCTTGATACTTCTAACAAATAAAATTTGTCATCAGCTGGACTTTTAATTACCAGCACAAACATCTAAAACATGAATAAAATTTTTGATACCTACGTTAAAATGTATCATTTTTTGGATATCTATTGTGGCTTGTGACGAACCAAAATTGTTTGTAGGAATTTATAAGCACCTGTTATTTATCTATCGCACTTTAAAAAAAAATAACTGCGAGACGCAAGAGTCTTGCACACTTAGTCTTGTTCTTGCTCAAGTCTTGCAGGGTTCAGTATTAGTCTTGGTCTTGCTGCAATAAGTCGGTCTTGGTCTTGGTCTAGGTCTTGCAAAAAAGCAAGAACAAGACCAAGACTGCAAGACCAAGACCGATTTTGGGCAACACTAGATTGAATTTTCTGTTTATATCGACAAAATGACTCCTTGTACGAATAGACAAACGTAATTTTTATTTTAACTGTTTTGATTGACTTTTGGGGTGACACCTACAATATCCGCACCGGGTGTCACCTATGCTAGCTACGCCACTGCTGCTGTTACTAGGCTAGGGCACATCACAAAAAGGCTTGATCTAGGTTTTTAGCGTATCAATTCAATACTCTTCCAAAATCAAAATGGCTTTTATTTAGGACTAGCTGTTGCCCGCGGCTTAGTCCGCGTGAAGTTCAGTAACTGTCCCATGGGATCATACTAAAGGGATAAATAGTATCTTACATGTTAATCCAGGTTATAAACTATCTATGTGCCAAGGGAGAATGGCGAAGTTGGACCCACATAATTTCAAAATCAACGGAGCGCCGTTCAGTCTAGTTTATATTGATATTAAAGTAAAGAGTTTATCAGAGTTCTAAAAAAAAATATTGAGTTTAATTTATATAAAAATAAGTCATCGTGCAGTCTCCAAACGCAACGTTTGACATTTACCTTTTACAACTGAGAAAAGTGTCAAATTCATCTGTGGGCATAGTCTGTGGATCATTCTATTGTTTGTTTGTATTCAACGGCTACGTGAACTACGTACACTACGTACACGTACGTCACTATCACAATCACAATCACAATCACTATCACAATCACTATCACAATCACTATCACAATAACTATCACAATCAATATCACAATCACAATCACTATCACAATCACAATCACTATCACAATCACTATCACAATCACTATCACAATCACTATCACAATCACTATCACAATCACTATCGCAATCACTATCACGATCACTTTCACAACCACTATCACAATCACTATCACAATCACTATAGTAATCAAAATTATCATCATCACAATCATCATACCTCTTATGAAACCTACGCATGCTAAAGGACATGGTTTTTTTTGGTACTTTATTCTGAGATAATCGAACCACTGTAAAGAAAATTAACACAGATAATACTGCACAATAGACTGCCTAATCTCAAGTTCCAAGCTGGAAATTGCCTGCATTTTCGAGAAAATAATGTCCAAAGATCTACTATTTAGTGTAGATATAGAGAAGTTTTAATAATGTCAATAGATGGCGCTGTGCTGAGTTTGGGCCCAATTCTAATTTATGATTACAAATATGCACTGGTGGTATTCTTATCTCTCTAATATAGATGATGCACTCTATTTTTGCACCGAATAATACACTGAACAGAACGCACGCAGTCAAATCACTAACTGTCTCAACTCTCCGTAGACAGAGTATTTTAAAATACTCTGTCTACGCAACTCTCTGACGGAATCTATTGTGACATGATTGTGACATTGACATCTAGCTTTTTTCAAATGTCATTCAGCGCAGCGAGTTTCGAATTACGCTGAATGCATTCTTAAGTATATTTGCTCAAAGCACAAACATGTCGGTAGGTACACCTTGTTTTTCATTTTTATTCCTCATTATATTCTCGTAACCATTCTTATTACTTTGAATACCAAAAATGCGTTTCAGTACGACCATCCTCACAATTCTTAGTTAGCGCTGGGATAGGATAGGAACGTAAAACACGGTGTTACCAAAATCTACCTGTGTTGCATTGTGAACTAAAAATAAAAAACTTCAAAAATGAATATCTTTATTTTGCAGGATATTTACGTGATAAGGATTTAGTTAAGTTAAACTATATTTTATCCTCTTCCGATTAATACAGTAAAATCTGTGGTTGCGTTCAATTTGAATAAAGTACCAAGCTCCATACTAATTCAGTCTTGTCCTTTAGAATCTCTAGACCGAGTGGTTTGGGCAGTAAGTTGATTTTCAGACAATGGTGTCGATTCTGTTGGGCACAAACAACTTAATTTAGAATATTGCTATCTTTTACTAAAAGGCAGTGCGAGAAAAGGACGGCTTTATCTATGAATTAAGTTATAGATGTCAAATTAGTTTATGCCTTGCGCCTTGCCGTGTTTTTAGTCGACATGTTTTTACGTACACCCTTCATTTGTACGGAAATATTAGTTCCAACTAAATTTGACAGCTCTAAATTACGTCTGTCTCTTTCTCGATAGAATAAAGAGAAAAAGATAACAATAGCCTAAATTAGGTTCAGCTTGTGCACGACAGAATCGAAACCATTGTCACCCTATTTCTCCATATTAGGGGTTGAATTCTGAAAAAACCTGAAACACAAATATTAAACGCACAATGTATTTAAGATACCTAATTGGATAAGGATTAATGCTGTATTGCTTAAGATCGCTTCGTAAATAAGCTATTATTTTTCGTAAAAAGGAAAGGATAAAAAATGGTTACTGTGGGTTATCCCTAAAAGACAGCAGATATCATTCGGACTTTTTTGTAGACCTTTTTAAGGTGTACAATACTGTAGTATATTATTTTGATATATCTCGTAGGGTTCAGCCAGCGTTTGCAATGTAAGCGCACAAAATGTGTTTATCTACGGCATCACATTAGAATCCTCTAAAATTATCAGTGTTTCTATACTATATTATGCATGACATATATGATGACGACAGCGACGGTGGAGCGATAGGGTCGTCACCATCTTGATTCGGTAGTAAAGGGTCTATTTCGTAGGTGTCCTTGAATTATAACACGAAGTGTAAATATGTATAACCTTTTTTTTTCGGATTGGAAATCATCAAATAACTCCTCCCGCTCTGGGCGGAGCAGGAGGGAGTGTCAGACTTTTACTGACTAAAACCCATCCATGTTCCTTCATCGCCCTTTGTGTTCCGGGGCCACGGTATCTCTTTCGAACAGTCCCGCAACCCCGGCAGGCATCGGTCCTTACGGACCCCTTCCTTTTTGCTGACTCTCTTTGAGGCGCGCGTGGAACACGAACGTGCCGTCGAAACGGCCTGTCGTCATGAGATGGACGGACGGTGAGCTAGCCCATAGCCCACCGTCCACGGGCCCGCGCCTACGGTGGCCGGGGGCCACGTGGTGGTGGCCCCCGACGCCAGGGGCGTCTCCCGCGGTGGCCGAGACGTTGAGAGGTTCTCTCCCTCTCACGTTCTGCCACCTCCTTCTCTAGCATTACTGCTTCGCAGAAGGAGGTGACGGCGTCCCATTCCGTCTCGCTCCGGACCATGGCTTGCACCAGGGCCGGACGCGAGAGGTCACCGCAGCCGATCGCCGCTTCGAGGACAGGGTGCTCCGCCCACGCGGGGCACACCTCCACCGTGTGTTCCACCGTGTCCTCCGGTCGATCCTCACAATGGAAGCACCCGGGCGTTTCCTCCCACCCGATTCAGTGCAGGAACCTCCCGAACACTCCGTGTCCGGTGAGGACCTGCGTCAGGCGGAAGGTGAGGGCGCCGTGGCGTCTCTCAAGCCACTCCTCAAAGAGGGGACTTCGCCACTATCGTGGCGTGCCCTGCACGGGGTTGCGACAGTCGCTCTCTCCATGTCGCCATGAGATCCCACCGCAAGTCTGTCCGCTGAGCGACAATTTGTCGCGGCAGCGGAGTTTCCCCCTGGCGTAGTGCCTCCGCGCGCCATTCGTGTAGGCGCGCGAGGACTATCGCCTCTAGATCCCATGGCGGCAATCCGGCAAGGAGGCTCGCCGCCTCGCGAGAGATCGTACGGTACCCCCGGGCCAGCCTTACGGCTACCACCTTTTGGGGCGCGTTCAAGTAGTGGGCGGCTCGCAGCCTCAATGAACGCGCCCACACCGGAGCCCCGTAAAGGGCCATTGACCGCACGACTCCCGCGTAGAGCCTCCGGCAGGAGGCGTTTGGCAACCCCAGATTGGGCAGGAGCCGACTGAAGGCAGCCCCAGTCCGTTCCAGTTTGGGGGCCAAACGTCGGAAATGTTCTACGAAGTTCCACCGGCTGTCAAGGACAAGTCCCAAGTACTTCAACGTTGACTCAACGCCGATGGATACCCTTCCTACCGTCAGTGAGGATCCCGGAGGTGGGGCATTCCGAGGCCCATGAAAGTACATGGCCTCGGACTTGTGCAATGCCACCTCGAGACCCAATTGCCGGATCCTCTCAACGACTATCGCAACCCCGCGTGTCATCGTTTCGGCCGCCGCCTCGTGCGACCCCCCCTGTGCTAGCACCAGCGTGTCGTCTGCGTAGCAAACCACGCTGACGCCGCTAGGGCGGTCGGCGCGCAGCACCCAGTCGTAACCGATGTTCCACAAGGACGGCCCTAGGACCGATCCCTGCGGAACACCACACGACATCTCTCGCCGGTTCCATTCTCCGCTGCGACCGGGGTAAATGACTGCCCTGTCCGTCAGGTAGTAACCGACCACTCGACGGAGGTAAGTCGGCACCTGGTGATACCGGAGTGCCTCCCTTATGCAGCTCCAGGGCATGGAGTTGAAGGCGTTGGCGATGTCGAGAGACACCGCCAAGACAACCCCAACCCTGGACACCGCATCCCCCGTCGTGAGGGCTCTCACGCGTGTAAATATAACCTCACTTTTAATCAGATAAGCTAAATAAACAATAACAGGTGATAATAATAATTAACTAGGCAAACCGACCGTTTCATTTTGGAGAAGTGACTTGGTCCGCGTCTCGATGCGAAGTGTCCGTTCGACAATCCCCACCTTCCAAAATGACTCTGTCCACGTGCCACCATTATAAAATAACGTCACGGCGTTTACCCCACTACTACTATAATCAGTTGAGTAACTTTTATTAAAACGATATCGTTATCCACGACATATACAAATAAACCTTCCTCTTAAATCACTCTATCTACTAAAAATACCCGCATCAAAATGCGTTGCGGAGTTTTAAAGATCTAAGCAAACATAAGGACAGACAGACAGACAGCGGGAAGCGACTTTGGTTTATACTATGCAGTGATGATGACAAAAAAAACGCACAACTTTTATGTTAACCTTTCAATTTATTATGAGAAATCAAAATTAAAGTTTTTTCTGAATTAATATTGTATTTTTCCTTCATCAGATTCAACTTACCTTAAAATTATTGTCCATTGTGATAAGGGAATGTGCGTAAATATCCACATAGTACCTAGGATCCTGTCGGCGCAGACGTCTACTTTTGAGAGTAAAGTTTGTGAAGTATCTCTCGTCAAACCAGTTCACCACTGGACGCTCAGTACTGAAGTAAGTTATCTACGAAATAAATTATTAAAACAATTAGTAAAAAGCATAAAATAATGTTTTTTTTCTGCACCGACTAAAGCATGCCAAATATTCAACAAGTATATTTTTTTATTTTCCAGGATCATCAATTTAGTTTTCGACTGGATCTCTTCGTGGCAAAAAAGTCAATGAAACCAACAAAACTCACCAACTTTGGAAAGTAAAGTTATTTTCCGCTTTTAGTGTTTTTGTTTTGGAAGCCGGTTTTGTTTTTGCAAAAAAACGTTTTTGATTGTGGTATCTCACACAAATCCTTGACAAATATAATTTTTATTTTTTTATTTTCCACTTTTGTGAGTTTTTTTTTTTTTGGGAGTCGGTTATTTGTTAGGCAAAAAAGATTTTTATTAAAACAAACTATAAATAGATACTCACTTTCTCAGAATTACACTCATTAATTTGGTAATAAAAAAAAGAAGCAGAGCAAAGAAAACATATATTAAATTCATTGTTAATTTTTATTCTTCGAGAAGTAATCGTTTGCACAATTTTTGTTCACGAATGATTATTTTGTCAAAGCTATCACCGATTTAAACAGAAACAATTTGACTGTTACAAGGAATAACATCAATGTAATAGGCTTAAAGTCTATACTGGGTGATTTGTTGTAATGGGTTAGTGATTCAGTATGAAATTCCTACCTCAACGAATACTACCTAAGTACACAGGGCCTTTTTGATGAAAATGGCAGGAAATATGATATTAAGGTTTGATAGATTCTTTACGTTAATGGTTATACATCCCAATATAAATTCATATTAAGATAACATCACGCCAGTTACACCCAAAGGGTTCAACAGTTCATTCACAGTTCTGTTATCTCTTACAGGAGTAATCCAATATCAACCTTATCTAAACGAGCATAAAAATATTTTTGATTTTAACAGACATGTCAGTGGCAGCACCGGCAACAATCCAACAGCGACCTTATCAAGATGTTAATAAAGATTACTGTAGTTTGACATTGATGCCGATGTCAGAGGTGAATTAAGCGTGAAAAAACTGTAACTTCAACTAATGATCCTCGTGGCTTAAACACTCATTGAATAAATTGCTATCCATTTCCTAAGTACCAATACTTATCTAATTGGCTATAATATAACGATAAAAACTGGCCTGAAGCACAATATTATGTTATTAAATTTAAATGATTAGTCAAGCTAAATACCTGTATGTACGTATGTATTTATGTAGTCATAAAGCCATAATTCCTCCTTTCCTGTCATTTAGTGTTATATTGCGTGCTTAGGTGTCAAAGAAATGATTAAACATCATATGATTATTTATATTAGACCCACCCTGTCAATCCCTTATGTACCGAAAGGATTTCCGTTTCCTAAAGGCCGAATCCACTGACATGCTTCACTCACTGAAAGGGGTGTCACCAAACAAAAACTTTATGGCAGTTTTGACTTAGAGATAAAGTCGGTAAGCATTCAAAAAAAAACAGTACAAAATTTTCATTATTATTTTATTCTGTAGTTGGAACACCGCCTGTAGTTACTTAATTACACCAATATGGAGCAAAATGGTAACTAAGTGATATATCTGTTAATAACACTTTTTTAAAGATTTATCAAAGTCACTTCACCTTGCTTCACTCTATCCCATGTCGTGGTTCTGTGTCGCGCTAAATATGTCGCTTCAATTATTAACCTTCAGAACGTAGCAATCAATTCAGTTTTGGGATACTCAGTGAACCCTCCCCCAATCCCGGAAATATGCGCCCATAATCTCTACGCTGTTTCTGAGCTAGACCTTTTTATTTAAGAAACTGTATTCATCAGCAGCGTTTGGTTAATTGGTACTACAAGTACAGTGCCGACCAAAAGTCGATAGGCAATCTCACAAAGCAATAGCTTGACGTTTAGTTTGACTTACGACCTTCTACTTTCAAGAAAATGGACATTGTCATCTATAAGTAAATGTAGTCCAAAATTTCAACATGGAAATATAAGTCAACATGGCCTAGTGGTTAGGCGCGTCCACATCTAAGAGTGAATCAGTAAGTCGTGAGTTCAAATCTCACGATGTTACTCTTAGACTTTTCATTTTGTAGATGTAATTAATATATTTAGCTTGAAAAAGATATTTACCGGTTTCTTTAAGTTTTTTATTATTTTTTTTAGGTTTAAATTTTTTTTTATTATAATTTAATTTTTTTTAGTATAAATTAATAGAAACAAATTTCTTTCTTAAGTTTTCAAAACAAATGCTTGTGTTTACTCGATTGGAAGTAATGGGACAGAAAAATATTCTCGCTTTGTTCACACATTTCATAAAGTTAGAAGAAGGTAGATCATAGAAAAATAAGTCAAGAATTTATATTTCTGTGAGGTAAACCTGAGTTTTATGAATATTTTACTTGATCGAAATGAACGTTGTCGTTTGGTTATGATAAATTTGGTTAGTGACGTGGTTTAATAGATAGCGGTATTGTTGTTGGTATTTCTCAAAATGCAGGCAAATATTGATATTGAGGCGAGGGCGACTAATATTATCGTGCTGCATAAAAGTGGTCTTAATTGAACACAAATATCTGAAGAAACCGGACTAATGTGAGTATTATATTTATGAATTATTGTAACAAAGTTTTATTAAAAATTAAAGCCTACTTTGTTATTGTTTATTTATTTGGTGACTTAGGGATTAATAAATTGATTTTAAATCCATCATGAGGCATACAAGATAAATAATTAGTGTTAATTATTGGATTTATAAACGCAGAGTGAATGATAACTTCAGTATTTTATTATAGCTGCCTAACATAATTTTTTTGTTTTTTGTTTTAGAGGAATACTGTGAAGTTGAAAGCCGTCGCTTATTATCGATGCGAAGCGACGACATAATATATGGTTGGCGAATAAGAAACAAATGGTTTCACACCTACGAGACACTTTGTGGAATTATTTGACACCTCATCGCAAACTGTTCGCCGTGCCCTCCACGCTGAAGGTTTGTATCACGAAGACCAGCTAAGAAGCCCTTCTTGACAGAAAGAGTTATAAAGGAACGATTACGTTTCGCACGGGATTATTTAGATTTTTACTAGAATACAACCATGAGAAGACTCAAAAAACTGACTTTTTAAATAAAGTCAAAAGGGTAGGCTTCATTTATGGCGCAAGAATAACAAGATGTGTAACAAAATATTTAGTGAATATTAACTTATCCGTAATTATATTAATGATCTTAAATTGAGGTTTAGTTTCAATCTTCTTTTCGTCGGGAAAATGAACAGTTAAACTATAACCTCAATACTAGTTACATTTATTGTGACGTCACAAAAAAATATATTCATAAAGTCTAAATTATTTATATTAGTTTTCAATAAACTCTGCTGATTACCGATACCTATAATAAGTGGGTATCAACTATATGTTATATTTGTGTGATTAGAATATCCTTTCCTTGTTACTTAAGTATGTTATTATGAATTGAAAGTAAGTGGGTATACCGTATACAATAAAAAATCTTATGATCGGTTACAAGATAACTTTTTTACATCTAGGTAGGAATGTGACGTTACAATTATCATGAAAGTTTGTTAATTTTATAAATAAATAAAACGAATAAACATTTTTGTTATCATTCACCACGACTTTTTTATTTCCACCTTCCAACACCGAACAGCTAAAATAATAAATAAATAGTTGAATAATAATACTATGTTTTTTTTTTACTAATATTTAACTTATTCTTATAAAAAATAAATAAAGAACCAATAACTAATGTTACCAAAAAACAAAAACCCCACACGTTGTTAACAGGATTTGAACTCGGATCTCTTTGATCGTGAATCCTACTGATTACCCCAACAGCTATCAACACATGGTCAATAGATGTGAATTTTAACTATCCAATGGTAAGAACAGGTCGCTACACAAATAAGGTTTGCTGCGTGTATAATAAAAGAAACGGAAATATATTCTTATGTTTCGTGGAGTGTGACGCGCGACATGCGATTGGGCGAACTCTGTGGCTGTGGTGTGCGGACTGTATTGAGACCACTTACACATATAGACGCACGGACGCTCGACCGTGCGTTCACAGCAATATAATCCTTAGCGTACCTCAGCACTTATAAACGCTTACTGTACAAGTTGGCATTACAATTATGTATAACTAAACTGTATAATGTTAATTATATTTTTTTTTTATTAAACACAAACTAATAATATTTATATAATTTACGTACTAACTTGTTACGATGCCAACCTGCAAGCTCAGCACATCGTACCGTCGAAGCGACCGTTCGTATTACGACACCGCGCTTCAGACGTCACCGACTATTGTCATCGCCTTTTCTTTACCTAACTTCGGTGGGAACGGACACTGATATGTTAAACCTAATTCATAAGAAATCAATTTTATAATTTTAATCTGTAATTTGTGAATCTTCGAAATATATTTCGTAACCTAAAAGGACTTAGTCATTGAAGAGTTTCCCGACACGCGCCCCCACACATATTTGCCGCAGCCGGTGTTCGTTACAGACTTAAGGTTTGGTGATGTGAAAAACCTAAAAATCAGGAAAACGCCGCATCAACTGTCTGGACGAAGAACCTATTGGAGGCCTGTCAAGGAAGCTGTTGCTACGCAGATTGGGACATCCAAAAATCGATGAAACAACGCTCGCAAGCAATGCTACTCATGTAAGAACATAAGTCCTATTATTGGTTGCTATATTTCTAACACAGGGTGGTACTATAATTTTCCAAAATTTTTCACCCACGTAGTAATAGGGACCTTAGTTTTAGTAGGCGCAATCAAGTCCGCACCGCGCGAAGTGACGCCTTTCGTAATTTAGAAGATATAATAGAAAATTAAGAAACCATGACGGAATCGAGTAGTAGTTCTACACTCGACATGAATCAAATAGATTTATCAGATAAGATTTATAGATCACTTAGACTAGTTCCAGAATTTGACGGATATCCAAATGTTTCAACTAGGTTTTTGAACTTGTGCGATCAATTAGTGCTCACTTATGTCAGTCCAGAACTTGGACGTCAGCTTTCGAACTTATCTTTGATCAATGGAATTTTAAACAAGATTACTGGTAATGCTGCACGTACTTTGGCAACTAACGGAATTCTAAGTGACTGGAATGGTATAAGATCAACCTTAATTAATACATTTTCGGATCACAGAGATGAATCGTCGTTGTATACTGATCTTTCTCTCTTAGTTCAAGGAACCGATTCGATACAAGTTTTTTACGAAAAAGTTCAACACTTGTTATGCACAATTATGACGTACGTCGAATTACATGAATCTATAAAAACGACCATAGAATCCAAACGAACTCTCTATAAAAAACTAGCTTTAAAGAGCTTTTTGAAAGGTTTAGAAGAACCACTAGGATCAAGGATAAGATGCATGAGACCTTCAACCCTTGAAAGCGCTCTTGAATACGCTCAAGACGAATTAAATATATTATATCTCCAAAAACGATATAAATCAGTACCAGCAAAAGAAAAACCACAAAATGAGCAGATTAATCCTTATAATTCTTGGTCACACTCTATTTTCCGTTCGGTTAGGCCAGCAAATCAATATCCACCACAATATAACCCGCAACCTGCACGACCAGATCAGATCAGACAACCCTACCCGAGACCTACAAAGACTCAACAAATGTTCGGAGCCCCCCCTACCAACACGTCATCTGGCTTTTGAATCCCACTACGCCAAGCACCTCCGAAACCTATGAGTGGCATCAGTTACCCCGTTGCGCGTACTCTGCCACCCACGAACTATAGTAGCAGACACAGTTTGGCGCTGAATGTGAATAATGTTCCTCAGATTAAAGAAGCGAACTTCTCGAAAATTATTGCTACCATGATTACAATACCCAGAACACTGATGTTTCTAATACAGATACAAGTAACCCTAACATTTTTTTGACCGACCTTGACGTTGATAATCGTATTTTAGAAGATGGACAGAACCTTCAAAGTTCAAATTTTTACCCAACCTCGGAAGACAATGCCCAAGTAAATTTGCACGGTAAACGCCATTTACCTTATATTCAAATAAATAATCCACCAATAAAACTTTTAATAGATTCAGGCGCAAATGAGTCCTTTATAAACCCGGAAGCGTACGAAAAATTTTACCCGCATATCCCTCTTGTTTATGACCCCTTTTTGGTCTCAAATACCCTCATGACTACCCAAAATTATTACTCTCTAACTGTGCCCTGTTTCGATGAATTTAAAGATACTATGCCTGTAAAATTATACCTATATAGATTTCATAATTTCTTCAATGGGTTGATAGGTTGCGAACAATTAAAAAAAAGGAATGCAAAAATCGACCTTGCTACGCATACTTTAGAAACTAAATTTAGTCAAATTCCAATAGTTTTATATAATCCTGAATGCTTAAATTCTTATCAAATCACCGTACCTGCACAAACTACTCAGTTAATCAAGGTGCCGACTAATATTGCGCAAGGAGACATTTACATTGAAGAACAATCAATTTCTGCGTGCTTCATCAGCGAATGCTTAACATCCGCCGAAAATAATCATACTAATGTACAAATTTCAAATCCCACGGATAATGATATTGTAATTTCTATAACAAAACCTATCTTTGCACATATTTATAACGAACAAACAATGCCAGTAACTCGAGTAGATACGACCGTGAATACCGAGATGCGAACTCAGCGAGTATTATCGCACCTGCGCATAGAACATTTAAATGCAGAAGAGACAGCCAATTTAATTAACCTTTGCAAAGAATATTCTGACGTATTTCATCTCGAAAATGAACCATTAACCTTTAGCAATGAAATCAAACATCATAATATCAGAACCGTAGACGATAGCCCGGTATGACAGTAAAAGTTACAGATACCCTTATGTACATAAGAAAGAAGTACAAACTCAAATAGAATCGATGTTACACCAAGGTATTATTCAACCATCTTCATCGCCTTGGAACGCTCCATTATGGATAGTACCAAAAAAAGCGACGCATCTGGTAAGGTCAAATGGCGCTTAGTCATTGATTTCCGCCAACTCAATGCAAAAACGATTAATGATAAATATCCGATCCCGAACATTAATGATATTTTAGACAAGTTAGGCAGATGTTTATACTTTTCGACATTAGATTTAAAATCCGGATTTCTACAAATTCAGCTAAATCCGTCCGATATTCCAAAAACGGCATTTAGTGTAGAGCAAGGGCATTTTGAATATGTTAGAATGCCCATGGGATTAAAAAATTCTCCGGCTACATTTCAACGTGTGATGGACAATGTCCTTCGCGGATTGCCTAATTGTACCACATACATGGACGATATTTTGGTATTTTCAACGTCCTTGCAAGAACATATAGTTAATTTACGCGCCATATTTGAACGTCTTAGACATTCAAACTTAAAAATTCAGATGGATAAGTCGGAATTTCTCAAACATGAAACACCCTATCTTGGTCATATTATTACCACAGATGGTGTGAAGCCAAACCCGGATAAAATATCAGCTATTGTAAATTATCCAATTCCGAAAACTTCTAAGCAGATTAAGGCATTCTTGGGTTTACTTGGTTATTACAGACGTTTTATACCGAATTTCGCACGTGTCACTAAACCCTTTACGTCATGTCTAAAAAAAGCGCTAAAATTAATTTGACTCCAGAGTACTTGACCTGCTTTGAACACTGTAAAACTCTTCTTACAAACGACCCTATTCTAACATATCCAGATTTTAGCAAAGAATTTATTTTAACCACAGACGCCTCGAACGTGGCTTTAGGAGCAATACTTTCTCAGGGACCTATAGGTTCTGACAAACCCATAGCCTACGCGTCTAGACGAAATAAATTACTCTACGATCGAGAAAGAGCTACTCGCAATAGTCTGGGCTACAAAATATTTCAGGCCTTACCTTTTCGGCAGAGAATTTAAAATAATAACGGATCACAAACCCTTAATTTGGCTTATGAATCTTAAAGAACCAGGATCTCGTCTCACGAGATGGCGTCTAAAGTTAGCAGAATATGACTATACTATTGTCCATAAAAAAGGTAAAATTAATACT
Organism: Xestia xanthographa; assembly: GCA_905147715.2. Classification (NCBI taxonomy): domain Eukaryota; kingdom Metazoa; phylum Arthropoda; class Insecta; order Lepidoptera; family Noctuidae; genus Xestia; species Xestia xanthographa. Next base: position 3,669,512 of record LR990660.1, on the reverse strand, counting down.
AATGCGGATGCTCTGTCACGTATTCAAATCAACCAAAATGAAACTATGTCCTTGTGCGGTAATCATTCTGAAACGGCACACTCGGATACATCTTCTACATTAACTGCTGAAGGAAACAGCCCGATACATTCATCATCAACCCTCACGGCTCATTCAGTTTTTGATGGAGGATCAAATGACCAGCAGCATCAAGAAAGTACAGCATCCCCACAAATATTGAAACCATACACACTAGTTTAGAAAACCCTGTTCTGGAAATTCCAATATCGGACGAACCTTTAAATAAATTTAAGAGGCAGTTACTCATAAATATAATAAATGGTAACCCTAAAAGTAGACCAACCACAACTCAACCATTTCAATCCTTTCAGAAAACTACTGTAGACATTAACAAACATAGCATTGAAGGCAGTCTTATTAACGCTGTAAAGTCTCACGTTGATCCAAAACTCCGGACAGCGATTCTTGTAAATCCTATCGAAAGAATGCTGAATATAATACCGATTTTACAGGAAACTTTCGAAAATTCATCGATGAACGTAGTTTTAGTCAAATATGAGGTACTAAACATTAATGATCAGTCAAACCAACTTGAAATAATAAAAAAATACCACGAAGGCAAGACCAATCATCGCGGAATCAACGAAACCTACCTTTCGTTGTCACAACGTTATTTTTGGCCAAAAATTAAAACTGATATTACTAAATTTATAAACGAATGTAATATATGCAGATGTGCGAAATATGACCGAAATCCGATACGTCAGCAGTTCAGAGTTGTACCTCCATCAACTCAACCATTCGAATTAGCACACGCAGACGTTCTGACTATTGACCATAACAAATACTTGAATAACATAGACTCATTTTCTAAATACGCGCAAGCGTATCTTTTACCCGATTGTACTGCACCTAATATATTAAAAGCCCTTTTAACTTACAGTACTCATTGTGGGTTTCCTTTAAATTTAACTACGGATCGAGGTACCGAATTTAGTAATCAAGTAGTGTCACAATTTCTCCGTTTGCATAAAATAGAACACCATATGACTAGTGCATATGCACCAAATGAAAACGGTATCATAGAACGTTTCCACAGTACGCTTTTGGAACACTTACGGTTATTTAAAATTCAGGGTAAAAACGAGCCCACCCGAAGTCTTATACCGTACGCGTTAATCGCCTACAATAGTTCTATCCACAGTTTAACCAAGTGTAGACCGTTTGATGTAATTTCTGGACATTTTGATCCTCGAAATCCTATTGATTTAAATATGACGGACCGATATCTTCAAACTTATATCCAAGAACATCGTAGTAGAATGGAAACGGTGTATAAAATTATTCATGACTCCGCACTATCCGATCGTATAGATATAATGACGCGGCGTAATGCTGATATCCCAACCTGTTTTAGATTGTGAACAAGATCAAGCCATACATTTACGAAATCCAATGGCAAGTAGACAAAAATTGGCACCTCGATTTCTTCAGGACAAAGTACTTAAGAACTTACCTATACACATTTACACCGCAAAAAGTCGGGGCCCGGTCGCTAAATCAAGGTTAAAAAGACCACCAAAAAAATGTCAATGTTCATTTGTTACAGCGCTCTCTTCAACTATCAGATTAAACATTTACACACAAAGTTAGAAAGAGTTTCGGTGCATTTAGATACATTTAGGCCAACCAGAGTTAAGAGAGGACTGATCAATACAATAAGCACAATCATCAAAAGTATTTCTGGAAATTTAGACAACGATGACACTCTGAAATTTGAAAATGCATTACGTATATTAAATAAAAACGATCAAACTATGTCACAATCATTTTACAAGCATATTACTTTATATATAGAAATGACAATTCAGCAAAACCAGATAATCCGCAATCTTTCAATTAATCAGAGAAAATTGGAAAAAGCTCTTTCTTATGTCATGAATATGACTAATAATGATAATGAGCAAATAATTCATTACGCTCATCTTGTGCAACTTTTCGCGATTTTGACCGAAAATGTACAAGAGCTACTGAGTGAAATTAATAGAACAGAAACTATATTAGACTTTAGTCGAGATAAATCAGTTCATCATTCCATACTTTCTGTCAAAGATCTTAAAAATATGATAAGCCAACTAAAACATATTTAGAGTTCCAATGAAATCGTTGACTTAGATATTAGAAATTATTACGAAAACCTTAACTTAGTTTCATTTTTTTTACCGAGTCCACAGTTGTAGTAGTCATAAAGTTTCCTATTACGTTTACTACTGAGTATCAGTTATATGAACTGTGCCCCGTTGCAAATAACAATAGCGTTATTATAGTACCACTTGCACCCTATATAGCATCTAATTCTCAGGAATTTGTGTATATAGAGGCTGAATGCCCGAAGATCAACTCTTGGCACCTATGCGAGCAGAGGATCGTCCACCAGATTATGTCAAAAACAGACTGTATTCAAAAACTCATACAATTTCAGGAGATAGATGTAACGTGCAAAACCACGCCTATCTCTCTGACCAAGGACGTTCTGATTGAGCTAGGCAGCTACTACTACATAATTGCTTTCTCCAACAGTACAAAAGTAAAACTATCCTGTGGAAAAGAACGATACCTATCAGATGTTACGAGGAAGCTTTTTGGTTACCGTTCTTTAAGGTTGCAAGATAAAAACCCCAGAGATCAGTACAATCAATTTGGATAACAAATTAGTTGGGCAACCATTAGAACTCATGGCTCTACCGCACTATGAGATATTGGCAAAGACACGCAGTTTCCATTTGCAGACTACAGATCTAAGTAGTCTTCGCAAAATTCAGAACCAAATTACCATGCAAGACGAAATATCAATCATTAGATACGATTGGAATGTACTATACCACAATTCCATTTTATTCACTCATACTATTCGGTGCAGGCGCACTGAGCATTTGGTATTTCATTCGTTGCCGCCGCCATCGAGCTGCGAAAGTAAATATTACAACTGAAACAGCTAATACAGAGCTGACGGTAGATGAAAAAAGAGCCGCAACTTTTGGCGTCAAGGTCACCAAATAGTTGCTCATCTGGCAGGGGAGGTGTTACGATGCCAACCTGCAAGCTCAGCACATCGTACCGACGAAGCGACCGTTCGTATTACGACACCGCGCTTCAGACGTCACCGACTATTGTCATCGCCTTTTCTTTACCTAACTTCGGTGGGAACGGACACTGATATGTTAAACCTAATTCATAAGAAATCAATTTTATAATTTTAATCTGTAATTTGTGAATCTTCGAAATATATTTCGTAACCTAAAAGGACTTAGTCATTGAAGAGTTTCCCGACACGCGCCCCCACACATTTTTAACTCTATATTAGAAATAAAAATATTTACAAGTATCAAAAAGGGTTACAGGGCGTCGAAAAATTTGTCCACATCGCTGTCAACAGGAAAAGTGCCCAAAAGGCTGGCAGTATTGCCACGTTGGATGGCAATGCTGATTTTTTGGCCAAAAAATAGGCCCGCCCTCTGGTCACGTGAAGAGTCGACAAACCGTTTGGCGATTTCCTGAATTACTAGGTGGGCACTCGGACCCCATGGCCCTAGTGTTTCAACCCTAAACGGCTCAAACACATCATTACCAATTAAATTATTGTATTTGCGCCGTTTGAGGTTTTCAGCACCTGCAGCAGCCGCCCCAGCGCAGCACACTGTGCTACGAAGATGGGATGGCGCAAGGGTGTCAACGCAAGTTGCGTCCCACACCAAAGGCCTACCCAACTGTATAATTTGTTTTAATCTAACTGTGAATCTCACGGTATTGACATCACCACTGAACAATAAATATTGTTCTAATCGAAACGTAAACATTACGGTTTTACCTGCTATTTGTGGTGCTGTTGTAGATGTTCTTGATTGACGAAATTGAAGAATGGCTCAAAATCTGGCGAATACACGCAAATCAAAGTAAATCAACACATGTGACCTTTACTCTCCGAAGGGACACGTGTCCCCCGGTTATACTAAACAATGAAGAAATCCTGCAAGATGACAATGCAAAATATTTGGGTATGCATTTGGATCGAAGACTGACATGGAAAAAACACATATGGACAAAGCGGAAGCAACTAGATCTAAAACTACGCAGTATGTACTGGTTAATAGGACGACACTCACAAATGAGCACACACAGCAAGCTGACAGTATATAAAGCCATCTTGAAACCAATTTCGGCCTATGGCATACAGCTTTGGGGTACTGCTAGCAACAGTAACATTGAGATACTGGAAAGATTTCAAACCAAAACACTGAGGACCATATTTAACATTCCTCAATACATCATTAATAAGAACATATATCTTGACTTAAATGTACCAACTGTCAAACAGGAGATAGCAAAATTTAGCAACAAATACCAAAAAAGACTCGCAAACCACAAAAATGAGCTTGCCCTCAAACTCAGTGGAAATCAAGGCCTTCAACATACAAGACTGAAGAGACATAGTGTCCCAAACCTAAAAGATAGATTCATCAGGATGGAATGAGACACCTACCCAAGAAGTGTCTCACCAAGCTAAAAACACTAAACAGATACGCTTGTATCAGACAAAGCAGTGGCTTATTGTTGTGTCCTACAGATTGCCGCGGAGCAGGAAAGAGGAAAAAAAAATTGTGCTGCGTCATATATAAGTCAACATTCGTCAATATTCGGGTGTATTAATGTACAGTGTACATATCGTATGTGTGAGGTGAGTGTAAAGTGTAGCGTTATGCTTTCGCCTTTTCCTTGTTATCAAACGCAGATGACGGATATTTGCGAAGGTACGTTTTAGGAGGTGGACACATAACACATGAGATTCAACAGTGGACGTCTTTCGGCTGATATGATGATGATGATAAAGAAGCTACTCTAATACGTGATTATTAACAGCTCCTCTGCGCTACCGTGAAACTGCTACTACCTAAGAGTTAATTATAGTTAACATTTACCACGTTTTTATTTTAGAAAATTAGTCTACGACTAACTTACAGAGTACTGCACGTATTACAAGTTTTGCCCTCACCACAGCTCGTCTTCTTCTGCGTCTCGACACTGACTTTAACTAGCCTTACTACTACTACTAATGTTTAAATTATAAAATACTAATCGGTTTACGACATTCCTATGGGACGTGAGCATTTTGGAGTCCGCGTAACACTGGTCAGTTTCCCTCACTCTTTAGTTTATTTAATTCGACAGTTTCGTTGATTGGACAGTTGTGTGAATTCGACAGTTGCGTCAACTTGACAGTTTCCATAATTTGCCAGTTTCATTGACTCGCTAGACTACGCTATTTTCATTAGTCTGGCTTAGGACGTCCTAGCACTTTAATAAGGTTTTTTACCGCTTACCCTGACTTAGTTTGACTAGCCTAACACGTCCGAACCCTTTTGCGATCTAAAATCAACTATCCTTTCTTCATCTCCAAAACCTAAAACTCCACGCTTGGTTCGTCTTCCCATACTTTCACAGGATTGTTTTATTGCCGCTTTTGTGCAAATGTCTCAATTGTTTACAAACAATCATAATTATATATAAAAAACAATATTTCAGCTAAACATATTGATAAAATTAATTTAAATTATATAAACCAAAAAGTAACAGTACAGTTTGACAATCTGACGTAAGTATACATCGTAAGTACATTGTAAAATATGTAAAATTAATTAGGTATTTATTTCAAATATTATAAAAGGGAATCATTTAAGACCGATTCGTAGAATATTAATGCAAAACAAATAAAAGGGAACAATATAGAACAATAATGGATGATAATAATAATATGTGTAAGTAGCTAATGTAAGTATAAAGTGTCTGTAGGACGTAGATATTATAATATCGTAAGCTCATAAATGGCTATTAAGCACACAAAATCATAATATTGCGACAAGATCCAAAGTCGTTGGAGACCAGAGGTAGGGCCAATTAAAAATGTTCGACTTTCCAGTATTTTGACGAAGATTTAACTACAACTGTGCAACAGTCATTTGTTTTTATAGCAGATTATCTTTAATCAATACTAAGCCGGCGAAGGCACTGTTATCGACTAGGACTGTAGCTGTGCAACGGAACAACGGAACCGTCTCGTTAGGTTCCTCTTATTTTTAGTATTAGTTTGAAAGTAAGATCAAATTTTTGCTAAACGCTCAGGGTTCATACAATATTGCCTATGGTTAAATTTAACTCCAAACACTCATTTTCTGAGTCGTAATAAAGCACATTTTTAAAGCCTGGGAAGAAGCACAAGATGGCATTGGGATCTTCTTTGACCTCTCAAAGGCATTTGACTGCGTATACCATGAGACACTGCTGCTGAAACTGGAGTACTATGAAGTTAGAAATATAGTTCTTTACTTACTTAGATCATACCTAGAAGATAGGTTAAAATGGTAATGGTGGTACGGTGGTGGTGGTTGGTTGGTAAATGGCATATACTCACTATGATCTGAAATGACAACGGGCGTTCCTCAAGGTTCGATATTTTGTCCATTTCCTTTTTTAGTTGACATTAAGAGCCCTCTTGTATTCCGGAAGCCTCTTGGGCATATAAGCAGCCGACAGCGCTGAGGAGGAGTTTTACGTAGATTTCGTCTGAAAAAATCTACCTATTGGTCTTGCACCTACAGTCGAGTATTCCGAAAATTTCACGTCTTGTGTTATGACCTCTAGAGCCCAAATCTTCCACCGGTTAAAAAGTTTATATAGCTATATACAGGGAGTAAACAAACTCTTCACGAAGCCGTTATTTTAATTTTATTTTATTGTATTTGGGTGGCTTACAGCTAACAATACAAACAAATAGTGATACAAACAACGAAAACCCATTTCAAGCCTTCACAGTCAGCAATATACCATTGTTGCAAAAACTAATAACTAAGCATAATATAACCAAGTGTAACATAACTTAGCATAATCTAATAACAAATAATGAAGAATATGATTAAATTACTACCAATTTAACAAATAAATTTTTAGTTTTCACAAACACTGCTTTTAGACAAGGCAGTACTAATTGTCGCTAAACTGCTTGCAAACAAATCAATTGATGGGTGTATTGTTCATTACAATTTGGTTAAATGTTTTGATTGAACGAAGCAAAAAAGAATTGCTACGGTAAACTGTGCGAACGTAAGGAGCACGAAAAAGATTTCTCAAGAAAGAATGGCGTGGTGACACATTCAGAGACAGACTTAGAAAGAAGTTCTGGATACTCGATCGTTGATTGTACTATTTTCACTAGGAACAGTATGTCAGATATACTTCTCCGAGTTACAAGTGGAAGTAAGTGAAATCGTACGCATCGTTACTTGTAACTCAGATAATAGTCCAGTCAATTAGCTCAAAAAATAGGGGTAAGGTAGTTTATAATTCGCATAGAGTTAGAAATTGGTACAAATGTTGGGAACACCATTACAAATGAAATGTCAAAAGTCCTTATCGAACCGACCTTTGCAAAAAAAAAAAATCAAGGTCAAAGGTCGCGTAAATGGGTTTTTTTGCATTTTTCAGCCAAACGGTAAGTTTTATTATAAAAATATGTGCAACAAACTTGTTGATCGTGCAATTATCGGGAAAAATTAAGTATAAAGTTGGGTTGTTTTGATTATTAGCATGTACCGGTTGTTAGGGCCAGTCGTTGGCCAATGTTGAATCGCCTTTAGAAGAGTAAGTAACTTTAAGTATTCTACGATATCAGCGAGGACATACCTCTGATGTATGGGTCATAGAACAATCTACTTGTAGGCACTCAGCAGGAAGAAGATGAAGAAAATAAGTAGACAACACACTTGAAGTTCCATTAGATAATTGTATCAATTAGATTATTAGACGAATGATTTTCTCCAGTTAGGTACTCAATATTTACACCGCTTTCATCATATCCAATAGGGTAAATGCATGTTTATTTTATCACTCTAAACAAAGCGTATTAACGTCAGAAATAGCAAATTAAACTTATTTTTGTTAATATCTATAAAAAATAATAAGTTATAAGCATTTGAAACTGCTTTGTAGTTATAGAGATCCAATACAGCGAATGATGTCATTCGCTGCATCGACGTACAAAATCCATACTAAATTTCGTTTATCTAGAAAGAGATAGAAACAGTTTGGCCGATTTATGTCTTGTTTTCGCTTTTTGTCATTATTTTATAGTACTTTAACATTACGTATCGAAATAAAAAAATAAAATTTGTGCGTATTCCCTATTGTTAGCCTTATAATATTTATTCGAGTTTTTCTCATATCGGTGTCGCTTTAATCGATTCGTTTTAGTATCAATATTCATCGGACGCACGTCAGTTGAATATTTTTATTCGTTATGGTTGTCACTTTGAAAATGACAACTATTATTTTTCATTTTGAGTAGCTCACTTGATATTCAGCTATAGAACCGTACGGATTAAATCCAAATATTTCTACGCATACGCAATCCCTGTTTTAATCAAGTAATCCTGGACTGATCCTTCACTATTGTGCCATTTTTTTTATACAATGGTTTCGTTTCCGAATGGTAACCAACGGGACCCTATTACTAAGCTTCCGCTCGTCCGTCCATCCGTCCGCGTCCGTCCGCTGTCTGTCAGCGGGCTGTATCTCATGATCGTCCTAAAACAACATCATCTGCCTAGCCTTTTCCCAAGTATGTTGGGGTCGGCTTCCAGTCTAACCGGATGCAGCAGAATACCAGTATTTTTCATGAAGCGATAATACGATGAGACTAGTCCCTTGACTAGACTAGACCCTTGGTAAGACTAGTTGTCAGACTTTTTGGGCCACTGACTACCCGTAACGACGTAAAAGATCTACAAATGACAGCTGGGTCCAACTGCTTAACGTGCTTTCCGAGGCACGGACGAAACTAAGTATGTAATGGGTGGTCACCCATCCACGGACCAACCTAGGCAAGCACGGCTTAACCTAAAGATCGATCCGAGTGCCTGTTATTATTTATCCACGAATTCCTCGTCCTCTAACAACAAATAATAAATTAAATTTATAGCTCACACACTGCGATAGTACGGAACCCTTTACACGCGAGTCCGACTCCCACTTGGCCAGTTTTTGACTTAAACAGGGCCACAGTAGATCGTGGAATAGGCTCACAGGGGTAACCACGTATAAAAAAAACCCGCCAGGTAACACCACTTCACCGGTGGCGTGGAAACGTTTGATTATGTAGAACACAACTTTTTCAGTTTTTGACTTAAACAGGGCCACAGTAGATCGTGGAATAGGCTCACAGGGGTAACCACGTATAAAAAAAACCCGCCAGGTAACACCACTTCACCGGTGGCGTGGAAACGTTTGATTATGTAGAACACAACTTTTTCATCTTTTTGAACAGCTATATCTCAGAAATGGTGGTTCTTAGGAAAAAATATAAAATCATTTATTATAGATAATTGCACGATCTACAATTTTGTCGACATATTTTTATGATAAAACTTACCGTTTGGCTGAAAAATGCAAAAAAAACCATTTACGCGACCTTGACCTTGAACATTTTTTTTGCAAAGGTCGGATTGATGGGGACTTTTGACATTTGATTTGTAATGGTGTTCCCAAGATTCGTACTAATTTTTAGCTCTATGCGAATTATTGTAACCTTGCATGTCTAATTTGACTGGGCTATAAGAGATTTTAAATTTATCACCTAAGTATCGCGTGAATTTCCTTTGTATTCATTCCAATCTGCCTGAATCCACTGCATAATTCGGATTCCAACTTTTCTTTTAATTTTTTTTTAAAGCAAATTGTTCACTCTATAATTTTTAAACTTTTTTTTTCCATTCTAAACTCTTATGGGAGGATTTTAACAAGGGGTTGAAAAAAATATGGGTGAAACCTTCTTCGAAATCTGCCTCCTGCGGCTTGCCGAAGGGATTTTTAAATTCGTTTTAATTGCATTAGAGTCAGAATATGGAGAAAAATAAATAAACTATTTTATTACACTTTTGTGGCGAAGTTCTGGGCTAACGAAATATAAATACTGTCGTGGTATAGCGACCGAAAAACGTTACAATGTTTACAAACTTGTTTATCCTAGTGTGTACAAATGTTAGCGACTTTGATCTCCATATCAATGCTACCATAGCCTATAAGTTTGGTAACACCGCCTGTAGTAAGTGACATGTTGCAGTAGATTCGGCCTTTGGTAAACGGGAAGCCTTTCGGCACAAGTGGGACTGACATATTCTTCAAAACGTACTCGCCCTGAAAAAAAAAACTGAAAACTATAGTACTCTAATTCCTCCCTTGTTGGTCCTTGAGTCTGCCTGAGCTGTCCCACTACTGGACAAAGGCCTCCCCCCATTCCTTCCCTCGGTCTGCCGCGACCCCGTGGCTTAGGGCTCTAGTTTTGTGATTTGCGAGTTCACAGCTTCGCCGGCATCCGGTAGACATGGCCTGCACAGTCTCATTTTAGTTTGGTGGCTTTTTGAGCTACGTCAGCAATCTGAGTTCTGCAGCGCAGTGTGGTGTTCCTTATTTGATCGGTAAGTTTAACGTTAAGTATGCTGCGCTCCGTTGCCCGTTGGCAAACCTTGAGCTTGGACTTAGTCCTGGACTGGATGTTAATCAAAGACCAAGTCTGTATACCATATTATTATGCCAGTATGGGGAGAATACACACATGTCCATCAGTTTGCGTTTTAAGGGGATGGGTTTACCACAATGCTCCCCAGAGCGAGTGTATTGATTTGCTACTGAGCCCTCTTCCTCTCTCCTAATGTTGCTGTGCCCGACAGGGTCCATACTGATCTTTTATTTTGTAACACTATCTTTGTAATACATATGAAACGCAATAAACAATTGAGTATTGAGTATTTGCCTTTGACATTTATCAGAAATGATCTTCAGAATGCCGTTGCTGCTGCCCCGTACTCTTCCTAATAGTGACCACTCATGCTTGCATCTTATTCCATAAAAGTCATTCGTACACGCTTCAGCAAACATTGCGGAAGCACTGCAGAACCGCAGCAACCATGACAACATTCTGAAGACATTATTGTATTGCACCCGCAGAGCGCGCTCCGCGATAATTAAATAAATAAAAGAAATATTGCTGGACATTACACATAGCACCATCTAGTGCCACACTTAGCAACGAGGCTTGTGTCGTGGACACCAGATAGTTGATATACTTCATAGATACTTTTGTTTGTAAACACATACTTATTATATATATAAACATCCATGACTCGGAATCAAATGTCCATGCTCATCACACAAACATTTGCTCTGACCGGGATTCGAACCCGGGACCCTAAGAACGTAAAGCAGCCTCACTACCACTGCGCCAATCGGGTCGGCGATAGTGAAAGATTGACAATAGGCTTTGAATAATGCTAGCTTGACCTTAGCTAAGCAACGAGCAAACCTGCAAACCAACATATTACCCCGGACAGCTACGTTTTTAATCAGTCATCCGATTTAAATATTGAAGTAAAATATCTATTTTATAATAATTCACAGTCAGTAATGAATAAGTAATGTAATGAACAATACTTACCGGGGGATAAGGACAGCGACGGTCACCGATAGCGTTTCGCAATGGTTGTCCAAAAAATGTGTCCGAGTTTATCATGTCGCAAAATCTGAAGTGCATCTCAACGAAACTCGGTTTGTATCTGTTTGTTAGAAACTGGTAGAAGTAGAAAGATGGCTGTAACATGAACAATAAGGTTGAGCATAGATGGTGTGCAACTTGAGTTGTTGAACTCGCCTCGTTCCTGGCCGGTTTTGTGATACATGTGCCTCAGTGTTCTCGTTTCTGACTGCTGACTGCAGTTACTAGATTAAGGCACATCACAAAAAGGCTTGACATAGGTTTTTAGCGTATAAATTCAGTACTCTTCCAAAACCGAAATGGATTTTATTTAGGACTAGCTGTTGCCCGCGGCTTAGTCTGCGTAAATTTCAGTAACTGTCCCATGGGATCATACAAAAGGGATAAATACTATCTTACATGTTAATCCAGGTATCTATATGACAAATTTCGTAATCATCACAATTATAATCATCACAATCACCATCGCTATCAAAATCACCATCATTATCACAATCACTATCACTATCACAATCATGCTCATTATCTTGTGATAGTTATTGTGACAGTGATGGTGATTGTTCACCATCACTGTCACAATAACTATCACAATCACCATCACCACCACTATCACAATCACAATTACTATCACAATCACTAACACAATCACTAATACAATCACTAACACAATCACTATCACAACCACAATCACTCTCACTATCACAAAAACAATCACAATCACAATCACAATCACAATCACAATCACAAACACAATCACAAACACAATCACAATTACAATCACTATCACAATCACTATCAATATAACAGTCACTATCACAATCACTATCACTATCACTATCACTATCACTATCACTATCACTATCACAATCACTATCACAATCACTATCACTATCACTATCACAATCAATATCAAAATCACTATCACAATCACAATAACTATCACTTTTTGCGAGGGGAGACCGAAACGAGCGAACAATTCCCTAAGTTTACCTATTGTCGCCACGGCATTTGTGCCAGACATTTTCTGCACTTCAATCCACTTATTATGGGCATCAACCGTGACAAGATAATGTTTACCCTGAAATTCACCGAAATCAATATGTAACCTTTGCCAGGGGCGTGCTGGAAATTCCCACTGATGTAGTAAAGAACGTGGGGGAGCATCACGCTGCTGACAACAAGCACTACAATTTTTCGTCATGGTCTCAATTTCAACATCATTTCGTTAATAGTTATGTTATCAATATTTAATTTACTCAACCAAGATCTACCCATTAAAGGCGGTCCACCATTTTTAATAACAAACAATTTTAAGTCTCTCGCTGAGTATGCCCCGACCTCCACGTTAACCATAATATAACCGACCACTTCAATCTTAGCGCCGTTGTAAGAATGTAAACAGACATCCTTAGCAGTTAGCGGCAACGCCTTGAAGTGTTCATCATATGAATGAGTGCTTATTGCAGAGACAACTTACTGCCAGTGTCCAGTTCGAACGTCATCGCCTTACCGTTAACTTTTACACTTACATTGTATGGCTGATCCTTATTGTTGCGTACATTCAAATTAAACAGACCTGACTCCAAATCACTGTCACTATGATCCATAAAATGTTGCCCTCCCCTCGACGAACGCATTTCGTCCTGACGGGGATTACGTTTGCATACGTCACAAGAATAATTTTTATACCGACACATGATTGCACGATGGTCCTTCCCGCACCGCCAACACGATTGTTGAGATGCGCGTTGCGAATCGTCTGCAGGCGCAGCAGGAGCTCGCGGTCCCAGCGTGCCCTCGCTGCTGCTGCTGCCACTGTTGCCGTTTGCAGCGTGCGCCCTCCCACGTCCGGCTCGTCCCGTTGCAAGCCTATGCATCGGCTCAGGTGCTCCGGTACTAGTCGACGTTGCAGGAGCAGCTACGCTACGTGTGCCACTCGCTTGAGCGTGCCGGTCAGCCGCTTCCAATGCCAAGGCCAGCTCCACCGCTTTCTTGTACGTCAGTGTCGGCTCGGCAAAAAGTCGCGATCTCATGTCATCGCTAACAAGACCAGACACGAACTGGTCTCTAAGGTTTTCTTCAAGACCCGTTTTGAAGTTGCACGTGCTGGCCAAATGTTTGAGGACTTGCAAATAATCGCTCAGACTTTTACTATTATTTTGACGTCTCAATCTGAAAACATGTCGCTCCGCTATTTCCGAGCGCTTTGGTTCGAGATGGTCGCCGACTATTTTCACTAACTCTTGAAAACTTTTGTTTTCCGGATTATCCGGAGCACAAAGATCGCACACCAGATCATACGTAGCTTGACCCACTAGAATCACTAATGTAGCTACATGTAATCCTGCCTTAATTTCATTGAGCGCCATGAACCACACGTCGGATGTATGTTAACCATTTTCTATTCGATAAATCGAATTGCTCGATTTTTTCCGATCGGCATTGTGTTTAATTCTCGTCGCCAGTTGTGTTTGCACGTAATTCGGAAATATATTATTTTATGAAACAGAATAAAACTAAGTCTGCGAACCAACTGTCAGTCATTTATTTTTCTTAAGGAAACTAACACAGAGTATTTAACATGAAGGTTATATACACCACAAATCACTATCACAATCACTATCACTATCACAATCACTATCACAATCACTATCACAATCACTATCACAATCACTATCACAATCACTATCACAATCACTATCACAATCACTATCAGAAGTTCACAATCACTATCGTAATCACAATCATCATACCTCTTATGAAACCTACGCATGCTAAATTTAGAATCTCTAGACTTAGTAGTTTGGGCTATAAGTTGATTTTCATTGTCGGGGTGACAATTTCTTTCTCCAATTTCTCCATATTATGGGTTGAATTATGAAAAAACCTTAAACACAAATGTTTTCATTTATCGATAGGAGTACTCCTGTTATGTTTCGAATAAAATAGTCTAACTAATCTTATTTCCCCATACCCCCGTTTCAACCCCTTACGGGTTTGATTATGAATATTCTCTACTTAGCGCACCCCTAAACCTCATAAGGAAATTTATGATACTTTTGTGCCAAATTTATAATCTCTAGACTGCTATCCTATCTAAGTGCTATCTATAGGCACATGCAGCCAGCCCCCAAGCCCCTACCGCCGCAACCGCTATAACCCTGTATTTTAAATATTATGTAATATCTTCGAAAATATTCATTTAACTTAAAGCATGCTGTAAAGGGCCATAATGACGTATATTAAATGCACAATGTATTTAAGATACTTAATTAAATAAGGATTAATGCTGTATGTCTTAAAATCGCTTCGTAAATAAGCTCGTAAAAAGGAAAGGATAAAAAATGGTTATTTTGGGTTATCTCTAAGAGATCGATATATATCAGGCAGACTTTTCTGTAGACCTTTTTAAGGTGTACAATACTGTGGTACATTATTTTGATCTATCTCGTAGGGTTCAGCCAGCGTTTGCAATGTAAGCGCAAAAAATATCTTTATCTACGGCATCACATTAGAAACCTCTAAAATTATCAGTGTTTCTCTACTGTATTATGTATGATATATACATATAAACTTTCCTCTTGAAACACTCTATCTATTAAAAATACCCGCATCAAAATCAGTTGCAGAGTTTTAAAGATCTAAGCATACATAGGGACTGACATACAGACAGACAGCGGGAAGCGACTTTGTTTTATATAGTGATCTTGACAAAAAGAAGCACAACTTTTATGTTAACCCGTATATCCCCACCCATTTCCGAAGGGGAACGGTGCATTGTTATTTTAATTGTGTCTGTAATTGCGGGTATGTATTTAAGCTTTTAATTTAAAATGAGAAATCAAAATTAATGTTTTTTTATGAATCAATATTGTGGTACTTTTACTTCATAAGATTCAACATACCTTAAAATTATTGTCTATTGTGAATAGGGAATGTGCGTAAATATCCACATAGTACCTAGGATCCTTTCGGCGCAGACGTTTACTTTTCAGAGTAAAGTTTGCGAAGTATCTCGTGTCAATCCAGTTTACCACTGGACGCTCAGTACTCAAGTAAGTTATCTACGAAATAAATTATTAAAACAATTAGTAAAAAGCATAAAATAAGGTTTTTTTATGCACCGACTAAAGCATGCCCAATATTCAACAAGTATTTTTTTTTTCTAGGGTCATCAATCTAGTTTTTGACTGGATCTTTTCGTGGCAAAAAAGTCAATGAAACCAACAAAAGTCACCGACTTTGAAAAGTAAAATCATTTTCCGCTTTTAGTGTTTTTGTTTTGGAAGCCGGTTTTGTTTTTGCAAAAAAACGTTTTTGGTTGTGGTATCTCACACAAATCCTTGACAAATATAATTTTTATTTTCCACTTTTTAGTGTTTTTTTTTTGGTAGTCGGTTATTATTTAGGCAAAAAAGATTTTTATTAAAACAAACTATAAATAGATACTCACTTTCTCAGAATTACACTGATTAATTTGGTAATAAAAAAAAAGAAGCAAAGCAAAGAAAAAATATTTTAAATTCATTGTTAATTTTTATTCTTCGAGAAGTAATCGTTTGCACAATTTTTATTCACGAATGATTATTTTGTCAAAGCTATCACTGATTTAAACAGGAGCAATTTGACTGTTACGAGGAATAACATCAATGTAATAGGCTTAAAGTCTATACCGGGTGATTTGTTGTAATGGGTTAGTGATTCAGTATAAAATTCCTACCTCAACGAATACTGCCTAAGTACACAGGGCCTTTTTGATGAAAATGGCAGGAAATATGATATTAAGGTTTGATAGATTCTTTACCTTAATGGTATACATCCCAATATAAATTCATATTAAGATAACATCACGCCTGTTACACCCGAAGGGTTCAACAGTTCATTCACAGTTCTGTTATCTCTTACAGGAGTAACCCAATATCAACCTTATCTAAACGAGCATAAAAATAATTTTGATTTTAACAGACATGTCAGTAGCAGCACCGGCAGCAATCCAACAGCGACCTTATCAAGATGTTAATAAAGATTACTGTAGTTTGACAGTGATGCAGATGTCAGAGGTGAATTGAGTAAGCGTGGAAAGACAGTAATTTCAACTAATGATCCTCGTGGCTTATGCACTCACTGAATAAATTGCTATCCATTTCCTAAATACTAATACTTATCTAATTGGCTATAATATAACGATAAAAAACTGGTTTGAGGTACAATATTAAGTTGTTAAATTTTAATGATTAGTCAAGCTAAATACCTGTCTGTGTGTATTTATGTAATCATAGAGCCATAATTCCTCATTTCCTGTAATTTATTGTTATATTGCGTAGGTGCTTAGGTGACAGAGAAATGATTAAACATCATATGATTATTTTTATTAGACCCACTCTGTCAATCCCATATGTACCGAAAGGATTTCCGTTTCCTAAAGGCCGAATCCACTGACATGCTTCACCCACTGAAAGGGGTGTCACTGTGACTGTCTGTCTCATGCCTTTAATTATTAAGCAAATATCTTAGTCTTGATTCTTATTTTAAAAACAACACACATCTACCACTTACAAATCCATTAAATTTCTATTTTATGGTTTGACGACGGGACACCGACGGACGCCTCTTGTAAACACACGATAAGAACCGGCCAAAAGAAATATTTCAAAGAATTCTTTAGAAACGTTAAAATATCCTATTTTTACGAGCGGCTCTGAATAGCAAAACAACACGTGTTTACTCTGGATGTGGGTTTTTAGCCGGACGGACCCTTAAAACAATTGAAAGACTCACAAAAAGCATGAACGAAGTGCGTGATTTCTGGGAAAAGGGGCTGATAGCGGCCGAGGCAGGCCGGGGGCTGAAGTAACGGTGGGGATAAATTCGGGAGATGATGCCTGATGAAAGGGGCAGTCGAGTTGATACGGCGAGAGAGTCCGGACGATATATATTTGAGTTAAGTTAGGAGGACTTGGTAAAATACCACGAGTCTAAGTTAAGTGTGTTGGCGTGAGAGTGCGATGTTTGAATAAGTTAAATATAGTTGGGTTAACAGCCCTGGTTATAGTCTAACCTAGTATGAGTCGTTAAAGCACTAGGACGTCCTAGATTAAGATCGTGAAGTTAGCGTAATCTTGGTACCAAGATGCACACGTCGGTTAATATTTATAAGCTTTCCTACCTAACTAGTGGTAATTAGGCTAGTCAGAGTGTGTGACAACGAGGCGCGAGGGAGACGGCAGAAAAAGTAGTCGCGCGTTGAGGGACCGAGGCGAAACTGGTAATGTGTAAGCTATAAATTGACCATCTTCAATGAACACTTGGTAAGTGTTAATTATAATTAAATCCTATCTTAAATTGTCGTTTGACGGTAGCACAGAAGGGCTGATAATAATCATTTATTTCAGCGTGACGGAGCAATTGCTTTACGTCATCAAAATGTATATTATTATCCCATGTGTTATTATGTGTTCACGTCCTACTCCATATCTCAGCAAATATTCAGAAGCGGCGTTTGATTTTAGGGAGACGGTGACAACCGCCTGACACCTGACCAATGACGAATATTGACTAATATCGGACTCACTACAAATGGGCGGTCGAACCGTTATACTCGCATTTTGATTAGAACAAACTACATTGTCCAGTGGTGTAGACAGCACCATAGTATTCGCAGATTGATTGAAACAAATTATGTTGTTCAGTACCTATTATAATACCAGATTGTACCTGTGTTACAAATCAATCAAACGCTACTGATGAATACTGCTTCCTAAAAGGTCTAGCTCAGAAAATGTACAATTTCATTGGTGAAAACACTCTCGGGAGAGGGGTAGGCACCATAAAGTATCTCAAATTAAATTGATAGTCCCGTTCTGTGGAGCGCTAAGGACCGTGTCTCGTTAAAACCCAAACCCCGGCTGCCACAGGCCTATTTCTGAATCGTCACTATTTAGCGAGACACGTAATCACGACATTGGGCAGTTTAGAGGAGTGAGAGGTGACGAAACCATTACCACTTCGTTGTTCACCAATGGCAATTGCAATATGTTCTGCTACAGACTGAGTCTACGATACGCTTGTGCAAATTGTGTTATTATATAATAATTGGGGTAGGCAGCCGTAAGGGTGTTTATCAACGAGAGTACGCGTGTAATTAGAAATACTGAAAACATGTCTTCCTCAATGGTAATGGTCTCACAACCCATTGCCTTAGTATTGTGAAAGACATGTAAACAGTGCTTAGGGAACGTGTGTTGTTAGCGTTCGTAGCAGAGTCCTTAGTAGGACTATGCGCATAGGTTTAACATTACACGTACGCCGGGCAAACGTTGTAAAACGGCTCCATGTTAATGACATGGGCTTGTTTGCGTTTGCAAAGCGGCATCTAGTTTGGAATTAAATAAAGTAACGTAACGAACTAATCAATAATATTTTTTTAAGCGCAAGCGTAACGTTTCCCTACCAACCTTTCATCATATATCATATATTTGCGCCCTCTTGTCTTATTAACTTCATACCTTATTGATGTTTTGCCTTTTAAGATTTGTTATTATTCATGTATTTATGTTTAACTGTGAATTCCCAATATTAACTTCACCTTGAATTCCACCCCTGTCCATTTGCCTCAAAGGACGGGACAGGGCAGCCCCAAATTGGGAATCAGTCCTCTTGTCAGTGGGAAGCCGACCAGTCAGGGACGAAGCCTACAGGGTCGTGCGGATGGCGGGGCGCGACCTTTTCCCCTTCGGGGGAATCTGACCAAAATACTAATATTAGCATGAATTAGAAAAAACGAAAATTTTATCAGCCTAGGGTAACTTAGAAACAGTCACATCACCAAACAAAAACTTTATGGCCGTATTGACCTGGAGATAAAATCAGTAAGCATTAAAAAAAACCAATACAACATTTTTATTATTATTTTATTCTGTAGTTGGAACACCGCCTATAGTTACATAAATTACACCAATATGGAGCAAAATGGTAACTTTATGCTATAATCTAATGATATAATCTGTTATTTACAATTTTTTTAATTATTTATCAAAGTCACTTCACCTTGCCTCATTCTATCCCATGCCGTGGTTGTGTGTCGCGCGTAATTAACCTACCAGTGGCAGGTTTTAGTTTATTGAGACACTGTCCCTAGCGTTCCTCAGAACGTAGCAATCAATTCAGTTTTGAGATGCTAATTGAACCCTCCCCCCACTCCCGGAAATCTGCGCCCATTATCTCTACGCTATGTTTCTGAGCTAGACTTTTTTAAGAAGCAGTATTCATCACCAGCGTTTGGTTAATTGATACTACAAGTACAAGTTGGCAATATATGTTTAACTGAATAATATATGTACATACACTTTTTTTAAAATCAAACTGCGAATATTACGGTGTTACGGCCTTTACCACTGAACAATAAAGATCGTTTTAATCGAAATGTGAATATTACGGTTTTGCCTGCTATTTGCGGTGCGTCATATATAAGTTCAACATTCGTCAATATTCGGGTGTATTAGTGTACTGCAGTGTACATTGATGGTATGCGCGAGGCGAGTGTAAAGTGGAGCGTAAGGCTTTTATCGTCTCCTTATAACCAAACGCAAATGATTGATATTTGCCAAGGTACGGAACACTAGATAATAGCATACATTGTTATAGTATAAAGATGCCTAAGAAGGCCTATGTCCAGCAGTGGAAGTCTTTGGGCTGATATGATGATGATGACAATGAAGCTACTCTGGCATGCTGTAATAAGTGATTATTAACAGCTCCTCTGTGCTACCGTCAAACTGCTACTATGACCTAATAGTTAATAGTTAACATTTTACCACGTGTTTATTTTAGAAAATTAGTCTACAACTAACTAGCAGAGTACTGCACATATTACCAGTTTTGCCCTCGCCACAGCTCGTCTTCTTCTGCGTCTCGACTCTGAATTGAACTAATCATTTAATTTAATCATAAATCATAGACTAAACTCTATGAGAGAAAAAGCAATAACAGTTTGACAATTTGACTTATTTGAGGTAAGTATCACAATATTGGAAAATATGAAAAATTAATTATTTATTTCAGATATTATAAAAGGGAATCGTTTAAGATCGATTTGTAGTATATTAATGCAAAACAAATAAAAGGGTATACTATAGGACAATAATGGATGATATGTGTAAGTAGCTAATGTAAATAAGTATAAAGTGTCTGTAGGACGTACCTAGATATTATAATCATAGCTCATAAATGGCTCCTAAGCACTCCAATTCATACTATTGCGACAAGTGCCATAGTCGCCGGAGGTAGAGCCAATTGAAAATGTTCGACTTTCCAGTATTTAACTACAACTGTGCAACTGTCATTTGTTTTTATAGCAGATTTTCTGTAATCCATATTAAGCCGGCGAAGGCGTGTTATCAACTAGGACTGTTATAGCTGTGCAACGGAACAACGGAACCGTCTCCACTCCACTTGTCTGCCTCGCCGTTGCATAGCCCGTCGCATAATCCAGCCCCCCAATCGGCCACGGGTCCTATTGTTTCAACACCTGAGATCCAAAAATGGATGGTAACCATCGAGCAGCACCTACATGAAGTTTCCTTAATTGCCGCGGAGGGTAAACTGAACTCGGAGCAGAAAATTAAAATTGTTAACCTTTGCCGTAAAATAGGATCTGGTCCCTCGCATATGGCAGTCCTATATCAGTCGCTGAAGCTAAAAACCATTCATGCAGAAAACGTAATATGTACCTTTCAACAACAACGTGACCTGACGGAACAAATGTCGGAGCTCAAGCAGACGATACGGGACTCTACTTCTACGGAAAATGCTTCTTTTGCCGATATGGTGAAAAAGAGATCCAATCATTTTATTCGACCTAATCACGTAAGCTCCATTGCCATTTACCCCAATGATAAATTTAAAACAAGTGACGAAACGAAAGAACTGGTGCAAAAGATCATAAGACCCGAGCAAATGAAGCTGCACGCACGTGGTGTTCGTAAAACAAAAAATGGAGGCGTAATTATCAGTACCGAGTCGAAAGATGACGCTAATAAACTGAAGAACCCAGTCCAGCTCTCTACATCTGGACTTACCGCTGATGAACCCCACAAGCGCAAACTCCGGATCGTGGTTGTAGGTGTGCCGACTTCCTTGGCCGAAATTGAGGTATTCAAGTGCATTTTTGAACAAAATATAGCCGACAAATTATCAAAGATGACCTTGGAATCTAGCCGTGTGGTATCCGGCAGAGTAGAATAGAACCAACCCATTGCACTCATGGGTGTCGTATAAGGCGACTAATGTCTGAGGCAGAACACCTTGCGCCTCCGTAGACCAGAGAATGGGCAGCAGTGTTTTCTGTTAGTCTTTCATCACTGCGATCTCCAATCCGCCTACCAAGGGTGGAGATTACGGCAAATTCCTCCCATCATGGGAGAGGCTTATGTCCAGCAGTGGACGTTATGAGCTGTTGTAGTAGTTGTAGTAGACCTTGGAATATTTCTTGACCGCCGTAAAATTAAGCCACAAATCTGGGGAGAGAGATGCTGCGACCTGCAATTACGTAACTGAAGTTTCAGCCAATATACGTAAAGCCTTAATCCCTCAATCCAGGATCTTCATAAATTGGTCGTCTTGCCCTGTCAGGGATTTTACATTAGTAATGAGCTGTTATAAATGCCAACAGTACGGCCATGCAGCAAAATCTTGTCGAGAGGTCAATTCTACGTGTGGTCACTGTGGTGAAGAAGGTCATAAGATGTCCGAATGCACGAAGAAAACAGACACGCCAAAATGCGCGACTTGTTCACGCTTTATAAAATCTAGTGACCATAACACCGGAGACGTTGAATGTCCTGCTAGGAAAATTGCAGAGCAAAGATATATAAACTCTATTGATTATGAGGGCGCCTAGTACGTCATACAAGACCAGACTTCCATAATATTTGTTGCTAACTCAGCGATACCTGTACGACACCACTGCGCTAGGTTTGTTGCTGTCTAAGCAAATTCACGACCGCTACAAAAATGCCATGACAACGATTTTTGCAATTCTTACTTGACCGAGCCTAACCTTTTTATTAGTACCTACTGCTGATACTATTGTAATAGTGTAATTAATTAAGAATAACAGAGTTTAAGTAAATTAGGTATTATCATAATTAACCATTTATTTCACTACTTTAAAAAATCATAATATGTTAAATATTGTTAGATAATCTAGTGTCCAAATAGTAATTGTTTCATCCACCAAGTTACTGAACGCACCTTTTTGACGTTTGACAGATTACGTTTCGTTGTCTGTGCGATGACGTTTTTGCTTGTCAGTGCAATATTGGTTGGAAAGAAATTTGGTTCCCTTGTCTTGTAATTTGGTGCACGCGGCTGTCGTGTAATTAGTGATTGAAACTTTGAGTTAATGGTAATCCGATACAATCCTGATCGGTGTTTGATATTTTGTTGATAATTGAGTGAAAATTGAGAAATCTCGCCATTTTGGGTCTTGACCGCGAGTGATTTGTTGGTTATGTCCGGCCTTTTTTGTGTCATTTGAACGCCGGTAAATTCCTACATTCAGTGCTGGACTATCGTATATCCCCGATTGGGTTAGCAAATCGGGATAAAATTCAGTTGGACATTCGTGAAAGGTGCCACGTGTGGGATGTGAAGGTTTGATCCTGGAGTCGACGGTGCGCGCTGTGGGCGTCCATGGAACCGTCGAATCTTACTTGACTACACATACACCACACAAACCACAGTTATACTTACACCCCACTCAGATACGACGTGACCAGGGACTACGTCACATCACCGGTACCAACGTGATGGTAAGTGTATCTAATAGGTGTTTTCACTTTGTCGATTGAACAAATATTATTTTGATTAGGGCTCCGCGTAATCGCGGACATCGTGAGTCTGTTTGTGCAGTCTCACACAACTGGTAGCAGAGCGTGGTTTAATTGTTAAATTCACCACTTATTGTCGAGTTAAAAGTATTGAGAAGTCTGATTTGTTGCCGTCGGCCTGACTCACATTAACATAGATTGTTTGACATAATATATTATGATATGTAGTGTCCCTTGTGGTTTGTACTTTAATTTGCTATTGTATAAACAAGGTATTGCTTGTACAGGGTCGGATTTGAACTTGTAATAATTCAAACTAAGTTTTATTATTTGGTTTAAATTGTAGTTGGGTCCGGAAAAAATTATTCCTGTTGATTATTTAATTGAATTTAATTTGTTTATTTGATATTTGTCCCAATGGCTTCATTGAAAGCTATAAACCAAGCCATTGGTGGATTGACCTCACAGCTAAGATGGTTTGCCTCTGCGGCTGCAACCGCTGAGCGTCTAGACCTGGAAGAGGCCACGCTTGCCCGGTATGAGCAGTTGAATGCGAGATTGAGTGCGGTTGACACTTTGTTTGCTCGCTTCAATGAAGTGATTTTGGACTTGGACCTGGAAACATTGGGTCAAGCAGCCCGTGATAAGGTTGTTGCGGATTATGACCAGATGTTGAACTTGGGTGACATAATAAGTATGCGCGCCAGGGAAATTTTGAAGAGTCGGGACCCTGCCCAGGTCAAAACAGAGACCTCTGTTGTTGCAGGCCCTGGACTTTTGGGTAGACTGCCTACCCTGGAGCTGCCACATTTTGACGGTCACTTGGACCATTGGTTAAGCTTCAGGAACCTGTTTGACAGTTTGGTTGATGCGCGCTCTGACCTCCGACCGGCCCAGAAGTTGGCTTATTTGTTGTCCGCCCTAGGAGGTGAGGCTCGAGCCTTGGTGCAGCACTTGCCGGTGACCGACTCGGCCTATCCCACTGCTCTGGAACTTCTATCCCGACGGTACCAGAACAAACGTTGCCTGGCTGATGTCCATATTGACCAGATCTTGGGGTTGCCGGCCATCACCAGAATGTCAGCGTTGCGTGCTGACCTTTTGAATCCGTTGCTTGCAGCAACCAACGCCTTGAAACGATTGGAGTTGCCGGTGGACTATTGGTCCTATTTTTTGGTACACTTAGTGTTGCAGCGGCTTCCTTCAGATTTGAGGTCCCGTTTTGAGCAGAAGTATGGTGGGGATAGTGCCACCCATCTTCCCCCCTTTGAAGACCTCGTCAAATTTTTGGAGGATGAGTGTCGTTTCCTCGACAACGCTCGTGGTGCCACGGGGTTAAGCCAACCGCCCTCTCGGCCGAGGGCCCAGGGACGGACTGGGACTGTCGGGCCTGGTGATAGCCGCCCTGCCCCCCGTTTTGGTGGCACCCAGAGTAATCTTGCTTGCGGCTATTGTAAGGCCACGGGACATGCCGTAGTCACTTGCGCGGCCTTCTTAGAGTTGCACGTGAGTGCCCGCCGCCGAGTTGCCAATGCACGCCACCTGTGCTTTTCTTGTTTGGGGAATCATTTTCATCGGGATTGCCCCAACCCCCGCCCTTGTTCAATTTGTAGGGGCTCACATCTTGAAGTTTTGTGCGCCAACGCGAACCGCTCTGACAGACCAGCCTCTGATGGGGGTTCGCGCAGGGGGGGGTATGATGGAGATGAGCACCGGGCTTCTCGCTCGCCGGATCAGAATCAAGGAGGGGCCTGCAACTTTGACCGCCGTACTTCACCCCCCGCGCCAGTTGATCGGGAGCCGCGCGACCGCCGATTGACCTCCCCTCGTGAAGGCGAGTATGCAGCTGCTGGTAGGCGACGTTGGCCAGACCAGCACCGCCTTCCCTCCCCTCCGTTGGCGGAACGTCCCCGTTTGGAGACGCGCCCCCCGCC
This sequence comes from Xestia xanthographa, assembly GCA_905147715.2. NCBI lineage: Eukaryota > Metazoa > Arthropoda > Insecta > Lepidoptera > Noctuidae > Xestia > Xestia xanthographa. The sequence continues at coordinate 3,644,154 of LR990660.1, read as the reverse complement.
GCTCAGGCGTCAGGTGGGATATGCCCCTCCAGCGATGGCGCGCGGCTCGGGACATCGCGCGGATGAGGAGTTTGACTACTATCCTCATCGGGATAGACCCCAGCCTGGATGCGGCGATCGGTCGCCGCCCAGACATTACTAGGAAATTGGCGCCTGTCCCGCCAACGTACCTCCCCAGATCGACACGGTTTTGTTGCCAACGGCATCGGTCAGGGTCTGGGGACCCACGGGGGACTCTGTTGTGGTCCGTGCCATTTTGGACACGGGAGCCCAGGGTTGCCTTTTGTCGTCTTGGTTAGCGGGTCGGGTGAGCCTGGATGTCCGTGCCTTTTCAGGCACGATTAATGGAATAGGCGAAACACCTATCCCGACTGTTGAGGGACAAACCTTATTTGGGCTCACTCCTGTGAGTTGTTTGGACCCTAAGTTTTTTCCTTCGGCCATTGTTCTGACGAGTATTTTGGGCTGTCATCCCCAACGTCAGCTGTCGCCTGATATTGTCCGGTTGACGTCAGGCCTGGATTTGGCTGACCACCGGTTTGATTCCCCTAATACAGCTCATTTGATATTGGGTTCCGATGTACTAGGGAGAATATTGTTGGGTAATGTGAAAGTCTTGCAGCCGAACGGTTTGGTGACTGTCTCGACCATCTTTGGCTTTGCGGTGATGGGCCCAGTGTTGAAGGCTGCCCCTCCACCTGAGCCTGATTGTGCACCCCCTTTGGTGGGGACCGGATTGGCTGACTCGCCCCGAGGATGATTGGCCTCGAACGCCAGTTTTGATGTCGGATCCTTTGCCCGGGCTTAAGGTGCTCGCTGTTGGGACGAAGGACCCTTCGTTTGATCCTGATATGTTGTTGAATCGATACAGCTCCCTCGACAAATTGTTGAACGTTACCTCGTGGATCAGGCGTTTTGGTCACAATGCTAGGAATCCAGGGGACAAGCGCCTGTCACCGGTTCTCTCTCCTCAAGAGCGACAGGAGTCACTCCTCCTGTGGGTTCGCTCTGTGCAGGCCGTACACTTTGAGAAGGAGATCGAGACCTTGAAGTCCGGTAGAGTTAAGTTGTCGGGAGCCGTTAGTAAGTTGAACCCCTTTTTGGATGAAACGGGTCTTTTGCGTGTTGGAGGACGGTTGAGGCACTCTAGCCTTCCTTATGGGGTCCGTCACCCCCTTTTGTTGCCCAAGGCGGGCCATTTGATTAAATTGTTGGTGACTGATCGTCACATTAAGAACTCGCACGCCGGTTGCAATTGCAATGCGCTGTTGGCCATTCTGCAGCGAGAGTTTTGGATTTTGTCGGCTCGTCGTACCATTCGTAGCATCGTCTTCCGTTGCATACCGTGTTATCGGACTAAGGCCCCAACGATGCAGCCCCAGATGGGAGACTTGCCTGCTGATCGTGTCAATGAGGCGAGGCCCTTTGCAGGCGTAGGAACGGACTTTGCTGGTCCCTTTTCGATAAAGACGTCTACCCTTCGCAATAGTTAAATTGTCAAGGCTTATTTGTGCGTATTTGTCTGCCTGTCAACTAAGGCAGTGCACTTGGAGCTGGTATCCTCCCTCTCGACGGAGGCCTTTGTGGCAACTTTGGATAGATTTACGTCTCGCCGTGGGTCACCTTCTCTGATCAGGTCTGATTGCGGTACCAACTACAAGGGTACAAGTAACTATTTGAAGGAAGTGTATGACTTTCTTAATGAGAGCCAGGTTGACATTGGTAACAAATTGGCCCGTCGAGGGGTCACTTGGTTGTTTGATCCGCCAGCCTGCCCCCATTGGGGGGGTATTTTTGAGGCCGCGGTGAAAGCGGCAAAGGGACTCTGGCGGAGATTGTTGGGAGACACCGTTCTCACCTTTGAGGAATTAGCTACGGTATTTTGTCGCATTGAAGCGGTACTAAATTCGCGTCCATTGTGCCCGCTCTCTTCGGACCCTAACGATTTGGAGGCTCTAACCCCGGGCCATTTCTTGATTGGACAGCCACTTGTCGCTCTGCCTGAGTACCCTTTTGTTGATGTGAGCCAAAATCGGCTATCGCGGTTTCAGTTGGTGCAACAGCTCACTCAGAGCTTTTGGAAGCGTTGGAGCTTAGAGTATCTGCACATCCTCCAGCAGCGCGTCAAGTGGACTGATAAAACTCATCCGCTCAAGATAGGAGACCTCGTCCTTATTAAGGATGCCAACCTTAAGCCTCTGTATTGGCGCCGGGGGCGCATTCTCAATTTGGTGGCTGGCACCGACGGGGTACCTCGTTTTGCTGAGGTTTTGGTGGATGGATCGGTTATGAAGAGAGCGGTCGCAACCTTGTCAAGACTGCCAATTGATTAGCGGACGGGACGGCCCGTCCGGGGGGGGTAGATGTTTCATCCACCAAGTTTCTGAATGCACCTTTTTGACGTTTGACAGATTACGTTTCGTTGTCTGTGCGATGACGTTTTTGCTTGTCAGTGCAATATTGGTTGGAAAGAAATTTGGTTCCCTTGTCTTGTAATTTGGTGCACGCGGCTGTCGTGTAATTAGTGATTGAAACTTTGAGTTAATGGTAATCCGATACAATCCTGATCGGTGTTTGATATTTTGTTGATAATTGAGTGAAAATTGAGAAATCTCGCCATTTTGGGTCTTGACCGCGAGTGATTTGTTGGTTATGTCCGGCCTTTTTTGTGTCATTTGAACGCCGGTAAATTCCTAAATTCAGTGCTGGACTATCGTATATCCCCGATTGGGTTAGCAAACCGGGATAAAATTCAGTTGGACATTCGTGAAAGGTGCCACGTGTGGGATGTGAAGGTTTGATCCTGGAGTCGACGGTGCGCGCTGTGGGCGTCCATGGAACCGTCGAATCTTACTTGACTACACATACACCACACAAACCACAGTTATACTTACACCCCACTCAGATACGACGTGACCAGGGACTACGTCACATCACCGGTACCAACGTGATGGTAAGTGTATCTAATAGGTGTTTTCACTTTGTCGATTGAACAAATATTATTTTGATTAGGGCTCCGCGTAATCGCGGACATCGTGAGTCTGTTTGTGCAGTCTCACACAGTAATTATTAGAAAAATGCCGCCTGTGATACAGGTTTATCCTAGTACAGGCATCGTACTTTGTTATACCTACATTATTTCTAAGATTTATGTTGTATTGTACCAATTTTAAATTTGAATAAAATTTATTATTATGCCTTTATTCATTTAGTATCCTAATTATTTACATTTTTAAATATTTCTTAAAAAAACAAAAACATTTAAAAATATAAAAAACATGTAGTCTGCCGGTGTCGGGAGCAGGGTCCAAGCCACCGGTGGTTAGGGTTGCAGAGACAGGAACCTCCTCACAATGCGAGCCGTGTCGAGGAGTACTGCCTTCTGAATCAGGCCATTGATCCAACCGCCTATAAAGAGCTTCGATAGATGGTCATCGAAGCTCTTGGCTATAAGGCCATTGGCTGTCACGACAATCGGCACAATGATAACCGAGCTCATATTCCACATGTCACGATCCTCGTGAGTCAAGTCGAGATATTTTATTTGTTTCTCTTTCTCAGCTTTCACGAGGTTCTCGTCATGCGGAATGGTAACATCGATTATCATTACGCGGCGCGCTGATCGGTCTACCATCATCATGTCAGGCTTATTGGCGACAATAGTCCTGTCAGTAATGATAGACCGATCCCAGTACAGCGTGACATGGTCTTTTTCGAGAACTGGGTCGGGCACATACTTGTAGTACGGTTCCTCAGATTCCACAAGTTTATATTTCAAGGCAAGTTGCTGGTGTATAATCCTGGCTACTTGGTTGTGCCTGTGCAAGTAGTCGCCGTTAGCCAGACGAGAACAACCAGAAATAATATGTCTGATGGAGTCACCCGGAAGGTGGCATGCCCGACACACGTCAACCGTCCCGTCCTTCATAATATATTTCCGGTAGTTGTTCGTCAACATAACTTCGTCCATAATCGCACAGACAAAACCTTCAGTTTCCCCAAAGTCGCCGAAACGTAACCAGGACACGGACGCTAGAAAATCTACATCGGGCCCATGAAGAGCCCGGTAGAAGCGCCCGTGAAGCTCTTTGCCTTGGTAGAAGCGCCCGTGAAGCTCTTTGCCTTATTTATTATTATACCTGGCGTTATAAATAAAATAAAAAAATTGCCTTTATTCTACCACAATTTAACAGTTATTTAACAAAACTCAAAAATAATCACAATAATCGATGAATATACTCAGGATAATGTTTGAATTTATATAATTATTATTTATTTTTCTTTTATTTAATTTGTGGAAGTCGACTCTTTGGCGTAGGCCTCCCCCAGCTTCCTCCAGTTGTCTCTGTCCCTAGCCAGTCTTCTCCAATCTGGTCCACATCTTTCCTTAAATAAGTCCTCCCATCCTTTTTTCGGTCTACCTCTACTTCTTGGCCCTTCTCTTGGTAACCATTCGGTCAGTTTCTTGGTCATCTGTCGTTGGTCATCCTGCACACATGGCCTGCTCATTTCCACTTTAGATTCCTTATTTTTTCGAGTATGTCAGTTACTTTGGTTTTCTTTCTTATCGTTTCGTTTTTTATTTTATCTGATAGTTTTATTCCTAACATGCTTCTCTCCATTTTCCGTTGGTGTGTAGCTAATTTGTGTTCATCTATCTTCCTCAGCGACCATGTCAGGCAACCATATGTTAGGCATGGTAGGATTACTGTGTCATACAGTTTTCTTTTTATTTCAATTTTTATATCCTTATTTTTCATAATTTCCTTTAAGCTCCAGTACTTTTTCCACGCAATTGCAATTCGTCTGTTTATTTCTTTTTCTGTTAAATCTTGGAATGAAATTGACTGACCTAGGTATTATGTATTCCGTAACATACTCGATGGCTCCGCTCACTCTGATGGTTTGAGCAGTCCCATTCGTGATATTTTTTGTTTTTGAGGCGTTTAGCGATAAACCAACCTTGCTGCTCTCTCTCACTAAATCGTTTACCATGCTGTCTAGCTTGAAAAAAAAAAAACCTGGCGTTTTATGGATGTTATAATTTCCATTTCTTTCAACCTAAACTGGGCCCGTAACAATAATAAATAAAACCGGCCAAGTGCGAGTCGGACTCGCGCACGAAGTGTTCCGTACCAATTATTATAAAAAAAATCACGTTTGTTGTATGGGAGCCCCCCTTAAATATTAATTTTATTCTGTTTTTAGTATTTGTTGTTATAGCGGCAACAAAAATACATCATCTGTGAAAATTTCAACTGTCTAGCTGTCACGGCTCATGAGATACAGCCTGGTGACAGACAGACGGACAGACGGACAGACGGACAGACGGACAGACAGCGAAGTCTTAGTAATAGGGTTCCGTTTTTACCCTTTGGGTACGGAACCCTAAAAAGATGGAACGAGACTTTAATAAAGCTCCATCTCTTGGCTGTTAGCCGATGTTACCCTAATAAAGCACGTTTTTAACGCCTGGGAAGAAGCACAAGATGGCATTGGGATCTTCTTTGACCTCTCAAAGGCATTTGACTGCGTATACCATGAGACACTGCTGCTGAAACTGGAGTACTATGAATTTAGAAATATAGTTCTTGACTTGCTTAGATCATACCTAGAAGATAGATTAAAATGGTACAGGTGGTATGGTGGTGGTGGTTCGTTGGTACATGGCATAGAGTCATTAGGATCTGAAATGACAACGGGCGTTCCTAAAGGTTCGATATTTTGTCCATTACCTTTTTTAGTTAACATTAAGAGCTCTCACAAATTCCAGAAGCCAAGAGGCTTGCTTAAGAGGGCATACTAGCAGCCGACAGCGTTGAAAAGGAGTGTTAGGTAGATTTTGGCAGAAAAAAAATACCTGTTGGTCTTACACCTAAAGTCGAGTTTTCCGAAAATTTCACGATGGGGGTTAGTTATGACCCCTAGAGCCCAAATCAACCGCCGGTTAAAAAGTTTATATACAGGGTTAGCTTCCAAATCCATAATATTTTTGATATAATGAAAAAAACATTTTTTTTTTCTAAGTCAAATTTCATTCCTGTCCACCACTTAAAAGCGAACGTGTGGATATTGCAACAGCACAATTCAGTTCAACAACCTAGATAGGTAGCAGTTGGCACACACATAAATTTGGCAGTGCATGCACGCACACAAGTGCATTTATTCCCACTAGGTTTTTTATTTAGGAAATTTTTAAGACATTTTCAAATGAATGCTATTATTATAGTGTATACTTTTTGACAATAATATTTATAATGCACTTTTGGTTTAATATCTAGATCGGGAGGAGCTCGTGGCTAAATAATAACAGCCGTTCGGGTCGACCGTTAGAGTAAGCCATGCTGGCCTAGGTTGGTCTGTGAATGGGTGACCACCTATTACATACCGAGTTTCCTCTGTGCCTCGGAAAGCACGTTAAGCCGTTGGTCCCGGCTGCCATTTGTAGATCTTTGACAGTTGTTAGGTAGTCAGAGGCCCAAAAAAGTCTGACAACCAGTCTTACCAAGGGGTATCGTACTACCCGGTACTAACTGGGTTGTGGAGGTCAGATATTATAGGCAGTCGCTCCATGTAAAATACTGGTATAAAGCCGTTAACAAGCTTTATAATTATGTATATGTATGTATGTATTTGTCGGGTTTGTCAGGATTAATTTCGCTAGGCTCGAGCTTATGTGGGCAGAAGACGGGTTTCGTGCTATGAAAACACACTGGATTCGATACACTATTTTATTTCACATTGCTCGGTTCCGGTTGGTAGTTTCCATGGAGAAGAACCGGCAAGAAACTCCATGGTTACTCTTTTCAAACAGATACACTGAGTCTAACAAATAATTTGACATTAAACTTTCACACAATAACACTAGGCAAAATGAATCGTGTACAGTTTCAAGACGTCTTAGCTCCGCTGCAATCAGACTCAGAATGTTTGCCTCGCCGCGAGGTGTTATTATCAGGACTCTGTAAAAGCCGCCATGGTCCCCACCATGGCGGCTTTTACAGAGTAGGTCGCGTGATGTCACCACTGGCGTGCTTTCGATTCATTCGCCCGTCCGTACTCATGACCGGATCTGACATATTTATGTTGGTAAGTGGGGCGCCAAACAAAATTTAGCCACACTCTACATGTCGCAATTATGCATCGATTGCTTTCAAACTTGGCCACAAAAATGGAAAGGGTCAAAACTTAGGTTAAGTTCGTGAATGGGCGGAATGCGTCCATGGGGGTGGCTGGGTTTTTCGAAATCAGTTTTTTGGCCGTAATTTTTTTCCTACGGAAATTTTTTGGACCGTTTAACATTTTTAGAATACTACACTTTTAAATTTAAACTTTTATGATGCAACCCCTAACTTGGGAAAGGGGTTAAAATTTCCAAAATTTAAAAAAAAAAACCAATATGTCTCCGAAACGGTTGACATTTTTACTGTGAAAATATTTTTTTTGAAAACAAATTGTATTTTACTCTATTATTTTAATTTTAAAAGTTTTTTTTTTCCATGCTAAATTTATGGTAAGATTGGACAAGGGGTTGAAAAAAATATGGGTGGAATCTTCTTCGAAATCTGCCTCCTGCGACTTGCCGAAGGGATTTCTTTACGTTTAAATTCGTTTTTAATTGCATAAAAGAAAAAGAAAGTAAACTACAGCATTGGGTGTAGATAACCTTGTAATGATAGTCGTGAGATGGAGAAAAATAAATAATAAAACATTTTATTACACTTTTGTGGTGAAGTTCTGGACTAACAAAATATAAATACTGACAGAAAAACGTTACAATGTTTACAGACTTGTTTTTCCTAGTGTGTACGAATGTTTGCGACTTTGATCTCCATATATATTATCCGTCATCCGCTAGGTGGCGCTGCTTGTGTTGACTAGCTTAGTTTGACTCTCAGTGTTTATCTATTTCCATAAATTTCAAAAGTAATCTAAAATTATATTACTGTGTACTATTGGTGAGATCAAGACTTTATTCGTGCTGTCAATTGGTCATCATGAACTTTAATCTAAAAACAGAGTTATTGTGGTAACAAAATACTAGTGACTATCATCGATTGTGAACACTTATATTCGTGGTTTGGCAGTGTTAATTCGGATTGCTACTTGTCTGTGATATCGTGTCGTCGCATACATCAATAACTGTGTCGTGTTGGTCTGGTTGATGTGTTTATTAGTGAATACGCTTGTCTTCAAATCTGCCTAATCATTGCCTGCGTGTCACTTAACTCAGAACAACGCCATCTATTAAACTCGCAGTGTAACAGCATAGGGCTTGCGTTCCTAGCTGTCGATATTGTGTGCGCCGTGAATCGATATACATTGCAATTTTGCCGGGCGATAGAGGGCGCCACAAGTGTGATTAACGAACCAAAGCGTACTTGGTATCCATATTGGCCACCAAGCGATCGTCATAATCTATACGGTTCACGATAGGTGGCGCCACTTCGATCTAGTTTTGATAACTACGTTACCTCTATTTGAACTGCATTCAACTTTAATATTATTTATCTTCGCGATGCTCTGCAACGGGTGCAACGTTGAATTGACTCCTCAGGCTGGATATCTTGAATGTAATTTATGCGATGGAAAATACCATCACGATTGTCTAAACATTACGCTGCAGCAATTCTTGGCCTTGACCCAGGACTATAAGTCCTGTTGGAAATGTCCTTCATGCAGTAACATTACCCGTCGTACTCGTCATAACCTGGACACGCCTGTTTCTTCCACCCAGCTTCCGACTTATGAGGACAGTAGTATGAACATGTCCTGCGACATAATGGATCAGCGTGCACCATCGCCACGCACTCCACCGATGTATGTGCCTTCTGCTGCCAGGGATGGTGACACCAGCGCATTGGTCACCCAGGACAACCTAATCCGGACGCTCACCCAAGAACTCGATAGAACTCTGCAGGGTTGGCGCTCTGACATGGACCGGACCCTTGATTCTTTTAAGGAAGATATTATAACCACGATGCAGGATTGGCGAGGCGAGATGGAGGCTAGCATGCTTAGTTTCAACCGTTAAACGTAGCCTGTTGGATATGAAGCAGGAGTTGAATACTGTCCGTACGGTCCAAGCTGAATTTAAGCAGGATGTGAAGCTAATGGCCGAAGAAATATCTGGCCTCAAACAATCGCTACAGTTCCATGCAAGCGAACAGGATGACCTCAAAAGAAGAGTTGATAATATTGCACGTCAGCAGGCTGAACAGTCTGCTACCTCGACCAGCTATCTAGAATCGAAGATAGATACACTCGAGCAGCAGGCGAGAGCCTGCAACCTCGAAATCTGCAACCTTCCTGACAGGCGAGGCGAAAATCTGTTGCAGATCTTGGCCTCAATTGGAGAATCTATCGGCTTTACAATTCCTCAAAAAGAGGTCATATCGGTTCATAGAGTACCGCACGCACATCAGCAGAACAATAGACCGAAAAATATTATTGTCAAGTTTTCCACGCGCATACTACGAGATAATGTCCTTAGTGCGTATCGGAAGGTTAAGTCACTTAAAACTGATCAAAGTGGTATCTCTGGGTCCTCTACAAATATTTACATAAATGAGCATCTAACTTTAAGGAACAAAGTGTTATTTCGTAAATGTAAGGAAGCTGCAAAACTTTATCAGTACAAATATGTTTGGGTTAAGAACTGTACCATCCTCGTTCGTAAAAAAGACGGCGAAGCTGCCTTTGCAATCAGATCAGATGATGATATATCCAAACTTAAATGCATTGAGAACAGTGCCATGGACAATACTAGTCATTAGTTGTTTTTATATCCACTACTTTTTATTCATTTACCGGTTTTTGTTAGTTAGCTATCGTTTGCATGTTTATTTGTTATGTGTATTTGGTTTAAAACATAGTTTTTGTAAATTAAGCCCCGTCCTCATAGTTTTTGTAGCTAAATTACTTTCCCACTTAATGTACCCAATGGATTTGGCGTCATGTAACATGCATCGTACTAGTACTGTTGTTAATACATATTACATTTTTCTCAATTTAGTCGAGTGTTGTGGTCCGTACTCTCTGTTTTATCCAATATCCTTATTTATAATTTTTATTTTCATGCTTTTTATCTATTCACAGTATGAACACTCTCATATCGTAAACATGTATATATATTATAGTACTAAAAATGCCTACTAAACATATAACAATTTTCTACCAAAACTGTAGGGGCATTCGCACAAAATTAGACCAAATATACAAGAACATCCTTATTAACACTTACGAAATAATAATATTAACAGAAACTTGGCTAACACCTGAAATCTACGACAGCGAGTTTATAGACCAGCGCTATACTGTTTTTCGATGCGATCGGGATCGTATTGCTACAAAGAAGCAGGATGGTGGTGGTGTATTGGTTGCAATTTTGAGCTCTCTCAAGCCGTCTGAAATAGACCTCGCGCTAACTCAGCGTAGCGACCTTTCACACAACCATATCGAACACCTCATTGTAGAACTGCAAAGCACTTGTAATAAAAACGGCACATTGTAAGTGCGGCCTATATACCACCTAAGACTCCTTCGTTGGTGTACAATATGCATTTTGAAACGTTACATGAAGTGTTGAGTCATCCTACTGTTGACAGCTTCTATATTATGGGTGACTATAATCTTCCAGAAGCTAATTGGTTTGCATCCCCTGGCAGTGTCATGGATTCCCCTGGAGTGGCGACCCTCAACTCTGTGACATCTACGACTTGCGCTAACTTAAACAATCTCATTTCACTTCTTGGTGCTTCTCAACTCAATAATGTGGTGAATGACAAAGGTAAAATACTTGACTTAATTATATCTAATAACGCTTGTATCGTTTCCCGTTCCACAACTACGCTACTACCTATTGATATTTACCACCCTGCTTTAACCTGCGAGATCTGCTTAGATATTAAAATCGCCCCTTTGAAAATGATTCGCTTACACAAATATAACTTTCATAAAGCTAATTTTGACAACATCAACTGTAACATACAACTTACTAATTGGACAGATCTGCTTAGCTCTAAAAACTCCGAAGACGCACTGACTACTTTTTACGATGAGTTAGATAAGATTATCAAACGGGATACTCCCTTAGCTCGTGCCAGATCAGTTAGTTATCCTGTTTGGTTCTCTAGGACTCTTATAACCATCTCGAGGAAGAAGCACAAGGCGTGGGTTAAGTGGAAGAAATATCAAAACATTTCGGACTACAATACATTTGCTAGCTACAGAGGACAGTTTAAGGACACGTGTCTGAAATGTTTTAACTCATATATTAGGTCGGTGGAAGATAGTCTATGCAAAATATTAAGCATTTCTGGACATACATTTCGAATCGGAAAGAGAAACCAGCTAACCCAGCTAATACCAGCTAAGCTTCAATATAAAAGCGCTGAATCTAATGATCCTACTTCTGTCTGTAATATGTTTTCTGATTTCTTCTATTCCGTTTTCGAACCTGCTTCACCGTCATTGCCACATTGGACGCCCCCGCTTGACAATGCGCTACACGATACTTTGATCTGCGATATTTCTTTTAGTGAAGATAAAATACTGAATGAGCTAAAATCTCTAAATGCATCGAAAGGACCTGGACCTGACGGACTTTCTCCTTATTTCTTAAAAAATGTCGCCGATTCTATCTGCAAGCCTCTTTTTATTATATACAATAAATGTATGTTGGAAGGTGTGGTGCCCAAACGGTGGAAAGATGCTTTCATTGTGCCTGTCCACTAAGGCGGTTCGAGACGCAATGTTGAACACTATCGCCCTATTTCTGTGTTGTCTGCCTTGTCGAAGCTCTTTGAGAGGTTAGTGCATAATGCAATTTATCCTATTCTGCATAATATTATTGTTCAACAACAGCACGGTTTTGTCAAACGGCGGTCCACAGTCACTAATCTCTTGCTCTTCACAAGCTTTTTATTTGATAATGTTGACAGCCGCGTACAAGTGGATGCAGTGTATACAGACTTCTGCAAGGCTTTCGACAAGGTGGATCACGTAATATTGCTCAATAAATTAGCGTTTAATGGAATCCGTGGAAACTTACTGAGGTGGTTTGCTTCCTACATCACTAACCGTAGTCAGAGAGTTGTAGTTAATGGTCATTCTTCTTGCATCGCGCAGTTTACCTCTGGTGTACCACAAGGCTCTATTCTTGGTCCCCTTTTATTTGTTTTGTACATTAACGACATCAGCCAGTGTTTTCTTAACACCAAATTCCTTTTATACGCCGATGATCTTAAGGTATACAGAACAATACGTGACGTAAATGACTGCCTTATGTTACAACAAGACTTGGATAGACTGTCTGACTACTGTCGTAGAAATAAGTTGCAGCTTAGTTTACCTAAATGTAATTTTCTTAGTTTCACCAAATATAAAAACATCGTAAAACATGCATACTCTCTGTGCGATGCTCCCCTAACAAAAGTGGATTCTGTCCGTGATATCGGCATTATCCTAGACTCCAAGCTCTGCCTAGACTTGCATATCAGTAAAATAGTTAATAAAGCGTACCAACTTTATGGATTTGTTATGCGCTCGACATTAGATTTTAAGAAATCTTCTTCATATATTTGCCTATTTAAGTCTCTCGTACGCTCGCAACTGGAGTATGCCGTGTCCGTCTGGACTCCATACTATAAAAAGTACATAGAGGCGATTGAGAGTGTTCAACAGAAATTCCTACGTGCTATGCATTTTAGGTGCTTTGGATATTACTTGCCATATCAGGATTTACTCAAAAAGTACAAACTTACAACACTTGAAAGTAGACGCAAGTACTTGATGGCCATGAATCTTTATAACATCGTTAGAAACAGATTTGACTGCATTGAGTTAATCAATACGTTATGCTATGTTGTTCCTAGAACAGTGTACAAGCGAAAGGTGCGTGCTGGTAGACTATTTTTCATGCGTACCTGCCATTCTAACACTGGTTTGCGCTCACCTGTTCGCAGAATGATTGATGCCTACAACATGACTTTTGAACATATTGATATTTTTGCTTGTTCTCCCAGTAAGTTCAAATGTCTTATACTCAAGGAGCTCTCTTGATTGATGTGTATAAATACAGATAAGCATGATAGTTAAGTAAGTTTAGTTTTTAATATTATTTTGTATTATTTATTACCCTAGCGTTTTAATTAATTGTTTATTATATTCCACAGTTAATCTGTGAACAGCGTTGTGGGCTACAATATTGTTCAAATGTTATATGTATCTCTTTTTTATACTTTATGTTGTAGCTGTTTGCTGGTCCTCTTGAATAAAATAAAAATAAAAATAAAATATCAATGCTACCATAGCCTAGAAGTTTGGTAATACCGCCTATAGTAAGTGACACGTTGCAGTAGATTCGGCCTTTGGTAAACGGGAAGCCTTTCGGCACAACTGGGGCTGACATATTCTTCAAATCGAACACGCCCTGTGTGTGAGACTGCACCAGCAGACTCACGATGTCCGCGATTACGCGGAGCCCTAATCAAAATAATACTTGTCCAATCGACAAGGGGAAAACAAATATTAGGTCCACTTACCCATCACGTTGGAACCGGAGATGTGGCGTAGTCCCTGGTCACGTCGTATCTGAGTGGGGTGTAAGTGTAAATGTGTTTTGTGTTGTGCATGTAAGTTAGGTCAGATTAGACGGTATTCCAAGGACGCCCACAGCGCGTACCGTCGACTGCCTGGTCAAACCTTCCAAGATCACACACATGGCACCTTCCAGACAATGTCCAACTGAATCTTATCCTGGTTAGCCAACCAAGTGGGGATTTTCAATAGTTCAGCACTAAGTTTAGGAAGTCACCGGCGTCCAAACGACACAAAAGCCGGCTACTTAACCAACAAATTATTCGCGGTCACGACCCAAGATGGCGAAATGTCTCAATTTTCATTCAATTATCAACAAAATATCAAACACCGATCGAGATTGTATCGGATTAACATTAACTCAAAGTTTCAATCAATAATTACACGACAACAACGTGCATCAAAAAAACAAAACGGAGGCGACCATTTTTCCAACCAAGATGGCACTGACAACCAAACGTCATCGCACTGATAACTGAAACGTCATCTGTCAAACGCCAAAAAACTGCGTTCGGAAACTTATGGGATGAAACACCCTGAAACAAAAAACAAAATACTTGTTACTATAATATTCTAATTCCTCCCTTGTTGGTCCTTGAGTCTAGGTATCGATTCCTTTCTTTTTTTAGGTAGCCTGAGCTTCTTGGCAAAGGCCTCCCCCCATTCCTTCCCTTGGTCTGCCGCGACCCCGGGTAGCTGTCTCAGGGCTCCAGTTTTGTGATATGCGAGCCCACAGCTTCGCCGGCATCCGGTAGATATGACCTGCCCAGTCCCATTTTAATTTAGCCGCTTTTTGAGCTACGTCAACAATTTTTAGTTCTGGAGTGCAGTGTGGTGTTCTTTATTCGGTCGGTAAGTTTTACGTTAAGTATGCTGTACTTCATTGCCCGTTGGCAAACCTTGAGCTTGGACTTCTGGATGTTAGTCAAAGACCAAGTTTTGTACACCATATGCCAGTATGGGGAGAATACACACATGTCCAGAGCCAGAGCCAGTGTATTAAATTGCTACTAAGCCCTCTTCCTCTCTCCTAATGTTGCTGTGCACGAAAGGGTCCATACTGAACTTTTATTTTGTAACACCATATTTGTAATACTTAGGGAACGCAATAAACAATTGAGTATTGAGTATTGGACATTGAAATTTATCAGAAATGATCCTCAGAATGCCTTTGCTGCTGCCGCGTACTCTGCCTAACAGTGACGACACATGCTTGCGTCTTATTGCATAATTATAAGTCATTCGTACGCGCTTCAGCAAACATTACGGAAGCACTCCAGAACCACAGCAACCGCAACAACTTTCTAAAGACATTATTGTATTGCACCCGTAGAGCGCGCTGCGCGATAGAGAAAGATTGACGCTTTGAATACTGCTAGCTTGACCTTAGCTGAGCAACGAGCAAACCTCTGAACCAACATTACTCTGGACAGCCAGCGCTCTGTGTTCACGTTCATTGTCCTCGTTGTCCTTTAGATCATCGGTGACAATGTGCCCTAGATATTTAATTTTTTTCACTCTAGTGAGAGGAGAACCGTTCAAGTAAATGGGTAACCGTTCAAGTAGGTTCATGAGCGGTTTTGTCACCCAGGCCGAACTTCACATTGCATGTTAGTTCGTATGAAATTATTATCAAATAGCACTAAATATAATTTGAATCTGATTTTGTTAACCCTGCCCCTACTTCTAAAACAAAAGTAGATTATTTAAGAAAATATTTGAATACATTTTTTACTCAAATGTGACGTCACAAGCGGGGACTCATAATCTTTTACACGTTTAACACGTTTTATCTTCGTAACTTTTTATTAATTTGATAAAACAAAAAACTCGTTTTCAATATTTTACGATAAGCTCGATAATCACGATGTAAACATGAGTAATTTGATTGTTACAAGGAATAACATCAATGTAATAAGGCTCAAAGTCTATACCGGGTGATTTGTTGTAATGGGTAAGTTAGTGATTTAGTATAAAATTCCTACTTCAATACTGTACTGTGCTACAGAGGGCCTTTTTGATGAAAATGGCAGGAAATATGATATTAAGGTTTGATAGATTCTCTACCTTAATGATATTCATCACAATATAAATTCATATTAAGATATTATCACGCCTGTTATACCCAAAGGGTTCAACAGTCCATTCACAGTTCTGTTATCCCCTAAAGGAGTAACCCAATAACAACCAAAAAGAAACGAGAATAAAGATCATTTTGATTTTAACAAACATGCCAGTGTCAGCACCGGCAGCAATCCAACAGCGACCTTATCAAGATGTTAATAAAGATTAATGTAGTTTGACAGTGATGCAGATGTAAGAGGTGAATTAAGCGTGAAAAGTTTGTAATTTCAACTAATGATCCTCGTAGCTTATGCACTCATTAAATAAATTGCTATCCATAACCTAAATACTATAATAATATAATAATAAAAAAGTGGTCTGAGGCACAATATTAAGTTATTAAATTTTAATGATTAAATAAGCTAAATACATAGGTAGGTATTTAGCTTATCTAATCATTAAAATGTAATATAATTAAAATTTAATATAATGGTACCTATGTAGACATAAAGCCTTAATTCCTAATTTCCTGTCATTTAGCGTTAATTGCGTAGGTACTTAGGTGGCTGACAAATGAAAATACTTCATTATGATTGTCTTTATTGGAACTCCCAACTTAAAAAGATAAATTGCAAAACCTTCTTCTTAGCGAGTCGATGGCAATCTAAATTGTATCGGCCCAGGCCTGAGCTGCTAGTTTGGCGCTTTCGGTAGCGTCCATCAGTTCCTATAGTGTACAAACAACAGGACATGCAGGACTCGATATAAACGCCCCCGTTTGTTTGTGGAACCTGTGATTGTTCTATTGGGAGCGCGTCTGTCTAACCTTCTGGAATGGTAGGCGTTTTGTTATAGGCGTGTTTTATGCCCTTTATTGTTTTGTATATAATTTACAGAAATCGTTGTGATGGCAATAAACCTACAATATTTAACGGACATCGTGATTTCCCTGTCAACTAAGGTGTTAGCACCAGGGTAGTTCGCTCTATTCAAATAGCGCCAGGGTAGCTCGCTCTATTTAAATAGCGCGCGGGTAGCCCGCTCTATTCAAACAGCGCGCGGGTAGCCCGCTCTATTAAAATAGCGCACGGGTAACCCGCTCCATTCAAATAGCGCACGGGTAGCCCGCTCAATTCAAATAGCGCACGGGTAGGCCGCTCTATTTAAATAGCGCGCGGGTAGCTCGCTCTATTCAAATAGCGCACGGGTAGCCCGCTCAATTTAAATAGTGCGCGGGTAGCTCGCTCTATTCAAATAGCGCCAGGGTAGCCCGCTCTATTCAAATAGCGCCAGGGTAGCCGCTCTTTTCAAATAGCGCATGGGTAGTTCGCTCTATTTAAATAGCGCGCGGGTAGCCCACTCTATTCAAATAGCGCACGGGTAGCTCGCTCTATTCAAATAGCGTCAGGGTAGCCCACTCTATTCAAATAGCGCACGGGTAATCCGCTCTATTCAAATAGCGCCAAGTTAGCCCGCTCTATTCAAATAGCGCCAGGGTGGCCCGTTCTCATCAGCCTGTATGTTGATCAAAATAACTTGATTGTGATCACTATGGAACCCTAAAAATGTATGAATAATGTGTGTCAATAAAATGTTATAAGTCTACTTTTTTCATACCTGTGCTAGAAATAAGAAAATAAGAAGGACATAAGAAAGCAGAGGCTGTAATTATCAAAGCGCACGTATGCCATACGACGTTTTATAACATATTTGCAAGGAAATAAATAAAACTCGGAATTTCTTAAACGATTATATCTTTTATAACACATTTGCTCGTAAAGGGTCTCTTATTTCACCCATTTCAATATCGTATCGTATCGTGTATCTCATTACGTACTTGTGCAGTAATGTAATGTACAACGCACGGTTTATCAAGATGCTCCGTCTTAAACGAACGGTACTTTTTTAAATCTTAGCAAAGAGTTTTTATGTCAGAAAAGTGGTCAACATTTTATGGAAAAAAGTTAACTTTGGGTGATGAAATATAATAAATAAACATTTAATTCTTTAAATTAATTAATTTTGACAATAAATTATGTGTGAGACTGCACGAACAGACTCACGATGTCCGCGATTACGCGGAGCCCTAATCAAAATATATTTGTCCAATTGACAAAGGAAAAACAACTATTCAATACACTTACCATCACGTTGGTACCGGTGATGTGACGTAGTCCCTGGTAACGTCGTATCTGAGTGGGGTGTAAGTATAACTGTGTTTGTGTGGTGTATGTATAGTTATGTAAGATTCGACGGTAACCAAAGACGCCCACAGCGCGCACCGTCGACTCCAGGATCAAACCTTCAGATCCCACACGTGGCACCTTTCACCAATGTCCAAATAAATTTTATCCCGGTTTGCTAACCCAATCGGGGATTTTCAATAGTCCAGCACTGAATTTAGGAATTTACCGGCGTTCAAATGACACAAAAGGCCGGACATAACCAACAAATCACTCGCGGTCAAGACCCAAAATGGCGAGATTTCTCAATTTTCACTCAATCATCAACAAAATATCAAACACCGATCAGGATTGCATCGGATTAACAATAACTCAAAGTTTTCAAACAATAATTACACGACAGCCGCGTGCATCAAAATTACAAGCACGGAGCGACCATCTTTTCAACCAAATTGCACTGACAAGCAAAACGTCATCGCACCGATTCGCACAGACAACGAAACGTAATCTGTCAAACGTCAAAAGGGTGCGTTCAGAAACTTGGTGGATGAAACAAATTACAACCATTTATCTGTAACAAAAGCACAAAAATATTAATTTACTTTATTAGTAATACTGGCTGTTTTTAAAAAAGCGCTGATGCGCGCGCATCGCTAATTTGTGAACAAGTAAAAGATTTATTCGTTTATGAAAGTCCGAGTTTTATTTATTTCCTCGCAAATATGTTATAAAACGTCGTATGATATACGTACGCTTTGATAATAACAGCCTCTGCTTTCTTTCTTTCTTTCTTTTTTATTCATAAAATGTTAACCAATTTTCTGGCATAAAAACTCTTTGCTAAGATTTAAAAAAGTACTGTTCGTTTAAGACGGAGCATCTTGATAAACCATGCGTTTTACCTTAATAAAAGAAACTCGTGCGTTTTACATTACAATAACGCACAAGTACGTAATGAGATACAATTATACGATATTAAAAATTAATGAAACAAAAGTCCCTTTACGAGTTGTTATAAAAGCTTTTTTTTAAACTTTAACTTATTTAATTAGGTTTAGATTTGTCATTCAAACACTGTTCAAAAAGTTAATACAGTAATCCATTTATCTATCTAAGTTCTTATAACTACAACGACCGGCGGTTTTTCTCCTTGCTTGAAATATTTGTTTGAAGTGAAATCATTCTTTTCAAAATTCTTGTTGATTTGGCTTCGTAACACTTGCCTTCTGTTTATTAAAGGTGTCTTATCAGGGAAATAAGGGAAGTAGTAGATAGGTCGGGGAAGCTTGGCAGACTTCATCGTTACTATGTCAATGGGCACCGATGTTTCTGATATGTTGATTTGTAGAACTGTAAAAAAGATTGGTTACTAGAGTAAGCACGACGACCAATCAAGTTATAAAGACCAGTTTATGCGTATCTTATTGTACGGGATATCTATTCAAAGCGAGGCCATGTTATACAGGAAATGTATAACGACGTATCGCCGTGTAAACCCCTCCAGCCGTTTTCGCAACTGCGGTTCGCAACCAGTTGCGAATTAGGAATTTTTACTCTTTGTTCGCAACCAGTTGCTAATCAAAAAAACTTATTCCTTATCCGCAACTACGTATCCCGATGATTAAGTTTCGTGACCGTTACGATAAAAGAATTTGTTTTTCTTCTTCGCAACTATCGTTGTCTGTTTGTTGACACTCTATTTTGTTAATTTGTATAATAACTTTTCAAAAGGTTCCGGCTACTACAATAGTATCCAAAGGCAATTACTAAAAAAAAGGGAACTTGACAATGAACTCATCGTGACGTTCTCAAGTCGTAAGTAATTACACAACAATAATTTTATTTGCTGTATTTCAAAGTCTATTTTAATACTGCAAATTATAAGGATGTCTTCCAACGAGTTTCGCACAACATCCAACATGGAAATAGGTATATCTACGAAGCGAGGGGGCTCGAAAATGCTGTACGAGGGCCATCGTAAGAAAACACTAAGGGTAATTCATTTTGGAAATGCTGCAATGAGAAAGTGTGCAATGCGAAAGTGTGTAAAGGAAATATTTAACGTTAATATGCGGAATGAAGCAATAAAACTCAAGGCACACGACACGAGCTGTAAACCTAACACCGCTAAAAATTTGATACTTAAAGAATTTGATAATCTGAAACGGTCCAGTAGCTGTAATTTTCAATCAATCCAACAAGAGTACGATAAAACAATAAAACGATTAAATTACTTCGGCGTCCAACATCTCAAAGAGCCCATACCAAAATTTCAGTGTTAAAACGGGACTATACAACGAAAGAAACAAAATTCTAGGTGCCATCAAGGTATGTTTTGAAAATCCTAGCGACGTAGTTATCCCTACAAAGTATCTTAACTTTTTACTTGCTGACTATGTGGATGATAATCAAAGTATTTCATTATTTTGCTCAACTGAAAATAGAGAAATAATAAGTAATTACCGTCACTTTTTTGCTGATGGCACTTTTAAAAGGGGTCAGAGCCCATTCGTCCCCTGAAATTCGTCCCCCAGCATAAAAGTTGTGGATTCGGCCCCTATATAGGTGCCCATTGGTCTCCTGGTAGGGGACCAATTAATATTTGAACAAAAAATATTATTTTTAAGGTACCCATTCGTCCCCTCTAATATATATACAATATAATTAAAGATTCGGCACCTATTCAGGTGCCTATTGGTCCCCAGAGATAAAATAAGCTATATTTTACATAAGAAACGGTTAACATAGTACACTTGTGAACAGTTTATTAACGGAATTAATTTAATAAATCATAACAGATCATTGAAAAAAGAGCTATGATCAATGATAATCCGTTATGATAATAATATAACCTGACGATAGGCTTACGATGTAATATTGTCTCTCGTCTCACGAATGGCTTTTTAAAAAAACGGGTTACAAAATATATAAGGTGTTTTGTTTGTATGTTATGGCAGCCTAGGTGACATATTGGTTCTTGAAAGTGACTGCGAATACGAGACTGTTCAATGTGTCTTTGGTCTTTTATTAAATGAAGTTCGCCTAACGAAATAAACAATACTGTTAATATAATAATAATATTATTTTTAACATAATTGAATCGAATTATCTCATTTGAATCCTGGAATATGATTAGTATTATTATTGATGGTAATTCACAGAATTATAGAATTTATACTTCACTATTTATTGTGATTTAAGTTATTTTTTGTTATTGTAGTTATAGTTTGTTAGATTTAAGTTATTATGATTTTGCATGTAGTTGGTAAATATACAAAAAATACGGTGATTATAGCCAATTTTTATGTAGGTGCTTCTAGTTATAATTTATTAGATGTAAGTTATTACGATTTTGCATGTAGTTGGTTAATATACAAAAAAAAATGTATTGATTTATATAGTCTTCAATAATTACTGTGATTTTAGTATTTTTTTTTGTACTGTTATATTTTTTTAGATTTAAGTTATTATGATTTTGCATGTATGTAGTTGGTAACTATACAAAAAAATAAAAAATGATTATTTACTGTTGATATGTGTTCTGACTGACTATATATGTGTTGTGACTATTTTTTTGCATATTTTATATTTAATGTTGATTTATGTGATGGTCAATCAAGGCTGATTTTTGTAAAAGAGTTGTATTTTGTTAGTTTCTAGGACATTGTGATTTTGCATGTGTATTTGTAGTAAAAATGTTGGTTTTACATAGTTGATAAAGACTGATTTTACTTTTTATATTACTTTTATACAAAGTTATTGTGATATTGCATTATTTTGTAGATCTCTTTGACTGTACAAAGTACTAACAATTAATTGTTATTTTTGTTATATTGGTATTGATATTTGGTTATTTGTTTGTACATTGGATGTAAATTAATCTAAAATTCAGTTATTACTGGGATTTAAATAGTTACACAGTTTTATTTTACCGCATAAATATATTATAGTTATCATATATTTTGCTAAATATTTACAATTGTACAAGAAACCAAAAGTTGATTAATTATTTTGAAGACTGACTTAATGCCTAGAGCCTAGAGGCATTTTATTAAACTTAATCTTATTTGAAATAAACATGATATCTACCGAATTACTATATTTTTTATTTTACCCTTTTCTGCGCGACTGTACCAGGACTACCAATCTGCAGTATACACATATACATGTACTTATATTAGAAGAATGAATAAAAATAAATATTCTTCAGGGGACGAATGGGCCCCTCAAAAGTTCCAGGGGACGAGTGGGCACAGGGTGCGAATCTTAGGGGACGAATGGGCTCTGACCCTTTAAAATCTGTCCAAAGGTGTTCCAACCACGCATTGTTCTACACAATACACGCATTGGATTGTAGCCACATTGACCGGTCCCGTGCGACTCGCATCCATCCAGCGGATCCCCACAACCTTCACCAGGTCATCGGTCCACCTAGTGGGAGGTCTTCCAACGCAACGTCTTCCGGTTAGCAGTCGCTACTCCAGAACTTTTCGGCCCCATCGGCCATCCGTTCTGCGAGCAACGTGCCCTGTCCACTGCCACTTAAGTTTGGCAATTCTTCGGGCTACGTCGGTAACTTTGGTTCTCTTGCGGATATTTTCATTTCTGATTCGATCACGCAAGGAATGATTACTGGCAACACACACTGTTCATAGACTTTCGTCTAGTTTTTTATTCATTATCTTAGCTACTGGTTGCGAATCAAGAAACGCTTATCTCCCATCGCAACTATGTACGTTCGCGAAGTTCATATTCTTTGTTCGCAAACAAGTTGCGGTTAAGGAAGAAGTTGCGAACAAAGGGTAAAAAATCCTAATTCGCAACTGGTTGCGAATCGCAGTTAAGAAAACGGCCAGAGGGGTGTAAAAAACATGGCTGAATAAGAGCTAAAATTGTTTTTTCAAAGGAATCGTTACCAGTTATTTCTCCGGTATTGTGGGTGCGTTTACAAACATTTAAACATTTTCGTATCTCTGTTGACAGCTCGGAATGATAGTACAGTGCGACATAAAAGAGTAGAAATTAAATATTTGGGAACTAAAAATTTTCATTTTCTAGCAACATCTAAAATGAGTACTTGAGCTGTCAATTCTTCTCGATCGGTTTCGTTTTTCAATAGAATTTTGGTTTTTGGGTGTTCTTTCTGAGTGTGGACAGGAAAACAGCGACATATCATGAATAAGGTAATTCGTGGAGGTGCCCGTGAAATAATTTATAAAGTTTTCATACGGTGTTTGGCCGAATTACAAGCTGGGAAGCTGCTATCCTACTTCGAAGATGTTTGCCGTCGTTCTGCAGAACGAGAGAGTAACTATTGAATGTTGCAGTAAACGTTAATTACAAACGATTAATACATTAAGGGAACAACATTTTCGATCTAAATAGTATTTACAAATTAGTTGTCTACGATTTTTAAGGCTAAGATAAACAAATACCGTTGTAGTTATAGCGCGACTTAACAACATTGATAGTAAGGCAAAAACATTAAAGTAAGAACATATTTGCGCGGGACTTTTTCGTCGGACTGACAGCAGTTATATTATGAAGTTAAAGCACTAATTTAAAGTTGTATCTCTATGCTTATGTTAATACCATGCTTTGTTATTTTAGGTGTTTCTGTAAGCACATTGCGCAGAATCGTGCAAAACGGCGGGAAGTTCTCGACTCCAGCTATACACAGAAAGGGTCGTCCCTCAGTCCCTAATAATATATTTGAGTGAAATTGTAGTTTTATTACTATTACGTACCAAATCTATTTATTATCTACGAGGAACTTATTGAAAGCAATGAATTAATAAACATACTTATTTAAAATAATTATTTTTTCATTATTTATCGTTACGATTTGATAACTGGCATGATTTTGCAACAACTTCCAGATTCTGGCCTGACCTTCCTGTTGTCAATCTACAATGCTATGTCAAGACTTTGCTTCTTTCCCCCTCAATGGAAAGCAGCCAAGATCCTAATGGTTCCTAAACCAGGGAAACCACTTGAAGACCCGAAGTCATACCGACCAATAAGTCTGCTCCCAATAGCGCCTAAAGTTTATGAATCGCTCCTTTTATCGCGATTAATGCCTATAATTAAAGAAAAGCATTTAATACCCGACCACCAATTTGGGTTCCAACAAAGACATGGCAGAATAGACCAAGTTCACAGGCTTGTCAGTAAAATTCACAACACTTTTGAAGATAAGGAATATTGTGCTGCCGCATTCCTTGACATTTCTCAAGCTTTTGATAGAGTTTGGCATGAAGGTCTCCTCTATAAAATCAGAAACAGCTTCCCAAGCAACATTTTCCTCATTTTTATGTCGTACTTGAGAGATAGATACTTCTTCGTGCAGAGTGGAGACGCATTATCAAAGCTATACCCTATCGCTGCTGGGGTACCTCAGGGCAGTGTGCTTGGACCGATTTTGTACTTGTTTCATACTGCGAACCTCCCAATATCAAATTTGGTGACAACAGGAACTTTCGCGGATGATACAGCTGTGTTGGCATCCCATACTGACCATAAAGTAGCATCAGCTATGCTGCAGACCTGTTTGGATGACATATCCCTTTGGCTCAAAAAGTGGAGGATAAAAGCAAACGAGACCAAGTCAGTAAATGTCACATTTTCTAGGAGAAAGGAAACATGCCCACCAGTACAGTTAAATAGTATACAAGTGCCTCAAGCTGAACATGTTAAATACCTTGGTTTATACCTTGACAGACACCTCACTTGGAAAAAACACATCTTTACGAAACGGAAGCAACTTGGGCTGACACTAAGAAAGTTTTACTGGTTGATTGGCCGGAATTCACAATTAAACCTGGAAAATAAAATCCTTTTATACAAAGCCATAATCAAACCTATTTGGACCTATGGCATCCAGCTATGGGGAATAGCATCACACTCTAACATAGAGATCATACAGCGCTTTCAAAACAAGCTTCTAAGAACAATCACAAAGTCCCATAGTTTTGTTCCAAATGAAGCCCTACACCATGATCTGAAGATACTTCCAGTCAAAAAAGAAATAAAAAGCTACATCAATTCATACAAAGAAAGAATAACTCGTCACCCAAACATCTTGGCAAACCATCTCATGGATAAAAAAGGAATCCGCAGACTAAAACACTAAATTCCACAAGATTTTATCGGACAATATTAGCATTATGCTTTTGAGTAAGAGGTTGTGTCATAGGACGCATACCAAGCAAGCCATCTAACACGCCATAGAAATTACTTATCGTCCTAATGAATAGTGACAGATTGTAAAAGAAAAGAGACAAAAAAAAATATTTATAGCTATTAGACCAAGAATACTATTCAAGTATCAAGATCAGCTAGGTCGTACTAACTGGGGTTGCCACCTGAGCGATCGTAGCGCCCTCATTTATTTTCTACTCTTTTATATGTCGCACTGTAACTGGGCTCAGTGTCCATCAAATAACTGTCAAAAGGTTTGTTTCGTATCAATATGACCAGTCGCAATCAAATATGACGTCATTGGTGCCCATCATGGCTGATAGTCACCGTAACTCATTTTGACAGATGCTTTCGTATCGATTCTTCTATTATTGCGATTATGTAAGCACAGTGGACATCAAATTGATGACAACTGAGTTTAAAGTGGCTTTCGTGAAAGACATTACACCGTACCCAGGCTGTTAGTCAACGTAAACTGATATCCTGTGTGTAATACGTAATACCAATATTTTGACATTCTCGGTTGTCATCAAAGTTCGGTGTACAACCGAAGCTTGATAGTCACTGTAGGGCTATTACGTATCTTTTTGATCTCCAGTGACTTGCTGGTTTTCTCACGATGTTTTCTTTCACCATTTTGAGAGCAGTGGTGTTAAAATAAATTTCACAAAGTAAGCCTGCCAGGGCTTGACCTCATCACTAACGACTCTTCGTAAGGATCGGGGCCGTTACCACTTCAACAATATAAATTAGCTGCTAATTGCCTTTGCTTGTATATACGTAAAAAAAAAACATAATAAAAAAACAACGTACTCAAAAGTAATAAAATATTCCCAACACTAACAAACATTTTAAATCAAATTTTAGTGCAGTATCGATTGAACGGCGTGAATGTTACAAAATATTCCATTATTGAAGATTTTTACGATATTTTCTATAACATATAAAATGTTTCATGTATTCTGTACGTTATACATGTGTGGTTATACTCTAGAGCAGGGGTTCTTAAACTTTTTTATTTGGCGGCGCACTTACAGGTTTAATATTTGGTTTCGACGAAAAACTGGCTTCAAATAAACATCAGTTGAAAGGGGAATGAGAAATTTTAGAGGTTTTAAAGTTAAAGGTTGAATGAAAGGCGCGATGAATTTATTACGTAAGGCTATTTTTGCTAGTTTATACACATACAAAGTGACAATATAAGTTTATAAAAACTGTGTTTTAAACTGCACTATCGAGCTCAAAAAATATACTGTTTTAATGATTTCTAAAAAGAACATAATTAATAGATAACAATAAAATCTTCTTCATTAATTTACAAAATATTATTTTTATTTTTTAATTGGAAATTCTAGCCGTTTTCACGCTAATTCAATCAAAAACTAAACAGTAAATCACACAGCCAAAAATCCAAGCGTAGATGGCTCCGGCGAACTATATCAAGGTTATTAAACAACCAGCTTCACAACTGTAACTACTGGTTATCGTTTAGTGTTAGCACTGGTTGCTTTAGCCACCATGACCTTCGGTGAACAATCTTCTTGGTATACCTAATTCAAACAACCGCTGCATCACACTCTAGAATCTAGCCACGAGAGAGCTTTTCTTTCTGAGAATAATTTCGTTAAACACAGTCAACATTCTCCGTCCCTCTCGGAAATTCTAGCCCCATCATTAACAGCTGTAGTGGCTTCAAAAATAAAAAATACCTTGTCAAATTACTGTCAGTCCACTTTATTTAAATGTTATCTTGGAGTACGTAATTGTAGTCAGTACCTATTGGTTAATTGAGTACTTATATAAAGAAAATCTTTAACTAAAATTATAGAATCTTAGACTGCTTCGTTGGTCTAGTGGTCGCAAACGCAACCACGTAAAGCTGATATGAAAGAAAGCCTTATGTGACAGCCTGATGTGTTAGCCTGATGTGATAGCTTAATGTGATAGCCTGATGTGATAATCTGATGTGATAGCCTGATGTAACAGCCTGATGCGATAGCCTGATGCTAAATTGGTTAATTTTAATATAGTTTTTAATTTGGAATGTTTTGAATTTTGAATTTTGCATTGATTTTTAATTAATAAATTTATAATTTTTTTATTTTTATTAATTTGATATTTTAATTGATTTTTTTTTAATATTGTTTTTAATTTGGAATGTTTTGAATTTTGAATTTTGCATTGTTTTTTTTTTATTAATTTTTTCTGACCTTTCAGGATACAGTATCATACTAGTCTGGAGGTCAGAGTCTCACCTGAAAAATGCACTTGTAAAGTTCATAATAAAGATTTGTCTATTGTCTATTTTGTTTTGAATTTGCTTGAATTGTAATTTTGATTTTAATTGTGATTTCGGTTCAATTCTAATTTTGATTATGATTTTAACTGTAATTTAGATTTGGATCTTAAATGTGATCTTAATTTTATTTCGAATTTAATTTTGTTTTTGTTTTTTGGACATAGATATTAATTTTGATTTTATTTTGCTTTGATTGTAATTGTAATTTTGATTATGATTCTAATTATGGTTTAGGTTTTATAATAATAATAATATAATAAATAATATAAAATCGTTTATTTATAAAAAGGGGCACATTTACAATTAAGTATCTTAACAAATAAAATAGAGCACTGTTGCTTATTGCCTGAACTAGGTGGAACCTGTGTTTCAGGCTAGGAGGTGCATAAATATCTACTTAAAATAAATAAATTAACAATGAAAGAAAAGGAAATTACTAAAATTACAACTATAAACAAACAGTGTGTCAGCAGTTTACTTGCAGACAACAAGTAAATCTTCTGTCTGTGCATAGGTGATGGGTTGTAAAAAAGTTATAATAGACTTTTTACAGCTAAAATAGTTTAACTTATAAATACTTAGTTTTCTATTTAATCTATTGTACAGAAAAGGGCCTAAAAATTTAAAAAATCTTTCCACAAAGACATGTTTGGAGGTTGTATTAGAAATGCATACTATATCATTCCGTCTCTTGTTAGTATTGTCAGCATTGTACGTGAGCATGGTGTGCTGTTTTAATACTAAGTGCATAATGAATAGCTGGCGCACAGTCAGCACGTTGCAGGATTTATACAGCTGATCTGTGGGAAAGTAAAAGGGATGGAAGTTTGCTACCTTTAAAATTGCTCTTTGAGCTCTTTCAAGGGGAAGCAGGATAGTTTTTGCTGCGCCACCCCATGAAATGATACAGTAGTGAATTATGGATTGACATAGGGCGAAATAAACTTGTGTGATTAATTTAGAATCTGCAAAAGTTCGTATTTTTTTAAAAACATATATTAATTTGCGCACTCTTTTAACTAGACTTTCAATATGGTACCTAAAAGAGAGTGTGTCGTCTATTATAACCCCTAAGTATTTCATATTATTGGTTTTGAGGATAGAAGGACAATTGCACATGTTGATTGACCGATTATCACATTGATGGGCATATACATGGAAGTTAGCAGTGTTAAGTTGAGGCTTGCGCATGGAGAAGTGAATGTATTTTGTCTTGTCAGCGTTTAGTGTTAGTAAATTGCTTTGAAGCCAATTAGTCACAGTATTAAAGCCAAGTTGAGCGTTTTGAAACAGTTCGCTACTGTTTCCAGCAGAAAATATTAGCGCCGTGTCGTCAGCATATGATATGATTTTGCCATGCTCGATATTTAGGTTACACAAGTCGTTAATATAAACCAGGAAAAGGGTAGGGCCCAATATACTTCCCTGGGGAACACCAAATCCAGTATTTTTCTGCTCATCGCTCGTAAAATTGTCAATCCTAACACATTGGTATCGGTCGTTTAAGTAGTCAGCCAGCAATGTCAGCGGCGTGCCCCTTATTCCTATGGCCTCTAATTTTCTTAGAAGCACAGAAACGGAGACAGTGTCAAAGGCTTTCGCTAAATCAAGGAAGACTCCCATGACCTGGTTCCCCTTGCCCAGCTCTTCTGAGACATAATTGGTAAGGCTATGCACCGCATCGGCTGTGGATAGTTTGGGTCTGAAGCCAAATTGCGCTGGTGACAAGATGTTTTTTTCCAGGAAGCTAACTAGTCTGCTGTTTATTATTTTTTCTAGTATTTTTGAAATTGAGGGGAGTAATGATATTGGCCTATAGTTATTAACCAAGTCCCTGTCTCCAGATTTATATATAGGGATAATAACAGCCTTTTTAAGACAGTTAGGAAAAATTCCTTTGGAAAGACAGATTCGAAATATATGCGTTAAGGGAGGTGCCAATAAATGCTTAAAGAGTTTAAGGATCCTGTTGCTTATATTATCCCATCCAACTGCACAGTCATCTTTAAGGCCAGATATTATTCGGGATATTTCGTTTTCGTCAGTATCCAGCATAGCAAATGACTTCAGGTTGTTGTTTTGTTTTTGGAAAAAAGGTTGGGAGCAATGTTTCGGAATCTTTTCGGCCAAAGTTTTCCCAACATTAACAAAAAAGTTATTTACTTTGTTAGCTGATAAGAGGGGTGAAGGATTAGTAAGCAGTAACCTCGAATTTGATTCACGTTGTTTAGTCATGTAGGTAACGTTTTTAATATGTTTCCAAATTTGCTTGGTATTGTTGCCTGCTTTATTTAATTCATTTTTATCGTAATTATTTTTAAGCTTCTTTAGGAGATTGTTGCAGAAATTCCTGTATCTTTTATAGGTGTTTAGAATTATTAAATTATCAGGGAATTTCTTAGTTTTCTGATGAAGTTTATCTCTGTGCCTTATGCATCGAATTAGTCCAGGAGTAATCCAAGGTTTAATATTATGAAATCGATTATTTGTTGTCACAACTGTCGTATTACGCAAAATTGCTTGTTGGACATGTTTTATTAAGTACGATAAAGCTGAATTAGCGTCAGCAGTATTGTAAACTAAGCTATAATCAATGCTGCGTAAATCATATTCGAGTTTTGTTATGTTTAATTTAGATTTTGTCTGGGGGTGATTTTGCTTAGGCAGCGTTAAATTTACGGCTAATAAGACAGAATGGTGGTTGGTTATTGTTGAGTTAGTAACAAGCGTAATAAATGAATAAGTGGTTTTGATCATCATATGGTCGAGGCAAGAACCGCTCTGATGAGTAGGCAATGTGTGAGCAGGCAGAAAACCATGGTATGAGCAGATGTTAAGGTAATCTTGTATCCCTGCGTCGCAGTTTTCGGAGCCAATGTTAATGTTAATATCACCTGTTAGTATTACATTGTTAAATGGGCTAAGTGATTGAAAGATCTGGTTAAGGCAACTGTGGAAAGAGGTTAGGTTTCTTGCGGAAGGGGATCTATACAAAGCAATTATCGCTGTAGTTGTACCAATTTTGATGATAAGGCAGTTACTAATACAATCTTGTAGATCAGGTTCTTCGACTTTGACCTTTAATGATTCCTTTGCAAAGACAACGACACCATCATTTTGATTGTGGTTAATTTTAGTGTACAATAAGTTGTACCCTGGTATTGCCGGGAGGTTATCGTGGCGCTTTGAGAGCCAGCATTCTGTTAGAACCATAATATCACAATTAAAGTTAAGTCTATGAAGAAAAATGTTAAAGCTATCTATGTTCTTATGAATACTTCGTATGTTTTGGGTTAGTATGGTTAGTGACTTTTGATACTGGGAAAGATATTGATTGCAGTCCTCAACCTCACATGACTTTGACTCGGTCAAAAATGAGTTATCTATGTCGGTAATTAAATTAATATCCATTCTACTTAAAAATAACAACAATAAATTACGACTAAGATTTAAACAAATATGTGGCTCTCTTAGGCGCCGTCATAGTCAATAGAGTTAATGTACCTGTATTCGGCTGCAAGTTTAGCTGAACAAACTGCGTCTCCCGTCTTGTGGTTGGCTTGTTTTTTAAAGCGCATGCATGTAGCACATTTTGGATCATCAGCTTTTTTTGCGCAGTCTTGGCTAGAGTGTCCTTCTTCACCACAATGGCCACAAGTCGGGACAGCGACCTTGCATGTCTTGAATGCATGACCGTACTGCTGGCACTTGTAACATCTCGTTACTAGAGTAAAGTCTCGTACCGGGCAGGACGTCCAATTTATAAATAATCTCTCCTGCGTGATGAGGGCCTTGCGAATGACGGCTGAAACTTCTATTATATAATTACAGCTCTCAGCATCTTTCCTTCCAGATTTGTGGCTAAGTTTAATTGAGGTCATAAATGTATCTAGAGTCATAGGCAGTTTGTCCGTTATGTTTTGGTCGTAAATGCATTTATAAACCTCATTTTCGGCCATTGATGCGGGAACTCCAAGTACAATAATGCGAGGTTTGCGCTTCCGAGGTTCGTCGACGGTAAGGCCTGACGAAGCGATTTGGACTTTCTGTTTGAGCTTATCTAGGTCATCCTTGGTCTCAGTGCTAACGATAAGGCCTCCTTTTCCTATTTTACGTACGCCTCGTACTTTCAGCTTCATTTCACCAGGGCATATGATTTTTTGTACCATGTTCTTGGTTTCATCACTGGTCTTGGTGTTGTCGCATGGAAAAATCGCCACGG
The DNA here is from genome assembly GCA_905147715.2 of Xestia xanthographa. Lineage (NCBI taxonomy): Eukaryota > Metazoa > Arthropoda > Insecta > Lepidoptera > Noctuidae > Xestia > Xestia xanthographa. The sequence goes on along the minus strand of LR990660.1, from coordinate 3,612,587 downwards.
AGCTAAGATTGTTAGGGCGAATAAAACTGCTAGATCCCTTCTTCACCATATCGGCAAAAGATGTAGGGGCTGCAGCCTGCCTCGTACAGGACTCCTGAATCGTACGGTTCATCTCTGCTAGACAGTCTGCTAGGTCTCGAGCTTCGGTCATAGTTTTCAAGGCAGTATGTGTTTGTAGGGCTCTTGATTTCAGCGACTGGTATTGAACAGCCAATTGTGAGACACCATGCCCAACTTTTCGGCAGAGATTGCCAATTCTTTGCTTCTGTTCAGAATTTAGTTTTCCCTCAGAAGCAATACAAAACACCTCATTCAAGTGGTTTTCAATGGTCCCCAACCAGTTCTGAATCTCCGCAGTACTGATTGGTTCAACGGCTTCCTCTTGGTGCTGCTTTTGTTGTTGAGGAGGTCTCGGTGTTGGAGTCGACGGAGGGCTGCGTGGTGTCATCCCACTCCGATTAAAGGGGCTGCTAGCCATTTTTCAGATTATAACAACTATTTATAATCCAGTCAGTCCATTATTCTGAGTTGAAAAACCGCTTCCTACGTTGTTTTGTTATATCAAGCTAATGCACTTAAACTGGGTCAAAATTTAATGCAAGCGTTAATTTATTTATTTTAATACTGCATTGATGTGCACGTCTGTATGCGATGAGTGCCGATCAATCAATTTTGAATTGATTGTGATTTTAATTGTATTTTTTTTTTTGTTTTGTCGTGTCTCTGTTCTGTTCTATTGAATTTTACTTTTACTGTTAATATTAGTTTTATATTCTTACACATAATGTTAATTTAAACTTGTTAGTTTATTTATTTTATTTTAGTTAATTAGACACTAATTTTATTGTACAGTGTACAGTGCTTGTGGCACATTTAATATGTTTTTGGGGCATACGGTTGTAAGGTCCTTATGTCTCTTACCACCAGCTGCCAGCGTAGATTGCCATGAGACTAACGGGTTCTGTTCGCATGAGGTGTTGATTGAAATAAAAGAGATGCTTCCGTCTTCTCAGCGATTTAATATATTGGTGCACACTTCAATGAGTACAGGATCATAGCACTTGTCAAGCTTCCTTACAATGTTAGGTTATAAGTATAACACTTACTTCAGGTAGAACATACTACCATCTATCCAGGTCGAACCGTGGATATGTAGCGGAGACAGCATTCGCAGCCTGTGTGACTTGTAGAATATTACACGTGGCTTGGAACCAGAGCTGGTCCTATCTTATTCCATATCAAAGTGCTAAGCGTTGAGAAGACGTTTTCTTATTTAATTAATAATTAAAATAATGGATGGAACCCTGAGAACAATGTCAGAAAGAAATCCATGAGCACTTTCAATACACTAATGTGATGCTATGTAATTGCAACAAAACAGGTAATAATTCTTGATACATACGCATTTATGCGGTTCCTTTAATACTTTTTCATCTTAGCCGACGTGCCACGCCTCGTCCGCGTCATTAGATGTTTAATTAATTATTTTTTATTGTCTATTTACAATTAGCGTCTTAATCGCGTGTCCAGATTCCAAGAAAAAAACGAAGGCAAAAATTCCACGTCATCCGATTAAAAACGCTCTGACACAGCTCCTAGGCCTTTACGCCTTTGCCTTTTAGACCATGTGTTATTTATAATTAAACCCAATTCAACTGAAATCTTTCACAATTAATTATTTGAATTTTATCTATGTACTTATTATATTTTATTTAGAATTTAAAGTATCGAGAAAATAAATATGCTACTCCCTAACGCCATCTCCCATCACTACTGCACAATTAACTGTAACTATTCACTCTTAGTTCGCGATTTTGTCAATAGAGGGCGCTACCCGTCTTAAATAATCAATAACTACTTTTATAATTGTTACAATACATCTTTCCCCAGTTAAAAAAATTTTTTGCTGAGAAAAAATTTTTTTTTTTTTTTTTTTTTTTCATCATGTGTATTGAAAGCTCGAAATCATCCTATTGAAAACTGAGACAGTCTGAAACCAAATGCCTTAGACTTACAGACTAAATTGCTAAATGCTAATGGCTAGTAGCACAATTCCGAAACAAAACCTATTTGGCAAATTCGTACATTGATTGCTCCTGCCTTAAACTATCTACTACACTAATATAATAATAAGCGTCTGTCTGCCTATCTATCTATAGCACGTAGCTACTCTCTGCAGACATCAACTAATTAACTAATTTTTATTAACTAGCACGCCTTAGTCTAATTAATTTCCTAATTAAGTTAAGTTTTAAGTTAAATAAACACTATCCTTGAAACCTAGATAAGTGTTATCTACAAAGTATTAAGCTAAAGTATAGGCAAATACTTATTTAAGTTTTTAAATTTATTAAGTAAACCCTATCTCCAATTGATGTAGATAGGTGTTTTATTAAGTATTAAGTTATAAAGTATAGGTTATTATACTCGGTCAAGTATTTAAGTAAACACTATCTTTAATTAATGTAGATATGTGTTTTATTAATCGTTAGGTGGTGACACTTTTAAGTCCCATTCGAACACTACCAAGTTTATCAATCATTGTGTTTCCTTACATACGTCTGCAAACATTCCTTATTAATAAAATTGGTATACCTATTTAATTTTGAAAAAAAAAAAAGACCTTTCACCCTACCAACATGCATCCATCCCTCTTCAAGTTAAATATTTGCACGTCTATTGCTAATTTCGTGCAAATAATGGATTAACAACAACAATGTATAAAACTAGGAGTCTTCATATTTTAAGATGTCTTTATTGTGAAATTTACCTAAATCTTTGTCCTGCATGTCTTTTAAGCTATACACTACAGGTGAGTGTTTCTTTGAAATAACACATCTTATAAAGCGCGGTGCTAGCTTTGAAGTAAAGTTTTTACTAGCATCCGACAAAGTAAATGTTCTTTTATAGACTATTTGACCTACATTAAATTCTAAAGGTCGCTTTCTTAAGTCATAGTGCTTTTTATTTTTATCGTGCACAAGTTTCAAATTTTTACTAACCTCCTGGAAAATTGATTTAAGTTCTTTTAAGTTATCACCATGAATTCTAGGGTCTACAGTTGATAGATCTGAATCAGGCTGTGGCACTTCAGAGTCTTTATGTAATTTACCATCTACAAACATCTCTCTTCCATGTACAAGAAAGTAAGGTGAGAATTTAGTTGACTCGTTAACTGAGGTGTTCAGTGCACACTGAATTTCTGGTATGTGATTGTCCCACTGCCTGTGATTTGTTTTCACATATGAGGCAATCGCATACAGAACATTTCTAATGGCTCTTTCTGCCTGATTAACCTGCGGGTGATACCTAGGATTATAGTAAATATTAGGCACATTATATTTGCACATTAAATCTCTAAATTGTTTTGAAATGAATTGCGGACCATTGTCTACATAGACAAATTTCGGTATCCCATGCACCAGAAACACTTTTTCTTCCAGAATTTTAACAATAGCATTGCCTGTTGCGTTCCGTATAGGAAACAACATAACATACTTACTAAAATAATCTGAACATACTAAGAGATTTGTGTTCCTTTTAGTGGACACAGGAAAGGGTCCTAACAAATCGCAACAAATCGCTTCAAATGGTTTTGTAACCTGTTTAGGGTTACCTATTAAACCAGGTCTCGATGAATTTACCGGCTTGTACTCTTTACAAGTTTGCCAATTATTAACGTAATTTTCGACATCTTTATACATATTTTTCCAAAAATAATGTAATGCTAATCTTTTATGAGTTTTAAATATTCCAAAGTGGGCGCCTGTGGGATCATCATGAAATTGTTTTAATAAGGGTCCCACATCATCACTGGGAATCACTTGTTTCCAAGTGTATTGTGATGTTAAATTATATTTATTTTTTGAATGTCGAAATAGTTTACCATCTTTAAGAGAATAATTTGGAAATTTATGGGGAAACTTTTCACAATTTTCTACCATTTTTAAATACCATTTATCTTGGATATTGTCAGATATGTCTAACGATTCAATTTTAATTCTTGAGAGTGCATCCGGTAAAACCATCTCTTTACCCTTCCTATGAATGATATTAAAATCAAATTGGCTTAAGCGAATACTCCACCGAGCTAACCTGCCTGTGGGATTCTTTAATTTATAAAACCATTGTAGTGATGCATGATCAGTGACTATATTACATTTTTGACCCTCAACATACATTCTAAATTGCTCTAAAGCAAACAAGACTGCTAATAATTCACGTTCTGTAGTAGTGTAATTAACCTCGTGCTTATTAAGTAATCTACTACAGAATGCAACAGGATGGTCAAAATTGTCATATGACTGTGTCAGCACGGCACCAATAGCATATGCTGAGGCATCACATTGAATTGAAAATGGTAAATTAAAATCTGGACATTTAAGAATTGGAGCTGAGACTAAATTTGATTTTAATTTATTAAAAGCCTCTTCTGCTTCCTCTGTCCACTCAAAGTTTATATTCTTACAAGTTAATTTACTAAGTGGTCTACTAATTTTAGAAAAGTCCTGTATGAATCTACGGTACCAACCAGCCATTCCCACAAATCTTTTAACTTCTTTGGGTGAGGTGGGTGTGGGGTAATTGAGTATAACTTCCACCTTAGAGGGATCGGTACGAAGACCCTGCTTATCAACCATGTAGCCAAGATATTTAAGTTCCCTTCTACAGAATTGAGATTTACTCATATTAATTGTTAAGTTTGCTTCTGCTAAACGTTGACATACTTTTTCCAATAACTTAACATGTGTATCAAATTCACTGGAAATGCATATTATATCGTCCTGAAAAACAAATACTTTATTATCAAATTCAGGACCAAACAATTTATCCATAAGTCGTTGCATAGTGGCAGATGCTCCTACAAGACCAAACGACATAGTTGTATAGTGGAAGAGACCACGTCTAGGGACTGTAAATGCAGTTTTTTCAGCACACTCCACACTATCATATTCAATTTGCCAATAAGCAGCACTCAGGTCAATTGAAGTTAAATATCTTGCATCTCTCAGGCTATCAAGTATTTGATGGATGTATGGCAAAGGATATGCATCAGCCTTAGAAACGGCATTAAGTTTTCGACAGTCTAAACAAAGCCTTAGTTTACCATTAGGTTTGGTTACCATGACAACTGGGGAATTCCAAGGTGAGTTAGAAGGCACTACAACTCCAAGTTGCAGCATTCTATCAAGTTCCTGTTCCAATGTTAATTGTTTGGCAGGTGACAAAGGATCTTTGCTTAATTGGAAAGGATCTTTGCTTAATTGGTGGGCTATTACCTGTGTCTATTTTATGAGTAATTAATTTTGTCCTACCTAAACCTACTTTTTCAGTATTAATCTTATCAAATTTATCAATGACCTTCTGTAGAATTAATTGTTGTTCAGAAGTCAATGAATCAAAACTTTCTAAACCTTGGTCCAAGCTAATTGAATTAATATAATTGTCAGGTATACTAAAAATCTTATTATTATTTATTGTGCTGTCTAAAGTTATCAAAAATACTTTGTAAAAATCCATACCTAAAATGATTGGAGTAATTATGTTGGGAACTATGTAGAATTTTATAACTTTAATTTTATTTAAATAATTAGTGGGTAACTGCATAAAACCTAAACATTGAATTCTTGAACCATCTGCAGCCCTTACATTATGACCTTTTGGTAATTTAACTAATTTAAATCCATATTTCATAAATAATTTATGTGAATTATCCCCCAATATTGAGCAAACCGCTCCAGTGTCTAGCAAACCATAAACTTCTAAATCTAAAACTTTTACCAATAAATGTGGTCGAATGTCATTTGTGTCTTAGCTTCAAAGTGAGCCACATCAATTTGTGATGGGAAAGATGTTAAATTAATCACTAAGTTTTTGTGACTCACGTTAATTAGTTTTTTGAGCACTTTGGGCAATTAATTCTTTTAAAGCCTTTTTCACCACATTTAAAACAGACCAACTCCTTTGAAGTTTTACACTTGCTTGTGAAATGATTTGTGCTGTTACACCTAAAACATTTTTTTCCCTTTGCTTCTGAAGTAGAAGGAGCGTCAACGACAGCAACTGGTTCTCCAGACCTATCTGACCTTGGTTTATGATCAGTTTTCTTCGTAGGCTGAAAATCCTGACTAAGTTTCGCTTTTGAAAGGTTAGGTTCCACAAATTGTTCTGACCTAGCACGAGCAAGCTCTAATTTCTTACCATACAAAAGTAGATCTTTAATGGAATTAATATCTAGTAAAGCCATTTCCTTCATATATTCAGGTCTTATGTTGTGCATTAGGATTTCTAATTGTTCTTCGTTAGAGAGAGGTCTAGACAATCTATTAAACATACCCTGCATAATTGACAAATATATTATTATTGTCTCTTGCTTCGCCTGCGTACGGGAGCGTATTTCCTGAGTCAACCTATAATCAAGGTCAGGAATGTCGAAATCTTCCCTTAAACGAGCAAGTACATGTTTATATGACGTAAAGGTTTGTTTGTATGACCTAAACCAATGTAATGCAGACTTATCTAAAAGATCTGTAAAAGCAATCAATGCACGATCTGCAGATATACCTCGAGCCTGTCTCAACTCTTCTAAACGTTCAATGAAACTCCTAACACATGTAGTACCATCATACTTTAAATTTAAAGAACACAGATTAATTGGTCTATCTTTAACAACTACTAATTGTGTTTTTTCTGCGGATTCATTTTCAGAGGAGGGATCATGAGTAGACTGCATCTCCTTTTCATCATAGCCATCCTCTAAAGATGTTATCAACGTTACCAATTTATTTTTAAGTTCAATTAATTCCGGTGATTTATCTTTCACGCGTGAAATTCTCATCAAGTAATATTGCGAACGAGCTAATATTCGCTTAAGAGTGGAGCTATCTCCCTCGGTTAAATCCCTATGTAATAGGCACAGCTCTTCGATAGGTTCCAAGCATAAGCGTACCTCTTCTGCACTTACTGGCGTTGCATAATCCTCTGGTTTAATGCTGCCTCTCCTAAACAATCCACACAGACTGCGATACTGCCTGCGAAGCACATCCCTGGTCGCCTTTACATCTGTGGATATATTAAAATATTTAAGCTCATGTAATAATTCTTCTTTACGAAGATAGTCAATCCAGATTGTCTTATCCATATTGAATTTAAAATATTTAAAGTCTTTGTTAAGTATTTTGAATCCTATTCCTAAGTTAAGTGAATGTAAATAGTAATTTTACATTAATCAAGGTGAATTAAATTTAGAGTTGATCCATTCAAGTAGTTGCACAAGTTTACAATGTTAACATGACATGTGGGATAACCTTACTTTTTAACACACAGTGTTGATGTTTCAAAGTTATATGACTTTATAATTGATCAAGAGGAGTCTATAAATTTAAGCTTTACTACATCACTAATGTGGAAAGATTTACCTTTTAATAAAAATGTTAACATGTGCTATCAACTAATTTTGAAAACTCAAATTCAGAAAAATGTACTAAGTTAAATGACTCTAATTACTAATCACTAAGTTAAATCAAATTAAGTTAGATCAAGCTCTTAATCTTGAAGTGAAGATTCCAATCTGACCTCATGCCCCACGTTGGGCGCCATTTGTAAGGTCCTTATGTCTCTTACCACCAGCTGCCAGCGTAGATTGCCATGAGACTAACGGGTTCTGTTCGCATGAGGTGTTGATTGAAATAAAAGAGATGCTTCCGTCTTCTCAGCGATTTAATATATTGGTGCACACTTCAATGAGTACAGGATCATAGCACTTGTCAAGCTTCCTTACAATGTTAGGTTATAAGTATAACACTTACTTCAGGTAGAACATACTACCATCTATCCAGGTCGAACCGTGGATATGTAGCGGAGACAGCATTCGCAGCCTGTGTGACTTGTAGAATATTACACGTGGCTTGGAACCAGAGCTGGTCCTATCTTATTCCATATCAAAGTGCTAAGCGTTGAGAAGACGTTTTCTTATTTAATTAATAATTAAAATAATGGATGGAACCCTGAGAACAATGTCAGAAAGAAATCCATGAGCACTTTCAATACACTAATGTGATGCTATGTAATTGCAACAAAACAGGTAATAATTCTTGATACATACGCATTTATGCGGTTCCTTTAATACTTTTTCATCTAAGCCGACGTGCCACGCCTCGTCCGCGTCATTAGATGTTTAATTAATTATTTTTTATTGTCTTTTTACAATTAGCGTCTTAATCGCGTGTCCAGATTCCAAGAAAAAAATGAAGGCAAAAATTCCACGTCATCCGATTAAAAACGCTCTGACACAGCTCCTAGGCCTTTACGCCTTTGCCTTTTAGACCATGTGTTATTTATAATTAAACCCAATTCAACTGAAATCTTTCACAATTAATTATTTGAATTTTATCTATGTACTTATTATATTTTATTTAGAATTTAAAGTATCGAGAAAACAAATATGCTACTCCCTAACGCCATCTCCCATCACTACTGCACAATTAACTGGAACTATTCACTCTTAGTTCGCGATTTTGTCAATAGAGGGCGCTACCCGTCTTAAATAATCAATAACTACTTTTATAATTGTTACACGGTGCTAACTTGTAAGAAATTGTTACACTAACCTCAGATAATGGTATATAATTACTCGAAATATTTACAGTGTAAACAATTGTTGGTTGGCCAAAGGAAAATAAAATAAAAATAAATATCTGCTTCTTCTTTTCCTCTGCTTGAATCGATGATTCATATTTTGTCCGACCAGTACATGCAACCTGGATAACTCTGTAGTTCGCTTTATCCTAGTCCTGTAGGATATCTGCTGAGACTTGGTCACATTACCCTCCCCACCCATTCATCAGAAGTCAGGTAGAAGTGTACATTAGTGAAGCCTGAGCGGGTTGCTAGTTATAATCTTAAAATCACATATTCCTTTTTCGTAATTCTGTAATAAACTACCAAGCAGCTTTACAACGCCGCTGCTGATCAGTGACAAAACTGGAACCATGGTTACCTCTAGAGAAATTGGTTCCGGAACAATCTCGATGTTAAAAATATTCTTTATCATTTATTTTTGTTGCACATACACTGACAGTAATTTTGTAATAATTGAGATTGGAGCCAATCTAAATTAAAAAAAAATCGTTATAAAGGGGCAATAAATTGCAATTTTAAATCGTTGATCATCTACTATAACCAGATTGACAAAACGGTCATTCGTGAATGCAGAACCGTGCAAACACCTACCTAATTATGAATTTCATAATTATTTTCTTTGGTTTGCTTTATTATTTTCATTACCAAATAAATCAGTGTTATTCTAAGACTGTAAGTATATATTTCTAAGTCTCATATATATATTTCTAATCTTATATCTATTAGGTACAGGTAGGCCCTATTCGAGGCGAGGCGGTGAGCCTCCTTGCCGGATTGCCACCATGGGATCTGGAGGCGATAGTCCTAGCGCGCCTACATGAATGACGCGCGGAGGCGCTACGCCGGGGAAAAACTCCGCTGCCGCGGCAAATTCTCGCTCAGCGGACAGACTTCCGGTGGGATCTCATGGCGACATGGAGAGAGCGACTGTCGCAACCCCGTGCAGGGCACGCCACGATAGTGGCGATAAGTCCCCTCTTTGAGGAGTGGCTTGAGCAACGCCACGGCGTCCTCACCTTCCGCCTGACGCAGGTCCTCACCGGACACGGTGTGTTCGGGAGGTTCCTGCACCGAATCGGGTGGGAGGAAACGTCCGGTTGTTTCCACTGTGAAGATCGACCGGAGGACACGGTGGAGCGGACCGCGTGGGCGGAGCACAGCCGTGTCCTCGGAGCGGCGATTGGCGGTGGCAACCTCTCGCGTCCGGCCCTGGTGCAGGCCATGGTCCGGAGCGAGACAGAATGGGACGCCGTCACCTCCTTCTGCGAAGCAGTAATGCTAGAGAAGGAGGTGGCGGAACGTAAGAGGGAGAGGACCTCTCAACGTCCCGGCGCGGCGGCCGCAGGAGACGCCCCGGGCGTCGGGGTCGGCGCGGGCCTGTGGACGGTGGGCTATTGGCTAGCTCGCCGTCCGTCCGTCTCATGACGACAGGCCGTGTCGACGGCGCGTTCGTGTTCCACGCGCGCCTCAAAGAGTCAGCAAAAACGAAGGGGTCCGTAAGGACCGATGCCTGCCGGGGTTGCGGGACTGTTCGAAAGAGATACCGTGGCCCCGGAACACAAAGGGCGATGAAGGAACATGGATGCCTCCCTACTGCTCCGTCCAGAGCTGGAGGAGTCATTTGATGATTTCCCATCCGAAAAAAAAAGGCCCTATTCGAGTGATCGGGTCGCAAAGTCGTTAATGAAGAAACAGATAATTTGTGACGAAGTAGATTAAGTGATTAATTGAAACTAAAAACGTCAATAAAAACTATTTCACAGGTAAGTTGAGTAGGGTGTCTCACTGAAGTAAAATGCGACACAACTTTCAAAAATAAGTCACTGGTATTTATAATTATTCGTTATGGTTAAGAAGTAATGATGAAAAACAGTTATTTTCTCATTCTCGATCTTTTATTCAAGCTGATCTTAAATGTAGAAGTGTAAATTACTGCTACCTTTAAGGTGGGACTTACAAAAAACCGATATAAATCTCAGCTACCGATATAATTAACCAATATAATTAACAGCTACAAGCGTATGTTCCAGGTAAATGGGCAAGAAATACATAATATTATGTTGTTGAGTAAATCTACCTTTAATTTCTGTCGTAGATGACCTTCTTGGATATTGAACGTCCAGTTTTACGCTGGTTTGACAAGAGATACTGCAAAAACTTCACTATGACTATTAAGCGTTATAGCCGACAGGATCCTAGGCACTATTTAGATATGCACGTACATTCACTTATCATTGTAAACAATAGCATGCTGGTGAGTATAAATTGAAAACTAATTATTATTAAATACCTCTACAACTCCTGCACCTATTTTGCGTGCGTTACATTGCGTTTACTCGGTCTTCTCTTACGTTTACGTTTTACCAATCAGCCTGTATAATAATATGCTAATAAAGTTAAAGATTTGTTTAGTCTGAATTCGCTTATCTCTGGGACTGCCAGTCGAATTTGAAAAAATATGTTTTGCATTTTCACACCTATTTTTACCCGACTGCGGCGAAGCCCAAAAGGAGGGTTATGTGTTTGCCATGTATGTATGTTTGTATGTATGTATGTCCGTTTCTTTGTTCCCTCGTCACTTCTCAACGGATGGAGGGATTTGGATAGAATAAATGTCGTTAGGTTCGTCTTGATGGCGCGAGTGTCACTGGCTACATTATAATCAAAAAACAAATAAATATCGTGGATTTGGGGTGCCATAATGTGGAGTTCGATTTTTTTCTTCTTCTAATACCATCGAGTGGGGTATCAAAATGAAGGATTTTAAATGGTGATTACAAAAATATATACAACTTATATGTTTGAATGTAATTTGAAATGACAAATCCATATAATTATAAAATGGTAAACTGACCAACTGACTGGGTGATATAATATCAACGCACAGCCCAAACCGCTGGGTCTACTGATTCGTAGGTTCCTTATGTGGTCTAGGAGTGCACTTACAAAGGATTTTTCAAAACTCACCCCTTAAGGGGGTTAAACGGGGCTCCAAAGTTTGTATGGGGAAACAAGATTAGTTAGACTATTTTATTCGAAACTTTACAGGAGTACTGCTATTGATAAATGAGTTGTTAACATTATTTTGTGTTTTAGGTTTTTTCAGAATTCAACCCCTAAAGGAAATGGGGCGACAAAGTCTGAATATCAACATGGTTATTGTTTGTATGGCTATTGATAAATGAGTAGAAACAGGTTTCAGGTTAAAAATGATGATGGGGGGGAAATGGGGTGACAAAGTCTAAAAATCAATGCACAGCCCAAACCACTGAGTCTAGAGATTTCAAATTAGGCTCATAGGTTCCTTAAGAGGTTTAGGGGTACACTAAGAAAGGTTTTTTCAAAATTCACCCCTAAGGTAATACCTCCTAAGGGGGTGAAACGGGAGTCGAAAGTTTGTATGGGGAAACAAAATTAGACTGTTTTGTTCGAAACTCCACAGGAGTACTGCTATTGATAAATGAGTTGTTAACATTATTTTGTGTTTTAGGTTTTTTCAGAATTCAACCCCTAAAGGAAATGGGGCGACAAAGTCTGAATATCAACATGGTTATTGTTTGTATGGTGTATTGGATCGGGTGTATTACAAAAACAACGTTTTTAAGATTTAATGTGGTGGACCTGAAATACTATCATCCCCTGTAACGTTGGGGTACGATGGGGTTGAAATGTCTAAAAATCAATGTGTGTCGATTTCGAGATTATCAGGGGTGCTGATTACGAATATGGCATTTATTTTGAGATCGAAAAGATGGCGGATTCGACTTCAATACAGGGTTATTGTTGATTTATTGTGATGATTGTGATAATGATGATGATTGTGATAACAATGATGATGATAGTGATAACGATGATGATGATTGTGATAACGATGATGGTGATAGTGTTTGTGATTGTGATTGTGATGGTGATGGTGATTGTGATAGTGATTGTGATAGTGATGGTGATGGTGATTGTGATGGTGATTGTGATAGTGACTGTGATAGTGATTGTGATAGTAATGGTGATAGTAATTGTGATAGAGATAGTGATAATAATGGTGATTGTGATGGTGAATGTGACAGTGATGGTGATTGTGATGGTGATGGTGATTGTGTTAGTGATGGTGATTGTCATGCTGATTGTGATAGTGATGGTGAGTGATGGTGATAGTGATGGTGACTGTGATGGTGAATGTGACAGTGATGGTGATTGTGATAGTGATGGTGATGGTGATGGTGATTGTGATGGTGATGATGATGGTGATAGTGATTGTGATTGTGATAGTGATGGTAATTGTGATAGTGATGGTGATAATGATGGTGATAGTGATGGTGGTAGTGATGACGATAGTGATGGTGATAGTGATGGTGATAGTGATGGTGATAGTGATGGTGATAGTGATGGTGATAGTGATGGTGATAGTGATGGTAATAGTGATGGTGATAGTGATGGTGATAGTGATGGTGATTCTGATAGTGATGGTGATGGTGATAGTGATGGTGATTGTGATAGTGATGGTGATGGTGATTGTGATGATTATAATTATTGTTATGATTATGAAATTTGGCACATAATTGTATAACCATAATTATAACCTGAATCATATTTATAACCGGAATTAACATGTAGAATACTATTTATCCCTTTAGTATGATCCCATGGGACAGTTACCGAAATTCACGCGGGCGAAGACGCGGGCAACAGCAAGTAGTATAATAAAAGTAAATAAAATTCAAATATTTGGCACGCTCTGCAGCTTGTACGACTAGATGGATTTTAGCTTGAGAGGTGTCGTTAGATTCGAATTTACTGTGAAAGTGACACTGGTTATATTAAAATAATAAAGAAACAAAATGGTGGATTTTTAGCGCCAAATTCAAATGTTTAGCACGCTCTGCAGCCTAGACGGCTCGATAAAGGGCTCATCATGAGGATTTTGAAATGGTTTGATATGATCTAAGTAACTAAAAAGTTTAAAATAAAAAAATAATAATTGGAAAAATTAATAAACCCGACTGTGTAAAAAATAACTAAAACTGTAAATAAAAAAACTGAAAAGAATAAAACAAGTTTAGGAGACCGGACAAATTGACTGCAACAGTCGGGACCCATTAAATAATCTGGACATTACATCCAATATGGGTCCCGACTGTTGCAGTCAATTTGTCCGGTCTCCTAAACTTGTTTTATTCTTTTCAGTTTTTTTTATTTAAAGTTTTAGTTATTTTTTACGCAGTCGGGTTTATTAATTTTTGAGGAACGTATAGAGTATTAAACATCAGGCTATAGACATATAAGACACCAAGAAAAAAAAAAGCGAAAAAACCATAAAGAGAAACGGCAAGCACACACTAGTGTTGAAATGATCTGACAGAGTAATGACAAACCCCACTAGGTGGACCGATGACCTAGTGAAGGTTGCGAGGATCCGCGGAGAATACACTTTGGGACTGCTGATTAAAGGTCAAACTCAAACTCAAAGCATTTATTTCAATTAGACCATTACGGCACTTTTGAATGTCAAAAATACAAAAAAGAAAATCAAAGCTACAGTCCCAGTCACAAGGCATAATAACTTGAGAAAGTACTGTAGTTGCCCATTCCCTAGCGTAGATCTCTATGGAGAAGACATATTGTGAGTGTGGAGTGTGGAGAGTCATATTCAGCAGTGGACATCTTCCCGCTGAAATGATGATGATGATAAATGACAAATGTCACTGGATAATGATAAAGTAATTTATGTTACAGGTGGATCTCTACTTCTACCAGTTTCTATCAAACAGATATCAGCCCAGTTTCATTCAAATACATTTTAAATTTTGCGACATGATGGAGCACGACAATTTTATGGGTGTACCAATTCAAAAAGCATTAGGAGGTGTCTGCCCTTATCCTCCGGTGAGTCTATTAGTTGAGCCTTTCGACAAGTCCCAGTAGCATGTATTAGCTGTGGAACGATAGTATTATGTCAGTGGTTGTAGCCGCTGACATAATACTATACAATATCTTAAAAAACCCTGTCCGATCGGAAAAGGTCATACTCAGTATATCATTCTGTCATAGTTCATCGGTTACTATAAATAATCTTCTGTATGCTGCAAAAGGGCAATACCTACACGTTCAAAATGTATGAAACACACAGATTTTTTTTAACCAATTAAGAATTTCAATCGCCCCGATTCAAAATGATGTACGGAGTATGCTTTTTCGGACTGGGTTTTTTTTTAACATATTGTATTTTTATGTATAACTCTGTTTCTGAGGTCGATCCTTACTAACGAATTCTAAAAATCATTGGGCATATCTGACCCACTCAGCAAAGAGTGGTGGACATTGACCAAAATGGTTTTAAATCAAAGAGAAATGAAATTTATTTATTTGCCAGATTATAGATGCTTACATAATAACATGGTAAAAAAAATTTAGTCCCACAATATTCAACTTAACCGTCGTGCAAATATTTATAATACATGCTTGCATCATTAGTCATATATAATCACACATCATAATCATAACAGAATTTAACAGCCTTGCATAGTTAGTATTAATTCGCGACAGTACATTATAAAATACATTAAATTAGTTTATGAAATTATATAACACAGTCAAGACAGTTCATCTAATTCTTAATTCGATTTATAAATAAATAATGTCAATAATTATAATTTAAAAGACTCTTCGTTAATATAAATAGGGTGACTTGTTATAAATCGTGATTGTATTCATGACTAGCCGACGTCCCGCGGTTTCACCCGCGTAGTTCCCGTTTCCGTGGGAGTACGGGGATAAAATATAGCCTATGTTACTCGTGGATAATGTAGCTTTCTAATGGTGAAAGAATTTTTTAAATCGGTCCAGTAGTTTTTGAGCCTATTCATTACAAACAAACAAACAAACAAAGTTTTCCTCTTTATAATATTATTATAGACTAGCTGACCCGCGCAACTTCGTCTGCGTCACATGAGATAGAGAGGGTTAGAGAGAGTGGAGTCAACCTTGAAAGATAGAC
Source organism: Xestia xanthographa (assembly GCA_905147715.2). Taxonomy (NCBI): domain Eukaryota; kingdom Metazoa; phylum Arthropoda; class Insecta; order Lepidoptera; family Noctuidae; genus Xestia; species Xestia xanthographa. The sequence goes on along the minus strand of LR990660.1, from coordinate 3,596,956 downwards.
ATAATGCTATCGCGGTTTTTTTTAGAACGCTTCAAAACGAACAATTCCCTAATACATGATTGTTGCGCAACTTTAACCGTTTATGCAGCGCCCGCAAAGGAAGCTCTCGAAACAATAAATTTTCCTTGTTTTTGCAACATTTATCATTGATGCTCCGCTCCTTTTAATTATAGCGAGATGTTAGATAACCTATAGCCATCCTCGATAAATATTCAACACTAAAAGTTTTCCTGTAATTAGCGCGTTCAACCAACCAAAATCTCTTTAGCTTTATAATATTAGTAGATACATATATACCTACGTAGATCCAAGTGGGTAACAATTTAATTTCTTCGATATATTTGAATTAATCGCTAAAATAATCTACTTATGTTTTTCCAAAAAAGGGCTTACCTCGACAGCCTTTTTTTTCGGATGGGAAATCATCAAATGACTTCTCCCGCTCTGGGCGGACCAGGAGGCAGTGTCATACTTTTACTGACTAAACCCATACATGTTCCTTCATCGCCCTTTGTGTTCCGGGGCCACGGTATCTCTTTAGAACAGTCCCGCAACCCCGGCAGGCATCGGCCCTTGCGGACCCCTTCCTATTGCTGACTCTCTTTGAGGCGCGCGTCGAACACGAACGTGCCATCGACACGGCCTGTCGTCATCAGACGGACGGCGAGCTAGCCCATAGCCCACCGTCCACAGGCCCGCGCGTACGGTGGCCGGGGGCCACGTGGTGGCCCCGGACGCCCGGGGCGTCTCCTGCGGCGGCCGGGACGTTTAGAGGTTCTCTCCCTCTCACGTTCCGCCACCTCCTTCATCCTTAGACACTCGATGACAGTCATACTCCAGCTAGGTGAAAGTTCTCATCAAAGGTGCATGAAATTAGCCCAAACACGATTTTTCAATTATAAATGGGACCAACTTTGAGATGTACCTACGCTTTTTACAAACAAAAGGACCATGTACGGACTTCTCTGTAAAAGTTATCCGTGGTCATATATAAAAAAAATACGCATCGAATTGAGAACTGCCTTCTTTTTGTTTCGTCGGTTAAAAAACCAATCTTGAGGCAATTTACACGTTTGCGGCGGCGACCTCTCGCGTCCGGCCCTGGTGCAAGCCATGGTCCGGAGCGAGACGGAATGGGACGCCGTCACGTCCTTCTGCGAAGCAGTAATGCTAGAGAAGGAGGTGGCGGAACGTGAGAGGGAGAGAACCTCTCAACGTCCCGGCCGCCGCGGCAGACGCCCCGGGCTTCCGGGGCAACCACGTGGCCCCCGGCCACCGTAGGCGCGGGCCTGTGGACAGTGGGCTATGGGCTAGCTCGCCGTCCGTCCGTCTCATGACGACAGGCCGTGTCGACGGCGCGTTTGTGTTCCACGCGCGCCTAAAAGAGAGTCAGCAAAAAGGAAGGGCCGATCCGCAAGGACCGATGTCTGCCGGGGTTGCGGGACTGTTCGAAAGAGATACCGTGGCCCCGGAACAAAAGGGCGATGAAGGAACATGGCTGGGTTTTAGTCAGTAAAAGTCTGACACTCAGAGTCTCAGACACTCTGACACTGAGTCATTTGATGATTTCCCATCCGAAAAAAAAAAACAAAAAATAGGCAACTGACACGGGCGAGGGTCATTCAATTCAGAAAATGGAGTGAAATAAACAACGCCGTCTATCGACCAAAATGTTAAACTGCTAAAGTATATTACCTATGCTATAATTTTTTTTTAAAGCTGGTCAGTCGATTTAAAAGTTATGACTGTGGTGAGCACATTTTTAGTAATTGGTATCATTTTAGTTCAACAGATGTCGCTGCATGTATGTATCTTACATTTGATGATTAGTTCTTCTTGAAAACTTTAAGTTCATATATCTTTTGATAGAATTAACCGATTTCAATGAAACAAACACTAAATCATACCCCAAGTTACACACAATTTTTATGTATAAACATTGTTAGCATTGAATTCGTAGATTTTACGTGATGTGCGCACAAACAAACAGACAAACAGACAAACAGACAAAAATTTCAAAAATGATGGAAATGGGTTCTGTTACTTATCTTTTCACACGCTGGCTATTTTTTGTTTCAATTTCTTCAATGTACAAAAATGACTTTTCTACAGATTTATTATATGTATAGATAACACACAACTTTCCCAAATAAACATTTTTTCTTATAGATACTGGTTCACTTTTATCGCAATAATAGCCGTATGAAATTCGCGCGCGCACGCTTGTGACCTATCAGCTATTAGCCGCGTGACGCCGCAATGTTCTATCTCATTACTATCGTAATGCGCAACTGAGGGTAAGCAGAGCACTTGCGCGGCTTTCAAACCTGCTCCGAAAGCTGCAATGTGCGAATGCGATTAATTTCCATATTGGGATGCCCAATGACCTTTAATGACAACAACCGAACCCTCCATTATGTAGGGCTTATGTATATGAGTCTAGTATGGATGATTACTAACAATTTGTTAATTTTTCAGGCTGAATATCATTTGTATAATATGACGGTCCCATTTGTGCCGAAAGGATTTCCGTTCACTAAAGGCCGTATCTACTGCAATATGTCTCTTAATGTGAATGGTGTGACTGAAGTCATAGGGGGCGGCCACATTGATATGGAGGTGAAATCGGTTCAAATAAGGAATAACTGAAAGAACGAGGAACCACAGCCTTCGTCAGAACTTAGTTACTGTGACCATGTCTTTTTATGCTCATCTTTAGCCGTAACATACTTACAGTGACCTTCATTAGTTAGTTGAAAATTCATCTCAGATGTGTCGACGTATTAACATCTTACATTATAATTTTATTTGTTTGAACTGTACTCTATGGCTTTGTTATAATTCAACTATCCATAATAAGGAACTTTCTGTTTTTTTTTTGTTTTATTAGATTACCCAATTAAGCAGCCATATACTTAAAACACCGCCGCCAAAAACAATGATCAAATCTATTGATTCTCTGTTATTTTTTTAGAAATTTCTATCTGCATTAATTTAAGAAAAGGAGCTCGTGGCTAAATAATAACAGCCGCTTGGATCAATCTTCAGGTTAAGCCGTGCTTGCCTAGTTTGGGTGTGGATGGGTGACCACCCATTACATTGCGAGTATCCTCCGTGCCTCGGAAAGAGCGTTAAGCCGTTGGCCCCGGCTGTCATTTGTAGATCTTTGACAGCCGTTATAGGTAGGAGGTGGCGGAACGCAGCACAGAATCGTGACTGGAACGTCTGGCTGGCATCGACCCTTGCACATGGGGGGGGGGGGGGGGGGGGGGTCCTCCTTTTGCTGACATCTCTTTGACACCACCTTTCTATTTTGACTAAGATGTAGAGTTTGTGAAGTAGACCTTGTACAGTTAGGGCGAGTAGAGTTAGAAGCTAGGCTCTACATGAGATCTGATAGCTTTTTGACAGTACAAGTCATATGGTCTCGTCTTGGCCACACTTTTCATGAAAATGTTTTTGGTGGGATTTCATTTCCTTTTGTAAGTTGCTTGTGGCAAGTTTTGTTTTCTCCTTTTTCTTTTTTTGGGGTGTATTTCTTGCACATAGAATGCGCCTGTTTTATTAGATCTCTAGCTCATCAATTTTCAGACCTCTAGCTTCAAAATTGCGGACGTCTCATACAAACTTCCATCCCCTAGTTTTAAGGGGTTGGGGGATAAAAGTTACAAGTTTTATATATTTTTTGTTTTTTGTGTACTAATAATAGCTTACTTAGCAAATTTCAGCTTTCTAGGACATTAGGAAATACCATAAGAAATTTGATGATCATCAGTCAGTGACGAAATCAAGGTTTTTTAGATAATAATAAAATCTTAAGTATAAAAGCCGTGGCTATTGATAACGTATTCCGAGAATTTTGTTTACCTGGTATAATCCAAACCCAAGTTATAAGGGTTAAACAAAACGACGAAGCGCTTGAGAAAAGGTAGGTAGTGCCCTTGCGCTTCGCTTGGCTCGTCTTGGCGGGGGCACTACCTTGCCAGCAGATAAAAACGAGAAAACATAATTTGACTTAGGATCTACTATCTTATTTATTACCAAAATGTATATTACAAAAAGCTGACCATTACCCCTTGGCCACGAGCTCCACGCTCAAGGTGACGCCGAATGTAAAACAAAAGAAAGAAATGGCTAACAGCATGCCACGTGTCTCCGCAACGCGACTCACGCCAAGGATTTAACTGACAGGCGTGGTTCTGGACGCAAGTTGTGTTGCCGAATCGCATCACCTGAAGTCGTACAAGAGACGCTAAAAACAATGGCCGGTCTTTTACTAAGTGTGTAACGGAAAGGGTGTCCGTGGGGGTAAATAGAAGAAAACCACGGACCCAGGTCAACATAAAAAATATATTTAATAAAATAAACGGGTGTGGGTAGGTCTATGGTCACAACTTTCTCCAAGCCCGCCTGGGGGTTTGCACGGTACTCTCCTGGCTCAGCCCGGCGTGACGATGACCGTAGCGGTGTGCCACGCTGCAGACGCCAGGTAGGGTGACGGACGGCAGATGATCGCGCCGACCCGTAGAATTTCGACGCGGCCACGCAGGTAAAGGGTACCCGCTGCGGAGCCCGCGGCGAATTGGATGCCGGTAAAAACGGTTGTCAGCCGAAATCCTGACTGTCAGCCGGAATCTTGAACCCTGGAAAATAACGTCCAGCGTGTCACGGAATGTCTAGCAGTCATCCCCGCTGATTGTGACACCAAGGCAAAAGCAAAGCGAGAAATACCCGTGCGCCAATGAAGGTGATGTGTGGTAGTCACAATCAGTACGGAGTTTACATGATGGTGGTGGTAAGCACGACATGATTTGCACATTATGAGTGTCATGAAAAATGTCAAACACACTCGGCTGAAGGCTACAAGATTATGCATATACATATTAAGCATTTGAATGTGCATAGCAAAAACGGTGATAGAAAGTGGCTCACATGTTGAGACCACGTAGCTAGTGATACACAAAATATGAGAACGTGAATTGCTGTTCAACACTTACCCAGTATGGGGTTTACGTAGACACAAAACGAAAAGAGTTAGGTTACTAACAAAAATTAAAGCTGCCTGCTTTAAGCCCGAATATTCTAGATCGCGAATACTTCTAGAAATTTAATTTCCGTTGAAAAAACGCGTCTAGTCACTGGGAGCAGAATATTTCCAAAAAAGGCTCGTCATCGCGAGTCCGTGACATTTATACTGGCGTGTTTACGCATAGACAAGTCTTCACTCATTCGATCCGATACACGTAACGCGCGCACAGCACTGGTAAAAACAGCTAATTTTAGTCGTATAGTAACTGCACGGCCCAATGAGTATGTATACTCTGTGGCGTTTGTTTTGACATTTAACTTAATTAAAGTGTTGAATAGGTTATGTTTACAAAGTAACGGTAGAAACTATTTTGTGTTTCTACAACGTTACAATACCCCCCCGCTTGGTTAGGGTTTTTACCTCAGTAAAAATCCTTTACTCCTACTATACCTCGCATCTGATTTACGACCCCTTTTATTCGTCCACATTCATCCATCATATCACCAAATCGTATCCTAACATATTTAACAGACCACCTTAACATGAGGTGAGTCCGCTTCCTAACAAGTACGTGAGAGTATCATGTCCGTAGTTGACGTAATACTCGCGCAAAACAGACGTGCTAGCAGCTGCAACCGCTTACGAGCAAGTATGCAAAAGTTAAAGAAGTCTACTGGGTTACTAAATTTGAAAATGGATTAAGGCTTATTTAAAGAGTATCCAACCGCTCCTGCAAAGGCTTATTTAATGAGTTGCAACCGCTCAGATATATTTAATTGAACTGGATTAAGGCTTATTTAAGGAGTATCCACCCGCTCCTGCAAAGGCTTATTTAATGAGTTGCAACCGCTCAGATATATTATGAAGTTATAATTTACTTAAATTTATTTTAAAAAAAAAATGAACTACTTCTATGTAAGGACACCTATACTAACCTACCAATTATTCCAAGTCTTGAAAGTGCCAGGAACCTAAAATGTCATGACGGAGACATAAGTTTAATTGGATAAGCCATTCTGAAGATGTGACAAGATTTGTATGTTCTTTTTATCTAAAAAATATAAAAAAAAAAAAAAGTTAACCGTTAAGTGTTGAGCAGCAATCAACAAGGAATGAATAGTGACAAGTACTCCGACTGTTACAAATCTAAACTAAAAATAACGTTTCGGTTGTTATCCTAATGAAATGATTAGTGATCTAAGTAAGAAACAACAAAAAAAAAACTGAAAATAATTTAATTATGAAAAGCAAAAAAATAAAAAACAGGTGCAACTAATGTGTACGCGTTCAGTAAGTAATGTACTTTTGAATACAAACAATAAGTTTTATGACAAGTTGTAAATACAATTAGTTCCATGACTGTACTCAAATTATGTGAGTAACAAATAAAATCATGAGACTGTTAATGATACTTAATGATTATTAAGAATAACTAATGTTGAGTTATCAATAACAAGATAATTCACAAGAACAAAAGTGATCAAAATCCCAAGTTAAAAAGTTAACAGTTAATAAAATTGTGTGACAAGTTAAAAGTTAATTGTCACTCCGTACAAAGTCAATGATACAAGTGAATAAGTAAAATCCTGTGATTGTACAAACAAAAGAAAACAACTATTAATCGTTATGAATCTAAATTGTTGTTAATGAAAAATTGTTTACTATTATATTACTATGGAATGGTCTCCTTGATATGTGTTATTACTATTATTTGGAGAAAGGAAAAAAAAAAAAAATTGTCACCTAACAAGCAAACTTGTTGGTACCTACTTTGTACTCAACAACCCGCATTAAATTGTTGGTGAACATATGACAAAGCTGTTATTGTCTTTTAATTTTTAGCCAGTAATTAATACCCGGCACCCAAACTCTTCAGCCGGCACACAGCAACGCTGATTACCGGAAGAATTAAGTTTGGTGGTAGTACTTCCCCGGGGCGAGCCGTTACTATTGGCCCTACTACTACGAAGAATGATAAAATAATTCGTTATTTCTTTTTCCTTCTACCTCCACTTATTTTCTCAAGAAAAAAAAACACTTAAATAACGTAGAATACTGTACCGTTACGTACACCTTAGTTGCTGGCAACCAAACAAAACGTTTTACACAGCAAAGACAACCACACAAAAAAAAAACACCAACATAAAAAAAAATACCCTCAAGAGAACTTGAAGAAAAGTGACCATAAAACCACGTTTTTGGGCGCCAATGTAACGGAAAGGGTGTCCGTGGGGGTAAATAGAAGAAAACCACGGACCCAGGTCAACATAAAAAATATATTTAATAAAATAAACGGGTGTGGGTAGGTCTATGGTCACAAGTTTCTCCAAGCCCGCCTGGGTGTTTGCACGGTACTCTCCTGGCTCAGCCCGGCGTAACGATGACCGTAGCGGTGTGCCACGCTGCAGACGCCAGGTAGGGTGACGGACGGCAGATGATCGCGCCGACCCGTAGAATTTCGACGCGGCCACGCAGGTAAAGGGTACCCGCTGCGGAGCCCGCGGCGAATTGGATGCCGGTAAAAACGGTTGTCAGCCGAAATCCTGACTGTCAGCCGGAATCTTGAACCCTGGAAAATAACGTCCAGCGTGTCACGGAATGGCTAGCAGTCATCCCCGCTGATTGTGACACCAAGGCAAAAGCAAAGCGAGAAATACCCGTGCGCCAATGAAGGTGATGTGTGGTAGTCACAATCAGTACGGAGTTTACATGATGGTGGTGGTAAGCACGACATGATTTGCACATTATGAGTGTCATGAAAAATGTCAAACACACTCGGCTGAAGGCTACAAGATTATGCATATACATATTAAGCATTTGAATGTGCATAGCAAAAACGGTGATAGAAAGTGGCTCACATGTTGAGACCACGTAGCTAGTGATACACAAAATATGAGAACGTGAATTGCTGTTCAACACTTACCCAGTATGGGGTTTACGTAGACACAAAACGAAAAGAGTTAGGTTACTAACAAAAATTAAAGCTGCCTGCTTTAAGCCCGAATATTCTAGATCGCGAATACTTCTAGAAATTTAATTTCCGTTGAAAAAACGCGTCTATATAGTCACTGGGAGCAGAATATTTCCAAAAAAGGCTCGTCATCGCGAGTCCGTGACATTTATACTGGCGTGTTTACGCATAGACAAGTCTTCACTCATTCGATCCGATACACGTAACGCGCGCACAGCACTGGTAAAAACAGCTAATTTTAGTCGTATAGTAACTGCACGGCCCAATGAGTATGTATACTCTGTGGCGTTTGTTTTGACATTTAACTTAATTAAAGTGTTGAATAGGTTATGTTTACAAAGTAACGGTAGAAACTATTTTGTGTTTCTACAACGTTACAAGTGTAATAAAATATTATAATGATTAGGTTTGTTTTTTACTTTAATTAAAACTAGCGGACGTCCCGCGGTTTCACCCACGTAGTTCCCGTTCCCGTGGGAGTACGGGGATAAAATATAGCCTATGTTACTCAGGGTGACTGTAGCTTTCTAATGAAAAGATTAGATTTTTTTTTTTGAATTCGTTTCATTACTTCCGGAGATTACCCCCTACATACAAACTTACAAACTAATGTTACCTCTTTATAATATAAGTATAGAAGATTGCAATTCTCAAATTTGTATCAAAGGGTTTGGGTTAATTAGGTCCTAAAGGGCCCACACAACCCATTCAATATTTGAATAAAATGCTATCACTCTAACAATAGTACCCAGTTATATTATGATAAGCTCTTACGATGTAATTGCGTTACACGTACAATGACAATGTCATTAATTTTGGTAATTTCAATTTCAACATCATTCATTGCTTCATTAACGTTGTTGGGCAGACTATATTTTCAGGATAATCATGTTATCATTATATTTATTTCTCTAAATAGGTTATAAAAGCACCTATGCATGTCATAATAAATTATGTTTAAAACTAGATTAGGTTGGCGGTTCTGGAGAAGTGACTGATTCACTACTGTCATCTTGGCTTTCGGAGTCCGCGTTTATTTCAGTCTGTATCGGGTCATCCGGTCGATCCAAAATAATTTCTCCTTGTCCTTCGACAGGCGCAAGGTGTCGATTCGAGACGGTGGTTTCTCTTCCATCTCTGAGTCTCACATAAGAGTAATCTGGATTCGCTTGAAGCAGCTCCACTTCTTCCACCACTGGCTGATACTTATTGGAACGGTCAAAACGGCGCATGAGAACTTGCCCCGAATTGGTTAGCCATGTTGGAATACTGTGTCCATTCATCGATCTTCGCGGATGTGTGAACATGCGCTCATGTGGCGTGCAGTTAGTAGCTGTGCATAAGAGCGATCTAATCGAGTGGAGAGCCACATTAAGTACATGCTCCCAATTTCCTATAGGCATGTTGTGCGAACGCAGAGAGAGCTGTACTGTTCTCCATAGCGTGGAATTCAATTTCTCGACTTGGCCGTTGCCTTGAGGATTGTAGGCCGTAGTTCTGCTTGTCGCGATGCCACGTGAATGTAGAAACCCTCTCACTTCTGACGACAAGAACGATGTCCCCCGATCTGAGTGGATGTACGACGGGAATCCAAATATCATAAAAATGCTATTTAGATGTTTTATTACTGTCTTGGCACTAATATCCGAACAGGGAAATGCGAAAGGAAATCTTGAGTACTCGTCTATTACCGTGAGGATGAAGCGGTTATTCGTTTTCGATGGAATAGGACCCTTGAAGTCAATGCTAAGGCGTTCCATGGGTGAGGTAGCCTTTATCAGCTTAGGAAGTGGGTCAGGATTCTTGAAATACCTTGGCTTGATCTCGGCACATATACGGCAGTTTGCAGTCATCGCCCTTACTTCGTCGACAGTATAGGGTAGGTTCTTTATCTTTAACCAGTGGTACATGCGAGTAACGCCAGGGTGACACATAGTTTCATGTAGAAATAGGAGTCTGCTTTTTCGAGATTCGATGGAGGCACAAACCCTGGAAAGGGTATCAGCAACATGGTTCTCTTTTCCAGGTCTGTACACAATATCATATCTGTATGGTGCAAGTTCTAGTCGCCATCTCTGGATCTTCTCATTTTTAATTTTACTTGTATGTTTTGCATCAAACATGAAGGAAACCGATCGTTGGTCCGTGATGAGCTTGAACGGTCTACCTATAAGAAAATGGCGCCATTTCTTTAGAGCTTCTACGATGGCATAGGCTTCTTTCTCAACCGCTGAGTGATTTCGCTCACTCTGATTGAGGGTTCTTGAGTAAAAGGCGACTGGCCTCGAATCCTGCGATAATGTAGCGGCGATAGAATGCTCGGAAGCGTCAGTCTCGACAGTAAAAGGTACCTTATCGTCTATGGCGTGTACTGATGACTTTGCTATAACAGATTTCAGGTCCTCGAAACATTTCACTGCATCTGAGCTTAAGGGAAAGCTTTTGGTATGCGCCATAAGATGGATTCTCTGTGAAAAACTAGGAATCCACTTCGAATAGTGTGCGAACATAGAGAGTCCTTCGAAGAGAGGCTACGTCATTGGGTGGAGGCATATTTAGAAGAGGTTTTAGTCGCTCACTATCCGGCTTGATAACATGATTTTCAATTGTATAGCCAAGAATGTTTATAGTCGACTGTGTGAACTTGCTCTTTTCTTTGTTTAGGGTAAGGTTGTACTTCTCCGCAGCTTTGAGAAATAGTCTAAGATTTTTGTCGTGCTCTTCCTGTGTCTTTCCGCATACAGTAACATCATCAATGTAGGCAAAAGTACCGTTTAGGTTTTCGGTTCTGATGAGCCAGTCGACAGTTCTTTGAAAACTAGACACACCGTTGGTTACACCAAACGGAATTCTGCGAAACTGGTACAGGTTACCACATGCCTCAAAAGCTGTGAAGGTTTTTTCGTCAGGCAGGATGGGCACTTGGTGGTATGCGCTCTGTAAGTCTATAGCGCTAAAAATCATGTATTTAGCTACCTTTGTTATCATCTCTTCAATGTTGGGTAACGGGTAAGCATCTAGTTCTGTGTATTTGTTGATGGTTTGCGAGTAATCTATTACCATCCGCTTCTTGTGATTCGCATTTTTTGTGATTAATACCTGCGCTCGCCAAGGCGATAGACTTTCTTCTATGATTCCTTCTTTTAAAAGTTTCTCCACTTCTGCTTTTATAAAAGCATTACTCTCTATGCTGTGTTTCCTTGACTTCACAGCGATAGGTTTGCAGTCCGCCGCGACATTAGCAAATAAGGGTACAGCAGGGACAGATGCTGCAGCTACACTGCATACTTTTAACGTATCTTTAGGCCCACCAAATTTGAACTCTAGAGTCGAATGTGATTCTAAGACGTCATGGCCAATTATAACATCAGCACATAAGTTTTTCACAATCAAGAGATTGACGTTGTTATAGATGTTGTCTCCGATCCTAACATTCTGGAGAGTCGAGCCATTAACCTGTGACTTGTGAGATAAGGAAGCCATAGAAATAGTTTGGTCGCAACGTCTCTTCTTGAGTTGACAGAGATTGGCGAAGTTCTCATTGACGAAGCTCAGGGAGCTCCCGGTGTCAATCAAGGCTTCTGCTCGAACTCCCTTAATGAAAGCTGTCACCATTGCCTTGCGCAGTGAAGTCAGTGCCGCAGCAGATATTATAGAACTGCAGTGGCCGCAGTCGTCTGTTGCCGTTGTTGAAGCGGCTGTCGGAGTCCTGCTACGACAGACTTTTCCATAGTGGCCCTTTCTATTACACTTTTCGCATGTAGCATCTCGAGCAGGACAGTCCCTGCGAGGGTGTCTAGCTGATGCTCCACAAAAAAAGCATTTTCGTTTGGGTACAGCAGCGGTAGTAGCAGCAGAAGTGTTAGAATCTCCGTTCCCAACATTATCAACATTTGAAACCGAATAGACTTCTGCCATGGTGAAATGTTGGCTGTTCCGCTCTGCCATCTCCATCGATTGGGCTTTATTGTAAGATTTTTCTAATGTAAGAGTCAGATTCTCGAGAAGGCGCTCACGGATTTTGTTTGATGAAATGCCCGCTATGAAAGCACCTCGGATGCTGTCGTTCTTATTCGTTTCAGCGTCGACAGCGGTAAACTCGCAGTCCTTGGCTAGTTGTTTTAAGGCCTGGAGGTACACATCAATCGATTCGTCCACTTGCTGGCGTCTTGTTGTGAGCAAATGTCGAGCATGAATGACATTCTTTGCTTTCACGTAGAGTTTGTCCAGCGCGGCCAACATTGTGTTATAAGTTGTGCACTCACTTACAGTTGCGTACACCCTCGGAGTGATATGGTTTATGAGGAGTTGTAGCTTGGTTGAGTTCCACATAGCTTCCTTCTGAGCTGCGGCATCTGGTGAATCTGTAGCACTTGGACCATATTGTTGTGCCGTTAAGAAGTTTTCAAATGTCATCTTCCAGTGCCGCCATACCTTTGAACTGAAGTTTGATGTCGAGTCGGCATCAAACCTTTCCGGTCTTAGGTACTTGTCCATATTTATGTTTATTAAATTGAAATAGATATAGCATGAACCTCGTATTTATAGGCTTTAATAAACATAAAACCAAAGCGTTATTTTACAGAAGTAATGGTTTTAGATAATACGCTGACGTGACACTGTTGATCTGACAGAAATGTCAAAGGCAAGACACCTCTATGTTTGCAGACCACAGAGATTGCATTCGATGCAATGAGAATATCATCTCAACTTCCTAACCAGTTGCAGCTGAATACCAGTATTTTATTATGGAGCAACTGCCTATGTGACCTCCACAACCCACTTAGTACTGGATAATACGATACCACTTGGTAAGACTGGTTGACAGTCTTTTCGGGCCACTGACTACCAGTAACGACTGTTATAGATCTACCATTGACAGCCGGGAACAACTGCTTAACGTGCTTTCCGAGACACGGAGAAAACTCGGTATGTAATGGGTGGACACTCATTCACAGACCAACCTAGGCAATAAAGATCGACCCGAGCTTCTATTATTTTTAACTAACTAGCTCCTCTCTGTTTCCTATTCCACTACTTTCAAAGTACACCTCCAGACATAATCTTGGCCAGATCACATGCGGACTATTAAAATTTGTGTCTGAGATGGTCTTTTGAGAAAAAATCCACACAGATTTGAGTGGACCTTGTAACAAATCTACTTGATCCTATTAAAATAAAGGAATAAGCAGACTTGTTCAATTAAATTTTAATGAGGGAAAAGATATAAAATACAGCTAGTTATATAAAACACCTACCTAGCACGCACTCTCAATAGTTTTATAGTTCAAGCACTTAGTTGGATAAGAATGAGTTCACCACTGTAGGAACGTGAACAGGCGTCAGGGTAGCAGGTCAATACAAGAGAGACGTCGAGGATCACCTTCAGGAAACCTCAGCTGGAAGGGCGTCGTGCAGACCTTAGAGTCCAACAGGTCAGCTCTGTAGTAGGGCAGCGTAGATTTCAGGGCCAGAATAGCTCAGCGTCAGGATATCTTTGCGAGACAAGTGGAAAGTCAGGCACGTAGCTAGCTTCCGAAGATCGGGAGTAATGGTCCCAGGTGGATCTTTAGCTGGATCCCCTGGGTAGTTTTTGTATCTGACAGCGAAAACCAAGCGGTTATCTGATGCTCATCTAATCAGATCCAAGAGTAGACTTCTTCAGCCGCCCGTCAGCTCGTTTCTCCAAAGTAGTCTTCCTTTTTCAAACACTAGTTTTCTTAGTGTGGCCATCATCTCATCTGACAAGTGTCGTTGGCCAAGACATATCCATGAGTGCGTAAAGAATTTTATAGATATAATTTAAAATTAAGTTATTTAGTAAACAATCGTAATAATTTATAAAATACATTGGCTAAGCATATTGATAAAAATAATTTAAATTAAACAAACCAAAGAGAGAAATCATAGAGCCAGACCATAGACTGAGCAGAACGAGAATTAAAAAAGTAATTGACAGTTTGACAATTTGACGCTTGACGTAAGTGTCACAACATGAAAATTATTATTTTATTTCAGCTATTTCCAAGTTAAAGTATTTAAATCGATTTGCTGAGTGTAGATACATAAACAAATAAAAAGCATGATAAATTACTATTTATCATGCTTTTGAATGGTGAATATGAAGTGTAAGTATAGCATAATACTATAAACCTGCCCAATCAGTGCACATATTTCGCAGTAAGGATGGACCATAGAGATAGAAAGAAATATGGAGGGGCCCCGATATTCTATACCTACATTTGCATAGACAAATGTGAGTGAAATACGAAACAGAATGTGAAATATCGTTTTGCTTCATTCTATTTAATGTGGTAATCGTATTTGATAAAAGAGACAACAATATTTCAGCTGTTGCTCATAACGACAACATTTTGTTGTGACGTAGTAACAGTTGTAGGTAAGTGCCGTATCTGCCATATTATGCGACGAGTTTTGTGGTAGTTCTGCTGTCAAATGAGTGTTTACTTTTGCAATTATTAAGATTTGAGAGAAAATTACGAAGAGTTTATCTATAAAATTTGCACGTATATGGTGGAAAACAGCTATTCAACATGCCTGCGTGTTGTGTTATGATGTGTTGTGCAAGAAAGAAGGAAAATCAACCTCAATTGTCTTTGCACAGGTTAGTAGCCGGTTTTCATGAATTATTACACATAATAATACACTTTTGACGAAAAAAATGCTAAGGGATCGTGAATTTATGGCTGTAGTGTTTATATTTGGGCTTATTTTCGTCCAACAGACCTTTTTTTAATTTCATAATTTCATTCGTTTGTTTACAATAATATGTCATGGTGGAATAGTGTGGTACCGTTGCGGTAATATTTTCCGATACTAGTTCCTTCGCTGTGCTGGTACGATATCGGTATAGTACATACGTGTGCTAATCGGCTCGAAAAAAGATTATTATTGTTCGCACGCAAATTAGGTACGCGTTATGACTGACGAATTTGACGTGGAGTTACGGACACCAGCCCGTTTACACAATACAAAACAAATATTGCATAACGAAATTCCTATTTTTTTCAGGCATCCATCAAAAAACAACATCAAGAGTCATCTGTTTTCTGTGAGACGAGCAACGTTAAAAAATCTGATGTTTCTTGTACATCTACTGTAATGCCTCCATTGCAGTTACCCCATCTAATTGTGGAAACAATGCACAAAGAGGTATGTATCCATCTACTTGAAGTGGACCGTTTTACGATTCGCTGGTCTTCTTGCAAAGTGTGCGTGTTTGCCTAGGTTGGACTGCGGATGGGTGACCACCCATTACATACCGAGTTTCCTCCGTGCCTCGGAAAGCAGTTTTTGAACAAACTAATATTGTTTAGAAATGAATAGGTAGTTTGTTTTATTTTGATATACCTACATAATATTGTTGTTTTCATACCAAATGTTTATTGAATAAATAAAACACATGTTGATTTTTACCGAAGTTTTATTTAATGAATAACTAAAAACGAGGTGCGATACTCAATTAATGTTTGTGTTTTCATATTTAAAAAATAATCTGCATAGTATCAGAATTAAAGCTGGTATGTTGATTTTTGACATACCTACGTGTATTGGTATGTTTGTAAAATATAACAAGAAATGCAATTTACAAAGACCAATAACTATTTTCGTACCCACCAAATTAGTATCCTTCGAATTGGCCAGGAAATGAAATTACTGTATCTGGCAAACCTAGTCCGAATACCTACTAGAAGCTACAGACCAGATATAAAATAAGCGAAAGCGCAAAAGTGATTCGACTAAAATTGTTTATAAATTCTGTGCAGAAAAAACACTACATTAAATAATGGTCAGATATCAGAAGAGCATTAAACTTACTCATTTTTTTGTTACAACAGACTGTAAGAATCTATGCTATAATAATAAAGAGGAAAGATTTGATTTTTTGTTTGTGTGTTTGTTACGATTTAACTCAAGAACTACTGTTAAAAATTATTTTACCATTAGAAAGCTACATCTTTACCGAGTAACATAGGATATAAATTATATTAATGTCATGCAAATTAGCCTAGCTATCACAATTTTCGCGGGCGAAGTGCTTAGTAAATTATAAATATGATTCAAACGTGATATCTAGTAAGACTCGTAAAACTATTATGTAGTATTAGTATCGATACTTGTTATAGTAACACTATATTCCCTAATTGGTACATCCCTATCATTGGCAGCCATTTTATGAGAAATTTTGTGGCACCTTTTTTTTGTAGGTATTTCCAGTCCATCTACTTCTCAAGTCAATGGGATGGACACACATCTGACGGAAGATGCGTTGTGAGTCGGTCGTGTAACGCCAGATAGTCAAATAGGTAGTAAAACATCCAACCTTCCTTACACATAATAACTATTCCGCCAGTCTGTGTAATTACCTGCCGGTTTTTCTGTTCTGTAATCATTATAATCTGGATCTATTCTGAGTTCGAGTGAATCGGTTTCTTCTAGGCAAGTGGGCTCCACCCTTGGACACATCATCGCTTCACGTCAAGCGTGTTGTGGCCAAACGCAAGCCTATTAAGTATAAGAAAAAATTTAACTAATGCTGCGTTAGTACGTCGATCGCTCTCATGACGATACGCCCGATATATCTTTCATTAGATGGGCGTCCACCCTATTGTGTAGCTGGCAAGTTTCAAAATCGTTCGGATTGTGATTGATAGTGTGTTTCGTACTTGAGGTGATGGGTACATACACAATCTGTGTGATCTATTTTAAACTAAACAATTTTATAATTATGATCATATAAATTACATTTTGTTATTGAATCTGAAGTACTTATTTCCTCTCAATTTTGTCGCCGGTAAATGAGCGTGACAAAAGACTAGATTTAGTTTATACGAGTAATTATGTATGAACATTGATAGACATAAGTATATCCAATATAATACTTTTGAATACCTATCCATAAATACCCCACAGATATGGGTTTGATGAAAAAAATATTGAATTTCAGTTCTAATGTACATACATCAACATTTACATTCCATCCTCCATTAATTAACCTGTCATTTTAAATAAAAATAAGAAAGAAATACATTAAACAATTGAAAAAAATACACTCATGTAGGATGTCACAGAACTATAATTTCTGTCAAAACAATTGGTCAAGTAGGAAAGGCTCCAAATTCAAATTATAATTTAACACTAGACTTTGTATGGAGAATGGAATGTAAATGCTGATGTATGTACTAGGTTAGACTCTAACATATACCATCTATAGAGTGGCTACAAAAAGGTTGCCCAAAGCCTCGTCGGTAGCTTCATAGTAGCGTAGCTCGTAGCAAGCGTAGCTCGTAGCAAGCGTAGCTCGTAGCAAGCGTAGCTCGTAGCAAGCGTAGCTCGTAGCAAGCGTAGCTCGTAGTAAGCGTAGCTCGTAGCAAGCGTAGCTCGTAGCAAGCGTAGCTCGTAGCAAGCTTAGCTCGTAGCAAGCGTAGCTCGTAGCAAGCGTAGCTCGTAGCAAGCGTAGCTCGTAGCAAGCGTAGCTCGTAGCAAGCGTAGCTCTTATAGCCTGATTACACCTACCGAGTAGAATGGCGAGACAGTAAAATCCTTCTGGGCCTAGACAGTGATGCGACCGAGTAGCTGTTCACACGTATTTTTGAAATTGTGGCGAGACATTCAGTCAGGACTTATACACCAACATTACTGGTGAAAATGTGGGTGTACTATTTGAAGTACAACGCAACCTAACCCTTCGAGGATCACAGGCATGACGTCATGTATGTATTCGGCGCTAGGTTGATTCTGTGACTAAATACCGGTTATTTAGTCACAGAAATGCATCCTTTGCATCAATCAACTCAACCTATTGCAGTCCACCGCTGAACACAGGCCTCCAAAGCTGTATCACAACACCATGTTCTCTATCCACCATATACTGTCCCAGCTACCTTTTCGAAATCTTTTATTTATTTAACTCGTGCAAGTCCCACTTAATGCTTGCCGATAAACGGTTCCCACTCCAGGATAGCTCTGCCATACGATGTTTACCTTCACCATTTTGAGAGCTATGTTTCAACTGAAAAATCGAAACCGTTACCGTTAAAGCTCTACTTTAACTATACTCGCCATCTCATCATCATCTATCTAGTATTTTCCCAACCTTGTTGGGGTTGACTTCCAATCTTACCGGATTACCAATATTATGCATAGAGTGACTGCCTATCTGAACTCCATAACACAGTTACTACTGGGTATTACGATACCCCTTGGTAAAACTGGTTGTCAGACTTTCGAGCCACTACTGACTACCTGTAAAAGGTAGGACTCTCAAAGGTATACAAATGACAGCCGGGACCAACTGCTTAACGAACTTTGCGAGGCACGGAGCAATTCGGTGTGTAATGGGTAGTTACCCATCCGTGGACCAACCTAGGTAAGCACGACTTAACCTAAAGATGAGCGGCTGTTACTATTTGGCTACGAGCTTTCGGCTGGCTACACCTCTTGAACTATACTCGCCATCTATTTACATGAATATAATATCATGTAAATAGATGGCGAGTTTAAAAGGGAAAATAAAACAAACTTAGTCGTTATTCCTTTAATTTTTATATAGGCAGAGATTTTAGGCGCCCATCAACATAATATTTGGATACAATACGATTTATTAAAAAAAAGGTTTTTGTGTGATTCACCCCTGAAAAAAATGTGTTGGTTTTTCAGGCAAATACGCAGTGTATAATCTTCAGTAAGATCGTATGATCTGCAGTTTTGTAAATAAGATATTGAAGATCGAATCCCTATTACAAAATGAACTGGACGTACCTATCATCATTACTGCTGGACATAGGCCTCCCGTGCGACTCACATCCAGCGGAGGCACCTACCTTTAGTTGTAATATATTTACCCGAGTGGCGCAGTGGTAGTGAGGCTGCCTTACATTCTTAGGGTCCCGGGTTCGAATCCCGGTTGGAGCAAATGTTTGTGTGATGACTATGGACATTTGTTTCCAAGTCATGGATGTTTATTTGTATAATAAGTATGTATTTACAAACAAAAAGTGTGTGTGTAGAATATCAACTATCTGGTATCCACGACACAAGCCTCGTTGCTTAGTGTGGCACTAGATGGCGCTGTGTGTTAATGTCCAGCGATATTTATTTATTTATTTATAATTATTACTTACAGGGTGTAAACGGACTCTTCACAAGGCCGTCAACCAAGCATTCTGTACATCAAACTTAGTAACTCTACGCAAAAAATATTGCTGGAAAGGATTTTTTTTTGGGTGAAAAATAACGTTTTACGGTAGGATGGATGTAACGACTCCAAACATTGTGCTGATGGATGGATTGAAGAGTACGGGGGTCGTGGAGGTGTTTTAAGTAAATATTTTACAAAAAAAACTTGTGAGAAAGTCGTAACTTTGACCCCCAATATCTCCGTAACTAGAAGGTTCCCAGGTATGGTCGAGAAAAAAAAAATATCACAATGACGGGGAAAACAAGTGCCTTTCGGCTTCGTTAATGGTTTATTGTTACCGGTTAATATCCCAAATAAATAATAATAATACATCAATGCAGGTATTGTTACCATGCAAACGATAGTTTTAGTTATTAATTAATTTTTCCTTATTTGAACCGATTTTACCTCCGTATCAATGTGGCCGCCTCCTATGCGTTCAGTCACTCCATTTACATTATATGACACATTGCAGTAGATACGGCCTTTATTATACGGAAAATCTTTCGGCACATATGCGATCGACATATTCGACAAATGATATTCACCCTGAAAAAATAACAAAACACATATTAGTCTCATTTCTTACTTATACCCATATTACTCTCATATCTTTAGAGGTTTAGTTAGGATCGATCGATTGACTGCATTTTTCCATCAACATGTTTTTTAGTAGCTGCTTCGGAGTCTGGGAATATACCCAGTTGATGGAAATAGGCTCGCCTCCTTTTCCATGGAAGATAACTGGTCAAATGTGTGTGTACTATTAAGCATACCTCTGCCTAACCTTTCAAGGATTACAGGCGTTTTATTATGTATGTAGTAAGGATCAAACTTACCGAGTTCTACAACTAATCATAAGTTTTAAGTTAGTCGTTACTTTGCGGAATTCCATGACATTAAATATTATGCAAAATATTTAGTTTTAATTCCGCGAAAAAAGATCCTAGCCTTTGTGAATCATGTGAATGATTGTGGGTAGAGTAGAGCGTCACGTCGTAACGGTAATTACCGGATGACTTTTTTATTACTTTCCAAAAAAAATGGGTATATTAGGTGAACGGAGTAGAAGCTTATGGCATACCTGCCTAGTTTTTTTTTTCATTTTTCCACAGCTTAGAAAAAAATTGATCCATCATCAAAAAACGCTACCACGGTCAAGTAAACTTTTCATAATAGAATAAAGAAAGAGAAATTTAGAAAAAAATATTGTTTTTTTTTTATTATTTTTTTTCAATTTTTTTTCGCATAAAGAAATATAAAAGTTTGGCATTTGCTTCTACTCCGTTCACCTATTATACTCATTTTTTTTGAAAGTGATAAAATAGTATAAGGAGACGCGTGCCGTACAACTGACTCCAAAAATTTATGGACGCAAACCGCCGTCATTCCCTCTGAGGACTATCCCGACGTCCCGGTCCTTGCCCTCCCCGACCCTTGCTCGATCCAACCCGCGATACTGAGCCTGTAGCTTTAAATCAGCCCCTAATTAATGATATCAATCAGATTCAGCCTGTCCCTTTGTTGTCCTGCCCCAACGTGTAACGTTACATTTTCCTGGATAGGATCCAGAAAACTGTAAGGTCATACTGAGCACTCACCTACCTAACTTTCAGTCTGGAGGGGAGCACTACTAAAAGAAATAGTCTAGGGGACGAGTTATAAGAATTTATTATTAAAGATCCTAACTTATGGCTGGAGCTACTTAACCACTAATGCCAGTGAAGCCGGTGGATAGAACTGAAGATGAGCGCAGGATGGAATGAATAGCTAAAGAACATCCGTCTTCAGACCGTGGAGGAGGGCCGAGGAACATCAATCCTTAAGCCGCAGAGGAGGGCCGAGGAACATTAATCCTCAAGCCGCAGGAGGGCCGAGGAACATCAATCCTCAAGCCGCAGATGAGGGCCGAGGAACATCAATCCTCAAGCCGCAGGAGGGCCGAGGAACATCAATCCTCAAGCCGCAGAGGAGGGCCGAGGAACATCAATCCTCAAGCCGCAGAAGAGGACCGAGGAACATCAATCCTCAAGCCGCAGAGGAGGGCCGAGGTACAACAATTTCATATCAGGCTCGTGCAGCTCAAGCATCAGGTAACAAGGTGTTCAAGGTGAGAGTGCGGCACGGAGAGAGGCCGACTTAAAAACCTTAAGGAGAGGGTAACTGCCCCCTAAGTATACTTTTATAAAGCTTTTCAGACGTTTAGCTGCTCTGAGCTCCCAACGTAGACTGCCAATTCCACCACCAGGCTCCTGTCAACTCCAGATGATTGACATTTTATAATTTGGAAGAATTTAGAACACAATAAAAAGAAAAGATAATGAGGTCGATGTGATTTACCTATACGACCTACAACTAGCTCCAGCAATAAATTAAAAATAAAACTAAGCATGTCACTAACTGACATTTCAAAAGTAAACAAAGATTCAAGTGATAAAAAAAAAAAACAGAAAAACTTAAATAACATGAATTACAAGGTAAAAGGCCAAAGCCGTTGCTAAGCCTCCAAGAAATGACCATGAAGCTACCTAGGGAGGACGAATGCTTAAATTTTCAGGTTAATAATATCCAAAAATGTAAGTAAAAAAACCATGTAAAAACATACACATTACAAACGAACGCCCTAAACCGAGGCTCGTACCCCACCGGGGGCCGGAGGCCGGGGGCTGGAGGCCTTACATTCAAGGCACCTACAGGATAGTCCGGTTAAGTAGACGACAGCCACCTGGGTTGACCTGCGACATGCCATTTACAAAAAGCAACTTGCTTATAATATTAAACGTACCGGGAGATACGGACAGAGACGGCCCGCGAATGCGTTTCGCATTGCTAGGCCGATCATTGGGTCATGCTCCAACATGTCGCAAAATTTAAAATGCAACTCAAGAAAGCTGGGCTGGTATCTGTTTGATACAAACTTGTAGAAATAGATATCCACCTGCAACAAAAACAACATTATGCATACACTATTACACTATTTATTATAACATTATTATTTGTTACAACATTATTACTATGTCAGATTGTAGAGGACTAGAGGTGCTCCACAGTCTCAGCAGCCGTTTCTCTAAATATACGGTAAACTTAAGAAAAATGTTAACTACATTCAGTCAAAAAAGTATCGGGAATGGATGATTTGTTTATGGTTCCAAATTCTATTTTTTGTAGTTGTTAGATTTGCACAACTGTTTTCCATTTTGGGCGCGGAGATTGAGTTACATCTGTTATTTAGATTAAATACAGTGCTGTTTTTAGTTAAATCATATCTAGTGTGTATTGCGAATTTCATATACACAAAAACATCGAACAAAGAGTTTGTTTTAAATTTTGCAGGAATTTCGTGTTTGAAGTTACTGAAAATGTTACAGAAGGCTTAAGGTAAATTGATTTTATCAAAAACACTTGCATGAGTGGTACAAAACGTTCAAAAGCGGTCGAGATATGATGGAAGATTTGCCTAGCACTGTGACTGAAAATCTTCATTCAAGTTTGAGAGTGATAGCCGTTGAACTTTCTGTGTCTTACGAGTCAATCCGTACCATTTTAAATAATCACTAGGAAACGAAACATATTGCCGCTCGGCTAGTTCCAAAAGACTTGAATTTTTTCCCAAAACTCAATCGCTTATAAGTCGCTGAGAACATGCTGGAACGAGTCAATTCCGACCCAACAGTCATGAAACTCGTGACGAGACGAGTTTGACATGCAAAATAGTCTACAAGCTTCGGAGTGACGCCTTCCAACTTGAACTGGAACCGAAAAAACCACGCCAAAGTCAATCAAAAGTCAAAGTCATGTTGACTGTTTTCTTTGACTATCGCGATGTTGTGATCTTGCGCCTTCGCACAAGACCATCATTGTGAATGAATTTTTGCCCAAAAACTCAAAAATACCTTCGAGCCTTTTCGACCTTTTTTACCAGATATGGCTCCAGCCGACATCTTTCTTTTCCTAAACTCAAAGTACCACTTTTTGGCACCCGTTTTTATTCGGTAGCAGACATAATGGAGAATTTGTGGCAAGAACTGAACTCAATTCCGGAAAAACGTTTATAAAATGCTGATGAATAACTAACATTTTGTGTATTGTTGATCTTTTCCCGGTACTTTCTTGACAGAGTAGTATTTTTTCTCATAATTTTAAATTAAAGTTCTTGATTGATAACACTCGCAGCGCAATCGATTTTCACAACATTATGTTCTATATATATTTATGATCTATTTGATTCCATACAAAATCAATTTATGCAACATGGAATGCATAGGAAAAAATGCTATACAATTGTTTTTGATAATGATGAACATGAAAGAGAAAAAGACGAGAAAACGTTTTGACGGAAGAATGCATTTATTGCGGTCGTAAATAATTATATTCTAAAACTTACCAGTAGGTTATTGCTTATAGTGGCAAGTGTATGTAAGTGTATATCCACATAGTGCCTAGGATCACGTCGGCTAACACGCTTGCTTATCACAGTAAAGTTTTTGCAGTATCTCTTGTCAAACCATTCTACCACTGGCCGCTCAGTATTGAAGAAGGTTATCTACGACAGGAATTAAAAGTAAAGTTACTCATTAAAATAATGTATTTCCAGCCATGTCGACCATACACTTGTAGCTATTAGTCAGCTACGATCTAGCACCTTAAAGCTAGCAGTAATTAACAGTTTGAGATCAGCTTACATTAAACGTTTACTATTAGTATCTTGAGAATCTTCATTATCACTTCCATTTATGATACTATATAAGAACAAAATTTAAATATTCTTTTTTTTATTTTAGAACTAAAAGGGTAAAGGTAATGATATTCTATTAAACATATATGTTGTGAGCGCGCAATCGTGAAGACTCGAAAACGAGCCAATTGGCCTGTTTTTCCTTTATTCTGCGTCACTGCGTGTATGTGAGCTGGCTTACCCCCGCGGCACACTTTTTCCGTTGGTTTTCTAGGTGTATAACATATCTGTTTATTGGAATATCATTGGGTTAAGGTCAACAATCTTTGGTGAGTTCAAAAATCGAACCAAATAAGAATAGAACCACGTTGGAGTTAGCTTAGTTGTCTGTGGCCAAAATAAAATACTACGTAGAAGAAATAAATGAAAAAGAACCACGAGTGTGAAATGTACACCACATTCTGAACCTAAGAGTAGTGCAATAAGAGCCAGTTTTAATCATAATCATAATCATTTATTGATTTGCGAATATGGGTACAAAATAAAGGGTCTTAAATAAACAATAGTGTTCATTAGCTATATCGAGAGCCGTTTTCGAGGAAGTGTATTGAAAAAATATTATAAATATGTACTTACAGTCTTAGAATAACACTGACTAATTTTGTAATGAAAATAAAAAAGCAAACCAAAAAAAATAATTTTGATATTCATTATTTAGGTAGGTGCTTGCACGGCTCTGCATTTACGAATGACCGTTTATAGTCAGTCTGATTATATTATATGATCAACGATCAACCATTGCAACTATAATGTACTTTTTAAGTTAATTTTTATAATTGAGATAAATTACTTGTTCAATTATTAAAAACTAGCTTCTGCCCGCGACTTCGTACGCGGATCCTGTTGCTTGCAGCGACAACGGGGTCGTCCAAATCGAAGACCTGAAACGTCTGATGTCGAATTTTAAAAGCCCCGGGACGGGAATACAACGGGATGGGCGAGACGATTCGAGACGTTCCAGATCTTTCATTTTTGTAAGTCAACAGGAAATGCCTATGGGACCAAACAACACTTGCTAAGACGTCATTCCTATGTGTTATGGTGTAGCTGGGCTCTTGGAGTTCCACAACAGGTGTTCCAGATCTTCGATTTTTATAAGTCAACAGCGAGTGCTCATTAGATTGAACAACTTTTGCTAAAACTTCATTCCTATAGGTATATATGTTATAGTGTAGCTGGGCTCTTAAAGTTCCACATCAGGTGTTCCAGATCATCAACAGAAAATGCTCATCACGTGGAACAATTTTTGCTATGGTACCATTTTTGTATCTCTTATAAATCAGCTGGTCTGTTGCGGTTCTGCATCAGGTGTTTGTTTCCAAGATAAAAGTCAACAGGAAATGCCCATCAGACCGAACAACTTTTGCTAAGACGTCATTCCTATGTGTTATGGCATAGCTGGGCTCTTGGAGTTCCACAACAGGTGTTCCAGATTTTCGATTTTTAAAAGTCAACAGAGAGTGCTCATCAGATTGAACAACTTTTGCTAAAACGTCATTCCTATATATATGTTATAGTGTAGCTGGGCCTTGGAGTTCCACATCAGGTGTTCCAGATCTTCAAATTTATTCTCTCAGCAGAAAATGCCCATCACGTGGAACAATTTTTGCTATGGTACCATTTTTGTATATCTTATAGTTTAGCTGGTCTGTTGCGGTTCTGCATCAGGTGTTTATGTTTTTTCCAAGATAAAACTCAACAGGAAATGCTCATCAGACCGAACAACTGTTGCTAAGACGTCGTTCCTATATGTGTTATGGCATAGCTGGGCTCTTGCAGTTCCACAACAGGTGTTCCAGATCTTCAATTTTTATAAGTCAACAGAGAGTGCTCATCAGATTAAACAACTTTTGCTAAAACGTCATTCCTATATAATATATGTTAGTGTAGCTGGGCTCTTGGAGTTCCACATCAGGTGTTCCAGATCTTCATATTTATTCTCTCAGCAAAAAATTCTCACCACGTGGAACAATTTTTTCTAAGGTACCATTTTTGTATCTCTTATAGTTTAGCTGGTCTGTTGCGGTTCTGCATCAGGTGTTCAAGTTTCCAAGATAAATTATAGCCTATATGTTGCCCAGACTTGATACCTATACAACAAAAAAAAATCATTCAAATCCGTCCAGTAGTTCCGAAGATAAGCGTGTACAAACAAACAGACACACAGACAAACAGACAGATTTTTTATTTTGGATTCGTGCTCTATTACTGTTTCTAAACCCCCGTCAATTATTTCTTTTTTAATATATTCAATGTACAGACACAGTTTTTTTACTGTTTTATTATATGAACAGTAAGCGTCAATAAGTTCAGAGGTACGCTAAGGATTGTATTGCTGTGAACGCACGGTCGAGCGTCCGTGCGTCTGTATGTGTAAGTGGTCTCAATACAGTACGCACACCACAGCCACAGAGTTCGCCCAATCGCATGTCGCACGTCACACTCCACGAAACATAAGAATACGCAGCAAACCTTATTTGTGTAGCGACCTGTTCTTACCATTGGATAGCTAAAATTCTCATCTATTTACCATGTGTTGATAGCTGTTGGGGTAATCAGTAGGATTCACGATCAAAGAGATCCGAGTTCTAATACTGTTAACAACGTTTGGGGTTTTTGTTTCTTGGCAACATTAGTTATTGGTTCATTATTTATTATTTATAAGAATAAGTTAAATATTAGTAAAAAAAAACATAGTATTATTATTCAACTATTTATTTATTATTTTAGTTGTCCGGTGTTGGAAGGTGGAAATAAAAAAGCCGTGGTGAATGATAACAATAATGTTTATTCGTTTTATTTATTTATAAAATTAACAAACTTTCATGATAATTGTAACGTCACATTCCTACCTAGATGTAAAAAAGTTCTCTTGTAACCGATCATAAGATTTTTTATTGTATCGGTATACCCACTTACTTTCAATTCATAATAACATACTTAAGTAACAAGGAAAGGATATTCTAATCACACAAATATAACATATAGTTGATACCCACTTATTATAAGTATCGGTAATCAGCAGAGTTTATTGAAAACTAATATAAATAATTTAGACTTTATAAATATATTTTTTGTGACGTCACAATAAATGTAACTCGTATTGAGGTTATAGTTTAAGTGTTCATTTTCCCGAAGAAAAGAAGATTGAAACTTAACCTCAATTTAAGATCATTAATATAATTACGGATAAGTTAATATTCACTAAATATTTTGTTACACATTTAATTAAAACTAAAGCATCTAGGGATTAATTTTGTAGCATGACAGCTTCTAATACTTCTACATAATTAAGTAGAACTGTTGGCGCGTGGAGGAATAAAAGCCAGTTCTCCTGGCCCTGTTGCACATATCCATCCCCACATGATCCCCATATATTAACCATAATTCGACATGAGTCTGTATTAGGGATTATGTTTTTGTCAGACCAGCAGAGTGTTATTCTTGCGCCATAAATGAAGCCTACCCTTTTGACTTGATTTAAAAAGTCAGTTTTTTGAGTCTTCTCATGGTAGTATTCCAGTAAAAATCTAAATAACCCCGTGCGAAACGTAATCGTTCTTCTATAACTCTTTCTGTCAAGAAGGGCTTCTTAGCTGGTCTTCGTGATACAAGCCTTCAGCGTGGAGGGCACTGCGAACAGTTTGCGATGAGGTGTCAAATAATTCCACAAAGTGTCTCGTAGGTGTGAAACCATTTGTTTCTTATTCGCCAACCATATATTATGTCGTCGCTGCGCATCGCTAATAAGCGACGGCTTTCCACTTCATTGTCGACTAGCAAGGCCTTTTGATCTGACTCACAGTATTCCTCTAAAACAAAAAACAAAAAAATGATGTTAGGCAGCTATAATAAAATACTGAAGTTATCATTCACTCTAAATTTATAAATCCAATAATTAACACTAATTATTTATCTTTTATGTCTCATGATGGATTTAAAATCAATTTATTAATCCATATGTCACCAAATAAATAAACAATAACAAAGTAGGTTTTAATTTTTAATAAAAACTTTGTTACAATAATTCATAAATATAATACTCACATTAGTCCGGTTTCTTCAGATATTTGCCACTTTTATGCAGCACGATAATATTAGTCGCCCTCGCCTCAATATCAATATTTGCCTGCATTTTGAGAAATACCAACAACAATACCGCTATCTATTAAACCACACGTCGCTAACCAAATTTAACACAACCAAACGACAACGTTCATTTCGATCAAGTAAAATATTCATAAAACTCAAGTTTACCTCACAGAAATATAAATTCTTGACTTATTTTTCTATGACCTACCTTCTTCTAACTTTACGAAATGTGTGAACAAAGCGAGAATATTTTTCTGTCCCATTACTTCAAATCGAGTAAAAACTTACAAAAAGTCTAAAAGTAACAACGTGAGATTTGAACTCGCGGCTTACTGATTCACTCTTAGATGTGGACGCGTCTAACCACTAGGCCATCTTGACTTATATTTCAATGTTGAAATTTTGGACTACATTTACTTGAAGATGACAATGTCTATTTTCTTGAAAGTAGAAGGTCGTAAGTCAAACTAAACGTCAATCTATTGCTTTGTGAGATTGCCTATCGACTTTTGGTCGACACTGTACTAGCTTCTGCCCGCGACTTCGTACGCGGATCCTGTTGCTTATGCCAGCAACAACGGGGTCGTCAAAATCGAAGATCTGAAACGTCTGATGTCGAATTTTAAGAGCCCCGGGACGGGAATACAACGTGATGCGCGAGACGATTCAAGACGTTCCAGATCTTTCATTTTTGTAAATCAACAGGAAATGCCCATCAGACTAAACATTTTTATAAGTCAACAGGAAATGTCCATCAGACCAAACAACACTTGCTAAGACGTCATTCCTATGTGTTATGGTGTAGCTGGGCTTTTGGAGTTCCACAACAGGTGTTCCAGATCTTCGATTTTTATAAGTCAGCAGAGAGTGCTCATCAGATTGAACAACATTTGCTAAAACTTCATTCCTATATAAATGTTATAGTGTAGCTGGGCTCTTGGAGTTCCACATGAGGTGTTCCAGATCTTTAAATTTATTCTCTCAGCAGAAAATGCTCATCACGTAGAACAATTTTTGCTATGGTACCATTTTTGTATCTCTTATAGTTCAGCTGGTCTGTTGCGGTTCTGCATCAGGTGTTTGTTTCCAAGATAAAAGTCAACAGGAAATGCCCATCAGACCAAACAACACTTGCTAAGACGTCATTCCTATATGTGTTATGGCATAGCTGGGCTCTTGGAGTTCCACAACAGGTGTTCCAGATCTTCGATTTTTATAAGTCTACAGAGAGTGCTCATCAGATCGCACAACTTTTGCTAAAACGTCATTCCTTATATGATAAAGTGTAGCTGGGCTCTTGGAGTTCCACACGAGGTGTTCCAGATCTTCAAATTTATTCTCTCAGCAGAAAATGCTCATCACGTGGAACAATTTTTGCTATTGTACCATTTTTGTATCTCTTATAGTTTAGCTGGTCTGTTGCGGCTCTGCAACAGGTATTCAAGTTTCCAAGATAAATTATAGCCTATATGTTGCTCAGACTTAATACCTATACAACAAAATAAAAATCATTCAAATCCGTCCAGTAGTTCCGAAGATTAGCGTGTACAAACAAACAGACACACAGACAAACAAACAAACAGACAGAATTTTTTTTTTTGGATTCGTGCTCTTTTACTGTTTCTAAACCCCCCTCAATTTTTTTTTAAATATATTCAGAAAAACTGTGTCTGTACATCAGACACAGTTTTTCTACTGTTTTATTATATGTGATGATAGATGACTGTATGTATGTGAAACAAAAAATATGATTATTTATTTAATTGCTAACTTGTAAAACACTGGTTAGTACGCTAGGCATGCATTACAACTATGGCGCATTATTAAGACATGCACCCTATAATCCACTGCTTTTATAAATCAAAATTTTCAGTAATATTTACATTATTTACATACTAACTCTATATTATAAATAAAAATATTTACAAGTATCAAAAAGGGTTACAGGGCGTCGAAAAATTCGTCCCCATCACTGTCAACAGGAAAAGTGCCCAGAAGGCTGGCAGCATTGCCACGTTGGATGGCAATGCTGATTCTTTGGCCAAGAAGAGTCGAACAACCGTTTGGCGATTTCTCGAAAAACTAGATGTGCACTCGGACCCCATGGCCCTAGTGTTTCAACCCCAAACGGCTCAAACACATAATTACCAATTAAATTATTGTATTTGCGCCGTTTGAGGTTTTCCGCACCTGCAGGTGTCGACGCAAGTTGCGTCCCACACCAAAGGCCTACCCAACTTCCATGGCATTATGGTCATACCATCTGGTCTCTTGCCATCGACGCGTGCCAAGCCAGTGGGTTCTAATACAGCTGGCACCCCGGCGGTGGCAAGAGCACGACGGATGAGATCATTATTGCTAGCGTGCCGTGCTATCCGACCTGCACTCTTACTGCAAGAAAGGCCATGGTGTTCGAGGCAGACGACTGCTTCACCACATTGACAGCGATGTGGAGCCCCCACAAGGAGCGCCCAAACGCAAACATGTAGCGAGCCGGAAGGTTGTGTCACCTAACATAGTGCCTGTATTAGGTGACGGTAGCGCCTGAAGCCAGAGGCCCGACTCCCATTCACCCACAGCCAGCAGGCGGGCACGCTCAGCAGTATTGGTAGACGTATTAATAAGTTTATTCCGTACCAACCTGCTCATCGGCTCATCCCACTGTCTCTGAGTAAACGGGTTCTCGGGCCGATCCGTGTCCGGGCAAGCCACTTTCCAGGCGTCCTCTGCGTCGGTCAAGCACGGCACTTCCGAGCTAACCAGGGAAAGAGTTAAAATTTTCCTGGTTAGCTTTTCAGTGCTGTGGATAGAAGACAGGAACGCCGGTAAGCTAACACTAGACATTTTGCGGACGCCAAGGCCACCAAAATGAATTGGCAGGGTGGCTTGCAGCCATGCTCGGTCGTCCAGGGCCACATTAAGAATGCATGTTAATGTGTTGCGAATATTTTGGTCAATTTTGTCCAAAAGTTGTGGTTTCTTCTAAAGAGGAAAACAACGGAGAAAATACATAAAATTTGGACCAAAACAGCAATAGCTTATAATGGTGAATGCCGAATGCAAATTAATTTTGGAAAGTCTATCCGAAATATCATTGAAATGTTTAATTTTGTCGTCGATGAAAGATGAAAAACTTTCTTCAAAAATGGGGGAACCTAGGAGGTGCAGGAAACTTTTTTCTAAAATTTTGATTTTTGGGGCTATTGCATTAAATTTATCTATAGTCGATTGTCTGTCGGTAATGTCAGAAAGGTAAATTTCGCACTTTGAAATTTTTCAAATCAAATGAATTTTAAAAACCTAAAACACAAATGTTTACTCATTCATCGATAGGAGCACTGCTGTGAAGTTTCGAATAAAATAGTCTTACTAATCTTGTTTCCCCATACAAAATTTTGAAGCCACATATAAGGAACCTATTTGCCAAATTTGGTATCTGTAGATCCAGCGATTTGGGCTGTGCAGTGTGCATTGATTTTTAGACTTTGTCACCCCATTTCCCCCTCTTAGGGGTTGAATTCTGAAAAAACCTGAAACCCATTTCTACTCATTTATCAATAGGAGCACTCCTGTGAAGTTTCGAATAAAATAGTTGAACTAATCTTTTTTCCCCACACAAACTTTAGAGCCCCGTTTAACCCCTTTAGGAAGTGAATTTTGAAAAATCCTTTCTTAGTGCACTCCTAGACCACATAAGGCCTACTTGCCAAATTCGGAATCTGTAGTCCCAGCGGTTTGGGCTGTGCATTGATATATCACAAAGACAGTTTATTTATCATTTTATATACATAGATTGATTATTAAATTACAATACAATACATGTAATCACGGTAATAATTACCCAAAGCGTAGACTAGCGAAGAAGTAGGCGAGCGTTAACTCGCGGTCAGCCAGTTGTGTATCAACAATACGCTAAGTGACACGGAATGACACAGAACGCGATCCTTTACAACTAGGGGACACCGGGCGTCACTGTGCACAGTGGACGGAGCGATACCGCTACGTTTGACACAGAACGACACAAAACGCAAAACGCGACTCTTTCCAATTAGTTAACACTGTGTCTTTTCTTTGAGTTCGTTATTTAAAATTTGTTGGTAAAGATGGTTATAACTTAAAAACCACTTGTTATTTTTAAGTTCGGTTTTCAATATTATAGAGTACACTTTTGTAGTGGAACGTCACAGTGTATTTTACAAAGAGGTTTATTCCGGTTTTGCACGTATCTCGAATTTAAAACACGGAGCTCGTTTCGACACAGCTCAATCGAATGAACGTATATGGATACTCTTTAGTTATGACTATTTTCTGTTCTCTCTAGTTATGCTGTTTAGTTTTGATCTCTAGTGCTTTCACTGATAAAACGCCTTGTGGCTGTGAAGGCACTGTAGTACAAATCACTGACATCATTTTGTTTTTGACTGACCTTTGACAATTTCAAAAGTGTTTAGGCACGCAGTCTCGCAAGTGCACTATTTTCTCTTTTTTCTGTTAAGATTTAAGTTTTTATTTTTTTATATCTATAGTTTTTGATGTGTGCGTTTGTGGGATTTACCAAATAAATTTGATTTCTTTCTTTAACGAAATATGTCAAAATATTTCATCATTCTAAATGTTCAGATTGTACAAGGCCGAACCTATTTAGTCTACATATGCAGAAAGTTAGAACTAACTAAGTTAATGCAGAATGACAAAGCGAGCTCAAAAATATTTGCATTTCGCCTCGGATATGTTACACTGTTATGTTTAAAGGCCGAGGGCGTGCAAGCACCCCTTTGTTCATTTCCCGACTAAAATTGCCTATTTGCAATAAGCTAAGGTCATTTATTCACAATCAACTAAGTGGTGTATCGTATTACAAGGTAAGAAAATAATGTAATGTAATAATGTAATAATAATGTAATGGTTTAGGTAATGTTTTTACTATTCGGTAACTGACATTGAAGTGATTTTGTGAAATTATGCATAAAAGCTTCAGAATAAGTGAGAGAGCTGAGGCTACAAGAGCGAGCGAAGCGAGCTCAAAAATTTCTCGAAAATCACTGGCGTAAGCCCGAAGCGAGGGAGATACACGACGTATGTGTGCATTACTGACAAGCAGTGGTTTTACCTCTATTAATATTGTATTGTAATTTAATAATCTATCTATATATATAAAATGATAAATAAACTGTCTGGGTGATATATCAATGCACAGCCCAAACCGCTGGGACTACAGATTCCAAATTTGGCAAGTCGGCCTTATGTGGTCTAGGAGTGCACTAAGAAAGGATTTTTCAAAATTCACTTCCTAAAGGGGTTAAACGGGGCTCTAAAGTTTGTGTGGGGAAAAAAGATTAGTTCAACTATTTTATTCGAAACTTCACAGGAGTGCTCCTATTGATAAATGAGTAGAAATGGGTTTCAGGTTTTTTCAGAATTCAACCCCTAAGAGGGGGAAATGGGGTGACAAAGTCTAAAAATCAATGCACAGCCCAAATCGCTGGATCTACAGATACCAAATTTGGCAAAAAGGTTCCTTATATGTGGCTTCAAAATTTTGTATGGGGAAACAAGATTAGTAAGACTATTTAATTCGAAACTTCACAGCAGTCCTCCTAAAATATTCGCAACACATTAACATGCATTCTTAATGTGGCCCTGGACGACCGAGCATGGCTGCAAGCCACCCTGCCAATTCGTTTTGGTGGCCTTGGCGTCCGCAAAATTTCTAGTGTTAGCTTACCGGCGTTCCTGTCTTCTGTCCACAGCACTGAAAAGCTAACCAGGAAAATTTTAACTCTTTCCCTGGTTAGCTCGGAAGTGCCGTGCTTGACCGACGCAGAGGACGCCTGGAAAGTGGCTTGCCCGGACACGGATTGGCCCGAGAACCCGTTTTCCCAGAGACAGTGGGATGAGCCGCTCTGCAGGTTGGTACGGAATAAACTTTTTAATACGTCTACCAATACTGCTGAGCGTGCCCGCCTGCTGGCTGTGGGTGAATGGGAGTCGGGCCTCTGGCTTCAGGCTTTACCGTCACCTAATATAGGCACTTCCACTCACTATTGACGAGTTCTGTATCTTCAACCGAGGTATCCAAGAAAGTCTCTGTGGCCGCTATTAAATCTTGTTTGGTTATGTGCAGATTGTTGTGCCACATCCGGAGCTTTGATTTAATTTCACGAACATTCTGGTATATACAATTAATTTTCGTAGCTCTGGTGCTTGCTCTGAAAGCTGCTGTAGGGCCGGTCACAGTAGTAGCACTATGCTGCCTTGCACCTCTGTGTAAGCCACTCATGAAAGGGCTGTGGGGCAACTTCACGCCGGCTATTAGACTGGACAGAGGACGATTTCCTATAGTTGATCCAAGCCTTGATTCTTGCATTTACCGGCCACACATCTGCGGAATAGCAGCGTTCATAGCATGCAATGGTAACGCCAATTTTGTATGACTTGTAGTTTCCTTTCGGAGTTAGTTCACCGCACCGCGGGAACTGCGCGAAAAAAATAAATAACCCCTAACGGCTACGCGGCGCTTATCAGCTGCGCGCCAGATGGCAGCTCTCGACAAAGTGTTTATGTGTCGACGCGTTCGGCGCGTCAGTTGTCTCAAGTTATGTTTTTATTGCAGCTTATGAATGAGTCATTCGAATTGTTTCAAATGTTTGTTGATATTTCGTCTCTAAACATTTTATATTGAGCTGTAAACATAGACTATTGTGAAAAATATCATTATGTGAACTATAAAAAGGATTATTTCGAAAAGTAGATCGATAACATATATATTTTATGACTTTTATTGGTGGAAGGGTTCTATCTACATACGAACACAAAAAAAACACACATTTCATAGTGAAAAAATATATATTTACGGGCATAACACTGGCACAAAACATTTTCCGACGGGATTTTTTTTTTTCAATTAAATTAAATTATTATTTACGACTATACAGTTTCACGGAACATAAAACTAAAGTTACTCTCTGTAAGCTACATTTATAGAGGAACTTATGTGTAAATATTAAGTTCATAGGTCTATCCAATACAGAAATACATGGGATTGATTGAAGGAATTCCACTAACGTAAAAACGCACTTAGCATTTCTTGTCTTTTTTTGTTCAGTGAAGTTTAGAGTGAAAAAGTACAGGATATATAACTTATTTTCACAGGAAATGCCCTTTCTAATGATGTATCACACATGGTATTCACTAGCCATCGAAAAAACAAAAAAATCGATATATATCAAAATCGGGAATTTGTTTACGTCACGTGACCAAAAAAAACTGTCTCAGAATTTGAAATATACGTACCTCTGGTTGAAACCCGGCTGCACACACATTCACTATAATATAATTAACCCAATAAATCACTAATTCACTCACAAACACTCACATTTCACCAAAATATCAATTTATTAAGTAAATATTTTCGCGCGGCGACGCAACATGGACGCAACTTCACCGGACTGACTTTGACAATTTTTGTTTTTATCCACAGAGACATTTGAGGGCTAGTATTGCCAATTTAGAAGGAAGATATTCACGTTAATGCAATGAAACAGAGAAAACCGACCTAAAAGACCGATCTTTAGGAGGAATTGGCAACTTTTCCAGTAAAAACGTCACTGGGTACATATCTTCCCATATTCATTTTCAGCGTATTTATTTTTTGGGAGATATGTACCCAGATCCCGCGGGGCGGTTCATCAACGGTACAAGTATCGGCGCCACATAAAGTGCGAAGGTAGTCTCTAATTTCATCGGCTGTAGACTCCATGTTCCATAGGTGTAAGTACTTACGAGCTTCTACGGCCCTTAGTGATGTTACACTAGGGCCAGCAGCTCCTTGAATTGACACTGGGTGACGATTTTTAGATTTCTTTGTTACTCGCGTCCATTCCTGGGAGTCTGATGCTTGTGAATTAGGAGAGGCAGTCTGCGCCACCATTTCAGCTGGCGCAGAATCGGTATTGGGCTCACTTGAGCTGGCACAAGAGGGAGCTGGTTCAGCTGGTTCAGAGAGAGGCTCAGTTGAGATGTCCTGCTCGGTACTGGGTGCAGATACTAGTGGCTTACTGTGAAAGTTTTGTTCCAGACGATGTAGTCTAGTGCTCAGTTCCGTGATGGTGTGCTGCATAAAAGAGTTTTGAGTCTTCAGGTTTTCCCCTCTCCAGCGCGCCAACCGCGCTAAAAAAAGTCAGACCGCCCCATACCGCGCATGCTTGCGAAAAATTTGCACGTAATTTGACACTTTATATAAAAACATTTGTCGATCGCAAACTGCAAGAGTTAGAGCTCTAGAAAAATTACAGTGAATAGCAGAATAGATAAGGAAACTGCTTAATTAAAAATCAAGACATACAATTATAATTTGATACTCCAAAAAATATGTAGAACTTGGAAAACAGTGATAAAAACCGATATGTTGCTAATAACCGATGTGTTGCACGCGGCTTTTTGAAGATATTTTAAATAAAAAATCGACTAAAACTTGCACTGTTCATGTTTTCAATAGTTTATTTCACATCTCTATAACATTTCCAAACGCCGCGCGCCGTACCAAAAATCACAGCTCTACTCCATTTACAAGTTGTCAAATAACATAAATAAAGTTACGTCAACAGACCGCGCCATTTTTTGCGTCATCGTGTTAGCGTTAGTGTCACATTTCAAGTGATTACGAGCTACGTATTTGTTATTGTTTTTTAGTGTAATACCTTTAAATGTTCGTGA
This sequence comes from Xestia xanthographa, assembly GCA_905147715.2. Classification (NCBI taxonomy): domain Eukaryota; kingdom Metazoa; phylum Arthropoda; class Insecta; order Lepidoptera; family Noctuidae; genus Xestia; species Xestia xanthographa. Next base: position 3,560,214 of record LR990660.1, on the reverse strand, counting down.
GTAGTTGTACTATCGTATTGTGATAACGCAAATTAGGTTTCGAATCGCAAAGTTGCAGTATTACGCTTGTGAAAATGACGTAGGTATAATTACCAATTTTGATTGTGAAGTGTGAAGAAATAAGTGATTTAGTGATTAAAACGTGTGTGAAATGGGAAAAATAGTGCTTAATTAGTGAGGTGATTAGATTGCTCAACTATCTACACCAAAAACAAGTAGTTTTGTGTGTTTTTTCGTCCAAACAGCGACTGACAATAATTAGTTCCAGATGTAAACAAACAGTGAGTATCTAGTTTCATATAATTATTTTGATATGATGCTAATGAGATATTAATGAGATTAAGGTCTTATTGGAAAGGTAATATAATCTAGTTTATTTTTAAATAGTAAAAAATACTAAAAAGTCAATAGTTTTTGATCAAATTAATAATTTATTAGCAATATATCGGTTTTTATCACTGTTTTTCAAGTTCTACATATTTTTTGGAGTATCAAATTATAATTGTATGTCTTGATTTTTAATTAAGCAGTTTCCTTATCTATTCTGCTATTCACTGTAATTTTTCTAGAGCTCTAACTCTTGCAGTTTGCGATCGACAAATGTTTTTATATAAAGTGTCAAATTACGTGCAAATTTTTCGCAAGCATGCGCGGTATGGGGCGGTCTGACTTTTTTTAGTGCGGTTGGCGCGCTGGAGATGGGAGAACCTGAAGACTCAAAACTCTTTTATGCAGCACACCATCACGGAACTGAGCACTAGACTACATCGTCTGGAACAAAACTTTCACAGTAAGCCACTAGTATCTGCACCCAGTACCGAGCAGGACATCTCAACTGAGCCTCTCTCTGAACCAGCTGAACCAGCCCCTCCTTGTGCCAGCTCAAGTGAGCCCAATACTGATTCTGCGCCAGCTGAAATGGTGGCGCAGACTGCCTCTCCTAATTCACAAGCATCAGACTCCCAGGAATGGACGCGAGTAACAAAGAAATCTAAAAATCGTCACCCAGTGTCAATTCAAAGAGCTGCTGGCCCTAGTGTAACATAACTAAGGGCCGTAGAAGCTCGTAAGTACTTACACCTATGGAACATGGAGTCTACAGCCGATGAAATTAGAGACTACCTTCGCACTTTATGTGGCGCTGATACTTGTACCGTTGATGAACTAACTCCGAAAGGAAACTACAAGTCATACGAAATTGGCGTTACCATTGCATGCTATGAACGCTGCTATTCCGCAGATGTGTGGCCGGTAAATGCAAGAATCAAGGCTTGGATCAACTATAGGAAATCGTCCTCTGTCCAGTCTAATAGCCGGCGTGAAGTTGCCCCACAGCCCTTTCATGAGCGGCTTACACAGAGGGGCAAGGCAGCATAGTGCTAATACTGTGACCGGCCCTACAGCAGCTTTCAGAGCAAGCACCAGAGCTACGAAAATTAATTGTATATACCAGAATGTTCGTGAAATTAAATCAAAGCTCCGGATGTGGCGCAACAATCTGCACATAACCGAACAAGATTTAAAAGTGGCCACAGAGACTTTCTTGGATACTTCAGTTGAAGATACAGAACTCGTCAATAGTGAGTGGAATGTTTTAAGGCGTGATAGAGGTACACCTTGTGGAGGCGTGCTGCTTATGGCACGCACCCCCATAGTCCTGCGCCGTCGACGCGAACTTGAGACAGACTGTGGTGAGGATCTTTGGTCGAGTTTCACGTGGCATGGTTCCTCTGTTTACGTGTGCGTTGTGTATATAAAACCAAGTGCCATTGACAGTGATTATGAGCTGGTTTACAAAAGTGGAAAGTTTTATAAATGTCTTAAATGGAACAGTTATCATTTTGGGTGACATAAACTTAAACAGTGCTTCCTTAAATGTTCGCAATTATTATTGTTATTTTCTAACATTTTCTAATATGTGTGAAAGAAATATTGTTGAGAACATGCATGGGGGAATGTTAGATGTTGTTTTAGTTCAGGAAAGCGCAAACCTATATGACGTTTCAGTAACAGCAATTGAAGGTTTAGTGCCCCCTGATACGTACTATCCGCCGTTGGACATCCAGGTACAGTTACAGTCATCTGATGAAAGTGAAAAACTTGAACCCAGTAATGTCGACCGTAGTAGGGATTGGAATTTCAAAAAATGTAATCGCAATCTGCTTTACGAACTTCTTTCCGAGGTATCTTGGGATGCAGTCACATCATCCAATGACGTTTGCACTAGCACTCAAGTTTTCTATGATATTGTTTACAGCTTATTTGACGCGTGTATCCCTAAAAAACGCCGAAACCGAAAAATAACTAGAAGATATCCTACCTGGTTTAATTCGGATATCATTCGGGACATCCAGAAAAAAGTGAAATTACATTCCGCCTGGAAAAAAAAAAAACTGTGATTTAATATATAAACAATTCTCATAAACAATTCTCTGACTATAGATCTAACCTAAAGTCTCGTATATCGACTGCTTATGATACTTACATTAAGCGCATCGAAGGGAACATTAAGAAAAATCCCAAAGAATTCTGGCAGCATATTTCTAATCTAAGATCAAAAGGTGGGTTTGAGCCTAACGTAACCCACAAAGGTAAAATTCACAGTGGTGTAGCAGCTGCTGAAGCGTTCGCAGAATATTTCGCGAGCGTCTTCCATGCTGAAGTACCAAAGTTAGACCTCGAGAATATAGCCAATCCAAGCAACTCCAATATTAGCAATTACATTAATATACTAAACTTCACCGAAAGTGATATAAGCACCGGAATAAATAAAATAAAACTCAACAGTTCTATTGGTCCTGATAATATTCCTCCATGGTTCTTAAAAGAGGGAAATGAATTTCTTATTCGGCCCCTAAACCACATTTTTAATTTGGCACTAAAATCTGGAGTTTATCCGCCACAATGGAAGATATCACGTGTGACTCCCATACCGAAATCCGCAAATAAATCATAAGTCGATGAATTTCGTCCAATAGCGATACTTTTTTCTCCCGCGAAATTTTTCGAGAATGTCCTACACCAAGGAATTTATAAGCAAGTAAAACAGTACCTGTGCAATGAGCAGCATGGCTTTCGCGAAAAAAAAGTTAATTAGTTAATTATAGCTAGTGCTAGTTAATTATATTTCTACTAGTCTTGACCGCAGACGCCAGGTAGACGTTCTTTACTTTGATTTTCAAAAGGCGTTCGACAGAATCAACAATGACATCTTGCTGTCAAAACTCAGTGCGATATGTGTTGCTCCAGGGCTTCTACGGCTCCTTGCAGATTATTTGCGGGACCAACAACAATTTGTCAGATTGGGTCTGTACGAGTCACTCCCATACCACACTCGCTCGGGTGTGAGTCAAGGTTCGGTAGTCGGCCCTCTCCTTTTCATTTTGGTAATCAATGACCTCCCAGATGTAGTTGCGAATGCTAGAGCCCTCTTATATGCTGATGACTTAAAGCTATATTATGAAATAACATCTGAGCGCGATTGCCAAGCTCTGCAATCAGACATTCATTTCATTTTAATTACTTTATTCATAAATTTTTAATCTAATCTTTTACTCTGGATGCTCTTAGTGTGCACGTCTTTCTACATCGTTCTCACATTATATGTATAATCACAAAATTAATGTTGTAACCAAGATTTTGTAACAATATTTTGATTTTAAAAGAGTGTCCATGGAGTTTCTTGCCCGTTCTTCTCCATAGAGATCTACGCTAGGGAATGGGCAACTACAGTACTTTCTCAAGTTATTATGCCTTGTGACTGGGACTGTAGCTTTGATTTTCTTTTTTGTATTTTTGACTTTCGAAAGTGCCGTAATGGTCTAATTGAAATAAATGCTTTGAGTTACATTTTTAGTTTGAACATTGATTCAGTATATAAGTGGAGTTTGGAAAATAAAATGGAATTCAATCAATCAAAATGCTACGTGATTTTTTTCGGTCGAATGCGGTACCCAGTCAACTTTCTGTACAAACTAAATGGAGATACAATTACAAGAACTGATTCCATGAAAGACCTGGGAGTCATATTCGACCGTAAGCTTACTTTTCATGACCACATCACATCCACTGCTAAGGAGTCCTTCAGGCGCCTTGGCTTTGTTTTAAGGAACTGTCGTGACTTCCACAACCCCCACGTTATCAAGCTTGTTTATGGGGCATTAGTTCGTAGTAAGCTGGAGTCTAGTGCGTGCGTATGGAGTCCTTTTGAGAAGCAGTATGCGTTGGCTTTAGAAAAAGTTCAAAAAGCATTCCTTAGATACCTCTACAAGCACTTGCACGGGTTTTATCCTTTCTTATATCCCACTAAATTCCTGTTGGGTTGTTTAGGTTTCAATTTTCTAGAAGTAAGACGGTCGCGCGACCAGATGATTGCAATATTTAAAATTCTTTGGGGTATTATTGATGTTCCTGATCTGCATAATGACATCTGCAGGCTATTTGTCCCAGACAACTACTGTCGTGGCAGGAAACACCGCTTACTGGCTGTTCCAACTTGCCGTACTGTTGCACACTCCAAGTCACCTATTCCCCGGACATTAGCCGCTATTAACGCTCTCCCGAACTCGAACACAGATCTAGATATGTTTGTGACTGAATGGAAGGTGATACTGTCAGAATGTTTGAATTTTTGCGAGAAGAATGCATGACTATGTTAAATAAATTATATGTTAATTAAATAGTGTAATTGGCTTCAGCCGTTCTATTTAAATAAATAAAACAACAATTGAAACAGGATTATTATGTGCACGTAGGTTATGGCGTAGATTGGAACGGTCAGAAGCCCAACGCCGTATATTTGTCTGTCTTTCTGTCATAAGACTGTACCTTAAAACATCAAAGTAACAGTATCCAATAACTAACTACATGGTAGTTGAAGTTTTCACAGAAAAGGATTAAAACAAATAAAGTAGTGACATTGTTTTAATGCATAATTATTGAAATAGTGTTTATTACAGTCATTATTTAGATACTATTCTACTCCATTGGTGTAATTACTGCAGTGTTCCAATGAGAGGATAAACGAATAGTATAGAATGTCTAGTTTTTATGAATTCTTCTTTCTTTTATCTCCAAATCAATGTTGCTATAAAGTATTTGTTTGGTGACACCCCTTTCATTTATTGACATATTGCAGTAGATACGACCTTTTGTGAACGGGAAGCTTTTTGGTACGTATGGGATTGACAGATTTTTTAAATCATAGACGCCCTGAAAAAATAAAACACATAGTTATCTCACATAATATTTTATCATCATAAATTATGATATTCAGCTTATTAATTTTCCCACTGCTGGGACACAGGCCTCTTCTCTATGAGAGGGAATGGGCTATAATTAACCACGCAGGCCCAGCGCGGATTGGTAGTAGTCACATGTCTTCGAATTTTTTGGTTCTGGGACATGCCGCTTTCCTCACGATGTTTTCCTTCACTGTTTTGAGAGCAGTGGTGATGAAATAAATTACACAAAGTATTGCGCCTGTCTGGGTTCGAACCCACGACTTACTGTTCGTAAGTCGGGGCCGCCATCACTGGGCCACCGCTCACGTAATCTCTACATATAATAAAACAGTAGAAAAACTGTGTCTGTACATTGAATATATTTAAAAAAAAAAATTCAGGGGGCTTTAGAAACAGTAAAAGAGCACGAATCCAAAAATAAAATTCTGTCTGTTTGCCTGTTTGTTTGTACTCGCTAATCTTCGGAACTACTGGACGGATTTGAATGATTTTTATTTTGTTGTATAGGTATTAAGTCTGGGCAACATAGAGGCTATAATTTATCTTGGAAACTTGAACACTTGATGCAGAACCGCAACAGGCCAGCTAAACTATAAGAGATACAAAAATGATACGATAGCAAAAATTGTTCCACGTGATGAGCATTTTCTGCTGAGATAGTAAATTTGAAGATCTGGAACATCTGATGTGGAACTCCAAGAGCCCAGCTACACTATAACATATATATAGGAATGACGTTTTAGCAAAAGTTGTTCAATCTGATGAGCACTCTCTGTTGACTTATAAAAATCGAAGATCTGGAACACCTGTTGTGGACCTCCAAGAGCCCAGCTACACCATAACACATATAGGAATGACGTCTTAGCAAAAGTTGTTCTTTCAGATGGGCATTTCCTGTTGACTTTCCATCTGATGTGGAAATCAAAGCAGTCACTAATTTCAATGCATAATTATAAAATAACATAAGCTGGGAGTACCTCCACGCGGTGAAGGCGGTAACAGTTTAGGACTTATTTTCGATGACGATGGTATATAATTGAAAATTTGACTCTACTGGCCAAAACTCCCATTCATTTTTTTATTTTATCGAATAAATATGCCTTCGGGCTTATGTTATTTGAGTGTTTAAGTTCCTTTTCCATTTATCTTCGTGACACGGTAGCCTACCCGGTAACGCAGGGGAGCAGTCACTTAGATTTTAATTGATAAGGTATCTTCGCAATAAAACTATAACCATACCTAGAACGAGGTCAAATCTTTCCCAATGTTCCAAAGGAGCTAAAAGATTGAGGATCATGAGATCCCAAGAATCTACCAAAGAGCGTCAGGAGAGACTTGATGCTGTTCGAGAACATCAGGCTGCAACTCGCTCCGTGGAAACCTCTTCGGATCGCGAAGCACGCACAAGCACTCAGCGTATTTACGCATCTACATCCAGGTCTCTAGAGACCAGTGAAGAATATGATGCGCGGCTGACCGCTGATCGTGAACGTCACGCATTGTCTCGCGAGTCGGAGACGTTCACGGATAGAGAGTTGCGATTGAGTTCTCAGCGTATCTACGCATCTGCTTCTAGGTCTCTAGAGACAAGTGCGGAACGTGATGCGCGACTGTCCGCTGATCGTGAGCGACATGCATTGTCTCGCGAATCGGAAAAATTTACCGATACAGAATCACGCTTGAGTTCTCAGCGTATTCGCACACCTACTAACAGGTCTTTTGAAACGAGTGATGAACGTGATGCGCGACTAACTGCTGACCGAGATTATCATACATTATCCCGAACACGCACACAACAAAATATTAATAATGAGTTAGAAAGTGAGAGAGAAAGAATTGCTGGAGTACGGCACGAAGAGACAGAAGAAGAGCGCAACGAACGTTTGAATTCTGATCGACTTCGACATTCTCTGAACAGAATGTCGATATCATCTGAAGAATCGGATGTGTCTCAAGATATAGCCGTAGGACATGGCGACCTTCCTTGGGTTGATAAGGAACGGAGTGCATTTACGTATACTCCTATGATTGACTACGCCACATATTCCGCCATCGGAGGTATGGTTCAAAATTGTACTTTTTGTGAAGCTGTTAAATGGCAAAAAGAAACAAACGGTATGTGTTGCTCAGGTGGGAAAGTACATATTGAAATATTACAAAATCCTCCAGAAATATTAAGAGCACTGCAAATCGGTGACCATCCACAGTCAAAACATTTCTTGGGCAACATCCGTTCGTACAATAATGCCTTTCAAATGACATCTTTTGGTGCGAAACAGGTTTCAGAAGGCCCATTTATGCCAACATTCAAAGTGCAAGGCCAAGTTTACCACCTTATTGGTTCATTATTGCCTGAAAATGACCCCAAGTTTCTCCAAATATATTTCGTATCCAATTATCAAGATCCGGCAAATATTAGAAACCAAAACTTTCCGCAATTGAACAATAGTCTGATTTCACTGCTTCAAAATATGTTGCATGAAGTAAATCCCTATGTACACAGTTTTAAATCTGCATTAGAATCTGTCCCCCCTGGACAAAGCAACCGTTATAAATTTGTGATTGATGCTGATAAACGACCCGCTACTGGACATCGTGGCAGATACAATGCTCCAGTAACAAATGAAGTTGCAGTGGTTTTGGCTGATCAAGAATGTGAGCGGCGTGACATAGTGTTACGCACACAAGATAATCGTCTGCAACGCATTTATGAAACACATCGATCTTACGATGCATTGCAGTACCCTCTAATTTATTGCCATGGAGATGATGGTTATAAATAATAAATTTAAATAAAAAAGTTTCAGCTCAACAATTTTATTCTTATCTTCTACAAATCAGACTCAATCGTTTCATTTATCTACAAAGATTTCGTGGTCTATTTAGCCAGTTTATTGTTGACATGTACGCTAAAATTGAAACAGAGCGATTGGTATATATAAGCACAAACCAGAAGTGTTTACGAGCTGAAGAATACGTGCATTTGCACATTTGAAAACTTAGGCCGTTTAGTTATTCTGCCCTCCAGTTTCACCGGTGGTCCCCGCTATATGCACGAGCGTACTCAAGACGCTTTTTGCTACGTCCGGAAATATGGTCGACCTGATCTTTTTATTTACGTTCACAACAAATGCAAAATGAGATGAAATTACTCGAGAACTATGTGCAGGACAAGTGTCGTTCGATCGACATGATTTGATAGCAAGAGTTTTCCATTTAAAATTGAAGTTAATGATGGACCTATTAACTAATGAATGCATATTTGGAACGGCTCTGTGTTACATGTACAGCGTAGAGTGGCAGAAACGAGGTTTGCCACATGCACACATTTTACTTTGGTTGCTTGAAAATGTGCGTCCCAACGACATCGATAAGTTAATAAGTGCAGAATTTCCACATCCAGATGAAGATCCTCTACTGTATGCTATTGTTAAAACACACATGGTGCATGGCCCCTGCGGCACTATAAGCAGGGACTCTCCATGCATGCAAGGTAATCGTTGTGCGAAGAAATATCCCCGTGCAATAATAGAACAAACAGTGACAGGTGAAAATGGATATCCATTATATCGACGACGTTCACCACAACAGGGTGGATACACTGCGGAAGTCAGGGTACGTGGGCAACAGATTTCTGTGAATAATAGTTGGGTCGTTCCCTATTCACCACTTTTGTCAAAAATATTTAGTGCACACATAAATGTGGAAATTTGCAATAGTGTAGAATCCATAAAATATATCTGTAAGTATGTTAACAAAGGGAGTGACCAAGCTACATTTGCTTTACAGGGAATTGACCGAGATGAAGTAACCAAGTACCAATCCGGTCGATACATAAGTACTTCTGACGGTATTTGGCGAATATTGGGATTTCCTATCCATGAACGCCATCCCACGGTCATGCATCTAGACGTCCACTTGGAAAATGGCCAGCGCATATATTTTGATCCCAGCAATGTTAGAGACCGTATAGAAAATCCACGTCATACGACACTATTGGCATTTTTCAAGTTATGTCAAGAAGACGACTTTGCAAAAACTTTGACCTATGACCAGGTGCCATCTTATTACATCTACGATAAACCTAGAGGTACTTTCAATCGACGTCGACGTGGTCAACCAGTTGATGGATTTCCAGGGATTTTCAAAGACGCTGCTCTGGGCAGAGTGTACACAGTGCATCCTTACAATGGAGAATGTTATTACTTGCGTCTGTTGCTCCATATTGTTCATGGACCAACTTCTTTTTCTATTTTAAAGACTGTTCACGATGTAGAGCATCTTTCGTTTCAAGCAACTTGCAGGGCACTTAACCTCCTTGACGATGATCAACACTGGGACAACACCCTCGAGGAAGCCTGTGTCAGCTACAGCCCCAGTAGTTTACGAAATTTGTTTGCCATAATGTTAGTATTTTGTGCTCTCTCGGACCCTTCGAGATTGTGGGAAAAGTATAAGACATTTTTCTCTGAAGACTTTTTATGCATTCTGAGGTGTAATGCTGAAGACACTATTAGTGTAACAGATGAGAGAGTGTTGAATAGTTCCCTTTGTTCTATACAAGATACTGTTTATTCAATTGGAGGCAACTCTCTTAGCACTTACGGCCTACCTGTTCCCCAAGCAGAACCCAATCAGCCACGCACTAATCGGGAGTATGTCGCTAAAACAAGCTACCGTTCTACAGAGTTAGCCGCCGTAATTAAGGTCAAATTTCACAATAGAACAGAGGGAAATATTTAATACAGTGGTCCAAAGTGTCTTAAACAACGAAGGGAAGCTGTTTATTTAGATCCTCCAGGAGGCACCGGAAAAACTTACCTGATGAGAGCAATCCTTGCTGAAATTAGACGGCAAAATAAGATCGCTCTTGCCGTAGCATCATGGTATTGCTGCCACATTACTTCCAGGCGGAAAGACGGCACATACAATGTTTAAAATCCCAATCGATTTAGACAGATCTGAAACACCAACCTGCTCTGTAACACGAAACTGTGACAAAGCGAGAGTGTTACAGGATTGCTGTCTAATCGTCTGGGATGAGTGTACCATGTCAAACAAAAAGGCAGTAGAGGCTGTGGATAGAACACTACGAGACATTCGTCGATATGACAGGCCAATGGGTAACGTAACTCTTTTGTTTTCGGGAGATTTTCGACAAACCCTTCCAGTCATAAGCCGGGGAACTAGGGCTGATGAGATAAATGCCTCATTAAAACATTCACATCTATGGGCTCACATACAAAAGCTTAAATTATCCATAAATATGAGAGCCCAGCTTGGTGGTAATTCACATGCCCAAGAGTTTTCAGGAGTATTATTGAAAGTTGGGGAAGGTATCCTTCCTGAAGAGAATGGTCTGGTGAATGTTCCTGAAATTTGGGAACATTCAGAGTATGCCAAACCAAGAAAATTCATGGTTATGCGAACGCGCCATATTGACCCCAAAAAATGATCAAGCTGCAAAAATTAATCAAAAAAATTTGGCGGATATTGTAGGGGATGAAGTGGTTTACACTTCTTTCGACAGTGTTGTCGATCAGGACGACGCCACTAATTACCCAGTTGAGTTTCTCAATTCACTTACAGCGAGTGGTCTCCCTGCTCATAAAATAAGACAAAGTCGGTGTTCCCATAATGCTGATGCGAAATTTAATTCCGCCAAAACTGTACAACGGAACCCGTCTCATTGTCAACGCTTTAAAACGTAATATAATTGTTGCTACAATCCTCACTGGGTGTGGTGCTGGTGAGACTGTGTTCATACCGCTCATACCACTCATCCCCAACAATTTCCCCTTTCAATTTAAGCGCACACAGTTCCCTGTGACTACATGCTTTGCCATGACAATAAACAAGTCACAAGGGCAGACGCTTAAAGCCGCTGGTGTTGATCTGACAACCGGCTGTTTTTCTCATGGCCAACTTTATGTTGCTTTTTCAAGGGTCAGCAACGCTTCCGGTCTTTATATATTAGCTCCTGAAGGAAAAACCCCAAATATAGTTTATAAAGAAATTTTTTTAAAGATTTTTTTTTTGTTGTATAGGTATTAAGTCTGGGCAACATATAGGCTATAATTCATTTTAGAAAATAGAACACCTGATGCAGAACCGCAACAGACCAGCTAAAGTATAAGAGATATAAAAATGGTGCCATAGCAAAAATATTCTACGTGAAGAGCATTTTCTGCTGTGAGAATAAATTAGAAGATCTGGAACACCTGTTGTGGACCTCCAAAGCCCAGCGACACTATAACATATATAGGAATGCCGTCTAAGCAAAAGTTGTTTAGTCTGACGGGCATTTCCTGTTGACTTACAAAAATGAAACATCTGGAACGTCTCGAATCGTCTCGCACATCCCGTTGTCTTCCCATCCCCGGGCTCTTAGAATTCGACATCAGACGTTTCAGATCTTCGACTTTGACGACCCCGTTGTCGCTGGCATAAGCAACAGGATCCGCGTACGAAGTCGCGGGCAGAAGCTAGTATTTAATAAACTTCTTTTACACGTTAAAGAGAAATAAGTTTAATGGTGGCAATTTGATCACCTGCATCCATCAAGGATTCGTTTTTCTAACCGATAAACTAAAAATCGATATGTAGCATAAATCCGATTTGTTAACAATTACGTTTAATTAATAATTCAAAACAGTCCCTATAAACAATTTTGTACATGTCGGATCCAGTCATTAGTATGGACATGAAATGAATCGCAAACGCGCCATTGGCCATTCGCCAACATCACGTGACTTACTTACCAGTCAACAGCGAGCTTCAACAGAGTCGTGGTATTTTAAGCTAGTAGCGAACACGACATTCAGTGTCTGATCATGATGAGTTAAAACGTCCCGGAATTGAACGAAACCCATCTTATGCCCACATGATGACTGAACGAAATAAATGCTGCCAATCCAATATAATATAGTAATTTGGCTATTTTTTTTAACAAAATCGCCACCCTTTAAAATGAAGTGCTCCTTACAGGAGTACTGCTGTCTTTGTCTCTCTCCAGCTAAAACACTAGGAAGTGTGAAGGATAGGGGACTGTCTTATAGATTTTAGACATGCTGATTATCAGCTTCATTTGAATAAAATGACTGTTGATTTGATTTACGGTCATTTTCAATAACTTACTTACTAGCCGATTTCGGTAAGTTGCTATCTCTGTCTGTTTGACATTTAGCTTACGGACGGTTAGAAACAAAACATTACAGAAAAGCTTTCTTTGATTTTTCTGTTAATGACAGGTAGGCGACGCGCGGATAGGATAAGCTTTGTTTGTAGAAACACCGATAGCTACGGAAATAGGCATATGTAACGTTGTAGAAACTCAGAATAGTTTCTACCGTTACTTTGTAAACATAACCTATTCAACACTTAAATTAAGTTAAATGTCAAAACAAACGCCACAGAGTATACATACTCATTGGGCCGTCCAGTTACTAAACGACTAAAATTAGCTGTATTTACCAGTGCTGTGCGCGCGTTACGTGTATCTGATCGAATGAGTGAAGACTTGTCTATGCGTAAACACGCCAGTATAAATGTCACGGACTCGCGATGACGAGTCCCTTTTTGGAAATATTCTGCTCCCAGTGACTAGACGCGTTTTTTTTATCGGAAATTAAATTTCTAGAAGTATTCGCGATCTAGAATATTCGGGCTTAAAGCAGGCAGCTTTAATTTTTGTAATTAACCTAACTCTTAACGTTTTGTGTCTGCGTAAACCCCATACTGGGTAAGTGTTGAACAGCAATTCACGTTTTCATATTTTGTGTAGCTACGTGGTCTCAAGATGTGAGCCACTTTCTATCACCGTTTTTGCTATGCACATTCAAATGCTTAAATCATGTAGCCTTCAGCCGAGTGTGTTTGACATTTTTCATGACACTCATAATGTGCAAATCATGTCGTGCTTACCACCACCATCATGTAAACTCCGTACTGATTGTGACTACCACACATCACCTTCATTGGCGCACGGGTATTTCTCGCTTTGCTTATGCCTTGGTGTCACAATCAGCGGGGATGACTGCTAGCCATTCCATGACACGCTGGACGTTATTTTCCAGGGTTCAAGATTCCGGCTGACAGTCAGGATTTCGGCTGACAACCGTTTTACCAGCATCCAATTTGCCGCGGGCTCCGCAGCGGGTACCCTTTACCTGCGTGGCCGCGTCGAAATTCTACGGGTCGGCGCGATCATCTGCCGTCCGTCACCCTACCTGGCGTCTGCAGCGTGGCACACCGCTACGGTCATCGTCACGCCGGGCTGAGCCAGGAGAGTACCGTGCAAACCCCCAGGCGGGCTTGGAGAAACTTGTGACCATAGACCTACCCACACCCGTTTAGTTTATTAATATATTTTTATGTTGACCTGGGTCCGTGGTTTTCTTTTATTTACCCCCACGGACACCCTTTCCGTCACACATATATTAACCAACAGTTACACGTAAGTAAGTTATAGAAAACGGCCGCTAAAGAGCAGTAGCTCTTAGTAGTTAGTACAGTAGTAATTCAAGTGCTTCTGGTACCGTAACAAATATTGCAACTTACAGGGGGATAAGGACAGCTACGGCCTCCGACTGCGTTTCGCATTGTTTGACCGAAAAATGTGTCAGAATTCATCATGTCGCAAAATTTAAAATGCATCTCAACGAAACTGGGCTTGTATCTGTTTGTTAGCAACTGGTAGAAGTAGAAATCCGCCTGAAACATAAATATGTTATTGAATCATTAGGTACTAGTAAGTAGTATTACCCTTAGGGGCTTACCCGAAGGGAAACCTTCCTTTGTCACTAAAGCGAAAAATCATGGACATGTGCATTCTTCCCATTTTGACCTATGGATCTCAGACTTGGTTTCTGACAAATAATCAAAAGTCCAAACTCAAGGTCTGCCAGCGTGCAATGGAATGGCATTCTAGGTGATAAATTACTAACCGACCGTGTTCGCAACACCACACTGCTCTCCAAAACACAAATTACTGACGTTGCTCAAAAAGCCGCTAAGCTGAAGTGAGACTGGACTGGCCACGTCTGCCGCATGCCCAATGAGCTGTGCGCCAAAATAGCCACTTTCTGGAGCCCTGACACAGCCAGAAGGCGTCGCGGCAGACCTCGTCGAAGATGGCGGGACGAACTGGATAAAACCAACGACCAGTGGCCCACATTAGCCCTGGACAGAAAAAACTGGAAGTTATGGGGAGAGGCCCTTTGCCCAGCAGCGGGATGACGCAGGCTAATAGTAGTAGTACAAATGTATTTCGGCTTCGTTAAGAGTAATACTACTAGTATTACTCTTACATCCGAAGTACATTTTGTTCTCCTCTCTGAGGTTAATTTAAATTCTGGACCATACTTGGGAACCTTCTAGATACGCAGATATTGGAGATAAAACTTTGAACGTTTACATAATATTTTTTTTAAATAAGTGTTAAATTTTTATGTAACTTTAATTTAAAAACCTCTATGACCCCTGTACGACTAATGCATCCATCACCACCATTTAACAACGTAATTTTTTACACCAAAATAGAGTCGTTTCCCGAATTGTGGAGTAGTAGAAAAGTGGAGGAGAAGCGCTGAGTACGACTCATTAGGATATCAATCAAGTACGGATGGTACACCGCGATACGTCTGCTAATCCGGTGGTAAAAAGGTGATGGTGGGATCAGGTCGTGGAAGTCCTGCGTATATGCCTTTGTCAGAAATCATTAGGCTCCAAAGTTTTATCAGATGGGAAACTATCCGACCGATAGAGTACCATGTGCATTGACATGATCATCTCGTTGATTTACCAGGTACAAAGCGACACGGAACCTCCTATACTGCTACAAAATGATGATTTTAGTGACAAATGATGCCTCCCTACTTACGAATAATTATCACGTACTTTTAAGCGTCATAATGCCTATAATGAACCCACTGCTGGGACACAAGCTTCCCCTCTGTAATAGGGAATGGAATTTATTCCAACACACTGACCACTGGTAGGATATGCCAGTTTCCTCATGTTTTCTTCCACCATTTAAAAGCAGTGGTGGTGGTGTTGGTGGTAGTTGGGTTCAAACCCATGACTTAAATAAGTCAGGATCACCACTACCGGCGATCGGCGGCGGCGACCTCTCGCGTCCGGCCCTGGTTCAATCCATGGTCCGAAGCGAGACGGAATAGGACGCCGACACCTCCTTCTGCGAAGCAATTACTGCTTCACAGAAGGAGGTGTTATTGTGTGTTGCTGCTAGAGAAGGAGGTGGCGGAACGTGAGAGGGAAAGAACCTCACGTCCCGGCCGCTGCGGGAGACGGCCCAGGCGGCGGGGGCCACTTGGTGGCCCCCGGCCACCGTAGACGCGGGCTACAGGCCCGCGTCTACGGTGGCCGCCGAAGACGGTGGGCTATTGGCTAGCTCGCCGTCCGTCCGTCTCATGACGACAGGCTGTGTTGACGGCGCGTTCGTGTTCCACGCGCGCCTCAAAGAGAGTCAGCAAGGGCCGATGCCTGCCGGGGCTGCAGGACTGTTCGAAAGAGATACCGAGGCCCCGGAACACAAAGGGCGATGAAGGAACATGGATAGGTTTTAGTCAGTAAAAGTCTGACACTCCTGCTCCACCCAGAGCGGGAGGAGTCATTTGATGATTTACCATCCGAAAAAAAAAGGGTCACCACTACACCTTCCACCTTTACAACTACTTACCGTCATGTTATTATCCGCAGTCTTAAGAGTCTGTACGTACAACTCCACATAATACTTGGGATCTTGTCGGCCAAACCGTTTACTGAGCAAAGTGAAGTTTTTAAAAACTTTCTCGTCATACCAGTTTACCATTGGGCGCTCAGTACTAAAGTAGGGTATCTACAGAAATAATAAAATAATTAGAAAAAGTAACGAAGTTATGATTTATACTTTTTAGGGTTCCGTACCCAAAGGGTAAAAACGGAACCCTATTACTAAGACTTCGCTGTCTGTCCGTCTGTCTGTCCGTCTGTCCGTCTGTCCGTCTGTCTGTCACCAGGCTGTATCTCATGAACCGTGACAGCTAGACAGTTGAAATTTTCACAGATGATGTATTTCTGTTGCCGCTAAAACAACAAATACTAAAAACAATAAAATTAATATTTAAGGGGGGCTCCCAGGGTACCTGCAGACCCCCATGGCGAGTAATAAATACTTAAATCTGCCCTTCTAGGTACAGGGGTCTCTGCCTAGATTGTATCTTATTTCCCCCACACTCGTGGGAACAGTTATGGATGAATTAAACAAAAAAACAAACACCGCCGGCAACGGCAAGACGGAGGAGAGGAGGGATGCGGCGTCGGAGTCCGACGTAGCATCCAGTGAGGTGAGCGCGGGAGGCTCAGAGAGCTCCCGTCGCGCGAGGGCTGGGACGCCCGCGGAGAACAGTAAGGTCTTCCGCAAGCGGCCCAGGCGGGATGGCGACCGGGGGTCGTCATCCGGAGATTAGGAGGCCTCGGCCCGAAAAATCCCCACCAACAAGCGTGGGGGGATCCGGGGCAAGGGGAGGGGGCTCCCTGCCCCCGTGAGGTCGGCAAGAGTTGCCGAGGAGGTGCGCCCCCCGGGCACTACTGCTCCCGGGACTGGCGACGAGGCGGGTGCAACTGGCGGCTCCGAGGCGGAGCGTAGGGCCAGGTTATATAAGGTAGGTATAAGGTGAAGACAGGCACCAAACTTAAGGCCATACCAGCGGCTTCCGCCTCCATCTTGGCGGCAGCGGAGGCCAACTTTGCGGGGCCTTCCCCTCCTCCGCCTCCGGTAGGTGGAGAGGAGTTGGTCAAGCTGCGGGAGGAGGTGGCCCGCCTGACGGCCGCCATGGAGGTTCTCCAAAAGGAGAATGCCAAGCTCCATGCAGACCTGGCCAATCTGCGCGAGGCTGGTAGCCGTGCTGCGCCTCCAAATGGGGGCCACCAACAGCAGCAGCAACAACGACAAGCCGAGCCCGTGCCGGTGGAGAACCAGGTCCTGAACCTGGTTCGGCAGGAGCTGGCTTCCTTCCTGGCGCGGTTATCCGTCCTGGAGGGAATTGTTCTGCGCCCCGCCCTGGGTGCAAAGAAGGCAGCCGCGGGCCCGAGCACGATGCCGAATACGGTGTCATACGCGGCTGCTGCGGCTGCCACACCCGGACCTGGGCCGTCGAGCCAGTCCTCCGGCAGGGCTGCGGCGCCCCCTCCCCCTGGAAAGTCAGCTCCGGCGCAACCGGCGCCAACTAAGAAGGCGCCCAGGAGGAGAAAGGGCAAGGCGGCTGCACAGGCGGCGACTGTGTCGGCTCCAGCGCCAGCGGCGCCAGTGCCAGCGGCGAGTGGGCCACTGACTGCGGCAAGCCAGCTGCCGCCGCCACCACCGCCCCCCCAGCCCCCAACACCTGCGGCTGAAGCCGGATGGCAGGTGGTCGGAGAGAAGAAGAAGGGGAGGAAGGCGGCCAAAAAGGCCCGAAATGTGGAGCGGCAGCGCCAGCACAGGGCGCGAAAGATCGCGGCTAGGCTTCGCGCCCCGAAGACCGCGGCTGTAGTGATCACACTACAGCCGGACGCGGAAAAGAGGGGCGTGTCCTACCGCGACCTTCTGGCGAAGGCGAAAGAGGTGGTGAACCTCAGTGAGCTTGGGATCACCGGGGGCCTCCGGCTTAAAGTCACCGCGACAGGGGCCCGATTGCTGGAGATCCCCGGCAAAACCAGCGGCTCGTCCGCCGACGCTCTGGCTGAAAAGCTCAGAGCGTCCCTAAACGCGGACGAGGCCCGAGTGTCCAGGCCCGTCAGATGTGCAGACCTGGGCATCCTGGGTCTGGACGACTCGGTTACCGAGGAGGAGGTGGTGGCTGCTTTCGCCAGGTCCGGAGGGTGCCCTGCCGATCAGGTCAGGGCAGGCGCCATTCGCCCGGACTCCACGGGTATGCATACCGTTACGGTATGCTGCCCGGTGACGGCGGCTAAAGCCATAACGGAGGGCCGAAGGCTACTGGTGGGCTGGGTCTCAGCGCAGGTAAAGCTGCTAGAGCCCAGACCTCTGAGGTGCTATCGCTGCCACGTGGGACACCACGTGTCAGTACAGTGCGCCTCGGAGGTTGACCGCAGCGGACTCTGCTTCCGTTGCAGCCAGCCCGGTCACGTATCCGCGGCTTGCTGCGCCACGCCGCACTGAGGTGCCTGTGCGGCGGCTGGCAAGCCAGCCGACCACCGGGCTGGAAGCAAGGCCTGCGCTGCACCCACCAAGGCCACCAGAGGCAAGGGGAGGCCCTCCGCCGCCACCACCACCACCGTCGCCACCGCCGCAGCCGCAACTGCCACCGTTGCCGCTGCCACTGTCGCCGCCACAGAGGGGCCCTCGCAGGGGGCTAGGGAGGAAGCGGTAATGGAGTGCCAATAACGGCCCCATTACGCTTCCTCCAAGCGAACATCAACCACTGCGCCTGCGCTCAGGATCTGTTGCTCCAGAGCATGGCGCAGTGGTTGATTAACATTGCTGTGGTCGCTGAGCCGTATTTTGTCCTCCCCAGAGAAGACTGGGTGGCGGACCTTAGCGGCTCGGTGACCATAGTGTCGTCGGCCGCCGCTGGTACCCCGACCCTTGAAGGTGTCAGGAGGGGTCGGGGGTGCGTAGCAGCCCGGTTCGGGGAGATCGTAGTGGTGGGAGAATACTTCTCCCCGAGCCGAACTCTCGCCGAGTTCCACAACTCTCTCGCAGAGTTGAGTGTTGTCGTCGGAAACCATTCCCTCCCCGTGCTTGTCCTCGGGGACTTCAATGCCAAGAACTTGGCTTGGGGTTCTCGTTGCACAGACGTGCGGGGAAGGATGGTGGAAGACTGGGCCCTGGAGAAGGGCCTGGTCGTCCTAAATCGGGGTTCTGTCCCCACGTGTGTGCGGATGCGGGGCGAGTCGGTGGTGGACATTTCGTTCGCTAGCCCCGCTCTGTCGCCACGTGTCGTTGACTGGCGTGTCATGGAGGGGGTGGAGACCTATTCCGACCACCGGTACATCCGGTTCGACGTCTCCACCCAGACCTCAAGCGCGCTGGTCCAACAGGCCCCGAGTGGTCCGCGTTGGGCGCTGAAGCAGCTGTACCGGGAGCTCCTCCTGGAAGCCTCGATCGTGCAGGCCTGGGTGACATCACCGGACAGGCCTGCCGACGTAAACAATGAGGCAGGGTGGTTCCAGGAGGCCATGCCGACATCTGCGACGTGGCAATGCCCCGCGTTCGGCCAAGAAGCGCCCGGCGTCAGGTGTACTGGTGGTCGCGAGAGCTAACGTCTCTGCGCAAAGCGTGCGTCGCTGCACGGCACCTGTACGCCAGGCATCGCAGGCTCCGCATCCGCCCACCGGATGCGGCAGCCATTGAGGCGGAGCTATATGAGGGGTACAGAGCGGCGAAGACTGCTCTCCGCGAGGCTGTCCTGCGGGCCAGGGATCTGGCCCGCGAGGAGATGCTGGGGACTCTCGACAGAGATCCGTGGAGGCCCTTACAAGTTGGTGCGAGACAAACTCCGCCCCTGGGCCCCCCCACTGACGCAGAGTCTCCGGCCTGAGCTCGTGGAGGACGTGGTGAGCACTCTGTTACCTTCGCGAGGGGAACACCCACCCCCGCCTATGGCTCCGCCGCCTGCGGTGCTGGAAGCGGATCATCAGGACGACGACGACGACACTCCGGAGGTGACTGGGGTAGACCTGAGTGTGGCGGTACGCAGGCTCAGTGCCAAAAATACCGCCCCGGGACCCGATAGCTTGCCTGGCAAAGCCTGGGTCCTGGCCTCGGAGGCTCTCGGGCCCCGACTGGAGGGGCTCCTAAGCGCATGCTTGGAGAGAGGCCAGTTCCCGCTTCGTTGGAAGACGGGGAAGCTGGTCCTCATCCGGAAGCCGGGGCGCCCTGCGGACTCTCCGTCCGCATACCGGCCCGTGGTGCTGCTCGACGAGGTGGGCAAGCTCTTTGAAAGAGTCATTGCGAACCGCCTCACCGAGCACCTTGCGGGGACTGGGCCGGACCTTGTGGAACACCAGTTTGGTTTCCGCAAGGGGCGCTCTACGGTGGACGCCATCATGCGCGTGAGAGCCCTCACGACGGGGGATGCGGTTTCAAGGGGTGGGGTTGTCTTGGCGGTGTCTCTCGACATCGCCAACGCCTTCAACTCCATGCCCTGGAGCTGCATTAGGGAGGCACTCCGGTATCACCGGGTGCCAACCTACCTCCGTCGAGTGGTCGGGGACTATCTGACGGACAGAGCCGTCATCTACCCTGGTCGCAGCGGAGAATGGAACCGGCGACAGATGTCGTGCGGTGTTCCGCAGGGATCGGTCCTAGGGCCGCCCTTGTGGAACATCGGGTACGACTGGGTGCTGTGCGCCGACCTCCCTAGCGGTGTCAGCGTAGTGTGCTACGCTGACGACACGCTGGTGCTGGCACAGGGGAGGTCGCACGAGGCGGCGGCCGAAGCGATGACACGCGGGGTTGCGATAGTCGTTGAGAGGATCCGGCAACTGGGTCTCGAGGTGGCACTGCACAAGTCCGAGGCCATGTGCTTTCATGGGCCTCGGAATGCGCCACCTCCGGGATCCTCACTGACGGTAGGAGGGGTATCCATCGGCGTTGAGTCGACGTTAAAGTACTTGGGACTTGTCCTTGACAGCCGGTGGAACTTCGTAGAACATTTCCGACGTTTGGCCCCCAAACTGGAACGGACTGGGGCTGCCTTCAGGCGGCTCCTGCCCAATCTGGGGGGGCCGAACGCCTCCTGCCGGAGGCTCTACGCGGGAGTCGTGCGGTCAATGGTCCTTTATGGGGCCCCGGTGTGGGCACGTTCATTGAGGCTGCGAGCCGCTCACTATTTGAACGCGCCCCAAAAGGTAGTAGCCGTAAGGCTGGCCCGGGGGTACCGTACGATCTCCCGCGAGGCGGCGAGCCTCCTTGCCGGATTGCCGCCATGGAATCTAGAGGCGATAGTCCTCGCGCGCCTACATGAATGGCGCGCGGAGGCGCTACGCCGGGGGGAAACTCCGCTGCAGCGACAAATTGTTGCTCAGCGGACAGACTTCCGGCGGGATCTCATGGCGACATGGAGAGAGCGACTGTCGCAACCCCGTGCAGGGCACGCCACGATAGTGGCGATAAGTCCCCTCTTTGAGGAGTGGCTTGAGAGACGCCACGGCGTCCTCACCTTCCGCCTGACGCAGGTCCTCACCGGACACGGAGTGTTCGGGAGGTTCCTGCACTGAATCGGGCGGGAGGAAACGCCCGGGTGCTTCTATTGTGAGGATCGACCGGAGGACACGGTGGAACACACGGTGGAGGTGTGCCCCGCGTGGGCGGAGCACCGCCGTGTCCTCGAAGCGGCGATCGGCGGCGGCGACCTCTCGCGTCCGGCCCTGGTGCAAGCCATGGTCCGAAGCGAGACGGAATGGGACGCCGTCACCTCCTTCTGCGAAGCAGTAATGCTAGAGAAGGAGGTGGCGGAACGTGAGAGGGAGAGAACCTCTCAACGTCCCGGCCGCCGCGGGAGACGCCCCGGGCGTCGTCGGCCACCGTAGGCGCGGGCCTGTGGACGGTGAGCTATGGGCTAGCTCGCCGTCCGTCCGTCTCATGACGACAGGCCGTGTCGACGGCGCGTTCGTGTTCCACGCGCGCCTCAAAGAGAGTCAGCAAAAAGGAAGGGGTCCGCAAGGACCGATGCCTGCCGGGGTTGCGGGACTATTCGAAAGAGATACCGTGGCCCCGGAACACAAAGGGCGATGAAGGAACATGGATGGGTTTTAGTCAGTAAAAGTCTGACACTCCCTCCTGCTCCGCCCAGAGCGGGAGGGGTTATTTGATGATTTCCCATCCGAAAAAAAAAAAAAAAAAAAAGGGGGGCTCCCATACAACAAACGTGTTTTTTTGCCCTTTTTGATAATAATGGTACGGAACCCTTCGTGCGCGAGTCCGACTCGCACTTGGCCGGTTTTTTTATTTTTCTCGGGCCATATTTTCAGGATTCTTTTATTTCTTTTAAAACAAAGGGAGGTTTATTATTTGTAGTATTCTCACAGAAATTCTTGTCATGTTTTATTTATTTAGTTATTCTTATATAACAATTCACATTGTGTTCGAATTATGTAGTACGTTAATAAATATTTTACAGCTAAAAACAATAAATGATGAATAACAAACAGTAAATTTCACTCAAAATAAAATCAATAACATAATTATGATAAATATTATTTCAATAAAATGTAATTTTACACGAAATTAAATGTAATTTTACACGAAGTTCATCAAAATGGTTCAAGATTATCAAAATACGTGTTAAAATAAGTAATTCAAAATCTTCTTTACAAAAGCTGTTATCAACAAAAAAAAATACATGGGACCATCAAGCCAAAAAATAATATAAATTATCTTCTACCAAATGAAAAATAATCTCGTAAATTGCCCCTGTCGTCACGGAGTAATCGCTGTAGTATGTACACGAAAAAAATACTGGCTAACTACATAACCTCCTCCAGTTTTAGAAGTCGGTTAAGAATAATAACTTTCAAATCGTACTCACTCTCTCAGAACTGCACTGATTAATTAGGCAATGCAAATAAAAAAGCAAACCAATGGAAAAATATTTTAAATACATTATTTTTATTTTATTTTATCTTTGATAGTTGGGATGGGAGCTGACCTATCTCAGCGAATATCTTCCAATATCACCTGAAACCCACACAAACTTTTTCACGAAATTGACAGGAAATAAGAAATTACGCTTTGATAGTAATAGGAAGGTATAATATTTAGAATATGTAATCATGATCAATGGATCACTATAGGTACCAGTAAAGGGTCTCGTTTAAAATAACATTAAGATCATAAATCACTCTGTACGTTTATCTGTGTCATCATCATACACAATAACGCTTATCAAGTGTCAAGCGATCAAGATTTATAATATCCGAGGTAACAAAATCACAATGACAAAAACTGAACCAGCTCAGAGGCAGCAAGAGGTCAGATAGGCAGTCGCTTCATCTAAAATACTGGTATTTAGCTGCATTCGGTTAGAGTGGAAGCCGACTCCAACATAGATTGGAATAAAGGCTAGGCATGTGTTATATGTATATACTGTCCAGGTGGCTTAGTGGTAAAATGAAACGCAGACACGTCCGTTCATTAGCTCCGTATAATCGAGACTGTTCGATATCAATGTACCCACAATACACTACACTCCTTTACACTTAAATTAAGGTATAATAAAGTAAACAAATAACCATCACCTAATTCTTACATAATTGATACATTAACAAAAGTACCTACTTTTTACAAATCTAACTTCTGACAACACTAAGTAACAACTTATTTCTAGTAAATGACTTATTCTAAAATTTGTATGTTGGAGGATTGACTACCCTACACTGTCTAACCCAGCGGTCTGTGGCGGCACTGCGCGCGCAGCGTCTGCGGGTGAGGGTGGGCTTGGCTTAGGTGAATACATCTCCTTTTCTGGAGTTACAAAACAATCCTCCCCTTCAGCCATGCTTCGCGCCGGTGACACCGACGTCGGTGGTTCTGTCCCTTGCGACCGCTGCGACCGGACCGTACCTGATGGTGATACCGAAACGTTATTCTTAGGAAGATCGTTATCTTTGTCCCTTGTCGGATAAACTAACGAGCTCCTTGACTTACGCCTTAACTGGTCAATATGCCTATGTACTACGTTACCACTGTCATTCGTCACTTTATAGTCCGTACTACCTAACGTGCCAGTCACTTTCCCAGGTTGCCATTTTTCCCCTTTTAAATACTGCCTGTACCAGACTTCCTCCCCTACACTCATACTCCTGTCAGATCCTCCTTTGGTATCCATTTGCCGCTGTTGACAACGCTGTACCTTGGTCATCTGACCGGGCTTTAATAAATCCAAGTGTGTTCGTAAACGTCTACCCATTAGCAACATAGCTGGATTTTCTCCCGTTGAGCAATGTTCGGTATTCCGATAATACAGTAGAAACTTGTTGAGTGCTTTGTCTATATTCTTATTTTCCATGCGCTTTTTTTACTACCCTTTTTACAGTTTTTACTGCATTCTCGGCCGCACCGTTTGAAGCGGGATGGTAGGGCGCTGTAAAAATATGTTCTACACCGTCTATTTTTAAAAAATCCTGAAATTCTCTGCTCGTAAAGGGTGGGCCATTATCACTGCCGACTTGTTTCGGAATACCAAATCTAGCCCACAATTCTGACAACTTACCTATAGTTGTCACCGCTGCCGTACTAGGAACTGGGAATACTTCTATCCACTTGGACATAGCGTCCACAACTACAAGATAAGTTTTCCCGTAGATAGGACCCATGAAGTCGAGGTGTAGGCGCGCCCGGGGGCTCGCGGGCCAGGGCCAGGCGCGGGGCGCGTGTTGCGGCGCGCGGCGGTGCGTCCGCCAGCGCCGCGCACACGACGCGACGCAGGCGCGACACGTCGCCTCAACCGCTTCGTCTATGCCGCCCCACCACACGTATCTGCGTGCCATTGCTTTTGACCCATATGGGGCTCATGTATAATCTTTAAAACTTTTTCTCGACATTTTTCCGGTATGACTCTGTGACCCCACATGATGCACCCGAGCTCTTCATACAATTCTATTCGCCTATTAAAATAAGGTTTTAAACCGTCAATGTCACATTCGATTGGCCACCCATCTCTAATGTATCTGGGAACCCTTCCTAACAGCGGATCTCTAATTGTTTGTGTAATATATTAATAAAACTAGACGTTTTCCATAACTCGGTTTATTGGAGACAGGGATGACAGCTACCTTCTTCAGAGCTCCCAATATGACAGGGCATAAACAATAGCTAACCAGCCATACATTACACCCTCACCCTTAATCAAGAACCCCTATAAATTTCTACAGTAAATAACAGGCTTATAAAACTTACAACTAATACAAATAAAATAAACAAAATAAACTAAATATTTCTACACTCTCATCAGAACTTATACCTAGCTGGCTTAAGAATCCGGCATTGCCGAACGGGACGAGGCTGGGGCGGCTCAGGGGTAAGCAAGGAAGGCTGAACCTGCTGTTCTACGCAGTCTTCGAAATTCTCTTGATTACCACAATCCGGCTGTGTGGTCGCTGCGGGTGAACCGTCACACCGCGGACTGGACGCTCCCTGTACTTGAGTCACCTCAACGGTTTCCGACCTCTCACTGACCGGGTTAGAGGAAGAAGGACAGATTAATGAACTCTGTATCCGTTGTTTCAGCTGATGTACATGTTTGTGGAATTCCCTACCTAAAGCATCTACTACCTTATAATCGGTAGTTCCCATCCTCTCAGTAACCGTCCCAGATACCCATTTATCCTTTCCACGATACTGACGCATCCAGACCTCATCCCCCGGGCGCAGTTGACGAGACCCACTGGCGCCGTATTTTTGTTGACATTCTTGAGCATTCCTAACTTTAATCTCTATATTTGGTCTAAGAGCGTCGAATTTTGTACGCAACCTGCGACCGAACATGAGCGACGCCGGTGTTTCGCCTGTGGTACAATGTTCTGTATTTCTATAGTACAGCAAAAACTTATTTAAAAATAAATTTATTTCTAATTTATCTCTAATAGCCTTTTTAACAGCTCTTTTAACAATATGTACTGCGTTTTCTGCTGCCCCGTTTGAGGCAGGATGATATGGCGCTGAATAAATATGTTCGATGCCGTTCGACTTTAGGAATTGTGTGAATTCGTGACTAGTAAATGGCGGCCCGTTATCTGATACTATTTGTCTCGGCAAACCAAAACTAGCAAACACGTCACTAAAAACGCTGATCGTATGGCTAGCCGCCGTACTAGGTACTTGACAAACTTCAAGCCACTTGGTCCTGGCATCAACCATTACTAAAAACATCCGCCCCGCGATAGGGCCTAAGAAGTCAACATGTACACGAGCCCATGGTTTATCCGGCCATACCCAAGGACAAGGCATATGTCGAGGCGGCGCCTCACTCTCTGCAGCGCAGATACGACAACCATACCCGGCCACCAAACATAACTCCTAGCAAAAGCTTTAGTCTTAACTATGCCTATATGCGCCTCATGTAAATCAGTTAAAACCTTTTGTCTACACACACCCGGTATGATCACCCTATGGCCCCACATCACACAACCTAATTCCTCGTATAATTCTTTTTTACGATTAAAATATGGTTGGAGCGATACAATTTCATTATCAGTCGGCCATTCGTCACGGAGATATCTTAGAACTCTGCCTAGCAACTGATCATGGCTCGTCTGCCTTTTAATCTCATGATAATCTAATAACATGGCATTTTGGGCAAAATGTAAATATGATTGTTCTGGAATAATAGATTGTTTACTAGCAGAAAGAGCTGGCAAACGCGACAGCCCATCAGCTCCATTCTGCTTTGAAGTAACATACTCGATATCATATACATAAGCTGACAATTTAATAGCCCACCTTTGCAACCGGCTTGCAGCCATTGATGGTATACCTTGCTTAGGCCCAAAAATAGTGACTAATGGTTTGTGGTCCGTGCGTAGTGTAAAACGTCGCCCATATAAATACTGGTGTAATTTTTCAAAGCAGAAAACAATAGCTAAAGCCTCTCGCTCAATTTGTGAATAATGCTTCTCAGCCGCGTTAAGCGCGCGCGACACAAACACGACAGGTCTCTCCCGCGGTCCGCCTGTGCCACTGTCATCGTGCTCACACATCTGACTAAGTACTCCGCCTAAACCTTTCGAGCTCGCATCACAAGTTAAAAATAAAGGTTTATCAGGTTCGTAATGTGCAAGGACGTCCGCACTGATTAAAATATTTTTAACTCTTTTAAAACATGACTCACACTCATTGTCCCACTGCCAAATAACTTCCTTCTTAAGTAACCTGAACAAAGGTGCCAGTATGTTGCTCAAGTTTTTAACAAATTTTGCGTAATAATTGATAGTTCCTAAAAAGGCCCTCAATTCGGTTATATTATCTGGGCGGGGTATATCTAATATACCTTGCACCTTTTCTGGGTCTACTTTAATTCCCTCGGCAGAAATAATATATCCCAGATATTTAACCTCATTAGTCATGAACACACACTTCTTTTCCTTTAATTTCATTCCGTTGAGATATAACCGCTCTATAACTCTTTCTAAAATTACTAAATGCTGTTTAACATTTGGTGATCCAATAATAATATCATCAAGAAACACTTCTACGTTTGGAATATCATTAAGGAGATTGGCCATAATTCGTTGGAATATACCCGGACTTGACGATAAACCGAAAACTAATCTTTTATATTTAAAAAGGCCCTTGTGAGTATTAATAACTGTACAATTATCAGGGTCATCCAATTCAATTTGATTATAGGCTTGTGTTAAATCAATTTTTGTAAATACCTTAGCCCCGTTTAAATTAACTAGTTTGTCATTTATACGTGGTAAGGGATATTTGTCCACCAATAATACTGGGTTTAACGTTATTTTGCAAATGAACTAGCAACACTGGTTGAGTGACATGTCAAAATTTTGCTCCGTAATTTTAAATTAGTTTTAATTATTATTTTAGTGTAAAAAACTTGTATTATTATAATTAAATGTCTATTAAGTGTATTAATACCCAAGATTATTGTTTTCACGGAAAAATACACTGTAACACCTAGTGTTTGGTTTCCTAACTCAACCGGTAACCTATAACACGAACAGCTGATGTACCTGCGGATCTATCTGGGGAGTATAATTGTTTCGTTTTAATGTCTAATAAGTAGCTCATATTAACCAATTAAAAGCTATGTAGCACTAAGTTCATTATTCTGACTAATCTGGCACTCTTTTGTAGTTGAAGTTAGGTTCTGTGTCAGTTAGCACTTGTTAGTTAAGTAGTTGTGTAGTTTGTAATAAGTAAATGTACTTGCTATCTATATTTTAATTAACTAAATACACAACAAAAAAGTATGTTGGTTATTCTTTAATAATTTTTGGCATTATTATTCAAATAAGTCCAATAATTTTAAACCAAGAGTCCTACCCACTTCATAAAAAAGTTAAAGACATGAAATCAATTTAAAGTTTAACTTAATTTAATAATCTTATTAAAGTATTTTGTGTAAGACTCATAAGCCTACCACAGTTACCAATTTATTAATCACATATTCCAGTCTATTCTCATTTTCTTCTTTCATTTCTAGCTTTCCTAATTTTGTCCATCCAATTAGTTCTCACCATTCTTTGTACTTCTACTTTCAGTTCTATTCCCTGAAACCATGCCTGTGATGACCCGTAAGGCAACTACCCAGGAGTTACAGGCTAAGTTGAGAACGGCCCTTGATGAACTTAAGGAAGTAAACAGCAAATGTCAACAGCTGTTATTGGATAGAGAGGAACATGAGGTTGAAATCGAGAAGGTCGTTCACAAAAACACAAGCCTGAAACGGGAGCTAGTCGACCTGCACCAACAATACATGGATGTTGTTGAGGAACGGGACAATCTGCGGGTGGTCACAGATGGTTTCAACGACTGCAGTAACCATTATGAAATGGCTTTATGTAAGGTTAGGGACTTAGAAGTTGAACTGCTTCATGCCAACAAACAAATTATTGAGTTTCAGAAAGAAAGAGAATGTACTCAGGTTAGGGAAACTGATCACCTATATAATCAATTATTAAATTCAAATTGCAACCCACATTTCTTAACAACAATAGATCTTACTGAAGATTCTATTCTGAAATATAATTGTAGTAGTTATAAAGTAAGCCAAAATAAAATAAAGAAATATGCAAAACTAAATAGAATTATAAAAAAATGCAAGAAATTTAAAAAACAACAAAAACACAGTTCCAAAAATATTCAACTAATAAAAGAACGTGTTTTCCTCATAAAAAAGTTGAATAATTATCAAATTAAATTAGAGGATAGTAAGAAGTTTTATGAAATAGACACTCAAAACTTACAGGCTGAAATTCAAGTTTTAGAGCGTCAACTAAAGTCATGTTATTCTATGTATGTAAATTCTCAAAAACAAATTAAGGAACATATCCTTGCTGCAAACGAATTAGTTGATAGCGGTAATAGTAATGCAGACTGTGTAGACACGATGACCTTCAACAACACTCAATGTACATCACAAAGTGAATCCAGCCCGGACACTCTCTTACCCGAGGTAACGGAGAACCCGACCCAGCTGAGCAGTGTTCCGGACTGTATCTCCATTCAAAATTCACCAGATATTGTACAAGGTTCATCACAGGTAGGTCAAATAGATAGTAGTTCTCCCCCTTCTTGTAATACACACAGTTGCTGCTCCATTTTGTTCTCAGATAGTATAGGAAAAGGGTTAGGCAAGTTAATTAGTAACAATCTGAGTCATTCTTCTCTAAATTATTGTACTCCTCAGGCTTCTTACAACCAGATAATAACATCAATAACTCGGAAGGAATTTGATCCTAATACCATTATAACTGTACTTGTAGGTAACAGTTCTAACGTTAAACTTGATGATATCACGGACAATGTCACTCAACTATTAAAACTAAATTGTAAGAGAGTAATTCTGTGCTCCTTCCCGTACTTTAAGAAATTGTCTAGCAAGCAAAACCATTTTATCCATGCCATAAATAATCATTTGCATTTTCTAGTTAGTCATTATAGTGACAGGTTGACATTTTTCGACACTAACAGTTTCGTTCAGAAATTGAAGTCAACCAGAAACCATGCGTACTTGCCTATTAGTTTTAGACGTCAAATAGCTCGGCTATTAGCTTTTAATATAAACTCAGACATATGTGGTATGTCGCAGTTTTTTGTAAATAGGTCTACGGAAATTAGTAATTATACTAATTGTAATTATACAAATAGTATTAGCTTAGATTTAAACTAGTCAATAAGACAATAGAAGGTACGAGTGACAATTTAGTTAATCTCGTCAACTTCGAGGTATCTTCTAGCTCTCAATCAAATAACTGTAAAAAAGGGGCTGAGCAGAATTCCTTAAAATTGTTTCACCAGAATATTCAGGGACTTTCTTCCAAAGAACTAGAAATAGAACTATTTTTAGAAAAAACTAAGTTTGATATTATCTGTTTTACTGAACATTGGATGAAAGATTATGAAGTAATGCAAATAAATTATGAGAATTACAATGTGAGCAGTTGCTATAGCCGAAAATCTAAGATGCGTGGGGGTTCATTAATCCTAGTAAACAATTGTATTAAATCTAAGTCTCGTAATGATATAGTCGATCTATCGGTTGAACATAGCATTGAATTGTCTTGTGTTGAGCTAGATAAGCATGTAATAGTGTGCGTTTACAGACCCCCTAATTACCTGAACTATTCTATCTTTGAGTCAGTAATGGAAGATGCTTTGGCAAAACTTGTAACTGGTAATAAACCAATAATTATCTGTGGTGACTTTAATGTCAATATCATAGAGAATAATGTGAATAGCAGTAGATTCTTAAGTCTCTTTAAATCATTTAACTTGTCAAATGTGTTTTCAGAACCAACTCGAATTACGACAAATACTGCTACTTGTATCGATAATGTTTTTTGTTGCTGCGATTACATAAATAAATCCATCGTAAATTACCTGCCTTCAGATCATAGTGGTCAGACGGTTACTTTCGCGTACAATAGACAATTACAAAGAATTCAGATACAAACTAGACAAATAACACCCAGCAATCTAGACAAATTTAATAATAATTTAATTAGCAAGTTAAGTATACCGGGTCATATTAGAAACAATGCAAATGTATTTTATGATGAATTCTTTTCGGTAGTGCACACCGAATTTAATAATACTATAAAAAAGAAATCTAAAACTATTGGCCCAAAGTTTATTTTCAGTGACTGGGCAACACAGGGTATTCGGAAAAGTAGGGAATGATTGTTTGAGCTGTACGGCCTTAAGCCTTACATCAACACTGAAGCTTTTAATAAATATGTTGCTACTTACTCGAAAATTTTTAAAAACACTTGCAAGGTAGCCAAATCCTTATTCATTAGCAACAAGATTAAATCAGCCGACAACAAAATAAAAACGGTTTGGAAAATCATCAACAGTGAAACAAATAGAAATAAAAAACAAGGTAATGACTTCACACTAGAGACATCGCGTGGCCTTGTGAGCTCCAACAATGAAGTTGCTCAAGAATTTGTAAATTTCTTTACCAGTATCCCACTTAAAACTACAGAAGCCTTAAATTCCTCTCCCTTGCTCTCTATTGATTTATTGAAAGCGAACGTTTCAGCCTGTCCAAATGAATTTAAATTTCAGCATATAAACCCCATAACAGTCATAAAAGGTTTTAAGCAAATCAAGATCAAATTAACGGAAGATCTATGGGGTATGTCTATCAAAGCTTGTACCTCAATTATTGAGACTCTATCGCCGTATTTAGTCTCAATATTTAATTTGTGCGTGGATCAAGGGGTCTTCCCGGATCTAATGAAATTCAGTAAGGTAATACCGCTTTTTAAATCCGGGGACAGTAAAGACACCAATAACTATAGGCCCGTATCCGTGTTGCCGGTTTTCAGCAAGGTGTTTGAAAAGATAATGCTCAATCAAATGCTTAACCATTTTAACACTAATAAAATATTACACGAGCAACAGTATGGTTTCACCAAAGGACGTTGTACAACTGACGCCGGTGTCACTTTATTAAAACACATATTTACTGCGTGGGAAGAGGCACAAGATGCCATAGGAATCTTTTGTGACCTTTCGAAGGCATTTGATTGCGTAAATCACGAAACCCTGATCTTGAAACTTCAGCATTACGGTTTAGGTAAACTTGCGCTCAGTTTAATAAAATCGTATTTGAATGATAGACAGCAGCAGGTACAAATAAATGGAGTCAACTCAATGGGTTTAAAAGTAAAAATGGGTGTACCACAAGGTTCGATATTGGGTCCCTTCCTCTTTTTAGTATATATTAATGACCTACCCCATCTATTTAACAACCATCCGCATATGGTGTTGTTTGCTGACGATACTTCTTTAATATTTAAAATAAACAGACGTGCCACTAATCTTGATGACGTAAATAACGCCCTACTGCAGGTCCACGATTGGTTTACCGCTAATAATTTAGTACTAAATGGGAAAAAAACTAAATGCATTAGATTTGCTCTACCAAATGTCAAAAGTAGTGATTGTGACATAATATTGAATCAAGAGAAACTAGAATTTGTCGATAAAACGGTTTTCTTGGGAATCACGCTCGACTCAAGGTTACAATGGGGTCCTCATCTAACATCTCTTGCAGGACGGCTAAGCTCAGCAGCATTTTTTTTTTTTTTTTTTTTTTTTTTTTTTTTTTTCTGTAGCCTAAGAAATCTTACCTATACGTCGCTATTGTATAATACGCCTTACCTCCTATTTATTTTTTATTTTTTTGTAAGACGAAGGAGACTAGTCTCCACGACACAGGGAATCCTAGTGTGGAGGCTAGTGATATTTCAATTTGTGTAATGCTGTCTTAAACAATAAAGCTTTTTTTTTTTTTTTTTTTATATGCTGTTAGAAAAATCCGTCAATTTACTGATGTTGATACCGCGAGGCTGGTCTATTTTAGTTATTTTCATAGTATTATGTCATACGGTATTTTACTATGGGGACGGGCTGCAGACATCGAGTCTATATTTATTCTTCAGAAAAGAGCCATCAGAGCCATTTATGAATTACGTAGACGCGATTCTCTAAGAGAACTGTTTAAGGAAATTAATATCATGACAGTACCTTGTCAATACATCTATGAAAACATCATGTACGTTAGAAAAAATCGGCATTTATTCAGTAAGAGAGGGGACAGACACCACTATAACACTAGAAATAGGGACCAACTAGTTCAGCCAGGTTTCAGGCTTGCTAAAGTGGATTCATCTTTCATGGGGTACTGTTTGAAATGTTACAATAAAATACCTCCCCACATTCTTCAACTGAATGAGACGAAATTTAAATCTTGTATAAAACGCACACTATGTAGGCAAGCATATTATAAGTTGGGGGATTACATTGATGATAAAAATGCTTGGCTAAATGCTGGTCCTGCTCCACAACCATAGGTGGGGGGGCAAACTAATTGTTTGTACTGGTCGGGCATTATTTGAGTCCATCGACACGTAAAGAAGAAGATGAAGAATTGATTCCCATGTTAATGTATTGTGGAAGCTGCAGAAGATTGTAAAAATATACTTGCATTGTATAGATTCCAGTTCTTAGTATTATATAATTGCATAGCACATGTGTGAGTACTTTGTACTGTTCAGCCACCATTTACATTTATTTATCTTTCATTGACTTGAATATGCCTTGGTGACTGAGAGAATGTCATGCTCACTTAAATGTCTCGCTGATGGTGGCGGGTGTGTCGGGTCATTTAGTTCCCTTCAATATGGTTGAGTTGAATGGCGCCGGTACATGCGTCATGTCTGTGAACGGGCGCTGTCAGTTGGGACTGGTCATCTCTTAGCTGCCAAGGTTCATTTTAATTACTTTATTCATACATTTTTAATCTAATCTTTCACTCTGGATGCTCTTAGTGTGCACGTCTTTCTACATCGTTCTCACATATATGTATAGTCTCAAAATTAATGATGTAACCAAGATTTTGTAACAATATTTTGATTTTAAAAGAGTGTCCATGGAGTTTCTTGCCCATTCTTCTCCATAGAGATCTACGCTAGGGAATGGGCAACTACAGTACTTTCTCAAGTTATTATGCCTTGTGACTGGGACTGTAGCTTTGATTTTCTTTTTTGTATTTTTGACTTTCAAAAGTGCCGTAATGGTCTAATTGAAATAAATGCTTTGAGTTTGAGTTTGAGTTTGTAGTCAGCACAGATACGGAGTCCACCATCAGCCTTACGTACCGGTACCAGTGGAGTAGCCCAGTCCGCGCTGTCCACTGGCTCGATGACACCGGCGCGCAACATGTCTTCCAGCTCTGCGTCGACGCGCTCGCGAAGTGCGTACGGCACCGGACGTGTGCGGCGGAACACGGGCGTTGTTCCCTCGCGTAATCGTAACCGAGCCTTGCCTCCCGTAAACCGGCCCAGTCCCTCCGTAAAAAGATCCTTAAATCTGTGAAGTAATAATGTCAATTGTTGATTACACGAGATAGTACTATATTTCTCTTCTGTGTTCCTTGTGACCATATTTTGGTACAATGGTATTTTAATGCCTAGTTCTGAAAGCCATTGTCGACCCAATAACGAGGTAGAACCACCCTCTATTACAAACAATTCAATTTGTTTGGACTTATTATCATACGAGTACGTCCCAATTGGCCTAAACACCCCTATTGGTTTTGTAAAAGTACTATCATAAAATCTAAATACTAAATTAGAACTAGACAAAGGTCTATAGCTGAACCGTTGATCATACATTTTCCTACTAATGCAAGATACTATAGATCCCGTATCAATCTCCATAGATAATGGGGTTTGATCCACAAAAACAGTTAAGCTCACCGGTTTATAGCTATTCAAACTGAGTTGGTGTAAATCTTCAACTGGCTCCCAGTCCTCCACATCTGACAAAGGAGGCTCATCCTCCCCTGACTGGTCCCCGATGTCTGACTGATTGGCAGCCCCGGCTGTGACTTGCCCCTGCGCCAACATGTTGTTGGCGTAAAATCGGTCCTGCGACTGTCTCCCACTTGGAAGCATAGGACATACCCGACGCAGGTGTCCCTTCCGCCTACACCTACCGCAGATAAACCGAGCGTATTTGCATCCTTCACTCTGGTGATCCGAAGCTCCACAAGCCGAACAGCAGTTTTTCAAATCGTTAGTTCCCTTCCATGCGCGTGCCGCCGGTAATCTGCGTGAGCCACCACGCCCTCGACGGCCCCAACTGCCCGATGGCGCCAACGCATGCACCGCTCCGGCTGCGGTGTCACCGCTACCGCTAAAATCACTGTTATTTCCAAACGTCTCTTCCACTGCCGCTGCATCTTTTCCCGCCGCTTCCATAGTGCATGAAATCTTCACGGCGTTTGCATAAAGTAAATTTTCCTCCGAAAACAATCGTTGCCTGATTGACTCGCTTCGCAATCCGCAAACTAATTGGTCCCGTAAGTTATCTTCCAAAACAGACTTAAATTCGCAGAATTTTGACATTTTTTTAAGTTCTGAAATGTATTGAGGAATTGATTCCCCGGCATTCTGCCTTCTTTGGCGGAAACGATATCTCTCCGCCATGAAGGATGGCTTGGGTTGCAAATGATCCGCCATTAGTTTTACTACTTCTACATACGTTTTTGCGCTTGGTTTGTCCGGACTTGTTAGATTGCTCAGCAGTTCATACGCTTCGTCACCTATAGCCGCAATCAAAGTCGGTAGCCAAAATTCTTCTTTCACCTGATTGACCATTAGGAACATCTCCATACGTTCCACATACATGGCCCAATCACCCGATCTTATATTGAACTCGGTCAAT
Source organism: Xestia xanthographa (assembly GCA_905147715.2). Lineage (NCBI taxonomy): Eukaryota > Metazoa > Arthropoda > Insecta > Lepidoptera > Noctuidae > Xestia > Xestia xanthographa. Next base: position 3,524,547 of record LR990660.1, on the reverse strand, counting down.
TTTCCGATCGACATTTTAACAGAATTCTAGCACGCTTCCCTTTTTTAAAATCCTCGTCGCCAATGTAATATATTAATAAAACTAGACGTTTTCCATAACTCGGTTTATTGGAGACAGGGATGACAGCTACCTTCTTCAGAGCTCCCAATATGACAGGGCATAAACAATAGCTAACCAGCCAAATGCATACATTACAGTTTGTTTTTTTATTTCCGTGTAATTTAATAAGAACGCATCTTGCGCGAAATGTAAGTAAGTACGTTTGTTCCGGAACCGTTACTGAAGTATTTTTTTGTCTACTGTCGGTTAGTCTTGATAACGCATCCGCACAATTATCTTTTGTGTTTACGTACTCTATATCATAGCTATAGGCTGATAGTATTATTGCCCACCGCTGCATCCTATTAGCTGTCATGCAAGGAATTCTCGTGTTAGGCCCAAATATGGAAACCAACGGTTTATGATCAGTTCGTAAGATAAAACGCCGCCCGTATAAATACTGATGGTATTTCTTTATACTGAAAATGATAGCAAGTGCCTCACGATGAATTTGGGAATAATTTTTCTCTGCGTCGCTGAGTGTGCGCGTCGCGTAGGCCACGACGCGCTCGCCGCGCGGCCCCGGCTGCGTGAGCACGGCCCCTAGCCCGCGCGCGCTCACGTTACACGTTAATAACAATGGTTTACCCTGGTCGTAGTGACACAAAACGCTGGCACTTGTTAACATCTTCTTTACTTCGGTGAACGCTTGTTCGCATTCCCTACACCAAACCCATTCCATACCTTTCCGCAGAAGATTATATAAAGGGAAAAGTGTTGCACTGAGGTTTTTAATCAACCTACCGAAAAAATTTACTGTTCCTAAAAATGACCTTAGTTCTGATACATTTCGAGGCTGCTCCATATTAGTAATTGCTTTAATTTTCGATTTATCAGCCTTTATTCCTTCTCTCGATATTACATAACCCAAGTACGTCACCTCCTCAGCTAAAAAAACACACTTACTCTTTTTTAATTTTAACCCGTTATTTAATAAACTGTACTGAACTAGCCCGCGGTGAGTGTTTATAACTGTATATTTTTTTGACTCATCCAGTTCTATTTGGTTGTAGGCTTGTGACAGATCGATTTTACTGTAATACCTATTTCCATTTAGATTTACTAAGACATCTTCAATTTTAGGCAGTGGGTAACGATCGGCCAGTAAAGACGGATTTAATGTGGCTTTATAGTCTGCACAAATTCTAAGTGAGCCATCGGGCTTATTGATAGGTACCAGCGGAAAGGCCCAGTCGGAGCAGTCGACAGGCTCGATGACGCCAGCGCGCAGCATGGCGTCCAGCTCGGCGCCGACGCGCTCGCGCAGTGCGTACGGCAGCGGCCGCGCGCGGTGTAACACCGGCACCGCGCCCTCCCTCACGCGCAGAGTCGCCTTGCCGCACCTGTACCGCCCCAGCCCGCCGATAAATAGTTCTTCATATCTGTGGATTATATTTTTTACTTCTGTATTTGCGTGTTCACAACTCACTTGATTCACAAAATTACAACGAAATTTAGGTATTACTAGCTGACCCGCGCAACTTCGTCTGCGTCACATGAGAGAGAGAGGGTTAGAGTGAGTGTGAACCTTATAAGATAGACAATATGCTATCGCGGATTTTTTTTTACTTTTTAAGAGAAACAATATTCCCTCAAACATGATTGTTGCATGATGAACTTTAACCTTTAACCCGGAAGTTCTCAAAAGAAATAAATTTTCCCTGTTTTTGCAACATTTATCATTGATACTCCGCTCCTACATTAGTGTATATCGGACTTCTCTCTCACGTGGACAAACAAAAAAAAATACGCGTCGAATTGTGGACTTTCTCCTGTTGTTTCGTCGGTCAAAAAACTAAACTTGAGGCAACTGACACGTGCGAGGGGTCGGAAAATCTTATCACCGCGATTCAGAAAATGGAATAAAATGAACAACGACATCTATCGACCAAGATGTTAAACTTAAATATACGTAATGCATGGAAATCATGTGTAAATTTTAAACACATTTTTAGTAATTATTATTATTTTTATTATTTATTTAAATCGAACACAAGTGATTCATATTGTTGTTAGTAATACTTACAAACTATGTTAGCAACATTCTCATTAAAATAACCAATTATCATCAAAATACAATAAAATAATAATCAATACCAAAACCTATAGCTATAACTAAGTCCGCTTCCCGGTGCACCAGACCTGCAGCTGTGTATACGGGTCCAGTGCCCCAGGAAAACACAGTCAGGTTTATCCACTATTACCTTTAAGATGCTGTTGGTGCTCCCCCGAAGCCGCCGCATCAAGGATGCTGTTCTTTTTCGCATAATTGCTTGAAAGCTATCTATACCTGCTTCAGCAAACATGCCCGACGCGCTACAGAACCGCGGGAGTCTCAACAGCACCCTAAAAGCGTTATTGTACTGGTTGCGAAGAGCGCTGTAGGCCCTCTGTGTATGTCTAACCCATAGGCTGCACGTGTAAAATGACTGGCAAAACGCCTTAAACAGAGTGAGTTTCACTTCCTTAGTACATCGTGCAAACCTACGGGCCAGCATATTACATCGGACTGACAGCGCTCTTTGCTCCCGCTCCATGTTACTCTTATCAGTCAAGTCCCCCGTCACTATATGGCCAAGATACCTAAAATGCGACACTCTATTTAGTGGTACACCATATAGGCATACTGGAGGAACTGTTTCAGGCTTCTTAGTACCGACTCTGAACACCAAAAGATCACTCTTCCTAACATTGTACAATAAACCATGAGCCATGGCGTACCCCTCACATATCTTAATCATCCGTCTGATTCCATCAATCGAGGGACTCAGCAGCACCATATCATCTGCGTAACTTATACTATTAATTGTCTTACCATGAATAGAGCATCCGATACCAGTGCTACTGAGTTCCTCGATCAAATTATTGACGTAAAGATTGAAAAGCACCGGGGAAGTCAACCCGCCCTGTCTCACCCCACACTGGAACCCATACGCCCCCGACAGAGCACCCGACCATCTGACCTGGTTGATTTGGTGGTCATACCAATAATCTAAGAGTTGAATGAGCTCATTTGGAAGACCTTGCTCACGCAATTTCGACCACACGATCTTATAATCAACCAGGTCAAATGCCTTGAAGAGGTCCAAAAACGCAGCATAAACAGGAGTGTTTCTATCAGTGTAGTACCTGACCGTGTGCTTGAGCGCCAGAATAGCAGTTTCCGTGGACAGCCCAGCTCTAAAACCGAACTGTGCATCATGTAGATGGAGCTGTCCAGTTATCCTCCGCTCAAGCACACCGTCAAGAACCTTTGCTGTTACAGTAGCCAACCATATTGGCCTATAATTATCCTTGTCTGAGACATCGCCGGTCTTGTTCTTGACTATGGGCACAACTATCGTCTTCATCAACTCAGGTGGTAGATACGAGTGCCTCACACAAAGATTATACAGCATTTATAGGACCCTTGGGAGATGCGGACGTTGAAAATGTTCTATACTTAGACCATCGTGACCCGGAGATTTGCCCCTGGTCATTGACTGTATGATGTTCCGTATCTCTTTTGATGAAATATTAATCGGAACACCAGACAATCTACTCTCAGCGACAAAACCCCGTTCCTCCGGTTGCAGTCGCGAGGTTACTTCAAAATGCCTCCTGAACATGTTCGCAATCTCCCCAGGCTCAGTCATACCATTAACGCTCACCGGAACCACAGGCTTTGGGTTCAATCTTTGAGTGGATTTCCAGAATTTATGAAAATGCTTGCTCCTATGTTCGGTTGCCAAAATGTTCATTTTAATTTGTTCCTCATTGTCTTGACAAAACTTTAATTTTTGTTTAAAAAAATTACTAGCCTCGCACATTTCCACAAACTGCTGCCCAGTGCGAGGTTTCTCATACCACACCCAGTTAAGAAAGGCCTTTCTCGCGTTCCCGTGAGCGTCCCTGACATGCCTGTTCCATCCAGTCACTGTGCGCCGACGAACCTTCCTATCTTTTACTAAATTAGAGCTGCTCTCAGCCGCTTCCCGAAGCGACGTCACAATACTACTGTACAATGTATCAATTATTTTACAATGTTCCTTGTTATGACAAAAATGATCACAACAGTTTCCGAGTTCAGATGGGAAGTCGACAACTTTAAGCTTTTCCATACACAAACTATAGTAACAGTCCTTCTGAGCCGCATCTCTTTCACCCCATATAGCCTTATCAACTATCCTATACCCCTGTGCAGCTAATGGATTGGTTGGCCTAACTATTCCAAGGTTAACTTGCATGGTTAGTGGAAAATGGTCAGACCAGTAAATATCATGATCAACTTCAACATATACAAGTGTTTTCCACGCTGCTTCAGACACCAAGCAGTGGTCAAGCCAACGCCTACTCCCACAGACATCACTGACAAAGGTATAGGTATCCGAGTCTATTCCGAGCTTAATGTAATCAGCACAGCGCCAACTCTGTTCGACACAAAAACTTAACAATTCCCGACTAAATAATTCCCCAGGGTGCGCATTAAAATCTCCGAGCATATATACATGCTCCACATTAGCACTCTCAACGATTGCGGCAATTTCACTGAGACACTCACAAAATTCATTCAAGTTATCGATACAGTTAGTCGGCATGTACACACTAAACAATAATAACGTGCGATCGGCGCAAGTCGCTTTGACAGTCGCGATACGGTCACTTATACAAGGTATTGCTGACACGGGTGTAAATACGGGCATTTTATGGAGCATCGAGCATCGGTATCCACCGCAGATTTTCCAAAATAACCAAAGTCATCATCCAAACTACCAAGTATTGTCAACTCATGCGGCAACAACCAGGTTTCCTGCAGCGTAATGACATCCACAGCCTTACAGAGGTTTTGTATACACACGATTGATCTCCTTAAAGACTTACAGTTATAACTTATAAATTCAGTAAATAAATTATTGCTATTCACTGAGCTATCCATTAACGAGCTACGGCTCTTTAGTTTGGTCCAGGACCAACCTAAGTACGACCCAAAAGGATCTCGAGAAACTATAAAGGTTTGCCTGCGTAGCAATCACCGGCAGCATGAGAACTTCCCCCACTGCTGCCTTACAGGCGATGCTGGGGCTACCACCTCTACACCTCGTCGTAAGAGAGGAGGCGGCCATAGCGACTTTCAGACTCGAAGTATCTGGCACCCTACGTAACGATTCCAGAATTAAACACACACGCATCAGAGAAGATGCTATCAAACAACAGCCCATGATGGAATCACCCAGCGACAGAATCCTGAAGACCCACTGCTTCCAAAAACACTACAACATAGAGCTCATAGCGGAGTTGTATGACTACTCAGGTACGAACGAGCTAAGAATCTACACTGATGGATCAAAAACCGACGACGGGACAGGTTTCGGGGTGTTCTCCGACGACCTAAACATTAAAATAGCCAAACCCCGTGGAATACTCAACTCAGTTTACCAAGCAGAGTGTGTGGGTATCATCCAAGCGGCACACGCTATAGAGGCCAGGGAGGTTACGGATACCAATATTCGAATAATATCCGATAGTGCCTCAGTCCTTCAATCCTTAAAGAGTAATCAGATAACGTCGAGACTGATACTAGAATGCCATAATGCCCTAGAACGAATCACGGTACTAAACCATAACACGGTAACACTACAATGGATCAAAGGTCACAGTGGATCACTTGGGAAAGATGCGGCTGATGAGCTTGCCAAAAGAGGATCCAGCACAAAACCCTGCGGACCCGAGCCCATTTTGCCTATTCCCTTCAAGCAACTAAGAAGCTGGTTAAAGGAACACATTCGAATACAAGCGGAGAAATCGTGGACCTCGGCACCAGGGTGTAGGCAATCCTAGGAAGCCATGCCATCCCTTGACACAAAGCTGACCAGGCGCCTTCTGCGCCTGGACAGAGATAGTCTACGACTGGTGGCGGGGACCATCACTGGACACTGTTCACTAAATAAACACTTCCACACCCTAGGAATCACTGACAGTCCCCTATGCAGAGCATGCATGGAGACGGAGGAAACGGTGGCGCATGTGCTCCTTGAGTGCACTGGCGCTACCAAGATTCGCGAGGAGACCCTGGGAACACCAAGATCCCTTGCGGACGCCCTGAGAAGACCGGGAAGTTTGATCTGCTTTTGGAGGGAGGTGGGCTGGTTGGAGTAAACGGCCACCACGGCTCACGCACAATGGTCCACTTTAAGGACTAAGTGCGGAAACCAAAACCCCATGATAGATAGATAATAAAGAAATCGCAGTAAGGAACCTTATACTTGCTACGACTTTGTCTAGATTTCATTACTTTTTAGAGATAAACAAGCAGCTCCATCGAGGCTTGGCTAGTTTTTTACAGAATGTTTTTGGTGGGATTTCACTTCTTTTTGTAGAAACGTGAGCATATTGAATTAATTTATTAGATTTTCTTATTTGACAGTTTTTTTTTTTTTGTAGTTTTTTATTATTATACAAATCTTTATTTTCTTTTTTTCCGGTTCTGATTCTTGTGCAGTAGCAACAGTTTTTTGTATAGCCCATTCGCGTTCATTATTTATTCTTTTTACGGTTAATAATTAGTAATCCGTCACTAATCATAAAATTCCTAACCTATTCAAATCTTCGAATTGTTATAATAACAACCTGCTAATTAACCTTAGCAAACCTCACGAAATAATAAGCGAAATCAACGAAATGCAAATAATCCCTCCTAATCCCTAGCAAACATTTTCAAGCCCAGTAGAAGAATGTCGTAAATGACTGTAACGCGACCGGTTGCCACTTCGCCATCTATGGTTATCGGAAAAACAAACGTAAGCGCGCTTTAAAATACAGTCAGCGCTATCTAGCGACGTGTGCGGGTATATATACGCTTTTACAATAAACTTCCGAGCCAAATTCAAGCACTAAGCCTAAATAAATTCAAATCGTTTATAAAACGGAAGCTGTGCCTAAAAGCCTACTATTAGTATAAGATCCCTTTAAGAACGACCTTCACCGAGCTGGTTATTGGATGAAAAGTGTTTTATTTCAAATTAAATATGTCAAACAATTATTGCAAACGGGTTGTCTAAAAAATTTCAGTCCAGAATATTTTTTTTTTTTTCAACATTTCACTGGTTTGCCTAATAGACGAATTCCATACCAATCGAAAGTATGAAACCTGTAAAATATGCAAACGTTAGGTTAACCTAACATTTGCACATTCTATAGGCTGCATAACTTTTGCATATTCTATAGCCTATAGAATATGCAAACGTTAGGTTAACCGGTCAACCTAACGTTTGTATATATTCTATAGGCTTCATACTTTCAATTGGTATGGAATTTGTCTTTTAAGCAAACCAGAGAAAAGTTAAAAAATATATTTAAAAAATAAATTGATAATTAATCATATTCTGGACTGAAATTTTTTAGACAACCCATTTGCAATATATTTTTTGACATATTTAATTTGAAATAAAACACTTTTCATCCAATAACCAGCTCGGTGAAGGTCGTTCTTCAAGGGATCTTAGACTATATCATGTTAATCACTATCTTGAAGATAAAAAAGCTTGGTATTAAGCTGCTCCAATGAAATTTGCTCTGTGAATGTCGAAATTTCGGACTTCGCTTGTTTATTATTGATTCCTTTCTCTTTCTTTTATACACTCTGACATTAAATTTTTTTGAAATGTATTTTATTATTTTACTTTTATTTTTTTATGTGACATTTACTGATTTGACATGAATACTTATTTTATTAAGTACTTATTTTAACTTTTTTTTTATTATCATTGCGACACATGATTTTTGTGATTTTTTTTTTACTTACATTCATTTGGAAAGAACTTGTTATTAATTTTATTTGATTATTGTGAATGTGGGGACCATGTGGGTCACATTTTTATTTTATGTTTGTTTTTTTCCCACAACTGTCTGGCAGTTTGAGTACTATAAGCGACCTACACAAATGTCCTTTCTTTGGTATTGTTCGTCGTTTCGTTGAGCTCCTTGAGTTATAAGTCGAGCTACACGTTAACTGACAAATGCTTGCACTGACTGGACAGGTCCACTCAAATCTGTATGGTTCTTTCTTCAAAAGACCATCTCAGGCACTATTCTGCATAGTCCTCATTGAATTGAGCAAGATTATGTCTGGACTTTAAAAGAGACTACGACCTCTGAGTTTGTTTCGGCTGTTTCTTCTCAGAGTAGTCAGGTACGAAACACCGGCCCCATCTAGTTTTAAAAAATGACGTGTAAAAGTGTTTGTAAAAACCTACTTGCAAAATAAACATCATTTATCATTTATCACCGCCACTCTTAGTGCAATGCATTATATTTTGACCAAATTTTGAGCGAAATTAATATTTTAGTGTAATTTGTTTATTTAATTTGAGTAATGTTCGAGTAGAATAAAGTTAATCGTTCGACTATTTGTTCTTGTAAACTTGTAAGTATAAGTATAAAAGCCAGTCTAGTCTTATCCAGAGTTTTCCTTTAATGTTATTTATATATATGCGTATTAAAAGCAGAAGGGGAGGCATTCGCTCAGCAGTGGGACGCTATAGGCTAGATTAAATTAGAAGATGTGTCCCACTACGCTGGATTTTTGCAATGACAGTCGATTTTTTTATGTACCAATAGTAGAAGGGGGCATTACCATATCTCTAATACGGCTGAGACCAGCTGAGGGTTTTTCATCAGATACTGCAGACCTTCGATTTTTGACATCAAATGAAGCGGCCCACCAAATTGAATATTTTTTGTAAAGGCGGCATGTCGATCTCTAATAGTTTGGTTAGGCTCTTGTGTTTTCTTATCAGAGTCACCAGGTACTCCAGATCTTCGATTATCCTAGTTTTATAGTTTTCCCTTTATGTGGCCATTAAACCCTAACTCTGTACCAAATTTCAGCTCTCTAAGTTTATGGGAAGTACTAGTTCTATTTTGATGATCATGAGTGAGTGAGTGTCGCAAATGCGAAACTTTGCTTTCGCTTAACTTCGGAACTAAATGACCTACAGACTTGAAATTTTGGATTTTAAGTATATGTTTATAGCTTACTAGATGACGAAAATTTTTGCGTTCTGGTCGTATCCAAAGGTTCTCAAATAGGGGCCTGAAAATGCGGCGAAATGGTTCCAGTAAAGGATGGTACGGCAGTGTTTGCTTCGCGCTCGACTTGGCGGGGGCACTGCCGTGCCCCCCGATCACTGATTTAAACAGGTGCAATTTGACTGTTACAAGGAATAACATCAATGTAATAGGCTTAAAGTCTATACCGGGTGATTTGTTGTAATGGGTTAGTGATTCAGTATGAAATTCCTACCTCAACGAATACCACCTAAGTACACAGGGCCTTTTTGATGAAAATGGCAGGAAATATGATATTAAAGTTTGATAGATTCTTTACCTTAATGGTATACATCCCAATATAAATTCATATTAAGATAACAACACGCCTGTTACACCCGAAGGGTTCAACAGTTCATTCACAGTTCTGTTATCTCTTACAGGACTAACCCAATATCAACCTTATCTAAACGAGCATAAAAATAATTTTGATTTTAACAGACATGTCAGTGGCAGCACCGGCAGCAATCCAACAGCGACCTTATCAAGATGTTAATAAAGATTACTGTAGTTTGACAGTGATGCAGATGTCAGAGGTGAATTAAGCGTGGAAAGACTGTAATTTCAACTAATGATCCTCGTGGCTTATGCACTCACTGAATAAATTGCTATCCATTTCCTAAGTACTGATACTTATCTAATTGGCTATAATATAACGATAAAAAACTGGTTTGAGGCACAATATTAAGTTATTAAATTTTAATGATTAGTCAAGCTAAATACCTGTCTGTGTGTATTTATGTAATCATAGAGCCAGAATTCCTCATTTCCTGTCATTTAGTGTTAAATTGCGTGCTTAGGTGACAAAGAAATGATTAAACATCATATGATTATTTATATTAGACCCACCCTGTCAATCCCTTATATACCGAAAGAATTTCCGTTTCCTAAAGGCCGAATCCACTGACATGCTTCACTCACTGAAAGGGGTGTCACCAAACAAAAACTTTATGACAGTTTTGACTTAGAGATAAAATCAGTAAGCATTCAGAATCAGAATCAGAATCAGAATCAGAATTATTTATTTGTAAAACATAGGTGAAGAACATATATAGGTACATTAATCATACATGTCAAGGTCTTAAATAGATAAGTGTTGCACTGTGCTTTGTCATTGTTGACATACAAATATTAAAGTCAGGTTTATCAAAGTTAACAAAATTTTCTATCAATTTTATACAAATACATTAAAATAATAAATTTAATAATGTCCACTACAAGAAAGAAAAAACACACACAAGAAGATCATAACAAAAGAACATGCGAGAAACTATTCGTCCGTTACATTAATAATATGAATTAATGAAATTACAGAATTTAATCAAATATCATCCAAAATTAAAAATAGTCATCCAAGTCAACATTAATAATATAGATTTATAAAATTACATAATCTCATAATTCATCATATCATAATTTAATCAAATAGTATTATCATTAAAATAGTCATCCAAGGTATAATAACATTTCTCAACTAATAACTTGTGAAGACACTTTTTGAATTTCTTTAATGGCATACATTTTATAGCATCAGGTATTTTATTAAAAATCTTTGGTGCAACACCAAAGAAGCTCTTTTTCATTAACGCAGTATTACATTTCAACGTACATAGTTGATTTTCATATTGACTCCGAATGGGGGTCTTCTTAACTGATGAAAATTTTGTAAATAAATGTGGATTTGATTTTATAACTAATGCAGTTTCTAATATATATATAGCTGGTAACGTTAATATTTTTAATTTCTTGAAGTAGGGAACGCAACTATCTGTTGACTTTAAATTACACATGGATCTTACACACCTTCTTTGCATCCTAAATACCAGTTCCCTATTTGTTGATTGCCCCCAGAAAACAACACCATAACGGAGAATAGAGACTACAAGTCCATGATAGGCTGTTAACAGTGTCTCAGAATTAACTCTCTTAGATAATTGAAACAATAGATACGCAGATTTACTCAGTCGTTTACAAACCACTTCCAGGTGAGGTTTCCAAGTCAACTTATGGTCTACAGTTATGCCTAAGAATTTTGTACTCGTAACTTCGTCTATTTTACACTCATCGTAGGTAATATTAAGGGGTGGATTCTCACGTCGTTGATGAAACTGTATAATTTTAGTTTTATTCAAATTGGTCACAAGATTATTATTATTTAGCCAATTAATAATGTTATTTAGCGAGTTATTGATCTCATTTCGATATTCGTTTGGATCAGTGCATTCTATGATAGCCGTACTCTCATCTGCAAAAAGTACCATTTTGTTTCTCAAATTTCTTGGGAGATCATTGATATATATTAAGAAAAGTGGGGGCCCGAGTACAGTGCCCTGAGGCACACCATACTTCATGGACCTCGCTTCAGAGACATATGTAGTTTCTAATTTGCTTATAGGACAGATTCTGGAAATCTCAGTCCACTGTGTCCTATCACTTAGGTATGATTCTAGGAGTTTATGAATGTTTCCTCGAATGCCGTACCCGTGTAACTTTTGCAGCAAGATCTGATGATCTACGAAGTCAAAAGCTTTTGACATATCCGTGAAGATGGAGCACACAGGATTTTTTTTATCCACAGAAGTCATTATACTTGATAGCAGGTCAAATAGTGCCATATTAATATTAGTATTTTTCCTAAATCCTTTTTGTTCATTGCAAAATAACTGAAACTTCTCGAAATACGTGTAAATGGAATTATATATTATTTTTTCAATAACTTTTGCAAAAACTGGTATTTTTGCAATAGGCCTGTAATTTTTAACATCAGTCTTGTCATTATTTTTGTAAATGGGTTTTATAACTACCTTCTTGAGACTAGTAGGGAATATACCATCGGAAATGCAAAGATTAATTATGTGCGATAACGGTGTCGCTATGACCTCCTTAACATCTTTTATTACTCTAGTTGAAATACCATCGTATCCTACTGTACTAGTATTTTTTAAGCTACTTATCACTTTTATAATGTCAGTATCTCAAAACTGGTAGCATAAATAGAGACTGCGAAGTTGAGTTTTCAATAACATTTCTACACGAATTTGTTAATGGGGTATTATTAAGGTTTGTCGGCGCCTCACATATGCGTGGACAACCGCGGGGAGGGCGCGGGGCGCGGCGTACCGAACCCGGCTACGCGAGCGCTGCTGCGCGCCCTTCCACTCACTGAGCTCACAGACGTTGGCCACTCCGGGCATTTCTTTGTACGGTCTTCATAAGTTGATTATTAATGTTAATTTTGGTATTACACCTATATATATACAGTCCACTACTTTTATTACAAAGTCCCACCGAGTCTATTCATTGGTCCTACGATTGCCGTAAATAATTACCGGTATTGCCGTAATTAACGCCGTCAACATCATCGGTCGTCGTGTTCACCTGTGCGGACTTTGACCGCGCACGAACGCCACGCGGTACGACCACGAAGATTGAAGCGAAGGAGTCGTTCCCGAAGCAGCCTGCATCGTCATCGTGGGAGCTCATGTCATACTTACGGGAGTATAATACTGTATTTGAGTGAGTCCGTTCCAATTAGTTATTTTTCTGCTTTCTTTTCATGCCGAAAAAATCGTCTTTCTATCTTCTCATTTTTTATATTCTTACAGTGTTTCAAAAATAGTGCTTTCCCATTATTATCCATATCACTGCTTGTAAAACACGCATATTTTGTAGCAAAACGCGTGCTAATTAGCTGATTTGCACGACGTTAACACGTGTTGACCGCTTGACCTTGACAGTGATTCTCGAATCCTTTCACTTATTATACGTACAGCTGTTTTGTCGTTTTTTATCTATTAAGCTCATTAGCGTTAGTGCGTACAGCTGTTATTTTTTACTCAACAATGTCAGATAACGTAAAAACATTGATGAAGAAACGTAGTTCAATTAAATCGAAGCTTACTATTTACAGCAACTATTTAAATTTAATAAAAAGCAGTTCCGCAGTTTCTGAGTTGCAACGTTTAGATTTAGAGGAGCGTTTTAATAAATTCGAAAACTTACACAGCGAATTTGACGCCTTTCAGACACAGATCGAAGTGCTTTCCGATGACGACGAGTCTGCGTTGGCTGAGCGTGAGGACTTTGACCGTCAGTTCTTCAACCTGGTGGCACTCACGCGCAGCCTGCTCGGTGTCTCGGCCAATGGTGCTGCGTCGGAGGCGGGCTTCAAAGATGCTGACTCAGGTGCACATATTTCATTTAGGAATTCTTTTGTTCGTTTGCCAAAGATAGATTTGCCTCATTTCGATGGGAACTACCAATGCTGGCTTGAGTTTAGGGATACCTTTGGGTCATTAATTCACGACAACACTAGCATAAGTGACGTCAACAAGTTCCACTACTTGCGAGCTTCACTCCAAGGAAACGCGGCTTTAATTATTAAAAATATAGATTTTAAAGCCGACAATTATAAATTAGCGTGGGACCTGTTGTGCGAACGGTACAATAACGACCGTCTATTAGTGAACAACCACTACCAAGCATTGTTTGATGCCGAACCAATAACAAACGAGACAAGCGTTTCCATCAGAAATCTTGTCAATATTATCAACAAAAATATTAGGGCACTTACAACATTAAAAAGGCCCACTCAATATTGGGATGACATTATTATTTATTTCATGGTTAAGAAATTAGACTCAACAACACTGCGTGTATGGGAAGAGCATAGAAACACTTTTAAAGAAGATCCGACTTTAACACAATTTTGTTCATTTTTAAGCAGGAAAGCGGACTGGTTGGAGTCAGTGGAGTCCAATCATGGCACTCCTGATAGGAATACTGTTGTCGCTTTGAACAATAGCCTTAATTCCGATAAAGCTGATTCTAAGCCTAACCAAACAAATAAAACACTTGATAATTCTAAAATTAAAAATAAAAACAGTAAATGTCCACTTTGTTCCCAAGCACATACATTATTTAAATGTGAATCTTTTAGAAACTTGTCTATAGAAAATCGTTTACAAAAAGCAACACAATTTAAAGTGTGTATTAATTGCTTACGCTTTGGACATAATGTAAACAAATGTAGATTTTCACATTGCAAATATTGTACAAAAAAACACAACACGCTTTTACATTTTGAATCAAACGAGCCCAAACTTGCTTCCAATCCATTGCCTTCTGCCATGCCTTCTGCTTCACCTTCTTCAAATGTGTCGCTTTCAGCCAATTCCATGCAGCTTGCTACTTCTGCGCATGTATTACTGTCCACAGCGATGGTGAACGTGACTGGCGTGACGGGTAAGAAGTACACTGCGCGCCTACTACTGGACAACGGCAGTACGGCGAACTTTATTACGCAGAGCTTGTCGGAGAAGCTGGGTTTGTTACGACGCGGTACGAGCACCAAGGTAACGGGTATTAACAATCACATATCCACCAGTACACAGTCTTGTCACCTCTCAATAGAGTCTTTATGCTGTGCCTTTACTGTCGATATCGAGTGTCATATTTTGCCTGAAATCACAAAGGTTCTACCGTCATCATTCGTACCTATTAAACACGTCCCTATTCCTCCAGGTCTTCAGCTAGCAGACCCGAACTTCAATGTTCCGTCGGTCGTAGACATCCTGGTAGGGGCTGAAGTTTTCTGGAATGTCTTAGGTAGCAAAACGATAGACTTAGGGAAAAACCTACCTAAATTATGCGAGACCAAGTTAGGATGGTTAGTTTCAGGTAGTATTTCGCGCCAATCATGTTTTTCCGCTATTAATTTTTGCCATCATTCCAATGTCACTCCCGACCTCACTTACTTTTGGGAGCTTGACAACGTCGCTTCAAAACATTCACTCTCACTTGAAGAGAGAATGTGTGAGCAATCTTTTGCTCAAACCACTGTTCGTAATGACAGTGGGGGATTCGTCGTCACTATGCCTTTAAAAGGGGATCCTAGTACATTAGGTCATTCTTTTACTAATGCTAGAAATCGTTTTCTTTCCCTCGAACGGCGATTTAAACGCGATCCATTATTTCATAGTAAATACAACGAGTTCATGAGAGAATATGAGCGCCTGGGTCATATGACGTTAGACTCAGACTGTACTCCTCCACCAGAAAACTCCATGACTAAATATTACATTCCACATCATGGAGTTATTCGCAGTTCTAGCACCACTACACAACTACGCGTAGTATTCGACGCATCAGCTTCGACCAGTTCGGGCGTGTCGCTTAACGACATTCAGATGGTGGGTCCCGTAGTTCAAGACGATCTGTTTTCTATTTTAACACGTTTTCGTCAGCATAGGTACGTGGTCTCAGGTGACGTAGAGAAAATGTACAGGGCCATTGAGTTAAATCCAGTCCAAAGACCTCTTCAAAAAATAATTTTCAGGTATGAACCTTCAGAACCTCTTAGGACATACACTTTGAACACGGTTACCTATGGTACCGCTTCTGCACCCTATTTAGCCACTAAGTGTCTTGTCAGTCTGGTTGATAACATTGAGGATAGTCGTGTCCAATGTGCCATACGACGTGACTTCTACGTTGATGACTTTCTTAGTGGAGGGGATACCATAGCTAATACTGTTGACATTACAAAAAAAGTACATACGGTTCTAGCATCTGCAAAATTCAATTTACGTAAATGGCGGTCAAATAATCCTCAAATTCTCAAACAAATCACACATAGCAACGAGTTACATAATACTTTACATTTTTCTGAGCAAGGTCCAAACTCATCTCAATCTAAAACTTTAGGTCTTAATTGGGTTTGCGACTCAGATTCACTTACTTATAATATAAATATCACCTCCACTACTAAAGTCACCAAACGTCATGTCCTTTCTGTCATCAGTATGATCTTTGACCCACTAGGCCTCGTAGGTCCGTGCGTCGTCGAAGCAAAGATGATCATGCAGCGTCTATGGCTAGATAAATATGACTGGGATGACGAAGTATCGCGTGAAATCAAAAACCTTTGGTCTACATTTGAAGGCACAATAACAGCATTAAACAAATTAAAAATACCTCGTTGGGTTTTGCGTGAAGACTCTATTACGCATGAAGTACACGTCTTTACCGACGCGTCCGAGAGGGCGTATGGCGCTTGTGTGTACATTCGGTCTTGTAATGGCAGCGGATCCATAGGCGTACAACTTCTAGTCTCTAGAAATCGTGTAGCGCCCATCAAACCAACAACGATACCGAGGCTTGAACTTTGTGGAGCTTTGTTAGGTGCAAGGCTGTGTACTAAGGTTCAGGAATCACTTACAATGCCCATTCATAAATGTAGATTCTGGTGTGATTCAACCATAGTCCTGGGTTGGCTCTCTACTCCTTCAAATCAATTAAAGCCTTTTGTCAGACACAGAGTCAATGAAATACAGGAAAGTACATGTGGTCATACCTGGAGCTACGTACCGTCGAAGGACAACCCGGCGGATCTTGTTTCCCGCGGTCAAAGGGCTGACGTTCTCATAAACGAACCTCTGTGGTGGTCTGGACCCTCATTTTTACAGCATAGTGAAAATGAGTGGCCCAGCATGCCAAACACCGGGAAAGATAGTCTGCCGGAAGTAGTGACTCATTTCATTAGTGGTGATAGCAACAATCATTCATTCAGTAGTAATCATTCTGATCTTACCTTTCATTCATCAATCATTCATGATTTATTAGTAAAGTATTCTAGCCTAACAAAAATACAAAATATATTTACATATGTACAACGTTTTATTTACAATGTAAAAAATAGAAATAAATTGCAAGGTAATTTTTCAACAACAGAGCTTGAAAATTCATTAAATTTAATTATACACCATTCACAGCTTGAAATGTTTCCTGAAGAGTATAATTTGTTAAAGTCTGGAAAAAAATTACCACGCAAAAGTAGATTGCTTCCTCTGACACCGTTCATTGACAATCATAACATCATCCGCGTGGGCGGGAGGCTCGATAACTCCCCCTACGATGTTAAGGTGAAACATCCTATTGTTTTGTGCAGTAAGCACGTACTTACAAAACTTATATTTCAAATGCAACATTTAAAGCTTGTGCACGCTGGTCCACAGTTGTTACTATCTCATATACGACAAACTTATTGGCCTCTAGGTGGCAGAAACGTGTCTAGGTTTGTCGTGAATAAATGTCTTAAATGTTTCAGACACAAGGCTCAGAACGTACAGCCTATAATGGGTCAACTACCGAGTTCAAGAACAAATCTTGAGTTTCCTTTTTTGAATTGTTACGTTGACTATGCTGGGCCAGTATTGGTGGCCAATCGTAAAGGCCGAGGATGCAAACTTACAAAATCCTATATGTGCATCTTTGTTTGCTCGGCAGTAAAAGCCATACATTTGGAGCTCGTCACCGACCTCACTACTGAGGCCTACATGGCCGCTTTAAATCGTTTCGTGGCGCGTCGTGGCAAGCCTCGAAGCATCACGTCCGATAACGGGACTAACTTGGTAGGCGCATCAAATGAGATGTGTAGGTTCTTGCAATCATCAAATGTTGCATCTGAAATGGCGCAGGAAGGCATTGAATTCATTTTCACGCCTGCTTATAGCCCTCATTTTAATTCATTGGCTGAAGCTGCTGTAAAATCATGCAAGCATCATTTAAAACGGTTACTGCATCTTACTCACTTCACTTTCGAGGAGATGGCTACCTGTCTCACTCACATAGAGGCGGTGTTGAACTCACGCCCTCTTACTCCTCTTTCTTCTGACCCTAACGATTTATCGGCGCTTACTCCCTTTCACTTCCTAATTGGACGGCCATTCTTATCAGTACCATATCCTCAGTTGACTGAAGCCAACATCACGCGGCTGGATCGTTGGAAGCGGATTCAGCTCATCAGGCAACATTTCTGGGGACGATTTCATAATGAATATACCTCTCTGCTGCAGGCGAAATCGAAGTGGTTTGATTCCAGAGGTGAAGTGAAGCCGGGGTCATTAGTCCTGATCAAGGACAAGACGACGCCACCTCTGCTCTGGTCCCTGGGTCGGGTCACGAAGACCTATCCCGGCGTAGACGGGGTCACGAGAGTGGCTGAGATGAAGACGAAGCGGGGCACCATTCGCCGTGCTTTCAACTGCATCTGCCCCCTACCAGTCGAAGATTGAAGACTTCTCTTCAACCCGGGGAATATGTCGGCGCCTCACATATGCGTGGACAACCGCGGGGAGGGCGCGGGGCGCGGCGTACCGAACCCGGCTACGCGAGCGCTGCTGCGCGCCCTTCCACTCACTGAGCTCACAGACGTTGGCCACTCCGGGCATTTCTTTGTACGGTCTTCATAAGTTGATTATTAATGTTAATTTTGGTATTACACCTATATATATACAGTCCACTACTTTTATTACAAAGTCCCACCGAGTCTATTCAGGTTTGTTTTTGAATTATTTTCTATAATCTCTATAAAATATTTATTGAATTCATTCGCAATGTCAAGGGGATGTGTAATAGTTGATTTATCATTTTGTATGGTCAATATTGGTTCTTGCGGCAGACATACTTTGGATTTTTTAATAACTTGCCAAGCAGCTTTTGATTTATTTTGAGACGTCTTTATGAAGTAGTTGTTTTGGGCCTTCTGTGTTAGATTTACTATTCTTCTATAAAGCTTGGAATACTTTTTAAAAGCAAGTCTATTTTTTGTGTTCGGATTATGCCTATATGTCCAAAGTAGCTGCCTCTGTTTTCTGCTACATATTTTTATCCCATTCGAAATCCATTTGGTTTTTTTACAAGTATAAATGGTTACTATTTTTTCTGGGAAACACAATTTGTATAGCAATATAAAGTCATCTATAAAATTTTCGTAGGATTCATTTGCGTCTTTAGCTTCGTATACTCGTCGAAAAGTTAGGTTTTTTAGATGATTTTTAAATTTCATTAAGTTATCTGCTGATATTTCCTGTTTAGTTGTTTTCCAATATTTAATCATACAGGTTTTTTTAATAGGAACTTGCAGTAGTTGTGATGTGTGGTCAGATAGAAGTAAATCTATTATTTCAGCTTTACAACCTTTACGGTAAGAATGTGCAAAATTATCTAAGCAAGAGTTACTAGCCAATCTGGTTGGTTTATCAAGTTCTAATTTGAGATTATATTGCAAGAGAAAGTTTTCAAATTCTATTGTGATTTTATTTCTCTTTAACACGTCAATATTAAAGTCTCCGGTTAATATATTTTTTTTATTTGTAGATACGCAAAGTCTTCTCAATATATTGTCCAGTTTTTCATAAAATACATTATAATTATATTTTGGAATCCTGTAAATGCATATTACAACAATATTATAAGATGTCAGTTCAATACCGCAACATTCGAAAACACCTGAGATCGACTGTTTTGCAATATCAGTCAATTCTCTGAATTGACTGATATTCACGCCCTGCTCTTACAAAAATGCAAGTTCCTCCACGTTTGACACTTCTGGTAAAAAAGGCAGCTGGGCAGAAATTAGGTATATGCAATATACATTCATAGCCTGCCTCTATAAAATGCTCTGTTATACAGATAATATCTACCTTTGTTCCCTCACTAGAAAGCTCGTCTAATTTAACTACTAACAGATCTGATTTATTCATAAGCCCTGCTATGTTCTGATGGAGGATGGTAAGGTGATAGTTATAGAAAAAACTGATTCTCTATTGTTTTTGTTAATATTAGCGGTTCAGTTTTATCTTCTTGAGAGCAACCAACTTGTGAGTGTATATGGTCTTTGGTATTTACAAAATCTAGGTCTAAGATTAAATCATGCAAGTCTGACAAAACTTTCATAAAGCCTTTGTTATTCAGGTGTGCATGCCATTGGTTATACGTATCCCACGTGTATGGAAGATTAAGATTTGAATCTAGTATAAATGCATAATTGTAAGTCTCAACATCCATGTAAATTAGATTATTGAAAGCATCAACTCTGCTGTTAAACATTATATTTGTATTGTCCATAAATTTAAAAGTTGGCAGACATATTATGAGGTTAGTATGATTAAGTGGTAATAATTTATCTCTAATATAAGTAACAAACTCAATATAATTATGCGTTTTTGTAAAGTCGTCTTCACCAATAAATATAATACAATAATCTAATCGAGAGAAGTTACGTACTTTTAGATCAATGTCCTTTAACAAATATTTCATTCCGCATCTGGGAGTACGGTAGTGACACATATTAAAGTTCCCTAAATGAGTTCTTTCACACAATGTTTGTATTCTGTTGGATGTTTCACTACTCAAAATACAAATGTTATTCTTCACAGGTGGAGGTGATGGAACATGAGATTTCGCGCTAATAATATTATTCAATGAGGCGACACCTTGAGTACATCCAGCGTCAATGTTAACTTCATGTCCGCTTGGCGCTCTTGTCAAACTTTCCGATGTCTGCGTCTGTTTTGTTTTTGTCTATGGAGTATGAATGTCCTTCTTTGGTGTTTGAACTCTGGACTTAAGTGGACTACTGACAATTACTTTGTATGTTTTATTTTTTTCCAATAGGTCGTCATTACTTTGCTTCAACTTACTATTTTCTAGCGATAATATTTCAATTTCCCTATGCGCACTTAGCAATTGATTTTTTAGTTCTTCTATCTCTTTCTTATAAATAGTAATTCGGTTATCATCCTCGTCCTCAGATATATCTGGCATAGAATTTGAGGTACAATCCATCGTTTGCGAAATTATGTCGCTGTCATCCTTATCCGGTTCCGATTGGGTGCGTTTTCTTCGATGAGTTATATTTCCAAAGAAATTCATTCTTTTAAGTCAATTTATTTTTCTTAAATTGTACCTAATTTAAATTTTAAGTAATTCCAAAAAAACACATAAGTGAATATTTTTATTTTCTACCAAAAGACTTAATTTTCCTATTCTGGTATCACAAGTTTTTTTGTAGCAACACTTTTCTATTTTTTTATAATAGCAACACTGGTCAGTGTGTCAATTTCATTTCCGCTCCTTGACACTAGATGGCGCTGTTTGCCATGAAGTATTTATTATAAGTAGTAGCAACCCTAATGTTAATGTAAATTTTTAAAACGTCAATGTCAATATTTGTTTCGCTACTCACTACTAGGGGCGCCACTTATGGTACAAAGTTCACTTTTTAAAACAAAACATTGTACTTAACCGTTTTATTATTTTATATACATTTGCTAGTAATTAACTCGCCACTTATTATGTTTTTAAATGTTCTAATGTTGAGAGTACCTTTGTATAGGTCCAGTATACTTGTTTTTGTCCGTGATTAGCACTTTTTGAAGCACAATAACGTTCAAAAGTCCAAATATTAAACACAATGTTTTTATTGCATGTCTTGGTTTATAGAAGTCACCAACAATTTCACTTATGTAGTTCGATACGTCTATTAAGATTCACTACAATACACATCACTTATACTATGGTTTACTATTTATTTTGAGTTTTAAAATACACGGCGATGTTTACTTAATGCTGTGTTGCCAGCTTTTTAAAAAAAAAAACAATACAAAATTTTCATTATTATTTTATTCTGTAGTTGGAACACCGCCTGTAGTTACATAATTACACCAATATGGAGCAAAATGGTAACTAAATGATATATCTGTTAATAACACTTTTTTAAAGATTTATCAAAGTCACTTCACCTTGCTTCACTCTATCCCATGTCGTGGTTCTGTGTCGCGCTAAATAGTGTCGCTTCAATTATTAACCTACCAGTGGCCGGTGTTAGTTTTATCGAGACACAGCCCCTAGCGTTCCTCAGAACGTAGCAATCAATTCAGTTTTGGGATACTCAGTGAACCCGGGGAGGGTTCACTCCCGGAAATATGCGCCCATAATCTCTACGCTGTTTCTGAGCTAGACCTTTTTATTTAAGAAACTGTATTCATCAGCAGCGTTTGGTTAATTGGTTTGGTACTACAAGTACAAGTCAGCATTACAATTATGTATAACTAAACTGTATAATTTTAATTATATTTTTTTTTATTAAACACAAACTAATAATATTTACATAATTTACGTACTAACTCTATAATAGAAATAAAAATATTTACAAGTATCAAAAAGGGTTACAGGGCGTCGAAAAATTTGTCCACATCGCTGTCAACAGGAAAAGTGCTCAAAACGCTGGCAGCATTGCTACGTTGGATGGCAATGCTGATTTTTTGGCCAAAAAATAGGCCCGCCCTCTGGTCACGTGAAGTGTCGACAAACCTTTTGGCGATTTCCTGAATTACTAGGTGGGCACTCGGACCCCATGGCCCTAGTGTTTCAACCCCAAACGGCTCAAACACATCATTACCAATTAAATTATTTTATTTGCGCCGTTTGAGGTTTTCAGCACTTGCAGCAGCCGCCCCAGCGCAGCACACTGTGCTACGAAGATGGGATGGCGCAAGGGTGTCAACGCAAGTTGCGTCCCACACCAAAGGCCTACCCAACTGTATAAGTTGTTTTAATCTAACTGTGAATCTCACGGTGTTGACATCACCACTGAACAATAAATATTGTTCTAATCGAAACGTAAACATTACGGTTTTACCTGCTATTTGTGGTGCTGTTGTAGATGTTCTTGATGGACGAAATTGAAGAATGGCTCAAAATCTGGCGAATACACGCAAATCAAAGTAAATCAACACATGTGACCTTTACTCTCCGAAGGGACACGTGTCCACCGGTTATACTAAACAATGAAGAAATTCCGCAAGATGACAATGCAAAATATTTGGGTATGCATTTGGATCGAAGACTGACATGGAAAAAACACATATGGACAAAGCGGAAGCAACTAGATCTAAAACTACGCAGTATGTACTGGTTAATAGGACGACACTCACAAATGAGCACACACAGCAAGCTGACAGTATATAAAGCCATCTTGAAACCAATCTGGGCCTATGGCATACAGCTTTGGGGTACTGCTAGCAACAGTAACATTGAGATACTGGAAAGATTTCAAACCAAAACACTGAGGACCATATTTAACATTCCTCAATACATCAGTAATAAGAACATATATCTTGACTTAAATGTAACAACTGTCAAACAGGAGATAGCAAAATTTAGCAACAAATACCAAAAAAGACTCGCAAACCACAAAAATGAGCTTGCCCTCAAACGCAGTGGAAATCAAGGCCTTCAACATACAAGACTGAAAGACATAGTGTCCCAAACCTAAAAGATAGATTCATCAGGATGGAATGAGACACCTACCCAAGAAGTGTATCAGACAAAGCAGTGGCTCATTGTTGTGTCCAACAGATTGCCGCGGAGCAGGAAAGAGGAAAAAAAAAATGTGGTGCGTCATATATATAAGTCAACATTCGTCAATATTCGGGTGTATTAATGTACAGTGTACATATTGTATGTGTGAGGTGAGTGTAAAGTGTAGCGTTAGGCTTTCCCCGTTTCCTTGTTATCAAACGCAGATGACGGATATTTGCCAAGGTACGTTTTAGGAGGTGGACACATAACACATGAGATTCAACAGTGGACGTCTTTCGGCTGATATGATGATGATGATAAAGAAGCTACTCTAATAAGTGATTATTAACAGCTCCTCTGCGCTACCGTGAAACTGCTACGACCTAAGAGTTAATTATAGTTAACATTTACCACGTTTTTATTTTAGAAAATTAGTCTACGACGAACTTACAGAGTACTGCACATATTACAAGTTTTGCCCTCACCACAGCTCGTCTTCTTCTGCGTCTCGACACTGACTTTAACTAGCCTTACTACTACTACTAATGTTTAAATTATAAAATACTAATCGGTTTACGACATTCCTCTGGGACGTGAGCATTTTGGAGTCCGCGTAACACTGGTCAGTTTCCCTCACTCTTTAGTTTATTTAATTCGACAGTTTCGTTGATTGGACAATTGTGTGAATTTGACAGTTGCGTCAACTCGATAGTTTCCATAATTAGCCAGTTTCATTGACTCGCTAGACTACGCTATTTTCATTAGTCTGGCTTAGGACGTCCTAGCACTTTAATAAGGTTTTTTACCGCTTACCCTGACTTAGTTTGACTAGCCTAACACGTCCGAACCCTTTTGCGATCTAAAATCAACTATCCTTTCTTCATCTCCAAAACCTAAAACTCCACGCTTGGTTCGTCTTCCCATACTTTCACAGGATTTTTTTATTGCCGCTTTTGTGCAAATGTCTCAATTGTTTACAAACAATCATAATTATATATAAAAAACAATATTTCAGCTAAACATATTGATAAAATTAATTTAAATTATATAAACCAAAAAGTAACAGTACAGTTTGACAATCTGACGTAAGTATCACAACATTATAAAATATGTAAAATTAATTGGGTATTTATTTCATGAAGATATTATAAAAGGAAATCGTTTAAGACCGATTCGTAGAATATTAGTGCAAAACAAATAAAAGGGTATAGTATAGGACAATAATGGATGAAAATAATAATATGTGTAAGTAGCTAATGTAAGTATAAAGTGTCTGTAGGACGTAGATATTATAATATCGTAAGCTCATAAATGGCTATTAAGCACACAAAATCATAATATTGCGACAAGATCCAAAGTCGTTGGAGACCAGATGTAGGGCCAATTAAAAATGTTCGACTTTCCAGTATTTTGACGAAGATTTAACTAAAACTGTGCAACAGTCATTTGTTTTTATAGCAGATTATCTTTAATCCATACTAAGCCGGCGAAGGCGCTGTTATCGACTAGGACTGTAGCTGTGCAACGGAACAACGGAACCGTCTCGTTAGGTTCCTCTTATTTTTAGTATTAGTTTGAAAGTAAGATCAAATTTTTGCTAAACGCTCAGGGTTCATACAATATTGCATATGGTTAAATTTAACTCCAAACACTCATTTTCTGAGTCGTAATAAAGCACATTTTTAAAGCCTGGGAAGAAGCACAAGATGGCATTGGGATCTTCTTTGACCTCTCAAAGGCATTTGACTGCGTATACCATGAGACACTGCTGCTGAAACTGGAGTACTATGAAGTTATAAATATAGTTCTTTACTTACTTAGATCATACCTAGAAGATAGGTTAAAATGGTAATGGTGGTACGGTGGTGGTGGTTGGTTGGTAAATGGCATAGACTCACTATGATCTTAAATGACAACGGGCGTTCCTCAAGGTTCGATATTTTGTCCATTTCCTTTTTTAGTTGACATTAAGAGCCCTCTGGTATTCCGGAAGCCTCTTGGGCATATTAGCAGCCGACGGCTTTGAGGAGGAGTTTTACATAGATTTCGTCAAAAAAAAAATCTACCTATTGGTCTTGCACCTACAGTAGAGTATTTCGAAAATTTCACGTCTAGTGTTATGACCCCTAGAGCCCAAATCTTCCACCGGTTAAAAAGTTAATATAGCTATATACAGGGAGTAAACAAACTCTTCACGAAGCCGTTATTTTAATTTTATTTTATTGTATTTGGGTGGCTCACAGCTAACAATACAAACAAATAGTGATACAAACAACGAAAACCCATTTCAAGCCTTCACAGTCAGTAATATACCATTGTTGCAAAAACTAATAACTAAGCTTAATATAACCAAGTATAACATAACTTAGCATAATCTAATAAGAAATAATGAAGAATATGATTAAATTGAATACTACCAATTTAACAAATAAATTTTAATTTTTCACAAACACTGCTTTTAGACAAGGCAGTACTAATTGTCGCTAAGCTGCTTGCAAACAAATCAATTGATGGGTGTTTGTTCATTACAATTTGGTTAAATGTTTTGATTGAACGAAGCAAAAAAGAATTGCTACGGTAAACTGTGCGAACGAAAGGAGCACGAAAAAGATTTCTCAAGCGAGAATGGCGTGGTGACACATTCAGAGACAGACTTAGAAAGAAGTTCTGGATACTCGATCGTTGATTGTACTATTTTCACTAGGAACAGTATGTCAGATATACTTCTCCGAGTTACAAGTGGAAGTAAGTGAAATCGTACGCATCGTTCCTTGTAACTCAGATAATAGTCAATGTCAAAAGTCCTTATCGAACCGACCTTTGCAAAAAAAAAAAAATTCAAGGTCAAAGGTCGCGTAAATGGGTTTTTTGCTTTTTTCAGCCAAACGGTAAGTTTTATTATAAAAATATGTGCAACAAACTTGTAGATCGTGCAATTATCGGGAAAAATGAAGTATAAAGTTGGGTTGTTTTGATTATTAGCATGTACCGGTTGTTAGGGCCAGTCGTTGGTCAATGTTGAATCGCCTTTAGAAGAGTAAG
This sequence comes from Xestia xanthographa, assembly GCA_905147715.2. Lineage (NCBI taxonomy): Eukaryota > Metazoa > Arthropoda > Insecta > Lepidoptera > Noctuidae > Xestia > Xestia xanthographa. The sequence continues at coordinate 3,498,177 of LR990660.1, read as the reverse complement.
TAACTTTAAGTATTCTACGATATCAGCGAGGACATACCTCTGATGTATGGGTCATAGAACAATCTACTTGTGGGCACTCAGCAGGAAGAAGATGAAGAAAATAAGTAGACAACACACTAGAAGTTCCATTAGATAATTGTATCAATTAGATTATTAGACGAATGATTTTCTCCAGTTAGATATTTACACCGCTTTCATCATATCCAATAGGGTAAATGCATGTTTTTTTTTATCACTCTAAACTAAGCGTATTAACGTCAGAAATAGCAAGTAAACTTATTTTTTTTAAATATCTATAAAAAATACTAAGTTAAAGTTGTTGCATTTGAAACTGCGTTGTAGTTATAGAGATCCAATACAGCGAATGATGTCATTCGCTGCATCGACGTACAAAATCCATACTAAATTTCGTTTATCTAGAAAGAGATAGAAACAGTTTGGCCGATTTATGTCTTGTTTTCGCTTTTTGTCATTATTTTATAGTACTTTAACATTACGTATCGAAATAAAAAAATAAAATTTGTGCGTATTCCCTATTGTTAGCCTTATAATATTTATTCGAGTTTTTCTCATATCGGTGTCGCTTTAATCGATTCGTTTTAGTATCGATATTCATCGGACGCACGTCAGTTGAATATTTTTATTCGTTATGGTTGTCACTTTGAAAATGACAACTATTATTTTTCATTTTGAGTAGCTCACTTGATATTCAGCTATAGAACCGTACGGATTAAATCCAAATATTTCTACGCATACGCAATCCCTGTTTTAATCAAGTAATCCTGGACCTGGACTGATCCTTCACTATTGTGCCATTTTTTTTTATACAATATTTTTATGGTTTCGTTTCCGAATGGTAACCAACGGGACCCTATTACTAAGCTTCCGCTCGTCCGTCCATCCATCCGCGTCCGTCCACTGTCTGTCAGCGGGCTGTATCTCATGATCGTCCTAAAACAACATCATCTGCCTAGCCTTTTCCCAAGTATGTTGGGGTCGGCTTCCAGTCTAACCGGATGCAGCAGAATACCAGTATTTTTCATGAAGCGATAATACGATGAGACTAGTCCCTTGACTAGACTAGACCCTTGGTAAAACTAGTTGTCAGACTTTTTGGGCCACTGACTACCCGTAACGACGTAAAAGATCTACAAATGACAGCTGGGTCCAACTGCTAAACGTGCTTTCCGAGGCACGGACGAAATTAAGTATGTAATGGGTGGTCACCCATCCAAGGACCAACCTAGGCAAGCACGGCTTAACCTAAAGATCGATCCGAGTGCCTGTTATTATTTATCCACGAATTCCTCGTCCTATAACAACAAATAATAAATTAAATTTATAGCTCACACACTGCGATAGTACGGAACCCTTTACACGCGAGTCCGACTCCCACTTGGCCAGTTTTTGACTTAAACAGGGCCACAGTAGATCGTGGAATAGGCTCACAGGGGTAACCACGTATAAAAAAAACCCGCCAGGTAACACCACTTCACCGGTGGCGTGGAAACGTTTGATTATTATGTAGAACACAACTTTTTCATCTTTTTGAACAGCTATATCTCAGAAATGGTGGTTCTTAGGAAAAAATATAAAATCAGTTATTATGGATAATTGCACGATCTACAATTTTGTCGACATATTTTTATGATAAAACTTACCGTTTGGCTGAAAAATGCAAAAAAAAACCATTTACGCGACCTTGACCTTAAACATTTTTTTTGCAAAGGTCGGATTGATGGGGACTTTTGACATTTGATTTGTAATGGTGTTCCCAAGATTCGTACTAATTTTTAGCTCTATGCGAATTATTGTAACCTTGCATGTCTAATTTGACTGGGCTATAAGAGATTTTAAATTTATCACCTAAGTATCGCGTGAATTTCCTTTGTATTCATTCCAATCTGCCTGAATCCACTGCATAATTCGGATTCCAACTTTTCTTTTAATTTTTTTTTAAAGCAAATTGTTCACTCTATAATTTTTAAACTTTTTTTTTCCATTCTAAACTCTTATGGGAGGATTTTAACAAGGGGTTGAAAAAAATATGGGTGGAACCTTCTTCGAAATCTGCCTCCTGCGGCTTGCCGAAGGGATTTTTAAATTCGTTTTAATTGCATTAGAGAAAAAGAAAGTAAACTTCAGCATTGCGTGTAGATAACCTTGTAATGATAGTCGTCAGAATATGGAGAAAAATAAATAAACTATTTTATTACACTTTTGTGGCGAAGTTCTGGGCTAACGAAATATAAATACTGTCGTGGTATAGCGACCGAAAAACGTTACAATGTTTACAAACTTGTTTATCCTAGTGTGTACAAATGTTAGCGACTTTGATCTCCATATCAATGCTACCATAGCCTATAAGTTTGGTAACACCGCCTGTAGTAAGTGACATGTTGCAGTAGATTCGGCCTTTGGTAAACGGGAAGCCTTTCGGCACAAGTGGGACTGACATATTCTTCAAAACGTACTCGCCCTGAAAAAAAAAAAACAAATACTTGTTACTATAGTACTCTAATTCCTCCCTTGTTGGTCCTTGAGTCTGCCTGAGCTGTCCCACTACTGGACAAAGGCCTCCCCCCATTCCTTCCCTCGGTCTGCCGCGACCCCGTGGCTTAGGGCTCTAGTTTTGTGATTTGCGAGTCCACAGCTTCGCCGGCATCCGGTAGACATGGCCTGCACAGTCTCATTTTAGTTTGGTGGCTTTTTGAGCTACGTCAGCAATCTAAGTTCTGCAGCGCAGTGTGGTGTTCCTTATTTGATCGGTAAGTTTAACGTTAAGTATGCTGCGCTCCGTTGCCCGTTGGCAAACCTTGAGCTTGGACTTAGTCCTGGACTGGATGTTAATCAAAGACCAAGTCTGTATACCATATTATTATGCCAGTATGGGGAGAATACACACATGTCCATCAGTTTGCGTTTTAAGGGGATGGGTTTACCACAATGCTCCCCAGAGCGAGTGTATTGATTTGCTACTGAGCCCTCTTCCTCTCTCCTAATGTTGCTGTGCCCGACAGGGTCCATACTGATCTTTTATTTTGTAACACTATCTTTGTAATACATATGAAACGCAATAAACAATTGAGTATTGAGTATTTGCCTTTGACATTTATCAGAAATGATCTTCAGAATGCCGTTGCTGCTGCCCCGTACTCTTCCTAATAGTGACCACTCATGCTTGCATCTTATTCCATAAAAGTCATTCGTACACGCTTCAGCAAACATTGCGGAAGCACTGCAGAACCGCAGCAACCATGACAACATTCTGAAGACATTATTGTATTGCACCCGCAGAGCGCGCTCCGCGATAATTAAATAAATAAAATAAATATTGCTGGACATTACACATAGCACCATCTAGTGCCACACTTAGCAACGAGGCTTGTGTCGTGGACACCAGATAGTTGATATACTTCATAGATACTTTTGTTTGTAAACACATACTTATTATATATATAAACATCCATGACTCGGAATCAAATGTCCATGCTCATCACACAAACATTTGCTCTGACCGGGATTCGAACCCGGGACCCTAAGAACGTAAAGCAGCCTCACTACCACTGCGCCAATCGGGTCGGCGATAGTGAAAGATTGACAATAGGCTTTGAATAATGCTAGCTTGACCTTAGCTAAGCAACGAGCAAACCTGCGAACCAACATATTACCCCGGACAGCTACGTTTTTAATCAGTCATCCGATTTAAACATTGAAGTAAAATATCTATTTTATAATAATTCACAGTCAGTAATGAATAAGTAATGTAATGAACAATACTTACCGGGGGATAAGGACACCGACGGTCACCGATAGCGTTTCGCAATGGTTGTCCAAAAAATGTGTCCGAGTTTATCATGTCGCAAAATCTGAAGTGCATCTCAACGAAACTCGGTTTGTATCTGTTTGTTAGAAACTGGTAGAAGTAGAAAGATGGCTGTAACATGAACAATAAGGTTGAGCATAGATGGTGTGCAACTTGAGTTGTTGAACTCGCCTCGTTCCTGGCCGGTTTTGTGATACATGTGCCTCAGTGTTCTCGTTTCGACTGCAGTTACTAGATTAAGGCACATCACAAAAAGGCTTGACATAGGTTTTTAGCGTATAAATTCAGTACTCTTCCAAAACCGAAATGGATTTTATTTAGGACTAGCTGTTGCCCGCGGCTTAGTCTGCGTAAATTTCAGTAACTGTCCCATGGGATCATACAAAAGGGATAAATACTATCTTACATGTTAATCCAGGTATCTATATGACAAATTTCGTAATCATCACAATTATAATCATCACAATCACCATCGCTATCAAAATCACCATCATTATCACAATCACTATCACTATCACAATCATGCTCATTATCTTGTGATAGTTATTGTGACAGTGATGGTGATTGTTCACCATCACTGTCACAATAACTATCACAATCACCATCACCACCACTATCACAATCACAATTACTATCACAATCACTAACACAATCACTAATACAATCACTAACACAATCACTATCACAACCACAATCACTCTCACTATCACAAAAACAATCACAATCACAATCACAAACACAATCACAAACAAAATCACAATTACAATCACTATCACAATCACTATCAATATAACAGTCACTATCACAATCACTATCACTATCACTATCACTATCACTATCACTATCACAATCACTATCACAATCACTATCACTATCACTATCACAATCAATATCAAAATCACTATCACAATCACAATTACTATCACTTTTTGCGACGGGAGACCGAAACGAGCGAACAATTCCCTAAGTTTACCTATTGTCGCCACGGCATTTGTGCCAGACATTTTCTGCACTTCAATCCACTTATTATGGGCATCAACCGTGACAAGATAATGTTTACCCTGAAATTCACCGAAATCAATATGTAACCTTTGCCAGGGGCGTGCTGGAAATTCCCACTGATGTAGTAAAGAACGTGGGGGAGCATCACGCTGCTGACAACAAGCACTACAATTTTTCGTGATGGTCTCAATTTCAACATCATTTCGTTAATAGTTATGTTATCAATATTTAATTTACTCAACCAAGATCTACCCATTAAAGGCGGTCCACCATTTTTAATAACAAACAATTTTAAGTCTCTCGCTGAGTATGCCCCGACCTCCACGTTAACCATAATATAACCGACCACTTCAATCTTAGCGCCGTTGTAAGAATGTAAACAGACATCCTTAGCAGTTAGCGGCAACGCCTTGAAGTGTTCGTCATATGAATGAGTGCTTATTGCAGAGACAACTTACTGCCAGTGTCCAGTTCGAACGTCATCGCCTTACCGTTAACTTTTACACTTACATTGTATGGCTGATCCTTATTGTTGCGTACATCCAAATTAAACAGACCTGACTCCAAGTCACTGTCACTATGATCCATAAAATGTTGCCCTCCCCTCGACGAACGCATTTCGTCCTGACGGGGATTACGTTTGCATACGTCACAAGAATAATTTTTATACCGACACATGATTGCACGATGGCCCTTCCCGCACCGCCAACACGATTGTTGAGATGCGCGTTGCGAATCGTCTGCAGGCGCAGCAGGAGCTCGCGGTCCCAGCGTGCCCTCGCTGCTGCTGCTGCCACTGTTGCCGTTTGCAGCGTGCGCCCTCCCACGTCCGGCTCGTCCCGTTGCAAGCCTATGCATCGGCTCAGGTGCTCCGGTACTAGTCGACGTTGCAGGAGCAGCTACGCTACGTGTGCCACTCGCTTGAGCATGCCGGTCAGCCGCTTCCAATGCCAAGGCCAGCTCCACCGCTTTCTTGTACGTCAGTGTCGGTTCGGCAAAAAGTCGCGATCTCATGTCATCGCTAACAAGACCAGACACGAACTGGTCTCTAAGGTTTTCTTCAAGACCCGTTTTGAAGTTGCACGTGCTGGCCAAATGTTTGAGGACTTGCAAATAATCGTTCAGACTTTTACTATTATTTTGACGTCTCAATCTGAAAACATGTCGCTCCGCTATTTCCGAGCGCTTTGGTTCGAGATGGTCGCCGACTATTTTCACTAACTCTTGAAAACTTTTGTTTTCCGGATTATCCGGAGGACAAAGATCGCACACTAGATCATACGTAGCTTGACCCACTAGAATCACTAATGTAGCTACATGTAATCCTGCCTTAATTTCATTGAGCGCCATGAACCACACGTCGGATGTATGTTAACCATTTTCTATTCGATAAATCGAATTGCTCGATTTTTTCCGATCGGCATTCTGTGTTTAATTCTCGTCGCCAGTTGTGTTTGCACGTAATTCGGAAATATATTATTTTATGAAACAGAATAAAACTAAGTCTGCGAACCAACTGTCAGTCATTTATTTTTCTTAAGGAAACTAACACAGAGTATTTAACATGAAGGTTATATACACCACAAATCACTATCACAATCACTATCACTATCACAATCACAATCACTATCACAATCACTATCACAATCACTATCACAATCACTATCACAATCACTATCACAATCACTATCACAATCACTATCACAATCACTATCACAATCACTATCACAATCACTATCACAATCACTATCACAATCACTATCACAATCACTATCACAATCACTATCACAATCACTATCAGAAGTTCACAATCACTATCGTAATCACAATCATCATACCTCTGAAACCTACGCATGCTAAATTTAGAATCTCTAGACTTAGTGGTTTGGGCTATAAGTTGATTTTCATTGTCGGGGTGACAATTTCTTTCTCCAATTTCTCCATATTATGGGTTGAATTATGAAAAAACCTTAAACACAAATTTTATCGATAGGAGTACTCCTGTTATGTTTCGAATAAAATAGTCTAACTAATCTTATTTCCCCATACCCCCGTTTCAACCCCTTACGGGTTTGATTATGAATATTCTCTACTTAGCGCACCCCTAAACCTCATAAGGAAATTTATGATACTTTTGTGCCAAATTTATAATCTCTAGACTGCTATCCTATCTAAGTGCTATCTGTAGTTGTGATTGTTAGTTGTAATTGATTCCCATGTTAATGTATTGTGGAAGCTGCAGAAGATTGTAAAAATATACTTGCATTGTATAGATTCCAGTTCTTAGTATTATATAATTGCATAGCACATGTGTGAGTACTTTGTACTGTTCAGCCACCATTTACATTTATTTATCTTTCATTGACTTGAATATGCCTTGGTGACTGAGAGAATGTCATGCTCACTTAAATGTCTCGCTGATGGTGGCGGGTGTGTCGGGTCATTTAGTTCCCTTCAATATGGTTGAGTTGAATGGCGCCGGTACATGCGTCATGTCTGTGAACGGGCGCTGTCAGTTGGGACTGGTCATCTCTTAGCTGCCAAGGTTCATTTTAATTACTTTATTCATACATTTTTAATCTAATCTTTCACTCTGGATGCTCTTAGTGTGCACGTCTTTCTACATCGTTCTCACATTTATGTATAATCTCAAAATTAATGATGTAACCAAGATTTTGTAACAATATTTTGATTTTAAAAGAGTGTCCATGGAGTTTCTTGCCCATTCTTCTCCATAGAGATCTACGCTAGGGAATGGGCAACTACAGTACTTTCTCAAGTTATTATGCCTTGTGACTGGGACTGTAGCTTTGATTTTCTTTTTTGTATTTTTGACTTTCAAAAGTGCCGTAATGGTCTAATTGAAATAAATGCTTTGAGTTTGAGTTTGAGTTTGATAGGCACATGCAGCCAGCCCCCAAGCACCTACCGCCGCAACCGCTATAACCCTGTATTTTAAATATTATGTAATATCTTCGAAAATATTCATTTAACTTAAAGCATGCTGTAAAGGGCCATAATGACGTATATTAAATGCACAATGTATTTAAGATACTTAATTGGATAAGGATTAATGCTGTATGTCTTAAAATCGCTTCGTAAATAAGCTCGTAAAAAGGAAAGGATAAAAAATGGTTATTTTGGGTTATCTCTAAGAGATAGATATATATCAGGCAGACTTTTCTGTAGACCTTTTTAAGGTGTACAATACTGTGGTACATTATTTTGATCTATCTCGTAGGGTTCAGCCAGCGTTTGCAATGTAAGCGCAAAAAATATCTTTATCTACGGCATCACATTAGAAACCTCTAAAATTATCAGTGTTTCTCTACTGTATTATGTATGATATATACATATAAACTTTCCTCTTGAAACACTCTATCTATTAAAAATACCCGCATCAAAATCAGTTGCAGAGTTTTAAAGATCTAAGCATACATAGGGACAAACATACATACAGACAGCGGGAAGCGAGTTTGTTTTATATAGTGATCTTGACAAAAAGAAGCACAACTTTTATGTTAACCCGTATATCCCCACCCATTTCCGAAGGGGAACGGTGCATTGTTATTTTAATTGTGTCTGTAATTGCGGGTATTTAAGCTTTTAATTTAAAATGAGAAAACAAAATTAATGTTTTTTTCTGAATCAATATTGTGGTACTTTTACTTCATAAGATTCAACATACCTTAAAATTATTGTCTATTGTGAATAGGGAATGTGCGTAAATATCCACATAGTACCTAGGATCCTTTCGGCGCAGACGTTTACTTTTCAGAGTAAAGTTTGCGAAGTATCTCGTGTCAATCCAGTTTACCACTGGACGCTCAGTACTCAAGTAAGTTATCTACGAAATAAATTATTAAAACAATTAGTAAAAAGCATAAAATAAGGTTTTTTTATGCACCGACTAAAGCATGCCCAATATTCAACAAGTATTTTTTTTTTCTAGGGTCATCAATCTAGTTTTTGACTGGATCTTTTCGTGGCAAAAAAGTCAATGAAACCAACAAAAGTCACCGACTTTGAAAAGTAAAATCATTTTCCGCTTTTAGTGTTTTTGTTTTGGAAGCCGGTTTTGTTTTTGCAAAAAAACGTTTTTGGTTGTGGTATCTCACACAAATCCTTGACAAATATAATTTTTATTTTCCACTTTTTAGTGTTTTTTTTTTGGAAGTCGGTTATTATTTAGGCAAAAAAGATTTTTATTAAAACAAACTATAAATAGATACTCACTTTCTCAGAATTACACTGATTAATTTGGTAATAATGCTTTTTTTCTGTGAGGGTAGCTTAAGTGAACACAAGTTTTAATAGCTCTCACATAAAATAATTATATAAAATAGTTAATTATAATTTTATAAGGTGCATATGCACTAAAAGTTTAGTTTATCCTCAGATGCACTCACAGCACTTATAAACTCTCCATCTCCTTTAACCTAACCTACACCAACATAAATCTCCACAAAATGGACCTATATGCCAAGCTGTCAAACTGCATGGAGGAGCTGTCAGCTACTTTCACCAAACGGATGGACACCTACGAGGAGGACTTGAAGAATGTCAGCAGCAATGAGGCCCCACACAAGACAATAGCCAGCCTCTCTCGGGATTTCTTGGAGTTCAAATGCTTCATTTGGAAGACTATGAGTGCGTTGAAGGCTCAGATGGAGTTGCTGACTGTGGGCTTAGACCGGCATGAAATGGCGTCTCGCAGGCAAGTTCTACTCCTGCATGGTCTTCCTGAGCAGAAGGATGAAGACTGCACTTCCCAGGCCGTCCTAACTTTGACAGATAAGATGAAGATTATTAATGTCTCTTCAACGGACATCACATCCTGCCATCGCTTGGGAGTTAATTCAGGCAAGCCTCGTCCTCTTCTTATTCGGTTCAATTGCTACAATCTGCGCAGCGAGATATGGCGCAACAAAACAATGCTGAAGGGTTCTGGTCTGGTTCTCTCGGAGTTCCTAACTAAGCCTAGGCACGACGTGTTTCTAGCCGCTCGCAAACACTTTAGTGTGAAGCAGTGTTGGACTTCCGAGGGCAAAATTATCATCTTACTCCCAGACAATTCGCGTCGAAAGATTGAGTCGGCTACTGAACTTCAAGAACTTGTTGCGCAGTTTCCAGTATCTACATCTGCTGGTTCGGCTGCGACGGTTGCATCTTCACCTATTAGCAGCAACCCTGTTTTGGACAAGAGATCGCGGAGGCAGGCCAAATGAGCGCGCACATCACGTTCCAGCATCCTTTTTTTTTTTTATTATTTCTCTATAGTGTCGGTCACTGAAAATATTTATATAAATTGTTTTGACATTTTGACAGCGATGATTGTAGCTTGCTCGTTCGGAAACTTTCCCAACTATTGTTTCTTTTTTTTTTATGACTTGGATACTAGCAATTTAATCTTTGTTTCAACGGCAAGGTGCATCGAGGATTTTCGATATAGAATAACTAATTAGTTTAGTATTTTGTTTTAGTAATAGTTTTGAATAATTTAGTATAGTATTTATTTATTTTAATATATAATTTTATCTGTTATGTTAGACAATATTGATGACAGTTTTGTCTCCTGTTCTTCTTCTTGTTCATCTGACAAGAGCTATGCCAGTGCGTTCAGTGATGATGATTCTATACACTTACGCGACCAGCTTTCTTCTACCTTTTCTTGCTACAACAAGTTCTTCAATGCCGTCCATATTAATGCTCAAAGCATTCCAGCCCATCATACCGATTTGTTATCCTCATTTGACTCAGATCTTGTTCATGCTGTGCTTGTCTCTGAAACTTTCCTGAAACCTGCTCTTCCTTCAACACAATATTCGTTGCCCGGCTACAGGCTTGTGCGTAATGACAGAACGGGCAAGGGTGGTGGGGGGGTTGCCATATATCTTCGTGATGATATTATTTACAAAATTATCGATCAGTCTCCGAGTAATTATTCAAAATCTGCTGAACACCTTTTTATTGAGGTAACTTTTAATCATGCAAAATTACTTTTAGGTGTCTTCTATAGTCCTTCCTGTCATATAAAAATATATAATAATAAAATATATAATAGGAAAATATCACACATTATCCCCATACATAAATCTGGTAGTATGAATGATGTAACTAACTATAGACCAATCTCCATTATATCACAATTTGCAAAGATCTTTGAGGGTCTTTTATACAATGTTGTTTATTCCCACCTCCGTCATATAATTAGTTCGAAGCAACATGGTTTTGTGTCTAACCGTTCTACTATGTCTAACTTACTTATTTACACTACTTTCATTAGTAACACCTTTGAAGCTAGGGGTCAGGTTGATGCTGTTTACACAGATTTTGCTAAAGCTTTCGATCGCGTTGATCACTCAATTCTTTCTATGAAATTGAATTGCGCTGGTATACATGGCTCTCTGTTGCGGTGGTTCGAGAGTTATTTAATTAATCGTTCTCAAATAGTTGCCTTGGCGGGTTATGAATCTGTACCTTTTTCTCCTGGGTCTGGTGTTCCACAGGGCTCTAAGTTGGGCCCTTTGCTTTTTTTGGTATTTCTGAATGATCTTTTGGACTTAATAAATTGTAATTGTTTAGCCTACGCTGATGATTTAAAAATATTTTGTAGGATATCGGACCTGAGTGATTGTGCGAGGCTTCAGAAAGATCTTGATGTCCTTCAACAATGGTGTTTGAACAACAGAATGACTCTCAATGTTAAAAAATGCCAGACTATTACATTCACTAATAAAGTGAATTGTATTAAATTTGATTATCATATTGACGGATCAGTACTGACCAGAGTTTCGGTCGTACGTGACCTGGGGGTACTCTTCGATACATCCTTATCTTTCCGTGATCATATTGAAAATATAGTTACTAAGGCTAAAAGAATGCTTGGCTTTATTATTCGTATGTCAAAACCTTTTCGTAATAATAGTAGCATTATTTTACTTTATAACGCACTAGTAAGGAGCTCCTTGGAATATTGTTCCACTATTTGGTCCCCCTATTATTCAAGTTATACTAATAATGTGGAATCTGTTCAGGCCCGTTTTGTTAGGTATTTATGTGTGAAGAATGGGATTCGAAAAGCTATACCTGATTACGATGACAGGTTAAGGCACTTTAAAATGATTAGCTTAAAAGAAAGACGTAACCATTCTGACTTACTAGTACTTCATAAAATTATTAACGGTTCCATAGATGCACATTTGGTACACTATTTTAACTTTCGATCTAGCCAACGTAGCAAGCGTCATCATCGTATTTTTGAATTGACTACATCCACATTAAACACCACATTTAATAGCCCCCTAACACGTATGGCAAGGCAATATAATGAAAGGTCCAAACAGACAGATTACCCTGTTGATATTTTCTCCATGAGTTTCGCTTCATACAGACGTGCCGTATTTAAACAATGCGATGAATGCATGTCTAAGTAGCTCAAATTGGTTTGTTTTGTAGTGTTCTAGATACATTTAGTGTCTTACTAGACACACTTTTTATTATTGTTCTCCTTTGTCTCTGATATTCATATTTAAATGTTATGCATTCCTGTTATTTGCATGGTTACTGAAATGTTAATATTAGATGTTGTTTGATTTGAATTGTAAGTGATTGTGCTGTTGGTGTGCTTATTATAAATAAATAAATAAATAAATAAATATTGATTTCTTTGCTTCTTTTGAAACAAATCTTGAAAATCTTTCTTCCTTATATGACCACACTATAATACTCGGAGACTTCAACACTTGTCTGATCAAAGATGATGGGCGCAGCCGTAAACTCAGGACCCTTGTCTCTTCTGTCAACATGCACATCCTTCAGCTCAACGCTACTCATCATGCGCCTCACTGCAATCCCTCTCTTCTAGACCTTATTCTAGTTTCCGACCCAAACAAAGTAGCCACGTACGGGCAACTCTCTGCCTCATTTTCTTACCACGATCTTTTATTCATATCGTATAAAATTCGCCCTCCAAAACGCAAATCAAAATTTCTCTTGCTACGCAGTTTCAAGAACATTGATCTGAAGCGTTTGGGAGAGGAAGCGGGCAATATTGACTGGTCTCCTGTTTATGACAGCAATGACTTGGACACTAAGGTGGCCGAGTTTACCAAGATACTGTTGAAACTTTTTGATGTGCATGCTCCGCTGAAAAAGGTCAGAGTGAAGCATCTTCCAGCTCCTTGGTTGTCGGATGCAATTAAAAAGGAGATGTCTATAAGGGATAAGGCGAAAAGGCGTTACAAAAGGGACCCTACTGATGAGAACTGGTCTCTCTATAAGAAACTGCGTAATCGCTGCGGTCGTATGTGTAGGGATGCTAAAAGGCGTCACATACACGATACAATTCAACACTCCAACACAGCACAAATTTGGCAATTTCTCAAATCTCTTGGAATCGGCACAGCTACGAATGACAGCATGCCTGATATTGACCTAAATACGATTAATTTACACTTCTCCAAATCACCAGTCACTCTAGATGATGACGTTAAATCTTCCACTCTTAACAATCTCTCTAATCTTCCTCTGCCAACATGTACTTCTTTCTCTTTTCACCCAGTTACAGAAGGGGATATTAAGCGGGCCATTACATCTATTTCTACCAAAGCAGTAGGTGATGATGGTCTGCAACTTCAAATGTTCCTTCCTATCCTTGATGACCTTATTCCTGTTATTTTACACATTGTAAATTATTCTCTCTTCTCTGGCTCCTTTCCTTCTGCTTGGAAGAAGGCCTACGTTTTGCCTCTTCCCAAAGTTGCAAATCCCTCTTCAGTATCCCAGTTTCGCCCAATCTCAATACTTCCAATCCTGTCCAAGGTCCTTGAGAGTGTTGTTAATAATCAACTATCGCATTACCTTTCTACTAATAGCCTGCTAAGTCCATATCAGTCTGGATTTCGTCCTGGCCATAGCACTGTTTCTGCCCTAATTAAAATTACTGACGACATCCGATTGGCCATGGAAAACCGTCTCCTTACGGTGTTGGTTCTATTGGACTTTAGCAGTGCGTTTAACTCAGTTGATTTTGACATCCTCTCAGGTATCCTTTCCTCTCTAAACATATCTCCTTCTGTGACTGCTTGGTTTGATTCATATCTTCGGGGTCGCTCGCAGTCAGTACACTTGAATGAGGCTTGCTCTCATTGGTGCGATCTTTCTGCGGGTGTTCCTCAGGGTGGCGTCCTTTCTCCTCTTCTTTTCTCCGTTTTCATTAACGCTGTCACCAAGGTATTATCTTCACATTATCATCTCTATGCAGACGACCTGCAGCTTTATCGGCATTTTAAACTTGAGGAGCTTCCTAGAGCTATCGATGCCATCAATAATGATCTTCAGAACATCAGTCAGTGGGCTAAAAGTTTTGGACTATTAGTCAACCCAACAAAATCACAAGCTCTCATTATTGGTGGCAGATACTTCGTCAATTTGTTAAATCATCAGTCTCTTCCTCCTGTTGTGTACGATGGTAACGCTATAGCCTACTCCAAGAAAGTTAAAGATTTAGGTGTATTCTTGGACTGCAACCTATCTTGGAATGTTCACATTGCTGAAGTAAGCAGGAGGGTGTTTTGTTCGTATCGGTCTCTTAAGCGTCTTCAGAAATTTCTGCCATTTGAAACTAAAATTACTCTTGCTCAGTCTCTCCTTCTACCTCTTCTAGACTATGCGGATGTATGTTTTCTTGATGCGACTGAGGAACTTCTTAATAAGCTCGAACGTCTGCAGAATTTGTGTATCCGCTTCATTTTCGGGCTTCGTAAGTACGACCATGTGTCGGAGTTTCGGAAGCAGCTGAAGTGGCTACCTATTCGGCAGCGTCGAGATTGTCACACTCTTTCGTTTCTCTTTTCCATTCTTCACAATTCTAAGGCTCCTTCGTATCTTCAGGAACGCTTTGAGTATCTTGTTCCTAGAGGTAAGCCTTGTCGCTCATCGTCATCTCTTCTCCTTCGTTTTCGTTCCCACTCCTCAAGTCGGTATGATGGATCTTTCACTGTTCGTGCTGTGCGCCTTTGGAATTCACTTCCACACTCCTTACGGGATAGCCCCTCATTAGAGGTGTTCAAGAGAGGAATAAGGGAACATTTCCTGTCAACATGATCAATATGTATGTATGTAGGTTTATATATATATATATGATTTTATAGGTATGTATGTATATACTGTATGTATGACGTATATAATATTGTATGTTTGTAGTTTAGTTTATAAAATTAATTAATTTTAGTAATGTTATTGCACATTCTTAAGTGAATCCTCTTCTGCAAATCTCGCTATCAAAATTAGGTTTGCTGTAAGAAAACCCAATTCTGGGTTAAGCTCGCCTTTGTACATAAGCTATATAATTGCAATTTTATGTATATTTGATTTTTTTGTGTGCAATAAAGAATAAGAATAAGAATAAGAATAATAAAAAAAAAGAAGCAAAGCAAAGAAAAAATATTTTAAATTCATTGTTAATTTTTATTCTTCGAGAAGTAATCGTTTGCACAATTTTTGTTCACGAATGATTATTTTGTCAAAGCTATCACTGATTTAAACAGGAGCAATTTGACTGTTACGAGAAATAACATCAATGTAATAGGCTTAAAGTCTATACTGGGTGATTTGTTGTAATGGGTTAGTGATTCAGTATGAAATTCCTACCTCAACGAATACTGCCTAAGTACACAGGGCCTTTTTGATGAAAATGGCAGGAAATATGATATTAAGGTTTGATAGATTCTTTACCTTAATGGTATACATCCCAATATAAACTCATATTAAGATAACATCACGCCTGTTACACCCGAAGGGTTCAACAGTTCATTCACAGTTCTGTTATCTCTTACAGGAGTAACCCAATATCAACCTTATCTAAACGAGCATAAAAATAATTTTGATTTTAACAGACATGTCAGTAGCAGCACCGGCAGCAATCCAACAGCGACCTTATCAAGATGTTAATAAAGATTACTGTAGTTTGACAGTGATGCAGATGTCAGAGGTGAATTAGGTAAGCGTGGAAAGACAGTAATTTCAACTAATGATCCTCGTGGCTTATGCACTCACTGAATAAATTGCTATCCATTTCCTAAATACTAATACTTATCTAATTGGCTATAATATAACGATAAAAAACTGGTTTGAGGTACAATATTAAGTTGTTAAATTTTAATGATTAGTCAAGCTAAATACCTGTCTGTGTGTATTTATGTAATCATAGAGCCATAATTCCTCATTTCCTGTAATTTTTTGTTATATTGCGTAGGTGCTTAGGTGACAGAGAAATGATTAAACATCATATGATTATTTATATTAGACCCGCTCTGTCAATCCCATATGTACCGAAAGGATTTCCGTTTCCTAAAGGCTGAATCCACTGACATGCTTCACCCACTGAAAGGGGTGTCACTGTGACTGTCTGTCTCATGCCTTTAATTATTAAGCAAATATCTTAGTCTTGATTCTTATTTTAAAAACAACACACATCTACCACTTACAAATCCATTAAATTTCTATTTTATGGTTTGACGACGGGACACCGACGGACGCCTCTTGTAAACACACGATAAGAACCGGCCAAAAGAAATATTTCAAAGAATTCTTTAGAAACGTTAAAATATCCTATTTTTACGAGCGGCTCTGAATAGCAAAACAACACGTGTTTACTCTGGATGTGGGTTTTTAGCCAGACGGACCCTTAAAACGATTGAAAGACTCACAAAAAGCATGAACGAAGTGCGTGATTTCTGGGAAAAGGGGCTGATAGCGGCCGAGGCAGGCCGGGGGCTGAAGTAACGGTGGGGAGAAATTCGGGAGATGATGCCTGATGAAAAGGGCAGTCGAGTTGATACGGCGAGAGAGTCCGGACGATATATATTTGAGTTAAGTTAGGAGGACTTGGTAAAATACCACGAGTCTAAGTTTAAGTGTGTTGGCGTGAGAGTGCGATGTTTGAATAAGTTAAATATAGTCGGGTTAAAAGCCCTGGTTATAGTCTAACCTAGTATGAGTCGTTAAAGCACTAGGACGTCCTACATTAAGATCGTGAAGTTAGCGTAATCTTGGTACCAAGATGCACACGTCGGTTAATATTTATAAGCTTTCCTACCTAACTAGTGGTAATTAGGCTAGTCAGAGTGTGTGACAACGAGGCGCGAGGGAGACGGCAGAAAAAGTAGTCGCGCGTTGAGGGACCGAGGCGAAACTGGTAATGTGTAAGCTATAAATTGACCATCTTCAATGAACACTTGGTAAGTGTTAATTATAATTAAATCCTATCTTAAATTGTCGTTTGACGGTAGCACAGAAGGGCTGATAATAATCATTTATTTTAGCGTGACGGAGCAATTGCTTTACGTCATCAAAATGTATATTATTATCCCATGTGTTATTATGTGTTCACGTCCTACTCCATATCTCAGCAAATATTCAGAAGCGGCGTTTGATTTTAGGGAGACGGTGACAACCGCCTGACACCTGACCAATGACGAATATTGACTAATATCGGACTCACTACAAATGGGCGGTCGAACCGTTATACTCGCATTTTGATTAGAACAAACTACATTGTCCAGTGGTGTAGACAGCACCATAGTATTCGCAGATTGATTGAAACAAATTATGTTGTTCAGTACCTATTATAATACCAGATTGTACCTGTGTTACAAATCAATCAAACGCTACTGATGAATACTGCTTCCTAAAAGGTCTAGCTCAGAAAATGTACAATTTCATTGGTGAAAACACTCTCGGGAGAGGGGTAGGCACCATAAAGTATCTCAAATTAAATTGATAGTCCCGTTCTGTGGAGCGCTAAGGACCGTGTCTCGTTAAAACCCAAACCCCGGCTGCCACAGGCCTATTTCTGAATCGTCACTATTTAGCGAGACACGTAATCACGACATTGGGCAGTTTAGAGGAGTGAGAGGTGACGAAACCATTACCACTTCGTTGTTCACCAATGGCAATTGCAATATGTTCTGCTACAGACTGAGTCTACGCTACGCTTGTGCAAATTGTGTTATTATATAATAATTGGGGTAGGCAGCCGTAAGGGTGTTTATCAACGAGAGTACGCGTGTAATTAGAAATACTGAAAACATGTCTTCCTCAATGGTAATGGTCTCACAACCCATTGCCTTAGTATTGTGAAAGACATGTAAACAGTGCTTAGGGAACGTGTGTTGTTAGCGTTCGTAGCAGAGTCCTTAGTAGGACTATGCGCATAGGTTTAACATTACACGTACGCCGGGCAAACGTTGTAAAACGGCTCCATGTTAATGACATGGGCTTGTTTGCGTTTGCAAAGCGGCATCTAGTTTGGAATTAAATAAAGTAACGTAACGAACTAATCAATAATATTTTTTTAAGCGCAAGCGTAACGTTTCCCTACCAACCTTTCATCATATATCATATATTTGCGCCCTCTTGTCTTATTAACTTCATACCTTATTGATGTTTTGCCTTTTAAGATTTGTTATTATTCATGTATTTATGTTTAACTGTGAATTCCCAATATTAACTTCACCTTGAATTCCACCCCTGTCCATTTGCCTCAAAGGACGGGACAGGGCAGCCCCAAATTGGGAATCAGTCCTCTTGTCAGTGGGAAGCCGACCAGTCAGGGACGAAGCCTACAGGGTCGTGCGGATGGCGGGGCGCGACCTTTTCCCCTTCGGGGGAATCTGACCAAAATACTAATATTAGCATGAATTAGAAAAAACGAAAATTTTATCAGCCTAGGGTAACTTAGAAACAGTCACATCACCAAACAAAAACTTTATGGCCGTATTGACCTGGAGATAAAATCAGTAAGCATTAAAAAAAACCAATACAACATTTTTATTATTATTTTATTCTGTAGTTGGAACACCGCCTATAGTTACATAAATTACACCAATATGGAGCAAAATGGTAACTTTATGCTATAATCTAATGATATAATCTGTTATTTACATTTTTTTTAATTATTTATCAAAGTCACTTCACCTTGCCTCATTCTATCCCATGCCGTGGTTGTGTGTCGCGCGTAATTAACCTACCAGTGGCAGGTTTTAGTTTATTGAGACACTGTCCCTAGCGTTCCTCAGAACGTAGCAATCAATTCAGTTTTGAGATGCTAATTGAACCCTCCCCCCACTCCCGGAAATCTGCGCCCATTATCTCTACGCTATGTTTCTGAGCTAGACTTTTTTAAGAAGCAGTATTCATCACCAGCGTTTGGTTAATTGATACTACAAGTACAAGTTGGCAATATATGTTTAACTGAATAATATATGTACATACACTTTTTTTAAAATCAAACTGCGAATATTACGGTGTTACGGCCTTTACCACTGAACAATAAAGATCGTTTTAATCGAAATGTGAATATTACGGTTTTGCCTGCTATTTGCGGTGCGTCATATATAAGTTCAACATTCGTCAATATTCGGGTGTATTAGTGTACTGCAGTGTACATTGATGGTATGCGCGAGGCGAGTGTAAAGTGGAGCGTAAGGCTTTTATCGTCTCCTTATAACCAAACGCAAATGATTGATATTTGCCAAGGTACGGAACACTAGATAATAGCATACATTGTTATAGTATAAAGATGCCTAAGAAGGCCTATGTCCAGCAGTGGAAGTCTTTGGGCTGATATGATGATGATGACAATGAAGCTACTCTGGCATGCTGTAATAAGTGATTATTAACAGCTCCTCTGTGCTACCGTCAAACTGCTACTATGACCTAATAGTTAATAGTTAACATTTTACCACGTGTTTATTTTAGAAAATTAGTCTACAACTAACTAGCAGAGTACTGCACATATTACCAGTTTTGCCCTCGCCACAGCTCGTCTTCTTCTGCGTCTCGACTCTGAATTGAACTAATCATTTAATTTAATCATAAATCATAGACTAAACTCTATGAGAGAAAAAGCAATAACAGTTTGACAATTTGACTTATTTGAGGTAAGTATCACAATATTGGAAAATATGAAAAATTAATTATTTATTTCAGATATTATAAAAGGGAATCGTTTAAGATCGATTTGTAGTATATTAATGCAAAACAAATAAAAGGGTATACTATAGGACAATAATGGATGATATGTGTAAGTAGCTAATGTAAATAAGTATAAAGTGTCTGTAGGACGTACCTAGATATTATAATCATAGCTCATAAATGGCTCCTAAGCACTCCAATTCATACTATTGCGACAAGTGCCATAGTCGCCGGAGGTAGAGCCAATTGAAAATGTTCGACTTTCCAGTATTTAACTACAACTGTGCAACTGTCATTTGTTTTTATAGCAGATTTTCTGTAATCCATATTAAGCCGGCGAAGGCGTGTTATCAACTAGGACTGTTATAGCTGTGCAACGGAACAACGGAACCGTCTCCACTCCACTTGTCTGCCTCGCCGTTGCATAGCCCGTCGCATAATCCAGCCCCCCAATCGGCCACGGGTCCTATTGTTTCAACACCTGAGATCCAAAAATGGATGGTAACCATCGAGCAGCACCTACATGAAGTTTCCTTAATTGCCGCGGAGGGTAAACTGAACTCGGAGCAGAAAATTAAAATTGTTAACCTTTGCCGTAAAATAGGATCTGGTCCCTCGCATATGGCAGTCCTATATCAGTCGCTGAAGCTAAAAACTATTCATGCAGAAAACGTAATATGTACCTTTCAACAACAACGTGACCTGACGGAACAAATGTCGGAGCTCAAGCAGACGATACGGGACTCTACTTCTACGGAAAATGCTTCTTTTGCCGATATGGTGAAAAAGAGATCCAATCATTTTATTCGACCTAATCACGTAAGCTCCATTGCCATTTACCCCAATGATAAATTTAAAACAAGTGACGAAACGAAAGAACTGGTGCAAAAGATCATAAGACCCGAGCAAATGAAGCTGCACGCACGTGGTGTTCGTAAAACAAAAAATGGAGGCGTAATTATCAGTACCGAGTCGAAAGATGACGCTAATAAACTGAAGAACCCAGTCCAGCTCTCTACATCTGGACTTACCGCTGATGAACCCCACAAGCGCAAACTCCGGATCGTGGTTGTAGGTGTGCCGACTTCCTTGGCCGAAATTGAGGTATTCAAGTGCATTTTTGAACAAAATATAGCCGACAAATTATCAAAGATGACCTTGGAATCTAGCCGTGTGGTATCCGGCAGAGTAGAATAGAACCAACCCATTGCACTCATGGGTGTCGTATAAGGCGACTAATGTCTGAGGCAGAACACCTTGCGCCTCCGTAGACCAGAGAATGGGCAGCAGTGTTTTCTGTTAGTCTTTCATCACTGCGATCTCCAATCCGCCTACCAAGGGTGGAGATTACGGCAAATTCCTCCCATCATGGGAGAGGCTTATGTCCAGCAGTGGACGTTATGAGCTGTTGTAGTAGTTGTAGTAGACCTTGGAATATTTCTTGACCGCCGTAAAATTAAGCCACAAATCTGGGGAGAGAGATGCTGCGACCTGCAATTACGTAACTGAAGTTTCAGCCAATATACGTAAAGCCTTAATCCCTCAATCCAGGATCTTCATAAATTGGTCGTCTTGCCCTGTCAGGGATTTTACATTAGTAATGAGCTGTTATAAATGCCAACAGTACGGCCATGCAGCAAAATCTTGTCGAGAGGTCAATTCTACGTGTGGTCACTGTGGTGAAGAAGGTCATAAGATGTCCGAATGCACGAAGAAAACAGACACGCCAAAATGCGCGACTTGTTCACGCTTTATAAAATCTAGTGACCATAACACCGGAGACGTTGAATGTCCTGCTAGGAAAATTGCAGAGCAAAGATATATAAACTCTATTGATTATGAGGGCGCCTAGTACGTCATACAAGACCAGACTTCCATAATATTTGTTGCTAACTCAGCGATACCTGTACGACACCACTGCGCTAGGTTTGTTGCTGTCTAAGCAAATTCACGACCGCTACAAAAATGCCATGACAACGAGTTTTGCAATTCTTACTTGACCGAGCCTAACCTTTTTATTAGTACCTACTGCTGATACTATTGTAATAGTGTAATTAATTAAGAATAACAGAGTTTAAGTAAATTAGGTATTATCATAATTAACCATTTATTTCACTACTTTAAAAAATCATAATATGTTAAATATTGTTAGATAATCTAGTGTCCAAATAGTAATTGTTTCATCCACCAAGTTACTGAACGCACCTTTTTGACGTTTGACAGATTACGTTTCGTTGTCTGTGCGATGACGTTTTTGCTTGTCAGTGCAATATTGGTTGGAAAGAAATTTGGTTCCCTTGTCTTGTAATTTGGTGCACGCGGCTGTCGTGTAATTAGTGATTGAAACTTTGAGTTAATGGTAATCCGATACAATCCTGATCGGTGTTTGATATTTTGTTGATAATTGAGTGAAAATTGAGAAATCTCGCCATTTTGGGTCTTGACCGCGAGTGATTTGTTGGTTATGTCCGGCCTTTTTTGTGTCATTTGAACGCCGGTAAATTCCTAAATTCAGTGCTGGACTATCGTATATCCCCGATTGGGTTAGCAAATCGGGATAAAATTCAGTTGGACATTCGTGAAAGGTGCCACGTGTGGGATGTGAAGGTTTGATCCTGGAGTCGACGGTGCGCGCTGTGGGCGTCCATGGAACCGTCGAATCTTACTTGACTACACATACACCACACAAACCACAGTTATACTTACACCCCACTCAGATACGACGTGACCAGGGACTACGTCACATCACCGGTACCAACGTGATGGTAAGTGTATCTAATAGGTGTTTTCAATTTGTCGATTGAACAAATATTATTTTGATTAGGGCTCCGCGTAATCGCGGACATCGTGAGTCTGTTTGTGCAGTCTCACACAACTGGTAGCAGAGCGTGGTTTAATTGTTAAATTCACCACTTATTGTCGAGTTAAAAGTATTGAGAAGTCTGATTTGTTGCCGTCGGCCTGACTCACATTAACATAGATTGTTTGACATAATATATTATGATATGTAGTGTCCCTTGTGGTTTGTACTTTAATTTGCTATTGTATAAACAAGGTATTGCTTGTACAGGGTCGGATTTGAACTTGTAATAATTCAAACTAAGTTTTATTATTTGGTTTAAATTGGAGTTGGGTCCGGAAAAAATTATTCCTGTTGATTATTTAATTGAATTTAATTTGTTTATTTGATATTTGTCCCAATGGCTTCATTGAAAGCTATAAACCAAGCCATTGGTGGATTGACCTCACAGCTAAGATGGTTTGCCTCTGCGGCTGCAACCGCTGAGCGTCTAGACCTGGAAGAGGCCACGCTTGCCCGGTATGAGCAGTTGAATGCGAGATTGAGTGCGGTTGACACTTTGTTTGCTCGCTTCAATGAAGTGATTTTGGACTTGGACCTGGAAACATTGGGTCAAGCAGCCCGTGATAAGGTTGTTGCGGATTATGACCAGATGTTGAACTTGGGTGACATAATAAGTATGCGCGCCAGGGAAATTTTGAAGAGTCGGGACCCTGCCCAGGTCAAAACAGAGACCTCTGTTGTTGCAGGCCCTGGACTTTTGGGTAGACTGCCTACCCTGGAGCTGCCACATTTTGACGGTCACTTGGACCATTGGTTAAGCTTCAGGAACCTGTTTGACAGTTTGGTTGATGCGCGCTCTGACCTCCGACCGGCCCAGAAGTTGGCTTATTTGTTGTCCGCCCTAGGAGGTGAGGCTCGAGCCTTGGTGCAGCACTTGCCGGTGACCGACTCGGCCTATCCCACTGCTCTGGAACTTCTATCCCGACGGTACCAGAACAAACGTTGCCTGGCTGATGTCCATATTGACCAGATCTTGGGGTTGCCGGCCATCACCAGAATGTCAGCGTTGCGTGCTGACCTTTTGAATCCGTTGCTTGCAGCAACCAACGCCTTGAAACGATTGGAGTTGCCGGTGGACTATTGGTCCTATTTTTTGGTACACTTAGTGTTGCAGCGGCTTCCTTCAGATTTGAGGTCCCGTTTTGAGCAGAAGTATGGTGGGGATAGTGCCACCCATCTTCCCCCCTTTGAAGACCTCGTCAAATTTTTGGAGGATGAGTGTCGTTTCCTCGACAACGCTCGTGGTGCCACGGGGTTAAGCCAACCGCCCTCTCGGCCGAGGGCCCAGGGACGGACTGGGACTGTCGGGCCTGGTGATAGCCGCCCTGCCCCCCGTTTTGGTGGCACCCAGAGTAATCTTGCTTGCGGCTATTGTAAGGCCACGGGACATGCCGTAGTCACTTGCGCGGCCTTCTTAGAGTTGCACGTGAGTGCCCGCCGCCGAGTTGCCAATGCACGCCACCTGTGCTTTTCTTGTTTGGGGAATCATTTTCATCGGGATTGCCCCAACCCCCGCCCTTGTTCAATTTGTAGGGGCTCACATCTTGAAGTTTTGTGCGCCAACGCGAACCGCTCTGACAGACCAGCCTCTGATGGGGGTTCGCGCAGGGGGGGGTATGATGGAGATGAGCACCGGGCTTCTCGCTCGCCGGATCAGAATCAAGGAGGGGCCTGCAACTTTGACCGCCGTACTTCACCCCCCGCGCCAGTTGATCGGGAGCCGCGCGACCGCCGATTGACCTCCCCTCGTGAAGGCGAGTATGCAGCTGCTGGTAGGCGACGTTGGCCAGACCAGCACCGCCTTCCCTCCCCTCCGTTGGCGGAACGTCCCCGTTTGGAGACGCGCCCCCCGCCGCTCAGGCGTCAGGTGGGATATGCCCCTCCAGCGATGGCGCGCGGCTCGGGACATCGCGCGGATGAGGAGTTTGACTACTATCCTCATCGGGATAGACCCCAGCCTGGATGCGGCGATCGGTCGCCGCCCAGACATTACTAGGAAATTGGCGCCTGTCCCGCCAACGTACCTCCCCAGATCGACACGGTTTTGTTGCCAACGGCATCGGTCAGGGTCTGGGGACCCACGGGGGACTCTGTTGTGGTCCGTGCCATTTTGGACACGGGAGCCCAGGGTTGCCTTTTGTCGTCTTGGTTAGCGGGTCGGGTGAGCCTGGATGTCCGTGCCTTTTCAGGCACGATTAATGGAATAGGCGAAACACCTATCCCGACTGTTGAGGGACAAACCTTATTTGGGCTCACTCCTGTGAGTTGTTTGGACCCTAAGTTTTTTCCTTCGGCCATTGTTCTGACGAGTATTTTGGGCTGTCATCCCCAACGTCAGCTGTCGCCTGATATTGTCCGGTTGACGTCAGGCCTGGATTTGGCTGACCACCGGTTTGATTCCCCTAATACAGCTCATTTGATATTGGGTTCCGATGTACTAGGGAGAATATTGTTGGGTAATGTGAAAGTCTTGCAGCCGAACGGTTTGGTGACTGTCTCGACCATCTTTGGCTTTGCGGTGATGGGCCCAGTGTTGAAGGCTGCCCCTCCACCTGAGCCTGATTGTGCACCCCCTTTGGTGGGGACCGGATTGGCTGACTCGCCCCGAGGATGATTGGCCTCGAACGCCAGTTTTGATGTCGGATCCTTTGCCCGGGCTTAAGGTGCTCGCTGTTGGGACGAAGGACCCTTCGTTTGATCCTGATATGTTGTTGAATCGATACAGCTCCCTCGACAAATTGTTGAACGTTACCTCGTGGATCAGGCGTTTTGGTCACAATGCTAGGAATCCAGGGGACAAGCGCCTGTCACCGGTTCTCTCTCCTCAAGAGCGACAGGAGTCACTCCTCCTGTGGGTTCGCTCTGTGCAGGCCGTACACTTTGAGAAGGAGATCGAGACCTTGAAGTCCGGTAGAGTTAAGTTGTCGGGAGCCGTTAGTAAGTTGAACCCCTTTTTGGATGAAACGGGTCTTTTGCGTGTTGGAGGACGGTTGAGGCACTCTAGCCTTCCTTATGGGGTCCGTCACCCCCTTTTGTTGCCCAAGGCGGGCCATTTGATTAAATTGTTGGTGACTGATCGTCACATTAAGAACTCGCACGCCGGTTGCAATTGCAATGCGCTGTTGGCCATTCTGCAGCGAGAGTTTTGGATTTTGTCGGCTCGTCGTACCATTCGTAGCATCGTCTTCCGTTGCATACCGTGTTATCGGACTAAGGCCCCAACGATGCAGCCCCAGATGGGAGACTTGCCTGCTGATCGTGTCAATGAGGCGAGGCCCTTTGCAGGCGTAGGAACGGACTTTGCTGGTCCCTTTTCGATAAAGACGTCTACCCTTCGCAATAGTAAAATTGTCAAGGCTTATTTGTGCGTATTTGTCTGCCTGTCAACTAAGGCAGTGCACTTGGAGCTGGTATCCTCCCTCTCGACGGAGGCCTTTGTGGCAACTTTGGATAGATTTACGTCTCGCCGTGGGTCACCTTCTCTGATCAGGTCTGATTGCGGTACCAACTACAAGGGTACAAGTAACTATTTGAAGGAAGTGTATGACTTTCTTAATGAGAGCCAGGTTGACATTGGTAACAAATTGGCCCGTCGAGGGGTCACTTGGTTGTTTGATCCGCCAGCCTGCCCCCATTGGGGGGGTATTTTTGAGGCCGCGGTGAAAGCGGCAAAGGGACTCTGGCGGAGATTGTTGGGAGACACCGTTCTCACCTTTGAGGAATTAGCTACGGTATTTTGTCGCATTGAAGCGGTACTAAATTCGCGTCCATTGTGCCCGCTCTCTTCGGACCCTAACGATTTGGAGGCTCTAACCCCGGGCCATTTCTTGATTGGACAGCCACTTGTCGCTCTGCCTGAGTACCCTTTTGTTGATGTGAGCCAAAATCGGCTATCGCGGTTTCAGTTGGTGCAACAGCTCACTCAGAGCTTTTGGAAGCGTTGGAGCTTAGAGTATCTGCACATCCTCCAGCAGCGCGTCAAGTGGACTGATAAAACTCATCCGCTCAAGATAGGAGACCTCGTCCTTATTAAGGATGCCAACCTTAAGCCTCTGTATTGGCGCCGGGGGCGCATTCTCAATTTGGTGGCTGGCACCGACGGGGTACCTCGTTTTGCTGAGGTTTTGGTGGATGGATCGGTTATGAAGAGAGCGGTCGCAACCTTGTCAAGACTGCCAATTGATTAGCGGACGGGACGGCCCGTCCGGGGGGGGTAGATGTTTCATCCACCAAGTTTCTGAACGCACCTTTTTGACGTTTGACAGATTACGTTTCGTTGTCTGTGCGATGACGTTTTTGCTTGTCAGTGCAATATTGGTTGGAAAGAAATTTGGTTCCCTTGTCTTGTAATTTGGTGCACGCGGCTGTCGTGTAATTAGTGATTGAAACTTTGAGTTAATGGTAATCCGATACAATCCTGATCGGTGTTTGATATTTTGTTGATAATTGAGTGAAAATTGAGAAATCTCGCCATTTTGGGTCTTGACCGCGAGTGATTTGTTGGTTATGTCCGGCCTTTTTTGTGTCATTTGAACGCCGGTAAATTCCTAAATTCAGTGCTGGACTATCGTATATCCCCGATTGGGTTAGCAAACCGGGATAAAATTCAGTTGGACATTCGTGAAAGGTGCCACGTGTGGGATGTGAAGGTTTGATCCTGGAGTCGACGGTGCGCGCTGTGGGCGTCCATGGAACCGTCGAATCTTACTTGACTACACATACACCACACAAACCACAGTTATACTTACACCCCACTCAGATACGACGTGACCAGGGACTACGTCACATCACCGGTACCAACGTGATGGTAAGTGTATCTAATAGGTGTTTTCACTTTGTCGATTGAACAAATATTATTTTGATTAGGGCTCCGCGTAATCGCGGACATCGTGAGTCTGTTTGTGCAGTCTCACACAGTAATTATTAGAAAAATGCCGCCTGTGATACAGGTTTATCCTAGTACAGGCATCGTACTTTGTTATACCTACATTATTTCTAAGATTTATGTTGTATTGTACCAATTTTAAATTTGAATAAAATTTATTATTATGCCTTTATTCATTTAGTATCCTAATTATTTACATTTTTAAATATTTCTTAAAAAAACAAAAACATTTAAAAATATAAAAAACATGTAGTCTGCCGGTGTCGGGAGCAGGGTCCAAGCCACCGGTGGTTAGGGTTGCAGAGACAGGAACCTCCTCACAATGCGAGCCGTGTCGAGGAGTACTGCCTTCTGAATCAGGCCATTGATCCAACCGCCTATAAAGAGCTTCGATAGATGGTCATCGAAGCTCTTGGCTATAAGGCCATTGGCTGTCACGACAATCGGCACAATGATAACCGAGCTCATATTCCACATGTCACGATCCTCGTGAGTCAAGTCGAGATATTTTATTTGTTTCTCTTTCTCAGCTTTCACGAGGTTCTCGTCATGCGGAATGGTAACATCGATTATCATTACGCGGCGCGCTGATCGGTCTACCATCATCATGTCAGGCTTATTGGCGACAATAGTCCTGTCAGTAATGATAGACCGATCCCAGTACAGCGTGACATGGTCTTTTTCGAGAACTGGGTCGGGCACATACTTGTAGTACGGTTCCTCAGATTCCACAAGTTTATATTTCAAGGCAAGTTGCTGGTGTATAATCCTGGCTACTTGGTTGTGCCTGTGCAAGTACTCGCCGTTAGCCAGACGAGAACAACCAGAAATAATATGTCTGATGGAGTCACCCGGAAGGTGGCATGCCCGACACACGTCAACCGTCCCGTCCTTCATAATATATTTCCGGTAGTTGTTCGTCAACATAACTTCGTCCATAATCGCACAGACAAAACCTTCAGTTTCCCCAAAGTCGCCGAAACGTAACCAGGACACGGACGCTAGAAAATCTACATCGGGCCCATGAAGAGCCCGGTAGAAGCGCCCGTGAAGCTCTTTGCCTTGGTAGAAGCGCCCGTGAAGCTCTTTGCCTTATTTATTATTATACCTGGCGTTATAAATAAAATAAAAAAATTGCCTTTATTCTACCACAATTTAACAGTTATTTAACAAAACTCAAAAATAATCACAATAATCGATGAATATACTCAGGATAATGTTTGAATTTATATAATTATTATTTATTTTTCTTTTATTTAATTTGTGGAAGTCGACTCTTTGGCGTAGGCCTCCCCCAGCTTCCTCCAGTTGTCTCTGTCCCTAGCCAGTCTTCTCCAATCTGGTCCACATCTTTCCTTAAATAAGTCCTCCCATCCTTTTTTCGGTCTACCTCTACTTCTTGGCCCTTCTCTTGGTAACCATTCGGTCAGTTTCTTGGTCATCTGTCGTTGGTCATCCTGCACACATGGCCTGCTCATTTCCACTTTAGATTCCTTATTTTTTCGAGTATGTCAGTTACTTTGGTTTTCTTTCTTATCGTTTCGTTTTTTATTTTATCTGATAGTTTTATTCCTAACATGCTTCTCTCCATTTTCCGTTGGTGTGTAGCTAATTTGTGTTCATCTATCTTCCTCAGCGACCATGTCAGGCAACCATATGTTAGGCATGGTAGGATTACTGTGTCATACAGTTTTCTTTTTATTTCAATATTTATATCCTTATTTTTCATAATTTCCTTTAAGCTCCAGTACTTTTTCCACGCAATTGCAATTCGTCTGTTTATTTCTTTTTCTGTTAAATCTTGGAATGAAATTGACTGACCTAGGTATTATGTATTCCGTAACATACTCGATGGCTCCGCTCACTCTGATGGTTTGAGCAGTCCCATTCGTGATATTTTTTGTTTTTGAGGCGTTTAGCGATAAACCAACCTTGCTGCTCTCTCTCACTAAATCGTTTACCATGCTGTCTAGCTTGAAAAAAAAAAAACCTGGCGTTTTATGGATGTTATAATTTCCATTTCTTTCAACCTAAACTGGGCCCGTAACAATAATAAATAAAACCGGCCAAGTGCGAGTCGGACTCGCGCACGAAGTGTTCCGTACCAATTATTATAAAAAAAATCACGTTTGTTGTATGGGAGCCCCCCTTAAATATTAATTTTATTCTGTTTTTAGTATTTGTTGTTATAGCGGCAACAAAAATACATCATCTGTGAAAATTTCAACTGTCTAGCTGTCACGGCTCATGAGATACAGCCTGGTGACAGACAGACGGACAGACGGACAGACGGACAGACAGCGAAGTCTTAGTAATAGGGTTCCGTTTTTACCCTTTGGGTACGGAACCCTAAAAAGATGGAACGAGACTTTAATAAAGCTCCATCTCTTGGCTGTTAGCCGATGTTACCCTAATAAAGCACGTTTTTAACGCCTGGGAAGAAGCACAAGATGGCATTGGGATCTTCTTTGACCTCTCAAAGGCATTTGACTGCGTATACCATGAGACACTGCTGCTGAAACTGGAGTACTATGAATTTAGAAATATAGTTCTTGACTTGCTTAGATCATACCTAGAAGATAGATTAAAATGGTACAGGTGGTATGGTGGTGGTGGTTCGTTGGTACATGGCATAGAGTCATTAGGATCTGAAATGACAACGGGCGTTCCTAAAGGTTCGATATTTTGTCCATTACCTTTTTTAGTTAACATTAAGAGCTCTCACAAATTCCAGAAGCCAAGAGGCTTGCTTAAGAGGGCATACTAGCAGCCGACAGCGTTGAAAAGGAGTGTTAGGTAGATTTTGGCAGAAAAAAAATACCTGTTGGTCTTACACCTAAAGTCGAGTTTTCCGAAAATTTCACGATGGGGGTTAGTTATGACCCCTAGAGCCCAAATCAACCGCCGGTTAAAAAGTTTATATACAGGGTTAGCTTCCAAATCCATAATATTTTTGATATAATGAAAAAAACATTTTTTTTTTCTAAGTCAAATTTCATTCCTGTCCACCACTTAAAAGCGAACGTGTGGATATTGCAACAGCACAATTCAGTTCAACAACCTAGATAGGTAGCAGTTGGCACACACATAAATTTGGCAGTGCATGCACGCACACAAGTGCATTTATTCCCACTAGGTTTTTTATTTAGGAAATTTTTAAGACATTTTCAAATGAATGCTATTATTATAGTGTATACTTTTTGACAATAATATTTATAATGCACTTTTGGTTTAATATCTAGATCGGGAGGAGCTCGTGGCTAAATAATAACAGCCGTTCGGGTCGACCGTTAGAGTAAGCCATGCTGGCCTAGGTTGGTCTGTGAATGGGTGACCACCTATTACATACCGAGTTTCCTCTGTGCCTCGGAAAGCACGTTAAGCCGTTGGTCCCGGCTGCCATTTGTAGATCTTTGACAGTTGTTAGGTAGTCAGAGGCCCAAAAAAGTCTGACAACCAGTCTTACCAAGGGGTATCGTACTACCCGGTACTAACTGGGTTGTGGAGGTCAGATATTATAGGCAGTCGCTCCATGTAAAATACTGGTATAAAGCCGTTAACAAGCTTTATAATTATGTATATGTATGTATGTATTTGTCGGGTTTGTCAGGATTAATTTCGCTAGGCTCGAGCTTATGTGGGCAGAAGACGGGTTTCGTGCTATGAAAACACACTGGATTCGATACACTATTTTATTTCACATTGCTCGGTTCCGGTTGGTAGTTTCCATGGAGAAGAACCGGCAAGAAACTCCATGGTTACTCTTTTCAAACAGATACACTGAGTCTAACAAATAATTTGACATTAAACTTTCACACAATAACACTAGGCAAAATGAATCGTGTACAGTTTCAAGACGTCTTAGCTCCGCTGCAATCAGACTCAGAATGTTTGCCTCGCCGCGAGGTGTTATTATCAGGACTCTGTAAAAGCCGCCATGGTCCCCACCATGGCGGCTTTTACAGAGTAGGTCGCGTGATGTCACCACTGGCGTGCTTTCGATTCATTCGCCCGTCCGTACTCATGACCGGATCTGACATATTTATGTTGGTAAGTGGGGCGCCAAACAAAATTTAGCCACACTCTACATGTCGCAATTATGCATCGATTGCTTTCAAACTTGGCCACAAAAATGGAAAGGGTCAAAACTTAGGTTAAGTTCGTGAATGGGCGGAATGCGTCCATGGGGGTGGCTGGGTTTTTCGAAATCAGTTTTTTGGCCGTAATTTTTTTCCTACGGAAATTTTTTGGACCGTTTAACATTTTTAGAATACTACACTTTTAAATTTAAACTTTTATGATGCAACCCCTAACTTGGGAAAGGGGTTAAAATTTCCAAAATTTAAAAAAAAAAACCAATATGTCTCCGAAACGGTTGACATTTTTACTGTGAAAATATTTTTTTTGAAAACAAATTGTATTTTACTCTATTATTTTAATTTTAAAAGTTTTTTTTTTCCATGCTAAATTTATGGTAAGATTGGACAAGGGGTTGAAAAAAATATGGGTGGAATCTTCTTCGAAATCTGCCTCCTGCGACTTGCCGAAGGGATTTCTTTACGTTTAAATTCGTTTTTAATTGCATAAAAGAAAAAGAAAGTAAACTACAGCATTGGGTGTAGATAACCTTGTAATGATAGTCGTGAGATGGAGAAAAATAAATAATAAAACATTTTATTACACTTTTGTGGTGAAGTTCTGGACTAACAAAATATAAATACTGACAGAAAAACGTTACAATGTTTACAGACTTGTTTTTCCTAGTGTGTACGAATGTTTGCGACTTTGATCTCCATATATATTATCCGTCATCCGCTAGGTGGCGCTGCTTGTGTTGACTAGCTTAGTTTGACTCTCAGTGTTTATCTATTTCCATAAATTTCAAAAGTACTCTAAAATTATATTACTGTGTACTATTGGTGAGATCAAGACTTTATTCGTGCTGTCAATTGGTCATCATGAACTTTAATCTAAAAACAGAGTTATTGTGGTAACAAAATACTAGTGACTATCATCGATTGTGAACACTTATATTCGTGGTTTGGCAGTGTTAATTCGGATTGCTACTTGTCTGTGATATCGTGTCGTCGCATACATCAATAACTGTGTCGTGTTGGTCTGGTTGATGTGTTTATTAGTGAATACGCTTGTCTTCAAATCTGCCTAATCATTGCCTGCGTGTCACTTAACTCAGAACAACGCCATCTATTAAACTCGCAGTGTAACAGCATAGGGCTTGCGTTCCTAGCTGTCGATATTGTGTGCGCCGTGAATCGATATACATTGCAATTTTGCCGGGCGATAGAGGGCGCCACAAGTGTGATTAACGAACCAAAGCGTACTTGGTATCCATATTGGCCACCAAGCGATCGTCATAATCTATACGGTTCACGATAGGTGGCGCCACTTCGATCTAGTTTTGATAACTACGTTACCTCTATTTGAACTGCATTCAACTTTAATATTATTTATCTTCGCGATGCTCTGCAACGGGTGCAACGTTGAATTGACTCCTCAGGCTGGATATCTTGAATGTAATTTATGCGATGGAAAATACCATCACGATTGTCTAAACATTACGCTGCAGCAATTCTTGGCCTTGACCCAGGACTATAAGTCCTGTTGGAAATGTCCTTCATGCAGTAACATTACCCGTCGTACTCGTCATAACCTGGACACGCCTGTTTCTTCCACCCAGCTTCCGACTTATGAGGACAGTAGTATGAACATGTCCTGCGACATAATGGATCAGCGTGCACCATCGCCACGCACTCCACCGATGTATGTGCCTTCTGCTGCCAGGGATGGTGACACCAGCGCATTGGTCACCCAGGACAACCTAATCCGGACGCTCACCCAAGAACTCGATAGAACTCTGCAGGGTTGGCGCTCTGACATGGACCGGACCCTTGATTCTTTTAAGGAAGATATTATAACCACGATGCAGGATTGGCGAGGCGAGATGGAGGCTAGCATGCTTAGTTTCAACCGTTAAACGTAGCCTGTTGGATATGAAGCAGGAGTTGAATACTGTCCGTACGGTCCAAGCTGAATTTAAGCAGGATGTGAAGCTAATGGCCGAAGAAATATCTGGCCTCAAACAATCGCTACAGTTCCATGCAAGCGAACAGGATGACCTCAAAAGAAGAGTTGATAATATTGCACGTCAGCAGGCTGAACAGTCTGCTACCTCGACCAGCTATCTAGAATCGAAGATAGATACACTCGAGCAGCAGGCGAGAGCCTGCAACCTCGAAATCTGCAACCTTCCTGACAGGCGAGGCGAAAATCTGTTGCAGATCTTGGCCTCAATTGGAGAATCTATCGGCTTTACAATTCCTCAAAAAGAGGTCATATCGGTTCATAGAGTACCGCACGCACATCAGCAGAACAATAGACCGAAAAATATTATTGTCAAGTTTTCCACGCGCATACTACGAGATAATGTCCTTAGTGCGTATCGGAAGGTTAAGTCACTTAAAACTGATCAAAGTGGTATCTCTGGGTCCTCTACAAATATTTACATAAATGAGCATCTAACTTTAAGGAACAAAGTGTTATTTCGTAAATGTAAGGAAGCTGCAAAACTTTATCAGTACAAATATGTTTGGGTTAAGAACTGTACCATCCTCGTTCGTAAAAAAGACGGCGAAGCTGCCTTTGCAATCAGATCAGATGATGATATATCCAAACTTAAATGCATTGAGAACAGTGCCATGGACAATACTAGTCATTAGTTGTTTTTATATCCACTACTTTTTATTCATTTACCGGTTTTTGTTAGTTAGCTATCGTTTGCATGTTTATTTGTTATGTGTATTTGGTTTAAAACATAGTTTTTGTAAATTAAGCCCCGTCCTCATAGTTTTTGTAGCTAAATTACTTTCCCACTTAATGTACCCAATGGATTTGGCGTCATGTAACATGCATCGTACTAGTACTGTTGTTAATACATATTACATTTTTCTCAATTTAGTCGAGTGTTGTGGTCCGTACTCTCTGTTTTATCCAATATCCTTATTTATAATTTTTATTTTCATGCTTTTTATCTATTCACAGTATGAACACTCTCATATCGTAAACATGTATATATATTATAGTACTAAAAATGCCTACTAAACATATAACAATTTTCTACCAAAACTGTAGGGGCATTCGCACAAAATTAGACCAAATATACAAGAACATCCTTATTAACACTTACGAAATAATAATATTAACAGAAACTTGGCTAACACCTGAAATCTACGACAGCGAGTTTATAGACCAGCGCTATACTGTTTTTCGATGCGATCGGGATCGTATTGCTACAAAGAAGCAGGATGGTGGTGGTGTATTGGTTGCAATTTTGAGCTCTCTCAAGCCGTCTGAAATAGACCTCGCGCTAACTCAGCGTAGCGACCTTTCACACAACCATATCGAACACCTCATTGTAGAACTGCAAAGCACTTGTAATAAAAACGGCACATTGTAAGTGCGGCCTATATACCACCTAAGACTCCTTCGTTGGTGTACAATATGCATTTTGAAACGTTACATGAAGTGTTGAGTCATCCTACTGTTGACAGCTTCTATATTATGGGTGACTATAATCTTCCAGAAGCTAATTGGTTTGCATCCCCTGGCAGTGTCATGGATTCCCCTGGAGTGGCGACCCTCAACTCTGTGACATCTACGACTTGCGCTAACTTAAACAATCTCATTTCACTTCTTGGTGCTTCTCAACTCAATAATGTGGTGAATGACAAAGGTAAAATACTTGACTTAATTATATCTAATAACGCTTGTATCGTTTCCCGTTCCACAACTACGCTACTACCTATTGATATTTACCACCCTGCTTTAACCTGCGAGATCTGCTTAGATATTAAAATCGCCCCTTTGAAAATGATTCCCTTACACAAATATAACTTTCATAAAGCTAATTTTGACAACATCAACTGTAACATACAACTTACTAATTGGACAGATCTGCTTAGCTCTAAAAACTCCGAAGACGCACTGACTACTTTTTACGATGAGTTAGATAAGATTATCAAACGGGATACTCCCTTAGCTCGTGCCAGATCAGTTAGTTATCCTGTTTGGTTCTCTAGGACTCTTATAACCATCTCGAGGAAGAAGCACAAGGCGTGGGTTAAGTGGAAGAAATATCAAAACATTTCGGACTACAATACATTTGCTAGCTACAGAGGACAGTTTAAGGACACGTGTCTGAAATGTTTTAACTCATATATTAGGTCGGTGGAAGATAGTCTATGCAAAATAATTAAGCATTTCTGGACATACATTTCGAATCGGAAAGAGAAACCAGCTAACCCAGCTAATACCAGCTAAGCTTCAATATAAAAGCGCTGAATCTAATGATCCTACTTCTGTCTGTAATATGTTTTCTGATTTCTTCTATTCCGTTTTCGAACCTGCTTCACCGTCATTGCCACATTGGACGCCCCCGCTTGACAATGCGCTGCACGATACTTTGATCTGCGATATTTCTTTTAGTGAAGATAAAATACTGAATGAGCTAAAATCTCTAAATGCATCGAAAGGACCTGGACCTGACGGACTTTCTCCTTATTTCTTAAAAAATGTCGCCGCTGCAAGCCTCTTTTTATTATATACAATAAATGTATGTTGGAAGGTGTGGTGCCCAAACGGTGGAAAGATGCTTTCATTGTGCCTGTCCACTAAGGCGGTTCGAGACGCAATGTTGAACACTATCGCCCTATTTCTGTGTTGTCTGCCTTGTCGAAGCTCTTTGAGAGGTTAGTGCATAATGCAATTTATCCTATTCTGCATAATATTATTGTTCAACAACAGCACGGTTTTGTCAAACGGCGGTCCACAGTCACTAATCTCTTGCTCTTCACAAGCTTTTTATTTGATAATGTTGACAGCCGCGTACAAGTGGATGCAGTGTATACAGACTTCTGCAAGGCTTTCGACAAGGTGGATCACGTAATATTGCTCAATAAATTAGCGTTTAATGGAATCCGTGGAAACTTACTGAGGTGGTTTGCTTCCTACATCACTAACCGTAGTCAGAGAGTTGTAGTTAATGGTCATTCTTCTTGCATCGCGCAGTTTACCTCTGGTGTACCACAAGGCTCTATTCTTGGTCCCCTTTTATTTGTTTTGTACATTAACGACATCAGCCAGTGTTTTCTTAACACCAAATTCCTTTTATACGCCGATGATCTTAAGGTATACAGAACAATACGTGACGTAAATGACTGCCTTATGTTACAACAAGACTTGGATAGACTGTCTGACTACTGTCGTAGAAATAAGTTGCAGCTTAGTTTACCTAAATGTAATTTTCTTAGTTTCACCAAATATAAAAACATCGTAAAACATGCATACTCTCTGTGCGATGCTCCCCTAACAAAAGTGGATTCTGTCCGTGATATCGGCATTATCCTAGACTCCAAGCTCTGCCTAGACTTGCATATCAGTAAAATAGTTAATAAAGCGTACCAACTTTATGGATTTGTTATGCGCTCGACATTAGATTTTAAGAAATCTTCTTCATATATTTGCCTATTTAAGTCTCTCGTACGCTCGCAACTGGAGTATGCCGTGTCCGTCTGGACTCCATACTATAAAAAGTACATAGAGGCGATTGAGAGTGTTCAACAGAAATTCCTACGTGCTATGCATTTTAGGTGCTTTGGATATTACTTGCCATATCAGGATTTACTCAAAAAGTACAAACTTACAACACTTGAAAGTAGACGCAAGTACTTGATGGCCATGAATCTTTATAACATCGTTAGAAACAGATTTGACTGCATTGAGTTAATCAATACGTTATGCTATGTTGTTCCTAGAACAGTGTACAAGCGAAAGGTGCGTGCTGGTAGACTATTTTTCATGCGTACCTGCCATTCTAACACTGGTTTGCGCTCACCTGTTCGCAGAATGATTGATGCCTACAACATGACTTTTGAACATATTGATATTTTTGCTTGTTCTCCCAGTAAGTTCAAATGTCTTATACTCAAGGAGCTCTCTTGATTGATGTGTATAAATACAGATAAGCATGATAGTTAAGTAAGTTTAGTTTTTAATATTATTTTGTATTATTTATTACCCTAGCGTTTTAATTAATTGTTTATTATATTCCACAGTTAATCTGTGAACAGCGTTGTGGGCTACAATATTGTTCAAATGTTATATGTATCTCTTTTTTATACTTTATGTTGTAGCTGTTTGCTGGTCCTCTTGAATAAAATAAAAATAAAAATAAAATATCAATGCTACCATAGCCTAGAAGTTTGGTAATACCGCCTATAGTAAGTGACACGTTGCAGTAGATTCGGCCTTTGGTAAACGGGAAGCCTTTCGGCACAACTGGGGCTGACATATTCTTCAAATCGAACACGCCCTGTGTGTGAGACTGCACCAGCAGACTCACGATGTCCGCGATTACGCGGAGCCCTAATCAAAATAATACTTGTCCAATCGACAAGGGGAAAACAAATATTAGGTCCACTTACCCATCACGTTGGAACCGGAGATGTGGCGTAGTCCCTGGTCACGTCGTATCTGAGTGGGGTGTAAGTGTAAATGTGTTTTGTGTTGTGCATGTAAGTTAGGTCAGATTAGACGGTATTCCAAGGACGCCCACAGCGCGTACCGTCGACTGCCTGGTCAAACCTTCCAAGATCACACACATGGCACCTTCCAGACAATGTCCAACTGAATCTTATCCTGGTTAGCCAACCAAGTGGGGATTTTCAATAGTTCAGCACTAAGTTTAGGAAGTCACCGGCGTCCAAACGACACAAAAGCCGGCTACTTAACCAACAAATTATTCGCGGTCACGACCCAAGATGGCGAAATGTCTCAATTTTCATTCAATTATCAACAAAATATCAAACACCGATCGAGATTGTATCGGATTAACATTAACTCAAAGTTTCAATCAATAATTACACGACAACAACGTGCATCAAAAAAACAAAACGGAGGCGACCATTTTTCCAACCAAGATGGCACTGACAACCAAACGTCATCGCACTGATAACTGAAACGTCATCTGTCAAACGCCAAAAAACTGCGTTCGGAAACTTATGGGATGAAACACCCTGAAACAAAAAACAAAATACTTGTTACTATAATATTCTAATTCCTCCCTTGTTGGTCCTTGAGTCTAGGTATCGATTCCTTTCTTTTTTTAGGTAGCCTGAGCTTCTTGGCAAAGGCCTCCCCCCATTCCTTCCCTTGGTCTGCCGCGACCCCGGGTAGCTGTCTCAGGGCTCCAGTTTTGTGATATGCGAGTCCACAGCTTCGCCGGCATCCGGTAGATATGACCTGCCCAGTCCCATTTTAATTTAGCCGCTTTTTGAGCTACGTCAACAATTTTTAGTTCTGGAGTGCAGTGTGGTGTTCTTTATTCGGTCGGTAAGTTTTACGTTAAGTATGCTGTACTTCATTGCCCGTTGGCAAACCTTGAGCTTGGACTTCTGGATGTTAGTCAAAGACCAAGTTTTGTACACCATATGCCAGTATGGGGAGAATACACACATGTCCAGAGCCAGAGCCAGTGTATTAAATTGCTACTAAGCCCTCTTCCTCTCTCCTAATGTTGCTGTGCACGAAAGGGTCCATACTGAACTTTTATTTTGTAACACCATATTTGTAATACTTAGGGAACGCAATAAACAATTGAGTATTGAGTATTGGACATTGAAATTTATCAGAAATGATCCTCAGAATGCCTTTGCTGCTGCCGCGTACTCTGCCTAACAGTGACGACACATGCTTGCGTCTTATTGCATAATTATAAGTCATTCGTACGCGCTTCAGCAAACATTGCGGAAGCACTCCAGAACCACAGCAACCGCAACAACTTTCTAAAGACATTATTGTATTGCACCCGTAGAGCGCGCTGCGCGATAAAGAAAGATTGACGCTTTGAATAATGCTAGCTTGACCTTAGCTGAGCAACGAGCAAACCTCTGAACCAACATTACTCTGGACAGCCAGCGCTCTGTGTTCACGTTCATTGTCCTCGTTGTCCTTTAGATCATCGGTGACAATGTGCCCTAGATATTTAATTTTTTTCACTCTAGTGAGAGGAGAACCGTTCAAGTAAATGGGTAACCGTTCAAGTAGGTTCATGAGCGGTTTTGTCACCCAGGCCGAACTTCACATTGCATGTTAGTTCGTATGAAATTATTATCAAATAGCACTAAATATAATTTGAATCTGATTTTGTTAACCCTGCCCCTACTTCTAAAACAAAAGTAGATTATTTAAGAAAATATTTGAGTACATTTTTTACTCAAATGTGACGTCACAAGCGGGGACTCATAATCTTTTACACGTTTAACACGTTTTATCTTCGTAACTTTTTATTAATTTGATAAAACAAAAAACTCGTTTTCAATATTTTACGATAATCTCGATAATCACGATGTAAACATGAGTAATTTGATTGTTACAAGGAATAACATCAATGTAATAAGGCTCAAAGTCTATACCGGGTGATTTGTTGTAATGGGTAAGTTAGTGATTTAGTATAAAATTCCTACTTCAATACTGTACTGTGCTACAGAGGGCCTTTTTGATGAAAATGGCAGGAAATATGATATTAAGGTTTGATAGATTCTCTACCTTAATGATATTCATCACAATATAAATTCATATTAAGATATTATCACGCCTGTTATACCCAAAGGGTTCAACAGTCCATTCACAGTTCTGTTATCCCCTAAAGGAGTAACCCAATAACAACCAAAAAGAAACGAGAATAAAGATCATTTTGATTTTAACAAACATGCCAGTGTCAGCACCGGCAGCAATCCAACAGCGACCTTATCAAGATGTTAATAAAGATTAATGTAGTTTGACAGTGATGCAGATGTAAGAGGTGAATTAAGCGTGAAAAGTTTGTAATTTCAACTAATGATCCTCGTAGCTTATGCACTCATTAAATAAATTGCTATCCATAACCTAAATACTATAATAATATAATAATAAAAAAGTGGTCTGAGGCACAATATTAAGTTATTAAATTTTAATGATTAGATAAGCTAAATACATAGGTAGGTATTTAGCTTATCTAATCATTAAAATGTAATATAATTAAAATTTAATATAATGGTACCTATGTAGACATAAAGCCTTAATTCCTAATTTCCTGTCATTTAGCGTTAATTGCGTAGGTACTTAGGTGGCTGACAAATGAAAATACTTCATTATGATTGTCTTTATTGGAACTCCCAACTTAAAAAGATAAATTGCAAAACCTTCTTCTTAGCGAGTCGATGGCAATCTAAATTGTATCGGCCCAGGCCTGAGCTGCTAGTTTGGCGCTTTCGGTAGCGTCCATCAGTTCCTATAGTGTACAAACAACAGGACATGCAGGACTCGATATAAACGCCCCCGTTTGTTTGTGGAACCTGTGATTGTTCTATTGGGAGCGCGTCTGTCTAACCTTCTGGAATGGTAGGCGTTTTGTTATAGGCGTGTTTTATGCCCTTTATTGTTTTGTATATAATTTACAGAAATCGTTGTGATGGCAATAAACCTACAATATTTAACGGACATCGTGATTTCCCTGTCAACTAAGGTGTTAGCACCAGGGTAGCTCGCTCTATTCAAATAGCGCCAGGGTAGCTCGCTCTATTTAAATAGCGCGCGGGTAGCCCGCTCTATTCAAACAGCGCGCGGGTAGCCCGCTCTATTAAAATAGCGCACGGGTAACCCGCTCCATTCAAATAGCGCACGGGTAGCCCGCTCAATTCAAATAGCGCACGGGTAGGCCGCTCTATTTAAATAGCGCGCGGGTAGCTCGCTCTATTCAAATAGCGCACGGGTAGCCCGCTCAATTTAAATAGTGCGCGGGTAGCTCGCTCTATTCAAATAGCGCCAGGGTAGCCCGCTCTATTCAAATAGCGCCAGGGTAGCCGCTCTTTTCAAATAGCGCATGGGTAGTTCGCTCTATTTAAATAGCGCGCGGGTAGCCCACTCTATTCAAATAGCGCACGGGTAGCTCGCTCTATTCAAATAGCGTCAGGGTAGCCCACTCTATTCAAATAGCGCACGGGTAATCCGCTCTATTCAAATAGCGCCAAGTTAGCCCGCTCTATTCAAATAGCGCCAGGGTGGCCCGTTCTCATCAGCCTGTATGTTGATCAAAATAACTTGATTGTGATCACTATGGAACCCTAAAAATGTATGAATAATGTGTGTCAATAAAATGTTATAAGTCTACTTTTTTCATACCTGTGTTAGAAATAAGAAAATAAGAAGGACATAAGAAAGCAGAGGCTGTAATTATCAAAGCGCACGTATGCCATACGACGTTTTATAACATATTTGCAAGGAAATAAATAAAACTCGGAATTTCTTAAACGATTATATCTTTTATAACACATTTGCTCGTAAAGGGTCTCTTATTTCACCCATTTCAATATCGTATCGTATCGTGTATCTCATTACGTACTTGTGCAGTAATGTAATGTACAACGCACGGTTTATCAAGATGCTCCGTCTTAAACGAACGGTACTTTTTTAAATCTTAGCAAAGAGTTTTTATGTCAGAAAAGTGGTCAACATTTTATGGAAAAAAGTTAACTTTGGGTGATGAAATATAATAAATAAACATTTAATTCTTTAAATTAATTAATTTTGACAATAAATTATGTGTGAGACTGCACGAACAGACTCACGATGTCCGCGATTACGCGGAGCCCTAATCAAAATATATTTGTCCAATTGACAAAGGAAAAACAACTATTCAATACACTTACCATCACGTTGGTACCGGTGATGTGACGTAGTCCCTGGTAACGTCGTATCTGAGTGGGGTGTAAGTATAACTGTGTTTGTGTGGTGTATGTATAGTTATGTAAGATTCGACGGTAACCAAAGACGCCCACAGCGCGCACCGTCGACTCCAGGATCAAACCTTCAGATCCCACACGTGGCACCTTTCACCAATGTCCAAATAAATTTTATCCCGGTTTGCTAACCCAATCGGGGATTTTCAATAGTCCAGCACTGAATTTAGGAATTTACCGGCGTTCAAATGACACAAAAGGCCGGACATAACCAACAAATCACTCGCGGTCAAGACCCAAAATGGCGAGATTTCTCAATTTTCACTCAATCATCAACAAAATATCAAACACCGATCAGGATTGCATCGGATTAACAATAACTCAAAGTTTTCAAACAATAATTACACGACAGCCGCGTGCATCAAAATTACAAGCACGGAGCGACCATCTTTTCAACCAAATTGCACTGACAAGCAAAACGTCATCGCACCGATTCGCACAGACAACGAAACGTAATCTGTCAAACGTCAAAAGGGTGCGTTCAGAAACTTGGTGGATGAAACAAATTACAACCATTTATCTGTAACAAAAGCACAAAAATATTAATTTACTTTATTAGTAATACTGGCTGTTTTTAAAAAAGCGCTGATGCGCGCGCATCGCTAATTTGTGAACAAGTAAAAGATTTATTCGTTTATGAAAGTCCGAGTTTTATTTATTTCCTCGCAAATATGTTATAAAACGTCGTATGATATACGTACGCTTTGATAATAACAGCCTCTGCTTTCTTTCTTTCTTTCTTTTTTATTCATAAAATGTTAACCAATTTTCTGGCATAAAAACTCTTTGCTAAGATTTAAAAAAGTACTGTTCGTTTAAGACGGAGCATCTTGATAAACCATGCGTTTTACCTTAATAAAA
This sequence comes from Xestia xanthographa, assembly GCA_905147715.2. Lineage (NCBI taxonomy): Eukaryota > Metazoa > Arthropoda > Insecta > Lepidoptera > Noctuidae > Xestia > Xestia xanthographa. The sequence continues at coordinate 3,454,909 of LR990660.1, read as the reverse complement.
GAAACTCGTGCGTTTTACATTACAATAACGCACAAGTACGTAATGAGATACAATTATACGATATTAAAAATTAATGAAACAAAAGTCCCTTTACGAGTTGTTATAAAAGCTTTTTTTTAAACTTTAACTTATTTAATTAGGTTTAGATTTGTCATTCAAACACTGTTCAAAAAGTTAATACAGTAATCCATTTATCTATCTAAGTTCTTATAACTACAACGACCGGCGGTTTTTCTCCTTGCTTGAAATATTTGTTTGAAGTGAAATCATTCTTTTCAAAATTCTTGTTGATTTGGCTTCGTAACACTTGCCTTCTGTTTATTAAAGGTGTCTTATCAGGGAAATAAGGGAAGTAGTAGATAGGTCGGGGAAGCTTGGCAGACTTCATCGTTACTATGTCAATGGGCACCGATGTTTCTGATATGTTGATTTGTAGAACTGTAAAAAAGATTGGTTACTAGAGTAAGCACGACGACCAATCAAGTTATAAAGACCAGTTTATGCGTATCTTATTGTACGGGATATCTATTCAAAGCGAGGCCATGTTATACAGGAAATGTATAACGACGTATCGCCGTGTAAACCCCTCCAGCCGTTTTCGCAACTGCGGTTCGCAACCAGTTGCGAATTAGGAATTTTTACTCTTTGTTCGCAACCAGTTGCTAATCAAAAAAACTTATTCCTTATCCGCAACTACGTATCCCGATGATTAAGTTTCGTGACCGTTACGATAAAAGAATTTGTTTTTCTTCTTCGCAACTATCGTTGTCTGTTTGTTGACACTCTATTTTGTTAATTTGTATAATAACTTTTCAAAAGGTTCCGGCTACTACAATAGTATCCAAAGGCAATTACTAAAAAAAAGGGAACTTGACAATGAACTCATCGTGACGTTCTCAAGTCGTAAGTAATTACACAACAATAATTTTATTTGCTGTATTTCAAAGTCTATTTTAATACTGCAAATTATAAGGATGTCTTCCAACGAGTTTCGCACAACATCCAACATGGAAATAGGTATATCTACGAAGCGAGGGGGCTCGAAAATGCTGTACGAGGGCCATCGTAAGAAAACACTAAGGGTAATTCATTTTGGAAATGCTGCAATGAGAAAGTGTGCAATGCGAAAGTGTGTAAAGGAAATATTTAACGTTAATATGCGGAATGAAGCAATAAAACTCAAGGCACACGACACGAGCTGTAAACCTAACACCGCTAAAAATTTGATACTTAAAGAATTTGATAATCTGAAACGGTCCAGTAGCTGTAATTTTCAATCAATCCAACAAGAGTACGATAAAACAATAAAACGATTAAATTACTTCGGCGTCCAACATCTCAAAGAGCCCATACCAAAATTTCAGTGTTAAAACGGGACTATACAACGAAAGAAACAAAATTCTAGGTGCCATCAAGGTATGTTTTGAAAATCCTAGCGACGTAGTTATCCCTACAAAGTATCTTAACTTTTTACTTGCTGACTATGTGGATGATAATCAAAGTATTTCATTATTTTGCTCAACTGAAAATAGAGAAATAATAAGTAATTACCGTCACTTTTTTGCTGATGGCACTTTTAAAAGGGGTCAGAGCCCATTCGTCCCCTGAAATTCGTCCCCCAGCATAAAAGTTGTGGATTCGGCCCCTATATAGGTGGTCTCCTGGTAGGGGACCAATTAATATTTTAACAAAAAATATTATTTTTAAGGTACCCATTCGTCCCCTCTAATATATATACAATATAATTAAAGATTCGGCACCTATTCAGGTGCCTATTGGTCCCCAGAGATAAAATAAGCTATATTTTACATAAGAAACGGTTAACATAGTACACTTGTGAACAGTTTATTAACGGAATTAATTTAATAAATCATAACAGATCATTGAAAAAAGAGCTATGATCAATGATAATCCGTTATGATAATAATATAACCTGACGATAGGCTTACGATGTAATATTGTCTCTCGTCTCACGAATGGCTTTTTAAAAAAACGGGTTACAAAATATATAAGGTGTTTTGTTTGTATGTTATGGCAGCCTCGGTGACATATTGGTTCTTGAAAGTGACTGCGAATACGAGACTGTTCAATGTGTCTTTGGTCTTTTATTAAATGAAGTTCGCCTAACGAAATAAACAATACTGTTAATATAATAATAATATTATTTTTAACATAATTGAATCGAATTATCTCATTTGAATCCTGGAATATGATTAGTATTATTATTGATGGTAATTCACAGAATTATAGAATTTATACTTCACTATTTATTGTGATTTAAGTTATTTTTTGTTATTGTAGTTATAGTTTGTTAGATTTAAGTTATTATGATTTTGCATGTAGTTGGTAAATATACAAAAAATACGGTGATTATAGCCAATTTTTATGTAGGTGCTTCTAGTTATAATTTATTAGATGTAAGTTATTACGATTTTGCATGTAGTTGGTTAATATACAAAAAAAAATGTATTGATTTATATAGTCTTCAATAATTACTGTGATTTTAGTATTTTTTTTTGTACTGTTATATTTTTTTAGATTTAAGTTATTATGATTTTGCATGTATGTAGTTGGTAACTATACAAAAAAATAAAAAATGATTATTTACTGTTGATATGTGTTCTGACTGACTATATATGTGTTGTGACTATTTTTTTGCATATTTTATATTTAATGTTGATTTATGTGATGGTCAATCAAGGCTGATTTTTGTAAAAGAGTTGTATTTTGTTAGTTTCTAGGACATTGTGATTTTGCATGTGTATTTGTAGTAAAAATGTTGGTTTTACATAGTTGATAAAGACTGATTTTACTTTTTATATTACTTTTATACAAAGTTATTGTGATATTGCATTATTTTGTAGATCTCTTTGACTGTACAAAGTACTAACAATTAATTGTTATTTTTGTTATATTGGTATTGATATTTGGTTATTTGTTTGTACATTGGATGTAAATTAATCTAAAATTCAGTTATTACTGGGATTTAAATAGTTACACAGTTTTATTTTACCGCATAAATATATTATAGTTATCATATATTTTGCTAAATATTTACAATTGTACAAGAAACCAAAAGTTGATTAATTATTTTGAAGACTGACTTAATGCCTAGAGCCTAGAGGCATTTTATTAAACTTAATCTTATTTGAAATAAACATGATATCTACCGAATTACTATATTTTTTATTTTACCCTTTTCTGCGCGACTGTACCAGGACTACCAATCTGCAGTATACACATATACATGTACTTATATTAGAAGAATGAATAAAAATAAATATTCTTCAGGGGACGAATGGGCCCCTCAAAAGTTCCAGGGGACGAGTGGGCACAGGGTGCGAATCTTAGGGGACGAATGGGCTCTGACCCTTTAAAAGCTGTCCAAAGGTGTTCCAACCACGCATTGTTCTACACAATACACGCATTGGATTGTAGCCACATTGACCGGTCCCGTGCGACTCGCATCCATCCAGCGGATCCCCACAACCTTCACCAGGTCATCGGTCCACCTAGTGGGAGGTCTTCCAACGCAACGTCTTCCGGTTAGCAGTCGCTACTCCAGAACTTTTCGGCCCCATCGGCCATCCGTTCTGCGAGCAACGTGCCCTGTCCACTGCCACTTAAGTTTGGCAATTCTTCGGGCTACGTCGGTAACTTTGGTTCTCTTGCGGATATTTTCATTTCTGATTCGATCACGCAAGGAATGATTACTGGCAACACACACTGTTCATAGACTTTCGTCTAGTTTTTTATTCATTATCTTAGCTACTGGTTGCGAATCAAGAAACGCTTATCTCCCATCGCAACTATGTACGTTCGCGAAGTTCATATTCTTTGTTCGCAAACAAGTTGCGGTTAAGGAAGAAGTTTTCTTAATTCGCACCTGGTTGCGAACAAAGGGTAAAAAATCCTAATTCGCAACTGGTTGCGAATCGCAGTTAAGAAAACGGCCAGAGGGGTGTAAAAAACATGGCTGAATAAGAGCTAAAATTGTTTTTTCAAAGGAATCGTTACCAGTTATTTCTCCGGTATTGTGGGTGCGTTTACAAACATTTAAACATTTTCGTATCTCTGTTGACAGCTCGGAATGATAGTACAGTGCGACATAAAAGAGTAGAAATTAAATATTTGGGAACTAAAAATTTTCATTTTCTAGCAACATCTAAAATGAGTACTTGAGCTGTCAATTCTTCTCGATCGGTTTCGTTTTTCAATAGAATTTTGGTTTTTGGGTGTTCTTTCTGAGTGTGGACAGGAAAACAGCGACATATCATGAATAAGGTAATTCGTGGAGGTGCCCGTGAAATAATTTATAAAGTTTTCATACGGTGTTTGGCCGAATTACAAGCTGGGAAGCTGCTATCCTACTTCGAAGATGTTTGCCGTCGTTCTGCAGAACGAGAGAGTAACTATTGAATGTTGCAGTAAACGTTAATTACAAACGATTAATACATTAAGGGAACAACATTTTCGATCTAAATAGTATTTACAAATTAGTTGTCTACGATTTTTAAGGCTAAGATAAACAAATACCGTTGTAGTTATAGCGCGACTTAACAACATTGATAGTAAGGCAAAAACATTAAAGTAAGAACATATTTGCGCGGGACTTTTTCGTCGGACTGACAGCAGTTATATTATGAAGTTAAAGCACTAATTTAAAGTTGTATCTCTATGCTTATGTTAATACCATGCTTTGTTATTTTAGGTGTTTCTGTAAGCACATTGCGCAGAATCGTGCAAAACGGCGGGAAGTTCTCGACTCCAGCTATACACAGAAAGGGTCGTCCCTCAGTCCCTAATAATATATTTGAGTGAAATTGTAGTTTTATTACTATTACGTACCAAATCTATTTATTATCTACGAGGAACTTATTGAAAGCAATGAATTAATAAACATACTTATTTAAAATAATTATTTTTTCATTATTTATCGTTACGATTTGATAACTGGCATGATTTTGCAACAACTTCCAGATTCTGGCCTGACCTTCCTGTTGTCAATCTACAATGCTATGTCAAGACTTTGCTTCTTTCCCCCTCAATGGAAAGCAGCCAAGATCCTAATGGTTCCTAAACCAGGGAAACCACTTGAAGACCCGAAGTCATACCGACCAATAAGTCTGCTCCCAATAGCGCCTAAAGTTTATGAATCGCTCCTTTTATCGCGATTAATGCCTATAATTAAAGAAAAGCATTTAATACCCGACCACCAATTTGGGTTCCAACAAAGACATGGCAGAATAGACCAAGTTCACAGGCTTGTCAGTAAAATTCACAACACTTTTGAAGATAAGGAATATTGTGCTGCCGCATTCCTTGACATTTCTCAAGCTTTTGATAGAGTTTGGCATGAAGGTCTCCTCTATAAAATCAGAAACAGCTTCCCAAGCAACATTTTCCTCATTTTTATGTCGTACTTGAGAGATAGATACTTCTTCGTGCAGAGTGGAGACGCATTATCAAAGCTATACCCTATCGCTGCTGGGGTACCTCAGGGCAGTGTGCTTGGACCGATTTTGTACTTGTTTCATACTGCGAACCTCCCAATATCAAATTTGGTGACAACAGGAACTTTCGCGGATGATACAGCTGTGTTGGCATCCCATACTGACCATAAAGTAGCATCAGCTATGCTGCAGACCTGTTTGGATGACATATCCCTTTGGCTCAAAAAGTGGAGGATAAAAGCAAACGAGACCAAGTCAGTAAATGTCACATTTTCTAGGAGAAAGGAAACATGCCCACCAGTACAGTTAAATAGTATACAAGTGCCTCAAGCTGAACATGTTAAATACCTTGGTTTATACCTTGACAGACACCTCACTTGGAAAAAACACATCTTTACGAAACGGAAGCAACTTGGGCTGACACTAAGAAAGTTTTACTGGTTGATTGGCCGGAATTCACAATTAAACCTGGAAAATAAAATCCTTTTATACAAAGCCATAATCAAGCCTATTTGGACCTATGGCATCCAGCTATGGGGAATAGCATCACACTCTAACATAGAGATCATACAGCGCTTTCAAAACAAGCTTCTAAGAACAATCACAAAGTCCCATAGTTTTGTTCCAAATGAAGCCCTACACCATGATCTGAAGATACTTCCAGTCAAAAAAGAAATAAAAAGCTACATCAATTCATACAAAGAAAGAATAACTCGTCACCCAAACATCTTGGCAAACCATCTCATGGATAAAAAAGGAATCCGCAGACTAAAACACTAAATTCCACAAGATTTTATCGGACAATATTAGCATTATGCTTTTGAGTAAGAGGTTGTGTCATAGGACGCATACCAAGCAAGCCATCTAACACGCCATAGAAATTACTTATCGTCCTAATGAATAGTGACAGATTGTAAAAGAAAAGAGACAAAAAAAAATATTTGTAGCTATTAGACCAAGAATACTATTCAAGTATCAAGATCAGCTAGGTCGTACTAACTGGGGTTGCCACCTGAGCGATCGTAGCGCCCTCATTTATTTTCTACTCTTTTATATGTCGCACTGTAACTGGGCTCAGTGTCCATCAAATAACTGTCAAAAGGTTTGTTTCGTATCAATATGACCAGTCGCAATCAAATATGACGTCATTGGTGCCCATCATGGCTGATAGTCACCGTAACTCATTTTGACAGATGCTTTCGTATCGATTCTTCTATTATTGCGATTATGTAAGCACAGTGGACATCAAATTGATGACAACTGAGTTTAAAGTGGCTTTCGTGAAAGACATTACACCGTACCCAGGCTGTTAGTCAACGTAAACTGATATCCTGTGTGTAATACGTAATACCAATATTTTGACATTCTCGGTTGTCATCAAAGTTCGGTGTACAACCGAAGCTTGATAGTCACTGTAGGGCTATTACGTATCTTTTTGATCTCCAGTGACTTGCTGGTTTTCTCACGATGTTTTCTTTCACCATTTTGAGAGCAGTGGTGTTAAAATAAATTTCACAAAGTAAGCCTGCCAGGGCTTGACCTCATCAGTAACGACTCTTCGTAAGGATCGGGGCCGTTACCACTTCAACAATATAAATTAGCTGCTAATTGCCTTTGCTTGTATATACGTAAAAAAAAAACATAATAAAAAAACAACGTACTCAAAAGTAATAAAATATTCCCAACACTAACAAACATTTTAAATCAAATTTTAGTGCAGTATCGATTGAACGGCGTGAATGTTACAAAATATTCCATTATTGAAGATTTTTACGATATTTTCTATAACATATAAAATGTTTCATGTATTCTGTACGTTATACATGTGTGGTTATACTCTAGAGCAGGGGTTCTTAAACTTTTTTATTTGGCGGCGCACTTACAGGTTTAATATTTGGTTTCGACGAAAAACTGGCTTCAAATAAACATCAGTTGAAAGGGGAATGAGAAATTTTAGAGGTTTTAAAGTTAAAGGTTGAATGAAAGGCGCGATGAATTTATTACGTAAGGCTATTTTTGCTAGTTTATACACATACAAAGTGACAATATAAGTTTATAAAAACTGTGTTTTAAACTGCACTATCGAGCTCAAAAAATATACTGTTTTAATGATTTCTAAAAAGAACATAATTAATAGATAACAATAAAATCTTCTTCATTAATTTACAAAATATTATTTTTATTTTTTAATTGGAAATTCTAGCCGTTTTCACGCTAATTCAATCAAAAACTAAACAGTAAATCACACAGCCAAAAATCCAAGCGTAGATGGCTCCGGCGAACTATATCAAGGTTATTAAACAACCAGCTTCACAACTGTAACTACTGGTTATCGTTTAGTGTTAGCACTGGTTGCTTTAGCCACCATGACCTTCGGTGAACAATCTTCTTGGTATACCTAATTCAAACAACCGCTGCATCACACTCTAGAATCTAGCCACGAGAGAGCTTTTCTTTCTGAGAATAATTTCGTTAAACACAGTCAACATTCTCCGTCCCTCTCGGAAATTCTAGCCCCATCATTAACAGCTGTAGTGGCTTCAAAAATAAAAAATACCTTGTCAAATTACTGTCAGTCCACTTTATTTAAATGTTATCTTGGAGTACGTAATTGTAGTCAGTACCTATTGGTTAATTGAGTACTTATATAAAGAAAATCTTTAACTAAAATTATAGAATCTTAGACTGCTTCGTTGGTCTAGTGGTCGCAAACGCAACCACGTAAAGCTGATATGAAAGAAAGCCTTATGTGACAGCCTGATGTGTTAGCCTGATGTGATAGCTTAATGTGATAGCCTGATGTGATAATCTGATGTGATAGCCTGATGTAACAGCCTGATGCGATAGCCTGATGCTAAATTGGTTAATTTTAATATAGTTTTTAATTTGGAATGTTTTGAATTTTGAATTTTGCATTGATTTTTAATTAATAAATTTATATTTTTTTTATTTTTATTAATTTGATATTTTAATTGATTTTTTTTTAATATTGTTTTTAATTTGGAATGTTTTGAATTTTGAATTTTGCATTGTTTTTTTTTTATTAATTTTTTTCTGACCTTTCAGGATACAGTATCATACTAGTCTGGAGGTCAGAGTCTCACCTGAAAAATGCACTTGTAAAGTTCATAATAAAGATTTGTCTATTGTCTATTTTGTTTTGAATTTGCTTGAATTGTAATTTTGATTTTAATTGTGATTTCGGTTCAATTCTAATTTTGATTATGATTTTAACTGTAATTTAGATTTGGATCTTAAATGTGATCTTAATTTTATTTCGAATTTAATTTTGTTTTTGTTTTTTGGACATAGATATTAATTTTGATTTTATTTTGCTTTGATTGTAATTGTAATTTTGATTATGATTCTAATTATGGTTTAGGTTTTATAATAATAATAATATAATAAATAATATAAAATCGTTTATTTATAAAAAGGGGCACATTTACAATTAAGTATCTTAACAAATAAAATAGAGCACTGTTGCTTATTGCCTGAACTAGGTGGAACCTGTGTTTCAGGCTAGGAGGTGCATAAATATCTACTTAAAATAAATAAATTAACAATGAAAGAAAAGGAAATGACTAAAATTACAACTATAAACAAACAGTGTGTCAGCAGTTTACTTGCAGACAACAAGTAAATCTTCTGTCTGTGCATAGGTGATGGGTTGTAAAAAAGTTATAATAGACTTTTTACAGCTAAAATAGTTTAACTTATAAATACTTAGTTTTCTATTTAATCTATTGTACAGAAAAGGGCCTAAAAATTTAAAAAATCTTTCCACAAAGACATGTTTGGAGGTTGTATTAGAAATGCATACTATATCATTCCGTCTCTTGTTAGTATTGTCAGCATTGTACGTGAGCATGGTGTGCTGTTTTAATACTAAGTGCATAATGAATAGCTGGCGCACAGTCAGCACGTTGCAGGATTTATACAGCTGATCTGTGGGAAAGTAAAAGGGATGGAAGTTTGCTACCTTTAAAATTGCTCTTTGAGCTCTTTCAAGGGGAAGCAGGATAGTTTTTGCTGCGCCACCCCATGAAATGATACAGTAGTGAATTATGGATTGACATAGGGCGAAATAAACTTGTGTGATTAATTTAGAATCTGCAAAAGTTCGTATTTTTTTAAAAACATATATTAATTTGCGCACTCTTTTAACTAGACTTTCGATATGGTACCTAAAAGAGAGTGTGTCGTCTATTATAACCCCTAAGTATTTCATATTATTGGTTTTGAGGATAGAAGGACAATTGCACATGTTGATTGACCGATTATCACATTGATGGGCATATACATGGAAGTTAGCAGTGTTAAGTTGAGGCTTGCGCATGGAGAAGTGAATGTATTTTGTCTTGTCAGCGTTTAGTGTTAGTAAATTGCTTTGAAGCCAATTAGTCACAGTATTAAAGCCAAGTTGAGCGTTTTGAAACAGTTCGCTACTGTTTCCAGCAGAAAATATTAGCGCCGTGTCGTCAGCATATGATATGATTTTGCCATGCTCGATATTTAGGTTACACAAGTCGTTAATATAAACCAGGAAAAGGGTAGGGCCCAATATACTTCCCTGGGGAACACCAAATCCAGTATTTTTCTGCTCATCGCTCGTAAAATTGTCAATCCTAACACATTGGTATCGGTCGTTTAAGTAGTCAGCCAGCAATGTCAGCGGCGTGCCCCTTATTCCTATGGCCTCTAATTTTCTTAGAAGCACAGAAACGGAGACAGTGTCAAAGGCTTTCGCTAAATCAAGGAAGACTCCCATGACCTGGTTCCCCTTGCCCAGCTCTTCTGAGACATAATTGGTAAGGCTATGCACCGCATCGGCTGTGGATAGTTTGGGTCTGAAGCCAAATTGCGCTGGTGACAAGATGTTTTTTTCCAGGAAGCTAACTAGTCTGCTGTTTATTATTTTTTCTAGTATTTTTGAAATTGAGGGGAGTAATGATATTGGCCTATAGTTATTAACCAAGTCCCTGTCTCCAGATTTATATATAGGGATAATAACAGCCTTTTTAAGACAGTTAGGAAAAATTCCTTTGGAAAGACAGATTCGAAATATATGCGTTAAGGGAGGTGCCAATAAATGCTTAAAGAGTTTAAGGATCCTGTTGCTTATATTATCCCATCCAACTGCACAGTCATCTTTAAGGCCAGATATTATTCGGGATATTTCGTTTTCGTCAGTATCCAGCATAGCAAATGACTTCAGGTTGTTGTTCTGTTTTTGGAAAAAAGGTTGGGAGCAATGTTTCGGAATCTTTTCGGCCAAAGTTTTCCCAACATTAACAAAAAAGTTATTTACTTTGTTAGCTGATAAGAGGGGTGAAGGATTAGTAAGCAGTAACCTCGAATTTGATTCACGTTGTTTAGTCATGTAGGTAACGTTTTTAATATGTTTCCAAATTTGCTTGGTATTGTTGCCTGCTTTATTTAATTCATTTTTATCGTAATTATTTTTAAGCTTCTTTAGGAGATTGTTGCAGAAATTCCTGTATCTTTTATAGGTGTTTAGAATTATTAAATTATCAGGGAATTTCTTAGTTTTCTGATGAAGTTTATCTCTGTGCCTTATGCATCGAATTAGTCCAGGAGTAATCCAAGGTTTAATATTATGAAATCGATTATTTGTTGTCACAACTGTCGTATTACGCAAAATTGCTTGTTGGACATGTTTTATTAAGTACGATAAAGCTGAATTAGCGTCAGCAGTATTGTAAACTAAGCTATAATCAATGCTGCGTAAATCATATTCGAGTTTTGTTATGTTTAATTTAGATTTTGTCTGGGGGTGATTTTGCTTAGGCAGCGTTAAATTTACGGCTAATAAGACAGAATGGTGGTTGGTTATTGTTGAGTTAGTAACAAGCGTAATAAATGAATAAGTGGTTTTGATCATCATATGGTCGAGGCAAGAACCGCTCTGATGAGTAGGCAATGTGTGAGCAGGCAGAAAACCATGGTATGAGCAGATGTTAAGGTAATCTTGTATCCCTGCGTCGCAGTTTTCGGAGCCAATGTTAATGTTAATATCACCTGTTAGTATTACATTGTTAAATGGGCTAAGTGATTGAAAGATCTGGTTAAGGCAACTGTGGAAAGAGGTTAGGTTTCTTGCGGAAGGGGATCTATACAAAGCAATTATCGCTGTAGTTGTACCAATTTTGATGATAAGGCAGTTACTAATACAATCTTGTAGATCAGGTTCTTCGACTTTGACCTTTAATGATTCCTTTGCAAAGACAACGACACCATCATTTTGATTGTGGTTAATTTTAGTGTACAATAAGTTGTACCCTGGTATTGCCGGGAGGTTATCGTGGCGCTTTGAGAGCCAGCATTCTGTTAGAACCATAATATCACAATTAAAGTTAAGTCTATGAAGAAAAATGTTAAAGCTATCTATGTTCTTATGAATACTTCGTATGTTTTGGGTTAGTATGGTTAGTGACTTTTGATACTGGGAAAGATATTGATTGCAGTCCTCAACCTCACATGACTTTGACTCGGTCAAAAATGAGTTATCTATGTCGGTAATTAAATTAATATCCATTCTACTTAAAAATAACAACAATAAATTACGACTAAGATTTAAACAAATATGTGGCTCTCTTAGGCGCCGTCATAGTCAATAGAGTTAATGTACCTGTATTCGGCTGCAAGTTTAGCTGAACAAACTGCGTCTCCCGTCTTGTGGTTGGCTTGTTTTTTAAAGCGCATGCATGTAGCACATTTTGGATCATCAGCTTTTTTTGCGCAGTCTTGGCTAGAGTGTCCTTCTTCACCACAATGGCCACAAGTCGGGACAGCGACCTTGCATGTCTTGGATGCATGACCGTACTGCTGGCACTTGTAACATCTCGTTACTAGAGTAAAGTCTCGTACCGGGCAGGACGTCCAATTTATAAATAATCTCTCCTGCGTGATGAGGGCCTTGCGAATGACGGCTGAAACTTCTATTATATAATTACAGCTCTCAGCATCTTTCCTTCCAGATTTGTGGCTAAGTTTAATTGAGGTCATAAATGTATCTAGAGTCATAGGCAGTTTGTCCGTTATGTTTTGGTCGTAAATGCATTTATAAACCTCATTTTCGGCCATTGATGCGGGAACTCCAAGTACAATAATGCGAGGTTTGCGCTTCCGAGGTTCGTCGACGGTAAGGCCTGACGAAGCGATTTGGACTTTCTGTTTGAGCTTATCTAGGTCATCCTTGGTCTCAGTGCTAACGATAAGGCCTCCTTTTCCTATTTTACGTACGCCTCGTACTTTCAGCTTCATTTCACCAGGGCATATGATTTTTTGTACCATGTTCTTGGTTTCATCACTGGTCTTGGTGTTGTCGCATGGAAAAATCGCCACGGAGCTAAGATTGTTAGGGCGAATAAAACTGCTAGATCCCTTCTTCACCATATCGGCAAAAGATGTAGGGGCTGCAGCCTGCCTCGTACAGGACTCCTGAATCGTACGGTTCATCTCTGCTAGACAGTCTGCTAGGTCTCGAGCTTCGGTCATAGTTTTCAAGGCAGTATGTGTTTGTAGGGCTCTTGATTTCAGCGACTGGTATTGAACAGCCAATTGTGAGACACCATGCCCAACTTTTCGGCAGAGATTGCCAATTCTTTGCTTCTGTTCAGAATTTAGTTTTCCCTCAGAAGCAATACAAAACACCTCATTCAAGTGGTTTTCAATGGTCCCCAACCAGTTCTGAATCTCCGCAGTACTGATTGGTTCAACGGCTTCCTCTTGGTGCTGCTTTTGTTGTTGAGGAGGTCTCGGTGTTGGAGTCGACGGAGGGCTGCGTGGTGTCATCCCACTCCGATTAAAGGGGCTGCTAGCCATTTTTCAGATTATAACAACTATTTATAATCCAGTCAGTCCATTATTCTGAGTTGAAAAACCGCTTCCTACGTTGTTTTGTTATATCAAGCTAATGCACTTAAACTGGGTCAAAATTTAATGCAAGCGTTAATTTATTTATTTAAATACTGCATTGATGTGCACGTCTGTATGCGATGAGTGCCGATCAATCAATTTTGAATTGATTGTGATTTTAATTGTAATTTTTTTTTTGTTTTGTCGTGTCTCTGTTCTGTTCTATTGAATTTTACTTTTACTGTTAATATTAGTTTTATATTCTTACACATAATGTTAATTTAAACTTGTTAGTTTATTTATTTTATTTTAGTTAATTAGACACTAATTTTATTGTACAGTATATAGTGCTTGTGGCACATTTAATATGTTTTTGGGGCATACGGTTGTAAGGTCCTTATGTCTCTTACCACCAGCTGCCAGCGTAGATTGCCATGAGACTAACGGGTTCTGTTCGCATGAGGTGTTGATTGAAATAAAAGAGATGCTTCCGTCTTCTCAGCGATTTAATATATTGGTGCACACTTCAATGAGTACAGGATCATAGCACTTGTCAAGCTTCCTTACAATGTTAGGTTATAAGTATAACACTTACTTCAGGTAGAACATACTACCATCTATCCAGGTCGAACCGTGGATATGTAGCGGAGACAGCATTCGCAGCCTGTGTGACTTGTAGAATATTACACGTGGCTTGGAACCAGAGCTGGTCCTATCTTATTCCATATCAAAGTGCTAAGCGTTGAGAAGACGTTTTCTTATTTAATTAATAATTAAAATAATGGATGGAACCCTGAGAACAATGTCAGAAAGAAATCCATGAGCACTTTCAATACACTAATGTGATGCTATGTAATTGCAACAAAACAGGTAATAATTCTTGATACATACGCATTTATGCGGTTCCTTTAATACTTTTTCATCTTAGCCGACGTGCCACGCCTCGTCCGCGTCATTAGATGTTTAATTAATTATTTTTTATTGTCTTTTTACAATTAGCGTCTTAATCGCGTGTCCAGATTCCAAGAAAAAAACGAAGGCAAAAATTCCACGTCATCCGATTAAAAACGCTCTGACACAGCTCCTAGGCCTTTACGCCTTTGCCTTTTAGACCATGTGTTATTTATAATTAAACCCAATTCAACTGAAATCTTTCACAATTAATTATTTGAATTTTATCTATGTACTTATTATATTTTATTTAGAATTTAAAGTATCGAGAAAATAAATATGCTACTCCCTAACGCCATCTCCCATCACTACTGCACAATTAACTGTAACTATTCACTCTTAGTTCGCGATTTTGTCAATAGAGGGCGCTACCCGTCTTAAATAATCAATAACTACTTTTATAATTGTTACAATACATCTTTCCCCAGTTAAAAAAATTTTTTGCTGAGAAAAAAAAATTTTTTTTTTTTTTTTTTTTTCATCATGTGTATTGAAAGCTCGAAATCATCCTATTGAAAACTGAGACAGTCTGAAACCAAATGCCTTAGACTTACAGACTAAATTGCTAAATGCTAATGGCTAGTAGCACAATTCCGAAACAAAACCTATTTGGCAAATTCGTACATTGATTGCTCCTGCCTTAAACTATCTACTACACTAATATAATAATAAGCGTCTGTCTGCCTATCTATCTATAGCACGTAGCTACTCTCTGCAGACATCAACTAATTAACTAATTTTTATTAACTAGCATGCCTTAGTCTAATTAATTTCCTAATTAAGTTAAGTTTTAAGTTAAATAAACACTATCCTTGAAACCTAGATAAGTGTTATCTACAAAGTATTAAGCTAAAGTATAGGCAAATACTTATTTAAGTTTTTAAATTTATTAAGTAAACCCTATCTCCAATTGATGTAGATAGGTGTTTTATTAAGTATTAAGTTATAAAGTATAGGTTATTATACTCGGTCAAGTATTTAAGTAAACACTATCTTTAATTAATGTAGATATGTGTTTTATTAATCGTTAGGTGGTGACACTTTTAAGTCCCATTCGAACACTACCAAGTTTATCAATCATTGTGTTTCCTTACATACGTCTGCAAACATTCCTTATTAATAAAATTGGTATACCTATTTAATTTTGAAAAAAAAAAAAGACCTTTCACCCTACCAACATGCATCCATCCCTCTTCAAGTTAAATATTTGCACGTCTATTGCTAATTTCGTGCAAATAATGGATTAACAACAACAATGTATAAAACTAGGAGTCTTCATATTTTAAGATGTCTTTATTGTGAAATTTACCTAAATCTTTGTCCTGCATGTCTTTTAAGCTATACACTACAGGTGAGTGTTTCTTTGAAATAACACATCTTATAAAGCGCGGTGCTAGCTTTGAAGTAAAGTTTTTACTAGCATCCGACAAAGTAAATGTTCTTTTATAGACTATTTGACCTACATTAAATTCTAAAGGTCGCTTTCTTAAGTCATAGTGCTTTTTATTTTTATCGTGCACAAGTTTCAAATTTTTACTAACCTCCTGGAAAATTGATTTAAGTTCTTTTAAGTTATCACCATGAATTCTAGGGTCTACAGTTGATAGATCTGAATCAGGCTGTGGCACTTCAGAGTCTTTATGTAATTTACCATCTACAAACATCTCTCTTCCATGTACAAGAAAGTAAGGTGAGAATTTAGATGACTCGTTAACTGAGGTGTTCAGTGCACACTGAATTTCTGGTATGTGATTGTCCCACTGCCTGTGATTTGTTTTCACATATGAGGCAATCGCATACAGAACATTTCTAATGGCTCTTTCTGCCTGATTAACCTGCGGGTGATACCTAGGATTATAGTAAATATTAGGCACATTATATTTGCACATTAAATCTCTAAATTGTTTTGAAATGAATTGCGGACCATTGTCTACATAGACAAATTTCGGTATCCCATGCACCAGAAACACTTTTTCTTCCAGAATTTTAACAATAGCATTGCCTGTTGCGTTCCGTATAGGAAACAACATAACATACTTACTAAAATAATCTGAACATACTAAGAGATTTGTGTTCCTTTTAGTGGACACAGGAAAGGGTCCTAACAAATCGCAACAAATCGCTTCAAATGGTTTTGTAACCTGTTTAGGGTTACCCATTAAACCAGGTCTCGATGAATTTACCGGCTTGTACTCTTTACAAGTTTGCCAATTATTAACGTAATTTTCGACATCTTTATACATATTTTTCCAAAAATAATGTAATGCTAATCTTTTATGAGTTTTAAATATTCCAAAGTGGGCGCCTGTGGGATCATCATGAAATTGTTTTAATAAGGGTCCCACATCATCACTGGGAATCACTTGTTTCCAAGTGTATTGTGATGTTAAATTATATTTATTTTTTGAATGTCGAAATAGTTTACCATCTTTAAGAGAATAATTTGGAAATTTATGGGGAAACTTTTCACAATTTTCTACCATTTTTAAATACCATTTATCTTGGATATTGTCAGATATGTCTAACGATTCAATTTTAATTCTTGAGAGTGCATCCGGTAAAACCATCTCTTTACCCTTCCTATGAATGATATTAAAATCAAATTGGCTTAAGCGAATACTCCACCGAGCTAACCTGCCTGTGGGATTCTTTAATTTATAAAACCATTGTAGTGATGCATGATCAGTGACTATATTACATTTTTGACCCTCAACATACATTCTAAATTGCTCTAAAGCAAACAAGACTGCTAATAATTCACGTTCTGTAGTAGTGTAATTAACCTCGTGCTTATTAAGTAATCTACTACAGAATGCAACAGGATGGTCAAAATTGTCATATGACTGTGTCAGCACGGCACCAATAGCATATGCTGAGGCATCACATTGAATTGAAAATGGTAAATTAAAATCTGGACATTTAAGAATTGGAGCTGAGACTAAATTTGATTTTAATTTATTAAAAGCCTCTTCTGCTTCCTCTGTCCACTCAAAGTTTATATTCTTACAAGTTAATTTACTAAGTGGTCTACTAATTTTAGAAAAGTCCTGTATGAATCTACGGTACCAACCAGCCATTCCCACAAATCTTTTAACTTCTTTGGGTGAGGTGGGTGTGGGGTAATTGAGTATAACTTCCACCTTAGAGGGATCGGTACGAAGACCCTGCTTATCAACCATGTAGCCAAGATATTTAAGTTCCCTTCTACAGAATTGAGATTTACTCATATTAATTGTTAAGTTTGCTTCTGCTAAACGTTGACATACTTTTTCCAATAACTTAACATGTGTATCAAATTCACTGGAAATGCATATTATATCGTCCTGAAAAACAAATACTTTATTATCAAATTCAGGACCAAACAATTTATCCATAAGTCGTTGCATAGTGGCAGATGCTCCTACAAGACCAAACGACATAGTTGTATAGTGGAAGAGACCACGTCTAGGGACTGTAAATGCAGTTTTTTCAGCACACTCCACACTATCATATTCAATTTGCCAATAAGCAGCACTCAGGTCAATTGAAGTTAAATATCTTGCATCTCTCAGGCTATCAAGTATTTGATGGATGTATGGCAAAGGATATGCATCAGCCTTAGAAACGGCATTAAGTTTTCGACAGTCTAAACAAAGCCTTAGTTTACCATTAGGTTTGGTTACCATGACAACTGGGGAATTCCAAGGTGAGTTAGAAGGCACTACAACTCCAAGTTGCAGCATTCTATCAAGTTCCTGTTCCAATGTTAATTGTTTGGCAGGTGACAAAGGATCTTTGCTTAATTGGAAAGGATCTTTGCTTAATTGGTGGGCTATTACCTGTGTCTATTTTATGAGTAATTAATTTTGTCCTACCTAAACCTACTTTTTCAGTATTAATCTTATCAAATTTATCAATGACCTTCTGTAGAATTAATTGTTGTTCAGAAGTCAATGAATCAAAACTTTCTAAACCTTGGTCCAAGCTAATTGAATTAATATAATTGTCAGGTATACTAAAAATCTTATTATTATTTATTGTGCTGTCTAAAGTTATCAAAAATACTTTGTAAAAATCCATACCTAAAATGATTGGAGTAATTATGTTGAGAACTATGTAGAATTTTATAACTTTAATTTTATTTAAATAATTAGTGGGTAACTGCATAAAACCTAAACATTGAATTCTTGAACCATCTGCAGCCCTTACATTATGACCTTTTGGTAATTTAACTAATTTAAATCCATATTTCATAAATAATTTATGTGAATTATCCCCCAATATTGAGCAAACCGCTCCAGTGTCTAGCAAACCATAAACTTCTAAATCTAAAACTTTTACCAATAAATGTGGTCGAATGTCATTTGTGTCTTAGCTTCAAAGTGAGCCACATCAATTTGTGATGGGAAAGATGTTAAATTAATCACTAAGTTTTTGTGACTCACGTTAATTAGTTTTTTGAGCACTTTGGGCAATTAATTCTTTTAAAGCCTTTTTCACCACATTTAAAACAGACCAACTCCTTTGAAGTTTTACACTTGCTTGTGAAATGATTTGTGCTGTTACACCTAAAACATTTTTTTCCCTTTGCTTCTGAAGTAGAAGGAGCGTCAACGACAGCAACTGGTTCTCCAGACCTATCTGACCTTGGTTTATGATCAGTTTTCTTCGTAGGCTGAAAATCCTGACTAAGTTTCGCTTTTGAAAGGTTAGGTTCCACAAATTGTTCTGACCTAGCACGAGCAAGCTC
This sequence comes from Xestia xanthographa, assembly GCA_905147715.2. Lineage (NCBI taxonomy): Eukaryota > Metazoa > Arthropoda > Insecta > Lepidoptera > Noctuidae > Xestia > Xestia xanthographa. Next base: position 3,435,895 of record LR990660.1, on the reverse strand, counting down.
TAATTTCTTACCATACAAAAGTAGATCTTTAATGGAATTAATATCTAGTAAAGCCATTTCCTTCATATATTCAGGTCTTATGTTGTGCATTAGGATTTCTAATTGTTCTTCGTTAGAGAGAGGTCTAGACAATCTATTAAACATACCCTGCATAATTGACAAATATATTATTATTGTCTCTTGCTTCGCCTGCGTACGGGAGCGTATTTCCTGAGTCAACCTATAATCAAGGTCAGGAATGTCGAAATCTTCCCTTAAACGAGCAAGTATATGTTTATATGACGTAAAGGTTTGTTTGTATGACCTAAACCAATGTAATGCAGACTTATCTAAAAGATCTGTAAAAGCAATCAATGCACGATCTGCAGATATACCTCGAGCCTGTCTCAACTCTTCTAAACGTTCAATGAAACTCCTAACACATGTAGTACCATCATACTTTAAATTTAAAGAACACAGATTAATTGGTCTATCTTTAACAACTACTAATTGTGTTTTTTCTGCGGATTCATTTTCAGAGGAGGGATCATGAGTAGACTGCATCTCCTCTTCATCATAGCCATCCTCTAAAGATGTTATCAACGTTACCAATTTATTTTTAAGTTCAATTAATTCCGGTGATTTATCTTTCACGCGTGAAATTCTCATCAAGTAATATTGCGAACGAGCTAATATTCGCTTAAGAGTGGAGCTATCTCCCTCGGTTAAATCCCTATGTAATAGGCACAGCTCTTCGATAGGTTCCAAGCATAAGCGTACCTCTTCTGCACTTACTGGCGTTGCATAATCCTCTGGTTTAATGCTGCCTCTCCTAAACAATCCACACAGACTGCGATACTGCCTGCGAAGCACATCCCTGGTCGCCTTTACATCTGTGGATATATTAAAATATTTAAGCTCATGTAATAATTCTTCTTTACGAAGATAGTCAATCCAGATTGTCTTATCCATATTGAATTTAAAATATTTAAAGTCTTTGTTAAGTATTTTGAATCCTATTCTTAAGTTAAGTGAATGTAAATAGTAATTTTACATTAATCAAGGTGAATTAAATTTAGAGTTGATCCATTCAAGTAGTTGCACAAGTTTACAATGTTAACATGACATGTGGGATAACCTTACTTTTTAACACACAGTGTTGATGTTTCAAAGTTATATGACTTTATAATTGATCAAGAGGAGTCTATAAATTTAAGCTTTACTACATCACTAATGTGGAAAGATTTACCTTTTAATAAAAATGTTAACATGTGCTATCAACTAATTTTGAAAACTCAAATTCAGAAAAATGTACTAAGTTAAATGACTCTAATTACTAATCACTAAGTTAAATCAAATTAAGTTAGATCAAGCTCTTAATCTTGAAGTGAAGATTCCAATCTGACCTCATGCCCCACGTTGGGCGCCATTTGTAAGGTCCTTATGTCTCTTACCACCAGCTGCCAGCGTAGATTGCCATGAGACTAACGGGTTCTGTTCGCATGAGGTGTTGATTGAAATAAAAGAGATGCTTCCGTCTTCTCAGCGATTTAATATATTGGTGCACACTTCAATGAGTACAGGATCATAGCACTTGTCAAGCTTCCTTACAATGTTAGGTTATAAGTATAACACTTACTTCAGGTAGAACATACTACCATCTATCCAGGTCGAACCGTGGATATGTAGCGGAGACAGCATTCGCAGCCTGTGTGACTTGTAGAATATTACACGTGGCTTGGAACCAGAGCTGGTCCTATCTTATTCCATATCAAAGTGCTAAGCGTTGAGAAGACGTTTTCTTATTTAATTAATAATTAAAATAATGGATGGAACCCTGAGAACAATGTCAGAAAGAAATCCATGAGCACTTTCAATACACTAATGTGATGCTATGTAATTGCAACAAAACAGGTAATAATTCTTGATACATACGCATTTATGCGGTTCCTTTAATACTTTTTCATCTAAGCCGACGTGCCACGCCTCGTCCGCGTCATTAGATGTTTAATTAATTATTTTTTATTGTCACAATTAGCGTCTTAATCGCGTGTCCAGATTCCAAGAAAAAAATGAAGGCAAAAATTCCACGTCATCCGATTAAAAACGCTCTGACACAGCTCCTAGGCCTTTACGCCTTTGCCTTTTAGACCATGTGTTATTTATAATTAAACCCAATTCAACTGAAATCTTTCACAATTAATTATTTGAATTTTATCTATGTACTTATTATATTTTATTTAGAATTTAAAGTATCGAGAAAACAAATATGCTACTCCCTAACGCCATCTCCCATCACTACTGCACAATTAACTGGAACTATTCACTCTTAGTTCGCGATTTTGTCAATAGAGGGCGCTACCCGTCTTAAATAATCAATAACTACTTTTATAATTGTTACACGGTGCTAACTTGTAAGAAATTGTTACACTAACCTCAGATAATGGTATATAATTACTCGAAATATTTACAGTGTAAACAATTGTTGGTTGGCCAAAGGAAAATAAAATAAAAATAAATATCTGCTTCTTCTTTTCCTCTGCTTGAATCGATGATTCATATTTTGTCCGACCAGTACATGCAACCTGGATAACTCTGTAGTTCGCTTTATCCTAGTCCTGTAGGATATCTGCTGAGACTTGGTCACATTACCCTCCCCACCCATTCATCAGAAGTCAGGTAGAAGTGTACATTAGTGAAGCCTGAGCGGGTCGCTAGTTATAATCTTAAAATCACATATTCCTTTTTCGTAATTCTGTAATAAACTACCAAGCAGCTTTACAACGCCGCTGCTGATCAGTGACAAAACTGGAACCATGGTTACCTCTAGAGAAATTGGTTCCGGAACAATCTCGATGTTAAAAATATTCTTTATCATTTATTTTTGTTGCACATACACTGACAGTAATTTTGTAATAATTGAGATTGGAGCCAATCTAAATTAAAAAAAAATCGTTATAAAGGGGCAATAAATTGCAATTTTAAATCGTTGATCATCTACTATAACCAGATTGACAAAACGGTCATTCGTGAATGCAGAACCGTGCAAACACCTACCTAATTATGAATTTCATAATTATTTTCTTTGGTTTGCTTTATTATTTTCATTACCAAATAAATCAGTGTTATTTTAAGACTGTAAGTATATATTTCTAAGCCTCATATATATATTTCTAATCTTATATCTATTAGGTACAGGTAGGCCCTATTCGAGGCGAGGCGGTGAGCCTCCTTGCCGGATTGCCGCCATGGGATCTGGAGGCGATAGTCCTAGCGCGCCTACATGAATGACGCGCGGAGGCGCTACGCCGGGGAAAAACTCCGCTGCCGCGGCAAATTCTCGCTCAGCGGACAGACTTCCGGTGGAATCTCATGGCGACATGGAGAGAGCGACTGTCGCAACCCCGTGCAGGGCACGCCACGATAGTGGCGATAAGTCCCCTCTTTGAGGAGTGGCTTGAGCAACGCCACGGCGTCCTCACGTTCCGCCTGACGCAGGTCCTCACCGGACACGGTGTGTTCGGGAGGTTCCTGCACCGAATCGGGTGGGAGGAAACGTCCGGTTGTTTCCACTGTGAAGATCGACCGGAGGACACGGTGGAGCGGACCGCGTGGGCGGAGCACAGCCGTGTCCTCGGAGCGGCGATTGGCGGTGGCAACCTCTCGCGTCCGGCCCTGGTGCAGGCCATGGTCCGGAGCGAGACAGAATGGGACGCCGTCACTTCCTTCTGCGAAGCAGTAATGCTAGAGAAGGAGGTGGCGGAACGTAAGAGGGAGAGGACCTCTCAACGTCCCGGCGCGGCGGCCGCAGGAGACGCCCCGGGCGTCGGGGTCGGCGCGGGCCTGTGGACGGTGGGCTATTGGCTAGCTCGCCGTCCGTCCGTCTCATGACGACAGGCCGTGTCGACGGCGCGTTCGTGTTCCACGCGCGCCTCAAAGAGTCAGCAAAAACGAAGGGGTCCGTAAGGACCGATGCCTGCCGGGGTTGCGGGACTGTTCGAAAGAGATACCGTGGCCCCGGAACACAAAGGGCGATGAAGGAACATGGATGCCTCCCTACTGCTCCGTCCAGAGCTGGAGGAGTCATTTGATGATTTCCCATCCGAAAAAAAAAGGCCCTATTCGAGTGATCGGGTCGCAAAGTCGTTAATGAAGAAACAGATAATTTGTGACGAAGTAGATTAAGTGATTAATTGAAACTAAAAACGTCAATAAAAACTATTTCACAGGTAAGTTGAGTAGGGTGTCTCACTGAAGTAAAATGCGACACAACTTTCAAAAATAAGTCACTGGTATTTATAATTATTCGTTATGGTTAAGAAGTAATGATGAAAAACAGTTATTTTCTCATTCTCGATCTTTTATTCAAGCTGATCTTAAATGTAGAAGTGTAAATTACTGCTACCTTTAAGGTGGGACTTACAAAAAACCGATATAAATCTCAGCTACCGATATAATTAACCGATATAATTAACAGCTATAAGCGTATGTTCTAGGTAAATGGGCAAGAAATACATAATATTATGTTGTTGAGTAAATCTACCTTTAATTTCTGTCGTAGATGACCTTCTTGGATATTGAACGTCCAGTTTTACGCTGGTTTGACAAGAGATACTGCAAAAACTTCACTATGACTATTAAGCGTTATAGCCGACAGGATCCTAGGCACTATTTAGATATGCACGTACATTCACTTATCATTGTAAACAATAGCATGCTGGTGAGTATAAATTGAAAACTAATTATTATTAAATACCTCTACAACTCCTGCACCTATTTTGCGTGCGTTACATTGCGTTTACTCGGTCTTCTCTTACGTTTACGTTTAACCAATCAGCCTGTATAATAATATGCTAATAAAGTTAAAGATTTGTTTAGTCTGAATTCGCTTATCTCTGGGACTGCCAGTCGAATTTGAAAAAATATGTTTTGCATTTTCACACCTATTTTTACCCGACTGCGGCGAAGCCCAAAAGGAGGGTTATGTGTTTGCCCTGTATGTATGTTTGTATGTATGTATGTCCGTTTCTTTGTTCCCTCGTCACTTCTCAACGGATGGAGGGATTTGGATAGAATAAATGTCGTTAGGTTCGTCTTGATGGCGCGAGTGTCACTGGCTACATTATAATCAAAAAACAAATAAATATCGTGGATTTGGGGTGCCATAATGTGGAGTTCGATTTTTTTCTTCTTCTAATACCATCGAGTGGGGTATCAAAATGAAGGATTTTAAATGGTGATTACAAAAATATATACAACTTATATGTTTGAATGTAATTTGAAATGACAAATCCATATAATTATAAAATGGTAAACTGACCAACTGACTGGGTGATATAATATCAACGCACAGCCCAAACCGCTGGGTCTACTGATTCGTAGGTTCCTTATGTGGTCTAGTAGTGCACTTACAAAGGATTTTTCAAAATTCACCCCTTAAGGGGGTTAAACGGGGCTCCAAAGTTTGTATGGGGAAACAAGATTAGTTAGACTATTTTATTCGAAACTTTACAGGAGTACTGCTATTGATAAATGAGTTGTTAACATTATTTTGTGTTTTAGGTTTTTTCAGAATTCAACCCCTAAAGGAAATGGGGCGACAAAGTCTGAATATCAACATGGTTATTGTTTGTATGGCTATTGATAAATGAGTAGAAACAGGTTTCAGGTTTTCTCAGAATTCAACCCCTAAGAGGGGGAAATGGGGTGACAAAGTCTAAAAATCAATGCACAGCCCAAACCACTGAGTCTAGAGATTTCAAATTAGGCTCATAGGTTCCTTAAGAGGTTTAGGGGTACACTAAGAAAGGTTTTTTCAAAATTCACCCCTAAGGTAATACCCCCTAAGGGGGTGAAACGGGAGTCGAAAGTTTGTATGGGGAAACAAAATTAGACTGTTTTGTTCGAAACTCCACAGGAGTACTGCTATTGATAAATGAGTTGTTAACATTATTTTGTGTTTTAGGTTTTTTCAGAATTCAACCCCTAAAGGAAATGGGGCGACAAAGTCTGAATATCAACATGGTTATTGTTTGTATGGTGTATTGGATCGGGTGTATTACAAAAACAACGTTTTTAAGATTTAATGTGGTGGACCTGAAATACTATCATCCCCTGTAACGTTGGGGTACGATGGGGTTGAAATGTCTAAAAATCAATGTGTGTCGATTTCGAGATTATCAGGGGTGCTGATTACGAATATGGCATTTATTTTGAGATCGAAAAGATGGCGGATTCGACTTCAATACAGGGTTATTGTTGATTTATTGTGATGATTGTGATAATGATGATGATTGTGATAACAATGATGATGATAGTGATAACGATGATGATGATTGTGATAACGATGATGGTGATAGTGTTTGTGATTGTGATTGTGATGGTGATGGTGATTGTGATAGTGATTGTGATAGTGATGGTGATGGTGATTGTGATGGTGATTGTGATAGTGACTGTGATAGTGATTGTGATAGTAATGGTGATAGTAATTGTGATAGAGATAGTGATAATAATGGTGATTGTGATGGTGAATGTGACAGTGATGGTGATTGTGATGGTGATGGTGATTGTGTTAGTGATGGTGATTGTGATGCTGATTGTGATAGTGATGGTGAGTGATGGTGATAGTGATGGTGACTGTGATGGTGAATGTGACAGTGATGGTGATTGTGATAGTGATGGTGATGGTGATGGTGATTGTGATGGTGATGATGATGGTGATAGTGATTGTGATTGTGATAGTGATGGTAATTGTGATAGTGATGGTGATAATGATGGTGATAGTGATGGTGGTAGTGATGACGATAGTGATGGTGATAGTGATGGTGATAGTGATGGTGATAGTGATGGTGATAGTGATGGTGATAGTGATGGTGATAGTGATGGTGATAGTGATGGTGATAGTGATGGTGATAGTGATGGTAATAGTGATGGTGATAGTGATGGTGATAGTGATGGTGATTCTGATAGTGATGGTGATGGTGATAGTGATGGTGATTGTGATAGTGATGGTGATGGTGATTGTGATGATTATAATTATTGTTATGATTATGAAATTTGGCACATAATTGTATAACCATAATTATAACCTGAATCATATTTATAACCGGAATTAACATGTAGAATACTATTTATCCCTTTAGTATGATCCCATGGGACAGTTACCGAAATTCACGCGGGCGAAGACGCGGGCAACAGCAAGTAGTATAATAAAAGTAAATAAAATTCAAATATTTGGCACGCTCTGCAGCTTGTACGACTAGATGGATTTTAGCTTGAGAGGTGTCGTTAGATTCGAATTTACTGTGAAAGTGACACTGGTTATATTAAAATAATAAAGAAACAAAATGGTGGATTTTTAGCGCCAAATTCAAATGTTTAGCACGCTCTGCAGCCTAGACGGCTCGATAAAGGGCTCATCATGAGGATTTTGAAATGGTTTGATATGATCTAAGTAACTAAAAAGTTTAAAATAAAAAAATAATAATTGGAAAAATTAATAAACCCGACTGTGTAAAAAATAACTAAAACTGTAAATAAAAAAACTGAAAAGAATAAAACAAGTTTAGGAGACCGGACAAATTGACTGCAACAGTCGGGACCCATTAAATAATCTGGACATTACATCCAATATGGGTCCCGACTGTTGCAGTCAATTTGTCCGGTCTCCTAAACTTGTTTTATTCTTTTCAGTTTTTTTATTTAAAGTTTTAGTTATTTTTTACGCAGTCGGGTTTATTAATTTTTGAGGAACGTATAGAGTATTAAACATCAGGCTATAGACATATAAGACACCAAGAAAAAAAAAAGCGAAAAAACCATAAAGAGAAACGGCAAGCACACACTAGTGTTGAAATGATCTGACAGAGTAATGACAAACCCCACTAGGTGGACCGATGACCTAGTGAAGGTTGCGAGGATCCGCGGAGAATACACTTTGGGACTGCTGATTAAAGGTCAAACTCAAACTCAAAGCATTTATTTCAATTAGACCATTACGGCACTTTTGAATGTCAAAAATACAAAAAAGAAAATCAAAGCTACAGTCCCAGTCACAGGGCATAATAACTTGAGAAAGTACTGTAGTTGCCCATTCCCTAGCGTAGATCTCTATGGAGAAGACATATTGTGAGTGTGGAGTGTGGAGAGTCATATTCAGCAGTGGACATCTTCCCGCTGAAATGATGATGATGATGAATGACAAATGTCACTGGATAATGATAAAGTAATTTATGTTACAGGTGGATCTCTACTTCTACCAGTTTCTATCAAACAGATATCAGCCCAGTTTCATTCAGATACATTTTAAATTTTGCGACATGATGGAGCACGACAATTTTATGGGTGTACCAATTCAAAAAGCATTAGGAGGTGTCTGCCCTTATCCTCCGGTGAGTCTATTAGTTGAGCCTTTCGACAAGTCCCAGTAGCATGTATTAGCTGTGGAACGATAGTATTATGTCAGTGGTTGTAGCCGCTGACATAATACTATACAATATGTTAAAAAACCCTGTCCGATCGGAAAAGGTCATACTCAGTATATCATTCTGTCATAGTTCATCGGTTACTATAAATAATCTTCTGTATGCTGCAAAAGGGCAATACCTACACGTTCAAAATGTATGAAACACACAGATTTTTTTTAACCAATTAAGAATTTCAATCGCCCCGATTCAAAATGATGTACGGAGTATGCTTTTTCGGACTGGGTTTTTTTTTTACATATTGTATTTTTATGTATAACTCTGTTTCTGAGGTCGATCCTTACTAACGAATTCTAAAGATCATTGGGCATATCTGACCCACTCAGCGAAGAGTGGTGGACATTGACCAAAATGGTTTTAAATCAAAGAGAAATGAAATTTATTTATTTGCCAGATTATAGATGCTTACATAATAACATGGTAAAAAAAATGTAGTCCCACAATATTCAACTTAACAGTCGTGCAAATATTTCTAAAACATGCATGCATCATTAGTCATATATAATCACACATCATAATCATAACAGAAATTAACAGTCTTGCATAGTTAGTATTAATTCGCGACAGTACATTATAAAATACATTAAATTAGTTTACGACATTATATAACACAGTCAAGACAGTTCATCTAATTCTTAATTCGATTTATAAATAAATAATGTCAATAATTATAATTTAAAAGACTCTTCGTTAATATAAATAGGGTGACTTGTTATTAATCGTGATTGTATTCATGATAACACACAACTTTCCCAAATAAACATTTTTTCTTATAGATACTGGTTCACTTTTATCGCAATAATAGCCGTATGAAATTCGCGCGCGCACGCTTGTGACCTATCAGCTATTAGCCGCGTGACGCCGCAATGTTCTATCTCATTACTATCGTAATGCGCAACTGAGGGTAGGCAGAGCACTTGCGCGGCTTTCAAACCTGCTCCGAAAGCTGCAACGTGCGAATGCGATTAATTTCCATATTGGGATGCCCAATGACCTTTAATGACAACAACCGAACCCTCCATTATGTAGGGCTTATGTATATGAGACTAGTATGGATGATAACTAATGTTTTGTTAATTTTTCAGGCTGAATATCATTTGTATAATATGACGGTCCCATTTGTGCCGAAAGGATTTCCGTTCACTAAAGGCCGTATCTACTGCAATATGTCTCTTAATGTGAATGGTGTGACTGAAGTCATAGGGGGCGGCCACATTGATATGGAGGTGAAATCGGTTCAAATAAGGAATAACTGAAAGAACGAGGAACCACAGTCTTCGTCAGAACTTAGTTACTGTGATCATGTCTTTTTATGCTCATCTTTAGCCGTAACATACTTACAATGGCCTTCATTAGTTAGTTGAAAATTCATCTCAGATGTATCGACGTATTAACATCTTACATTATAATTTTATTTGTTTGAACTGTACTCTATGGCTTTGTTATAATTCAACTATACATAATAAGGAACTTTCTGTTTTTTTTTGTTTTATTAGATTACCCATTTAAGGTGACACAGCTCACAGGCTCGAACTCATTGGTGGGCGTGACCAAAAAGCACGCTGTCTCACCTGGCATCGTGCCCGACAGAGATAGTATCAGTGATGAGCAGTTAGACGCTAGTCTTCACGCACGTCTAGTTCGTACGTACACACACAGCGTTCCGAACCGTTCCGAACAAAAACGAAGTTACACGATGCACACAATTGATATGAAAAAACAGTAGCGTTTGTCTTTCTTGAGTACATGTACTGCTCTGCTAGAGTATGCTCTCCAGCAGAGCCACAATCAATGTCTATTTTATTATTACATATTGCACGTAGGTACACACGCACGTACGTTAGCCATGGGGTATCCGGCAGAGTAGAATAGAACCAACCCATTACACTCACGGGTGTCGTATAAGGCGACTAATGTCTGAGGCAGAACACCTTGTGCCTCCGTAGACCTGAGAATGGGCAGCAGCGTTTTCTGTTAGTCTTACATCACTGCGATCTCCAATCCGCCTGCCAAGCGTGGAGATTACGGCAAATTCCTCCCATCATGGGAGAGGCTTATGTCCAGCAGTGGACGTTGTGGGCTGTTGTTGTTTCACGTACAGCGATAACGATATACGTTGATACGTTGATGTACGTTTGACGTACATCATTTTAAGATATAATTGATCGATTTCTAAGATAGTGGCTCCGTGGCACAGCATGACACCATTCGACGCCAGCTCGAATCGCCGAGAAATCAGCAAGTAGGTATCTACCAACTCGTACTAAAGTAGTAGGCGCTGCGTCATCGTTTTGTACCTGTATGGCTCTCTAAGAACCTAATATAGGGCCAGTCAACCGGACCTAGCCAACTGTACCACGGGCAAGGAGTGGATTGCTTATTATGTTTAGTTTTCCCCGGGTGGTCATGCATGCAGCGATCGCTCAAGAGTTCACGACGCTGCCGCCGCGACGACACATGCTTACTTGAAAGTTAATCGCAGTTTATGTCCGATTGCAGCAGCATAACCAGCCTATAATGCTCCCACTGCTGGGACACAGAGCTCCTCTCTGTGAGAGGGAATGCGGGCCCAGTGCGGGTTGGTCTTATGTCAGAGTGGATACCTAATAATTGTAATTAGTTTTGCCTACATAAATTGTTTTACAAAAATACTTACCTGTCTTTTTACTTTTTTAGGTTTATAATTATGCTCAATATCACTAAATGTAAACACATGTTTTCATCAAGACAAATGACAAATCAAGATTTTTTTCTTAGTATTTACATTTTAGAGTCCATGACAAAAATAATAGTCAATTTCGTCAGACGGACAGACAGACAGATGGACGGACTGACAGACGAACAGACAGGTGGATAGACAGACGAACCGACAGACGGACAGACAGATGGACAGCGGAGCCTTAGTAATAGGGTGCCGTTTTTACCCTTTGCAGTTTGTCTATGTCACATGAAGGAAATTAAAAAAGCTATTGGCATACTTTTAGAGCATGAAAAGTGAAAACTACTTAAATATGTATAGAAAACGATTATAGAATAATTTAATGCCCAAAAAGTATACATATTTTCATTAGTCAATTTAGTCAGACGGCCAGACAGACAGATGGACAGCCAGACGGACAGACAGACAGACAGACGGACAGATATACAGACGGACAGACAGATGGACAGCGGAGTCTTAGTGATAGGGTCCCTTTTTACCCTTTGGAGTTTGTCTTTGTCACATGAAGGAAATTAAAAAAAAAACTAATTACTTTCACTCCTTAGAGACTAAAAGGGTCACTTTAGTCCCACTTCGTAGGGCTATAATGGCGTACTTTTAGAGCGTGAGAAGTGAAATCTACAATGTATAGAAATCGAATAAAGAATAATTGAATGCCCAAAAAGTATACATATTTTTGTTACTAAAAATATATATTTTTTTAGTTAGCCTATTCTGTCCCACTGCTGGACAAAGGCCTCCCACATTCCTTTCCAACTCTCCCAGTGTTTTGCCTCCTCCGGCCAATCAGTCAGGAACGAGTCCGTAAAAAAAATATTATTATACATAAATATTTAAAATGTAATAAATTTACATTTTCAATTTTTTATTAACAAAATTATAAATAAAATTAAAAGCATATAAAATAGGTAGCCCGCCAGCATCGGGAACAGGGTCCAAGCTGCTGGTGGTTAGGGCTCTTGAGAGAGGAACCTCCTAACAACACGCGCCGTGTCCAGAAGAACTGCTTTCTGAATCAAGCGCTTGATCGAGCTGCCTAGCGAGGGTCACCTCAGATGTTAGTTGAGGCTCTTGGCCAATTAAATTATTATTATTATGGAATTACATAATAACACAATTACTGACATTGTTTCTTTTTACGTCTGCGGTGTGTAATTACCGCCACTATAGCTCAAAATAAATGATTCCTAATAAACAGAAAAATAGTAAGGTATTTATGGTACTAGCCGTGCCGTGCCGTGCCGTGTGGTATCCGGCAGAGTAGAATAGAACCAACCCATTACACTCATGGGTGTCGTATAAGGCGACTAATGTCTGAGGCAGAACACCTTGCGCCTCCGTAGACCAGAGAATGGGCAGCAGCGTTTTCTGTTAGTCTTTCATCACTGCGATCTCCAATCCGCCTGCCAAGCGTGGAGATAACGGCAAATTCCTCCCATAATGGGAGAGGCTTATGTCCAGCAGTGGACGTTATGGGCTGTTGTTGTTGTTGTATGGTACTAGTGTGGAAAGTTGGTTTTTACAAACGAGTAGACGAATGTAACCGTAATTTACGCACGTGTACATTGTAATACAAGGGGCTAAAATGACCCATTATACACGAGGTAGTGAATAGGAACCGAGTTATAATGGGATTTTAGAACGAGTTATAATGGGATATTAGTGTGTCACACTGTAATTTTTACTTTGAGTGGGAGAAAAATAGTCAATTTAGTCAGACGGATAGACGGACGGACAGACAGGCGGACAGACAGACTGACAGACAGACGAACAGACAGACGGACGGACAGACAGACTGACATACAGACAGACGGACAGACAGATGGACAGCGGAGTCTTTGTAATAGGGTTCCGTTTTGAAAGCTATAGCTCTTATAATGGGATTTTAGTGTTACACTGTACTTTTCACTTTGAGAGCGAGAAAAATAGTCAATTTAGTCAGACGGACAGACAGATGGATGGACAGAGCGATGGACAGACAGACGGACATACAGACAGACAGATGGACAGCGGAGTCTTAGTAAATAGGGTAACGTTTTTAATGCTATAGCTCTTATAATAATTTTCTAAAGCACATACATATTTTCCCTATTTGTCTTAGTTTATTTGAATAATTTCGCAGTACTGCATTCTGTTTTTCTTACATATGTGAACATTAGGACCATACACCATTGCGTCTCTTAGAGCGTTTATTACACTGCTATCTCCATCACTAATTACCTTAGTATACATGAGCCCGTGGAACTGCATGCTTACTTTGCATCCATCTACACCTGACAAGTTTTTTTTTTAAATACAATGTTTTAATGTAAGATTACACCTCCACAACCCCCGTACTATTCAATCCATACATCAGCACGTTTTGAATGCGTTACATTGAGTTGTAACACAAAACATGATTTTTCACCCCAAAAAAGTCGTTTGATGTACAGAATGCTTGGTTGACTGACGGCTTCGTGAGGAGGTCTTTTGCACCCTGTATTCATGACGTGTCATCAATTCATCCTGCGTGGTCCTGTAAACGCATAACTCAATTAGAATATGCAAAAACTAACAAAATAGTGCATTGTAAACATAGTCAATTTAGTCTGAAGGACAGACGGACAGACAGACGGACATACAGACGGCTAGACAGACAGATGGACAGACAGACAGATAGACACACAGATGGGCAGACAGACGGACAAACAAACAGACGGACATACAGACGGATAGACAACAGATGGACAGACAGACAGAGGGATAGAAAGATAGTTGGCCTGACAGACAGACAGACGGACAGACAGACATGGGCAGACAGACAGAATGGCGGATAGAAAGAAAGATGATAGACAGACAGACGGATAGACAGACGCACAGACAGACGGATAGACAGACATGGACAGACAGACGGATAGGCAGCGGAGTCTTAGTAATCATAGGGTACTGTTTTTACCCTTTGGAGTTTGTCTATGTCACATGAAAGAAATTAAAAAAAAAAACTTTTACTTTCTAGAGACTAAAAAGGTTACTTTAGTCCCTGATGGACTAAAGATGACTAGCGATAGCATAAATTATTATTCACAGAAAACACGTTTTAGTTTTCAGACATTTTATTGAGAACCGTTGTCATGCCTACAAACAAAGTCACTATGTGACAGATTATATACCATGAAGGTATCAACCTCCAACAGTCCCGCTTCGTAGGGCTATATTGGCGTACTTTTAGAGCATGAGAAGTGAAATAATAGATTGTACATCAAGTGCATAAAATGCACCATTTCACGAGACGTTTTTTTTTTTGTTAAATGGAGTGTAAGGTTTGGTCAGTACATGAGGAATATCGGAACTAATCTATTCACATTGTGCAGACATTGCTTCATGTGCTTCTGCTGCACAGGTATCTTGCCCGAAATCTTGTGTTGATCTAAAAAAAAAATGGATTACACAGGGTCAAATTAAATGAGTTAGCGAAACTCCGCACATAAAAATAAAAAACTATTTTTTTTCGGGTCAACGATACACACAGCACAGCGGGTCTAAAATAGCCGCTATAGCAGAATCTACGCAGAATCTTAGCATGAATCACGTTAAAAAATTTAAATTCTTAAAATGGACTTTATGTCAATAACTATAAAGTCCATTTTAAGAATTTTAAATTTTTAACGTGATTTACAAAACGATTCTGCTAAAGCGGCATTTTAGACCCCCGGTACAGATTTCATAAGTTTTTACCGTGCCGGAAGTGCCAGAGGTTGGTTTTATAAATGTATAGGCACCAAGAGCAGCGAGCGGTGGCCCAGTGGTGGCGGCCCCGACTTACGAACAGTAAGTCATGGGTTCGAACCCAGACAGGCGCTTTACTTTGTATAATTTATTTCAACACCACTGCTCTCAAAGCGGTGAAGGAAAACATCGTGAGGAAACCGGAATGTCCTACAACCAAAAATTCGAAGACATGTGACATCTACTAACCCGCACTGGCCCGCGTGGTGGATTATTACCTCCTTTGCCTCTTAGAGAGGAGGCCTGTGTCCCAGCAGTGGGAACATTAATAGGCTGATGATGAGGCACCTACTATTTGCGCAACCATTTCCATTTACATACTGATACCGATACTGTTAGCCTGCGTCATCCCACTGTTGGGCAAAGGCCTCTCCCCATTTACATAAGCATACAAAATAAAAGTCACTAGCGCATTGGACCACGCTTAGATCGACTGTCTTGCTTACATAGGGGGGCACCCTACTGCCTATACACAAAGCCGCGCCGCCGGCCACCATGGGTAAAGTAAGCCTGCGACGCTACGTGTAGAGAATAGCACTAATGGTTGAAGTCACCATCGACACGTGCCTCTGATGTCGATGCCGCGTGTCGCTCGTGTGTAAGAACACTAAATAGATTAGGTGCAACAAATTATATGACTTACCCATTGTTAATTTGTAGTTATTCACACCTGTTCTTCAATGAACCAACACAATATCACTAGCAGAGCGTCCACTCAAACCAAAAATTAAATTTTTTATCAAAAATCCGGAGTCCAAACAGTTATACGTCAAACGTCACACGAATGACATAGGCTTTAGAAGCAGATTCGAAATTTCGAATATAAGTGGAATAGGGTGGAGTCTCCTAGTATAAGCCTCCTCCTAAAATCGGCCTTTTCTAGAAAAAGTAACATAACTATAAAATTTGCCCTAAAATCATAATACTTTTCATGCAAAAACGACTCTATTTCCATACACATAACCTCCCATACCATAAATACATTTCATTTTAAAATCTTCATGATGAGAAACATTTGAAATTTATTTATTCTTTTATACTATCTGTCATTTCGAATTACATTCAAACGTGTTGACACGGTCGATAATTGGTACCACCACCCTACGCGCGTATGACATATTGTTAATGTGTGCGTGAACGTCGTCGTCGTCCTCCCGCACCGCGCACCGCAGCGGGGGAAACATTGTTCAGTGAGATGCACGATAAGTCTAGTAAAAGGCGCGCGTAAAAAAATACGAAAAGGCCTTTGGAAAATCGGGTTTTATGAAAAAACCACTGCATTAATCAATTACAAATAAAATTTATTGAATTCTTCGATAATTGTGCTGTGTCGGTACCGACTTTGTTTTGGAAATTTGACACTTCTTTTATTACTAATTTACGCCCAAAGTTACGTTAAAATTGGCAATAAAAATGAATCTTTGGTAGCTCGTAACTTTTGAATGGCTTTTTATTTTACTATTCTGTTTCCATACAGACACAATTAATAATGAGACAAAACGATACCATGTTTAACTTTAGTTGTACCATGACAAACAGTGGAGTAATAGCCCCCCGAAATTTGTATGGAAAATATGTTGCGCAGATCAACCTTAAGCAGCCATATACTTAAAACACCGCCGCCAAAAACAATGATCAAATCTATTGATTCTCTGTTATTTTTTTAGAAATTTCTATCTGCATTAATTTAAGAAAAGGAGCTCGTGGCTAAATAATAACAGCCGCTTGGATCAATCTTCAGGTTAAGCCGTGCTTGCCTAGTTTGGGTGTGGATGGGTGACCACCCATTACATAGCGAGTATCCTCCGTGCCTCGGAAAGAGCGTTAAGCCGTTGGCCCCGGCTGTCATTTGTAGATCTTTGACAGCCGTTATAGGTAGGAGGTGGCGGAACGCAGCACAGAATCGTGACTGGAACGTCTGGCTGGCATCGACCCTTGCACATGGGGGGGGGGGGGGAAGGGGTCCTCCTTTTGCTGACATCTCTTTGACACCACCTTTCTATTTTGACTAAGATGTAGAGTTTGTGAAGTAGACCTTGAACAGTTAGGGCGAGTAGAGTTAGAAGCTTGGCTCTACATGAGATCTGATAACTTTTTGACAGTACAAGTCATATGGTCTCGTCTTGGCCACACTTTTCATGAAAATGTTTTTGGTGGGATTTCATTTCCTTTTGTAAGTTGCTTGTGGCAAGTTTTGTTTTCTCCTTTTTCTTTTTTTGGGGTGTATTTCTTGCACATAGAATGCGCCTGTTTTATTAGATCTCTAGCTCATCAATTTTCAGACCTCTAGCTTCAAAATTGCGGACGTCTCATACAAACTTCCATCCCCTAGTTTTAAGGGGTTGGGGGATAAAAGTTACAAGTTTTATATATTTTTTGTTTTTTTGTGTACTAATAATAGCTTACTTAGCAAATTTCAGCTTTCTAGGACATTAGGAAATACCATAAGAAATTTGATGATCATCAGTCAGTGACGAAATCAAGGTTTTTTAGATAGTAATAAAATCTTAAGTATAAAAGCCGTGGCTATTGATAACGTATTCCGAGAATTTTGTTTACCTGGTATAATCCAAACCCAAGTTATAAGGGTTAAACAAAACGACGAAGCGCTTGAGAAAAGGTAGTGCCCTTGCGCTTCGCTTGGCTCGTGTTGGCGGGGGCACTACCTTGCCAGCAGATAAAAACGAGAAAACATAATTTGACTTAGGATCTACTATCTTATTTATTACCAAAATGTATATTACAAAAAGCTGACCATTACCTCTTGGCCACGAGCTCCACGCTCAAGGTGACGCCGAATGTCAAACAAAAGAAAGAAATGGCTAACAGCATGCCACGTGTCTCCGCAACGCGACTCACGCCAAGGATTTAACTGACAGGCGTGGTTCTGGACGCAAGTTGTGTTGCCGAATCGCATCACCTGAAGTCGTACAAAAGACGCTAAAAACAATGGCCGGTCTTTTACTAAGTGTAATAAAATATTATAATGATTAGGTTTGTTTTTTACTTTAATTAAAACTAGCGGACGTCCCGCGGTTCCCCACGTAGTTCCCGTTCCCGTGGGAGTACGGGGATAAAATATAGCCTATGTTACTCAGGGTGACTGTAGCTTTCTAATGAAAAGATTAGTTTTTTTTTTTTTTGAATTCCTTTCATTACTTCCGGAGATTACCCCCTACATACAAACTTACAAACTAATGTTACCTCTTTATAATATAAGTATAGAAGATTGCAATTCTCAAATTTGTATCAAAGGGTTTGGGTTAATTAGGTCCTAAAGGGCCCACACAACCCATTCAATATTTGAATAAAATGCTATCACTCTAACAATAGTACCCAGTTATATTATGATAAACTCTTACGATGTAATTGCGTTACACGTACAATGACAATGTCATTAATTTTGGTAATTTCAATTTCAACATCATTCATTGCTTCATTAACGTTGTTGGGCAGACTATATTTTCAGGATAATCATGTTATCATTATATTTATTTCTCTAAATTGGTTATAAAAGCACCTATGCATGTCATAATAAATTATGTTTAAAACTAGATTAGGTTGGCGTTTTTTTTTTCCCCACTACTTCCAAAAGAAACTACACCTCCAGTCATAATCTTGGCCAGATCACATCATCATCTGCCTATAGCCGTTTCCCAACTTTGTTGGGGTCGACTTCCTAACCAGTTGCAGCTGAATACCAGTATTTTATTATGGAGCAACTGCCTATGTGACCTCCACAACCCACTTAGTACTGGATAATACGATGCCACTTGGTAAGACTGGTTGACAGTCTTTTCGGGCCACTGACTACCAGTAACGACTGCTATAGATCTACCATTGACAGCCGGGAACTACTGCTTAACGTGCTTTCCGAGACACGGAGAAAACTCGGTATGTAATGGGTGGACACTCATTCACAGACCAACCTAGGCAATAAAGATCGACCCGAGCTTCTATTATTTTTAGAGAGAGACAAGTGGAAAGTCAGGCACGTAGCTAGCTTCCGAAGATCGGGAGTAATGGTCCCAGGTGGATCTTTAGCTGGATCCCCTGGGTAGTTTTTGTATCTGACAGCGAAAACCAAGCGGTTATCTGATGCTCATCTAATCAGATCCAAGAGTAGACTTCTTCAGCCGTCCGTCAGCTCGTTTCTCCAAAGTAGTCTTCCTTTTTCAAACACTAGTTTTCTTAGTGTGGCCATCATCTCATCTGACAAGTGTCGTTGGCGAAGACATATCCATGAGTGCGTAAATAATTTTATAGATATAATTTAAAATTAAGTTATTTAGTAAACAATCGTAATAATTTATAAAATACATTGGCTAAGCATATTGATAAAAATAATTTAAATTAAACAAACCAAAGAGAGAAATCATAGAGCCAGACCATAGACTGAGCAGAACGAGAATTAAAAAAGTAATTGACAGTTTGACAATTTGACGCTTGACGTAAGTGTCACAACATGAAAATTATTATTTTATTTCAGCTATTTCCAATAGTCTAAGATCCCTTGAAGAACGACCTTCATCGAGCTGGTTATTGGATGAAAAGTGTTTTATTTCAAATTAAATATGTCAAAAAATATATTGCAAATGGGTTGTCTAAAAAATTTCAGTCCAGAATATGATTTATTATCAATTTATTTTTTAAATATATTTTTTAACTTTTCTCTGGTTTGCTTAATAGACAAATTCCATACCAATTGAAAGTATGAAGCCTATAGAATATATACAAACGTTAGGTTAACCGGTTAACCTTACGTTTGCATATTCTATAGGCTATAGAATATGCAAAAGTTATGCAGCCTATAGAATGTGCAAATGTTAAGTTAACCTAACGTTTGCATATTTTACAGGTTTCATACTTTCGATTGGTATGGAATTCGTCTATTAGCCAAACCAGTGAAATGTTGAAAAAAAAATAAAAAATAAAAAATATTCTGGACTGAAATTTTTTAGACAACCCGTTTGCAATATATTTTTTGACATATTTAATTTGAAATAAAACACTTTTCATCCAATAAGCAGCTCGGTGAAGGTCGTTCTTAAAGGGATCTTATACTACAAGTTAAAGTATTTAAATCGATTTGCTGAGTGTAGATACATAAACAAATAAAAAGCATGATAAATTACTATTTATCATGCTTTTGAATGGTGAATATGAAGTGTAAGTATAGCATAATACTATAAACCTGCCCAATCAGTGCACATATTTCGCAGTAAGGATGGACACACATCTGACGGAAGATGCGTTGTGAGTCGGTCGTGTAACGCCAGATAGTCAAATAGGTAGTAAAACATCCAACCTTCCTTACACATAATAACTATTCCGCCAGTCTGTGTAATTACCTGCCGGTTTTTCTGTTCTGTAATCATTATAATCTGGATCTATTCTGAGTTCGAGTGAATCGGTTTCTTCTAGGCAAGTGGGCCCCACCCTTGGACACATCATCGCTTCACGTCAAGCGTGTTGTGGCCAAACGCAAGCCTATTAAGTATAAGAAAAAAATTAACTAATGCTGCGTTAGTACGTCGATCGCTCTCATGACGATACGCCCGATATATCTTTCATTAGATGGGCGTCCACCCTATTGTGTAGCTGGCAAGTTTCAAAATCGTTCGGATTGTGATTGATAGTGTGTTTCGTACTTGAGGTGATGGGTACATACACAATATGTGTGATCTATTTTAAACTAAACAATTTTATAATTATGATCATATAAATTACATTTTGTTATTGAATCTGAAGTACTTATTTCCTCTCAATTTTGTCGCCGGTAAATGAGCGTGACAAAAGACTAGATTTAGTTTATACGAGTAATTATGTATTTTATTTTATTTTATTTATTTGGGAAAACAAACGGTTACACATTATAGTATTACATAAACAGAATTATATCTAAAGTGTGAGTAAATGTACAACCAACGACATTTTCCACATATTATAAAAACAGTTAGTTATAAAAACAATGCGACTTGCGCTTACAATTAAATGAGAAAAAAAAATTACATAATGTGTTAATGTTAAATAACGCAGGCATACAAATTAAAATGAAAAAATAAATAAAAAATACATGAAATGATAGTAGTCTATTTAAAGAATTGAAATAAAAATAAAAATATCACTCAATCCAAAATGGTTTGACGAACAAGGCTTTTAAATTTACCTATTGGTACAGCAAAGATGTCAACACTTTCAAACAGATTGTTGTACTGGCTAGTTAGGCGACGTAGGGGAGCTCGTAAGCCCGCGTTCGTACGACTAGAAGATACGGCAAACAGGGATCTTGCACGCACCCCACGGCTTATAGTTGTTCTAGGTACTACGTAACTAATCTTATTAGTGATGTCCATACAATCACACACATTATTACATAAATTATATAAAAACATTGTCTCCAAAATAATACGTCTAGCTTTAAGATTATGTAGTTTATACTTATTCAAAAGATCACTATAGGAAGCATACGTACGAAAACAACGGAAATGCATGGATTTCAGAAACTTGCTTTGAACTTTTTCGATCGCATCTGAGTATTTCCTATAGAAGGGACTCCATACCGCAACTGCATACTCTAACTGGGACCTGATTAACGATTTGTAAAGGTATAAATATGTATATGAGCGAACAAATTCAATGGCTGATCTCATAACGAATCCGTACATTCGGAAAGCATTATTTACTATTTTACTAATATGAGCGTCAAGGTGTAATTTGTCGTCTAATAGAACTCCAAGATCACGCACTAACGTTTCTCTTGTTAATGTAACATTATCTAAGGAGTACGGATGCATGATAATATTTTTGTTTTTTGTAAAACTTATACAGCAACATTTATTTAAGCTCAGTTGTAGTTTATTATTTGAACAGTATGCAGAGAATCTGTCCAGGTCTTCCTGTAAGAGTAGGCAATCTTGCAAATTCCTAACAGGCCTAAAAATTTTGAGATCGTCTGCATACAGTAACAATTTTGAATTTCGAAAACATTTGATAATATCATTAATAAATATAATAAACAAAAGAGGTCCCAAAATGGAGCCTTGAGGCACTCCAGAAGTAACACTCAGAGTGCTGGAAATGAAACCATTTATGACAACCCTCTGAGTCCTATTAGACACGTAAGAAGAGAACCATCTCAGAAGGTCCCCACGTATACCATTGAATGCAATCTTACTCATTAGCAGCTGATGGTCAACCTTGTCAAAAGCTTTGCGGAAATCGGTGTATATAGTGTCAACTTGAATACGGGAGTCCATGTTGTTGAACAAATAGTCCACGAAAGTCACCAGGTTGGTTGTAGTTGACCTTCTTTGGACGAATCCATGCTGTTGTTGAATGATTATATTGTGCAACAGAGGGTATATTTTATCATGAACTAATCTCTCGAAAATCTTTGACAAGGCCGGCAGTATTGATATAGGACGGTAATTCTGCACATCATCCTTGGGTCCTGACTTATAAACAGGTGTTATATTTGCAAGTTTCCATGCTTGAGGAAAGCATCCTTGAGAGACAGAGAGATTAAATATAATTTGCAGGGGTACACATAAGTTGGCAGCTGTATGCTTTACAAAAATTACTGGTAGACCGTCCGACCCAGGCCCTTTAGCAGGATCCAATGCTTTGAGCGCACTAAGTACTTCATCAGTAGTAAACTGAATATCACTCAGCAGTGTGCAACTTTCGGAACAGTCGTTATACGTGGATGGAATATTAGAAGTGGTGGAAGGTTCATAAACGGATTTAAAAAAGTCTGAAAAAAGATTACATATGTCTTCTGGGTCGCTAGTTACCTGGTTGTTATAATTCATCGTGGATGGAATGCCAGCTACACATTTTTTTCTATTGGAAATGAAAGTCCAGAAATGCTTGACATTGTTCCGAATACCATCCTCAACACTGTTGATATACTTATTATAACAGTTCGCGCATTCATCTTGGAATCTAGATCGGTAAAGTGCAAACTGCTCGTAATCCGAAACGTTGTGGTACATTTTCCATTTAACCCACGCTTTGGCCTTATTTTTATAAATATGTATTAGAGGTTTTGAGAACCACACGGGAAACTTAGAGGATCTGCAGATAGTCAATGGTACATATTTTTTAATAATACCAAATATAATATTATAAAACATGTTGACGCATTCGTCAACTGATTGGCTGCTTAAGGCGTCTTTCCAATTTATTTTCTTTAGGTCATCATTAATTTCGTCATAACTGGCCTTGTAATAATTATATTTTTTTTATTGTTTTGCGTACTGTAAAATATAATTGAAAAACCACATATTGTTTTATATCAAAAATACTATTCAGGTATTACCATTGTAATTATAATTTCTATTGTGTTCTTTATTATATATAAGGTGTATAAAACTGGCATACACAAGAGACTAATGAAATCTAAAGAAAATAGAAGTCCCGAAAATAATGACATTGAATTAGATGACATTCAACCCTCGAACATAAACACGGGGCCCTCTCTTCGAATCGGCTGACTCACGTTTATATAACTTAAACTTCACTTTAAAAGGTGTAGTTTACTCTAAATCGGGGGGCTGTTACGATTTCCCAATGCTAGAGGAAACTCTTAGTAATCAATAATAATTGATTACTAGGGTTTTCTCTTAATTATCATGTCATCATTTTAAAGGCGGTATTGCCTCCCGCTCCCGCGGGGCACCAGTCTTCTTCCGATCGCCGTACCGTGACCATCTCGTTTCCGTGTCTGCCAGTTCTTTAAATTATTGTACAAGGTCAAACCCCAAATTAAACTTTTACTATTTCTTTCCGATAAACAAGTGTTTTTTTTAAAACGGTATTTTCGGGGTCCCATGTAACAGTACCATTGAGCTGTGAGGTAAACGTAGTGAGATGAATACACAGAACGGGGGGTGGTGGTTGTCAAGTTGTAGTAAGTTATTTGTAGGTGTAGAAATTGAGCAATCATCATTACTAATGACCAAGTCCAATATCTTCCCGTTCAAATTTTTTATCGAATTAAATTGGTAAGCATTTAAAAAGGACATAAATATACTCAAATGACTACATATGGGAGAATTACCGGTACAGATTTGCGCAGCAGTTGAATTACTGTCTGTACTAGCAACCCAGTCAACACCTGGCAAATTATAGTCTCCAAACAAGTAAAATTTTTCGATATCAGTGTCATCAAGAACTCTTTGTAATGAGTCAAAATATTCAACATAAACACAGTCGGGTGTCTTAGGTGGTATATAAACTGCCGCGATCATTTGGCACTTACTTCCGGCTGAGCTCGGCAAATGCAAAAGGATCTGCTCGATGTTTGTGTCCATAGAAGGGCGCGGAATCACTCTAACTGAACGTAGTCCCTTCAGTATTGCCACGAGAACACCACCTCCATCTTTCTTATTAGTACCTTCGCGATCACGGTCACATCGATATACTTCATAACGTTCGTCAATGAACTCATTGTTGAATATCTCGGGCGTTAACCAGGTCTCAGTCAGAATTATGATGTCGTAACAATTAGCTAAGATATTCATATATAGAATATGTAATTTGGTACGGATTCCCCTGCAATTTTGGTAGTAGATTATGAGGTTATCAGTCACTACAGTGTGAAATTCTACAAGAAATAGTAATAAAAGCATAATCCGTTATAGACGTAATCGTAACTATCAGCATAAAAGATAAACTATTGACTAACAAGGCCACAAGAAACATAAAATCATTAAAATAATAAATCAAATGGGACAACCATAACAAGCAACATAACAGCCAGCACCTACAAAGTTTGAATAAAACTATAAATACGCATATCATACTCACGTAGGTGCCTGGCAAAAAACTCACAGCAATTGTTTCCACATAATTGTTAACATAGCCAATAATGCCACAGGCAAAACAGTATTTCAAAACAGTAAATTCTGCCTTTTGAAAGGAATTAAATGTATTAGCATATACAATGAATAGGGAACCAATAACAAAGCTACATGCAAATCTTAATAGCACTAGGGGTTCAAAGACATCAAATAAGCTATTGAACGGCACGTGGGGCACCCTGGTTGCTAATCGGCGCCGCATAACCAGGCTTGATTTTAGCGATGTCGTGCGGCGATTGAATAGCAAAGGCCCTTGCCCCTTCTTTTTCACGAACAAGTATGGTTCCGTGCTTAACCCAAAGGAACTTATAACTGTGCTTCTTGGCAGCATCTTGACACTCACGAAATAATTGCTTATTCTTTAAGGTTAGATGCTCATGCATGTATATTTGTAGTGATGTACCTGAAATGCCAAGTTGTTCAGTTACAAGTCCCTTACACAATCGATGGGCACTGAGGACGTTGTCGCGCAATATACGTGAAGCCAATTTCAGTATTACATTTTTGGGCCTGTTGCACTGTTGGTGTGCATGGGGGACACGGTGAACAGATATTATGTCATTTTGTGCAATGTTGCACTTTATTGCGGACCCAATCGTTTTCACCAAAGAGAGAAGGTTTTCGTTACGCCTTTCCGGGATATTACATATCTCGATGTTACAACTCCGTGCATTCTGCTCTAAATTGTCAATCTTTGACACAAGCTCAGCAACTACAGGCTTCAAATCAACGGTCTCTTGAATATGTTTGCCAAGGCTACCGACCTTCTTGCTAAGATCGGCGTGCTCGTCACTAACAAACTGGACTGAGGTTTGGAGAGTTTCGACACATTCCGTCATTCCTTTATACTTCACATCCAACTCCGAGATTCGTTGTCGTAAAATCACTTGTTCTGATCGAAGAGAGTTGGTATCATTTCTAATTTCTGACGTTACTTGAGTTAGTGAAACAAGTTCATTCTTCATCGATACCACATTCTCTGATATCTTATCTAAGCTGGTCTCCATGTCACGTCGTAACTCATTTAGAGAATTCTTGAACTCCGTGGTTAGTTTATTAATGGCCTGCGTCCAATCCGAATCCGGTTGTTTACGCTTGCGTCCTGCCACGTTTGGTTCGTCCCCATATTCGCCGCTCGTTCCCGCACCAGATGATAAGTCGGTATCGGAATGGAACTTTTTCTTGTCTGGCGAATGAACCATAGTAATCGTTTCGGCTAGCAATCTTTATTCAAATAATGTTAATTTTAAATTGAAAAAGAATTGCGTTTTGTAGGATTCGAACCCGCGCCTCTTCGAGTGGCCGCGGTGATACAAAAAGCTCACGAGTTACCAATCGACCACGGTGACTTAACAGTGAGTGCCGAAATTTTAGACCAGTACTTAGAGGTTTTGGGTGTCAATGACTTGCAATATACTCGCTACTAATGAGGTCCTTTGTTCTCACAATCACAGGGGTCACCTTGAGCACTTAGAAACGTTGAAGTTTCTGACTGTTTCTTGAGAAATATTGTTATTACACTGCGTTTTTTTGCAACTTTTTGCAGATTAATGTTACACTAGAGTCACTGTATGTATCACAACAAAAATTTTACCGATTTCTGCGGAATATTGCCACTTATGCTATATTATTACGAGAACTAACATAAACACACTGTACTCGTATGAACAATGATAGACATACCTAAGTATATCCAATATAATACTTTTGAATACCTATCCATATATACCCCACACATATGGGTTTGATGAAAAAAATATTGAATTTCAGTTCTAATGTACATACATCAACATTTACATTCCATCCTCCATTAACCTGTCATTTTAAATAAAAATAAGAAAGAAATACATTAAACAATTGAAAAAAATACACTCATGTAGGATGTCACAGAACTATAATTTCTGTCAAAACAATTGGTCAAGTAGGAAAGGCTCCAAATTCAAATTATAATTTAACACTAGACTTTGTATGGAGAATGGAATGTAAATGCTGATGTATGTACTAGGTTAGACACTAACATATACCATCTATAGAGTGGCTACAAAAAGGTTGCCCAAAGCCTCGTCGGTAGCTTCATAGTAGCGTAGCTCGTAGCAAGCGTAGCTCGCAGCAAGCGTAGCTCGTAGCAAGCGTAGCTCGTAGCAAGCGTAGCTCGTAGCAAGCGTAGCTCGTAGTAAGCGTAGCTCGTAGCAAGCGTAGCTCGTAGCAAGCGTAGCTCGTAGCAAGCGTAGCTCGTAGCAAGCGTAGCTCGTAGCAAGCGTAGCTCGTAGCAAGCGTAGCTCTTATAGCCTGATTACACCTACCGAGTAGAATGGCGAGACAGTAAAATCCTTCTGGGCCTAGACAGTGATGCGACCGAGTAGCTGTTCACACGTATTTTTGAAATTGTGGCGAGACATTCAGTCAGTTTAGTTTGGTTCAGTTTACCGGACAGTACAGACGCGATGTATCGAAAAAAAAAGATAAGAAAATCAATCAGGTTGCTTATACCTTTGCTGGCAGAAGAACAGAACTGACAGAATTGTTGGCCCAGGAGAAATCTCGCATCTGGCGAGGTCATGGATTTTAGAAAGATCCATTTTAGAAAGACCATCATTTTCATGCACTTGTTTATTTAAATCTTTTTCGTAAACCTCCTCCATCTCATGTAACCACTTAATATTTCAAATATGTATATACATTACTGAGCCCCCGCTCCAGACTTTTTAGAATCTTGTACTTTTTAGGGTTCCGTACCCAAAGGGTAAAAACGGAACCCTATTACTAAGACTTCGCTGTCTGTCCGTCTGTCCGTCTGTCCATCTGTCCGTCTGTCCGTCTGTCCGTCTGTCCGTCTGTCCGTCTGTCTGTCACCAGGCTGTATCTCATGAACCGTGACAGCTAGACAGTTGAAATTTTCACAGATGATGTATTTCTATTGCCGCTATAACAACAAATACTAAAAACAGAATAAAATTAATATTTAAGGGGGGCTCCCATACAAAAAACGTGATTTTTTTATAATAATTGGTACAGAACCCTTCGTGCGCGAGTCCGACTCGCACTTGGCCGGTTTTTTTTAGTTTCTTGGACCTTAGGTTTTTAGTTTTATTTTTTGCTTCTTGTACACTGTACGGGTAAGGTACATTTAAATGATAGACTGATAGAATGATTGAATCTGTGTATTGAAAGAACACCTAAAACTGATAACTGATCGACTCGCGGCGAATGAGTCTTTTGTTGTTAGCCCGAACGGTGCTATGCGACTACTTATCGTTGACTTAAAAATGTATATTTTATTCATTCGCTGCGCGTCGATGTCAGCATAAAATTGATACATATGCTATTGTACGGGTTTGCTCGTACATACACCAAAACCAGAAATATTCATTTCTTCGATAATAAATCAATAAATGTATAAGCTGCATCACGTTTTTGCTTGTTTTTATAATCTCTCGACGAGAAATGCAATATACAGGAATGCAGTTTCAGTTGTATACATTTTAATGTGGTACCTATCAAAATCCCATTTCACAGACATTTCTTACTTTTTTGAATTCCAGTATAATAAACATGAGAGCAAAATTTGGGGGAAAAATGAGCTGTACTGACCGAGTGGCGAGTAGTTGCCGAGTGACCGAAATGCCGGTGTTCAGATTCACCGAGTGAGTGAGTGAGGCAGCGCGGAGAGGCGGGAGGGTGGGTACTCGGCCTAATAAATAGAATGGAGTCCGAGTGGCTGTCTCGGCCTGTCGCTAGGCCGAGCGCTCGGCCGAGCATTCGGCTATGTGTTTACAAATACCGAGCGCTCGGCCGAGGGCACTGTCTCGCCACTCTACTCGGTAGGTGTAATCAGGCTATTAGCAAGCGTAGTTTCTAGCAAGCGTAGGTCGTAGCAAGCGTATCTCGTAGCAAGCGTAGCTCATAGCATGCGTAGCTCGTAGCAAACGTAACTCGTAGCAAGCGTAGCTCGTAGCAAGCATAGCTCGTAGCAAACGTATCTCGTAGGAAGCGTAGCTCGTAACCACTGTCGACCGCACCCGGCTTCGGCGGCTTCACTTGCCTCGCCAACACAAACAACGTTCGCTCCCTATTACATGGGACTTATACACCAACATTACTGGTGAAAATGTGGGTGTACTATTTGAAGTACAACGCAACCTAACCCTTCGAGGATCACAGGCATGACGTCATGTATGTATTCGGCGCTAGGTTGATTCTGTGACTAAATACCGGTTATTTAGTCACAGAAATGCATCCTTTGCATCAATCAACTCAACCTATTGCAGTCCACCGCTGAACACAGGCCTCCAAAGCTGTGTCACAACACCATGTTCTCTATCCACCATATACTGTCCCAGCTACCTTTTCGAAATCTTTTATTTATTTAACTCGTGCAAGTCCCACTTAATGCTTGCCGATAAACGGTTCCCACTCCAGGATAGCTCTGCCATACGATGTTTACCTTCACCATTTTGAGAGCTATGTTTCAACTAAAAAATCGAAACCGTTACCGTTAAAGCTCTATTTTAACTATACTCGCCATCTCATCATCATCTATCTAGTATTTTCCCAACCTTGTTGGGGTTGACTTCCAATCTTACCGGATTACCAATATTATGCATAGAGTGACTGCCTATCTGAACTCCATAACACAGTTACTACTGGGTATTACGATACCCCTTGGTAAAACTGGTTGTCAGACTTTCGAGCCACTGACTACCTGTAAAAGGTAGGACTCTCAAAGGTATACAAATGACAGCCGGGACCAACTGCTTAACGAACTTTGCGAGGCACGGAGGAATTCGGTGTGTAATGGGTAGTTACCCATCCGTGGACCAACCTAGGCAAGCACGACTTAACCTAAAGATGAGCGGCTGTTACTATTTGGCTACGAGCTTTCGGCTGGCTACACCTCTTGAACTATACTCGCCATCTATTTACATGAATATAATATCATGTAAATAGATGGCGAGTTTAAAAGGGAAAATAAAACAAACTTAGTCGTTATTCCTTTAATTTTTATATAGGCAGAGATTTTAGGCGCCCATCAACATAATATTTGGATACAATACGATTTATTAAAAAAAGGTTTTTGTGTGATTCACCCCTGAAAAAAATGTGTTGGTTTTTCAGGCAAATACGCAGTGTATAATCTTCAGTAAGATCGTATGATCTGCAGTTTTTTAAATAAGATATTGAAGATCGAATCCCTATTACAAAATGAACTGGACGCACCTATCATCATTACTGCTGGACATAGGCCTCCCGTGCGACTCGCATCCAGCGGAGGCACCTACCTTTAGTTGTAATATATTTACCCGAGTGGCGCAGTGGTAGTGAGACTGCCTTACATTCTTAGGGTCCCGGGTTTGAATCCCGGTTGGAGCAAATGTTTGTGTGATGACTATGGACATTTGTTTCCAAGTCATGGATGTTTATTTGTATAATAAGTATGTATTTACAAACAAAAAGTGTGTGTAGAATATCAACTATCTGGTATCCACGACACAAGCCTCGTTGCTTAGTGTGGCACTAGATGGCGCTGTGTGTTAATGTCCAGCGATATTTATTTATTTATTTATAATTATTACTTACAGGGTGTAAACGGACTCTTCACAAGGCCGTCAACCAAGCATTCTGTACATCAAACTTAGTA
The DNA here is from genome assembly GCA_905147715.2 of Xestia xanthographa. Taxonomy (NCBI): domain Eukaryota; kingdom Metazoa; phylum Arthropoda; class Insecta; order Lepidoptera; family Noctuidae; genus Xestia; species Xestia xanthographa. Next base: position 3,405,445 of record LR990660.1, on the reverse strand, counting down.
ACTCTACGCAAAAAATATTGCTGGAAAGGACTTTTTTTTGGGTGAAAAATAACGTTTTACGGTAGGATGGATGTAACGACTCCAAACATTGTGCTGATGGATGGATTGAAGAGTACGGGGGTCGTGGAGGTGTTTTAAGTAAATATTTTACAAAAAAAACTTGTGAGAAAGTCGTAACTTTGACCCCCAATATCTCCGTAACTAGAAGGTTCCCAGGTATGGTCGAGAAAAAAAAAAATCACAATGACGGGGAAAACAAGTGCCTTTCGGCTTCGTTAATGGTTTATTGTTACCGGTTAATATCCCAAATAAATAATAATAATACATCAATGCAGGTATTGTTACCATGCAAACGATAGTTTTAGTTATTAATTAATTTTTCCTTATTTGAACCGATTTTACCTCCGTATCAATGTGGCCGCCTCCTATGCGTTCAGTCACTCCATTTACATTATATGACACATTGCAGTAGATACGGCCTTTATTATACGGAAAATCTTTCGGCACATATGCGATCGACATATTCGACAAATGATATTCACCCTGAAAAAATAACAAAACACATATTAGTCTCATTTCTTACTTATACCCATATTACTCTCATATCTTTAGAGGTTTAGTTAGGATCGATCGATTGACTGCATTTTTCCATCAACATTTTTTTAGTAGCTGCTTCGGAGTCTGGGAATATACCCAGTTGATGGAAATAGGCTCGCCTCCTTTTCCATGGAAGATAACTGGTCAAATGTGTGTGTACTATTAAGCATACCTCTGCCTAACCTTTCAAGGATTACAGGCGTTTTATTATGTATGTAGTAAGGATCAAACTTACCGAGTTCTACAACTAATCATAAGTTTTAAGTTAGTCGTTACTTTGCGGAATTCCATGACATTAAATATTATGCAAAATATTTAGTTTTAATTCCGCGAAAAAAGATCCTAGCCTTTGTGAATCATGTGAATGATTGTGGGTAGAGTAGAGCGTCACGTCGTAACGGTAATTACCGGATGACTTTTTTATTACTTTCCAAAAAAAATGGGTATATTAGGTGAACGGAGTAGAAGCTTATGGCATACCTGCCTAGTGTTTTTTTTCTTTTTTCCACAGCTTAGAAAAAAATTGATCCATCATCAAAAAACGCTACAACGGTCAAGTAAACTTTTCATAATAGAATAAAGAAAGAGAAATTTAGAAAAAAATATTGTTTTTTTTTTTTTTTTAATTCAATTTTTTTTCGCATAAAGAAATATAAAAGTTTGGCATTTGCTTCTACTCCGTTCACCTATTATACTCATTTTTTTGGAAAGTGATAAAAAAGTCATTCTGTATAAGGAGACGCGTGCCGTACAACTGACTCCAAAAATTTATGGACGCAAACCGCCGTCATTCCATCTGAGGACTATCCCGACGTCCCGGTCCTTGCCCTCCCCGACCCTTGCTCGATCCAACCCGCGATACTGAGCCTGTAGCTTTAAATCAGCCCCTAATTAATGATATCAATCAGATTCAGCCTGTCCCTTTGTTGTCCTGCCCCAACGTGTAACGTTACATTTTCCTGGATAGGATCCAGAAAACTGTAAGGTCACACTGAGCACTCACCTACCTAACTTTCAGTCTGGAGGGGAGCACTGCTAAAAGAAATAGTCTAGGGGACGAGTTATAAGAATTTATTATTAAAGATCCTAACTTATGGCTGGAGCTACTTAACCACTAATACCAGTGAAGCCGGCGGATAGAACTGAAGATGAGCGCAGGATGGAATGAATAGCTAAAGAACATCCGTCTTCAGACCGTGGAGGAGGGCCGAGGAACATCAATCCTCAGGCCGTAGAGGAGGGCCGAGGGACATCCGTCTTCAGACCGTGGAGGAGGGCCGAGGAACATCAATCCTCAAGCCGCAGAGGAGGGCCGAGGAACATCAATCCTCAAGCCGCAGGAGGGCCGAGGAACATCAATCCTCAAGCCGCAGAGGAGGGCCGAGGAACATCAATCCTCAAGCCGCAGAAGAGGACCGAGGAACATCAATCCTCAAGCCGCAGAGGAGGGCCGAGGGACAACAATTTCATATCAGGCTCGTGCAGCTCAAGCATCAGGTAACAAGGTGTTCAAGGTGAGAGTGCGGCACGGAGAGAGGCCGACTTAAAAACCTTAAGGAGAGGGTAACTGCCCCCTAAGTATACTTTTATAAAGCTTTTCAGACGTTTAGCTGCTCTGAGCTCCCAACGTAGACTGCCAATTCCACCACCAGGCTCCTGTCAACTCCAGATGATTGACATTTTATAATTTGGAAGAATTTAGAACACAATAAAAAGAAAAGATAATGAGGTCGATGTGATTTACCTATACGACCTACAACTAGCTCCAGCAATAAATTAAAAATAAAACTAAGCATGTCACTAACTGACATTTCAAAAGTAAACAAAGATTCAAGTGATAAAAAAAACAGAAAAACTTAAATAACATGAATTACAAGGTAAAAGGCCAAAGCCGTTGCTAAGCCTCCAAGAAATGACCATGAAGCTACCTAGGGAGGACGAATGCTTAAATTTTCAGGTTAATAATATCCAAAAATGTAAGTAAAAAAACCATGTAAAAACATACACATTACAAACGAACGCCCTAAACCGAGGCTCGTACCCCACCGGGGGCCGGAGGCCGGGGGCTGGAGGCCTTACATTCAAGGCACCTACAGGATAGTCCGGTTAAGTAGACGACAGCCACCTGGGTTGACCTGCGACATGCCATTTACAAAAACCAACTTGCTTCTAATATTAAACGTACCGGGGGATACGGACAGAGACGGCCCGCGAATGCGTTTCGCATTGCTAGGCCGATCATTGGGTCATGCTCCAACATGTCGCAAAATTTAAAATGCAACTCAAGAAAGCTGGGCTGGTATCTGTTTGATACAAACTTGTAGAAATAGATATCCACCTGCAACATAAACAACATTATGCATATACACTATTACACTATTTATTATAACTTTATTAATTTTGTTACAACATTATTACTATGTCAGATTGTAGAGGACTAGAGGTGCTCCACAGTCTCAGCAGCCGTTTCTCTAAATATACGGTAAACTTAAGAAAAATGTTAACTACATTCAGTCAAAAAAGTATCGGGAATGGATGATTTGTTTATGGTTCCAAATTCTATTTTTAGTAGTTGTTAGATTTGCACAACTGTTTTCCATTTTGGGCGCGGAGATTGAGTTACATCTGTTATTTAGATTAAATACAGTGCTGTTTTTAGTTAAATCATATCTAGTGTGTATTGCAAATTTCATATACACAAAAACATCGAACAATGAGTTTGTCTTACATTTTGCAGCGCCAATGGAATTTCGTGTTCGGAGTCACTGAAGTGTTACAGAAGACTGCTTATGAGTGGTACAAAGCGTTCAAAAGCGGTCGAGATATGAGGGAAGATTTGCCTAGCTCTGGTAGGCCATTAACGTCTGCAACTGAAGGACACATCACAAAAGTGAAGGAAATAGTGACTGAAAATCTACATTCGAGTTTGAGAGTGATAGCTGTCGAACTTTCTGTGTCTCACGAGTCGATCCATACCATTTTAAATAATCACTTGGACCGTATGAAACATGTTGTCGGCTAGTCCCAAAAGACTTTAATTTTCTCCAAAAACTCAATCGCATAAGAGTCGCTGAGGACATGCTAGAACGGGTCAATTCCGACCCACCCCCAACCCCATTCATGAAACTGATGACGAGACGAGTTTGAAATGCAAAATAGTCTACAAGCTTCAGAGTGGCGCCTTTCAACTGAACTGGAACCGAAAAAACCACGCCAAAGTCAATCAAAAGTCAAAGTCATGTTGACTGTTTTCTTTGACTTTCGCGGTGTTGTGCCCTCGGAATTCTTGCTATAAGGTCAAACGGTAATTAAGAATGTTATTTGAGCATTATACGGCGTTTGAGAGCCAAATAAGAAGAAAAAGGGCAGATTTTTGGAAAGAAAATTCTTGGATTTTGCACCACGACAGTGCGCCTTCGCGCAAGACCATCATTGTGAACGAATTTTTGACCAAACACTCAAATATACCTTCGAGCAACCACCTTTTTTACCAGATATGGCTCCAGCCGACATCTTTCTTTTCCTAAACTCGAAGTACCACTTTTTGGCACCCGTTTTTATTCGGTAGAAGACATAATGGAGAATTTGTGGCAAGAACTGAACTCAATTCCGGAAAAACGTTTATAAAATGCTGATGAATAACTAACATTTTGTGTATTGTTGATCTTTTCCCGGTACTTTCTTGACAGAGTAGTATTTTTTCTCATAATTTTAAATTAAAGTTCTTGATTGATAAGTAACACTCGCAGCGCAATCGATTTTCACAACATTATGTTCTATATATATTTATGATCTATTGGATTCCATACAAAATCAATTTATGCAACACGGAATGCATAGGAAAGAATGCTATACAATTGTTTTTGATAATGATGAACATGAAAGAGAAAAAGACGAGAAAACGTTGTGACGGAAGAATGAATTTATTGCGGTCGTAAATAATTATATTCTAAAACTTACCAGTAGGTTATTGCTTAAAGTGGCAAGTGTATGTACTGTAAATATACGATAAAAAAAAAAACAAGAAAAAAAAACGTCACGGACGTCAAGTAGTCGGTACGCCCTACAGTTGTTTATAGTGTTAAAAATAAAATAACCCATTTAATAAGAAAAGTTTTAATACAGAAAGTTTCTTGAAGCAACAATTCAAGACACGGAACGTTATCTAGTGCGCAAATGCAGTGTATAACTAGTAATTACTGTGTAAACTTAAACTAGTACAGCAGTGAACAAAATCTACCCTAAACATTAAAAATATTAAAGCAATTAGTGAATACACTTAAAACTAGCCGTGAAGTGTCGTCAGAAAGTGTTCCGCATTTCTGCTTAGCCCAGTGACATTGTATGGTGTGAACAAACCATTAAATTGCCATCAAACCATAATTCGTATTTTTGTTCAAAACAGCGCCATCTATTGATATAGCACGGAACGACTAAGTTGGATCGATTTAACTTACGTTACGAGCGAAGTACACCATGCCAGCAGCGAAGTGCGGTGGTTGCGCGAAATTTTTATCGCCGATAGAGGCCGCTAAATGCAGTCAGTGTGACGTTTTCTATCATCGCGTTTGCGTTGGCTTGCCTGGTACGGGTACTGTTGCACCCACCTGGCGCTGCCCAGAGTGCTTAAAAAACCAACGACGAGACAACAGGACGGAGACACCGGTTCGAGGTGGCATGATTCCTTCCCAGGCAGAGGAGCACGGTAGCCCCGAGGAGCTCATGGACATGGACAGTCCATTAAACAACACGGCCCTGGATGCTACTCAAGCTGCCGTTAATTTCTCTCCCGACTTGGCAGACGAGTTGCGGCTATTTAAAGAGGAATTGCGTGCCGAGTTTCGCTTGATGCACATGGAATTTCAAGAATTGCGCACGGAGATGGCTCAACTAAAGGAATCCATAAAAACATCTGACGACCGGATGTATACCCTAGAAGCGCGAGCGCGAGCCGGACAGGGATCCTTTAGAAAACACCATCGCTGAACTGAAATGCCAATTGAACGAGCGCGATCAAGAGCTCCTGCTCAACGACATTGAGGTGACCGGAATACCAGAGAGTAAGGAAGAGAGCACCCTGCACCTTGTTAAGGTTCTTGCCATAAAACTTGGCGTCGACATTGATGAGAGGGACGTGGTTCATGCTGAGCGAGTCTGATCCACGCGCCGTAATCGAGTACAGACTTCTGACGGCTCCATCTCTGCCGACCCCGCTGCGCAGCGACCGCGGTGTATATCCGTGCGCCTCGCAAGGCGCGCCACGCGCGACACACTACTGCGCGCAGCTCGGGTTCGCCGCGGTTTGAGTACGGGTGACCTTGATATCGCTGGGCCGCCGCACCGAGTTTACGTGAACGAACGTCTGACTCGAACAAACCGCCAGTTATTTTATCACGCACGTCAGGCAGGCAGCCAAAACAAATGGAAGTACGTATGGACAAGGGAAGGTAGAATCTTGGCTCGCAGAGAAGATGGACAGAAAGCCGAACGAATTAGGTGTGAAGACGATATCCGTAAGATTTTTGGGTAATGGTCGGTTTGTACCGCGTCCGAGCGCGTTCTGTAAATTTGCTTCGTATTTCTATTGTCTCTGTGGATGTTAACATTTTGGTCTTCTTATTGTTTTCTTTTGTACTTATAGAATTTTTGTATACATTTAGTGATGTCGCAAGGCGGTGTGTGTCCCCTGCGGTACCGGGTTGGAAACTATTTTTTTCTCAAAGACTTTGGGCAACACTACGCGAAATATATTGTAGGAATGTTGATTTTTTGGGTCAATTGTGGGCATTTATTTGTGTTATGTACTATTGTAAGAATGTTGAGTTTATTGGTCAATTGTGGACATTTATTTGTGTTATGTACTTTTGTTACTACAATGTTTTGTAGTGTGGCTGACTCTGGCAGAGCCACCAACAGGGATTTTAATTTTGATAACACAAAAATTTAGTCGCTATTTAGTCGAAATTAGTCGCCAAATATCAGATTTGGTCGGTCACTGGTTCAAAAGATATAAGGGCTTATTGTTGGCCCTGCTGAAGTCAGCCTACCCCAGCAGAGCCACATTAATAACTCAAAAACTAGGGCACCTAGCGAAGATCTGTTCTCTCCCATATTTACTCGCTAATTAGTCGAAATTAGTCGCCAAATATCAGAACTGGTCGGTCACTGGTTCAAAAGATATAAGGGCTTATTGTTGGCCCTGCTGGAGTCAGCCTACCCCAGCAGAGCCACATTAATAACTCAAAAACTAGGGCACCTAGCGAAGATCTGTTTTCTCCCATATTTACTCGCTAATTAGTCGAAATTAGTCGCCAAGTTACAGATTCAGTCGGTGTGTCATTAAAAAGATATTAAAGAATTCAATTTCCCCATACAGTGGTACAACCAAGTACAAAATACTTAAAGTAGTTTTTAGACAGGTGTATCTATACGACGTCTGGAGGAATTCTATAACTTCAACCCACCAAAGGAAAGCAGTATTCATTACCTAAAAACAAGATCTACAATAAATATATGTAATTATTTAGGTATCGAACAAAATGTGTGCATTTAGTCGCTGGCAGATAGATCGCTGCGCTCCGTTACATTTACACGATAAGTAAGAAAGAGATAGATGCGCGTGTACAGACGAGCTACTTAGAACGAGTTGCCCGTGACGTACCTAAGTTAAAGTCGGCCAGTTTAAAGTGGAACTTAAAGAATAGTTAGGAACTCGAATGTTGTTATCTTTAGGTACCTATTCCGCAAATACAAAAACGGAGAACAGAGCGAGCACCGGCGCGTCGTCAGCGGTGTTCGCGCCGCTAAAAGTATTTAAAAAAAAATAGGTAAATTAACAAACTTGCTCTAAACTCTAAAGATTTTTTTCTTTAGTCATCCACCGGGAGTACAGCGAGTAGGTTTGTTTGTGTAAAATATTAAAAGAACAATTACGAATACGGGCTTTTAAGTGCATTGGACATGTCACATGGTGGTGGACAATTTGAGAGTGTTTTGAAAAGAGGACGCCTAATGAGTGAATATTAATATTATTATGTAAGTTACCTTGATTTTTCACGTCATTAGCGTGTTTGTGTGTGTGTCCTAAGATACCAATACTGATGCGCTACCTACCAATGTAGTCCGTCGATGTCCATATTATTTGGCTACAATTAGGATAGTTAATTAAAAAAAAAACACTACCTACCTAAGTGCTTCAGTGCATACATTATGATTGTAACTCTCAGATCAAAGAATTTTGATCTGAGTTGTAACTTATCTAATTTTCTACCTATAATTGGGGTGTCTACGGGTGTGAATTTAGTAGGTACCTACCTCATTAGTCGGTATCTATTGAATTTAGATTACCTATATCTGAAATTCAATAGATTTGTACCTATGTAGTGAAATAAACCTAGGTACATAACATATCATCACGCCTGTAATCCCCAAAGGGTTAGGCAGAGGTATACCTAAGGCTCGGCGCAAACGGGCCACCAACCACAGCCACCGGTGGCTGTCGCACGCTATCGCGAATCTCCGACACTGCTGTAGCAAGTGGCCGATACCGGCCACACGTGTGCGGCGAGTTTCAACAAAATGTATAAAAAAGCGTGTTAACTGCTTATCGCTGGCCACCGGTGGCTGTGGTTGGTGGCCCGTTTTGCGCCAAGCTCAAAGGTATACTTAGCTGCACCGCAGACTTAGCTGCACCGCAGTTGCCGCATTCTAATTTTTCTATGCAATCTCGCACATAGACATAGACACAGTTTGCACACAAACACAGATTGCATTTTCTGTTAGTACAATAATTTTAAGGTAACTAATATATAATTTTATATTTCGACAATGAAGTTTTATTATTCTAACCTAAATTAAGATAAAATAAAAACTCAACCCGTCCATACAAACTCTACAGCCTACCACGACACAATACACATACACCCACAACGCAACACTGACAATCACCTCAAAATACACACATCAAACCAACTTTTTGGAAATTCATTTTTATAATTTGATTTAGATTTATATATTATTTCCGGCATTTAGATACAGTTCAATTTGTTGTATTTATAAGGAACAATAAATAAACTTACCTATTAAACCTTAATTAGAGCCATTAATGCTCATATTAGGTATAGTAAGTATTTACATCTTTGATATAAGTATGTATTTTTTTGTAATGTACACACATCAAAAGTATCTAGGGATCAACATATATTTTTGCAATAACTTTTCTCCTGATTGATATTAATTAAAATTTTCTTTAAGGATTCATCAAATAAAGTGTTTTCGTTTGTCACAGTAACGATAAACCAAGTCACCTTTGCATTAATAAAGAAATTTGCCATTTTCCTAATAAAGGGATTTTTGACATTTGAACCACTAACATTAAAGTTCGAAAAAATGACTGAAAACACAGTTTTCTTTAAAATTTTATTGGGTAACTTAAACAATTAATAATCCGTGTTTCTACCGCGAACACTAACAACACAAGAACATCGGTTTGGCATACTCAAAATGAGTTCATCCAAATCACGCTGTGGAATGGCCGCCCATGTTCGTTGCAACAACAAAAAAAGGTCTTCTTGCGACTGGATACCCTCCATATTCGGCAGAGCTCTTCTCTGTAGCATATCCCATGCATGCTCAATCGGGTTCAAGTCTGGCGACTGAGCAGGCCAGGGCAGGACATTGATGTTAGCTGCAGCGAGAGTCTGTCTTACAACTCTTGCGGTGTGCGGTCGTGCATTATCATGCATTAACTGAAATAAGGGACCGATTTGCACTTGTAGAGGAACGATGACGTCTGATACAATCGTCTCAGCATAAATTTGAGCGTTGAGGTTGCCTCTGATCCAAATCAACTCAGTTCTTCCGCCGATCCAAATACCCGCCCATACCATGATGGTTCCACCACTATAAGGATGGACTTCCTGGCAGGATTTTAATCGCTGTTGGCGTCCAGGGGTTCTCCAGTGTCGTATACGTCTTGTATCCGGTCTCATACCAAAACGAGACTCATCAGAAAAGCACACGAAACGCCATTGTTCTTCTGCCCAATTTCTGTGTTCAAGAGCCCATTGATATCGAATCCTACGATTGTGCATTGCTATAGGTGGTACCCGTAGCGGTCTTCGGGAATGAAGGTTCACTTCATGCAAGCGGTTTCTGACTGTTTGGTCGCTAATTAAGTTCCCTGAAGAGTGATGAAGCCTCACGGCTAACATCATGGCGGTTATTGTTGGAGCTCTTCGAGTTAAGATTTGAATGTATCGGTCTTGTCTCCGTGTGGTGCAGCGATACCGTCCTCCATGGCGCTCAGCCACGGTACCAGTGCTTCGGTAACGTGTCCAAAGTCGACTGATAACACTCTGACTTGTATTCAGAGCTAAAGCTACAGTACGTTGCCGGGAACCAGCTTCTATCATTCCCACGGCTCTGAGCATTTCTTCCCTGCTTAAATGACGTCGCCGCTCCATAATAACGTTGGTTTTAATCAGTAGTAGGGAAACAGTAGCACTAATAATGTCTTCAATGCGTTGTATGTTTTTATAGGGAAAATATTGACAGCTTATTTTCATCTTTTACTCGAATTTGATTGAGAGTTCCTGATTCAAATTATGAAATGCACCAAAAAGGATCCATATAAATTTATAAAATCATAAATTTATTACAAAGCCACATCTCAATCTCAAGAAATCCGCATAAAAATGCTTGATCCCTAGACACTTTTGATGTGTGATTTCAAGCAATGGGTTGATACTTACCTACATACTTACAATACGTTTTCAACGTTTAAGTATTACATTTTACTAAAGATAGGTACGATAATTTTAACGTTCTTATTATTGTAACGTAAATTAGAGCTCAACATTGTAAATTAGTAAAACAGTTGCATGCGACTGTACATCTTGACACTAAATAGACCAAGAGCAAGGTTTAATGGTTTCAAAGAAATTTAAGCCACTCTAACTTAATAATTAAAAACATTTAACATGTATTTAATAGAGAATTTATCTCTCTCAGTCATTTCTAAGGACTTTAGACCGATAAAACTAGAAGTATATTACACATATTAATAGAAATATTTTTTCTTGGCAATTTTTCGTGAACTCTTCGATCTAGCTCTTGGACTATACCTTAATAATTGAACTCATTATATCTTCTGAACTAGGACCCGATTAATTCTGTAACTTGGCGACTAATTTCGACTAATTAGCGAGTAAATATGGGAGAAAACAGATCTTCGCTAGGTGCCCTAGTTTTTGAGTTATTAATGTGGCTCTGCTGGGGTAGGCTGACTCCAGCAGGGCCAACAATAAGCCCTTATATCTTTTGAACCAGTGACCGACCAGTTCTGATATTTGGCGACTAATTTCGACTAATTAGCGAGTAAATATGGGAGAGAACAGATCTTCGCTAGGTGCCCTAGTTTTTGAGTTATTAATGTGGCTCTGCTGGGGTAGGCTGACTCCAGCAGGGCCAACAATAAGCCCTTATATCTTTTGAACCAGTGACCGACCAAATCTGATATTTGGCGACTAATTTCGACTAAATAGCGACTAAATTTTTGTGTTATCAAAATTAAAATCCCTGTTGGTGGCTCTGCCAGAGTCAGCCACACTGTTTTGTATCTGCCCGGTTTGTCTCGCTCAACCCTTATACCGGATGGGTTTAATCATACTTTTTTACATAAATAATGTTGCGTAATAAACACATTAAATTTGGACTTCTGAACGCAGGCTCATTATCGATAAATCATGATGAGTTTATTATTGCTATGAACCATCATTCAGTCGACGTGATGGCAATAAACGAGACGTGGTTGCGCGAGGGGGAGGAAGGCCGGGCGCCAGTTGTTCCTGGATATCAGTTGCACCATAGACCACGGCCTCATTCAATCCGTGCGGGGCGCGGGGAGGGGTTGCGTTTTATATCAAAACCGGAACCACCGCCCGAATCAGAGCTCACCCGCATCACCCACAGGTAGAACAAATGTGGCTGAATATTACCGTCAAAAAAAAATAGTTACTGATAGGAACTGCATACCGGCCCCCTTGGTTAGATTTAAATATATTTCTAGATGCGATTACGGACAGTATCTGTACACTGGCTCCATACGACAACATTATTTTACTAGGCGATCTCAATGTTAATATGCTTGACATCAATAATTCTAAAACAAAAATTCTGAATGAATTTCTAAATTATTGCAACATGGAACAAATAGTACTCACGCCTACGCACTTTGTAGGAGAAAGCGCTACCCTGATCGATGTGATATGTACGGACGCGCGGTATCGGGACGTTGCTGTAAATCATGTAGAGGAGCTCGGTCATCACTCGTTTGTTTCTTGCGAAATTGTTTTTAAAAAAGAGGAACCTTTACGTAAAAAGGTGACATATCGTGCGCTTAGAGATATATCGGCTGATGATTTCAGAAAAGATCTCGAGGCCATTCCATGGGATTCAATCTGCTGGACAATAAAATGAACTGGACCAAAAATACCGAGTACTTCCGCGTTAAAGGAATAAAAGCTCTAAACTGCCTGCATCCAATCTTAAAACGGCGATCTAAAGTCAGTTCAAAGACCAAATTAAAAATCTACGCAACCCTAGTAAGACCCTGCATTACGTATGCGGCCCCGGTCTGGAGTAGCACATGCGAAAGTAATTACTCCAAACTACAAGTAGTTCAGAACAAAGCAATAAAAACCTCATTCAATACACCCTTTCGGACAAATCTTAAAACATTACACACTCAATTAAATTTCCCAACATTAAAACAATACATTACAAAACTCACAAAAAAGTTTTACCTGGTAACTAACCCTAAACATAATAACCCACTTATTTCCACCATTGGCCGAACACGATCTACAAACTTAAAATATATCGACAAATATCATCGTTACCGTCTCCCACATCACTTACTGCTATTCGAATAACAAAGGCGATGTGACTACATGACCGGACTATTTTTATTACGTTCGCTTGAATGTAGGGTAGATTTGTAACGAATCATACTCAGTAGACGAGGCTCATTTGCATTTTTAATACATATTTATTAAACTGTTAAAGTGAAAATGTAATGTTATCAATGTTAATTGTAACAATCTTTCTTAATTTAGTTTATTAAGTGTTATAAAGTGCGTTTGTGTCTATCATCGCGCTGTACAGTTCGACATTTGTTTACCGTAAGTAATAAGATATTTCTGATTCATAACAACAAGTTTTTTACATTACATATTGTTTGTATTCGCAAATGTTTTATATAGGCGCCATAGTCTGCACAAAACACCTAATCTTAATGTATAATGCTTTTAGAATAAGATCTGAATGTCATTTATCTGTTGTGTTTATGTTAAAATAAAGAAATTTCTAAATCAATCTGCGAGCTGCAGGATGTCAATGACATGGTGCATTCCTTTAACTCGCACCTAATTCAACTTTTTGATGACCATGCACCTATAAAAACCAAGCTGTTCAAAACGCAACCAACACCGTGGATAACTGACATTATAAATTTAATGTTTAAGTTAAGAAATGAGGCCCGTGATCGATATCGTCAAACTAAACTGGAAGCACACAAACGATACTACCTAGACCTCAAGCACCAAGCAATAGTTGGTTTACTTAATGAGAAAAAAGCATTCTTTACTAAGTATATAAATGACAACATAGGCGACTCAAAATCTTTATGGCACAATATAAAAAACATGTGCTACCAGTGTGTAAAAACGATGATGTGCTCTTGGAACCATTTGACGACCCAAACGGTATAAATTCGGCTTTTCTAGATGTTCCGGGGGACCCTAATGTTAACACTACTCAAGAAACCTTTTTTAAATGTAACCGTTTTAGGTCCGCCAATTTTTCAAAATGCCAACAGACCCGAAAACGGTGCTAAATACTATATAATAAAAAATATATCCACAAACGCACAAGGTATTGACGGTATATCGAGAGACATGTTATCTCTCACACTTCCGCAATCATTGACTACAATTACAGAAATTATCAACAGATCCATAACCACAAATGTATTTCCTGTTTTGTGGCGAAATGCAATCGTTCGGCCGCTTCCAAAAAATAATAACCCACAAAGCTACAAAGACCTTCGCCCCATAAGCATTTTGCCATGTTTATCCAAGGTGTTGGAGAGGGTGGTGTATTTGCAGGTCACCGATTTTCTCGAGGCGCATGGTATGCTGCCTGAACTGCAATCGGGTTTTAGAAAAGGGCGCGGAACCGCAACTGCCTTGGCAGATGTGTTGGGTAACATTCTAGAAGCTCGGGATCGTGGTGAGGGATCTATCCTGGTATTGCTCGATTATTCGCGTGCGTTCGACTCAATCAATATTCCCTTATTACTGTCCAAATTGTCGTATTATGGTTTTGATAGGCGGGCAACGGGTTGGTTTGAAAGCTACCTGACCGACAGGTCACAACGGGTGGAATTGCGCAAGAGAGACGGTTCCACGGTATCTTCCTCACCACAAACAATATCAAGGGGAGTTCCCCAGGGATCCCTGCTCGGGCCGCTCCTCTATATATTATATAGTGCTGACATAACGACATGCATAAAGAACTGCAAGTATCATGTATACGCGGATGACACTCAGCTATATGTTTCATTTAACACCAGTAACACAGCAGCAGCCATACGTACCCTCAATGAAGAGCTTGATAGAATTGCTATGTGGTCTAGAGAGAACTCTCTAGTACTGAACCCACAAAAATCTAAGTTCATGGTCATGGGGAGCAAGAATCAAATTAAATCAATCCTTTCTGCTAAACCAGATGTCAAAATTATGGGAGAAAGTATTCAAAGGGTAGAAATCGTTTGTAATCTTGGGCTAATTACTGATCCGGAACTACGTTTTGAGGAACATATAAATGGCGTAGTAAAAAACTGTTTGTATAGACTAAAGGTTCTGTACAGAGTGAGGGATTTCCTTAGTGTCGCAGTAAGGAAGAGAATGGTGGATAGCCTAGTACTGTCCAAACTGAATTATTGCGACACTGTTTACGGGCCATGTCTACTTTCACGTACTGAACGATTAATACAGCGAGTACAAAATGCATGTGCTCGTTTCTGCGTGAGAATACCCCGGAGGCATCACATCACACCCTATCTGAATGAACACAACATCCTTAAAATGGCTGCACGGCGGAAATTACACTTAGCAGTTTTGATGTTCGGTATCATAAAAACAAACAAACCGGAATATCTCTTCAGGAAAATTTGCTGGAGGCACGAGCACTACAGCTACTCTGCTCGGTCCACGTCCAATCCACTGTCGATGCCCCAACATAAGACCACAGCCTTCAGGGGATGTTTCAAGTATGCCGCCACTCGCTGCTGGAATGATCTGCCGCCGCCTATAAGATCCCTAAAAACAAAATAAAATTTTAAATTACATTTGAAAAAAATCCTCTTAGTAAAACAAAAGTATGAACAGCAAATACACTATAAATAAATACTCACATTATGGTTTATCATCTATCGGCAAGGCACAATATCCAAGCGGCTCGAGACGGCATCACGTTTTCAACTAACATACTTATTACTTGATAACTCATTTGTTATTAAAGCGTCGACTATGATACGATACAATATAAGTAGGTACAGAGTAAGGTAGCCATCGGCAACACCCTAGCAATTGGTCACGTGAGTAAACAAGACTCGTGCGACACCGCACCGCCCCGCGGTGTGGCGGCAATTACGTATACATAGACGCACAGTACCTACGTCAACGCGCCAACAGGTGCAAAGGGGAAATACCGGTGCGATAGTTAGTGTATAGGTAGTATGAGTCGTATGATCGGCTGAGCGCGCGCAAGCGACGGCGACGCGCAGGAGGGGAGGGAGCGAGACAAAACGTACGCCAGGTTTTTTATGTTTGTTTTGTTTAGCTTGCTTAGATACTTTTATATTTTTGTAAGTAATGTTTATTTTGTTTCTTATGATTGTTTTACGTTTAAGTACTGTTTGTTTGTTTTTTTCTAATTACTAAATCAAATATTTAAATATGTAAGTACCACCTATGTTGTCTTCCGTACGTTTTTTTCTTTTCACGGGTGACCACTGAAAACCAGCGCTGTGCTGTGGGCCCCCATAGCACAGCATCATGCTGAGTGGTAACCCATTTATCGCACTCACGACGTGCAATGAATGTTTGTTATGTTTATTGTTTCTGTTTTAATTTTTTTTATGCATGTCATGTCCCTGTGATAAATAAATATTTTTCTTTCTTCTTTCTTTCTTTCTTTCTATGTAAGTGTATATCCACATAGTGCCTAGGATCACGTCGGCTAACACGCTTGCCTAACACAGTAAAGTTTTTGCAGTATCTCTTGTCAAACCATTCTACCACTGGCCGCTCAGTATTGAAGAAGGTTATCTACGACAGGAATTAAAAGTAAAGTTACTCATTAAAATAATGTATTTCCAGCCATGTCGACCATACACTTGTAGCTATTAGTCAGCTACGATCTAGCACCTTAAAGCTAGCAGTAATTAACAGTTTGAGATCAGCTTACATTAAACGTTTACTATTAGTATCTTGAGAAATATAAGAACTATTCTTCATTATCACTTCCATTTATGATATTCTATTTATGAACAAAATTTAAATATTCTTTTTTTTTTATTTTAGAACTAAAAGGGTAAAGGCAATGATATTCTATTAAACATACATGTTGTGAGCGCGCAATCGTGAAGACTCGAAAACGTGCCAATTGGCCTGTTTTTCCTTTATTCTGCGTCACTGCGTGTATGTGAGCTGGCTTACCCCCGCGGCACACTTTTTCCGTTGGTTTTCTAGGTGTATAACATATCTGTTTATTGGAATATCATTGGGTTAAGGTCAACAATCTTTGGTGAGTTCAAAAATCGAACCGAATAAGAATAGAACCACGTTGGAGTTAGCTTAGTTGTCTGTGGCCAAAATAAAATACTACGTAGAAGAAATAGAAAAAGAACCACGAGTGTGAAATGTACACCACATTCTGAACCTGAAAGTAGTGCAATAAGAGCCAGTTTTAATCATAATCATAATCATTTATTGATTTGCGCATATGGGTACAAAATAAAGGGTCTTAAATAAACAATAGTGTCCATTAGCTATATCGAGAGCCGTTTTCGAGGAAGTGTATTGAAAAAATATTATAAATATGTACTTACAGTCTTAGAATAACACTGACTAATTTTGTAATGAAAATAAAAAAGCAAACCAAAAAAAATAATTTTGATATTCATTATTTAGGTAGGTGCTTGCACGGCTCTGCATTTACGAATGACCGTTTATAGTCTGTCTGATTATATTATATGATCAACGATCAACCATTGCAACTATAATATACTTTTTAAGTTAATTTTTATAATTGAGATAAATTACTTGTTCAATTATTAAAAACTAGCTTCTGCCCGCGACTTCGTACGCGGATCCTGTTGCTTATGCCAGCGACAACGGGGTCGTCCAAATCGAAGACCTGAAACGTCTGATGTCGAATTTTAAAAGCCCGGGGACGGGAATACAACGGGATGGGCGAGACGATTCGAGACGTTCCAGATCTTTCATTTTTGTAAGTCAACAGGAAATGCCTATGGGACCAAACAACACTTGCTAAGACGTCATTCCTATGTGTTATGGTGTAGCTGGGCTCTTGGAGTTCCACAACAGGTGTTCCAGATCTTCGATTTTTATAAGTCAACAGCGAGTGCTCATCAGATTGAACAACTTTTGCTAAAACTTCATTCCTATAGGTATATATGTTATAGTGAAGCTGGGCTCTTAAAGTTCCACATCAGGTGTTCCAGATCATCAACAGAAAATGCTCATCACGTGGAACAATTTTTGTTATGGTACCATTTTTGTATCTCTTATAAATCAGCTGGTCTGTTGCGGTTCTGCATCAGGTGTTTGTTTCCAAGATAAAAGTCAACAGGAAATGCCCATCAGACCGAACAACTTTTGCTAAGACGTCATTCCTATGTGTTATGGCATAGCTGGGCTCTTGGAGTTCCACAACAGGTGTTCCAGATTTTCGATTTTTAAAAGTCAACAGAGAGTGCTCATCAGATTGAACAACTTTTGCTAAAACGTCATTCCTATATATATGTTATAGTGTAGCTGGGCTCTTGGAGTTCCACATCAGGTGTTCCAGATCTTCAAATTTATTCTCTCAGCAGAAAATGCCCATCACGTGGAACAATTTTTGCTATAGTACCATTTTTGTATCTCTTATAGTTTAGCTGGTCTGTTGCGGTTCTGCATCAGGTGTTTATGTTTTTTCCAAGATAAAACTCAACAGGAAATGCTCATCAGACCGAATAACTGTTGCTAAGACGTCGTTCCTAAATGTGTTATGGCATAGCTGGGCTCTTGCAGTTCCACAACAGGTGTTCCAGATCTTCAATTTTTATAAGTCAACAGAGAGTGCTCATCAGATTAAACAACTTTTGCTAAAACGTCATTCCTATATATATGTTAGTGTAGCTGGGCTCTTGGAGTTCCACATCAGGTGTTCCAGATCTTCATATTTATTCTCTCAGCAAAAAAATCTCACCACGTGAAACATTTTTTGTTAAGGTACCATTTTTGTATCTCTTATAGTTTAGCTGGTCTGTTGCGGTTCTGCATCAGGTGTTCAGGTTTCCAAGATAAATTGTAGCCTATATGTTGCCCAGACTTGATACCTATACAACAAAAAAAATCATTCAAATCCGTCCAGTAGTTCCGAAGATTAGCGTGTACAAACAAACAGACACACAGACAAACAGACAGATTTTTTATTTTGGATTCGTGCTCTATTACTGTTTCTAAACCCCCCTCAATTATTTCCTTTTTAATATATTCAATGTACAGACACAGTTTTTTTACTGTTTTATTATATGAACAGTAAGCGTCAATAAGTTCAGAGGCACGCTAAGGATTGTATTGCTGTGAACGCACGGTCGAGCGTCCGTGCGTCTGTATGTGTAAGTGGTCTCAATACAGTACGCACACCACAGCCACAGAGTTCGCCCAATCGCATGTCGCACGTCACACTCCACGAAACATAAAAATACGCAGCAAAACTTATTTGTGTAGCGACCTGTTCTTACCATTGGATAGCTAAAATTCTCATCTATTTACCATGTGTTGATAGCTGTTGGGGTAATCAGTAGGATTCACGATCAAAGAGATCCGAGTTCTAATACTGTTAACAACGTTTGGGGTTTTTGTTTCTTGGCAACATTAGTTATTGGTTCATTATTTATTATTTATAAGAATAAGTTAAATATTAGTAAAAAAAAAACATAGTATTATTATTCAACTATTTATTTATTATTTTAGCTGTTCGGTGTTGGAAGGTGGAAATAAAAAAGCCGTGGTGAATGATAACAAAAATGTTTATTCGTTTTATTTATTTATAAAATTAACAAACTTTCATGATAATTGTAACGTCACATTCCTACCTAGATGTAAAAAAGTTCTCTTGTAACCGATCATAAGATTTTTTATTGTATCGGTATACCCACTTACTTTCAATTCATAATAACATACTTAAGTAACAAGGAAAGGATATTCTAATCACACAAATATAACATATAGTTGATACCCACTTATTATAAGTATCTGTAATCAGCAGAGTTTATTGAAAACTAATATAAATAATTTAGACTTTATAAATATATTTTTTGTGACGTCACAATAAATGTAACTCGTATTGAGGTTATAGTTTAAGTGTTCATTTTCCCGAAGAAAAGAAGATTGAAACTTAACCTCAATTTAAGATCATTAATATAATTACGGATAAGTTAATATTCACTAAATATTTTGTTACACATTTAATTAAAACTAAAGCATCTAGGGATTAATTTTGTAGCATGACAGCTTCTAATACTTCTACATAATTAAGTAGAACTGTTGGCGCGTGGAGGAATAAAAGCCAGTTCTCCTGGCCATGTTGCACTTATCCATCCCCACATGATCCCCACATATTAACCATAATTCGACATGAGTCTGTATTAGGGATTATGTTTTTGTCAGACCAGCAGAGTGTTATTCTTGCGCCATAAATGAAGCCTACCCTTTTGACTTGATTTAAAAAGTCAGTTTTTTGAGTCTTCTCATGGTAGTATTCCAGTAAAAATGTAAATAACCCCGTGCGAAACGTAATCGTTCTTCTATAACTCTTTCTGTCAAGAAGGGCTTCTTAGCTGGTCTTCGTGATACAAGCCTTCAGCGTGGAGGGCACTGCGAACAGTTTGCGAAGAGGTGTCAAATAATTCCACAAAGTGTCTCGTAGGTGTGAAACCATTTGTTTCTTATTCGCCAACCATATATTATGTCGTCGCTGCGCATCGCTAATAAGCGACGGCTTTCCACTTCATTGTCGACTAGCAAGGCCTTTTGATCTGACTCACAGTATTCCTCTAAAACAAAAAACAAAAAAATGATGTTAGGCAGCTATAATAAAATACTGAAGTTATCATTCACTCTGCATTTATAAATCCAATAATTAACACTAATTATTTATCTTTTATGCCTCATGATGGATTTAAAATCAATTTATTAATCCATATGTCACCAAATAAATAAACAATAACAAAGTAGGTTTTAATTTTTAATAAAAACTTTGTTACAATAATTCATAAATATAATACTCACATTAGTCCGGTTTCTTCAGATATTTGCCACTTTTATGCAGCACGATAATATTAGTCGCCCTCGCCTCAATATCAATATTTGCCTGCATTTTGAGAAATACCAACAACAATACCGCTATCTATTAAACCACACGTCACTAACCAAATTTAACACAACCAAACGACAACGTTCATTTCGATCAAGTAAAATATTCATAAAACTCAAGTTTACCTCACAGAAATATAAATTCTTGACTTATTTTTCTATGACCTACCTTCTTCTAACTTTACGAAATGTGTGAACAAAGCGAGAATATTTTTCTGTCCCATTACTTCAAATCGAGTAAAAACTTACAAAAAGTCTAAAAGTAACAACGTGAGATTTGAACTCGCGGCTTACTGATTCACTCTTAGATGTGGACGCGTCTAACCACTAGGCCATCTTGACTTAAATTTCAATGTTGAAATTTTGGACTACATTTACTTGAAGATGACAATGTCTATTTTCTTTAAAGTAGAAGGTCGTAAGTCAAACTAAACGTCAATCTATTGCTTTGTGAGATTGCCTATCGACTTTTGGTCGACACTGTACTAGCTTCTGCCCGCGACTTCGTACGCGGATCCTGTTGCTTATGCCAGCAACAACGGGGTCGTCAAAATCGAAGATCTGAAACGTCTGATGTCGAATTTTAAGAGCCCCGGGACGGGAATACAACGGGATGCGCGAGACGATTCAAGACGTTCCAGTCCGACGTTCTTTCATTTTTGTAAATCAACAGGAAATGCCCATCAGACTAAACATTTTTATAAGTCAACAGGAAATGTCCATCAGACCAAACAACACTTGCTAAGACGTCATTCCTATGTGTTATGGTGTAGCTGGGCTTTTGGAGTTCCACAACAGGTGTTCCAGATCTTTAAATTTATTCTCTCAGCAGAAAATGTTCATCACGTGGAACAATTTTTGCTATTGTACCATTTTTGTATCTCTTATAGTTTAGCTGGTCTGTTGCGGCTCTGCAACAGGTATTCAAGTTTCGAAGATAAATTATAGCCTATATGTTGCTCAGACTTAATACCTATACAACAAAATAAAAATCATTCAAATCCGTCCAGTAGTTCCGAAGATTAGCGTGTACAAACAAACAGACACACAGACAAACAAACAAACAGACAAACAGACAACATTTTCTTTTTGGATTCGTGCTCTTTTACTGTTTCTAAACCCCCCTCAATTTTTTTTTAAATATATTCAGAAAAACTGTGTCTGTACATCAGAGACAGTTTTTCTACTGTTTTATTATATGTGATGATAGATGACTGTATGTATGTGAAACAAAAAATATGATTATTTATTTAATTGCTAACTTGTAAAACACTGGTTAGTACGCTAGGCATGCATTACAACTATGGCGCATTATTAAGACATGCACCCTATAATCCACTGCTTTTATAAATCAAAATTTTCAGTAATATTTACATTATTTACATACTAACTCTATATTATAAATAAAAATATTTACAAGTATCAAAAAGGGTTACAGGGCGTCGAAAAATTCGTCCCCATCACTGTCAACAGGAAAAGTGCCCAGAAGGCTGGCAGCATTGCCACGTTGGATGGCAATGCTGATTCTTTGGCCAAGAAGAGTCGACCAACCGTTTGGCGATTTCTCGAAAAACTAGGTGGGCACTCGGACCCCATGGCCCTAGTGTTTCAACCCCAAACGGCTCAAACACATAATTACCAATTAAATTATTGTATTTGCGCCGTTTGAGGTTTTCCGCACCTGCAGGTGTCGACGCAAGTTGCGTCCCACACCAAAGGCCTACCCAACTTCCATGGCATTATGGTCATTCCATCTGGTCTCTTGCCATCGACGCGTGCCAAGCCAGTGGGTTCTAATACAGCTGGCACCCCGGCGGTGGCAAGAGCACGACGGATGAGATCATTATTGCTAGCGTGCCGTGCTATCCGACCTGCACTCTTACTGCAAGAAAGGCCATGGTGTCCGAGGCAGACGACTGCTTCACCACATTGACAGCGATGTGGAGCCCCCACAAGGAGCGCCCAAACGCAAACATGTAGCGAGCCGGAAGGTTGTGTCACCTAACATAGTGCCTGTATTAGGTGACGGTAGCGCCTGAAGCCAGAGGCCCGACTCCCATTCACCCACAGCCAGCAGGCGGGCACGCTCAGCAGTATTGGTAGACGTATTAATAAGTTTATTCCGTACCAACCTGCTCATCGGCTCATCCCACTGTCTCTGAGAAAACGGGTTCTCGGGCCGATCCGTGTCCGGGCAAGCCACTTTCCAGGCGTCCTCTGCGTCGGTCAAGCACGGCACTTCCGAGCTAACCAGGGAAAGAGTTAAAATTTTCCTGGTTAGCTTTTCAGTGCTGTGGATAGAAGACAGGAACGCCGGTAAGCTAACACTAGAAATTTTGCGGACGCCAAGGCCACCAAAATGAATTGGCAGGGTGGCTTGCAGCCATGCTCGGTCGTCCAGGGCCACATTAAGAATGCATGTTAATGTGTTGCGAATATTTTGGTCAATTTTGTCCAAAAGTTGTGGTTTCTTCCAAAGAGGAAAACAACGGAGAAAATACATAAAATTTGGACCAAAACAGCAATAGCTTATAATGGTGAATGCCGAATGCAAATTAATTTTGGAAAGTCTATCCGAAATATCATTGAAATGTTTAATTTTGTCGTCGATGAAAGATGAAAAACTTTCTTCAAAAATGGGGGAACCTAGGAGGTGCAGGAAACTTTTTTCTAAAATTTAGATTTTTGGGGCTATTGCATTAAATTTATCTATAGTCGATTGTCTGTCGGTAATGTCAGAAAGGTAAATTTCGCACTTTGAAATTTTTCAAATCAAATGAATTTTAAAAACCTAAAACACAAATGTTTACTCATTCATCGATAGGAGCACTGCTGTGAAGTTTCGAATAAAATAGTCTTACTAATCTTGTTTCCCCATACAAAATTTTGAAGCCACATATAAGGAACCTATTTGCCAAATTTGGTATCTGTAGATCCAGCGATTTGGGCTGTGCATTGATTTTTAGACTTTGTCACCCCATTTCCCCCTCTTAGGGGTTGAATTCTGAAAAAACCTGAAACCCATTTCTACTCATTTATCAATAGGAGCACTCCTGTGAAGTTTCGAATAAAATAGTTGAACTAATCTTTTTTCCCCACACAAACTTTAGAGCCCCGTTTAACCCCTTTAGGAAGTGAATTTTGAAAAATCCTTTCTTAGTGCACTCCTAGACCACATAAGGCCTACTTGCCAAATTTGGAATCTGTAGTCCCAGCGGTTTGGGCTGTGCATTGATATATCACAAAGACAGTTTATTTATCATTTTATATACATAGATTGATTATTAAATTACAATACAATACATGTAATCACGGTAATAATTACCCAAAGCGTAGACTAGCGAAGAAGTAGGCGAGCGTTAACTCGCGGTCAGCCAGTTGTGTATCAACAATACGCTAAGTGACACGGAATGACACAGAACGCGATCCTTTCCAACTAGGGGACACCGGGCGTCACTGTGCACAGTGGACGGAGCGATACCGCTACGTTTGACACAGAACGACACAAAACGCAAAACGCGACTCTTTCCAATTAGTTAACACTGTGTCTTTTCTTTGAGTTCGTTATTTAAAATTTGTTGGTAAAGATGGTTATAACTTAAAAACCACTTGTTATTTTTAAGTTCGGTTTTCACTATTATAGAGTACACTTTTGTAGTGGAACGTCACAGTGTATTTTACAAAGAGGTTTATTCCGGTTTTGCACGTATCTCGAATTTAAAACACGGAGCTCGTTTCGACACAGCTCAATCGAACAAACGTATATGGATACTCTCTAGTTATGACTATTTTCTGTTCTCTCTAGTTATGCTGTTTAGTTTTGATCTCTAGTGCTTTCACTGATAAAACGCCTTGTGGCTGTGAAGGCACTGTAGTACAAATCACTGACATCATTTTGTTTTTGACTGACCTTTGACAATTTCAAAAGTGTTTAGGCACGCAGTCTCGCAAGTGCACTATTTTCTCTTTTTTTCTGTTAAGATTTAAGTTTTTATTTTTTTATATCTATATTTTTTGATGTGTGCGTTTGTGGGATTTACCAAATAAATTTGATTTCTTTCTTTAACGAAATATGTCAAAATATTTCATCATTCTAAATGTTCAGATTGTACAAGGCCGAACCTATTTAGTCTACATATGCAGAAAGTTAGAACTAACTAAGTTAATGCAGAATGACAAAGCGAGCCCAAAAATATTTGCATTTCGCCTCGGATATGTTACACTGTTATGTTTAAAGGCCGAGGGCGTGCAAGCACCCCTTTGTTCATTTCCCGACTAAAATTGCCTATTTGCAATAAGCTAAGGTCATTTATTCACAATCAACTAAGTGGTGTATCGTATTACAAGGTAAGAAAATAATGTAATGTAATAATGTAATAATAATGTAATGGTTTAGGTAATGTTTTTACTATTCGGTAACTGTCATTGAAGTGTTTTTGTGAAATTATGCATAAAAGCTTCAGAATAAGTGAGAGAGTTGAGGCTACAAGAGCGAGCGAAGCGAGCTCAAAAATTTCTCGAAAATCACTGGCGTAAGCCCGAAGCGAGGGAGATACACGACGTATGTGTGCATTACTGACAAGCAGTGGTTTTACCTCTATTAATATTGTATTGTAATTTAATAATCTATCTATATATATAAAATGATAAATAAACTGTCTGGGTGATATATCAATGCACAGCCCAAACCGCTGGGACTACAGATTCCAAATTTGGCAAGTCGGCCTTATGTGGTCTAGGAGTGCACTAAGAAAGGATTTTTCAAAATTCACTTCCTAAAGGGGTTAAACGAGGCTCTAAAGTTTGTGTGGGGAAAAAAGATTAGTTCAACTATTTTATTCGAAACTTCACAGGAGTGCTCCTATTGATAAATGAGTAGAAATGGGTTTCAGGTTTTTTCAGAATTCAACCCCTAAGAGGGGGAAATGGGGTGACAAAGTCTAAAAATCAATGCACAGCCCAAATCGCTGGATCTACAGATACCATATTTGGCAAATAGGTTCCTTATATGTGGCTTCAAAATTTTGTATGGGGAAACAAGATTAGTAAGACTATTTTATTCGAAACTTCACAGCAGTGCTCCTATCGATGAATGAGTAAACATTTGTGTTTTAGGTTTTTTCAAAATTCATTTGATTTGAAAAATGACAAAGTGCGAAATTTACCTTTCTGACATTACCGACAGACAATCGACTATAGATAAATTTAATGCAATAGCCCCAAAAATCAAAATTTTAGAAAAAAGTTCCCCGCACCTCCTAGGTTCCCCCATTTTTGAAGAAAGTTTTTCATCTTTCATCGACGACAAAATTAAACATTTCAATGATATTTCGGATAGACTTTCCAAAAGTAATTTGCATTCGGCATTCACCATTATAAGATATTGCTGTTTTGGTCCAAATTTTATGTATTTTCAACCGACTTCCAAAAAGAGGAGGTTCTCAATTCGACTGTATTTTTTTTATTTTTTTTTTGTTTTTGTTGCCTCAGAACTTTCGACTGGGTGAACCGATTTTGATGATTCTTTTTTTGTGAACGCTTGATGCTGATCTTCGGAGATATACAATGGAACTCTTCAAAAATAGACGGCAAACGTGCCATGAATGTTGCAATCGCTTGGATGTTTATTGTTTATACAACATCATGACGTAACATCACGCCTGTATGCTCTGAGGGGGTACGCAGACATCTGCGTACCCCAGAAATCTGGGTGTATTGTACACATGTACAATACACCCAGATTTCGAAAGTTAGGTATGTTAAGTTGGCGCGATCGTTTTCCGTGTGCGCCTCAAATGACGTAACATCACGCTTGTATGCTCTGATGTGTACAATACACCCAGATTTCGACAGTTCGTGTACCGCGTGCGCCTCAAAGAGATGTCAGCAAAAAGGACGGTTCTAAAGAGATACTGCGACTCTTGAATACAAAGGGCTAAGAAGGAACATGGATGGGTTTTAGTCAGTAAAAGTCTGTCACTCCCTCCCGCTCCGCGTTCCATAATTATGTTAGGGATACGCCTATTCATCATCAGCCTATTAATGTTCCTACTGCTGAGACACAGGCCTCCTCTCTATAAGAGGGAATGGGCTATAATCCATCACGCGTGACCAGTGCGGGTTTGTAGATGTCACATGTCTTCGAATGTTTTAGTACTAGGACGTGCCGGTTTCCTCACGATGTTTTCCTTCACCATTTTGAGAGCAGTGGTGATGAAATAAATTACACACAGTAATACGCCTGCCAGGGTTCGAACCTACCAGTTACTTTTAGTAAGTTGGGGCCGCCATCACTGGGCCACCACTGGGCCACCACTGGGCCACCGCTGCTCACGCCTATTACCATGACATGTATTGGTAACAATGTCAAATAAATTCACGGAAAATATTTGTTTGGGAACAACTAAAAATGGATAAATAAAACACTTTTTTGCAAAAAATAAAACCGACTTCAAAAAACACGAACAAGTGAAAAATAATTTTAGCTTCAGAAGTCGGTGACAAAAAAGAGGAGGGAGGAGGAGCTCGTGGCTAAATAATAACAGCCGCTCGGGTCGATCGTTAGGTTAAGCCGTGCTTGCCTAGGTTGGTCTGTGGATGGGTGACCGCCCATTACATACCGAGTTTCCTCCGTGCCTCGGAAAAACACGTTAAGCCGTTGGTCCCGGCTGTCATTTGTAGATCTTTGACAGTCATTAGGTAGTCAGAGGCCCAAAAAGTCTGACAACCAGTCTGACTAAGGGGTATCGTATTACCCGGTACTAACTGGGTTGTGGAGGTCAGATAGGCAGTCGCATCAAAAATCATAGGTCGACGCCCGGTGTGGCCGGTGAATTCTGCTACGTCATTCAAAAGAAAATTGGAATTTACGTGGTCTGGATGCTTAATAGCTGAGAAAAGGCGTATTTATTATTAAATTTGTGTCCCCAACACTTAACAATTAGTGTAAGTTAGCCGTTAATAGCCAGGTTAGTACGAAATACCTCTTGTCATTTTTCTTTGTTCTGTGAGTGGTTACAAATTGTAATACAATTATCAACTGATCAGTAATTATTGTTAATTTTAGTTATTTACACATTATCAAAGAGTAGTTCTTTGTAGTAACTGCATTATTTTACTTAACGGTGTAATAATTTTACAGTTATTGAGACAGTTACGTAATCACGTTAGTTAGCACAGATAGACAATAGCAATATTAAAAGTACAATAAAACCGTCAATACGTATAGTTCATTATAAATTCATAATTATTATTTACTAGCTGTTGCCCGCGGCTTCGCCCGCGTGCAGTTCGGTAACTGCCCCACTGAATAATACTAAAGGGATAAATAGTGCTCTACATGTTAATTTAGGTTATAAACTATCTACCTATGTGCCAAATTTCATAATCATCACAATTTATTATTATCATCACAATCACCATCACTATCACAACCACAATCATTATCACAATCACCATCACTATAACAACCACCATCATTATCACAATCATTATCACAATCACCATCACTATCACAGTCACCATCATTATCACAATCACCATCATAATCACCATCACTATCACAACCACCATCATTATCACAATCAGTATCACAATCATCATCGCAATCACCATCACAATCATCATCGCAATAACAATCACCATCACCATCACAATAACCATTAAAATCACTATCACAATCACCATCATAATCACCATCACCATCACAATCACCATCACAATCACCATCAAAATCACCATCACAATCTCGATCACAATCACTATCACTATCACTATCACAATCAAAATCACTATCACCATCACAATCACCATCACAATCACCGTCACATCACCATTACAATCACCATCACAATCATTATCATCGTAATCACAATCATTATCATTGTAATCACAATCATTATCATCGTTATTACAATCACAATCTCCATCACTATCACAATCACAATCACCATCACTATCACTATCACCATCACAATCACCATCACAATCATCATCACAATCACAATCACTATCATCATTTTAACAATCATTATCATCGTAATCACAACCAGTATCATCGTAATCACAATCATCATCATCACAATCTCCATCCTCGTCATCATAATCATTATCATCGTAATCTCAATCATTATCATCTTAATCATAATCATCATGATCACAATCGTCATCATTATCACAACCACAATCATTATCACAATCACCATTACTATCACTGTCACAATCACGATCACCATGGCTATCACCATCACAATCACCGTCACTATCACAATCACCATCACTATCACAATCACAATCACAATCAAATCACTCACAATCACCATCATCGTTATCACAATCATTATCATCGTAATCACAATCATTATCAACTTAATCATAATCATCATCATCACAATCAACATCATCATTATAACAATCATCATCATCGTTATCACAATCATCACAATAAATCAACAATAACCCTGTATAGAAGTTGAATCCGCTATCTTCTGGATCTCAAAACAAATGCCATTTTCGACAACAGCACCACTGATAATCTCGGTTTCGACACCCATATTGATTTTTAGACATTTCAACCCCATCGCACCCCAACAGGGAATGATGGTAATTCAGGTCCGCCACATTACGTTGTTTTTGTAATACACGCGACCCAATTCACCATACAAACAATACCCATGTTGAATTTCAGGCTTTGTTGCCCCATTTCCCCCTTTAGGGGTTGAATTCTAAAAAAAACCTGAAACACAAATGTTAACTCATTTATCGATAGGAGTACTGTTAACCACTACCCAGGAGCTGCCACATTTTGACGGTCACTTGGACCATTGGTTAAGCTTCAGGAACCTGTTTGACAGTTTGGTTGATTCGCGCTCTGACCTCCGACCGGCCCAGAAGTTGGCTTATTTGTTGTCAGCCCCCCCGCCACTCAGGCGCCAAGTGGGATATGCCCCTCCAGCGATGGCGCGCGGCTCGGGACATCGCGCGGATGAGGAGTTTGACTACTATCCTCATCGAGATAGACCCCAGCCTGGATGCGGCGATCGGTCGCCGCCCAGGCATTGCTAGGAAATTGGCGCCTGTCCCGCTAACGTACCTCCCCAGATCGACACGGTTTTGTTGCCAACGGCATCGGTCAGGGTCTGGGGACCCACGGGGGACTCTGTTGTGGTCCGTGCCATTTTGGACACGGGAGCCCAGGGTTGCCTTTTGTCGTCTTGGTTAGCGGGTCGGGTGAGCCTGGATGTCCGTGCCTTTTCAGGCACGATTAATGGAATAGGCGAAACACCTATCCCGACTGTTGAGGGACAAACCTTATTTGGGCTCACTCCTGTGAGTTGTTTGGACCCTAAGTTTTTTCCTTCGGCTATTGTTCTGACGAGTATTTTGGGCTGTCATCCCCAACGTCAACTGTCGCCTGATATTGTCCGGTTGACGTCAGGCCTGGATTTGGCTGACCGCCGGTTTGATTCCCCTAATACAACTCATTTGATATTGGGTTCCGATGTACTAGGGAGAATATTGTTGGGTAATATGAAAGTCTTGCAGCCGAACGGTTTGGTGGCTGTCTCGACCATCTTTGGCTTTGCGGTGATGGGCCCAACGTCAGCTGTCACCTGATATTGTCCGGTTGACGTCAGGCCTGGATTTGGCTGACCGCCGGTTTGATTCCCCTAATACAACTCATTTGATATTGGGTTCCGATGTACTAGGGAGAATATTGTTGGGTAATATGAAAGTCTTGCAGCCGAACGGTTTGGTGGCTGTCTCGACCATCTTTGGCTTTGCGGTGATGGGCCCAGTGTTGAAGGCTGCCCCTCCACCTGAGCCTGATTTTGCGTTGGCATGTGGCTCCGCCGCACGGCGGCGCTCGGCGCTCGGCGTGTGTACGCTGTTCAGAGGTTTTGGGAGGTTGAGGAGCCACCGCAAGTGGCCCGCTTGAACCCGGAACATGAGGAGTGCGAGTTGTTCTATCAGAACAACACAGGTCGACTCCGTTCCGGTCGGCTCGTAACACGGTTGCCCTTTGTTGCAGTTCGACCACCTCTCGGCGAGTCCAGACCTATGGCCGAGAAGAGATTGTTGGCGATGGAGCGCCGTATGGCCAGGGATCCGGTGCTGCGGCAGAAA
The DNA here is from genome assembly GCA_905147715.2 of Xestia xanthographa. Classification (NCBI taxonomy): domain Eukaryota; kingdom Metazoa; phylum Arthropoda; class Insecta; order Lepidoptera; family Noctuidae; genus Xestia; species Xestia xanthographa. Next base: position 3,374,993 of record LR990660.1, on the reverse strand, counting down.
TATTTAGATTTCATGCGTGAGTACGCAGACTTGGGACACATGTCGGTGTCAAATTTGGATTGGCGCTCAGTTGAGCATTACTTTCTGCTGCATCACGCGGTCCTCAAGGCATCCACCGGTAAGCTGCGCACAGTGTTTGATGGGTCTGCGCGGACTTCCTCTGGTGTCTCTTTGAATGATTGCTTGCACTCCGGCCCCAAATTGTTGAGGGACCTTTGTGATGTCATCACGTCTTTTCGTCGTCATCAAGTAGTCTTTTTTTTTTTTTTTTTTTTAAGGGACTAGCCCGCCACACTGTTCCCAACCACTGTAACTCCTGAAAGCCAGAATCAACAGTGGCGACCACCAGAAAAGCGCCGAGACAATGAAGCTCGACGAAGTCCCAGAGAATGAATTTAACTGTCTTGGATCCCGCAACGATTTTATTCAGAAAAGTATAGCGGAGGAGTAGGAAAATCTGTAATTTCCACTTCCCTCCATATCAGCAGGAGACACAAAGAAACAAGGCCAATAGGCACAAAGGGATGTTCACAACTGGGATAGGCCCAGTTGCCTAGCACCACGGATAAAATATTAACATTAATGGGTCCTAAGTTGTGAGCAGTTATATTTGATTCCAATAATAGGTATGGCAAAAACGCTTGAACGCACGGAAATTTGTTCTAGTTTCTACAAGGTCTGTGTAGTAAATAACTCCGGATGTAACCTGTACACTATCCAACATAATATTGCGTTCATTCTGCCAAAGACTGCACTCCCATAAAATATGATGTGCTGATTGTTCATATTCGCAGTCAGATGTGGAACATTGACAAAGAGGCGAGTCAACAAGCTTAAAGGAAAATAATTTACTCTTAAAGTTACCATGACCGGTGAGAAATTGAGCAACACAGTGATCAACCTCCAGCCATGTCCTGGCCAGCCGTTCACGAACGGATGGAAAGAACTGGTGGAGGTGTCGGCCCTTGATGGAATTATCCCACCTACATTGCCATTCAGACAAAAGTTCCTCCCAGACGTCGGTCTGTGGTTTGAATAATCTAGAAATCTTATCACGGTCACGTAGGGTTAAAAAGTCTGCGTCCGTGGTCTCACGCGCGTTATAGTACATTGCAGCCCGTCGCTGCACTTCAAGATCGACTGGAAGTACACCTGCAAGTACCGGTAAGGCTTCAGTACTAACCGTCCTATACGCTTTGCATAAGAATATCAAAGCCAAACGCTGGCTTTGAAGCAATTTACGTCGTACCGCTCCTATGGTGGCCCTATCGGCCCAAACAGGTGCCCCGTAGCACATACACCCCAAATAGGTAGCCCCATAAATGGTCTTTAAAGTTAGAAATGACAGACTCCACGTAGATTTGGATATTCTAGTTAAGGCATAAAAGTTCTTTTTAGCTTTTTCACTGACAGTTTTTATATGATCTATGAATGAAAAATTCTTCTCTAAGACCAAACCAAGGTAGCACACGAACTGCTTTCTTTTCACGGGAACGTTATTAAATTTAATACTAGGCCACGATTTAAGATTACCTTTTAAAATTAGTTGATAAGTTTTTTGCGGTGCAAAGGTCAGACGGTTTCGATCGCCCCACTGAGATATTAATCGTAGGCAAATGTCAGCTAAATTCTCGAGTCCAGCCCGAGTACTCGACTGAATGAGCAGCAGGCCGTCGTCCGCGTAACCGGTTAATGAACAGCCGGGTGGGAGAGGAATCGCGAGAAAACCATCGAAACCTAAATTCCACAGATACGGAGCGATTACCGAGCCCTGAGGACATCCCATGGTAAGGGACTTTGACATAGAATGATGTCCGAGTTTGAGTTTCGCGGAACCATTTAAAAAATATGAATAAACAAGATTATATATGTTTTTATAGCAGCCGCGATTCTTCATTTTAAGTAGTAGCATCGGCCACCATGCGTTATCAAAAGCCCCGGAAATATCTAAAAAGATTCCAACCACGTACTTGTGTTCCGAGTTATTAACAATTTTTCTAACAGAAAGTGCCGCGTCTACGGTAGATTTTCCCACGGTGAAACCGAATTGGTTGTTATGAAACTTTGGCCCGTCTGGCAGCAAACGTGGAACGATAAGGCGCTCCAGGAGTTTTCCCAAAGATGGCAGTAGGGTTAAGGGCCTGTACGACTTAGGGTCGTCTGGTGGCTTATCACCACTTTTTGGAATTATTCGTATAAAGCCACGTCGCCATACACGAGGAAAAACGCCGTCCGCAATACATCGGTTGAAAACAGATAAAATGGCGTCACCCGCTGTTTTACAAGCTTCTATTATCATCCGATTAGATATTTTATCTTCACCTGATGATTTGTTAAGAGGCAGTTTCCTGACAAGATTAATGAATTCGTCAATGGATGGAAGGTCTGACGTTGGTGATTCAGGTGGCACAGATGCCCACGCTCTGATCTGCTGATGGTAGTCATTGTCATTTACTGGCGAATCATCAGGTATCAGACTATTTAATAGAACTTCGGTTGTTTCCTCAATACCGGTCGTGTGTCTATTATTTACTTTAATGTTCTGGACAAACGCCAGGTCGACTGATCGATTAGCTTTGAACTCGTGATACAAAGGAGACCACGGACCTTCTTTATCTAGTTTTTCTATTATTTTTCGCAGTAAATTACCCTTAGACTTTTCCACTGATGCTCGGTAGCGGGACTTGGCAACTCTAAATGCATTTAAAGCAAAGTTAAGTGGGTCTCCGGTGACCTTTTGTTTTCTAAGCTTGTTTAAATGTCTGCGCGCTCGGCGATAGCTTTTACGCTGCTCAATTAAGTAGTCACACCACCAATCACATCTATGGATGTTGGTCATAGATGCGCGACCAATGGCGATGTCAGCACAGTAAGTGAAGGTGTCTGACATAATTTCAGCACTTTCTTCAGCTGACAGCCCATCACGAGTGAAGTCTTGGCGTGACACGCAAAAAGCAAGCCAAAGAATTCCCAATTCGCGCCTTTACTTTTATATCTAAAATTACCAGTGATATGAGATGGACCTTGAGTAGACCTCGGAACAAATTCGTACACGATCAGGCGATGATCACTACAAGACGCATCTGGTAGGACACGCCACCTATCCAATCGTACGTCTGCACTAGAAAGTGTGACGTTAATACAAGATTCGCCCATTGGGCTGCAAAAAGTAGGTGGTGCATCAGGGGTATTATGAATTGATAGGTTCATTTCTGCTATAAAATCTACAACAGCACAACGTCGGTCGAAATCCGTTGACCTAACCTTGCCATACCACAGAGACGATGACGCGTTAACATCAGCGCCAACGATAACTTTACTGCCCGCGAGTGACTGTAAGACGTGACGGAGGTTATGTATATGAGGTGCAACAGGGTCTGAGTATTGAAAGTAACAGCTCACAACGTAAACTTTAAAAGAAGCTGATGAGACTTCCGCAACGGCACAGTGGGGCGTCATGAGGTTACGCAAAGACGTTACTGTAAAGTTAGAAGAACGCGCCACGTAAATTCCGGCTCGTGCTTTGCTGTCCAGCTGAACTACTTTGTGACGTAAGTGAGCGTTCTGGTATTGTTCTTGAACAAGTACTATGTCTAAGTTATAATCGATAATTAATTTGTCTAATTCAGAGGTCGCCACCCTATCGTTGTGGAGATTTAATTGTCCTATAGTTAAACTATCCATTATTTTAGTAGTTGGTATTGAGGATTAACTGTTCGAGCTTAAGTTTGTAAGTGGTACACTCTGGGGACCCGCAACGATGGTCAAACGGTTTTTTAAAACGTTTACACGCCACGCAAGTCGGTATGTAATTTAAATTATCCTTGTGCGGGCAGTTATTTGTTTCATGTGCTTCCGAGCAGTTAGCACAGGTAGGTGATTTATTAACGCAGTGTTTCTTAACGTGACCGAACTGCTGGCAATGTAAACAACGAACTACTTCGACATCATCGATGAAACGGCAAGTCGCCCAATCAATAAATAATTTATCTTTGGTGGACACTAAATGTTTTCGAACTATGGACTCGATTTCAACGCCTATCCACTTGCGACCGTTATCTAAGGAACGCCTACGAATAATTTTAGTTGACTTAATAAAATCATCCTCATTTATTGGCAGCTCGTCTTTAATGTTTTGATGGTATAACGCGTGCAGAAAAGCATTGTCTTCCATTGAGGATGGGACGTCCTTAACTAATATACGAGGCCTTCGGCCTTTCGGTTTTTCAAGTCTTAAGCCGGCGGACCTAATAGCATCGACCGATTGCAATTTTTTTATTTGGTTGTCATTAGCGACACGTAATACAACGCCAGATTTCGCGGTTTTCTTAACGCCTACAATTTGAAATCCGTCGTCACTAGGCTTAATCGCTTTCATAAGCGCTTGTTTAGTCGCGGACGATGACGAGTAATCGGCTAACCGGTCAGCTGTAGGGTACGCGACGACGCACGGAAGGGGAACGCGGGACTCCACGGCTGGCGCAACTTTAGGTAGACGAAGTTTCAAAGAATCCGCATACGAAGATTTGTTACAATCACTAGTATTGACATTATTAGTATTACGATTTAATTTCATTATATCCAATTCGCGTTTCGTATTGGCTAATTTAGTTTCATTGGAGGATGATTTTATGGCTAACAAAGAAACGATGGCCGTTACGCGCTGAGTCATGTCCATGATAGCGGATTTATTTGCGACATTAATGCGGGACCCTTGATCATTAACAAGGTCGTTAATTTTAGAAAGAAATGCAGACGCCTGTGAGACTAAATCGCAGTAATTGTCATTGCTCGCAGTACTGACGTTTAATATTGGCGAAGGTTTCTCAATTGAGTCGGATGTGTGAAGCCGTTTTGACCTTTCCTCGGGCGATATGTACGAAGGTGACATTTCGCGAAACAAACGTTTTGTTGAACTAGCGGAGGTCGTCGGCGACCCGGGTGTATGGAATGCATCTCTGCTACGGTCAGGCGGGTCATCATTAATGGATAACATATTATAAATTATGAAATTCAAACAAACTATTAGAACGTAAGAAAGGTAACAGAATTAACGGACGATAAAATTATTTCGAGGTACCCACACACCAAAAAAAAGTAAATGTACTCACCGAAAGTAAACGAAATTAACTAAAATACCAGTAAAACCGACGTAAAAACACTAAAAAACTTACGATACCAGCACTTAGCACAATAGTACACAACTAGGAACAACTCACGAGCCGGGAATCGATCACGGAACACGAAAATCGTAATTAAAATCGACAGCGAAATAGATCGCATCCAAACCGATCGAGTGCGCGGAGGGAAGTGAGAGAGAGAGTCAAGTAGTCTTTGTGGCTGACATCAAAATGATGTTCCGGCAAACGGTTATTCACCGGGATGACAGACGTTTTCAGTTGATCCTGTGGCGAGAGAATCCCCGGGACCCCATGGTTGTTTATGAGCTCAACACGAATACGTACGGCCTTCGATCGAGCCCTTTTGTTGCTATTCGTTCGCTTTGGGAGCTCGCGGACCGAGAACGCTTGAAGTTCCCTCGGGCGTCCGTTATCTTGAAAACGGACTTGTATGTTGATGACGTCTGCACTGGGGCTTCCACGGTTGAGGAAGCTATCCTGTTGCGTGACGAGTTGGTTCAAATTTTGGATTCCGCTGGCTATGAGTTGCGTAAGTGGGTGTCCAACTCGCCAGCACTGTTGGAAGATGTGGAAGAGGATCATAAGCAGGATCCTCATTTGTTTAAAAATGCTGACAACCCTGCTATGTTGGCCGTTCTCGGCGTTCAGTACCGACCAGTCCAAGACACCTTTACGTATGATGTCGATTTGGAGTCACCACACACTTGGACTAAACGACTGGTATTGTCTACTGTCGCGACAACCTTTGACCCGAATGGTTGGATATGCCCGGTATTGTTTTGGGCGAAATGTTTTCTCCAGCGCCTTTGGACCGCGGAACTTGGTTGGGATGAGCCACTTCAGGAAACCCTTTTGGAAGATTGGCTCCAATTTGTATCCGCACTTCCTGCGGTCAACGAGGTCGCGTTACCACGCGCTATCCTCCCCCCTGGGAACTATACTGCTACCCTTCATGGGTTTTGTGACGCATCTTCGCACGGTTATGCAGCTGTTGTTTATCTGCGCACCGTCAGCGCGACAGGCCAGGTGAAGTTGTCACTGATCATGGCCAAGAGCAAGGTGTCCGGAGGGGGGCCTCCGGACGGCATTGACCATCCCTAAGCTAGAGTTGTCAGGGGCGGCGCTTCTTGTGCGTCTCTTGAATCACGTTGCTCAAACTTTAGGTGGATCTGTGAACATTCGGAGTTCTTACGCCTGGACGGACAGTCAAATTGTTTTGTGTTGGTTGAAGACGTCCGTCCACTCCTTGGAGGTCTTTGTTGCGAACCGAGTGTCACAGATACAAAATTCCGAAACGTCTTTGATTTGGAGGCACGTGCCTGGAGACTTGAACCCCGGCGACGTAGCCTCACGTGGGTGCATGGCCCCCCGCCTGATTGTGCACCCCCTTTGGTGGGGACCGGATTGGCTGACTCGCCCCGAGGATGATTGGCCTCGAACGCCAGTTTTGATGTCGGATCCTTTGCCCGGGCTTAAGGTGCTCGCTGTTGGGACGAAGGACCCTCCGTTTGATCCTGATATTTTGTTGAATCGATACAGCTCCCTCGACAAATTGTTGAACGTTACCTCGTAGATCAGGCGTTTTGGTCACAATGCTAGGAATCCAGGGGACAAGCGCCTGTCACCGGTTCTCTCTCCTCAAGAGCGACAGGAGTCACTCCTCCTGTGGGTTCGCTCTGTGCAGGCCGTACACTTTGAGAAGGAGATCGAGACCTTGAAGTCCGGTAGAGTTAAGTTGTCGGGAGCCGTTAGTAAGTTGAACCCCTTTTTGGATGAAACGGGTCTTTTGCGTGTTGGAGGACGGTTGAGGCACTCTAGCCTTCCTTATGGGGTCCGTCACCCCATTTTGTTGCCCAAGGCGGGCCATTTGATTAAATTGTTGGTGACTGATCGTCACATTAAGAACTCGCACGCCGGTTGCAATGCGCTGTTGGCCATTCTGCAGCGAGAGTTTTGGATTTTGTCGGCTCGTCGTACCATTCGTAGCATCGTCTTCCGTTGCATACCGTGCTATCGGACTAAGGCCCCAACGATGCAGCCCCAGATGGGAGACTTGCCTGCTGATCGTGTCAATGAGGCGAGGCCCTTTGCAGGCGTAGGAACGGACTTTGCTGGTCCCTTTTCGATAAAGACGTCTACCCTTCGCAATAGTAAAATTGTCAAGGCTTATTTGTGCGTATTTGTCTGCCTGTCAACTAAGGCAGTGCACTTGGAGCTGGTATCCTCCCTCTCGACGGAGGCCTTTGTGGCAACTTTGGATAAAATTACGTCTCGCCGTGGGTTACCTTCTCTGATCAGGTCTGATTGCGGTACCAACTACAAGGGTACAAGTAACTATTTGAAAGAAGTGTATGACTTTCTTAATGAGAGCCAGGTTGACATTGGTAACAAATTGGCCCGTCGAGGGGTCACTTGGTTGTTTGACCCGCCAGCCTGCCCCCATTGGGGGGGGTATTTTTAAGGCCGCGGTGAAAGCAGCAAAGGGACTCTGGCGGAGATTGTTGGGAGACACCGTTCTCACCTTTGAGGAATTAGCTACGGTATTTTGTCGCATTGAAGCGGTACTAAATTCGCGTCCATTGTGCCCGCTCTCTTCGGACCCTAACGATTTGGAGGCTCTAACCCCCGGGCCATTTCTTGATTGGACAGCCACTTGTCGCTCTGCCTGAGTACCCTTTTGTTGATGTGAGCCAAAATCGGCTATCGCGGTTTCAGTTGGTGCAACAGCTCACTCAGAGCTTTTGGAAGCGTTGGAGCTTAGAGTATCTGCACATCCTCCAGTAGCGCGTCAAGTGGACTGATAAAACTCATCCGCCCAAGATAGGAGACCTCGTCCTTATTAAGGATGCCAATCTTAAGCCTCTGTATTGGCGCCGGGGGCGCATTCTCAATTTGGTGGCTGGCACCGACGGGGTACCTCGTTTTGCTGAGGTTTTAGTGGATGGATCGGTTATGAAGAGAGCGGTCGCAACCTTGTCAAGACTGCCAATTGATTAGCGGACGGGACGGCCCGTCCGGGGGGGGTAGATGTTTCATCCACCAAGTTTCTGAACGCACCTTTTTGACGTTTGACAGATGACGTTTCAGTTGTCAGTGAGATGACGTGGGTTGTCTGTGCCTTTTTGATTGGGAAGAAACTTGCTTCCATTGTCTTCGTTTTTTTGATGCACGCTGTTTTCGTGTAATTATTGATTGAAACTTTGAGTTAATGTTAATCCGATACAATCTTGATCGGTGTTTGATATTTTGTTGATAATTGAGTGAAAATTGAGAGATCTCGCCACCTTGGGTCGTGACCGCGAGTAATTTGTTGGTTATGTAGCTGGCCTCCGTGTCATTTGGACGCCGGTAACTTCCTAAATTCAGTGCTGGACTATTGTACATCCCCGATTGGGTTAGCAAACCGGGATAAAATTCAGTTGGACATTGATGAAAAGTGCCACGTGTGTGATCTGAAGGTTTGACCAGGGAGTCGACGGTACGCGCTGTGGGGCGTCCTTTGGTTACCGTCGAATCTACATAACATCACATACACAACACAAAACACATTTACACTTACACCCCACCCAGATACGACGTGACCAGGGACTACGTCACATCACCAGTACCAACGTGATGGTAAGTGTATCTAACAGTGGTTTTCCCTTTGTCGATTGGACAAATATTATTTTGATTAGGGCTCCGCGTAATCGCGGACATCGTGAGTCTGTTTGTGCCGTCTCACACATAATTTAATATTGTCCCATGAATTTATATCCGAAGGTATGGAACAGCGTGCACAAGTTTTATTTATTTATTTATTTAGGTTAGCCAACAATTGTTCACACATAACATTTTTCAAATTATACTTGCCTAATAGTACTTATATAAGTGCAACAATTACTTATAGGCTAACACAACATGCACCAATTATGGTTATCTATAATACATACAATATTACAAAGCCAAAAATGGTAATATAATAATTAAAGCCTATTAAAATTTTTGATAATTTGAAATAATAACAACAATAAAATTGGTACATTGCAATTAATTAAGAAATGGATTTATAACATAAACATTAATAAATTTAAAGACATAAAATTAAAAGATAAAATCAAAGAATAAAATTAAAAGTAAAATCAAAATCAAAATCAAATAGATAAAAACAAAATCACATAAATCATTTTAAATACAAATACAAATAAAAATTCTTCATAAATAAAGTTAATCATAAAATTATACATTCCCAGTCTCGAGAAATAAACATTTGTGGTAAAACTATTGGTTGTGAGAATAGTGTTCTATAAGAGCTTTGTAAAATTGACCCATGCTGTCATGGTGTATGTCAGTAAGATCACTGCAAGTGTTTAAGACTTTACACAGGCGTGAAATCGGCGAGTTGGCACCCAGAACTGTTCTGCGCAAGGGAGGGTATAGTGGTGTGATAGGATTACGCGGATATCGGGCAGGGGCACGGAATTTTAGGAGACTCAGTATGTTTGGGCAGTCGATTTTGTTTCTAAGCAACTTATAGAGAAACAGGCCATCATTAATTTCGCTCCGGGTTGATAACGAGCGCATTTTAAAATAATTGAGACGGGTATTATAGGAGAGCAGTTGTTTACCCTTTCCTATAGAAAATGCAAGGTGCCACAAAAACCGTTTTTGAACTCTTTCCAAAAGTAACTTATGTGTGGCGTAATGTGGTCTCCATACAACACTGCAATACTCTAGGACGCTTCGTACAAGGCTATAATACAGCATCTTTTTGGTACCAACACATTTAAAGTCCCTGGTGTTTCTTATCACAAACCCTAGCATTTTAGACGCTTTCTTAATAATGTTCTCGATGTGGGGCACAAAGGTTAGTTTTTTATCAAAAAGTACTCCCAGATCCCTTATTGCATCCACTTCTTGAATTTTTTTATTACTTATAAAGTACTCCGAGTGTGCTGGATGAGACTTTCTTGAAAATGATAAATGATAACATTTTTGTAAGTTTAGTTCCATTCTGTTAGTTTCACACCATTCCACAACTCTGTTCAGATCTTCTTGTAGAAGCGCGATATCACTCGGTGATTCGATTCTACGAGCAAACTTTAAGTCATCAGCGTAAAGAAAACAATCGGAATAGTAAAAGCAGTGGGGAAGGTCGTTAATATAAATGATGAATAATATGGGAGCAAGGTGTGACCCCTGTGGGGCACCAGAAGTCATGCAATAATTGCTGGAAGATCGAAAGCCATTAACAACAACATAAAATTCACGCTGTGACAGATAAGATTGCAGCCATTTCAGCAAGGGACCAGTGATACCATAGGTTGCTAGTTTATGAATTAGTATGGAATGGGGAATTTTATCGAAGGCCTTGCTGAAATCGGTGTATAATACGTCAAATTGCTTATTTGAGTCGATAGATTCAATTAGAGACTCCGAGAAAGCCAGTAAGTTTGTGGCAGTAGACCTCTGACTATAGATCTAACCTAAAGTCTCATATATCGACTGCTTATGATACTTACATTAAGCGCATCGAAGGGAACATTAAGAAAAATCCCAAAGAATTCTGGCAGCATATTTCTAATCTAAGATCAAAAGGCGGATTTGAGCCTAACGTAACCCACAAAGGTAAAATTCACAGTGGTGTAGCAGCTGCTGAAGCGTTCGCAGAATATTTCGCGAGCGTCTTCCAAGCTGAAGTACCGAAGTTAGACCTCGAGAATATAGCCAATCCAAGCAACTCCAATATTAGCAATTACATTAATATACTAAACTTCACCGAAAGTGATATAAGCACCGGAATAAATAAAATAAAACTCAACAGTTCTATTGGTCCTGATAATATTCCTCCATGGTTCTTAAAAGAGGGAAATTAATTTCTTATTCGGCCCCTAAACCACATTTTTAATTTGGCACTAAAATCTGGAGTTTATCCGCCATAATGGAAAATATCACGTGTGACTCCCATACCAAAATCCGCAAATAAATCATCAGTCGATGAATTTCGTCCAATAGCGATACTTTCTTCTCCCGCGAAATTTTTCGAGAATGTCCTACACCAAGGAATTTATAAGCAAGTAAAACAGTACCTGTGCAATGAGCAGCATGGCTTTCGCGAAAAAAAATCCGTCAATACTAACTTACTTACACTAGTTAATTATATTTCTACTAGTCTTGACCGCAGACGCCAGGTAGACGTTCTTTACTTTGATTTTCAAAAAGCGTTCGACAGAATCAACAATGACATCTTGCTGTCAAAACTCAGTGCGATATGTGTTGCTCCAGGGCTTCTACGGCTCCTTGCAGATTATTTGCGAGACCGACAACAATTTGTCAGATTGGGTCTGTACGAGTCACTCCCATACCACACTCGCTCGGGTGTGAGTCAAGGTTCGGTAGTCAGCCCTCTCCTTTTCATTTTGGTAATCAATGACCTTCCAGATGTAGTTGCGAATGCTAGAGCCCTCTTATATGCTGATGATTTAAAGCTATATTATGAAATAACATCTGAGCGCGATTGCCAAGCTCTGCAATCAGACATTCATTTCATTTTAATTACTTTATTCATAAATTTTTGATCTAATCTTTTACTCTGGGTGCTCTTAGTGTGCACGTCTTTCTACATCGTTCTCACATATATGTATAATCTCAAAATTAATGATGTAACCAAGATTTTGTAACAATATTTTGATTTTAAAAGAGTGTCCATGGAGTTTCTTGCCCGTTCTTCTATTTATTTTTATTTATTTATTTTATTTTAGGAAAGCTTACAGACTAATAACATTATAGTAACAAAAATATATATCTAAATTGCTAATTACAAGCTTCCATAGATAGATACAAAAAAATATATATATTAGTTCCCTAGTACAAAATAATGTAACAAATTAAACAAACAAACTACGATCAAATTATTGAATATTAATTTCAAAAGTTAGTTAATTTTATTTAATTGTTTATAATTTAAGCTAACTTGTAAAATAAACGGTTCAAGAGCAAGAAGGTGTCTTCTGTACAAAAAATGGCTTTGCCAATAATTTTCTAACTGTGCTTGCATTGGTGCAGAATAGGTCAATACCGGGTTTACAAAAAACTTCGTTAAAACTGCGACTGGCTCTCGGAAAGTATGCATTACGCCTATAATTAGTGTTCGCAAAAGGTACATGTAAGAGTGGTCGTTATCACAGTCCTATCTGATTAGTGCGTAACGTTAATTTTGAAACAAGTTCAGGACAGTCGATTGGACCATTTGCGATATTAAACAAGTAGCATACATCACTAATATGACGTCTACGGTCAAGTGGTAGAAAATGGTACCTCCTGCATCGGTGAGTGTAATCAACAGACACTTGCTTTGCCCTGTAATCAAGGTACTTAAGAAATTTTCTATGGATGCCCTCAATACGAGACTTGTAGATCCCGTATTGAGGGTTCCAGCCTTCGGCGGCGACCTCTCGCGTCCGGCCCTGGTGCAAGCCATGATCCGGAGCGAGACGGAATGGGACGCCGTCACCTCCTTCTGCGAAGCAGTAATGCTAGAGAAGGAGGTGGCGGAACGTGAGAGAGAGCGAACCTCTCAACGTCCCGGCCGCCGCGGGAGACGCCCCGGGCGTCGGGGGCCACAACCACGTGGCCCCCGGCCACCGTAGACGCGGGCCTGTGGACGGTGGGCTATGGGCTAGCTCGCCGTCCGTCCGTCTAATGACGACAGGCCGTGTCGACGGCGCGTTCGTGTTCCACGCGCGCCTCAAAGAGAGTCAGCAAAAAGGAAGGGGTCCGTAAGGACCGATGCCTGCCGGGGTTGCGGGACTATTCGAAAGAGATACCGTGGCCCCGGAACACAAAGGGCGATGAAGGAACATGGATGGGTTTTAGTCAGTAAAAGTCTGACACTCCCTCCTGCTCCGCCCAGAGCGGGAGGGGTTATTTGATGATTTCCCATCCGAAAAAAAAAAAAAAAAAAAAAAAAAAGGGTTCCAGCCTTGTGATGCATACTCAAGGTGGCTGCGTACGGGGTGCGATGTCAGAAGTCCTCCACGTGTGTCTGGCGGCTGCTGGTCCCTCTCGATACGTCTGGAGGGAAGAGCAGCTGCTGGGCCGGTGCACCCTGGACGCGGCGGTATCCTTCTCCGGGGAATGAGAGGAAATGAGAGTTTTCTTTTATCCCCCGGGGAATGTGACCGCCGCGGCTAATGAATCTGACAATGGTAGGGTCCTTTCAGGACCAACGGTGCGTTCCTCTGCGTGACCCTCTGTGAGGCAGAGGGCACAGCTGAGGAATGAGGGCGGGCTCGGTGTGCACTCACCCTGCCTCCGAGCAGACAGAGAAGGATCCGTCCTCCTCTGTCACCGCCAATCTCGTAATCTGGCTATCGAAGCGCTGTGGATCACGTCTCGCGGTTTCGATAGGGGACCGAGGGTCTTGGCTTAACCGCCCGGACCGCGAGGTAGAAAACCTCTATAAAAAGTTACCCCGAATCCCAAGTGGCGACGCACCGCGAGGGGATGTATGGCTGACGGGTGTTCCATGGAACAAATCAGTCGCTAGTGCACTCCTCGCCAGGGTACCTGCAGAAACCCATGGCGAGTAATAAATACTAAAATCTGCCCTTCTAGGTACAGGGGTCTCTGCCTAGATTGAGCCTTAATTCCCCCATACTCGTGGGATCAGTTATGGAAGCTATAAACAAAAAAAAACAAAACAACACCGCCGGCAACGGCAAAGGAGAGGAGAGGAGGGATGCGGAGTCGGAGTCCGACGCTGCATCCAGTGACGTGAGCGCGGGAGGCTCAGAGAGCTCCCGGCGCGTGAAGGTTGGGAAGGTCGCGGAGAACACCAAGTTCTTCCGCAAGCGGTCTAGAAAGGATGGGGACCAAGTCTCGTCATCCGAGGGAGAGATGGCCTCGGCCCGCAAGATCCCCACTAGCAAGCGCGGTGGGATCCGAGGCAAGAGGGGGGGGCCTGTTGCCTCTGAGAGGTTGGCGAGACCGGCCGAGGAGGGCTGCCACCCGGGCACTAATGATCGCGGGTCTGGCGACGAGGCGGGCGCACCTGGCGGCTCCGAGGTGGAGCGTAAGGCCAGGTTTGCAAAGGAGGTGGAAGCTGCGATAAGGGGCGTGGCCTTGAAGATAAAGACATCGTCTAAACTCAGGGCCATTCCCGCGGCTTCCGCCTCCATTATGGCGGCAGCGGAGGCCAACTTTGCGGGGCCTTCCCCTCCTCCTCCTCCGATAGGCGGAGAGGAGGTGGCCAAACTGCGGGTGGAGCTGGCCCGCCTGACGGCCGCCATGGAGGTTCTCCAAAAGGAGAACGCCAAGCTCCATGCAGACCTGGCCAGTCTGCGTGAGGCTGGCAACCGCGTTGCCCCTGCAAATGGGGGCCACCAGTCGCAGCAGCAGCGACAAGCCGAGCCCGTGCCAGTGGAGAACCAGGTCCTGAACCTGGTTCGGCAGGAGCTGGCGTCCTTCCAGGCGCGGTTCTCTGTCCTGGAGGGAATCGTACTGCGCCCCCCCCTGGGTGCAAACAAGGCAGCCGCGGGCCCGAGCATGATGCCGAGCACGGCGTCATACGCGGCTGCTGCGGCTGCCACACCCGGGCCTGGGCCGTCGAGCCAGCCCTCCGGCAGAGCTGTGGCACCCCCCCCTGGGAAGTCGGCTCCGGCGATACCGGCGCCGGCTAAGAAGGCGCCCAGGAGGAGGAAGGGCAAGGCTGCCGCACAGGCGGGGACTGTGCCGGCGCCAGCGCCAGCGGCAAATGGGCCAGCAGCGAGTGGGCCAGCGCCAGCGGCACGCCAGCCACCACCGCCGCCACCGCCCCCCCAGGCCCCTACACCTCCTTCGGCTGAAGCCGGATGGCAGGTAGTCGGGGAGAAACAAAAGGGGCGGAAGGCGGCCAAAAAGGCCCGTAATGAAGAGCGGCAGCGCCAGCACAGGGCGCGGAAGATCGCGGCTAGGCTTCGCGCCCCGAAGACCGCAGCTGTAGTGATTACACTACAGCCGGACGCGGAAAAGAGGGGCGTGTCCTACCGCGACCTGCTGGCAAAGGCGAAGGAGACGGTGGATCTCGGAGAGCTCGGGATCACCGGGGGCCTCCGGCTTAAAGTCACCGCGACAGGGGCTCGTATGCTGGAGATCCCCGGCGAAACCAGCGGGTCGTCCGCTGACGCTCTGGCTGAAAAGCTCAGAGCGTCCCTGAACGCGGACGACGCCCGAGTGTCCAGACCCGTTAGATGCGCAGACCTGCGCATCCTGGGTCTGGACGACTCAGTGACCAAGGAGGAGGTGGTGGCCGCCGTCGCCAAGTCCGGTGGGTGCCCTGCTGAGCAGGTCAGGGCAGGCGCCCTACGTCCGGACGTCACGGGTATGCATACCGTTACGGTATGCTGCCCCGTGACGGCGGCCAAAACAATAGTGGAGGGCCGCAGGCTACTGGTGGGCTGGGTTTCAGCGCAGGTAAAGCTGCTGGAGCCCAGACCTCTGAGGTGCTATCGCTGCCACGTGGGACACCACGTGTCAGTAAAGTGCGCCTCGGAGGTTGACCGCAGCGGACTCTGTTTCCGCTGCAGTCAGCCCGGTCATGCGTCCGCAGCTTGCTGCGCCACGCCGCACTGCGGTGCATGTGCGGCGGCCGGCAAGCCGGCCGATCACCAGCCTGGAGCAAGGCCTGCGCTCCGCCCACCAAGGCCACCAGAGGCAAGGGAAGGCCCTCCACCGCCACCACCACCGTCGCCACCGCCGCAGCCGCAACTGCCACCGCTGCCGCCGCTGCCGCTGTCGCCGCTGCAGAGGGGCCCTTGCAGGGGGCCAGGGAGGAAGCGGTAATGGAGTGCCAATAACGGCCCCACTACGCTTCCTCCAAGCGAACATCAACCACTGCGCCTGCGCTCAGGATCTGTTGTTGCTCCAGAGCATGGCGCAGTGGTTGATCAACATTGCTGTGGTCGCTGAGCCGTATTTCGTCCTGCCCAGGGAAGACTGGGTGGCGGACCTTAGCGGCTCAGTGACCATAGTGTCGTCGGCCGCCGCCGGTACTCCGACCCTTGAAAATGTCAGGAGGGGTCGGGGGTGCGTAGCAGCCCGGTTCGGGGAGATCGTAGTGGTGGGTGTCTACTTCTCCCCGAGCCGAACTCTCGCCGAGTTCCACAACTCTCTCGCAGAGTTGAGTGTTGTCGTTATTGGAGGTCGCATATATTTATGTATGCACTGGCCTGTGAGAATAATCGTATTCACATGTCTGTCACTGGTTTTAAATTAGCTTGGTTACGGTTTGTTGATGTTCTAATACAGTTGTAACTTGCGTGTAAAAATATTGTACCACGAACGAATATTATACTCTACCATCCCACTGCTGGTCTTGTCTTTATTCCAATAGGTTATGGGCCCAGGACCCAGAAGCACAAATGCTAGAGCATAATTAATAAGTTGAGTGGTTTAAATATTAATTGTGTGCTTGTGAAACTTACGAAATCTCAATTATGTCAGCTGAAGTTGGCGTAAGTAGTATTAAGAAGCTGAAAAATTCGTCCGACTACCCAAACTGGAAATTCCTGGTGCGAAATTACTTGGAGAATAAAAACTGGTGGGGAGTAATTTCTACAGATGTAGTAAATGCTGACGTAGACCGGCAGGCACGAACGACAATATGCTTGTTGTTAGAACCAGAGTGTTTTACCCACGTCTACAATGCGAAGACTGCGAAAGAAGCCTGGAATAACTTACGGAAAGCGTATGAAGACAAAGGTTGGGGAAGACGTATACATATTCAGCGAGAGCTTTTCAACTGTAAGTTAGAAAATTTTGATTCTATGGAAAGCTACATATCCATAATTACATTCCTGACACAACAATTGTCCGATATTGATGCTCAAATCCCTGATGATTGGATCATATCGATTTTGCTGGGTGGATTGACCGCTGAGTACAGCCCTCTCATTATGGCTGTAGATAATAGTGGACAAGAAATCACGTTAGAGCAGATTAAAATGAAATTGTTACAAGAAGGAAGTAGACAGAGTAAGTTGAACACAGAGTACGAAAAAGTTTTAGTTACACGTAAAGTCGATGCAAGATCTAACACTAAAACTAATGATCGCAAGCAGAAGTTTATCTACAAGTGTTTTAAGTGCCACAAGCAAGGACACAAGGCGTCCGAATGCAAGGAGCGGATCAAAACCGCGAATATCTGCCTGAATACGAAAGGGGCGATAAACAAAGATAAGTGGTATTTAGACAGTGGGTGCTCAAATCATATGACCCATGATAAAAACAAATTGTTGTCTTACACACAAGTAAAGGGCAACATGAAGATCGCAGTAGCAAACGGAGAGAAGTTATTGGTGAAAGGACGAGGAAATGCTGAGCCACGAGTCGGTGAAAACGAAAAATTAATTTTAGAAAACGTTTTACATGTTCCTGATTTATCCATGAACCTAATTTCGGTGAGCGATTTGACCAAGAAGAATTATTGCATGAATTTTGACAAAGGAGGTTGCATGATTCAAAATAAAAATCGAATTGTTGCAAGATGTCAAGAGGTCGGCGGAATTTATGAGTTGACAGAAAATCAAAATAACGTCGTCAATGTGACATTGTCAAAACAAAATGAAAATATTTCAAACATTTGGCATAAAAGATTAGCTCATTTATCGCGTAATTATATGAATAAAATGAAAGTTTTGGTAAGCGGTATGGAATTTAAGAGTACCGATTTATGCGAGCCGTGTATTCCATGTATTGAAGGAAAGACATGCAAAAGTCCCTTTAAAAAGCAAGGTACGAGAGCAAACGAGGTCTTACAGTTGGTTTTTAGCGACGTTTGTGGACCAATCGAGGAGCCGTCGTTCGGTGGTTCGAGGTATGTTCTTCTATTTATCGACGATTATACTCGAAAGACTCATGTTTATTTTTTGAAGAACAAAAGTGAAACTTTCGATAAGTTCCGTGAATACAAGGCGGAAGTTGAGAATGAGACATGTAAATCTATTAAATGTCTGAGATCTGACAACGGCGCAGAGTACTGTAATGGTAAATTTAAATCATTTTTGAAGTCTGCAGGCATAAAACACCAGACGACTGTACCGTACACGCCGGAACAAAATTCTGTCGCAGAAAGAGCGAATCGGACTATAATAGAAAAGGCAAGAACATTACTCTCAGAATCGAACCTGAGCAAAAAGTATTGGGCCGAGGCTGTAAATACTGTTGTTTACTTAAAGAACAGAAGTCCCACGAAAGCATTGAATAATGCGGTACCAGAGAAGCTTTGGACTGTAAAAGATGTGGATGTGAGTCATCTGAAAATCTTTGGTTGTTTGGCATATAGATTGATACCAAAACAAAAGAGACGCAAACTGGACATGAAGACGGAACCGATGATTTTTATTGGATATCCAGATAATCAGAAGGGTTATCGTCTGATGAATCCTAAGACAGGTGAAGTGACGACTGCGAGAGATGTCAAATTTCTGGAAAACGTCTGTCTCCAAAAGGAAAACGGAGAAAAATCGGAAGTAATCATAAACCTGAATAAAGATTCTGTTCCTTCCAGTTTACCCAACGGGTCTACAAGCAGATCTGAACGCTTGGAGACAAACGATGATATGTATTGTGATACTGTAGACGAGAACATAGAAGTATCGGAGGAGATAGCACCTGAACCTGTAGTACCAGAGCAAGTACCTGATGACGTATTCACTGAAGAAGAAGTGAGACCTGAATCAGAAAGAAGGTATCCTGTAAGAGAACGCAGACAAGTCGATCGGTACGGATGCAATTTTATGTATGCCAAGGAGAGCAATCTTGATGGTGATCCATTGACTATTAATGAAGCTTTGGCGAGACCAGATGGTGATTTATGGCAAAAAGCGATAGATAATGAACTTATGTCACTAAAGGAGAACCAGACTTGGACGTTGGTGGATCTTCCAGCTGATAAGAAGCCTATCCAATGCAAATGGGTGTTCAAAATAAAGAAAAATAGCGATGGCAAGGTAACGAAGTACAAGGCTAGACTTGTAGCAAAAGGCTTCACTCAGGTATGTGGTGTAGATTATACTGAGACTTATTCTCCTGTAGTTAGAAGCTCTACTCTAAGATTGTTGTTCTCGCTAGCTGTTGAATACGGTTGGTTTATTGATCAGTGGGATGTCACGACTGCCTTTTTGTACGGCAAAATTAAAGAGGACATTTACATGCTCCAACCAAAAGGAGCAGTAGTCAAAGGTCAAGAAACCAAAGTATGCAAACTGCAGCGTTCTTTGTATGGATTGAAACAAGCTTCAAATGCTTGGTTCAAGGAATTAGATAAAGAAATGTTGAATTTAGGCTTTGTACAATCAAAAATAGAACCGTGTTTGTATCAAAAGCAGCTTAAAAACAATAAGAAGTTGATTGTCGTTATTTACGTAGATGACCTGTTTATTTTTGGAAATTGTGAACAAGAAAAGCAAAAATTAAAAACCAATTTGCTTGACAAGTTTAAAGTGAAAGATTTAGGGCCGGCTAGGCATGTTTTAGGCATGAGGCTGAGGAGAGACAAAGATGTTATTTGTCTAGATCAGCAACAGTTCATTTCGGACATTTTGAATGACTTTAACATGACAGACGCTAAGCCAGTTTTAACCCCAATGGAAGTCGGTATCAAATTAGAAAGATCGACAATTTCCCATAGTGATCTGCCGTATCAAAGCTTGATAGGGTGTCTAAACTATTTGGCCTGTAATACGCGACCAGACATAGCACATGCGGTAAGTGTACTTTCACAATTCAATTCGTGCTATGATGAAATACACTTTAAATGTGCGAAACGGGTTCTAAGGTATTTAAAAGGTACGTCTAACCTTTGTCTCATTTTTAGGAAGTCGGGAGATTTAGACTTACGGGGCTACGTTGATGCAGATTGGGGAGGGGCACTTGATAGAAAGTCTTTCACAGGATTAATTTTCAAGATAGGTAAAAATATAGTGTCATGGGAGAGTAGGAAGCAAGCGACAGTATCCTTGTCTACCACAGAGGCAGAGTACGTAGGATTGAGTCAAGCTTCGAAGGAAGCTCTTTATTTACGTAGTTTACTGAACAGTTTGACATCTGTCGATAGTAAAGCGGTAGTAATTTACAATGACAATCAGTCGGCGCATAAAATCGCAGCTAACAAAATGATGCATAATAGGACAAAGCATATTGACATTAAGTATCATTTTATTCGTGAGTGTGTACTGGCAAACAAAATTGAAATAAGGTACATGTCAACTGATAAGATGATAGCGGACATTTTAACTATAAGCGTTCACAGCCCGAAGCTTAGAGATTTTTTAAAGGATTTATCCCTGTCAAATTATTCTATTAAGGGGGCGATGAGTAGTTAAATGTTTTGATGTTTTAGGTTTTGTAGAAGTGCTTTGTGTAATAGATAATTTAGATTTTATTATGCATACTTTATTTTGTTAGATTTCTTCTGTTTTTGTGTTATACTTTTGGATACAGCGTAGTACAGTCGAACACAGAAGTGTTAGTGATTTATTTAGTTTTATGTACCGAGTATTGACAAGTACAGAAGTAATCATACGCATGTGTAATAGATTAAGGGGGCGTATTGGAGGTCGCATATATTTATGTATGCACTGGCCTGTGAGAATAATCGTATTCACATGTCTGTCACTGGTTTTAAATTAGCTTGGTTACGGTTTGTTGATGTTCTAATACAGTTGTAACTTGCGTGTAAAAATATTGTACCACGAACGAATATTATACTCTACCATCCCACTGCTGGTCTTGTCTTTATTCCAATAGTCGTCGGAAACCATTCCCTCCCCGTGCTTGTCCTCGGGGACTTCAATGCCAAAAACCTGGCTTGGGGTTCTCGTTGCACAGACGTGCGGGGAAGGATGGTGGAAGACTGGGCCCTGGAGAAGGGCCTGGTCGTCCTAAATCGGGGTTCTGTCCCCACGTGTGTGCGGGGTGAGTCGGTAGTGGACATTTCGTTCGCTAGCCCCGCTCTGTCGCCGCGTGTCATTGACTGGCGTGTTATGGAGGGGGTGGAGACCTATTCCGACCACCGGTACATCCGGTTCGACGTCTCCACCCAGACCACAAGCGCGCCGGTCCAACAGGCCCCGAGTGGTCCGCGTTGGACGCTAAAGCAGCTGGACCGGGAGTTCCTCCTGGAAGCCTCGATCGTGCAGGCCTGGGTGACATCACCGGACAGGCCTGCCGACATCAACAATGAGGCAGGATGGTTCCAGGAGGCCATGTCCGATATATGTGACGTGGCAATGCCCCGAGTCCGGCCAGGAAGCGCCCGGCGTCAAGTGTACT
Source organism: Xestia xanthographa (assembly GCA_905147715.2). Taxonomy (NCBI): domain Eukaryota; kingdom Metazoa; phylum Arthropoda; class Insecta; order Lepidoptera; family Noctuidae; genus Xestia; species Xestia xanthographa. The sequence goes on along the minus strand of LR990660.1, from coordinate 3,353,562 downwards.
GGTGGTCGCGTGAGCTGACGTCTCTGCGCGACGCGTGCGTCGCTGCGCGACACCTGTACGCCAGGCATCGCAGGCTCTGCATCCGCCCACCCGATGCGGCAACCATTGAGGCGGAGCTTTATGAAGGGTACAGAGCGGCGAAGACCGCCCTCCGCGAGGCTGTCCTGCGGGCCAGGGACCTGGCCCGCGAGGAGTTGCTGGGGACTCTCGACAGAGATCCGTGGGGGCGCCCTTACAAATTGGTGCGGGATAAACTCCGCCCCTGGGCCCCCCCACTGACGCAGAGTCTCCGGCCTGAGCTCGTGGAGGACGTGGTGAGCACTCTGTTCCCTTCGCGAGGGGATCATCCACCCCCGCCTATGGCTCCGCCACCTGCGATGCTGGAAGCGGACCAACAGGACGACGACGACAACGCTCCAGAAGTGACTGGGGTAGACCTGAGAGTGGCGGTACGCAGGCTCAGTGCCAAAATTACCGCCCCGGGACCCGACGGCTTGCCTGGCAAAGCCTGGGTCCTGGCCTCAGAGGCTCTTGGGCCCCGACTGGAGGGGCTCCTAAGCGCATGCTTGGAGAGAGGCCAGTTCCCGCTTCGTTGGAAGACGGGGAAGCTGGTCCTCATCCGGAAGCCAGGGCGCCCTGCGGACTCTCCGTCCGCATACCGGCCCGTGGTGCTGCTCGACGAGGTGGGCAAGCTCTTTGAAAGAGTCATTGCAAACCGCCTCGCCGAGCACCTTGCGGGGACTGGGCCGGACCTTGCGGAACACCAGTTTGGTTTCCGCAAGGGGCGCTCAACGGTGGACGCCATCATGCGCGTGAGGGCCCTCACGACGGGGGATGCGGTGTCCAGGGGTGGGGTTGTCTTGGCGGTGTCTCTCGACATCGCCAACGCTTTCAACTCCATGCCCTGGAGCTGCATTAGGGAGGCACTCCGGTACCACCGGGTGCCGACCTACCTCCGTCGAGTGGTGGGGAACTACCTGACGGATAGAGCCGTTATCTACCCCGGTCGCAGCGGAGAATGGAACCAGCGAGAGATGTCGTGCGGTGTTCCGCAGGGATCGGTTCTGGGGCCGCCCTTGTGGAACATCGGTTACGACTGGGTGCTGCGCGCCGACCTCCCTGACGGTGTCAGCGTGGTTTGCTACGCAGACGACACGCTGGTGCTGGCACAGGGGAGGTCGCACGAGGCGGCGGCCGATGCGATGACACGCGGGGTTGCGATAGTCGTTGAGAGGATCCGGCAACTGGGTCTCGAGGTGGCACTGCACAAGTCCGAGGCCATGTGCTTTCATGGGCCTCGGAATGCGCCACCTCCGGGATCCTCACTGATGGTAGGAGGGGTATTCATCGGCGTCGAGTCGACGTTGAAGTACTTGGGACTTGTCCTTGACAGCCGGTGGAACTTCGTGGAACATTTCCGACGTTTGGCCCCTAAACTGGAGCGGACTGGGGCTGCCTTCAGGCGGCTCCTGCCCAATCTGGGGGGGCCAAACGCCTCCTGCCGGAGGCTCTACGCGGGAGTCGTGCGGTCCATGGCCCTTTGCGGGGCCCCGGTGTGGGCGCGTTCTTTGAGGCGGCGTGCCGCCCACTACCTGAACGCGCCCCAAAAGGTAGTAGCCGTAAGGCTGGCCCGGGGCTACCGCACGATCTCCCGCGAGGCGGCGAGCCTCCTTGCCGGATTGCCGCCATGGGATCTGGAGGCGATAGTCCTCGCGCGCCTACATGAATGGCGCGCGGAGGCGCTACGCCGGGGGGAAACTCCGCTGCAGCGACAAATTGTCGCTCAGCGGACAGACTTCCGGCGGGATCTCATGGCGACATGGAGAGAGCGACTGTCGCAACCCCGTGCAGGGCACGCCACGATAGTGGCGATAAGTCCCCTCTTTGAGGAGTGGCTTGAGAGACGCCACGGCGTCCTCACCTTCCGCCTGACGCAGGTCCTCACCGGACACGGAGTGTTCGGGAGGTTCCTGCACCGAATCGGGCGGGAGGAAACGCCCGGGTGCTTCCATTGTGAGGATCGACCGGAGGACACGGTGGAACACACGGTGGAGGTGTGCCCCGCGTGGGTGGAGCACCGCCGTGTCCTCGAAGCGGCGATCGGCGGCGGCGACCTCTCGCGTCCGGCCCTGGTGCAAGCCATGGTCCGGAGCGAGACGGAATGGGACGCCGTCACCTCCTTCTGCGAAGCAGTAATGCTAGAGAAGGAGGTGGCGGAACGTGAGAGGGAGAGAACCTCTCAACGTCCCGGCCGCCGCGGGAGACGCCCCGGGCGTCGGGGGCCACCACCACGTAGCCCCCGGCCACCGTAGGCGCGGGCCTGTGGACGGTGAGCTATGGGCTAGCTTGCCGTCCGTCCGTCTCATGACGACAGGCCGTGTCGACGGCGCGTTCGTGTTCCACGCGCGCCTCAAAGAGAGTCAGCAAAAAGGAAGGGGTCCATTAGGACCGATGCCTGCCGGGGTTGCGGGACTATTCGAAAGAGATACCGTGGCCCCGGAACACAAAGGGCGATGAAGGAACATGGATGGGTTTTAGTCAGTAAAAGTCTGACACTCCCTCCTGCTCCGCCCAGAGCGGGAGGGGTTATTTGATGATTTCCCATCCGAAAAAAAAAAAAAAAAAAAAAAAAAAAAAAGGTGGCTGCGTACGAACGAACAATACAATATTTTGATCGGTTTTAGCGATCGGAAACATGCTGAGGTTCTAATTATAAACCCAAGTGCTTTTGACGCCCTATTTACTATACTATCAATATGCTGATCGAAGAGTAACTTCCTGTCTTGTATAATACCAAGATCCCTAATACTATTGACTTTGCCTATATTGATATTGACTGTAAAGCTTATACGTGGAATCGATTATAGACTTCTGACGAGTAAAAGTCAAGTGGAAGCATTTTGAAACATTCAGTTCCAACCTGTTACGTGTACTGTATTCTTCAAATCTATTTAAATCATTTTGTAACAGGTGTGTATCAGATATGTTTCGGATAATTTTATGAACCTTCATATCGTCAGCATAAAGTAAAATATAAGATTTTTCAAAACAGTGTTTCACGTCAGCAATAAATATAGTAAATAAAAGGGATCCTAAAATCGAACCCTGGGGAACTCCAGAGGGGACAGAACTCCATCCAGACGTGTACCCCTGAAGTACCACAGCCTGCGTTCTGTTTTCAATATAAGAGGAGAACCAACGATACAAATCTCCGTGTATTCCGGCTTTTAATAGCTTCTCTAAGAGCATTCTATGGTCAATACGGTCAAAGCATTTACTATAATCAGTATAAATAACGTCAACTTGTGCACGCTGTTCCATACCTTCGGATATAAATTCATGGGACAATATTAAATTATGTGTGAGACGGCACAAACAGACTCACGATGTCCGCGATTACGCGGAGCCCTAATCAAAATAATATTTGTCCAATCGACAAAGGGAAAACAACTGTTAGATACACTTACCATCACGTTGGTACTGGTGATGTGACGTAGTCCCTGGTCACGTCGTATCTGGGTGGGGTGTAAGTGTAAATGTGTTTTGTGTTGTGTATGTGATGTTATGTAGATTCGACGGTAACCAAAGGACGCCCCACAGCGCGTACCGTCGACTCCCTGGTCAAACCTTCAGATCACACACGTGGCACTTTTCATCAATGTCCAACTGAATTTTATCCCGGTTTGCTAACCCAATCGGGGATGTACAATAGTCCAGCACTGAATTTAGGAAGTTACCGGCGTCCAAATGACACGGAGGCCGGCTACATAACCAACAAATTACTCGCGGTCACGACCCAAGGTGGCGAGATCTCTCAATTTTCACTCAATTATCAACAAAATATCAAACACCGATCAAGATTGTATCGGATTAACATTAACCTCTCAGGCCCGAAGGATCCGTAAATGGCACAAATAACGAACATCCCTTGAGCCCCGCTGTACCGTTTACGGAACAAATCTAAAGGGTTAATTAAAACATTTTTCAAAAATAACTTCTACCTCTAAACCGTTTCCGAATTTTTTCACTCTATGTCCAACTAGTAGTCGATTCAAACGATACCAAACTTTAGTAACATTCTAAACGGGGCATCACTATAAAAAAAAAAGAAGCGCGTCAGTCGTTCAAACGTCAGTGTAGGTAGTTATGCATCCTGAACCACAACGCGTGATCACCGTGAGAGCGTAATGTGCACCGTTGCAGTTTAGGGTGGTCCATCTGGAACCTTCCATGCATTTTGTCAACTTAGCAAATAAGTAGCTTTAAGACACACATGTAGCGACTAGAGTAAGTATTGAGAATTACATTGGAGCATGCGCTTCTGCTCACACGTAACTCTACTCTTTTATTTAATATCAAAAACGCTTCCAAAAACTTGACTGGCGCAGCCGGGTCGGATCGCCGAATAGAGTTGCGCTGTCCTTCGCGATTTTCCGAAATAAAACTTTTTCGAGTAACGCGTTCGGGTGGCCCTGAAAGCAGCTGTGGTGATTCTACGAACCAAACAAATTCGTCATGTTGGAGCTGAAAATGAGAAAGGCGAGCTGGTGAGTCCAAATTTTCACCTTCCTTTCCTATTTCCTTTTTTTGTGTTATTTTGCGATTAGACGTCTCGCGTTATAACGTTATCTGGTTTTGCATAAAATCTGTAAGGCTAGTTTAGTGATAAAAAAGTTATTGAATGTGTTAATATATAAAAAAAAAAACTTATTGAAATATTGTTAACGAATTTAAAAAATATTTTATTCAGATAAATTGTTTAAAGTTTGTACTAGTTAATTATGCTTATTACTTTGTATTAAGAAGTGTTTTAGGGAACACTATACTTTTGTACTTTTGATTATATTATAACTGTAAGCTAATTAATAGTGTTTAAAATGGAAGATCACGTAAAAATCGCGATAATTCCGAATGAAATGATTAAAATTATTCCTATTTTTGACGGCGATAAGCGCCATTTAAATCTTTTTATACGTAAGAGCGAATATATCATAAATAAATACAAGGGAAGTGCCGAGCAAAACTTGTATGTAATGCATTCTATAACGAGTAGATTAGCGGGGAATGCAGCCGCGCTTATCAGTGAGCGCGAGGATATTGTTACATGGGAAGAATTTAAGGAGTTATTAATACAGCATTTTGGAGACCCTAGAAGTGAAGAATGTTTAGCTATTGAATTGGAAACCATGCGTATAAGAAATGGTGAATCATTTTTGGAATTCTGCAATCGTATACAATCAGTGCGTAGTATTTTAATATCAAAAGTTAATAGATTATCCAGTAGTATGCGTGAAAGTAAAATAATCATTTATAATAATACTTCTTTAAACGTGTTCCTTTATAATCTACCGGAAAATATGGTGCGTATTGTGAGATTAAAAGCGCCGTCCACTTTGGAACAGGCTTTAGCGTTCGTATTAGAAGAGGTCAACTTCCATGACCAATATAATGCCCGAAATAAAACACTGCAACCGTCCTCCAGTAAAAATACTACACCAACATTTAAATTCGGCACAAATAATTATAATACACCTGCTAATAATAAACCTATTTTTGCGCAACCAAACACACAACCCAAATCATATTTTGGAAACTTCCAAGGTCAACCATTTGGGATGCGACCTCCGCAATTTGGACGTCAAGGTCAACCCTTTGGTTATCGCCCGCAACAATTTGGGATACGTCCGCAACAATTTGGGATGCGCCCCCAACATTTTGGGATGCGCCCTCAGCAATTTGGAAACCAACAACCATTTAATAAACCTCTACAACCATTTAGCAACCAGAACCAATCATTCAATAGACCTTTACGTGTACCCGGTATTCAGCAACCTAAAATTGAATCTAGTGACGTCACAATGCGTACAGCGCCTCCGGCCAAAGCCTACATTAAAGGATATAATTTAAATGAGCTTGACCTTGACCATTACGATGACAGTCAACTTCCCTGCGATTACCAATTGAACAATGAATATTATCACGATTTTAGCCCTCTTAATGAAAATCAAGATGAGAATTATTCGGAAGAAATTAACCAGGAAAATTTAGCGGAAAATAATGAGGATTTTCAATTAGTGGCCTCGGAAAAAATAGACAAATAATACACCTAAATTGCAATACATGTCTTAAATTGCCGTACATATATATACCAGAAATAGATGCCAAATTTATGATAGATACGGGTAGTACAAAATCATTTATAAATCCGGGAAAAGCCAATTATTATTTTCATGATTATATTTATCACGACCCATTTGAAGTAAGAAGTACTCATGGTACAAGCCAACACGAACAAGTACTTTTGATTTCAGCATTTCCGACCTTGAATGTTAATGAAGTTCACAAATTTCATATCTATGAAGTCGACCCAAGTTTCGATGGTTTATTAGGTAACGATATTTTACATAGTGTGGAAGCAGTAATAGATTTAAAAAATGAGATCTTGAAAACCAAAACTACGGTAATACCAATTATGCGCGATAAGAATAAACATATATTAGAATTAGCACCCCGATCAGAACAAAGAGTTACAATCCCTGCAAATTATCATTCCGGTGATGCTTTAGTAGATTTTAGAGAATTTACTGAAGGCGTGCGTATGCCCAGCGCTTTAATTAAATGTAAAGATGGTTATTTTACTACCGTAATTCAAAATACCCTTGACAAACCTATTACATTAGCCATTACTAAACCATTTAAAGTAGAACCGTACGATAATTGTAGAAATGATTGCAATGTTAATAACTTAAAAGAAACCGAAAATATTGAAATAGAGAACTTATTAACGGATAACTTACAGAAGCTTCGCTTGAATCACATGTCAGCTGAAGAAAGTGAAGCCATTAGCAAATTATGTTTAGAATATAAAGATATATTCTATTGTGACGGCATTCCATTAAGTTTCACGAACCAAGTCAAACACAGTATTAGGACGAAAAATGAAGATCCAATTTACGTCAAGCCATACAGACAGCCCCCTAGTCAGTCGCAAGAAATAAAAAATCAAATCGAGAAGTTACTCAAAGAAAATGTAATTCAGGAATCTTATTCACCTTGGTCAGCCCCAGTTCATTTAGTTCCAAAAAAGACAGATGCATCTGGAGAAATGAAATATAGAATGGTAGTTGACTATAGACGGCTAAATGAAATTACAGTTGACGACAAATATCCACTTCCTAATATCACTGATCTATTTGATAAATTAGGTAAAAGTACATACTTCACTACATTAGATTTAGCAAGCGGTTATCATCAAATAGAAATTAACGATAATGACAGACAGAAAACAGCATTCAGCACAGAAAATGGACATTTTGAATTTTTAAGAATGCCGTTTGGTCTCAAAACCGCTCCAGCGACATTCCAGCGAGCAATGGACAATATCTTACGAGGCTTACATGGAATCCATTGTCTGGTTTATTTGGATGACATTATAATATTCTCAAATTCACTTGCCGAACACATCCAGAAATTAAGAGCAGTTTTTGATCGTTTGAAGACAAATAACCTCAAAATTCAACTTGATAAATCCGAATTTCTACGGAAAGAAGTTCTATACTTAGGTCATGTTATAACTAAAGACGGTCTTAAGCCTAATAATGACAAAATTAAAGCAGTCCTTAACTACCCACTACCAAAAACCGTGACAGAAATTAAAAGTTTTCTAGGCTTGATAGGTTATTATAGGAGATTTATTAGGGATTTCGCTAAGGTAACACAACCATTAACTAATTGCTTAAAGAAACGGAATAAAATTATTATAAATCAAGCGTACATAAATGCGTTCCAAAAGTGTAAAGAGCTTCTTACTAATGCTCCTTTACTCCAATATCCCGATCCAGATAAGCCTTATATCTTGACTACAGACGCTTCGTCACACGCCTTAGGCGCAGTACTATCGCAAGGCACCATAGGTACCGATAAACCAGTGGCTTACGCCAGCAGAACCTTAAGTGATACAGAGACTAGATACAGTACAATAGAACGGGAACTATTAGCGATCATTTGGGCTGTAAAACACTTCCGGCCATACCTTTATGGTAATAAATTCATCATTTATACAGATCATAGACCCTTAGCCTGGCTCTACTCCCTTAAAGAGCCGAATAGCAAGCTCACCCGTTGGCGACTTCGTCTTCAAGAATATGATTTTGAAATTAAATATAAAAATGGCAAGCAAAACACAAATGCTGATGCCCTATCACGTATTAAATTAAATGCATTAGGTTCTGATGAAGACGAGTTATCTATGAAAGTTAATATAGATGAAAAAGAACAGAGATCAGAAAAAATCCAAGCTACTCATAACATGGAAAATTTAATTGACAACGATAGTGTCGACTCTAGAACCATTTCTATCTCGGATTTGTCTGCTACTGTAACAGCTAGTTCCGAATATGATACAAATGAACCCATTCCATTTAATCCTGCGGAAGATAAAACATTCACGGTGCATTCAGCTGAAGACATGGAATCAATTGGTATTCCAATATTACAAGAAGCAATAGACACTAAACCCAACCAGATATTAGTCTTTACCTGGCATAAAAATGATATACAAGTTAAAGATCTTTCCCGTGACAAACAAAAAATTCTTGAAGTATTTTTACCAATAAATAATGATGAATTAATTAAACAGTTTTTAAAAGAATATGTTAAATGTAAAATTAAATACTTCATATATTTTGAAAGCATAGAGCATAGGAAACAATTTAACAAAATTATAATACAGGTATTTAAAAAGGGGATGGTAGAATTCATGGAATGTACAGAGCGTGTAGTTTTTGTTGAAGATGAAAATGAACAAAAAGAAATCATCTTACAACATCATGAAGGAAAAACTTGTCATAGAGGTATAAAAGAGACCATGTCTAGGATAAGAAGAAATTACTTTTGGAATAACATGCAAGAGACGATTTCAGCCGTAATAAATAATTGTGAAGCATGCCGCAAAACAAAGTATGACAGAAAACCCATAAAGCCTTTTCTACAGTTAACTCAAACACAAAATGCACCATTTCAGGAGATATTCATAGACATTTTTGCTATAGAATCTGTTTATTATCTTACATTAGTTGACGCGTTCAGTAAATTAGGACAAGCAATAGAAATATCGAACAGATCGACACCCGAAGTAATACGCGCACTTATTAAATATTTTTCTATTTACGGAACCCCCAAGAAAATTAGTTGCGATCCTGGCAGTGAATTTAATAACGAATTATTGAAGGAACTAATGATAATGTACAACATACAATTACATATCAGTACACCTAATAACCCAAATTCAACAGGCATAGTAGAGCGTTTCCATTCAACTATCATAGAAATATACCGTTTAGCTAAATACGATCGAAAATGCACAGATGCAGCCTCCGTTATGACCTACTCAATAATGGCTTATAATCATACCATACACACAACGACAGGTTTGACACCATTCGAAGTTGTTTTCGGTCATACTGATTCAAATTCTATATTAAGTGCAACATTCGAGAAAAACTATACACAACAATTACTAAAAGATCATGCGAAGCGTACTAAACGTCTCTATAGTTACATATCAGATCAGATGACATCAGCAAAGCTAATGATTAGAGATAGCAAGGGTGGTGAGACAAGTAAAAAGTTTGAAATAGGTGACGTAATTTATGCTAAAGAGGTTAATAAAAGATTAAGTAAAGACAAGCCACGTTATAGAAAAGCAACTGTTAGCGGTAATGTAGAACATAATATAATCCCTGTTACAATTGGACCTAGAAACACAAAAGTCCCAATTAAAAATATTAAACGTCCTCCGCAGGTGGACCCTCACGCTATTGGCAGTAGCGCAAATCACATGGGCCCTTCAACTTCAAAAGGTTGAGAAAAACCCCGGTGTCCTTCCCGTGAGAAAAGGACAGGCATTTAAACAAGTAGATAAGTGGTTAATTATAAAACTTTTAGATTTAAATAATTTAGGTAATAATCTAGAATTAAGTCTAATTAAGTATGATGAATTCAGTAGATCAGTAGATGTTAACAAACCTTACAGCCATGAGTTTTTAGGCATTCGGACTCAAACAGATTACCTAAGGGATAGGACTATAGAAAAATACCAGCAACTGGTACCATCTACAAGATTCAAGCGAGGACTAATTGATCCACTTGGGTCTATAATTAAAATCGTGACAGGTAATTTAGATCACAGTGACGCGATCCGATATGATTCCCTTATTTCTCACTTAAAAAACAATCAATTAATAATAGATAGAAAAATTACTTTGGTCTCCAAAATGTTAGATGGTTTTGTTAACAGTACAGAAATCTTACACAACAATACATTAATTTTGGATGAACATTTAAAACGGATTGAGAGATTAGTTAAGAACTTAATTACTAAAGAAGAAAATTCTATTTACGCTACTTATATTTTAGGAATGTTTAATATGTTTTTAGCTAGTTTTAGAACCATTAACATGATTTTAAGTGAGATTGAAACAGCCTTAGCCTTTAGTAAGGTGTCTGTACTGCATCGAGCGATTATTAATTCTACTGAATTATTGCACATGTTACAATCTATAGCCAAGACAGAAAACCTGTTATATACTGTTAATGAAAATAATTTAGTTAAGTTTGAAGATTGTATTATTGTTAAAGCTTATTAAGCAAAACCAGATCACGTTCATATTAGAGATTCCACTTATAGAAAACAGCACTTATAGTTATCTTAAACTTTACTCCTTACCTGTGATTAACACAGATTTAAAAGAAACTGTAATAGTCGTTCCTAAATATCCCTACCTTTTGGTGAAAGACTCAGATTACATACCAGTCGTGAAAGCCTGTGCACAGATTGCAATAGATGAAAAATTCTTATGTACCGATGATGATGTGTTGACCCATAAAGAACCATTTTGTGAAGAACAGCTGATGAAGTTCCATTCTAATACTACTGCATGCGAGCAACACGCAGTTGACATTGAAGATTTGAAAGTTCAACGAATTGGCCGCGAAAGTTGGATTTTATATTCAAAATATAACATTATAACAAGCAGAAAATGCTATGATGGCGTCGTGAGCCACGAGTCTCTACAAGGAACATACATAGTTACTCTGGACGATGCTTGTACGTTTAACGTCGGGCACATACATCTACGAAAACACCAATTTTCTCCTACACATCTGAATTACCCAACAATTCCAATCGTTATGCTACCAGAATTGAAGGCTGAAAAACGCATCAATAGTGTCAGTGCAGTGAATATGAAAGGTATAAATCTAGATGAGCTGAAAGAATTAGCTCAAGTGGTAAAAATGAGCAAAGTGAAACAAAGTGAAAATTATAGTGCGGTTAACACGAAAACCATTAGCTTAGGTACTGTAATTCTATATGTAATTCTAACTTTAGGATTTATAACCATTCTTGTTTTTAGATATAGAATCAAATTGTTAAACTGTCAGCGAAATGATCAGAACCTCAACAATTCTGATAATTTCGTTCTTGAGGAGGGAGGAGTTATGCATCCTGAACCACAACGCGTGATCACCGTGAGAGCGTAATGTGCACCGTTGCAGTTTAGGGTGGTCCATCTGGAAACTTCCATGCATTTTGTCAACTTAGCAGATAAGTAGCTTTAAGACACACATGTAGCGACTAGAGTAAGTATTGAGAATTACATTGGAGCATGCGCTTCTGCTCACACGTAACTCTACTCTTTTATTTAATATCAAAAACGCTTCCAAAAACTTGACTAGGTAAACATTGCGTCCCGCTCGAGTGATTTATTATGTTTTTGTTTAGTTAAGTGCTTGAAAACGTTGTGAAGTGAATGTTTATTACCTTATTATTGTATAATGCTACTTTGTAGCAAGATACTTAGGTAGAACAATGAACCAAAATTATTTTGTGAGCCAACAAAATTTTCGTCGAACGATATTTTGGTCAACATGGCGTGAACAATTGAAAATGTGAATTTGACTGTTTGTTCACGCCACCTAGCGCCTAAGCGGCGCGACCTGATGCGCTGATGCGCTCCACCGGCGCCATCTACCAATGAAGAGAGAAACCAGCACTACGAGCTCGCGCACCCATCTGCCACCGCGCTGAGCTGGCGCCCCTCCGTTCTCCAGTACATTCACCACGCCTATATAAGGCTAGTTTTGTATCGAGTCATCCCTTTTACCTTCTCGTCCACCCACGAAGACAGACCTACCCAGTCCTACCGCATAGCGGTTTCCACTACATCATTGTAAATGCATTAATAGTCTTCAATATAAAATTGGGAACCACGCAAGTCGCTTCATTTTCAACATATCCCACGGGAACGGCACCCAAACCCCAAACATTTGGTCCTACGAGCCGGATTTACAAGAAAACATTTGATCCTGCGAGCCGGAAGAAGACTCCATGTTGCCAGGCGTTTAACGTTGTCGACCACGTTGCGACGACACCACAACTTGGACCTTCAACCAAGGAGCCGGGCGCTGTAGACGTTACGACGACGCTGACCGAGCGCAGCGCCGACACCAGCGGACCGGCAGCCATTCCACAAGAGGGAAGAGCGTACACGTAAGAAACGGCGGTCAGGTCTCTGTTCCCGTCCCGTCCCATCCGTTCTAGAATTTGTTTCGATTTGTGTTAAAGCTGTGTTTTATACGTTACAGACGCGAGTGCCAGCCACGTGGTTCCGGTGATCCTTGCATGGGGTGAGTTAACCTTACACCACACCACACAACACTCATTTAGGACGCCAAAATGTCGGTTAAGGCAGTAGATGACGTACTTTCCGAACTAAAGAAACGTAGGGGTAATATCAAGGGTCGGTTAACCCAATTTAAAAATCATGTAGATACATACGCGGGAGCTAATTTAACCCCCTTACAAGTAGCAGAATTAACCTTACGCGTTCAAGCCGCGAGTGAAATGTACGACAAATTCGATAACGTAGAAAGCGAAATAGAATTACTCCTGCCCGAATCGGAAGTAGCCGCGAATTCGCAATATATCGAAACATTAGAAACAATATATTTCACAGCCATAGCAAGTGCGAATTGCTTAATAAAAAACGCGGAAACTAGCGGAGTTCCATGTGCATCAGCTGTACGGACAGATTTTCAACCACGTGTCAACATAAAGTTACCGGACATCAAATTACCTGCCTTTGACGGATCATACGATCACTGGTTGGAATTTAAGCATTCATACATTACGATGATCCATAGTCGTTCCGATTTAGATGAAATACAAAAATTTCATTATTTACGGTCAGCCCTGGGTTCCAGCGCTTTACAAGTAATAGGTGCATTGGAATTTAGTCCAGCTAATTATATTCACGCTTGGGAATTACTGGAAAACCGTTATCACAACGAGAGGTTACTCATTAATAATCATGTTAAAGCATTGCATAATATCCCAACATTAAAACATGAATCACCAACGCAGATACGAAAACTAATAGATACAATATTACGTAATCTGCGCGCTCTAAGCTCATTAAACGAACCTACAGTCAATTGGGATACATTAATAATTTATTTAGTGGTAAACAAGCTGGACCCATCCACGGAACGCGAATGGGAAAGCCACATAGGAGCCGCGTGCTTAGGGTCACGCGAGAAGGTCAAACTAAGCGATTTAATCAATTTTCTTCGAAACCGTGCGGATACTTTAGAAATGATTAGCACTAACCACGTCAAAGCAAAAGAGCTACCTCACAATGATAAAAATCAAACCATAAGCGAGAAGCGTAGTTCACAACGTGTACATAGCTATTCATCTATTAAGGCAACACGCTATCATAATAACCGCAGTGACACTAGTTATAAAAGGGATTTACCCAAGTGTGTTCTGTGCGACCGAGAACACTCGTTATACACATGTATAACCTTTCTTAATATGTCCGTGAGAGATAGAATAAAGGTAGTAAACGAAAACAAGGCGTGCGCGAATTGTTTACGAACGGGTCACGCAATAAGCGAGTGCAAATTCGGGCCGTGTAAGCAATGCCAACATAAACATAATAGCTTGCTACACTTGGACGACAGGAGCAGCAGTGCGTGTGCGCGTTCCCAATCGCGTGATGAGGCAGCTCACGCACACAACCAAACAACTACATTGCATTCGAATGATTCTAGTCATACTGTCGTGTGCGACGCGGGCACAACCGAATTTAAACTAATAAATACAGTTTTACTCTCTACGGCGCTAATTGAGATAGCGGATGATAAAAACGTGTACCATACGGTTCGAGCGTTGTTGGACAACGGAAGTCAAAATTGTTTTATTACGGAAAAATTAGCTAAACAAATAAATGCATTATACTTACAGTCCACTATTCAAATATCAGGTGTGGGACAGTCGGTCTCGCAATCGCATCATTCATGCGATGTCACGATACGTTCAAAAACTAGTGATTTTCATACAAAACTTCGTTGCATAATTTTACCGTGCATAACTTCCAGTTTGCCAACAATAAACATCGATGTCGGTCACATACGTGTACCTGAGTTTTTACAATTGGCAGATCCGACGTTCAACGTTAGCTCGGATATTGACCTGCTAATTGGCGCAGATAGATTTTGGGATCTTTTGGAAGCAGATAAAATACGTTTAGCTAGTGGTCCATTCCTACAAAATTCAAAATTAGGATGGCTATTATCTGGTCCAGTATTCGTAAGGAACCAGAAACAAACTCACGTTCATTGCCACCTCAGTCATGAAGTTGACAAACAACTAAGACTGTTTTGGGAACTCGAAAATATTACTTCATCATCATGCGTACCCCTAACAGATGATGAACGTATTCGGCGAGGAATTATTTAATAATACGATTAAACGCGTTGAAAATGGTAGATTTTCGGTTCGTATACCGTTGAGAGAACCACTACGTTAGGTGATTCTTATACGTCAGCGACGAAACGATTTCTGACCAAAACGTAAACTCGAATGTTTACTAAAATATTTATACGTTTTACGCTAACTCTAAGCGAATACATATCGACCTAGGTCACATGTCCCAAGTTAGTGACCCAATATTCTCTCATCATCATGCGTTCCCATAAAGGTGATGAAAGGATTATACGTTTCTACACTAACTCTAAGCGTTATACATGGTGACACAGGTCACATGTTCAAGTTAGCAATTAGTCATACGTTGTTTTCGATGCTAGTGCAATCACTAAGCTCGACATAAATCATTTAATTAATCGTTAATAATAATTACATACGTTGCATTTTAATACATTTTATACGAATAATTATATAATAAATAAATAATAAATTAATTTAATTCGCAAACATTTAATATTATACGAAACAATATTACGTCTAACTACATAATCGTCTACATTATTTCGATCAAGTCAGATGCGATAATTCCGACACATATAGATTTCCAGAGGTAAAACACAAGCAAGCCTGCTTATCCTCTTTTCAATACGAGGATATAATTAAGTTCGAGAAATATGCGTCATTCACTAAAATCATACGAATAGGTGCTTACGTTAACTTACGTACTTAGATTCATTCATAATTTACGCATCAAGTCAGCTGATCCAAGCGGCCGGCAAACCGGTTTGTTATCAGTAGCTCCTCACAAAGAATGCTAATTAGACTCGTACAAAGGCATTCCTTTCCGGATATTTAAATAACTTAGTACGTAATATTCCTATTCAACGAAACTGTAAACAATATAACAAAGTTTCTAGTCTTAATGTTTTTATAGATGAACATAGAATAATTCGGGTTGGCGGGAGACTAGATAGTGCGTCTAGTTTTACCTACGACAAGAAACATCCAGTTTTATTGTGTAGTCGGCATCCATTTACTATTAGTTTATTTAGATTCGAACATGTACGTTTATTACATGCCGGACCTCAACTTTTACTAGCTACCGTGCGTGAGTGTTGGTGGCCATTAAACGCTAGAAATCTAGCTCGAAAGATAGTACGCGAATGTGTGACGTGCACACGTATACGGGGTAAGACGTTATCACCCATTATGGGTAACTTACCTCCTGAGCGTCTGGACCCGGGCTACCCGTTTATGCGAACCGGTGTAGATTATGCGGGGCCAGTCTTCATATTATCTAGAAAAGGCAGAGGTTCTAGATTGACTAAAGCCTACATCTGTCTCTTTATTTGTTTTACGACCCGAGCAATGCACTTGGAACTCGTAACTAGTCTTTCTACCGCTGACTATATCTTAGCATTGAAACGTTTTATTAGTAGGCGAGGTAAGCCTTGCACTATGCTTTCCGATAACAAAATCGAATTTCGTTTTCATTCTTCCTTAATCTCCACATTTTGGCGGCCTATGGGATAGTGGGGTACAGTCATGCAAGTGTCACCTGAGGCTATAGTGGGCCAAGCGTTTTACGTGCGTGGAATTTTCCACAGCTTTGACACAGATCGAAGCTGTTCTTAAATTCCCGTCCGATTTCACCCATTTCCTCAGAACCTTCTTACCTTACTCCTCTCACTCCCTTCCATTTCCTCATTGGCCGACCGTTGACGTCGCCACCTCTGAGAGATGTTACAGACCAGCCACCTTCGAGATTGACACGCTACGAACGCGTTGAGCAGCTACGGCAGCACTTCTGGCGGCGCTGCACGCTGGTCCACTGAGTACGTGTCGGAGATGCAACTACGAACCAAGTGGAAGACCAGGCAGGAAGACATCAAGCTGGGGAGTCTCGTCCTCATCAAGGACGACCAGTTGCCACCGTTAAAGTGGCGACTAGGTCGCATTCTCCATATATTTCCAGGGAGAGATGGCGTGACTCGAGTGGCTGACATCCGAACAGCTGCCGGGACGATCAGGCGGGCCTTCTCGAAGATCTGCCCGCTGCCACCACAGCCTGTGGGTGGCGACGCCTGACTCCATGCTGGACACCATCTTGGAAGCAATCCTCCCAAGGCCGGGGGGATGTTCACGCCACCTAGCGCCTAAGCGGCGCGACCTGATGCGCTGATGCGCTCCACCGGCGCCATCTACCAATGAAGAGAGAAACCAGCACTACGAGCTCGCGCACCCATCTGCCACCGCGCTGAGCTGGCGCCCCTCCGTTCTCCAGTACATTCACCACGCCTATATAAGGCTAGTTTTGTATCGAGTCATCCCTTTTACCTTCTCGTCCACCCACGAAGACAGACCTACCCAGTCCTACCGCATAGCGGTTTCCACTACATCATTGTAAATGCATTAATAGTCTTCAATATAAAATTGGGAACCACGCAAGTCGCTTCATTTTCAACATATCCCACGGGAACGGCACCCAAACCCCAAACACTGTTATAAAATGAAATATGGTCTTGGAAACAGCAAAAACAAGGTAAGTAATAACCATAATTCATTATTTACTATAAGAATAAGCATACATATTCATATTTATATAGATTTCAAGTGTTTTCAAATCAAGGTCAATGACAATAAAATGACAGTTCGCCGTATACGAGTTTTTTGTTACAATCTAGTTGAAATCTGATTAGAATGTATCAGTAAGACTCTTATATGAATTATGTATTAGGTTACTTGTGTATTTGTTACATTGGTTCTAAAGTTTCGTGTAAATTGAATCAGTATTTTTACCAAAAATAAATAAAATACGGAGCGCGGCAAATTCTCATATGTCATCTATCTCATATCCTTTGTTTATAATACTGAAGTGGTTTACAAGTGTTGTTTATGTAATAGAACACAAGTATGTTTTAAAACGATTCTGAGAATGTTTACGGCTTAAGATAAGACCGACTATAAGGCGAGCGATAAGAGTTTCAAGAGCCGAGGTCGGGTGACTCATGCGATGACGTAATGCGGCTGTGACGGCGGAGCGGGAGGGGAGTTAATCGTTTTTTTGCGCGGCGTCTGAGAGGTTAACTCAAAGTTTCAATCAATAATTACACGAAAACAGCGTGCATCAAAAAAACGAAGACAATGGAAGCAAGTTTCTTCCCAATCAAAAAGGCACAGACAACCCACGTCATCTCACTGACAACTGAAACGTCATCTGTCAAACGTCAAAAAGGTGCGTTCAGAAACTTGGTGGATGAAACATCTACCCCCCCCGGACGGGCCGTCCCGTCCGCTAATCAATTGGCAGTCTTGACAAGGTTGCGACCGCTCTCTTCATAACCGATCCATCCACTAAAACCTCAGCAAAACGAGGTACCCCGTCGGTGCCAGCCACCAAATTGAGAATGCGCCCCCGGCGCCAATACAGAGGCTTAAGGTTGGCATCCTTAATAAGGACGAGGTCTCCTATCTTGGGCGGATGAGTTTTATCAGTCCACTTGACGCGCTACTGGAGGATGTGCAGATACTCTAAGCTCCAACGCTTCCAAAAGCTCTGAGTGAGCTGTTGCACCAACTGAAACCGCGATAGCCGATTTTGGCTCACATCAACAAAAGGGTACTCAGGCAGAGCGACAAGTGGCTGTCCAATCAAGAAATGGCCCGGGGGTTAGAGCCTCCAAATCGTTAGGGTCCGAAGAGAGCGGGCACAATGGACGCGAATTTAGTACCGCTTCAATGCGACAAAATACCGTAGCTAATTCCTCAAAGGTGAGAACGGTGTCTCCCAACAATCTCCGCCAGAGTCCCTTTGCTGCTTTCACCGCGGCCTTAAAAATACCCCCCCCAATGGGGGCAGGCTGGCGGGTCAAACAACCAAGTGACCCCTCGACGGGCCAATTTGTTACCAATGTCAACCTGGCTCTCATTAAGAAAGTCATACACTTCTTTCAAATAGTTACTTGTACCCTTGTAGTTGGTACCGCAATCAGACCTGATCAGAGAAGGTAACCCACGGCGAGACGTAATTTTATCCAAAGTTGCCACAAAGGCCTCCGTCGAGAGGGAGGATACCAGCTCCAAGTGCACTGCCTTAGTTGACAGGCAGACAAATACGCACAAATAAGCCTTGACAATTTTACTATTGCGAAGGGTAGACGTCTTTATCGAAAAGGGACCAGCAAAGTCCGTTCCTACGCCTGCAAAGGGCCTCGCCTCATTGACACGATCAGCAGGCAAGTCTCCCATCTGGGGCTGCATCGTTGGGGCCTTAGTCCGATAGCACGGTATGCAACGGAAGACGATGCTACGAATGGTACGACGAGCCGACAAAATCCAAAACTCTCGCTGCAGAATGGCCAACAGCGCATTGCAACCGGCGTGCGAGTTCTTAATGTGACGATCAGTCACCAACAATTTAATCAAATGGCCCGCCTTGGGCAACAAAATGGGGTGACGGACCCCATAAGGAAGGCTAGAGTGCCTCAACCGTCCTCCAACACGCAAAAGACCCGTTTCATCCAAAAAGGGGTTCAACTTACTAACGGCTCCCGACAACTTAACTCTACCGGACTTCAAGGTCTCGATCTCCTTCTCAAAGTGTACGGCCTGCACAGAGCGAACCCACAGGAGGAGTGACTCCTGTCGCTCTTGAGGAGAGAGAACCGGTGACAGGCGCTTGTCCCCTGGATTCCTAGCATTGTGACCAAAACGCCTGATCTACGAGGTAACGTTCAACAATTTGTCGAGGGAGCTGTATCGATTCAACAAAATATCAGGATCAAACGGAGGGTCCTTCGTCCCAACAGCGAGCACCTTAAGCCCGGGCAAAGGATCCGACATCAAAACTGGCGTTCGAGGCCAATCATCCTCGGGGCGAGTCAGCCAATCCGGTCCCCACCAAAGGGGGTGCACAATCAGGCGGGGGGGCCATGCACCCACGTGAGGCTACGTCGCCGGGGTTCAAGTCTCCAGGCACGTGCCTCCAAATCAAAGACGTTTCGGAATTTTGTATCTGTGACACTCGGTTCGCAACAAAGACCTCCAAGGAGTGGACGGACGTCTTCAACCAACACAAAACAATTTGACTGTCCGTCCAGGCGTAAGAACTCCGAATGTTCACAGATCCACCTAAAGTTTGAGCAACGTGATTCAAGAGACGCACAAGAAGCGCCGCCCCTGACAACTCTAGCTTAGGGATGGTCAATGCCGTCCGGAGGCCCCCCTCCGGACACCTTGCTCTTGGCCATGATCAGTGACAACTTCACCTGGCCTGTCGCGCTGACGGTGCGCAGATAAACAACAGCTGCATAACCGTGCGAAGATGCGTCACAAAACCCATGAAGGGTAGCAGTATAGTTCCCAGGGGGGAGGATAGCGCGTGGTAACGCGACCTCGTTGACCGCAGGAAGTGCGGATACAAATTGGAGCCAATCTTCCAAAAGGGTTTCCTGAAGTGGCTCATCCCAACCAAGTTCCGCGGTCCAAAGGCGCTGGAGAAAACATTTCGCCCAAAACAATACCGGGCATATCCAACCATTCGGGTCAAAGGTTGTCGCGACAGTAGACAATACCAGTCGTTTAGTCCAAGTGTGTGGTGACTCCAAATCGACATCATACGTAAAGGTGTCTTGGACTGGTCGGTACTGAACGCCGAGAACGGCCAACATAGCAGGGTTGTCAGCATTTTTAAACAAATGAGGATCCTGCTTATGATCCTCTTCCACATCTTCCAACAGTGCTGGCGAGTTGGACACCCACTTACGCAACTCATAGCCAGCGGAATCCAAAATTTGAACCAACTCGTCACGCAACAGGATAGCTTCCTCAACCGTGGAAGCCCCAGTGCAGACGTCATCAACATACAAGTCCGTTTTCAAGATAACGGACGCCCGAGGGAACTTCAAGCGTTCTCGGTCCGCGAGCTCCCAAAGCGAACGAATAGCAACAAAAGGGCTCGATCGAAGGCCGTACGTATTCGTGTTGAGCTCATAAACAACCATGGGGTCCCGGGGATTCTCTCGCCACAGGATCAACTGAAAACGTCTGTCATCCCGGTGAATAACCGTTTGCCGGAACATCATTTTGATGTCAGCCACAAAGACTACTTGACTCTCTCTCTCACTTCCCTCCGCGCACTCGATCGGTTTGGATGCGATCTATTTCGCTGTCGATTTTAATTACGATTTTCGTGTTCCGTGATCGATTCCCGGCTCGTGAGTTGTTCCTAGTTGTGTACTATTGTGCTAAGTGCTGGTATCGTAAGTTTTTTAGTGTTTTTACGTCGGTTTTACTGGTATTTTAGTTAATTTCGTTTACTTTCGGTGAGTACATTTACTTTTTTTTGGTGTGTGGGTACCTCGAAATAATTTTATCGTCCGTTAATTCTGTTACCTTTCTTACGTTCTAATAGTTTGTTTGAATTTCATAATTTATAATATGTTATCCATTAATGATGACCCGCCTGACCGTAGCAGAGATGCATTCCATACACCCGGGTCGCCGACGACCTCCGCTAGTTCAACAAAACGTTTGTTTCGCGAAATGTCACCTTCGTACATATCGCCCGAGGAAAGGTCAAAACGGCTTCACACATCCGACTCAATTGAGAAACCTTCGCCAATATTAAACGTCAGTACTGCGAGCAATGACAATTACTGCGATTTAGTCTCACAGGCGTCTGCATTTCTTTCTAAAATTAACGACCTTGTTAATGATCAAGGGTCCCGCATTAATGTCGCAAATAAATCCGCTATCATGGACATGACTCAGCGCGTAACGGCCATCGTTTCTTTGTTAGCCATAAAATCATCCTCCAATGAAACTAAATTAGCCAATACGAAACGCGAATTGGATATAATGAAATTAAATCGTAATACTAATAATGTCAATACTAGTGATTGTAACAAATCTTCGTATGCGGATTCTTTGAAACTTCGTCTACCTAAAGTTGCGCCAGCCGTGGAGTCCCGCGTTCCCCTTCCGTGCGTCGTCGCGTACCCTACAGCTGACCGGTTAGCCGATTACTCGTCATCGTCCGCGACTAAACAAGCGCTTATGAAAGCGATTAAGCCTAGTGACGACGGATTTCAAATTGTAGGCGTTAAGAAAACCGCGAAATCTGGCGTTGTATTACGTGTCGCTAATGACAACCAAATAAAAAAATTGCAATCGGTCGATGCTATTAGGTCCGCCGGCTTAAGACTTGAAAAACCGAAAGGCCGAAGGCCTCGTATATTAGTTAAGGACGTCCCATCCTCAATGGAAGACAATGCTTTTCTGCACGCGTTATACCATCAAAACATTAAAGACGAGCTGCCAATAAATGAGGATGATTTTATTAAGTCAACTAAAATTATTCGTAGGCGTTCCTTAGATAACGGTCGCAAGTGGATAGGCGTTGAAATCGAGTCCATAGTTCGAAAACATTTAGTGTCCACCAAAGATAAATTATTTATTGATTGGGCGACTTGCCGTTTCATCGATGATGTCGAAGTAGTTCGTTGTTTACATTGCCAGCAGTTCGGTCACGTTAAGAAACACTGCGTTAATAAATCACCTACCTGTGCTAACTGCTCGGAAGCACATGAAACAAATAACTGCCCGCACAAGGATAATTTAAATTACATACCGACTTGCGTGGCGTGTAAACGTTTTAAAAAACCGTTTGACCATCGTTGCGGGTCCCCAGAGTGTACCACTTACAAACTTAAGCTCGAACAGTTAATCCTCAATACCAACTACTAAAATAATGGATAGTTTAACTATAGGACAATTAAATCTCCACAACGATAGGGTGGCGACCTCTGAATTAGACAAATTAATTATCGATTATAACTTAGACATAGTACTTGTTCAAGAACAATACCAGAACGCTCACTTACGTCACAAAGTAGTTCAGCTGGACAGCAAAGCACGAGCCGGAATTTACGTGGCGCGTTCTTCTAACTTTACAGTAACGTCTTTGCGTAACCTCATGACGCCCCACTGTGCCGTTGCGGAAGTCTCATCAGCTTCTTTTAAAGTTTACGTTGTGAGCTGTTACTTTCAATACTCAGACCCTGTTGCACCTCATATACATAACCTCCGTCACGTCTTACAGTCACTCGCGGGCAGTAAAGTTATCGTTGGCGCTGATGTTAACGCGTCATCGTCTCTGTGGTATGGCAAGGTTAGGTCAACGGATTTCGACCGACGTTGTGCTGTTGTAGATTTTATAGCAGAAATGAACCTATCAATTCATAATACCCCTGATGCACCACCTACTTTTTGCAGCCCAATGGGCGAATCTTGTATTGACGTCACACTTTCTACTGCAGACGTACGATTGGATAGGTGGCGTGTCCTACCAGATGCGTCTTGTAGTGATCATCGCCTGATCGTGTACGAATTTGTTCCGAGGTCTACTCAAGGTCCATCTCATATCACTGGTAATTTTAGATATAAAAGTAAAGGCGCGAATTGGGAATTCTTTGGCTTGCTTTTTGCGTGTCACGCCAAGACTTCACTCGTGATGGGCTGTCAGCTGAAGAAAGTGCTGAAATTATGTCAGACACCTTCACTTACTGTGCTGACATCGCCATTGGTCGCGCATCTATGACCAACATCCATAGATGTGATTGGTGGTGTGACTACTTAATTGAGCAGCGTAAAAGCTATCGCCGAGCGCGCAGACATTTAAACAAGCTTAGAAAACAAAAGGTCACCGGAGACCCACTTAACTTTGCTTTAAATGCATTTAGAGTTGCCAAGTCCCGCTACCGAGCATCAGTGGAAAAGTCTAAGGGTAATTTACTGCGAAAAATAATAGAAAAACTAGATAAAGAAGGTCCGTGGTCTCCTTTGTATCACGAGTTCAAAGCTAATCGATCAGTCGACCTGGCGTTTGTCCAGAACATTAAAGTAAATAATAGACACACGACCGGTATTGAGGAAACAACCGAAGTTCTATTAAATAGTCTGATACCTGATGATTCGCCAGTAAATGACAATGACTACCATCAGCAGATCAGAGCGTGGGCATCTGTGCCACCTGAATCACCAACGTCAGACCTTCCATCCATTGACGAATTCATTAATCTTGTCAGGAAACTGCCTCTTAACAAATCATCAGGTGAAGATAAAATATCTAATCGGATGATAATAGAAGCTTGTAAAACAGCGGGTGACGCCATTTTATCTGTTTTCAACCGATGTATTGCGGACGGCGTTTTTCCTCGTGTATGGCGACGTGGCTTTATACGAATAATTCCAAAAAGTGGTGATAAGCCACCAGACGACCCTAAGTCGTACAGGCCCTTAACCCTACTGCCATCTTTGGGAAAACTCCTGGAGCGCCTTATCGTTCCACGTTTGCTGCCAGACGGGCCAAAGTTTCATAACAACCAATTCGGTTTCACCGTGGGAAAATCTACCGTAGACGCGGCACTTTCTGTTAGAAAAATTGTTAATAACTCGGAACACAAGTACGTGGTTGGAATCTTTTTAGATATTTCCGGGGCTTTTGATAACGCATGGTGGCCGATGCTACTACTTAAAATGAAGAATCGCGGCTGCTATAAAAACATATATAATCTTGTTTATTCATATTTTTTAAATGGTTCCGCGAAACTCAAACTCGGACATCATTCTATGTCAAAGTCCCTTACCATGGGATGTCCTCAGGGCTCGGTAGTCGCTCCGTATCTGTGGAATTTAGGTTTCGATGGTTTTCTCGCGATTCCTCTCCCACCCGGCTGTTCATTAACCGGTTACGCGGACGACGGCCTGCTGCTCATTCAGTCGAGTACTCGGGCTGGACTCGAGAATTTAGCTGACATTTGCCTACGATTAATATCTCAGTGGGGCGATCGAAACCGTCTGACCTTTGCACCGCAAAAAACTTATCAACTAATTTTAAAAGGTAATCTTAAATCGTGGCCTAGTATTAAATTTAATAACGTTCCCGTGAAAAGAAAGCAGTTCGTGTGCTACCTTGGTTTGGTCTTAGAGAAGAATTTTTCATTCATAGATCATATAAAAACTGTCAGTGAAAAAGCTAAAAAGAACTTTTATGCCTTAACTAGAATATCCAAATCTACGTGGAGTCTGTCATTTCTAACTTTAAAGACCATTTATGGGGCTACCTATTTGGGGTGTATGTGCTACGGGGCACCTGTTTGGGCCGATAGGGCCACCATAGGAGCGGTACGACGTAAATTGCTTCAAAGCCAGCGTTTGGCTTTGATATTCTTATGCAAAGCGTATAGGACGGTTAGTACTGAAGCCTTACTGGTACTTGCAGGTGTACTTCCAGTCGATCTTGAAGTGCAGCGACGGGCTGCAATGTACTATAACGCGCGTGAGACCACGGACGCAGACTTTTTAACCCTACGTGACCGTGATAAGATTTCTAGATTATTCAAACCACAGACCGACGTCTGGGAGGAACTTTTGTCTGAATGGCAATGTAGGTGGGATAATTCCATCAAGGGCCGACACCTCCACCAGTTCTTTCCATCCGTTCGTGAACGGCTGGCCAGGACATGGCTGGAGGTTGATCACTGTGTTGCTCAATTTCTCACCGGTCATGGTAACTTTAAGAGTAAATTATTTTCCTTTAAGCTTGTTGACTCGCCTCTTTGTCAATGTTCCACATCTGACTGCGAATATGAACAATCAGCACATCATATTTTATGGGAGTGCAGTCTTTGGCAGAATGAACGCAATATTATGTTGGATAGTGTACAGGTTACATCCGGAGTTATTTACTACACAGACCTTGTAGAAACTAGAACAAATTTCCGTGCGTTCAAGCGTTTTTGCCATACCTATTATTGGAATCAAATATAACTGCTCACAACTTAGGACCCATTAATGTTAATATTTTATCCGTGGTGCTAGGCAACTGGGCCTATCCCAGTTGTGAACATCCCTTTGTGCCTATTGGCCTTGTTTCTTTGTGTCTCCTGCTGATATGGAGGGAAGTGGAAATTACAGATTTTCCTACTCCTCCGCTATACTTTTCTGAATAATATCGTTGCGGGATCCAAGACAGTTAAATTCATTCTCTGGGACTTCGTCGAGCTTCATTGTCTCGGCGCTTTTCTGGTGGTCGCCACTGTTGATTCTGGCTTTCAGGAGTTACAGTGGTTGGGAACAGTGTGGCGGGCTAGTCCCTTAAAAAAAAAAAAAAAAAAAAGACTACTTGATGACGACGAAAAGACGTGATGACATCACAAAGGTCCCTCAACAATTTGGGGCCGGAGTGCAAGCAATCATTCAAAGAGACACCAGAGGAAGTCCGCGCAGACCCATCAAACACTGTGCGCAGCTTACCGGTGGATGCCTTGAGGACCGCGTGATGCAGCAGAAAGTAATGCTCAACTGAGCGCCAATCCAAATTTGACACCGACATGTGTCCCAAGTCTGCGTACTCACGCATGAAATCTAAATATTTCTGCCGCAGCACCGGATCCCTGGCCATACGGCGCTCCATCGCCAACAATCTCTTCTCGGCCATAGGTCTGGACTCGCCGAGAGGTGGTCGAACTGCAACAAAGGGCAACCGTGTTACGAGCCGACCGGAACGGAGTCGACCTGTGTTGTTCTGATAGAACAACTCGCACTCCTCATGTTCCGGGTTCAAGCGGGCCACTTGCGGTGGCTCCTCAACCTCCCAAAACCTCTGAACAGCGTCAGAGAGAGCGGAGCCACACGCCAACGCAAAATCAGGCTCAGGTGGAGGGGCAGCCTTCAACACTGGGCCCATCACCGCAAAGCCAAAGATGGTCGAGACAGCCACCAAACCGTTCGGCTGCAAGACTTTCATATTACCCAACAATATTCTCCCTAGTACATCGGAACCTGTTAAAGCATCAGTCCCACCGTTGGCTCCAGTTAATTCGGCGCAACTCGTAGATAATAAGATTTTAGCTATAAGTATTTTATCAGGCGTTTATTTCACTGTCCTTGCTTTCTTTTTCAATGTCAAATCAAATAAATCAAAGTTGGCTCACTGCGTGCTACACACTGAGTTTTTTAATTCCCTATATTCCTGAGAAGTTCCTTCAGTTTTTATACATGGTCCATCCGAACCGAATAATATATTATTCACATATCAGCGAAGTGGAATAAGCTGTATTGGATATTTTGGATATTTTATATTGAAAGAGTGCTGGAGTGACGAGGTGAAAACACGTGCTTGGAAGAAGAGTGATTTGGACAATAAGTGATATAAAACAGGAAGTGTTTATGCATTATAATATTAGTCAAATTCACCCAACACTCAGTAATATTAAAACAGGTAAAATAAAATAGGTATAGGAATTAAGTATTTAATAATAAGGTTAGTAACACATTTATATTACATTAACAAAGTTATTTACTTATTTTATTCTTCAGTGTGTACATATTTACAAGGAATTAATTACAGAGCATTAGGTTAAATCAGATTTGTATATAATCATAGTTAACGCGTACTTAAAATACAGTACAGTAGTGTTATTATTAACCTACATTATTTAGCTATTTAGTTTTCAATATACAAATATTATTTTCTAATTTAAACCTTTAAAATTAATTGTTGCTTTGTAAACCCTTTTAAAAAGTTTAATTGTATAATTACAGGTCAACGACACTCACTTTCAAAATGACTGACATTAAAGATCTAAAAAAGAAGCGAAGCAGTTATAAAGGAAGATTAACAGTATTTGGAACCTATTTAAGTAATTTAAAGGATGCAGATATAACCCCCTTTCAGGTAATGGAGTTGCAATTGCGAGTCACTAAATTAGAGGATCTTTATAATGAATTTAAAGAGGTTCAATTGAAAATAGAATGCATGTGTGAAGATATTGATATTGAGGCACTCGAAAGAACCACAGTTGAATCTCAATATTATGGGTTGCTAGCTCAAGCTAAAATTATGTTAACAAACTTTTCAAAATCTGAGCAAGATGAAGTAAAATCGAATTGCAGTAGCAGTAAGCGTCAGTTCGTCAAGTTACCTACAATCCAATTACCTAAATTCACAGGATCATATGATAATTGGCTCGAATTCCGTGATACCTTCGCAAGTCTCATACATGGCAATGACGAAATAGACGAGATTAATAAATTTCATTACCTGAGGTCATCGTTAGAAGGATCTGCTGCTATCGTGATCCAGTCAATTGAGTTTTCTGCTCAAAACTATAATGTGGCATGGGAGCTTCTTTGTGAACGATTCGATAATGAACGGTTATTGATTGAAAACCACGTTACAGCGTTGTTCAATATCGAGTCAATCACTAAGGAGTCCTCAACTGCATTAAAAGGTATTGTAGACAATGTAAACAAAAATATCAGAGCGTTAAAAACATTAGGCGAACCTGTTCATAGTTGGGACACATTACTTATCTATATAATTCGACAAAAATTTGATCCTAAAACGTTTCGAGAATGGGAGGAATTCAAAGGGCGCATCGATAAATCTAGACGAATCACTTTTGATCAGCTGATTGAATTTATGCGCAATCGCGCCGACTTAATAGAAACACTGGAAAAGTCACGTCATTCAACAACTAATGTAAAACAAAACACTAAAATAAAAGCCTTTGTTACGACAGAAAACACTAGTAGTTCTTCATCACATAGTTGTCCAAAATGTAAAGCTGATCACAACCTCAATTCATGTCCACAGTTTTTATCATTAAGCGTCAACGATAGAATGTCGTTACTGCCGAGCTATAAGGTTTGTTATAATTGTTTACGTCACGGTCACTATCCCAATAATTGCAAAAAATCAGGGTGTAAAATATGTAAACGCAAGCACCACACGCTTATTCATAACACAGATTTCAAACCAAAACCTGTTTTAAGCAAATCAGCTGATGGTACGACCGATAAGGCTAAGGTTGAGTCATCCTCTAATGCCGACGCAAACAATAGTCACGTTGCGCTCTCAGCTAATATCTCTGCGCAAGCGCATTCGCATACGAGCGGCACAGGCGACATCCTGTTGTCAACTGCGTTAGTTAGGTGCTACGATGTCAATAATAAAGAACACATCGTTCGAGCTCTTCTTGATTCCGGGAGTTCGTCGTGTTTAATAACAGAGAATTTATTTAACAAATTAAATCTGCCTCATTTCAACACAGATAAATCTATACAAGGCATAAATAAGTCCATAACGCTTGTAGAAAAAATGTGTCGTGTGCACATTAAATCGTTGCATGAATCGTACGCTAATGATTTAATATGTTTTGTCTTGCCCACAATAACTGATAACGTTCCCGCTAGACAGGTACATGTGAATATACCCTCAAATATTCACTTAGCGGATCCGTATTTCCACACACCCGCTTCTATTGATATTATTATAGGAGCAGACGTATTTTGGAGTTTATTAGGATCTAATAAGATTTTACTAGGTGATGGGAAACCAACACTTTATCAAACTAGACTTGGTTGGCTAGTTTGCGGCCCAATTAACGGCGGCTTTAGTAAAATTTCATCTCAATTTTCATCAATTAAATGTAATTTTACAAAAATTACCAATCAGTATGAAAGTTCTTCCAGTTCGATTGAGTTAGATGACATCCGAAACCAACTGACGCGTTTCTGGCAGCTCGAGGAAGTTTGTCATGAGTCATCGACTTATTCAGCTGAGGAGAAGATGTGTGAAGAACACTTTATAAAAAACACAACGCGCTTAGCAGATGGCCGCTTTAGCGTTAAATTACCGTTAAAGGAATCTTCGAATAGTTTAGGCGATTCATATCATCGTGCAAAACGATGTTTTCTGTCACTGGAGCGCAGAAATCTCAGCCAACCCTCACTCGATAAAATGTATAAGGATTTTATGACTGAGTACATTTCTTTAGGCCATATGTCAGAGTGTAATATTCATGAAGATCAGCTGTCGTATTTTATTCCTCATAACGGTGTACTGCGCGAGAGCAGTAGTACAACTAAATTACGGGTAGTATTTAATGCTAGTGCACCCACTACCTCTGGTATTTCTTTAAATACAATACAGATGGTGGGGCCTACCGTCCAGGACGATCTGACTACAATTATTCTTAGGTTTAGAATGCATAAGTACGTCCTCTCTGCTGACGTGGAGAAAATGTACAGGCAGGTGTCTGTACATTCGTCAGATAGGCACCTGCAGCAAATTATTTGGCGTGATGATGCTTCTAGTACTCTCAAGGTTTATCAGTTGCATACAGTTACCTATGGTACTGCTAGTGCACCGTTTCTCGCTACTAGGTGCCTCAAACAGGTCGGTCTTGAATGTCAGGATCGTAAGGTCGCTGATGTTATCCTTCATGATTTTTACGTGGATGACCTTTTGACTGGTGCGGACGTGTTTGAGGAGGCTCAAATGTTGCGTCATAAGGTGACGGATGCTCTGGCTTCGGGTTGCATGCCTTTAAGGAAGTGGAAATCTAACGAACCCAGTTTAATTTCAGAACCATCTGGCGAGTCTTATTTAGATTTCCACAAGGAAAGTGATGTCGTCGATAAGACACTTGGTCTTAGTTGGCGAACTGACACAGATGATCTGTGTTTTCCTATAAATGTTCCTGAATGCATAGAAAATACTAAGCGTGGCATGTTATCAGTAATCGCGCGAATTTTCGATCCTCTGGGGTTGTTAGCACCGTGTGTCGTGAGCATGAAGATGTTGCTTCAGAAACTTTGGCTGGACGGCATAAAGTGGGATGACCAGCTATCACCTGAAGTTGGAGCAACATGGGCGAATATAATTAAAGCCTTACCGTGCCTTCATAATTTACGTGTTTCTCGTCGTGTGGTCTGTGACGCATACAAACAGGTGGAATTTCATATTTTCACCGACGCTTCGGAGCGAGCTTACGGCGCTTGTTTGTATGTTCGCAGCATTAATGAGCAGGGTGACGTCGACGTGCGATTATTAATCGCTAAAAGTCGCATAACTCCTATTAAACCACTGACAATACCGAGACTTGAGCTCTGTGCTGCTGTGCTTGGAGTACGTTTATATCAAAAGGTTGCTAATTCCCTTCACATTACACCAGTTAGTGTAGTTTTTTGGACTGATTCCATGATAGTGCTGGGTTGGTTAAAAATGTTGCCTATTAAATTAAATACCTTTGTTCGCAACCGTGTTGCCGAAGTACTAGAATTATCCGGTGCTAGCACTTGGAGACATGTGTCGACGCACGACAATCCCGCTGATTTAATAACCCGCGGAGCGGAACCTACCGCTATGCAATCACTGGATTTGTGGTGGTTTGGTCCATGGTTCTTGAAGTGTGACAGTACTACATGGCCACCCCCTGCTATAAACCCAGGAATCTTACCAGAGATTAAATCTAGTATTTTAGTTAATTTAGCTCAAGATCGTCATGCTACCGAAGATTTATTTAAATCATTCATCGAATTTAATCGTTTTTCCAATCTTAATAGATTACAGCGTTCTGTGTGTTACGTTTTTCGTTTTATTAGTGCATGTAGAAAGTGTTCACCAAATACATCGTATTTAAACTCTCAAGAATTACAAAATTCATTAAACTTTATTATTATTCAGTCGCAAAAAGAGTCTTTTCCTGAATATAATTTACTATTACATAATAAAAAATTATCACATAAAAATAAATTATTAAGCTTAAACGTGTTTCTAGATGAACATAAAATTATTCGTGTAGGTGGTAGATTAAAGAATTCCGACTACTCGTTTGAAAAGAAACACTCAATATTATTACAGTCCACTCATCATTTTGTGAAACTTTTATTTAAATTTGAGCATATCAGGTTAATGCACGCAGGTCCTCAGTTATTATTAAGTACAATTAGAGAAACTTACTGGCCACTTGCTGGTCGCAATTTAGCCAGAGCCTGTTTTCGATAATGCGTTCGATGTCAGCGCCTAAAGCCACAGCCAGTTGTCCCTCAGATGGGTAATCTTCCATTAAATAGACTCTCACCAGCCGATTTTCCTTTTCAAAGCGTAGGAGTTGACTACGCAGGCCCGATAATCTCGTCTAGTCGTCAAGGTCGTGGATGTAGATTAGTTAAGGTATACATCGTTATTTTCGTATGCTTCACTACAAAGGCCATACATTTGGAGTTGGTGGGTGACTTGACGAGCAGTAATTACTTACAGGCTTTACGTCGGTTCATGTCTCGAAGAGGAAAACCTCTCAACATTTACTCCGATAACGGAACATCGTTTGTAGGAGCCTATAATGAGATTGCTGATTTTTTGAAACGCAATTGTGACTCCTTATCTGATAGTGCAGCTCAGGAGGGTATTAAATTTCATTTTATTCCTGCTTACGCTCCACATTTTGGCGGTCTTTGGGAGGCGGGTGTCAAATCGACCAAATTTCATTTGTTCCGAGTGTTGGGCAATTGTCATCTTACATACGAGGAGCTTAACTCCGTCTTAGTTCAAATTGAAGGCATTTTAAATTCTCGGCCGCTCACACCGTTATCGTCGAATCCAGAAGACCTATTGCCTCTCACTCCAGGTCACTTTTTAATTGGACGACCTCTCACGTCGCTGCTTGCAAAGGATATCCGGGACCACTCCACTAATCACCTGACGCGCCATCAACGTATTGAGCAGCTACGGCAGCACTTTTGGTCGAGATGGAGCAAGGAGTATGTCTCCGAGCTTCAGCAGCGTGTGAAGTGGCGCACGGGCAATGACAGCCTGAACCTGGATTCCCTCGTTGTCATTAAAGAGGATAACCAGCCGCCGTTAAAGTGGAGGTTGGGCCGCGTTGTTGGTCTTCATCCTGGCACAGATGGCATAAGCAGAGTTGCCGACATCAGGACCTCAACTGGGACTATCAGAAGGGCATTCTCCATGATTTGCCCGTTATTGGAAGATAACAACTGTTGAAAGGCGAGCTTCCAACGGCCGGGGGCATGTTAAAGCATCAGTCCCACCGTTGGCTCCAGTTAATTCGGCGCAACTCGTAGATAATAAGATTTTAGCTATAAGTATTTTATCAGGCGTTTATTTCACTGTCCTTGCTTTCTTTTTCAATGTCAAATCAAATAAATCAAAGTTGGCTCACTGCGTGCTACACACTGAGTTTTTTAATTCCCTATATTCCTGAGAAGTTCCTTCAGTTTTTATACAGAACCCAATATCAAATGAGTTGTATTAGGGGAATCAAACCGGCGGTCAGCCAAATCCAGGCCTGACGTCAACCGGACAATATTAGGCGACAGCTGACGTTGGGGATGACAGCCCAAAATACTCGTCAGAACAATAGCCGAAGGAAAAAACTTAGGGTCCAAACAACTCACAGGAGTGAGCCCAAATAAGGTTTGTCCCTCAACAGTCGGGATAGGTGTTTCGCCTATTCCATTAATCGTGCCTGAAAAGGCACGGACATCCAGACTCACCCGACCCGCTAACCAAGACGACAAAAGGCAACCCTGGGCTCCCGTGTCCAAAATGGCACGGACCACAACAGAGTCCCCCGTGGGTCCCCAGACCCTGACCGATGCCGTTAGCAACAAAACCGTGTCGATCTGGGGAGGTACGTTAGCGGGACAGGCGCCAATTTCCTAGCAATGCCTGGGCGGCGACCGATCGCCGCATCCAGGCTGGGGTCTATCTCGATGAGGATAGTAGTCAAACTCCTCATCCGTGCGATGTCCCGAGCCGCGCGCCATCGCTGGAGGGGCATATCCCACTTGGCGCCTGAGTGGCGGGGGGCGCGTCTCCAAACGGGGACGTTCCAACAACGGAGGGGAGGGAAGGCGGTGCTGGTCTGGCCAACGTCGCCTACCAGCAGCTGCATACTCGCCTTCACGAGGGGAGGTCAATCGGCGGTCGCACGGCTCCCGATCAACTGGCGCGGGGGGTGGAGTACGGCGGTCAAAGTTGCAGGCCCCTCCTCGATTCTGATCCGGCGAGCGAAAAGCCCGGTGCTCATCTCCATCATACCCCCCCCTGCGCGAACCCCCATCAGAGGCTGGTCTGTCAGAGCGGTTCGCGTTGGCGCACAAAACTTCAAGATGTGAACCCCTACAAATTGAACAAGGGCGGGGGTTGGGGCAATCCCGATGAAAATGATTCCCCAAACAAGAAAAGCACAGACGGCGTGCATTGGCAACTCGGCGGCGGGCACTCACGTGCAACTCCAAGAAGGCCACGCAAGTTGGTACGCCATGTCCCGTGGCCTTACAATAGCCGCAAGCAGGATTACTCTGGGTGCCACCAAAACGGGGGGCAGGGCGGCTATCACCAGGCCCGACAGTCCTAGTCCGTCCCTGGGCCCTCGGCCGAGAGGGCGGTTGGCTTGACCCCGTGGCACCACGAGCGTTGTCGAGGAAACGACACTCATCCTCCAAAAATTTGACGAGGTCTTCAAAGGGGGGAAGATGGGTGGCACTATCCCCACCATACTTCTGCTCAAAACGGGACCTCAAATCTGACGGAAGCCGCTGCAACACTAAGTGCACCAAAAGATAGGACCAATAGTCCACCGGCAACTCCAATCGTTTTAAGGCGTTGGTTGCTGCCAGCAATGGATTCAATAGGTCAGCACGCAACGCTGACATTCTGGTGATGGCCGGCAACCCCAAGATCTGGTCAATATGGACATCAGCCAGGCAACGTTTGTTCTGGTATCGTCGGGATAGAAGTTCCAGAGCAGTGGGATAGGCCGAGTCGGTCACCGGCAAGTGCTGCACCAAGGCTCGAGCCTCACCTCCTAGGGCTGACAACAAATAAGCCAACTTCTGGGCCGGTCGGAGGTCAGAGCGCGAATCAACCAAACTGTCAAACAGGTTCCTGAAGCTTAACCAATGGTCCAAGTGACCGTCAAAATGTGGCAGCTCCAGGGTAGGCAGTCTACCCAAAAGTCCAGGGCCTGCAACAACAGAGGTCTCTGTTTTGACCTGGGCAGGGTCCCGACTCTTCAAAATTTCCCTAGCGCGCATACTTATTATGTCACCCAGGTTCAACATCTGGTCATAATCCGCAACAACCTTATCACGGGCTGCTTGACCCAATGCTTCCAGGTCCAAGTCCAAAATCAATTCATTGAAGCGAGCAAACAAAGTGTCAACCGCACTCAATCTCGCATTCAACTGCTCATACCGTGGCCTCTTCCAGGTCTAGACGCTCAGCGGTTGCAGCAGCAGAGGCAAACCACCTTAGCTGTGAGGTCAATCCACCAATGGCTTGGTTTACAGCTTTCAATGAAGCCATTGGGACAAATATCAAATAAACAAATTAAATTCAATTAAATAATCAACAGGAATAATTTTCCCGGACCCAACTACAATTTAAACCAAATAATAAAACTTAGTTTGAATTATTACAAGTTCAAATCCGACCCTGTACAAGCAATACCTTGTTTATACAATAACAAATTAAAGTACAAGCCACAAGGGACACTACATATCATAATATATTATGTCAAACAATCTATGTTGACTATGTTTAATTTGAGTCAGGCTGACAGGCAACAAATCAGACTTCTCAATACTTTTAACCCGACAATAAGTGGTGAATTTGACAATAAAACCACGCTCTGCTACCAGATGTGTGAGACTGCACAAACAGACTCACGATGTCCGCGATTACGCGGAGCCCTAATCAAAATAATATTTGTCCAATCGACAAAGGGAAAACAACTGTTAGATACACTTACCATCACGTTGGTACTGGTGATGTGACGTAGTCCCTGGTCACGATCTGGGTGGGGTGTAAGTGTAAATGTGTTTTGTTTTGTGTATGTGATGTTATGTAGATTCGACGGTAACCAAAGGACGCCCTACAGCGCGTACCGTCGACTCCCTGGTCAAACCTTCAGATCACACA
This sequence comes from Xestia xanthographa, assembly GCA_905147715.2. Lineage (NCBI taxonomy): Eukaryota > Metazoa > Arthropoda > Insecta > Lepidoptera > Noctuidae > Xestia > Xestia xanthographa. Next base: position 3,317,995 of record LR990660.1, on the reverse strand, counting down.
CGTAGCACTTTTCATCAATGTCCAACTGAATTTTATCCCGGTTTGCTAACCCAATCGGGGATGTACAATAGTCCAGCACTGAATTTAGGAAGTTACCGGCGTCCAAATGACACGGAGGCCGGCTACATAACCAACAAATTACTCGCGGTCACGACCCAAGGTGGCGAGATCTCTCAATTTTCACTCAATTATCAACAAAATATCAAACACCGATCAAGATTGTATCGGATTAACATTAACTCAAAGTTTCAATCAATAATTACACGAAAACAGCGTGCATCAAAAAAACGAAGACAATGGAAGCAAGTTTCTTCCCAATCAAAAAGGCACAGACAACCCACGTCATCTCACTGACAACTGAAACGTCATCTGTCAAACGTCAAAAAGGTGCGTTCAGACACTTGGTGGATGAAACAAATTAGATGTAGTGGAACGCTTCCTAATAAAACCATGCTGTTCATCACCAAAGTTGCATTTCATAGCAGCGTATACGTTAGTAAACACAATGCGTTCGAGAATTTTTGAGAACAGACATATGTGACCGCTTGAATAAAATGCATAGTGGTACAACAAGGCTGTCGGCACAATTTACGATAAATAATGGAGGTATAAGATCAGGGCCGCCAGATTTGGAAAGGTCCAATGCCTTTAATAACTTTAAAACTTGTGAAAGAGATACACTAATCGCACCGATGCACGACACACCGTCTTCAACGGTAATGCCACCGGAAGTAGCGGGCACATGATCAGGTTCCTGGAAAGTAGAATGGAAATATGTTGCGAATAAATTGCTGATCTCTTCACCTGTACCCGCGGTCCTGTCACCATAATGCATTACTTTAGAAAAAGTACCTGAGTTTCTTTTGCTCTTCACATATGTCCAAAAATATTTTGGGTTCTCAATGATCGAGGATTCGACCTTATCCATGTATGTTTCAAAACAAGTTTTCTCCAAGCTTACTGCTCTATTCCGTAAAAGAGAGAAAGAGTGATAGTCGGACATATTACCGTACGTTTTGAATTTGCGGTGATATTTATATTTCTCTGTCAGTATTTTTACCAAAGCAGAATTATACCAAGGCGGATAAGATGATTGTCTAACTGATTTGATCGGGATATACTTGTCTCTAAGCTCATACAATTTGTTATAAAACAGTTCAACAGCACTATCCAACGAATCTTCAAGTAATAACTCATTCCAATTAATTTCGTCCAGTTCAGACTTAATAGCTGTGTAGTCACCCCTAGAAAATACATACTTCTTAGTCGATTTATCAGTCAATTTATGAATCTCAACAAAGTCGGCAGTAATCGTCAATGGTTTATGATGTAGGTCTACAGGCAATGCTAAAGGATCGTGACATTCAGTAACATTAACTGAGTCATTAGAAAAAACTAAGTCCAATAATCTACCATTGCTGTTTCTCTCACCGTTATATTGGGACAGGTTAGATGTGACAACTCCATCAAAAAACTCGCTTAAGTAATTACATGACACATTCTACGGGATCAGTTCACTATCTTCAGAATTTATCCAGTCAACATTATTACCAAAATTAAAATCACCCATAATAATGAATTTATCCAATGGGTGGGTCAAGATTAAGTGATTAGCATTTACACTAAAATTATGCAATTGATTGTAATATGAATTGCCAAGGTTTTGTTTACAAAGATATAAGGCACAAATATGCAAATTATAATTTATCGCAGGCTTAGACCTTTTTAAGATAAGTAAGACCCAAATGTCTTCAGCAGAACTTCGCCAATCATGTCGTTCTACAACAGTAAGCTCACTTTTTACCGCTATCAAAACGCCACCACCCCGCTTTTGAGAGGTTCGAGAGTAATCACGATCACGCCTCCACACTAAATAGCGACCATCAAACGTGTGTTCCTCTGTGGCCGGACCACAGTTTAGTACTCAGAAGCTATAGTTCGAAATAATACCTACCTAAAGTCTACTTTCATCGGAATATATATATATTTTTAGTACCTCAAGAGATATCTTTTTAATTAACAATTTATGTGGTCCGGCCGCCAGGCAGTGCTCTCTGGCCGCGCCACCTCAAATTAAATAGAGTATAATGAACTATTAATAAATCAATGTCCCGAAAAAAACTACCTAAAGAGTACCTTGCATACGACAAATATGGTCCAATAAACCCCTTTAGTTAAGTAGTTATTGGTCGTAGGGTGTGGTCCGGCTGGAAGGTATACTCTGCAGCAAGTCAATTTTGCAATATTTAATATTAACTATCCATATATCAATTTATATAATAGTACCTTTTCTCTACTCTTCGTTGATACTTTTTTCTCTCAAGAAACTATTCATTTTGTTTAATTAATCTTTAAAGTATGTGGCGCGGCTAGGGAGGATTACTTTCAGCAAATATAACGTAATATGCTTTATTTCTTTATGCCAACGAAAACTGAATAATAAGTACTTTATAAAAAGACCTGGACTGAAGTCCAGGTAGGTTTAAATTTAAGGAGCTGTAAGACTAAAACCCCATGGCCGCGCCATTGAAACGGTGAAATACGTTATCGCCGATATCTCACTGAAAACGCATCGCAGAGGTCTGAAGTTTTTTGTAAAACACAGATTTGAATTCGTCAAAACTTGTAAAAATACACAAAATAATCCTAGATTTATATTTCAGGAGCTGTAGTACGGTATCGCTTATAACCTTCAAAACGTTCTGAATGTTTCGATAGGGTGACCATGACTTATTGCTTACAGAAAACTTTCCACCTATTGTATTAGAAATTATTTCTCAAGGTTTCTTAATTAAATTTAAATGGTAAGATACAAAAACATGTTTATTTCTTAAAAATCACATAAATCACAGATTGCTAACTTACACATTTCTGAAAATCACAAATCATAGATTATTTGCTTACACTAAGAAATTTTTTTATGTTATTTTTTTTTAATACGACTGTAAAGTATGGTTTGTTTAAAATTACTTTTTTTAGATTAAATTTTCTTTTTATTAACATACTTATGTTAGATTATGTATTGTCTGATGATGATGATGATGATGTATTGTCATAGGTTGTTCAGAACTTGCGTGCATTTCGGTTTTACCATCGTCATAACAAATCATTCTGGAAATACTATGCAATGACACTTATTTCTGGCATAATACATAATATTATAATTCAAATCCTTTAGACAAATTCAAAACAATTACTTTTTCAATTTAGATGCTTTTTCACCAATTAAGCAATGTATCCTCCATTGCTTGATAGCTGAAAAAGCCCCTAACTGAATAATATGTGATTTATGTGTTTTTTTTTTTAATAAACTAAACTGAAACGATAAGATCATCATCATCATCATCACCAGCCTATTAATGTTCCCACTGCTGGGACACAGGCCTCCTCTGAGAGGGAATGGGCTATAATCCACCACGCTGGCCGTGCGGATTGGTAGATGTTACACGATATCAAAAACATAATTATGTTTATTAGAAATAAACGACTCTTCATTTTTATCAACCGACTTCCAAAAAGAGGAGGTTCTCAATTCGACTGTATTTTTTTTTTTGTGTTTGTTACCTCAGAACTTTCGACTGGGTGAACCGATTTTGATGATTCTTTTTTTATTTGAAAGCTGGTGCTTTCCGCGTGGTCCCATTTTGTAAAGATCTGACGCTGATCTTCGGAGATATACAATGGAACTCTTCAAAAATAAACGGCAAATCTGCCGTGAATGTTGCAATCGCTTGGCTGTATATTATTGTTTATACAACATCATGATGTAGTATAAACAATAATACGCGCGTGTGTGGCGTGATGTCGTGATGACGTAACATCACGCCTGTATACTCTGAGGGGGTACACAGATGTGTACAATACACCCAGATTTCGACAATTGGGTATGTTAAGTTGGCGCGATCGTGTTCCGCGCGCGCCTCAAAGATGTGTCAGCAAAAGGGACTGTTCTTAAGAGATACTGCGGCCCTGGAACACAAAGGGCTAAGAAGGAACATGGATGGGTTTTAGTCAGTAAAAGTCTGACACTCCCTTCCGCTCCGCCCAGAGCGGGAGGGGTAATTTGATGATTTCCCATCCGAAAAAATAAAAAGGTATGTTAAGTTCCATATATTGGGGATACGCCTATTACCATGACATCTATTGTTAACAATGTCAAATGAATTCATGGCAAATATTTGTTTGGGAACAACCAAAATGGAAAAATAAAAATCTTTTTTGCAAAAAATATTTTAACCCGTGAGAAGGCGCGCTATGAGCAATTTACTCACACAAAAATTTAAAGCAAATTTTTTTGGCGATACCGACGCCCTAACGTCTCGAGCGCCTAGGTACCTTCCTAACTATTCATCCCCTCCCCCGTGACGCAACTCTCGTGCCGGTCAGTTCTGTTGCGACCGCGCAGCTAAGTGTTTGTGGAGGCCGCGTACCATCGTGCGGCAATTTGCTCATCACGCGCTCTGCACCGAACATATTACATATATGTGTTTCGAGAGGCACACTTGTCCAGATCTCATGGAAGAGTAATTTTTTAAAGTTTTTATGTAAGATTTTTTATTGTGATTTATATGAAGACTGTCATAACTAGAAAATAAAAAATTGTTGATTTGTTTTAGAAGTTGCATTTATGTTTCATATTTTTAATAAAAATACTTATTTTCTTACTTATTAAACCTTGTTTTATTCATATAAATCCATTATAAGTCAATAAGTACTATAAAAGTAGAAATATGAGCATTTAAAGTATTGTCAGTAATTTGCTCGCGCGCGCCTCTCCATGTAACAAACAGAGGCGCGCCTTCTCACGGGTTAATTTAGGATCCTTAAGAAATAATTTCTAATACAATAGGTGGAAATGACTGTGTGACGGTTGACAGGGGAGAATGGAAGAAAAAAACATATTGCGCCGACCACAAGTAACATGGGATAAGGGCAGGAAGATGATGATGATGACAATAGGTGGAAAGTTTTCTGTAAACAATAATTCATGGTCACCCTATCGTTCAAAACCTTATTACAGGTTTTATATTATAAAAAAAAACTTTTTTGCCTACTATCATTAGTTCTACTTATTTAGGTTTTGTTTACATAAAAAAACAAGCTAATACTTTCTTCGATCAATAATCACGACTTATTTCTAAGCAATACCGTAGTACAGCTCCTGAAATATAAACCAAGGATATTTTTGTGTATTTTTATAAGTTTTGACAAATTCAAATCTAGGTTTTACAAAAAACTTCAGACCTCTGCGATGCTTTTTCAGCGAGATATCGGCGATAACGTGTTTTTCACCGTTTCAATGGCGCGGCCATGGGGTTTTAGTCTTACAGCTCCTAAAATACAAACCTAGGATTTTTCTGTGTATTTGTACAAGTTTTGACAAATTCAAATCTGTGTTTTACAAAAAACTTCAGATCTCTGCGATGCTTTTTCAGCGAGATATCGGCGATAACATATTTTTCACCGTTTCAATGGCGCGGCCATGGGGTTTTAGTCTTACAGCTCCTAAAATACAAACCTAGGATTTTTCTGTGTATTTGTACAAGTTTTGACAAATTCAAATCTGTGTTTTACAAAAAACTTCAGATCTCTGCGATGCTTTTTCAGCGAGATATCGGCGATAACATATTTTTCACCGTTTCAATGGCGCGGCCATGGGGTTCTAAGTCTTACAGCTCCTAAAATATAAACCTAGGATTTTTTAAATATATTTTTACAATTTTTTTACAAATTCTATCTGTATTTACCTAAATTTCAGGTCTCTGCAACGCTTCGTTTTAAAGATCTCCGTGGCCGCGCGGTTCTCCGCGTTTCGATGACGCGGTCACGTTCAAACCCTTATAACTTTTTAACCATAACTTTGACAAATTTATAGTTTTGAGAATCAACTTTTACAAATTTTTACAATTTCATGGCAGTTTTTTTTTAAATCGCTGTGGCCGCGCGGTCGAAACGCGCACTATCAAATTAACTACCTATTCTTAGGCAATGAGATTTTACCAATAGAGACGTCATACTGATTATAAAGAAATAAAAACATGGCGATATTTTACATGAGCGGCTAGCTGGGTGACGGCCAATGTCAGTCTATGACAGCAGCTAGATAGAGTGAAATGGGGAAAAATGGGTACCTATCAGGCAGCATGAAGAAAATAAACAGTAAATTTTCAATATCAAAATGTTTATTTACAAATACTTAATAATATTATGTGTGTTTTTTTTGTTTCACTATCACTTCACTATCACTAAAGTTGAGAACAAATAGTTGAGTATGTTGTTGGCATTTGGCATCCTCATCTTCTCGTCTTTGGGTTCTAACTACTTGTACCCATTTTTAGGGTTCCGTAGTCAACTAGGAACCCTTATAGTTTCGCCATGTCTGTCCGTCCGTCCGTCTGTCCGTCCTCGCTTAATCTCTGTGACCGTTAGCACTAGAAAGCTGAAATTTGGTACCAATCGTATATCAATCACGCCGACAAAGTGGTAAAATAAAAATTGGAAAAAAATGTTTTATTAGGGTAGCCCCCCTATATGTAAAGTGGGAAGTGATTTTTTTTTAATTTCAACCCTAACGTGTGATATATTATTGGAAAGGTATTTAAAAATGAATAGGGGTTTTCTAAAATCATTTTTTGATAATGTCAATAATTTCGGAAATAATCACTCCAAAAGTAAAAAACAATGTGTCCCCCCCCCTCTAACTTTTGAACCATAAGTTTAGAAAATATGAAAAAAATCTGAAAAGTAGAACTTTATAAGGACTTTCTAGGAAAATTATTTTGAACTTGATGGAAATAAGAGTTTTTGTACAAAAAAGACAAAAAGTTGTACAAAATAATTTCTGGACTAAGTTTGTAGTCTATGCAAGCATTTTTACATAATGGATACCCACCTATAAAATCATAAGAGGGAACACTTATTGTGACGGACAGGAAACTACGGAACCCTACACTGAGCGTGGCCCGACACGCTCTTGGCCGGTTTTTCTTTAATTAATCCGTCTTTATGAAATCTAAAACAAAATAGAAGTTAAGGTGGATGCTCAAGCGTAGCCCGCGAAATTCAAATTTTCTTACGTTTTTTGCAATTTGCAGGCCAGTACTAGGTTGTATGTTGATTAAAATTTTGTTTGCGACTGTAAGACGTATGTAGTTACAGAATTATATTCATCAAACTCATCAATACAACCCTCAAAGTTCATATTGGTGTCAAAATTACTTTTCCAAGGTCAAAATCATTCTTGCACCATTATGAACTTGGAGGGTTGTATTGATGATTTTGATGATTATAATTGTGTTACTACATACGTCTTACAGTCGCAAACAATATTTTAATCAACATACAACCTAGCACTGGCCTGCAAATTGCAAAAAACGTAAGAAAATTTGAATTTCGCGGTCTACCCTTGAGCATCCACCTTAATGATGAAAGGCAAATGTTATATTTATCTAATAACAATGATATTCTAGTAAACAGTTATGTTGTGTGATTGTGTGCGCACAATCGTGAAGACTCGAAAACGGCCCAATTGGGCCGTATAGCCTTTAGTCTGCAACGCGCATGGCGACGAGCGATACGCTGCTACGAATTTAGATAAAAATTGTAAAAATGCCATCGTGCGTGTTCAGAAAGTGTACCAATTATGATACCAAAGTAAATAAAACACAAGGGATCTCATACCACATTTACATGTGGTATGAGATCCCTTGTACTACGCAATATACTTCGATTTATTAATATTTTTCATTTATTTTCATAATATTCTGATATTTGGAGGATAAAAAAGAAAGAAATGGGAAATGCATTTTTATCGTGAGTACGACAACGACGCGTGAACTCTAGAGTCCAGACATAGAACAACACTATCTGTCTCTTTTTTTCTTATTGGTTTTATCGAGCTATCCCTTTTGTGTCGTTTTGACTTGTAGTGAAATGTAGACTGAATAAAAAGGTGTGGTGCCGCTGCTGCGCGAAACACTTTTTTCGGTGGTTTTGTAGGTGTATAACATATCTGTTTATTAGAATCATTGTCTACTATGGATAATATTGGACACCAGTGGTGAAAAATAATATGTGATATTCGAATAATATATTAGGCCAGGAGGCCCCATATGGCCATATCACCCCAACATCCTTTAGCGTCGTTCAAACTGACAACACCGCGCGCCATTATCTCGTTTTCTCTATCACTCATAAATGCAACACGCTACTTGTCTCTTTCGTGTCGGTGACAAAGCGGCAACAGCGCGGCAGTCATTTTTGAGTAAGATTAAATTTATGATTTTCCATTTTAAATAGAATAAACAGTACTTACAAATGAAAAGACACATCCTTCTTGATTTTTACAGCCGGCCCAGTATAAGTATTGCACTTTCTGAACACACAACTGCCTTATTTGTTTAATTTCCTATAGCAAACTCCCGTTAAACGTCAGTTCGCGTCGCGACCAGACGCAGGACGTGCGCAGGACAGACTGAAGTCACACAAGCTGGTCAGCTTGTGTTTGCATTGCCACGCTGACGTCGGTAAAACGTATCTACCTCAGTATTATATATAACATCATTGTTCTTAGGTAGATAGGTAAACAAAAAGTGCACCTTTTTCAAAATCATTGTTGGTACTTAATAAAAATAAAAGTTCAGAGATGAGAGAAGTCCTGTCCTGTCCTGTCCTGTGGTCTTTTTATAAAGTACTTATTATGCAGTTTTCGTTGGTATAAAGAAATAAAGCATATTTCGTTATATTTGCTGAAAGTAATCCTCCCTAGCCGCGCCACATACTTTAAAGATTAATTAATCAAAATGAATAGTTTCTTGAGAGAAAAAAGTATCAACGAAGAGTAGAGAAAAGGTACTATTATATAAATTGATATATGGATAGTTAATATTAAATATTGCAAAATTGACTTGCTGCAGAGTATACCTTCCAGCCGGACCACACCCTACGACCAATAACTCCTTAACTAAAGGGGTTTATTGGACCATATTTGTCGTATGCAAGGTACTCTTCAGGTAGTTTTTTTCGGGACATTGATTTATTAATAGTTCATTATACTCTATTTAATTTGAGGTGGCGCGGCCAGAGAGCACTGCCTGGCGGCCGGACCACATAAATTGTTAATTAAAAAGATATCTCTTGAGGTACTAAAAATATATATATATATTCCGATGAAAGTAGACTTTAGGTAGGTATTATTTCGAACTATAGCATCTGAGTACTAAACTGTGGTCCGGCCACAGAGGAACACACCCATCAAACAGCTCACTACTAAAGATATCATCCACAAGCCATGTCTCCGTAAACACAATGGTGGTCCGGCCACAGAGGAACACACCCATCAAACAGCTCACTACTAAAGATATCATCCACAAGCCATGTCTCCGTAAACACAATGGCATCATACGCACTAAGAGATATTTTATGATATATATCGTTCGTTTTCCTACGCAAACCACGCACATTTTGATAGTATATCTTAAGAGTAGCCATCACTAATAAATACTACGACAGAATAAAATAAACATTTAAAAAGGGCAAGCAAAATTACGTTACACGCACCAAAAAGTATAAGAAGTATTCAATTTCTCGATAAAGTGTTTTAAAGGAGGTAGAAGGCAACAACTTACAATAATGTATCAAGCACAGCTGTAGAACACAGTGTTCATAAATAAATAACTTTGAAAAGCATAAACCAAATGAGCTTTCAATAGAAACAAAAGGTAACGAACGGTAGCAAGATAAGGATTGCTGGTAGCACAAAAGGGTAATAACAGACATAACACAATATTCGAAATCAGACCATAACAAGAAAGCAATTAGGTCGCGATTACCTTGACACAATAATTTCGTATAAGTGATTTTTTTAAGAAACTTACTCAGGAACATCGTGTAATGACACAGAACAATTAGGAAAACGCAAGTAGCACACAACGGCTTGCGGTTCTCAAACTTCTTGTAGGCACAATTAACAAAATATGTAAACACTGTTGGATTAAAGTTAATAGTTCTAATTATATAATTTTTGAAAGGTCCTTTTCTGATTTCACTATCATAACAGGGGTTGTGTCCATTTTTCGCGCATGTATTTTTGCGTGTTTGACCCATACATATTGAAAATCCGTTTCGGACGCCAATTTTTTAGTTTTCGATAGCAGTATTTTATTCTTCATCGTCAGGTGGTCGTTTATATATATTCTCTGATTTCCTGCTAATCCGATTTGGCCAGTTGTTAGTGGCGAAGTCTTGAAAACATATCTAGCTGCAGCAACAAAATCATCTTTAACGTAACGATTGCAGAACGAGACAACTATTGGCTTTATATGATCCTTTTCACGCGTAGGCACTCTAGTAATAAAGTTGATCTAACTTTTGGTAATGGGGTAATTAATTTTTGCACCAATGCTGGATATTATCTGGAACAGGTTCTCATTATTTGATGGAGACAGACCTTTCACCTCCACATTGTTCATCCGCGACCATTGATCCTTATTGTCAGCCTCTTCCTTCAGTTTATCTAGACGCGCCTGAAGCTGATCCACCTGACCCTGAACTTTTTCCAGCTGAGTAACACGCTGCTCCATGCCACTTATCCTTGTATTAAACTCCTTGACAACTTCATTGAATTGCTGGGTCAGAGAGGATTTCATGTCGGCGAATTCATTCCTTAGTGCAAGGATTTCGTCCTTTAAACCTTCCAATGGAGCCAACTTTGCAGCCAATGCTCGAAGCTCCAGTAGTACCGTAGATTCTGGCTCTGACCTCGGAAACATGGGAGAGCTAGGAGGATGAAGAGTGCCCGTCTGCTTGCATTTCATGCATCGCCATGTGAGCTTCCTGTCTCCTAGCTTACGGTGGCCAGCTTCAGTGATGCCTGCACATTGAAAATGCAACTCATTTCCGCAAACTGAACAACGCACTCCATCAGTCAGCTGATCGTCACAGATGCCACACTTCTTCAATCCGTCCATTATTTTCCCTTGTTACAAACTTTTATTTTAAAGACAGACGTAGTATAACTTTGAGGAACTCTGGTTGGTTGCTAAATATCGACAGCGGGTTCAAGTAAACGCGACCGTAGACAACAGGGCCTAGGACTGTACTGTTCAAGAAGCAGTTCTCCATAGAGATCTACGCTAGGGAATGGGCAACTACAGTACTTTCTCAAGTTATTATGCCTTGTGACTGGGACTGTAGCTTTGATTTTTTTTTTTGTATTTTTGACTTTCAAAAGTGCCGTAATGGTCTAATTGAAATAAATGCTTTGAGTTTGAGTTTGAGTTTGAACATTGATTCAGTATATAAGTGGAGTTTAGAAAATAAAATGGAATTTAATCAATTAAAATGCTACGTGATGTCTTTCGGTCGAATGCGGCGCCCAGTCATCTTTCTGTACAAACTAAATAGAGATACAATTACAAGAACTGATTCCATGAAAGACCTGGGAGTCATGTTCGACCGTAAGCTTACTTTTCATGACCACATCACATCCACTGCTAAGGAGTCCTTCAGGCGCCTTGGCTTTGTTTTAAGGAACTGTCGTGACTTCCACGTTATCAAGATTGTTTATGGGGCATTGGTTCGTAGTAAGCTGGAGTCTAGTGCGTGCGTATGGAGTCCTTTTGAGAAGCGTATGCGTTAGCTTTATAAAAAGTTCAAAAAGCATTCCTTAGATACCTCTACAAGCACTTGCACGGGTTTTATCCTTTCTTGTATCGCACTAAATTCCTGTTGGGTTGTTTAGGTTTCAATTCTCTAGAAGTAAGACGGTCGCGCGATCAGATGATTGCAATATTTAAAATTCTTTGGGGTATTATTGATGTTCCTGATCTGCATAATGACATCTGCAAGCTATTTGTCCCAGACAATTACTGTCGTGGCAGGAAACACCGCTTACTGGCTGTTCCAAATTGCCGTACTGTTGCACACTCCAAGTCACCTATTCCCCGGACATTAGCCGCTATTAACGCTCTCCTGAACTCGAACACATATCTAGATAATATAATTATGTTTGTGTGTTTCATCCACCAAGTTCTGAACGCACCTTTTTTGACGTTTGACAGATTACGTTTCGTTGTCTGTGGTGCGATGACGTTTTTTGCTTGTCAGTGCAATTTTGGTTGAATAATGGTCGCTCCGTGCTTGTAATTTTTGGTACACGCTGTTCCGTGTAATTATTGGTTGAAAACTTTGAGTTATTGTTAATCCGATGCAATCCTGTTCGGTGTTTGATATTTTGTTGATAATTGAGTGAAAATTGAGAAATCTCGCCATTTTGGGTCTTGACCGCGAGTGATTTGTGGGTTATGTAGCCGGCCTTTGTGTTTTATTTGAACGCCGGTAATTTCCTAAATTCAGTGCTGGATTATTATATCCCCGATTGGGTTAGCAAACCGGGATAAAATTCAGTTGGACATTCGTGAGAGGTGCCACGTGTGGGATCTGAAGGTTTGATCCTGGAGTCGACGGTGCGAGCCGCGCGCGTCCTTTGGTTACCGTCGAATCTTACCTAACTATACATACACCACACACACCACAGATATACTTACACCCCACCCAGATGAGACGTGACCAGGACTACGTCACATCACCGGTGCCAGCGTGATGGTAAGTGTATTGAATAGTTGTTTTTCCTTTGTCAATTGGACAAATATATTGTGATTAGGGCTCCGCGTAATCGCGGACATCGTGAGTCTGTTTGTGCAGTCTCACACAACTGGTAGCAGAGCGTGGTTGAATTGTTAAATTCACCACTTATTGTCGAGTTAAAGGTATTGAGAAGTCTGATTTGTTGCCGTCGGCCTGACTCAAATTAACATAGATTGTAAGACATAATATATTATGATATGTAGTGTCCCTTGTGGTTTGTACTTTAATTTGTTATTGTATAAACAAGGTATTGCTTGTACAGGGTCAGATTTGAACTTGTAATAACTCAAACTAAGTTTTATTATTTGGTTTAAATTGTAGTTGGGTCCAGGAAAATTATTCCTGTGGATTATTTAATTGAATTTAATTTGTTTATTTGATATTTGTCCCAATGGCTTCATTGAAAGCTGTAAACCAAGCCATTGGTGGATTGACCTCACAGCTAAGATGGTTTGCCTCAGCTGCTGCGACCGCTGAGCGTCGAGACCTGGAAGAGGCCACGCTTGCCCGGTATGAGCAGTTGAATGCGAGATTGAGTGCGGTTGACACTTTGTTTGCTCGCTTCAATGAAGTGATTTTGGACTTGGACCTGGAAACATTGGGTCAAGCAGCCCGTGATAAGGTTGTTGCGGATTATGACCAGATGATGAACCTGGGTGACATAATAAGTATGCGCGCCAGGGAAATTTTGAAGAGTCGGGACCCTGCCCAGGTCAAAACAGAGACCTCTGTTGTTGCAGGCCCTGGACTTTTGGGTAGACTGCCTACCCTGGAGCTGCCACATTTTGACGGTCACTTGGACCATTGGTTAAGCTTCAGGAACCTATTTGACAGTTTGGTTGATTCGCGCTCTGACCTCCGACCGGCCCAGAAGTTGGCTTATTTGTTGTCAGCCCTAGGAGGTGAGGCTCGAGCCTTGGTGCAGCACTTGCCGGTGACCGACTCGGCCTATCCCACTGCTCTGGAACTTCTATCCCGACGGTACCAGAACAAACGTTGCCTGGCTGATGTCCATATTGACCAGATCTTGGGGTTGCCGGCCATCACCAGAATGTCAGCGTTGCGTGCTGACCTTTTGAATCCGTTGCTCGCAGCAACCAACGCCTTGAAACGATTGGAGTTGCCGGTGGACTATTGGTCCTATTTCTTGGTGCACTTGGTGTTGCAGCGGCTTCCGTCAGACTTGAGGTCCCGTTTTGAGCAGAAGTATGGTGGGGATAGTGCCACCCATCTTCCCCCCTTTGAGGACCTCGTCAAATTTTTGGAGGATGAGTGTCGTTTCCTCGACAACGCCCGTGGTGCCACGGGGTCAAGCCAACCGCCCTCTCGGCCGAGGGCCCAGGGACGGACTAGGACTGTCGGGCCTGGTGATAGCCGCCCTGCCCCCCGTTTTGGTGGCACCCAGAGTAATCTTGTTTGCGGCTATTGTAAGGCCACGGGACATGGCGTACCAACTTGCGCGGCCTTCTTGGAGTTGCACGTGAGTGCCCGCCGCCGAGTTGCCAATGCACGCCGTCTGTGCTTTTCGTGTTTGGGGAATCATTTTCATCGGGATTGCCCCAACCCCCGCCCTTGTTCAATTTGTAGGGGCTCACATCTTGAAGTTTTGTGCGCCAACGCGAACCGCTCTGTCAGACCAGCCTCTGATGGGGGTTCGTGCAGGGGGGGGTATGATGGAGATGAGCACCGGGCTTCTCGCTCGCCGGATCAGAGTCGGGGAGGGGCCTGCAACTTTGACCGCCGTACTCCACCCCCCGCGCCAGTTGATCGGGAGCCGCGCGACCGCCGATTGACCTCCCCTCGTGAAGGCGAGTATGCAGCTGCTGGTAGGCGACGTTGGCCAGACCAGCACCGCCTTCCCTCCCCTCCGTTGGCGGAACGTCCCCGTTTGGAGACGCGCCCCCCGCCACTCAGGCGTCAAGTGAGATATGCCCCTCCAGCGATGGCGCGCGGCTCGGGACATCGCGCGGATGAGGAGTTTGACTACTATCCTCATCGGGATAGACCCCAGCCTGGATGCGGCGATCGGTCGCCGCCCAGGCATTACTAGGAAATTGGCGCCTGTCCCGCTAACGTACCTCCCCAGATCGACACGGTTTTGTTGCCAACGGCATCGGTCAGGGTCTGGGGACCCACGGGGGACTCTGTTGTGGTCCGTGCCATTTTGGACACGGGAGCCCAGGGTTGCCTTTTGTCGTCTTGGTTAGCGGGTCGGGTGAGCCTGGATGTCCGTGCCTTTTCAGGCACGATTAATGGAATAGGCGAAACACCTATCCCGACTGTTGAGGGACAAACCTTATTTGGGCTCACTCCTGTGAGTTGTTTGGACCCTAAGTTTTTTCCTTCGGCCATTGTTCTGACGAGTATTTTGGGCTGTCATCCCCAACGTCAGCTGTCGCCTGATATTGTCCGGTTGACGTCAGGCCTGGATTTGGCTGACCGCCGGTTTGATTCCCCTAATACAACTCATTTGATATTGGGTTCCGATGTACTAGGGAGAATATTGTTGGGTAATATGAAAGTCTTGCAGCCGGACGGTTTGGTGGCTGTCTCGACCATCTTTGGCTTTGCGGTGATGGGCCCAGTGTTGAAGGCTCCCCCTCCACCTGAGCCTGATTTTGCGTTGGCGTGTGGCTCCGCTCTCTCTGACGCTGTTCAGAGGTTTTGGGAGGTTGAGGAGCCACCGCAAGTGGCCCGCTTGAACCCGGAACATGAGGAGTGCGAGTTGTTCTATCAGAACAACACAGGTCGACTCCGTTCCGGTCGGCTCGTAACACGGTTGCCTTTTGTTGCAGTTCGACCACCTCTCGGCGAGTCCAGACCTATGGCCGAGAAGAGATTGTTGGCGATGGAGCGCCGTATGGCCAGGGATCCGGTGCTGCGGCAGAAATATTTAGATTTCATGCGTGAGTACGCAGACTTGGGACACATGTCGGTGTCAAATTTGGATTGGCGCTCAGTTGAGCATTACTTTCTGCCGCATCACGCGGTCCTCAAGGCATCCACCGGTAAGCTGCGCACAGTGTTTGATGGGTCTGCGCGGACTTCCTCTGGTGTCTCTTTGAATGATTGCTTGCACTCCGGCCCCAAATTGTTGAGGGACCTTTGTGATGTCATCACGTCTTTTCGTCGTCATCAAGTAGTCTTTGTGGCTGACATCAAAATGATGTTCCGGCAAACGGTTATTCACCGGGATGACAGACGTTATCAGTTGATCCTGTGGCGAGAGAATCCCCGGGACCCCATGGTTGTTTATGAGCTCAACACGAATACGTACGGCCTTCGATCGAGCCCTTTTGTTGCTATTCGTTCGCTTTGGGAGCTCGCGGACCGAGAACGCTTGAGGTTCCCTCGGGCGTCCGCCATCTTGAAAACGGACTTGTATGTTGATGACGTCTGCACTGGGGCTTCCACGGTTGAGGAAGCTATCCTGTTGCGTGACGAGTTGGTTCAAATTTTGGATTCCGCTGGCTATGAGTTGCGTAAGTGGGTGTCCAACTCGCCAGCACTGTTGGAAGATGTGGAAGAGGATCATAAGCAGGATCCTCATTTGTTTGAAAATGCTGACAACCCTGCTATGTTGGCCGTTCTCGGCGTTCAGTACCGACCAGTCCAAGACACCTTTACGTATGATGTCGATTTGGAGTCACCACACACTTGGACTAAACGACTGGTATTGTCTACTGTCGCGAGAACCTTTGACCCGAATGGTTGGATATGCCCGGTATTGTTTTGGGCGAAATGTTTTCTCCAGCGTCTTTGGACCGCGGAACTTGGTTGGGATGAGCCACTTCGGGAAACCCTTTTGGAAGATTGGCTCCAATTTGTATCCGCACTTCCTGCGGTCAACGAGGTCGCGTTACCACGCGCTATCCTCCCCCCTGGGAACTATACTGCTACCCTTCATGGGTTTTGTGACGCATCTTCGCACGGTTATGCAGCTGTTGTTTATCTGCGCACCGTCAGCGCGACAGGCCAGGTGAAGTTGTCACTGATCATGGCCAAGAGCAAGGTGGCCCCCCTCCGGACGGCATTGACCATCCCTAAGCTAGAGTTGTCAGGGGCGGCGCTTCTTGTGCGTCTCTTAAGGCGAGGCATCGTTCTAAAACCAGGCACGCGCGCATCGGGACTGAGCGGGGGACTGGGCGTCTGAGCGGGGCGAGGATTGCTAGCTTATAACTTAAAGGACGTAAACGACAAAATGGTTTTTGTTATTTAATTCAGTTAGGAACGATAATTTCAGAAATTCCTTCTATAATTTTAAAGAGTATGTATAGGCTCATCTACGGAGAAAGTTAAGAGGCTTAAATTGGTCCCGTTTGCCCATTAAATGCGAATCTCTTTTTAAAAAGAGGTATGTTTGATATTTTTTTCTCTGTTACAAAAGTTACTTAATCATGTATTGAAAACTAACAAAATAAGGGTTTTATCATGAATTATCAGGTCACCAACTTATATTTTCATTAGTTTTGTAATTACTGACAAAAATTGAGATCATTGACTACATGATTTCCAATGCGTCCTCTTAAATCACGTTGCTCAAACTTTAGGTGGATCTGTGAACATTCGGAATTCTTACGCCTGGACGGACAGTCAAATTGTTTTGTGCTGGTTGAAGACGTCCGTCCACTCCTTGGAGGTCTTTGTGGCGAACCGAGTGTCACAGATACAGAATTCCGAAACGCCTTTGATTTGGAGGCACGTGCCTGGAGACTTGAACCCCGGCGACGTAGCCTCACGTGGGTGCATGGCCCCCCGCCTGATTGTGCACCCCCTTTGGTGGGGACCGGATTGGCTGACTCGCCCCGAGGATGATTGGCCTCGATCGCCAATTTTGATGTCGGATCCTTTGCCCGGGCTTAAGGTGCTCGCTGTTGGGACGAAGGACCCTCCGTTTGATCCGGATATTTTGTTGAATCGATACAGCTCCCTCGACAAATTGTTGAACGTTACCTCGTAGATCAGGCGTTTTGGTCACAATGCTAGGAATCCAGGGGACAAGCGCCTGTCACCGGTTCTCTCTCCTCAAGAGCGACAGGAGTCACTCCTCCTGTGGGTTCGCTCTGTGCAGGCCGTACACTTTGAGAAGGAGATCGAGACCTTGAAGTCCGGTAGAGTTAAGTTGTCGGGAGCCGTTAGTAAGTTGAACCCCTTTTTGGATGAAACGGGTCTTTTGCGTGTTAGAGGACGGTTGAGGCACTCTAGCCTTCCTTATGGGGTCCGTCACCCCATTTTGTTGCCCAAGGCGGGCCATTTGATTAAATTGTTGGTGACTGATCGTCACATTAAGAACTCGCACGCCGGTTGCAATGCGCTGTTGGCCATTCTGCAGCGAGAGTTTTGGATTTTGTCGGCTCGTCGTACCATTCGTAGCATCGTCTTCCGTTGCATACCGTGTTATCGGACTAAGGCCCCAACGATGCAGCCCCAGATGGGAGACTTGCCTGCTGATCGCGTCAATGAGGCGAGGCCCTTTTCAGGCGTAGGAACGGACTTTGCTGGTCCCTTTTCGATAAAAACGTCTACCCTTCGCAATAGTAAAATTGTCAAGGCTTATTTGTGCGTATTTGTCTGCCTGTCAACTAAGGCAGTGCACTTGGAGCTGGTATCCTCCCTCTCGACGGAGGCCTTTGTGGCAACTTTGGATAGATTTACGTCTCGCCGTGGGTTACCTTCTCTGATCAGGTCTGATTGCGGTACCAACTACAAGGGTACAAGTAACTATTTGAAGGAAGTGTATGACTTTCTTAATGAGAGCCAGGTTGACATTGGTAACAAATTGGCCCGTCGAGGGGTCGCCGTTGGTTGTTTGACCCGCCAGCCTGCCCCCATTGGGGGGGTATTTTTGAGGCCGCGGTGAAAGCGGCAAAGGGACTCTGGCGGAGATTGTTGGGAGACACCGTTCTCACCTTTGAGGAATTAGCTACGGTATTTTGTCGCATTGAAGCGGTACTAAATTCGCGTCCATTGTGCCCGCTCTCTTCGGACCCTAACGATTTGGAGGCTCTAACCCCGGGCCATTTCTTGATTGGACAGCCACTTGTCGCTCTGCCTGAGTACCCTTTTGTTGATGTGAGCCAAAATCGGCTATCGCGGTTTCAGTTGGTGCAACAGCTCACTCAGAGCTTTTGGAAGCGTTGGAGCTTAGAGTATCTGCACATCCTCCAGCAGCGCGTCAAGTGGACTGATAAAACTCATCCGCCCAAGATAGGAGACCTCGTCCTTATTAAGGATGCCAACCTTAAGCCTCTGTATTGGCGCCGGGGGCGCATTCTCAATTTGGTGGCTGGCACCGACGGGGTACCTCGTTTTGCTGAGGTTTTAGTGGATGGATCGGTTATGAAGAGAGCGGTCGCCACCTTGTCAAGACTGCCAATTGATTAGCGGACGGGACAGCCCGTCCGGGGGGGGGGAGATGTTTCATCCACCAAGTTCTGAACGCACCTTTTTTGACGTTTGACAGATTACGTTTCGTTGTCTGTGGTGCGATGACGTTTTTTGCTTGTCAGTGCAATTTTGGTTGAATAATGGTCGCTCCGTGCTTGTAATTTTTGGTACACGCTGTTCCGTGTAATTATTGGTTGAAAACTTTGAGTTATTGTTAATCCGATGCTATCCTGTTCGGTGTTTGATATTTTGTTGATAATTGAGTGAAAATTGAGAAATCTCGCCATTTTGGGCCTTGACCGCGAGTGATTTGTGGGTTATGTAGCCGGCCTTTGTGTTTTATTTGAACGCCGGTAATTTCCTAAATTCAGTGCTGGATTATTATATCCCCGATTGGGTTAGCAAACCGGGATAAAATTCAGTTGGACATTCGTGAGAGGTGCCACGTGTGGGATCTGAAGGTTTGATCCTGGAGTCGACGGTGCGAGCCACGCGCGTCCTTTGGTTACCGTCGAATCTTACCTAACTATACATACACCACACACACCACAGATATACTTACACCCCACCCAGATGAGACGTGACCAGGACTACGTCACATCACCGGTGCCAGCGTGATGGTAAGTGTATTGAATAGTTGTTTTTCCTTTGTCAATTGGACAAATATATTGTGATTAGGGCTCCGCGTAATCGCGGACATCGTGAGTCTGTTTGTGCAGTCTCACACACACTGAATGGAAGGTGATACTGTCAGAATGTTTGAATTTTTGTGAGAAGAATGAATGACTGTGTTAAATAAATTATATGTTAATTAAATAGTGTAATTGGCTTCGGCCGTTCTATTTAAATAAATAAAACAACAATTGAAACAGGATTATTATGTGCACTTAGGTTATGGCGTAGATTGGAACGTTCAGAAGCCCAACGCCGTATTTTTGTCTGTCTTTCTGTCATAAGACTGTACCTTAAAACATCACAGTAACAGTATCCAATATCTAACTACATGGTAGTTGAAGTTTTCACAGAAAAGGATTAAAACAAATAAAGTAGTGACATTGTTTTAATGCATAATTATTGAAATAGTGTTTATTACAGTAATTATTAGATACCCTATTCTACTCCATTGGTGTAATTACTGCAGTGTTCCAATGAGAGGATAAACGAATAGTATATAACGTCTAGTTTTTATGAATTCTTCTCTCTTTTATCTCTAAATCAATGTTGCCATAAAGTATTTGTTTGGTGACACCCTTTTCATTTATTGACATATTGCAGTAGATACGACCTTTTGTGAACGGGAAGCCTTTTGGTACGTATGGGATTGACAGATTTTTTAAATCATAAACGCCCTGAAAAAAAAAATACATTAATATTTAATAAAGTAAGCGATCGACGTAGTTATTAACCTCTTTTACACGTTACGAGTAAAGAGAAATAAGTTTAATGGTGGCGATTTGATCACCTGCATCCATCAAGGACGTTATTGTAACCGTTATACTAAAAATATACGTTTAATTAATAAATCAAAACAGTCCCTCTAAAATAATGTGTAAATGTCGGATCCAGTCATTAGTACGGACATGAAATGAATCGCAAGCACGCCAGTGCATCACGTGACTTACTTACCAGTCAACAGCGAGCTTCAACAGAGTCGTGATATTTTAAGCTAGTAGCGAACACGACATTCAGTGTCTGATCGCAGCGGAGTTAAGACGTCCCGGAATTGAAAGAAACCCATTTTCTGCCCACATGATGACTGAATGTAACGAAATACTGACAATCCAACATGATAATAATTTGGATATTTTTTTCAACAAAATCGCCACCCTTTACAATGAAGTGC
Source organism: Xestia xanthographa (assembly GCA_905147715.2). NCBI lineage: Eukaryota > Metazoa > Arthropoda > Insecta > Lepidoptera > Noctuidae > Xestia > Xestia xanthographa. The sequence continues at coordinate 3,297,120 of LR990660.1, read as the reverse complement.
TCCTTACAGGAGTACTGCTGTCTTTGTCTTTCCCCAGCTAAAACACTAGGAAGTGGTGATGGATAGGGGACTGTCCTATAGATTTTTGACATACTGATTATCAGCTTCATTTGAATAAAATAATAAAACTGGTGATTGATTTCTAGCCGATTTCGGTAGGTTGCTATCTCTGTCTGTTTGACATTTTGCTTACTGACCGGTTAGAAACAAAACATCACAGAAAAGCTTTCTTTGATTTTTCTATGAATCAAGTGACAGGTAGGTGACGCGGATAGGATATGCTTTGTTTGTAGAAACACCGATAGCTACGGAAATAGGCATAATTATATTAACCAACAGTTACACGTAAGTAAGTTATAGAAAACGGCAGCTAAAGAGCAGTAGCTCTTAGTAGTTAGTACAGTAGTAATTCAGGTGCTTCTGGTACCGTAACAAATATTGCAACTTACAGGGGGATAAGGACAGCTACGGCCTCCGACTGCGTTTCGCATTGTTTGACCGAAAAATGTGTCAGAATTCATCATGTAGCAAAATTTAAAATGCATCTCAACGAAACTGGGCTTGTATCTGTTTGTTAGCAACTGGTAGAAGTAGAAATCCGCCTGAAAGATAAATATGTTATTGAGTCATTACTAGTAAGTGGTATTACCCTTAGGGGCTTACCCGAACGGAAACCTTCCTTTGTCACTAAAGCAAAAATCATGGACATTTGCATTCTTCCCATTTTGACCTATGGATCTCAGACTTGGTTTCTGACAAATAATCAAGGGTCCAAACTCAAGGTCTGCCAGCGTGCAATGGAACGCAGCATTCTAGGCGTCAAACTAACCGACCGTGTTCGCAACACCACACTGCGTTCCAAAACACAAATTACTGACGTTGCTCAAAAGGCTCCGGCCCATCTTGTAACTTTCCCATTTCGACAACTAAACAAAAGACGTGGGAAACAAGTGACGAAGTGTGCCAACTCGTAACTATTTTAATCTTCATACATTGAATCCCATTTTGTCAACCATAAATTTCAACTGTTTTTTGTACTGTACAGTCAGCTCCCAAAGTTACAAGGAAACCATTTGTTGATGTTGCTATTTTTTGTCTCTCTCTGGCACACTAAAGTTTGTTACAAGAGTACTCAATTTTGAATTTGAACAGAAAGTACTAGGAGAAAAGAATCAAGAAGGAGATGTTGGTGCCGCTGAAATCGTCTTTTTAGTGAATACCCAACAATAAGTACTAGGAGAATAGAATCGTGAAGAAGATGTTAGTCCCGCCGTTTACAATACTACCAGCCTATTACTACCGACTACCAAACTTACAAAAGGGGATCGGGATATCATGATACCCAGTTACTGGATTATTGTGGAGATCAGTTAATAAGATATCCCGTAAGTGACAATATAAGTTTAAGTTTTTAACTGTGAAAGCTTAAAACAGTATTTATTGGAACTATTAATTTGTTTTCTTAGTTATATGTCTAACTATCTGTTGCCCGCGGCTTCGCCCGCGTGCTGTTCGGTAACTGTCCCACTGAATCTAACTATATTTATCATCACAATCATCATAATCATCACAATCATCACAATCACCATCACTATCACAACCACCATCATTATCACAATCACTATCATTATCACAATCACTATCACAATCACCATCACTATCACAACCACCATCATTATCACATTCAGCATCACAATCACCATCACAATCACAATCACCATCACCATCACAATCCCCATCACCATCGCTATCACCATCACAATCACCGTCACTATTACAATCGCCATCACCATCACAATTACTATCAAAGTGACTATCATAATCACCATCATCGTTATCACAATCATTGTGATAGTGATAGTGATGGTGATTGTTCTTACTATCACTATCACAATCACCATCACTATCACACACCATTACAATCACAATCACCATTACAATCACCATCACAATCACCATCCTCGTCATCACAATCATGATCATCGTAATCATAATCATTATCATCGTAATCTCAATCATTTTCATCTTAATCACAATCATCATGATCACAAATTTACAATCGCCATCACTATCACAACCAAAATCATTATCACAATCACCATCACTATCACAATCACCATCACTATCACTATCATCATCACTCTCAACCACCATCATTATCACAATCACCATCACTATCACACACCATATTAATCACAATCACCAGCACACTCACCATAACAATAACCATCACAATCACCATCACAATCACCATCACAATCACCATCACAATCACCATCACAATCACCATCACAATCACAATCACAATCACCATCACAATCATCATCACAATCACCATCACAACCACCTTCACAATCACCATCACAATCACCATCACAATCACCATCACCATCACAATCACCATCACAATCACCATCATAATCATGATCACAATGACTATCATCATTTTAACAATCATTATCATCGTAATCACAACAATTATCATTGTAATCACAATAATCATCATCTCAATCTCCATCCTCGTCATCACAATCATGATCATCGTAATCACAATCATTATCATCGTAATCTCAATCATTTTCATCTTAATCACAATCATCATGATCACAAATTCACAATCGCCATCACTATCACAACCAAAATCATTATCACAATCACCATCACTATCACAATCACTATCACTATCACAATCACAATTACCATCACCATCACCATCACAATCACAATCACAATCACAATCAGCATCACAATCACTATCACAATCACTAACCTCGTTATCACAATCATTATCATCGTAATCACGATCATCTTCATCATTATCACAATCACCATCACTGTCACAATCACAATCACCATCATCATCGCTATCACCATCACAATCACCGTCACCATCACAATCACTATCACAATCACCATCATCGTTATCACAATCATTATCATTGTTATCACAATCATTATCATCGTTATCACAATCATTGTCATCTTAATCACAATCATCATTATCACAATCATCATCGTAATCACAATCATTATCATCGTAATCCAATCATCAGCATCATCATCACAATCATCTTCATCGTTATCACAATCATTATCATCGTAATCCAATCATCAGCATCATCATCACAATCATCTTCATCGTTATCACAATCATCACAATAAATCAACAATAACCCTGTACAGAAGTCGAATCCGCCATCTTCTGGATCTCAAATTAAATGCCATTTTCGTAATCAGCGCCCCTGATAATCTCGGTATCGACACCCATATTGATTTTTAGACATTTCAACCCCATCGCACCCCAACAGGGAATGATTGTATTTCAGGTCCGCCACATTAAATCTTAAAATCGTTGTTTTTGTAATACACCCGACCCAATTCACTATAAAAACAATACCAATGTCGAATTTCAGGCTTTGTTACCCCATTTCCCTCTTTAGGGGTTGAATTCTGAAAAAACCTGAAACACAAAATGTTAACTCATTTATCGATAGAAGTACTCCTGTTAAGTTTCGAATAAAGTAGTCTAACTAATCTTATTTCCCCATGTAATCTTTGGACCCCCGTTTCAACCCCTTAAGGGGTGAATTTTGTAAAATCCTTTCTTAGTGCACCCCTAGACCACATAAGGAACCAATGTGCCAAATTTGGAATGTCTAGACTCAGCAGTTTGGGCTGTGCTTTGAAAGATGAGTAAGTCAGTCAGTCAGTCAGTCAGTCAGTCAGTCAGTCAGTCAGTCAGTCAGTTTCTTCTTTTATATATTTAGATTACTTTTCTTTACCTCTCAGCAGGAAGGTCTATTTTTGTGTTCATTGTTTTAGTATTTAATGTTAGTATAATACCACCTTAAATTTGTACAATTTGTTACTTTTTGTTTTAATGTTTTTTTATTTATTTTTGTTAAGTACAGTTATCATATGTACTAGCGGACGTCACGCAGTTTCACCCGCGTAGTTACCGTTGCCGTGGGGATAAAATATAGCCTATGTTACTCAGGGTAAATGTAGCTTTCTAATGGTGAAAGAATTTTTGAAATCGGCGCAGTAGTTTTTGAGTTTATTCATTACAAACATACAAATCTTTCGTCTTTATAATACTTCAAGTGTAGATGTAGATAAGTTAGAAAGAAACCGAACAGTAATTGTGATTTTTCTCAGTAGTTCTCCTTAGTGCTAACTGTACTTGCCGAACAAAAAGTTTATTAAATGGGATTCAATGTATGAAGATCAAAATAGTTACGAAATGGGATTCAATGTATGATGATTAAAATAGTTACGAGTGTCACTTTGTCACTTGTTTCGCACGTCTTTTGTTTAGTTGTCGAAATGGGAAAGTTACGAGATGGGCCGGAGCCGCTCCAAGCCGCAAAGCTGAAGTGGGACTGGACTGGCCACGTCTGCCGCATGCCCAATGAGATGTGGGCCAAACTAGCCATTTTCTGGAGCCCTGACACAGCCAGAAGGCGTCGCGGTGGACGTCGTAGAAGATGGTGGGACGAGCTGGATAAAACCAACGACCAGTGGCCCACATTAGCCCTGGACAGAAAAACCTGGAAGTTATGGGGAGAGGCCCTTTGCCCAGCAGCGGGATGACGCAGGCTAATAGTAGTAGTACAAATGTATTTCGGCTTCGTTAAGAGTAATACTACTAGTATTACTCTTACATCCGAAGTACATTTGTTCTCCTCTCTGAGTTTTTTTTTTAATTCTGGACCATACTTGCTAACCTTCTAGATACGCAGATATTGGAGATAAAACTTTGAACGTTTACATAATATTTTTTTTAAATAAGTGTTAAATTTTTATGTAACTTTAATTTAAAAACCTCTATGACCCCTGTACGCCTAATGCATCCATCACCACCATTTAACAACGTAATTTTTTACACCAAAATAGAGTCGTTTCCCGAATTGTGGAGTAGTAGAAAAGTGTAGGAGAAGCGCTGAGTACGACTCATTAGGATATCAATCAAGTACGGATGGTACACCGCGATACGTCTGCTAATCCGGTGGTAAAAAGGTGATGGTGGGATCAGGTCGTGGAAGTCCTGCGTATATGCCTTTGTCAGAAATCATTAGGCTCCCAAGTTTTATCAGATGGGAAACTATCCGACCAATAGAGTACCATGTGCATTGACATGATCATCTCGTTGATTTACCAGGTACAAAGCGACACGGAACCTCCTATACTGCTACAAAATGATGATTTTAATGACAAATGATGCCTCCCTACTTACGAATAATTATCACGTACTTTTAAGCGTCATAATGCCTATAATGAACCCACTGCTGGGACACAAGCTTCCCCTCTGTAATAGGGAATGGAATTTATTCCAACACACTGACCACTGGTAGGATATGCCAAGTTTCCTCATGTTTTCTTCCACCACTTAAAAGCAGTGGTGGTGGTGTTGGTGGTAGTTGGGTTCAAACCCATGACCTAAATAAGTCAGGATCACCACTACCGGCGATCGGCGGCGGCGACCTCTCGCGTCCGGCCCTGGTTCAATCCATGGTCCGGAGCGAGACGGAATGGGACGCCGACACCTCCTTCTGCGAAGTAATTACTGCTTCACAGAAGGAGGTGTTATTGTGTGTTGCTGCTAGAGAAGGAGGTGGCGGAACATGAGAGGGAAAGAACCTCACGTCCCGGCCGCTGCGGGAGACGGCCCGGGCGGCGGAGGCCACTTGGTGGCCCCCGGCCACCGTAGACGCGGGCCTGTAGACGGTGGGCTATTGGCTAGCTCGCCGTCCGTCCGTCTCATGACGACAGACTGTGTTGACGGCGCGTTCGTGTTCCACGCGCGTCTCAAAGAGAGTCAGCAAGGGCCGATGCCTGCCGGGGCTGCGGGACTGTTCGAAAGAGATACCGAGGCCCCGGAACACAAAGGGCGATGAAGGAACATGGATAGGTTTTAGTCAGTAAAAGTCTGACACTCCTGCTCCACCCAGAGCGGGAGGAGTCATTTGATGATTTACCATCCGAAAAAAAAAGGGTCACCACTACACCTTCCACCTTTACAACTACTTACCGTCATGTTATTATCCGCAGTCTTAAGAGTCTGTACGTACAACTCCACATAATACTTGGGATCTTGTCGGCCAAACCGTTTACTGAGCAAAGTGAAGTTTTTAAAAACTTTCTCGTCATACTAGTTTACCATTGGGCGCTCAGTACTAAAGTAGGGTATCTACAGAAATAATAAAATAATTAGAAAAAGTAACGAAGTTATGATTTATACTTTTTAGGGTTCCGTACCCAAAGGGTAAAAACGGAACCCTATTACTAAGACTTCGCTGTCTGTCCGTCTGTCTGTCCGTCTGTCCGTCTGTCCGTCTGTCCGTCTGTCCGTCTGTCTGTCACCAGACTGTATCTCATGAACCGTGACAGCTCGACAGTTGAAATTTTCACAGATGATGTATTTCTGTTGCCGCTAAAACAACAAATACTAAAAACAGAATAAAATTAATATTTAAGGGGGGCTCCCATACAACAAACGTGATTTTTTTGCCCTTTTTGATAATAATGGTACGGAACCCTTCGTGCGCGAGTCCGACTCGCACTTGGCCGGTTTTTTTATTTTTCTCGGGCCATATTTTCAGGATTCTTTTGTTCCTTTTAAAACAAAGGGAGGTTTATTATTTGTAGTATTCTCACAGAAATTCTTGTCATGTTTTATTTATTTAGTTATTTTATACTATATAAAGCTCGATTACCACTGACTGACTGACTGACTCACTCACTGACATAATTGTTCTCCCAGATGGTGGATGGGGAGGTAGGTATATTTTGACAGATTCGTAAACAAGTAACTTCCGCGAGTATGGGAAAAGTGCCAAACCTCCCCTTTTCACCCCCCTTCCTCCCCCTCCCTATCGTATCTCGGAAACAAAGAGACCCGTATTTTTCGTTTTTTACGGTTTCGTATAGAGGAGGCTCGGGAAAGTAAAACCCAGTTTTCGAAATTGACCCTTTTTTCCCCATTCTCCCCCCTTTAGGCGGATCTCGGAAGTTGAGAGACTTGGAGCTTTTTTTTTTTCAGATTCGTATAAAGGGGCAACGCGTTAGTCAAAATCATTTTTCAAAAATCCCCACTCCCCCCCCCCCCCCTCTTCACCCCTTTTTACTACTGAAAAATCTTTTGATTCTTACCTAAAACTATTGAGGGCGTTGAAATTAAAAATTTGTATACCATTTTCTCCCCTCCCCAACCTCCCCTAAAAATAAAAGGGCTATAACTTCGTAACGGTCAGAGATAGCCATTGGGTGCTTGAACAAATATTATAGTAGGCGTCAAAACCTGTCCGGTGGTGGTAGGTTCTGAGTGGAGCGAACCTGCGAGACCGAGTGGAGCGAAGGGGGGAGGTGGCGAGCGAAGCGAGCCGGCGACCTCCACAGCGTAACGAAGGTTGAGTGGGTGAAGCGTAACTCAGGGTGACGACAAACAAACTTTAGGGTAGTGTTTTTTTAATGGGTCTCAGTTTTTAAGTAAGGTTTTTTACTTTTATATTATTAGGTTTTTTTTTTTAATTAATTTTATAATGTTTTAGAGGTTCTTAAGGGTTTTCATAGTGATTTAGGGGTAGTTGTTACGGATTTTCCAATTATTTAAGGATTTCTATGGATTCTCAAATTTTTATGATGGTAAGGAATACTTCTCAAGAACACGACAACACGCGAGCTGCGCGTAGCTCGCGTACCCACGCAAATACTAGTCTATTATATAAAGCTCGATTACCACTCACTGACTGACTCACTCATTGACATAATTGTTCTCCCAGATGGTGGATGGGGAGGGGGGTATTTTTTGACAGATTCGTAAACAAGTAACTCCCGCGAGTATGGGAAAAGTGCCAAACCTCCCCTTTTCACCCCCCTTCCTCCCCCCCCCTATCGTATCTCGGAAACTAAGAGACCCGTATTTTTTGTTTTTTACGGATTCGTATAGAGGAGGCTCGGGAAAGTAAAAACCAGTTTTCAAAAGTTGACCCACTTGTCCCCCTTCTCCTCCCTTTAGGTGGATCTCGGAAGTTGAGAGACTTGGAACATTTTTTTTTTCAAATTCATATAAAGGGGCAACGCGTTAGTCAAAATCATTTTTCAAAACTCCCCACTCTCCCCCCTTTCACCCCTCCCCCCATCGTATCTCGGAAACTAGGACACATAGTGGCTTTGTGATTTTTACTATAAATTATTATTGAGGAGCTTTTAAATTTGTATACGGAGGGTATCCTCTTCTCCCCAACCTCCCCTAAAAATAAAAGGGCTATAACTTCGTAACGGTCAGAGATAGCCATTATGTGTTTGAACAAATATTATAGTAGGCGTCGAAACCTGTCTGGTGGTAGGTAGGTTCTGAGTGGAGCGAACCTGCGAGACCGAGTGGAGAGAAGGGGGGAGGTGGCGAGCGAAGCGAGCCGGCGACCTCCGTAGCGTAACGAAGGTCGAGTGGGTGAAGCGTAACTCAGGGGCGACGACAAGCAACTTTAGGGTTAAGTTTTTCAGTAAGGTTTTTACTTTTATTTTATTAGGTTTTTTTTTTAAAATTAATTTTATAATGTTTTAGGGGTTCTTATGGGTTTTCATAGTGATTTAGGGGTAGTTGTAACGGATTTTCCAATTATTTTAAGGATTCCTATGGATTCTCAAAATTTTTTGATGGTAAGGAATACTTCTCAAGAACACGACAACACGCGAGCTGCGCGCAGCTCGCGCACCCAAGCAAATACTAGTTCTTATATAACAATTCACATTGTGTTCGAATTATGTAGTACGTTAATAAATATTTTACAGCTAAAAACAATAAATGATGAATAACAAACAGTAAATTTCACTCAAAATAAAATCAATAACATAATTATGATAAATATTATTTCAATAAAATGTAATTTTACACGAAATTAAATGTAATTTTACACGAAGTTCATCAAAATGGTTCAAGATGATCAAAATACGTGTTAAAATAAGTAATTCAAAATCTTCTTTACAAAAGCAGTTATCAACAAAAAAAAATACATGGGCCCATCAAGCCAAAAAATAATATAAATTATCTTCTACCAAATGAAAAATAATCTCGTTAATTGCTCCTGTCGTCACGGAGTAATCGCTGTAGTACGTACACGAAAAAAATACTGGCTAACTACATACCCTCCTCCAGTTTTAGAAGTCGGTTAAGAATAATAACTTTCAAATCGTACTCACTCTTTCAGAACTGCACTGATTAATTAGGCAATGCAAATAAAAAAGCAAACCAATGGAAAAATATTTTAAATACATTATTTTTATTTTATTTAATAGTTGACAGTTTGGGATGGGAGCTGACCTATCTCAGCGAATATCTTCCACTATCACCTGAAACCCACACAAACTTTTTCACGAAATTGACAGGAAATAATAAATTACGCTTTGATAGTAATAGGAAGGTATAATATTTAGAATATGTAATCATGATCAATGGATCACTATAAGTACCAGTAAAGGGTCTCGTTTAAAATAACATTAAGATCATAAATCACTCTGTACGTTTATCTGTGTCATCATCATACACAATAACGCTTATCAAGTGTCAAGCGATCAAGATTTATAATATCCGAGGTAACAAAATCACAATGACAAAAACTGAACCAGATTAGAGGCAGCAAGAGGTCAGATAGGCAGTCGCTTCATCTAAAATACTGGTATTCAGCTGCATTCGGTTAGAGATGAAGCCGACTCCAACATAGATTGGAATAAAAGCTAGGCATGTGTTATATGTATATACTGTTCAGGTGGCTTAGTGGTAAAATGAAACGCAGACACGTCCGTTCATTAGCTCCGTATAATCGAGACTATTCGATATTAATGTACCCACAATACACTACACTCCTCTAAACTTAAATTTATTAAGGTATAATAAAGTATTCTGCGGGACTATTCGAAAGAGATACCGTGGCCCCGGAACACAAAGGGCGATGAAGGAACATGGATGGGTTTTAGTCAGTAAAAGTCTGACACTCCCTCCTGCTCCGCCCAGAGCGGGAGGGGTTATTTGATGATTTCCCATCCGAAAAAAAAAAAAAAAAAAAGGTATAATAAAGTAAACAAATAACCATCACCTAATTCTTACATAATTGATACATTAACAAAAGTACCTACTTTTTACAAGCTTTTATTTTAGTTTCACCTGTCCCGGTGTTTGTCTGTAATCAAATCTTGCAAGTTAAATTTGATCCACTTCCCGGTTACCAATTGAGCTGAAATTTTGCACGCGTATGTATATCGCGGGGCAATGCAATATTATGATAACATGGAGCTGATCTGATGATGGAGCTGGAAGGTGGCCATAGGAACTCCGACATAAAACGACATAACCCCATCGAATTTGGACTCGTTTGATTCGTCTTGATGAGTACTTTGTCTTTAGATGGTATCCAGGGTCTGATGATGGAGCTGGAAGCTGGCCATAGGAACTCTGTTATAAAACGACATAACCCCATCGAATTTGGACTCGTCTGATTCGTCTTGATGAGTACTTTGTCTTTAGATGGTATCCAGGGTCTGATGATGGAGCTGGAAGCTGGCCATAGGAACTCCGTTATGTAACGACATAGCCCATCGAGTTGGAGTTCGTATGACTCGTCTTGACGAGTAGTTTGTCTCTAGATGGTTATCCAGGGTCTGATGATGGAGCTGAAAGGTGGCCATAGGAACTCTGTTATAAAACGACATAACCCCATCGAATTTGGACTCGTCTGATTCGTATTGATGAGTACTTTGTCTTTAGATGGTATCCAGGGTCTGATGATGGAGCTGAAAAGTGGCCATAGGAACTCTGTTATAAAACGACATAACCCCATCGAATTTGGACTCGTTTGATTCGTCTTGATGAGTACTTTGATGCTAGTTGGTAACAGGGTCTGATGGTGGAGCAGAAAGGTGGCCATAGGAACTCAGTCATTAAGCGTCACTACCGTGTCGAGTTTGATTCGTCTTGATGAGTGGATCGTTTTTAATGGGTGGTGAGTATGAGTGGTGGTGGTTTGGTGGATCTGAATATGCGACACAATCTTTGGGAAAATAATTTCATTCGTTCCGTTTGTTATGATTGTGGATTCTGTTTTTGATTAGATGGATGACCTAATGCCAAGGTGAGCACGTGCAGGGCTGAATGGTATGAGGGCACAGAATAACAAGTACAGAACCGGCACTTCGCGCAACAATTAATAGGAATAGCGACTCTCGCTACTAAGCAACAAAGTGCAATTCAGCTAGCATAAGCGTTCAGTGCCTATCGCGATATTCACCTAAACGTTGCCGCTCTCTTCTAACGCGTAATTCGGTCGCTGTCTGGCGCGGAGTGACGCGCTAGCTGTAGCACTAGGGTTGTCGGGTTGCGGCTGCTACTATAATATTTAAGTATCGCTTATCTACCTACTTGACCACGTAGTCTATCTATGTGTGATGCGTATCATTACACGGTCAATTAGATAGACAACGAATTTTAAGTCCGCCATTTGTACTACCTAATTAAAAACAATGAAAACAAACTAATCTTTAGGCTACGTAAATACCTCTTCGTTTAATAATATTTTCACATTTTGCGTTAATTAAAAAGTTCGCAGAACAAAAACATCAAAAATTCTGGTTGTTTACATTTTCACTATACTAATTCTTAATATATCCTAAACGCGAAGACCGATTTACATGATTAAAACGGATAAAATGGTTTTAGACCTAGGACCTTTCATTTGACACCAAAATCGTTACGATATCTCAACAAACAAAAAAAATAATTTTCAAGTTGCTCTCGTAATTTAGCCAACATGTACTACTCTGTCAAGAAAGTACCGGGAAAAGATCAATAATACACAAAATGTCTGTTATTCATCCAAATTTATTTTATCACCTTCAAAGTATGCTCCTTTAGAAACGATACACTTGCGCCAACGAATAATCCATTCATCAAAACATTTTTTAAACGCTGCTTCCGGAATTGAGTTCAGTTCTCGCCGCGAATTCTCCTTTATGTCTTCTATCGATTGAAAACGGGTGCCACGAAGTGGTAATTTGAGTTTAGGAAAAAGAGAAAAGTCAGCAGGAGCCATATCTGGTGAATATGGTGGTTGCTGGATGGTATTTGTTGAGTGTTTGGTCAAAAATTCGTTCACAGTGATAGCCTTATGCGAAGGCGCATTGTCGTGGTGCAAAATCCAAGAATTTTCTTTCCACAAATCTGGCCTTTTTCGTCGAATTTGCTCTCTTAAACGCCGCATAACGCTCAAATAATATTCTTTATTTACCGTTAGACCTTCCGGTAAGAATTCAGAGTGCACAACACCGCGATAGTCAAAGAAAACAGTCAACATGACTTTGACTTTTGATCGACTTTGGCGTGGTTTTTTCGGTTTCGGTTCAGTTGGAAGGCGCCACTCCGAAGCTTGTTGACTAGTTTGCATGTCAAACTCGTAAACCCACGTCTCGTCACCAGTAACAATGCGTTTCATGAATGTTGGGTCCGAACTGACTCGTTCTAGCATGTCCTCAGCGACTTTCATGCGATTGAGTTTTTGGAGAAAATTCAGATCTTTTGGGACTAGCCGAGCAGCAACATGTTTCATACCCAAATGATTAGTTAAAATGGTACGGATCGACTCGTGAGATACAGAAAGTTCGGCGGCTATCTCTCTCAAAGTTAAATGGGGATTTTCAGTCACTATTTTCTTCACTTTTGCGATGTTAACTTCAGTTGCAGACGTTGACGGCCTACCAGAGCGAGGCAAATCTTCCATCACAACCGCTTTTGAACGCTTTGAACCACTCATAAGCACGAGTTTTTGATAAAGTCGATTCACCGTAAGCCTTCTGTAACATTTTCAGTGACTCCGAACACGAAATTCCATTGGCGATGCAAAATTTAAGACAAACTCTTTGTTCGATATTTTTGTCCATTATGAAATTCGCAATACACACTATATATGATATTACTAAAACTAGCACTGTATTTAATATAAATAACAGATGCAACTCAAACTCCGCGCCAAAATGGAAAACAGTTGTGCCAATCTAACAACTACAAAAAAACAAAAATTTGAATTTGGAACCATAAACAAATCATCCATTCCCGATACTTTTTTGACTGAATGAAACGTGTAACAATTATTTTAAAAATTATCCTAACAAACGTTAAACGTATCAAATTTTATTTGTGAATAACACGAAAATCTAAAATCTCTGCGCGCAAGCGGTGACAACCGACTAGCGGAGTGGCCACGAAGCCACGCGAAAGTGTAAGCAGTTATCGCTGTAGGTACGGCCGAGTGAAGGAGCCCTGATGGGGTGTATAAATATGTCATGTTGCGCTTGCGCCTCAGGGTATCAGGGCGAACCCTGTTATACTGAAGCCCTTATCCCCCTACAATGGACCTCTGGGGGGATGGACCGTTTTTGTCCTTTACTCGTGGGAACAACATGAACAAAAAAATACTAAAAGTACAAAATAAAATTAAAAGAAAAAAAAACTTTTTAAAAACAAGCTTTTATAACTTATTAATAAAAAGAAATATAATTTAAACCTGATAAGAAAAATAAAAGCGTGTTACATTTTGATTGCAAAAGAAAAATAATGAAGGTGTAAATTCTAAAAAATGTAACACGCTTTTATTTTTCTTATCAGGTTTAAATTATTTTTAACTTTTAGTTCTTTTTATTAATAAGTTATAAAAGCTTGTTTTTAAAAAGTTTTTTTTTCTTTTAATTTCTTACAAATCTAACTTCTGACAACACTAAGTAACAACTTAATATTATCTAGTAAATGACTTATTCTAAAATTTGTATGTTGGAGGGTTGACTACCCTACACTGTGTAACCCGGCGGGTCTGTGGCGGCACTGCGTGCGCAGCGTCCGCGGGTAAGGGTGGGCTTGGCTTAGGTGAATACATCTCCTTTTCTGGAGTTACAAAACAATCCTCCCCTTCAGCCATGCTTCGCGCCGGTGACACCGACGTCGGTGGTTCTGTCCCTTGCGACCGCTGCGACCGGACCGTACCTGATGGTGATACCGAAACGTTATTCTTAGGAAGATTGTTATCTTTGTCCCTTGTCGGATAAACTAACGAGCTCCTTGACTTACGCCTTAACTGGTCAATATGCCTATGTAATACGTTACCACTGTCATCCGTCACTTTATAGTCCGTACTACCTAACGCGCCAGCCACTTTCCCAGGTTGCCATTTTTCCCCTTTTAAATACTGCCTGTACCAGACTTCCTCCCCTACACTCATATTCCTATCAGATCCTCCTTTGGTATCCATTTGCCGCTGTTGACAACGCTGTACCTTGGTCATCTGATCGGGCTTTAATAAATCCAAGTGTGTTCGTAAACGTCTACCCATTAGCAACATAGCCGGATTTTCTCCCGTTGAGCAATGTTCGGTATTCCGATAATACAGTAGAAACTTGTTGAGTGCTTTGTCTATATTCTTATTTTCCATGTACGCTTTTTTTACTACCCTTTTTACAGTTTTTACTGCATTCTCGGCCGCACCGTTTGAAGCGGGATAGTAGGGCGCTGTAAAAACATGTTCTACACCGTCTATTTTTAAAAAATCCTCAAATTCTCTGCTCGTAAAGGGTGGGCCATTATCACTGACGACTTGTTTCGGAATACCAAATCTAGCCCACAATTCTGACAACTTACCTATAGTTGTCACCGCTGCCGTACTAGGAACTGGGAATACTTCTTTCCACTTGGACATAGCGTCCACAACTACAAGATAAGTTTTCCCGTAGATAGGGCCCAGGAAGTCGAGGTGTAGGCGCGCCCAGGGGCTCGCGGGCCAAGGCCAGGCGCGAGGCGCGTGTTGCGGCAGTGCGTCCGCCAGCGCCGCGCACACGACGCGACGCAGGCGTGACACGTCGCCTCAACCACTTCTTCTATGCCGCCCCACCACACGTAACTGCGTGCTATTGCTTTTGACCCATATGGGGCTCATGTATAATCTTTAAAACTTTTTCTCGACATTTTTCCGGTATGACTACTCTGTGACCCCACATGATGCACCCGAGCTCTTCATACAATTCTATTCGCCTATTAAAATAAGGTTTTAAACCGTCAATGTCACATTCGATTGGCCACCCATCTCTAATGTATCTGGGAACCCTTCCTAACAGCGGATCTCTAATTGTTTGTGTAATATATTAATAAAACTAGACGTTTTCCATAACTCGGTTTATTGGAGACAGGGATGACAGCTACCTTCTTCAGAGCTCCCAATATGACAGGGCATAAACAATAGCTAACCAGCCATACATTACACCCTCACCCTTAATCAAGAACCCCTATAAATTTCTACAGTAAATAACAGGCTTATAAAACTTACAACTAATACAAATAAAATAAACAAAAGAAACTAAATATTTCTACACTCTCATCAGAACTTATACCTAGCTGGCTTAAGAATCCGGCATTGCCGAACGGGACGAGGCTGGGGCGGCTCAGGGGTAAGCAAGGAAGGCTGAACCTGCTGTTCTACGCAGTCTTCGAAATTCTCTTGATTACCACAATCCGGCTGTGTGGTCGCTGCGGGTGAACCGTCACACCGCGGACTGGACGCTCCCTGTACTTGAGTCACCTCAACGGTTTCCGACCTCTCACTGACCGGGTTAGAGGAAGAAGGACAGATTAATGAACTCTGTATCCGTTGTTTCAGCTGATGTACATGTTTGTGGAATTCCCTACCTAAAGCATCTACTACCTTATAATCGGTAGTTTCCATCCTCTCAGTAACCGTCCCAGATACCCATTTATCCTGTCCACGATACTGACGCATCCAGACCTCATCCCCCGGGCGCAGTTGACGAGACCCACTGGCGCCGTATTTTTGTTGACATTCTTGAGCATTCCTAACTTTAATCTCTATATTTGGTCTAAGAGCGTCGAATTTTGTACGCAACCTGCGACCGAACATGAGCGACGCCGGTGTTTCGCCTGTGGTACAATGTTCTGTATTTCTATAGTACAGCAAAAACTTATTTAAAAATAAATTTATTTCTAATTTATCTCTAATAGCCTTTTTAACAGCTCTTTTAACAATATGTACTGCGTTTTCTGCTGCCCCGTTTGAGGCAGGATGATATGGCGCTGAATAAATATGTTCGATGCCGTTCGACTTTAGGAATTGTGTGAATTCGTGACTAGTAAATGGCGGCCCGTTATCTGATACTATTTGTCTCGGCAAACCAAAACGAGCAAACACGTCACTAAAAACGCTGATCGTATGGCTAGCCACCGTACTAGGTACTTGACAAACTTCAAGCCACTTGGTCCTGGCATCAACCATTACTAAAAACATCCGCCCCGCGATAGGGCCTAAGAAGTCAACATGTACACGAGCCCATGGTTTATCCGGCCATACCCAAGGACAAGGCATATGTCGAGGCGGCGCCTCACTCTCTGCAGCGCAGATACGACAACCACGGCACGATTTTTCTATCTCCTCGTCCATACCCGGCCACCAAACATAACTCCTAGCAAAAGCTTTAGTCTTAACTATGCCCATATGCGCCTCATGTAAATCAGTTAAAACCTTTTGTCTACACACACCCGGTATGATCACCCTATGGCCCCACATCACACAACCTAATTCCTCGTATAATTCTTTTTTACGATTAAAATATGGTTGGAGCGATACAATTTCATTATCAGTCGGCCATTCGTCACGGAGATATCTTAGAACTCTGCCTAGCAACTGATCATGGCTCGTCTGCCTTTTAATCTCATGATAATCTAATAACATGGCATTTTGGGCAAAATGTAAATATGATTGTTCTGGAATAATAGATTGTTTACTAGCAGAAAGAGCTGGCAAACGCGACAGCCCATCAGCTCCATTCTGCTTTGAAGTAACATACTCGATATCATATACATAAGCTGACAATTTAATAGCCCACCTTTGCAACCGGCTTGCAGCCATTGATGGTATACCTTGCTTAGGCCCAAAAATAGTGACTAATGGCTTGTGGTCCGTGCGTAGTGTAAAACGTCGCCCATATAAATACTGGTGTAATTTTTCAAAGCAGAAAACAATAGCTAAAGCCTCTCGCTCAATTTGTGAATAATGCTTCTCAGCCGCGTTAAGCGCGCGCGACACAAACACGACAGGTCTCTCCCGCGGTCCGCCTGTGCCACTGTCATCGTGCTCACACATCTGACTAAGTACTCCGCCTAAACCTTTCGAGCTCGCATCACAAGTTAAAAATAAAGGTTTATCAGGTTCGTAATGTGCAAGGACGTCCGCACTGATTAAAATATTTTTAACTCTTTTAAAACATGACTCACACTCATTGTCCCACTGCCAAATAACTTCCTTCTTAAGTAACCTGAACAAAGGTGCCAGTATGTTGCTCAAGTTTTTAACAAATTTTGCGTACTAATTGATAGTTCCTAAAAAGGCCCTCAATTCGGTTATATTATCTGGGCGGGGTATATCTAATATACCTTGCACCTTTTCTGGGTCTACTTTAATTCCCTCGGCAGAAATAATATATCCCAGATATTTAACCTCATTAGTCATGAACACACACTTCTTTTCCTTTAATTTCATTCCGTTGAGATATAACCGCTCTAAAACTCTTTCTAAAATTACTAAATGCTGTTTAACATTTGGTGATCCAATAATAATATCATCAAGAAACACTTCTACGTTTGGAATATCATTAAGGAGATTGGCCATAATTCGTTGGAATATACCCGGACTTGACGATAAACCGAAAACTAATCTTTTATATTTAAAAAGGCCCTTGTGAGTATTAATAACTGTACAATTATCAGGGTCATCCAATTCAATTTGATTATAGGCTTGTGTTAAATCAATTTTTGTGTAAATACCTTAGCCCCGTTTAAATTAACTAGTTTGTCATTTATACGTGGTAAGGGATATTTGTCCACCAATAATACTGGGTTTAACGTTATTTTGCAAATGAACTAGCAACACTGGTTGAGTGACATGTCAAAATTTTGCTCCGTAATTTTAAATTAGTTTTAATTAATATTTTAGTGTAAAAAACTTGTATTATTATAATTAAATGTCTATTAAGTGTATTAATACCCAAGATTATTGTTTTCACGGAAAAATACACTGTAACACCTAGTGTTTGGTTTCCTAACTCAACCGGTAACCTATAACACGAACAGCTGATGTACCTGCGGATCTATCTGGGGAGTATAATTGTTTCGTTTTAATGTCTAATAAGTAGCTCATATTAACCAATTAAAAGCTATGTAGCACTAAGTTCATTATTCTGACTAATCTGGCACTCTTTTGTAGTTGAAGTTAGGTTCTGTGTCAGTTAGCACTTGTTAGTTAAGTAGTTGTGTAGTTTGTAATAAGTAAATGTACTTGCTATCTATATTTTAATTAACTAAATACACAACAAAAAAGTATGTTGGTTATTCTTTAATAATTTTTGGCATTATTATTCAAATAAGTCCAATAATTTTAAACCAAGAGTCCTACCCACTTCATAAAAAAGTTAAAGACATGAAATCAATTTAAAGTTTAACTTAATTTAATAATCTTATTAAAGTATTTTGTGTAAGACTCATAAGCCTACCACAGTTACCAATTTATTAATCACATATTCCAGTCTATTCTCATTTTCTTCTTTCATTTCTAGCTTTCCTAATTTTGTCCATCCAATTAGTTCTCACCATTCTTTGTACTTCTACTTTCAGTTCTATTCCCTGAAACCATGCCTGTGATGACCCGTAAGGCAACTACCCAGGAGTTACAGGCTAAGTTGAGAACGGCCCTTGATGAACTTAAGGAAGTAAACAGCAAATGTCAACAGCTGTTATTGGATAGAGAGGAACATGAGGTTGAAATCGAGAAGGTCGTTCACAAAAACACAAGCCTGAAACGGGAGCTAGTCGACCTGCACCAACAATACATGGATGTTGTTGAGGAACGGGACAATCTGCGGGTGGTCACAGATGGTTTCAACGACTGCAGTAACCATTATGAAATGGCTTTATGTAAGGTTAGGGACTTAGAAGTTGAACTGCTTCATGCCAACAAACAAATTATTGAGTTTCAGAAAGAAAGAGAATGTACTCAGGTTAGGGAAACTGATCACCTATATAATCAATTATTAAATTCAAATTGCAACCCACATTTCTTAACAACAATAGATCTTACTGAAGATTCTATTCTGAAATATAATTGTAGTAGTTATAAAGTAAGCCAAAATAAAATAAAGAAATATGCAAAACTAAATAGAATTATAAAAAAATGCAAGAAATTTAAAAAACAACAAAAACACAGTTCCAAAAATATTCAACTAATAAAAGAACGTGTTTTCCTCATAAAAAAGTTGAATAATTATCAAATTAAATTAGAGGATAGTAAGAAGTTTTATGAAATAGACACTCAAAACTTACAGTCTGAAATTCAAGTTTTAGAGCGTCAACTAAAGTCATGTTATTCTATGTATGTAAATTCTCAAAAACAAATTAAGGAACATATCCTTGCTGCAAACGAATTAGTTGATAGCGGTAATAGTAATGCAGACTGTGTAGACACGATGACCTTCAACAACACTCAATGTACATCACAAAGTGAATCCAGCCCGGACACTCTCTTACCCGAGGTAACGGAGAACCCGACCCAGCTGAGCAGTGTTCCGGACTGTATCTCCATTCAAAATTCACCAGATATTGTACAAGGTTCATCACAGGTAGGTCAAATAGATAGTAGTTCTCCCCCTTCTTGTAATACACACAGTTGCTGCTCCATTTTGTTCTCAGATAGTATAGGAAAAGGGTTAGGCAAGTTAATTAGTAACAATCTGAGTCATTCTTCTCTAAATTATTGTACTCCTCAGGCTTCTTACAACCAGATAATAACATCAATAACTCGGAAGGAATTTGATCCTAATACCATTATAACTGTACTTGTAGGTAACAGTTCTAACGTTAAACTTGATGATATCACGGACAATGTCACTCAACTATTAAAACTAAATTGTAAGAGAGTAATTCTGTGCTCCTTCCCGTACTTTAAGAAATTGTCTAGCAAGCAAAACCATTTTATCCATGCCATAAATAATCATTTGCATTTTCTAGTTAGTCATTATAGTGAAAGGTTGACATTTTTCGACACTAACAGTTTCGTTCAGAAATTGAAGTCAACCAAAAACCATGCGTACTTGCCTATTAGTTTTAGACGTCAAATAGCTCGGCTATTAGCTTTTAATATAAACTCAGACATATGTGGTATGTCGCAGTTTTTTGTAAATAGGTCTACGGAAATTAGTAATTATACTAATTGTAATTATACAAATAGTATTAGCTTAGATTTAAACTAGTCAATAAGACAATAGAAGGTACGAGTGACAATTTAGTTAATCTCGTCAACTTCGAGGTATCTTCTAGCTCTCAATCAAATAACTGTAAAAAAGGGGCTGAGCAGAATTCCTTAAAATTGTTTCACCAGAATATTCAGGGACTTTCTTCCAAAGAACTAGAAATAGAACTATTTTTAGAAAAAACTAAGTTTGATATTATCTGTTTTACTGAACATTGGATGAAAGATTATGAAGTAATGCAAATAAATTATGAGAATTACAATGTGAGCAGTTGCTATAGCCGAAAATCTAAGATGCGTGGGGGTTCATTAATCCTAGTAAACAATTGTATTAAATCTAAGTCTCGTAATGATATAGTCGATCTATCGGTTGAACATAGCATTGAATTGTCTTGTGTTGAGCTAGATAAGCATGTAATAGTGTGCGTTTACAGACCCCCTAATTACCTGAACTATTCTATCTTTGAGTCAGTAATGGAAGATGCTTTGGCAAAACTTGTAACTGGTAATAAACCAATAATTATCTGTGGTGACTTTAATGTCAATATCATAGAGAATAATGTGAATAGCAGTAGATTCTTAAGTTTCTTTAAATCATTTAACTTGTCAAATGTGTTTTCAGAACCAACTCGAATTACGACAAATACTGCTACTTGTATCGATAATGTTTTTTGTTGCTGCGATTACATAAATAAATCCATCGTAAATTACCTGCCTTCAGATCATAGTGGTCAGACGGTTACTTTCGCGTACAATAGACAATTACAAAGAATTCAGATACAAACTAGACAAATAACACCCAGCAATCTAGACAAATTTAATAATAATTTAATTAGCAAGTTAAGTATACCGGGTCATATTAGAAACAATGCAAATGTATTTTATGATGAATTCTTTTCGGTAGTGCACACCGAATTTAATAATACTATAAAAAAGAAATCTAAAACTATTGGCCCAAAGTTTATTTTCAGTGACTGGGCAACACAGGGTATTCGGAAAAGTAGGGAACGATTGTTTGAGCTGTACGGCCTTAAGCCTTACATCGACACTGAAGCTTTTAATAAATATGTTGCTACTTACTCGAAATTTTTTAAAAACACTTGC
This sequence comes from Xestia xanthographa, assembly GCA_905147715.2. Taxonomy (NCBI): domain Eukaryota; kingdom Metazoa; phylum Arthropoda; class Insecta; order Lepidoptera; family Noctuidae; genus Xestia; species Xestia xanthographa. Next base: position 3,275,677 of record LR990660.1, on the reverse strand, counting down.
AAGGTAGCCAAATCCTTATTCATTAGCAACAAGATTAAATCAGCCGACAACAAAATAAAAACGGTTTGGAAAATCATCAACAGTGAAACAAATAGAAATAAAAAACAAGGTAATGACTTCACACTAGAGACATCGCGTGGCCTTGTGAGCTCCAACAATGAAGTTGCTCAAGAATTTGTAAATTTCTTTACCAGTATCCCACTTAAAACTACAGAAGCCTTAAATTCCTCTCCCTTGCTCTCTATTGATTTATTGAAAGCGAACGTTTCAGCCTGTCCAAATGAATTTAAATTTCAGCATATAAACCCCATAACAGTCATAAAAGGTTTTAAGCAAATCAAGATCAAATTAACGGAAGATCTATGGGGTATGTCTATCAAAGCTTGTACCTCAATTATTGAGACTCTATCGCCGTATTTAGCCTCAATATTTAATTTGTGCGTGGATCAAGGGGTCTTCCCAGATCTAATGAAATTCAGTAAGGTAATACCGCTTTTTAAATCCGGGGACAGTAAAGACACCAATAACTATAGGCCCGTATCCGTGTTGCCGGTTTTCAGCAAGGTGTTTGAAAAGATAATGCTCAATCAAATGCTTAACCATTTTAACACTAATAAAATATTACACGAGCAACAGTATGGTTTCACCAAAGGACGTTGTACAACTGACGCCGGTGTCACTTTATTAAAACACATATTTACTGCGTGGGAAGAGGCACAAGATGCCATAGGAATCTTTTGTGACCTTTCGAAGGCATTTGATTGCGTAAATCACGAAACCCTGATCTTGAAACTTCAGCATTACGGTTTAGGTAAACTTGCGCTCAGTTTAATAAAATCGTATTTGAATGATAGACAGCAGCAGGTACAAATAAATGGAGTCAACTCAATGGGTTTAAAAGTAAAAATGGGTGTACCACAAGGTTCGATATTGGGTCCCTTCCTCTTTTTAGTATATATTAATGACCTACCCCATCTATTTAACAACCATCCGCATATGGTGTTGTTTGCTGACGATACTTCTTTAATATTTAAAATAAACAGACGTGCCACTAATCTTGATGACGTAAATAACGCCCTACTGCAGGTCCACGATTGGTTTACCGCTAATAATTTAGTACTAAATGGGAAAAAAACTAAATGCATTAGATTTGCTCTACCAAATGTCAAAAGTAGTGATTGTGACATTATATTGAATCAAGAGAAACTAGAATTTGTCGATAAAACGGTTTTCTTGGGAATCACGCTCGACTCAAGGTTACAATGGGGTCCTCATCTAACATCTCTTGCAGGACGGCTAAGCTCAGCAGCATTTTTTTTTTTTTTTTTTTTTTTTTCTGTAGCCTAAGAAATCTTACCTATACGTCGCTATTGTATAATACGCCTTACCTCCTATTTATTTTTTATTTTTTTGTAAGACGAAGGAGACTAGTCTCCACGACACAGGGAATCCTAGTGTGGAGGCTAGTGATATTTCAATTTGTGTAATGCTGTCTTAAACAATAAAGCTTTTTTTTTTTTTTTTTTGTTTATATGCTGTTAGAAAAATCCGTCAATTTACTGATGTTGATACCGCGAGGCTGGTCTATTTTAGTTATTTTCATAGTATTATGTCATACGGTATTTTACTATGGGGACGGGCTGCAGACATCGAGTCTATATTTATTCTTCAGAAAAGAGCCATCAGAGCCATTTATGAATTACGTAGACGCGATTCTCTAAGAGAACTGTTTAAGGAAATTAATATCATGACAGTACCTTGTCAATACATCTATGAAAACATCATGTACGTTAGAAAAAATCGGCATTTATTCAGTAAGAGAGGGGACAGACACCACTATAACACTAGAAATAGGGACCAACTAGTTCAGCCAGGTTTCAGGCTTGCTAAAGTGGATTCATCTTTCATGGGGTACTGTTTGAAATGTTACAATAAAATACCTCCCCACATTCTTCAACTGAATGAGACGAAATTTAAATCTTGTATAAAACGCACACTATGTAGGCAAGCATATTATAAGTTGGGGGATTACATTGATGATAAAAATGCTTGGCTAAATGCTGGTCCTGCTCCACAACCATAGGTGGGGGGGCAAACTAATTGTTTGTACTGGTCGGGCATTATTTGAGTCCATCGACACGTAAAGAAGAAGATGAAGAATTGATTCCCATGTTAATGTATTGTGGAAGCTGCAGAAGATTGTAAAAATATACTTGCATTGTATAGATTCCAGTTCTTAGTATTATATAATTGCATAGCACATGTGTGAGTACTTTGTACTGTTCAGCCACCATTTACATTTATTTATCTTTCATTGACTTGAATATGCCTTGGTGACTGAGAGAATGTCATGCTCACTTAAATGTCTCGCTGATGGTGGCGGGTGTGTCGGGTCATTTAGTTCCTTTCAATATGGTTGAGTTGAATGGCGCCGGTACATGCGTCATGTCTGTGAACGGGCGCTGTCAGTTGGGACTGGTCATCTCTTAGCTGCCAAGGTTCATTTTAATTACTTTATTCATACATTTTTAATCTAATCTTTCACTCTGGATGCTCTTAGTGTGCACGTCTTTCTACATCGTTCTCACATATATGTATAGTCTCAAAATTAATGATGTAACCAAGATTTTGTAACAATATTTTGATTTTAAAAGAGTGTCCATGGAGTTTCTTGCCCATTCTTCTCCATAGAGATCTACGCTAGGGAATGGGCAACTACAGTACTTTCTCAAGTTATTATGCCTTGTGACTGGGACTGTAGCTTTGATTTTCTTTTTTGTATTTTTGACTTTCAAAAGTGCCGTAATGGTCTAATTGAAATAAATGCTTTGAGTTTGAGTTTGAGTTTGAGTTTGTAGTCAGCACAGATACGGAGTCCACCATCAGCCTTACGTACCGGTACCAGTGGAGTAGCCCAGTCCGCGCTGTCCACTGGCTCGATGACACCGGCGCGCAACATGTCTTCCAGCTCTGCGTCGACGCGCTCGCGAAGTGCGTACGGCACCGGACGTGTGCGGCAGAACACGGGCGTTGTTCCCTCGCGTAATCGTAACCGAGCCTTGCCTCCCGTAAACCGGCCCAGTCCCTCCGTAAAAAGATCCTTAAATCTGTGAAGTAATAATGTCAATTGTTGATTACACGAGATAGTACTATATTTCTCTTCTGTGTTCCTTGTGACCATATTTTGGTACAATGGTATTTTAATGCCTAGTTCTGAAAGCCATTGTCGACCCAATAACGAGGTAGAACCACCCTCTATTACAAACAATTCAATTTGTTTGGACTTATTATCATACGAGTACGTCACAATTGGCCTAAACACCCCTATTGGTTTTGTAAAAGTACTATCATAAAATCTAAATACTAAATTAGAACTAGACAAAGGTCTATAGCTGAACCGTTGATCATACATTTTCCTACTAATGCAAGATACTATAGATCCCGTATCAATCTCCATAGATAATGGGGTTTGATCCACAAAAACAGTTAAGCTCACCGGTTTATAGCTATTCAAACTGAGTTTGTGTAAATCTTCAACTGGCTCCCAGTCCTCCACATCTGACAAAGGAGGATCATCCTCCCCTGACTGGTCCCCGATGTCTGACTGATTGGCAGCCCCGGCTGTGACTTGCCCCTGCGCCAACATGTTGTTGGCGTAAAATCGGTCCTGCGACTGTCTCCCACTTGGAAGCATAGGACATACCCGACGCAGGTGTCCCTTCCGCCTACACCTACCGCAGATAAACCGAGCGTATTTGCATCCTTCACTCTGGTGATCCGAAGCTCCACAAGCCGAACAGCAGTTTTTCAAATCGTTAGTTCCCTTCCATGCGCGTGCCGCCGGTAATTTGCGTGAGCCACCACGCCCTCGACGGCCCCAACTGCCCGATGGCGCCAACGCATGCACCGCTCCAGCTGCGGTGTCACCGCTACCGCTAAAATCACTGTTCTTTCCAAACGTCTCTTCCACTGCCGCTGCATCTTTTCCCGCCGCTTCCATAGTGCATGAAATCTTCACGGCGTTTGCATAAAGTAAATTTTCCTCCGAAAACAATCGTTGCCTGATTGACTTGTGAGCACGGCCCCTAGCCCGCGCGCGCTCACGTTACACGTTAATAACAATGGTTTACCCTGGTCGTAGTGACACAAAACGCTGGCACTTGTTAACATCTTATTTACTTCGGTGAACGCTTGTTCGCATTCCCTACACCAAACCCATTCCATACCTTTCCGCAGAAGATTATATAAAGGGAAAAGTGTTGCACTGAGGTTTTTAATCAACCTACCGAAAAAATTTACTGTTCCTAAAAATGACCTTAGTTCTGATACATTCCGAGGCTGCTCCATATTAGTAATTGCTTTAATTTTCGATTTATCAGCCTTTATTCCTTCTCTCGATATTACATAACCCAAGTACGTCACCTCCTCAGCTAAAAAAACACACTTACTCTTTTTTAATTTTAACCCGTTATTTAATAAACTGTACTGAACTAGCCCGCGGTGAGTGTTTATAACTGTATATTTTTTTGACTCATCCAGTTCTATTTGGTTGTAGGCTTGTGACAGATTCGATTTTACTGTAATACCTATTTCCATTTAGATTTACTAAGACATCTTCAATTTTAGGCAGTGGGTAACGATCGGCCAGTAAAGACGGATTTAATGTGGCTTTATAGTCTGCACAAATTCTAAGTGAGCCATCGGGCTTATTGATAGGTACCAGCGGAAAGGCCCAGTCGGAGCAGTCGACAGGCTCGATGACGCCAGCGCGCAGCATGGCGTCCAGCTCGGCGCCGACGCGCTCGCGCAGCGCGTACGGCAGCGGCCGCGCGCGGTGTAACACCGGCACCGCGCCCTCCCTCACGCGCAGAGTCGCCTTGCCGCACCTGTACCGCCCCAGCCCGCCGATAAATAGTTCTTCATATCTGTGGATTATATTTTTTACTTCTGTATTTGCGTGTTCACAACTCACTTGATTCACAAAATTACAACGAAATTTAGGTATTACTAGCTGACCCGCGCAACTTCGTCTGCGTCACATGAGAGAGAGAGGGTTAGAGTGAGTGTGAACCTTATAAGATAGACAATATGCTATCGCGGATTTTTTTTTACTTTTTAAGAGAAACAATATTCCCTCAAACATGATTGTTGCATGATGAACTTTAACCTTTAACCCGGAAGTTCTCAAAAGAAATAAATTTTCCCTGTTTTTGCAACATTTATCATTGATACTCCGCTCCTACATTAGTGTATATCGGACTTCTCTCTCACGTGGACAAACAAAAAAAAAATACGCGTCGAATTGTGGACTTTCTCCTGTTGTTTCGTCGGTCAAAAAACTAAACTTGAGGCAACTGACACGTGCGAGGGGTCGGAAAATCTTATCACCGCGATTCAGAAAATGGAATAAAATGAACAACGACATCTATCTACCAAGATGTTAAACTTAAATATACGTAATGCATGGAAATCATGTGTAAATTTTAAACACATTTTTAGTAATTATTATTATTTTTGTTATTTATTTAAGTCGAACACAAGTGATTCATATTGTTGTTAGTAATACTTACAAACTATGTTAGCAACATTCTCATTAAAATAACCAATTATCATCAAAATACAATAAAATAATAATCAATTCAAAAACCTATAGCTATAACTAAGTCCGCTTCCCGGTGCACCAGACCTGCAGCTGTGTATATAATACGGGTCCAGTGCCCCAGGAACGGACAGTCAGGTTTATCCACTATTACCTTTAAGATGCTGTTGGTGCTCCCCCGAAGCCGCCGCATCAAGGATGCTGTTCTTTTTCGCATAATTGCTTGAAAGCTATCTATACCTGCTTCAGCAAACATGCTCGACGCGCTACAGAACCGCGGGAGTCCCAACAGCACCCTAAAAGCGTTATTGTACTGGATGCGAAGAGCGCTGTAGGCCCTCTGTGTATATCTAACCCATAGGCTGCACGTGTAAAATGACTGGCAAAACGCCTTAAACAGAGTGAGTTTCACTTCCTTAGTACATCGTGCAAACCTACGGGCCAGCATATTACATCGGACTGACAGCGCTCTTTGCTCCCGCTCCATGTTACTCTCATCAGTCAAGTCTTCCGTCACTATATGGCCAAGATACCTAAAATGTGACACTCTATTTAGTAGTACACCATATAGGCATACTGGAGGAACTGTTTCAGGCTTCTTAGTACCGACTCGGAACACCAAAAGATTACTCTTCCTAACATTGTACAATAAACTATGAGCCATGGCGTACCCCTCACATATCTTAATCATCCGTATGATTCCATCAATCGAGGGACTCAGCAGCACCATATCATCTGCGTAACTTATACTATTAATTGTCTTACCATCAATAGAGCATCCGATACCAGTGCTACTGAGTTCCTCGATCAAATTATTGACGTAAAGATTGAAAAGCGCCGGGGAAGTCAACCCGCCCTGTCTCACCCCACACTGGAACCCATACGCCCCCGACAGAGCACCCGACCATCTGACCTGGTTGATTTGGTGGTCATACCAATAATCTAAGAGTTGAATGAGCTCATTTAGAAGACCTTGCTCACGCAATTTCGACCACACGATCTTATAATCAACCAGGTCAAATGCCTTGGAGAGGTCCAAAAACGCAGCATAAACAGGAGTGATTCTATCAGTGTAGTACCTGACCGTGTGCTTGAGCGCCAGAATAGCGGTTTCCGTGGACAGCCCAGCTCTAAAACCGAACTGTGCATCATGTAGATGGAGCTGTCCAGTTATCCTCCGCTCAAGCACACCGTCAAGAACCTTTGCTGTTACAGTAGCCAACGATATTGGCCTATAATTATCCTTGTCTGAGACATCGCCGGTCTTGTTCTTGACTATGGGCACAACTATCGTCTTCATCAACTCAGGTGGTAGATACAAGTGCCTCACACAAAGATTATACAGCATTAATAGGACCCTTGGGAGATGCGGACGTTGAAAATGTTCTATACTTAGACCATCGTGACCCGGAGATTTGCCCCATGGTCATTGACTGTATGATGTTCCGTTTCTCTTTTGATGAAATATTAATCGGAACACCAGACAATCTACTCTCAGCGACAAAACCCCGTTCCTCCGGTTGCAGTCGCGAGGTTACTTCAAAATGCCTCCTGAACATGTTCGCAATCTCCCCAGGCTCAGTCATACCATTAACGCTCACCGGAACCACAGGCTTTGGGTTCAATCTTTGAGTGGATTTCCAGAATTTATGAAAATGCTTGCTCCTATGTTCGGTTGCCAAAATGTTCATTTTAATTTGTTCCTCATTGTCTTGACAAAACTTTAATTTTTGTTTAAAAAAAATTCTAGTCTCGCACATTTCCACAAACTGCTGCCCAGTGCGAGGTTTCTTATACCACACCCAGTTAAGAATGGCCTTTCTCGCGTTCCCGTGAGCGTCCCTGACATGCCTGTTCCATCCAGTCACTGTGCGCCGACGAGCCTTCCTATCTTTTACTAAATTAGAGTTGCCCTCAGCCGCTTCCCGAAGCGACGTCACAATACTACTGTACAATGTATCAATTATTTTACAATGTTCCTTGTTATGACAAAAATGATCACAACAGTTTCCGAGTTCAGATGGGAAGTCGACAACTTTAAGCTTTTCCATACACAAACTATAGTAACAGTCCTTCTGAGCCGCATCTCTTTCACCCCATATAGCCTTATCAACTATCCTATACCCCTGTGCAGCTAATGGATTGGTTGGCCTAACCATTCCAAGGTTAACTTGCATGGTTAGTGGAAAATGGTCAGACCAGTAAATATCATGATCAACTTCAACATTTACAAGTGTTTTCCACGCTGCTTCAGACACCAAGCAGTGGTCAAGCCAACGCCTACTCCCACAGACATCACTGACAAAGGTATAGGTATCCGAGTCTATTCCGAGCTTAATGTAATCAGCACAGCGCCAACTCTGTTCGACACAAAATCTTAACAATTCCCGACTAAATAATTCCCCAGGGTGCGCATTAAAATCTCCGAGCATATATACATGCTCCACATTAGCACTCTCAACGATTGCGGCAATTTCACTGAGACACTCACAAAATTCATTCAAGTTATCGATACAGTTAGTCGGCATGTACACACTAAACAATAATAACGTGCGATCGGCGCAAGTCGCTTTGACAGTCGCGATACGGTCACTTATACAAGGTATTGCTGACACGGATGTAAATACCGACTTTCTCCATAAAATGCCCCCGCCGATGCGGGGGCATTTTATGGAGAAGCATCGGGCATCGGTATCCACCGCAGATTTTCCAAAATAACCAAAGTCATCATCCAAACTACGAAGTATTGTCAACTCATGCGGCAACAACCAGGTTTCCTGCAGCGTAATGACATCCACAGCCTTACAGAGGTTTTGTATACACACGATTGATCTCTTTAAAAACTTACAGTTATAACTTATAAATTCAGTAAATAAATTATTGCTATCATTAATCACTGAGCTATCCATTAACGAGCTACGACTCTTTAGTTTGGTGGCCCAGGACCAACCTAAGTACGACCCAAAAGGATCTCGAGAAACTATAAAGGTTTGCCTGCGTAGCAATCACCGGCAGCATGAGAACTTCCCCCACTGCTGCCTTTCAGGCGATGCTGGGGCTACCACCTCTACACCTCGTCTTAAGAGAGGAGGTGGCCATAGCGACTTTCAGACTCGAAGTATCTGGCACCCTAAGTAACGATTCCAGAATTAAACACACACGCATCAGAGAAGATGCTATCAAACAACAGCCCATGATGGAATCACCCAGCGACAGAATCCTGAAAACCCACTGCTTCCAAAAACACTACAACATAGAGCTCACAGCGGAGTTGTATGACTACTCAGGTACGAACGAGCTAAGAATCTACACTGATGGATCAAAAACCGACGACGGGACAGGTTTCGGGGTGTTCTCCGACGACCTAAACATTAAAATAGCCAAACCCCTTGGAATACTCAACTCAGTTTACCAAGCAGAGTGTGTGGGTATCATCCAAGCGGCACACGCTATAGAGGCCAGGGAGGTTACGGATACCAATATTCGAATAATATCCGATAGTGCCTCAGTCCTACAATCCATAAACACTCTGACATTGAATTTTTTTGACATGTATTTTATTATTTTACTTTTATTTTTTTATGTGACATTTACTGATTTGACATGAATACTTATTTTATTAAGTACTTATTTTAACTTTTTTTTTATTATCATTGCGACACATGATTTTTGTGATTTTTTTTTTACTTACATTCATTTGGAAAGAACTTGTTATTAATTTTATTTGATTATTGTGAATGTGGGGACCTTGTGGGTCACATTTTTATTTTATGTTTGTTTTTTTCCCACAACTGTCTGGCAGTTTGAGTACTATAAGCGACCTACACAAATGTCCTTTCTTTGGTATTGTTCGTCGTTTCGTTGAGCTCCTTGAGTTATAAGTCGAGCTATACGTTAACTGACAAATGCTTGCACTGACTGGACAGGTCCACTCAAATCTGTATGGTTCTTTCTTCAAAAGACCATCTCAGGCACTATTCTGCATAGTCCTCATTGAATTGAGCAAGATTATGTCTGGACTTTAAAAGAGACTACGACCTCTGAGTTTGTTTTGGCTGTTTCTTCTCAGAGTAGTCAGGTACGAAACACCGGCCCCATCTAGTTTTAAAAAATGACGTGTAAAAGTGTTTGTAAAAACCTACTTGCAAAATAAACATAATTTATCATTTATCATTTATCACCGCCACTCTTAGTGCAATGCATTATATTTTGACCAAATTTTGAGCGAAATTAATATTTTAGTGTAATTTGTTTATTTCATTTGAGTAATGTTCGAGTAGAATAAAGTTAATCGTTCGACTATTTGTTCTTGTAAACTTGTAAGTATAAGTATAAAAGCCAGTCTAGTCTTATCCAGAGTTTTCCTTTAATGTTATTTATATATATGCGTATTAAAAGCAGAAGGGGAGGCATTCGCCCAGCAGTGGGACGCTATAGGCTAGATTAAATTAGAAGATGTGTCCCACTACGCTGGATTTTTGCAATGACAGTCGATTTTTTTATGTACCAATAGTAGAAGGGGGCAAAAAAGAAGTGTCTGATGAGATGACGAAAAATAGAGAAGTATGGAAGAAGAAGACATGCTGCGCCGACCACAAATGAATTGGGATAAGGGCAAGAGAATGATGAAAGTAGAAGGGGGCATTACCATATCTCTAATACGGCTGAGACCAGCTGAGGGTTTTTCATCAGATACTGCAGACCTTCGATTTTTGACATCAAATGAAGCGGCCCACCAAATTGAATATTTTTTGTAAAGGCGGCATGTCGATCTCTAATAGTTTGGACGGCTCTTGTGTTTTCTTATCAGAGTCACCAGGTACTCCAGATCTTCGATTATCCTAGTTTTATAGTTTTCCCTTTATGTGGCCATTAAACCCTAACTCTGTACCAAATTTCAGCTCTCTTAGTTTATGGGAAGTACTAGTTCTATTTTGATGATCATGAGTGAGTGAGTATCGCAAATGCGAAACTTTGCTTTCGCTTAACTTCGGAACTAAATGACCTACAGACTTGAAATTTTGGATTTTAAGTACATGTTTATAGCTTACTAGATGACGAAAATTTCTGCGTTCTGGTCGTATCCAAAGGTTCTCAAATAGGGGCCTGAAAATGCGGCGAAATGGTTCCAGTAAAGGATGGTACGGCAGTGTTTGCTTCGCGCTCGACTTGGCGGGGGCACTGCCGTGCCCCCCGATCACTGATTTAAACAGGTGCAATTTGACTGTTACAAGGAATAACATCAATGTAATAGGCTTAAAGTCTATACTGGGTGATTTGTTGTAATGGGTTAGTGATTCAGTATGAAATTCCTACCTCAACGAATACCACCTAAGTACACAGGGCCTTTTTGATGAAAATGGCAGGAAATATGATATTAAAGTTTGATAGATTCTTTACCTTAATGGTATACATCCCAATATAAATTCATATTAAGATAACAACACGCCTGTTACACCCGAAGGGTTCAACAGTTCATTCACAGTTCTGTTATCTCTTACAGGACTAACCCAATATCAACCTTATCTAAACGAGCATAAAAATAATTTTGATTTTAACAGACATGTCAGTGGCAGCACCGGCAGCAATCCAACAGCGACCTTATCAAGATGTTAATAAAGATTACTGTAGTTTGACAGTGATGCAGATGTCAGAGGTGAATTAAGCGTGGAAAGACTGTAATTTCAACGAATGATCCTCGTGGCTTATGCACTCACTGAATAAATTGCTATCCATTTCCTAAGTACTGATACTTATCTAATTGGCTATAATATAACGATAAAAAACTGGTTTGAGGTACAATATTAAGTTATTAAATTTTAATGATTAGTCAAGCTAAATACCTGTCTGTGTGTATTTATGTAATCATAGAGCCAGAATTCCTCATTTCCTGTCATTTAGTGTTAAATTGCGTGCTTAGGTGACAAAGAAATGATTAAACATCATATGATTATTTATATTAGACCCACCCTGTCAATCCCTTATATACCGAAAGAATTTCCGTTTCCTAAAGGCCGAATCCACTGACATGCTTCACTCACTGAAAGGGGTGTCACCAAACAAAAACTTTATGGCAGTTTTGACTTAGAGATAAAATCAGTAAGCATTCAAAAAAAAAACAATACAAAATTTTCATTATTATTTTATTCTGTAGTTGGAACACCGCCTGTAGTTACATAATTACACCAATATGGAGCAAAATGGTAACTAAATGATATATCTGTTAATAACACTTTTTTAAAGATTTATCAAAGTCACTTCACCTTGCTTCACTCTATCCCATGTCGTGGTTCTGTGTCGCGCTAAATAGTGTCGCTTTAATTATTAACCTACCAGTGGCCGGTGTTAGTTTTATCGAGACACAGCCCCTAGCGTTCCTCAGAACGTAGCAATCAATTCAGTTTTGGGATACTCAGTGAACCCGGGGAGGGTTCACTCCCGGAAATATGCGCCCATAATCTCTACGCTGTTTCTGAGCTAGACCTTTTTATTTAAGAAACTGTATTCATCAGCAGCGTTTGGTTAATTGGTTTGGTACTACAAGTACAAGTCAGCATTACGATTATGTATAACTAAACTGTATAATTTTAATTATATTTTTTTTTATTAAACACAAACTAATAATATTTACATAATTTACGTACTAACTCTATAATAGAAATAAAAATATTTACAAGTATCAAAAAGGGTTACAGGGCGTCGAAAAATTTGTCCACATCGCTGTCAACAGGAAAAGTGCTCAAAACGCTGGCAGCATTGCTACGTTGGATGGCAATGCTGATTTTTTGGCCAAAAAATAGGCCCGCCCTCTGGTCACGTGAAGAGTCGACAAACCTTTTGGCGATTTCCTGAATTACTAGGTGGGCACTCGGACCCCATGGCCCTAGTGTTTCAACCCCAAACGGCTCAAACACATCATTACCAATTAAATTATTTTATTTGCGCCGTTTGAGGTTTTCAGCACCTGCAGCAGCCGCCCCAGCGCAGCACACTGTGCTACGAAGATGGGATGGCGCAAGGGTGTCAACGCAAGTTGCGTCCCACACCAAAGGCCTACCCAACTGTATAATTTGTTTTAATCTAACTGTGAATCTCACGGTGTTGACATCACCACTGAACAATAAATATTGTTCTAATCGAAACGTAAACATTACGGTTTTACCTGCTATTTGTGGTGCTGTTGTAGATGTTCTTGATTGACGAAATTGAAGAATGGCTCAAAATCTGGCGAATACACGCAAATCAAAGTAAATCAACACATGTGACCTTTACTCTCCGAAGGGACACGTGTCCACCGGTTATACTAAACAATGAAGAAATCCCGCAAGATGACAATGCAAAATATTTGGGTATGCATTTGGATCGAAGACTGACATGGAAAAAACACATATGGACAAAGCGGAAGCAACTAGATCTAAAACTACGCAGTATGTACTGGTTAATAGGACGACACAAATGAGCACACACAGCAAGCTGACAGTATATAAAGCCATCTTGAAACCAATTTGGGCCTATGGCATACAGCTTTGGGGTACTGCTAGCAACAGTAACATTGAGATACTGGAAAGATTTGAAACCAAAACACTGAGGACCATATTTAACATTCCTCAATAAATCAGTAATAAGAACATATATCTTGACTTAAATGTACCAACTGTCAAACAGGAGATAGCAAAATTTAGCAACAAATACCAAAAAAGACTCGCAAACCACAAAAATGAGCTTGCCAGTGGAAATCAAGGCCTTCAACATACAAGACTGAAGAGACATAGTGTCCCAAACCTAAAAGATAGATTCATCAGGATGGAATGAGACACCTACCCAAGAAGTGTCTCACCAAGCTAAAAACCCTGAACAGATACACTTGTATCAGACAAAGCAGTGGCTTATTGTTGTGTCCAACAGATTGCCGCGGGGCAGGAAAAAGGAAAAAAAAATTGTGGTGCGTCATATATAAGTCAACATTCGTCAATATTCGGGTGTATTAATGCACAGTGTACATATCGTATGTGTGAGGTGAGTGTAAAGTGTAGTGTTAGGCTTTCCCCGTTTCCTTGTTATCAAACGCAGATGACGGATATTTGCCAAGGTACGTTTTAGGAGGTGGACACATAACACATGAGATTCAACAGTGGACGTCTTTCGGCCGATATGATGATGATGATAAAGAAGCTACTCTAATAAGTGATTATTAACAGCTCCTCTGCGCTACCGTGAAACTGCTACGACCTAAGAGTTAATTATAGTTAACATTTACCACGTTTTTATTTTAGAAAATTAGTCTACGACGAACTTACCCTCTCCGCAGCTATCTGTCACACATGTGCATCGCTGTCCTACAATTGATAGCTATCTGTCACACTTGTACTACGCGCACCCGCCTCCCAAAAAACTGCATTAAAAACCGTCTAAAACTGTCTCCTCTAGAGCTTATACCTCTGTGTTCAATTCGTTACTAAATTCCTCAATAATAAAATCGAACATCGCAACACTACTCCATAGACAACTTGCCGACTAAAAAAAAAAAACTTTCATTTGACAGACGGTGAACACTCGAATTTACCTGCGCAGCAAATGTCGTGATAACTCTGGTATTTTTAATGGTAGCTGATACTATTATATATCAAAATTATCCTTGTGAACCGTCCTTCATTATTTTGTCAACGTAAATTCGTTTTAGAATCTAGAAGTTGCAATATTTCGCCCGTGAAAAAGTAGTTATTATATGTACCTATAGTGATTGTGTTGTGTGAAGAAATACGTGATTTAGTGACTAAAACGTGTGTGAAATGGGAAAAACAGTGCTTAATTAGTGAGGTGATTAGATTGTTCAACTATCTACACCAAAAAACATGTGGGTTTGTGTGTTTTTTCATCCAACACCGGCTGGCAAAAATTAGTTCCCAGATGTAAACAAACAGTGAGTATCTAGTTTCATAAGTATATTTAGATATGATGCTATTGAGCTATAAATGAGATTGTGGTCTTGTTGGAAAGGAAATATAGTCTAGTTTATTTCTTTAATGTTAAAATGGATAAAAAACTAAGAGAAAACTGATATTTCTAGCGAAATATCAGTTTAGCCAGTTTCATTGACTCGCTAGACTACGCTATTTTCATTAGTCTGGCTTAGGACGTCCTAGCACTTTAATAAGGTTTTTTACCGCTTACCCTGACTTAGTTTGACTAGCCTAACACGTCCGAACCCTTTTGCGATCTAAAATCAACTATCCTTGCTTCATCTCCAATCCTAAAACTCCACGCTTGGTTCGTCTTCCCATACTTTCACAGGATTGTTTTATTGCCGCTTTTGTGCAAATGTCTCAATTGTTTACAAACAATCATAATTATATATAAAAAACAATATTTCAGCTAAACATATTGATAAAATTAATTTTAATTATATAAACCAAAAAGTAACAGTACAGTTTGACAATCTGACGTAAGTATCACAACATTATAAAATATGTAAAATTAATTGGGTATTTATTTCATGAAGATATTATAAAAGGAAATCGTTTAAGACCGATTCGTAGAATATTAATGCAAAACAAATAAAAGGGTATAGTATAGGACAATAATGGATGAAAATAATAATATGTGTAAGTAGCTAATGTAAGTATAAAGTGTCTGTAGGACGTAGATATTATAATATCGTAAGCTCATAAATGGCTATTAAGCACACAAAATCATAATATTGCGACAAGATCCAAAGTCGTTGGAGACCAGAGGTAGGGCCAATTAAAAATGTTCGACTTTCCAGTATTTTGACGAAGATTTAACTACAACTGTGCAACAGTCATTTGTTTTTATAGCAGATTATCTTTAATCCATACTAAGCCGGCGAAGGCGCTGTTATCGACTAGGACTGTAGCTGTGCAACGGAACAACGGAACCGTCTCGTTAGGTTCCTCTTATTTTTAGTATTAGTTTGAAAGTAAGATCAAATTTTTACTAAACGCTCTGGGTTCATACAATATTGCCTATGGTTAAATTTAACTCCAAACACTCATTTTCTGAGTCGTAATAAAGCACATTTTAAAGCCTGGGAAGAAGCACAAGATGGCATTGGGATCTTCTTTGACCTCTCAAAGGCATTTGACTGCGTATACCATGAGACACTGCTGCTGAAACTGGAGTACTATTAAGTTAGAAATATAGTTCTTTACTTACTTAGATCATACCTAGAAGATAGGTTAAAATGGTAATGGTGGTACGGTGGTGGTGGTTGGTTTGTAAATGGCATAGACTCACTATGATCTGAAATGACCCTCTTGTATTCCGGAAGCCTCTTGGGCATATTAGCAGCCGACAGCGCTGAGGAGGAGTTTTACGTAGATTTCGTCAGAAAAAATCTACCTATTGGTCTTGCACCTACAGTCGAGTATTCCGAAAATATCACGTCTAGTGTTATTATGACCCCTAGAGCCCAAATCTTGCACCGGTTAAAAAGTTTATATAAGTTTATTGTTTGTAAGTTTATATAGGGAGAAAACAAACTCTTCACGAAGCCGTTATTTTTATTTTATTTTATTGTATTTGGGTGGCTTACAGCTAACAATACAAACAAATAGTGATACAAACAACGAAAACCCATTTCAAGCTGTACAATGTCTCAAAAATATCTCGCAAAGAAATAAAACAAGGGTGTCCAGAGTAAGACAAAACTTTAATTCATAATGTACCAAGGAGGTCATACCTCGCACGAAAATCTTAACACCGCGATCTACAAATGTGACGTAGCGGCACAACGCCATCTGTTATGGAATAGCGGTACTAAACTAATGACAATGTTGATTTTCGTAGATAATTATTTGAGCAGATTAGACATTCCGCCCGCCATGGACGGCTCTGTCCATCAACATTAACATGACAGTATAAGCTTAAAAATATGATTGGTTAGATGCTATCCACTATAACCTAAACCTAGTACGATACAAGTTCATGACTTGTGCAAATAAAAGTTAAACAACGGTAAAACACAGTAAAATACAAGTTCATTCAAGTAAATAAAAGTTAAACAATGGTAAAACACAGTAAAAAAATACAAGTTCAATCAAGTGAATTCACAAACAATATTGTGTAAATAAAACTAAATATAAAATCCATCAACAAGATGGTAAACGATTAAGTGTTCACTGGTAAAATAATTAATTTAGACACAGGCCTTTTAATCTCATTATTTTTAAACCGTATGGTTACAACGCGAGTAATATTGTCCAAACCTGGATGCTTATTTGTAATAACCCCGTATAGCCATCTAGCGGAACAATGTCTCCAATCTCAGGTTCAGGCTTAACATGTGTCCATTTATATCGATGCTGCAACTGAGTTAAGTACTCTGATGACCACCTACGCCAGAAATGTTGAAGCATTTTTTGTGTGAGATGCCACCGCTTCAGATTGCTAATGGATGAATTTTCATAATTAGCATCAGGTACAGTTACCAAAGGTTCACCTACGAGAAAGTGACCAGGCGTCAAAGGACACGAGTCTTCTGGATTGTTAGAAAGCTGAGAGATCGGCCTTGAGTTAAGGCAGGCCTCGATTTGGGCCAACACAGTTGTCATTTCTTCAAATGTCAATGTGCTGGTGCCTATAATTCTTTTCAAATGGTGCTTCGTGGACTTGACACCAGCTTCCCACAATCCTCCAAAGTTTGGAGCATGGGGAGGTATGAAATGCCAAGTCGTACCATTCATAGATAGGAAATCAGCTATTTCCGAAGCTACCGTCGACCTTTCAGCGTTGAATAGCTGTCGCAATTCCTTTGCACTACCAACAAATGTGGTCCTATTATCACTCCACAAGTCCAATACTCGGCCACGTCTGGCTACAAAGCGCTTAAAAGCCGCAAGAAAACTCTGAGAAGTCATGTCACTGACAACTTCAAGGTGAATAGCCCGAGTGGACATACAAATAAACAAACATATATAACCCTTAGTGGAGTGATGACCACGACCCTTGGAGGTTCGGATGCTGATTGGACCTGCGTAATCTACGCCACTGCATTGAAAAGGCTTCTGAGCAGACACCCTGGCCTTCGGTAATTGGCCCATCATTTGTTGGTGAGTTTGTTTTGAGTGTCGAACACAAATTACACACTTATGAACATATTGCCTAACGAGATTCCTAGCATTGAGTATCCAGTATTTGGATCTTAAGTAATTGAGCATTAATTGCGGCCCGCCATGCAAAGTTCTCTCGTGAGCCTCGGCAATCAAAAGATTGGTGAAGTGTGATTTATGTGGAATTAAGATGGGGTGCTTCATATTCTCATCAATAGAAGCCCGGTGCAAGCGACCGCCAACCCTTAAGATTCCGTCATCGTCAAGAAAAGGACTCAACGAGGTAAGTTTACTACTCTTATTTAATTTACGGCCTTTTTTTACAGATTCTATTTCATCGCTAAAGGACTGGAGTTGGCAGCGTTTGATACAGGTAAGTATAGCTTCATTTAATTCCTTAGTGGTTAGCCAAGTAGTCATTTTGTTTTCATTATGTTTAATTTCCTTCATTCTTAAAAACCTTCTACAGTAAGCTATCACTCTTACTAACCTACTGAACCTAGAAAATCTAGTAACTATACTATCATTACCATCTACCACAGTTGCATGACATTTTGTTTTAATTTTTCTTTCTTCTAGTGTAGTTACTTGTATATTTCCCCTTTTATAATCTATTTTTTCATTCTGTAACCATACTGGGCCTCTTTTCCAGAGCTGCATATCGTTACACTCAGAAGGGCTCGCTCCCCGAGATGCGCAATCTGCTGGATTTTCCGACGACGACACATGTGACCACTGACTTCTATCCATGATGTTAAGTATTTCGGAAACACGGTTCGCGATAAACGTTTTCCATCGACTAGGGTGGCTGCTTAACCACGCCAATACGACGGATGAGTCTGTCCACGCATATAAGTGCTGTTTGGGAACTTCGAGAGTTGAAGCGACTTCCTGAAGAAGCTTTGCTACTAGGACAGCTCCGCAAAGCTCTAATCGCGGGATTGATACCTGTTTAACAGGAGAAACCTTGGTTTTTGAAGTAACCAAGGCTGTGTGAATATGTCCATCTCTATCAATGATGCGGACGTATACCACCGCGGCGTATGCTACATTGGACGCATCTGAAAAACCATGCAATTCTAGGACCCTGTTGTCCTTGCTCGAGCTGATCCAACGAGGCAGACGAAACTTAACGAGGTTACAAAGGCTCTTCCGGAAGTCAAGCCACTCTGTCAGCAACGGTGCAGGTAGTTCTGCGACCCATTCGATCCCAGTCATCCATATTCTTTGAATAAACACCTTTGCAGTGATGATTGTCGGTGCTAACCATCCAAGGGGATCGAATAGTCGCGCTATGTCCGAAATAACCTTACGTTTTGTCACTGGTAAATCTAGATCATTAAGCTGAATAGTGTAAACGAACTCGTCATTGTCTTTGTCCCACGTTAAACCTAATATTTTTGAAATTGCATCTGTTTTTAGTTCCATGTTTCCCTGTGTTTGTAATATTTGTTCACCGTCTTCAATCAATCTTAGTAATTCTCTGTCGTTACTGGCCCATTTTTGGAGCTGGAAACCTCCACGTTTAAGTAACTCCAATGTCTGCTTATATACTTCTACTCCTTCCTCTATGGTTTGACAACCCGTCATTAGGTCATCCATATAGAAGTCGGAAACGACACGGTTCTTTGCTAAAGGAAATTCAGCGCCTTCGTCCTGAGCTAACTGCTGCAATGATCTCACTGCTAGGTAAGGCGCCGATGATGTTCCGAACGTTACCCTTAAATGACGTAACACTTGAATTTCGTCATCTGGATTCTCACGCCATAATATCCGCTGAAAATCTGTGTGATCATCGCATACCTTAATTTGTCTGTACATCTTGACGATGTCCGCTACCAGACAGATGGGTTCACAACGCCAACGCATGATGACATGACGAAGTTCAGGTTGTAGAGGAGGCCCCACCATTAAATCGTGATTAAGAGATACCCCGTTGCTACCTACACATGATGCATCAAATACGATGCGCAACTTCGTTGTACTTTTATCGTTACGGATGACGGCATGATGAGGTAAGTACACGGAACCTTCTTTGTCCCTATCCTGTACTATATCCATGTGATTAAGAGCTATATACTCATTTATAACTGCTGAATACTGAGCTTTGAATTCAGGATTCCTTAGAAATCGCTTTTCTAAGGTTAAAAAACGTTTAAGAGCGATGTCTTTCGATCCACCATATTTACAAGCAGGATCGCTTGACCTGAAAGGCATGTGCACAACATATCGACCAGATTCGTCTCGTTTAGTCGTGGCCTTAAATATGTCTTCGCACTTCTGTTCTTCTGGGGTCAAGTAAACCTTATCGTAATCGCCCTTGGGCTCAGATTCTAGTTCCCAAAACCTTTTAAGGAGTGTGTTCTCATCTATATGAGTGGAATGCAATGTAACTACGGTATTGTGGCATGTCTCGCTTTGGTTGATTTCACCTACTTGACCAGACAAGATCCATCCTAGTCTAGTATTTTATGCGATGAGACGACCAGGTGGACCTCTGATTAAACCTTCTAACAAAATCTGGCTATAAACTTCGGCACCTAAAAGCAAATCAACCTTGTTCGGAGTATTGAACGAAGGATCTGCTAAAGCCAAAGACGAGATTGACGTCATAACATTTGCCACGACCTTCCTTTCCGGTAAAATACTCGTTAGTTTCTTTAAGACATAAGCCTTAACAGTGAAAATGAAACTAGGGTCGACGCGTGATTTAACTTTAATGAGGACCATCGAATTTAATGAAATCATTGATTGGCCTTGATCACAACCTATACCGGAAATTGAACCTTTAGTTGGTATTCTTTTAAGACCTAAGAGCTGGACTGCGGACTCCGTCACAAAGGAAGCCTGAGACCCCTGGTCTAACAGGGATCTTAACACAATAGCAGTACCGCTCTTTGATTCCGCTGCAATTAACGCAGTGGCCAATAATATTTGGCTATGACTATTAGCAAAACAACTTACAACATTAGTGGAATTACTCTGGATTGAAGTTGTATCAGTAGAACCGCTACTTTCTGCAACTTGATCAGTTTTGTTACTATCACCAACTGATTTGGAGACATCCTTGAGATGAAGAAGACTATGATGCTTCTTTTTACATATATGACATCTGGTGGACTGGCGGCATGCATATACGGAGTGATTTGCTCCTAGACAGTTATAGCATAACCTATTTGTTTGGACAAAATTACGACGCTTATCCATATCGAGACCGGCGAACTTTTTACAATTGGCAAGCTTATGGTTATCCTGACAACAAACACATGACGTAGATGACACATGGAGCGATTTGACTGGTACATTACGATTGGT
Source organism: Xestia xanthographa (assembly GCA_905147715.2). Taxonomy (NCBI): domain Eukaryota; kingdom Metazoa; phylum Arthropoda; class Insecta; order Lepidoptera; family Noctuidae; genus Xestia; species Xestia xanthographa. Next base: position 3,254,695 of record LR990660.1, on the reverse strand, counting down.
CTGATGACGTTGACCCTTGTTATCTAAAAATTCCAAAGACCGAAATCTTTGTTCAAGGAAAGCTTGAAACTGATTCATTGTAGGCCAGTCATCTGAACAATCACTAATCTTCATTTCCCATTGTTTACGTGTCTCAGTGTCTAGTTTTAAACTCAATACATAAAGAACCATAATATCCCAATGCTCAACCATTAGGCCTAAATTTTTCAAAGCTTGTAAACATTCGTTAGAAGTATCTAATAGTTCCTTAACCGCGCTGGAGGATTCGGTTACAATGTTTTTTTGACTCATAAAACGTTTCATTATACAATTCGCTAAATATTTTTTATTATTATACCGATTCTCTAATTTAGTCCAACAGGTTGCATAATTACTACTAGTAATAGGAATGTGCCGTAAAAGACCTTCAGCCTCTCCAGACAAATGTGATTTCAAATAATGCAATTTCTGAACATCGTCTAGTTGTGCATTGTTATGAATTAAGGATTTAAATAAATCTCTAAAACTAATCCACTCAGAATAACTTCCGATAAATGTGGGCAACTCAATCTTTGGCAATTTTACAGTACAAATTTCTTTAGAACCTTTCGCAGAAGATTCAGACACTTTACTTATATTATCCGAACATGCAATTTTCTTCAATGCTTCCCTCAACTCTGCCTTATATTCAGTAAATAATTCTTCCGTGGTCTCATATGTATTTTTAATGTAATAATCCGATTTTTCGAGTTCAATAGACTTAACAGATGATACAATTTTTATATGGGTATCGGAAAATGTTGACCAGTTAGCATCTAAATTTTCTAATCTAGCTTCTATGTATGAACTAGTTACTCGCTCCTTCGGTGATTTCTTATAGTTGGACCTTGCTCTACTGATAGCAGAATGCAGATTAAACTGTAAATTACTCAAAGCTTCCATGTTGAATTTTTATACAAAGTCTTTAAAATAAACTGTTCTGGAACGCTATGCTAAGTTCGTGGACAACACGTAAAAAATCACAAGTCTTTGAACTTAATACTTCTCGCTGCAAAATCGGGCATAGGTTCCCCGTAGTTCACTTTTTCTTGAAATTATTCTAAGTCCATGCACACGTTAAATTTTCTAAGTCCAAATTGTTAATTGTTTTTTTCTAAGTTAATAAGGTCTAAATTTGCTTGAAATTATTAAGTCTGAATGCTGTATTTATTAAGTACTCACAGATTATCCTCGTAACACAATCACTTCACTGTCACTCACTTTAGCGTAGCTCGTCGTGATGATATGCGGGCTCGGGGTACTCTCCCCCCGCACCGCAGCTGCTGCTCACGCCAACACGAACTGTTCATCAGCACCAGCGCTGACCGTTGTGTACCACTCGTACATATACGCTTAAGCGCCAAACTTGTACGATCACCACTGACCGCGCTGACGTCGCACTCGCGCAGCAGGTTGAACATTCAACCTCTCCACCACAACAGTGACAATGCACACCAGTCCTTAATCCGGTTGCGAAGGACCACTTTGTACAATGTCTCAAAAATATCTCGCAAAGAAATAAAACAAGGGTGTCCAGAGTAAGACAAAACTTTAATTCATAATGTACCAAGGAGGTCATACCTCGCACGAAAATCTTAACACCGCGATCTACAAATGTGACGTAGCGGCACAACGCCATCTGTTATGGAATAGCGGTACTAAACTAATGACAATGTTGATATTCGTAGATAATTATTTGAGCAGATTAGACACAAGCCCTCACAGTCAGCAATATACCATTGTTGCAAAAACTAATAACTAAGCATAATATAACCAAGTATAACATAACTTGTACACTAATAACAAATAATGAAGAATATGATTAAATTTAATACTACCAATTTAACAAATAAATTTTAAATTTTCACAAACACTGCTTTTAGACAAGGCAGTACTAATTGTCGCTAAGCTGCTTGCAAACAAATCAATTGATGGGTGTTTGTTCATTACAATTTGGTTAAATGTTTTGATTAAACGAAGCAAAAAAGAATTGCTACGGTAAACTGTGCGAACGTAAGGAGCACGAAAACGATTTGTCAAGCGAGAATGGCGTGGTGACACATTCAGAGACAGACTTAGAAACAAGTTCTGGATACTCGATCGTTGATTGTACTATTATACTTCGGGTCTCAACCGAAGACGATTACTTATTTACTTGCAGCAGTACATGAGATGGTGCTATCTTCATCACACGTTTAGATCCTAAACACTAAAAAATAGGATTAAAGGACATATTTTTTATTACAATTTCCTGTTTCACCACTGGCAACACCGTACGCCCTTGAATCATTACGTGTTTTTGTGTTAACGGATTCACACGAAGTTTCACTGCGCGTGTTTAAAATGGGAAAAAGAAAGTGTTCAAGGTCAAAAGAAAGTGATTATGATAGTATTTTGCGAAAAGTGAGAAAATTTGAGTCTAAATACGACGGCCTTTGTCTTCGTCAGCGTCGGACTCGGTGGAAACTGATTTTATTTTATTTTATTTTTTATTTTATTTTATTTGGAACAACAAACAATTACATAATAAAGCATAGACATATAAAACTTAAAATTAACAATTATGTAATCAGCAGCGTTATTCACAGAATACAAGTAAAATATTAATAACACGCTTCAAAGAGAAGATAAAAGTACCAAAGATATAAATTAAAATAAAACAGTTATTTTAAACTTTTGAATAATTAAAAGTAAGTGCACTGATTATGGCCCACATTGACCTACAATAATCTAAGAGCTAAAGGACAAGATGTCTAATTCTTTGATTGCCTCGTGAGTCGAGTTTCGAAATTTTACACGTGTTGCACAGAATAAATCGATGTCAAGAAAGTGTTTATTATAATTGTCAACAAGACGTCGCAACGGTGCTCGAACACCAGCATTTGTTCGACATGCTCTCACTGCAAACAAAGGTTGCCTACGCACTGCACGCAAATGTATTCTTCTGGGAACTAAATAACCAATTCTGTTGCAAATATCAGAACAGTTGTACGTGTTTCTGCAGAGGTCGTACAGGAGCACGGTCTCCAAAAACAACCGCCGGCCAGTTAGGCTTAGAAGATTATATTTTCCCAGTAAATTCACATAAGACGCAGAAGAGTGAAAGCATCTGTAAGTCATAGTTCTTAAAAATTTCTTTTGTACCATCTCTAGGCAGTTAGAATATTTAACGTATAGGGGATTCCACACCGCAACTGCATACTCTATTTGAGATCTAATTAAGGTCTTGTATAGATAAAGGTAGGTCTGAGGGCGCACGAATTCAGTGGATGATCGCATAACAAATCCGTACATGCGCCAAGCCTTGTTAACAATTGTATTAATGTGTACATCAAGATGAAGCTTGTCATCAAAAATGACACCCAGATCGCGAACCATGGTAACTCTATTTAAAGCCACATCATTTAGAGAGTACTGGTATCTGTAGATGTTTTTGTTTTTGGTGATGCTCAAATAACAACATTTAGGCACGCTAAGTTTTAGTTTATTACACGCACAATATTCAGACAGTCTATTTAAGTCGCTTTGCAAAGCAAGACAATCGCTAGTGTTTTTAATTGGCCTAAATATTTTTAAGTCATCTGCATATAAAAGAAATTTTGAATTTTGGAAACATTTGCCTATGTCGTTAATGAACAAAATAAATAAAAGGGGTCCTAAAATCGATCCTTGAGGAACACCTGATGTCACTGGTATATAAAATGATTGATAACCATTAATCACAACGCGCTGCGTCCTGTTGGAAACATACGACGAAAACCACCTCAACAGGTTCCCACGTATGCCATTAAACGCAATTTTGCGCAATAGCAGCTCGTGGTCGACCTTATCGAACGCTTTCTGGAAATCAGTATAGACTGAATCTACTTGAATACCAGCATCCATATCATTAAAAAGGTATTCTGAATACGCTAAAAGATTTGTTACAGTAGATCTCCTTTTAACAAATCCGTGTTGTTGTGGAACAATAACATTATGAAGCAACGGATAAAGTACACTATGTACAAGCTTTTCAAAGAGTTTCGATAAGGTCGACAATATTGATATTGGGCGATAGTTCTCGACGTCATCTTTAGGGCCAGACTTGTGCACTGGTGTTACGTTAGCTCGCTTCCAAGCATCAGGAAAAATTCCTTGTGCCAGGGATCGATTAAAAATAATTTGTATAGGAACACATATGTTCTTAGCAGTATTTCTGAGAAATATTGCAGGAAGTGCATCGGGACCAGGCCCTTTTGAGGTATCTAAGGTTTCCAGATGCCTCAATACCTGCTGAACTGAGAATTGAATATTGTCCACTGCAGTACAGTCCTCAGAACAATCTGCGCTTGAGCAAAAATCATTTGACAAAGTGGAAGGTTCATACACAGATTTAAAATACACAGAGAAGAGATTGCAGATTTCATTAGGGTTGTTTGAGGATTGATTTTTGAAACGCACACTAGATGGAATTCCTTTAGATGACTTACGATTGAGATGAATTTCCAAAAATAATTAACATTTTGTTTAATACTGTCCTCAACAGTATTGATGTACCGGTCATAACAATGTTTGCACTCAACTTGAAATCGGGATCTGAAAAGCGAAAACTGTTCATAATCTGACAAATTGTTATATTTTTTCCACTTTATCCAAGCTCTACACTTGTTTCTAAAAATATGTATGAGAGCCGGTGAAAACCAAACTGGAAACCTCGATGACTTTACTGATGTTAAAGGAATATGTGTTTTGATAACATTAAAAATTATATCGTAGAAGACTTCCAGTGATTCCTCTACAGAGCAGTTACGTAGAGAAGACTCCCAGTTTATTTCCGATAAATCTTGGTTAATATTGTCATAATTAGCTTTATAATAGTTAAATCTTTTAATTGTATTACGTCTCATATTACTGTTTCGTGTCTGGAAGGGAATCAATACATAAAACGGGGGATGATATTGATCAGGAGGCAGTAAAAGGTCATTAGTTTCGCACACTATGCAGTCACCATTACTGATAAAGAGATCGAGTATATTATTACGTATGTTTTTATGAGTGTTGTACTGGATAGCATTATGTGTGTACAGAAAATTACTCACAACTCCACCCACAGGGGTGTTATTTCCGCAGACCTGACCAAAGGTGGAGTGGTTACTGATGTTGGTATCCCAATTAAGAGCAGGTAAATTGAAATCACCGATCAGGTAGAAGCGTTCAACGTCAGTATCGCCAAGGTGGGCATCCAGCATTTGAAAGTAGGCATCATAGACAGATTCCGGAGTTTTTGGTGGCACATAAGCTGCACTAATCATATGCAATTTACCCCTATTTATGCTGGGTATCTGAATAATAACATATTCAATGTCGGCATTTAAAGCTGCAACAGGGTTGATTCTAACCGCACGTAGTGATTTGAGAATCGCTACCAGGGTTCCACCTCCTTCCTTCTTACCAGTGGCTTCACGGTCGCGGTCGCACCTATGTACAGTGTAGCGATCATCAATGAATTCAGCGTCAGATATCTCCGGCGTAAGCCAGGTTTCCGTTAGGACGATAACGTCGTAGCAATTAGCCAAAATATTTACGTATAACGTATGCAGTTTGGTGCGAACTCCCCTACAGTTCTGATAGTAAACAGTAAGAGACTGATCATCCATTACTGAAGAAAGTACTACAAATAAGTATGACAATATTATAATACATTAATAAAGCTTTCATGACTACGAGTGAATTGTGCAACACGATAGCGATGTAATATAGGCAATATAGTGGCACATGAAACAAAAGCTTGAGCTTAAAGACATAAACCAATAATAACTTAAAGAAGACTTGCAGTTTGATAAGCATTGAGTGAAAAAAGTAAGCGTAAGCAAAGCAATCAATGAGACAGACACAATACAATGATAAAATAATAAATATCCGGAATCGGCAAAACAAATATAAGAGAATCGGTAAATACGGTCTGAAGTTCTGAATGTTGACAGTGTCAATGACTAGGAACAGAAGACCCAGCTGCCGGTGAGGCGGGTTTAATTTTACCAACGTCTTGTGTAGATTTGATGGCGAATGCTCGCGCTCCTTCCTTTTCTCTAGCAAGAATGGTGCCGTTCTTGACCCACACGAATTTGAAGTTGTGCATGGTGGCTGCATTACGATATTCCCGAAACAACTGCTTATTTTTCAGGGTCAAATGTTCATGAACGTAAATGGGTAGTTTTGAGTTTGGGAAGCCTAGCAAATCCGCGTTCAGGTTCTTAAATAATCTGCAGGCGCTGAGCATGTTGTCTCTGAGTATTCGGGAAGTAAACTTCACAATAATGTTTTTAGGTCTATCGTTTTGTTCATGAGCATGGGGGACGCGATGTACGGCTACTATGTCTTTTTGCGTTATTTTAAAATTTATTTTTGAACCGATGTTTTCTATTAGGGTGACTAGATTTTCACCTCGCCTTTCAGGTATGTTACAAATCTCAATATTGCAACTCCGAGCGCTTTGTTCCATGTAGTCTACTTTAGCAACTAGCCCAGCCATAGTCATTTGCAAGTCCACCATATTTTTACTGTGTCTTTTCAAATCAGCTACTTGCTCCTGGATGTTAGTTTGCTCGTCCATGGTATGTTGAACCGACTTACGTATTTCGACTAGTTCTTGTGACAATGCATTATGTTTCTCGTCTTGTTTTTTAATAATAATAATAATAATAATAAAACCTTTATTTTCGGGCAACTTTGGCCCATAGATAAATACCTTACAGACTAACATACATGTGATAAAATACAAACTGTGTTAGTATAAAGGACCTTAAAACTACGTTAGTATCACTTCACTTGTGCACTATGTCACCGTGCGTTCATGTGGCACTTGCCCGTGGAAGCGACGGAACACCACTCCCTGCGGCCAAAAGTCCTCCTCCAAGACGAGGTGCAGATAACACGTTGGCACTCGCACCACGAACGCCTTAAAGTTGACGTTGCGGCGCGACTCCAACAGCTGCACTCTCGCCACGTACTTGGTCTTCTGACGCACGTACTCCACGATGTTCTCCGCTGTAGTGGTGTAGTGTAGGCGGGAGATGTACACCGGTGTGTTCGGCTTCGCGGCACGAATAGGCACGTTGGGCTCCGATGGAGCCGTGCCGCAGCGGTTCTTGTTCGTACGTTGGCGGCGCTTCCTCCTCACCACCGTCACGAAACCATCATCAGCCCGAATCGGTACCTTTTCAGGCACTGGATTCCCAGCGTGAGTAGTATGTCGAGACTTTGCAGGCGCTGCAGAAACAGGGAGCGCGTCGTGCGGCCTTGCGGCGGTGGGTAGAGGTGCCGGCGGGACGGGAGCGGGGCAGCGGGGCGCAAGAGGAGCGCATTCTGCAGACTCAGCTTTCTTCGGTGACGGCGACAAAACTGCTGACGCGAAACTAGCCGACGATACATCGAGGCCTGCTCCGCGACGCAAGTTTACGTTCGATGCACCCGACGGTGACCCAGATACCGTTGCCTTTTGACGCCACTCATTGAGTTCGTTGCGTAATTCGGCCACGGCATTTTGGGAAGCATCTAACTTCTTCTGCACATCCACTAGACTTGCCTTCAGAAGAACGATGTCCTTCAACAGGCTAGTAACGCTAATGCTTACGCTACGCTACGCTACGTTAATGCTTTGTTTGATAGACAGCTGTTCTGAGCGGAGAAAACTGACATCGCTTTTTATTGCAGTAGTGACTTGCGTTAGAGCGGCTAATTCTGATGTTATATTGGCTACGCTATCAGATATTATAGATAATCTGGCATCCATGTCGAGTCTCCACTCGCTCAAAGTATTTTTCAAATCAAGTGATAATGCACTAATCGCCACAGAGAATTCTGACTCAGGTTGTTTATATATTATAATGTACTTGTCACTACTTAGCTTTTAATATTTGGATCCAAATATGCGACGAATGCAAATTCCGTTGCTTAGACGTGCTTCATAAACGAGTCGATAGATGTCAAAACAGGTTTCTTCCAAACACGATAACGAAGTGTCACCGGCCGGCGTAGCGCGCTGTTATGGCTCTTACGCGGCTCGCGTAACCGCGTTATTCCCGTGCACTAGCCGAGATGTTCAAAGAACCACTCAATGATTTGCACTTAAATCAATGTTATTAGATTGTTTATTTAACACTTTTTAGAGCTGTTTATTTGTAGAAACTGCAGATAAGGGTTAGTTCAATGCACTTAGAGTACCAAAGTAAGTTTTGGAACACTTAATTAATTTTAACGATTTATCGAAGTAAGAGAACTGTAAACTTCAAACTATACTTTGAGGCGCGTTTACGAGGAGACGTAGCGGCACAACGCCATCTGTTATGGAATAGTGGTACTAAACTAATGACAATGTTGATTTTCGTAGATAATTATTTGAGCAGATTAGACACAAGCCCTCACAGTCAGCAATATACCATTGTTGCAAAAACTAATAACTAAGCATAATATAACCAAGTATAACATAACTTGTACACTAATAACAAATAATGAAGAATATGATTAAATTTAATACTACCAATTTAACAAATAAATTTTAAATTTTCACAAACACTGCTTTTAGACAAGGCAGTACTAATTGTCGCTAAGCTGCTTGCAAACAAATCAATTGATGGGTGTTTGTTCATTACAATTTGGTTAAATGTTTTGATTAAACGAAGCAAAAAAGAATTGCTACGGTAAACTGTGCGAACGTAAGGAGCACGAAAACGATTTGTCAAGCGAGAATGGCGTGGTGACACATTCAGAGACAGACTTAGAAACAAGTTCTGGATACTCGATCGTTGATTGTACTATTATACTTCGGGTCTCAACCGAAGACGATTACTTATTTACTTGCAGCAGTACATGAGATGGTGCTATCTTCATCACACGTTTAGATCCTAAACACTAAAAAATAGGATTAAAGGACATATTTTTTATTACAATTTCCTGTTTCACCACTGGCAACACCGTACGCCCTTGAATCATTACGTGTTTTTGTGTTAACGGATTCACACGAAGTTTCACTGCGCGTGTTTAAAATGGGAAAAAGAAAGTGTTCAAGGTCAAAAGAAAGTGATTATGATAGTATTTTGCGAAAAGTGAGAAAATTTGAGTCTAAATACGACGGCCTTTGTCTTCGTCAGCGTCGGACTCGGTGGAAACTGATAGGTCGTACAACCGATATTATGATATCCACGGATATGAACAGTATACCAGGTAATTTAATATTATTTTACATAACAACAGAATTTAAAATACATAAGTAATTATATTGTTTAAGTACAAGAAAAATATCGATTAAAATTTTAACAACCTACCCTCATTCACTCGCGGTCTTCAAAATCATTAATATTTCTAAGGAGTGTTTGTTGGCTATTCGAAATGTTTCATAGCGTAATAATGTAAAACGTACACCTACATAAACTATGCAAAATAAAACTTGTGTTGACGAGATTGTTATCGCGTTTTGATCTTTTATTCCGTGGTAATATTGGTGTTGGACTTATTGTCCACTATTGATTTTTGATTTAGAAATTTCTTTTTTTAACATAAACACAACAGATAAATGACATTCAGATCTTATTCTAAAAGCATTATACATTAAGATTAGGTGTTTTGTGCAGACTATGGTGCCTATATAAAACATTTGCGAATACAAACAATATGTAATGTAAAAAACTTGTTGTTATGAATCAGAAGTATCTTATTACTTACGGTAAACAAATGTCGAACTGTACAGCGCGATGATAGACACAAACGCACTTTAAAACTATTAATATACACGAAAAATCGTGTCGAGATGAGACTCCACTATATGTGTTGTGGAAAACTTTATAACACGAAAGTCCTGTTGAGAATACTTACTCCACGTAAACCGTGTTGAGGATATAAGTACTTACTGCACTATAAGTTGGCTCCACGTGAATCGTGTTGAGGATCTATGCACCATACTCCACTATGAGTGTTGAGGATAACTTTTCTCCACGTGAATCGTGTTGAGGATCTATGCACCATACTCCACTATGAGTGTTGAGGATAACTTTGCTCCACGTAAATCATGTTGAGGATTTAGGTACCTACTCCACTATGAGTGTTGAGGATAACTTTGCTCCACGTAAATCGTGTTGAAGAATGAGGTACCTACTCCACTATGAGTGTTGAGGATAACTTTGCCCCACGTAAATCCTGTTGGGGATTTAGGTACCTACTCCACTATGAGTGTTGAGGATAATTTTGCTCTACGTAAATCGTGTTGAGGATTTAGGTACCTACTCCACTATTAGTGTAGAGTATAACTTTGCTCCACGTAAATCGTGTTGAGGATTTAAGTACCTACTCCACTATGAGTGTTGAGGATAACTTTGCTCCACGTAAATCGTTTTGAGGATTTAGGTACCTACTCCACTATAAGTGTAGAGTATAACTTTGCTCCACGTAAATCGTGTTGAGTATTTAGGTACCTACTCCACTATGAGTGTTGAGGATAATTTTGCTCCTCGTAAATCGTGTTGAGGATTTAGGTACCTACTCCATTATTAGTGTTGAGGATAACTTTGCTCCACGTAAATCGTGTCAAGGATTTAGGTACCCACTCCACTATGAGTGTTGAGGATAACTTTGCTCCACGTAAATCATGTTGAGGATTGAGGTATCTACTCCACTATTAGTGTTGAGGCAACGTACTCCATGAAAATCATGTCGAAATTAAGTATACTTCGCTATATTTTAAGCAAGTTACACAATGGTGTCATTCTGTTGTGCACAAACTAAACTTTATTTAGGCTATTGCTATCTTTTTCTCGCTAATAAAACAAGAAAGAGACGGACGTAATTTAGAGCTGTCAAATTTATTTGGAGCTAATATTTCCATACAAATAAAGGGTGCACGTAAAACATGTCGACTAAAACACGGTGAAGCGCAAAGCATAAACTAGTTCGATATCTCCAACTTAGTTCATAGCTATAGCCGCCCTTTTCCCGCACTGCCTTTTAGTAAAAGCCATATTATGCCAAACGGTTTGTCCAAAGATACACAGGTGGAGTTAATTAAATTTTATTTACCACCAGAACACTGTCCAACTATGAGAGCTTCAAAACTGAATTTAGAAATCAAGGCAGCCCTTTTGGTGTTAGACATTAAAAATGACTTTTTCGGTCAAATATAAACAAAATCAGCTTGGTTGTGGTCTCTCCGTAATAGGACGTGTTTTGAATTGACTAATAAAATCGTTGAGTGATCCCGGTACACTCATATGCGATAGTCACTGAGTCTCAAACACGACTATAATATGCGGCTTTAAGTACTTTAAATTAAAATATCAAAGATACTGTCAGAAACACAAACATAGATGAACAGCTATTCGGTTCCGACTTATCTGAGCATAGTAAGTTGTCAAAAGCTATAACTAAGAGTGGTTCAGAAATTAAATTAAAAAGTCAACGGCCTATGTATTGGACATCGACCGTTATACAATCTCGGGGTGCTTTAAACTCGAGGGGGGCGCCGCTACGCATATCACCAGCGGTCGAGCCGCGCATCACGCAGACCGTCGCGAGGGGCCAACACGTCTGGAAGCAACCCAGTGACGTCGTCATGCTTGCTCGCGGTATCAGGCAAGAAGGCGATATTAGACTTATTGCTGGCCGTTTATCAAACTTTTATGATAAATAGTGCGAGCTCACTGAAGATGACACTATTTTACAATGGGTTCAGGGATATAAAATTCCTTTAAGTGAAGAACCTATACAAATTGCTGAGCCCCTTAACAATGCATGTAATTCGCAGTCACAAAGTCAAATCATTGACAAATTTATGTCAGACTTTATACGTTCGCGATTTATTTAAACATGTACATCTTGCCAAGGACAATTTATTTCACCAATATTTACAGTGTCCAAGTCGAACGGAACCCATAGGTTTATTTTAAATTTAGGAGAACTAAATTTTATATCTGTTGAGATTGAAAATTTTAAGATGGAGGACTATCGCACTGCACTAAAATTGTTAAATCGTTACTACTTTATGGCAACAATAGACATTAAGGATGCTTATTTTTTAATTTCCATAAATGATGATGACCGGGAAAAATTACGGTTTAGATGGAAGGCTCAGTTATACGAATTAAATGTTCTTTCGTTCGGCCTTTGCACTACACCATTTGTTTTCACAAAATTACTCAAACCCGTTCTGAAATATTTACGCATTTTAGTATTAAAATCAGTAAACTACCTCGATGATTTTTTATGTAAAGCTCGTATGACGAGTGTTTGTTAAATGTTAAAACTACAGCCGAAGTGTTAGAATGGTTAGGTTTTATACCTCAAGCATGAAATATCGAATAAGTTACCGAGTTGATGTCCAAAAATCAAGGCACTATAAGGTACTTTGAACACCGGCTGGGGTGCAACATGCAGTGGTCACAGTGGGAATGGAAATTGGTCAGAGATAGAATTGTCCTTACATATAAACACACTTGAGGTTACGGCCGCATTTTATGGCTTAAGATTACTAAAGGCTTAAAAAATCTCAATTTTGTTAAGGATTGATAACACCACTGCTATGTGTTATATAAACCGCATGGGTGGTGTTTAGCATTTAAATGACATAACTCGAAAGATCTGGCAGTGGTGTGTAGCTAGAAATATATTTGTATTCGCATCGTATATCAAATCTAGCGACAACGTAATAGCAGATCGAGAATCTCGGCAGATTAATATAGATACAGAGTGGGAAATCCCAGATTGTGTTTTTTCAGATATAAGTCAATTGTTCGGAAAACATGAGTTTGACTTTTTCGCGAGCGCTCAAAAATACAAATGTAGTAGAAATACATCATGGAAATTAGATCCGTATTCCGAAGTTATTGATGCATTTACTGTTTTTTGGTGTAACAATTTCTTTTATGCCCCTTTCTGTCTAACTACGAATGTCAAAAACTTTGCAAATATAACCCTTATGGCAGTTCAATAGTTCGATAAATCTTGGTGGCTTTATTGTAAAGAGTGTCCAAATTATATCATTAAATATATATATATTGAGGAGGGGTCTAGCTACGATAGTTTAAATACGCATAGGTCTGCTCAGCCGCTTCCTTAAAGGTGTCTATAAACTTACTCTCCCAAAACCAAAATACAATTCAACATGGGATACAAACGTAGTACTGAAATACCTTTCCGATTTATGCCCTTACAATAATAATTAATTTGTCACATAAGACTTGTACATTATTGGCTATCGCTTCTGCCCAAAGAATGCAGACCACCAGTGCTATAAAGTTGAAAAATATATCAATACAAGAAAATGAGATTGTAATTAAAATAAATGATTTAATCAAAACATCGAGGACATACCAACCACTTAACAAACTACCGTACATTCGTAAAAACCCCAGTATTTGTCAAGCATTTGCTATAGAAACATACCTACACAAAACTAGATCTTTGCGAAATGACTACGCTGAAGGAAATATTGTTATCGGTGTACCCAAACCTCATAAAAAAGCAGGCCCTCAAACATTAGCACATTGGGTAAAAAAGGTTTGCAAGACAGGAATGTAAATTTCCATAATTAATAATCATAGTACTCGCTCGGCATTTACATCTGCGCACACAGATCTGGGGTCAGCCTGGAGGTGGTTCGTAAGGCCGCGGGCTGGAGCAATTGCTCAAACATCTTTCTTAGGTATTATTTTAAAGATGCGGTAGATTCGAATGACACCACTTTTGTCAATTATATCGGCTCATAATGCGGAAGATTAATTGCATTTGTATAATTAACATGTTAAGGCTAGTTAATACATTAGACAGCTTTTTATTTATTTTTTCTTTTTCCTCTACAATATTGCAATGCTCTAAACATCTGCAAGTAAATAAGTAATCGTCTTCGGTTGAGACCCGAAGTATAATTAAGAATCAAACGAACTTACCTGGTGAAGTTTGATTCCAATTATGCGAGGGTCTCAACCGAAGACGATTACTGCCCTGTCCCCCCTCAACCCAATGGCCAAAAGGCAATGTTATAACACAAAAATCTACTCTGAAATAATGATTCAAGGGAGTACGGTGTTGCCAGTGGTGAAACAGGAAATTGTAATAAAAAATATGTCCTTTCATCCTATTTTTTAGTGTTTAGGATCTAAACGTGTGATGAAGATAGCACCATCTCATGTACTGCTGCAAGTAAATAAGTAATCGTCTTCGGTTGAGACCCTCGCATAATTGGAATCAAACTTCACCAGGTAAGTTCGTTTGATTCTTAATTTTCACTAGGAACAGTATGTCAGATATACTTCTCCGAGTTACAAGTGGAAGTAAGTGAAATCGTACGCATCGTTACTTGTAACTCAGATAATAGTCCAGTCAAATTAGCTCAAAAAATAGGGGTAAGGTAGTTTATAATTCGCATAGAGTTAGAAATTGGTACAAATGTTGGGAACACCATTACAAATGAAATGTCAAAAGTCCTTATCGAACCGACCTTTGCAAAAAAAAAAATCAAGGTCAAAGGTCGCGTAAATGGGTTTTTTTGCATTTTTCAGCCAAACGGTAAGTTTTATTATAAAAATATGTGCAACAAACTTGTTGATCGAGCAATTATCGGGAAAAATTAAGTATAAAGTTGGGTTGTTTTGATTATTAGCATGTACCGGTTGCTAGGGCCAGTCGTTGGCCAATGTTGAATCGCCTTTAGAAGAGTAAGTAACTTTAAGTATTCTACGATATCAGCGAGGACATACCTCTGATGTATGGGTCATAGAACAATCTACTTGTAGGCACTCAGCAGGAAGAAGATGAAGAAAATAAGTAGACAACACACTTGAAGTTCCATTAGATAATTGTATCAATTAGATTATTAGACGAATGATTTTCTCCAGTTAGGTACTCAATATTTACACCGCTTTCATCATATCCAATAGGGTAAATGCATGTTTATTTTATCACTCTAAACAAAGCGTATTAACGTCAGAAATAGCAAATTAAACTTATTTTTGTTAATATCTATAAAAAATAATAAGATATAAGCATTTGAAACTGCTTTATATAGTTATAGAGATCCAATACAGCGAATGATGTCATTCGCTGCATCGACGTACAAAATCCATACTAAATTTCGTTTATCTAGAAAGAGATAGAAACAGTTTGGCCGATTTATGTCTTGTTTTCGCTTTTTGTCATTATTTTATAGTACTTTAACATTACGTATCGAAATAAAAAAATAAAATTTGTGCGTATTCCCTATTGTTAGCCTTATAATATTTATTCGAGTTTTTCTCATATCGGTGTCGCTTTAATCGATTCGTTTTAGTATCGATATTCATCGGACGCACGTCAGTTGAATATTTTTATTCGTTATGGTTGTCACTTTGAAAATGACAACTATTATTTTTCATTTTGAGTAGCTCACTTGATATTCAGCTATAGAACCGTACGGATTAAATCCAAATATTTCTACGCATACGCAATCCCTGTTTTAATCAAGTAATCCTGGACTGATCCTTCACTATTGTGCCATTTTTTTTTATACAATATTTTTATGGTTTCGTTTCCGAATGGTAACCAACGGGACCCTATTACTAAGCTTCCGCTCGTCCGTCCATCCATCCGCGTCCGTCCACTGTCTGTCAGCGGGCTGTATCTCATGATCGTCCTAAAACAACATCATCTGCCTAGCCTTTTCCCAAGTATGTTGGGGTCGGCTTCCAGTCTAACCGGATGCAGCAGAATACCAGTATTTTTCATGAAGCGATAATACGATGAGACTAGTCCCTTGACTAGACTAGACCCTTGGTAAGACTAGTTGTCAGACTTTTTGGGCCACTGACTACCCGTAACGACGTAAAAGATCTACAAATGACAGCTGGGTCCAACTGCTAAACGTGCTTTCCGAAGCACGGACGAAACTAAGTATGTAATGGGTGGTCACCCATCCACGGACCAACCTAGGCAAGCACGGCTTAACCTAAAGATCGATCCGAGTGCCTGTTATTATTTATCCACGAATTCCTCGTCCTATAACAACAAATAATAAATTAAATTTATAGCTCACACACTGCGATAGTACGGAACCCTTTACACGCGAGTCCGACTCCCACTTGGCCAGTTTTTGACTTAAACAGGGCCACAGTAGATCGTGGAATAGGCTCACAGGGGTAACCACGTATAAAAAAAACCCGCCAGGTAACACCACTTCACCGGTGGCGTGGAAACGTTTGATTATTATGTAGAACACAACTTTTTCATCTTTTTGAACAGCTATATCTCAGAAATGGTGGTTCTTAGGAAAAAATATAAAATCAGTTATTATGGATAATTGCACGATCTACAATTTTGTCGACATATTTTTATGATAAAACTTACCGTTTGGCTGAAAAATGCAAAAAAAAACCATTTACGCGACCTTGACCTTAAACATTTTTTTTGCAAAGGTCGGATTGATGGGGACTTTTGACATTTGATTTGTAATGGTGTTCCCAAGATTCGTACTAATTTTTAGCTCTATGCGAATTATTGTAACCTTGCATGTCTAATTTGACTGGGCTATAAGAGATTTTAAATTTATCACCTAAGTATCGCGTGAATTTCCTTTGTATTCATTCCAATCTGCCTGAATCCACTGCATAATTCGGATTCCAACTTTTCTTTTAATTTTTTTTTAAAGCAAATTGTTCACTCTATAATTTTTAAACTTTTTTTTTCCATTCTAAACTCTTATGGGAGGATTTTAACAAGGGGTTGAAAAAAATATGGGTGGAACCTTCTTCGAAATCTGCCTCCTGCGGCTTGCCGAAGGGATTTTTAAATTCGTTTTAATTGCATTAGAGAAAAAGAAAGTAAACTTCAGCATTGCGTGTAGATAACCTTGTAATGATAGTCGTCAGAATATGGAGAAAAATAAATAAACTATTTTATTACACTTTTGTGGCGAAGTTCTGGGCTAACGAAATATAAATACTGTCGTGGTATAGCGACCGAAAAACGTTACAATGTTTACAAACTTGTTTATCCTAGTGTGTACAAATGTTAGCGACTTTGATCTCCATATCAATGCTACCATAGCCTATAAGTTTGGTAACACCGCCTGTAGTAAGTGACATGTTGCAGTAGATTCGGCCTTTGGTAAACGGGAAGCCTTTCGGCACAAGTGGGACTGACATATTCTTCAAAACGTACTCGCCCTGAAAAAAAAAAACAAATACTTGTTACTATAGTACTCTAATTCCTCCCTTGTTGGTCCTTGAGTCTGCCTGAGCTGTCCCACTACTGGACAAAGGCCTCCCCCCATTCCTTCCCTCGGTCTGCCGCGACCCCGTGGCTTAGGGCTCTAGTTTTGTGATTTGCGAGTCCACAGCTTCGCCGGCATCCGGTAGACATGGCCTGCACAGTCTCATTTTAGTTTGGTGGCTTTTTGAGCTACGTCAGCAATCTAAGTTCTGCAGCGCAGTGTGGTGTTCCTTATTTGATCGGTAAGTTTAACGTTAAGTATGCTGCGCTCCGTTGCCCGTTGGCAAACCTTGAGCTTGGACTTAGTCCTGGACTGGATGTTAATCAAAGACCAAGTCTGTATACCATATTATTATGCCAGTATGGGGAGAATACACACATGTCCATCAGTTTGCGTTTTAAGGGGATGGGTTTACCACAATGCTCCCCAGAGCGAGTGTATTGATTTGCTACTGAGCCCTCTTCCTCTCTCCTAATGTTGCTGTGCCCGACAGGGTCCATACTGATCTTTTATTTTGTAACACTATCTTTGTAATACATATGAAACGCAATAAACAATTGAGTATTGAGTATTTGCCTTTGACATTTATCAGAAATGATCTTCAGAATGCCGTTGCTGCTGCCCCGTACTCTTCCTAATAGTGACCACTCATGCTTGCATCTTATTCCATAAAAGTCATTCGTACACGCTTCAGCAAACATTGCGGAAGCACTGCAGAACCGCAGCAACCATGACAACATTCTGAAGACATTATTGTATTGCACCCGCAGAGCGCGCTCCGCGATAATTAAATAAATAAAATAAATATTGCTGGACATTACACATAGCACCATCTAGTGCCACACTTAGCAACGAGGCTTGTGTCGTGGACACCAGATAGTTGATATACTTCATAGATACTTTTGTTTGTAAACACATACTTATTATATATATAAACATCCATGACTCGGAATCAAATGTCCATGCTCATCACACAAACATTTGCTCTGACCGGGATTCGAACCCGGGACCCTAAGAACGTAAAGCAGCCTCACTACCACTGCGCCAATCGGGTCGGCGATAGTGAAAGATTGACAATAGGCTTTGAATAATGCTAGCTTGACCTTAGCTAAGCAACGAGCAAACCTGCGAACCAACATATTACCCCGGACTAGTGTTGGGTTAATAGCCGGATGCTTTGAGTTATTATCGATTATAATCCATTAATAGCCATTAATAGCCTTGCAATGGATGATAACCCTGCTATTAATGTATTATTAAAAAAATAAATTCTATTTTTTTGTTTTATTGTAAAATCTGTGGGTGTGAACATAAATTGGGTGCGTGTACGCAGTGTGATTCAATGTAGGCGGGCCCAAAATCTAGATGACGTGAATAATGCCCTACTTCAGGTCCAAAATTGGTTCACAGCAAACAATTTGGTATTAAATGAAAAAAAAAACCAAATGCATAAGATTTGCTTTACCGAATGTTAAAAGTAGTGATTGTGATATAATATTGAATAAAGAGAAACTTGAATTCGTAGATAAAACGGTTTTCCTGGGGATTACGCTTGATTCAAGGCTACAATGGGGTTCTCATTTGACATCTCTTGCGGGGCGGCTAAGTTCAGCAGCCTTTGCCATTAGAAAAATCCGTCAGTATACTGATGTAGATACCGCTAGACTGGTTTATTTTAGTTACTTTCATAGTATAATGTCTTATGGCATTTTGCTGTGGGGACGGGCTGCAGATATTGAGTCTATATTCATTCTGCAGAAAAGAGCCATCAGAGCCATATATAATCTTCGTAGGCGCGATTCTCTAAGGGAACTGTTTAAGGATATTGGCATCATGACGGTACATTGTCAATACATCTACGAAAACATAATGTACGTCAGAAAAAATCTGCACCTTTTTGGTAAAAGGGGTGACAGACATAATTACAGTACTAGAAATAGGGACCAACTAGTTCAGCCAGGTTTCAGACTCGCTAAAGTAGACTCATCTTTCATGGGGTACTGTTTGAGATGCTATAATAAAATTCCACAAAGTATTCTTGAACTGAATGAGACGAAATTTAAAACATGCATAAAACGCACACTATGTAAGCAAGCATATTACAAGTTGAGCGATTATATCGCTGATAAAAATGCTTGGCTCAATGCTGGTCCTGCTCCACATGGACAGGGGCGCATAAATTGATAGCATTATAGTGTATTGTTGGAGCTGCTGAAGATTGTACAACTATCTTTGCATTGTATAGAATCAATCTCTTTAGTATTATATAAATGCATAGCCCATATTGTGTGAGTACTATGTACTAGAAAGCTATCATTCACTGGAAACCTACGTCCTTTCTTGACTTGAATGTGCCCTGGCGGTTTGGAGTATGTCATGCTCACTCTATTGTCTCGCTGATGGTGGCGCATGTGTCGGATCATTTAGTTCCCTTCAAAATGGTTGAGTTGAATGGTGCTGATCCATGCGTCATGTCCGTGAACGGGCGCTGTCAGTTGTGACTGGTCATCTCTTGGTTGCCATGGCTTATTTGAATGAATTATTTTGAATTGTATTTTTTTGTTTGTTTGTGTGTTTTTGCTGTGGACACTTTTACCGTGCACATCTTGCTACATTGTTCTCACATAATATACCTACCATCTCAACGTGAATGATGTAACCAAGATTTTGTAACAATATTCTGATTTAAAAGAGTGTCCATGGAGTTTCTTGCCCATTCTTCTCCATAGAGATCTACGCTAGGGAATGGGCAACTACAGTACTTTCACAGTTTTTATGTCTTGTGACTGGGACTGTAGCTACATTTAATTTTCATCTTTGTTTCGACAATTCAAAAGTGCCTGTAACTGGCTTACTTGAAATAAATGCTTTGATTTTGATTTTGATTTTGTATTGTTATTCTTTTTATTTATTTTCACTTTTTGTATGTGCAAAAGTGTTAATAATAAAATAAATACACATTTTTCGGGAAATTCAGTTTTGTTAATGGATCCAATACTATAAAAACCATTTAACCATCTACTTATTTAATTACTTGACTTAACAAAGCGAGCTAAATATGTAGGTGTATGTATACCTACAAATAAAATTTAACCGATACGTAAAAATGTAAGGTACATTATGTAAGTTACTTGTTAGCTCTTTTCTGTGAATACGACTTATGTAAATTATAAACAATGGAAAATACCCGAGCGGTTAGTAGGTAACATGCATCCCCGCATCCCCGTCTCTCGTGCTATCTCTTTCTGGCGCTAATATTTATTCGTGCCAGAAAGAGATGCATGAACTACAGCGACGCCAACCGAATCCGGAATCAGTACGTCGACTGATATGTTTCGGTGAAGAAGTCCTTTTTCGTGTGTTCCCGGTTTGTGTGTATAATCATAAAATGGTTAGACCAAAGAACAATCTCGTGTGGAATCTAGCAGTAATTAGGCTGCAAATTATTTTTGAGCAACAAACAAAAAAAACAACTATAAACGAAAATAAAAAAAATGAAAAAAATCCCAAATAAATGACTCATCATCATCATCATTTCAGCCGAAAGACGTCCACTGCTGGACATAGGCCTCCCCCAAGTGTCGCCACATTGAACAGTCCCGTGCGACTCGCATCCAGCGGGTTCCCGCAACCTTCACCAGGTCATCGGTCCACCTAGTGGGAGGTCTTCCAACCCAACGTCTTCCGGTTCGCGGTCGCCACTCCAGAACTTTTCGGCCCCATCGGCCATCCGTTCTGCGAGCAATGTGCCCTGCCCACTGACACTTAAGTTTGGCAATTCTTCAGGCTACTTCGGTGACCCTGGTTCTCTTGCGGATGTCTTCATTTCTGATTCGATCGCGCAAGGAAACTCCGAGCATAGCCCTCTCCATTGCCCTTTGGGTGACTTTAAGCCTTCTGATGAGGCCCATTGTGAGCGACCACGTTTCGGTCCCGTATGTAATCACTGGCAACACACACTGGTCATAGACTTGCGTCTTGAGACACTGCGGTAGGTTGGACGAGAAGATACCGCGCAATTTCCCGAACAATGTCGGCCGAGTCGGATTCGACGATTGACCTCTTTCTCGAAGTTAGACCTACCTAACTGGACCGTTTGTCCCAGGTACACATAATTGTCTACAACTTCGAGTGTAGAGTCTCCGATCTTGATAGGAGTGGGTGTGATATGGGCATTCAACATGACCTTAGTTTTGTCCATGTTCATTTTTAGACCCACTCTTCCGGAAGCTCTACTGAGGTCATCGAGCATTGTACTGAGGTCCTCCATGGTTTCAGCCATGACCACTATATCATCGGCGAACCGAAGGTGAGTGATGTACTCGCCATTGACGTTGATGCCTAGTCCTCTCCAGTCCAGAACCTTGAAGACATCCTCCAGTGCAGTGGTGAACAGTTTCAGAGATATGACGTCTTCCTGTCTCACACCTTGCTGCAGGAGGATAGGTTCCGAGGCTTGGTCCTGAAGTCGGACTGACATGGTGGCGTTTTTGTACAAACACTTCAACACCTCAATGTACCGATAGTCGATTTGGCACCGTTGGAGAGACTGCAGTACAGGCCAGGTCTCGATCTAATCGAAGGCTTTCTCGTAGTCCACAAACGCTAATTAGAGAGGCAGGTTATACTCTTCGGTCTTCTGTATAACTTGCCGCAGCGTATGTATGTGGTCCACGGTGCTAAAGCCTTTGCGAAAACCGGCTTGTTCGGGTGGCTGGAAATCGTCAAACCTGCGCGCGAGACGATTCGTGATGACTCTAGAAAACAACTTGTAGACATGGCTTAGAAGTGAGATGGGCCTATAATTCTTCAACCGGGCATTGTCACCCTTTTTGAAGAAGAGTACCACCACAACGCTGCACCATGCCTGTGGCGATTTTCCCTCAAGTATGACGAAATCAAACAGCTTTTAAAGGGCCTTAAGTACCGGTTTTCCACCCGCCTTCAGGAGTTCGGCTGTAATTCCGTCATCACCCGGTGCCTTGTTGTTTTTGAGCTACTTCAGAGCCATCCTAATCTCGTACTTGCTGACGTCCGGGATCTCTTCAGTATAGTGTCGGGTCAGTATAGCTCTTGGGTCGTTTGCTAGATCTACGACAGGTTTACTGGTTGACGTGTCAACTGCAAACAACTGTCCATAGAAGCTCTCGATCTCCCTCAGAAGCTCTGGTTTGGCGGATAAGATCCTACCATCGTCGGTCTTCAGTTTCGTGAGCTGGCTCTGCCCAATAGCCAGATCTGTTGCAAATACCTTGAAGCCTTTATTCTGCTCAACCGCGTCAATAAATGCCTGATTAAGAATTAAAAAAAAAATAACTAAGTACACAAAAAATCTAATTTTCAAAAATCAATATACCTAAATATAGCTGATTGAAAATTTTTAAATGGGCCAGAGATTAGTTTTAAATTGCACATTTATTTACTACAAAGAAAGATGATGAAAATGAAGTCTAATCTGACAATCCTAAGCCTAAAAAGTATGAAGGGAAATTTTCAATCACTAAAATAACATTAACAGCAGGGTTATCATCCATAATTGCTATTAATGGCTAATAACTGGCTTTTAATCGATTATTAGCCAAATGATATTAACCGGATTATTATCATTGCCCAACACTACCCCGGACAGCTACGTTTTTAATCAGTCATCCGATTTAAATATTGAAGTAAAATATCTATTTTATAATAATTCACAGTCAGTAATGAATAAGTAATGTAATGAACAATACTTACCGGGGGATAAGGACACCGACGGTCACCGATAGCGTTTCGCAATGGTTGTCCAAAAAATGTGTCCGAGTTTATCATGTCGCAAAATCTGAAGTGCATCTCAACGAAACTCGGTTTGTATCTGTTTGTTAGAAACTGGTAGAAGTAGAAAGATGGCTGTAACATGAACAATAAGGTTGAGCATAGATGGTGTGCAACTTGAGTTGTTGAACTCGCCTCGTTCCTGGCCGGTTTTGTGATACATGTGCCTCAGTGTTCTCGTTTCTAAACTGACTGCAGTTACTAGATTAAGGCACATCACAAAAAGGCTTGATATAGGTTTTTAGCGTATAAATTCAGTACTCTTCCAAAACCGAAATGGATTTTATTTAGGACTAGCTGTTGCCCGCGGCTTAGTCTGCGTAAATTTCAGTAACTGTCCCATGGGATCATACAAAAGGGATAAATACTATCTTACATGTTAATCCAGGTATCTATATGACAAATTTCGTAATCATCACAATTATAATCATCACAATCACCATCGCTATCAAAATCACCATCATTATCACAATCACTATCACTATCACAATCATGCTCATTATCTTGTGATAGTTATTGTGACAGTGATGGTGATTGTTCACCATCACTGTCACAATAACTATCACAATCACCATCACCACCACTATCACAATCACAATTACTATCACAATCACTAACACAATCACTAATACAATCACTAACACAATCACTATCACAACCACAATCACTCTCACTATCACAAAAACAATCACAATCACAATCACAAACACAATCACAAACAAAATCACAATTACAATCACTATCACAATCACTATCAATATAACAGTCACTATCACAATTACTATCAGTATCACTATCACTATCACTATCACTATCACTATCACAATCACTATCACAATCACTATCACTATCACTATCACAATCAATATCAAAATCACTATCACAATCACAATTACTATCACTTTTTGCGACGGGAGACCGAAACGAGCGAACAATTCCCTAAGTTTACCTATTGTCGCCACGGCATTTGTGCCAGACATTTTCTGCACTTCAATCCACTTATTATGGGCATCAACCGTGACAAGATAATGTTTACCCTGAAATTCACCGAAATCAATATGTAACCTTTGCCAGGGGCGTGCTGGAAATTCCCACTGATGTAGTAAAGAACGTGGGGGAGCATCACGCTGCTGACAACAAGCACTACAATTTTTCGTGATGGTCTCAATTTCAACATCATTTCGTTAATAGTTATGTTATCAATATTTAATTTACTCAACCAAGATCTACCCATTAAAGGCGGTCCACCATTTTTAATAACAAACAATTTTAAGTCTCTCGCTGAGTATGCCCCGACCTCCACGTTAACCATAATATAACCGACCACTTCAATCTTAGCGCCGTTGTAAGAATGTAAACAGACATCCTTAGCAGTTAGCGGCAACGCCTTGAAGTGTTCGTCATATGAATGAGTGCTTATTGCAGAGACAACTTACTGCCAGTGTCCAGTTCGAACGTCATCGCCTTACCGTTAACTTTTACACTTACATTGTATGGCTGATCCTTATTGTTGCGTACATCCAAATTAAACAGACCTGACTCCAAGTCACTGTCACTATGATCCATAAAATGTTGCCCTCCCCTCGACGAACGCATTTCGTCCTGACGGGGATTACGTTTGCATACGTCACAAGAATAATTTTTATACCGACACATGATTGCACGATGGCCCTTCCCGCACCGCCAACACGATTGTTGAGATGCGCGTTGCGAATCGTCTGCAGGCGCAGCAGGAGCTCTCGGTCCCAGCGTGCCCTCGCTGCTGCTGCTGCCACTGTTGCCGTTTGCAGCGTGCGCCCTCCCACGTCCGGCTCGTCCCGTTGCAAGCCTATGCATCGGCTCAGGTGCTCCGGTACTAGTCGACGTTGCAGGAGCAGCTACGCTACGTGTGCCACTCGCTTGAGCGTGCCGGTCAGCCGCTTCCAATGCCAAGGCCAGCTCCACCGCTTTCTTGTACGTCAGTGTCGGTTCGGCAAAAAGTCGCGATCTCATGTCATCGCTAACAAGACCAGACACGAACTGGTCTCTAAGGTTTTCTTCAAGACCCGTTTTGAAGTTGCACGTGCTGGCCAAATGTTTGAGGACTTGCAAATAATCGCTCAGACTTTTACTATTATTTTGACGTCTCAATCTGAAAACATGTCGCTCCGCTATTTTCGAGCGCTTTGGTTCGAGATGGTCGCCAACTATTTTCACTAACTCTTGAAAACTTTTGTTTTCCGGATTATCCGGAGGACAAAGATCGCACACTAGATCATACGTAGCTTGACCCACTAGAATCACTTATGTAGCTACATGTAATCCTGCCTTAATTTCATTGAGCGCCATGAACCACACGTCGGATGTATGTTAACCATTTTCTATTCGATAAATCGAATTGCTCGATTTTTTCCGATCGGCATTCTGTGTTTAATTCTCGTCGCCAGTTGTGTTTGCACGTAATTCGGAAATATATTATTTTATGAAACAGAATAAAACTAAGTCTGCGAACCAACTGTCAGTCATTTATTTTTCTTAAGGAAACTAACACAGAGTATTTAACATGAAGGTTATATACACCACAAATCACTATCACAATCACTATCACTATCACAATCACTATCACAATCACTATCACAATCACTATCACAATCACTATCACAATCACTATCACTATCACAATCACTATCACAATCACTATCACAATCACTATCACAATCACTATCACAATCACTATCACAATCACTATCACAATCACTATCACAATCACTATCACAATCACTATCACAATCACTATCACAATCACTATCACAATCACTATCACAATCACTATCACAATCACTATCACAATCACTATCAGAAGTTCACAATCACTATCGTAATCACAATCATCATACCTCTTATGAAACCTACGCATGCTAAATTTAGAATCTCTAGACTTAGTGGTTTGGGCTATAAGTTGATTTTCATTGTCGGGGTGACAATTTCTTTCTCCAATTTCTCCATATTATGGGTTGAATTATGAAAAAACCTTAAACACAAATGTTTTCATTTATCGATAGGAGTACTCCTGTTATGTTTCGAATAAAATAGTCTAACTAATCTTATTTCCCCATACCCCCGTTTCAACCCCTTACGGGTTTGATTATGAATATTCTCTACTTAGCGCACCCCTAAACCTCATAAGGAAATTTATGATACTTTTGTGCCAAATTTATAATCTCTAGACTGCTATCCTATCTAAGTGCTATCTATAGGCACATGCAGCCAGCCCCCAAGCACCTACCGCCGCAACCGCTATAACCCTGTATTTTAAATAATATGTAATATCTTCGAAAATATTCATTTAACTTAAAGCATGCTGTAAAGGGCCATAATGACGTATATTAAATGCACAATGTATTTAAGATACTTAATTGGATAAGGATTAATGCTGTATGTCTTAAAATCGCTTCGTAAATAAGCTCGTAAAAAGGAAAGGATAAAAAATGGTTATTTTGGGTTATCTCTAAGAGATAGATATATATCAGGCAAACTTTTCTGTAGACCTTTTTAAGGTGTACAATACTGTGGTACATTATTTTGATCTATCTCGTAGGGTTCAGCCAGCGTTTGCAATGTAAGCGCAAAAAATATCTTTATCTACGGCATCACATTAGAAACCTCTAAAATTATCTGTGTTTCTCTACTGTATTATGTATGATATATACATATAAACTTTCCTCTTGAAACACTCTATCTATTAAAAATACCCGCATCAAAATCAGTTGCAGAGTTTTAAAGATCTAAGCATACATAGGGACAAACATACATACAGACAGCGGGAAGCGAGTTTGTTTTATATAGTGATCTTGACAAAAAGAAGCACAACTTTTATGTTAACCCGTATATCCCCACCCATTTCCGAAGGGGAAGGGTGCATTGTTATTTTAATTGTGTCTGTAATTGCGGGTATTTAAGCTTTTAATTTAAAATGAGAAAACAAAATTAATGTTTTTTTTCTGAATCAATATTGTGGTACTTTTACTTCATAAGATTCAACATACCTTAAAATTATTGTCTATTGTGAATAGGGAATGTGCGTAAATATCCACATAGTACCTAGGATCCTTTCGGCGCAGACGTTTACTTTTCAGAGTAAAGTTTGTGAAGTATCTCGTGTCAATCCAGTTTACCACTGGACGCTCAGTACTCAAGTAAGTTATCTACGAAATAAATTATTAAAACAATTAGTAAAAAGCATAAAATAAGGTTTTTTTATGCACCGACTAAAGCATGCCCAATATTCAACAAGTATTTTTTTTTTCTAGGGTCATCAATCTAGTTTTTGACTGGATCTTTTCGTGGCAAAAAAGTCAATGAAACCAACAAAAGTCACCGACTTTGAAAAGTAAAATCATTTTCCGCTTTTAGTGTTTTTGTTTTGGAAGCCGGTTTTGTTTTTGCAAAAAAACGTTTTTGGTTGTGGTATCTCACACAAATCCTTGACAAATATAATTTTTATTTTCCACTTTTTAGTGTTTTTTTTTTGGAAGTCGGTTATTATTTAGGCAAAAAAGATTTTTATTAAAACAAACTATAAATAGATACTCACTTTCTCAGAATTACACTGATTAATTTGGTAATAAAAAAAAAGAAGCAAAGCAAAGAAAAAATATTTTAAATTCATTGTTAATTTTTATTCTTCGAGAAGTAATCGTTTGCACAATTTTTGTTCACGAATGATTATTTTGTCAAAGCTATCACTGATTTAAACAGGAGCAATTTGACTGTTACGAGAAATAACATCAATGTAATAGGCTTAAAGTCTATACTGGGTGATTTGTTGTAATGGGTTAGTGATTCAGTATGAAATTCCTACCTCAACGAATACTGCCTAAGTACACAGGGCCTTTTTGATGAAAATGGCAGGAAATATGATATTAAGGTTTGATAGATTCTTTACGTTAATGGTATACATCCCAATATAAATTCATATTAAGATAACATCACGCCTGTTACACCCGAAGGGTTCAACAGTTCATTCACAGTTCTGTTATCTCTTACAGGAGTAACCCAATATCAACCTTATCTAAACGAGCATAAAAATAATTTTGATTTTAACAGACATGTCAGTAGCAGCACCGGCAGCAATCCAACAGCGACCTTATCAAGATGTTAATAAAGATTACTGTAGTTTGACAGTGATTCAGATGTCAGAGGTGAATTAGGTAAGCGTGGAAAGACAGTAATTTCAACTAATGATCCTCGTGGCTTATGCACTCACTGAATAAATTGCTATCCATTTCCTAAATACTAATACTTATCTAATTGGCTATAATATAACGATAAAAAACTGGTTTGAGGTACAATATTAAGTTGTTAAATTTTAATGATTAGTCAAGCTAAATACCTGTCTGTGTGTATTTATGTAATCATAGAGCCATAATTCCTCATTTCCTGTAATTTATTGTTATATTGCGTAGGTGCTTAGGTGACAGAGAAATGATTAAACATCATTTATGATTATTTATATTAGACCCACTCTGTCAATCCCATATGTACCGAAAGGATTTCCGTTTCCTAAAGGCTGAATCCACTGACATGCTTCACCCACTGAAAGGGGTGTCACTGTGACTGTCTGTCTCATGCCTTTAATTATTAAGCAAATATCTTAGTCTTGATTCTTATTTTAAAAACAACACACATCTACCACTTACAAATCCATTAAATTTCTATTTTATGGTTTGACGACGGGACACCGACGGACGCCTCTTGTAAACACACGATAAGAACCGGCCAAAAGAAATATTTCAAAGAATTCTTTAGAAACGTTAAAATATCCTATTTTTACGAGCGGCTCTGAATAGCAAAACAACACGTGTTTACTCTGGATGTGGGTTTTTAGCCAGACGGACCCTTAAAACGATTGAAAGACTCACAAAAAGCATGAACGAAGTGCGTGATTTCTGGGAAAAGGGGCTGATAGCGGCCGAGGCAGGCCGGGGGCTGAAGTAACGGTGGGGAGAAATTCGGGAGATGATGCCTGATGAAAAGGGCAGTCGAGTTGATACGGCGAGAGAGTCCGGACGATATATATTTGAGTTAAGTTAGGAGGACTTGGTAAAATACCACGAGTCTAAGTTTAAGTGTGTTGGCGTGAGAGTGCGATGTTTGAATAAGTTAAATATAGTCGGGTTAAAAGCCCTGGCTATAGTCTAACCTAGTATGAGTCGTTAAAGCACTAGGACGTCCTAGATTAAGATCGTGAAGTTAGCGTAATCTTGGTACCAAGATGCACACGTCGGTTAATATTTATAAGCTTTCCTACCTAACTAGTGGTAATTAGGCTAGTCAGAGTGTGTGACAACGAGGCGCGAGGGAGACGGCAGAAAAAGTAGTCGCGCGTTGAGGGACCGAGGCGAAACTGGTAATGTGTAAGCTATAAATTGACCATCTTCAATGAACACTTGGTAAGTGTTAATTATAATTAAATCCTATCTTAAATTGTCGTTTGACGGTAGCACAGAAGGGCTGATAATAATCATTTATTTCAGCGTGACGGAGCAATTGCTTTACGTCATCAAAATGTATATTATTATCCCATGTGTTATTATGTGTTCACGTCCTACTCCATATCTCAGCAAATATTCAGAAGCGGCGTTTGATTTTAGGGAGACGGTGACAACCGCCTGACACCTGACCAATGACGAATATTGACTAATATCGGACTCACTACAAATGGGCGGTCGAACCGTTATACTCGCATTTTGATTAGAACAAACTACATTGTCCAGTGGTGTAGACAGCACCATAGTATTCGCAGATTGATTGAAACAAATTATGTTGTTCAGTACCTATTATAATACCAGATTGTACCTGTGTTACAAATCAATCAAACGCTACTGATGAATACTGCTTCCTAAAAGGTCTAGCTCAGAAAATGTACAATTTCATTGGTGAAAACACTCTCGGGAGAGGGGTAGGCACCATAAAGTATCTCAAATTAAATTGATAGTCCCGTTCTGTGGAGCGCTAAGGACCGTGTCTCGTTAAAACCCAAACCCCGGCTGCCACAGGCCTATTTCTGAATCGTCACTATTTAGCGAGACACGTAATCACGACATTGGGCAGTTTAGAGGAGTGAGAGGTGACGAAACCATTACCACTTCGTTGTTCACCAATGGCAATTGCAATATGTTCTGCTACAGACTGAGTCTACGATACGCTTGTGCAAATTGTGTTATTATATAATAATTGGGGTAGGCAGCCGTAAGGGTGTTTATCAACGAGAGTACGCGTGTAATTAGAAATACTGAAAACATGTCTTCCTCAATGGTAATGGTCTCACAACCCATTGCCTTAGTATTGTGAAAGACATGTAAACAGTGCTTAGGGAACGTGTGTTGTTAGCGTTCGTAGCAGAGTCCTTAGTAGGACTATGCGCATAGGTTTAACATTACACGTACGCCGGGCAAACGTTGTAAAACGGCTCCATGTTAATGACATGGGCTTGTTTGCGTTTGCAAAGCGGCATCTAGTTTGGAATTAAATAAAGTAACGTAACGAACTAATCAATAATATTTTTTTAAGCGCAAGCGTAACGTTTCCCTACCAACCTTTCATCATATATCATATACTAGCTGTTGCCCGCGGCTTCGCCCGCGTGAAGTTCGGTAACCGTCCCACTGAATCCAGGTAATCCAGGTTATCTAGGTAAACTATCTATGTGCCAAATTTCATAATCATCACAATTTATTATTATCATCACAATCACCATCACTATCATAATCATCATCACTATCACAACCACCAACATTATCACAATCACCATCACAATCAACATCACCATCACCATCACAATCACCATCACAATACCCATCACCATCGCTATCACCATCACAATCACCGTCACTATCACAATCACCATCACAATTACCATCAAAATCACAATCACCATCATCGTTATCATTTTCATTATAATCGTAATAACAATCATTATCACAATCACCATCACTATCACAATCACCATCACTATCACAATCATAATCACCATCACAATCATCATCACAATCTCCATCACAATCACCATTACGATCACAGTCACTATTGCAATCACTATCATCATTATCACAATCATTATCATCGTAATCACAACTTTTATCATCGTAATCACAATCATCATTATCACAATCTCCATCCTTGTCATCACAATCATTATCATCGAAATCACAATCATTATCATCTTAATCACAATCATCATGATCACAATCGCCATCACTATCACGACCACAATCATTATCACAATCACCATCACAATCACCATCACAATCACCATCACAATCACCATCACAATCACCATCACAATCACCATCACAATCACCATCACAATCACCATCACAATCACCATCACAATCACCATCACAATCACCATCACAATCACCATCACAATCACCATCACAATCACCATCACAATCACCATCACAATCACCATCACAATCACCATCACAATCACCATCACAATCACCATCACAATCACCATCACAATCACCATCACCATCACAATCACCATTACCATCACAATCACAATCACTATCACAATCACTAACCGCGTTATCACAATCATTATCATCGTAATCATCTTCATCTTCATCATTATCACAATCACCATCACCGTCACCATCAATATCACCGTCACAGTAACCGTCACTATCACAATCACAATCACCATCACAATTACCATCACCATCACAATCACCATCACAATCACCATCACAATCACCATCACAATCACCATCACAATCACCATCACAATCACCATCATAATCACCATCACAATCACCATCACCATCACAATCACCATCACAATCACCATCACAATCACCATCACAATCACCATCACAATCACCATCACAATCACCATCACAATCACCATCACAATCACCATCACAATCACCATTACCATCACAATCACAATCACTATCACAATCACTAACCGCGTTATCACAATCATTATCATCGTAATCATCTTCATCTTCATCATTATCACAATCACCATCACCGTCACCATCAATATCACCGTCACAGTAACCGTCACTATCACAATCACAATCACCATCACAATTACCATCACCATCACAATCACCATCACAATCACCATCACAATCACCATCACAATCACCATCACAATCACCATCACAATCACCATCATAATCACCATCACAATCACCATCACCATCACAATCACAATCACCATCACAATCACCATCACAATCACCATCACAATCACCATCACAATCACCATCACAATCACCATCACAATCACCATCACAATCACCATCACAATCACCATCACAATCACCATCACAATCACCATCACAATCACCATCACAATCACCATCACCATCACAATCACCATTACCATCACAATCACAATCACTATCACAATCACTAACCGCGTTATCACAATCATTATCATCGTAATCATCTTCATCTTCATCATTATCACAATCACCATCACCGTCACCATCAATATTACCGTCACAGTAACCGTCACTATCACAATCACAATCACCATCACAATTACCATCACCATCACAATCACCATCACAATCACCATCACAATCACCATCACAATCACCATCACAATCACCATCATAATCACCATCACAATCACCATCACCATCACAATCACCATCACAATCACCATCACAATCACCATCACAATCACCATCACAATCACCATCACAATCACCATCACAATCACCATCACAATCACCATTACCATCACAATCACTATCACAATCACTAACCGCGTTATCACAATCATTATCATCGTAATCATCTTCATCTTCATCATTATCACAATCACCATCACCGTCACCATCAATATCACCGTCACAGTAACCGTCACTATCACAATCACAATCACCATCACAATTACCATCACCATCACAATAACCATGAAAATCACTATCACAATCACCACCATCGATATCATAATCATTATCATCGTAATCTCAATCATTATCATCTTAATCACAATCATCATCATCACAATTTCCATCCTCGTTATCACAACCATCGCTACCACCATCACTGTCACAATCACCATCACAATCATTATCACAATCACCATCCTCGTTATCAAACTCATTATCATCGTTATCACAATCATTGTCATCGTTATCACAATCGTCATTATTACAATCATCATCATCGTAATCACAATCATTATCATCACAATCATCATCATTATTATCACAATCATCATAATCGTAATCACAATCATTATCATCGTAATCACAATCATCATCATCACAATCATCATCAACGTTATCACAATCATCACAATAAATCAACAATAACCCTGTATAGAAGTCGAATCCATCATCTTCTGGATCACAAAATAAATGCCATTTTCGTAATCAGCACCCCTGATAATCTCGGTATCGACACCCATATTGTTTTTTAGACATTTCAACCCCATCGCACCCCAACAGGGAATGGTGGTATTTCAGGTCCGCCACATTAATTCTTAAAATCGTTTTTTTTTTTGTAATAAACCTGACCCAATTCACCAGACAAACAATACCTTTGTTGAATTTCAGGCTTTGTTACCCAATTTTCCCCTTTAGGGGTTGAATTCTGAAAAAACCTGAAGCACAAATGTTAACTCATTTATCAATAGGAGTACTCCTGTTAAGTTTTGAATAAAGTAGTCTAACTAATCTTATTTCCCCATGTAATCTTTTGACCCCCGTTGCAACCCCTTAGGGGGTGAATTTTGAAAAATCCTTTCATAGTGCACCCGTAGACCACATAAGGAACCAATGTGCCAAATTTACAATCTCTAGACTCAGTGGTTTGGGCTGTACATTGATTTTTATACTTTGCCACCCCATTTCTCCCTCTTAGGGGTTGAATTCTGAAAAAACCTGAAACCCATTTTTACTCATTTATTAATAGGAGCACTCCTGTGAAGTTTCGAATAAAATAGTCTAACTAATCTTGTTTCCCCATACAAACTTTGGAGCCCCGTTTAACCCCTTTAGGGGATGAATTTTGAAAAATCCTTTCTTAGTGCACCTTTAGACCACATAAGGAACCAATGTGCCAAATTTGAAATCTCTAGACTCAGCGGTTTGGGCTGTGCATTGATTTTTAGACTTTGTCACCCCTTTTCCCCCTCTTAGGGGTTGAATTCTGAAAAATCCTGAAACCCGTTTCTACTCATTTATTAATAGGAGCACTCCTGTGAAGTTTCGAATAAAATAGTCTAACTAATCTTGTTTCCCCATACAAACTTTGGAGCCCCGTTTAACCCCTTTAGGGGGTGAATTTTGAAAAATCCTTTCTTAGTGCACCCCTAGACTACATAAGGAACCTACATGCCAAATTTGGAATCTGTAGACCCAGCGGTTTGGGCTGTGCGTTGATAGATGAGTCAGTCAGTCAGTCAGTCAGTCAGTCAGTCAGTCAGTCAGTCAGTCAGTTTATTCTTTTATATATTTAGATTTGCGCCCTCTTGTCTTATTAACTTCATACCTTATTGATGTTTTGCCTTTTAAGATTTGTTATTATTCATGTATTTATGTTTAACTGTGAATTCCCAATATTAACTTCACCTTGAATTCCACCCCTGTCCATTTGCCTCAAAGGACGGGACAGGGCAGCCCCAAATTGGGAATCAGTCCTCTTGTCAGTGGGAAGCCGACCAGTCAGGGACGAAGCCTACAGGGTCGTGCGGATGGCGGGGCGCGACCTTTTCCCCTTCGGGGGAATCTGACCAAAATACTAATATTAGCATGAATTAGAAAAAACGAAAATTTTATCAGCCTAGGGTAACTTAGAAACAGTCACATCACCAAACAAAAACTTTATGGCCGTATTGACCTGGAGATAAAATCAGTAAGCATTAAAAAAAACCAATACAACATTTTCATTATTATTTTATTCTGTAGTTGGAACACCGCCTATAGTTACATAAATTACACCAATATGGAGCAAAATGGTAACTTTATGCTATAATCTAATGATATAATCTGTTATTTACAATTTTTTTAATTATTTATCAAAGTCACTTCACCTTGCCTCATTCTATCCCATGCCGTGGTTGTGTGTCGCGCGTAATTAACCTACCAGTGGCAGGTTTTAGTTTATTGAGACACTGTCCCTAGCGTTCCTCAGAACGTAGCAATCAATTCAGTTTTGAGATGCTAATTGAACCCTCCCCCCACTCCCGGAAATCTGCGCCCATTATCTCTACGCTATGTTTCTGAGCTAGACTTTTTTAAGAAGCAGTATTCATCACCAGCGTTTGGTTAATTGATACTACAAGTACAAGTTGGCAATATATGTTTAACTGAATAATATATGTACATACACTTTTTTTAAAATCAAACTGCGAATATTACGGTGTTACGGCCTTTACCACTGAACAATAAAGATCGTTTTAATCGAAATGTGAATATTACGGTTTTGCCTGCTATTTGCGGTGCGTCATATATAAGTTCAACATTCGTCAATATTCGGGTGTATTAGTGTACTGCAGTGTACATTGATGGTATGCGCGAGGCGAGTGTAAAGTGGAGCGTAAGGCTTTTATCGTCTCCTTATAACCAAACGCAAATGATTGATATTTGCCAAGGTACGGAACACTAGATAATAGCATACATTGTTATAGTATAAAGATGCCTAAGAAGGCCTATGTCCAGCAGTGGAAGTCTTTGGGCTGATATGATGATGATGACAATGAAGCTACTCTGGCATGCTGTAATAAGTGATTATTAACAGCTCCTCTGTGCTACCGTCAAACTGCTACTATGACCTAATAGTTAATAGTTAACATTTTACCACGTGTTTATTTTAGAAAATTAGTCTACAACTAACTAGCAGAGTACTGCACATATTACCAGTTTTGCCCTCGCCACAGCTCGTCTTATTCTGCGTCTCGACTCTGAATTTAACTAATCATTTAATTTAATCATAAATCATAGACTAAACTCTATGAGAGAAAAAGCAATAACAGTTTGACAATTTGACTTATTTGAGGTAAGTATCACAATATTGGAAAATATGAAAAATTAATTATTTATTTCAGATATTATAAAAGGGAATCGTTTAAGATCGATTTGTAGTATATTAATGCAAAACAAATAAAAGGGTATACTATAGGACAATAATGGATGATATGTGTAAGTAGCTAATGTAAATAAGTATAAAGTGTCTGTAGGACGTACCTAGATATTATAATCATAGCTCATAAATGGCTCCTAAGCCTAAGCACTCCAATTCAAATGATAATGATTGTGATAAAATGATAATGATTGTGATAAAATGATGATGATTGTGATAAAATGATAATGATTGTGATAAAATGATAATGATTGTGATAAAATGATAATGATTGTGATAAAATGATAATGTGTGTGATCAAATGATAATGACTGTGATCAAATGATAATGACTGTGATCAAATGATGATGATGTGATAAAATGATGATGATGTGATAAAATGATGATGATGTGATAAAATGATGATGTGATAAAACGACGATTGTGATAAAATGATGATGATGATGAGATAAAATGATGATGATGAGATAAAATGATGATGATGTGATAAAATGATGATAATGTGATAAAATGATGATGTGATAAAACGACGATTGTGATAAAATGATGATGATGAGATAAAATGATGATGATGTGATAAAACGACGATTGTGATAAAACGACGATTGTGATAAAATGATGATGATATGATAAAATGATGATTGTGATAAAACGACGATTGTGATAAAATGATGATGATGTGATAAAATGATGATTGTGATAAAACGACGATTGTGATAAAACGACGATTGTGATAAAATGATGATGATGTGATAAAATGATGATTGTGATAAAACGACGATTGTGATAAAACGACGATTGTGATAAAATGATGATGATATGATAAAATGATGATTGTGATAAAACGACGATTGTGATAAAACGACGATTGTAATAAAATGATGATTGTGATAATAAAGGTGAATCACCTATTGCGACAAGTGCCATAGTCGCCGGAGGTAGAGCCAATTGAAAATGTTCGACTTTCCAGTATTTAACTACAACTGTGCAACTGTCATTTGTTTTTATAGCAGATTTTCTGTAATCCATATTAAGCCGGCGAAGGCGTGTTATCAACTAGGACTATTATAGCTGTGCAACGGAACAACGGAACCGTCTCCACTCCACTTGTCTGCCTCGCCGTTGCATAGCCCGTCGCATAATCGAGCCCCCCAATCGGCCACGGGTCCTATTGTTTCAACACCTGAGATCCAAAAATGGATGGTAACCATCAAGCAGCACCTACATGAAGTTTCCTTAATTGCCGCGGAGGGTAAACTGAACTCGGAGCAGAAAATTAAAATTGTTAACCTTTGCCGTAAAATAGGATCTGGTCCCTCGCATATGGCAGTCCTATATCAGTCGCTGAAGCTAAAAACCATTCATGCAGAAAACGTAATATGTACCTTTCAACAACAACGTGACCTGACGGAACAAATGTCGGAGCTCAAGCAGACGATACGGGACTCTACTTCTACGGAAAATGCTTCTTTTGCCGATATGGTGAAAAAGAGATCCAATCATTTTATTCGACCTAATCACGTAAGCTCCATTGCCATTTACCCCAATGATAAATTTAAAACAAGTGACGAAACGAAAGAACTGGTGCAAAAGATCATAAGACCCGAGCAAATGAAGCTGCACGCACGTGGTGTTCGTAAAACAAAAAATGGAGGTGTAATTATCAGTACCGAGTCGAAAGATGACGCTAATAAACTGAAGAACCCAGTCCAGCTCTCTACATCTGGACTTACCGCTGATGAACCCCACAAGCGCAAACTCCGGATCGTGGTTGTAGGTGTGCCGACTTCCTTGGCCGAAATTGAGGTATTCAAGTGCATTTTTGAACAAAATATAGCCGACAAATTATCAAAGATGACCTTGGAATCTAGCCGTGTGGTATCCGGCACAGTAGAATAGAACCAACCCATTGCACTCATGGGTGTCGTATAAGGCGACTAATGTCTGAGGCAGAACACCTTGCGCCTCCGTAGACCAGAGAATGGGCAGCAGTGTTTTCTGTTAGTCTTTCATCACTGCGATCTCCAATCCGCCTACCAAGGGTGGAGATTACGGCAAATTCCTCCCATCATGGGAGAGGCTTATGTCCAGCAGTGGACGTTATGAGCTGTTGTAGTAGTTGTAGTAGACCTTGGAATCTTTCTTGACCGCCGTAAAATTAAGCCACAAATCTGGGGAGAGAGATGCTGCGACCTGCAATTACGTAACTGAAGTTTCAGCCAATATACGTAAAGCCTTAATCCCTCAATCCAGGATCTTCATAAATTGGTCGTCTTGCCCTGTCAGGGATTTTACATTAGTAATGAGCTGTTATAAATGCCAACAGTACGGCCATGCAGCAAAATCTTGTCGAGAGGTCAATTCTACGTGTGGTCACTGTGGTGAAGAAGGTCATAAGATGTCCGAATGCACGAAGAAAATAGACACGCCAAAATGCGCGACTTGTTCACGCTTTATAAAATCTAGTGACCATAACACCGGAGACGTTGAATGTCCTGCTAGGAAAATTGCAGAGCAAAGATATATAAACTCTATTGATTATGAGGGCGCCTAGTACGTCATACAAGACCAGACTTCCATAATATTTGTTGCTAACTCAGCGATACCTGTACGACACCACTGCGCTAGGTTTGTTGCTGTCTAAGCAAATTCACGACCGCTACAAAAATGCCATGACAACGATTTTTGCAATTCTTACTTGACCGAGCCTAACCTTTTTATTAGTACCTACTGCTGATACTATTGTAATAGTGTAATTAATTAAGAATAACAGAGTTTAGGTAAATTAGGTATTATCATAATAAATTAACCATTTATTTCACTACTTTAAAAAATCATAATATGTTAAATATTGTTAGATAATCTAGTGTCCAAATAGTAATTGTTTCATCCACCAAGTTTCTCAACGCACCTTTTTGACGTTTGACAGATTACGTTTCGTTGTCTGTGCGATGACGTTTTTGCTTGTCAGTGCAATATTGGTTGGAAAGAAATTTGATTCCCTTGTCTTGTAATTTGGTGCACGTGGCTGTCGTGTAATTAGTGATTGAAACTTTGAGTTAATGGTAATCCGATACAATCTTGATCGGTGTTTGCTATTTTGTTGATAATTGAGTGAAAATTGAGAAATCTCGCCATTTTGGGTCTTGACCGCGAGTGATTTGTTGGTTATGTCCGGCCTTTTTTGTGTCATTTGAACGCCGGTAAATTCCTAAATTCAGTGCTGGACTATCGTATATCCCCGATTGGGTTAGCAAACCGGGATAAAATTCAGTTGGACATTCGTGAAAGGTGCCACGTGTGGGATGTGAAGGTTTGATCCTGGAGTCGACGGTGCGCGCTGTGGGCGTCCATGGAACCGTCGAATCTTACTTGACTACACATACACCACACAAACCACAGTTATACTTACACCCCACTCAGATACGACGTGACCAGGGACTACGTCACATCACCGGTACCAACGTGATGGTAAGTGTATCTAATAGGTGTTTTCACTTTGTCGATTGGACAAATATTATTTTGATTAGGGCTCCGCGTAATCGCGGACATCGTGAGTCTGTTTGTGCAGTCTCACACAGTAATTATTAGAAAAATGCCGCCTATGATACAGGTTTATCCTAGTACAGGCATCGTACTTTGTTATACCTACATTATTTCTAAGATTTATGTTGTATTGTACTAATTTTAAATTTGAATAAAATTTATTATTATTCCTTTATTCATTTAGTATCCTAATTATTTACATTTTTAAATATTTCTTAAAAAAACAAAAACATTTAAAAATATAAAAAAAATGTAGTCTGCCGGTGTCGGGAGCAGGGTCCAAGCCACCGGTGGTTAGGGTTGCAGAGACAGGAACCTCCTCACAATGCGAGCCGTGTCGAGGAGTACTGCCTTCTGAATCAGGCCCTTGATCCAACCGCCTATAAAGAGCTTCGATAGATGGTCATCGAAGCTCTTGGCTATAAGGCCATTGGCTGTCACGACAATCGGCACAATGATAACCGAGCTCATATTCCACATGTCACGATCCTCGTGAGTCAAGTCGAGATATTTTATTTGTTTCTCTTTCTCAGCTTTCACGAGGTTCTCGTCATGCGGAATGGTAACATCGATTATCATTACGCGGCGCGCTGATCGGTCTACCATCATCATGTCAGGCTTATTGGCGACAATAGTCCTGTCAGTAATGATAGACCGATCCCAGTACAGCGTGACATGGTCTTTTTCGAGAACTGGGTCGGGCACATACTTGTAGTACGGTTCCTCAGATTCCACAAGTTTATATTTCAAGGCAAGTTGCTGGTGTATAATCCTGGCTACTTGGTTGTGCCTGTGCAAGTACTCGCCGTTAGCCAGACGAGAACAACCAGAAATAATATGTCTGATGGAGTCACCCGGAAGGTGGCATGCCCGACACACGTCAACCGTCCCGTCCTTCATAATATATTTCCGGTAGTTGTTCGTCAACATAACTTCGTCCATAATCGCACAGACAAAACCTTCAGTTTCCCCAAAGTCGCCGAAACGTAACCAGGACACGGACGCTAGAAAATCTACATCGGGCTCATGAAGAGCCCGGTAGAAGCGCCCGTGAAGCTCTTTGCCTTGGTAGAAGCGCCCGTGAAGCTCTTTGCCTTATTTATTATTATACCTGGCGTTATAAATAAAATAAAAAATAGCCTTTATTCTACCACAATTTAACAGTTATTTAACAAAACTCAAAAATAATCACAATAATCGATGAATATACTCAGGATAATGTTTGAATTTATATAATTATTATTTATTTTTCTTTTATTTAATTTGTGGAAGTCGACTCTTTGGCGTAGGCCTCCCCCAGCTTCCTCCAGTTGTCTCTGTCCCTAGCCAGTCTTCTCCAATCTGGTCCACATCTTTCCTTAAATAAGTCCTCCCATCCTTTTTTCGGTCTACCTCTACTTCTTGGCCCTTCTCTTGGTAACCATTCGGTCAGTTTCTTGGTCATCTGTCGTTGGTCATCCTGCACACATGGCCTGCTCATTTCCACTTTAGATTCCTTATTTTTTCGAGTATGTCAGTTACTTTGGTTTTCTTTCTTATCGTTTCGTTTTTAGGGTTCCGTACCCAAAGGGTAAAAACGGAACCCTATTACTAAGACTTCGCTGTCTGTCCGTCTGTCCATCTGTCCGTCTGTCCGTCTGTCCGTCTGTCCGTCTGTCCGTCTGTCCGTCTGTCTGTCACCAGGCTGTATCTCATGAACCGTGACAGCTAGACAGTTGAAATTTTCACAGATGATGTATTTCTGTTGCCGCTATAACAACAAATACTAAAAACAGAATTAAATCAATATTTAAGGGGGGCCTCCCATACAACAAACGTGATTTTTTTGCAGTTTTGTCTAATGTTTTTAAATAATGGTACGGAACCCTTCGTGCGCGAGTCCGACTCGCACTTGGCCGGTTTTTATTTTATCTGATAGTTTTATTCCTAACATGCTTCTCTCCATTTTCCGTTGGTGTGTAGCTAATTTGTGTTCATCTATCTTCCTCAGCGACCATGTCAGGCAACCATATGTTAGGCATGGTAGGATTACTGTGTCATACAGTTTTCTTTTTATTTCAATATTTATATCCTTATTTTTCATAATTTCCTTCAAGCTCCAGTACTTTTTCCACGCAATTGCAATTCGTCTGTTTATTTCTTTTTCTGTTAAATCTTGGAATGAAATTGACTGACCTAGGTATTATGTATTCCGTAACATACTCGATGCTTTCTCCGCTCACTCTGATGGTTTGAGCAGTCCCATTCGTGATATTTTTTGTTTTTGAGGCGTTTAGCGATAAACCAACCTTGCTGCTCTCTCTCACTAAATCGTTTACCATGCTGTCTAGCT
This sequence comes from Xestia xanthographa, assembly GCA_905147715.2. Classification (NCBI taxonomy): domain Eukaryota; kingdom Metazoa; phylum Arthropoda; class Insecta; order Lepidoptera; family Noctuidae; genus Xestia; species Xestia xanthographa. The sequence goes on along the minus strand of LR990660.1, from coordinate 3,212,687 downwards.
TGAAAAAAAAAAACCTGGCGTTTTATGGATGTTATAATTTCCATTTCTTTCAACCTAAACTGGGCCCGTAACAATAATAAATAAAACAGGCCAAGTGCGAGTCGGACTCGCGCACGAAGTGTTCCGTACCAATTATTATAAAAAAAATCACGTTTGTTGTATGGGAGCCCCCCTTAAATATTAATTTTATTCTGTTTTTAGTATTTGTTGTTATAGCGGCAACAAAAATACATCATCTGTGAAAATTTCAACTGTCTAGCTGTCACGGCTCATGAGATACAGCCTGGTGACAGACAGACGGACAGACGGACAGACGGACAGACAGCGAAGTCTTAGTAATAGGGTTCCGTTTTTACCCTTTGGGTACGGAACCCTAAAAAGATGGAACGAGACTTTAATAAAGCTCCATCTCTTGGCTGTTAGCCGATGTTACCCTAATAAAGCACGTTTTTAACGCCTGGGAAGAAGCACAAGATGGCATTGGGATCTTCTTTGACCTCTCAAAGGCATTTGACTGCGTATACCATGAGACACTGCTGCTGAAACTGGAGTACTATGAATTTAGAAATATAGTTCTTGACTTGCTTAGATCATACCTAGAAGATAGATTAAAATGGTACAGGTGGTATGGTGGTGGTGGTTGGTTGGTACATGGCATAGAGTCATTAGGATCTGAAATGACAACGGGCGTTCCTAAAGGTTCGATATTTTGTCCATTTCCTTTTTTAGTTAACATTAAGAGCTCTCACAAATTCTAGAAGCCAAGAGGCTTGCTTAAGAGGGCATACTAGCAGCCGACAGCGTTGAGAAGGAGTGTTAGGTAGATTTCGGCAGAAAAAAAATACCTGTTGGTCTTACACCTAAAGTCGAGTTTTCCGAAAATTTCACGATGGGGGTTAGTTATGACCCCTAGAGCCCAAATCAACCGCCGGTTAAAAAGTTTATATACAGGGTTAGCTTCCAAATCCATAATATTTTTGATATAATGAAAAAAACATTTTTTTTTTCTAAGTCAAATTTCATTCCTGTCCACCACTTAAAAGCGAACGTGTGGATATTGCAACAGCACAATTCAGTTCAACAACCTAGATAGGTAGCAGTTGGCACACACATAAATTTGGCAGTGCATGCACGCACACAAGTGCATTTATTCCCACTAGGTTTTTTATTTTGGAAATTTTTAAGACATTTTCAAATGAATGCTATTATTATAGTGTATACTTTTTGACAATAATATTTATAATGCACTTTTGGTTTAATATCTAGATCGGGAGGAGCTCGTGGCTAAATAATAACAGCCGTTCGGGTCGACCGTTAGAGTAAGCCATGCTGGCCTAGGTTGGTCTGTGAATGGGTGACCACCTATTACATACCGAGTTTCCTCTGTGCCTCGGAAAGCACGTTAAGCCGTTGGTCCCGGCTGCCATTTGTAGATCTTTGACAGTTGTTAGGTAGTCAGAGGCCCAAAAAAGTCTGACAACCAGTCTTACCAAGGGGTATCGTACTACCCGGTACTAACTGGGTTGTGGAGGTCAGATATTATAGGCAGTCGCTCCATGTAAAATACTGGTATAAAGCCGTTAACAAGCTTTATAATTATGTATACGTATGTATGTATTTGTCGGGTTTGTCAGGATTAATTTCGCTAGGCTCGAGCTTATGTGGGCAGAAGACGGGTTTCGTGCTATGAAAACACACTGGATTCGATACACTATTTTATTTCACATTGCTCGGTTCCGGTTGGTAGTTTCCATGGAGAAGAACCGGCAAGAAACTCCATGGTTACTCTTTTCAAACAGATACACTGAGTCTAACAAATAATTTGACATTACACTTTCACACAATAACACTAGGCAAAATGAATCGTGTACAGTTTCAAGACGTCTTAGCTCCGCTGCAATCAGACTCAGAATGTCTGCCTCGCCGCGAGGTGTTATTATCAGGACTCTGTAAAAGCCGCCATGGTCCCCACCATGGCGGCTTTTACAGAGTAGGTCGCGTGATGTCACCACTGGCGCGCTTTCGATTCATTCGCCCGTCCGTACTCATGACCGGATCTGACATATTTATGTTGGTAAGTGGGGCGCCAAACAAAATTTAGCCACACTCTACATGTCGCAATTATGCATCGATTGCTTTCAAACTTGGCCACAAAAATGGAAAGGGTCAAAACTTAGGTTAAGTTCGTGAATGGGCGGAATGCGTCCATGGGGGTGGCTGGGTTTTTCGAAATCAGTTTTTTGGCCGTAATTTTTTTCCTACGGAAATTTTTTGGACCGTTTAACATTTTTAGAATACGGACCACTTTTAAATTTAAACTTTTATGATGCAACCCCTAACTTGGGAAAGGGGTTAAAATTTCCAAAATTTAAAAAAAAAAACCAATATGTCTCCGAAACGGTTGACATTTTTACTGTGAAAATATTTTTTTTGAAAACAAATTGTTTACTCTATTATTTTAATTTTAAAAGTTTTTTTTTTCCATGCTAAATTTATGGTAAGATTTTAACAAGGGGTTGAAAAAAATATGGGTGGAATCTTCTTCGAAATCTGCCTCCTGCGACTTGCCGAAGGGATTTCTTTACGTTTAAATTCGTTTTTAATTGCATAAAAGAAAAAGAAAGTAAACTACAGCATTGGGTGTAGATAACCTTGTAATGATAGTCGTGAGATGGAGAAAAATAAATAATAATACATTTTATTACACTTTTGTGGTGAAGTTCTGGACTAACAAAATATAAATACTGACAGAAAAACGTTACAATGTTTACAGACTTGTTTTTCCTAGTGTGTACGAATGTTTGCGACTTTGATCTCCATATATATTATCCGTCATCCGCTAGGTGGCGCTGCTTGTGTTGACTAGCTTAGTTTGACTCTCAGTGTTTATCTATTTCCATAAATTTCAAAAGTACTCTAAAATTATATTACTGTGTACTATTGGTGAGATCAAGACTTTATTCGTGCTGTCAATTGGAGTCATCATGAACTTTAATCTAAAAACAGAGTTATTGTGGTAACAAAATACTAGTGACTATCATCGATTGTGAACACTTATATTCGTGGTTTGGCAGTGTTAATTCGGATTGCTACTTGTCTGTGATATCGTGTCGTCGCATACATCAATAACTGTGTCGTGTTGGTCTGGTTGATGTGTTTATTAGTGAATACGCTTGTCTTCAAATCTGCCTAATCATTGCCTGCGTGTCACTTAACTCAGAACAACGCCATCTATTAAACTCGCAGTGTAACAGCATAGGGCTTGCGTTCCTAGCTGTCGATATTGCGTGCGCCGTGAATCGATATACATTGCAATTTTGCCGGGCGATAGAGGGCGCCACAAGTGTGATTAACGAACCAAAGCGTACTTGGTATCCATATTGGCCACCAAGCGATCGTCATAATCTATACGGTTCACGATAGGTGGCGCCACTTCGATCTAGTTTTGATAACTACGTTACCTCTATTTGAACTGCATTCAACTTTAATATTATTTATCTTCGCGATGCTCTGCAACGGGTGCAACGTTGAATTGACTCCTCAGGCTGGATGTCTTGAATGTAATTTATGCGATGGAAAATACCATCACGATTGTCTAAACATTACGCTGCAGCAATTCTTGGCCTTGACCCAGGACTATAAGTCCTGTTGGAAATGTCCTTCATGCAGTAACATTACCCGTCGTACTCGTCATAACCTGGACACGCCTGTTTCTTCCACCCAGCTTCCGACTTATAAGGACAGTAGTATGAACATGTCCTGCGACATAATGGATCAGCGTGCACCATCGCCACGCACTCCACCGATGTATGTGCCTTCTGCTGCCAGGGATGGTGACACCAGCGCATTGGTCACCCAGGACAACCTAATCCGGACGCTCACCCAAGAACTCAATAGAACTCTGCAGGGTTGGCGCTCTGACATGGACCGGACCCTTGATTCTTTTAAGGAAGATATTATAACCACGATGCAGGATTGGCGAGGCGAGATGGAGGCTAGCATGCTTAGTTTCAATGAAACCGTTAAACGTAGCCTGTTGGATATGAAGCAGGAGTTGAATACTGTCCGTACGGTCCAAGCTGAATTTAAGCAGGATGTGAAGCTAATGGCCGAAGAAATATCTGGCCTCAAACAATCGCTACAGTTCCATGCAAGCGAACAGGATGACCTCAAAAGAAGAGTTGATAATATTGCACGTCAGCAGGCTGAACAGTCTGCTACCTCGACCAGCTATCTAGAATCGAAGATAGATACACTCGAGCAGCAGGCGAGAGCCTGCAACCTCGAAATCTGCAACCTTCCTGACAGGCGAGGCGAAAATCTTTGGAGAATCTATCGGCTTTACAATTCCTCAAAAAGAGGTCATATCGGTTCATAGAGTACCGCACGCACATCAGCAGAACAATAGACCGAAAAATATTATTGTCAAGTTTTCCACGCGCATACTACGAGATAATGTCCTTAGTGCGTATCGGAAGGTTAAGTCACTTAAAACTGATCAAATTGGTATCTCTGGGTCCTCTACAAATATTTACATAAATGAGCATCTAACTTTAAGGAACAAAGTGTTATTTCGTAAATGTAAGGAAGCTGCAAAACTTTATCAGTACAAATATGTTTGGGTTAAGAACTGTACCATCCTCGTTCGTAAAAAAGACGGCGAAGCTCCCTTTGCAATCAGATCAGATGATGATATATCCAAACTTAAATGCATTGAGAACAGTGCCATGGACAATACTAGTCATTAGTTGTTTTTATATCCACTACTTTTTATTCATTTACCGGTTTTTGTTAGTTAGCTATCGTTTGCATGTTTATTTGTTATGTGTATTTGGTTTAAAACATAGTTTTTGTAAATTAAGCCCCGTCCTCATAGTTTTTGTAGCTAAATTACTTTCCCACTTAATGTACCCAATGGATTTGGCGTCATGTAACATGCATCGTACTAGTACTGTTGTTAATACATATTACATTTTTCTCAATTTAGTCGAGTGTTGTGGTCCGTACTCTCTGTTTTATCCAATATCCTTATTTATAATTTTTATTTTCATGCTTTTTATCTATTCACAGTATGAACACTCTCATATCGTAAACATGTATATATATTATAGTACTAAAAATGCCTACTAAACATATAACAATTTTCTACCAAAACTGTAGGGGCATTCGCACAAAATTAGACCAAATATACAAGAACATCCTTATTAACACTTACGAAATAATAATATTAACAGAAACTTGGCTGACACCTGAAATCTACGACAGCGAGTTTATAGACCAGCGCTATACTGTTTTTCGATGCGATCGGGATCGTATTGCTACAAAGAAGCAGGATGGTGGTGGTGTATTGGTTGCAATTTTGAGCTCTCTCAAGCCGTCTGAAATAGACCTCGCGCTAACTCAGCGTAGCGACCTTTCACACAACCATATCGAACACCTCATTGTAGAACTGCAAAGCACTTGTAATAAAAAACGGCACATTGTAAGTGCGGCCTATATACCACCTAAGACTCCTTCGTTGGTGTACAATATGCATTTTGAAACGTTACATGAAGTGTTGAGTCATCCTACTGTTGACAGTTTCTATATTATGGGTGACTATAATCTTCCAGAAGCTAATTGGTTTGCATCCCCTGGCAGTGTCATGGATTCCCCTGGAGTGGCGACCCTCAACCCTGTGACATCTACGACTTGCGCTAACTTACACAATCTCATTTCACTTCTTGGTGCTTCTCAACTCAATAATGTGGTGAATGACAAAGGTAAAATACTTGACTTAATTATATCTAATAACGCTTGTATCGTTTCCCGTTCCACAACTACGCTACTACCTATTGATATTTACCACCCTGCTTTAACCTGCGAGATCTGCTTAGATATTAAAATCGCCCCTTTGAAAATGATTCCCTTACACAAATATAACTTTCATAAAGCTAATTTTGACAACATCAACTGTAACATACAACTAACTAATTGGACAGATCTGCTTAGCTCTAAAAACTCCGAAGACGCACTGACTACTTTTTACGATGAGTTAGATAAGATTATCAAACGGGATACTCCCTTAGCTCGTGCCAGATCAGTTAGTTATCCTGTTTGGTTCTCTAGGACTCTTATAACCATCTCGAGGAAGAAGCACAAGGCGTGGGTTAAGTGGAAGAAATATCAAAACATTTCGGACTACAATACATTTGCTAGCTACAGAGGACAGTTTAAGGACACGTATCTGAAATGTTTTAACTCATATATTAGGTCGGTGGAAGATAGTCTATGCAAAAATATTAAGCATTTCTGGACATACATTTCGAATCGGAAAGAGAAACCAGGTATACCAGCTAAGCTTCAATATAAAAGCGCTGAATCTAATGATCCTACTTCTGTCTGTAATATGTTTTCTGATTTCTTCTATTCCGTTTTCGAACCTGCTTCACCGTCATTGCCACATTGGACGCCCCCGCTTGACAATGCGCTACACGATACTTTGATCTGCGATATTTCTTTTAGTGAAGATAAAATACTGAATGAGCTAAAATCTCTAGATGCATCGAAAGGACCTGGACCTGACGGACTTTCTCCTTATTTCTTAAAAAATGTCGCCGATTCTATCTGCAAGCCTCTTTTTATTATATACAATAAATGTATGTTGGAAGGTGTGGTGCCCAAACGGTGGAAAGATGCTTTCATTGTGCCTGTCCACAAAGGCGGTTCGAGACGCAATGTTGAACACTATCGCCCTATTTCTGTGTTGTCTGCCTTGTCGAAGCTCTTTGAGAGGTTAGTGCATAATGCAATTTATCCTATTCTGCATAATATTATTGTTCAACAACAGCACGGTTTTGTCAAACGGCGGTCCACAGTCACTAATCTCTTGCTCTTCACAAGCTTTTTATTTGATAATGTTGACAGCCGCGTACAAGTGGATGCAGTGTATACAGACTTCTGCAAGGCTTTCGACAAGGTGGATCACGTAATATTGCTCAATAAATTAGCGTTTAATGGAATCCGTGGAAACTTACTGAGGTGGTTTGCTTCCTACATCACTAACCGTAGTCAGAGAGTTGTAGTTAATAGTCATTCTTCTTGCATCGCGCAGGTTACCTCTGGTGTACCACAAGGCTCTATTCTTGGTCCCCTTTTATTTGTTTTGTACATTAACGACATCAGCCAGTGTTTTCTTAACACCAAATTCCTTTTATACGCCGACGATCTTAAGGTATACAGAACAATACGCGACGTAAATGACTGCCTTATGTTACAACAAGACTTGGATAGACTGTCTGACTACTGTCGTAGAAATAAGTTGCAGCTTAGTTTACCTAAATGTAATTTTCTTAGTTTCACCAAAAATAAAAACATCGTAAAACATGCATACTCTCTGTGCGATGCTCCCCTAACAAAAGTGGATTCTGTCCGTGATATCGGCATTATCCTAGACTCCAAGCTCTGCCTAGACTTGCATATCAGTAAAATAGTTAATAAAGCGTACCAACTTTATGGATTTGTTATGCGCTCGACATTAGATTTTAAGAAATCTTCTTCATATATTTGCCTATTTAAGTCTCTCGTACGCTCGCAACTGGAGTATGCCGTGTCCGTCTGGACTCCATACTATAAAAAGTACATAGAGGCGATTGAGAGTGTTCAACAGAAATTCCTACGTGCTATGCATTTTAGGTGCTTTGGATATTACTTGCCATATCAGGATTTACTCAAAAAGTACAAACTTACAACACTTGAAAGTAGACGCAAGTACTTGATGGCCATGAATCTTTATAACATCGTTAGAAACAGATTTGACTGCATTGAGTTAACCAATACGTTATGCTATGTTGTTCCTAGAACAGTGTACAAGCGAAAGGTGCGTGCTGGTAGACTATTTTTCATGCGTACCTGCCATTCTAACACTGGTTTGCGCTCACCTGTTCGCAGAATGATTGATGCCTACAACATGACTTTTGAACATATTGATATTTTTGCTTGTTCTCCCAGTAAGTTCAAATGTCTTATACTCAAGGAGCTCTCTTGATTGATGTGTATAAATACAGATAAGCATGATAGTTAAGTAAGTTTAGTTTTTAATATTATTTTGTATTATTTATTACCCTAGCGTTTTAACTAATTGTTTATTATATTCCACAGTTAATCTGTGAACAGCGTTGTGGGCTACAATATTGTTCAAATGTTATATGTATCTCTTTTTTTATACTTTATGTTGTAGCTGTTTGCTGGTCCTCTTGAATAAAATAAAAATAAAAATAAAATATCAATGCTACCATAGCCTAGAAGTTTGGTAATACCGCCTATAGTAAGTGACACGTTGCAGTAGATTCGGCCTTTGGTAAACGGGAAGCCTTTCGGCACAACTGGGGCTGACATATTCTTCAAATCGAACACGCCCTGTGTGTGAGACTGCACCAGCAGACTCACGATGTCCGCGATTACGCGGAGCCCTAATCAAAATAATACTTGTCCAATCGACAAGGGGAAAACAAATATTAGGTCCACTTACCCATAACGTTGGAACCGGAGATGTGGCGTAGTCCCTGGTCACGTCGTATCTGAGTGGGGTGTAAGTGTAAATGTGTTTTGTGTTGTGCATGTAAGTTAGGTCAGATTCGACGGTATTCCAAGGACGCCCACAGCGCGTACCGTCGACTGCCTGGTCAAACCTTCCAAGATCACACACGTGGCACCTTCCAGACAATGTCCAACTGAATCTTATCCCGGTTAGCCAACCAAGTGGGGATTTTCAATAGTTCAGCACTAAGTTTAGGAAGTCACCGGCGTCCAAACGACACAAAAGCCGGCTACTTAACCAACAAATTATTCGCGGTCACGACCCAAGATGGCGAAATGTCTCAATTTTCACTCAATTATCAACAAAATATCAAACACCGATCAAGATTAAATCGGATTAACATTAACTCACAAGTTTCAATCAATAATTACACGACAACAACGTGCATCAAAAAAACAAAATGGAGGCGACCATTTTTCCAACCAAGATGGCACTGACAACCAAACGTCATCGCACTGACAACTGAAACGTCATCTGTCAAACGCCAAAATACTGCGTTCGGAAACTTATGGGATGAAACATCTACCCCCCCCGGACGGGCCGTCCCGTCCGCTAATCAATTGGCAGTCTTGACAAGGTTGCGATCGCTCTCTTCATAACCGATCCATCCACCAAAACCTAAGCAAAACGAGGTACCCCGTCGGTGCCAGCCACCAAATTGAGAATGCGCCCCCTGCGCCAATACAGAGGCTTAAGGTTGGCATCCTTAATAAGGACGAGGTCTCCTATCTTGGGCGGATGAGTTTTATCAGTCCACTTGACGCGCTGCTGGAGGATGTGCAGATACTCTAAGCTCCAACGCTTCCAAAAGCTCTGAGTGAGCTGTTGCACCAACTGAAACCGCGATAGCCGATTTTGGCTCACATCAACAAAAGGGTACTCAGGCAGAGCGACAAGTGGCTGTCCAATCAAGAAATGGCCCGGGGTTAGAGCCTCAAAATCGTTCGGGTCCAAAGAGAGCGGGCACAATGGACGCGAATTTAGTACCGCTTCAATGCGACACAATACTGCAGCTAATTTCTCAAAGGTGAGAACGGTGTCTCCCAACAATCTCCGCCAGAGTCCCTTTGCTGCTTTCACCGCGGCCTCAAAAATACCCCCCCAATGGGGGCAGGCTGGCGGGTCAAACAACCAAGTGACCCCTCGACGGGCCAATTTGTTACCAATGTCAACCTGGCTCTCATTAAGAAAGTCATACACTTCTTTCAAATAGTTACTTGTACCCTTGTAGTTGGTACCGCAATCAGACCTGATCAGAGAAGGTAACCCACGGCGAGACGTAAATCTATCCAAAGTTGCCACAAAGGCCTCCGTCGAGAGGGAGGATACCAGCTCCAAGTGCACTGCCTTAGTTGACAGGCAGACAAATACGCACAAATAAGCCTTGACAATTTTACTATTGCGAAGGGTAGACGTCTTTATCGAAAAGGGACCAGCAAAGTCCGTTCCTACGCCTGCAAAGGGCCTCGCCTCATTGACACGATCAGCAGGCAAGTCTCCCATATGGGGCTGCATCGCTGGGGCTTTAGTCCGATAGCACGGTATGCAACGGAAGACGATGCTACGAATGGTACGACGAGCCGACAAAATCCAAAACTCTCGCTGCAGAATGGCCAACAGCGCATTGCAACCGGCGTGCGAGTTCTTAATGTGACGATCAGTCACCAACAATTTAATCAAATGGCCCGCCTTGGGCAACAAAAGGGGGTGACGGACCCCATAAGGAAGGCTAGAGTGCCTCAATCGTCCTCCAACACGCATAAGACCCGTTTCCTCCAAAAAGGGGTTCAACTTACTGACGGCTCCCGACAACTTAACTCTACCGGACTTCAAGGTCTCGATCTCCTTCTCAAAGTGTACGGCCTGCACAGAGCGAACCCACAGGAGGAGTGACACCTGTCGCTCTTGAGGAGAGAAAACCGGTGACAGGCGCTTGTCCACTGGATTCCTAGCATTGTGACCAAAACGCCTGATCCACGAGGTAACGTTCAACAATTTGTCGAGGGAGCTGTATCGATTCAACAAAATATCAGGATCAAACGGAGGGTCCTTCGTCCCAACAGCGAGCACCTTAAGCCCGGGCAAAGGATCCGACATCAAAACTGGCGTTCGAGGCCAATCATCCTCGGGGCGAGTCAGCCAATCTGGTCCCCACCAAAGGGGGTGCACAATCAGGCCCTGCACCAACGTGAGGCTACGTCGCCGGGGTTCAAGTCTCCAGGCACGTGCCTCCAAATCAAAGGCGTTTCGGAATTTTGTATCTGTGACACTCGGTTCGCAACAAAGACCTCCAAGGAGTGGACGGACGTCTTCAACCAACTCAAAACAATTTGACTGTCCGTCCAGGCGTAAGAATTCCGAATGTTCACAGATCCACCTAAAGTTTGAGCAACGTGATTCAAGAGACGCACAAGAAGCGCCGCGCCTGACAACTCTAGCTTAGGGATGGTCAATGCCGTCCGGAGGGGGGCCACCTTGCTCTTGGCCATGATCAGTGACAACTTCACCTGGCCTGTCGCGCTGACGGTGCGCAGATAAACAACAGCTGCATAACCGTGCGAAGATGCGTCACAAAACCCATGAAGGGTAGCAGTATAGTTCCCAGGGGGGAGGATAGCGCGTGGTAACGCGACCTCGTTGACCGCAGGAAGTGCGGATACAAATTGGAGCCAATCTTCCAAAAGGGTTTCCCGAAGTGGCTCATCCCAACCAAGTTCCGCGGTCCAAAGGCGCTGGAGAAAACATTTCGCCCAAAACAATACCGGGCATATCCAACCATTCGGGTCAAAGGTTCTCGCGACAGTAGACAATACCAGTTGTTTATTCCAAGTGTGTGGTGACTCCAAATCGACATCATACGTAAAGGTGTCTTGGACTGGTCGGTACTGAACGCCGAGAACGGCCAACATAGCAGGGTTGTCAGCATTTTCAAACAAATGAGGATCCTGCTTATGATCCTCTTCCACATCTTCCAACAGTGCTGGCGAGTTGGACACCCACTTACGCAACTCATAGCCAGCGGAATCCAAAATTTGAACCAACTCGTCACGCAACAGGATAGCTTCCTCAACCGTGGAAGCCCCAGTGCAGACGTCATCAACATACAAGTCCGTTTTCAAGATGGCGGACGCCCGAGGGAACCTCAAGCGTTCTCGGTCCGCGAGCTCCCAAAGCGAACGAATAGCAACAAAAGGGCTCGATCGAAGGCCGTACGTATTCGTGTTGAGCTCATAAACAACCATGGGGTCCCGGGGATTCTCTCGCCACAGGATCAACTGATAACGTCTGTCATCCCGGTGAATAACCGTTTGCCGGAACATCATATTGATGTCAGCCACAAAGACTACTTGATGACGACGAAAAGACGTGATGACATCACAAAGGTCCCTCAACAATTTGGGGCCGGAGTGCAAGCAATCATTCAAAGAGACACCAGAGGAAGTCCGCGCAGACCCATCAAACACTGTGCGCAGCTTACCGGTGGATGCCTTGAGGACCGCGTGATGCGGCAGAAAGTAATGCTCAACTGAGCGCCAATCCAAATTTGACACAGACATGTGTCCCAAGTCTGCGTACTCACGCATGAAATCTAAATATTTCTGCCGCAGCACCGGATCCCTGGCCATACGGCGCTACATCGCCAACAATCTCTTCTCGGCCTTAGGTCTGGACTCGCCGAGAGGTGGTCGAACTGCAACAAAAGGCAACCGTGTTACGAGCCGACCGGAACGGAGTCGACCTGTGTTGTTCTGATAGAACAACTCGCACTCCTCATGTTCCGGGTTCAAGCGGGCCACTTGCGGTGGCTCCTCAACCTCCCAAAACCTCTGAACAGCGTCAGAGAGAGCGGAGCCACACGCCAACGCAAAATCAGGCTCAGGTGGAGCCTTCAACACTGGGCCCATCACCGCAAAGCCAAAGATGGTCGAGACAGCCACCAAACCGTTTGGCTGCAAGACTTTCATATTACCCAACAATATTCTCCCTAGTACATCGGAACCCAATATCAAATGAGTTGTATTAGGGGAATCAAACCGGCGGTCAGCCAAATCCAGGCCTGACGTCAACCGGACAATATCAGGCGACAGCTGACGTTGGGGATGACAGCCCAAAATACTCGTCAGAACAATAGCCGAAGGAAAAAACTTAGGGTCTAAACAACTCACAGGAGTGAGCCCAAATAAGGTTTGTCCCTCAACAGTCGGGATAGGTGTTTCGCCTATTCCATTAATCGTGCCTGAAAAGGCACGGACATCCAGGCTCACCCGACCCGCTAACCAAGACGACAAAAGGGTTGCCCCTGGGCTCCCGTGTCCAAAATGGCACGGACCACAGCAGAGTCCCCCGTGGGTCCCCAGACCCTGACCGATGCCGTTGGCAACAAAACCGTGTCGATCTGGGAAGGTACGTTAGCGGGACAGGCGCCAATTTCCTAGCAATGCCTGGGCGGCGACCGATCGCCGCATCCAGGCTGGGGTCTATCCCGGTGAGGATAGTAATCAAACTCCTCGTCCGCGCGATGTCCCGTGCCGCGCGCCGTCGCTGGAGGGGCATATCCCACTTGACGCCTGAGTGGCGGGGGGCGCGTCTCCAAACGGGGACGTTCCGCCAACGGAGGGGAGGGATGGCGGTGCTGGTCTGGCCAATGTCGCCTACCAGCAGCTGCAAAATCGCCTTCACAAGGGGAGGTCAATCGGCGGTCGCGCGGCTCCCGATCAACTGGCGCGGGGGGTGGAGTACGGCGGTCAAAGTTGCAGGCCCCTCCTCGATTCTGAACCGGCGAGCGAGGAGCCCGGTGCTCATCTCCATTATACCCCCCCCTGCGCGAACCCCCATCAGAGGCTGGTCTGTCAGAGCGGTTCGCGTTGGCGCACAAAACTTCAAGATGTGAACCCCTACAAATTGAACAAGGGCGGGGGTTGGGGCAATCCCGATGGAAATGATTCCCCAAACAAGAAAAGCACAGACGGCGTGCATTGGCAACTCGGTGGCGGGCACTCACGTGCAACTCCAAGAAGGCCGCGCAAGTGACTACGCCATGTCCCGTGGCCTTACAATAGCCGCAAGCAGGATTACTCTGGGTGCCACCAAAACGGGGGGCAGGGCGGCTATCACCGGGCCCGACAGTCCTAGTCCGTCCCTGGGCCCTCGGCCGAGAGGGCGGTTGGCTTAACCCCGTGGCACCACGAGCGTTGTCGAGGAAACGACACTCATCCTCCAAAAATTTGACGATGTCTTCAAAAGGGGGAAGATGGGTGGCACTATCCCCACCATACTTCTGCTCAAAACGGGACCTCAAATCTGACGGAAGCCGCTGCAGTACTATGTGCACCAAAAGATAGGACCAATAGTCCACCGGCAACTCCAATGGTTTTAAGGCGTTGGTTGCTGCCAGCAATGGATTCAACAGGTCAGCACGCAACGCTGACATTCTGGTGATGGCCGGCAACCCCAAGATCTGGTCAATATGGACATCAGCCAGGCAACGTTTGTTCTGGTATCGTCGGGATAGAAGTTCCAGAGCGGTGGGATAGGCCGAGTCGGTCACCGGCAAGTGCTGCACCAAGGCAGGCAAAACCAGGCCGAACCGCCGGCCACCGGCCGGCCGTTCGCCGCCGGCCGTTTTGCTGAACTATTGAAAATCCCCACTTGGTTGGCTAACCGGGATAAGATTCAGTTGGACATTGACTGGAAAGTGCCACGTGTGTGATCTTGGAAGGTTTGACCAGGCAGTCGACTGTACGCGCTGTGGGCGTCCTTTGGAATACCGTCGAATCTGACTTAACTCCACATGCACAACACAAAACACATTTGCACTTACACCCCACCCGGATACGACGTGACCTGGGACTACGCCACACATCAGTTCCAACGTGATGGTAAGTGTATCTAATAGTTGTTCCCCTTGTCGATTGGACAAGTATTATTTTGATTAGGGCTCCGCGTAATCGCAGACATCGTGAGTCTGCTGGTGCAGTCTCACACACCTGGTAGCAGAGCGTGGTTTAATTGTTAAATTCACCACTTATTGTCGAGTTAAAGTATTGAGAAGTCTGATTTGTTGCCTGTCAGCCTGACTCAAATTAAACATAGTTAACATTGATTGTTTGACATAATATGTTATGATATGTAGTGTCCCTTGTGGCTTGTACTTTAATTTGTTGTTGTATAAACAAGGTATTGCTTGTACAGGGTCGGATTTGAACTTGTAATAATTCAAACTAAGTTTTATTATTTGGTTTAAATTGTAGTTGGGTCCGGGAAAATTATTCCTGTTGATTATTTAATTGAATTTAATTTGTTTATTTGATATTTGTCCCAATGGCTTCATTGAAAGCTGTAAACCAAGCCATTGGTGGATTGACCTCACAGCTAAGATGGTTTGCCTCTGCTGCTGCAACCGCTGAGCGTCTAGACCTGGAAGAGGCCACGCTTGCCCGGTATGAGCAGTTGAATGCGAGATTGAGTGCGGTTGACACTTTGTTTGCTCGCTTCAATGAACTGATTTTGGACTTGGACCTGGAAGCATTGGGTCAAGCAGCCCGTGATAAGGTTGTTGCGGATTATGACCAGATGTTGAACCTGGGTGACATAATAAGTATGCGCGCCAGGGAAATTTTGAAGAGTCGGGACCCTGCCCAGGTCAAAACAGAGACCTCTGTTGTTGCAGGCCCTGGACTTTTGGGTAGACTGCCTACCCTGGAGCTGCCACATTTTGACGGTCACTTGGACCATTGGTTAAGCTTCAGGAACCTGTTTGACAGTTTGGTTGATTCGCGCTCTGACCTCCGACCGGCCCAGAAGTTGGCTTATTTGTTGTCAGCCCTAGGAGGTGAGGCTCGAGCCTTGGTGCAGCACTTGCCGGTGACCGACTCGGCCTATCCCACTGCTCTGGAACTTCTATCCCGACGATACCAGAACAAACGTTGCCTGGCTGATGTCCATATTGACCAGATCTTGGGGTTGCCGGCCATCACCAGAATGTCAGCGTTGCGTGCTGACCTATTGAATCCATTGCTGGCAGCAACCAACGCCTTAAAACGATTGGAGTTGCCGGTGGACTATTGGTCCTATCTTTTGGTGCACTTAGTGTTGCAGCGGCTTCCGTCAGATTTGAGGTCCCGTTTTGAGCAGAAGTATGGTGGGGATAGTGCCACCCATCTTCCCCCCTTTGAAGACCTCGTCAAATTTTTGGAGGATGAGTGTCGTTTCCTCGACAACGCTCGTGGTGCCACGGGGTTAAGCCAACCGCCCTCTCGGCCGAGGGCCCAGGGACGGACTAGGACTGTCGGGCCTGGTGATAGCCGCCCTGCCCCCCGTTTTGGTGGCACCCAGAGTAATCCTGCTTGCGGCTATTGTAAGGCCACGGGACATGGCGTACCAACTTGCGCGGCCTTCTTGGAGTTGCACGTGAGTGCCCGCCGCCGAGTTGCCAATGCACGCCGTCTGTGCTTTTCTTGTTTGGGGAATCATTTTCATCGGGATTGCCCCAACCCCCGCCCTTGTTCAATTTGTAGGGGCTCACATCTTGAAGTTTTGTGCGCCAACGCGAACCGCTCTGACAGACCAGCCTCTGATGGGGGTTCGCGCAGGGGGGGCTATGATGGAGATGAGCACCGGGCTTCTCGCTCGCCAGATCAGAATCGAGGAGGGGCCTGCAACTTTGACCGCCGTACTCCACCTCCCGCGCCAGTTGATCGGGAGCCGCGCGACCGCCGATTGACCTCCCCTCGTGAAGGCGAGTATGCAGCTGCTGGTAGGCGACGTTGGCCAGACCAGCACCGCCTTCCCTCCCCTCCGTTGGCGGAACGTCCCCGTTTGGAGACGCGCCCCCCGCCACTCAGACGTCAAGTGGGATATGCCCCTCCAGCGATGGCGCGCGGCTCGGGACATCGCGCGGATGAGGAGTTTGACTACTATCCTCATCGGGATAGACCCCAGCCTGGATGCGGCGATCGGTCGCCGCCCAGGCATTGCTAGGAAATTGGCGCCTGTCCCGCTAACGTACCTCCCCAGATCGACACGGTTTTGTTGCCAACGGCATCGGTCAGGGTCTGGGGACCCACGAGGGACTCTGTTGTGGTCCGTGCCATTTTGGACACGGGAGCCTTGGTTCTCTCTTGGTCTCTCTCTTGGTTAGCGGGTCGGGTGAGCCTGGATGTCCGTGCCTTTTCAGGCACGATTAATGGAATAGGCGAAACACCTATCCCGACTGTTGAGGGACAAACCTTATTTGGGCTCACTCCTGTGAGTTGTTTGGACCCTAAGTTTTTTCCTTCGGCTATTGTTCTGACGAGTATTTTGGGCTGTGGTCCCCAACGTCAGCTGTCGCCTGATATTTTCCGGTTGACGTCAGGCCTGGATTTGGCTGACCGCCGGTTTGATTCCCCTAATACAGCTCATTTGATATTGGGTTCCGATGTACTAGGGAGAATATTGTTGGGTAATATGAAAGTCTTGCAGCCGAACGGTTTGGTGGCTGTCTCGACCATCTTTGGCTTTGCGGTGATGGGCCCAGTGTTGAAGGCTGCCCCTCCACCTGAGCCTGATTTTGCGTTGGCGTGTGGCTCCGCTCTCTCTGACGCTGTTCAGAGGTTTTGGGAGGTTGAGGAGCCACCGCAAGTGGCCCGCTTGAACCCGGAACATGAGGAGTGCGAGTTGTTCTATCAGAACAACACAGGTCGACTCCGTTCCGGTCGGCTCGTAACACGGTTGCCTTTTGTTGCAGTTCGTCCACCTCTCGGCGAGTCCAGACCTAAGGCCGAGAAGAGATTGTTGGCGATGGAGCGCCGTATGGCCAGGGATCCGGTGCTGCGGCAGAAATATTTAGATTTCATGCGTGAGTACGCAGACTTGGGACACATGTCGGTGTCAAATTTGGATTGGCGCTCAGTTGAGCATTACTTTCTGCTGCATCACGCGGTCCTCAAGGCATCCACCGGTAAGCTGCGCACAGTGTTTGATGGGTCTGCGCGGACTTCCTCTGGTGTCTCTTTGAATGATTGCTTGCACTCCGGCCCCAAATTGTTGAGGGACCATTGTGATGTCATCACGTCTTTTCGTCGTCATCAAGTAGTCTTTGTGGCTGACATCAAAATGATGTTCCGGCAAACGGTTATTCACCGGGATGACAGACGTTATCAGTTGATCCTGTGGCGAGAGAATCCCCGGGACCCCACGGTTGTTTATGAGCTCAACACGAATACGTACGGCCTTCGATCGAGCCCTTTTGTTGCTATTCGTTCGCTTTGGGAGCTCGCAGACCGAGAACGCTGAAGTTCCCTCGGGCGTCCGCCATCTTGAAAACGGACTTGTATGTTGATGACGTCTGCACTGGGGCTTCCACGGTTGAGGAAGCTATCCTGTTGCGTGACGAGTTGGTTCAAATTTTGGATTCCGCTGGCTATGAGTTGCGTAAGTGGGTGTCCAACTCGCCAGCACTGTTGGAAGATGTGGAAGAGGATCATAAGCAGGATCCTCATTTGTTTGAAAATGCTGACAACCCTGCTATGTTGGCCGTTCTCGGCGTTCAGTACCGACCAGTCCAAGACACCTTTACGTATGATGTCGATTTGGAGTCACCACACACTTGGACTAAACGACTGGTATTGTCTACTGTCGCGAGAACCTTTGACCCGAATGGTTGGATATGCCCGGTATTGTTTTGGGCGAAATGTTTTCTCCAGCGCCTTTGGACCGCGGAACTTGGTTGGGATGAGCCACTTCGGGAAACCCTTTTGGAAGATTGGCTCCAATTTGTATCCGCACTTCCTGCGGTCAACGAGGTCGCGTTACCACGCGCTATCCTCCCCCCTGGGAACTATACTGCTACCCTTCATGGGTTTTGTGACGCATCTTCGCACGGTTATGCAGCTGTTGTTTATCTGCGCACCGTCAGCGCGACAGGCCAGGTGAAGTTGTCACTGATCATGGCCAAGAGCAAGGTGGCCCCCCTCCGGACGGCATTGACCATCCCTAAGCTAGAGTTGTCAGGCGCGGCGCTTCTTGTGCGTCTCTTGAATCACGTTGCTCAAACTTAAGGTGGATCTGTGAACATTCGGAATTCTTACGCCTGGACGGACAGTCAAATTGTTTTGTGTTGGTTGAAGCGGTCCGTCCACTCCTTGGAGGTCTTTGTTGCGAACCGAGTGTCACAGATACAAAATTCCGAAACGCCTTTGATTTGGAGGCACGTGCCTGGAGACTTGAACCCCGGCGACGTAGCCTCACGTGGGTGCATGGCCCCCCGCCTGATTGTGCACCCCCTTTGGTGGGGACCGGATTGGCTGACTCGCCCCGAGGATGATTGGCCTCGAACGCCAGTTTTGATGTCGGATCCTTTGCCCGGGCTTAAGGTGCTCGCTGTTGGGACGAAGGACCCTCCGTTTGATCCTGATATTTTGTTGAATCGATACAGCTCCCTCGACAAATTGTTGAACGTTACCTCGTGGATCAGGCGTTTTGGTCACAATGCTAGGAATCCAGTGGACAAGCGCCTGTCACCGGTTTTCTCTCCTCAAGAGCGACAGGTGTCACTCCTCCTGTGGGTTCGCTCTGTGCAGGCCGTACACTTTAAGAAGGAGATCGAGACCTTGAAGTCCGGTAGAGTTAAGTTGTCGGGAGCCGTCAGTAAGTTGAACCCCTTTTTGGATGAAACGGGTCTTATGCGTGTTGGAGGACGATTGAGGCACTCTAGCCTTCCTTATGGGGTCCGTCACCCCCTTTTGTTGCCCAAGGCGGGCCATTTGATTAAATTGTTGGTGACTGATCGTCACATTAAGAACTCGCACGCCGGTTGCAATGCGCTGTTGGCCATTCTGCAGCGAGAGTTTTGGATTTTGTCGGCTCGTCGTACCATTCGTAGCATCGTCTTCCGTTGCATACCGTGCTATCGGACTAAAGCCCCAGCGATGCAGCCCCAGATGGGAGACTTGCCTGCTGATCGTGTCAATGAGGCGAGGCCCTTTGCAGGCGTAGGAACGGACTTTGCTGGTCCCTTTTCGATAAATACGTCTACCCTTCGCAATAGTAAAATTGTCAAGGCTTATTTGTGCGTATTTGTCTGCCTGTCAACTAAGGCAGTGCACTTGGAGCTGGTATCCTCCCTCTCGACGGAGGCCTTTGTGGCAACTTTGGATAGATTTACGTCTCGCCGTGGGTTACCTTCTCTGATCAGGTCTGATTGCGGTACCAACTACAAGGGTACAAGTAACTATTTGAAAGAAGTGTATGACTTTCTTAATGAGAGCCAGGTTGACATTGGTAACAAATTGGCCCGTCGAGGGGTCACTTGGTTGTTTGACCCGCCAGCCTGCCCCCATTGGGGGGGTATTTTTGAGGCCGCGGTGAAAGCAGCAAAGGGACTCTGGCGGAGATTGTTGGGAGACACCGTTCTCACCTTTAAGGAATTAGCTACGGTATTGTGTCGCATTGAAGCGGTACTAAATTCGCGTCCATTGTGCCCGCTCTCTTCGGACCCGAACGATTTGGAGGCTCTAACCCCGGGCCATTTCTTGATTGGACAGCCACTTGTCGCTCTGCCTGAGTACCTTTTTGTTGATGTGAGCCAAAATCGGCTATCGCGGTTTCAGTTGGTGCAACAGCTCACTCAGAGCTTTTGGAAGCGTTGGAGCTTAGAGTATCTGCACATCCTCCAGCAGCGCGTCAAGTGGACTGATAAAACTCATCCGCCCAAGATAGGAGACCTCGTCCTTATTAAGGATGCCAACCGTAAGCCTCTGTATTGGCGCAGGGGGCGCATTCTCAATTTGGTGGCTGGCACCGACGGGGTACCTCGTTTTGCTGAGGTTTTAGTGGATGGATCGGTTATGAAGAGAGCGGTCGCAACCTTGTCAAGACTGCCAATTGATTAGCGGACGGGACGGCCCGTCCGGAGGGGGTAGATGTTTCATCCCACAAGTTTCCGAACGCAGTTTTTTGACGTTTGACAGATGACGTTTGACAGATGACGTTTCAGTTGTCAGTGCGATCTTGGTTGGAAAAATGGTCACTTCCGTTTTTTTTTGGTGCACGCTGTTGTCGTGTAATTATTGATTGAAACTTTGAGTTTATGTTAATCCGATGTAATCTTGATCGGTGTTTGATATTTTGTTGATAATTGATTGAAAATTGAAATATTTCGCCATCTTGGGTCGTGACCGCGAATAATTTGTTAGTTAAGTAGCCGGCTTTTGTGTCGTTTGGACGCCAGTGACTTCCTAAACTTAGTGCTGAACTATTGAAAATCCCCACTTGGTTGGCTAACCGGGATAAGATTCAGTTGGACATTGACTGGAAAGTGCCACGTGTGTGATCTTGGAAGGTTTGACCAGGCAGTCGACGGTACGCGCTGTGGGCGTCCTTTGGTATACCGTCGAATCTGACTTAACTCCACATGCACAACACAAAACACATTTACACTTACACCCCACCCGGATACGACGTGACCTGGGACTACGCCACACATCAGTTCCAACGTGATGGTAAGTGTATCTAATAGTTGTTCCCCTTGTCGATTGGACAAGTATTATTTTGATTAGGGCTCCGCGTAATCGCGGACATCGTGAGTCTGCTGGTGCAGTCTCACACACCTGCGCCTGGTGCTGCTCGAGCCTCACCTCCTAGGGCTGACAACAAATAAGCCAACTTCTGGGCCGGTCGGAGGTCAGAGCGCGAATCAACCAAACTTTCAAACAGGTTCCTGAAGCTTAACCAATGGTCCAAGTGACCGTCAAAATGTGGCAGCTCCAGGGTAGGCAGTCTATTCAAAAGTCCAGGGCCGGCAACAACAGAGGTCTCTGTTTTGACCTGGGCAGGGTCCCGACTCTTCAAAATTTCCCTGGCGCGCATACTTATTATGTCACCCAGGTTCAACATCTGGTCATAATTCGCAACAACCTTATCACGGGCTGCTTGACCCAATGCTTCCAGGTCCAAGTCCAAAATCAATTCATTGAAGCAAGCAAACAAAGTGTCAACCGCACTCAATCTCGCATTCAACTGCTCATACCGGGCAAGCGTGGCCTCTTCCAGGTCTAGACGCTCAGCGGTTGCAGCAGCAGAGGCAAACCATCTTAGCTGTGAGGTCAATCCACCAATGGCTTGGTTTACAGCTTTCAATGAAGCCATTGGGACAAATATCAAATAAAACAAATTAAATTCAATTAAATAATCACCAGGAATAATTTTCCCGGACCCAACTACAATTTAAACCAAATAATAAAACTTAGTTTGAATTATTACAAGTTCAAATCCGACCCTGTACAAGCAATACCTTGTTTATACAACAACAGATTAAAGTACAAGCCACAAGGGACACTACATATCATAACATATTATGTCAAACAATCAATGTTAACTATGTTTAATTTGAGTCAGGCTGACAGGCAACAAATCAGACTTCTCAATACTTTAACTCGACAATAAGTGGTGAATTTAACAATTAAACCAAGCTCTGCTACCAGTTGTGTGAGACTGCACCAGCAGACTCACGATGTCCGCGATTACGCGGAGCCCTAATCAAAATAATACTTGTCCAATCGACAAGGGGAAAACAAATATTAGGTCCACTTACCCATCACGTTGGAACCGGAGATGTGGCGTAGTCCCTGGTCACGTCGTATCTGAGTGGGGTGTAAGTGTAAATGTGTTTTGTGTTGTGCATGTAAGTTAGGTCAGATTCGACGGTATTCCAAGGACGCCCACAGCGCGTACCGTCGACTGCCTGGTCAAACCTTCCAAGATCACACACGTGGCACCTTCCAGACAATGTCCAACTGAATCTTATCCTGGTTAGCCAACCGAGTGGGGATTTTCAATAGTTCAGCACTAAGTTTAGGAAGTCACCGGCGTCCAAACGACACAAAAGCCGGCTACTTAACCAACAAAACATTCGCGGTCACGACCCAAGATGGCGAAATGTCTCAATTTTCACTCAATTATCAACAAAATATCAAACACCGATCGAGATTGTATCGGATTAATATTAACTCAAAGTTTCAATCAATAATTACACGACAACAACGTGCATCAAAAAAACAAAACGGAGGCGACCATTTTTCCAACCAAGATGGCACTGACAACCAAACGTCATCGCACTGACAACTGAAACGTCATCTGTCAAACGCCAAAAAACTGCGTTCGGAAACTTATGGGATGAAACACCCTGAAACAAAAAACAAAATACTTGTTACTATAATATTCTAATTCCTCCCTTGTTGGTCCTTGAGTCTAGGTATCGATTCCTTTCTTTTTTTAGGTAGCCTGAGCTTCTTGGCAAAGGCCTCCCCCCATTCCTTCCCTTGGTCTGCCGCGACCCCGGGTAGCTGTCTCAGGGCTCCAGTTTTGTGATATGCGAGCCCACAGCTTCGCCGGCATCCGGTAGATATGACCTGCCCAGTCCCATTTTAATTTAGCCGCTTTTTGAGCTACGTCAACAATTTTTAGTTCTGGAGTGCAGTGTGGTGTTCTTTATTCGGTCGGTAAGTTTTACGTTAAGTATGCTGTACTTCATTGCCCGTTGGCAAACCTTGAGCTTGGACTTCTGGATGTTAGTCAAAGACCAAGTTTTGTACACCATATGCCAGTATGGGGAGAATACACACATGTCCAGAGCCAGAGCCAGTGTATTAAATTGCTACTAAGCCCTCTTCCTCTCTCCTAATGTTGCTGTGCACGAAAGGGTCCATACTGAACTTTTATTTTGTAACACCATATTTGTAATACTTAGGGAACGCAATAAACAATTGAGTATTGAGTATTGGACATTGAAATTTATCAGAAATGATCCTCAGAATGCCTTTGCTGCTGCCGCGTACTCTGCCTAACAGTGACGACACATGCTTGCGTCTTATTGCATAATTATAAGTCATTCGTACGCGCTTCAGCAAACATTACGGAAGCACTCCAGAACCACAGCAACCGCAACAACATTCTAAAGACATTATTGTATTGCACCTGTAGAGCGCGCTGCGCGATAGAGAAAGATTGACGCTTTGAATAATGCTAGCTTGACCTTAGCTGAGCAACGAGCAAACCTCTGAACCAACATTACTCTGGACAGCCAGCGCTCTGTGTTCACGTTCATTGTCCTCGTTGTCCTTTAGATCATCGGTGACAATGTGCCCTAGATATTTAATTTTTTTCACTCTAGTGAGAGGAGAACCGTTCAAGTAAATGGGTAACCGTTCAAGTAGGTTCATGAGCGGTTTTGTCACCCAGGCCGAACTTCACGTTGCATGTTAGTTCGTATGAAATTATTATTAAATAGCACTAAATATAATTTGAATCTGATTTTGTTAACCCTGCCCCTACTTCTAAAACAAAAGTAGATTATTTAAGAAAATATTTGAATACATTTTTTACTCAAATGTGACGTCACAAGCGGGGACTCATAATCTTTTACACGTTTAACACGTTTTATCTTCGTAACTTTTTATTAATTTGATAAAACAAAAAACTCGTTTTCAATATTTTACGATAATCTCGATAATCACGATGTAAACATGAGTAATTTGATTGTTACAAGGAATAACATCAATGTAATAAGGCTCAAAGTCTATACCGGGTGATTTGTTGTAATGGGTAAGTTAGTGATTTAGTATAAAATTCCTACTTCAATACTGTACTGTGCTACAGAGGGCCTTTTTGATGAAAATGGCAGGAAATATGATATTAAGGTTTGATAGATTCTCTACCTTAATGATATTCATCACAATATAAATTCATATTAAGATATTATCACGCCTGTTATACCCAAAGGGTTCAACAGTCCATTCACAGTTCTGTTATCCCCTAAAGGAGTAACCCAATAACAACCAAAAAGAAACGAGAATAAAGATCATTTTGATTTTAACAAACATGCCAGTGTCAGCACCGGCAGCAATCCAACAGCGACCTTATCAAGATGTTAATAAAGATTAATGTAGTTTGACAGTGATGCAGATGTAAGAGGTGAATTAAGCGTGAAAAGTTTGTAATTTCAACTAATGATCCTCGTAGCTTATGCACTCATTAAATAAATTGCTATCCATAACCTAAATACTATAATAATATAATATTAAAAAAGTGGTCTGAGGCACAATATTAAGTTATTAAATTTTAATGATTAGATAAGCTAAATACATAGGTAGGTATTTAGCTTATCTAATCATTAAAATGTAATATAATTAAAATTTAATATAATGGTACCTATGTAGACATAAAGCCTTAATTCCTCATTTCCTGTCATTTAGCGTTAATTGCGTAGGTGCTTAGGTGGCTGACAAATGAAAATACTTCATTATGATTATCTTTATTGGAACCCCCAACTTAAAAAGATAAATTGCAAAACCTTCTTCTTAGCGTGTCGATGGCAATCTAAATTGTATCAGCCCAGGCCTGAGCTGCTAGTTTGGCGCTTTCGGTAGCGTCCATCAGTTCCTATAGTGTACAAACAACAGGACATGCAGGACTCGATATTAAACGCCCCCGTTTGTTTGTGGAACCTGTGATTGTTCTATTGGGAGCGCGTCTGTCTAACTTTCTGGAATGGTAGGCGTTTTGTTATAGGCGTGTTTTATGCCCTTTATTGTTTTGTATATAATTTACAGAAATCGTTGTGATGGCAATAAACCTACAATATTTAACGGACATCGTGATTTCTCTGTCATCTAAGGTGATAGCACCAGGGTAGCCCGCTCTATTCAAACAGCGCGCGGGTAGCCCGCTCTATTAAAATAGCGCACGGGTAACCCGCTCCATTCAAATAGCGCACGGGTAGCCCGCTCCATTCAAATAGCGCACGGGTAGGCCGCTCTATTTAAATAGCGCGCGGGTAGCTCGCTCTATTCAAATAGCGCACGGGTAGCCCGCTCAATTTAAATAGTGCGCGGGTAGCTCGCTCTATTCAAATAGCGCCAGGGTAGCCCGCTCTATTCAAATAGCGCCAGGGTAGCCGCTCTTTTCAAATAGCGCACGGGTAGTTCACTCTATTTAAATAGCGCGCGGGTAGCCCACTCTATTCAAATAGCGCACGGGTAGCTCGCTCTATTCAAATAGCGTCAGGGTAGCCCACTCTATTCAAATAGCGCACGGGTAACCCGCTCTATTCAAATAGCGCCAAGTTAGCCCGCTCTATTCAAATAGCGCCAGGGTGGCCCGTTCTCATCAGCCTCATCAGACTGTATGTTGATCAAAATAACTTGATTGTGATCACTATGTGTTGGGGCGTAACTCCCAACAGTGAAAATGATATGTACTTGTTATTCTTGTTATGTAGACTTGTAAGGTATGTTATGTTATGTAAATGAGCAGACAAGTGATTCCCTTGATGGATTTATTGCTACTGATTTATAATGATACGATTATAAACTAAGTTACAGAAATGCACACCTAAACAATATCGATATGCATAAAATGAGTATGACGTACAAACTACCGAAAGGTCAATGTACAGCGTAGCTCGTACATATTGCCCACTCACAAAATGTAACAGTATATAAAAAATGTAAAATGTTATGTTAAAATGTAAAATGTAAAAAGGGGATAAAATCTAAAAATAAGTTATATAATCCAAGCCTTATACAATAATATGACAACGCGCAATAGGCGAAGTTGCCTTGTTGAGTGTGTGTGCACTCGATAAGTGCATAGCATTGTTGTCATCTGTGACGTCAGATGCCGCGTTGTCTACGATGCTCGCAGCTGACCTCCTTCGTGGCGCTGGATTCGGAACAGGTGGTGCTATAGCTTTCTGCTGACTCCTCCAGTGTTTCCGAAGGCGGTAATATGCATATATTGCACCTGCTATCGCTGCTGCTGCTGCCAATAGGTATATAACAACGTATTGGTGGACATCGTGATATGTTACCCGATCTGATATTATTCCTTCAGCTGTCGCGGCTTTCATCTGTTCTATTTGTTTTCCCAGATCTCGCAGTAATGAGCTGTGCTCCATTATCGTCTCATTTTTGGGTTCTTGCTTTAAGACCGGTACAAATATGTTGATGATCCGATTGATTGGAGGAATTTCCATCGTGACTTCTTCGACCTGGGCACGAATTGTATCCATAAATTGCCTTTGGGAATGAACAGTGAACGTCTCACTATAGATAGTGCAGTCGCTACCGAGTGTCATTACCCCTGCGTTGCTAAGTACTTCTGTTGAAACTTGATTTCCGCATATGACGCGTATTTTGCACGCGTTGCAGCAAAAGTATAGGTAGCTATTTATATTGTTAAGTTCGACCAATGTGTCTAGACAGTTCTCTTGTTTTGTTTTGCAGCCAGGCGAGTCTTTGCTTCTCTTGCAGAGGCTCTCGTCCGATTTCATGTGGTATACTGGTGTCCTCATGGGGCACAACAGAGTTGTACTTTCGTGATCAATACATCGATGTAGGTCAGATGTAGTCATCGGGAGGTAAGAATCCTTTTGTATGTTGATGGCTAATAGTTCCGCTATAGGTAGTAGGGTAACCATTTCGCCGCCGTTCCTTTTTGGGACGGGTATGATGTGGTAAACTTCATAATTTTCTCTGCTGATTAGCGGCACTCGTATCTCAATGATAAGATATTTTTCTGACATTCTTGCTTTCACTTGTAGAAGATGATACAGCCGGAAAAAATCTTCTTGAATGTTTCTGATGGGAAGTGCCACATCCTTTGACAGCTGGCCTGATATGACGTTCAATTCATCTCGTAGCTGTTCTGGCGCAATGAGGTGTAAGTTCATCTTGCCATTGTAAATGTTGGTTACGGTGTCCAACAGTATCTCTTGAACGTTTCTAAGGTGCTCTATGAAGCTGTTTGCCGCGATTGCTGACATCACAAATTCGATTGATAATTCTTGAGATTCAATCTTTTGCTGAAGGTTACTCGTTAGTTTGCCTAGGTTCAGCAGATGTTGATTGAATAATTTGTATTGTTTTTCTATTGTTTCTTCCGATCTTCTAAGTATGTTGTATTCGGCTTCTATAATAGTTGTCTGATTTTTCAATAATAGAGCCAGATGTTTTTCATTTTCTTGGATAAGTTCAATGTCTTGTTGATATTGTTTGGCGAATTGGTCATCCAATACTCCGAACAGGGAACGTGCAATTGACCCGACACCGTTGATAAAGCCGCGTTTGCTTCTTATGTTCACCCGACCTTGCGGATTCAGCAGTAAGCGGTTGTAGTGTTCAAGTTCACCGAACGCATGACGTAATTGTAATGCAATGATGTCACATTGGGACTTCTGATTCAATGTTGAACATATGTTTTCGAGGTGATCATTGAATTTAGTGAACACTGCTGTACCATGCCAATAGGGTTTGACATCGTAATAGGCAACTATCTTCCACTCGTCGCGAATCAATTTCATGTCGGTTGCTTTATCGAAATATAGACCTTGTTGCAATTCGATAAAGTTTGTTGTGTTTGTTGTCGCGGTTGCTGGATTCAGTAGGTATAGCAGGGTCATCACTAATCCGATGAAGTTGATTTTGCTTGTTCTTGCAGTTTGTTGACATTTTGTTGTTCCCTCGTATGTTGCTTGTTTTTTGTGTTCTTTTTCGGTGTTTTGTGATTTGGAGTTTTCCTCGCTGTCTATTGGTAAAATAGATAGCTTTGTTATGGGTCTCTTTATGAGGCCGTTTCTTGTTTTCAGGGTTACGACACGAACATACCCGTCGTCTCCCGGATGAAGGTCTGTTATTCGACCCAATAACCATTTTCCTGCGGGCCGCTGGTCGTCATTAATTACAACCAAGTCACCAACTTTCAGGTTGGTCTGCGGCTTTTGCCACTTTGTTCTTGCTAACAATTGGCAAAGGTACTCATTTTTCCATTTCTTCCAAATTTCTGAGTAGATTTTTCTAG
This sequence comes from Xestia xanthographa, assembly GCA_905147715.2. Taxonomy (NCBI): domain Eukaryota; kingdom Metazoa; phylum Arthropoda; class Insecta; order Lepidoptera; family Noctuidae; genus Xestia; species Xestia xanthographa. The sequence continues at coordinate 3,184,273 of LR990660.1, read as the reverse complement.
TAAGCTCCCATCTTGTTCGGGCGTCTTCTCTTGTTTCGATGACGGTCAACCCTGACCTTCCTGTTAGAAAGTGTGCTGGCGTTAGACAGTCGAGATCTTCGACATTTTCACTCAGCGCACACAGAGGTCTGGAGTTGAGACAAGCTTCTAGTTTTGTTAAGATAGTGGTGAACTCCTCGAATGTTAATCTTTGCTCACCCACCACTCTTTTCAAATGGTGTTTCAAGCTTCTCACGGCTCGTTCCCACAATCCACCCGCCGATGGCCACGCCGGGGCGTTGAAATGCCATTGTATGGCCATCTCGGTGACTTTTTTCTGTAATTCTTCGTTCCTGTAGCTGTTTTCTATTTCCCCGTATTGTTCCATTAACAGTCGATTAGCGCCGACAAAGTTCGTGCCATTATCGCTGTATAAATGGCGGGGGGCTCCTCTCCTTGCTGCCATTCTGTTTAGGGCTGCCAAAAATGCCGAGCTGGTAAGATCAGACACTAATTCAATGTGTACTGCTTTTGTTACCATGCAAATAAAGATGGCTATGTAACCTTTTGTTGTTTTAGCCCCTCTGCCTTTATTCATCTTGATTTCGACGAATCCTGTGTAGTCCACTCCTGTATGGTAGAATGGCGGGGCAGGGTTTATTCTTGCGCTCGGTAGTTCACCCATGATTTGTTGTTGTTTTGTTGGACTTATTTTGCGGCACGTTACACATCTTCTGACTTGCATCTTCGTGACTCGCACGCCACCGATGATCCAGTATTTTTGACGAAGGTGCGATAAAGTGAGTCGCGGTCCTCCGTGAAACGTCATTTGATGGGCTTGATCGATGAGTAAATGCGTTAGATGGCTCTCGTAGGGAATGATCATTGGATGTTTCATTTCTTCCGTTACGGTTGCGTTGTTCAATCTTCCCCCAACTCTTAGCAAGCCTTCTTGATCAATGTAAGGATTGAGAGGTAGTAACTTGCTATTCGATGCCACTCTGCCGTGTTTACGTAAATGACTCATGTCCATTTCAAATACCTTTTGTTGGGTTTGTTTCACAATTGTTTTAGTTGCCCGATTTAATTCTTGCAACGTAAGATAACTTGGTAATTGCCGATGTTTTGAGTTCACCGTTCCAAGTTTTAAGTTCAATGCTCGTTGTATCCATGCAACTATTCGTATGACATGATTAATTGAGCTATGTTTTTGTAATAATTGTTCGATAATGTTGGTTGTTTCTGTATTGACTTGGGCAGCGTTGACTTGTTTCTTTGCTGCTGTTTTTATATCTTGATCTGACGTGTAGACCTTTTTGACTTGGTTTCTTGGTTCAAATGATGACAGCCACATAGGACCTTGCCACCATAGTTTGTTTTCTTTCAGTTGACCGGCGTACTGGCCTCGGCTTGCGGCATCAGCAGGATTTTCGTTTGACTTGACGTAATCCCAACATGAGCGCGGTATTACCGAGTTGATTTTTTGGACTCGATTCTCTACGTATGTTTTCCATCGTGATGGGTCGCCTTGTATCCAACCCAGGACCACCATAGAATCAGTCCAGCCATAGACTCGAATATCATGTTGATGTATGGACTCCTTAATCTTCTGCATTAATTTGGATAGTAGATGTGCTCCATTTAGTTCCAGCCTAGGCAATGTTGTTACTTTTCTGTGTGGCACAATTTTAGATTTTGCAGCGACAAGTGTGACGGTTGTTGACGGGTAAACTCGTGCGTAGATAACACACGCATAGGCATCCAGGGAGGCGTCACTGAAGCCATGTAGTTCTATTGCTTGTTTCCCATCACATCTGAGCCATCTTGGTACTTCACACAGGTTTATCGCCGCTATGTCTGCTTGTATTTTGCACCATTCCTTGTGTATGTTATCTGATACTTGTTCATCCCATTGTAATTTGACTTCCCATAGTTTTTGAAATAATAACTTTAATTTTGTGGATACGGGAGCCAGCCAGCCAAGTGGGTCAAACAGTTTTGATATTTCAGCTAATAAGCTGCGTTTTGTATGTTTTTTGTTGACGCTTGAAATCGAACATTGGAATGTAAATTTGTCCTCTGTCGGTTTCCAGCATAAGCCCAATGTTTTTGACGTTTGATCCGTTTTGAAATTGAAAACAGTGTTTTCATTGTTATGTTGTATTGTAGCGTTTTCCAAGAGTGCAGGTTCGTTTGATGACCATTTTCTGAGGTTAAACCCACCGCTCTTAAGTAGTAGTTTTAGGTCCGAAATTAGCTTTTGTGCTTGTTCTAGGGTATGGGATCCGTGAACGAGATCATCGACGTAAAATGACTCCTCCACTACCTTAGAAGCTTCCGGAAAATGTTGACGCTCGTCCTCTGCCAATCTTCGTAATGTCATTATGGCCAAGAACGGCGCTGCCTTGGTGCCATATGTTACTGTGGCGAGTTGAAAGGAACGTAGAGGTTGTTCCGGCGATTCTCGCCATACAATCTGTTGTAGATTTTGGTCACAGTGGGCCACTAAAATTTGTCTGTACATCTTTTCAATATCAGCTGTATAGGCGTATTTATATTGCCTCCACTGTATCAATGTTGTTTGTAAATCTTGTTGTAAGTTTGGACCTTTGTACATAAGGTCGTTCAAACTCCATCCTGTAGATGTTTTAGCGGATGCATTAAACACCACCCTGTACTTGGTTGTTGTTGACTCGGCGCGTTCGACGCCGTGGTGCGGCAAGTAGCAGTCGAGTGTCTTGTTACATGTTGTTTGTTTCATATGACCTAAGTCAATGTACTCTGCTATGAATTCTTTATAGGCTTTTGATAATTCTTGTTGTTTTCCCAATCTTCGTTCTAATGTTTTGAATTGGGCAATTGCAATCTGTTTAGAAGAGCCTAGTTTGTGCTCCCAGTCATGTTTCATCGGTAGTCTCACTTCGTATCTCCCATTTTCCAAACGTTGTGTTGTTTTTACGTAGTACTCAATGCATTTTTGGTCTTCCTCCGAAAAATGGGCTTGATCCTTAATATCTTCGGAATCCCAAAACTGTATCATGTCCTCCAGATTGTTCAATACTACGTTGCAATGAAATGTTCGGACGTTTCCGCATAGTAACCATCCTAGTTGAGTTTGTTGTGCGATAGGCTGATTGACGTCATCGCTTCTGATCATTCCTCCTAGCATGATCTGGGAGTAAATGTCTGCTCCAAATAGCAGATCTACTGGACGGCTGCTATTGAAATCCGGATCCGCCAAACTGATATTTTGTATCTGAGGCCATGATGGTTTAGCGAAAGTTTTGTTTGGTAGATTCTTGATTAAGTTTTTCATGATGTATACGGTTTTACTGAACGTATAGTCGCTGACGGCAGAGCTGCATAAAATTGTTATTATGCCCTTGCAATTGCTCTCCTTTTCCCCAATTCCGGAGACAACTCCTTTGCATTTCTGGCGTTTGTTCCCAAGAAGTTGAGCAGCGCGTTCTGTTATCAATGATATCTGAGACCCTTGATCGACAAGAGCTCGCATGTTGTACTGAGTTCCATCAGCTCCCTCTACCTTAACAATGGCAGTAGCTAGTAGAATCTCCGAAGTTTCATTATTTTGAGAGACGTGAGATGAAGAATTGATTGGTTCATTGTTTTTGGCAGCGGCTTCGTGCATTAATGTGTTGTGCTTAGCTTTGCATTTGCGACATCGGTTGCTTGATGTACATTTTTTGCCTTTGTGGCTGTACAGACAATTAATGCATACTTGCAATTTGTTTATTGTGTTAAGTTTTTCGTCATTCGACATTTCTAAAAACTTTGCACAAAAATAGAGGCCATGCTCGTCGTTGCAGAGTGGACAAATAAATGTTGACGCATGGTAGGATTTCGTAACCTTGTTGTTACTAGCCGCTTGATTCATGTTATGATTGTAATGTTTCTTGTTATGGGCTGCTTCTTGATGCTGATTTGTTCCAGAACTTGATTTCTGATAGCTGTCTTGTCTGTCGACTGCCACTATCATTTTAGTTTATAATCGTATCATTATAAATCAGTAGCAATAAATCCATCAAGGGAATCACTTGTCTGCTCATTTACATAACATAACATACCTTACAAGTCTACATAACAAGAATAACAAGTACATATCATTTTCACTGTTGGGAGTTACGCCCCAACACTATGGAACCCTAAAAATGTATGAATAATGTGTATCAATAAAATGTTATAAGTCTACTTTTTTCATACCTGTATTAGAAATAAGAAAATAAGAAGGACATAAGAAAGCAGAGGCTGTAATTATCAAAGCGCACGTATGCCATAAGACGTTTTATAACATATTTGCGAGGAAATAAATAAAACTCGGAATTTCTTAAACGATTATAAATATCTTTTATAACACATTTGCTCGTAAAGGGTCTCTGATTTCACCCATTTCAATATCGTAATGTATCTCATTACGTACTTGTGCAGTAATGTAATGTACAACGCACGGTTTATCAAGATGCTCCGTCTTAAACCAACGGTACTTTTTTAAATCTTAGCAAAGAGTTTTTATGTCAGAAAAGTGGTCAACATTTTATGAAAAAAATTAACTTTGGGAGATGAAATATAATAAATAAACATTTAATTCTTTAAATTAATTAATTTTGACAATAAATTACAACCATTTATCTGTAACAAAAGCACAAAAATATTAATTTACTTTATTAGTAATACTGGCTGTTTTTAAAAAAGCGCTGATGCGCGCGCATCGCTAATTTGTGAACAAGTAAAAGATGTATTCGTTTATGAAAGTCCGAGTTTTATTTATTTCCTCGCAAATATGTTATAAAACGTCGTATGACATACGTGCGCTTTGATAATAACAGCCTCTGCTTTCTTTCTTTTTTATTCATAAAATGTTAACCACTTTTCTGGCATAAAAACTTTTTGCTAAGATTTAAAAAAGTACTGTTCGTTTAAGACGGAGCATCTTGATAAACCATGCGTTTTACCTTAATAAAATAAACTCGTGCGTTTTACATTACAATAACGCACAAGTATGTAATGAGATACAATTATACGATATTAAAAAATAATTAAACAAAAGACCCTTTACGAGTTGTTATAAAAGCTTTTTTTTTAACTTTAACATATTTAATTAGGTTTAGATTTGTCATTCAAACACTGTTCAAAAAGTTAATACAGTAATCCATTTATCTAAGTTCTTATAACTACAATGAGTGGCGGTTTTTCTCCTTGCTTGAAATATTTATTTGAACTGAAATCATTCCTTTCAAAATTCTTGTTGATTTGGCTTCGTAACACTTGCCTTCTGTTTATCAAAGGCGTCTTATCAGGGAAATAAGGGAAGTAGTAGATAGGTCCGGGAAGCTTGGCAGACTTCATCGTTACTATGTCAATGGGCACCGATGTTTCTGATAGATTGATTTGTAGGAGAACTGTGAAGAAGTTTGGTGCAAAATCAAAAATCAAAATCAAAGCATTTATTTCAAGTAGGCCAGTTACAGGCACTTTTGAATTGTCGAAACAAATATGAAAATTAAATGTAGCTACAGTCCCAGTCACAAGACATAAAAACTGTGAAAGTACTGTAGTTGCCCATTCCCTAGCGTAGATCTCTATGGAGAAGAACGGGCAAGAAACTCCATGGACACTCTTTTAAATCAGAATATTTTTACAAAATCTTGGTTACATCATTCACGTTGAGATGGTACATTATATGAGAACAATGTAGCAAGATGTGCACGTTAAAGGTGTCCATAGTAAAAACAAAACAAAAACAATTCAAAAATAAAATTATTAAATTCAAATAAGCCGTGGCAACCAAGAGCTGACCAGTCCCAACTGACAGCGCTCGTTCACGAACATGACGCATGTATCAGCACCATTCAACTCAACCATTTTGAAGGGAACTAAATGATCCGACACACGCGTCACCATCAGCGAGACATTTGAGTGAGCATGACATATCTCCTAACCGCCACGGCACATTCAAGTCAAGGAAAAACGTAGGTTTCCAGCGACTGATAGCATTCTAGTACATAGCACTCACACAATATGCGATATGCGGCTATATAATAATAAAAATATTGACTTTATACAATACAAAGATAGTTGTACAATCTTCAGCAGCTCCAACAATACAATCGAGCCATCGATTCTTACTTGAGTAAGCATGACGTCCAATCAAGTTATACAGACCAGTTTATGCGTATCTCATTGCACGGGAAATCTATACAAAGTGAGGCCATGTTATACAGGAAATGTATAACTTGACGTATCGCGGTGTAAATAGCATGGCTGAATAAGAGCTAAAATTGTTTTTTCAAAGGAATCGTTACCCTACACCAGTTATTTATCCGGTATCGTGGGTGCGTTTACAAACATTTTAACTCACAGACATAAACAACCAGACCCGGAACAACTACCTGTAGGATAGCCTACAGGTAGTTGTTCCAGGAACAAATATTGAAATAGTTCAATATTTGTTCAGTGCGGGAATCGATCCCGATTTTGTTCTGTGGAAATTGTAACGAGAAAACAAAATAGCGGCTTTAGCTTCGCCTATATGGCCACGCGTCGAAGAGAACTATGGCGCACTCTATTTTTTTGTGTCTGTGCATTCTGAAAATGTCATCCGAATTATATGTCATTAGTTTTAATTAATTAATTTGTCTATAATTACTGCATTGATGTAAAATAGCTCTTGCTTGAAGTAAGACCCATCATTGTCCGGCCCTTAAACCATTTGTTTTTTTTTGCTTTATTTGGTGTCAGCGCAGCACGTCTACTTGTTCCATACTTCTAAATTTGTCATCGTCTCATGAGTTAAATAAATAAAAACCTAAGATGTTTAACATAGCATATCTCTAATGTTCTCTGTGTCATTGACACTGGCTTGGCCACCATCAGGGATTTTAATTTTGATAACACAAAAAAATTGTCGCTAATTAGTCGAAATTTGTCGCCAATTATCAGAATTTGTCGGTCACTGGTTCAAAGACGGTGGTATAGATCAAGAGATAGATCGTAAGGATTTAGAGAGTCTATTCGATTTAGCTCTTGGACTATTCCTTACTAATTAAACTCATTATATCTTCTAAACTAAGACCCAATTAAATCTGCAACTTGGCGACAAATTGCGACAAATTGGCGACAAAATATGGGAGAAAACAGATCTTCGCTAGGGGCCTTAGTTTTTGAGATATAAATGTGGCCAAACTAGGGAGACTCTCTCCAGAGAACCCTTACATCTTTTGAACCAGTGACCGACAAATTCAGATATTTGGCGACAAATTTCGACAAATTTTCGACAATTTTAAAATCCCTGATGGTGCCAAGCCAGTGTCAGTCACACAATCATGTTCTCACAGCTGGGGTACTGACAGGCCTCCTCTCTATGAGCAGTTAAAACCCTGCCTTTAAATTTTTTGGTTCCAGGACTTGCTGGTTTTCTCACGGTGTTTTCTTTCACCATTTTGAGAGCAGTGGTGATGAAATAAATTTCACAAAGTAAGCCTGCCTGGGGTTGACCTCATCACCTACGACTCTTCGTAAGGATCGGGGCCGTTATCACTTCAACCATATCAATTAGCTGCAGATTGCCTTTGCTCTTGATAAACGTAAAAAAAAACAACGTACTCAAAAGTAATAAAATATTCCCAACACTAACAATCATTTTAAATAAAATTTTAGTACAGTATCGATTGAACGGCGCATATATACTAAGTCTATGGAACGGCGTGAATGTTACAAAATATTAAATTATTGAAGTTTTTTATGATATTTTCAATAACATAATAAAATGTTTCATGTATTCTGTACATTATACTCTAGAGCAAGGGTTCTCAAACTTTTTTAGTCTTATTTGGTCTCGACGAAAACGCCGAGTTTTTTAAATCTGGCTTCAAATAAACATCAGTTGAAAAGGGAATGAGAAATTTTAGAGGTTTCAAAGTTAAAGGTTGAATGATAGGCGCGATGAATTTATTACGTAAGGCTATTTTTGCTAGTTTATACACATACAAAGTGACAATATAAGTTCATAAAAACTGTGTTTTAAACGGCACTATCGAGCTCAAAAAATATACTGTTTTAATGATTTCTAAAATTACGTCCCCGTTGTTGGAAAAATAAATAACTCTGATTTTGTAGTTCTGAGATAAACGTGATTTAGTGTTTTTTTTTAGTTAATGTACATTTGTCAAAAAATGTGAGACAATTTCAATGTCGGTAATTTTATATTTTGTGGACCTGATTACTTTTTGCATTATGCTTTAACAAACTGAACTCTATCTTTAACTTTAACTAAATAACACATAAAAAATCAAGTTGTTTAATTTTGCCACAACTGTTATTTATAACGTAACTACAATTAGCTACTTATTTCGGCTACTTATTTAGTTTTCCTACCACCTAAATACATTTGGTAGAGTAAAATTGGGTGAAATAAATGCAGTTATTGAATTTATCGAACTCGAAATATTAAAATTTAGTGGCTTTGTACGTTATTATTACTTTGATATTTTTTTAACTATTATTGGTCTCATATAAAATAAAAGCTGTATTATGATATTTGATAAAGTTATATTAAGGAAGAAATAGAAAAGTACAATAAAATTTAGAAAAAGTGTATTGTAATCAGAATACTTATCTTACCACAAACTTAAAAAAATAAACAAAATTACACCAATTATAACAAGTGAATCTGTGAGCGCCGCCACATCTTTTTGCTGTCGATACTTTGCCAGGTGCTGGCAACCTCGCTGACCCGCCGAGAAGGAAGTGATTCGGCGTGATGGCCTCGTCGTCATCGCTGTCTACTGATACGTGCGTGAGCGGCCGGCTGTTTACAGTGTACTCTGCCTCACACAATAAGGTGGACAACACCTCCTCGTGTGGATGTCTCTCGTGGAGGACGGCGTACAGGGCGGACTACACACAGTGGACAAGGCGCTCCCAGGCGCCCCCCTGAAGGGTGCTGATGGCGTTATGAAGCGCCACACGATGCCTCGGCGACTGGCCTCCCATTGGAAGGCGTCTCGGAGCTCCATGTCGGCACCGTGCATGTTGGTGCCGTTGTCGGAGTGAATCTCGGTAGGGCAGCCTCGTCGCATGGCGAACCGGCGCAACGCCAGTATAGCGGATTCTGCGCTGAGGCTGGCGGCGATCTCGAGGTAGACGGCTCTGGTGGTCAGACACGTGAATAGTGCTACGTACCTTTTTTTGAAGCTGACGACCAACGGTGACTGCCGACAAGCCCGTTGTAGGTGATGTCTCTGATGATATGTTAGGCGCGTTCTGGGGTGGTCGCCGGTCGCAGACACGGAGGGTTGTGCCTTGCGAAAACGAGACTGTAGGCATTGTGCCAGTATCTTCTTCGTAGTCGGCCACATCCCGATAACCCAATAATGTTGTCGCACCTCGTTGATGGTGAGCTCTGTACCGCTGTGCTGTAGGCTCCTGTGTCCAGTCTATATATAACTGGGTGATGCGATGGTCACCGTGTAGAATGGGTGGTTGCTTCGCATCGTCGGCTATTTCGTGGATGGCGGCGATACGACTTTTCAGCCGTATGACATTGTCTATTAATTCTATACGAAGCGGCCTCAGTCGACTGTCCTTTTCTATGGAATTCTGTTGCTGTAGATTTGATATTTCTTGAGAGAACGACTGTTGCTGTGAGACCTCTATGAGTAGTGTCTCTGTTTTTCGGAGAAGTTCTGCTTCAATAGTGTATTTCTCGACCCGAGTGCCTCATGTCTTCGCCGTCATCCTGGGAAGGGGTTTGGTCGCCTTCTTCTGTTTTCTCCAGTCAGAATCCTTTTCTGTATTTTTCTGTGTACATTTGTAGTACGTTTTCTCCGTTTTCTTTTAACAGGGATATATGAAGCGTAGGACGCTCGCTGCAGCACGAAATAGTCACTCCCACTTCTTCACGATCTGGAATAACTTCTGTCAGAGAAGGGCTGTTGTTGCCTTTTCTATCAGTGACTGTGAGTGTTCTTTGTTGATTGGAGGTTTCTCTGTAGGCCACGTCAACGGTTTATCGTACAGAAAATTAGATCCACGGAACGACTCATGATGCGAGTCAAAGTGGTGTGGTACGTTGCGAGTGACGCTGTCAGCTATGTTTATTTTCGTAGGTGCCCATCGTCAGTCTTCGGCCTTGCTGTTTTCTTCTATAGATGCTGTGCAATGGGCGACAAACGGTTTGTATACTCGCGATCCTCTTCGAATCCACGTGAGGACGGTTTTGCTGTCTGTCCAGTACGTCATTGATGCGAGTTTGATGCCGTGTTCTTCTATGATGGCTGCTACTATGCGGGTTCCCAATACCGCGGCCTGCAGCTCGAGGCGCGGTATTGACTGTAGTTTGATTGGTGCCACTTTCGCCTTTGCCATGACGAGAGTGACGTGCTGTTTACCGTCTGCTGTTGTCGATCGCTAGTGACAGCTGCTGCGTACGCCATCTCGCTTGCGTTGGTGAAGACGTGGACTTCTGTTTCTGTAGCTTCACTGTATCTCGGATAGCATCTTGGTAAGTCGACGTTCTTGAGCTGTCGCAACTTCTCCACTAGGCGGACAGGTCTGGTTCGAGCGCTTAGGTCGCCAGCAACTGCTATTGGGTGTCGGCGGAATCTCATCATGACGCAGGGCAGCGACTGTAGTAGGTTTGGACCCGTGAGTAGGAAGTCGTTCAGTGACATCCCTCTTGATTTGGCTGCGACGTCATGGACTATACGGAGTTTTTCCGGTTTCAAGGGATTGAACACGTCAAAATGATGAATGGTGTGATGAGGTACCATGTCCTACCAACTGTGCTTGTCTTGGGCGCTTTTTCGGCGTATCCCTTGCTTATGTACGAGTTCATCTGTTTTTTATATCTGTCTCGAAGAGCAGGGTTGCTATCGAGTTTTTTCTCTGTTGAGACGAGCCTCTTGAGTGCTGTCCCGTAACTGTCTGGCAATTCGATGTTTTCGCTTTTCCAGAGCAGGGCTGTTTCTTTGCTCAGGTGTATTTTTTTGTTTTATGGCAATTATAAACAACTTAATTTATTTAATTTTATTTGCCTAGCATCTTATAAATTAATCACTATCTAGTTGTAGAAGAAATAGATAACATCAAGTATCTATAAATTAGGTACGTTATAATAAGAATTATTAATAGCAGAATTAAATAAATAGAGTTATTTAGTTTTCCTAGAACTTAGTTAGTTTTGTGAAACAATTTTTAAGTTGAGGAAAAATTCAACAACTCATGTTATTTGACATTCAACTTATCATTGACCACAGTAATTGATTTATTTACTGAGTTATTTATTTTTCCTTTAAAAAAATAGTGTTTGTCTGAAGATATTTATTATTCCATCTGTCCGACAAAAATGGCTATATTTTTGGAACGGAATAAGATACGAAAATGCCTGTAAGGCTCAAATATGCGGCATGTTTTAGGTGTTTTGAAAATAGGGAAAAGTGAAAATCGCCAAAATCGGACTTATTTTTCCAACTACGGGGACGAAAAGAACATAATTAATAACAATAAAATCTTCTTCATTAATTTACAAAATATTATTTTTATTTTTTAATTGGAAATTCTAGCCGTTTTCACGCTAATTTAATCATGAAAACTAAACAGTAAATCACACAGCCAAAAATCCAAGCGTAGATGACTCCGGCGAACTATATCAAGGTTATTGAACAACCAGCTTCACAACTGTAACTACTGGTTATCGTTCCACTCAAGCGCTATCTGATACATTTGCGGTATGGCTGCATTACACTTGATAGCTATCTGGTACATTTGTATGGCGCGCACCCGCCTCCCAAAAAACTGCATTAAAAACCATCTAAAACTGTCTCCTCTAGAGCTTATACCTCTGTGTTCAATTCGTTACTAAATTCCTCAATAATAAAATCGAACATCGCAACACTACTCCATAGACAATTTGCCGAAAAAAAAAAAAAAACTTTCATTTGACAGACGGTGAACACTCGAATTTACCTGCGCAGCAAATGTCGTGATAACTCTGGTATTTTTAATGGTAGCTGATACTATTATATATCAAAATTATCCTTGTGAACCGTGCTTTATTATTTTGTCAACGTAAATTCGTTTTGAAATCTCGAAGTTGCAATATTTCACCCGTGAAAAAGTAGTTATTATATGTACCTATAGTGATTGTGTAGTGTGAAGAAATACGTGATTTAGTGACTAAAACGTGTGTGAAATGGGAAAAACAGTGCTTAATTAGTGAGGTGATTAGATTGTTCAACTATCTACACCAAAAAACATGTGGGTTTGTGTGTTTTTTCATCCAACACCGGCTGGCAAAAATTAGTTCCCAGATGTAAACAAACAGTGAGTATCTAGTTTCATAAGTATGTTTAGATATGATGCTATTGAGCTATAAATGAGATTGTGATCTTGTTGGAAAGGAAATATAGTTTAGTTTATTTCTTTAATGTTAAAATGGATAAAAAACTAAGAGAAAACTGATATTTCTAGCGAAATATCAGTTTTTGTAACTATTTTTTGCTATACATTATGACTTGGAGTATATAATTAAAGTATTTCATTTTGATTTCTAGATAAGTAGATTCCTTATCTAATCAGCTTGACAACAGTATTTTTGAAATTGCTCTAGGACTTGTAGTGTTTGAGCTACAGGTGTTTTTATCGGATCGGGCAGAAAATGTTTTGAAAACTTGCAAAAATTTTTGCATGTGAGCGTTTGGGGTATTTGCAATCCGCGCGCTTAGCTGCGGAGAGGACTTAATGTTAGCACTGGTTGCTTTAGCCACCCATGACCTTCGGTGAACAATCTTCTTGGTATACCTAATTCAAACAACCGCTGCATCACACTCTAGAATCTAGCCACGAGAGAGCTTTTCTTTCTGAGAATAATTTCGTTAAACACAGTCAACATTCTCCGAAACATTCTCGGAAATTCTAGCCCCATCATTAACAGCTGTAGTGGCTTCAAAAATAAAAAATACCTTGTCAAATTACTGTCAGTCCACTTTATTTAAATGTTATCTTGGAGTACGTAATTGTAGTCAGTACCTATTGGTTAATTGAGTACTTATATAAAGAAAATCTTTAACTAAAATTATTATTATTATTATTTATTATCTTAGACTGCTTCGTTGGTCTAGTGGTCGCAAACGCGACCACGTAAAGCTGATATGAAAGAAAGCCTAATGTGACGGCCTGATGTGTTAGCCTGATGTGATAGCTTAATGTGATAGCCTGATGTGATAATCTGATGTGATAGCCTGATGTAACAGCCTGATTTGTCTGATGTGATAATCTGATGTGATAGCCTGATGTAACAGCCTGATGCGATAGCCTGATGCTAAATTGGTTAATTTTAATATAGTTTTTAATTTGGAAGGTTTTGAATTTTGAATTTTGCATTGATTTTTAATTAATAAATTTATAATTTTAATTTTTTTTATTAATTTGTAATTTTTAATTGATTTTTTTTAATATTGTTTTTAATTTGGAATGTTTTGAATTTTGAATTTTGCATTGTTTTTTTTTATTTTATTTTTTCTGACCTTTCAGGATACAGTATCATACTAGTCTGGAGGTCAGAGTCTCACCTGAAAAATGCACTTGTAAAGTTCATAATAAAGATTTGTCTATTGTCTATTTTGTTTTGAATTTGCTTGAATTGTAATTTTGATTTTAATTGTAATTTCGGTTCAATTCTAATTTTGATTATGATTTTAACTGTAATTTAGATTTGGATCTTAAATGTGATCTTAATTTTATTTCGAATTTAATTTTGTTTTTGTTTTTTGGACATAGATATTAATTTTGATTTTATTTTGCTTTGATTGTAATTGTAATTTTGATTATGATTCTAATTATGGTTTAGGTTTTGAATTGATTGTGATTTTAATTGTATTTTTTTTTTGTTTTGTCGTGTCTCTGTTCTGTTCTATTGAATTTTACTTTTACTGTTAATATTAGTTTTATATTCTTGCACATAATGTTAATTTAAACTTGTTAGTTTAATTATTTTATTTTAGTTAATTAGACACTAATTTTATTGTACAGTGTACAGTGCTTGTGGCACATTTAATATGTTTATGGGGCATACGGTGCTAACTTGTAAGAAATTGTTACACTAACCTCAGATAATGGTATATAATTACTCGAAATATTTACAGTGTAAACAATTGTTGGTTGGCCAAAGGAAAATAAAATAAAAATAAATATCTGCTTCTTCTTTTCCTCTGCTTGAATCGATGATTCATATTTTGTCCGACCGGTACATGCAACCTGGATAACTCTTTAGTTCGCTTTATCCTAGTCCTGTAGGATATCTGCTGAGACTTGGTCACATTACCCTCCCCACCCATTCATCAGAAGTCAGGTAGAAGTGTACATTAGTGAAGCCTGAGCGGGTCGCTAATTATAATCTTAAAATCACATATTCCATTTTCGTAATTCTGTAATAAACTACCAAGCAGCTTTACAACGCCACTGCTGACCAGTGACAAAACTGGAACCATGGTTACCTCTAGAGAAATTGGTTCCGGAACAATCTCGATGTTAAAAATATTCTTTATCATTTATTTTTGTTGCACATACACTGACAGTAATTTGTAATAATTGAGATTGGAGCCAATCTAAATTAAAAGAAAAATCGTTATAAAGGGGCAATAAATTGCAATTTTAAATCGTCGATCATCACTATAACCAGATTGACAAAACGGTCATTCGTGAATGCAGAACCGTGCAAACACCTACCTAATTATGAATTTCATAATTATTTTCTTTGGTTTGCTTTATTATTTTCATTACCAAATAAATCAGTGTTATTCTAAGACTGTAAGTATATATTTCTAAGTCTCATATATATATTTCTAATCTTATATCTATTAGGTACAGGTAGGCCCTATTCGAGGCGAGGCGGTGAGCCTCCTTGCCGGATTGCCGCCATGGGATCTGGAGGCGATAGTCCTAGCACGCCTACATGAATGGCGCGCGGAGGCGCTACGCCGGGGAAAAACTCCGCTGCCGCGGCATATTCTCGCTCAGCGGACAGACTTCCGGTGGGATCTCATGGCGACATGGAGAGAGCGACTGTCGCAACACCGTGCAGGGCACGCCACGGCAGTGGCGATAAGTCCCCTCTTTGAGGAGTGGCTTGAGCAACGCCACGGCGTCCTCACCTTCCGCCTGACGCAGGTCCTCACCGGACACGGTGTTCGGGAGGTTCCTGCACCGAATCGGGTGGGAGGAAACGTTCGGTTGTTTCCACTGTGAGGATCGACCGGAGGACACGGTGGAGCGGACCGCGTGGGCGGAGCACAGCCGTGTCCTCGAAGCGGCGATTGGCGGTGGCAACCTCTCGCGTCCGGCCCTGGTGCAGGCCATGGTCCGGAGCGAGACGGAATGGGACGCCGTCACCTTCTTCTGCGAAGCAGTAATGCCAGAGAAGGAGGTGGCGGAACGTAAGAGGGAGAGGACCTCTCAACGTCCCGGCGGCCGCAGAAGACGCCCCGGGCGTCGGGGTCGGCGCGGGCGGGGGCCTGTGGTGGACCTGACGGTGGGCTATTGGCTAACTCGCCGTCCATCCGTCTCATGACGACAGTCCGTGTCGACGGCGCGTTCGTGTTCCACGCGCGCCTTAAAGAGTCAGCAAAAACGAAGGGGTCCGTAAGGACCGATGCCTGCCGGGGTTGCGGGACTGTTCGAAAGAGATACCGTGGCCCCGGAACACAAAGGGCGATGAAGGAACATGGATGCCTCCCTACTGCTCCGTCCAGAGCTGGAGGAGTCATTTGATGATTTCCCATCCGAAAAAAAAAAGGCCCTATTCGAGTGATCGGGTCGCAAAGTCGTTAATGAAGAAACAGATAATTTGTGACGAAGTAGATTAAGTGATTAATTGAAACTAAAAACGTCAATAAAAAACTATTTCACAGGTAAGTTGAGTAGGGTGTCTCACCGAAGTAAAATGCGACACAACTTTCAAAAATAAGTCACTGGTATTTATAATTATTCGTTATGGTTAAGAAGTAATGATGAAAAACAGTTATTTTCTCATTCTCGATCTTTTATTCAAGCTGATCTTAAATGTAGAAGTGTAAATTACTGCTACCTTTAAGGTGGGACTTACAAAAAACCGATATAAATCTCAGCTACCGATATAATTAACCGATATAATTAACAGCTATAAGCGTATGTTCCAGGTAAATGGGCAAGAAATACATAATATTATGTTGTTGAGTAAATCTACCTTTAATTTCTGTCGTAGATGACCTTCTTGGATATTGAACGTCCAGTTTTACGCTGGTTTGACAAGAGATACTGCAAAAACTTCACTATGACTATTAAGCGTTATAGCCGACAGGATCCTAGGCACTATTTAGATATGCACGTACATTCACTTATCATTGTAAACAATAGCATGCTGGTGAGTATAAATTGAAAACTAATTATTATTAAATACCTCTACAACTCCTGCACATATTTTGCGTGCGTTACATTGCGTTTACTCGGTCTTCTCTTACGTTTACGTTTTACCAATCAGCCTGTATAATAATATGCTAATAAAGTTAAAGATTTGTTTAGTCTGAATGCGCTTATCTCTGGGACTGCCAGTCGAATTTGAAAAAATATGTTTTGCATTTTCACACCTATTTTTACCCGACTGCGGCGAAGCCCAAAAGGAGGGTTATGTGTTTGCCCTGTATGTATGTTTGTATGTATGTATGTCCGTTTCTTTGTTCCCTCGTCACTTCTCAACGGATGGAGGGATTTGGATAGAATAAATGTCGTTAGGTTCGTCTTGATGGCGCGAGTGTCACTGGCTACATTATAATCAAAAAACAAATAAATATCGTGGATTTGGGGTGCCATAATGTGGAGTTCGATTTTTTTCTTCTTCTAATACCACCGAGTGGGGTATCAAAATGAAGGATTTGGATGATTTAAATGGTGATTACAAAAATATATACAACTTATATGTTTGAATGTAATTTGAAATGACAAATCCATATAATTATAAAATGGTAAACTGACCAACTGACTGGGTGATATATCAACGCACAGCCCAAACCGCTGGGTCTACTGATTCGTAGGTTCCTTATGTGGTCTAGGAGTGCACTTACAAAGGATTTTTCAAAATTCACCCCTTAAGGGGGTTAAACGGGGCTCCAAAGTTTGTATGGGGAAACAAGATTAGTTAGACTATTTTATTCGAAACTTTACAGGAGTACTGCTATTGATAAATGAGTTGTTAACATTATTTTGTGTTTTAGGTTTTTTCAGAATTCAACCCCTAAAGGAAATGGGGCGACAAAGTCTGAATATCAACATGGTTATTGTTTGTATGGCTATTGATAAATGAGTAGAAACAGGTTTCAGGTTTTCTCAGAATTCAACCCCTAAGAGGGGGAAATGGGGTGACAAAGTCTAAAAATCAATACACAGCCCAAACCACTGAGTCTAGAGATTTCAAATTAGGCTCATAGGTTCCTTAAGAGGTTTAGGGGTACACTAAGAAAGGTTTTTTCAAAATTCACCCCTAAGGTAATACCCCCTAAGGGGGTGAAACGGGAGTCGAAAGTTTGTATGGGGAAACAAAATTAGACTGTTTTGTTCGAAACTCCACAGGAGTACTGCTATTGATAAATGAGTTGTTAACATTATTTTGTGTTTTAGGTTTTTTCAGAATTCAACCCCTAAAGGAAATGGGGCGACAAAGTCTGAATATCAACATGGTTATTGTTTGTATGGTGTATTGGATCGGGTGTATTACACCTTGTTTATTGGTGTATTACATTGTGATGGTGATGGTGATTGTGATAGTGATTGTGATAGTGATGGTGATGGTGATTGTGATGGTGATTGTGATAGTGACTGTGATAGTGATTGTGATAGTAATGGTGATAGTAATTGTGATAGAGACAGTGATAATAATGGTGATTGTGATGGTGAATGTGACAGTGATGGTGATTGTGATGCTGATTGTGAAAGTGATGGTGAGTGATGGTGATAGTGATGGTGACTGTGATGGTGAATGTGACAGTGATGGTGATTGTGATAGTGATGGTGATTGTTATGGTGATTGTGATAGTGATGATGATGGTGATAGTGATTGTGATTGTGATAGTGATGGTAATTGTGATAGTGATGGTGATAGTGATGGTGATAGTGATGGTCATAGTGATGGTGATAGTGATGGTGATAGTGATGGTGATAGTGATGGTGAGTGATGGTGATAGTGATGGTGACTGTGATGGTGAATGTGACAGTGATGGTGATTGTGATAGTGATGGTGATGGTGATGGTGATTGTGATAGTGATGATGATGGTGATAGTGATTGTGATTGTGATAGTGTTAACTACTTGTAGAGGGTTTTCCGTAGATGCAATCAAAGATTTGAGGAACTTGTACACCAGATATATTGTAAAACAAAGTTACTAGAAAATGCATGAGCGCAGCCATCAAAACGGTCACATTGACGAATATAAAAAGTCATTCTCAATTTAAGAATAGAATGAAAAACCACAAATCAAACAGTGACTGCACTAAGAAGGTCAACATTCAACACTTCCCCTCAATCACTGTTTGAACTCAGACATCACCGCTGGCTCAACTGGCTTAAGAAAAACCTAAGCCCAAGTTCACAACACAGAACTTATGTTTAGGAGCACACAAAGATTTAATTAGTACATCAGCCACCATTTCCTGAGTAGACAAATAATTCAACTTGATTACATGATTATTCACAGCCTCCCTAACATAGTGGTACCTGATATCTATGTGCTTAGTCCTCCTATGAAACACTGGATTGACACTAAGTTTCTGAGCAGACTGACTATCATTAAACAAATCGACGACTAGCCCAGAACTACCAGTCAATTCAGTAACCAAGTCCCTAAGACAACGTGCCTCCTTAGCTGCCTCACTAAGAGCAACATACTCAGCCTCAGTACTTGATAAACTAACACATGTTTGTTTTCGGCATTCCCAGGAGATGGTGTTTCCCCCATACTTAAAAACAAACCCTGATAATGATTTTCGGTCGCGTACGTCACCGCCCCAGTCCGCATCTACAAACCCCTCAACTTTAACATGACCCGACCTACTAAACACAACACTAACGTTTTGAGTTCCTTTAAGATACCTCAATACACGTTTCGCAGCCCTCCAGTGTTCCATAGTATGACACGTATTAAACTGGCTTAAGTACGAAACTGCATACGTAATGTCCGGCCTTGTAAAAACACTCAGATACATAAGAGAACCTATCAATTCTCTATAAGAAACATTACCTTCGCCTAACACACTCGTATCAGTAAACTTAATGTTTGGATCCAAAGGAGTCTGGACTGGTTTGCATTCCGACATACCGAAACTGTCGAGCAAGCGCTCAACATACCGCGCCTGACAAAGCTTAAGAGTTTTGTTCTTCCTGTCACGCTCTATCGAGACCCCAAGAACATGCCGTACCACACCTAAGTCTTTAATCTTAAATGGTTTACGCAAACTCTCTTTCAGCTCTTCAGCCATGCGCGCATCATTGTAACAAACAATGAAATCGTCGACGTACAAGGCAATGTAAACAACCGACTTACCATTTCGTTTGTAGAAGATACATTGTTCAAGTTGGCATTGAACAAAACCTGTCAGCAGAAGCACGTCCTTCACCCTCTGATACCAAGCTCGTGAAGCTTGTTTCAGTCCATAAACTGCCTTCTTCAATCTGTAGACTTTATCTTCTCCACCAGGTGAAATGAACCCCTCCGGTTGAAACATAAAAATTTCCTCATCTAAATTACCATTTAGGAACGCCGTCTGTACGTCCAGATGGTCTATATCAAGATCCATCTCTACGCTTATCGCCAACAACAGTCGCAACGAACTGTACCGTACTACCGGTGAAAAGGTCTCAAAATAATCTTCACCATATTTTTGGGTGAAACCTTTGGCTACTAACCTAGCCTTATATCGGGCTATCTTCCCCTCGGCGTCACACTTAATTTTGAAGATCCATTTATTCCGAACCACGTTTTTGCCCATAGGCCGATCCACCAACTCCCAAGCCTCATGCTGATTGAACGAATCAATCTCCACTTGCATAGCTTGCTGCCACAAGTCGCTCTGCCCTGAACCTAGAGCTTCCTTAACTGTGCGTGGTTCAGCTGGGATCGCATCATGTGCATACAAACCCTTAGGTTGTCTAGATCTAAGATTGTACCTCGGTTCCGGAGGCTCTACCACCTCCTCAACGCTATCTTCAAAAACCAAAGTGTTGTCGCCGCCATCATCACCACTCGCTGACACAACCGACTCAACATTTCTCGTTACCGGCTCTTCAGTGACAGACTCCCGAGCTGCATCACCAACCACCTCACTCTCAGGAACGTTTGACTTCCACTCACTGTTGGAACCGTCAACTTCATCCCCTGAAAGAAATATTTCTATAGTGGCTGATCTGTGTCCAGTTCCTAGCTCTTTGGCTGGGAACACACTTTCATTAAATTTGACATCACGACTTATTGTAATATTATGTGTCTCAGAGTCATACAACCTGTAAGATCTCCCATTGTCTTCATAACCAACAAAAATATATTTCTTACTCTTAGGTTGTAACTTATTTCGCTTAACGTCATGAATATGTACATAGGCCTCGCAACCGAAAATCCGTAAGTGATCATACTTTACCCTATTACCCGACCAAACCTCTTCGGGAGTCTTCCCATCTAATCTACTAGACGGAGACCGATTAATAAGGTACCCGGCAGTGTTAGCCGCCTCAGCCCACATCTTGTGATCCAAACCCGCGTGATACAACATACAACGTACCCGTTCCAAAAGAGTTCTGTTCAACCTCTCCGCCGCACCATTCATTTGAGGCGAATACGGAACAGTGACCTGATGCACAATACCCTTCAGTCTGAAGAATGCGCTCAGCTCTTTATTTACATACTCCGTACCATTATCACTGCGTATTGCCTTTACCTTGGATTCACATTGGTTTTCCACGAGCCTAACAAAGTCCATGGTGACACTAGCTACTTCGCTCTTTTTTTTCAAGAAGTACAAGAATACTTTCCGCGAGTGATCGTCTAGAAAAGTTAAAATGTAACGCTTACCTGAGTGGGACGCAACAGGTATCGAACACAAGTCTGTATGCACCAATTCTAACCGCTTAGCTGCTACGTCACGACCAGATTTCTTGAACGGAAATCTTATTTGTTTTCCAAGAATACAAACATCGCAATTATTTGTAATTTCTGGATTCTGAAAATCAATAACGTGTGACAGTGACTTTAAGCTGTCATAACTCAAATGACCCAATCTATGGTGCCAAGACTCCTTTGAAACCTCCTTATTTACACTACTTAAAGCTACCGCGTTAGTATGCAGTTTGTATACCCCACCAACAGACCTAACACTAGCTATACAAGATTTATTTCTAAAAATCTTACAAGTAGACTCAATAAACTCTACTCTAAGCCCTTTAACTGCTAAACGATTTACAGACAGTAAATTAACACTCATTCCCGGAACGTACATCACTTCTCTAAGAGTCAAATTATAATCTCCGAGTTTCAAACACACATTACCGATACCGACGCATTTCAAAGTCTGTCCGCTCGCCACGTTCACCTCTACACTCCTTGTAGAAAAATCGTATATCCAGTCTCGCTGTCCCGTCATGTGACTCGACGCACCCGAGTCTACGTACCACGTGTCAGCCAAGTACCGAGTCGCGACCATCGCATCCCCTTTCTGGGTGCACTCCTTCTTAACGTGACCAGACTTTCCGCAGTTCCAACACCTTGGCTTCTTTTCTTGGCGCCTCTTACCAGACGTTTTCTTTGACTTATCAGCAATCAGGCAATCTCCACCTGTGCAATTATCAGACCAATTTGTATTCTGTAGCAGTTTAGCCTTCACGAAGTCACTGGTTAGGTCGCTCACACTACTCTCCAAGGCCATGATCATTGGATCAAACTTAGGAGGTAATCCCTGAAGAATAATCGCCGCCAGGAACTCATCGTCAATCGGTTTATTTACAGCCGCCAACTGTTGCGACAACGACAAACATTCGCCAACATATTTGTCCATATCACCACCGAAGTCGTCTAACTTTACTGAGCATAGCATCCGCAACAGTTTTAATCTCCTGCCTATGCCCTTATCGTCAAACGCCTTCTCCAGGCTCAGCCAGGCATCCTTACTCGTCTTCGCAGTCATCACATGGGACACACATGAAGCGTCCACTGACAGGCAGATCTTAGCCAAAGCCCTTTCATCCTTACGCCGTTTCAGCTCCGGACTGGACTTATCGCCCTCCGGATACCCGTCGATAGAACACCTAAGGTCGTCATGAATAAGTAGGTTTCTCATATTAAACTTCCAGAGTAGGTAATTGTCTCGCCCTTTCAGTTTCTCAATACAAAGCCCACTTACGCTTCCACCTCCTGCAGACATAGTTGCCAGATCTTGGTTGCTCATCATATCTCAGGAAAAAAAATTCCACTTCTTTGCGCACTCTGGGCCCATAACCCTGTTAACTACTTGTAGAGGGTTTTCCGTAGATGCAATCAAAGATTTGAGGAACTTGTACACCAGATATATTGTAAAACAAAGTTACTAGAAAATACATGAGCGCAGCCATCAAAACGGTCACATTGACGAATATAAAAAGTCATTCTCAATTTAAGAATAGAATGAAAAACCACAAATCAAACAGTGACTGCACTAAGAAGGTCAACATTCAACAGATAGTGATGGTAATTGTGATAGTGATGGTGATAGTGATGGTGATAGTGATGGTGATAGTGATGGTGATAGTGATGGTGATAGTGATGGTGATAGTGATGGTGATAGTGATGGTGATAGTGATGGTGATAGTGATGGTGATAGTGATGGTGATAGTGATGGTGATAGTGATGGTGATAGTGATGGTGATAGTGATGGTGATAGTGATGGTGATAGTGATGGT
The DNA here is from genome assembly GCA_905147715.2 of Xestia xanthographa. Taxonomy (NCBI): domain Eukaryota; kingdom Metazoa; phylum Arthropoda; class Insecta; order Lepidoptera; family Noctuidae; genus Xestia; species Xestia xanthographa. The sequence goes on along the minus strand of LR990660.1, from coordinate 3,161,330 downwards.
GATAGTGATGGTGATAGTGATGGTGATAGTGATGGTGATAGTGATGGTGATAGTGATGGTGATAGTGATGGTGATAGTGATGGTGATAGTGATGGTGATAGTGATGGTGATAGTGATGGTGATAGTGATGGTGATAGTGATGGTGATAGTGATGGTGATAGTGATGGTGATAGTGATGGTGATAGTGATGGTGATAGTGATGGTGATAGTGATGGTGATAGTGATGGTGATAGTGATGGTGATAGTGATGGTGATTGTGATAGTGATGGTGATGGTGATTGTGATGATTATAATTATTGTTATGATTATGAAATTTGGCACATAATTGTATAACCATAATTATAACCTGAATCATATTTATAACCTGAATTAACATGTAGAATACTATTTATCCCTTTAGTATGATCCCATGGGACAGTTACCGAAATTCGCGCGGGCGAAGCCGCGGGCAATAGCAAGTAGTATAATAAAAGTAAATAAAATTCAAATATTTGGCACGCTCTGCAGCTTGTACGACTAGATGGATTTTAGCTTGAGAGGTGTCGTTAGATTCGAATTTACTGTGAAAGTGACACTGGTTATATTAAAATAATAAAGAAACAAAATGGTGGATTTTTAGCGCCAAATTCAAATGTTTAGCACGCTCTGCAGCCTGGACGGCTCGATAAAGGGCTCATCATGAGGATTTTGAAATGGTTTGATATGATCTAAGTAACTAAAAAGTTTAAAATAAAAAAATAAAAATTGGAAAAATTAATAAACCCGACTGTGTAAAAAATAACTAAAACTTTAAATAAAAAAACTGAAAAGAATAAAACAAGTTTAGGAGACCGGACAAATTGACTGCAACAGTCGGGACCCATTAAATAATCTAGACATTACATCCAATATGGGTCCCGACTGTTGCAGTCAATTTGTCCGGTCTCCTAAATTTGTTTTATCCTTTTCAGTTTTTTTATTTAAAGTTTAAGTTATTTTTTACGCAGTCGGGTTTATTAATTTTTGAGGAAAACGTATAGAGTATTAAACATCAGGCTATAGACATATAAGACACCAAGAAAAAAAAAAGCGAAAAAACCATAAAGAGAAACGGCAAGCACACACTAGTGTTGAAATGATCTGACAGAGTAATGACAAACCCCACTAGGTGGACCGATGACCTAGTGAAGGTTGCGAGGATCCGCGGAGAATACACTTTGGGACTGCTGATTAAAGGTCAAACTCAAACTCAAAGCATTTATTTCAATTAGACCATTACGGCACTTTTGAATGTCAAAAATACAAAAAAGAAAATCAAAGCTACAGTCCCAGTCACAAGGCATAATAACTTGAGAAAGTACTGTAGTTGCCCATTCCCTAGCGTAGATCTCTATGGAGAAGACATATTGTGAGTGTGGAGTGTGGAGAGTCATATTCAGCAGTGGACATCTTCCCGCTGAAATGATGATGATGATGAATGACAAATGTCACTGGATAATGATAAAGTAATTTATGTTACAGGTGGATCTCTACTTCTACCAGTTTCTATCAAACAGATATCAGCCCAGTTTCATTCAGATACATTTTAAATTTTGCGACATGATGGAGCACGACAATTTTATGGGTGTACCAATTCAAAAAGCATTAGGAGGTGTCTGCCCTTATCCTCCGGTGAGTCTATTAGTTGAGCCTTTCGACAAGTCCCAGTAGCATGTATTAGCTGTGGAACGATAGTATTATGTCAGTGGTTGTAGCCGCTGACATAATACTATACAATATGTTAAAAAACCCTGTCCGATCGGAAAAGGTCATACTCAGTATATCATTCTGTCATAGTTCATCGGTTACTATAAATAATCTTCTGTATGCTGCAAAAGGGCAATACCTACACGTTCAAAATGTATGAAACACACAGATTTTTTTTAACCAATTAAGAATTTCAATCGCCCCGATTCAAAATGATGTACGGAGTATGCTTTTTCGGACTGGGTTTTTTTTAACATATTGTATTTTTATGTCATAACTCTGTTTCTGAGGTCGATCCTTACTAACGAATTCTAAAGATCATTGGGCATATCTGACCCACTCAGCGAAGAGTGGTGGACATTGACCAAAATGGTTTTAAATCAAAGAGAAATGAAATTTATTTATTTGCCAGATTATAGATGCTTACATAATAACATGGTAAAAAAAATGTAGTCCCACAATATTCAACTTAACAGTCGTGCAAATATTTCTAAAACATGCATGCATCATTAGTCATATATAATCACACATCATAATCATAACAGAATTTAACAGTCTTGCATAGTTAGTATTAATTCGCGACAGTACATTATAAAATACATTAAATTAGTTTACGACATTATATAACACAGTCAAGACAGTTCATCTAATTCTTAATTCGATTTATAAATAAATAATGTCAATAATTATAATTTAAAAGACTCTACGTTAATATAAATAGGGTGACTTGTTATTAATCGTGATTGTATTCATGATAACACACAACTTTCCCAAATAAACATTTTTTCTTATAGATACTGGTTCACTTTTATCGCAATAATAGCCGTATGAAATTCGCGCGCGCACGCTTGTGACCTATCAGCTATTAGCCGCGTGACGCCGCAATGTTCTATCTCATTACTATCGTAATGCGCAACTGAGTGTAGGCAGAGCACTTGCGCGGCTTTCAAACCTGCTCCGAAAGCTGCAACGTGCGAATGCGATTAATTTCCATATTGGGATGCCCAATGACCTTTAATGACAACAACCGAACCCTCCATTATGTAGGGCTTATGTATATGAGACTAGTATGGATGATAACTAATGTTTTGTTAATTTTTCAGGCTGAATATCATTTGTATAATATGACGGTCCCATTTGTGCCGAAAGGATTTCCGTTCACTAAAGGCCGTATCTACTGCAATATGTCTCTTAATGTGAATGGTGTGACTGAAGTCATAGGGGGCGGCCACATTGATATGGAGGTGAAATCGGTTCAAATAAGGAATAACTGAAAGAACGAGGAACCACAGTCTTCGTCAGAACTTAGTTACTGTGATCATGTCTTTTTATGCTCATCTTTAGCCGTAACATACTTAGAGTGGCCTTCATTAGTTAGTTGAAAATTCATCTCAGATGTGTCGACGTATTAACATCTTACATTATAATTTTATTTGTTTGAACTGTACTACTATGGCTTTGTTATAATTCAACTATCCATAATAAGGAACTTTCTGTTTTTTTTTTTTGTTTTATTAGATTACCCATTTAAGCAGCTATATACTTAAAACACCGCCGCCAAAAACAATGATCAAATCTATTGATTCTCTGTTATTTTTTTAGAAATTTCTATCTGCATTAATTTAAGAAAAGGAGCTCGTGGCTAAATAATAACAGCCGCTTGGATCAATCTTCAGGTTAAGCCGTGCTTGCCTAGTTTGGGTGTGGATGGGTGACCACCCATTACATAGCGAGTATCCTCCGTGCCTCGGAAAGAGCGTTAAGCCGTTGGCCCCGGCTGTCATTTGTAGATCTTTGACAGCCGTTATAGGTAGGAGGTGGCGGAACGCAGCACAGAATCGTGACTGGAACGTCTGGCTGGCATCGACCCTTGCACATGGGGGGGGGGGGGGGGGAAGGGGTCCTCCTTTTGCTGACATCTCTTTGACACCACCTTTCTATTTTGACTAAGATGTAGAGTTTGTGAAGTAGACCTTGTACAGTTAGGGCGAGTAGAGTTAGAAACTTGGCTCTACATGAGATCTGATAGCTTTTTGACAGTACAAGTCATATGGTCTCGTCTTGGCCACACTTTTCATGAAAATGTTTTTGGTGGGATTTCATTTCCTTTTGTAAGTTGCTTGTGGCAAGTTTTGTTTTCTCCTTTTTCTTTTTTTGGGGTGTATTTCTTGCACATAGGACGCGCCTGTTTTATTAGATCTCTAGCTCATCAATTTTCAGACCTCTAGCTTCAAAATTGCGGACGTCTCATACAAACTTCCATCCCCTAGTTTTAAGGGGTTGGGGGATAAAAGTTACAAGTTTTATATATTTTTTGTTTTTTGTGTACTAATAATAGCTTACTTAGCAAATTTCAGCTTTCTAGGACATTAGGAAATACCATAAGAAATTTGATGATCATCAGTCAGTGACGAAATCAAGGTTTTTTAGATAATAATAAAATCTTAAGTATAAAAGCCGTGGCTATTGATAACGTATTCCGAGAATTTTGTTTATCTGGTATAATCCAAACCCAAGTTATAAGGGTTAAACAAAACGACGAAGCGCTTGAGAAAAGGTAGGTAGTGCCCTTGCGCTTCGCTTGGCTCGTCTTGGCGGGGGCACTACCTTGCCAGCAGATAAAAACGAGAAAACATAATTTGACTTAGGATCTACTATCTTATTTATTACCAAAATGTATATTACAAAAAGCTGACCATTACCCCTTGGCCACGAGCTCCACGCTCAAGGTGACGCCGAATGTAAAACAAAAGAAAGAAATGGCTAACAGCATGCCACGTGTCTCCGCAACGCGACTCACGCCAAGGATTTAACTGACAGGCGTGGTTCTGGACGCAAGTTGTGTTGCCGAATCGCATCACCTGAAGTCGTACAAGAGACGCTAAAAACAATGGCCGGTCTTTTACTAAGTGTGTAACGGAAAGGGTGTCCGTGGGGGTAAATAGAAGAAAACCACGGACCCAGGTCAACATAAAAAATATATTTAATAAAATAAACGGGTGTGGGTAGGTCTATGGTCACAAGTTTCTCCAAGCCCGCCTGGGGGTTTGCACGGTACTCTCCTGGCTCAGCCCGGCGTGACGATGACCGTAGCGGTGTGCCACGCTGCAGACGCCAGGTAGGGTGACGGACGGCAGATGATCGCGCCGACCCGTAGAATTTCGACGCGGCCACGCAGGTAAAGGGTACCCGCTGCGGAGCCCGCGGCGAATTGGATGCCGGTAAAAACGGTTGTCAGCCGAAATCCTGACTGTCAGCCGGAATCTTGAACCCTGGAAAATAACGTCCAGCGTGTCACGGAATGGCTAGCAGTCATCCCCGCTGATTGTGACACCAAGGCAAAAGCAAAGCGAGAAATACCCGTGCGCCAATGAAGGTGATGTGTGGTAGTCACAATCAGTACGGAGTTTACATGATGGTGGTGGTAAGCACGACATGATTTGCACATTATGAGTGTCATGAAAAATGTCAAACACACTCGGCTGAAGGCTACAAGATTATGCATATACATATTAAGCATTTGAATGTGCATAGCAAAAACGGTGATAGAAAGTGGCTCACATGTTGAGACCACGTAGCTAGTGATACACAAAATATGAGAACGTGAATTGCTGTTCAACACTTACCCAGTATGGGGTTTACGTAGACACAAAACGAAAAGAGTTAGGTTACTAACAAAAATTAAAGCTGCCTGCTTTAAGCCCGAATATTCTAGATCGCGAATACTTCTAGAAATTTAATTTCCGTTGAAAAAACGCGTCTAGTCACTGGGAGCAGAATATTTCCAAAAAAGGCTCGTCATCGCGAGTCCGTGACATTTATACTGGCGTGTTTACGCATAGACAAGTCTTCACTCATTCGATCCGATACACGTAACGCGCGCACAGCACTGGTAAAAACAGCTAATTTTAGTCGTATAGTAACTGCACGGCCCAATGAGTATGTATACTCTGTGGCGTTTGTTTTGACATTTAACTTAATTAAAGTGTTGAATAGGTTATGTTTACAAAGTAACGGTAGAAACTATTTTGTGTTTCTACAACGTTACAATACCCCCCCGCTTGGTTAGGGTTTTTACCTCAGTAAAAATCCTTTACTCCTACTATACCTCGCATCTGATTTACGACCCCTTTTATTCGTCCACATTCATCCATCATATCACCAAATCGTATCCTAACATATTTAACAGACCACCTTAACATGAGGTGAGTCCGCTTCCTAACAAGTACGTGAGAGTATCATGTCCGTAGTTGACGTAATACTCGCGCAAAACAGACGTGCTAGCAGCTGCAACCGCTTACGAGCAATATGCAAAAGTTAAAGAAGTCTACTGGGTTACTAAATTTGAAAATGGATTAAGGCTTATTTAAAGAGTATCCAACCGCTCCTGCAAAGGCTTATTTAATGAGTTGCAACCGCTCAGATATATTTAATTGAACTGGATTAAGGCTTATTTAAGGAGTATCCACCCGCTCCTGCAAAGGCTTATTTAATGAGTTGCAACCGCTCAGATATATTATGAAGTTATAATTTACTTAAATTTATTAAAAAAAAAAAAATGAACTACTTCTATGTAAGGACACCTATACTAACCTACCAATTATTCCAAGTCTTGAAAGTGCCAGGAACCTAAAATGTCATGACGGAGACATAAGTTTAATTGGATAAGCCATTCTGAAGATGTGACAAGATTTGTATGTTCTTTTTATCTAAAAAATATAAAAAAAAAAAAAAAAGTTAACCGTTAAGTGTTGAGCAGCAATCAACAAGGAATGAATAGTGACAAGTACTCCGACTGTTACAAATCTAAACTAAAAATAACGTTTCGGTTGTTATCCTAATGAAATGATTAGTGATCTAAGTAAGTAACAACAAAAAAAAAAACTGAAAATAATTTAATTATGAAAAGCAAAAAAATAAAAAACAGGTGCAACTAATGTGTACGCGTTCAGTAAGTAATGTACTTTTGAATACAAACAATAAGTTTTATGACAAGTTGTAAATACAATTAGTTCCATGACTGTACTCAAATTATGTGAGTAACAAATAAAATCATGAGACTGTTAATGATACTTAATGATTATTAAGAATAACTAATGTTGAGTTATCAATAACAAGATAATTCACAAGAACAAAAGTGATCAAAATCCCAAGTTAAAAAGTTAACAGTTAATAAAATTGTGTGACAAGTTAAAAGTTAATTGTCACTCCGTACAAAGTCAATGATACAAGTGAATAAGTAAAATCCTGTGATTGTACAAACAAAAGAAAACAACTATTAATCGTTATGAATCTAAATTGTTGTTAATGAAAAATTGTTTACTATTATATTACTATGGAATGGTCTCCTTGATATGTGTTATTACTATTATTTGGAGAAAGGAAAAAAAAAAAAATTGTCACCTAACAAGCAAACTTGTTGGTACCTACTTTGTACTCAACAACCCGCATTAAATTGTTGGTGAACATATGACAAAGCTGTTATTGTCTTTTAATTTTTAGCCAGTAATTAATACCCGGCACCCAAACTCTTCAGCCGGCACACAGCAACGCTGATTACCGGAAGAATTAAGTTTGGTGGTAGTACTTCCCCGGGGCGAGCCGTTACTATTGGCCCTACTACTACGAAGAATGATAAAATAATTCGTTATTTCTTTTTCCTTCTACCTCCACTTATTTTCTCAAGAAAAAAAAACACTTAAATAACGTAGAATACTGTACCGTTACGTACACCTTAGTTGCTGGCAACCAAACAAAACGTTTTACACAGCAAAGACAACCACACAAAAAAAAAACACCAACATAAAAAAAAATACCCTCAAGAGAACTTGAAGAAAAGTGACCATAAAACCACGTTTTTGGGCGCCAATGTAACGGAAAGGGTGTCCGTGGGGGTAAATAGAAGAAAACCACGGACCCAGGTCAACATAAAAAATATATTTAATAAAATAAACGGGTGTGGGTAGGTCTATGGTCACAAGTTTCTCCAAGCCCGCCTGGGTGTTTGCACGGTACTCTCCTGGCTCAGCCCGGCGTAACGATGACCGTAGCGGTGTGCCACGCTGCAGACGCCAGGTAGGGTGACGGACGGCAGATGATCGCGCCGACCCGTAGAATTTCGACGCGGCCACGCAGGTAAAGGGTACCCGCTGCGGAGCCCGCGGCGAATTGGATGCCGGTAAAAACGGTTGTCAGCCGAAATCCTGACTGCCAGCCGGAATCTTGAACCCTGGAAAATAACGTCCAGCGTGTCACGGAATGGCTAGCAGTCATCCCCGCTGATTGTGACACCAAGGCAAAAGCAAAGCGAGAAATACCCGTGCGCCAATGAAGGTGATGTGTGGTAGTCACAATCAGTACGGAGTTTACATGATGGTGGTGGTAAGCACGACATGATTTGCACATTATGAGTGTCATGAAAAATGTCAAACACACTCGGCTGAAGGCTACAAGATTATGCATATACATATTAAGCATTTGAATGTGCATAGCAAAAACGGTGATAGAAAGTGGCTCACATGTTGAGACCACGTAGCTAGTGATACACAAAATATGAGAACGTGAATTGCTGTTCAACACTTACCCAGTATGGGGTTTACGTAGACACAAAACGAAAAGAGTTAGGTTACTAACAAAAATTAAAGCTGCCTGCTTTAAGCCCGAATATTCTAGATCGCGAATACTTCTAGAAATTTAATTTCCGTTGAAAAAACGCGTCTATATAGTCACTGGGAGCAGAATATTTCCAAAAAAGGCTCGTCATCGCGAGTCCGTGACATTTATACTGGCGTGTTTACGCATAGACAAGTCTTCACTCATTCGATCCGATACACGTAACGCGCGCACAGCACTGGTAAAAACAGCTAATTTTAGTCGTATAGTAACTGCACGGCCCAATGAGTATGTATACTCTGTGGCGTTTGTTTTGACATTTAACTTAATTAAAGTGTTGAATAGGTTATGTTTACAAAGTAACGGTAGAAACTATTTTGTGTTTCTACAACGTTACAAGTGTAATAAAATATTATAATGATTAGGTTTGTTTTTTACTTTAATTAAAACTAGCGGACGTCCCGCGGTTTCACCCACGTAGTTCCCGTTCCCGTGGGAGTACGGGGATAAAATATAGCCTATGTTACTCAGGGTGACTGTAGCTTTCTAATGAAAAGATTAGATTTTTTTTTTTGAATTCGTTTCATTACTTCCGGAGATTACCCCCTACATACAAACTTACAAACTAATGTTACCTCTTTATAATATAAGTATAGAAGATTGCAATTCTCAAATTTGTATCAAAGGGTTTGGGTTAATTAGGTCCTAAAGGGCCCACACAACCCATTCAATATTTGAATAAAATGCTATCACTCTAACAATAGTACCCAGTTATATTATGATAAGCTCTTACGATGTAATTGCGTTACACGTACAATGACAATGTCATTAATTTTGGTAATTTCAATTTCAACATCATTCATTGCTTCATTAACGTTGTTGGGCAGACTATATTTTCAGGATAATCATGTTATCATTATATTTATTTCTCTAAATAGGTTATAAAAGCACCTATGCATGTCATAATAAATTATGTTTAAAACTAGATTAGGTTGGCGGTTCTGGAGAAGTGACTGATTTACTACTGTCATCTTGGCTTTCGGAGTCCGCGTTTATTTCAGTCTGTATCGGGTCATCCGGTCGATCCAAAATAATTTCTCCTTGTCCTTCGACAGGCGCAAGGTGTCGATTCGAGACGGTGGTTTCTCTTCCATCTCTGAGTCTCACATAAGAGTAATCTGGATTCGCTTGAAGCAGCTCCACTTCTTCCACCACTGGCTGATACTTATTGGAACGGTCAAAACGGCGCATGAGAACTTGCCCCGAATTGGTTAGCCATGTTGGAATACTGTGTCCATTCATCGATCTTCGCGGATGTGTGAACATGCGCTCATGTGGCGTGCAGTTAGTAGCTGTGCATAAGAGCGATCTAATCGAGTGGAGAGCCACATTAAGTACATGCTCCCAATTTCCTATAGGCATGTTGTGCGAACGCAGAGAGAGCTGTACTGTTCTCCATAGCGTGGAATTCAATTTCTCGACTTGGCCGTTGCCTTGAGGATTGTAGGCCGTAGTTCTGCTTGTCGCGATGCCACGTGAATGTAGAAACCCTCTCACTTCTGACGACAAGAACGATGTCCCCCGATCTGAGTGGATGTACGACGGGAATCCAAATATCATAAAAATGCTATTTAGATGTTTTATTACTGTCTTGGCACTAATATCCGAACAGGGAAATGCGAAAGGAAATCTTGAGTACTCGTCTATTACCGTGAGGATGAAGCGGTTATTCGTTTTCGATGGAATAGGACCCTTGAAGTCAATGCTAAGGCGTTCCATGGGTGAGGTAGCCTTTATCAGCTTAGGAAGTGGGTCAGGATTCTTGAAATACCTTGGCTTGATCTCGGCACATATACGGCAGTTTGCAGTCATCGCCCTTACTTCGTCGACAGTATAAGGTAGGTTCTTTATCTTTAACCAGTGGTACATGCGAGTAACGCCAGGGTGACACATAGTTTCATGTAGAAATAGGAGTCTGCTTTTTCGAGATTCGATGGAGGCACAAACCCTGGAAAGGGTATCAGCAACATGGTTCTCTTTTCCAGGTCTGTACACAATATCATATCTGTATGGTGCAAGTTCTAGTCGCCATCTCTGGATCTTCTCATTTTTAATTTTACTTGTATGTTTTGCATCAAACATGAAGGAAACCGATCGTTGGTCCGTGATGAGCTTGAACGGTCTACCTATAAGAAAATGGCGCCATTTCTTTAGAGCTTCTACGATGGCATAGGCTTCTTTCTCAACCGCTGAGTGATTTCGCTCACTCTGATTGAGGGTTCTTGAGTAAAAGGCGACTGGCCTCGAATCCTGCGATAATGTAGCGGCGATAGAATGCTCGGAAGCGTCAGTCTCGACAGTAAAAGGTACCTTATCGTCTATGGCGTGTACTGATGACTTTGCTATAACAGATTTCAGGTCCTCGAAACATTTCACTGCATCTGAGCTTAAGGGAAAGCTTTTGGTATGCGCCATAAGATGGATTCTCTGTGAAAAACTAGGAATCCACTTCGAATAGTGTGCGAACATACCGAGAGTCCTTCGAAGAGAGGCTACGTCATTGGGTGGAGGCATATTTAGAAGAGGTTTTAGTCGCTCACTATCCGGCTTGATAACATGATTTTCAATTGTATAGCCAAGAATGTTTACAGTCGACTGTGTGAACTTGCTCTTTTCTTTGTTTAGGGTAAGGTTGTACTTCTCCGCAGCTTTGAGAAATAGTCTAAGATTTTTGTCGTGCTCTTCCTGTGTCTTTCCGCATACAGTAATATCATCAATGTAGGCAAAAGTACCGTTTAGGTTTTCGGTTCTGATGAGCCAGTCGACAGTTCTTTGAAAACTAGACACACCGTTGGTTACACCAAACGGAATTCTGCGAAACTGGTACAGGTTACCACATGCCTCAAAAGCTGTGAAGGTTTTTTCGTCAGGCAGGATGGGCACTTGGTGGTATGCGCTCTGTAAGTCTATAGCGCTAAAAATCATGTATTTAGCTACCTTTGTTATCATCTCTTCAATGTTGGGTAACGGGTAAGCATCTAGTTCTGTGTATTTGTTGATGGTTTGCGAGTAATCTATTACCATCCGCTTCTTGTGATTCGCATTTTTTGTGATTAATACCTGCGCTCGCCAAGGCGATAGACTTTCTTCTATGATTCCTTCTTTTAAAAGTTTCTCCACTTCTGCTTTTATAAAAGCATTACTCTCTATGATGTGTTTCCTTGACTTCACAGCGATAGGTTTGCAGTCCGCCGCGACATTAGCAAATAAGGGTACAGCAGGGACAGATGCTGCAGCTACACTGCATACTTTTAACGTATCTTTAGGCCCACCAAATTTGAACTCTAGAGTCGAATGTGATTCTAAGACGTCATGGCCAATTATAACATCAGCACATAAGTTTTTCACAATCAAGAGATTGACGTTGTTATAGATGTTGTCTCCGATCCTAACATTCTGGAGAGTCGAGCCATTAACCTGTGACTTGTGAGATAAGGAAGCCATAGAAATAGTTTGGTCGCAACGTCTCTTCTTGAGTTGACAGAGATTGGCGAAGTTCTCATTGACGAAGCTCAGGGAGCTCCCGGTGTCAATCAAGGCTTCTGCTCGAACTCCCTTAATGAAAGCTGTCACCATTGCCTTGCGCAGTGAAGTCAGTGCCGCAGCAGATATTATAGAACTGCAGTGGCCGCAGTCGTCTGTTGCCGTTGTTGAAGCGGCTGTCGGAGTCCTGCTACGACAGACTTTTCCATAGTGGCCCTTTCTATTACACTTTTCGCATGTAGCATCTCGAGCAGGACAGTCCCTGCGAGGGTGTCTAGCTGATGCTCCACAAAAAAAGCATTTTCGTTTGGGTACAGCAGCGGTAGTAGCAGCAGAAGTGTTAGAATCTCCGTTCCCAACATTATCAACATTTGAAACCGAATAGACTTCTGCCATGGTGAAATGTTGGCTGTTCCGCTCTGCCATCTCCATCGATTGGGCTTTATTGTAAGATTTTTCTAATGTAAGAGTCAGATTCTCGAGAAGGCGCTCACGGATTTTGTTTGATGAAATGCCCGCTATGAAAGCACCTCGGATGCTGTCGTTCTTATTCGTTTCAGCGTCGACAGCGGTAAACTCGCAGTCCTTGGCTAGTTGTTTTAAGGCCTGGAGGTACACATCAATCGATTCGTCCACTTGCTGGCGTCTTGTTGTGAGCAAATGTCGAGCATGAATGACATTCTTTGCTTTCACGTAGAGTTTGTCCAGCGCGGCCAACATTGTGTTATAAGTTGTGCACTCACTTACAGTTGCGTACACCCTCGGAGTGATATGGTTTATGAGGAGTTGTAGCTTGGTTGAGTTCCACATAGCTTCCTTCTGAGCTGCGGCATCTGGTGAATCTGTAGCACTTGGACCATATTGTTGTGCCGTTAAGAAGTTTTCAAATGTCATCTTCCAGTGCCGCCATTCCTTTGAACTGAAGTTTGATGTCGAGTCGGCATCAAACCTTTCCGGTCTTAGGTACTTGTCCATATTTATGTTTATTAAATTGAAATAGATATAGCATGAACCTCGTATTTATAGGCTTTAATAAACATAAAACCAAAGCGTTATTTTACAGAAGTAATGGTTTTAGATAATACGCTGACGTGACACTGTTGATCTGACAGAAATGTCAAAGGCAAGACACCTCTATGTTTGCAGACCACAGATATTGCATTCGATGCAATGAGAATATCATCTCAACTTCCTAACCAGTTGCAGCTGAATACCAGTATTTTATTATGGAGCAACTGCCTATGTGACCTCCACAACCCACTTAGTACTGGATAATACGATACCACTTGGTAAGACTGGTTGACAGTCTTTTCGGGCCACTGACTACCAGTAACGACTGTTATAGATCTACCATTGACAGCCGGGAACAACTGCTTAACGTGCTTTCCGAGACACGGAGAAAACTCGGTATGTAATGGGTGGACACTCATTCACAGACCAACCTAGGCAATAAAGATCGACCCGAGCTTCTATTATTTTTAACTAACTAGCTCCTCTCTGTTTCCTATTCCACTACTTTCAAAGTACACCTCCAGACATAATCTTGGCCAGATCACATGCGGACTATTAAAATTTGTGTCTGAGATGGTCTTTTGAGAAAAAATCCACACAGATTTGAGTGGACCTTGTAACAAATCTACTTGATCCTATTAAAATAAAGGAATAAGCAGACTTGTTCAATTAAATTTTAATGAGGGAAAAGATATAAAATACAGCTAGTTATATAAAACACCTACCTAGCACGCACTCTCAATAGTTTTATAGTTCAAGCACTTAGTTGGATAAGAATGAGTTCACCACTGTAGGAACGTGAACAGGCGTCAGGGTAGCAGGTCAATACAAGAGAGACGTCGAGGATCACCTTCAGGAAACCTCAGCTGGAAGGGCGTCGTGCAGACCTTAGAGTCCAACAGGTCAGCTCTGTAGTAGGGCAGCGTAGATTTCAGGGCCAGAATAGCTCAGCGTCAGGATATCTTTGCGAGACAAGTGGAAAGTCAGGCACGTAGCTAGCTTCCGAAGATCGGGAGTAATGGTCCCAGGTGGATCTTTAGCTGGATCCCCTGGGTAGTTTTTGTATCTGACAGCGAAAACCAAGCGGTTATCTGATGCTCATCTAATCAGATCCAAGAGTAGACTTCTTCAGCCGTCCGTCAGCTCGTTTCTCCAAAGTAGTCTTCCTTTTTCAAACACTAGTTTTCTTAGTGTGGCCATCATCTCATCTGACAAGTGTCGTTGGCCAAGACATATCCATGAGTGCGTAAAGAATTTTATAGATATAATTTAAAATTAAGTTATTTAGTAAACAATCGTAATAATTTATAAAATACATTGGCTAAGCATATTGATAAAAATAATTTAAATTAAACAAACCAAAGAGAGAAATCATAGAGCCAGACCATAGACTGAGCAGAACGAGAATTAAAAAAGTAATTGACAGTTTGACAATTTGACGCTTGACGTAAGTGTCACAACATGAAAATTATTATTTTATTTCAGCTATTTCCAAGTTAAAGTATTTAAATCGATTTGCTGAGTGTAGATACATAAACAAATAAAAAGCATGATAAATTACTATTTATCATGCTTTTGAATGGTGAATATGAAGTGTAAGTATAGCATAATACTATAAACCTGCCCAATCAGTGCACATATTTCGCAGTAAGGATGGACCATAGAGATAGAAAGAAATATGGAGGGGCCCCGATATTCTATACCTACATTTGCATAGACAAATGTGAGTGAAATACGAAACAGAATGTGAAATATCGTTTTGCTTCATTCTATTTAATGTGGTAATCGTATTTGATAAAAGAGACAACAATATTTCAGCTGTTGCTCATAACGACAACATTTTGTTGTGACGTAGTAACAGTTGTAGGTAAGTGCCGTATCTGCCATATTATGCGACGAGTTTTGTGGTAGTTCTGCTGTCAAATGAGTGTTTACTTTTGCAATTATTAAGATTTGAGAGAAAATTACGAAGAGTTTATCTATAAAATTTGCACGTATATGGTGGAAAACAGCTATTCAACATGCCTGCGTGTTGTGTTATGATGTGTTGTGCAAGAAAGAAGGAAAATCAACCTCAATTGTCTTTGCACAGGTTAGTAGCCGGTTTTCATGAATTATTACACATAATAATACACTTTTGACGAAAAAAATGCTAAGGGATCGTGAATTTATGGCTGTAGTGTTCATATTTGGGCTTATTTTCGTCCAACAGACCTTTTTTTAATTTCATAATTTCATTCGTTTGTTTACAATAATATGTCATGGTGGAATAGTGTGGTACCGTTGCGGTAATATTTTCCGATACTAGTTCCTTCGCTGTGCTGGTACGATATCGGTATAGTACATACGTGTGCTAATCGGCTCGAAAAAAGATTATTATTGTTCGCACGCAAATTAGGTACGCGTTATGATTGACGAATTTGACGTGGAGTTACGGACACCAGCCCGTTTACACAATACAAAACAAATATTGCATAACGAAATTCCTATTTTTTTCAGGCATCCATCAAAAAACAACATCAAGAGTCATCTGTTTTCTGTGAGACGAGCAACGTTAAAAAATCTGATGTTTCTTGTACATCTACTGTAATGCCTCCATTGCAGTTACCCCATCTAATTGTGGAAACAATGCACAAAGAGGTATGTATCCATCTACTTGAAGTGGACCGTTTTACGATTCGCTGGTCTTCTTGCAAAGTGTGCGTGTTTGCCTAGGTTGGACTGCGGATGGGTGACCACCCATTACATACCGAGTTTCATCCGTGCCTCGGAAAGCAGTTTTTGAACAAACTAATATTGTTTAGAAATGAATAGGTAGTTTGTTTTATTTTGATATACCTACATAATATTGTTGTTTTCATACCAAATGTTTATTGAATAAATAAAACACATGTTGATTTTTACCGAAGTTTTATTTAATGAATAACTAAAAACGAGGTGCGATACTCAATTAATGTTTGTGTTTTCATATTTAAAAAATAATCTGCATAGTATCAGAATTAAAGCTGGTATGTTGATTTTTGACATACCTACGTGTATTGGTATGTTTGTAAAATATAACAAGAAATGCAATTTACAAAGACCAATAACTATTTTCGTACCCACCAAATTAGTATCCTTCGAATTGGCCAGGAAATGAAATTACTGTATCTGGCAAACCTAGTCCGAATACCTACTAGAAGCTACAGACCAGATATAAAATAAGCGAAAGCGCAAAAGTGATGCGACTAAAATTGTTTATAAATTCTGTGCAGAAAAAACACTACATTAAATAATGGTCAGATATCAGAAGAGCATTAAACTTACTCATTTTTTTGTTACAACAGACTGTAAGAATCTATGCTATAATAATAAAGAGGAAAGATTTGATTTTTTGTTTGTGTGTTTGTTACGATTTAACTCAAGAACTACTGTTAAAAATTATTTTACCATTAGAAAGCTACATCTTTACCGAGTAACATAGGATATAAATTATATTAATGTCATGCAAATTAGCCTAGCTATCACAATTTTCGCGGGCGAAGTGCTTAGTAAATTATAAATATGATTCAAACGTGATATCTAGTAAGACTCGTAAAACTATTATGTAGTATTAGTATCGATACTTGTTATAGTAACACTATATTCCCTAATTGGTACATCCCTATCATTGGCAGCCATTTTATGAGAAATTTTGTGGCACCTTTTTTTTGTAGGTATTTCCAGTCCATCTACTTCTCAAGTCAATGGGATGGACACACATCTGACGGAAGATGCGTTGTGAGTCGGTCGTGTAACGCCAGATAGTCAAATAGGTAGTAAAACATCCAACCTTCCTTACACATAATAACTATTCCGCCAGTCTGTGTAATTACCTGCCGGTTTTTCTGTTCTGTAATCATTATAATCTGGATCTATTCTGAGTTCGAGTGAATCGGTTTCTTCTAGGCAAGTGGGCTCCACCCTTGGACACATCATCGCTTCACGTCAAGCGTGTTGTGGCCAAACGCAAGCCTATTAAGTATAAGAAAAAATTTAACTAATGCTGCGTTAGTACGTCGATCGCTCTCATGACGATACGCCCGATATATCTTTCATTAGATGGGCGTCCACCCTATTGTGTAGCTGGCAAGTTTCAAAATCGTTCGGATTGTGATTGATAGTGTGTTTCGTACTTGAGGTGATGGGTACATACACAATCTGTGTGATCTATTTTAAACTAAACAATTTTATAATTATGATCATATAAATTACATTTTGTTATTGAATCTGAAGTACTTATTTCCTCTCAATTTTGTCGCCGGTAAATGAGCGTGACAAAAGACTAGATTTAGTTTATACGAGTAATTATGTATGAACATTGATAGACATAAGTATATCCAATATAATACTTTTGAATACCTATCCATAAATACCCCACACATATGGGTTTGATGAAAAAAATATTGAATTTCAGTTCTAATGTACATACATCAACATTTACATTCCATCCTCCATTAACCTGTCATTTTAAATAAAAATAAGAAAGAAATACATTAAACAATTGAAAAAAATACACTCATGTAGGATGTCACAGAACTATAATTTCTGTCAAAACAATTGGTCAAGTAGGAAAGGCTCCAAATTCAAATTATAATTTAACACTAGACTTTGTATGGAGAATGGAATGTAAATGCTGATGTATGTACTAGGTTAGACTCTAACATATACCATCTATAGAGTGGCTACAAAAAGGTTGCCCAAAGCCTCGTCGGTAGCTTCATAGTAGCGTAGCTCGTAGCAAGCGTAGCTCGTAGCAAGCGTAGCTCGTAGCAAGCGTAGCTCGTAGCAAGCGTAGCTCGTAGCAAGCGTAGCTCGTAGTAAGCGTAGCTCGTAGCAAGCGTAGCTGGTAGCAAGCGTAGCTCGTAGCAAGCTTAGCTCGTAGCAAGCGTAGCTCGTAGCAAGCGTAGCTCGTAGCAAGCGTAGCTCGTAGCAAGCGTAGCTCGTAGCAAGCGTAGCTCTTATAGCCTGATTACACCTACCGAGTAGAATGGCGAGACAGTAAAATCCTTCTGGGCCTAGACAGTGATGCGACCGAGTAGCTGTTCACACGTATTTTTGAAATTGTGGCGAGACATTCAGTCAGGACTTATACACCAACATTACTGGTGAAAATGTGGGTGTACTATTTGAAGTACAACGCAACCTAACCCTTCGAGGATCACAGGCATGACGTCATGTATGTATTCGGCGCTAGGTTGATTCTGTGACTAAATACCGGTTATGTAGTCACAGAAATGCATCCTTTGCATCAATCAACTCAACCTATTGCAGTCCACCGCTGAACACAGGCCTCCAAAGCTGTGTCACAACACCATGTTCTCTATCCACCATATACTGTCCCAGCTACCTTTTCGAAATCTTTTATTTATTTAACTCGTGCAAGTCCCACTTAATGCTTGCCGATAAACGGTTCCCACTCCAGGATAGCTCTGCCATACGATGTTTACCTTCACCATTTTGAGAGCTATGTTTCAACTGAAAAATCGAAACCGTTACCGTTAAAGCTCTACTTTAACTATACTCGCCATCTCATCATCATCTATCTAGTATTTTCCCAACCTTGTTGGGGTTGACTTCCAATCTTACCGGATTACCAATATTATGCATAGAGTGACTGCCTATCTGAACTCCATAACACAGTTACTACTGGGTATTACGATACCCCTTGGTAAAACTGGTTGTCAGACTTTCGAGCCACTACTGACTACCTGTAAAAGGTAGGACTCTCAAAGGTATACAAATGACAGCCGGGACCAACTGCTTAACGAACTTTGCGAGGCACGGAGCAATTCGGTGTGTAATGGGTAGTTACCCATCCGTGGACCAACCTAGGTAAGCACGACTTAACCTAAAGATGAGCGGCTGTTACTATTTGGCTACGAGCTTTCGGCTGGCTACACCTCTTGAACTATACTCGCCATCTATTTACATGAATATAATATCATGTAAATAGATGGCGAGTTTAAAAGGGAAAATAAAACAAACTTAGTCGTTATTCCTTTAATTTTTATATAGGCAGAGATTTTAGGCGCCCATCAACATAATATTTGGATACAATACGATTTATTAAAAAAAAGGTTTTTGTGTGATTCACCCCTGAAAAAAATGTGTTGGTTTTTCAGGCAAATACGCAGTGTATAATCTTCAGTAAGATCGTATGATCTGCAGTTTTGTAAATAAGATATTGAAGATCGAATCCCTATTACAAAATGAACTGGACGTACCTATCATCATTACTGCTGACATAGGCCTCCCGTGCGACTCGCATCCAGCGGAGGCACCTACCTTTAGTTGTAATATATTTACCCGAGTGGCGCAGTGGTAGTGAGGCTGCCTTACATTCTTAGGGTCCCGGGTTCGAATCCCGGTTGGAGCAAATGTTTGTGTGATGACTATGGACATTTGTTTCCAAGTCATGGATGTTTATTTGTATAATAAGTATGTATTTACAAACAAAAAGTGTGTGTGTAGAATATCAACTATCTGGTATCCACGACACAAGCCTCGTTGCTTAGTGTGGCACTAGATGGCGCTGTGTGTTAATGTCCAGCGATATTTATTTATTTATTTATAATTATTACTTACAGGGTGTAAACGGACTCTTCACAAGGCCGTCAACCAAGCATTCTGTACATCAAACTTAGTAACTCTACGCAAAAAATATTGCTGGAAAGGATTTTTTTTTGGGTGAAAAATAACGTTTTACGGTAGGATGGATGTAACGACTCCAAACATTGTGCTGATGGATGGATTGAAGAGTACGGGGGTCGTGGAGGTGTTTTAAGTAAACATTTTACAAAAAAAACTTGTGAGAAAGTCGTAACTTTGACCCCCAATATCTCCGTAACTAGAAGGTTCCCAGGTATGGTCGAGAAAAAAAAATATCACAATGACGGGGAAAACAAGTGCCTTTCGGCTTCGTTAATGGTTTATTGTTACCGGTTAATATCCCAAATAAATAATAATAATACATCAATGCAGGTATTGTTACCATGCAAACGATAGTTTTAGTTATTAATTAATTTTTCCTTATTTGAACCGATTTTACCTCCGTATCAATGTGGCCGCCTCCTATGCGTTCAGTCACTCCATTTACATTATATGACACATTGCAGTAGATACGGCCTTTATTATACGGAAAATCTTTCGGCACATATGCGATCGACATATTCGACAAATGATATTCACCCTGAAAAAATAACAAAACACATATTAGTCTCATTTCTTACTTATACCCATATTACTCTCATATCTTTAGAGGTTTAGTTAGGATCGATCGATTGACTGCATTTTTCCATCAACATGTTTTTTAGTAGCTGCTTCGGAGTCTGGGAATATACCCAGTTGATGGAAATAGGCTCGCCTCCTTTTCCATGGAAGATAACTGGTCAAATGTGTGTGTACTATTAAGCATACCTCTGCCTAACCTTTCAAGGATTACAGGCGTTTTATTATGTATGTAGTAAGGATCAAACTTACCGAGTTCTACAACTAATCATAAGTTTTAAGTTAGTCGTTACTTTGCGGAATTCCATGACATTAAATATTATGCAAAATATTTAGTTTTAATTCCGCGAAAAAAGATCCTAGCCTTTGTGAATCATGTGAATGATTGTGGGTAGAGTAGAGCGTCACGTCGTAACGGTAATTACCGGATGACTTTTTTATTACTTTCCAAAAAAAATGGGTATATTAGGTGAACGGAGTAGAAGCTTATGGCATACCTGCCTAGTTTTTTTTTTCTTTTTTCCACAGCTTAGAAAAAAATTGATCCATCATCAAAAAACGCTACCACGGTCAAGTAAACTTTTCATAATAGAATAAAGAAAGAGAAATTTAGAAAAAAATATTGTATTTTTTTATTATTTTTTTTCAATTTTTTTTCGCATAAAGAAATATAAAAGTTTGGCATTTGCTTCTACTCCGTTCACCTATTATACTCATTTTTTTGGAAAGTGATAAAATAGTATAAGGAGACGCGTGCCGTACAACTGACTCCAAAAATATATGGACGCAAACCGCCGTCATTCCCTCTGAGGACTATCCCGACGTCCCGGTCCTTGCCCTCCCCGACCCTTGCTCGATCCAACCCGCGATACTGAGCCTGTAGCTTTAAATCAGCCCCTAATTAATGATATCAATCAGATTCAGCCTGTCCCTTTGTTGTCCTGCCCCAACGTGTAACGTTACATTTTCCTGGATAGGATCCAGAAAACTGTAAGGTCATACTGAGCACTCACCTACCTAACTTTCAGTCTGGAGGGGAGCACTGCTAAAAGAAATAGTCTAGGGGACGAGTTATAAGAATTTATTATTAAAGATCCTAACTTATGGCTGGAGCTACTTAACCACTAATGCCAGTGAAGCCGGCGGATAGAACTGAAGATGAGCGCAGGATGGAATGAATAGCTAAAGAACATCCGTCTTCAGACCGTGGAGGAGGGCCGAGGAACATCAATCCTTAAGCCGCAGAGGAGGGCCGAGGAACATTAATCCTCAAGCCGCAGGAGGGCCGAGGAACATCAATCCTCAAGCCGCAGATGAGGGCCGAGGAACATCAATCCTCAAGCCGCAGGAGGGCCGAGGAACATCAATCCTCAAGCCGCAGAGGAGGGCCGAGGAACATCAATCCTCAAGCCGCAGAAGAGGACCGAGGAACATCAATCCTCAAGCCGCAGAGGAGGGCCGAGGTACAACAATTTCATATCAGGCTCGTGCAGCTCAAGCATCAGGTAACAAGGTGTTCAAGGTGAGAGTGCGGCACGGAGAGAGGCCGACTTAAAAACCTTAAGGAGAGGGTAACTGCCCCCTAAGTATACTTTTATAAAGCTTTTCAGACGTTTAGCTGCTCTGAGCTCCCAACGTAGACTGCCAATTCCACCACCAGGCTCCTGTCAACTCCAGATGATTGACATTTTATAATTTGGAAGAATTTAGAACACAATAAAAAGAAAAGATAATGAGGTCGATGTGATTTACCTATACGACCTACAACTAGCTCCAGCAATAAATTAAAAATAAAACTAAGCATGTCACTAACTGACATTTCAAAAGTAAACAAAGATTCAAGTGATAAAAAAAAAAACAGAAAAACTTAAATAACATGAATTACAAGGTAAAAGGCCAAAGCCGTTGCTAAGCCTCCAAGAAATGACCATGAAGCTACCTAGGGAGGACGAATGCTTAAATTTTCAGGTTAATAATATCCAAAAATGTAAGTAAAAAAACCATGTAAAAACATACACATTACAAACGAACGCCCTAAACCGAGGCTCGTACCCCACCGGGGGCCGGAGGCCGGGGGCTGGAGGCCTTACATTCAAGGCACCTACAGGATAGTCCGGTTAAGTAGACGACAGCCACCTGGGTTGACCTGCGACATGCCATTTACAAAAAGCAACTTGCTTATAATATTAAACGTACCGGGAGATACGGACAGAGACGGCCCGCGAATGCGTTTCGCATTGCTAGGCCGATCATTGGGTCATGCTCCAACATGTCGCAAAATTTAAAATGCAACTCAAGAAAGCTGGGCTGGTATCTGTTTGATACAAACTTGTAGAAATAGATATCCACCTGCAACAAAAACAACATTATGCATACACTATTACACTATTTATTATAACATTATTATTTGTTACAACATTATTACTATGTCAGATTGTAGAGGACTAGAGGTGCTCCACAGTCTCAGCAGCCGTTTCTCTAAATATACGGTAAACTTAAGAAAAATGTTAACTACATTCAGTCAAAAAAGTATCGGGAATGGATGATTTGTTTATGGTTCCAAATTCTATTTTTTGTAGTTGTTAGATTTGCACAACTGTTTTCCATTTTGGGCGCGGAGATTGAGTTACATCTGTTATTTAGATTAAATACAGTGCTGTTTTTAGTTAAATCATATCTAGTGTGTATTGCGAATTTCATATACACAAAAACATCGAACAAAGAGTTTGTTTTAAATTTTGCAGGAATTTCGTGTTTGAAGTTACTGAAAATGTTACAGAAGGCTTAAGGTAAATTGATTTTATCAAAAACACTTGCATGAGTGGTACAAAACGTTCAAAAGCGGTCGAGATATGATGGAAGATTTGCCTAGCACTGTGACTGAAAATCTTCATTCAAGTTTGAGAGTGATAGCCGTTGAACTTTCTGTGTCTTACGAGTCAATCCGTACCATTTTAAATAATCACTAGGAAACGAAACATATTGCCGCTCGGCTAGTTCCAAAAGACTTGAATTTTTTCCCAAAACTCAATCGCTTATAAGTCGCTGAGAACATGCTGGAACGAGTCAATTCCGACCCAACAGTCATGAAACTCGTGACGAGACGAGTTTGACATGCAAAATAGTCTACAAGCTTCGGAGTGACGCCTTCCAACTTGAACTGGAACCGAAAAAACCACGCCAAAGTCAATCAAAAGTCAAAGTCATGTTGACTGTTTTCTTTGACTATCGCGATGTTGTGATCTTGCACCTTCGCACAAGACCATCATTGTGAATGAATTTTTGCCCAAAAACTCAAAAATACCTTCGAGCCTTTTCGACCTTTTTTACCAGATATGGCTCCAGCCGACATCTTTCTTTTCCTAAACTCAAAGTACCACTTTTTGGCACCCGTTTTTATTCGGTAGAAGACATAATGGAGAATTTGTGGCAAGAACTGAACTCAATTCCGGAAAAACGTTTATAAAATGCTGATGAATAACTAACATTTTGTGTATTGTTGATCTTTTCCCGGTACTTTCTTGACAGAGTAGTATTTTTTCTCATAATTTTAAATTAAAGTTCTTGATTGATAACACTCGCAGCGCAATCGATTTTCACAACATTATGTTCTATATATATTTATGATCTATTTGATTCCATACAAAATCAATTTATGCAACATGGAATGCATAGGAAAAAATGCTATACAATTGTTTTTGATAATGATGAACATGAAAGAGAAAAAGACGAGAAAACGTTTTGACGGAAGAATGCATTTATTGCGGTCGTAAATAATTATATTCTAAAACTTACCAGTAGGTTATTGCTTATAGTGGCAAGTGTATGTAAGTGTATATCCACATAGTGCCTAGGATCACGTCGGCTAACACGCTTGCTTATCACAGTAAAGTTTTTGCAGTATCTCTTGTCAAACCATTCTACCACTGGCCGCTCAGTATTGAAGAAGGTTATCTACGACAGGAATTAAAAGTAAAGTTACTCATTAAAATAATGTATTTCCAGCCATGTCGACCATACACTTGTAGCTATTAGTCAGCTACGATCTAGCACCTTAAAGCTAGCAGTAATTAACAGTTTGAGATCAGCTTACATTAAACGTTTACTATTAGTATCTTGAGAAATATAAGAACTATTCTTCATTATCACTTCCATTTATGATACTATATAAGAACAAAATTTAAATATTCTTTTTTTTATTTTAGAACTAAAAGGGTAAAGGTAATGATATTCTATTAAACATATATGTTGTGAGCGCGCAATCGTGAAGACTCGAAAACGAGCCAATTGGCCTGTTTTTCCTTTATTCTGCGTCACTGCGTGTATGTGAGCTGGCTTACCCCCGCGGCACACTTTTTCCGTTGGTTTTCTAGGTGTATAACATATCTGTTTATTGGAATATCATTGGGTTAAGGTCAACAATCTTTGGTGAGTTCAAAAATCGAACCAAATAAGAATAGAACCACGTTGGAGTTAGCTTAGTTGTCTGTGGCCAAAATAAAATACTACGTAGAAGAAATAAATGAAAAAGAACCACGAGTGTGAAATGTACACCACATTCTGAACCTAAGAGTAGTGCAATAAGAGCCAGTTTTAATCATAATCATAATCATTTATTGTTTTGCGAATATGGGTACAAAATAAAGGGTCTTAAATAAACAATAGTGTTCATTAGCTATATCGAGAGCCGTTTTCGAGGAAGTGTATTGAAAAAATATTATAAATATGTACTTACAGTCTTAGAATAACACTGACTAATTTTGTAATGAAAATAAAAAAGCAAACCAAAAAAAATAATTTTGATATTCATTATTTAGGTAGGTGCTTGCACGGCTCTGCATTTACGAATGACCGTTTATAGTCAGTCTGATTATATTATATGATCAACGATCAACCATTGCAACTATAATGTACTTTTTAAGTTAATTTTTATAATTGAGATAAATTACTTGTTCAATTATTAAAAACTAGCTTCTGCCCGCGACTTCGTACGCGGATCCTGTTGCTTATGCCAGCGACAACGGGGTCGTCCAAATCGAAGACCTGAAACGTCTGATGTCGAATTTTAAAAGCCCGGGGACGGGAATACAACGGGATGGGCGAGACGATTCGAGACGTTCCAAATCTTTCATTTTTGTAAGTCAACAGGAAATGCCTATGGGACCAAACAACACTTGCTAAGACGTCATTCCTATGTGTTATGGTGTAGCTGGGCTCTTGGAGTTCCACAACAGGTGTTCCAGATCTTCGATTTTTATAAGTCAACAGCGAGTGCTCATCAGATTGAACAACTTTTGCTAAAACTTCATTCCTATAGGTATATATGTTATAGTGTAGCTGGGCTCTTAAAGTTCCACATCAGGTGTTCCAGATCATCAACAGAAAATGCTCATCACGTGGAACAATTTTTGCTATGGTACCATTTTTGTATCTCTTATAAATCAGCTGGTCTGTTGCGGTTCTGCATCAGGTGTTTGTTTCCAAGATAAAAGTCAACAGGAAATGCCCATCAGACCGAACAACTTTTGCTAAGACGTCATTCCTATGTGTTATGGCATAGCTGGGCTCTTGGAGTTCCACAACAGGTGTTCCAGATTTTCGATTTTTAAAAGTCAACAGAGAGTGCTCATCAGATTGAACAACTTTTGCTAAAACGTCATTCCTATATATATGTTATAGTGTAGCTGGGCCTTGGAGTTCCACATCAGGTGTTCCAGATCTTCAAATTTATTCTCTCAGCAGAAAATGCCCATCACGTGGAACAATTTTTGCTATGGTACCATTTTTGTATATCTTATAGTTTAGCTGGTCTGTTGCGGTTCTGCATCAGGTGTTTATGTTTTTTCCAAGATAAAACTCAACAAGAAATGCTCATCAGACCGAACAACTGTTGCTAAGACGTCGTTCCTATATGTGTTATGGCATAGCTGGGCTCTTGCAGTTCTACAACAGGTGTTCCAGATCTTCAATTTTTATAAGTCAACAGAGAGTGCTCATCAGATTAAACAACTTTTGCTAAAACGTCATTCCTATATAATATATGTTAGTGTAGCTGGGCTCTTGGAGTTCCACATCAGGTGTTCCAGATCTTCATATTTATTCTCTCAGCAAAAAATTCTCACCACGTGGAACAATTTTTTCTAAGGTACCATTTTTGGATCTCTTATAGTTTAGCTGGTCTGTTGCGGTTCTGCATCAGGTGTTCAAGTTTCCAAGATAAATTATAGCCTATATGTTGCCCAGACTTGATACCTATACAACAAAAAAAAAACATTCAAATCCGTCCAGTAGTTCCGAAGATAAGCGTGTACAAACAAACAGACACACAGACAAACAGACAGATTTTTTATTTTGGATTCGTGCTCTATTACTGTTTCTAAACCCCCCTCAATTATTTCTTTTTTAATATATTCAATGTACAGACACAGTTTTTTTACTGTTTTATTATATGAACAGTAAGCGTCAATAAGTTCAGAGGTACGCTAAGGATTGTATTGCTGTGAACGCACGGTCGAGCGTCCGTGCGTCTGTATGTGTAAGTGGTCTCAATACAGTACGCACACCACAGCCACAGAGTTCGCCCAATCGCATGTCGCACGTCACACTCCACGAAACATAAGAATACGCAGCAAACCTTATTTGTGTAGCGACCTGTTCTTACCATTGGATAGCTAAAATTCTCATCTATTTACCATGTGTTGATAGCTGTTGGGGTAATCAGTAGGATTCACGATCAAAGAGATCCGAGTTCTAATACTGTTAACAACGTTTGGGGTTTTTGTTTCTTGGCAACATTAGTTATTGGTTCATTATTTATTATTTATAAGAATAAGTTAAATATTAGTAAAAAAAAACATAGTATTATTATTCAACTATTTATTTATTATTTTAGTTGTCCGGTGTTGGAAGGTGGAAATAAAAAAGCCGTGGTGAATGATAACAAAAATGTTTATTCGTTTTATTTATTTATAAAATTAACAAACTTTCATGATAATTGTAACGTCACATTCCTACCTAGATGTAAAAAAGTTCTCTTGTAACCGATCATAAGATTTTTTATTGTATCGGTATACCCACTTACTTTCAATTCTTAATAACATACTTAAGTAACAAGGAAAGGATATTCTAATCACACAAATATAACATATAGTTGATACCCACTTATTATAAGTATCGGTAATCAGCAGAGTTTATTGAAAACTAATATAAATAATTTAGACTTTATAAATATATTTTTTGTGACGTCACAATAAATGTAACTCGTATTGAGGTTATAGTTTAAGTGTTCATTTTCCCGAAGAAAAGAAGATTGAAACTTAACCTCAATTTAAGATCATTAATATAATTACGGATAAGTTTATATTCACTAAATATTTTGTTACACATTTAATTAAAACTAAAGCATCTAGGGATTAATTTTGTAGCATGACAGCTTCTAATACTTCTACATAATTAAGTAGAACTGTTGGCGCGTGGAGGAATAAAAGCCAGTTCTCCTGGCCCTGTTGCACATATCCATCCCCACATGATCCCCATATATTAACCATAATTCGACATGAGTCTGTATTAGGGATTATGTTTTTGTCAGACCAGCAGAGTGTTATTCTTGCGCCATAAATGAAGCCTACCCTTTTGACTTGATTTAAAAAGTCAGTTTTTTGAGTCTTCTCATGGTAGTATTCCAGTAAAAATCTAAATAACCCCGTGCGAAACGTAATCGTTCTTCTATAACTCTTTCTGTCAAGAAGGGCTTCTTAGCTGGTCTTCGTGATACAAGCCTTCAGCGTGGAGGGCACTGCGAACAGTTTGCGATGAGGTGTCAAATAATTCCACAAAGTGTCTCGTAGGTGTGAAACCATTTGTTTCTTATTCGCCAACCATATATTATGTCGTCGCTGCGCATCGCTAATAAGCGACGGCTTTCCACTTCATTGTCGACTAGCAAGGCCTTTTGATCTGACTCACAGTATTCCTCTAAAACAAAAAACAAAAAAATGATGTTAGGCAGCTATAATAAAATACTGAAGTTATCATTCACTCTAAATTTATAAATCCAATAATTAACACTAATTATTTATCTTTTATGCCTCATGATGGATTTAAAATCAATTTATTAATCCATATGTCACCAAATAAATAAACAATAACAAAGTAGGTTTTAATTTTTAATAAAAACTTTGTTACAATAATTCATAAATATAATACTCACATTAGTCCGGTTTCTTCAGATATTTGCCACTTTTATGCAGCACGATAATATTAGTCGCCCTCGCCTCAATATCAATATTTGCCTGCATTTTGAGAAATACCAACAACAATACCGCTATCTATTAAACCACACGTCGCTAACCAAATTTAACACAACCAAACGACAACGTTCATTTCGATCAAGTAAAATATTCATAAAACTCAAGTTTACCTCACAGAAATATAAATTCTTGACTTATTTTTCTATGACCTACCTTCTTCTAACTTTACGAAATGTGTGAACAAAGCGAGAATATTTTTCTGTCCCATTACTTCAAATCGAGTAAAAACTTACAAAAAGTCTAAAAGTAACAACGTGAGATTTGAACTCGCGGCTTACTGATTCACTCTTAGATGTGGACGCGTCTAACCACTAGGCCATCTTGACTTATATTTCAATGTTGAAATTTTGGACTACCCTCTCCGCAGCTAAGCGCGCGGATTTGCAAATACCGTAACCGCTCACATGCAAAAATTTTTGCAAGTTTTCAAAACATTTTCTGCCCGATCCGATAAAAACACCTGTAGCTCAAAAACTACAAGTCCTAGAGCAATTTCAAAAATACTGTTGTCAAGCTGATTAGATAAGGAATCTACTTATCTAGAAATCAAAATGAAATACTTTAATTATATACTCCAAGTCATAATGTATAGCCAAAAATAGTTACAAAAACTGATATTTCGCTAGAAATATCAGTTTTCTCTTAGTTTTTTATCCATTTTAACATTAAAGAAATAAACTAGACTATATTTCCTTTCCAACAAGACCACAATCTCATTTATAGCTCAATAGCATCATATCTAAATATACTTATGAAACTAGATACTCACTGTTTGTTTACATCTGGAAACTAATTTTTGCCAGCCGGTGTTGGATGAAAAAACACACAAACCCACATGTTTTTTGGTGTAGATAGTTGAACAATCTAATCACCTCACTAATTAAGCACTGTTTTTCCCATTTCACACACGTTTTAGTCACTAAATCACGTATTTCTTCACACAACACAATCACTATAGGTACATATAATAACTACTTTTTCACGGGCGAAATATTGCAACTTCGAGATTCCAAAACGAATTTACGTTGACAAAATAATGAAGCACGGTTCACAAGGATAATTTTGATATATAATAGTATCAGCTACCATTAAAAATACTAGAGTTATCACGACATTTGCTGCGCAGGTAAATTCGAGTGTTCACCGTCTGTCAAATGAAAGTTGTTTTTTTTTTTCGGCAAGTTGTCTATGGAGTAGTGTTGCGATGTTCGATTTTATTATTGAGGAATTTAGTAACGAATTGAACACAGAGGTATAAGCTCTAGAGGAGACAGTTTTAGACGGTTTTTAATGCAGTTTTTTTTTAGGCGGGTGCGCGCCATACAAATGTACTAGATAGCTATCAAGTGTAATGCAGCCATAACGCAAATGACCTAGATAGCTGCGGAGAGGCTACATTTACTTGAAGATGACAATGTCTATTTTCTTGAAAGTAGAAGGTCGTAAGTCAAACTAAACGTCAATCTATTGCTTTGTGAGATTGCCTATCGACTTTTGGTCGACACTGTACTAGCTTCTGCCCGCGACTTCGTACGCGGATCCTGTTGCTTATGCCAGCAACAACGGGGTCGTCAAAATCGAAGATCTGAAACGTCTGATGTCGAATTTTAAGAGCCCCGGGACGGGAATACAACGGGATGCGCGAGACGATTCAAGACGTTCCAGATCTTTCATTTTTGTAAATCAACAGGAAATGCCCATCAGACTAAATATTTTTATAAGTCAACAGGAAAATGTCCATCAGACCAAACAACACTTGCTAAGACGTCATTCCTATGTGTTATGGTGTAGCTGGGCTTTTGGAGTTCCACAACAGGTGTTCCAGATCTTCGATTTTTATAAGTCAGCAGAGAGTGCTCATCAGATTGAACAACATTTGCTAAAACTTCATTCCTATATAAATGTTATAGTGTAGCTGGGCTCTTGGAGTTCCACATGAGGTGTTCCAGATCTTTAAATTTATTCTCTCAGCAGAAAATGCTCATCACGTAGAACAATTTTTGCTATGGTACCATTTTTGTATCTCTTATAGTTCAGCTGGTCTGTTGCGGTTCTGCATCAGGTGTTTGTTTCCAAGATAAAAGTCAACAGGAAATGCCCATCAGACCAAACAACACTTGCTAAGACGTCATTCCTATATGTGTTATGGCATAGCTGGGCTCTTGGAGTTCCACAACAGGTGTTCCAGATCTTCAATTTTTATAAGTCTACAGAGAGTGCTCATCAGATCGCACAACTTTTGCTTAAACGTCATTCCTTATATGATAAAGTGTAGCTGGGCTCTTGGAGTTCCACACGAGGTGTTCCAGATCTTCAAAGGCGAACGGCAGGTTTCGTACCGCAAACTTTGTTTGTTGTTTTGTTATAGAATTTGTACCACTTAATAAGGCAAATAAGCCTTTTATTTTCATGTAAGTTTTCTATTTTTAGAACTTCGGATTGATTAATAATATCAATAAAAAGATTGTAATAATAAAACGTAATGAAATCGTAAACTAAACGCAGCTGCGTTTTTCGATGTTGCATTATTTTGATTGATAAGTAAAATAACACAAAAATCTAAATGTTAAATAACATAGAAATAACATTAAATATAATTACACACTTACTATTACACATAAGAAAGCATTTAATTGTTGCATACAATCTTAATAGATAACGCTTTAACGATAGGAATGATTTTCGTCACCAATATTTTTTTTGCTCGGTAATTATTTATTGACAGGTAAAGAAAATCTGTCTTTCACTTTACTACAGATCTTTGCTGTTGTTTTGGATTGTAGTTTCTGACTGCATCTGAGCAATTTAGCGAATTGTCTGGCCCTATTTACGTTGAGTCGAGCTCCTGCTACAAAAATAGCGAAAACTATACTAGAACATTTACTTTATCACCAAAACAATGTTTAGGCAGCTCTACGTACCAAAGTACATCGGTACACTGGTGCATTACCTTAAAAAATAAGGCTGGTTATAACTTTTACGTCCCAAGTTCTAAAAATCTAAGAATTTAAAAAGGGCTTTTCTATCATATTAACTACCAATTAAAACAAAAAATATCTCAAAACACGACATTTTATTATCGGTACGATATTCCCATACAAGCCTGCCATTCGCCTTTATTCTCTCAGCAGAAAATGCTCATCACGTGGAACAATTTTTGCTATTGTACCATTTTTGTATCTCTTATAGTTTAGCTGGTCTGTTGCGGCTTGGCGAGCACGCGTCCTGCTGTGCCACGCCAGGAATAATTTTTGGGTTGCGTAGAGGAATCTTCCAATGCAAAGACGCTTTTCAGATGCACTATTTATTGTACAGCCTTGGGTACACAACCGTTGACACAATCGTAGTATCTTATTGATATAAAAAAACTTTAATAATTAATAATATTAACGAGAGGAAAAAAACGTGACCATGCAAGTTAGTTGTATGTTGGCTAAGGGAAGAGGAAGTGTGGCAGTGTTGCCACTACAAAAATATTACAACATTATTGCCAGGTAATGATACTTAAATTTTACAAGAAATTATTTTTATGTTGTTGCCAACATAAGTTGGGGGGGGGGGCCTACGGCATCGGCAGTAGGATTACAAAACAAAGTTATATTAGCTAAGTAAACTAGACTTAACAAAACAAATAGTGAGTTACTTTTAAGCTTAAATTTCTATAGGTAACACGCATACCTTTGTGATGGACCTATTGTGCTTATATCCATTAGCAGTTTTAACTTCTACAGCCCGAACCTTTCCGTCCTTTCCAGGAAAAACATTGGTGATACGAGCCATGGGCCATTGCAAAGGTGAGGTGTTATCATTACATAATATGACTAAACTACCGATTGAAACATTTAGTACATCATTGCGCCACTTAGGGCGACTTTGAAGTAGAGTCAAGTAATTCTTGCTCCAATTTTTCCAGAAAGCCTGCTTCATATTTGTAATTACAGACCAAAATTTTAACAAATTTACATTAGTATCACTTACATTTTGTTCAGGAATGCTATTAAGAGCTTCGCCTGTTAGAAAATGCCCAGGTGACAAGAAAGAATAATCGTTAGGTTCTGCTGTAAGAGCAGTTAATGGACGAGAGTTAAGTACGCCTTCAATCTCTACCAATACACTATTTAATTGTTCATAAGTGAGCAAGGCTTTACCTACGACACGCTTTAGATGGTGTTTTGTACTTTTGACGCCACTTTCCCAAAGTCCGCCAAATATTGGACTATAACTAGGTATGAAATGAAAATTGATACCGCGTTCAGCTGCGTATGACTGTACTAGATTTTGGTGACTTTGAGAAGCGTGCAAACGATACATTTCATCTAATTGGTTCCTTGCCCCCTTGAAAGTTGACCCATTATCGCAGAAGACATCACTGGGCAAGTTTCGTCTCGCAATAAATCGCTTGAAAGCTGCGAGAAAGGCTTCTGTAGTTAAATCAGATACTAATTCAATATGAATCGCCTTTGTAACGAAGCATACTAATAAAACAATGTAACCTTTACTGATGACTGGTTTCCTGATACGACTATTTTTGACGGATACTGGCCCAGCAAAGTCCACCCCGACCTTCTGGAATGGGCGACACGCGGTGACTCTCTCGGCAGGCAAGGAACCCATCAGCTGAGATGCAGCAACCGCCTTCAGTCTGAAACAGGTTACGCACTTATGAATTACCTTTTTTACAGTTCGCAATCCATCAACAATCCAAAATCGTTGTCTGATGGAACTTAACACTAATTTTTGCCCTGCATGGAGCAGTTTCAAATGTTCATCTCTCACAATCAAACTGGTGACAACAGATTCCTTCGGCAAAATGACAGGATGTTGTTTATCATATGGTATAGGTGCATTCTGTAGACGGCCACCTACCCTGAGGATATAAGAGCTATCAAGGAAGGGAGCTAGTGGCTTAAGGTTACCTGATACTTGATTGTGGGATGACAAACATTTAATCTCATTAGCATAATACTGGTATTGCTCATGTTTAACAATTAATAATAATGACTTTCTTAATTCTAAAGTAGTTAAAACACCCTTTTGTTTTGTACTGTTATGCTTAACATTATTACAAAATCTAATTACATAAGAAAGTACACGAGACATTTTATTAATATTTGAAAATTTCTTTAATCTTTCAAAAATATTAAAATTATCAGAAATTATTGTGGTACAAGCAACCTTAACATTTTTCTCACATTTTAATTCAGGCAACTCTAAAGGAGGTTCATGAACATTTACCTGAAATATATAATTTTCATCATGTAAAAATGATGGACCATGCCACCATAACTTATGGTTATTGAGTTCATGAGGTCTTAATCCTCTACTAAGACAATCAGCAGGATTGTTTTTAGTATCAACATACTGCCAGTGACAGTCACGCGTAATCTCTGTAATTGCTCTTACCCTATTTGCAACATAAGGTTGTAGTTTTGTCGGTTCAATTTTTAACCATGCTAAGACAATTTGAGAGTCAGAAAATAGGCGAGTGTCACTAATGTGTAAATGTGTAGAGAGAGTGCGAAATACCTTTGCAGTCAATTCAGCAAGCAGCAGTGCAGCATTGAGTTCAAGCCTGGGAATTGTTAACTTTTTCCTAATAGGGTTTATCCTAGATTTGGAGGCCAGCAAATGGACATGAGGTTTACCTTGATCATCAGTACAACGTAAATAAAGACAACAGCCATAAGCCACTGAGGAGGCGTCAGAAAACCCTATCAGTTGGTTACATGCACTATCAGGAGGCCTGACACACCGAGGAATGTTGATCGTCCCCATATGGGATAAATCTTTAACAAAGTCATTCCACATTGTCCTGATATTCTCAGGAGGAGATGCATCCCAGTCTGTTTGGCTGATGCACAATGTTTGCATAATTACCTTGGCACGGGTTAATATGGGCCCAACTAGCCCCAGTGGATCAAAAAATGAACTGAGGTAACTTAATATTTCACGTTTCGAGTCGCGTGTACTGCTATAAGGTTTGGGACAACTAGCCTTGAATATGTCATTATTGACATCAAAGTTAATACCCAAAGTTTTTACAGACATGTCATGCCGTTCTAGTTCCAAATCCCCAAAATGATGGGTTTCCCTAGGAACATTTTCAAGAACTGAACTACAGTTAGATGCCCACTTGTGCAGCTGAAATCCTCCCAGAGCAAGGAGCTGAATCAACTCAGACTGAGCTTTTACTAGTTCAGCACTAGTTTGGCTATTTGATAAGATATCATCTACATAGGTATTATTTTTTAAGATTTTAGATGCTAATGGAAATTGCTTCTCATACCTATTCGCAAGTTCAATGAGGCAGCGAGTGGCAAGATATGATGATGGTTTAAGACCATATGTGACAGTTTTTAACTGTATGCATTGAATATCTGCATTAGGTGACTCGCGCCATAGTATATTTTGAAGTGAACATTGTTTAGGATCTAAATTAATGCATCTAAACATCATACGGATGTCACTAATAAAAAAGAATTGATTTAATCTAAATGCAAGAAGAACTTCAAAAAGATCCTTCTGCACTACTGGACCATTGAGTAAAAGGTCATTTAAGGAAACTTTTTTATTAGTATTCATAGAGCCGTCAAACACTGTTCTTAACTTTGTGGTGCGACTGGACTCTTTTATAACAGCATGGTGAGGGAGAAAGTACACAGGATCTGTAAATAAACTGTATCTACTTATGTCATAAATTGCACCATGGTTTAATTCAATATATTTCTCAATAAACTTTTTGTACTCGAGAAATAGATTGTTATCTTTATGCAATCTTTTCTCTAAATTAATAAATCTTTTAAGTGCAATGTGAAATGATTGTCCCAGTTCTGAGTTTACTTGTTCTAATGGAATTTTAATGGGCATTGATACTTGAAACTTTTTATTTTCAAGAATTGTAGTTTCCTTAAAGAACTTTTCACAGTAATCATGCTCTGGCAGTTGCTCTGGGAAAATTTCAGGCACTTTTTCAGTATCCCAAAATGCCTTCAAAGTGTCATTTAAACTATCATTACATTCAGTACAATGTAAAGATACAACCTGATTGTTTTTATGTGTAGCATTGGTGAGCCCAGCGACGATGTGACCAAGCGCTGTGTGAACTATTGAGGGTTGCTGTTGGGTAGCGGTGCTTGCAGAACGGGACTGGCTGCCTGCAGGAGCACTCTCAAGCGGCGGCTACAGTATCTGAAAGAAGATGTCAGCTCCAAGCAACAAGTTCACATCACCAGGCACATTAAAGTTTGCGTCGGCAAGCTTGCAGTTAGCAGGGAATGTAATGGATGACACATCCAATCGTGTTTGAGGCAATTTGGTTGTTATAGATTTTACCACATGACAGTCGACATTTAATTTGAATGGATAAACGGTGGAATGCACCTCGAGATTTATGCATTTGTCAACTGATTTGGAAATGTTAGTAATGCCAACAATGTTGGAGCTAGTGTGCTTAGGGACCAAGCCCAATAGGTCGAGTGTGCGCTGAGTGACAAAGGAAGCTTGCGACCCACTGTCTAGCAAAGCTCTGGCATAAATCATGCTGCCCGACTGCGTAACCAATTTGACTTGTGCAGTAGGCAGTAGCACCGGAGTCTTGGTGCTGCAGGTGTTGTTGAGCGCCACACTTAATAAAGCTTGCGAGTCAATGCCATGCAACAATGAATTGTGACCCTGTTTGCATTCGGCACACTTGAAATGAAATCTGCATTTGCGCTGCTTGTGCTGCCCTAAACAAACTTTACATAAGTTAGATTTTTTAGCGAACTCAACACGTTGATCAGGAGCAGCAAGCGCAAAGGCTTCACACTTGAAAAGCTTGTGATCAGACTTACAGTATGGACATTCAGCTGGCGGCGTTGCAGCTACAGTGTGGCTGGCCAGCCGGTTACTCTGCGGCTTCTGGGTGCAGTCACTGGCTTCCAGAGCCAGGGCGCGACGTCCTAAATACTCGAGGAATTCCAACATTGTGGGTTTTACCCGGGCGTCGCGATCCATTTGGAAGGCGCGGGATGTTACGACGTCCAGCTTCCGCATTATAATGCAGATGACGACGCTGTCCCAACTCTCGACCGGCTCGTCCAGATTTTTTAGGGCCGCAAGATGCTGCTTGACGTCTGAAATTAGACTCCGTATATTAGCGGGAGTTGACCGATTAATTGATGGTATGTCGAGTAATGTGTAGATGTGTTCATGTGTGATTTTAGTCTTGTTGTCGTACCTATCTCGTAGCAATGTAAGAGACTCGGCGTAACTGTCACTTTGCAGAGGCAAATTATTAATTAGTGCATGGGGCTCCCCATTGAGAAAACTCTTAAGGTAATATAGCTTTTCGACTGAAGATAAGGATTGATCTCTATCAATCATAGCTGTAAAAATATTAATAAACTCATAATACTCTGTGTATTTACCGGAGAAAGTGGGAATACTAATGTTAGGTAATTTCATTTTGGAATTAAGGCACGACTTTGATTCCGAGGGCGGATTAGCTTTCGCTAAAACTGTATTGATCTGGGCTAAGAGATCGATGTAAATATCTTCGATCACCCCGGGATCCTCGTTATCAGTCTCATCGCTACATAAAATGTTGATACATAACCTATTGTAATCTTGAAACACTTCCTCAAGGCGTGCCTTTTTGGCTTTTAAGTTTTCTATTGATAAAGATTGTATATTACCTTCCAAACTCTTCTTTAGGCGTGTTATTGACGCCTTTGTATATCCTCTATTGGCAACAAGATGTTTTATATCGGTTGGCATTGTAGATGCGCACGCGACACAAGCTTATTCTTTACGAAATTACGAACAAACAAAGAAACGTATACAAGATGGCGGAGGGCGAAGTGCCGAACACTGCTCGACGCGATGACGCGGCGATTCGGCGGCACTCGGCGGCGCTCGGCTCCCGTAGTACGTAGCGAAGTTCAGTGCGGGCAGCAGAGCTGCCAACCGCACCAACCGAAGATGAACGCTCTTCGCTTTGATTGAAGACTTGACGCGAGTAGAATATTACGCACGCTTGTAAAAATGCGACACACCACACACGTAGAAATTATGAATCGGTAGATTTTTCTTTTCTTGCAGGGTCTTCGTCTTTAACGTTTCCACAGGCTCTGATTTCTGCTGAGTTCTGAATTCTTCGGCTGCCTTTATAAATTGCTAGCTTCGCTAGGGCAGTCGTTGTGATCTTGGATCTTGAATGCAGACACGCAGACATCCGGCTCGAAGGACCAGAATGGCGAGCACGCGTCCTGCTGTGCCACGCCAGGAATAATTTTTGGGTTGCGTAGAGGAATCTTCCAATGCAAAGACGCTTTTCAGATGCACTATTTATTGTACAGCCTTGGGTACACAACCGTTGACACAATCGTAGTATCTTATTGATATAAAAAAACTTTAATAATTAATAATATTAACGAGAGGAAAAAAACGTGACCATGCAAGTTAGTTGTATGTTGGCTAAGGGAAGAGGAAGTGTGGCAGTGTTGCCACTACAAAAATATTACAACATTATTGCCAGGTAATGATACTTAAATTTTACAAGAAATTATTTTTATGTTGTTGCCAACACGGCTCTGCAACAGGTATTCAAGTTTCCAAGATAAATTATAGCCTATATGTTGCTCAGACTTAATACCTATACAACAAAATAAAAATCATTCAAATCCGTCCAGTAGTTCCGAAGATTAGCGTGTACAAACAAACAGACACACAGACAAACAAACAAACAGACAAACAGACAGAATTTTTTTTTTTGGATTCGTGCTCTTTTACTGTTTCTAAACCCCCCTCAATTTTTTTTTAAATATATTCAGAAAAACTGTGTCTGTACATCAGACACAGTTTTTCTACTGTTTTATTATATGTGATGATAGATGACTGTATGTATGTGAAACAAAAAATATGATTATTTATTTAATTGCTAACTTGTAAAACACTGGTTAGTACGCTAGGCATGCATTACAACTATGGCGCATTATTAAGACATGCACCCTATAATCCACTGCTTTTATAAATCAAAATTTTCAGTAATATTTACATTATTTACATACTAACTCTATATTATAAATAAAAATATTTACAAGTATCAAAAAGGGTTACAGGGCGTCGAAAAATTCGTCCCCATCACTGTCAACAGGAAAAGTGCCCAGAAGGCTGGCAGCATTGCCACGTTGGATGGCAATGCTGATTCTTTGGCCAAGAAGAGTCGAACAACCGTTTGGCGATTTCTCGAAAAACTAGATGTGCACTCGGACCCCATGGCCCTAGTGTTTCAACCCCAAACGGCTCAAACACATAATTACCAATTAAATTATTGTATTTGCGCCGTTTGAGGTTTTCCGCACCTGCAGGTGTCGACGCAAGTTGCGTCCCACACCAAAGGCCTACCCAACTTCCATGGCATTATGGTCATACCATCTGGTATCTTGCCATCGACGCGTGCCAAGCCAGTGGGTTCTAATACAGCTGGCACCCCGGCGGTGGCAAGAGCACGACGGATGAGATCATTATTGCTAGCGTGCCGTGCTATCCGACCTGCACTCTTACTGCAAGAAAGGCCATGGTGTTCGAGGCAGACGACTGCTTCACCACATTGACAGCGATGTGGAGCCCCCACAAGGAGCGCCCAAACGCAAACATGTAGCGAGCCGGAAGGTTGTGTCACCTAACATAGTGCCTGTATTAGGTGACGGTAGCGCCTGAAGCCAGAGGCCCGACTCCCATTCACCCACAGCCAGCAGGCGGGCACGCTCAGCAGTATTGGTAGACGTATTAATAAGTTTATTCCGTACCAACCTGCTCATCGGCTCATCCCACTGTCTCTGAGAAAACGGGTTCTCGGGCCGATCCGTGTCCGGGCAAGCCACTTTCCAGGCGTCCTCTGCGTCGGTCAAGCACGGCACTTCCGAGCTAACCAGGGAAAGAGTTAAAATTTTCCTGGTTAGCTTTTCAGTGCTGTGGATAGAAGACAGGAACGCCGGTAAGCTAACACTAGACATTTTGCGGACGCCAAGGTCACCAAAATGAATTGGCAGGGTGGCTTGCAGCCATGCTCGGTCGTCCAGGGCCACATTAAGAATGCATGTTAATGTGTTGCGAATATTTTGGTCAATTTTGTCCAAAAGTTGTGGTTTCTTCTAAAGAGGAGAACAACGGAGAAAATACATAAAATTTGGACCAAAACAGCAATAGCTTATAATGGTGAATGCCGAATGCAAATTAATTTTGGAAAGTCTATCCGAAATATCATTGAAATGTTTAATTTTGTCGTCGATGAAAGATGAAAAACTTTCTTCAAAAATGGGGGAACCTAGGAGGTGCAGGAAACTTTTTTCTAAAATTTTGATTTTTGGGGCTATTGCATTAAATTTATCTATAGTCGATTGTCTGTCGGTAATGTCAGAAAGGTAAATTTCGCACTTTGAAATTTTTCAAATCAAATGAATTTAAAAAACCTAAAACACAAATGTTTACTCATTCATCGATAGGAGCACTGCTGTGAAGTTTCGAATAAAATAGTCTTACTAATCTTGTTTCCCCATACAAAATTTTGAAGCCACATATAAGGAACCTATTTGCCAAATTTGGTATCTGTAGATCCAGCGATTTGGGCTGTGCAGTGTGCATTGATTTTTAGACTTTGTCACCCCATTTCCCCCTCTTAGGGGTTGAATTCTGAAAAAACCTGAAACCCATTTCTACTCATTTATCAATAGGAGCACTCCTGTGAAGTTTCGAATAAAATAGTTGAACTAATCTTTTTTCCCCACACAAACTTTAGAGCCCCGTTTAACCCCTTTAGGAAGTGAATTTTGAAAAATCCTTTCTTAGTGCACTCCTAGACCACATAAGGCCTACTTGCCAAATTCGGAATCTGTAGTCCCAGCGGTTTGGGCTGTGCATTGATATATCACAAAGACAGTTTATTTATCATTTTATATACATAGATTGATTATTAAATTACAATACAATACATGTAATCACGGTAATAATTACCCAAAGCGTAGACTAGCGAAGAAGTAGGCGAGCGTTAACTCGCGGTCAGCCAGTTGTGTATCAACAATACGCTAAGTGACACGGAATGACACAGAACGCGATCCTTTACAACTAGGGGACACCGGGCGTCACTGTGCACAGTGGACGGAGCGATACCGCTACGTTTGACACAGAACGACACAAAACGCAAAACGCGACTCTTTCCAATTAGTTAACACTGTGTCTTTTCTTTGAGTTCGTTATTTAAAATTTGTTGGTAAAGATGGTTATAACTTAAAAACCACTTGTTATTTTTAAGTTCGGTTTTCACTATTATAGAGTACACTTTTGTAGTGGAACGTCACAGTGTATTTTACAAAGAGGTTTATTCCGGTTTTGCACGTATCTCGAATTTAAAACACGGAGCTCGTTTCGACACAGCTCAATCGAACGAACGTATATGGATACTCTTTAGTTATGACTATTTTCTGTTCTCTCTAGTTATGCTGTTTAGTTTTGATCTCTAGTGCTTTCACTGATAAAACGCCTTGTGGCTGTGAAGGCACTGTAGTACAAATCACTGACATCATTTTGTTTTTGACTGACCTTTGACAATTTCAAAAGTGTTTAGGCACGCAGTCTCGCAAGTGCACTATTTTCTCTTTTTTCTGTTAAGATTTAAGTTTTAATTTTTTTATATCTATAGTTTTTGATGTGTGCGTTTGTGGGATTTACCAAATAAATTTGATTTCTTTCTTTAACGAAATATGTCAAAATATTTCATCATTCTAAATGTTCAGATTGTACAAGGCCGAACCTATTTAGTCTACATATGCAGAAAGTTAGAACTAACTAAGTTAATGCAGAATGACAAAGCGAGCTTAAAAATATTTGCATTTCGCCTCGGATATGTTACACTGTTATGTTTAAAGGCCGAGGGCGTGCAAGCACCCCTTTGTTCATTTCCCGACTAAAATTGCCTATTTGCAATAAGCTAAGGTCATTTATTCACAATCAACTAAGTGGTGTATCGTATTACAAGGTAAGAAAATAATGTAATGTAATAATGTAATAATAATGTAATGGTTTAGGTAATGTTTTTACTATTCGGTAACTGACATTGAAGTGATTTTGTGAAATTATACATAAAAGCTTCAGAAGAAGTGAGAGAGCTGAGGCTACAAGAGCGAGCGAAGCGAGCTCAAAAATTTCTCGAAAATCACTGGCGTAAGCCCGAAGCGAGGGAGATACACGACGTATGTGTGCATTACTGACAAGCAGTGGTTTTACCTCTATTAATATTGTATTGTAATTTAATAATCTATCTATATATATAAAATGATAAATAAACTGTCTGGGTGATATATCAATGCACAGCCCAAACCGCTGGGACTACAGATTCCAAATTTGGCAAGTCGGCCTTATGTGGTCTAGGAGTGCACTAAGAAAGGATTTTTCAAAATTCACTTCCTAAAGGGGTTAAACGGGGCTCTAAAGTTTGTGTGGGGAAAAAAGATTAGTTCAACTATTTTATTCGAAACTTCACAGGAGTGCTCCTATTGATAAATGAGTAGAAATGGGTTTCAGGTTTTTTCAGAATTCAACCCCTAAGAGGGGGAAATGGGGTGACAAAGTCTAAAAATCAATGCACAGCCCAAATCGCTGGATCTACAGATACCAAATTTGGCAAAAAGGTTCCTTATATGTGGCTTCAAAATTTTGTATGGGGAAACAAGATTAGTAAGACTATTTAATTCGAAACTTCACAGCAGTGCTCCTATCGATGAATGAGTAAACATTTGTGTTTTAGGTTTTTAAAATTCATTTGATTTGAAAAATTTCAAAGTGCGAAATTTACCTTTCTGACATTACCGACAGACAATCGACTATAGATAAATTTAACGCAATAGCCCAAAAATCAAAATTTTAGAAAAAAGTTTCCTGCACCTCCTAGGTTCCCCCATTTTTGAAGAAAGTTTTTCATCTTTCATCGACGACAAAATTAAACATTTCAATGATATTTCGGATAGACTTTCCAAAATTAATTTGCATTCGGCATTCACCATTATACGCTATTGCTGTTTTGGTCCAAATTTTATGTATTTTCTCCGTTGTTCTCCTCTTTAGAAGAAACCACAACTTTTGGACAAAATTGACTAAAATATTCGCAACACATTAACATGCATTCTTAATGTGGCCCTGGACGACCGAGCATGGCTGCAAGCCACCCTGCCAATTCGTTTTGGTGGCCTTGGCGTCCGCAAAATTTCTAGTGTTAGCTTACCGGCGTTCCTGTCTTCTGTCCACAGCACTGAAAAGCTAACCAGGAAAATTTTAACTCTTTCCCTGGTTAGCTCGGAAGTGCCGTGCTTGACCGACGCAGAGGACGCCTGGAAAGTGGCTTGCCCGGACACGGATTGGCCCGAGAACCCGTTTTCCCAGAGACAGTGGGATGAGCCGCTCTGCAGGTTGGTACGGAATAAACTTTTTAATACGTCTACCAATACTGCTGAGCGTGCCCGCCTGCTGGCTGTGGGTGAATGGGAGTCGGGCCTCTGGCTTCAGGCTTTACCGTCACCTAATATAGGCACTTCCACTCACTATTGACGAGTTCTGTATCTTCAACCGAGGTATCCAAGAAAGTCTCTGTGGCCGCTATTAAATCTTGTTCGGTTATGTGCAGATTGTTGTGCCACATCCGGAGCTTTGATTTAATTTCACGAACATTCTGGTAAATACAATTAATTTTCGTAGCTCTGGTGCTTGCTCTGAAAGCTGCTGTAGGGCCGGTCACAGTAGTAGCACTATGCTGCCTTGCACCTCTGTGTAAGCCACTCATGAAAGGGCTGTGGGGTAACTTCACGCCGGCTATTAGACTGGACAGAGGACGATTTCCTATAGTTGATCCAAGCCTTGATTCTTGCATTTACCGGCCACACATCTGCGGAATAGCAGCGTTCATAGCATGCAATGGTAACGCCAATTTTGTATGACTTGTAGTTTCCTTTCGGAGTTAGTTCATCAACGGTACAAGTATCGGCGCCACATAAAGTGCGAAGGTAGTCTCTAATTTCATCGGCTGTAGACTCCATGTTCCATAGGTGTAAGTACTTACGAGCTTCTACGGCCCTTAGTGATGTTACACTAGGGCCAGCAGCTCCTTGAATTGACACTGGGTGACGATTTTTAGATTTCTTTGTTACTCGCGTCCATTCCTGGGAGTCTGATGCTTGTGAATTAGGAGAGGCAGTCTGCGCCACCATTTCAGCTGGCGCAGAATCGGTATTGGGCTCACTTGAGCTGGCACAAGGGGGAGCTGGTTCAGCTGGTTCAGAGAGAGGCTCAGTTGAGATGTCCTGCTCGGTACTGGGTGCAGATACTAGTGGCTTACTGTGAAAGTTTTGTTCCAGACGATGTAGTCTAGTGCTCAGTTCCGTGATGGTGTGCTGCATAAAAGAGTTTTGAGTCTTCAGGTTTTCCCCTCTCCAGCGCGCCAACCGCGCTAAAAAAAGTCAGACCGCCCCATACCGCGCATGCTTGCGAAAAATTTGCACGTAATTTGACACTTTATATAAAAACATTTGTCGATCGCAAACTGCAAGAGTTAGAGCTCTAGAAAAATTACAGTGAATAGCAGAATAGATAAGGAAACTGCTTAATTAAAAATCAAGACATACAATTATAATTTGATACTCCAAAAAATATGTAGAACTTGGAAAACAGTGATAAAAACCGATATGTTGCTAATAACCGATGTGTTGCACGCGGCTTTTTGAAGATATTTTAAATAAAAAATCGACTAAAACTTGCACTGTTCATGTTTTCAATAGTTTATTTCACATCTCTATAACATTTCCAAACGCCGTACCAAAAATCACAGCTCTACTTCATTTACAAGTTGTCAAATAACATAAATAAAGTTACGTCAACAGACCGCGCCATTTTTTGCGTCATCGTGTTAGCGTTAGTGTCACATTTCAAGTGATTACGAGCTACGTATTTGTTATTGTTTTTTAGTGTAATACCTTTAAATGTTCGTGAGTAGTTGTACTATCGTATTGTGATAACGCAAATTAGGTTTCGAATCGCAAAGTTGCAGTATTACGCTTGTGAAAATGACGTAGGTATAATTACCAATTTTGATTGTGAAGTGTGAAGAAATAAGTGATTTAGTGATTAAAACGTGTGTGAAATGGGAAAAATAGTGCTTAATTAGTGAGGTGATTAGATTGCTCAACTATCTACACCAAAAACAAGTAGTTTTGTGTGTTTTTTCGT
The DNA here is from genome assembly GCA_905147715.2 of Xestia xanthographa. Lineage (NCBI taxonomy): Eukaryota > Metazoa > Arthropoda > Insecta > Lepidoptera > Noctuidae > Xestia > Xestia xanthographa. Next base: position 3,116,631 of record LR990660.1, on the reverse strand, counting down.
CCAAACAGCGACTGACAATAATTAGTTCCAGATGTAAACAAACAGTGAGTATCTAGTTTCATATAATTATTTTGATATGATGCTAATGAGATATTAATGAGATTAAGGTCTTATTGGAAAGGTAATATAATCTAGTTTATTTTTAAATAGTAAAAAATACTAAAAAGTCAATAGTTTTTGATCAAATTAATAATTTATTAGCAATATATCGGTTTTTATCACTGTTTTTCAAGTTCTACATATTTTTTGGAGTATCAAATTATAATTGTATGTCTTGATTTTTAATTAAGCAGTTTCCTTATCTATTCTGCTATTCACTGTAATTTTTCTAGAGCTCTAACTCTTGCAGTTTGCGATCGACAAATGTTTTTATATAAAGTGTCAAATTACGTGCAAATTTTTCGCAAGCATGCGCGGTATGGGGCGGTCTGACTTTTTTTAGTGCGGTTGGCGCGCTGGAGATGGGAGAACCTGAAGACTCAAAACTCTTTTATGCAGCACACCATCACGGAACTGAGCACTAGACTACATCGTCTGGAACAAAACTTTCACAGTAAGCCACTAGTATCTGCACCCAGTACCGAGCAGGACATCTCAACTGAGCCTCTCTCTGAACCAGCTGAACCAGCCCCCCCTTGTGCCAGCTCAAGTGAGCCCAATACTGATTCTGCGCCAGCTGAAATGGTGGCGCAGACTGCCTCTCCTAATTCACAAGCATCAGACTCCCAGGAATGGACGCGAGTAACAAAGAAATCTAAAAATCGTCACCCAGTGTCAATTCAAAGAGCTGCTGGCCCTAGTGTAACATCACTAAGGGCCGTAGAAGCTCGTAAGTACTTACACCTATGGAACATGGAGTCTACAGCCGATGAAATTAGAGACTACCTTCGCACTTTATGTGGCGCTGATACTTGTACCGTTGATGAACTAACTCCGAAAGGAAACTACAAGTCATACGAAATTGGCGTTACCATTGCATGCTATGAACGCTGCTATTCCGCAGATGTGTGGCCGGTAAATGCAAGAATCAAGGCTTGGATCAACTATAGGAAATCGTCCTCTGTCCAGTCTAATAGCCGGCGTGAAGTTGCCCCACAGCCCTTTCATGAGCGGCTTACACAGAGGGGCAAGGCAGCATAGTGCTAATACTGTGACCGGCCCTACAGCAGCTTGCAGAGCAAGCACCAGAGCTACGAAAATTAATTGTTTATACCAGAATGTTCGTGAAATTAAATCAAAGCTCCGGATGTGGCGCAACAATCTGCACATAACCGAACAAGATTTAAAAGTGGCCACAGAGACTTTCTTGGATACTTCAGTTGAAGATACAGAACTCGTCAATAGTGAGTGGAATGTTTTAAGGCGTGATAGAGGTACACCTTGTGGAGGCGTGCTGCTTATGGCACGCACCCCCATAGTCCTGCGCCGTCGACGCGAACTTGAGACAGACTGTGGTGAGGATCTTTGGTCGAGTTTCACGTGGCATGGTTCCTCTGTTTACGTGTGCGTTGTGTATATAAAACCAAGTGCCACTGACAGTGATTATGAGCTGGTTTACAAAAGTGGAAAGTTTTATAAATGTCTTAAATGGAACAGTTATCATTTTGGGTGACATAAACTTAAACAGTGCTTCCTTAAATGTTCGCAATTATTATTGTTATTTTCTAACATTTTCTAATATGTGTGAAAGAAATATTGTTGAGAACATGCATGGGGGAATGTTAGATGTTGTTTTAGTTCAGGAAAGCGCAAACCTATATGACGTTTCAGTAACAGCAATTGAAGGTTTAGTGCCCCCTGATGCGTACCATCCGCCGTTGGACATCCAGGTACAGTTACAGTCATCTGATGAAAGTGAAAAACTTGAACCCAGTAATGTCGACCGTAGTAGGGATTGGAATTTCAAAAAATGTAATCGCAATCTGCTTTACGAACTTCTTTCCGAGGTATCTTGGGATGCAGTCACATCATCCAATGACGTTTGCACTAGCACTCAAGTTTTCTATGATATTGTTTACAGCTTATTTGACGCGTGTATCCCTAAAAAACGCCGAAACCGAAAAATAACTAGAAGATGTCCTACCTGGTTTAATTCGGATATCATTCGGGACATCCAGAAAAAAGTGAAATTACATTCCGCCTGGAAAAAAAAAAACTGTGATTTAATATATAAACAATTCATTAAGCGCATCGAAGGGAACATTAAGAAAAATCCCAAAGAATTCTGGCAGCATATTTCTAATCTAAGATCAAAAGGTGGGTTTGAGCCTAACGTAACCCACAAAGGTAAAATTCACAGTGGTGTAGCAGCTGCTGAAGCGTTCGCAGAATATTTCGCGAGCGTCTTCCATGCTGAAGTACCAAAGTTAGACCTCGAGAATATAGCCAATCCAAGCAACTCCAATATTAGCAATTACATTAATATACTAAACTTCACCGAAAGTGATATAAGCACCGGAATAAATAAAATAAAACTCAACAGTTCTATTGGTCCTGATAATATTCCTCCATGGTTCTTAAAAGAGGGAAATGAATTTCTTATTCGGCCCCTAAACCACATTTTTAATTTGGCACTAAAATCTGGAGTTTATCCGCCACAATGGAAGATATCACGTGTGACTCCCATACCGAAATCCGCAAATAAATCATAAGTCGATGAATTTCGTCCAATAGCGATACTTTTTTCTCCCGCGAAATTTTTCGAGAATGTCCTACACCAAGGAATTTATAAGCAAGTAAAACAGTACCTGTGCAATGAGCAGCATGGCTTTCGCGAAAAAAAAGTTAATTAGTTAATTATAGCTAGTGCTAGTTAATTATATTTCTACTAGTCTTGACCGCAGACGCCAGGTAGACGTTCTTTACTTTGATTTTCAAAAGGCGTTCGACAGAATCAACAATGACATCTTGCTGTCAAAACTCAGTGCGATATGTGTTGCTCCAGGGCTTCTACGGCTCCTTGCAGATTATTTGCGGGACCAACAACAATTTGTCAGATTGGGTCTGTACGAGTCACTCCCATACCACACTCGCTCGGGTGTGAGTCAAGGTTCGGTAGTCGGCCCTCTCCTTTTCATTTTGGTAATCAATGACCTCCCAGATGTAGTTGCGAATGCTAGAGCCCTCTTATATGCTGATGACTTAAAGCTATATTATGAAATAACATCTGAGCGCGATTGCCAAGCTCTGCAATCAGACATTCATTTCATTTTAATTACTTTATTCATAAATTTTTAATCTAATCTTTTACTCTGGATGCTCTTAGTGTGCACGTCTTTCTACATCGTTCTCACATTATATGTATAATCACAAAATTAATGTTGTAACCAAGATTTTGTAACAATATTTTGATTTTAAAAGAGTGTCCATGGAGTTTCTTGCCCGTTCTTCTCCATAGAGATCTACGCTAGGGAATGGGCAACTACAGTACTTTCTCAAGTTATTATGCCTTGTGACTGGGACTGTAGCTTTGATTTTCTTTTTTGTATTTTTGACTTTCGAAAGTGCCGTAATGGTCTAATTGAAATAAATGCTTTGAGTTTCATTTTTAGTTTGAACATTGATTCAGTATATAAGTGGAGTTTGGAAAATAAAATGGAATTCAATCAATCAAAATGCTACGTGATTTTTTTCGGTCGAATGCGGTACCCAGTCAACTTTCTGTACAAACTAAATGGAGATACAATTACAAGAACTGATTCCATGAAAGACCTGGGAGTCATATTCGACCGTAAGCTTACTTTTCATGACCACATCACATCCACTGCTCCTTAGCAGTGGATGTGATGTGGTCATGAAAAGTAAGCCACACACAACAAGGACAAGGACAAGGACTCCTTAGTCCTTCAGGCGCCTTGGCTTTGTTTTAAGGAACTGTCGTGACTTCCACAACCCCCACGTTATCAAGCTTGTTTATGGGGCATTAGTTCGTAGTAAGCTGGAGTCTAGTGCGTGCGTATGGAGTCCTTTTGAGAAGCAGTATGCGTTGGCTTTAGAAAAAGTTCAAAAAGCATTCCTTAGATACCTCTACAAGCACTTGCACGGGTTTTATCATTTCTTATATCCCACTAAATTCCTGTTGGGTTGTTTAGGTTTCAATTTTCTAGAAGTAAGACGGTCGCGCGACCAGATGATTGCAATATTTAAAATTCTTTGGGGTATTATTGATGTTCCTGATCTGCATAATGACATCTGCAGGCTATTTGTCCCAGACAACTACTGTCGTGGCAGGAAACACCGCTTACTGGCTGTTCCAACTTGCCGTACTGTTGCACACTCCAAGTCACCTATTCCCCGGACATTAGCCGCTATTAACGCTCTCCTGAACTCGAACACAGATCTAGATATGTTTGTGACTGAATGGAAGGTGATACTGTCAGAATGTTTGAATTTTTGCGAGAAGAATGCATGACTATGTTAAATAAATTATATGTTAATTAAATAGTGTAATTGGCTTCAGCCGTTCTATTTAAATAAATAAAACAACAATTGAAACAGGATTATTATGTGCACGTAGGTTATGGCGTAGATTGGAACGGTCAGAAGCCCAACGCCGTATATTTGTCTGTCTTTCTGTCATAAGACTGTACCTTAAAACATCAAAGTAACAGTATCCAATAACTAACTACATGGTAGTTGAAGTTTTCACAGAAAAGGATTAAAACAAATAAAGTAGTGACATTGTTTTAATGCATAATTATTGAAATAGTGTTTATTACAGTCATTATTTAGATACTATTCTACTCCATTGGTGTAATTACTGCAGTGTTCCAATGAGAGGATAAACGAATAGTATAGAATGTCTAGTTTTTATGAATTCTTCTTTCTTTTATCTCCAAATCAATGTTGCTATAAAGTATTTGTTTGGTGACACCCCTTTCATTTATTGACATATTGCAGTAGATACGACCTTTTGTGAACGGGAAGCTTTTTGGTACGTATGGGATTGACAGATTTTTTAAATCATAGACGCCCTGAAAAAATAAAACACATAGTTATCTCACATAATATTTTATCATCATAAATTATGATATTCAGCTTATTAATTTTCCCACTGCTGGGACACAGGCCTCTTCTCTATGAGAGGGAATGGGCTATAATTAACCACGCAGGCCCAGCGCGGATTGGTAGTAGTCACATGTCTTCGAATTTTTTGGTTCTGGGACATGCCGGTTTCCTCACGATGTTTTCCTTCACTGTTTTGAGAGCAGTGGTGATGAAATAAATTACACAAAGTATTGCGCCTGTCTGGGTTCGAACCCACGACTTACTGTTCGTAAGTCGGGGCCGCCATCACTGGGCCACCGCTCACGTAATCTCTACATATAATAAAACAGTAGAAAAACTGTGTCTGTACATTGAATATATTTAAAAAAAAAAATTCAGGGGGCTTTAGAAACAGTAAAAGAGCACGAATCCAAAAATAAAATTCTGTCTGTTTGTCTGTTTGTTTGTACTCGCTAATCTTCGGAACTACTGGACGGATTTGAATGATTTTTATTTTGTTGTATAGGTATTAAGTCTGGGCAACATAGAGGCTATAATTTATCTTGGAAACTTGAACACTTGATGCAGAACCGCAACAGGCCAGCTAAACTATAAGAGATACAAAAATGATACGATAGCAAAAATTGTTCCACGTGATGAGCATTTTCTGCTGAGATAGTAAATTTGAAGATCTGGAACATCTGATGTGGAACTCCAAGAGCCCAGCTACACTATAACATATATATAGGAATGACGTTTTAGCAAAAGTTGTTCAATCTGATGAGCACTCTCTGTTGACTTATAAAAATCGAAGATCTGGAACACCTGTTGTGGACCTCCAAGAGCCCAGCTACACCATAACACATATAGGAATGACGTCTTAGCAAAAGTTGTTCTTTCAGATGGGCATTTCCTGTTGACTTTCCATCTGATGTGGAAATCAAAGCAGTCACTAATTTCAATGCATAATTATAAAATAACATAAGCTGGGAGTACCTCCACGCGGTGAAGGCGGTAACAGTTTAGGACTTATTTTCGATGACGATGGTATATAATTGAAAATTTGACTCTACTGGCCAAAACTCCCATTCATTTTTTTATTTTATCGAATAAATATGCCTTCGGGCTTATGTTATTTGAGTGTTTAAGTTCCTTTTCCATTTATCTTCGTGACACGGTAGCCTACCCGGTAACGCAGGGGAGCAGTCACTTAGATTTTAATTGATAAGGTATCTTCGCAATAAAACTATAACCATACCTAGAACGAGGTCAAATCTTTCCCAATGTTCCAAAGGAGCTAAAAGATTGAGGATCATGAGATCCCAAGAATCTACCAAAGAGCGTCAGGAGAGACTTGATGCTGTTCGAGAACATCAGGCTGCAACTCGCTCCGTGGAAACCTCTTCGGATCGCGAAGCACGCACAAGCACTCAGCGTATTTACGCATCTACATCCAGGTCTCTAGAGACCAGTGAAGAATATGATGCGCGGCTGACCGCTGATCGTGAACGTCACGCATTGTCTCGCGAGTCGGAGACGTTCACGGATAGAGAATTGCGATTGAGTTCTCAGCGTATCTACGCATCTGCTTCTAGGTCTCTAGAGACAAGTGCGGAACGTGATGCGCGACTGTCCGCTGATCGTGAGCGACATGCATTGTCTCGCGAATCGGAAAAATTTACCGATACAGAATCACGCTTGAGTTCTCAGCGTATTCGCACATCTACTAACAGGTCTTTTGAAACGAGTGATGAACGTGATGCGCGACTAACTGCTGACCGAGATTATCATACATTATCCCGAACACGCACACAACAAAATATTAATAATGAGTTAGAAAGTGAGAGAGAAAGAATTGCTGGAGTACGGCACGAAGAGACAGAAGAAGAGCGCAACGAACGTTTGAATTCTGATCGACTTCGACATTCTCTGAACAGAATGTCGATATCATCTGAAGAATCGGATGTGTCTCAAGATATAGCCGTAGGACATGGCGACCTTCCTTGGGTTGATAAGGAACGGAGTGCATTTACGTATACTCCTATGATTGACTACGCCACATATTCCGCCATCGGAGGTATGGTTCAAAATTGTACTTTTTGTGAAGCTGTTAAATGGCAAAAAGAAACAAACGGTATGTGTTGCTCAGGTGGGAAAGTACATATTGAAATATTACAAAATCCTCCAGAAATATTAAGAGCACTGCAAATCGGTGACCATCCACAGTCAAAACATTTCTTGGGCAACATCCGTTCGTACAATAATGCCTTTCAAATGACATCTTTTGGTGCGAAACAGGTTTCAGAAGGCCCATTTATGCCAACATTCAAAGTGCAAGGCCAAGTTTACCACCTTATTGGTTCATTATTGCCTGAAAATGACCCCAAGTTTCTCCAAATATATTTCGTATCCAATTATCAAGATCCGGCAAATATTAGAAACCAAAACTTTCCGCAATTGAACAATAGTCTGATTTCACTGCTTCAAAATATGTTGCATGAAGTAAATCCCTATGTACACAGTTTTAAGTCTGCATTAGAATCTGTCCCCCCTGGACAAAGCAACCGTTATAAATTTGTGATTGATGCTGATAAACGACCCGCTACTGGACATCGTGGCAGATACAATGCTCCAGTAACAAATGAAGTTGCAGTGGTTTTGGCTGATCAAGAATGTGAGCGGCGTGACATAGTGTTACGCACACAAGATAGTCGTCTGCAACGCATTTATGAAACACATCGATCTTACGATGCATTGCAGTACCCTCTAATTTATTGCCATGGAGATGATGGTTATAAATAATAAATTTAAATAAAAAAGTTTCAGCTCAACAATTTTATTCTTATCTTCTACAAATCAGACTCAATCGTTTCATTTATCTACAAAGATTTCGTGGTCTATTTAGCCAGTTTATTGTTGACATGTACGCTAAAATTGAAACAGAGCGATTGGTATATATAAGCACAAACCAGAAGTGTTTACGAGCTGAAGAATACGTGCATTTGCACATTTGAAAACTTAGGCCGTTTAGTTATTCTGCCCTCCAGTTTCACCGGTGGTCCCCGCTATATGCACGAGCGTACTCAAGACGCTTTTTGCTACGTCCGGAAATATGGTCGACCTGATCTTTTTATTTACGTTCACAACAAATGCAAAATGAGATGAAATTACTCGAGAACTATGTGCAGGACAAGTGTCGTTCGATCGACATGATTTGATAGCAAGAGTTTTCCATTTAAAATTGAAGTTAATGATGGACCTATTAACTAATGAATGCATATTTGGAACGGCTCTGTGTTACATGTACAGCGTAGAGTGGCAGAAACGAGGTTTGCCACATGCACACATTTTACTTTGGTTGCTTGAAAATGTGCGTCCCAACGACATCGATAAGTTAATAAGTGCAGAGTTTCCACATCCAGATGAAGATCCTCTACTGTATGCTATTGTTAAAACACACATGGTGCATGGCCCCTGCGGCACTATAAGCAGGGACTCTCCATGCATGCAAGGTAATCGTTGTGCGAAGAAATATCCCCGTGCAATAATAGAACAAACAGTGACAGGTGAAAATGGATATCCATTATATCGACGACGTTCACCACAACAGGGTGGATACACTGCGGAAGTCAGGGTACGTGGGCAACAGATTTCTGTGAATAATAGTTGGGTCGTTCCCTATTCACCACTTTTGTCAAAAATATTTAGTGCACACATAAATGTGGAAATTTGCAATAGTGTAGAATCCATAAAATATATCTGTAAGTATGTTAACAAAGGGAGTGACCAAGCTACATTTGCTTTACAGGGAATTGACCGAGATGAAGTAACCAAGTACCAATCCGGTCGATACATAAGTACTTCTGACGGTATTTGGCGAATATTGGGATTTCCTATCCATGAACGCCATCCCACGGTCATGCATCTAGACGTCCACTTAGAAAATGGCCAGCGCATATATTTTGATCCCAGCAATGTTAGAGACCGTATAGAAAATCCACGTCATACGACACTATTGGCATTTTTCAAGTTATGTCAAGAAGACGACTTTGCAAAAACTTTGACCTATGACCAGGTGCCATCTTATTACATCTACGATAAACCTAGAGGTACTTTCAATCGACGTCGACGTGGTCAACCAGTTGATGGATTTCCAGGGATTTTCAAAGACGCTTCTCTGGGCAGAGTGTACACAGTGCATCCTTACAATGGAGAATGTTATTACTTGCGTCTGTTGCTCCATATTGTTCATGGACCAACTTCTTTTTCTATTTTAAAGACTGTTCACGATGTAGAGCATCTTTCGTTTCAAGCAACTTGCAGGGCACTTAACCTCCTTGACGATGATCAACACTGGGACAACACCCTCGAGGAAGCCTGTGTCAGCTACAGCCCCAGTAGTTTACGAAATTTGTTTGCCATAATGTTAGTATTTTGTGCTCTCTCGGACCCTTCGAGATTGTGGGAAAAGTATAAGACATTTTTCTCTGAAGACTTTTTATGCATTCTGAGGTGTAATGCTGAAGACACTATTAGTGTAACAGATGAGAGAGTGTTGAATAGTTCCCTTTGTTCTATACAAGATACTGTTTATTCAATTGGAGGCAACTCTCTTAGCACTTACGGCCTACCTGTTCCCCAAGCAGAACCCAATCAGCCACGCACTAATCGGGAGTATGTCGCTAAAACAAGCTACCGTTCTACAGAGTTAGCCGCCGTAATTAAGGTCAAATTTCACAATAGAACAGAGGGAAATATTTAATACAGTGGTCCAAAGTGTCTTAAACAACGAAGGGAAGCTGTTTATTTAGATCCTCCAGGAGGCACCGGAAAAACTTACCTGATGAGAGCAATCCTTGCTGAAATTAGACGGCAAAATAAGATCGCTCTTGCCGTAGCATCATGGTATTGCTGCCACATTACTTCCAGGCGGAAAGACGGCACATACAATGTTTAAAATCCCAATCGATTTAGACAGATCTGAAACACCAACCTGCTCTGTAACACGAAACTGTGACAAAGCGAGAGTGTTACAGGATTGCTGTCTAATCGTCTGGGATGAGTGTACCATGTCAAACAAAAAGGCAGTAGAGGCTGTGGATAGAACACTACGAGACATTCGTCGATATGACAGGCCAATGGGTAACGTAACTCTTTTGTTTTCGGGAGATTTTCGACAAACCCTTCCAGTCATAAGCCGGGGAACTAGGGCTGATGAGATAAATGCCTCATTAAAACATTCACATCTATGGGCTCACATACAAAAGCTTAAATTATCCATAAATATGAGAGCCCAGCTTGGTGGTAATTCACATGCCCAAGAGTTTTCAGGAGTATTATTGAAAGTTGGGGAAGGTATCCTTCCTGAAGAGAATGGTCTGGTGAATGTTCCTGAAATTTGGGAACATTCAGAGTATGCCAAACCAAGAAAATTCATGGTTATGCGAACGCGCCATATTGACCCCAAAAAATGATCAAGCTGCAAAAATTAATCAAAAAAATTTGGCGGATATTGTAGGGGATGAAGTGGTTTACACTTCTTTCGACAGTGTTGTCGATCAGGACGACGCCACTAATTACCCAGTTGAGTTTCTCAATTCACTTACAGCGAGTGGTCTCCCTGCTCATAAAATAAGACAAAGTCGGTGTTCCCATAATGCTGATGCGAAATTTAATTCCGCCAAAACTGTACAACGGAACCCGTCTCATTGTCAACGCTTTAAAACGTAATATAATTGTTGCTACAATCCTCACTGGGTGTGGTGCTGGTGAGACTGTGTTCATACCGCTCATACCACTCATCCCCAACAATTTCCCCTTTCAATTTAAGCGCACACAGTTCCCTGTGACTACATGCTTTGCCATGACAATAAACAAGTCACAAGGGCAGACGCTTAAAGCCGCTGGTGTTGATCTGACAACCGGCTGTTTTTCTCATGGCCAACTTTATGTTGCTTTTTCAAGGGTCAGCAACGCTTCCGGTCTTTATATATTAGCTCCTGAAGGAAAAACCCCAAATATAGTTTATAAAGAAATTTTTTTAAAGATTTTTTTTTTGTTGTATAGGTATTAAGTCTGGGCAACATATAGGCTATAATTCATTTTAGAAAATAGAACACCTGATGCAGAACCGCAACAGACCAGCTAAAGTATAAGAGATATAAAAATGGTGCCATAGCAAAAATATTCTTCGTGAAGAGCATTTTCTGCTGTGAGAATAAATTAGAAGATCTGGAACACCTGTTGTGGAACTCCAAAGCCCAGCGACACTATAACATATATAGGAATGCCGTCTAAGCAAAAGTTGTTTAGTCTGACGGGCATTTCCTGTTGACTTACAAAAATGAAACATCTGGAACGTCTCGAATCGTCTCGCACATCCCGTTGTCTTCCCATCCCCGGGCTCTTAGAATTCGACATCAGACGTTTCAGATCTTCGACTTTGACGACCCCGTTGTCGCTGGCATAAGCAACAGGATCCGCGTACGAAGTCGCGGGCAGAAGCTAGTATTTAATAAACTTCTTTTACACGTCAAAGAGAAATAAGTTTAATGGTGGCAATTTGATCACCTGCATCCATCAAGGATTCGTTTTTCTAACCGATAAACTAAAAATCGATATGTAGCATAAATCCGATTTGTTAACAATTACGTTTAATTAATAATTCAAAACAGTCCCTATAAACAATTTTGTACATGTCGGATCCAGTCATTAGTATGGACATGAAATGAATCGCAAACGCGCCATTGGCCATTCGCCAACATCACGTGACTTACTTACCAGTCAACAGCGAGCTTCAACAGAGTCGTGGTATTTTAAGCTAGTAGCGAACACGACATTCAGTGTCTGATCATGATGAGTTAAAACGTCCCGGAATTGAACGAAACCCATCTTATGCCCACATGATGACTGAACGAAATAAATGCTGCCAATCCAATATAATATAGTAATTTGGCTATTTTTTTTAACAAAATCGCCACCCTTTAAAATGAAGTGCTCCTTACAGGAGTACTGCTGTCTATGTCTCTCTCCAGCTAAAACACTAGGAAGTGTGAAGGATAGGGGACTGTCTTATAGATTTTAGACATGCTGATTATCAGCTTCATTTGAATAAAATGACTGTTGATTTGATTTACGGTCATTTTCAATAACTTACTTACTAGCCGATTTCGGTAAGTTGCTATCTCTGTCTGTTTGACATTTAGCTTACGGACGGTTAGAAACAAAACATTACAGAAAAGCTTTCTTTGATTTTTCTGTTAATGACAGGTAGGCGACGCGCGGATAGGATAAGCTTTGTTTGTAGAAACACCGATAGCTACGGAAATAGGCATATATTAACCAACAGTTACACGTAAGTAAGTTATAGAAAACGGCCGCTAAAGAGCAGTAGCTCTTAGTAGTTAGTACAGTAGTAATTCAAGTGCTTCTGGTACCGTAACAAATATTGCAACTTACAGGGGGATAAGGACAGCTACGGCCTCCGACTGCGTTTCGCATTGTTTGACCGAAAAATGTGTCAGAATTCATCATGTCGCAAAATTTAAAATGCATCTCAACGAAACTGGGCTTGTATCTGTTTGTTAGCAACTGGTAGAAGTAGAAATCCGCCTGAAACATAAATATGTTATTGAATCATTAGGTACTAGTAAGTAGTATTACCCTTAGGGGCTTACCCGAAGGGAAACCTTCCTTTGTCACTAAAGCGAAAAATCATGGACATGTGCATTCTTCCCATTTTGACCTATGGATCTCAGACTTGGTTTCTGACAAATAATCAAAAGTCCAAACTCAAGGTCTGCCAGCGTGCAATGGAATGGCATTCTAGGTGATAAATTACTAACCGACCGTGTTCGCAACACCACACTGCTCTCCAAAACACAAATTACTGACGTTGCTCAAAAAGCCGCTAAGCTGAAGTGAGACTGGACTGGCCACGTCTGCCGCATGCCCAATGAGCTGTGCGCCAAAATAGCCACTTTCTGGAGCCCTGACACAGCCAGAAGGCGTCGCGGCAGACCTCGTCGAAGATGGCGGGACGAACTGGATAAAACCAACGACCAGTGGCCCACATTAGCCCTGGACAGAAAAAACTGGAAGTTATGGGGAGAGGCCCTTTGCCCAGCAGCGGGATGACGCAGGCTAATAGTAGTAGTACAAATGTATTTCGGCTTCGTTAAGAGTAATACTACTAGTATTACTCTTACATCCGAAGTACATTTTGTTCTCCTCTCTGAGGTTAATTTAAATTCTGGACCATACTTGGGAACCTTCTAGATACGCAGATATTGGAGATAAAACTTTGAACGTTTACATAATATTTTTTTTAAATAAGTGTTAAATTTTTATGTAACTTTAATTTAAAAACCTCTATGACCCCTGTACGACTAATGCATCCATCACCACCATTTAACAACGTAATTTTTTACACCAAAATAGAGTCGTTTCCCGAATTGTGGAGTAGTAGAAAAGTGGAGGAGAAGCGCTGAGTACGACTCATTAGGATATCAATCAAGTACGGATGGTACACCGCGATACGTCTGCTAATCCGGTGGTAAAAAGGTGATGGTGGGATCAGGTCGTGGAAGTCCTGCGTATATGCCTTTGTCAGAAATCATTAGGCTCCAAAGTTTTATCAGATGGGAAACTATCCGACCGATAGAGTACCATGTGCATTGACATGATCATCTCGTTGATTTACCAGGTACAAAGCGACACGGAACCTCCTATACTGCTACAAAATGATGATTTTAGTGACAAATGATGCCTCCCTACTTACGAATAATTATCACGTACTTTTAAGCGTCATAATGCCTATAATGAACCCACTGCTGGGACACAAGCTTCCCCTCTGTAATAGGGAATGGAATTTATTCCAACACACTGACCACTGGTAGGATATGCCAGTTTCCTCATGTTTTCTTCCACCATTTAAAAGCAGTGGTGGTGGTGTTGGTGGTAGTTGGGTTCAAACCCATGACTTAAATAAGTCAGGATCACCACTACCGGCGATCGGCGGCGGCGACCTCTCGCGTCCGGCCCTGGTTCAATCCATGGTCCGAAGCGAGACGGAATGGGACGCCGACACCTCCTTCTGCGAAGCAATTACTGCTTCACAGAAGGAGGTGTTATTGTGTGTTGCTGCTAGAGAAGGAGGTGGCGGAACGTGAGAGGGAAAGAACCTCACGTCCCGGCCGCTGCGGGAGACGGCCCAGGCGGCGGGGGCCACTTGGTGGCCCCCGGCCACCGTAGACGCGGGCTACAGGCCCGCGTCTACGGTGGCCGCCGAAGACGGTGGGCTATTGGCTAGCTCGCCGTCCGTCCGTCTCATGACGACAGGCTGTGTTGACGGCGCGTTCGTGTTCCACGCGCGCCTCAAAGAGAGTCAGCAAGGGCCGATGCCTGCCGGGGCTGCGGGACTGTTCGAAAGAGATACCGAGGCCCCGGAACACAAAGGGCGATGAAGGAACATGGATAGGTTTTAGTCAGTAAAAGTCTGACACTCCTGCTCCACCCAGAGCGGGAGGAGTCATTTGATGATTTCCCATCCGAAAAAAAAGGGTCACCACTACACCTTCCACCTTTACAACTTACCGTCATGTTATTATGAGCAGTCTTAAGAGTCTGTACGTACAACTCCACATAGTACTTGGGATCTTGTCTGCCAAACCGTTTACTGAGCAAAGTGAAGTTTTTAAAAACTTTCTCGTCATACCAGTTTACCATTGGGCGCTCAGTACTAAAGTAGGGTATCTATGACAGAAATAATAAAATAATTAGAAAAAGTAACGAAGTTATGATTTATACTTTTTAGGGTTCCGTACCCAAAGGGTAAAAACGGAACCCTATTACTAAGACTCCGCTGTCTGTCCGTCTGTCTGTCCGTCTGTCCGTCTGTCCGTCTGTCTGTCACCAGGCTGTATCTCATGAACCGTGACAGCTAGACAGTTGAAATTTTCACAGATGATGTATTTCTGTTGCCGCTAAAACAACAAATACTAAAAACAATAAAATTAATATTTAAGGGGGGCTCCCAGGGTACCTGCAGACCCCCATGGCGAGTAATAAATACTTAAATCTGCCCTTCTAGGTACAGGGGTCTCTGCCTAGATTGTATCTTATTTCCCCCACACTCGTGGGAACAGTTATGGATGAATTAAACAAAAAAACAAACACCGCCGGCAACGGCAAGACGGAGGAGAGGAGGGATGCGGCGTCGGAGTCCGACGTAGCATCCAGTGAGGTGAGCGCGGGAGGCTCAGAGAGCTCCCGTCGCGCGAGGGCTGGGACGCCCGCGGAGAACAGTAAGGTCTTCCGCAAGCGGCCCAGGCGGGATGGCGACCGGGGGTCGTCATCCGGAGATGAGGAGGCCTCGGCCCGAAAAATCCCCACCAACAAGCGTGGGGGGATCCGGGGCAAGGGGAGGGGGCTCCCTGCCCCCATGAGGTCGGCAAGAGTTGCCGAGGAGGTGCGCCCCCCGGGCACTACTGCTCCCGGGACTGGCGACGAGGCGGGTGCAACTGGCGGCTCCGAGGCGGAGCGTAGGGCCAGGTTATATAAGGTAGGTATAAGGTGAAGACAGGCACCAAACTTAAGGCCATACCAGCGGCTTCCGCCTCCATCTTGGCGGCAGCGGAGGCCAACTTTGCGGGGCCTTCCCCTCCTCCGCCTCCGGTAGGTGGAGAGGAGTTGGTCAAGCTGCGGGAGGAGGTGGCCCGCCTGACGGCCGCCATGGAGGTTCTCCAAAAGGAGAATGCCAAGCTCCATGCAGACCTGGCCAATCTGCGCGAGGCTGGTAGCCGTGCTGCGCCTCCAAATGGGGGCCACCAACAGCAGCAGCAACAGCGACAAGCCGAGCCCGTGCCGGTGGAGAACCAGGTCCTGAACCTGGTTCGGCAGGAGCTGGCTTCCTTCCTGGCGCGGTTATCCGTCCTGGAGGGAATTGTTCTGCGCCCCGCCCTGGGTGCAAAGAAGGCAGCCGCGGGCCCGAGCACGATGCCGAATACGGTGTCATACGCGGCTGCTGCGGCTGCCACACCCGGACCTGGGCCGTCGAGCCAGTCCTCCGGCAGGGCTGCGGCGCCCCCTCCCCCTGGAAAGTCAGCTCCGGCGCAACCGGCGCCAACTAAGAAGGCGCCCAGGAGGAGAAAGGGCAAGGCGGCTGCACAGGCGGCGACTGTGTCGGCTCCAGCGCCAGCGGCGCCAGTGCCAGCGGCGAGTGGGCCACTGACTGCGGCAAGCCAGCTGCCGCCGCCACCACCGCCCCCCCAGCCCCCAACACCTGCGGCTGAAGCCGGATGGCAGGTGGTCGGAGAGAAGAAGAAGGGGAGGAAGGCGGCCAAAAAGGCCCGAAATGTGGAGCGGCAGCGCCAGCACAGGGCGCGAAAGATCGCGGCTAGGCTTCGCGCCCCGAAGACCGCGGCTGTAGTGATCACACTACAGCCGGACGCGGAAAAGAGGGGCGTGTCCTACCGCGACCTTCTGGCGAAGGCGAAAGAGGTGGTGAACCTCAGTGAGCTTGGGATCACCGGGGGCTTCCGGCTTAAAGTCACCGCGACAGGGGCCCGATTGCTGGAGATCCCCGGCAAAACCAGCGGCTCGTCCGCCGACGCTCTGGCTGAAAAGCTCACAGCGTCCCTAAACGCGGACGAGGCCCGAGTGTCCAGGCCCGTCAGATGTGCAGACCTGGGCATCCTGGGTCTGGACGACTCGGTTACCGAGGAGGAGGTGGTGGCTGCTTTCGCCAGGTCCGGAGGGTGCCCTGCCGATCAGGTCAGGGCAGGCGCCATTCGCCCGGACTCCACGGGTATGCATACCGTTACGGTATGCTGCCCGGTGACGGCGGCTAAAGCCATAACGGAGGGCCGAAGGCTACTGGTGGGCTGGGTCTCAGCGCAGGTGAAGCTGCTAGAGCCCAGACCTCTGAGGTGCTATCGCTGCCACGTGGGACACCACGTGTCAGTACAGTGCGCCTCGGAGGTTGACCGCAGCGGACTCTGCTTCCGTTGCAGCCAGCCCGGTCACGTATCCGCGGCTTGCTGCGCCACGCCGCACTGCGGTGCCTGTGCGGCGGCTGGCAAGCCAGCCGACCACCGGGCTGGAAGCAAGGCCTGCGCTGCACCCACCAAGGCCACCAGAGGCAAGGGGAGGCCCTCCGCCGCCACCACCACCACCGTCGCCACCGCCGCAGCCGCAACTGCCACCGTTGCCGCTGCCACTGTCGCCGCCACAGAGGGGCCCTCGCAGGGGGCTAGGGAGGAAGCGGTAATGGAGTGCCAATAACGGCCCCATTACGCTTCCTCCAAGCGAACATCAACCACTGCGCCTGCGCTCAGGATCTGTTGCTCCAGAGCATGGCGCAGTGGTTGATTAACATTGCTGTGGTCGCTGAGCCGTATTTTGTCCTCCCCAGAGAAGACTGGGTGGCGGACCTTAGCGGCTCAGTGACCATAGTGTCGTCGGCCGCCGCTGGTACCCCGACCCTTGAAGGTGTCAGGAGGGGTCGGGGGTGCGTAGCAGCCCGGTTCGGGGAGATCGTAGTGGTGGGAGTATACTTCTCCCCGAGCCGAACTCTCGCCGAGTTCCACAACTCTCTCGCAGAGTTGAGTGTTGTCGTCGGAAACCATTCCCTCCCCGTGCTTGTCCTCGGGGACTTCAATGCCAAGAACTTGGTTTGGGGTTTTCGTTGCACAGACGTGCGGGGAAGGATGGTGGAAGACTGGGCCCTGGAGAAGGGCCTGGTCGTCCTAAATCGGGGTTCTGTCCCCACGTGTGTGCGGATGCGGGGCGAGTCGGTGGTGGACATTTCGTTCGCTAGCCCCGCTCTGTCGCCACGTGTCGTTGACTGGCGTGTCATGGAGGGGGTGGAGACCTATTCCGACCACCGGTACATCCGGTTCGACGTCTCCACCCAGACCTCAAGCGCGCCGGTCCAACAGGCCCCGAGTGGTCCGCGTTGGGCGCTGAAGCAGCTGTACCGGGAGCTCCTCCTGGAAGCCTCGATCGTGCAGGCCTGGGTGACATCACCGGACAGGCCTGCCGACGTAAACAATGAGGCAGGGTGGTTCCAGGAGGCCATGCCGACATCTGCGACGTGGCAATGCCCCGCGTTCGGCCAAGAAGCGCCCGGCGTCAGGTGTACTGGTGGTCGCGAGAGCTAACGTCTCTGCGCAAAGCGTGCGTCGCTGCACGGCACCTGTACGCCAGGCATCGCAGGCTCCGCATCCGCCCACCGGATGCGGCAGCCATTGAGGCGGAGCTATATGAGGGGTACAGAGCGGCGAAGACTGCTCTCCGCGAGGCTGTCCTGCGGGCCAGGGATCTGGCCCGCGAGGAGATGCTGGGGACTCTCGACAGAGATCCGTGGGGGCCCTTACAAGTTGGTGCGAGACAAACTCCGCCCCTGGGCCCCCCCACTGACGCAGAGTCTCCGGCCTGAGCTCGTGGAGGACGTGGTGAGCACTCTGTTACCTTCGCGAGGGGAACACCCACCCCCGCCTATGGCTCCGCCGCCTGCGGTGCTGGAAGCGGATCATCAGGACGACGACGACGACACTCCGGAGGTGACTGGGGTAGACCTGAGTGTGGCGGTACGCAGGCTCAGTGCCAAAAATACCGCCCCGGGACCCGATAGCTTGCCTGGCAAAGCCTGGGTCCTGGCCTCGGAGGCTCTCGGGCCCCGACTGGAGGGGCTCCTAAGCGCATGCTTGGAGAGAGGCCAGTTCCCGCTTCGTTGGAAGACGGGGAAGCTGGTCCTCATCCGGAAGCCGGGGCGCCCTGCGGACTCTCCGTCCGCATACCGGCCCGTGGTGCTGCTCGACGAGGTGGGCAAGCTCTTTGAAAGAGTCATTGCGAACCGCCTCACCGAGCACCTTGCGGGGACTGGGCCGGACCTTGCGGAACACCAGTTTGGTTTCCGCAAGGGGCGCTCTACGGTGGACGCCATCATGCGCGTGAGAGCCCTCACGACGGGGGATGCGGTTTCAAGGGGTGGGGTTGTCTTGGCGGTGTCTCTCGACATCGCCAACGCCTTCAACTCCATGCCCTGGAGCTGCATTAGGGAGGCACTCCGGTATCACCGGGTGCCAACCTACCTCCGTCGAGTGGTCGGGGACTATCTGACGGACAGAGCCGTCATCTACCCTGGTCGCAGCGGAGAATGGAACCGGCGAGAGATGTCGTGCGGTGTTCCGCAGGGATCGGTCCTAGGGCCGCCCTTGTGGAACATCGGGTACGACTGGGTGCTGCGCGCCGACCTCCCTAGCGGTGTCAGCGTAGTGTGCTACGCTGACGACACGCTGGTGCTGGCACAGGGGAGGTCGCACGAGGCGGCGGCCGAAGCGATGACACGCGGGGTTGCGATAGTCGTTGAGAGGATCCGGCAACTGGGTCTCGAGGTGGCACTGCACAAGTCCGAGGCCATGTGCTTTCATGGGCCTCGGAATGCGCCACCTCCGGGATCCTCACTGACGGTAGGAGGGGTATCCATCGGCGTTGAGTCGACGTTAAAGTACTTGGGACTTGTCCTTGACAGCCGGTGGAACTTCGTAGAACATTTCCGACGTTTGGCCCCCAAACTGGAACGGACTGGGGCTGCCTTCAGGCGGCTCCTGCCCAATCTGGGAGGGCCGAACGCCTCCTGCCGGAGGCTCTACGCGGGAGTCGTGCGGTCAATGGTCCTTTATGGGGCCCCGGTGTGGGCACATTCATTGAGGCTGCGAGCCGCTCACTCTTTGAACGCGCCCCAAAAGGTAGTAGCCGTAAGGCTGGCCCGGGGGTACCGTACGATCTCCCGCGAGGCGGCGAGCCTCCTTGCCGGATTGCCGCCATGGAATCTAGAGGCGATAGTCCTCGCCCGCCTACATGAATGGCGCGCGGAGGCGCTACGCCGGGGGGAAACTCCGCTGCAGCGACAAATTGTCGCTCAGCGGACAGACTTCCGGCGGGATCTCATGGCGACATGGAGAGAGCGACTGTCGCAACCCCGTGCAGGGCACGCCACGATAGTGGCGATAAGTCCCCTCTTTGAGGAGTGGCTTGAGAGACGCCACGGCGTCCTCACCTTCCGCCTGACGCAGGTCCTCACCGGACACGGAGTGTTCGGGAGGTTCCTGCACTGAATCGGGCGGGAGGAAACGCCCGGGTGCTTCTATTGTGAGGATCGACCGGAGGACACGGTGGAACACACGGTGGAGGTGTGCCCCGCGTGGGCGGAGCACCGCCGTGTCCTCGAAGCGGCGATCGGCGGCGGCGACCTCTCGCGTCCGGCCCTGGTGCAAGCCATGGTCCGAAGCGAGACGGAATGGGACGCCGTCACCTCCTTCTGCGAAGCAGTAATGCTAGAGAAGGAGGTGGCGGAACGTGAGAGGGAGAGAACCTCTCAACGTCCCGGCCGCCGCGGGAGACGCCCCGGGCGTCGTCGGCCACCGTAGGCGCGGGCCTGTGGACGGTGAGCTATGGGCTAGCTCGCCGTCCGTCCGTCTCATGACGACAGGCCGTGTCGACGGCGCGTTCGTGTTCCACGCGCGCCTCAAAGAGAGTCAGCAAAAAGGAAGGGGTCCGCAAGGACCGATGCCTGCCGGGGTTGCGGGACTATTCGAAAGAGATACCGTGGCCCCGGAACACAAAGGGCGATGAAGGAACATGGATGGGTTTTAGTCAGTAAAAGTCTGACACTCCCTCCTGCTCCGCCCAGAGCGGGAGGGGTTATTTGATGATTTCCCATCCGAAAAAAAAAAAAAAAAAAAGGGGGGCTCCCATACAACAAACGTGTTTTTTTGCCCTTTTTGATAATAATGGTACGGAACCCTTCGTGCGCGAGTCCGACTCGCACTTGGCCGGTTTTTTTATTTTTCTCGGGCCATATTTTCAGGATTCTTTTATTTCTTTTAAAACAAAGGGAGGTTTATTATTTGTAGTATTCTCACAGAAATTCTTGTCATGTTTTATTTATTTAGTTATTCTTATATAACTGTTAATTTTGAAGGACTATTATAGGAATATTGCTGGTCGGGGAAGGTGGGCAAATAAAACGATGTATTAATATTACTGTTTACTTACCCAATATTATAACACAAAAACACGTTTTATAGCACTTACTAATAAGACACGTCTGCTCTTTTCTACTACTGTGACACAACGAACGATAAAACAAAAGGAAAAACAATATTCTTCTAAAAAATACATTTCAAAAATAAATAAAAAAGAAAAAGATATAAAAAGGTTGACCGTCGCCAACATGGCGGCCCGCGGTGTGCTAACACCAATAATGGGGCGGTGACGGTCATTCCAGGTCCAAAACCGCCAACTTCCGCACCGGTCGCCTTAGCGTTCCCCCTTTCGTAGTGACATCAAACACTCTCACTACACCGTCGTGCCCGGGCCAGACTGCTTCCACACGCCCTCTTGGCCAGGTCCCTCTGGGCAGGGATCCATCCGCAACCAAGACAAGATCACCCACTGCTATTTGACGGATCGGTGATTCGGTCGTTGATCTGACCTTTTGTCTCGGGACGAGCGTCGGCAGATAGTCTTCGACCCACCTGCGCCAGAAATGGTCAGCTAACCGGAGGCCTTTCTTCCAGTTGGCGCGGCGAATCAGATCAGCGTCTGTTAATTGGCGTAGTGGCGGCTCCGTTGAAGCTCTGCCAAGAATGAAGTGGAAAGGTGTTAGCGCTTGTTCCTCACCCGGATTCACGGGGACATGTGTTAATGGGCGAGAGTTCACTAAAGATTCGGCTTCCAGAAGAAATGTGTGTAGCACTTCTGTGGGAGAGCGTTGTTTCAAAGTGACGGATATTGCTGTTTTTATGCTTCGGACCAATCTCTCCCAACATCCTCCCATAAAAGGCAAGCCTGGTGGTATAAATTGCCAATGTATACCTCTATTGGCAACGAAGTCTTGAATCTTGATATCATATAATTCATCAAGCTTGTTCTTGGCACCGACGAAGGCTGTTCCGTTATCGGAATAAATCTTAACTGGGCAGCCACGTCTGGCGATAAATCTTCGCAAGGCCATTATTGCGGCGTCTGTAGAGAGACTCCCAACGATTTCAATATGAACCGCTCGAACTGTCATACAGGTGAATAAAGCCACATACTTTTTCTCTGTGCGACGTCCCAGGGTTACACTCACGGGGCCAAAATAGTCTACGCCCACGTGTGTGAAAGGCTTCTCGTGATGCGCTAGCCTTGCTTCTGGAAGATCACCGAGTAGTGGCGTGATAGGCAAGGCTTTCCGGATTCGGCAAAAGTTGCAGACCTTTGCGACAGTTTTGACATTGGGTCGCAGTCCGACGATGTGGTAGCTGCGACGAAGTTCGTTTACAACAAGCTCATTATTCGCGTGGGCTGCCTTCTTGTGGTAATGTCGGATCAACATACGAACTATTGGGTGTCGGCCATCGAGAACAACGGGGTTGACTTCTTGTGAGGTGTTTTTAACTCGGCAGATACATCCGGATAATCTGAGAAGACCTCTCTCTCCCAAAACAAGCTCTAGGTTTTTTAGGCGAGATTCCTTTGGCATGGGCGATGATCCAGCAATACTCTTTAGTTCTTCTGGGAAAGAGTCTATTTGCGCTCGTGACAGAAGTCGCCTTTCTGCGGCTTTTAAGAGATCGGCATTCAAGGGTGGAAATTTTCGTGCAAAGGACATGTCATTTCTTTGCATTAATTTTGAATTTGGTTGTTTGTTTCCAAGACGAGACCGAACAATATCTACAAATTGTTGAACACGCGCCGTGGATCTTACTAGACGAATCCACTCTGAAAATCGCGAGGGTTCCG
The DNA here is from genome assembly GCA_905147715.2 of Xestia xanthographa. Classification (NCBI taxonomy): domain Eukaryota; kingdom Metazoa; phylum Arthropoda; class Insecta; order Lepidoptera; family Noctuidae; genus Xestia; species Xestia xanthographa. The sequence goes on along the minus strand of LR990660.1, from coordinate 3,093,855 downwards.
CAACTACTGGTGAAAGTAGTGACTGCGGCGGGTGCTCATTTATTTGTCCTACTAGCTCCTGGGTAATTTGAGGACTACGTTTTAATTCTTCAGGAGGTAGTAGCACGTTCTCGCATGGTTCACAAGGCCACAGATGAGGGGACGATAAAAGAAATGGGGGCCCGGTAAACCAACGAGCAGATGTGTCGAATGAAATATGATTATGGCGCGTAGCGTCGTCCGCGACGTTTGAGGAAGTTGGAACATATCGCCAACGAGAGATGTCTGTTATCTCTGTTATCTCTCCAACCCTATGCGCGACAAAAGGCTTAAAAGTTCGAGCGTCGCTACGCAACCACCTGAGAACAGTCATTGAGTCAGACCAAAAATAAATCTGGTCTGGCTTATGTTTGTGAGAATCAGTGATGAAATTTGCGAATCTTGCTGCAATGAGCGCGGCTTGCAGTTCTAATCGAGGTATTGACACTGGTTTAATGGGCGCGAGACGGGCTTTGCCGCCAATCAAAGAGAGCTCCACTTGCTTATTAGCGAAAGTAAGGCGCCAGTAAGCTACACAAACGTACGCATGCTCGCTAGCGTCAGCAAAGACGTGGAGTTCCCTGGTGAGAGGCTTCCCTTCATGTAATGTCTGATACCAGCGAGTAATGGAACCGGTTGTCAACTTAGAGAGATCTGCAAACCAGGATGTCCATTTCAAAGAGAGCTCTGGAGATAACTTCTGATCCCATGATATGCCTGTTCTCCACAGCTCTTGAAATAAGATACGACCTTGGATGACAATGGGACATAGGAAACCGAGAGGATCGTATACTTTCATCAAAACAGAAAGTGCTTTTCGCTTCGAAAGCGGCATTGGTAATGTTTCTGGTAATCCCGTTCGAAAATGTAAATTGTCTTCCAAGGTATTCCATGATAGGCCAAGAATTTTGACATGATTAGATGGATTTGATGCAGATGATGATCCAAGTCCTACGTGTAGAGTTTTTGCATGAAGGTCAAATGGGATTAATGACAATGCACCGGGTTTGTTAGAGATCCATGACCTCATGTCGAAACACGCTCTTTGATGGACCTTGACGATGTCAGCAGCGAGACGTGCTGCTTCGTCAATTGTATCTACAGAGCCCAAATAGTCGTCCATGTAGTGGTTCTCTACAATGGCATGAACGGCCTCAGGGTACTGGTTACGAACCTCTAGGGCATTTTTGTTTTTAAGGTACAAAGCAGTGCAAGGACTAGAAGTCGCGCCGAAGATCATTGATGTCATGCGATAATGTTGAATAGGTGGCAATGATAGTGCTGATGATTGTGCAACCGAGGGTTTGTCTCGCCAAAGAAAGCGTTGCGCATCGCGGTCTTCTTCGCGAATTTTGACTTGAGGAAACATCTCTCTTATGTCAGCATTAAGCGCTACGCAACCCTCTCGAAAACGCATCAAAATAGCTACAAGATTTTGTAAAAGGTCAGGGCCAGATAATAATAGCGAGTTAAAACTGACACCTTCACACTTTGCCGCCGCGTCATGTACAATTCTAAGCTTTAATTTCTGAGGATGTACAACGCCGAAATGAGGAAGGTACCACGTTATCCCTGCTGTGTTTGGAGGTTCATGACAAAGCTCTGCGTAACCCTTGGCTAGCATAGCCTGGACATTTTGGCGATAAGAGTCTGCGTATGCTGGATCCCTTGCAAACTTTCGTTCTAGAGAACTAAAACGTGATAGGGCCAGATTCAAGCTATTAGGCACACGGCATATGTCTTGTCGCCACAATAATCCAGTTTGAAAACGACCAGATGGAAGCCTGCTAGTAGTATCCTCCAACAATTTTAAGGCACGCTGCTGTTCGTTAGTACGATAATCTTTTTTAATAATGCCTATCGAATCAATTTTGTAATTTTCTTTTATGATAGCTTCGAGTGATTCCTGTTCCGAAAAACTAGTATCGTCCGCGATGTGATTTACAAACTGAACAGGATTTGTTTTACTGGACGTAAAACCATATAAAACCCATCCAAGAGCCGTAAGTGCTGCTACTGGCTGCGATCTTGTGCCTTTGCGAATGTTATGCGCGATCGTAAGGTGCCAATTATCAGCACCGATAATGATAGTAGGCTTCGCGTCCTCGTAACAGAGCTCATCAGCTAAATCAGATAAATGTGAGTAACGCGAAATAACATCCATAGAGGCACTTTGATGAGAAATGCCCAAGTTAGGCATGGCGCGAACGTTGGTTATTTCGTGAATGTCAGAATTATGCCGACCCTTAATTTTTAAACTGACGAAGTTAACTGCAGACTCTTTTGAAAGGCCACCGATACAATTCACACGAATGTGTCCTGAAGGGCCAGCAGCTCCTATATTTTCGGCTACCTGTGAGTCTATTAGAGAAGCAGTGCTTCCGTCATCTAATAAGGCGTAAGTCTCGAACGTACTTTTAGGGCCTATCAAGGATACAGCAATTATTTTTAGTAATGGACGAGGATCCTGAGTAGAATGGTGGGCTACTATCTCTGCCTGACGAGTCGCGACTTTAGAATCTAAAGAACGATCTTCGGTTACGGATTGTTCGGAAACGTGAGCTAAGTATTTCGCTTGCGATTGTCCGTGAAGCAATGTATTATGGCTACGACTGTACTTACAATTCTGCACGTCACATTTAACCTTACAGAATTTGTACCGATGTGCGCCTCTCACTAAACATTTTTTGCAAACCTTGTTTTCTAGTACCCACTGCCATCTCTGATTTAAAGTGAGCATTAGAAACTTATCACATTTGACAATCTCGTGAAAACCTTTTTGACAGAACCCACATGGTAGTTCGTGGCTCAGAGTTTTGACAACAGGTAGCGTTGCCTTCGCTTTTGAAAAGTTTTGCCGCGTGGAGGTAGTATAACAATCCTCCGCGGATGAATTTTTATCGTCGTCACTGTCATCTGAGTGACGATCTTTTTGCTCATAGACCCCGGTACAGGCATGAACTTTGTCTATGGTTTTAAATTTTGACGGATTTCTGTCTGTCGGTTTGACAGTGTCGCGTTGAAGGATAGAATCCGAAATAAAACCAAATTTTGTATGAATTTCAGCTTCGCGATTCAGAAAATCTGCAATGAGTTCAAGCCTGAACCTAGATTCACTATGATGCTGCATAGCATAGTCTGCCCACCTAGCGCGTAGGAGCGAACTCATTTTGCCAACAATAGTGTTCGAGAGTTCCGGGGAAGCCAGATACTCGTGTTGGTTCAATGAGCGAATAGTTTCAACACACCTACGCACTCGGCAAGCGAACTGGCAAAGGTCTTTGCCACCTTCGATGGTATTTAACTTTGGCAGTTCCCTGACCTGTGCCAATTCGTTGAGGACTATTTGTTCAGGACGAGCAAACCTCAACTCAAGTGCCCTCACAATTTCGTCTGGGTCTTCGCAAGAGGCCAGAAAGGCGCCGGCATGGTCTCGCGCGGCCCCCCTTAGGGCGTAACTTAACCTTGCCAAATTTTCTGAAGGTGTGAAGGCGCTTTTGCTTTGCTCGTAAGTCCTTTTAAAAAGAACCCAGTCTAGGACACGGCCATCAAAAATTGGTATTTTAAGGTCACTCACCTGATGTTTCTTCTTATCGACGTTTAGGCCAGCGATGACCTCAGCCAAGTACCTAAAGTCGTTTTGTCGAGAGTGATTAGCCTGACCACTATTATTAATTTTATTATTTATGTTATAATTGTTTTGTGAAGAGAGTGTACCTAATCTAACTGGTGAATGGGTAGGTAGTGTATTGAAAGGCAAAGATCCTGGTAGCTGGCCAGCACCGGGCGCAGCTGTCACTGCGTAGGCAACTGGCTCTGTCGTCGCTCCGAACGGAGTAGTGCCCCGTAGTGTCCCTGAGGGCACGGGCGCCGCAGGCAGCAACGAAGTTACGGCGGGAGGAACTGAGGTGACAGTGGTCACCGCCCCCGTGGCAACATAAGCTCTTGTATGGTCTGCACTATCAATAGTAGGCACTTCAAACTGGACACATAAATTATTCATTTTAATGTGGTTAGGTACAGACTCGTTATTATTCTCCAACCACATTTCTACGTCGTCATTATTGCTATGGTAGCTATGAATGCTACGACGGCTGCTACTACGGCTTTCTACTTCTATGGAAGCTAATTGTGATTGTAGATCTAGCTCGGCGGCTTTTTGTTCGAGGTTTTTTCGAACTTGCAGCAACTTTTCTTGGCGTTGCACAAGTTCTAGTTGGACATTTTCTTCATGTGCGGCTATATCTGCAAGGCGACGTGCATGAAGTGCCTCAGCGGCTAGTATTTTTGCTTTTACCGTATTTGCGGAATAAACAGATGACCGGCTGCCTGGCGCAGTCGGCGTTCTGGCGTGGGGAACCATGGTCTGGTGGGGAACGTCGGAAGCTACCAGAAGAGCGCCTCTAATTTTTTCGGCCGACGCTACTTGCTGGCGGTGAGCCCCCGGCGTTCTTATTTCTTGCACTGGTTCACCACTGCTAGTTCCTGCCACTTGGGTATCATGAACAGGCTGCTTTGCAGTTTTTGATCGTGTTTCGTACCCGCCCATCTTACCCGATAAATTTATCCGGCGAAGGACCAATGGAAAAATAAAGACAAAAAAAAAAAAAAAAAAAAAAAAATAAAAATTTTTTTTTTGGTTTTTTTATTTTTCTCGGGCCATATTTTCAGGATTCTTTTATTTCTTTTAAAACAAAGGGAGGTTTATTATTTGTAGTATTCTCACAGAAATTCTTGTCATGTTTTATTTATTTAGTTATTCTTATATAACAATTCACATTGTGTTCGAATTATGTAGTACGTTAATAAATATTTTACAGCTAAAAACAATAAATGATGAATAACAAACAGTAAATTTCACTCAAAATAAAATCAATAACATAATTATGATAAATATTATTTCAATAAAATGTAATTTTACACGAAATTAAATGTAATTTTACACGAAGTTCATCAAAATGGTTCAAGATTATCAAAATACGTGTTAAAATAAGTAATTCAAAATCTTCTTTACAAAAGCTGTTATCAACAAAAAAAAATACATGGGACCATCAAGCCAAAAAATAATATAAATTATCTTCTACCAAATGAAAAATAATCTCGTAAATTGCCCCTGTCGTCACGGAGTAATCGCTGTAGTATGTACACGAAAAAAATACTGGCTAACTACATAACCTCCTCCAGTTTTAGAAGTCGGTTAAGAATAATAACTTTCAAATCGTACTCACTCTCTCAGAACTGCACTGATTAATTAGGCAATGCAAATAAAAAAGCAAACCAATGGAAAAATATTTTAAATACATTATTTTTATTTTATTTTATCTTTGATAGTTAGGATGGGAGCTGACCTATCTCAGCGAATATCTTCCAATATCACCTGAAACCCACACAAACTTTTTCACGAAATTGACAGGAAATAAGAAATTACGCTTTGATAGTAATAGGAAGGTATAATATTTAGAATATGTAATCATGATCAATGGATCACTATAGGTACCAGTAAAGGGTCTCGTTTAAAATAACATTAAGATCATAAATCACTCTGTACGTTTATCTGTGTCATCATCATACACAATAACGCTTATCAAGTGTCAAGCGATCAAGATTTATAATATCCGAGGTAACAAAATCACAATGACAAAAACTGAACCAGCTCAGAGGCAGCAAGAGGTCAGATAGGCAGTCGCTTCATCTAAAATACTGGTATTTAGCTGCATTCGGTTAGAGTGGAAGCCGACTCCAACATAGATTGGAATAAAGGCTAGGCATGTGTTATATGTATATACTGTCCAGGTGGCTTAGTGGTAAAATGAAACGCAGACACGTCCGTTCATTAGCTCCGTATAATCGAGACTGTTCGATATCAATGTACCCACAATACACTACACTCCTTTACACTTAAATTAAGGTATAATAAAGTAAACAAATAACCATCACCTAATTCTTACATAATTGATACATTAACAAAAGTACCTACTTTTTACAAATCTAACTTCTGACAACATTAAGTAACAACTTATTTCTAGTAAATGACTTATTCTAAAATTTGTATGTTGGAGGATTGACTACCCTACACTGTCTAACCCAGCGGTCTGTGGCGGCACTGCGCGCGCAGCGTCTGCGGGTGAGGGTGGGCTTGGCTTAGGTGAATACATCTCCTTTTCTGGAGTTACAAAACAATCCTCCCCTTCAGCCATGCTTCGCGCCGGTGACACCGACGTCGGTGGTTCTGTCCCTTGCGACCGCTGCGACCGGACCGTACCTGATGGTGATACCGAAACGTTATTCTTAGGAAGATCGTTATCTTTGTCCCTTGTCGGATAAACTAACGAGCTCCTTGACTTACGCCTTAACTGGTCAATATGCCTATGTACTACGTTACCACTGTCATCCGTCACTTTATAGTCCGTACTACCTAACGTGCCAGTCACTTTCCCAGGTTGCCATTTTTCCCCTTTTAAATACTGCCTGTACCAGACTTCCTCCCCTACACTCATACTCCTATCAGATCCTCCTTTGGTATCCATTTGCCGCTGTTGACAACGCTGTACCTTGGTCATCTGACCGGGCTTTAATAAATCCAAGTGTGTTCGTAAACGTCTACCCATTAGCAACATAGCTGGATTTTCTCCCGTTGAGCAATGTTCGGTATTCCGATAATACAGTAGAAACTTGTTGAGTGCTTTGTCTATATTCTTATTTTCCATGCGCTTTTTTTACTACCCTTTTTACAGTTTTTACTGCATTCTCGGCCGCACCGTTTGAAGCGGGATGGTAGGGCGCTGTAAAAATATGTTCTACACCGTCTATTTTTAAAAAATCCTGAAATTCTCTGCTCGTAAAGGGTGGGCCATTATCACTGCCGACTTGTTTCGGAATACCAAATCTAGCCCACAATTCTGACAACTTACCTATAGTTGTCACCGCTGCCGTACTAGGAACTGGGAATACTTCTATCCACTTGGACATAGCGTCCACAACTACAAGATAAGTTTTCCCGTAGATAGGACCCATGAAGTCGAGGTGTAGGCGCGCCCGGGGGCTCGCGGGCCAGGGCCAGGCGCGGGCGCGTGTTGCGGCGCGCGGCGGTGCGTCCGCCAGCGCCGCGCACACGACGCGACGCAGGCGCGACACGTCGCCTCAACCGCTTCGTCTATGCCGCCCCACCACACGTATCTGCGTGCCATTGCTTTTGACCCATATGGGGCTCATGTATAATCTTTAAAACTTTTTCTCGACATTTTTCCAGTATGACTACTCTGTGACCCCACATGATGCACCCGAGCTCTTCATACAATTCTTTTCGCCTATTAAAATAAGGTTTTAAGCCGTCAATGTCACATTCGATTGGCCACCCACCTCTAATGTATCTGAGAACCCTTCCTAACAGCGGATCTGTAATTGTTTGTTTTTTTATTTCCGTGTAATTTCATAACAACGCATCTTGCGCGAAATGTAAGTAAGTACGTTTGTTCCAGAACCGTTACTGAAGTATTTTTTTGTCTACTGTCGGGTAGTCTTGATAACGCATCTGCACAATTATCTTTTGTGTTTACGTACTCTATATTATTATTATCATAGCTATAGGCTGATAGTATTATTGCCCACCGCTGCATCCTACTAGCTGTCATGCTAGGAATTCCCGTGTTAGGCCGAAATATGGAAACCAACGATTTATGATCAGTTCGTAAGATAAAACGCCGCCCGTATAAAAAATAAACAAAAAAAAAAAACCAAATACCATCAGTATTTGTAATACTGATGGTATTTCTTTATACTGAAAATGATAGCAAGTGCCTCACGATGGACTTGGGAATAATTTTTCTCTGCGTCGCTGAGTGTGCGCGACGCGTAGGCCAGGACGCGCTCGCCGCGCGGCCCTGGCTGCGTGGGCACGGCCCCTAGCCCGCGCGCACTCGCGTTACACGTTAATAACAATGGTTTACCCTGGTCGTAGTGACACAAAACGCTGGCACTTGTTAACATCTTCTTTACTTCGGTGAACGCTTGTTCGCCTACACCAAACCCATTCCATACCTTTCCGCAGAAGATTCTATAAAGGGAAAAGTGTTGCACTGAGGGTTTTAATAAACCTACCGAAAAAAATTACTGTTCCTAAAAATGACCTTAGTTCTGATACATTCCGAGGCTGCTCCATATTAGTAATTGCTTGAATTTTCGATTTATCAGCCTTTATTCCTTCTCTCGATATTACATAACCCAAGTACGTCACCTCCTCAGCTAAAAAAACACACTTACTCTTTTTTAATTTTAACCCGTTATCTAATAAACTCCGGTTTGGTTTATGTGTTTTTTCGATAGTGTTGTACCTGTGGTTTGTGTAGTCCTTCCTTATATACTTGCTTATGAGCTTGTAGAGGGCAGAGATCTCACTTTTTGTTGCCCTAGATTTAATTTTTGCTCTCTGGAGTTGCTTTCGTCTCTTCATTAGCTGTAGTGTGCGCTCTGACAAAATTTTATGGGATTTCTTATCTTTGTTTTCGTTTTGTATTGTTTGCAGACTGCTGGTTATTGCTTTGATAATGTTGTTGTAATAGTTTTGGACTAATTTATTTACCTGTGTGTTCAGTATTTTGCGTATGTACTCTTTGAATTTAGAAATATCATCATCGTTAGTTATTGTTTCTTTTTGATGGGTTTTATATTTTATTCGGGTTTTCTTTGATTGTGTATGAGTGATCGTTGCTCTAACTGGTCTGTGGTCCGAAGGATAGTTTATATTCAGAAATTCTATATTTTGGAATATATGAGGACGATTTGATAGAATGAAGTCGATTTCGGTTTTGTGTTTATTATCAGGAGTTGTCCAAGTCCATCTGTTTTTTATTTTTTTGTTATAAAAAGTGTTTAAAATTGATAACTTTTTTTCTGTAGCAAATTCTATCAATCTCTGTCCTCTCTCATTTCTTTTTCCGTAGCCGTTCATTTTCATGACTAGATATTCAACTTTTTTGGTATACCAATTTTTGCATTCCAGTCTCCCATCAGTATGAAGTCTTTATATGACATCTCGATAGCTTTGTTTACTGTACAATAGAAACTGTTGATTTCGTCTTCGTTTGCATTTTCCGTAGGGGCGTAGACTTGTATAACTGATAGCCGAGTATCTTCAAATGCCAAGTTTAGGATTGCGACTCTTTCTGTAAGGCCAATGTAGCTCTCGATTTTATTTTAATGGCATTTTTTTACTATAAAACCTACCCCATACAAGCTAGGTGTTTGACCCGTGTGGCATAATATGAAATTGTCATATTCTTCTATTTTATTTCCCATGCGCTTCGTTTCAGCCAGTCCGATTATATCGTATTTAATGTCTGTCAGGGATTCGTTTAATTCTATTAGACGTTCGTATGTAGATAGCGTTCTAACATTGTATGTTAATATGTAGAGCTTTCCTGTTGTAGTCGTAGTAGTCAAGAAAGTAGCAAAGAAAGCTTTCAAAGAGCTGAGAACCAATAAAACATGGATCGAAGGATTGAAACAAGGTGAAAAAATACTCAACAACCGTAACGACATTATCACCCTAGCTACAATTTTTTACAGGAATTTATACAGCACTAGAGAAACGACTAGCATAGATAGCAGAGATCAATACACAAACAAAATTGACAGCAATCCACAGATACCTCAGCTTGAAATAAGCGAAGTATTATGGGCAATAAAAGCTCTAAAGACAGAAAAGCCCAAGTTCTGACGGCATAACTAATGAAATAATAAAAATTGGTTCAACAACCCTAGCCACCCACCTAACTGACTTGTTCAACCTCATTATCGAAACAGGAGAGACACCCACACAATGGTCTGAGTCTGACATTATTCTTATTTACAAAAACCGGCCAAGTGCGAGTCGGACTCGCGCACGAAGGGTTCCGTACCATTATTTATTCATTAGACAAAACGGCAAAAAAATCACGTTTGTTGTATGGGAGCCCCCCTTAAATATTAATTTTATTCTGTTTTTAGTATTTGTTGTTATAGCGGCAACAGAAATACATCATCTGTGGAAATTTCAACTGTCTAGCTGTCACGGTTCATGAGATACAGCCTGGTGACAGACAGACGGACAGACGGACAGACGGACAGACAGCGAAGTCTTAGTAATAGGGTTCCGTTTTTACCCTTTGGGTACGGAACCCTAAAAAAGGAGACGCAAATGACATCGGAAACTATAGACCAATAAGCCTGCTACCTGCCATCTATAAGCTCTTCTCCTCAATAATAAATAAGAGGATAAACTCTACACTGGAAACGCGTCAACCTATCGAGCAAGCGGGATTTAGAAAAGGATACTCAACGATCGATCACATTCACACAATAGAGCTTCTCATCGAAAAATATCGAGAGAAAAATAGACCACTCTACATTGCATATATCGATTACAAAAAAGCATTCGACTGCGTATCACATAACAGCATATGGGAACCTCTAAAAACACAAGGAGTAGAAAAAGAATACATCTGTGTACTCAAAAGTATATACAATAATAGCAAGAGTAGAGTAAAACTAGACAGCTGGGCCATGGTTTCCGGTCAAAAGGGGAGTAAGACAAGGCGACCCTCTCTCTCCATTGCTGTTTATAGCAACACTAGAGTCAATTATCAGCCAACTCGATTGGAAAGATCGGGGTATTAAGATCAATGAAGCCTAGCTAAGTCATCTAAGATTTGCAGACGACTTGGTCCTCCTATCAGAAACAGTATCACAATTACAGCACATGATAGAGTCACTCAATGTCGCCAGTCAACTAGTAGGCTTGGAAATGAACCTATCCAAAACAATGGTGATGACTAACAGCACTAAGAGTACAATATATGTTGAAAAGGAGGCTCTTGAGTATACAGACAACTATATACATTCAGTCAAAAAAGTATCGGGAATGGATGATTTGTTTATGGTTCCAAATTCAAATTTTTGTTTTTTTGTAGTTGTTAGATTGGCACAACTGTTTTCCATTTTGGCGCGGAGTTTGCGTTGCATCTGTTATTTATATTAAATACAGTGCTGGTTTTAGTAATATCATATATAGTGTGTATTGCGATTTTCATAATGGACCAAAATATCGAACAAAGAGTTTGTCTTAAATTTTGCATCGCCAATGGAATTTCGTGTTCGGAGTCACTGAAAATGTTACAGAAGGCTTACGGTGAATCGACTTTATCAAAAACTCGTGCTTATGAGTGGTTCAAAGCGTTCAAAAGCGGTCGAGATGTGATGGAAGATTTGCCTCGCTCTGGTAGGCCGTCAACGTCTGCAACTGAAGTTAACATCGCAAAAGTGAAGAAAATAGTGACTGAAAATCCCCATTCAACTCTGAGAGAGATAGCCGCCGAACTTTCTGTATCTCACGAGTCGATCCGTACCATTTTAACTAATCATTTGGGTATGAAACATGTTGCTGCTCGGCTAGTCCCAAAAGATCTGAATTTTCTCCAAAAACTCAATCGCATGAAAGTCGCTGAGGACATGCTAGAACGAGTCAGTTCGAACCCAACATTCATGAAACGCATTGTTACTGGTGACGAGACGTGGGTTTACGAGTTTGACATGCAAACTAGTCAACAAGCTTCGGAGTGGCACCTTCCAACTGAACCGAAACCGAAAGAACCACGCCAAAGTCGATCAAAAGTCAAAGTCATGTTGACTGTTTTCTTTGACTATCGCGGTGTTGTGCACTCTGAATTCTTACTGGAAGGTCTAACGGTAAATAAAGAATATTATTTCAGCGTTATGCGGCGTTTAAGAGAGCAAATTCGACGAAAAAGGCCAGATTTGTGGAAAGAAAATTCTTGGATTTTGCACCACGACAATACGCCTTCGCACAAGGCTATCATTGTGAACGAATTTTTGACCAAACACTCAACAAATACCATCCAGCAACCACCATATTCACCAGATATGGCTCCTGCTGACTTTTTTCTTTTTCCTAAACTCAAATTACCACTTCGTGGCACCCATTTTCAATCGATAGAAGACATAAAGGAGAATTCGCGGCGAGAACTGAACTCAATTCCGGAAGCAGCGTTTAAAAAATGTTTTGATGAATGGATTATTCGTTGGCGCAAGTGTATCGTTTCTAAAGGAGCATACTTTGAAGGTGATAAAATAAATTTGGATGAATAACAGACATTTTGTGTATTATTGATCTTTTCCCGGTACTTTCTTGACAGAGTAGTATACCTAGGTAAACAAATTAGCTTTGACCAAAAAAACAACGACCAAGAAGTGGAGCGCAGGAAACAGTTAACGTGGAACAAACACTGGGCACTGAAGGACATTTTCAAAAGCAGCATGCCGATAAAAATCAAAACTAAGGTACTCAACTCATGCCTTATACCGTGCCTAACGTATGCGTGCCAAACATGGAGGTTTAACAAAAAAACAAAATAAATAATAACTACATGCCAAAGAGGAATAGAGCGCAGTGTGATGAATATTAGAAAAATACAAAAAATAAGACACATAAAAATAAGACACAGGACCAAGGCAAGAGATGTATTGACACATGCTCAATCACTAAAATGGAAGTGGGCCGGACATGTGGCGCGCCTAAGAGTCCAGAGATGGACCAAAAGGGTGACCGCATGGGCAGGCCCTCAAGGCAAAAGAAAAAGAGGTAGACCTGTAGATAGATGGGAAGATGAGCTCAAAAAAACAGCCGGCCCCAACTGGATTCAAGTAGCCCAATGCAGAGAGGACTGGCTATCTTTGGGGGAGGCCTTCACCTGCAGAGGAGTTCTAGCAGATAACTAAATATCTAAATAAAATTAAAACTAACAACTAAATTTAAAAATTTAAGAACTAAACCTAATTTACTAACTAAAATTGTCATATTGAAAACAATTTAAATTATTTTAAACTAACATCTTAGATTAAGAAACTTTACTTTGTACATACTAACAAAAATACTATAAATAGAATAGAATCTAAGTTAAGTACCTTCTTTTGTGTTTTTGCTAGAAATAAAAGGCTTTTTTTACGTTATTTTATTTTATTTTTATTATTATCTAATAAACGTTGGAAAACTAACTTTAGAGCGTCTAAATGTTCCCTTTCCGTTTTCCCTCCTATGATCACGTCGCCGCGTCGTCTAAAAACACTTGAACGTTAGGTATACCACTCAATATGGTTATCATTATACGCTGGAATATACCTACGCTTGAGGATAACCCGTAAACAAGCCTGTTGTAATGAAATAGCCCGGGGTGAGTGTTTATAACTGTATATTTTTTTGACTCACCCAGTTCTATTTGGTTGTAGGCTTGTGACAGATCGATTTTACTGTAATACCTATTTCCATTTAGATTTACTAAGACATCTTCAATTTTAGGCATTGGGTAACGATCGACCAGTAAAGACGGATTTAATGTGGCTTTATAGTCTGCACGTTCACGAACATGACGCATGTATTGTATCAGCACCATTCAACTCAACCATTTTGAAGGGAACTAAATAATCTGACACACGCGCCACCATCAGCGAGACATTTGAGTGAGCATGACATATCTCACGAACATATCTGCAAACTCAAGTGTCATGCCACTGTGCACCCATATCTTCTATGGATGAAATCAAATGCCTAGGTATAATCATAGACAAGAATCTTAAATTAAAATCTCATATTAATGTCCTTACTGGCAGAGTTCGCAAACTTATATAATATATCTTTAAAACCTTAAGAAATATTACTAATCCTATAATTATACGTAATGTCTACTTTGCCTTATGCCTGTCTTTTATTACCTATTGTATTCCCTGTTGGGGTGGTGCTGCAAAAACTATCTTTAAACCGCTGAAAATTGCACATCGCGCCATTCTGAAAGTGGCTACCTTCTGCCCATTACTTTAACCAACTAATCAGTTATACGAAAATTGCAATGTCCTCAACGTGCGGCAACACTTTATTTTACAATCAATTCTGTTGCAACACCGCATCACCCCCTACATTGAAATTACGAAACGCCGAAAAGATATAATATGAACTCCTCCAAAAACCCGCTTATCGTTTACTAAAAGATTCTTTTATTATTTAGGTCCGTCCCTTTACAATGCAATAAACAAAAAATGTCCAATATAATAGATTGTCCTATCATAATTGTAAGAAGACTGTCCGCACATTTCTTCAAAATAAAACCTACGACGAAACAGAAAAATATTTAATTTAATTAAGTATGACAAGTTTGTATATTGTACCACTCACCCAAAACATAGACCCACTAACCAAATCCACTTACTTACGCACGCTTACACAGCCACACACAGACAAACCCACACAAACACTCACACGCACACATCACACACGCACACATGCACACTCATACACAAAAGCGCTCACGCACCAATATCTGTAGTAGTGTAAAAAGTCAAATTTAACCCTTAACCACCTACCATCCGTCTCACAGACGCCAGAAAATTTCAATCGTTAATATTTTGGCGTCCGAAACACTTATCAACTTGTTCGTCCCTGTACCTTCCCAACGCGTACCTCAGCACGGCGCAAGCGCTTGTCGTGATTGTACGTGCGCGCGTTTGTCTCTAGTAAGTAAAAATCTGTCGTTGCCCGTCCGAGAGACGGGTGGTAGGTGGTAGTGTGACTTTTTTGAAATAGTGTTTTTTTTTGTTTTCGATTAAAATGGCTTCTAATGATAGTATTATAGAGCATTGTTTGGAAAAAGATGCATCTGATGAAGAAAATCAACCTAACGATGAATGTAGCGATGTGGAAATCGGAATACAGCACGCAATAGAGGATAGCTGCAATTCCAGTTCTGAAATCGAAGAATCAACTGCTGTGGAGAATAACGTTATTTCATGCCAACCTTCGGTTTCGTCTGAAGATGATGATGAGCTTTTATCAGAAATGCGATCACGAGCGCAAAAAAATAACAATTTTCGTAAGAATCGCGTTCGGTGGTCTTCCGCTCCACCTTCACTACGATCAAGAACATCACAGCGAAGTCATAGTCATAGTTGAAGAAAGAGAAGGTATAAAACGAGCATATCGGAATGAAACTGAATGCTAAAATGTGATGATTCAGCGTCACATCAGAATCGCACTTCGACGCATCCTCCACTGCAACGATGGCACCACTCCACCAGCTCTACCAGGCGGCAGCAGTTCTGAAGAGAGGCTGGCGGTTCGAAAAAACTGCTCAACATGCAACCCTAAAAAGGAACGCAGGACACAATAAACGTGTTTTGAATGTAAAAAAACGATTTTGTATTGAATGCTCCAACAAAATGTGCATTCACTGTCGCGAAAAACTCTAAGATTCATGACCTGCAATTTTGGTGAAGATTTGATTATAATAACAAACATTTGATTTTTTATTACTCGTTGATTATTATACTTAAGATAAAAGAAATTAGAAGTTCTTATTCAATTCCATTATTTTTGTAAATCTCGTTGTTTGAATTAAGAGAATTAAGTGTTTAAGAATTAAGAGTTGTTTCAAATATATTGAGATTTTAAGATTTCGTTTTGTTATTTATGTGCCATGTTTGCTTTAATAAATACTTTTATATGTCTTGAAACCATTATTAATTCACAAACAAACATCTCTGCCTTAGATTTCACATATGAAACTCATTTCTCTCCTGAGTCTCTGAGACGTATGGTAGGTGGTTGCGTGACAAAAATAGGTGGTAGGTGGTTAAGGGTTAAACTTATTTTTTTTTGCTGTAAAAACAAATAAAATTGTAGTAATACAATTTGGGGGGATCGGCACTGTTACTTCTTAATACAGGCTATTTCATAGCCTAGCAAGGAGAACAGCACGTCACCCACTTACTAACAAAAATGCGTGATGATTTTACTTAAATACTAGGTACAGAATAAATTAAAATAAAAATAAGAAAAATTAGCAATACTCTAAAAGGGCATATGGCAGATGTGTGATTTATGTGGAATGTGTGATTTGTGGTAGATAGTGTGTCGTGTTTATGTAGTAGATGGATGTTTACCGGATCGGAATCAATAGACTCTCAGTTGCCTGTTAATCTAGAGTTTTCAACCATTTACAGACGGTTAATTTACAGACTGGTCTCCGCAGTGGGTAAATTGTAAGTGTTGTGTTGATTTTATTGTACAAAATAATATCCTCCAAGAAAACAGAAAAATCTTTGGGAGAGAATAGTACGAACAAAGCTTGTAGGATAGACATTACCCTTCCTCCGCTTATCTTTGTTAAGATTGGGTTCATATTGTATTTGTTTATGTTGTTTGGAAACTATGCCTGACAGTTAGAACATCCCAACGTTTATATAGTTCAGAAGTTGGGTAACGAAAAGGAAATCCAGCCCCTACCTTGAGAACTGCTCTTTGTGCTCTTTCAACCTCCAAAAGGTGAACTTTGCCTGCTCCTCCCCAGGAGGTTATGCAATAATTTACTATAGATTGACAAAGTGCTAAGTAGACTATTTTGGTGGTCCTAAGATCAGCAACATGTCTTAAACTCTTAAAAATGTAGATCAGCTTACGGATCCTAGTAACGAGTATGTCGATGTGAGGCTTAAAGGTTAGCGTTTGATCTATAAACACTCCAAGATATCTAATAACGTTTGTATTCTGAAGGGGTGAGCAAAGGCATGAGGAATTGGACAAGGAACAAATGTGAGCAATGATACTGAGAGTTGATGGTGGATGAAGATTTCTCCTAGGCGCAAAGGCAACATATTTGGTTTTTAATAAATTTTGTGTCAAGACATTGTGTTTAAGCCATTGACAAACCTCATTAAAACCTTGTTGAGCACTTTGAAAAACTTCGTCCCAATTTTGACCACTAAAAAATAGCGCAGTATCATCGGCAAAAGATATTAGTTTTCCATGTTTAAGATGGAGTTGAAGCAAGTCATTAATATAGACAAGGAAAAGGCTAGGACCCAGGACACTGCCCTGTGGAACGCCATAATGAACAGAGAGTTCATCACTGATCCAGTTGTCTATTTTAACTCGTTGCTTCCTGCCACTTAAGTAATCCTTGAGTAGGTGCAATGGCAGACCTGAAGTTTTTGCACTAGCAATGGAATAGGAACGGTGTCAAAGGCCTTGGCTAAATCTAGAAACACTGTTACACACTTCCTCTTATTGTCAAGATTAGTAACAATATGGTTAGTGAGTTCATGCACAGCGTCATCAGTCGACATACCCGATCGAAACCCAAATTGCTCAGGTGACAGGAGAGAGTTTGTCTCTAAAAAGTTCATGAGGTGTTTATTAATTAGACGTTCTAATACCTTGGACATCGTAGGCAGGATCGAGATAGGTCTGTAATTTGATATGCAGCCTTTATCTTCTCCTTTATGGATAGGTTTAAAAAGGGCAATCTTCAAAGCTAGTGGAAAGGTACCAGTAGTAAAGGCCAGGTTGCAGATGTGAGTAAGTGGAAGTGTAAGCTGTTTGACGTAGCGTTTTAAGATTTTGCCCGATATCTGATCTACTCCAACTGCCGCACTCTCTCTCAAGTCCATTATGAGATGTTCAACCTCATTTTCATCAGTAGGGAGTAGAACAAGAGAGTTTGGTGATGAAGAAGTGGAGGTTTGGTAACTATTCGATAGATGATCGTTACCAATAATATCTTCCGCTAGCCTTTGTCCAACACCTGTAAAATATTTATTAGCGTCATCAACACTGCTTTTTGATTTATCAGTGTTGATCAGAGCCGAGGAATGGTCTGACTTTTTGGTAGAATTACAGATACCTTTGATAACATCCCACAGCTTTTTACTATTGTTTTTGGACTTGTCAATTTCCTGTCTCTCATATATTCTCCTCTGCTTCTTAAGAAGAGTGTTGCAAAAGTTGCGGTATTTTTTGTACGTTAGATTAAGTGCTTCATCATGAGGATTCTTTTTCAGCTTTTTATGTAGATTGTCTCTATTACGCATGCATCGTAATAAACCAGTAGTAATCCATGGCTTGTTTATTCTTTTCCTGTTAGCCAATTTCACCACATGCGAGTTGTCTTGAATGGCCTTGTCTAGCAGGATAATGAGTTGTTCAGTAGCAGCGTTGGCATCACTGCAGTCAAGTATAGGCTTAAAATTTATTTCTTTAACAGTGTTATCTAATTCATTAAAATTTATGCGTCGCAGCGTAGAAGAACGATGGTTGAGTTTTGTATGTAGATTGATAGCAATGCCAACACTTTCGTGATCAGTGACTGAAGATTCAATAACAAAGCAGGTGGCTTGCAATTTAGTTTTGACCATAATATGATCCAGACAAGTGAGGCCATGAGTAGGTGTGGTATGAGCGGGAATTATGCAGTGACTAGCCAAGACGTTGAGGTATTAAAAGGAGCGCTTATCCTGAGTGTTGGGAGTTATGTCAATATTTATGTCTCCACAAATGATTATGTTTTTATAGTTCGATAACTTTCTAAGCACTGCATCCAATGAATTACAGAAGGCACTTGTGTTACGCTGACCTGGAGGGCGATAGATGCCGATGACGCATATATCGGAGCTTAATTTTAATATAAGACAATTAACATCAATTATATGTGGTTCCTCTATTAAAGCTTTATAACTGTTTTTATGAAAGATAACAACACCTTCATTTTGTGTTTTATTAGCAGTCGTAGAGGTACAAGTATAACCCTCCAACTCAGGGACAAATTGGGTAGATCTAAGCCAGCACTCCGTCAAAATTAGTAAGTCCCACTCAACGTCTGCACGAGTCAATAATGTATTAAAACATGTTTTAAATTTTGTTTCATTCAGTTCAAGAATGCTTTGTGGAATTTTATTATGCTATAATAAAATTTCCACCATTCAAACAGTACCCCATGAAAGATGAGTCTACTTTAGCGAGTCTGAAGCCTGGCTGAACTAGTTGGTCCCTATTTCTAGTACTGTAATTGTGTCTGTCACCTCTTTTACCAAAAAGTTGTAGATTTTTCCTGACGTACAGTCAAAGGTCAAAATTCCACTTCCACCGCAATGCACATTATCGTTTGCGCTATACGGGCGGCGGCGCCTATACACACATACGCATATTTATCCGTGTGAGTGATGTTCCAACGCTAACAACCAATTTGGCCACCGTATCACTTACACAACTCATTGAAATTTGTAATAACAATCTTAAGCGGGCAACAAGTTGCTAATGTGTAAGTGTTGTCAAACGTTCTTATAGAAGAAGGTCATAAGTACCACCAATATTGCTTTGCCATTGTGTTGCGAGATTGGCAGTCGACTTCTGACTGTTACTGTACATTATGTTTTCGTAGATGTATTGACAATGTACAGTCATGATGTTAATTTCCTTAAACAGTTCCCTCAGAGAATCGCACTTACGAAGATTGGTGGCTCTGATGGCTCTTTTTTTCAGAATAAATCAATGATATTCTAACAAACAGATATGTTATACACCTACAAAACCACCGAAAAAAGTGTGCCGCGGGGGAGAGCCAGCTCACATACACGCAGTGACACAGAATAAAGGAAAAACAGGCCAACTGACACGTTTTCGAGTCTTCACGATTGCGCGCTCATAACATATCTGTTTAATTAAATATCATTGGAATAAATATAGACTCAATGTCAGCAGCCCGTCCCCATAACAAAATGCCATAAGACATTATACTATGAAAGTAATTAAAATAGACCAATCTGGCAGTATCTACATCAGTAAATTGACGGATTTTTCTAATACCATATGCTGCCGAATTTAGCCGCCCCGCCAGAGATGTTAAATGAGAACCCCATTGTAGCCTTGAATCAAGCGTAATTCCGAGGAAAACCGTTTTATCTACGAATTCAAGTTTCTCTTTATTCAAAATTATATCACAATCGCTACTTTTAACATTCGGTAAAGCAAATTATATACATTTCGTTTTTTTTTTTCATTTAGTAAGTACTAAATTGTTTGCTGTGAACCAATTATGGACTTGAAGTAGGGCATCATTCATGTCATCTAAATTTTGGGTCCGTCTATTGATCTTAAAAAATTAGGGAAGCGTCATCGGCAAATAACACCATATTTTGAGGTTGGTTTTTCAGTAAATAGGGTAGATCATTTATATATACTAAAAAAAAGAGGAAAGGACCCTTGAATATTGAGCCTTGCGGAACCCCCATTTTTACTTTTAAACCCTGTGAATTAACACCATTTATTTGAACATATTGTTGTCTATCGCTCAAATAAGATTTTAACAAACTAAGTGCAAGTTTACCTAGTCCGTAATGCTCAAATTTCAAAAGCAATGTGTCATGATTTACGCAATCAAATGCTTTGGAGAGGTCACAAAATATTCCTACAGCGTCTTGGGACTCTTCCCAAGCCGTAAATATGTGCTTTAATAAGGTTACAGCGACGTCAGTTGTACAACGTCCCTTGGTGAAACCATACTGTTGATCGTGTAAGATTCTGTTGGTGTTAAAATGATTGAGCATTTGATTAAGCATTGTCTTTTCGAACACCTTGCTAAAAACTGGCAACACAGATACAGGCCTATAATTATTTGTATCTTTACTATCACCGGATTTGAAAAGAGGCATGACTTTACTGTAGTTCATTAAATCAGGGAAAACTCCTTGGTCTACGCACAAATTAAAAAGTAAAGCTAAGTATGGAGCTATAGTCTCAAGTATGGATGTACAAACTTTGATAGACATTCCCCATAGATCTTCGGTCAGTTTGTGTTTTATTTGCCGGCTTTAATAACTATCATCGGGTTTATGTGTTTAAATTTAAATTAAGCCTGGCATCCATACATTCGCCTTTAGTAAACCTATTGAGACATCAGGAGAGGAATTTAGAGCCTTCGTATTTTTAACGGTATATCGGTAAAGAAATTTACAAATTCTTGAGCTACTTCCTGATTAGAGCTTTTAGGACCACATGCTGTATCTAATGTGTAGCTAGTATTAAAGTCTCACTATTTATGTTATGACTTTACAAACTGTCTTTATACCTAACACCTAATCTCTATGAGAGAAAAAGCAATGACAGTTTGACAATTTGACTTATTTGACGTAAGTATCACAACATTGGAAAATATGAAAAATTAATTATTTATTTCAAATATTATAAAAGGGAATCGTTTAAGACCGATTCGTAGAATATTAATGCCTAACAAAAAAAAGGGCATACCTGTCAATAATGGATGATATGTGTAAGTACTATAGGGTCTGTAGGACGTAGATAATTATAATATCATAGCTCATAAATGGCTCATAAGCACTCCAATTCATACTATTGCGACAAGTACCATAGTCGTCAGAGACCAGAGGTAGAGCCAATTAAAAATGTTTGACTTTCCAGTATTTTGACAAAGATTTAACTACAACTGTGCAACTGTCATTTATTTTTATAGCAGACTAGCGGACGTCACGCGGTTTTACCCGCGTAGTTCCAGTTCCCGTGGGAGTACGGCAATAAAATATAGCCTATGTTACTCAAGTTGAATGTAGCTTTCTAATGATGAAAGAATTTTAGTAATCGGCGCAGTAGTTTTTGAGTTTATTCATTACACACAAAAATACAAATCTTTCCTCTTTATATTATTAGTGTAGATTTTTTTTAGTCCTAGTCGATAACCTTCGCTGGCATTATTATGCCAGCGAAGGTCTAGGGAAGCGACTAGGACTATTATAGCTGTGCAACGAAACAATGGAACCGCCTCGTTAAGTTCCTCTTATTATTTTTAGTATTAGTTTGAAAGTAAGGTAAAATTTTTGCTAAACGCTCAGGGTTCATACAAAATTGCCTATGGTTAAATTAAACTCCAAACACTCATTTTCTGAGTGGTTTATTTTATTCCAGTCAAAACCTTTTTTTGCGTGTGCAAGCGCGAATATTTTATTTAACCTCCTTTTTAACTGAACACAGCTAACCCCGCGGTTTCACCCGCCACTCAGCTTCTAAGAGTGATGATATAGCCTATAAAGCTTAATCAAGAATTGGCCTATCAAATGCTAAAATATTTTTTAATTCAACAATCAAAACAAATATTTTTTAAATGTTATATTATTTAAATATTGTTCATAATGTAATTTTAGTATAAGTACGCCATCTATTAAATTTCAATGCCTTGCCGCCTCGACATGCCTTGCATACAAAAAGCAATCCGATTTTATTAATTCACTTATGTATCATTGATTGTTGTGTCCCTGGAATATATTCAAATAAAATATTTAGAAGCGTAAATACAGTAAACTAGCGTTGTAGTACGTAGTGCCAAAAAATACCTGGCGTTAAATTGATGTTATTGTGTGAGACTGCATCAACAGACTCACGATGTCCGCGATTACGCGGAGCCCTAATCAAAATAATACTTGTCCAATCGACAAGTGAAAACAACTATTCAACTATCATATATAACTTACCCATCACGTTGGAACCGGAGATGTGGCGTAGTCCCTGGTCACGTCGTATCTGGGTGGGGTGTAAGTATAAATGTGGTTGTGTGGTGTATGTGAAGTTATGTAAGATTCGACGGTTCCAAAGGACGCCCACAGCGCGTACCGTCGACTCCCGGATCAAACCTTCAGATCCCACACGTGGCACTTTTCACCAATGTCCAACTGAATTTTATCCCGGTTTGCTAACCCAATCGGGGATGTACAATAGTCCAGCACTGAATTTAGGAAATTACCGGCGTCCCAATAAAACACAAAGGCCGGCTACATAACCTACAAATCACTCGCGGTCACGACCCAAAATGGCGAGATTTCTCAATTTTCACTCAATTATCAACAAAATATCAAACACTGATCAAGATTGTATCGGATTACCATTAACTCAAAGTTTCAATCAATAATTACACGACAGCCGCGTGCATCCAAAATGCAAGACCACGGAAGCAAGTTTTTTCCAAACCAATATGGCACAGACTAGCAAACGTCATCGCACAGACAACTGAAAACGACATCTGTCAAACGTCGAAAAGGTGCGTTCAGAAACTTGGTGGATGAAACATATAGTTTCCATTACTTACAACCTAAACTGGGCCCGTACCAATGATAGCAGTAATATTTGAATCTTATTTCAGTATGGAAAAGAGATGGAACGATACGTTTAATAAAGCTTCATCTCTTGGCTGTTGGCCGATGTTACCCTAATAAAGCACATTTTTAACGCCTGGGAAGAAGCACAAGATGGCATTGGGATCTTTTTTGACCTCTCAAAGGCATTTGACTGCGTATACCATGACACACTGCTGCTAAAACTGGAGTAGTACTACAACTACTACAACAGCCCATAACGTCCACTGCTGGACATACGCCTCTCCCATGATGGGAGGAATTTGCCGTAATCTCCACGCTTGGCAGGCGGATTGGAGATCGCAGTGATGAAAGACTAACAGAAAACGCTGCCATGCTGCTGAGCTGCTGCACCCTGCAGCTCAGTGGCGTTATGTCAAATCAGAGCAGAATCCCGCAGACTGCGCATCAAGGAGGCTTTTGCCAAACAAATTGAAGAACTTCAATCTATGGTGGCAAGGCCCCGCATTCTTGACGAAACAAGATCCGTCGGAAGATATTCCTTGCGATTTCCAAACAAATTTTGGCTGCATAAATCATGTTCAAGTCGAAAAAACTTCACAAGAAAATAACGACCACAACATAATAACAAAACTATTAAACAAATGCAGTTCATTGACACAAGTAAACAGGGTCATCGCATGGATACGACGCTTCATAACAAATATGCGCAACAAGACGAAATCGGAAACTACGTACCTAACAACGAGCGAACTAAGCGCAGCGCGTCGAATTATCATAATTAAAGTACAGCGATCGCAGTTCAATTTTGAATACAAACAACTTGTTCACAATTCAGAATCATCTGTGTTGGAGGTCGTCTTAAGCACTCAAGTCTACCTGGAGAGATGAAGAATCCAATCATCATACCACATAAAGGACGATTCACACAACTTCTAATAGAACAAGCCCATTCAAACACGCTACATGGAGGAGCTCGGCTGACGTTAACTTACATTAGACAGCGTTACTGGATCGTTGGCGGTAACCGGGCCGTCAAAATGCAACTTCGAAGATGTGTACGCTGTCATCGCTTCAACAAAACAGATAGCCACCAACTGATGGGTGACCTTCCACAACAAAGGATCACTCCATGCCGACCTTTCACACACACAGGAGTTGACTCTACGGGGCACGTCGACGTCAAACACAACAAGGGTAGAGGCGTGAAAACTTCTAAGGGATACATAGCCATATTTATATGTATGGTGACGAAAGCCGTTCATATTAAACTCGTGTCAGACCTTAGCACAGAAACGTTTATTGCGGCTTTCCAAAGACTGTGTGCTAGGCGCGGAACTCCCAAGCACATGTACTCTGACTGTGGCACAAACTTCATCGGCGCCGCAAAGATACTTCGTCAAGAATTCGAAGCATTCAAACAACTACTCCAACATCCAGATCTCTTCAACGAACTGGCCAAACTGGAGGTGGAATGGCATTTTAACGCTCCCGCCTGGCCTACTGCTGGTGGTCTATGGGAGGCTGCCGTTAAGTCGATGAAGCACCATCTGCGACGAGTACTGGGGGACCAAAAACTTACATACGAAGAGTTCATAACAATCTTAACAAAAATAGAAGCCTGCTTGAACTCTCGACCGCTGTGCCCGCTAACTGAAGATCCAGAAGAGTTTTACAACTGCCTCACTCCTGGACACTTCCTTACAGGAAGCCCAATATTGTCCATGCCGCTCTCGGATTACAATGACGTCAATAACATTGACTTACGGCGCAAGTGGCAGCTTACCGAGCATATGTTTCAACAATATTGGAAAAATTGGTCAAACGATTACCTTACAATACTACAAACACGTAGTAAATGGAATAAGCCTTCTAAAAACGTCAAAGAGGGCGATGTAGTACTGGTAAAAGAAAACAATCTACCGCCGGGAAAGTGGGCCTTAGGTCGTATACTGGACACTCATCCAGGACCTGATGGATATTTTCGAGTTACTACCGTAAAAACTCAAGCAGGAATCATCAAGCGCCCAATAACAAAACTACCGCCATTACCATTGAACTCTGAAACTGAGGCTGCCGAGAAAAACGAAACGGAGGAGAAGCCTCGACAGAGTTCGAAAAATAAACAACGGAAGAGTTCAAAGAAACCAATTAACTCAACGTTACTAATAACAATGTTATCATCTATCTATCTATATAAATAAAAACAAAAGGCCTGACTGACTGACTGACTGACTGACTGACTGACTGACTGACTGACTGACTGACTGACTGACTCATCAACGCCCAGACCAAACCCTTAGACCTAGAAAGCTGGAATTTTGCACAGAGGTTTCCTTTGTAATGTAGACAAGGAATAAGGAAGGATTTTTCGAAATTCAACCCCTAAGGTAGTTAAATAGGGGATGAAAGTTTGTATGAAAGTCCGTCAATTTTAAAGTTAAGATCTTCAAATTTTGTATTTGAGCTGATAATTGAAAATTAAGGTACAAATGTCTCAGCGTTTTTGATAATTCTACCCCCAAAGGGTTAAAAAGGGGGATGAAGTTGTGTATGAAAGTTCGTCAGTTTTAAAGTTAGGATCTTCAATGTTTAGGCTTACGAATAAAAATAAATCTATACGTGTCTCAGCGTTTTTGATAATTCCACCCCCAAAGGGTTAAAAAGGGGGATGAAGTTGTGTAGTTCTTAATTTTCGAAGTAAAAATCATTTATTATCTAGCCGTATGGCTGGAAGCTAACGCAATGGTGCTGTTAGAATTTCAATCCTTAAGGGGGTAAAAAGGGGGATGAAATTTTGTTTTTAATTAATGTTCTTTATTTTTTAAGTTAAAATTCACTAATAATTCGGCTTACGGTTGAAAACTAACACAACGTACAGTAACAGTCAGAAGTCGACTGCCAATCTCGCAACACAATGGCAAAGCAATATTGGTGGTACTTATGACCTTCTTCTATAAGAACGTTTGACAACACTTACACATTAGCAACTTGTTGCCCGCTTAAGATTGTTATTACAATTTTCAATGAGTTGTGTAATTGTTGATGTTTTTTTTTTTTTTAATTTTAACCCACAAGGGTGTGAAAAAGGGGATGAATTTTGAAGCTAAATTTGACATATATGACATATCAATACATAGCCCAAACCGCTGGGTCTACAAATTCCAAATTTGGCAAGTAGGTTCCATATGTGGTCTAGGGGTGCATTTTGACGGGGTTTTTCAAAATTCACCTCCTAAGGGGGTGAAACAGGTTTGCTGTATGGGGAAACAAGAGTAGTTAGACTATTATATTAGAAACTTCACAGGAGTACTCCTATTGATAAATGAGTAGAAACGGGTTTCAGGTTTTTTCAAAATTCAACCCCTAAGAGGGGGAAATGGGGTGACAAAGTCTGAAAATCAACATGGTTATTGTTTGTATGGTGTATCGGGTCGGGTCATCGGGTGTATTACAAAAACAACGATTTTAAGATTTAATGTGGCGAACCTGAAATATCCTATATACCCCATCATCCCCTGTTGGGGTGCGATGGGGTTGAAATGTCTAAAAATCAATACGGGTGTCGATTCCGAGATTATCAGGGGTGCTGATTACGAATATGGCATTTATTTTGAGATCCAGAAGATGTCGGATCGACTTCTATAGAGGGTTATTGTTGATTTATTGTGATGATTGTGATAAAGATGATGATGATTGTGATAACGATTAACTAGTAACGATGAATGATTAATCACAATCATCAGATTGTGATAGTGGTTGTGATAGTGGTTGTGATAGTGATTGTGATAGTGATTGTGATAACGATGATTGTGATAGTGATTGTGATAGTGATTGTGATAGTGATTGTGATAGTGATTGTGATAGTGATTGTGATAGTGATTGTGATAGTGATTGTGATAGTGATTGTGATAGTGATTGTGATAGTGATTGCGATAGTGATTGCGATAGTGATTGTGATAGTGATTGTGATAGTGATTGTGATAGTGATTGTGATAGTGATTGTGATAGTGATTGCGATAGTGATTGTGATAGTGATTGTGATAGTGATTGTGATAGTGATTGTGATAGTGATTGTGATAGTGATTGTGATAGTGATTGTGATAGTGATTGTGATAGTGATTGTGATAGTGATTGTGATAGTGATTGTGATAGTGATTGTGATAGTGATTGTGATAGTGATTGTGATAGTGATTGTGATAGTGATTGTGATAGTGATTGTGATAGTGATTGTGATAGTGATTGTGATAGTGATTGTGATAGTGATTGTGATAGTGATTGTGACAGTGATTGTGATAGTGATTGTGACAGTGATTGTGACAGTGATTGTGACAGTGATTTGACAGTGATTGTGACAGTGATTGTGACAGTGATTGTGACAGTGATTGTGACAGTGATTGTGATAGTGATTGTGATAGTGATAGTGATAGTGATAGTGATAGTGATTGTGATTGTGATAGTGATTGTGATAGTGATTGTGATTGTGATTGTGATAGTGATTGTGATAGTGATGATAATGAAATTTGGCACATATGTAGTTTGTAACCTGGATTAACATATAGGATACTATTTATCCCTTCAGTTTGATCCTATGGGACAGTAACCAAATTTCACGCGGGCAAAGCCGCGGGCAACAGCTAGTTGTTTACATTTGTAACGGGATCATATAGCGCCATTGACGGCACGCGCGCAGTACCGTCGTCGACCGCTCAGATTACAAGCTTGGAACGCGAGTGGCCCATATACTATGACACCGTCGGCAAAATGCAAGTAGTGCACGACGAATGGATACTGATGATGTATTACAATCTAACAAACTATTGGGAGGGCTTGTATTTATGCTTTCGCGGTTGCACAACGACATGCTTTGCTTGCGCTTTGCTTGGTAGTATAGATGCAGGCCTACCTTACTGCCTCCCTCAGAGGCGGTAAGGTGGCGGGGTCTTGAGGGGGAGCACTACAGTCGTGTAGATCCTCAAGGCAAGTCTGGTGTGTTCTCCTTCACGTGGTTGCCGCCCTGCTTTTGGTCTATTTCCCTAAGAAATAGACGCAACGAAAATCACCAGGCGCATTTTAACCTAACCACGACCCTCCGTGACCGAGTGGGCGTGGGCTCGGCCGCCACTAAACCCAGCTGGCGTCGAGTAGGTAATCTGGTCACCTGCGCTAGGACCTGCGCAGTTGAGCGCCGTAAGCGGGGATGAAGGAGTCCTGGAGGGTTGAGCCGATCGGCGCTGGTGGTAATGCGTCCGTGAGGCAACACGCCCTCTTTGGTCTGGATTTCAAGCGAAATGGTGGCCCTACCCAATAGCCAAGGGTAGGGAAATGGCCACAGTGTCCCGTCAGAGGGCCACGGCGAGGGGTGGGAGGTCCGCGGAGGTCGTCCTCGGATGGCCGAAGCGGTTGGTGAAGGTCATGCTGAAGGTGTAAGTGAAGGTTTGATTAGTCGTCAACCCGATCATGCGCCTGATGTCGCACTGTAAACCAGCCTCACGCCCCTATATCTCGAAGGTAGTCCTAACGGTTGAGCTAGTTTGTAGCGAGACGTTCCCAGGTGCGGGCTCCATGGAGGGTGGGAAGCCTGAGAGATGAATTTTTTATACTATACTATGGATACTCAAAGACCATACGACACCACACACACACACACACACACAACAACCACACAAACTCACAAACCTCACACACATTCGCACGCACATACTGCACAAACACACACCGGAGAGGAGGCAAAAGCCAAGGATTCTCCCAAGAGGGGTGCTTGCAGCACCTCTCTAGCCCCCGGATGCTCCGCTGCTAACGTAGCGAGCTCCAGTGCGGGTACAGGTCCGGCAGTGGCGAGAACCGCTGCCAGGACCAAAACCAGGTCCCGTAATAAACGGAGGACCGCGGCGCTGCTCGGGACCAGTACCGCTCCTCCCTCTTTTTCAGGCGTGGAGCCCGCCACGACGCACAGAGGAGTATTTGACTTAAAAAGTCGATCAAAATTATTTTGTGATAATTATAGATTGGATATTAAATAAAAAGTGGTTTAAGATGATAATTTTGTATTTAAGACACCAGACACATGTACAATTTTACATAAAAGTAGAGAATGGTTGACTGGTAATGAATTCCTTGTTGCATTAAGTCCGCCTATGTACCACTACTGTACATGAAGTTTAAACAAACAGTTTTTACATAAAAACCTTCTAGTCAAAATCACCTTCACAAGATCCATCGTCCGCCTCTTTGTCAAACTCTGTAGACGAGATGTACGATGTCTCCGGGAGCAAGAGTTCTAATGTTTCAACGGAAAATGGCTTACTTTTTTTTCGTTGCCTTTGCCTGGTACTGCTCAAAAAAGGATCCGAAATTAGCAGAAGTCTGTTTAGCACATCTTTGTGTTGTTTGTGTTTGTCTTTCTAGAATAATTCTGCCCATACATGCGGAAGTTTGTTTCTGGTGAGGTTTCTGGCCTCAGCGGCCTCTTCCGACAACTGGCCAATAGGCAGAATAGCGTGATCAATTACTGTGGTCCCATGTCTAAAATGTCGTGCATTGTGGGCGACATGGGGTGGCACTCATACAAATCTACATATAGCTTTGCAGTTTTTTCAGCAAAGTTATCAAGTTCTGCGTATCAATTTTGAGCCCACTTGACAAAGTCTCCAATATGACACTGCATTTTTTTATTAAATTGATGTCAATCCCAGTAATGTGGGAAGAAGTTTCGGGATTTGAGAAAAACCTCCTTGAAGTGTTCCCATCATTGGTGTTCCCAAACCCTGCCTTCGGAATATCCACTAGCAGCCCCATTTCCTCTTTAAAAGCCTCTTGAATTTTCTTCTTCCTTTCTGCCACTATATTTTGATGTTCTTGAGTTCTTGCCTGCCATTTTATTTTTTTAATTTTTTTTAAGACGATTTTCTAAAAACTCAAACTTTTGGTCATTTTTTCTGTCTGAACATTCTTGTATGACTTCATAGAGTGATTTTCTAGTCATCTCTATCGACGACATTGGAGATTCTGGAATAGAAAATTAAAAATAAAACACTGTTTTATGGAAGCTGATTTCGACTAATTTTGTAGAAAAAAAAAAAAAAATGGCGTGAATATGCGGGACATTTTCCTTTAAAATCCTTATCTAGAATAATGAAACTATATGTTACATTCAAAATCATAAGTTAACTCGGCTTAACTCATAAACAAAAACACCTTTAATTACAGAGTTTACTAAAAAAAAGTTGCATTTTTTATGGAGTACATTTAAGGTGCAAAATGTCACTTAAATAAAGTGTAAAACCAAAATAAACATGCTTTTATAAAGTAACGACATACCTTCTTCCAAAATATCCATAATGGTTATCACTTAATTTCACCAAACACAGATTAAATGCAATTTAAAGATCACGTTTTAACTGTAGTGCCGAAAACAAAGACATACGATTCACGCAAGGACTGAGTTCCGACTGCTGCTACGGTTGGTGGAGAGGCGGTGTATGGCCAAATTGGCCGTTAAGTGACGTAATAGCTATTGGGCTTTCACAATACAATAGTTGTAAAGCAATATAACAAATTTCGACTTTTTGACTTTTGATCGGGTTTTTAGATGAAATACTCGTCTGTGCGACGGTTAATTCCTCTGGCCGGGCTCCCCTCATACATCTTCCTCCGCCTACTGCCCCCCCCCCCCCCGGTGGCCGTCACTGGTCAACCGGCGGAGACCAGCACCACAGGCGACGCGTTCGCGCTAACCTGGCAGGTGCAGAGGAGCAGGCGCAAAGACAGGAAGGAGGATTCCGGTAAACAACGCCACTGCGCTGAACCTTCAGTGCTGGCTGCCCCGGTCCCTTCGACGGGTAAACCGAGAAGGAAGAACAGGCCGTCCCTGAGGCAGCGGCAGACACTGAGGACGGGTAAGTCCCCTCAACCTATACAGGCTAACGCCACGGGCCGGGTTAAGCCGACCCATGGCAATGTCAACTTCTCCGCAGGCAGGCGGTCGCAGGCCGCGGCCGGCACCAGCCGACCGGGACCCAGCCAACCAGCAGCCAGCGGCGCGAGTGGACCAGCCACACAAACGACACCGCAACCCGTTGGGATGGATCAGGCCGCGGCCAAGCGAGCTCTCAACGAGACTTTAACACCTCGAGGAGAGCGCAAGCGGCCGCGTCTTGATAAATCCGAACGGGACGCAAAGCGTAGCTACGCCCAAGCTGTATGCTCCGACCTTGATGTCGCAGTCACCTGCGGCCGTACGGGGGAAATCAGCAAGGAGGTGTCAACCCTGGTTCTCGCGGCTATCCAGAAGAAGATACTCGTCGAGGCCTCTTCTCCCATACAGGACTCACCTGCACCGACCTTCAATGGGAGGCCGGTGTTCAGCAGCGGGGTCCTCAGACTGTGGTGCGGGAACGACCACACCTTAGCATGGCTAAGGAAACTGATCTCCGAGCTGCCTCCCCCCACTAGCACCTCGCTAGTGGTCAGGAAGCAGGCGGACATCAAGCGCCGGGTAAGATGCGGCATCCTCATTCCTGATGAGCAGGGGATCTTCGCGGAACCGTCTGACATCGGGCGTGCTCTGTGCTACCAGAACTCTTGGGTTGGCATCAAGGAGTGGGTGTTGCTGGGAGCCAACAAACAGGCCGAAGCGTGGTACGTGATGGTCGGGGTCCCTGAGGACCAAATTCCGACCCTGATGGAAGCCGAACGCCGTCTCTCATTTGGTGCAGGGACGGTGTACGTTAAGTTCCAATGTCCGAACGGCAGATTTGTCGACGTCCCTCAGGGATATCCGGGCGCCGAAGCCAGCGCTGGGACACAGGTGGAAGAGGCAACTCCCCCCCCCCAACAAATACCGCGGAAACACCCGCGGTTGAGCCTGCAGTAGCAGCGCCAGCCGCCCCTACCGCCGCTAGCGTGGGCGCCGTCCACTCGGGGGAGGAGCTCGAGAACATAATCCTGTCCTCGGCCTCTGACCTGGAGGGGGACGGCTTCGACGCGGGCGACCTTTTTGCCGGGCTGCGGGTGGCAGGTGACGAGGAAGGAACGTCCAGTGATGGCGTCCTCTTCGTTGACCTGTAAGGTCCTGCAGGCCAACCTCCACCACAGTCAGACCGCGACGGCTCAGCTGCGGAAGTGGCTGGAGGTACAACATACGGCCATTGCCTTGATCCAAGAGCCATGGATTAGGGCGGGCCAAATACAAGGACTCTCCAATCTTGGTGGTAAGCTCTTAGTTAGTACAGATCATGATAAACCAAGATCGTGCATCTATGTGACACGTAACATAAAAACACAGCCACTAACAGATTTCTGTTGCAGGGATGTCTCTGCAGCTAGGCTACTGATACAGCGGGGGGACACAGTAGCAACTTACTGTGGTCTTCGCCTCCGTTTACATGCCCGAGGCAGAAGAGCCGCCGCCGCATGACCTCGCCCGCCTCGTGACTTACTGCGAGAGCATTGGGCTGGAGGTTGTCAAAGGCGCCGATGCGAACGCTCATCACCCTCTGTGGGGCATGGACACACAAAATGCAAGGGGTAAGGCGCTAGTAGATTACTTATTTACAACTAACCTAACCCTACTAAATACAGGTTCCGAACCAACCTTCGTAAACAGACGTAGCCAAACAATAATAGACCTCACTCTGGCATCGGAGGGTGCAGCGGCCATCAACACCGGCTGGCAGGTCTCCAAGGAGGCCTCCTGCTCGGACCACAGGTGGATCCGCTTCGATATTCAGGTCTGTGTGACACCAACACTGCCACGGCGAAACCCGTGAAACACTGACCGTGCTGCTTATACACGCATCCTCGAAACCAAACTTGCGTCAATAAACTACGGAATGACCTACGAGGACACGCAGCAGATCGACGAGCGTGTAAGTCATCTCACGAAATCAATGCTAGACAGCTACCATTCATCCTGCCCCGAGACCACTCCGCCCACAACACCAGGGAAACAACCATGGTGGGGAGCGGATCTGGAACGTAAGCGCGGGAAGTTAAGGTCAGCCCTAAACAGAGCCATGAACACCTGTGCTGATGAGGATTGGGACGCGTACTACGCGGCCAAAAAATCATATGAAAAATGCATCAGATTCAGGAGCTCCACTGGATGGCGCAAATACTGTGGCAACATCGAATCCTGCCAACAAGCAAACAGGGTAAGGAAAATATTGGCACAGCAGAACCCGACTGGGCCTGCTGTCCTCCGTAAACCCGACAACACACTTACCACCTCACCAGAAGAGGCGACGCGCGTCCTTATGGAAACTCACTTCCCAGGCTGCGCTTTCACACAGGCTATCGACTGGACAGAGGTAACTCAAACACCGTCAGAAAACGACTGGCGCTATGCACACAAAGTCGTCACGCTGGAAAAACTCCAGTGGGCGATCCGGTGCTTCCATCCTTTCAAGGCGGCCGGTCCGGACGGGGTCTTTCCTGCCTTACTGCAGTGGGGCGGGACCTCTGTCGCCAACAGACTGGTACCCATAATGAGAGCGTGCCTGGCCTTCAGATACGTTCCAAAAGGATGGAGGGAAGTGAAAGTCATATTCATTCCTAAGCCAGGTAAGAGTGACTATACTAACGCCAAACACCACCGACCAATCAGCCTGACCTCCTTTCTCCTTAAAACTTTGGAGAGAATTTGCGAGAGAGAGCTGAGGGACGGCGTTTTGAAAACTATCCCACTCCACACTAACCAACACGCATACAGCTCGGGCAAGTCCACTGAATCCGCCCTTCATCTAGTGGTCGGCCGGATAGAAGAGGAGATTCACCAGAAGGGCATCTGCCTGGGCACCTTCATAGACATCGAAGGAGCCTTCGATAAAACAAACTTCGCCAGCATCAACACCGCGCTCTCCCGTCACGGAGTAGAACAGGTACTGACAGACTGGATCACCAACATGTTAAGTAAACGAGTGGTTCGACTTGAAGGGGAACAGCAGATGGCCTTGATAGCCAGAGGCTGCCCCCAAGGTGGAGTACTATCCCCGCTCCTCTGGAATCTGGTGATAAATGATCTCATCACAAAACTCAACGCGAACCATTTCTACACAATAGGGTATGCTGACGACCTCGCTATCCTCATTTCAGGTAAAGTGACGGGGACAATCTGCAACCTCACTCAACAAGCACTACGCATCGTTGAGCGGTGGTGCAGAGAGTTCGATCTCTCAGTGAACCCCACGAAAACTGAACTAGTCATGTTTACCCAAAAACGAACACTAGGCCCTTATCGCCTACCCAAACTTTTCGATACAGAACTCCAGTTAGCCGACGAGGTCAAATATCTGGGAGTCATCCTGGACAGTAAGTTAAATTGGAGTAGTCACTTAGATAATAAAATAAACAGGGCCTGCATCACCTTTTGGCAATGCAGGAGGATGATAGGTAAGAAATGGGGCCTATCCCCTAAAATTATACTTTGGTTATACTGCGCGGTAATCCGACCTATGATCACTTATGGGGCAGTGGTCTGGTGGCCCCGCACCAAATTAACTACAGCCTCCATCAAACTGCAACGCATGCAAAGGCTTGCCTGCATAGCGATCACAGGCTGCATGAGGACTACCCCGACCGCAGCTCTCGACGCCATGCTGGGGCTCCCACCGCTTCATCTGTTCATACAGCAGGAAGCGACGATGACGGCTGTACGCCTTAATACACTTCAACTCTGGGGTAAGAAAGAAACACAGCACACCGCGGTACTGGAGGGATTCCACAACGAGTTCCCCCTGACGAAAGCAATAAACGATCGGATACCAAAACAATTCGTATTCGATAAGATTCGATCGAAGAGAATTCGATCGTCGCTCTCAAACTTACTTTGAGAATATCAAGAATTTATGCTATAAAACGCAACTGCAGCACTGCATATCGACTATGGAACAATTAAGGCATGAAATCGAACTTTTGAACTACTACAACATCATCCTGATAAACCCACACAAACACTTGAGCAACAGAAAGAAAAGAAGCCTAGTGGATGGAGTCGGTTATATAGCTAATAGTCTGTTTGGAATATTAAACCAACGATTTGCAACAAAATATCGAAACGACATAAAATCTCTTCAGACAAACGAAAACTATCTACTGGAGTTAATCAAGAATCAAACAACTGTCGTGGAGCTTGAGAATCAAGTACTGAAACAAAGTGAAGATAACATTCAGCGTCAATTCAACTCAATTGACAATTTCATCAATCAGACCAACAGGAACATATAGTTTCCATCGAAACGGAAATGGAAATACTTTCTACCACTACCTACATCAATTCTGCTTCGTTAACAACGTACCTCTTGATCAGCAGCTTGAGGAAATTTCAGGAAATGCTGTTCAACACTCTAACTAACATCTACCAAGGACATGTAGATGTACATCTGATTACTCCGGTCCGACTGATGCAAAAACTAACGGAAATATCCGGAAGCCTTCCGAAAACTTTATCGCTACCAGTTGAAAACTACAAAGAAAACATTAAGAATATTTACAAGCTTATCAACGTGAAAACACGAGTTACTGAAAACTACTTTTTATTCGAAGCACATATTCCACTTGTAGCCAACGAAGATTTCGTCATGTACAAGGCTATACCTTTACCAGTTGTCATAGCTGAGGGCACCACCTATGTGCGGCTATCAAACAAGTACATCGCTGTCAACTTCAAGAAGAACGCTTACGTATCTTTATCAGAGGAAGACTTGAAACACTGCATGCAACAAAAATCGCAGAATTTCTTGTGTAACAAAAACCTGCCGTCATTTGATCTGCACGGCAAAAGCGCTCCGTGTGATGCAAAACTGCTATCACATCAAAACACCAGACCGTGCGACGTCGAACGTGCGTCATGCAAGGACGTCTGGATAAAATTACAAACAATAAACAGCTGGCTGGCGATTTGCTGCGAAACGTGTTCTTTACGAATCATATGCAGCAATGACGTCACAACACAAACCATCTCATCATCGAGAATAGTGTCATTGTTGAGCTGAACTCCACTATGTTAAAAACAAACTTACTAAAGAAGGCAAAGTCATATAATATTAAAAATCCTAGTAAACTTCAAGCAAAACATCTCGGGATAACAAATAACGCCGAGGTACCTGTGTTTGTATCTGAGCAACTAACTCCTAAGGGCGCCCGACTATTTTTCTTAGCCCGTGATTTGGCTAAAACGAAGCCCTATAAATTTTGCTGGACAGCATTTGGTCGTATTTTAGTGAAAAGAGATGAAAATTCTAGAGTAATTGCCATCAAAAGTGAGTCCCAGGTTCATCAGCTTATGCAAGAAGCATGACTAGTATGTACTATCACTATAATTAAATTACTCTTAGTTACTATATATTTTTCTATTGATAAAAATAATGTTATGTCTAACTTAACTCAATACAGATCTATATTAAACTATTATAATTGTCATTGTAAGCATGCTCAGCTCACTACTACACATTCAAACTCTATGTCTCATACACCCCTTATCAGAAAACAAAAACAATTAACTCACTCAACACACTCAAACTCACATTCACTCCGCACAGTGCCTTATATAGCAAGTCTTGATGTCTCACTTCACATGCATAGAATTGAATACAAATATAAAGAAATAGTCGTCAGACTACTGCTAAATTATGGTTTAAACCGCAAGACCCACCGTTTGATTACCCTGATTAATAATGGATAGTAGCTTATACAATTTACAGGAATTGGATACCGCTGAGATAGCTAAGTCTGCTATTCTTGATGTTGCACACTTACAAACATACTTAAAACGAGATGCTAATAACTTAACTGTCCTGACACAGAATATAAGGAGCATATACAGTAATTTCGACGATTTTCAGATCACCCTGTCTCAAATCGGAGTTGAGATAGATGTGCTAATCCTAACAGAATGCAGACTAAACGCTAATAAACCACTACCAGTGTTAGATAAGTATACCTCGTTTAATACATTTAGGCAACTCAACCAAAATGATGGCGTAGTAGCCTATATAAAAGACTGCCACTTACCCCAAGTAACTGAAATTAACTTAACACATGCATCTGCCTTGCAAATAAGTATCTCAAATTTCACCATTATTGGTATCTATAGGTCTCCGTCGAATGTATCCACAGATAGTTTTATTAACTCGCTTGATCACTACCTTCAAAGTATTCAGACACATAGAAACACTATTATTACTGGAGACATAAATATTAATTTAATAGGAAAGCCGGCAGAATCAGCACAATTACGAACTAGTAGATTAACCTATTTGAATATGACGGCTATACATGGTTTCCTCCCAGGACACTGTTTGCCTACTAGGGAAGAGAACTGCCTCGATCACATGCTCCTTAAGTTAGACAAACTAAAAAACTCGGCCTTCGTGGCAGTCCTAAACACGTCTGTTACAGATCATGCAATGGTGGTATTAAATATATCCCACACATACCAAAACAAGACTTGTGTTAAATATAAAACCATAACAGACTGGGAGAATGCCTATAAGCAACTTGTAGATACAGATATATCCTTTCTTGGTACACATAAAGACCCAAACATTCTAGCTGACGCGATGATAGAGGTGATTAGGACATCTCTCCTCCAAAATACTAAAGTGATCTCAGTGTCTAGCTCCAAGCGAACCTTGAAGCCCTGGATATCTATAGGCGCCCTAAGATGTATTAGGTTTAGAAATAGGCTACAGCTACAAAAGAGGAAGGACCCTTTTAACGTTATTTTGATCATAACCTACAGGCGTTTTAGGACATATTGTTCCAACCTTATTAAGAAACTCAAACGACAATACCATAAAAAACAGATATCAAATTCATTAAAAAATCCTAAACTACTTTGGCGGAAAATTAATGAGATAACCCATTATAGAGAACCTAAGGCGCCCAGTACACACCTACTGCATATCACACCACATCCCCTCGACTCATTAAACCGTGTAAACCAATTTTTCGTAACTGTTGGAAAAAGACTTGCGGAAGACATAATAACCTTAACTGGACAAGAATCTAGACCTGTCATAAACTTAAGTTCGCTACCTCAAATTAATTCGTTCGTGTTGCTAGAGACAGATCCGGCAGAAGTGGATTGCATACTTGGGTTGCTTGACTCAGGAAGTGCTTCGGGGTGGGATCGCATACCTATGAGTTTCCTCAAATTAGCTCGAGATCTTGTTGTTCCTCTTATTAGCCAGTTGACTAATCTGTGCTTCGAAACGGGCATATTTCCTGACGCCCTAAAACGTGCTATTATTACGCCTGTGCACAAGGATGGGGATAAGTGCGATGTCAACAATTATCGGCCGATATCTGTCTTACCAGGGATTTCGAAAATAATAGAAAA
The DNA here is from genome assembly GCA_905147715.2 of Xestia xanthographa. Classification (NCBI taxonomy): domain Eukaryota; kingdom Metazoa; phylum Arthropoda; class Insecta; order Lepidoptera; family Noctuidae; genus Xestia; species Xestia xanthographa. The sequence goes on along the minus strand of LR990660.1, from coordinate 3,055,526 downwards.
AATATTAAATAAAAGACTAGTAAGTTATTTAAATAAATACAACATTCTTTCCGATTCTCAATACGGTTTTAGGCAGGGACGGTCAACTCAGGATGCGGTCATTGCGTTAACAGCTGAAATCACTGATAAGGTAGACAAGGGTTATAAATGCGTTACGGTGTTTCTAGACCTAAAAAAGGCCTTTGACACCGTATCTGTCCCTATCCTTGTGCAGAGACTTGAGGCTATAGGGATAAGAGGTAAGGCTCTCTCCCTTTTTGACAGTTACCTCCGAGGTAGGAGACAGCAAGTTAAAATAGGCAACTCACACAGTGAGGAGGAAAACATTGTCTTCGGTGTCCCGCAGGGGTCAGTCCTCGGCCCACCACTGTTTCTAGTATATATTAATGAACTCTGCAACCTACGAGACAGTGGGGGTAAAATTTTCTCTTACGCGGATGACACGGCCATTGTTTATTTTGGGGACACGTGGGAAGCCGTCTGTAATAAGGCCCAGAAAGGATTGGCTGCTATAGATAGATGGCTCAAAGCCAATCTTCTTACCCTTAGTGTTCCTAAAACCAACTATATTTGTTTTTCACCTAGTAGAAGGTCTAAACCAGGCCTTAATTTTAGTATTCGAATCCATACGTGTACGGACAACAGGGACCAACATTGTAATTGTCAAGCTATTAAACATGTAACGTCCACAAGATACCTGGGAGTTATTGTTGACGAGTGTTTAACTTGGCATTCGCATATAGAAATTGTTACATCACGGGTGCGAAAATTTATATGGATTTTTAAAAATCTAAGATATGTGATGCCCCAAAATACATTAAATAGCATCTATATTGCGCTCACACAATCAGTTATTACATACTGTTTACCAGTTTGGGGAGGAGCCACTAAAACTAAATTCCTTGAGTTAGAAAGAGCCCAAAGGTCACTCATAAAAGTAATGTACAATAAACCATTCGGATACCCCACAGTCGATTTATATAGAATTAGTGGCTTACTTACAGTAAGAAAACTATATTTTTTGATTACGACCCTGTACTTACAAAAATCTATTCCTTTTAACCAAGATAGTCAGGTGAAAAGACGAAAGGATATAGTGGCCTACTCCCCGGGGGTTCGAACCGCTTTTGCACGGCGTCAATTTGCAATGCAATCAGCTTACATTTATAATAAAATAAACCAAAAATTAAAGTTCCACCATGAGGTCTCACACATATGCAAAAAAGTAATAACCGAGTGGCTTAAAACCTTAACATACGAGGAAACTGAGCAAGTCTTGGTTAGACTTGGTTAAATCATTTCTTCTTTATTCCCTCCGTATAAATAATGTAAGAACTCACCGAATATGTTTGATCTATGTACTGCTTCGAACACATCGGCACTTCAAATATATACACTTTCACACACACACACGAACACACACACACACACAAACACAAACAAACACACACAGACAACAACTACTACCTACTAGTACTACCCTGTTTACGAACAAGGCGCACATACAGTTTCACATAGGAATACAACTACAGTTACACAAAGAGCTGCTAATTAGTTTATAAGTCATTTACTGTTCATTTATTTTTTTTTAATTTTTTTTATTTCTTTAATAATAAATTAAATTTTTTGTTACTTTTTGTTATAACTTGTGCATTAGTCTCAATATTGTTAATATTAAGGGAAAGAGCGAGATACCCCCAACACAGGTATTTTCAATTACCTACTGGGGATGTCTCATATACAAAATCCATGTTACTGTTTGGGACAAATAAACGTTTTTCAAACGTTTTTCATTTTTCATTTTTCATTGCCGCAAGGATTCGTACTGCAATCCACCGACTTGACTATCACCGCTCAACACCAATACAGCAGTCGCATGAAGATGGATTATGAGTTCACAGCTCCAACTTTCAATACATCTATTAACAAGATACTGAACTTGACGTATCGCTACGCCCCAAGTATATTTCAGTCAACGGCTATAAACCGAGAAATCGCGACAATTGAACAGATAATTGCTACTCAAAGGAATAATGAAGCTCCACTGCCAACAATATCAAGTCATGACGTTCACCAATACGCCGTCATTTATTATTTGCAGGCGGCCGCTATCATAACTTTTCTAGTTGTGGTTGGGAGGAAACGTTGGCCTTACTACTGCACGAACAACGCCAATAACCAAACTTCTACTCAACCACCTGAAGATATTGAACTTCAAATTATTCGGAAACCAAAACAACAGCAAGAAGCAGTCGCAGCGAAACCAACAAAGGACCAGCGGCGCGAACCTCGACCTGGGAGTAGTAATGTCACCTTTCAATTTGATTAATTATTTACTTTATTACTTTGTAATGGCTTTTCCTTTCTCTTTTTGTTTCTTTCTCCCTTCGGGGTTGCCAAGATGTACAGTCTTACACTGTACACGTTTTGCTGACGCGGTGCCCTGAACCAAACGTGCGTCATTTCGGATACTATAAAACCACACTCATTCCATTTAATGGGTGAGTGCAATTACTGCAACGCGGTGACTAACATTAGAGAAAGGAATCGTCAACAGTTCTACTTGTATCTTATACGTAATAAATCTAGTGTGAACCAAGTGATCTTTTCTCTACGCACTTCATCTCAACAACAACTCTGCAAGTGTACGCACCGTACAGTCGTTGAATTATAACACGAAGTGTAAACATAATCTTTTTTTTTTTTTTTTCGGACGGGAAATGATCAAATAACTCCTCTCGCTCTGGGCGGAGCAGGAGGGAGTGTCAGACTTTTACTGACTAAAACCCATCCATGTTCCTTCATCGCCCTTTGTGTTCCGGGGCCACGGTATCTCTTTCGAACAGTCCCGCAACCCCGGCAGGCATCGGTCCTTACGGACATCTTCCTTTATGCTGACTCTCTTTTCGGCGCGCGTGGAACACGAACGCGCCGTCGACACGGCCTGTCGTCACGAGACGAACGGACGGCGAGCTAGCCCATAGCCCACCGTCCACAGGCCCGCGCCTACGGTGGCCGGGGGCCACGTGTTGGTGGCCCCTGACGCCAGAGGCGTCTCCCGCGGCGGCCGGGACGTTGAGAGGTTCTCTCCCTCTCACGTTCTGCCACCTCCTTCTCTAGCATTACTGCTTCGTAGAAGGAGGTGACGGCGTCCCATTCCGTCTCGCTCCGGACCATGGCTTGCACCAGGGCCGGACGCAAGAGGTCGCCGCCGCCGATCGCCGCTTCGAGGACACGGCGGTGCTCCGCCCACGCGGGGCACACCTCCACCGTGTGTTCCACCGTGTCCTCCGGTCGATCCTCACAATGGAAGCACCCGGGCGTTTCCTCCCGCCCGATTTGGTACAGGAACCTCCCGAACACTCCGTGTCCGGTGAGGACCTGCGTCAGGCGGAAGGTGAGGACGCCGTGGCGTCTCTCAAGCCACTCCTCAAAGAGGAGACTTATCGCCACTATCGTGGCGTGCCCTGCACGGGGTTGCGACAGTCGCTCTCTCCATGTCGCCATGAGATCCCGCCGGAAGTCTGTCCGCTGAGCGACAATTTGTCGCGGCAGCGGAGTTTCCCCCCGGCGTAACGCCTCCGCGCGCCATTCGTGTAGGCGCGCGAGGACTATCGCCTCTAGATCCCATGGCGGCAATCCGGCAAGAAGGCTCGCCGCCTCGCGGGAGATTGTACGGTACCCCCGGGCCAGACTTACGGCTACCACCTTTTGGGGCGCGTTCAAGTAGTGGGTGGCTCGCAGCCTCAATGAATGCGCCCACACCGGAGCCCCGTAAAGGGCCATTGACCGCATGACTTCGGCGTAGAGCCTCCGGCAGGGCGCGTTTGGCCCCCCCAGATTGGGCAGGAGCCGCCTGAAGGCAGCCCCAGTCCGTTCCAGTTTGGGGGCCAAACGTCGGAAATGTTCTACGAAGTTCCACCGGCTGTCGAGGACAAGTCCCAAGTACTTCAACGTCGACTCAACGCCGATGGATACCCCTCCTACCGTCAGTGAGGATCCCGGAGGTGGCGCATTCCAAGGCCCATGAAAGCACATGGCCTCGGACTTGTGCAATGCCACCTCGGGACCCAATTGCCGGATCCTCTCAACGACTATCGCAACCCCGCGTGTCATCGCTTCGGCCGCCGCCTCGTGCGACCCCCCCCTGTGCTAGCACCAGCGTATCGTCTGCGTAGCAAACCACGCTGACGCCACTAGGGAGGTCGGCGCGCAGCACCCAGTCGTAACCGATGTTCCACAAGGACGGCCCTAGGACCGATCCCTGCGGAACACCGCACGACATCTCTCGCCGGTTCCATTCTCCGCTGCGACTGGGGTAAATGACTGCCCTGTCCGTCAGGTAGTCCCCGACCACTCGACGGAGGTAGGTCGGCACCTGGTGATACCGGAGTGCCTCCCTTTTGCAGCTCCAGGGCATGGAGTTGAAGGCGTTGGTGATGTCGAGAGACACCGCCAAGACAACCCCAACCCTGGACACCGCATCCCCCGTCGTGAGGGCTCTCACGCGTGTAAATATAACCTCACTTTTAATCAGATAAGCTAAATAAACAATAACAGGTGATAATAATAATGAACTAGGCAAACCGACAGTTTCATTTTGGAGAAGTGACTTGGTCCGCGTCTCGATGCGAAGTGTCCGTTCGACAATCCCCACCTTCCAAAACGACTCTGTCCACGTGCCGCCATTATAAAATAACGTCACGGCGTTTGCCCCACTACTCTAACTATAATCAATTGAGTAACTTTTATTAAAACGATATCGTTATCCACGTCATATACAAATAAACCTTCCTCTTAAATCACTCTATCTACTAAAAATACCCGCATCAAAATGCGTTGCGGAGTTTTAAAGATCTAAGCAAACATAGGGACAGACAGACAGACAGCGGGAAGCGACTTTGGTTTATACTATGTAGATGATGACAAAAAAACGCACAACTTTTATGTTAACCTTTCAATTTATTATGAGAAATCAAAATTAATGTTTTTTTTCTGAATTAATATTGTGGTATTTTTCCTTCATCATATTCAACTTACCTTAAAATTATTGTCCATTGTGCTAAGGGAATGTGCGTAAATATCCACATAGTACCTAGGATCCTGTCGGCGCAGACGTCTACTTTTGAGAGTAAAGTTTGTGAAGTATCTCTCGTCAAACCAGTTCACCACTGGACGCTCAGTACTGAAGTAAGTTATCTACGAAATAAATTATTAAAACAATAAAATAATAGCATAAAATAATGTTTTTTTTCTGCACCGACTAAAGCATGCCCAATATTCAACAAGTATAATTATTTTTTTTATTTTCCAGGATCATCAATTTAGTTTTCGACTGGATCTACTCGTGGCAAAAAAGTCAATGAAACCAATAAAAGTCACCGACTTTGGAAAGTAAAGTTATTTTCCGCTTTTAGTGTTTTTGTTTTGGAAGCCGGTTTTGTTTTTGCAAAAAAACGTTTTTGGTTGTGGTATCTCACACAAATCCTTGACAAATATAATTAAAAACAAACTATAAATAGATACTCACTTTCTCAGAATTACACTCATTAATTTGGTAATAAAAAAAAGAAGCAGAGCAAAGAAAACATATTATATTAAATTCATTGTTAATTTTTATTCTTCGAGAAGTAATCGTTTGCACAATTTTTGTTCACGAATGATTATTATGTCAAAGCTATCACCGATTTAAACAGAAACAATTTGACTGTTACAAGGAATAACATCAATGTAATAGGCTTAAAGTCTATACCGGGTGATTTGTTGTAATGGGTTAGTGATTCAGTATGAAATTCCTTCCTCAACGAATACCACCTAAGTACACAGGGCCTTTTTGATGAAAATGGCAGGAAATATGATATTAAGGTTTGATAGATTCTTTACGTTAATGGTATACATCCCAATATAAATTCATATTAAGATAACATTACGCCTGTTACACCCGAAGGGTTCAACAGTTCATTCACAGTTCTGTTATCTCTTACAGGAGTAACCCAATATCAACCGAGTTTCACTCACTTTTTTTTTCAATCACTAAACGAGCATAAAAATAATTTTGATTTTAACAGACATGTCTGTGGCAGCACCGGCAACAATCCAACAGCGACCTTATCAAGATGTTAATAAAGATTACTGTAGTTTGACATTGATGCCGATGTCAGAGGTGAATTAAGCGTGAAAAAACTGTAACTTCAACTAATGATCCTCGTGGCTTAAACACTCATTGAATAAATTGCTATCCTTTGCCTAAATACTAATACTTATCTAATTGGCTATAATATAACGATAAAAACTGGCCTGAGGCACAATATTATGTTATTAAATTTAAATGATTAGTCAAGCTAAATACCTGTATGTACGTATGTATTTATGTAGTCATAAAGCCATAATTCCTCATTTCCTGTTATTTAGCGTTATATTGCGTAGGTACTTAGGTGACAGAGAAATGATTAAACATCATATAATTATTATTATTTATATTACACCCACCCTGTCAATCACATATGTACCGAAAGGATTTCCGTTTTCTCAATGCCGAATCCACTGACACTGTTTTTGTTTGGTGTCACCCCTTTGGTGTCACCAAACAAAAACTTTATGGCAGTATTGACTTGTAGATAAAAACATCAATAATTAAAAAAAAAACAAGACATAATTTTCGTTATTATTTTATCCTCTAGTTGGAACACCGCCTATAGTACATTATTACTCAAATATGAGCAAAATACACTGACCTGCAAAACTAAGTAGGTAGTACTCTTTTAAAATTTCATTTTTTTCTAAACTCTCTAAAAGTTAGAGATTTAAATTAAAAAAAAAAACTTTTTGAAGCAATTTTTGTCAGCTTTATTAGTTTTTATGTACACAATTAAACTGTTTTTCGAGTCTTTTTTGTTTCGAAAGTATATCTTAATGGTGTACTTAAAAAGTTATTGAAATTTAAAAAAAAGTGATACTTTTTAGGGTTCCGTACCCAAAGGGTAAAAACAGAACCCTATTACTAAGACATCGCTGTCTGTCCGTCTGTCCGCCTGTCTGTCACCAGGCTGTCTCTCATGAACCGTGACAGCTAGACAGTTGAAATTTTCACAGATGATGTATTTCTGTTGCCGCTATAACAACAAATACTAAAAACAGAATAAAATTTAGGGGGCTCCCATACAACAAACGTTATTTTTTTACGTTTTGTCTAATTTTGTATAGATAAGGTACGGAACCCTTTGTGCGCGAGTCCAACTCGCACTTGGCCGGTTTTTTTTTTGCACGCCAGTGTAGTAACTAAATGACACTGTACATAATTACATCATCATCATCATCATCCACAGCCCGAACTCACCCACTGCTGGGTATAGGCCTCTCTTTTCTTGTGCCAATCTCCACGTTCCTGTGCCAGCTTCATCCAGTTTTTTCCCACAACGGCAGCTATGTCGTCTGCCCATCTCGCCGCCGGACGACCCACGTTCCTTTTACCAGTTCTTGGACGCCACTCAGTGACAGCCTTGGTCCACCTGTCATCCCTGCGCCTTGCTAGTTGTCCTGCCCAACTCCATTTGAGTTCCGTAACGCGATTTCCAATATCGAAAACTTTTGTGCGTTTTCGGATTTCAACGTTAGGAACTCGATCTATCAGCTTAATGCCGAGCATGGAACGCTCCATCGCTCTCTGTGCAACTCTTAGTCTGTACACAGCCTCCTGCGTGAGCGTCCATGTTTCAGCACCGTACGTCATTGTGGGCAGGACACACTGGTTATAATAATACACCAATATGGAGCAAAATGGTAAGTAAATGATATATCTGTAATAAACACTTTTTAAAATTATACACCAAAGTCACTTCACCTTGCTTCACTCTATCCTATGTCGTGGTTGTGTCGCGCTAAATAGTGTCGCTTCAGTAATTAACTTTTTATTGACGTGTTAGTTTCATCGAGACACAGTCCTTAGCGTTCCTCAGACCGTAGCAATCAATTCAGTTTTGGGATACTTAGTGAACTCTCCCCCACTTCCGGATTCTGCGCCTATAATCTCTACGCTATGTTTCTGAGCTAGACCTTTTTAAGAAGCAGTATTCATCACCAGCGTTTGGTTAATTGGTACTACAAATACAAGTTGGCAATTTAAGTATGTCGGGTTGTCAGGAATTTATTTCGCTAGGCTCGGCTTATGTGTACTGAAGACGGGTTTCGTGCTATAAAACCACACTGGATGCGATACAGTATTTTATTTCACATTGCACGGTTCAGGTTGGTCGTTTCCATGGAGAAGAACTGGCAAGAAACTCCATGGTTACTCTTTTCAAACAGATACACTGAGTAAACTAACAAATTACTTGACATTACACTTTCACACAATAAAATGTGTAACAACAATGACTGGGACTGTAGCTTTATTTTTTTTGTTGTATTTTTTTTCATTCATAAGTGCCGTAGTGGTCTAACTGAAATAAATGCTTTGAGTTTGAGTTTGACACTGTTGCTGAAACTGGAGTACTATGGAGTTAGAAATATAGTTCTAGACTTGCTTAGATCATACCTAGAAGATAGGTCAAAGGTCAGTTAAATGGCATAGACTCATTAGGGTCTGAAATGACAACTTGCGTTCCTCAAGGTTCGATATTTCATCCATTTCCTTTTTTAGTTGACATTAAGAGCCCTCCTATATTCCGGAAGCCTCTTGGGCATATTAGTAGCCAACAGCGTTGAGGAGGAGATTTAGGTAGATTTCGTCAGAAAAAATCTACCTATTGGTCTTGCATCTTTTTTTATTCGGATGGGAAATCATCGAATGACTCCTCCCGCTTGGGGCGGAGCAGGAGGGAGTTTCAGACTTTTACTGACTAAAACCCCTCCATGTTCCTTCATCACCCTTTGTGTTCCGGGGCCACGGTATCTCTTTCGAACAGTCCCGCAACCCCGGCAGGCATCGGCCCTGCGGACCCCTTCTTATTGCTGACTCTCTCACCTTTGACTCCTACTTCTTCCTGCACCGCCGCACCGCGCCGCTCTCCTCGCGCGAGCCCTCGCCCGAGCCCTCCGACAGCGAGCCGGTCAGTACTGCACACACACACACACACACATACGTCACGGACCACGTGCTGCAGTACCGGCGCTCGCGCTGGGTGCGCGACACCTTCGACTCCTACGTGGAACATGAACGCGCCGTCGACACGGCCTGTCGTCATGAGACAGACGGACGGCGAGCAAGGCCAAAATAAGACATTCGAAAATGTTAAAATTTCCAAATTTTTTGGAAATAAATATACCTCCGAATCGGTAACCATTTTTAGTTTGAAAATATATATTTTTTTTTAAAGCAAATTGTTTACTCCGTAATTTTAAATTTAAAAGTTTTTTTTTCCAAGGGAGGATTTAAAAAAGGGGTTGAAAAAAATATGAGTGGAACCTTCTTCGAAATCTGCCTCCTCCTGCGGCTTGCCGAAGGGATTTTTTTTGTGTAATTTCGTTTTTAATTACATTAAAGAAAAATAAAGAAAACTACAGCATTAGGTGTAGATAAAATTATAATGATAGTCGTGAGATGGAAAAAAAAAAACTATTTTATAACATTATTGTGGCGAAGTTCTGGGCTAACAAAATATAAATACTGTCGTGGCAGCGTCAGAAAAACGTTACAATGTTTACAGACTTGTTTTTCCTAGTGTGTCAAATGTTAGCGACTTTGATCTCCATATCAATGCTGCCATAGCCTATAAGTTTGGTAACACCGCCTGTAGTAAGTGACACGTTGCAGTAGATACGGCCTTTGGTAAACGGGAAGCCTTTCGGCACAAGTGGGACTGACATATTCTTCAAAACGTACTCGCCCTGAAAAAAAAACCAAATACTTGTTACTATAGTACCTACTCTAATTCCTCCCTTGTTGGTCCCTGAGTCTGCCTGAGCTGTCCCACTACTGGGCAAAGGCCTCCCCCCATTCCTTCCCTCGGTCTGCCGTGACCCCGTGTCTTAGGGCTCTAGTTTTGTGATTTGCGAATCCACAGTTTCACTGGCATCCGGTAGACATGGCCTGCACAGTCTCATTTTAGTTTGGTGGCTTTTTGAGCTACGTCAGCAAGCTGAGTTCTGCAGCGCAGTGTGGTGTTCCTTTTTTGGTCGGTAAGTTTAACGTTAAGTATGCTGGGCCCCATTGCCCGTTGGCAAACCTTGAGCTTGGACTTAGCCCTGGACTGGATGTTAGTCAAAGACCAAGTCTGTACACCATATGCCAGTATGGGGAGAATACACACATGCCCATCAGCTGGCGTTTTAAGGGGATAGGTTTACCACAATGCTCTCCCAGAGCGAGTGTATTGATTTGCTACTGAGCCCTATTCCTCTCTCCTAATATTGCTGTGCCCGACAGGGTCCATACTGATCTTTTATTTTGTAACACCATCTTTGTAGTACCTATGAAACGCAGAATTGAGTATTTGACATTGATATTTATCAGAAATTATCCTCGGAATGCCGTTGCTGCTGCCGTTGTACTCTGCCTAATAGTGACCACTCATGCTTGCGTCTTGTTCCATAAAAGTCATTCCTACACGCTTTAGCAAACATTGCGGAAGCACTGCAGAACCGCAGCAACCATAACAACATTCTGAAGACATTATTGTATTGCACCCGCAGAGCGCGCTCCGCGATAGTGAAAGATTGACAATAGATTTGAATAATGCTAGCTTGACCAGCAACTGCTTGCTAAGCAACGAGCAAACCTGTGAACCAACATAATAATATTACCCCGGACAGCCAGCGCTCTGCGTTCACGTTCAATGTCCTCGTTTTCCTTTAAATCATCGATGACAATGTGCCCTAGATATTTAAAAATTTTCACTCTAGCGAGAGGAGAACCGTTCAAGTAAATGGGTAACCGTTCAAGTAGGTTCATGAAGGGTTTTGTCACCCAGGCCGAACTTCACGTTGCATGTTCTTTCGTATGAAATTATTATCAAATAGCACTAAATATCATTTGAATCTGATTTTGTTAACCCTGCCCCTACTTCTAAAACAAAAGTAGATTATTTAAGAAAATATTTGAGTACATTTTTTACTCAAATGTGACGTCACAAGCGGGGGACTCATAATCTTTTACACGTTTAACACGTTTTATCTTCGTAACTTTTTATTAATTTGATAAAACAAAATACTCGTTTTCAATATTTTACGACTAGCTGTTGTGCGCGGCTTTGCCCGCGTGCAGTTCGGTAACTGTCCCATGGGATAATACTAAAGGGATAAATAGTATCCTACATGTTAGTCCAGGTTATAAACTATCTATAAATAATTCTAAAGTTCATAATAATCACAATTTTAATCACCACAATTACTATCACAATCATCATCATTATCTCAATCTCAATCACCATCACAATCACTATCACAATCACTATCACAATCACTATCACAATCACTATCACAATCACCACCACTATCAACATCACTGTCACTATCACAATCACTATCACCATCACTATCACAGTCACTATCACAATCTCTATCAAAATCACTATCAAAATCACAATCACAATCACTATCATAATCACTATCTAAATCACTATCACAATCACCATCACATTCACTATCAAAATCACTATCAAAATCACAATCACTATCACAATCACTATCACTATCATAATCACTATCACAATCACTGTCACAATCACAATCACAATCACAATCAAAATCACCAACACTATCACAATCACTATCACAATCACTATCACAATCACTATCACAATCACAATCACTATAACAATCACTATCACAATCACTATCACAATCACTATCAAAATCACTATCAAAATCACAATCACTATCACAATCACTATCACTATCATAATCACTATCACAATCACTGTCACAATCACTATCACAATCACAATCAAAATCACCAACTCTATCACAATCACTATCACAATCACTATCACAATCACAATCACTATAACAATCACTATCACAATCACTATCACAATCACTATCACAATCACAATCACAATCACAATCACAATCACTATCACAATCACTATCACAATCACAATCACTATCACAATCACTATCACAATCACTATCACAATCACTATCACAATCACTATCACAATCACTATCACAATCACTATCAAAATCACTATCACAATCACTCTCACAATCACAATCACAATCACTATCACTGTCACAATCACTATCACAATCACTATCACAATCACTATCACAATCACTATCATTATCACTATCACTATCACAATCACAATCACTATCACAATCACTATCACGATCACTATCACGATCACAATCACTATCACAATCACAATCACTATCACAATCAACAACATCATTATCATAATCATCATTATCACAATCATCATCATCGTAATCACTATCATTATTGTCGTAATCACAATCATTTTCATCATTATGACAATCACCATCATCGAAATCACAATCATCATTATCACAATCTTCACAATAAATCAACCATAACCCTGTATAGGAGTTGAATCCGGTATCTTCTGGATCTCAAAATAAATGCCATATTCGTAATCAGCACCCCTGATTATCTCGAAATCGACACCCATATTGATTTTTAGACATTTCAACCCCATCGCACCCCAACAGGGGATGATGGTATTTTAGGTCTGCCACATTAAATCTTAAAATCGTTGTTTTTGTAACACACCCGATGACCCGACCCGATACACCATACAAACAATAACCATGTTTAAACTTTGTCACCCCATTTCCTCCTCTTTGGGGTTGAATTCTGAAAAAACCTGAAACCCGTTTCTCCCTTTTTATCAATAAGATAACTGCTGTGAAGTTTCTAATAAAATAGTCTAACTAATCTTGTTTTCCCATACAACAAACTTTGGAGCCCTGTTTCATCCCTTTAGGAGTTAAATTTTGAAAAACCCCTTCAAAGTGCACTCCTAGACCACATAAGGAACCTACTTGCTAAATTTGGAATCTGTAGACCCAGCGTTTGGGCTGTGTGTTGATACGTCAGTCAGTCAGTTTCTTCTTTTATATATTTAGAAGATTTGAATACAAATATTTGCTATAAACTTCATCCCCCTTTTCACCCCCTTAAGGGCTGAAATTAAAATAAAACCAACAACAATGTACGTTGTGTTAGTTTCCAACCGTAAGCCGAAATATTAGTGATTTCAACTTAAAAAATAAAGAACTGTAATTAAAAACAAAATTTCATCCTCCTTTTCACCCCCTTAAGGATTGAAATTCTAACAACACTGTTGCGTTAGCTTCCAACTATACGCCTAGATAATAATATTTTTTTTACTTCGAAAATTAAGGACTACACAACTTCATCTCCCCTTTTAACCCTTTGGGGGTGGAATTGTCAAAAACGCTGAGATACGTATCTATTAATTTTTAATTGTCAGCCTAAATACAAAATTTGAAGATTCTAACTTTAAAACTGACGGACTTTCATACACAACTTCATCCCCCTTTTTAACCCTTTGGGGGTAGAATTGGGAGAAACGCTGAGACACGTATAAATTAATTTTCAATTGTCAGCCTAAGTACAAAATTTGAAGATCCTAACTTTAAAACTGACGGACTTTCATACAAACTTTCATCCCCTATTTAACTCCCTTAGGGGTTGAATTTCAAAAATCCTTCCTTATTTCTTGTCTACATTATAAACTCAAGGAACGAGAACCTCTGTGCAAAATTTCAGCTTTGTAGGTCCAAGGGTTTGGGCTGGGCGTTGATGAGTCAGTCAGTCAGTCAGTCAGTCAGTCAGGCCTTTTGTTTTTATTTATATAGATAATCTAACTGACGGACTATTGTTAACAGAATCCAATTTAAATATTGAAGTAAACTATCAATTTTATAATTGCTGGCAACACCAACAAACCAACCACCAACAGTACTCGTCTCGAGACGTCTCCGCGCACCCACGTACTTCTGTTTAGCTCCGTGTTAAAATTCAAAAAACCGTGTCTAAAGTGCATAAAACAGCGAAAAAACAGTACAGTTATAATCTACATTGAAGCAGTGACAATCTGTGTGCAAAATAATAGTGGAATAACTACATTGAACCTCGAAGTGATATGTTTTTAACAGCAAAACGAACATAAAAATCGATAAAAGTGTACGAGTTGGACTTTGACCTCATTACCGAGACAAAGAAATAAACGGGTACCACGAACCACTTGCATGACCGCCTGTCTAGTGTTGGCTTATTTGAAGCACTTACTCATAGACTCCGTGGCGTAGCGGCATAGCGCTGTCGCACGAATCCTGTGCTCCGAGTTCGAGTCGCATAGAAGCAGATTTTTTTATTTCTTTTTGGATTTTTGCTTTTTGTTATCCCTCTGTAAATTTATTTTTGAGATTTAATCAACTTCTAAATTATTGCCAATATTAATAGCTGATTCTATCAAAATGCGGAAAACCCCAACCAAACCAACTTTGACTCATGGGCAATCACTTTCCGAATCAGACTTATTGTCAGCAACAAATGAAAATACAGCCTCAACCTCGGCCGAATTCAACGTTACCATGCGAAACAAACGTATTCGCTTGGATGACTCCCCCACAAATGATCTTAGACCCCACCCAGAATTCAGCGGCTTCAAAACTGAGTTACTGGAAATGCTGACAAAATGGAAAACCGAGCAAGAACAGTTTGTCACAGAAGAGTCATTAAAGAATATTATAAAACAGGAATTGGGAATGACTATAACACGTTCAATAAAGGAGTTGGTGGCGGATCAGCTGTCTAGCATTAATGAACGTTTGAACGGCTTTCACGACTCACTCCAGTTCTTCAACGATAAGTTCGAGGACTTTAAAAAACATATTGAGGAAAGGGACTCCACCATTACAAGTCTACAAGCCGACAATGAGCGCTTGAAATCGAATGTCAAGGAGTTGACAACTCGGTTAGGAGTGATTGAGCAGCATTTGCGCGAAAGTAATATCGAAATTAACGGTATACCTGAGAACAAAAACGAGAACTTGGCAAATACACTAATAAATTTATCTACAACCATCGGAAGTCCCTTGAACGACACAGATATTCTCCAGATCACTCGAATCGCAAAGCTAAACAAAGACAACGACCGGCCACGTTCTATCATAGCAAAATTGCAGTCTCCCAGACAGCGTGACACCATTTTGGCAGCGGTTACCAGCTACAATAAAAAGAATCCTAAAGATAAACTGAGTTCCTATCACTTAGGCATCGCCGGCAAGCGCGCCCCCATGTTCGTATCTGAACATCTGAGCCCAGCCAATAAACAGCTTCATGCAGCAACGAGGAAATTAGCCAAAGAAACTTCATATAAATTTGTCTGGATTCGTAACGGTAGAATCTTTGTTCGAAAGGACGTTAATCATGACTCCATTTTTATTCGTAACATAGATACATTGAACATAATGAGAAGTGAGTAAAACTTTTCTTTGCATTATAGCTTGAAATATTTTTTGATGTTTAAAATTAATAATGCTTAACATGTATTATCAAAATGTGAGGGGTACTCGAACTAAAACGAATTGTATACACCACAATATATTGTTAAATAACTACGACCTAATTGCCTTCACAGAAACATGGTTAAACTCAAGTATATCTAGCAGCGAAATTGTTGACAACAGATACATAACTTACCGTAGAGATCGAATCTGCACTGTAACTTCTAAAAGGGATGGAGGCGGAGTGTTGCTTGCTGTTTCAAAGGATATTAAATCTACACGTATGCTGAACTGGGAGACCAGTTCTGAAGACTTATGGATAACTATAGAAATCAAAGCCCATAACACTATAAAAAAAATTGCTATATGTATAGTATACCTTCCGCCTCCTATCAAGAAGGAAAATCTAGCCTCATTCTTAGACAATGCAAATAATATAATTGCTAAGGTAGATGATGTCATAATTCTTGGTGATTTTAATTTGGGTTTCATAAAGTGGACTCAAGTGAATAAAGGTTTTCAACACACACTTCCAGAGAACTACAGCAACGCTTTGGGCTATTCACTAACCGACTTTATTTCATTAAATACTCTCTTTCAGTTCAATTGTGTAACAAATACTGACAATCGCATTTTGGATCTAATAATAAGTAACTTGAATAACATTACGGTTACCGCTCCTCCTGATCAACTAAGTAAGCTCGACCCTCTACACCCTAGTTTACTAATAAATATATCTGATGCCATCCCCGAGACACTAAAAACCAACTACAAACTAGGTTATAATTTCTTTAAGGCCGATTATTCTAAAATTATTCCGAAACTGATAGAGGTAGACTGGATTAGCATGTTCTCTAAATGTCATGACGTGAATGAAATGATCTCTCACTTTTACATTATTTTATCAAATATTATTGACACGTCTGTACCGAAATATAATCGTCGAAAGCAAAAATATCCAGCTTGGTTCTCATTTAGGTTAATCAAATTGCTTAACCAGAAGGAAAAGATTAGGCAAAGATGTTGCAAATTTCAAAACCCTCGTGATATATTAGATTTCGAGATGTTGCATGGTCAATGTCATAAACTTGCAAGATCATGTTATCGTTCATATAAACAAAAAATTGAATCCGATATAATTGAAAATCCTAAGGCTTTTTGGAGTTTTATAAAGAACAAACGTAAGGAACAGTCAAAGTTTCCATCCAGAATGCGGTTGGAGGGATCAGTTGCGGAAACTGGTACAGAAATCTCCAACTTGTTTGCCCAGCAATTCTCTTCAGTCTATAGCTCCAACCATGTAGGGATCAGTAATCCTGAACTATCTTCTACCGTACAAAAAGTAATCAGTAAAATACAGTTCACAGAAAGAGAAGTTCTTATTAAGCTAAGGAAGTTGGACTCCTCGAAAGGTCCCGGTCCTGATTGCATCCCTCCCATTTTTATAAAACGATGTTGCAACGCGCTTGCATTTCCTTTATGCATTATCTTTAATCGCTCATTGGCTGAAGGCATTTTTCCCGAGGCATGAAAACAGGCAAAAATAGTTCCTATCTACAAAAAAGACGATCCTGCAGATGTAAAGAACTATCGTCCAATTTCAATACTGTCGTGTTTTCCTAAAATATTTGAATCGCTTATATGTCCCATTATCACACATCACCTTGAATCAAACATTTCACCTTGCCAACATGGTTTCAAAGCAGGTCGTTCAGTGGAAAGCAATCTGGTTCAGTTTGTGTCCGACATATCTGAATCTCTAGATAAACGATTGGAGGTAGATGCTGTATACACAGACTTCAGCAGTGCTTTTGATAAAGTGAGTCACTCACTACTTTTGTCAAAACTAGCAGCCAACGGTGTTCACGGATCACTTTTGAGATGGTTTACATCTTACTTACAACAACGGTCACAGACTGTTGTTTTGAATGGTTACACATCACAGCCATATGTTTCTATCTCGGGAGTACCGCAAGGATCCCATCTGGCACCAATCTTGTTCTTGTTGTTTATTAATGATATAGCTGATCAAATACAAAACTGCAAGTTTTTAATGTTCGCTGACGATTTAAAGATTTATAAGACGTTAACTTCACCAAACGACTCGATCGCGGTTCAAAGTGACTTGGATCGAATACAAGATTGGTGCAATAAAAATGGCATGGCTCTGAACGTCAAGAAATGTTTCCACATTACATTCACAAAAAAGAAACAAGCTAGTGTAACATCATATAAAATCAATAGCGCAACACTAACTAAGGTTGATGAAATTCGGGATCTTGGAGTGATAATGGACAAAAAATTAACATTCAAGCAACATGTAGACAGTTGCGTTAAAAAAGCTGCGCAATTGTTAGGGTTTCTTAAACGTAATACGCAAGAATTTAGGTCTAGTAAAACTAAAATGATCCTATACAATGCCTTAGTACGTAGCAGGCTGGAATATGCCAGTGTTGCCTGGGACCCTTTCTACGCAATACATTCTCAGCGACTGGAGAGCATACAACGGGCTTTCACCAGACACCTCGCATTTATATCTCCTGGCCTATCCCATAGGTGTCCCTATCAACAGCGTCTGAGTTTCTTTAAGATGAACCCTCTACGGCAACGGAGAATTATGCATAGCCTTATGTTCCTTCATAAACTAGTGAACGGTCGCATAGATTATAGTGAACTGCTATCGCGCGTTCTATTGAAAGTTCCGCCTAGAATTCCTAGCTTTCCCATAACCACAATTCTACAGCGCCCTACTACCTCTACAAACACAGGTCTCAACTCACCACTCGTTAAGATGTGTGGCAACCTTAATTCATTTAATAAGTCCGTACCCGAAGCAGATTTATTTAATGACCGTAAGGTGAAGTTTAAATCAAGAATCTTGGCCTCCCTACACACCAATGAAACGTAGTCAAAATTTACTTTACTGTTATTGTACTGTACTGTTGAATTAATTACCATGTTTTCATTTTCATTTTCTTTATAATATTTATATCCCATTTTCTTTTCAAATCGATTGTACACCTAGACTTAAGTTAGCAAGTAAGCGGTAATCTGGCGTCTTTGTTGTCAATGTTGTGTTTACCTGTAATTGGCATATATATTAGAATATTACCGTATGATTTAGTGTATGTAAGTGTATGTATGTGCTGTAGGTGAACCTTAGTAAATAAATAAATAAATAAACAAAATTATTTTATATTTTGGTTTTGGCAACATTGTAAAAGTCTACTCTCTTCCGTTGCTTCGGCGTGCGCGTCTGTGCATTTTATAACCTACAATTACAATTATAGTAAAAGGAAAATTTCCGTGATTAAAGTGATATACCTAAATACTACTGTACTGTGTGCGTCCATGTGTTGTGAGCAATAAACTGTGCCCCTCAAGAATTTGGCCTTTCACTGTCTGAGGAAGATAACCAGCCCCTAGACATCCCCGACGACGACGACGACGGCGACGTGACTGTCGCAGGGCACAGTCAGTAATGAATCATAATTCATTACTATACTTACCGGGGGATAAGGACAGCGACGGTCACCGATAGCGTTTCGCAACGGTTGTCCAAAAAATGTGTCCGAGTTTATCATGTCGCAAAATCTGAAGTGCATCTCAACGAAACTCGGTTTGTATCTGTTTGTTAGAAACTGGTAGAAGTAGAAAGATGGCTGTAACATGAACAATAAGGTTGAGTATATATGGTGTGCAACTTGAGTTGTTGAACTCGTTACGCGTCTCGTTCCTGGCCGGTTTTCTGATAATGCGCCTCAGTGTCTTCGTTTCCAAACTGACTGCAGTTACTTGGCTCAAGTACATCACAAAAAAGCTTGATCTAGGTTTTTAGCGTATCAATTCAGTACTCTTCCAAAACCGAAATGGCATTTATTTAGGATGAAAAAAAGACGCACAACTTTTATGTTAACCTTTCAATTTAATATTTTTAAATTTTGTGGTACTTTTCCTTCATAAGATTCAACTTACCTTCAAATTATTGTCTATTGTGAATAGGGAATGTATGGAAACATCCACATAGTACCTAGGATCCTGTCGGCACAGACGTCTACTTTTCAGAGTAAAGTTTTTGAAGTATCTCGTGTCAATCCAGTTTACCACTGGACGCTCAGTACTGAAGTAAGTTATCTACGAAATACATTATTTAAACAAATAGTAAAATGGATAAAATTAAAGTATGCCTAATATAAGTATATGTCGGGATGGTCAGGATTTTATTTCACTAGGCTCGAGCTTATGTGGGCAGAAGACGGGTTTGGGTCTATGAAAACACACAGGATGCGATACACTATTTTATTTCGCATTGCACGGTTCGGTATGGTAGTTTCCATGGAGAAGAACCGGCAAGAAACTCCATGGTTACTCTTTTCAAACAGATACACTGAGTCTAACAAATTACTTGACATTATACTTTCACACAATAGCAATGACACCCAATAATACAGTAACACCTTAGTTGAGACAAAAGAGCAACAATATACAGAGAAACAGAGTAACAATAATTAAGAGTAATACAACCTGTGCACCGGGCCACGCCTGAAGTCAGAATGTCCATTCGCCGCTGTGCGGCCCCTTTTATACGCTAGTTTTGGAGGTGGGGTAACGGCGTAGCGCGCTACGACGTAGCGTGCATTAACTCCGCCCCGCAGCGAGGAGGTGGGAGAACAACGTAGCATGCTACGACGCCGACGTAGCTTACACTTAGCTTCGCCTCGAATGACGTAGCGCGCTACCGCGTGGCCTGATACACGTGTTGTTTACAATGCGACGCCGACATATACAAGTATTTTCGTCACCGACTTTCAAAAGTAAAGTTATTTTCCACATTTAATGTTTTTGTTTTGGAAGCTGGTTTTGTTTTTGCAAAAAAAAAGTTTTTTTTTGTGGTATCTCACACAAATCCCTGACAAATATAATTTTATTTTGTTTATGAAAACAAAAAAAAAACTTTTTATTGTGTTTTTTTTTTGGAAGTCGGTTATTACTTAGGCAAACAAATGTTTTATTAAAACAAACCACAAATAGATACTCACTTTCTCAGAATTACACTGATTAATTTGGTAATAAAAAAAAGAAGCAAAGCAAAGAAAAAATATTTTAAATTCATTATTGATTTTTATTCTTCGGCAGGTAGTCGTTCGCACATTTTTTGTTCAAGAATGAATATTTTGTCAAAGTTATCAGCGATGTAAACTGGAGCAATTTGATTGTTACAAAGAATAACATCAATGTACGTAATAAGGCTCAACGTCTATACCGGGTGATTTGTTGTAATGGGTTAGTGATTTAGTATAAAATTCAGACTTCAACGAATACTGTATTGTGCCACCTAAGTACACAGGGCCTTTTTGATGAAAATGGCAGGAAATATGATATTAAGGTTGGATAGATTCTCTACCTTAATGATATTCATCCCAATATAAATTCATAGTAGGATATTATCACGCCTGTTATACCCGAAGGGTTAAACAGTCCATTCACAGTTCTGTTATACCCTAAAGGAGTAACCCAATAACAACCAAAAAGAAACGAGAATAAAGATCATTTTGATTTTAACAGACATGCCAGTGTCAGCACCGGCAGCAATCCAACAGCGACCTTATCAAGATGTTAATAAAGATTACTGTAGTTTGACAGTGATGCAGATGTGAGAGGTGAATTAAGCGTGAAAAGTTTGTAATTTCAACTAATGATCCTCGTAGCTTATGCACTCATTAAATAAATTGCTATCCATAACCTAAATACTATAATATAATAATAAAAAAGTGGTCTGAGGCACAATATTAAGTTATTAAATTTTAATGATTAGATAAGCTAAATACATAGGTAGGTATTTAGCTTATTTAATCATTAAAATTTAATATAATTAAAATTTAATATAATGGTACCTATCTAAATATATAAAAGAAGAAACTGACTGACTGACTGACTGACTGACTGACTCATCTATCAACGCACAGCCCAAACCGCTGGGTCTACAGATTCCAAATTTGGCAAGTAGGTTCCTTATGTGGTCTAAGGGTGCAATAAGAAAGGGTTTTTCAAAATTCACCCCCTAAGGGGGTTAAACGGGGCTCCAAAGTTTGTATGGGGAAACAAGATTAGTTTGACTACTTTATTCGAAACTTCACAGGAGTGCTCCTATTAATAAATGAGTAGAAACGGGTTTCAGGTTTTTTCAGAATTCAACCCCTAAGAGGGGGAAATAGGGTGACAAAGTCAAAAAATCAATGCATAGCCCAAACCGCCGAGTCTAGAGATTCCAAATTTGGTACATTGGTTTCTCATATGCTCTAAGAGTGCACTAAGAAAGGATTTTCCAAGATTCACCCCTTAAGGGGGTTAAACGGGGATCCAAAGTTTGTATGGGGAAACAAGATTAGTTAGACTATTTTATTCAAAACTTCACAGAAGTGCTCCTATGGATTAATGAGTAGAAACGGGTTTCAGATTTCAACCCCTAAGAGGGGGAAATGGGGTGGAAAAGTATAAAAATCAATGCACAGTCCAAACCGCTGAGTCTAGAGATTCCAAATTTGGCATATAGATTATTTATGAGGTTTAGGGGTGCATTAGGAAAGTGTTTTTCAAAATTCATCTCTTAAGGGGTTGAAACGGGGGTCCAAAGATTACATGGGGAAATATGATTAGTTAGACTACTTTATTCGAAACATAATGGGAGTACACCTATCGATAAATGAGTTAACATTTGTGTTTCAGGTTTTTTTTAGAATTCAACCCCTAAAGGGGGAAATGATTTAACAAAGCCTGAAATTAAACATTGGTATTGTTTTTATGGTGAATTGGGTCGGGTGTATTACAAAAACAACGATTTTAAGATTAATTGTGGCAGACCTGAAATACTACCATTGGGTGTTGATACCGAGATTATCAGGGGTGCTGATTACGAAAATGCCATTTATTTTGAGATCCAGATGATAATGATTGTGATTACGATGATGATGATTGTGATAATGATGACGATGATTGTGATGATGATGATTTTGATTAAGATGAAAATTATTGTGATTACGATGGTGATGATTGTGATAATGATGACGATGATTGTGATGATGATTTTGATTACGATGAAAATTATTGTGATTACGATGGTGATGATTATGATAATGAAGATTGTGATAACAATGATAATGATTGTGATTACGATGGTAATAAGTTTGATAAAGATGATGGTGATTGTGACAGTGGTGGTGATTGTGATAGTGACGGTGATTGTGATGGTGATAGCGATGGTTGTGATAACGAGGATGGAGATTGTGATGATAATGATTGTGATTCAGATGTAAATGATTGTGATTACGATGATAGTTTTTGTGATAACGATGATGGTGGTTGTGATAGTGATTTTGATGGTGATTGTGATGGTGATGGTGATTGTGATGGTGATTGTGAAAGTGGCGGTGATAGTGATGGTGATAGTGATGGTGATGTTGATTGTGAATGTGACAGTGATGGTGATTGTGATAATAATGAAGATGATTGTGATTACTATGATAATGATTGTGATAATGGGGATAGTAATTGTGATAGTGATTGTGATGGTTATGGTGATTGTGATTGTGATTGTGATAGTGTTGGTGTTTGTGATAATGATGGTGATTGTGATAATGAGTGTGGTTGTGATAGTGATGGTGATTGTGACGATGATGATTGTGATTACGATGATAGCGATTGTGATTACGATGATAATGATTGTCATAACGATGATGGTGATAGTGATAGTGATTTTGATGGTGATTGTGATGGTGATTGTGATAGTTATTGTGAGAGTGGCGGTGATTGTGATGGTAATTGTGATGGTGATTGTGATGGTAATTGTGATGGTGTTTGTGATGGTGATTGTGATGGTGATTGTCATGGTGATTGTGATGATGATAGTGATAGTGATAGCGATAGTGATGGGGATTGTGATGGTGATTGTGATTGTGATAGTGATGGTGGTTGTGATAGTGATGGTGGTTGTGATTGTTATGGTGATTGTGATAATGACTGTGATTACGATGATAATGATTGTGATAACGATGATTGTGATTGTGATAGTTATTTTGATGGTAATTGTGATGGTGATTGTGATGGTGATTGTGATTGTGACGGTGATGGTGATGGTGATTGTGATGGTGATTGTGATAGTGATGGTGATTGTGATAATGATGGTGGTTGTGATAGTGATGGTGATTGTGATAATGATGGTGGTTGTGATAGTGATAGTGATTGTGATGATAATAATTGTGATGATTATGAAATTTGGCACATAGATAGTTTATAACCTGGATTAACATGTAGGACACTATTATCCCTTTAGTATATCCAGTGGGACAGTTACCGAACTTCACGCGGGCGAAGCCGCGGGCAACAGCTAGTGTAGACATAAAGCCTTAATTCCTCATTTCCTGTCATTTAGCGTTAATTGCGTAGGTGCTTAGGTGGCTGACAAATGAAAATACTTCATTATGATTAACTTTATTGGACCCCCCAACTTAAAAAGATAAATTGCAAAACCTTCTTCTTAGCGTGTCGATGGCAATCTAAATTGTATCGGCCCAGGCCTGAGCTGCTAGTTTGGCGCTTTCGGTAGCGTCCATCAGTTCCTATAGTGTACAAACAACAGGACATGCAGGATTCGATATAAACGCCCCCGTTTGTTTGTGGAACCTGTGATTGTTCTATTGGGAGCGCGTCTGTCTAACCTTCTGGAATGGTAGGCGTTTTGTTATAGGCGTGTTTTATGCCCTTTATTGTTTTGTATATAATTTACAGAAATCGTTGTGATGGCAATAAACCTACAATATTTAACGGACATCGTGATTTCCCTGTCAACTAAGGTGTTAACACCAGGGTAGCTCGCTCTATTCAAATAGCGCCAGGGTAGCTCGCTCTATTTAAATAGCGCGCGGGTAGCCCGCTCTATTCAAACAGCGCGCGGGTAGCCCGCTCTATTAAAATAGCGCACGGGTAACCCGCTCCATTCAAATAGCGCACGGGTAGCCCGCTCCATTCAAATAGCGCACGGGTAGGCCGCTCTATTTAAATAGCGCGCGGGTAGCTCGCTCTATTCAAATAGCGCACGGGTAGCCCGCTCAATTTAAATAGTGCGCGGGTAGCTCGCTCTATTCAAATAGCGCCAGGGTAGCCCGCTCTATTCAAATAGCGCCAGGGTAGCCGCTCTTTTCAAATAGCGCATGGGTAGTTCGCTCTATTTAAATAGCGCGCGGGTAGCCCACTCTATTCAAATAGCGCACGGGTAGCTCGCTCTATTCAAATAGCGTCAGGGTAGCCCACTCTATTCAAATAGCGCACGGGTAACCCGCTCTATTCAAATAGCGCCAAGTTAGCCCGCTCTATTCAAATAGCGCCAGGGTGGCCCGTTCTCATCAGCCTGTATGTTGATCAAAATAACTTGATTGTGATCACTATGGAACCCTAAAAATGTATGAATAATGTGTGTCAATAAAATGTTATAAGTCTACTTTTTTCATACCTGTGTTAGAAATAAGAAAATAAGAAGGACATAAGAAAGCAGAGGCTGTAATTATCAAAGCGCACGTATGCCATACGACGTTTTATAACATATTTGCAAGGAAATAAATAAAACTCGGAATTTCTTAAACGATTATATCTTTTATAACACATTTGCTCGTAAAGGGTCTCTTATTTCACCCATTTCAATATCGTAATGTATCTCATTACGTACTTGTGCAGTAATGTAATGTACAACGCACGGTTTATCAAGATGCTCCGTCTTAAACGAACGGTACTGTAGTGTTCACTATCACTACTTAATCAGTTTCACTGGCTCACTACTACACTCAGGCAAGGGCTCAAGCGTACGTCCTACTCTCACGGCGTCTGTCGTTAGACTAACCGATTGACAGCGATCCCCTCCCTCGTGTACATGAGACAATGTATTATATCTATTGAATAGATACAAACACTACATCCCTTCCTTTTTATCAAATTGTATTTATTGTAAACGTAATCAGTGTTGTTAAATAATCATACTGAATTACTTTTAATAATTTACTTATTCAGTCAAATTATTGTTTTAATGAAAATGCTTTACTTTCTTAGGGTTTACCCAGTTACCCCATTTGAGCATTACCTCCGATAGCCTCTACTAAGTGTGGAGTAGCTTAATAGTTTATTAGACCTTTTCATCTCTTTTCTATAAACTTTATCGTCTACTGTAACCTCTGGGTCAGTATGATCTCGTCTTCCTATTCCCATTTCCCTTTCCTTTCTTGTTTTTTTTTTTTTTTTTTTTTACTACAACATTACTGTTTCCTTTCATAATTACTCAAAGAAAAGTCCCGATGGTTTCTGCCCCGTAACCAAAGGTGGGATTAAATTTATACAATCTACTCTAATATCATAAAGAGGAAAGATTTGTACTTTCGTGTGTCTTTTTGTAATGAATAAACTCAAAAACTCTTGCGCCGATTTAAAGAATTCTTTCACCATTAGAAAGCTACATTCACCCTGAGTAACATAGGTTATATTTTATCCCCGTACCCCCACGGGAACGGGAACCACGCGGGTGAAACTGCGTGAAGTCCGCCAGTATGAGATATACTGAGAGAATGTCTCTTGCATCTTTGTGTTTTAGCGATTTTATGTTATAACTCAGATATTTTGTGGCCGGTAAACGAATCAAATTGCTTCTCGAAAGAAAGATGTTTAAATGATTGATAGCCCCGACAAGAGCAAAGCTTCTTCTTCCTCTATCTGGCTATATCTTCGTACAAAATCTGATGTTTTCTATCTATACCAACACCGTAAAGCCGAAAAACTAGTTTGTATGAAAGTACCAATCTCTGGCTGGAATCACCAGTTGTAGGTTATTTTTTTAAATATTTTTACGTTTTATTTATTAATTTAGAATGTCTTACTAAGTATATTTTGTACGTCGTTGTCGGCAAGACATAGCATTCATTTTATTAATTTAGACATCTGTACCTACTTATTGTTTAGGTATATACGTTCTACAATAAAATACTTGTCCAAGTAGGTTTTAAAGGACTTTTCACTGCTCTCATCATAAAGCAACTGAAGCGTTGTCTCCTTCGAGAGAGATCAAGCTTTTCAGGAGCTGGCAATAAGTTAGCTATTTTCGGAGTAGGTACTAATTCGTCTCAATATCTACATACGTCAGCTAATATCAGAAGGTATTTGCTGCCTTATACACTATCACGTACGATTTATATTTGCATATAGGTTCGTACTACCTAACACACACGATCACGTACGATTTACAATTTCATGTAGGTTTGTACTACCTGACAATCATTATAGTTAGTACCGCACTAAAATGTATGACACTATTGTTAAAATATATTTTAGTATGCTTTACATTTACTCAACACTTGACGTTGACAGGTGACAGATGACAAGTTTGACGTCTCCGGTTCCCTGCTCTATGGACCTTGTCTTGTCTTTGTGTCCATCGTTGCTACTTTAATGTTTTGTCCGTCGTCTAATATTTTTTATTGTAATCTGATAGAATCGTTCGTAAAAGACATTAAATGTATGTGAGATATTTTGACAAATATAACGCCAATACATTTGCAAACAACACTGCTTTTATTTTTGGATCTGCCTGATGCTCTACGCACAGCCACGCCGCCTCATCTGCCCCACAACTATTAAGTTTACTAAATCACTAATGGATACCCAATGTTTCCAATTCAATGGTTGCCCAATACGTCCAATTGAATGGATGCCCAATTCATCCAATTAAATGGATGTCCAATTCGTCCAATTTAATGGATGTCCAATTCGTCCAATTTAATGGATACCCGATGCTTCCAATTCAATGGTTGCCCAATGCTTCCAATTTAATGGATGCCCATTGCTTCCAATTTAATGGATGCCCGTAGCCTACCACGCGAAAACAGTGTGTGGTAAGTGTTACATGTCTTTTGAAGTATTGGTTCTAGGACGGTTTCCTCTTCCACCAGCTCTTCACATGGGGCTAACGCCCATCCGACCTCCACCACTCAGCCTGCACTGGGCAACACGACTCCACCTGTTAAGGCTGGTTGTCAGACCTTTTTGGCCACTGATTACCTGCAACGACTATCAAAGATCTACAAATGACAGCCGGGACCAACAGCTCAACGCGCCCTCCGAGGCACGGAATAACCTAGTCAAGCACGGCTCAACCTAAAGATCGACGGAGCGACTGTTATTATTTAGCCAAATATACTTAAATAAAATAGGTACAATTAACTGAGTGTTGTCACTACATGTACTATTGTTATGTTTGTTTTATATATTTTGCCTAAATTAAATCAGTTGTTTACAGCTTAAATTTTACTACCCAAATATTTAATACAAAACTAGGGTCACATAGTATTTACTTGTTACTTTGTTACCTATGTACCCATAATTTATTTGTAGCATACCATCGATCTAATCGATTTAACATATGCCAATCAATAGTGAAATGTTACAAACTGGTATCTTTTCAAATTAATTTAGCATGTTCATTTTCACATTGTATAAGACAACAATTATTTTAACTGTACCTTACACACTGCATGAAAGCTCCAATTCAGCCAATGCGTGTGATTTACTTTGCATTTTCCATATTTATCGCACATTAATATTATTTTTTCGCATAGTATAGTATCTACGTCGCATGACTCAAGTACATCAAGTCTGCAATCCCCCAAGGAGTAGACGGTGGTGCGTATAGTAAATAGCACATCCACACCAGCCAGAAAAATACAATACTTTCAATTTAATGAAAGTCGATCTGAAAATACACCCAATTGAATGGACGTCTAAATACTTTTCATTTAATAAAAGTTGACCTGAAAATACACTCAATTGAATGGGCGTCAAAATACTTTTGATTTAATAAAATTCAACTTAAAAATACACTCAATTTAATGGGCGTCAAAATACTTTTAATTTAATAAAAGTCAACATGAAAATACACTCAATTTAATGAGCGTCAAAATACTTTTAATTTAATAAAAGTCAACTTGAACATACACTCAATTGAATGGGTGTCAAAATACTTTTAATTTAATAAAAGTCAACTTGAACATACACTCAATTGAATGGGTGTCAAAATACTTTTAATTTAATAAAAGTCAACCTAAAAATACACTCAATTTAATGAGCGTCAAAATACTTTTAATTTAATAAAAGTCACTACGTACAGTGCAAGAAGTACCTACATACAGGTACTATACCTCTTATTTAAAAGAAGCCAAATATGTTCCAAATTCAATTTAATGGCCTTCTTGTTGGGCTATAAAGAGAGTAGTCTGTGTCCCAGCAGTGGGAACATTAATAGGCTGATGATGATGATGATGATGATGAACTTCTTGTTTACACCACATAGGTTATGTACATACTTCCAATTTAATGGTAAGTAATCTAAATTAAAGTTTATTTACAACTGAATGACAATCCACAATTAATTTGTTCCTTGTAGGTACCTAAATATTCCAATTTAATGGAAATCTAAAATAAAAGTTTATTTTCAATTGAATAAACATCTAGAATTACCATTACTATATGTGTTGGTAATAGTTCTAAGATTAAAAAGGAAGACATCACTGACTGTGTTTCAGAGTTGTTAAAGTTAAATTGTAACAAAATAATATTGTGTGCTTTTCCATTTTTTGAAAATTTGGGTAATAGAAAAAATAATTATATACATATGTTAAATAACCATGTACATTTTTTAGTAGGTCACTATAGTGACAGACTTATATATCTGGATATCAACACTATTGTTGGTAAACTGAAGTCGACACGGGGTAAGGTGTATCTACCTATTAGATGTAGACACAAAATAGCTCGGCTATTAGCTTATAATATTCACACAGACATAAATAGTATGTCTAAGTTTAGTTCTATTATTAACACTGCGACTATTAGTAGTAATACTAATATACAGGTGACTTTCAATGAATATAGCACTAGTGCTATAAATGTTTACAAACATTGTACTGAGGAGGATCCATGTGTCACCGTGGAGAATTCTCAATTAGGGTATATTAGTATTAGTGATAGGGTCTTGTTGTCTGAGGATGGTACGGGTGTCTCCAGCCTCACTCCAAAAATTAATTTAAACTAGGAAATGAGACAACAGGAGGTACGATTAACAATATTGTTAATCCTACCAACGTATCTTCTTGCACTCAATTAGTTAGTAAAAAAGGGCCTCAGCAGAACACTTTGAAATTATTCCACCAAAATATCCAAGGCATTTCTTCCAAATTATTAGAAATTGAATTGTTTTTAGAAAATAGTAAGTTTGACATTATATGTTTTACTGAACATTGGCTTAAGGATTACCAAATGCTTATCAATTATGAGAACTATATGGTGGGTAGCTGCTTTAACCGTAAAACTATGCTTCGTGGAGGTTCCCTAATATTAATAAGAAATTGTTTTAAATATAAGCAACGTAATGACATAGTAGGTCTCTCGGTTGAACATTGCGTTGAACTGTCCTGTGTTGAGCTAGATAAGCATGTAATTGTGTGTGTGTACAGACCCCCAAACTATCAAAACTTTTCTTTGTTTGAATCAATAATGGAAGATGTGATGGCAAAACTTGCAGTCAGTAATAAATCTACAATTATTTGTGGTGATTTTAATATCAATATTTTAGAAGAATGTGCAAATAGCAGTCGCTTATTAAATCTTTTTAAGTCATTTGACTTGACCAACACTTTTACAGAACCTACTAGAGTCACTCCATCTTCTGCTACTTGTATAGATAATATTTTCTGCGATTGTGATTACTTAGATAAAGCAATAGTAAATTGTCTACCCTCTGACCATAGTGGACAAACTGTAACCTTCAGGTGTAATACACCCCCATCGCAAAAAGTTCAAATTAAATTTAGACCTATAACTTCTAGCAGATTAAATAGGTATAATATTTTGCTACAGAACAAGTTAAGCGTTATGGGCCTTGATGATATTAATATAGATCAATTGTATGATCGTTTCTTTTCAATAGTTCACACGGAATTCAAGAAAACTTTTGAAAAGAAGACAAAAAGTATTTGCCCTAAATTCATATTTAGTGATTGGGCAACTAGAGGTATCAGAAAAAGTAGGGAAAGACTATTTGAGCTTTATGGCCTTAAGCCTTTTATAAACACTGAAACTTTTAACAAGTATGTTGCTAAGTATTCAAACATTTTTAGAAATACATGCAAGGTTGCTAAAGCACTGCACATTAGCAACAAGATCAAAACAGCAGAAAATAAAATAAAGACAGTTTGGAAAGTTATAAATAACGAGACTAACAGGAAGAAAATACGTAACACTAGTTACACATTAGATACAGCATGTGGTCCTAAAAGCTCTAATCAGGAAGTAGCTCAAGAATTTGTAAAATTCTTTACCGATATACCACAAAAAACAACGGAGGCTCTTATTTCCTCACCTGAACTCTCAATTGGTTTATTAAAGGCGAATGTGTCTGGCTGCCTGGTTGAATTTAAATTTAAACACATTAACCCTATGATTGTTATTAAAACTTTCCGGCAAATAAAGATCAAACTAACCGAAGATCTATGGGGAATGTCTGTCAAAGTTTGTACATCCATACTTGAGACTATAGCCCCTTACTTAGCTTTAATTTTTAATTTATGTGTAGACCAAGGAGTTTTCCCTGATTTAATGAAATACAGTAAAGTCATACCTCTTTTCAAATCCGGGGACAGTAAAGATACTAATAATTATAGACCTGTATCCGTGTTACCAGTTTTTAGCAAGGTTTTTGAAAAAGTAATGCTTAATCAAATGCTCTATCATTTTAACACCAACAGAATCTTACATGATCAACAGTATGGCTTCACCAAGGGACGTTGTACAACTGACGCCGGTGTAACCTTATTAAAGCACATATTTACTGCGTGGGAAGAGTCTCAAGACGCCATAGGAATTTTTTGTGACCTCTCCAAAGCGTTTGATTGCGTAAATCACGACACATTACTTTTGAAACTTGAGCATTACGGACTGGGTAAACTTGCACTTAGTTTGGTAAAATCTTATTTGAATGATAGACAACAACATGTTCAAATAAATGGTGTTAATTCACAGGGGTTAAAAGTAAAAATGGGGGTTCCACAAGGCTCAATATTGGGTCCTTTCCTCTTTCTAGTATATATAAATGATCTACCCTATTTACTGAAAAACCAACCTCAAAATATGGTGTTATTTGCTGATGACACTTCCCTAATTTTTAAGATAAATAGGCGGGCCCAAAATCTAGATGACGTGAATAATGCCCTACTTCAGGTCCAAAATTGGTTCACAGCAAACAATTTGGTATTAAATGAAAAAAAAAACCAAATGCACAAGATTTGCTTTACCGAATGTTAAAAGTAGTGATTGTGATATAATATTGAATAAAGAGAAACTTGAATTCGTAGATAAAACGGTTTTCCTGGGGATTACGCTTGATTCAAGGCTACAATGGGGTTCTCATTTGACATCTCTTGCGGGGCGGCTAAGTTCAGCAGCCTTTGCGATTAGAAAAATCCGTCAGTATACTGATGTAGATACCGCTAGACTGGTTTATTTTAGTTACTTTCATAGTATAATGTCTTATGGCATTTTGCTGTGGGGACGGGCTGCTGATATTGAGTCTATATTTATTCTGCAGAAAAGAGCCATCAGAGCCATATATAATCTTCGTAGGCGCGATTCTCTAAGGGAACTGTTTAGGGATATTGGCATCATGACGGTACATTGTCAAAACATCTACGAAAACATAATGTACGTCAGAAAAAATCTGCACCTTTTTGGTAAAAGGGGTGACAGACATAATTACAGTACTAGAAATAGGGACCAACTAGTTCAGCCAGGTTTCAGACTCGCTAAAGTAGACTCATCTTTCATGGGGTACTGTTTAAGATGCTATAATAAAATTCCACAAAGTATTCTTGAACTGAATGAGACGAAATTTAAAACATGCATTAAACGCACACTATGTAAGCAAGCATATTACAAGTTGAGCGATTATATCGATGATAAAAATGCTTGGCTCAATGCTGGTCCTGCTCCACATGGACAGGGGCGCATAAATTGATAGCATTAAATTGTATTGTTGGAGCTGCTGAAGATTGTACAACTATCTTTGCATTGTATAGAATCAATCTCTTTAGTATTATATAAATGCATAGCCCATATTGTGTGAGTACTATGTACTAGAAAGCTATCATTCACTGGAAACCTACGTCTTTTTTTTGACTTGAATGTGCCCTGGCGGTTTGGAGTATGTCATGCTCACTCTATTGTCTCGCTGATGGTGGCGCATGTGTCGGATCATTTAGTTCCCTTCAAAATGGTTGAGTTGAATGGTGCTGATCCATGCGTCATGTCCGTGAACGGGCGCTGTCAGTTGTGACTGGTCATCTCTTGGTTGCCATGGCTTATTTGAATGAATTATTTTGAATTGTATTTTTTTTTTTGTTTGTGTTTTTTTGCTGTGGACACTTTTACCGTGCACATCTTGCTACATTGTTCTCACATAATATACCATCTCAACGTGAATGATGTAACCAAGATTTTGTAACAATATTCTGATTTAAAAGAGTGTCCATGGAGTTTCTTGCCCATTCTTCTCCATAGAGATCTACGCTAGGGAATGGGCAACTACAGTACTTTCACAGTTTTTATGTCTTGTGACTGGGACTGTAGCTACATTTAATTTTCATCTTTGTTTCGACAATTCAAAAGTGCCTGTAACTGGCTTACTTGAAATAAATGCTTTGATTTTGATTGATGATTTTGATTTTGAATTGACCCTAAATTTTCGTAGGTATGTATTTCCGATATTTAATGGAAATGTAACTCGGACTACAATAACAAAACTATGTCAAAATAATTCCTTCTTTTGTTTACTGAGCCACACTAGTACATGCCGTTCGATAAAACATAGTTAGTTAAATAATATTAAATAGTAATTGAATTTGAAGTTTGAAACTCCCAATGAACACCCAACAAGGCTCTTCCCAAGAATCAAAACCAAGACCCCACTCCACCAGCCATGATTGTAACCAATGAACGAGTCCTCTGTCCTAGTCTCATCATTCTCCTTCCGTTATTTTTCTTTATTTTTTGTTTTTTATTTTTTTTTTTTGTAACCGTATTACACCAATTTTTTGAAAAGTGTCTCAATTAGATTCTATAGTGCTATTTTATGAACTGAAACTAACGTTTCCCGATTGCTTTTTGTTTATGCTATCTCAATAATATATTTTTTTCTTTTTTTGAGTAAAATACCATAATAACCATTATCAAGTACATTTTAAAATTAAATTTAGATTGTACTTGTATTTCAACTACACCAAATAAATTCAATTAGGTACATCACTCAGCTTATTTTACAGCAAATGTCTGTAATTTCATTATTGGATAAAACTGTTTGAGGTAAATTATTAAATAATAATCATTCCAATAAAAAGAATCAGAAGGTCATCAATAATTCACATAGCTAAAGTTATTACAAGTCACTAACGGACTTTAGCACTTATTTTTTTTTAAAGTAAATATGACTTTTTGAACGGTCTTGTTAAAACGGTATGCTATGACCGAGAAGTAAAACTCAAAACCTTTTAAAATGGTAATTCTTTTAAGTTGGCTATTTGGTGTTGTTGGTTCTTGGTCGTTTGGTTGGTTGTTTTTAGGTAAATATGGCTAAATAATTAAGTCCAATAATAACTATAAGATTGTGGTGACCTTTTGTACATATAATAATAATAATAATAATAATAACAAGCTGGCAACACCGTAACGTCAAACATCGGTTGAAAATCATTCTTCATAATTTAATTTATTTATATTGGATTTGATACAAACATAATATACAATAGTTATTTTCATAGTCTTTTTAACCCAGACAAATATAAGTTAATAAAAAAAAACAGCACGAAATCCAAAACGGAAAAAGAGAATATTTCACGATCATCACCAATGACATCTGTCAAAACGGATAAAACGAAAATGAAAAACCTTTGAAAAAACATGAGAATGAGATGATTTTTTAACAAATGATTACGAGAGCAGCAGCACGACGTGCACACCTACCAACCCCGGACTCGTCGCTCAGCTCCGCCTCGCCGCCGCCGGACCCCGGATCACCAGTGTCACCGGTTGCGGCAGTTGCGTCGAGCTCGAGCGACGAATATTTCTCCCCGCCGACGTCGCCACCACCTGTACGTCGTGCGGGAAGAGGCCGGCCACCGAAGAGCTTGGGACTTAGGGGTCAACAGACCCCGAACCGGGTCCCCGCTACCGGTGGTTGTGTGCAGCGCATGAAATGGACTCAATCCATGAACGAGAACGTCATGCGCGCATACTACGGGTCTACAGAGGGGGGAACTAACCTCACTGCGTACCGTGTTAGGATGCTGTCTCTGTTCCAGGGTCTTGAACCAACCGTCAACGTCTCGGCCCAACGACTGTCGGATCAGGTGCGGGTCATCCAACGCAGTCACAGGTTGGACGACGCCGCGCTTGATAGGCTGCGCTCAGAAGTACTGAGCAACCTTATCGTCTTAACTCCGACACAAACCGCGGTGCAAGTGTCAGCTATTGACGCAACACCACCGCGGTTGAACCCTGTTGTTGTAGAGGAGGATGATGGGGTTGCCACGGTAAGTAGCCAGTGCAACGACCGATTGAGGAGCGCTCTGGAGAATGCGCTTCATGAATATCGGTCCACCCCAACCGAACTTAGGCCCCGATTACCACGGTTACCCATGCATAAGAAAAATAGGGCGCTGGTGTGTGCCTTGGACTCGCAACTCAAGAATATATTCGAGTGTAGCGAGAACCTCGTGGATACACACTCGATCCTGTTCTGTGGGGCTGTTGCGGCATGTCGTTTAGCTAATGTCAAGTTTCCAAATTGTGACGTAGCTAATCGACCAAAACCAGCCGTACCAGCCTGGCAGCGCAGGATCGAGCGCCGTATCGACGGGGCCAGGGTACTCATCGGCAAACTATACTGCTTCAGGGAGGGCAATACACGACCACGAGTGATGCGCTTTGTGAGGCGGGCATTCTCGGGGACTGAAATCAGTCCTCAAGAATACATGTCCCGTGTCACAGAGCGCATCGACTTCCTGAAGCAGAAAGTTTATGCATGGGCGAACCGTATTCGGAGGTATAAGCGGCGGGTTGATCGGTATTCACAGAATCGCATGTTCCAGAGCGATGAGAGGTGGGTATACAGAGCTTGGGAGCGACCCGAGCAAAATATGACAGACGTGTGCCGCCCGGATGATGCCGCCACGAGTTCTTTCTGGCGCAGCATCTGGTCGGTACCCGTTTGCCATACTGAGGCTGACTGGATGCGTGATGTCGAGCGAGTGTGTGAACCTATCCCAGAAATGGAGCCAATTTTTATAACACCTTTAGACGTAGCCAGAACAGTTCGTCCGTTACCGAATTGGAAATCACCGGGACCGGACGGACTGCACAACTTCTGGCTCAAATGGTTTAGTAGTTCACACACTTGCCTGGCATCGCAATTCCAGTCATCCTTAGAATCCGGGTCCCTACCGCAGTTCTTAACAACAGGCGTTACCCACCTGCTCCATAAGTCAGGTAGTCCCGCGGAACCCAAAAATTATAGACCGATCACGTGTTTGTCGACGATCTACAAGCTTCTTACATCCATTCTGAGAGTGAAAATGAATACACACATTGACAAAAACTCCATCATGTCAGCCTCTCAGAATGGATGTAGGAATGGGTCCCGCGGTACTAAGGAGCTACTCCTCATCGACATGGCCATTAGCCAACAGGTTCGTCGATCCCGCAAAGATCTGTCGACATGTTGGATAGATTATAAGAAGGCCTACGACTCGGTGCCACATACGTGGCTCATGAGGGTGCTGGAGTTGTACAAAATAGATACAACTCTACGCACCTTCCTTGAGTCATGTATGGGGCAATGGAGGACGGTCCTTCGATATCCAGGATGTCGACAGATCCAGGGGAGCGATGATCCTGTATGGATTAAGCGGGGAATATTCCAGGGCGACAGTCTGAGTCCACTTTGGTTCTGTTTAGCCCTGAATCCTCTAAGCACATTGCTTGAGAATTCAGGCCTAGGCTGCCGGTTGAGGAAGGATGGTCAGGTTATATCTCACCTGCTTTACATGGATGATCTGAAACTCTTTGCCTCCAACAAATTGCGACTGATGGAGCTACTGAAGGTAACTGAAACTTTTAGTAACGCCATCAGGATGGAATTTGGTGTGGACAAATGTGCAGTCATGTATGTAAAGCGAGGGGAGATTATGGAATCCGAGGGACTTCAGCTCTCGGACTCCATACAACTTAGATCTCTTTCCTCATCCGAAACCTATAAGTATTTGGGTATGTCGGAAGCGTTAGGCATTAACATAACTGACATGAAGCAATCGTTGAAGGAGCGCTTCTTCAGTCGCCTGAGGAAGGTATTAAATAGCCTTCTTTCAGGCGGGAACAAGGTGCGCGCCTTCAATGGTTGGGTCATGCCGGTTTTAATGTACTCTTTCGGCATACTCAAATGGACTCAGACCGAACTCGACGCCCTGGATAGAAGAGTTCGTACACTGCTGACCGAAAGCCGGATGCATCACCCACGATCATCGGTGATGAGACTGTACATCCCGCGGAAGTGCGGGGGTCGAGGCTTTTTAAACGCGAAGACCCTCCACAACCGCGAGATGTGCAGTCTCAGAGAATATTTTTTAAAAGCCGAGGTGGGTATGCACCGAGATGTGGTCGCAGTGGACAAGGGACTCACCCCGCTGTCCATGGCTAAAGAGAACTGGCACAAACCTGAGGTACTTACCACCGATGACCGCAAGGAAGTATGGCAAGGCAAAGAGCTTCACGGGCGCTTCTATCGGGCTCTTCATGGGCCCGACGTAGATTTTCTAGCGTCCGTGTCCTGGTTACGTTTCGGCGACCTCTTTGGAGAAACTGAAGGTTTTGTCTGTGCGATTATGGACGAAGTTATGTTGACGAACAACTACCGGAAATATATTATGAAGGACGGGACGGTTGACATGTGTCGGGCATGCCACCTTCCGGGTGAGTCCATCAGACATATTATTTCTGGTTGTTCTCGTCTGGCTAACGGCGAGTACTTGCACAGGCATAACCAAGTAGCCAGGATTATACACCAGCAACTTGCCTTGAAATATAAACTTGTGGAATCTGAGGTACCGTACTACAAGTATGTGCCCGACCCAGTTCTCGAAAGTGACCATGTCACGCTGTACTGGGATCGGTCTATCATTACTGACAGGACTATTGTCGCCAATAAACCTGACATAGTGATGATAGACCGATCAGCGCGCCGCGTAATGATAATCGATGTTACTATTCCGCATGACGAGAACCTCGTGAAAGCTGAGAAAGAGAAACAAATAAAATATCTCGACTTGGCACACGAGGTTCGCGACATGTGGAATATGAACTCGGTTATCATTGTGCCGATTGTCGTGACGGCCAATGGCCTTATAGCCAAGAGCTTCGATGACCATCTATCGAAGCTCTCTTTAGGCGGTTGGATCAAGGGCCTGATTCAGAAGGCAGTACTCCTCGATACGGCTCGCATTGTGAGGAGGTTCCTGTCTCTGCAGCCCTAACCACCGGTGGCTTGGACCCTGCTCCCGACACCGGCGGACCACTATTTTTTATATTTTTTAATGTATTTTTTAATATAATGTTTTTAAGATACATTTAAAAATATGTAAAGTAAGTAGATGAGATAAATAAAGGAAATAATAATAATAAGGGGAAGAGGCCGGCCACCGAACAGCTTGGGACTTAGGGGTCAACAGACCCCGAACCGGGTCCCCGCTACCGGTGGTTGTGTGCAGCGCATGAAATGGACTCAATCCATGAACGAGAACGTCATGCGCGTGTTAGAGTTTCGGTATATAACTATGTAGATATGTAACTAGATGTATTTAAATATTTAATGTTCGTGACTTATTAGGTATAAAATATAAACAATCAAAATCAAAGCATTTATTTCAAGTAAGCCAGTTACAGGCACTTTTGAATTGTCGAAACAAAGATGAAAATTAAATGTAGCTACAGTCCCAGTCACAAGACATAAAAACTGTGAAAGTACTGTAGTTGCCCATTCCCTAGCGTAGATCTCTATGGAGAAGAACGGGCAAGAAACTCCATGGACACTCTTTTAAATCAGAATATGGTTACAAAACACAATGGAATACAATGGGATTCACTTCATAATAACATTATATTTACCTCGTAGTATATAACAATTAACCGTAGTAGTGTATATAACACAACGTTACGTAGCAATATATCGACCATACCTAATAAACAACACACATAATAATAACCACAATCATCTTCATTATCTTGTTATAATGAAGATGATTGTGATTCACCTTCATTATCACAATCATCATTTTATCACAATCGTCGTTTTATCACAATCATCAATTTATCACATCATCATCATTTTATCACCATCGTCGTTATTCACAATCACTAACACAATCACCATCGTCGCACTATCACAATCTCCATCGTCGCACTATCACAATCACCATCGTCGTTATCACAATCACCATCATCGTTGTCACAATCACCATCATCGTTGTCACAATCACCATCATCGTTGTCACAATCACCATCATCGTTGTCACAATCACTATCATCGTTGTCACAATCACCATCATCGTTGTCACAATCACTATCATCGTTATCTCAATCACCATCATCGTTATCACAATCACTATCATCGTCATCACGACAAATCAACAATATAATCAGAATAGTATTATCAACCATAATCAAAATAATGTCATACCTTAGATGTTAACGCCCCAAAAGTCGTAGAGCGACTGAACCCGCTCCAATGAGGCTCCGCTCTTTTATACCCGTTAACAAATAAGTATGATTCACAAGTGACCGTTGAGTCAAATCAGTGTTCGACTTGTACACAAATAAGTTTGTTATTTAATTAATTAATTTTAACAATTGATTAGACAAAATAAAACAGATAATATTTGCATTTATAGGTATTTCAAGTATTTATGTATTTAATACTAGACACATAATAATTTAATTTATCTAACACGGCCATACTGATAAGTACTTCGCTCTCGAAGTACAAACACAATATTCTTATTATATATAGGTACATTTTATTAACTTAATATCAGTAATCGTTTCATAGTAATCATGCTATAATCAATAATCAGACCTTACTGGGCAGACCAAACCCCCGCAGTCAGTGAAGCTTAATCACCCGCAGCCCGTGAATGTCATACCACAGCTAAGGTTTTAATCCATAATACAATCATATCTTAAATTAATATTATAATATGGTATAATCAATAATCAAACCTTACTGGGCAGACCAAACCCCCGAAGTCAGTGAAGCTTAATCACCCGCAGCCAGTGAATGTCATACCACAGCTAAGGTTATAATCCATAATACAATCATACCTTAAATTAATATTATAATAAACCTTCTACTACAACGTTTTGCTCAGTCCACTCTCCGGGCCATAGGCGAATTTTTTTTTTTTGCAACTATTAAATTCCTTATATTTTCAATACCCCTGTTGCGACCTTTTTTATATTCATCTATGGTTTTGTACTCGTTTAACATTTTGATTTAAAAATAAATCAGTTGTGTCAGTGACTCGTAATTTTATTGATGCTTTTTAATACAGTCCACAATTTTTCCTACATTTTTTGGTCCTTTCTCGCCATAAAATGAACACGAGGTCCATAACGAAATCATTGGCACAGCTCCGGGATACTAGCGAAATGCATTCGGAATCGGAAACGCCCGTCGCGGGTGGGCTCGGTCGGTCCCCTGAATTGGACCCCTTTTCGACCGAAGCCACAAGTACACCCGCGGCAGTCGATTCGGTCTCCGTAACGTCTCGCCAGAATCCCACTATTAGCTCTGAACTTGCTAAATCAAATTCTAGATCTGGTGTGTCAGGTTCCTTACGGTCATCAGCCACTATCATTAAGGCACGTAAGTTGACTGCAGAGGCACTTTTGGCCAGAAAATCTTTAGAAAGAGAACAGGAGCTCCAGCTGCGTGAGCAGCAGCTCGCCGAACAGCAGCTAGCTCGCGATCGTAAGCTCCTCCAACAGGTTACCAGAGTGGAAGAGCTCGAGCTGTTGGCGAACCTGGCCTCGCAGGAGGCTAAAGAAAATTCATTTCATTCGGTGAGTCAATCTCGTACAAAATCATGGGTAGACGACATTCAACCATTTCCTCAGAATGACCCAAAGCAAAAAGACATGTTGACGTCCCATGATCACCCTATTTTAACTCATTCCGAAAATCATCACTTAGAGCCGAACTTTTGTCTAACAACCAGGCCCGTTATAGCTAGCCAAAATAATTCAAACAGGTTTGCATATAAGTATGTCGAATTAATGCCGTTTAGCGGTAGGGCCACCGAGTGGTTGATGTTTAAACGTACATATAATGACACTAAACATTTGTTTAAACCTACAGAAAATCTCGCTCGCTTACGCTGCGCGCTACGTGGGCGTGCACTAGAGAGCGTGTCTGCATTACTGTACACTGCCGAACACCCTGAAGCAGTGATGGACATGCTGGAGCGGACGTTCGCGCTACCCGAGACTATAGTACTACATGAGATTTCCCTCGTCCGGAATTTGCCCAAGATAAGCCATGACCAAAGAGAGCTTAATTCTTTTGCATGTAGGTTGCGTAACTGCATAGCGGTCATTAATAGTTTGCACCAAAAAGAATATTTGTATTCTATTGAAATATTCCATACTGTACTTAGCAAATTAACTCCAATATTGTACAGTCAGTGGAAAGATTTTGCTTACCGTAGCGACCAATCTGTACCGAAACTACAAGTGTTGTCAACATTTCTTGATATTGAGGCCGATAAACAGAATAGGTTCGGTTTAGTTCTGGATTACTCCAAACGTCCTAATGCTCACCAAGGCGGCAGCGATTTTGTTCGACGTGAAAGCATGCACGTTACGTCAACTAGTAGCAATAGTACAGGGATTTGTCGATACTGTAAAAATAAGCACGAATTGAGCGAATGTAGCGATTTTAAGGCTCTACCTTTAGATGATAAGTGGCGTTGGCTGAGAGATGTCAGGATTTGTTACAAGTGTCTTAAATCCAAGGCTCATCGGTGGAAGACCTGCAGGATCAATCGATGTGGCGTCGACGGCTGCGAACGCTTTCATAATCCGCTTTTGCATTCAACGCCGCTTATGCATGCGACCCACACTGTCAATGATTCACAATGTATTTCGCCTGATGCTGACGATAAGGCTCGAGTCGTAACCATTTCCAATACTACTGAATCTGTTCTATTTGGTAAAAATATATCTCAATCCCGTGTGTTTCTTAAAATCGTGCCTGTTGAAGTAACCGGCCCTAGTGGTACATATGACACGTACGCATTACTGGATGACGGTTCCACGGTAACCTTGATTGACTCAGAGGTGGCACATTGTATCGGTGCGACAGGACCTGTGGAATCAATCAAGGTCGACGGTGTAGCTGGAATGTCAACACACAAACCTATCCAAAAGGTTAGCTTTTCTATTAAGGGTAAAAATTGTAGTGATGAATTCTCTATCACTAACGCTAAGGCTATGGACACACTAACCTTGTTCACGCAAACTATTACCCAAGACGATATCAATCAGTGTTCTCATTTAATAGATTTAATTGATCAGCTCACACTCGTAGATGCGGCACCCAAAATTCTTCTTGGTGCTGACCATTGGTATTTGACAGTTAGTCGTGATTTAAGAGAGGGTTCTAAAAATCAACCTGTAGCATCCCGCACA
Source organism: Xestia xanthographa (assembly GCA_905147715.2). Taxonomy (NCBI): domain Eukaryota; kingdom Metazoa; phylum Arthropoda; class Insecta; order Lepidoptera; family Noctuidae; genus Xestia; species Xestia xanthographa. Next base: position 3,013,220 of record LR990660.1, on the reverse strand, counting down.
GCTTTAGGATGGGTATTGCATGGAAAATGTGGTAGGTGGACCAAGCCTCTCCATTTCGTGAACCATGTTTGTCTGGATGACAACAACGATTTCCATTTAGATAGTATTATCAAAGACTACTTTCGTCTTGATGCCATAGGAATCTCAAACTTAGAAATTTCGTGTTCCAAGCAGGATCAGTATGCTCTAGAAATATTAGAATCTACAGCCAGGCGTTTGCCATCTGGTAGATTCGAAGTTGGACTATTGTGGCGTAACGATATTCAAGATGTACCTGATAGCTACCCTCAAGCGCTGTTAAGATTTTTATGTTTAGAAAAACGTATGGAACGCGATGACAATTTTAAAAAGGGTTACTGCACTTTCATTAATAATATGTTAGAAAAAGGATATGCTGAAGAGTGCTCCAAGGACACGCACCACAACGCAATTAATTCATTAAATCATAACGCCGGGTTAGAGGCAAAACCAACTAACGTGATTTTTTGCAGTTTTTCACTTTAATATACCATTCGAATCGGTATTCGATTCTCTATCTAATGGTAAAACCAACTAAACCGCGGGACTTACCGTTCCCGAGTTACCGAATGTAAAAACCGATTATATAGAGAATAGACTGGAATTAGACTGTAATAAGAAACAAATAAATAAAGATAGTGTATTTTTAGAGAATTATAAACCTATAATTCGTAATAATTTGTCTAAATATTTCGAAATCTAGATTAAAAAAATACCAAATTTTTTTTGTGGTTTTTAGTCCTACAAAAATGTCAAAGGAAGTTCATATTCACTAATAGTAAAAAATAATATCTTGAATTAGCTCCTTTTTGTTCTTGAACATTCAAACTAAATAAATATAGTCGATTTTGGCATTTGGTTTTTCGGTTTCTGTAGCAAATTGCCTAGAAACAAAACCGATTAAATTATGAATTTCCCTGCGCTGCCGCTGTCGTTGCTGACTACAAGCCGGATGCATCACCCACGATCATCGGTGATGAGACTGTACATGCCGCGGAAGTGCGGAGGTCGAGGTCTAAACGCGAAGACCCTCCATAGCCGCGAGGTGCGCAGTCTCCGAGAATATTTTTAAAAGCCGAGGTGGGTATATATGCACCGAGATGTGGTTGCAGTGGACCAAGGGACTCACCCCGCTGTCCATGGCTAAAGAAAACTGGCGAAAACTTGAAGTACTTACTACAGACAAAACTTTCGGTTTCCCGAAGAGGTCACGAAGCGAAGCCAGGATACCGGACGCTAAAAAGTCTACATCAGGCCCATGTATGGCCCGGTAAAAGCACCCGTGAAGCTATTTGCCCTGCCACACCTCTTGCGGTCATTCGTGTCTAATGTATAACGAACAATAATGTTAGCTCGTTAGCTAGGGAGAGCGGGGTGAGGCTTTTGTCCACTGAGACCACATCTCGGTGCATCTCCACGTCGTCAGCTTCTAGAAAGTATTCCCTGAGATCTCACGGTTGTGCTAGGTCTTAGCATTTAAGAAGCCTCAGACTTTCACCCTGGAATATACCGCGCTCGACCCTTATCGGTTCGCTGTTCCTCTGCATTTGTCGACATCCTGAATAGCGAAAGACCGTTCTCCAGTGTCCCATCATACATGACATCAGGAACGTACGCAAAGTTGCATCTACTTTTTACAACTCCAGCACCCTCATGAGCCATGTACGAGGCAGGTGTGTTCCGTTCTGGCCCGGCCACGATGCCAAACAGGGTCATGGTTATGGCAGGAGACTGTACGGATATGATATGATATGATAGAAAACTCCTGTCAATAATTCAATAGCAATAGTATAACTTGACAACTTACAATAACTATTCAAGGGCAGGCGTTTTCTACCTGAAAAATTGAAGTGACTAGATAGATTTGAAAGGTTTTTTCTAAATATAAGTTGGTCTATTTTGTAGTACATCACACGTACACTGATCTCAGACACGAATTATCCATTAAAGTTGTGGATTTCAACCGATCTAAGCGTGGCCGTGCTAGGACGGATACGGTGTAGCCCGGCCACTGAAAATGGTGTATAAGTCATGAAATAATGTGGTACTCTTATTTCTCTTTATAGTACCAAAAGGTACATATCCGTACAGTCTCCTGCCATAACCATGACCCTGTTTGGCATCGTGGCCGGGCCAGAACGGAACACACACGAGGCAGAGAATCACAGGCCTTCTTGTAATCTATCCAACATGTAGACCCCTTCGGGAGCGGCGAACCTGTTAGCTAGTGGCCATATCAATGAGGAGCAGCTCCTTAGTACCGCGGTACCCGTTCCTATATCCATTCTGAGAGGCAGACATGATAGAATTACTCTGAATATGTTGGTTGATTTAGCTCTCAAAATGGATGTAGGTCTATAATTTTTGGGCTCCGCAGTACTACCTGATTTATGGTGCGGGAGGGTAATTCCTATCGTCAAGAACTGGTGCAGCGACCCTGACTCGTAACGTTGTTTGAAACAGGGACGCCAAGCGAGCGTGCGATCTTTGGAACCCTTTGATCCAGAAGTTGTGCAGCTTGTCCGGCCCTGGAGATTTCCAGTTAGGCAACGGACGGACTGCACGAGCTACGTCTTGGGGGCTGATGATGATTGCTCCCATTTCTGGTATTGGATTACACGCTTGTTCAATCCCCCGGATCCAAATGCCCTCAGTGTGACTGACAGGCACCGACCAGATGCTGCGCCAGTATGAACACATGGCTTTATCATCCGGCAGACGCATGTCAGTTACACCTTGTTCCGGTCGCTCCCAAGCCCTATATACCCACCTTTCATCGCTTTAGAGTGTATCGCTCTACGCCCCGCTTGTACTGACGAATACGGCTTGCTTATGCACAGATCTTCTGCTTAAGGAAATTGAAACACTCTGTGATGTGAGCCAAGTAATCGTGAAAAGTAATATCAGTTCCCGAGAACCAGCCTGAACGACCGCTTCACTCTAGGACGAGTATTGCCCTCCTTGAAGCAGATTAACTTGCCGATGAGTGATCTAGCCTCACCGATACGCCGCTCAATCCTGCACTGCCAAGCTGGAACAGCTAATTTTGGTCGTGTAGCTCTGTCGCTGTTGGGGAATTAGTCGGGAGCTACACGACATGCTGCTACAGCTCCACAGTAGGTCTTTGTTGCTGTCATAGCAGTTTTACAGCAGCGAATCTAGAGCACACATTAGCGCTTTGTTTTTGTTGTGCATATGCAAACGAGGTAGATGTGTTCTTAGTTCAGGCGGTGTAGAACGGTACTCCCAGAATGCACCCTCCAAAGTGCTTCTCGATTGTGCGTTGCACTGGGTACTCACGGATATTTAAGTTAAGATGGTAGAGTGATTAATTATTTTAGAATTCATTTCTAAAGGCCAATTATTGTTTGTTTCGATTACGAAGCTTTAGTTCTGTTCATACAAAAAAAAAAAATTACTTCTTGTTGTGATCTGTTGATTTTATTTTCCGAGGGTTTTCTTGTACTGGCTGATACTGGCTAGTAATAGTATTTACACAATATGAATGATTTAAGCAATACAAATCAGTAACTTATAATGTTAGTACAATTTTGCATTCTACATTCGAAGACATCTATTAAGAACTAGAAAAGCAAAACCAACTATTTTTCGTATTTTTTAAAATGATTTCTAAATGAATGATTCTAGAATCAGCCGTAATAGCAAATTATCAAAACAATACTTAAACTCACGTAAATACGAAGTCTGTTAAGACACAGGACCATTACTTTTTCAGATATGCCTATATTTGCACTCTAGAGGCAAAACCAACTAAAGGGGGGGGGTTATTATTATTATTTTTTTTTTTTGTACGAATGAAGTAAGTTTTTGTGTTCAGTATGTAAATGTTTGAAACTAAGATAATTATAGAACACGCTCATACATTTGCAACTGATATAATTTTATTACTAAGGACTTAATTTTAATAGCAAACTTTCCAAATGCTCCTACGGAAAATTTTAAATTGACTTTTTTGGACTAAATAGTTGGTTTTGCCTTTAACCCGGCGATAATATCAATAAAATTCGTTGGTATTTACCACATTTTTCGGTTGTACATCCTCAGAAAAAGAAATTGCGAGTTGTCCATGATGCAGCTGCAAGAACCTCTGGGGTTAGCCTTCATTCCCTTCTTCTTCCGGGACCTACCATGCTGCAATCCCTTCTCCATATTTTGTTTCGATTTCGCGAAGGTCGTGTTGCTTTGACGGCTGACATAAAGGAGATGTTTCCTCAGATCAAAATGAGAGAACATGACCGAGATGCTTTGCGTTTTTTATGGAGAGAGGATCGTAGTAGCGAATTGAAAGAATATAGAATGACTTCTGTAGTTTTTGGTACCGTATGTAGCCCGTGCACGGCTCTTTATGTTAAGAATCGCAACGCACAAGAACTACAGACGTTGTACCCTGCGGCAGCAAAAGCTATTATTAATGATCATTACATGGACGACTTTTTAGGCAGTATGGATGACGCACAGGAGGCTTCGCAGCTTGCAGCTGACATCATCACAGTTCACAGGTCAGCAGGAATGGAGATGCGTGGTTGGGTTTCAAATGAGCCCGCCGCACTCACTGGCGTTCCTGAGGACCTGCGTGCTGCAACTCAAAGAAATATTAACGTGGGGTCCGAGGACATCGTTCGAACTGTTATATGGGACCCCGAAAATACCGTTTTAAAAAAAACACTTGTTTAACGGAAATAGTAAAGGTTTAATTTGGGGTTTGACCTTGTACAATAATAATTTAAAGAACTGGCAGACACGGAAACGAGATGGTCACGGTACGGCGATCGGGAAGAGACTGGTGCCCCGCGGGTGCGGGAGGCAATACCGCCTTTAAAATGATGACATGATAATTAAGAGAAAACCCTAGTAATCAATTATTATTGATTACTAAGAGTTTCCTTTAGCATTGGGAAATCGTAACAGCCCCCCGATTTAGAGTAAACTACACCTTTTAAAGTGAAGTTTAAGTTAAATAAACGTGAGTCAGCCGATTCGAAGAGAGGGCCCCGTGTTTATGTTTGAGGGTTGAATGTCATCTAATTCAATGTCATTATTTTCAGGACTTCTAGTTTCTTTAGATTTCATTAGTCTCTTGTGTATGCCAGTTTTATACACCTTATATATAATAAAGAACACAATAGAAATTATAATTACAATGGTAATACCTGAATAATATTTTTGATATAAAACAATATGTGGTTTTTCAATTATATTGTTAAGGCTTTTCAGGATTTCAGGATTATCATAAGCTAAGGAATCTAAGTTAACATTCTTAAGATTAACTACAGGTAAGTTTGATACAATATTATTATACGCTACAATATTACAACATGAATCATTTAAAATATTAAAATTAGAAACAATAGTTTTCAACTGAACCTTACGATTTTCATGCGGAGTTAAACGAGTGTCCTTGCAATAGGCAACACATTCAGAAGGTAAGTACAATATACCATTTCCACTAAATTCTATTTCAGTAGATTGGGAGTTATTACATTCAATACTTATTTTAGTTTTTTCTGTCATTACATATAACCACCTATTATGGCGTAGTGGCTGCCAGATGCTAATGTGACCATGAATAAATTTGGTTTCACAAATCGAAGGAATTGAGGTAAGTACCTTTGTAATAATTTCCGTTTCACAGGAAGGCATCGCAGAAGAGGAGTACAATATTGATGTTTCACAAAGGTAATGGTAATTATTAATTATTTTACAATAGTCGAGGTTATCTAATTTACAGTACATTGACCTATCTCTGCTTATACCAATATATTTGGATGATGGAATGATGGTCGAGTATGACTCTGGATTATTTTTATCATGAGGAACCGGTGAAGGTAAGTTATGATATATATTTAATTGTATAGGGTTAATGAGAGGAATTTTAACAGTAAATACCACTTTTTCTTTACTAAAGTAACTAGATATTTCCGATATATTTAAAATAGTATGCATATTGTCGAGTTTTAAAGGAACTGGAAATTGTTTAGATTCGGGTAAGAATCTGTAATTATCGATTAATTCGGTGTAAAGTTCCTTAGGTGTTAGGATAGTGGGGTATAAGACATTAGATTTGCTAAACATGATAGAGTTAATTAGGTCTTCGAGTTTGAAGGACAAGGCTAGGAGACTATTTTCTATCATGGAAGTTATTTCCAGCATGCGAGACCTAATACCTAATTCTCTTGAAGCATGAGTCAGAATTGGAATATCTTGGGACAATCCATCAATTGCATTTTTAAGATGCTTTTCATTTAGTTCAATTATGGACAGAGTTTCATTGAAAGATCTAAGGGAAGAAGTTGTGACTAATATATTTTCTTTCATTAGAAGAGCTAGTTTCTTTTGGTCTGTTTCTACTTCTCTAATGGCATTGTCGTATCGGATGGCATCGTCTTCATCCATTGTGCCAAATAGTTTCTTTGATAAAGTGCCTACGAATCCTAGAAGTGCAGACCTTCTCGACTGACGAGATGTTAGGTGAAAGATAGCCTCGTTATCATGGGCTATGTCATTATAACGAGTGTTCAATGGTTCAAAGAGATTTGTACATTCCAAATAATCAAAGATTTTACCATTGTCACATACTTGCTTGGATTTATCGAGAATAAGACGAAGGTTTAGAATATGTGGATTAATAAAGGAAACATCATAAGGAATAACTATACTAAGGTGACTATCAAATAAACTTAAGGAACCTAAAGGGTCGAAGTAGATGCCAGGACTGTTCGTCAAGGACGTAATGAACTCCTGACCCAGCGCAGAATTATTGTAATAGAATATAATTAAAATTAGTATTAAGTATATAACTAGGACTACGTTATAGATCTAGGAGCTAGTTTGACTTCGTCATAGTGATGTGTCACATGACGTCTATTTATGAGTAAAGTTAAAGTACTTCTGCCATTGATCTTTATTACTTTATACGGGCCTTTCCAAATTGGCGAAAGGGCCTTACGCAGACGTACATGATTTTTGAGATACACGTAATCTCCGACTTTATACTGAACAGGTCGCGAATGGTTGTCATAATACTGTTTAGATCTTTCTTTAGATCGTTGAATGTTTTCGATGGCTTTTTCGCGTGAGAGTTTTAGGCGATGATGCAGGGACTTCAGATATTCTGGATATGTAAGGTCTGATTGTAATTCATAGACGGAGTCCGGGATAAAAGGCTTTTGACCGAAGAGAAGCTCGTATGGTGTAAAGTTAGTAGTGGAATGAGTAGAAGTGTTGTATGCCAACATAGCAGTATAGACATATTTATGCCAATCAGAATGATTTTCATTGACATAAGATTTAAGGTATTCCTTGAGTGTGGAGTGACTGCGTTCAAGCGCACCTTGAGTTTGAGGATGGTATGGGGAAGACCAGATTTGTTTAATTTTCAGGAAGTTGCAGGTTCTTTTAAATAAATCTGCGGTGAAGTTTGTGCCTTGGTCAGTTAAAATAGACTTCGGGATGCCGAAAACAGAAATAAAGTGCACCAGACACTCACATGTTTCTTCTGCAGTCGCATTAGTGATAGGGTAAGCAAGGGAATATTTGGTGAGGTCATCCTGTAATGTAACAATGAACTTGAGCTTAGTAAGGCCAGCTTCCGGAAGAGGACCCACAAGGTCGAGGCTGAGTCGTTCAAATGGCTTAGTGGAAGTGGTAGTTATTTGCATCGGTGATTTATTAATTTGTCTTAGGGCTTTATTACTTTGGCATTGGGAGCAATTTTTTACATATGTTTCGATATCTGACCGCATGTTTTTCCAGAAATACCTTTCTTTTATTCTGTGAAACATTCGCGTAGATCCTAAATGTCCGGCAATAGGAATGTCATGGTTTTCGCGTAGTATTTTAGGTATCTCTGAGGGTGTAGGGTAAATAATAGTATTATGATAAATATAAATTGATACTTGAGTATTGTTAAAGATATAGCAGAACATGTTGTATATTTTTGCCCAGATGTGTTTGTCGAAAGGATTTTGGAAATCAGTAATGGCTAAGTTTAGGTTGGGGTCAGTAGGATTATGTAATAAGTCGGATCGAAGATTTAGTATACTTTTATAAATGTCTTCATAAGAACTGTTATGAAAGTGGTATACTTTAGTGAATAGGAAATATATTAATTTTCCTTTATGATCGAAAGAGATAGAAGAGTAGAGAGTTCTTTCCCTATCTAATAGTTCCTTGGAGTTTTCAAGGTTGCTCAAGATTTCTTCTACGTGAGGATTGGATTCATCAAGATCGATGGAAGTAGGTATGACAATGATTTTGCAGTTAGTTTTCAGGATGCTTTCGTTGTGTTCTATGATTTTAGCATTACTATTAAAGTCTTTGTTGCTCATTGTTTTCAGGAATTTGCTATAATTATCGTCGCGAAGGGGATTTGTTGTGAGATTCGGGGATTTGTTAGATGATGTAGAAGGGTCATCCATATCTGGTGGTGAATCATTGTTTTCTAAAAGGTCTACAGAAGGTAGTTTATCGTCAAGGTCTAGCGAACCAGGAGGTAGTTGGATATCAAGATCTTCGAGAGTTAGAGGGCTGAATGGAGGTGATGAAACATCTGCGTTTTCGTTAGAAGTAGACGGAATAGGATCACAGTCTGATGGTTGAATTGGATTTAAAGGATATCTGGATAAGGCGTCAGCAGCGGCATTCAGTTTTCCTTTCTGATAATCGATTTCGTACTCGTACTCCATTAGTTTCAGGCGCCACCTTTGTAATTTACTACTAGGATCTTTATGATTAAACAACCACTTTAATGGCCTATGATCAGTAATGATCAGGAATTTTCGTCCATAGAGATATGGGCGAAAGGTTTTACAACCGAACAAAATAGCAAGGAGTTCTTTTTCAGTGGTATTGTAGTTAGATTCACTCTTGTTGAGGGTCCGAGAGGCATAGGCTATTGGCCTATCTTTACCAACTGGACCTTGACTAAGTACGGCACCGATGGCATAATTAGAAGCATCACACGTTAAAATAAAAGGGGCAGAGAAATCTGGATAAATGAGGATGGGAGCAGAGGTAAGTTTGTGCTTAAGTTCGTCAAAGGCGACTTGTTGTTGATTTTCCCAAAGGAAGGGAACATCCTTTTTTAAAAGTTGAGTTAGAGGTTTTGCAATTTTCGAGAAGTTAGCAATGAAACGGCGATAGTAAGATACAAGTCCGAGGAAGGACTTAATGTCCTTCGGAGATTTGGGAGTAGGAAATTGGGTTACTGCTCTTATCTTTTCAGGGTTAGGTTTTACACCATCTTTAGTTATTTGATGGCCAAGATATGCGACTTCACGTCGGAGAAACTCGCACTTGTCGGGTTGAAGTTTTAGATTGTAATCTCTAAGCCTTTGGAATACTGATGAAAGATTATCGATGTGAGAATTCAAATCATGAGAATATATTACTATGTCATCAAGATATACAAAACACCGTATACCTTGGAGGCCTGTGAGGGCTGTATTCATTAATCGTTGGAAAGTAGCGGGTGCATTTTTTAAGCCAAATGGCATTCTTGTAAATTGGTAATGTCCTTGAGGTACACTAAACGCTGTTTTAGGAGCGTCTTCTTCATTAATTAAGATCTGATGGAATCCAGATGCGAGGTCAAGGGTCGAGAAGTATTTACTCTGACCCAACTGATCTAAAATTTCGGATATCTGCGGTATGGGGTAGCTATCACCAATGGTGACATCATTAAGTTTTCGGTAGTCGATAACTATACGCCATTTTTGTTGTCCGGATGCATCAATCTTTTTTGGGACAATCCAAATTGGAGAAGACCATGGAGACTCTGAATGTTTTATGATTCCTTGGTCGAGCATTTGGTCAATTTGTTTATTGACTTCTTGTTTGTGTACCTCTGGGAACCGATATGATTTTACATTAATTGGATTTTGATCGCTCGTCTTTATGTTATGCTTAAGTGCATTCGTGTGAGACAGTTTATCACCGGGGATAAAGAATATATCTGAGTATTCAGAACAAACATCGTGAAGAGCATTTGCTTCTTCAGGATTGAGGTGAGAGATTCTAAGGAGGTTTAATACTTCTTGTGTTCGGATGTAAGAGTTGGTATTTTTGAGATGGCAAACTGTATGAGCGTCTACTGTATCAATAGGATTGATTAAAGAACTTATGGGAATTAGTGTGATATCTAGATTTGACTTTAAGGTTATAGGAGTTTCAGAAGTATTTATTACTGATAAATTAATTCTTTTGTTTTCTTTGACTGCAACTAAGCAATTAGCAATTAGTAAATCTTCGTGATAGCATTGATCTAGTACGAGCCCTTCTTTCACCTCAGGGTTGGAGACGGAGCATTCTATGACAGTTTCAGACCTGGGAGGAATTATATAAGTTGGTTCATTGAAATGTAATTTTATTTCGTATTTACCTATTTTCAAGGTTTCGCGAGTGTAGTCAATTGTGCAGCCAAAGGCGATTAGCATATCAGTGCCAATTATACCATCATAAGGTAAGTGGATTCGGGGTATTATGTGGAATCTATGCGTGATACTATTTTTATCATCTACTTTTAATTTCAGCTGAAAATGACCCATGGTTGGTGAAGCTTGATCAATGGGATCAATGCCTTTCAAAAAGATTATTTCTGTTGAGATATCAACTGGTATTTGTATAGAAGATCGTTTCAGTAGGCTTACAGTTGCGCCAGAATCTACGAGAACAGATAAAGTAGTATCTGACACTGAGGAATAGACAAGGATGTGAGGTAAGCGTTTCTTAAATGGACCAATATTAATTTCATAGATTTTTGTTTCAGGTATTGGAGGATCTGATTTATGTTCGGCGGGAGCAGAGGATACAGCGGGAGCAGAGGATTCAACGGGAGCAGAGGATACAGCGGGAGCAGAGGATGCAACGGGAGCAGAGGATACAGCGGGAGCAGAGGATACAGCGGGAGCAGAGGATTCAACGGAAGCAGAGGATACAGCGGGAGCAGAGGATACAGCGGAGGCAGAGGATACAGCGGGAGCAGAGGATACAGCGGATGCAGAGGATGTAGGGGATACAGTGGATGTAGGAGATACAGAGGATGCAGAGGATGTAGGGGATACAGTGGATGTAGGAGATACAGAGGATACAGAGGATACAGTGTTGCGATTTATTCGCGAGTCCCTATTTTTAGGGGATACAGAGGATTCAGAGGATACAGTGTTGCGATTTATTCGCGAGTCCCTATTTATAGGAGATACAGAGGATACAGTGTTGCGATTTGTTCGCGAGTCCCTATTTTTAGGGGATACAGAGGATACAGAGGATACAGTGTTGCGATTTATTCGCGAGTCCCTATTTATAGGGGATACAGAGGATACAGCGGATATAGTATTGGTGTCTTTGATATGGCATTGTTTGGTAATTTGAAGTGTGGGTCTCACGAGACACCGCCGTGAGCCCTTTATTCGTTTAAATCGTCGTTTGATTTAACCTGAGTATTTTCCATATAGTCATAGCCTTCGTCATTATTTACCATGTGAATTTGACCTTGATTATTTTGGTAACGCTTTGGAAATTGTCTTTGATTATTTTGGTCTCTGAAACGATTATTATTGAACTCTCGTTTTCTGCATTCTTCAATGGTATGGCCAACATTTTTACAATACCGGCACACCGGAGGACCTGAAGTAGATGGTCTCTGATTATTGGGGTCATTTGGGTAACTTTGCTGTTGGTTTCGGTTTTGTTGGAATCGGCGTTGAGGCCAACGTCCTTGATTGGGTGAGTTAGTATTGGTTGCTGACGCTGAACGCTTAGAAATGGTCTGAATAATCTTTTCTTCGGACATAGCGAAGCCAATGGCTTCGTTTAATGTTTCAGGGTCACGGCATCTTACTACAGTCGACAATCTAGAGTTTAAGCCACTGATAAATGTATGCAATGCCAGGTCTTGCATTGCAGCGACACGGCCAGCCAGTTCGCCTTTCTTTTTTGTAGGGATTGAGATATTAATTTCAGTTAACAGTTTGGCTAGGCATGTTTCTACGCGTAGTGCGAACTGGTTAACATTTTCGCTGTTAGATTGACAGCAATCTTGGAGGTCCGAGAGTAGTGCAGCGTAATGTTTTTTCTCGCCGAATTGATTTTTTAGGAATTCCTCTAGCTGTTGCCAGGTTTCAAATTCTTTGATTGAGCACGCACTTTCAGCACGGCCTTCGAGTTGACTCAAAATGTATTTTAATACTATATTTTGCTGAAGCGATGATGCAAGGCTTATTGCATTTCTGCAATTATTTAAAAATGCATTCAGTTTTTCGCGGTTTCCGTCGAATTTATTTATAAATTTGCTAATGAAGTTCATGTCTATTTCCTTTGTGGACATGTCACTAGACTCGTCTTTAGGCATGGTAGACAAAACAAAAGATAGCGCGCAAGGTACGGAGAATTCGCGATAAGAAAGGAATGTTGCACTAGTCTCGGAGCTTCGGAACTTTATGATTAGGAATAGTACAAATGGACAATTTAATTAACTGAATGTTATATAGCACTTTAGAATTTGAAATAGTTTGGAATTATGGTGAAACTTGCAGTTTAAGACACTTGCACTATTTTCACAACACGGAAACGGTAAGTACTTACAGGAACACTGCGACTATGACGGCACCACGAATCATTTCGTAGCCAGGCGAGATCACCCAAGGTGAGTGATGGATGTTCGGAGTATGCCCACCAGGGCACGTGAGGGTCTGACTGATGAGACCAGCAGGATACGGCGTGAGGGTCTGATGAGACCAGCAGGATACAGCGTGAGGGTCTAATGAGACCAGCAGGATACAGCAACACGGAGGGAGATTGGATACCACTTTTCACTGACACGATCACGATACGATTTGAGGCGTTCCGAGGATTTAATTTTTAAAAATCCCTTAAGCTGCCACCAATGTTATATGGGACCCCGAAAATACCGTTTTAAAAAAAACACTTGTTTAACGGAAATAGTAAAGGTTTAATTTGGGGTTTGACCTTGTACAATAATAATTTAAAGAACTGGCAGACACGGAAACGAGATGGTCACGGTACGGCGATCGGGAAGAGACTGGTGCCCCGCGGGTGCGGGAGGCAATACCGCCTTTAAAATGATGACATGATAATTAAGAGAAAACCCTAGTAATCAATTATTATTGATTACTAAGAGTTTCCTTTAGCATTGGGAAATCGTAACAGAACGCTAGGGCTTATTTGGCATCCTCAGAGTGACACCTTCAGTTTTCGGAACGGATCCCAAATCGATAACAATGATAAATTAACTAAACGAAAAGTTCTATCTTATTTAATGTGTGTTTACGACCCCCTTGGTCTCTTAACTCCTTTTGTAATTCAAGGACGTATATTATTTCAACAAACATGGAGAACAGGTAATGACTGGGATACCGAGTTGCAATCAGACATTGTCCAGAAATGGCTTTTTTGGTCGCGGCAGCTAGTCAATATTTCGAAAATCAAAATTCCTAGATGGCATAGATGTGGTTTCAAAGATAAAACAATTATCGACAGGCAGCTTCATGTGCTTGCTGATGCAAGTGAGCAAGCGTATTCCTGTGTCGCATACTGGCGTTTCACTTTCTTAGACGGTTCGGTGAAGCTGTCACTCATTGGTGGGAAGGCGCGCTTAGCCCCTCTAAAGCCCACATCTATACCACGTTTGGAACTGCAAGCAGCTCTGATTGCTGCTCGTTTTGCTAATACAGTCATTACCGGTCACAACGTAAAAGTTGACCATGTATATTTTTGGTCGGATTCAACTACCGTTTTGAGTTGGATCCGAAGCGATGCTCGATGTTTCAAACCATTTGTAGCTAACCGTGTCGGTGAGATTACTGAGTCAACGAATGTAAATAGTTGGAAGTTTGTGCCCGGTAGTTTGAATGTAGCAGATGATGCGACAAGGTTAAAAGACCGTGACACTGACTTAAACCGTTGGCTATCTGGACCAGAGTATCTCTTACACCCACAGTCTGAATGGCCTAAACCACCATCATCTTTTGATACCTCAATTGGTTCAGAGGAACTAAAACCCTCTAAAGCAATTGTTGGTCTCACAAGTTGTGATGAGATTCTTTCGCCGGTAATCCCAAATCCCTTACACTTCAGTAAGTGGAATCGATTGGTGCGTGCTACCGCGCGCGTTGACCAATGCGCGTATATATTTCGGTCTCTTTTGACACGATTTAAAGGTCAAAATTCTAAATTAAACAGCACTAATGCTTCTTCTTCCAAGCTTTCAACCTTGAGTGGTGAAGATATTCAGAAGGCAGAAAACGCCATTTTAAAGAAGACACAGATGGACAGTTTTGGCCCAGAATTGACCGTGTTGCACGACCCCAAACAATCTAAGATACCTAAAACGAGCAAGCTGCACTCCCTGGCTCTGGTACTAGACGAAGAAGGCTTACTTAGACTGGATAGCCGGGTAAAATATATGAAGAATATGGACTACAACACCACGTCTCCGATTATACTTGATGGTCGTCATCCAGCTGTTCGCCTCCTTATTCAGTTCTACCACCTTAAAGCTGCTCACGCCTTCAACGAACTAGTCTGCAATGAGCTAAAACAACATTATTGGATTTTGAGATGCCGTAGTGAAGTCCGGAAAATATCAAGAAATTGCGCATTTTGCTTGAAACGAAAGGCAACACCTCAAACGCCAGCTACAGGCGATTTGCCTGATGTCAGACTTGATTGTTACCATCGTCCATTCACCAACGTTGGTTTAGACTACTTTGGCCCTGTGGATGTGTCTATTGGTCGTCGTAGAGAGAAGAGATGGGTGGCACTATTTACATGTTTGACAACGCGAGCAGTGCACCTAGAGATTGTAGCAAGCCTTTCTGCCGACTCAGCCATCTCCTGCTTACGCCGTTTTATAGCCCGTCGTGGTGTTCCACGAAAAATCTTGTCAGATAACGGCACCGCTTTTATTGGGGCAAACCATCAATTAACTGATTTTTTCTGCGACGCTGTGCAAGATTTTGTTGCCAATAATCAAATTAAATGGAGCTTTATTCCACCTGCGTCGCCCTTTATGGGTGGATGTTGGGAGAGGCTCATACGCTCTGTGAAGACAGCCCTTCAGGTGACTTTAAGAGAAAAAGCCCCACGAGAAGAACTGCTACACACGCTTCTATTAGAAGCTGAAGCAATTGTTAATTCGAGGCCTTTGACATATGTTGCAGCTAATAATGAATATCAAAGCCTCACACCTTTTCATTTTTTAATAGGCAGCTCATCAAATCAGCAGTTACCTACCCGTCTTGACGATGCAGTGTTCTCACTAAGAAAAGAGTGGAAAAAGGCTCTTCGCCTCTCTGAGATTTTTTGGAGCAGGTGGCTCAAGGAGTATTTACCTCTCCTCAAGACAAAGAAGCAGCAAGGAGGTGGATATCGTAATTTGACTGTTGATGACGTTGTCCTGGTCGTGGATCCTGACCTACCCCGAGGAGTGTGGCCTATGGGGCGCGTGTCGAAAGTATACCCAGGTAAAGATGGGGTTGTGCGCGTGGCTGACGTGGTCACGAAAGGCGGTACGCTTAAAAGGCCAACCAGAAAGTTAGCCGTACTACAGGACTCCAGTAGTTAGCTGTGTAGCATCGCTACACGGGGGGGATGATGTTGCGACCTTTTTTATATTCATCTATGGTTTTGTACTCGTTTAACATTTTGATTTAAAAATAAATCAGTTGTGTCAGTGACTCGTAATTTTATTGATGCTTTTTAATACAGTCCACAATTTTTCCTACAACCCCTTAATGAGAATCTGTCATTATCTAATATGTTCATAATTTCGTAAGGTCCCTTAAATTTTGCTGTTAGTTTGTCATGTCGCCTATGGTCTTGATTTACATAAATGGTGTCACCTACGCTATAACTTATGTTATCTCTACGCGTTTGGTCAAAGCGGTTTTTGAATTTATCGGCAACAATTTTAAGACGTTGATGTGCTACCTGACGATCGGCCGTTACGTCAATAATTATATTATCATCTTGTATTACCTCATCTAATCTAGCTTGTATACACGGGATGTTAGAGTTTCTGCCAATAAGCAGCCTAATAGGTGAAAAGCCAGTTGATTGTTGTACAGTAGTGTTTAAGGACAATTGGACCTTCCACAAAACGCTCGGCCAGTCTGACACATCAGTACAAGAAGAGCTGTTCTATATTTTAGTTCAAAGAAAATCATCTAATCGGACCACTGCTAAAATTGGTTCTTCTATCGGAAATTACTATAGGAGTTCCAAATAAGGTAGTGACATCTCATTAAAACTGGTACTAATTCTTGGGCATTAAGATTTTGAAAAAAATACTGTATATTATTAACATAATTAAAACCACTTTTTATATTTATCGAGATATAAATCATTGCTTTTAAATTTCCTACTTTGTCAATTTGATGCTAAATAAGAGTGAGAGGATATGTGCCTCTATCAATAATTTATCAAAGGATCTATAGTCGGCGTAAAGTCTCAGACTGTTATCTCTTACTAAAACCACGTGACATATATTAACCTCTTTCACACCATGGTGCCAAGCGACGGACTATTTTTTTTTTTTTTTTTTTTTTGTAACTGACAAAGCTTTATTATGCGAAAGTGAATTAATATTGATTTTAACTTAGCCGTTTGGATATTACAATTACTTAGCATGGAGCAAGCTGTTTACGTGTAAGTTTACATAGCTATGAGCTTTCCTCCAATTTCTACTTTCTTCACAATCTGTAAGAATTTCTACCTGATAAGATTATAATTAATTATAAACAACGAATACATCAAGTTCTATAAATAAACATCTTAATAAGGCTGAAGTCAATCCCACTTCTGATGTTAGAGTTTCGGTATATAACTATGTAGATATGTAACTAGATGTATTTAAATATTTAATGTTCGTGACTTATTAGGTATAAAATATAAACAATCAAAATCAAAATTAAAGCATTTATTTCAAGTAAGCCAGTTACAGGCACTTTTGAATTGTCGAAACAAAGATGAAAATTAAATGTAGCTACAGTCCCAGTCACAAGACATAAAAACTGTGAAAGTACTGTAGTTGCCCATTCCCTAGCGTAGATCTCTATGGAGAAGAACGGGCAAGAAACTCCATGGACACTCTTTTAAATCAGAATATGGTTACAAAACACAATGGAATACAATGGGATTCACTTCATAATAACATTATATTTACCTCGTAGTATATAACAATTAACCGTAGTAGTGTATATAACACAACGTTACGTAGCAATATATCGACCATACCTAATAAACAACACACATAATAATAACCACAATCATCTTCATTATCTTGTTATAATAAAGATGATTGTGATTCACCTTCATTATCACAATCATCATTTTATCACAATCGTCGTTTTATCACAATCATCAATTTATCACATCATCATCATTTTATCACAATCGTCGTTTTATCACAATCTTCATTTTATCACATCATCATCATTTTATCACAATCATTATCATTTTATCACAATCATTATCATTTTATCACAATCATTATCATTTTAACACAATCATCATCATTTTATCACAATATTAATCTAACCTAAACTAACACAATCACCATCGTCGTTATTCACAATCACTAACACAATCACCATCGTCGCACTATCACAATCTCCATCGTTGCACTATCACAATCACCATCGTCGTTATCACAATCACCATCATCGTTGTCACAATCACCATCATCGTTGTCACAATCACCATCATCGTTGTCACAATCACTATCATCGTTGTCACAATCACCATCATCGTTGTCACAATCACTATCATCGTTATCTCAATCACCATCATCGTTATCACGACAAATCAACAATATAATCAGAATAGTATTATCAACCATAATCAAAATAATGTCATACCTTAGATGTTAACGCCCCAAAAGTCGTAGAGCGACTGAACCCGCTCCAATGAGGCTCCGCTCTTTTATACCCGTTAACAAATAAGTATGATTCACAAGTGACCGTTGAGTCAAATCAGTGTTCGACTTGTACACAAATAAGTTTGTTATTTAATTAATTAATTTTAACAATTGATTAGACAAAATAAAACAGATAATATTTGCATTTATAGGTATTTCAAGTATTTATGTTAATACTAGACACATAATAATTTAATTTATCTAACACGCGCATACTATGGGTCTACAGAGGGGGGAACTAACCTCACTGCGTACCGTGTTAGGATGCTGTCTCTGTTCCAGGGTCTTGAGCCAACCGTCAACGTCTCGGCCCAACGACTGTCGGATCAGGTGCGGGTCATCCAACGCAGTCACAGGTTGGACGACGCCGCGCTTGATAGGCTGCGCTCAGAAGTACTGAGCAACCTTATCGTCTTAACTCCGACACAAACCGCGGTGCAAGTGTCAGCTATTGACGCAACACCACCGCGGTTGAACCCTGTTGTTGTAGAGGAGGATGATGGGGTTGCCACGGTAAGTAGCCAGTGCAACGACCGATTGAGGAGCGCTCTGGAGAATGCGCTTCATGAATATCGGTCCACCCCAACCGAACTTAGGCCCCGATTACCACGGTTACCCATGCATAAGAAAAATAGGGCGCTGGTGTGTGCCTTGGACTCGCAACTCAAGAATATATTCGAGTGTAGCGAGAACCTCGTGGATACACACTCGATCCTGTTCTGTGGGGCTGTTGCGGCATGTCGTTTAGCTAATGTCAAGTTTCCAAATTGTGACGTAGCTAATCGACCAAAACCAGCCGTACCAGCCTGGCAGCGCAGGATCGAGCGCCGTATCGACGGGGCCAGGGTACTCATCGGCAAACTATACTGCTTCAGGGAGGGCAATACACGACCACGAGTGATGCGCTTTGTGAGGCGGGCATTCTCGGGGACTGAAATCAGTCCTCAAGAATACATGTCCCGTGTCACAGAGCGCATCGACTTCCTGAAGCAGAAAGTTTATGCATGGGCGAACCGTATTCGGAGGTATAAGCGGCGGGTTGATCGGTATTCACAGAATCGCATGTTCCAGAGCGATGAGAGGTGGGTATACAGAGCTTGGGAGCGACCCGAGCAAAATATGACAGACGTGTGCCGCCCGGATGATGCCGCCACAAGTTCTTTCTGGCGCAGCATCTGGTCGGTACCCGTTTGCCATACTGAGGCTGACTGGATGCGTGATGTCGAGCGAGTGTGTGAACCTATCCCAGAAATGGAGCCAATTTTTATAACACCTTTAGACGTAGCCAGAACAGTTCGTCCGTTACCGAATTGGAAATCACCGGGACCGGACGGACTGCACAACTTCTGGCTCAAATGGTTTAGTAGTTCACACACTTGCCTGGCATCGCAATTCCAGTCATCCTTAGAATCCGGGTCCCTACCGCAGTTCTTAACAACAGGCGTTACCCACCTGCTCCATAAGTCAGGTAGTCCCGCGGAACCCAAAAATTATAGACCGATCACGTGTTTGTCGACGATCTACAAGCTTCTTACATCCATTCTGAGAGTGAAAATGAATACACACATTGACAAAAACTCCATCATGTCAGCCTCTCAGAATGGATGTAGGAATGGGTCCCGCGGTACTAAGGAGCTACTCCTCATCGACATGGCCATTAGCCAACAGGTTCGTCGATCCCGCAAAGATCTGTCGACATGTTGGATAGATTATAAGAAGGCCTACGACTCGGTGCCACATACGTGGCTCATGAGGGTGCTGGAGTTGTACAAAATAGATACAACTCTACGCACCTTCCTTGAGTCATGTATGGGGCAATGGAGGACGGTCCTTCGATATCCAGGATGTCGACAGATCCAGGGGAGCGATGATCCTGTATGGATTAAGCGGGGAATATTCCAGGGCGACAGTCTGAGTCCACTTTGGTTCTGTTTAGCCCTGAATCCTCTAAGCACATTGCTTGAGAATTCAGGCCTAGGCTGCCGGTTGAGGAAGGATGGTCAGGTTATATCTCACCTGCTTTACATGGATGATCTGAAACTCTTTGCCTCCAACAAATTGCGACTGATGGAGCTACTGAAGGTAACTGAAACTTTTAGTAACGCCATCAGGATGGAATTTGGTGTGGACAAATGTGCAGTCATGTATGTAAAGCGAGGGGAGATTATGGAATCCGAGGGACTTCAGCTCTCGGACTCCATACAACTTAGATCTCTTTCCTCATCCGAAACCTATAAGTATTTGGGTATGTCGGAAGCGTTAGGCATTAACATAACTGACATGAAGCAATCGTTGAAGGAGCGCTTCTTCAGTCGCCTGAGGAAGGTATTAAATAGCCTTCTTTCAGGCGGGAACAAGGTGCGCGCCTTCAATGGTTGGGTCATGCCGGTTTTAATGTACTCTTTCGGCATACTCAAATGGACTCAGACCGAACTCGACGCCCTGGATAGAAGAGTTCGTACACTGCTGACCGAAAGCCGGATGCATCACCCACGATCATCGGTGATGAGACTGTACATCCCGCGGAAGTGCGGGGGTCGAGGCTTTTTAAACGCGAAGACCCTCCACAACCGCGAGGTGTGCAGTCTCAGAGAATATTTTTTAAAAGCCGAGGTGGGTATGCACCGAGATGTGGTCGCAGTGGACAAGGGACTCACCCCGCTGTCCATGGCTAAAGAGAACTGGCACAAACCTGAGGTACTTACCACCGATGACCGCAAGGAAGTATGGCAAGGCAAAGAGCTTCACGGGCGCTTCTATCGGGCTCTTCATGGGCCCGACGTAGATTTTCTAGCGTCCGTGTCCTGGTTACGTTTCGGCGACCTCTTTGGAGAAACTGAAGGTTTTGTCTGTGCGATTATGGACGAAGTTATGTTGACGAACAACTACCGGAAATATATTATGAAGGACGGGACGGTTGACATGTGTCGGGCATGCCACCTTCCGGGTGAGTCCATCAGACATATTATTTCTGGTTGTTCTCGTCTGGCTAACGGCGAGTACTTGCACAGGCATAACCAAGTAGCCAGGATTATACACCAGCAACTTGCCTTGAAATATAAACTTGTGGAATCTGAGGTACCGTACTACAAGTATGTGCCCGACCCAGTTCTCGAAAGTGACCATGTCACGCTGTACTGGGATCGGTCTATCATTACTGACAGGACTATTGTCGCCAATAAACCTGACATAGTGATGATAGACCGATCAGCGCGCCGCGTAATGATAATCGATGTTACTATTCCGCATGACGAGAACCTCGTGAAAGCTGAGAAAGAGAAACAAATAAAATATCTCGACTTGGCACACGAGGTTCGCGACATGTGGAATATGAACTCGGTTATCATTGTGCCGATTGTCGTGACGGCCAATGGCCTTATAGCCAAGAGCTTCGATGACCATCTATCGAAGCTCTCTTTAGGCGGTTGGATCAAGGGCCTGATTCAGAAGGCAGTACTCCTCGATACGGCTCGCATTGTGAGGAGGTTCCTGTCTCTGCAGCCCTAACCACCGGTGGCTTGGACCCTGCTCCCGACACCGGCGGACCACTATTTTTTATATTTTTTAATGTATTTTTTAATATAATGTTTTTAAGATACATTTAAAAATATGTAAAGTAAGTAGATGAGATGAATAAAGGAAATAATAATAATTCTTTATTGACATACGATTGCAAATTACAACAGTGTAACCCTGACTCTTGTACTAGGAGTTCCTGATCTTGGATGAAATCCATTATCGAGTATAAATGTTCAATGCGATAGTTATCCCTCTTTACACAGAACTGGTCTCACAATTTAGTAAATTATGATAGCATTAAGACTAAAAACCACATTGAAATAGAATTGTACTCACCCCATGTTGAAATCCGGGTGCATACACCTACACTAGTTTTACACTTTAATCCCAATAAAATCACTAATTCACTCGCAACACTCGTCCACAACCGGAAATAACTTTACTTTAGCACCGATAATTTTGCGTCTCCCGCGCGATTCTCGACGACTTTGACGTTATGTTTAAAATCCGAATGGACCGTTGCGAAACTATTGTGATATTTTTTACATGAAAAAATGCACTATCCCTGACGGATCTGACGCAGAATGTCTCATTCGCAAAATGTCATCGTGAAAACATGTCCTATTCGCGAAAAGTCCTACCAACAGCGAAATACTGCAACTCTGAGATTCGAAAACTAATTTACTTCAACATTTAGAAGTAGGTATTTGTAAAATACGCTTGTAATAATGATAATGTTTAGTATAAAACTAACAAAATTAATGTAACAGATTGTATTATGTAATTAGAATCAATATTTTGTAACTTATTAATTTGATTTAAATTTTGCATTGCCCTTAGAGGGTGCATGTCTTACTAACACTGCATTACACATGATAGAAAACAAATTATTAATTTACCTGAATTATGTATCAAATAGAGTCCGGTATCTTTACCTTTACTACCCACTTTTTTTTTTTTTTTTTTTTAAATTTCCACGACGTATTATTATTTGAATTTCTGACCTTTATCCTCGTCGCCACTTGTAGTGTTCACTGTCACTACTTAATCAGTTTCACTGGCTCACTACTACACTCAGGCAAGGGCTCAAGCGTACGTCCTACTCTCACGGCGTCTGTCGTTAGACTAACCGATTGACAGCGATCCCCTCCCTCGTGTACATGAGACAATGTATTATATCTATTGAATAGATACAAACACTACAGGTACTTTTTTAAATCTTAGCAAAGAGTTTTTATGTCAGAAAAGTGGTCAACATTTTATGGAAAAAAGTTAACTTTGGGTGATGAAATATAATAAATAAACATTTAATTCTTTAAATTAATTAATTTTGACAATAAATTATGTGTGAGACTGCACGAACAGACTCACGATGTCCGCGATTACGCGGAGCCCTAATCAAAATATATTTGTCCAATTGACAAAGGAAAAACAACTATTCAATACACTTACCATCACGTTGGTACCGGTGATGTGACGTAGTCCCTGGTAACGTCGTATCTGAGTGGGGTGTAAGTATAACTGTGTTTGTGTGGTGTATGTATAGTTATGTAAGATTCGACGGTAACCAAAGACGCCCACAGCGCGCACCGTCGACTCCAGGATCAAACCTTCAGATCCCACACGTGGCACCTTTCACCAATGTCCAAATAAATTTTATCCCGGTTTGCTAACCCAATCGGGGATTTTCAATAGTCCAGCACTGAATTTAGGAATTTACCGGCGTTCAAATGACACAAAAGGCCGGACATAACCAACAAATCACTCGCGGTCAAGACCCAAAATGGCGAGATTTCTCAATTTTCACTCAATCATCAACAAAATATCAAACACCGATCAGGATTGCATCGGATTAACAATAACTCAAAGTTTTCAAACAATAATTACACGACAGCCGCGTGCATCAAAATTACAAGCACGGAGCGACCATCTTTTCAACCAAATTGCACTGACAAGCAAAACGTCATCGCACCGATTCGCACAGACAACGAAACGTAATCTGTCAAACGTCAAAAGGGTGCGTTCAGAAACTTGGTGGATGAAACATCTACCCCCCCCGGACGGGCCGTCCCGTCCGCTAATCAATTGGCAGTCTTGACAAGGTTGCGACCGCTCTCTTCATAACCGATCCATCCACTAAAACCTCAGCAAAACGAGGTACCCCGTCGGTGCCAGCCACCAAATTGAGAATGCGCCCCCGGCGCCAATACAGAGGCTTAAGGTTGGCATCCTTAATAAGGACGAGGTCTCCTATCTTGGGCGGATGAGTTTTATCAGTCCACTTGACGCGCTGCTGGAGAATGTGCAGATACTCTAAGCTCCAACGCTTCCAAAAGCTCTGAGTGAGCTGTTGCACCAACTGAAACCGCGATAGCCGATTTTGGCTCACATCAACAAAAGGGTACTCAGGCAGAGCGACAAGTGGCTGTCCAATCAAGAAATGGCCCGGGGTTAGAGCCTCCAAATCGTTAGGGTCCGAAGAGAGCGGGCACAATGGACGCGAATTTAGTACCGCTTCAATGCGACAAAATACCGTAGCTAATTCCTCAAAGGTGAGAACGGTGTCTCCCAACAATCTCCGCCAGAGTCCCTTTGCCGCTTTCACCGCGGCCTCAAAAATACCCCCCCAATGGGGGCAGGCTGGCGGGTCGAACAACCAAGTGACCCCTCGACGGGCCAATTTGTTACCAATGTCAACCTGGCTCTCATTAAGAAAGTCATACACTTCTTTCAAATAGTTACTTGTACCCTTGTAGTTGGTACCGCAATCAGACCTGATCAGAGAAGGTAACCCACGGCGAGACGTAAATCTATCCAAAGTTGCCACAAAGGCCTCCGTCGAGAGGGAGGATACCAGCTCCAAGTGCACTGCCTTAGTTGACAGGCAGACAAATACGCACAAATAAGCCTTGAAAATTTTACTATTGCGAAGGGTAGACGTCTTTATCGAAAAGGGACCAGCAAAGTCCGTTCCTACGCCTGCAAAGGGCCTCGCCTCATTGACACGATCAGCAGGCAAGTCTCCCATCTGGGGCTGCATCGTTGGGGCCTTAGTCCGATAGCACGGTATGCAACGGAAGACGATGCTACGAATGGTACGACGAGCCGACAAAATCCAAAACTCTCGCTGCAGAATGGCCAACAGCGCATTGCAACCGGCGTGCGAGTTCTTAATGTGACGATCAGTCACCAACAATTTAATCAAATGGCCCGCCTTGGGCAACAAAAGGGGGTGACGGACCCCATAAGGAAGGCTAGAGTGCCTCAACCGTCCTCCAACACGCAAAAGACCCGTTTCATCCAAAAAGGAGTTCAACTTACTAACGGCTCCCGACAACTTAACTCTACCGGACTTCAAGGTCTCGATCTCCTTCTCAAAGTGTACGGCCTGCACAGAGCGAACCCACAGGAGGAGTGACTCCTGTCGCTCTTGAAGAGAGAGAACCGGTGACAGGCGCTTGTCCCCTGGATTCCTAGCATTGTGACCAAAACGCCTGATCCACGAGGTAACGTTCAACAATTTGTCGAGGGAGCTGTATCGATTCAACAAAATATCCGGATCAAACGGAGGGTCCTTCGTCCCAACAGCGAGCACCTTAAGCCCGGGCAAAGGATCCGACATCAAAATTGGCGTTCGAGGCCAATCATCCTCGGGGCGAGTCAGCCAATCCGGTCCCCACCAAAGGGGGTGCACAATCAGGCGGGGGGCCATGCACGCACGTGAGGCTACGTCACCGGGGTTCAAGTCTCCAGGCACGTGCCTCCAAATCAAAGGCGTTTCGGAATTTTGTATCTGTGACACTCGGTTCGCCACAAAGACCTCCAAGGAGTGGACGGACGTCTTCAACCAGCACAAAACAATTTGACTGTCCGTCCAGGCGTAAGAATTCCGAATGTTCACAGATCCACCTAAAGTTTGAGCAACGTGATTCAAGAGACGCACAAGAAGCGCCGCCCCTGACAACTCTAGCTTAGGGATGGTCAATGCCGTCCGGAGGGGGGCCACCTTGCTCTTGGCCATGATCAGTGACAACTTCACCTGACCTGTCGCGCTGACGGTGCGCAGATATACAACAGCTGCATAACCGTGCGAAGATGCGTCACAAAACCCATGAAGGGTAGCAGTATAGTTCCCAGGGGGGAGGATAGCGCGTGGTAACGCGACCTCGTTGACCGCAGGAAGTGCGGATACAAATTGGAGCCAATCTTCCAAAAGGGTTTCCCGAAGTGGCTCATCCCAACCAAGTTGCGCGGTCCAAAGACGCTGGAGAAAACATTTCGCCCAAAACAATACCGGGCATATCCAACCATTCGGGTCAAAGGTTCTCGCGACAGTAGACAATACCAGTCGTTTAGTCCAAGTGTGTGGTGACTCCAAATCGACATCATACGTAAAGGTGTCTTGGACTGGTCGGTACTGAACGCCGAGAACGGCCAACATAGCAGGGTTGTCAGCATTTTCAAACAAATGAGGATCCTGCTTATGATCCTCTTCCACATCTTCCAACAGTGCTGGCGAGTTGGACACCCACTTACGCAACTCATAGCCAGCGGAATCCAAAATTTGAACCAACTCGTCACGCAACAGGATAGCTTCCTCAACCGTGGAAGCCCCAGTGCAGACGTCATCAACATACAAGTCCGTTTTCAAGATGGCGGACGCCCGAGGGAACCTCAAGCGTTCTCGGTCCGCGAGCTCCCAAAGCGAACGAATAGCAACAAAAGGGCTCGATCGAAGGCCGTACGTATTCGTGTTGAGCTCATAAACAACCATGGGGTCCCGGGGATTCTCTCGCCACAGGATCAACTGATAACGTCTGTCATCCCGGTGAATAACCGTTTGCCGGAACATCATTTTGATGTCAGCCACAAAGACTACTTGATGACGACGAAAAGACGTGATGACATCACAAAGGTCCCTCAACAATTTGGGGCCGGAGTGCAAGCAATCATTCAAAGAGATACCAGAGGAAGTCCGCGCAGACCCATCAAACACTGTGCGCAGCTTACCGGTGGATGCCTTGAGGACCGCGTGATGCGGCAGAAAGTAATGCTCAACTGAGCGCCAATCCAAATTTGACACCGACATGTGTCCCAAGTCTGCGTACTCACGCATGAAATCTAAATATTTCTGCCGCAGCACCGGATCCCTGGCCATACGGCGCTCCATCGCCAACAATCTCTTCTCGGCCATAGGTCTGGACTCGCCGAGAGGTGGTCGAACTGCAACAAAAGGCAACCGTGTTACGAGCCGACCGGAACGGAGTCGACCTGTGTTGTTCTGATAGAACAACTCGCACTCCTCATGTTCCGGGTTCAAGCGGGCCACTTGCGGTGGCTCCTCAACCTCCCAAAACCTCTGAACAGCGTCAGAGAGAGCGGAGCCACACGCCAACGCAAAATCAGGCTCAGGTGGAGGGGGAGCCTTCAACACTGGGCCCATCACCGCAAAGCCAAAGATGGTCGAGACAGCCACCAAACCGTTCGGCTGCAAGACTTTCATATTACCCAACAATATTCTCCCTAGTACATCGGAACCCAATATCAAATGAGTTGTATTAGGGGAATCAAACCGGCGGTCAGCCAAATCCAGGCCTGACGTCAACCGGACAATATCAAGCGACAGCTGACGTTGGGGATGACAGCCCAAAATACTCGTCAGAACAATGGCCGAAGGAAAAAACTTAGGGTCCAAACAACTCACAGGAGTGAGCCCAAATAAGGTTTGTCCCTCAACAGTCGGGATAGGTGTTTCGCCTATTCCATTAATCGTGCCTGAAAAGGCACGGACATCCAGGCTCACCCAACCCGCTAACCAAGACGACAAAAGGCAACCCTGGGCTCCCGTGTCCAAAATGGCACGGACCACAACAGAGTTCCCCGTGGGTCCCCAGACCCTGACCGATGCCGTTGGCAACAAAACCGTGTCGATCTGGGGAGGTACGTTAGCGGGACAGGCGCCAATTTCTTAGTAATGCCTGGGCGGCGACCGATCGCCGCATCCAGGCTGGGGTCTATCCCGATGAGTATAGTAGTCAAACTCCTCATCCGCGCGATGTCCCGAGCCGCGCGCCATCGCTGGAGGGGCATATCTCACTTGACGCCTGAGTGGCGGGGGGCGCGTCTCCAAACGGGGACGTTCCGCCAACGGAGGGGAGGGAAGGCGGTGCTGGTCTGGCCAATGTCGCCTACCAGCAGCTGCATAGTCACCTTCACGAGGGGAGGTCAATCGGCGGTCGCGCGGCTCCCGATCAACTGGCGCGGGGGGTGGAGTGCGGCGGTCAAAGTTGCAGGCCCCTCCTCGACTCTGATCCGGCGAGCGAGAAGCCCGGTGCTCATCTCCATCATACCCCCCCCTGCGCGAACCCCCATCAGAGGCTGGTCTGTCAGAGCGGTTCGCGTTGGCGCACAAAACTTCCAGATGTGAGCCCCTACAAATTGAACAAGGGCGGGGGTTGGGGCAATCCCGATGAAAATGATTCCCCAAACACGAAAAGCACAGACGGCGTGCATTAGCAACTCGGCGGCGGGCACTCACGTGCAACTCCAAGAAGGCCGCGCAAGTTGGTACGCCATGTCCCGTGGCCTTACAATAGCCGCAAACAAGATTACTCTGGGTGCCACCAAAACGGGGGGCAGGGCGGCTATCACCAGGCCCGACAGTCCTAGTCCGTCCCTGGGCCCTCGGCCGAGAGGGCGGTTGGCTTGACCCCGTGGCACCACGGGCGTTGTCGAGGAAACGACACTCATCCTCCAAAAATTTGACGAGGTCCTCAAAGGGGGGAAGATGGGTGGCACTATCCCCACCATACTTCTGCTCAAAACGGGACCTCAAGTCTGACGGAAGCCGCTGCAACACTAAGTGTACCAAAAAATAGGACCAATAGTCCACCGGCAACTCCAATCGTTTTAAGGCGTTGGTCGCTGCCAGCAATGGATTCAATAGGTCAGCACGCAACGCTGACATTCTGGTGATGGCCGGCAACCCCAAGATCTGGTCAATATGGACATCAGCCAGGCAACGTTTGTTCTGGTACCGTCGGGATAGAAGTTCCAGAGCAATGGGATAGGCCGAGTCGGTCACCGGCAAGTGCTGCACCAAGGCTCGAGCCTCACCTCCTAGGGCTGACAACAAATAAGCCAACTTCTGGGCCGGTCGGAGGTCAGAGCGCGAATCAACCAAACTGTCAAATAGGTTCCTGAAGCTTAACCAATGGTCCAAGTGACCGTCAAAATGTGGCAGCTCCAGGGTAGGCAGTCTACCCAAAAGTCCAGGGCCTGCAACAACAGAGGTCTCTGTTTTGACCTGGGCAGGGTCCCGACTCTTCAAAATTTCCCTGGCGCGCATACTTATTACGTCACCCAGGTTCAACATCTGGTCATAATCCGCAACAACCTTATCCCGGGCTGCTTGACCCAATGTTTCCAGGTCCAAGTCCAAACTCAATTCACTGAAGCGAGCAAACAAAGTGTCAACCGTACTCAATCTCGCGTTCAACTGCTCATACCGGGCAAGCGTGGCCTCTTCCAGGTCTCGACGCTCAGCGGTCGCAGCGGCAGAGGCAAACCATCTTAGCTGTGAGGTCAATCCACCAATGGCTTGGTTTACAGCTTTCAATGAAGCCATTGGGACAAATATCAAATAAACAAATTAAATTCAATTAAATAATCAACGGGAATAATTTTCCCGGACCCAACTACAATTTAAACCAAATAATAAAACTTAGTTTGAATTATTACAAGTTCAAATCCGACCCTGTACAAGCAATACCTTGTTTATACAATAGCAAATTAAAGTACAAACCACAAGGGACACTACATATCATAATATATTATGTCAAACAATCTATGTTTAATTTGAGTCAGGCTGACAGGTAACAAATCAGACTTCTCAATACTTTTAACTCGACAATAAGTGGTGAATTTAACAATTAAACCACGCTCTGCTACCAGTTGTGCGAACAGACTCACGATGTCCGCGATTACGCGGAGCCCTAATCAAAATATATTTGTCCAATTGACAAAGGAAAAACAACTATTCAATACACTTACCATCACGTTGGTACCGGTGATGTGACGTAGTCCCTGGTAACGTCGTATCTGAGTGGGGTGTAAGTATAACTGTGTTTTTGTGGTGTATGTATAGTTATGTAAGATTCGACGGTAACCAAAGACGCCCACAGCGCGCACCGTCGACTCCAGGATCAAACCTTCAGATCCCACACGTGGCACCTTTCACCAATGTCCAAATAAATTTTATCCCGGTTTGCTAACCCAATCGGGGATTTCCAATAGTCCAGCACTGAATATAGGAATTTACCGGCGTTCAAATGACACAAAAGGCCGGACATAACCAACAAATCACTCGCGGTCAAGACCCAAAATGGCGAGATTTCTCAATTTTCACTCAATCATCAACAAAATATCAAACACCGATCAGGATTGCATCGGATTAACAATAACTCAAAGTTTTCAAACAATAATTACACGACAGCCGCGTGCATCAAAATTACAAGCACGGAGCGACCATCTTTTCAACCAAATTGCACTGACAAGCAAAACGTCATCGCACCGATTCGCACAGACAACGAAACGTAATCTGTCAAACGTCAAAAGGGTGCGTTCAGAAACTTGGTGGATGAAACAAATTACAACCATTTATCTGTAACAAAAGCACAAAAATATTAATTTACTTTATTAGTAATACTGGCTGTTTTTAAAAAAGCGCTGATGCGCGCGCATCGCTAATTTGTGAACAAGTAAAAGATTTATTCGTTTATGAAAGTCCGAGTTTTATTTATTTCCTCGCAAATATGTTATAAAACGTCGTATGATATACGTACGCTTTGATAATAACAGCCTCTGCTTTCTTTCTTTCTTTCTTTTTTATTCATAAAATGTTAACCACTTTTCTGGCATAAAAACTCTTTGCTAAGATTTAAAAAAGTACTGTTCGTTTAAGACGGAGCATCTTGATAAACCATGCGTTTTACCTTAATAAAAGAAACTCGTGCGTTTTACATTACAATAACGCACAAGTACGTAATGAGATACAATTATACGATATTAAAAATTAATGAAACAAAAGACCCTTTACGAGTTGTTATCAAAGCTTTTTTTTAAACTTTAACTTATTTAATTAGGTTTAGATTTCTCATTTAAACACTGTTCAAAAAGTTAATACAGTAATCCATTTATCTATCTAAGTTCTTATAACTACAATGAGTGGCGGTTTTTCTCCTTGCTTGAAATATTTATTTGAACTGAAATCATTCCTTTCAAAATTCTTGTTGATTTGGCTTCGTAACACTTGCCTTCTGTTTATCAAAGGCGTCTTATCAGGGAAATAAGGGAAGTAGTAGATAGGTCCGGGAAGCTTGGCAGACTTCAGCGTTACTATGTCAATGGGCACCGATGTTTCTGATATATTGATTTGTAGAACTGTAAAAAAGTTTGGTTACTAGAGTAAGCACGACGACCAATCAAGTTATACAGACCAGTTTATGCGTATCTTATTATACGGGATACCTATCTATTCAAAGCGAGGCCATGATATACAGGAAATGTATAACTTGACGTGTCGTCGTGTAAATAGCGTGGCTGAATTAAATAAATAATTAAATATTGCTGAACATTACACACAGCGCCATCTAGTGCCACACTAAGCAACGAGGCTTGTGTCGTGGACACCAGATAGTTGATATACTACATAGATACTTTTTGTTTGTAAATACATACTAATTAGGGGTCTCCCTTGTTTGACCGAAAGGAATTTGACAAATTTTCACTTCCCAAAAAATGATTCGCATAATTTCGGTTGCCAAATTATTACTTAGCAAAAAATCTATTCACAAAAAATTGTAACACAAACCTAATGTTTGGGAAATGAACGTTTTTTTAAACTATAACTTGTTTACCGACTAGTACTTTTATCATTTTTTATTTAGTCAAATATTTCAGTTGGAATAACAGGTTTTACGCAAAATCAAATAAGCTAAATATTTAGTATCGTCAGTTTTCAATTCACCCTTT
Source organism: Xestia xanthographa (assembly GCA_905147715.2). Classification (NCBI taxonomy): domain Eukaryota; kingdom Metazoa; phylum Arthropoda; class Insecta; order Lepidoptera; family Noctuidae; genus Xestia; species Xestia xanthographa. The sequence goes on along the minus strand of LR990660.1, from coordinate 2,981,698 downwards.
CCTATTCAGTCAAATGCTTCAATGATAAAAATGTGAACTGCTAAGTGCGTAGGAGGTCACAGTTTTAACCTAACCTAACCATTTTTTTTTTTTTTAAATAAGTAATTATCCTAATCTAAATAGTTCAGTTCCGGGTAACCTACTTAAAAGAATCTCTTTTTTAAACGACTTCAAAAAGGAGGAGGTTCTCAATTCAATTGGTATTTTTTTTTTTTTTTTTGTGTATGTACACCGATTACGCTGAGATTTATGATCCGATTTACGTGATTCTTTTTTATGATCTGATTTTAGTTTGAAGCGAAATAGTTGCCATTTGGTCCCATAAAAATTTTACATAGTTTGGCCCAGTAGTTTTCATTTTAGGAACATTTTTACTGCAGTCGTGTGGAATAATTTCAAGTATGTTCACCGATTTCTCCTCCATTTGTGGAGCGTTTTTCAATTTTTTTTTTTATTTTTTTTATAGAGTATACTCCTGAGATGGCTGCATTTAAATTTGGTGAAGATTTGATGCTGATCTTCGGAGATATACAATGAAACTCTCCAAAACTAGACGGTAAATCGGCCGTGATTTTTGCAATCGCTTGGATGTTTATTGTTTATACAACATCATGATGTAACATCACGCCTGTATGCTCTGAGGGGTACGCAGATGTGTACAATACACGCAAATTTCGACAGTTTAGATACTAAGTTAAGTTCCAATTATTGGGGATAAGCCTATTACCATGACATGTATTGTTAACAATGTAAAATAATTGCATAGCATATATTTGTATAGGATATTACGACTAAAAATGGAAAAATAAAAAAAACTTTTTACAAAAAAAAAAACCGACTTCAAAAAACACAAAAAACTGAAAAATAAATTTAGCTTCAGAAGTCGGTGACAAAAAAAACTAAATGAATCAAACAAAGGTCACCGACTTCTGAAGCTAAAGTTATTTTTCACTTTTTTGTGTTTTGTGTTTTTTGAAGTAGGTTTTATTTTTTTTGTAAAAAGTTTTTTCTATTAATGCAACTTTTATTGGGACAAGCCCGCCACACTGTTCCCAAACCACTGTATTTCCTGAAAGCCAGAATCAACAGTGGTGACCACCAGAAAAGCGCCGAGACAATGAAGCTCGACGAAGTCCCAGAGAATGAATTTAACAGTCTTGGATCCCGCAACGAAATGAATCAGAAAAGTATAGCGGAGGAGTAGGAAAATCCGTAATTTCCACTTCCCTCCATATCAGCAGGAGACACAAAGAAACAAGGCCAATAGGCGCAAAGGGACGTTTACAACTGGGATAGGCCCAGTTGCCTAGCACCACGGATAAAATATTAACATTAATGGGTCCTAAGTTGTGAGCAGTTATATTTGATTCCAATAATAGGTATGGCAAAAACGCTTGAACGCACGGAAATTTGTTCTAGTTTCTACAAGGTCTGTGTAGTAAATAACTCCGGATGTAACCTGTACACTATCCAACATAATATTGCGTTCATTCTGCCAAAGACTGCACTCCCATAAAATATGATGTGCTGATTGTTCATATTCGCAGTCAGATGTGGAACATTGACAAAAAGGCGAGTCAACAAGCTTGAAGGAAAATAATTTACTCTTAAAGTTACCATGACCGGTGAGAAATTGAGCAACACGTTGATCAACCTCCAGCCATGTCCTGGCTAGCCGTTCACGAACGGATGGAAAGAACTGGTGGAGGTGTCGGCCCTTGATGGAATTATCCCACCTACATTGCCATTCAGACAAAAGTTCCTCCCAGACGTCGGTCTGTGGTTTGAATAATCTAGAAATCTTATCACGGTCACGTAGGGTTAAAAAGTCTGCGTCCGTGGTCTCACGCGCGTTATAGTACATTGCAGCCCGTCGCTGCACTTCAAGATCGACTGGTAGTACACCTGCAAGTACCGGTAAGGCTTCAGTACTAACCGTCCTATACGCTTTGCATAAGAATATCAAAGCCAAACGCTGGCTTTGAAGCAATTTACGTCGTACCGCTCCTATGGTGGCCCTATCGGCCCGAACAGGTGCCCCGTAGCACATACACCCCAAATAGGTAGCCCCATAAATGGTCTTTAAAGTTAGAAATGACAGACCCCACGTAGATTTGGATATTCTCGATAAGGCATAAAAGTTCTTTTCAGCTTTTTCACCGACAGTTTTTATATGATCTATGAATGAAAAATTCTTCTCTAAGACCAAACCAAGGTAGCACACGGACTGCTTTCTTTTCACGGGAACGTTATTAAATTTAATACTAGGCCACGATTTAAGATTACCTTTTAAAATTAGTTGATAAGTTTTTTGCGCTGCAAAGTTCAGACGGTTTCGATCGCCCCACTGAGATATTAATCGTAGGCAAGTGTCAGCTAAATTCTCGAGTCCAGCCCGAGTACTCGACTGAATGAGCAGCAGGCCGTCGTCCGCGTAACCGGTTAATGAACAGCCGGGTGGGAGAGGAATCGCGAGAAAATCATCGAACCCTAAATTCCGCAGATACGGAGCGATTACCGAGCCCTGAGGACATCCCATGGTAAGGGACTTTGACATAGAATGATGTCCGAGTTTGAGTTTCGCGGAACCATTTGAAAAATATGAATAAACAAGATTATATATGTTTTTATAGCAGCCGCGATTCTTCATTTTAAGTAGTAGCATCGGCCACCATGCGTTATCAAAAGCCCCGGAAATATCTAAAAAGATTCCAACCACGTACTTGTGTTCCGAGTTATTAACAATTTTTCTAACAGAAAGTGCCGCGTCTACGGTAGATTTTCCCACGGTGAAACCGAATTGGTTGTTATGAAACTTTGGCCCGTCTGGCAGCAAACGTGGAACTATAAGGCGCTCCAGGAGTTTTCCCAAAGATGGCAGTAGGGTAATGGGCCTGTAAGATTTAGGGTCATCCGGTGGCTTATCACCACTTTTTGGAATTATTCATATAAAGCCACGCAATACATCGGTTGAAAACAGATAAAATGGCGTCACCCGCTGTTTTACACGCTTCTATTATCATCCGATTAGATATTTTATCTTCACCTGATGATTTGTTAAGAGGCAGTTTCCTGACAAGATTAATGAATTCGTCAATGGATGGAAGGTCTGACGTTGGTGATTCAGGTTGCACAGATGCCCACGCTCTGATCTGCTGATGGTAGTCATTGTCATTTACTGGCGAATCATCAGGTATCAGACTATTTAATAGAAAATCTATTAATGCAAGTCGTTTCTGCCACTCGCCGGCCGCTGCCCCGCGGCACCGCTCGCTACGCTCGCTCGGCTCGTGCGTAGAAGTTCACGGTTTTTACCTAACCTAACCTACCCATTTTGTTTAAAGAAGAAATTAACCTAATCTAAATAGTTGAGTTCCGGTTAACCTACTAAAAACAATCTCCTTTTTTCTATTAATGCAAGTCAGTTCTGGCACTCGCCGGCCGCTGCTGCGGCCGTGCGTAGGAGGTCACAGTTTTAACCTAACCTCACCTACCCATTTTGTTTAAAGAAGAAATTAACCTAATCTAAATAATTGCTTATGTCCATTGCAAAAAAAATAAAATTGTAATGTAAAAATATTTTGCATTTAACAAATGATTATAATTATTAAAACAAAATTGCAGTTTTTAATTATGTAATTCCTAAAAAAACTTATTTTTGACTTAATATTTTTGTTTTAACAAATCATTTCACCAAACGTTTATTGTCTGAAGATTGTTTGCTGTAATAAATCATTTGATTAAAGACCAAATGCCATAATGACATTATACTTGGTAATATTTTGTCAAGTAAAAATTTTACCAAATAAAAATATGCGTAGGTACTAAAATCATTCGAAATATTGCAATGGTATAAAAAAAGATTGCTAAAATTTGTTTGGGTAATGAAATTTTGTCAAAATCTTTTCGGCAAAACTAAATGAACTTAATATTAACCTAACTAAAACATTTATAGTGACTTTCAAAAATAAAAATGCAAAATTAATTAATTTCAATATAAATTATACCAAATAAACATAGAAAACATAAACACAACAAAATTTCTTGGACTACACATAGACTCGGACATGTCATGGAGGACACATATTGAACAATTATGTGCTAAACTGAGTCGGTATTCATATGCCATCTATATGCTTCGTAAAGTGGTAAATCAAAGTGCACTTCTATCTGCTTACCACGCCTACGTTGGTTCGACAGTAAGATATGGTATAATGTTCTGGGGGAATGCCACTGAGAGAGAGACTGTCTTCAAAGCCCAAAAGAAATGTATCCGGGCAATATGTGGATTAAAACCAACTGATACTTGTAAACCACATTTTATAAATTTAAAAATATTGACATTCCCTTCACTGTATATCTATGAACTAGCATTAGACATTAGGAAAAATTTAAACAAATATGAGACGTTAAAAAGTACCAGGCTAGCCAATACACTTCTTGCAATACGCCATAGAACGGTTATGTTTGACAAGAGTGCATTTTGTATGGGCCCTAAAATCTATAATAAATTACCTAATAAAATAAAGGAAGAAAATAATTTTATATCATTTAAGAATAGATTAAAGACTTACTTGATCAATAAAGCCTATTATAATGTTAATGATTATTTAAATGATAAATGTAATTATTTTTTTAAGTTATGTATATAATAGTATAAAATAATATAATTAATGAATGTCATAAATATCATAGTAATATTTGTTATGGTTAAATAATATGTAACGTGTATTAATGCAAGATTTAATCTTTTTTATTGTAAAGATATTTGCACACCTGTTAAGGTAGGATATGGCATAAGAGCTTCTGTTGTATGTTTCACCTCATGTACCTACCCATATTGACGCAAATAAATGATTTGATTTGATTTGATTTGAAAACTTCAGGTTCCCCATTTATTATGCATATAAACATCCATGACTCGGAACCAAATGTCCATGCTCATCACACAAACATTTGCTCCGACCGGGATTCGAACACGGGACCCTAATAACGTAAGGCAGCCTCACTACCGCTGCGGCAATGGTGTCGTTAAATTGAGCTAAAATAGTTTTTATAAAGGAATTGTTACCCTACACTAGTTATTTCTCCGGTATCGTGGGTGCGTTTACAAACATTTAAACTCACAGACACAACCAGACCCGGAACAACTACCTGTAGGACAGCCTACAGTTAGTTGTTCCGGGAACAAATATTGAAATAGTTTAATATTTGTTCCGTGCGGGAATTAGTCCCGATTTTGTTCTGTGGATATTGTAACAAGAAAACAAAATGGCGGCTTTAGTTTCGCCTATGGTCACGCGCCGAAGAAAACTATGGCGCACTCAATTTTGGCTGTGCATTCTGAAAATGTCATCGACATTGGCATTTTATGTCATTAATTTTAATTAATTAATTTGTCTTTAATTACTGCGTTGATGTAAAATAGCTCTTGCTTGAAATTAGACCCATCATTCTCCCGCCCTTATACCATTTTTTTTGCCTTATTTGGGGTCGGTGCAGCACGTCTAGTTGTTCCACACTTCTAAATTAGTCATCGTCTCATGAGTTATATAAATACAAACCCGAGATGTTTGATATAGCATGTCTGCAATGTTCTCACAGTTGGGGCACCGACAGGTCTCCTCTCTATGAGCAATTCACAACCCTGACTTTGATTTTTTTGGTTCCAGGACTTGGTTTTTTCACGATGTTTTCTTTCACCGTTTTGAGAGCAGTTGGTGATAAAATAAATTTCACAAAGTAAGCCTGCCTGGGCTTGACGTCACCACCAACGACTTTTCGTAAGGATCGGGGCCGTTACCACTTCAACCATATAAATTAGCTGCAAATTGCCTTTGCTTGTATTAAACGTAAAAAAAAAAAAAACAAAATAAAAAAACAACGTACTCAAAAGTAATAAAATATTCCCAACACTAACAAACATTTTAAATCAAATTTTAGTGCAGTATCGATTGAATGGCGTGAATGTTACAAAATATTCCATTATTTTGATTTTTACGATATTTTCTATAACATATAAAATGTTTCATGTATTCTGTACGTTATACATGTGGTTATACTCTAGAGCAGGGGTTCCCAAACTTTTTTTATTTGGCGGCGCACTTACAGGTTTAATATTTGGCATCGACGAAAAAGCAGACTTTTTTAAATCTGGCTTCAAAGTTGAAAAGGGAATGAGAAATTTTAGAGGTTTTAAAGATAAAGGTTGAATGAAAGGCGCGATGAATTTATTACGTAAAGCTATTTTTGCTAGTTTATACACATACGAAGTGACAATATAAGTTTATAAAAACTGTGTTTTAAACTGCACTATCGAGCTCAAAAAATATACTGTTTTAATGATTTCTAAAAAGAACATAATTAATAACAATAAAATCTTCTTCATTAATTTACAAAATATTATTTTTATTTTTTAATTGGAAATTCTAGCCGTTTTCACGCTAATTCAATCATGAAAACTAAACAGTAAATCACACAGCCAAAAATCCAAGCGTAGATGACTCCGGCGAACTATATCAAGGTTATTGAACAACCAGCTTCACAACTGTAACTACTGGTTATCGTTTAGTGTTAGCACTGGTTGCTTTAGCCACCCATGACCTTCGGTGAACAATCTTCTTGGTATACCTAATTCACACAACCGCTGCATCACACTCTAGAATCTAGCCACGAGAGAGCTTTTCTTTCTGAGAATAATTTCGTTAAACATAGTCAACATTCTCCGGCCCTCTCGGAAATTCTAGCCCCATCATTAACAGCTGTAGTGGCTTCAAAAATAAAAAATACCTTGTCAAATTACTGTCAGTCCACTTTATTTAAATGTTATCTTGGAGTACGTAATTGTAGTCAGTTCCTATTGGTTAATTGAGTACTTATATAAAGAAAATCTTTAACTAAAATTATAGAATCTTAGACTGCTTCGTTGGTCTAGTGGTCGCAAACGCGACCACGTAAAGCTGATATGAAAGAAAGCCTTATGTGACGGCCTGATGTGTTAGCCTGATGTGATAGCTTAATGTGATAGCCTGATGTGATAGCCTGATGTGATAGCCTGATGTGATAGCCTGATGTGATAGCCTGATGTGATAGCCTGAAGCTAAATTGGATAATTTTAATATTGTTTTTAATTTAGAATGTTTTTAATTTTGAATTTTGCATTGATTTTGTTTTAAATTTGCTTAAATTGTAATTTTGATTTTGATTTTAATTGTAATTTCGGTTCGATTCTAATTTTGATTATGATTTTAACTGTAATTTAGATTTGGATCTTGAATGTGATCTCAATTTTATTTCGAATTTAATTTTGTTTTTGTTTTTTGGACATTGATATTAATTTTGATTTTATTTTCCTTTTACTGTAATTGTAATTTTGATTATGATTCTAATTATGGTTTAGGGTTTGAATTGATTGTGATTTTAATTGTAATTTTATTTCATTTTGTTTTCTGTTTTGTTGTGTCTCTGTTTGTTTTTGTTCTTTTTGTTCTATTGAATTTTACTTTTACTGTTAATATTAGTTTTATATTCTTTCACATAATGTTAATTTAAACCTGTTAATTTTAGTTAATTAGACACTAATTTTATTGTACAGTGTACAGTGCTCGTGGCACATCTAATATGTTTATAGGGCATGCGGTGCTAACCTGTAAGAAATTGTTACACTAACCTCAGATAATGTACTCGAAATATTTACAGTGTAAACAATTGTTGGTTGGCCAAAGGAAAATAAAAATAAATATCTGCTTCTTCTTGTTATTATTGTGTTCACGGAAAAATACACTGTAACACGTAGTGTTTGGTTTCCTAACTCAACCGGTAACCTTATAACACGAACAGCTGATGTACCTGCGGATCTATATCTGGGGAGTATAATTGTTTCCTTTTAATGTATAATAAGTAGCTCACATAAACCAATTAAAAGCTCTGTAGCACTAAGTTTATTATTCTGACTAATCTGGCACTCTTTTGTAGTTGAAGTTAGGTTCTGTGTCAGTTAGCACTTGTTAATTATGTAGTTGTGTAGTTTGTAATAATTAAATGTACTTGCTATCTATATATTTAATCAACTAAATACACAACAATAAAGTACGTTGGTTATTCTTTAATAATTTTTGGCATTATTAGTCAAATAAGTCCAATAATTTTAAACCAAGAGTCCTACCCACTTCATAAAAAAGTTAAAGACATGAAATCAATTTAAAGTTTAACTTAATTTAATAATCTTATTAAAGTATTTTGTGTAAGACTCAAGCCTACCACAGTTACCAATTTATTAATCACATATTCCAGTATATTCTCATTTTCTTCTTTCATTTCTAACTTTCCTAATTTTGTCCATCCAATTAGTTCTCACCATTCTTTGTACTTCTAATTTCAGTTCTATTCCTTGAAACCATGCCTGTGATGACCCGTAAGGCAACTACCCAGGAGTTACAGGCTAAGTTGAGAACGGCCCTTGATGAACTTAAGGAAGCAAACAGCAATTGTCAACAGCTGTTATTGGATAGAGAGGAAGATGAAGTTGAAATCGAGAAGGTTGTTCATAAAAACACAAGCCTGAAACGGGAGCTAGTGGACCTGCACCAACAATACATGGATGTTGTTGATGAACGGGACAATCTGCGGGTGGTCACAGATGGTTTCAACGACTGCAGTAACCATTATGAAATGGCTTTATGTAAGGTTAGGGACTTAGAAGTTGAACTGCTTCATACCAACAAACAGATTATTGAGTTTCAGAAAGAAAGAGAATGTACTCAGGTTAGGGAAACAGATCACCTATATAATCAATTACTAAATTCAAATTGCAACCCACATTTCTTAACAACAATAGATCTTACTGAAGATTCTATTCTGAAATATAATTGTAGTAGTTATAAAGTAAGCCAAACTAAAATAAAGAAATATGCAAAACTAAATAGAATTATAAAAAAATGCAAGAAATTTAAAAAACAACAAAAACACAGTTCCAAAAATATTCAACTAATAAAAGAACGTGTTTTCCCCATAAAAAAGTTGAATAATTATCAAATAAATTAGAGGATAGTAAGAAGTTTTATGAAATAGACACTCAAAACTTACAGCTTGAAATTCAAGTTTTAGAGCGTCAACTAAAGTCATGTTATTCTATGTATGTGAATTCTCAAAAACAAATTAAGGAACATATCCTTGCTGCAAACGAATTAGTTAATAGTGGTAATAGTAATGCAGACTGTGTAGACATGATGACCTTCAACAACACTCAATGTACATCACAAAGTGAATCCAGCCAGGACACTCTCCTACCCGAGGTAACGGAGAACCCGACCCGGTTGAGCAGTGTTCCGGACTGTATCTCCATTCAAAATTCACCAGATATTGTACAAGGTTCATCACAGGTAGGACAAATAGATAGTAGTTCTCCCCCTTCTTGTAATACACACAGTTGCTGCTCCATTTTGTTCTCAGATAGTATAGGAAAAGGGTTAGGCAAGTTAATTAGTAACAATCTGAGTCATTCTTCTCTAAATTATTGTACTCCTCAGGCTTCTTACAACCAGATAATAACATCCATAACTCGGAAGGAATTTGATCCTAATACCATTATAACTGTACTTGTAGGTAACAGTTCTAACGTTAAACTTGATGATATCACTGACAATGTCACTCAACTATTAAAACTAAATTGTAAGAGAGTAATTCTGTGCTCCTTTCCGAATTTTGAGAAATTATCAAGCAGACGAAATCATTATATCCATATACTTAACGATAGGATACATTTGTTGGTTAGTCATTTTAGTGACAGGTTGACATTTTTCGACACCAACAGTTTCGTCCAGAAATTAAAGTCAACTAGGAATGATGCGTACCTGCCTATTAGTTTTAGACGTCAAATAGCAAGGCTATTAGCTTTTAATATAAACTCAGACATAAGTGGTATGTCGCAGTTTTTTGTAAATATGTCTACGAAAATTAGTAATTATACTAATTGTAATTGTGTGTATACAAATATTAGCTTAGATTTAAACTAGTCAGTAAGACAATAGAAGCTACGAGTGACAATTTAGTTAAACTTATCAACTCTAGGGTATCTTCTAGCTCTCAATTAATAAATTGTCAAAAAGGGTTTGAGCAGAATTCCTTTAAATTATTTCATCAGAATATTCAGGGTTTTTCTTCCAAACAATTAGAAATTGAACTATTTAAAAAAAAAAAAAACAAGTTTGATATTATCTGTATAACTGAACATTGGATGAAAGATTATGAAATGCAAATAAATTTTGAGAATTATAGTATGGGCAGTTGCTTTAAATAAAAATAAATAAAATGCTTTTTATTCAGACTAAGTCCATTAGGTTAGTACAACACACAACTTAAACTAGTGTTAGTGTTATATCTACCCGAAGAACAAAACAAAACAATTATTAATTATGCAACACAGTGGCATGTAGGCGCATCCAATGCCCCAGTATGGGACTGTCCCACCTGTCAGCTATAGTTTTCAGGATGCTGTTGGGGCTGACGCGTACCCTGCGCATGATGGAGGCGCATCGCTTGCGCATGATGGCGTGAAAGCCATCAATGCCCGCTTCTGCAAACATGCCAGAAGCACTGCAGTAGCGCGGCAACCCCATCAACACCCTGAATGCATTGTTATATTGTACGCGCAGAGTGCTGTATGCCCTCTGCGTGTAGTTGACCCACAGACAGCATGTATAGAACGACTGACAGTACGCTGTGAACAGTGTAGCCTTTACTTCAGTCGAGCATTTCGCAAATCTGCGAGCCAACATATTGCAGCGGACAGCCAACGCTCTGCGCTCACGCTCAATGTCTAAGCTGTCCTTTAGGTCCTCGGAAACCCAGTGGCCCAGATACTTGAAAGATGTGACTTGGTTTAAGGGACTTCCACAAAGTTTCAGTTGAGGCGCAATCGGGTAGGTTTTAGTGCCTGCCTTGAATAACAGTACTTCATTTTTCTTAACATTGTATCTGAGTCCATGGGCCTCCGCGTACCTTTCACATACCATGAGCAGACTCATCATTGAGTTAATCGATGGGCTCAGCAACACCATATCATCAGCATAACTAATATTGTTGACACATGTTCCGTCTACATAACAGCCTTGATAAGTGTTGCTGAGCTCAACGATCAACCGGTTTATGTACAGACTGAAGAGGCGAGGGGAGGTCAGGCCGCCCTGTCTCACTCCACACTCCAGCCTGTACACATCCGATAACGAGCCTGCCCACCTCACACAATTGGTCTGGTTGCTATACCAGTACCGTAATATAGCTATAACTCCCCTATCCACTGTGGTATCGATCAACAATTTCTGCCACAGTAAGTCGTAGGATACCAGATCGAATGCTTTGGAAAGGTCTAGGAAACATGCGTTAACAGGCGTTTTCCTAGACGTATAATACTGGACAGTATGCTTGAGAGACAGTATGGCACTTTCCGTGGAGAGACCAGGTCGGAACCCAAACTGCGCATCATGTAATTCGATGCGGCTCGCCATGTGACTATCAAGCAAACTGTCCAATACCTTGGCATTGACAGTAGCAAGGGATATGGGCCTATAGTTTGAGAGATCTGATGTGTCCCCAGTCTTATCCTTTACAATAGGCACAACCACAGTTTTCATGAGATCGCTGGGCAGATGAGCGTGACTCAGACAGAGCGAGAAGAACATCGCCAACACCCTTGGCAGGTGAACACCAGCATGCTGCAGGTGCTCGATACTGAGGTAGTCATGCCCCGGAGACTTGCCCCTAACCATATATTTCACGACAGTAGCGACATCTTTCGCTGAAAACCTGACATTCATCTCCATCAGACAATCCTCAGCATCGACCGCCTGCGATGCTGAGCCCAGAGAGGATTCCACTTTGAAGTGTTCCACAAACAAGTTTGCTATAGTGGTAGGCTCATGTTGCCCCGCCACACTCACGGGGGCGCCCGGCCTCGAGTTCAATCTGTTGGTGTTCTTCCAGAATCTTGAAAAATCTTTAGCTTTGTGATGTTCAGCTAATATATCCATTTTTATTTTATTTTGATTATTCTGACACCATCTTAACTTTGATTTAAAGAATTTTCTCGTGTCGTACATTTGTTTATGCACATGACCAGAAGTTGGTTTACCGGACATGCTCCAGATTTGAAAAGCTAGCCGGGCATCCGCGTGAGCCTGCTTAACATGCCTATTCCACCCTACAACACGTTTACTGTTCCCTCCCCCTCCTGCGCCCACACTACTGGGACATTGGGCAGCCTCAGTGAGTACACACACAATGGTTTCATACATGTTATCTAATATGTGCTTGTGATTCGCATTCGCACAAAACCCGTTCGCACATTCCTTAAATTGTAATGGAAAATTAATTTCCCTTAACTTAGTGTGACATAATAACTTAGTGTGAAATATTATTTCTTTGTATTTTTCTATTTGACTAGCGTCCCTTTCACCCCACAATGTACAATTTTTGCTCGGATTAGGTGTTACAATTGTAGGTCTTATCATATTAAAATTACACTTTAATTGTATAGGCATGTGATCCGACCAATACGTATCATACAACATAGTTGCACTAACGAGCAGACGCCTCGCGGCCTCGGTCACTACACAATGGTCTAGCCAGCGCTGACAACCGTGCGCGTCACTCACGAAAATGTACGCGGCAGTAGGTCCAGATCCGCGCAGGTCCAGCACTGCTCCGCACAGAAACTTAACAGCTCACCACTGAATAGCTCACCGGGATGAGCGTTAAAATCACCGAGTATAATCACTGATTGCACATTATGACTTTCTATTATCGCACTAATTTCACTAAGGCAGTCGGTAAACTCAGCGACGTTATCATTTGAGTCCGTAGGCATATATACCGAGAATATTAATACGGAGCGATCCTGCGACACGATCTTGATAGCTATAAGGCGTACGTTGTTATAACTGACTACTGTGACAGATGGAAATAGGCTCTTCCGCCACAACAATGCCACTCCTCCATAAGGTCTTCCACGCAGAATTCCCGTCGAGGTGTCGACTGCCGAATTACCAGCAAAAGCGAAATCATCGTTTATTTGTCCTAGAAAGGTGACGTCATGCGGCAAAAGCCAAGTTTCTTGCAACGCGATAACGTCGGCCGCTACACACAGGCGTCTAAGACAGTCAACAGATCTTTTAATACATTTACAATTAAAACTTATCAATGTTTTATTTTCCATTTAATCTTTGTTGGTGTTCAATCTCAGAGCATTTTCTCTGTCTGTTTTCTTCCTAGAAAAGTCTATAAATTTCCGGTATGATATACCTTCAGGCCAAAAATCATCTCTCATGAAAACACCGTATTTGTGTTTTGGAACCGAGATCTTATAAGCATCATAGCTTTTGGGTACCTTCATTATCATTTTCTTAATATCCACACGTATTTTGGCCTTTTCTTCAACATATTCTGTGATGTCAGTCTGTGTCACCTGTTTATCCACATTATAGATATATAGGACAATTTTTTCATTTACAGCCTTAAATTTTCCCTTGGGTTCTATTACAGCTTTTCCTATGTTTCCGATGAAACGATTTCTCACTTTCCTGCTCGGTTTTTATACTAAGGTCCACTCAACTTCACTAACAATCTGAGCAAGTGTTTTAGAGTGTGGCTCCGAAGTCGATTGGCCGACCCCTGTGTCCGTGTGTCCCGGGTGCCTCGCACTGTTGTTGTTATCAATTTTCTGCGACACTGCCGCCTGCCCCGGCTCGGTGTTGTTGTCGATGCACAGCTGTGAGTCCAAACCGGTTTTACATTCTTTCGGATTTTGCTCATTTATTGAATTTGTGCTGTGGATGTTCTGATCAGCTGATATTGACGAGTAGTGGGTAGGCGGTGATATAGTTTCACTTTGAGCTAATGACCTTTGATCCGACGTGCTTTTGTTAATAACAGGAACATGTTGCAATCCCATCGGCCAGCTATCATAATCACAACTGTCCATTAGATGCTTTCCACCTCTTCGATTTGTGTTTACATACGAATAACAAGGACTTTTCACTCTCGTAATTTTTTTTCAAATCTGCAATATCATGCTTGATTGGTTCAAGTTGACTAGCAGACACATATTGCGATTTTATTTCTTCAATTTCACTTCTCATCCTTGTTAAATCCTTGAGCAGTTTGGTCACGTCTACGTGATCAAATAGTACTGGCGGTAGTTTTTGCAAATCTTTTGCAACAAAAACTGGTGTATCATCAGGATGAGTTACCTTTAAGAGTCCTATTACATTTTTTAGGCAAATTTTTGATTTTTACTTCCTGGATCAAATTATTTCGGTCGGCGTACACGAGTCAATAATAATAGCGATATTTGGACGATTGTCGATTGATATTGACGAATATTAGAGACGAGACTGACATGAGACTGAGGAGCGAGCTGAATTGAGAATTATAGTAGGTACTTTAATTTTATTTATTGTATTTTTGTCTTATTATATTGACAAACGAAAACTAATGAAACTTATTCATTGTAGATCGAAGTTTTATATCATATTAATTTGTTTGATAAAATTGAGTTTATTTGGAATATAATGGACGCTGAATTAAGACATTTATGGCTTAAATTACTATTTCTTTACGATTTTTTCCGTGAAAACTCAAGGAATTCAAAGGAATTCTAAAACTTCAATAAACAAGTAAAACATTCAACTTATCTTTTAATAATTTTAGCTTTTATAAGAATTGAATGTAACTATGTGAATTTGAGCGTTAAAGTTCTATCGTCGACGGTTTTTCTTGCAAACTGAGTTCGTGAAATATTTATAGTAAATTACACGAAAAGAAAAATGAAAATGTGTAACTCCAACTTACAAGAAAGAGAATGGCACTATCGTTATTTTTAATCAAATAATTAAAGTAACTTACTGCTGCTGAGAATTACTGCGTCAAAAATCATGAATTTACGTAAAAAATGTAATAGGACTCTGGTGAGGCGTGTAAATAGCCTGCACCTTTGTGAAGGTTTTATGAAAATTTAAAATAAGAACCTATGTTTTATGTGTAATGGCGGACCTCAAAATAATTCAATTTCCCTATTGATGAATCCTCGACATACCAATACCAGAGAATTATTAGCAGCAAAACATGCCCACGTACCTTGGCAATCCAGAGATCCCACTCAGACCCAGGGAGATGGGGAGATACCTCGTTCATGCGCGCGTGATCACTTGCAGGTATGGGCTGCCGGCCGGCGAGCCAAATCTTCGTAAATCCACCGGTGGGATGGTTGAAACTCCAAAAATCGACACTGCACTATAAGTTCCCAATGAAGCACAGATGCAGGTCCATTTATTTTACGAGTATCGTCAAGATTTCACCAAAAAAGGAATTTTAAAAGCGGAGCGCTGAGGCGCACACACCGACTGTTTCGAACGGTCACAGGAAGCTGACCGCACTCACTAACGCCATCTATTGGCCCTTGCGAGAAAACTCCAGAAAGTTTAGAAACATGGGCGCTGCGTCAATAAAGATAGTGCGAGGATTCATCAATTGAGAAGTTTAACTATTTAATTTGAAATGCTAACATATTCTATTATAAATGGAGAAATCCTAAAGTATTGTTATTTTATTTTTTATATTGAAAAAAGGCATTGACGCTTCACCATGCTCGGGGGCTTTGGAAGGACGCAAGTGCTTTCAGAAAGAAAGTGAAAAAATTATAAATCTTTACTGACTTTGAATTTAAGCTTTACGACTGAATGCGAGAAACAAATGATATAAGTTATTTAATATATTTCCTAAACCTTAAGACTATGAGTAACGTATAAGAGTTAAAAGTTTATTGCGTTGGAATAGGATATAATTTAGCGACGGCACGTTTAAAGTTACCAAACTTTGTCTTTACCATTGCAACACGAACGACATTATCCGTGCCTTTATAAACCTCAGTTATAACTCCTAGTGGCCAACTTAGAGGAGCTGAATTATCCTGTCCCACGAGTACGACAGTTCCCACTTCTACGGGTTTGTCCGGAGTTGCCCATTTTTGCCTGACTTGCAACGTATGCAGATACTCTAGGTGCCATTTCTTCCAGAAGGATTGGACCATACTATCTAACAACTGTTTGCGCTGTGATAAATTAATGCGCTGACCAGACAAATCGGCTGCCGGCAAGTACTGCAGTGGAGTCGACATCAAAAAGTGAGCGGGAGTAATAACTTCGGGATGGGGATCGGAAGACAAAACGCTCAGAGGACGCGAGTTCATAATGCACTCTATTTGAATGAGTACAGTTTGTAACTCCTCATAAGTGAGAAGCTGACTACCGATCACGCGATAAAGATGCGTTTTTAATGTTTTAACATTCGCTTCCCACATGGCGCCAAAATGTGGGGAGCGAGGTGGAATCATTTTCCACATTATGCGGCGGGTTGATAACTCATGTAAAAGAGACGAATTGAAACTCGAATTTAATAAGAATCTATAAAGCTCATCTAGTTGAGCCTTAGCACCAACGAAGTTGGTAGCGTTGTCCGAGTAAAGATAAGATACTGGCCCTCGACGCGAGATAAAGCGTTTAAACGCGGCTAAAAAGGCATCAGAGGTTAAATCAGAGACTAACTCTACATGGACGGCCTTGGTTACCAAGCACACGAATAAACAGATGTACGCCTTTTGGGCGTGTTGGCCTCTGCGACGAGTGAGGGTTATGCGTATGGGACCAGCATAATCCACTCCAGTGTGGACAAACGCCTTTGCTTCCGATACTCGGTATTCAGGCAGGTCTGCCATCACTGGAATGGGATGCGTCGGATTTACCCGAAAACATGTGTTGCATTGTCGCAACTTGGACCTAATGACAGTCCTGGCATCCAGTATCCAAAATCGCTGTCTTAGAATAGACATAAGTAGTCCCGGTCCAGTGTGACAATTCATCACATGGTAATGACGGATTATTAGATCCACAATATGGTCATGTTTGGGAAGTAAAAAGGGATGCTTAGCATCAAATGGAAGGTGCGACTTCGAAAGCCTTCCGCCAATGCGTAATATTCCCTCTTTATCAAAAAAGACAGCTAAACTTTGGAGTCTCTTTGACAGCAATTTCCCAGATTTGATGAGCTTAATGTCATTTGCAAAATGCACAGATTGCACAGCACAGACTATCGCTCGTTCCGCAGTCGACAAGCTCTGAATAGAACGAGGTTCACTATGAACCTTTGGTCTAGCGAATTTCAATATATAGGAAACAATGCGCAACAATTTATCCCATGATGAGGTACGTTGAGCAAGTTGATATAGAAGGGGTTGTTCTACTTGCGTGGTCACTGTTCAGACATTTGCCTTATGCTCGGGAAGTTCCCCACAATTAATAGGAGGGAACGGTTTGACGGGCCAATCCTCAGGGGCACAACGAAGCCAAGAGGGGCCGTCCCACCAGAGTTCATGTGACATTAATTGGGAAGGAAGTATGCCACGAGATAGACAGTCGCTTGGATTCTCAACACCTGCCACATGGTAAAAATGTTGAGAACCCAAGTTCCCCTGACATTGAGCGACTCTATTGCTGACAAAGACTGACCAGCGG
The DNA here is from genome assembly GCA_905147715.2 of Xestia xanthographa. Taxonomy (NCBI): domain Eukaryota; kingdom Metazoa; phylum Arthropoda; class Insecta; order Lepidoptera; family Noctuidae; genus Xestia; species Xestia xanthographa. The sequence goes on along the minus strand of LR990660.1, from coordinate 2,964,137 downwards.
TGCGGAGAAGAGTGTATCCAAGATAAGGCTATTGTGGAATCCGAAAAGGCGTAAATTCCTGCAATAGGAATACGTAAAGCGTAAGTATCGCGAACAGTTTTTACCAATTTTGACATGAGCACGGCGGCACATAGCTCCAAACGTGCAAGAGTTGTGACTTTGGTGGGTGAAACCTTTGATTTCGCACAAAGTAAGCGGACTATGACACCAGATGGACCAGTAGAGTGTATATAAATCACACGCCCATACCCACCCATACTAGCATCAGCAAACGCGACTATACGAACGGAACAATCATCGGTAACACCCACATGGCGTGGTATGCGTAATGTATCTAGCAATGGAAACTCTTGCATGAGAATGGAGAAACGTTTAAAAATGTCGCCAGGAGCGGGATCATCCCAACCAATATTGCTCAGCCATAACTCTTTGATGAGTAACTTGGCATAAAAGATCACGGGGCGACCAAACCGAGAACATCAAATAAGCGTGCGACTATCGAGAGTATATTTCTCTTAGTACATTTCTCAGAAACTTGAGCGGAAGTGAAGAAGAAATTATCCTGAGAAGGTTCCCACGAAAGGCCTAGAACCTTAGACACATCACTCCCCGCGTGAAAATCGAGGGACTTACGATGCGAGTCAGGAAGACTGTTTAAAAGAACGGGTGAATTGCTACACCATTTAATAAGGTCAAAATCGCCCGATTTAAACATCTTTATAAGATCATGCGAAAGCTGCATGGCGGTATCTTCATTATTCACAGAATACACCAGATCGTCCATATAGAGACTGGTCTCTGCTACTTTAGCAGCTTCGGGATAATGCGGACTGTCAGAGGCCAGCTGTCGCACAGTGCGCATAGCTATATATGGACTTGACTTAAGTCCGAAAGGTAAGCGATTAAAAGCGAAGGTTAGCACAGGTTCGTGCTCATCGAATCGAAACAAAATGCGTAGGTATTTACGCTGGTCAACGGGTACACCAACACGTAAATACATTTGTTTAATATCCGCATTTATAGCGATGGGAAATAATGTAAAATTTATTAAAAGAATAAATAAATCTGTTTGTAAATTTGGACCAATATGGAGTACATCATTTAAAGATAATCCTGTATGAGTCCTAGCGCTAGCATCCAGTACAATGCGCGGCATCGGTTTGTCTGGCCGAACGACAGCGTGATGAGGGATATAGTACCCGTCATCAGAAATGGCAGATTCGTCGACTTGACTTAAGTAACCACTGTCAATGTACTCTTTGAGCACTGCATTATAATTTTTCCGCAACAAAGGCGATTGGCGGAGTTTCCTTTCAAGCGCAACAAGTCGACGGTACGCGGCGGTGCGGGAGTTACCCAACTCGGCGGGATCTTTACTAAAAGGTAACGCGACGGTATAACGTCCCACATCGTCCCGTGACACGGTCGAGGAAAAAATATTCTCACATTCGGTTTCCTCAGGAGATAAAAATCGTTTATTCTCAACTTCTTCCAATTCCCAAAACTTTTGTAATAAATCATTGAGAGCCAATGCCGTGAAAGGAGAGGAGTTAAGTAAATTTAAATTATCACTATTATGCGGAAAATCACCCATAAAGACATACCCGAATGTGGTCAATAATGCAGGTGGGGCGCGTGAACCAAAATCGACCCTATTCCCCAAATAAATGTACGGAAACAGTTGAGCGCCCAACACTATGTCAATATCCCCTGGAATATTCCAGCTTAAATCAGCGAGCGGAAGCGCGTGGAAGTCTACATGGCTATCCCAATTAACATGGTGCGATGGTAGCTGGTCCGTAATGCACTCAACTACTAACGCGTGAATAGTATATTTTTGATCCGGATATACACGAGACTCGATATCTAAATGTACGTATCCTATTATCGGTCGCGATACAGAACCAACTCCTTTGACAAAAGAATTACTCAAAGGAATTATCAGTAAGTTAAGTTTTCTACAACAGGCTGTAGTTATTAAATTATTTTGCGAGCCATTATCAATTAAGCACCTCACTATTGTTTTGTGACCCGCACTGTCACTCTTAGCTCGCGCATAAACCTGAGCTGTCGATAACAGCACTATCGCCTTAGCCCTCGCTGCATCAGCTGCGAATAACACGGCCGAGTTGTGAGCCGAAGACGCTGGCGTCACATCACACGAATCAGACGCAATCACCCGTGCGGAAATATCGACCTTATTACTATGAACATAAGAGCGCGGCACCGCGACGGAAACCGGGGCAGACAAAAACGTACCGGGGGTAGAGAGGGGCGAGGGAGGCGACGCGACGACTACATTGCAATTCATCGCTTTAACATCAGCTGTTTGCGGTTTATTTTCTTTATCAAAATGTAATAATGTATGATGGCGTTTTTTACATAAGTCACAAACTGATGTTGACTTGCAGTTACTCAATCCGTGCAATGTGCTCAGACAATTCGCACACCCACGTTTGGATTTAATAAACTCGAACCTTGTTCTAGGAGTCAACGCGGATTTATACTTAGCGCAGTTGTACAAATGAACGTGAGCGTTATCATTGCAGTACGCGCAGCACGGAACCGCAATCGCGGGTGAACAAGCGGATGAGTCAGCTGACTCGCTCACAACAAACGCTTTTGTCTGTGTGCGTGACTCGCGAGGCGCGGAAGCGGGGATTCTACTATAATTTCTCGCGTTCGATTGAGACTCATTCGAGCGTGCCAATATCTTTGCCTGATCTTGAACGAAGCTTATCAATAATTTCGTTGTGGGAATTTCAATATCTCGAATGGAAAGTTCAAACGATTGAATAGTCTGTGAATTGATTTTTCTCATTGCACAGTGCAAAAGAATAAAATCAGCAAGATCCGTAATCCCAAGTTGTTTCAAGGCAGAAATAGATGCACTAAATGTTTCTATGAAAGAATCGAGACTGTTAGCGTTAAATGAACAACTTTTTAAATCCAATATATTATTTAAATAATGCGTACCTAGTGAGCGCTTCTCTTGATATTTTTTAACCAAACTGTCCCATAAGAACTTGTAAGTATCACCCGTAGGCACAATTCCAGCGGTAACCTTCAATGCGTTGTGCGTAAGTCTACCTACCAAGTACTGCACACGCTGCGAGTCAGTCAGCTGATCATTATCATGAATATTCGACTTGAACAACTCGTAGAAAACAGGCCAATTCTCAGTTTTCCCGTCGAAAGACGGCAGCGCGATAGGAGGCAACTTTATTTTAAGGGGTTCAAAAAAAGTCTTTGAGTTACTACTGGGTGTAGGTGGCGATTGATTACTGTTAATTTTATTCCTAACACGTTTAATATGAATGTACAAATCTTCAAAGGACTCTAAACAAGCATAATCGACACTTGCACCAGGTTTTATACTAATGTTTATTTGATTAATTTGATCAACAAAAGATTCAAATTTATCTCGAATGTCATCAATTGTCTCTGACTCAGTCATAAAACTTTCATTTTTTCTTGAATCGAACGACGATATATTTTTTGATAAATCATACAATCGATTGATGCGTTTAAATAACAATCCTTTCTTTTCATGAAGAATAGTTAGAAAATCTTCCGGCTTCAGTTGTTTATCCGTCATTTCGATAAATAACAAACGAAGACAATAACAGAAAAACACCTACCTGACGGTTCGCAATATTATCGCACCTACCAACTATGAGTGGGTATCTATCGAATTATTATTACGCACAAAGCCGAGATGCGTGGGTTACTACCTACTTATTTTATTAATATCAAAGCGAATTTTTAAATGCGGTTACCTACATAGAATGAACTTTACCAATAAATACGTAATGTCGTTCTATGTAAACTAACAAATAATTGAACAGATTTACCAACAACTACGTAAAATCTATTGTCAAAGCTGCGTTAAGGCAATAATTTACCAATGGTTTACGTAAACTAAATACCTATTGTGCGTTATTGAACCTATACGATTTTCACCAAACAATTACGCAAAAATCTAGGTAACGGGTATTAATCCGTCTCGAAAGGACCAAAAATTATGGTGAGGCGTGTAAATAGCCTGCTCCTTTGTGAAGGTTTTATGAAAATTTAAAATAAGAACCTATGTTTTATGTGTAATGGCGGACCTCAAAATAATTCAATTTCCCTATTGATGAATCCTCGACATACCAATACCAGAGAATTATTAGCAGCAAAACATGCCCACTTACCTTGGCAATCCAGAGATCCCACTCAGACCCAGGGAGATGGGGAGATACCTCGTTCATGCGCGCGTGATCACTTGCAGGTATGGGCTGCCGGCCGGCGAGCCAAATCTTCGTAAATCCACCGGTGGGATGGTTGAAACTCCAAAAATCGACACTGCACTATAAGTTCCCAATGAAGCACAGATGCAGGTCCATTTATTTTACGAGTATCGTCAAGATTTCACCAAAAAAGGAATTTTAAAAGCGGAGCGCTGAGGCGCACACACCGACTGTTTCGAACGGTCACAGGAAGCTGACCGCACTCACTAACGCCATCTATTGGCCCTTGCGAGAAAACTCCAGAAAGTTTAGAAACATGGGCGCTGCGTCAATAAAGATAGTGCGAGGGAGAAGTTTAACTATTTAATTTGAAATGCTAACATATTCTATTATAAATGGAGAAATCCTAAAGTATTGTTATTTTATTTTTTATATTGAAAAAAGGCATTGACGCTTCACCAGACTCATAACAGGCTAATAATATCCTCGATCTCACGTAGCTTTTTCCCATCCTTCTTCCTTGTAATATTGCGTTTTGAAGTTGTTGTTATCGCTTCAAAAAGCAGGTTTTTCGCTTCCACAATATCACTATCCGAGAAAGCACTAATACAGATCCGACTCAGGCTTTCCTCGTCCTTTAATCGGAAATCTAAGATGCGTGGGGGTTCACTAATCTTGGTTAAAATTGTATTAAATTTAAGCCTCGAAATGATATTGTCGAGCTATCGGTTGAACATAGCATCGAATTGTCTTGTGTTGAGCTAGATAGGCATGTGATAGTGTGCGTTTACAGACCCCCTAATTACCTGAACTACTCTATCTTTGAGTCAGTAATATAAGATGCTTTAGCAAAACTTGTTACTGGTAATAAACTAATAATTATCTGTGGTGACTTTAACGTTAATTTGTTAGAAAATAACGTAAACAGCAGTAGATTTTTAAGTCTCTTTAAATCATTTAATTTGTCAAATGTTTTTTCAGAACCTACCCGAATTACTACCAATACTGCTACATGCATTGATAATGTTTTTTGTTGCTGCGACTACTGAGACAAATCCATTGTAAATTACCTTCCTTCCGATCACAGCGGACAGACTGTGACTTTCGCATCCAAGATACAATTACAAAGAACTTAGATCCAAACTAGACAAATAACACCTAGCAGTTTAGAAAAATTTAATAATAATTTAAATAACAAGTTAAATATACCAGGCCATATTAGAAACAATGTAAATGAATTGTACGAAGAATTCTTTTCGGTAGTGCACGCGGAGTTCAATAATACTATAAAAAAGAAAACTAAAACTATTGGCCCAAAGTTTATTTTCAGTAACTGGGCAACACAGGGTATTAGGAAAAGTAGGGAACGATTGTTTGAGCTGTACGGCCTTAAGCCTTACATTAACACAGAAACTTTTAGCAAATATGTTGCTACTTACTCGAAAATTTTTAAAAACTCTTGCAGGTTAGCCAAATCTCTTTTTATTAGCAACAAGATTAAATCAGCTGATAACAAAATTAAGACAGTTTGGAAAATTATCAACAGTGAAACAAATAGAAATAAAAAACAAAGTAATGACATAACACTAGAGACCTCACGTGGCCTCGTGAGCTCTAATAATGAAGTTGCTCAAGAATTTGTAAATTTCTTTACCAGTATCCCACTTAAAACTACAGAAACCTTAAATTCCTCTCCCTTGCTCTCTGTTGATTTATTGAAAGCGAACGTTCCAGACTGTTCAAATGAATTTAATTTCAGCACATACACCCCATAACAATCGTAAAAGCTTTTAAACAAATCAAGATTAAATTAACCGAAGATCTATGGGGTATGTCTATCAAAGCTTGTACCTCAATTATTGAGACTGTAGCACCGCATTTAGCCTCGATATTTAATTTGTGCGTGGATCAAGGGGTCTTCCTGGATTTAATGAAATTCAGTAAGGTAATACCTCTTTTTAAATCCGGAGACAGTAAAGACACCAATAACTATAGGCCCGTATCCGTGTTGCCGGTTTTCAGCAAGGTGTTTGAAAAGATTATGCTCAATCAAATGCTTAACCACTTTAACACCAATAAAATATTACACGAGCAACAGTACGGTTTCATCAAAGGACGTTGTACGACTGACGCCGGTGTCACTTTATTAAAACACATATTTACTGCTTGGGAAGAGGCACAAGATGCCATAGGAATCTTCTGTGACCTTTCGAAGGCATTTGATTGCGTAAATAACGAAACCTTGATCTTGAAACTGGAGCATTACGGTTTAGGTAAACTTGCGCTCAGTTTAGTAAAATCGTATTTGAATGATAGACAGCAGCATGTACAAGTAAATGGTGTAAATTCAATGGGTTTAAAAGTAAAAATGGGTGTACCACAAGGTTCAATATTGGGTCCCTTCATCTTTTTAGTGTACATAAATGACCTACCCCATTTATTTAACAACCACCCGCAATTGGTGTTGTTTGCTACTACACTTCTTTAATATTTAGGATAAACAGACGTGCTACAAATCTTGACGACATAAATAACGCCTTGCTGCAGGTTCATAATTGGTTTACCGCTAATAATTTAGTACTAAATGGGAAAAAAAACAAAGTGCATAAGATTTGCTTTACCAAATGTCAAAAGTAGTGACTGTGACGTGGTATTGAATCAAGAGAAACTAGAATTTGTCGATAAAACGGTTTTCTTGGGAATGACGCTCGACTCAAGGCTACAATGGGGTCCTCATTTAACATCTCTTGCAGGACGGCTGAGATCAGCAGCATAATTATGCTGTTAGGAAAATCCGTCAATTTACAGATATTGATACGGCGAGGCTATTATATTTTAGTTATTTTCATAGTATTATGTCATACGGTATTTTACTATGGGGACGGGCTGCAGACATCGAGTCTATATTTATTCTGCAGAAAAGAGCCATCAGAGCCATATATGCATGACGTAGACGCGATTCTCTAAGAGAACTGTTTAAGGAAATAAATATCATGACAGTACCTTGTCAATACATCTATGAGAATATCATGTACGTTAGGAAAAATCTGCATTTATTCAGTAAAAGAGGTGATAGACACCACTATAATACTAGAAATAGGGACCAACTAGTTCAGCCAGGTTTCAGGCTTGCTAAGGTAGATTCATCTTTCATGGGGTACTGTTTAAAATGTTACAATAAAATACCTCCCCACATTCTACAACTAAATGAGACGAAATTTAAATCTTGTATAAAACGCACACTATGTAGTCAAGCATATTATAAGCTAGGGGATTACATTAATGATAAAAATGCTTGGCTCAATCCTGGTCCTGCTCCACAACCATAGGGGAAAACAAATTATTGTGGTAGCTGCAGAAGATTGTAAAAATATCCTTGCTTTGTATAGATTCCATCTCTTAGTATTGTATAATTGCATAGCTCATGTGTGAGTACCATGTACTGTAAAGCATTTGCATTTAGTTATCTTTCATTGACTTGAATATGCCTTGGTGACTGAGAGAATGTCATGCTCACTCAAATGTCTCGCTGATGGTGGCGGGTGTGTCGGGCCATTTAGTTCCCTTCAATCTGGTTGAGTTGAATGGCGCCGATACATGCGTCATGTTCGTGTACGGGCGCTGTCAGTTGGGACTGGTCATCTCTTGGCTGCCATGGTTCATTTTAATTACCTACTTTATTTATACATTTTTGATTTAATATTTTGCTCTGGACGCTCTTAATGTGCACGTCTTTCTACATCGTTCTCACATATATGTATAATCTCAACATGAATGATGTAACCAAGATTTTGTAACAATATTTTGATTTAAAAGAGTGTCCATGGAGTTTCTTGCCCGTTCTTCTCCATCGAGATCTACGCTAGGGAATGGGCAACTACAGTACTTTCTCAAGTTATTATGTCTTGTGACTGGAACTGTAGCTTTGTTTTTTTTTTGTATTTTTGACATTCAAAAGTGTCGTAATGGTCTAATTGAAATAAATGCTTTGAGTTTGAGTTCTTTTCCTCTGCTTGAATCGATGATTCATATTTTGTCCGACCAGTACATGCAACCTGGATAACTCTGTAGTTCGCCTTATCCTAGTCCTGTAGGATATCTGCTGAGACTTGCTCACATTACCCTCCCCATCCATCCATCAGAAGTAAGGTAGAAGTATACATTAGTGAAGCCTGAGCGGGTCACTAGTTATAATCTTAAAATCACATATTCCTGTTTCGTAATTCTGTAATAAACTACCAAGCAGCTTTACAACGCCACTGCTGACCAGTGACAAAACTGAAACCATGGTTACCTCTAGAGAAATTGGTTCAGGAAAAATCTTGATGTTAAAAATAATATTCTTTATCATTTTATTTTTGTTGCACATACAGTGACAGTAATTTGTAATAATTGAGATTGGAACCAATCTAAATTAAAAAAATACGTTTAAAAAGCGGCAATAAATTGCAATTTTAAATCGTTGATCATCTACTAAAACCAGACTGACTAAACGGTCATTTGTGAATGCAGAACTGTGCAAGCACCTAACTAATCATGAATTTCATAATTATTTTCTTTGGTTTGCTTTATTATTTACATTACCAAATTAATCAATGTTATTCTAAGACTGTAAGTATATATTTCTAATAAAACGTTTGTATGTTTTACATAAGTAAGTGACACAAACAACCGATGTTAGTGGCTTTGCGAATAAATCATCACATAAAATAATACTCCACTTAAAAAAAAATCTTTGAAGAGTGCAAGATAGCTTTAATTTCAGAAGTCAGTGTCTATGGTCCAGCTACGTTTTTTGTCACCGACTTTCGAAATTAAAGATATTTAAAAGTAAGCTTCGAATCGGTATTCAGTTTGAGTACGAGATACGCGACGAGGTGAAGGTTATGTTGACTAGTCGAGTGATCGGAGCGCGTAGAATGTCTCACTGAAGTAAAATGCAACACACAACTTTAAAAAATAAATCACATTTATTTATATTCGTTATGGTCAAGAAGTATTGTTGAAGAACAGCACCCCTAGCCAAGTTGACAATCTACAATCGTTAACGCTAGTAGAAAACTATTCAAATGAATGGGAATGACATCATCTCAACGTAAATCACGTGATCGACACAAACGAATAGAAAATTCGTAGACAAGTTAACATCGTTCAAAATGATAGAATAGAATGTTTTCGTTTCTACAATGTTGATCGCTTAACTGTAGTTTTTTTCTACAGACATTAGAGAACGAGCGATCGACTCAGTCGTGTCAACTTGGCTACCAATTTAGCGCTTTCTACAGTCGCTTATGAGGCGTTTACGATTGTAGAAAGAGAATCGCTACGAAACGTTTGTAACTTGGCTAGGGGTTCAGTTCTGATATTCCTATAGACATTATTAGTCAATCTTTTATGTAAGCTGATCTAAATGTAGAAGTGTAATTTACTGCTAGCTTTAAGGTGGGACTTGCGAAGAACCAATCTAAATCTCAGCTAATGATCAATAGCTATATGCTTATGGTCGAGGTAAATGGGCAAGAAATACATAACATTATTTTGATGAGTAAATCTACCTTTAATTTCTGTCGTAGATGACCTTCTTGGATATTGAACGTCCAGTTTTAGGCTGGTTTGACAAGAGATACTGCAAAAACTTTACTATGATAAGTAAGCGTTATAGCAGACAGGATCCTAGGCACTATTTAGATATGCACGTACATTCACTTACCATTGTAAACAATAGCATACTGGTGAGTATAAGTTGAAAACTAATTATTATTAAATACCCCTACAACTCTTGCACCTATTTTGCGTGCGATACATTGCGTTCACTCGGTCTTCTCTTACGTTTACGTTTTACCAATCAGCCTGTATAATAATATGCTAATAAAGTTAAAGAATTTGTTAGTCTGAACGCGCTTATCTCTGGGACTGCCAGTCGAATTTGAAAAAATATTTTTGCATTTCCACATCTACTTTTGAGGAACGTATAGGCTATTAAACATCAAGCTATAACCACAAGACACCGAGAAAGAAAAAAGAGAAACGGCAAGTGAGACCATGGAGCACACACTAGTGTTGAAATGATCTGACAGATTATTGACAAATCCCTCTAGGTGGACCGGGTGATGACCTGGTGAAGGTTGCGGGGATCCGCTGGGGATACACTATGGGACTGCTGAACATAGGCCATATTCAGCAGTGGAACTCTTCCCGCTGAAATGATGATGATGATGAATGACAAATATCACTGGATAATGATAAAGTAATTTATGTTACAGGTGGATCTCTACTTCTACCAGTTTCTATCAAACAGATATCAGCCCAGTTTCATTCAGATACATTTTAAATTTTGCGACATGATGGAGCATGACAATTTTATGGGTGTCATGGTGCAAAAAGCATTAGGAGGTGTCTGCCCTTATCCTCCGGTGAGTCTATTAGTTGAGCCTTTCTACAAGTCCCAGTAGCATTTATTAGCTGTAGAACGATAGTATTATATCAGTGGTTGTAGCCGCTGACATAATGCTATACAATATGTTAAAAAACCCTGTCCGATCGGAAAGGGTCATACTCAGTATATTATTCTGTCACGGTTCATCGGTTATTAAAAATAATCTCCTGTTTCCTGAATAAGTGCAATACCTACACGTTCAAAATGTATGAAACACACAGTTTTTTTTTTTTAACCCATGAAAAATTTTTCATCGGTTCGAAATGATGTACTGAGTATGCTTTTTTCGGATCGGACTGGGTTTTTTTTAACAATATTGTATATTTTTATGTATACCTAACTCTGTTTCTGAGGTCGATCCTTATAACGAATTCTAAAGATCATTGGGCATATCTGACCCGCTCAGCGAAGAGTGGTGGACATTGACCAAAATGGTTTTAAATCAAAAAGAAATGAAATTTATTTATTTGCCAGTTTATAGATGCTTACATAATAACATGGTAAAAAATATGTAGTCCCACAATATTCAACTTAACAGTCGTGCAAATATTTCTAATACATGCATAATAATATCATGAAATTACATCAATGTCATTAGTCGTATACAATCACACATCATATTCATAATAGAATTTAACAGTCTTGCATAGTTAGTATTAATTTGCAACAGTACATTATAAAATACATTAAATTAGTTTACGAAATTATATAACACAGTCAAGACAGTTCATCTATTTCTTAATTCGATTTATAAATAAATAATGTCAATAATTATAATTTAAAAGACTCTTCGTTAATATAAATAGGATGACTTGTTATTAATCGTGATTGTATTCATGATAACACACAACTTTCCCAAAGAAACATTTTATTTTATAGATACTGGTTCACTTTTATCGCAATAACAGCCGTATGAAATTCGCGCACGCGCACTCTTGTGACCTATCAGCTATTAGCCACGTGACGCCGCAATGTTCTGTCTCATTACTATCGTAACGCGCAACTGAGGGTAGGCAGAGCACTTGCGCAGCTTTCAAGCCTGCTCCGAAAGCTGCAATGTGCGAATGCGATTAATTTCCTTAATGGGATGCCCAATGACCTTTAATGACAACAACCAAACCCTCCATTATGTAGGGCTTATGTATATGAGACTAGTATGGATGATAACTAATAATTTGTTAATATTTCAGGCTGAATATCATTTATATAATATGTCGGTCCCATTTGTGCCGAAAGGATTTCCGTTCACTAAAGGCCGTATCTACTGCAATGTGTAATGTAAATGGTGTGACTGAAGTCATAGGGGGCGGCCACATTGATATGGAGGTGAAATCGGTTCAAATAAGGAATAACTGAAAGAACGAGGATCCACAGTCTTCGTCAAAACTTATATAGTTACTGTGACCATGTCTTTTTATGCTCATCTTTAGCCGTAACATACTTACAATGGCCTTCATTAGTTAGTTGAAAATTCATCTCAGCTGTGTCGACGTATTATCATCTTACATTATAGTTTTATTTGTTTGAACTGTACTCTATGGCTTTATTATTATATAATTCAACTATCTATAATAAGGAACTTTCTGTTTTTTTTTTGTTTTATTTGATTACCTATTTTAGCAGCCATAGACTTAAAACACCGCCCAAAAAAAAAAAAAAAATTGATTCTCTGTTATTTTTTAGAAATTCTATCTGCATATATATATAAATCTGTGAGATTTAAGAAAAGGAGCTCGTGTTTAAATAATAACAGCCGCTTGGATCAATCTTCAGGTTAAGCCGCGCTTGCCTAGTTTGAGCTGTGGATGGGTGATAACCCATTACATAGCGAGTATCCTCCGTGCCTCGGAAAGCACGTTAAGCCTTTGGTCCCGGCTGTCATTTGTAGATCTTTGACAGCCGTTATAGGTTTTTAGGAGCAGTAGCCAAATAGGAACGGCCTCTAGGGAATATGCATAAATTTTCTTTTTTTTATTTCCATACGGAATGTTAAAGTACTATAAAAATAATGTCAAAAAGCGAAAACAAAACATTAATCGGCCAAAGAACACAGAAGTTATAACCATTTAAACTTTTATTTCTGTCTCTTTCTAGATAAACGGAATTTAGTATGGATTTTGTACGTCGACTGTAACTTTTTTATAAAACAAAAAAAAGTAAAGTAATCCCTAACCTGTTGTGACCTAGACAGTGCGAGTCATATGGTCTTATCTTGGCAACATTTTACATGAAAATGTTTTTGGTGGGATTTCATTTCTTTTTTAAGTTCCTTGTGACAATTTTTTATTTTTTTTGGGGTGTATTTCTTGCACATCAGAGGCGCCTTTCTGACCATTACCCCTTGGCCACGAGCTCCACGCTCAAGGTGACGCCGAATGTCAAACAAAAGAAAGAAATGGCTAACACCATGCCACGTGTCTCCGCAACGCGACTCACGCCAAGGATTTAACTGACAGGCGTGGTTCTGGACGCAAGTTGTGTTGCCGAATCGCATCACCTGAAGTCGTACAAGAGACGCTAAATCGTTTCATTACTTCCGGAAATTACCCCCTACATACAAACTTACAAACTAATGTTACCTCTTTATTATTAGTATAGAAGATTGCAATTCTCAAATTTGTATCAAAGGGTTTGGGTTAATTAGGTCCTAAATGGCCCACACAACCCATTCAATATTTGAATAAAATGCTATCACTCTAACAATAGTACCCAGTTATATTAGGATAAGCTCTTATGGTGTAATTGCGTTACACGTACCATGACAATGCCATTAATTTTGATAATTTCAATTTCAACATCATTCATTGCTTCATTAACGTTGTTGATGGGTAGACTATATTTTCAGGATAATCATGTTATCATTATATTTATTTTTCTAAATTGGTTGTAAAAGCACCTATGCATGTCATAATAAATTATGTTTAAAACTAGATTAGGTTGGCGTTTTTTTTCCCCACTACTTCCAAAAGAAACTACACCTCCAGTCATAATCTTGGCCAGATCATATCATCATCTGCCTTTTCCCAACTTTGTTGGGGTCAACTTCCTAACCAGATGCAGCTGAATACCAGTATTTTATATGGAGCAACTGCCTATGTGACCTCCACAACTCAGTTAGTACGTTACGATACCCCTTGGTAAGACTGGTTGTCTGACTTTTCGGGCCACTGACTACCTGTAACAACTGTCAAAGATCTACAAATGGCAGCCGGGATCAACTGCTTAACGTGCTTTCCGAGGCACGGAGGAAACTCGGTATGTAATGGGAGGTCATATTCACAGACCAACCTAGGCAAGGAAGGCTTAACCTAAAGATCGACCCAAGCTTCTGTTATTTTTAAGTCACTAGCTCCTCTCTGTTTCCTGTCCCACTACTTTCAAAAGAAAGTGCACCTCCAGACATCGTCATCATCATCACTTCAACTGAAAGACCAAGTGTCGCCACATGACCGGTCCCATGCGACCTCCAGACATAATCTTGGCCAGATCACATGCGGACCATTAAAATTTGTGTCTGAGATGGTCTTTTGAGGAAAAATCCACACAGATTTGAGTGGACCTGCCCAGTCAGTTTACATACAGGGTGTAAAAGACCTCATCGCGAAGCCGTCAACCAAGCATTCTGTACATCAAACTAAGTAAGTTTACGCAAAAACTATTGCTGGGAAACGACTTTTTTTTGGGGTGAAAAATATGTTTTGTGGTAGAATTCAATGTAACGCACTCAACACATTGTACTGTTGGATGAATTGCATAGTACGGGGGTCATGGAGGTGTTTAAAGTAAAAATCTTTTACATTAAAAACTTTTATTTAAAAAAATTGTCAAAAAGTTGGAACTTTGACCCCCTAGTATCTCCGTAACTAGAAGGTTCTCAGGTATGGTGTCACATCTCACATCATCAGCCTATTAATGTTCCCACTGGTGGGACACAGGCCTCTCATGAGAGGGGGTTTTGGTATGGTGTAGAACAAAATAATGATCGCAATGACAGGGAGGACAAGTGCCTTTTGGTTTCGTTAAATGGTGTTTTACACCCTTTATTTGTCAGTAAGGATAGACAAACATCTGAGGGAAGATGCGCTGTGAGTCGGTCGCGTAACGCCATATAGTGAAATAGGTAGTAAAAAACCGGCCAAGTGCGAGTCGGACTCGCGCACGAAGGGTTCCGTACCAATTATTATAAAAAATCACGTTTGTTGTATGGGAGCCCCCCTTAAATATTAATTTTATTCGGTTTTTAGTATTTGTTGTTATAGCGGCAACAGAAATACATCATCTGTGAAAATTTCAACTGTCTAGCTGTCACGGTTCATGAGATACAGCCTGGTGACAGACAGACGGACAGACGGACAGACGGACAGACAGCGAAGTCTTAGTAATAGGGTTCCGTTTTTACCCTTTGGGTACGGAACCCTAAAAACCAACCTTCCTTACACATAACTATTCCGCCAGCCTGTGTAATTCTATCTATTCTGATCAAGTGAATCGGTTTCTTCTAGGCAAGCGGGCTCCACCCACATCATCGCTTCATGTCAGGCGTGTTGCGGCCAAACGCAACCCTATTTAGTATTAAAAAAATATAACTAACGCTGCGTTAGTACGTCGATCGCGCTAATGACGATACACCCGACATATCTTTCATTAGATGGGCGTCCACCCTATTGTGTAGCTGGCAAGGTTCAAAATCGCTTGGATTGTGATTAATAGTGTGTTTCATACTAGAGGTGATGGGCACACGCACAACCTGTGTGATCTATTTAAAACTAAACCATTTTATAATTATGATAACAAATAAATTACATTTTGTTATTGAATCTGAAGTACTTATTTCCTCCAAATTTTAACGCCTGTAAATGAGCGTGACAAAATACTGATGGATGTAATAAGGTCAGGCTTTGTTAGTATCCATAACGTGTTTGGATCGGCGAAATTCTCAGGCGGGCAGTAAAATGTAGGTATTATACTTCCGCTTAGCAAAACTCGAACTGTGATGAACTGACAACGATTGTAAATGCAAAACGATGCAACGATGCGACGATGGTAAATGCAAAACTCAGTTGGTCGAGCAAGACCCGAAAGAAATTGTATGTGTAGTAATTGCGTAAGTATGATCTGAACTTGATGATCTGATTGAATGATTTGAACTTTGATAATCAATCGTGTTGGTACAGTGTGCTTATCAATATCATAATTACACTGGATCTGTGTTTAATACACACAGAGCTACTAATACTACTAATAGCCATACTACTTAGATTTAGTTTAAACGAGTAATTATATATGAACAATAATAGACTTAGGAATATCCAATAAAATACAATATAATGTACACACTGCAAACTAGTTCAGTTTGCAGGGCACAGTACCTAACATAGTTATTGGTGTGCGTAAAATCAACGTGGTCAGGCTTCGCCTATTTATTAGTGTTTGCGCTTCACAATAACCCGTTGTCCACCCACACACTTGCAATTTTTTGTCACTTGATGTTGCATGAATATGAAGCATAAATTTAGCCATTTTAACAATCGTCTCCGTGGCGCAATGTCGGACGTGGGTTAACGATATCTTACGCCGCCAGCGCGTAGTGGCGTTAGTTCGAATCCGACTGCCAACATTTCAATGTTTTTGTATGTTTAATAAAACATTTTACATTTGTTTGTTCAATTCATTGCTTAACTATTGGCAAGTTCCCTTTATTTTGAGTTAGAATATATTATTATAGATCTACCCTCTAAAAATGACAAATCATGTGTAAGTTAGTAGTTTTAAGTTCATCGTCATAATGCTATTGACTATCGGGCTTTCGTTACTGTTTAGACATTATATCCTGCGTGTTTTGAGCAGTGCTTTTATTTGTAACCATTATGAATCACCTAACTACACTTTTAAGAGCTGAGATTATTATTTTGCGTGAGCAAAACGTTTCAATTAGTGAAATTGCGAGGCGTTTAAAGATATCGGTAAGTAACAAAATGTTATTAATATGTTTAGAAGATTAATGTGTTTTAACCCGTATGCTCCCAGCCGTGCCTCCAGAGGCACGGTGCATTGTTATTTTAATTGTGTCTGTAATTGCGGGTATTGAAGTGTTAATATAATCCACATGTTACCTATTGATTGTTGTTATTTGTAACAATATTTTATTATTGTTCACAGAGAAGGACTGTGCAATTGTGGGTCCATCATTATGCAGATTCCGGAAGCATTGATCCTTGCCGACCGGGACCAAATGCTGGATTAGCATACACAGATGCCAATGAGCGGCACCGTTATATAGTTGTGACGCACATCGCTGAGCCCTTCCTCACTACTCATTCAACGGCGACTAAACATGACGTGACATTACAAACTGTACGTAACCAGTTGCGTGCAGCTGGTGTGAAATGTCGTAGGCCAGCCAAGAAAATATTACTGTCAGATATTCACAGACAAAACCGGGTACGCTTCGCAAGAGAATATTTGGATTTCGATTGGTGGAATAATGTTGTTATATTTAGCGATGAAAAATGTTTTAAGTCAGACAGAGACGGTCGCAAAATATTGTGGCGAAAAAATGGTGAACACTATAATAAAAAAAATATTCTTCCATGCAGGTCTAGTGGCCAAATTACTTTGGGATATTGGGGATGGATGTCATCAATGGGTCCTGGTGAATTAGTGCAGGTAGGGGGTCGCAATACCAGTGAAGGTTACTTGGACGTTTTACATAACTTGATGCTACCAAGTGTCCGCGTTGCATACCCGCAAGAACACATTTACTTCGTGCATGATAACTGCGCAGTGCATCGCGCGCAACTTGTGCAAAGTTGGTTAAACGTTCAAGAAAATTTGACTGTCATTGAATGGCCATCAAAAAGTCCTGGCCTGAACCCCATTGAAAACCTACGGGGTCATATGGTGCTAAATTGGGACTCGTCTGAAGTCAGGTCCAAATCCAATTTAGATGATGTCGTTATGTCGTCATGGGAATCGTTTCGTGGATCTGACTTATGCAAAAATATGGTTGCTAGCATGAGGACACGATTGCAACAAGTAATAGATAGTGAAGGCGCACCAATCGGCTATTAATAAAAATATCAGGGGGTAATTTGTTTTAAGTGAATGATGTTATTGTTGATGAGATAACAATTTAGGATACCTGTATATTAATATCTGTCTTACTAACATGTTTATTCATGTCACTAATAAATAAATTACCCACTTGAATATGAAAAATAACGTTATTTCCTGTGTTACATTTGAGATTTTGTCCCTCTAGTGGTAATGGAACAAAAGCCCAGATGCTAGGTGGGTTGGTATTAAAATGCAAAGAAACAACAAATTATCTCAAACAATATAAGTTTATTGTTTTAAACTATATAAACTTAACTATTAAAAAAAGGTAATGCCAGCCAGCCTTAAATTCGGTCGGTTTCGAACTATGGTCATGGGGGGTTGGAGATAAACCCAGTACTGTTCCTTCTTCAAAAGTTTAAATCAAATTAAAGTAAATAAAGTATAATTAAATTAAATTAGTTCTTGCTAAAATATCAAGATACAACCTTCCAGTTTAGTGAATACTAATAAATATTATATGGGCGCCAGGGACTTGAACCGTCCCGGACCACGGAGCCGACGAAGATGTCCAATATAATTCCAGTTAAGCGTAGGTGTCGAACCCGGGGTCCTTTAATTTAATTAAGTTGAAGACCGGCTTCTAATTTGGAAAACCGGGCAGGTGATACACGGGTTCTTATATGAACCAGTGGAAAATAAATTCAAAAGGTGTCAATTTAGATTTAAAAAAAAAAACCGTCCCGCCTGCAATAAATCGCTAGGCGGACTCTGCTACTGCACGACCGTCTCCACTGGAGGCCTTGAGTGGACTCGAGGAACGGGTCTCGCGTCCAGGTCCCAGAGGCTCGTCTAGATCCTGGCGGCGAGACGAATCGCTCGAGTTGCCTCACCTGGAATTGACAATATGGGGACCCTATTATATAAGGGAAAACCATGGTACTTTCCTTGAGAATGAATAGAGGGGAGGAGCTAGGAGATCTAAAGACTAAACCATTAGCCAGTCCACGTGGCCTACGAGGCCCTTAGAAAACACAATTGAATGAGCTACGACTTCTGTTTGCCTAACCCTGCGTGGTGGGACAGCAATGGTAATACTCACAGTTGGGTAATGATGAAAACAATTGACTGCTTGATGCGACCGGCTGTAGAACAGGTCCGCCTATTTCATCTGCGAATCCTCAACGCATGGAATCCTGTAATAAATATCCAGGGATCACGTCAATATCCTTTTAACGACCTGGGAAGGACTCAGAGATCACTTCCAAACACTAATTCACCAAAATCCTTACCTTATAGAACACGAGATAAAGTTTGTAACTTGACTCTGGCTTGATCAATAGCAAATTGACGCCTGTGACCTTCCATTGTCCTGTTATGCCTCCCAACCGGAAACAGGCGGAGCACCTAGAAAATCTCCCCTGTTTCAGGTAAAACCTACAAGAGCACTGATGACCGAATCACTACCTCAAGATATTTAATTCTTGAAAATCCCTAACAACTGTCCAACATGACGTTTATACTCTGAAACAATAACAATTTTCAGGATCCAAGCTGACAAACTAATTATTTCTTAGTTCTAACACTAAAGTTTGTCCTAAGTGGAGCAACCTTTTTCCTCACTCATTCGGCGAATTGAGAATGAATCACCTGGCAACACTAAGCCATAGACATGCCACAGATTAAATATGGATTGTGAGGTCCGCGATGCTTCTAGAAAAAACTCCTTAATAAAAAAATAATTTCACTTCCGTTTACGGTTAAAAAAAACAATTAAGTATTTCAACCAAAAGCTGGAAATTATTAAGGATTTGTCTTTATGATATTAGTTCGATGATTTCCAATGAAAATGTTAAAATGTATCGATTAGAATGAAGCGTGGGAATATGGAACCCTAATAGGTTTGAACAAAATTCACCAACACTTTCATAAAAATAATTTATTAAAAATAGGTCGCGGATTTCTAAGGCCCGTCATAGGTTTTTCCTTCCGACATATGGAGGTAGGCGCGTCAAGTACTGCCCTGGCTTGCGCGTAGCTGTATGGACGCTGGAGCCGAGGAGCAGGATGCAGGACCCGCAGGGTAGGTGGTAGCGGTGCCGGATGCCCGTAGAGGCGTCGCCGTCGTTGGATGCCGGATGCCGGTGGAACCGACTCGTCAGTTGCGAGTGTCGGCACCAGGAGACGCAGCAACGGCACACACGGGTTAACCCCGGAGGAAGAAAATCCCGAACTTTGGTCCCTGGAATTTATGTCCAGTGGTAAGCGTAGGGTTCTCTGCTTATCCTTTCCTGACGGTGACCACAGCAGCGTAAGCGCAAGCGTAGGGATGGGTACTATTGCGCTTAGGGCGTATGTGTGTAGAGGTCACCTTCAGAAACGGAGTTTACAGAGAAAAAAAGAAAAGAGAAAAAAAAGGTGTGAAGCACTTTTAAATTAATATTTACACATACCTACATAAAACATTGATGTAGCAATTAAGGTTTGAGTACAATAGTTGAAATAGTAGCTAAAATGATGTCTATGAAAAAGATGATGAAATAATTTTGCACATCATTGACCTTGACATGACATTTAGAAACAAGCACTGCGTGAATTTGTCAACACTTAGCCACTTACCCGATATGGGGAATTACACACTGAAGTTATGGTTCCTTTATAGAACTTTTTAAAAAGTAAAATTATTAAAAAAAGTTTTGGAAATTCAGTAGTCCAATCAAAGTATAATTCGCGAGGCTGCGCATATGTCGTCTAATATGTGTGTAGACTGACCGCGCGTAAATGACGACTGGCCTCTGCAGGCATGCGAGCGTGGTCGACGCTCGCGGCGCGCGGAGAATGATGGAGTGGGAAAAAAACTGGTTTTAGGAACGCGAGCGAGTGAGACAAAAGTACAGGCGCGATCAGGTGATTTGGTCGGCTGGTAAACGATATTAAAATGACTTCTGTTTTATTTGTTTACGTTTTATCAATTATGAACTAACAACGTTACAATACCCCCGCGCGCAATCAAGGATTTTTGTCATCTCTTAAAATGAATAAAAATCCGCATCAAGAACTTGAGTTACTATAGGTTTACCTTTTATAAGTCATCTTTCATACTTCTCGCTAACATAAACTAGCAGCAGTTATTGTATTCTAACGATACCAACATAACTGACGCACTATAACATAAAAATATAGGTATCTTGTTTTTCTCTAACTAGATACCTTACCAATAAGTGTTCCAATAGAAGGTGGAATATATGCGAGAGGGAATGCAAATCTTGATTCGTAAAATCAAAACTAAATGTGAAAAATTCAAAATAATGTTATATCAAAATATAGAGGAGAGAAGAAAAAGAAAAATATATATAACGCTATTTATTTTTACCGACTAATTTTAAATCTTTGATGTGCCATGACCCTAAATTTTTGCCAGACATGTCTTGTAACACATACACGAGTGGTGACTTTTTCTCAATGATCTTGGCTTTGATAAATTTTGGAGCCAGCTTCTTTGAGAATCTGCTCTCTTTGTCACTAAGAAAGTAGGCGCGTTTCATGACTACGTCTCCAATATCAAATTCGGCAAACTTGCGTCTCAAATTGTAATGTGAAGTATTCTTTACATGGGCCTGCCATAACCTTGCCTGTACGTCATTTAAGATGGAAGACAAACAACCTAAGTTTTCTGCATATACGTCTCGTGGCAGGAAAAGTATTTCGTCACCGAGGTCATTATCAGTGTAATGTGACCCACATGTAACAAGCTCACGCCCGAAAACTAAAAATGAAGGTGAGAATCCTGTTGCCTCATTTACAGAGTTATTAATAGCAAACTGCACCTTAGGAATGAATGTGTCCCATGATCTATGATCGTTATCCACGTAGGTAGAAATGCAAGTGATAATGGTTCTGTTATATCGTTCTACTAAGTTTACCTGAGGGGTATACTTAGGTGTATAATGAACATTTGGAATTTTATATTTCTTAAATAATGCCTCTGTTACCTTGCCAGTAAACTGAGTACCGTTATCCATCAACACGGTTTGAGGTATGCCGTGGATTAAGAATACAGATTCTTCCAAAATCTTTGTAATTATTTCTGCTGTAGCCTTTTTGATTGGAAATATTAAACAAAATTTAGAAAAACAACAAGTAACGACTAATATATAATTATTCTGCTTTCTCGAAGTAGGAAGAGGTCCCATGAGATCAATAGAGATCATTTGGAATGGACGCGAGCAATGTTTAGGACGACCCATTTCTCCTAAAATTTGATGATTTTGGGACTTGTAAGCTAAGCATTTTTCGCAAGAACCAATAAATTTTACGACGTCTTGGTACATGCCAGGCCAGTAGTACCGCAAAGCGAGGCGTCGGTAAGTTTTGAAAATCCCCATATGTCCAGCCGTAGGCTCGGAATGATTTTCAATTATTATGGTCTCTCGGTATTCCGTAGGTACGACCTCTTTCCACGAGAATTCTGAAGTTAGTTCGTGTTTATTTTTAGATAACCTATACAACGAATCGTTTTTAATTATAAAATTTGGAAATTTGGATGGATCATTTAGACAACCGTTGTAGATATTTTTGTACCAGGAGTCTTTAGTAGCTGAATAAGAGTTTGAAATATTGGTGGCATCAACCGGAACGATTCTGGATAGCGCGTCAGGAATAACGTTATCAACGCCTCGTCGGTGTTTAATGACGAAGTTAAAGGCTGAAAGACGTACGCCCCATCGAGCTAGTCGACCAGTAGGGTTACTTAAGGACAGGAACCACTTAAGTGCGCTGTGGTCCGTGTAGACAGTAAACTGTTGACCGTTTTCTATGTAGCAACGCCAATGTTCGAGAGCGGTAATAACGGCTAAGGTTTCGCGTTCGGTTATGCTGTAATTCTTCTCAGCAGCGGTTAGTGACTTACTCATGTACGCAATTGGGTGCTCTTTGCCATCTATTGACTGAGTAAGCATTGCACCGATACCGTAACCGCTAGCATCGGTATGCACTTCGAAGGGCTGAGTATAGTCTGGGCAAGACAGAACTGGAGCAGAAATTAAGCACTCTTTTAAGTTTTGAAACGCAGCGTCAGCTTCAGGAGTCCATTTAAAAGAAGGGGTGCCTTTCCTAGATGAAGTCAACTTATTTAGGGGACCAGCAACAGTGCTAAAGTTGGGTACGAAACGCCTGTACCACGTCGCAGTTCCTAAAAAACGTTTGAGGTCCTTACGACATGTAGGTGTCGGATAATTAAGTATAGCCTCAACCTTGGCTGGATCCGTACGTAAGCCAGAGCCATCAACGACGTACCCTAAATATTTTAACTGTGAGCTAAAGAATTTAGACTTTTCAAGGTTAATTGTTAGGTTAGCTTCTTTCAACTTGTCAAGTACACGTAAAAGTAGTGTCACGTGCGAATTAAAGTCTTCAGATATGATGATGATGTCATCCAAATAAGCGAACACCTTGAGATCAAAGTTAGAAAAAAGTAAGTCAACCAATCGCTGCTGAGTAGCTGGTGCATTGGTAAGGCCAAAAGCAGTACGTTTGAAACGAAAAGTGCCTCTGCCGGGAACGTAGAACGCAGTTTTATCGCGATCCTCAGAAGCAATCGGAATCTGCCAAAATGCTTTGGACAGATCAATACTGGTTAAATAGCGAGCATCTCGTAAATTGTCCAGGATCTCGGAAATATAAGGAAGATTGTAGGCATCTCGTTTTGTGACGGAATTTAGTTTACGGCTGTCCAGGCAAAAACGGGGTTGACCGTTCTTCTTTGCCACGATCAGAACAGGAGATGACCAAGCACTCTCGCAAGGTTCGATCACGTCAAGTGAAAGCATCTCATCAACCTGTTCTGTCAAGATTCGCTGCTTCTCCGGAGACAAACGATAGTAACGCTGGCGAATTGGTTCCGAGTCACCTGTGTCTATGCGATGCGTGATAAGACCTGTTACGCCCAAGCCCTTGCTCTGATATGAAATATCCTTAAACTGCCTAATAACATTATCAGCCAGTTGTTTTTGTGACTGATCAAGGTTATCATAACCTTGTATGAAGGTTGAATGAGAAGTAACCAAAGAACAATCCTTGGACTTGGCCATGGTAATGCTGCCAATAAGATTTGGACATAGTTTAAATTTACGCCAAAAATCTATACCTAAAATGAGATTACGTTTAATTTCTGGAATAACGAAAGCTCTTAAAATATGAAATTGATTTTCAAAATGAATTGGAATATTTATGTAACCTAAACTCTTTATATTCTGACCTCCCGCAGCTGTTACTGTTATACGATCAGATTCAACAAGTGGCAAGCCATGAGCAACTAGCACTGAGTGAGCACCGTTGCCTAAAATAGTGACAGCTGAGCCAGAATCTAGGAGTCCCGAAACAGTGAGGTCGTTAATCTTAACAGATACGTAAGGTCTATCATCGAGATCGTCTTTGTCATCGAGAATTGCGTTGATGTTATACGATTTGAAAAATAGTTCAATAGTTTGCAACCAGTTTTTCCAGTCTTCACTATCAAATTTGTTATTTCCACAATTCTTCTTAGTTAGTTTTTTGGATTGGTTTGTTTGTTTTTACCACATTTTGGACAGTCTGGTATTTTAACACCTTTGTGGCCACATTTAAAACAAACCAACTCATCTTTGCTAGCAGTACACTGCCTCAGGTGATGTGTATTATTACGACAACGAGGACAGTAAGGCTGTTTTGTGTTAGACTTAGGGTTATCAACTGTATGAACCATGGTAGGTTCCGTGTTGTTATTAGAATTAGGTTTATTTTGGTAATTATTAGGTTTAGAGTAGTGTTTATTATATGAGTTATTGTTATTATTATTATATTTAGAGTAAGTTTTACTATTAGACTGTCCTGAATATGCAAATTCAGGTGCTAGGGTATTCGAACATGGTTTAGGAGGTTCTCTAAATTGAGTAAATCGTGATTGCACAGCTTCATAATTTCGGCACAAGGTTCTCAATTCATCTATGGATTTGATGTCTGATACAGAAGAGAGGGTGTTAGCGTAGATAGGACGAATGTTGTGGAGTAAGATTTCCAATTTATCTTCCTCTGATAATTTTTTCGTTAAACGTGAAAAAAGTCCAGACATAATGGAAAGGTAAATAATAATATTCTCCGTTTCTCCTTGTGTACGAGACCTAATTTCTGTAAGCAATCTGTAATCATAATCAGACTGATCGAAATCACGTCTCAAAGACACTGTAAGATCGTTCCAACCCGAAACCGTATCCCTAACACTCCTGTACCAATGTAATGCGTCACCGCTAAATATGTCAGTAGCGTATGTCAAGATTTTATCGTGTGAGATATTACTAGCGACACAAATTTCCTCACAACGTTGAATGAACGCCCGGACGCAGGACTTGCCGTCGAATTTCAATTTCGCGAGTTTGTTAATGTTACCATCACAAGTAACGGTGACATTAACCGGTGTCGAAAGAGTAGGTGAAATGCTATCAGAACTAGTAGTAGCTAAGGGATCTGAAGCTGAATCGCTAAGTGAAGTAAGCCTTATTATGGCCTTCTTGAAAAGGCCGACACATTCCTCATAGTCTGCCTTTAATTCATCGTCACATGTAATGCGGTTTAGCCGGTGATATAAATGATTAAGCAAATTTTGAGTACGCAGCAATGTGTTCTTATCCAATGACGTAGATTCTAAAGTGACGTTAACCTTTTCAAGAACGTCCAGCACACCATTTAGGTCACCCGTTGGTTCGAAAGGACTAGTGAGAATATCCTCTGAAGGAAATAAAGGTCCACACTTAGCTATTTGTTTGCGCAACTCCTGCACTGTGGCCGCTGGTGATTCACCCCTAATAGCGACTTCATACTCAAGCTCAGACTTTTGAAGCGACATGAACTTCACGGGATAAGCCATTTTAACAATAATCTAAATTAATAGCAAAGAGGAGAAAAAAAAAAAAAAAAAAAAATTTTTTTTTTAGAAGTGTGGGTAAGTGTTGAACAATTCCGTATAGTGAAATAAACAAATAAGTACTAAATACTCCGTCTGTTACAATTTTAAGTTAAATTTAAGTAACGTATTGTTGTTTTTTCCACGTATGTAAAGCTAGCAAAAAAAACTAAGAAATTTGGTAACTAAAAATAAAAAATTAAAAAAAATGCAAAATAATAAAATTTGCAACTAATGTGTACGCAGAATTAAATAAAACTAGCTAGAGTGAGAAAAAAAAACTTTGTTAAAAAGAAAACTTTTTTTCTGACCGTACCCAAGAATTAAGCAACGTCAATAAGTAACGGTTAAAAGATATCGAGTTCAAAATTTAATGTAATGTAAAAAAAAATTGCAACTTATATCGTGCGCTGACTGTACAACAAGACAGTTACAAGTTTTTGAGCATGACTGTACTTAATAAGTACTCCAAAACTTAATAAATTTCTGTAACGTACACTTTAGTTACGATGCAACAAAAAAAACAAGAAAAGCGTAAAACAAAAAAAAAAAAAATGTTTTGCAACTGGTGTGAGGGTACAAGTAAATTACAAAAAGATAAAAATAAACTAACGATCCTAATTTTGGCGTTTAACAACAAAAAATCACAATGATTAAAATAATACAAAACTAAATTTAATCACCCTGTATACAAAACCAAAAAAAAAAATGTAGACACTTTACAGTAATTTAAGTGTCGACATAAGACAAAGATGATAATGTCTACAAGTTAGCCAGTACTTACACCCGGCACTCAAACCCTTCAACCAGCACACAGCAAAAACTGCTTACCGGAAGAAAAAAAGGAATGAGGGTAGTACTTCCCCGGGGCGAGCCGTTACTATAAGCTCTACTACTACAAGAATGTTGAACATACGGTATTCATGAAAAAATAAAAAACTAAGTAAAAAATATGTTGAGCACCCGGTATATATTAAAAAAAAAAACACCCTGTATATCAGGCAAATTAAAAAAACAAAACTAAACTTAACTCTTCACACCAGTTGCTGCACACGAAATAAAAAAAAACAAAGCGTTATTACAAAAAACAACGAAACACAAAACACACAAAACACCGAAAAACACCACTACCTCCATAAAACAGAAAAAAAACGTATGACCATGAAAAAACCACGATATGGGCGCCAATGAAGCGTGGGAATATGGAACCCTAATAGGTTTGAACAAAATTCACCAACACTTTCATAAAAATAATTTATTAAAAATAGGTCGCGGATTTCTAAGGCCCGTCATAGGTTTTTCCTTCCGACATATGGAGGTAGGCGCGTCAAGTACTGCCCTGGCTTGCGCGTAGCTGTATGGACGCTGGAGCCGAGGAGCAGGATGCAGGACCCGCAGGGTAGGTGGTAGCGGTGCCGGATGCCCGTAGAGGCGTCGCCGTCGTTGGATGCCGGATGCCGGTGGAACCGACTCGTCAGTTGCGAGTGTCGGCACCAGGAGACGCAGCAACGGCACACACGGGTTAACCCCGGAGGAAGAAAATCCCGAACTTTGGTCCCTGGAATTTATGTCCAGTGGTAAGCGTAGGGTTCTCTGCTTATCCTTTCCTGACGGTGACCACAGCAGCGTAAGCGCAAGCGTAGGGATGGGTACTATTGCGCTTAGGGCGTATGTGTGTAGAGGTCACCTTCAGAAACGGAGTTTACAGAGAAAAAAAGAAAAGAGAAAAAAAAGGTGTGAAGCACTTTTAAATTAATATTTACACATACCTACATAAAACATTGATGTAGCAATTAAGGTTTGAGTACAATAGTTGAAATAGTAGCTAAAATGATGTCTATGAAAAAGATGATGAAATAATTTTGCACATCATTGACCTTGACATGACATTTAGAAACAAGCACTGCGTGAATTTGTCAACACTTAGCCACTTACCCGATATGGGGAATTACACACTGAAGTTATGGTTCCTTTATAGAACTTTTTAAAAAGTAAAATTATTAAAAAAAGTTTTGGAAATTCAGTAGTCCAATCAAAGTATAATTCGCGAGGCTGCGCATATGTCGTCTAATATGTGTGTAGACTGACCGCGCGTAAATGACGACTGGCCTCTGCAGGCATGCGAGCGTGGTCGACGCTCGCGGCGCGCGGAGAATGATGGAGTGGGAAAAAAACTGGTTTTAGGAACGCGAGCGAGTGAGACAAAAGTACAGGCGCGATCAGGTGATTTGGTCGGCTGGTAAACGATATTAAAATGACTTCTGTTTTATTTGTTTACGTTTTATCAATTATGAACTAACAACGTTACAAGAACTACAACTGCATATCGCAGCCGCTAGATGTCGCCTCCAACTGTCAGAAAGAAACTGACGTTTAACCGAATGACATCTGGAATGTAAACACAATCGCAGCTTAAATAAGATATTATGAATCTAATTTATTATGAACACCAGTTTATTATGGTTCCGAACAGTGATTTATCGTCAGGAAGTGTTACTAAATAGTCCGGTGATGAAGTACGGATGCAAAGATGACTCCTTCTTCAAATCGCAACCCAAAGTCATTTGCATAAACCACAATGAACATTTCACTTGGAAATCATGGAGAGAATCATATTGGAAACCTCTCAATTTACAACGCATGCTCACAGGTAAATGTTAGGTACCAAAAAAACAACGTAACAGTACCTCCCCAACCACCAGAGATTTGACCCGATAGGGCAAATCTCGACGCTGGCCCTCCAGCGTCTAAGCAGGCTCAAAAGAACCAAGCACGCTTACAATATTCTACACCGCTCGACCCTGAAAACAGGAACTGAGAAAGAAAAAAGAATAAACGTTGGCACGACTAGGTAGTTAAGGCATATACAACAACAATACCGAATTCTGGTTACACTTAATTATCCATGTAGCCTGTGTGTTATTAAAGAGTTACTTCTGGAGCGAGTCTAATCCATTCAAAAATATGTAAAAGACAAGCTTCAACAAGAGTCTTAATGCGTATGTATCTGCTGAAGTACTATCTTAGTCTGACCTACTATAATTATATAGGAGAGACCACCCCACCCAATCGTGCACGAACACCACCCTACACATACTCTTACTAAAAGTGATGACCGCCGAGAATAACGCCGAGCTGGTACAACAAACAATACACCAAAAGAAATTAAACTAACTGCTACAAACTAATGAGAAATGGCTAACCGTCTTCCCTAAATGGAGTGTGACGGTTATTCGGCCACTGAAAAAAAAATAACATCTAAAAACGTTTTCCATCAATGCAGCCTACACGCCCGCCATTAAGGCCTCCTAACTCAGGACTATCATTATGCTGCCTTACCAGCAATCCGGAGGTTTATACACTCTTCGAGTGTTAATCCTACAGCAACAAGTAAACCAACAACAATTTTTAAACAATCGTCTATTGCTACTCTAAAAGTAGTTCACAAATGTGTACACAGTAGGAACCTGTGTAACAACTACGAACCGCAAAAACAGTGTAAAATATATTTAATTGACATGGTTCTAACACCGTGGCATATACAGCCACCAATGCTACAAGTAAACCAGTAGTCCCTAGGCATATACAGCCCTCAAAGGTCACCGCGACCATCTATAAAATAAAATAAAAAAGTTAATCCTCGCCATATGGTGATTTAAAATCCTTGATATGCCATGTACCAAGGTTTTTACCGGAACTACAGCCTTCCAATTCATACACTAAGGGTGAAAGTTTTTTTCTAATTATACATCTTTCATATTTAGGAGCTAATTTGGCCATAAAGAATTTTGAGGCGTCACTCTGAGGATATGTCCTCTTCCAAACAGTGTCGCCTACCTTAAACTCCGCGTGCCTCCTACTACTATTATAATAACGAGCACTACGTTTATGCGATTTGACGAGCGCGTCCTTTACTTTATTGAAGATCTCACCCAAACCCCCTAACTGATTGGCATATGAACTGCGGGAAGCGCAAGCTAGAGTGGGCTGTGCAACGGTATCATTGCCGAAGACATCTCCACTACTAACTGCCTCTCTGCCATGTACTAGGAAGAACGGGGTAAAACGAGTAACCTCGTTTGTGGAGGTGTTCATAGCGAACTGGATCTTTGAGATGTTAACATCCCAAGATCGATGGTCATCCTCCACGAGAATTGATACCGCGGTCATAATGGTACGGTTATAGCGTTCTACGGTGTTCACGCTTGGGCAGTAACGAGGTGTGAAGTGAACTTGAGGTATTTTGTACCTCCCCAATAGTGAACGTAACTCATTACCCGTGAATTGCGTCCCGTTGTCTGCTATAACCGTACGGGGTATACCATGTACCAGGAAAACGCCGTCTTCTAGTTTCTGTGCTATAGCCTTACCAACAGCTCTACGTAAAGGAAATAGTAAACAGTATTTCGTAAAACAGCACACGACCACTAAGAGATATGTGAATCCCGTTCTGGACCGTGGCAACGGACCTACCAAGTCCATGCTTATGGTTTCAAACGGCTTGGAGCACTCTTTCGCATCACCCAAGAGTCCGGGAGGAGGTAATTGTGAGTGTTTATATGCTGCGCACGTATCACATTTACCAACGTAGCTAATCACGTCCTTATACATATTAGGCCAGTAGTATCGGAGTGCAAGTCTTTTATAGGTTTTAAATACTCCGAAATGTGGAGATAATTCGCCACTATGGTGACTCTTTAACAACTCTAGTCGATTGCCCTCCGGTACTACCTGCTTCCAGTCATAGTCACTAGCCACTCCGAATTTATTTTTAGAGTAACGGTAGAGTTTATCCTCCTTAATTATAAAGTTTGGGCACGACCTAGGCGTACTGACACATTTATCCCACAATGCTTTAAACCATGTGTCATTAACGGGCACTTTAATTTCCAACACCGGAACGCCACGAGATAGGGCATCCGGAACCACATTGTCCCTGCCTTTGCGATGTTCGATTGTGAAGTTGTAAGGTGATAACCGACAACCCCAACGGGCTAATCGACCAGAGGGATTGGTTAAGTTAAAGAACCATTTTAAGCTTGAGTGGTCGGTTATCACTTTAAACGCTGGACCGCCTTCCACGTAAGGACGAAAGTGTTCGACTGCGAAGACCACAGCGAGGGCCTCACGCTCCGTTGCGGAATAGTTGCGCTCCGCCGGATTGAGCGAACGACTGCAATAGGCTATTGGGTGCTCCTCCCCATTTGTAACCTGAGTCAAAGTGCCCGCTATCCCAAAACTAGATGCGTCACAATGAATCTCAAAAGGTTGAGAGAAATCTGGACAAGCCAATACCGGACCAGACACCAACGCCTCTTTTAAGGTTGAGAACGCGGTTTCAGTCTCAGCCGTCCACTGAAAAGGCGGCGCTTTTTTGCTCGTACTGGTTAGTGCGTTTAAAGGGGCCGCTATCGTGCTAAAGTTTTTAATAAAACGTCTATAGTATGAGGCCGTTCCAAGAAACATTTTCACTTCCTTACGGGTTGTAGGGGTTGGGAAGTCAACAATTGACTGAACTTTCGACGGGTCAGTGTGTAAGCCATGCTCGTCCACTCTGTAACCCAGATATTTTAATTCTCGTCGAAAGAAACAAGACTTTGGCAAATTAATTGTCAGATTGGCCTGCCTTAATTTGTCTAAAACCCGTTTAAGAAGCGAAATGTGTTCTTCGAAGGTTGGTGAGCAAATAATAATGTCATCTAAATAAACGAACACCTTATTACCAAACTCTGGGCCGAAAAGTCTGTCCATTAATCGCTGTTGGGTTGCTGGGGCTCCCGTCAACCCAAAGCACATAACTTTAAAATGGAACAAACCTCGACCCGGAACCGTGAATGCGGTTTTTTCTTTGGAAGAAACGGAGTCCAATTCGATTTGCCAAAATGCGGATTTCAAATCAATCGACGAAAGGTATCGCGCGTCTCGCAACTGGTCTAAGATGTGAGAGACGTAGGGTAGTGGATACGCATCTTGCTTGCTGACCGCGTTCAGCTTTCGACTGTCCAGGCAAAATCGCCATTCCCCATTTGGTTTTGGAGTCAGTAGAACCGGGTTATTCCACGCGCTATTGCTGGGTTCCACCACTCCCATCTCCAACATCTCATCCAGCTGACGGTTAAGTTCCTTGAGGCGTTCAGGTGATAAAGGATAATAACGCTGTTTAATAGGAGGAACATCCCCGGTGTCTATTTTATGACGCAACAGATGGGTACGACCTAGTCCCTTGGCCTCAAAGGAAACGTTTTCGAAATCCTTAATTAATGACTCCGCTTTATTCTTTTGATCAGGTGTTAATTCGTCAAAAGGTTGTAGGTGCCTAACCTCCGAAACACATGAATGGCCTCTATTGTTTTTTAAATAGTGTAAAGGTAATTTATTAAAAATTTTTGGGGCCAAATTAAAGGCCTTCCAAAAATCAACGCCAAAAATCAACGGTGTGGTAATGTCTGGAATAACATAGAATTTAATAATCTTAGTCACTCCCATGAGAGTCACTGGTAAAAATAAATAACCCTCCACGGATGCCCGCGAATCATTGGCAGTTACGATGCTGCCCAACTCCGTATCGGCGTGTAAACTCGCACCAGCCTTTATGAATTGTTGGCCAACATCGGTACCCAATACCGAGATGCAGGAACCCGAGTCGAGTAAACCATAATAATACTCATCGTATATGGAAACTGTTAAATGTGGACGACTATCATCCGTAGTTTTATATCTTACTGTATCTACCCTTAGTGTTTGAAAAAATAATTTTAAAGATTTTAAATAATCATCCCAATCTGACTGATCGAAATGTTGGCTGTAGTTCCGGAAATTTAGTTTTTTGAATTACAGGTTGGACAAGACTGAGCCTCCTTCTTCTTCTTACTGCACGTAGGGCACGACGGTGCACGTACGCCCTTCTTGCCGCAACGGTAACACACAATTTCCGTGGATTTGCATTGTGATAATGAATGCCCTTTAACCCTACAACGAACACAGAACAACGAACCAGAATCAGTTTGCACGGTTTCAACTCGTTGTGAACCTTTTGGTGGTTGGTATGCCAAGTCTGCTGCAACAAAAGAAGACGTTGGTTTGGGTGGTTCATGAAACTGAGCCCTGCTATGGAAACCTAGCTCCAGTTGTCTACACTTCTCTTTTAAGTCGTCCAGCGTGTTGACAGTCATTATTGACAACCCCGTCGTGTATTCCGGTCTCATGTTGAATTTGATCCGTGCCAAACGGTCGCGTTCTGGAACCTTATAAGATAGCCTATTGTACAGATTCTCCATGACTGCTATATATATACAAGACAGCTCAGTTGACCCTTGCGTTCTGTTTGTTATTTCCGAAATTAGACGCATGTCGTAATCTGGTGGAGCGAAAGCTGTGAGCAACTGCTTCTTTAGATCCGCCCAATCATAAACCGACGCTTTAATTCCACGGTACCACAATAAGGCTCCGTCCGAGAAAAGATCCAGCGCTGACGTATGTAAGGAGGCTTCGTTAATATCTCTGGCCTCACAAAGCTCCTCAAGGCGCTCAATAAACGCTTTTACGCAGGCTGTACCATCGAATTTTATACCCAGGGTCTTAACCGTCTCTCTCTTGCAGGAAATGACTAAGTCCCTTGGCTGCAAATCTGACGTTGCTTTCGGTGTCTCCTCGGCGGAAGTAAATGATTGATGGAAGCTTGCGTTAGCCGAATCAATTCTAGACAAGTAACCCTTAAGCTGCTTGTCAATGGTTGCATAGTCGGTACTATGATCAGTTGGAGGGGTAATCCTACTCAAGCGATGATACAGGTGGTAACATAAAGCCTTAACGCGGTTAAATTTTTTGAAATTGGAAGGATATTTATCAAGTACTTCACCAATTTCTGGGAGTTTGGCCTTGATTGTTTGTAATTCGCTTTTCGGATCTATGTTTGTCTCCTCAATTTCGTCTGAACTTACTAATTTATTTAGTTCCCTAATCTGAACACGTAGTTCCTCTACGGTTGAGGCAGGTTTCGCATCTCGAACCAGTACTTCATAAATGAGCTCATCCTTGCGAAGTAAATTAAATAAAATGGGACGTTCCATATTGTTAAATAAAAAAATTGCAGTGTACTGAACTGAAAGCTGGCTGTCACAAAGTACAATCTCAAACAATGTGTAAATATTATCTGCAGTAAAGGCAGTTACACAATAGGCAGTCTTATGGAGTAAGTATAGTTAAGTAAAAGTAAACAAAAGTGTATAAAACAATACAAACATATAGACTAGAACTCGTTAACAAAGGATTCCGCGCGACGGTTTTTTTTTAAGTTAAAATAACTGGAAGGTTTAAGAAACAGTACTCTGGCTTATAAGGTACAGCAATAGACGTAACCTCTATCTCCAACCAATACACACGTTGGTCGCCACTGTTACATTTGAGATTTTGTCCCTCTAGTGGTAATGGAACAAAAGCCCAGATGCTAGGTGGGTTGGTATTAAAATGCAAAGAAACAACAAATTATCTCAAACAATATAAGTTTATTGTTTTAAACTATATAAACTTAACTATTAAAAAAAGGTAATGCCAGCCAGCCTTAAATTCGGTCGGTTTCGAACTATGGTCATGGGGGGTTGGAGATAAACCCAGTACTGTTCCTTCTTCAAAAGTTTAAATCAAATTAAAGTAAATAAAGTATAATTAAATTAAATTAGTTCTTGCTAAAATATCAAGATACAACCTTCCAGTTTAGTGAATACTAATAAATATTATATGGGCGCCAGGGACTTGAACCGTCCCGGACCACGGAGCCGACGAAGATGTCCAATATAATTCCAGTTAAGCGTAGGTGTCGAACCCGGGGTCCTTTAATTTAATTAAGTTGAAGACCGGCTTCTAATTTGGAAAACCGGGCAGGTGATACACGGGTTCTTATATGAACCAGTGGAAAATAAATTCAAAAGGTGTCAATTTAGATTTAAAAAAAAAAACCGTCCCGCCTGCAATAAATCGCTAGGCGGACTCTGCTACTGCACGACCGTCTCCACTGGAGGCCTTGAGTGGACTCGAGGAACGGGTCTCGCGTCCAGGTCCCAGAGGCTCGTCTAGATCCTGGCGGCGAGACGAATCGCTCGAGTTGCCTCACCTGGAATTGACAATATGGGGACCCTATTATATAAGGGAAAACCATGGTACTTTCCTTGAGAATGAATAGAGGGGAGGAGCTAGGAGATCTAAAGACTAAACCATTAGCCAGTCCACGTGGCCTACGAGGCCCTTAGAAAACACAATTGAATGAGCTACGACTTCTGTTTGCCTAACCCTGCGTGGTGGGACAGCAATGGTAATACTCACAGTTGGGTAATGATGAAAACAATTGACTGCTTGATGCGACCGGCTGTAGAACAGGTCCGCCTATTTCATCTGCGAATCCTCAACGCATGGAATCCTGTAATAAATATCCAGGGATCACGTCAATATCCTTTTAACGACCTGGGAAGGACTCAGAGATCACTTCCAAACACTAATTCACCAAAATCCTTACCTTATAGAACACGAGATAAAGTTTGTAACTTGACTCTGGCTTGATCAATAGCAAATTGACGCCTGTGACCTTCCATTGTCCTGTTATGCCTCCCAACCGGAAACAGGCGGAGCACCTAGAAAATCTCCCCTGTTTCAGGTAAAACCTACAAGAGCACTGATGACCGAATCACTACCTCAAGATATTTAATTCTTGAAAATCCCTAACAACTGTCCAACATGACGTTTATACTCTGAAACAATAACAATTTTCAGGATCCAAGCTGACAAACTAATTATTTCTTAGTTCTAACACTAAAGTTTGTCCTAAGTGGAGCAACCTTTTTCCTCACTCATTCGGCGAATTGAGAATGAATCACCTGGCAACACTAAGCCATAGACATGCCACAGATTAAATATGGATTGTGAGGTCCGCGATGCTTCTAGAAAAAACTCCTTAATAAAAAAATAATTTCACTTCCGTTTACGGTTAAAAAAAACAATTAAGTATTTCAACCAAAAGCTGGAAATTATTAAGGATTTGTCTTTATGATATTAGTTCGATGATTTCCAATGAAAATGTTAAAATGTATCGATTAGAACTACAACTGCATATCGCAGCCGCTAGATGTCGCCTCCAACTGTCAGAAAGAAACTGACGTTTAACCGAATGACATCTGGAATGTAAACACAATCGCAGCTTAAATAAGATATTATGAATCTAATTTATTATGAACACCAGTTTATTATGGTTCCGAACAGTGATTTATCGTCAGGAAGTGTTACTAAATAGTCCGGTGATGAAGTACGGATGCAAAGATGACTCCTTCTTCAAATCGCAACCCAAAGTCATTTGCATAAACCACAATGAACATTTCACTTGGAAATCATGGAGAGAATCATATTGGAAACCTCTCAATTTACAACGCATGCTCACAGGTAAATGTTAGGTACCAAAAAAACAACGTAACACCTGTCCGATTTAGAATATTTGTCACGCACAAAACTTTTTTATTTGTAATTATACTTATTAAAAAACCTAGTCAATAAATATTGTTGATTTCTTATTACAAATTGTTTAATTTCCACTTTCATATTTTTTTTCTTCTTATCAGATATAATGCTAAAAAAAATCAACAAAATGTCAACAAATGTTTGTAGCACTTCAATACCCGCAATTACAGACACAATTAAAATAACAATGCACCGTGCCTCTGGAGGCACGGCCGGGAGCATACGGGTTAAAAATGCAAAAAGCTAGTGTTGGCGGTGGGATTCGATCCTACGAACGTTGCTTTATCAGTCGATTGCTTTTACAGCTACGCCACCAGACCAGTTAGTAACATTGTGAAATTTATGCTTCATATTCTTTGCCTACAAAATAGACCTAACCGTTTTCAATTACGACGGCCAATCTTAGCGAAGATTAGATACCATCTATAAAGTGGCTACAAAAGGGTTCGCCCGTAGCCTCGTAGCTTCATAGCAGCGTAACTCGTAGCAAGCGTAGATCGTGGCAAGCGTAGCTCGTAGCAAGCGTAGCTTGTAGCAAGCGTAGCTCGTAGCAAGCGTAGCTCGAAGCAAGCGTTGCTTGTAGCAAGCGTAGCTCGTAGCAAGCATAGTTCGTAGCAAGCGTAGCTCGTAAGCACTGTCGACTTCACTTGCCTCGCCAACACAAACAATGCTCGCTCCCTATTACATGGAATAAAACAATAAACATTAGTGGTGAAAATGTGGGTGTACTATTTTAGGTACAAGGATTGCAGGCATGACGTTATGTTGACGCGTTTACGCCTTGTGGTCAATTACAGGAGCAAAGAATAGAGTAGAAGAAACAAAAATACGTGGATTGATTGATCTGGTGTGGATACAAGTGGTTTGCAAAGCAGTGTTTTTGTCGTAATAAAATTTAGAAGTGAAGCGACGGTCGGCGTGCGCCCTTCAGCCTCCGCCGACGCCCGATGCTGCTGCCGCAGCCCGCACGCCCCCTCAGCCAACGCGCGCCTCCAACCGGTCGTAGGCATGCATCAATCAACTCAACCTATTGCAGTCCACCGCTGAACACAGGCCTCCAAAGCTGTGTCACAACACCATGTTCTCCATCCACCATACCAGCCCAGCACCCAGCTACCTTTTCGAAGTCTTTGATATATTTAACTGGTGCAAGTCCCACGAAAGTAATACATAGCAATTAAAACAACAAAAAATATTACGCACTATACACTACACTACACACTATACCCACTACACACTGTACTATTACACTATACCACTAAATCCGAGGACATCGTGGAGTACGTGTGCCAAAGGATCAAGTACAGGCCGAGAGTGTAGTTGCTTGAATCGCGCCGCAACGTCAACTTCAAGGCGTTCGTGGTACCTGCACCTCATCATGGCAGAGGACTTTTGGCCGCAAGGTGTAATGTTCCGTCGCTTCCGCGGACAAGTGCCACACGATCGCACAAAGACAGTGCTCGAGTGAAGTGTGTTTAACTAACATAGTTTAAAGTTTATACACTAACACACTTTGTACTATTTTGATATATATGTTAGTCTGTAAGGTTTTTATCTATGGGCCAAAGTAGCCTGAAAATAAAGGATTTATTATTATTTATAAAAAAAATATTAAATAATATACTTTTAGGAACAACCTGTATCATTCAAAACTTCCTCAACTACACAACATCTGTTTTTTATGAACGGACGGTCGGATTGGTCACCGAGGTTTGATCGTTGGTATATATTCTTAGCTCGCTGTTGGTATAATTCTAAATCATGTAGTCGATGATCTTGGTGCACGGTAAAACTCTAATGACTTTATGTTGGCACCAACTTAAATGTACGATTCCCACTCCAGGATTGGACTGCCACACGATGTTTACCTTCACCATTTTGAGGACAATGTTACAATTGAAAAGTCGAGACCGTTACCGTTAATGCTCTACTTTAACTATACGCGCCACCTCATCATCATCTGTATAGTCTTTTGCCAACCTTGTTGGGGTCAGCTTTCAGTCTTACCGGATTCAGCTGAATACCAATATTTTGCTTAAAGCGACTGGCTATCTGAACTCCATAACACAATTACTACTGGGTATTACGATACCCCTTTGTAAGACTTTCGAGCCCTGACTACCTGTGAAAGGTAGGATTGTCAAATGTCTACAAATGACAGCCGGGACCAACGGTTTAACGAACTTTGCGAGTCACGGAGGAAACTCGGTGTGTAATGCGTAGTAGTAACCCATCCGTGGACTGACCTAGGCAAGCACGACTTAACCTAAAGATTGACCCGAGTGGCTATTATTATTTAGCTACGAGCTCCTCTTGAACTATATTCGCCATCTATTTACATGATGACTAAAATATGTTTAAAAGAGAAAAAAAACAAACAAACTTAATCGTTATTCTTTTTATTTTATATACTTAATTTTTCCTCATTTGAACCGATTTTACCTCCGTATCAATGTGGCCGCCTCCTATGCGTTCAGTCACACCATTTACATTATATGACACATTGCATTAGATACGGCCTTTATTATACGGAAAGTCCTTCGGCACATATGCGATCGACATATTCGACAAATGATATTCACCCTGAAAAAATAACAAAACACATATTAGTCTCATATCTTACTTATACCCATATTACTCTCATATCTTTAGAGGTTTAGTTAGGATCGATCGATTGACTGCATTTTTCCATCAAGATTTTTTTAGTAGCAGCTTTGGAGTCTGGGAATATACTCAGTTGATGGAAATAGGCTCGCCGCCTTTTCCATGGGATTTAAGAGTGCTGTTACATTTTTTTCGCAAATTTTTGATTTTTACTTCCTGGATCAAATTTTTTCGACGATTGTCGATTGTTATTGACGAAAATTAGAGACGAGACTGACATGACTGAGGTGCGAGCTGAATTGACGCAGAATTATAGTTCTCCAATTTTATTTATTGTAAATTTGTCGTATTATATTGACAAACGAAAACTAATAAAACGTATTCGTTGTAGATCGACGTTTTATATCATATTAATTTATTTAATAAAATTGAGTTTATTTGCAATATAATGGACGCTGAAAATGCATACATTTTAGATCAATATTGCTTTTGAATATCGTTTTTTTTTGCGTCGATTCAATTTTTATTTCAATATTCTAATCAATCTACAACCTTGAGGACTATATCACCAGTACATATATATTTAGATATTTTAGATCTTTTCGTGTTACCAGTTTGATACAAATGGCAGGAGAAAACCTAATGTTTAACGTTTGCTTGAAATTGGCTGTCGGAAAATTGCAATTTCTCGTAATATTAACTATTATAACAAAATTCTAATCAATCTACGAACTAAAACAAAGCCAGATTTATGATTCTTCATTGAAATATTATGCCATTATCTTTATATAACAAATATCGAGGACTTGGAAAAGTACGTATTTTTGGTCAAACGCCCAAAATATGTGAGCGCGCTCTTAAAGATAACTGGTGAAATGTGTGTGTACTATTAAGCATACCTGTGCATAACCCTTCAAGGATTACAGGCGTTATAATATTATGTATGTAGTAAGGATCAAACTCACCAAGTTCTACAACTAATGATAATTTATAAAATTAGGCGTTACCTTGCGGAATTCCGTGACATTAAATGTTGTGCAAAATATTTAGTTTTAATTCCGCGAAAAAAGATCCTAGCCTTTGTGAATCATGTGAATGATTGTGGGTAGAGTAGAGCGCGTCACGTCGTAACGGTAATTACCGGATGACTTTTTTATTACTTTCCAAAAAAAATGGGTATAAGTGAACGGAGTAGAAGCATTATGGCATACCTAGTTTAATTTTTCTTTTTTCCACAACTTAGCAAAAAAATTAACCATCATCAAAAAACGCTACAACGCTCAAAAAAAAAAAAACTTTTCATAATAGAATAAAGAAAGAGAAATTTAGAAAAAAATATCGATTTCTTTTAAATTTGAATTTCGTTTTTTTTTTCGCATAAAGAAATATAAAAGTTTGGCATTTGCTTCTACTCCGTTCACCTATTATACTCATTTTTTTGGAAAGTGATAAAAATGTCATCTTGTATAAGGAGACGCGTGCCGTACAACTGACTCCAAAAATATATGGACGCAAACCACCGTCATTCCATCTGAGGACTATCCCGACGTCCCGGTCCTTGCCCTCCCCGACCCTTGCTCGATCCAGTCCGCGATACTGAGCCTGTAGTTTTAAATCAGCCCCTAATTAATTATATCAATCAGATCCAGCCTGTTCTTTTGTTGTCTTGCCCCAACGACGCCCTAGGCCGAGGCTCGTACCCCACCGGGGGCCCTGGCTGGAGGCCTGACACTCAAGGCACCTACAGGATAGGCCGGTTAAGCAGACGACGCCATTTCCAAAACACAACTGGCTAATAATATTAAACGTACCGGGGGATAAGGACAGAGACGGCCAGCGAATGCGTTTCGCATTGCTTGGCCGATTATTGGGTCATGCTCCAACATGTCGCAAAATTTAAAATGCAATTCAAGGAAGCTGGGCTGGTATCTGTTTGATACAAACTTGTAGAAATAGATATCCACCTGTAACATAAACAACATTATGATTACTATGTCTGATTGTAGAGGACTAGAGGTGCTCCACGGTCTCAGTCTT
This sequence comes from Xestia xanthographa, assembly GCA_905147715.2. Taxonomy (NCBI): domain Eukaryota; kingdom Metazoa; phylum Arthropoda; class Insecta; order Lepidoptera; family Noctuidae; genus Xestia; species Xestia xanthographa. The sequence continues at coordinate 2,923,336 of LR990660.1, read as the reverse complement.
ACCTTAGGAGACCGGAACTTAAGAAAAATGTTAAAAACATTCAGTAAAAAAAGTATCGGAAATGGATGTTTGTTTATGGTCCCAAATTATTATTTTTTTGTAGTTGTTAGTACGTATCACAATGCCTAGGGGTATTGTGATACGTACCCGTTTTTAGTTATAGCATATCCACTCAACAGATAGCCTTTTTGACCTTGATACGTTAGACTGCTAAAGTTCGCGAATTATTCTCGAAATATTCGCATGTAATTTAACACCTTAGTTAAAAACATTTGACGATCGCAAACTACAAGAGTTAGAGCTATATAAAAATTACAGTGAATAGCTGAATAGTTAACTAGTGTGTATTGCGAATTTTATAATGGACAAAAACATCGAACAAAGAGTTTGTCTTAAATTTTGCAGCGCCAATGGAAATTCGTGTTTGAAGTTACTGAAAATGTTACAGAAGGCTTATGGTAAATTGATTTTATTAAAAACACTTGCATGAGTGGTACAAAGCGTTCAAAAGCGGTCGAGAATGACGGAAGATTTGCCTAGCTCTATGACTGAAAATCTTCATTCAAGTTTGAGAGTGATAGCCGTCGAACTTTCTGTGTCTTACGAGTCAATCCGTACCATTTTAAATAATCACTGGGAAACGAAACATTGCCGCTCGGCTAGTCCCAAAAGACTTGAATTTTTTTCCCAAAACTCAATCGCATAAGAGTCGCTGAGAACATGCTGGAACGAGTCAATTCCGACCCAACAGTCATGAAACTGGTGACGAGACGACTTTGACATGCAAAATAGTCTACAAGCTTCGGAGTGGCGCCTTCCAACTTGAACTGGAACCGAAAAAACCACGCCAAAGTCAATCAAAAGTTAAAGTCATGTTGACTGTTTTCTTTAACTATCGCGGTGTTGTGCACTCAAAATTCTTGCCGTAAGGTAAAACGGTAATTATTTGAGCGTTATGCGGCGTTTGAGAGCAAATAAGAAGAAAAAGGGCAGATTTTTTAAAAGAAAATTCGTGGATTTTGCACCACGACAGTGCGCCTTCGCACAAGACCATCAACAACAACAGCCCATAACGTCCACTGCTGGACATTAGCCTCTCCCATGATGGGAGGAATTTACCGTAATCTCCACGCTTGGCAGGCGGATTGGAGATTGCAGTGATGAAAGACTAACAGAAAACGCTGCTGCCCATTCTCTGGTCTACGGAGGCGCAAGGTGTTCTGCCTCAGACATTAGTCGCCTTATACGACACCCGTGAGTGTAATGGGTTGTTTCTATTCTACTCTGCCGGATACCACACGGCTAACCAAGACCATCATTGTGAACGAATTTTTGACCAAAAACTCAAAAATACCTTCGAGTAACCACCTTTTTTACCAGATATGCCAGCCGACATCTTTCTTTTCCTAAACTCGAAGTACCACTTTTTGGCACCCGTATTTATTCGGTAGAAGACATAAAGGAGAATTTGTGGCAAGAACTGAACTCAATTCCGGAAAAACGTTTATAAAATGCTGATGAATAACTAACATTTTGTGTATTGTTGATCTTTTCCCGGTACTTTCTTGACAGAGTAGCATTTTTTCTCATAATTTTAAATTAAAGTTCTTGATTGATAACACTCGCAGCGCAATCGATTTTCACAACATTATGATCTATTTGATTAGATACAAAATCAACACGGAATGCGTGGGAAAGAACGGTATACAATTGTTTTTGATAATGATGAACATGAAAGAGAAAAAGACGAGAAAACGTTGTGATGGAAGAATGCATTTATTGCGGTCGTAAATAATTATATTCCAAAACTTACCAGTAGGTTATTGCTTATAGTGGCAAGTGAATGTAAGTGTATATCCACATAGTGCCTAGGATCACGTCGGCTAACACGCTTGCTTATCATAGTAAAGTTTTTGAAGTATCTCTTTTCAAACCATTCTACCACTGGCCGCTCAGTATTGAAGAAGGTTATCTACGACAGAAATTAAAAGTACAGTTACTCATTAAGATAATGTATTTCCAGCCATGTTGATCATACGCTTAAAACTGTTAGTAAGCTACGATTTAGCACCTTAAAGCTAGCAGTAATTAACAGTTCTACGTTTGAGATCAGCTTATATGTAACATTTCCTAATAGTTTCTTGAGAAAATATAAAGTCAAAGTCAAAATTGTTTATTGCTAATCCATAATGTACAGTTACAGGTGGTAAATAAAAACATAGAAACAATTTATGGACCCTGTCGGGCACAGCAAATTTAGTAAATCTGTAGAGAGGAAGACCGCTTTTTAGGGTTCCGTAGTCAACTAGGAACCCTTATAGTTTCGCCATGTCTGTCCGTCCGTCCGTCCGTCTGTCCATCCTCGCTTAATCTCTGTGACCGTTAGCACTAGAAAGCTGAAATTTGGTACCAATATGTATATCAATCACGCCAAAAAAGTGGTAAAATAAAAATTGAAAAAAATTGTTTTATTAGGGTGATTTTTTTTTTAATTTCAACTCTAGCGTGTGATATATTGTTGGAAAGGTATTTAAAAATGAATAGGGGTTTTCTAAAATTATTTTTTGATAATGTCAATAATTTCGGAAATAATCGCTCCAAAAGTAAAAAACAATGTGTCCCCCCCCCCTCTAACTTTTGAACCATAAGTTTAGAAAATATGAAAAAAATCTGAAAAGTAGAACTTTATAAGGACTTTCTAGGAAAATCATTTTGAACTTGATGGAAACAACAGTTTTTGTACAAAAAAGACAAAAAGTTGTACAAAATAATTTCTGGACTAAGTTTGTAGTATATTCGTATATGCAAGCATTTTTACATAATGGATACCCTTAAACTCATAAGTGGTGTAACGTTGTTAGTTCATAATTGATAAAACGTAAACAAATAAAACAGAAGTCATTTTAATATCGTTTACCAGCCGACCAAATCACCTGATCGCGCCTGTACTTTTGTCTCACTCGCTCGCGTTCCTAAAACCAGTTTTTTCCCACTCCATCATTCAACGCGCGCCGCGAGCGTCGACCACGCTCGCATACCTGCAGAGGCGAGTCGTCATTTACGCGCGGTCAGTCTACACACATATTAGACGACATATGCGCAGCCTCGCGAATTAGACTTTTGATTGGACTACTGATAATTTCCAAAACGTTTTTTTAATAATTTTACTTTTTGAAAAGTTCTATAAAGGAAACATAACTTCAGTGTGTAATTCCCCATATCGGGGACCAAAGTTCGGGATTTTCTTCCACCGGGTTTAACCCGTGTGTGCCGATGCTGCGTCACCTGGTGCCGACACTCGCAACTGACGAGTCGCTACCACCGGCATCCGGCATCCAACGACGCCTCTACGGGCATCGGGCATCCGGCACCACTACCACCTACCCTGCGGGTCCTGCATCCTGCTCCTCGGCTCCAGCGTCCATACAGCTACGCGCAAGCCAGGGCAGTACTTGACGCGCCTACCTCCATATGTCGGAAAAAACCTATGACGGGCTTTAGTGATCCGCGACCTATATTTAATAAATTATTTTTTTATGAAAGTGTTGGTGAATTTTGTTCAAACCTATTAGGGTCTCATATTCCCACGCTTCATTGGCGCCCATATCGTGGTTTTTTCATGGTCATACTTTATTTTCTGTTTTATGGAGGTAGTGGTGTTTTTCGGTGTTTTGTGTGTTTTGTGTTTCGTTGTTTCTTGTAATAACGCTTTGTTCTTTTTTTTATTATTTCGTGTGCAGCAACTGGTGTGAAGAGTTAAGTTTAGTTTTGTTTTTAATTTGCCTGATATACAGGGTGTTTTTTTTATATACCGGGTGCGGACTTAGTTTTATTTTTTATTTTTTTTCTTGAATACCGTGTATTCAACATTTTGTAGTAGTAGAGCTTATAGTAACGGCTCGCCCCGGGGAAGTACTACCCTCATTCCTTTTTTTCTTCCGGTAAGCAGTTTTTGCTGTGTGCTGGTTGAAGGGTTTGAGTGCCGGGTGTAAGTACGGGCTAACTTATAGACATTAGCATCTTTGTCTTATGTCGACACTTAAATTACTGTAAAGTGTCTAAATTTTTTTTTGTTTTGTATACAGGGTGACTAATTTAGTATTGTAACTTTTTTAATTTTTTGTGATTTTTTTTACTGTCAGACGCCTAAATTAGGATCGTTAGTTTTTTTTTTATTGTAATTTACTTGTACCCTCACACCAGTTGCAAAACATTTTTTTTTTTTACGCTTTTATTGTTTTTTTTTGTTGCATCGTAACTAAAGTGTACGTTACAGAAATTTATTAAGTTTAGGAGTGCTTATTAAGTACAGTCATGCTCAAAAACTTGTAACTGTTTTGTTGTACAGTCAACGCACGATATAAGATGCAATTTATTTTTTTCATTACATTAAATTTTCAACTCAATATCTTTTAACCGTTACTTATTGACGTTGCTAATTCTTAAGTACAGTCAGAAAAAAAGTTTTCCTTTTGACAAAGTTTTTTTCTCACTTTAGCTTGTTTAATTTAGTTCGGTGTACAGTTTAGTTGCAAATTTTATTATTTTGCATTTTTTATTTTTAGTTACCAAATTTCTTAGTTTTTTTTGCTAGCTTTACATACGTGGAAAAAACAACAAGACGTTACTTAAATTTAACTTAAAATTGTAACAGACGGAGTATTTAGTACTTATTTGTTTATTTCACTATACGGAATTGATCAACACTTACCCACACTTCTAAAAAAAAATTTTTTTTTTCTCTCTTTGCTATCAATTTAAATTATTGTTATAATGGCTTATCCCGTGAAGTTCATGTCGCTTCAAAAGTCTGAGCTTGAGTATGAAGTTGCTATTAAGGGTGAATCACCAGCTGCCACAGTGCAGGAGTTGCGCAAACTAGTAACTAAGTGTGGACTATTATTTCCTACAGAGGAGATTCACACTAGTCTCTTGAACTAACGCGCGACCTGAATGGTGTGCTGGATGTTCTTGAGAAGGTTAACATCATTTTAGAATCGACGTCATTACTGCAATACATTGCTGCGTACTCAAAATTTCCTTAATCATTTATATCTCCGGCTTAGCCGCATTCCATGTGATGATAAATTTAAGGAAGATTATGGGCAATGTGTTACCCTTTTCAGGAAGGCCACAATAAGGCTTACGTACACAAGTCTAGTCTAATAGTAACTTAAATAAATTGCTTACTCTAAATATAACAATAACTCTTAGAATTAAAAACTACCCTATACCTAGTACCTTATTATCAAACATAAAATAAAATAGCATTTTTTTTCTCTTCTCTATATTTTGATATTTTTATTTTGAATTTTTCACATTTAGTTTTGATTTTGCGAATCACTTTTTGCTTTCCCTCTCGCATATATTCCACCTTCTATTGGAACACTTATTGGTAAGGTATCTAGTTAGAGAAAAACAAGATACCTATATTTTTATGTTATAGTGCGTCAGTTATGTTGGTATCGTTAAAATACAATAACTGCTGCTAGTTTATGTTAGCGAGAAGTATGAAAGATGACTTATAAAAGGTAAACCTATAGTAACTCAAGTTCTTGATGCGGATTTTTATTCATTTTAAGAGATGACAAAAATCCTTGATTGCGCGCGGGGGTATTGTAACGTTGTTAGTTCATAATTGATAAAACGTAAACAAATAAAACAGAAGTCATTTTAATATCGTTTACCAGCCGACCAAATCACCTGATCGCGCCTGTACTTTTGTCTCACTCGCTCGCGTTCCTAAAACCAGTTTTTTCCCACTCCATCATTCAACGCACGCCGCGAGCGTCGACCACGCTCGCATACCTGCAGAGGCGAGTCGTCATTTACGCGCGGTCAGTCTACACACATATTAGACGACATATGCGCAGCCTCGCGAATTAGACTTTTGATTGGACTACTGATAATTTCCAAAACTTTTTTTAATAATTTTACTTTTTGAAAAGTTCTATAAAGGAAACATAACTTCAGTGTGTAATTCCCCATATCGGGGACCAAAGTTCGGGATTTTCTTCCACCGGGTTTAACCCGTGTGTGCCGTTGCTGCGTCACCTGGTGCCGACACTCGCAACTGACGAGTCGCTACCACCGGCATCCGGCATCCAACGACGCCTCTACGGGCATCGGGCATCCGGCACCACTACCACCTACCCTGCGGGTCCTGCATCCTGCTCCTCGGCTCCAGCGTCCATACAGCTACGCGCAAGCCAGGGCAGTACTTGACGCGCCTACCTCCATATGTCGGAAAAAACCTATGACGGGCTTTAGTGATCCGCGACCTATATTTAATAAATTATTTTTTTATGAAAGTGTTGGTGAATTTTGTTCAAACCTATTAGGGTCTCATATTCCCACGCTTCAGTGGGAACACTTATTGTGACGGATGGGAAACTACGGAACCCTACACTGAGCGTGGCCCGACACGCTCTTGGCCGGTTTTTTTACTTTTCAGTTTAAAATGTTTCATAATATACTATTAAGTATTTCATAATCCCATCCATTTACTTATTCTATTAATATTATACTATACACTAGTATTTGCGTGGGTGCGCGAGCTGCGCGCAGCTCGCGTGTTGTCGTGTGCTTGAGAAGTATTCCTCACCATCATAAAATTTTGAGAATCCATAGGAATCCTTAAAATAATTGGAAAACCATTACAAATACCCCTAAATCAGTATGAAAACCCTTAAGAACCCCTAAAACATTCTAAAAACTAAATCAATAAAAAAATAAAAATAAGAATTCATTAGAATTGTTAAAAGCTGAGTTACGCTTCACCCACTCAACCTTCGTTACGCTATGGAAGTCGCCGGCTCGCTTCGCTCGCCACCTCCCCCCTCCGCTCCACTCGGTCTCGCAGGTTCGCTCCACTCAGAACCTACCACCACCGGACAGGTTTCGACGCCTACTATAATATTTGTTCAAGCACCCAATGGCTATCTCTAACCGTTACGAAGTTACAGCCCTTTCCATTTTAGGGGAGGTTGGGGAGGGGAGGATACCCTCCGTTTACAAATTTAAACGCCCTTCAATAATAATTTATAGCAAAAATCAAAAAGACGCTACGTGTCCTAGTTTCCGAGATACGATGAGGGGAGGGGTGAAGGGGGGGAAAATGGGGAGTTTTGAAAAATGGTTTTGACTAACTCTAGGCCCCTTCTTACGAATCTGAAAAAAAAAATGTTCCAAGTCTCTCAACTTCCGAGATCCGCCTAAAGGGGGGAGAAGGGGGAAAAAAGGGTCAATTTCGAAAACTGGTTTTTACTTTCCCAAGCCTCCTCTATACGAATCTGAAAAAAAAAATGTTTCAAGTCTCTTGATTTCCGAGATACGATAGGGAGGGGGAGGAAGGGGGACGAAAAGGGGAGGTTTGGCACTTTTCCCATACTCGCGGGAGTTACTTGTTTACGAATCTGTCAAAATATACCCACCTCCCCATCCACCATCTGGGAGAACAATTCTGTCAGTGAGTCAGTCAGTGGTAATCGAGCTTTATATACTCGTAGTATAATTATTAAGAACTCTTTTTCATCATCACTTCCATTTAGGATATTCTATTTATGAACACAATTTAAATATTCTTTTTATTTTAATTTAGAACATATAGGTTGAGGTCAACTAACTTTGATGAGTTTAAAAATCGAACCGAATAAGAATAGAACCACGTTGGAGTTAGCTTAGTTGTCTGTGGCCAAAATAAAATACTACGTAGAAGAAATAAATGAAAAGGAACCACGAGTGTGAAATACAGTACATTCTGAACCTAAGAGTAGTGCATTAAGAGCCAGTTTTCGAGGAAGTGTATTGAAAAAATATTATAAACATGTACTTACAGTCTTAGAATAACACTGACTAATTTGGTGATGAAAATAAAAAACCAAAACAAATAAAATAATTTTGATATTCATTATTTGCACGAGGTGTTTGCACGGGTCTGCATTCAAGAATGACCGTTTAAAATCAGTCTGATTATATTAGATGATCAACGATTTATACCATTGCAACTATAATGTACTTTTTAAGTTAATTTTCATAATTGAGATTGGTTACTTGTTCAATTATTAAAAATGACTGTGTGTATGTGGAACAAAAAATATGATTATTTATTTAATTGCTAACTTTAAAACACTGGTTAGTAGGCTAGGCATACATTACAATTAAGGCGCATTATTAAGACATGCACCCTATAATGGACTGCTTTTATAATTCAAATGAATTTTGAAAAAACCTATAACACAAATGTTTACTCATTCATCGATAGGAGCACTGCTGTAAAGTTTCGAATAAAATAGTGCTACGAGCTGGGTACGGGATAAATTAATTACTACCGATTAAACACTTGGATAACTTTAATTAATCACAAAACACTTAAAACACAATCACTTATACAGTACTGATCACTATTCGTTTAGATATCGCACTTCTAGTTCACTTCGATTCGCTTGGTACTGTAGCCAAAATAAGACTGCCGCTCCCGCAAACAGGTCCTCTATTTATACGGTGACCAACCCATCTAGAAAGATCCATGAATTTCTCGTTTTATTCTAGACAATGCCATAGTAGGTCATTGTCCTCGAAGATCAACAAAGAAGTAGGTACTTTATGCGTTCAGCGTACGGTCGAAATTACAATGACCATTCCTATACCTACAGTAAGCGTTTATAAGTGCTGAGGCACGCTAAGGATTGTATTGCTGTGAACGCACGGTCGAGCGACCGTGCGTCTGTATGTGTAAGTGGTCTCAATACAGTACGCACACCACAGCCACAGAATTCGCCCACTGTCGCAGGTCGTCGCGTCGCACTCCACATAACAAAAAAATATATTTCCGTCTCTTTTGTTATACACGCAGCACTCTTATTTGTGTGGCGACCTGTTCTTACCATTGAATAGCTAAAATTCACACGTAATTAATAAGTGTTGATGACTGTTTGGGTAAAGCAGTGGCTTCACGATTAATGAGGTCCGAGTTCGAATCCCGTTACCAATATGTGGATCTTTTGTTTCTTTGTAACCATATTTATATTTGTATTTTTATGAAAAAAATTGTTAGGATTTTTTTTGTTTTTTTAAGAAGTAAAATATTAATTAAAAACCCATCGTTTTATTATTTAACCATTTAAGTGATTGTGTTTATGTTTTCGGTGTTGGAAGGTGGAAATAAAAAAGTCGTGTTAAATGATAACAAAAATGTTTATTCGTTTTATTTATTTATAAAATTAAAACTTTAATGAGAATTTTAACGTCACAATCCTACCTAGTTATAAGAAGTTCTCTTGTAATCGTTCGATTTTTTATTGTATACCCACTTACTCTAAGTCAATTCACAATAACATAACAAGGAAAGGATATTCTAATCTCATAAATAAAATTGTTGATACCCATTTATTAATAGGTATCGGTATTTAGCAGAGTTTATTGAAAACTAATATAAGTATCATTTAGACTTTATGAACATATTTTTTTTATGTGACGTTACAATAAATGTAACTCGCATTGAGGTTATAGTTTATGTGTTCATTTTCTTGAAGAAAAGAAGATTGAAACTAAACCTCAATTTAAGATCATTACATAATTACGGATAAGTAAACAACTAAACATTAACAACTAAATCATATTTTAATACACGTCTAATTCAAATTAAAACACTAGGACTAATATTTTCTATAATAACTCCCATTATTTTCGATGCAGTGAAGTAGACGTTTGCGCCTGGACCCCACAATATTTTGACATATTCCGGTTTCTCTTAAATTTTCCCACACCTCCATGCAATGTGTTGTTAACAATTCAAATAATTCCGCAAAGTGTCTCGTAGGCGTGAAACCATTTGTTTCATACTCGCCTACCATATGGCGCCGGCCGCTGCGCTTCGCTAATAAGCGACGGCCTTCCTCTTCGCTGTCGACGAGCAAGGCTACTCTTCCTCATATCTTTTTATCCAACGACTTACAATATTCTTCTAGAACAAAAAAAAGTAATGTTAGGCACCTGTAGAACAAAATACTAAAGTGATCATTCACTCTGCATTTATAAATCCAATAATAAACAGGAATTAAGTAATAATATAATAATATAATAAATTTATTCAAAAATGTGTTAAGGTAAAGGTTTACAATTTTTCTTAAATCTATGTCAAGTTCACGTAAGCTGTGAGCCTGAACTAGGTAATCCTGTGTTTCAGGCGATTTGAGGTAACATTAATAAATTGATTAAATAATCACATACATGTTAATATTATTGGTACCAATGTAAAAAGGTATAAAAATTATACTATCTTAACTTAGATAACTAATTTAAAAAATAACAATTAATAATAGTATGAACAATTAATATTTACTTTAGTACAAGTAATAACTTCTCTGTATCTTCATAGGACATAGTTTGAAAAGCTTCCTTAAGGATTTTCTTGCAGTTATTGTGATTTAGGGAGTAGATGTTTCCTTTTTCATTAAGCCTGTTATATAGTAGCGGTCCGAGGTACATATAAAACTTGGATGTGAATGCATGTTTTGTACTTTTTTGAGGGCAAACTATATCTTTCCGTCTTTTTTTAGTAAATTCAGTGCTGTATGGAAGTGCTGCGTGTTGTTTTAGTACAGTGCTCATAATAAATAACTGTCGAACTGTTAGTACTTCACAAGATTTATATAGGAGGTTAGTGGGGAAAAGGAAAGGGCGGCAAGTAGCCACCTTGAGAATAGCTCTTTGAGCTCTTTCAATGGGTAATAACAGAGTTTTACTCGTCCCACCCCATGAAGTAATGCAGTAAGTCAGAATTGACTGACAAAGAGCAAAATATACTTGCCTGAGTATTTTTGGATCTGTAATAGAACGTAGCTTTTTGAATACGAATATCAGCTTACGAATTCTATTATTTAGAGCTTCCATATGTTGTTTGAAGGAAAGGGTTTCATCTATTATAACACCCAGGTATTTTATTTTATCAGTCTGCCTAATATTGGGACATTTACACTGGCTATCTGCAGGGACTGGGCAACAGTGAGCATGCAACGCTGAGGGGATATTGGATATAATATGCTTACGCATCGAAAACTTAATAAAATTTGTCTTCACTGCATTTAGAGTTAGTGAGTTATTTTGTAGCCATTTATTTACAATATTAAATCCGCGTTGCGCAAGCTTGTAGACTTCATTTTCTGAGGCAGCCGAAAAAAGTAAAGCAGTGTCATCAGCGTAAGTTATGACAGTACCATGCTCTAGCTTTAGATTGCAAAGGTCATTTATGTAGATCAAAAATAGGGTGGGCCCTAGGATACTTCCTTGGGGAATACCAAAAAATGTGTTTTTTTGAATATCGCTGAGAACATCGCCAATCTTTACGCACTGAGAACGATCTTCTAAATAACTTTTGAATATTTTCAGTTGGGTGCCTCTTACACCCATGATCTCAAGCTTGCGCAATAGGATTGGAATGGAGACAGTGTCAAAAGCTTTGGCGAGGTCCAGGAAAATTCCTACTGTGTGTTTACCCTTATCAAGTTCTTGTGCTAGATAGTCAGTCAGATGATGTACCGCATCGGCAGTTGAAACTTTAGGTCTAAATCCAAACTGCCTTTCAGACAGAATAGATTTGTCTTCCAAATATTTCAACAACCTTTTGTTTATTATTTTCTCCAATATTTTTGACATAGAAGGTAGTAAAGAAATAGGTCTATAATTAGTCACTTGCTCTTTGCTGCCTGATTTATAGACAGGGATAATTACAGCTTTTTTGAGACACTCTGGGAAATGACCTGAAGATAAACAAATGCGGAAAATATAAGTCAGTGTTGGTACCAAAATGTTCTTGAATCTTTTAATAATTTTATTCGAAATGTTGTCCCAGCCAACTGCGCAGTCTTCTTTCAAGGTCATGATTATACTTTCTACTTCAGTCTCGTCAGTATCTAGCAGCGCGAAGGAAGTTAAAGCAGTGTTAGAAGTTAAATGAATGCTCGTGAGGTTTTGGGATTGACTCAGTTTTTTTTCTGCCAGACACTTTCCCACATTAACAAAGAAATTATTTGCTATGTTAGCGGATTCCACTGGTGACGAGTGTGCTTGTAATAAACTTGAAGATGACTCATTTTGTTTTGTGGTATACGTTACGTCTTTAATATATTTCCAGATCTTTTTACTATTTGTTCCAGCCTTTTCCAATGCCACTTTGTCGTAGTTGCTTTTAATTTTTCTAAGAAGATCATTACAGAAATTTCGATACCTTCTGTACGAAAGTTGCAATACACCATTTTCCGGATTAGATTTAGCTTTCCTATGCAGTTTATCCCTATGTTTCATACAGCGAATAAGACCTGGGGTAATCCATGGTTTTATATTGTGGTTTTTGTTGCTTAACTGCGATATGACCGTGTTTTTCTGAATTGCATTTCGTAAGTTTTCAATAACAAACAACATGCAAAACTGCGGGACAGCGGAATTAAAGACTGGATTAAAATTGATGACGCGTAAATCTTCTTCAAGTCTATTTATATTAAGTTTAGAAATTTTGCGAGTGCCTTGTTTAGGTAATTTGCAATTTAGGGTTAGTAGGGCAGCGTTGTGATCGGTTATTGTTGAGGTAACAACAAGTGCAAGTGAGGGGAAATTCGATTTAAGCATAATGTGATCCAAACAGGAACCACTGTGATGTGTAGGAAAGCTGTGTGCTGGGAGCAGGCCATGAAAGGCGCATAGGTTGAGGTAGTCCTGAGCAGAAGCATCAGCACTTCCTGGAAGAATATTTATATTAATATCTCCAATTACAATCGTGTTTTTGTTGGATGACAGGTTCTGCAAGGTCTCATTCAGAGAGTCAGTAAAATTGCTAGTATTTTTAAAAGACGGAGGTCGATATAATGCTAATATCGCAAAATCTGATCCAATTTTAACTAACAATCTGTTACAGTCGTTCATATCAGGTTCCTCAACAGAGACGTTCAGATGATTTCTTGCATAAACTATCACACCATCATTTTGGTTGTAATTTACGGTACTTCTATACATATTATATCCCGGGATTAGTGGTATGTTATATTGTTTGGCAAGCCAGCATTCGGTTAAAACAATAACGTCACAATTTATGTTTAGCCGTTGCTGAAATGTATTAAAGCTATCAAAATTCTTAAAAACACTGCGAATATTTTGTGTTAATATGGTTAGTGGAGATTTGTAGCCGGATAGATATTGTTTGCAGTTCCAGCTTCACAAACTTTGGCCTCAGATACAGAGAAATTATCTAAATCATTAATTAAACTATTTATCATAATGGTAGTTTAAATAAAAATATAAAATAAAAAGGACAAAAAAAAACGAATTAACGGCGCTCTTAGGCGCCTCCATAATCTACAGAATTGATGTACCTTTTTTCAGCCATTATTTTCGCTGGGCAGTCAGCAGCACCTGTGTTATGCTTGTCTGGCTTTTTGAAATGCAAACAAGTAGCGCATTTTGGTTGGTCAGCCTTTTTTAGACATTCTTTTATTGAGTGACCTTGATCACCACAGTGACCGCAGGTATACGATGTCTGTCGACATGACTTGGCCGCATGTCCATACTGCTGACACTTATAACATCGTGTGACCAAAGTGAAGTCTCTCACAGGGCATGATGACCAATTTACAAAAACTCGGTCTTGTGATACTAATATCACAAGACCAGTAATACGCAAAGCCCTAAGGCTTTGCGTATTACTGCAGATACCTCAACAATGTAATTACATGTCTCAGAGTCTTTCTTACCTGACTTATGACTTAATTTAATTAGGCTTAAAAACGTCTCAAGGCTGCAATCTGAACTTTTTCGGCTAGGTTCTGGTTGTAGACACAAGTAAAAACCTCATTTTCCTGCATGGATGTCGGCACTCCTATAATTACAACCCTAGGCTTTCTTTTGTGGGGCTCGTCGACTGTTAGGCCTGATTTGGTAAGCTGCACCGATTGTCTCAGCTTCTCAATGTCGTCCTTCGTCTCGGTGCTGATGATCACACCGCCGTTCTTCGTCTTGCGCAGGCCTCTCACGTGTAGCTTCATTTGTTCGGGGCTGATAATTTTCTGGACAAGGGTTTTTGTCTCATCGCTGGTCTTCAATTTGTCACTGGGATAGATGGCCACAGAACTAACGTGACTTGGCTGGATAAAATTGTTGGCACCTTTCTTTACCATGTCAGCAAAGGAAGATACCTGGGCAGGTTTCGTCGAATCATCTATACTCAGCTTAAGGTTCTGTAGCTGCTGCGACAGATCGAGTTGGTTTTCTAGGGTTCTGACGGCGTAGTGCGATTGAATGGCTTTCGCTTTGACGGACTGGTACTGGACGGCCATCTGCGAGGTCCCGTAGCTAATCTTCCTGGTTAGGTTTATGATGCGCGTTTTCTGATCTACATTCAGCTTTCCCTCATTTGCAATAGCGCACACCTCCTTCAGATTCTGTTCGATAGACGCCATCCAGGTCTGAATTTCTGCCGTCGAGACAACTTCAGGGGCATCGTTCCTTTGGATAGTTGCTTGAGGGGTAGAGGCGGGTACGGCAACGGGCACAGGGGTAGAGGTGGCTACGGCAACGGGCACAGGTGTAGACGTGGCTACGGCAACAGGCACAGGTGTAGAGGTAGGTACGGCAACGGGCAGTGGTGCACTGGTGATGGGCACAGGTGTAGAAGGCGGGGAGCGAACACATTTACTACTCCGGTTGAATGGACTGTCCTCCATTTTGAATCAGGATAATATTGCTCCTGTTAAACCCCGGTCATTTCTACTAGTAATACACCTTAAACAAATGTACTGTACAAGTATGCGTTACTACTGGCTATTTGTAACTAGGTCACAATTTCGCAAGTGATTATTTGTTTATTGCAATAATTGTTCGATACGTCTGTTCACTACGACCGGCAATTATGCAATCAAGAGTAAGTATTCATATTTTAGGCCTCATGATGGATTTAAAAAAACAATTAATTAATCCTTGGGTCACCAAAGAAATTAACAATAATATTAGGTTTGAATTTCTAATAAAAGTTTAAGTTACAATAAAAAACAATTAATTAATCCTTATGTCACCAAATAAATTAACAATAATATTAGATTTTAATTTTTAATAAAAGTTTAAGTTACAATAATTCATAAAATTAATTATAGTACTCACAAAGTCCGGTTTCTTCAGATATTTGTGTTCTATTAAGACCACTTATGCAGCGCGATAAATAGTCGCCCTCGCCTCAACATTAATATTTGCCTGCATTTTGCAACAACAATACCGCTATCTATTAAACCACACGTCACTAACCAACAACTTCAACCAAACGAAAACATTCATTCCGGTCAAGTTAAATATTCATAAATCTCATGTCTACCTAACATAAATTTAAACTCCTTACTTATTTTTCTACGATCTACCTTTCAACTTCACGGAATGTGAACAAAGCGAACAAGATAAAGAATATAATATTTCTGTTCCATTACTTCCAATTGAGTATAAAAACTGGTAAAAACTTACAAAAAGTATAAAAGTAACAATGTGAGATTTGAACACACGGCTTACTGATTCGTTCATAGATCTGCACGCGCCTAACCGCTAGGCTATCTTGACATATGTTTCCATGTTGAAATTTTGAACTACAATTACTTGTAGACGACAATGTCTATTTTCTTGAAAGTAGAAGTTCGTAAGTCAAACTAAACGTCAAGCTATTGCTTTGTGAGATTGCCACTCGACTTTTGCTCGACACTGTACATCTTCGAGACTCGTCCTACGTACCTACCTACTACTATCTACCTACCTACTTTTGATTGTAGGTACGAGTACGACGTAACACTGCCCCCTCCTTAGACATGCTCGTCCCGAGCATCATTAACCCCGTAGTATCGCGCCAATCGGTCTACATGGACAATCTTAGGCGCACCTCGTGGACCCTTCTGTATTCGGTAGGTGACATCGTTGATCCTAGTCACGACTCGGTATGGTCCATCCCAGTTTGCTTGCAATTTCGGAGACTTCCCTTTGCTCCGCACTGGGTTGTGCAACCACACCAGTGAACTCTCGTCGAAACCCCTATTATTTGCTTTCCGGTCATAACGGGTCTTCATCTTTTCAGACATCTGTTGGCCGGATTGTCTGATATGCTCATAAACATCATTCAACTTGTTACGCAAGTCATTTGCGTAATCCGTTACACTGCATGGAGCATCAGGGGGAGTTCCAGTGATTAAATCTGCAGGCAACCGTAATTCCCTTCCAAAGTTCGCGAAGGCTGGCGTCACAGTCGTACTTTCGTGGACGGCGCTACGGTAGGACAGAAGGAATGGCTGTATGTGCTTGTCCCAATCCCTTTGTCTGCTTTCCACCACTTTCGCCAGATATCTTTCCAACGTTTGATTGAATCGTTCCACCATTCCATCAGATTGTGGGTGGTACGAGGTGGTTCTAGTTTTGTGGGTACCCATTAATCGACAAGTCTCCTGAAATACTTGCGATTCGAAATTCCTTCCTTGATCGCTGTATATTTCTAAGGGTACTCCAAAACGACAGAAGACTTCCTGAACTAATTTATCTGCGACAGTTGTGGCTTCTTGGTTAGGAATGGCGAAGACTTCTGGCCACTTTGTGAAGTAATCCATGACCACCAGGAAGTACTTGTTTCCGCTCTTACTTTCTGGAAATGGTCCCGCAACGTCTAGTGCTATCCGTTCCCGAGGGGCTCCAACGTTGTACACTTTTAACGCACCTCTACTGCGTGTTTGGGGTCCTATCACGGCCGCACAACTGGTACATTTACGACACCAGTCCTCCACATCATCTCGACAGTGGATCCAGTAAAAGCGTTCTCGAATTTTTAGTAAAGTCCTTTTTACCCCCATTTGTCCTCCCGAACATCTATCATGGTAGAGCCGTAAAACATCCGGTACCTTAGCTTTAGGGACAACCATTTGTAGATGAAAGCTGTCCCCTCGAGCGTTTTCCCATTTACGGCACAAGACTCCATCCTGGATCACCAAGCTGTTCCATTGCGCCCAATAACTCTTCGTGATGGAACTCATCGCAGCCACATCACTCCACTTGGGTTTAGGAGCACTAGCTTTGATCCACTTGAAGATCGGTTTGATATCCGAGTCATTTTGCTGAGCCTGCTGAAGGGTTTCCTTCCATTCATCGATGAGATCCGTTCTAAGCATCCTCATGGGCACTACTTCCTTAGTTTCTTGCCTGGCACAGTGCTTACAGTCTTCAGGACAAGGCCTTCTCGACAAGGCCTTCTCGACAAGGCATCTGCGTTACCGTGAGTTCTTCCACTGCGATGTTCAGTTACGAAGTCAAACTCTTACAGTAGCTCAATCCATCTCGCCACATGCCCCTCTGGATTCTTGAACTGTAATAGCCACTTCAATGCAGCATGGTCAGTTCTTATTTGGAATTTACGTCCCAACAAATATTTACTGAAGTGCTGCAATGTCTTTACTACGGCGAGTAGCTCCCGTCTTGTAACGCAGTAATTTCTTTCTGGTTTGGATAAAGACTTGCTGAAGTAAGCTATCACAACCTCTTGGTTTTCCTTCCGTTGAGACAACACGCCCCCAATCCCAGTATTACTTGCATCTGTGTCAACTATGAAGTCATTTTCAGTGTCGGGATATCCCAAAATAGGCGTATTGCACAGACGTTTCTTTAATTCTTGAAATGCAACGTAGCAGTTCTCGTCCCAACAGAATTGCCGCTTTTCCTCAGTGAGTTTGTGCAGAGGTTTTGCAATGTCGGCAAAATTCTTGACAAACCTTCGATAGTAGGAGCACAAACCCAGAAATGCTCTGACCTCTGTCTTGTCTTTCGGAACTGGCCAATCCTTGACGGTGACTACTTTTTCTGGGTCTGTTTGAACACCATCCCCCGAAACTATGTGTCCTAAGAAGTTCACTTGTCTTCTGAAAAACGAGCACTTCTTCGGACTTAACTTGAGATTTGCTGTTTGAATTTTCGACAACACTTGGTTGAGGTTTTTAAGGTGATCTTCAAATGTACGGCCCACGATGATTATGTCGTCTAGATAAACGAGACATGCGTCTCCAATCAATCCGGCGAGTACTTGCTCCATCAGCCTTTCAAACGTCGCAGGAGCATTGCATAAACCGAATGGCATAACTTTAAACTGCCACAGCCTTTTTCCTGTTGAAAATGCAGTTTTCTCCTTATCCTTGGGGTCTATTTCTACTTGCCAGTAGCCACTTTTCAGATCAAGTGTGGTAAACCACTTCATACCAGTCAGCGTATCCAGTGTGTCATCGATCCTAGGCAGCGGATAGCTGTCCTTTTTCGTGACATCGTTCAGTCGTCGATAGTCCACACAGAAGCGCATACTGCCATCCTTTTTCTTTACCAGGATCACAAGAGAACACCATGGACTCGATGAAGGCTCTATAACACCGGACGGTGTTCATCATTCCCTCCATCATGGTTTCCACCTCTTTTTCTCGTGCAACTGGCAGTCTTCTTGGTCGTTGACGGATTGGTAACTCGTTACCCGTATTAATCTTATGCTGAACTATTCCAGTTCTCCCTATGTCAGCATCATTTAAAGAGAATGTGTCGGCGTACTGAAGTAACATCTTCTTAGCCTTGTCCATTTCTCCTTTAGTTAAATCGCAGTTTTCCAAAAGCGTTGACACGTCAAACTTTGAACAACTAATTTTATTTCCGGTAGGCAGATTTTGCAATTGACGCATCCAAGCTACTTCCTCGCAAGTGCCGATTAAGGTGCCCTTCTTAATCACTTGCTCCTTGTCACTTGGATTCAGTATGCGTACTGCTGAGACGTTGGTGGCCTTGACCAGAGTCCGTGCCATCTTCCATGGAAAGTCATTGTTCACCCTTTCTATCAGAACACTTCGATCTTTTTGTCCAGAATTCCGTGGTAAACTAATTGGCACAATCGTTTCTGATCTGCGAGGAAGAACAATTTCCTTCAAGCAGTACACTTTCCCTGATGGTGCACCTTCCATGAAGACTTCCTCTGAACCACATTTCAATACTCCTTGATCAACGTCGATCTCACAACGATATTTCCGCATAAAATCCAAGCCCAAGATGCAATCGTCCACTATGTCGGCCACGATGACATTATGCTTGTAAAATCTGTCACCCAATTTTAACTCCACCTCCTTCTTGCCTCGGACGGTTATGTGCTGACCGGTCGCTGTTAGCAATCGTATACGGTCGTGGTTATCGAAATAGTCCCCAAGAAACCGACTTGCTAGGTGAGAATTGACGACCGTGTGAGAAGCTCCAGTATCCAACGTCAGTTTGTATGGTGTTCCATTGACTTCGCCTCTGATGGTCAGGCTGTTCCCGTCATGTACTTGCGAGATCAAGATTCTCGGGGCTCTTTCAATACCAGCCAGCACCCGCCCCCCAGTCCTGGCATTTACTCGTTTCCCTGCTGTGGCTGGGCAGTCACTTCAGCCACCCTTTCTTGCTGATCTTCTCGCGGGGTGCTACGCTTAGGACAGCTTGACCGAAGGTGAGCCCTTTCTCCGCAAGTGTAGCACCTAGGACTGTACCCTTGTGGGCGGTCGCGTACCGGTGATGCTACAACCTCCCTGACGCGGTGTGTTCGGTGGTCCTGCCTCACTGCCTCTACTTCTAAGGCATGGGCCAAGGCGTGCCCAAGGTGAGCGCGGTCATGGCTTGCGATTTTGTCCATCATAACGGCCTCAAATTGAATTTTATAAGCCGACCACGAAGATGTTCCGTCGATTGGAGGCACCTTAAAGCCCCGCGCTGAAGGTGCAGCAACTACTGAAGCCACAGTCACGTCTCCAGACTTCAGTTCTCCCAAAGCCTTCTTCACTCCAGCGATCTGAACTTCGGCCTCCGAGATGCGATTCTCGTGCTGGTGAACCTGGTCCTTCATAATCTTGAGCTCTTTGCCGAAAGTTGAATGAAGATCCTTTATGAGGATCATCTGTTCTTCTTGACGGCGAGCCTGCTCCTCTTTATCTCGTTGCAACTGCTCTTGTAACTGGCGAGCCTGGTCTTCTTGACGGCGAGCCTGCTCCTCCTTATCTCGTTGCAACTGCTCCTGTAACTGGCGAGCCTGGTCCTCTTGACGGCGAGCTTGCTCCTCTTGACGGCGAGCCTGCTCCTCCTTATCTCGTTGCAACTGCTCCTGTAACTGGCGAGCCTGCTCCTCTTGACGGCGAGCCTGCTCCTCTTGACGGCGAGCCTGCTCCTCCTTATCTCGTTGCAACTGCTCCTGTAACTGGCGAGCCTGCTCCTCTTGACGGCGAGCCTGCTCCTGCAGCAGCGCCATTAAAACTGACAAGTCTGGCGCCACTGATGCTGGAGAAACTCCGGATGGACCAGCGACTGGCACTGACGTAGGCTGGACTCCACCCGGTGTCTGCGTCGGAGAGTCTCCAAACCGCCTTTGGTCCATGTCCTGCTGTCGCTGACTCCTGGTACGGATACCGTCCGTGTTGTCCTTTGTTAGAACTGGCATAATTTATCCCTCACTTCTGACACCAAATTGTTACGAGCTGGGTACGGGATAAATTAATTACTACCGATTAAACACTTGGATAACTTTAATTAATCACAAAACACTTAAAACACAATCGCTTATACAGTACTGATCACTATTCGTTTAGATATCGCACTTCTAGTTCACTTCGATTCGCTTGGTACTGTAGCCAAAATAAGACTGCCGCTCCCGCAAACAGGTCCGCTATTTATACGGTGACCAACCCATCTAGAAAGATCCATGAATTTCTCGTTTTATTCTAGACAATGCCATAGTAGGTCATTGTCCTCGAAGATCAACAAAGAAGTAGGTACTTTATGCGTTCAGCGTACGGTCGAAATTACAATGACCATTCCTATACCTACATCTTCGAGACTCGTCCTACGTACCTACCTACTACTATCTACCTACCTACTTTTGATTATAGGTACGAGTACGACGTAACAATAGTCTTACTAATCTTGTTTCCCCATAAAAACCTTGGAGCCACATAAGGAACCTATTTGCCAAATTTGGTATCTGTAGATCCAGCGATTTGGGCTGTGCATTGATTTTTAGACTTTGTCACCCCATTTCCTGCATAAAAACTGAAAAGAATAAAACAAGTTCAGGAGACAGGACTTAATGACTGCAACATTCGGGACCCATATTGGATGTAATAAACATTTTGGTTTAGATTAGTTAATGGGTCCCGACTGTTGCAGTCAATATGTCTTGTCTCCTGAACTTGTTTTATTCTTTTCAGTTTTTATTGAAAGTTATTAGTTATTTTTACGCAGTCGGGTTTTTTAATTATTTTTTTTTCATTTTACACTTTTTAGTTACTTAGATATACCATTTTAAAATCCTCATGATAAGCCCTTTATTGGGCAGTTCAGGCTGCAGAGCGTGCCAAACATTTGAATTTCACGCCAAAAATCCGCCATTTCGTTTTTTTTTTTGTACTACCCAATATCACTCTCACAGCTAATACGAATCTAACGACACCTCTCAAGATAAAATCCATTGAGCCGTTCAGGCCACAGAGCATGCCAAACAATTATACATACATACATACTCTCGAAAAACATAACCCTCAGTCTGTCGCAGTCGGGTAAAAACAAAATGATGTCAGTGATATAAGCTACAGTGCCTTCACAGCCACAAGGCGTATTATCAGTGAAAGCACTAGAGATCAAAACAACAATTTAAACAGGATTATTATGTGCACGTAGGTTATGGCGTAGATTGGAACGGTCAGAAGCCCAACGCCGTATATTTGTCGTGTCGTGTTGAGTCTTTCTGTCATAAGACTGTACCTTAAAACATCACAGTAACAGTATCCAATATCTACATGGTAGTTGAAGTTTTCACAGAAAAGGATTAAAACAAATAAAGTAGTGACATTGTTTTAATGCATAATTATTGAAATAGTGTTTATTACAGTCATTATTTAGATACTATTCTACTCCACTGGTGTAATTACTGCAGTGTTCCAACGAGAGGATAAACGAATAGTATAGAATGTCTAGTTTTTATGAATTCTTCTTTCTTTTATCTCCAAATCAATGTTGCCATAAAATATTTGTTTGGTGACACCCCTTTCATTTATTGACATATTGCAGTAGATACGACCTTTTGTAAACGGGAAGCTTTTTGGTACGTATGGGATTGACAGATTTTTTAAATCATAGACGCCCTGAAAAAAAAAGACATTAATATTTAATAAAGTAAGCGATCGACGTAGTTATTAACCTCTTTTACACGTTACGAGTAGGTAAAGAGAAATTTGATCACCTGCATCCATCAAGGACGTTATTGTAACCGTTATACTAAAAATAAACGTTTAATTAATAAATCAAAACAGTCCCTCTAAAATAATGTGTAAATGTCGGATCCAGTCATTAGTACGGACATGAAACGTATCGCAAGCACGCCAGTGGTAACATCACGTGACTTACTTACCAGTCAACAGCCAGCTTCAACAGAGTCGTGATATTTTAAGCTAGTAGCGAACACGACATTCAGTGTCTGATCGCAGCGGAGTTAAGACGTCCCGGAATTAAACGAAACCCATATGCTGCCCACATGATGACTGAATGTAACGAAATAAATGCTGACAATACAACATATTATAGTAATTTGGCTATTTTTAACAAAATCGCCACCCTTTAGAATGAAGTGCTCCTTACAAGAGTACTGCTATCTTTGTCTCTCTCCAGCTAAAACACTAGGAAGTAGTGAAGGATAGGGGACTGTCTTATAGATTTTTGACATGCTGATTATCAGCTTCATTTGAATAAAATGACTGTTGATTTGATTTACGGTCATTTTCAATAACTTACTAGCCGATTTCGATAAGTTGCTATCTCTGTCTGTTTGACATTTAGCTTACGGACGGTTAAAAACAAAACGTTACAGAAAAGCTTTCTTTGATTTTTCTGTTAATCAAGTGACAGGTAGGCAGCGCGCGGATTGCCGGGGTTGCGGGACTGTTCGAAAGAGATACCGTGGCCCCGGAACACAAAGGGCGATGAAGGAACATGGATGGGTTTTAGTCAGTAAAAGTCTGACACTCAAATCAAATAACCCCTCCCGCTCTGGGCGGAGCAGGAGGGGTTATTTGATGATTTCCCTTCCGAAAAAAAAAAAAAAAAAAAAGGCGGCGCGCGGATAGGATAAGCTTTGTTTGTAGAAACACCGATAGCTATGAAAATAGGCATATTAACTAACAGTTACACGTAAGTAAGTTATAGAAAACGGCAGCTAAAGAGCAGTAGCTCCTAGTATTTAGTTCAGTAGTAATTCAGGTGCTTCTGGTACCGTAACAAATATTGCAACTTACAGGGGGATAAGGACAGCTACGGCCTCCGACTGCGTTTCGCATTGTTTGACCGAAAAATGTGTCAGAATTCATCATGTCGCAAAATTTAAAATGCATCTCAACGAAACTGGGCTTGTATCTGTTTGTTAGCAACTGGTAGAAGTAGAAATCCGCCTGAAACATAAATATGTTATTGAATCATTACTAGTAAGTAGTATTACCCTTAGGAGCTTACCCGAAGGGATACCTTCCTTTGTCACTAAAGCGAAAAATTATGGACATGTGCATTCTTTCCATTTTGACCTATGGATCTCAGACTTGGTTTCTGACAAATAATCAAAAGTCCAAATTCAAGGTCTGCCAGCGTTCAATGGAACGCAGCATTCTAGGCGTCAAACTAACCGACCGTGTTCGCAACACCACACTGCGCAAAACACAAATTACTGACGTTGCTCAAAAAGCCGCTAAGCTTAAGTAGGACTAGACTGGCCACGTCTGCCACATGCCCAATGAGCTGTGGGCCAAAATAGCCTCTTTCTGGAGCTCTGACACAACCAGAAGGCGTCGCGGCAGACCTCGTAGAAGATGGCGGGACGAGCTGGATAAAACCAACGACCAGTAGCCCACATTAGCCCTGGATAGAAAAAACTGGAAGTTATGGGGAGAGGCCTTTGCCCAGCAGTGGGATAACGCAGGTTAATAGTAGTAGTAGTAGGAGTATTACTCTTAACGAAGCCGAAATAAATTTGTTCTCCTCTCTGAGTTTTTTTTTTAATTCTGGACCATACTTGGGAACCTTCTAGATACGCAGATATTGGAGATAAAACTTTGAACGTTTACATAATATTTTTTTTTTAATAAGTGTTAAATTTTTATGTAACTTTATTTAAAAACCTCTATGACCCCTGTACGACTAATGCATCCATCACCACCATTTAACAACGTAATTTTTTACACCAAAAAAGAGTCGTTTCCCAACTTACAAGTGGAGGAGAAGCGCCGAGTACGACTCATCGGGATATCAATCAAGTGCGGATGGTACGCCGCAGTACGTCTGCTACTCCGGTGGTAAAAGAGTGATGGTGGGATCAGGTCGTGGAGCTCCTGCGTATTGTATCTATCATGTCTTTGTGAGAAATAATTAGTCTGCCAAATTTGTTATCAGATGGGAAACTATCCGACCGATAGAGTACCATGTGCATTGACATGATCATCTCGTTGCTTTACCAGGTACAAAGCGACACGGAACCTCCTATACTGCTACGAAATGATGATTTTAATGACAAATGATGCCTCCCTACTTACGAATAATTATCACGTACTTTTAAGCATCTTATTGCCTATAATGAACCCACTGCTGGGACACAAGCTTCCCCTCTGTAATAGGGAATGGAATATATTCCAACACACTGAGCCGTATATATAGATTCTCTGTGCACTGACCACTGGTAGGATATGCCAGTTTCCTCACCATGTTTTCATTCACCATTTAAAAGCAGTAGTGGTGGTGTTGGTGGTGGTTGGGTTCAAATCCATGACCTAAATAAGTCAGGATCACCACTACCGGCGATCGGCGGCGGTGACCTCTCGCGTCCGGCCCTGGTTCAATCCATGGACCGGAGCGAGACAAAATGGGACGCCGACACCTCCTTCTGCGCAGCAATTACTGCTTCACAGAAGGAGGTGTTATTGTGTGTTGCTGCTAGAGAAGGAGGTGGCGGAACGTGAGAGGGAAAGAACCTCACGTCCCGGCCGCTCCGGGAAACGGTCCAGGCGGTGGGGGCCACTTGGTGGCCCCCGGCCACCGTAGACGCGGGCCTGTGGACGGTGGGCTATTGGCTAGCTCGCCGTCCGTCCGTCTCATGACGACAGGCTGTGTTGACGGCGCGTTCGTGTTCCACGCGCGCCTCAAAGAGAGTCAGCAAGGACCGATGCCTGCCGGGGCTGCGGGACTGTTCGAAAGAGATACAGAAGCCCCGGAGCACAAAGGGCGATGAAGGAACATGTATAGGTTTTAGTCAGTAAAAGTCTGACACTCCTGCTCCGCCCAGAGCGGGAGGAGTCATTTGATGATTTCCCATCCGAAAAAAAAAGGGTCACCACTACACCTTCCACCTTCACAACTTACCGTCATGTTATTATCCGCAGTCTTAAGAGTCTGTACGTACAACTCCACATAGTACTTGGGATCTTGTCGGCCAAACCGTTTACTGAGCAAAGTGACGTTTTTAAAAACTTTCTCGTCATACCAGTTTACCATTGGGTGCTCAGTACTAAAGTAGGGTATCTATGACAGAAATAATAAAATAATTAGAAAAAGTAACGAAGCTATGATATAAATACTTTTTTATTTTTCTCGGGCCATATTTTCATGGTTATATGAAGTTCGTTTCTTTTGAATGTACCGCCCTTTTAAAACAAAGGGAGGTTTATTATTTGTAGTATCTCACAGAAATTCTTGTTATGTTTAATTTATTTAATTATTCTAACAATTCGCATTGTGTTCGAATTATGTAGTACATTAATAAATATTTTACTGCTAAAAACAATAAAATGATGAATAACAAACAGTAAATTTCACTCAAAATAAAATCAATAACATAATTATGATAAATATTATTTCAATAAAATGTAATTTTACACGAAATTAAATGTAATTTTACACGGAGTTCATCAAAATGGTTCAAGATGATCAAAATACGTGTTAAAATAAGTAATTCGAAATCTTCTTTAGAAAAGCTGTTATCAACAAAAAAAAATACATGGGACCATCAAGCCAAAAAATAATATAAATTATCTTCTACCAAATGAAAAATAATCTCGTAAATTGCTCCTGTCGTCACGGAGTAATCGCTGTAGTATGTACACGAAAAAAATACTGGCTAACTACATAACCTCCTCCAGTTTTAGAAGTCGGTTAAGAATAATAACTTTCAAATCGTACTCACTCTCTCAGAACTGCACTGATTAATTAGGCAATGCAAATAAAAAAGCAAACTAATGGAAAAATATTTTAAATACATTATTTTTATTTTATTTAATAGTTGACAGTTTGGGATGGGAGCTGACCTATCTCAGCGAATATCTTCCACTATCACCTGAAACCCACACAAACTTTTTCACGAAATTGACAGGAAATAAGAAATTACGCTTTGATAGTAATAGGAAGGTATAATATTTAGAATATGTAATCATGATCAATGGATCACTGTAGGTACCTACCAGTAAAGGGTCTCGTTTAAAATAACATTAAGATCATAAATCACTCTGTACGTTTATCTGTGTCATAATCATACACAATAACGCTCATTAAGTGTCAAGCGATCAAGATTTATAGTATCCGTGGTAACAAAATCAAATGACAAAAACAGAACCAAATCAGAGGCAGCAAGAGGTCAGATAGGCAGTCGCTTCATCTAAAATACTGGTATTCAGCTGCATTCGGTTAGAGTGGAAGCCGACCCCAACATAGATTGAAATACATACATACTCTTGAAAAACATAAATCCCCTTCTGGCGCAGTCAGGTAAAAAGGCAAGGTATTGTTACGTTGTTTTTTTTGTACCTAACATTAACCTGTGAGCATACGTTGTAAATTGTGAGGTTTCCAATATTGATCTCCATGGTTTCCAAGTGAAATGTTCATTGTAGTTTGTGCAAATGACTTTAGCTTTCGATTTGAAGAAGGAGTCATCCCTTCATCCGTAATTCGTCACTGGACTCTTTAGTAACACTTCCTGACGATAAATCACTTTTCAAAACCATAATAAATAGGTTTTCACAATAATTTAGATCCATCATAGCGTAATTAAGCTGCGATTGTTTACATTCCGAATGTCATTTAGTTAAACGTTAGTTTCTGCCTGTCAAAAGTACCTGTCAAAAGTACCTGTACGAAGTGTTTCGTGTAATATCATCCTTAAACAATAAGAAGTCGGTAGGGTATGATGAGATCTCCACTCACATACTGAAACTATGCGCTAAAGTGTTATCACCAATACTTTGTCACACAATTAATTTATCTTTATTTGAGGGAATCTTTCCGAATATTCTAAAATCTTCCATAGTCAAGCCCCTTCATAAAAGTAAGAGTACACTCGATAAAACTAACTATAGACCTATCACACTCATCTCAATATTCTCTAAAATTTATGAAAAAATAATGCATAGTCGTTTAATTCAATTTATAAACAAGCATAAAATTATTAATCAAGAACAAAATGGGTTTCAAAAAGGTAAGTCGACCACTTTGGCAGCATTCTCTCTAGTAAGGTCCATAGCAGATAACATAGATAAAAAACGTTCTGTTTCTGTAATCTTCCTTGATATGAGCAAGGCTTTTGATCTCGTTAATCATGATACACTTCTTGATCAGTGTGAGCGCTATGGAATTAGAGGTCCTGCACTAGAATGGTTAAAAAGTTACCTGAGCAATAGACAACAGTGTGTTGAAGTAAACCGTATCAGCGATAAATTTGTTGCAATGCCATACAGCTCCTTATTTCGTCACAATGGGTCAGGAGTGCCTCAAGGAAGTATCCTTGGGCCTCTGCTCTTCCTCTTATATATCAACGATTTACCAAATATTACAAAATATAAATGCGTACTATTTGCCGATGATTTGTCGGTAATAATACCTGAGAGTGACAAAACTCTACACCAACAAGAAGTAAAAGACACCATTACCAATATAATAAACTGGCTAGATGGAAATAACCTGAAAGTTAACCTTTCTAAAACAAAATTCATTCAATTTGCGAACCATAAACAGAACCCACCAAAAATTTGTTTAGAACACAGTAATGAAATAATTAATAGAGTAAATAACGTAAAATTTCTAGGGTTAACATTAGATCAAAATTGTAATTGGGGAATCCATATTGACAACCTATGTAAAAAAATAAACAGATTTGTATATGCGCTAAAAGAGCTACGCAAAACAGCGAATGAAGAGGCCGCACTCAACGCCTACCATGGCTATGTAGCGTCTGTACTGAGATACGGCTTACTCTTATGGGGTAACTCGACTCGTGTCCAAAGAGCATTAATAGCGCAAAAAAAATGTTTGAGAGCAATCACTGGGACACCTCCATATGAGAGTTGCAGACCAGTTTTTAAAAAGTTAAAGGTTTTAACTCTAGCTTGTACATACATCTTAGAAATAGGTATATTTGTTAAAAAAAATTCACACTTCTTCTCCACAGTAGCCGAAAATAACAGATTCACAAAAAGGGACCCATACATCTTAGAAATAGGTATATTTGTTAAAAAAAAATCACACTTCTTCTCCACAGTAGCCGAAAATAACAGATTCACAAAAAGGGACCCCACTAAACTAAAAAATCAACTTTGCAATAGTACTCTTCACTATAAAAACAGTTACCTAATGTCCATTAAAATCTACAACCACATCCCGAAAGCTATAAGAGAGTCACCACTGCATTTCTTCAAAAAGAAGTTGAAATTGTAGTTACTTCAAAAGGCTTTTTACTCAGTAAAAGAATTTCTTGAAGATGTTAAATATAAATAGGTACCAGATATTATTATACAAGTTTTCATGTTAATTTTTTATACTTATGGTTAATGTTGTGTTTTATATTACTTTAATATTATATTATAGAGTTCTACACGTTTTAGTTTTGTTTTTTGATTTTGTATTTTATTCGAATGTACTTAGCTTACCTAAGCTAAGATTAGATAAATATGCGTAAAAAGTTAAGTTAAAATGTAAAATTATTCCACTTATGTGCTATTTAATGTATTTTAGTGTTATTAAGTGTAACCATGTAAATATTCGTATCGTATAAAGTCCTGCTATTTTTATTTAACAACTGTGTGCCTACCATATCCGACGAATACCTAAATATCTTTGTCTTTTGTCTTTGTCTGACAGTTAGAGGCGACATCTAGCGGCTGCGACATGCAGTTGTAGTTTTAATCGATATATTTTAACATTTTCATTGGAAACCATCGAATTTATATCGTATAGGCCAATCCTTAATTATTTTCAGCTTTTAGTTAAAATACTTCATTGTCTTTTAACAGTAAACGGAAGTGAAATTATTTTTTTATTATAGACTTTATTCGAGAAACATCCTGGTGTGGAAAATCCATATTTAATCTGTGGTTTGTCTATGACGTACTGTGACCAGGTTAAACATTCTCAATTCGCCGAAGGAGTAAGGGGAAAAGTTACCCCACTTAAGACAAACTTTAGTGTTAGAACTAAGAAATAATTAGTTTGTCAGCTAAGTTATTGTTGCTAATGTTATTGTTTCAGAGTATAAACGTTATGTTGGACAGTTGTTAGGGATTTTCAAGAATTATATATCTTGGTGTAGTGATTCTGTCATCCGTGCTCATATAAATTTTACCTGAAACAGGGGAGATTTTCTAGGTGCTCCGCCTTATTCCGGTTTGGAGGCATGACAGGACAATGGAAGGTCACGGGCGTCAATTTGCAATTGAACACGCTTGCGATTTGAGCTACAAACTTTATCCCATGCTTTAAAAGGTAAGGATTCTGGTGAATTAGTGTTTGGAAGTGACCTCTGAGTCCTTCCCAGGTCGTTAACAGGATATTGACGTGATCCCTGGATATTTATTATAGGACTCCATGTGTTGAAAGGATTCGCAAATGAAATAGGCGGACCTGTTCTACAGCCGGTCGAATCTTGCAGTCAAGTGTTTTCATCATATCACATCCGTGAGTATTACCATTGTTGTCCCACCATGCAGGGTTAGGCAAACAGAAGTCGTAGCTTATTCAATTGTGTTAGCCAGAGGCCACGTTGACCGGCTAATGTTTTAGCCTTTAGATTTCCTAGCTCCTCACCTCTATTCATTCTCAAGGAAAGTACCGTACGTGTTTCCCCATATATAATAGGGTCCCCGTATTGTCAATTCCAGGTGAGGTAACTCGAGCGATTCATCTCGTCGCGAGGATCTAGACGAGCCTCTGGGACCTGGACGCGAGACCCGTTCCTCGAGTCCACTCAAAGCCTCCAAAGGCTGTGCGGTAGCAGAGTCCGCCTGGCGATTTAACGCAGGCGGGACTGTTTTTTTTATATTTAACTTACACCTTTTAATTTATTCTCTACCGGTTCATTTACGAACCCGTGTATCACATGCCCGGTTTCCCAAATTAGAAGCCGGTCTTCAACTTAATTAAATTAAAGGACCCGGGTTCGACACCTACGCTTAACTGGAGGAATATTGGACATCTTCGTTGGCTCCGGGATCCGGGACTCTTCTAGTACCTGGTGCCCATTTAATATCTATTAACATTCCCAAAACTGGAAGGTTGTACCTTAATATTTTTGTAAGAACCAATTTAATTTAAACTATTGAAAAGAACAGTACTGTGTTTATCTCCAATCCCCCACAACCATAGTTCAAAACCGACTGAATTTAACGCTGGCTGGCATTATCTTTTTTTATATTTATGTTTATATAGTTTATATAAATAAACTTTTGTTGTTTGAGACAGTATGTTGTTTCTTTGCCTTTTATTACCAACCCAACTTGCATCTGGGCTTTTGTTCCATTACCACTAAAGGGACACAATCTCAAATGTAACAGTATGTTGATTTGTAACGACTGATTATTGCCCAAATCATATTTTAATAGAGAGAGTAGAATAGAACCAACCCATTACACTCACGGGTGTCGTATAAGGCGACTAATGTCTGAGGCAGAACATCTTGCGCCTCCGTAGATCAGAGAATGGGCAGCAGCGTTTTCTGTTAGTCTTTCATCACTGCGATCTCCAATCCGCCTGCCAAGCGTGGAGATTATGGCAAATTCCTCCCATCATGGGAGAGGCTTATGTCCAGCAATGAACGTTATGGGCTGTTGTAGTAGTAGTGCTGTACAAGAGGCTGATACCAAGGGGTCGCCTCCGCGAGCGAGAGAATCGCGGCGGTATTTTCGTATAGAAATAGGTTGATTCGCCGCGATTCGCTCGCTCGTGGAAGCGGCCCCTTACAGTTAAAAAAGGTTATATTGAATAGAGCGGGCTACACTAGCGCTATCGTTTTAGTTGAAGACAGGGAAATCACGATGTCCGTTACATCTGTAGACTTTTCGCCATCTCAACGAAGTCTGTAATAGTACATTGTTACCCTAGGAGTGAAAGTAACTTCCCCGAGACGGGGTTTGGTGCCCGAGTGAAGCGAGGGCGCTAATAGTTCGAGGGACTAAATAAGTCTTTAACCCGAGGTAAACACTGTGCTTTTCATTACGAATACAAGGAAAGTAAAAAAAAAAACATACAACTCGAAAAAACAATGAAGATCAGAATTCGGATTGCCGCTTTCCCGCCTATTTTGCTTTTTTTTCTGTGGCCGACCAGCTATTCAGCCATTACCTATTTTTCATTTTCATCATCGAAAAATGGTAAATATTTTTCCCAAATCTATGTTATTTTAAAGAAATAGTTGAAACTTAATTATAATAAAGTTATTGAATAAATAGGTATATATTCTTTAATTAATACTTAACTTTGTGTTATTTCAATTTTACATCGTGGCTGTATAGAAAGTTGGAACATGGTTCAATAGAAAAGTGAACCATATTTTTTTTTATAATTTGACAACTGTCAGTTGAAAACTATTGTCCCTAGGGCTGAAAAGTATTACTTTCAACCCGCTCCTCAGGCAACTTCAGACCTACTTTCAGAGTATGAGAAATGAAAATGATATTTTAAACATTGTAGGACATACAACACGCCTATAACAAAACGCCTATCACCCCAGAAGGTAAGACAGACACACACCCAATAGAACAATCACATTTTGCCAGATATCTTGTAAGTCCTATGAAAAAGGGGGCGAACCTAATAAATATATTAATATGGCGTATAATCATTTGTCTGTCGCCAACACAATTTGAGGCTAAACGACAGGAAATGAGGAATTAAGGCTCTATGACTACATCATACATACAGACATTTATAAATTCAGCTTGTCTAATCATTAAAATTTAATAGCAAAATGTTGTGCCTCTGATCAGTTTTTTGTCGTTATTTATTATAGACAACTAGATAAGTATTAGTGTTTAGGTAATGGATATCAATTTATTCAGAGGATCATTTTGAAAATGAGTCTGCGTCACTGCCAAACTACAGTGATCCTTAAATTCATGTGTATAAGGTTGCTGTTGGTTTGCTGCCAGTGCTGCCATTGACAAGTATGTAAAAATCACAATTATTTTTATTCTTAACTAGCTGTTGCTCGTGGCTTCGCTTGTGTTAATTTAGAATTTGACAATTAAATTCCGGTTGTGCTCTGGTTGTAATAATAAAGGGTGTAAAAAACCTCTTAACGAAGCCGAAAGGTTCTCCCCGTCATTGCGATCATTTTTTTGTTCTACACACCATACCTGGGAACCTCCTAGTTACTGAGATATTGGAGGTCAAAGTTCCAACAATATTTTTTTTTAAATGCAAGTTTTTAATGCAAGATTTTAATGCAAGATTTTAATGCAAGATTTTTACTTTAAACACCTCCACGACCCCCGAACTATTTAATCCATCCATCAGCACAATGTTTTGACAGCGTTACATTGAGTTCTACCACAAAACATGATTTTGCACACCAAAAAAAATGTCGTTTCCCAGCAATAATTTATGCGTAAAGTTACTTAGTTTGGTGTACAGAATGCTTGGTTGACGGCTTCGTGATGAGGTTGTTTACACCCTGTATAATTAAATCATGATAAGGTATTTATTTTAGTGTTAATAGTTTTAAATACTGTACTAAATTATTGATAAATAAATAAATAAATGATTCAAAAAACACGTGGCGCCATCTATTATCATAAATACGTTATTGTTGTTTGAACTGGGCCTATTTGGCACACGGTGTCACATTGTTTTATGTTTTGTTTAGTTTTAAGTTTTTATTCATTTATTTTGTTATTCTTTTTGTTTTTCATTTTGTTGATTTTTTATACTGTGTGCACTTGTGGCGTGTGCCAAATCAATGTATTTTCTTTCTTTCTTTCTTATTTTCCTCGGGAACAGTCATTTTTTTTCGGGATCAAAGGTACTCTATGTCCGTTTCTGTCAGTACACCAGACAAAGTATATGCAAAATTTCAGGATGAATCGGTAAAAAAAACAAACAAACTTACTTTCGCATTTATAATATTAGTAAGGATAAGGATTACAGATTGGTCAAGTCCATATGATATTAGTAATACACCGCTTATACGTAAGCTATGTTAGTAAAAAATAAAAGATTTTTCAACACATTTGCTCAAAAAATGCATTTACGAAGCCTGCACCCCTAGCCAAGTTACAAACGATTCGTGTCGATTATCTTTCTTCAATCGTAAACGCCTTAATAAGCGAGCACAATAAGCGATTGTAGAAAGCGCTAAATTGGTAGCCAAGTTGACACGACTGAGTCGATCGCTCGTTCTCTAATATCTGTAGAAAAAAACCTACACTTTAGGTATGATGAGCGTTCCTACCAAAGAGTTTAGCGATCAACATTGTAGAAACTATAACATTCTATTCTATCATGTTGAACAATGTGAACTTGTCTACGAATTTTCTATTCGTTTGTGTTGATCACGTGATTGTGTTCCGTATGGTGTCGGACGTAAAGAATAGCACCATCCCATATCTTAGCGTGGGTGTCGTAAGAGGCGACTAAGGGATTACCAGAGAATGGGCAGCAGCGCTCTCTGTGTCTTTTGGAAGAACTGTACTGCGATCGCCAACCCGCTTGCCAAGCGTGGCGATTATGGCAAAACCCCCCCATTATGAATACCGCATTAAGAAAATGGCCCCTAGTGCCCGGCAGCCCGTCTACCCTCAACTACGGCAGCGGTCGAGGTTACGGCGTGGCAAGGGGTGCGAAGAATCCCCGGATGGGATCCGGCTGCCAATACCAACGACTGGACCTGGCAACGTATAACGCACGCACACTCCGGACCGACGAGAAGATAGCGGAACTCGAAGAGGAATTAAGCAGGCTGCGATGGAGTATTGTGGGATTGTCTGAAGTCCGAAGAGAGGGGGAGGACACGATAATCCTGAAATCCGGCAACCTGCTCTATTTCCGTGAGGGTGACCGGCAATCCCAAGGTGGTGTTGGGTGTATCGTCCACAAGTCCCTTGTGAACAACGTGGTGAAGATCGAGAGTGTGTCGACCAGGGTGGCGTACCTTATACTCAGAATATCCTCCAGATATTCGCTGAAGGTCATACAGGTCTACGCCCCGACCTCGGCACACCCCGACGACGAAGTGGAGACCATGTATGAGGATATTTCTAAAGCCATGCATGGTTCCAAAACTTACTTCACCGTTGTCATGGGGGACTTCAACGCGAAACTGGGCAAACGAGACGGGGATGAGCTGCAGGTGGGGCAATTTGGAGTTGGACATCGGAATCGCCGGGGTCACCAACTGGCTAGTTTTATGGAGAAGGAGGGCCTCTATATGATGAACTCCTTCTTCAAAAAGCGTGAGCACAGGAAGTGGACCTGGCAAAGCCCCGATGGTGCAACTAGAAATGAGATTGACTTCATCATGTCAACCAAGAAGCAAATGTTCAATGATGTCTCGGTGATCAATTCGGTGAAAACCGGGAGCGATCACCGCATGGTAAGAGGCACATTGAACATCAATATTAAGCTTGAAAGGTCTCGACTGATGAAGTCTACGCTCCGTCCAGCACAGATCCAAATCCAAAACCCCGAGAGCTTTCAGCTTGAACTCCAGAACCGTTTCGAGTGCCTAGGAAGTTCAGTGGACGAATACAACGATGGGTTTGTGGAAACTGTCCATACGACCGGGTCTAAGTTCTTCAAGTCACGTCGTACACATCAGAACAAGAGACTCTCCGATCACACTCTCAAGCTCATGAAGGAGCGGCGTGAGATGATCCTGCAGTCTTCAGACGAGGCGTGCAAATACCGGCAGCTCAATAGACGGATCTCTAAATCCTTGAAGAGCGACCTCCGGCGCTTTAATACCGAGCGTATTAAAGACGCGATTGAGCGGAATAAAGGCTCCAAGGTATTTGCAAGAGATCTGGCTATTGGGCAGAGCCAGCTCACGAAACTGAAGACCGACGATGGTAGGATCTTATCCGCCAAACCGGAGCTTCTGAGGGAGATCGAGAGCTTCTATGGACAGTTGTACACGTCAACCAGTAAACCCGTCGTAGATCTAGCAAACGACCCAAGAGCTAGACTGACCCGACACTATACCGAAGACATCCCGGACGTCAGCCTGTACGAGATTAGGATGGCTCTGAAGCAGCTCAAAAACAACAAGGCACCGGGTGATGACGGAATTACGGCCGAACTCCTGAAGGCGGGTGGAAAACCGGTACTTAAGGCCCTTCAGAAGCTGTTTAATTCCGTCATACTTGAGGGAAAAACGCCACAGGCATGGTGCAGGGGTGTGGTGGTACTCTTCTTCAAGAAGGGTGACAATGCCCGGTTGAAGAATTATAGGCCCATCTCACTTCTAAGCCATGTCTACAAGTTGTTTTCTAGAGTCATCACGAATCGTCTCGCGCGCAGGTTTGACGATTTCCAGCCACCCGAACAAGCCGGTTTCCGAAAAGGCTTTAGCACCGTGGACCACATACATACGCTGCGGCAAGTTATACAGAAGACCGAAGAGTATAACCTGCCCCTCTGTTTAGCGTTTGTGGACTACGAGAAAGCCTTCGATTCGATCGAGACCTGGGCTGTACTGCAGTCTCTCCAACGGTGCCAAATCGACTATCGGTACATCGAGGTGTTGAAGTGTTTGTACAAAAATGCCACCATGTCAGTCCGACTTCAGGACCAAGCCTCGGAACCTATCCTTTTGCAGCGAGGTGTGAGACAGGGAGACGTCATTTCTCCGAAACTGTTCACCGCTGCACTGGAGGATGTCTTCAAGGTTCTGGACTGGAGAGGGCTAGGCATCAACGTCAATGGCGAGTACATCACTCACCTTCGGTTTGCCGACGATATAGTGGTCATGGCTGAGACCATGGAGGACCTCAGTACAATGCTCGATGACCTCAGTGGAGCTTCCGGAAGAGTGGGTCTTAAAATGAACATGGACAAAACCAAGGTCATGTTGAATGCCCATGTCACACCCACTCCTATCAAGATCGGAGACTCCACACTCGAAGTTGTAGACGATTATGTGTACCTAGGACAAACGGTCCAGTTAGGTAGGTCTAACTTCGAGAAAGAGGTCAATCGTCGAATCCGACTAGGCTGGGCAGCGTTCGGGAAGTTGCGCGGTATCTTCTCGTCCAACTTACCGCAGTGTCTCAAGACGAAAGTCTATGACCAGTGTGTGTTGCCAGTGATTACATACGGGACCGAAACGTGGTCGCTCACAATGGGCCTCATCAGAAGGCTTAAAGTCACCCAAAGGGCAATGGAGAGGGCTATGCTCGGAGTTTCCTTGCGCGATCGAATCAGAAATGAAGACATCCGCAAGAGAACCAAGGTTACCGACGTAGCCCGAAGAATTGCCAAACTTAAGTGGCAGTGGGCAGGGCACATTGCTCGCAGAACAGATGGCCGATGGGGCTGAAAAGTTCTGGAGTGGCGACCGCGAACCGGAAGACGTTGCGTTGGAAGGCCTCCCACTAGGTGGACTGATGACCTGGTGAAGGTTGCGGGAATCCGCTGGATGCGAGTCGCACGGGACCGGTCAATGTGGCGACACTTGGGGGAGGCCTATGTCCAGCAGTGGACGTCTTTCGGCTGAAATGATGATGATGATGATGATGATGATCACGTGATTTAACGTTGAGATGATGTCATTCCCATTCATTTGAATAGTTTTCTACTAGCGTTAACGATTGTAGATTGTCAACTTGGCTAGGGGTGCTGTATACACTGTTTCAAAGTTAAGGAACGTGCGGTAAATAAAATAGGTACTCTCACCAGAGTACCTATTTTACCACATACACTGTTGTATAGCACTGTGCGTATTCTTTACGTTTTTTTTATTAAGTCAAAATGAAAATCCAAGATGGCACCGACGAAAATTTTCGGTTTCTTCTTCATGGGTGTCGTTTTCGTGGTTTTTGGGGTCACTGATAGTGAAAATGAACTCAAAATGAAAATCCAAGATGGCGCCGAGGAAAATTTTCGGTTTTTCTGCATGGGTGTCGTTTTCGTGGTATTTGGGGTCGCTTTTTGTTTCATTCCATATTGTACTGTTTTCTCGCAAATGTGTTGAAAAAAATTGTATGACACACGTGCAGAAATTGGTATTAACAAAATCGTGACTAAGACTAAGTAAACCCTCGACTTCGTCTACTCGTTTGTAAAAACCAACTTACCGCAATAGTATCATAAATAACTATTAATCTGCCAAAAACGTGTTGCGCGGACCCCAAGAAACATGGGCAAGGCCAGCATGATGATGAATTTATATTTATCTGCTACACTCACCTGACGTACCTATTGTAATGTGACATAATGCTGCAGCACGGCTTTTGAAGGTCATCCTTCAGAATGTTGTAGATGACACTCCAGCGCACTCAAAAACATTTGCGAATTAGGGTTTGTAAGTACGATCCTTACCATTGAAAATTGTGAAGTTAATGACAATAATCTAGCCCTCAGCAAACTTAAGACTCACAATATCATCAATCTCATAAACATCATCACGCCTTTAATATACAAAGGATTAGGCAGAGATGCAGTGTAGGTACCTCATAATACACACATATTCACCGACTGCTGCCTACTTACTGCTGCTGAGAATTTTCTGATGGTAAAACCCAGTAACATTTTGCCCAGCCCAACCTCGTGTTCAGCTTGTGACTATTACACCAACGAGGGAGGAATTACAATCATCATGATCTTTCTACCTTTCTCATGTTATTTAGGGTCGGCGCAACACGTTACTTTCTCCCTTTCCCTTGGTAATCGTCACGCTACCATTTACTTTTTTCTTCATATCATCCTCACACAATCCATCTTTTATTTGGTCTTCCTCTCCCTCTCCATCTATCAACATTAGAGGAAGGAATGACTCCGGCCCATCTCGTAACTTTCCCATTTCGACAACTAAACAAAAGACGTGCGAAACAAGTGAAAAAGTGTGCCAACTATTTTAATCTTCATACTAAAGAGATCATTTTGTGAAACGCAGTAGTCAAGTCATTATGAAAAAGTGGTCATTTTGGTAAAGTGGTATTTTTGGTAAAGTAGACTTTATGTGCCTAAAGGCATTAAAACCCATTTCATCAACTACAGGGTGTAAAAGACCTCATCACGAAGCCGTTAACCAAGCATTCTGTACATCAAACTAAATAGCTTTACGCAAAAATTATTGCTGGGAAACGACTTTTTTTTGGAGTGAAAAATCATGTTTTGTGGTAAAACTCAATGTAACGCACTCAAAACATTGTGCTGATGGATGGATTGAATAGTACGGGGGTCGTGGAGGTGTTTAAAGTCTCGTAAAAATCTTACATTAAAAACTTATAATTAAGAAAAAACTAAAAAAAAAAAAAAAAAAAACTTAAAAAAAAAAAAAAAAAAAAAACTTAAAAACTTAAAAAAAAGTTGGAATTTTGATCCCCAATATCTCCGTAACTAGAAGGTTCCCAGGTATGGTGTAGAACAAAAAAATGATCACAATGACACAGGGAGAACAAGTACCTTTCGGCTTCGTTAAGAGGTGTTTTACACCCTTTATAATTAGTTTGTCATGATCAAGTCATGTGTTATTTTGTTTTGTTTCAGGGAGAGTATGATTTGAAGAATCTGTCGGTCCCATTTGTGGCGAAAGGCTTCCCGTTTACCAAAAGCCGTATCTACTGCATTGTGTCACTTACTACAGGCGGTGTTACCAAACTTATAGGCTATGGTAGCATTGACATGGAGGTCAAAGTCGCAAACATTCGTACACACTAGAAAAAACAAGTCTGCTTAAAGTTTAATAAAATAATTTAATTTTTTGTTTCCATTCATTCTTGTTAATCTCGATGCTCTAGAGGTCGTGTATATGTCACGACAAGTATTCTTTGCTCAATTTTCCACGAATCATTATTATGCGTCGCAAGTCGCAACGCAACACCTTAGAGTTGTGGAAAATGGTTACGCGGCCTCGTCCACGACTGGTCGCATGATCTTCCACTATTTTGAACAAAACTGGTCGGTCTTTTTGTTTTTCCTGATAATGCCTCTAGAGCAATCATGTTTTTGTCACTTCCTGTTTTTCGGAAACTTGTGAGTAAAGAAAATATGACTATCGACGATAGAGAAAAATGGTCCATTTTTTACGGCCGTGATTGACTGGTACCAGACAAATTCGAAAAGTTTTAAACATAAAATTGATAGGAAACTATAGACACACTCTTACTAAAATTTTAATGTCAAAAATAATTGAATATGCTCTGTTTTTGAGGAGAAAAATCATCATCATCATTATCATTTCAGCCGAACGACGTCCACTGCTGGACATAGGCCTCCCCCAAGTGTCGCCACATTGACCGGTCCCGTGCGACTCGCATCAAGCGGATTCCCGCAACCTTCACCAGGTCATCGGTCCACCTAGTGGGAGGTCTTCCAACGCAACGTCTTCCGGTTCGCGGTCGCCACTCCAGAACTTTTCGGCCCCATCGGCCATCCGTTCTGCCAGCAATGTGCCCTGCCCACTGCCACTTAAGTTTGGCAATTCTTCGGGCTACGTCGGTAACCTTAGTTCTCTTGCGGATGTCTTCATTTCTGATTCGATCGCGCAAGGAAACTCCGAGCATAGCCCTCTCCATTGCCCTTTGGGTGACTTTAAGCCTTCTGATGACCCGAGGTAATACGAAACGTCGTTCTCGTCAATTTTTCGACGACGACTGTTCAAAAAAAGGAGTTTTATGTTTTTGTGATATTATCGGTCTAAACTACTGCTGAGCGACGGCAATATTCCCTGTTCCCTCTTAAACGAATGCTGATCGCGTTCACTTTCGTCGGTGACATTCAGCCTCAATTGTTCATCTTGACCCAAATTCTTAAGACTGACAACCATTCGTCATTGTGGTAGTGTCCCAAACAAATGAGAACTGATATCAGTACTTAAGTTGCGGTTTCCGATAATGTTATTTAGAAAACGGACGAACGTTTGTCAGTCTGACAAGTTTGGACTCGGGGGAGAATTTGTTGCGATGTTATCGGGCTCACTTCGGCATGGAGTTCAAGAGGTTTATTGGCTAGAGGTACAAGTTTTATTTATTGTAGGTATTTTACTATTATTATAGGTACCTGTCGGCGGCATCATGGCCGTCGTCGTTGAGAGTCACACAACATATTGGTTTGCACCAATATATACACACAGTTACACAATTATTACTCAGCAAATAATAAACAGTAGGAAATATAAGCACCAGTTTAAAGAAAATACCTTACTCCAGTTCAGAGTGTTTATTCCATGAGGTAAACCAAGAATGCCTTTTCATTCACATTACAACCGCTTTTATACACAGAAATTCAAACTGAGGTTGGTAGTGACAGCTAGAATAAAAATAACAATATTTAATTTTGCAAGGCGGGAGAGATCAAATTAACTACTTAATAATCTTTGCTCTAAACTAGACTCTTAAATAATTCTAGCGAACATATCAAAATAAACTCCTATTGAAATACAGAAGTAACATTACATTCCCAACATTTTACATAAATCAAACATAATCCTTATTAATGAAGCAAACGGAAATTACGATTACTTTTTAAATTAAATAGACGGAAATACAAATATTAGTTCAGCAATTCAACACGTCATGTCAAATCGAAAACTCACTACCCTATAATAAACCTGCATAAGTCAAAATAAAAACGGAACTACCCTCAAATTACAAACTAACTTAAAATTAAAATCAAATTATGGTTTTGGGCCCATATACCTTATTCTGATTTTTACACGACTGCCCAAAAAAAGGAATATGAGGAGAAAAAAATTTTTTAGGGTTCATGTATGTATAAGTATGTATGTTTGTGAGTTTCTTTCTTCCACCATAACTTCTAAACGCCTAAACCAATTTAGATGTACGTAGTATCGTTAAAATCCTTGTGTTACTCCAGGTAACATAGACTAGTGAAAAAAAAAATAAGTTGGATACTGCAATCTGGGTACCTACTTATCAAATTAGAGGGCTCATCATGAGGATTTTGAAATGGTACCTATATCATATTTTTTTTACTTGATAAGTTGGGCTCATTGGTTTGGATTGGTCGCAGGGGTTACTGCTGAGCATGAGGTTATTGGTTTGATTCCCAAGTCAGTCAAAGTGTTGCTGGATTTTTTTGTCAGCAATTTGCTCCTAGCAGTTTTGCGGTTCATGGAACATAATATAATTATGTAATGGTTGTTTCTTTTTTGTTTTTACATTTTATATTTGAAATTTTATAACATGATTTTTATTGACATTTCATATTCTTGACATTGATTATGATGGTGGTGACACTAATTTAATTTGTTTTTATTTTTTATTAATTTTTATTTTGGCACTATTCTTTTTGATTATTATTTTGTACTGGATTAATCTATTTAACTTGTTTTTACATTTCTTTATTTGACATCCATCAATATCTAACATCATTTTATTGACATTTTATTCTTTTGACATATTGTAATGGTGGTCTCTTTATTTGTTTTTATATTCTTTAAATAACATTTTTTAGCTGTAATTGTAAATGTTTTGCTATTTTTTTAAATTTATATGTGTGGTTATTGTTATATTAATTTCTTTCTAGATTTCTATTGTAATTGATGATTCTATAGTAATTCTTTTATTTTTATAATTTAGTGTAACATTTCGATACAATGTAAATTTTTTTACTGAAATAAATAAATTAAATGAAAATGAAATATATGTAAACATAATAGTAGCTGCGAAATGTAGGTGTACCTATTATTAGGCACCTCTGCCTAAACCTCCAGAGTTTACAGTCGTGACGTTTATAGACAGGAGCCGTTAACCTACAGCGATGATATTGTAGTGTAAAAGTTCGGGATCTACGTAAATGTCCACTATTCATAATTATGGTTAAAAACGGATGCAGCGGGTATGAAATTGCTGTAGCGCTGACGATCCCAAAATAAAATATAGTACTGAAATATCTCCAATTAATATTGTACTTATGTAGCGTCTTATATACCGACTGAATATAAGTAGGTAGGTGGATAGTACGTAGTCATATTCCCAAGTTATTTCAGGACTGAATTCCGAGTAAAAGTGATTTCGTGAAACAAAAATCGAGGTCTAAAAGTTTATGTAGTACGTCTGGGCTAGAGCAATATCGTAAACGCCGTGACGGGTCAGCCGGGGAATTTAATATACCACGCAACGGGGGTTAGCTTTCCACTAACACTTTATTGCAGCATTGTAGGGTTGGAGCACACATGGACTCAGAAGGTTGGATTCAAACACGAAGTGAAAACGTTCATAGTAACGTCACAGATGAAAACATACAAAATCTTCTGAAACGCCTGTATGACTCAAAGAACTAAAATCAAATTCCTGCATCACACTATTAGAAAAATAGAAAGAAAAATATTTATTTGACGTCAGTTATTAAAGCACACACACATAAGAAATAAAAAATAAGGAGGAAAACATAGTAGGTAGCGCCAAAATGGTCCATTTCAGCATTCATGCCAGACAGGTAATGACACTGTCTGACACTGGTCTTCCAATGAACCTTGAGGGGGTAGGTAAGTGACGGGAAACGGTTTCAAACAAAATGTATGAATAAATGGTTACA
This sequence comes from Xestia xanthographa, assembly GCA_905147715.2. NCBI lineage: Eukaryota > Metazoa > Arthropoda > Insecta > Lepidoptera > Noctuidae > Xestia > Xestia xanthographa. The sequence continues at coordinate 2,880,283 of LR990660.1, read as the reverse complement.
AATAAATAGATAACGAGTAAATTAACTAAATATGTATTTATGAGTTCGGTTATAGAAGAATGTAAGTATAATAAGTATTTCATTGTGTTAGAAAGTGGTGTGAAGTGAGTGGTTCGCGAGATAAGATCTAATTGAAACACCCGATAACAACTGTCGGCCAGAAGCCCATCTGACACAACATCCATCTGGTCGGAGGATCCTTTTTTCAATGCAGTATTGAAGAACCTTACAATCTGTTCCTCATTCCCCCAACGTTGACGCGCTAACCGAGGGGTATCGTTAATGAGTAAGTACGAATCAAAAGCAGACTGACTGGGGAAATTGGACCCTGGCAGATACGAGTGTACGCAGTAAGGTACGAGTGTACTCAGTATGGTATGAGTATCATCTGTATGTCTCCCTAGTCCAGAGACACGTCCGCAATTCATCTGTAGCTATCGGTTTTATAAAACCTCGACTCCTCCGGTTTAGAGGTCGGAAGCAAGTCGATTCTTAGGTTCTGAGGCAGCCTGGATTCGGGAAGTCGGTTGTGTGATATCCACATGCCCTGGAAAGCACCTAGCCCCCGGTCATGTCGGATTATGAGAGTAAAGGACACACTTATCTACACTAATATTATAAAGAGGAAAGATTTGTATTTTTGTGTGTGTGTGTGTGTGTGTGTATGTTTGTAATGAATAAACTCAAAAACTGCTGCGCCGATTTCAAAAATTCTTTCACCATTAGAAAGCTACATTCACCCTGAGTAACATAGGCTATATTTTATCTCCGTACTCCCACGGGAACTGGAACTGCGCGGGTGAAATCACGTGACGTCAGCTAGTACACTATAAGACGATTCTCTCACACCTCTCGTCCATGTGGTGGTTATGAGGTTTTACGGCGGTGCGCCGTGCGGAGACGAGGTGTACGTGTGTTAGAAATCAACGGATTTTATACATCATGCACTAAGTCCGTGCGGACGAGCCGTGACGTCTGAAAACCGCCTCACATCTCTCGCTTCCATAGTAGTCTCCTGTGATATTTACCGCTGTAACCGATACTCCAAATATTCGGGAGGATATTATCATAATTATATGTGGTGTTCTCTTGTTTTTCCGTTGTGGGGAGCGAACCTTCTGTGCTACTCTGTGGTTTGACTCCTGAGACCGTGAGCGACGTAAACGTATTTGGATTTTATTTGAAGGTAAACGCCTGCGTGTAACTAGTAGCAACTTGTCGCAATCAAAATAATGCAAGGCGCTATTATTAAATAAATAATAAAGCATGAAAAACATTTTAAGTTACGTGAATAACTTTATAATTCAGTTAAATCTGCTAAATCAGCGTAGATCTCATTCATCACTTTTGGACTGGTAATTTAGAGCTGTCAAATTTAGTTGGAACTAATATTTCTATACAAATGAAGAGTGCACGTAAAAACATGTCGGCTAAAAACACGGTGAAGCGCAATGCATAAACCAATTTGACATCTATATCTTAGTTCATAGCTATAGCCGTCCTTTTCTCGCACTGCCTTTTAGTAAAAAATAGAAATAGCCTAAATTAAGTTTAGTTTGTGCAGAACAGAATCGACACCATTGTATTTAAATTTAGTTTCTCAGTAAGTGAATAATAATTTTTGTTAATACTTGATGAGAAATAATAAAGTTCTTAAACCATACGGGCGTCTTGCCTGAATTCAATGTTTTTTTTTTTTTATAAGCCTGAGATCAAGAACAAAGGGTTCCTGCACCGAATCGGGCGGGAGGAAACGCCCGGGTGTTTCCACTGCATGGATCGACCGGAGGACACGGTGGAGCACACGGTGGAGGTGTGCCCCGCGTGGGCGGAGTACCGCCGCCGTGTCCTCGAAGCGGCGATTGGCGGCGGCGACCTCTCGCGTCCGGCTCTGGTGCAAGCCATGGTCCGGAGCGAGACGGAATGGGACGCCGTCACCTCCTTTTGCGAAGCAGTAATGCTAGAGAAGGAGGTGGCGGAACGTGAGAGGGAGAGAACCTCACAGCGTCCCGGCCGCCGCGCGCCGCGGGAGACGCCCCGGGCGTCGGGGGCCACCGTAGGCGCGGGCATGTGGACGGTGGGCTATGGGCTAGCTCGCCGTCCGTTCGTCTCATGACGACAGGCCGTGTCGACGGTGCATTCATGTTTCACGCGCGCCTTAAAGAGAGTCAGCAAAAGGAAGGGGTCCGATGCCTGCCGGGGTCGCGGGACTGTTCGAAAGAGATACCCTGGCCCCGGAACACAAAGGGCGATGAAGGAACATGAATGGGTTTTAGTCAATAAAAGTCTGACAATCCCTCCTGCTCCGCCCAGAGCGGGAGGAGTCATTTGAAGATTTCTCATCCGAAAAAAAAAAAAAGGGCCTAGATTATTTTCTACAGTGACTTTCAACATCATTGACGTACAGTATGACGACTTTAGGTTTACCGGTCAAGATGGCGTTGCTTGTCAAGAAAAACTGCATCATTATGTCAAACGTGTTACATTTAGTTTAGTTCCGTATTTTCCCACCTGCACAGATGGGTTGGTTGAAGTTTATGCTGAGCTTTCCACTTATAATATTACAAAATAAACCGGTCTATTATGACCAAAAAGCCTCTAAGCTGAAGTGGGACTGGACTGGCCACGTCTGCCGCATGCCCAATGAGCTGTGGGCCAAAATAGCCACTTTCTGGAGCCCTGACACAGCCAGAAGGCGTAGCGGCCGACCTCGTAGAAGATGGCGGGACGAGCTGGATAAAACCAACGACCAGTGGTCTACATTAGCCCTGGATAGAGAAAACTGGAAGTCATGGGGAGAGGCCTTTGCCCAGCAGTGGGATGACGCAGGCTAACAGTATCAGTATCAGTATTATGACCATCATCATCTGCCTAGCCTTTTCCCAACTATGTTACGGTCGACTTCCAGTCTTACCGGATGCAGCTACACACCAGTATTAATGAACAACATACAATGAATTATGGAATTGTCGTCAGCATTGCCTTTGACGTAAATATTTTTTTCACTTTTCGTTTGAGATTATCGCTAATAGAATATAACTTTGTGTAGGCTCTCTAGCTAGCCTTTTACTAGCAAAAAGGCAAGTAACACAGTTTTGTTTGGCTAAATTGAAGCTGCTTTTCGATTATCGATAAAAAAATATATAAGTTCAATGAAAAAACGATCGGGTAGAATCGATTCTAAAATGAATTACCTATAAATTGATATTATTTATAAAATATGGAGTATTATAGTACTCGTTTACAATGAAATTTACTTGTAAAAAACTGCAAATCGAAGTTACTTCAGTATTTTTTTCTATAGAAAAAAATGTATTGCATCGTGTATTGAACGGGTACATGGTAAAGAGAAAGAATGTATCCTAAATATATATTTATTTCAGATTCAAAATGTTATAATTTGCCTATCAAAAGTGAATTCTAAAACAGGCAAAACCGGGAACACATGGCCTTAAGTAAAAAAATGGCTTCATGTGTAGCAGAGAAAATCGAAATGAACCGCCCTAAAAATGTGAAAGCTGAAAACCTGTAGCAACTAGAAATCACAAATAAAATAATCCTGCAGAAAAGCTCTTTCCGCTAGTAAAATACACGCTACTTTCGGAGCAATAAATTGCCTATTGTCCCCCAATATGAGATCAGGGCGACGTTCGAGTAGTGTTGCCAGCGTTCTTGAGGAAATTGGGAAAGTATTGTGAACAAAAATTGGGTGTTTATCTAACAGTAAAAGAAAGATAAAATCTGTTTTCTTCACCACTGGTAAATAATAATTGTCTGAACTTACACTATCGCAAGGAGGTTTTATTTTATGGTTCAACAGTGTTTTTTCATTCTTGCACAATCGGGTATCGGATATCGTAATCGGGTAATAACCTAGTGACTGGGTTGCGGAGAAATGATAGGCAGTCGCTGCATGTAAAATACTGGTATTCAGCTGCATCCGGTTAGACTGGAAGCCGACCCCAACCCAACTATAAGTTTGAAAGACACATCATCTGCCCAGGCATATGATCGCAAAAATAACTGTAATCTGAATCCTAATAGGCTAGTTTCCAGCATCAATAAATTGCAAGTCTATTTAGTCCGTCAGTTAAAGTATTGTAAAATAATGGACACGTATTTTTTTGTTTTTGTAAATCAATGAATATTGACAAAGATAAAACGCATCAAAACTCGGGAGTGGGGCTCGTGACGTCACAACGTACTAAAAATTATAGCACGGGGCGGGATATATTGAGAATTTTTAAAGCGTCCCATCTTCGTTAATTTTGGTTTACGTAACAAAATAAAAAATACCTACGTGTCAAATATTTTTTGATAATCTAACTGACGGACTAATTAGATTTTTTCAGGACACAAGCCTACCAATAGAATAGACATAAAGACCAAAACCCACTGATAGAAAACTAGCAAGAATATCTCTCATCACTGTAAATCATGGCGCTAGTACAGTCGATCGCTCACATGGATGGAGCGGCTCGGAAATGAGCTATTCGGTGGCGGAGACCTGCAGGAAATTGTAGGCTTACAGGCCCGTCGCCCCGCTACTGGCGCCCCGCGAACGTCACCCCGCTACGGCATCCCGCAACCGGTCCAACGGCGCTCGGCATGGTGAACTAGATTCTAGGTAGACCTACATAGCGTGAATTTGGAGAAGAATATAGGGATGATTTTGGACTATTTCATTTTTTATTATTTAAATTATTTATCATATTATATCATCACCTGAACCTAAGAAGGGTAGGCAAGGTAAGGCAGAGGCGTGTCTAATATAGGCTTGTGTCCTGAAAAAATCTAATTAGTCCGTCAGTTAGATTATCAAAAAATATTTGACACGTATTTTTTCTTTTGTTACGTAAACCAAAATTGACGAAGATACGACGCCTTTAAAATTCTCAATACGTCACGCCGTGCTAAAATTTTTTGTGCGTTGTGACGTCACGAGCCCCCACTTCCGAGTTTTGGTGCGTTTTATCTTTGTCAATATTCATTGATTTACAAAAACAAAAAATACGTGTCCATTATTTTCCAATAATTACTGACGAACTAAATATATTTACAATTTAATGATGGGGGAAACTAGCTTATTGTACTGCACCCACTTTTTGCAAGTTATGTTTAAGTCCCATGTAATAAATAGGTGGCGAGCAATGATATTATATAGTAAAAAGAGGTAGATATCGCACTAGCACGCACAAATTGTTGAGGACAAAGTGACACAATTGTTGCACTTTGATAGCTAGCTATCTCTTTCTATCTTATACGTTCCGTATTATCTATCGCTGTCGTAGTTTTAAATTACACGCAACGATATATGAACGCCATTCAGTATGAACATGGCGTATTTTCTTTATAATATCATTGGTGGCGAGGCTATTCGCAGATCGGGCAAAGTACTCGTATCATTGGGTTTTACCGTCAGCAATTTCTCAGAAGCAGCACAGAAGTAGTGAATAACGCTCGGTTGATGGCAATAGGCACTCCCTTTATTACATGAAATCTCTGTTGAAATCATTGTTAATCTACTAGGTACCTGTATGACACATCACGCATTAATATTATTTAATTTTGTTTTTGTTTGTTACATCTTTTATAGAATATTGTCTATTATCCTTTTTTTTTTACTCTTAACTTCTTTGTCATTAAGTTAGCCCTGCTACATAATACCTAGTTAACGTTTGCTAACATTATCAGTTATCTGTGGAAAATGTTGTGGGTAGTATATTTGTTAAGTTTAATTTTAAGACAACACTGTTTATGCTTAATATACTACTGTTTGTTTTCCCAAATTGAATAAATAAATAAATCTAAACAGAGCCAGCAAGGTGTGGGTAAAAAAAAGAATTTAGACTTATGTGTTTATTACCGAAGAAGCTGGTGTGCTGTTGGGTGTAAGTCTATCAAAAGCTACTAAAGCATTACTTTAATCGAGTAGAGCTCCTTGTCAAAGAGTTAAAGTGCTAGCTTCCTATACTTACCATCAAACAACATTATTGTGCGTCATGGTCACGGGGTGCGGCCGGTGTGGGTGACGGACACAATGTAATGACGCGGGGAGCACGTCCCTTGTGACCTTGACCTTCGTGAGGCCAGAACCATCTGCCGCAGTGTACTGAGTTATGTTAAGTCCAGAACCACTTCCCTAAACAGAATGAATGATAACATTTTTGATGTCCTTACTTTTAATTATAGAAAAACTTATTAAAAAGGTCTAAGAATATTTGAGACGTTTGTGACAAAAATATGACGCTTGACGCAAACGCGCGTTTTTTTCTATCATATATATCATATCATATACCCTCTAATACATGGGACTTATATACATATAACTGGTGAAATATGGGTGTAGGTACCCACTAAAGGATACACCTCTGCCTCTTCAGGGATTACAGGCGTGATGTTATTTTATGTTATGTTATGTTACACTAGAAGCCGACCCAAATATAGTTGGGAAAATGGATGCCTCCATTTATATTTGGGTCGGCTTCCAGTGTGATAGATGATACTATCAAAACTGTAATCAAAATCCTTGTTGTTCAAAATATCAATAGACAATCTTACAAAAACAAACAGCCATTAATCCTCATAAATAAACCATAGAGCCTTAAATAAAAGAACCTTTCAATCAAAAGATATCTACAAATTCTTCCACTGCTCTAAGAAAGATTAAGAACAAAAGATGCCTGATTGATCTTACCTTTTATTTTGCCAATCATAAATTCAAATCGTTGGCTCTTTACTAAGTCCGCAATAAAAGATTAGACGGTGAACCTCTAATTTCCCTAAAGAATTCACCATCTGTATTTGATTTAATAAAGAAATAGGGTATCATGAAATGCTTATTAATATTGTAAAAGATCTGTGTAATAATAATTTTTATTTTTTAGATTCCAATTTTCCCCCTTAGGGGGATTTCAGGAATAAGCCCATAATGGGTTGTGTCGATTTAATTGTGCACAAACTAAACTTAATTTAGGCTATTGCTATCTTTTACTAAAATTCAGTGCGCGAAAAGGACGGGTATAGCTATGAACTAAGTTAGAGATGTCAAACTAGTTTATGCCTTGCGCTTCACCGTGTTTTTAGTCGACATGTTTTTACGTGCACCCTTCATTTGTATGGAAACATTAGTTCCAACTAAATTTGAAAGCTCTAAATTACGTCCGTCTCTTTCTCGTTTTATTAGAGAGACAAAGATAGCAATAACCTAAATTAAGTTTAGTTTGTGCGCAACAGAATCGACACCAATGTCTGTTGTTATTTAGTGGTAGGGTACCTATATGTTATTGGTCACTTTCTGGAGCACTGACACTGCAGAAGGCGTCGTGACAGACTGCGTAGAAGATGGTGGAACGATCTGGACAAGACCTGTCGTCCTCATTGGCCTTGGATCGAAACTACTGGAAGTCCTATGGGGAGAGGCTTTGCCCAGTAGTGGAATGTTGCAGGCTAACAGTATCACAACAACAACAGCCATAACGTCCACTGCTGGACATAAGCCTCTCCCATGATGGGAGGAATTTGCCGTAATCTCCACGCTTGGCAGGCGGATTGGAGATCGCAGTGATGAAAGACTAACAGAAAACGCTGCTGACCATTCTCTGGTCTACGGAGGAGTAAGGTGTTCCGCCTCATACATTAGTCGCCGTCCTTGAGTGTAATGTGTTGGTTCTATTCTAGTCTGCCGTAACAGTATCAGTATCAGTATTATTGGCAAAAGATACTAAAATATATTATCTTTAAGTCTCTTGACTTAAAGATAACTGGCAAAATTTTTCCTCTTGCTTTGGCAGAATGAACGCAATATAATGTTGGATAGTCTGTGTAGGTTACATCCGGAGTTATTTATTATACAGAGCTTGTAGAAACTAGAACAAAATCCGTGCGTTCAAGCGTTTTTGCCATACTTATTAATGGAATCAAATATAACAGCTCACAACTTAGGACCCATTAATGTTAATATTTATCTGTGGTGCTTGGCAACTGGGCCTATCCCAGTTGTAATCGTCCCTTTGTGCCTATTGACCTTGTTTCGTTCTGTCTCCTGCTGATATGCAGGGAAGTGGAAATTACGGTTTTTTCCTACTCCTCCACTCAACTTTTCTGATTAATTTCGTTGCGGGATCCAAGACAGTTAAATTCATTCTCTGGGACTTCGTCGAGCTTCATTGTCTCGGCGCTTTTCTGGTGGTCGCCACTGTTGATTCTGGCTTTTAGGAGTTACAGTCGTTTGGGAATAGTGAGGCGTGCTTGTCCCATAAAAAAAATATTGGCTAAATGTGGGTGAACTGTTATGTACACCTCTGTGATCTCATTAGTTCATGTTTTAAATTTTCTGGCTGAGCTTCATAATACACTTTGTTTGAAATTGGAAAAAGCGGTTGTAGGACCTGTCTTTCATCATCAACTTTAAAAAAGTTCTAATTGTCATAAATAACATTTTGATTGAATAAGAATCAAGATATCCCTTGCAAACAAGTAAAGAAAACAACATTAATCACAAAGAAACACCCAAAAATATACGCATCGCTTCAAGGGCCCTCAAATTTTAAGTACAGTAACAATACACCCAAGCCCTTATACTTTTCCACTCGGGAAACTTTTCTTTTGTGTACTGAACACATTTGGAGAAATTCAAAAGATATTTACGTATAAAAAACTCATATTAAAGTACGTAACGGCATCCTTAGGTCACATAAAAGTAAGGCTGGGTGCTGGTGTGCGATTTGACGTGGTTGTTTGGCTTTTTTGCGATTATGTGACAGATGGCTCTAATAATCAACTTATAGCGATAGAAATATAAAGGTTGTAAAACACCTCTTAACGAAGCTGAAAGGCACTTGTTTTCCTCGTCGTTGCGATAATTTTTTTGTTCTACACCATACCTGGGAACCTTCTAGTTACGGAAATATTGGGGGTCAAAGTTCCAACTTTTTGACAAGTTTTTTTTTTTTAAATACAAGTTTTTAATGGAAGATTTTTACTTTAAACACCTCCACTACCCCTGTACTATTCAATCCATCCATGTTTGTTAGCGTTACATTGAGTTCTACTACAAAACATGATTTTCCACCCCCAAAAAAAAAAAAAGTTTGCCAGCTATTGTTTTTGCGTAAGGTTACTTGGTTTGATGTACAGAATGCTTGGTTGACGGCTTCGTGATGAGGTCTTTTACACCCTGTAGATAGAGTACATCAAAATGATTACACAGTTCTTTTGTACAAGTGCTCTATGCGTACAACGGCAGTCTTATGGCCGTTAGCGTTCCCACTGCTGGGGCACAGTTTCAGTTTTGTCTAATGTGGTCCAATCCTGCTTGTTGGTGTCAAGCTCGTGGCTTATCTCCGCCTCGATCTGCCACAATGTCATTTGTAAATATCCTTACGCTTTTGGACAGAATGGTGTTTTCTGTGGAGAATAGACCAATAGCTTTTTTATCATAATATTATAACTGAATTACTTCACTTCAAGGAGGCTTGCAGCTAACCCAAAAAAGAATATACTACGGTGATTAAAAAGTTCTACGACAAAAAATCGCACTTATCTTGACCAAAATCGTCCATCCGTCCGCACCCTTCAACCAGCTGTCGTTTCAACCTTTTTGCATGAGTTATGAATCGCACAAACATTGTGTGTACGAGATCACCCTGTATTGTGTATTACACGGCCCGAGTGACGTCCATAATAGCACCCGAGTAATCTTCGGACTAATATGGAAGATACGCGAACGGGTACAAGATGTACATAGTTTATTATGTAAGGCCGCGTTTCCACTATGTCATGACGGTTAATTTATCGTTGGTTTTTAGTTTACAAAAGTCGTGGACGACAGTAATCGTGTCGTACTTTATGTGAACACCTCCATTTAAATACCAAAGCCACGACACTTAAAACTACACGATTATTTGTCGTCACGATAAAGTGGGTTCGCGGCTTAAGGAGTTTGGAGATTTTATTTACTTACATAACGAATTAACACGCTTGCATTTCTCAAAAAGGGTACGCAATCATCGCTAAAAACTGCCTGTCAGTGAGAACTTCATAATGAGAACCATCATCATCTGCTTAACCTTTTCCCAACTATCTTGGGTTCGGCTTCCAGTCTAACCGGATGCAGCTAAATACCAGTATTTTACATGGAGCGACTGCCTAATACGATACTCCTTGGTAATACCGATTGTCAGACTTTTGGGCCACTTTCTGGGCCAACAGCTTTACGTGCTTTCCGAGGCACGGAGGAAACTCAGTAAGTTATGGGTCCCATCCACGGACTAACCTAGGCAAGCGTGGCTTAACCTGAAGATCGACCCGAGCGGCTGTTATTATTTAGACAAAAGCTCTCATAATGGGACCCAAATAATACTTAACTCGTCACGGAGACAGTTAGTACATTTATGTAAGGAAAATCAGGAATTCTCAGAAAAAGGGCCGGTTTGCTTCTGAGAATTTTCTGACATAAATTAGAATTCCGCTCAGTAAACCCACTGTTTGTACTGACTGTTTCTTAATTGTGATATATTTTTGGTTGTACTTAACATTAATAATGTAAATCTACTTAAAGAATAATGTATACTAAATTAAACAACTACTTAACTAAATTTATATTTAGTTAAGTACCTAGTTGTTTAATTTAGTATCATCCTGCATATCCTGCATATCCTGTGATGCTCAGGCGTCTAAGTACTCCACATCGCTGTCATCCAGAAACGTGCCAATGCTAATTCTTAGGCCAAAGAAAGAGCCAGCCCTCTGGTAACACGAAATGTCAACTAATTGGCGAGAAATTTCCTTAAAAGGAGAGGCGCACTTGGGCCCTATGACCCGAGTGTTTCGACCCCAAACGGCTTAAACCTGTAATGGGGTAGATGACACACCAATCAATTGACATACTTTTTAGGAGCTGTCAAAACGCGGTTCTCTCATAAATTTTGTATGCAAACTGTGACGTCACTGTTTATTCAACTCAACTATTTATTGATTTCGAAGCCACTAAAAATTGAATTAGGCAATTAATTGAAAATAAATCGGGTTTTCAGGTCTAAAATAAATTGTTTTTTTAGAGATTGGTGTCTTGGAATTATTGTTTTATCTACCCTATTACCAATTAGGTTACAGTATTTACGCGGTCGTTTGAGGCTCTCAGCAGCTGCAGCAGCAGCGCCATGAGATGGTGCAGTGGTGTCGACCTAGGTTGCGTCCCGCACCAAACTCCTACCCACAAGGAATCACTGATTTATTACAAAAACGTCGTAAGGGTTTATTTAATCCATGACACCAATTTTTTCTAATACGTTAGGCAACGTTGGTCCCGGCTGTCATTTGTAGATCTTTGACAGTCATTAGGTAGTCAGAGGCCCAAAAAGTCTGACAACCAGTCTTACCAAGGGGTATCGTATTACGCGGTACTAACTGGGTTGTGGAGGTCAGATAGGCAGTCGCTCCATGTAAAATACTGGTAATCAGCTGCATCCGGTTAGACTGGAAGCCAACCCCAACATAGTTGGGAAAAGGCTAGGCAGATGATGATGACGTTAGGCAACGTTTAAGAGTAGGTACCTACGTAAAAACACGCAGACATGACATTGATAGTCTAAGAACGAACATTCCTTGTCCACAAAACCACAATATTTCCCTACAACAATATTGCCTGTCGCATTCCGAGTCCCTAAGGAATTGTAATACAATCTAACTTCCAGATGATATAGAATCACGTAGGAAATGCGGACCAGTGTTGGGAGATTGGAGAATTTTGCCCTTTTTTGGGGAAAAGGATTTTTTAAGGGTAATGAAATGATGAATCCTTGAGGTAAAATTTAGGATAATTATCAAGAGTGATTGATGATTTGATGATTTTTCCGTGAACCAGAAGACGTAGCGTTGGAAGACCTCCCACTAGGTGGACTGATGAACTGGTGAAGGTTGTGGGAATCCGCTGGATGCGAGTCGCACGGGGCTGGTCAATGTGGTGACACTTGGGGGAGTGAGGCCTTTGTCCTGCAGTGGACGTCTTTCGGCTGAAATAATGAGAGTGATTTTATAGCCTTTGGACCCTATGAAGAACAGGGTGTAAAGATCTTCATACTCCGTGGAAAAGGGGGGATCCCCCGACCAGACGGGTGTTGTGTCTGGCGGGCTCTGCCCGACAGTTGTTGCCGGATTCTTGCATATCGTCTCAAGTCGCTGATAAAGTTGCTTGCGCGATGTAGGATTTTGACGTTTCTCGCTTGTTAGTTCATCATCGTTAACATAGATGGCGCTGTAGTACTTTTTGCCCAATGTAGCTGTAGTACTTTTTGAGGAGCTCGTGGCTAAATAATAACAGCCGCTCGGATCGATCGTTAGGTTAAGCCGTGCTTGCCTAGGTTGGTCTGTGGATGGGTGACCACCCATTACATACCGAGTTTCCTCCGTGCCTCGGAAAGCACGTTAAGCTGTTGGTCCCGGCTGTCATTTGTAGATCTTTGACAGTCGTTAGGTAGTCAGAGACCCAAAAAGTCTGACAACCAGTCTTACCAAGGGGTATCGTATTACCCGGTACTAACTGGGTTGTGGAGGTCAGATAGGCAGTCGCTCCATGTAAAATACTGGTATTCAGCTGCATCCGGTTAGACTGGAAGCCGACCCCAACATAGTTGGGAAAAGGCTAGGCAGATGATGTAGCTGTAGTACTTTTTGTAGTGCCGCTACAAGCCAACTCAGTCGCTTGTAATAATTAGTTGCGTAACCTAACCTAACCTCATACAAAATTCGGTACCTATTGATACACTTTGTTAATGAAGGTAGTTTATTTCATTTCATTTCTTGTTTGAAAAATAGAATGGGGAAAAAAGTTGCAATACGTTAACATTTTGGGGTAAATAAATATTGAGGACTGTCTCGTTGGTCTAGTGGTCTCGAACACGACTGCTAAGCATGAGCTCCTGGGTTCTATTATCAGGTTTTTAATTCAGGTTTTTCCAGTAGTAGCCAAGCAGTCTGCATTTGTGCACGGTTGATGGCAATAGGTTCGCCTTATATTACATGGGACTCAAAATATAAATGGCGAAATGTGGGTGTTATCTATACTAATATAATAAAGAGGTAACATTTGTTTGTAAGTTTGTACGTTTGTATGTAGGGGGGTAATCTCCGGAAGTAATAAACCGATTTCAAAAATTCTTTCACCATTAGAAAGCTACATTCACCCTGAGTAACATAGGCTATATTTTATCCCCATACTCCCACGGGAACAGGAACTACGCGGGAGAAACCGCGTGACGTGCGCTAGTATCAGATAAACCTCTGCCTTACCCTTCGGGGATTACAAGCGTGATTTTATGTTAAATATTGAGTATGGAGAAAATAATAATAATTAATAAATTGGAAAAGATTTGGCTTTTTCAGAATTTTTTTTAGGCTTCTCATTTTTTTTCCTAAATTAAACATGACATTGTTATTTTCCTCTATAAAAACCACAAATAGTTTCTAAACATGTGCGTAACTGTACCGTCAAGTTGGAATAGTGCTAATAAAAGTTGGACTCACACGAAGACTTGTATGGATGTTTTAAAAGTTGAACTCCTGAGAAAGTTAGACTCTTGCGAACAGGGGATGTTTGCGGGGCTAACATGGCGATCGCACTGGATATAGAGGTATGAAAAGAGGACGGTGAGGCCTTTGCCCATTAGTGTCCCAACCTGCTAGGTTAGTAAAAAAAATGGGGAAAATTCTCGCACTTGATCTAGCAACCCTGCCGCGGCCCGACTCCCCAACTCGTCGACAAACGTCACGTCACCCTTGACGGAGGTTTAAACTAAGCTGGTTTTCTAGTGTCATCGTGATTTATGGACAGTTTCGGGTTCATTTTAGGGCACAAGTTGGGATTGTTGAAGTATGTAGTTGGTAGTGTTTATAAGGTCGTTTGGAGGCTTAATGTTAGTGGTTGTGGATGGCTTTGAATTGTACTAAATCTAGTTCTAAAGTATGACTATGGATGGCTAGTTCTAAAAGCGATGGATGAACTGCTTGAAAGATAATATTGCTAAAAAGATTATTCCTCATGAGATGACAATTAAAAAGGCAGAAAGCAGAAAAACCCCAATAAATTGGGTTTATTATATTGCCTTATGGGCAGAGAGATGCCAGTATTTAGCGCTAAGAGATCTGTGACAGAATTCTTAAAGGTATCGATCGAGTTATCGGAGACAAGGAATTGTATATAATTATTCACTTTGTTTACACACTTTATAGCCACGTAGGTACCTAATTTACTTATAACTTCCATGTATCAAGTAGTTCACGTTTCACGTGTTGCATACTCAATACAACAGGCGTTATAACATAACGCATATTTCTTCCTAGGTAAATAAACACACAAATAGATCATGATAATGTTTTTAAGAGGTTTAGGGTAGTTTTATTTTTAAGTAGTCTTTCTTCTGGGATAAAAAATATTCAAAATCTACTAAGATTTGGTATTTTCAGGGGTATCAACCACCACGCGGCGAAGCAATGGAATTTTGAAAATAGCTTTTTACTAGCTCCAATTCAATCCATAATTAACGACCTTAACCTAGGTCATTATGATGTAGAACACTTTTTATTTTTATAGTACATTACAACAAGGTAATTTCCGACCTTCACGTTAGCGCCTACGTCATGTACGAAAGCAATCTGTAGACGACGACCCACGCACCTTAACAAAACGATATTATAAACTTTAACGTCCCACCAATTACAACGCCTTTAACAATTAAACATAACCATTACCGTATACAAAAAGCTGTGAGCTTCCAACTTTACATTGGCACAAAAAGCAGCGACGTCGGAATAACATAATATTCAAAGGAAAGCTCTGGATCCGCATTAGGAGGCACAATCGTTCGGCGCGGAACAAACTGAATACGACCGAGGGCCCGGACGTCCGTCGCGTTTAACAATAAAGATTTGGCCAAGTGACAGGCATAGCAGAAGGTTTAGCAATACTTGAAAAGCTTTCATAATGCAAGACAGAGCCATTCACTATTTGCGCATTTGCCACTAACAAATGGGGAAACTTGGTAAGAATTGAAACAATTCGGGTTAAGAGGAGTTTGGAAATAATCGATAACTAAATAATCGATCTTAACAATTGTCTAAGTAGTCTTGACTCGAGCCTCTCGAGGCTTGGGATTAATACGGCTGCAGTAAAAGGCCGTCTACGCCAAGCAAAGTAGGTATTTAACGCTACCACCCTTTACGCGAAACGAGTCATGCACACGCGTCGCCGACTTGAACCCAAAGCTGAGCGAAATGTCACAGTATAGGTAAGCGTGTCGTGTAGGCAGTAGGTCAACTTATTTTATTAAATTGTCAGCTTGATTTATTATAATAGGTAGTAATTGCGAAAACCTAACATTTAAATGTAATAAATTAATTTGAATAGATATTGTAAATGCAAATTGCTGCAAGTCGTAATTTATTCAATTATTTGTGTACCAGACGGGTGGACTCGTCTTTGGAAATTCAAAAACTATAACGGAACCAAATCTGAGCCACTAACCGCCCTGTACCGAAAGTTCCGGGTGTAAACGTTAGCTTCGTGGAACGGAGAGGTGGGTTTGGAAAATACTGCACTATTATTGTAGATGGAGAAGAAATGAAACACTATTTGACTATGGTAAGACACTACAAGCAGACAATACTGGAAAAACTGAGCTGAAACTATAATCGGAAAGAACTGTTAACTATTCGGATATCGAAACGAAACTGACTGCTTGAATATCGTAAACAAAACTGACTGTTCCAATGTCGAAAACAAAACTTACTATGCGGTGCCTGCGCTGTGCTTTCATACTATTAGCAGACACACAAAAAATATTCGCGAATCCTCTAGCGGTGTGTAGTATTTGTTCGCTAGACAATCTTTTAATTCATACAAAAAGCATGAACAAAAAACATTAACAAAAAAATACAAAGGAAACTATAAACAAAAGGATAATAAATAACTCGAACGGAAGAAGGAAGTAGGTACTTTACGCTCTCGGCGTACGGTCGAAATTAAATTAACATTTCTCGATGTTTTTTATAAGTAGTTTGCGTACGCGCACCTGTGACGAGACTATTCTCGAGGGAATTTGTACCTACTTACTTTTAAAACTAATAATAACAGAAAGTACTCGACAAAGAATCACAAACACGGCAATAGCGTACTTTCTCGAACGTTCTTTCTATAGACTATATAAAAACACTGTTTTAGACACTTGTCGCGAACAATTTGACTAGGTTTCTTACATTGTTTTTATCTCACGAAGAGACACATGCTTTATTTGTTGTATGTGTCACCGTAAAATTGTAAATACCGTTAGATTATAATCTATCTCGTGAGATTGTAAACTCGTTCGTTGAGGAATTCCCTCGACTGTCTATGGTCTCCATCATCAGACCAATGGCACTTACAACCCATATGGGTGCAAAGTTCTCATCAATAGAAATGAATTAAATCCAAACACAAGGTAGCTACTGTAAAACGTTGAGGAGTTCCTTTGACTGTCCTTCGTCTTTATCATCAGACCCCTAAAGATGACCACAACCCATTTAGGTGTAAAGTTCTCATCAATACAAATTAATCAAGCCCAAACACCAGGTAATTATTGTGAATCGTTGAGGAGTGCCCTCGACTGTCTTCGGGTTCCATCATCAGATCGAGTCCAGACTTTCTTTAAATAGTAGTGCTCTAAAATACTCAATGAACAAAAAAACAAACGCACTAGTCGCACTACGATGTTCAAAGGTTCCCCTCGATTTCTCTGAGATGCCATCATCAGATCCCAGTTTCATGGTCATGGTACTACTCTTGGAATATATTCTTTCCAACAAAAAAAGAATTATCTAAATCGGTTCATAAACGACGAAGTTATCCTACGGTCAAATTGTGAAACCTCCTCCTTTTTTTAAGTCGGTTAAAAAAGACTGTACTGTTATAATTACACTACGTTCTTTAAATAAATCGTTCGATAAATCGACGGGACAGCCGTGCGCCAGCAAAAGGGACATAGATCCTACCTCGTCAAGGCCTGGCGGGCGACTGAATCCACGTGCGCAAGCCGTTTTCTTATATAATAATTTATTATTAAAAGGATTAAATTGTTTTGAAAAAATTAACCACAAATAATTGTTCTATATGTTATTAGCTTTGCTTAGATATTTTTTTTGGAAGTAAAACTTTCATATTCTCCAAGTAAAATAAGAAAAACATAAAAACATATTCGAATTAGGCTCCTGTTCGGATTTTTTTTTCATCGAGTGAAGTTTTTGATATCATGTTTTGAACCACAAATTATCTTAGTAAGTATAGTCAACTATAATATCTATTTTTTTTGGCTTTAAAAAATCACTATTTCTTTGATTACTATTGAATCAAAGTTATGTAAAATTGGGAAAATTGGGACTACCTGCCCTTAAGGTGGTGGTATCTGCTAACTAAAGGTTTTCTGCATGTAACTCCTCTATGATGAGTGAATAATAAATGTGCAAAAAAAAATGTTGCTTATTAGACTCTAAACTTTAATTGGTACAATTGAATTAATTCTAACTTTATTATTACTACGTATATGAAAAAAATATTCAAAGTGAAGCATTTTTTCTTTGAAATTTTGTAACTGTACTCTTAAACAGCATTAAGTTTTATTTTATTTTTTTCACACAAATATTTGTCACTTTTTATTCATAAAGTGTACCACTGGCATTTTGATCCAATGATTTATTAGGCTACAATTAAATAAATAAAAACCACTCGTTTCGCACTATTCTATTTTCGACTGACGTTACAACCACTTTGTAGTACAAGCTGATTAGAACTTTATTTTAACAGTGTTTCAAACTAAGTTGGAACCACCTCAAATAGAGTTGCTAATTTAGCAGATACCCCAGCCTTAAAAAGGCTTTTAACATCGCTATTGTTATTGAGCTTTACAGTTTCTTCTCTTTCTTTCACCGGAACGTAATAAAGCCGAAACTGAATTATTTGAACGATTATTATCAAATAACTCTCAGCCTCTCCACCATGAGAAGACTTTACCTCCTTCTAATTGAAATCTTTTGAACATAGACTACTTTCAGACGGTTTCAGACCTCATACATTATGTCTGCATCTATTGATTTGTGGGTAGAGAATTCCCAATGCTGATAAACCTTTGGTATGCTAGAACATGGATCTACGCAATACCGGTTTACGACAAAACGACATCACGCTTTTTCTTTTAGATGACTTTAGTTCGCGGACCCACGTTCCGAAACTAGAGGTGTTAGCATTGGAAATTCTCTACTAGAAGTCGATGGACAAAGGGGTCTGAGATCGGAAACCGTCTGGCAGTAGTTAGACTTCTGTAGTTTCCAGTTACAGTGTCCAGCCGGAGGGTAAAATTTGGGATCAAACGCAGTCCTCGGCGTTACCGCGCGTTGTAAAAAACGACAAATAAATTGTTGCCGTCGCCACACGTGAAGGGAACGTGTGGGGGGGGGGGTGTCCCTGATCATACTGGGTTTGAGAGGTTCCTGTATTTATTTGTTGGTTTTTTTTAAAAGATTGGTGAGGTTTTAATTTATATGGGTCTATTTTCTTGGAACTTTTGAACTTGTTGCACTATCAATGAAATAACTAAGAAATGTATAGGGATAAAAATATTTGTCGATGCGAATATTTTTCAAATTTTGTCTAATTTATAGATCTGTTTATACAGGGTGTAAACCACCTCATCACGAAGCAATCAACCCATCATTCAGTACATCAAACTAAGTAACTT
Organism: Xestia xanthographa; assembly: GCA_905147715.2. Classification (NCBI taxonomy): domain Eukaryota; kingdom Metazoa; phylum Arthropoda; class Insecta; order Lepidoptera; family Noctuidae; genus Xestia; species Xestia xanthographa. The sequence goes on along the minus strand of LR990660.1, from coordinate 2,861,522 downwards.
TATGCAAAAATTATTGCTGGGAAACGACTTTTTTTTGAGGTGAAAAATCATGTTTTGTGGTAGAACTCAATGTAACGGACTCAAAACATTGTGCTGATAGATGGATTGAACAGTACGGGGGTCGTAGAGATGTTTAAAGTCAAAATCTTACAATAAAAACTTATATTTAAAAAAAACTTGCCAAAAAGTTGGAACTTTGACCCCCAATATCTCCGTAACTAGAAGGTTCCCAGGTATGGTGTAGAACAAAAAAATATCGCAATGACAGGGCCTTTCGGTTTCGTTAAGAGGTGTTTTACACCTTTTATAATAAAACTGTCTAGCAAATATTAAACACCCCTATCTAAGAAATACTTTATTTAAACGATCAAATCCAAACGTTGCATCTACATTGCTAAACTTCAACCTCTACCGAATAACAAACAAAATATTAAACTAAATTCATAATTCCATAGCCATTTCTCGAAATGGTCTGGATGAGGAGCTTACCCGACAATCCTATCAATATCCCATAAAACACGTCCGCACCGCGCGACCGACGGCCACAGAATAAACATTTAATTCAATTTCAACTCTTTGCGACAAGGATTATTCGACTACCCGCGTTTTGTTATTGTTTTTATTTTTTTTCCTCAAATTGATTTGCGGATTTTGATTGTTGATTTGTTGGTCAAATGTTTGTTTGTAGATTTGATTTGAAATTGAATATTTTTATGAAGGTCTATTAAATTAGGGTTTGAAACGTTTTTGGGTTTTGTGTTTTTTTTTAGTGTGGTTAAATTTAGTTAAAACTGACAAATTGAACTTTGGTATTCTTTACCGACTTTAAACGAACAAGAAAGCGGAAGATTGGGTGACTGATTTGTATAACACTTTTTTTTTTGTTTTACAGCTTGAATAACATATTTAAGTAATTACAGGATCATTAAAATTATTATGTACACTATATACATAATACAACTAGAACTATATATAATTACAAAAATAAAACTTAACGTAAGTACCTACATAACAATATATACAACGACGTCAAAGTACTCCTCCGCATCGCTGTCATTCGGAAACGTGCCCAGAAGACTGGCAGCATTGCTACGTTGAATGGCAATGCTAATTCTTAGGCCAAAGAAAGAGCCAGCCCTCTGGTCACACGAAGTGTCGACCAGTCGGTGAGAGATTTCCTTAAAAAGGAGACGCGCAAGCTTATTTATTTAAGTTAATTAAGCTTCCAAAGCGTTAATTGGGAATATTTTCATAGAAACATTTTGGCCACCAACATTTTAGATTTTGACACACGAATGCTACTTGGCAAGCGGGCGTATGACATTTAGAGACAGACCGATTGTGACAAGTATTAGATTACGATTTTCATCGATTCGATTTGAATCGAAATAGTCTTTGTTTCTGTTATTTTTCAACCTGCATGATACAAAAAAGCTTATAAAACCTTTTAACACTAAAATGACCAAGCTCATTTAATTTTAAACCCTATTAGCTCCGTTCTACTTTTATCGGTGCTTTTCCTTATGCAATTACAGTTTTTACGGCACGAATAGCTTAGGAATTGTTTACGCCTCCGTTGTCATGGCAACCAGCTAATTACCTTTCTTGTGGCATCGATTTTCGCTGGTCAGTGACTGAATGCAGTATTTTCTTTGCCCTTATTTTTAAAGAGTCTTTTTTTATCCCTGGTGATGGCGGATTTTTGATGTTTTATGTCAGTTGGGGAATCCAAAGCTTTTAGGTTTTTTTGCAGACGGTTAGTTGATGTCATGTTTAAAATTGTAAATTTATTTATGTAATTATTATAAAGGCTTAATTAAGGCGACTACAAGAGCTAAACGCGAGTTTTAGAATGCAAAAAAAGCACATGATTCACTGTAATAAACAAAACCAGAAAAATATATGATATCATTTAGGATATATGCTAGTATGATAGTGTTTTGAAAACATAATTAATACAACTAATTTTACTCGATAAAAAAATCACGAACATATCTCTAAAAAAATCTTATAACGAGTAAAAACCATTCTAAAATACATTCAATCATTCTGATATTTTGGCAAATAATTCTACAAGCAACATATTAGCATAATAGTGTTTTAATTTTTTAGTCCAATCAATAGATTTTTGTACCTAAATCTCAAAAAACCACTCATTTCGCAATTCGGCCCGCAGTGACTGACGTAACAACCACTTTGTAGTGCAAGCGGATTAGAACTTTATTCTAACAGTTTTTCAATCAAAGTTTGAACCACCACAAACAGAGTTGCTAATTTAGCTCCTGTAATCGCCTTATGGTACAGTTACTCATTTGTAAGTTTTTAGTATTAGATAATAATAATATCAGTCTATTACATCCACACAGCTGGACAAAGGCCTCTTCGCTTACAGTAAATTGAGGCATTGATCACCACGCTTGCTCAGATCGCTTGCCACGATTTCAGACTTTTATTAATATGTTCAGGTTTTGTCACGATATTTTGCTTCACCGATGTCAGTGATGTCCAACATAAACTTAGAAAGTTTAGAGGACATCACATCTTTTTCAAAACTTAGAACTAAAATTGAAAATAACTGTTACTTTTTAGCAGACTTTTATTAAATGCAAAACTTGCAGATTCTTAGTGGCGGAGTAGAATACTAATCGAGAGGTGAATTTTAGTGAGTCGTAAATATTCGTGTGGTAGACTCAGACCAAAATAAAAAGAAGTTAAGACGGAACTCTGCGAACAGATAAGTGAGGCCGGTTTCGTAAACATGTTGTGCATTTATTGAGGCATAGTTTAAGTTGTAAGTGTGTGCGTGTGAACGTGTACAGAGCGAGACGTATTGACGGGCTTCACTTTGCTGTTCGAAGAGTTCCATCTTTACCTTTTTATTTAGTCTGAGGTGGTCAGGTATACGAACGAGTAGTCAGAAGCTCATTTTGACTGCCAATATTAATACCAAGGGGTATAATCTGGGTATCGTATTACCTAATAACTGTGTTGCGGGTGTCAGTTAGGCAGTCGCTCCATGTAAAATATTGTTATTCAGCTGCATCCGGATAGACAGGAAGCCAACACCGTCATCTATACTAATATGTACTTATAATATTATACGAGTAAAGAGGAAAGATCTTTTTTTTTTGTATGTATCGAATAAACTTAAAAACTACTGGACCGATTTAAACAAATCTTTCAACAATGGATAGCTACATTATCAGCGAGTAACATAAGTTATGTTTTATCCCCATACTCTTACGGGAACGGGAACTACGCGGGTGAAACCGCGTGACGTCCGCTAGTTTTTTTTTTATAAAAAGGCTAGGTCGATTGAGAAGAGTATATAAACAAATACATAGGGAGGAGCTCGTACCTTAATAATAACTGCCACTCGGGTCAATCTTTAGGTTAAGCCGTACTTGCCTAGGTTGGTCTGTGGATGGGTGAACATCTAGTACATACCGAGTTTCCTCCGTACCACGGAAAGCACGTTAAGCAGTTGGTCATTTGTAGATCTTTGACAGTCGTTACAGGTATTCATCAGTGGCCCAAAAAGTCTGACAACCAGTCTTATCAAGGGGTATCGTATTACCCAGTACTAACTGGGTTGTGGAGTTCAGATAGGCAGTCGCTCCATGTAAAATACTGGTATTCAGCTGCATCAGGTTAGACTGAAAGCCGACCCCAACATACTTAGTTGTGAAAAGGCTAGGAAGATGAAACAAATATAATGGTAGTTCCAGCTCTTGTGATTCTCGACCACTCGTATAAGAACATTAACCACAACAACCCATAACGTCCACTGCTGGACATAAGCCTCTCCCATGATGGGAGGATTTGCCGTAATCTCCACGCTTGGCAGAGGGATTGGAGATCGCAGTGATGAAAGACTAACAGAAAACGCGGCTGCCCATTCTCAGGTCTACGGAGGTGCAAGGTGTTCTGCCCCAGACATTAGTCGCCTTATACGACACCCGTCAGTGTAATGGATTGGTTCTATTCTACTCTGCCGGATACCACACGGCTAAGAACATTAAGGTAAGCATTATTTTACTTCTTCAAGCAGCCTTTCTGCCTATCTTTTAACGCTTTACAAGCGTAATATACACTTTGTTCTCGAGTTCATAGTTAGAACACTGAGGTGGGGTCAGACGTACCCCGGTCAAGGGTAACGATTAAGATCTATTATGCAACGCTAGATGAGATCACGTGATCGCGTGGTTTGGCTTAATTTTTGAGTGAGCGACAGCAAAACAGACACTGATTGATCTGATTTATCTTAAAGTTTGTAACATGTTATTAAATGATAAATGATAAATGATGTTTATTTTGCAAGTAGGTTTTTACAAACACTTTTACACGTCATTTTTTTAAACTAGATGGGGCCGGTGTTTCGTACCTGACTACTCTGAGAAGAAACAGCCGAAACAAACTCAGAGGTCATAGTCTCTTTTAAAGTCCAGACAATCTTGCTCAATTCACATGAGGACTATGCAGATTAGTGTCTGAGATGGTCTTTTGAAGAAAGAACCATACAGATTTGAGTGGACCTGTCCAGTCAGTGCAAGCATTCGTCAGTTAACGTGTAGCTCGACTTATAACTCAAGGAGCTCAACGAAACGACGAACAATACCAAAGAAAGGACATTTGGGTAGGTCGCTTAGAGTACTCAAACTGCCAGACAGTTGTGGGAAAAAATAAACAAAAAATATAAATGTGACCCACATGGTCCCCACATTCACAATAATCATATAAAATTCAGAACAAGTTCTATTCAAAAGAAAGTAAATAAAAATCACAAAAACCATTAAAAGTCACAATGATGATAAAAAAAAAGTAGAATACTTAACAAAATAAGTATTCATGTCAAATCAGTAAATGTCAAATAAAATAATAAAAAAAAAGTAAAAAATTATAAAATACATGTCAAAACATTAAATGTCGGAGTGTATAAAAAATAATAAAATACATGTCAAAACATTAAATGTCAGATTGTATAAAAAAGGAAAAAAATAAAAAATATAAAAGGAAAAAAAAATAAAAAAAAGGATAAAGGAATAAATAATAAACAAGCGAAGTCCGAAGCTTCGACATTCACAGAGCAAATTTCATTGGAGCAGCTTAATCCCAAGCCTTTTTATCTTCGAGATAGTGATTAACATGATAGTAGGCTTTCAGGCACAGCTTCCGTTTTATAAACGATTTGAATTTATTTAGGCTTAGTGAGTGAATTTGGCTTGGAAGTTTATTGTAAAAACGTATACATTGGCATCTGAACGTACCCCCTATTTTTTTGAGCCTCGTTGCAGGAACAACAAATTTGTGTTTGTTCCTCGTATTTATGTTGTGGATATCACTGTATTTTTTAAACAAATTAATATTTTTGTGTGCGTACAAAAGGTTTTCATAAATAAATTGAGAAGGCACAGTAAGAACATTAATCTCTTTAAATTTTTGTCTGAGGGAGTATCTGGGACTTAATTTATAAATTGAACGAATTGCCCTTTTTTGCAAAACAAATATTGTCTGAATATCGGCGGCATTGCCCCACAAGAGAATACCGTACGACATCACGCTATGGAAATAACTAAAGTAAACTAAACGAGCTGTCTCTAAATCAGTTAACTCACGAATTCTTCTAACGGCGTATGCTGCAGAGCTAAGTTTTTTTGATAATTTGTCTATATGCGGGCCCCACTGAAGCTTGGCATCCAAAGTTATGCCTAGAAACACTGTGCTATCTTCCGGTTTCTTATTCTTATTGTTATGTTAGTATTTCTTGGCCTGCGGTGAAGTCAATTCAATGTTTAACTAACATCAGGCCTTGTAGTCCCCGGAGGGTTAAGCAGAAGTGTACGTAAGGGTACCCGGGGTTGCGGGACTGTCCGAAAGAGATACCGTGGCCCCGGAACACAAAGGGCGATGAAGGAGCATGGATGGGTTTTAGTCAGTAAAAGTCTGACACTCCCTCCTGCTCCGCTCAGAGCGGGAGGAGAAATCTGATGATTTCCCATAAAAAAAAAATGTTTACACCCGCATTTTGCCAGTTATGTGTACGTCTCATGTAAGAGGGGGTGAGCCTATTGCCATCTACCGGGCACAACTCCAGACTCCGTGGCTGCTTCTGAGAAATTTATGATAGAAATCATACTCTACATACACCCGAGAGACCAGCGGTGGCCCAGTGGTGGCGGCCCCGACTTACGAGCAGTAAGTCGTGGGTTCGAACCCAGGCAGGCGCATTACTATGTGTAATATTTTTCATCAAGGCTTCTCTCAAACGGTGAAGGAAACATCGTGAGGAAACCGGCATGTCCTAGAACCAAAAAAATCTAAGACATGTGACATCTACCAATCCTCACTGGGCCCGCGTGGTAGATTATAGCCCATTCCCTCTCATAGAAAGGAGGCCTGTGTCCCAGCAGTGGGAACATTATAGGCTGATGGTGATGATGATACCCCCGGAATAGAACCCAGAACCGAGAATCTCATGCTCAGCAGTGGCGCTTGCGACCACTAGACCCGGTTGATGGCAATAGGCCCGCCCCTTATTATATGGAACTTAAACATAACAGACAGAATGTGGGTGTACAATTAGCTACACCTCTGCCTAACCATTCTGGGATTACAGGCGTGATGTTATGTTATGTAACCAATGGAATCCAGGAAATTACTCATGAGATATCGTCACCCGTACAGATAACATTATTTTTCCGACCTTACAAGATTCTGCATTAAGGCTAATTGCTGAAGATTTCACCGACCTTGACAAATATTCCACTGAAACTTAACGTCTCAAATGTAATTATAATTATTTATATATGCTCACGTTCACATGATATTTATAGATAATTACACATGTTTAAGTCGTATGGTACATAGGAACGTATCTGCAGTCTGATCTTATCTTCTGAAAACTACAAGTGGCTTGAGAGATTTTGATATAATTTCAGTTGAAAAAGACCATACCTTCTAGCTTCTTATTATCGTTGGGTTACAACAACAACAACAACAACACCAGCCTATAACGTCCACTGCTGGACATAAGCCTCTCCCATGATAGGAAGAATTTGCCGTAATCTCCACGCTTGGCAGGCGGATTGGAGATCGCAGTGATGAAAGGCTAACAGAAAACGCTGCTGCCCATTCTCTGATCTACGGAGGCGCAAGGTGTTCTGCCTCAGACATTATTCGCCTTATACGACACCCGTGAGTTTAATGGGTTGGTTTTATTCTACTCTGCCGGATACCACACGGCCACACGGCACGGCCATCGCTGGGTTAGAAGAATTTATTTCTGCTTAGGAAAAGTACAAACATGGTGCATGTTGGTGCATTCTGGATGCGTGAAGGAAAACATCGTGAGAAAACTAAACTAGAACTAACATTTCAAAGACATGTGTTACATCTACCAAACCGGAGCTCGTGGAGAAGCTCGTGGCTAAATAATAACAGCCACTCGGTCGATCTTTAGGTTAAACTGTACTTTCCTAGGTTGGTCTGTGGATGTGTGATCACCCTTACATACCGAGTTTCCTCCGTGCCTCGGAAAACACGTTAAGCTGTTGGTCCCGGCCGTCATTTGTAGATCTTTGTCAGTCGTTACAGGTAGTCAGTGGCCCAACTGCCACTCCGGTCAATCGTTAGGTTAAGCCGTACTTGCCTAGGATGGTCTGTGGATGGGTGATCCTCTATTACATACCGAGTTTCCTCCGTGTCTCGGAAAGCACATTAAGCAGTTGGTCATTTGTAGATCTTTGACAGTCGTTACAGGTATTCATCAGTGGCCCAAAAAGTCTGACAACCAGTCTTACCAAGGGGTATCGTATTACCCAGTACTAACTGGGTTGTGGAGGTCAGATAGGCAGTCGCTCCATGTAAAATACTGGTATTCAGCTGCATCCGGTTAGACTGGAATCCGACCCCAACATAGTTGGGAAAAGTCAGCCAGTCAGGAATAAATTTAAGATTTTATTTATTTAAAAGTGCTATATTTTTCCCGTATAGTGTGTGTATGTTTGTACGTATTACAGTGTATTTTACTGACATTGAACGTGATGACTGTAATTACAGCTAATTTTCTACTTCGATGGGTCGGACATGTGGAAAGAATGATGGAGGAAGTTATGACGAAAATAGTATTTAATTACCCACCGTCATATAGGTAGTTCATAGGAGTTGTTCCATTTTTTCCACTCGGGTGATCAGGTGCAAGTCGGGGCATGATACTTCTGCGTGGTTTAGTGATTATGTTTGTACCTGTTTGTCGTCATTTGTTCAGAAGTGATTATTTACAGCGGTACAGTGCTGCAAACATCGTTTGGCACTAGAATTATACAGGTTGGATACGGTAAAAGGAGCAGTAAGGGGAACTACCTTAACCGTTGCAGCTACTCAAAAATGGTCTTAGGAGGCTTTCCATAATTTTCCGTGATATTTTGATGAAAATTAACAGATTTTCAAAAAAAATTACTGTTTGTAAGAAAAACGCCTTTTGATCCTGTTTCTAATGTCCACGCAGGTTGGAGTACTAAAAAACACAGAAATTCCAAAAATGTAATTTACTTTTTTTTGGAATTTCGATCTTTAAAAAAAAAAAGACCAATGATCACGAAGATCTTGTGTCTTCGTGATCATTTGTCTTTTATTTATTTTTTTGTATTTCAGATTCACAAATTATTTCTTGAAATTAATTATTTCTGATCAAAAACTATGTAGGTATTATTATTACTAAAATATGTATTTTTTCGTCATGACCTGTAATTTGTATGGAAAAGCATTCTATTCTACTCTATCCGACATTTCAGTCATACCTATCTAAGTTAGTGAATACATAACTTATGTTAAAGGAGCACGTTTTGTAATTTAAAGTTGCCCTAACTCAATTATTTAGGGATTTCTTGGCAACCTTTAAAGAACTAGCTAAATAAACAAGCTCTTAAAGGTAACGTTAAGTACCTTTTTTAAAAAAAATTGGGAGTAAAATGTATGGCCTTTTTTGACCTAGCCATAATTATAATGAACATAATACTACGTGTACAATATAATAATATTTTTAGGATGCTGTTGGGACTACCGCGATGGTGCAGCGCATCTGCTATGTTTGCGCAAAACCGAACTGACGGCTTCCACGCCGTCATTCGTAAGAAAACCGCGTCGCTGTTGTCAAGGTTGCGGGCGAGTGGCAACAGCATCCTAAAAACTATAGCGGAGAGTATTGACTCTCCGATTATTAAAAGTTTTGTGAGAAAGACAATTACTGAACATTAATCTGAGGATGTCCTTTTCACAATACTATTTACTCTGTCTTCTCTATTGTATCTCAGCTACTAACACTAGAAATAAGTTATTTTGTTTTGCTTACTAACACCACCATGGACCACTGTTGTCCGAAAAATAAAGAATATTATTATTATAATGTGAAACCATTCACGAAGTTTTTTATGAACACTTCCTATAAGTTTATACTAAATATGTATTATAAATGTGAATGTCTGTCTGTGTTACCCTGTTTTTTTTTCGGATGGCAATTCATCAAATCACTCCTCCCGCTCTGGGCGCAGCAGGAGGGAGTGTCAGACTTTTACTGACTAAAACCCATCCATGTTCCTACATCGCCTTTTGTGTTCCGAGGCCACGGTAATATTTGTACCCTGTCATATCATCGCGGTTGAAAGAATTTCGATGAAATTAAGCGGACAAGAAGACCATAACCTGCCTGGGTTAGGTCATACAACCCGGTTAAATTATCTCTGGACCTGGCGTCGATGACTTTTATACCAATAAAAGTCCAATATAAAGGGTGTAAATCACCTATTAACGAAGCCGAAAGGCACTTGTTGTCGCCAACATTGCGATCATTTTTTTGTTCTACACCATACCTGGGAACCTTCTAGTTACGGAGATATTGGGGGTCAAAGTTGTAACAAATCTACTTGCTCCTATTAATTATAAGGATAAGCAGACTTGTTCAATTAAATTTAATTAAGGAAAAAAAAATACAGCTAGTAATATAAAAAAAAACTACCTACCACGCACTCTATAGTTTTATAGTTCACAGTTAGGAATCACGGGAGCAGGCGTCAGGGTAGCAGGTCGATACCGGTGCTCCGGTATCGACCTGCTACCTCGAAGTTCAGCTCTGAAGCAGTAGAAACGGCGGCAGCGCAGATCTCAGAGTTTCACCAGGACAGCTCTGCAGCAAGGCAGTGCAGAACTCAGGGCCAGACGTAGGACAGCCCTGCGAGACCAGAAGACAGTCAGGCACGTAGTTAGCCTCCGAACATCGGGAGTAGAAGTCCCAGGAGAATCTTTAGCTGGATCCCCTGGGCAGTTTAAGAATCTCACAGCGAAAACCAAGCTGCTCTCTGATACTCATCAAATCAGATCCAAGAGTAGTCTTTTTTTAGCCGTCCGTCAGCTCGTTTCTCCAAAGTAGTCTTCCTTTTCCAAATCTTAGTTTTCTTAGTGTCGCCATCATCTCATCTGACAAGTGTAGTCGGCCAGGACATATCCATGAGTGCGTTAAGAATTTTTTAAATATAATCATTTAATATTAAGTTATTAAACAATCGTAATAATTTATAAAATACATTGGCTAAGCATATTGATAAAAATAATTTAAATTATACAAACCAAAAAGAGAAATCATAGAGCTAGACCATAGACTGAGCAGAAAGAGAATTAAAAAACTAACTGACAGTTTGACAATTTGACGCTTGACGTAAATGTCACAACATGAAAATTTTAATAATTTATTTCAGCTATTTCCAAGTTAAAGAATCTTATTTAAATCGATTTGCTAAGTGTAGATATATAAACAAATAGAAAGGATGATAAATAGTATTGTTACGAGCTGGGTATGGGATAAATTAATTACTACTGATGAAACAACTGAATAACTTTAATAATCACAAAACACTTCAAACTCAATCACAAGTACACTACTGATCACTATTCGCTTAGATATCGCACTCACTAGTTCACTTCGATTCGTCCCGTACTGTAGCCAAAATAATACTGCCCGCTCCCGCAAACACGTCGACTATTTATATGACGACCGAACGTTTGAGAAAGATCCATAACTTCCCAGAATCTTCTAGGCAATTCATACTAGGTCATTGTCCTACGAGAAACTTCCATAACTTTTGTACAAAGGAAAGAAATAGGTACTTTATGCCCTGGGCGTACGGTCGAAATTACAATGACAACTTCCTGATGTATTTTATAGGTAGTTTGCGAATTTGTACCTACATCATTCGATACATACCTACTACTACCTACCTACTTAGTTGTAGGTACCTACTATTAGAAGCTACTTGTATTGTAGGTATGGGTACGACGTAACACTGCCCCCTCCTTAGACATGCTCGTCCCGAGCATCATTAGGCCCGTAGTATCGCGCCAATCGGTCTACATGGACAATCTTAGGCGCACCTCGTGGACCCTTCTGTATTCGGTAGGTGACATCGTTGATCCTAGTCACGACTCGGTATGGTCCATCCCAGTTTGCTTGTAATTTCGGAGACTTCCCTTTGCTCCGTACTGGGTTATGCAACCACACCAGTGAACTCTCGTCGAAACCCCTACTATTTGCCTTCCGGTCATAACGGGTCTTCATCTTCTCAGACATCTGTTGGCCGGATTGTCTAATATGCTCATAAACATCATTCAACTTGTTACGCAAGTCATTTGCGTAATCTGTTACACTGCGTGGAGCATCAGGGGGAGTTCCAGTGATTAAATCTGCAGGCAACCGTAATTCCCTTCCAAAGTTCGCGAAGGCGGGCGTCACAGTCGTACTTTCGTGGACTGCGCTGCGGTAAGACAGAAGAAACGGCTGTATGTGCTTGTCCCAATCCCTTTGTCTGCTTTCCACGACTTTTGCCAGATATCTTTCCAACGTTTGGTTGAATCGTTCCACCATTCCATCAGATTGTGGGTGGTAAGAGGTGGTTCTGGTTTTGTGGGTACCCATTAATCGACAAGTCTCCTGAAATACTTGCGATTCGAAATTCCTTCCTTGATCGCTGTGTATTTCTAAGGGTACTCCAAAACGACAGAAGACTTCCTGAACCAATTTATCTGCGACAGTTGTAGCCTCTTGATTAGGAATGGCGAAGACTTCTGGCCACTTTGTGAAGTAATCCATGACCACCAAGAAGTACTTGTTTCCGCTCTCACTTTCTGGAAATGGTCCCGCAACGTCTAGTGCTATCCGTTCCCAAGGGGCTCCAACGTTGTACACTTTTAATGCTCCTCTGCTGCGTGTTTGGGGTCCTTTCACGGCCGCACAACTGGTACATTTGCGACACCAGTCCTCCACATCATCTCGACAGTGGATCCAGTAAAAGCGTTCTCGAATTTTTAGTAAAGTCCTTTTTACCCCCATATGTCCTCCCGAACATCCATCATGGTACAGCCGTAAAACATCCGGTACCTTAGCTTTAGCGACAACCATTTGTAGATGACAGCTGTCCCCTCGAGCGTTTTCCCATTTACGGCACAAGACTCCATCATGGATCACCAAGCTGTTCCACTGCGCCCAATAACTCTTCGTGATGGAACTCATCGCAGCCACATCACTCCACTTGGGTTTAGGAGCACCAGCTTTGATCCACTCGAAGATCGGTTTGATGTCCGAGTCATTTTGCTGAGCCTGCTGTAGGGTTTCTTTCCATTCATCGCTGAGATCCATTCTAAGCATCCTCACGGGCACTACTTCCTTAGTCTCTTGCCGGGCACAGTGCTTCCAGTCTTCAGGACAAGGTCTTCTCGACAGGGCGTCTGCGTTACCGTGAGTTCTTCCACTGCGATGTTCAGTTACGAAGTCAAACTCTTGCAATAGCTCAATCCATCTCGCCACTTGCCCTTCTGGATTCTTGAACTGTAATAGCCACTTCAATGCAGCATGGTCAGTTCTTAATTGGAATTTACGTCCCAACAAATATTTACTGAAGTGCTGCAATGTCTTTACTACGGCGAGTAGTTCCCGTCTTGTAACGCAGTAATTTCTTTCTGGTTTGGATAAAGACTTGCTGAAGTAAGCTATCACAACCTCTTGGTTTCCTTTCCGTTGAGACAGCACGCCCCCAATTCCAGTATTACTTGCGTCTGTGTCAACTATGAAGTCATTTTCTGTGTCAGGATATCCCAAGATAGGCGTATTGCACAGACGTTTCTTTAATTCCTGAAATGCAACGTCGCAGTTCTCGTCCCAACAGAATTGCCGCTTTTCCTCAGTGAGTTTGTGCAGAGGTTTTGCAATGTCGGCAAAATTCTTGACAAACCTTCGATAGTAGGAGCACAAACCCAGAAATGCTCTGACCTGTGTCTTGTCTTTCGGAACTGGCCAATCCTTGACGGCGATTACTTTTTCTGGGTCTGTTTGAACACCTTCCCCCGAAACTATGTGTCCTAAGAAGTTCACTTGTTTTCTGAAAAACGAGCACTTTTTCGGACTTAATTTAAGATTTGCTGTTTGGATTTTCGACAGCACTTGGTTGAGGTTTTTAAGGTGATCTTCAAATGTACGGCCCACGATGATTATGTCGTCTAGATAGACAAGACATGCGTCTCCAATCAATCCGGCGAGTACTTGCTCCATCAGCCTTTCAAACGTTGCAGGAGCATTGCACAATCCGAATGGCATAACTTTAAACTGCCACAATCCCTTCCCTGTTGAGAATGCAGTTTTTTCCTTGTCCTTGGGGTCTATTTCTACTTGCCAGTAGCCACTTTTCAGGTCAAGTGTGGTAAACCACTTCATACCAGTCAGCGTATCCAGTGTGTCATCGATCCTAGGCAGCGGATAGCTGTCCTTTTTCGTGACATCGTTCAGTCGTCGATAGTCCACACAGAAGCGCATACTGCCGTCCTTTTTCTTTACCAGGACCACAGGAGAACACCATGGACTCGATGAAGGCTCTATAACACCGTCCTTCATCATTCCCTCCATCATGGTTTCCACCTCTTTTTCACGTGCAACTGGCAGTCTTCTTGGTCGCTGACGGATTGGTAACTCGTTACCCGTATTAATCTTATGCTGAACTAGTCCAGTTCTTCCTATGTCAGCATCATTTGAAGAGAAAATGTCAGCGTACTGAAGTAACATCTTCTTAGCCTTGTCCATTTCTTCTTTATATAAATCGCAGTTTTCCAAAAGTGTTGACACGTCAAACTTTGTACTACGAATTTTATTTCCGGTAGGCAGATTTTGCAATTGACGCATCCAAGCTACTTCCTCGCAAGTGCCGATTAAGGTGCCCTTCTTAATCACTTGCTCCTTGTCACTTGGATTCAGTATGCGTACTGCTGAGACGTTGTTGGCCTTGACCAGAGTCCGTGCCATCTTCCATGGAAAGTCATTGTTCACCCTTTCTATCAGAACACTTCGATCTTTTTGTCCAGGATTCCGTGGTAAACTAATTGGCACAATCGTTTCTGATCTGCGAGGAAGAACAATCTCCTTCAAGCAGTACACTTTCCCTGATGGTGCACCTTCCATGAAGACTTCCTCTGAACCGCATTTCAATACTCCTTGATCAACGTCGATCTCACAACGATATTTCCGCATAAAATCCAAGCCCAAGATGCAATCGTCCACTATGTCGGCCACGATGACATTGTGTTTGTAAAATCTGTCACCAAATTTTAACTCCACCTCCTTCTTGCCTCGGACGGTTATGTGCTGACCGGTAGCTGTTAGTAATCGTATACGGTCGTGGTTATCAAAGTAGTCCCCAAGAAACCGACTTGCCAGGTGAGAGTTAACGACCGTGTAAGAAGCTCCAGTATCCAACGTCAGTTTGCATGGTGTACCGTTGACTTCGCCTCTGATGGTCAGGCTGTTCCCGTCATGTGCTTGCGAGATCAAGATTCTCGGGGCTCTTTCAATACCAGCCAGCACCCGCCCCCCAGTCCTGGCATTTACTCGTTTCCCTGCTGTGGCTGGGCAGTCACTTCAGCCACCCTTCCTTGCTGATCTTCTCGCGGGGTGTTGCGCTTTGGACAGCTTGACCGAAGGTGACCCCTTTCTCCACAAGTGTAGCACCTAGGACTGTACCCTTGCGGGCGCTCGCGTACAGGTGATGCTACAACCTCCCTAACGCGGTGCGTTCGGTGGTCTTGCCTCACTGCCTCTACTTCTAAAGCATGGGCTAAGGCGTCCTTCAATGTTTCATGATGCCCAAGTCTCACGGCGGCTCTAACTTCTAAGTCACGTATTCCATCAACGAACGCTTGTACCAGATTCCCATCGATCAGTGCAGGGGCAGACTGGTATGCTTTCCGAACCAGCTTTTCAACTTCCAGGGCCCACTGCTGTAGGTTCTCGGCACTACGCTGGACACGATCCTTCAACTTAGCACGAAATACGTGCTCCAGGTGCGCGTCGCCGTATCTGGACTCTAACGCCTCCAGCAGCTGTTCGTAGGTCACATCCTTGCCAAGCGCTTCAAGAATGTTGAGGGCCTGGTCTCGGAGGCCCAAAGTGAGCGCGGTCATGGCTTGAGATTTTGTCCATCCATTCGCCTTCATAACGGCCTCAAATTGAATTTTATACGCCGACCACGAAGATGTTCCATCGAATGGAGGCACCTTAAAGCCCCGCGCTGAAGGTGCAGGAACTACTGAAGCCACAGTCACATCTCCAGTCTTCAGTTCTCCCAAAGCCTTCTTCATCCCAGCAATTTGCACTTCGGCCTCTGAGATGCGATTCTCGTGCTGGTGAACCTGATCCTTCATTACCTTCAGCTCTTTGCCGAAAGTTGAATGAAGATCCTTTATGAGGATCATCTGTTCTTCTTGACGACGAGCCTGCTCCTCCTTATCTCGTTGCAACTGCTCTTCCAACCGGCGAGCCTGCTCCTCTTGACGGCGAGCCTGCTCCTCTTGACGGCAAGCCTGCTCCTCCTTATCTCGTTGCAACTGCTCTTCCAGCCGGCGAGCCTGCTCCTCTTGACGGCGAGCCTGCTCCTCCTTTTCTTGTTGCAACTGCTCTTCCAACCGGCGAGCCTGCTCCTCTTGACGGCGAGCCTGCTCCTCTTGACAGCGAGGCTACTCCTCCTTATCTCGTTGTAACTGCTCTTGTAACTGGCGAGCCTGATCCTCTTGACGGCGAGCCTGCTCCTCTTGACGCCGAGCCTGCTCCTGCAGCAGCGCCATTAAAGCTGACAAGTCTGGCGCTACTGATGCTGGAGAAACTCCGGATGGACCAGCGACTGGCAATGACGTAGGCTGGACACCACCCGGTGTCTGTGTCGGAGAATCTCCAAACCGCCTTTGGTCCATGTCCTGCTGTCGCTGACTCCTGGTACGGATACCTTCCGTGTTGTCCTTAGGTAGAACTGGCATAATTTATCCCTCACTTCTGGCACCAAATTGTTACGAGCTGGGTATGGGATAAATTAATTACTACTGATGAAACAACTGAATAACTTTAATAATCACAAAACACTTCAAACTCAATCACAAGTACACTACTGATCACTATTCGCTTAGATATCGCACTCACTAGTTCACTTCGATTCGTCCCGTACTGTAGCCAAAATATTACTGCCCGCTCCCGCAAACACGTCGACTATTTATATGACAACCGAACGTTTGAGAAAGATCCATAACTTCCCAGAATCTTCTAGGCAATTCATACTAGGTCATTGTCCTACGAGAAACTTCCATAACTTTTGTACAAAGGAAAGAAATAGGTACTTTATGCCCTGGGCGTACGGTCGAAATTACAATGACAACTTCCTGATGTATTTTATAGGTAGTTTGCGAATTTGTACCTACATCATTCGATACATACCTACTACTACCTACCTACTTAGTTGTAGGTACCTACTATTAGAAGCTACTTGTATTGTAGGTATGGGTACGACGTAACAGTATTATGAATAATGAATATGAAGCGTAAGTATAGCATAATACTCTATAGTTTCAACTTTTTGACAAGTTTTTTTTTAATGCAAAAGATTTTTACTTTAAACACCTCCACGACCCCCGTACTATTCAATCCATCCATCAGTACAATGTTTTGAGTGCGCTACATTGAGTTCTACCACAAAACATGATTTTTCACCCCAAAAAAAAAAGTCGTTTCCCAGCAATAATTTTTGCGTAAAGTGACTTAGTTTGGGGTACAGAATGCTTGGTTGACGGCTTCGTGATGAGGTCTTTTACACCCTGTATATGTTCAAAAATAAAGCAGTGATAGCACGAAAATATCACGAGATATATCGGCAATGAAAGTGCTTGTTTTTGAACATTTCATTGTGACCTTTGGACTTTTATTTATATAAAAATCATCGACGCCAGGTCCAGAAATAATCAATCAACCAATAAAGCTTTGCAAAATCAAACCAGGGTGATCTCTCATTATACGGGAAGCTCATACAAAACCGAGATCAGGAGTCTTTTCCGCCTGACCATTTTAAAATTTTTTCGCTTAAATCACGCGGAGGCGCCGAGCCACGCCCCCTTAATGTTTGGGCCTATTAGGAAAGCGTCAACTTTGGCGCGCAAAGTAACAATAACTCTCGTTTGGCGTGCGTCGTCGCGCTCGGCCGATTCGGTATCTTTTCATTATTTTTTTCTACACAAAGTCAACGGGGCGGGGCTAGAGAGCGTTTTTATGTTGCGAGTGCAAGCAAAAATGAGCTTAGTGGTGGTCAGGCGGGAATGTCCTCGATAGTACATACCTACTTTTTACCGCGCGTTCGACATACTTACACGCCGGTGGAACCACGGGCAAAAGCTAGCTAAAAAAAATCGTAAAAATACGCCCAGATTGAAGCGTGATATCGCCGAATGTATATTGATTTTATCATTAACTGTATATCGATGTAAACATCAGAATTTTCCGGAAATAATTTCATTGAAATATGTATCATGGAAACTGTTTTCTCTTTGAACTTCGGCTGCAAATTGTAGCTTGATTTAACGTTTCGCACCGATATGTGGTCAATGTTATGTTTTGCCAATATGATCAGAATTCAATTTGTTAATTGGTAATTAGGTAATGAAAATACAGTACTTAGTGATTGAGGATTCACTAATGGGGAGACACAGGCAAAGATAATCTAAGATGGCGCCACCTTAGCTGGTCTCAATCTAACCAATGAGGTTAAGCTATTTGAAATATAAAATGACATTACCACGTTTTCAACCAATGACGATGTTGGGAACCAGTTATGCTAGCGCCATTATTTCCACATTGACGGATTATTTCAGACTGAGTATAACAAAAATCTATTTATTTTCAGGTAACAAGACCCATCGGGCCTGTGGACGGTGGGCTAGCTCGCCATCCGTCCGTCTCGTGATGACAGGCCGTGTCGACGGCGCGTTCGTGTTCCACGCGAGCCTCAAAGAGAGTCAGCAATAAGAAGGGATCCGTAAGGCCCGATGCCTGCCGGGGCTCGGGACTGTTCAAAAGAGATACCGTGGCCCCGGAACACAAAGGGCGATGAAGGAACATTGATGGGTTTTAGTCAGTTAAAGTCTGACACTCCCTCCTGCTCCGCCCAGAGCGGGAGGAGTCATTTTGATGATTTCCCATACGAAAAAAAAAAGGTAACAAGACCCATAGATGTAACCTTAACCCATAATCTTTACCTTAGTATATTTGGAGGCTGCCTGACGGGTTTCGATAAGGTACTGGAGCTTCATATTTGTCTGAAAATGCACCTATTTTGTCTTTATTTGGCCGTTTTTTTTTGTTTCGTTATCAAATGACCCCCTCCCACTCTGGGTGGAGCGGAAGGGAGTATCAGACTTTTACTGACTAAAACCCATCAATGTTCCTTCTTAGCCCTTTGTGTTCCAGGGCCGCGGTATCTCTTTCGAACAGACCCTGCTGTACTGTCCTGGGCTATGGACATCGTAGATGATGCACGCAGTCTTGGTCACGGCGATACCTAGTGGTGCGGGCAATGGACGTGCCCCTAGGGCTGCGGAATGGAGTCTGGTATACAGTTGATATCGCAATACTCGCTAAGGTTCCGTCACAGCGAGCAGATCGGTGCGGATAGGCAGGCCTGCATGAACATAATTATGGTAAATATCCCGTTTTTTGTGTTAATAATAGTATTAACAACCATGTCAGTTAAAAAAAAGAAATATTGTTTAAGTGCGCAGTTCAATGATTTCCATAAAACTCCTGATTATTTAATAATTAATTGACGGAAACACTATAATGGTTCACTAGATGTAATATTTTGATTTCCCAATTACCTACATACACGGAAGAATTATTTAATTCCTCACGAATTTCAAGACAACACCTGCTGCTGAGCATATAAACTTAAACTTAAAATAATATTGGAGTTTAATTGATCAAAATTGTTGAGTATTTTAAGCCCTATAGTGTAATGCTCAATTGACCAAAATAAAATTATAATAGGTTTCGACATATCCGTAAAACGTGAACAATTACGTAGTAAATACTTGAATAAGCTTTACATCTTTTTTTTTTGTTGAATAAAGCCGTGAACTGTGCATTAATAATAAAAAATCGCACGAAGTGTTTATTTTCAAGTGTTAAAATACTTGAGCACAACTGCAGCTGAGAATGAGCTCCTGCTTATTTTCCAACATAAATTCCTGATTAAGAAACCCATCAACAATTTACCCAACCTGGGAATTGAAACCAGGACCTCACGCTCAGCAGTGGTGCTTGCGACCACATGAGGCAGTCAACCACACTCCAGCATAAACTTTCATAAGTGCATTATTATCAGAAAACTTATAACTTTTCCATCTGTTGGCACATAGCATACATCAAAAAAAGTTTGTGATCACTAGCATAAGCTGATATAATTTTTTAAATTGAACTTTATCAAGAAAAAATCTTTGTTGTGTGTTTTTTTACTGTTTTATATTCTAAATCTATATTTTTAAATAAATAATCTAACAAGAAGAAGAAATCGTAATACAACCCACCGTAACAAAAAAGATTTCGATTTTTCAAAGTGATCGCTAACTTTTTTTGAGTACCTACCTAACGTTAACGCAGATGCACCTGGCAATAAAGATACGCTATAAAACTACCATTAAACATCAGAACATGAATCAGTTGTATAATAACTACCATATCACTTAATAACTAATCATTTAAAGTTATCTTAGTTCCATCTTAAAAATCATTCGGCGATTCCAACCTTTAACTTCTAAACTTTAAGGTTAGACTGTAAATGTTTGTAGTTCAGTTAGATCGTTTTATAACTGAGTGGTGATTGATTC
Organism: Xestia xanthographa; assembly: GCA_905147715.2. Lineage (NCBI taxonomy): Eukaryota > Metazoa > Arthropoda > Insecta > Lepidoptera > Noctuidae > Xestia > Xestia xanthographa. The sequence goes on along the minus strand of LR990660.1, from coordinate 2,841,299 downwards.
TTGATCATGCTTAGTACCATCTTAAAATTTATCCATCATTTTCAACCGTAATAGTTGAAGTATAAGGTTCAAGTTGAAGTAAGAATGTGTATGGTGGAGTTGGGTCGTTTTGTTACTGAACAGTGGTTGGTTCGTGATCGTGCTGCATTGCACAGTTTGAGATGACCTTCAAACACTCACGCGCAGTTTTGTACAGTCTCGGTTAAAAGTGTTTGGTGGTAGGTATTATTTAATAGAGTCAGCAGACAGGAAGGGGTCCGATGCCTGCCGGGGCTGCGGAACTGTTCGAAAGAGATACCATGGCCCTGGAACACAAAGGGCTAAGAAGGAACATGGATAGGTTTTAGTCAGTACAAGTTCCGCTCCGCTCCGAGCAGGAGGGGTCATTTATTTTGATGATTTCCCAACCGAAAAAAAGGTATTATTTAATTTAATAGAGTGAAGTGAAACAGGGAAGGAGGAATCATCAATTATTAGATAAAATATATCAACAGTCTCTTTCCTTGTTCAAAACTATCTGAGCTTATAAGTCCGTCACATCACCATCTCAGGTCCAGGCACTAGCTGATCGACAATTTGCTGAACTGGGCCTATTTGGCGCAGCCGTGAGACATACAATATTATCTCTTTTTGTTATGTTTAGTTTTAAGTTTTATTGTGTACATTTAAGTTGTTTTTTTTTTAATTCATCGTCACGTAACGTAACGTGCGGTCACGCTTCGTAGCCGTTCGTAGCACTCGTAGCATCCGCTACGGCGTAGCACCACATAGGCATGCGCGGGACATTACCAGTGAGTGCTACGACTGGGGCGGGGCCTGTGTACTTTTTGTTTTCACTTCTATCGGCAGTCCCCAAACACTGCTCCGATTTTTTTTTGTTGTGTGCCTTGTGGCGTATGTGCCAAAAAGTTTTCTGTATTGAAATTAAAGTTAGCATCTTACAAAATATATTCAGAGAGTGCTTTTTATTAACCCTTAATGTTTCAATGCTAGGCAAAGGCCTCCACCATATCTTTCCCGGTAGTTACTCTTTTCGTGCACCACCTCGAACTAGCCATCGCAGTGCGCTTCCATCAGATCATCTCACCATCTCTTTCTAGGTTGGCCTCGGGGGCGACGTCCAGCATCCTCAGGCACCCATGGTGTGGGGTGTTACATTATACAAGTAAACATAGCACAATGCCTAAAAATCATTCTTATAGAAATACTTATTTAACAAAAAAAATGAAAGGATTAGGTAACATTTTATCGAATGCCTGGGTTCATTCTACTTATTAACTTTATATGTGAACTTTTAAGTAATTCATTAAAATTTTGTCTTTCTAAACATTGTAAAGTTTATTAAATTAACTTCATAACACTCATTATTTACATAAATTTCAAGAAAATAACCCATTAAAAACTTATTTTTGCAATCATAACGTTGTAACTTTTTACAACGCTTGAAGTGCTCAAATCGAAAAACTTTAATGGCCAAAATGACTTGTCAATTAACTTCGTACAGGCTTGAGACGTTAGAATATTCCATTAAAGTTAAAGTTTTGATTCGGCTTGATACTTAGTAAGTTAAAGCACAAGTTTCTGGAGCTCTATCATAGCTGAGAAGTTTCTAAGTTCATATGAAGACGCGAGTGGGGGTGTCTTACGTGGAGGGATGTTCGGTAATTTATCGCACGATTGACATCAGGAACATTAACACACTTTAAAAGCAGGTTTTTAAGTTTTTATTTTACCAAAGTGTATTTATTTTATTTTTATGAATATTCACAACATAATTATCTTCAAACACACTTAAATCACTACACATATTATAAAACAAAATCCTCCGCCGCTTCTGTCGGTCTGTCTGTCTGTTCGCGAAAATTACAGCACCGATTTTCATGTTGTTTTCACCAATACATAGAGTGGTTCTCGAGAAAGGTTTTAGTATATAATTTGGAAGTTTTTGTATACATTAACTAAAATATAATGATATTTGTTGGAGGTGTCGGAGAAAAACAAGATTCAAAATTTCGTGATTACTTTTGGTCGCGATAACCGACATTTGCGCGGGCGAAGCTGCGGGAATCAGCTAGTTAATAATAAAAATACTTGCGTATTTAAAAAACACCTATTTATAAATACTTACGTATTTAAAAATAATTAAAGGGCGCCGAAAAATTCTTCCGCATCGTTGTCAATAGGACTAGTGCCCAGAAGGCTGGCAGCATTGAAACTACATAGCAATTCAATACCAAAGGATACTCTGCCCGCTCTGTACTGCATTGTACGTAAGTGATGCGCATGCGGCTAATCTCCGCGAGATTGAAAGCAATTGGCGGGATTAAATAATTGTTGTTCTACCATTAAATGATTCTGTAATACGTAGGTAGGTATTGCACTTTGTACTGAATTGCGTAGGTACAGCTTCTATTGCGAGACGTTATTCTTTATTCTAGAGTGTTCTAGATGAAGAACGGGTCTCGTGCACAACGTTGGCTTGCAATCGGGCAAACACCGATGTGACTTTTTAAACTTATATTTATTTTCTTTACCTTTGGAACGAATAGGGGAAGGCCTGCGCCCAGAAGTGGGGACAATACGGGCTTACTAAAAAAACTTTACTTTCTACAAGTTTATTTATGACTTCATTGACGCCATTGTGAGAAAACTTGCACCCCTAGCCAAGTTGACAATCTACAATCGTTAACGCTAGTAGAAAACTATTCAAATGAATGGGAATGACATCATCTCAACGTTAAATCACGTGATCAACACAAACGAATAGAAAATTCGTAGACAAGTTTACATCGTTCAAAATGATAGAATAGAATGTTATCGTTTCTACAATGTTGATTGTTTAACTCTTTGGTAGGAACGCTCACCATAGACTAAAGTGTAGGTTTTTTCTACAGATATTAGAGAACGAGCGATCGACTCAGTTGTGTCAACTTGGTTACCAATTTAGCGCTTTCTACAATCGCTTACGCCGAGGCGTTTACGATAGTAGAAAGAGAATCGACACGAAACGTTTGTAACTTGGCTAGGGGTGCTGGACTTACAGTTAATTTATATTTAAAATCGCGTGTACACCTTCAGGAAGCGTATTCTTGCCTTGTCTCATTTTTCTTGTTACTTTTGTCTTGTGCAAAGTGTTATTGGTTTTTTTCTCTCGTTTTTTTTTTACCTGGAGTCTGCATTTGTGTCCCTGCAGGTAAGCCCCTTATTATATTACACGGGACTTAGACATAACTGGCGAAATAATGGTACAACTACGTAATACTTTGGAAGAAGGCATAATGTTATCTATATAATTAGGTATGTATGTATCCAGCTGTCTCCTATTAACGACAAGCATATTATAGACAAGTAATTTAGCTTTGCATAGCCTCCTTGAGACTGAACCCTAGTGGTGTAGCGATAGCTTGTTTAATTTAGCTGCTACAACTTCTCTTCAAGTCGAACGTGGCTTATGAACCGATTTATACATGTACTTATAATATGATCTGATTATATGACTGACACCCAAGTTATATCTTGTTTTGTTAACAGTTCCGATGTGCTCCAGCTAGGGCATTATGTTTTAGTATACGGAGTATTAGTGCCTAATAAACACATCAAAAAAGTTTGTGATCACTAGCATAAGCTGATATAATTTTTCAAACTGAACTTTATCAAGAAAAAATCTTGGTTGTGTGTTTTCTTTAAATAGCTGTTTTCTTTAAATCTTAATGTTTGAAATTAAAAAATTAAAAATCTATATTTTAAATAAAGAAGCTAAAAAGAAGAAGAAATCATAATATAATCTACCGTAACAAAAAAGATTTCGATTTTTCATAGTACCCTGTTTGAAATTAAAAAATAAAACTATTTAAAGAAAACACACAACAAAGATGTTTTCATCCCACCTATTCGAAAAGGACGACTTGGTTCGCCTTTAAGTGCACCCAAAGGTGGTGTTTTCTATAATAAACTTTTAGCGGGCAGTAATGAGTTTTTATTCCTCTTTATAAGTGCGCCGCAATTATCTTTGCGGCGCACTTTTTGAATTTGGAACATCTTAGTGTTCAGCGCCGAAAGAAATCGAACGCAAATATTGTTTGAATAAAGACTGGCTGGTACGACGGCCCATAGTCGCGCCGCCGCGCCGCCGCGCTGGCTGATTAAAAAAAAGAAATCAAATTAAAAACGCGCGAACTACAGACCGCGTTTTCGTCAATTTTCATGAATTGTTAGAAATTCATGGTTTTGTTTTGAAAAATTAGTTTTTCAAGTGACAGTGAATAAAAAACACAATAAAGTGAAAAATAACTTTAGATCTTCAGAAGTCGGTGACCTTTGTTTGATTCATTTAGTTTTTTTTTTGTCACCGACTTCTGAAGCTAAAGTTATTTTTAACGTTTTTGTGTTTTGTGAAGTCGGTTTTATTTTTTTGCAAAATTTTTTTTTTTTATTTTTCCATTTTTAGTTGTAATATCCTATCCAAATATTAGATATGCATTTATTTTACATGTTGAAATTAGACCACACGACTGAAGTAAAAATGTTCATAAAATGAAAACTACTGGGCCAAACTATGTTAAATTTTTATAGGACCAAATGGCAACTATTTCGCATCAAACTAAAGAATAATCACGTCAATCGGCTCATTAATATTAGCGTAATCAGTGTAAATAGATAAAAAAAAAACAGTCGAATTGAGATCCTCCTCTTTTTGAAGTCGGTTAAAATTATGAGGCGCCATTTATTTTCTCATAGTGGGTGATGAAAAGTAGAGTGTATCACTCGGGCGCAAAATATATTTTAGGCTCGGGCGACGTACTTTGAATCCCTCGCTACGTTCAGGATTCTATTAAAGAATCCCTCGCTACGCTCGGGATTCTACTCTAGAATCCCTCACTTCGCTCTGGATTCAAAAAAGCGCCCTCGCCGTAAAAATATTATTTTGCTCCCTTATGATACAATCTACTATTTCTTGATAAAGTTTAATTTAAAAAAAAATATTTCAGCTTATGTTATTATAGTGATCACAATCTTTTTTGTTGTGTGTATGTGTGTGAGCTTTCCACAGTTTATAGGTATCCCAAGTACGTTTGCTGTCTTCATTTGTGCAAGCGATTCGTATGCAGCATTTATTTTCTTTACTTTTGTATGGAGGAGCTTGTGGCTATATAATAACATCCAATCAGGACGATCGAAAAGGATTAGGCTCATGATGATCTTTGTATGGGAGTTCCGGGCTTCTTTTCGAGGTATTTTTCTCCAGGTGTCAGGATTGTACCCTTATTTTAAACCCACTATTATATACCTATGACACTGGATCCTCAATTTCCTATCGTACACAATCTTGCATGACATTTTTTTTTGTTTCTTCTCCAAAGAACATTCAAGTTTTTCACAAAGTCAATGATAAACACTTGTGCTCTCGACAGTACCTGTTAGACGACTATGTAGGTTAGATGTCAAGTACAGTCGCGCGCTTATGTAAGTGCAAAGTTATCTTTGTTTACGTACGAACTGCGTTGGGTGCTGGCTCTTTTGTTGATCTTAAATATGACGAATAATGTCCTAAGAATTGTTAAATCACCGTGTTGTTCAAACTGTTTTGTCAAGAAAAAGGAGTACTTACGTCAGGACACCTGTATGTCCCCAGCCGTACCCGATCGGGTACAGTGCATTGTTATTTTAATTGTGTCTGTAATTGCGGGTATCGAAGAGAGTACTATAAAAATAATGTCAAAAGTTCAAAACGCGAAAACAAGACATAAATCGGCTAAACAACACAAAAGTTATAACCATTTAACTTTTGTTTCTATCTCTTTCTAGAAAAACGGAATTTAGAATGGATTTTATACGTCGATATTAAAAAAATATTTTCACTTTGCTATTTTCTGATGTTATTACTTTACTATTACTTTGCTTTGTTTAGAGTGATTAAAAAAAATCATGCATATACCCTATTATTGAGGCATCGTTTAATTGTAGTTTGATGTATGTGTAGGTACGTTAGAGCGTATGAAAAGAGAGAGACGTAATAATTATGCGCTGGCCTCACTTTATTGTTCGGTGCTATGTCATGGTTTTTTACTTAGACTGAGGGAAAAAGGCGAGTCTTTAATGTAGTATGTTTTGTCAAACAAATATTGAAGCTATCGGCATTGAAATATCATTGACTATCGATTGGCCTAATTATCATTTTCAATCGTAATACAACGTCTTTGATACACAAGATCAGTGCATCGTGTGGGGGTAGTCAGCCTTTAGCGGTCCTTACTGCAGTCTGAGATATTCTAGATGAACATCTAAAGGCCAAGACAAAAAGCAATCGCTTTCAACGCGTTTAGTATACAAGGACTTCCAACAGAAAGATCGGCATGATGAAAAAGAACTGTATCACATTGACTTTAAGGTAGTTTAAGACGACTACAGGAGCTAAATTAGCAATTTTATTTTTGGTCGTTCAAACTTCGTTTGAAAAACTGTTAGAATAAAGTTCTAATCAGCTTGCACTACAAAGTGGGTGTTACGTCAGTGACTGCGGGCCGAATAGTGCGAAATGAGTGTTTTTTTGCGATTTACAAAAAATTTATCGAATGGACTAAAAAACAAAACACTATCATGAATTATGTTGCTTGTAGAATTATTTGCCTAAAAATCAGAATGATCGCATGCATGTATTTAAGAATGGTTTTTACTCGTTAAAAGATTTTTTGAGACATAAGTTTGTGATTTTTTTTATCAAGTAAAATTAGTTGTATTAAGTTTTCAAAATACTATCATATTAGCATATATCCTGAAGAATATAATATATTTTTCTGGTTTTGTTTATTGCAGTAAATCATAATGCTTTTTTTGTATTATAAAACTCGCGTTTAGCTCCTGTAGTCCCTTTAAGTAACTGCCTCTTTAGTCAAGTGGTCGCAAGCGCGACTGGGTTCGATTCCCGGGTAGAGAAAATAAATTATAGGATTTTTTCATCAGGAATTTCTCAGTAGCAGCCATGGCGTCTGGATTTGTGGCCGCTTGATGACAATAAACTCACCTCCTTACATGGGACTTAAAACATAACTGGCAGCTTAACCCTTCAAGAATTACAGGCGTGACGTATGTTATGTATGGAAGTACAACAATCCATCATTCTAGCACTATTATACATGATTACTTTTAAATCACTTTCCAAAAAAAATGGGTATAATAGGTGAACGGAGTATAGAAGTAAATGGCATATTTCGTTTTTTTTTTTTGCGAAAAAAAAATTCAAAAGAATTCGAAATTCAAAGCGTGTCGCTTAAATAACAATAATAAATTTATTCAAAAATGTTTATGGTAAACATTTACAGTTTTTCTTAAATCTATGTCAAGTTCACCCAAGCTGTGAGCCTGAACTAGGTAATCCTGTGTTTCAGGCGATTTGAGGTAACATTAATAAACTGATTAAATAATCACATACATATTAATATGATTGGTACCAATGTAAAAAAGTATATTAAAATTATGCTATCTTAACTTAACTAATAAAAAAAAATATGATTAAAGTATGATTTGAAATAGGATTTTTTTTTCAGGATTTCCTTTTTTTGTTCTAAATGAAGTTTACTTGATATTTGTAGCATTTTTTGATGATGGATAATTTTTTTTCTAAGCTGTAGAAAAAGAAAAAAAAAATTAGGTAAGCCTCACCTAATTATACCCATTTTTTTGGAACATGATAAAAAAGTCATCCGGTAATTAAATACATTGTATCATACAAGTACCTATTATTTCAAATCATACACGTAAACCAGTTTAAGTAGCGTTGCCCTGAGTTATGGACTCAGCAGGATTAATGGATCGATACACAAACATCCAGATTCAGAATAATTACCTGTAGGCTATGTGGATACCGGTATCACGGTATTACTGGGTACAGGAAACGAATACTGCCTGGAGTATTGTGTGAGCTGATCTTCTATACTTAATGTGTAATTTGTAGTAGGAGTGTAGGTACCTAGATAGTGCCAGCGGAAATTCAGCCTCACATACCAACTTTTGGACAATATTTTAAGGCGACTACAGGAGCTAAACACGAATTTTATAATGCAAAAAAGCATATGATTCACTGCAATACAAAAAAAACAGAAAAATATATGATATTCTTCTGGATATATGCTAGTACGATATAGTTTGAAAACATAATACAACTAACTTTATTCGATAGAAAACAAGCACGAACTTATTTCTAAAAAAATATTTTATCGAGTAAAAACCCTACTAAAATACATGCGATCATTCTGATTTTTTGGCAAATAATTCTAAAAGCAATATATTAGCATCATTGTGTTTTACTTTTTTAGTCCAATCAATAGATTTTTTGTAAATCGCAAAAAAAAACATTTATTTCACACTATTCGACCCACAGTGACTGCCGTAACAACCACTTTGTAGAGCAAGCTGATTAGAACCTCATTCTAACAGTTTTTCAAACGAAGTTTGAACCACCACAAATAGAGTTGCTAATTTAGCTGCTGCAATCGCCTTAAGCACTAGTTGAACAGTGCAATACAAGAAAGGAAAACATCATGAGCAAAACCATTGCCACTATAAGCATGTCCATCCTTCCAGGAAAAATAAATCTTACAACACAAAAAAGATGAATCTAGTTACGACCAAGTTTTCCCCTTTCATTTCAGTACATTGTTCATACTGAACCAACAGATGTTTTTAAGGACATTAAAAAATAGCTGCTTGTTACAAAAGTGCAATGCCTACATGGTCAAAAGATATGGAACAGCTGTTTTTTTAGCAGATGAAAAATGTATAAATGGGGTGTTCAGAATGATGTTACTGAATACGTGGTAACCGTTTGTGCATCCTTTCCACTTTGTATACTGGGTGTGACAGAATAAGCGCAATATCTCTTAGGTGGTGGGTGATTATCAAACCACCATGACCATCAAACTGGACAACTTTGTTACAAAATATTATGTGTGTCCGATTTACCCAGAATACGAATAATTTTCATGTTGATTTGATTTAAGTGAAGTAATTACAAGATTACGCGCCTTTTGCATTTGAATTCAAATTCAAATATTTTTAACCGACTTCAAAAAAGGCGGAGGTTATATGTTTATTTGTAGAACTTATGTAAACAAAAGTACAGATGTCAATATTAATAAAAATGTGCGCTATGTCTTGCCGTCAACGGCTTCCAAATATTCTAATTAAGTATAATTTCTTATGATTAGTTGGTAAATAAATAATAAAAAAACAGTAAAAATAATAAAACAGTAAAAATTAATTAGCAATCCAAAAAATATTTAAAATAAAAATGTTCAATTAATTAATTAAAACAATACATTTTACCAGATCACAGAACATTAAAATTAAATAAATGAATAACACAATTAAGTTAATAACACATGAAATAGAAACGAATAAAATGTCATTAAAATTTGTCTTCTAGGTACTCATTGACTGTGTAGTAAGCTTTTCCGCCTAGTAAATAAAGAAGAGCCTTTTTGAAATGGTGTATGCTATCAAGATCTTTTATACAAATGGGTAACTTATTATATAACTTAGGTGCCATTCCTAAAAAGCTTTTTGAGTAGAGCGCAGTTTTGTGTGGAATAACACATATTTCTCTATTGCGACTCCATTTGAGTATTGTATCTTTGACGAAGTTCTATCTGTAATTCTGTATACTTCCGTCTGCATAAACTCAGGTGCATTCTAACCAGGGCAAGGCCTAACAATTAAGCGATAAAAGTGACGGGTGCAAGTTCATGTCTACGAGCCTTTCTAATGTCACTAACTTCTATGTCTAGAAAATTCGCTTCTAGGCAGCCTTTATAAGCAGCCATTTTGTTTTATAGGTACAGACAGTTTTATGCATATTTTGGGTCAGTTCACACCGAGACGCGACTCAAAATATAACTTTATTTACTCATCATCCGCCTAGCCTTTTCCCAACTATGTTGGGGTCGGCTTCCAGTCTAACCGGATGCAGCTGAATACCAGTATATAACTTTATTTACTACCTACACGAAAAGATACATATTTAATTGTGAGAATTCAGAATACGTTGCACCATGCAGCGTTGCGCCTCGAGATGCCTTGCGGCGTAGAGTGATGCATCGCGACGCAGAGGTGCATCGCTGGTACGCGCGGCGAGCTGCGCCTAGCAAAGCCGCGCGACGCCGCGCGACTCCACAGCCTGAGGCCGCCGCGGCTACTTGTTTCGTCTTTCTCATGCACTTGCAAATGGTAGACTGCGAGTGGACGCGGTGGGGCGGGTGCATGCGGCCAATGTAGACAGCCTCGCTGCGCCGCGCGGCGTCGTTGTGCTGCCAACGATTTTACGATAAGCCTCGCGACGTTGCGATGCGTCTCGTGGTGGCCTGCAGCGCAGCGCGAAATCACTGGCCTTTTCCAGTATCGTCACGTCGCGTCTCGTGGCGTCTCGGTGTGAACCGACGCTGCGTGCCCTGTTGTAGACGTAGAGTGCCTTTTTTACGTAGGTGAAAAAAACTTGTAGGAATTTTATTTTGCTATCTATAATTGAAATAAATACAATTTCGATGTCCTGGTCCTATTTTTAAGTTCACTTAGAACCTCCTCAAAACATTGAACACTATTCAAATGTGAGTTTGAGATTTGAAATGACTAATAAATCTATACGTACCTATTAGGTACTGGAGTTGTGTAAAATAAATTTAATCAAAACAAAATCTTGAACGTAGTAAGAACTATCTAACGTAAGTAGAATTGTAGCTGATTCCTCTATATCTGTCAAAAAACAAACGATAACAGCACACTATACGAATATGAGAGCAAAATTGTTTGAAAAATATATCGCATGTTATTTCTAGTGTACGTAAAGTGATATTCGCGTATATGATTAAACTCTAAACTAATCTCATGCTGTTATTGAAGAAAAAAGACCTCGAAGATTACAAATCATTAAAACAGTCTCAAAAACAACTGCTGTAGTTTTTTTAAACATGGGCAAAACTTGTTTAAAGATTATGTGTATCGTTTATTTATTTATTTAATTAGTACAGCATAAACCAATAACGCTAAATTAAATACCTCATACAACTTCATAAGCCATCGATGAAAAAACGTATCCGATAAAACGGACCATAGTAAAATAGAGACCATGTGTGAACGCACCGTTACTGAGAATTTTTTGACGGACGAACCCAGTGTAACACTGCTTCACGCTCACCAATCGCGCTAGTGACTACTAGATTATCGAGATAATCAATCCTAATAGGGTAAGACCGCCTCATCATCTGTTTAGCCTTTTCCAACCTACGTACTAACCGGATGCAGCTGAATACCAGTATTTTACAAGGAGCGACTGTCTATCTGACCTCCACAGCCCAGTTAGTACTGGGTGATACGATATTCCTTGGTTAGACTGGTTGTCAGACTTTTGGGGCCACTGACTACCCAACTGTACCACGACTGTTAAAGATTTACAAATGACAGCCGGGACCAACGAGGCACGGCCGCACGGGGGAAACTCGGTAGGTATGTAACGGGTGGTCACCCATCCATAAACCAACCTACGCAAGCGCGGCTTAACCTGAAGGTCGATCCGTGCCGCTGTTATTATTTAGTCACGAGCTCCTCTTCTCGGGTAAGACCGTCTGTAGTCTCTAAATATAGAACTTCAAATGAAAACAGAAGACGAGACAGCTAATATGTTTTCTTTAAATAATCTGAAATGACAAGCAGAATTCAGCCCGAGTGGAAAATACTCATGTTTTTTTTTTTAAATTACTCAATTGTTTACTGGACATCATTACATCTGCTGTTCTGCTATAGGAAAATGATCCGTAATGCTATTGAGGAAAAGTTTATTAGATTTATCGTGAGTGGTGTAAGATATAATGGCTCGCATCGTCACGTTGACTGTTCGAGATTAGCAGTAAATCAATTCTATTGGGATGGTGTCTGATAATTGTTTTTTTTTCGTTCGCATAACAAAACATCACGGCTGTAATCCTTGATGGGTTTGGGCAGACTTTTGGTACCTACATCCACATTTCGACTACTATGTTTAAGTATCTGGTAGTCAGTGCCCGCAAGTCTGACAACCAATCTTACCAAGGGGTATCGTATTACCCAGTACTATCTGGGTTGTGAAGGTCAGATAGCCAGTCGTTCGCTGTAAAATACTGGTACGAGTATTCAGCTGCATCTAGGTAAGACTGGAAGCCGACCCCAACAAAAAGTTAGAAAAAGGCAGACAGATGATGAGCTACAAACTACTATAAAACAACCGCCTCATCTCGCATGAACAATTCTTAAACGTTAAACACAAATCGTGTTTAACCTTTGGAATATTCATGACCTAAGCTGTGAATAATCTCCAATGATTTAGCGTTAAGTATTGCGACAGGCTGTCTGGTTGAGTAGTCACGCGCGTGCGCAGCGGCTGGTACATTTTGCGTGATTTTACTTTACATTGACGATGATTTGGAACACCGAAAGGCTGACTTTCGGTGCTAGATGTTTAGTTCCTTAGTGTCCATTTAAATTCTGCCAACGAGCCTATAGTTGGTTTAATTCAGCAGTATTTTAACGGCCACAAATAAATCTTTATTTGGCCTACTTACATGTAGTTCTAGGTTGAATTTTCTGACTCGTCATTTGCTTAGCCCTTTCCCAACCATGTTACGAATTCCAATCTCACCAGATGCAGCTGAATAGCAACATTGAAGCCTAGCTTCGCTTCCGTTATGGCCTGAAATTCAACCAACGGGAACGTTATAAAACCATTTCACACTCAGGGATAATGTAGTAAAGTCTGTGGCTGGGTGACCCACCATTACATAGCTACTCTTGGCGATCTCCGCTAAGCCGTTGATCCTGGCTGTCAATTGTAGATCTTTAACAGTCGTTACAGGTAGTCAGTGGCCCGAAAGCCTTTTATGTTTTTTTTTTTTTTTTTCTGATGGGAATTCATCAAATGACTCCTCCCGCTCTGGGCGGAGCAGGAGGGAGTGTCAGACTTTTACTGACTAAAACCTATCCATGTTCCTTCATCGCCCTTTGTGTTCCGGGGCCACGGTATCTCTTTCGAACAGTCCCGCAACCCCGGCAGGAGTGGCCCAAAAGCCTGACGATCAGTCTTACAAAGTTATCGTATTACCCGGTGCTAACTGGGTTGTAGAGTTCAGATAGGCAGCCGATTCATGTAAAATACTGGTATTCAGCTGCATCCGGTAATCTGGTTACACTGGGAGCCGACCCCAACATAGTTGGAAAAAGGCTAGGCAGATGATGATGTGTTTTGTGTGTACATAAATAAATAAACTTCTCAAATAGCAAAGCAACCAAACTTACTGTATTTCTCTCCACTACACACTATGTACCTACGTTAGATAAAAACAAAAGCCGTGACGTCACACGTTTTTGCCGAGCAGTGCCTGGCCGTACCACGGGCGGGAAATATCCTCGTTCAGCTATTACGAGTGTAATAAGATGATGCTAACTAATTCTGTAAATGATACGAGATTGTAAAGAAAGATATTGCTTGCTTAGGTACTACTACTTCAGTAATAGGTAGGTTTAGATATATTTTATATAGGTATTTGTTTTGGGCGTTCACTGACACAAGTCATTGTTTATTTTTGTTTATGTCACTAACACAATTTTGTTTTTGTTTTAATTTTGATGCTATTTTGATTTAACTGTAAATAATTTAATTTCATGTAAGTAATTACATATTGTACTAATTGATGTTAATTTAATTCTGTCATTTGTAGATCATTGACAGTCGTTACGTAGTCAGAGGCCCGAAAAGTCTGACAACCAGTCTTACCAAGGGGTATCGTATTACCCGGTACTAACTGGGTTGTGGAGGTCAGATAGGCAGTCGCTCCATGTAAAATACTGGTATTCAGCTGCATCCGGTATAACTGGAAGCCGACCCCAACACAGTTGGGAAAAGGCTAGGCAGATGATGATGATGTTAATTTAATTTTGTGTGTGTTTGTGTTATAAATGTGCTAATTTAATTTAATATTTAATGTGTTTTATGGATTTAAATGATCTGAAATAAATGAATTTATGTATTTTCGTCGATACATGTCAATGTGTATGAAACTTCCTGTTTTCCTAATGATCGCAAGGATGATTGCTGAGCCAGAGGTTCAAAGGCAAGATTGAGTATGATCTATTTATTCTTTTTAGGGTTCCGTACCCAAAGGGTAAAAACGGAACCCTATTACTAAGACTTCGCTGTCTGTCCGTCTGTCTGTCCGTCTGTCCGTCTGTCCGTCTGTCCGTCTGTCTGTCACCAGGCTGTATCTCATGAACCGTGACAGCTAGACAGTTGAAATTTTCACAAATGATGTATTTCTGTTGCCGCTATAACAACAAATACTAAAAACAGAATAAAATTAATATTTAAGGGGGGCTCCCATACAACAAACGTGATTTTTTTATAATAATTGGTACGAAACCCTTCGTGCGCGAGTCCGACTCGCACTTGGCCGGTTTTTTTTTGTTATTAAATGGCAAGAAAAGCCGATCTCAACTATTCTGCCAATGTCTAGTGAATAAAAAAAAAAAAGTGTGAATGCTAAAAAAAAACTAGAACTGAAGTCACAAAAATAAATTTTTCGATTGATACAATTAATAAATAAAAAAATATAATAATTTGTTAAACATAGAATATAAGCAGATTTATAATTTTATGTTATTGTGACGAATGATTGAATTGAAATGTGACTAATGTCTGAGGCAGAACACCTTGCGCCTTCGTAGACCAGAGAATGGGCAGCAGCGTTTTCTGTTAGTCTTTCATCACTGCGATCTCCAACCCGCCTGCCAAGCGTGGAGATTACGGCAAATTCCTCCCATCATGGGAGAGGCTTATGTCCAGCAGTGGACGTTATGGGCTGTTGTTGTTGTCACGAATGAAGGTCATCAGTGCCACAAGCAGTTCAGGAGAAAAATATGTTAGCAAGGAGGAGAAATAGAGTGTGATCGATATTGTCAAGATGAAGGAGCTAATGTCAATCAAACATATTTTTTCTCAGCGTCTCTTTGTCTAACCTACGTATGATCAGTACGAATACATTATTCATTATATTTTTTTTGTGAACATAATGGAAGCGACACACAAACAGATCCTCATACATAAAATATTTGATGGCCAAACTCCCATAAAAACAATTGAAGATATACAAAACTACTAACCCATAATACATACGATAAAAAATAATTTCAACACGACTTCCTCCACACCTTTATGTCCAAATAAATAAGGTTCATTTTAGCATCAAATGAAGCTGATGTAGTCGAAGTGTCAGCGACCCACCTTCAGTAAAAAATACTTATTCAATATATTATGAGCAGACCTAACGTCTCTGAATTTGTTACGGTTAATGTGTTAATTTCGACATTTAACCATTTGCATTTTGAGGTGTTTAGGAAGTAATATTATGGATTCATGGTATATAATTTTATAGATATAGATATATAATGATGATAATTATAATGTATAGATATATAATTTTCGGTGACTCTGATAATTAATTATTCAAATGCATTTTGATAACACAATATTAATTCGGTATATTCTTGCTATATTTTTAAACAAAGTGTTAATATAGTCATAACAACAACAGCCCATAACGTCCACTGCTGGACATAAGCCTCTCCCATGATGGGAGAAATTTTCCGTAATCTCCACGCTTGGCAGGCGGATTGGAGATCGCAGTGATGAAAGACTAACAGAAAACGCTGCTGCCCATTCTCTGGTCTACGGAGGCGCAAGGTGTTCTGCCTCAGACATTAGTCGCCTTATACGTCACCCGTGAGTGTAATAGGTTGGTTCTATCCTACTCTGCCGGATGCCACATCGCTTTATAATAATAAACAAGGCTATATAATATAGTCATAAATCAGTCAGATATACACACATCAAAAGTATCTAGGGATCAACATATATTTTTGCAATAACTTTTCTCCTGATTGATATTAATTAAAATTTTCTTTAAGGATTCATCAAATAAAGTGTTTTCGTTTGTCACAGTAACGATAAACCAAGTCACCTTTGCATTAATAAAGAAATTTGCCATTTTCCTAATAAAGGGATTTTTGACATTTGAACCACTAACATTAAAGTTCGAAAAAATGACTGAAAACACAGTTTTCTTTAAAATTTTATTGGGTAACTTAAACAATTAATAATCCGTGTTTCTACCGCGAACACTAACAACACAAGAACATCGGTTTGGCATACTCAAAATGAGTTCATCCAAATCACGCTGTGGAATGGCCGCCCATGTTCGTTGCAACAACAAAAAAAGGTCTTCTTGCGACTGGATACCCCCCATATTCGGCAGAGCTCTTCTCTGTAGCATATCCCATGCATGCTCAATCGGGTTCAAGTCTGGCGACTGAGCAGGCCAGGGCAGGACATTGATGTTAGCTGCGGCGAGAGTCTGTCTTACAACTCTTGCGGTGTGCGGTCGTGCATTATCATGCATTAACTGAAATAAGGGACCGATTTGCACTTGTAGAGGAACGATGACGTCTGATACAATCGTCTCAGCATAAATTTGAGCGTTGAGGTTGCCTCTGATCCAAATCAACTCAGTTCTTCCGCCGATCCAAATACCCGCCCATACCATGATGGTTCCACCACTATAAGGATGGACTTCCTGGCAGGATTTTAATCGCTGTTGGCGTCCAGGGGTTCTCCAGTGTCGTATACGTCTTGTATCCGGTCTCATACCAAAACGAGACTCATCAGAAAAGCACACGAAACGCCATTGTTCTTCTGCCCAATTTCTGTGTTCAAGAGCCCATTGATATCGAATCCTACGATTGTGCATTGCTATAGGTGGTACCCGTAGCGGTCTTCGGGAATGAAGGTTCACTTCATGCAAGCGGTTTCTGACTGTTTGGTCGCTAATTAAGTTCCCTGAAGAGTGATGAAGCCTCACGGCTAACATCATGGCGGTTATTGTTGGAGCTCTTCGAGTTAAGATTTGAATGTATCGGTCTTGTCTCCGTGTGGTGCAGCGATACCGTCCTCCATGGCGCTCAGCCACGGTACCAGTGCTTCGGTAACGTGTCCAAAGTCGACTGATAACACTCTGACTTGTATTCAGAGCTAAAGCTACAGTACGTTGCCGGGAACCAGCTTCTATCATTCCCACGGCTCTGAGCATTTCTTCCCTGCTTAAATGACGTCGCCGCTCCATAATAACGTTGGTTTTAATCAGTAGTAGGGAAACAGTAGCACTAATAATGTCTTCAATGCGTTGTATGTTTTTATAGGGAAAATATTGACAGCTTATTTTCATCTTTTACTCGAATTTGATTGAGAGTTCCTGATTCAAATTATGAAATGCACCAAAAAGGATCCATATAAATTTATAAAATCATAAATTTATTACAAAGCCACATCTCAATCTCAAGAAATCCGCATAAAAATGCTTGATCCCTAGACACTTTTGACGTGTGTAGTTTATCGTCGATAGTAGCTTTTTAATAGACTTCTAATTATGCCTTCCTATATAGCCAGATAACAACAAATACTAAAAACAGAATAAAATTAATATTTAAGGGGGGCTCCCGTACAACAAACGTGATTTTTTTTTAATAATTGGTACGGAACCCTTCATGCGCGAGTCCGACTCGCACTTGGCTGGTTTTTTTTTTCGGCAAGTTGTCAATGGAATAGTGTTGCGATGTTCGATTTTATTATTGAGGAATTTAGTAACGAATTGAACACAGAGTAATAAACTGTGGAGCAGACAGTTTTAGACGGTTTTAAATGCAGTTTTTTGGAGGCGGGTGCGCGTGCAACAAGTGTGACAGATAGCGGTCAAGCGAAGTGCAGGATGTCACGAGTGTGACAAATCGCGTTGGAGAGGATAAGGGGGGTTAAGAGTGGAGGTGTGCCGTGGTCCAACTATTTTTAAAGTTGGACAACTGCCCCTAGTAAAGACGTATGGTCCAACTAGTTGTACAGAGCAGTTGGACCCTGCCCCGGAATGGTATATATACCTACCACTAATTGTGTCTGCATCACCCTTAGGTTGACTGGTAGAAAATGCATGAAGTCCGCCTCTGTACTTTGTGCTTGAAGTGTTAAATAAACGACCATGCCATTTTTAGCCAGCCTGACTAACCTAGCAATAAACGTAGCATAATAAGCTAGTTTAGTCCGTCAATTAGAGTATTGGAAAGTAATGGACACGTATTTTTTGTTTTTGTAAATCAATGAATATTGACAAAGATAAAACGCATCAAAACTCGGGAGTGGGGGCTCGTGACGTCACAACGCACTAAAAATATATATATAGCACGGCGTGGCGTATTGAGAATTGTAAAAGCGTCGTATCTTCGTCAATTATGGTTTACGTAACAAAAGAAAAAATACGTGTCAAATATTTTTTGATAATCTAACTGAATGACGGACTAATTAGATTTTTTCAGGATACAAGCCTAATGTTTCCACCTTTTCACTGTAGGGTCACAACTTCACAAGCCCCCTCTGCGAGAGGTTCTGTGCAGCAATTCACCACGACAGCCCATTGCAGGAATGTCACAATTTTCGGTTCAGAAACTTGAAACAAACTTTTGTTACTCTAACTTTCTTCTTTGAAAAATAAACAAATAAAGCAGGCCTATTAATAGGTAATGAACCGCATATTGAGTGCTTTCAACTTTGTTTGCCAACATATTTTAAAAGGTATCGACCGACAACTTGTAATTGAATCGAGATGTCGAAGGCGGTTGTTATAGAATCTACTACCAGAGACTTATATTATGGCTTTTGGCTCCGGGAGGCAAACGGCAATATTGGCTTACTCGTACATTATTTTTTATACCATACATCCCTTGTTAATTAAACACACACTCACATACACACACATTCACACACACACTCACACAATGCAAATAAATCATACGATTTCCAGACACACATACAGAATCCACCACACAGTCATTTCATGCTTTTCAAATTAAACTTTTTAAAAGTCACTTTAGATTTGTTCCAAATTTTTCAAATTTAATTATGGTCTACAAATTTATTTTCTTTCTAAAACATTACTTAATAATATACTTTTTCGAATAATATCAGCTTACCAGCTCTCAATTTCTATAAGGTATATAGTGTCCAAGTGGCTGTAGATCACTGACTCCTAAGTCACAGGTTCGGTTTAGGTTGCTCAAAAGCTGTGCCGTACAAAAGCTGAAACCCTGTCTTGGTTTCAGCTTTTGTACGCCTTAACCATTGTGAACTAATCTAGATATTAAGCATATTGTAAGGATTTTTGTCAATAAAGTATTATTATTATTATTAAACACAGACTAATTATTTACATTATTTACACACTAACTATAACAGAAATAAAAATATTTACAAGTATCAAAAACGGTTACAGAGTGTCGAAAAATTCGTCCACATCGCTGTCAACAGGAAAAGTGCCCAGAAGGCTGGCAGTATTGCCATGTTGGATTGATTGCCTCGTTAGTCTAGTGGTTGCAAGAGCGACTGCTTAGCATTAGGTCCTGGTTTCGATTCCCAAGTGTTATTAATAGATAGCCCGTCGGTTGACACGACTGACGTTAACGTTAAAGTTTCTAACTTTGCAAGAGAACAAAGAGAAGAGTTTTACACAAATTACGGAATAACGGAAGTGAGCACTACTTCTTCGTCATGTCGATGATTGCCTTTATTTAAATTAAATGGGGTTGATGACACGCCAATCAATTAAGATACTTTTTAAGAGCTGTCAAAACGCGGTTCTCTCATAGATTTTGTATGGCAATAGCAAACTGTGACGTCACTGTTTAGTCAACTCAATGACTATTTATTGATTTCAAAGCAACTAAAAATCGAATTTAGCAATTAATGTAAATAATGCAAATAAATTGGGGTTTTCAGACCCAAAATAAAGTTTTTTTAGAGATTTGTCTTGGAATTATTGTTTTATGGTGTCATCTACTTTATTGGCTCAGATCAACAGTCAAACTAAGAAATTAGTAAGACTAAGAAAAGAGGTTTGTATACAAAACAAATACATCTAAAACGATGGAAGTTAGTTATTTAAGTTGGTACTTAGACTTCTGTTAACCGACTTCAAAAATCGAATTGAGAACCTCCTCCAGGCCCCTTATTCACAACGCTTCGATTCGATTTTCGATTCGGAAAGTCGTATGTCTATCTTTTTTTGACATTACGAAATCGAGCGAGATGTACATACGACTTTCCGAATCGAACATCAAATCGAAGGGTTGTGAATAGCTATGCAGGTTCTCAATTCGATTGGTATTTTTTTTTTTTATAAAAAGTTGTTGTAAAATTATTTTATTAAACTTATCACAAAAGGCTCAGGAAGTAGTCGATGAGAAATAATCCATTACATTTTTATAAACATTAAATTAAAATATTGAAACATGATATTTTTACCTTGCTTCCTATCGTGTGTCGTTCACTAAGTAATAAACCGCAAAATCACTTGTAATTTTCACACGGTTTAGATCGGAATGTTGCATATAATTGAGGATTAGAACTGGTTGTAATATCCATCGGTTATTTGAATAGAGCTAAACGCTTCGATGTCAATTAATATGTTTACTGTATTTGTGTTACTACGGGATTTGTAGTATTGGTGGATCGACTGGTTGAATGCAATTCTAATGTAATTGCATGTTACACACCAGAATGTGTAGTTAAAATGGAAGGCATACCAACGAGGCAGTTCCCTTCCATTTTAACTACACGGTTATACACGGGTACACGGTTGCGACCACATGGTCACAACCGTGGACTGCTGAGCACGAGGTCCTGGGTTTGATTTCCGGGTCGGGCAAAGAGTTATTAGGTATATATAAGAATATACATATAATATTAATCTATACTAATATTATAAAGCTGAAGAGTTTGTTTGTTTGTTTGTTTGTTTGAACGCGCTAATCTCAGGAACTACTGGTTGGAATTGAAAAAATATTTTTGTGTTGGATAGCCCATTTATTGAGGAAGGTTATAGGCTATATAACATCACGCTACGACCAAAAGGAGCGAAGCATAAATGAAAGATGTTGCAAAAACGGGGAAAATGTATTCCTTTTGTTAGCTTTTTCTCTCTTATGTGACGCAGACGAAGTTGCGTGGGTCAGCTAGTATAAATATAAGAATATACATACATAAGCAATTTCTCAGTAGCAGAATTTGAATTTGTGCCCGATTGATGGCAATAGGCTAACCCCCAATTACGTGGGGCTTAAACATAGCTGACATAATGTGAGTGTACTATTAAGTACACCTCTTCCTTACCCTTTCTGTATTACAGGCGTGATGTTACGTGGAAAGGAAATTGAATAACAGCTTGACTTCCTAAGGAAAGATCTAAAAGATAAAAAAATTAAAATAAATAAAGAGGACTATGAAATTTAGTAAAGTTTATTTATATCTCTATCTTAGATAGATAGAGATTAGTAAAGGCAGATACAATTATTGATGGGCAAAAAATAGAAATAAGTGAATACAGAAAGAGACACAGACCCTAAAGAGAATATAAACATAAATCTAGCATACTTAGGGTGGTCAAAATAAAACTGTCACTGTGACAGTTTTCGAATTTTAATTCGTGAATCGGCCCACAGATTTATTTATTATTCATCAAATGATGTCTATTGTTATTGACGTATTATACAAATAACAAATCCAATTCACTTAGAATATCGCAAACAATAGACGAAAACATAAAATATTTACGATCAAAGACTTCAGACATTAAATATTTTCTGTTAACCTCAAAACAAGCCTTTATTGTGAAAATATTTACGTAATGAGATTACGTAAATTATGTAAGAGCTCATTTATTACATTTCTTTAAAGACCTACGCGAGATCCCTTTAGAATAGAATATTTATTATTATGTACCGTACAACTCATACAGGTAACATTCATAAAAGAAGACATTTAGGTGTGTGATGTTGTATTTATTACCTATTGAATAATTTAAAGATATTTTTTAACAATAATGGCCAACTAAATAGTAGGTAGGTACTATTTAGTAGGCCATTATTGATAAAAAATATCTTTAAATTAAATGTTTTTTTTTGCAAAAATTTTTAAGTAGCTAACTTTTTATTATAGAGAATATAAAACTCTATAATTTACTTTAGACTCTATAAATGTGAAAAAAGATTTCTCTTACCATTATTTCCTAATAATTATCTAAATACGTATTAGGTACTTTTTTTTTCGGATGGGAAATCATCAAATGACTCCTCCCGCTCTAGCTCCCGCTCTATCCATGTTCCTCCATCGCCCTTTGTGTTCCGGGGCCACGATATCTCTTTCGAACAGTCCCGCAACCCCGGCAGGCATCGGCCCTTGTGGACCTCTTCCTATTGCTGACTCTCTTTGAGGCGCGCATAGAACACAAACACGCCGTTGACACGGCCTGTCGTCATGAGACGGACGGACGGTGAGCTAGCCTATAGCCCACCGTCAGGTCCACCACAGGCCCCCGCACGTGGTGGCCCCAACGCCCGGAGCGTCTCCCGCGGCACCCGGGACGTGAGGTTCTCTCCCTCTCACATTCCGCCACCTCTTTTTCTAGCATTACTGCTTCAGAAGGAGGTGACGGCATCCCATTCCATCTCACTCCAGACCATGGCTTGAACCAGGGCCGGACGCGTGATGTCGCCGCCGCCAATCGCCGCTTTGAGGACACGGCGGTGCCTCGCCCACGCGGGGCACACCTCCACCGTGTGCTCCACCGTGTCCTCCGGTGGATCCTCGCAGTGGAAACACCCGGGCGTTTCCTCCCGCCCGATTCGGTGCAGGAACCTCCCGAAACAATCGTGTCCGATGAGGACTTGCGTCAGGTGGAAGGTGAGGACGCCGTGGCGTCTCTAAAGCCACTCCTCAACTTCTTTGAGGAGGGCTTGAGAGACTTAGTGCCCTGCACGGGGTTGTGACAGTGGCTCTTTCCATGTCGCCATGAGATCCCGCCGGAAGTCTGTCCGCTGAGCGACAATTTGCCGCGGCAGCGGAGTTTCCCCCCGGCGTGGCGTAACGCCTCTGCGCGCCATTCATGTAGGCGCGCGAGGACTATCGCCTCCAGATCCCATGGCGACAATCCGGCAAGGAGCCTCGCGGGAGATCATGCCAACTTTTGGGGCGCGTTCAGGTAGAAGGCGGCTCGCCGCCTCAATGCACGCGCCCACACCGGTGCCCCATAATGGGCCATGGACCGCATGACTCCCGCGTAGAGCCTCCGGTAGGTTGGACAGGAGCCGCCTGAAGGCAGCCCCGGTCCGTTCCAGTTTGGGGGCCAAACGTCGGAAATGTTCCATGAAGTTCCACCGGCTGTCGAGGACAAGTCCCAGGTACTTTAACGTCGACTCGACGCCAATGGATACCCCTTTTACCGTCAGTGAGGATCCCGGCGGTGGCGCATTCCGAGGCCCATGAAAGCACATGGCCTCGGACTTGTGCAATGCCACCTCGAGACCCAGTTGCCGGATCCTCTCAACGACTATCGCAACCGCGCGTGTCATAGTTTCGGCCGCCGCCTCGTGCGACCTCCCCTGTGCCAGCACTAGCGTGCTGTCAGCGTAGCAAACTACGCTGACACCGCTAGGGAGGTCGGCGCGCAGCACCCAGTCGTAACCGATGTTCCACAAGGACGGCCCTAGAACCGATCCCTGTGGAACCGCACGACATCTCTCGCCAATACGTATTAGGTACTTGGATTATCTACATGACAACTTCTATAGAACCCTAAACTCAGTGCATACAACTTCAGTCTCGTTCAGATATTCATCAAGATCATTGACTTGACGCGCGGTTTGGTATTGGCTTATATTATTTGCTTGTGCCACTCTTCAGGTTTTACCCGGGATGGCTACAATAGGGAATGAGCATAATTTTCTTTTTTTTTATTTCGATACGGAATGTAAAAATACTATAAAAATAATGACAAAAAGTGAAAACAAGGACAAAATCGGCCAAACAACACAAAAGTTATAACCAATAAAACTTTTGTTTCTATTTCTTTCTAGATAAACGAAATTTACAATGGATTTTGTAAGTCAATAATATGTCGAATGACGTCATGAAAGGTATCAGATCTCTCTGCCTAATCAGTAGTTTCAAATGCTTATAACTTAGTATTTTTTTATAAATATAAAAAAATAATTTCACTAGCAAAGTGAAATTATTTTTTTTCTGACGTTAATACGCTTTGTTTAGAGTGGTAGAAAAAATCACGCAGACGAGTATGACCCTATTTCGTCTGTTCATCTCGCCGCTGGCGCCCGACGACCAACATTTTGTCTGTCCAATTCAATTTAATCTTAATATATTTATTTGGTTTATTTTTCAGTTACAAACAAATATCTGAATTGTCAAACGTTGAGTCTATTGTTTATTTTCTCAGTTATACCTACTTTTTTAATTCACAATGTTGAAAGTAGACCAAACGCAGAGTGCCCTAAATCTCAATTTGACCGTGGCATTACAAGTGATTTGATGAAAAAACTAGGCGTCCTCGGTTCATACTGCCGATGGATTTTTTACCTGTACTTTTTACTCGCGGTATTGGTATCGTTGTTAAGGTACTCAATGTACAATTGTACAGTCAGGAGAAATAACATTTGTACTATTAGCCTCTTCTTGTTTTTTCTTTTTTTTTTTCGGGTGGGAAATCATCAAATGTCTTTACTGACTAAAAACCATCCATGTTCCTTCATTGCCCTTTGTGTTCCAGGGCCGCGGTATATCTTTCGAACAGTCCCGCAGCCCCGGCAGACATCGGACCTTGCGGACCCCTTCCTCTTTGCTGACATCTCTTTGAGGCGAGCGTCGAACACGAACGCGCCGTCTCGACACGAGTGTGATTTTGTTGTTAAATAATTATTGTAATTTTGAGATATGATTTCATTAGGTTTCAAAATACTATGTTTTTAACAACATGAAATGATATCCCTAAAGTATGACATTTATGAATTAATAAATTAATGGTAGTGCTTTAATTTGTAATTTTTCTAATGTTTAGATAAAAATCATCCTATTCATAGAACATCCTGTTATGAAAGTATTAGTGAATAACTAAGTTAAGAAAATAACTTTTAAAATCTTGCTCAGTTTAAGATGCATATTATTTTGTGCCCTTGACTGTACTATGGGCTATTAACATTTATGGTGTTTGTTGATAATACAATCAAGGTACATAGTCTTTATCTATCGGTATCTTGTCCACCCACACAAAATTGTACGTAATTAATGGTTAGAGTGGTAATCAATCATGTCCGAGTCAAAACCATTTGTTTAAAATAGAGTAACCTTTACGTTTTGGTAATAAATGGACTATTAAGTACCTTAATTGGTAGGTATACACTGTGTAATATAATAAATGCAAGATCTCTCGTGTAGTCTCCCGGGCTATGGTACTGAAAAAACTTTTGTTCAACGAGTTCTAGGAATTAGCAAGAAAAATAATTGGACTTTGTATAGGAACTGACGCAATCAGCTGATCCACCATGTATACTAAACACGTTTTTACACACAGTACTATAGTACTGTGTATAAAAAGGTATTTAGTATAATACTATACGTATAGTATTTATGCTACTATAGTATGATACTATACTATGTCAGAATACTACTACTATAGTATCGTTTTTAGTACAGTATCAGTTAGCATGTTATGTCCCACTGTTGGGCAAAGGCCTCCCCCATTTTGTTCCATCTCCATACTAATACTAAAAAGTTACAAATTTCCAAAAGTCATGGAACAAAAGTGGTACAGTTTCATGGTCTGAGACACCACACGTGAGATTTTGGGTTCAATATGTTACAGTCTGTATTGTTTTGTAATTTTCACATATCAAGCCTTCTATTATACGGTGAGTAACAGAAAGATGTGTTCATATTTCAGGGTGAGATTCAGACCATCAAACTAAACAACTTTTCTGATGGGACCACCATAGAAATCAAGAAAATAACCTGTACCATACAATTGAGTATTATACTAGATTTTTTTTTTGTCATAAATGGAAAGATCATATATATGTTTTATAACAAACAATTTTTATTTTATTTTTTTTCGCTCTAATTAGAAAGTTATATTAGATTAAAAATACATTCTCGAACCCCGTACCGAAAACACGCCGACAGTTCCCGAATAAACCCGAGCGCGTATGTGACGTCACAATGTTAATACTTACTCATCGTACCATAGGTACAGCTGATACAGTGTTTTGACCTAGCATCGATGATTTCTTGTTATTATTAAAATTCTGTTCCTCAAATACTATGAGTGTGCGTTAATTAAGAGAGATGGATAAAAGGATCATATGTCAACACCATTAAAAGTTATATATTTATCACGCAAGATTCTTAATTTACCCTAATAAAATCCAAGTGCGTAAATACGGTCGTCGCCATATTGTGAGCCGAGGCTAGAAATCATAAAAAAATAGTTTTCGGACATCCAAGCTCCACTATGTTGAGAATAATTGACTCGTCATTTAATTATGTGACGAATTCATCCATAGTTCCATTTAAATAATTAATGGTAATGATGATTTTGAAATCTAAAGTCGAAGTTTCGCGGCAATCTTGCGTGGTTAACATTTTTAATTTTCACATTGTATCACACAGACGCATAGATTCGAAAACAAATATGACAAATATCATTCCAAATATTTTATACAACATGAAAATACCCAGATCTTAGCGTAATTTACTAACACAGGACCAATAACACGTAATATTTATTACCACTACTCAATTTGTATTTGTTATTGACGTTGACGACATGACATGCCGATATTATTTTTTTTAATCTTTGTGATGTGTGAAAGCGATTATTCCAATCGATTATTTTTTTGTAAATTTGGATTAACTCGAGTAATTAAATTAAGGATTGTAATAATCGACGAATGGAAATTAAAATAATCTTGTTTTAAGCGTAAAAACAATTATTATATTATTGTGCTTTTTTATAGGTAATCTTAATAGTATATTGTATACGTAGGTATTCAAACCAACCCAACAATAAACAGTACAGATTGATCCATGGCTAAATTCGCGCCGATTTTTTTGAAATCAAAATTTAAATTAGAAATGCACTCACTGTTCAAAATTACATTGTATTTAAATGTACTATTTTTTGAAGTGATAACTTCTTCTGGGAGGGTTCTCGATTCGGAACGGTAACGAAGGAGTTCGGGAACCAAGTAGTTCCTGAATGACTGACTGATGGATCAATGCACAGCCAAACCGCTGATCGTAGAGACCTGAAACGTAGAGGGTGTGTTCTTTGTATGACGTAGGCATCCGATAAGAAAGAATTTTCCGAAATTCTACCCCATATTTATAGTGCTTTTGATTTAAATTACTTTTTATTTTGACACATGTCTAAAAACCCAATCCGATTGTATTAAAAAAACTGACTGTACAAGGATCTTTTGGCGCGTGGACAAAATCTGAACTAACGCCACCAATTTGTTTATTTTTATACAATTTCAATATCAAAAACCGGCCAAGTGCGAGTCGGACTCGCGCACGAAGGGTTCCGTACCATTATCTATACATTAGACAAAACGGCAAAAAAATCACGTTTGTTGTATGGGAGCCCCTCTTAAATATTATTTTTATTCTGTTTTTAGTATTTGTTGTTATAGCGGCAACAGAAATACATCATCTGTGAAAATTTCAACTGTCTAGCTGTCACGGTTCATGAGATACAGCCTGGTGACAGACAGACGGACAGACGGACAGACGGACAGACGGATAGACGGACAGACGGACAGACGGACAGACAGCGAAGTCTTAGTAATAGGGTTCCGTTTTTACCCTTTGGGTACGGAACCCTAAAAATTATAGTTTATAATAATGAATAAAAATTATACCAAGGAGCTTTCAGTATTCAGTATCAACTCTTTTTTTCAGACTTCATTTCATTGCGAGTATCGATTAGACTGAATGCAACTTTTTAATCGTGATGACGAAACTTTGGTTTGCGGTCAGCACTACTAAAAGAAGTGTTATGTTGCAACATGGTTTTTTTTAGTAATATTGTCAAGACTTTGATTGTGTTGTGCTTGTGTATGAAAATTATGTATGAATAATGACGAAAATAAGAACGCAGATAGAATGTTACTGTTTTCATTTTGACCTTTCGAGTTTTATTAGCAAACGAGAAGCTTCTATATGTACAATATTTTCAGTGCATGTAGGTTACCTATTTTAGGAAGGGTGTAGTACTAAGTACTTTACACATATTTGGCAATAAACTGATGTCGCTGTCGTTTTACCGACCTCAACAAGTTATTGTAGATATTAACTACAAACTTATTGTATGAAATAGCTGCCGTGACATATTTTTCATTATAAAATTTAATGCTGAAAGTTCACGAAAATTCACACTGTATTGTTGAGCAAGTCCTTTAACATTGTGACGTAGCCAACATGGCGACCGATTTTGGCGCGTTTCTAGTCACGTGACAAATTTCAAAATTTTATCAATTTTAAATTGTCTATAATAAATAAATAAAAAAGAATTGAGAGTTTTTCGCTTCTACCATTACTATCATTTATGATAAAGATTTAAATTGTATTTAAAAGATGTTTTTTTTTTTTTTGAACAAGTCAATTGGGTCGATTAAGTACTGAAGTGTACTGGACAAGTAGTAATTAACAATTATATACAAGAATTTACAATGAAATACAGGATTCTAGTTCCCCCAGCGTAGACATTTTCTGTCAATTATTAAAAAACAAAATCTGTTTCATAAAAAAGTGCAATACATTTTCGGATGGGAAATCATCAAATAACTCCTCCCGCTCTGGGCGGAGCAGGAGGAAGTGTCAGACTTTTACTGACTAAAACCCATCCATGTTCCTTCATCGCCCTTTGTGTTCCGGGGCCACGGTATCTCTTGTGAACAGTCCCGCAACCCCGGCAGGCATCGGTCCCTACGGACCCCTTCCCTTGAAGATACAGGCTAAGGCCTAGTTTCAGAGTCAGGAATACTGATACTTTATTTGCATAACATAAACCCTAGCTACAGTACCCAATGAAATTGTAATTCAATGTTCATTCTCGTATTTTAAGTCACTATGATGTACACCTTAAAATAAGACCAATTTTAAGAAGGGTTGCGAATAAAACATTTATTATTTATTATTATATATTATCAAACCACCGATTCCCCCTGAAATGGTATCTATCATAAAACCTGCAACTTAATTAAATTTAAACACCGCCTGCAAACAGCGCACATTGTGTGATTGAAGAATAAATTAAATTGTTTCATTTAGTTGGAGTAGAAAAAACGACGTTCCACGCAAAACAACATTAATATGTTTTCATTCACAAAAAAAAACAGTTCTGTTCAATAATGCATATCGAACAAAAATGTCTTTTTACGAAGACGATGCTAACAAAATGTCATTACCTATTACCGCAAAGACAATATTATGAACAATTTACAACAACATTGCCCTACACGCACCGTGTCACTATGTTAGTGGGTAAAGGTTCTACAACGAATAGCTATTGACACTAGAGTTGCCAACTTTTTTTAGAAGAAATAAAGTATATTTAGGTCTGAGAAGGAAAATAAACAGTATTCTAGAAAACAAAGTTTTAAATACATATTTTTAGAGCTTTTTGCTTAACTAATCTATGCACTATCATTTTTGAAGGCTCCATAAGCAATGATATATAAACTATAGATACGTTGTCCGCACTCTAAAATGACAACATGAAATGAAGCCAATTGGCCACATCGCGCTTAGTTACGCACCAACCTGTCGCGCGACGCTACGTTTGTTTATAATTTAATAAATCCTGTGACGTGACTGAAGATGTATATTTATCTCCCTCTCGCAACAGGCATCCCGCCGTTCGGTGTCATATTTTCTTTCTCTTTCTTCACGCTTATAAGTAGTTCTAGTATTTTCGCCGTTTTTAAGCGCCGCGATGTTGGTTCATGACGTGTCTATATATAATACGTCATTGTCCATAAGCCTCATTACAATTATTGTAATTAAAATAAATGAGAAGCTCATTTTTTATTAAATCCATGCTGCTTTATTTCTATCATCCCGCCACTTCGCATTCATAACAGAAAAAAACCCTTTCTGTAAATGCAGAAGTGGCAGTAACAGTTAGCAGATAGGAAACAATTTCAAAAACGAGGGCGGTGGGCTGGGCTTAGGCCAGCTACACTATAATGGAATGACGCATACCATTTTTGTTAACTTTTTGATCAGTATTTTGTATACTTTATTTTTGTTCAACAGTAAAAAGTATAATGTAGTGAAAAACTGTATAATACTGTTTCTAACATTATGGTTGGCAACCCTAATTGACACGTATATTAGTTAAACAATGTCTAACTACATAATAATAAGATTTATTATTGTGTAGCAAAGTTCATGACTGTATGACTAGACAAAACTGGACAGGTAAGTTCATTTTTAAGGTTCCGTACATCATCTGCCCAGCCTTTTCCTAAGTTTATTGGGGTCGGCTTCCAGTCTAACCGGATGCAGCTGAATACCAGTATTTGACATGGAGCGACAACCTATCTGACTTCCACAACCCAGTTAGTACCGGGTAATACGATACCCCTTGGTAAGACAGGTTGTCAGACTTTTTGGGCCACTAACTACACTAACTATACCTGTAACGACTATCAAAGATCACAAATGACAGCCGGGACCAACAACGTGCTTTCCAAGGCACGGAGGAATATGCACCCATCCACAGACCAACCTAGGCAAACAGGGCTTAACCTAAAGATCGACCCGAGCGGCTGCTATTATTTAGCCACTAGCTCCTCTATTAATTTTATTTATAGTTCCATACCTGTAAAGAAAAAACCGGCCAAGTGCGAGTCGGACTCGCGCACGAAGGGTTCCGTACCAATTATTATAAAAAAATCACGTTTGTTTTATGGGAGCCCCCCTTAAATATTAATTTTATTCAGTTTTTAGTATGTGTTGTTATAGCGGCAACAGAAATACATCATCTGTGAAAATTTCAACTGTCTAGCTGTCACGGTTCATGAGATACAGCCTGGTGACAGCAGACGGACAGACGGACAGACGGACAGACAGACGGACAGACAGCGAAGTCTTAGTAATAGGGTTCCGTTTTTACCCTTTGGGTACGGAACCCTAAAAAGGAACTTACATAGGATCACGTTATTGTCTGTCTATCTGTCTGTCAATACCCTTTTTCTCAGGAACGCATAGAGGTATCAAGTTGAAATGAATATCAAATACTCAAGGCTATACGGGCGTCGAAGTCTTTTTCACCTATGAAAAAACAAAATGGCAAAGTGATATTGCGTTTTTCCATCAGGAATTTTACAGTAGCAACCACGGAGTGTGGATCTGCGCCCGGTTGATAGCAATAGGCTCGCGCCTATTATATGGGACTATAAGGTACACCTCTGCCCAACACCTGGGGGATTACCGGCGTGATGTTTTAATGTACTGATCTGTATAGTACGGTATTAAACCCACAGTGATGTATTGTTGAAAATGAAGTGAATTTGAGTGAATCCCATTGTGTATTAATGATGTTTTATTACGGTAAATTAACAACATAAATTATGAAACAGAATATGTATGTCATAATAATACTGTTGTATCACGTTTAAGTAATTTGTGTTCATGATTCCGATTTCAATCGTGCATTCAAAAGCTGTTCCGATTCTCTGACAGTTATATTAAAATTTAATGAAAATTCCACAAAAGAACCTACGTGATATCATCGTAGCATCACCCCTATAATCCTTTAAAGGGTCAGCAGAGCTTAGTACCTAAAGTACTTTCATATTTGGCCAGTTATGTTTGAGTCCTATGTAAGTCGGAGTATACGAGAGCTAGAGAGTTATTGGGCGGCCAGGTTTTAGAAGAAACAATGAATAACTATGTATAAATATTGACGACCCAAATGGCGCAGCGGTGGTGAGGCTGCCTTACGTTCTTAGGATCCGGGTTCGAATCCCGGTTAGAGCAAATGTTTGTGTGATGAGCATGGCCATTTATTTTCGAGTCACGGGTGTTTATATGTATTATAAGTATGTATTTACAAAAAAAAAAAAAAAAGTAAGTAGTATTGTAGTATATCAACTTTCTGGTGTCCGCGACACAAGCCTCGTTGCTTAGTGTGGCACCAGATGGCGCTGTGTGTTAATGTCCAGCGATATTTATTATTTATTCATTTAATATTGAAATAAAAACTATGTGGATTATTTGTGAAATATGACTCGTTAGCGATTTAGGTACGAATATTTTGAGTTCATGTTTTTATTTGCACATACGTCAAAAAAAATACAGACAAAGAACCGTTTAATGATGATTTTAAGACCACTCTTTGCAATTATTTTCTATCGAGCCGATTTTGTCCAATTATGTATCGAGTCCGTCCACGGTCTTTGAAACATGTTGAATATTAACACAGTATTTTTTGTTATGTGCTAGAACAAATCGTTTTTCTTAAAAAACTGCTTAAAAAACATCAATTAGGTGTTGACAGCACCCAGGTTTGTCCATGTAAAGTCAGTTAGTTAATAGGATACAACTGGGAACGAGCTTTTTAATACTTTTGCGTCTGGCCACAAGTCGCCTGATGTGAATGATGCGGCCTAGGGTGGAGCACGCTTGCCTAGAAGATAGAAGACTCGTACTTTGATCTTATTAACGAGGACGGAAGAAACTAGACAATCATGACACAAAGCCGTCAAAAAAGGTGGGATTTAGAAAAGACACACTCAGCATTGGGTGGGCAAATTTGGTGAAGAAGGACAAAAAGAACTAGGAGCATGTTATGACGAGCACATAAATACGAGTAAAATTAAAATTGACGCATATACGGTGGTAGGTACATAATGTCTTGCTTTCCCAACACCCTGCCAAGGAAGTGTACTCATCTTAGTACTTAGTATTACACTGTCGAGTACACTTAGCGACAACATGGCAATAGTGATCGTTGCGTGCGTCCTCCGTATATCAGTGTCAGAGTAGATGCAGTGAAGTCACCGAGTCACTGGTTGGAGGTTGAGGCAAGTCATTATACAATAGGAAGTAACGTGTTCAGGCAACCTGTTGAGTTATTTGTAACTAACTGAGATATTGTTGAAAAGACCTTTTTTTAACCCTAGAGTACTAATATAAATTTATTACTGCTTAATACTAATTATCGCCTGGGAGGCTATTTTATAAATAAAGCAAAATTTTAGTACTAAACTTTTATTAAAATGTAACAAAATTTATAACAAATAACAGGCATACCTCTGCCTTTATGAAATGCAAAAAAATATATATCTGAGAAACTCTTATTTGTCTTAAAATCAGCCTTACACATAATACTTAACTTTCTAACACAGCCTTAAGGGATATTATATATTTTTTTAAATGTTGACATTGGACCACTGTTTTGGTATAAAAACTACAATATAATATATAAAGTATGAAAATCATAACAAAAAACTAGTCTAATCATCACATAGCTTACTGCAGACTAAGTCGAACTCAGACTTCTATTCCTCCCAGGCGATCACGTAGGCAATATCTCGGGAACGCTGTATCCCCGCCGAGCGCGCAAGCTCTCCCCGCCGCGTCGTGGGCTACACTGAGTTGGCGCGAAAGCACGGCGCGACACGTCCCCGCAATTTCAAAATAACCAGAAAAAACCGACCGCGGGCGGCCTCTCAGGCGATGATTAGTACTCTAGGGTTAAATCAGATAATTACATGTCATGCTGCATGATAATTGAAATGTATTTATTCCTGTTTAACAATATACAATACCTCCTTCATTATTCTGTCCTCCTGGTACTTTGTGAGACTTTACTATAATTGTTTCTTATTTCCTTCTTGTCCTTGCCAAGTTCCTACTGCGTAATCTTCGAGTGTAAACTCGTACAGTAACTTGAGGCTATTTGTGCCAATATACTAGGTACTAGCAAATCCAAAGCGAGGTTTTGCATTAGTGCGAGTTTTGCACAATGTGAATGTACGACCTACGCCAAAACGTAGTACTAGTGAGAACATAAACCCCATTAGTTTTGTGTAATAAAATAGTGGAAGTAATGGAAATTTTGTTCAAATTCTACAATTTTGTACCACTTTTGAATCGTAGGACTAGTGGGAAAAAAATCTCACTAGTTCTACCGTAGAACTGTGTAGTAGAACTAGTGGGAATGATCCAACAACTTAAGGGCCTATACTCCCTCCCTCAAATGGCTTGGCATGATCCTCCGTTACGCCTAAAATACTGCAGCATTAATTTTGAAATAAATATATGGTAAAGTTGAGGCTTAATGCTAAGTACTATGTGTGACGAAAACACGATTCTATAAACTTTTCTCGATAGAAAAAAAATCCCAAAGTTACCTCCAAATCGAACAATGAAACCGCTGGTATTCAAAAAGTACTGCAAATTAGATCATGAAAACTTTGCATACTAACTGAACTAACTATAAAGCAGGTCGTATGTGTTATTTTTGTAGTCCAATCAATAGATTTTTTGTAAATCGCAAAAAACCAATCATTTCGCACTATTCGGGCGCAGTGACTGACGTAACAACCGCTTTGTAGTGCAAGCTGATTAGAACTTTATTTTAACAGTATTTCAAACGAAATTTGAACCACCCAAATAGAGTTCCTAATTTTAGGGTTAGAAGGGCCTTAACTTACTTAGTTTTGTATTCCCGTGAATGCATAGAATGTACCGGAATCTCAGCGATTCTTTAAAGAAGTTAACGCCAGCTTCATTAAAAACTTTCAACTACCCGCACAGAGTACCTACTGCAAACTCTTGTATTTTAATTTAAGTTTTTTTTGTTTTTAAACGGTTTACGGTTTTTAGTTTTTATGTAGTTAGAATTAAGAATTTCATTTGAAATTGCTCGATTAAATAAACTTTCTATTAGTTAGTAAATGTCGGCCTTTGGCAGACCGGAAAACGGTAGGTAAAGTCAGGGGAATTTTATCGATTAGAAAATAAACTAACAACTTACGTAGGTTATTTGAAACGGTCATAGCATACAGTAAAAAAAAAAAGAAACAAAAAAAAAATGCTTTAATCGCCATTTCATTTTACACTTGATGATGATGATGATAATTGAGCACCATACCCAGCCAGGAGCAAGCCTCACCTGGACAAGCCGGATCCATACACCAGGGGGCACGATTTTGTAAGGAAAGACATGCTTTGGGATGGGAGAGGAAGCCCGACCAACCGCAGCCAGTCGGGCACAATTAGCCGACTATGAGCCTAGAGCCAATATAGGAATAGTTAATCGCTATTTCATTTTACACTTATAATAAAACTAGCTGTTGCCCGCGGCTTCGCCCGCGTGCAGTTCGGTAACTATCCCACTGAATCATACTAAAGGGATAAATAGTGTCCTACATGTTAATCCAGGTTATAAACTATCTATGGGCCAAATATCATAATCATCACATTTCATAATTATCATCACAATCACCATCACTATCTCAACCACCATCACTATCACAACCACCATCATTATCACAATCATTATCACAATCCCAACACTATCACAACCACCATCATTATCACAATCATTATCACAATCACCATCACAATCACCACCACAATCACAATCACCATCACAATCCCCATCACCATCGCTATCATAATCACAATCACCGTCACTATCACCATCACCATCATCGTTATCACAATCATTATCATCGTAATCACAATCACCATCACCATCACAATCACCATAACAATCACCATCACAATCACCATCACAATCTCGATCACAATCACCATCACAATCACCATCACTATCACAATCACCATCACCATCACAATCACCATCACAATCACCATCACAATCACCATGCCAATCACCATCACAATCACCATCACAATCTCGATCACAATCACCATCACAATCACAATCACTATCACTATCACAATTATTATCATCGTAATCACAATCACCTTCATCATTATCACCATCACTGTCACAATCACAATCACCATCACCATGGCTATCACCATCACAATCACCGTCACTATCACAATCACCGTCACAATCACTATCACAATCACCATCACCATCACCATCAAAATCACTATCACAATCACCATCATCGTTATCACAATCATTATCATCGTAATCACAATCATCATCATCACAATTTCCATTCTCGTCATCAGAATCATTATTATCGTAATCAGAATCATTATCATCGTAATCTCAATCATTATCATCTTAATCACAATCATCATGATCACAATCGCCATCACTATCACAACCACAATCATTTCCACAATCACCATCACTATCACAATCACCATTACTATCACTATCACAATCACTATCACCATCACAATCACCATCACAATCATTATCACAATCACTAACACCATCACAATCACCATCACAATCATTATCACAATCACTAACCTCGTTATAACAATCATTATCATCGTAATCACAATCATCTTCATCATTATCACAATCACCATTACTGTCACAATCACAATCACGATCACCATCGCTATCACCATCACAATCACCGTCACTATCACAATTGCTATCACAATCACCATCACCATCACAATCACCATCACAGTTACTATCACAATCACTAACCTCGTTATCACAATAATTATCATCGTAATCACAATCATCATCATCATAATCATCAGCATCATTATCATAATCATCACTATCGTTATCACAATCTTTATCATCGTAATCACAATCATCATCATCATAATTATCAGCATCATTATCATAATCATCATTATCGTTATCACAATCATCACAATAAATCAACAATAACCCTGTGTAGAAGTCGAATCCGACATCTTCTGGATCTCAAAATAAATGCCATTTTCGTAATTAGCGCCCCTGATAATCTCGGTATCGACACCCATATTGATTTTTAGACATTTCAACCCCATCGCACCCCAACACATGCACATCATGTATGACATGTCCAATCTACTCGCAGCGGATGGCACTCAGTGGCACTTCATACCTGCATATAGCCCAAATTTTGGAGGCCTCTGGGAAGCCGGAGTCAAATCCATGAAGTTCCACCTCAAACGCATCATGAATACGAATTTGACATACGAAGAGATGACCACCGTATTATGTCAAGTTGAGGCATGTCTTAATTCTCGTCCTATTTGCCCAGTTATTGAAACAGATTTAAACAACTTGGATGTACTAACGCCTGGCCACTTCCTCATTGGAGAGTCTCCAATTACTATACCCTCACCGAGCCTGAAAGATATCTCCCAATCAACCTTATCACGGTGGCAACACTGTCAGCGGGTACTTTCGAACTTTTGGCATCGCTGG
This sequence comes from Xestia xanthographa, assembly GCA_905147715.2. NCBI lineage: Eukaryota > Metazoa > Arthropoda > Insecta > Lepidoptera > Noctuidae > Xestia > Xestia xanthographa. The sequence goes on along the minus strand of LR990660.1, from coordinate 2,803,962 downwards.
CAGTGCGAGTATCTCTCCAGACTTCAACAAAGACCAAAGTGGCAAAAAATACAAGAAGAGTTTGACATAGGCCAGATTGTTCTTATCAAAACTGAAGGATTGCCACCTGGCAAGTGGCCTTTAGGACGGATTGTGGACAAACACCCAGGATCTGACGGAATCGCTAGGGTTTATAGCGTAAAGATTGGTACAAATACTGTGAGAAGATCAATCTCCAAACTCTGTTTTCTACCAATCGACAATCGTTAATATTATAATGTTAATATCAAGTGTAATAATTGTGTTATTTTTCTGTCTCAATTTTTGTTAACTTAATGGTCTATTATATTTCACAAATGCATTGTTAATAACAGTTATTTTTAAAGACTCTCAATTTGTTTTGTAATTTAAAACTTATGTTGTAGTCTATCTGGAACATCATATTGTTTATCTGATAATTATACATTAATTTATATTTGATGAACATAATGTCTGCATGATTTACTTGTTAATTAATTAATATTTATTGTCTTTATGTTCAAAATGTAATTGTAGAAGGAATTTAAAATCCCTTTTGGTGGGCGGTATGTTCGGTACATATATTATAATCGTCTCTCTTGCTCAAAACTAGTACAGAATAACATATGGTCCATATGTTGGAGTGATTAAGGTTCAATTTTGATTGTAGGACTTTGTAAAAATAACAGACACGTCTTTACTTCACGATGATTTATTCTGTACTAGTTTTGAGCAAGAGAGACGATTATAATATATGTACCGAACATACCGCCCACCAAAAGGGATTTTAAATTCCTTTTACAATTACATTTTGAACATAAAGACAATAAATATTAATTAATTAACAAGTAAATCATGCAGACATTATGTTCATCAAATATAAATTAATGTATAATTATCAGATAAACAATATGATGTTCCAGATAGACTACAACACAAGTTTTAAATTACAAAACAAATTGAGAGTCTTTAAAAACAACTGTTATTAACAATGCATTTGTGAAATATAATAGACCATTAAGTTAACAAAAATTGAGACAGAAAAATAACACAATTATTACACTTGAGATTAACATTATAATATTAATGATTGTCGATTGGTAGAAAACAAAGTTTGGAGATTGATCTTCTCACAGTATTTGTACCAATCTTTACGCTATAAACCCTAGCGATTCCGTCAGATCCTGGGTGTTTGTCCACAATCCGTCCTAAAGGCCACTTGCCAGGTGGCAATCCTTCAGTTTTGATAAGAACAATCTGGCCTATGTCAAACTCTTCTTGTATTTTTTGCCACTTTGGTCTTTGTTGAAGTCTGGAGAGATACTCGCACTGCCAGCGATGCCAAAAGTTCGAAAGTACCCGCTGACAGTGTTGCCACCGTGATAAGGTTGATTGGGAGATATCTTTCAGGCTCGGTGAGGGTATAGTAATTGGACACTCTCCAATGAGGAAGTGGCCAGGCGTTAGTACATCCAAGTAGTTTAAATCTGTTTCAATAAGTGGGCAAATATGACGAGAATTAACATATGGTCCAAACGAGCCGGATATTAGAAACATAGATAAGGACGACCCGGCGATCGGAGAACAATAGGCCGCATTCCTGAGCCGTTTTTTGTGCACCTTTTTTTGCAAGACATCTGTGCTACGCGTGATAACTAATTAACAAGTTATACGATTGACTTTAAACTTTAAAAAGGTGAATTGTGAGTGCTTTAAGACTATCGTAACAAGAACAATATCTTAATAACTATATAGAACAATGAGTGTTACGTTAACTAGTGAACAGCAACAGTTAGTTAACTCGTTAGAAGATCTTTATTTACTGTTACAAAAGACACAAAGTAATTTGAAGAAATGTCCGAAGCAAAGATTATCAAGAGGTTATATTGAAACGAAGTTACAAACCATCGAAGGATATTGGCGAACGTTTAATACAACACATCAAGACTTAGTGAAATGTACGCCTAAGACTAAACGAAATGATCTCACATATTTCGCTAACGAAGATTACTTTGTGGTAGAAGATTTATATTCATGTTTATTAGGCGATTTGAAGGATACGTTGTCGTTGCTTTCGAAATCTACAGACAATCAGATACAAGCATGTGACGTCGCGTCGCCACCACGGGTTAACTTACCACGCATTGAGTTACCTACTTTCAACGGCAGCTATGATGACTGGCCTATGTTTCGAGATATGTTTACGTCGCTGGTACACAACAACACGTCTTTATGTAACGTCGAAAGGTTACATTACTTGAAGTTGAGCTTGGTTGGTGAACCTAAAGAATTATTGAAGCATGTTAATATCACTGATATTAATTATGAACAGGCATGGAATACACTTGTACAACGGTATGGTAACAAACGTTTAATAGTACATTCTTTACTCCAGAAGTTATTTACTCAAAAGAAAATTACCACCCCATCGGCTACCCAAATAAAGAATTTATTAGATACAACCTCTCAGTGCTTAAATAACTTGAAGAATCAAGAAATACCTGTTGAGGGCTGGGATCAGCTGATTATATACACAGTTGTTCAAAAGTTAGATGTCGATACACACACGGCCTGGGAAGAAGATTCTTACAAGGAAGAGACTGACATCCTACCATCTTGGAAAGAATTAAAGACTTTCCTGGAAACAAAATATCGGACACTGGAGATGGTTAACCCTACATCTAAAAGGGAGCAGACGAATGTTAAGGCCAAGTCATTCCATTCCACATCACCGGAAGAGAAGACAGATACATCACCGACCAAGTCATGCAGTATGTGTAAAGCGGAGCACTCCCTGTGTCACTGCAAAGAATTTTGTAAGTTACAACCGAATGAACGCTATGAGTTTATTAAGAAAAACAATTTATGCTTCAATTGTCTGACATCAGGACATTCTGCCAGGAGATGCCGCAATCGAATGTCCTGCCGAAGATGCAACCGCCGCCATCATACATTGTTACATCAATCCAGCAGCGGTCAGTCAGACAATGTGAGTCAGTCAACAAACCATAGTCAAATAGAGGAAGAACAAAAGAAAGCAGAACACAGTGACAATCCTGAGTTGGCATTATCTACGCACTTTGTCTCGGAGAAGTCAACAGCGTTGCTTGCAACAGCATTAGTGCAAGTCAGAGATGAAGATGGACATAGTACAATATTGCGAGCGCTGGTCGACCAGGGCTCGCAAGCAAACTTTATTAGTGAGCGAGCAGCGCAACTGTTAAAGGTCAAGAGATCACGAATAAAGGGAACAATCACTGGTGTTGGAGCAACACAGACTACAGTCAATCACGTGATCCAAGTCGAGCTTCAATCGCGATATGATAATGACGTCAAGATTACTATCAATGCCTATGTAATGCCAACGCGATTAACATCACACTTGCCATCTGAAACAATTACTGGTACTATGCACACCTGGCCGCACTTAAGAGGACTCACTCTGGCAGACCCGAGCTTCCATTCACCAGGGCGAGTAGACATGCTGCTGGGCGTAGAAGTTTGTGCTCAAATTTTAAAGGCTGAAATAATCAAAGGTCCACCTGGCTCCCCATGTGCCCAAAATACAAGCTTGGGTTGGATCTTATTTGGAAAGATACAAGCACAAACTTCAGAAGAACAAATACTAGTAATGCATCATAAGCTTAATCTAGATGAAATCTTGAAATCTATGTGGGAGGTTGAAACAGATGCGCAAGGAAAACTTACCAAAGAAGAAGAGGACTGCGAGAGAATATATAAAGACACGTACATACGAAATAGCGAAGGGCGCTACATTGTCAAGCTGCCATTTAAAACAGAAAACCCTCAATCACCGCATGGTAATACGAAAGAAGGAGCTATAAATAGATTATTTCACTTGGAAAGACGTTTTATGAAGAATGATGATCTAAGAAAGGATTATACTAAGGCAATTAATGAATACAAAGACATGAAACACATGGAGGAAGTTCCAAGTGATGAAAGTAACAAGCCAGCTGTCTATTTACCCCACCATGCGGTGGTAAAAGAAGAAAGTGAAACTACAAAGGTCAGGCCAGTGTTTGACGCCTCTCACAGGGGCTCAAATAATGTAGCACTCAATGATGAGTTACTGGTTGGACCGCAACTTCAAGAAGATATGAGATCACTCGTCATGAGGTGGCGCCTGAAAAAGATAGCATTTGTAGCCGATATTCAGAAGATGTATCGACAAATACTCGTTTCGAAGGAGGACGCCGATTATCAAAGAATTGTCTGGCGTAACAGTCCAAATGAACCTGTAAAGGAATACCGGCTTCTGCGAGTCACCTTCGGCACGGCATGTGCACCATACCTTGCCGTCAAGACTCTGCACCAGGTGGCGAACGATGAAGGCGAGAATCATCCTGTGGCAGCAGACACTATTAGACAAGATTTTTACATGGACGATCTGATGTCCGGTCAAGATACGGTACACGAGGCAGTTGGTGTAGCGAAGGACGTGAAGGCAATTCTTGAGAGAGGTGGTTTCACTCTACAAAAATGGGCGTCAAACAATTCAGATTTCCTTAGAGAATTTCATCCAGCTGAGCTCAGCTCTCATGTTAACATTGATATCAAGTTAGACGGCTTGATAAAAACACTGGGCTTATCCTGGAATATGGGAGAAGATGTTCTTAAATACAACCTAAAGCTACCACCCTTATCAGAAACAGTCACCAAAAGGAAAATATTGGCCGAGGTTCAACGACTTTTTGATCCTCTGGGATGGTTAGCTCCGGCACTGGTACCTGCAAAGTTAATGATCCAGAAATTATGGCTTCAACGGGTCCATTGGGATGAAGAACTCTCACCTGAAACAAAAAACGAATGGTTAAATATTAGACACAGTTTTGAAGATATCAAATTCATGAAATTAAAGAGATGGCTGTTTACGACCCAAGAAACGTTGAAAGATGTTACTATTCACGGTTATTGTGACGCTTCAACTAAGGCTTATGGAGCTGTTGCTTACCTGAGGGTTCGAGGAGTCAACGGAGGCTATCAGACAGAAATTATCGCTGCCAAGACAAAGGTCGCTCCTATCAAGGCATTATCCCTTCCACGACTTGAGTTGTGCGGCGCAGTTCTCCTGTCAAAGTTACTAAAGCATATAAGTGAGGCGATGCGCATCCCAACGAGTCAGATATTTTGTTGGACTGATTCCACTATAGTGTTGTCATGGCTGCAAGGAGATCCCAACAGATGGCACACATTCGTAAGAAATAGAGTAATAACCATACTTGACAATGTTGGAAACAAATGGTACCACATACAGTCACAACAAAATCCAGCTGATGTCGCGTCGAGAGGAATGTTGGCTCCTGAATTGAGAAAATACGCACTCTGGTGGCACGGTCCGGAACACCTGAAACAAGGAAAAATACACATCGAAACATTAATAAAAGAAGAAACTGACTTAGAAAGAAGGAAAACAATTAATACTTACCTCACAAGAGAAAACGAAGAAAATTCCTTGTATAGAAAAATGGAAATTTTCAAAGACTTACCGGAATTACTAAAGACTATCACGTATGTTAAAAGATTTCTAAGCTTAAGACAAAATCAACCTGTACATTCGACGATCACTACTGAAGAACTCGAAGACTCGCTGCAGACCTGCATAAAAATCATACAAGATGTTATATTTCAGGAAGATATTAGAGACCTATTAGAAAGGAAACAAGTAAGAAATACAAGCCGTCTGAAGACCCTTAATCCATATCTGGATGCTAAAATGATACTCAGGGTGGGCGGAAGACTACAAAACGCTTATTATTTAGAACACGACCGTCTGCATCCTATTGTCTTAGACCACAAAAATCCACTTACCTCCTTACTCATTGCTGATGCTCACAAAAAGACGTTGCACGGAGGAGTACAACTGATGCTAAATTACCTGAGGTCAAGATACTGGATCCTGAAAGTAAAGGGTTTAGTAAAGACATACCTTCATAAATGTTTTGTTTGCGCAAGGTTGAATGCCCGATCTCGGACGCAACTAATGGGCGAGTTACCGAAGGTGCGAGTAACCCCTGCACGGCCATTCCTCCACAGTGGCGTTGATTTTGCTGGTCCTTATGATATCCTTATGTCCAAAGGCAGAGGGGCAAAAACCAACAAATCCTACATCGCCATCTTCATATGCATGTCGACAAAGGCGATTCACTTGGAGCTGGTGGGAGATTTGACGTCGGAAGCCTTTATCGCTGCTTTTCGGCGCTTTGTATCACGTCGTGGACGATGTAGTGATCTGTGGAGTGACCAGGGACGAAATTTCGTCGGAGCAAACAAGTCACTTGCAGAAGCGTTCAAGGAAGCAAACGTTGAATTTGGGGATGACATGTCCAATCTACTCGCAGCGGATGGCACTCAGTGGCACTTCATACCTGCATATAGCCCAAATTTTGGAGGCCTCTGGGAAGCCGGAGTCAAATCCATGAAGTTCCACCTCAAACGTATCATGAATACGAATTTGACATACGAAGAGATGACCACCGTATTATGTCAAGTTGAGGCATGTCTTAATTCTCGTCCTATTTGCCCACTTATTGAAACAGATTTAAACAACTTGGATGTACTAACGCCTGGCCACTTCCTCATTGGAGAGTCTCCAATTACTATACCCTCACCGAGCCTGAAAGATATCTCCCAATCAAGCTTATCACGCTGGCAACACTGTCAACGGATACTTTCGAACTTTTGGCATCGCTGGCAGTGCGAGTATCTCTCCAGACTTCAACAAAGACCTAAGTGGCAAAAAATAAAATAAGAGTTTGATATAGGCCAGATTGTTCTTATCAAAACTGAAGGATTGCCACCTGGCAAGTGGCCTTTAGGACGGATTGTGGAAAAACACCCAGGATCTGACGGAATCGCTAGGGTTTATAGCGTAAAGATTGGTACAAATACTGTGAGAAGATCAATCTCCAAACTCTGTTTTCTACCAATCGACAATCGTTAATATTATAATGTTAATATCAAGTGTAATAATTGTGTTATTTTTCTGTCTCAATTTTTGTTAACTTAATGGTCTATTATATTTCACAAATGCATTGTTAATAACAGTTATTTTTAAAGACTCTCAATTTGTTTTGTAATTTAAAACTTATGTTGTAGTCTATCTGGAACATCATATTGTTTATCTGATAATTATACATTAATTTATATTTGATGAACATAATGTCTGCATGATTTACTTGTTAATTAATTATTAATTATTGTCTTTATGTTCAAAATGTAATTGTAAAAGGAATTTAAAATCCCTTTTGGTGGGCGGTATGTTCGGTACATATATTATAATCGTCTCTCTTGCTCAAAACTAGTACAGAATAAATCATCGTGAAGTAAAGACGTGTCTGTTATTTTTACAAAGTCCTACAATCAAAATTGAACCTTAATCACTCCAACAAGGGAATTATTGTATTTCAGGTCCGCCACATTAAATCTTAAAATCGTTGTCAAAAATCAAAAAATCAAAATCAAAGCATTTATTTCAAGTAGGCCAGTTACAGGCACTTTTGAATTGTCGAAACAAAGATGAAAATTAAATGTAGCTACAGTCCCAGTCACAAGACATAAAAACTGTGAAAGTACTGTAGTTGCCCATTCCCTAGCGTAGATCTCTATGGAGAAGAACGGGCAAGAAACTCCATGGACACTCTTTTAAATCAAAATGTTGTTACAAAATCTTGGTTACATCATTCATGTTAAGATGGTATATTATGTGAGAACAATGTAGCAAGATGTGCACGTTAAAAGTGTCCATAGTAAAAACAAAAAAAAATACAATTAAAAAATAAACATTCAAATAAGCCATGGCAACTAAGAGATGACCAGTCACAACTGACAGCGCCCGTTCACGAACATGACGCATGGATCAGCACCATTCAGCTCAACCATTTCGAAGGGAACTAAATGATCCGACACACGCGCCACCATCAGCGAGACATTAGAGTGAGCATGACATACTCTCAACCGCCAGGGCGCATTTGTAATACACCCGACCCAATACACCATAAAAACAATACCTATGTTGAATTTCAGGCTTTGTTACCCCATTTCCCCCTTTAGGGGTTGAATTCTGAAAAAACCTGAAACACAAATGTTAACTCATTTATCGATAGGAGTACTCCTGTTAAGTTTCAAGTAAAGTAGTTTAACTAATCTTATTTCCCCCTGTAATCTTTGGACCCCTGTTTCAACCCCTTAGAGGGTGAATTTTGAAAAATCCTTTCTTAGTGCACCCCTGAACCTCATTAAGAACCTATGTGCCAGATTTGGAATCTCTAGACTCAACGGTTTGGGTTGTGCATTGATTTTTAGGGTTCCGTACCCAAAGGGTAAAAACGGAACCCTATTACTAAGACTTCGCTGTCTGTCCGTCTGTCCGTCTGTCCGTCTGTCCGTCTGTCCATCTGTCCGTCTGTCTGTCACCAGGCTGTATCTCATGAACCGTGACAGCTAGACAGTTGAAATTTTCACAGATGATGTATTTCTGTTGCCGCTATAACAACAAATACTAAAAACAGAATTAAATCAATATTTAAGGGGGGCTCCCATACAACAAACGTGATTTTTTTGCAGTTTTGTCTATTTTTTTTAAATAATGGTACGGAACCCTTCGTGCGCGAGTCCGACTCGCACTTGGCCGGTTTTTTATAATTTGCCACCCCATTTCCCCCTTTTAGGGGTTGAATTCTGAAAAAACCTGAAACCCGTTTCTACTCATTTATCAATAAGAGCACTGCTGTGAAGTTTCGAATAAAATAGTCTAACTAATCTTGTTCCCCCATACAAACTTTGGAGCCCCATTTAACCCCCTTAGGGGGTGAATTTTGAAAAATCCTTTCTTATTGCACCCCTAGATTACATAAGGAACCTACTTGCCAAATTTGGAATCTGTAGACCCAGCGGTTTGGGCTGTGCGTTGATAGATGAGTCAGTCAGTCAGTCAGTCAGTCAATCAGTCAGTCAGTTTCTTCTTTTATATATTTAGATTGATAGTCAGTCAGCCTCTGGCTTAAAAATAAATCATCTCTACTGCTTTTCATATTTCAATGGACCAAAATATACAAGTTTATTCGATTATTTGCTCGCATTCGTTCGACTTCCGAATACCAATGCTTTCGATTCGTTCGAGAAGGCACTCTGTTCCGAACCATGAAGCGAACGCGCTCTGAATACAGTGCAGGCAAATATGAAGTTTATTTAATGCAAATAAAAGTGAAAATAATGGTTGAATGTGTAATGATTTTTGTGGTGATTGTGGTCAGGATCGTCTTGGTTTAATGTTGTGAAGGTATGACTCAAGCATTACAGGTGTAAGTGCTATATAGCAACGTAAATGGGTAAAGGCAATAAGGAACATGCGTAAATTTTCTTTTTTTTTTCATTTCGATACGAAATGTTAAAGTACTATGAAAATAATGACAAAAAGCGAAAACAAGACATAAATCGGCCAAACAACACAAAAGGTATAACCGTTTAAACTTTTGTTTCTATCTCTTTCTAGATAAACGGAATTAAGTACGGATTTTGTACGTCGATGCAGCGAATGACGTCATTCGCTGTATCGGGTCTCTCTGTCTAATCAGCAGTTTCAAATGCTTAGGTATAACTTAGTATTTTTTATAGATATTAAAAAATAATTTCACTTTGCTATTTCTGATGCTAATAAGCTTTGTTTAGAGTGATAAAAAAAAACATGCATATACCCTATTGCTATTTTTTACTAAAAGGCAGTGCGAGAAAAGGACGGCTGTAGCTAAGTATGAACTAAGTTAGAGGTGTCAAACTAGTTTAAAATGCCTTGCGCTTCACCGTGTTTTTAGTCGACATATTTTTACGTGCACCCTTAATTTGTATGAAAATATTAGTTCAATTTAATTTGACCGCTCTAAATAATGTCCGTCTCTTTCTCGTTTTATTAGAGAGAAAAAGATAGCAATAGCTTAAATTAAGTTTAGTTTGTGCACAATAGAATCGACACCAAAGGCAAAGAAATCAATGTCATTTTGAAATATTCTTAAATGAGGCTGGACATGACATGACTGCCACATGCTGAACGAGCTGTGGGCCAATGAGGATTGGTGCCCTAAAATAGCGAAACAGGGTCGCAGTTACCCAGAAATATAGCTGAACTACTTGAATGTCTTCCTTGAAAATTGGAAAGAAGTAGCCCAGAATCAAAATACGGAATGATGTTAGGACCTATCCTAACATCATTTCGTATTTTGATTCTGCGTAAGTTTATTCCTAAATATAGAGGTGCCTTAGCCCAAAAGTAGGACAGTTTGGATGATAGTAATTTTAATATCATTCGATAAAATTAGAGTGTCCAATAGCCTCAGTTTGCAGAACATTTAGCTAAGTAGGGTCACCCAGTCTAGAAAATGTTTCAACAATATTAGGTCCTTCTGTAATAAACCTCCTATTATTTTTGACATTCCTGTAAGCATGGTGCTTAATCTGGGTCGGGGGGCTTTTGGAACCGGGACCGTGGTCCCGTATTCCCCATAAATTTACGAATGGCGACGTGGCAATCGATTACATTCGATAGTTATCGAATGTTGCAAGCAAGCTAATCGATTAAGTTGCCATTTGATAGCACTACGGAGTGTAGCGAATTAATCAATGGCTAATTAAAACTCGCCAAATCATTGGTGAATTGAAAAACTCAGGATAAACACAGATGTAAAGGAATTGTAATTGGCATCGTTATGATTTTAAAATAAAGTCTTCATGTCATTTAGAACACCAATTTGAATAGCTCCAATGCGAATGACGTATGCCATATTGGGCACACGCTTTAACGGCACTTATGCGAATTACACTGATTCATTGATAGTCCCACTACTGAGACACATGGTCACATGTCGGAAGCGCCCGTTAGTAAATCATATTTTAATCAACAAACAACCTGACACTTACCTACAAATTGCAATAAAAACTATAGAAAATTTCAATTTCGCGGGCTACCTTGGTGCTTCCACCTTAAATTTATTTAGTTCTAGGACATGTTTTCTCACAATATTTACTTCGCTTTAAATAAATAAATAATAAAACATATATTTCAGGTAACAAAGACCCATAGATAAATACATCAACCTAAAAGACATACTAATAACATTTTTTATTAGTTTATGCAACTTAAAAAACCGGCCAAGTGCGAGTCGGACTCGCGCACGAAGGGTTCCGTACCATTATTTAAAAACATTAGACAAAACTGCAAAAAAAATACATTTGTTGTATAGGAGCCCCCCTTAAATATTGATTTAATTCTGTTTTTAGTATTTGTTGTTATAGCAGCAACAGAAATACATCATCTGTGAAAATTTCAACTGTCTAGCTGTCACGGTTCATGAGATACAGCCTGGTGACAGACAGACGGACAGACGGATAGACAGACGGACAGACAGCGAAGTCTTAGTAATAGGGTTCCGTTTTTACCCTTTGGGTACGGAACCCTAAAAACTATGTTAGTGGCACTTCACTCTAAACTATGACACACGAAGTGGCGGCGTCGTGTTACGCTGCGCGGTGTCACGTAGCCTGCCGCGAAACCGTCGGTAGACTACACCCTTCGGCCAAAACTCTTCCTTGAGAGCCTCCTTCCTCCTATAAGAGCATCATCATTCTCTTCCCCTTATCCCAATTAATTTGTCGTCTGCGCAGCATCTCTTCTTCATCTGTTTCTCTCTATTTTTCGTCATCTCATCAGACACTTCTTTTCTTGCCATATCGCTCTTAACACAGTCCATCCATCGTTTCTTTGGTTTTCCTCTACCCATAAAGGGTGTAAAACACCTCTTAACGAAGCCGAAAGCACAGAATAGATAATAGTACTAGCGTACAGAAGTTGCACTCCTTTGATCTTGAAGAAAGCCGACATTATATCTACCTAAACTGGGCCCGCTCGATCTAAATTGTGCCTTGACGCCACGCGTTAGCGTATTTTATTCGGCGTCTCATTCGGCGTCTCACTGCTTAATGGTCACTCGGTAGGGTTGCCTCAAGTACTCAAAATAAAATACTACCAACATTTTTGTATTTTAATGTAAGTATTATTATTTATATGTAAATTAAAACTTTTATAATTACAATTTTTTTACTCTATTATAATGTCTCATAAATATCTTGCCTTCTCTAAAATTACGATTACTTATTAAATTGAATAGCAGCAATGCAAAATCTAACAAATAGGTAATTTTAAAATAAACTCCTATGGGAAGCATGGCCATGGAGCAGTGAAATTTATATAAAAAAGACATTTTTTTTCTATAGCAGCAACAGTTTATCCGGCTTGTCATTTTCACTAGTAATGATTAATGATCAATAAATCAGTCAGTTAACAAACACGAAGTACGAGTAGGTAGGTACGCGACGCAACGTCAAAAGTGCGCGAAAAATTAACGCGGCATACGTACGCAGTTACGCACGGCTGGAGCGCGACAGCCCTAGAGAGCTTGCATATTCAATATGCGCGAAACGGTAGGTAATTATCTCATGCCTACACACGGAGTGCAATAGCTCTGCCGAAAGGCACTTTTGTTCTACACCATACCTGGGAACCTTCTAGTTATGGAGATATTGGGGGTCAAAGTTCCAACTTTTTGACAAGTTTTTTTTTTAAATACTACTTTTTAATTTAAGATTTTTACTATTGTTACGTCGTACTCATACCTACAATACAAGTAGCTTCTAATAGTAGGTACCTACAACTAAGTAGGTAGGTAGTAGTAGGTATGTATCGAATGATGTAGGTACAAATTCGCAAACTACCTATAAAACACATCAGGAAGTTGGCATTGTAATTTCGACCGTACGCCCACGGCATAAAGTACCTATTTCTTTCCTTTGTACAAAAGTTGTGGAAGTTTCTCGAAGGACAATGACCTAGTATGAATTGCCTAGAAGATTCTGGGAAGTTATGGATCTTTCTCAAACGTTCGGTCGTCATATAAATAGTCGACGTGTTTGCGGGAGGGGGCAGTCTTATTTTGGCTACAGTACCAAGCGAGTCGAAGTGAACTAGAAGTGCGATATCTAAGTGAATAGTGATCAGTACTGTATAAGTGATTGAGTTTGAAGTGTTTTGTAATTATTAAAGTTATTTAGTTGTTTCATCGATAGTAATTAATTTATCCCAAGGATACAGCCCTAAGTATTACAATTGTGGAGAAAGGGGTCACCTTCGGTCAAGCTGTCCTAAGCGCAGCACCCTTAGAGAAGACCAATCTTTGCAGAGAAAAGCGGCTGGAATGACTGCCCAGCAACAGTGGAGAAACCACAGCAAAACAGATGAATTGTCAAGAAGACCGTCGACTGAAGATCGGAAGCACAGTTCCAGACAGGAGTCTAAGGAAGTGGTGCCTGTGAGGATTCTAAGAATGGATCTCAGCGATGAATGGAAGGAAACCCTACAGCAGGCTCAGCAAAATGACTCGGACATCAAACCGATCTTCGAGTGGATCAAAGCTGGTGCTCCTAAACCCAAGTGGAGTGATGTGGCTGCGATGAGTTCCATCACGAAGAGTTATTGGGCGCAATGGAACAGCTTGGTGATCCAGGATGGAGTCTTGTGCCGTAAATGGGAAAACGCTCGAGGGGACAGCTGTCATCTACAAATGGTTGTCCCTAAAGCTACGGTACCGGATGTTTTACGGCTCTACCATGATGGATGTTCGGGAGGACATATGGGGGTAAAAAGGACTTTACTAAAAATTCGAGAACGCTTTTACTGGATCCACTGTCGAGATGATGTGGAGGACTGGTGTCGCAAATGTACCAGTTGTGCGGCCGTGAAAGGACCCCAAACACGCAGTAGAGGAGCATTAAAAGTGTACAACGTTGGAGCCCCTTGGGAACGGATAGCACTAGACGTTGCGGGACCATTTCCAGAAAGTGAGAGCGGAAACAAGTACTTCTTGGTGGTCATGGATTACTTCACAAAGTGGCCAGAAGTCTTCGCCATTCCTAATCAAGAAGCTACAACTGTCGCTGATAAATTGGTTCAGGAAGTCTTCTGTCGTTTTGGAGTACCCTTAGAAATACACAGCGATCAAGGAAGGAATTTCGAATCGCAAGTATTTCAGGAGACTTGTCGATTAATGGGTACCCACAAAACCAGAATCACCTCTTACCACCCACAATCTGATGGAATGGTGGAACGATTCAACCAAACGTTGGAAAGATATCTGGCAAAAGTCGTGGAAAGCAGACAAAAGGATTGGGACAAGCACATACAGCCATTTCTTCTGTCCTACCGTAGCGCCGTCCACGAAAGTACGACTGTGACGCCAGCCTTCGCGAACTTTGGAAGGGAATTATGGTTGCCTGCAGATTTAATCACTGGAACTCCCCCTGATGCTCCACGCAGTGTAACAGATTACGCAAATGACTTGCGTAACAAGTTGAATGATGTTTATGAGCATATCAGACAATCCGGCCAACAGATGTCTGAGAAGATGAAGACCCGTTATGACCGGAAAGGTCGAGGGTTTCGACGAGAGTTCACTGGTGTGGTTGCATAACCCAGTACGGAGCAAAGGGATGTCTCCGAAATTACAAGCAAACTGGGATGGACCATACCGAGTCGTGACTAAGATCAATGATGTCACCTACCCAATACAGAAGGGTCCACGGGGTGCGCCTAAGATTGTCCATGTAGACCGATTCGCGCGATACTACGGGCCTAATGATGCTCGGGACGAGCATGTCTAAGGAGAGGGCAGTGTTACGTCGTACTCATACCTACAATACAAGTAGCTTCTAATAGTAGGTACCTACAGCTAAGTAGGTAGGTAGTAGTAGGTATGTATCGAATGATGTAGGTACAAATTCGCAAACTACCTATAAAACACATCAGGAAGTTGGCATTGTAATTTCGACCGTACGCCCACGGCATAAAGTACCTATTTATTTCCTTTGTACAAAAGTTGTGGAAGTTTCTCGAAGGACAATGACCTAGTATGAAGTGCCTAGAAGATTCTGGGAAGTTATGGATCTTTCTCGAACGTTCGGTCGTCATATAAATAGTCGACGTGTTTGCGGGAGGGGGCAGTCTTATTTTGGCTACAGTACCAAGCGAGTCGAAGTGAACTAGAAGTGCGATATCTAAGTGAATAGTTATCAGTACCACAGTTTTACAATGCATACAGTTGGGAAACGCCTTTGATGTTGAACGATGCCGCCACACGTGTAGGTACTTAGGCTCTGAGTCGTAAGCGTGTAAGGGTTGTCAAAAAATAACAATAAAAGAAATGTGATTTTGTAATCATTTATTTACATTATTAATTCAATATTAATTTACAATATATACTATTTTAAACACTATTTAAAACTAAATATTTACAAAACAAAAAAGACGTGGATTGGATCCAAGTTTATGGTACCTATATTACTTTAATATAGTTGTACTTTAAGTACTTTAAGGTTTTTTTATATTTTTACTATACCTACGGTATGGTACTCATTATTATCTCCTAAACGCGTGGACCAATTTACATGATTCAAACGGATAAAATGGTTTTAGACCTAGACCTTTCATTTGGTACCAAAATCATCAAGATATCTCAACAAACAAAAAATCACATTTTCAAATTGCTCTCGTACTTAATTACCTATCCAACATGTATGGAACGCGTAACAATTCTTTTGATATACCTGCGTTCACAATTAGCGCAGTAGAGTTGGCCGGCAGAGCTATAGGTGTAGGTATAGGAGGGCTAAGGCATAAGGTCTGTCTTTGCGTACCTACTTGGCGTTTTAGTACTAGATATACGACGGGTAGGTATTACTAATTTAAACGAAAATAGTAATAGTAGGTACTAGATGGTTATTTGGTTAGGTAGCTAATTCGAATTTATAGGAAGATAAACTTACCTCACGTCACGGGGAAATCTATGAAATTTTATATTTTTATCCTTATTGGTGCTCGTCGAGGCACACCCGTATACGCAACAAGTGTACACCATTATATTCAAGTTATATTATAACGATTATTAATAGTATTAACAACGATTTACACAGACGCGTCGGCCCTAAACGTCCAAGGCTATGAACTGCGCGAGATGGTAGAGCGCGTACCGCGTCGCTCCACGGAAGTACATTCGTTGCGCAACTGTATGGATCGTAAAACTGTGTCAGTACTGTATAAGTGATTGAGTTTGAAGTGTTTTGTAATTATTAAAGTTATTCAGTTGTTTCATCGATAGTAATTAATTTATCCCATACCCAGCTCGTAACACTATAAACAGCTCCACGACTCCCGTACTATTCAATCCATCCATCAACACAATGTTTTGAGTGCGTTACATTGAGTTGTACCACAAAACACCATGTGATTTTTCACCCCAAAAAAAAAGTTTCCCAGCAATCATTTTTGCGTAAAGTTACCTAGTTTGATGTACGCAGAATACTTGGTTGACGGCTTCGTGATGAAGTCTTTTACACCCTGTATCCACATTCACACTCAAAACTTTCCTCACGACATTTTCCTCATCCCTCCGCATCACATGCCTATACCAAGACAACCGGTTACCAAACAACTTTTCAGTCACCGGCGCCACCTTCAGACTTCCTCTAATATACTCATTTCTTACTTTATTCTTCGCTTTGAGAGCATTGGTGGCATTGGTGAGAGCATTAACTCCAAATAATATACCATCTGGGTTCGAACCTATAACTCGTAACTTACTATTTGCATTGGTTAAAGGATTTTTAGGGTTCCGTAGCCAGATGGCAAAAAACGTAAACCGTATGGATTCGCCATGTCTGTCTGTCCGTCCGTATGTCACAGCCACTTTTTTTCCGAAACTATAAGAACTATGCTGTTGAAACTTGGTAAGTAGATGTATTCTGTGAACCGCATTAAGATTTTCACACAGAAATAGAAAAAAAAAAACAATAAATTTTGGGCGTTCCCCATACTTACTTAGAACTGAAAATCATTTTTTTTTTCATCAAACCCATACGTGTGAATAGGTCTTCAAAATTGATATTATTGTGGTTTCTTAAATATTTTATTTTCTAAACTGAATAGTTTGCGCGAGAGACACTTCCAAAGTGGTAAAATGTGTCCACCCCCCTGTAACTTCTATAATAAGAGAATGATAAAACTGAAAAAAATACATGATGTAGGTACATTACCCATGTAAACTTCCACCGAAAATTGAAAGAGAAAGAAAGAAAGAAAAAAGTTTATTTGACGTCAGATAAAAGCACACACACATATAAAAAAAAAAGATACAAAATAAGGAGGAAAAACAGCTGTGTGCCTCACGGCTGCGCCAAAAAGGTCCATTTCAGCATTGCGTGCCAGACAGGTGATGGTGATTCTGTCTGACGCTGGTCTTCCAATGAACCTTGAGGGGTATGAAAGTAACGGAAAACAGTTTCAAACAAAATGTATAGATAAATGGTTACTAATAAATATATAACGAGTAAATTAGCTAAAAGAGTATTTGTGAGTTCGGTTATAGAAGAATGAAAGTAGGTATATTAAGTATCGTATTTTGTTATAAAGTAACACTGGTAACAATAAATAAAAACAGAGATTAGTTCTTTTGGCTTAAATATTTTATAAAGAAATCAAGAGAAAAAAAAAAGGTAGGCATCCCATATTTTAGTTTTAACATAAAACCTGCATGAAATATAATATAAGTAAACTACAAAGAAAATAAATACGTGCACCTATGAGTGCAGGTAAACAAAAACAAAATGAACCTAAAGTAGGTACAAATTAGGACATGGCTGGCGTCTTTCTGTCTCGCTTCCACCCCACCCTCCCGCCACCGTGCGCCCTCGCCTGCGCGCGCGCCGATGAATTACGATACGATACGACGATCACCACATTTCTCCCGTGCACCTGATAACACGATGACGTACTATGCGTCAAAAAGTCAGAGCGGTGCCGGTGGTGGCTCGGCGCCTCACGAGGCGACCCGTCCCGCTCCCGCGTTACCTACGTAGTTTCCTACCTACTTGTATCTTAGTCGACGCATAATAACGAGTAACGCGTTTTCTTGGGAATCGTGATACATAAATTGGTTTGAACGAGATCTATAAGTAGTTTTTTTTTAATACGTCATAAATCGTAAACCACAATTTACCTTTCATTTTACTTATCAATGATAAGTTATTTATTTTATTTTAATAAAATACACTTTTATTAAAACATCGATCAAAGTTACAACGAACTACAAGAACTTTTATATTATACTAGCGGACTTCCCGCGGTTTCACCCGCGTAGTTCCCGTTCCCGTAGGAGTACGGGAATAAAATATAGCCTCTGTTACTCGTAGCTCGTGTAGCTTTCGAATGGTGAAAGAATTTTTTAAATAGGTCCAGTAGTTTTTGAGCCTATTCATTACAAACAAACAAACAAACAAAGTTTTCCTCTTTATAATATTAGTATAGAAGTATAGACTAGCTGACGTCCCGCGGTTTCACCCGCGTAGATCCCGTTCCCGTGGGAGAACGGGAATAAAATATAGCCTATACGGATTCGGAAGAATACCTCTAAGTAATGGTAAAAGAAATTTTGAAAACGGTCCAGTAGTTTTTGAGCCTATTCAATACAAACATACAAAAATACAAAGGTTTCCTCTTTATAATATTAGTATAGATTACTTGCTGCTAAGGAACCCTTCATGGGCGAGTCCGACTCGCACTTGGCCGCTTTTTTATTGTAACTTAAAATATAGTCTTATTAGAACCTATACTTTAGTGCCTGCCTAAATTAACATTTCCACAATGTTGTAATCAACAAATCCATCACTTAATAAATCGACTAAGTAATTTATAATCACTCGCTTGACAGCTGTTTAACTAATATAGGGTAAACACGCCTCTACAGTCCGCAGCAAAAGTAAATAACAATAACCTATTAAAGACATAATCATCACGCCAGTTGTAACTGACGGGTTAGGTAGGGATGTAGCTATAGGACACTTATATTGCGCCAGTTACCTGTCAGTGTTATGTAGGCAGCGAGCCTATTAAAGTCCTGTGTGAGCCTATCAACCGGGTCTTGGGAACCTAATAACAGTTTGCTTGACCTGGGAATCAAATCCAGATCCTCTTGCTCAGAATTAGCGCTTGCGATTACAAGACCAAGCAGTCAGCTACTAATGAACCTTTAATGACTGTTTAAAACCACAATTCAGGAAATATCACATTGTGATAGAAAAACAACCTATTGTCATTTTGACGTGAAACTTAATTAATTACTTGGTGATAATTGACTTTGCAACGTTATTAAACCTACTTTGTAATGCTGACCGTACAAAGGAAACTATGAAGTACCCAGTCATGTTATTCAATCGATACTAAGTTCCTATATTAGGTGAAACGGAACGGCCTTTTTAAATACGTAATTAGTTCACCGTAAATACAGCTGCATTCTTTGTAGTCACTACTAATCAGTTGTTAGACGTAGACGTTTTGGAAAAAGAAGACAACATTTCGTATTTCTATAGTGGATTTTATCACGGATGACAAAGTAGTTGTTCCAGGTTCAAGGATCGTGGCCAGGATCAGAACTAACGTGACATCTCGTTTTTGTTTTTCAATACATTTCAGTTTTAAAGGTGTTTACGAAACAGCCTCCTGAATGCCAAAACATTCATGCACCACAAAGCTTTTCAGTAGCATAAGTCAATGGGGAGACACACTGTGGAACTAATGGCGCTAGCATACTGGTTCCCAACATCGTCATTGGTTGAAAATGTGGTAATGTCATTTTATATTTCAAAATAGCTTAACCTCATTGGTCAGATTGAGACCAGCTATGGTGACGCCATCTTAGATTACATTGCCTGTGTTTCCCTATTCAATAAATTTTAAACATTAATTTGGGTTTAAAGAAATGAGAGGTTTTCGTTTTGAGTATTTAAAAAAAAATCATAGTTTCCAAGAACTCTGTAAATGGCATTGAACTGATTACGTTACTAGGTGCCAAAGCCAAAACGCTTGGAAAAAAAAAACATTGCGTCACGTCACATACGCTGCACATTTCTGCGTTTTCGCGAAAACGTTAAGAGTCCTATTACATTTTTTAGGCAAATTTTTGATTTTTACTTGCTGGATCAAATTATTTCGGTCGGCGTACACGAGCCGATAATAATAGCGATATTTGAACGATTGTCGATTGATATTGACGAATATTAGAGACGAGACTGACATGAGACTGAGGAGCGAGCTGAATTGAGAATTATAGTAGGTACTTTAATTTTATTTATTGTATTTTTGTTTTATTATATTGACAAACGAAAACTAATGAAACTTATTCATTGTAGATCGAAGTTTTATATCATATTAATTTGTTTGATAAAATTGAGTTTATTTGGAATATAATGGACGCTGAATTAAGACATTTATGGCTTAAATTACTATTTCTTCACGATTTTTTCCGTGAAAACTCAAGGAATTTAAAGAAACTCTAAAACTCCAATAAACAAGTAAAACATTCAACTTATCTTTTAGTAATTTTAGCTTTTATAAGAATTGAATGTAACTATGTGAATTTGAGCGTTAAAGTTCCATCGTCGACGGTTTTTCTTGCAAACTGAGTTCGTAAAATATTTATAGTAAATTACACGAAAAGAAAAACGAAAATGTGCAACTCCAACTTACAAGAAAGAGAATGGCACTATCGTTATTCTTAAGCAAATAATTAAAATATCTTACTGCTGCTGAGAATTACTGCGTCAAAAATCATGAATTCACCAAAAAAATGTAATAGGACTCTTAAAAAAAACGCAAAGAGGGCCTTGTGCGGGGGAGCCAAGCGTTTTGTGTGCAAACGGTCTGAAACTAGGTGCTCATGAAATGTCACATTTTTGGTAGAAAGTCTGTAAAATAGACTAGAAAATAATATTAGTGTCCTGTTCGCGTAACCACTATTTTAGTACTTACTTCTACTTCTATTATTGAAAAATCTATACAGCCACCCACGAAACTTTAGCTATACTAATACTAATATTATAAAGAGATAACATTTGTTTGTTAGTTTGTATGTTTGTAAGTTTGTATGTAGGGGTAATCTCCGAAAGTAATGAAACAATTTTAAAAATTGTTTCACTGGTAGAAAGCTACATTATTCGTGAGTGCTATAGGCTATATTTTATTCCCGTACTCCCACGGGAACGGGAACTACGCGGGTGAAACCGCGGGACGTCAGCTATAGTAAATAAAACACAACCAACTGGTAGCAGTCATGTTTTATATTTGATGTGAAATTGCCAGCTGGCAATATTAAAACACCAACCTTCAATTTAAAGACCAAAGTCACTTGCTCCACATCAAACGCATATTCCTCAACACAAATAGGCCCCACAAAGTCTTTCACACGTGTTTTTACGCTCATTTCACAAATTAACATAGTTATGACATGCACTCGAACAAACGAACTACACTAGTGTTGCTCAATGAGTTTGCTTTCATGCGTCAGTAGGTAACACTAGGCCAATAGGTCCGACTCTTTCGTTTTACGTGTAATAGAAAGGTTTCTTCAGAAAGTCCATTTTGGGCAGGAAATGAAATTAAACTCTCTTTTGCAGATATAACATCACGTCTGTAATCTCCGAAGGCTAAGGTGGACGCAATCCATCCCAAAGTCATCAAACAGGCAAAACAAAACATTAATCTAGAATCAATGGCTGCTACTGAGAAATTCCTATTGCGAAAACCAAACAACAGTTTGGTTCTAGTTTTACTAAACCAACGAGGCAGCCTCTTTATTTTCTTATTTTTTGTTCTTTTCTTTTCTCTTTTTTTTGCGAGTCTCTTTGTTGAGGAGCTCGTGGCTAAACAATAACAGCCACTCGGGCCGATCTTTAGGTTAAGCCGTGCTTGCCTAGGTTGGTCTGTTGATGGGGGACCATCCATTACATACCGAGTTTCCTCCGTGCCTCGGAAAGCACGTTAAGCAGTTGGTCCCGGCTGTCTTTTGTAGATCTTTGACGCAGTCGTTTCAGATAGTCAGTGGCCCAAAAAGTCTGACAACCAGTCTTACCAAGAGGTATCGTATTACCCAGTACTAACTGGGCTGTGGAGGCCAGATAGGCAGTCGCTCCATGTAAAATACTGGTATTCAGCTGCATCCGGTTAGACTGGAAGCCGACCCCAACATAGTTGGGAAAAGGCTAGGCAGATGATGATCTCTTTTTTTTGTGAGTAATTTACCAACTGGCCCAGACATGAAAACATAAAGAGAATTGATTTTCTACCACCTTTAAAGCCACCTGAAAAATTGAAAATGAGAATCAGAAATAAATTTTGGATCCGCGGACACAAATAGATAGTTGATTTAGTAAGACATCAAGAGCAGAAACATTGTCTAGGTTAGATGTCGGGATTTTGGAGACTGGGTTGTGGAGGTCCGATAGGCAGTCACTCCATGTAAAATATGGGTATTCAGCTGCATCCGTTTGGACTGGAACCCGACCCCAATCTCCAACACAGTTGGGAACAGGCTAGGCTAGGGATTCGCTCCATCTACCGATTTATCTTGAGTTTCATCTCACGATATCGTCCAAAGAGACAAGAAAATGTAAGAAAAATACACCTGGGTATTGTGTGAAGACGCATGTCTGGACCTTCTGGTATTTTTCATAGTGGGACGATACTGCCAAGGTGAGCGAACATACCTCGTAAAATTCATAAAAGGATACCGTTTTCGTGGGTTACCTTTTCGAGATTTATCAATACGAAATACTTAGGAGTAATGTTATTGCGGATTGCGTAAAGCAATTCGTGGTTATGTTTCTACATTACGGGGTATTGAATATGGAATAAGCAGGTTTGTAGGTATGCATGAGTAGGCATGTTTGTTTAGTAATGGATTCTTGCAGGGTTTTCAGGCATATTGAATATTTCGTTTTATGTATTTGCTACATGACATGAAAATTGCTTTGCTTAGCTCTGATATAAAACACTAGCGGACGTTACGCGGTTTCACCCGCGTAGTTCCTGTTCCCGAGGGAGTAATGGGATAAAATATAGCTTTTGTTACTCAAGGTGAATGTAGCTTTCTGATGGTTAAATAATTTTTGAAATCGACGCAGTAGTTTTTGAGTTTATTCATTACAAACATACACACACAAAAATACAAATATTTCCTCTTTATAATATTAGTGTAGATAACATAAATTATATATATATAGGCCGCGCCGTCACACCTGCAACCAATCTATGTCACATACTTTTTTAAGGCTATGGGTCCATCTAGCCGGGGGATACGTCGTCTCCACTCGAGAATTTGTTTGCTCCACCGGTCTCCACCCTCCTTTGACAAACATGGTCAAGCCACCCACCTCAGCTTACTATTTCTGCAAGAGATGTCGGTAAATCTAATTTATTGATCCTAGCTGAACCTAACATAGTAGGAAAAGGCTAGGCAGATGGTGATGATTTCGATAAAGCAGATGATAGCTATCAGGAGAAATAGAATAGCTTAGTCAGTGAACCTTTGGCTACATACATCTTCTTCCTGTTCTCATTCCTTGTAACTTTGGGTCAGCGCAACAAGTTTTCTTCTCCACTGTCAACCGCCATCCCTTATCTTTCGTACCATTTCTTACAGAATCCATCTATCGTTTCTATCGCCTTTACCTGCCACTGTAGCAATAGGGAATATGCACATAATTTTTTGTTCACTTATATCAATAAAATACAGTACTATCAACTCAAGAAAAGTATTAAATGTTAAGTTCAACTACTGCTTGTCGCTTAAAAATAATAATAAACTCCTGCAATTTTCTATGACAGTTAAAACGTCCGTAGCTGTCGCGGCCATGATGTGACGTCATTCACCACAATCTGCCTTGTTTACATCTAATTTTTTGCCCTTAATAGAATAATTTTACTAATTGTATGCTTTAGTCAATTAAAAATTGCAATAACAATATTGTAATAAAATCTTAGTGAAACTTTAAGCACTTTTCAATTAAAAGTGTTTTTTTGACACAGACTTTGACGTCACTACCGGGGGTTATCGAGGACGACGCGTTTTGAGAGTGCGTTCCGTTTCACCAAAAACATGCTACTTAAAACAGTAAATTGTAAAATAAGTTATGTATTAGCAACTTAAACAAGTGTACCATAATGTTTTTATGGGTTAATACAAGGTATTTTTAATAAATAAAAAGAGTTTTGTATTTCATGCATATTTCCTATTACGGTACTTAAAAGAACGTAAAATTCGACGATTTTGAATCAAAATAAGTAACGCTCCGTAAATTTCTTCAATGCTAACGTTGTGCCGTGAACCGGATCACAGATGTATCGCTGCTCGAGAGCGTGACGCCTATCGATTTCCCTCCCTCATTGCCACTCATTGCCAGGCTACCAGGTGCTAATCACCTCAGTACAGTTTCGTTACTGAACTGGCGAAAACTTGTGCAACACTTTGATGGGTCAATT
The DNA here is from genome assembly GCA_905147715.2 of Xestia xanthographa. Classification (NCBI taxonomy): domain Eukaryota; kingdom Metazoa; phylum Arthropoda; class Insecta; order Lepidoptera; family Noctuidae; genus Xestia; species Xestia xanthographa. Next base: position 2,779,538 of record LR990660.1, on the reverse strand, counting down.
GGTGCAAGGTTGAGAGATTTGCGTTGAAAGTTTGAATCCTAGACTGAAAAGAATAATCTGCTTGTTAAGGATCTTCGAGGGAGCAATATTGACTCAGTAGAAACGGCCGTGAATCAGGTTGTAGTTTTAATGGCACAGTTGGATGAGCGATTCGCTGCTGCGGCGTGACATGGATTCGATTCCCATATGGGAAAACGTTTGTATGATTTACGGGTAGTTCCGAGTCTGGCTGCAAATGTATTTGAGTTCAAGTGTTTGTAAACGCACCCTCGATACGGAAGTAATTCCCAGATTGAGGAAACGTTTAAAAACAAAGAAAAGGTCAGAGAGTCTCTGTGTTAATGAATCCACTACCACTGTTCTAAAACAGTGAATGAAAACATCTTGAGGAAACTGGCATGTCCTAGAACCGAAAAATTACGACACTTGTGTTTTCTACATGGTGTGTTATGGAGCCTCGCACAGAGAGGAGGCGGTTTCCCAGCAACGGTTACATTCTAAATTGTGCCAAATAAATATGCTTTATAACACATTTGCTCGTAAAGGGTCTCTTATTTCATCCATTTCAATATCGTAATGTATCTCATTACGTACTTGTGCAGTAATGTAAATGCTCCGTCTAAAACGAACGGCACTTTTTAGGGTTCCGTACCCAAAGGGTAAAAACGGAACCCTATTACTAAGACTTCGTTGTCTGTCCGTCTGTCCGTCTGTCCGTCTGTCCGTCTGTCCGTCTGTCCGTCTGTCTGTCACCAGGCTGTATCTCATAAACCGTGACAGCTAGACACTTGAAATTTTCACAGATGATGTATCTCTGTTGTCGCTATAACAACAAATACTAAAAACAGAATAAAATTAATATTTAAGGGGGGCTCCCATACAACAAACGTGATTTTTTTATAATAATTTGTACGGAACCCTTCGTGCGCGAGTCCGACTCGCACTTGGGCGGTTTTTTAAATCTTAGCAAAGAGTTTTTATGTCAGAAAAGTGGTAAATATTTTATGAATAAAATTAACTGTGGGAGATGAAATATAATAAATAATCATTTAATTCTTTAATTTAATTCATTTTGACAATAAATTACAACCATTTATCTGTAACAAAAACACAAAAATATTAATTCACTTTATTAGTAATACTGGCTGTTTTGTGTCTTTGCCTTAAAAAAAATGCGCTGATGCGCGGGGCATCTTTAATTTGTGAACAAGTAAAAGATTTATTTGTTTAAAAAAGTCCCGAGTTTTATTTATTTCCTCGCAAATATGTTATAAAACGTCGTATGACATACGTGCGCTTTGATAATTACAGCCTCTGCTGTAATTTTCAACTTACCGCACATAAATATCATAATGTATCTACTATTCTTTCTTTTGCTTTCTAGTCTGATTATGTATCTTGTTGGTTGGGCCGGGTGATTACACCGGCGGAGATATTAATCTCACCTGAAAATTGCAGTGCTCCTACAATAAAAATGCCATTGCAGATGTCATTTGGCGGCGGAGTGGGTGGACTGTCACAAAATTTTATTTTACATCAAATCAAAAATGTTTATTTTTTAAAATATGGTAGAAATAGATGTTTCAATGCTGGTTCCAGCATATCCTGCCATAATATGCCGTACAAATATTTTTATACTAAAACAAAGCCAACCCAAAATCAGAATGTTTATTTATTACAGAGTGTTTGAGATGTCAAACAACAACAATGAACAATTCCCCAGTCTTTTAATTTTGCCCCGACGACGCGACGACAGCAAAACCAAAGGAAGGATGATTTTAACAGGCTTCATGTTACATAGGTAGAGCAGCAAAATATTTCTTTAGACTTTCCGTTATTCCTTACATCTATACATAATATCACGCCTGTAACTCCTGAAGGGTTAGGCAGAGGCCTACAGTTCACCCACAGTACGTCGGATATGTTTTATGTTCCATATAGGTAGTAGGGGGCGAGCCTATTGCTAGCTTACATCTACACTATCTACACTAATATTATAAAGAGGAAAGATTTGTATTTTTGTATGTGTGTGTGTGTGTATGTTTGTAATGAATAAACTCAAAAAGTACTGCGCCGATTTCAAAAATTCTTTCACTACTAGAAAGTTACATTCACCCTGAGTAACAAAGGCTATATTTTATCTCCGTACTCCTTCGGGAACGGAAACTACGCGGGTGAAACCGCGTGACGTCCGCTAATGGCTGTTTGGCTTCTTGTTTTAGTTAACTTTATTGAACATCAAACCATAACAGGACGTTCCAAATTTGGGAAATACCAATAGACTGCTTTAATTGGCACCTATCGACACCTATCTATCTTCTACGCAGGTAAACAAATGACCATCACAACGTTATTGACAAGGTTTTAATTGATACCCACATAAGTAATGACCGCTGTCGATTACATCAGGGTTTTCCTCAATCTAGCTAACAACGCAATGCATATCGTTAATCCATACAGTAAGTTCTTGGCCACGAGATACGCGCGTCTTACGACAATGACTGCAGAGAAACAAATGACAAAAGTTAGCGAATTGGACATTTTGCGAATTGGACACTGCGAATTGGACATTTTGCGAATTGGACATTTTTCAACCGCTGGACATTTTGCGAATTGGACATTCTGCGCCTAAACGGTGCAGAGCATGACACTAGTCACTGCGACGCGACTGGCGAAACGATATTCACGCGAAGAAGACAAGTGACGGTCGACTGTCTTACGCAAGTTGCGTCGCAGGTCGTATCACCCGAGGCTCTGAACAGGGCCAACTGTAAACAGTTGTAACGGATATAATCAAGTCGACAAAAAGTACTCGAATGACGTCTTTAACACAAATGAAGAACATAACATAACATCAAGCCTGTAATCTCAGAAAGTTTTGGAGAGGTGTGCCGACCAAGCTATTTGGATATAAATTACATTTTACAATGTAATTTGCACGTTAAAATGTAAACAAAATAGCTTAATCGACCATACACCCACATGGCGAAATGTGTGTGTTATGTTTAAGGACCATGTGATAGGGACGAGCCTATTGCCATCAACCGGGCACAAATCCAGACCCAATTTCGCTTTACCCGACCTCGGAATCAAACCGAGCACCTCATACCAACGATGTCAACGATCATTCTCAGAAGATCCATTGGCCAGATCCATGATGGATCAACATCAAAAAAATAAATCACGAAATTAGAGTTTGCCTCAAATTGAACTACATACCGAATGACTTTTTATCACTTTCCAAAAAAAATGGTTATGGTGAACGGAGTAGAAGCTTATGGCTTACCTAGTTTTTGTTTTCTTTTTTCCACAGCTTAGAAAAAAACTGATCCATCATCAAAAAACGCTACAAATTTCAAGCAAACTTTTTCTATTAGAACAAAGAAAGAGAAATTTCAAAAAAAAAGAAAAAAAAACAAGTCGAATTTCAAATTATACGCAACACGCGTATGATTGGAATTTCGATTTTTTTTTAATTTTTTTTTTCGCACAGAAAAACAAGAAACTAAGTATGCCATTTGCTTCTACTCCGTTATTATAGGTACCCATTTTTTTGGAAAGTGATAAAAAAGTCTTCCTGTGTATTGAAATATCGCACAACAATTAGTTTTGGGCAGTAGCCCACGAGTCACAACACCCATCTGGTCTGAGGATCATCCCTTTCCAATGGAGTATTGAGGAACTTTACAACCTGCTCCTCACCACACCAAGGCAGCACTTACACTACGAAAATGACCCACAATAATAATAATAATCATCATCATCATCATTATCATAATCAGCCTGGAATCACCCATCACTGCTGGTCATAGGCCTCCTCTTTTTTCTGCCACAGTTCCCGGTTCTTTAAAATAATAATTATTATATTATTTTATTTCAGAAAATTATTTTACATGCTTAGAAATTGTTAGTAAACATGACCTTTAAAACTACGTTAGTAGAACATGTAGGTTTGACATGAAATGCATAAATGGGCAATCAAATTTCCCCGCAATAATATAATATAATTCATTTATTTTCAGGTAAATAACGCCCATTGCCACATATACATTGCAATGACATTCAGGAGACTGTTTGAGCTGCCCCGGACCCTCTGCAGTAGCGACGCAGCACGCTTACGTCTGATAGCTACGAAGCCATCAGTGTGCGCATCAGCAAACATTCCCGACGCACTACAGAAGCGTGGCAGCCCCAGCAGCATCCTGAATGCATTGTTATACTGAACTCGAAGAGCATTGATGGCTCTCTGCGTATCGCTTGTCTACGGCGTAAACCGGTTCATTATCTGCCTAGCCTTAAATGCAACTATGTTGGAAGTCTGAATACCTGCATAAATGAAGCGACTGCCTATCTGACTTTCACAACCCAGTTATTTCTAGGTAATACGCGATACCCCTTGTAAGAGTGGTTGTCAGATTTTCTGCCTACGACTACATGTAACGACTGTCAAAGATCTACAATGAACAGCTGGGACCAACAGCTTAACGTGCTTTCCGAAGCACGGAGGAATCTCTATAATTATGTACCTAATTTGCCACCCATACACGGACAAACCCAGGCAAGCGCGGCTAGCTTGACGATCAACCGAAGTGTCTGTTATTATACAAGCTGTGTACAACCTCATCACGAAGCCGTCAACCAAGCATTCTGTACATCAAACTAACTTACGCAAAAATTATTGCTGGGAAAAGACTTCTTTTTGGGGGTGAAAAATCATGTTTTGTGGTATAACTCAATGTTACGCACTCAAAACATTGTGCTGATGGGTGGATTGAATAGTAAGGGGGTCGTGGAGCGGCGGCGACCTCTCGCGTCCGGCCCTGGTGCAAGCCATGGTCCGGAGCGAGACGGAATGGGACGCCGTCACCTCCTTCTACGAAGCAGTAATGCTAGAGAAGGAGGTGGCGGAACGTGAGAGGGAGAGAACCTCTCAACGTCCCGGCCGCCGCGAAAGACACCCCGGGCGTCGGGGGCCACCACCACGTGGCCCCCGGCCACCGTAGGCGCGGGCCTGTGGACGGTGGGCTATGGGCCAGCTCGCCGTCCGTCCGTCTCATGACGACAGGCCGTGTCGACAGCGCGTTCGTGTTCCACGCGCGCCTCAAAGAGAGTTAGCAAAAATGAAGGGGTCCGTAAGGACCGATGCCTGCCGGGGTTGCGGGACAGTTCGAAAGAGATACCGCGGCCCCGGAACACAAAAGGCGATGAAGGAACATGGATGGGTTTTAGTCAGTAAAAGTTTGACACTCCCTCCTGCTCCGCCCAGAGCGGGAGGAGTTATTTGATGATTTCCCATCCGAACAAAAAATTGGGGTCGTGGAGGTGTCTACAGTAAAAATCCATTAAAACCTTGTTTAAAAAAAATCAAAACGTTGGAACTTTGACCCCTAATATCTCCGTAACTAGAAGGTTCCAAAAAAATGATCGCAATGATGAGGAGAACAAATTCCTTTCGGCTTCGTTAAAAGGTTTTTTACACCCTTTAAACTTATCGGCTAAAGCTACCACAAAATGGGTCCCAAACAGCAACAAACGGCAACGCGGCAGGCCCAGAAGGAGATGAAGAAAGAAAGAAAGAAAAAGAAAGAAAAATATTTATTTGAGACAAGCACAGGAACTACAAAAATAATATTAAAAAAAAAGAATCTAAAACTAAATCATAAAACGAAAACCTGTGCGAGGCCAAAAATTCTCCTATCTCAGCATGATGCTGCGATAAATGAAAAACAAATACCGCAGCGCTGGTTTTCTGAGGGCCCACTGTGATGTCACTGAGATGGCAGGACGGAATCGACTCCTTCCACAAGGATTGGCGCATAACAGAACTTGATAGGGATAAGTGGAAAGACGGAAGGGAGACCGGCTGATAATAAATAATAATAGCCATAAACTCCACACGGCATAACTACTACAACAGCCCATAACGTCCACTGCTGGACATAAGCCTCTCCCATGATGGGAGGAATTTGCCGTAATCTCCACGCTTGGCAGGCGGATTGGAGATCGCAGTGATGAAAGACTAACAGAAAACGCTGCTGCCCATTCTCAGGTCTACGGAGGCGCAAGGTGTTCTGCCTCAGACATTAGTCGCCTTATACGACACCCTTGAGTGTAATGGGTTGGTTCTATTCTACTCTGCCGGATACCACACGGCATAAACCAGTTCTCAATATCAAATTAACGCCACTGATATGCGGTTGACTATTCTATGTCAACATGACTTAAGTGCACCTGTACTTTGTACTTGTGATGTTTGTTCTGTTCATCAAATATTATCTGTGTTGTGGCTTGTTTTAAGTAGATTTCGGAAAATAATGTGCTGGTGAAGAGGTTATGGACCTCTCCAGTTAATTTAGTTTTAAATCACTAAAAAGGCTCAAGAGCGAACGGAGATCGATGTTGGTGCTCCGATACGTAGGCTTTGGTGTTTAAGGTCAGCGCTGACGAAGGACTTTAGTTGAAAAAAAAAGTTAGATACTAAGCTGGCAAAATAGGTACACCCCTGCCTTAACCCTTTGGGGAATACGGCGTGATGTTATATGGTATAAATCCCCTAAAATTATACAAATACATGATATAAATGGACCATTCTCAAAATGTGACTCGCAATTTTATTCTTAAAAAAAAAAAGTTTTTTTTTATATGATCCAAAGTGGTCTCAAATGAAAGTGACATTAAACGTTAATGCGATTTTATGTTTTTTCTATTTTTTATTATAATATACGATGATATATACTTAGGTAACGATTACAATACAATATTACAATAGCACATTATTTTATAACATCTGACAGGCATTATATAAATGAATACGTAATCCACAAAAGTGACCAAAATAACATGACAATTTTTAAAAAAAAACCTTGCTTTTGAGGCCCATGCTTCAAAACTATTATCCAGGAAATGTCAATCTGTCAAAAACTTTCAAGATGGTGTTGTGATGGGTGTCTGTATTCTTTAAGTAATTGTGTTCACTGATTTAATTAATTAGGGCTGTGTTCAATAAGTTTATTCATGGAGGTGACCAAATATCCTTGCACAAATGGTTTCAAATGATAAAATTAATTCTTTTTTTAATATTGTATTTTTTTGCGTTTTTAGGAACTTTATTTCATGTGTAATCGTGAAATAATATTAATTATTTTGTTTAAATTGAGAAAATGTATTTCATTTTTGTTCTGTATCATCCTAAATCGTTTTTGCACACGACATGGAGGTGACTTTTTCGTCTGTTTTTGATGATGATTTTAAATATATGTTTATGTTTTGTAGTTTTTATTAAAAATCCTATTAGTATAAATAATTTCAATGAATTGTGCAACATTAAATTTCAAATTAATTCAATCGTTTTGTAACACCTATGCATATATTTTTATGTTTGCTGATGTGAGAATGGCCCAAATAGGTGGCAAATATTTCACAATTAAATCTTCTTACATTCATTCGACAATTTGATTAGTCCTTTCAAGATTTTTCACAACATTTCTTTGCAAAATAATTCTGTAATTTTTTCTGGAGCAACAATTTAGTAATCAGCCATCTTGAAAACTACAATATGATTCTTAACACAAGTAAAACCTAATGAGGCAGCATAAACCTATTCTTTTGTGATAAAATCAAATGTTGAAATGATACAAAACCTTGTCTATTTGATAAAAATGTGTCAAACAACCGACTTAACGCCAAACAACCTCTACTTAAGGTCATTATCAATAAGTAGCATTGTTCACACAGAAGTGTAAATTGCGACAAAATGCACGCTGGGCGCAATGAACAAAAACACTTAGAAGTTCCACAAAAATATTATGATCGTTATCTTAGGCAGATAACGATCATAATATTTTTGTTCCTTATCTATTTTGATGTCTATTTATATTGTCTGGTATTCTGTTGCATCCAGTTAGACTAGACACGGCCTAACTGGACGCAGCTGAATACCAGAGGACCTAAACGAATTGACATTCCTCATCAGCTATAAGGATCCTCTTCCTCACAAAATATCCTACTACTACTACTACGACAGCCCATAACGTCCACTGCTGGACAAAAGCCTCTCCCATGATGGGAGAAATTTGCCGTAATCTCCACGCTTGGCAGGCGGATTGGAGATCGCAGTGATGAAAGACTAACAAAAAACGCTGCTGCCCATTCTCAGGTCTACGGAGGCGCAAGGTGTTCTGCCTCAGACATTAGTCGCCTTATACGACACCCGTGAGTGTAATGGGTTGGTTCTATTCACTCTGCCGGATACCACACGGCTCAAACACAAACAAAATATCCTATAGTATAATAATATAGTCTTTATAAATTATTTTTAATTTTGTAAAATTGAAGATACTTTGCAAAAAAATACGTAAACCGTTGAATATTATATATGTTCAATTAATGAGGGTTTGACGCAGAATATGCAATTCGTAAAATGTGCACTTGACGCAAAATGTACAATAACGAAATACGTTAATTTGGGACATTGAAATATGACTCTATATACATTTGCGAACATTTTAGTGGTTCATCTTATACTTCCTCCACGAAGTATTAGCTGATTGTTTTTTTCTGTTGTTGTTGAATTTGAACATCTAGTGGGGCTATATTTAGATCGCACACCTCATATCGGTGTGTTTACAGATTTATTCATCGAGTGGAAATTCTGCGTTCTCTGTTATTTATTTACAACTTTACTATTTTAGAGGTTTAGCATCTATATTTGGATGTGTGATAATTATTACTGTAACAAATTCATGGTTACGCATCCGAATGTCAAATAGTTTGGCAAGCGAGACAGGAAGATGGCATAAAATGGTTGAATGGTCACACATTGCAAAACGTTTCGCAAACTCAGTTTGTTGCATATCCCTCACCCCAAGTCTGCGTACACAGGGGGTCTAAAATGGCCGCTTTAGCAGAATTCACACAGAATCTTAGTATGAATCACGTTAAAAAGTCCATTTTAAGAATTTTTTTTTTTTTACCTTATTCATATTACGATTCTGCTAAAGCGACCATTTTAAATCCGCATGCAGAATTCGTACCTGATCTGTGCGTGCAGAAGTTTTAATAAACTTACTGGTGAACAGATTTGGACATTTTCAACACCGGTGTTTCTCGGCTTAAGCGTTTATTGGTGATAAGCTTTATTATGGAGAAATAGTTGAATTGTGTCTAAATGTAGTTTTTTTTTTTTTTATTTAAATTTTTAGTTTGTAGTTTAAAATAATCGATCGTGTTATTTTGTTTCAAACTTTCCTATGCTATCAGAAGTTAATTGTGTAGCTACCTTTTTCTTTGGTTGTGTTTTCTTTATTTGTTTCAAGTGTTTTTATCTGCGGAAACTTCTAAATGGGTTCAAATTCGTATAGTTTAAGAACATTGTACAAATTAGCTGTAAGTTTCCTGAACAGTATTTTTTTTTTTTTTTTTTTTTCCTAGCCTGTACTGTCCCACAGCTGGGCAAAGGCCTCCCCCAATTCCTTCCATTTGCTCTTTTCCAGTGCCTCCTCGGACCAACTACAACTGAACAGTATTAAATAAAATAAAAGCATTGCAAACACTGGTTGATTTTCCTTTATTGAAATATCTTCCTTGTCTGTTACAATATCACCATGGTTACCAAATCTGCTCGGTGTCTATTGGTGATTGAAGGTCACCACCATCTTTCTGCCCTTGTCCTATGTTACTTGGTTGATGCAACACAATGTTTTGTGCCACGGCCCTCTATCAACCGTCTCGCTTTCATTTGCTCCTTTTTCTTCCACATTATTCCTTATCTTTGTAATTTGTAAATTTATCCACGGACTAAATCCATTCCTAGCTACATTTTATATCATACTGTGAATTATTGGTTGAAGTGTCTATGTGAGACCAAGGAACGACGGTTTCCTTAACATCCTCTTCATCACACTGCTCACAATTTATTGGGGTGGACGCAGCATGTCCTTATTGTCAGTCATCATCATGATTTCAGTTGAAAGCTACTACTACTACAACAACAGCCCATAACGTCCACTGCTGGACATAAGCCTCTCCCATGATGGGAGGAATTTGCCGTAATCTCCACGCTTGGCAGGTGGATTGGAGATCGCAGTGATGAAAGACTAACAGAAAACGCTGCTGCCCATTCTCTGGTCTACGGAGGCACAAGGTGTTCTGCCTCAGACATTAGTCGCCTTATACGACACCCGTGAGTGTAATGGGTTGGTTCTATTCTACTCTGCCGGATACCACACGGCCAGTGAAAAGGCACAGTTGAAAGCTATCCACTACTAATCAATGGCAGGACTGATGGATGTGGCGACGCTTGGGAGAGCCAAGCGTCGCCACATCCATCAGTCCTGCGCTTGTAAAACCAAAACATTTAAAAAAAGTTACCGGGGAGTTTTTTTTGCTGGTCCTTCTGCAAAGGAAACGACCAACGTAAACCGTGCACCTTTTCTCGACGTTTTTAAGTCTCTATGTAAGCCTATGTGAAATTAAATATTATTTAGATTTTTGCTTGTCACGTCCAACAAATTACCATAACCTTCACAGAGTCATCTGTTGTCACTAGAGTTGCTTTTCATTTATCTCTATAAAGGGTGTAAAACACCTCTTAACGAAGCCGAAAGGCACTTATTGTCCTCGTCATTGCGATCATTTTTTTGTTCTACTCCTTAGCTGGAAACCTTCTAGTTACGGAGATATTGGGAATCAACGTTCCAACTTTTTGACAAGTTTTTTTGAATACAAGTTTTTAATGTAAGATTTTTACTTTAAACACCTCCAAGACCCCCACATTATTTAATCCATTCATCAGCACAATGTTTTGAATGCGTTACAGTTCTACTAAAAATCATGATTTTTACCCCAAAAAAAAGTCGTCTCCCAGCAATAATTATTGCGTAAAACTAGGTACTTAGTTTGATGTACAGAATGCTTGGTTAACGGCTTCGTGATGAGGTCTTTTTTTAGGGTTCCGTACCCAAAGGGTAAAAACGGAACCCTATTACTAAGACTTCGCTGTCTGTCCGTCTGTCTGTCCGTCTGTCCGTCTGTCCGTCTGTCCGTCTGTCTGTCACCAGGCTGTATCTCATGAACCGTGATAGCTAGACAGTTGAAATTTTCACAGATGATGTATTTCTGTTGCCGCTATAACAACAAATACTAAAAACAGAATAAAATTGATATTTAAGGGGGGCTCCCATACAACAAACGTGATTTTTTTGCCCTTTTTTGATAATAATGGTACGGAACCCTTCGTGCGCGAGTCCGACTCGCACTTGGCCGGTTTTTTATTAACCCATGACCTCAGTAGTCATTCGCTTTCTTTAGTTATCTATCTTCTACATACCTTCACAATTTCTATCTCCAGTATCAAGTATCATCAATGTATCAATAGCGGATCTAAAATCTCCAAGTTAACTTTTCTCCTTGGTCGCGTGTGCTCGTGTCAGGTTCGCAGTTGCCTCTCGACTTGATTAACTACACTTTTTATTACGAGCTGAAGTCGATTCTTGATTGTAGGTTCAAGGTCTGTTACTGGTTAGACTATTATTCATTTCGAGTTTTTTTTTGTTGGTGCTATCGGTTGTAAATTATGATTGTAGGCTAGTATTCGATAGTTGGTTGGGTTTCGGGTCTCATAGAAATGTGTTCAGTTGTTCAATGCTTTTGCCAATCAATCAATTTAGGCTATCGCAGTCCACTAGGCATAACCCTAAAAAAACTGAGTTAAATAGAAGATAAAGAATTGCATTTATGGAAATTCTATCAAGCACTTGTATCTAAGAGAATCCTTTCAATGAGACTTCAGATAGACATTAAAAAATTGAGGTGATGATGAATAAAAAATTTAAAATGGAACCATCCGCATTTTATTTCTAAATCTAAGGGCAAAGCAAAAGCAGGTTACATACGTGAGTCCATCAATGCCTAGTTATGGCCAAGGCTTGTATAGTACCTTTCTCAAATATTGCGAGGAAATTAAATACAATTACTTTTCAAAATCAATGTTGCACACAAACAACAATGTTTTTTCTCGCGTTGAAGAGTTCATTTGTTTTTTTTTTTCAATAAACCACTCTCTATTTGCAAGCCAATTCGAAATTTTTAAATAAAACCTTTGATAAGTTACCTCCTTGGTTGCCATGTTTCAGAGTAAAAGATCGTTCCATTTTTAAATAACACGACAGATATGAGTTGTCGTGTTATTTAAAAATGGAACGATCTTTTACTCTGAAACATTTTAATTTATTTGGCCGCTAAACACGACAGATATGGATTTTCAAACAACTTTTGCCGGCCGGTCGCATATATTTGGCCAGTAGGTACAGCAATTTACACAAAGGATTATCTCGAAGAAGGTTGTCAAAATAATGCTCAAATTTCCAAGCATGTTTGAGAAAAGGTTATTTAGAAAGCAAAGCTATTAGCCCAGCTGAATTTAAAAACACATTACTAGCACAAAAATTATTAAGTGCACTTTAGAACTTGCGAACTAAAACAAAGTGAGTATCTATTATGTTAATAACTTTCAGCGGCTGCCCCATCCACACAACTTTTCAACTTTAACCTTTACCTTAATTTCAATTTTCACGTTTTACTATACATTCCTGCAATTGATGTATCATGTAATGCCTCATTGGTCTAGTGAACGCAAGCACAAGTGCTGAGTTTATGATTCTGGGGTAGATGCCCAGTAGAGCTATTACGTATCTTTTTGATCTCCAGTGACTATCAAGCTTCGGTTGTCCACCGAACTTTGATGACAACCGAGAATGTCAAAATATCGGTATTACGTATCACAGAGTGTATATCACTTTACGGTGCTTAATAGCCCGGGTACGGTGTAACGTCTTTCACGAAAGCCACTTCAAACTCAGTTGTCATCAATTTGATGTCTACTATGCTTACATAATCGCAATATTAGAAAAATCGATACGAAAGCGTCTGTCAAAATGAGTAAACGGTGACTATCAGCCACGATGGGCACCGATGACGTCATATTTGATCGCGACTGGTCACACGTACATAATACGAAACCACAGAATAATAACTAGTAACTAGCGTTACAGAAGCTTTACTTCGCAATTGTTTTCAAAGAAATATGTACCTAATCTGATAAACAATATGATTTAATTTAGCTCGCGTTCCAGTCGACCACGTGTTCATTTATATACCTACCAATTTTTTTTTGAGGGAATATGGGCCTTAATTCACTGGACTACGGTTCATAATAAGTTATACGTGGTTATACATATTGAAAGAGCCGCGGACTAGGGTTGCTTACTTCGAGAAACTACTTACGCCATCTAGTGTGGATTCACAAACTTCCTTTAAGTTGAAAAGAATTCCATAGGGGTATCACCTATAGTATTACCGAAAATATTTTGCATTGGGCTCTTAGTCTAAGTTCGTAAATGAATACGACAAATGAAATGCAATTCGAATGAAACGACTAAAATGTCTTTTTATTGTACTTTTTAAATACTTTTAGGGTATTGGAATAGTACTTTGTTCAACAAGGGGAGAAAGGGTTTGTAGTTTGAATTAATTTCGTTTCAAATAGGAACATAATGTAATCCAATCAAAGTAGATTTTACCTGTCAGCGTCTTTAGGCAACCAAAAAAAAGTTAAATTTCGATCACGATCCGTATTTAAACAATTAAATACTGCACAGTATCTTTTTGCTTTTTTTTCGTTTTGTGTCCAGATGGACACAAAACGATTGCAAGATTACAATTATCGAGAAAGTTGAACGTGGTCGAACAAATAGCGCGCGCGCGTGTCTCCTTTCGCTTGGGGCAGCCTACTAGATTGGCCCTTCCGCAGTGGCCGCCGCCTGTAGGTATGTTTTTAATACCTACAGGCGGAGTGACACAGGCCTGACGAAACTAACCTTTTGACAGTTATTTGATGGACACTGAGCCCAGTTACTATCATTTCGAGCTGTCAACAGAGTTAAGTACTAGGCCTGCAGATCGGGCAAAGTGATTTTGGGTTTATCCATCAGGAATTTCTCAGTAGCAGCCACGGAGTCTGGATTTGTACCAAACTCAAACCATTTATTTCAATTAGACCATTACGGCACTTTTGAATGTCAAAAATACAAAAAAGAAAATCAAAGCTACAGTCCCAGTCACAAAGCATAATAACTTGAGAAAGTACTGTAGTTGCCCATTCCCTAGCGTAGATCTCTATGGAGAAGAATCAAGTTGATCGCTCACCCCCTCTATGTGACTTTAAATATAACTAGCGATTGAGGGTGTACTATTAGATGTTGCGGGACTGTTCGAAAGAGATACCGTGGCCCCGGAACACAAAGGGCGATGAAGGAACATGGATGGGTTTTAGTCAGTAAAAGTCTGACACTCCCTCCTGCTCCGCCCAGAGCGGGAGGAGTTATTTGATGATTTCCCATCCGAAAAAAAAAAAATTAGATACACCTCTGCCCAACCCTTCGGGGATTACAGGCGTGATGTTATTCATGTAATAATATTTATTCATTCAACACGGTTGGTTTCACCTCGGGTTTCATGAATATCGGGAAACGTAGCGTGGGATGAGGACTTGTAATGACCGATACGGGATTTCAGTAGAATTTTAGAACAGGAAACTGTCCCAAAATGTTTTAGTGGAGCCCCAGGTTTTGACCCAAATTGGTTTAGGTACAGAATATAGCACAGAGCTAAAACCTGAACTCAAATTCAAAATATTTTATTTCACACTAGCTGTGCCCCATGTAAATACGTCAATGTACATGTGGTCCATGAAGACGCTAATGAAAGGAGATCTGCCGATCTCCTTGAAGCGCAGACTCATCGATATGTGTATCCTGCCCGTCCTAACCTACGGTGCTCAGACCTGGTCGCTTACCGAATCACAACTCTCGCCTTGGAGTCTGCCAAAGAGCAGTGGAGCGCAGCGTTCTGGGTGTAAAGAGAGCTGATAAAATACGGAACACTACGCTGCGCTCAAAAACAGATCATAGACGTAGGAAAAAAGGCTGCCAGGCTCAAATGGGATTGGGCAGACTACGTGAGCCGCATGCACGACGACCGCTGGGCAAAGGTTTCAACACGAAGGGTGTCTGAGGATGGACGGCGCCGCCGAGGCCCGCCTAGAAAGAGGTGGCGAGATGATTTAGACGCGCATCACGAGGGCTGGTTCGAGGTGGCGCAGGAGAAGAGTACCTGGAAGGATATGGGGGAGGCCTTTGCCCAGCAGTGGGACATTCAAGGCTAAAAACAAAAAAGCTGTGCCCCGTTACCTTCATCCGAGGAAAATTATAATAAAAATATTACTTCCCTATTTAAATCCTTTTTTTGTTGTTTTGCACAGAACTGTATTTTTTTCTATAATAAAAGTTAGCTTAAGTTACTACTTATAGCATCAGCTATCTGCTAGTAAAAATCCCGTCAAAATCGGTCCAGCCGTTTCGGAGATTAGCCGGAACAAACAGACAAACCGACAGACAGACTGTAACAAATCTACTTGATCCTATTAAAATAAAAGGATAAGCAGACTTGTTCAATTAAATTTAATAGGCTAAGATACAGCTAGTTATATAAAAAAACCTACCAACCACGCACTCTATAGTTTTATAGTTCACAGTTAGGAAACACGGGAGCAGGCGTCAGGGTAGCAGGTCGATACCGGAGCAACCTCGAAGTTCAGCTCTGAAGCAGTAGAAACGGCGGCAGCGCAGATCTCAGAGTTCACCAGGACAGCTCTGCAGCAAGGCAGTGCAGAACTCAGGGCCAGACGTAGGACAGCCCTGCGAGACCAGTAGACAGTCAGGCATGTAGTTAACCTCCGAAAATCGGGAGTAGAAGTCCCAGGAGAATCTTTAGCTGGATCCCCTGGGCAGTTTAAGAATCTGACAGCGAAAACCAAGCTGCTCTCTGATACTCATCAAATCAGATCCAAGAGTAGCCTTTTCGTATATATCAAAGTACTCTCTCTTTCCGCCGTCCGTCAGCTCGTTTTCCAAAGTAGTCTTCCTTTTTCAAATCTTAGTTTTCTTAGTGTGGCCATCATCTCATCTGACAAGTGTAGTCGGCCAAGACATATCCATGAGTGCGTTAAGAATTTTATAAATATAATAATTTAATACCTATTAAGTTATTAAACAATCGTAATCTAAATATATAAAAGAAGAAACTGACTGACTGACTGACTGATTGACTGACTGACTGACTGACTGACTGACTGACTGACTGACTCATCTATCAACGCACAGCCCAAACCGCTGGGTCTACAGATTCCAAATTTGGCAAGTAGGTTCCTTATGTGGTCTAGGGGTGCACTAAGAAAGGATTTTTCAAAATTCAACCCCTAAGGGGATTAAACGGGAATCTAAAGTTTGTATGGGTAAAACAAGATTAGTTAGACTATTTTATTCGAAACTTCACAGGAGTGCTCCTATTGAATGAGTAGAAACGGGTTTCAGGTTTTCTCAGAATTCAACCCCTAAGAGGGGGAAATGGGGTGGCAAAGTATAAAAATCAATGCACAGCCCAAACCGCTGAGTCTAGAGATTCCAAATTTGGCACAAAGGTTCTTTATGAGGTTTAGGGGTGCATTAAGAAAGGATTTTTCAAAATTCACCCCCTTAGGGGTTGGAACGGGAGTCCAAAGATTACGTGGGGAAATAAGATTAGTTAGACTACTTTATTCGAAACTTAACAGGAGTACTCCTATCGATAAATGAATTAACGTTTGTGTTTCAGTTTTTTTTCAGAATTCAACCCCTAAAGGGGGAAATGGGGTAACAAAGCCTGAAATTCAACATAGTTATTATTTTTATGGTGAATTGGGTCGGGTGTATTACAAAAACAACGATTTTAAGATTTAATGTGGCAGACCTGAAATACTACCATTCCCTGTTGGGGTGCGATGGGGTTGAAATGTCTAAAAATCAATATGGGTGTCGATACCGAGATTATCAGGGGTGCTGATTACGAAAATGGCAATTATTTTGAGATCCAGATGATAATGATTGTGATTACGATGATGATGATTGTGATAATGATGACGATGATTATGATGATGATGATTTTGATTACGATGATGATGATTGTGATTATGATGATTGTGATAACGATGATAATGATTGTGATTACAATGATAATAAGTGTGATAACGATGATGATGATTGTGATAGTGATTGTGATTGTAATGGTGATTGTGACAGTGACGGTGATTGTGATAGTGTCGGTGATTGTGATGGTGATAGCGATGGTTGTGATAACGAGGACGGAGATTGTGATGATGATGATTGTGATTAAGATGATAATGATTGTGATTACGATGATAATGATTGTGATAACGATGATGGTGATTGTGATAGTGATTTTGATGGTGATTGTGATGGTGATTGTGATGGTGATTGTGAAAGTGGCAGTGATTGTGATGGTGATAGCGATGGTGATTGTGATTGTGATTGTGACAGTGATGGTGATTGTTATAATGATGTAGATTATTGTGATTACTATGATAATGATTGTGATTACGAGGGTAGTGATTGTGATGGTGATTGTGATTTTGATTGTGATAGTGTTGGTGATTGTGATAATGATGGTGATTGTGATAATGATTGTGGTTGAGATAGTGATGGCGATTGTGATCATGATTATTGTGATTAAGATGATAGTGATTGGGATTACGATGATAATTATTGTGATTACGATTATAATGATTGTGATAACGATGATGGTGATTGTGATACTGATTTTGATGATGATTGTGATGGTGATGATGATTGTGATAGTTATTCTGAGACTGGTGGTGATTGTGATGGTGATGATGGTTGTGATAGTTATTCTGAGACTGGTGGTGATTGTGATGGTGATAGCGATGGTGATTGTGATGGTGATTGTGATGGTAATTGTGATGGTGATTGTGATAGTGATTGTGATGGTCATTGGGATGGTGACTATGATGGTGATTGTGATGGTGATTGTGAGGGTGATGGTGATTGTGATTGTTATGGTGGTTGTGATGGTGATTGTGATAATGAGTGTGGTAATTATGGTGGTTGTGTTAATGATGATAATTGGTGATAGTGATGGTGATGGGGATTGTGATGGTGATTGTGATTGTGATAATGATTTTGATGGTAATTGTGATGGTGATTGTGATGGCGATTGTCATGGTCATTGTGGTGGTAATTGTGATGGTGATTGTGATGGTGATTGTGATGGTGATTGTGATGGTGATTGTGATGGTGATTGTGATGGTGATTGTGATGGTGATTGTACTGGTGATTGTAATGGTGATTGTGATGGTGATTGTGATGGCGATTGTGTTTGTGATGGTGAATGTGATGGTGAATGTGATGGTGATTGTAATGGTTATTGTGATGGTGATTGTGATTGTGATGGTGATTGTGATGGTGATTGTGATGGTGATTGTGATGGTGATTGTGATGGTGATTGTGATGGTGATTGTCATGGTGATTGTGATGGTGATTGTAATAGTGATTGTGATAGTGATGGCGATTGTGATTGTTATGGTGATTGTAATGGTGATTGTGATTTGTGATGGTGATTGTGATGGTGATTGAGATAGTGATGGTGATGGTGAGTGTGATAATGACTGTGATTACGATGATAATTATTGTGATATCGATGATGGTGATTGTAATAGTTATTTTGATGGGGATTGTGATGGTAATTGTGATTGTGATAGTGATGGTGATTGTGATTGTTATGGTGGTTGTGATGGTGATTGTGATAATGATTGTGGTAATTATGGTGGTTGTGTTAATGATGATAATTGGTGATAATGATGGTGACTGTGATAGTGATGGTGATGGGGATTGTGATAGTGATAGTGATGGAGATTGTGATAATGATGGCGGTTGTGATAGTGATGGTGATTGTGATAATAATAATTGTGATGATTATGAAATGTGGCACATAGATAGTTTATAACCTGGATTAACATGGAGGACACTATTATCCCTTTATTATGATCCAGTGGGACAGTTACCGAACTTCACGCGGGCGAAGCCGCGGGCAACAGCTAGTCTAAATATATAAAAGAAGAAACTGACTGACTGACTCATCTATCAACGCACAGCCCAAACCACTGGGTCTACAGATTCCAAATTTGGCAAGTAGGTTCCTTATGTGGTCTAGGGGTGCACTAAGAAAGGATTTTTCAAAATTCACCCTCTAAGGGGGTTAAACGGGGCTCCAAAGTTTGTATGGGGAAACGAGATTAGTTAGACTATTTTCTTCGAAACTTCACAGGAGTACTCCTACTGATAAATGAGTTAACATTTGTGTTTCAGGTTTTTTTCAGAATTCAATCCATAAAGGGGGAAGTGGGGTGGTAAAGTATAAAAATCAATGCACAGCCCAAACCGCTGAGTCTAGAGATTCTACATTTGGCACATTGGTTCTATAAGTGGTCTAAGGTTGCATACAGAAAGGATTTTTCATAATTCACCCCCTAAGGGGGTTAAACGGGGCTCCAAAGTTTGTATGGGGAAATAAAATTAGACTATTTTATTCGAAACTTCACAGGAGTGCTCCTATTGATAAATAAGTAGAAACGGGTTTCAGGTTTTTTTCGGAATTCAACCCCTAAGAGGGGGAAATGGGATGGCAAAGTATAAAAATCAATGCATAGCCCAAACCGCTGAGATTAGAGATTCCAAATTTGGCACAGGTTTTTTATGAGGTTTAGGGGTGCATTAACAAAGGATTTTTCAAAATTCATCCCCTAAGGGGTTGAAACGGGAGTCCAAAGATTACATGGGGAAATAAGATTAGTTAGACTACTTTATTCGAAACTTAACAGGAGTACTCCTATCGATAAATGAGTTAACATTTGTGTTTCAGGTTTTTTAAGAATTCAACCCCTAAAGGGAGAAATGGGGTAACAAAGCCTGAAATTCAACATTCAATTGTTTCTATGGTTAATTGGGTCTGGTGTATTACAAAAACAACGATTTTAAGATTTAATGTGGCGAACCTGAAATACCATCATTCCCTGTTGGGGTGCGATGGGTTGAAGAAATGTCTAAAAATCAATATGGGTGTCGATACCGAGATTATCAAGGGTGCTGATTACGAAAATGGCATTTATTTTGAGATCCAGAAGATGGCGGATTCGACTTCTTTATAGGGTTATTGTTGATTTATTGTGATGATTGTGATAACGATGATTAAGATGATGATGATTGTGATAACGATGATAATGATTGTGATAACGTTAATGGTATTTGTGGTAGTGATTATGATGGCGATTATGATGGTGATGGTGATTGTGATAGTGATTGTGATAGTGACAGTGATTGTGATGGTGATAGCGATGGTGATGGTGATGGTGTTGGTGATTGTGATTGTGATTGTGACAGTAATGGTGATTGTGATAATGATGAAGATGATTGTGATTACGATAATAATGATTGTGCGAGGTTACTAATTGTGATCGTGATAGTGATTGTGATGGTGATGGTGATTGTGATGGTGATTGTGATGGTGATTGTGATGGTGATTGTGATGATGATTGTGATGGTGATTGTGATGGTGATTGTGATGGTGATTGTGATGGTAATTGTGATGGTGATTGTGATGGTGATTGTGATGGTGATTGTGATGGTGATTGTGATGGTGATTGTGATGGTGATTGTGTAGGTGATTGTGATGGTGATTGTGATAATGATTGTGATTACGATGATAATGATTGTGATAACAATGATGGTGATGATGATTGTGATAGTGACGGTGATTGTGATGGTGATAGCGAATGTGGTGGTGATTGTGATGGTGATTGTGATGGTGGTTGTGATAGTGATGGTGATTGTGTTAATGATGGTGACTGTGATAGTGATGGTGATTGTGATAATGATGGTGGTTGTGATAGTGATGGTGATTGTGATAATTATTGTTATAGTGATGGTGGTTGTGATAGTGATAGTGGTTGTGATAGGGAAGGTGATTGTGATCATAATAATAAATTGTGATGGTGATTGTGTTAATGACGGTGACTGTGATAGTGACGGTAATTGTGATAATGATTGTGATAATTATGGTGGTTGTGATAGTGATGGTGATTGTGATAATGATTATTATAATGATGGCAGATGTGATAGTGATGGTGGTTGTGATAGTGATGGTGATTGTGATGATAATAATAAATTGTGATGATTATAAAATTCGGCACTTAGATAGTTTATAACCTGGATTAACATGTAGGACACTAATTATCCCTTTAGTATGATTCAGTGGGACAGTTACCGAACTGCACGCGGGCGAAGCCGCGGGCAACAGCTAGTAATTTATAAAATACATGGCTAAACACATATTGATAAAAATAATTTAAATTTTACAAACCAAAAAGTAAATATCATAGACTAAGCAGAAACTGAGAGTTTGACAATTTGACGCTTGACGTAAGTGTCACAACATGAAAAATTTGATAATATTTAATTTCAGCTATTTCCAAGTTAAAGAATTTAAATCGATTTGCTGAGTGTAGATATATAATAGTTATTTATGCAACTGTTGTATAATGAGGGGTATTAAAACACGAATGTGGGTTTATCACACGAGGCGAAGCCGAGTGTGATAATAGTATCACATGAGTGTTTTAATACCTAATTATGTACAGTTGCATACAAGACTTTATCTACATCCATGAAAAGAATCCTCCATAAAAGGTTTTGAAACCTTTTGTAGTGTTGTAAGAAGTCTATGTAAATTCATGGAAAGTTAATTGCTGAGTATTTATTACAAAGAAACCATGTATAGGTAATAATATAATTACTTACATGTTGGATTGTAGATACTATTATTAAAATGCACAAAGCTTGTATCACTCATTTTCGTAAACAACAAAGTACATAATGCAATACTAATATCCAAATATCGAACAAAAATGGCGGGATACGACGTGAATGAGAGATTTTCTTTTTAGCTCTTCCCTAGTCGCTGGATAGATGGCGCTAGGAGTAAGTATGATAATGCAAGGAACGGAACCTAAAAAAACTGATTTTAACAAAGCGCGAGAAATGTTGGTTATATTAGCAAATGAAAGTGTCAGTCAACGAGAGTATGTGACGTGACACAATATTATTTTTTTCAAGCGTTTTGGCTTTGGCATAGTAAGTTCAACGCCATCTATAGAGTTCTTAGAAACTAAGTTTTTTTTTAAAACCTCAAAAGGAAAACTTCTCATTCGAATTAACTTAAGTTTTTTTTTTAATTACGGCGCTGTGGTAGTGAATCGCACGTGCTAGACAATGTTCTTTTTTTAAAACGAGTTGCATAATGAAATTCAGTACAACATTATAACACCCGTTTGGGTGTTATAATGGTTATTATGACACTGGCTGTTTTAATGTTGACCATAAGCTAACTGTTTCAGATACTTTTATAGAGGATTTATAGCATGGGTGTAGATAAACGAATAAAAAGGATGATGAATAGTTTTATGAATGGTAAATATGAAGCGTAAGTATAGCATAATACTATAAGACATACACAAAAAGCTGTTATTTTTAAATTACAAACAGTTACGTCAATTTTGTTTATTTGTATAAATAAACCTACAGGCTATTATTACTATGAAAAGTCCAAGAAGATCTAGGTGCACGATTGGTTTCGGTAAGTTCCTATGGAAAAAAGCTGGCAAGAAAATTTACGGTCACTCTTTTAAGATCACATAAGATCATAGTCTACATCCGGGGTTGCGGGACTGTTCGAAAGAGATACCGTGGCCCCGGAACACAAAGGGCGATGAAGGAACTTGGATGGGTTTTAGTCAGTAAAAGTCTGACACTCCCTCCTGCTCCGCCCAGAGCGGGAGGAGTCATTTGATTTTTTCCCATCCGAAAAAAAATTAGTAAATAATCATAGTCTACATAAATCTCTGATTTAAAAAAATTGGTCAAATAAAAAACGTAAAAAATTTCAGATTTTTGACTCTGACCAAAAATCAGAGATTTATTACGTTTTTTTATTTTACCTATTTTTTTATACTTTTTCGTGAGCAATCTCAGAAAATAAATCATTCCTGACGATTTCTACATTCTCCGAGATCCCACTAATTCTGCAATAAGCTAACATGAATATTCAATACGTGCTGATTAAATGTCTGAACTACACACTGTTTCATTATGGCGGAATTATATTAATTTTCCCGGAAACAGTAACATATTGTGATGTATGATGGGAAATAGGTGAATCGGAATATTTCCGTGATTTCCATTCATTGAATACAATTCTGCCGTCAATCATTCTGTCCAGTTTATTGGAAAACATGATTGAAAACTTGTGCTATTTCAAATGTTTCGTAGTACAGACAATGCTCAGATATTCCTATGTCCAATTCTATAGTTGGTGCCAGTTAAAATAAGAATAGCGGTCATTGCCCTTTCCTTAATATCTCTTCGTACGAACCAAAACAAATAAACCATGTACCGTTTTTCATAACAAAAAATGTTGAAGATCACGCTAAATGACGATTCCAGACTTGAACAGGCTTATTTTTGGTTTCAAAGTTAAGAACTTTAATAAATGTAGGTGGGTCAATGACCGCTATTCTCATCTTAACTGGTACCAACTATAGTGCATACCACTCTAGAGTAAAGAAACGTACCTTTCTCATGTTTAAAGGTTATTACTGCTGTAACATATTAAAAATCATCATCAACATTACCACGATATCAGGTGAAAGACGTGTACCTAGCTAGACATAGAACGCGCTTCGTGTCACTACGTCGACAGATCCTGCGCTTCTCGCATCCTGAAGCCTGACCTAGGCCAGAACTACAACTGTGGGAGGACTGGGAGGCCTGCAATGCAACGCCAGAACCTTTCAACCCCATCGGCTTATCATACTACCTTACTGGTGCGTACCTCGGTGATCAACGGCTCGCCCAGAATTATGTCATTTAGATACGTAAAACAATAATAGGGTAGATGACAAAAAAAATCTAATTAGTCCGTTTGATAGATTTACAAAAAATATTGGACACATATTTTTTCTTTTTTTACGTATTCAAAAACTGAAGACGATACAGTGCGTCGAAAACTCGTGTGAAGTCACATTTGAGTACATTTTTTACTCAAATGTGACGGTACAAGCCCCTACTCATGATCTTTGACACGTTTTATCTCCGTCAATTTTTATTAATTTGATAAAACAAAAAACACGTATACAATATTTTTAGATAATCTAACTGACGGACTAAACAGAATTATATATATTTTTAGTCAGTCATATCCCTATATGCGACTCTCGAAACAAATGACGACAAGTTAACTGATAATTACACCTGTGCCAACCCCTCTGGTGAAAACACATGTGCTATAATGTATATTGTAACAATTTTGGTTAATTATTATTCCCAGTAGATGTCACAGACATCAAAAAGCTACTCTATCTACATCATACTCTTAATGTTATTCCGGTACAGATACCTATTAATAGACGAAATTGCAATTTCCTTCGCAATCTATTTTATCAACACATATAGGGGTTCAAGAGGCCCCCACGAATGGAGTTAGGGGCTCAAATAACCCCTTAAGGGAAAAAAAAGAAGGGGAGCATAAATCCGATATGTTTCCCCAAATATATTCGAAGATAAGGGCTATTTTGGGGGCTTTGGAGATTGCATTTTTATACGGGTTTATCTTTACAGTGGCTCAATAGGGGCTAATTGTGATAAGGATATGGAAATAGGGCTGGATTAGACAGACGGTAATTTGGAGGATGTAAATATCTTACAAAATTTAACCTGGTTTTACACCATCATCTGCCTAGCCTTTTCCCATGTTTTATTGGGGTCGGCTTCCAGTGTAACCGGATGCAGCTGAATACCAGTATTTTAAATAGAGCGACTGCCTATCTGACCTCCACAACCCAGTTAGTACTGGGTAATACACCAAACACCCGTATTTACACCAAGGTATGTATTTTACAGGTTGTGTCTACTGATTTCGTTTATACGAAAAAGTTCAAAGACAAGTTATGTAGGTACAAAACTTGTCATAAAGTCAAACAGGTGAACGAAATAGTAAAAAAAACGTCTAAAATAAAGTCATTCGTTCATTAGATAACATAAATAAAAATGAAAAATACATGTTTTAAGTAATGATGTGTTTCGGTGTTGTGCTGGTGTTTTACACGATGTTTAGTGTAAAATTTAAACACTAAAACGCTGGTAACTCTACGGATACCTATAACTACTACTATAACTTAGATTTGAAAAGAGCGTCTATGGAGTTTTTGCCCATTCTTCTCCATGAGATCAACGATTTTGGAATGGGCCACGACAGTCCATTTACAGTTTTTATGTCTGTGTAGCTGCACTGACGGTAGCTTATTTTTTACTATGCCAAAGTGCCTGTGGGTACAGGTCTATTTAAAACTAGTTTTTGCTCACGTTCGTTCCCGTCATGTACGATACTTAACCCACGAGAACGTTTCAAATGTAGCCTATAGCGATCGTTCCCATCATGTACGATAATTAACCCACGAGAACGTTTCAAATGTAGCCTATAGCGATCGTTCCCATCATGTACGATACTTAACCCACGAGAACGTTTCAAATGTAGCCTATAGCGATCGTTCCCATCATGTACGATAATTAACCCACGAGAACGTTTCAAATGTCGCCTATAGCGATCGTTCCCATCATGTACGATAATTAACCCACGAGAACGTTTCAAATGTAGCCTATAGCGTTCGCTCCCGTCATGTACGATAATTAACCCACGAGAACGTTTCAAATGTAGCCTATAGCGTTCGTTCCCATCATGTACGATAACTAACCCACGAGAACGTTTCAAATGTAGCCTATAGCGTTCGTTCCCATCATGTACGATAATTAACCCACGAGAACGTTTCAAATATAGCCTATAGCGTTCGCTCCCGTCATGTACGATAATTAACCCACGAGAACGTTTCAAATATAGCCTATAGCGTTCGCTCCCGTCATGTACGATAATTAACCCACGAGAACGTTTCAAATGTAGCCTATAGCACTCGGGGATAATGTATAGCTTTCTGTTGTTGAAAGAATTTTTGAAATAGGATCAGTAGTTCCGTAGATTACGGATTCCGAAGATCATTAGATAAATTTTGTTTGTATGTAGGGGTACATACAAACAAACTTTACCTCTTTAAAATATTATTAGTATATAGGGTGTAAACAACCTCATCACGAAGCCGTCAACCAAGCATTCTGTACATCCAACTAAGTAACTTTACGCAAAAGTTACTGCTGGGAAACAATTTTTTTTTTGGGGTGAAAAATCATGTTTTGTGGTAGAACTCAATGTAACTCAATGCACTCAAAACATAACTGTGCTGATGGATGAATTGAATAGTAATGCTTTGAGATTGAACGAAATTTATCTGAGCAAAATCAATAGTATTCATATAAAGAGTAAAAGCAACAAACATGATGTTTCAAACATAGTTTCCATTTCCACAGTTTTCCTCACAAAAGAAGGAGTATAAAAACATCCTTGCTTGTTATAATAAGAGAAACGAGAGAGCGCCAGTACACACACAACTGATAACGTTGGTTTACCGCGATCGAAACCAAACAAACTGCATCAAAGAGAGATTTACACGTACTTACAACTAAAGAGTTGTAAGTATGTGTACTACGTACGTGTACGTGTACGTGCACTGTATAAAGATACAGTGCTATAGTTGGTGCCAGTTAAGATGAAAATAGCGGTCATTGACCCACCTACATTTATTAAAATAATAAAAATAAAATTCATTTAATTCAGGCAAGACAGCCGCCATACGGAAGATACATTTTTCACAAGTAAAAACTATTCCAGAAAAACAAATTAAATCATCATCTGCCTAGCCTTTTCCCAACTATGTTGGGGTCGGCTTCCAGTTTACCGGACGCAGCTGAATACCAGTATTTTACATGGAGCGATTGCCTATCTGACCTCCACAACCCAGTTAGTACCAGGTAATACGATACCCCTTGGTAAGACTGGTTGTCAGACTTTTTGGCCTCTGACTACCTAACGACTGTCAAAGATCTACAAATGACAGCCGGGACCAACGGCTTAACGTGCTTTCCGAGGCACGGAGGAAACTCGGTATGTAATGGGCGGTCACCCATCCACAGACCAACCTAAGCAAGCACGGCTTAACCTAACGATCGACCCGAGCGGCTGTTAGTATTTAGCCACCAGCTCCTCGAAAAACAAATTAAATAAGAATTATTATTATATCCATTATTATTATAAAAATAAGTTAAACATATTAAAAATTAATGATTACAATTGCATTTTAAAATCGTTAATAAATAAAAATATTAATTAAAATTGTTAAGAGGAATATTGACAGCCTTATACAAAGAAATAATTAGCTTCATATATGGCTCCCAATATTCCATTGTCAGAATAATGTACACGGCTCATAAAGGAGGCCCTATTAAACTTTTTAACTTTGAAAACCAAAAATAAGCCTGTTCTAGTCTGGAATCGTCATCTCTCGTGATCTTCTTTTTTTTTTGTAATGAAAAACGATACATGGTTCATTTGTTTTGGTTCGTACGAAGAGATATTAGGGAAAGGGCAATGACCGCTATTCTCATCTTAACTGTCACCAACAGGTTGTTATTTCCATTTTCACCATCTGCGTACCTTTTCCCAAACTATGTTGGGGTCGACTTCCAGTCTTACCGGACTTAGCTGAATACCGGTATTTTACATGGAGTGACTACCTTCCTGACCTTCACGACCCAGTAACTATATGGACAAAACTTCCCATTAGTCATTATTAATTATCCCAATTGCTCTATGACAGCAGCGGTGACGCAGTGGTGGTGGCCCCGACTTACGAACAGTAATTCGTGGGTTCGAACCCAGGGAGGCGCATTACTTTGTCTAATTTATTTCATCACCACTGCTCTCAAAACGGTGAAGGAAAACATCGTGAGGAAACCGGCATGTCCTAGAACCAAAAATTCGAAGACATGTGACATCTACCAATCCGCACTGGGGTCGCGTGGTGGATTATAATAATAATAAATTCATTTATTTCAGACATAGTCCATAGTTCCAGAATATAAAAATTTAAAAACACATAAAAGTAAAATGCATTAAAATAATCAATAAAAAAGAAAATTACACAAACAATTGAATTAAATTATAAATTTTAACCAAAATTAAAAATTATAGCCCATTCCTTCTCATAGAGGCCTGTGTCCCAGCAGTGAGAACATTGATAGGCCGATGATGATGATGATGAATTATCCCTATTTAATAGTGGTCGGCACTTATGACAATAACTGACGATTGAATTTTAAACGAACATCGTAACTTCTCTGAGTCAAAACTTATACGCTTGTCTTCTGCTTCCATTTTAATCGTCATCTCATAAGACACCTCTTTTCTATTTATCTACATAATAGTGTCAATTGTTCTTGCCAAGAATTTCTCAGTATCAGCTCGGACTTGGGACCGATTGATAGCAATAGGTTCGCCCCCCATAACAGTGAACTTAATATAACAGATAAATGTTGGTGTACTATTAGGATAGGTACGCCTACGGTAGGCATTACCAGCATGATGTTACTACTACTACAACAGCCCATAACGTCCACTACTGGACATAAGCCTCTCCCATGATGGGAGGAATTTGCCGTAATCTCCACGCTTGGCAGGCGGATTGGAGATCGCAGTGATAAAAGACTAACGGAAAACGCTGCTGCCCATTCTCTGGTCTACGGAGGCGCAAGGTGTTGTGCCTCAGACATTAGTCGCCTTATACGACACCCGTCAGTGTAATGGGTTGGTTCTATTCTACTCTGCCGGATACCACACGGCTACGGCCACCGGCATGATGTTATGTTATGTTCATATGTTATGAACTTATGAATTTCTACTTACTTTGGCGGCCGTACCAAAAATAACCCTCTTGTACACTGACATTGTAAATTGGAACCCGCAAACGAGACCAATTAGCAAAAAAGCGATTGAAGCGCTTCATCCGATGACCTTGTCTTATATCATCGCTTGAAACAGCTCAAAAACTGTAAATAAAGTTACCTTTGTTAATTATGATAATAAACAAATCATTGTTTCGTTCGTGTGTAGGTGGTGTCCTAAGGTTCGGGCGGCAGTCGAGGCGCGTCGGCCGTATGGCGCGGACGGATATTTGTGAATGCTAAAGCATCGCTTGCTGCTAACACGTCGCGTGTGACTGTACTAGTGTTTTTTTAATTTTTATTTTTAAACTGTGCACTGTGTGAGGATTTTTTCGTTTACTGTACAGGTTGGTATTTTTTCTTTTTTTGTGTGGGATTTTTTTTAGTTGGAAAAAAAATAGTTTTTCCCATTCTGATTGAATAATAGACCTGGTGCAATTATATTGCAGTAGTTATATTATAAGTTTATTGATTTGTTTGCTTACAACAGACTAATTTGAGGTTGCGTTTTTTTTGCGGAATTAATTAATTTTAGTGGCATTGAAAATAGCGTTGGCTGCAAAAGAATATAAAAACACATTTTCCGACGTATGACAATGACATTTAAAAATATTGTATTCTATTATTTACATAGCACGAAAAACTCAAGAATTAATTACTAAAAAACAGCATAAAAATCGGTAGCTTCTTTATTTTTTATTTACAATTTTAAAACTAACGAATAAGTCTGTTTTTTTTAAAATTATTTTCGGCTTTTGACATTAAAACGTTTATTTCTGTTTTTGAAAATAATCAAATATCTGTTTTGCGTTTTATCTTTGAAAGGTCAAGTTGATACGTTATGAGCAACCTGTTTTCTAGATATTAAAACGTAGATAAGCTGATGTTTACTTTTTTCTATGATTTCTTGTCGTTTTGCGATCTTATTTTTTTTCATAAACACCTGTATAATTCGCTAAGTTTATGTTTATACTAAAAACAAGAAGATCCACTAACAGCCAAAGTGATTTTGTGTTTATAACGTTTTTACTACGAAACTACTAGACCGATTTTGATGAAAATAAGACAGAAACGTTGCTAGGTTAGACGTACCTTCCTACATACCCCGGAAAATTAAAAAAAAACACTTTACGCTTGGATTGACCTGCGCTGTTAGTTTTCATTGCTTAGTTTTTTGTTCAAGTAGCGCATTTGTTTTCTTTTCTACGCCATCGACTGAGTTCCTATTAGTTTACAATTTTGTTTTGAATTAAATTATAGTTTAATTATTAATACCAAACCGAAACACCAAAACTACCTAACTCTTAAAATTAAATCACTTTTCTTATAGATAATAAAAAGATTAAAGTAAAATAAATTAGATAAAAAGGTTTTGTAATCTTGGGGCCTGATTATTATTTTTGGTCTCTTTTTCCAAATTCTTTTAAAACGTCGAATTTAAGACTAGGAACATGATCCTTGGGCTCAAAAACTGCCACGTACAAAATCCATAAAAGACTCCATTGCTGAAAAGAGAAAAGATTTTTTTTTCATCAGATGTTAAATCGGAGATAAATAATTGTTTTTTTTTTTCTAAGTGTAGTGGTACAGTCAGATGCAAAGTTATGTTTCTCTACTACTGGCATTTATAGGCAATGTTTATTTAAAAAATCGATTTAAAATAAAAAATACACATCGAAGAAGCATAGAAGCAATCTGTGAGAAGGTACTAGAAAAACTTGTGAGAAGTTTTTCTTTGCAATGCAAATAGGTTTTTTGGCACTTGGAACACAATTTTAATAAACACTGATTTAGAGAACAGAAATAGAAAACCACTGCTCATCCCTTATTTCAAACGTAGTCGTAACGATGAAACTTGAACTTAACTTTCCATATTATTAACTTTTAAGAGAGGGGTCTCTTAAAAGTTAATAATATGGAAAGTCGAGCTCTCTTTATTTTTCCAGACAGTGTACTGACATTGGAAAAACGCGGCGCTTATTACACTGGCTGTCAGTCTAAGCGACAGAGTAGGGAACTATGTCACTTAGTATGATTTCGAGACTATTATTTATAAAAAAATGGAGCTGATTTTTTTTTAGGTTTTATAACAATATGTAGTAAAATTAAAATTGGCAGTACAAAGGGTATTTGTTTTTACAAAACATAACGTAATAGTCTAAGATCCCTTACAGAACGACCTTCACCGAGCTGGTTAATGGATGAAAAGTATTTTATATCAAATTAAATATGTCAATAAATATATTCCAAATGGGTTGCCTACAAAAATTTTGTTCAGAATATGCTTAGTTATTAATAAAAAAAAATAAAAACAATTTTAAACAATTCTCTGGTTTGGTTAATAGACAATTCCATACCAATTCAAAGTATGATGCCTATAGAATATGCAAAAGTTATGAAGCATAAAGAATATATAAACATTAGTTAACCTAACGTTTGCAAATTCTACAGGTTTCATACTTTCGATTGGTATGGAATTTGTCAATTAGCCAAACCAGTGAATGAAATGTTGAAAAAAAAAAAACAAAATTGTATTCTAGACTGAAATTTTGTGGTCAACCCATTTTCAATATATTTTTTGACATATTTAATCTATACTGATATTATAAAGAGGTAACATTTCTTTGTATATTTGTAAGTTTGTATGTAGGGGGTAATCTCCGGAAGTAATGAACCAATTTTAAAAATTGTTTCACTGGTAGAAAGCTACATTATTCGTGAGTGCTTTAAGCTATATTTTATTCCCGTACTCCTACGGGAACGGGAACTACGCGGGTGAAACCGCGGGACGTCAGCTAGTTTGATATAAAATACTTTTCATCCATTAACCAGCTCGGTGAAGGTCGTTCTTTAAGGGATCCTATACTATAAGGTTTAGGCAGATGGGCACTTAACAGTACCTCCATATTTACACAGCTTTGTTTTTATGGCGGTTATTACCCATTTAAAATGCGGACTAATGAATTCATTCATGCCTTTAATAATACATAAGATGACCATAATCCCACATAATACTTATTGTTTGTTTAGTTACACGTACTCATGCAGTTGTATTGTTCTTAAAAATGGGAAGTTATGTTCTGTGTCGATACAATAGGAAACAATGGTTTCGTAACAATATAAAACTAAATGATCGTGAGTATGACCTGGCAAAGCAGCCACATTAACAGCCACTCGGGTCAATGTTCAGGTTAAGCTGCACTTGACTAGGTTGGTCCGTGGATGGGTGGCCACACATTACATATCGAGTTTCCCTTCGTGCTTCGGAAGGCACGTTAAGCCATTTGTAGATCTTTGACAGTATCGTTACAGGTAGTCAGTGGGCCAAAAAGTCTGACATCCAGTCTTACCAAGGGATATCGTATTACCCAGTACTAACTAGGTTGTGGTCAGATAGTCAGTCACTCCATGTAAAATACTGGTATTCAGGTGCATGGCCCAAAAGTCTGACAACCAGTTTTACCAACCTATGGAGGTTAGATAGTAGTCACTCTATGTAAAATAGTGGTATTCAGCTGCATCCAGTTAGACTGGAATCTGACCCCGACATAGTTGGGAAAAGGCTAGGCAGATGAAGAGCTGGCAAAGTGTTATTGTGTTTTTCCATCAGGAATTTCTCAATAACCCAGAGTCTGGATTTGTGAGCAATAACAATGACTTCCCAAATTACATAAGACTTAGACATTCTGTTGAGATGTTAAAATCAAAAACATTTATTTCAAGTAGGCCAGTTCCAGGCACTTTTGAATTGTCGAAACAAAGATGAAAATTTAATGTAGCTACAGTCCCAGTCACAAGAAATAAAAACTGTTAAAGTATACTATAGTTGCCCATTCCCTAGCGTAGATCTCTATGGAGAAGAACGGGCAAGAAACTCCATGGACACTCTAATTAAGATATCATGTGGAAACATTTATCGTTTATTTTCACCTTTTTTAAGTATTTGTAAAGATTCAATCATTTAAAGGTAAGTTATCTAATAAGAGTATAGTGTACACTACATAATTATACTTAAACAAAATAATAATTAAAAAAATGTTTTCATTGTAAATTATATTCAAATATTTTGCGTATTCAACAAGGCTTCAAGAAAAATAGATTGAAGGCTCTTAGGCAACAAAGAATTAAAATTTAATTTGCTAACAAAAACATGCTCAAAATACGTATAAATTGCTTTAATAACATTCACGGTTGAAATAGTCTTGAGTATTTTATAATACTTGAAATCACTCGTATGAAACAACGAGATTTTATTATCTACGAGTCGTTTTAATTTTATTATTGTTTCCTTAATATAGAATCCAATTTACTTTTGAAGTACTATTTTATCTTATATCAAGTTAATTTTGCAAATTTTGGAAAATGAAAAAATAGTACTTAGCGAAGAAGGTCGTATTTATCGGTTACTTAACATACTTCACACATGGTTGTTATAACTTTGATCTATGTCATCTTTACTTGACTCAAGGTCATCGAACTTTTGACATTGATGACATTAGAGCTGTCAATAGTGTCTTGATATTGAAAACAAGCATCCTCCTTTAGAATGTTATTAATATAAATTCTATGTATGTTGTCATTGCCAAGAAAATGGAAACAGCAGATTTAAATCTTTAACCTCGTACTTAACTAGTTCACCTCTAGGTTTTAAATGCAAAGATGCGGGTTTATATAATGAAAATCTGTTGGCTGTTAGAGACAAAAAAAACTTAATTCAGGCTTTTACGTAATAACACCTCACATGGCTTCTAGCTCTTGCTATCTAGGCTAAAACCTGGATAGACCTTTGCCCAACAATGGGAAAATAAATATAGGTTGTCAATAACAGTGACCAGTAATGTAATGTAAATAGAGTAATGTAAATAATGTATTGGTATTATGTGGGCATAGATTTGTGAACCAGTCGTACTGAAGTGATGTTTTTGCTATTATAATGATGTTTGTTATATCATTTGATTTGACGTGGATTTGTGATGTCATGTCTATTGTCTGTTTTTTTATCGTTCAAGTTCAAGTAAAAAAAACCGGCCAAGTGCGAGTCAGACTCGCGCACGAAGGGTTCCGTACCATTATTATCAAAAAACCGGCCAAGTGCGAGTCGGACTCGCACACGAAGGGTTCCGTACCATTGACTATATTTAGTATTTGTTGTTATAGCGGCAACAGAAATACATCATCTGTGAAAATTTCAACTGTCTAGCTGTCACGGCTCATGAGATACAGCCTGGTGACAGACAGACAGACAGACGGACAGACGGACAGACGGACAGACAGCGAAGTCTTAGTAATAGGGTTCCGTTTTTACCCTTTGGGTACGGAACCCTAAAAATGAAGGAACCCACTTGAACTATTCTAGAAAATAAATAGTTTACCGAATTATGGCAGAATTTTCCACGAGTAATTTTTTATCTGTTTAATATACAACAAATTCAGATAACGTGGCTCATCTCTTATTATGTGGGATTTAATATAACTTAGCCGTGTGGTATCTGGCAGAGTAGAATAGAACCAACCCATTACACTCACGGGTGTCGTATAAGGCGACTAATGTCTGAGGCAGAACACCTTGCGCCTCCGTAGACCTGAGAATGGGCAGCAGCGTTTTCTGTTAGTCTTTCATCACTGCGACCTCCAATCCGCCTGCCAAGCGTGGAGATTACGGCAAATCCTCCCATCATGGGAGTGGTTTATGTCCAGCAGTGGACGTTATGGGCTGTTGTAGTAGTAGTAGGTAACATAACTGGCAAAATGTGGGTGTAGCTACTGACAGTTACAACTCTGTATAACTCTTCTTGGTTTACAGGGGTGATGTTACGTTATGAGCCTTTTACTACGTTCACGTTGTTGTCAATGAAAATAGTCTGATGACATGACATGATGGTGTCGAGTTCCTGAAAAAGAAAAACTTCACCCGTTTGAACTTTGAAGCCATAATCTTAACAAGGATGTATTTCAAAATGTGTTTTTCATGATTTTTTCTTATTTTTTATTTGTATGCACAAATTAATTTATTTAAACTTCATGTACAATAGGTACATAGCAACTGACTTAATGCCACAAGGCATTCTCTACCAGTCAACCTTTGGGTTTAATAGGAAAACTAATGAGAATTTATATACTTATATTGATACTAATAAACATATACAGATAAAATAAACTAATAGATATTTTAACAGATACCAAAAATTAAACACACTACAAAGCTGCATCACTATAAAGCTGACATAAAAAATAAGTTTATTCAACTTTATCTATGGAGTTATCATAAAATTAATGTTTTATTTTTTCTAAGATATTTTTGCTATTTCATTGAAATTTTATTCACACGGAAGCTAAACATTGGTTTCCCTTGTAGATATGTAAAATATGTGATAAGTTTTCAATAATTAAAATATTGTGCGAGACTGACGTCTACGATTGTATGGAAATAATAGTAGATATTTTAGATGTGTTTTCTCATACCGTTTTTTCTCATATATTTTATTTGTATTAATTAAAACACAATTTTGTCTTTATTATAAATTAGCAATATCTGGATTAAGCCTTCATCTACACTAATTAATAAAGAGGAAAAATTGTATTTTGTATGTTTGTAACGAATAAACTCAAAAACTACTGGGCCGATTTCAAACTTTCATGGTATTCAGCTCCACCCAGTCAGACTGGAAGCGGACACCAACACAGATAAACAAAAAATCGGAGCAGTCTTCGGGGACTGCCGATAGAAGTGAAAACAAAAAGTACACAGGCCCCTCCCCAGCCGTAGCACTGGTTATGCTCCGCGCGTGCCTGTGGTGCTACGCCGTAGCAGATGCTACGAGTGCTACGAACGGCTACGAATCGTGACCGCACGTTACGTTACGTGACGATGAGTTCAAAAAGTGCTCAACGCGCCTAAAGAAGTTTTCACTTCAAAAATCTAGACAATGATAATGATGCATTTTCCAAAATAAGAGTTTGATTGCATTTATTTGGTGCGAGTACCACTTTTTAAATAACTTTTGGTGATGACTGTACTATTATAATACCTACCTAGATTTTTATTTTTATTGACTCTGCGTATATAGAGTCGTTTTCATGTGATTGTTTGTGTTATTAACATAAGTATATAACAATTATTGCCGCATTGGTGTAGTCGTCGTAAGCGACTGTGGAGCAAAGGTTCTGGGTTTGATTCCCGGGTAGGGCAAAGTGTTATTGGTTTTTCCATCAGGAATTTCTCAGCAGCCATGGAGTCTGGATTAAAATTCTTTCACCTTTCTTTTCAGGGTTCCGTAGTCAACTAGGAACCCTTATAGTGTCGTCATGTCTGTCCGTCCGTCTGTCCGTCCTCGCTTAATCTCTGTGACCGTTAGCACTAGAAAGCTGAAATTTGGTACCAATATGTATATCAATCACGCCGACAAAGTGGAAAATAAAAATTGGAAAAAAATGTTTTATTAGGGTATAGGGGGGCTCCCCTATATGTAAAGTGGGAAGTGATTTTTTTTTTTATTTCAACCCTAACGTGTGATATATTGTTGGAAAGGTATTTAAAAATGAATAGGGGTTTTCTAAAATCATTTTTTGATAATGTCAATAATTTCGGAAATAATCGCTCCAAAAGTAAAAAACAATATGTCCCCCGCCCTCTAACTTTTGAACCATAAGTTTAGAAAATATGAAAAAAATCTGAAAAGTAGAACTTTATAAGGACTTTCTAGGAAAATCATTTTGAACTTGATGGAAACAACAGTTTTTGTACAAAAAAGACAAAAATTTGTACAAAATAATTTCTGGACTAAGTTTGTAGTATATTCGTATATAGCATTTTTACATAATGGATACCCACCTTTAAACTCATAAGTGGGAACACTTATTGTGACGGACGGGAAACTACGGAACCCTACACTGAGCCTGGCCCGACACGCTCTTGGCCGGTTTTTTTAGAAAGCTACATTCACCCTGAGTAACATAGGCTATATTTTATCCCCGTACTCCCACGGGAACGGGAACAACGCTGATGAAACCGCTAGTGTTTTATAATTAGGATACTTTTTATCTCGATAGTATGTATGATCCCTGAGGCAATTATCGACCTCTACGCGTGCGAGTGCGAAGCCGCGCGCATCGCTGCTATTTTGGCATAAGATTCTCGTGGTTTTCCCAAAGCAATAACAAATATAAGTTATTATTATCATAAACTTGTGTGCCCTCTACAGACCGGTTTCTTACACCATTGTTGACACAATCGGCACAATAAGAGAGAACATTATGACGAAGTACTACGCTATTTTTAACTCTGAATTGAAACTGCAATTTGATGAATGTGTCATCACTTAGATTGACAAAGAGATTTGAGATATTACGGAGAATGTTTCATAAATCTACACTAGCATTATAAAGAGGAAAGATTTGTATTTTTGTGTGTTTGTAATGAATAAACTCAAAAACTGCTGCGCCTATTTCAAAAATTATTTCACCATTAGAAAGCACCCTGAGTAACATAGGCTATATTTTATCCCCGTCCTCACACAAGACCGGGAACTACGCGGGTGAATCCGCGTGACGTCCGCTAGTAAATAATAAATTGAACCTCATATTGAATACCTATTTACCCCATGTTGCGGTTTGAATGCAAACATACTTTATCGGAATTATTAAAATCACAAACTTACGATGAATTGAACTTTTTTAACCAAAATTTGCTAAAGTAAAACCTGTAACCAATTTTAACATACATAAAACGATCAATCATTAACACACACACATAGTCACACACCACACACACCACACACACCCACAAACACTACACATACCTGAACTTGCTACAATAATTTTGTAACATTCTTGAACCTAAAAATTGCTTTTTTTAATAATGTCTCAACATTGTAAGCTGTAACCCATGGGAAGTTGCGAGGTAACCCCGGCACAAGTATCCTTATAACTTAAAGGGGCTGCCTCAAATTGTGCTGTAGAACAATTGTATGAGAAACAACAAGTCAAGACATATCATAGAATAAATTAGTGCAATCCCATGTCTAAGTGAGGCCATAAATAACAAAATTTGCTGACACGCACCAGCTTCGTCCGATGACGTATTTCCACACATATCTTCTACCCCTATTTTATCCACTTAGCGGTTGAATTCCAATATCCTTTGATTGTTCTGTTTCTTAACGGATGCCTACGTTAGAATCTGTATGCCAAATCTTAGCTCAACCCGTCCAGTGGTTTGAGCTGTGCGTTGATTGTCAGTCAGGACAAAGTATTTTATAAGGATATAATTATATTATATAATATTATCAGCCATTTGTGTTTCACTACAGGGCAAAGGTCTCCCTTCCCTCCTTCCACTTATCCCTATCCAGTGCTATTATGCGCCAATCCTTGTGAAAGGAGTCGAGTTCTTCCCACCATCTCCTTCTGGGCCGCGTTGCGATGATAAGGATAAAATTACATAAATACCAAGTCGGACACGTTACACATACCGACGTCACCCAGTTGGCTCTCGTCTATATCAAGGGATGTCGTACTACCCAGTAGTAGGTTGTGGGGTTCAGATGGGCAGTGCAGGCTTCATGTAAAATATTGGTATTCAGCTGCATCGTTTGACTGGAAGCTGACCTCAGAATAGTGGGGAAAAGGAAGACAATATCCCATGTATTGTAAGTTTATTTAAATAACGTTGTCAGACAAAAAAGTATCGTGACTTCGTGAGTATACTATAATTGGTGAGTTATGTCACAG
This sequence comes from Xestia xanthographa, assembly GCA_905147715.2. Taxonomy (NCBI): domain Eukaryota; kingdom Metazoa; phylum Arthropoda; class Insecta; order Lepidoptera; family Noctuidae; genus Xestia; species Xestia xanthographa. The sequence goes on along the minus strand of LR990660.1, from coordinate 2,740,908 downwards.
TAAGGCAAACATCTTCTATTACCATTTTAATGGTGGGAAAAATCAGTAAACACCAAAGTAATCGAGAAATCGGTCCTTTGTTTACAAAACAGCAGAACGGAACGTATACATGGTGTTTCTAGAGCCAGTCAAATTTTGTTGACTTTAAAAAAATCAGCTACCCTATAAATTTTGACGATTGCAACAGCAATTTTTTAATAACTGTCGACATTCTGCCCACTAAGCATGACCACCGAAGAAACGAAAGAGAATCGACAAATCTTTTGTTCATCTGTCATTTTGCTGTCATTGAATCGACAAAATGATAGATGAACAAAAGATTTGTCGATTCTCTTTCTTTTCTTCGGTGGTCATGCTGCTGAGCGAGCTGAGATTGCTTTACGTCAATGTCCTTTACACCCTTTAATAGAAATGTTGACAAACGTTAGGCCAAGTTTTGTGTATTGTTTGTACAGTCGCAGGGTAATACATGTATCAATACCCATTGTCCGTCGCCATTGTTTTCGTTGCCAAGGTACTGAAAATGTACGTAATGAAACTGTCATTTTTGACATACGATGAGTCATACGCTTTATTAAATGGACGTAGTATTGTTTCAGGGCAGGATATTGATTTTGATTTTTAATAATAAATCATTGTGATTTTTTATTTAAAACTGAGCGCGATTTTTTATTCATGGCTTTGTTCGACTTCGAATTGTGGTAACTAAATGTATTTTATTACATTTACTCTTTTGCATCAGTTTTGCGGGATTTACCTGTCCGTAAGTTTTTTTTTGTTTTCGAACTGAAAAGTATATTACTTGCATTGTTAAAACTTTTTTGTGCAATGTAAATCTTGTATATCGAATTCACGTTTTTTTCCATAATTGAGTATTTTGGTAAATAAAATAAAAAACCGATCGAATTGAGAACCTCCTCCTTTTTGGAAGTCGGTTAAAAATATCGAGTTCTCTATTCACAAACAATAATTTATGGGTATGTACCCTAGATATTTCTTTGGCATGCTATAACAGTTGGGCTGAAAAGTTCGTAGGCTAGCATATAAAAAGTATTTTTTTTGTTAGAATTTGATTTTATTATTCAATATAGTTGCCTTCGAGGGCGATACAACGATTATAGCGGTCATACAATTTTTCGATACCACTTTTATAGTACGATTTGTCTTTAGCCTCAAAATAGGCTTCAGTTTCGGCAATTACCTCTTCATCGGCGCAAAATTTCTGTCCAGCGAGCATCCTCTTGAGGTCTGAGAACAGGAAAAAGTCACTGGGGGCCAGATCTGGGGAATACGGTGGATGCAGAAGCAATTCAAAGCCCAATTCATGCAATTTTGCCATCGTTTTCATTGATTTGTGACACGGTGCATTGTCTTGATGAAACAGCACTTTCTTCTTCTTCAAATGGGGCCGTTTTTCCGCGATTTCGTCCTTCAAACGCTCCAATAACGCTACGTAATAGTCGCTGTTTATGGTTTTTCCCTTTTTAAGGTAGTCGATGAATATTGACCATGCGCATCCCAAAATACTGATGCCATAACCTTGCCAGCCGACTTTTGCGTCTTTCCACGCTTTGGAGTCGGTTCGTCACGTGCAGTCCACTGGGCTGACTGTCGATTGGACTCCGGTGTGAAATGATGGAGCCATGTTTCATCCATTGTCACATATCGACGCAAAAAGTCGGGTTTATTACGATTGAACAGCTCCAAACACTGCTCAGAATCATCAATTCGTTGTTGTTTTTGGTCGATTGTGAGCTCGCGCGGCACCCACTTTGAACAGAGCTTTCGCATACCCAAATATTCATTCACGATATGTCCAACACGTTCCTTTGATATCTTTAGGGTCTCAGCTATCTCAATTAACCTCACTTTACGGTTATCCAAAATTATTTTGTGGACTTTTTTGATGTTTTCGTCGGTAACAGCCTCTTTGGGGCGTCCACTGCGTGCATCGTCCTCGGTTCGCATTTCGCCTCGTTTAAACTTAGCAAACCACTTCTCAACAGTTGATTTGCCTGGTGCAAAGTCCGAATAATGTTTATCGAGCCAAGCCTTGGCTTCAATAGTATTTTTTTTCGTCAAAAAGCAATGCTTTATTAAGACACGAAATTCCTTTTTATCCATTTTTTTCAAAATAATAAAAGTTGCTTTACTCAAAATGCTATACTCACAAATTTATATTATGACAGCTGTCAAATTTATACACGTGTCACATTTTGAAGGTTAGGACTAAATAAAAATCATATGGATTTAATACTAGTAGCGCCATCTATGTGTCAGCCTACGAACTTTTCAGCCCACCCAATATAAAGCATTGGATTTTATGCAAGAGAAGAGTTTCTGGTAGTATTAAGTCCGGCTTAATGTACCAGTATTGTACTTAAATGAAGTTTATATAAATAAATAAGAGATTTACACGTCTCGAAATAATGACCTAGCCCAAAATTACGGCGAAAAAGTGCGGAAAAGCGAGAACGTTCTTTCTGTTATAAACAGACTTTTTTTCTAACCTTGCATAAAAAAAAAACTTAAGTCGATAGTATATTTTTTGTGCGGACTGTACTTTTTATTGTGTTTCTCATTAGCCTGGCATTGAAACGTTGGCAATGGACGTCGAGTTAAATGGTTTTAAAGTATTTACTGCTTAAATATTACATTATTTATGTTAAAACTGTGGTTATTATGTGAATTACTTGGTATTTGTTATTTTTGGTGCACGGCTTCGTTAGAGGTTATTTATTATAAACGAAGCAAATGTTAGAGCTATGCAGGTGACTTATACTGGTCTTACACAATTTAATAGACACGTAAAGAAGAAGGTTGGTATGTGGATGGGTGACCACCATTACATACCGAGTTTCCTCCGTGCCTCGGAAAGCACGTTAAGCTGTTGGTCCCGGCTGTCATTTGTAGATCTTTGACAGTCGTTAGGTAGTCAGAGGCCCAAAAAGTCTGACAACCAGTCTAACCAAGTGGTATCGTATTACCCAGTAACTGGGTTGTGGAGGTCAGATAGGCAGTCGCTCCATGTAAAATACTGGGTATTAGGCTGCATACGGTTAGACTGGAAGCCGACCCCAACATAGTTGGGAAAAGGCTAGGCAGATGACGTAACGAAGACGAATTAGTGAAGTTTTGTTGAATGCACAATTAAATCATTTGAAAAACTGTACGTGGATAAAATAAGTGAGTTTATCCTTTTAATAATGAAATACCTTCTTGCCCAGATGGACAGTTAATTATCACAAATCATATTAAACTAAAATATATAGAACACCAATTTCAACGATCGGTGCTAAGTATGAGAAATTCAACAGCACAATATTATGTAGGCATTCGTTAAGGTATCGCCTAGAGTTCGTGAAAACGGTCACAATAATATCATCCAAGGTCGTGTTATCAAACAGATTCCTCCGGCCAAGGTCACCAGGTTCTTACAGCATTATATTATTCTTGATGCAATACATATTCATACAGTTACATAAGACAGATACAACAACGAGCTTATTATGTATTTATCAATACATTCATGTTTTATCTTTAGTACAGTTGGAGGCAGAAATAAGTGAGTTTTGAAACAAGTTTAGTATTATCATCTACTTTGCTTTTCCCAACTGTGCTGCGGTAGACTTCCAGTCTTGAATTGGATTCAGTTGAATACCAGTATTTTACATGCATGCCAATAACAAACCCAACCATCCCTCTGATAAATGTCCCTGTGGCGACAGATTGCAGTGTTATGAGAAACAAAAAAAAACTCATAAATAAAATGGGTATAATGGTGAACGGAGTAGAAGCAAATGGCATACTTAGTATTTTTTTTTTTGCGAAAAAAAATTTTCAAAATATATCGAAAATCAAGTCATACGCGACTTGATTTTCCAATTTTTGATTCGATTTTCGAAATGGGTTTATTTTTTTCAAAATTTCTCTTTCTTTTGTTCTAATATGAAAAGTTTACTTGAAATTTGTAGCGTTTTTTGATTAGGCATCAATTTTTTTCTAAGCTGTGGTAAAAAGAAAAAAAAAACTAGTTACGCCATATAAGCTTCCAGTCCGTTCACCTAATATACCCATTTTTTTGGAAAGTGATAAAAATGTCATCCGGTATAGAGTGGCTGGCTATTGTGGTAGTGGTTTGTAGATCTTAGACAGTTCGTCGGGTAGTCAGTGCCCCAAAAGTCTGACAACAATTCATTCCAAGAGGTACCTTATTACCCAGTAGGTAGACGTAGAGGAAGACAGATGAGAATATGGGAGGATGATCTGCGAAAGGTCTGGCGAAGAACTGCTCTGGACATGAATAATTGGAGAAGAGGCCTATGTCGCAAGACAGCCTGACCTGGTAGCTGATTAGTTTTAAGTTAATGTATTACTTAATAAGAAGGTCAGAGTAAAATAAAGGCTATTTTTATTTAATTTAATTTAATGCACATAATATACACTACATAACACTTCTTACACATCATCACCATCATCACATCAGCCAAAAGACGTCTTCTACTGAACGGTACGGTTGTGTGGTACACCCACATTTGGCCAGTTACGTTTTAAGTACCATGCAAAAAGGGCGAGCCTATTGCCATTAACCTGGTACAAACTCAAACTCCGTGGCCTACTGAGAAATATTCTTGATAGAAAAACTCAATAACACTTTGACCGACCCGGGAATCGAACCCAGGACCTCATGCTCGGCAGTTGCGCTTGCGATCACTCGATCAACGAGCCAGCTGTAGTACTGTATCATTCGTATCCAATTTTATTTTTATTTATAGCCTTAATTTATTTTAACAATCTTACATCATTTAGCTTCACTTCTTAAAATTAATTTGACACCGGTAACTTAAGATTGTCTTGCTTTCCAGCATAGGCGTCCCCTAGAGTTTTCCACTTCGCTCGGTTATGCGCTTGTCTCATCCAAGTAGTAACCGTCGTTCTTATAACGTCATCCTCCCATCTAAGACGCTGTCTCCCTTTTTTTCTTTTGTGTTGTCTTGGACACCACTCTGTTACATTCTTTGACCATTTCTTCCTTATACTCCAAACCATATGGCCTGCCCACCTTCACTTAAGTTTCTTAATACAGTCCGTAATATCGGCAATTTTAGTTCGGTTTCTTATAGTGTTTAGTTTTATTTTATCTATTATTTTGATGTTAAGTATGCTCCTTTTTATGCTAAGTTGGCAAGTTTCTATTTGGCGTATATCAAGTTTAGCTAGGCTCCATGTTTGACATCCATACGTCAGAACAGTGTAACGTTACATTTTCCTGGATAGGATCCACAAAACTGTAAGGTCACTGAGCACTCACCTACCTAACTTTCAGTCTGGAGGGGAGCACTATTAAAAGAAATAAAGGGGACGAGTTATAAGAATTTATTAACCAAGATAATCTAAAGGCTGGAGCTACTTAATTACTAATGCCAGTGAAGCTGGCGGAAAGTACTGAAGATGAAACGCAGAATGAAATAAATAACTGAAGAACGTCCGTCTTCAGACTGTGGAGGAGGACCGAGGAACCATCAACTCTCAGGCCGTAGAGAAGGGCCTAGGGCATCTGTCTTCAGACGGTGGTGGACGGCCGAGGACCGTCAATCCTCAGGCCGTAGGAGGAGGGCCGAGGGCATCCGTCTTCAGACGGTGGTGGACGGCCGAGGACCGTCAATCCTCAGGCCGTAGGAGGAGGGCCGAGGAGCATCAAATCTTCATCAGGCTTGTGTAGCTCAAGGATCAAGGTTTCCAGGTGTTCTTGGTGAGGGTGCGGCACGGAGAGAGGCCGACTTAAAACCGAAGAATAAGGGAAACTGCCCTTTTAAATAAACTTTTATGGAGCTTCTCAGAGGTGTTACTGCTCTCAGCTCTGAACGTAGACTCCCATTCCACCACCAGGCTCCTGTCAACTCCACATAATTTACATTATAAAATTAGAAAATTGTTAAAAAGAAAATCGAATGAGGTCGATGTGATTTACCTATACAACCTACAAATAGCTCCAGCAATAAATTAAAAATAAAACTAGGGTTGCCACTAACTGACATCACAAAAGTAAGACAAAGATTTTAATAAAGATAAAAACTTAAATAACATGAATTACAAGGTAAAAAGGCCAAAGCCGTTGCTAAGCCTCCAAGAAATGACCATGAAGCTACCTAGGGAGGACGAATGCTTAAATGTTCAGGTTAATAATATCCAAAAATGTAAGTAAAAAAATATGTAAAAGACATACACATTACATTACCCCGAAAACCCCGGAAAATTTTTGAATACAATGAAAAAATTTTCTTATTTAGCATTAAGAGAGCGTTAATCAACAAAAAATTAAGCTAAATGAGTATATACAGTGATAAAGTAAGTTTAAAAACAATTAAAACTAAGATTCCCCATAACCCCAGAAAATTACTAACTAGAAAAAAATTTCGAGGTTGTAAATAAGACCTTGCTCTTTCATACACCCTTTCATCAACCTACCCTACACACTTCCTCAATCATACATCACCAGCATACTTAGGGGATATGGTTCACATTCAATGACGCATACTCCACAAGGAATTATTTTTAAGGTTTACGAAGGCTTATTTATTTAATTTAGGTGTCGTAATCCGCACCTGTTCTAAAACCCGTTAAAATTAAAAGAATATATTTACAAAGTTTTTCTGCTTTAGAAAAGCAGCCAAGGTTTAAGAGCATAAAGCGCTTAAGAGAAGCCTTTAAGCTTTAAGTCAAGGGTCAAGGAGGGTCAAGGATAAAAAATTATTATCTAAGTTTAAAAAAAGTACACTAAGGCTTATTTAACGAGTTAATGCGACCGCTCGACACAACGGCTTATTTAATGAGTTGTGCACCGCTCAACACAATGGCTTATTTAAAGAGTTGTGCACCGCTCTACAAAATAAAAAGAGGGATCTAAATAAGCCAAAAGTTTTAGAGAAGGTAGACCTTGTGGAGTATTTACAAAACTTAAAATGTAAATGGTTTTTACAAGGAATGAGTTAAAGACATTTAAGTTATAAAATTATAAAAACCGTAAATAACTCCAGACAGAAAATAAGGCGATAGCAAATTCAAAAGTAAAAGGTATCGAAAAAAAATATAAATAAATAAAATATTATGAAAGTGATAAAAGAAATTTAAAAAAAATCTACGGAGGCCGAGAGTGTTTGAGAGGGAACTCAAATCCAAGAGAGCGTTTGAGAGGGAACTCAAGTCCACAAAAGCGTTTGAGAGGGCACTCAAGTCCACGAAAGCGTTTGAGAGGGCACTCAAGTCTAAGAGAGCACTCAAGATTAAGAGTGTTTAGGACTCGCCCTTGAAGAGTGTGGACCCGTGCTTAGGACCCGCACTTGAGAGTGAGGACTAGCCCTTAAGAGTGAGGACTAGCCCTTAAGAGTGAGGACTAGCCCTTAAGAGTGTGGACTAGCCCTTAAGAGTGTGGACTAGCCCTTAAGAGTGTGGACTAGCCCTTAAGAGTGTGGACTAGCCCTTAAGAGTGTGGACTCGTGTTTAAGAGGAGAAGAAGGGAAAGAGGGATCAGGTCAGGACCGTAACACCGTATTCAGTAAACGTCAGGGCAGCTCCCGTAATACAGTAGTCGGGTAAGCTCTGAATAAAACATTAAGAGGGTCTGAGTACTTGAGAGGGCCCAAGAATGTTTAAAAATTTATAAGACACAGAGGGTCTAAAGAGGTTCGATAAAAAAATAATATTAAGAGTACGACACAGAGGGTGCAAAGAGATTTGATTAAAAAATATCGTAAACCAATAAAAACTGTATGGTGGTAAAATTTGGAACTAATGCATAAAAAGTTTGATATTATTTTTAGTACCTATTTTGGCCACCGCAAAGTTTGATATAAACTTTTTGCTGCTGCAAAAGAACTAGATCTCTATGGGCCTGTTACCTAGCAACGCGTGACAAATAACAAGTCAACCCAAAATAATTTTATGCAATTTTACCCTACTAGGGCGAAACTCAAAAAGGAGGTTATGTATATTATCTGTATGTATGTAAGTACGTTTTTTATCGAAAAATGAGGGATTTTTTAACGAGTATATTTATAAGATTTTGGTGTTATTGAATAAGAATATCACCCAAAATTATTATAGCTCAGTCTAGATTAAATTCGTTAGAATTTCTTAGAAAAATCTAGATTTAGTTGTTTTATTATGGCCTAAAGATTCAATTTTACGCCAGATTCGCGTATAACAAATTTATAGTCTAGGATCAAGTAATTTTTCAGTGTAAAAATGTATAGATTGCACTAGTCGTGTTATCAGATCAAAATAAAATGAAGTAATCTTTAAAGTGTTAATAGTTCAGAATATATTAGTAAAGTATTTGTAGTGGGTGTAACGTAGTATTTTAGGGTTGTATAAACATCCACAGGATATTCTCCTGTTTCAGTCGTGAAGTGTCCCAACGACCCACTTGGGAGTGTCCACGAATGGATTAACACATCAAGCGACCATTGGGTACGAATACCAGAGGGTAAACGTAGTGGTGTGCAAGTCTGTGGGATGCAGTATAGCGATGTTTTGGTAGAGAGTAAGTATAATATGAGATAAAAACGATTACGGGATATTGTCCAATAACCGCCGTAGAGTAACCAATCTCCAACCTTGGCAACAAGTGGGTTAACACAACCAAGAGGCCGAAAGGGTGCCAATTATCTTTCGATAATGGAATGTGTGTGAGGTGAGGAATACCTAGATGATGTTTAGTTGTAGAAGAGTTGAGTAAGAGTTGAGATGAGTGAAAAGATGAAAATGAATAAAATGCTTACCAAATATACTCACTTGGGGAAGTGTTATTTTCGAATTTTGAGAAGTGCAGAATGCCTAGAAATAATTTAAGAGGGGTGGGTTAGTAAATATTTGGGCGCCAGTCTGTAACGTTACATTTTCCTGGATAGGATCCACAAAACTGTAAGGTCACTGAGCACTCACCTACCTAACTTTCAGTCTGGAGGGGAGCACTATTAAAAGAAATAAAGGGGACGAGTTATAAGAATTTATTAACAAAGATAATCTAAAGGCTGGAGCTACTTAATTACTAATGCCAGTGAAGCTGGCGGAAAGTACTGAAGATGAAACGCAGAATGAAATAAATAACTGAAGAACGTCCGTCTTCAGACTGTGGAGGAGGACCGAGGAACCATCAACTCTCAGGCCGTAGAGAAGGGCCTAGGGCATCTGTCTTCAGACGGTGGTGGACGGCCGAGGACCGTCAATCCTCAGGCCGTAGGAGGAGGGCCGAGGGCATCCGTCTTCAGACGGTGGTGGACGGCCGAGGACCGTCAATCCTCAGGCCGTAGGAGGAGGGCCGAGGAGCATCAAATCTTCATCAGGCTTGTGTAGCTCAAGGATCAAGGTTTCCAGGTGTTCTTGGTGAGGGTGCGGCACGGAGAGAGGCCGACTTAAAACCGAAGAATAAGGGAAACTGCCCTTTTAAATAAACTTTTATGGAGCTTCTCAGAGGTGTTACTGCTCTCAGCTCTGAACGTAGACTCCCATTCCACCACCAGGCTCCTGTCAACTCCACATAATTTACATTATAAAATTAGAAAATTGTTAAAAAGAAAATCGAATGAGGTCGATGTGATTTACCTATACAACCTACAAATAGCTCCAGCAATAAATTAAAAATAAAACTAGGGTTGCCACTAACTGACATCACAAAAGTAAGACAAAGATTTTAATAAAGATAAAAACTTAAATAACATGAATTACAAGGTAAAAAGGCCAAAGCCGTTGCTAAGCCTCCAAGAAATGACCATGAAGCTACCTAGGGAGGACGAATGCTTAAATGTTCAGGTTAATAATATCCAAAAATGTAAGTAAAAAAATATGTAAAAGACATACACATTACATTACCCCGAAAACCCCGGAAAATTTTTGAATACAATGAAAAATTTTTCTTATTTAGCATTAAGAGAGCGTTAATCAACAAAAAATTAAGCTAAATGAGTATATACAGTGATAAAGTAAGTTTAAAAACAATTAAAACTAAGATTCCCCATAACCCCAGAAAATTACTAACTAGAAAAAAATTTCGAGGTTGTAAATAAGACCTTGCTCTTTCATACACCCTTTCATCAACCTACCCTACACACTTCCTCAATCATACATCACCAGCATACTTAGGGGATATGGTTCACATTCAATGACGCATACTCCACAAGGAATTATTTTTAAGGTTTACGAAGGCTTATTTATTTAATTTAGGTGTCGTAATCCGCACCTGTTCTAAAACCCGTTAAAATTAAAAGAATATATTTACAAAGTTTTTCTGCTTTAGAAAAGCAGCCAAGGTTTAAGAGCATAAAGCGCTTAAGAGAAGCCTTTAAGCTTTAAGTCAAGGGTCAAGGAGGGTCAAGGATAAAAAATTATTATCTAAGTTTAAAAAAAGTACACTAAGGCTTATTTAACGAGTTAATGCGACCGCTCGACACAACGGCTTATTTAATGAGTTGTGCACCGCTCAACACAATGGCTTATTTAAAGAGTTGTGCACCGCTCTACAAAATAAAAAGAGGGATCTAAATAAGCCAAAAGTTTTAGAGAAGGTAGACCTTGTGGAGTATTTACAAAACTTAAAATGTAAATGGTTTTTACAAGGAATGAGTTAAAGACATTTAAGTTATAAAATTATAAAAACCGTAAATAACTCCAGACAGAAAATAAGGCGATAGCAAATTCAAAAGTAAAAGGTATCGAAAAAAAATATAAATAAATAAAATATTATGAAAGTGATAAAAGAAATTTAAAAAAAATCTACGGCGGCCGAGAGTGTTTGAGAGGGAACTCAAATCCAAGAGAGCGTTTGAGAGGGAACTCAAGTCCACAAAAGCGTTTGAGAGGGCACTCAAGTCCACGAAAGCGTTTGAGAGGGCACTCAAGTCTAAGAGAGCACTCAAGATTAAGAGTGTTTAGGACTCGCCCTTGAAGAGTGTGGACCCGTGCTTAGGACCCGCACTTGAGAGTGAGGACTAGCCCTTAAGAGTGAGGACTAGCCCTTAAGAGTGAGGACTAGCCCTTAAGAGTGAGGACTAGCCCTTAAGAGTGTGGACTAGCCCTTAAGAGTGTGGACTAGCCCTTAAGAGTGTGGACTAGCCCTTAAGAGTGTGGACTAGCCCTTAAGAGTGTGGACTCGTGTTTAAGAGGAGAAGAAGGGAAAGAGGGATCAGGTCAGGACCGTAACACCGTATTCAGTAAACGTCAGGGCAGCTCCCGTAATACAGTAGTCGGGTAAGCTCTGAATAAAACATTAAGAGGGTCTGAGTACTTGAGAGGGCCCAAGAATGTTTAAAAATTTATAAGACACAGAGGGTCTAAAGAGGTTCGATAAAAAAATAATATTAAGAGTACGACACAGAGGGTGCAAAGAGATTTGATTAAAAAATATCGTAAACCAATAAAAACTGTATGGTGGTAAAATTTGGAACTAATGCATAAAAAGTTTGATATTATTTTTAGTACCTATTTTGGCCACCGCAAAGTTTGATATAAACTTTTTGCTGCTGCAAAAGAACTAGATCTCTATGGGCCTGTTACCTAGCAACGCGTGACAAATAACAAGTCAACCCAAAATAATTTTATGCAATTTTACCCTACTAGGGCGAAACTCAAAAAGGAGGTTATGTATATTATCTGTATGTATGTAAGTACGTTTTTTATCGAAAAATGAGGGATTTTTTAACGAGTATGTTTATAAGATTTTGGTGTTATTGAATAAGAATATCACCCAAAATTATTATAGCTCAGTCTAGATTAAATTCGTTAGAATTTCTTAGAAAAATCTAGATTTAGTTGTTTTATTATGGCCTAAAGATTCAATTTTACGCCAGATTCGCGTATAACAAATTTATAGTCTAGGATCAAGTAATTTTTCAGTGTAAAAATGTATAGATTGCACTAGTCGTGTTATCAGATCAAAATAAAATGAAGTAATCTTTAAAGTGTTAATAGTTCAGAATATATTAGTAAAGTATTTGTAGTGGGTGTAACGTAGTATTTTAGGGTTGTATAAACATCCACAGGATATTCTCCTGTTTCAGTCGTGAAGTGTCCCAACGACCCACTTGGGAGTGTCCACGAATGGATTAACACATCAAGCGACCATTGGGTACGAATACCAGAGGGTAAACGTAGTGGTGTGCAAGTCTGTGGGATGCAGTATAGCGATGTTTTGGTAGAGAGTAAGTATAATATGAGATAAAAACGATTACGGGATATTGTCCAATAACCGTCGTAGAGTAACCAATCTCCAACCTTGGCAACAAGTGGGTTAACACAACCAAGAGGCCGAAAGGGTGCCAATTATCTTTCGATAATGGAATGTGTGTGAGGTGAGGAATACCTAGATGATGTTTAGTTGTAGAAGAGTTGAGTAAGAGTTGAGATGAGTGAAAAGATGAAAATGAATAAAATGCTTACCAAATATACTCACTTGGGGAAGTGTTATTTTCGAATTTTGAGAAGTGCAGAATGCCTAGAAATAATTTAAGAGGGGTGGGTTAGTAAATATTTGGGCGCCAGTCTGTAACGTTACATTTTCCTGGATAGGATCCACAAAACTGTAAGGTCACTGAGCACTCACCTACCTAACTTTCAGTCTGGAGGGGAGCACTATTAAAAGAAATAAAGGGGACGAGTTATAAGAATTTATTAACAAAGATAATCTAAAGGCTGGAGCTACTTAATTACTAATGCCAGTGAAGCTGGCGGAAAGTACTGAAGATGAAACGCAGAATGAAATAAATAACTGAAGAACGTCCGTCTTCAGACTGTGGAGGAGGACCGAGGAACCATCAACTCTCAGGCCGTAGAGAAGGGCCTAGGGCATCTGTCTTCAGACGGTGGTGGACGGCCGAGGACCGTCAATCCTCAGGCCGTAGGAGGAGGGCCGAGGGCATCCGTCTTCAGACGGTGGTGGACGGCCGAGGACCGTCAATCCTCAGGCCGTAGGAGGAGGGCCGAGGAGCATCTAATCTTCATCAGGCTTGTGTAGCTCAAGGATCAAGGTTTCCAGGTGTTCTTGGTGAGGGTGCGGCACGGAGAGAGGCCGACTTAAAACCGAAGAATAAGGGAAACTGCTTATGCTTTTAAATAAACTTTTATGGAGCTTCTCAGAGGTGTTACTGCTCTCAGCTCTGAACGTAGACTCCCATTCCACCACCAGGCTCCTGTCAACTCCACATAATTTACATTTTAAAATTAGAAAATTGTTAAAAAGAAAATCGAATGAGGTCGATGTGATTTACCTATACAACCTACAAATAGCTCCAGCAATCAATTAAAAATAAAACTAGGGTTGCCACTAACTGACATCACAAAAGTAAGACAAAGATTTTAATAAAGATAAAAACTTAAACATGAATTACAAGGTAAAAAGGCCAAAGCCGTTGCTAAGCCTCCAAGAAATGACCATGAAGCTACCTAGGGAGGACGAATGCTTAAATGTTCAGGTTAATAATATCCAAAAATGTAAGTAAAAAAATATGTAAAAGACATACACATTACAACAGGTAAAATACACGAATCGAATATTTTCTTCTTAGCTTTAAGAGCTATGTATTGATTCTTCATAATCTCTTTGAGAGAGAGAGACGTATCCAATTACTCCATTTTAAAATTTAAAAGTCTAATAAACGTTACTTAACCAAAGTAAGCAGAAAAGGTTACCCTAAAAGTAATTTAAACACAAACTTGTGTGTACAAGGTTAATGTCAACACAAACCACAGTAGATTAAGAAACCCTCAAATATGCATGGCAGCTAATTACCCTAAATGTTCCCGAGGTGCTTCGTGTACGGTTATGTCCGGCACCTAATTATATACTCGTTATGTAATCTTTAGTAGATGTATCCGTTGATATCTGTGCTATGTTGTATTAAATAACTCCGAGAACAAAGTGGACATGTCAATGGTGTTTTAGCATGTCCGCATAGCTCGGAGTTTTTCGGTCAAAGTTGGATGCGAAGAGCATATAAAAGAGCAGCACACCAAAGCTCTCGACAACCACCCTAGAAAGCCATCGAATGCAATCGCTCTGGCCGAAATCAGTGACTTAACAAAAGTGAGGCGATGCAAGACAGAACTTCAATAATAATTGCGGTTTACAACAAATTTCGTATAAAGCCAATTCTGATTTATACTTAACGACTAGGTAGGTACTTTCCAAACCCTCTGTAAAACCTGCAAGGTTTCATTATATTCACTTTGCTAGCTTTCGTCATTGACACACTGCCTTTGTGAATTCTTGCCCAGATTTCATTCCCGAATGAATGCATCACAGACATGCATCCAAAGATGACACATATTTCTCGTACTGTCCGACGAAAGAGAATGGATGCCGACTGAAAGATGTGCATCTATCTCGTTAACCTAAATGCGTCTGCAGAGATGACGTCGTGAAGGAAATGTGTAGAAGGTCCACTGGCCAAATGATGCTGATAGGAACTAGCTAAGGAGAGGAAGGGTAGTGAAAAGATGAAAGGATTCTGTGAGGAATGATACATGCATTATGAAAGAAAAGAGAGTAAATGATAGGGTGACGATTAACAAGAGAGAATAGAAGCAGAAAAAGTGTCGAACCTAAGTAAAAAGAGTTGTGTCGATTCCAAGTAAAAGTGTTGTGTCGACCCCAAGTAAAAAGTGTTGTGTCGACCCTAAGTAAAAAGTTTTGTGTCGACCCCAAGTAAAAAGTGTTGTGTCGACCCCAAGTAAATAGTGTTGTGTCGACCCCAAGTACATAGTGTTGTGTCGACCCCAAGTAAAAAGAGTTGTGTCGACCCCAAGTAAATAGTGTTGTGTCGACTCCAAGTAAAAAGAGTTCTGTCGACCCCAAGTAAATAGTGTTGTGTCGACTCCAAGTAAATAGTGTTTTGTCGACTCCAAGTAAATAGTGTTGTGTCTCCAAGTAATTAGTGTTGTGTCGACTCCAAGTAAATAGTGTCGTGTCGACTCCAAGTAAATAGTTTTGTGTCGACCCTAAGTAAAAAGAGTTGTGTCGACCCTAAATAAACAGTGCTGTGTCTACCCCAAGTAAAATGGTGCAGGAACATTGTGGTAGTTGTAGTTGTGGTAACAAAAGACTACCCGAAAAGGTTTTTATTTGTATGGATCTTCAGCTGATAATTCCTATAAGCGAAGCGGCTGCGATAGTAAAGATAATTTAGTGTCTATATGACTAAGAAAGAAACGACGACGGATGAACTGTGTGAAGGTTGATGGATGATGGAGTATGGAAGAAGAAGACATGCTGAGCCGACCCTAAATAATTTGGGATAATAATTTGGGGCAAGAGAAATAATTATGATAAACCACTCCAAACTCAGCGCTCATTAGACGTCATAAATATTCTAAAATTTTAATGCGAATTTAATTCTT
Organism: Xestia xanthographa; assembly: GCA_905147715.2. Lineage (NCBI taxonomy): Eukaryota > Metazoa > Arthropoda > Insecta > Lepidoptera > Noctuidae > Xestia > Xestia xanthographa. The sequence goes on along the minus strand of LR990660.1, from coordinate 2,725,521 downwards.
CAGAGAAAGCTCACGCACGCCATTCACGCCACAATAATTCTACTTTAAATGTTGTAACTGAATTTTATAAAAGGACTTTAGTTTAAATGTCATTTCATACAATTTCACGAAACAAGTTCACAAAGGCAGTGTTTATCAAAAACCGGCCAAGTGCGAGTCGGACTCGCGCACGAAGGGTTCCGTACCATTATTATCAAAAAAAGGGCAAAAAAATCACTTTTGTTGTATGGGAGCCCCCCTTAAATATTAATTTTATTCTGTTTTTAGTATTTGTTGTTATAGCGGCAACAGAAATACATCATCTGTGAAAATTTCAACTGTCTAGCTGTCACGGTTCATGAGATACAGCCTGGTGACAGACAGACGGACAGACGGACAGACGGACAGACAGCGAAGTCTTAGTAATAGGGTTCCGTTTTTACCCTTTGGGTACGGAACCCTAAAAACGCTGCCCTGTAAATATCAATATAATACTAAAAAAAAAGTTGTTTCCCAGCAATAATTTTTGCGTAAAGTTACTTAGTTTGATTTACAGAATGCTTGGTTGACGGCTTCGTGATGAGATCTTTTACACCGTGATGTGTAAAAGTGTTTGTAAAAACCTATTTGCAAAATAACCATCGTTTACAGAGACTAGGGCTTCTGCCAGCTGCCTTTTTTTAATATGTCCGTCATTGACTAATTGCTAGTCGTCACGTAATCTTATGGCCGCTGGTCTTTCATGAGCCGTCACTGGAAAAGCGAAGCCTTATTTATTTAAATAAAAAGTCTTTAAAACGTAAGGGAGGAAGCTCGATGGAAATGTATTGATTATGATGCTCATTAAAAGTTGTTTCGGCTAATACCGGTGCGCTTATGAGAAATTAATTAATGGCGGCATGAATAGACTTATTTTGGAATATAAAGTTGTTGTTTACAAGGTGTTTTTGGATTACTTTGGACATTGGAATTGGGATATTGGAACATTGGAAATTTATTGATATTACATTCCCATTAAAATTAAAATAAACTTGCTGTTTTGGCTAGTGGCCACTTTGCCTTGCCTAGTCTTTGTCCAACCGAATAGGGCATAAATTTTCTTTTATTTTTTATTCCGATACGAAATGTAAAAGTACTTTAAAAATTATGACAAAAAGCGAAAACAAGACATAAATCGGCCAAACAACACAAAAGTTATAACCATTTAAACTTTTGTTTGTATCTCTTTCTAGATAAACGTAATTTAGTATGGATTTTGTACGTCGATGCAGCGAATGACGTCACTCGCTGTATCGGATCTCTCTATCTAATCAGCAGTTTGAAATGTTTATAACTTAGTATTTTTATAGATATTTAAAAAAAAATCACTTTGCTATTTCTGATGTTAATACACTTTGTTTATACACTTTGTTTAGAGTGATAAGAAAAAATCATGCATATAACCTATCTATATAACCTATCTGACTGACTTCAGAGTTTCGAGCTGCTCACCGGTTTTCCTTTTGAGGTTTTAAAAAAAAAAACTTAGTTTCCAAGAACTCTATAGATGGCGTTGAACTTAATATGATAGTTGGTGCCAAAGCCAAAACGCTTGAAAAAAAAAAACATTGTTTCACGTCACATACTCTCGTTGACTGACTATAACCTTTTCTGAATATAACCTACATTTCTCGCGCTTTGTTAAAATCAGTTTTTTAGGTTCCGTTCCTTGCATTATCATACTTACTCCTAGCGCCATCTATCTAGCGACTAGGGAAGAGCTAAAAAGAAAATCCCTCATTGCCTCTGCACTGTCAATGATTTAGAAATGTTGTTTTTTTAGTGGCCAACATTACAAAGACTGTTTTATTCCGTTTTTGAAAAACAACCTAAACAATATCGTTTTTGCTTTTTTTATTTCAAGATTTGTTTACATACCTATTAAAGATGACATTGTCCATTCCTGTTCAGTGACGACAGATCCGGTATAGTGACGTCACAGGAAATGTAAAAAGGCGTGTTTTTGTACTTTTTTCATTGGTTGTCTCTGATTTTATGTGTCGTAAAGAGATACCGTGATTTTTAATGAGTCATTAAAAGTTATTTACTATGACTACTTGGAAGTTAACTGTGTCAATGTTTGTTTACATTATTATGTATTTTTAGGAGCAAGTTGACATGTTTGGTATAATTTTACTTAGTAAACTGACTGCCTGAGATGCTACTGAGTAAGAGGTCCTGGGTTCGACTTCCATTGTGTTATTGGGTATTTTCTTCAAGATTTTCTCAGCAGCAGTAACAGAGACTTTATTTTATTTGCCCGGTTACCGGTTAATAGGCTCACCCCCTTTTACATTCAAATTCAAATTCTTTATTGACATAATAGGTTACATAAATTATTTGAAGCCTCTGACTCCCGAACTAGGTGTACTTGTATGTCAGGAGTCAGCGCCCTCTTCCATTTTATTTGGCTTAGATACTAATGTCAACATAGGAGATAATTTTTTTTGTAGCACGTAAGTTTGTCTATAAACTTACGTGCTACAAATTTAAAAAAAAAAAAAAATAATAACAACTAAAAAATTAAATTAAATTAAAAGCAAATTACAGAAATGAAAAGTATTGAAAAAAATATATGAAAGAACATCAAAAATATAATTTATAGACAAACTTAAGTGCTACAAAAAAATTTTTAGAAAAAATAATAACAACTAAAAAATTAAATTAAATTAAAAGCAAATTACAGAAATGAAAAGTATTGAAAAAAATATATGAAAGAACATCAAAAATATAATTTGTTCTTCAGTTAATTGCCTTGTGTGTGTGTGGGAGGTGTGTACAAGTGCATGGCACTTAATTAGCAAAATGTTTGTGTACTTATTAGGAACACCTGTGCCTAACCCTTCGCGGATTACAGGCGTGATTTTATGTAATGTAGACTGACTATAGTCTCCGCCAGATAAGTAAGAATTAAAGGTCATTGATCTTTCCATTACACTCACGGGTGTCGTATAAGGCGACTAATGTCTGAGGCAGAACACCTTGCGCCTCCGTAGACCAGAGAATGGGCAGCAGCGTTTTCTGTTAGTCTTTCATCACTTCTGCGATCTCCAATCCGCCTGCCAAGCGTGGAGATTACGGCAAATTCCTCCCATCATGGGAGAGGCTATGTCCAGCAGTGGACATTATGGGCTGTTGTTGTTGTTGATCTTTCCTTAATTTCTCTCTGTAGGTACACCGACATTACAATTATGAATAATTTTTAATTACTATAAAAAGTCAAGGATCACGATAAAGTTCGTTTCGGGACCAGTTTGTGTCATAATTTCTGTTTTCGGAATTATGTATTTGAATAAACGTATGCGGGTTAGTGACCTTTAATCCTTACTTATCTGGCGGAGACTATAAAGGGCAATTCACTCAAATCTATAAATCTTATTTATTACAGACACGAAAAAAACAATAAATACCTATACAAAGGCTTGACTTGAACTCTGGCCTTGATCTTTTTAATTCATTTCAGTGCATCAAAGCATTAATAATAACCTAATATACAGCAGTCATTGTGCCGATAGTCGTGTCGGCCAATGGCTTAATAGCCAAGAGCCTCGACCAACATCTTAGGAGGCTCTCGCTTGGCAGCTGGAGCAAGAGCTTGATTCAGTGCGCAGTACTTCTGGACACGGCACGTGTTGTTAGGAGGTTCCTCTCTCAAGAGCCCTGACCACCGGCAGCTCGGACCCTGTTCCCAGCGCTGGTGGGCTACTATTTTTTATATGTTTAAATGTACTTTTAAAATGTTTTGTACAGAAATATTTAAAAATGTTAAAAATATCTAATGAAATGAATAAAGGACCTATTAAAAATCTAGCTCTGAGATAATTAAGATTAATTCCATCAGTGGTCAGCAAATATCCCCGTAATTAATGTAATTATAATCGAATCAAACAAAAGATAATCTAAAGTAAGCCGGACTTCGGCCATCTTGTATTTGTTTAAGTAATGGTTCTCAGGAAGGTAAAGGGTATGGTTTATATAGCTCATGCTTCCTTCAGTAACATAGCCGACCGGAAATGCAAGCTGAACTAATGCCTCGTTAATCGTAACTGTAAACTATTTTTTACGCCGAATATGACAAAACATGTTAAACCAGCAATCATCTAAACTCCTTTTCCATCCATATGTGCATATGTATGTATTATATCACACATGTCTATACAAATAAATGCATCTTTATCTATATCGTGAGTGTTACTGTTGAGTTGAGTTGAGTATGTGGTCCAGGTTTGTTACTTTTTTTTTTTTTGCGGAATGCCATCTCGCAGTTCAACCTAGAGAGGTTGTCGTCTGCTTAACCGGACAATCCTGTGGGTACTTTAAGTGTAAGGCCTCCAGCCAGGGCATAAAACTTACAAACTAAACGACTACACGCTAAGGGCACCCCCTGCGGGGTACGGGCCTCGGCTTAGGGCGTCGTCGCTGGGAGAGGACAGCAAGGGGACAGGCTGGATCTAAGTGGAGGTCTAGGTTTCGCAGGTCCAGTACTATTATTTGGTTTTTTCTGATAGGAATTTCTCAGTAGCAGCCACGGAGTCTGTATTTCTTCCCGATTGATGGCAATAGGGTCACCCCCTTTTACATCGAACTTTAACATAACTGGCAAAATGTAGGTGTACTATTAGGTACACCTCTGCTTACCGTTCGGGTATTACAGGCGTGATGTTATTTTATGTTGGAAGACGATGGTGAGTTTTAGTTCCGACAGTGTTTTTTCTAGCTGCAACTGGTTTAGTGAGTCACGAGTGTTGAGGGGTCACGTCATTGCATTGAAACTCGTTTTGTTTTTTATTCCAGCGCAAAAAGCTGTTTATCTCAGATATTTCAATGGATTACATCATGAGAATAATAGGTTTAGGTTAAACGTTTTGATTTAAGTTCTTGATAATAATATAGATGTTATGTTTGCGTGAATAAATCATTACTGGATTGAAAAAGTTGATTAAATTATTGGTTAGCGTTTAGATGATAAAAACTAGAACAGCAATTTTGAATTCGAGCATCAGGTGCTTTATCTTCAAACTGTTTTCTTCAGTGATGGATGACCAATTTTCAACCTTATATCGCAGAACATAAAGGTGTAAAATGGTCAACCGTCAGTGACTCGGTAGTCCGTATGTAGTTAGGGAATAACGTATTCCCTGCATCATATGAACACCAACTTCTTCTGGTAAAAAGTTTGGAAAACACTTTTATAAACCAGCAATGGCATTTAAACGTACTTTCGATAAACAATGCGAGCAAAATCTACTTGCAAGAGCCAACTGGCTTATGTCGGTATAAATTTTACGCGTCTTTATGTCATTTTGCTTTAAAGCATTAGATTTTTTCTTCTGATATCTCCTCCATGATATCTTATATCTCGTTGTAAACGGCGAAACCTAAACGATATTACTCGAAACCTCACTCGATCACAAAAAGACATAACGAATTGATCTATGACTGTTTTACCATTGTGCTGTCACTTTTACGAACAATAGACACACTTTTCCCGCATGCAAGTGTACTCTACCATGAAACAAGCCAGTCGAGTACAATCGACGAGTGCGTCTAAACGAGGCACGTGGCATAGACAAACTTTCACATAATTGTTCTTCTATAACGAAGTTAAGGGCAGAAACAATAGTCTAGCTATTTGAGTTACTTTCGCGTTTCTTCTATCTAAGAATTATTTTAATTACACATAGTTATAGTTGTTTTCTCGCGATAAAAGGAGCTATAGAAAAATATCTAATGACAGGAGAGAAAGATAGGATAGCAATTAATACTAATTATTAGCGGCAGTGTTAACTACTTATCAAAGATTTCCGCTAGATTAGGTCACTACCTATATGAATTTATTTTAATTCTTTAGCTGCATAAAATACAAACATTAAAAGCATTTTATTTTAAAAAAAAATGCCTAGTCTTTTCCCAACTATGTTGGAGTCGACTTCTAATCTAACCAGGTACAGCTGAATACTAGTATTTTATACATGGAGTAATGACCTATAGTCAGAGAGTCCTTCTATATTCTTAAAATGATAGAGTTCCTCTGTAATCCAAGACCACTCAAATCTGTGTGGTTCTTTCTTCAAAAGACCATCTCAGACACTAAACTGAACAGTCCTCATGTGAGTTGACCAAGATTATGTCTGGACCTTAAAAAAGACTATGACCTCTGAGTTTATTTCGGCTGTTTCTTTTCAGAGTAGTCAGGTACAAAACACCAGCCCCATCTAGTAAAAAAAAAGATGTTTAAAAGTGTTTAAAAAAAATGCAAATTAAACATCATTATTTATCATTTAATCTCTAATTCAGGCTTTTAGAATAGTAGGTAGTCCTTCAATTAAAAATAATAACTTTTTGGCTAGCTTACAAATACATAAAATTGAGTCGTTACCATAAGCATGACTTATATTCTCATCAAGTACTCTAAACCGGAGCCATTAAAATACCATTGTAATTAAATAAAAAAACAATGCAATTACTTACGTTCATCCCTCTAATCCGTTGTGCGAGCAAATCCAGGGGATGTTTAATGCATTCGTTGAGGGACGACACCATGGATTATGGGGGTCTGAGCGGGTCCAACTAACATGTCGATTCATATTGTACTATGATAATGAGTTTTACAGTATTTGTAATTAAGTTAATAAGGGATTACCGTGTGGTATCCGGCAGAGTAGAATAGAACCAACCCATTACACTCACGGGTGTGTATAAGGCGACTAATGTCTGAGGCAGAACACCTTGCGCCTCCGTAGATCGGAGAATGGGCAGCAGCGTTTTCTGTTAGTCTGTCATCACTGCGATCTCCAATCCGCCTGCCAAGCATGGAGATTACGGCAAAGTCCTCCCATCATGGGAGAGGCTTATGTCCAGCAGTGGACGTTATGGGCTGATGTAGTAGTGTAGTGTAGTAATAAGGGATACCAGACCAGTTTATTTTTATTTATTTTTTATTATATGTGTATTGTCCTGTGCCACTACATAGATTCTTCCATTAGGCACTAAGGCAGAGGTGTAGTCAATTGTACACCCACGTCCCACCAGTTATATTATTTAAGTGGTAGCTAGCGCGATTCCTGAGCTTGAAGTCCTGGGTTCGCTTCCCAGGTCAAGTAAAGTATTATTGAGTATTTTTCATTAGGAATTTCTCGATAGCAGCCACGGAGTCTATATTTGTGCCGGTTGATGTCAATATTATGCACCCCTTTGAGATGCGATTTAAACATACCATACGAATTGCATGTGTACTATTAGTTACTTATGTCTTCGGGCATTACAGGCGTGATCAATGATATTTTAATAAACAGATATGTTATACACCTACAAAACCACCGAAAAAAGAGTTCCGCGTGGCAGCGGCAGCACACCTTTTCATTAATTCTACATTTCACTACAAGTCAAAATGATACAAAATCCAGTTCGATAAAACCAATAAGAAAAAAAGAGACAGATAGTGTTGTTCTATGTCTAGAGTACACGCGTCCTTGTCGTACTCACGACAAAAATGTATTTCCCATCTCTTTCTTTTTTTATCCTCCAAAATATCAGAATAAGAAAATAAATGAAAAATATTAATAAATCAAATCTAAGTATATTGCGTAGTTACATCTGGTATGAGATCCCTTGTGTTTTATTTAATTTGGTATCATAATTGCTACACTTTCTGAACATGCACGATGGAATTTTTATCTAAATTCGTAGCAGCATATCGCTCATCGCCATGCGTGTTGCAGACTAAAAGCAATGCGGCCCAATTGGGCCGTTTTCAAGTCTTCACGATAGCGCGCTCACAGCATATCTGTTCACTAGAATATCATTGGGCGACATGTTATGTTTTTTTAGGTTAAAAATCTTGATAGAGACCAAACTATCCAAAATTGTCACGGACAAAAACTATAACAATCGTCTAAAATTTTCCACCAATGACAACTCAACTTCAAAGCCAGATTGATCAGCTTATCCAATTTCCGTGTCCCAGACAAAAGATCGACTATTACAGTTAGTGCTAACAAACGGACAAGGTTGAACAAATTATGTGGTTACAGAACGTGGCTGTTTCGCAAAGTTATTGCGGAGAAGTTACTATTGATGTTGGGTATAGTAACCAGTGGGAGCTACAGGCTTTTTCATACCTGCAAAACTTTGAGAATGTGAATTGTGAACAGGAAAAAAAAGGTGAAAAAACATATATTTATTTTTATATCTGTATGGAATATAATGATCGGATTTTTTGTGTAAAATAATGAAATTATTGGAATTTATTTTGAATCATGCAATTGAATTATCCTCCGTTTTTCTGGAAATAGTAGGCCGCCATTTTATTCTACGGTGGCCATTTTATTGTCATGAGTCACTATTACAGTTTTGGTTCAGAGGGCAAATAAGGGTCCAGTAATTTTTATGTTTAATAATAATTAATACTAAAACGTTGAATGTTTCATGAAGTATTCTCTCAGTTATATCTTCATTCTTCTGAGTTGTAGTGACAATCACTATCACTTTACATATTATAAAACAAAGTCGCCTGCCGCGTCTGTCTATACGTTCGCTTAGATCTTTAAAACTACGCAACGGATTTTGATGCGGGTTTTTTTTAAAGATAGAATGATTCAAGAGGAAGGTTTTAGTATATAATTTGCGGGCGGGCGAAATCGTGGGCATAGGCTAGTTCAATAATAATTTGAAGTCAAATTTTTAGCAGGTGACAGTTCACTAGAGTGATTGACCAGTTAATGTTAAAGAATGATGCCTACCATTTTGACCACATTTTGATGGCTAGAAGTCTTCCCACGATTTTTAATCGTCAAGGTCCTGTACTCCTGTCACCACATTTTCTGAAACGGGTGCAATTAGTTAGCACATCTAGTAGTGGTGTACAGGCACTTAATTGCTAAACACAAGTGGAGCAGTTGCGACAACTGAGTCGTATGTTCATGTACAGTAACTGTTGAGTCACACGCGATTACTGTCCTGGCGTGTTGGGGAACCAACGAAGACATGTAGAAAAGAACGGAGTGTTGAGTTAAGAGTGAAGGTCAAAAGGCTAGGTGGTATTTTCTCTCCTGCTCTATCTGAAATCCATACAAACGTTGTCTTGAAAAACTCATCATTATCATCATCAGCCTATTAATATTCCCACTGCTGGGACACAGCCCTCCTCTCTGTGAGATGGAATGGGCTATAATCCACCACGCGGGACCAGTGCGGATTGGTAGATGTCACATGTCTTCGAATTTTTATATGACATGCCGGTTTCCCCACGATGTTTTCCTTTGCCGTTTTTGAGAGCAGTGGTGATGAAACAAATTATACAAAGTAATGCGCCTGTCTGGTTTCGGACCCACGACTTACTGTTCGTAAGTCGGGGCCGCCACCACTGGGCCACCGCTGCTCTCTTGGAAAGATCACTGTTTGGATAAGACCGAGTATTGTCTCAACCTGTGTAGAATATCTACTTTGTTTTGATACCTATAATTTTAATAGTGTAGGTTATGTACTCACTACCGACTTCGTGGTTACCAGGTAAGAAGACAACGTTTTTTTGACAGAGTAAGCAGCTAAGCAAGCTGCAAGCTGCTTGTCTCTGTATCACCCAAAGGTTGACTGGTAGAAAATACCTATGGCATTAAGTCCGCCTGTGTACTTTGTGCTTGAAGCGTTAAATAAATAAATACAGAGTTAGACAGACTAATCAAAAGTTTTAGTTTTAAGCACTTCCTCTAAATACTTCAGAGACCTTACCAGTCTGCGACATCTTCGAAGTTCTCCGGATCGATTTTAATAAAGTTTGACCAAACGACCCCTCCACAAGTCAAACAATCCCTTCAATGCCAAAACCTGTATAAAGGCAAACGAATCCTTTGATTCTGGAGAATTAAACTTTTATGCGGGATCAGTATTTAGTTTGTTAATTTATAAATGTAATCAAATAGTGGGAAGTTACTCCACACTTTCATTACAAAGAAAGATATCTGCTAAACTTCTTTAAATACAAAGTCTCTTTCCAATGACCTCGAGGTCAGTTTTCAACGAGTGTCTCTACCACTGCACTTCAACATGAATGATGTAACCAAGATTTTTTAATAATATTTTGATTTAAAAGAGTGTCCATGGAGTTTCTTGCCCGTTCTTCTCCATAGAGATCTACGCTAGGGAATGGGCAACTACAGTACTTTCACAGTTTTTATGTCTTGTGACTGGGACTGTAGCTACATTTACTTTTCATCTTTGTTTCGACAATTCAAAAGTGCTTGTAACTGGCTTACTTGAAATAAATGCTTTGATTTTGATTTTTGACTTTTGAGGACAAAAGAAACGCTACTGAAGCTGCGATCAACGTGGCTAATTTAATGGGCTAAATTATCTAGTTGATCTAGTCAAATCTAGTCTAGGTAACTGATTTTGATATCGTCGGATCGAAAAGAAGTTTCCGAATGATTGTTCAAAACTCTATTATCAATCGCAATTATTAATCTTGCATAACCTATTTGTAAAAATCAAACGATTAAATGATGAAACACGGATTTTCTTATTGTTTCGAATAGACATATTTTTCAAACATTTTGTATGTTGATGAAGAAAAGAATTGCAATCTTAAAATATATGCAAAATTGCAGATGCAACTGAATACAACACTGATAAAAATAATACAATATTAAATGTAACTATTCTTCAATTTATAGAATTCTCTATTCCCGAGATTTCCGCAATCCGACAAGTACAAACTACCCTCCATTTCTCCCCTAGCTAGCCCATTAATACGCTGTACATTGTAAAGAATACTGCGTATTAAATGCAACGTCACTATTTAAAATGGCGGCCGTGCACCACAGAGCGGATGTTTTTCATTTTGTTTTGTATTGTTATCGCAGAACGAACCTAGTAATACTTCTTAGTGTGTGGAGCAAGTTATGAGAGATTCGTGTTGTGAAATTACGAGTATTTTGATATGAATTTGTGAAGAGAAAGAGTCGTCATGTCAAAATATTTTAAAATTTTAAAAAGGGTAAGTAAACGGTCTATTAAATAATCACTCTAATGTTTTAATTAATATAAAAAACCGGCCAAGTGCGAGTCGGACTCGCGCACGAAGGGTTCCGTACCAATTATTATGAAAAAATCACGTTTGTTGTATGTAGCCCCCCTTAAATATAAATTTTATTCTGTTTTTAGTATTTGTTGTTATAGCGGCAACAGAAATACATCATCTGTGAAAATTTCAACTGTCTAGCTGTCACGGTTCATGAGATACAGCCTGGTGACAGACAGACGGACAGACGGACAGACGGACAGACGGACAGACAGCGAAGTCTTAGTAATAGGGTTCCGTTTTTACCCTTTGGGTACGGAACCCTAAAAAGTATCTGCGGCGATCGAACTGATAGGGTTGTTATTTTTTTTAATCTCAGTTTTTCTAACTGTATAATCTATTTGCTAATAGCAGGTTGTATAGCAAATGTTAAAATTGTCTATTAAAGTTCACGAAAATTCATTAAACATTCAAAATGAACATGATAATACTTACTGAAAACGTTTTCGCAAACCTAGAATCACGTTGAATAATATTCACCACAGTTATTCACAATTTCTCTGACAGTAAATCAGCTTACCATAACAACTACTGTCAGAACTTGGACCATACATCAAAGATGCAAAAAAAGTATTCATTTTAATTTGTCCTCAGGAGGATTTGTGTCTGAGGCTCACGACTTGATTTACGACTAGTTCAAGATAGTAAGAAATCTAGGCCTAGATTTATTTGAAGGCGTTTATGTAAGGGGGGGACTACGGTTTGGTTCGGGTCGGCACCTCGGCACTTTCGATTCGACAATTTTTGTTGAACAACAAAACGGTCGGCAAAATCCGTTTGGCATAGTATTGGTATAGTCGTGGGTTCGAACCCAGACAGGCACATTACTTTGTGTAATTTATTTCATCACCGCTGCTCTCAAAACGGTAAAGGAAACATCGTGAGGAAACCGGCATGTCCTAGAACAGTAGACATGTGAAATCTACCAATCCGCACTGGGACCGCGTGGTGGATTATAGCCCATTCCCTCTCATCATGAGAGGAGACCGTGTCCCAGCAGTGGGAACATTAAAGGTTGATGATGAAGCCAAGAGGCTTTCCCGAATGTATAAAGGTACCTGAAAGTGGGACAGAAAAGAACAGCTTAAAAAAAAGGCGAAGATTCGATTTTTTCGCACGGGTGTGCCGAATCATACCGACCCGAACATGCGTACCATTTATGTAGATCGTCTCCCATTTTAGAGCCTGAATATTAAGGGTAGTGTTATATAGCCTTGTAATAAAGTGGGATTGGGAAAAGGCGTGTATGAACTGTTTATCGCAATAATAAAGTTTTCGTCTGTTTGATTTAAATTGTAGAGATTTGCGTTGAGGCAACGAGACGTTCTATAGACAATATCATGGATGTAAAGTGAAATTTCATTTTAAAAATAAATCTACCTACATCAATTTAAAGACAGATCAATTAATGCATTAGCTATACGATTTAAAATCTAACCTTTTCTTAACAATAATCCTTAAAGATAGTTTGACATTGAAATTGATCTGATTCCCCTTTTATCACATAATAAAGGTAAATTAAAAATCTTCCTACAATATTTAAAAATTCCAATAAATCCCCAATTTCTCACCTACCCTCGAGCCTACAACAAAATCGCCCGACTACCCTCAATCGATCATTTTGCAAATTTATGCGCGATGCTTACAAAGGCCTGGCCTACAAGATAAGGCCATACGATCATCACGCCATCAGGAAAACGGCCTGAAATTGAGGCCTGGCAATTCAGTGGCCTGTAATGAAGTGTCGGGCCATACGATGTTAAGAGTGACGTATATTGGCGATAGAAGCAGACACAGACGATAGACTTTTTGTGTGAACAAGTCTGCGACAAACAAAAAATCTGCGACAAGTTTTGCGTGATTGATGTGTCTGACTACTTTTTTGTCCACTATAAGGCAGAACAGTAGATAAGTAATAAAGTAACAAAAACCCGCGTTTACCTTTAGAAGTTGCGAATCTTTTTGTTTTGTTTTCATTCTTTCAACAAGTTTTGTACAGAAACTAGTCGTGTTTCAAACATGTCGACGTTGTTTCAGAAATTAATTATGAGAACAGCTAGAACTATTTTGCTCACTTTTTTGACAGGTTTTGCCTACAACTTGTTCTGAAAACAGTTGACACAACATGTAGATTACATGTTTTATATCATGGTATAGGTATTGAGCTATTATATTACTACGTATAGAGAAGACAGTCTCTATCTGTGCGCAGTGCGGGGCGCGCGGGGGGCGGCTAACCCCGTATATGTAATGCTGTGGCGACGGCGAGCAAGCGACTGAGTGAACTGCAGCCGGCCGACAGCAGTTGAACGGAGCACAGATTTTGTTCGCGCTGTCTTCTCTATACGTAATAGTAATAGCTCAATGGGTATAGGTAAACGTTGGGTAAGAATACTAAGTATGCAGATCTCACAACCTTCTTGCGTCACAGACTCGACCGCACATAAATGTCTGACGTCTACATAGGTCCTTAGGGGAGTCGTTAAAATGCTGTATCTGTATAGTTCTCCTTGATAGGGTTGGCTGTAACGATAATAGTGGGGCTGCCCGGCTGGTTGTAAAATTACGTGATGAGAGGTACTCATTTTGATTTAGGGTCGAATTATTCTTAATGGTCATTGAGTTAAGATTTGTGTTACAATCTTGTAAAATTAGGGCATTATGGAACTTAGATATTTATAGCCTGCTAGTCATTCTCGTGTTAATTAAGTGAGCAAACAATATACAGGGTGACGGGCCTTTTGTGCGTCGGAGTTCGTTTCACCCTATAGATATAAGGTCAGGGAAATTGATAGTTTAACAAATGAACTACCAATTTAAATCTCTAGTCACAAATGACATTATTTGGCTTCTTTTCCAAACTACGTTTAAAGGCCGTTTTCTATAACTTACTTACGTATTACTGTCAGTTAACGTGCCTACGTCTCGTAGCTATCGGTCTATGAACAAAGTTAGCTTGAAATATCCTATCCGCGTCACCTACCTGTCACTTGTTTCATAGAAAAATCAAAAAAAGCTTTTCTGTGACCTTTTGTTTCTAACCGTCCGTAAGCTAAATGTCAAACAGACAGAGATAGCAAGATACCGATACCTGTCAGTTAGTTATTGAAAATGGCGGTAAGTCGCCTTCCAGTCTAACTGGATGCAGCTGAATACCAGTATTTTACATGGATCGACTGCCTATCTGACCTCCAGAACTATTAGACTGTAATCCAGTAACTGTACTGGATAATACGATATCCCTTGATAAGACTGCGTAAACATATCATCACCCATATTGAACCGGAAGTCCTTATCACGAAATGATAGGGTAACATTAAAACCTAGGTATATGATCTATACAGCATCAATCATACGTGCGCAGAGTCACGTCTCAACCGTTATGCATTGTCTCTGAACCCGACAAAGAACGATTAAATTTAATATGAGCGTATGATAGTTACAGACCTTTGTTCTATTGGGGTGTTACGATAGGTTATAATAGGTACCTTTAGCACTTGTGCAGTTCCTTTAAAGGTATTCTTGAAGGACGTAATAGTTTCATTCATGGTTTCGATTAAATGCTAGTTGGGCATTTTTTCTAGGTACAATGTATTTATGTAAATACTTTAGGAATTAATTTCCCATCCCAAATAATTCCGCTCTGCTTCCTAACCTAACCTTCCCCACACATATTGCGCATTTTGAATTTTGCTCAAGTATTGTTTTTTCTTTTAATTTTATTTGGCGTATGTAATTTAAATTGTAAATTAATTTATATATTGTAATTTAAAATTTATCTATAAAAGTATCAATTTATAATTGTTTTTATTTATATTTTTTTCTTGTTTATGTACTTTCCCTTTACATTTATAATGAATTACTTAATATTGTTTATAATGAAATAATCGATATACCGTGTGGTGGGACCCTGGTGATCTGCTATACAGGTTTTCCTAGTGCAGACCTAAAAAATAATGTCTTAATGTGGTTTTAATCTCTCACAAACTTATCTACCGTAATTTTAAGCTCTGTACATAATCATACATAATTTGTCATGTTTGTGAAGAGATGATAAATTATTTTGAATTTGAATTTATACTTCCAAGGAAAAGTATGCGTTTTGGGAATCATCGACCTTTGAAGAAAAATGGCTGACCGTTAGTCTAATCGATAGTACGGTCTGTCGTGTTATAATCTTTCTAATTCGAACACACGTGGGTTATGTGAGAGCTTACCTATTTTGACTTATCTGTACCAATAATGGTTCTAAAAAATATTTGCTAGGTACCTTCCTACATGGACACTTTATAAGGATGTAAAACACCTCTTAACGAAGCCGAAAGACACTTATTTTCCTCGTCATTGCGATCATTTTTTTGTTCTACACCATACCTGGGAACCTTCTAGTTACGGAGATATTGGGGGTCAAAGTTACAACTTTTTGACAAGTTTTTTTTTTTTTAATATAAGTTTTTAATGTAAGATTTTTACTTTAAACACCTCCACAACCCCCGTACTATTTCAATCCATCCATCAGCCCTATGTTTTGAGTGCGTTACATTGAGTTTTACCACAAAAAATGATTTTTGACCCCAAAAAAAAAGTGATTTCCCAGCAATAATTTTTGCGTAAAGTTACTTAGTTTGATGTACAGAATGCTTGGTTGACGGCTTCGTGATGAGGTCTTTTACACCCTGTATAGCACCGTGAAATGTTGGTGTGAATAAGATACATCTTTGCCCACCTCTTCGTAAAAAATCTAATTTTGGTGTGTCAATGTTGTGTTCCTAAGGGAACGTTGCCGACGACAGACTTTTTGTGTGCGACTGACAAAAACTCTGCAACAAATGCGTGATTGATGTGTTTGAATACTTTTTCGTAAAAAGTCTGTCGTCTGCGTTGCCCCTAAATAATACATTTTGAATGAAAAACGAAAATTTTGAAAAGGTAAGTACGACACGCCGTCGCAATCCGAAGACATGTTTGTGAGAGATTTCATTGAATGCATTTCGTTCTCAAAATTTTTTAATCAAAAAATTCAAAATCAAACAGTAACACATTAGAATACAAAGTCTAAAGCTGCTCAATTGGCTTATAATGTCCAATATTTACCATACATAGAACGACGCCGGCGTACAAAGGACTCCAAGATCACAGTAAGAAGTAACAGTGGCGCCCTCTACCACAGTTATATGTAACAGAGGCGCCCCCTACCGAACTTAATCGTATTATCCTGCAGTGTTAAGGACATTACAAGAAAATACGTTTTAATACCGAATTCGCATATATTTAACCTGTCACGGCTTTAATGTGGGGTAAGATTATGGTGACAGGCGGAGGCGGGGAGAAACTTATTGTTTTAATTATTTTCCGTTTATCAGAATATTAGTAAAAGAAACATAAGAGATTTTCTGGATTGTTTAATTTTAAAAGACAACGTCCAATTTTTTAATTTAGAGTCAATTTGTTATTCCAGCCATTTTTAAATGCTTTCAGAAAGTTTTCGCATGTAGTAAAGACTTAGTAGACTAGGCAGTACGGTTGCCGGTTTCGATCAAAACAACACTTTTCGTGCTGATTTACAGTTTGGCACTCAAATTTGATCCTAATCTAAGCAGCAAGAGATGACAGAATCAATATTCCTAAACAAAAAAGGTACGCTGTACAGTATGACCACTTTAAGGGGGTGGTATCTGCTAACGAGAGGTTTTCTTTTCTCCATGTAACTCCTCTTTGATGAGTGAATATAAATGTGCAAAAAATATATGTTGCTTATTAGACTCTAAACTTTAATTGGTAGAATTGAAATAATTCTAACTTTATTATTACTACGTATGAAAAAAATATTCAAATTGAAGCATTTTTTCTTTGAATTTTTTTTTCACACAAATATTTGTCACTTTTTTCTTCACAATGTGTACAATTGGCATTTTGATCTAATAATTTATTACGCTACACTTAAATAAAAACTACTCATTTTGCATTATTCGGCCCGCAGTGACTGACGTAACAACCACTTTGTAGTGCAAGCTGATTAGAACTTTATTCTAACAGTGTTTCAAACGAAGTTTGAACCACCACAAATAGAGTTGCTAATTTAGCAGATACCAGCAGTTTAATGGGTGCTGCTTGTCAAGAAAATATGCATAGATATGTCAAACTTGGTACATTTATATTAGTTTCGCGATTTCCCGCCTGCACAGACAAGTTGGCTAAAGTGTGGAAGCGTGCTTTTATTAAAAACTAGCTGACGTCCCGCGGTTTCACCCGCGTAGTTCCCGTTCCCGTGGGAGTACGGGAATAACATATAGCCTATCTATAGCACTCACGAATAATGTAGCTTTCTACCAGTGAAACAATTTTTAAAATTGGTTCATTACTTCCGGAGATTACCCCCTACATACAAACTTATAAACAAATGTTACCTCTTTATAATATGATTATAGTATAGATTGGGGATTTTATCATCTTATTGACTGGACTTAATATTTTGCTTACCAATAATTCGCTCTCTTTACCTTAGAACACAACCTTACTCTCTCGCGCGGGTTGAGACGCGTATTATCAAACCGTCACGCGGCTAAGCTCTTAAGTGCTTGGCCGTCACTTAATACGCAGCGTTTACACGCACTCGGGTTACGTACTCAAGATATACGGCGCACTTAAGTGTTTTATGTTCGTAGTTTTGCCTGGAGGGAGAATCTAATGAAGTGTCTAGGTCTTTAGGATTCGTTTTCAGTAATTAAGTAGTACAATGTTTATATTGTACAACTTAACACACACTACACTGTCCCCTCATACGTAAGTACTAATTGCTGTAACATGTTAATATTGTAAATAAAGTATTTTTTCAGTAAGGTAGAACAAAAATAAAGTACACAGCAAAAAAGTATTTATTATTATTTGTCCTTAAAAACGTATTTTTGTTGCTCTTTGCGACATTTAACAAATATTTGTCTTTCTTGAAGATATTTATAGCCTCTTTGCAATCAAAAAATTTAAAACCACTTTATTTAGTCTCTTATTCTTACTCATACAACCAGTAACGAGCCAGTAACAATCAGTTTTACGTAAATAGGTTATTTGAGCGTACAATATGAACGACTCCTTTATTGGTGTCGTAGATTTTAAAGTACGCCTACATGAAAAAGATAACAATACTCTATTTTATAGTACTGGTGGCAACCCTAATTGGAGTACCAAATGATTTGAAAACCGTAACCACGGAGTTTCTTGCCGGTTCTTCTCCATGGAAACGAGCAACCGGAACCGTGAATCTTTTTCGACATTTTATAAGTGCCCTTGTAGGCCTATGTGAAATATGTTTTAATTTTTATTTACTCTGCTGTTTGCACATCACAGGAGCTTGATGCTTGCTACTGAAAATACAAATCTTGTCGTTGAATTTTGGGCTAAATTAATTCAGATTGTCATCGATAGGTTATGAAGAAGAATGTTTATAAATAAACTAGCTGTTCTCAATGGAGCTGCGCGTATGTTTTAGACAGGATTACACAACAATTGGACAGTCAAACAAAAGTACACTTTAAATCTACCCAGTGTGAATAACTTCGTCAGTCTCGAATCATGCCGAATTTTATTTATGGTATCTAAAAGATTTTTCACAAAAATTATAAACTAAACGCTTATCCGGAAGTTTCTGTAACTTTACACTTAACGATCAAGGCTTATAATTTTCCCCGAAAAATGTACAATTGTACAGATCAAAACACTTACACAGATTAACGTTTTTGTAAGCATAATTATAATGAGTATCAAAAGAACATTCCTGCCCACATAACCTTTGACCCTACATCTTTGAAGTTTATGTATTCAAAATAGTATAATTATTATGGTAACCCAAATAATCACATTATGGGTTAAATTCGGAGAATGAAATCCACCGGAGGCTTGGGTTCTGAGAAGAAAATCTCTAATGCTATTGCGTAACATATTCGTTTTGTAATTGCGTTCCTTTCGACATTTATCCCCTTTTGTTTTAAACGTTGCTAAAATTAAGGAGGCATTTAAACGTCACAAT
This sequence comes from Xestia xanthographa, assembly GCA_905147715.2. Taxonomy (NCBI): domain Eukaryota; kingdom Metazoa; phylum Arthropoda; class Insecta; order Lepidoptera; family Noctuidae; genus Xestia; species Xestia xanthographa. The sequence continues at coordinate 2,706,403 of LR990660.1, read as the reverse complement.
ACTACACTGTCGTTCGAAAGATCTATAGTAATTAGATGTACCGTACTTTAGTCGTGCGAAAAAGTGTTGACGCCGAGAAGAGTAAGCTCATCTAACTCGCATGGAACTACTATATGATTTTCAGTAAGAGTGAGCGAGACAATAAATAAGCATAATCAGCCTACAATAATAATAATAATCATTTTATTGTCAGGCGACTAAGGCCCATAGATAAAATACACAAAATAATAATTAACAACAATAATACTAATACATATTTTAAACCTTAAGAAACTAAAACTATACACGCAACGTTGTCGGAGTCGTGTTTTGCTGCGTGGTGACGCGTAACCGTCCTCGGAAACGTCGATATACGACACCCTTCGGCCAAAAGTCCTCCTTCATGCAGGTCTGTAGATGGTGGGTTGGAACTCGTACCACGAATGACTTAAAGTTGATGTTGTGGCGCGATTCCAACCTTTCGACCCTCAGAGTCCAGTTGGTCTTCACTTTCAAATACTGCACCACTTCCTCAGTTGTAGTGGAGTGATGCAGACGTGAAATGTACAGCTGCGTCGTAGGCACAGCAGGACGCAGCAACATGTTGGGTCCACTCGGTGCGGTACCGCACAGGTTACGAGGACAGGGCTTCTTCTTCTTCCTCCTTTCCACTTTAGTAAAGCTCTCCTCATCAACTTGGCTCGTTCTTGGCACGGAGCTACGGACCGCAGCCAGGGCTGGTTGAGAACCCTTTTTCAAATTTTCCCAACGTAAACGTAACGTTTTCGCAATGTTCCCACTGCTAGGATACACGGCCTCCCACGCTCTTCACGGCTATAATCCACCCCGTGGGCCCAGTGCGAGTTGGTAGATGTCACATGTCTTCGAATAAATAAATACTATTGTAATTTAAACTAAGTAGATTTTCATTTGACGCGACGAATCTATCGATGTAATTTATTGGAGCAAACGATTTTATTGTCTGAATGAAATCGATTGTAATGTATTGCAAGTGTCTTACGCAATTTAGGGGCCGACCAACTACCTTCACACTTGTAAGCGGAATTTAATTCAAACTAGGTGAAAAACCTCCATAGAAATCCCCAATAAATTGCCTTCCTCGTATAAGGGGTCTCTTATCACCCCCATCGATGTTTGAGACTGATTACGAAGGAGACGGATAGACATATCATTGTGGAATGTCTTGTCTCCCCATGCTTGGGCTAATGATGCCATGATGCGTCACAAATGGGGCCTGGAGTAAACGCCCCCATTTTAGAGGGTGACTTACGATAGGGGTGACGGGGATATCGGAAATCAGGGAACTGAGTGATGCGTGGCTGTGTGTTGGGGCGGTTGATGGCTTTCTAAACGTTTCATTCTTGAAAAATGACTTTGAACAGAATTGTCATTAAACTTTTTGGTAGTTTTTGTCAATCCTGTACATATATTTTTACTTTTCCATCGCCGTTATTCATGATCTGTATAATAATGTCACTTTTGCTGGCCCTCTAGCTTAGGTAAGCAAATTATACAAACAGTATTCACCAAGTCAGATAGGCAGTCGCTCCGCGCTGGTATGCATCTGCATCCGATTAGACTGGAAGCCGACCGCAACATAGTTGGGAAAAGGCTAGGCAGGTGATGATGATTCGCCATGTTTTAAAACGGGCCGGGAATTTTTAGTTTTAGTTTTAACTAAAATTGTAGATTTGAAAGTGGTTTTGTTGGTTTGTTTGCCACACCTTCATACCTAAACGCTTGAACTGATAACATTTTAACATACCAGAAGACCGTAACCTGGGTTAGAATAAAGGATATTTTTTATTCCGGTTATAGGACATTCCATTACGATAATTTTCGACCTCCACGTAGCAAAGTCATGGGCTAAAAGTTAGTCTATTATACCTAATTAAGTAACTTGGCAAATCATCCCTCGTAAACTCAAACACACAACTGAAGCAGAGCCATATGTCGTTCATATTCAAATACAAGTTATTGTAAAATGCAAATCTATTCGCAGCGTCACAGTTATTAGTCGCGCGAGTCGAATCAAATTGTGTCTGACACTAAATGCCTATATGACTATAGTGTTTGAATATAGAGGATTTGAACGCTCTGGTTCTGTAGGATGAGTATGGTTTAAGTAGTTCCTGTGATTGTGAACGATTTCTTTTAGTTGCCAATTATTCTGTAAATCTTTTGATCTGTGTTGCCCATTCCCTGTGCGACTCGATTGATTTTAAACACACTCGTGTACTTGATGGTCTTCTAAAGGATTCTTTTCATTTCTGAAATTCTCATGGTTTTGTGCTTTTCATTTTTTTTGCGTTTCGTTATTTTACTGTTACTCTCAATAAGATTATATTATTGGTAAGCTTATCGGCAACTTATGTCAGTGTAAAAAAAATACTTTATATTGTCATTATCGCTGACAACTTGCAACTTCAATAGAAGATTACAAGTGGTCTTGAGAGTAAAGCGCTTTATGTTTCGTAATATCCAGAAAATCGATAAAAACTGAGCATTGGCTGTTTTTCCTGAATCAGATTTCTGTACTTTTTAATTCGCTTACAACTAAAAACCGTGCAAAAACTTTTAGATAGTATCCCGGTCCTCTTCCACCTTCCTCCGTAGAGATAAAACAATTTGCCTAGGTTCGCATAGGGGGAGCTCATTTCGGGTAGACAAATAGTTGGGTTCTGAACAATTTATTCCGGCGCTTTTTCACTGAGAATTTCCTTTGTAATAGGTGTGTAAGTATTTCTTTATGGGATGGTTTTTTGTTTCAGTGTTATTATATTTTGTGTCATCTATCATCGTCTATCATTATAGTATGTTTTATGTAAAATACATTTCCAGATGTTTTTTCCTGAATGATAGGTACAGAATTAAATATAGATGAAGAATTACAGGACTTCCTTTAGGTCTCGTACAGGAGCAATTTAGTTTAATGTATTTTTTTTGTTTTGTCCTGTGCTCAATTCAGAAGTGCCTGTAACTGGCCTACTCTTGAAATAAATGCTTTGCTCGTCTAATAAACATGTTTTAATTCTTTCTTACTCCTTTTATAAAAAAAGTCTGTTAAAGTATTTTATTGTTTTTTAATTTATTTGTTTTTATTTATTTTACCTAACGTGTGTCGAATCAAACAACCTGTATTTTTATCGATGCAGGTTATTCAAAACCAGTAAAATTGATATAAAAAAGAAAAATATGATGCTGTTTGATTTTAGTGTTTTCGACGCGTTACAAAAACTTTATTTTTAACTTTTTGCGATGGTTTTCGTACCTAGCTAACTTGTTTTTCGATGGTGAAAAACGAGAGCATTTTAATACAAACCGCGGTGCTTTTCCGAAAACATTGTTCAGTCTTTTATTAGCTTCACCTGTAGCTGTAACTATGTAAACAAATCTTAGAAGTTATATTTGACCTACTTCTCGGTTTCCGATTGAGCTGAAATTTTGCATATATGTTTAATATGGATGACAATACATGGTTAGCTAAATTAAGTCATTCTAAATCTAATATGGTGGACTCCCAAAGATGGCGGACTAGTTATTTTTTAATGTGTTCCCATGATATGGGTATCAGATAAAAGGGTTTGCTGAAAAAAATACGAAAAAGTGTGTTTTTAAAACTTTAATTTATTTTCGAGCAATCATAGCTTACGAGAATATTTGGAAAGTAAAATAGGCAATTTTAAAGTAAAACAATACTACTAGTATCAAGTACTGCTGAGCATTGGTCATTATATGTGTTTGATGTCGGTAATTAAAAGTGTTTTTACATATCGGACATTTCTCAACACGGAGTCCGTAGTGTTAATTGATCTAGGTACTGGGTGATGCGATCCCCTTTGTTAAGGCTGATTGTCAGTCTTTGGGCATCCAAGTATATACTTGTAACGACTGTTAAAGATCTACGAATGACAGCTGGAACAATTTACGGCTTGACATACTTTCGAAGCACGGCATTTAGGGGTGTAAATAGGGGTCCTTAACGAAGCCGAAAGGCCTTTGTTCTTCCCGTCATTGTGATCTTTTTTTTCTGCGCCCCTGGGAACCTCTTAGTTAAGCAAATATTGGGGGTCAAAGTTCTAACTTTTTCGCAAGTTTTTTTGTAATTTCTTTACTTTAATTAACTCCATGGTTCCTTTACCATTCAATGCATTCATCAGCATAGTGTTTTTAATTATTTACACTGAGTTCTACAGTAGAACGTGATTTTTCACTCCAAAAACAAAGTCGTTTTCCAGCAATAATTTCAGTTCAGTCAACAGTAAAAGAGATACTTAGTTTGATTTACAGAATGCTTGTTTGACGGTTTGATGTACAGAATGCTTGTTTGACGGTTTGATGTACATAATGCTTGTTGGACGGTTTGATGTACAGAATGCTTGTTTGACGGTTTGATGTACAGAATGCTTGTTTGACGGTTTCGTGAAAGGTCAGTTTACTCCTTGTATTATCCATGAACTTGAAATCAGAAATACAACTAATAACACCACACCCCGACTTTTGATACACGATCAATATCAGATTGCCAATACCGGATTCCTGCCACCCACAAACCGATGGTAATCCTACTCCATATAATGGATATTGCCATTATATTGGCATATTCTCTATGTACGCGGTATAATTGAGAGCGACTGCCTTTGACACTTATTGATGTACGGAATATGGCATTCCTCGGTTCAGTGTCAGGTGTAGGTACTGTTTTAATGGATGAGGAGGATCTGATTACGTATCGTTATATCACGCCTGTGTTTCTGGAAGGGTTAGGCAGAGGTGTAGCTACCTAAAGGAGTTAAAAAACCTCTAAACGAAGCCCTAAGATACTTATTCTCCCCGTCATTGCAATATTTTTTTTGTTGTACACCATACCTGGGAGTTACGGAGATATTGGGGGTCAAATTCCAACTTTTTTTTTTCAATATAATATTTTTACTTTAAACACCTCCACGACCCCCGTACTATTCAATACATCCATCAGCACAATGTTTTGAATGCGTTACATGGAGTTCTACCACAAAACGTAATTTTTCACCCCAAAAAAAAAAGTCGTTTCCCAGCTATAATGTTTGCGTAAAGTTACTTAGTTTGATGTACAGAATGCTTGGTTGACGGCTTCGTGATGAGGTTGTTTACATTCTATATACTACACCCAAATTTCGCCAGATATTCTAAGTCCTATGTAATAGTGGGTGTGTCTATGAATGATTCACTCAACATCGATTTCTGACATATCGATGTACCATTCCATTTTATTTTTTATTTATGGTTAGTGCCTAACCTGGTGTCAGAATTTGTATGCCTCCTATAGACTTTTAATTCAGTGGCCCAAAAAAAGTCTGACAACCAGTTTTACTAAGTGGTACCGTAGGTATTACCCAGTACTAACTGGGTTGTGGAAGTCGCGCCATGTGAAATACTAGTATTCAGCTGCATCTGGTTAGACTGGAAGCCGACCCCAACATAGTTGGGAAAAGGCTAGGCAGATGATGAGATGATGAGACTTTTGAGTTGACTTTACATGTCGTCGAGAAATATCTCTCAGGCATGCTGGTTTGATTTCCTCACCATGTTTTCCTTCACCGAAGATAAATAGTACAAATAATTTATTTTCTTTCACAAGTTATGTATTACATCTAGTGGTTCAAGTGACCTTTTAGACAAAAATTGCCTGTGTTAGGTCACTTCGGTCAATACGCACATACAACCCAAAAATCAGAGGTGTGTGTCTTGGGTTCAAACTTGAGACCAATGACTTGGTAGTCCTACAGTCACACCTTTAGGCTATAACTGTTATCACCATGCTATTTACCACTAACCGGATACAAATCTAGACTCTGTGTTATTACTGGAAAATCCTTATAACAGTATGCTGGATCTGAGAATCGAACCCAGTGCGTGATGCTCTACTATAGCGCTTACCACCACTGGACCTCTCTTCTCTTCAGACAAATAAGATAAGCACAAATTAATCACAAACTTTTGGTTACTTTCCTGACTTCTTTGCGCTCACCGACGCCTTTTCCCTAATAATTATGAAGTAATTTTCTTGTACGTAATTACTTATAATTAATTTCGTACAATTAAAGACTCGTTAACTTTAACCGCTATCTTTTCGTGTCTTTAAATATTCAATTATCTTATCTTTGTCTTCTTTCTCGTTTATTATGATAAAATTAATTAATTTATCAATCAGAACTGCTTCGTTGGTTTAATGATCGCAAATGTGACTGTGAGTATAAGGTCCTGGATTCGATTCAAAGGCTAAGCAAAGTAAAAAGAAAGAAAAGAGAAAACTGTTCTGTAGCAGCGTCAGTGTCTGGATTTGTGTCAGGTTGATGGCAATAGGCTTGCGCCTTATGGATGCTCCAGGGTAGCCCGCGAAACAAAACGTTTTTTGCAGCCGCGAATAATATTCTAATCAACATACAACCTAGCACTAGCCTGCAAATTACAAAAAACGTAAGAAAATTTGAATTTCGCGGGCTGGTTGGAGCATTCCTACCTCAGATTAGCAACTCTATTTGTGGTGGTTCAAACTTCGTTTGTAATACTGTTAGAATAACGTTCTAATCAGCTTGCACTACAAAGCGGTTGTTACGTAAGTCAGTGCGGCCGAATAGTGGGAAATGAGTGGTTTTTATTCTTTATATTCTTTATAAATCAAATTTTCGTCTTTTTGAAAAAATAAAAAAACATAAGACCTGCTTTATAGTTAGTTCAGTAAGTATGCAAATTTCATGATCTAATTTGAAGTGCTTTTTGAATACCAACGGTTTATTGTTCGATTTGGAGGTAACTTTGGGATTTTTTTCTATCGAGAAAATTTTATGAAATCGTGTTTTCGCCAAACATAAGACCTAATATTAATCCCCAACTTTACCATGTATTTATTTCAAAATTAATGCCACAGTATTTTAGGCGTAACGGAGGATCATGCAAAGCCATTTGATGTAGTATAGGGAGTGCGCTATAAGATACACCTATTATAATCGATACCAACATGGCGGTCAAGTAAGATTACAATAGAAGTAAGATTATCTCTCTTATATTATCATGCTCTCAATTGATCATTACCTAATCGTTTTCGTCCTTCGCTTGCCCCATCAACCTACCTCGTTCTTAGATTGAACTCAACTGTCCCACCGGAAGTGCCCATTGCCACATACTCTTTATGATCTTCTATACAGTAAGAACCCCTCGACCATTGAATATAAACCCATCTCACTCTAACACCACCATTCTTCTTAAGCAAGAAAGAGAAAAATACACGCAATGTGATCTGTTATGAGACCTTATATTGATTTATTGTTTGAATTCGTTGCTGTATCATGTCGTGAAGATATTTTTGATGATAATAGACCTTTCATTATAGCACTATTATGTAAGGAAATTGATAGGAGTAAATCTTATTATCGGATCTGTCACTCAGAGTATTGTTGGGATAAGGTAAAAGAAAATGGTATACGTCTCGTCAAATGATTGTGTTCATAATTAAATACGATAGGACACGTCACGATAATAAATCGTTACGGGTTCTATTAAAAGCTTTTGGTTTCCAAGTATTAGGTTATAATGGTGATGGATTAAATCATTTCCTCACGCGAGACGTTGGCTTTCACAAAATTGCGCTGTTAACGTGAGTGAAAAATGTAAAGGTTTAAAATATTACATAATGTTGTTTTTTTTTGGACTCTTTTAACTATCAGCTGAGCAATGATGGTTTAAAATCCAATAGCACGTGTTTGTTTAGGCATCGCCTTGTGTAATTGAAAACGAACAATAGTATTGTTGTATTTATTTTTAATATCATGTTAATGAAAACATTTTTTAATTGGATTTCGTAATTCAGAACCATTAGGAAACTAGAACCAAAAAGTACCAGAAAAAAAAAAATACGTCCTTGCTGAAATCAGTTATTTAATTTATGTTTCCAAACTTGTCTCGACTCCATCCTAATAGATAACATTGAATAATGATTGAAAATGGAAACAAAAGGCAATGCCCAAACCAAAGAATAAAGAAAAGAGACCTTTTTCAATTTGTAAAGAAATAAAAAGCTTTTAAATATTAATACTCATCTAGTTTAGTATAGAATGAAACACTTTAAAAGTTTTTATTCATCCAGAATTTATAATTGGAGCTCACGAAGTTTAAAAATGTTTTAATGAATTTAAATTTTTGGATGATGTTAACGAGGAAAAACGTCAGAATACAGCCATCATTAGATCGTAGTTTTTGTTTCTATTATGCAAATGAAATCAAAACATTTGAGTACAACTTTGTTGGCTTTGATTTTTCAAGTAGGGATAATTTTTCTTTTCGGGTCAGAGCCCACTCGTCCCCTAAAATTCGTACCCCAGCATAAAAGTTGTGGATTCGGCCCCTATATAGGTGCCTATTGGTCTCCTGGTAGGGGACCAATTAATATTTTAACAAAAAATATTATTTTTAAGGTACCCATTCGTCGCCTCTAATATATATACAATATAAGTTAAAGATTCGGCACCTATTCAGGTACCTATTGGTCCCCTGAGATAAAATTAGCTATATTTTACATAAGAAATGGTTAACATAGTACACTTGTGAACAGTTTATAAACTGAATTAATTTAATAAATCATAACAGATCATTGAAAACAGAGCTATGATCAATGATAATCCGTCATGATAATAATATAACCTGACGATAGGCTTACGATGTAATATTGTCTCTCGTCTCACGAATGGCTTTTTAAAAAAACGGGTTACAAAATGGATAAGGTATTTTGTTTGTATGTTATGGCAGCCTCGGTGACATATTGGTTCTTGAAAGTGACTGCGAATACGAGACTGTTCAATGTGTCTTTAATCTTTTACTACATGAAGTTCGCCTAACGAAATAAACAATACTGGTAATGTTATAATAATATTATTTTTAACATAATTGAATCGAATTATCTCATTTGAATCCTGGAATATGATTAGTATTATTATTGATGGTAATTCACAGAATTATAGAATTTATACTTCACTATTTACTATAGATTTTTTTTTAAATTTAAAATGGAAAAACAAATATAAGATTAGTTTTATACTAAAATAATGTTGATTTGTTTAATCTTCAATAATTATTGTGATTTTAGTAATTTTTTGTTATTGTAGTTATAGTTTGTTAGATTTAAGTTACAAAAAATACGGTGATTATAGCCAATTTTTTTGTAGGTACTTCTAGTTATAATTTATTAGATGTAAGTTATTACGATTTTGCATGTAGTTGGTTAATATACAAAAAAAATATGTTGACTTATCTAGTCTTCAATAATTACTGTGATTTTAGTCTTTTTTTTGTACTGTTATAATTTTTTAGATTTAAGTTATTATGATTTTGCATGTATGTAGTTGGTAAATATACAAGAAAATAAGAAGTGATTATTTACTGTTGATATGTGTTCTGACCGACTATATAATTATGTGTTGTGACTATTTTTTTGCATATTTCATATTTAATGTTGATTTATATGATGGTCAATCAAGGCTGATTTTTGTAAAAGAGTTGTATTTTGTAAGTTTCTAGGACATTGTGATTTTGCATGTGTATTTGTAGTTAGTAATAATGTTGGTTTTACATAGTTGTTAGACTGATTTTACTTTTTATATTAATTTTATACAAAGTTATTGTGATATTGCATTATTTTGTAGATCTCTTTGACTGTACAAAGTACTAACAATTAATTGTTATTTTTGTTATATTATTTTATTTATTTATTTAAACTTCATGTACATAGGCGGACTTAATGCCACAAGGCATTCTCTACCAGTCAACCTTTGGGTCAAATAGGATAGCATTGTGATAGAGTACAATAAAAATAAATAAGAAAAATACCATTTTGTAAGCATCAATTAAAAACACATAAATGGGTACCTACATACTAATACATATAATATTTATGCTAAAATAAACTAATATATATTAAAATACATACAAATAGTCCAAAATACGAGAAATCTTATAATAATAGCTACGACATTTTTAATGACTAGAAAGTAATTTAGTCTGACTTTAAATAGAACTTCCGAACTGCTCTTTTGAAAGCCAATTTGCTTTCAGCTTTTTTAATGCCAAGGGGTAGCGCGTTCCAGAGTTTTATAGAGGAGATAGCATAAGAAGAGGACATAAAACCAGTACGGTGAGAGGGAATTTGAAGGATTAGGTTTTTGGAAGCTCGAAGGTTGCGACTGTGAGAACTGCCCAACACCTTTGAAAAAAGGTTTTAGGTACTCGGGAGCACATGGATCATTCATAATGGTGAAAAGCATGCAGAGAGATCTGAGGGACCTCCTGAGTCTCTATATTGGTATTGATATTTGGCTATTTGTTTGTACACTGGATGTAAATTAATCTAAAATTCAGTTATTACTGAGATTTTATTTAAATAGTTACACAGTTTTATTTTACTGCATAAAGATATTATAGTTATCATAAATATTTTGCTAAATATTTACAAATGTACAAGAAACCAAAAGTTGATTAATTATTTTGAAGACTGACTTAATGCCTAGAGCCTAGAGGCATTTTATTAAACTTAATCTTATTTGAAATAAACATGATATCTACCGAATTACTATATTTTTTATTTTACCCTTTTCTGCGCGACTGTACCAGGACTACCAAGCTGCAGTATACACATATACATGTACTTATATTAGAAGAATGAATAAAAATAAATATTCTTCAGGGGACGAATGGGCCCCTCAAAAGTTCCAGGGGACGAGTGGGCACAGGGTGCGAATCTTAGGGGACGAATGGGCTCTGACCCATATTTTCGTTCGTCGTGTTCTTACTTTTTGTTAATTAACATTGAAATAATATGTATAATTTTCATAAATCATTTGATTATTTTGTTAAGACATCTACTGTATACTTGAGCAAACACAGGTGGTAACGCCAACACTGATTAGATAGATTCACTCTTATAATATGAGGCAGTTTGTATTTCCCGCTCCTTTTCCCAACCTCACATGCAGCGCTTTAGCATCATTCAAAAAGTGAACATGAGAACGAGAGAACAAGGACTGACAGCTGTCAGTTCGATGAAGAAATTGCACATGGCACACGTGTGTAACGGATCTCTCGAACCACCTCGCACCGCATGACGAGCCCTTTCGTCTGACCACCCGCGAAGAGACGAGGATCATCTCGAGCCTTTCTCTGCAATAATCAATACATTCCCGCTCCGCCAAACGCACCCTTGTGTTTGATTACCCAGTGTAATAAGAACTAAAACTATACTCAAATATTGGTCGCGCGACCCGCGTAGTGATACTGTGCTGTGTGATAGTCGAAGGAGATTGGATCCCGCTGGCCTGCCCCAGGTGAGTGCTGCATGTCCCTTCTCTCCCTCTTTTTTCCGCCTCGATTTTCGTCACTGCCGATTCACTGTAGCTAACACGTCCGCTAGTATCGAAGGTTGGTTCTGATACTTTTCAGAACTGAATTATTGTTGGCGTGACCATATTTGTGGTCCTTTGAGCTAGGATTTCTGATCCTTTTAAATACTGGAACCCTCCAACCGCCCCTTATTAGGATTTAATAGGCCCTAATAGGAGAAACATTCATAAATCTACCCCATTGTAGTATACCGCGTAGATCAACATTGCGTTGATCTTTCTCATAAATAAGTGTTTTTTCATCTAGATAAACATAATAAATCTCCATCTAATCTTTATTTCAGTACCTAAATAACGCTAACTTTGGATAAATTCGAGTTTTAATTTCTTTCAACTTTCATATTAAACTACCCTCACATTCAATTGTTGTCTTGCCGTGTAATATGAAATGTTCCATAGGTTGTAAAAGTTCGCCATATTGAATTTGACATTCATTCATATGTATTCAGTCATTCATTCGTTAACTCACTTTCAAGTTGTTCACGCATTCTAGTTCATTATTAACCGAACAAAGTAGGAAGTAGTAGAAAACCATTCTCCGTTTATTATTTACGCAAAATAGTAACCTACTTAATTTCATCGTATTATTGTAGTTCATTAAACCAGATTAGCTGCTTGTTTACAATAGATTGAATTTATAAACTTCGTTATGCCTAAACAAGCGAAGAAAACTAGTGATTCGGGTTCTGACTATGACGATGCAGAAGATACACGATTACTTACGTTACAAGCTAAACGCGAAGCTATCTTTGAAATTGTTCAAAAGATTTACGATCTTTCTTCGAACACTGATCTAAGGGAAAGTTTTCTTGACGAATCCTCACAAATAGATTCATTGCGCGATGATTTCAAACTGGTTCTGGACGAATATAATAATCGTTTATTGTCATCTAACCCATCCGCTAAGCCTGACTATAAGAGTCTCATGGCTTTTGAGTCTCTGTATGGCAGGATAAAACGAGTACAGTCACAATGCTCGCCACATAGCGATAATGTTCCGCACAAGTCTAAACCTAGACTCCCGCCGATCGAATTAGTCCAGTTTTCTGGTGACATTCGCTCATGGCCACTATTTTATGCCAGTTTTAAATCGACCGTACACGATAATCCATCTCTCACTGACGCTGATAGATTGTATTACCTATTGGGGAAGCTAACCGGTAAAGCCCAGTCTGTGTGCGCCGGGATATCTCCATGTCCGCAAAATTATAGTCTGTTGTTACAAACGCTCATTGATAAGTACGACGACAAGCGTATGTTGGTTTCTACGTATTTAAATCAAATGTTTGAGTTCAAAACTTTCCAATGTGCTTCAGCTACCAACTTTGATTTATTTACTGAGAAATTTAGCAGCGCAGTCGCCGCTTTAAAAAATCTTAAAATGGATAACCTTACCGATTTAATTCTGATTCATATCGCCTTACAGAAAATAGACCCTGAGACTGTCCGCGCGTTTGAAATTAAATATTCAACAAAAATACCTACCTTTGATAACTTAGTCGAATTTATTTCAAATCGAGCCAAAGTGTTAGAACGTACTGAGCCAACTTCTTCAACTAATAAGCGTCCGGTTAACCCTAATCGGCGTTCAAATACCGCTTCGCCGCCGAAGTGTCAAACATATTTGAGCACAACGGCTGAGTCCGCGTGCAAGTGCCTATGCGCTAATATTGTGCATCAACATTTATTTAAGTGCGCCGATTTTAATGGAATGACTCCACAACAGCGTTATAAGTGTGTGAAGGATAACAATGCGTGCATAAACTGTCTTAGTTTAAAACATCGAGTCGCTAATTGCTCGTCTAAGTCAAATTGTCGTGTTTGCAAATTAAATCACCACACATTGTTACACTTCAACGAGTCATGTACCGCGCGCCCCGCTCCCGCTAATCAGCTGGTCGAGCTCACCGCTGCGGCGCCCCCCGCCTGCGCGCCCGCACATACTTCTCCGAACCTAGCCGCATCTACGGCACAGTCAGATGTTACGTTGTGTGCATCTGTTGACTCCCGATTGTATCAGTGTTTGAGTAATGCACTCACACATAACAAGCAGTCCACGACTGTTTTGTTATCAACCGCTCAAGTCGTTGCCTACGATTCTAAAGGGAATCCACATATTATTCGCGCGCTTCTAGATTCCGCCTCACAAAGCGATTTTATCACTAACGAGTGTTGTGAGCGTTTAGGTATTCAGCCTCAAAACATGAACCGTACTATTGTAAAGGGGTTCGGGGGGGCTGAGAAGGTAGTTAACACTAGTCCGATTAATATTAAATTATATTCGCGATTCGACAGCAAAATTAATTTTGATATTTCGCTACTTGTTGTTGATCAGATAACGGACTTACTGCCTACCTCTTTGATAAATACCAGTGATTTATCACATCTACATAATTTACCGCTAGCCGACGAATCATATGGTGTGCCTAGTAAGATAGACGCTTTAATAGGTGCTTCTCTTTTCCCGCATTTACTTCTCCCTGACGTTGTTTACAATCGTAACACGTCGGTACCGCGCGCTTTGCGTACTGTTTTCGGCTACGTAATTATGGGCTCCGCGCCTACGTTACCTATGCATCAAACCGCCCAGGCCCTGACATGTTGCCTCGCTCAGGAGCCTGTCGCTATTGACTCATTAGTCAGGCGTTTTTGGGAGCTCGAGGAGCTTCCCTCCGCACCGCCCATTCAACACCCCTATGACGTTGAATGTGAATTATTTTATAAGTCCACGACAACCCGCGATCCCGTTAGTGGTAGGTACACCGTAGCACTGCCATTCAACGAGGACGTTTATTCCCTCGGGAATTCATTTGATAACGCCCGCAAGCGTTTTCTATGCCTCGAAAGAAAGCTAGAAGCTTCGCCTAAACTTAGGTCTGCATATGATGACGTAATAAAGGATTATCTCGCGAAAGATTACGTTTCTCCTGCGTCGTACGATCCCCGCGACCCAACACCAATATACGTCATACCGCATCACGGGGTCGTGCGCGAAGATAAGACAACGACTAAGCTGCGCGTGGTTCTAGACGCCAGCGCGTCTACTTCTGGTGGCCGGCAATCATTGAATGATATTCTGCACTCGGGTCCGAATTTGCAAGGCGACTTGTTTACAATATTATTAAATTTCCGCTTACACGCGATCGCACTGACCGCGGACTGTCGCCAGCAATTCTTACAGATTATCATGCGCGAAGCTGACCGTCGTTATCAATGTTTTCTTTATCGTTTTACTCCACAAGACCCACTACAATTGTATAGGTTTAACCGCGTCTGCTTCGGTTTAAAATCAAGTCCCTACCATGCATTGCGCACTGTAAGACGGTTAGTCGAAGATGATGGCGCGCGCTATCCTCTCGCTAGCAAATTCGCGTCTACGTCGCTTTTCATGGACGATCTCGCCTTCTCAATTCCCACGGAACAAGAAGCGATATCTGCGTCGCGACAATTGATTGACCTATTCAAAGGAGCTCAGTGGGATCTCGTAAAATGGAACAGTAACAGTCGTGCTGTACTAGATAATCTTCCCGCTTCGCACAAACTCCCTACGGAGGTCGAGTTTGATAAGACCATGCAGCATAAAATACTAGGCCTGCATTGGTGTATTGATGAGGACGTATTTTATTTTAAAATTACGGTTCCCACAGATGTGAAGTGCACTAAGCGCTCCATCCTTTCTACAGTCGCTCGACTGTGGGATATAATGGGCTTCGTAGCCCCCGCAGTCGTGTATGCTAAGCTACTGATCCAACAGCTTTGGCACCTTAATTTCGATTGGGATGACACCCCACCGCTACACATTGTTAAAATGTGGAAGCAGTTCTGTGACGAGCTACCGGCTCTTAACAATATACGCATTCCGCGTCATGTAGGCGTTTCTAACAACTGCACTCTCACTCTTCTATCCTTTTCGGACGCAAGTGAACATGCCTACGGTGCCGTTGTATATGCCCATGTGACCGCCGCCTCCGGTAACACCGTCCAGCTTGTCTGCGCAAAGTCCAAAGTCGCTCCTACCAAGCCTCTGTCTATAGCACGCTTAGAGCTCTGCGGTGCGCTTCTCATGTCCAAACTGCTACGCATAGTTTATGAAAATTACTCGCATCATCTTCCAATCAAGGTATTTGCCTTCACTGACTCTAAGGTCGTGTTATATTGGATCAAAAGTTCGCCACGCCGGTGGCAAACCTTTGTAGCAAACCGCGTTGTTCAGATAACGGAAAACATCTCTGCTGACAACTTCTACCACGTCGCGGGGACTGAAAATCCCGCAGACGTTCTCTCACGTGGCATTACGCCTCAGAAATTAACCGCGCACCCTCTGTGGCTCCACGGGCCCCAGTGGGCTACATTGGATCCGTCTGAGTGGCCTCTCAAGCCTCTTGACGACCAATTTACTCCGCCTACTATTGAACAAAAAATTCTTACACACGCTGTGTACTCGCCTGTAAAGCATTGTGCTTTATATGATCTCGCTAACCGCATCTCCTCATGGAGTAAAACTCTTCGTATAACTGTATACGTTTGTAAATTCGCAAAATTGTTACCCCGCCGCGACACTATTGCAGTGTCCGCTGATGAATTAAATTTCGCTGAAGGTAAAATACTTCGCGCCCTGCAAAGCCAACACTTTGCAGAGGATTATTCTAATATTAAGAATAATCAATCCTGTTCGCAGGTTCTCAACCGCTTGAGGCCCTTTATTGAAAACGGTCTGATCCTCGTAGGAGGTCGACTCGTTAATTCCGCGCTGGACTATGCTCAAAAGCATCCAGTTATCTTACCGCGCAATGATCCCGTCGTAAACTTGATCATTGATTTTTATCATGTAAAGTATTTACACGCCGGACCAGAATTATTGATGTCGCTTCTTCGACAGAAGTTTTGGATCTTGTCCGCACGCCGTGTTGTGAGACAGCGCGTCCACATGTGTAATACGTGTTTTCGTTTAAAACCGCGCCCAACTTATCCGCTGATGGCCGATTTACCTGACTATCGCACGCGTCAGGTCACTAAAGCTTTCACGCACGTAGGCTGTGACTATGCTGGTCCTCTGCCGTACGTTCCTGTACGCCGTCGTGGCGTCCACAGTGCGAAGGCCTACCTCTGCATTTTCACATGTCTTACGACTCGTGCCGTGCATGTCGAAGTCGCCACGGACCTCAGCACGCCCAGCTTTCTTGCCGCGCTGAAGAGGTTTCTCGCCCGTCGAGGACCGATTCAGGTCATGTACTCTGATAATGGTACATGTTTTAAGGGGGCTAACTCTTACCTCCGGGATTTGTACAAGTTTCTCAATACCGTGTATCGCCCAAAGTTGGAGGAAGAGTACGCTGAGAGTCGGATAGCTTGGAAATTTATCTGTCCCAACTCTCCACACTTCGGAGGCGCTTGGGAAAGTGTCGTAAAGGTTGTGAAAATGCATCTGTTCCGAGTCGTCGGACAGCAGCTTCTATCGTACGAAGAACTCTGTACTGTTCTCACTCAAATTGAGTGTCTGCTAAACTCACGCCCGCTGACAGTACTGAGTTCCGATCCCGCAGAGCCCACGGCCCTTACGCCAAGCCATTTTTTGCATACCGCGCCTCTATTTTCTTTACCCGCGCTTGAAGTCAACTCTGACGCTGTCAGTTTACTTCACCGACACTCGCTACTGGACAAGTTGGTCCAGTCGTTTTGGAGTCGTTGGAAGATGGAATATCTACACGGTCTACAGGTTAGGCAGAAGTGGAACACGCCATCGTTTCCCATCACAGTAGGAACCGTGGTTGTCGTGATGAATGATAACTCACCGCCCCTATCCTGGCCGTTAGCTATTGTGGAGAACGTCCACCCGTCTAAAGACGGCGTCGTGCGCGTCTGTACAGTTAGAACCGCCAAGGGAACTTACCTGCGCCCGGTCGTTCGTTTGTGTCCTCTTCCAAGACAATAATTAACAAAACCGCACTTCGCATTAGTTTAAGTTAGTTAGTAATACCGCATCGCTTTAGTTTTGTAACGTAAGTAATTAGCTTATCCCGCTTCGCCGTGACTCTACGGAACTACTTTTCTCACCGCGCGCATTGAGCGCTCCTAGAGTCATAGTAATGTTTTCTCTTTCGTCTTATTATCGCTTTTTTAATGGTGACCCATTAAGGGGGGGTGGAAATGGTAACGCCAACACTGATTAGATAGATTCACTCTTATAATATGAGGCAGTTTGTATTTCCCGCTCCTTTTCCCAACCTCACATGCAGCGCTTTAGCATCATTCAAAAAGTGAACATGAGAACGAGAGAACAAGGACTGACAGCTGTCAGTTCGATGAAGAAATTGCACATGGCACACGTGTGTAACGGATCTCTCGAACCACCTCGCACCGCATGACGAGCCCTTTCGTCTGACCACCCGCGAAGAGACGAGGATCATCTCGAGCCTTTCTCTGCAATAATCAATACATTCCCGCTCCGCCAAACGCACCCTTGTGTTTGATTACCCAGTGTAATAAGAACTAAAACTATACTCAAATATTGGTCGCGCGACCCGCGTAGTGATACTGTGCTGTGTGATAGTCGAAGGAGATTGGATCCCGCTGGCCTGCCCCAGGTGAGTGCTGCATGTCCCTTCTCTCCCTCTTTTTTCCGCCTCGATTTTCGTCACTGCCGATTCACTGTAGCTAACACGTCCGCTAGTATCGAAGGTTGGTTCTGATACTTTTCAGAACTGAATTATTGTTGGCGTGACCAACAGGTCTATGATGAGAATAGCGGTCATTGCCCTTTGCCCAATATCTCTTCGTACAAACCAAAACAAATGAACCATATATCGTTTTTCATTAGAAAAAATGTTGAAGATCACGATAGATGACGATTCAAGACTTAAACAGGCTTATTTTCGGTTTTCAAAGTTAAGAATTTTGATAAATGTAGGTGGGTAAATGACCGCTATTCTCATCTTAACTGGCACCAACTATAGTGGTTGCAAGCGCGATTGCTGAGCAAAAGTTCTGGGTTCGATTCACAGGTCGGGTATAGTGTCCTGTTGATAGCCATAGGCCCTTGCTACATGGAACTTATACATAACTGTCGAAATGTGGGTTTACTAATAGGTACACCTCTGGTTTACCCTTGGGGGCTTACAGGCGTGATGTTATGGTATTATTACCAGCATATGTTGTCCCACTGCAGGTACCTTTCACTTTTCTAAACGACTCGATCCTGAGCTAATATAGACCAACCCTGCCTATAGTCGTTAAGGTGATCCCGCAGTGTTCGCCTAGGTCTTTTTCTAGAAAAGGTAGTTAGTTAGTTGCTATATTTATTTTATTTTATTTATTAGGTCTACCAACAATTGTTTACACTAATTTACAAACAAAGATAAACATGCGTTTAAACTCTACACAGTGTAATGGTCAAAAAAGAAAACAATAATAAGTAATATCGTAAGCTACATATTGTACACGTAAACACAGTAAAATATACAACTATGAATTAATAACTTAATAATATTAATTTAAATAATTATAAAAAATAAAATAATAATAATTAAATTATATTAATGGCAAGAAATTAATTGGCGAGAAGAGGCGCAAAATCGAGAAAACTGGAAACAAATAGGGAAGGCCTTAGCTCAGGAGTGCGACAGATGAAGCTAAGAAAAACAAATGGCAGTAGAGACAGTTCTAAAGCTAGGTCCACATAAAAACACCGACTTGTAAGAAAACCACCTTCGAAATAACTTCCGAATTCCAATACACATTTCCAACGAAGCCCCCTCCCCCCAAATCTATTAAACTTGAACATCGATACAGAATTAATGTTCATATTCTTGTTCCAGAATAATTATTATCGTTGAGACTCAATGTCTATTAAAATGTCCCGAAATGTTTCATTGGCGAAGTTCATGGCTTATAAAACTTTCCTTTTAAGGATTTTAGAGCGACTCTTAGAAAGTTTTTCAGTAACAGAATCGACTGTCACGTTATTTTCATTTCTAAGGCTTTTTGTTCTCGTTTCAGTCTTTGCTTTTGTTGGAATACTTTTCATAGAAGCGTCTTTGAAATTAAATAAGTTGTACTTTTTATGAAGCAGAATGTCAGAGAAAATTAAACACCAGTTCTTAAAAAAACCGGCCAAGTGCGAGTCGGACTCGCGCCCAAAGGGTTCCGTACCATTATTATCAAAAAATCACGTTTGTTGTATGGGAGCCCCCTTTAAATATTAATTTTATTCTGTTTTTGTATGTTGTATGTATTTGTTGTTATAGCGGCAACAGAAATACGTCATCTGTGAAAATTTTAACTGTCTAGCTGTCACGGTTCATGAGATACAGCCTGGTGACAGACAGACGGACAGACAGCGAAGTCTTAGTAATAGGGTTCCGTTTTTACCCTTTGGGTACGGAACCCTAAAAAACCTTGATTAAAATGATAGCTGTCATGATAATTAAGCAGATAATTTTATTAAGACTATGTTTTTTAGGGTTCCGTACCCAAAGGGTAAAAACGGAACCCTATTACTAAGACTTCGCTGTCTGTCCGTCTGTCCGTCTGTCCGTCTGTCCGTCTGTCTGTCACCAGGCTGTATCTCATGAACCGTGACAGCTAGACAGTTGAAATTTTCACAGATGATGTATTTCTGTTGCCGCTGTAACAACAAATACTAAAAACAGAATAAAATAAATATTTAAGGGGGGCTCCCATACAACAAACGTGATTTTTTTGCCCTTTTTTTGATAATAATGGTACGGAACCCTTCGTGCGCGAGTCCGACTCGCACTTGGCCGGTTTTTTATAGTTTAATTTAACTGTCCCTAATTAATACACATAATATATATTTACATAACGTAGAATACATAGTTACATAGCGTAAACATTGATTGCATAAATATGCATTAGTAATTATTTATTTCGATATGATAGGCAGAAAGATGATTATTATGAGCACGTGTATCAATTTTATCATCATAATTCAAAAGTAGTACTAATAACAATGACTGCCCTTCAGTCTTCCCGAATTGTCACTACTGACATTGGTAGCCCATAACTGAGATTCATAATCCTTTTCCTTATGGCACGGGGCCTATGGGAATGCCAAACGGTGCTCGCAATATTTTATCCTAGGGAAGCCATATAGCAGGTAATAGATTTCAATTTCGTAGTGGTGTGCAGTTCGTATTTATTAAAAGACATCAGGGCATTAAATCTCTGTTTTTGGTTGACGGCTTTGTTCGGCGGGGGATTTCGATGGATTGAGTAAAAATAAGACTAGTCGTCTGTGATATCCACTGGCCTCACTCAAACTTACAGTTTGTTAAAATTTAATACTGTTGACTGTTTTTTTTACCGATTAATAAAAGAGGGGAGGAGGTTCTCTACACTGAAAATACATTTTTGGAACTTAATTTTAAAGACATTTAAATACGTAATACAGGGTGTAAAAGACCTCATCACGAAGCCGTCAACCAAGTATTCTGTACATCAAACTAAGTAACTTTACGCAAAAATTATTGCTGGGAAACGACTTTTTTTTTTGGGGTGAAAAATCATGTTTTGTGGTAAAACTCAATGTAACGCAGTCAAAACATTGGGCTGATGCCGGTTTAAAGTAAAAAAATTGCATTTTTTTTTTTTTTTTATAAAACTTGTCAAAAAGTTGAAACTTTGACCCCCAATATATCCGAAACTAGAAGGTTCCCAGGTATGGTGTAGAACAAAAAAATTACTCATCGCAATGACGAGGAGAACAAGTGCCTTTTCGCTTCGTTAAGAGGTGTTTTACACCCTTTATACTTACGATAGACTCGACAATAATAACAAATATAAATCATTTATTTATGAAAAGGGGCACATTTACAATTAAAACTTGGGCACTGTTGCTTATTGCCTCAACTTGGTCGAACCTGAGTTTCAGGCTACAAGGTGCATAAATACCTACCTACTTATAATAAATAAATAACATTCAAAGAAAAGTAAAGTCAAGAATGACTTGTTCCAATGTAAACTACATCGTAATCCACTTGCAATAGTCATCCGCTTGATGTCGCGGTACGGGCATGACACAACTTGGCAATCATGTCATTTTGTTTTAATGGCCCCACTGAAACATGAGATCAATGTTTTTTTTAACATTTCTTCTGAAAGTTTCAGCTTCTAGCATGACCACCGTAGAAACGGGTTTCTTCGAAGAAAGAATCGAAAAATCTTTGGTTCATCTGTCATTGAATCGAAAAAATTACAGAAGAACAAAAGATTTGTCGATTCTTTCTTCGAAGAAACCCGTTTCGACCCGGTCGCAAGCAGGACACGTGAAGAAAATTACGTGACAAAAACAATCAAGTCTCCTGCAGAAAAAACCTAAATAATACCAACAGCTGCTCCAAATATTCTCCACGGCTCAGCTTCTTGTCTGAATATTCATCAACAAAATTTGTCTAGTACGTTAGACTAAGTTAGGATGCCTTTGTTGCTGTAACACCCTGTATAGCAACACGTTGCTCCACGCTACAAAGGCTCGAAAATCAACATCCTGTGTTTATGAAAATCATAAAGTGAACAATTATGCAACAGTTTAACCTTTGCTGGTAATGTTTGTGTTGTTTTACATAATGTTATAGTTTTTGTTTTTCTTTGTTCACAGAACAGTACATGAGGAATATTCCGGAGGCCTAATTCTTGGAGTATTAAAAAAGGTTAGTGAAATTAGAGTAAACTAGCTTGTGCCCGCGACTTCGCCCGTGTGGAGTTCGGTAATTGTCCCAAAGGATCGTAATATAGTTGGTGTCAGTTAAGATGAGAATAGCGGTCATTGCTCTACCTATCTTTTCGTACGAACCAAAACAAATAAACCATGTATCGTTTTTCATTACAAAAAATGTTGAAATCACGATAGATGACGATTCTAGATCCAGACTTGAACAGGCTTATTTTTGTTTTTTAAAGTTTTGAGAAGTTTAATAAATGTAGGTGGGTCAATGACCGCTATTCTCATCTTAACTGGCACCAACTATACCGATATAAAATCCGTTTAGTAGTTTTTATGATGTTCTTATATTTTTTATGGATGAATAGATGTTTGTTACTCTTTATCCATCCTCACCAACATTCGCATTTATAATCGTGTAAGATTCTTATTAAAGCTCTAAGCCTACCTAGAGCTTTTAAAATACACCCCATACGTTCTACTGGTACCCTTAGGTATTTATTGCATCTTTTAAAATACACCCCATACGTTCTACTGGTACCCTTAGGTATTTATTGCATCAAACATATTGGATCACAGACTCGCATTTGTGTTCCGTGTGGTCCAAATATTTGCGTAGCTTAAAGGTAGTGTTCCGGGTCTAGCTGCATGTATATGTTTAGGATACCTTAATACCTTAAGAGAACTTGAGAGCGAAAGAAAAGGATGGATAATTTGATTTCGTGCTGCTAGATGAGGTGCAACTCGATCAGAACACATTATAATACATGTAAACGGGTATTTATCGCGAATTTTTCCTTTAATATAAGCCCGACGTTTCGACCGGATTGCACCAGCCGTGGCCGTGCCGTGATACTTAAGTCTTCCCGCGACCACGGCTGGTGCAATCCGGTCGAAACGTCGGGCTTATATTAAAGGAAAAATTAGCGATAAATACCCGTTTACATGTGTATTATAATGAGGTGCAACTCAACCAGTCTTACCAAGGGGTATCGTATTACACGGTACTAACTGGGTTGTGGAGGTCAGATATGCAGTTGCTCCATGTAAAATACAGGTATTCAGCTGCATCCGGCTGCATCCAACATAGTTGGGAAAAGACTAAGCAGGTCATAATGTTGATGAGATGAGGTGCAACTCTTAAACCTCAAAATTCCAAGTTTTTAGATAGCTCTTGTTTCTACTGTGTCTCAAGGTTCTTATAAAATGAAGAAGTATTTTTATTTTGTAAGGTATCAGCTTCCTGTGTAACTAAATGCAGTTGAATACCAACATCATAAACATAACACCACGCCTGTAATTTTCAAAGGGTAAGGCAGAATTGTACCTAATAGTAATAACTAATAATATATATAATGTTCTAGTCCGATGTAGTAGGGGGCGAGCCTATTGCCATCGAACGGGCAGAAATCTAGACTCCGTGACTGCTACTGAGAAAGTCTTGATTGAAAAACCCAATAACACTCTGCTCGACCCGGGAATCGAACCCAGGAACTTATATATAGAGCAACTGTCTATCGTAAATCTAGAAGCCAGAGTTACTGGATAATACGATACGCCTTGGTAAGACTGGTTGTCACACTTTCTTGCTTTTCCCCCATAACGACGGGGCTGTCCCACGAGCGAGAGAATCGCGGCGGT
Organism: Xestia xanthographa; assembly: GCA_905147715.2. Taxonomy (NCBI): domain Eukaryota; kingdom Metazoa; phylum Arthropoda; class Insecta; order Lepidoptera; family Noctuidae; genus Xestia; species Xestia xanthographa. Next base: position 2,682,658 of record LR990660.1, on the reverse strand, counting down.
ATTATCGTCCTTGCCACGTTTTTCTATACACTCTCTTTTGGGCCGTCTTCACGAGCGAGAGAATCGCGGTGATATTATCGTCCTTGCCACGTTTTTCTATACACTCTCTTTTGGGCCGTCTTCACGAGCGAGAGAATCGCGGTGATATTATCGTCCTTGCCACATTTTTCTATACACTCTTTTGGGCCGTCTCCACGAGCGAGAGAATCGCGGCGATATTTTCGTATAGAATTACGTTGAATCGCCGCGATTCTCTCGCTCGTGGAGGCACACAGATATACAAACTACAACAAATTAATGACAGCCGGGACGAAAGTTTAGTAAAACAGATCGTATTTAAAATCATGTTATTTGATTATCCCTTTCAATTTTGTTATACTTAGTTCTAAAGTTAAATTGGTGTAGCCCGAGAAATGAAGTCTTATAAGCAAAATTATGATCTTAATTTATCGAATGAGATCGTTATCTATGATATTGTATTTCAGATACTAATGAACTTAGTCAATACACATTTGAAGTGAAGTGTGAATTGAGGACTAATGAAAGGTTTATTTTTTCGTTAGAGAAGCTAATTATTAATGCTTTTATGAACTACTATATTGGAAATTAGATTATTACGAGATTAATTTGCTAATTTTGAGGTCTGCAGTTCTATTTTATATAAGGGAAGTGTTTTAGGGTTGCGCTTAGCGGGATGTAACATCGACGACGCGCTCGTCAGCACGCACTGTTTCTCGCTCTAGCATTCTGAACGACAGAAAAGGATAAAAGAATGGAAAAATGCGATTTCGTGCAGCTAGATACGGTGCAACCCTTAAACCTCGACTAAATTCCTTGTTTTTTAATAGCTTTGATTTTTTAAATATTTTAAGCTGGTTGTAACTCATTGTTTTTTATTTAAGGTAATTTTGGCCTTCATTCTCAAATGACAGTTGGATACTTACCCTTAATTTTGTGCCAAAAAAAAACCACGTAGAACTAAGAAGCGCCAGACGCGTACCTAATATTTAATTCCTGACGTTGACGTCACTTGTCACCCACGTCAAACGACACCGTTCGACGTTATCAAAAATTCTCATAAGCGCTCCTGATTTATGACTCCTGCCCCCTTCACCCCATAAAAGGGGTGACAAGAATAAGGACACAACCCCTTTCTAAAAATTCTTTGATATAATTAAAAAATACTCGAGTCTAGAATTTAAATTCTTTGGGATTTTTTTGACACGTGAAGATATTTTGGGGGCGAGATATTAAATAAGGGGAAAAAGACATTTTGGGGAAGAGGGCGCGAAATAAAAGCTGGTGTGACAAATCGTTGAGTTCTTGTGAGTGATGATGATTTGCGAAAAGCTCTTACGAGTTTGTGGAATTTATCTAAGTAAGCAACTTGTGATTAAGGTTACGAAATATTTTCTGGCAACATAGTCTACCTGTTAAAAATAAAATAAAGAGTCCATTTTTGATCACTGTTGAAAGAACTTCATTTGGTTATATGTCATCGAAATATTTAGTTTTCAAGCTGCATCAAAACATAATAATATCGAACTTTTAATAACAGCCACAAAAGGCTAATTTATATAACATTAGAAGTTTGAATAAATTAGTCAAAATAAATAACATAATAATATTCAAATGACTGTATTAAAATGCCATCAGAAACTTGTGGAAGACTGTAAACAAAATATTAATTCATAATAATACAAAAATTCTGCAGGAAAATTCTTCAAATGAAAAATGTCCATTGCTTGGTGACTAGCTTATCTCTTACACCACGGCACTAGCTGCTGTCGGGTGAGGGAAAGAATTATATTTTGAGCTTCACTATGACATTGCAATATTCAAAAGCTAGTGCAGCGAACAATGGAATCAGTTCGCGCCAGTTGAATCCGGTTTATACTGGTTTTGATGATAAGGACATTGGTTACTTTATATATTTTTACTTGACTTTGGACCTACCTCTAGTCGATTTTTTCACACAGTAAAAGTATCACAGACACACTGCTTCGTTTACATTATGTTTCTGTTTATGAGCAGGTCAAAACAAAACATTTATCGAAGGGTTTTTTTAAGAAAGTTTAAAACAAAGAAACCCTCTATAATTTTATTGAAAATGTCTTGTGTTATGAATATACTTATTACATAAATTCTTACGTGTTCTGTTTATAGGCTTATATTTTTATCAAACTGCTACCAAAAAAATATCTTATTTAAATGTTTTTTTTTTGATAACATATCAATAGTGTTAATCTTGACAGCACATACAATTAAAGCATGCAGGCTTTAAAATATTATGCTTCGTAATACCACGAGCACAAGGTCCAAGTAATCTTCCGGAGTCAGTTTCAATATAATTTAAAAATAATATCAAGGATCTAGATTATATAGGTGAAGTATAAAATCGAGCGCTCATAGTGGTTTAATGTGTGATGTTGCTGTGTTCGACTTTAAATACCTAAATTTGATTTCATCGAAAATGTAACAGCGTCCTTAACTAAATATGTACTTACGTCTAAGTGTTTTTGGAACATGTTATTGATACTGCCTCGTTGGTCCAGTGGTTGCAAGCACGACTGCTCAGCATAAGGTCGTGGGTTCTATTACCAGGTCAGGAAAAGTGTTATTAGGTTTTGCTATCAGGAATTTCTCAGTGGCAGTCACGGAGTCTTGATTTGCGCCCGGTTGATGGCAATAGGCTCGCCCCTTCTTACGTAATGATTTTGATTTTAAAAATATATAATAAGAAGCGCGTTCAAAGATTTTTAAGTAGGTAATTGCCAGCCTAAACCGGGAATCGAACCCGCCAATTACCTATGTGAAAAACGCAGCTAATTTATGATAACGGTCGAAAGAGTTAATCATAAGCATATTTTTTTTTTCCTAAATATAAGTAACATACCATCTTAAATACACGGAAGACCCTAAAATGTGTGTACTATTAGGTACACCTCTCCCTAACTCTGCGGGGATTACAGGTATGATGTTATGTTATGTTGTAATCATACGATTACAATATAACATAACATCATACCATATATAAAAATAAAATATTTGCAGATAAAGTAGCTGCAGTATTGTTGCTATATACATAGCAACAATACTGCAGCTACTTTATCATAATTTCTCATAACATCATCCCGCCAACTGCTTGACAATAGGGATGACGACTGACCAAAAAAAATATGATTCTGTTTAGTCCGTCAGTTAGATTGTCGAAAAATATTGGATACGTGTTTTTTGTTTTATCAAATTAGTAAAAGTTGATCAAGATAAAATGTGTCAAAGATCATGAGTGGGGCTTGTGACGACACGTTTGAGTAAAAAATGTACTCAAATGTGACGTCACACGAGTTTTCGACGCACTGTATCGTCTTAATTTTTTGATTACGTGAAATGAGAAAAAAAAACCCGGCCAAGTGCGAGTCGGACTCGCGCACAAAGGGTTCCGTACCATTATTATCAAAAAAGGGCAAAAAAATCTCGTTTGTTGTACGAGAGCCCCCCTTAAATATTAATTTTATTCTGTTTTTAGTATTTGTTGTTATAGCGGCAACAGAAATACATCATCTGTGAAAATTTCAACTGTCTAGCTATCACGGTTCATGAGATACAGCCTGGTGACAGACAGACGGACAGACGGACAGACGGACAGACGGACAGCCGGACAGACGGACAGACAGCGAAGTCTTAGTAATAGGGTTCCGTTTTTACCCTTTGGGTACGGAACCCTAAAAATTACATGTGTTCAATATTTTTTGGAAATCTATCTGACGGACTAATTAGATTTTTTTTTTGTGATAGGTACTCTATTGACGTTCGTTATTTGTTTTTTATTGCGTCATAAAACTAATCCGGGTACACCGTTGTTTAACGTTACTTTGATGGCCGGTCTGCTAGTTACTACGTCTGTGGCCATCAAATTGGAGCCAATTCAATTACCTTTTACGTAGTAAATTGCGGACAATGTTACTGATATACTGTAGGGACTGGCTGGAAAAATTGTGATGGTATTAGGATGTACTTACATGATGTTATTAGCAAATTGGTATAAGATATCGTGCGTTACCAACGTTACCGTGTTTTTACTCAACTGCAAAGATGGGGTTATGTTTTGGAAAGTAATATCTAATGACTAGCAGATGCCCGCGGCTTCACCCGCAAATTAAATACTCAAACCTTCCTATTGAATCATTATATCTATTAAAAAAAAACCCACATCAAAATCCGTTGCGTAGTTTTAAAGGTCTGAGCATACATAGGGACAGACAGACGCGGGCAACTTTGTTTTATAATACACACATCAAAAAAAGTTTGCGATCACTTTGAAAAAAATCGAAATCTTATAATCTCTTGTAAAAAAATATAGTTTTATTTTTTAATTTCAAACAGGGTATTTCTACCTAAAGAAAACACACAAAAAAGAACTTTTCTTGATAAAGTTCAATTTAAAAACCGGCCAAGAGCGTGTCGGGCCACGCTCAGTGTAGGGTTCCGTAGTTTCCCATCCGTCACAATAAGTGTTCCCACTTATGAGTTTAAAGGTGGGTGGGTATCCATTATGTAAAAATGCTTGCATATACGAATATACTACAAACTTAGTCCAGAAATTATTTTGTACAACTTTTTGTCTTTTTTGTACAAAAACTGTTGTTTCCATTAAGTTCAAAATGATTTTTCTAGAAAGTCCTTATAAAGTTCTACTTTTCAGATTTTTTTCATATTTTCTAAACTTATGGTTCAAAAGTTAGAGGTTTTTCACTTTTGGAGCGATTATTTCCGAAATTATTGACATTATCATAAAATGATTTTAGGAAACCCCTATTCATTTTTAAATACCTTTCCAACAATATATTATCACACATTAGGGTTGAAATTAAAAAAAAAAATCACTTCCCACTTTACATAATATAGGGGCTACCCTAATAAAACATTTTTTTTACAATTTTTATTTTACCACTTTGTCGGCGTGATTGATATACATATTATTGGTACCAAATTTCAGCTTTCTAGTGCTAACGGTCACAGAGATTAAGCGAGGACGGACAGACGGACGGACGGACGGACAGACATGGCGAAACTATAAGGGTTCCTAGTTGACTACGGAACCCTAAAAATGATATCAGCCATGGCACAAACTTTTTTTGATGTGGGTATGTAGTGATAGTAATGATGTGGATGAAGTATGGATAACCTGTATTATGTACTAGCTGACGTCCCGCGGTTTCACCCGCGTAGTTCCCGTTCCCGTGGGAGTACGGGAATAAAATATAGCTTATAGCACTCACGAATAATGTAGCTTTCTACCAGTGAAACAATTTTTAAAATTGGTTCATTACTTCCGGAGATTACCACCTACATACAAACTTACAAACAAATGTTACCTCTTTATAATATTATTAGTATAGATGAGGAGTCGATATATCCATTTATTACCTCAATATAGCTAATATTTAATTACTTAAATCTTTCACCTACTGTGCCCTGCCTCTTCGCTCATGTGACTGGTTATTCTATTGACATTATAAGGTAATGGTAATTTAAATGATTTGATTTGATTTGATTTGATTTGAAGTCATACCTTATTAGTATTTGACTCAACATGACTGTGATGTGGAACTTTCTTAATAATATCTGGATTGCCAGCATCCAGTCTGAATTTGTGCCCGATTGATAGCAATATGCTCGCTTCTTGTTACGTGATGGGAAATAAACATAAAGAACTTCCGAAATATTGGTGTATTACAAGCATACCTGCATTACCCTTCGGGAATTGCAAACGTGGTGTTAAGGCGATTACAGGAGCTAAATTAGCAACTCTATTTGTGGTGGTTCAAACTTCATTTGATATACTGTTAGAATAAGGTTCTAATCAGCTTGCACTACGAAGTTGTTGTTACGTCAGTCACCGCGGGCCGAATAGTGCGAAATTAGTGTTTTTTTGCGATTTATAAAAAATCTATTGATTGGACTAAAAAAGTAAAACACCATGATGCTAATAATTTGCTTGTAGAATTATTTGCCAAAAAATCAAAATGATCGCATGTATTTTAGTATGGTTTTTACTCGATAAAAGAAATTTTTAGAGATAAGTTCGTGCTTTTTTTCTATCGAATAAAGTTAGTTGTATTATGTTATGCAAAACACTATCGTACTAGCATATATCCTGAAGAATATCATATGTTTTTCTGGTTTTGTTTATTGCAGTAAATCATATGGTTTTTTGCATTATAAAACTCGCGTTTAGCTCATTTGTAGTCGCCGTAGGTAGGTACCTAATTTTAATATACGGATTATTTTTCTGTTATAAGTAAAAACAAGAAATATCGAAGTGAATAACGAGTGGCCGCAAGTGCGTCTGCTGAGCATGAGGTCCTAGATTCGATTCCCGGGTCGGACAAAGTGTTATTACCCGACTGCGCCAGAAGGAGGGTTATGTTTTTTGTAAGTATGTATATGTGTATGTATAATTGTTTGGCACGCTCTGTTTTCTGAATGGCTCGATGGATTTTAGCTGTCGTTAGATTGGTATTTACTGTGAGACTGACACTGGGTACCTATATCAAAATAAAATAAAAACAAAACGGCTCATTTTTGGCTCAAAATTCAACTGTTTGGCACGCTTTGCAGCTTGAACGGCTCGATAAAGGGCTCGTCATGAGGATTCTAAAATGGTATATCTAAGTACTTAACTAAACAGTGTAAAATTAAAAAAAAAAACCGACTGCGTAAAAAATAAGTAATAACTTTAAATAAAAACTAAAAAGAAAAAAAACAATTTCAGGAGACAGGACAGGATAGACAGACAGGACTGCGACAGTTTTGACCCATTAAATAATCTAGACTAAAATAATGATTTTAGTCTAGATTATTTAATGGCTCCCGGGACCCAATGGGACCCGTACTGGATGTAATGACATCCAGTACGGGTCCCGACTGTTGCAGTCAATATATCCTGTTTCCTGAACTTGTTTTACTTCTTTTCAGTTTTTATTTAAAGTTATTATACTTATTTTTTATTTTAGTGTTTTTGGTGTTATCAGGAATTTCTCAGTAGCCGCTACGAAGTCTGGATTTACGCCCGATTGATGGCAATAGGCTTGCCCCCTATTTTAAACATAACTGGCGAAATCTGGATGTACTTTAGGTTTACCTCTACCTAACCCTTTCAGGATTACAAGGCGTGATGATGGTATGTAAATAGCGAACTCAATTTAAACACAGTTCAAATAAGCAACAATATTGTATCCCATTCATAATAAAGATTTTTAATCCTCAACTTTACCATATATTTATTTCAAAATTAATAAAATTCTGCAGTATTTGAGGCGTAACCGAGGATCATGCTAAGCCATTTGAGGGATATATAGCCCATAAGAGAGCGCATTCAGAAAGTTGGCAACCTCGCGAATATCTGTCAAATATTTACCTGTTATAATTATTTTCGAAATATTACTGTATAGAAATAAGAAATATGGCTAACTAACTATCTGGAATATTGGTTATGAAATGCAATAAGTAATTAATATCGTAACACAGAATAATCAGTTTTATATGAGAAAAGCTATTTGGAAACTTTTCAAATGCCTTTTCTACACCTAAAACGGTTACAACATCAAATTCAGTGTTTTAATTGCAATTCACTATTATCTATATCATAATAAAGTTGCTTCTCCGAGGTCCTTCGCGATGATCTCATAGGTCAGCCCCGTCGCAGTACAATAGATCATAATCTATGATATTATTTACTGCTCGCAAACGCCTACACGCCTGCCGACACCCACAGAATACACTTATTAATTTGTATTATTGAACGATATTCGTTCGTATAGCTAATAATCATCACTTGTGTAGTTATAATAATATTAAACCCGAAACATATACAGTGATAGTAAGTAGTTTTGTTTCTATGGTATAACTAGACTGCCTGCCGGGGTTGCGGGACTGTTCGAAAGAGATACCGTGGCCCCGGTACACAAAGGGCGATGAAGGAACATGGAGGGGTTTTAGTCAGTAAAAGTCTGACACTCCCTCCTGCTCCGCCCAGAGCGGGAGGAGTCATTAGTCGATTTCCCATCCAAAAAAAAAAAAAATTGTTTGTGTGTAGGGGCTAATCTCCGGAACGAATGATCCAATGAGAGGTTTTCCTTTTGAGGTTTTAAAAAAAAACTTAATTTCCAAGAACTCTATAGATGGCGTTGAACTTACTATGATAGTTGGTGCCAAAGCCAAAACGCTTGAAAAAAAAAACATTGTGTCACGTCACATACTCTCATTGACTGACACTTTCATTTGTTTAACCTTCCGAATATAACCAACTTTTCTCGCGCTTTGTTAAAATCAGTTTTTTTAGGTTCCGTTCCTTGCATTATCATACTTACTCCTAGCGCTATATATCCAGCGACTAGGGAAGAGCTAAAAAGAAAATCCCTCATTCTAAAAATTCTTTCACTGCCAAAAAGCTACATTATTATTGAGTAGGTACTATATATAGGCTATAAATTATATTTATATCATGAATATTATCCGAGCTACGAGTATCACAATTTTTGCGGACGAAGCCTCGATTGAATTGCTAGTAATTAATATACAAGGTGCGTTTAGACAGAACAAACATAGAATTAGAGCAAAGTAAAAAAAAGTGTTACTGAAACAAAAAAATGCTCTTTGAATATTTACTCGTAAATAATTTGCTTATAGTGTGTGCGTTTACTCATTTGGTCTACACTGACCTTAGGATTCGTTCCGTTCAGGAGTGATGCACTACGCTACACCTAAACTATAGCGTCTTCATCAACTCCACTACTGGAGATAGGCCTATCCCAAGCTGGTCCACACTCCCTTTCCCCCGCTTTTTGCACGCAGTCTGACCCAGCCAACTTGAAGGAACTTACGGTCCATCTAATAACCTTTGCAAATAGTCATGTCTAAAATCAGGACCCTGAATCATTCCCTAGCTCTGCGTCATCCAGGTCATCAAACTTGTCAGTTGAACGTATAATTTAGTCTACAACGATTAACAAACCGCAGCACAACTGCCGGCGACCGCATAATGACTGGTGTGTAGACTCATCATAGAAACCAGCTACAAGGTCTACCACAGGTAACAAGCCTGTTTTCTTTTTTGAAGATTTGGGGTTCAGTTTTAGATAATAGGCTAGTTTCCACCATCAATAAATTGCAAATCTATTTAGTCCGTCAGTTAGAGTATTGGAAAATAATGGACACGTATTTTTTGTTTTTGTAAATCAATGAATATTGATAAAAATAAAACGCATCAAAATTCGTGAATGGGGGTTCGTGACGTCACAACGCACTAAATATTATAGCACGGCATGACGTATTGAGAATTTTAAAAGCGTCGTATCTTCGTCAATTTTGGTTTACGTAACAAAAGAAAAAATACGTGTCAAATATTTTTTGATAATCTGAGTCCGTCAGTTAGATTTTTGCAGGACACAAGCCTATTGTGTGTTATGGCGAAATAACCTACATACTTCATGACAAGTAATGACTATAGATAATAACGAATCATTCCCTCTACGTCGATTCCCTTTACGTTGACTTTAGAAACAAATGACATCTGCTTTTAAAAGTTTACGCTTGACCTCGAGGCGTGACAATGATAACCGCCTAAGAGCGTTTTCGCGCCAAAAAAAAACGTTTGAGTGGAGGCCGGATTTCGCTAAATCCTTCAAAGATAATCAAAAATTTCAAGCAACTGTTTGGCGGCACGGTTGGTGCAGTGGCTGAGCAATCGGCTGCTGCGCTGCGTGTCGCGGGTTCGATTACCACACGGAACAAATATTTGTATGGCCAGCCCGCGTAGCATGACCACCGCAGAAACGAAAGAGAATCGACAAATCTTTTGTTCATCTGTCATTTTGTCGATTCATCGATTGTTTTCGTAGTTGTTCAGGGTCTGGCTGTTTGTGTATCTGAGTTGTGAGACGTTTGTAAACGCACCCTCGATACTGGAAAAAATCATAGTGCAGGGCAACGTTTTTTTTAAAAAAAGAAAGAAATTATATTTTCATTATACATATTGAACTACCAATTCCTTTATTAGATATGTTTCAATTCTGCCATCCAACCATTCAACACAGACATTCCTACCTACATTAAATATAACCCATATTGACCTACACGTGCCCAGAGTTCAACCCCTTTCTCCCAACGAATAGAAAACATTGCAAACCCTCCCCAAATTCTTTCCACCCTCATTTCAATGAAAGAAACCATGCAGTGTGTCGACCTCAACCGACTGTTATGCGAGGTCATTCGATGTTGTTAATACAAATAAATGTAACATACATACATAACATCACATTTGTTTTCCCTGAAGACCTAAGCAGTTAGAGATATTAGCAATAGTTGGTACCAGTTAAGATGAGAATAGCGGTCATTGACCCACCTACATTTATTAAACTTCTTAACTTTGAAAACCAAAAATAAGTCTGTTCAAGTCTTGAATCGTCATCTATCGTGATCTTCAACATTTTTGTAATGAAAAACGATACATGGTTTATTTGTTTTGGTTCGTACGAAAAGATAATAGGGAAAGGGCAATGACCGCTATTCTCTTCTTAACTGGCACCAACTATAGGTTAGGTATACCTACTCACATTTTTCATCCACCAAGGCGACAGTAAGCTCGTGGTGGTGTTGCTTAGTGGGTGCAAACCCCACATAAACAAACCGTCTTCCCGGACTGTGCGGTACGCGTTAAGCATTTTCTTCAAAAGCTTAAGGCGACTACAGGAGCTAAATTAGCAACTCCATTTCTGGTGGTTCAAACCTAGTTTGAAATACTGTTAGATTAAAGTTTTAATCAGCTTGCACTACAAAGTAGTTGTTACGTCAGTCACTGTGGGCTGAATAGTGCCAAATGATTTACAAAAAATCTATTGATCGGACTAAAAAAATAAAACGCTATCATGCTAACATGTTGCTTGTAGAATTATAATTATGCCAAAAAATCAGAATGATCGTATGTATTTTAGTATGGTTTATTTTTTTAGAGATAAGTTCGTGATTTTTTTTATCGAGTAAAATTTGTTGTATTATGTTTTAAAAACACTATCATACTAGCACATATCCTGAAAAATATCATATATTTTTCAGGTTTTGTTTAATGCAGTGAATCATATGCTTTTTTGCATTATAAAACTCGCGTTTAGCTCCCGTAGTCCCCTTAACAAAAAATGTTACATGTAACTCACATTTTAAATTTATTTACGTCACAAGTACCAAGTAATAGGACAGCAAGGGAACCCAGTTTATTTCAGTATGACTCCGGTTGTTATTAAGAATTGTAATGTTCATAATTAAAAACCCCTAAAGACTTTGCGCGACTCTGACATCGAAGCCGACTCGCCGCTGAGCAGTCGCTAGGCCTAGCTAGCGATGACTAGGCTTACAAGGCAGTCAATATTTATTTTGTAATAATTACTTCGTTAATATACAGGGTGGAATTTGCATTTGCATGCCACCTGGAGGGAAAGTACTCTAAATATCGGAGATAGCAAATTTTACTCAAAGGAAACATTCCTTTATTTTTAAAAAGAAATTAATCTGCATTCAAAGATTTTGAAAATTCACGTGCCACACTCAGGAATGGAACCGGCTAAATTAAAAAAAAAAAAAACATTTTGTACTTTTATGGCACCAATCGATAGGGTCAATCATAAGGATCAAATCTCTCTAACAAATATGATAAATGAAATGAAAGGAAAACCATGAAATCTTTACTTACTTCTTCTTCTTCTTTTCTTCTTATTTTTTTAGGGTTCCGTACCCAAAGGGTAAAACGGAACCCTATTACTAAGACTTCGCTGTCTGTCCATCTGTATGTCCGTCTGTCCGTCTGTCTCCAGGTCACCAGGCTGTATCTCATGAACCGTGACAGCTAGACAGTAGAAATTTTTACAGATGATGTATTTCTGTTGCCGCTATAACAACAAATACTAAATATAGTCAATGGTACGGAACCCTTCGTGTGCAAGTCCGACTCGCACTTGGCCGTTTTTTTTTAATTTAGCCGGTTCGTTTCCCAAGTGTGGCAAGCGAACTTTCAAATCTTTGAATACAGCTGTGTGTACCTACTAGCCGTGTGGTATCCGGCAGAGTAGAATAAAACCAACCCATTACACTCACGGGTGTCGTATAAGGCGATTAATGTCTGAGGCAGAACACCTTGTGCCTCCGTAGACCTGAGAATGGGCAGCAGCGTTTTCTGTTAGTCTTTCATCACCGCGATCTCCAATCCGCCTGCCTGCAAAAATTCCACCCTGTATAAATATAAACTAGAGTAAATAAGTAATAACATGTTAAAAACAAACAACATATCTTTCCATTCCATCATTTCGCATTCCCATTCCACATTCCCATTCCACATTTCCATCCATTTTGGCATAAATGGTTGATATGCGGCTTAAAATTACTGGATATCGTTCATTAATTTAGTTTCAACGTTGTGTATTTGGAGAGGAAGGTATTTTTATTATTCCAGGAAAATGTACTGGAAATTCGGGTTTTGCTATTAATTTTAGAATCTGTTTAATTCGCGTTTAGTGATTCGCAGAAAAATATGGTTTTATTAAATTGTAACATACCGTTTTGACCAATATTGTTTGTGGATTAAACATTATTCTGAAAACAAAACAACAATCGAGGTTTAATATTACGCTTCTAATCCTCGTAGGATTAGGCAGAAGTGTGGTATACCTAGTACAACCACATTACGGCAGCTATATTTAAATCCCATGCGATGAGCTCGTGGCTAAATAATAACAGCCGCTCGGGTCGATCTTTAGGTTAAGCCGTACTTGCCTAGGTTGGTCTGTGGATGGGTGACCCATTACATACCGAGTTTCCTACGTGCATCGGGAAGCTCGTTAAGCCGATGGTCCCGGCTGTCATTTGCAGATCTTTGACAGTCGTTACCGGTAGTCAGTGACCCAAAAAGTCTGACAACCGGTCTTACCAAGGGGTATCGTATTACCCAGTACTAACTAGGTTGTGGAGGTCAGATAGGCAGTCGCTCCATGTAAAATACAGGTATTCAGCTGCATCCGGTTAGACTGGAAGCCGACCCCAACATAGTTGGGAAAAGGCTAGGCAGGTGATGATTTAAATCCCATGCAATAGGGGTTCAGCCTAATGTCATCAGCTGTTCATAAATCCAGACCCCATGTTGCTAGCAAGAACACAATATAACATCACGCCTGTAATCCACGATGGGTTAGGCAGAAGCTTACCTAATAATACACCCACATTTCGCCAGTTTTGTAACTTAAGTCCCATTTAATAGGGAGCAAGCCTATTACCATCACAACAACAACAACAACAACAACAGCCCATAACGTCCACTGCTGGACATAAGCCTCTCCCATGATGGGAGGATTTGCCGCAATCTCCACGCTTGGCAGGCGGATTGGAGATCGCAGTGATGAAAGACTAACAGAAACCGCTGCTGCCCATTCTCTGGTCTACGGAGGCGCAAGGTGTTCTGCCTCAGACAGTAGTCGCCTTATACGACACCCGTGAGTGTAATGGGTTGGTTCTATTCTACTCTGCCGGATACCACACGGCTAAAACCATTATTACCATCAACCGTGCACAAATCCAGACTCCGTGGCTGCTGCTGGGAAATTCCTGATGGAAAAAACCCAATAACAATTCGCCCGACCAGGGAATCGAATCCAGGACCCCATGCGCAGCAGAACATTAGACAAAAAAAAACAAAACCGGCCAAGAGCGTGTCGGGCCACGCTCAGTGTAGGGTTCCGTAGTTTCCCGTCCGTCACAATAAGTGTTCCCACTTATGAGTTTAAAGGTGGGTATCCATTATGTAAAAATGCTTGCATATACGAATATACTACAAACTTAGTCCAGAAATTATTTTGTACAACTTTTTGTCTTTTTTGTACAAAAACTGTTGTTTCCATCAAGTTCAAAATGATTTTCCTAGAAAGTCCTTATAAAGTTCTACTTTTCAGATTTTTTTCATATTTTCTAAACTTATGGTTCAAAAGTTAGAGGGGGGGACACATTGTTTTTTACTTTTGGAGCGATTATTTCCGAAATTATTGACATTATCAAAAATGATTTTAGGAAACCCCTATTCATTTTAAAATACCTTTCCAACAATAGATCACACGTTAGGGTTGAAATTTAAAAAAAAATCACTTCCCACTTTACATATAGGGGGGCTACCCTAATAAAACATTTTTTTACAATTTTTATTTTACAATTTCAGCTTTCTAGTGCTAACGGTCACAGAGATTAAGCGAGGACGGACGGACAGACATGGCGAAACTATAAGGTTGTCCTAGTTGACTACGGAACCCTAAAAATCACTACAAATTCAAACGAATTTCATTTTATTCAATCAGAATGTACAATACATCAGACATTTTACAATGTAAAATTATTTGGTCACGGTTATGAATAGAAAGTACACAAAAAAATGCCTATTCACAATTGCGAATTTCACCACGTAGAACATAAAATTTTACCCGTATGTTACGTTATGTTGTTTTCCCTTACGTGACCAAAATGTTGATAAAGCAAGTGTAGACATTTGGTTATAACACTAGGCTTTAAGTAGGCACTAATATTGGACAGCCATAATGGCCCTATTGTGGAGAAATGTCTTTTTCATTTTCAGCCGTGTGTCTGGGCTTTTAAGGCTCTTTATACAAAGCGGGAATACGAAGGAGCCCGTGGCCAAATAATAACAGCCGCTCGGGTCGATCTTTAGGTTAAGCCATGCTTGCCTAGGTTGGTCTATGGATGGGTGACCACCCATTACATACCAGGTTTTCTCCGTGCCTCGGAAAGCACGTTAAGCCGTTGGTCCCGGCTGTCATTTGCAGATCTTTGACAGTCGTTGCAGGTAGTCAGTGCAGACCCAAAAAGTCTGACAACCAGTCTTACCAAGGGTTATCGTATTACCCGGTACTAACTGGGTTGTGGAGGTCAGATAGGCAGTCATTCCATGTTAAATACTTGTATTCAGCTGCATCCGGTTAGACTGGAAGCCGACCTCAACATAGTTTGGAAAGGGCTAGGCAGATGGATAGAAAGCGGGGAATACCTACGCCACGTCTGTCCACTCTTGAGTATACGCAACCGGGTTTCGGTCCCAAAGTGCAACCCAGTTTTTCCCGGGTGTTACTATCGGACCGAAACCGGGTTCCGTACGGTAGTCCGCTTGTCCATCTGACTGTCACAAACATGGTTGTTTCTATGTTTCTGACAGTATGTCTAGAAAGTGATCGACTACTTAGATGCCGTTATGAGGACTACAGGAGCTAAACGCGAGTTTTATAATGCAAGAAAGCATATGATTCACAGCAATAAACAAAACCAGAAAAATATATGATATTCTTCAGGATATAGGTATGCTAGTATGATAGTGTTTTGAAAACTTAGTACAACTAATTTTACTGGATATAAAAAATCACGAACTTATCTCTAAAAAAATCTTTTAACGAAAAACTGTGAAAACCATACTAAACTACATGCGATCTTTCTGATGTTTTTGCAAATAATTCTACAAACAACATTTAGCATGATAGTGTTTTATTTTTTTAGCAAGCTGATTACAACTTTATTCTAACAGTATTTCAAACGAAGTTTGAACCACCACAACTAGAATTGCTAATTTAGCTCCTGTAGTCGCCTTAAACTAATAGAGAATTATGAAAGAAGGACATATACCGCCTCCATGTAATTTGGGACGTGGTAAGGGGTTTGGTAAGCAACTAATCCAGTCCTATATACCTATTTCTTTTTGACAAAGAGTACGTATGCACGTATGTACTCTTATCATACATTTTATTACTGGGTGTTATTTTACTTATTCTATGTTGTTCTATTTTGTGTTCTTATCATAAAGCACAGGATTGGACGATTCTGTATTTTTTTCTATAATTGGTGGTAAATAAATAAAATCATGGAAAATAAAATAAAAAAAGGATTTCTACAACAATTTTAATATCACGGACCTCCTAGTGCGCAATTGCGACTTCAACTTAGGTATTCTGTATTTCATCCACTCAACCGGATAATTCTTCTGACTTTCTTGTATAAAAAAATATTGTTCGCTCCAATACGTATTTATTTGTTAAGTCATGCACAAATACCTAGACTCATGTGGAGCTAATAAATCTTTACCTTTTGCAAAGAAATCCGAACGCTAAGCTGTGATAAGTATTTGTGTGTCGTGAATAGGATTTATTTTTCTTTAGGTCAAGCTCTGGGGCTTTTACTGAGACTTTTCTCAACAGGTTTTGGACCTATATCTTGTGGGTTTATAGATGAGAGTTAAAAATGATAAATATTTATATAGCGGCTAGTCGTTCTAGAGGGCGTCATTATAAGTGACATTTTTGCAACTCGCTTACGTCAAACCGATCCATTTTTAGATTTTCTATCTTTGATAACGTTGATAAAATGACTGTTTGTCTATGTACCTCAGATTGACCAAAATCCTTAGTTTATCGGAAATGTTATCACTAGATATATTGCAAGCGCCTCAAATGTGTCATTAAAGCAATAGATCTATCAAAGTCAGAAAATAATCTAGCTTACACCTATACAGGTTGTAAACAACCTCATTACGAAGCCCTCAACCAAGTATTCTTAACGCAAAAATTCTTGCTGGGAAACGACTCTTTTTTTGGGGTGTAAAATCATGTTTTGTGGTAGAATAACACTGCCAGGCCCCGAAACCAAACCCAGGACCTAATGCTCTACATCTCAGACAGATGGTATTATGATGTACACTGCTATAGGGAACGTGCACAACGACGGTGCTGCCAACTGGCGTCGCCAATCCGAATCTTGTACTCTACTAATACTTGACATTGACATTTTTACCAAGTAAACAGAATTAATTTTATCATTGAAAATTATTATTCTAGCTAATCGTAATGCATTATTGCATTTCTGGATGTAATAATACATCCACAAAAATGAAAATTAATCAAAAGCGTAAAATAATAAATTCTATTACTTTCCAAAGAATAGTACTCTATTACACCATCTAGATGTGAAAAACGCAAAAAAAATGGATAAACGCAGTAAAGAAAAATATTTGAAATCAACTTTTTTTTATTACACTCTGCATTGAAAAAGTTCAATGTCCTTCAAAATCAAGTGTCCAAGCAAACATGCCAGTCAGCCAATACCATTTAAACTTCATTATGCGAACACATGTTATAATAGACTGCAATGAAGTTCACACCGAATATTCCTCAACAGCTAAACAAAGAGTCCACTTGTACTCAGATTATAAAGATGGTTAAACAATAAAGTTTTTAGTTGGCTGCACTGCCTTGTGGTTTCTTGTTTTGTATCTAAATGCTACGGAGGGCGTTCTAGTGATTGCTCTAAAATTAGTTAGAGCCTGGAGATACTGTTTTCGCTGATAAAGGATTCCCTTCCATTAAAACATGTGTTGAAAATAAGAAAGCTGTTCATGCCACCATTTCCACCACACTTTTCATCAGAGAAAGTAGACAAAACATATAAAATTCATATTATTAAACATTCATATTACTAAGTTACGCTGACGATCATTATTGATAGACCGGAACCCATATTTTATACCTTTTGACATATTCAAAAATATTTTAATTATTTGAAGAGATAATTTTGCGTGACAGCTGATAAGTTTCCTTTACTGTCCGCATAGTGTCTCTTTTGTCGATTTAGAGCTGCCACCTATAGTTCCTGCACGTTCCCTATACGTAATAGAGTCGATCTACAGAAAATAAAGCGTTTAAGTATACCCAATGTTTTGACGAGTAAATAATATAAATGTATGACGTCACCCGTCACGTCAGCAACGTGACGTTACATTTGACACGACGCGACGTGAGCGTCAAAATGTCATGCGTGTCGCGTTGTGTTGCCTCAAATCGGTAAGACGGGAGGGGAATACGAATTAAGTTGTTGTCGGGTTAAGTCTAAGGGGGTTAGGTAATTTAAATAGGCACGTCCTTACTCCCCAAAGTTAACACGGTTTTAGTTATTTAAGAAACAAATCCAAGTCTGGTTTCCATCAAACAATATGCATTGAGCTTGTATCGTTTTCGAAAATGATTAAAACAAGGTTGATTGATTTGAAATGTTGATTAATTTTTGACGATGACCAGAATTGGAACGAACTCATTCTTCATGACACATTCCCCCAACAAATATTTAACGTTATTCAAGCACCAAAAGACCCTTTTTCGACTATACGTCGCATTGACTATGGTGTCGATTCTGTTGTGCACAAACTAAACTTAATTTAGGCTATTGCTATCTTTTACTAAAAGGCAGTGCGAAAAAAGGACAGCTATAGCTATGAACTAAGTTAGAGATGTCAAACTAGTTTATGCCTTGCGCTTCATCATGTTTTTAGTCGACATGTTTTTACGTGCACCCTTCATTTGTATGAAAATATTAGTTCCAACTAAATTTAACAGCTCTAAATTACGTCCGTCTCTTTCTCGTTTTATTAGAGAGAAAAAGATAGCAATAGCCTAAATTAAATTTAGTTTGTGCACAACAGAATCGACCCCATCGTCTAATCTACTAGTTGAAAGTTAAAATCTGCAGTCCCTTAACAACACAATAAACGCAAACACCACACTGCTATCATTTTCACAACGGTCTATCATTAATTACAAAAAACGCACACTCAAACACACATCTTGAGTAAAGCACACACAAGACTCACATAGGTACACACAAGTGTGTGTATGAGTGTGACACAAACACACATATCTCAAGATGCAATACCTTCTAAATTAAACTGATGAACCGCCTCTGCAGCCGACCGCGAGATAATCGCATCCTCAATTTAATGAAATGCTACAACGAATGAGGACGCAGTTCATCCTAGCATCGTGGGCTGAGGGACATGATCAAGACCTCGCTTCATATAGATTGCCCGTACAATGACAGATCCGCTTATACTGGTTTTGATTGGTCCTCGTGCGGACATAATCACGGGCCACGAGCTACAAGCTCAGGCGACATGCGTGTTGCAACAGTGAATGCGGAAAACAGCAATGAAATAAATCGCTTAGAGCGTGATACACGTCACCGTGACACGAAAGGAACAAGTGACGCACGCGCGTGTCATTTGAAGTAAGGCAACACCTAAACGGGGCGAAGTCTTGTTGAAGGGACGTATTGCTCCGCCGGGGTTGCGGGACTGTTCGAAAGAGATACCGTGGCCCCGGAACACAAAGGGCGATGAAGGAACATGGATGGGTTTTAGTCAGTAAAAGTCTGACACTCCCTCCTGCTCCGCCCAGAGCGGGAGGAGTCATGTGATGATTTCCCATGCGAAAAAAAAAAACAAAAAAGGGACGTATTGCTACTGCACACGTGCAAAAATAGATGTTATGTAAGTTTAGTAGTGACTACGCAAGTTCAGTTGGATTATAAAATTACTAGCTGTTGCCCGCGGCTTCGCCCGCGTGAAGTTCTGTAACTGTCCCACTGGATCACACTAAAGGGATAATAAGGACCATGTTAATCCAGGTTATAAACTATGTGCCACATTTCATAATCATCACAATCATTATTATCACAATTACCATCACTATCACAACCGCCATCATTATCACAATCACCATCACTATCACTATCACAATCACAATCACCATCACAATCACAGTCACCATCATTATCACCAATTATCATCATTAACACAACCACCATAATTACCACAATCATTATCACAATCACCATCACAATCACCATAACAATCACAATCACCATCACTATCACAATCACCATCACAATCCCCATCACTATCGCTATCACAATCACTATCACAATCACCATCACCATCACAATCACCATCAAAATAACTATCACAATCACCATCATCGTTATCACAATAATTATCATCGTAATCACAGTCATTATCACACTCACCATCACCATCACTATCTCAATCACCATCACAATCACCATAACAATCACAATCACCATCACTATCACAATCACAATAACCATCACAATCCCCATCACTATCGCTATCACAATCACTATCATAATCACCATCACCATCATCGTTATCACAATAATTATCATCGTAATCACAGTCATTATCACACTCACCATCACTATCTCAATCACCATCACAATCACCATCACAATCAACATCACAATCACAATCATCATCACAATCACCATTACAATCACCATCACAATCACCATCACAATCACCATCACAATCACAATCACCATCACAATCACCATCACAATCACCATCACAATCACTATCACAATCACCATCACAATCACCATCACAATCACCATCACCATCACCATCACAATCACAATCACAATCACTATCACAATAACCATCACAATCACCATCACAATCACCATCACAATCACAATCACCATCACAATCACAGTCACCATCACAATCACCATCATTATCACAATCACCATCACAATCACCATCACAATCACCATCACAATCACCATCACAATCACCATCACAATCACCATCACAATCACCATCACAATCACCATCACAATCACCATCACAATCACCATCACAATCACCATCACAATCACCATCACAATCACCATCACAATCACCATCACAATCACCATCACAATCACCATCACAATCACCATCACAATCACCATCACAATCACCATCACAATTACCATCACAATCACCATCACAATCACCATCACAATCAACGTCACAATCACCACCACTCTCAGAATAACTATCACAATCATCATCACCATCACAATCACCATCAAAACCAGTATCACAATCTTTATCATCGTAATCACAATCGCTATCATCATTATCACAATCACTATCATCGTAATCTCAACCATTATCATCATCATCACAATCTCCATCCTCGTCATCACAATCATTATAATCGTAATCACAATCATTATCATCGTAATCACAATCACTTTCATCTTAATCACAATCACGATGATCACAATCGCCATCACTATCTCAACCACAATCATTATCACAATCACCAACACTATCACAATCTAAATCACAATCACCATCACCATCACAATCACCATAACCATCACAATCACTATCACAATCACCATCACAATCACTTCCCTCGTTATCACAATCATTATCATAGTAATCACAATAATCTACATCATTATTACAATCACCATCACTGTCACAATCACAATCACCATCACCATCGCTATCACCATCACAATCACTGCCACTTTCACAATCACCATCACAATCACAATCACCATCAAAATCACTATCACAATCACCATCATCGTTATCACAATCATTTTCATCGTAATCACAATCATTTTCATCATTATCACAATCATCATCATCGTAATCACAATCATTATCATCTGGATCTCAAAATAAATGCCATTTTCGTAATCAGCACCCCTGATAATCTCGGTATCGACACCCATATTGATTTTTAGACATTTCAACCCCATCGCACCCCAACAGGGAATGGTAGTATTTCAGGTCTGCCACATTAAATCTTAAAATAGTTGTTTTTGTAATACACCCGACCCAATTCACCATAAAAACAATACCTATGTTGAAGTTCAGGCTTTGTTACCCCATTTCCCCCTTTAGGGGTTGAATTCTGAAAAAAAAACTGAAACACAAACGTTAACTCATTTATCGATAGGAGTACTCCTGTTAAGTTTCGAATAAAGTAGTCTAACTAATCTTATTTCCCCACGTAATATTTGGACTCCCGTTCCACTCTAAGGGGGTGAATTTTGAAAAATCCTTTCTTAATGCACCCCTAAACCTCATAAAGAACCTTTGTGCCAAATTTGGAATCTCTAGACTCAGCGGTTTGGGCTGTGCATTGATTTTTATACTTTGCCACCCCATTTCCCCCTCTTAGGGGTTGAATTCTGAAAAAACCTGAAACCCGTTTCTACTCATTTATCAATAGGAGCACTCCTGTGAAGTTTCGAATAAAATAGTCTAACTAATCTTGTTTTACCCATACAAACTTTGGATTCCCGTTTAACCCCCTTAGGGGTTGAATTTTGAAAAATCCTTTCTTATTGCACCCCTAGACCACATAAGGAACCTACTTGCCAAATTTGGAATCTCTAGACTCAGCGGTTTGGGCTGTGCATTGATTTTTATACTTTGCCACCCCATTTCCCCCTCTTAGGGGTTGAATTCTGAAAAAACCTGAAACCCGTTTCTACTCATTTATCAATAGGAGCACTCCTGTGAAGTTTCGAATAAAATAGTCTAACTAATCTTGTTTCCCCATACAAACTTTGGAGCCCCGTTTAACCCCTTTAGGGGATGAATTTTGAAAAATCCTTTCTTAGTGCACCCCTAGACCACATAAGAAACCTACTTGCCAAATTTGGAATCTGTAGACCCAGCGGTTTGGGCTGTGCGTTGATAGATGAGTCAGTCAGTCAGTCAGTCAGTCAGTCAGTTTCTTCTTTTATATATTTAGATTTTTGTGTTGAAATTCTCCCCTTTCTATGTTAAAATGACTTCCTTACTCTGCAAACACTTTTCCACCAAGTTGAAAATATAGTCGTACCAGAAGAAGAAGATTTTTTTTACATGTTTATTTTCGTCAACGAATTATGTCCAAAAATTACAGATAGACGGCTGTCTTGGTTAAGCTGGGTGTACCTACTTATTAATTTCGAATTTATTCACACATGATATCAAAGTCAGGGCCTATGGGATCAGGATACCGCAGGGGACAGGAAAACCATGTTTGCATTAGAGACTTCCGGGCTCTGGGATCGAAAAATTCAAGCTTGCATACATTTTGTATGATTTTGTTCAGTCATGTTGGGGCTCCGAACTGTTCGTCAGACCTCCGGATCATGGTCTGACGTATAGTCCACCGCGCATCAGTAATAACAATTACACGTTAACATCACCTTTATGTTGTAACAGTAAGGTTGGTTTTCGTCTACTGTTACAAAAGACGAGGCCTCTGTGTGCACTAAAATGGGACATCCTGAATCCCGGAAGGCTCTGACCCGGAACCGTGAGGAAAGAGTAAAGCTCTTTGGTATTATTAAATAGTAAATAGCGAGTGGTCTCCTGTTCTCCGCACACTCTTCGCGCTCAACGCTAAACTTGATTGGGATATATTATGTTCGACGATGAATGGAAGAAGATCTTGTCAGTATCTCTGGCGTCTTGTGTGATGAGCGTATGATTGTTATGATTGTGTTTACCTTATTAATTTGTATTTAGAAACTAAATACAAATTAATAAGGTAAACACAATCATATTTAAAAAGCAATAATACAATTTAAACGAGCTTATTCAACTGTACTAGATGATTTCCGATCTGCAAATTATTTCGAACTAGCTGACGTCCCGCGGTTTCACCCGCGTAGTTCCCGTTCCCGTGAAAGTACGGGAATAAAATATAGCCTATAGCACTCACGAATAATGTAGTTTTCATACCAGTGAAGTAATTTTTGAAATCGGTTCATTACTTCCGGAGATTACCCCTACATACAAACTTACAAACATACAAACTTACAAACAAATGTTACCTCTTTATAATATTAGTATAAATAAGAATATTAATCAAGATAGAGTAAATTGAAGACTAATTCAAAAAATATATTTGGGAATTTGACACGCTTTAACAAACAGGACAAAAGCAAAATCAGTTATTACCAGGCTGAGGAGGACAATTTTGCCGATTCAAAAAGAGTCCCTTTGAAAATCAACTCTCTTTGAATAACGTCAACAAATATTATAGTCCCCCATAACGCCCACCCTTCACTACTTATTACAGTTTGGCCACTGAGAGAATGCGTTCCTGATGTCTGTCAGTTGGTACATAAATTTAGCGCGAAATAATAACATTTATTGTTACTATGATATCGTTTTTAATCATATTTTTTGTTAATAGGGCAAAAAGGTTAATAATAGGTAAGTTATATAAGCTATAAGTTATATAACACCACCAATAATACTACACTCGCGACCTGTCAGGAACGCATTTTCTGTGCGGCCAAACTGTTTTAACCAGAGAGAGAAGGAGATACAGAGAGAGAGAGAGAGAGAGAGAGAGATAGAGAGTTGCGGAACAAACTCCGCAGAAACACATCTATGGGTGAATAAACAGATGAATAAATTATCTGACTATTGTTAACAGCAACACTTAAATCAGCAAAACAATTTCCCAGTTCAACCTTGATTCCCATCAACCCTTTCAGTGCAAGGTTGAGTCCGCTCATCAAATACCGTGCAGTCCGTGCGCTATCTAGATCTGTCGTAACAACCCTGTGTGGGGTGACGTCACCGGTAATGGAGGGTAACCTCTCATAGTGCGGGGTGGCGGGCTGTCGCGATGTAGGGTTATGTGTTATGGAAATATATTAGATTACCTTCAGGCCATGTCTGTTAGAGTCTTGGGGACAATTTATTGTTCTTTGTAAACAAATGTAGGTCCCGCTTGTGGCTCCTTTCATACAAAATACATACATACACTCATGCCTTTTTCCATGTTAGATTTTTTTTTTAATTTATATAAATATAAATACATTTAACATTTCATTTAAACATGCATCGTTAAATAAGATGTTAAAAGAAATGTAAAATGTAAGCATTTAACATTTAATTTAACATTACAATAACCTAATATTTAACATTACATTAACTTTATATGAGAGAGTGGGTCTAAAAATGAACATGGACAAGACTAAGGTCATGTTAAATGCCCATGTCACACCCACTCCTATCAAGATCGGAGACTCTACTCTCGAAGTTGTAGACGATTATGTGTACCTGGGACAAACGGTCCAGTTAGGTAGGTCTAACTTCGAGAAAGAGGTCAATCGTCGAATCCGACTCGGTTGGGCAGCGTTCGGGAAATTGCGCGGTATCTTCTCGTCCAACCTACCGCAGTGTCTCAAGACGAAAGTCTATGACCAGTGTGTGTTGCCAGTGATTACATACGGGACCGAAACGTGGTCGCTCACAATGGGCCTCATCAGAAAGCTTAAAGTCACTCAAAGGGCAATGGAGAGGGCTATGCTCGGAGCTTCCTTGCGCGATCGAATCAGAAATGAAGACATCCGCAAGAGAACAAAGGTTACCGACGTAGCCCGAAGAATTGCCAAACTTAAGTGGCAGTGGGCAGGGCACATTGCTCGCAGAACGGATGGCCGATGGGGCCGAAAAGTTCTGGAGTGGCGACCGCGAACCGGAAGACGTTGCGTTGGAAGGCCTCCCACTAGGTGGACCGATGACCTGGTGAAGGTTGCGGGAATCCGCTGGATGCGAGTCGCACGGGACCGGTCAATGTGGCGACACTTGGAGAGGCCTATGTCCAGCAGTGGACGTCTTTCGGCTGAAATGATGAACTTTATATTTAACATTACATTTAATATTTCCATATAAACATTTCGTTTAAACATGTATCGTTAAATAAGACGTTAATAAAATGTAAAATGAAAGTATTTAACATTTCATTTAACATTATATTAACTTAATATTTAACATTACATTTAATTTATATTTAACATTACATTTAATATATCCATTGGAGGAGGTAGAAACTACAGAATGCCTTCTTTCTACAGGATTGAGTTAGCTTATGTCAATTACAATCCATTGTTCACTTTGACGTCACCGTTCATCGTCATCATCATCACCTATCCTCGTCCCAATTAATTTTGGGTCGGCGTAGAATGTCTTCTTTTTCCACATTTGTCTATTACTCGTCATTTTATCAGATACCTCCTTTCTTGCTATATCAGTCTTCTCTTCATATCGTTACCGTCGATAAAAATATATTTTGTCTAAATATGCCTTTTGGGATGTTTTCGATTGATTGTTGCTATCCCGCCGTTAAGCCGTGTAGTATCCGGCAGAGTAGAATAGAACCAACCCATTACACGGGTTTCGTATAAGGCGACTAATGTCTGAGGCAGAACACCTTGCGCCTCCGTAGACCTGAGAATGGGCAGCAGCGTTTTCTGTTAGTCTTTCATCACTGCGGTCTCCAATCCGCCTGCCAAGCGTGGAGATTACGGCAAATTCCTCCCATCATGGGAGAAGCTTATGTCCAGCAGTGGACGTTATATGCTGTTGTTGTTGATTGTTGCTATGTTCCCATAGCAGTAAAAAATATCATAATTTATGTCTTTTCTTTAATTTAAATTTTTATTCGTTGGCCACCTCTGTGCCAATAGCTGTGAAATACCTACATTAAATAAAACCGTTGTTCTTCTGAATTAAATGTCAAAGTTAAATAACCTAGGATTAGGAATTATTTTAAATTTTTAAATGCTCTGGAATTCTACGAAGTCGCGAAAAGATTTACGAGTTATGCTCGCCTATTAAAATTAATTGCTTACAGCTATAAAATTCATTTTAAAATCGTTCATGCCAAAAATTCTTTTAGATATTTTACTATAGTACTTTTTAAGTAACTAACTATTTAATCAAAAGAAATGTCTGACAAGCATGAACGTAAGGAGTAAGTAAATGTAACGTAATTTTTAACTATAAATTGGAAATACTCGTTTGTAACATAATAATTACTTAGATTTAAAACTTAAAATGACATAACACCAGTTATGATTATCCCATGTTATACACTGAAAAAAATAGTCTAACTGAAGAGTTTAGCTACTTGAATATTTACTATATTATAGTTAATTGTTACTAAAGTTCAGCTCTGTTTTCAAAATTAATTTAGCTGTGGCTACATTTATTATTTTGTTAAAACCTGTTGAGTTACCAACAACTAAAGCATTTGGTAACTAATTACTAAAATGTAGGTGTTTACTAAACCGCTTAGCTATTATTAGCTCTGTTTTTATAAATGAGCTATTAATTACTAACTCCTGTTAGTAATTTATAGCAACACTGTTTAGCTGGTCTCACAGCTCAGTTGGTAAGTAGCCCTGCCTGCCGTGCTGTAGGTCGTGGGTTCGACTCCCAACCAGGACAAACATTTTTGTGATGAACATTGATGTTTGTAACGTGTTTGGGTATTATATTGTATCCATTATACATTTTTAAGAAAACAAGTGCTTATTAAATTGAAAATTTAAAAAACCCCCATGTTTTCAAGTAGGAAATGAGCTGTAATTATCAACCACCTGAACAGATCTTCATAAATTATAGACTTATAACTAAAAAGAGAATCTCGATCACGTCAGCTTTCAAACGAAAAAACCGCATTAAAATCGGACCATTCATTTAGGAGCCACGGCGCCGTGCCACAGACAGACATACAGACATGTCAAATTTATGACACCCCTCTTTTTGTCGGGGGTTAAAAAGATTTAAGCATTCATCAGTCATCTAGTTCCGATAGTTTATAATATACATTCATATATTATTTACATCATTTAACTAAACTAAGTAATGAAATTCAGCTGTCGTTTCAAGAGTAAACAAATATTATTGGCTTTGTCATACCTACTTAAATTTTGCAATAGGAGCAGTCAATCTGTAAGGTCCTCTTCGGGATTTACATTGCCAACCCTAAATTATGTGTTGGTGCCTAATGGTTTAATCTTCTTTTTTAATCAACCTAGTACCTACCCAAGGAGGTACCTTAGGTAGGTACCTACTGTCATATTGACCTCCTTGTCTGTAGTTTAAGGGCAGGCAAGTTACCTAAATCTTTGGAAGAGTTAAGAAAAATAATAAATATAATATTTGAATTTAGTATAGTACCAAAGACATTCAAATTCTTTTAAATCTCTATAATGTGTACATAGAAAACAATGTGTTGTTATGTATAGGATTCTTGTGTAAAATTATAGTTACCTAATTTGAATGTAAGGAAAATTTTTAGCTACGATTTGACCATACATAAAAAACTTTTTACAAAATAATAGACTTCCAAACAAAAAATACTACAAAGTACCCATGGCTCTAGTTGGCATCGGCACTTTTACCAAGCTTAGGGATGCCTTTGTGTCAACTGGTTGTGATTGTTGTTTGGCGCTTTGCTTGGTGTATTTAAAGTTTAAATACCTAGAACAGAACATACCAATCAAAGCCACCTACCTCCATGAGTGTTGTCAAAATGGACAACACTTAGATAGGTAAAAGTGCAGTATGGTAGGTACATTAAGGTAGGTTCTCAGAAATAAGTGAAATAACACTATGTAGGTGATTGAGCTGCCACAGACAAGGCCCAGTACCTGGATCCCAAACTCCTTAGCTGTAGCAGCTAAAGCAATATAGCAAAATATTTGCAGACAGCAACTAACTGTAATCTATACAACTAATATTTAGTAGTTCTGTGCTCTTTCATTTGTAACTATTATCTAAACAACTTTAGAAATTTCCAACCAAAATTTAGCAGCAATTTAACTAATGTTTAGTAGTTCGGTACCATAGTGTATAGCAATTTGGTGCTAAACACATTAATAATTTGTAAATAATGTTTTGGTATTTTTTCCTAAACAATTTAGTTACTATGAACTTGCATTGAGAATATTTTGTTTTCTAGCTCATTCTATTTCCAAACTAGTAACAGGTCAGTCGCGTTTAAGTACATCAAAAGTGTCAAGAGAGTGATGTGTTCAGTGTTTTCCAAAGTAATTACAAGTACTAGCAGGGATATATAGTCTTGAAGTTCACACACGCCCGCCTAGTGTATCTGTCGCGGCCTTCTAGAATAAGAATTTTCCTGAGTGCAACTGCAAAGCTTGTCATGGGCAATAAATCTGTCGAAGACCATCTGGATTCTTGCGGTCTCTCAAAATACAAGGAGTAGTTTAAAGGTAGGTAACAATTAAAATGTTCATGCACATAATAAAGTTAGAGATTTATTATAAACTTATCATATCCTCATCGAGTCGTGGACTCTCTTCTATGTAGCGAAACATAAAAAGATTAAAATATGCCGTGTGCTAAGATTTATCATTAGAATAAAATTTGTGTTCTGTTTTGTTTTAGAGGAAGGCATAACGTTGGATGCGCTGCTTGTTATCCAAAGAACACATCCATGCTCTCGTTTCTGCCATAGCAGATCGTGCTCTACTCGAAGCACATATTCCAGGGTTGAAAGATGGAATTAACAAAGCGCGGACCGCGGGTGGACGGCGCGCGGCGCGCCGTAGCCTAAATTCGAGGCAACGCCGGGCAACAGCTGTGCTGGTGTGGTGCTTGTGTAGTGTACCTGGATATTTTGTGTGTTAATACTTAATAATAATGTTGTCCTTTGTTACTCAAATAATTAAATGTTATTTAATCATAATATTGTCATTTGTACTCAAATAATTGAAATAATAAAAGATATAGATGTATGTTTTCTTTGATTTCAGTCTTCAACTAAAGCAACAATACATCTCGTGAGCAAACGCCAAAAAATGAACTAGCGCCGCGTATCACTTTTCTCACAAGACGTATTGTTGTTTTTAACTAAACAGATCGGCCGCGATTACGACCGAGCTATTTAGCTAAATAGCTCGGCCGTAATCACGGCACGGTCGTAATCAACAATTTAGGTACACTTTACCAAACATATCTTACCAAATAGGTTGTTACCTATCACCAAACAGTTTAGCTAACATTAACCAATCTATAGAGTTATATTATACCAAACAGTTCAGCATTTGTTAACCAAACTGTTATGTTATATCTTACCCAACGCTTTAGCTATCTCTTACCAAACAGTTCAGCAGTCGTTAACCAAACTGTTATGTTATATCTTACTAAACAGTTTAGCTATATCATACCAAACAGTTCAGCATTTGCTAACCAAACTGTTATGTTATATCTTACCCAACGCTTAAGCTATCTCATACCAAATAGTTCAGCAGTCGTTAACCAAACTGTTATGTTATATCTTACTAAACAGTTTAGCTATGTCATACCAAACAGTTCGGCAGACGTTATCCAAACTGTTATGTTATATCTTACCCAAAGCTTTAGCTATGTCATACCAAACAGTTCAGCACTCGTTAACCAAACTGTAATGTTATATGTTACTAAACAGTTTTGTAATGAGATCTAAATTAAGTAACTAAATTTGTTTTGTTACTGTACCCAAACGTTCGGCAGTCACCACAGCAACTAAATACTTTAGTAATTATCTAATGAAAATTCGGTAACTAGAAACCAAGTCGTTTTTTCAGTGTAAAGGCCAAGCCTATTACTACAAATCCTGAAGCCGCAAGCTATGCTCGGCCTGGGAATCGAACCCAAGACCTTATGCTCAGCAGTGGACAAACGAGGCAGATTTTAAGATTTTCTTTGCATATTGAGTATTAGGTGTTATTGTGCACATGTCTATCGCACAAACATAGACCAAAATGGTATGTATACCAATTAATTTTACATTTAATAGAGTTTGTAATAAACACCATATCAAAGCTTCGACTTTAAATCCTTAGGGAATAAGGCCTTATTCAGATCTATCACGTAATAAATAGTACAGCAGTTAAGATCAAAGGGAACTATTTTACATGGAAATGGATTTGATTTCCATGTAAATTAAAGTAGGCTCTGGTTGGTAATATTCTGATGAGTGAAGCAAACGCGAATCATATCTTAAATCTATATTAGAATATTTGTGTACCAAAGCTATCTCAAATATCATAAATGCTACAAGAATCTTTAACGCTAAATAAACTACCTATGTATTTTTTTTAGATCAATAGTCGACATTATTGCAATCAGATTAAGAAAATAAAAGATGTTTTTTCCAAAAATAATGAGCCAATTTTAAACTTTGGGAAGACAGAGTTCTACTTAATAGAACTTACCACAAAATTTTAAGTTACTCCTTATGACATCAGCTATATGCCAGTTAAAGTCCTACCAAAATCGCTCCAGCCGCTTCTGAGATTAGCCAGAACAAACAGACAGAGAAAAAATAAAAATGTTATAAGTACTGATGCATTCAGTAAAAGGCTGTACCACAGATAATATAATACTGCTGTACCTAATTTTGAAATTACAAACAGACATTTAAATTTTATTATCTACACTAATATTATTAAGAGGAAAGATTTGTATTTTTGTGTGTGTGTATGTTTGTAATAAATAAACTCAAAAACTACTGCGCCGATTTCAAAAATTCTTTCACCATTAGAAATCCACGTCTTTACTGAGTAAAATAGGCTATATTTTAACTCCGTACTCTCCACGGGAACGGGAACTACGCGGGTGAAACCGCGTGACGTCCGCTAGTCTATACTAATATTATAAAGAGGTAACATTTGTTTGTAAGTTTGTATGTAGGGGGTAATCTCCGGAAGTAATGAACCGATTTCAAAAATTCTTTCACCATTCGAAAGCTACATTCACCTTGAGTGACATAGGCTATATTTTATCCCCGTACTCCCAAAGGAACGGAAACTACGCGGGTGAAACCACGTGACGTCCGCTAGTATTATATAAATTTATTTGTATAGATTTAAAAAAAAAATACACTAATATCTAAAAATAATCCCAATGTCTAGCCATCGACCCCGGTCACAGTTCGACACCCTCCAGCCATTCGCGAATCAGCATAATTATCTCATAATAATAATAATATTATACAACACAAAAATGTGTAAAATAATAAAAAGTTCATAGACCTATCTGTTCAATATCAAGATCTAGTAACCTGTTACTTGCGCAAGAGTTGATCGTAGACCGGTATACTCGTAACTAAAGGCCTTTCACAGTTTTTTAACCTGTGATTTTCCAACACTGTCAAAATCAGAATGATTTTTACCATCGTATCTATAAGGTTGGTCTTAGAATGAAAAGGCGAACAGGAGTAATTTATGACGTGACATCTGACAGGGGAGAATGAAAGAAGAAAACGAAATTTCGCATAATAAATAGCTCAGTGTGAGAGTTTTGGGAGTACCCACGAACCTAAATATTATGTTATTGCAATCAAATACATCAAGTTAATTTGTAAGTCCGAGTGTCGAAGGACAATGATTAGTTGATACTTTGTTTAAATTTGTTATGTAAGTGAAATGTAAATTTCTTTATGAGAATTAAATGTCTTTAACTAGAAACGTGTTACGTCGACCCCAAAGTAGAATGCCACAAGGGCATATGATGATGATATAAACTTGGTGTTAGGTTCCTCCCACTGCCGAGTCTGTCAAGAATTCAAGATGACAGTGATCTTTGATCTTTTGTATTCTCATTGAAATAAGATTGCTATTGGATTAGAGTTATCACAGGTAAATAACTGTGAAAGCACTGTACACGTAACTAGTAGTTGCCCGCCATTTCGCGCGGGTATTTCGGTGTCAATAGCTGTCGTTTTGTTATGCGTTTGCGCGTAACACTGCTGAACCCACCTTTACGCGCAAACGCAAACGCATTGTGAATATGAATCAATAGGCAACGCAAATGCTTGGTATGCAGATATTGTTTAACTAGAATTTTGGCAAATATACTTTTCTTCCATAGAACTTTTAGATAATATATTTCTCTAGGGAAACGTAGAAAAATTGTGTCCCAGTATTTTTTTTAATTTTTTTATTGAATTGGAGCACTTTTGTACGAAAAGCGCCCGCTCTACTCAGTTTCAGGCCTTAGAAGAATAAAACTCAACTGAAAATCCGGTAACATGACAGAAATCTTTTCTATTTATAAATTACTTTTATTACAAAATCCTAAGAGAATAAGTTGGTTCAACATCATCATCATCATTTCAGCCGAAAGACGTCCACTGCTGGACATAGGCCTCCCCCAAGTGTCGCCACATTAACCGGTCCCGTGCGACTCGCATCCAGCGGATTCACGCA
Organism: Xestia xanthographa; assembly: GCA_905147715.2. Classification (NCBI taxonomy): domain Eukaryota; kingdom Metazoa; phylum Arthropoda; class Insecta; order Lepidoptera; family Noctuidae; genus Xestia; species Xestia xanthographa. The sequence goes on along the minus strand of LR990660.1, from coordinate 2,649,913 downwards.
ACCTTCACCAGGTCATCGGTCTACCTAGTGGGAGGCCTTCCAACGCAAAGTCTTCCGGTTCGCGGTCACCACTCCAGAACTTTTCGGCCCCATCGGCCATCCGTTCTGCGAGCAATGTGTCCTGTCCACTGCCAGAAGTTGGTTGTAAGCTATAAAACCTTACAGTACCTACCTTTTCAATGGCACAAACACACATTCTACTTAAAACATACAAAACACATTTCATTTAATAACATCCCACTGCAAGATTACAGGATCCTTTTAGCATAAGTACGGACCAGAGGTACGTCATTATCCTTTCCGTAACGATATAAAAACTCGACACAAACGACGTAACGAAGCTCAAACACACATCACATTGAACCACCGTTTTTTCTGTTACAGGTAAATTTCGTCCACGGATTTGCCTGCTTTTTGTCAAAGTAAGTGGCTGGATTCAAAGGCCAATTACGAAGCGTCATGGGTGCCTGTGTGGTGACAGCTTTATACTGTCCCGCGTAAGCCAAAAAGCGGTAACTCTACGAATCGATGTTTCGGGAAAACAGGGAGTGAAAATGGAACTGTTTTTCAGTACAAAAATTGCTACTGACGGCGGCAAACTCGTTATCAAGTTCTGACTCGATCTAGATTGAAAATTTACATTGACATGCTGTGTTGATACTATGGTTTATTAGATAAATCCTCATTTTTCTTTGGTTTTCAAATAAATAAATAATAAATAAATATTGCTGGACATTACACACAGCGCCATCTCGTGCCACACTAAGCACAGGCTTGTATCATGGACACCAGATAGTTGATATACTATATAGATACTTTTTGTTTGTAAATACATACTTATTATACATATAAACATCCATGACACAGAAACAAATGTCCATGCTCATCACACAAACATTTGCCCCGACCGGGATTCGAACCCGGGACCCTAAGAACGTAAGGCAGCCTCACTACCGCTGCGTCATTCGGGTCGTCCAATAAAGATACGGTTGTTTTGATTAGTCTTTCTGATGCTTGATGTTTCAAATTATCAGATGCAAAAAACGAGTCGTTCAGCAACTCGTCCCACAAGCCTATGGCCCATTTGGGACGAGTTGATGAAAATCAAAATAAATAATATTTTCTTTGTGCAACTCGTCCCACGTTTCTTTTTGTGTGGAAATTTAAACTTTATCAACGTTAGGTACAGTTAGGACGACAAGATTATAACAATATTTTTAAAGAATATTTAATTCAAACAAATTGATAAGTTTCCTTAGAAAAAGTAGATACTAGGCTAACATAAATGAAAGAAGGTAATTCCTCTACGAAAATTTTCGGATTTTCTATCATGGGTGTCGTTTCCATAGTTTTCTGTGTCACTGATCACGATAATGAGGTCAAAATGAAAATCCAAGACGGCGCCGAGGAAACTTTTCGGATTTTCTATCATAAACAGATTTTTTGAATTCTCTGAGATACGCTTTTTGACTTACGGGAGCAGTATGCCGAATTTTGGCTTTGCAGTAACCATTGAAAGTCGGCTGTGTATTGCTGTCTTTCAAACTACGCAATCGATTGGGTGTGATTTGATTTTGTTTTGTTTCGCCGTGATCTTTTCTTTAAGGGAAAATAAAATGTACCTATTGCAATTTGCGGTAGACAATGTTTAAAGCTGTTTGTAAGTGTATTCAATAATGACGGGTCAGGGATCAGGTGATAAGTATTTGTAACACTTATAAGCTGTACCTAAATTATCTTGAATGAGCTTTTTTACTCTTTGTTATTATTCATCACGAGGTTTTTCGATAATAGCCTAACCAAGATGTAAATAGTTTGCTTCCTTAGATACAGGATTATTAGAAAAATGTGAGTGATGATCAAATTTGGACCTGCGGTAGGTTAGTATTCCTTTAGAATAATTTTCTACATCCACATGAACACTACGGGCAAACGCGACGGTTTTAATCTATACTAATATTATAAAGAGGTAACATTTGTTTGTAAGTTTGTATGTAGGGGGTAATCTCCGGAAGTAATGAACTAATTTTAAAAATTGTTTCACCGGTAGAAAGCTACATTATTCGTGAGTGCTATAGGCTATATTTTATTCCCGTACTCCCACGGGAACGGGAACTACGCGGGTGAAACCGCGGGACGTCAGCTAGTGTGTTATATAGGTTGTACTACTTACCTTCAATATTATAGTAGGACAGTAGAGGATGTCCTTTCAACTAAACGTAGCTAATATATTTAGCGTCACTTGAACTATTTTAGTTAATTAACTGACAGGCTCGCTCGCGACTGCCGCGGCGCCCGCGGCCATGAAACTTAACTTTGTGGGACATTAACTGTGTGTTTATTTAGTTAGTTTACGGTTCGAATTAACATAAATAAAGTAGGTATAGTTTCAGAGCACGAAGGATCTCGTGGCTAAATAATTACAGCCGTTGGGATCGATCGGTCTGTGGATGGGTGACCACCCATTACAATCCGAGTTTCCTCCGTGCCTTGGAAAGCACGTAGATCTTTGACCGTCGCGTCGTTACAGGTAGAGTGGCCCAAAAGACCCAGTCTTACTAAGGGGTTTCGTATTACCCAGTACTAACTGGGTTGTGGAGGTCAGATAGGCAGTCGCTCCATGTAAAATACAGGTACTCAGCTGCGTCCACTATTGTTTATCTATACTAATGTTATAAAGAGGTAACATTTGTTTGTAAGTTTGTATGTTTGTAAGTTTGTATGTAGAGGGTTATTGCCGGAAGTAATGAACCGATTTCAAAAAATCTTTCACCATTAGAAAGCTACATTCACCTTGAGTAACATAGGCTATATTTTATCCCCGTACTCCTACGGGAACGGGAACTACGCGGGTGAAACCGCGTGACGTCCGCTAGTTTGTTATAAAATCTGTAAAATACCATATTTCAGGCAAATAAATAAATCTATCTATATATCTATCTGGTTATACTTGAAGCCGACCCCAACATAGTTGGGAAAAGGCCAGATGATGATGCCTTCACTGTCTTTACATTGGTTCGGTATTTCTTGTTCTTAAAACAGAAGAATAATCCCGGTATTATATAACACCACGTTTGCAATCCCCGAAGGATTAGGTGGAGGTATACGCTTCCAGTACAACAACATTTCGGGAGATACGTTTATTTTCCACGTAATAGGGGCGTGCATATTGCTATCAACCGACCACAAATCAGACTCCGTGGCTGCTGGCAATCCGTAATGAGAGGTTTTCCTTTTGAGGTTTTAAAAAAAAACTTAGTTTCCAAGAACTCTATAGATGGCGTTGAACTTGCTATGATAGTTGGTGCCAAAGCCAAAACGCTTGAAAAAAAAAACATTGTGTCACGTCACATACTCTCGTTGACTGACACTTTAATTTGCTTAACCTTCCGAATATAACCAACATTTCTCTCGCTTTGTTAAAATCACTTTTTTTAGGTTCCGTTCCTTGCATTATCATACTTACTCCTAGTGCCATCTATCCAGCGACTAGGGAAGAGCTAAAAAGAAAATCCCTCATTGTTAACTAAGTAACACAATTTATGCAAATACATTTTACTTTACTTTACAACACAGTAATGCCGCAGTAATGCTACTTGCAGTATTGTCTCTCCTTCCCCCTTAAATCCATCCAAAGGTTGTCTTTAAAAGATCGCTTTTAGCGATAAGACCGCCCATTGTGTCACCCCTTGTATGTTTTACTTTTTTTTTGGATCTGTAATTTTAATGGTGTACATAATAAATTCTAATGTTAGTGCTCCAGCATACGAATACTATGACTTCGAGTTCCCATTAAGTTGGAATAGAAAACCCAGTCACATCAGCTAAGCAGCAGGACACAGGTAACTTGAAAGATATAACTGTGACCCACAAAGTATTCGTTATATCAAAGTATCTCAATTCTAGAATTCAGCTGCATACGGTTAAACTGAAAGCCGAGCTCCTAAAATGTAAAAGGTTCAAAATATCAATCAAATGTTTTACTCCTGTAAGGAATGGCGCCATGTAACTTCCCTCACTTCATTTTTTTCAAATCAAATCAAATCAAATCAAATCATCTTTATTTGTGAACACAGGTATTGTAATAAAGGTCTTATTCATACATTTTAGTTCGCTCTGTCCTACCAATGAAATTGGTGTACAAATATTGTTTTTATTTTAAGTAATAAGTCTAGATTTATACAATACAAAGTCAGGTTCGAGTAAATAATGAGAATTCAATGTATTATTAATCATTAATGAATCAATTATAATTTTATTTTTCATGCATGTCAACGATATAATTATTATTTAGAAAGCTATTAATGTCAAATTTTGTAAAATTGAAAATAATGTCCATTAGATGTACCTATTACTAATAAATAAATTATAATAAGGGCTGGTCATGTCATATTTTATCATTTAAAAATTCTTCGATAGAGTAATACGTCATTCTTAAACACATTTACATTTCCTACCTTTAAAATCAATTGGCAAATCGAAGATGTACACAAATTCCGAGGAATCTAAATATTCTCTCTAAAAAAGGACGTTTTCCACTCTAAATAGGACAGTACCCGACCTTTTTAAAAGCATTTGTAATGGAAAATAAGGTGTTTCGAATTTATGAAGAAGGTCTAGAGATAAGGGTCTAATGAGACACAATTTTAAAAGCATTTGTAATGGAAAATAAGGTGTTTCGAATTTATGAAGAAGGTCTAGAGATAAGGGTCTAATGAGACACAATTTTAAAAGCATTTGTAATGGAAAATAAGGTGTTTCGAATTTATGAAGAAGGTCTAGAGATAAGGGTCTAATGAGACACAATTTTAAAAGCATTTGTAATGGAAAATAAGGTGTTTCGAATTTATGAAGAAGGTCTAGAGATAAGGGTCTAATGAGACACAATTTTACCAACACTGAATAAAATGTTAACAATTTCTGACATTTCGAAATGTTAGAATTTTGAGCACAAGGTCTGAAATTCCATCTAGGTGAACCAGATTTAGATTTCGTGTGTTACAATTGAAATATAATATTTTAGGTGGAACCGTTATTTCAGTTATATTTACGTTGTGAATATGTAGTGAAGAAGCTATAAAAGGCAGGGTATTGTTCTGTTAATTACTTTTGTGGATAATACACCTAGCAACTTTCTAGTTTTAGTGTTGGTATAGTTGGTTATTCGGTTCATTCGAAACAATATTAATGAGATTTTCACGTGACAACTTTTTTGAGTATTTTAAGAGTCTAACACTCAAATACATAAAAAAAATAGATTTTTATTTTAAGCGCTCCCTAGAGAAATAATTAAACGTTCTCGGGCATATTTTTTATTTTATTTTGTGGCCATATCTAAACCATCATAATCATCATCATCTAAACTGAGATCTTCGATGTGTGATTAATTGATTATGGTTAAGATATGGCCACAAAATCAAAAAATATATATGCCCGAGAAAGTTTGATTATTTCATTATGGAGCGCTCAAAATAAAAAACATTTTTTTCCTAGTATTTGAGTGCTAGACTCTTAAAACACTCAAAAAAAAAAATTGTAATAGCCCTCTTAAGTATCTTATTGTCCTAACGTGTGCCAAATTTCATCGAAGTCCATTCATAAACCATGAAAAGTGTAGCCTTTAGCAGATAGACATTAGTTAGTTACTCTCGCATTTATGATTCGTTTAGATAAGATCGCTTACCAACAACGATTATCCTAATTTCATCAAGAATGATGGTGCCGATACAACCTGCTGTATTTTCCAACCCTATTTCATCCCCTATATCGCCCCCCTTGACAACAACCCCTTTGTAATCCAACACTATGACGTGGCGCGTTTCAAAGTTTGTTCAACCCGTTTTTTGATAGAGGAAATTACTTGGCTTTTGTTGATGAAATTCTAATGTTTTTGATGTTAATAACATGTTTATGATGGTGCTTCTTTAATAGGTCTTGATAATCATCTGCATCATTAAAGCTTCCCGATTTTTCACAATAATAAAAGAAAGTCAACAATCAGTCTTACCAAGGGGCCAAAGGGTCTTACTTACCTATTGACTGGATTGAAATTGACAAGTATTTCTAAATAATAATAATTCCTTGGAGTAACTTGGGAATTAATGTATGAGATTCTTATATTTGTAGTTCAAAGGAAATGGAGTACTTTGGGAATAACCCGTTAGATAAGCAGTCGCTCCACGTAAAATACTGTTATTCAGCTGCATCCACGCATACTGGAAGCCGCCTCCAATGTTGGGAAAAGGCTAGGCAGATGATGATGATGATCATTCCTAACTAAAACTCTTTAGTCATTGGATTCGGTTAAGGCAGTGCACAGACTTAGACAAAATATCTTTGTCTATGGTTTACAAAACATTAATGAGGGATTTTCTTTTTAGCTCTTTCCTAGTCGCTGGATAGATGGCGCTAGGAGTAAGTATGATAATGCAAGGAACGGAACCTAAAAAAACTGATTTTAACAAAGAGCGAGAAATGTTAGTTATATTCGCAAATGAAAGTGTCAGTCAACGAGAGTATGTGACGTGACACAATGTTTTTTTTTTCAAGCGTATTGGCTTTGGCATAGTAAGTTCAACGCCATCTATAGAGTTCTTGGAAACTAAGTTTTTTTTTAAAACCTCAAAAGGAAAACCTCTCATTGTTGTCGTTTTGTAAGGGCGCCATCTTTGTTTTCCCAATGTCGTAGGTCAGACTATCGCTTACGAAAACAACGACAAAACCTAGGCAATAAGGGACAAGTTACAATTGATGTTGAAGCATTTCCTATTTCTAATCTCAAATCGTTTATTGCTTCATCCTAAACACTTACAGGTGGTAAATAAAAAAAATACATATGGAAACAAATATGGAAGCTGTCGGGCACAGCAGTGCAGTATATTTTTGAGTTTTCCATCATCGCTATCGCATAATAGACCCTCACTCCTATAGTTGGTGCCAATTAAGATGAGAACAGCGGTCATTGACCCACCTACATTTATGAAACTTCTTAACTTTGAAAACCAAAACTATTAAAAGCCTGTTCATGTATGGAATCGTCATCTATCGTGATCTTCAACATTTTTTGTAATGAAAAACGATACATGGTTTTTTTGTTTTGGTTCGTACGAAGAGATGTTAGGGTAAGGGCAATGACCGCTATTCTCATCTTAACTGGCACCAACTATAGTCATTGTACATATTAATATACATACGTAATTACTCACGCCTTTTTCTCTTCGAGGTAGGCAGAAACCACAAAACGCAACTTAATTGCTACGATCCTCACCCAGACTCTTTCCACCTCGTCCACGTCCATACATCTGGTCATATCATGCACGTTAGTTGAGAGTACTACGCACCGTACCGTTCTGAAGAACCTCGCCAATTAGGTCAGTGTATGATGTATGTCCTTCTAGGGCCTCCACCACCCGGCTTTGCCAGTCACATAATTATGCCTTGTATGTATACCTTTTGTAAGTCGCCTTTGACTTATATCTTCTCCACATGGCCAAACAATCTAAGCATACTCTTTACAATTTATGTTCTTTACAATATATAGTTCGGTTCAGACTTAATGGCGGCTCGGATGTTAGCTGCGAGTGACGGTCTGCGCACAAATAACGCTTTAAACTTTATTGCGATTCGGAACATCTAATGTAAAGCTGCGCAGACAACAATTTTAGGTATCAACGGGGCGTAGATGACGCATCGTTTTATCTGTATAATGCGCAGACCGTCACTTGCAGCTAACTTCCAAGGAGCCGCCATTAACTTTGAACCGAGCTATATATTATATAGTACATCTTCTTTTAAACCGCAACGTTCCAAATTTAATTTATCATGGCCATTGTCGAAGTTCATATTTATGTAGAAATTGTATACCTCCACGGTCGGAAGTGACTGGCACATTATAAATTAAACGGAGATAAACACTAATATAATTCGAAGGATAGAAAATGTTAAACGGAGCCGAATAATCATTTTGATTTTAGTTCCAACCCGTTTTATTTAACATTTTTTTGTAGTTTTTCTCGACTACGGCAAGTCACAAAAAAAAACGTGAATTCTATTTGATTTTAAATAAGCGTAGGTATTCTAAGAATTAAAACGTTATCGGCAATGTAAAGTGTAAGTTTTAAAATTTTATCATTACATTACGTTACCATTCTAAAAGGAAAAGTGCTATACGTTTACGCTTATTGAGTTTTATTAGCATGCGTGTTGAATATATTTATAATAATACGTAGATTATGAAATGATTTTATTAGTTGCTTACAACTTATTCTTTTTACTGATGACTTCCTACAACGTATTTTCCAAAAAAATTACTAGGTACGCCATGACATAAATTAATGACACACTTTAACTTACCTACTTATTACTAAACAACGAGCGTTTACTACAGTTGACGCTGTTTGTATAGTAACAAATACTACGCCGACGACGACATAGATTCTATTCTTCGCAGAATACCTCAAAAATATTCTAATCGTAGCACCCAATCAGCGCTAACAATACTCGCACACACGAAATTGTGCGTTACGTCACAGCCAGTAAAGCTAATATCGCATATGAATGCACGAAGCGTGTCGGCAATAGAATATGAAGCACCACGTGCGGTGCGCGACACGCCGACCGACTGGAACACTTTCTTTGGACTTGTAATCACTGGGTCGGGCTAGGTCACAAGCGGTAGCGGGTGCGGTTCGTTTCAGTTGACCTAGTGTGTAAAATTAACCACTTCACCAACATTTATCATTGAACATTGGAATAGCAAGTGATTGTGTGTGGAATACGCTAGGCTAGAGACTAAAACCTACATAGTCCATGTATTTATTCAAAATTGATTTTAAAAACTTTTTGCCTTTAGAAATTTTATTAGTCCATGTTTAGTATAGTAAAAAATATAAATACTCTAAAGATCTTGACAACATTTCCTTCTTTCGTTCTAGACCAGTAAGAAATTTTATAAAACTTTACCATTTCGTATAATTATGTAAGGGATTATAATTGTGTTAAATGAAAAACCGGCCAAGTGCGAGTCGGACTCGCACACGAAGGGTTCCGTACCATTGACTATATTTAGTATTTGTTGTTATAGCGGCAACAGACATCATCTGTGAAAATTTCAACTGTCTAGCTGTCACGGTTCATGAGATACAGCCTGGTGACAGACAGACGGACAAACAGCGAAGTCTTAGTAATAGGGTTCCGTTTTTACCCTTTGGGTACGGAACCCTAAAAAGGAGTAATTCGTAGACTGTTGGTTGACAGGAGACAGTAAAAGAGAAAGCATTATGCGCCGGTCATAAGTAAATGGCACAAGAGCACAAAAACAAAGAAGAATGAGATTTGGAATCATCATATATTTCACTTCATACGTCTTTAACATTCAAATACTATGGATTTACTATACGTTGCCTCGCCCCGCTTCAGCCTTCAACTTGTACGGCTAACATCAATCAGTAGTATCGACTAATGCGAGCACCAGCCAGTTGCTCCACGCAACGCAACGGTTACGCAACGCGAAAGAAATTCACGCGCCCGCAACGAATACTTATTCTGTACAATTTTACTACAGCGCAGTGTTACGATTGCACTAGAAACGCCTTCCGACTCACTAAATGATTGCAGTTATGTCGGAAGTGATAGATGTCAGAAAGTAACTCAGAAGAAAGGGTGGAAAGAAAATTTCTTTCCACCCTTTCTTCTGAGTTACTATAACTTAAAATCCATAATTTCTTTAAGAAATTATGGATTTTAGACATTGGTGTCGATTCTGTTGTGCACAAACTTAAACTTAATTTAGGCTATTGCTATCTTTTTCTCTCTAATAAGAGACAGACGTAATTTAGAGCTGTCAAATTTAATTGGAACTAATATTTCCATACAAATGAAGGGTGCACGTAAAACATATCGACTAAAAGCACGGTGAAGCACAAGGCATAAACCAGTTTGACATCTCTAACTTAGTTCATAGCTATAGCCGTCCTTTTCTCGCACTGCCTTTTAGTAAAATATAGCAATAGCCTAAATTAAGTTTAGTTTGTACACAACAGAATCGACACCACTGTATTAAATATGCAAATGTTAGTTCAATACAATTTTGATGGTCAGAGGGTTTTAATAGGTGAATTTTCCTAGAGAGCCATGTTAGAATAATCATCATCATATCATCACGCCTCTAATCCCCAAAGGGTTAGGTAGAGGCGTATCTAACAGTACACCCACATTTCACAGGATAATATTGCCAGCAAAAGAAATAATAAGAGTTTTCCGATTCCCGTTTGGGTTTGAGCCGATAATATTCTTGTAGATCCCCCTTTTTAGGGTTCCGTACCCAAAGGGTAAAAACGGAACCCTATTACTAAGACTTCGCTGTCTGTCCGTCTGTCTGTCCGTCTGTCCGTCTGTCCGTCTGTCCGTCTGTCTATCACCAGGCTGTATCTCATGAACCGTGACAGCTAGACAGTTGAAATTTTCACAGATGATGTATTTCTGTTGCCGCTATAACAACAAATACTAAAAACAGAATAAAATTAATATTTAAGGGGGGCTCCCATACAACAAACGTGATTTTTTTATAAGAATTGGTACGGAACCCTTCGTGCGCGAGTCCAACTCGCACTTGGCCGGTTTTTTTCGGATGGGATGACTCCTCCCGCTCTGGACGGAGCAGGAGGGAGTGTCAGACTTTTACTGATTAAAACCCATCCATGTTCATTCATCGCCCTTTGTGTTCCGGAGCCACGGTATCTTTTTCGAACAGCCTCGGACTTATAGATCCCCTGGAAAGGAATTTGAATCACTAACGATACATGAAGTAAAAGTCGGATACTCCGACGCTACGAGCGACAAAAAATAGTAACAAAATGTAAAATGTTTTAGCAATCTTGTATATGAAATAGTATTTAGCATAATCACCCATTGCTGAGACAAAAGATCTCCTTCCTCTCTGTAAGAGGAAATAAGCCATATATATAAGCATCAAATATTCACCCTAAATCATCAAAGAAAATACAAAACCTCAGTCAGCTTCCAGAACTTTCCAGATCAATATTTCTAACACTCGTGGCATCCCGTACGGCTCCCATGGGACGCCATAGGGAATCATAACAGAGAATCAGAAGGCGTAACGATAACAATTGGCGTAATAGATAATAATACATAAGATAAGGTTTTATGGGACCCTGAGATATTGGCGATCGTAAAGTTTATTGTGAACATCGATCATGGTTCTGTAGGTAACGCTATTGTCATTTTGTTGGTATTCATCATCATCATCAGCCTATTAATGTTCCCACTGCTGGGACACAGGCCTTCTCTCTATGAGATCGAATGGGCTATAATCCACCACGCGGGCCTAGTGCGGATTGGTAGATGTCACATGTCTTCGAATTTTTTGGTTCTAGGACATGCCGGTTTCCTCACGATGTTTTCTTTCACCGTTTTGAGAGCAGTGGAGATGGAATAAATTACACAAAGTAATGCGCCTGTCTGGGTTCGAACGTACGACTTACTGTTCGTAAGTCGGGGCCGCCACCACTGGGCCACCGCTGCTCTCTTGTTGGTATTGATACATTGGTTTCTGAAATATTGAACGATTATTCTAGTTGAGACAATGCTTTAATATTGTTGTACTCAATGATAGCTGACTGCTCGTTGGTCTTGTGGCCGCAAGGGTGACTGCTGGGCATTAGGTACTTAGTTCGATTCCTGGATCGGGTAAAGTGTTATTGGGTTTTGCCATCAGAAACTCAGTAGCGGCCACGGAGTCGGGATTTGTGCCCGGTTGATGGCAATAGGCTCGCCCCGTTTATATGTAACTTACAGAACTGGCAAAATGTGGTTATACAAACATCAGCTTTCCATATATTTTATCTGTATATGTAATGTACTTTTGTAGGAAAAAGCCATTTTTTTAATAACTTTCCGAAAAAAAAGCTATATGGGCCCCCCATACAGCTTTTTTTCGGTAAATTATTTAAAATTGGAATGATGTACTGCATACGTGGTAATAGTTTGTGCGTCGATGTCTCTTCCACTCCGTAGAAACTCTCTACGGAGACGAAGACAAAAGACCAGTCAGACAAATTGATGTTCAAAAAAATTCAGATGGTATTTTGTTTTTCTAGTTTTATTTTTTTATGCCAACGCTCTTCTGCAACTTCGTTAGTCTCGTATTTGACACCCTAGATTTTTTGCACTCACTCGTGACATTTTGGCAAACTCCAATTTTGTTATGCGTTGTAAAAGGGAATGGTATTTCATAAGTCACTCTTTCTAGGTCAGTGGTTGAAGCTGAAATGTCATTTCATTTATCTTTTTCGTTTTGGTCTAGAATTCTAGAACTAAATTCTGAATGAAGGTTTGTGTATTCCAGTTCTTTATTTCAAAGGATGCCGAGAAACGAGAGATTAAGAGCCCTCTTACATTTCAATTTACTTAAAAAGGCATTATATTTATTAAAAGCATTTATTTATTTATTTTAATTAAAATGAAAAAGTAAACTAAACCCTATTGTATGAAAGTATAGAATATTTTTAAGATGAAAAAAATGTTGATGGTCTATAATTATTATTCAATAGACCTACAAATTAGAAGTACCAAAAATTAAAATGCGGTTTATTATTATTGAAGTAGAGAAAACGAAGTATTTGTAACAAGTAATTGTTATTTCAAGCAACGAACGGAAAACATATAATTTCAACGAGTAAACCTCGCAATTTCGCGTTTTTTTTTTTGTAATATGCCTCATAAAAGTAATTGGAAATAGGTTTTATTACCAAAATATTACAAATCTTTTATGAATATTTTTTTATAATACTGGCCTCAATACAATAAAATTGCAAATGATGTGTTATGTCAATATTGTGACAGCTGTCAGATGTTGCAATGGCGGAAAAAAATAGAACGCGGTCAAATGCGTTTGAATAATTAATTTATTTAAAAAATAGGACATTAAGTGTATTATTTCATAGTATTGATTATACGGTTTACGTACGTACCGTACTGAACCTACTTTTCTTTTTCGTATTTAAAACAATGTAGGTAATATAATTTTAAGTTAGTTGACAAATTACTTTATTTACGCGAACACCGCGGATTAGCATCCAACCTACTCTTACTTTGTTGTGATCGGTACTCTAATATACTTTTAGTGTTACCAAATCTGTGTGTGTTTACGTCAACTCACCTAACTCCAAGTACTTACTTACCTGCCACTTCACTTAAACTGCAAGTGTAAGATGCCAATCTACTACGGGACCTTACATTGATTTTAGGTCGTTTAAAAAAGGAAACAAAATATTGTAAAGGAAAAATAATAACTAGTTAATAACTTTATTATTGATTTTTGTGAAAATATAGATTTCTAATGGCAGAAAACTACACTGGCCTGCAAAACTAAGTATCACACTTTTAAAATTGCAATAACTTTATAGGTACACAAGATATACTATCGAAACAAAAAGGACTCGAAAAAGAGTTTCATTTTGTTCATAAAAACGTTTGTAAATAAAACGTTTTTTTTTATTTTAAATCTCCAACTTCTATAGCCATGAAAAAAAAAAGTGTAATATTTAGTTTTGCAGGCCAGTGTACTTCTAAGTAATAAATCATAATCAGAATCATCGTCAGAATAAGACGCCGGATGAATTTACGTCAACTCACCTAACTCCAAGTACTTACCTACTTACCTGCCACTTCACTTAAACTGCAAGTGTAAGATGCCAATCTACTACGGGACCCTACATTGATTTTAGGTCGTTTAAAAAAGGAAACAAAATATTGTAAAGGAAAAATAATAACTAGTTAATAACTTTATTATTGATTTTTGTGAAAATATCGATTTCTAATGGCAGAAAACTACACTGGCCTGCAAAACTAAGTATCACACTTTTAAAATTGCAATAACTTTATAGGTACACAAGATATACTATCTAAACAAAAAGGACTCGAAAAAGAGTTTCATTTTGTTCAAAAAAACGTTTGTAAATAAAACGTTTTTTTTATTTTAAATCTCCAACTTCTATAGCCATGAAAAAAAAAAGTGTAATATTTAGTTTTGCAGGCCAGTGTAGGTACTTCTAACTAAGTAATAAATCATAATCAGAATCATCGTCAGAATAAGACGCCGGATGAATTAATTTATAGCTAGGAAATAAATACTAAAAAACTTACAACGTACACGACACAGCGAGTGTGCGCACATTATCGTGTGCAGGAAATGGATGAGCTGTCCATACGGTAGCTAATACTGCACATTGCGCAATGTGAGCGAGTCAGTCATATGAGTTTAAGTAAGGAAATGGGTCACTATGCTTGTGAGTCTTGTACTCAGTCAATCATATCAGTGCCTTGAATTATGATAGAGGTCTGTGTTTTAGGAAACAAAATCACCGTTTAAACCATTTTTAAGATCTTTTAAACATATTATTTGTTCAATTTCAGTGATAGATAGATAGTCATTTATTTACCTGAAATTTGGTATTTTACAGATTTTATAACAAATACACAATAGTTCTTCATATTTCGCGAACTATGTAAATTCGGCATGCAAATTTTGTACAATAACAATGATTCTAATTTAACAAAATAATTAAATCCCGATGTCAAAAAAAAAAGTATTAAATCAAGAATTGTCTAAATTACCAAATAAATGGCAAACAAATATAATTCAATTACAAATTTTCTAAAAATCAACTTATTAATGATAGTAGAGAGTAGTGATGATTGTTTTTATTTTATTTTACTTTGTTTGATGATGATAGCTGCGACCTTCTTCTCTTCAAAGGCTAACCTACCAATACACATGACGTCTCCACTCGCGCCGGTTTTGTAACTTCATTCATTTGACTGGTGGATTACCAGACTCGGATATTGATTCTCTTCTTTGTCGTGTCGACGACTTTGACGAGAATTCTGACACTTCGACGGCGTTGGTGATAGCTTCGGACATGTACTATGGGGGTCTTTTCTGCCTGACCATTTTTTTTTTTTTCGCTTAAATCATGTGGAGGCGCTGAGCCACGCCCCCTTAAAGTTTTGGCCTATTAGAAAAGCGTAAACTTTGGTGCGTAAAATAACAATAACTCTCGTTTGGCGTGCGTCGTCAGTGCGCTCGGCCGATTCGGTATCTTTTCATTCATTATTTCTATACAAAGTCAACGGGGCGGGGCTAGAGAGCGATTCTATGTTGCGAGTGCAAGCAAAAATTAGCTTAGTGGTCAGGCGGGAGTGTCCTCGATAGTACTTAAAAGTATTAGTTTTATATTTAAAGTAAGACCCCCGTACCCTCCGGGAGTTAGTATTTTAATAGGTAGATATTTTAGCTTACAGTCTTGAAAAACTTAGTTTTAATTTCATTTTATCTGATCTAGTTTTTCAAGACTGTAAGCTTAATTTTATCCCTTCACGTGCCGCTATTATAAGCATCAATCCAAATTATTATAGTTACTAAAGAACCATCAAATCAACAAAACATTCAACACATAACTTGCTCAATTGTGCCGTTCGTGCAAGCCCTAGTTATCCAATCGGTATAAAGTTAGAGGAGACTGAGTGAATTGGAGCCATGGAAGGAAATGTAAAAGAATACGATATTTTTTTTCCACACAACATCTAGTCTATTAAATAACTGTCTTTCAGTGATAGGCTTGTCCTGAAAAAATCTAATTAGTCCGTCAGTTAGATTATTAAAAAATATTTGACACATATTTTTTTCTTTTCTTACCAAAATTGACGAAAATACGACGCTTTTAAATTTGTCAAAACGTCACGCTGTGCTATAATTTTTAGTGCGTTGTGACGTGACGAGCCCCCACTCCCGAGTTTTGATGCGTTTTACCTTTGTCAATATTCATTGATTAAAATCTACCACAAAACACGTCTCCATTATTTTCCAATACTCTAACTGACGGACTAAATAGATTTGCAATTTATTGATGGTGGAAACTAGCCTATTAGTTTTAACAAACGACCTCACTAAGAAGGTTTCCTGTATCATGGGTGCATTTACAAACATTTAAACTCACATCCACGAACAGCCCGACCCGGAACAACTACCTGTAGTCCATACAAACATTTGTTCCGTGCCGAAATCGAATCCGCGACACGCTCTGCAGCAGCCAATCCCTCAACCACAGCGCCCATCGTGGTGTGTAATGAATGGTCACACATCTACGGACCAACCTTGGTGAAGTGGAAATTACGGTTTTTTCTTACTCCTCCGCTATACTTTTCTGATTAATTTCGTTGCGGGATCCAAGACAGTTAAATTATTTCTCTGGGACTTCGTCGAGCTTCATTGTCTCGGCGCTTTTCTGGTGGTCGCCACTGTTGATTCTGGCTTTCAGGAGTTACAGTAGTTTGGAACAGTGTGGCGGGCTTGTCCCAAAGCCACGAGCTCTCATTGTCCACTTGGTCCAAGATCCCCGTTCTCCCCTAAATTCCATCTACGGCAGCCATTATGATTTCTTGCTCCATTAGCGGATCACGAAGCGTTTTGACTTTATTTCGTGGTTATTGTTCTGTTTTGATCACGTTTGTGCAGTTAGTGGGTGGGCAGAGGTAGTTGGTGCTTGTTTTTTGAAGTGATTGTAGAATATTATATTATTTAGGCTAAGATAGGCTTTGTGGCGGTGGTGTCTTTAAGTCCTGGCATTAGATAGGAGAACTGTTCTAAGTGTTCGAAGAATAAGCTCATAAAAATCGTGAGGAAATACACTTATGGCAAAAATTGTTTTTGTACAAGCTTAGTAAAATTGACATACGTTTCCTATGCGGTAAAAAAAATGACAAGATTCATAATAGGGATAAATATTCTTGAAAATACACAACAACAGCTTCTCACCCAACTCAAAAACTACCAAAACCGTTTTCCTATACATCAATACCATTCCTTATCTGTCCTCACAAAAGTACTGCCGCGCTAATTACGGTCGACCAGTTTTCACCCTTATGCCCTGAGTTATAAGGTTGAAAACCAGTCTACCGTCGCGGTGAGCGCCGCGAGTACATCCACACTTCACTGTCAACACTTGCTATCCCCAAAAAACATTTCATCATTACACCCCACATTTACCTTACCGACGTCACGTCAACTTCGTAGACCTTAGTGACGTGTAGCGTCAGTATAATAGACCTTAGGCTGTTTCCTCATTAGGCGAATAGTGATGAGCTGCTGACTGTCCGCGAACTGACTCTGAGGCGGTGAATCGATCGTAAACTAATTGGCGAGTGAGCGGCGAACTGTATAGTCAAATTAGCCGCGAAGCGCTGGTGAACTTTTGGCAAAGAAGACCAGTCGCCGACGGCGTTTCAAGCTAATGAATCAGAAAACAATGGATGAGGAAGCAAAACGGCGCAAACGGCGCACCGTACGTGCTGTATGGACACACCATTTTAAAATATACAAGGTGTAACATAATAAAGGCAAGACCTCATATAGCGACTCTGACCTTGATACTGAAAGAAAGAAAAGCAGTTATTAAACTTACACAGACATAACAGAAACAAAAAGATATAATAGACGTGACAAAATTATATAAAAAAACGGCCAAGTGCGAGTCGGACTCGCGCACGAAGGGTTCCGTATACAACATTGTTAGACAAAACGGCAAAAAATCACAATTGTTGCATGGGAGATATTTAAATGAAATTAATATTTAATACCTTAAATATTTATTTTATTTTAATTTAATTATTTATTTTTAAAGTGAATATACACCTAAATATTCTGTGAATATTTCAAGCGTCTACCTGTTGCCGTTATTAATATCGAGCTAAAAACGGCAAAAAAATCACGTTTGTTGTATGGGAGCCCCCCTTAAATATTGAGTAATTCTGTTTTTAGTATTTGTTGTTATAGCGGCAACAGAAATACATCATCTGTGAAAATTTCAACTGTCTAGCTGTCACGGTTCATGAGATACAGCCTGGTGACAGACAGACGGACAGGCAGCGAAGTCTTAGTAATAGGGTTCCGTTTTTACCCTTTGGGTACGGAACCCTAAAAAGTAAACAAGAGAAAAATAAACAACAACTTTTGTTATGGGACCTTTGGAAAATATAAACTTTTTTTTGTTGTTGTACCATGTCGATCAGCTGATCGCGTCAATTCCTATAAAAAGACCATTATTTTTGCGAATTTCATTTCATTACTACTTCAACTCGTAGAACTAAAGTTATTCAGATTAATGGTCCAAGACACCACACGACAGGTCTTGCGTTTATTATGTTACACCCTGCATAGACAAGCGAACTAGAAACAAACAGTCAGTCGCTCACAATTGGCTTGTGTCCTGAAAAAATCTAATTAATCCGTCAGTTAGATTATCAAAAAATATTTGACGCGAATTTTTTCTTTTGTTACGTAAACCAAAATTGACGAAGATACGACGCTTTTAAAATTCTGAATACGTCACGCCGCCGCCGTGCTATTTTAAATGCGTTGTGACGTCACGAGCCCCCACTCTCGAGTTTCAATGCGTTTTATCTTTGTCAATATTCATTAATTTACAAAAACAAAAAATACGTGTCCATTATTTTCCAATAGTCTAACTGACGGACTAAATCGTTTTGCAATTTATTGGTGGTAGAAACTAGCCTATTCGCCTAGTGAGGACACAGCCTTACCGACTTGACTTCCGACGCTATATTCACTACTGTAGTATTCACTTGTGTACCAAGAAGTAAAGGCAAGATAACAAGAAATGGCTCCCATTTCCTCTCGGTGAACGTACACAGTTCTCCAATTTCCGTGTTCGATGTATGTTGTGTATGCCAACGTCTTGTGGGGCGGTTCTGCGAGGCAAGTTTGTGTGACGTTAATGTGGGTAGGTTTTGTGTTGTGCTGTTATTGGAGTTTAGGGAAATACGTTTGCTTTTCTGAATTATGTGCCTGCGTAATTATGAATTTGATTTCAATTAGGATTCAGTGGGTACTATTGTCATGTAACAACTTTGGCCATGTGATAAGCGGGTCTACTTTCGTGTTTGTAAATCGGAGTTCAAACACCTTCCAACCCTCTGTAGGCGCACGTGGTAGATTATAGCCTACTCCCTCTCACGGAGAGGATGCCTGTGTCCCAGCAATGGCAACATTATAGGCTCGTTATGTACTGCATTGACCAATCGCAGTTTGCCGTCATTCGTAAAAAGAAATACTATAGTCCTCTTAGCAATATTTAAATTAAACAACTTTTCAGGACACTCGAGGGCAGATAGAGATACCATTAAAAGTTAGGCTACCCAATTATAGATAAAAAATATTGGTGGGCTTATAGGATGTTTAGAATCGCCAAAATATTCTCGGACATGTGATTTGCACAAAATCAGAGAAGTACTCAGAAATGATGGGTATTATATATGACCTTACTATAAAATATCTTCTTCATTAGAAGTCTTTTTAATCGAAAAATAATATCATGTTGCAAGTACGCCGAGTGGGTAATTAGTTTAAGAATATTTTTACATAATTATTTTTTGGTAACAAAATGATAAAATACTTTTCTTGACCTTTAGGACTCCTGTGAAAATTACTGTAGAATATGACCCTGACATTATTAAATTCCTGTTAAACATTTTGTCTAAGTACTACTTAGGTGTCATAATTTCCATTTTCATTTGCTACTACGTATACTATTACTATCTCTGCCCACGTCGATATGTACTATGGAATTTTACTTGTTTCGTAGATAGTCAACTACTTCCAAACTTTAAAACTTCACCTCTTTTTAATATTAAAAAAGAAAACGCTGGACATTACAAACAGCGCAATCTAGTGCCACACTAAGCAACGAGGCTTGTGTCGTGACTCGTGGACACCAGATAGTTGATATACTACAAAAATACTTTTTGTTTGTAAATAGATACTTATATTGTTAAAACATATTATTCTAGCATGGACAATTATCAAAATCACTTTGGTATTCTTGAACATTTGAACAATATAATTGTATTAAACACATTTTCTTCGGCCAAATATTACCCTATTACACTACTCTAGTTATACATTTGTGTACACAAGCTAAGCTACTTAAGGGGGTGGTATCTGCTAACGAGAGGTTTTCTCCATGTAACTCCTCTTTGATGAGTGAATATAAATGTCCAAAAAAAATATATGTTGCTTATTAGACTCTAAACTGTAATTGGTACAATTGAAATAATTCTAACTTTATTATTACTATATGAAAAAAATCTTCAAAGTGAAGCATATTTTCTTTGAAATTTCGTAACTACTCCTAAACGGCATTAAGTTTTAGTATTTTTTTTTCACACAAATATTTGTCACGTTTTTCTTCACAAAGTGTAAAATCGGAATTTTGATCTAATGATTTATTAGGCTACAATTAAATAAAAACCACTAATTTCGCACTATTCGGCCCGCAGTGACGGACGTAACAAACGCTTTGTAGTGCAAGCTGATTAGAACTTTATTCTAACAGTATTTCAAACGAAGTTTGAACCACCGCAAACAGAGTTGCTAATTTAGCAGATACCCCAGCCTTAAGTGTCCTCAAATGGGCACGTTTGGCATCCGCTCCGCAAACAGCTGCGGGCAATGTCGCGAGTGGTCGGCGGTGATAGGGTTAAGCACTGTCTTGACAAGTAGTGGGGTAATAAGTATACCAGCTTGCCTGTTAATGAACTCGATGGGTTATTAGGGTTAAAAAAAGTATTTATGTTTATTTGGCTCGTGGACGAAGTAAATGTTTTCTTTTTTTAAAGTCCCATGTTCTACGAGATGAGCCTATTGCCATCAAAAGGCTTATGTCCCGATAAAATCTAATTATTCCGTCAGTTAGATTATCAAAAAATTTAAGACACGTATTTTTTCTTTTGTTACGTAAACCAAAATTGACGAAGATACGACGCTTTTAAAATTCTAAATACGTCACGCCGTGCTATAATTTTTAGTGCGTTGTGACGTCACGAGCCCCCACTCCCGAGTTTTAATGCGTTTTATCTTTGTTAATATTCATTGATTTACAAAAACAAAACATACGTGTCCATTATTTTCCAATACTCTGACAGACTAAATATATTTGCAATTTATTGATGGTGGAAACTAGCCTATTGCTCATAAATTCAAACTCCGAGATGCTACTGAGAAATTCCTGCTTGAATAACCCAATAACACTTTACCTAAACCGTGAATCGAAACCAAGACATCACACTCATCAGTAGCGCTTACCAGTAGAACAACGAGACAATCAATCCCACGACCCCTATTCCTAAACAATAGCAAAGAATAATACCCAACTATCAATAGTAAGTTTGGTAAATATCAAAATAATGATATATCTAGAGTAAACACACTAGACTCAACGTCAATAAGATCGACCTAAGTAATAATTATTGTTTGATACTCGTCTTGATTGAGTAGTGTTTGATACTTGATACCTAACGCCCCGTTCACGACCTCAGGCGATACGAAGCATACCGCTAGTCAAGCAACCCGCGCATGCTTCACTTGTTTCCTTCGCGGAAGTACTGAGTCGTAAAACGCGTTGTTGTGATTCATGCGGGATTCAGGGCTAGGTCATTTGTTTATTCCACAATTATTAAGGTAGCCATACACGGTAGGTTATGCATGACAGTTTTTAAATGTGCATGCAAAACCGAGTCCACTCCAAGAAAGGTTTTCTCCTACACACGTTCGTGCTTCATGCCAGTACAATTTGGCTGTACAGTCAAAACTGCACATACATAAATAACCTATCGTCTATGGCGGGCATAACTGTCGCAAAACGCATGTCGCTTCATCGTGAAGCTTGTGGCCAATCAGTAAAGGAAGATGGTTCCACTTGGGTCTATTCCTAAGTATACAATCTATCATCAATTCAATACAATAGACATTGCGAAGGAAACTTGTGTTTGTACAGCCGGGATTACATGGCTTAGATATCGTTATTCATTAAGAGTCCGTAAAGTTTATTTCAGACGCTTAATTCCTGTGAATGGTTCACTCGAGTGAATATTCAATCAATCAACTCACTCTATCAGAGTTCACTGCTGGATATAAGCCTTAACAGGCTTTACAGGCTTATGTCCACCAGCTGCGCTACAATCTACTGTCTTGTGACTAAGTAATCATTTTTGTATTATTCCACATTCACACGACATCGAAAAACAGCTGGTGTCAGTGTGGCGCGAAAGTCGGACAATCAATCTTATCAAGGGGTATCGTATTACCCAGTACTAACTGGGTTGTGGCGGTCAATTTGGCGGTCGCTATATTTAAAATACTAGTATCCAGCTGTATTTGGTTAGACTGGAAGTCAATCATAACTTAATTGGGAAGAGGCTGATTATAACATGACGCCGTCGACGAAAATTTTTACGTTTATCTGCAAATTTTATTTGAATTTCCGATCCGTGCGCGATTCTAAAAATGCCGAGTGCCGATATCTAACATCATTGGATAGGTTCACAAGTAAATTGATGTTTCATCTTTTGATTGATTTTTGTCAAGCGTTCCACTTTCAGTGAAACAAGTGAACAAGAACTTAGGCGTCTGATGCCAGCTTAACCAGGTTATTGCAAATATTTTTTTATGGGCATATCGTGAAATATACTAATTGTATATTGTACCATTCGGAAGATTTGTTTGCAGTTTTATTGATCTTTAATAATGTCATTATTGTACAATGGATTAATGAATAACTACGAGTACTTACAGAAATCATTGAAATGCGCAATAGTGTAAATGCGCATTACATGTTAGTTGCTCCGACTACGTTTTTCCTACGCTTTAAGTAGCACCTATGTCTATGTATTCTACATATAAAGTACGTATCGGATCATGCAGGATATTTTGTTCATATTATTTATTAAATGAAAACTTTTCTTCTAGGAAAATTAAAAAGTTTATAACTTTTTAGCCGGATTATTTTTCATTATCTTCTAACTTTAACGTACCGTTATTTATGGTAACTTTTATAAACACAAAAAAAAACATTTTTGGGAAGATGATGAGGAAAATCAGGAAGTTTGTTAGTCATTATTTTATCAAACGTCAGGATATCAAAAAGTTATCATTACTCAAATAAGTTTGTTCTGTATCTGATCTCGCAGCTGGCCAAGTTCCAGTACACCTATTTACATTATCAAGTTCCTTGTTAACACAATTTCCTGCTAATTTCCTTACTCATTTAACTACATAAGGAAACTTGGAGGGTATAATTTTATTATACAGCATGTATCAGAAATGCGTGGGGTTAAGAGTTTGGTACAGACCATCAAACAAATCGAATCTCCCCTTAAGACCAGTTGTAATAATAAGTAATCATAAAAAATAATCAACGGTCCCATACATTTATGGGACAGCTGATATAATTAATATTATTATACATAATATGGTACACACAGTGTATTTTAATTTGAAGTTTTGATTATGAATTGGGATATGGACAAGAGAATGGTGATGAGTGTATTTTAATTTTATGAAATAAGTTGTCCAATCATCATCATCTAAGTCTTTATCTTCATTATTGAAGGTCTAGTCTATGTCTGAGGTATTCATCACTCGGTGTACTATGCTCTTCCACGTTTGTCTGTCCTCGGCGGACTTAAAAGCTGATGAGATGTCAAATATTAAAGATTTAATTACGTATACTTACATTAGAGTGACATTTTCGAATTGTGTTACCACCCAAATTGCCAAATTTAGAAGACTGGATCGTAGGCGGGCAATTTAAGAATTCCTTTGAGCAAGATAAACCTTTTTCAAGCTTCGGTATCTTAAGAATGTTCTATAAATATTAGCATAGTCACAGAATATGGCATAGTGTCATTTGGATAGGCTAAAAAGAAAAGGTCAAAATTAACTAATGGACGGCTTTCAAAATTAAAACCGCATTGTTGAATATACAGTTTAGGCTGAACTCAACGCCAAGATTCGTAATTCCAACAGTACAATAATATTGAGGCATTCATTTAGATGTAGCTTAGCCTAATCAGCCTATATCGGTCCCACAGCTGGGATGCAGACCTCGCATATCTGTAAGAAGGGAGTTGGCTGTGGGTGTCGCTTATGGAGCCTACACACCAAAGTCGCCGGACGTCAGTGTCGGCGGCATGTCAATTGATCGCGTACGAAAGTTACCGATATACCCCAGCGGAAATCGTGTTTTCCCACTCCTCTGCTATTTTTTAACCAACTTCAAAAGAGAGGAGGTTCTATGTTCGTGTGTATATACATATTTTTTATGTATGTTACCCGATTTCTCCCCCATTTGTTGACCGACTCTCAAAATTATTTTTTTATTTGAAAGAGTATCTCCTACGGAGATTTTCACTAAATTTAAATGGGATCACCATGTCATTTGGGGAAGATCTGATGCTGATCTTTGAAGATATACAATGGAACTCTTCAAAAATAGACTGTAACTCTGTCGTGATTGCTGCAATCACTTGGATGTTTATTGTTTATACAACATCTGACGTAACATTGCAGATGGGGTCGCATCGGGTACGCAGATGTGTACAATACACCCATTTTTCGACAGTTATGTATGTTAAGTTCCATTAATTGGGGATAAGCCTATTACCATGACATGTATTGTTAAAAATGTAAAATAAATTCATGGCGATTTGTATGGAAACAACTAAAAAATTTCTGATTTAAGTATTTCGTTGTGGGATCCACGACCGTTAAACTGTTTCTCCGAGACTTCATCGAACTTCATTGTTTCGGCGCTTTTCTGGCGGCCGCTACTGTAATGTTGGTTCTGGCTTTCAGGAGTTACAATGGTTACGGAATAGTGTGGCAGGATTAATTTGTGATAATAGGGGTAGTATACGTATTTTCCAAACTCACTGCTTTATTTAATTTTCGTTATCTAACTACAAACAAAAAATCGACATCTTCTCCATGGTTAGTTAATACCTAGATTAATAATCTTTTTTCCTTATTGTCTTGCAAAACAAAGTCGGCGAATGACTGATGTCCCTAACCAATGGTCACAGCATCCGGAATGAATAAGATTGGTCCAGTCTCTCGTTGTACAGGAAACAGCGGCTTAGTAGAATCACGTGTCGAGCCAATGGCCATTAAATTGACAACATTAAAGACGTGTTTTGTTCATGATTGACAGACTTTGTACCAGGAGAACACGTGTAAGAAAAGGTCTTAGCTGGGAAACAGTTTCAACAATTTGTTCTTTGGTGATCTAGAACAGTTTCTTTAAAAACAATACATAATTAAAGACGTGTTTTGGTCATGTTTGAGACAGACTTTGTACCAGGATAACATAGAAGATGTCTAGACTGTGAAACAGAACAAACGATGAGTTTGCGGTGTTCTAGATGAATTACTATTTTAATTGACATCATTTTGATGGACGTATTTGACCCATTACCGAAGGAGTATTTATTAACTTTGTACCAGGTCTAAGATATCGGTATACTTGTGAACTAGCAACAGGACAAAGAACGCCCATTATTAGTTGAGTAGTAATGCTCGGAAAAAATAACTCGATACTAGGATAAGACAGGACAAGAATAGTAGAGAGCCCAGTGTTTTGTCCTTTACCTAAATACGTAAATTTCTTTTCAATACACTTTCTCGAAAACTGGTCCATAACGCACTACGATTAGGTACAACATGCAATGTATTTCACACCCGTGCGATTTTTTCCACTTTCCTGCACGTGTGCGGGAATGAAAATTGCCACAGATAACTATACCTATACTTAGTCCAAATTGGTTCAATGTCTATAGTCTGAGGTGATTTTTTTTTTTTATTTTGTCAAAGCACTACGCGTCTTTACGGCATAAATATTTTTTGAATTTTCAAATTGTGTTTTTAAATAGAATATCATAGATAAACATGATTATTTAAAACTAATAGTTACTTTTATACACAAATTAACATTTATTTGTGTTCTGAATTCAAAAATATAAAATAAATCTATTTTTTATATTAGGCTGTTTAACGGCTTCATACCATTGCCTCTCTTTCAACCTGGCGAGACCAAAGCGCGAAAAAAAAAAAGAAAATTTAAATCATAGTTTCATAGTTCGTGACAAAAATATTATTCGTTATTTTATTTTATTTCTTCAAAAGTGTATTGAAAAACGTCGTTTGATACACGTGGACATTTGTTATTGCAATTCTCGGCTCAAAAACACCCTCGCCTACGGCTCGTGTGTTATAATTCCGCCTCGAATACAATAACAAACTTTCTCCACTTGTATCAAAATGTACTATTTTTCTTTACCATATTTGAAAAGATTTTATGCCAGCACTTAACTTTTAAAACCTAATTCATGCTTCAAAGCGCGTCTTGGCGAGTAACAATCACTGAAGCTTGAAATTTTCCATCGTTTTCATACATCGCAGGCTAAATGGGTCCATCCTTTCAACTGAAGCAGGCGTTAAATTTAGTTTTAAGCTTTAGGCAGTGAAGTTAGACCGAACATAGACTTAGATATGTTCATGTAGATCGGTGGCATCTAAAATTGTTACGGCGTTGGTCTATTTTTGGTTTAGAGTGAATAGTCGTTTGTAGTATAAAAGGAATGAGTGCTGCTTCTCTAAAACCAGCACTCATTCCTTTGGGACGAGCTTATTTCATGTTCTTCTGAACAGTTCAGTTTTGATTTATTGAATTAGACCGTTTTGTCTACATTTGACTTATTCTACTTATGACATCATATTCTACATTTGACAGATACTATATTTGATATATTCTACAATCGACAGATTCTATATTTGACAGATTCTACAACCGACAGATTCTATGATTGACCGATTCTACAATCGACAGATTCTATATTTGACAGATTGAGAATAAGTTATTAATTAACAGGCAACAATCATTTTTATCATATTTATTATGACCTTTGCAGTAACGGAGCTCGAAAACACAGTTCGCTCAATAGAGGTTACAAAACTTTACTCAAATAAAATTATGCTTTCTAACATTATGGTTACTTTCGTACCGCTTTCATCGCATCGCATCTCCTGAAAAATGACAATGATCATTGATTTCCTTACAGATAACTCAAGACAAAATATGCCTTCTTTTACATTGCCCCTAAAACCCATATTCTCACAAGATAAAACACTGAGATTTATCATCACTCATCACTTACAACTCTGCTTACCTACTACATAAGCAAACGTCGAAAATCGACCACAGATATCACAAATCGACCATAAAATGGTGTGCGGATAATAAAAGTAGTGTTGCCAGGTTATGACGACGAAAATTCTCCCCAATTTCCGGGTGGACGTCGTAAAGCGGGGTAGTGTGGGGGCAAAACAATTTTATTGCCTGGCCACACTGCTATCGGTGTTTATTGCCCCACTATAGTGGCGGCAGCTACTTTTATTGGTTGTAACACGTTGTACACTTTAACCTATTGTGGGAATAGAAGGTTTTTGCGGTCCTTATCTGCAGTTTTGTGGAATGGCCAGGGAAAATTGCAACCTAGACCGCAGTAAAGTTTATGGTGTCAAAAGATCATGCCTGTTCTGCCTTCAAGCCTCCGCAGCATTACTGTCTATCGTGGATGTCAGTGACAATGAAGGCTGGTGTCGAAAGGCATACCGGATGACTTTTTTATCACTTTCCAATAAAAATGGGTATATTAGGTGAACCGAGTAGAAGCTTACCTACCATACCTAGCTAGCTGCATAGCTGCTTAGCATACCTAGTTTTGTTTTTTCTTTTTTCCACAGCTTAGAAAAAAATTGATATATCATCAAAAAATGCTACAAATTTCAAGTATACTTTTCATATTAGAACAAAGAGAAATTTAAAAAAAAACAAAATGAATTGTATCGAATTTCAAATCATACGCGTATTGCGTATTTTCTTAAATTTCGTTAAGTATGCCATTTGCTTCTACTCCGTTCACTTATACCCATTTTTTTTTTTTGATTTGATAGAAAAGTCATGTCGATGATGTCTGTTTGTTATCACTTGCCATTTTGTGAAGTTTCGAAGGCAAATACTGAAGTGTCAATTTGTAAAAAGAACTTATATTTAATGATTTCGATTCTGGCCTTAACAAGTCTTGGTGGCCATGACCTACGGTTTATTATCCTTGCTGGTAAGTAGAGGTCAAGTTTAACTTAAGAACCGCCTCCTGCCCATGCCGTGGTAATACGATACCCCTTGGTAAGACTGGTTGTCAGACTTTCAGGCCACTGACTACCTGTAACGACTGTCAAAGATCTACAAATGACAGCCGGGATCAACTGCTTAACGTGCTTTCCGAGGCACGAAGGAAACTCAGTATGTTATGGGTGGTCACCCATTCACAGACCAACCTAGGCAAGCACGGCTTAACCTAAAGATCGACCCCGAGCGTCTGTTATTATCTAGCCACGAGATCCTCGCCGTCCTTTACTGAAATAAAGAGCCTTATTGTCCCAAGCTGTGTTACAATAAAAGAAAAGAATGCATTAGTGGCAACCTTGACCTGCTTAAGAATGAGTGGTACCATTTCTTTCCATACTTAATAAGGCGCGACAAATATTGAACGATGGCCTAACTGCATAAGTTTACGTAAAATAATAGCTTGAAGTGGAGCTAGGTCATAGCTAGTAATGAGGTCGAAAAAAACTGTCAAGAAAATAATTTTTTGCTTAGGTTGGAGAAATGAACTAAATACCTGCCTAAATGAAAAGGAAAAGTAGGTCAATGAAAATAGTTTTCCAGAACACAATTACTCAAGGTTCCTATTAAACAGAAAATCGTTACCTACACATACAGGGTGTAAACAACCACATCACGAAGCCGTCAACCAAGCATTCTGTACATTGTACATCACTACGTAACTTTACGCAAAAATTATTGCTGGGAAACGATTTTTTTTTGGGGTGAAATATCATATTTTGTTGTAAAACTCAATGTAACGCACTCAAAAAAATGGGCTGATGGATGAATTGTATAATACGGGGGTCGTGGAGTTGTTTAAAGTAAAAATCATACATCAAAAACTTGTATTAAAAAAAAAAATTGTCAAAAAGTTGAAACTTTGACCCCCGCAACTAGAAGGCTCCCAGGTATGGTGTAGAATAAAAAAAATATCGCAATGACGGGGAGAAAAAGTGCCTTTCAGCTTCGTTAAGAGGTTTTTTAGGTTGTTTTCCCTTTATTTAAACCACTGCACCTCTTATACATAGGGGCATGCAGAAACTATACATTGTTAAAGTTTTTGAGAGTACTGTAATGTGATGACCGACTAACTATTAAAAGCAGTGAAAGTCGTAGTGTACCCGTCGGACTGACCTGTCATAAGGTCTCGAGTTCCAACCCAAGTCACACACCTCTGATGTTTCGGATTCATGTGCGTTTTTGTATAATTATCACTAGCTTCGGTGAAGAAAAACATCATGAGGAAACCAAACCAGCATGCCTGAGAGATATTTCTCGTCGGCATGTAAAGCAATGTCAAAGCCCATGGGCGGTATACAACTCTGACACTAGGTTAGACGCTATAACCACACGAAAAAATAAACAATTGAAAATTCACACCTGTTTTTTTATCGGATGGGAAATCATCAAATGACTCCTCCCGCTCTGGGCGGTGCAGGAGGGAGTGTCAGACTTACTGTCTAAAACCCATCCATGTTCCTTCATCGCCCTTTGTGTTCCGGGGCCAGCCACGGTATCTCATTCGAACAGTCCCGCAACCCCGGCAAGCATCGGTCCTTGCGGACCCCTTCCTTTTGCTGACTCAGGCGCGCGTGGAACACGAACGCGCCGTCGACACGGCCTGTCGTCATGAGACGGACGGACGGCGAGCTAGCCCATAGCCCACCATCCACAGGCTCGAAAATACACACCTTAAAAATAAACCATAATTGTATCTATTAAGTTTGATTTACGCTCAGTAAATTTCCACGAAAAAATTGGTTGCCTGTAAAGTCGGTATACGGGCGAAAGTTTTACGTGACAACGACTTTGAGTGGTAAAATAAACTTTTTATGTCTGTCTCTCTCGCTCTTAGGCGGGCTAACCATGCCCGAGTGGAAGGGACGCGTGCCTCTCACTCGCTCTCATTGTGAGCGCATAACGTGAGCGGAGCGTAACGCAGTTTCTTGAAGTGTCACCCGGCAAACCAATTTATAAGACGTTGTCACGTCAATACATCTTCTTCCTCTCAAATCAATGACTCAGATTTTATGCGACCAGTACGTAACAACCAGCACATCTCTGACTGAAACTCAAAAATTGGTTACTTGAAAAATATATAAATAAGTGAGATGCAGTAAATTTTCCTCAAACTGTGTCATTAAGCTAAGAAGCGCCTCAACGTGCAGTACTTTACAACGGTCTGTCGCCAACTTAGTACAACAGGTGTAAAGCACTTCACATGCACGTTAAACTTAACTGCGCACATGGTTTTAATGAGTTCTTGAAGGACATGTGAGATGACTGCCAGTACCTTTTGTTGAAGTTTTATGTTTAAAACACAATATTGTGTTAAATGTGTTTTTGTTTCACAAACTATGGGACACTTGATATTGTATCCTGCCTGCCATGTTGTTTGCACATCACAGGTCTGAAATACCCAATACTCAATTGTTTATTGCGTTCCATAAGGTATTACAAGGATAGTGTTATAAAATAAAAAATCATTATGGACCCTGTCGGGCACAGCAACATTAGGAGAGAGGAAGAGGGCTTAATAGCAATATGTAGCTTTATTATAAATTATTAGATGTATTAAATCGGGTGTATAATTATGAATATTTATACATATTTAAATAATTAATTAGATCTGTGATCTGTGTGTATTAAATTATCAAACTTATCGCCAAATGAACGGACTATCTAAAGAATGTTATTGACACGCTAAGAAAAACAACACCGTTGTGATAAAAAGGTTTATTTGGCACAAATACCGTATGCAAGAAACAATTTTAAAGAAATGTCTGTATAAATAGGTCGTAGAAACTATTGGTAAATTAACCCGTATGTCCCCCCTGCCGTACCCGATGGGGAACTGTGCATTGTTATTTTAATTGTGTCTGTAATTGCGGATATCGAAGAGCGGAAAATTCAGAAGTACCTAAAGCTTGTAAGTAGATCAAAAATCCTGCATCGACTGAAAAGAGTACATCTCTTATCAATGTTTTTTCTCTTTTGAATGTTTCTTAACCATGTTTTTTTGGTTAGATTAAGGTTTACTGAAAGTACTTTTTGCCATGTTCTTATACTATGTCGTATTACAGTCTCTTAAAAACATGATCATAATAATATTGCATGTTTCAAAGCGATGATGCTAATATCCATCATTGCGGTACAGTAAAAGTAAAACATTTCAAATGTTCTCCATCTAACGTAATTTGTATGTTCTATAAAAACGTGACCACTGAAAAATCACGTTTCACGCATCAGACATCACACAGAATGATATACATTATCAGAAAATATCTGATAAAAAATAATATGCATAAAACGAGAAATCGAGCCCGTGATTAGCGTACGTAGGCACGAAATGGCCGACATCCGGCTTGGCGGCCATTGTTCCACTGATGACCACTTCCGGCTAACATCATGTGACCAGTTACCACTTAATGTCAAGGTTGACGTTTAATCGATGTTTTTTTTCTTATTGTATTCGAATAAAATATTATTGTAATAGGTTAGATGACACCATAAAACAATTATTCCCAGACACCTATCTCTAAAAAAAACTCTTTTATTTTGGGCCTGAAAACCCGATTTATTTCAATTAATTGCCAAATTCGATTTTTAGTTGCTTTGAAATCTATAAATAGTTAAATAGCTGAGTCATTGAGTTGAATGAACAGTGACGTCACAGTTGGCTATTGCCATACAAAATCTATGAGAGAACCGCGTTTTGACAGCTCTTAAAAAGTATCTCAATTGATTGGTGTGTCATCTACCCCATTGATATAGATGTTGTTTTTTAGTAGTGTCTAAAGAATGCTACACACTGATTCGGAATGACCCATTGATTCGATGTTTCACCCTCCACGGGGCACAATCAGGAGATGTCGATTCAACGATCACTCGAATTAAAACTAAATATTTTACGTAACATTGAATATCATGGATTCCCGCAAAGTAACGCCTGATTCTACAACTTAGTATTTTGTTGAACAACAAATTACTACACATGTTCGGTTTTCCTCAATCGGCATCTGCCATCGCTAATTCTGGTTCGGTAAGACTCGGCACATATTTTGAGCTAAGCTGAGTGCCTTTTCATCAATGTATACTTAATTATTTTCCCACCTGATTATGCAGAATTATGACAACCTTTGTGCGTAGAAACCACACCTAAGGTTTGTATGCTGTTTATTTCAGGTTAGTTCCACTAGGTTTTAATTACTTCGTAGTATTATAATTTTGCCTTTAATTCTAGAGTGTAGAAAAGATACGAAGGTAGATTGCATTCCGCGGTAAAAATAGTGGATGAAGTTGTACCTAAGTCCATATTTATTATCTGTTTGAAGGTCCATTTCAGATTTCGTTTTTTCTTTACAACACACGCTGGATTAGAGAAAATCAGTTTTTAAAGCAAGATAACATTACGAGGTGTAACTATTTATAGTACATCCATATTTCGTCTGTTACGATATGTCCCATGTAATAGAGGACGAGCCTATTGCCATCAACCAGGCAGTAATCAAGACCCCGGACTGCTTAATTGAGATATTCCTAATGGAGAAACCAATAACACTTTGCTGGAAATCGTACCCGTAATTGAGAACAAGCCAAGTCAGAGATATTCTTCAATATAATATTATCCTAAGGTATAAGAAGAAAATATATTTTAAGTTGTTCTAAAATATTTGATGTTGTTATAAATAAATTTCAGGACTGACCATTGAACTTGGCAGCCATTTAGATCTCACTTCTTTGTCATTGTTCAACAACCAAGGCATAATCATATTATTGAACTTGGCTCTCATTTCACATTTATGTTTTCATGGGATCTAATATTAAATCATACCATAATGTGACGTTTAAAAGTGTTTTTTTAAACCAATTTACAGAAATAAATATGATTTATGATTTGGTGACAAAATAAACATAAAATCCTATTAAAATTTTCATAAAAAAAATCCGAAAAATATCCATTACAAAAAGAAGATATGTTATTGCATCAGGTGGCCTACCATGACGTCTTAAAGCAGGATTGTTTTAATTTTATTCGTGTGGGAAAGAGATGGCGCTAGACGTCCTTTATAGCTCCATCTCATACCCACGTTGGAACAAGATTAAAACGATCCTGCTTTAAGACGTCATAGTAGGCCACCTTTTTTTTTTTTTTCGGATGTGAAATCATCAAATTAATGAATTCTTCCGCTCTGGGCAGAGCAGGAGGGAGTGTCAGACTTTTACTGACTAAAACCCATCCATGTTCCTTCATCGCCCTTTGTGTTCCGGGGCCACGGTATCTCTTTCGAACAGTCCCGCAACCCCGGCAGGCATCGGTCCTTACGGACCCCTTCCTTTTTGCTGACTCTCTTTGAGGCGCGCGTGGATCACGAACGCGCCGTCGACACGGCCTGTCGTCATGAGACGGACGGACTGCGAGCTAGCCCATAGCCCACCGTCTACAGGCCCGCGCCTACGGTGACCGGGGGCCACGTGGTGGCCCCCGACGCCCGGGGCGTCTCCCGCGGCGGCCGGGACGTTGAGAGGTTCTCTCCCTCTCACGTTCCGCCACCTCTTTCTCTAGCATTACTGCTTCGCAGAAGGAAGTGACGGCGTCCCATTCCGTCTCGCTCCGGACCATGGCTTGCACCCAGGGCCGGACGCGAGAGGTCGCTGCCGCCAATCGCCGCTTCGAGGACACGGCAGTGCTCCGCCCACGCGGGGCATACCTCCACCGTGTGCTCCACCGTGTCCTCCGGTCGATCCTCGCAATGGAAACACCCGGGCGTGTCCTCCCGCCCGATTCGGTGCAGGAACCTCCCGAAAACGCTGTGTCCGGTGAGGACCTGCGTCAGGCGGAAAGTGAGGACGCCGTGGCGTCTCTCAAGCCACTCCTCAAAGAGACTTATCGCCACTATCGTGGCGTGCCCTATATTAGGCCACCTGATACAATGTTTATAATTATTAATTGCGTGCCCGGTACCGCGGTACCCGGTGTCAAACTGATGTTATGTCAACAATACATAGAAGTGTTTCTGTAAGAGGAATCTCAAATGATGAGAGATGTTTGAAACTGAATATCTAAGGTTACTGTTAGT
This sequence comes from Xestia xanthographa, assembly GCA_905147715.2. NCBI lineage: Eukaryota > Metazoa > Arthropoda > Insecta > Lepidoptera > Noctuidae > Xestia > Xestia xanthographa. The sequence continues at coordinate 2,615,736 of LR990660.1, read as the reverse complement.
AGTTTGAAAATATACTGTTGTGATCTAGTTGTTATTAAACCGGGTTCTTCTCCATGTTTTCTTTTTCAGTTTTGAGTGAAATATATAACAGCGATGCAATTAAATTAATTACGAAGCCGTCAACCAATCATTCTGTACATCAAACTAAGTAACTTTACGCAAAAATTATTGCTGGGAAACAACTTTTTTTTTGGGTGAAAAATCATGTTTTGTGGTAGAACTCAATGTAACGCACTCAAAACATTGTGCTGATGGATGGATTGAATAGTACGGGGGTCGTGGAGGTGTTTAAAGTAAAAATCTTACATGAAAAACTTGTATTAAAAAAAAAACTTGTTAAAAAGTTGGAACTTTGACCCCCAATATCTCCGTAACTAGAAGGTTCCCAGGTATGGTGCGTAACAAAGAACCCGTTTCAAACCTAAGTGTTCGCAGTCGACAAAGTGTACAGAAGAACCGAACTTTTCGCGATTTCATTGATGGTCCCATAATATAAAATTGTCCCTAAAGTGCTTGAAATAATTTTCGCCGGTTTTCGGTTATTTCAATAAGGTACTTACATATTGTTACTGCTTTAGTAGATTTCAATAAATATACCTAAACACAATGATATTCTATTACAGATATGTTGTGAGCGCGCAATCGTGAAGACTCGAAAACAGGCCAATTGGCCTCTCCCCCGCGGCACACTTTTTTCGGTGGTTTTGTAGGTGTATAATATATCTGTTTATTAGAATATCATTGCCTAAACACAGATTAAAAAACTTCCTACACACATCAAAAAAAGTTTGCGATCACTGAAAAATCGAAATATCTTTTGTTACGGTAGATTATATTGTAATTTCTTCTTATTTTTAGATTATTTATTTAAAAATATAGATTTAGAATATAAAACAATAAACCAAAACAGAGACAATACACAACAAATATATTTTTTTGATCAAGTTAAATTTAAAAAATTATATCAGCTAAATGCTAGTGATCACAAACTTTTTTTGATGTGTATACGTGGCACAGAATGTCGCTCTTAGAAATATCATGATTTTCGATATGATCTGAAATATCATGATGAGCCACATCTGATGAAGATGGCAGTCAATGGCGCTGTGACATTTTTTTTAATGAATATCTCTTATTTTTTATTTTTACTTGTTTTCATTCTGTATCATTTTGTTTTATTGCAATCATGTTCTAATAAACAGATAATATGTTATACACCTACAAAACCACAGAAAAACATGTGCCGCGGGGGAGAGCCAGTGACGCAGAATAAAGGAAAAACAGGCCAATTGGCCTGTTTTCGAGTCTTCACGATTGCGCGCTCACAACATATCTGTTTAATAGAATATCATTGGTTTTATTGTCAATTTAATCATTCTGTTTTATTCTGTGCGAGAAAAATAAATACATCTCTTTCTCTCTGTAATTATATTCTGTCCGTCCACGTGTACGCTAATATCTGAAAAGCCAAGACAATGCAAATTACTCCAAATTCAATGTTTCTATTATAACAAAGTTAATTCAAGTTAGACAGTGACGTATCGTTTGTTATTGATTCCTGAAGTTAGGCGGAGTGCCTGTTGAATTATTTAGTACTTCTAAGTTAAATTTATTGTAGGCTGACTAACTTGAGTGATGTTAAATTGAGGTACACACTTAGGTGATTACGTAAGAATGAATTTCCCTTACCTAGTAATAATACGACCATAGGAAACCGATAAAAACCTTATTAATAAAATAGTGAACTGGGAGAGATTACCTCTTTTGCTACCACTAGAGTCGTGTGGTATCCGGCAGAGAAGAATAGAACCAACCCATTACACTCACGGGTGTCGTATAAGGCGACTAATGTCTGAGGCAGAACACCTTGCGTCTCCATAGACCTGAGAATGGGCAGCAGCGTTTTCTGTTAGTCTTTCATCACTGCGATCTCCAATCCGCCTGCCAAGCGTGGAGATTACGGCAAATTCCTCCCATCGTCGTGGGAGAGGCTTATGTCCAGCAGTGGACGTAATGGGCTTTTGTTGTTACCAATAAAGTGTCTGGACAAATTGATCATCAACGTTGCGTTTCATCAACAGTAACTATATATTTATTTCAGTACTGCATCAGCCTGCACTGTCAATTACGGGATATCCCTCGTGATTTTCAATTATTCAATACTCAATACTCAGTACTCAATACATTTATTGCATTCCACAATGTGAACTTAGGTGGTAGGTACATAAAGACATACATTTGTTTTGGAGCATTGTGGACCCTGTCGGGCATAGCAACATAAAAATTAGGAGGAGGGCTATTATAGATATTTGTTAACAATTTTATAACTTATAACTAGTTGTGTACATATAATTTTTACCACTCATATATTGGACTTATACATTAATATTTATTTAAATTATACATATATATTATTATTATCATTGGTAATTATAAATAAATTATTATTGCGTTTTTTTTTTTGTTGATATTATTGTTTATTTATTAAATTTATCATTTAAATATTCATGTACAGTCAAAGGTCAAAATTCCACTTCCACCGCAATGCACATTATCGTTTGCGCTATACGGGCGGCGGCGCCTATACACACATACGCATATTTAAGAAGAAGGTCATAAGTACCACCAATATTGCTTTGCCATTGTGTTGCGAGATTGGCAGTCGACTTCTGACTGTTACTGTACATTATAATAACATTTACAGATTAGAAATTGTTTTAATTTATTTATAAAGATATTAAATTTTTGTTCATTTTTAATTTCATCAGGTAGTTTATTGTATATTTTAACTGACATTACTAAAGTGCTTGTGGAGTGAATTTTTAGCTTTAGGAGTGAATTCTGCGATTATGACGCTTGCAGCGGAGTCGTTCAGCAACTCGTCCCACAAATATTGGGAGCTCAGAATAATTAAAGCTTAATTAAAAAGCATAAAGTCTCTAACTCTGTCTTCTCACAGAAACACAAACATTTTAATATTATCGTCTTCCATTCATCAGTACCTATATTGATATTTTCAATAGAATCAAATTTGGTACACCGATAGTTTATAAAATGGATGCACTATCGCGTGGGGAATTACCGTTCTGTTGTTTGTTCACTACAGGAACTGATGGACGCTAACCAAAGCGCAAAATCAGTATCTTAGTTCTAGGCCGACACAATCTAGATTGCCATAGACACGCTAAGAATAAGATAACTTTTTTCTACGAAAGCGATGCCGCGGGCATAAGCCAGTATTGTATAAAAAAAACGGCACAGACAGAGGCAGTTGGGTCGCATTTGGTTTTATTGGTGGTTACTATAATTTCGTTACCCAAAGCACTGAATACGACTACATCTAAATTAAAATCAAAGCATTTATTTCAAGTAGGCCAGTTACAGGCACTTTTGAATTGTCGAAACAAAGATGAAAATTAAATGTAACTACAGTCCCAGTCACAAGACAAAAAAACTGTGAAAGTACTGTAGTTGCCCATTCCCTAGCGTAGATCTCTATGGAGAAGAACGGGCAAGAAACTCCATGGACACTCTTTTAAATCTAAATATTGTTACAAAATCTTGGTTACTGTACATCATTTATGTTGAGATGGTATATTATGTGAGAACAATGTAGCAAGATGTGCACGTTAAAAGTGTCCACAGTAAAAATAAAACAAATAAAATACAATTCAAAAACCAAATTAATTAATTCTAACTACTTAAGAGATGACCAGTCACAACTGACAGCGCCCGTTCACATATCGCTCAAAAGTACCCGATCTTCATACCAACCGACCTTCACCTCAACACCAGATATTTTAACCACATAAAGACCTTAATGTTCTCTCTGTCTGCCGGAACACATCATCATGTCACCGCAGACGGTTCCTGAGTGAGCTGCCAACTTTAACAGTTCAGGGTTGTGAATAACAATGTGTGTTGTTTGTTGTGTTTATGCTAATGTGTTTGTGTTTGCTTGAGTCATGTTATAGGAAGAGTAAGTTACCTGGCAGAATATCTTTAACATTTTAAGTTATAGCATAATATTCATTACGAAAATTTGGCTTCCGTATAGCTTGCCTCGATCAAAGTTTCTGTCAAATTGGTACGGAAAAATTGTAGACCTGTTGCGGATACTGTAAACTGAAAGATACTGCAGTAATTGCTTTTAACAGATCGAGATGGTCCGTAAAATTGTAATTGATCTTGTAAGGGTTGAAGGGATAAATATTTTGCCGTCTTTGGCAGCATGTTCATCGTAACTCACCTTTATATTAATAGCTTGCAACTTTTTATTTAAGTCCTACGGATCATACGAAATGCGGAAATTCGTACAAAACATCTAAAACGTTTTCACTATCAATACACCTAGCTTTTTACCAACTATGCTGGGGTCGGCTTCCAGTCTAACCAGATACAGCTGAATACCAATATTTTACATAGAGCTACTGCCTATCTGACCTCCACAACCCAGTTAGTACTGGGTAATACGACACCCCTTGGTAAGACATGGTTACCTGTAACGACTGTCAAAGATCTACAAATGACATCCGGGACCAACGGCTTAACATGCTTTCCGAGGCACGGAGGAAACTTGTTATGCAATGGGTGGTCACCCATTTATGGACCAACCTAGGCAGGCGCTGCTTAACCTGAACTTAGCCACGAGCTCCTTAGTCACCACCTCAGTATCTTTAAAACTTTACACCAACTCTAGAAAACTCAATTCAACCGAAACTTTTCCAAATACTCAAAGACGATTGTGTCGCCATCTTCTTTCCAAATTACCTATCACCTGTAATCCGAGTGCTCAGGTAGATTAATAACCCGTGCTAAGATTACCCGGTGACGAAGGTCTGACGTACCCGACGGGTCGGAAAGACCCCCGGGGTCAGAGAGACCCCTTTCTTAAACCGTTAAAACAAATTCGATGTTACACTAAAAGCACTGATTGGTATGATAAGGAAGTGTTCGTGATTTATGTAAAGGCCAGTGTTGGACTGTTAATCGGTTGATTTGATGTGTTCCTGCCCTTATAAAGTTTATGATTAACGGTCGAATTCTCAATCGTAACTAAAGTAAAATCGTATATTAATTGCATGATAATATTTAGGTACATAAATAGATATTCATAACTAAATAATTTGCACGCTTGCTTGCAAGCAGAATACAAATACTTTTAGGACATAAGATCTCTCCTTGAATTTGTATGTATTTTCTAGCAAATAAACATTTTTGATTTGATTTGATTTGATTTGAAGGCCGATCTATTAATAGGTATAATTTACTTGGTACGAACTTTGGGTGACACCCGTATCTATGTTTAAACAAGTCCAATTGTTACTACTTGAGTAAAAGCAATAACTTTAAGATATAAGATATTTTAAGCAAATAAATAACTCTTATTCTTTTTTTTTTTTTTTTGTTAGCCTTGAATGTCCCACTGCTGGGCAAGCGCCTCCCCATATCCTTCCAGGTACTCTTCTCCTTATATTATATATATATATTATCCTTATATTCTTATTCTTACATGATTTTTATTCTGTATAGTTTAGTAATTGCTTGAAGTTAGAACTATCAAAAGTAAGAATTCTTAGCTTTGCTTTTTTTGTCGGTTGTCATTTCGTTGATATTTTTGTCCATTAAACTTAACAATAGATGTTAGGATTAGTGTTATTCCTGGAAGTTTAACAGACGTTAAGTAAATAGATATCGGCCTTAGTTTTGAGTCCGACCTTCAGACTCCGTGGCTGCTACTGATAAGTTCCTAATGGAAAAACCTAATAACACTTGGCCCGACCCGGGAATCAAACCCAGGACCTTATGCTCAGTAGTAGCGCTTAGAACCACTAGACTAACGAGGCAGATAGGTAAGCAAATATACAATTCATAGTGCTATAGTCTATAGACTGCCAGATAAGTAGGAATTAAAGGTCATTAACCCGCATACATTTACCTATTCAAATACATAATTCCGAAAACAGAAATAATGACTTAAACTTGTCCCATAACGACCTTTATCGTAATTTTTGACTTTTTCTAGTAATGAAAAACGATTCATAATGTATTGTCGGGTTACCTACGCAGAGAAATTAAGGAAAGAGCAATGACCTTTAATTCTTACTTATCTGGAGCAGATTATAGTCACTAGTGTACCATGCACGCCTTCAAGGCATGCTTAAAATATGGTAGGTAGTAGTGGATATCGCTTTAAAAAGCTTTTCGAAAATTTTGCTAAAACATTTTTGTCTAATTAGGTAACGTAACTTCGTACGTAACTCTGACGATCCCCTACCCTCATTAATTCCTAAATTAAAACTATTTTTCCTTAATCTAGGTTCACAAAGTTTTAATGTAAGTTTAGGAGCTTCTAATGAAACCGTTCAGCACCTGTACTTAATGACAGTCATCTAGAATGCTCGTTACGACCGCTTGGCGGGAAATCCGTTCATTTGAATGTCGAATTGGACTTATATTTTGACATGTATTGACGGGACTGGCTGTTTAGCGTTTGTCTTTGTCTGTTTCAACGAAACGATTATAAATCTTTCTTTTTAAATCTTTTTATATTTTTGACTGGATTTTTTTGATAATGTTACAGTTCTAAATGTTCAATATTTAGAAACAAGAGTTCGCATTCATAAAGTTCAAGTCTACGGCAATCAAACCAAAATAATTATGACCTGTCCAGAACTAAATAAGCTTAAAAACTTATTCATTTTAAACTTACAAACCAAAGTTTGGAGTCAAAATAGTACTGGACAGTAACCGACCAATTTATAAACGACTAGCGGACCTCCCGCGGTTTCACCCGCGTAGATCCCGTTCCCGTGGGAGTACGGGAATAAAATATAGCCTATTTTACTCAAGGTGAATGTAGCTTTCTAATGGTGAAAGAATTTTTGAAATCGGTTCTTTACTTCCGGAGATTACCCCCTACATACAAACTTACAAACATACAAACTTACAAACAAATGTTACCTCTTTATAATATTAAGTATAGATAACAAAAACTTAATAAAACTGAAAAACTAACACTTCTTTCGTAATGTCATCTCAGTTACAAGTTACAATAAAATCCTATTGTGTTACAATGTAATTGGCGACAATCTTTCTGTCATAAACACCGCACCGACGTTAACTGGCGTACAAAGCAATTATGGCATTGCCAATCGCTGGCACGTTGCCAGCGCGGTAGTCAATGCCAGCCATTGCCAGTCCAATGCCAGGCCGCGCTTGCTCTGAGATGCCGTGGCTGTGTTCTGCCATTCTTCGGGGTTTGGTCCGAGCTATAAGAAGTAGCGTGATGATAATTTTAGTAACAGATTTCATTCATGTTTTGATTAGGCACAGGCAGATCCTTGCGTTACCTGACCCCTCTTAAAATAGGAGGGAAAATGGGTCAGTTAATGTAGGTACCTACCAAATGCTTATCATAGATAGGAATGCCTTCTTTATATTTATATTTATTCTTCTGGGTTTTTAAGAGAACTTAATATCTCTGTTAAAGGCGTTGTTTTAAGGTCAACAATGTCATGGATTTAAAGTTGTGAAAAAAACCGGCCAAGTGCGAGTCGGACTCGCACACGAAGGGTTCCGTACCATTGACTATATTTAATATTTGTTGTTATAGCGGCAACAGAAATACATCATCTGTGAAAATTTCAACTGTCTAGCTGTCACGGTTCATGAGATACAGCCTGGTGACAGACAGACGGACAGACGGACAGACAGACGGACAGACAGCGAAGTCTTAGTTTAATAATAGGGTTCCGTTTTTACCCTTTGGGTACGGAACGCTAAAAATGGTGCAGGTGAGCTAGCTTTTTTTTTTTTTCGGATGGGAAATCATCAAATGACTCTTCCCGCTCTGGGCGGAGCAGGAGGGAGTGTCAGACTTATACTGACTAAAACCCATCCATGTTCCTTCATCGCATAGCCTTTGTGTTCCGGGGCCACGGTATCTCTTTCGAACAGTCCCGCAACCTCCGCAACCTCGGCAAGGTGAGTTGGCCTTAAGTAAAAATAAATCGATTATCATAATGCTTATTATCAAAGCTTACTAAAATCTAGACTAAACAATAAGATGACCAAAACGTTATTCCAGCATCTTCCAACTTGGACCACTCAATCAGTTTAGCAATATTTTATTGTACGGCTCTTTGTTGAGCTTCGCAGCCGTTTCACATAATATAAGTTGTTACAGAATTATACTCAACCATGCAACTAAAGGGCTTAAGGCCACAGCTACCTTATATACAGGTTCTATGTGCCTTCACTACGTTTTAGGTAATGTTGGTTGGTATGGACGCTTTGCTCGTCTTGGTTATGGCATGTTATGGTTGCTTGGTTGTTTAAACTTGGTTGTCGTATCAACGAAGTAAGCGTCAGAAGATATGAATGTGGGTGTGTAGATACACCTGTCTCAACCTTTTGGAAATAACTTGCGTGAGTTAATAGGCTTGTGTCCTGAAACAATCTAATTAGTCCGTCAATTAGATTATCAAAAAATATTTGACATGTATTTTTTCTTTTGTTACGGAAACCAAAATTGACGGAGAAACGACGCATTTAAAATTCTCAACACGTCACGACTTGCTATCATTTTTAGTGCGTTGTGACGTCACGAGCCCCCACTCCCGAGTTTTGATCCGTTCTATCTTTTTCAATATTCATTGATTTACAGAAACACAAAATACGTGTCCATTATTTTCCAATACTCTAACTGACGGATTAGGATATTTGCAATTTATTGATGGTAGAAACTAGCCTATTATTTACTCAGTCCAGCTGTTGGTCCCAGCTGTAATTTGTGGATGTTTGTCTGTAGTTACGGGGTCGTTGGGTTTGGAGGCTAGATAGGCAGACTCTCCATGTAAATTACTGGTATTCAGCTGCATCTGGTTAGACTGAAAGACTTTTTTATCAGTGTAGTTCATTGTCAAATCTCCAGGCGAGTAAAGCCGTAAGCAAAAGCTAGTATTTTATTAGCCCTTTATTGCGGCATTTTCAATGAATCACGTTAAAAATTTTAAATTCTTAAAATGGACTTTATGAGACACTCCATTTTAAGAATTTGAAATTTTTAACGTAATTCATATTATGATTCTGTTAAAGCGGCCAATTTAGACCCTGTTTCTTATAATCATTAAGACTATGGCAGGCTAAATTCGTTAGTTAAACAAAGCAACCGCTTCAAAGAAACCTTGAATTCAATCAACTCTGAGTAAGATTATCTACTTACATATTTAGAAGATTTCATAAAATCCAAAAATTTAATCAAGTCGAGATTCTTAATCCTGTAAATATTCCATTCTCTTATTTATATTTTGTAGTAGGTCTGTGGATCTTCGTGCTTTAAGCTAATAATGAAAGGCGTTTATGATATTATTGTAGTGTGTTTTCTAGGTAAACTTACCTCTGTCAGTTATATCAAACTCCAAAATCTTACCTGTTCTAAGTAGTCGATGATAAGTACAGTACATTTATTCTTAATAATTCCTAATTTGTAAACATATCAATCTGTAATGTACCCACTGCTGGGACACAGGCCTCTTCTCTATGAGAGGGAATGGGCCCACGCGGGCCCAGTGTGCGTAAATTATAACAACTAGGTTCGTATCGAAAATCGCGTTTTTGGCCAATCACAAACTTACCTATTAATCTATATCTATACTACTTAATATTATAAAGAGGTAACATTTGTTTGTAAGTTTGTAAGTTTGTATGTAGGGGGTAATCTCCAGAAGTAATGAACCGATTTGAAATATTCTGCTACATTCACCCTGAGTAACATAGGCTATATTTTATCCCCTTACTCCCACGGGAACGGGAATTACGCGGGTGAAACCGCGTGACGTCGGCTAGTTAGTTATAATATCGTTAAAAACTACTTTGAATCAAGCGTAACTTCGTTGGTCTCACTGACAAAAAAATAAGGTGTGTTTCTTTATACGAAAAAGCAAAAACACGCTTTAAATACACACCAAATTAAGTACAAATTCGAGTACACACATACAGGTAATCCAGAATATATGTATCTGTAACATTACTTGAACGTGTAACATGTTAAGCTTAATCCGTATCTATCTCAATTAATTTGGCCGCTAATTGATAAACGCGATCTTGTAGTGTCGTTACATAATTACAAGAACGTTTAATATTAATATATGTATAATGGAGTTTATAGTTTGGTGATGGCTGGTTCAAAGTAGCGCACGAAAAGCGTACCAGGAAAGATTTGCCAGCAGTGGAATATTAGCAATATTAAAAAGAATGAAGTTTATAGTGCTATTATTTTATAGGCAAACTACCTCGTTGGTCTTTAAGGTCCTGAAAATCTCTTAGCCTAGTTTCCATCATCAATAAAAATTGCAAATCTATTTAGTCTGTCAGTTAGAGTATTGGAAAATAATGGACACGTATTTTTTGCTTTTGTAAATCAATGAATATTGACAATGATAAAACGCATCAAAACTCAAGAGTGGGAGCTCGTGACGTCACAACACAACGCACTAAAAATTATAGCACGGCGTGACGTATTGAGAATTTTAAAAGCGTCGTTTCTCCGTCAATTTTGGTTTACGTAACAAAAGAAAAAATACGTGTCAAATATTTTTTGATAATCTGACTAATTCGATTTTTACAGGACACAGGCCTATTCACTGCATCTGTACAACAGCATTCAAAACGATTGACATCACCTTTTCGGTAGCATAAATAAGTTAGTCTTATTTCGACTTTACGTCTTCGATATATCGCTGATAAAATCTCACTTTGTCTAAGATCTCTGACTCTGACTCGATCCCAAATCGGGCAGTGTTACAGAGTTTCTCGACTAGGAATCCTTCAGTAGCACGTAAGTAGTAAGTATTTGGACTTATTACGACTACAAATACCTACCTTACGGGTAAATCTGAGAAAAATTCGCGAAGTGTTTTTAACTTCGCAATGGCCAAGAAAGTCACTGCATGAGCGATGGTTCGAAACCTTAGTTAGATGTATTGCTGGAGAGATGATCGTCACTTCTGACTCTGAGATAGGGAGCCTTATTGGCCTCGCACAGGTCTTCTTTTTATTATTTAGATTTAGATTCTTTTTTTATTATTATTTTTGTAGTTCCTGTGCTTGTCCCAAATAAATATTTTTCTTTCTTTCTCCCCATAGAGTTCAGCTGCAAGGATCTGGTACAAATCCAGATTTGTAGCTGGCACAAAAGTTGTGCCTGATTGATGACAATAGGCTCGTACTTTATTACAAGATACTAAAATATAACTGGCAAATGTGAGTAAACATACGTTTGTGAATATACAAGCATTATGTTATATAGTATTGCGTTTATTATTAGCTTGGTATTGCGTGTTACGGTGTTATTAATTGATATTACTACACGTGGCACTCATAACATTGTAAATGTGTCTCCATTATGGTTTCTGATTTGATTAGGAACCTAATTAACCCATTGTTATTTGATCTATGTAGCGTTTAATAATTAATAGGTAGTCTTTGTTTTAGATATTTGAAAAGTTGCAAAGTGCACCTAATTTATTGGGTTTCTAAAAGTAAGTTAGTTCTCTAAATATTAGCACGTCGATGTCAATTTAATTTGAGTCGGCCTATATTTTGATATAGGCTGACTGGTAATTAGTGTACGATACTTAAACACACACAGTGATTGTTCTCATGATAACATAAGTTTAACTATCGTACACTGATAACCAGTCACCCTATATACGAGAGAGATGTCTTCAGTAGCGTCAGTTTCTACAATGAGCAAACAACAAGTCAAACAAGTCAGGATATTTAAGTGCCCCATTGTTTGTAGAACAGCACCACATTCACACTCTACAGCGGGTTCATCTATGAATCTCTATCTCAGCAAATTTTCCTTGCTTTTGGCATAATAGGCTAGTTTCCACCATCAATAAATTGCAAATCTATTCAGTCCGTCAGTTAGAGTATTGGAAAATAATGGACATGAATGTTGACAAAGATAAAACGCATCAAAACTCGAGAGTGGGGACTCAAAAATTATAACATGGCGTGACGTATTGAGAACTTTAAAAGCGTCGTATCTTCGTCAATTTAGGTTTACGTCACAAAAGAAAAAATATGTGTCTAATAGTTTTTGATAATCTAACTGACGGACTAATTAGATTTTTTCAGGACACAAGACTATTGGCCCAATAACTCATATCCAGGCCGAAGATTTTCAACTGGTAAAAACGAATGAATACCCATCGATCAGTAAGCAAACACACACAATTTAAGAAGCACGTAAATTGCACCAGTAAATTGTTTATTTTTATTATTTGTTCGAGCTACAACACGATTTCCGTAGTAAGGAAAAGCATTTAGACTTAGTAGATATTTAGGTCGGAAACACAAAATAAATGTAAATGAAAATGTTTTATTCCCTTGGGAAGTGACTTGATTGATCTGACCTCGAGGTCAGAGATCTTTTCGTTGATGTAGGGATGTCGGATGTAGCTGTGAAAAGGAAATTACTATTTCTCTCTGAATTCCTGAAAAAAAAAACGTGATTGACGGAACAAAGGATTTTATTCAACAGTCGTTTTTGCTGTCTTTAAATCTAGGGAATTAATTGAAAAGTCTCTTATTTGTCTGAATCAATTTTACAAAGGAGAAAAATTAACAAAAGCATCAATTTTATTTATTCTTACGTATATACAGGGTTTAAAAGACCTCATCACGAAGCCGTCAACCAAGCATTCTGTACATTAAACTAAGTAACTTTACGCAAAAATTATTGCTGGGAAACGACTTTTTTTTGTGGGTGAAAAATCATGTTAGGTGGTAGAACTCAATGTAACGCACTCAAAACATTGTACTGATGGATGGATTGAATAGTACGGGGGTCGTGGAGGTGTTTAAAGTAAAAATCTTATCATTCAAAACTTGTATTAAAAAAAAAAACTTGTCAAAAAGTTGGAACTTTGACCCCCAATATCTCCGTAACTAGAAGGTAAGGTATGGTGTAGAACAAAAAAATGATCGCAATGACGAGGAGAACAAGTGCCTCTTGGCTTCGTTAAGAGGTGTTTTACACCCTTTATTAGATCAGTTTCAATGAATGACCGTCGCCGTCGGTTTAAACCCAGGGTAGGTTCAATAAGGGTACCACGCGATCGAAGTCACAGCAAAAGTTAGATTTGACGTAAATACTTTGATAAAAGAATATCCTACAAAATATTTAGCCAGAGATAAAAAACCCGAGGTCAATGTCACTCCATTAAAGTGTCGCAGTATATTTACGTCCCCAATAACGAAGTCTTATTTCGTACTTTTTCAACCAATTTGGGGGTAAAACGACACCCTAACGAGCTAATATAAATTATTTATTGTATGGAAGTTTTATGGTATGGGGGACATCGGCTTTATTGGATGGGACATTTTAGTTTACTGGACTTTGTGAAGTTATTGGGGATAACAGTTTCTTTTATTGTTTTTTGTTTGTTATTTGCTCGGTTGAACTGTATTTTCAACAAGTTTCAGGCCATAAAGTATTACTGTGTAAACGCTTATGAATGAACTGTTCTTAGCCCTCTTACATTTTGGCGTTCCGCTAATTGTACAATTTACTTAAAAAAGCATATTATAATTCTATTATTATGTATATTTGGGGTTATTGTACACTCGCCACAAAGTTAATTCGTCACATTTTTGTAAACTCCATACATTGAAAGTGTATTCGTCACATGCATTAAAAAAATGCGTAAATTCGTCACAAGTCTTCATAGGTACATAATTTTTGCATAAAATATTGGTAGCAAACAAAGTTATTGGTTTTAGCGCTCGAAATGAAAATGAAAAAAATGTTTATGGTCTTTAATCAACAGAATTTACAAATTAGAGGTCCGTTCTCCGTGAGTTTTTGCTTAGACATGCACCGGGAGAATGATTATTACTAAATAAATAAATAAATAAGTTATCTCAAATTCGCTTTATTCTTATTGAAGTAGAGAAAACGAAGTATTTGTAACAAGTAATTGTTATTTCAAGCAATGATCGAAAAATATACAATTTCAACGAGTAAACCTCGCATTTTCGCGATTTTTTTGTAATACGCCTCTTAAAAGTTATTTAATCATCATATTGGCATGAAGTCTGGTACACAGTGAACCGTTCTGTTACCCTAAGCTTCGCTACCACCTTCTTCCTTTCAACGAGGTGCTAGCGAAGGCTTAGTATTCGAGGAATTAGGAGAGAAAAGCATTTTGGTAGTTTTTCGATAAAAATTCACACCCTTAGAACGCCAGCAAGAATTTGAAGTTCACAAAGCGTAATATTCCACATTCATTTATACATAACATTGAGATGATGTTTATTTGTTATTGATTGCAATATAAAAACTGCATTTATTAAATAAAAGCAAGGAAGTGGGCGACACGTGTACTAAGTGATGTTAGGGTGCGAACACATCTAGACACACTGATATAAAATAACGCAGTGTGGTTCTTTTGGCGTTTTGGCACTTTAATGACAATGTCTAAACTCAAGAGGGCGCTGTTGCTAAAGATTTCTGGAATTGTCTGTAGAAAATATAATTGGAAAACAAGATTCCTTTTCCGACTAAAGCTAATTTTCCGCAATCATCGTTTAAATGTAATGAATAAAGGGTTCCCGTATTCCCAAAAAGGAAGCCCTAAAACTACGAATGAATAAAACTCAAGTTACCAAAAGACAATGAGTTAGAAATGAATTGTGTGTGTTTTTTTTTTCTTGACAGAGGGCTACCTTTTTCTCAAAAGAAAGCCATAAAAGCTAAATAAATAAACACTCAAGCAGTCAAAAGTTGCTTCGGGCAACCAATGACAGAAATGAAATGAATTGTTTTGCTTTTTCAGACGGTTGTAACATATTTCAATATTTTTAAAAGCTCTCCATTTTCATACTGAATCTGAATCAGTTTAAAAAACCGGCCAAGTGCGAGTCGGACTCGCGCACGAAGAGTTCCGTACCAATTATTATAAAAAAATCACGTTTGTTGTATGGGAGCCCCCCTTAAATATTAATTTTATTCTGTTTTTAGTATTTGTTATTATAGCGGCAACAGAAATACATCATCTGTGAAAATTTCAACTGTCTAGCTATCACGGTTCATGAGATACAGCCTGGTGACAGACAGACGGACAGACGGACAGACGGACAGACAGACGGACAGACAGCGAAGTCTTAGTAATAGGGTTCCGTTTTTACCCTTTGGGTACCGAACCCTAAAAATAGAAATTAAAGAAATTGTAAACGGTGCATTAAATTTGTAGTTTGACCAATGTTCACGCCTTATTAACAATGCAATGTTTCTAAGTCGCAGTTACACCTATATCCATAATGGTTGGTGCGCATTATGCAGCAATGTAATAAGTTATACCTTATGCAAGTGACTATAATATTCAATTTGCAATGAATATTAATGATGTTTGTTTTTTTTTTGCAGATTGGCTGTGAATCAACTTAGTTTATACAGTGAGTACCTTGAAGTATTTATGTTAATTATTTGTTATGAGAAGAGATTGCAGGTGTAACTAAAACAATAGAATAGAATTCATTTGTTTTTCAAATCACATTGCAGAAATATATTTGACTACAACGTACCCACCATAGACATAATGTCACGTGTGTAGACCACAAAGGATTAGGGTGTACCTTAGAGGACATCAACATTCATTTCGTCACTTTGTTTAAGCTCCTTGTAAAAGGGGCGATCCTATTGCTATCAACCGGGCACAAATCCAGACAGAGGCTGCCATTTGACCAACGGGTCGGCAGCCACTGTTGAGTACAACAATAAGTAGAATTTAGCAATAATAAATGAAACTAGACTCTTGTTGGTCCAGTCATCGAGTGGTTGCGACTGCCAACTCGGAGGACCTCCGTTCGATCTTGAAATCAGTGTTTCTATTAGTTAATATCAGTAAAAGCTAAGTGCCTGGATTTGTGCGTGGTTAATACTTATTAACCTTTAGATACCCGTAATTACAGACGCAATTAAAATAACAATGTTCTGTTCCCTGTTGGGAACGGCTGGGAACGCACACTGCAAATTGGGTAAGCGTCAATGATATTCTATTACACAGATATGTTGTGAGTGCGCAATCGTGAAGACTCGAAAACAGGCCAATTGGTCTGTTTTTCCTTTATTCTGCGTCACTGCGTGTATGTGAGCTGGCTCTCCCCCGCGGAACACTTTTTTCTGTGGTTTTGTAGGTGTATGGCATATCTGCTTATTAGAATACCATTTGTAAGCGTTAAATTGTTTTCTTGAAACACTTATGTGCTCTGTCGTCGTGTCATATCTAAAGAAGGAGACGTTCAACACAACTTTTTCAAACTCTTTTACGAAACTGACAGAAAAAAACTCTTTAAACAAAATAAACAATATTTCTTCAACTGAATATGTAAACAAAAACCTTGTAATCACAATAAAGATCGATACAAACATTCATAAAAATACGTGTTTATTATGTGAACATCTAATTAGACAATGTACGACCTTAGTGAACGACATTGACAATCTGTCATACGCGTTATGTCATATTCGTAGAGGTCAGGTATTGTTGCCATACAAAAAAAACATTTGCATATTTTTTTCGGCTGTTAACACCTCGTTTATTTTTAAATTATTCTGTTTTAAATAAGATACTGTTTGTGTTGTGTTTGTGTGAGAGTTTTTACATTTTAAATGTTTACAGTGCATTGTTAAGTTGAAATTGGCTTTTTAAACTGTTTTTGCCAGTATTTTGTTAAACTATTTTCCAAGACGGCTTGAGTCATTAGGAAAATGTTATTTTATGCGTTCTAAAGATAGCAAGTAGGTGTGTTTGAAAAAATATTGGGTATCAATAATGTTTACGCTCTAATAACGTTAATTTGCATCAATTTAACTGTAACGATAACATACCACAAGTGTAGCCATCAGGAACATTTTAAAGAGCCATTACATTGAAAAACAGCTGCTTATTTAAGGTTATTTTTTGCATAAGTCCTTTTACTTGAGGTGAATGCTCCAGGGCGGCCCGCGAAATTCAAATATGACTTTTTCAAGGTCAAAATTATTTCCTGCACCTTTATGAACTTGGAGGGTTGTATTGATTGTTTTGATGATTATAATTCTGTAACTACATACGTTTTACAGCCGCGAATAATATTATAATCAACATACAACCTAGCACTGGCCTGCAAATTGCAAAAAACGTAAGAACTTGAATTTCGCGGGCTGGTTGGAGTTTTCACCTAAACATAAATTTGTCAAACAACTTAGCCTAGCGTAGTCCACAGCTGGACGTGGACCTCACCCAAGGCTCGTCATAGCACCCTATCTTCCGTCTTCTGTACCTAGACTTTTCAGCCAGTCACAGCATTTTGCCAAGGTCACCTTCAGGCGTCTAGCCGGCAGGTGTCTCACACTACGCTTGCTGATACGTGGTATCGACTCCAGGGGATCTAAAATGGCCGGTTTAACAGAATCATAATAGGAATAATAATAAAATAATAATAATAAAACAATAATAATAAAATAATAATAATAAGAAATAGTACCTCGTCACAACACCATTCACAAAACTTACACACCACCGCTACATTTGCTTTGGTTTCGGCCCGTAAATGTATCTGAAAGCCAGTCTAAGGGCTGAGAAGAAAAACACTTTCTGAAAATAATAATAGTCTAATTTAATATTATAAAATAATAGCCTCGACCAACATCTAAAAAAACCAAAAAAAAAAAAAAAAATTAAAAAAAAAAGAATGAATGTAAATTCTTAAAACGGCACAGATGCAGTTACTGTTATGAACTGCCAAATTTGTGATAATTTTACGAATTGTAATGAAATTCATATTATGATCCTGTCTTTATTCTGCGAAAGGGCCATTTTATACCCCCAGGACTCGTTACCTCTATCAACCGTTGGTCATGCGACAAACATGGCCGACCCACTGACACTAAACTAACTGCCTAATTGGTAATTTTCCTTAATTCCACAATAAACGCCGAACGTAAGAGTATTCCTCGATACCTTAACAAACTAATCAAATGTGACAAGTAATTAATCCATCAGTTAACATCATGGCAGTGACAGACCATTATGGTCATAAGATTTACAATTTCCTTCAACAGGACCATTATGTAAGCCATCTTCACTCTTAAGGTACGTTTACACCTAGGGGCATATTTAGCTGTAGTCATTTTTCATTGGTTGTCATATTGTCTTGCGGCATTGTATGAAGAATTAGACATTAATATTCTGTTCTTGACATAACAAGGTACGCTGACAACATGACAATGACATTTAGCTTACGAGGATTCTGACTTGTTTAATAATTTCAGTTTATTTATCATTCGGGCCTGTTTGGTTTAGTGGGCGTAAGAGTGACTGCGAAGTTTGTTGTCCCGGGTTCGATTCCCAGGTCAGACAAAGTATTATTGGGTTTTTCCATCAAGAATTTCTCAGTATCAGCCACGGAGTCTGACTAATATTTGTATGGGATATCACAACTAAAAAAGGAAAAATAAAAATCTTTTTTGCAAAAAATAAAACCGACTTCAAAAACACAACAGAGTGAAAAATAACTTTAGCTTCAGAAGTCAGTAGCAGGAATCTAGAATTGTGCCCGGTTGATGGAAATAGGCTCGCCCCTATTACATTCGACTTAAACATAACTGGCGAAATGTAGGTGTATGTTACTGCAAGGAACGGAACGTCACATTATTTCACTTGGATTTAATGGTTATATTCGGAAGCATTATGCGCATTATGCAAACGCAAGTGTCAGTCAACGAGCGTATGTGACGTGACGCAATTTTTTTATCCAAGCCTTTTGGCTTAGGCACCTAGTAACGTAGTCAGTTCAACGCCATCTACAGAGTTCTTGGAAACAATTTTTTTTAATACTCAAAAAGAAAACCTCTCATTTACTTTTCAGCAACATAATGGGATTTTTTCCCAAAGCCTTATATAACGGAAGGATCGATCGACACAGCTCCTTCTTAACATTATTCTCTCTTGTGTAACAACTAAGCCTCTCCCATGATGGGAGGAATTTGCCGTAATCTCCACGCTTGGCAGGCGGATTGGAGATCGCAGTGATGAAAGACTAACAGAAAACGCTGCTGTCCATTCTCTGGTCTACGGAGGCGCTAGGTGTTCTGCCTCAGACATTAGTCGCCTTATACGACACCCGTGAGTGTGATGGGTTGGTTCTATTCTACTCTGCCGGATACCACACGGCTAACAGGCTCTCTTGTGCACACACCTTAAAAAATATTCCTCATCTAACAGAGTCAATAAAATGCACGACAAGCATGAGGGTCGCCCGGTCTGAACAGCGAAGATGAGCGGCTCACCTTAGCACCGATCTGGCCGGTATCGTCGCATCTGCATGTAAATCTGCCAATGATTTGTTTGTTGTTACGTCGTTATGTTCTTATGTGCGTTGATTTGTGTGTTATGGTCGGTAATCTGTGGTTGGAATTAGGTATTATTATTATTATAAGCCTATATTGTCCCACTGCAGGGCAAAGGCTTCCCTTCCCTCCTTCCACATTTCGCGATCTAGTGCGATTGTAGGCCAATCCTTTGCGAAAGAGTCTAGCTCATCCCGCCATCTCTTTGTGGGCCTGCCGCGTTTTCGTTTCCTGCTACTTGGTATCCATCATCATCTGCCTAGCCTTTTCCCAACTGTGTTGGGGTCGGCTTCCAGTTTTACCGGATGCAGCTGAATACCAGTATTTTACATGGAGCGACTGCCTATCTGACCTCCACAACCCAGTTAGTACCGGGTAATACGATACCCCTTGGTAAGACTGGTTGTCAGACTTTTCGGGCCTCTGACTACCTAACGACTGTCAAAGATCTACAAATGACAGCCGGGACCAACGGCTTAACGTGCTTTCCGAGGCACGGAGGAAACTCGGTATGTAATGGGCGGTCACCCATCCACAGACCAACCGAGGCAAGCACGGCTTAACCTAACGATCGACCCGAGCGGCTGTTATTATTTAGCCACGAGCTCCTCTGCTACTTGGTATCCTTGAGTGGTAACTTTTGCCCATTGTTCCTCCGACATGCAATGACATGGAATTAGGTATAGTTGTGTTTATTGTGGGGTGAATTGAGGTTATAGTCACACCTGTTTCCAACTGTGTCAACTAAAAGTACACCTACACTTCGCCAGTCATGTTGAAGTCCGATGTAAGTGGGGACACTATTTTATGTGTAACACAATAGGCTTGTGCCATAAAAAAATCTAATTAGTCCGTCAGTTAGATTATCAAAAAATATTTGAAACGTATTTTTTCTTTTGATAAGCAAATCAAAGCTAACGAAGATACGACGCTTTTAAAATTCTCAATACGTCACGCCGCGCCGTGATATAGTTATGCTATAATAAATAAAATATAAAAAATAAAAATAAAAAAGCCTTTTATTTCTTGCATTTCACTTAAAATAAACTATTTTCTATTAAAAAACATACATTATATTTTTGTTAAAAAAGTAGGTGCTTAAAAGTATTATTTTATTTTAATGTTGCCAATTGCAAGAACCCCTTTTTTTAGGTGAAGGCCTCCTCCAAAGAATTCCATTTGGTTCTGTCTTTAGCTTTCTGCATCCAATGTGGGCCGGCCGTTTCTCTTATATCGTCTTCCCATCTTGTTTGCGGTCTACCTTTTTGGCGTTTCCCTATTGGGCCATTCCACGATGTGACTCTTTTGGTCCATCTGTCGTCTCAGTTATGCTATATTTATATATATATATGCGTTAGTGCTATAATTTTTAGTGCGCCCACTCTCGAGTTTTGATGCGTTTTATCTTTGTCAATATTCATTGATTTATAAAAACAAAAAATACGTGTCCATTATTTTCCAATACTCTAACTGACGGACTAAATAGATTTGCAATTTATTGATGGTGGAAACTAGCCTATTCTCGAATACGAGTACCTAGTTAGGTTTTGCATTAGCATTTTTGTAACGTCACAAGTTATAAATTACAACTTCAAAACGACTGCTCTTCGCCACTTCTTAGTTTGAACTGGAAAGACCTGGAACGACCTCCGAAAAACCCATCACACTTGCTATTATGTATTCTGCTACCAAACTTTATGGACTAATTTGAGTTTAGACTTCCTGAATCTGTTTAAATATGAAAAATATTATAAAATTAGTAAAAAATAACCTTTTAATACCACGCAAATGTACAAACAGAGGCGGAGGTAATAGCTTAAGCACATTTTATCAGTCAGTGTTTGCATGACGCAGAGACACACAGTGGCAGATGTAAAATCCACACCAAAAAACCATTTTGCTAGCTTAGCTGTGACGTCACACGTTCTCCAAACAATCATAAAAATAAAATAAACATCTATCTACCCTCCAAAAGACCTAGGTAATAAAATAAAACTATTTTTATTTTATTTTACAACAAAATTGTCTAAATTGCCTTTATATTGTGCAGCACAAGATGGCCATAATATCATTTTATTAGATGTCGCATCTTGTAAAGGTCATATCTGTGTTGACCTCTGCGGTGTCATTGACTTTTCTGTCATTTTAATTTGACCTCAAATCTTTCTGTTGGTTGGTGTCATCTATTTTTATTGAATCGAAACTAGATTTTGGATCATTTATTTATCTTGATGAAGAGTTTTTGTTGCTTTAGTCACAGATAATATAATACTTCTTTAGTGATTCTGTAGGTTTGTTAAGATAATTTGCTGGTGCAATATAATGTTTTAATTAGTGAACTAATTGATTGATGATTACAAATCTTTTAAAAGTGACATTCAAAATGTAATGTGTGATCTTTGTGTGATATCTATACTCATCATCTGCCTAGCCTTTTTCATTTGTCTATTGGTCTGTCTGTCGATAAATCTGGAACACAGGTAGACCTCCCACTAGGTGGACCGATGACCTGGTGAAGGTTGCGGGAATCCGCTGGATGCGAGTCGCACGGGACCGGTCAATGTGGCGACACTTGGGGGAGGCCTATGTCCAGCGTGTCGTGGACGCAGTGGACGTCTTTCGGCTGAAATGATGATGATGACAGATAGGCCATGACCTGGGACTCATTGCCCAGTAAGTAATAAGTTCCCGAGGGATATATTTTCGACCCCCACAGGATGAAAGCCGCAGGCAACATCTAGCAAGAATTTAAACCTATGTTACCTATATTGTGTCCACTTTAAAGTAACAAGCCTTCAGAAAATTTATTCATAAAACCTCCGCAGAATCTATTAACCGCCGTAATATCAATAATCAGGTTAAACGCCATTTTAACCTCTCACCTTTGTCACGGGCCGTTTACGTAAAGTCATTACCGTGGACTAGGCTAAAAATAAATCTATTCAGGCTATTTTACAAAGCCCTAGAGATAACTACAGACTACAATGCCTCGTTACTTTCCCAACTTCTACCATTTTTACCAAGATGGTGGAAAAAAAACTACCGTTGTCAGCCTCATTTTTCGCTTTTCTACCAAGATGGTAGGATTTATTCTATACTTTCTTGTCCGTCCTCCATCATACACAAATAGATAGAATGCGTTGATGACGTCATCAGAATCAAACGTCATAACATTCATGAGATAATGGTTATAAACGAGCGAACATCGGAAACTCACCTATCTGATTCCTGAAGCAATTTGTGAGTAAGCCAAAACAAACCTTAAATTAAAGGTCATAAAGTTGAGATTACGATACGTTACTGCAGCGGTCAGTGCGTAATGGATATTCATTTATTTTTTACAGGAAATTGAACCCTATTTCTCATTACGTAAAAGTGTTATTGATGTAGCATGAATACGGAAGGTGTGTGTACTAAAGTCGGTACTACAAAAACGGGTGCGTTTTTTAAAGTCACGATTTTTTTTTATCGTATGAAGAAGCTCATGCATGCCTTTAAGGTCGTGTTCTAAGATCACGTCGTACATATCGATATGTCACGGACAATTAATTGCATCGTTAATTAATGTTTACTTTGTTAAACAAACGGGTCCTCGTGTTATGTAATCGCGTATTAATTGCATATAAACTGGTTATTATAGCTATAGTTTATGGCCTTGCGTATTAAAGCCTACTTGGGGCAGTAGGGCGGTAATGTGCAGTGGTTCGTTTAATTATTGGCTAACAAAGATGGTATGTATCGGTTATTAGAAATGCAAACGGATGTTCTGGATGTTTTGAGATTCTTATTTCAACGGTAGGGACAATTTTACGGTTAAAACAAGAGAGGGTTAGCACTATTCTGTTATTCTTCAAAATAAAATAAATATCGATAATAATTGGCACTCAAATTTAAAAAAAAGAAACACTTGCATTTCAACCCTTGTTGGAAGCCCCGTTTACACCGGTGCCTTCACGTAATAAAAATGTTTTTTTATTTTTTATTAAACGTAGCCCTACACTAGGATTTCTCCTGAACCGTGGGTGCGTTTACAACATTGAAACTCACATACACAAACAGCCAGACCAGGTGGCCTACTATGACGTCTTAAAGCAAGATCGTTTTATTCTTGTTCGAGTGTGGGTAAGAGACGGAGCTATAGAGAACGTGTAGCGCCATCTCTTTCCCTCACCTGAATAAAATTAAAACGATCCTGCTATAAGACGTCATGGTAGGCCATTAGGGTCAACTACTGGTAGATCATACAATAATTTATTCCGTGCGGAGATCGAACCCGTGACTCATAGCGTACCAGCCTACTGCCACAGAATAGATAATAGCGTACAGAAGTTGCACTCCTTTGATGTTGAAGAAAGCCGACATTATAAATACCTAAACTGGGCCCGCTCAATCTAAATTGTGCCTTGACGTCACGCGTTAGCGTATTTTATTCGGCGTCTCACTGCTTAATGGTCAGTCGGTAGGGTTGCCTCAAGTACTCAAAATAAAATATTACCAACATTTTTGTATTTTAGTGTATTATTATTTATATGTAAATTAAAACTTTTATAATTACAATTGTTTTACTCAATTATAATGTCTCATTTTTATCTTGCCTTCTCTAAAATAACGATTAGGTACTTATTAAATTTAATAGCAGCATAAATGCGGAATCTAACAAATGGGTAATTTTAAAATAAACTCTGATGGGAAGCATGGACATGGACCAGTGAAATTTATATATACTTAAAAAAGACATTTTTTTTTCTACATTTATTAACATCAACAGTTTTTCCGGCTTGTTATTTTCTCTAGTAATGATTAATGATCAATAAATCAGTCAGTTAACAAACAGAAAGTACGAGTAGGTAGGTACGCGACGCAAGGTCAAAAGAGCGCGAAAAATTAACGCGGCATACGTACGCAGTTACGCACGGCTGGAGCGCGACAGCCCTAGAGAGCTTGCATATTCAATATGCGCGAAGCGGTAGGTAATTATCTCATGCCTACACACGGAGTGCAATAGCTCTGCTACTGCTCAGGCTTTGCGCCAACCGTGCCATCAAAACGTTAATTAACTCTTATGATATCAGTGGTTTCATTCAATTTATTTATGCATCGATGCCTGATTATATCAAACCAAATCTTTATTCAAGTCAGAAATATCTTTGAATAAAAAATGAACAGTAATAAAGATAATTATTTATATTTCCGGATCTCACGAACTTCATATACTATTAATATTTCGAAACGTACATCAAGCGATCGACCTTACAAAAGATTGCACATCAATCCGTTGAATGTAACATGAGGAAGCAAGCGCTGATAATATCCCAAAGTTCCTGAACCAAAATTCATTTTAAAATAAACTTTAACTTTAAAACAGTAGAGTTCTAATTGCGTTGCAGTGTTGAACAGCTTAATGAGATTTTTTTTTTAATTTGTACTGCTTCTCGTATTGTTTCTTTAATTAAAATGTTTGAGAATTTGAGTGTTTTTATAAGATTCGTTGTAACAAGTTTATTGTTTGAAGTATTTAATGATTGCCTCGTTGGTTTAGTTGTCTCAAGCATAACTGCTGTACAAGGGGTACTGGGCTCAATTCCCGGGTTGGGCATTCTGTTATTGGGGTTTGCCATCAGGAACTTCTTGATAGCAGTCACGGAGTCAAGATTTATGCCCGATTGATGTCAATCGGGCTTGCCCTTTATAACATGGGATTTAAATATGACTAGTATAATGTTAGTGTACTATTCAACAACAACACACAACAACACAACAACAACAACAAACAAACAACAACTTACAACAAAAAACAACAACACAACACAACAACAAAAAACAAACAACAACTCACAACAACACAACAACAACAACTCAATTTACAAATCTACTTTACCTTTTGGCGTTTACATAAGCGATATTAAGTATGTATTGTTTCTTTTTGATTTCCTCCATGTTTTAATATAACGGCACGCATGTTCCCATTTTCCTGGAAAACATTCTGCTCTCCTTTGAGAAAACTTACTGAAACTTTATTACTTACTGAATTATTAAATTCTGATTTCATGGTTATGTAGTAACAATAATTACTTAACGATACTTGCCTCTCCAAGTAAAAAAAACAGAACATAATACCAAATAATTCGTTAGAAGAAAAACAGTTTTGTTCAAAATAGCAAACTCAAATGATAATCATAACACGACGACTATGACTCCCGAAAGGCTAGGCAGAAGTGTTTAAATGTTTAAGGTGATAACAGGAGCTAAACGCGAGTTTTATAATGCAAAAAAGCATATGACTCACTGCAATAAACAAAACCAGAAAAATATATGATATTAAAAACACTGATTTCGCACTATTCAGCCGCAGTGACTGACGTAACAACCGCTTTGTAGTGCAAGCTGATTAGAACTTTATTCTAACAGTATTTCAAACGAAGTTTGAACCACCACAAATAAATTTGCTAATTTAGCTCATGTAATTGCTTTTTAGCCTATAGCCGTCAACTGGGCCTAAATCAAAATTCCGGGCAGCAATTCCTGACGGAAAAACCGAGTAAAATTTTGCTCAACTTGAGAATCAAACCCAGGACTATTGTACTTCTAGAGTTCTAGACCAACGAGACAGTCAACTCCAATAATGATGTTATTCATCCCAAATTTTATTAACAAATCCGCTATCCACTCAAAAACTAATTTAAAAAACGATATCAAGTTCAATGCTCTCATATAATGTGCTATTTAGCCATCAATAATAAGAAATATATATATAAAACTAAATTATGATCTTTTCGATCTTGTCCAAACTAGTTTGACTACTGAGGTTATAGAACTATTAATTATCAAGTTTGTTTACAAAAAAATAAACATGAAAATAGACATAATAATAGTCGAATAGAAAATAAAAATGTGATGTTGGTAATTTCAAGGTGTAAAGGACTATGATTTTGCAAAAAGAAGATGAGTTGTAGGACACTTTAATGCGATCGTAGAATTGGATTTATAATAATTATAATTTTTTAAACAGGTTTTATCGATTTTCTACTTTGTTATGTCAACACTGTATCTCAACATAACACTGTACCTATATTACATGAAATTATCTTTAATCGATTTACTACTCTGTTTTGTCAACACTGCACTGCAAGTACGTAGCAATCGATACGATTCGATAAATCCGACTTTTCGATTGGTTAAAAACTCATTTTATCGAGAATAACTGTCAGATTTATCGAATCGTATCGAATCGAGTGCTACGTTTTTGCACTGCTGTACCTATATTACATTAAAATAATGAACTTTTATCGATTTTCTACTTTGTTATGTCAACACTGTATCTTAACATAACACTGTACCTATATTACATGAAATTATCTTTAATCGATTTACTACTCTGTTTTGTCAACACTGCACTGCAAGTACGTAGCAATCGATAACGATCGAATCGATACGATTGGATAAATCCGACTTTTCGATTGGTTAAAAACTCATTTTATCGAGAATAACTGTCAGATTTATCGAATCGTATCGAATCGAGTGCTGCGTTTTTGCACTGCTGTACCTATATCACATTAAAATAATGAACTTTTATCGATTTTCTACTTTGTTATGTCAACACTGTACCTAAGTATATTACATTAAATAAACTTTTATCGATTTGCTACTCTGTTATGTCAACTCTGTATCTCAACATAACACTGTACCTTTATTACATAAAATGAAATTATATGCCATTTATACAGAGTGGAAGGTCCATGTTGGTGCACTATTAGATATACCTCTGCGTACCCATCAGGTATGCTGTTATATATTATGTGTTGTTCAGAACCTCCCTTAAAATAATCATAATTAACTTACATTATCATAACCAGTTCTCCTCATTCCATATTAATCTTAGTAGCTTCGTGACAGCGCATGCGCATGTCAGGATCATTACACGTGGCACGACAACATTGTAAGAATGCCATTCTGTCGCTAAACAAATGAAATTGACTGTAATTGCTCAATTACTGCACAATAGGGAATATGCACGTAATATTGTCTTCACTTAAATCAATAAAATACAGTACTATCAACCCAAGAAAAGTATTAAAAGTTAAGTTCAACTACTGCTTGTCGCTTAAAAATAATATTAAACTCCTGCAATTTTCTATGACAGTTCAAACGTCCGTAGCTGTCGCGGCCATGATGTAACGTCATTCACAATCTCTGCCTTGCTTACATGAAATTTTTGCTCTTAATAGAATAATTTTACTAATTCTATGTGCTCTAGTCAAGTGAAAATTGCAATAACAATAAATTATAATAAAATCTTAGTGAAACTTTAAGCAATTTTCAAATAAAAGTGTTTTTTTAACATATGTGTCAAAAAACACTGGCTTTGACTTTGACTTCACCACCGGCGTTATCGATGACGACGCGTTTTGAGAGTTTGTTCCGTTTCACCAAAAACGTGCTACATAAAACAGTAAATTGTAAAATAAGTGATGTATTAGCAACTTAAACAAGTGTACCATAATGTTTTTATGGGCCAATAAATTTATGGGCCATTTAAAAAAAATAAAACGAGTTTTGTATTTCATGCACATTCCCTATTGAAGTTATGGGGCAAACACTTGGTTGATTTGAAGAGGAGAGGAAATTTTTGGTTACAGCAGGTTACCTACCTATTGTTTTTTTTTTTTCGGATGGGAAATCATCAAATGACTCCTCCCGCTCTGGACGGAGCAGGAGGGAGTGTCAGACTTTTACTGACTAAAACACATCCATGTTCCGTTATCGCCCTTTGTCACGGTATCTCTTTCGAACAGTCCTGCAACCCCGGCAGGCATCAGCCCTTGCGGACCCCTTCCTTTTGCCTACTCTCTCTGAGGCGCGCGTGGAACACAAATGCGCCGTCGACACGGCCTGTCGTCATGAGATGGACGGACGGCGAGCTAGCCCACAGGTTACCTACCTCTATTCAGTATTGTCCCACCAACTGAAGCAAGTGAAGGAAAATATCGACAGGAAACCGTCCTCGAACCAAAAATTCGAAGACATAATATGACATCTACCACATTTACCAACTGTGTTGGGGTCGGCTTTCAGTCTAACCGAACGTAGTGGAATACCAGTATTTTATATAGAGCAACTGCCTATCTGACCTCCACAACCCAATTTGTACTGGGTAATACGATACCCTTGGTAAGACTGGTTGTTAGACTTTCGGGCTTTTACTGACTACCAGAAAAACAGCCAGGACCAACGGACCAACCTAGGCAAGTGCAGCTTAACCTGAAGATCGGACCAAGCGGCTGTTATTATTTAGCCTCGTACCAAACAAAGTGATCTTTATTCTCATTGCAAGGGTTGTCGTTTGGTTGCTGCTGTTAGACGTGAAAAAACTGCGAAACAACTGTAAAGAATTAATGGGGAACTTTCCACTGACGTTTGTCACAACAACAACAGCCCATAACGTCCACTGCTGGACATAAGCCTCTCCCATTATGGGAGGAATTTGCCGTAATCTCCACGCTTGGCAGGCGGATTGGAGATCGCAGTGATGAAAGACTAACAGAAAACGCTGCTGCCCATTATCTGGTCTACGGAGGCGCAAGGTGTTCTGCCTCAGACATTAGTCGCCTTATACGACACCCGTGAGTGTAATGGGTGTGTCACAACGCTTCAGTATATATCAATAGATGGCGCTGATCAGATTTGGAAATATATTTTTAAGTGGCATTCTAGTAAAACCAATGAAAAAGTATTTACTACGTAATATATTATAGGTCAATGATAAAATCTTATAGTAGGGCAAAAAAAACTCTCCTAGACCCATGTCAAACTCATTGTATAGTAAAATTTCTTTATAAAGTACAACAGTATATAAAGTGAGAACTGTAAAGAACCTTTTTCTGTCAAACATTTTTAACCTAAAAAGTCTACTGTTCTGTTGTGTGTTCTGTTCTGTTCTGTGTTGGGTCGCAATAAATGATTTGACTTTGACTTTGACTTTCTTTTGCATCACTGAACTGAACCACAAGTTTTTGCATGGTTTTTACTATTGTTCTTTCGTCGTGTTTTTGCGTTACGTCTAAACTCCTGGTGCGTCGAGTCGAGCTTAGGTTCCTCTGTACTTCAGTTAAGGCTTTGTGGACATAAAAAACGAGCCATTTTATTATGCCCAAGATAGATCAGCGCCATCTAGTTCGTTCATAAAAAGCACTGGCAAATTCCCCATTTCAGAGTGAATCTTCTACAAGTATCTATGATTTTGTTTAGCGCATAGAGTTTTGACATCATGCCATTTAGTAACTATGCTTTCCAAAATCCCTAATACAAAATTTAAAAAGCATTTAGCAGCACTGTTGCTCTAAAAAACTACATAAAATATATTGGTGACTACTGATGAGTTTCACCTCTGGGAAATTCCCAATTCATTGCTTGGCATGTTTTTGTTTTTATTACGGAACATCCGGTTTTCATATTTGCCTAGTAAAATGTTAGTGGACGAATTTACAGTAAACTTTCATTAGGTACTACCGGTTTCCGTATTGCGCAGCTAATTAGATTATTCGTAATCAGAATCACGCAATATTTAGGGGTGTACAAAACATAAATAATACTAAAGATTTTTTTTGTAGAAATGCATGGTTATGCAGAATGCGACAAAAAATATAGTCGTTTTTAGGGTTTCGTAGTCAACTAGGAACCCTTATAGTTTCGCCATGTCTGTCCGTCCGTCCGTCTGTCCGTCCTCGCTTAATCTCTGTGACCGTTAGCACTAGAAAGCTGAAATTTGGTACCAATATGTATATCAATCACGCCGACAAAGTGGTACAATAAAAATTGGAAAAAAATGTTTTATTAGGGTAGCCCCCCTATATGTAAAGTGGGAAGTGATTTTTTTATTTATTTCAACCCTAACGTGTGATATATTGTTGGAAAGGTATTTAAAAATGAATAGGGGTTTCCTAAAATCATTTTTTGATAATGTCAATAATTTCGGAAATAATCGCTCCAAAAGTAAAAAACAATGTGTCCCCCCCCCTCTAACTTTTGAACCATAAGTTTAGAAAATATGAAAAAAATCTGAAAAGTAGAACTTTATAAGGACTTTCTAGGAAAATTATTTTGAACTTGATGGAAACAACAGTTTTTGTACAAAAAAGACAAAAAGTTGTACAAAATAATTTCTGGACTAAGTTTGTAGTATATACGTATATGCAAGTATTTTTACATAATGGATACCCACCTTTAAACTCATAAGTGGGAACACTTATTGTGACGGACGGGAAACTACGGAACCCTACACTGAGCGTGGCCCGACACGCTCTTGGCCGGTTTTTATTAACATAAATCGTAATTCATACTTAGTAAAATTACACATTTGAAACGAACTAATTACAACAAACAATTATTGGTGTACAATAAAGTATAATTCTTTCTGATTATCTATTGTCCTGCTTTTGCCTCTCTGACTGGATGAATTTCGATGAACATTGGTATATAAGTAGACTTTGACTGGATTAGGTTGGGTTGGGATAATTTTTATTCCAAGAGTACGTTCCCGTTGAATAATTTCTGACATCTAGACGGTCAAAGACAAGGGTAAAAGCTAATATTACCATAATAATAGTGTTAAAGACAAATCATCATTGCAATAGGTTATGCCCTAATTTTCAAGTCCAATATAGCTCCATTTTTCGTAGGCGTCTTTTGGCTTCTTGTTGCTTAAAACTTCATATGAGAAACGACCTTTTTACGTAATAAGAAGATTCTATTACCAATCGAACCACAAGTTATTTTAAGTTTTATCAAAACGGTGATATAACAACATGCCATGGCTACAAGAAAATCAGCAACAACTTCATGAGAATTAAATTAATAAATTAAAACTAATAACTGTAATCATCTTTAATTAAGATTCTATCTATCTGAGAAACTGCGAGAATAATGATGTTTTAAGAGAATAATTATTAATTATTTCTGTTTAACAATCTACAGCCAATAATGGCGCTCCCATGGAAGAAGACAATTTTATTTGACATTTGAGGACTCATTATCGAATTTCGCGTCACATTTACATTTAATTTCAATGGTAATCACGCTGGGTGTCTTCACGTAAACCAATTATTTTGGTACATTATTGAATTTTCGTAGAAGTACATAGTACAGCCTTTGTTGGGTAAATAACAGACAGATTCAAGGACCTGTAATGTGGAACGACTAAGCCGAATTCGCGTCTCTCGTGTCTGTATATGGCGTTGGATAAATTATGTTTTAATACAAATACGCACTTCTCATCTACTTGTAGCCTCGAATGTTGAATATATTTCAACAATACAAAATTCCGCATCAAGGGAAGATGTAAAATTGACTAGTAATTAACTTTGTAATGCTATAAGCATAATGAAGTTCTTGGTTCTGAGTTTTTCTTTCACTATTATTATTTATTATAACGTAGCACAGTCGGCCCATAGTTTTTCCACTACTGTACCAGGCCTTCTTTTCCACTCAATGAGAGGGAGTGGGCAATAATGTCTTGAAATAGACAAAACGCAGCATGTGCATAACTTGTCTATGTCTGTAATAGCTTTAATTTTTCTTTCACTATTATTATTTATTATAACGTAGCACAGTCGGCCCATAGTTTTTCCACTACTGTACCAGGTCTTCTTTTCCACTCAATGAGAGGGAGTGGGCAATAATGTCTTGAAATAGACAAAACGCAGCATGTGCATAACTTGTCTATGTCTGTAATAGCTTTAATAGCTACATTATACGTACTTCAAAAAGAGAACACGAAGGTATTTCCCTTTCGTAGTGGCGATCTGCGGCGGCGACCTCTCGCGTCCGGCCCTGGTTCAATCCATGGTCCGGAGCGAGACGGAATGGGACGCCGTCACCTCCTTCTGCGAAGCAGTAATGCTAGGGAAGGAGGTGGTGGAACGTGAGAGGGAGAGAACCTCACGTCCCGGCCGCCGTGGGAGGCGCCCCGGCCGTCGGGGGCCACCGTATGCGTGGGCCTGTGGACGGAGAGCTATGGGCTTGCTCGCCGTCCGTCCGTCTTATGACGACAGGCCGTGTCGACGGCCCGTTCGTGTTCCACGCGCGCCTCAAAGAGAGTCAGCAAAAGGAAGGTGTCCGCAAGGGCCGATGCCTGCCGGGGCTGCGGGACTGTTTGAAAGAGATACTGTGGCCCCGGAACACAAAGGGCGATGAAGGAACATGGATGAGTTTTAGTCAGTAAAAGTCTGACACTCCCTCCTGCTCCGCCCAGAGCGGGAGGAGTCATTTGATGATTTAACATCCGAAAAAAAAAGGTATTACCTATTCCCTTTCGTGACAGAATATTCTGTATTTAAACACGCACTTCGCTCAACCTCAACATTTGACTTGTGTAATTCAGTGACATGACATCAATATCAAACACCTACTAAAAACATTCAGTTATTTATTCTAAATTCAAAACACCAACAGCAAACAACAAACGACTCAATGATGAGCCAATCGATGCAATAATTAAAACAAAACAATTAAACAACCCGACTGATTGTTTGGTTGACGCGATATTTTCCTGCAACACTGCTAGACTGTGACCTCAACGTTATGGCGGCAACAATCATCAATTATAACAATTTATAATGAATACATTAAGTCTTATGTGACACTAGTGACTCGAGCCTGCTTCACCTGGTTTTAATGACTTGTCAAAAAATCGAGATTTCTTTTCTGTAGGTATACGTATTATTGAAATTCACGTCTTTTTCATGGAGATATTAAGAAATTACAGTATGCCAACTGCTACGATCCATATCGTTCGCGTTCATATATCTGGTCATAAATTTTCTTGTACTGTTTTCTGTTGTATTTAACTTCTGTAAATACGAATAGTTTAGCGTCAGGTTAAGCCGCGCTTAACCTAGGTACCGATACCAACACACCGACATACCGAGTTTCATCCTTGCCTCGGAAAACAAGTTAAATCGTTGGTCCCGGCTGTCATTTGTGTTTGTTTGTGTTTGTTTATGTTTGTGTGTGGTGTGTGTGTGTTTGTGTTTGTTTGTTGTGTTGGGTGTTTTTGTGTGTGGTTGTGTTTGTGTCATTTGTTTGTGTGTGTGTTTGTATTTGTTTTTGTGTGTTGTGTTTGTTTGTTGTTTGTTTGTTTTTGTTTGTTGTGTGTATCTTTTACAGTCGTTACTGGTAGTCAGTGGCCCGAAAGTCTGACAACCAGTTTTACTAAGAGGTATCTTATTAGCCAGTACTAACTGGTTTGTGGAGATCAGCAGTCGTTCGGAGTCGTCGCTCCATGTAAAATACTAGTATTAAGCTGCATTCGGTTAGACTGGAACAACATGGTTAGGAAAAGGCTAGTCAGATGATGCACCTTCAGGAATAAGTTATTTATAAATGATGGTGGAAACTGCATCAAAATCCGCTGCAAAGTTTAAAAAAAACAACGGTGTCAACACACAGACATCCATTAAAAGTTACTTTATATAGATAGTCGATACATTAAGTCTTATGTAATGTTATAATAACGTGCTTAACCCTGACTGACGATGGGAGTAGATCATAAAGACCATTGCAGTGTTAGTTTGAATAAGGCGCTAGGGACCGATTCAGTTCGCCAATTCCACATAGCATTTCTGTGTCCCCAGTTTCCTTAAGCAAGAATCACTACGTATTAGGTAAGCTTAATTGCTTATCCTTGTTCTTAATTAATGTGAAGTTAATTAAATTGATGTGCTTCGTCTATTGTCATGGTATTAAGGTAATTAATTAGCTGGCCGGCCGGTGAATTAATTATTATTATCAAACTTCAATCGTTTGGAACAGGAAATTTTTTGGGCTAGAAAAGTCTTATTAAAATATTGTTTGACCTCACACTTCCGAGGTCTTAATTTTACTCAGAATATTTAAATGTTATAGTATAATCATTTCTCTGTACATACCATTAGGTACAGAGAAAAGCTTGACTCAAAGAAAGCAAGAAAATAAAAAGTATTTAATTGACTCAAGTATTTATGTGACAAAACAATAAAACAAAACCCAGTAAACCTTTGGTCGACAGTTTCCGTCCCCCCAGTGCTTGAACAGGCGGAACAGCGGTGGCCCAGTGGTGGCAGCCCCGATTTACGAACAGTAAGTCGTGGGTTCGAACCCAGACAGGCACATTACTTTGTGTAATTTATTTTATCACCACTGCTCTCAAAACGGTGAAGGAAAACATCGTGAGGAAACCGGCATGTCCTAGAACCAAAAATTGGAAGACATGTGACATTTACCAATCCGCACTGGGCCTGCGTGGTGGATTATAGCCCATTCCCTCTCATAGAGAGGAGACCGTGTCCCAGTAGTTAGAACATTAAAGGTTGATGGATGTGCTTGAACATAAGCCTCCTCACTGTGGAAAGAAATGGACTGGCTGATGATAGAAACTATGTGCGCAGGTTTCATCAACAGAAAGTAATAGAAATAACAAATTTTCTTCAATTCAAACAGTTTATGGTGTCATTTGGACACTAAGGTGTTAAAAAAACGCTTCGTACAAAGCGATCACAACTCATCTTTCAAATAAGGTCAAGTACAAACCAAACCGTCCATCCAAAGACCACACTTCATTAGATGTTTCGCTCACATAGTTGCAGCGGCAGTAAAATAACAATTAACTAATTAATTCTTAGATAACTTGGTACTTAGCGATGTGGTCGGCCTTGGTGCTTGTAGGCTGCTGCATACAGAGCAGTAGGGCCGGAGGAGCGCGTGCGCAGTGTAGGGCTGTCGAGAGAATGATTGGAATTTGATTAATTGTTGGACTTTGTTATGTTTTTTCAAGTGCTTCTAAACTAATTTATCTTGAAATTCAAACCATTTATTTCAATTAGACGATTGAAAGGCTCTTCTAGACATAAAATACGGAAATAGAATTGAATTCATTGCCTTGCTGAGTATCTATTTAAGTAGGTATCCGGCTCGAAGGACCAACTAATAAATTCTTAGATAACACAATACATAGTGATGTGGCCGGCCTTGGTGCTTGTAGGCTGATGCATACTGAGGATTAACAGCTGCAAGCATGTGTAGTATGGGACCCCGACCTATCGATCCATCGACTGACGATTATAATAAAGGCAGCTAGAATAGACTAGATGCAGAAGTCGGTGCACTAGATGTTGTGGCTCAGCCTGGAAGAGGCCTAAGTGTAGCAATGAACTGCGATTGTTTTTGATGGTTCAATATTTCAATACAAAATAAGGCTACGTAAATCGACGACCAGCTGGGTTATTACGTAGCATAATTACAAGGGCAATATCTTCCATTTTAATAATTCAATAACATTATTTTTTGTTAGTAATAAAAGTACAGCTCATGATATTTCGTTGTGATTGGATGAGGCTTTATCCACCATTTATCAGCTAAAAGTTGATTGAAAATTAGATTCACTATAATTCTAACTACTTAAAGTTCAAAATAATCAGATTTCTTTGCCAACCCTATAATCATCATGGTATACGCACCGACTGACTCCCTTTAAGGAAGCAAGGACTTGCCTCATACGGGCAAAACAATTCGTCCGTCTTTTTGTCGGTTATTGCTTTTTGTCGTAACAATTCGTACAAGGTGGCTGAAAAACATTACATCACACCTTAATAGAAGCATACCCTTTAGTATACATATGTCTTACTAGTTATGTCTGATTCATCATCATCTGCCTAGCCTTTTCCCAACTATGTCGGAGTCGGCTTCCGGTCTAACCGGATGCAGCTGAATACCAGTATTTTACATGGAGCGGCTGCCTATCTGACCTCCACAACCCAGTGAGTACTGGGTAATACGATACCGACTGGTTGTCAGACTTTTTGGGCCACTGACAACCTGTAACGACTGTCAAAGATCTACAAATGACAGCCGGGACCATGCTTAGCGTGCTTTCCGAGGCACGGAGGAAACTCGGTATGTAATGGGTGGTCACCCATCCACAAACCAACCTAGGCAAGCACGGTTTAACCTAAAGATCGACCCGACGGGCTGTTATTATTTAGCCTCGAGCGCCTGTGTTATGTCTGATTTATAATCAACTTAAGCATCATCTAATATTATTACAAAAATCGTCACGCCTGTAGTCTCCGACGGGTTAAACAGAAGTGTACCTAACAGTACACCAACATACACTGACTAAGACGGAAAAAAAATGTTGTAAAAACTCAATATCCAACTTTTCTCTCGCAAGTCTGCTGGAAGAGATTTCTTATGAAATAAGCAGTACCTTTGTGCTCTTCTATCTTAATGTAATGTCCTGTTTTAAGTATTTTGTGTGTACATAAATAAATAAATAATAACACTTTTCCCGGAAGTGCTAAGGAATCGAACCCAGGACCTCAGTCGCTCTTTCGACCACTAGACCACCGTTATTGTTTATTTGAAAAGGAGACATAAATATACTGGGAACTAATTAAAACCGATGAAGCAAGTAATTAGAGGCTTTGTTTGATCTCGCTTCAAAGAAAATTCTTGCGAGGGCTGCCGTGTTGTGATATTTATTTACCTACAGTTTATTAGTTGTTTAATTATTCAGCATTCTCTTGTTATTATGAAAAAAGTAATAATCTCCATGTTTATTGCTACCTCGTGATTTTTTTTATTATTCCAGGTAATAATATAATCCTTACATTTAGATGGAACTTTTAAACCAATAGCCGAATGCAATTAAACAAAAATACTTTAAAATCTATCTTTTTTTTTTTTCATTTTTGAATAACTTGAATATCAACGTTTATATTGTGGGGCAAGTGTGACCAGTGTGACTAAACGCCAATTTGGTCTGCTTATTTGTTAATTGTTGTCGATTATTGTTGTTAAGGCAATGACATCATTTATTATTTAAAAAACAAAAGCGAGACAATTTTACTTCTAAGGATAGTGCAGACCAATCGAGTGAATGGTTTATTAACAACTTTTTTTTATTTTTTACAAAAAAAAAGCAGAATCGGAATGCTCTTTGTACCTCGGATTCTATTTTCCCCACCAAGGCTTTAGTGCTCACAAAGTTTCAATAACTTCGGTCTCAAAAATAATCGCTTGACACACAATGACATGCTCTAATTCTAACATCTAAAAGACAATGACACTATAAACGACCACTTAACAACGTTTATGCAACTTGCCCTTGCGCAGTTTTCACAACTGTCCGCTTGGGAGCGCACGCGTCGCGCAAATATCAGTGGCGAAGGTTCGTTGTGTAACATCCGACTTTATGTGAGCCTTTGACAAATATTGAATGTTTTGTTGATGGCCAGTACTGCGTTGCGTCAAACAGAGATGACATTTCTTTGTAAAGGACTATTTTTTACACTTGTAACTGTCGACACAAACTAAACTTTATTTAGGCTATTGCTATCTTTTTCTCTCTAATAAAACGAGAAAGAGCCGGACGTAATTTAGAGCTGTCAAATTTAATTGGAACTAATATTTCCATACAAATTGCACGTAAAATCATGTCGACTAAAAACACGGTGAAGCGCAAGGCATACACTAGTTTGACATCTCTAACTTAGTTCATAGCTATAGCCGTCCTTTTCTCGCACTGCCTTTTAGTAAAAGATAGCAATAGCGTAAATTAAGTTTACTTTGTGCACAACAGAATCGACACTATTGTTTGTGTATGACTGTGAATTTCTTGTATGTATTTAATACGTACGTACAGTCATAATCAGGAAGAGCTCATGAGAAGCTCTTGGTTAAGTAAATAACAGCCGTACCGGTCGATCTACAAGGTCAAGCTGCGCTTGCCCAGGTCGGTCCGCGAATGGGTGAGCATCCATTACATATCGAGTTTCCTCCGTACTCGAGACTGTGTTGTTGGGAAGAAATGAGGTCTTATGAAGTACTACACTACTACATCAGCCCA
This sequence comes from Xestia xanthographa, assembly GCA_905147715.2. NCBI lineage: Eukaryota > Metazoa > Arthropoda > Insecta > Lepidoptera > Noctuidae > Xestia > Xestia xanthographa. The sequence goes on along the minus strand of LR990660.1, from coordinate 2,577,454 downwards.
TAACGTCCACTGCTGCACATAAGCCTCTCCCATGGTGGAAGGAATTTGCCGTAATCTCCACGCGTGGCAGGCGGATTGGAGATCGCAGTGATGACAGACTAACAGAAAACGCTGCTGCCCATTCTCTGGTGTACGGAGTACACGGAGTACATTAGTCGCCTTATACGACACCCGTCAGTGTAATGGGTTGGTTCTATTCTACTCTGCCGGATACCACACGGACACGGCTAACTTACGAAGTATGATGAAGAAATGAAGTTGTACGCAGCATATGTATTTTTGTTTTTCTTCTATGGAAAGAAGTGACACTGACAGGACATTCATGATGACTGGTCGCGAGAGACTCCAGTTGGAAAATATCGCTGAAAGGGCTGTGAAATTTATATTTTCCTATTCTGTGTACCTACTCGCTATTTGTCTAAACAATTACGTATTGTATGAGTTCGTTATGAAGTATGGTGGTTTATAAGTTAGTTTCAGTGGTTGATATTTTGTTCCAAGTTAGAATAAACGGTTGTATTCGTTGTTCTGTGTACCTCGTTGTCTTATTTTAAACATCTTCACTTCTGGATGCTTAATGTGTTTATAGCATCCTAAAATCAGATGAATAACAATAAAAATATGTTTTCAAAGCAAATATTTTGATTTGTTGAATGAAACCAATCGTTTTCTTTTATGATGAGGGTGGCGTATTTTCGGTCCAAAACATTTCATTTTTGTGTCAACCTGACTCGCTGAATCAGCTCAACATTTAGATGCAAAACAATACCGATCCAATTTTACGGACCAGTAGATACAGGTCTACATTTTGATTTTTTATAGTTGCATTTCATATTTGAAAAATGTTTTGACTTTTTCTGGAGAAGAAATGCGACATTTCTTCTCCAGAAAAAAGAAGAAAAGAAAAACGAAGATGATTATTCTCGGACCCGTCAGAGTTAATGGGGTAGAAGACAAACCAATCACTTTTTAAGAGCTGTCAAAACGCGGTCCTCTCATAGATTTTGTATGGCAATAGCAAACTGTGACGTCACTGTTTATTTAACTCAATGACTCAACTATTATTTTATTGATTTCAAACCCACTAAAAATCGAATTTGGCAATTAATTGAAAATAAATCGGGTTTTCAGGCCCAAAAAAAAGTGTTTTTTTTTTAGAGATTGGTGTCTTGGAACTATTGTTTTATTGTGTCATCTACCCTATTATAACAAAAGTGTAGTTAACAATATAACATCACGCCTATAATCCCTGAAGGGTTGGGCAGAAGTGTACCTAATGGTACCTACCACCCACGTCACCAGTTATGTTGAAGTCCTATGTAATAAGGAGCGATGCCTATTGCCATCAACCTGTCACAAATCTATAAGACTCCGTGGCTATTACTGAGAAATTCCTCATGGAAAAAGGCAAAAACAACTTTCCCAAGCCGGGAATCGAACCCGGGACCTCATGCTCAGCAGTCGCGCTTCCGACAACTAGACCAACGAGGCAGTCAGTCGAGATAGTTAATCATCATCTGCCTAGCCTTATAGCTACCTAGCCTAGCTGCCTAGCCTTAGCCTTGTTGGGGTCGGCTTCCAGTCTAACCGGATGCAGCTGAATACCAGTATTTTACATGGAGCGACTGCCTATCTGCCCTCCACAACCCAGTTAGTAACCGGGTAATACGATACCCCTCGGTAAGACTGGTTGTCAGAGTTTTTGGGCCACTGACTACCTGTAACGACTGTCAAAGATCTACAAATGACAGCTGGGACCAACAGCTATGCTCTCCGCGGCACAGAGGAACCTAGGCAAGCACGGCTTAACCTAAACATACCTATACCCGAGCGGCTGTTATTATTTAGCCATGAGCTCCTGCTAAAAATGCAATTGAGCATTTTTAGTCGAGCTAGTTAATACCACCTGTAATTGGCATACCTAAGTATTTTAAAGAGCTGTAAAAACGCGATAGCTTATAGATTCTTTATGGCAATAGCAAACTGCGGCGTCAAAAATTTGCCGGCTCAATATGTCAAGCACTTATTTATTCGTTTAAAAGTACTTACATAACTAAAAATCGAATTTCTTAGTTAATCGAAAATTAGTCTGGTCCTCAGGCCTAAAATTTAATTCATTTTAAATTAGTTGTTTCTTGGAATTAAGGGTTTTCCACAACTTCAAGAGTTTTATGACCCAACTACACGTACCTAAGTGAATTAAATACCTACATATGAAACTACATATAAACTTTTATGAGAACCGCAACAAACAGCAAAAATATTAAATCGGATTGCGCCAAACTAAAAACAGGTCAACATTTCTACGCGACCAAACTAAGAAAACCACAAATATGCAAATGGCCGTTCTAACAATAACACGTTAGTATGAAAAACAAGGCACAGATAACCAAATATTATTACGTAAGAAAAACAAGTGCGATTTGGACTCGCACACGAAGGGTTCCACCGAAGAATATTGAACACTCCATTTTACACGCCGATAACACGTAGGTATCTAATATGGCGACCCTTCCTTATTTTTAACTTTTGAAATAAACTTATACCAATGATATTCCATTAAACAGATATGTTGTGAGCGCGTAATCGTGATGAAGACTCGAAAACGGGCCAATTGGGTCGTTTTGCCTTTATTCTGCGTCTCTGCGTGTATGTGAGCTGGTGCTGCCCCGCAGACTACTTTTTACGGGGGTGTGATACATGATTTCGAAAAGTGAAACACCGAAGGTGACGTCCCCGTAAGTTTACGAATGCGAAACACTTAACACCGAATGCACGCTACCTCGAAAAACCTAACGGGTGGCTTTGTAGGTGTATAACATATCTGTTTATGAGAATATCATTGACTTATACTCTATCTGTTGTTATAGCGACCATAGTAATACGCGCTTTGTGATTTTTTTTAGTGTGGAGCTACCTAATACGATTCAAAAGATACAGTCCTGTGACAGATGGGTAGACTAATAGGGTCCAGTTGGCACCCTTAGGAAACGGAATCCTAATAAAAAGCGAACCACAGACGTTTTCACCTCAAGAGTCAACATCAATGCGAAAAAAATCTTTATTGTTGCCACGATAGCTCTGATTTCTGAAATCTCTTTTCAGTCGGCAGCCATTGTTGGCGCCTTTTTATAGATACGACCATTCACGGCAAGGATTCCTCCAATCCTTTTGTTTTCCGATTCAATGGTGATGTTTTTTTTTATTCACCGAAAGGTATTTTTTTCTCTTTTCTATCGGGCATGATTCGGTGTTCCATTCGGAATTTCAAATTTCGAGTGCAGCGTTCCGATAGATTTGAACTGTTTGAACTTTACACTTTTAGCATTAGGCTTACGTAACTAACTATGTGAACTTTTGTCTGGAGTTGCCATTTGTTAATAGTTCAGCTGGTTCATTTTGACAGCCCATCTATAAATGATGTACTTATACGTAGTATCAGAACCCGATAAAGTGACTTTGCACAATAGTCCACTAATTGCATTTTTTGTTATAAAATGCAATCCTTCTGAAAAAGTCTCTAAGTTTTAGTAAAAACGTCATTGCTATGTTATGAAGACATTTTAGCGATTATAAATACAGGCAAATTGTAGGTACATACATTTAGTGGACTTTAGTACTTATTAAAAGCAATAAAATGTTAAGCTTGTTCTAGTGGAGTTTGTTATGAAATAATTTATGGATCAAATGAGGAATTCATAGTACATACTTTATTTGTACAGTAAAAACTTAAATTAGGTCATAATTCTCTTTAACGTGTTTTGTCTAGTGGCCGCTTGCGCTAGTAGGTATTGAGTATGAGATCCTGGGTTGGATTCCCGGATCGGTCACTGTGTTACAGGATTTTCCACCAAGATATTCTCAATAGCAACCCTAAGCTGATTTTAGATATAAGCCTGGTTGATGGTAATAACTGGAAAAAATTCATTAGGTCGACTGATCCCGCGGGATCCGCCTGTGTGGGATCAGTTTACAAAAGAGCCACTATTAGGTAGGTACACCTCTGCCTAACTCTTCGGGGTGTACTGGCGTGATGATTTATTATGTAAGGCTGGCTCATTCAACAACTCGATCATGTATCTAGTTAATAATCTCGCTAGCAACACGTAGCTAATCAAAATAATTTGCTCGTGAATTCTCAGCGCTTAATTGGTAATTGTTCAGAGATATCAATTATCAGACGTGTGATAGTCGAGCCACTAAAACGTTATCGTTACACCTCTGAATAGACGTCAATTATGGCAAACTGTCATGCTAATTGGATCAGTTTTGAGAAACATAAAATCAGTTGTAGGCAATGATATTATATAGTAATTGGTTGTAGGTATTATGTAGGTACCCATGTACCCTCTGTTATTCGAGTTTCATTGTTCGCAAATGGGTTACTTATTACCACAGATAATATATTAGGTATTATGTATTACATATGGACCTTTTTGTTTTAGCTACCTCTATACTTGAAACGCTGGAAATATTTCTGCTTACACAACATACAGTAATTAATGCTCGGTTTTTCATCAGTACAAAAAATCTTTTCCGAATGCAAACATACCCACTCAAACAAAATACGTTTACACGTAATATTTTAGACCACGAAATTCGTTACCGCAATTTAAAATTCATATTTACACCCCCGACTAACCATATAACAATTGACGTTGCAAATTGTTCGTGAAATTTCAATTTTATGAATTCATGCCAAGAGCTTTGGCAAACGGCCAACCGCTATTGTTTTCTTTTAAAATTAAAACTAATTCAAGTTCCGCCTCCTGCGGAAAAAAAGAAACATGGCGGCACTAATTCAACGTTAAATATGGAACCTAAAAAGACCGCGAAAACTAGGACGGTGGATGTATTCCAGTAAAACGGGGCTGCTCTTAAAAATTGCATCAGTTCCTGAATTTCAGCGAACGCAGCGCGGCGTTGACAAGGAAACTTTTAAATTTGAAATTCCATTCCCATCGTGGTGCGACTGAAAATAACTCATCAAAGAAGAGTTTCAGAATGGAAAAAACTTAATCACACTAGCTAGACTCGCAAGCTTTATTTTTGATACTGGCAACGTTGAAATTAAAAAATGTGGGCTTATTAACGTTTTTGAATTCAGATTGTGCAATCTCGTAGTCCTCAAATCTTTCCCAAATGGGTATTCCGACATTGTATCTCATTTTTATTTAACTTTTTGTTAACCAATAATAAAACTGAATTGGAAATCCAGATCCAGCCTTTTCCGATCTCGCTAGTCTTGCGTTTAACCAAAGTTTCGCCCGCAAAGATGTGGCTAAAGATAGAGCACGCTAGCCTAGAAAAGAAATAGAACTTGTATTTTGAATTGCGATTTTTTCTTGTTAACATTATAAAACAAAGGAAAGAAATAAAGATCATCAGTACCTACACAATTCAGTGTTTTAATTTATTTATTAAAGTTGATAAAAATGATCAGCTGCTGAACTACCGTCCTTTCACTGTTATTTTACCTCTATTAAGTTGGTTCCCCTGAACAACATTTCTTATAAAAACCTCAGGTTGGCAATTTAACTGTTTGCTGTAAAAGAACTACATTCTAATTTCAAAAATAAGAACGCCATTATAATTTTCCCATATAGGTACTGGCGTGTTGCCGTGTCACTGCCAGTTCCATTTGAATACTTTTAAATTGAGAATTTTATAACTGGCATACTAACACTAGAATGGTCATGCGATATTCTATTTTCGTATTGATGCAACGTTGCGAAAAATGGAACTGTAAAATATAATGTCCGTTTTCTTTATGTTGAACTGTTAAAGTTTATATACGAGTGACAATTTTACATTGTTGCTTTGCGAAAATGTTTTATTTTCTGCACGAAGCTTTTATCGGGTTATTTTGTGAGTACCATAATAGTTTAGGTTTTATATTGTTTGTAGTTTTACCATGATTCAAAGTTGCAATGTTTTTACGTTTGTGATTTTGTGTTGCTTATAAAACACTTCTAACGGAAGTGGCTAATAACATTACTAGCTCTCTTCCCCAACTTCAGCAAAGTACTCAAACAATCAAGACAGTAATTTGGTGCTGATTTGTTCCGAGATACTCTTACAATTCTAGACACTCAATCTCCATATTAACAATCGCTCTATAATCTAATCAAAATAGATCGAAAGTATCTAATGAAAATTGACAAATAGCTCATTTCTTTTCGTTTTTCAATACTCATACTTTTATTTGAAGAGTAAAATGCGTCAGTTTGACATATTATTTTCTATAGTAGGTACACAAGCTGTCAAACTGCTTTATTCTTCAAAGAAAAGAAAAACATTGAAAAATTTGTGCGCACCCATCTAACTCTCTCATAATTTACACGCACTTTTAAGTGCTTAATAAATCACTAAGCGGCAGCAGCAGTCCAGCTCACCTTTAATATTAATCAGCATTAAAATTTTCACCGTAATGTTGCCACAACCTAAAAACCAACATTAGAGAAATAAATCCGTGCATAACATAAAACCTGGGTTGTATCGATCAAGTTGGCAACACTGAGATCTGCGTGTAACTGACAACACCCTTGTCACGGCTTAACTCGAACTACAAATAAAGTTATGAACGCAGATTTTGGATGCGATTTGAACAAATACACACACAGCTCGGAAAATTCAATTACAATGTTTGTCGTTGCCATGGCAACAGTTTAGAACGATTTATTGTTGACTCTCGCGTTTTTCAAATTAATCTGCACTGTAAAATGGTGGAATAGATAAATTCTGGTATAATAGGAGGTAGGATTTTGGGTTTTCTAGATTTTTTTGGCCCTTACAATGTTGTTGGTGTATCTGCAATATTTTATATTTGTTTGTTTGAACTGTGCTCGATTGTTTAATGGTCACGCGTTTATTGTTCGAATAAATTGAATGAATATTTACCTACTTGAATGTTAATGAAAAAATCATGATTTAAAAGATTTTTTTTTCCAAAAACGAATTATTAAACCTATTTCTACCTACTTTAACTTTGTAATGTCCACGGTTTTGTCAGTTTACATTTTTATTCTTAAAGTATCCTATAGTACCTATAGTATTTTTAAAGACGTTCTATAATGACACAACTCAGATCATAAACCAAACCAAAAATTCCCATTCAAATTCAAAATCCGAATTCGAACAGAATCCTCTTCTTTATTAAAGGCCAGGCACAGACATGCGACAGAGCAATTATTGTCAGCGCGCCGCACTATATATCCCAACCCACACCCCACATCAACCCTTGCACCCCCAGAGATCCAAGTGCCTGAAATTTAATCCGGGAAAAACCCAATCGGTACATCTTGACCCACAAGTTATTCTCTGTGAAGGGTTAAAAGAATGTTATACACTGGGAGACGGATGACTCTTTTGTTGTCTATAGAATATTTTTCGGGAAAATTGTTTTCTAATGTCTATCTGAAAAGAAAAGACGGGATTCGATATTGCCTAAGTTGGGGTTGATATTGAAACCTGACTAGGGTACTGGACTGTAGTTATAGATGTCTAATTTGGGGTAGGATTTGGAGCCTGACTGTAATACCTATCCGTAGTTGTAGAGATAATAACTAAACAATGACTGCGGTTAAAATAAAAATAAATAAATAAATATTGCTGGACATATAATGTCCAGCAATATTTATTTATTATTTATTTATTTATTACACACAGCGCCATCTAGTGCCACACTAAGCAACGAGGGTTGTGTCACCAGATAGTTGATATACTACATAGATACTTTAAGTTTGTAAATACACACTTATTATACATATAAACATCCATGACTAGGAAACAAATGTCCATGCTCATCACACAAACATTTGCTCCTACCGGGATTCGAACCTGAAACCCTTAGAACGTAAGGCAGCCTTACTACTGCTGCGCACTCTTTATTTGGGAGGAATGTGAGAAAAACAACGAGTCCTGTCAATGTCGTGAATTTTATAACCATAATTACACCAAAAAATCTCCGAACGGCAGATATTAAGCAATAAACACTTACAGTAAAGCCATCGGCTTAGCATTAAGCATGGGATCTTTTAAATAAATGGTCGCTAACAATCGCTTGGTCAACGTTAGGATAAAATAATCATGCTCTCAGTACCCCGACCACACGCCCGCCCGCGGTCAGATGGTAATAGAAATAAATCGGTACCGTATCTAAACCCTTCGCCGGTCACTTCGCCCCTCGGGACGTTCCCGCCGAAATTGTTACACTTTCCCGCTGCCCTCAATTGAATGTTCATAGGGTTAAAATTGGCTTTAAAAAGTTCTTATACTTTTTTTTAGCAAAGGTTTAATGTTGAGTGCCTTCTCACGTATTTTTCTTTTTTTTTCTATTATGATTTTAGACGCTTATTGAAAACTCCTTTTCCAGAGACACGTGTAGACTCTTTGTTATATTTTATAATGGATGGAGCTATTTTTAGTTCTGACCCAAAGAGGTTGGCTTCTGTAATTTAGGGAGCGAGGTCTTGGGTTAATAAAGGTCGTGACTTCTAACTGCCTTCTAACCTATTGTGGTCAGACCACTTACAACAAATTTTAGGTCCGCTTTCAACTAACTTATGCGTCACTCCTGAAGAGGCTTATGTAGATTTTGCATGTGGCTATGTTGGTATAATTAACAGGAAGTGTTTTAGTAGTTAGAATTTCGTGTAATAATTATTAATGCAGATTTTTTAAAGAGATTTTGACACAGCAAATTGTCACGATCATCATAAATGTTTAGTCCTTTTTTTACAATGTTGGGGTCGGCTGTAATACCTAGTACTTTACATGGGTAATATACGATATGATGGTAGTTACTAGGTAATATTATGGCCCTCGGTAAGACTGCTTGTCAGTTATTGTATCTGGCTACCCGTAACCAATGTCAAAGATCTACAAATGACAACCTGGACCAACGAATTAGAAAACATAACAGTAAGATATTATATCTTCTTAGGTATTACTACGTACCGTCTATACTTACATCACTTGCACAATCGGTACGCTATGAAATAAAGTTAAATAGAGCAGAAAATAATTCACAACAACTTCAATTCAATGTAACGATAACGCACACAAATATAAAACCAAAATTGCTACAAGTGCCCATTTTCTAACATTACTCTATAACAACCGTAGTGTAAACTATATTCTTTTATAACCTCAACTGTGTCGTGAAAATTGATGACGCGAGAAATGCGTCGAATAAGATATTTCAAGTTTTAGCTAGTAGAGACATCAACATAATATTATGTTTTATGTTACATTCACTGTTCTGAACAAAAGAATAAAAGTGACATTATGACATTTCCCGGACAACTCTTTTATTTGTGGTTACGCTTCGAAATTCAAATGAGTCGGAATTTTGAATGGCTTTGGAATGTGGAATCGTGATTGAATTCGAATTTCGATGTTCTGTCATGAGTGTCGGTTTGTAACAAGGTTTGACTCGATATAATAAAATCCACCATCATCATTGGTTTAGCCTTTTACCAACTTAGTTGGGGTCGGCTTCCGGTCTAACCGGATGTAGTTGATTAGTATTTTAGTTGATCAGTACTTTACATGGAGCGACTCCTTTCTGAGCTCCACAGCCCATTTACTGGATAATATGATAACATTTTGGTAAGACTGGTAGTCAGACAATAAAATAAAATCTACCAGCCCTAACCAAATGGAAACTTAGGTATGATTTAATCTAGTACTACATTTTCAGGTGTCCTCAACAGTTGCGAACAAAACTTTTCCAAAACGCGTGTCTCATGCATAGCCGCCATTATTAATGTCTTTCGGCGCGAAAAGGCAAGAAATAAAATATCTTAGCAGAAGAGGAAGTTTGCAGAAGAGGAAGTTTGCAGACAAGACCCTCAACTTAGTGACGGCAAGTTAGACGACGGTGACGACGGTTCTCGTCAAACTTCGCCGGGTATTATGTTGCTAATTTTATGCCTAAGTTATATTGAGAAAAATAATTAGTGTCTATAAGGGCGGCAATTTATCTTGATGTCGGGAGTTTTTAGCTGCGGATGAAAGATGGGAATTAAGTTAGAAAAATTGTAATGGAAGTTTAAATAATTTTAGTTTTTGGGAATTTCTGAGTGGCACCCACGGATTTTGGATTTGTGACCGGTTGATGGAAATAGGCTCGCCGTCACCAGTCTCTTCGGAGGCGTGGGTTCGTATCCCACCGCTGCCACCATGTTGTGTATTGAAAGATAAGTCTAGTTGACAACTGTTTTAATCATAATTAAACATAGACAATCCACAACAATTACCATAGGACTTAAAACATAATTGGCAAAATGTGGGTGTGTTATCATGCAGGTACACCTCTGCCTACCTCTTCAGGAAATACAGGCGTGATGCTGTGGAGTAAATAGTCTATCTACTATTGTTAAGTTACCAGGACAATTAACACGCCCAATTCAATATTCATTGAGTTCACAAGAAAATAGTTATCTCACAAGGCTGATTTACATTTAAAAACAATCCAGCACTGCGGCCCGAGGGGTATGCAAACTAGCTCCAAGTTAACACCGTCGTCACTATTTATTAAACTTGCCTTATAAAATGCAAGCGAATACAGCACCGCATTATAGGGTTAGCTCCTAAGAAAAATGTCTTATGAAACCGACGACGGCGGCGCCGCCATAATACTAATAAAAGATTTATGAAGGAACTTTAAAAGATAAAAGAACATGAAAATTCTCACCTATTTCGCTTTAATAAAACACGTAAGGAAGTTTATGAAAGGAGGTTCTTCTATAAATAGGTGTGTAAAATTAGCAGCCAAAAATACGGCTTTCATTTTGAAAGAAGAACGCACCGAAATTGTTCTCCCAAGCCACAGATAAAAAATAAACTTGTCACTTTTCCCGCGCAAATGCGTCCCGGTAATAACACTTGAAACATTTATCATGATGTTAAATAACATAAAAAACAGGCAATAAAACGTGGTGGAATCACCGCACGTCCGCCAACATGTCGGAACAGCTCCGGGGAGGTGTAAACAGGCTGAACAGGCAACTGGGGCACAATGTCGTGTTAAATATTGTGCTCTCCGTACGACGACGGGACGGCCCATTTATGGTACACGGTAAACGGCGGGAAAAAGAAAATGGCTGCGCTAAGTTATGGATTCCTTTAGGTAATTCTGTCGTTAATTATATTTTGTGTGCCAGCTATTGGTTTCAGGATTTTATTTCTTAATATAACTTATTAATAATAATTTATGTTTCGATGGAACACACAGGCAGACCTGAGATTGAACTTTTAATACTTCGACCTCGGTAATACGGTTGTGTGGGATAGTTCACAACATTTATGCGGGATTTGCCGCGGGCAAAAGCTAAAATATAAAAATAAATCATCCCACTATAAAGCCTGTGAAACCATATGTTATCCAATGTAACCCGAATTTCGGCCTGAAAATCTTTAAATAGATATCTTCTTTAAACGAGGCAAGTATTTTAGAAGACACCGCAACATCCTAAAATAACTCGTGGGCAAAATGAAAATTAACGGTTATGCTTAATTAAAGAAAATATCAAAATACAACGCAGAAGTAGAAAGTAACTGGAAAAAGATATAGACCAGAAACTGGACGTAACATAGGTCTGTAGCTGTAGTAAGCTGGCAGTGCAATGGGGTGGGCAATTGTGGAACTAATGGCGCTAGCATAGCATGAACCAAACATCGTCATTGGTTGAAAATCTGTCAATGTCATTTTATATTTAAAAATAGTTTGACCTCATTGGTCAGATTGGGTCTAAGCTATGGACGCGCCATCTACAATCAGCTTTGACCAGCCTTCCCCATTGAAACACGTGATGACTGTGACAAGTCAAGCTCTTCAGTTCACAATATAACCCTGTTGTGTGATGAGTCGAGCTTACAGCCAGCCAACCAGATGATGGTGGAAGTCGCTGATGTCCACCCGCAATTTTATCCTGTTACTGGCAGTACTTCACGCTTCAGTACATTTTTCTGTCTAAGTGGTGCTCCGAGGCACGTTCGCAGTTGACCAACCTTTTATTCAAATAAATAAGCATTTCCACTCCTTTCAAATTTCGATCATAAAATTTCAAACATTTGACAGGCGCCTGACATCACATCCTTCGTTCGGAAACACACTCCGTTGTTCAAAACAGGCTAGTTACCTACATCAATATTTTAAGACCCCAACTAAGTCGGACTTCCTTACTTTGGTATTCTGCTCTGGGCACGAAGTTAGGCGGCCGGCCGTTGACAGGCTACTCCCAAAGGCTAAATATTTGACGGGCGATCGCTCACGCCCTTACCACCTCGAGAAACTTCGGCCAGTTTTTTTTGCTTTTAGTTCCGAAGTTGCAGTGTGAAAAACGTGATGAAAATTCTTGTTTCTTATGTTTTTTTTTTTGGTATTTGCTTTACGTAGGTTTGTTCAATGTGTGAGGAGATCGTGGAAGAATTTTCTTGTCGCTTCCCGATATTGAGTTATGGATAACGACATTACTGAATCGACTTATAATCAAGAATTTGCACAAGAACTCATGCTTAAAAAAATACATATTGCTAATTTGTGTGTATTATTGTTCCAGGTTTCGCATGCAACTAGCAAACTAGCTGATAAGAATCCAAAGGGTTTCGAACCCAAACCAAAGGTAAGACACCTCACATTGTAATAATATCAAGAGCCAAAAGTAATATATGCAAATTAAACTGGAATTAACATTTTTTTAGGGTCTTTTAAGAACCTAAAAAAATGCCTCCCAAGACGTTTACACTTCGCCTGTTACTGTTACTCTATGTCCCCCCGTTTCGATTCTGTATGGTGTCGGACGTAAAGAATAGCACCATCCCATATCTTCCCGTGGGTGTCGTAAGAGGCGACTACGGGACTTACCAGAGAATGGGCAGCAGCGTTCTCTTTGGTAACAACCGTACTGCGATCGCCAACCCGAAGCGCCAAGCGTGGCGATTATGGCAGAAACCCACCTCTGTGGGAGGCCCATGTCCAGCAGTGGACGTCTTTCGGCTGAAATGATGATGATGATGATGATGATGTCACCCCAGGCAAAGGCCTCCCCCATGACTTCCAAATGTTTCGATCTAGGGCTAATGTGAATCACGTGTCGTTTGTTCTGTCCATCTCGTCCCGCCATCTCCTGCGAGTTCTGCCACGTCGCCTTGTGGCGGTGTCAGGGCTCCACATCGTGGTTTTCTTGGCCAACAGCTCGTCGGTCATACTTCGCCTAGCCTATAAAAATAGTGTAGTAATTGAGCTATTACTACGTATAGAGAAGACGCCGCCCCATTACTCTGTGCTCCGTTCAATTGTGGTTGGCCGGCCACAGTTCACTCACTCGCTTGCTCGCTACAGAGCATCCCCCCCCCGCGCCCCGCACTGCCGCGCTTGTTGCACAGATTTTGTTCGCGCTGCCTTCTCTATACGTAATAATAATAGCTCAATGAATGTAGTTTATATTCTTAGGTTTTGCGGGTAGTGTCCGTACTGTATATTTACCCTGGAAATGGAACACCATAGCACAGTAATACTTGGTTACGACGAGTAACTTTTACAGTTAAGTCCTTTAATGAGGAACTCAACAACACATTTTATTTTCAAGCCACACTGCACTGCAATTTCGTTGCGGGTTCCAAGACAGTTAAATCATTTCCCTGGGACTCGCCGAGCTTTATTGTCTTGAAGCTTTTTCTGTTTGGCCGCCATTTTAAAAACACGGTTAACATGAGTAACTAGCTAACTACTCTGAAATACCTGCAAAAAAATATTATTAGACACACAGACTAAACTGCTAAGTCTAGAAGCCTGAATTTCTGCACAAAAGAACCTTAAATAACGAAAATTATCTCTAAGAAAAGATTTTAGGCATTTTCTGGGCACGCTCGTTCCATCACAGACCTCATACATCGCTTTCCATCAGGCGTGATCGAGGTCAAGAGCAGGCCCATTTTGTAATAAAAAAACGACATTTTAAGGCAGTTCTTCCATTTTTTGTGATGGCAACCCTATCGAGCGCATAGCATGTTAAATATAAACCACAGTGCACACGCAACAATGCCCTGCAATCAATTCCAATCCCAACATCGACCAATCACCGCTAAAAGGTACGTTCACCGCAATAAATCTGCAAGCCAACCAAATAGAGATATTACATACACACGTAAACAAATAAATATCATCGGGATCTATCCGAGCCGACCATAAACATAGAAGTCTAACCATAAATCTATCATGACGTGACGAAGGAATCAAGCAAAGTAAAAAAAAGAAAAAAAATGGTGAGACTTTGAGACCGATTTCTATTTATTCACCCCCAAGTACGGTCACTATACGTTCGGATTTGTAAGGAATGTCTGGGTTTTTGATCCAATACCCCCCCCCCCCTCTGCTCTCTGTCTGCCATCGTTCGGGATTCGTCCAGCCTTGTCCTTGTCAGGTCCGGAATTTTCGAAATACTTTCAATTTTCCAAGCATTTTATAAACCAAAAAAAAAGTAATGCATAATACATAAAGAAAGATCTAAAAGTAGGTAACATTTCCGGAATTTTTTTGCTTATGTCCGGCTTTTTGTTAGGTTTATTTTGAAATGGTGACCCTTACCAGGCCATAGCTACCATATTTCACGGCGATCTCAACTCGTGAATTATTTATGGCATCGTGATAGAAATATATTTATTTACCTAGTTATCTTATAAGCTGGGAACATGCCACATTAATTTTATAAAATAGCTACGTTTTTTCTCGATATTTCTTTCGCTTATATATTTGTAAATTCGACAAAGTTTGTATGAGAGAAACTGGATGTTTCTTGTACAAATTTAAAAAGTATTTCATCTTTTTAGATTTTATTTATTTATTCAAATACAAATCTTAAATATAATTTGATTCTAACTATTTTTTTTAAATTGATATTAATGTATCTATAGTCTGAAATCACCTATCCACCTAAAACAAACGTGGTGATCAATGATCACGCTTTCTTTACATCAGAAGAGGTCTTCTACCTGCAGTTGGTCAATAAAAAGCTGATATTTTAAGTCTATGGCATATCTCTAGGTCTAATTATATAAATTCTACGTTCAATAGAAATTAATGCAACGGTTTAGATGTAAAATGTTTTAAATCAAACAGTTAGAGACACTTAGCATTACTTACTATAATTATTATTATAAAAAACAGATGTTTCTTAAAAAAGTGCAATACAATACAATACATACACGGTATGGAACAGTTTTTTTATTACTGATGAAAAAAAACTGTGTGGGGTTCGGAACAGTAATTATTATTATTTATTATCGTTTATTTCAGGCATTAACCCATATAACTCAGTTTATATCATTATTACATGGATTACATTAAAATTTAATTTACATTACATTATTAAAATCATAATCAAAGTTAAAATTCACATTTAAGAGGGCCCTTCCCGGCCCGCCTTTCGTCAACGCGAGTTTGTTCGAAAAGCTTGTTGTTTAATCCAGAGCCACAGCGGTGGTATTCTTTCAACTCCCCTGTCTTACCTAGCCCCGAACCCGCACTATTTGCCTCCCGCGTACCTCATACCGCCTAACGCGAGGACATTGAACGAAAAATATTGTTCGAAATTTTTTAAAACTTGTTCCAGGAAATACGTGTTTTTGAATTAGTCTTACAAGTATGTAAAATAAATATTTGTTATTTAGAATTTCCACTACATTTGCAAGGCTTCTATTAGGATGCTTTCTTTACTTTTACAATTTATAAGTACATTATGAAAGGCCAAAGCTAAGGTAAAAGTTGTGCAAAACAGCAATTTTTGGAGGCTTATACTGAATTTGTTTCTACAATTTTTTATTTTGTGCTTCGATAGAAGCCTAGATATAGTCCAGAAGATACCTATTAGTTGAAAAAAATCAAAGATATATGTCTAACAACGGCATAATCACGCAAGAGCTAAGGTCGAAATTCTCGCGAAAATTATGGCGGGTTGGCCGCTCTTAAATCAATATCACAATCAAAATTAAAACCGAAATTAACAATAAAATAAAAGTCCAATTAATATTAAATCACATTTTTTTATAAATCAATAAAATTAGTCGGTAATAATCGGTAGTAATGCACAGAACACGTGATGACCGCTTGTACGTCGATGTCTCTACAACCTTAAATATCTTATTGAAACAAGCAAGGTTAATTAGGCTTCTAAATATTGTAACAGAGGTCAGGATTAATTAGAAAAACCGATCACTAAAACAAAATGCTACGATTTATCTTACAAATAGGTTATTTAATTTGTAATTAGATTATCAGATTACAGTCTCCAGCTAAATTATAATTTATAGGGGTCGTTCAGATTTGCTTGATTTATTGTTACAATTGTGTAACAAATTGTATTTAAAGAGTAAATATTGCAATATTGGCTTTAATTTGGATAAATTGTTGAAATATTATTCTCTATTTTGTAACCATAAATTATTGTGGGTCGATTCTAATTACATTTCATATACTGATGTAAATAAATATAATGTAGGTAAAGTGATGGATCTCTCCCTCTCTCTCTTAGGGAAAAATGTCGCGAGTTTTTAATTGCTTATTATTTATTTTAAAAACTCGATCGACTGTACCATTAGTAAATGCACTGTGTGTTTTTTGCTTTTAAAAACAGTTTTCCCTGTTATCTTCAACAAAACCAAAAGTTGGTTTAAAAAAACTAAATCTTAATTTTATTTCTTGACAAATCCTTTCAATTGATACACATTTATCATGGCAATGCATTAAAACAATAACTAGTCCGCCATCTTTGGGAGTCCGCTATATTAGATTTAGAATAAACTCGCTTGGCTAACTATGCATCATCATCCAAACTAAACAGGTGTGCAAAATTCCAACTCAATGGGAAACCAGGAAGTGAGTCAAATTTAACTTCTAAGATTTGTTCACATGTAAATCTGATAAAAGCGTGTCAAAAATATAGACACTCGTTAAGGCGGTTCCCCGAGCAAAATTAGCTACTCTATTTGTGGTGGTTCAAACTTCGTTTGAAATGCTGATAGAATAAAGTTCTAATCAGCTTGCACTACGAAGTGGTTGTTACGTCAGTCACTGCAGGCCGAATTGTGCGAAATGAGTGGTTTTTATTCTTTATAAAATAAAATTTACGTCTTTTGGAAAAATAAAACGACAATTATGTTCATTATTAAGTTGCCTATCCATTAGTATAAGTAGCAAATAATGGTTACTTACGAGGAGTAGCATTTTATAAATCATTATTTCTCATTTCTGTGGTTTCGTTGCGAGGGGATTTATTAAACATTAAGCAACTTGAAAAAAAATATGAAACGACAATTTTGGAGTCGAGAATATGTAGTAATTTAATGTATCAAATTGAAAGTCAAAGTCAAATCATTTATTGCGAACCAAGTGTACAATATGGTGTTAAAATATGTTAGTACTTATGACTTAGCAGCCTTTTACAAGCATTGCAATTTCATATTCGCCTGCCCTTCTCACTTTAAATTAGCATGCATTAAACATTGATAATACGTAATATTTTAAATCAGTACAATTCAATAGCGAAAAAAAAAAAACTAGTTATGTCAAAAAAAAATGTCATTAATAGTGATAATACAATTAATATAACAGTTATTTCAGAATTTAATGTCATTAATAGTGAAATGTAATACAATTATTCAGGAATGTCAATGTAGTCCTTTTCAGGTAGTACAAATTTTAATTTTATATGCAGTTAAATAGGGTAGACTCAATCTTACTGTTTCAATAGGACAGATCGCCACTTTTGTGTTGTATTTTTTATTAGTTGGTATTTCTTTTGGATAAAGAGGAGTAAGCTCCAAAAAACTGCTCGCTCAAGGTCATTTGCTCGGGGAGCCGCCTTAACACAGACATTTCAAAGAAAAATCGTACTCCTCGCAATTCCAAAATCGATTCCCTCATCGATAAACAAAACCCGATACCCGATGAAGCACGCCTCCCATCTAAAAAGTAAAAAGCCTACTTATCGGCACTGGGACCGATTCCGTGTCGACTAAGTACGAGTACCTGCTACACATCCCTACTTCGTTAGTTCAGCCAAACGCTATCAGAATACGTAATTGGGTACATTTTTGTTGGCTATCGATCGACTGGTTGAACTTGACCTGTTAACACATAGAATGGTTTAGGATAGAGAGGTCGAGGTAAAGTGGTCAGTTTCGGGATAGCGAAATGATTTGCAGGTTCTTTCGGTGATTGGATTACGAACTATTTGGGATTTGTGCAGATGAAGTAATACGTAATACGTATGTAAGTAAGATATTTGTACGTGGATATTTAATCTATTTTGAGGTGGGCTTTTACCTCTCACGTATGGACACGAATGGAGGAGCTCGTGGCTAAATAATAACAGCCGCTCGGGTCGATCGTTAGGTTAAGCCGTGCTTGCCTAGGTTGGTCTGTGGATGGGTGACCGCCCATTACATACCGAGTTTCCTCCGTGCCTCGGAAAGCACGTTAAGCAGTTGGTCCCGGCTGTCATTTGTGATCTTTGACAGTCGTTACAGGTAGTCAGTGGCCCAAAAAGTCTGACAACCAGTCTTACCAAGGGGTATCGTATTACCCAGTACTAACTGGGTTGTGGAGGTCAGATAGGCAGTCGCTCCATGTAAAATACTGGTATTCAGCTGCATCCGGCTAGACTGGTAGCCGACCCCAATAAAAACTTGGGAAAAGACTAGACAGATGATGTATGGACACGAATTAGAAAAGGTAAAATTTAATTAGCTAGCAAGAAGCTAGACGTGATTCTGAAAATTATGAGTTTGGAAAACATATTAGTTTTTGTTATTGTTATTCTCGATTATTCGTTGCCTCGCAACCAAGGTGTATTACACAGTACTAACTGGGTTGTGGAGATCAGATGGCCAATCGCTTCATGAAAATACAGGTATACCTAATACAGGGTGTAAAAGACATCATCACGAAGCCGTCAACCAAGCATTCTGTACAACAAACTAAGTAACTTTACACAAAAATTATTGCTGGGAAACGATTTTTTTTAATGGGGTGAAAAATCATGTTTTGTGGTAGAACTCAATGTAACGCACTCAAAACATTGTGCTGATGGATGGATTGAATAGTACGAGGGTCGTGGAGGTGTTTAAAGTAAAAATCTTACATTAAAACTTATATTTAAAAAAAACTTGTCAACAAGTTAGAACTTTGACACCCAATATCTCCGTAAATAGAAGGGAACCTTCTATGGTATGGTGTAGAACAAAAAAAAACCGGCCAAGTGCGAGTCGGACTCGCACACGAAGGGTTCCGTACCATTGACTATATTTAGTATTTGTTGTTATAGCGGCAACAGAAATACATCATCTGTGAAAATTTCAACTGTCTAGCTGTCACGGTTCATGAGATACAGCCTGGTGACAGACAGACGGACAGACGAACAGACAGCGAAGTCTTAGTAATAGGGTTCCGTTTTTACCCTTTGGGTACGGAACCCTAAAAATGATTGCAATGACGAAGAGAACAAGTGCCTTTCGGCTTCGTTAAGAAGTGTTTTACACCCTTTATACTCAGTTGCATCAGGTTAGACTGAAAGCCGACCCCAACAGAGTTGGGGAAAGGCTAGGCGGATGATGGTTTTTGTCGTCTTACACAGTTTTTACATTATCAAAAAAAATATTTAGAAAAAGTACATTATTCTTATTTAAAACTAGCTGACGTCCCGCGGTTTCACCCGCGTAGTTCCCGTTCCCGTGGGAGTACGGGAATAAAATATAGCCTATAGCACTTACGAATAATGTAGCTTTCTACCAGTGAAACAATTTTTAAAATTAGTTCATGACTACCGGAGATTACCCCCTACATACAAACTTACAAACAAATGTTACCTCTTTATAATATTAGTATAGATAGTATAGATGACTCTGTATGAGAATATGCCTAGAATATTATAATAACGAGACGGTAGACGCGTCCCGCTAATAACCCACTAACTAATGAATATCTTGTATTCTTCATTGTGTGTGTGCCGGGGACTAACCAACATTAAAATACCTATCACCATTAGTAACATCACAATACACCCTTCAAATACTTTCATAAGTAAACCAGCTATCTTAGGTTAAACATAGGAATTTCTGATAACAATAATATATCCACTATCTGATCTGAGTAATGGGAACACGTGTCCTGATTTACATTTAAACATGAGGAAGTAAACCCGATCGACGATCAGTAGTGGACTCAATCACGCATCCTAAATAGCTGCTAAACTGATTTAGATGTTGGAGCTACTACTCAGAAAAAAAATATATATATTAAGTTTATTAGCACAAAAAACCTATATATACAATAGCAATACATTCCACATAGGTACATTACATTTTAGGAAAAGGCTGTACAAATAGTTAAAACCTTGCCTCCTAAACTAGGGCGACCCTGTGACCTAGGAGTCAGCGTTCTACTGTAACTTCGTGTTCAAAATAATTCTTTATTTGTGTGATAATAAACCTACATGACCTGGTTTAACTATACTATGAATGTGTGAGAATGTGTGTAAGGGAGGATGGATTTGTGAGTGGGATGTGGTGTGGTGTGGTGTGGTGTGGTGCGGTGGGGTGTGGTGTGGTGTGGCGTGGCGTGGCGTGGTGTGGTGTATGAGAAGGGGAGTGTATAGTCGTGTACGGTATGTTCGTGTGATGTCAGAAAACATTTAAAACCCAAAAGAAGCTACGCCTCATATAGCAGCACGAAATCACACTTTTTCATGCCGTTATCTTTTTCTGTCACGCAAAACCGTAACTTGCTAGAGCGAAAAACAGCGGGAATGCTGTCGCACACGGCAGTATCCACGATGCGTTGAGTAGCACGCTGTTTCTCGCTCTAGACGGTTCTAAGCGACAGAAACCTTAATAAATTCAAATTCAAAATTTACTTCAGACCAGCTATTGATCAGGACCTCGTGGCTAAATAGCAACAGCCGCTCGGATCGATCGTTAGGTTATGCCGTGCTTGCCTAGGTTGGTCTGTGGGTGAGTGACCACCCATTACATACCGAGTTTCCTCCGTGCCTCGGAAAGCACGTTAAGCCGTTGGTCCCGGCTGTCATTTGTAGATCTTTGACAGTCATTAGGTAGTCAGAGGCCCAAAAAGTCTGACAACCAGTCTTACCACGGGGTTTTGTATTACCCGGTACTAACTGGGTTGTGGAGGTCAGATAGGCAGTCGCTCCATGTAAAATACTGATATACAGCTGCATCCGGTAAAACTGGAAGCCGACCCCAACATAGTTGGGAAAAGGCTAGGCAGATGATGACCTATTGATCCATAAATTGTTAGTATAAACTTCCCCTATGTTAGTAAATAACAAATTACAAACAATATCAATAACTTAAACATACACTAATTGGCTACATAAACATGTGCACGTACATGTCTGCCAGCCCAGGGTCTCTTATAAGGTCCGTCAACCTTGTCCGCTAGTGTAGCTAAGATACTGTTCGGGCTACCTCTGAATCGCCGCAACATCGACGCACAACGTTTGCGTATGATGGCATGAATTTCATCTATTCGCGCTTCCGCGAACATGCGCGATGCACTGCAAAACCGAGGCTGCCTTAACAATATCCCGTTGTAAACCTTCTGCGTATACCTAACCCACAAGCTGCACGAGTAAAACAACTGGCAGTAGGCTCTATCTATAGGTTTTTATCGCAGCATTTCTTCTAGTTTAGGGTTATTGAGCATTTATGTTGCCACTGTTGAAACACAGGCTACTTGTGTGGAGGAGCTGGCCCTAATCCACCACACGAACCTGGCGACTTTTTAGTCGGTGGATGTCGCAAATGTTCGTTTTATCGGTTTTAGGAGACCGGTTTCCTCATGATATTTTCCTTCACCACTTTGACAGAAGTGGTGATGAAAATAGATAACACATTCTAAAGTGCCTGCCTGGTTAACAACTCAAATACAATAACTAGTTAGTCGCTGCTACCAAAGGCCTCACCATTGCTCTTTCCCCGTTCCAAAAGCCTCCCTAAATAATATATATTAATAACAAACCTATAACTACAACAATATAATCTTAAGCTTACAACAATACACAAAGGCAATGGAATCAAATTATAAATCAGCGCATATCAATGCCTATCAATCAACATTGCTCATTGCGAGCAACAAAAGACGCAATGTAATTGAAAACGTAACCCCATTCATTGATATAAATCGTTAGAGTCGAAATTGCTTTTCGAATAGTATTGTCTCGCTCTCATCATCTGCCTAGCCTTTTCCCAACTATCTTGGAGTCTGCTTTCAGTCTAAACGGATTCAGTTGAATATCTGTATTTTACATGCCATGACTATAGGAAATACCTATCTGACATCCACAACCAAGTTACTGTAAGACTGGGTATCAAACTTCCGACTACCCGTAACGACTGTCAAAGATCTACAAATGGCATGTAATTTGGATTGTCACCCGTCTACGAACCCCTCAGCGAGCACTGCTTAAGCTTGAAAATGAATCTGTGCGGCAGTTATTACTTAAACACGAACACCTATTTTTTCGCGGAAACTAACTACGGTGAGGTGAGGGCACATCGTATGATTTAAATCTTCTGCCCCATCGTGCTATATTTACCGGTACTGATTGAGTTTACGTTAGATATCCGATAGCTTTACCGGTTCCAATAACAACGAATATTTATTTACGGTTTTTTTTTTTGTTTATATTGATTCTCAATTTATGGGTTTGTACGGTAAATATTTATTATTCACGTATTTTATGTTATGAGCTTTGAAATACGATGAAGGGGTGTAATGGGAAATGTAAATATCAAGTCGGAACCAATTTTTTCCGCGGAATGTGTAAATGTAATGTAAAAAAAGCTTTACTCGTAATTTGAGGATTAGAGCTATAAGAAGTACGCATGAGTAAGAATGTGTATGACATGTGTTTTTTGAGTAACAATAGAGTTTTCGCATTCTCTGTATTATTCAAAGATAGACTGATAGAAAATGCACGGCATTAAGTCCGTCTCAATCAATGTAATTAAAACAGAATAGAATAGAATATTCTATCTAGAATAGAATAGCCTTTATTAACAATCTTATAATCTAGTTACACATATTATTTACTTAATAAGAAAAATAAATTATTCTTCAGACATCGGTTTCCAAAGATTGTTTTGCCGTAGCATAGGCCTCTCCTATAAAGGGTGTAAAACACCTCTTAACGAAGCCGAAAGGCACTTGTTCTCCTGTTACGGAGATATTGGGGGTCAAAGTTCCAACTTTTGGACAAGTATTTTTTTTAATAAAAGTTTTAAGTGTAAGATTTTTACTTTAAACACCTCCACGACCCCCGTACTATTCAATCCATCCATCAGCACAATGTTTTGAGAGCGTTACATTGAGTTCTACCACAAAACGTGATTTTTAACGAAGCCGAAAGGCACTTGTTCTCCTGTTACGGAGATATTGGGGGTCAAAGTTCCAACTTTTAAGACCTCATCACGAAGCCGTCAACTAAGCACACAAAGCACAGAAGTGCTTAGTTGACGGCTTCGTGATGAGGTCTTTTACATCCTGTATTCTTCCACGTTCACGATCTTGGGTTTGCCTCTTCCACATTGACCCCGCTGTCTAATTAAAACAGATATCCTGAAAAATATGTTATCGAGCTAGCTTACGGAGTTAGCAAGCTGAAGTGGCGTTGGCCACATTTGCCAAAGGACCATTGGCGTATTAAGCAAGCGTAGCATTGGACGCTTTTAGCGAGATGGACACAGAAAACGGACAACGGGATGTCCCATACAAACTTTCAATAATAAATAGTAAATTAATTTGGGGACTATATTTCTTGTCACCAAAATTTATATTTGTCATCAAGTTGTATCACCTAATAAATAGATCTATCGCCACGAAATATGTTCGTTCTCAGTTAAACAAAAAGTGTTCCCAGGTTCCAATTATCAAATTAATGTTAATATATGTGTAAAATAAGAGATGGATTACCAATAACATTGTAGTGCATTACATGAATATAAACTTCGTTCTTATAATAATAGTTTTATTACTTAAATAATAGCTTTGTGCTCAAAATGGTAGATCTGTCACCAAATAAATCGACTTGGGGCACCCCGACACGGATAGATTAGGTTAGAAGGGTATGGCGGGGTCGAATGAGCGAGCAAAGCGAGCGAATAGACCCCGCCATACCCTTCGTGGTTATTTTTTTATAAACCATTCAGAAGTAGGAGCCCCGCGAACTTTATGAAATTTTCTAGTTACATAATAATTATGATTTATTGGTGATCTCTTTAAAGTAGTTTGCTTAAATCTATACATATAATAAAACAGTAGAAAAACTGTGTCTGTACATTGAATATATTAAAAAATATACATATAATAAAACAGTAGAAAAACTGTGTCTGTACATTGAATATATTAAAAAATAAATAATTGAGGGGGGTTTAGAAACAGTAATAGAGCACGAATCCAAAAAAAAAAGTCTGTCTGTTTGTCTGTTTGTCTGTTTGTCTGTTTGTTTGTACACGCTAATCTTCGGAACTGCTGGACGGATTTGAATGATTTTTTTGTTGTTGTATAGGTATTAAGCCTAGGCAAGATATAGGCTATAATTTATCTTGGAAACTTGAACACCTGATGCAGAACCACAACAGACCAGCTGAACTATAAGAGATACAAAAATGGTACCATAGCAAAAATTGTTCCACGTGATGGGCATTTTCTGCTGAGAGAATAAATTTGAAGATCTGGAACACCTGATGTGGAACTCCAAGAGCCCAGCTACACTAACATATATATAGAAATGACGTTTTAGCAAAAGTTGTTCAATCTGATGAGCACTCTCTGTTGACTTATAAAAATTGAAGATCTGGAACACCTGTTGTGGAACTCCGAGAGCCCAGCTACACCATAACACATATAGGAATGACGTCTTAGCAAAAGTTGTTCGGTCTGATGGGCATTTCGTGTTGACTTATAAAAATTGAAGATCTGATGTGGAAATCAAAGCTATCACTAATTTCAATGTATAATTATAAAATATTCACGCGGTCAAGGTGGTAACAGTTTAGGACTGATTTTCGATGATAATGGTGTATCATTGAAAATTTGAGTCTACTGGCCAAAACTGTCTTCCGGCTTATGTTATTTTAGTGTTTAATTTCCTTTTCCATTTATCTACGTGGCACGGTAGCCTACCCAGTAACGCAGCGGAGCAGTCACTTAGATTTTAATCTAAATATATAAAAGAAGAAACTGACTGACTGACTGACTGACTGACTGACTGACTGACTGACTCATCTATCAACGCACAGCCCAAACCGCTGGGTCTACAGATTCCAAATTTGGCAAGTAGGTTCCTTATGTGGTGTAGGGGTGCACTAAGAAAGGATTAAAAGGATTAAGGATTTTTCAAAATTCATCCCCTAAAGGGGTTAAACGGGGCTCCAAAGTTTGTATGGGGAAACAAGATTAGTTAGACTATTTTATTCGAAACTTCACAGGAGTGTTCCTATTGATAAATAAGTGGAAACGGGTTTCAGGTTTTTTCAGAATTCAACCCCTAAGAGGGGGAAATGGGGTGGCAAAGTATAAAAATCAATGCACAGCCCAAACCGCTGAGTCTAGAGATTCCAAATTTGGCAAGTAGGTTCCTTATGTAGTGTAGGGGTGCACTAAGAAAGGATTTTTCAAAATTCAACCCCTAAGGGGGTTAAACGGGAATCCAAAGTTTGTATGGGTAAAACAAGATTAGTTAGACTATTTTATTCGAAACTTCACAGGAGTGTTCCTATTGATAAATGAGTAGAAACGGGTTTCAGGTTTTTTCAGAATTCAACCCCTAAGAGGGGGAAATGGGGTGGCAAAGTATAAAAATCAATGCACAGCCCAAACCGCTGAGTCTAGAGATTCCAAATTTGGCACAAAGGTTCTTTATGAGGTTTAGGGGTGCATTAAGAAAGGATTTTTCAAAATTCACCCCCTTAGGGGTTGGAACGGGAGTCCAAAGATTACGTGGGGAAATAAGATTAGTTTACTTTATTCGAAACTTAACAACTCATTTATCGATAGGAGTACTCCACTCCTATCGATAAATGAGTTAACGTTTGTGTTTCAGTTTTTTTTCAGAATTCAACCCCTAAAGGGGTAAATGGGGTAACAAAGCCTGAAATTCAACAAAGGTATTGTTTTTATGGTGAATTGGGTCGAGTGTATTACAAAAACAACGATTTTAAGAATTAATGTGGCAGACCTGAAATACTACCATTCCCTGTTGGGGTGCGATGGGGTTGAAATGTCTAAAAATCAATATGGGTGTCGATACCGAGATTATCAGGGGTGCTGATTACGAAAATGGCATTTATTTTGAGATTCAGATGATAATGATTGTGATTACGATGATGATGATTGTGATAATGATGACGATGATTGTGATGATGATGATTTTGATTACGATGATAATGATTGTGATTACGATGATGATGATTGTGATAATGATGATTGTGATAACGATGAAAATGATTGTGATTACAATGATAATAAGTGTGATAATGATGATGATGATTGTGATAGTGATTGTGATTGTAATGGTGATTGTGACAGTGACGGTGATTGTGATAGTGTCGGTGATTGTGATGGTGATAGCGATGGTGATGGTGATTGTGATGGTGAGGGTGATTGTGATTTTGATTGTGATAGTGTTGGTGATTGTGATAATGATGGTTATTGTGATAATGATCGTGGTTGAGATAGTGATGGCGATTGTGATCATGATGATTGTGATTAAGATGGTAGTGATTGTGATTACGATGATAATGATTGTAATTACGATTATAATGATTGTGATGACGAGGATGGAGATTGTGATGATGATAATTGTGAATACGATGATAATGGTTGTGATTACGATGATAGTGATTGTGATAATGATGATAGCGATTGTGATTACGATGATAATGATTGCGATAACGATGATGGTGATTGTGATACTGATTTTAATGGTGATTGTGATGGTAATGATGATTGTGATAGTTATTCTGAGAGTGGTGGTAATTGTGATGGTGATAGCGATGGTGATTTTGATGGTGATTGTGATGGTAATTGTGCTGGTGATTGTGATGGTGATTGTGATGGTCATTGTGGTGGTGATTGTGATGGTGATTGTGATGTTGATTGTGATGTTGATTGTGATGGTGATTGTGATGGTGATTGTGATGGTGATTGTGATGATGATTGTGATGGTGATTGTGATGATGATTGTGATGGTGATTGTGATGGTGATTGTGATGGTGATTGTGTTGGAGATTGTGATGGTGATGGTGATTGTGATGGTGATTGTAATGGTGATTGTGATGGTGATTGTGATGGTGATTGTGATGGTGATGGTGATTGTGATGGTGATTGTGATTGTGATGGTGATTCTGATGGTGATTGTGATGGTGATTGTGATGGTGATGGTGATTGTGTAGGTGATTGTGATGGTGATTCTGATGGTTATTGTGATGGTGATTGTGATGGTGATTGTGATGGTGATTGTGATGGTGATTGTGATGGTGATTGTGATGGTGATTGTGATGGTGATTGTGATGGTGATTGTGATGGTGATTGTGATGGTAATTGAGATAGTGATGGTGAGTGTGATAATGACTGTGATTACGATGATAATTATTGTGATAACGATGATGGTGATTGTGATAGTTATTTTGATGGGGATTGTGATGGTTATTGTGATAGTGATTGTGATAGCGATAGTGATGGGGATTGTGATGGTGATTGTGATTGTGATTGTGATAGTCATTGTGATAGTGATTGTGATAGTGATTGTGATTGTGATAGTGATAGTGATTGTGATAGTGATAGTGATTGTGATAGTGATAGTGATTGTGATAGTGATAATGATGGTGGTTGTGGTAGTGATGGTGGTTGTGATAGTGATGGTGGTTGTGATAGTAATGGTGATTTTGATGATAATAATAAATTGTGATGATTATAAATTTTGGCACATATATTGTTTGTTACCTGGATTAACATGTAGGACACTATTTATCCCTTTAGTATGATCCAGTGGGACAGTTACCGAACTTCACGCGGGCGAAGCCGCGGGCAACAGCTAGTAAAACTATAACCATGCCTAGAAAGAGGTCAAATCTTTCCCAGTGTTCCAAAGGAGCTAAAAGATTGAGGATCATAAGATCCCAAGAATCTACCGAAGAGCGTCAGGAGAGACTTAATGCTGTTCGAGAACATCAGGCTTCAACTTGCTCCGTGAAAACCTCTTCGGATCGCGAAGCACACCTGCGTTCTCAGCGTATTTACGCATCTACATCCAGGTGTCTAGAGACCAGTGTAGAAAATGATGCGCGACTGACCGCTGATCGTGAACGTCTGCATTGTCTCGCGAGTTGGAGACATTCACGGAAAGAGAATTACGCTTGAGTTTTCAGCGTATCTACACACCGACTTCTAGGTATCTAGAGACAAGTGGGGAACGTGATACGCGACTGACTGTTGATCGTGAACGTCACGCATTGTCTCGCGAGTCGGAGACGTTCACGGATAGAGAATTGCGCTTCGACATCAGACGTATCAGATCTTCGATTTTGACGACACCGTTGTCGCTGGCATAATAAGCAACAGGTTCCGCGTACGAAGTCGCGGGCAGAAGCTAGTACTTAATAAGACAAACCTTTTATATTACATACAAAAACATTTGTTTGGTACTAGACCCTATATCTTCATGATTTTAGGTGATTTATTGTGGAATTGATTTTATAATGTTTGGTGACCACATTTTGGTGACAAATCTACTATTTTGAGGGCAAACCCTATTATTTAAGGAACGCAAAACTAATTAAATTGGTGATAGCTTAAATGATACCCAATTCATTTATTTCAGACATGGTCCATAGTTCCAGAATATAAAAATTTAAAAACACATAATATAAAACACATGTATACATTAAAATAATCAATAAAAAATAAAATGACACATACACACTCGATTACAATTGAATTAAATCTATACTAATATTATAAAGAGGTAACATTTGTTTGTAAGTTTGTATGCTTGTATGTAGGGGGTAATCTCCGGAAGTAATGAACAAATTTTAAAAATTGTTTCACTGGTAGAAAACTACATTATTCGTGAGTGCTATAGGCTATATTTTATTCCCGTACTCCCAAGAGAACGGGAACTACGCGGGTGAAACCGCGGGACGTCAGCTAGTTAAATATAAATTAAAATAGTACACATTAAACTAATCAATCAGTAACAAAATTAAACATACACAATTATTTAGGTTCATACACGCATGTCAAATAAAACGAGGAGAGGCGCTAACATGAAGCTCCATCCACCTCTCTATCAGGGACAGGTCCCACCGCTGGGATAAAACACTCTGGAGACTGTTCGAGCTGCTTCGTAGGTGACTTCAATATATTGTATGGGACAGCTGATAAATTATGCTGTAAAATGTGATACAGCATACGAGTATGTATGCCTGGTAACAAAACATATGATCCCTAACAGAAACAATTCAATATTAACTTTGTCGAAATTACAAAAACAAATTTTAATTAATTCTGCGAATGATTTTGCGAGTACCAATAACAACTTTTAATCCGTACTTTGTTAATTTATCTACTAATTAATTATATATTATATTGTGAATTAATTATATTTTATACTAGCTGTTGCCTGTGACTTCGTCTGCATGAAATTATTATAAAATAATATATAACTCCTATTTGAATAGGATTTTGTTAACAATTTCAAGGGTTTTAATTTATTTGCACGGAACCCTTATCATTTTTCTAAAATGAAAGTATTAACCTAAGTTACTCCTAATAACATCAGCTATCTGCTGGTGAAAGTCCCGTTGAAAACGGTCTAACTGTTTAGGAGACTAGCCGAAATAAACAGACAGACAGACGGACAGATAGAAAAAAAAATGTGTTATAAGTACCGTATGTGTGACAAAAACAAGATTAAGTACATAAACTTTTCTTGATAGAAAAAAATTCCAAAGTTACCTCCAAATCGAACAATAAACCGCTGGTATTCAAAAAGTACTTCAAATTGAATCATACCTGATGATACTTTGCATACTAACTGAACTAACTATAAAGCAAGTCTTCTGTATTTTATTTTTTTTAGTCTAATCAATAGATTTTTTTGTAATTCGAGGAGCTCGTGGCTAAATAATAACAGCCGCTCAGGTCGATCGTTAGGTTAAGCTGTGCTTGCCTAGGTTGGTCTGTGGATGGGTGACCACCCATTACATACCGAGTTTCCTCCGTGCCTCGGAGAGCACGTTAAGCCGTTGGTCCCGGCTGTCATTTGTAGATCTTTGACAGTCGTTAGGTAGTCAGAGGCCCATAAAGTCTGACAACCAGTCTTACCAAGGGGTATCGTATTACCCGGTATTAACTGGGTTGTGGAGGTCAGATAGGCAGTCGCTCCATGTAAAATACTGGTATTCAGCTGCATCCGGTAAAACTGGAAGCCGACTCCAACATAGTTGGGAAAAGGCTAGGCAGATGATGATGAAGTACCGTATATACTTTCTTAAGCATTCAGTAAAAAGCAGTTATTTTGAAATGACAAACAGACACTTAAATTTTATTTACTTGTATAGATTAAAGTAAGTTCTATGTATGTGCAGCCCCGCGTCCCAACCAAAGCGATTGGTCTCGCGAATACACAATCGTCGTGTTTGTAACGTCAGCGCGACCTCGCCTTCGTCGTACAATATTCAACGCGTGTTGTGCGGCAATCGGTCTAGTTAGGACGAGTCTGAAACTTGCAATTGTTACTTGACACTTGCATTTTAATACAATTAGGTACATACAGTGAAGGAACTTTAATCCGAATTAAATTCGATGAGTTCGAGGCGAATTTCGGAAACGCATTTCGGATTACGGATTGCCGATAATTATCGGCATTCCGTAATCCGAAATGCGTTTTCAATGTACTCGACCGACCGTAATATGGTTTTGTTGGTTCTCAAAGTAAAACCACAAAAAGTTGATTAATTCATAATTAAATGAACGGAGGTAAAATTAAATTTTAATTAAGTTGATACGTGTAAGCTAGCTCGTGTTTCAGTTGCGATTAATTAAAAAAGTAACAACATAAAGGTGTATTCATATCGCGACGACGACTGGGTTCTACGTAGCTAGCTTGCCGCAGAAACGGAGATGTGTAGTGAGCTTTGTAAAAAAATTACGTTTTTCTCTATTGATTGTAGTAATAGGGAATTTGCTCAAATTTTCTTTTTTTTTATTTCGATACGGAATGTTAAAGTACTATAAAAATAATGACAAATAGCGAAAACAAGACATTAATCGGCCAAACAACACAAAAGTTATAACCATTTAAACTTTTGTTTCTATCTCTTTCTAGATAAACGGTATTTAGTATGGATTTTGTACGTTGATGCAGGGAATGTCATTCGCTTTATCGGATCTCTCTTTCTAATCAGCAGTTTCAAATGCTTATAACTTAGTAGATATTTTTATAGATATTAAAAAAAATAATTTCACTCTGCTATTTCTAATGTTAATATGCTTTGTTTAGAGTGATAAAAAAAAACATACCCTATTCTTTTAATATTCTGCTGATGTTTATTTTGTGTCGTGCTGTTTGTAGTTCATTATATAAATTATGCAATGTTTTAATTACTTAATGATGACCCGAATGGTGCAGTGGTAATGACGCTGCCTTACGTTCTTGGGGTCCCGGGTTCGAATCCCGGTAAGACCAAATATTTGTGTGATGAGCATGGACATTAATTTGTTTCCGAGTCATGGATGTTTATATGTATAATAAGTATGTATTTAAAAACAAAAAAGTATCTATGTAGTATATCAACTATCTGGTTTCCACGACACAAGCCTTGTTGCTTATTGTAGCACTAGATGGCGCTGTGTGTAATGTCCAGCGATATTTATATTTAATTAGTGATTTCATTTGCCATTTGATTTGAAGATTACGTATCATGATATATTAAGTCACGTTTATTTTTATTCAATGACTAAACCAAAACGTTCAAAAGCATTTTGTTTGTTTAGCCTTTGTCAAGTCGAAATATTTTTGTGGAAATATCTCATTTTGTAGTTTGCATAGCCACGAGCAATCAAATGATTACTTTTAACTAAATTTAAAAGCGATTTTCTCGTAAACTAACGGTTTCTACTTTAAGATGAGGCTTATTATTTCGTAAGGCTATGGCTTTTTGTATGGCTTTCGTATGGCTTCCAAAATACAATGTTATTGAAACGTAAAACATTAATCAATACAGTAGGAGAAAATCACTTCGTGTATATGTCTATGTAGTATGTCGCGCGAGGTGAGTTCCGTCGCATACATTTCATAATTTTCCGGTTTCACTTCGACAGATTATAATCTGCCGAAAAATAATGCGTGTTATTGTAAGCAGTATGTTCAGTTGACAATATTTCGACAGTTTACAATCTCGCTGGTCAGGTTACAACCTGACGGGTTTTACAATTTGACACTGACATATATGTCGTGCTCGTATCTGTACGTAATATGCGGGTACTTCAAACTACAAAGGATCAATGCAGACAATTGAAATGGTGGTGAAGCGCCTAATTCAATAGAATCTCTACGTCGGTTAATTTCACACAGTTAAACTATGGTTAACTGTTTGAAATTAAGCGTAGTATAACTGAAAGCAGCGGTGGCCCAGTGGTGGCGGCCCCGACTTACGAACAGTAAGTCGTGGGTTCGAACCCAGCTCTGCAGCATGAATGCAGCTGAATCCAGCACTGCTCTCAAAACGGTGAAGGAAAACATCGAGAGGAAACCGGCATGTCCTAGAACCTTAAAAATTCGAAGACATGTGACATCTACCAATCCGCACTGGGCCCGCGTGGTGGATTATAGCGCATTCCCTCTCATAGAGAGGAGGCCTGTGTCCCAGCAGTGGAAACTTTATTCGGCTGATGATGATGATGATACTACGGTTCAGTTTCAGCCTCGTTGGTCTAGCGGTGAGCATGCGATCCTGGGTTCGATTCCCAATTCGGGCAAAGTGTAATTGGGTTTTTCCATCAGGAACTTCTCAGTAGCCGTCACGGAGTCTGGATTTGCGCTCGGTTGATGGCAATAGAGCCTATTGGTGGCAGAGGTGTACCTAATAGTACACCGACATTTCGCCAGTTATGTTTAAATACCATGTGATAAGGGGGCTCCTCCCCCTCCTTATCACATGGTATGGGGCGAGCCTATTGGTGGCAGAGGTGTACCTAATAGTACACCGACATTTCACCAGTTATGTTTAAATACCATGTGATAAGGGGGCTCCCCCCCCTTATCACATGGTATGGGGCGAGCCTATTGGTGGCAGAGGTGTACCTAATAGTACACCGACATTTCGCCAGTTATGTTTAAATACCATGTGATAAGGGGGCTCCTCCCCCTCCTTATCACACGGTATGGGGCGAGCCTATTGGTGGCAGAGGTGTACCTAATAGTACACCGACATTTCGCCAGTTATGTTTAAATACCATGTGATAAGGGGGCTCCCCCCCCCTTATCACATGGTATTTAAACATAACTTGATTGATCCTCTGCCTAACCCATCGGGGATTACAGGCGTGATGTATGTATATGATATGTATGTATGTTATACTGCACAGATAAACTGGTTGGTACAGGTATTGTCACTCCAATAACCTTTACACTGATTCAAACCATACCTGAGTAAGCAATGTAGTTCAATTGTGTATGGAGTCTCACATTCATGTCCAACAGTCCCCATCCATTGTGCCTATACAACCGTTCTGCTTAGAACAATGGTAGTCGTACACTTAATAGTTCATGCGGTTAGGTACTACGCACTAGACGGCTCCTAGCTATTACAGGCACAACTGGACTGAACGCATCAATTCCTGAAGATAATTTCTTGCAGCTAGGTTTATTGTTAGATATTGAAATGGGTTCCACGTATGAACCTACTAAATTAGTGTATGAGTATCTCTGTAGATAGTCTAGAAACCCATCCCTGGTATCTATAGTCAAGTACTCAAGTTATAATAAAAAGTAAAATAATTACTCGAGTTTTTGTAAATTTTATGCAACAATTTTTATGCATTAGACAAGAATTTGAACAAAGTAAAAACCGTCAAAGAGAGCAAAGCTTAAGTAAATTCTAACTTTTGACAGTTCTAACTAAACTACAAAATAAAAATCGTTTATTAAGTTAAAAGTTTTACTCAAGCAAACACTTTGACTTGTTTATCGATACGGGTGTATATCTATTTGCCAAAAAATTAAACAGGCAAATTTTGCGCCGTCTAGTTTTGTTATGAAGTTCCTCTAATGACCAAAAAGGCCGTATGACACCGACATTGTTAAATGAATGTCACTTTAGCGGAGCGTCGCATCGTTGGTAGCCGATGTCAGATGATGACATCGAAGCCGCTGTCGTACCATGCCCATGACGAATTGCTATTACTTCGGCACAATTCTGATGATATTCAAGCTGCTAAACCACTTACTTACACAATGAAAACTTTTAATAAAGGTTAACCTGTGTCGAGGTAAGGGTGTTAGAATATCCTTAACGAAGCTAAAAGGCACTTGTTTTCTCCATCATTGCGATATTTATTTTTGATCTGGACCATACTTGGGAACCTTCTAGTTACGGAGAGTTCCAACTTTTCCACATTTTTTTTAATACAACTTTAAATTATAAATGATGTTTATTTTGCAAGTAGGTTTTTAGAAACACTTTTACACGTAATTTTTTAAAACTAGATGGGACCGGTGTTTCGTACCTGACTACTCTGAGAAGAATTAAGTTAATGTAATAACTTCACTTAATGACCCCATACTATTCAATGTATCCAACAGCACAATGTTGACTGTGTTACATGAGTCTTAGAGTAAAACATTATTTTGCACCCCAAAAAAATGTCCTTTATCAGCAAGAATTTTAGCGTAGAGTTACTTCATTTAGTGTGCAGAATGCTTGGTTGACGGCTTCTTAAAGCGACGGACCTTTACACCTCGTATACACATAATACTAGTGAATACAAAACTTTTTGCTGCTTTTTGAAACATCTGACTGTTGAAAAGTATGTCTGTCGTCCTCCTACCGGCTAAAGATACTCAGGGGCCGTTTTCAGCACATAAAAAGGGGTTTTCCGGCTCGGCATCGCATCGGTGCTTTTGGTAGGTACTTACGTCCCGAGGGAAACAAAGTTTGTTTACCCTTCGCTTGTTTGCATCGAACTAGTAAAGCTCACTGAGACGGTACGGACAGTTACATTTCAGCTTCTTCGAAAACTTAATTTGATGAAACACTGAATGGTGCTTTTTTAAACCTTTTTATTTATCATACGTTCAACTATTTCAATAGTCTAATCTTACTTAAGTAGTTTTACAAACACTTTCTTGTTTCTTTTACACGTTTGGACTTTGATTATACACAAACTTTTTTGCAAAAAATAAAACCGACTTCAAAAAACACAAAAAAGTGAAAAATAACTTTAGCTTCAGAAGTCGGTGACTTTTGTTTGATTGTATTTTTTTTTCACCGACTTCTGAAGCTAAAGTTATTTTTCACATTTTTGTGTTTTTTGAAGTCGGTTTTATTTTTTGCAAAAAAGTTTTTATTTTTCCATTTTTAGTTGTTCCCAAACAAATATTTGCCATGAATTTATTTGACATTGTTCCCAATACATGTCATGGTAATAGGCAGTGGCATGGTGAGCAGCGGTGGCCCAGTGGTGGTGGCCCCGACTTACAAACAGTAAGTCGTGGGTTCGAACCCAGACAGTCGTATTACTTTGTGTAATTTATTTCATCACCACTGCTCTCAAAACGGTGAAGGAAAACATCTTGAGGAATGAGGCATGTCCTAGAACCAAAAAAATCAAAGACATGCGACATCTGCCAACCCGCACTGGGCCCGCGTGGTGGATTATAGCCCATTCCCTCTCATAGAGAGGAGGCCTGTGTCCCAGCAGTGGGAACATTAATAGGTTGATGATGAATAGGCGCATCCCCAATATATGGAACTGAATACACCTTTTTTTTCGGATGGGAAATCATCAAATTATTCCCCCTCCCGCTCTGGGCGGAGTGGAAAGAAGTGTCAGACTTTTACTGACTAAAACCCATCCATGTATACTTCTTAGCCCTTTGTGTTTTCTTTAGAACAGTCCCTTTTGCTGACATCTCATTGAGGCGCGTGTGGAACACAAACGAACTGTCGAAATCTGGGTGTATTGTACACATCTGCGTACCCCCTCAGAGCATACAGGCATGATGTTACGTCATTTGAGACGCACGCGGAACACGATCGCGCCAACTTAAAATACCTACCTGTCGAAATCTGGGTGCATTGTACACATCTGCGTACCCCCTCAGACCATACAGGCGTGATGTTACGTCATGATGTTGTATAAACAATAAACATCCAAGCGATTGGAACATTCACGGCACATTTGCCGTCTATTTTTGAAGAGTTCCATTGTATACCTCCGAAGATCAGCATCAGATGTTCACAAAATTAAATGGGACCACACGGGAAGCACCAGCTTTCAAATAAAAAAAGAATCATCAAAATCGGTTCACCCAGTCGAAAGTTCTGAGGTAACAAAGACAAAAAAAAAAAATACAGTCGAATTGAGAACCTCCTCTTTTTGGAAGTCGGTTGAAAATTATAGGGTACTAGCTGACGTCCCGTGGTTTCACCCGCGTAGTTCCCGTTCCCGTGGGAGTACGGGAATAAAATATAGCCTATAGCACTCACGAATAATGTAGCTTTCTACCAGTGAAATAATTTTTAAAATTGGTTCATTACTTCCGGAGATTACCCCCTACATACAGACTTACAAACAAATGTTACCTCTTTATAATATTAGTATAGACTAGCGGACGTCACGCGGTTTTACCCGCGTAGTTCCTGTCCCCGTGAGAGTACAGGAAATGTTTGCGATCACTTTGAAAAATTGCAATCTTTTTTGTTGCGGTAGATTATTATATTATGATTTCTTTTTCTTTTTATTTATTTTATTGAAAAATATATGTTTAGAATATAAAACAATAAAACAGTAAAAAAAACACACAACAAAGATTTTTTCTTGATAAAGTTCAATTTAAAAATTGTATCAGCTTATGCTAGTGATCACAAACTTTTTTTGTTGTGTACGAGTATGTATAGATATCAATCATTCTCAGAAGATCCATTAGCTAGATCCATGATGGATCTAGTGAGAATTGTATTATGCACACGACATTTGTCGGGTTAACTGTTAGCAAGTCAAACCCTCCTAAAACTCCATACCTCTTACTAACACACGGAGCCTCGTTTGATAGAAACTCGCGGCCATTGTGATACGCTCGCTTTAATTATTCATGTTTAAACAGCGAGTTTGGGCTACGTAATCAAGCCGCTTATACGCCAGTCGCTACGTATTGTGCGCTGGTGGGGTTAGGGTAACAACACAATACGGGTTTTTGAAGCTTAATCGATGCAATGGTGTAGGTGCTGTATTACCCAGTACTAACTGGGTTGTGGAAGGCAGATAGGCAGTCGCTCCATGTAAAATACTGGTATTCAGCTGCATCCGGTTAGACTGGAAGCCGATCCCAACATAGTTGGGAAAATGTTAAGCAGACTATAATGATGGTTTAAGTGCTGTAAATGTTTTTTGTAAAATACTTCTGTGAGGCTATCTTGCACTCTAATGTTTTAGGCCATAAAAGAAAACTCAAATAAAATCCTTGTTTTCTGAAGAACACGGCTTCCTATTTTAGGTACTAGTCCAAGTTTACAGATACATAAGTTAGGTACATGAATTAGGTTATGCAGGCGGGTTCTAGGAATTGTAGTTGAAAATATTGAACATGGTTGCGATCAACCTTGTAGGTATAAGGTAAAAGGAACATAAACCCGTATTCAAATTATGTATTTATGCATTCATTCGTTACCCGTGGTCCCGGTGGGATATGATATGCTGTTATTATGGATTTGTATTTTCTATTGATATATTCAGAAGTCCAGGAAACAATCCCTAACGCCATGGAACCACAGGTAATTAAAATTACCCATGGACCCGGTAATGGGTCGACCCACCGGGACCACGGGATTTTTGACTCTAAAAATGTAATTCTTTTTTTTTTGCACCCGGTTGATGGCAATAGGCTCGCCCCCTATTACTAGGACTTAAACATGACTGGTGAAATGTGGGTGTACTATTAGGTACACCTCTGTTTAACCCTTTGGGGATTACAGGCGTGATGTTAAGTTATGAGTTGTCTAAAAAATTTAAACTCCAAATGGTCTCTCTCAGTTCATTTTTATACACGAATGCTCTTAAGTCTTCACACTACAAACTGCAATTCTAACACAAAACCTTGAAGGCACACTTCAGTTCTACAATTAAACATAACAGACACAATAAGACCCCACCCGGTGTGTATCAGCAGTGCACAGTCCTGCGTAACGGCTCGCCGCACATAAAACGTTGCGGCCGGTCCGGTAATGGCTGTAATGCAAGCAATATGCGGCTGTGCACAGACACCTTTCCTACTGTTAGCTGGAGACTTCATAACACCTATTTGTATGTAACTGCTTGACCAAGCGAGACGTGTGCTGTGACCAGGGATGTTACGAAGCTTCGACTCCGACTCCGATACGTCGGAACTTCCGATTGATTTTACATCTCCGGTTCCGAATCCGGTTCCGATACTTTTAAATCGGAGGTTTTAATCGGAGATTGAAGCATAGCAGATAGCGGCGGGCGGTGACGACGACGACGCGCGGCGGCTGTGGTCAATGTGTACGAATAGGTTTATAAAAGGCGCCCGCCACAGCATGCGTTCTGTCATCGATTCATAATTCACTATTTTATTTTATTGCCTGCCCATAACACATTTTTCTTTTGCCACCATTTCCGACTCCACCTCCAACTCCGACTCCGATTCCGGTTCCAATAAAACCACCTCCGTAACATCCCTGGTTGTGACAACGATTGCGGACAGAACAAATGATTGGTTGATTTGGTTGCTTAACCACGCCATGTTACACTAGAAATGAAAAGCTTGATGTGTCGTCGTGTGTATTTACAAGAAGAAACAAAAATAAAATAAATATCGCTGGAAATTACACACCGCTATATTGCCACACCAAGCAACGAAGCTTGTGTCGTGGACACCAGATAGTTGATATACTACATAGATTTTTTTTTTGTAAATACATCCTTATCACTACATATTATAAAACAAAGACCCCTGCCGCGTCTGTCTGTCCATATGTATGCTTAGACCTTTAAAACTACGTAACGGATTTTTATCGGGTTTTTTTATTAGATAGAGTGATTCAAGAGGAAGGTTTTAGTATATAATTTGTGGGGGAAAGCCGCGGGCATCAGCTAGTTATAAATACGTATACAAACATCCATGACTCGGAAACAAATGTCCATGAACATCGCTCAAAATCAGTTAGTTATAAATATTTAATAAACATCCATGACTCGGAAACAAATGTCCATGATCATCGCTCAAACATTTGCCCCTACTGGGATTCAAACCCGGGACCCTAAGAACGTAAGGTAACAAACAAGAAAACAAACGAAACACGCAAATCAAGTTTGGAGTCGCATCTCTCAAGATTGTTAACGGGGGGTAAGACCAAACAACTGAAATAAATTAGGGTAATACAATCACCATCTTCCTGAGCTTGTCTCATGTTACTTGTGGTCGGCGCAACACGTTTTCCTTATCCATTCTCCCTTGTCAAACGTCACGTCGTCATTTACTCCTTTACCTTTCATAAATTACATAAATACAAAAAAAAAAAATCTTTGTGCTATCATTTTGTGAAGAACTAGTTCCAAAGTCGTAATTTTAACTTATTATTATATTTCCAGTCGTCTTCCAGCTCATCTTTTTCATACTTAAAAGTTATCATCAAGCACGTTTACCTAATGTCTTTAATTAATATAAATCTCTACGAGCATTTTATCCGCGCATTTGAACAGGATTTAACGTTCATACTTACCCGCAGTAATGGCAGTCTTTACCGATCGTCCGCTCCACTGGAAACTTTTTAATTGCATCAATGAAACCACAGATTGAAACGTGTCATCAAAATTTAACCGACCACATTCAGAAGTTAGTGTTCCCAGTGAAATAAAACAAAGAAGTCAATTAATATAAAACTGCCGGTTTACCGCTGTGCGCGGTCCGTCGCGCAATCATGGCGTAGCGCGTAGCCTCGTAGCAATTACGCTCTCGTAGCGGTCTCGTAGCGCTCTCTACGAATACTCGAATAAAATGCTTGTAGAAAATTCAGAGTTGAAAACTTGAAAAGCGAGTTTGTGGGCCAAAGAAAATTTCCCCTTGATACTATCAAAAGGGTTGTAGAGTTATTGGCTTATTACTTTTCTTGGCGAATTCTTTGGAAGCCGAACGAAGCCGTACGCAATGTAAGTAAGATTTATCGGATCATTTGCTACTGAAGTATTGTTATATTACGACGACGATGAAATATGGCGAACAAATACACGTACGAAATGTTATGATTGATTTTATTTACGTTAGTTTTTTTGACGAAATACCTGAGTGTGTTTCAGAAAATATGGTTTGTACAAAGAAAGTTGGTGGTTCTGTTACAGTAAAGTAAATAAAATATAAAACATAAAATTAACCTTTCCTTACTTAAACATTGAATGAAGGTTAATCCTCGTCGGTAAATATGACTAATTGAGGCTGAACCGGGGAGAAGTGTAACTCTATATTATTCCAATTTTAAATTCAAGAAGACTTTTTGAGTAGGCTTGTTTACTTGAGTAAGAGTTGTTTGTTGTTGGCCTTTTTTATTTCTCAACGCCTGAAGGGGTGAAAAGAAAAGAGAGATTTAATTTCAATTCCAAAGATAAACCAAAGACTGTGTCCTCAAATAAAATTTTCCATTTGTCGGTATAACATTATTTTTCTGTCACTAATATTGTCAGTACTTATGAAGTGAACGAAAAACAACGACCGCCAATAGGCGACTGGTGATATTTTTTAATTATATGTCAAACAAAATGAGCTAACGTGTTTTTTTTGAGTCAACGACCTAACTAGTTTATAAAATTCTTTTTATTGTATAGTCGTCCTCCGTGTAACTAAATACGACATTAATTGATTTAGTATCTTGAACTCGATGCTTACAAACATCAGCTACCTACATATTTTTCTTGTGTACGTGAACTTTGAATTGGGCGTCTTGCTAGAATTCCATTCAACTGACTATATTGGAACAAACATTTCCAATGGTGACAAATATTTGCTCCAAGTCGGAATGTTCAGCCATTTTATTTGTCAGTGTAATGGCATTCGCAACGAAACCGAGTGTGGGAAGTGAAAAGCTTTTATTTGTTTATTTTGTTGACTTTTCCTGTAGTATTTGTAGTTCTATGGGTAGGTGGTAATGTCAGCATAATAAAACACAGTAGTGTGTAGCGTACGGATATAGGCCACGTCTACTAGCATAGTTCACCACGGATGTTTCAAGTTGTCAAAAAGAATGCTAGCGACATCTAAGTATAAAATAATAATAATATATTTATTCAAAAATAGAATTAGCAATGTAAATCTTAGAAATAATGTTGGTATACCAAACTACGATGCCTGTACTAGGTTAAACCTGTATCACAGGCGGCATTGCAAATTAAGAACTTAAATCCTGCATCGCGTAAGCCTAACTACAACGTCCCGACAACAACCGACACCACAATACCTATCTGGTCGGTTTTCCATCACTGATAATAAGATCAGGCTTTAGTTAAAAGTACAGATGAAGCTGAAAGTGCAACTTACTAGCCGAGTTCAGAACATACCACGTCTCGTTTGATTAGAAAGTTTTTACAATCTCCAACTATCGAATCTAAAGGTCCTACTTACCCTAATAATTGTATGTTTTGTTTCAGATGAGACTGGTGTCGTGGGGAGTGGCGCTTCTAGCGCTCTTCGTCACCACGCTAGCCGAAACCACTGAAGGTATGAATTGCTTAGTACGCATAATGTCTACCAAGAAGTAGTGTTAATGTTAGTCGCTGCTAC
Source organism: Xestia xanthographa (assembly GCA_905147715.2). NCBI lineage: Eukaryota > Metazoa > Arthropoda > Insecta > Lepidoptera > Noctuidae > Xestia > Xestia xanthographa. Next base: position 2,535,359 of record LR990660.1, on the reverse strand, counting down.
TGATGGCACCAAACTCTCAGACCTTCGCTTAGAAGAATAGGAGACTATTATAGTTTTTACGATTTATAATAATAATATTTATTCACAAATTTGAGACAACCATATAGAGTAACTCAATTATAAACACAAAATAGACAGATCGTTGGATGTGAAATGGTACAATGAAAAGATGGTTTGGTTGTCTATAGTCTGATTCGCCCTATACGTACTAGTATAAAACTGTATCACGAGCGGATAGTCTTCCTCAACCTTAGAACAACAGATTTTCACAAGGTTCCAGTAACAAGTCACATAGCAGCGGTTTCATTACATACTGTATAGGTTATAAATCATGGTACAGATAGTTATATTAAGTTATTTGATAAAGTTTTTTTGTATTAAACTTATTTTTTCATATGTATGTATATTAGACACAGGATGTTATATAATGTATGGACTATGTGAAGGCCGTTATGTCACAAAAGGAGGTATCTGATAAGAAGACGAGTAACAGAGAAATATGGAAGACGAAGACATGCTTAGCCGACCACAAATAAATTGGGCTTATCCCAATTCATTCGTATCATGGCAAGAGAATGATGGTTAATGCATTAGACACAAAGACATCGCGAAATAAATTCTTTAAATGATAGTGATAAACCCCACTAGAAACCGTGGCGTAGTTTTGAAAGAGAGTGAAGCATACGTCTCATTGGCTCTTTTATTCCGTGCCTAATCTTTCAACATACTCTTAGGTAGGTACACATGTACCTACCATGTCTCTCTGTAGTCGTACAGATAGATTCATTAATCATCATCTGCCTAGCCTTTTCCCAACTATGTTGGGGTCGGCTTCCAGGTTTACCGGATGCAGCTGACTACCAGTATTTTACATGAAGCGACTGCCTATCTGACCTCCACAACCCAGTTAGTACCGGGTAATACGATACCCCTTGGTAAGTTGGTTGTCAGACTTTTTGGGCCTCTGACTACCTGCAGTAACGACTGTCAAAGATCTACAAATGACAGCCGAGACCAACGGCTTAACGTGTTTTCCAAGGCACGGAGGAAACTCGGTATGTAATGGGTGGTCACCCATCCACAGAGCAACCTAGGCAAGCACGGCTTAACCTGACGATCGACCCGAGCGGCTGTTATTATTTAGCCACGAGCTCCTCACCAGATAAATTCATTAATCCTATCAGTAATTAACTCTTGTAATCCACACACTCCATGTAAGTGCTCGTCTTCACCACACACGGAATTTAATTTCCTCTTGCTCATTATTAACTCAAAACAAATGAACAGACGATTCCAATCGATTCAGTCAACTCGAATCATACGATTAAATACAACCCCTTTCCCGGTAGTATAAAGACGCAGTTCCATTGCTGCCCACAGCTAAGTTACAAATATGTAGATAGAATGTACATTAAGTACTGATCTAGGTTGGTGCGGTTTTACAACTTGATTAGAAGTCGAGATAATGTTATTAAGTGCATTAATACACACACACAATATTACCTCTTTGGAATAAATTGTCTAAGTGACGGTGGAAACCGCAACGCGAAAATCAACGCGATCGCACAGACTCGAAAAGCAACTCCGATTTACCTATAAAATTTAGGATTTAGGTACAGATTGAATATTGAATTAAATAGCTTCGCTTTGTATGAAAATATGTACTCAAGATCACGCACTTCAAACAACTAAATTGTCACAGCTAACGTTCATAAGCGAGAGATGAGGACGCAACAGTGGAACTGCGCCTTTACTTCAAATTCGTTCCGATTTTCTGTTATGACGCCAATATCATAACAGATACGGATATCGATATTTGGGAATTTTCATTTTATCCAGTGTGTGAAGTGATTCGGAAGGAGGCTTTCCACCGCTGCATTATTGAACGGGACAGCGTGATACCAAAAATAACTTTCACCGAATTCAAATGTATACGTGTTATTCGTATTATTATGTGTTTTGTTTTGATTTGTATTTTTTTTATTGAGTTGATTTTTATTGCACGTGATATGATGTGATTCTACATTATTTATGTTATGTTTCGAATCCAGAATATGATGACATTTGCGCATATAGTTATTTTTGATATTCCGCCATTCGGGGTGGCACAGTCTTAACTGGCTTAACTAAGCCAATTATGTACGTTTGCCCATTGTAGAAATAAAGTTACAAATCCAGTCTAAATCATTTTAAATGGTAACCTCAAGGAAATTTTCCAAATTTTTCAATCAAACCCAAATATAGAGTATAAATGACAACCGAAACGTACTAGCAATATTTTGAAATGGACTTCTTAGCCAGGTAAGCTTAAATGAAATATCGGCCCTACCGGCCCGTGTTCTAATCCACCCGTGTTTCCCCTCAGCTGAGTACAAATCGCGTTGTAAGAGAAGCCATACTTTTGGTGGCTTGCCAGCGAAGCAGCAATATTATTTGATTTACTGCTCGACTGCTACTTGAATAAATAACGTATATGAATCAAGGCATCGGAAATTGACAGAATGTTTATTAGGTATCTAGTTTTTGTCTTCAATTAATATGGGAAAATTATGTTAGTGACTGCCTTGTTGGTCTAGTGGTCATAAGAGCTACTGCTAAGGATTATGTCCTTTTTTTTTCGGATGGGAATTCATCAAATGACTCCTCCCGCTCTGGGCGGAGCAGGAGGGAGTGTCAGACTTTTACTGACTAAAACCTCATCCATGTTCCTTCATCGCCCTTTGTGTTCTGGGGCCACGGTATCTCTTTCGAACAGTCCCGCAGCCCCGGTAGGAAGGATTAGGTCCTGGGTTCGATTCCCAGGTCGGTGTTACCATCGAGATTTTTTCAGTAGCAGCCCAAGGCCGGACTTATGCCCGGTTGATGGCAATGGGGTCGCTCCCTATTAAACTTAGTAGCACCTTGAAGTCCGGACTTAGATAATTAGCAATATTCTCGCGTCCTATTTCGTGGGCCAAACATAACTGAAATGTTGGTTTTGCTATATGTACACACATCAAAAAAAGTTTGTGATCACTACTTATCATAAGCTGATATAATTTTTTAAATTGAATTTTATCAAGAAAAATTCTTTGTGTGTTTTCTTTAAATAGAAATACCTTGTTTGAAATTAAAAAATAAAACTATTTAAAAGAATCTAAAAAGAAGAAGAAATCATAATATAGTAGGTACACTTCTACCTAACCTTTTGGGAATAACATGCGTGATGTTACGCTATGGTCTACAGCTTACAAGAATAAATTACGAATATGAATCAAGACATCGGATATTGACAGCGTTGTTTATTGGGTATCAAGATTTCGTCTTCAATTAATATGGAGAAAATATTCTTGATTTGTGATCAAAATATTTTTCTAGACGAAACTATTAATTTTGTGCGATCAGATTAATGGTTTGTTTGTCTGTCTGATTACTGAGATCGATTATGTCAATAAAGGTTTGTTCATACTAGTACGGACAGATTGCAGACTGGTTGCGGACACTAACAGATACTTCAGTAACTGTACATTATCTGTCAAAGTCCAGTGTCCGTAATTGTTGTCCGTATCAGTTTAACTGTACACATGGTGACACCGAAGCCGTGTGGAATCCGGCAGAGTAGAATAGATCCAACCCATTACACTCGCGGGTGTCGTATAAGGCGACTAATGTCTGAGGCAGAACACCTTGCGCCTCCGTAGACCAGAGAATGGGCAGCAGCGTTTTCTGTAAGTCTTTCATCACTGCGATCTCCAATCCGCCTGCCAAGCGTGGAGATTACGGCAAATTCCTCCCATCATGGGAGAGGCTTGTGTCCAGCAGTGGACGTTATGGGCTGTTGTTGTTGTTGTTGTATGGTGATACATCCAACTATACACATCCAGTATAACATAGGGTAGCGGCATTACATAAAGTACTACACAACATAGAACAAAAAGTACTATAGTGCCATCTATGACACAGACGACGAACCAACAGCGAAACACGTCAGAAATCCTACATCGCGCAAGCAAAGTTATCCGCGACTTAAGAGCTTATACTACCTCAAATTAGCAACTCTATTTGTGGTGATTTAAACTTCGATTGTAATACTGTTAGAATAATGTTCTAATCAGCTTGCACTACAAAGCGGTCGTTACGTCAGTCACTGCAGGCCAAATAGTGTGAAATTAGTGGTTTTTATTCTTTATAAAATCAAATGTTCGTCTTTTGGAAAAAATAAAAAAAAAACAAGTCCTGCTTTATAGTTAGTTCAGTTAGTATACAAAGTTTCATGATCTAATTTGAAGTACTTTTTGAATACCAGCGGTTTATTGTTCGATTTGGAGGTAATTTTGGAATTTTTTTCTATCGAGAAAATTTTATGGAATCGTGTTTTCGCCAAACATAAGACCTAACAGTAATCCTCAACTTCACTGTATATTTATTTCAAAATTAATGCTGCAGTATTTTAGGCGTAACGGAGGATCATGCTTAGCCATTTGAGGTAGTATAGGCTCTTAAGACTATATACAAGAACCCGAAAACAACTGTCGGGCAGTAGCCCACCAGACATAACACCGTCTGGTCGGAGGATCCTCCCCTTTCTACGGGGGATGAAGGACTTTACACCCTGTTTGTTATACTCCCAAAAGGGCCTCGCTTTGTTCTTCTTCACTTATACTGTTTTTGCACAGCTTAATTGGTCGTCGTGCGTCCCCATATTTATATTTTACAATTAAATAAACAGTACCATACATACATACGTAAAATATCCAAACAAACCCTAAAAAGATTAAAATACAGCCGCCTGAATTTCATAATTAAGCTCAAAATCAAAAACAAACAACGACCACGTTGAACAAAATTACTTTGAAGTCAAACCTAGTAACGCCAAGAAAAAACTAGAAAAACTATATCATGTGTCTGAATGATAAAAATCCAGCATAAACTTCCAACAGCGCAAAAAAGTAAACATGCTGTATAACTCTAAAAACTCGTTCATCAGAAAATCCATTAATTTTTCAGCTATTCTTATTTTGGTACCCTTTTCCTGTTGAGTGTTAATAGGTTTTGAAGCAGATTTATTACAGGCTAGTAATTGAATTGGATTCAATTCAATTAAATGTCATTGAAGTTTTATCTGTGTCGTGTATTTCAGGTAGGTAATTGAAGATTTGTTTGCTTGTGAAGTTGATATCAACCAAACCAAAAAAGAAGGCTGTTATAAGTGTGTATCTATATATACCTGTGTGTCCGTCTATAGCATCATAGCTCCTGAACGGATGAATCGATTTTGATTCATGAAAGTATTTTTAATTATAAAGGCGTCTCATTGAGTGTATATTGTTACGTTTTTTTTTCAGTAGTTTACTGAGACATGGTTCTCAACCATAATGATAAAACCAGCTTTTACGGAACGTGTTCTAACTGCTTCATCATCATCAGCCTATTAATGTTCCCACTGCTGGGACACAGGCCTCTTCTTTATGAGAGGGAATGGGCTATAATCCACCACGCGGGCCCAGTGCGATTTGGTAGATGTCACATGTCTTCGAATTTTTTGGTTCTAGGACATGCCGGTTTCCTCACGATGTTTTCCTTCACCGTTTTGAGAGCAGTGGTGATGAAATAAATTACACAAAGTAATGCGCCTGTCTGGGTTCGAATCCACGACTTACTGTTCGTAAGTCGGGGCCGCCACCACTGGGCCACCGCTGCTCTCCCTAACCTCGCTCTAACTGCTTGCTCACAAGCATTTGCGGAGAAAGCAAATGAAAAAGTGCTGACAACATAACCACTAAACAACACGGCGCGACTTGCGACTCGCGACGTTAAGGACACAAGTGGCGCACGAGCGTGTCGCTTGACGCAAATCGGATCGCATTAACGCGAAGCAACCTAAATTGCGTGTTATCTTGTGAGATTGGTTGCCCGAAATAACATGAGCAAATCTTATTACGTGAAATACGATTCGACAACATTATCTGTAGCCGTTTGTAAATCAGATTTACCTTCCTGTTTTATAGCATGGAGATATTGAGAAGCAACAGTTTGTTTGTTGTGTGTGTTTTGTGTGTTTACTGTGTGTAATTTATTTCATTACCACTGCTCTCAAAAACGGTGAAGGAAAACATCGTGAAAACCGGCATGTCCTAGAACCAAAAAATTTGAAGACATGTGACATCTACCAATCCGCACTGGGCCCGCGTGGTGGATTATAGCCCATTCTCTCTCATAGAGAGGAGGCCTGTGTCTCAGCAGTGGCAACATTAATAGGCTGATGATGATGAACAATTTGTCAAACAAATTTAATGTCTAATAGTGTGTGCTAGATAAGTGTAACAAATATTAATCTTATCATAAGTTGCTCGGATGAAAATAGAATAAAACCCAAATGTGAGACTTAGCTGTATCGATTTATCGCCCCCGTAAACCATAAGAGCTTGCAACTTTCATCGAAATCGTTATAGCCGTTTTCGTGTACATGATTACAAAATAATATACGTATACAAATATTGTTCTTTTAATAGTATAGGAGGTTGGTACTTAAGTTAGTAGAAGACTCTTCTTCATCTTTTACAAGCATTTGCAAGCTAAAAAAACATATCACCACACAATATTACCTACATTTAAGCAACAAAACAACCGCTAATCCATTCACATAATTACCCAGTCCTGAAAATCCAGTTACGAAAGCAACCGAGACAAAACTTGCTCCAACTTGATACCCAGAATGATCCAGTGTTGTTGATGCGCAAACAGTCCGACCGCCAGAGGGCGTGCTTGTCGCCAGATAAAGGTTTAAGCTGAACTATGAACTAGTTTATTATTCTCCGAATTGAGGGTAGAATGGATAGATTGTTTGTCTATGGGTACGTTTAAGACAGGGCTTAATTGGGATGTCTTGAGAGAAAGTTTTTGTCTGTGTTAGTCGATATAGATGTGTTTACAGAACAATCAAGATCTGGCTTAGATAAGGGATATATTATAAGACTGCTGTTTGCAGTAAATAGTTGGAATGCTTTCTAACCGACTTCAAAATATACGTTTTCAATTTATCAATGGATTTATTTTGACTTTCAGGAACGTGTCTGTTCTTTCAAGTGTTTTAAATTACAAGCTTAAAAACTTTTTGTCTAAAATATTAGAGTACAGTTCTAACTATTCAGCCTCAAACTCAAAGCATTTATTTCAATTAGACCATTACATGCACTTTTGAACGTCAATAAAAACAAAAAGATGAAGCAACAGTCCCAGTCACAAGCCATAATAACTTGTTTAGCCTTGCTTAACCATCACGGTTTAAAACTAAACTTATACTACACTAAACTTATACAATGTTAAAAAAAGCGAACTTATTATGTTTAAGGCGAGTGCCATAAACTATTCTGATGTTCCCGGTGTTTCGCTCTGTGGCACTCCTTTAACATGGGTGACTAAATTTAAGTACTTGGGTCATTGGGTCACTGAGGATCTTAAGGACAACATGGACATAGAGAGGGAACGCAGGTCGTTGGCTGTTCGATGTAACATGCTGGTTCGAAGATTTGCACGTTGTACAAATCAAGTTAAAGTCACTCTTTTCAAAGCTTTCTGTCAGTCATTCTACACGTGCAGTCTTTGGACCCGCTTTACGCAGAGGACATACAGCGATCTGCGTGTCCAATACAATAACGCGTTTAGGATACTGTTGGGGCTGTCGTGGCGTTGCAGTGCGTCCACTATGTTTGCGGAGGCGCGCACAGACGATTTTTACGCCATTTTAAGAAAAAGGACCGCCTCCATAGCCGGCCGGCTACGCACTGCCACCAATAGTCTCCTGAGCGTGTTCTCAGATCGGTGGGACTCCCCTCTGCTGCGCCACTGGGTGAAGATCCATACCAATTAAAAATTTTAAGTATATCTCTTTATTACTAACACTAGTTATTAAGTTATTTTGTTGCTACTAACACTATGGACTCATGTCTGAAATAAAGAATTTGAATTTGAATTTGAATTTATACTGTCACTTACGGGATATTTTCCGTGACTGTTCATAATTTTGAGTTCCCGATATTCAGTCAATCCGCGATCATGGCGCTTGCAACAGCGCCGAAATATCTGAATACATCCCATAAGTGTCAGTATAAGTTGTCGTTTCTCATTCCAAAGCGTAGATCTCTATGGAGAAGAATGGGCAAGAAACTCCATGGACACTCTTTTAAATCTAAACATAGTTACAAAATCTTATTTCCATTATTCATGTTGCGATTTAACATAATTATTATGAGAATGATGTAGAAAGTCGTGCCAGTTAATAGCGCCCAGAGTCTAACAATCAAACCAGGAAACTGTTTCTACTTCCAACAATAACGTTTAGAAACCTTATTATGGATTTGTTAAACTGCCACCAACATTACCAGCTCACAAAATAAATCCATTACAGTAAGGGCAGTGTTTAATTATCGTCCGCATTCATAAGCCCAACTCAATCAGAGGCTACGACGGAAATTGTTGCATCCACCACAATGCCAGTGTTTGTTTTAATTAATCTCTTTTGATCAGATTATTGGTACTGTTATTCTATTTCTGTTCGGGAGTGATTAGAGTTCCGTTATAGATATTATTCGGAATTTTAAGTCTATAACGTAGTTTATTTTTCTCTATTTATTCATGGATGAAAAAATTCTGTTGTTAAAACTGTAATGACGGTTTTCAGAGTAGGTACTTATGGAAGAAGAAAACATTCTGAGCCTAATAAATTAGAGAAAGAGCATTAATTTTGTATGTAGTATAACAAAATCGGCGAAACGAGACTCGATTTATGAAGATCAAAAAAGTTACGAAACGTCACTTTTGTGATGGAATTTTGTTTAGTTGGCGAATCGGAAAAGAAAGAAAATGCATTTATTTGTTACATGCCACAAGTGCGCACAGTATAAAAATAATGAAAAGTAAAAAAATAAACTTCCATCCGAACAAAAAAAAATCTGGCGAAAATTAACCAGACGGGATAAAGCCCATTATGGTACCAGTAGCTAAACCTTTTAAGTACTTAAATAATTTTGTAAAACAAACCGTAATATTTGACTTCTGAAAGAGCAAATTCCAACTTAAATAATTAATTCAAAATCTCAGCCTATTTCAATACGCACATATACATATAAGGGATATTTATAACCCTGCTAACCAGGGTAAATAATTTATACACCGAATGTAGATATGCCGTGTTTCCCATATTTGCTTAGCAGCGGTTGTTTGACTACCCAAGTATACCTCCAACGTAGCTAAAAGTTAACCATGTGTACTTTTAAAATACAAACATCAAGAAACTAGGTCAGTTCCATTAAAGACTGAGTAAAAATCAATAAAATTGTAAACACGTTTAAAGTTGCTGGTCATGCACTGTTGGGGCAGGGTCGCTAGCAAAAATAAGCAATTTAAACTTCTTTGTCGAACGTTTGTGGCTTAGTATGTTTTGTTTTATGAAACTGGTGTTCAATAAACCTCTAATTTTCGTTAATTCATGACAAGAGACATTATAGCTTTTCGTCTGGGACGAAAAAGGTCCAATTTTGACATGTGAACCGCAGAGCCAGGGCCTAATCGCAATGGGAGCTATCGTGCCTGAATTCGCCGCTAGAGGCGTTGCTGTAGACTAAGGTCTTCCAAAATGTCAGATGTCATAGAGTGTTCGCGCGTTGCGTGCTTTTTTATCACGTATTTATACTAATACTCACGATTGTTTTCTATAGATTCAGCCCATTCCTAATTAATTATGACTTGAAGATTTTAAGTAGCAACTTAGGATCTTATTTGTTAGTACTTGGAGGTAGAAGGATTTTTAAATGTTTCATTCTTGCTAATTTTAGGAAGAATGTTGTAAATATGTTTCTAAAGCTTACACTATGTTATTATACGTAATAAAATAAACTTTTTAATAAAGTTATTGGTACTTTAAAGTATTAAATAGAATTATTGACAGGGCCTTACTCGACAGTGCGCCATCTGTTGAGCTCAAAAACAATAGCCGTCATTAACTGACTGGTGGCGGTGTGTCTAGCAATAGGGAATATGCATAAATTTTCTTTTTTAAATTTCGATACGGAATGTTAAAGTGCTATAAAAATAATGACAGAAAGCGAAAACAAGACATAAATCGACCAAACAACACAATAGTTATAACCATTTAAACATTTGTTTCTATCTCTTTCTAGATAAACGGAATTTAGTATGGATTTTGTACGTCGATGCAGCGAATGACGTCATTCGCTGTATCGGATCTCTCTGTCTAATCAGCAGTTCCAAATGCTTATAACTAGGTAGTTTTAATAGATATTAAAAAAAAATCATTTTGCTATTTTTGATGTTAATACGCTTTGTTTAGAGTGATAAAAAAAAATCATGACATGATGCTTTGACTTTTTTCTCGCGATTCCTCTGGTATTGCAGATAACCCAATTAACAAATTGCTAACTGCTTATACAAGATTCAGGTATGTTGGCTTTTATAATTATTAAAGGCTTTCATGAATAATATCACGGGTTATTACAAATATTATAGGTGACTAATTTTAGATTTAATATTTGTTTACACGGCGGACTTCCGGTAGAAAATAAATATTAATTCTATTTCCGTTTATAAAAAGGAAGTCTGTAGTTTTTGTATAAAATTATTAAGAAAATAGTTCCGGTAGTGACGTAAATTGCGCTCCCCACTTGGAGCGCCCCACTTTGAAATGTCTTTGTTCAAATCAGTTTAAAAACGAGATGTAACGATGTTTAGAGTTAGTTGATTTTTATCAAATAAAGTGCTTAGTCGTTACGCTGCTTGTCTTCTTTCTTGAGACCACACTGGTAATCTTATATCAGAAGTGGGATCAACCAAGAAAATTCGGTGGACTTATTTGTGAAAAATAGACGGTAAGGTGTTTGTGCAGTGAAGTGATCATAAAAGTGGAATTATTTTTCTTTAAACTGTACGGTGTGGTTGTGGTTGTGTGGACTTGCGAAGAAGTAAAACAAAAGTGTACGTACATTTTCTTTTTGTATTTTGAAACTATAAAACTGTGAACAGTGAATTTTGCCGGTGTGGTGAAGTATTAATTTAAATTATGCCGAGACGTAAACGCGAAAGCAGTGATTCTTCGACTAGTGACACTGATGATTCGTATAAAGAGAGACGAGTGAGGCGACGCCGCCATAAGGATGAAAAGCGACGTTCACGCTCAAAAACGCGGATGCGTTCCCACAGTAGACGCAAGGGCCAGAAGAACAAGAAATCGAACAGGTCGAAGCGAATAAGGGAAAGTAGGAGTCCTAGTGTGATACCATCGACAGTAGACCTAGGTGAATCTACGTTGGATAATAGCAGTCCACCCCAAACCCCTGGGGCGGTTACCGAATCTGTGACCCCGGTTATCAATGCAGAGGAAAGTACGAGGGATGTCTGCGAGGAATCGCGTGCAGGTACAAGTGGAAGCAGTGTAGTGGACGATGGACAAGGGAAGACGACACCAGGCTCATCGGGGGGTATGTTAAATAATTTTCTTAATATGAATGTTCCAATGAATTTTCAGGATTTATTAAGTTTTATTTCTTCTTGTGTGAAACCTGATCATTCTATCAAATATAATTACGATAAAAATATTATTCCTGAATTTGACCCGTCTATTCAAAACCATAGAATAGATAACTGGTTAGTGAAAGTCAATGAATGCTCTCAAATCTATGGTTGGTCTGATCAACAAACAGCCCATTTTGCCCTGCCACGGCTTGTAGGTCACGCCAAAAAATGGTACGAGGGATTTAGTCAAAATTCAAAAACAAGTAGGCCAAAATGAAGGCAAGAGTAAAAAGTTGGTACCAGTGTATTCTGGTCCCTACAGGGTCTCAAAGGTTTTAGACAATGACAGGTATGAGGTATCAAGCATACCGGGTTCTAGCATTGGCAAAAAACACTATAGCAATGTTTGGGCAGTAGATCAGATACAACCATGGATTAGCACTAGCATAAATGAACCTAGTACAGAATCTGAATCTGACGAAGAATTATCAGGTTGATAGGATGTAAAGAAACAAAATAAAAGAGGATTGATTATTAAAATATTTTATTGATATATGGTCTGTTTGGTGTATAATTATGTGCAAGTAGTGATGTAATTTCCGCCTCTGCTTATCTAAAAACAAAAAAAAAGAGTTGATTATTATTATAATAATTATGTTAACTTATTAAATGTTAGAATTAGAATTTATTCATTTGTCTGTTTGTTGCATAATTTTATTCTGTATGTATAATAGTCAAAGTGTTTATGATGGATATATAATGATGAATAATAGTATAGTAAAGATGTGTTACTTACATGATGAGATAGAAGTCGTGGGGTGGTCGGTTTGGTTGGCGAAGTCCACGTTGCAACCAGTGGTCTGGTTGGAAGACGTTGGGTGGTCAGCCTCCGGCGAAGTCTCACGGTGTGTCTCCCAATGATAGACATAGGTCACCTATTGGAAGTCGTACAGTGGCCGGCAAGTAAAGGCACTTGGTCCGGTGAAGCTTGCGATGCAATGGGTGGCAGATGTATTAGAGTATATTGTTGAACTGAATACTGATTGAAAGATTTTGAGATAATTAGATACGATTTAATTGTATTTTTCTTTTCATTATCATTGTCAAAATTAGTTTGAGGACAAACTAAATGTCAGGAAGGCCGATTGTTGGCTTTTATAATTATTAAAGGCTTTCATGAATAATATCACGGGTTATTACAAATATTATAGGTGACTAATTTTAGATTTAATATTTGTTTACACGGCGGACTTCCGGTAGAAAATAAATATTAATTCTATTTCCGTTTATAAAAAGGAAGTCTGTAGTTTTTGTATAAAATTATTAAGAAAATAGTTCCGGTAGTGACGTAAATTGCGCTCCCCACTTGGAGCGCCCCACTTTGAAATGTCTTTGTTCAAATCAGTTTAAAAACGAGATGTAACGATGTTTAGAGTTAGTTGATTTTTATCAAATAAAGTGCTTAGTCGTTACGCTGCTTGTCTTCTTTCTTGAGACCACACTGGTAATCTTATAGGTATAAGCTGCAGATATATAAATTGTAGTGTTTATTCCTGAAATCCCCCCTAAAAGTGGAGGAAGAGGAGGAAAAGTAGAATCTAAAAAAAAATCCAACAAACACTGGCAAGAAATAATTGCACAAGAAAAAAACAAAAAAGCATCAAGTCACTCCCTTCCAATATAAGAGAAAACTATAAATTCCGAGACACAATGTTCTAAAATTGATCGTTCTTTAGTCGAAACATCAAAAAGACAAATCTGGGGTTGTAAAAGGGATTTCGGCAAATGAAATCTTGTAACAATACATCATTCCAATCTGCCGATATCTGACCTTTCAGGTTGGGAATGTCGGCAAATATACTTAATGGATCTACCGGTACAGTGACATACGGAAGCCAAGACTATCTAACACGGTGAATAAATGATAAATGATGTTTATTTTGCAAGTAGCAGGCTTGTGGGACGAGTTGATGAACGACTCCTTTTTACAAACACTTTTACACGTCATTTTTTAAAACTAGATGGGACCGGTATTTCGTACCTGACTACTCTGAAAAGAAACAGCCGAAACAAACTTAGAGGTCAATAAGGAATATAAAATAACGCTTCTAACTGCACCAAATTCTGTTTTTTTTTTGTAACTTGTACGTAATATAAATGGCCCAGTGTAATTTGAAAACAAGTTCACATTGAGTAATTATAAATATTGATTTATTTGCAAGTGTTTTCCTTTTTTTTTTGTTTGCACATTTTTCTTTGTGACAAATTATATTTCACTAGCTGACCCACGCAACTTCGTCTGCGTCACATCTATACTAATATTATAAAGCTGAAGAGTTTGTTTGTTTGTTTGTTTGAACGCGCTAATCTCTGGAACTTCTGGTCCGATTTGAATGAATCTTTCAGTGTTGGGTAGTCCATTTATCGAGGAAGGCTATATAACATCACGCTGCGACCAAAAGGAGCGGAGCATAAATGAAAAATATTGCAAAAACGGGGAAAAATGTATTCCTTTGGTGAGCTGTTTCTCTTTTAGTCGCAGCGTGATGTTATATAGCCTTCCTCGATAAATGGACTACCCAACACTGAAAGAATCATTCAAATCGGACCAGTAGTTCCAGAGATTAGCGCGTTCAAACAAACAAACAAACTCTTCAGCTTTATAATATTAGTGTACGTAACCCCAGCAGGAAAGTGGCTCCTAGAGCTATATGAGTGGAACGTGTAATTAGTGCCTTATCTGCTGTAAATGTGCCCCCACATAAAAAATGTGTGCCCCCTGTAGTTTTGGAAAAAAACGGAAAAAACGATTCCTGCTGGGGTAACGTTTTTCCAGCAGGAAAATTCTAAACGAATGGTCGGAGAGAGAAAAATTGTGCATGGCCTTGTAGCTTATGTTAGTGCCACAATGTGCCCCCAAAAATAAAATGTGTGCCCCTTCAGGTTTTCGAGATATTGCATTTCCTGCTGGAGTAACGTTTTGCAGAATCGTATATCTCTAAAACCATTGCATGTGCCCCTATAGAATAAACATACACGAGTAGCTCTTAATGTGTGCCCCTTAGTGCCCCAATTAGATTTAAGAAAATATTTATAATTTCCAAGTTATCGCGGTTTTATGAAAACTCGAAAAAACATCACAGCGCCTAAACGAGACAAGGTATAAGCTCGCTGAAAACTGTATTTGGTCCGTCTTAACGCTAGTAATAACCATACAAAGTTTCAAAACTGTTCATGCATGCGTTTTTGAATTATCTTGTTTTAAGTCAAAACGATGGTGACATAACTTTGACGGCAAAATACAAGGAACCAGCTCAATCCCAGATGTGTGGGTGTATACCAATAATGTGTGCCTTTAGTCAAAAATATATGGTGAAAATATTCAGCTTGGAATGTTTCGCATTAAGTAAATATAAACAAAAAACAAAACATGTAAACAACGGATGGTTATCCGACCAAATTCGAATGACTACTAAAAAGCGACGGATTCATACATATCGATGACCTTCTTTACTTTACTTACTAACCGGTTCATACGTGTTGTGCATGAGTACACTGAAGTAGAAAAGTAATATGTAATAATAGAAAGTTGTTATTGGATTATATTCTACTAGCTGTTTCTGTGACTGCACATGACTATGTACATTTTAAATAGTAGCATGTGCTATTCCTAGGTAAGCTATCTTCTTCATTCAAAATTTCATTAAAATACATCCGGTATAATTTATGTGTGAACGAAATACATACATCCAAATATTTGCCAGGTCTTTGACCCAAAATATGACTGGCGACGTTTTAAAAAAATATAGTTCATGAAATGTGTGATGAATACCTACTACGAAAAAGAGGTAGCTCTTTTTTGTATAGTAATAAAAAACCAACTATCACAACAGTAAAAGAAAGCCGTAAGTGATAAGCCGTAGCTTAGATAAATTAACATTAAGTTTTTCATCGTTAATAGAAGATTCCCTTTTTTCGCCTCCTCACCGCTGCATATTATTATCTCTGGCCGCACTCCATCCGCTGACGTCGTGTCGCAAGGAATTGCTTTGTCTAGCTTGGAGAAAGTGAGACAGCTAGTACGCATACGGTATTAGTGGGACAGAGACAGATACCTACCTAAACGTCAGTTGAATGAAAGTGGCGTAATTGTTAAGCATTTTATAACAATGATGTGGTTGTAGGGGTGGTGAATTTTGTAAAATATAGTAACAATGATGGCATGATTTGCGATAGTAAGTATTTAATGGCATTGTTTTGACTCTTTAAAAGTATTTAGGTACACTTATCAAGTACTTACTTGGATTTTTTTCATTACTTTATTTATTTTCAAACAAAATGTTCTAAATCATGTTTGTTTTGTTTTCATCTATAATTTCCACATCACAAGCTGTTCGATATAGTATGGTCACAAGGTGCATTTAATATATTTTTTAATTAGCCCCCAAAACTTTTGAACGCGACTGTACGGACAACAGCTTAGGTATAATACGTCCAATAAGGAAGGTCATCGATATGTATGAATCCGTCGCTTTTTAGTAGTCATTCGAATTTGGTCGGATAACCATCCGTTGTTTACATGTTTTGTTTTTTGTTTATATTTACTTAATGCGAAACATTCCAAGCTGAATATTTTCACCATATATTTTTGACTAAAGGCACACATTATTGGTATACACCCACACATCTGGGATTGAGCTGGTTCCTTGTATTTTGCCGTCAAAGTTATGTCACCATCGTTTTGACTTAAAACAAGATAATTCAAAAACGCATGCATGAACAGTTTTGAAACTTTGTATGGTTATTACTAGCGTTAAGACGGACCAAATACAGTTTTCAGCGAGCTTATACCTTGTCTCGTTTAGGCGCTGCGATGTTTTTTCGAGTTTTCATAAAGCCGTGATAACTTGGAAATTATAAATATTTTCTTAAGTCTAATTGGGGCACTAAGGGGCACACATTAAGAGCTACTCGTGTATGTTTATTCTACAGGGGCACATGCAATGGCTTTAGAGATATACGATTCTGCAAAACGTTACTCCAGCAGGAAGTGCAATATCTCGAAAACCTGAAGGGGCACACATTTTATTTTTGGGGGCACATTGTGGCACTAACATAAGCTACAAGGCCATGCACAATTTTTCTCTCTCCGACCATTCGTTTAGAATTTTCCTGCTGGAAAAACGTTACCCCAGCAGGAATCGTTTTTTCCGTTTTTTTCCAAAACTACAGGGGGCACACATTTTTTATGTGGGGGCACATTTACAGCAGATAAGGCACTAATTACACGTTCCACTCATATAGCTCTAGGAGACACTTTCCTGCTGGGGTAACGTACACATAATATTAGTATAGATATTATAGTATAGATTATTCATTTAAAATTAAACAAGTATTTGAGACAACACTATTGTATTATTTTACCACTCAAATACATTGTTTGCTTTAATTTGTTCTCTCATTCAAATCAAACCACAACTAAAACAATAATATTTGCATGATTTTATAATTGGAATTAATTATAAACTGAACTTAATATGCGCATTTGTTACTGTAATCATTTAAAGGAGACAGATTTTTTTAGGCCCTCTTCGATGTTGCGGATATTCATATTACTTACACCAAAAAAAAGTAACCATTTTATTCTAATAATAAACGAAAGATTACATAGAAACGAAACCGGAATCTTAAAATCATAACAAATAAGTTGTATTATGATAATTTTTTGCGAGTCAAATCATTCCTGTTGTGGTCAATGCCATTTGACGGAAAATACTTACGTAAATAGGGGCGTTTTTTCCGTTTACAAAAAAAAAGTACGGTATCCATTGGTACTAATATCTGCTTTAATTAAAGTATAATATTATAATATAAAAAGAAATAATATTAAACTGTGAGCTTTCTAATGCTATTTTAGAGGTTTCCGCTAAAATCTTTTAGATGGTATAGAAAATCATCATGGCACGGAACGTTGTAAATTCGTCTTTTTGGTGGTTGACTGACAACTTCATTTGACATTTGACGTGTTATTGTTATTGTTCATTGTTAGATTCACGTTTTCATTTTCGAATTTCTCATCATTCCGGTTAGACATGGATTAGCTAATATTACCACTGTAATCTAGAAATTATAAGGAAGAAATCTATATACGTTTCATTAATATCTGTATGTCTGTTACAATTTTATGTGGGTGGCCTGTTCTCCAAACAAAAAAAATTGTCTCCTTTGGAATGTTACATTTTCTCAACATGAATGAAACAAATAACTTAATAAACAAAGCTTTAATTAAGCTTCATGTAAACTAGCAACTTAAAACTACAAACTCAGATATTCACGAACAAAAACATAATTTGTTTAGATTAGGGAAAGAGACATTGATGAATGTTTAATCTTATCTTGTACTAACCGCATCGCTAAATTAAACGTTCAATTTAAGCGACTGTAATTTTGACCATGATATGGTAATAAAATTGTACTTTATTATAATACCTTGGCTATTATACACAATGTATTTGCACATTTTCTGCTCATTTTCATGTTACCTTCCATCCCAAAGATTCAGAAACGGTGACATTATTTTATTGGTTATTTGAGTATCAAGCTCCAGTTGTGATGCTGGTGGTCCCGACTTAATAAAACTGCTTTTCGATATGAAGACTATAATAAGGATGATGACTAACTAAAAAAAAAATGATTCTGTTTAGTCCGTCAGTTAGATTATCGAAAAATTATTGGATACGTGTTTTTTGTTTTATCAAATTAATAAAAATTGGCGAAGATAAAACGCGTCAAAGATTATGAGTGGGGGCTTGCTTTTGACGTCACTTTCCGTAAAAAATGTACTCAAATGTGACGTCACACGAGTTTTCGACGCACTGTTTCGTCTTCATTTTTTGTTAACGTGAAAAAAGATATGTCCAATATTTTTTGGAAATGTATCTGACGGACTAATTAGATTTTTTTGTCATCCACCCTATTTTGACTTGGTGATTACAAGTAAAAATGGCCGATGTATGCGCACGGTAAGTGATAGCGAGCGAGTGTCCCTCGGATGGTCAAAGTCCTAGCGTTAAGTGGGGCGTTAAGATGACGTAGGATTGTATGTCGCAATCCTACTTGCAGGCGCGATGTGATGTTCCGGAACATTGGTACTGACTGTTATGTTATGTTCGGCGCGATGTGATGTTCCGGAACATTGGTACTGACTGTTATGTTATCACAACAGGGATGTTATCTCTCTTTTCTCGGTCTAAATCTTCATCCTCTAACAGTCAATCTGTTTTATATGTTCGGCGCGATGTGATGTTCCGGAACATTGGTACTGACTGTTATGTTATCACAACAGGGATGTTATCTCTCTTTTCTCGGTCTAAATCTTCATCCTCTAACAGTCAATCTGTTTTATATGTTCGGCGCGATGTGATGTTCCGGAACATTGGTACTGACTGTTATGTTATCACAACAGGGATGTTATCTCTCTTTTCTCGGTCTAAATCTTCATCCTCTAACAGTCAATCTGTTTTATATGTTCGGCGCGATGTGATGTTCCGGAACATTGGTACTGACTGTTATATTATCACAACAGGGAAGTTATCCCTCTTCTCTTAGTCTTTATCATCTATCAGACAATCTGTTAGGTAAATGTCCGACCAGTATAAATGCTTATCCAACGAGTCACTGAACCACTTTTACTCGCTGATTAGGCAACGCATAGACACACCTATTCTCACGATTGTCGACGCCACTAAATAATAAAATCATATCACGTACAGTAACATTTCACTTGGGAATTCAATGGAACAGAATATTGCTGTAATTTTTGTTACGTGCCCATTTGTTTGCGCCCCGCCTATGGAATTTTTACGCTTTGTTTTTTTTTTGCAATGCTATCATGCATGTAAATGTTGCGAAAGTGTAGTTATGGTTTAAAATATATCGTTGTATATATTAAAAAAAAAGCGCATGAAAGGCAAAAACAAACAAAAAAAAACCTTATAACATTCGTTTTTTTTTTATGTTTTTAAAGTGTTTAAATTAAATTAAGCAAATCAGACTCTTTGCGTCCTAAAAAGCGTAGGTACCCGCAAGTTCTTAATTCATCCATTTATTAAAATCTTTAAAAACCTCATCGTCATCTTTGGTAACCATGCTTCACGCACTACTGAGTACCTACCTAATTAGGCCTCACCCATTTTGTGGCAGCTCCCCTTGTCTTCACGAGTCTCAACCAGATCTTACTAGCGATTTTCTTAAGGCGACTACAAGAGCTAAGCGCGAGTTTTATAAAGCAAAAAAGCACATGATTCACTGCAATAAACAAAACCAGAAAAATATATGATATTCTTCAGGATATATGCTAGTATGATAGTGTTTTGAAAACATAATTAAACTAATTTTACTCGATAAAAAAAATCACGAACTTATCTCTGAAAATTTCTTATAATTAGTAAAAACCATATTAAAATACATGCAATCATTCTGATTTTTTGGCAAATAATTCTACAAGTAACATATTAGCATCATAGTGTTTTGCTTTTTTAGTCCAATCAATATTTTTTTGTAAATCGCAATAAAACACTCATTTCGCACCATTCAGCCCGCAGTGACTGCCGTAACAACCACTTAGTACCTTATCCTAATAGTATTTCAAACGAAGTTTGAACCACCACAAATGGATTGCTAATTTAGCTCCTGTCAAAATCCCTTCAATTTGCCATCCCCCACGCCCGTGTGTCCTCGAACAAAGAAAACATAGGAAGCTGCGCCGCCGAGAGAAATCTTTCATTTCTTATCGCGAAGACGAACAGTGAACACTCACTAATATCAAAGCCATACGATATGAGCTACTCTTTGTAGTTCCCATTATTTTGCCGTCTGCTGTCTTTTCTTGAACACTACTTGGGAGGTAATATTCTGATTCAAAGGTAGAATAAATCAGAAGGCTTTTTGTTTAAGTTATTGAAAACTATGGTAGTAAAAGAAAACACAGACTGCCTGAAAAACTAGACTGCCTCGTTTAGTCTAGTGCGATTGCTGAGGATGAGGGCCTGGGTTCGATTCTCGGGTCGGGCAAAATGTTGTCAGGTTTTTCCGTCTATAGAGATTTATCTGTAGCAGCCTCGGAGTCTGGATTTGTGCCCTTTTGATGGCACTAGGCAGGCCCCTTATTACATAGGACATAAAAACATAACTGGCGAAATGTGGGTGTACTATTAGGTACACCTCTGCCTAACCCTTCGGTGATTACAGGCGTGATGTTACGTATGTAAAAAAAAAACATGTTATAAAAAAAAAAGAAAGAAAGAAAGAAAAAGCATTTATTAGCCCGCACAGGACAAAACACAAATAAAAATGGTTAAATTAACAGTACTTACAACTAATAAAAATTAAAAAGTAAACAAAGAGAATAATAAAAAACATGAAATGAAAAACCCCCGCCCGCCCCTGCCCGTTTGATGATGTTATGTCTACTTTTATAAGCAAAGCATAAGAAGTTAGCATATTCCATGTTAATAGGTATTAAAAGAGCTAGTGTGACTTTTTAACTAGACTGAATTCTGCACAAATGTTTAAATTCATATCACCTGGATAATATCCGTGATTTTCTTTTGTTTTGATTTTGTTGAGCTCCCGATATTTCGACGCTGCACGCTGTTGCAAGCATCATGACCGCGGGAATTACATTATCCCGTAAGTACTTTAAGTGTAGTGAAAAACCGTGAAAGTCTAAAACAGGTCTTATCACCGTGATTAAAACATGCATAGATAAGTACATTTAAGGAAAACTACGTCCAACTTAATTAGGCTTACCTATATAAAGCCTCACATGATCACAGAAAACTAAAGAATAGCCTTTACAAGCAGCAACAAATCCCAACGACATCAAACAAAGAAAAAAGTAATTAATAAAATTCTAGATCCGCCCACAAAACAGACAACAGGATTACGAACCACTTTCACAGCTTAAACTGGTCCATACCTACTTAATGCCTTAACAAGACTCAAACTCAAAGCATTGATTTCAATTAGACCATTACAGCACTTTTGAATGTCTACAATACAAAAAGAAAACAAAGCTACAGTCACAGTCACAAGACATAGTAACCTGAGAAAGTACTGTAGTTACCCATTCCCTAGTGTAGATCTCTATGGAGAAGAACGAGCAAGATGCGATAGCGTCATTCCTGACTATAATCACGCGACAAAGATTGATGCTTGGGCTGAGAAATGGTATAAAATGACGTTCAAATCTTTATGTAATATAGGTATGACGCTAACATCATCATCATCTGCCTAGCCTTTTGCCAACCCAACTATTTTGGGGTCGGCTTCCAGTCTAACCGGATGCAGCTGAGTACCAGTATTTTACATGGAGCGACTGCCTATCTGACCTCCACAACCCAGTGAGTACCGGGTAACACGATACCACTTTGGTAAGACTAGTTGTCAGAGTTTTTGGGCCACTGACTACCTGTAACGACTGACAAAGATGGACAAATGACAGCCGGGACCAACATGGTATGACGCTAACTTCCAGGAGGTTAAATCAAAATCTTGTTACAAAATCTTGGTTACGTCATTAATTTTGAGATTATACAGTAGATATATATGTGAGAACGATGTAGAAAGACGTGCACATTAAGAGCGCCGAGAGTAAAAGATTAGATCAAGGTTTTAATAAACCTGAAATAAAATAACATCACGCATGTGATCCCTGCAGAGATAGGTAGACCTGCACCTGACACCTCCTCGTTATATTTAAGTTTTATGTAATACGAGGCAAGGCTATTGCCATCAAACGGACACAAGTCTTCAAACTACTATTAAAAAAATCATGAATTCCTCAATAACACTGTGCCTGACCTAGGAATCGAACCTGAGACTTCATGCTCAGCAGCAACAGTTATTACTAGACCAATGAGGCAGCCTTAAAAATTATACGTGCCCGGTGTTGCCAGTTAATTCGCAAACGGAAAACATGGCGGCCCAAGAGTTTTATTAAAGCGTTTAATGAAACCGGAGCTTACTCCATAATTTACACGCGGCGCTCGTGACGTAGACTGCAGTACCTAATAGATGCGGCATGAATTTTAGAAAATGAAAATGAAAATGAAATCTTTATTTGTAGACATAGGTTGTACAGGGGTGTTCCAAATAAATATTAATAGCGAGTCCATCTATGCCTTGCGTTGAAGCATACAAATTAAATCCATACTTAAAATCTATTATCAATTTAAATGAAAATTTATTATATTATCAAAAGAGTACACAATGTCAGAATAATACAAACTTAAAATGGAATCAAAATAATATAAAAATAAGAAGATTACATGTCACATAAATAAATGGGTATTACAATTTGATTTTATTAGCTAATATAATTTTAATTTCAGTCAAGGTTTTACAAATATAATAAATCGGATGTAGCAGGTCTAGTATCTTTCATTTAAATAATCATTAATTGTATAATAACATTTTTCGACTTGAAATTTGTTTAAGAATTTTTTGAACAGATCTTTATTGGTAATATCTATAATTTCTTTAGGCAATTTATTATAGATTTTGGGTGCCATACCTAAAAAATTTTTACTGAACACAGCTTTTTTGTGTCGTGTTATGCATATTGTATTTTTGTACCGTATGCTCTTTGGGTGGTTGTATAGATGTAGATTTGCTTTGACATAGGTGGCTACTTCATATATATAAAGACATGGAAGTGTGAGTAGCTGAAGATTTTGAAAATGTGGCTTACAACTGTCTGTGCTTTGTATGCCACATATTGCCCTTATGCATTTCTTCTGTGCTTTAAACGCCATTTCTCTGTCTGGTGAGTTCCCCCAAAACATAAGTCCGTAGCGTAATGTTGATGAGACATATCCGTGATAGGCCATTAATAGAGTTGCCTGATTTGAGACTTTTCTTAGGTTATAGAGGGCATAGGAACATTGGCTAAGTTTTTTGCATACGTTTTCAATATGTATTTTCCAGTTCATGTTTTTATCTATCCAGATGCCTAAGAATTTGGTATGATCCGTCTCGCGAATACTTTTGTCACCATATCGAATGTCTGGTTTTTTATGGTTTGTTCTTTGTTCAAATGAGATGTAATTTGTTTTTTCGAAGTTAATTTTTAAGTTATTTCCGATTAGCCAGGTTATTATGTCATTAAGATTGTCATTTATCTCTTTTTCAAATGTCTCATCATTTTGACTTTTAAATAATATTGTGCTGTCGTCCGCGAATAAAATCATGGGATTATTAATAATTTTAGGCATGTCATTAATATATACAATAAAAAATAATGGGGCAAGGACACCGCCCTGCGGTACCCCGAATAAACATTCGCGACGTTCAGAGGTGTATGTAATATCTGTTTTTGTACGGGGATTGATTTTATTGATGCATGTAAATTGTTGCCGATTCGTCAGGTATGATTTAATGAGTTCAAGGATATTGCCTCTGATGCCACAGTTTTCCAATTTGTTTATGAGTATTTTATGGCTAACGTGGTCAAAGGCCTTAGACATATCCATAAATAATGCAACTACAGGAGTTCTATTGTCCATATTAGTCAGAACATGTTCCACAAGCGCATATATTGCAGAATTAATACTTTTATTTTTCCTGAAGCCGTATTGTTCGCTGATTAGGATTTTGTTGGTTTCTAGAAAGGAATATATACTTTTATGCAGTACTTTTTCAAATATTTTAGAGAAGACCGGAATAAGTGCAAGTGGTCTGTAGTTGCTTGGATCTTGCTTGTCACCTTTTTTAAACATGGGTTTAATTACTGAGATTTTCAGCCGTTCTGGGAATACGCCTTTCTCAATGCAATTATTTATAATATGACTGAGTATTGGTGCAATAATGGTAGATGTAGCTTTAATCACTTTAGTGGTTATATCGTCATACCCAGCGCTGTTAGTATTCTTCAGAGATTGAATTATTTTAATAATGTCAGACGGTATCGTTGGTATCATGAAAATTGAATTAGAATTTGTGTTAGATGTCAGTGGATTATAATAGTTAATGTCATTCTGAGATTGAATTAGATTAATAAAATATTCATTAAAAGATTGCGCTATTTGTTCTGGACTATTTATAACTTTATCGTCTATTTTTATGCTACTGATACCTTCTTTTGGGTTATTTATTTTCTGTTTATTAATTATACTCCACGTAGCTTTGCTCTTGTTTTCAGAAGTATACGCTATAAACTAAATGGATAGCATTATAAATACGAGGAGCTCGTGGCTAAATAATAACAGCCGCTCGGGTCGATCGCTAGGTTAAGCCGTGCTTGCCTAGGTTGGTCTGTGGATGGGTGACCGCCCATTACATACCGAGTTTCCTCCGTGCCTCGGAAAGCACGTAAAGCCATTGGTCCGGGCTGTCATTTGTAGATCTTTGACAGTCGTTAGGTAGTCAGAGACCCAAAAAGTCTGACAACCAGTCTTACCAAGGGGTTTCGTATTACCCGGTACTAACTGGGTTCTGGAAGTCAGATAGGCAGTCGCTCCATGTAAAATACTGGTATTCAGCTGCATCCGGTAAAACTGGAAGCCGACCCCAACAAAGTTGGGAAAAGGCTAGGCAGATGATGGATAGCATTATAAATAATTAGTAATTAAACCATGACTTCTACTAAAAATACCATTTCTACTGCTGACCTCGAGAGCCTGGGTTTGATTCCCAGGTCGAGCAAAGTGTAAGGTGTAAGTAGATTTTTTCATAAGCACTCACGGGGTCTGGATTAGGACCAGTTGATAGAGAGATGGAGACTCACTCTGTAAATTAATAATTTTACAAAATTTAATTCAAAACATTTTAATTCTGTTACACAAAACGAAATCCACAAAATAATATTAAACAAGTTTGATTTAAGTGTTTCGTGCCATTTTAAGACGCAATATAAAACTAAATTGAAAATAAGGCCTAACCACAATAAAGTTTTAAACAATTTAGGGACTATTTCAAGCAACAAGAACAATGACCTAAAAAATTAATGTATAAGTTCATTTTTATACAAAGTCAAGGGCACTTTGAAGTAACACTATTCACACATACAGATAAAAAAACCGGACAAGAGCGTGTCGGGCCACGCTCAGTGTAAGGTTCCGTAGTTTCCCGTCCGTCACAATAAGTGTTCCCACTTATGAGTTTAAAGGTGGGTATCCATTATGTAAAAAAGCTTGCATACCTATACGAATATACTACAAACTTAGTCCAGAAATTATTTTGTACAACTTTTTGTCTTTTTTGTACAAAAACTGTTGTTTCCATCAAGTTCAAAATTATTTTCCTAAAAAGTCCTTATAAAGTTCTACTTTTCAGATTTTTTTCATATTTTCTAAACTTATGGTTCAAAAGTTAGAGGGGGGGGGACACATTGTTTTTTACTTTTGGATCGATTATTTCCGAAATTATTGACATTATTAAAAAAAATGATTTTAGGAAACCCCTATTCATTTTTAAATACCTTTCCAACAATATATCACACGTTAGGGTTGAAATTAAAAAAAAAACACTTCCCACTTTACATATATGTTTTATTAGGGTAAAAAATTAGGGTAAAAAAAATGTTTTATTAGGGTAGCCCCTAATAAAACATTTTTTTTTTCAATTTTTATTTTACCACTTTGTCGGCGTGATTGACATACATATTGGTACCAAATTTCAGCTTTCTAGTGCTAACGGTCACAGAGATTAAGCGAGGACGGACAGACGGACGGACGGACAGACATGGCGAAACTATAAGGCCTAGTTGACTACGGAACCCTAAAAATGGGACTTTTGTGATGCTATTTTGTTAAGTGGTCGAAATGGGAAAGTTACGAGATAGGACGTAGCCCTTTCTAATCGACTATAAATATGTCAGAATAACACCTTAAATGTTATTCCATTTGATGATAAAATTGATAGGTACTAAAGTGAACAATTACTTTTCCATCAAAGAAAGAAAGAAAGAAGAAAGAAAACATGTTTATTCGGCACGTGCCGTAAATGCACACAACAAAAAAATAAAAAAGTAAAAAACAAAAGAGTAAACTTAAAACTACACAATAAAAACTTAAAACGAGACAGAAAAAATGAGATAATATTGTGTGTCTCACGGCTGCGCCAAATAGGCCCAGTTCAGCAAACTGCCGAGCAGCTAGTGCCCGACGCTGGTTTTCAACTGGACCCGAGATGGTGATGTGACGGACGTAAAACAGTTTTGTTCTTTGTGTTATAGGTATGTGTAATTGTGTGTCATGTATGAATAGATACTTAAATAGAATAAATTAGTGTGCAAAATAGTAACAAATTATAAAACTACATGATTAATAAAAAGTGCAAGACAAAACAAAAACAAAAGGCACTCAAATAAATTAAATGGACGCATAGAAACAAACCGGTTTAGCAAGTTCCCAACTTGTGATCGCATAATATTTCATTAATCCGAGCACTTCGTCGCTCAATACGCTGCAAGCAGCCGAGCGCAGTGGACTCATATTATAGGGAACGTGCAGGAACTATAGGTGGCAGCACTAAACGACAAAAGAGACACTATGCGGACAGTAAAGGAAACTTATGCTGTCACTGTCACGCAAATCTCTTCAAAAGTATTATTTTTGATTAGGATAAAAAGTATAAAACATGGGTTCCGGTCTATCAATAATGTTCGTCAGCGTAACATGAATGTTGACCAATATGAATTTTGTATGTTTCGTTTACTTTCTCTGATGAAAATTGTGGTGCATGCAGAAACGGTGGCTTAGACAACTTTCTTATTTTCAACACATGTTTTAATGGAAGGGAATCCTTTAGCAGCGAGAACAGTATCTCCAGGCTATAACAAATCAATCCACAATCATTTGTAAAGCAATCACTATAACGCCCTCCGTGGCATTTAGATACAAAACTTAGGAAACCACAAGGAGTGCAGCCAATTAAAAACTTTATTGTATAACCATGTTTATAATCTGAGTTCATGTGGAGACTGTTGAGGAATATTCGGTGTGAACTTCAGTGCAGTCTGGAACGAAAAGATACATTTTCAAAGAGAGCATTACCTACAATGTGAAATAATCCACCATGGCTTAAAAAACCAGTTTGGTATACCACAATACAAAAAAAAAAAAAAATTTTATATCGAATCATGTCGTGTCACACTTTTGTGTGCCAGTCTGATCTACATATCAAATTGTGGCGGGTGCCGAAAGTTCAGTGCCTGAAGCTTATTGAAAGTTCAGCGCTTGAAGCTTATTGAAAGTCAGCGCCTGAAGCTCATTGAAAGTTCAGCGCCTGAAGCTTATTGAAAGTCAGCGCCTGAAACTTATTGAAAGTTCAGCGCCTGAAGCTTATTGAAAGTCAGCGCCTGAAGCTTATTGAAAGTTTCAGGCTCTGGTTCAAATTGGGCCTGCGATGAACGGATTAAAAGTGCACCACGATGTGATTCATCTGGCAAAATGAAAAACCAATGGCACACCACAGGCCACCTGCAGTATTGTCTCTCCTTCCCCCTTTTTTTTTTTTTTTTTTTTTTTTTTTTTTTTTCGGATGGGAAATCATCAAATAACCCCTCCCGCTCTGGGCGGAGCAGGAGGGAGTGTCAGACTTTTACTGACTAAAACCCATCCATGTTCCTTCATCGCCCTTTGTGTTCCGGGGCCACGGTATCTCTTTCGAATAGTCCCGCAACCCCGGCAGGCATCGGTCCTTACGGACCCCTTCCTTTTTGCTGACTCTCTTTGAGGCGCGCGTGGAACACGAACGCGCCGTCGACACGGCCTGTCGTCATGAGACGGACGGACGGCGAGCTAGCCCATAGCTCACCGTCCACAGGCCCGCGCCTACGGTGGCCGGGGGCCACGTGGTTGTGGCCCCCGACGCCCGGGGCGTCTCCCGCGGCGGCCGGGACGTTGAGAGGTTCTCTCCCTCTCACGTTCCGCCACCTCCTTCTCTAGCATTACTGCTTCGCAGAAGGAGGTGACGGCGTCCCATTCCGTCTCGCTCCGGACCATGGCTTGCACCAGGGCCGGACGCGAGAGGTCGCCGCCGCCGATCGCCGCTTCGAGGACACGGCGGTGCTCCGCCCACGCGGGGCACACCTCCACCGTGTGTTCCACCGTGTCCTCCGGTCGATCTTCACAATGGAAGCACCCGGGCGTTTCCTCCCGCCCGATTCGGTGCAGGAACCTCCCGAACACTCCGTGTCCGGTGAGGACCTGCGTCAGGCGGAAGGTGAGGACGCCGTGGCGTCTCTCAAGCCACTCCTCAAAGAGGGGACTTATCGCCACAATTGTGGCGTGCCCTGCACGGGGTTGCGACAGTCGCTCTCTCCATGTCGCCATGAGATCCCGCCGGAAGTCTGTCCGCTGAGCGACAATTTGTCGCTGCAGCGGGGTTTCCCCCCGGCGTAGCGCCTCCGCGCGCCATTCATGCAGGCGCGCGAGGACTATCGCCTCCAGATCCCATGGCGGCAATCCGGCAAGGAGGCTCGCCGCCTCGCGGGCAATCGTGCGGTAGCCCCGGGCCAGCCTTACGGCTACTACCTTTTGGGGCGCGTTCAGGTAGTGGGCGGCACGCCGCCTCAAAGAACGCGCCCACACCGGGGCCCCGTAAAGGGCCATGGACCGCACGACTCCCGCGTAGAGCCTCCGGCAGGAGGCGTTCGGCCCCCCCAGGTTGGGCAGGAGCCGCCTGAAGGCAGCCCCAGTCCGTTCCAGTTTGGGGGCCAAACGTCGGAAGTGCTCCACGAAGTTCCACCGGCTGTCGAGGACGAGTCCTAGGTACTTCAAAGTCGACTCGACACCGATGGATACCCCTCCTACCGTAAGTAAGGATCCCGGAGGTGGCGCATTCCGAGGCCCATGAAAGCACATGGCCTCGGACTTGTGCAATGCCACCTCGAGACCCAGTTGCCGGATCCTCTCAACGACTGT
The DNA here is from genome assembly GCA_905147715.2 of Xestia xanthographa. NCBI lineage: Eukaryota > Metazoa > Arthropoda > Insecta > Lepidoptera > Noctuidae > Xestia > Xestia xanthographa. The sequence continues at coordinate 2,505,927 of LR990660.1, read as the reverse complement.
CGCAACCCCGCGTGTCATCGCTTCGGCCGCCGCCTCGTGCGACCTCCCCTGGGCCAGCACCAGCGTGTCGTCAGCGTAGCAAACTACGCTGACACCACTAGGGAGGTCGGCGCGCAGCACCCAGTCGTAACCGATGTTCCACAAGGACGGCCCTAGGACCGATCCCTGCGGAACACCGCACGACATCTCTCGCCGGTTCCATTCTCCGCTGCGACCGGGGTAGATGACGGCTCTGTCCGTCAGATAGTCCCCGACCACTCGACGGAGGTAGGTCGGCACCCGGTGATACCGGAGTGCCTCCCTAATGCAGCTCCAGGGCATGGAGTTGAAGGCGTTGGCGATGTCGAGAGACACCGCCAAGACGACCCCACCCCTGGAAACCGCATCCCCCGTCGTGAGGGCTCTCACGCGCATGATGGCGTCCACCGTAGAGCGCCCCTTGCGGAAACCGAACTGGTGTTCCGCAAGGTCCGGCCCAGTCCCCGCAAGGTGCTCGGCGAGGCGGTTCGCAATGACTCTTTCAAAGAGCTTGCCCACCTCGTCGAGCAGCACCACGGGCCGGTATGCGGACGGAGAGTCCGCAGGGCGCCCCGGCTTCCGGATGAGGACCAGCTTCCCCGTCTTCCAACGAAGCGGGAACTGGCCTCTCTCCAAGCATGCGCTTAGGAGCCCCTCCAGTCGGGGCCCGAGAGCCTCCGAGGCCAGGACCCAGGCTTTGCCAGGCAAGCCATCGGGTCCCGGGGCGGTATTTTTGGCACTGAGCCTGCGCACCGCCACTCTCAGGTCTACCCCAGTCACCTCCGGAGTGTCGTCGTCGTCGTCCTGATGATCCGCTTCCAGCACCGCAGGCGGCGGAGCCATAGGCGGGGGTGGGTGTTCCCCTCGCGAAGGGAACAGAGTGCTCACCACGTCCTCCACGAGCTCAGGCCGGAGACTCTGCGTCAGTGGGGGGGCCCAGGGGCGGAGTTTGTCCCGCACCAACTTGTAAGGGCGCCCCCACGGATCTCTGTCGAGAGTCCCCAGCATCTCCTCGCGGGCCAGATCTCTGGCCCGCAGGACAGCCTCGCGGAGAGCGGTCTTCGCCGCTCTGTACCCCTCATATAGCTCCGCCTCAATGGCTGCCGCATCCGGTGGGCGGATGCGGAGCCTGCGATGCCTGGCGTACAGGTGCCGTGCAGCGACGCACGCTTTGCGCAGAGACGTTAGCTCTCGCGACCACCAGTACACCTGATGCCGGGCGCTTCTTGACCGAACGCGGGGCATTGCCACGTCGCAGATGTCGGACATGGCCTCCTGGAACCACCCTGCCTCATTGTTTACGTCGGCAGGCCTGTCCGGTGATGTCACCCAGGCCTGCACGATCGAGGCTTCCAGGAGGAGCTCCCGGTCCAGCTGCTTCAGCGCCCAACGCGGACCACTCGGGGCCTGTTGGACCGGCGCGCTTGAGGTCTGGGTGGAGACGTCGAACCGGATGTACCGGTGGTCGGAATAGGTCTCCACCCCCTCCATGACACGCCAGTCAACGACACGCGGCGACAGAGCGGGGCTAGCGAACGAAATGTCCACCACCGACTCGCCCCGCATCCGCACACACGTGGGGACAGAACCCCGGTTTAGGACGACCAGGCCCTTCTCCAGGGCCCAGTCTTCCACCATCCTTCCCCGCACGTCTGTGCAACGAGAACCCCAAGCCAAGTTCTTGGCATTGAAGTCCCCGAGGACAAGCACGGGGAGGGAATGGTTTCTGACGACAACACTCAACTCTGCGAGAGAGTTGTGGAACTCGGCGAGAGTTCGGCTCGGGGAGAAGTATACTCCCACCACTACGATCTCCCCGAACCGGGCTGCTACGCACCCCCGACCCCTCCTGACACCTTCAAGAGTCGGGGTACCGGCGGCGGCCGACGACACTATGGTCACTGAGCCGCTAAGGTCCGCCACCCAGTCTTCCCTGGGGAGGACAAAGTACGGCTCAGCGACCACAGCAATGTTAATCAACCACTGCGCCATGCTCTGGAGCAACAGATCCTGAGCGCAGGCGCAGTGGTTGATGTTCGCTTGGAGGAAGCGTAATGGGGCCGTTATTGGCACTCCATTACCGCTTCCTCCCTAGCCCCCTGCGAGGTCCCCTCTGTGGCGGCGACAGTGGCAGCGGCAACGGTGGCAGTTGCGGCTGCGGCGGCGGCGGTGGCGACGGTGGTGGTGGTGGCGGCGGAGGGCCTCCCCTTGCCTCTGGTGGCCTTGGTGGGTGCAGCGCAGGCCTTGCTTCCAGCCCGGTGGTCGGCTGGCTTGCCAGCCGCCGCACAGGCACCGCAGTGCGGCGTGGCACAGCAAGCCGCGGATACGTGACCGGGCTGGCTGCAACGGAAGCAGAGTCCGCTGCGGTCAACCTCCGAGGCGCACTGTACTGACACGTGGTGTCCCACGTGGCAGCGATAGCACCTCAGAGGTCTGGGCTCTAGCAGCTTCACCTGCGCTGAGACCCAGCCCACCAGTAGCCTTCGGCCCTCCGTTATGGCTTTAGCCGCCGTCACCGGGCAGCATACCGTAACGGTATGCATACCCGTGGAGTCCGGGCGAATGGCGCCTGCCCTGACCTGATCGGCAGGGCACCCTCCGGACCTGGCGACGGCAGCCACCACCTCCTCCTCGGTAACCGAGTCGTCCAGACCCAGGATGCGCAGGTCTGCGCATCTGACGGGCCTGGACACTCGGGCCTCGTCCGCGTTTAGGGACGCTCTGAGCTTTTCAGCCAGAGCGTCGGCGGACGAGCCGCTGGTTTCGCCGGGGATCTCCAGCAACCGAGCCCCTGTCGCGGTGACTTTAAGCCGGAGGCCCCCGGTGATCCCAAGCTCACTGAGGTTCACCGCCTCTTTCGCCTTCGCCAGAAGGTCGCGGTAGGACACGCCCCTCTTTTCCGCGTCCGGCTGTAGTGTGATCACTACAGCCGCGGTCTTCGGGGCGCGAAGCCTAGCCGCGATCTTTCGCGCCCTGTGCTGGCGCTGCCGCTCCACATTTCGGGCCTTTTTGGCCGCCTTCCTCCCCTTCTTCTTCTCCCCGACCACCTGCCATCCGGCTTCAGCCGCAGATGTCGGGGGCTGGGGGGGCGGTGGTGGCGGCGGCAGCTGGCTTGCCGCAGGCACTGGCCCACTCGCCGCTGGCACTGGCGCCGCTGGCGCTGGAGCCGACACAGTCGCCGCCTGTGCAGCCGCCTTGCCCTTTCTCCTCCTGGGCGCCTTCTTAGTCGGCGCCGGTTGCGCCGGAGCTGACTTTCCAGGGGGAGGGGGCGCCGCAGCCCTGCCGGAGGACTGGCTCGACGGCCCAGGTCCAGGTGTGGCAGCCGCAGCAGCCGCGTATGACACCGTACTCGGCATCGTGCTCGGGCCCGCGGCTGCCTTGTTTGCACCCAGAGGGGGGCGCAGGACGATTCCCTCCAGGACGGAGAACCGCGCCTGGAAGGACGCCAGCTCTTGCCGAACCAGGTTCAGGACCTGGCTCTCCACCGGCACGGGCTCGGCTTGTCGCTGCTGCTGCTGGTGACGGCCCCCATTCGGAGGCGCAGCGCGGGTGCCGGCCTCGCGTAGACTGGCCAGGTCTGCGTGGAGCTTGGCATTCTCCTTTTGGAGAACCTCCATGGCGGCCGTTAGGCGGGCCAGCTCCACGCGCAGTTTGGCCACCTCCTCACCACCTATCGGAGGAGGAAGAGGGGTAGGCCCCGCAAAGTTTGCCACTGCTGCCGCCATGATGGCGGCGGAAGCCCCGGGTATGGCCTTGAGTTTTGAAGATGTCTTCACCTTCAAGGCCACGCCCCTTATCGCGGCTTCCACCGCCTTTGTGAAGCTGGCCTTACGCTCCGCCTCGGAGCCGCCAGTTGCACCCGCCTCATCGCCAGGCCCGGGAACAGTAGTGCCCGGGGGGCGCACCTCCTCGGCCACTCTTGCCGACCTCACGGAGGCAGGGAGCCCCCTCCCCTTGCCCCGGATCCCCCCACGCTTGTTGGTGGGGATTTTTCGGGCCGAGGCCTCCTCATCTCCGGATGACGACCCCCGGTCGCCATCCCGCCTGGGCCGCTTGCGGAAGAACTTGCTGTTCTCCGCAGGCGTCCCGGCCCTCGCGCGACGGGAGCTCTCTGAGCCTCCCGCGCTCTCTCCTTCCCCCTTAATTCCATCCAAAGGTAGTCTTTAAAATATTGTTTTTAGCGATAAGGCCGCCCATTGTGTCACCCCTTGCAAAATGTTCTACATTTGTATCTGTCATTTTTATAGTGTACATAATAAAGTGTATTCTATTCTATTCTATTCTATCTCCTATTCTTTTCCCTGCCACTTGTGATTGGCTAAGAGTCCATCAGTCCGTCTACAAGTATACATGGAGCGACTGCCTTTCTGACCTCACATCCCTGTAGCATTGACGACCCAAATGGTGCATCGGTAGTGAGGCTGCCTTAGATTCTTAGGGTCCCGTTTTCGAATCCGTAGGAGAAAATGTTTGTGTGATGAGCATGGACATTTGTTTCCGAGTCATGGATGTTGATATGTATAATAAGTATGTATTTACAAACAAAAAGTATCTATGTAGTATATCAACTAGCTGCAGGTGTCCACGACACAAGCCTCGTTGCTTAGTGTGGCTCTAGATGGCGCTGTGTGTAATGTCCAGCGTTATTTATTTATTATCTGGGTAATACGATGATACCCCTTGGCAAGACTAGTTGTCAGCCCGTTGGGTTTCCCAACGGCTTTCTGAGGCACTAGAACGTAACAGATGGTCACCGATCCACGGACTCACCTCAACAAGGGTTGCTTAACTTTGAAGATCGAGCCGTGTGTTCATTATTTAATCACGAGCTCTGTGAAATTATCCGCCCTACGAGAAAACAATTCGATATTAAATCGCGATTTAATTAAAAAGCATAAATAACCGCACGCGCTATTCACGCATCTAATAATTACACAACAGTAATAAATACACAACCACACAGTAACATTTATCTGTTGTTACAAACGTAACTCCCGAGTGTTTTCATCAATAAGTCTACACTACGGGTCCTGAGTACAGTCGAACACGCTGTTTGGTATATAGGCAGATAACTTGCAAATCACTTCACTCGCTTCTTCAACCCAATTTTGAGTGTAGGTCTTTTCCATTGCACGCCACTTTACCCAGTTTTTTTTGGGCCACTCAAATCCAACTCTTGAAAAAATAGATTGGTAGTGAAGTGGGAAGATTCTTTTACTTCTGGTGCCTCTCCAATTACTGAGTACTGGCCATGAACTACGAATATTCCTCCTTACCTTTTGCAAGGCAGAACTGCTCAACAGCACTCGTGATTCCGGTCCGGTGTAAAGACGAATGAACATCGGTAAATACCTTGTTTGACTGTAGTCCCGAATGTCCCCGACTATAATCCCGACTCCTCCCGAATACTCCCGAGTTAATAAGTGTGGAATGCGCTCTATCGTGGAAGATTTACGAGCCGTCGGATTATCTGCGCCATCGTCGCGTGCAGGTAGGCTTTACAATTTTATGGATATGGCGCCGTTAGCTGAAGTGGGGTAAATTACAAGGCTAATGACTTGTGATTATTGCACGAGGGAGGAGTGTAGACTAGAATTGTTGGAGGGTATGGAGACTGATGTTATTTGCTAGTGCGGTTTTTGTTTTTTTTTTTTTTTTTTTAATTAAAATTTGTTTCATTTGTAACTTTATTTTAGAGTAAGTTATAAACAAGACTTATATGTTTTATTTGTTAATACTTGTAATTGAAAGCACATATATAAAAATAATAATATGCGCAATTGGTTGTTTTAAAGACGCCTAGTAAATCGATCCCTAACATGCTTTTTGCAAACATAAGAAAAGTCACAAGATGTGGTTCTATCGCTTTAACATTTAGTTCGTTGAGCTTCAAACTCACCAGAAACAGAACAGTAGACGTGTCCGGCCTAGGCACTTTAAATCCGTGGGACTTTTTGGAAAACATTTCATTTACACAATCATAGCTGCCGTAAACCCATACTGTGCACACAGCTTTCACAAGTACATAGCACATAGTTTACTTAAGTTTATTATTAAAACTGCATCAACTTCATACGTGCAACACATTTCATGCACCTACAAAACACACTTCCTCTAACAAAATCTACATAAAATCTCAACTCCACACGCTTTCTACAAGTTCGTTCGTTTCATTCAGTTCGTTCAAGACGTCAGTTTCAAACAAAGACGAACTAAAATTGTGATCCCACGTCGCATTTGACGTAATAACGCTGACGGTATATGCGCGCTGCTTGTAATTTACTAAACATTATTTAACTTGGCAGCACGTGAAGTTGTTACGTCACTCTTAGCAGCGGAGCTAGTGTCGCTTTAATTATGTTCATATTTTTAGTGTTATTTTTACTGGAAGCCGACCCCAACTAAGTTGGGAAAAGGCTAGGCAGATGATGATGATATTTTTAGTGTAAGATTTCAATTTGTTTGTTATTTGACGGTTTTGAGGAACTCGTGGCTAAATTATGAGTCCCGTATGGATTAATCGGAAGGGTTGGGTGACCATCCATTATAACTCTAACGCCCAGTCAGGAGCCCGGAAGCCCAGAGGACAATAACTGGACTGTGAAGGTCAACAGTCTGAGAAGGACTGACTGATCAACAGTCTGACTGGACTGAGAAGATCAACAGTCGCTCCATTTACTACACTACTACATCAGCCCATAACGTCCACTGCTGGACATAAGCCTCTCCCATGATGGAAGGATTTGCCGTAATCCCCACGCTTGGCAGGCGGATTGGATATCGCAGTGACGAAAGGCTAACAGAAAACGCTGCTGCCCATTCTCTGGTCTACGGAGGCGCAAGGTGTTCTGCCTCAGACATAGTCGCCTTATACAATACCCGTGAGTGTAATGGGTTGGTTCTATTCTACTCTGCCGGATACCACACGGCTAAATTATTAATATTAATAATTTTAATTTTACAATATTAATAAATGTAATATAATTTGTATAAAATTATTTGCCACATACAAGTTATCCGGAACTAATTTCGGGGTGGTGAAACTAGCCATAAGCCTAGCTTTTGATTTGTGGCAGTGTCCTATTGTTAACTGTCTATTGTTGTAGATAGGTCAAGCTTAACTAATTTGCTGAATATTACTTAACTGGGTAGCTCATAGGGGTTTGCTCTAAGCCCCATGGTTTCGCCGGCGTCAATTCCCTTCCGTCAGCTTACGTTGGAAGTGCGAATTCTGGGAATAAATTGACGAAACGCGAAAAGTGAGAGTGATGGTGTTGATTTAAACAGTGATAACATAATTTTTGTGAAATTCAATTCAACACATATTATCGTATTTATAATTTCAGCCGATGGACGTGAATTGGTAGACTTAGAAAAGCGTGACCATGTTGAGCAGTCCTATGCTTCTCGCATTCAGCGGATTCCGTGATTTTCTTTTTCACTAGGATTCGGACGGGATCAAGAAAGAAAGAAAGAAAATGGTGTTTATTTAGCATCAAAACATTACAAAATTTCACAAAATAAATAAACAAACAAAACTAATAATGCCAAAAGGGCCTCAGCTCAGCATAATGCCAGATGGCAACACAAGGTGTACCACCTGACGCTGATTTTCAGCTGCAGCTGCAGCCCACGAGTGCCATACGCTCGACAACATAAACAAACACATATTAATGTTTACAATTTTTGCACAAATACCTACTAAAAATAAAAATAAAATGCTATATTATAAATACATTAAAAAACAAAAACAAAAAGAAAATTGATGAAATGCATAAAATAAATAACATTGGATTTTGGATCAGGACGGGGATGGCAACTGTGGAATCAATGGCGCTAGCATAGTTTGTTCCAAGCATCGTCATTGGTTGAAAATCTGGTAATGTCATTTTATATTTCAAAATGGCTTAACCTCATTGGTCAGATTGGGAACAAACTATGGTAGCGCCATCTGCTTTCAGCTTTCACCGGCCAACCCCATTGAAGTGGTCCATCCTATTATTTTCCAATCCGATTTATTTTTAAACCAACGCAAAACATGTAGAAAACACATTTTCCAAGGAAGTCTCAAGCTCCATGTAAACATTGATTAAGTCAAGCACGTAAAGCCAGTCGATCTGCATACATCACGGTTCATAGGGAGCTCCCTAATACGTATGCGGCCACCCCAGAGGAAGCGTACGTGGTCGTATTAAATTGAAAAACGATTTACCTGTTGATAAGAGCTTGTTTTAAATAACTGATAAGGTGAAGTCGTGTTGCGCGAGTTGCGTTGATGTTGTGTGAGTTTTTTTTTTTTTTATGTTGTACTTTGTGGGATTTTCTTCTTGGTGTAAATTTCCTTTTTATGTAAATGCCAGGCAATGTTACATCACTATTGCTCTCAAACGGAAACGGAAAATATCGTCAGGAAACTGGCATATCCTAGAACCAATTTTAATATTTGTAAAGTTCGTCAACCCGAACTGGGCCCGCTTGGTGAATTACAGCCGACTTCCATTCACAGGAATGAGACTTGTGTCCCGGCAGTGGGGGTGTTACAGGCTGACTCTCCTATTTCTGACATCATCATCATCATCATATCAGCCTGAAATCACCCACTGCTGGGTATAGGCCTCCCCTTTTTTCCGCCACACTTCCCGGTCCCGTGCTTTCCTGATCCAGGTGTTTCCCGCGACAACCCAACGTGTTTTTGGACGGCCCTGGTTTCTTTGGCTAAACCTTGGCCACCACTCGGTCAAAGCCTTGCTCCATCGGCCATCTCCGCGTCTAGCCAGATGTCCTGCCCAGGTCCACTTGAGCCGCACCGCCCGGTCTCCGGCATCGTAGACTTTCGTCCGACGGCGGATTTCAGTGTTGCGCACTCTATCTAAGAGTGTTATGCCGAGCATGGCCCGCTCCATGGCCCTTTGTGCCACTCGTACTCGGTGGACAGTCTCCTTTGTGAGCGTCCATGTCTCGGCACCATAAGTCATTGTTGGCAGGACACATTGGTTAAAAAGGCAGGTTTTTAGGCACTGAGGGATCTTTTTAGACCGCAAAATATGTTCCAGTTTGCCAAATGCCGCCCATCCGAGCTGTACTCTCCTAGAAATCTCCTTGCTCTATTTCTGACATATTCTAGATTATCTTAGCGTGTCGATGACATTCTAACAGAATTATTTGACAGTTCGGTGCTATCACTATAGTATCCGCCAGATAAGTAGGAATTAAAGGTCATTAACCCGGATACATTTATTCGAATACATAATTCCGAAAACAGAAATAATGACATAAACTTGTCCCGAAACGACCTTTATCGTGATCCTTGACTTTTTCTAGTAAGTAATAAAAAAACATTCATAATGTATTGTCGGGGTACCTACCCAGAGAAATTAAGGAAAGAGCAATGACCTTTAATTCTTACTTATCTGGCGGAGACTATAGCTCCCATCAATCCCTGTGGCGTACAGGCATCAGGGCAAACAGGACACGATATCAGATGTCCCAACGATTGTAGAATAGTACCACATTTGTGATTCCGACAGGACTCATGAAGTCTGAGCAGGTTTTCCTTACATCGACCACCCTGAGCCTGAGACTATTCAGAGATATCTAGATCTCATATTTAAATATTATTCCCTAAGATAAGCATTCTAGGACTTGGTTTTTAAGGTGTTTTCTAACGCCAGCTACTAATAATTGCCATAACGCCCACCTGTTACATAAAATAATCTTATTCAGTACCAACTGGCAATCGTAAATTACGTATTTCCCAGTAAAGCACTTAATTACTAAAATATGCACACAAAACATTTCCATCCGAAATTAAAACCCACCAGCTCCTCGACTATTAATATAGTTGAACCCAGTATCAAACAAACGGGTCTTAATTTACGATGTGTCTCCTGGCTTATATATCCTAGAGCACATGCGATTTCATGTTAGCGAAGCTCTTGAGACTAGGCAAAGAGCTAGGAGAGCACCCGCAAATTCATTATCACCGCGAAGCTACGACGTAGCAGCGAATATTTGTGAAAATCCCGCCATTCTTCAAGTTGTATATGGAAATACTTTGTCGTACCCTGTCTCCTGGACTAATTTGTTTTGATGCGGCTTATAACGATGCTGTGTGTTTTCGTGTTTTATTTTTTGTTTTCTGTGAGCTCTGTCAGTATTCGGGGTATGTCGGGATTAAGTATGAATGTTGCAAAATGTTGTGTTTTGTAAACTTGGGGATTTTAGTTATTTGGGCTGTAATTTCTGAACTGGAAGACTTTAGCGGACATTTTAATGTGTAAGGTTAGCGTGGTTATTTTTGTGAGTGTTGTATTACCTACTGCTGAGACAGTTTTTAATCGTATTTACGATGCTTAACATTCAAAACTGTTTGGAACTTGAGAACATCAACAACCAAAGTATGACACTCCAAAAATATTGTTATAATCTTGTCTTACTAACTGTAGGTACCTAACGTTGATAAAGTTTAAAGTTACACACAAAAAGAAACGTGGGACGAGTTGCGGAATTAAAATATTATTTATTTTGATTTTCATCAACTCGTCCCAAATGGGCCGTGGGCATGTGGGACGAGTTGATGAAATACTCACTGCAATGTTTCACCATATAACTTTTTATATGTTTCACTGTTTATAAGTCACTTTAGTATACCATAATCAACTTTATTTTCACCTAAAACTACCACTTTTCTCAACTAAAAATTCCAGTGAATATTTTGTTGTGTCCAAATATACATTTTTCATTTTTATTCCATAAAAGGAAATAAAAGGCCCTAATATTCAATAACAAATTATAGAAACATCCCCATACATTACTTTGAAGCCAACTGAAGTAATTTTCAGTCCATATTGTATCCCAGATCTCCATTACTATTCATGAGGGACCAGGTTCGAATCCACCTCCCCTTTGGATTCCATTAAACTGGAATCCAACCCTTGTATGTACCAAAAAACCTCATATAAATATTTACAAGGGGATGGAAACTTACATCAAACAGTATTATACTTTAAGATATTAGTTATAAAGTCAATTTTCATTTGCACGTGATTCTATTTCTGTGTTTGGGTTTTTAAGCTCATGAATTTTGTTGGGATCATTCTAGTAATTGAAAGAACAAGTTTCTTCTTTATCCAACTTTTTTTTACAATGAAATACTTTGTAGCAGATAGCGTTGTTAAAGGAAATTTACGAATTTGGCAATGCCTGACACCCTATACAGCTATATTATATTTGAGACTAGCGGACGTCACCGGGTTTCACCCGCGTAGTTCCCGTTCCCGTCGGAGTACGGAGGTAAAATATAGCCTATGTTACTCAAGGTGAATGTAGCTTTCTAATGGTGAAAGAATTTTTGAAATCGGCGCAGTAGTTTTTGAGTTTATTCATTACAAACATACACACAAAAATACAAATATTTCTTCTTATAAAAAATCTATTCACAAAAAATTGTAACGCAAACCTAATGTTTGGGAAATGAACGTATAAATTATAACTTGTTTACCAACTAGTACTTTTAACATTTTTTATTTAGTCAAATATTTCAGTTGGAATAACAGTTTTTACGCAAAATCAAATAAGCCAAATAATTAGTATCGTCAGTTTTCATTCACCATAATCTAAATAGTTGAGTTCCGGGTAACCGACTAAAAACAATCTCTTTTTTCTATTAATGCAAGTCGTTTCTGGCACTCGCCCGCCGCTGCATCGTCACCCACCGCTCGCTTCGCTCGCTCGGCTCGTGCGTAGGAGGTCACAGTTTTAACCTAACCTAACCTACGCATTATTGTTTATAGAAGAAATTTATCTAATCTAAATAGTTGAGTTCCGGGTAACCGACTAAAAACAATATCTTTTTTTCTATTAATGCAAGTCGTGTCTGGCACTCGCCGGCCGCTGCCGCGGCACAAAAAATCTTATTTTTGCCTTAATATTTTTTGTCTTAACAGATCATTTCACCAAACGTTTATTGTCTGAAGATTGTTTTCTGTAATAAATCATTTGATTAAAGACCAAATGCCATAATGACATTAGACTTGTTAATATTTTGCCAAGTAAAAATTTGACCAAATAAAAATATGCGTATTAAAATCATTCGAAACATTGCAATGGTATAAAAAAGGTTGCTAAAATTTGTTTGGGTAGTGAAATTTTGTCAAAATCTTTTCGGCAAAACGGCAGGATCCCTATTAGTGTAGATAAAGATGAAGAAAAAGTAAAAAGTGTAGAATACTTTCGGAAGTCGGTTACTTTTGTTGGTTTCCTTTACTTTTTTGGCACCGACCTCAACATTATATTTCCATGTAAATTAAAGCAATTGAAAACACACACTATCAGAAAATACTACTTATTCTACATTTTATTTCTTCAAATAAAATTCGTTATCTTTCTATAGATCGCTTTTACATACCATTAATTTTCCTTAAAATCAAAAAATATAATAACAGAAAACCATTAAAAACACATAGTCTTTGTGACAAAAGTTAAAACAGGCAGGATGTAAAGCAAGAACTCTCTTCATAGCCTGAAGTACTCGCGGCACGAGAGCCACTGTAACATTACATACGTACCGTCTACCTACGGGGGGTAAGCAGGGCTTCAGGTGCTGTTAGGTCCTTGTGTCATACGGGTAGGAAGTTCGGAGAACGGACCTAAGTTTTAAATGTTTGTGTTTGTATTTAATGTTAATTTGATTTTTTCCTGTCTAATAAATAAACTACGTCCTAGCCCAAATTAAAAGGTTAATCTCAAGGGATAAGATCAACTCTTGGTGTACTGAGCTGCGTTTTTTGTAATATTCTTTGTTTTTACTGCACACAATCAGGGTTAGTTTGCAATGACGAACCAAAATTTAAAATTAAGATCAAAGTGCCGAACCGAAAGTGCACTTTAAATATTATTGTCAAAAAATATGAAATAAAATAATAGCATTCATTTGAAAATGTCCTAAAAAATTCTTACATCATAAACCTAGTGGGAATCAATGCACTCGTGTGCGTGCACGCACTGCAAAATTTGTGTGTGTGCTAACTGCTACCTATCTAGGTTGTTGAACTGAATTGTGCTGTTGCAATATACACACGTTCGCTTTTTAGTGGTGGACAAGAATGAAATTTTGTTTTTTTTTTTAATTACGTTTTTTTTTTCATTAGATTGAAAATATTATCGATTCTAAACCATCTCTGAAAATTTGACCGGTCATTGAAAACTAACCCTGTATAAAATGTCAATTGTAGCTCTCCTTAAAAAAACTTACTAACAATTTTTCCAACAGTGCAAGAATATTTAGACATTCATTGAGTTGTTTTGTTTTGTAAAACAAGCGCCTTACTGAGAAAAATGCGTGTCATTTGTCTTTTCCTAAGTCGTGTTTTACCTAGCGACTAAACAAGATACAATTTCACGTTTAATCTTGGTACGGACTACAACGTTAATCTGTCGTCTATCGTCGTCGTTCTATCGTTGTATCGTCGTCGTTGTAACGTATCCTTCCATAGCCAACCGTCACACCTCTATGTCACCCACCCATCATACGCTCAGCGCACTAGGAAAGTGCTTTCCGTGACGACATTGTGCTACACTTCACTTTACGCCTGCATTGTGCGCGCAATTTCTTAGCGCACTACACATAATCACGGGTTACATCTAGGTAGTAATATCGTACCTGTATTATAGTAATAAGCTTAAATTGCAGAGGGGTGAACGAACTGCCTCGTTAGTCCAGTGGTTGTAAGTGCTATTTGCTAGGCATGAAGTCTTTGGTTCGATTTTCAGGACGGGCGAAGTGACATTGGGTTTTTCCAACAGGAATTTCTGACCTCGGAGTCTGAATATATATGCCCAGTTGTTGACAATAGGCAAGGCCACTATTCAATGACACATCAAAAAATATAAGAGATGAAAGGTGGATGTACGGTATATCTCTGCTTAAACCTTAGGGGTTTACAGGTGTGATGGTTTGTTAAGTTCTATGTAAAAAATAATGAACCGTAAGTACAATTAATCGTATGACGTTTAGGACGCTGTCGGTAAAAAATCGTGAAAATTACTTTGTGAAATGTGTTGATAAAACAAAAACATACAAGTCAGTTCCGTTTCTGGCAAAAACGTTTTGTATGGGGACCAACTCTAAATACGAGAAAAATAACCATGGAAACATCGATGTGTATTCAAACGAAATGTATGGAAAAACTGTTTTCATTCGCTCGGATACTGAAAGTTGTTGAAATACACGTGGGCTTTTGCCTTGTGGAGTAATTTAACTTCCTTTATACATACAATAGCGTTAGTTTCTATACCTACTCATAATTTTGGTGTACATAAACAACAAAAGTCACTTGTTTTGTCTATGTAAAAAACGTTAATCCATCGACACAGAATTCTCCGACGAGCAAAGTTGAGCGGCAAATAGATTAATCAATTACATAACCCTGACCACAGCTATCACAAGTCTAAGTCTATACAGAACCACTAAACTTTAGAACTTGATTAATTAATTTTCAGCATATACAAAGTGACATTATATCTTCAACTAGTACTTCGCCCCCAACTTCGTCCACAAAAATTATGATAGGTCGGATAATAATATGCATGATATTTAATATAATGCAGCACTTACGAATAATGTAGCCTTTTGCCAGTGAAAGAACTTTTAGAATAGGATCATTAGTTCCGAAGATTACCCCTACATACAAACAAACCATGTCATGGATGTTTATTTTTTTTAATATATAATTATATAAATTACGTATCACGTTGTTTGTCCGCGATGGACTCCTAAACTACTTAACCGATTTTAATCGCAATACCTATTATTTGTTTATTATTTGACATTCCCAATTATAAGGAGGGGGGGGGGGGGGTTAGAGGAAAATAAATGTCCACCCGTGGGAAGCCGGGACAGGCCACTAGTATCTATACTTCTATACTAATAATATTATAAAGAGGTAACATTTGTTTGTAAGTTTGTAAGTTTGTATGTTTGTTAGTTTGTATGTAGGGGGTAATCTCCGGAAGTAATGAACCAATTTTAAAAATTGTTTCACTACTAGAAAGCTACATTATTCGTGAGTGCTATAGGCTATATTTAAATAAATTATATATATATACAATATAATAAATAAATATATTTGATTGACGTAAGCTATTCAAAAGTTTCCATCAACGGTTTAGCCTTTTCCAACTATGTTGGGGTCGGCTTCCAGTCTAACCGGATGCAGCTGAACACTAGTATTTTACATGGAGCGACTGCCTATCTGACATCCACAGCCCAGTTAGTACTAGTTAACGCGAAACCCCTTGATGAGACTGCGGTTGAGACTTTCGGGCCACTGACTACCTGTAACCTCTGTCAAAGATCTACAAATGACAGCCGCGACCAACGGGAACAGCTTAACATGCTTTCCGAGGCACGAAGGAAACTCAGAATGTAGTGGGTGGTCTCCCATCCACGGACCAACCTAGACAAGCGCGGCTTAACCTAAAGATACCGAAAAGATTCTGTCAATTATATTTTGAAACTCATTCTAGACACGCTTTGAAACCGATTACCGTTTGTAGCCCTTCTAGTCAGATTTCTATAACCGTCTTCTAAAAAAATATGTATTACTTATTATGATTTATTCGGCGTTTCCCTTAACAAGTTTAGAAGATCAGTTACGTACGGGAGAGCACTAATTTACCTTTAAATAACTAATTTCTGTCAACTCAACACATTTACAACTGCGCAACCATTTAAAAAAAAATGTAATTCCTTAGATATCACACTCATAATGTATAATTATGTATATCATCGTAATTCATATCACTTCATTTAGTATTAAGTAAACTTTATTTTAAGTATATTGTATTCAAATTTTATTATTAAGATTTGAAAAATTATATATTGTCGTCTTATGGTGAATGCTGCGTATACCTATAATAAGCATACATACCAGCACTTTTATGTTATGTTCATTGTTTCACATTAATTCTTAGTATGTATTGCTGTTGGTGTACCAAATAAATAATTAAAAAATGAACTTAAAACTAATGATACGTAGGTACAGCACAGGTATAGACTAACACTAACTACAGAACAAAGTAATACTTAGCATAACATAGTCAAGTAATTGAAATGCCAGCTCAAACTTCAAAAAGCGTTCGTTTCCATTCTTCGCCCATCCATTTACATAAATTACAAACTGCTGCACAACTGTTCTGCAGGGCTGTACTGCTGGGATTTTAATTTCAGTGTACTTTTTATTAAGCGTTAATGTAATCTCTGCAAGTGACTGTACTACAAAATTGCATTTTACTTTTCATTTACTAAACGCTTATGCACGCGGTTATAGTGTTCTGTACTGTCCCACGAGATTGTAGTACCAAGATAAAAAGAATCCTATGTGTTAATCAAGGTTACAAACTATGCGGGCCTGTGGACGGTGGGCTATGGGCTAGCTCGCCGTCCGTCCGTTTCTTGACGACAGGCCGTGTCGACAGCGCGTTCGTGTTCCACGCGAGCCTCAAAGAGAGTCAGCAAAAAGGAAGGGTTAGGTCCGTAAAGACCGATGCCTGCCGGGGTTGCGGGACTGTTCGAAAGAGATACCGTGGCCCCGGAACACAAAGGGCGATAAAGGAACATGGATGGGTTTTAGTCAGTAAAAGTCTGACACTGCCTCCTGCTCCGCCCAGAGCGGGAGGAGTTATTTGATGATTTCCCATCCGAAAAAAAAAGATTACAAACTATCTGTGCGCTAAATTTCATCAAATCACCGAATCTTTTCAGTAGATTTGCGTGATAGAGTAACAAACATTCATCTAACCTCACAAACTTTCGTATAAATTATAGTAGTAGGATTTCCTGAAAAACCTTTTCAGGAAACCTGTTAACATGTAAGCATGTACGGTCAACTTACGAAAACCTAACGATACTTAAAAGCTGGTCGTATTATTCGATGCAAATGGCCACGATTTGTGGCATTAGCAATTTGGAGAAGTAATTAATTTCTATAGGACCAGCAGTGGACCTCTTTCTTTTTTTTTTTCATTATTAAAAAAAACATTGTTACAAAACACAGACCATAGCGGGTTTAACAGTGGTATTCTAGACACGCTCGGCAGTTTAATGTCATTGAGACCTTATATTAATCAACGTTTTCGTGCACTTTTAAGAACAAACAAATGAAAAGGCTAAAGATTTATAACTTGAATGATTAAACTATAATATGTATTTCAATGATATAAAAATAAATATTGCTGGACATTACACACAGCGCTATCTAGTGCCACACTAAGCAACGAGGCTTGTGTCGTGGACACCAGATAGTTGATATACTACATAGATACTTTTTGTTTGTAAATACATATTTATTATACATATAAACATCTATGACTCGGAAACAAACATCATTGCTCATCACACAAACATTCGCTCCGACCGGGATTCGAACCCGGGACCCTAAAAACGTAAGGCAGCCTCACTACCGCTGCGCCGTTCGGGTCGTCAATTATGTACGTTACAGAATATAGTAGCTAATAAATGAAATTAGGATCATTTTTCAAGTACTGACTACCTTTGATGCGCAAATTTTGTTTATGGTAAACCTTGACAGGTACACAATACATACCTATACATAAACATAACTTCCTACTCCCCTCATCATCATAATCCTCCCACTCGGTACACAAAAAATGATTTTATTCCGGGCTCATCCACCTGCGAACTCGTACCTTCTAAAAGCGTACTTTCTTTCCCAATTTCTGCGCTAAAGCCACTTCGAACTAGTTATCATACAGATTGTTTCGTTTGGGTAAAATATGTGGTAAATTGAAGCGTGTGTACGGCCAATTTGCGTTGATTTCTTTATCCGGGGCCCGGTCGGACGTGACTCGTCTGAGATGAATCTAAATGAGAAGACGGGTAGGGAACTAGTGGCAGCGGGAATGTGGTTAAGGGATTCCTTGAGCAAGGAGTTTTCAAAAACTTCCCACTATTTTTATCAGCAGTGGGAATTTTAGAGGCTGATTTAAAAGACTCAAACCTTTACTCGATATGTGTCTCTCTTCTCCACGAGGTACAAAGTAACGTTTAATTCCACAACTCATCACATAACTTCTTGAAGCTTGGATTTGGTAGGCAAGATTAACAGCGCAAGTGTAGTGTGCAGAAAATCCTGATAAGAACTGTCGGACAGTCGGTCGGATGATCTTCACTGTTCTGGGGATAAAAAACTTTACACTCTGTTCTTTATATACTAAAAGGGTTTTACCATTTTCTACGTGATGATGAAAAATCGTTGACATATTACAAGTATAATGCAGTATGGTTCTTTTGGCCCTTTAGTGACACTGGCAGGAAGGCACTGTGGGGAATCGTAAGTGAATAAGTATGTGAGTTTTTTCAAATTCAAATTCAAACAGTTTATTGTGGATCATGAACCTACATAAGATGTTGTGTTAAATACAGGTGTCTGCTATGTCCCGCCATTGAGGCATACAAAATTCATGTCACAAGTTCGGTAAAAAATAATAATACTAAAAAATAATTAAATTAAAATTAAACTTAGATTATATAATAATAAAATTAAAATACAATACATCCAATTTATCATGCAAATACATTATGATGAAATTATCAAAATTATAAAATACTTATGTCAGATTAACAAATTATTCATTCAATGGATATGCTTCAATGTATTGTCATCTAGAAATTCTCATATAGAGTAATAACATTTACTTATCAATAAATTCGTGTAGTAAGGTATTTATATTGCTCATAGTTCTGAGAAATGGTGGACGATTATTAAAGATACGTGGGCCCATACAAAAGATGCTTTGGTGCAAAAACTTTTGTTTTACTGGCTACGATACGCTTTTCAAAAAACAAAACGGCTGCGTCAGTTCCGACTATGGCACAATGCCTATTAAAAATATAACGTTGACCACTTGTACCTACAGATGCAGATTTAAATAAGCAGGAAGCTATTATAAAAACATTCTGTTCAAATTACTATCGAGTATGAGTAACCATAATAATGTAATCAGTAATATGAATGATTGGTTCAATTAAATATTATTAGGCTTTACAATCGGTTGTTACATTTAAATGCATACAAGTTTTATAAACCTGTTAAGGTTTTTTTACAATAGAAAATGGTATACCTATTTTACTATTTTTTTTCGGTTGGGAAATCATCAAATGACTCTTCCCGCTCTGGGCGGAGCAGCAGGGAGTGTCAGACTTTTACTGATTAAAACCCATCCATGTTCCTTCATCGCCCTCTGTGTTCCGGGGCCACGGTATCTCTTTTGAACAGTCCCGCAACCCCGGCAGGCATCGATCCTTGCGGACCCTTTCCTTTTGCTGACTCTTTTTGAGGCGCGCGTCGACACGGTATTACTAAAGAATGACTGTAGAAATAATAAAATAATGATTCAGACACTGAATTTAAGAGGTATGAGGAACAGACTGTAATGTTCTTCATCCTCAATAGAAAAAGGGAGAATCCGCCGACCAGACCGGTATTGTGTCTGGTGGGCTACTGCCAGACGGTTGACGTCGATATCCTACACTCTTGGATAACTCTTGATTGCGATGCACGATTTTAGTTCTTACATTGCATCATAGATGTCGCTAGCGATATTTTTCTATGTCCCTACACATGCATAATGTTGAAAAACGATGAAGCCGGTTTTCTATTATTAGAACTGCAATTTACAGTGTGGACTACGTACGATCTAGGATAAAAAGAAGACAATCGTTTGTAAATTAACTATGTAATAATTAACGGGGTCGAAATGTAAGTAAAGATCAAAAAACTTGTGATAAGACTCCGTTAACCATTTGTGGTCGATAGAGACCATGGGATAATGTCGTTGGTAAATGCTGTACCTTTAGCAACCCCTTTAAAAACAACTCAAATTAAAACTCCTTTTCAAAACACATCAGCTTATAGCCAACACTGGGACCCAACCACAAACCTCTCTTTCAAACATTTATATTCCCGTAGACGCCCGACTGAAGTATAGATGACCTTTTTATAAGAGGTGAAGCGGTATGGTCCGAATTGCCTTTTAAATCCTTCAAAGGGCTTTTGAAGTATGACAGTGTAGTTTAGTACTTAGAGGAGGTTTAAGTGGTTGTTTTAATAGTACCCTCTTTCGGAATGATTTCGGTTTGATGTTTGTTTGTTTGTTTATATTTAAATGTGGTTTCGTGGTGATGGAATGATTGGACGGTTTTGTGAAGGTTGGAAGTTATTTTCATTCTAGATTTTCTGTTATTGTTAATGAGTGTCGTATTTTTCTTTTAATTAAAATCCAAAAGGGTCGCCGATCTTCTGAATTCTGAATGCCATACAACAATATCTTGAGAGACGAACGTTTGACTTATTTTATTTGTAGATTACATAATATCACGCCTGTAATGCCTAAAGGGTTAGGCAGAGATGTACCTAATAGTACACCCACCCCAGTTATGTTTAAGTCCCATGTAATAGGGGGCGAGCCTATTGCCATCAACCGGGCACAAATCCAGCATCTTTTTTAATTTAAATAAGAAACGAACTTCAAACAAGCAACTTGATATTTGTAAAACACGGGTATCATTTAAGCTATCACCAATTTAATTAGTTTTGCGTTCCTTAAATAATAGGGTTTGCCCTCAAAATAGTAGATTTGTCACCAAAATGTAGTCACCAAACATTATAAAATCAATTCCACAATAAATCACCTAAAATCATGAAGATATAGGGTCTAGTACCAAATAAATGTTTTTGTATGTAATATAAAAGGTTTGTCCTAATAAGTATTTAAGCAAACTAATTTAAAGAGATCACCAATAAATCATAATTATTATGTAACTAGAAAATAGAGACCCGGTCGACGGACCTACTTCTGAATGGTTTATAAAAAATAACCACGAAGGGTATGGCGGGGTCTATTCGCTCGCTTCGCTCGCTCATTCGACCCCGCCATACCCTTCTAACCTAATCTATCCGTGTCGGGGTGCCCCAAGTCGGCCTAGGCAAAACTAGTTTGTCATCAACCACCTCATTAAAATTATAAATGTATGTATTAAATTAACTATGTATTAAATTAAATAACTGAACAAAATAAAATGTACTGTATGTAATGTATGTCTTTTGTCACTGTATTAGTGACAAAATAACAAATAAAACGAGTCGCAGTCAGGGATCGATAATCGATTTATTTGGTGACAGATCTACCATTCTGAGCACAAAGCTATTATTTAAGTAATAAAACTATTATTATAAGAACGAAGTTTATATTCATGTAATGCACTACAATGTTATTGGTAATCCATCTCTTATTTTACACATATATTAACATTAATTTGATAATTGGAACCTGGGAACACTTGTTTAACTGAGAACGAACATATTTCGTGGCGATAGATCTATTTATTAGGTGATACAACTTGATGACAACTATAAATTTTGGTGACAAGAAATATAGTCCCCGTAAAACACTATAAACCTAACCTAACCTAACACCTCTAACAATTCAATTCTTCTTTGTCCACAGAACTAAGAAATGAATCAGTGGAAAGTGCAAGCACCTCAACAGGAAGCTCGCAGGAAGAGACAGAACCTGAGCCCAAAGCGTACATGAGGACGCCACCCATCGGAGGGGTGGCTGTGAGGAGCGGGGAGGACGCCCTCCTCACGTGTGTGGTCCTCGGGGCTAAGGGGAGGCCGGTGCTGTGGAGGAGGGCGAAGGACCTGCAGCTCCTAACGGCAGGAGGCGTGAGGGTGACGAGAGATGATCGGGTCGCTGTGTTGCATGATGACTGTAAGTATTTTGAGTCTTAGGTCCAGATGTATATAGGTCTTAATGTTATTTAGCACGTGCTTAGACATTCGGTTTTATTAGGAGGAGCCCGCGAATAAATTATAACAGCAGCACGGGACGATTTTCAATGTTAAGCAGCACTTGGCAAGGTCACACCGTGATGGGTGACTAATGACTATCCATTACATACCTACCAAGTTTACTCCGTGCCACGGAAAGCACGCTAAGCCGTTGGTCTCGACGGTCATTTGTATATCTTTGACAGTCGTTGTTGCAGCAAGTCAGTGGCTAAAAGTCTGACAATCAGTCTTACCAAGGGGGAGGTCAGTTTGTATTATCCAGTACTAACTGGGTTGTGGAGGCCAGATAGGCAGTCACTCATCACTCCATGTGAAATACTGGTATTCAGCT
Source organism: Xestia xanthographa (assembly GCA_905147715.2). Classification (NCBI taxonomy): domain Eukaryota; kingdom Metazoa; phylum Arthropoda; class Insecta; order Lepidoptera; family Noctuidae; genus Xestia; species Xestia xanthographa. The sequence continues at coordinate 2,483,706 of LR990660.1, read as the reverse complement.
ACATTCGGTTAGACTGGAAGCCGAAACCACCATAGGAAAATACTAGACAGATGATGAGCGTCCCGTCTCTATTTTGTAATTGGAGATAGAGAGTGAGAAGAATAACGCTGATCCAAAGTGTTATAATCCTGGTGCTATTCTAACATTTAGTTATCGATCTCGACTATACAGGGTGTAAGTAGACTCATCACGAAGCCGTCAACCAAGCATTCTGTACATCATACTTACTCTACGCAAAAAAAATTTTTGGGAAACGATTTTTTTTTTGGGGTAAAAAATACGTTTTACGGTAAAACTCAATGTACCGCACTTAGAACATTGTGCTGGTGGATGGATTGAATAGTGCGGGGGTCGTGGAGGTGTTTAAAGTAGAAACCTTACATTAAAAACATGTATTTTGTTTTTAAACTTGTGGGAATGTTGGAACTTTAACCCCCAATTTCTCCTTAAATATAAGGTTCCCAAGTATGGTCTAGAAAAAAAAACTGATCGCAATAACGGGAAAACAGTCTTTTTACACCCTTTATGTACCACTTCCTAGAATATTGAACGGCAATGGATATCGAAATATAATGGTTCCATTGTTTGTAGTTCTATGTTTACTATATCTACTGCTGTTGGTTTAGTGATAACGTAATTGGTGGTTCTATATTTATTTAAATTCAGTATAGATCTAACTAAAAAATACAAAGAGCTTTTTGCTTGAAAATATGCAGTCATTATCGATACAGTTATATCGTAAATTATACAAAATCAATAATCAATAATTATATAACATATTTTAAATTTCGTATTCATTCAACGAGTATGTTTTAACTAAAAGCTATACACTTTTCAATTAGCACATAGAATCTGTCGATATTTTATTGCACATAACTGGCAAAATAATTATATAATTTTGTTTTCAATGAATCTTTCTCAGAATCCTGGCGAATTTAAAAAAAAATCGACCTTTAACATTGACCTTAAACCACATCACTCACCTGTCCTACTTTAAAAAGGTTTTAACCCGAAACAAGCAAACCGTTTCCGACCTTGCACCAAATACATTATTAAAGTGTAACGAAGCGCTTCTGAATTTGCAATTATAATGGCTTCAGTAAGATACAGTCGGTGAAGATTTACTTTGCAGTTCCTGGTGTCTAAGTGTGTATAAAGGTCAAGATACTCTTCAAAAGACGTCTAAAGAACCGTAATCTATATCATCATCTGCCTAGCCCAAGTTATGTTGGGGTCGGCTTCTAGTCTAACCGGATGCAGCTGAATACCAGTATTTTACATGGAGCGACTGCCTATCTGACCTCCACAACCCAGTTAGTACTGAGTAATACGATACCCCTTGGTAAGACTAGTTGTCAGACTTTTTGGGCCACTGACTACCCGTAACGACTGTCAAAGATCTACAAATGACAGCCAGGACCAACGGCTTAACGTGCTTTCCGAGGCATGGAGGAAAGTCTGTATGTAAGTGTGGTCACCCATCCACAGACCAACCTAGGCAAGCACGGCTTAACCTAACAATCGACCCGAGCGGCTGTTATTATTTAGCCACGAGCTCCTAAAGCTCTCAAAGAACCGTAATGTATAACTGACTTGTAAAATGCTATCTCACTGACAACAAGGTATCAGCCTAAACTGTCGAGTCTAATGATTTTTGCAAATGCATCCCCAAAGGGTTTCATAGAGAATGACATTTTCGGCCAATTTTATACATAAAGGCAGTCTTTATTCATTATGTCGACTAAAAAGTGGACGTATTTTTTCCTTTGATGTTCAAAATTGCTTATAAATGGTTTGTCTTTGACTTTGGATTGGACATTTTGCCCCTAAAACTCTACATGTAGAAAGTTTGTATTAATTAAACCTTTCTCCTTAGCTGATGAGCCTCTCCCGGGTCCTGGTATAGCGAAAGGCGGTGACGTGTGGGCGCTGGTCATCAAGTCGGTGAAGGTAACAGACTCGGGCCTGTACATGTGCGAGCTGAACACCGAGCCGCCTGTAAGGAGCTTCCATAAGCTTACAGGTTTGTACCTGGATTCATTGATGTTTAAAGTACATAATTATTGATTAATACAAGAATAAACGTTCAATATATAGGACAGTTAACAATTTACGAAAAAAAAAGGCGCTAATACAAAGTAGGCAATGGTGTCGATTCTGTTGTGCATAAACTAAACTTAATTTAGGCTATTGCTATCTTTTACTTAAAGGCAGTGCGAGAAAAAGACGGCTATAGCTATTAACTAAGTTAGAGATGTCAAACTAGTTTATGCCTTGCGCTTCACCGTGTTTTTAGTCGACATGTTTTTACGTGCACCTTTCATTTGTATGTAAATATTAGTTCAATTTAATTTGACAGCTCTAAATTACGTCCGTCACTTTCTTAATTAGAGAGAAAAAGATAGCAATAGCCTAAATTAAGTTTAGTTTGTGCACAACAAAATCGACACCAATATAAAAGATAATGCAAACAAGGCCTAGAGTAAGTTATGGGGTTGACTTTTGTAAAGCAGAAGGCCAGTATGGACAGACCTACAAACAACCAACCAACCAACCAACACTACCAACCAACCAACCAACCAACCAACCAACCAACCAACCGACCAACTAGCACTAGATCGGGATTGTTGCTATCTATAAAAAGAGGAAACCTATGCCAGCAGACTCTCTCAGTGTTTTGGCTTCTCTGACCAATCAAGAACTAATCCAAATCGTCACACCAGCGTTGCTTGGGCCTACCTCGACGGCAACGACCGTCTTCAGGGACCTTTGTGTGATTCTGGTCCATCTGTCCTGACCCATGCTGGAAATGTGGCCCACCCAATCCCATTTTAACTTCGCATTCTTTAAAATACGGCATCAAAATCAGTACCAACTTCATGCACAACAGCCAAAGATCAACCAAAAATATTTCTCTAACACCCCGATTCTCTTCCAGTAATATCCCGAGGTCTAACACCCCCGGAGAACCAGAATGTGACAGACAGCTACTCAGCCAACCTGCCCACGTTATCAACCCTCTCGTTATCACACAACTACACTGACTGCTGCATTGCTGCCAACGTCACGAAGGGCTGTCTGGGCTTCTGCAGCATCCAGACCATTCTGGAAGGAACGGGGCAGGACCCTGAGACTTGCCAGCCTGATTTTCCTGCTATTGTCAAGTAAGTCCCAGTTTTTGTTATCAAATGAGGTAATATAGCTGCCATGAAAAAGTATCCACGTACTGACTGCAGTTCATGATGGTTTCGCCAAAACGACCCAGTAAAAAGTGCCGTTATGAGCTGAGGCAGTAGACAAAATGACATTTTATTAGCATTAACGTGACTGAAGGATTGGATTTTGACATACGCTACCTAAAAGCTTATGTCAACTGTTATAGAAAAGAAAAAGCGATTGTCATTTGTGTGTGCCTACTGGGCATCTCGAGCAGTCTCGACATATATAACGATATCGTTAATTTTTGATCGCCAAAATAACAATGAAAAAATTCGGTTGCAATGACGATGCTTGCGAGAATCGCATCTTGGATGTAGAGACTTGCGATTCCCGATAATGTCGAGACTGCTCGCCCCGGATAGAATAATTTATTTTTTTATTAAATTCATATTATTACTACGACACATACACCCAAATAGGGAAACAGTAACTAAAACAAATTGGAAGCCATTTTTGCCCAGCACTACAGGCTATTTGAAACGAAGCTCATAATAAAACATCCATGCAGATTTTTAAAGAAGCCATTCGTTATCATCCACAGGACGACATCTTTGAATAACCGTGACGCGTCGATTTCCTGCTCGTTACTTATATCCAATAATCCATGAAAATAATATCAATTCAAAGAAATATATTCCAATGGAAACTATTTTATTAGATACTGAAATTGCTATCTTATCGCTTGATTATTTTCAAAGCACAATTGCTAAGACTAACAATCTTTCAAAAGTTTTTGCAACCACCGTTAAAAAAGTAAGTTAAAGATTTCTTTAAAAATGTTTCCTTATAGTTTCCTGAATAAAGTGGCCAAACCTCTTGACCTTTACGTCAGCAATCAATCACCATATTTTTAGTAAGATAGATCGATCTTCTATCAAGCCTTTAGTTTTCAACAGCAATTTGTCAGGAACCATTAGTTTATAAGGGTCTAATAAAGTGAGAATTTTCAATCTATTGACGGAAAGTATATCTTATATATTTATATATATTTATAGTATTTTATATATCCTTCTATTTTACCTTATTATTAATTTAATTATTTTCAGATGTACACCTACCACTGCTTGTCTCTGCATCACCCAAAGGTTGACTGGTAGAAAATGCCTATGGCATTAAGTCCGCCTCTGTACTTTGTGCTTGAAGTGTTAAATAAATAAATAAATATCTTTAATAGAAAATCTAAATTATCTGGAAAACTCGTTCGTTACGTTTTTACGCTAACTTCTTTCGATTGCAACATAACAATACGCCTGCACTCCTCGAAACACCAGGCAGAGACCCTCATCAACATGCTTTTCAAGTGACTTCTTCATCAAATTAGGGATAGCCACCCAGGCCACCCATATACGATTCTTCTGATATTGACGATGCCTATAGTCGCCTTTTTACCAACAAGTCATACCTTTTTTTTTCGAATGGGAAGTCATCAAATGACTCCTCCCGCTCTGGGCGGAGCAGGAGGGAGTGTCAGACTTTTACTGACTAAAACCCATCCTAGTTCCTTCATCGCCCTTTGTGTTCCGGGGCCACGGTATCTCTTTCGAACAGTCCCGCAGGCATCGTTCCTTGCGGACCCCTTCCTTTTGCTGAATCTCTTTGAGGCGCGCGTGGAACACTCCTGTGCCGTCGACACGGCCTGTCGTCATGAGACGAACGGAAGGCGAGCTAGCCCATAGCCCACCATCCACTGGCCCGCCCTACCGTCCACAGGCCCGTGACCCAGGCGCGGATACAGGGGGAGGGCAATGGGTGCAATTGCCCCCCCCTGAACCACCGGTCCAAATACGTCATTAGCCAAGCTAGAACTAATTTGACGGAATTGAAACTAAATATTCTAGTTGTACATCTTAAGTGTTAAAATTTTTGAGCTCGCTTTGCTCGCTCTATAAAGTACTTTCTCTTGAATCTATCTAAAATTGGAACAAGTAACTCCTATAAGAACGTTCGAAACCATATTCTAACCTGTCCAAGGCAAGGTGTCGTAAGAATTTCTCGCTACGCTCCCCCCCCCCAAAAGCCTAAAAGCCCAAAAGCTGGCGGCCCCCTTGTATCTTGCATAACATGGATTTCTGTATAGAAACATCCACTTATTATCAAAAGTATATCAATTTTTTTTAATGATTTTTTCAAAAATTGCCCCTCCTTAAAGGGAATCCTGTATCCGCGCCTGCCGTGACCTAAGATTTGAAGCAACCTCGAACGATGAACGAACTCTTTATCAAACCATCTCCCCCAACAGGTGCATGGCAGACGGGCGCAACCACGTCCCCTGCTGCGTCCAGGAGCGGGTGCCGGACATCTGCCAGGACGTGTGTCGCGGAGAGTTCACTCCCGTGACAGACAACATTAAGACGCACTACTCGTGTGCTTCTTACATGGAGAAAACTTTGGCCTGCATTGTTGAAGGAATTGGTGAGTTATTCGTATCTATTTTGAACAATATTTATTTTGTTAAGTCTGACTTTGGAGTTGAGAGAATGAGCTACTTGATCTGATATAGTTTAATTCAAATAAATGCAAACTCAAACCCAAACTTAAACTTAAAGTTTAAGATTGAATGATGTTATGATGATAGTTATTATAGTCTACTTGTTATCACCTTTTAATAGGTTTTAAACATAACTTGAAAAATGTTCTCATTGAGTAGTAGAGTTTTTAACACGCTACATTTTTGATAGCGGTTTGAATCTAAAGTCAAATCGATTAAAGTCCTACGATTTTGCTAGCGGTTTGAATCTAAACCCAAATCGATTTATTAGCAGTTACGATTGCTTGATCAAAACATCAACCACATGTAACACAAATTAACATGATACTACAGCAGAAAATTTCCAGATTTCACCAAGCTCTCAAAAAACCTCCAAAAAATTACTCTCTTTTCAACAGATATCCCAACCTTTCAAGTTAACTGCTACAAAACCACAAGTTGAACCTGTATTTTCTTCACAGAACTCCTCCCAAGTCCCCCAGAAGACGTAGAAGTGGAGCCTCTCAACGAAAAACAACTGAACATCTCTTGGAGTCCTCCCATCGAGAACACAGACTCGGTCACGGAGTATGTGGTCAACGTCACCACGCTGCGCTCCTTCGACGCCCACCTCATCGACCCCTCGGAGAGCTCCATCAAGAACAATGACTCCATGACAGTCATACTGCCCATGTCGTATAAAGTCCCGCCGAATAAGACCTACTTTGTCTTGAATGATCTGCTGCCTTTCACGATGTACGAGATCACTGTGACTTCTTATAACATTCATGGGTCTAGCTTGCCGAGCTATGCGATCAGGTGAGTGGATTTCAAAATTCGTCATTTGTGTTTTTTTAAACTAGCTATTTAAACTGGGTGTTAATTTTTTTCTCGGCAGGTTAAAAAAATCACTTCATTTTAACTGTATCCCTTAAATTACACCGTGTATTATTTTTTGTTATAATTGATATCAAAGTGAGTTTTTATCAAACAAGGCATTTTTTCGTGTGGTATCCGGCAGAGTAGAATAGAACCAACCCATTACACTCACGGGTGTCGTATAAGGCGACTAATGTCTGAGGCAGAACACCTTGCGCCTCCGTAGACCAGAGAATGGGCAGCAGCGTTCTCTGTTAGTCTTTCATCACTGCGATCTCCAATCCGCCTGCCAAGCGTGGAGATTACGGCAAATTCCTCCCATCATGGGAGAGGCTTATGTCCAGCAGTGGACGTTATGGGCGTTATGTAGTAAGGAATTTTGCCAAATAAATAAAATTCATTTGAAAATGTATTAAATAATAACTTTTTTCAGAAGCTAAAACTCATTGTTCGTTTACTATTCAGATTTATTCTTCATTTTTCCATGAATCGACTTCTATGTGAATGTGTCTAGTGAATTCCGTGACTTCTGTGCTTTTGATGTTTCTACAATTCCAGGAATACTCCCATTTGATCACCATTCTGTACAATACATTCAGGTTTTTGTAGTTTGCTGTAAGCGCCAATAAAAGCGCTTTTCCCAGAATTTTGAGATAGATACCGTTGTTAGCAGTATTGTTTACTTTTGTATTTTAGTCAGTTTGATATGCAATATGAAACTGAAAGGAAATTTTTCAAGACAACACTGCCTGAATATTAGACGTTTGCCTAAATCTGAGGCACAAGATAGTTTAAGAAAAAAAGCAGAAACACAAATCAGGCATGGCTAAAAGCAATCTCCTACCAATATTCTCCTTCTCGCTAGGTCCCTTACCCTGACTCCCGGTAAGATGAAGTCTACAGAGGTAGCGGCAGCCCCCAAGCTGCCAGACGTGCGGGGGTGCTGCGTGGCCGCGGGGGTCAACCACTACGGCTGCATCAACAAGCTGTGTGACCCCACCAAGACCTTCGAGATCGCAGTAAGTTGGGGTCTTCGCACATCTCTGTGTTTCGGTGATGAGTTCATTTATCATCATCATGTTTCATTAGTACTCGTAGTTGGTTTATGAACACCTTTTTTAAATTGCTTACAACCTTCATACACACGAAAAAAAGTTTGCGATCACTTTGAAAAAGCGAAATCTTTTTTGTTACGGTAGATTATTTATATTATGATTTCTTCTTCTTTTTAGATTCTTTCAAACAGGGTATTTCTATTAAAGAAAACGCACAACAAATAATTTTCTTGATAAAGTTCAATTTTTAAAACTATATCAGCTTATGCTAGTGATCACAAACTTTTTTTGATGTGTGTATGTTATAATTATGATACAAAAATTGCCAAAATTAAAATGCCGCAATGTTATAAAGACAAACATTCAAAATTAATGTTTCTAAGTACAAGGAAAACATTGTATCTCTTTAAATAAAAACCATAAATGCAATAAAGGCCTATTCGCAAATTATAGCAAATTAAGACATTACTCATTCAATCATTCATTTTCGTGAGACAATTGTGAAAAAAAAATAGTATTTTATCATCAGACCTGCTTACATAGATATTCTGCAACAAGTATTCGCACTCTCAACAGTAACTTTGAACATCACAGATTTCAAACTAAATTACCCGTCAACCAGCACCCCAAACTCAAAACAATTCACCCCTCAACCCCCACCACAACAGTTGTCACCACTATTAACCACACACCGCCACCACCACATCCTCTGTGACTAACGCACGATCACCCAGAGAGCCGTGTTTAACCCTCAGCTGCAGGTCACAGACCTGATGATCTGCGCGCCCTGGGGAGGAGTCACCTTCGGCTGCCTCGCCAACGGCATGGACCACACGCCGTGCTGCCGATCCAAGGGACTGCCTGACTCCTGTCTACCGTTGTGCAGTGGGAATATTACGACGATTGATTTTAATCATTTCAAGTGAGTTGTGTTTTGTTTTTGTAGTTTGTTAAGCCGATTTCTAGAGCACCGCTCTTCCGCGCGGTTGGGCGGTGAAGCGGATCTCACTTCGCATTGGCTTGTATGAAATCTGTTGATACCTAATAAACGCCTGACCGCGCGGATGAGCGGCGCTCGGGTTAGTCACCAACTGGACTCGAAAGACTGGACACATGTGTGTCCAGTTGGTGAAACTCACTATTAGTATCACTTATTATTTCGTCATCTGGACACGGAAGATTCTTGCGCGTGTCCACGTAGTGAAACTTAAATTAAATCACTTTTATGTGTTCACAAAAAAAGTTTCCAAAAAAAGGGTACAGTTCGGTTAAAGTGTACAGTCAGATTAATAAATCATAAACACACAAACATGAGAGGAGCTCGTGGCTAAATAATAACAGCCGCTCGGGTCGATCGTTAGGTTAAGCCGTGCTTGCCTAGGTTGGTCTGTGGATGGGTGACCGCCCATTACATACCGAGTTTCCCCCGTGCCTCGGAAAGCACGTTAAGCCGTTGGTCCCGGCTGTCATTTGTAGATCTTTGACAGTCGTTAGGTAGTCAGAGGCCCAAAAGTCTGACAACCAGTCTTACCAAGGGGTATCGTATTACCCGGTACTAACTGGGTTGTGGAGGTCAGATAGGCAGTCGCTCCATGTAAAATACTGGTATTCAGCTGCATCCGGTAAAACTGGAAGCCGAACCCAACAAAGTTGGGAAAAGGTTAGGCAGATGATGGAACACACAAACATGAATAAGCTTCCTCACTTTTTGCAAAAAAAAACTGTTTGTCCAGTTGGCGAAAAAATAAAAGTGATTTAATTTAAGTTTCACCATGTGGACACGCGTAAAAATCTTGGCATGTCCAGATTACGAAATAATAAGTGATACTAATTGTGAGTTTTACCAACTGGACACACATGTTTCCAGTCTTTCGTGTCCAGTTGGTGAATAACCCCGGCGCTCACCGCTTCTCCAGACTCGCGGACCAACGCAGCGGTGTCGTGAGTGAATCCCCTTAGATAGGTATTTTAAGTTACATAATTATAGCCTTTATGATCATGCTGACTAGAAATCAAAATGTCTATGCCAAGTATTGCCTAAACCTTATATTGACTAAGAAGCATAATGCCTACCTTGCAATATGTCTATACAGTATTTGAACTAAACCTTATACTGTCAATTAGAGATTCTAGTATAATGATCCTAATATCACTCAATCTTGTGTGAATAATATTATGATAGGCAGTAAGTAATTCTATGAAGAAGAACCGGCAAGAAACTCCATGGTTACTCTTTTCAAATCATTTTGTATTACAATATTATCAGATGCAGTTGACTACCAGTTTTTTACATGGAGTGACAGCCTATCTGACCTCCACAACCCAGTTATTAGTGGCTAATACGAACGATACCCCTTGGTAAGACTGGTTGTCAGACTTTCGGGCCACAGGCAGTAAGTAATTATAATGCGTTATAATATAAGGTTTAAAGAGTTAAAATAATTTAAACATATTTTTTACATTCCAAATATTTTTTTAATAAGAAATTAACACAGTAAATTTAGCCAGTATTATAAACTTAAACTATGAATCATTCGTATGATTAAGAATACTAGGACTTTGAAAACAAACTAATTGCATAGACATAATATATACTCATGTCAGCCAACAAACTTCTATTTCAGCCACAATTTCAGTTAGAGACGTGAGCTCAAAACTTTTATCAGCTGTCCCAATTTCATGCTCAATTAGCGACGACACTAATTGGATTAAAAATTGGAACAAAGTTTCCAATAAATCGATTCGCCACCCGAACTTAACTGTGACGGTCTAAATTTGCAGTGGCCTTACCGAATAGTTGCCAGACATTGAGTGAAGAGTTTATTAGCTTCTTTTTAGGACATAACATCATGCTTGTAATTTCGGGTAGAGTAGGCAAAAGTGGATAGAATGGAGGTCAGGGACTGAGAAAATCTTAACTTATAAACCTACTACGACCAGAGGCCCTCCTACGAACTGGTGACCTAAATGTAACGTCAATGCCATCGATTTTATAATTGAAAATACTTGTTTCACAAATAATATTTTCTTATGCTCCAGCTGATGCTAATGCTGATGCTCCAGGGTAGCCCGCGAAATTCAAATTTTCTTACGTTTTTTTGCATTTTGCAGGCCAGTGTTAGGGTGTACGTTGATTAAAACATTTTTCGCGAATGTGAGACGTTGAGGAACGATTTTTTCAAGGTCAAAAACATTGCTAGACCTTTATGAACTTGGATACAACCCTGTATTGATGTTTTTGATGAATATAATTCTGTAACTACAAACGTCTTACAATCGCGAACAATATTTTAATCAACATAAAACCTAGCACTGGTCTGGAAATTGCAAAAAACGTAAGAAAATTTGAATTTCGCGGGCTACCCTGGAGCATCAGCCTTAATCGTAAATCGACGCAATTTTAAAATGGTTCGTCTTTTATTTTACGTTTACTCCCAGTTCACTCCGCCCGTTCATGCTACGCTCAATGAAGATCAAACCCAAAACCTCACGTTCAGGAGTCGTGCTTTCGACCACTGGGCCATTGAGTCAGTAGTACATTAGTGAGCTTTATAAAGAAGTCTAGCAAAAAAAGCACTTTGAGCCAAGGAATTCTTCGTAATCTCTTAGCCTTACGAGTAATAGGATTACTTAGGTACTTCAAGAAGATTAGTTAAAGTTAAGACCTAAGGCATTATTTTATACGAAATTGTGTTTCCTAAGAACGCTACTTACTTTTTTGTGTATTTTATACTAGCTGACGTCCCGCGGTTTCACCCGCGTAGTTCCCGTTCCCGTGGGAGTACGGGAATAAAATATAGCCTATAGCACTCACGAATAATTTAGCTTTCTACCATTGAAACAATTTTTAAAATTGGTTCATTACTTCCGGAGATTACCCCCTACATACAAACTTACAAACAAATGAGAAATTCCAGATGGAAAAACCCAATAACACTTTGGCCGACCTGGGAATCGAACCCAGACCTCATGGTCAGCAGCCGCGCTTACAACCACTAGACCAACGATTCGATTCGATATTTTTAAATCTTATAAATCAACATTACTCGATTTAGTATCGAGTCATGATGTCTCACACCCCTTATAACTTGAAAACTATTTAACTTCAAAACATTTTAACTCTCATGTAGATACACCAACATTTTTAAAATAATCTTTTCCAAAGTTTTATGAGGTAACTTTAAAAACAGTCTACAAAATATGATTTTTAAACTACATAACTAACATCTAAGCGAAGTTAGTGTAGTTCCCCGTAGAACTTCGACGACTATCGGGCTTAAGTTTATTTGCAAGAATTCTGCCCGTATCCAAGATACCCGTATACCGGTAGACCCTAACTTTGCGAGATATATTCACAAGTTTGGGTTTCACTAAATTTACAGCAGTCTTGGAAGCTAATGCTGTATCTCTAGAATCGTTGGGTCCTGTATAGTATCATTAGCGAATTCAATTAATTATGAAGATTTCGATCAGCGGGGTATTCAATTCAATCCAATTCAATTTATTTACAAACAATTTACATTGTGTTTGAAATAACAAAATGAAATAAGATAATAACAATAAAAAATTAAAAAGAAACACGTTCATCATACAAGTAATACAATTATAAATTAACAACTTATTTATTATTTCACATCAATCAAAAAACAACATCATAATATAGAATAAATAAAGGTAAAAAAATACAATAAAATTATTCAATGTCAACTAACGTATGTCAATAAAGAAAAATAGTTCAATGTCTGCTTATGTATAAATAATAGTAGGTACACCAGGTCATAATATTATATGTCGTCGATGGAGTAGAGACACTTAGCCACTACCCACGTACTATCGAGGACGCTCCCGCCTGACCACCACTAAGCTAATTTTTGCTTGCACTTACAACATAGAAACGCTCTCTAACCCCGCACCGTTGATTTTGTATTGAAATAATGAATGAAAAGATACCGATCGGCCGAGCGCTCTGAGGATGCACCTCAACAGAGAGTCATTGTTATTTTACACGCCAAAATTGACGCTTTCCTTATAGGCCTAAAGTTTAAGGGGGCGTGGCTCGGCGCCTCCACATGATTTAAGCGAAAAAAATTAACTGATCAGGCGGAAAAGACCACGACTGCACCTAAGACTCTCTTAATCCAAATCATCATCATCTACCTGCCCTTATCCCCTGTTACTTGTGGTCGGCGCAACACGTTATTTTCTTCCATTCTCCTCTGTCAACCGTCACGCTATCATTTACCTACTCCTATTTCTTTCAAATCATTCCTAACAAAATCCATCCATCGTTTTATTGGTCTTGCTGTCCCTCTCCATCCATCAACAACCAAATGATATCCAATAATATTCGTTGTGACTTGTGTCATTTACGACAACGAGTAGACAAAATTATGACTTTTTATCAGAATCCTTCGAAAGTGTTAGAAAAGTGCAGATATGCGATAGTGGTGCAGGTTTCTCTTATTATCAAGTGGATTTTTAATAAATTGTAATTGCAGTTAAAACCGTAACAAATCTATGTAAATGAGTTTTCTCTTCGCGTCACGAAATACCTACTCAAATAAAAAAAATCGGGGCAGTCTTTGGGGACCGCCGATAGAAGTGAAAACAAAAAGTACACAGGCCCCTCCCCAGTCGTAGCACTGGTTGTGCCCCGCGCATGCATATGTGGCGCTACGCCGTTGCGGATCGCTTACGAGTGCTACGAAGCGTGTCCGCACGTTACGTCCAGTGACGATGAGTTCAATGTTTTTCCTTCACCCAAAAAGTGCTCAACGCGCCTAAAGAAGTTTTCACTTCAATAAATTAAATTAGGAATTTCATAAATGAAACCAGGTCACGTAAGTACGCTTCGAAAAAATCAAATTCCAAGCCAACCATATTGTTTTATGTTTCCCCTCAACTCTTAAAATATCAGTGAAGCCTAAGAAAGCACCCTCAACTTGAACAAGTCACAAATATGAAGGGCTCTTTAACAAAGAGACATCAAGATTTGTTTTCATTTTTGTAAGAAATCAATGTTACCTTACAATTTTTTGCTTTAACTTAACCTTATGTTTTAATCACATAATACAGGGTGAAATACACCGACGCATAAACGCTAACCAAATATTCAGTACGTCATATAGAACCACCCCACATAGAACTTGTGCTCACTTTTGTAGAAAAAGCATTTTTTTAATAACCGTTGAATAATTTCCATATGAGGCGGTTCAAAATGATGTAATTAATACGTGGTAAGCGTTAGCGCGTCGGTATATCACACTTGATTACCTCAAAGGGTACATGACAAAAATAATCTAATTAGTCCGTCAGATAGATTTCCAAAAAATATTACACACATTTTTTTTCTTTTTTCACGTAAACAAAACATGAAAACGATACAGTGCGTCGCAAACTCGTGTGACGTCACATTTGAGTACATTTTATACTCAAGTATGACGTTACAAGCCCCCACTCATGATCTTTGACACGTTTCATCTTCGTAATTTATATAATATAATCCCTATTAGTCGAGTAGTCGCAAGCACTACTGCTGGGCATGAGGTCTTGCAGGGTTCGGTGAGGTCCGGAAAAGTGTTGATGGGTTTTTCCATCAGGAGTATCTTAGCTCGGAGTCTGAATTCATGATCTGTTTATGGCAATAGGCTCCAGGGCACAGGCTAGGGGCTTCAACATAGCTAACGAAATGTGCGCTAATCTAACTTACCAGGCAAATGATAGAAAACAGATGTGATGTTATGAAACTGGACTTTTTGGATCTGCTTAAAAGTAAACGCACTTGTGGTTTCTGAGCTCCAGCAACTTTTTATACTATTACTAGTTTAGGCCCTTGGCTTCGCCCGCGTGGACCCCAGTAATGTCCAACGGAATCGTACTTCGGGGATAAAAAGTATCCTATGTGTTAATCCAGGTTAAAAACTATCTGTGTGCCAAATTTCATCCAAATCTGGTTAGAAGTTTTTGCGTGAAAGAGTAAGAAACATCCATCCATCTTCAGAAACTTTAGCATTTGTAATATTAGTAGGATTTAATAATTAAGTATATATTTTAATCTTATTATTCTTTTTATTACTTATTCTTATTCTTTTTGTGTGTTTTTTTTATTTGTAACGCAGTAGTTCTTTTGCAATAGTTTAGTGCAAACTTTTTTATTTCTTTGTTGCACAAGTTCTTTGTAATCCCAACCACCTTTCCCCCACCAGATGTCTCCGCTACATGTCGTCCTACACGAACTGCCTGCTCCGCGGCTACGGGGTGCTCCCGGGCGCCCCCTCGCGGCTGTACCTCACCAACATCGACACAGACTACGCCGTGGTCCACTGGTCCCCACCTGCAGCGTTGGCAGATACCGTGCAGTACTATAACTTGCATTATAAGACCCTGCAGACTGGTGATGAGTACAGGATTTTGGAGAAGGTAAGATATTTATGTCCTAGAACCAAAAATTCGAAGATATGACATCTACCAATCCGCACTGGGCCCGCGTAGTGGATTATAGCCCATTCCTTCTCATTGAGAGGAGGCCTGTGTCCCAGCAGTGGGAACATTATAGGCTGAAGATGATGATGATGATGAAGATATTTAAATGTAACTTATTAGGAAACGCCATACTGCCGTCCATTTTGCTGGACATAATCATTCTACAAGGACCTGTCCTGCAAATTCCAGCGACCCGCCATGTGACACACATGTTGCTATTCCCTTTTTATTGTTCTTTGCTTCCCGTTAAAACCAGGACTTTCATTGACCATGTAAAGTTCAAAACAGGATGGTGGATTTAAAGGAGCTGTTTATTCTAATGACTGTTGGAAAACACGCCTCCTCCTCAAGAAATTGGCTACCGCCGCTTACCATGAACTCCTTTACGACACAATATCGAAAATGAACAACTGTTAATTTCAATAATTATTTTTATCTAGGTACATTCTCCGTACATCTTAGAAGACCTGGAGTCTAACATGGACTATGAAATTTTCTTGGAAGCTGTGAACGAACACGGCGTGGGAGACGCTTCTCCCAGACTGATCTTCAGGACTCAGAGTCAAGTAAGTACAAAGACACAAAATGCAAACTGTAATTATTTTAAAAATCACAGCATTCCATATCTACATTGCTCCTCATTCGCAGATTTTATTGTTAAATCAGATTAAAAATAGGACATTCGAATTTGTAATAAATAGTATGAACATGAGAAAAACTAGGGCAATCTTCTAAACTGGGACAGACTTCGTACATGATACCTAGCTCAATTTGTACAGCCACTCGTCTGTGGTAACACTCGCTTGTTCGCTTTAGGACAGATTCGCCTTAGGACAGATTCGTCTTAGGACAGATTCGTCTTAGGACAGATACGCTTCACGACAGATTAGCTGTACGGCAGATTCGCATTACGGCAGAAATTCTAGTCCTTGAGATGACCTTTCATATTGTATTGAAACTGTGCGGAGTTTCAACACAATATGAAAACCAGCTTATACTGATTCTGTCACCGTTGACCTGTGGCCTACCGTTCTCCTTTAAAACCCTCATGCAAGCATGGCTAATGACAAAGTCTTGCCTCCTCAGGTGATAGAAGAAGAGGAAGAAGTAGCGAACTCATACAACGTGACAGCGTGTTGCGAGCGGGTGCAGCTGGCCGGAGTGTGTATGCCGCTGTGTTCCTATGACGCGAAGATGTCAGACCTCAGGATGTTAGCTCCGCTCTGCGCTCAGGACTTCCATAAACTACTGAGATGTGGCGCTGGAGGTAAGATTCAATATTATTTATCAATACCAACCCCTTACGTGCCGAGACCGTTTCGTGTCTCGGCAAGCACCTTAATCAGTTGGTGCCGGCCGTATTTCGTAGATCTTGGACACTCGTTTCTGGTGGTCAAACGCCCGCAAGCCTGACAACCAGTCTTTTGTGGTGGATGACGGCTCATTCTATATCAGGCCTGTATACAGGGTGTAAAAGACCTCATCACGAAGCCGTCAACCAAGCATTCTGTACTTCAAACTAAGTAACTTTACGGAAAAATATGAAATAAATGGAAATTGACTTTTTTTTTGGAGTGAAAAATCATGTTTTGTGGTAGAACTCAATGTAACGCACTCAAAACATTGTGCTGATGGATGGATTGAATAGTACGGGGTTGTGGAGATGTTTGAAGTAAAAATCTTACATTAAAAACTTGTATTTAAAAAAAACTTGTCAAAAAGTTGTAACTTTGACTCCCAATATCTCCGTAACTAGAAGGTTCCCAGGTATGGTGTAGAACAAAAAAATGATCGCAATGACGGGGAGAACAAGTGCCTTTCAGCTTGGTTAAGAGGTGTTTTACACCCATAAGTAAGTCGTTATAGGCTAAGATTCGAGTAACGAAGCAGCACGCTCAATGGCAGGTTCGCCAGGTACATGGGACTTTAAATAGCGAAATGTGGGTGTACTATTATAGAGAAGCCTCCATCTCAACTTTGGGGGACACAGATGTGATACTATGTTTATACAGCTGGATTGCCCGGCCCCATCAAATGATTCAGAAGTTCAAATCACTTGATACGTATATTATCCAATATTAGACTACAACAACAGACAACCAGTCTTACCAAGGGGTATGGCATTATTCAGTAACTGTGTTGTGAAGGTCAGATAAGCAGTCACTTTATGTAAAATACATGCATCTGGTTCGCCTGGAATCCGACCACAACGTAGTTTGGGAAAACGACTAAGCAGATGTTGATGAGCAGTTTTGAATGGTCTCGTGTGTTGTGCAGGTCGCAACCACCAGCAGTGCTGTGCGCGGCGCGGCGTGCCCGGCGCGTGTCGCGGGGTGTGCGCCGGCGCATACAGTTTAGAATGGTCTCGTGTGTTGTGCAGGTCGCAACCACGAGCAGTGCTGCGCGCGGCGCGGCGTGCCCGGCGCGTGTCGCGGGGTGTGCGCCGGCGCATACAGTTTAGAATGGTCTCGTGTGTTGTGCAGGTCGCAACCACGAGCAGTGCTGCGCGCGGCGCGGCGTGCCCGGCGCGTGTCGCGGGGTGTGCGCCGGCGCATACAGTTTAGAATGGTCTCGTGTGTTGTGCAGGTCGCAACCACGAGCAGTGCTGCGCGCGGCGCGGCGTGCCCGGCGCGTGTCGCGGGGTGTGCGCCGGCGCATACAGTTTAGAATGGTCTCGTGTGTTGTGCAGGTCGCAACCACGAGCAGTGCTGCGCGCGGCGCGGCGTGCCCGGCGCGTGTCGCGGGGTGTGCGCCGGCGCATACAGTTTAGAATGGTCTCGTGTGTTGTGCAGGTCGCAACCACGAGCAGTGCTGCGCGCGGCGCGGCGTGCCCGGCGCGTGTCGCGGGGTGTGCGCCGGCGCATACAGTTTAGAATGGTCTCGTGTGTTGTGCAGGTCGCAACCACGAGCAGTGCTGCGCGCGGCGCGGCGTGCCCGGCGCGTGTCGCGGGGTGTGCGCCGGCGCATACAGTTTAGAATGGTCTCGTGTGTTGTGCAGGTCGCAACCACGAGCAGTGCTGCGCGCGGCGCGGCGTGCCCGGCGCGTGTCGCGGGGTGTGCGCCGGCGCATACAGTTTAGAATGGTCTCGTGTGTTGTGCAGGTCGCAACCACGAGCAGTGCTGCGCGCGGCGCGGCGTGCCCGGCGCGTGTCGCGGGGTGTGCGCCGGCGCATACAGTTTAGAATGGTCTCGTGTGTTGTGCAGGTCGCAACCACGAGCAGTGCTGCGCGCGGCGCGGCGTGCCCGGCGCGTGTCGCGGGGTGTGCGCCGGCGCATACAGTTTAGAATGGTCTCGTGTGTTGTGCAGGTCGCAACCACGAGCAGTGCTGCGCGCGGCGCGGCGTGCCCGGCGCGTGTCGCGGGGTGTGCGCCGGCGCCTACAGCGGCGGCGTCAACTCCTGCGTGCCCTACATCGGCAACATCGTGCAGTGCTTCGAGGAAGGTCAGTGCCATTGATGTTTTCAGCAAAATATGTTTAGCTTGATAACCCAGGAGATAAAACAGTGTTCTGGTCTCCCTGGAATCCTGGATAAGGAATTTCCCACTCTGTTCCTCATACTTCAACAGGTTCACGCAACTATCAATAAAGCTATGTTGACTAATGCATAATATATCTTTTGAAGTTTCCACAAAGAAGCAGTTTCACAGGATAAAATATATCTTCTGTGAGACAGTTCTTCGATACGATGCTAAAAAGGGATGGTACTATTCGCCCGGTCAGTTTTCTCATGAACTTTTGGGGGTATGAAGAACAGGGTGTAAAGCTCTTCATCCCCCATAGAAAAGTGAGGATCCTCTGACCAGACGGGTATGTCCGGTGGGCCACTGCCCGACAGTTGTTGTCGGGTTCTCGTATATAGTCTTAAGTCGCGGATAACTTTGCTTGCTCGATGTAGGATTTCTGACTTCACATAAGCGCCGCGCTACTATAAAAAGTACTACAAAAATTATTACAAAAAGTATTACAAAAAGTACTACAAAAAGTACTACAAAAAGTACTACAAAAAGTATTACAAAAAGTACTACAAAAAGTACTACAAAAAGTACCAAAAAAATTACTACAAAAAGTACTACAAAAATTACTACAAAAAGTATTACAAAAAGTACTACAAAAAGTACTACAACAATTACTACAAAAAGTACTACAAAAAGTACTTCAAAAGTACTACGTGATAAAAACTATCACGTAGGGGTCACCAATTTGGGAGTATGAAGAACAGGGGCGCCGCGAAAAAAGAGTTCGACGCGATGCTGAAGCTAGGCATCGCTCGGCCTTCGCAAAGCCCCTGTTCCTTATACTCCCATAAACTGAACCAACGTCCCCCCAGGTACCGGGCTCCTCCCCGGCCCCCCTCGACAGCTGCACGCCGTGGTGAGCTCCAGCAAGGTGTTCCTGGACTGGGCGCCGCCGCAGGAGGGGAACGTGACGTCATACGTGGTACACTGGCAGAAGCTGGACAACAACTCGCAGCCTTACAGCTATAATACTATGCAGAGCACTTATAATGTGAGTGATACTTACTAATGTTTTAATGTGAAAATGAGTTTATTTTTTCGTAACACCTTTATGCATTAATGGCGGAATGAGTCTCGTTAAAATTTGACACACAGGGAGGGTAAATGAAAGAAAGAAAGAAAGAAAAAATATTACCTCTAAGTTCAGTTAATCCCATTCAAGGACTATTTCATGAAAGTCATTCAACTGGATTAAATGAACTTAGAGGATTATATTGATGATTTTAAGTCATATTTGTTACGGTCGCGAATATATTTTAATCAACATAGAACATGACACTAACTGAAATGCGAAAAACGTAAGAAAATTTGAGTTTCGCGGGCAACCAGGTGCTTCCACTTTTAAAACCTGTCATACAATTTCTACGCTAGGGATCCAGGTACTGTCGGGAAAATAATAAGTGGCTATGTACTTAAAAGAACATTAAGGTGCCCTTATGTCCCCAGCCGCGCCCGATCGGGCACGGTGCATTGTTATTTTAATTGTGTCTGTAATTGCGGGTATAGAAGAGCTACCTCACATTAATCGTACTTATTACTATATTACTTACTTCTTTTTTTACTTAGTCGGATAGAGTTTGTATGCTCCATTCTTTTTGGCTCATGAATTGAGAGTGAGACACATACAACTTGACAGTTTTGGTGCGCAATCAATGTACCTATCCATTTTTCTTTTCGTCTGGTTGGTGCCTAACCTGCACTGCAAGTACGTAGCAATCGATAACGATCGAATCGATACGATTCGATAAATCCGACTTTTCGATTGGTTAAAAACTCATTTTATCGAGAATAACTGTCAGATTTATCGAATCGTATCGAATGGAGTGCTACGTACTTGCACTGGTGGTGTCAGAGATTTTTTGCCGCCCATGAGCCTGTAACTTGACTTTATATGCCGTTGAGAAATATCTCTAAGCCATGATTAGTTCCCTCACGAAGTTTTTCCTTCACCAAAGCTAGTGATAATTATACAATACGCACATGAATCCGAAAAATCAGAAGTGCGTGCCTTAATTGGGTTCGAATTACGACTTGGCAGTCCGATGATAGTCACTCCACTAGGCTATCACTGCTATTATAATATACTAGCGGACGTCACGCGGTTTCACCCGCGTAGTTCCCGTTCCCGTATGTTTACGGGGATAAAATATAGCCTATGTTACTCAGTAAAGACTTGGCTTTGTAATGGTGAAAGAATTTTTAAAATTGGTTGAGGAGTTTCAGAGTTTATTCATTACAAACATACATACACACACACAAAAATACAACTATTTCCTCTGTATAATATTAGTGTAGATGTAGATCTATTGAGAGTACAGCTCTAAAGTTAAAAGTTTATGGAAATGAGGTATGAAACTGTAGCATTGGTCCCAGTGCTCATTGGTGACGGCAATCTAGAAGATCCATTGCTCTGCTGTCTTGTCTGGCAAGCTGCTCCCCAAGTCCCATTACAATTTCAGAAATGACTAAACTAGCCAGAGTACGTTCAGTCAAATAAAAACGCTAAGACTTAGACAAAAAACGAGTTGTTCTATTGGAATCCGAACAAACACAATAATTAGTCAGTATTTTGACTTTATGCCGTCAAAATAACGCCTTGATTTTTAACTTAAAATAGTAAAGTGTTTTATTTTTTTTAATTTATTGACATAACAAAATTTTCTTTAGATAGATAGATAGCTTAAATAATTTGCCCGAAAAAAAAAATATTTTTTACAATTTTTTTTCTCGAAATATTTTACAGATTTTATAAAAAATACACAATAGTTCCTCATATAGCGCCAAAAAAAAAAAAAGTAAGTATTAAATCAAGAATTGACTAAATTATCAAATTATAAATGTCAAATAAAAATAAAACAATTACAAATTTTCTACAAATCAACTTACAAATGATAACCAAAAAATCAATTACAAAATATGTCAATTGCTTAAAATAAAAATGTCAAATATAATTTACATGTCATGCAATTTTTCTCTTTGTCCTAGAATTCATAAATTCCTTAATACTTAAGCCATGCTCTGCTAATAAAAAATAAGCTGGTTCGCTGTTCTTAACCTTCGGTATATTGTTAAATATCTGTCTTTTTTTAATTTTTCTTCTTTGTTACGTGTCGATGAAAATGAAATGGTGTTGTTAAATACTGAAAGGAGCAAGTGGTTGTGCAGGATGGGCAGGACACGAAGCTTGTTGTAGGTTCAAGTTTAAATTCAATCAAAACATTTTGAGGTTGAGTACTTTTTTTTTCCGTAGTATACCCAATGAAATTATATAGTAAATATCATTGGTAGTACCTCTTTTGTCCAACTGTCCAGTTACAAAATACAATTATTTGTGGAACCTTAGGAACGTTTTTCAATTCTGCGCAGTGTTAGGACTCCTACGGTTACCCATTAAATTCTTCTGTCCCACTGAGCATTTTCCATTTGAATTCCAACGCGGCCTGCATTTGAAATACACCTTAGGTTTCCAACAATAGATTTCTTAGGTTCTAACTGGGTCGTTGTGCAATACCTAGAATTTAGCTAGTATACTGAGGTAGAATAGAATGAAATCCAGTACTTTTATTCATTGTGGCTTTGTAACCGAATTCTATTCGGCATTCGTTCGGTTCAATACAGGGCGATAAAGTAGAAGAATAGGTACAATAAAAGTTGTAAAATAAAATAGAATTGCCACTGGTTATGCTGAGAAACTCAAACTAGGTTTTATTCAACTCTAAATTATTACAAAGACTGAATCAAACTATTTACGAGACCGTTCCAAGAGGGCTGAGCATTTCACAAGCGCAGACATTGAAATCGCGAATGCTACGTAAACGTTTTCGCTAAAGAGTTACGGCGCTCTTAGCCATGTGGTATCCGGCAGAGTAGAATAGAACCAACCCAACCACTCACGGGTGTCGTATAAGGCGACTAATGTCTGAGGCAGAACACCTTGCGCCTCCGTAGACCTGAGAATGGGCAGTAGCGTTTTCTGTTAGTCTTTGATCACTGCGATCTCCAATTCGCCTGCCAAGCGTGGAGATTCCTCCCATCATGGGAGAGGCTTATGTCCAGCAGTGGACGTTATGGGCTGTTGTTGTTGTTGTTGGCGCTCTTACTAAGCATTATCACGGGATATCAGACTCTCGTGCTTATCAAGACTGGCATCAAAATGCGCAATCAAGTTCCTCTTAGCTTGTGGATTGCAATCTAAATTCTACCGTCCGAGAACAATGAGTTTGGCGCCTTCAGTTGCGTCGATCAGTTTAAGTAAATAAATAAATAAATATTGCTGGACATTACACACAGCGACATCTATTGCCACACTAAGCAACGAGGCTCGTGTCGTGGAAACCAGATAAATACTACATAGATATTTTTTTTTTAAACTGTAAATACATAAAACAAACATACATGACTCGGAAACAAATGTCAATGCTCACCACACAAACTTTGCTTCTACCGGGCTTCGAACCCGAGACCTCAAGAACGTAAGGCAGCTTCACCACTGCGCCATTCGAGTCGTCAAGTTAATTAAGTTTATCTCTTTGTTGGACACAGAAAATGAACGTGACAGACACGATGACTCACATCGAGTCCCTGGACCCTAACAGCACGTACCACGTGTTCGTGGTCGCGTCCAACAGCTTCGGCGAGTCGTTACCTTCCAGCATGCTGCTCTTCAATGCCACGGAAACTGGTGAGTTAATTAAGTTTTATCTGGAACTGACAGTGTGATGCTACAGCTAGGCAACCGTGCCCCACCCTAGGCCACATCATCGCTTCATTTCAGGTGATTTGAGACCAAACACAAGGACGGTGGGCTATGGGCTAGCTCGCCGTCCGTCCGTCTCATGACGACAGGCCGTGTCGACGGCGCAGGAGTGTTCCACGCGCGCCTCAAAGAGAGTCAGCAAAAGGGAAGGGGTCCGGAAGGAAACACTAAGTTTTTCCCAAGTATGGCCATAAACAACTGGACTGGAAAATACGATCTATCATTTTTTTCCAACCAATTAAAAAAACTTTTGAGTACTTGTACTAAATTGTCTATAGGGTGTGTACACACGTATAGGTACACACCTATACGGAGAGAAATGAAATGTTGCGGAACTCTAATATTTATTTACTTGCGAGACCTGTTACAAATATTACAATGGAATGGATTTAATTAGGTTGCAAACGCGTATATAGCTTAATGTGGTTACGGGTGAACTGTTGTCGCCGAGCGCTGAACGTACGACGAATACAAAATTAAACTAAGAAGAAAATCCCATTTCTTACTTTTATTATTAAAACTTTTCCTTAGCTCATTAAAATAAAATAAAAAAATACTTTATTTCAGACCTTGATCCATATGATGTTAGTAATACACACTACTTTTATGCTATATTAGTAACAAAACGAAAAACAAGATTTAATTCATATATCTGCACTCACCAGACGCACCGGGTATATGTACATGTACACGTACCCAATGAGCCATGATGGTACAGCACGGCTTATCACTAATGACCTTCAGAATGTCATTGCCGCTCCCACGCACTCTGCGCATCATAGAAGCAGTCTTCTTACGTAGAATGGTACTGAAGCCGTCAGTACGTGCTTCCGCAATTATTATTTCGTTTATTTATATTTTTCATAAAATTATTGAAGATTTATAAAAATCTGATTCTACTTTTTCTTAATACATTTTTTTATTATATTTTTTTATTTCTCACTTCTAGCACACAAATCTTCTGAATCAATCTATTTATTAGGTACCAGCGGACGTCACGCGGTTTCACCCGCGTCGTTCCCGTTCCCGTGGGAGTACGGGAATAAAATATAGCCTATGTTACTCAGGGTGAATGTAGCTTTCTAATGGTGAAAGTATTTTTGAAATCGGCGCAGTAGTTTTTGAGTTTATTTATTACAAACATATACATTTTTCCTCTTTATAATATTAGTGTAGATTTAGCATTCAAACCTTTTTAAAGCTCATCATCTCTTTTCCCAACAGATGAGAAGGAAGTAGCAGGCATCCCATCTCCGCCGCACTCGTTATCCGTGTCGTCTCACTCGGCAACATGGCTGACGCTCACGTGGCAACCGCCGCAGTTCTCACAACCCGACGAGAAGATCTCTTACACGTGAGTACTTCATAATCAGCATCCAGTTTACACACTGCTAACAAGGCACTACCACAGATGATACCGCTTGAATAGGGTATATGCATGATTTTTTTTTATCACTCTAAACAAAGCGTATTAACTTCAGAAATAGCAAAGTGAAATTATTATTTTTTTAGATCTATAAAAAATACTAAGTTATAAGCATTTGAAACTGCTGATTAGACAGAGAGATCCGATACAGCGAATGACGTCATTCGCTGCATCGACGTACAAAATCCATACTAAATTCCGTTTATCTAGAAAGAGATAGACACAAAAGTTTAAACGGTTATAACTTTTGTGTTGTTTGGCCGATTTATGTCTTGTTTTCGCTTTTTGTCATTATTTTTATAGTACTTTAATATTCCGTATTTATTAAAAAAATATGCATATTCCCTATTGTTGGGAGAGTTTGTTCTGACTTTTCCAAGTTAAATAATATGAAGTACTGCCATCGATCTACAGATCGCAGTAGTAGTATACTTGTGCTATTTGCCATTGTTGTCGATTCTGTTGTGCACAAACTAAACTTAATTTAGGCTGTTGCTATCTTTTTTCTAAAAGGCAGTGCGGGAAAAGGACGGATATAGCTATGAACTAAGTTAGAGATGTCAAACTAGTTTATGCGTTGCGCTTCACCGTGTTTTTAATCGACGTGTTTTTACGTGCACCCTTCATTTGTATATAAATATTAGTTTCAACTAAATTTGACAGCTCTAAATTACGTCCGTCTCTTTCTCGTTTTATTAGAGAGAAAAAGATAGCAATAGCCTAAATTAAGTTTAGTTTGTGTACAACAGAATCGACTCCAATAGTTTGGTCGCCATCATTATTGCTATATAACCCTTTTGTGAAATGTCACTTGTGCGTCAGAAAATAAAGTGGATAACGTCACAGAATAAAGTCAATAACGTCATAAATAAAGTCAATAAAGCGTTAATAAAGTCTTTGTGACAGTTTTAACTTTCAGTGTCGTTTCAATGAGAGGTTTTCTTTTTGAGGTATTAAAAAAAACTTAGTTTCCAAGAACTCTATAGATGGCGTTGAACTACTATGATAGTTGGTGCCGAAGCCAAAACGCTTGGAAAAAAAAACATTGTGTCACGTCACATACTCTTGTTGACTGACACTTTCGTTTTCTTAACCTTCCGAATAAAACCTAGTTTTCTCGCGCTTTGTTAAAATCAGTTTTTTTAGGTTCCGTTCCTTGCATTATCATACTAACTCCTAGCGCCATCTATCCAGCGACTAGGGAAGAGCTAAAAAGAAAATCCCTCATTGACAGGGATTTTTTTTCAAAGGTGATAAAATAATAACGAGTGCAACTGTTATTTCTGGGAAATACTCCTTTATTAAAAATAACTTGCGAATAAATACCGTTCAAATTATATGAATGAATTTCCGGAAAGCCAGCAACAGTTTCAGCTCAGGTGGAATTTTAACCGGAATTTCACGAAAAGTGCCGAATAGTCCGCGAACTTTTTTAATATGAATGTGAATTATTTTAATTGTTGCTGTAGTTCGCTGCACAATGGAGCCGTCATTGTTCTTTTGTTAAATAAAAGGCTTACAATAATACAAAATGGTAAAGCTTTAGTTGTAAGATAAACAAAGTAGGTACCCAACTTAATTTAATAAAATTAATGGTATCAGAAACTGGCATTTCAAAGCTACATGAAATGTTTCAAACAGTTGTATAGTTTTTATAACAAAAGGTCACTTCTGAACTCCTTTTCACGATAAAAGGCAAAAACTTTATGATAGAATACAGACTCATTTGATAACCTTTTGTAACTGTAACTAGTTTATTATGCCAGGAACACTATTAGTCTGAAAAATAACTACTAACTCTTCGAACAGCACTTTATTCTTGTTTTAAGCCTTTTTTCGGCTAAAGAAACGAATTATCAAAAGGTTATTAGCACAAACTAAAATATAGTTTCTTTCTAGGTTGTTCTTTAAATCGCCAGCACAGCTAAGTCAAACCAACGTCACGAACATAACCACAACGGTCCCTGGACATACTCTGGAGAAGTTATCGCCCAACACGCAGTACGTTATCTGGGTGAAAGCCCATGCTGCTGCCGGGGACTCACAACCTTCGGAGACGCTGCTGGCCTGGACTGACCCAGCTTATCCAGCGTATGTTGAGGTAAGTCTCCATGACAAAAAACATGCGGGGCAGTCTTTGGGGACTGCTGATAGACGTGAAAACTAAGTAACTTGTATCGTCGTGTTGTGTGTGTGCGTTTTTTTTTTATTTTGTGTTCTTTTTCTACTTTTTCCCTCCCGCCTCGCCCTCCCCTCCCAGTCGTAGCACTGCTACGGGTTTTGCCCCGCGCACGCCTCAGTGGTGCTACGCCGTAGCGGAACGGCAACGATTGCTACGAAAAACGTACGTGACGGTCACGCGATGTCCATGATTGTTATTCACCCAAAAAGTGCTAAACGAGCCTAAAGAAGTTTTCACTTTAAAAACCATAAGATTTTTTTACTATTGTATTGTATCTCGGGCTGATGTCCACAGGTCCACATCCAAAGCGTGTATTTTAAATAGGATTACTAAGGGCGAGATATATTAACGATACGTACCACTTGATTTGACTGACATTTATGGTGTAATTTGATAGTTTTGGAGCATAGGTGCAGGAATAAT
The DNA here is from genome assembly GCA_905147715.2 of Xestia xanthographa. NCBI lineage: Eukaryota > Metazoa > Arthropoda > Insecta > Lepidoptera > Noctuidae > Xestia > Xestia xanthographa. The sequence continues at coordinate 2,456,301 of LR990660.1, read as the reverse complement.
CTTAAGCCAAAGTACGTGTAAAGTAACCTTTTATAGATCTCAGTATAAGAATGTCTATACGTGATGAAGATTCAATAATGACAAATATACGATAGTGGTATTTTTAAACCATAAAAACCGGTAAAAAACAAAAATATATACACGGTGAAATACGTTGAAGACGAGTTTTGGCGGTCGTGATTATAGTTTAAAAAAATATTTATTTATTACAATATTAATTTAATATAAAAATACAGGATATTAAGCCGGTGGCTGATGCAAGACTGAATACATGCAAAAGAAAAATAATTATATTGAATTTCCGACAAATTTAGAGTTGCAATACGGTGCATGTTGACGGTGACTGCATGCTCAGCGTAAACGCGTGTTACGATGAGTTAACTCGACTACTGGACGAATAAACCTAAAATAAAAAGAGCGTCAGTATTTACCACATATAACCATTCCTAAGTATAATATATTATATAGAATCATTGAATCCAATATCTTTTGCCATTACGAGCCTTACTTCGACTCGGCACTGAGGATTTAAATGCAAATTGGCCCTTTTGAGGAGTTATAAGAAAATGTATGAAAATAAAAAGCTGAAAGGGAAACAGAAACGAAACGTAGAATTGCATTCATATACCCTTTTATGCAATGGAGGGTGAACTGTCTCGATGAAAATATAGTTTCTAGTGGCGGCCATCTTGGATTATTTAAAATAAATTTGTATTTAAATTTTATATTGTAACTTTGCATAAATTTCATGAGTAGGTATTTCAATTACACTGGATGTAATATTTTATTTAAATGTCACTAAACATTTAATTTCTCGAAAGTGGTTTATGTTATAAAATTAACTAGGTATTTCATTCTAGGAACAATTGTCACCCTATAAATTATTTTATAATTTTGCAGCGGACGTATTTGGTCACTTTTTAATCGGCAATGTATCTTGTTTCTCTCACTAATCTCTTTGTCTTCCTCTAGCCACCTTCAGTAAACCCCGTGAACCTGGTGGTGGAAGGCTCCAGCATGACTATCCTGTGCATCGCCATGGGAACACCCACTCCCACTATATCGCTGTATATTTCTGGTAAGTTAATGGATTATTTTGTGATTATAATTGTAAGCCAGATTTATTAGAAAATGACTTGAAGTATTACTTGCGAGTTCCGTCCTCCTAGTTACTGAAGTCCCATTTGGGTGCCACTTTTAGCTACTTTTTGTCCCAACTGGGCGCCATAATATTAACACTAACAACTTGTTGTCCCGATTGGGCACCATTTTATCTACATTAGTTACTTGCTGTCGCAACTGGGCGCCATAATATTGACACTAACTACTTGTTGTCCCGATTGGGCACCATTTTATCTACATTAGTTACTTGCTGTCGCAACTGGGCGCCATAATATTGACACTAACTACTTGTTGTCCCGATAGGGCGCCATTTTATCTACATTAGTTACTTGCTGTCGCAACTGGGTGCCATAATATTGACACTAACTACTTGTTGTCCCGATTGGGCGCCATTTTATCTACATTAGTTACTTGCTGTCGCAACTGGGCGCCATAATATTGACACTAACTACTTGTTGTCCCGATTGGGCGCCATTTTATCTACATTAGTTACTTGCTGTAGCAACTGGGCGCCATAATATTGACACTAACTACTTGTTGTCCCGATTGGGCGCCATTTTATCTACATTAGTTACTTGCTGTCGCAACTGGGCGCCATAATATTGACACTAACTACTTGTTGTCCCGATGGGGCGCCATTTTATCTACATTAGTTACTTGCTGTCGCAACTGGGCGCCATAATATTGACACTAACTACTTGTTGTCCCGATTGGGCACCATTTTATCTACAGTAGTTACTTGCTGTCGCAACTGGGCGCCATAATATTGACACTAACTACTTGTTGTCCCGATGGGGCGCCATTTTATCTACATTAGTTACTTGCTGTCGCAACTGGGCGCCATAATATTGACACTAACTACTTGTTGTCCCGATTGGGCGCCATTTTATCTACATTAGTTACTTGCTGTCCCAACTGGGCGCCATTTTATCTATAGTAGGTACTTGTTCCTAAGTGATAGATAGAGTGTAGTTTTGATGGTTATTTTTTTGTTTGGAAGAATATTATTTCGCGGTTGTCCCGTTTAAGTTTGGTGAAGATCTTATGCTGATCATCGTAGATATACAAAGGAACTCTTCAATATTAGACAACAAATCTGTCGTGATTGCTGCAATCGCTTGGATGTTTATTGTATATGACTATTATTGAAGAGTTCCATAAAAATGAAAAACAAAAAAAAAAAAAGACTTCAAAAACACAAGAAAAACTGAAAAATAACTTTAGCTTCAGAACTCGGTGGCAAAAAAAAACTGAATCAAACAAACAAAAGTCGCTGACTTCTGAAGCTAAAGTTATTTTTCACTTTTGTTTTTGAAGTCACTTTTATTTTCTAGTTTAATGGTAAACTAAAATGCTATCCTGAAGTAAACTTATTAAATGTTTAAGCACTAAGACCAGAAAATGTCTACGTAAAGTAACGTAGATATTCATTTATATTTTAACTTAAGTAAGTTAAAATATAAATTCCCTACGTCGAAGAGAAAAATAAACCAATTTACATTTCTTACTAAACTTAATTGGATATTATTACGACAACAAAATGTAAAAGACGGTAAGCCGAGACCAATAATAAAGATACTATAAGACCTAAAGAATATAAACAGACAATAGACAGAAGGTGCACTCCATGCGACTGTGGATTTTCGAGCAAATGTCATCCTATGAGCATTATATTCATAACAATGGCCCCGTCCTTGGCCTCTGCCAGGGACAAAAAAAATGAAATGAATGAAAAATGATCGCAATGACGGACGGCGGGAATAAATGCCTTTCAGCTTTGTTAAGAGCACTTTTATACCCAATAAAACATTGTTTTCATTACACTTCCTCGAAAACTGGTTCATATCGCACTACGATTAGGTACAACATGCAATGTATTTCACACACGTGCGATTTTTACCACTTTCCCGCACGTGTGCGGGAATGAAAATTGCCACAGATAAATATACCTATACTTAGTCCAAATTGGTTCAATGCCTATAGTCTGAAGTGAATGTTTTTTTTTTAATTTCGGCAAAGCACTACGCGTCTTTACGGCATAAATATTTTTTGAATATTCAAATTGTGTTTATAAATAGAATATCATAGATAAACATGATTATTAAAAACTAATAGTTACTTGTTTACACAAATTAACATTTATTTGTGTTCTGAATTCAAAAATATAAAATAAATCAATTTTTTAGGCTGTTTAATTGCTCCATAATTCTGCCTCTCCTTCAACCTGGCGAAATCAAAGAGCGAAAAAAATGAAAATGAAAATCATAGTTTCATAGTTCGTGACAAAAATATTTATCGTTATTTTATTTTATTTCTTCAAAAGTGTATTGAAAAACGTCGTTTGATACACGTAGACATTTGTTATTGCAATTCTCGGCTCAAAAACACCCTCGCCTACGGCTCGGGTGTTATAATTCCGCCTCGAATGCAATAACAAACTTTCTCCACTTGTATCAAAATGTACGGTCGAACAAGCTATTTGGTTTACATTTTACAATGTAATTTGTGGGTTAAACTGTAAACCAAATAGCTTGTTCGTACTATTTCATCACTCAGTGTCTTTATATGCGTAACATTGTGACTGCACTGTTATTGATACTTTTGTAAATGATTCCATGGTGGTAACAAGGCTACTGTACGATCTTGCCTCGGGGACTGGCTCCAATCGTTTTCCAATACAAGTCGCTTTATGTTGATTGGCTTCATCTAAACCTTGGATTATTGATTTCTAAAACAATTGCTTCTGTCACAAGTTTTCATAAAGTGGATTATTGTTGTTCATTTGTGTTCGAAAGACATTTTAAAACGAATATTATTTCGTAAAACTATTTTAAAATAAATTGAGTTTCAAGCTTAGGTAATTAATCAGTTTAAAACTTACTGGTTCTCTTTTAAAAGTTAGTCGAGAAGAAATATTACTCTCATAAATCGGTAGACTACACATTAGTCGTAACTATACCAGTATAAGCTGCCCTCTTATTTTATTGAAACTTCGTGCTATGCTAGGCCAGCTCAAGACTAAATTGTCATCACTGATGATGCCTATTGTACAAGTATTTTTCTAGGGATGAATACGCTTCGTCTTCCATGGCAATATTTCCTTGTACTTTAACAATACTTATGAAGCCTTCTCATCAGCCATGATTTTCCACGATCTAACGGAATTAAAAATATCACGCGTGTATTCCCCAAAGCGATCGACTTGACACCTTGTACTCTCTGGGCATGATAATTTTAGCAAAACATTTCGCATAGCTAGCTACTTTAGTCCCTAACAACACTAATCTTGTTCGCTCAGGTCGTCTTGTCCGCCAAGAGGTGACCCGCCACATGGTGACCGTCATACACAACGTCACCAGAGACATGGACCAGATCTCCTGCTACGCTGACAACGGATACGGCACGCCCATGCAAGCTTCCAGAAAAATTAACATATCACGTGAGTACAATCATTGTTAATTCACATCAGAGACTAACATTTATTGTTTTATTGTATTTTCAATTTATACAAAGCTATAAATAGTATTAAAATGTAAACTGAAAACCAGCACAATTTTGTTAAAACCAAATGAAACTGAAGTTCGTCCGCCTTTCGCGTGTATTATTCTCTCTAGCATGTCTAGAAATAAATTATTTGTAAACCGAGAACACGACCGAAATAGTTACCAATTTTCTTTGAAACTTAGTAACAGACCCAATATAACGTTGTCAGTTCTCAAACAACACAATGTTGTCCTATTTATCCCAAATGTTGAATGGTAGACCTATTATTCTCCATAGAGATATACTTTTTGGAATGGGCAACTACAGTACTGTCCACAAGTTTTATGCCTTGTGGCTGGGGCTGTACTGACTGCTTCATTTTTTTTTGTTTATCTGACATTCTAAAGTGTCTGTAATGGTCTAATTGAAATTAATGATTTGAGTTTGAGTTTAGAGAATGCCTTGTGGCAATAAGTTCGCCTTTGGGCCACTACTGTATACAGTATACAGTCGCGGACTTTAATTGATGAGCCACTTGCCACTATTAGTAGTTTAGCCGTGTAATGCAAATCGGGTTTAGTCGAACGAACTCGTGAATGTATAGTGGCTTATCAAGTAAAGTCCTCGACTCTACATAATAATAATAGCCAAACTTAAGTGGCAGTGGGCACATTGCTCGCAGAACGGATGGCCGATGAGGCCGAAAAGTTCTGGAGTGGCGACCGCGAACCGGAAGACGTTGCGTTGGAAGGCCTCCCACTAGGTGGACCGATGACCTGGTGAAGGTTGCGGGAATCTGCTGGATGCGAGTCGCACGGACCGGTCAATGTGGCGACACTTGGGGGAGGCCTATGTCCAGCAGTGCACGTCTTGCGTCTGAAATGATGATGATGACTCTTCATAATATTTAAGTAAATAAATATAAAATTACATGTCTGATCTGTTTATTTCCACACAGATGTTCCCACAATCCAAGCCTCCGGGATCACTATGGCGGCTGCTGGAGACGCCGTCATCCTCGAGTGCAGAGTGGAAGCACTCCCTAAACCAACTATTGCGTTCTGGAGGGACCCCAACGGAAGAACTCCTGTCATTGATGGACCTAACTATACTATACAGCTGTTGGCTGATCCTGAGGTAAGCTGAAGGATATCGTCGTCATTGACTTGAAATGAATGAGTTTTCTTTAGTGAGACTGAAACTAACTGGTGTCGATTCTGTTGTGCATAAACTAAACTTAATTTAGGCTATTGCTATCTTTTTCTCTCTAATAAAACGAGAAAGTGACGGACATAATTTAGAGCTGTCAAATTAAATTGAACTAATATTTCCATACAAATGAAGGGTGCACGCTAAAACATGTCGACTAAAAACACGGTGAAGCGCAAGGCATTAAATAGGTTTGACATCTCTAACTTAGTGCATAGCTATAGCCGTCCTTTTCTTGCACTGCCTTTTAGTAAAAGATAGCAATAGCCTAAATTAAGTATAGCTTGTGCACAACAGAATCGACACCAATGCCTTGCATTAGGTCCGCCTATGTACTATCGAGGATACTCCCGCCTGACCACCACTAAGCTAATTTTTGCTTGCACCCGCAACATAGAAACGCTCTCTAGCCCCGCCCCGTTGACTTTGTAAAGAAATAATGAATGAAAAGATACCGAATCGGCCGAGCGCACTGACGACTCACGTCAAATGAGAGTTATTGTTATTTTGCGCGCCAAAGTTGACGCTTTCCTGATAAGCCCAAACTTTAAGGGGGCGTGGTTCGGCGCCTCCGCATGATTTAAGCGAAAAAAAATTAAACTGGTCAGGCGGAAAAGACCACAATAGTACGTACATTACTGGAGTTGAAAATTTAATTAAACTCACTACAAATTGTCATTTTATTTGAAGGAATGTTAAGAAATTGTTTGGCAAAAACAATAAATTATATCAAAACTGAACAAAATTAATTTAATAAAACACAGGATTTATCTTAATCCAATATCAGTGACAGTAGTCACAAGCGGGCTTACAATTCTGACAACTGATTTAACCTCAAGATATTCACATCTCCAATAGTTGGGTTACAAAGGTCTGACAACAGCCTCTTTGTGTAAAATACTGATAATCATCTCCTCTGATTAAACTTGAACGACCCCGAGATGGAGACAGCGAAGATAATGTCGTCACAAGATATCAAATCACAGTATTTCAATTATTTATTATACGCTGCCAAAACTTTCTGGATCCCGGGAATGGTATAAAGGGTGCATACGAAAGCCATTTTGATCCTTGTTAACAGTTTGTGTCACAAAGTTTCCGATAAGGTGGTAGTTGCCTCCATAAGGTGGTAGTTGCCTCCATAAAATGATACAACGAACGATCCGACGCCGAAACTTCTTGCATCTAAAGTTTTCACAGTTACTACTTGTGTTCGGTTCCCCGTTCTACGTCTCTCGGTGGTTTGAGCCGCTCGTAACTAGATATTTTGTGCTTTACTTATTTGTTTTGGGACTGAATCTTTTCTGCTACACATGCCTTTAGGCGATTGGTGTAGTTATTTTCAGTAGTGGTATGTGTGTTTTGTGTTCGTTTTTCGGTGAAAATGTTGCTGTGAGAGAAAATATTACTTAAGTACTGTTGTAACTCCTTAGTTATACCTTTATATTGTTTATAGCGACGACCCGAATGGCGCAGCGGTAGAGAGGCTGCCTTACGTTCTTAGGATCCTGGGTTCGAACCCCGGTTGGAGCAAATGTTTGTGTGAAGAGCATGGACATTTGTTTCCGAGTCATAGATGTTTATAATTAAGTATGTATTTACAAAAAAAAAGTATCTATGTAGTATTTCAACTATCTGGTGTCCACGACACAAGCCTCGTTGCTTATTGTGGCACTAGATGGCGCTGTGTGTAATATCCAGCGATATTTATTTATTTATATTTACATTCCAGCTAAAATTGGTTACTGCCTGTAAGCAACGTCGCGACTTAAGTCGATTTACTTCATCTTACAAATATAAAACATTCCTTAAAAAATGCTGGACGCCAAGAAATCAATTTCTAATAGTATATTTTTTCTTTAGGAACAAACTAAGTACACGATGAGGCTAATAATAAAGAAGATAGCAGAAGCTGATGAAGGGGACTACTTCTGTCACGCGGAGAACGCGTTCGGCAAGACCTTGAGACCTGTGTCCGTGAGACTCAGGCCCACCATGCCGCATCATAACGTTACTGAGTGCTGCGCACAAGTAAGTAGACTTTCATGATGATGGCATCTAGCTGATTTCGGCCACAGTGACTGCATTCGATGGCTTTCTAGTTTGGTTGTTGAGAGATTTGGTGTGCTGCTCTTTCATGTGCTCTCAGATGGCTAGCATATCCAACTTTTATTGTTACGTCGTACCCGTACCTACAATTACGGTAGTAGGTACCTACAAGTAGGTAAGTAGGTAGTAGTAGGTAGGTCAGTAGGTCTCGAATGATGTAGGTACAGAAGGTTCGAGGAAGTCGTGGATCTTTCTCGAACGTTCAGTCGCCATATAAATAGCCGACGTGTTTGCGGGAGCAGTCAGTCTGATTTAGGCGATACAACGAAGCGAATCGAAATGAACTAGAAGTGCGATATCTAAGCGAATAGTGATCAGTAGTGTATTTGTGATTAAGTTGTAAGTGTCTTGTGATTATTAAAGTTAATTGTTGTTTAATCGGTAGTAATGAATTTATCCCATACCCAGCTCGTAACAATATTGTAATAGATTTGTTGTTGTATGCCAGGATAGATGTGCTGTGTCTAGCACGAAGGAGCGAGCAAAGCGTAATATAAATTCGACCAATTCTCAAATTAAAAAGGTCTTATGTCTTTTCTATGGGCGATAGCAACAGTGCTTGATGTACAAATTAAAACCATATTTTAGATTCAAAATCGATCGAATTTTCAGTTACGTTACGTTAACAATATCGCCTTTTTTATCACTAAGCAGAAATCTAATTAGTTATCAAGAACATTTTTTATTATAATGTTATAATAAAAATAGCAGAAAAGCAAAAAGGAGCAGCGGTGGCCCAGTGGCGGCGGCCCCGACTTACGAACAGTAAGTCGTGGGGTCGAACCAGACAGGCGCATTAATTTGTGTAATTTATTTCATCACCACTGCTCTCAAAACGGTGAAGGAAAACATCGTGAGGAAACCGGCATGTTCTATCTAGAACCAAATAATTTCGAAGACATGTGACATCTACCAATCCGCACTGGGCCCGCGTGATGGATTATAGCCCATTCCCTCTCATAGGGAGGAGGCCAGTGTCCCAGCAGTGGGAACATTAATAGGCTGATGATGATGATAAAAAATGGTCTATAACTAATTCGATTTTGGGACATCGTTATTTGTCAATTTGACTCTAAGGTCAATAAACCATCTTATTACATCTCCTCATAATAATACATTACTGTCAACAAAACGCCACTCAAACTTGAATCACAGCCCAAAATAACTTCCAAGTCAATACAAGTTAGAATACCCGAAGCAAATACAGCGAACTACTCCGGGTGGCAACTGTAGCCTTAAATTAGAGGTTCCGGTTGTGTTACCGAAATAGCCCGTCTGGTGTAGAGTCGCCGTACGTCCGGACTTCTCCAGACAAATCCGGAATTTTAGCTCAACCTCCAGAATGCGGGAGAGTTATAAATGCACTGTTTAAGTGTCTAAACACACTATGCCGAAGTTACGCGACCGAAGTTCAGCACAATTACAGCGCATAGCATTGCAGGAATGCTATTTGAATTACTGACGACACATTATGCCGAAATTACGTCGCGTCATAGCGTACGGCCGAACTTTGGTAGGATGTAGGTTCAGCGGCAATTCGGCGGCAACGATTCTGTAAAGCACACATTATACCGGCCGAAGTTCGGTGCGATTGCCGACGAAGATCCGGGGTGGGGAGCAGCGGGAGGCAGGTATTTCCGCACCCCACGTGTTTGCGCAAGTTGGGCAACTGAATTTCTGCCGCGTAAGTTCGGCACTTATGGCGTGTCATATCAGCCGAATTAGTCGGAACGTAAAATCAGCCGCGGAACTTCGGTCGCGTACCTTCGGCATAGTGTGCTTAGACACGACTTTCACGGTTTTTCTTTAAGGGATATAATATCCGTGATTTTCTTATGTTTTTATGAGCTTATAAAAACAAAAGAAAATCACGGATATTATATCCCATAAGTACTGTAAGTGTAGAGTTATAAATGTTGGTAATTTCCAAAAATGAGTTAAGTAAACAAGTCTATCATAAAATATTTTTAATAAACATTTGATTCACTTAGAGTGTGCATAATTATTATGAAAATTAGGGTTATACCTCCCATTACTTAATCCATTTATCCAAAAGAGCGAAAATTTTCTTCAAACATCCGGAGTTTTCCCCGAAAATGTTTTTCATAGATTTGGGAATCCTACTCTAGTATCGCACCATCTAAATATAAAGTACGGCGACAGTGTAGCCGTACCATGACTGCTCTTTGAAAACATTAATTTTGGAAGCCTTCCCGATAATTTGATGTCTCTGGGACTTCAATAACGAAGTTGGGCTTATTTGAAACTTTGATACGGCAACTTATTTATACAATCTTGTCTTTGTAACAATGTTTGGGTTCGTTTCGTTGAGAAAGGATGGAAAACATGTTGCGTTCGGAATGGCAATTGGTTTTGGTCAGTATTTGTGAAACGAATTGGGATTGCATTGTGTGCTGGCGACAAGAGTTTTTAATTCCTTTGAAATTAAGTCATTAAAATGTTATGTTATTTAGGCTTTTATGAGTCGACTGTCAAATAAGTCACACAAAAAGAAACGATGCCGACGTTGTAAATTCCAAAACAAAACGATACTTCAGAACTAATTCGACGAAGACTCAATAGGGTAGACGACAAAAAAAATATAATTAGTCCGTCATCGTCAGTTAGATTATCAAAAAAATTTGATCAATTTGACCTGTGTTTTTTCTTTTGTTACGTAAACCAAAATTGACGAAGATATGACGCTTTTAAAATTCTCAATATGTCACGCCGTGGTATAATTTTTAGCTAGTTCTGACGTCACGAGCCCCCACTCCCGAGTTTTGATGCGTTTTATCTTTGTCAATATTCATTAATTTACAAAAACAAAAAATACCTGTCCATTAATTTCCAACACTCTAACTGATGGACTAAATAGATTTGCAATTTTTTGATACTGTCGTCATGCCTATCGGAAAAGGGACTCCAAAATTTAAATACGATTTAAAACTTTACTACAGTACGTCCATCGCATCTGGGGGATCAGCTGCGCTACAAACTTGCTGATTGGCTGTTATTTTTACCATGATATCAGCTTTTTTCATATTGCGTCGTGCACGAGAGAACACGAGAACCGTCCAGAAACTTCATGTTCCTCCATTTGTCCAGATGAACGTATCCTCTGCGTGCATCGACGCGTGCAGCTTCCACCTGGATATGGACAATATCATGGACCGCCCCGAGTGCATGAACGACTTCGACAAGCTCATGAAGTGCGCTGCAGATGGTTCCGGTAAGTTTAATGATTATTCGTAGATTAACTAAAGTAAATAGTTTTTTTTTTTCTAGTACCCCAGATGTTTGTCCCTATTGGATCCCCGTTGTCAAATCTGTTTGTGAGTTTTATTGATTGAATGTTCGTTTATTTTTGGATACCTTTGTTTTGTATTATGTTACATTACTACTGTAAATGGGCGTACCCAGGTTCTGGCCTAGGGTGGGGCAAGTCAGACTTTTTAGGTCAGATCGTCCGCGTCTGTTTTATCATACACACTACACAAATACACCTACATAAAAAATTAGGTACAGTAACAGTCAGAAGTCGACTGCCAATCTCGCAACACAATGGCAAAGCAATATTGGTGGTACTTATGACCTTCTTCTATAAGAACGTTTGACAACACTTACACATTAGCAACTTGTTGCCCGCTTAAGATTGTTATTACAAATTTCAATGAGTTGTGTAAGTGATACGGTGGCCAAATTGGTTGTTAGCGTTGGAACATCACTCACACGGATAAATATGCGTATGTGTGTATAGGCGCCGCCGCCCGTATAGCGCAAACGATAATGTGCATTGCGGTGGAAGTGGAATTTTGACCTTTGACTGTACATGTAGTGTAGTGTGTAGGGCAAACAGCCGCAAATGATCCTGCTTCATAGGTAGGTACTTAAATAAATAAAAGTAAATTTGACTATGCATTTTTATTTTATTTAAATTGTTTAATTCAACTTCTACTTTAAAAGTAACTTTCGAGGATCTTCAGCAATACGGTTTATGACGTCTTCCGTGAAGGACCGCCCATACTGTTTACAAGTTTTTAAAACACTTTAAAAAATAATAACAGAAAGAAAATACTTATAAACAATTTCTTTTGTTTTTTTTTTGTGGCAATTGCACCGTGCATTTTGCCAGTGTCTCTGTACGGTTTATTCACAAGTTAGCACATAAGGCCCCGATTACACTTTGATTAGTGATTAGACGAGTTCATACATTTTCTGCGAGATTTTCAGGTGGGAGGCAGCTGCCCTCCCCTGCCCCCCCCCCCCCCACCCCCTTGGGTACGCCTTTAAACAACAATTTAAACAATATACTCTTACCTAGTGACACATTGACGGTCATTGTCATTTTGCCGCAGTATACAGGTTTGTTACGCCTGCACCTAAACCATCGGGGGTTACATGCGTGATGTTATGTTATGATTGTACATAAGTACCCCCCCCCTGTGCAGACCACCGCAGCTGCTGCGCGTCATGGGGCGTGCCGCGGAACTGCCTGGAGCTGTGCCGCGGCGGCGCGGTGTCGCGCACGTGCGCGCTGCAGCACGCGCGGCGCGCGCTGGCGTGCTTCCGGGACTCCGGCGCGCGCCTGCCCGGCCCGCCGCGCGACCTGAAGGCGCATGTCGCGCCTACGCCCAAATCTGTCTTACTGAGGTGCGTATATATTGAACTGCCTGGAGCTGTGCCGCGGCGGCGCGGTGTCGCGCACGTGCGCGCTGCAGCACGCGCGGCGCGCGCTGGCGTGCTTCCGGGACTCCGGCGCGCGCCTGCCCGGCCCGCCGCGCGACCTGAAGGCGCATGTCGCGCCTACGCCCAAATCTGTCTTACTGAGGTGCGTATTTATTGAACTCAGAAGTTTCCACTTCAATTTTAGAGAAATGGCCTTTTTTATGCTACATTAGAAGCACCTTATTAAATGGTTAACAATACTGGAGCAGTACGCAAGTGGTCGCATTTTTATATAGCTATATCTACAAAAATAATAATAAAAAAAGAATCTAAAACTAAATAATAAAATGAAGACCTGTGCGAGGCCAAAAAGGCTCCTATCTCAGCATGATGCTGCGGTAGATGAAAAACAAATACTGCAGCGCTGGTTTTCTGATAGGGCCCACTGTGATGTCACGGTACACACCTACGGACACAAAATACATTCACACGAAAAAAAAAAATTGTGTTTTAACTGCTGAATTGACTATTCCAGACTAGATGTGCTAGTGTTACAAGCAATACCGACCGTTATAAATATTGTTTCTGTTTTTTACTGACTTTAAATTTTCTTGCAACAGCTGGGAAGCTCCTCTCAAGAACCCTCAAACAGTGTACTTATACCGAGTATTCTGGAGGGCGTACGGCGCCAAGGTGCCAGAGAAGCTGGACACCAGCGAGACCAGCGTGGTCCTGACTGGCCTGCAAGACGATGTGCGATACGAATGCGTCGTGAAGGCAGCTAACGATGTTGGTGAGTACACATGGTAAAAGCTGGCCCAGCGTGGTTCTGACTGGCCTACATGTGCGATACGAGTGCGTCAGCAAGGCAACTAACAATGTTGGACATAGTAATTACACAATGCCGGAATCAGCGCCAGCGAGACCATTCTGTACTGAGACTGGCCCATAAGGTCCACAATTATCAAAACTGATCCAAGTTTCGAACCTGTACATTCAAGACTCGATCAGAAACAGGATCATTACAGCAAACAGTTCCTGTCAAAACGGTGATATTATACGGCATCGGTGTTCGTCTTACCATTAGGTTATCCCTTTAATCATGATATCATGGTCCACAAATAATAAAATTAAAAATATTTCGGAACAGTAACACAAGACTAAGTCATCATCTGCCTAGCCTTTTCCCAAGTTTATTGGGGTCGGCTTCCAGTCTAACCAGATGCAGCTGAATACCAGTATTTTACGTGGAGCGACTGCCTATCTGACCTCCACAACCCAGTTAGTACTGGGTAATACGGTACCCCTTGGTAAGACTGGTTGTCAGACTTTTTTTGGGCCACTGACTACCTGTAACGACTGTCAAAGATCACAAATGACGGCCGGGACCAACTGCTTAACGTGCTTTCCGAGGCACGGAGGAAACTCGGTATGTAATGGGTGGTCACCCATCCACTGACCAACCTAGGCAAGCACGGCTTAACCTAAAGATCGACCCGAGCGGCTGTTATTAATTAGCCACGAGCTCCTCTAACACAAGACTAAGTAAACAAGTAAAACGATGGTATATGCAAAAGTATAAACTTACCAAGGGTATCGTATAACCCGGTACTAACTGGGTTGTGGAGGTCAGATAGGCAGTCACTCCATGTAAAATACTGGTATTCAGCTGCATCCGGTAAAACTGGAAGCCGACCCCAACATAGTTGGGAAAAGGCTAGGCAGATGATGATGATGATGCAAAAGTATAAACTGCAGCGCAGCTACCAACACCCTTCTACAGATTAGAATGGAATGATGTTCTATACAAAAAGTGCTTATAGTTAATTTAGGTTTACTTCTATAATATAAAAATGCTACGCGCAAATCTCGAGAGCAGCTGAACCGATTTCGCTAAATTCTTTTTTTTATAATTTTCCTGGAAGTACGAGGAGTCTTACGTAGAGAAAAAATTGCATGATGATAAAAAAAAAGAATCGACTGTTAGGCGGTACGAAGTTCGCCTAATCATTTAAAAAATTTGCGTGGGGATAAAAAAATTCAAGAATCGATAGGCGTTACGAATTTCGCCGGGTCAGCTAGTTAATAATAAAAACAAAAAATAAGAAAAGAATAATAAACAGTACAGGACAATAATTATGAATTGGGATGTATTTTGACGTTGAGCTAATGTGGTGAGGTAACATATAAATGTCCATTCTCCAGGCACATCCTCCCTCAGCGAGCCGATAATGTTCACGACGGCCGGCCAGGAGGCGGGCGCGGCGGCGGCGCCCGTGAGCGGCAACAGCGCCGCGTCGGCCGTAGGGGTCGCCGTCGCCTGCGTGCTGGTCGCCGCCATACTGCTGGCCGCCGGCTTCTATTATAGATATAGGAAGGTAAGAACACTCACTCACGCCTTAAAGGTTCCCATCGGGTTTGGGAAAACATACAGAAGCTGTACGATCCTTAAATACGATCAAAAATTCTTTGTTCACAGCCCATTCGAAAAGTGAATAACAGCACCTTTCAAATGGGAAAAGTCGCAAAGGATAGTCTCTAAAATAATCCTTAAAGCTGGAGAAACATGGCGTTAAAAACATCCGGAATGTATTGTGTGTGTTGTTTTGTTGTGTGTCATTTTCATGTTCCACATACATTTTCTGAACGAAGAAATAATATGGTCCATTTATAAAAGAGACCTCTAGCAGTAGCTGATAGTATACCATCGAAATAAAATCTACATTATTACCATGGGATTTTTTGTTATGACCAGCATCACACATGATAGGGTTGCCAACTTTTTTTACAAGAAATAAAGTATATTTAGGCCTAAGAAGGAAAATAAACAGTATTCTAGAAAAATGAACAGTATAATTATTTTTTCAACGTTTTAAATACTATTTTTTTAGAGGTTCTTGCATAATTAATCTATGTACGGTCGAACACGCTATTTAGTTTACAGTTTAACCCACAAATTACATTGAAAAATGTAAACCAAATAGCTTGTTCGACCGTACTATATATTTTTGAAGGCTTCATTAAGCCTCATTACAATTATTATAATTAAAATAAATTAGAAGCTCATTTTTCATGAAATCTATGCTGCCTCTATTTCTATCATCCGTCACTTCGCATTCATAACAGAAAAAAACCCTTTCTGTACTGAAGTGGCAGGAACAGGTAGCAGATTGGAAACAATCTCAAAAAACGAGGGCAGTGGCGCAGTGGGCTGGGCTTAGGCCAGCTACACTATAATGAAATGACGCATACCTATCATTTTTATTAACTTTTTGAACACAATATTTATGGATATTAATGTATGCGTTGAAAACAGTATTTTATATACTTTATTTTTGTTCAACAGTAAAAAGTATAATGTAGTGAAAAACAGTATAATACTGTTTTTATGACTAATACCTATTTTCATTCCTCACGCAATGTTTGTGTGCAAAGTAATGCACCACAAAATTGACTGCCCACAAATATTACGCACCTTTAATTTCCGTGCCCCCTCGAGAATTCCTCGCA
Organism: Xestia xanthographa; assembly: GCA_905147715.2. NCBI lineage: Eukaryota > Metazoa > Arthropoda > Insecta > Lepidoptera > Noctuidae > Xestia > Xestia xanthographa. The sequence goes on along the minus strand of LR990660.1, from coordinate 2,440,200 downwards.
GTGCAATTACACCACTCTGCCCGCCGCAGAGAAGAACAGTTCTAGGCGCCAATTCCCCCTATGCAAGATTATGCAAGGTTGTGAATAGCTGCAGTGATCAAATTGATTTGCACTTTGAAAGTTTGGGCAAATTGAAAGCCAATTTTTATAAGCACCTTGCTAAATAGTTTTATTTTTCATTTTTAATTTAATTGTTTTTAATTATAAGAGAGACTATATTTAAGTTAAGAGAGACTATATTTAAGTAGATCATAACTTCCTTAATGTTATTATATTAATTATTTAGATCTTTAGATTAGTATTTTTGTTTAACTAGATTAATATTATAAATTGTACAACTTCTTTATGCATGCGGAGTTTACCTTTAAGTGATTGTTGCACTGTTGCATTTACATTTTTGATGTTACTTTTAGCATACAACCTGTGCAAACAATGGTTGGTGAACCAATAAAAATAAATAAATAAATTCCTCTAACAATACTAACTAAAGCAACTTTTTTCTTCCAGAATCTTAGACTTAAAGCACAAGGAGGTGTAGCATTTGAAAACCCGAGCTACCTCAGGGAACCAAATCCTGACACAGCCGTCAACGTAAGTCACCAGCCATTTTATTTTTTTAAATACGAAACTAATCATTCAAGTGTCGATTCTCTTTTTGGAAACCAGCTTTGAAATGCAACTTACAAAGATGTTCTAATTTCAAACTTTTATTTGTTGTAATTTCAACTTTTATTTGTTCTTATTTCAAACTTTTGTTAATCAGAAATGCTGTCTCAAAAATGTCATCACGGTAAATTAAAATTGTATTAAAATATTGTGTTTTCTCCTACAACAGTATTTGTGTTACTGCATTTTACTTTTTACTATGACTACGTTGAAAGTTTTAATTCTAGCTTATTTTGGTGAACCTTTACCAACAATAAATATCAACATCAAAGCTCTAAAAATACGCTTAAACTAATAAAACATCTCCTTCATCAAGGGCACAGTACCCAACGGCACAGCCAACGGTTCAAACGGCAACGGCGTCGCACCGATGGCGAACGGCGTATCAAACTCCGCCGCGTGGAGACAAGAGACCCTTAACAACCCTGGAACCACCACCCTCTCGACCCAACGGGAAGTGGACCCCACGCTCTACGAGGAGCTGAAACTCGGTCACGATGGCGCAGGTTAGATTACACAGATATTTTACCGAGTAGTCCCAACTATGGCCACTCGCGAAAAGAACCATGAAGGCACTGAATAAACATTGGAAACAGTGTGACCATCTTAGAATTATCGATACTGCCACACTTTGTTTTGAAACCTGCCAAATCCTGCCAAAGACTCTTGTAAAAAATGCCCAAAAAATTGCCAAGTTTGTTTAGCATTCTAATAATAGTAGTAAAAAAATAAAAATACTTTTCACTTCTCATGCTCTGAAAGTGCTTGTTTGTGCAGGATATAGGCTGCACAAAATCGAATTTTGTGCACAAGGGCACTAATATAATCTACTCATAAATATATCTATATTAAGGCAAAGAAAATGAGCCATACAGCCAAACGCAATAAGAAGTTCATAGATAGAATTTGTTATTTTATAATATTTACTTTAATTTATTTGCCTTAAGTGTTTTTTAAGACATAAAAGACATAAAAAATTAAATTCAAGTACCTACGGTACAGGTTATTTAATTAATTTAAGAAAATTATTTAAAAAAAAAAAATATAGTAGGCTGTATAGGTCTGCAGCCCAAGTCTAATATCAATGTCGTAAGATTTCAAAAAAAGAAAGCGGCGGGAAACAGCTCTTGTTTTTGCGTGTTTATTAATTTCATCAATATATACTACTGTTTTATTTCCTCGCAATCGAAGTGAAAAGCAGAGTTTATAACTCGTCCACAAAACCATTTTTATCCTCGACATTACTATCAAAATCAAAATCAAAGCATTTATTTCAAGTAGGCCAGTTACAGGCACTTTTGAATTGTCGAGACAAAGATGAAAATTAAATGTAGCTACAGTCCCAGTCACAAGACATAAACACTGTGAAAGTACTGTAGTTGCCCATTCCCTAGCGTAGATCTCTATGGAGAAGAACGGGCAAGAAACTCCATGGACACTCTTTTAAATCAAAATGTTGTTACAAAATCTTGGTTACATCATTCATGTTAAGATGGTATATTATGTGAGAACAATGTAGCAAGATGTGCACGTTAAAAGTGTCCATAGTAAAAACAAAAAAAAATACAATTAAAAAATAAACATTCAAATAAGCCATGGCAACTAAGAGATGACCAGTCACAACTGACAGCGCCCGTTCACGAACATAACGCATGGATCAGCACCATTCAGCTCAACCATTTCGAAGGGAACTAAATGATCCGACACACGCGCCACCATCAGCGAGACATTAGAGTGAGCATGACATACTCTCAACCGCCAGGGCGCATTCAAGTCAAGAAAAAAAAAAAAAAAACGTAGGATTTCAGTGAATGATAGCTTTCTAGTACATAGTACTCACACAATATGGGCTATGCGATTATATAATACTAGAGATTGATTCTATACAATGCAAAGATAGTTGTACAATCTTCACCAGCTCCAACAAATCTATTTAATGCTATCAATTTATGCGCCCCTGTCCATGTGGAGCAGGACCAGCATTGAGCCACGCATTTTTATCAGCGATATAATCGCCCAACTTGTAATAAGCTTGCTTACATAGTGTGCGTTTGATACATGTTTTAAATTTCGTCTCATTCAGTTCAAGAATACTTTGTGGAATTTTATTATAGCGTCTCAAACAGTACCCCATGAAAGATGAGTCTACTTTAGCGAGTCTGAAGCCTGGCTGAACGAGTTGGTCCCTATTTCTAGTACTGTAATTATGTCTATCACCTCTTTTACCAAAAAGGTGCAGATTTTTTCTGACGTACATTATGTTTTCGTAGATGTACTGACAATGTACCGTCATGATGCCAATATCCTTAAACAGTTCCCTTATAGATGAAAATTATATATGGCTCTGATGGCTCTTTTTTGCAGAATAAATATAGACTCAATATCTGCAGCCTGTCCCCATAGCAAAATGCCATAAGACATTATACTATGAAAGTAACTAAAATAGACCAGTCTAGCGGTATCTACATCAGTAAATTGACGAATTTTTCTAATAGCATATGCCGCTGAACTTAGCCGCGCCGCAAGGGATGTTAAATGAGAACTCCATTGTAGCCTTGAATCAAGCGTAATCCCCAGGAAAACCGTTTTATCTACGAATTCAAGTTTCTCTTTATTCAATATTATTTCACAATCACTACTTCTAACATTGGGTAAAGCAAATCTTATGCATTTAGTTTTTTTTTCATTTAATACTAAATTGTTTGCTGTGAACCAATTATGGACCTGAAGTAGGGCATTATTCACGTCATCTAGATTTTGGGCCCGTCTATTTATCTTAAAAATTAGGGAAGTGTCATCAGTAAACAACACCATTTATTTTGAGGTTGGTTTTTCAATAAATAGGGTAGATCATTTATATACACGAGAAAGAGGAAAGGACCCAATATTGAGCCTTGCGGAACCCCCATTTTTACTTTTAAACCCTGTGAATTAACACCATTTATTTGAACATGTTGTTGTCTATCACTCAAATATGATTTTACCAAACTAAGTGCAAGTTGACCTAATCCGTAATGCTCAAGTTTCAAAAGCAATGTGTCGTGATTTACGCAATCAAACGCTTTGGAGAGGTCACAAAAAATTCCTATGGCGTCTTGAGACTCTTCCCACGCAGTAAATATGTGCTTTAATAAGGTTACACCGGCGTCAGCCGTACAACGTCCCTTGGTGAAACCATACTGTTGATCGTGTAAAATTTTGTTGGTGTTAAAATGATTAGTAGATTAGTTGATCGTGTAAAATTTTGTTGGTGTTAAAATGATTATCAGCCCTCGCCTTCGGCTCGGGCTGCTAAAAATCTCGGATAAAAATGGTTCGTTTTGTGCACTTGTTGTAAAATCTACTATTTTTTACATATTATCCTATTTTTATTATTAATTAGTTTAAAAAAATGTAAATTAAACATTGCAATTAGCCTCATATTCTTCATTTTCATCTCTTTATACATATTTTTATTCATACGATACTAGTTTAACAGATTTTATCCAACATTTTGACGCAAGTTTGCGACATCTTACCACGATTTTTCTTTTGTTAAATAATTAAATGAAGTTGATTGGCCATGCTGGCCCATCTAGTTTGGTGCAATGGAATGTGGATTCTTTTATTTTTTTAATGAAGATTGTCTACCCTATCGTTATTATGGTGGCCATTTTCGACAATTTGAGATGTCAGTATAGATTTATTTTCTACATTGCAATACTGCCAAAAAAAAAACCGAGTTTATAAAACGTTAACTAAACATGCCGGAGGCTAAAATAGGAGGCCAATCCTGCCAAAAAGGCAGGAAACTGCTACATATGATCACACTGATTGGAAAATGTCAACATATTAAAACATTCGAATTTTAAAAGATTAACCATGTAATTTCTTGCCAGTTCATCTGATTCTGTATTTGAAACCACGAATCCGAACCGTGCACTCATAGCTTCTCGTTTTAAAATTTATATTAACGGTTTATGAAAAATTTAAATATGTTGATTGCCTCTTTGTTGTAAAGGTCGCAAGCGCTTCTGTTGAGCTTGAAAAGTGTTCTTAGGTTTTTCGATCAGGAATTTCTCAGTAACAGTGGTCTATTCGACGCGTATTCCTTCAGGTATTACAGGCGTGATTTTAACAAAAATATTTTCAATTCGCAGGGTTCAAGAGACTGAAGCCATAGCCCGAGGTGGCGCGCCGGTCCCCGCTCCGCTCCCCGCGGCTGTCCTCGCCGCGGGTGGCGCCGCGCTACTGAGTAGTGAGCGGGACCCGCGCGCAAGGGAACATGCCTCCCGGACAACGATACGAACACCTGCTTATAGGAACAGAAGGACTGATGACACGTGGATAAAAGTTAAAGAAAATACAAACTCACAGCGATCGAAATAAAAACTTTTCTGTAATTTTGATCCCTGAAATTGCACTTTGTAAGCAATATTTTGGACCATTGTTGTTGTGTATTCTATTAAAAAAGTTCACCTTTATGGTCCTTCTGTTCTAAAACTCCAAATTCAAATATCTAATTTACTGTGTCAACGGCCAGTATTTAAAAATAACCGTTAAAATTCAAATGTTTCGTGTTCTAAGAAAGTGAGCGAGTGATTCCAAAGTCGTGTACAATGAACTGTAGTGTTTCTGAATGATCAGATAGTTACCGTGGTGGAGCGGAGTGTAGATAATAAATAAAATATAAATAAAAAAAAGTAATTATATTTTCAGTATCGTACTTGTTGTGATTTTAACCAAAAAAAGAAGACCTCATACCTTCTTGTCATTTCATGTAAATATTTATACTTGCCAACGAAGTGGATTAAAATCAACTTAGTATAGATTTACACTATCGTTGGTTTGTAATAATGAAGGAGTTTCTTTTACTCGTTTGACAAAAATAAAAAAGTGCAATATAATCTCAAAATTCGTAAACATCTAAAGAGCAAATTGTTTGTAAATATTGAATAACTTTTGTTTGAGTGTGTAAAAGAATTTCCTTCTTGATGAAGTTCTATAGATCACTAGCTTCAGAATAAAGACAGAATAAAAATTAGGTCATTCTGTAAACAAAGATGTGCCTTCGAACGTTTTATGAAGTAATTAGTAATAGCTTAGTTACCTGTTCGGCCTGTAAATTGTATTTAGTGTAAATATACTTGTACACTAACGTTCAGTAGCCATTTGTACAGAGGAGGAGAAAAGTCGAAATAAAAAAATAAAAAATAAACTTTTTTTCTTTTAGTTTTCCACTTTTGGGGCTGAAAATTAGGCCCGGATTCACGAAGGTAGAAAAAAAAAGCTTATAAATTGGAAAACAAATCATAAAAATTTGGAACTGTATTGATAATGTATTAAAAAAAAAGACTTTTTTCTCAGTAGCATATTGTAGTTTTGAAAAGTGATTCTGAAACAATCTTTGTAATAAACAATAGTTAGGACATTTTGATAAAATGTAAAACCTTCGTCTTGTAAAGAAAGTTTTCGGACTGGCTCTGCCATATCAGTTAAGATTATTTCGTAATAAAGTATTTAAAATTAATACAAGTTTCCGTTCTCTGTTAACTTCTAAGTATTTTAATAAAAGTAAAGAGCATGACCTAATTTAAAAATAAATATTTTATGAATCTTTGGTAATCACACTATGTACGTAACTTTTTTAAATATTTTTCAATAAAATGATCTCATTGATGACCATTCCATTGTTTGTCGCCTTGAAGGTTAAAATAAAAAACTAAAATCTTGATTTTTACTAGAACAATTATTTTTTGTCGACACAAATATCTTCTTTATTTTGGAATAGAAAAAAAAATACAAAAAATATAAATATATAAGTTGAAAAAAAAAGTTGTATGTTGAGTTTTCGTACGTACAGATTAAAAAAAAACTATTTCATCTGAAAACTATGGCCTAAATCTCCTACATATTATATTATATAAAATCTTGGACATAGTGTGAAAGTATCTTTGCTCAGATGTGATTGATAGTTTTATTTAGCACTTCTATCATACTAATTGTATAATTTAGATGAACAAAAGGATGTGATTAGATTTGTAAATAATATTAATAAAAAAAGGACAAATACGTTTTTTGTTGTTTGATTTTACCCGTGGTTATTTACTAAGAGGTTTTACCCGCTTTATATTTGACGAGAAATGGCTAAGAACTGGCTAAACTCGAAAGAGACGTGACAATCTACCATCAGATCAAACCATCTCAAAACTAACCTTTCTTTAGATTATTTGGCATCCGTAATTACTTTAAAAGGTGAAAACTTCAGGGTAGCCCGCGAAATTCAAATTGTATTGTTTTTTGCAATGTATTCATAAAATTGGCATTCAATGGATATACATGAACCTAGAGAGTTGTATTGATGATTTTAATGATTGTAATTCTGTAAAAACGTAATTATAAATTACAGTCGCGAATAATATTTTATTCAATATACAAGCTGAATTGACCTGCTAATTGCAAAAAACGTAAGAAAACTTGAATTTCGCGGAATCCATAATGTTCAGCTTGTGTTCAGCAATATTTATTTATTTATTTATTTCACAAGTATATTTAGGAAGTAGCAACTAGGTCGCACATAATGTAGCAAAGTGGAGGACTCTGATCACCAATGTGACCTCCTGGTGCCTCTCGGACGACAAGAAAGAGCGATTCTCCTGACCAAACCATGTCCCATCTGTTGTAGTGTTCAGTTTCCATACACCCCCCCCGCCCATATGAGAACATAACGCCACTAACGCTGGAAGTTATTAATACAAGTAGGAATAAGTCTCAGTATACAAGGTGTAAAGGGTACCTTCATGAAGTCGTCAACCTACCAATTTGTACATCAAACTAAGTAACACTGCGCAAAAATAATTGCTGGGAAATGACTTTTTTTGGTTGAAAGATCTCGTTTTTCGGTAAAACTCAATGCATCGCACTCAAAACATTGTGCTGATGCATGCGTTGAATAGTCATGGATCATGGAGGTATTTAAAGTAAATTTATAGCATTAAACATTTGCATTTTTTTTTGCATTTGTGGGCATGGCACATTGCTCGCAGAACGGATGGCCGATGGGGCCGAAAAGTTCTGGAGTGGCGACCACGAACCGGAAGACGTTGCGTTGGAAGGCCTCCCACTAGGTGGACCGATGACCTGGTGAAGGTTGCGGGAATCCGCTGGATGCGAGTCGCATGGGACCGGTCATTGTGGCGACACTTGGGGGAGGCCTATGTCCAGCAGTGGACATCTTTTGGCTGAAATGATGATGATGATGATGATAGCATTAAAAATTAGTTTTTTTTTTTACTTATGCATTCATTGAAAGTTTGACCTAACTGGAAGGCTCTATATCTTCGTAACTAGAAGGTTGTATGGTCCAAAACAAAAAAAAAATGCAATGATAGAAAAAGTGCCTTTCGGTGAAAAGTATTAAACAAACACAGTTGTGGAGGAGCTCGTGGCTAAATAATAACAGCCGCTCGAGTCGATCTTTAGGTTAAGCCATGCTTGCCTAGGTTGGTCGTTGGATGGGTGACCGCCTATTACATACCGAGTTTCCTCCGTGCCTCGAAAAGCACGTTAAGCCGTTGGTCCCGGCTGTCATTAGTAGATCTTTGACAGTCGTTAGGTAGTCAGAGGCCCAAAAAGTCTGACAACCAGTCTTACCAAAGGGTATCGTATTACCCGGTACTAACTGGGTTGTGGAGGTCAGATAGGCAGTCGCTCCATGTAAAATACTGGTATTCAGCTGCATCCGGTAAAACTGGAAGCCGACCCCAACAAAGTTGGGAAAAGGCTAGGCAGATGATGAGTTGTGGATCGGGGGTAGAACTCGTATTATGAGACCATTTCATAAATTAGTAACCTTTTACCTACTTACCGTCACATTAGGTATAGGTAAATATGATTGACAAAGTGCCATCGCATCTGTTACACACTTCTCCACCGAGGTTCATCTCGATTGTTTCACAAGTACTCTTGTTAGCGATAGGAGACGTATTGTGTGTCAAGTATTTACCGTGACTTGAGTTTTATGTGCCTTCGTGCTACGCAATTCATTATAAAGAAGATTTTTCAAAGACGTATCAGATTTTTTTAACAAACAGCCAAAAACTGAAAAAGAGGATTCCATGTCATAATGACAGTTTAAGCTCTTAAATTACACCATCATCGATAGTTTTTGGACAAAGGTCAGTTAAGGTCGTCTAGTAAGTCGTGAAACATTCCAAGAGCGGTAACCAGGGGGAGATGAAAATATCCTTATTTTAGTCCTAGCACGTTTACTTTATGAAATATTTTCATTTTTGGACAAAGATCATGGTCAATTCAGGTCATTCTTAAATCCGCAGACAAACATTCCGGGGGTCAGGGGGTGTTATATAAGGGGTAGATGTAAATTTCATTATTTTACCGAACTAGGACGTAGATATATTTTTAGTTTCAATACCCAAAAACTAGATCCAGGTCAGAAATGAAATTATGAAATGATAATTATTTTTGTAATTGCTTGTAAAAAACACTATTGTAGTCACTGTGACAGTCTCACGTAAAAAAACTTTTGCTTTAAATTAAGTTGAGGTCGGATCCATAATTTTAAATGTTTAAGTTTATTATATAAGAAGACCATGTCCCGTAGCACTGTCGAGACATTTCCCCGTTGTTCCTTTTAAGTTTTCTCACCGAGAAAATAAAAGGCAGCTGGAAATATCGGTCATATTCTATTCCAGAACATTTTAGTCTTAAGTTGAGCACAGCACTTAGTTCTAAGAAAAGTCTCAAAATTGTTTATATAACATGTCGACGACAAATAGCAGAGTTTCAAGCAACCGGCAAAATATATCGCTTTGTAAGTTTTGAGCAGAAAACATACACACATCAAAAGTGTCTAGGGATCAAGCATTTTTATGCGGATTTCTTGAGATTGAGATGTGGCTTTGTAATAAATTTATGATTTTATAAATTTATATGGATCCTTTTTGGTGCATTTCATAATTTGAATCAGGAACTCTCAATCAAATTCGAGTAAAAGATGAAAATAAGCTGTCAATATTTTCCCTATAAAAACATACAACGCATTGAAGACATTATTAGTGCTACTGTTTCCCTACTACTGATTAAAACCAACGTTATTATGGAGCGGCGACGTCATTTAAGCAGGGAAGAAATGCTCAGAGCCGTGGGAATGATAGAAGCTGGTTCCCGGCAACGTACTGTAGCTTTAGCTCTGAATACAAGTCAGAGTGTTATCAGTCGACTTTGGACACGTTACCGAAGCACTGGTACCGTGGCTGAGCGCCATGGAGGACGGTATCGCTGCACCACACGGAGACAAGACCGATACATTCAAATCTTAACTCGAAGAGCTCCAACAATAACCGCCATGATGTTAGCCGTGAGGCTTCATCACTCTTCAGGGAACTTAATTAGCGACCAAACAGTCAGAAACCGCTTGCATGAAGTGAACCTTCATTCCCGAAGACCGCTACGGGTACCACCTATAGCAATGCACAATCGTAGGATTCGATATCAATGGGCTCTTGAACACAGAAATTGGGCAGAAGAACAATGGCGTTTCGTGTGCTTTTCTGATGAGTCTCGTTTTGGTATGAGACCGGATACAAGACGTATACGACACTGGAGAACCCCTGGACGCCAACAGCGATTAAAATCCTGCCAGGAAGTCCATCCTTATAGTGGTGGAACCATCATGGTATGGGCGGGTATTTGGATCGGCGGAAGAACTGAGTTGATTTGGATCAGAGGCAACCTCAACGCTCAAATTTATGCTGAGACGATTGTATCAGACGTCATCGTTCCTCTACAAGTGCAAATCGGTCCCTTATTTCAGTTAATGCATGATAATGCACGACCGCACACCGCAAGAGTTGTAAGACAGACTCTCGCCGCAGCTAACATCAATGTCCTGCCCTGGCCTGCTCAGTCGCCAGACTTGAACCCGATTGAGCATGCATGGGATATGCTACAGAGAAGAGCTCTGCCGAATATGGAGGGTATCCAGTCGCAAGAAGACCTTTTTTTGTTGTTGCAACGAACATGGGCGGCCATTCCACAGCGTGATTTGGATGAACTCATTTTGAGTATGCCAAACCGATGTTCTTGTGTTGTTAGTGTTCGCGGTAGAAACACGGATTATTAATTGTTTAAGTTACCCAATAAAATTTTAAAGAAAACTGTGTTTTCAGTCATTTTTTCGAACTTTAATGTTAGTGGTTCAAATGTCAAAAATCCCTTTATTAGGAAAATCGCAAATTTCTTTATTAATGCAAAGGTGACTTGGTTTATCGTTACTGTGACAAACGAAAACACTTTATTTGATGAATCCTTAAAGAAAATTTTAATTAATATCAATCAGGAGAAAAGTTATTGCAAAAATATATGTTGATCCCTAGATACTTTTGATGTGGTATTTTATTTCCGCCAGCGCATATTCCATGAATTGCAGGAATTTTAGGTACAATATTGTGGAGCTTTACTTTTCGTTTTCATGTAGTTCGTTTCTAAAAGTATTCTGATGCTAGATTTCTTGGTAGTAGCCTATAAACATTGAAAGCAATCATGAATGAGACGGTTTGAGAGGATTATACTTATTAGTGCCCTATCCCCCCTCAACCCAATGGCCAAAAGGCAATGTTATAACACAAAAATCTACTCTGAAATAATGATTCAAGGGCGTAAGGTGTTGCCACTAGTTGCCAGTGGTAGTGAAACAGGAAATTGTAATAAAAACTATGTCCTTTATCCTATTTTTTAGTGTTTAGAATCTAAACGTGTGATGAAGATAGCACCATCTCATGTAATGCTGCAAGTAATATAAGTACCTAATCGTCTTCGGTTGAGACCCTCGCATAATTGGAATCAAACTTCACCAGGTAAGTTCGTTTGATTCTTAAGTATCGAAAGGTATGAAGAGGCCCGATAGGAGTGGAAGCGCAGTGAGAGGACGCCTTAGAAGGACAAACACTGACTGTTCGGAGTTTTTCAGAAATGTTAGGTGCGTTGTAGGTACTCGCAACCAGTGAGCGTGCTGTACGAACGTAGACAAAGCTAAAGAAGTAAGCATCTAAGAATAGAGGCAGATAGTGTTCTGTAGTTTATGCCATGGGAAAAGACAGTCTTTCAAGGAGTGAATTTCAAAAAATCTATTTAAATACTTATTCAGCGCTTCTTCCTGTTCGCGGCAATACCTACGTAAGTCCCTACAGTAGCACAACGCCGTCACCCCTTGCATTTCAACCCTCCTAATTTGTTTACCAAAACAATACCCAACTCCCAAACGGCGCAGTCTATTTGTTTCATTTATAAACATTTAAACCGGCGTCCGTTCACGTCCAATGTGTTTTAGGAGATATGTTCCATTATACGCTCAATTAAGTTCTGGCCACGATGCAATCCCACGCGGGGGCAGGGGAGTGGGCTGAGAGAGGGGAGGGGTTTTGGGCCCGCTAGCAAATTGCTCAAAGTGATGCGCTCTGTATACAATTACACTAGTTCGGGAGTAGGGAAAAGTTTTGATTCTATGCTAAACGTTATAAATTTTTGAAAGTGTGAAAATAATGTGAATTTTCACTGGCTTAGCCGAGGTACCCAATTGATAATGTCACGGTTATAAGTTCAAGTCCTCCGAATGCACTATTCATCGTCATCGTCATCCACCACTTGACTTCACCACCACCACTCCCACTGCTGGGAATACACCTCTTTGAGCCAATATTGTCCTGTGCCAGCCTCTAATCAATCTGCAATCCAGGTTTTTACCTCTCTTTTTTAGAGTGGAAATATCCTCATGTGACCGTCTGGGGCGAGCGCAGGGTTACGTCGGACTCTTACCGACTTAATACCACTGTTACTACTACTGGGTACTTGTGTCGGGGGCCCGGTATATAAGTAAGTATATCGCGCGTAACCCAGCTGAATCAAGGTTTTACCTAGATAATAACAATGTCGCCTGCAATGGCGTATTATATATAGACACGTCATGAACCAACATCGCGGCGCTTTAAAACGGCGAAAATACTAGAACTACTTATAAGCGTGAAGAAAGAGAAAGAAAATATGACACCGAACGGCGGGATGACTGTTGCGAGAGGGAAATAAATATACATCTTCAGTCACGTCACAGGATTTATTAAATTATAAACAATCGTAGCGTCGCGCGACAGGTTGGTGCGTAACTAAGCGCGATGTGGCCAATTGGCTTCATTTTATGTTGTCATTTTAGAGTGCGGACAACGTATCTATAGTTTATATATCATTGGTCGCCTGCCTAATTGCACTAAAACCTTAAAAAATATACCAAGGCTGTGTCTCTGCCGCCGCAAAAGACGGTCAAAAAAATGGTAAGTATTACGGCTCCGTTATCTGTATAAATATACCTTATGATATAACAAACTTTCTGATAATAACCATATATAATAAGGAGAAAGGAAAAACGAATGGACAAAGAACAGGAAACAACGTTTTCTTTACGAAGTTTCCATGACTACCGACTGCATTTGTTCAACTTTTTTCGTATATTATCGGGTTGGGCATGATACGTTCTTTACTCGTACGGAACAAATTGATAAAATAATGTTTTTTTTTTCAAGATAATATGATAGATTCCTATAGACTTCAACTTACCAAGATCAATTTTATTCACTGAATATGTACAAATTTAAGCCTCATATCTCCACCTCAGCGGCAATCAATGTCATAAACTTGTGAACATTTGAAAATTTGACGTAAGTTAGAGTGTTTTGGCAGATAGACATATAGACAGAAATTCAAACGTTCTGAACACCACTCTGTAAGTACTGACACGGAGACTTCCATAGAAATGTCGACACGGAAACTTCCATAGAAATGTCTGTAGGACAGTAGGTATCCGATGTCCACAGTCGGTTTTTCGTACATCATCTTCACCATCATCAGCCTATTAATATTCCCGCTGCTGGGACACAGGCCTCCTTTCTATGAGAGGGAATAGGCTATAATCCACCACGCGAACCCAGTGCGGATTGGTAGATGTCACATTTCTTCGAATTTTTGGTAACGCGTACGCTCCACGTCCGCGCTTCGTACGCTCCATTAAAAATCAAGAATGGCCTGCTGACGTCGATAAAATCATCCCAATATCTCTAAACAATATTCAGCGTTCCCAGCTCCCGAACCACAATAGATCGCAAGTCAGAGCGGTAGCCAGGTGGAAAGTAGTTGGAATCGACACCGTGCGACAACGCTAGGTTAATTGTATCTATTCTATTCGGTTTGTATTCACAGGTATTGAAGTGGAACTGAGTATTTGATCTATACTAATATTAAAAAACTAAAGAGTTTGGTTGTTTGGTTGAACGCGCTTATCTCAGGAACTACTGGTTGGAATTGAAAAATTATTTTTGTATTGCATAGTCCATTTATCGAGGAAGATTATAAGCTATATTATGTGACGCAGACAAAGTTGCGTGGGTCAGCTAGTTGTTATATAAAATTGGCTATTTTCTGTTTGCTCTTGACTTGATTATCTCAAAATCGCTAGAGCTGAAACATGATAACTTAGGTTATATTTTATATTCCAAGGTTTTGTAGCTTTTTCAATCAGGAATTTCTTGTAGCAGTCTGGAGTCTTATTTTGCTTACTGCATTGGACATAGCCAGTGAAATCGAGGTGTTCTTTAGGTGCATCGCTGCTTAATCCATACGAAGTAGTCACAAAAAAAAACTAACTACGAAAATTATTTTCATTTTACGATCAAATCCGACTTACCTACACGTAACGCCAACATTGGAAAAAGTGGGCCGATTTTCGTTTTTATAAAATACCTAGGTACAGTTACCTACTGTATGTGGAAAATTGCTTGCCTTCGAAATCGGAAACATACAAACTAACAATAAACGTGAATTTCAGGCAACACACAATAAGAGAAAACTCATACACAAACAGAAAGCTCCAAGGTCGAACCCGAAAATTTCGCTTACCTTCCCTAATTTCAAACAAACACTACTAAAGACTGCATGACAAAGCGAAACTTGTAATAAAATTCAAATATTTGGTGGGGGAAGGGGGGGATTTCGCACAACAGCGTGTTTTTCGCAAAGCAGCGTATATTTCGCGGGCAGACCCGTGTGATCTCCTGGGGTCAGGTGGGCCACGCGACCTTTGCGAATACATTAGTGTCAGCAAAAAATACCATACGTGAAGAGTTTGGAAGGTGTGGAGACGGCTTTTGTATGGTTCGTTTCTGGGATTGAAGTTTTTGATTAGTAGATTGCAGCCTTTGATGAGAAGTTATGAAATTAAGTGGCCTGTGATATAAACTAAAACTCACAACCGGTCGCAACTGAAGAAGGGTTGCTAGCGATAGGAAGTAGTGGCAGACGTTAGTCATCTAACGTCAGCCACTATTTCCTATGGGCCTATTGGGAGGCACGCTGAACTGAGAACATTCTCTGAGTACTACCATAATGTAAACAACATACGGAATGGTTCAGAATTAAAGGCGTTTTTTAAATAAGTGTTGTTTATTTTTCAAGTAGGTTTTTACAAACACTTTCACACGTCATTTTTCTTAAACTAGATGGGGCCAGTGTTTCGTACCTGACTATAAGAAGAAACAGCCGAAACAAACTCAGAGGTCATAATCTCTTTTGAAGTCCAGACATAATCTTGCTCAATTCACATGAGGACTATGCAGATTAGTGTCTGAGATGGTCTTTTGAAGAAAGAACCATACAGATTTGAGTGGACCTGTCCAGTCAGTACCAGCATTTGTCAGTTATCTAGCTCCCAATTCTCCAACAGTTGTTAGGTAACCAAATAAGTACAATCACCCCGCCAAAATTATTATTCACAATTCTACAATTGAATATCCTACAGAGCCCTTGCTTTGATTGCGGCAGACCAAATTGTTAACGAGTAGGTATCATTAACATTTAACTCGAGACGGTAGTCCTTTACATTTTCATTGAGCAGACTCATAAAATTTGGGAATCTCTTAGAAGATTAATCTTTACTGTTCCTTCTTAATTTTAGTATTGTCTTAAAACAGAGTAGTTATTGTAATTTCAGGTATATTTTTAGCCAAATTGTACTGCATACAATAACCATTTTGAGTGGTCTTGAAGAAGCAAAAATATAGTCACCGTTATATACTTCATTGTTTTTATTTATTTATTTGCTGACATGTAAACCATTGGTTAGTTAGGCATGCATTAACATTTCATGACACAGTATTATGAGATGCACCCTGTAGAGCACTGCAAATTTTAAACTTATATTGTCACTTACGGGATATCTTCCGTGATTAGAAATTGTTGTTATTGTTGTTGTATTGTTGTTGTGTTGTTGTGTTATCGGGAGCTCAAAACAATTTCTAATCACGGAAGATATCCTGTAAGTGACAATATAAGTTTAGTTTTAAACCGTGAAAGCTTAAAACAGTGACTGCAAATTTTATTTATCAAATTATTAAATTACATATTATTAGAATAGAATATAGAATACTCTTTATTATGTACACCATAAAAATTACAGATACAAAAAGTAGAACAAAAGAAAGAGAGAGAGAGAGAGAGATTCTAATTATTACAATTTAAGTACCTAATTTAATTATGTAAGGATAAGGAAAAACTTCACAAAGGTGGTCTTCGGGCTTTATGCGGCTTTGATATCACTTCAGTTTTCGGAAAGATGTTTAAGTAGTACCTATCCAAAATATATTCTGGACATTTAACAAAAAATAATTAAAGAAGTCGACTCCGTCGCTTTTTGCAACGCAGTCGAAAGTACAAAGATTTCAGTGGTCCCCAGCGGCGAAACAATCGTGAAACAATATAATAGCTGATGCTGGACGAGTATTCACTGTGATTGCTTATATTCTTATAAAATGTAGCTATCAGTAGGTATAATAGGGTGTAAAACACCTCTTAACGAAGCCGAAAGACACTTGTTCTCCTCGTCATTGTGATCATTGTTTTGTTCTACACCAAGCCTGGGAACTTTCTAGTTACGGAGATATTGGGGGTCAAAGTTCCAACATTTGACTTTTTTTTTTAATACAAGTTTTTAATGTAAGATTTTTCTTTAAACACCTCCACGACCCCCGTACTTTTGAATCCATCCATCAGCACAATGTTTTGAGTGCGTTATATTTAGTTCTACCACAAAACATGATTTTTCGCCCCAAAAAAAGTCGTTTCCCAGCAATATTTTTTGTGTTAAGTTACTTAGTTTGATGTACAGAATGCTTGGTTGACGGCTTCGTGATGAGGTCTTATAAACCCTGTATACTACTGTACAAGATAGGTTACCGAAAATAGATTAATATCATTGCACTGAGAATCAAAGAATACCCATGGAGTTGTTATTATGTAAAAATACTTATATCATCATAAACGATATTTAATAAATAGAGGTTATTGAGAAAGAAAGAAAAAATATTTACATTTTTCGCAGACATGACGCAAAATAACTACTGCTCAAGTGACTGACCGACTTTAGAAAAGTCTAAAATTCTAGACTTCAAAGTGGAAAACGATTGAGACAGGTTTCAGAAAAAAGAAAAAAAAATGTCTAGAGTCTAAAAAAACCTACAAACTTGACTTAATAAATAAGAGAATCCACAAAGCTTTATAATATTAAATGTGTCAGCTAAGACATCATTTTTTAATCTACTATAAACAGACGAAGATATGAAAAGTACGCTAAACTTAATTTTCATTAGTTTTCATGTTTCAGTTTAGTTTTAATTACAAATTACCGAAAAGACTCTTCTAAAATAATTAAAACTGCAATTAGCAGGCGAAACAAAACATTGAACAGAAACGCCTCCATTGAGACGATCATTAATTAATTAAATTATTTAACTTTTAACTACATTAAACGTTTACTTCTTAATTTTAATTCAATTATAATATTTAACAATATTTTTGAGAGCTCTGTCTATTAAAACAGTTTTAATTATTTTAAACTTTTAAGTGTTTTTATCAAAAAACGTTTTGGCGTCATAATGAATTATCTTACTTAGCAGCATTTAATAAAATGTAACTGCAAAAGAGATAATGTAAGAACATCAATCACTTAGATAGAAAACTTTTTTAATTTAATTTGTTTACTTTTAAGGCTGCCTAGCCGAATGACAAAATACAGACCCTTTTTTAGGGTTCCGTAGTCAACTAGGAACCCTTATAGGTTCGCCATGTCTGTCCGTCCGTCTGTGCGTCCTCGCTTAATCTCTGTGACCGTTAGCACTAGAAAGCTGAAATTTGGTACCAACATGTATATCAATCACGCCGACAAAGTGGTAAAATAAAAATTGGAAAAAAATGTTTTATTTGGGTAGCCCCCCTATATGTAAAGTGGGAAGTGATTTTTTTTTTTTTTTTTAAATGAATAGGGGTTTTCTAAAATATTTTTTTGATAATGTCAATAATTTCGGAAATAATCGCTCCAAAAGTAAAAAACAATGTGTCCCTCTAACTTTTGAACCATAAGTTTAGAAAATATGAAAAAAATCTGAAAAGTAGAACTTTATAAGGACTTTCTAGGAAAATCCTTTTGAACTTGATGGAAACAACAGTTTTTGTACAAAAAAGACAAAAAGTTGTACAAAATAATTTCTGGACTAAGTTTGTAGTATATTCGTATATGCAAGCATTTTTACATAATGGATACCCACCTTTAAACTCATAAGTGTGAACACTTATTGTGACGGACGGGAAACTACGGAACCCTACACTGAGCGTGGCCCGACACGCTCTTGGCCGGTTTTTTTCATTTAGTTGTATCCTTATACATCTTATTCACTATGATAAATGCGAAAGTTTATGAGAATACACATATGGATATGAATTAATAGATAATGATGAAAATGTTTAGATATGTGTGGATGGATGTTTAATAAATAAACAAATTTCTTTATTGCCATAAAAACAGAAAAATGTGGGACGTGTGGGTCCAGAGCTAGGTTGGAATACCAAAAGTGTTTGTTACTCGTTCACCACAAAAACTACTGAACGAATTTGGATAATTGTTTGGCATACAAATAGTTCCTAACCTAGATGATCTGTGGAATAATTTCCGAAATCCACGCGGTAGAAGCCGCGGGCAGTAACTATGGTCTCTGATAAAGGAATATCGCATAAAATAAAGTCTGAACAACAATACTTAATCAAGAATACGTCTACAGACACAAAAGTACAACTACAATTTATCAATGGCCCAGTTCAAGCAAAGATATCAAATGTCGTGGGGCTAAATAACGTCTAATTGGGCAGCCGGTCCCCTACGCCCCTTCGTTATCCTTCTCTGAGGCTCTTTCGGGGGAAAATGTATTAAAGTATCTGATTTCTATAGCGTTTTGTTTAGTTTTGGCAAATTATTGCTGAAAACTTGATAGTTTGGACCCTGGAGGCCTAGAATAACGTTATTTGTAGTCGGAAGGGTTTATAGGTCAGATCTGGTTTCTAAGAAATGAGCAAGTCTAGTCTAGCATTATTATATTAGTAAACACAAATTGCGTTTAATTGTGTATTTAAGATGATCTTGTTTGCCAACACAATAATATAATCTTTACTTAGGTTTAAAGACACATAAACTCACGCTTTTTTTCCATGGGGGTGGGCAGAAACCATAGAACGTCACCTGCTTCGATCCTTACACTCTTTTTACCTCGTTCACGTTCATACATCTGTAGGGCTATTACGTGTCTCTGTTGACAGCTCGAAATGATAGTAACTGGGATCAGTGTCCATCAATTAACTGTCAAAAGATTAGTTTCGTCTTATGCGATACCAATCGCGATCAAATATGTCGTCATTGGTTGTCACCGTGGCTGATAGTCACCGTAACTCATTTTGACAGACGCTTTCGTATCAATACTTATATTATTTCGATTATGTAAGCATAGTGGACAACAAATTGATGACAACTGAGTTTGAAGTGGCTCTCGTGAAAGACGTTACACCGACCCGGGCTGTTAGTCACCGTAAAGTGATATCCACTCAGTGCGATACGTAATACCAAATATTATGACATTCTCGGTTGTCATCAAAGTTCGGTGTACAACCGAAGCTTGATAGTCACTGAATATCAGAAAGAGACGTTATAGGCCTACTGGTCATACACGCACACTTGTTAAAAGACAATGGTTCGATTTAAAGATACTTTTATTCTGAAGAACCAATACCAGTTATGATTATGATCATGTTTTATGACTGTCAATACAAATATCATCGCCGTATCTTTACAACATCCCTGCATTGTTCCCTCAGTCACGAATCTACAATACTTACGTAGGGGCACGAGTCAATACGCCCTTTCAAATCCTCCGTAATTTAAATCGCAAACTTTTTATTAACGACCGTAAGTATCTATTTATCAACCAACAAATTACGATTAACAACCGCACTCATCTCAAAACCATTCTCATCTTTAGGCAACTTGATATCCATAAACTCGAGCTCAATATCCTGTAACGTCCTATCTTTAGTTTCTGGTAAAGTATAGTACAAACACACCAAAGAAGCCATTGCAATAATCAGGTAGACTGCGAACGTCCCATGAGTATCTATAGCATCTAGCAATACTGATGTAGATTTCATTAAAACCATACTAGATAGAGAATAGAATATACCTAAAACACTTGTCCCTAAACCCTTGTATTCTAGTGGAAATAATTCTCCTTTCAAGACCATAGACACTGGTATAACACCAACATAACAAACTATGTTGTAAAGTATTAACAGTAAAGGCGTCAACCAAGTTACGTTTAAAATTTCTTTATCAACTAATAAGTGAAAAATGGAGACTAAACTTAACAAAATACACGCTAATATTCCTGTCTTTAATAATAGCGTACGTCTTTTAAATTTTCTGACGATGTAACTTGAAGTTAATATCGCTAGAATTTTCATAACATCTAAACCTATTGTGTAGTAATAAGCTTTAGATTTGTCTCCTGTTAACGAAATCATTATTTGTACTACATAGGCTAGCAAGTAATGTCTGCCGCATACTTGGGTCAAAATTATTAGCATTAGTACCACTGTGAATGGTCTTAAGAACTCTTTCGACTTCATCGCTTGTATGTTCCTCATTAATAACCCTGATTTCTTCAATCTCTTCAGACTTCTCAACTCTTGTTGCGCTGCTATCAACTCCTTCACTTCTCTTTTCGACTTCATGTCTATTCCTCTTATCCACTCGAATGATTTCACGCATTCATCGAAGCGGCCTTTATAAGCTAGCCATGATGGACTTTCAGGCCACACTATAGTTCCTAAAGCAGCTAAAGCAGGTGGAACGGAAGCTAGCCAAGCCATTTGTCTCCAGGACAACGTGAATCCAAATCCATGGCAGATCAGTTCACCGATGCTAGTAGCCGTAATCTTGAAAATGATGAAGAATCCTCTACGTTTGGGATGGCTGTATTCTCCAGCTAAAATGCTGCAGATGTACAGGCCTCCGAAGGAAAGACCCTGGATGGCTCTGCCAGCTATGAGGGTAGGGACGTTAGGTGACAGGGCAATGATGACCCATCCGATGAAGATGATGAGGTTCATGGTTGCGTTGATGAATCTTCGTCCGTAGAGCTGCATTAATGGCGGGAGTATTAGAAAGCCAATGCTACCGGTCGTGCTGTAGGCTGCAGCTGTAAACAATCAAATATTGGAGAACCGTTATTTATATTATTTCTTTTTTTAATGGCTGTATTTTTCTTGGCCCAAAATAAGTGAACAAGGAGTCGCATCTATTGTTTTTTTCATCATATCGGAGTAGAAGGATGTTTGGTCAAAATTAAAACTTACGCTGCCATCGCAAGTGCCGTAAAACCTTTGTGTAATCGCACATTTACAATACCTACTAAGTTACTCTTTATACAATTATTGAAGTGTAAACAAAATGTAGACAGTAACTTATAAAAGTAATAACTACTGACCAATCCAAGATGCCTCCCCTGTAGTGGCATGCACGTCCGTCCCATTTGTCGTCTCGTTACCAGTTATGACCGGAGTTAAAACAGCAGGGTAGGACAGAACGAATCCAATAGCCAGGTGATGGAAGATCAGGGGTACCATCACACACCACTGAAAACAACCGAGATGATCACACACACACACATCACCGTAAGTATCTTAATTGGAATAAGTATTTTGCGTTAATTATAAGGGTATTTAGCAATGTCCGTAGTGCCTCATTTCTGTGGGTTTCCTTTCAAAGTTTTGATAGTATGGTGATTTATACGAAATCAAAATAAAGTAATAACAGATGTAGATAGGAACAAGTGAAAGGAGGAAAGAGAATTTTAATTAATAAAAATAATAATAAAGTGTAAGATAATAATAAGTAAGATGTTCTAGGTTCAAACGCATCGAACCTAGGCTGGTTCGATGCGTTTGAACCTAGAACATCTTACAACTCTGTCGTGTCGGAGTCGGATCCAATACTACTGGGCAATCACTGCGGTCATGTTACAACACCCAAAGAGCCGAGGCTGCGGGACTGTTCGAAAGAGATACCGTGGCCCCGGAACACAAAAGGCGAAGAAGGAACATGGCTGGGTTTAAGTCAGTAAAAGTCCACTCCCTCTCGCTCCACCCAAAGCGACAGAAGTCATTACTCATTTGATGATCTCCCATCAGAAAAAAAAATGGACACCGAAAGGGCAGCCTTCCATCTATGTTCTCGAGATAAAGATTCGGTCTCTCCATGTTAACCTAATCGTTGTTTCAAAATTATTCAAAAGTAGAACTACAAAGCAAGTATACACGTAGTATGTATATTTATACAACCGTATATAGGTCCGTGTTTAAAAGCGTGTCTTTAATAGTTAATTTACAACAGTCGTGAATATTAAAGTAGTGAAACGTCATAATGACACCAAACCCCCATGAAACCGTCCACAAAATTACCTGAAATACTTAGTTGCATCTTTTACACTCTACCTACTAGTATATTACCTACTTCATTAGCGTTCGAGACACCCAAGTCAAATAAAATAAAATATTCCTGCATAAACCCTGGGTCGGGGGGCTTTTGGGACCAGGACCGCGGTCCCAGATTCCCCCTAAATACTTTTGAGTGGTATTTTGGGACCACACGAAAAAAAAAGTTAAAGTACCTACAGTAAGCTGAAATAATATTGTGATCAACAATTGAGTATTATACAAGATTTTTTTTGTCATTACTGTCATGCCAAAGTAACAAATGAGTGATCATAATAATCTTGTGCACAACAATATTTTATGTTAAAGATATTCATAATTATTTAGTTGAGCTCTATTATTATTTACTCGGCAACGAATACCTGGTATTTTGGGAATTGATCCTAAATAACATTCAAAAACACTAAAACAAGCCCTATTCCCTGAATTCCGACAGTGCAGAAACTTCGCCACGGCCCCATTCAGTTAGTTTCCAATCAGACGAGATTAGAATTTACAAAGGCTCGCAGTTTGGACCGTCTTTGGTGAAAACTCTTTGAGTCCAACGGGTTCGTTAGTACAAGACCTATCTTTTCAAAAAGTTCAGTAATTTTCAAATGTCGAAATTTTCAATTTTCTAGGCGTTGTCGAATAAGGAATCTGTTAAAAGAAACCTATAGTTACGGCTTTTGGTTTTACTCCAAAAAGTATTTTGTGTTATTTGTTCTCAAGTTTTACTATAGAAAGTATTAAATTATTAACATCATGATGACTTAAATACTTTTGAGGAGCTTGTGGCTAAATATTAAATTCAATAATTACTGCCTTTTGTTTAAAATCACATTTTATGCCTATTAGCCCGCGCTGACAGCCGTAAAATCTTTTGCTAATCTTCTAATTATGAAATTAGTGATTATCTCCCTTTTAAATAACCTGCTTAAGCTTCCTGACGATGGAGGTTTAGGCCACCTACTGGGGAAATGTTACAAACAACTACTTTCTGTAGTTCAATTATGTAGGTACTAGCGGACGTCACGCAGTTTCACCCGCATAGTTCCCGTTCCCGTGAGGGATCAAATATAGCCTATGTTACTCGCTGATAATGTAGCTATTCATTGTTGAAAGATATCTTTTTCTTTTTCAAATTGGTCCAGTAGATTTTAAGCTTATTCGTTACATACAAAAATGCAAATCTTTCCTCCTTATAATATTGGTATAGATTACTCTCAACCGTGGATGATAGTGACAATATCAGAGAATTGATATGAGGTAAGTATTTAAAAGTCTTAGCCTTTCTCAAATTTATTTGGGTCGGCTTCAAGTCTAGCCAGATGCAGCTGAATACCAGTATTTAACATTGAGCGACTGCCTTTTTGTTCTCCACAACCCAGTTAGTACCGGGTAATATGATACCCTTTGGTAAGACTGGTTGTCAGACTTTCGGGGCACCTGCAACGACTGTGAAAGAGATTTACGAGTACAATTGATAGCTGGGTCCAACGGCGTAACGTACTTTTCGAGGCATGGAGGAAACTCGGTATATGATGGGTGTTCACCCATCCAAGGACCAGCCTAGGCAAGCGCGGCTCAACCTGAAGATCGACCCGAGCGGCTGGCAGCTCTTAGATACCCGCAATTACAGACACAATTAAAATAACAATGCACCGTTCCCCTGCGGAAACGGCTGAGGACATACGAGTTAACTCCTCCAGTACCTACGTCTTTTTACCCGACGTCTAAAGAAGGAGGAGGTAATGTATTTCACCGGCATCGTTTTTCATGTATACAGGGTGTAAAAGACCTCATCACGAAGCCGTCGACCAAGCATTCTGTACATCAAACTAAGTAACTTTACGCAAAAATTATTGCTGGGAAACGACCTTTTTTTTTTGGGGTGAAAAATCATGTTTTGTGGTAGAACTCAATGTAACGTACTCAAAACATTGTGCTGATGGATGGATTGAATAGTACGAGGGTCGTGTCGTGGAGGTGTTTAAAGTAAAAATCTTACATTAAAAACTTGTAATGAAAAAAAACTTGTCAAAAAGTTGGAACTTTGACCCCGTCGTCCCTTTCGTTAAGAAGTTTTTTACACCCTTTATTAGTGGCATTAATCGTTAATTGGAGAGAAGATGCGCAAAATCGAGAAAACTCAGACAACTGGGGAAGGCCTTTGCTTAGGAGTGCGGCAGATGAAGCTAAGAAAAACAAATGGCAGTAAGTACAGACAGTTCTAAAGCTAGGTCCACATAAAAACACCGACTTAGAAGAAAACCGCCTTAGTACGGGGGTCGTGGAGGTGTTAAAAATATTACATTAAAAACTTGTATTCATTAAAAACTTGTCAAAAAGTTGGAACTTTGACCCGGTCCCCAATATCTCCGTAACTAGAAGGTTCCCAGGTATGGTGTACAACAAAAAAATGATCGCAATGACGAGGAGAACAAGTGCCTTTCGGCTTTCGTTAAGAGGTGTTTTACACCCTTTAGATACATTCCGATTATACCTTGATTACCGGGCTGATTTTCGTGATTCGTTTTTCATTTGGCAGAGGACACTTGTTTTTGCTACTATCCTTCTAGGGCTCTTTAGTCAACTGATCCCACTCATTTGGATCCCGCGGGATCCTTAGCCTTTTTATGACACCAACACGAAAAGAGAAGAGAGAGTATGATACGTCTTATTAAAGAAACCACAAATAAACAATATATTTTCACTTACTTCTCGAACTAAATACGCGACCATATTTATTTTAATTACTTCAACACGGCCATACAAACACTTTAGATAAGTCGACTGGTGTAAATGTATGAATGTGAACGGTAAAAATATTATCTTGGACTACTACTTTACTTGTAATTATTATGTTAATATTTGTTTAACAATTAGGAAGAAGCAAATAGGGTTGACCCTATCTCACTATCAGTCAATGAGTAAATTAAGATAGGCTCTAGATTTTTTGTGAATTTAGATTAGGAGTTACAACCGTATGTGACGGTGGTTTTAGAAGACATAAACATAACATTACGCCTGCAATCCTCGAAGGGTTAAGCAGAGGTGTACCTAATAGGACACCCACACACATCAAAAAAAGTTTGTGATCATTAACATAAGCTGATATAATTTAAAATTGAACTTTATCAAGAAAAATTTTTTGTTCTTTAATATATCTATCTTTTTTTTCTGTAATAAATCTGTATTTTTAAATAAAGAATCTAAAAAGAAGAAGAAATCATAACATAATCTACCGTAACAAAAAAGATTTTGATTTTTCAAAGTGATCGGTAACTTTTTTTGACAGTACAATTCGCCAGTTATGTTTTAAGTAATAGAGGGCGTGTCTATTGCCATCAACAGGGCACAAATCCAAACTCCGTGGCTGCTACTGACAAATTCCTTATGGAAAATCCCAATAATATTTTTCCTGCCAATCCAACCCAGGACCGCATGCTTAGCAGTCGCGCTTGCGACAAGTTGACCAACGAGGTAGTTAAAATCATAAACATATACAAAACTAGCGGACGTCACGCGGTTTCACCCGCGTAGTTCCCGTTCCCGTGGGAGTACGGGGATAATATATATTCTAATGGTGAAATTGAAATGATGAATGAATTTTTGAAATCGACGCAGTAGTTTTTGAGTTTATTCATTACAAACATACACACAAAAATACAAATCTTTCCTCTTTATAATATTAGTGTAGATGATCGCCTGTGATCCTCATGAGATAGTTTAATTCTAAAGCGCGTAGTGCAAGAGTACAACCTGTAAAAAAGTTGAAAAAATTTACCCAACTTTCAGTGGCGAAGCGTCAAAATTTAGTCAGGACAGGCCGAAAATAAAAACAAATGAGAATTTTCTAAATTCTAACACCCGAGCACCGGCTTATGTGGCGCTACCTATTGCCTTTGTTGACATAAAAAATGTTGGCATTTTTGTAATGTTTTCAATCCTATGATTTATTAAATGTCTGTACTGTGTAGTCAAACCCACAGATGTGTATGTAATATACCATTTGACTACAGTAGATACCTAGACACTACGTAGAGTGCCTTGTTACCGAAAGAAAGCCGGCAGGAATAGGATTTTTATGTGCCTTCAGGCCTGCTAACTTTATGTCGTTTCTTTTTACGCAAAAGTTTAGCATTGTAGCTTCTGTGGCAACCTTGAGATACATAGATTTAAATCAATACATTTGTGATCTAATTCAATCATGTTGTCTATCTTATGACCTCACAACTTGCAACTATGTAACAAAACAACACTATAAACTGGCCAGTAGTTAAGATATCGTATCATTTGAATAATATCAACTTCCATACATACTCGCATTATTGTTTTGCATACTGATGTTGTACAGTGTTCATCCGGGCATAATATCAGCCTGCTGTATTTCAACACCGTAAGGCATGTAGTAGGCTTGTACTTAAGGCAGTGGTATCTGCTAACGAGAGGTTTTCTACATGTAACTCCTCTTTGATGAGTGAATATATATGTTCAAAAAAATATATGTTGCTTATTAGACTCTTAACTTTAATTGGTACAATTGAAATAATTTTAACTTTATTATTACTATATGAAAAAAATGTTCAAAGTGAAGCATTTTTTCTTCTAAATTTCGTAACTACTCCTAAACGGCATTAAAAGCCTATTCAATGCCAACAAACAAACAATTAAAATTGTTCGGACCGCGAACCAGCGAATCTAATGCATACCTAGCAGGTAGGTACATTATAGTAACGAAGGAATAGCAATACAATCTATAATCTTACAATTTATTTACTTTTGAGAGCATTTCAAATTGAATCTAAGGGTGCGATGGCGCTGCCGTGTGCGTTAGGATGGCGCGACCACGGCGTTTTTTTTTTTAAAAAACAAGCCAATATTATGCAAAAATTTGTAAAAAATGATTCCCAATTTGTTAAAGTTATGGTTAAAAAGTTATAAGGGTTTGAACGTGGCCGCGCCATCAAAACGCGGAGAACCACGCGGCCATGGAAATCTTTAAAACTAAGCCTTGCAGAGACTTAAAATTTAGGGAAATAACAGATTGAATTTGTAAAAATATAGAAAAAAATCCTAGGTTTATATTTTAGGAGCTGTAAGACTAAAACCCAATGGCTGCGCCATTGAAACAGTGAAAAACACGTTATCGCCGATATCTTGCTGAAAAAACCTATCGCAGAGGTCTGAAGTTTTTTGTAAAACCTAGATTTGTATTTTTACAATGTTTTTACAATTCAATCTGTTATTTACCTAAATTTCAGGTCTCTGCAACGCTTAGTTTTAAAGATCTCCGTGGCCAAGTGGTACTCCGCGTTTCGATGGCGCGGCTACGTTCAAACCCTTATAACTTTTTAACCATAACTTTGACAAATTCATGGTTTTGGGAATCAACTTTTACAAATTATTACAAAATCTTGTTGTAGTAGTTAAACAAAAATGCTGTAGTCGCGCCATCGAAACGCACACGGCGCGGCCTCCTGCGAAGAGCGCGAGTCACACTATGCGCGCGTAAAAATGTAACGGGGAGCGCGGGGAAAATATTTAGCTCCGCCCAGATCCTCAAGGCCGTTCGCGCATACCACCGCCTTAAACAAAGAAAGAACAAACATTCAACACCACACTATAAATTAATGCCAGTTAAAATCGCAGTAGCGGTCATACCATATCATACCGCCAACTTCCAAAAACCAGCTGTTACTGAGAAATTTCTAATGGAATAACCCAATTTTGCTTTTTGCACGACCTGGGTATCGAATCCAGGACCTCACGCTCAGCTGTCGCTCTTCCAACCGCAAGACCAAAAGAGCAGTTAATAGTTAAGGGAGAAAAATCTAATAAACAGTGGTTTACAGGCAACTTTTAAAAACTAATTAGCAACATGTTAACAACTTAAATATCCACCCTCAAAAATTAGACCTCCATTATCTTGATGAGTGCGAAACTATCAAAAATCGGCTTGACATCATAAATCAGATAACCGAAAATACTTCTCACCTCGAACAAAGACAAAAGTCCAGCGCCGAAAGGCAAATACAATACGAAACACATAAAAAGCCCATTCATTACAATCTGAATGAGTCCATTGAGACCGTTCGTTCAGTCGTTTCGGTCGTTCGGTCTCTGTGGATCAGAGCAAGCTCAAATATTGATATGCCTCCCCCATTGTCGACGCCTGTCCAATCCTCCTTTGAACTAGCTCCTATTGAGAATTTTTGATCTTTAATCCTACTGTGTTATTTCCGAATGCATTCCCAACAATTCGTTCGTATTTTCTGTCTGCTTGTATGGACGGCTTTTAAGGGAAGACAAAAGGAAATATTTGGGCTGAAAGTGCTTTTACGGATAGTAGAAATAAATGTTGAACACAAATACTCAATTCTGTGATGTCTTTATTATTTTAAACATTGGCATGTTTATACTCTCTACAATACATTATTCCCTACTTCTAATATAAATAAATTGGTGCTCTTCGAAATCTAGTGTCATCATTCTAATACTGACTTCTCTTTTGTCAGGTGCCTTACTTGGTATTACCTTACTTCATCAAAGTGCGAAGTGCAGTATAAGCAGAATACGTTACTCTCATAGCCGCCATCAAGCACTTGAAACTCATCTTAGTAACTCCCCCTGCAGATATAGCTGTGGACTTCTGCGAAGCCTGCAGCATCACTAGCACCAACTTCATATTATTCTTGTCAAAATTCTCCCATTTACACTCATATACAGCCCGTTCGAATACAACGCCAGCATCCATGACCCTCTGACCAATGAAGCAGTCGATCCCAACTTGCATGAACGCGAATGGTAGCTGTAGGATTGTGTTCTCTAATCCTGCGAGCAGTTCTACTATCAATCCGAGAACTAGCAAGGTAAATCCTACAGCTATAGGTCCACTGCATACATCTTCTACTTGGTTCAGAAGTGTTTTAATTGTTGCATGATGTTTGATGATGTCTTTGAGGTTTTTGTACACATGATCGTTCATGATTCTCTTTTTTTCGTTATAGTTGGTAAGGAAATTGTCATTACCGAATTCAGCTACAGTTTTATAATGCTCTTCAGCATCTGTCCATATATGAGTTACTTCATCACTCATAGCCAGTATTTGGGACTCCGCGTACCCAATGGTGATTATCAGGTAAGTGGTAACATTGGCCGATATGTAGCAGACGATAAAAACACAGAAGGCCATCATGGTCCATGCGATTTCGTAGTGCGGCGACTCTAACATCGGTTCCAATCCTGTGGACATCCAAGCATACCTATTCTTACATCTGTGATAATCAGAATATTCATTTGAGGGGAACTATTTATTTTATTTTTTATAACTACTGGTCTGCTTCTACTGTAACCACGCAGCTGCCCTTCCATGCTTCCTGTAAAATACTGGTGTATTTTACAGGAAGCATGGAAGGGCAGAAATATTTGCTTGTTTGTTATATTATAGGGTGAAGTATAGCCTAGACTGTTACGCTAGTTAAAAAGACAGCGGCTATGTTTCTCAAGAAGAAAACAACAAATTACATTCACTCATGCACTAAAAAGTAATGTGGGATACAATAAAATAACTCAGTAGTCAACTACCAAAGTTAGATATGCTAGTCACTGGAGAGCACATGAAAGAGCAGCACACCAAAGCCCTTGCAGTCCCTGCGGGTTTGGCTGCAATTGGCTAAAGAGCATTATAATCACCAGTCAATTACCATAAATAACCATCAAGTCCTCAGGGAGATGTCTGCCGGAAGGTGTCAGGAGGAAGGGGGTGAACACATAAGGTAGCGTTGCCCATGAGCACCCCCCAGTAGATGATGCCGCGTAACTTCACGTTGCGCAGGTATCTCAGCAGGTTGGTAGCCCGTCGACTGCCCGGGATCATGCAGGAATCAAAGTCTAGGAAAGCGTCTGTGAGGCCACGGATTTTGTCACTGAGAACAAGAATTTTTCTTAAAACAGTGCCATAATTTGGCTCAAAATCAAAGTACGTTTTGGAATTAAAACATTCGTCGTGTCGGTCAGTTAGATAAACAAATAATCTAGATGCTCGCTCATTCTCTCTCAGACTCTCTAGAAAGTAGAACGAACAAGTAACTATAAAATCATTGGCTCCGGATACGGTTTTGACGTCAAATTATGAGGCACCAGCTTTGTTTTCCGAAAACCTTTTTTCCGTACTGTCATAATAAAGGTCCTTCTTGCAATCGGTAAAATGAAATAATACCAGTCAAAAACATTTTCTCATTTTGAGAAGCCATGAGCATTGATTAATGAATTGACCAAATCTTAAATCTAAGAAAACAAACAGAGGGACCGATGATAATGGAAGGGAAACTCACATGTTCACGAACATATACAGCAGCTTGAGGGTCCCGATCTCGCTGGCGACGCCCAGGGACAGCACCAACATGGCGGCCACCATGTCACCCGTCTCAAAACTCCTCACAAAGACGAACCACATCACGCTGAACAGATACACGTAGAAGTAGCACAGTGAGGCTGTTATCATGATGATGTAGTAGATGAAGGGTATTCCTGAGGATAGATAGAAGCCAGAAAGTTTAAGAGTACTTAATGAATGGTCTACAATCAACGCAGCCTAGCCAGGGATAGCTCTAGTGCAGTCCACTGCTGCTTGCGCGTGCTGCACTACAATAGCCTCCACCTTTCGGCTCCAACCTGCCCTAACCACCTTTTAAGAGTCGTAGAACCATCTATCTGGGGCCAATAGTGATTTCAAGTAATTTCAAGTTTCAACTGCCTAGCCTTTTCCCAACTATGTCGGGGTTAGTCAATCTAAAGGAATGCAGCTGAATCCCAGTATTTTACAGAAGGGGCGGAAGAGGTGCAAGCGATGCTTGTCGGTAGTCGAGGAGGTACGTGTGTTAGCATCAACGGATTACATACAAGCAAATACGACGCGAGATCCACTCAACCGCCTACCACGTCGAATTGCAAAAAAATATAATTTTGTAGAAATCATATAATTTTCAATAATTTTACCTGTCTTATTCTTGCCGTATATATTCAGAGTGAGGACTTTCAGAAAGACTGAAACGTTCCACAGCATTGTGGGCAGGTCACAATACTCCAGACCGAACTTACGAATTTGACGCCACATAATTCGGAACTAGGTACGTACGAAAATAAGATATCAGAATTTGATCAATAGAAAAATCGAAGGAAAAGCGTCAACTCAAATGCACTATCGTCTATTCGCGTTTCATGATTGCGCCCGCGCATTGACCGCGTCCTAACCAGAGCGATCGTCGCACGAACATACGACCGCAACGGTCATTTCACGGAAGGACGCAACCATTGCCAGATTCGGGTTTGTGTGCTCGCGCGACGATGTTAATCGCGTGACATGAACGTCACGGTAGCGTTAAATATGCGAATACGCGTTAGCGCATTTGAAATAATTCTTTTCCTTTGATTATAATATCTGCTGTTCGAATTGGTATAAGCTTTGGTTAGGACGCGGGGTATGTGTCAGAAAATCAAAAAGATCCATTGAGTTGAATAGATAACCCCCCTTTTTTAGGTTATTTAGTTATATGGGGTCATGTAATTAAGTGAAAGTATGTGTGTGAATTTTGGCCATTATTTTTTAATTTGTTTAAAAACGTTTCGAATCAAAATAAAATTATTAATCTCTAAATCTGTTATACAAACGATCTAACCATCACGTAAACAAAACTTTTATACTGGGAATAATGAATTTAACATTAAAATGTTCAACAACTTTTTTTAATAAGGAACTATGAAACTAGCAACTTCTCTTCGCTGAAACTTTTCACTAAATGTTACTGCTTCAAGAAAGTGTTTCATTAAACAATTAAGTCTTCAATGTTCTGAGTACCGCGTAAATAAGTAATTAGTAGTAATTAATAACACCTTCGTTTGTTTACGTAAACGAGAATGCATGTAGGTATTTGCACCTCCATACAAATAGGTATTTCGCAAAAAATGCGCCTAATAAAAGTATCTACGATCAAAAAAATATCAACTTGGCTAATCGGCATTCAAGGTTCAATTCTATGCCTGTATAAAATTTTCAAAACTCAATTTTTTTATTTACAGTTTACACCACATATACAAGTTTTTGGTTGAACAGTATCGCTACGTTTCAGACGCCGCTTTTCCGTGAACCAAGTTTTAAAAGAACTGGCTGCTTGCGCCTCCCATTGGACGCTGCGTGCATCGCGACTATACCGATGTAATCTGCGGGGTCCGCTGCAAGTAACGCTGCATTTCAACCAAATGGGAGTAAAATCGCTTCTCCGTAAGCGCTCTCATACATCGCCATGTTTTAATTTATTTATTAGTGAACCCAAAGTCGTTTTAGAAACACGAAACGGTTTGAAAGTACAGGTCGCGGCATGTAACTCTAGCGCTGAACGAAACGTGGAGGGGATATCTGCGCATGTTCTACGACTGGAGAGCCAATCGGCGCAACGCACGCACGCCCCAAGACATTCTTATTTTTTACTTCAGCGCAATAACGGTCAACGCTAGTGTTACGTGCCGTGACCTGTATTATATCATATTTCTAGACACTCTAGTTTTAACTGAGCAGCTTTGCAGCTGCAGTTTGAAGTTGCGGTCAATTTCGCAATGTCACCTTGATACTATTTTGTATGGCGCAGAAACGAAACATTCTTCGTATTAAATACCGCCCCTAGTTAGTAATTATGTCGTCAGCACAGTAAGAGGTGTCAGAGCTTAATTACGAGTAAGCGGCTGTTTGAGTGACAAATTTTCCGAATGCAAGTAATTATAGGATAGGAGGTGTTGTTTGAAAATGCACCTACGAGTGACATATTGTTACCCGGTTAGCGCGATAGAAAAGACAAGGTTTTAATAACAAACTGTGTTTGATTAACCCGTATGCTCCCGGCCGTGCCTCCAGAGGCACGGTGCATTGTTATTTTAATTGTGTCTGTAATTGCGGGTATTGAAGTGTTAAATTAATGTTATAGAGACGCCGTGATTAACCTACTACGTCACGAGTAGACTTTACTTCAAAAGAGACTATGACCTCTGAGTTTGTTTCGGCTGTCTCATCTCAGAGTAGTCAGGTACGAAACACCGGCCTCATCTAGTTTTTAAAACAATGACGTGTAAAAGAGTTTGTAAAAACCTACTTACTTTCAAATATAAATATCATTTTAATGATCGATACGAAAGAAGAAGAAGAATATTGTATGTTACAATGTACCCATGCAATTGTGAATCTTATCCCTTTCAGTATAGAGCCGACTAACTACACAGTAATCGTGCTAAATAAAATGTATTTAAGATAACTAGCGGCCCGTCCCGGCTTCGCACGCGTGGATATTTATTTTCCTCTAATTCCCCCCCCCCCCCCCCTTATAATTGTGAATGTCAAATAATAGACAAATAATTTGCAATAAAATAAATATTGCGACTATAAATTAATATGTAAGCTATCCTATTTTTCAAGTTGGATCAAACTGCACACGATGTGCAAATTTGATTAAAATCGGTTAAGTAGTTTAGGAGTCCATCGCGGACAAACAACGTGACACGTAATTGATATATTATATTAAGATAATTACCTATTTCCCAAGATGTCTGGTTTCCGCAATTTGGACCTGCAGTACTGCGACCTGCCGTCTTCGATGGAGAATGTGTCTTTCTTTATGAAAGCTACTACTAATTGCACTACAAATTGTGCGGGATGACAAACGTATGTATATCTCCATTGGCTTCCATTACTTACTGACAGCATGTTGCATTGCTGCTGCATGCTGCTCCATTGTGTTATTATATTTTGAAAGTCTACTGATCAATAGTACGGAATTCGGTGTTCGGTTACGAAGTTATTCGATGTTACCATTATTTGTCAAAGAAACCCATCGAAATGATACCTGGGCTTATGCTTATCGCCGAAACCTGTCACCACAAACAAAAGTAGATTCTTACAAAATTTACATTTTTTCCATGACACCAGGTATCTTCTTCCAGCTATCCCAATCTTCTTCTACTTCATCACCTTGTTCTGCGGCGTCTCTTACATCTACGTGTACATAGTATCCTGGGTCTGGCTCGTATTCTACCGCTGTCCTGACATCGGTGACGTGCTGGCTGCCCTCATCGTCTTCTCTTTGGGTCTCTCCATCAAGATCAGCACTGTCAAGTTCTTGTATATTGTGTTGTATATTGCTGCCGTAGTGCCTTTGCTTCCCGACAAAAATAGTTGGAGTCGTTTTTATACGTGGGTCGGTGGTATAACAGAGCGGTATATCAGCACAGCAAAACAACAGAAACTGTTATATTACGTGTATACGGATTCCATTGTTCACTGGTATTGTTGTCTCTCTTTTTATGACCCTAAAAGCTTTAAGCAGCTGACATAAATTGGATAAAATAAATCTTGTGGGAAGTATTCCGACCAAGTCATCTTTAGTCTCTCGGCTTCTCTTTGAATGACAAAAAACATCTTAAGGCACATTACAATGAACATAGTCGTGTGTGTTACCACAATATCAACAGAAATGACACTCCTCGAATTACTTTGACTAGTGAATTGAGTTGATCACAAAACGAACAACACAAACGACACAAGGAAGGCGTCGCCTGAAACTTTCTGCGATGTATTTTTCCTGTTTACTTTATTTAAATATATACCGTCTACCGTCACTCAGTAAAGATCGTTTTTGTTTTGCTCCTGTTATTTATTTCCTAAAAGTAAAAAAAAGTGTTTGTTTTTAATAGTGTGTGATATCATTGTATTGCTGGTGAAACGAACTTTCGAACAGTGAAAATTGAATACCAATACAACCACGGACTGCAAAGTTATAGGTAAAAAACCCTCACAACATTTTTTAACGTCTTTAAACCCTGACCTACCACAACTCGCAGCGCGCTCGATAACCCTCGCGCGCCTGCGCCGCACCCCCGCTGGCGCCTGCGCTGCTTCGATATCGTACGACAACGTTTGCGAAACAAACAACTCATAAGTTTTGACTCGTGTTAGTCGACCATCACGCTAGCATTGTTTGGCACTCAGCGCGAAGCAAGAAGAAATAATTATATGAATATGCCGCGAACACAGCGTTCTCCCCCTGCACCTAAGCAGAACGTCCTGCAAGTGTCTGAGCAGATCTCAATGCCGACCACCCCTGGCAGTGGTAGTAGTGGTAACGTCACAGACACCACCACTAACGTTTCAGTCCGGTCTAAGTGTAAGCGACAACGGCTAAACGACTCGCATAACAACGACGCTGCTTGTGAGCAAACCCCAGAAGATTGTTCTAACAGCCAGGATTTGCCCATTCATCCCCTTAAGCTTGATGGAGTAACGTTTTCCGAGCTTCGCAAAGAATTGGAATCAGTAATGACTGTGCATCTACAGGCCTCACTTAAATCTTATTTTGAAAATGAATTTGTAGCTTTAAAAAAAACCTTGCAAGGGCTGGAGGATTCCGTCGAGTTTATGAGCAGGGAATATCACGACATAAAGAACGAACTTGATCAGAACAAAGAAGCCATAAATCAGCTCAAGAAAGAAAATGTGGAGCTAAAAACCTGTGTCTCTGACTTATCAGTAAGGCTTAATATAGTGGAACAACATTCTCGTCAGGATAATTTAGAGTTAAATGGAATTCCTGAAAATCAAGCCGAAAACCTAATGAGCACGGTAACTCAACTGGGAAAAACTATCTCATGCAATATTGAAGCTGATGACATTTCTTTTATATCTCGTGTGAAAAAGCTTGACTTGCAGAGTAGCCGCCCGCGCTCGATTATCGTTAAACTAAAAAATACAAGGAAACGTGATGAAGTAATGGCATCAGTTTCAAAATTTAACCGCGCTAATGCTACCGACAAACTCAATTCCAGCCATTTGGGCTACGGTGGTACCAAACAACCTGTCTTCGTCTCAGAGCATCTGTCACCCCTGAATAAAGCCATACATGCAGAGGTTAGGAAAATGGCACGCGAAAAAAACTATAAATATGTCTGGGTCCGCGATGGTCGCGTGTTAGTTCGAAAAGAAGATGGAGCACGCGCTGTACAGATTAAAAGCCTACACGCTGCTTCTTTAATGTAATGAGAAAACCCGGGATGAGAAACCCGTGAGTAAAGCTTTGAAATTCACTATATACTACCAGAATCTCCGGGGAATGCGAACCAAATTAAATGATATCAATATTGCGGTTAACATCAATCAATACGACATGATTGTGGCGACCGAGACATGGCTCAATGATAACATCAACGACGGAGAGCTGTTTAACACAAGCTATAATATATACAGGAGAGACAGGGCTTCTACCGCACTTACAGGCAAAGAAGGAGGTGGCGTTCTTGTTGCTGTATCCAAAGCATATGATTCCGCACGAGCTTGTCAGTGGGAATCTACTGCGGAAGACCTTTGGGTACGCGTTAAGATAAATGAGGGGACAAAAATAAACATCTGTGCTATCTACTTACCACCACCTGTGACACAGCAGCACCTAGACATGTTCCTCAGTTCGGTCACGAGTGTAATTGAAACTACAGGAGAAGAAATGATATTGATTGGAGATTTCAATCTCGGCTCCATTGAATGGAGCCAGGATCCGAATCACCCATATGTAACTTCTACTATACCAGCAAATTTCACCAACAAACTAGGATACGCTCTTATAGATTTTTTGTCTTTGAACAATCTGTTTCAGTATAATGTTATTAAAAACAAAAATAATAGAATATTAGACCTAGCGTTGTCAAATATAAGAAATGTAATAGTCAGAAAGTCTGCCTCACCTATTTGTAAAGAAGACTGTCACCACCCTCCTCTAGAAATTGATGTTAATTTTAAAACGTACACGCCATTAAAACATGTAAAGCAAGTCAGATTTAATTTTAAAGCAGCTGATTACGTTGTAATAAATAAAAAATTAAGAGAATTAAATTGGAAAGAACTACTTGAACCATGCTCAAATGTAAACCTAATGGTAGATGTGCTATATGAATCGGTTCAAACAATTATCAATGAAGATGTCCCTAAAATTAAATATGTTAGCACAAATTTTCCCCCATGGTATTCTAAAACCCTAGTAAAAGTTCTTAATGAAAAAGAAAAGCTGAGACAACGTTTCAAGAAATATGGTAACCCGCGTGACGAGACTGAGTATAGAATACTCGATGATAGGGCGCGATTGATTATTAAAAGTTGTTATAGGAAATATGTGCACTCTGTGGAAAGTAACATTCAATCAAACCCAAAGGCATTCTGGTCTTTCGTCAAGACAAAAAATTCTAAATCTAGCTCTATACCATCCGAAATGAGATTGAACGATTCGAAAGCTACGACAGGTGACGAAATATGCAAACTTTTTGCTACCCAGTTCTCGTCTACTTTTTCTGTCACTAGCAGAAATGCTAACACAGCAGCGAATGTCCTAACATTTCCTCAATTCGTGCTCAGTAAAATAAGATTTACTGAGAGAGAAGTTTTTAAGGCACTTCATACAGTTAATGTTACCAAGGGTGCTGGTCCGGACGGATTACCACCGCTTTTTATAAAAAAGTGTGCTCGCAACTTGGCATATCCCCTTTCTGTCATTTTCAATAAATCACTTGAGACATCTACATTTCCTACAGAATGGAAAAAAGCTAACGTGGTTCCAATATTCAAAAAAGGTGACGGCGCAGAAACCAAAAATTATCGACCAATTTCTATCTTGTCCGTATTCTCAAAACTTTTTGAATCAATGATTTGCCCCATACTAACATCCCATTGTAAAGCACAGCTTTCCCCTCAACAGCATGGTTTCTGCACCAACAAATCCACGGTCACTAACTTGGTATCATATATTGATGAAATTTGTATGAGCGTTGACTCAGGCCAACAGATCGATGCTCTGTATACCGACTTCAGCAGCGCTTTTGATAAAGTAGACCATGAAATCCTTCTGCTGAAATTGCACGGCCTTGGTATTCATGGACCCCTACTGGAGTGGTTCAGATCGTATTTATGTGGGCGGACACAAAGAGTGGTGGTAAATGGCTATCAATCACCGGAGTATATTGCCACCTCCGGTGTGCCCCAAGGATCTCATACCGGACCAATTCTCTTTGTCATATTCATAAATGACATAACAAATTGCATCAAACATAGCCAATGCTCCTTATTTGCCGACGACCTCAAAATCTATCGTCAGATAAAAACCCAAGAAGACATTGCTCTACTCCAATCTGATTTAGACTCGATACAGGGCTGGTGTGTGTCGAATGGAATGGTTCTGAATGCCAGCAAATGTTATCACATAAGATTTACGCGGAAAAAGCACCCATTACCATCATCTTACTCTCTCAACGGGACATCACTGGAACAAGTAAACAACATACGCGATCTCGGTGTAGTGCTTAGCAGTGACCTGTCATTTACCACACACATAGACAATGTAATTAAAAAGGCTATGAAAATGCTTGGGTTTATAAACAGAATTGGCAAAGAATTTAAGGGAACCATGGCACTGAAAGTGCTATATAATACCTATGTGCGTAGCTTTGTAGAATACGCATCGCCAGTCTGGAATCCGATCTACAAAATACATATAGATCGAATTGAACGCGTTCAAAAAAAAATGACGAGGTGCTTGCGATTTAAAGACCACCAGTGTCCGCATAGAGCTGATTACGCCGAACGATTAGAATATTTCAAATTAGACTCACTGGAACGACGAAGGGCTGTAGTCGATCTTATGACACTTTATAAAACTGTAAATGGGATATCATCGATTCCAAACTTCCTCAACAAAATTAATCTCGACGTACCTCGTCATTACCACCTCCGGTCCAAGCGTACTACTAGAACGTTTGCCACTAAACCGTGTCGCACAAATCTGGGCCAGCATGCTCCCTTAAACCGAATGTTGACTTTTTACAACAAAGCCTGCACAGCTGACAGTAATGTCGACATCTTCTTTGATAGATTGTCAATGTTCAAATCAAAAATCTTAAAAATTGACCTGTAACCATCTATATACTTATTTTAATTTATACCATGCAATTTATACTCAATTTAATCCAATATTATGTTATTCTATATTCTATTTTAAATGTTATTCCGTTAAATGTTATTCCGTTACTAATTGACTTGATTTCGTTTGTTTGCACTTGATTTAAATTGTATTCGTATCTCACATTTTTGTTTTGTACCTATATTATTAATTCATTCTGTTTTTTAATCATTTTTAATTTAATTGTATTGTTGTGAATGTTGTGCATACCTATAAGTGACGTATTTACACGCACTGTAGACCTATGATCACCTTATGGAACAAATATTGTAAATATGTCGTTGGTGTGCCTTATCTAATAAATAAAAATAAATAAATAAATTTAAAAACAACATTTCCCAGGATAATTTAACAAACAAACATCTTTAAAATTCAAATCAAATGAAATTAATTAAAGTTGTCAAAAAGATACGGCGGCCGCAAATAATTGCAATTGTGAGGCTATTGGAGGAAATGTCAAAAAAATGTGATCCGTTGTCTCAATAACGCCATAAAGCTGAATAAAATGATTGCCAAGTTTGAGTTCACTTGTACCGACAGCAACTAGTTAACTTTTTCAATAAGATAAAGTATCAAGTCTATTGCAAATACATTTAAAACTCTTTATATCTCCACAGGTCTGTAACCCATGTTCGAGACACCAAACTACCAGATCTCATTTGATTTGATGGCAGCTCCAATCTCTCTGATCGTCTACCTCCCTTCGAACATCTCCGCTTTTCCCATCATCGTCACTGGTTACGTTCAAGCTCAAATGTTGGCTTTAAGTGAACAACTGACACAATGACATGTATCTTCATAAACATTTGCTTTTTTAAGAGTAGTGAGAAGATTTACGTCACACGTTCTTGCTAAGTCCTCCTGTACACCGTGGTCGCAATAAGTATGAATATTGAATTCGTCGAGAAATAGAGTAACATGTTATGCAGCTATATCAGTAAAATCTCTGGTCTCTGTGCACTGGCGCACAGCTACATACTTCACGTTGTAATTAAAGGGAAATTACAGAAGTCCGACTCACTTCAACTTTATCTAAAGTTGAGTAACATAAGCATAATCAAGGCAAGTTGTTGAATGAATGAATGAGGTAAGGTCGTTGAGCTCTTTGCACTGATGGTACAGGTCCACTCTAATTTGTGTGGTTTTTTCTTCAAAACACTAATTCAGACGAGAACCTGCGTGGTCCTCACAGCTGACCCAGACAATTTCAGAGTTCCTTAAAAGGGGCAGTGATCTTTGAGTTTATTTCGTGTTTCTTCTCATGTCAGATAAGAGACAGTTTGTTGTCTCTTTGTCGTCATCTAGTTGGTAAAAAAAATTACGAATTATAAAAAAATTATATGTGGAGGATTCGGAATGATTTATTGAATACGTGGTAATTTTTTGTACGAGTCGCACTGGCTGGCACCGTTCGATGTCCTTTCCACCTGTATGCCTGCCAGTGCACGGTGAGGGTGATATTGTAAAGCTGGTTTTGGCTGGTTCTGGCCTTCTGTGTCTCTCTTATTTAATGCGAAAAGCCTCGCATCGAGTAAATACTGTAGTTGGGTTGGGTATTCAGATTAATTCCATGTCTGTTTGTTAGGCATCGATGCAGCTACGCTTACAATTGTTTGTCTTATCGATTCTGAAGTTATTAGGCTTTGCCTCGCGTAGTGCAGCTTACAAATTCGAGCCATTCGTAATTACTTTTTTATTGAATGGAACTTTGTAGATTTTGTAGTTGCGAGAATACTTCTACTACTTTTGTCTATTGCGTGTAATTTAAGCGATGATCAGCTCATCAGCTGTCATATAGAAATTCTATTGATCGTTTTTTTATTTGGACTGAGAGTGTATCAGGATTTAAAAAAACCGGCCAAGAGCGTGTCGGGTCACGCTCAGTGTAGGGTTCCGTAGTTTCCCGTCCGTCACAAATAAGTGTTCCCACTTATGAGTTTAAAGGTGGGTATCCATTATGTAAAAATGCTTGCATATACGAATATACTACAAACTTAGTCCAGAAATTATTTTGTACAACTTTTTGTCTTTTTTGTACAAAAACTGTTGTTTCCATCAAGTTCAAAATGATTTTCCTAGAAAGTCCTTATAAAGTTCTACTTTTCGGATATTTTTCATATTTTCTAAACTTACGGTTCAAAATTCAGAGGGGGGGGAACACATTGATTTTTACTT
This sequence comes from Xestia xanthographa, assembly GCA_905147715.2. Taxonomy (NCBI): domain Eukaryota; kingdom Metazoa; phylum Arthropoda; class Insecta; order Lepidoptera; family Noctuidae; genus Xestia; species Xestia xanthographa. The sequence continues at coordinate 2,398,435 of LR990660.1, read as the reverse complement.
TTGGAGCGATTATATCCGAAATTATTGACATTATCAAAAAATGTTTTCAGAAAACCCCTATTCATTTTTAAATACCTTTCTAACAATATATCACACGTTAGGGTTGAAATAAAAAAAAAACACTTCCCACTTTACATATAGGGGGGCTACCCTAATAAAACATTTTTTTTCCAATTTTTATTGTACCACTTTGTTGGCGTGATTGATATACATATTGGTACCAAAGGACATGGTTTTTTTTGGTACTTTATTCTGAGATAATCTAACCACTGTAAAGAAAATTAACACAGATAATACTGCACAATAGACTGCCTAATCTCAAGTTCCAAGCTGGAAATTGCCTGCATTTTCGAGAAAATAATGTCCAAAGATCTACTATTTAGTGTAGATGTAGAGAAGTTTTAATAATGTCAATAGATGGCGCTGTGCTGAGTTTGGGCCCAATTCTAATTTATGATTACAAATATGCACTGGTGGTATTCTTATCTCTCTAATATAGATGATGTACTCTATTTTTGCACCGAATAATACACTGAACAGAACGCACGCAGTCAAATCACTAACTGTCTCAACTCTCCGTAGACAGAGTATTCTATAATACTCTGTCTACGCAACTCTCTGACGGAATCTATTGTGACATGATTGTGACATTGACATCTAGCTTTTTTCAAATGTCATTCAGCGCAGCGAGTTCCGAATTACGCTGAATGCATTCTTAAGTATATTTGCTCAAAGCACAAACATGTCGGTAGGTACACCTTGTTTTTCCTTTTTATTCCTCATTATATTCTCGTAACCATTCTTATTACTTTGATTACCAAAAATGCGTTTCAGTACGACCATCCTCACAATTCTTAGATAACGCTGGGATAGGATAGGAACGTAAAACACGGTGTTACCAAAATCTACCTGTGTTGCATTGTGAACTAAAAATAAAAAACTTCAAAAATGAATATCTTTATTTTGCAGGATATTTACGTGATATGGATTTAGTTAAGTTAAACTATATTTTATCCTCTTCCGATTAATACAGTAAAATCTGTGGTTGCGTTCAATTTGAATAAAGTACCAAGCTCCATACTAATTCAGTCTTGTCCTTTCAGCTTTCTAGTGCTAACGGTCACAGAGATTAAGCGAGGACGGACAGACGGACGGACAGACATGGCGAAACTATAAGGGTTCCTAGTTGACTACGGAACCCTAAAAAGCAAAAAATCCTGAATGGATCATAAAGAAGATTGCGGGGAAGCTCGCAAAGATCGGTGTCTACATCCAGCAGTGGGCGAAACACGTTATATGGCTGCAATGATAATTAATGATAAAACAGATACGCGTCTTTAAGAAACATTTAATACAACAAAATTTCCTATTTAAAAAATCTAATCAATACAAGAAGCGATATGCCATCTAAATTCTAGTAGCTCTTACATTATTTTATTATTTTACTCTTTGTCTGAATCTTTAACCACTACTTCATAGTAGACCGAAGAGCAGTATAAGCAGAGTAGATCCCCCTGAAGACAGACATGAGAGACATGAAGCTGAGGGTCCTGACTCCTCCAGCAGACAGCGTCATGGTCTTCTGAGCATTCTGTAGCATCACTAGGACCAGCTTCATGTTGGCTTTGTTGAAGTTCTCCCATTTGCAGTCGTACACTGATGCCTCGAACACCATGTTGGCGTCCATTACTCTTTGGCCAGCGAAACAGTCCATGGATACCTGTAATTTTTTAGTAGACTTCATCAGTTAATAAATAGGGAGAAAGGAGAAGAAGAAAAAGATATTATAGAAACCGATAGTGAAGAATTGAGTGACGGTTGAGAGGGGAGAAAATACGAATTGGGGAAGATCTGCCATAGCGAGGTACAGATTTGTTCAGCATGAGGTATGGAGTTTATGTCGATTATGTCGATTTTCTTCAACATTCTTTACTTTTACTTCCAAAACTGTGATGAGTTTTCATAATCTTTTCAAATGTTCAAGGGTTAAACAGAAAAGATCCCTAATGCCATTCATATAGAGTGCACCATAATGTTCTCACCTGCATCAACGCAAAAGGCAGCTGCAAAAACGTATTCTCCAACTTCCCCAGCAGCTCAGACAACAGCCCTCCAATCAGTAGTAGGAACCCCATTGCGATAGCTTGTCGAAAAACAATCTCTACTTGGTTGAGCAGATTGATCACATTCGCATGACGACCAATGATCTCTCTCAGGCGTCTTTCTACGAACTGATTAATGATTATTTTCGCTTCTGCGTTATGAACACTAAATTCGTCAGCAGTTGTTAGTTCTGTCTTAGCTTCTGCATGTTCTATGGCATCAGGCCAGAGTTGCAGCATTTCCTCGCTTAAGGCCAGCATCTGGGCCTCTGTGTAACCAGTGATGACGATGAGGAAGGCGGTCACGGTGGCTGGGACGTAGCAGATGAAGAAGACACCGGCAATCATCATGAAGTATGCGATCTGGTAGTTCGGGGTTTCGAACATTGGTTCCAGTCCTGCAATGATGACGTTCATAAGTATACATTCCCTTGTTATGATTAACATGTAGGCTGTACCTGAAAGCCCCAAATCTTGCATTGGGCAAATCCTTTGTGAGGAAACTGGAATCTACAAACAATAAGTAACTATACCACTCAGCTAAATAATCGGCTGGTTGGTGCGTAGGTAATCGGTTGTTGGCGTTAAATACAAATACAGCTAGCATTTACCATAAATAATAAAATAATTTTCAGGTAGATTCCTTCCCCGCATGGCGATAGGTTTCATCACATACAGGACTCCATTACCAGCGACCACAACCCAGAACAGCATGGCACGCTTCTTCACATTCCTCAAGCACTTCATCAGGTTGCCGTGGAACCGGGTGCCTTTGATCGTGTTGGCGTCACACTCCAGGAAGCCGTCAGCTATTTTTTGGGTTTTGTCCCTGAAAACACAGAGCAAAGTTGAGTCTTTTTTCTAAAGGACCACTACCAAAAATCTGCTTCTGGTCAACCAGTTGGTATCTACTGAAATGCTAGTTAATGTTTCAGTTAATATTCACCTCTAAATTATTTTCGTATGCATGGCTTTACTTCTGTGTAACATGATAGAATGTTTCTTATTTTTTTTTTATAGTTAACTTCGTTACTTGGTGCAACTAGAGCCACATTTTTTATTGTTTTTGGTGTTTATAAATAATCAGGAAAAAAAATCGCCTTAAAATTCAAGTTTGGTGGCTTGTCCCAGTTCCATTATTTGCTGTAGGTAATTGCATTCATCAAAGTAACAATTTAAGGTACAATAAATAAATAAAGACAACAACGACGACGCCCCTTCTCTACGTTTCTGGAGTTCTCCCAGATAACAGGACCGCGTTGAAAAGCTCCTGAAGCTCTCTTAATGCAGGCCTTCCTCCCACTTTCAGGATATCCCATACTCATTAGGGGCTTTTTCATTTTTAAGCTGTCTAAGCTGTTTTTGACAGGTCTTCTGACGGGTTAAGGTGTTTCTGGAATCCTCATTTTCGGGATCAGGTCGAGATACATTGCATGCGATGCGTACAACTGGCCGTAGAAGTTTTCGACTTCCTAAAAAATCTCCGGTTTTGAAACGACGATATCATAACAAAATTTGGTCCTTATTACCACTAATTTTGTTTACAATAAAAATATTATTGCTTTTTTGTTTTACTTTTTTGTGTCATAAACTCATAATGATAGATCAGATAAATAATAGTAAACATTTTTAAGACACAAAACATTTTTTTTCGTGAGATTAGTTACATTGAGCTTTATTATTGAGATTGAGGTTTGTGACAGAGAATTCAATTTTGGTGGGCACTTTCGGTTATGGTGGATGATTATCAATTTTGAGTGGCCACACTACACTAGAGGGCTATCACAATTTCTCTGAAAAAAATGTGATATTTATTTAGAACACTCCCGAGAGAAATAATTAAACTTTCTCGCTCATATTTTTTTAATTTTGTAGCCATTTCTAAACCATAATCACACATCTATGAAACGTGAAGGCCCAAGTTTCTAAGGAATTTGGGTTTCTCTTTAAACTCTCAAAGACTAATTTAATTGATTGGAAGCTTCTACACTTTTTCGACTGATCACTGACTCCAAAGAGACTGGTTTATATCTCTTCTGGTGTACGGTCCACCCGTACAAATCATATATCTTTTTACGTTAAATAAGCAGTTTTGTACCGCGTGCGCAATTTACTTCAGTTCGCGTTCGGTCTTCGCCGCGTGTACTCATTATCATAATATCGTAGCATTTCGATATCGTAAAATCATTCTATCATCATAAGTGATCACTGTATCAATTAGATAAAGCATTATATCAATAAAATCATTATAAACTCTATCACAACTTATCATTTATAGTTGTCCCGTACAACTTTCTGGTCCTTCGAGCCACCGTATTGGCGGGACCCACCACGTGTTTTACAAAGTACGTGTGAACATTCCGCCGAATCAGAGGGTGGATATTCCTACCACTATCAGAAGCAACCACCAGGTTACAAAGCAGCAGATACCGGTGAGTGAGCTTTCATTATCATCGCAACAGCGAAGCAGCTGGTCTAATTTCTACGAGTGGACTCGCCCGCGAAGTTAGCAGCACGTGTAACGTGGTTGTTGCATCAGCATACACACGACCACACCAGCATACAGCATCATCAGCATTTCGAATAGACTACTATCAGCTATCATCAAGCTTTTTATGAAAAGGGTGTCTATTCTCGTGCAAGTCTTGCATAAAATCATTTATCAACAAAAGGTACCTATATCGTTTTCCAAGCTTAGTCGACGAAGCAAGGAATACACAATCGAGTAGGATTCATAGAAATATCATAGATTTCAATTATCAACTTATCAAGCTTATTATCACTGAAGCTACATCAGATGGAGGACCTACTCGAAAATCAAAATCAGATTATGCAAGGCATATAGCAGCTTTTACGCAATTTTAAAAAGGATGGAGCTGAAAGAAAATCCTCTACTTACGTCAAGAAACGTTTAGAGCTTCTCGATAAATATTGGGAAGAGTTCCAGTCCAATCATATTAAGTTAGGATAATCAGAAGCGCGTGGCTACAGCTATTTTTAAGAAAATTATTATCAGAAAACTAGGCAGTTTTACAACGAGGCACGTGCGTACATTCAGCAGTACAAGGTCACCATGACCGATCCCAAGATTGCCGAAGCACCGACCACTCCGCAGCCACCATTGCAAGCAGCTGAAGCGGAGAAGAGTCAAGGGCACGGGACAGGATCTACAGATCTAGATGCAGGAGACAGTCAACAGCAATCAACCAGCAAGGTTAGGGCCAAGTCTCCGGCTTTTTACACTTCGCAAGGTAACAGCAGTAAGCTGGAAGAGATGCTGCGTAAACAGAAAAGCAATTTTAAGGCATTCTCGCGTACCATTGCTATCATAGATTTAGATAAAATATCTGAGAAATGGGAGTTTGAAGATATTTTGCAGACTGTCCAATCAAGATGGTCAACAATAGACTCGTTACATTGGGAGATTGATAGCGAGTTGTTTGAAGAAAATTATGAATACGAAGAGTCGTTCAGCAAATATGAAAAACTTTATCTTGACATCAAGAAATCTATCAACAACAAGATGTGGTCTGTCTCTCACCGTGAAAAAAGTACCCCAACGATGGACATCCCAACATTTAACGGAAACTATCATCAATGGGTAGCATTTAAAGACTTATTCACAGAATCAATACATAACAATCGTTCCATCTCCTGCGCACAGAAAATGCATTTTTTGAAAGCTAAGCTCAGGGGGGAACCGGAGAGACTTATCCAGCACTTGCATATCAGCACCGAGAACTATAAAGTCTGTTGGGACATATTGAACCACAGATACAATAACACTAAATTAATATTCAGTTCTCATCTCAATATTCTTTTATTATTACCAACTATGCAACAGCAGTCAGCTTCACAAATCAAGAAAATGTATGACACCACCAACGAGTGTCTAAATGCGGTTAAAAACCTTGGAGTTGACATAAAATCGTGGGATCCATTTATAGTTCATGTACTAGCATTGAAACTGGATCAGCAGACCCACTCTGATTACACGGACTCATTGAAAAACCCACGAGATTTGCCAATATTGAGTGAATTCATGAGATTTCTAGAGAACAAGTTTACATCATTAGAAGCTTCACGGCGCAAGCAAGATGGCCAGAAATCAGACAACAAGTCTCAGCAAGAGCCCAACAGCAAGAAGCATTTCTATAAGTACAATAGATCATATTCTAACAATTATACGACTAAAAAACAATGGAAATGTCCAGTTTGCAGCGAAAATCATCGTTTATTCAATTGCAAAACATTCTTAGAATCAACATCGGATTCTAAACGCAAGACAGTGAATAAACTAAACTTATGCAAAAACTGTCTTTATGATCATACAGGTAAAGCATGTATTTCCGACAAAAGATGCCGAGAATGTCAAGGCGATCATAACACCTTGTTACATGATACCTACTCGGGTTCCAGTAACTCGAAGTCCTACGCTAGCGATTCAACTTTACAGGAACGCAAAAACGACACACACGTGTCGAATTCAGAGATATCTGAGACCCTGTTAGCAACAGCTCAAATCAAAGTTAAGAGGGTTGATGGGGTATACTACCCAATGCGAGCCTTAATAGATCAGGGATCCCAAGTATCACTGATCACTGAGGACGCTGCTCAGAGATTGGGACTTCCTCGACGAGCATGCAAGGGAGTTGTAATGGGAGTTGGTGCCAAGGAAAATAACTGCAAGGGTGTTATACAAATTGAAGCATCAGCAATGTATGCAGACTTTGCTTTTTCCACCGAGGTACTTATCATGAAAGCTCTGCTTTATAATTTGCCCAATCGCTCATTCCAAAAGCCATCATGGGCTTGTCTAGAGCATCTGAATCTAGCGGATCCTGAATATAACCTTAGTCGTCCAGTCGACATACTGCTTGGAGCAGATGTTTACTCATCGATCATTATGAATGGCCTCATCAAGGAAGGCGATTCCCAGGTAGTGGCGCAGCAAACACGCCTTGGCTGGATTATAAGTGGGAACGTAATATCATACCAATGTAGTGTTGTCCTAAACAACATAGATGATATTCAGAGGTTCTGGGCGATCGAAGATGTTGCTGACGACAGACGAAACAAGTTATCAGAAGAAGATCATCAGTGCGTACAGCGTTACAAGGCAGATACGTCACGAAGAGAAGATGGTCGTTACGTCGTCCGACTACCTCTGAAGGAAAACATTGACGAAAAATTAGAGGAGTCCAAACACAAGGCCATTGGACAATTTTATCAACTTGAAAAGAAGTTTTCGAATAACGTCAATATGCAAACGTCCTATAGATCATTTATACATGAGTACATCGAATTACGCCACATGCAGGAAAGTACATACGACAAAAATCAAGTCAGCTGCTATTTACCACATCATTGTGTAATGAAATCAGATTCCACGACAACTGCGTTGCGGGTCGTTTTCAACGCTTCGGCGAAAACATCGTCGGGGCTAAGTTTGAACGATTTGATGTACACTGGACCTAATTTACAAAAAGATTTGTTTTCTTTGATTTTAAAATGGAGGCAATACGAATTCGCATACACTGCCGACCTGGAGAAAATGTTTCGGCAGATTTTTTGCCACAAGGATGATTTGAAGTATCAAAAAATTGTATGGCGTGACTCTCCAGATCAAGTTCTTCGTGAATACGAACTCATGACCGTCACATACGGTACAAAAGCAGCGCCATTTTTAGCAATAATCACGCTTAAGCAGTTAGCAAATTATGACCGCCACAAGTACCCGACAGCAGCGAGGGTCTTAGAAGAAGACTTCTACATGGACGATCTTTTGAGCGGTCATCATACACTGCAAGAAGCAAAGCAACTGCAGAAAGATTTAATAGATCTTCTGAAATCAGGAGGTTTTAACCTCCGCAAATGGTCATCGAATAAGGCGGAGTTACTCGATGACGTCAGCAAAACAGATGAAGTATTTGATTTTCGTCATCAAGAGTCCACAAAGACTCTCGGGTTGCGCTGGCACCCTACTGAAGACCAATTTACGTTCCAAAGCAAAATCAACGTGTCATCATCAAAAACTGTGACGAAAAGATCTCTCCTATCAGACATATCAAAAATCTTCGATCCTTTGAGGTGGCTGTCTCCAATTACCACCAAGCTCAAGCTACTATTCCAAGCAGTCTGGCAGTTACAACTCCAATGGGATGATCAAGTTCCTGAAGAAATTGTTAAGCAATGGTCACTAATGACACAAGATTTACAACATATCAATGAGTTTAAGCTACTGAGATGGCTGCAGTGTCACAGGAACGGAACTATTAAGCTGCACGGATTCTGTGACGCATCAACTAAAGCATACGCTTGTGTGATTTACTGCATATACGAAAATGAAAACGTCAAACAAATTGCAAAAGTATCATTAATAACTGGAAAGGCGCGGCTTGTTCCTACAAACAAAAATATCACATTACCAAGATTGGAATTGAGCGCAGCCGTACTACTATCAAAGTTAATGCACACAGTAACACAATGTCTGGTTGGGCACGAAATCAAAATCTTCGCATGGTCGGACTCAACAGCCGTACTGGGATGGCTACAAGGAGACCCAAGTCGCTGGAAGCGTTTCGTTGCCAATCGAGTTAAGCAAGTGACCGATATCATACCATCGAACAGCTGGCATTATGTTAAGTCAGCAGACAATCCAGCAGATAGCGCCAGTAGAGGCATGTCTGTAGAACAACTTAAGCAGCATACTCTCTGGTGGCATGGATTGATCATTGATCAAGGCCATCAGATGACCTTCCACGGTGGAGCTCGCCTAACACTGGCGTGGTTAAGACAGGAGATCTGTATTATTGGCGGCAGCCGTGCTGTCAAAAAACGCATACATAACTGCGTCACATGCAGAAGACATAATCCTGTAAAAAATACACAAATAATGGGAGACTTACCTGAGTCGCGAAGCAATCCGTCACGGCCGTTCAATCATACTGGGGTCGACTTCACCGGCTATGTGGACGTCAAAGCTAATAAGGGTCGTGGCATCAAGACGACCAAAGGCTACATAGCGGTATTCGTGTGCATGGCGACCAAGGCCGTGCACCTAGAACTCGTTTCCGACCTGAGTTCAGCTGCCTTCCTAGCAGCACTAAGGAGGATGGCAGCACGCAGAGGAGCTCCAACCCATATCTATAGTGATAATGGTACAAATTTTGTCGGAGCCAACAAGGCCTTGCGTGAAGAGTACATCAACTTACGAACAACCCTTAACCACGAGTTCTACAGAGCAATCACAGACATGCAAATACAATGGCACTTTAACGCGCCTTCCTGGCCGAGTGCTGGGGGGCTCTGGGAAGCGGCTGTCAAAAGTCTCAAACACCACATCAAGAGAGTAGTGGGTGAGCAGAAACTGACGTATGAGGAGTATTCCACATTACTAGCACAGTTGGAAGCCTGCCTTAATACGAGACCTCTTTGCACCATCAGCGAAGACCCGGAGGACATGGATTACCTAACTCCGTCGCACTTTTTATCGAGTGGTCCCACACTTACCATCATTGAGACAGAAAGAGACGCAAGAACACGATGGCAGCTTAACCAAAAAATTTTTGAGGACATCTGGAAACGGTGGAAAACCGAGTACCTGTGTCAGTTATCAGCACGTAGCAAGTGGCGGCAACGCCGATCGAACTTAAAGATCGACGACATAGTTATCATCCAAGACGCTAACTTACCACCTGGGAAGTGGGCCCTCGGCAGAATCATAGAGCTGCACCTCGGCAAGGACGGCTTTGTCCGTGTCGTATCAGTAAAAACCAAAAATGGGGTAATCAAGAGGCCAATCACAAAACTTTCCTTGTTGCCAATCCACGAAGATCAACAACCTGAAAACAATGCAGAGCAAAATAATATCACAACAGAAAAGACTGATCAAACTTCGATATCAAATGAGACGTCGAAAAATAGATCAAGACGTGGTCGGAGGGGAAAAATCGACAATTTTATTTACATCGCTCTCATGTTTTTGATGTTAATCATAACACCATCTAGTTGTGATTACAAAACAGCACCTTTGAATAGCAATCAGAGTATTTATTTCGACAAGATCTCCAATATGCGTCTCGAACGAGACGAGTGGAAGTTGATCGTATATTATGATATGGAGCCCTATTGGCAGGGATTAGGTCTGCTTAAAAAATACGTCGATCATCTGGGCAACATATGTTCTAATACAACAAAGATATCACAGTGTGACGCAATCCTCATGCAATTACGTCACGGCAGTAATGAACTTGACCATTACAATAATAGCATGTTGCTTGGTCAGCAGTTCACGGGGAACGTGCGAACAAAGCGCGGTCTTATCAATCCTATAGGAAGCATAGCACGAAGCTTGTTTGGTGTCTTAGACGACGAGTTTGCTCAGAATTATGCCAAGGATATCCAACAAATCAGACGTAATCAAAAGCGTATGGCTTCCTTATGGAAAAACAACACATCTATTGTTGAAGTAGAGAACAACATCATCAAAAGAGTAGAAAATGCGATGGATAGACATCACAAGGTGTTCAATCAGCACTTGATCAGTTTAGAGAAGGGATTTAACACAATTCAGGCAGGAGTTCAAGAATCACTATTGTCAAACAGCTTTAGTGTATCGTCTATCATTGCCAACAGTATCTTATTGAACTTGAAAACCATCCAAGAAACCATCGTGGATACTATTATGAACCTACACCACACAGGGTTCAATTTCCACCTTCTAACACCTAAACAGCTGACGGATGAACTTAATATCATAATAGGACAGTTAGCAAAAGAATTGACTCTACCAACAAATAATATTCAATCGGATTTATCTAAACTGTATCATTTATTGAAGACGAAAGCCAGAGTCATGCAGCAGTTTATTATCTTCGAAGTCAAAATCCCATTAGTGAGCAGAGACAGCTACGACCTCTACAGAATTATAACAGTTTCGCAGCAGGTTGGAAGTGATATGATCAGTATAATTCCGATCGCAGATCTTCTCGCAATGAATATACAAAAGGACGCTTACATTCCAATGACGGAAATCGATGTCCAAACCTGTATGTTTTATGACACAGAAACATACATCTGCCCTTTGAAGGGTCCGATTTATCAAATGAGATCGGATGAAAGCCTTTGCATCAGAGATCAACAGTCCAATCGTTGTAGCACAGCATCTACAATCTGCACAAACCGTTGGACAGAGCTTAATAAATTAAACACATATTTTTGTTGCGGACCGTGCTCCATACGAATCATATGCGAGTATCAAGTTACGGCCGAACAATTAACCAAAGCCGGCGTTATCATGCTCGGTGATGGATGCGTCATCAAAGGCGATACTTACACAGTTTACTCACATAAGAAGCTGTCCAACATTCTGAAGACTACGGCAGGCGTTCTGAGGATTGATATTCCACCTATCAACAACATTATCAACTTATCGATACCTATCGGTGCAATCGATGAACAGTCTGACCATACCCATATCGAGACTCAAGGTCTGGTAAAGGAAGCCCATGATAAGTTGAGTCAGATGAAAGATGAACCGAGCGTTGATGAAGATTTTGAGGACGGGTTCTCATATCATGACGTGCATCACTACACGGTGATATACTTATTGGTGTTCGCCCTGTGCGCGGCAGGAGCCGTGCACGTGTGGCGGCGCCTTCAGCGTGTGCGCAGCGTGGCTCTGCCCGCGCGCTCGACTCATCAGCAGCTTCAGAGTGCTAGTGTAATCAGTGTTCCGCGTATCAGTGTAAATGAGCAATCGGGACCTAGTGAAATTGAGCTCAATACAATTTCGGGTGTAGGTAATCAGTGCGCGTAAACAAAACAAGGCTACGTCGCCTGTGTTCCGCGAATCTATTTTCAGCGAAAGTGAATAAGACTTTTTAGAGACTAATAAGTTTTTCGGGTACCTACCCAATTTGTGCTTTCGATTATTGTCATTGCTTTCTTTAAGTTTATGTACTTACATTGTTTAATGCCTTGATTTTGATTTTTATATTTTAACTTTTCATTTTTATCTTAGTCTCTCGTGCCTGGCAGCATGTACGGTCCACCCGTACAAATCATATATCTTTTTACGTTAAATAAGCAGTTTTGTACCGCGTGCGCAATTTACTTCAGTTCGCGTTCGGTCTTCGCCGCGTGTACTCATTATCATAATATCGTAGCATTTCGATATCGTAAAATCATTCTATCATCATAAGTGATCACTGTATCAATTAGATAAAGCATTATATCAATAAAATCATTATAAACTCTATCACAACTTATCATTTATAGTTGTCCCGTACATCTGGAATACCTAAGTTCATTTAATTTCGACAGCATATCAGCAGTATGCTAGCTCTTAATAATAAAACTGTATAACAACACTAGTGATGATTATTATTACTAGTGAACATAGCGAATGCTGAGAATAAAAAAATATGTAAGTGTAAATACTAAACGACAGCTACTCACATATAAAAGCACATATAGAACAGTTTGAAGGGCCCGATCTGGCCGGAGATGCCGAGGGACAGCACCACCATGGCGCCGACCAGCTCGCCCGTGATGCGGCACCGGTAGAACACGAACCACGACATGGAGAACAGGAACACGTAGTAGAAGCACACGGCTGTGATCGCGGTCACGATGTAGGAGGCGATGGTTATACCTGTTAGATGGAATATAAAGGTAAATATTGTCATAGACGTTCGCTACTGAACAAAGGGCTCCCACTAACGTCACACGTCAGTTCTGTGCTTCTCGCTTACCACAAATTCCTGTAGCCCCCACAAGGTTATCGGTACACCTTGAAGTAGTATAGCCCGTGGGTAAACGTAAGGGTCCCACCCTCACGTTTACCCACGGGCTATACTACTTCTGAAGAAGCGATTTATGTATATGAATGACACTAAAAAACCAGAAACATTCAAGAATATCTTTTAAAATACAGACTAAACTTGGCAGAAGAATCGACGATTCCATTTTCATCGAATATTTATAACTTGTGTAATTGAGGGCACATCGGTTCGATCTCAATGGGCTTTTTCTAGTACAGACTAAATAAAAAGCTAGATAAGGAAGCTACTACCTGTGTTTCTTAAATTTTGTTTCAAATCTTTATAGTACCTACCCTTAAATATTTTTCTCACGCACGGTGTTAACTTACCTTTATGATATTTGCTGTCGATATTGACAGTGAGGACCCTCAATAGGATGGAGACATTCTCCAGCATGGTCGGCAGGTCACAGTACTCCAAACCAAACTTGCGAATTTCATGTTCAATTTCACGTAAGGTTATCATCACGAATGATTCCTGAAAATCCTTCTTTATTCCAGAAGTTTCCTTAAATTTCCCAGAAGATTTCACTAGAAACCTTTACTGTTTGCATCTGGATAAGTTAGGCTAAAAGATCTTGCGATGTATTTTAACAGGCCATGAAAAAATATCAGCCCTTATATACTTAGTTTGTTATAGTAATTGCATGGTTTGATGCCAAGCACTGTAATCATGTCTTCGGTGACGGGTGACAAGTGTTCACACCTGCAAAGTGACATATTTTCCCGCATCACACTTAATGACTGTTTTCTATCTTTTTTTATAAAGAGCTTATTTGTTTTAGTTAGGTTGACCAGGTTTTTGGAGAAACGTTGGACAAAAAGTCACAATAATAACAGTAGTTACCGCTGGACTAAAGTAGCAAAGATTTGAAGACACTGTATCCTAGTCTTCTGAATTCTGGTCACTAATTATATCTTGTTTCACCGATTCCAGAGCAGTTCTGGCCAACTTATCTGGAAGTTAATTGTAATGATTTTCGGCGGTTTATCACGCTGTTATGTTCGGCAGTCATGAGACACTCGATAATTTATTTAGTAGTGTTTTAACTCTAACAGTTGGAAAAAAACCTAAAGATAGATTTTAGACCACTTTGTAAGTTTTCAGTGAACTGTTTTGGTCGTACTGTATTGTAAATGCGTTATTTTTGGCGTTTTATTTTTCTTTTCTTACTTGTTTTCTAAGAGCAACGGTGGCCCAGTGGTGGCGACCCCGACTTACGAACAGTAAGTTGTGGGTTCGAACCCAGCTAGGCGCATTACTTTGTGTAATTTATTTCATCACCGCTGCTCTCAAAACGGTGAAGCAAACATCGTGAGGAATCCGGCATGTCCTAGAACCAAAAAAATCAAAGACATGTGACATCTACCAATCCGCACTGGGCCCGCGTGGTGGATTATAGCCCATTCTCTCTCATAGAGAGGAGGCCTGTGTCCCAGCAGTGGGAACATTATTAGGCCGATGATGATGATGATGACATGTTTTCTACTGTAAGTACACCGGACGAGCCAGATGTTTTCATGTCAAAACATTAAATACTTAATGTATGTAGGTACCTATGTTGTAAACTTTTTTATTAAGATACGTTAATTATTAAGTAGTTTAAATATACCCGACCATAAAGTTCCTGTACCAGTTCTGATAACAACTCCCCGTATATTAAAATTTCACTAAGGTAGAAAGAAACTTTTCTTCGATTCGTAGGGTAAAAATCACATTCAATTGTAACCCTTCTAATCAAAGCATTAGGTATACATTTCCGGTAAGGAAATGTAATACGTCACTAGAGACTACGCTGTTTTTTTACAAAGACATTAAAAATATGTGCTTAGCTGGAATAATACGTAATAATGTAGACATACCTATTAAGGGCCATATATGCCTCAAATGGCTTAGGATGATCCTCTGTTACGCCTAAAATACTGCAGCATTAATTTTGAAATAAATATATGGTAAAGTTGAGGATTAATGCTACGTACTGTGTGTGACGAAAACACGATTCCATAAACTTTTCTCGATAGAAAAAAAAAACAAAGTTACCTCCAAATCGAACAATAAACCGCTGGTATTCAAAAAGTACTTCAAATTAGATCATGAAACTTTGCATACTATCTAAACTAACTATAAAATAGGTCTTATGTGTTTTATTTTTTTAGTCCAATCAATAGATTTTTTGTAAATCGCAAAAAACCACTCATTTCGCACTATTCGGCCGCAGTGACTGACGTAACAACCGCTTTGTAGTGCAAGCTGATTAGAACTTTATTCTAACAGTATTTCAGACGAAGTTTGAACCACCATAAATAGAGTTGCTAATTTTAGGGTTAGAAGGGCCTTAAGTTCGGAAACAATTGAAGGCCACTTATCACTCGGGCACAGTATGGTATTACCGTGACTCGGGCGTGCTCGCCCAGTTCCGTTACTACGTGGTCTCTTTCGCTTCCAGTCCTTGCAAGGTGTCGTGGACACGTTAATTTTTGCAATGATTCCAGAGCTTAATGTTATAAACTTTAAAAATGAAGGATGAGTGCTGGGCAGAAAGAATAGGAAAATATTCCAGTTACTAAAACATTAAACATTTTAGAACATTTATTAGACATACAGGCTGTAAAAGGAGCCGTCACAAAGCCGTTGACTAATAATTCTCTACATGAAATTTTGCAGCATTGGGCAAAAAAATATTGCTGGGAAACAACTTTTTTTGTGTGAAACATTACGGTATTTTATTGTAATGCTCACTGTAAGGCATTCAAAACATTGTGCTGATATCTGCATTGACTATATTAAAAAATGTAAAGGGGTGCAAGCGGGGGTTTGTGAAAAAGGTGCAACTTTGGCCTCCAATATGTCCGCAACCAGAAGGTACGATCCTGATCCATTAAAAAACAAAAATACGCAATCACGGGAACACGGGAACACCCATTATGTTATTAAGTTAGGTTAAGGATCGCATAACGCACCTTTTTAACAAAATATCGTTTTCTATATAACAGTGTTGAAAGTATTGTCCCAATAAATAAGAATCACATATGCACCTTACATTATCAAATGTCATTTTTTATTAAGTAAACATTTCAGTTTTTATTTCTTGCAAACATGTCAATACATGTCATGTTCTACACTGTATGATTACACGATAAACAGTAGGTAGGACATAGTTAGGGACCAGTAAAAAAAATCTATGTTAAAAAGGGTTAAAAAATATGTACTTGTGTAGGTACTCCTCGTACTACCTAATCAAAGACATTCAAATATTAATTTGAATCTCTTTGTACCCTAATGTTCATTTCATGTATTTTTATTTATTTATTAAAACTTAATGCTCAAGTAAAAACTGAACAATGGCGGACTTAATGCCTTGGGCACTTTCTACCAGTCTATCGGGTGATGCAGAGACAATTTACTAGAAAAAAATATTTATAATTAAAATATAAGAATAAACCAACTTCCAACCAACTTTTCTTTTATTCAAGTTTCCTCCCGCTGGTCTGTTGGAAGAAATTTCTTATGAAATAAGCAGTACGTTTGTGCTCTTCTATCTTAATGTAATGTGTTGTTAAGTATTTTGTATGTATATAAATACATACAAACTATTTCATTGTTGATACCATCATAATTACTCTAATCAGCCTAAAATATTGTTATAAAAGAATTTACGGGTGGCTTAAAAAATCAAAATACATTTCAGTGCACCAGTGCGTTTTATTATCATGTTCTGCAATGTATTTTCATCTAATAGGAAACTTGATATCTTTGGTAAAAGTAAATAAAATCGCAGGTATCTTCCAGCCTAGGTATCCATGGTAGTCCTCAAAGTGGTATAAGTAGAATAAACAGACTTTATTATCGTCATGAAGCTGACATAGCTCAACGTCGTGACTCCTCCTGCAGATACCGTCATTGGCTTCTGAGCATTCACCAGCATTATCATCACAGTATTCATGTTGCTCTTACTGAACCTCTCCCACTTACAGTCATACACGACATCTTCAAACACAGCACCAGCATCCATCACCCTCTGACCTATTAAACAGTCCATCCCAACTTGCATCAACGCAAAAGGCACCTCCATGTAAGTGTTCTGTAGACCTCCAAGTAGTTCTGCTATTAGAGCAATGATGAGGAGGCAGAATTCTATGGCTATAGCTCCTCTGAATGTTTCCTCAATTTGTCGCAGTAAGTTTATGTTGACAGCATGGCGCCTTGCTATGTCTTTGAGTTGGTTTTTGACGTAATTGTTTAGTATTGCTTCTTTGTCTTTATCTTCCATAGCATTAAAACCTTTCTTATCTTCATCATAAGTTTCAATATCTTCTAGCCCAACTTGTGTACAATGTTCTTCAGCGTCTTCCCATACATGTGTCAGTTCTTCACTTAAAGCCAACATTTGAGCCTGAACGTAGCCAGTGATGATGATCAGGAAAGCAGAGATGTTCGCAGAAAGGTAGCAGATCAGGGTGTCCGAGGCAGCCATCAAAACAAATGAGATCTGGTAGTTTGGTGTCTCGAACATGGGTTCCAGGCCTGTGGACAAAGACTTAATAAAATCTTATAAAATGGTTTGTCTTGACGGACTATCAACGCTCGGCTCAACGATCTGTTCTCTCTTCCACATTTTTTTCAGAAACGGAATCAACGAACAGCTTATAAAATGTCGAAAGTGCATAGACAACAGGACAACAGTGGTACCTGCTTTGATTAATTTCATTTTATTTTCGTTTTTCTTTTTCCGTTTATAATGCCAATTTCATAATGTAAGGACCTAATCTGTTTTTATACTCTAAAGCGTCACTCAAAGAGTAAAGTAATATATAGAGCGTCACTACACCACAATAATCTGCATAGTCCTCATGTGAATTGAGCAAGATTATGTCTGGACTTCAAAAGAGACTATGAAGTCTGAGTTTGTTTCGGCTGTTTCTTCTCAGAGTAGTCAGGTACGAAACACCGGCCCCATCTAGTTTTAAAAAATGACGTATAAAAGTTTTTGTAAAAACCTACTTGCAAAATAAACATCATTTATCATTGAAGACATGACTGAAACTTACTTGTGGTAATTTGTCTATTCCCATTCCATGACACCCAGTGCGAATGAACATAAATTGTGAAAAGGTCAAGAGAATGATGATGATACTAACCATAAAGAACCAGCACATCATCCATGAAATGTCTACCAGGCAGCAGAATGGGTTTGATCACATACATCGCGCCGTTCCCAATTATGACTATCCAGAACAGCATGGCTCTCTTCTTGGTCTCTCTGAGAGTTCGCAGCAGGTTGACTGAGAACCTGGTTCCTGGCACCACTTGGGAATCGCAGAGGAGACAGTCTTCCACCATTTTTCGCACGTCTTTACTAAAAATGGATTTTGGTTAAACTTTAAACATAGAGCCAGAAACGACAGTGATTGCTAAAATGGAAATGGTAAAGAAAATCAAATAAAACCAGTGGACTCACATATTGATCAAAATATACAAAAACTTGACAGTGCTGATCTCACTGGCGATACCCAAGGAGAAGACGATGAGGGCAGCCAGCACGTCACCGGTTTCAGGACAACGACAGAAGACGAACCAGACCATAGACACCAGGTACACGTAGAAGTAACACACGCCGCAGAACACCGTGAGGAAGTAGAAGAAGATTGGGATAGCTGGAAGAAGAAACATTTCTTAACTAAAGTTCCAGTCAAATCGGTACAGACAGACAGACAGACAGTTGTGGACTGGATTTTAATAAATTATCTGCCAAAGTCTATCAGGAGTCTATAGTTCGGTCGCAGCCTGTGCGCACCGGTTATCCGCACGTTGACTCTAAAATGTGATAAAACAAAAATGCAAAACGCATTGCTACCCCAATAGTAATATCTATCACCCCTTTGCCACTCGTGGCGATTGAACCCGAAACTAGATCACGCTCTGCAGTTGTGCTTCTCATTAGTAGGCTTTATCAGTCGATCTTTGACAGTCGTCAAAGATCTACAATTGACAGCCGGGACCAACTGCTTAATCGCACTTTCCGAGGCACGTATGACACTCGGTATGTAATGGGCTGTCACCCGTCCACGGACCAACCTTGGCAAGCACGGCTTAACCTTAAGATTGACCTGAGTGGCTGTTATTATTTAGCCACGAGCTCCTCACGTGGTAGTCCAAACAATGGACCAAAAAAACTATAATAAAAATTTACAAATACATACGTTTCTCATCCCGCACGTCAATCTTCAGGGTAACAGCCTTCATAAAGAATGCAACGTTCTCCATCGAAGACGGCAGGTCGCAGTACTGCAGGCCAAACTTGCGGAAAGCAGACATCTTGGGAAATAGTTATTATCTCGTACCTAAGTAAGTTTTAAGAATGATAAGGCTGTACTGTAAAAAAATCGATGGGATTTACGATTGTTTGCAGAAAGAACTACCACTCTGCATTAGGCGGATACCAAATGTCGTAGACAAAGTAACATTTGGAAAGTAATTATAAAAATACGAAACGTTTTAAAAGAAATCTAGGCCCCCAAATTACTGGTTGAAGAAGAAGAAACCTAGAGAGACACTACAGCATGCTTAGGATGGACCACTGGACCGTGCCCGTTCATGTCCCTCATGACGTATGTGGATAGTTCATGCCACACTGGCATGGGTATTTGAATTAAAGCTTCCTCAAAGCACGATACATGTCGTTTCATTTTAATATGTTTCGCCGTTGTTTTTTTGTTTATTTTTGTTGATGATGAAATTTTTATAGGTTCCAGAATAATATACTAAATACGTGGTAATGGTTTCAGCTTCGGTGTCTTTTCACTTTGTATAGATAGGGAATAATACGCGCTGGAAACGGTTTAGTTTGTTTTATTGTGCAATTGGCGCGTGCCCTAATGACGGGCGTCGATGGTGGAGCTACCGTGTCCTTTCATGTGTTTGTGTTTATTTTGTCAACCACACAGTGACACGTAACATCGACGCCTAATTCAAATGAATGACTTGGGGTTTTTTAGGAAAATTGAAGTCTATATTCAGTTTTTACCTAATTTTAACTTCTCGTAACAAACAAAACATTTACACAAAATAAGCCTTGGCAACCGTGTATGCCTAATCCAGGATTTTGCCCGCCAAAAAATAACGCAACCCGAAGTACTGAACAAACCACGTGAGAGATTGATTTAATTCGGTCGTGATAGAATTTGAAATACTAGTAATTAAAATGTTGTTTCTGGCTTTAACACTATATTGACTAGAAAAGTTAATAACTAACAAAAGCAATGAGTACTCTAAATCATAGACCCTAACGTTGTGTAAGCAGAATACGTCGAACGAATAATATTCATGAAGTAACTAAAACTCAACGTCGCCATTCCACCTGCAGATAAAGTCATCGTCTTCTGTGAATTCTGCAGCATCACCAGCACAATCTTCTTGTTGCATTGGTCAAAATTCTCCCACTTACAATCGTATACCGCTCTTTCAAATGTCATATTTGCATCCATTATCTTTTGTCCTAGATAACAATCCACTCCCAGTTGGGTTAAAGTAAAAGGAACCTGCAGCATCGTATTCTTCAACCCACCAAGCAGTTCTGCTATAAGTCCTACGATTAGAAACAAAAATCCAACTGCGTTCGGACCCCTCATCACATCTTCTATTTCTTGTAGAAGACTCACATTGACTGCATGTCTTTCTATTATATCTATTAAATGTTTCTTCACATAGTCATTAAGTATTTCGGTCTCTTTAACATTATCGAAGATTTTCTTTCGTAAGTATACCGATTCGAAGTTACTCAATTCTTTCATTGTTCTCTGGTAATGGTCATTAGCGTCTGCCCAGAGCTGAGTCATTTCTTCACTGAGAGACAACATTTGGGCTTCTGTGTACCCAATGATGACAATAAGGAACCCGGAGACGTTGGCCACTGTATAGCAGATGAATAATACAGCCATTCCCGTCATTGCAGAAGCTATCTCAAAGTTGGGAGATTCATGCATCGGCTCTAGACCTACAATGCAAAATGCTTTATTATTTATCGTATAGATAGTCATTCTGATATTATTCTACAAGCCTGGAGGTGAACTTGCCTTACGCAACTTGGCACTTGAACATTTGAATTTAGTACGACACACTCCTTTCTTCGTTATAATACCTTTGACCGCAGCAACCAACGATGAACCTTATAATCAACGTGATGACAATGGATGCAAAATCAGGGATAAAATGACTTGGACATACTTCTCTATATGTATAACAGACCACTTACCAAGAATAATATATGCATCCACGGTCAGATGTCGTCCAGGGGTGACGATTGGTTGTATCACGTAAAGCACACCGTTCGCGTTAAGCACCACCCAATAGATGATCGCACGCATTTTAACGTTCCTGAGAGCCTTCCTTAAGTTCTGCGAAAACCTGCTCCCTTTGACTGTGCGAGAGTCACAATCTAGATATCTGTCTACTAGGTTTTGAAATTTTCGCCTGAAAATGAAGATCAAATTAGCAAATGACGTGATCGATACTCGCAACGCAAGTTTTTTACATGCAATGTCAAATGTCCGGTTCAGATAGAAAGCAATGCATAGCGCCACCCAAGAGATGACCGCTTTTTGGTCAGTCAGTCAATACGGAATCGTAAGGCGTCAAGGGTGGACCTAAAGAAGAGTCTTGAAGAAATAAGAGGAGTAGAAGTTAGCTTGTGGACATTCAGGAGGAGGCTTCTGGCTGCCGAAATCATGCAAAAGAGAGAGAAGTATTCCAAAAGACGTTATTAAAAAAATATCGTGAAAAGCAGGCCCAGAAGGATGGAAGCTGTGATTTTTTCAAGAGGTCACACTCGTTATTGAATTTTTTTTTTTTTAAACATAAATACTAAATCTTTTTGTCTTTATTGATGGCCACTTTTTATTGTTTGAACATTACACCGATGTTATTGAATTTATCGAAAAAAAATGCCAATATTCTCTTCACGCATATTAAATTACAAGATTATAAGTATACAGGCTACGTCAAACAATTATATTCAATTAAGTTAACTGAAATCGCCCTTGGTACGTAAAATTCCTTAGGTGTCCGTTTATTTTTGCAAAAGAGTATAGTTTCAATTGAACTCTAATTAATTCAATAAAAATTACAACATACAACAGTGATCATTTTATAAAAGACCTTCAGAAACTATACATGAAATCGTTTCTTACTCATACAATATCATGTAGAACAGCTTGATGACTGCGACCTCGCTGGTGCAGTTGAGCGAGATGGCGACCACGGCGGCAACCAGGTCGGCGGTCTGGTAGCAGTGCCAGAAGGTGAACCAGACGCCGCAGAACACGTACACGTAAATGTAGTTGGTGCAGGAGATTGCCATTAAGATGTAGCAGATTATTTGGATTGCTGAAAGTAAGGTTTTGTTCGTTAATGCCTATTGTGGCGAAACCAGCAGTGAAGGGTCTCAAATTCGAGCCCAAGACACGCGCCTCTGTTTTTTTGGATTCATGTGTGTATTGTATAATTATCACTTGTTTCATTCATCATCATGATGATGACTTGTTTCGGTGAAGGAAAACATCGTGAGGAAACCAACATGCCTGAGAGATATTTCTCTACGGCACGTAAAGCCAAGCCAGAGGCCTATGTGCAGCATGAAAACACTGGCACCAGGTTAGGCACTAAACTAAATCGAGAAGGAAATCTTTACACAAGTTTTTCTGTTTTAAATATATGGCGGTTTTTGAGAATTAGTATTTTGTAATTCTTATCGGACGCCACGCTTGACTTTAAAGTTCTTTGTTATACAAATGATTATGTTAATATACAGTCGTCTGTCTCAGGGATCACATGATAAGTATCTCAAAGACCTCTACACTATCTTAACAAGTCATTTTACAAATTGTCAAAAAGAGCTAGAGAGATACAAGGTATACTTACGTTTCTTATTTCGGTTATCAATATTAAGTGTCAACACCCTCAGCATAGTAGATATGTTTGCCACCATATCCGGTAGGTCGAGGTACTCCAAACCGAATTTATGGATTGACTCCCTCATATTGGGCAGTAATATTCAAATTCTATGAATCTCGTGGACTTCCATCCTCAGAATCTACTTTATATTTTGGTAGCAATAGTTTTGTAGAACTTTCTATGGCAGATTTTATATAAACCCACGGACGGTCTTGAAGATTCAGCTATATGCACACAGCATGAGGCTAAACCAATATTAAAATGATTTGAGCCCTCGTGTTCACCTAGTTTTTCTAAAGAATCAATTTTATTGTGATTCACAAACTTAATTCATTTTTCAATCTGCGACTCTGTTTGTATTTAAAAGTTATTAAGTGTCTGTGTTGATCGATTTGTCTGTCACACAGTTATCGTGAAGTAATTTATAAATCCTTTACTTGATTGCATTTATTTGTATGAGGTCTAAGCTTTTATCTAAGTATTATATTTTCATCACCAACTTTATTTGTATCTTTCTTACAACCAATCCAATTTAAACTATATGTATTTCAATTTAAGCTTTATTTAAGTTCAATTAATTATTTTGAGATGACTAGAATACTTAAATACTTTTTAAATACTTTCTTATCGTTTTCTAAAAGCAAATAATATTATTTAAAGCTTTGATATAATGAGTCTGTCTATCAGTCTATCTAAGCATTTGTCGTTGCATCTATTTATCAGTCTATCTAAGCATTTGTCGTTGCATCTATTTATCAGTGTATTTAAGCATTTATCGTTGCATCATTTTATCAGTCTATCTAAGCATTTGTCGTTGCATCTATATTTAAGTCTATCTAAGCATTTGTCGTTGCATCTATTTATCAGTCTATTTAAGCATTTGTCGTTGCATCTATATATCAGACTATCTAAGCATTTGTCGTTGCATCTATTTATCAGTCTATTTAAGCATTTGTCGTTGCATCAATTTATCAGTCTATCTAAGCATTTGTCATTGCATCTATATTTCAGTCTATCTAAGCATTTGTTGTTGCATCTATTTATCAGTCTATTTAAGCATTTGTCGTTGCATCTATTTATCAGTCTAAGCATTTGTCGTTGCATCTATATATCAGTCTATCTAAGCATTTGTCGTTGCATCTATTTATCAGTCTATTTAAGCATTTTTCGTTGCATCAATTTATCAGTCTATCTAAGCATTTGTCATTGCATCTATATTTCAGTCTATCTAAGCATTTGTTGTTGCATCTATTTATCAGTCTATTTAAGCATTTGTCGTTGCATCTATATATCAGTCTATCTAAGCATTTGTCGTTGCATCTATTTATCAGTCTATTTAAGCATTTATCGTTGCATCTATTTATCAGTCTAAGCATTTGTCGTTGCATCTATATATCAGTCTATCTAAGCATTTGTCGTTGCATCTATTTATCAGTCTAAGCATTTGTCGTTGCATCTATATATCAGTCTATCTAAGCATTTGTCGTTGCATCTATTTATCAGTCTATTTAAGCATTTGTCGTTGCATCAATTTATCAGTCTATCTAAGCATTTGTCATTGCATCTATATTTCAGTCTATCTAAGCATTTGTTGTTGCATCTATTTATCAGTCTATTTAAGCATTTGTCGTTGCATCAATTTATCAGTCTATCTAAGCATTTGTCATTGCATCTATATATCAGTCTATCTAAGCATTTGTCGTTGCATCTATTTATCAGTCTAAGCATTTGTCGTTGCATCTATATATCAGTCTATCTAAGCATTTGTCGTTGCATCTATTTATCAGTCTATTTAAGCATTTATCGTTGCATCTATTTATCAGTCTAAGCATTTGTCGTTGCATCTATATATCAGTCTATCTAAGCATTTGTCGTTGCATCTATTTATCAGTCTATCTAAGCATTTGTCCGTAGCATCTATTTATCAGTCTATGGAAGCATTTGTCCTTGCATCTATGTATTAGTCCATCTAAGCATTTATCCGTAGCAGTTGGCTACGACCTATTAAATCTACTTCGGGCACCTAGAACAATGTTATTTCTAATCTAATCTGTTATTTTTCTACTTATCTACTTCATTGTCGCACTCAGCGTCGTATATGCCGAGTATATCGACCTGATGACCTGCATCAGACAGCTAAAACTTAACATTATGATGCCCCCAGCAGACAGCTTCATCGTCTTCTGCGAACTCTGGAGCATCGTTAGTATGATCTTCCTGTTAGATATATTGTAGTTCTCCCATTTGCTATCATAAACAGCTGCCTCGAACTTCACACTTGCGTCCATGACGTGCTGTCCTGTATAACAATCCATGCCAACTTGCATTAAAGCGAACGGGATTTCCAAATATGTGTTTTCAAGTCCTCCCAGTAGCTCCGCTATAAGACCAATTACTAGAAGAAAGAATTCTAGTGCTATAGCTCCGCTAAACACGTTCTCAACTTTATGTAGTAAGTTGATATTTCTTCCATGTATTCTTATTATTTTCTTGAGATGTTCTTCTACGTAGTCATTCATAGCTTTATTTTTGCGATCAACTTCTTTTTTGTTCTCATCTAATATACTAATATCCTGTTTGGTTTTGTAGTAGTGTTCTTCGGCATCTTCCCAGAGATGTAGCAGTTCTTCGGTCAGTGACAACATCTGGGCTTCGATATAGCCAGTGACGACTATGAGAAGTGCTGTGATGTTAGCTGGCAGGTAACAGGTGAAGATGACTCCTGCAGTAAATAGTGTGGTTGCTATTTGGTAGTTTGGGTTCTGATCCATTGGCTCTAAACCTGTGAATAAAGAATTTCCTTTTTAGTCAAGGTTGGTTAATGCGCGTAGACGTAGTTTTTATGTACCCGTGGTTATTTTACTACCAGATCTTTAACATGAATTTCAAATAAGAAAACCTTTGAATAAAAAGTATAGCCAGCTTTGCTGGCCGGGGAATTAAAATTAGTTTATTACAAAATTTTTGGGACAATACGCATAAATAAAACCAAATTTATTCTCATTTATTAAACAGAAATCTGTTATGTACATCTAAAAGTATTTTTCTCATTCATTTAAAGTATTTTAATCATGTTTTAAACACAACACGAATCCTAAATCATTTTTTTTTTTCGAATTTGTCATATAGAACGAAACGAGCTGTAATGAAAACCAGTATTTTCGGCACTTAGTGGAAGTGCAAAGTGCCGCAAATTTTGCAGGTCAGTGTCAGGTTGTATGTTGATGAAAATATGATTCGCGTCCGTAACACGTGTTTAGTTACTGATTTTTTTCTAGTAAGCCCCTATTGTCCCACTCCTTAACAAAGGCCTCCCCCCATTCCTTCCACTTCTCACGATGGTGTACTTCTTCTCGGCAATTCGCGAGGAAGCAGTCCAAGGCGTCACGCCATCTTCTCCTTCTCGGCTAGCTGTCCCAGGGCTCCAGTCTTGCGATATTCAGGCCCACAGCTGAGCTGATTCGGCGAACATGGCCTGCCTAGTCTCATTTGAGTCACGCAGCTTTATAAGCTACGTTGGCAATTTGCGTTCTGGAGCGCAGTATGGTGTTCCTTATTTGGTCAGTTATTTTTACATTCAGTATACTGCGCTACATCGCTCATTGGCAAACCATGAGTTTGGGACGTTAGTCAAAGACCAAGTCTGTGCACCATATGTCAGGATGGGGAGAATACACATGTCCTATAGCTTGCGTATTAAGGGGATGGGCAAATCGCTCTTGAATAGCTCTTTTATGGACCAGTAGCTCTTCCAGGCGTTTTCCGTACATCTTGCCACTTCTTTATATAGTCTCGTCTGGAAAGAGACTACTTGGCCCAGGTAGATGTAATCCTGGACATAGTGTATTTTCTCCCCGTTTAAGTACACGTTGATAGGTGAGCTGTCGGTCATGAGCTTGGTCTTTAACATGTTCATCTTCTTTCCAACCTCAAGGCTTGCTTGGCTTGGCTTGAGAGGCGCCACAGCGCCATCACCTTCCGCCTGACGCAGTTCCTCACCGGACACGGTTGTTTTGGGAGGTTCCTGCACGGAATCGGGCGGGAGGAAACGCCCGGTTGTTACCACTGCGAGGATCGACCGGAGGACATGGTGGAGCATACTGTGGTTTGCCCCGCTTCGGCGGAGCACCACCGTGTCTTCGTAGAGGCGATCGGTGGTGGTGACCCCTCGCGTCTGGCCCTGGTTCAATCCATGGTACGGAGTGAAAGGGAATGGGAAGCCGGCACCTCCTTCTCCGAAGCAGTCATGCTAGCGAAGGAGGTGGCGGAACGTGAAAGAGAGAGAACCTCACGTCCCAGCCACCGCGGGAGATGCACAGGGCGTCGGGGTGGCCCTCGGTCACCACGTTCTTTAAGCATTCTTTCCAGTTCCGCAGCTGATGAAGAGAAAAGTACAATGTCATCAGCGAAGCGTAGATTTGTCAACCTCGCCTCACCAAGACAAATACCTCTCTTCCCGGGCGATTGCCAACGTTCTAAAGACTTCTTCTAGGATACTGGTAAATTAGCTTTGGAGATAGCGGGTCGCCCTGTTTGACTCCCTTTAGGATTCTGAATTATAGACCTATCCGTTCTAATTTTATAGCGGCTGTATAATATTGTAATCCTTAAAGTCATCAGTACGTACAAACCTTTCTTTCTTTTTACAAAAAAGCATTTGTGCTCATGTGGAATCCAAGTTAAGTGAGGGTGATATTACTCTTTCAGCCCTGGAGAGTAAACATCCATCGCCTGTAGATGGTCTCACCTTCCCCGACCCACCCGTCCACCCCGACCCCCTCGTTCAGAATACACTTTTTTCCAAATTACGGCTCCGCTGTTGATCGCAGCTGTGATCTTTTTCCACAGTCATCTGCCGGGGCCTCAACGGCCTGATTCCACAGCATTTGAAAGAATTGTTGATTTCAGCTGGTGAGTCGCTCTTGAAGGAGCTTGCAACGAAATTTCCACCCCTTCAACTTAGTTTTGGTTCCAGAGGGGACTGTGTGGCTGCCGTATATACCTTATTTTCTTTCTTAACTTAAATAAAGGTGAGGTCATCATCCTCAAGGTTAACGTCAAAGATGCTTCAACTACGTGAAAAGGGACACTTTGTTAGCTGAAGTCGAAAAAGTACTACCCGAAATTTATGGTTTTATGTGGCAATGCTATAGGCAGTGTTTTTCAACCTGCCGGTCGCGACCCCCTGGGGGGTCGCAAAAGGTCACGAAAACTACCTCAATAAACAAAACAATGACGCCAGAAAGATAGATTTGATAAGAAAACGTTAAATAGGATATAAACATTTGTATGTGCATACCAAATTGACAAAATAAAAACCTATCACCTAGTACTCATCCATCTTATTGTGGTTTCGCTTGTTTGTCACTAACTAATTTCTCCCATTGTGGATCCGTTTTTGCTACACTGAGAATTACATCGATTTCCAAATAAAATAAAAAATCCGAATCTAATTATGCAAATGCATATAAAATATTTGTATGGGTTTAATATTTAAAACATTTACATAATAGGTCGGGGGTCGCCAATATGTTTTCATACTATGGGGGGTCGTGTCATGAAAAAGGTTGAAAAACACTGCTATAGGCATCCATCAAAATTACTGTACAAGGAAAACGTTTTGGAATCTGCAGTTGGTTGCCAATAAGGTGTTCTCGGGCCTGCTATTTTCAGTTTAGCTATTCATCTCATAATTCAACAACTAAATGCAAAATAAACGTGTGATGGAACACTAGGAGGTGATGTTGACACCGTTTTAAATGACTCCTCAAACAGCAATTTGAATTATATTGGCTTGGACCTTTATCCCTACCATACCATACATGCATACCTCTCTGACGTTACCGACACACAATCGGCTATAGATAAAAATGCAATAGTGCCCACAAATCAAAATTTTAGAAAAAAGTTCCCTGCACCTCGTAGGTTCACCTATTTTAGAAGAAAGTTTTTCATCTTTCACCGATGACAAAATCAAACATTTTAACATTATTTTAATGTAATTTCGGAAAAGACATTCAAATTTGTATTTCGGATAGACTTTTCTAAATTAATTTACATTCGGCATTCACCCTTATCAGATATTGCTGTTTTGATCCAAATTTTATATATTTTCTCAGTTCTTATCCTCTTTGAAAGGAACCACAACTAAGAGTGCAGGATTTGGGAAGCAGTAAGATTAGGATTTTTCAGATTGCGCGGCACCTAGCATTAGGTACTGGGAAGAGATGAGATGGCATGACCATAATGCAGTGGAAGTTGGGTTGGCCTTTGGTGTGGGATGCAACTTGACTTGCGTCGACATGCTTGCGCCATCCCATCTTCCTAGCACGGCGGCTGATACGCAAATACAATAATTTAAATGGTAGTTATATGTTTGAGCCGTTTAGGGTAGAGACACTAGGGCCCACCTAGTATTTCGGGAGATCGCCAAGCGATTAGTCGACTCTTCACGTGATCCCTCTGATCACGTTGGCCTATTTTTTGGCCAAAGAATCAGCATTGCATCCAACGTTGACATTGACAGCGATGTGGACTAGTTTTTTGACGCCCTATAATTCTTTTCCCGTTTTGATACTTGTACATATTTTATTATTATAGTAGATATGTAAACTGTGGTTTGTAAATACTATAAATAAAAAACTGTTTTAACCCCTAAGTGCATTTAATCCCATTAAATAACTATTTCTTCAAAAGTCATTTAATGGGGTTAAATGAACTTGGAGGGTTGTATTGATGGTTTTAATGCGTATAATTCTGTTACTACATGCGTGTTGCGTCATATTTTTATCAAAACAACCTGACACTAAACTGAAAAAACGTAAGAAAATTTGATTTTCGCGGAGTACCCTGGCGCTTTCACCTTAAGTTTTGGCTTGAATTCCTCCTGCGCTAACGTCGGTCGCGAGTACGAGTATACATTGTTTTATTTATAGCACAATACTGCGACGCTTACGTCAGCGACGCGTATGTTGCTACTGTTTTTCTCGCTGACGTACGCGACCGACCGTGCGCGACCGACGTCAGCGTGTCAGGAATTCAGGCCTTTTAATTGCTACCATTAAAAATACCGCCATCTATAGTCAAGGAGGGGAATTTACAATTTACTCGTCAATCGATTCTAGTTTCATTTACGATTATAAAATGTTGTTTCTAATGTAATCTTTTATTTTTCTACTAGTCTACTGCATTGTCGCACTCAGCGTCGTATATGCCGAGTATATCGACCTGATGACCTGCATCAGGCAGCTGGAACTCAACATTATGACGCGCCCGGCGGATAGCTTCATCGTCTTCTGTGAACTCTGGAGCATCGTTAGTATTATCTTCATGTTCGATAGATTGTAGTTCTCCCATTTGCTATCATAAACAACTGCCTCGAACTTTACGCTTGCGTCCATGACGTGCTGTCCTGTATAACAATCCATGCCAACTTGCATTAAAGCAAATGGTACCTCCAAATATGTGTTTTCAAGTCCACCGAGTAGCTCCGCTATAAGACCAATTACTAGAAGAAAGAATTCTAGTGCTATAGCTCCGCTAAACACGTTCTCAACTTTATGCAGTAAGTTGATATTTCTTCCATGTATTCTAATAATTTCTTTGAGATGTTCTTCTACGTAGTCATTCATAGCTTTATTTTTACGTACGTCTTCTTTTTTGTCCTTATTCACTACACTAATATCCTGTTTTGTTTTGTAGTAGTATTCTTCGGCATCTTCCCAGAGATGTAGTACTTCTTCGGTCAGTGACAACATCTGGGCTTCGATATAGCCAGTGACGACTATGAAAAATGCTGTGATGTTAGCTGGCGCATAAATGGTGAAAAGAGCTCCAACACCAAATAGCGTTGTTGCTATTTGGTAGTTTGGGTTCTGATCCATTGGCTCTAAACCTGTGAATAAAGAATTTTCTTTTTAGTCAAAGCTCATGCGCGTATTATTATGTAGCTACCTTAATTATTTTACTTACTACTATTGTTAACTACTCCTACGATTAACTACTACTACTACTTACTATGTTTTGATTATTTTACTTTTAACTTTCTTTACCATTAGATCTAAAAGAGTTGATGGTAAAGAAAGTTCGTAATCGCAATAACAAGCCTTTTAATTAATAACCTTTGAATATGAAGTATAGCCAACATTGTTGGCCGGGAAATTCGAATGAGTTTATTACGAAATCCAATATTCAACAGTTTTTTGTACGCATAAATAAAACTAACTTTATAAATTTATTTAATATTTATTAAATACAGATCTGTTATGTATGGACATCCAAAAGTATTTTTGTCATTCTCTTAAAGTATTTTTTCATGTTTTAAACACGAAACGAATCCTAAATCATTTTTTTTTTTTAATTAGCCAAACAGAACGAAACGAGCCGGAATGAAAACCACATAGGACCAGCATTTTCGGCACATATAACCGACACTCATTAGGATTAAGCAAATGAAGTGGGTAGCCTCACTAGTTACAATTTCTAATTAGCAGAATACGATTAAGTGGATTTTGGAAACTAGATAATTGCCTTCATTTATGTTCAAATTTTATGTCATTTAACAGATTCAGGACGCCGAGACGGAATTTCATGTTTTGCCTCTCATTCAGTGATGTTAAATCTGGAAGTAATGACAGCAAGAAATTCTTATTTGCTGTAACATTGTCTTCTTGTGATCGGTCTGAGGGTAGCATATGAGTTTCAAAAGGCAGTACAGACGTAGATATCATCGCTTCTTCGTTTTCTTGCTTAAATGTTGGAGAAGTAGCAGGAGAGGAGGATTCTCTAGAATCTAAATCACATTGTTCGGAATTTGATTCTTCTAAATATACTTCAACCGTTTCATCATTGTCTATTCTATGTTTCTTCTTGATAACGATGTCTAAGAAAGTCAAACTATCGTAGTAGTTGTATTTCTTCTTCTTTACTCCTGAGAACTTGCTCTTTTTTTCTTTGATATAGTAATCTCTTACGTTCCGCCATTTTCTCATTAAATTCTCCACTGAAACAAATAAGGAAAACACTTTTAAATAATCGTACTATGGACACAGGTAATTAAATAAATATGAGTTTGTTACAGCAGTCAAGTCAGGTTAGAATCCGTATTAAATTTCCATCTACCTATTTTATCTTAGATATCTTTTTTTATAAATGAATGACGTTTATTTTGGAATATTTAGGAATGTTCTGCCATTCTCATTTTAAAACAATTTTGCGAGGACCTTTATTTATTTATTTATTCATATATACACAAATTATTTAACAGGACATAACATTAAGAGCACAAAGCCTTTTGCCACCTTTCGTATTCCTAAAAGCCAAACTTTGGATAACTTAAATAACCCGTTGGAAAGAAAGATAGACCTAGTTCTAAGCAGGATAAGCTTACAGCATTTGTGACTAGAATGTAATTTTCATCCCATCTATTCGAAAAGGACGACTTGGTTCGCCTTTAAGTACACCCAAAGTTGTTGTTTTCTATAGGAAACTTAGCGGGCAGTAATGAGTTTTTACTCCTCTTTATAAGTGCGCCGCAATTATCTTTGCCGCGCACTTTTTGAATTTCACATATTAAGAAACCTTTAGCGGGCAGTAATGAGTTTTTAATCCTCTTTATAAGTGCGCCGCAATTATCTTTGCCGCGCACTTTTTGAATTTCACATATTAAGAAACCTTTAGCGGGCAGTAATGAGTTTTTAATCCTCTTTATAAGTGCGCCGCAATTATCTTTGCCGCGCATTTTTGAATTTGGAACATCTTAGTGTTCAGCGCCAAAGAAATCGAACGCAAATATTGTTTGAATAAAGACTGGCTGGTACGACGGCTCATAGTCGCGCCGCCGGTTGAATAAAAAAAAAAGAAATCAAATTAAAAACGCGCCCGCGTTTTCGTAATTTTCACGAATTGTTAGAAATTCATGGTTTTGATTTGAAAAATGAGTTCTTCAAGTGACAGTGAATAAAATATGAGGTGCCTTTTATTTTCTCATAGTGAGTGATGAAAAGTAGAGTGTATCACTCGGGCGCAAAATATATTTTGGCTCGGGCGACGTACTTTGAATCCCTCGCTACGTTCAGGATTCTACTAAAGAATCCCTCGCTACGCTCAGGATTCTACTAAAGAATCCCTCGCTACGCTCAGGATTCTACTCTAGACTCCCTCACTTCGCTCTGGATTCAAAAAAGCGCCCTCGCCGTAATAATATTATTTTGCTCCCATAAGATACAATCTACTATTGTATTAGTAACTAAATACATGTAAGCAGGTAAGCAGGTTCTATGTGGCAACTCTAAATGGCGCGAAAACGAAAGCGGGAGAAAGGTAAATGCACTAGAACGCTGCACTATGGAATGTAAACGTACAACCTACAGTTATTTACAAAAATATAACGATACAGACATATTTCATATATTATTTCACACTAAATTTATTATATTATAAAGCTACTATCAAATTATGTCATGAAAGTATTAAGTAGAATAAATAAAATCAAGAAATGATTCATATTCGGTACAATTTAAGTGAACAAAGTAAGCATCGAATAATGTATGGTAGAAGAACCATTTTAAATACAAATGACATAGAAAACTCATGAAAATTCCGCTACAAAACCGCATCACCCGCGGCATACTTAAACGTAAGACAGAGATGAAGCTATCTTACCTCTCTCTCGTTTCACAGCAGGCGTAAAATCGTCCCAATCGTGATGGAACACTTTTCCAATTTCTTCCCATGCATTTCTTCTGGCCTCTTTTTCCGAGTTGCTATTAGAGTTATGATTCCACAGCATATTTCTAATTTTAACTTCGTGTATTAATTTTTCCGTGTCGAACATGATCTTAGAGAGTGTTTTGTTTGCTCCGGAGAGCGACACGTGCGATTAGAACGCGTCGCCGTCGGCGCGCGTATGACTATGAAGCGTTCCGCGTTGCCATTCGTGCAACACGTTTTTGCGGCGTTGCCGTACCGCTCTCGGCCCGGTCGGAGCGGCAACGTTAATTCCGTCCAAGCGCGATACGGAATGGCCGTGACTCCGTGAGAATTCATCGTTCAGTATCAGTATACATAATATGCATAGATAGGGACGGTTGTTGTGATTCTGTATGTTCCATTTAAAAAATCTTTTGATGTAGTCGTAGTTACCGTTTTCATATTATGGTTGTTGCATTCAATTACTAAACATACATACTGACGATAGTGTACTTATTCTTAAACGATTAATTAGTTCGAAACGTTTTGTTTTATGGGCAAAAATATTCAAATCAAATCAAACATTTATCCGTAAGTATAAACTTTTATTACATGGTGATACATAAATGTTACCTACATAACATATTATACACATTACACTGTATCAATAAGGATCCTCATATTTGCCATTTGTATACGAAACTTAGTAAAAATGAATTCAGTAAAACGTAGATACTCTTCTATCTACAGGGTGTAAAAGACCTCATCACGAAGCCGTCAACCGAGCCGTCTGTACATCAAACTAAGTAACTTTACGCAAAAATTATTGCTGGGAAATGACTTTTTTTTGGGGTGAAAATTCATGTTTTGTGGTAGAACTCAATGTAACGCACTCAAAGCATTGTGCTGATGGATCGATTGAATAGTACGGGGGTCGTGGAGCTGTTTAAAGTAAAAATCTTACATTAAAAACTTGTATTTTATAAAAAAAACTTGTCTAAAAGTTGGACCTTTGATCCCCAATATCTCCGTAACGGAGATATTGGGGGTCTGGTGTAGACCAAAAAAATGATCGCAAAGACGGTTAGAACAAGTGCCTTTCGGCTTCGTTAAGAGGTGTTTTACACCCTTTGTAAACACAAATAAAAATTATTTTATTCTATCATCAAATTAATGATTTAAACTTTAGTTATATATTTTTAATTATATTGATTCAACTTATTGTTTCACGAATTAAATGTTATTTTAAAATTACTTAATTCGAAAATAACATTAGTTTGCAAAAAGTGAACAAGAAGGCGTCAGTAAGATTTTATTTCAATTTCCAAACAAAACCATAAATGCAAGTGCATCCTGCCGACCCAGTTCGAATCAGTAGGTACCCAAATAGATTACTTACCTACTTATAGCAATACCAAATACTCAATTATTTCACATATCACGACTAGCAGATAATAGTGTCGATTCTGTCGGTGCACAAACTAAACTTAATTTAGGCTATTGCTATCTTTTTCTCTTTAATAAAACGAGAAAGAGACGGACGTATTTTAGAACTGTCAAATTTAATCGAACTAATTTTTCCATACAAATTAATGACGCACGTAAAAACATGTTGACTAAAAACACGGTAATGGCGCAAGGCCTATTGTAGTTTGACATCTCTAACTTAGTTCATAACTATAGCCCTCCATTCTTGCACTGCCTTTTAGTAAAATATAGCAATAGCCTATTTTAAGTTTAGTTTGTGCACAACAGAATCGACACCATTATCTGAAAAGCCAACCTATTTGGCCCCTGCCGCAAATATACATTGTTGATATCACAGTAGAGGTTTTGGTCAGAGGAAACGTTACGGTTTTAATCCGTTTCCGTAGCCGGCTCACATTCCCGGATACGGTCAGATATTTCTCTACGCAATACGGTTCTTGCCTAGTCTAATATTAAATACAAGGTTTCAAAAGTGGAGTAATACAGGCAAACTGTTTACCTATGTGTGCCTTATCTATCATCGGGACTACAGGAGCTAAACGCGAGTTTTATAATGCAAAAAAGCATAATTATGATGCACTGCAATAAACAAAACTAGAAAAATATATGATATTTTTCAGGATATATGCTAGTATGATAGTGTTTTGAAAACATAGTACAACTAATTTTACTCGATAAAAAAAATCACGAACTTATCTCTAAAAATTTCTTTTAACGAGTAAAAACCATACTAAAACACATGCAATGCAATCATATTCTGATCTTTTTTGCAAATAATTCTACAAGCAACATATTAGCATGATGGTGTTTTTTTTTTTTTAGTCCAATCAATAAATTTGTAGTAAATCGCAAAAAAACACTAATTTCGCACTATTCGGCCCGCAGTGACTGACGTAACAACCACTTTGTAGTGCAAGGTGATTATAACTTTATTCTAACAGTATTTAGACCACAATAAATAGAGTTGCTAATTTAGCTCCTGTAGTCGCCTTACCTAACCTTACCTTGACTAATATTAATTATAGTACTACTTACTTCACAGCCTCGTTGGTATAGTGGTCGCAAGTGACTGCTGAGCATGAGGTCCCGGGTTCGATTCCCAGGTTGGCCAAAGTGTTATTGGGTTTTCCATCAAGAGTTTGTCAGTAGCAACCACGGAGTCTGGATTTGCGCCCGGTTGATGGCAATAGGCTCGCACCTTATTACATGGGACTTACAAATTGTTAGCGAAATGTCGATGGACTATTAGGTACATGGCTGCCGACCCCTTCGGGAATTGCAGGCGTGATGTTATATTATGTTAGTACTACTTACCTACATATTCTAATGTTGATTACAAAATATTGCACCTGAACGTTTACAATAGCAAAACTGTGTTTCAACAGTGTTGCATCTGTATTTCAATATTTCATTTTCACATTAATTTAGTTTGAAATAAAGGTTGTTAGACCGTTTTTCTTTTACACCGCCACCCACCATTTGCAATTTGTTATACTTAGGTAAAAATCTATTTTCAGCAACAAAACATTAGGTAAATGAAAACTGACTGCTGTGCAAGATACTTAAGTTAGGTATAAACATATGTATTTGTATCAAAGTACAATAGGCCGCACTACTGCACAGTGGTGATAGAATTAGTATAAATTGAGGCCCTTCTAACCCTAAAATTAGCAACTCTATTTGTGGTGGTTCAAACTTCGTTTGAAATACTGTTAAAGTAAAGTTCTAATCAGCTTGCACTACAAAGCGGTTGTTACGTCAGTCACTGCGGCCGAATAGTGCAAAATGACTGGTTTGTTGCGATTTCCAAAAAATCTATTGATTGGATTAAAAAATAAAACACATAAGACCTGCTTTATAGTTAGTTCAGTTAGTATGCAAAGTTTCATGATTTAATTTGAAGTACTTTTTGAATACCAGCGGTTTATTGTTCGATTTGGAGGTAACTTTGGATTTTTTTGTACCGAGAAAAGTTTATGGAATCGTATTTTCGTCACACATAGGACTTAGCATTGATCCTCAACTTTACCATAAATTTATTTCAAAATTAATGCTGCAGTATTTTAGGCGTAACGGAGGATCATGCTAAGCCATTTGAGGCATGTTAGGCCCTTAAAAAAAAAAATCCATCCAAAACATTGGTTACTAACTCTGCGCTAACCGATCATCAAGCTGTTTTACTAACAATGCAAATAAGTTCACCTAGAAAAAACTGCGAGCGTAGCTACACTAAAGTCAATATGACAAACCTTGAATGTGACATACGCGGCATTAATTTTAACCCTATTTACGTTTCTGCTGATGCAAATATCTCTTTACAATATTTCATCAATTCTTTACAATACGTAATAAGAAAAAACACTTTCACTAAGATAATCCCTAGAAAATATATATTAATAAATAGTTGTATAAAACCGTGGATCACACCCGGTCTCGTTCGTTGTATAAGACACAGAGACAAACTCCACCTAAAATCCAAACTTGCACCTGATGACGTAATACTTTCTGTTACATATAAAAGATATCGGAATTTCTGTAATAATCTTTTGAAAAAGCTAAAAAACCAGCACGATAAAAATGAACTCGAGAAGGCGGGAAAAAATAGTAAACTTGTGTGGAAATTTATAAAAACCAATACATTGAGGTGTAAAAATTCCGAACCTCCGATTGATTTACTATCAACAGAAATAAACCCATCCGAAGCAATAAATAAGATAAACCAGTATTTTGTCAATGTTGGTAAAAACTTGGCTGAAAAATCCATAAGTATTAGCCGTCCCCCCACTCAAAACCCAACTAGGACATCTTCCACGTTAAATTCTTTTGTTTTATTAGATACGGACCTCAACGAAGTAATTAGAATAATAAACGGCTTAAAGGATATCTGCGCAACTGGGTGGGATGATATACCCAATAATATACTTAAAAGATTTAAGCACATACTGGCCCCTCCGCTCACTCACATTTTTCAGCTATGTTTATCTAAAGGGATATTTCCAAAAGTTCTAAAAAAGTCTGTGATCACACCTATTTTCAAGTCTGGAGACAAAATGAGTGTGATTAACTACAGACCCATTTCAGTACTAACGGGCCTATCAAAAATTTTAGAAAAAATCATAAATAGTAGACTGATAAAATATCTGGAAGATAACAAACTACTTTCAGATAATCAATTTGGGTTTAGGCCTAAAAAATCAACTAGCCAAGCAGTAAACAAATTAGTTAATTACATTTCTACGAATCTGGATAGTGGAATGCATACAGTTGGTATCTTTCTAGACCTTGCCAAGGCCTTTGATACTATTTCTTGCGCTACTCTTTTGCTGAAGCTTGAAATACTTGGGATAAGAGGAGCCCAGCTTCAACTATTATCTGATTATCTTAGCGATCGACAGCAATGTGTTAAAATTGGTCCGAATACAAGTTCTGATCTTTCTAATACTCGTTTTGGAATACCACAAGGCAGCATATTAGGTCCTACATTATTTTTGATCTATATTAATGACCTTTGCAGCCTGCCACTCGAAAATGGTGTTGTAATGTCCTATGCGGATGATACTGCCCTGTTGTTTTCAGCTAAATCAAGAGTTGAGGCCTATGAACATGCTCAGAATGGTTTCAACATTGTATCTAATTGGCTCCAGAATAATCTTCTAACACTGAATGCTGACAAAACAAAATACATTTCATTTACAATGAGAAATACTAACACACCGCTTACTAACCTAAACATTTACGCGCATACCTGTAGCACGTACGCTGACACTGCATGTTCTTGCCCTACTTTAGAAAGAGCTGACCATTAGAAATATCTTGGTGTCACTATTGACTCGAATCTAAATTTCCGTAAACATATCGAGTTACTATGTGCTAGAGTGCGCAAACTAATATTTGTTTTTAAGTATTTACGTAATGTAGCCGACTATAAATTAATAAAACAGGTTTATTTAGCGTTGTGTCAGTCTATTCTAACTTATTGCATAACGTCCTGGGGGGGGGCGGGAAATTCGATTCTTCTCCCTCTAGAACGTTCTCAAAGAGCTATTCTAAAGGTTGCTACCTTTCGTCCGTTTAGATTTCCTACACACCTGCTCTATAGAGCATGTAATGTGCTCACAGTGCGGCAATTATTTATTCTTCACATCATACTACAGCAGCACTCTACACTTCCCTATGACCCAGTCCCTGACGATCGGAGAAGGAAGGACCTGGTTTGCACAAAGCCTCAAGCTAGACATGCTTTTGCTAGTCGATTTCATGTGTTTTTAGGACCTTTTCTGTATAATAGACTCAACAAGAATCTAAACTTCTACAGTCTTAGTTATAGGAAATGTAGTTTTGTAATATCGGATTATTTAGCGATACTTAATTACACGGACACAGAAAAACTGCTAGAAGCCCTGGTTTAATCATGTTATTCCCTGGTATCTAATTGTACATAGGTATTTTACTTAATTTAGTTTTTATGTTTATTGATTTTTGTACCACTTAGATTATTCATAAAGATGTTAATAGATTTATTTTATTTTATAACATTTACTGACTTACTTAATTTTGTGCTATGTAAAGTGATGGCCTGAAACACAGGTTTAAATAAACCTAGATCGGGCAGGTCGCTAGCAAACATTTGTGAATTCCACATTATCGTTTCTTGCAACTGTTAAATATATTTTTAGTTATAGTTTACTATTATGCATTCATTATACCATTGTTTTAGAAATAACACTACTGCACATAAATGTACATTTTTGAAATACTTTTATAAATAAATTATTCTTATTCTTAATTATTCTTAAGCTAGTTTCTTTTGAAACTCCGTAGTACACGGTTCCTGGTTAAATAATAAATACTTTATGACCATAAGGGGCTGACAACACATAATTGATGTTATTAAGCAGTTTTTTAAGAAAAACTATTTGTTCTAGCACATCAAAAATTATATAGGTATATAGCGGTGTTGTCTAGTGTGTTGGGTAGGCAGGAGTATAAATAAAAGTCACTGCCTAGGTACTCACAGTTCTATTGGTAGTAAGGTCCACACGCACAACACAAAACAGAAGAAGGAGAACAGAGATGGTAGGTACAAAGATCACAGTCACAATAGTCACAGAACACGGATAAACAGTTTACAGCTCACAATAAATACGTTTTCGACGGATCACAGAAATCAAAGCGCGCACGCGTCGTTGCGGAGTTAGTGCCGACTGAAGGTCACGGAGAGGGCAGTCAACGATCGCGCGCTGCTCCCACCTCACTCGCTCGCTGTACGTCACGATGACGTAGCTCGGCCGCGGTGCGGTTCCAGTATACAGTGGCCCGACATCATCCGACATTATATTGATGTTGTCAATATAGATGCCGGTGATGTGTAATATGTGATTATTATAAATACATATAAATAAATCTGTTTGTATGTAAATGTTTTGTGTTGTGTAATATACAATACATGTACGTAAACTAAATATAGGTGTAGACCCTACACCACCCCCCTCCAGAGACCGTCATGGGCGATAAAAATCTGGAAACTTGACCCGACGACCAGAACGAGTAGTATACTCAGTTTTGCCGCCAGGTGGAGTATCTTCATGGGGGTCAGCTTTGTCTACCAATATGTAGGCTGGTTTTAGGCGGTCGATTGAGACCGTGACCTCTTTGCCCTAAAATAAAATTTTAAAAACTTTGTCACCCCTTTGCAGAACTTTGTGAGGACCTGTGTACGCTGCTTGCAGCGAGCCACGTAGTGCGTCTTCACGAAGGAACACGTGATCAGTGGTCTGCAGATCCTTAAATATAAAAATGCTCGCTTTGTTGTGACGGGAAGCTGGAGTTGGCTGCAAGCTGTGAGCAAACTTGCGGATGCGCGCAGCAAAGTCCGTGATGTCGGTCGTTCCGTCATCACTGGGAGTAAAAAATTCTCCCGGGAGCCTTAGCGGTTCGCCGTAAACTAGTTCGGCGGAAGACGCTTGGACATCCTTTTTGAATGCGCTCCTTATGCCAAGCAATACCCACGGCAGGGACTCGGTCCACTTGTCATTGGCATGGCACGTGATGGACGCCTTGAGTTGCCTGTGAAATCGCTCCACCATGCCATTACACGCTGGATGGTATGCCGTTGTCCGTTTGTGCTGGAAACCAGCAATCTTGGACAATTGTTCGAACAGAGCCGACTCGAACTGACGGCCTCTGTCCGTAACAATGTCGGCTGGACAGCCAAACCGGGCAATCCATCCAGACAGCAATGCCTTAGCTACTGTCTCGGCAGTAATGTCGACAATAGGCACGACCTCTGGCCACCTGGTAAATCGGTCGACTGCCGTCAGACAGTATCTAAAGCCTTGTGAAATTGGGAGCGGGCCCACAAGGTCAATATGAATCGTGGTGAACCTTGCGCGTGGGAGGTGATATGCTCCTAATGGCGCAGATACATGGCGGCTCACTTTAGCCCGCTGGCATGCTAGACAAGCTCTTGCCCACTCCCTGCAGTCCTTTCTGACGCCTGGCCAAACGAAGCGCTCTGCGATTAATTTGGCAGTCGCTGAGACGCCTGGATGACTGAGGGAGTGCAAGCTGTCAAATGCTTGCTTCCGCAGCATTTTGGGCACAAATGGTCTGGGAGACGCTGTACTGACGTCGCAGTACACGGACGTAGTCTCCCCTGGGACCTGCACCTTCTCAAGCACCAGTGAAGATCCTTCCTGAAGAAGTTTCTTCAGTTCGGGATCTGATGCTTGAGAGTCTGCGAGGGTGCTGAGGCTGACCGGCACCTGTAATTCCTCCACGCGAGATAAGGGGTCGGCGACTACATTGTCCTTGCCAGCAATATGCCTTATCTCGGTGGTGAATTGGGCAATGAAGTCGAGGTACCGGAATTGCCTAGGCGAGCAGTTTCTCTTCCGTTCGTGGAATGCGAAACTGATCGGCTTGTGGTCCGTGTACACGACAA
This sequence comes from Xestia xanthographa, assembly GCA_905147715.2. Lineage (NCBI taxonomy): Eukaryota > Metazoa > Arthropoda > Insecta > Lepidoptera > Noctuidae > Xestia > Xestia xanthographa. The sequence goes on along the minus strand of LR990660.1, from coordinate 2,356,439 downwards.
AGTGCCTAGCCTCCAGCATGTGGCGAAAGTATTTGATGGCCTCGTAAATGGCCAGCAGCTCCCTGTCATAGGGAGAGTACTTCACTTGCGAAGGGCTAAGCTTCCGGGAAAAGAAAGCTAGTGGCTGCCAGCCGTCTTCACTAAGCTGCTGCAACACCGCGCCGATTGCAGTATCCGACGCATCGGTAACCAATGCGAGTTTGGCATTGCAGTCGGGGTGTGCTAATAAAGCAGCGTTAGCTAGGCTTTCCTTGCAGTCCTCGAATGCTCGTAAAGTACTCTCCGCCAAACATATGGGGTGCGAGCCCTTTACGTTGCCAATCGAAAGATTGTGAAGTGGCGCCTGTATCTGTGCTGCGTGAGGCATGAAACGCCTATAAAAGTTGATCATACCCAGAAATCGGCGCAACTGACGAACATCCTTGGGGTGCGGAAACTTCTTTATGGCCTCGACCTTGGCGTCGAGTGGTTTTGTGCCCTTTTCCGAAATATGGTAACCCAAAAATGTTACCTCCGGGACACCGAAAACACACTTGGACGTGTTAACTAACATGCCGAAGTCCTTCAACCTGTTAAAAATTATACGGAGATGCTCCTCGTGCTCTGCTTCTGTCCTAGAAAAAATTAAGAAGTCGTCTAAATAGCAGTAGCAAAAGTCTAGCCCTCTGGTCATCTCGTCGACAAAACGTTGAAACGTCTGACCTGCGTTACGCAAACCAAACGTCATGTACGGAAATTCGTACAAGCCGAACGGTGTGGTGATGGCGGTCTTCGGAATGTCGTCCGGGCTGACAGGTATTTGGTTGTAGGCTTTTACGAGGTCGATTGTACTAAAAATTCGGCAGCCTGCAATGTTGTGTGCAAAATCGTGTATGTGCCTAATCGGATACCTGTCAGGGACCGTCCGCGCGTTGAGCATGCGGTAATCTCCGCATGGTCGCCAACCGTCGTCCTTTTTGGGGGCGAGATGGAGTGGAGATGACCAGGGACTCTCCGAGGGTCTGGCAGTTCCATTGGCCAGCATCAGCTGGAACTCCTGCTGAGCAATTTTTAATTTATCTGGCGCTAATCGCCGAAACGAAGATGATACTGGCGGGCCTGGGGTCGTGCGGATATGGTGTACCGTGTTATGTGGTGTGGTGCGTAGTGTTCCGGCAGGTCGGGTGATGTCGGGAAAACTGTCGAGGATTCTGTGGTACCTCGAGTCGCCAGAAGACACCTTTACAGAAAATAAAGACGAATCTGATGGATTCGAGGCAATACATGAAACATTGGTACTACTGTCGATTAACCGTTGGTTTCTACAGTCAACGGTTAACGAGTAAAAACACAAAAAATCTACACCTATGATAGGTTTTGTAACCTCAGCTACCACAAAACGCCACTTAAAGTCTCTACGTAATCCTAGGTTTAGGTTAAGTTCGAGAAAACCATATGTTGAGATGGGCGTCCCATTCGCGGCCACAAGTTGGTAGTTGGTGGGCGCTCGACGCTCGCTGAGCAGACGACGAGGGTACACGCAGAGGTCGCTTCCTGTATCGACCAGGAACTGCGTGTTTGTTCTTCGGTCCGTGACGAACAGGCGACCAGTAGAGGCGGGGCAATCGTCTGTCGCCATTATCGACTGCCCGCGGCGTTTCCCTCCTTGTAGTCGCAGGGCTTGACGCAACGCTTGGCCTTCTCGCCATGCATCGAGTGGTACCAGCACTGTGGGTGTTTCCTGTAGCTGGAGTCTGAGCGGGTTGAGGAACGTTGGCGTGAGTGGCGTCGCGTGTCTCGACCACGGCTGTGGGAGCGATTACGCGACCGACTGTCACGCAGCTGCACCGTAAGGTCCCTCATGGCTCGCTTCAGCTCCGCGATTTCGGCTGCCATCTCACTCACAGTGGGTCCAGCTGCCGAAGTTGTTGCTACGTGGCTCGGTGCCACGATGTCCTGGACACGATCCGCCAGGTCAGCCAGCGCCTCCAAGGTGCTGTGCGGTTGGGATGCCAGCAGGGGCTGGATGCTGCTGGGGAGTCGGCTGCTCCAAATGGTGCGCACGAAGTCCTCGGGCACGCTCGGTCCGGCTAGACCCTGCAGATGGCGAAGGAACTGTGACGGTTTCCGGTCTCCCAGCTCCTCGTGCGTCAGCAGCTGCTTCACCTTCTTCTCCTGGGAGGCTGAGAGGCGCTTCACCAATTCCGTCTTTAATTTGCCATAACGGTTGGCGGCGGGAGGAGACATGATTATGTCCTTCACCTCCTTTGAAAATTGGGGGTCAAGATGACCGACCACAAAATTATATTTCGTGACGTCATCCGTCACCCCGGCGTTCTCAAATTGTGCCTCTATTTGGGCGAACCATAGCTCGGGCTCTTCTGGCCAGAACGGTGGCAACTTTAACGGCGCACGGCAAATCTCGTGCGAAGCCACAATGGACACGCGCTTCGCCTTGCGCGGTCTCCGCGTGACATTTTCTGCCGGCTGTGATGACGCTGTGTGCTCGGACTCACTATCACTCATTATTAAAGTGTTCGACTCGGGGTCACCAGTATAGCGGTGTTGTCGGTGTGTTGGGTAGGCAGGAGTATAAATAAAAGTCACTGCCTAGGTACTCACAGTTCTATTGGTAGTAAGGTCCACACGCACAACACAAAACAGAAGAAGGAGAACAGAGATGGTAGGTACAAAGATCACAGTCACAATAGTCACAGAACACGGATAAACAGTTTACAGCTCACAATAAATACGTTTTCGACGGATCACAGAAATCAAAGCGCGCACGCGTCGTTGCGGAGTTAGTGCCGACTGAAGGTCACGGAGAGGGCAGTCAACGATCGCGCGCTGCTCCCACCTCACTCGCTCGCTGTACGTCACGATGACGTAGCTCGGCCGCGGTGCGGTTCCAGTATACAGTGGCCCGACATCATCCGACATTATATTGATGTTGTCAATATAGATGCCGGTGATGTGTAATATGTGATTATTATAAATACATATAAATAAATCTGTTTGTATGTAAATGTTTTGTGTTGTGTAATATACAATACATGTACGTAAACTAAATATAGGTGTAGACCCTACAGGTAATTATGTTAATATTCATCATATTTCAAAGACCGTGGACGGGCTCGATACACAATTGGACGAAATCGGCTCGATAGATAATAATTGCAAAGATTGGTCTTAAAATCATCATTAAACGATTCTATGTCTTTATTTTTTGTCGTATGGGTCTGCAATTAAAAACATGAAGTCAACATATTCATACCTAAACCGCTAACGAGTCATAATTTCATAAATAATCCACACTTTTTTTATTTCTATATTTATTCATTATTTTCTTCTAAAACCTGACCACCCAGTAACTTTCTCGCTCTCGTTTACTAGTAGCTCGTGTTTTTATTGGTATTATTGGTTTATTATATTTGTATAATTTAGTTCGTGTAATTTCATATTTTGTAATTAATCTTTAAATGAATAGATAATTTCTTTTGACATTTACTTATTTATTCTGGATCGTTTGTGTATTTTGACTTGTTAATTTAATCTAAGTAGTTTAATTCAATAATATTTTTAATGCAATTTTAATGTATCATGTATTAATACTAATATTTCAATAATTTATGTGTTTGGTTTATATGGGTCTCGGACCTGAAATAAATGATTTTATTTTTTACTCCGATACAAATAGACAGTGTGTGCGCATTTTGGTGTTGACATCACCTGTATTTTTTTTTTTTTTCGGATGGGAAATCATCAAATGACTACTCCCGCTCTGGGCGGAGCAGGAGGGAGTGTCAGACTTTTACTGACTAAAACCCATCCATGGTCCTTCATCGCCCTTTGTGTTCCGGGGCCACGGTATCTCTTTCGAACAGTCCCGCAACCCAGTATTGACAGTAGAGTATTGACATACTCTTAACTTCAAATGAATGGGGAAGCTAACTGTGGAACTAATGGCGCTAGCATAGCTGGTTTCCAACATCGTCGTTGGTTGAAAATATGGTAGTGTAATTTTATATTTCAAAATAGCTTAACCTTATTGGTCAGATTGAGACCAACTATGGTTACTTTGCCTTCACCACCCCATTGTTTATTTCTGTAAATTGGTTTTAAAGAAAACACAGGAATGTAACTAAACGAATAACCTGCATTTGTCGTGCGGTCTACTGTACTAACTAAACTACTATTTAAACAATAATCTTTCTTACCATACAGTATGAACATATCTTCACTAAAATGTCTCCCGGGCGATAGAAGAGGTTTTAGGAAGTACACCACTCCATTCCCGATGATGACCACCCAGAACACCATGGCTCTCTTCTTGACCTGTCTCAAGGTTTTGAGCAGGTTTTTAGCGAACCTGCTGCCTGGAACCACCGTGGAGTCGCATGCCAGGCACTCTGACACTATCTCCCTTACCTGGCCGCTGCGAATGAAGAAAAATAGCCTAAGATCCAATGATATTTAAACAGATATGTTATACACCTACAAAACCACAGAAAAAAGTGTGCCGCGGGCGAGAGCCAGCTCACATACACGCAGTGACTCAGAATAAAGGGAAAACAGGCTTCACGATTGCGCGCTCACAACATATCTGTTTAATAGAATATCATTGCTAAGACTGACCTTCACCGAGCTGGTTAATTGATGAAAAGTATTTTATATCAAATTAAATATGTCAATAAATATATTGCAAATGGGTTGGCTAAAAATTACAGTCCAAAATATAATTAATCAGTAATTTAAAAATTATGTATTTTTTTTAAACATTTCTCTGGTTGGTTCACTATAAACTTCGTTCCACCTCATTGTCTAATTGCACTCGACTACATGAAAAATATTTTATATCAAATTAAATATGTCAAAAAATATATTGTAAATGGGTTGACTAAAAAAATTCAGTCCTGGTATGGAATTTGTCTATTAGCCAAACAAGTGAAATGTTGAAAAAAAAAATCCATTATATTCTGGACTGAAATTTTTTAGTCAACCCATTTACAATATATTTTTTGACATAATTTAATTTGATATAAAATATTTTTCATCAATTAACCGGCTCGGTGAAGGTCGTTCTCTAAGGGATGTTATAATAAAAGAAAGACTCATAAGTGGGGGAACAACCAAATTAAAATTCTCACGAAAACAATTGAGCAACATCATCATTAGGGCGTGCAAAACCGGTTTTCCGGTTTTGTTAAAAACCGGAAACCGGACAAAATTTACGGATTTTTGAAAACCGGGTTTGAGAGTCAAAACCGGAGTTAACACCGGTTTTGCCGTTATTGAATTACATTTTGATTTAAATCAACTTTTTTCGAACGGTCGTCATCAAATAAATCCGAACGCAACCCACACCCTCTTACACTTCTCCCTCCGCGACCCCCGCACCCACGAAGCGACTCCTGCGACCCGATCCCGCATGCCCAAACTCAAACCTTACCTTAAACTTTTCCCAAACCCAATGGTGCTGTCTGTGCTGACATATCTGCGACTATTACAAACTTATTGCAGCAGCTAAAATATAAGCTCAAGGACTCTGATACCATCGCCGTAGTTGTCTCCGAGTAGTTCGTGCCATCGTTATCGTTATCATCTCACGCTAAAGTTGTAGCTGATGAGCTAACTCTTCAAGAGCAGCTTGATAAGGAATTGGATAAATGCAGGAAAACCCCCAAGCATCGGTCTTATTTCGACCTTGCATGGTTTGTCAAGGAAGAACAAGCCATGTATGAAAGCATGACGTAACTATTTGATGTGTACAAGTGTTGAGAGTGGGAAAGCCTTTTCGAGTGCTGGGTACTTTTGCAACAGAATAAGAAGTACGCTATGATCTGATAAAATGTTAGATGCACTTCTATTCTTATGAACAAATTATCAAGAACACCGGTCTCATGGAAAAAAATATTATTGTTTATTTAAATTAGTGTACGGTACACAGTTGATTTGATCTCGTTTTATAGTCAAATATATGAATCCTTTAATGTTGCTAGTAGTTCGTAATTAATGAGCTCAAGATTAAAAAAATCGAGACGTATTTTTTAATCTTTTCGATTTCTTAATGATTCGGTACTATGCATGTTATATATTGTCTAAAACATTTCTTTTGGAGAATTAATGTGGATTGTACGTTTGTCGAGTTCCCCCAATATAACACCGTAAGTTAACAGTGGGTACACATTACCAAAATACGCATTTCTCGTAACACTTGGATTTGTAGTTTCTGCCAAAACTGACAATGCGATTAGAGATAACACAAACTTACTTGTTGTTGATTTGATCTCAGATAGTTAATCTTTATATTATTTTAAGTTCATGTTATCCATATTCCAAACTATTAATGTGGTCTTCTTGGTATTGGCATAAATGGTTGATTAAAAAGAGGTTTGATACAATTTGTTTTATTTGTGTATCTGAAAATATTTTGTTGTTAAAATTCAACTACATAAGTATAAAAAAAAAAAATTGTCGAAACCGGGGCTAACACCGGTTTCCGGTTTTGGGCCGTCAAACCCGGCATTCAAAACCGGTTTTGAAGACCTTCCGGTTTTGCACGCCCTAATCATCATCTGCCTAGCTTTCCAACTATGTTGGGATCGGCTTCCAGTATAACCGGATACAGCTGAATACCAGTATTTTTGACCTTCGATTTGTACTGGGTAATAATACGATGCCCTTTAGTAAGACTGGTTGTTAGACTTTCAGGCCACTGACTACCTGTAACGACTGTCAAAAATCTACACGAAGGAAACTCGGTATGTAATCCATTCACGGATCAACCTAGGCAACTGCAGCTTAACCTGAAGATTGACCAGAGCGACTGTTATTAGCCACGAGTTCCTTAATTGACATAATAATTTTAAAAGCTTGCGTGAACCAGTCCCTGCGACTTATTCTAGTCTAAGTTAGCTATAATGTTATCTTAAAGAATTTGAAAGTTATTTTTACTAAGTGCTTAGTTACAAAAGCCCGATTTCCATTGGTCAAGTCCTTAGCGCAGTAGACAAGTAGGTAAGGACAGTGATGTAAACTGATGGGACAGCACCGAGTCCAATCACTGTCTAGGTTTTTTTGTCCTTGACCAAATTGGGCCTAAGGTTAGACCGAAAGACCCTGATGTCAACGCAGATGCATAGAGAATACAGCTAGTTAGTTTAATTATGCGGCAAGCACTATTAGTTTCCCCCATAAATGTAAATGATTTTTAGAAATAAATAAATATTATATGCGTAACTTTAAATCCGCACGTTCGTATTTCCATCCCAAATCATTATTTTCTAAGTCACACCTGACGTCCTGAGTCAAAATAACACAGGTTGCCAGAGAGATACTCGTAATATGTCTAATAAATGTTTTGGCTTAGGCCAACTCTGTTAAACTCCATGCCAGTGAATTTGAGCATTCTCTACTATCTAGATAACAGCCTAACAATCTTTTAAAGCTAGAAGCCACACAAGTACAATACTCACATATACAGAAACATATAGACCAATTTAACAGTCCCAATCTCGCTGGAGACCCCCAGAGAGAAGACAACGATTGCAGCCAGCAAGTCTCCGGTGGCCGGACAGCGGACAAAGACGAACCAGGACATGGACACCAGGTACACGTAGAAGTAGCCCAACGCCACAGACCCAGCCACGATGTAGAAGATTAGTGGTATCGCTGGAATTTTATGGAACAGTTGGTTTGATAACAAATCAAGGACATCGAAGTGAATAATCTGAAAAAGGTAAAAATAATAAGCTAAGCTAAGTTATAGAATCAGGCGTTACTTTGCACAATTTAGTTTTAATTCTACGAAAAAGATCCAAGCTTGGATACAAGACGCAGCACAAGCTTCCCGCCCACGTAGGCAATCTAACACCTAAGTTACCTAAGCTTACAACAAAGTAAAATAATAATATAGGTAGTATCAAAAAATCCCATAAACGCTGTCAACTCTCAATCAGTAACATACCCAAGAGACTGCTGGCAGCGCACTTTTCTCTCTTGACTTCCAATTTTAAATAGTAGAGATTTAATAGATCTTTGCGGGCAAAATCAATCGGTTGCAAAGCGTTTCGTATTTCTACAAAGAACTACTTTCAACAGAATTGAAATGTAACGTTTCGGTAGCTTATATCAGTTCATACATTTTTGACTTCTTACCCGAAGCATTCACAATAACTCGCCATCAATCTCACATTGAATCAATTGCGCTATCGCCAACGCCAATTAAAGCTTACGCTATCCCCAATTAAAGCATACTCAAACGCCAATTAAAGCTTTAAAATGAAGTTATACAAGGTGTGTAAACGGGCACTTTACGAAGCCTTCAACCTAGCATTCTTAACATCAAACTTTACTTAGTTTAAATGTCACTCTACGCAATTTAAATGTAACTCTACGCAATTTAAAAGTAACTACGCAATTTAAAAGTAACTCTACCCAAAAAACATTGCTGGGAAACGACTTTTATTTGGTTTGGAAAGACACTTAGGGTAGGACTCAATTTAACGCACTCAAAACATTGTGCTAATGGATGCATTGAGTATTACGGGGATCATTGGGGTTATTTAAAGTGACGTTATAACATTAAAAAACTTGTGAAAAATGTTGGAACTTTGGTTCCCAGGTATGGTCTCGAACAAAAAAATCACAATGTCGGGGAGAACAAGTGCCCTTCGACTTCGTGTAAGGGGTAGGGTTAGTGTACATTAACACCAATTATTTAATATAAGCTTACGTTTCTTATTCTTCCCATCAATAATGAGGACCAGGGCCCTCAGCATGACAGACACATTCCACAGCATGGTCTCCACATCACAGTACTCCAGGCCGAACTTGCGAATATAATCCATGATTTTCATGTCTTTATTTGTCAGTAAATAGTGCTGGACTGCAATCAGCCTGCTCGTGGCAACGCCTTGTCATATACTAAACTAACAACGGTATACATACGAGTACGAGTATGTTATATATGATTTAATATTCTGCGTGTTCAATTCGAAGTTTGGAAAGGGGTTGATATGTCATAATCATTGCTTTTGTTCAGTAAGGTCAATCAAGGGTTCGTTGGCTTTGGTTGTGAGTACAAAATTTTTGTGTTACTGTTTTGTTTTTACGAGATGTTTTTCGAACGTAAGATACGTATGGCAGACTGGCAGGACTGGCTAGGCCTTTGTGCAGTTTTTACTTCTGCATAAAGTTTTCCCTTTCTATACCTTAAAAAAAATCAAAAAAAAAAATCAAAATCTATTTATTTGCCAGAATGTAGGTTTACAAAGTATGATCTTAAACTATAATGGCCCCTTTACATTCTACCATTACATATGGTGTGCAAATATTTAATTTTAATCTGCACAAAGTTATTGTTTCAATTAATGCATTCAGAACAAAAATAATATAAGAAAATTAAATAGTCAGTAACAACAAATAAGATCTCATGCATCGATTACTAGGAATAAATAAATAATCTAATTGATGTCAAAGTTATACCTATGTCAGTTCAAGTGATAAAGTTTTATAAAAATGTCAGATTATGAATGTAAGTATGTCATAAATAATAGTATATTGTAATTGATAATGTCATAAATATTAATTCGAACATCAATAAATTATTATTAGGTATATACCAATATTATTCATTTCTGTTTCACTCTCCGCGATCTGACATGTATTCATTAAGATTATAAAAGCATTTGTCTTTTAACCATTGCGTTACTTTTTTTTTAAAAATGTTCAAGGGAAGATCTTTAAAAGCATCCGGTAATTTGTTATAAACTTTTACAGCATTTATGTACGAGTTCCTCCTATACAATTCGAGCCTACATTGCGGTACACAGAGCTCATGTTTAAATTTATTTTTATTACCTTACTTACGTATGTTAGTTAATATGCCTTGTCTCTCTAGCTGTCGGTGTTTCTATAAACCAAGTCAGTCCAATCCGTGTCAGCTACCTGAGGTAGGTTTGATAGGACTTACCTGTCACTTTATTCATAGAAGAATCAAAGAAAGCTTTTCTGTGACGTTTCGTTTCTATAGGTTGGTAAACAAAATATCAAACAGACAGAGATAGCAACCTACCGATACCTGTTGGTAGTTAGTTTGTTGAAAATAAGTACCTATCCAAGCATCCGAAGCATAATTAAGTAAAGTATTTTTTTGAGTAACCATTGAAGAGCATCTCTTTTCAAATTAAAAAGAGTAAATCAAGGAAACTGAAAGGCTGCCTGAATAAAAACGCTAAATAACAGTTTTGATTTAACTAGCTCGAAAAAGAAAGAAATAAAAAGGTACATAAGCATATTTGAAGCCGTTACAAATCAGGCGCATTAAAAAACTCCGACGAAACTCTGCTGAAAACCATAAACAATATTTTTCTGAGCAACCAGTAACAAACTTCTATAGAGTATAAAAGGTCATTGAGCGTATTTAACTCATAATTTCGGACCCTTTTTTAAGTGGAAAAGATAAAGAAAATTATACAGTAAGAGGGCAAACTTAGTTGAAAGAAACATTGCAAGTTGTACAAAGAATCTTTTTCTTTTAATTTTGAACTTCGAGAAAGTTTAAATGTGTCATTACTTTAATTTTTATTTCTATAACCCAGTGGTTCCCAACCTTTCTTGGACCAGGGACCACTGTGGTGTCTTTATTGTTAGCAGTGGCCATAAGGTCCTAGATAAACATGGACACCGACAGAATTATAATTATCTAGGGGTGTGAATCTTTAACTTTTTTATTAATCCTAGAAAGATAATCTATCTATATATAAGTTATACGTAAAAGATAGTCATACGTAAAAACGACTCCTTAGTTTTGAGTGGCTGTTAAATGAAGGGGTTTTGACTGATTTGAGTAAAACAAAAATATTCGTTTTCTACTACCGTAATCAATAAAAAATAATAACATTTAAATCAAATCAAATCATAATTTATTTGTTAACATAGGTAAAAAAAAAACAGATCTTATGTTTGATGAACAGAGCACTATGTTATGCCAGGAGGCGTAAAAATATGGTGTGCAAATCTAGCTGAGGATTACAATCATTACTAAAATATTTAAAAATCATGCATTATGGTACCTATGGTAAAAACTATGTCAGAATAATCTTTTTTTTTATTTTTTTTATTTAAATATCTAAAAAAAACTTAATCTATTACAGTTTGGTTTTAGCCACACATCGAAAACCTCTCAGGGCAATCAAAATGTCAAAGTTTAATATTTATCTCAAACCTCAATATTATTTTGTAGTTCTAAATTAATTCGTCATTTAAGTATCGTCAATAGTGTAATACATAGCATATTTATCAATCAAGAATCATTTCATTTTTTGTTTAAATTGTGTAAAATTTAATTCTTTTATGGCGTCTGGAATTTTATTATAAATATGTGGGAGCCATACCAAGGACACTTTTTGTTACTAATGCAGTTTTACATTTGCAATTACTCAAAGCATTTTTGTACTGACTACGAATTGGAACATTTCGTACCATTGTCATTTTTTCAAAATTACTTATTTAAGTATAAATTATTTACTTATTTATATTTATTAATTTTATACTAAAAATAAAAAAAATACAAACTTTTTAATAATCAACAAAACGTAGGAACTTCTTTTTTCTTTTAAAGGATTTTCATAATCTTATCATAAATCAGTATTTTTTAATTTTAAGTAATAAAAAGGGTTCTCTATTGTATTACCTAACTTTTTTATTCATAATTTAAAGTGCCATAACTTTTTTTGTCCTAATCATCATTTGTCCGAATGATAACTTACCCGAACTTAATATCACATAATATCACATGCCATAAAATTGAAATCCCTAAATACAATATGCTCTAAACCCGTTTGTCATAAATATTACAATCTATAATATACAAAACACTTAAAATCGTTTTCAATAATAGTTATAAATCCTAAATTTAAAAAAAAATGTTAAGATCTTAATAATATTTTTAAAACAAACCGGTATGTTCCCAGACGTTCCCAAAAGGGAACAGAACATTGTTATTTTAATTGTGTCTGTAATTACGGGTACCTACAGTAAAGTAAGTATTACTTAGCTTTTGCTATGCTATGAACTTCTCTCAACACAACACATTTTTATACAATATTGCTCTTATGAAATTTGTAAGAATTAAAAAGTAGAACCATCATATCGCAGAAAGTTCATAGTTAGAATCTTCTTTTGTTTTGGCATACATTTCATATAAGTAGTCACTAAAAGGCAGAAAATCAATCAATCGAACCGTCAATCATTATAAAACAGTTGAGTGTGAACATAATTATGTGGATTTTATTTTTCCCTGTTATTACAGGGAAAAATAAAATCCACATAATTATAGTAGCAAACATGCAAACAAACATGCAGCAAGCATGCAGCAAGCAGGCAGCAAGCATGCAGCAAGCATTCAGCAAGCATGCAACAAGCTTGCAGCAACCATGCAAGCACGCATACAGTATGCAAACAAGCATGCGGCATGCAAGCGAGCAAGCAACATGCAGCAGGCATGGTTTCTGTCACGGCTCCGGCGCTGCGGGGCTCCGGCGGTCCCACGCGAGCTTATCGTCGCAGATGTGTTTAACGCTCACCACCGCAGCTTCGGCTTGCTGGCCGGCTTCGCCGGCCAGCCTCAGCAGCGGCGGCGAGTGTTACAACCACCTGCTCCTCAACTCGCGGGCCGCCTCGCCCCTCCGCGCCTACGCGATTTTAAATTACACTCTAGGGGTAGGGCAGACAAGACTGCGTGGGGTCGGATTTACAGCGATTCGTTTCTGTCACTAAAACCTAATTTTTAGCAAATGTTTTAGGACCAAAAATTTTATTACACTTTTATGAACATTAGGAATAATACACATTATATAATATAATACTTAGGATAATTGACTTTATGGCATATAAAATTAGAAGATTCAATTATTATAGTATTCGATATTATGACAGAACAGTTTTAGAAATAAAGATAATTATGTATAACAAAATTTCGGGATTTTGAACATTATGGTAACTGAAGTTTATAGCAAACGTTTTATGGATAATGATTTTCGGACAAAAATTTTTAGGAGATATAAGGGAGTACCAATAAAAAGACTATAATTAAACAATAACATCAAAATTGTACAAAAAAATCAGTCAAAACAGTTTAGGCACATTTTTTGCTCATGGCATTGAGACCTTTCCTCCTCTATGGGGTCAATTTCAGAGGGAGTTGCTGCCTGTACTCCAGAGGGCGTTGCCACCTCTACTTCAGAGGGAGTTGCTGCCTCTACTTCACAGGGAGTTGCTGCCTCTACTTCAGAGGGAGTTGCTGCCTCTAGTTCAGAGGGAGTTGCTGCCTCTACTTCACAGAGAGTTGCTGCCTCTACTTTAGAGGGAGTTGCTGCCTCTACTTCAGAGGGCGTTGCTGCCTCTACTTCAGAGAGAGTTGCTGCCTCTACTTCAGAGGGAGTTGCTGCCTCTACTTCAGAGGGCGTTGCTGCCTCTACTTCAGAGGGAGTTGCTGCCTCTAGTTCAGAGGGAGTTGCTGCCTCTACTTCACAGGGAGTTGCTGCCTCTACTTTAGAGGGAGTTGCTGCCTCTACTTCAGAGGGCGTTGCTGCCTCTACTTCAGAGGGAGTTGCTGCCTCTACTTCAGAGAGACTTGCTGCCTCTACTTCAGAGGGAGTTGCTACCTCTACTTCCCTCACTTCATCCACAACACCTTCCTCATCGCTCTGGACGTCATCCTCGCTCTCGTGATCTTCAATTCCGCTGTCGGTGTCAGCTTAGGGCGGCTCCTCTTTGCTCTCAACGTCGGCAACACTCCGACCTTCGACACCGTCAGAGGTAACACCTTGTACAGCAGCTTCGTTGATCATGTAAAAGAGTGGCCAGGATGTGGTCTTCATCCAAATCTCTAGTCCCCATTATGCCGTAACAGTATTAAGATAACCAAAAAATAAAAACAATATCAGAAATAAAAAGAAATAACGAATACAATAAACAAAACCGTTTAACCAAATATCGTAAAAGTCACGTAAAAGATAAGTAATTTTGGCACCTGTGACTATCGTATCTCAAAATGGGAGGCACTTACCTCAATGCCCTTATCTGATCACCCCACGCTAGCTCCCAGCGGCGCAAGAGATGATTGTCTTAAATGCACAACGCCGAACTCGCAATAATTAAAAAGATATATTATTAAAATATTAAGAATATTTTGTTCGCGTGAGAGTCATTTTGATGTTGATTATTTATCTTTCTAGGGTTAAGATAGTGAAGGATACAAAAGCGATCGAAGTGAGCTCAAAAAATGTAATCATTTATACGGAAAAAGATATACCTACCTAAGTTAGATTCTCAAAAAATAGGCTCGTGTCCTGATAAAATCCATTTAGTCCGTCAGTTAGATTATCAAAATATATTTGACACGTATTTTTTCTTTTGTTACGTAAACCAAAATTGGCTAAGATACGATGCTTTTAAAATTCTCAATACGTCACGCAGTGCTATAATTTTTAGTGCGTTGTTACGTCACGAGCCCCCACTCTCGAGTTTCGATGCGTTTTATCTTTGTCAATATTCATTGATTTACAAAAACAAAAAATATGTGTCCATTATTTTCCAATACTTTAGCTGACGGACTAAATAGATTTGCAATTTACTGATGGTGGAAACCAGCCTATTGTAGCACCTCGCCCCTGATAGGTTCAATTAGGTTGGGTTGAGCTTGCATCTTCTGTGCAAGTTAAAAAGTACGAATAACATTTTTAACCTTTCGCGGACTATAGGTTGGGAACCACTGCTAAAACATTAATTCTTTGTTATTGGATGCTACAAGTCGGAATTTTAAACAAGATGATCTATGAAACTTTATTTGTTTTGTTAAATATGAATTCTTCGAATGTTCTTTCATAACTAACTTTACTTTTAAATATATACAATTAAGCACAGTTAACGACTGTTTTCTATATTTTAATAAACCCACAGTCACTTAACTTCAAAGTTAGATTCTTACTGAAACCAACTTTACTGATAATTGTCTGTCTGGCATGGCAATTAATGCCTAACTTGACTAAATAATGACCTAAGTTACGACCTAGTTAGGGGCACAATATAAATATGGACAGTACGGAAACTACCTACAAACGCTCGAAACGGGTCCATATTGGCTCACCTAAAGTTCTTTACCCGAAATTGTTCTTCCTAATGATTTGTAATCCGAATGATCACTCTTCCTAAAATTTTTCATCCTAAAGTTTTCATTCATACTATTTGTAGTGCTACTGGCGATGTTCATAACACTCATGTTTCCGAAAATTGTAATTAATAAAATTATTAATGTGAACATATTTTAACTCCTACTGTTTTTTATCATAATGCTTTTATCCCTAAACATAGTTACCATAATATTTTTACTCATACTCAGAAAGAAACATATACCAAGTGTAATAAAAAATATATGTGGGTAGAAGATGATATTTATAGTTTTAATTTGAGGGTATGATTATTATTTGGGGGTATGCTTTACATAACGTACTTATTACTATAACTATACCTGAGATAATTATGTCTAAAAAACCAACTGTTTAGAATGATTAAAGGTCGTTTCACTAATTTTTGTCTTATATTAATGAAATTCAGGTCAGTGTCGTCTTGGGGGAACTATGAAAAAAATACTTAGAAAAGTTTTGCGACCAATTTCGAGGTAGCGAGGTCGTAGTTGGTCACAGTTCTAACCTAACCTATGGATATCTTTGCAGGTACACACCGCTATAATATGAAAACATGTATTTAACTACTTGTACCGTACATTATTTGGCAACACTGAAGCTTTTAATAAATATGTTGCTACTTACTCGAAAATATTTTAAAACACTTGCAAGGTAGCCAACACCTTATTCATTAGCAACAAGATTAAATCAGCCGACAACAAAATAAAAACGGTTTGGAAAATCATCACCAGTGAAACAAATAGAAATAAAAAACAAGGTAATGACTTCACACTAGAGACATCGCGTGGCCTTGTGAGCTCCAACAATGAAGTTGCTCAAGAATTTGTAAATTTCTTTACCAGTATCCCACTTAAAATTCCTCTCCCTTGCTCTCTATTGATTTATTGAAAGCGAACGTTTCAGCCTGTCCAAATGAATTTAAATTTCAGCATATAAACCCCATAACAGTCATAAAAGGTTTTAAGCAAATTAAGATCAAATTAACGGAAGATCTATGGGGTATGTCTATCAAAGCTTGTACCTCAATTATTGAGACTGTAGCGCCGTATTTAGCCTCAATATTTAATTTGTGCGTGGATCAAGGGGTCTTCCCGGATCTAATGAAATTCAGTAAGGTAATACCGCTTTTTAAATCCGGGGACAGTAAAGACACCAATAACTATAGGCCCGATCCGTGTTGCCGGTTTTCAGCAAGGTGTTTGAAAAGATAATGCTCAATCAAATGCTTAACCATTTTAACACTAATAAAATATTACACGAGCAACAGTATGGTTTCACCAAAGGACGTTGTACAACTGACGCCGGTGTCACTTTATTAAAACACATATTTACTGCGTGGGAAGAGGCACAAGATGCCATAGGAATCTTTTGTGACCTTTCGAAGGCATTTGATTGCGTAAATCACGAAACCCTGATCTTGAAACTTCAGCATTACGGTTTAGGTAAACTTGCGCTCAGTTTAATAAAATCGTATTTGAATGATAGACAGCAGCAGGTACAAATAAATGGAGTCAACTCAATGGGTTTAAAAGTAAAAATGGGTGTACCACAAGGTTCGATATTGGGTCCCTTCCTCTTTTTAGTATATATTAATGACCTACCCCATCTATTTAACAACCATCCGCATATGGTGTTGTTTGCTGACGATACTTCTTTAATATTTAAAATAAACAGACGTGCCACTAATCTTGATGACGTAAATAACGCCCTACTGCAGGTCCACGATTGGTTTACCGCTAATAATTTAGTACTAAATGGGAAAAAAACTAAATGCATTAGATTTGTTCTACCAAATGTTAAAAGTAGTGATTGTGACATAATATTGAATCAAGAGAAACTAGAATTTGTCGATAAAACGGTTTTCTTGGGAATCACGCTCGACTCAAGGTTACAATGGGGTCCTCATCTAACATCTCTTGCAGGACGGCTAAGCTCAGCAGCATATGCTGTTAGAAAAATCCGTCAATTTACTGATGTTGATACCGCGAGGCTGGTCTATTTTAGTTATTTTCATAGTATTATGTCATACGGTATTTTACTATGGGGACGGGCTGCAGACATCGAGTCTATATTTATTCTGCAGAAAAGAGCCATCAGAGCCATTTATGAATTACGTAGACGCGATTCTCTAAGAGAACTGTTTAAGGAAATTAATATCATGACAGTACCTTGTCAATACATCTATGAAAACATCATGTACGTTAGAAAAAGTCGGCATTTATTCAGTAAGAGAGGGGACAGAAACCACTATAACACTAGAAATAGGGACCAACTAGTTCAGCCAGGTTTCAGGCTTGCTAAAGTGGATTCATCTTTCATGGGGTACTGTTTGAAATGTTACAATAAAATACCTCCCCACATTCTTCAACTGAATGAGACGAAATTTAAATCTTGTATAAAACGCACACTATGTAGGCAAGCATATTATAAGTTGGGGGATTACATTGATGATAAAAATGCTTGGCTAAATGCTGGTCCTGCTCCACAACCATAGGTGGGGGGGGCAAACTAATTGTTTGTACTGGTCGGGCATTATTTGAGTCCATCGACACGTAAAGAAGAAGATGAAGAATTGATTCCCATGTTAATGTATTGTGGAAGCTGCAGAAGATTGTAAAAATATACTTGCATTGTATAGATTCCAGTTCTTAGTATTATATAATTACATAGCACATGTGTGAGTACTTTGTACTGTTCAGCCACCATTTACTTTTATTTATCTTTCATTGACTTGAATATGCCTTGGTGACTGAGAGAATGTCATGCTCACTTAAATGTCTCGCTGATGGTGGCGGGTGTGTCGGGTCATTTAGTTCCCTTCAATATGGTTGAGTTGAATGGCGCCGGTACATGCGTCATGTCTGTGAACGGGCGCTGTCAGTTGGGACTGGTCATCTCTTAGCTGCCAAGGTTCATTTTAATTACTTTATTCATACATTTTTAATCTAATCTTTCACTCTGGATGCTCTTAGTGTGCACGTCTTTCTACATCGTTCTCACATATATGTATAATCTCAAAATTAATGATGTAACCAAGATTTTGTAACAATATTTTGATTTTAAAAGAGTGTCCATGGAGTTTCTTGCCCATTCTTCTCCATAGAGATCTACGCTAGGGAATGGGCAACTACAGTACTTTCTCAAGTTATTATGCCTTGTGACTGGGACTGTAGCTTTGATTTTCTTTTTTGTAATTTTGACTTTCAAAAGTGCCGTAATGGTCTAATTGAAATAAATGCTTTGAGTTTTTTTTTGAGTTTTTTTTTGATAGATGTTAGTGGTCACAAAGTTAATTTTGGTGGTCATTACATTTTTTAAATATTTTGTATGGTACTATTATTCTTATATTGTGTATTGTGTCATGTTATGTGAAAATAAAGTTACGCAAAATTAATGTAATATAATACTGATTATTATGAATAAAAATAAATCTAAACAAAAAAGATATGACTTTGAATAATAGTGTAAAAGATGGTTATGTTGAGAAAATATAGGAAAACAAATAAAAGTATAACAGATGTTTATTGCTATTGACATTATGAAGTTGAATGCTTCGGAATTATGAACATTAGAGACAGAGTAGTTAGGAATTGTGATTGTTAGGATGAAAAATGTTAGGAAGAACATTTTCGGATTTCCAATTTTGTTGTTGAAAATTTAGGTGAACTTTGGCGCACCCGCTCGAAACCGCACACTCACACTAACATGCGCATTGACGGGGCCCCTGAGTGGACGTTGTTGCTGGTCTGACGCGAGCGACGGTGCTGTCTGTCAGTCAGTAGCGCGTGTCGCGCCGAGACGAGTGGTCACGTATAAGTTTATAAATCCCAATCTTTTAAAAAATGCCACGAACGTATCGCGCGGTATATGGCTGATTGAATTTTTTACACAATTAAATTCAATACTAAAGAATTTCGAACGTGTCGTAGCAGAAGAAAGTATTTTTCTGTAAATAATTTGTGATAACGAACATATTTTTAAAGTAATAAAGGTATTTTTTCATTTAATGGTTTTTTAATTCCTAGGTATCACACGCATTTTCGGCTTGAAACGCGGTACGGTTCGCAGCCGCTCATGAGCCCTACCCGCGCGCCTGCGCTGCGGCGGCGGCAAGCGCGCGCCCGCTCCGACGAGCGCACCATTCCGCCAAAACTTGTAAAAGTTCACGCCGTAATGACAAAGTTAAAGATCTATAGTTCTACAAGTTAATATTAAACTGTTTTGCGTGTCCGACGCAATAAGATAACTACGCCATAAATACAATTTAAATTATATTTGTAAACTAGGTACATATTGCAATTCGATCGATTGATCACTACAGAATAACAATGTTAAAAAAAACAATATCAACAACATTAAAAGGGACAACCCTATGGCTTCAATGGAGCATAACTAATGATTGCATCAACTAGGCTTAGTTTCGGTACTGTCCATATTTGTACTGTGTTAGGGGTAAGCTTACTGTATCATACATATTTTATCAGACTGGGCGATAGAGTAACCCTATCATTAGCTACATGACGTTACAAATTAATCGTTTGAGAAAGTTTGCAATAGGTGCAAACTTTGAACTTGAACATCCAATAATCGTGTTCTACAATGATGTTCTTACCGCTCTGGTTTACTAAAATCTTCTTTCTTTGTCCAGGCCATCTTTCTTTGGAATGCACACCCTCTGAATTTCAGGACGGCAACCAGTCGGGTCACATTTAAGTTAAAACCTCGCGAACACTCTGTGTATAGACACTAAGGCACAGTTTATGTCTATTAATCCTTTATTTATCTTGCCACATATTTTATACTAGTATTTTTAAATATTCCTATAAAAAATTGTAAAATACTCGTTTATAAAATTGTAGTCCGCCGATTTCGGGAGCAGAGCCCAAGCTACCGGTGTTCTCGTCATGCGGGATGGTAAAATGGATTAACATTACGTGGCGTGGCGGGCTGCTCCTGGATGCGGTCTATCTGGTGATAGACCATATCAGGCTTATTGGCGACAATAACCTGTCAGTAATACATATAATAAACTGGCTACTTGGTTGTGGCTGTGCAAGTACTCTCAGTTAGCCAATGATGTAATAATAAACAGATAATTATGTTATAGGTACACCTACAAAACCACCGAAAAAGTGTTTCGCGTAGCAGCGGCAGCACACACAAACACACTTTTCATTCATATTACAATTCACTACAAATCAAAATGATACAAAAGGGATAGCTCGATAAAACCAATAAGAAAAAAAGAGAGAGGTAGTGTTGTCAATTGCGCTTGAATGTAAACAAACATTATTCTGGCCACCAATCACCGCATGTTGGGATCATAGACTAACAAAAACGAGACAGAAGGTACAAACCGCGTGTACTAAATTTGTACACGCTCTCTGTACCTATAACAACTAATAAACACTACTAAAGGTAGCAATAAAAGACGATTGATTTTGTAATAAAAACAATCATACACCTTCGAAAAGATTATTTTATTCTTTTCTGCCTCTTAGGACCTCACTGATTGGAAACCATAATGAAGAAAAGGGTCCGTGGCTTAGGCCCCCAGTGGTCGAGGCACTCGTGGTCGACGCCCCCGATTCGATTCATTTGTTTTTTGTGCTTTTTCTCTTAGTACCTACAGTCATCGGCAGTTACAGAAAAAAACGTTTTCGTACCACTTGCTCAAAAAAGTGACATTCTATGCCACAAAAAGCGAACTTAACAATAGTCATTTTTAATCTGTTAAAAACAGGGAAAGAAAATTGTGCTGAATTTCATTCATCCTATAGGGGAGAATGTGATTTAAATTTGGAATACTTACCGAAATTTATACTGAATTACATCTGTGTTTACACCATTGAGTTTGTATATAAAGCATTATACATCTTTTTGAAAAAGGAATACGCATTTATTATGCAGTTATGATTATTAAATAAAATTACGAAAACCGACGAGGCCGTATGAGCTTGATGCCTTTGCTTTTCCGAGAAAAAAATATTAGTCTAGGAATTTGCCGCGTTTTTGTTTTCTTCAAATACGTAAACGTTAAGTTTATTTTAATTGATTTTTTTGTATAATTTAATGTTCTAAAAATATAATAATTTATAATAAAATAATAAGCGACAGTGACAGAGATTTGTCGGATTCCATCAGTGCAAATGCTGCCGCAATTATAAATAATTTGCTTCTAACAAAATCCAAGGAAAATTATTTAAAAACTTATGAAGAATTTTCAACGTGGAGAAGTGCGAAACGCCTATCAATTTCAGAATCAGTACTTCTTGTCTATTTTGATTATTTATCCAAGACAAAGAATCCGAATACACTTTGGTGCCTATACTCAAAACTGAAAGCTACATTATGCATCAAACACAGTATTTAAATAAATAGATTCACGAAATTACTAGCTTTTTAAAAAGAAAATCAGAAGGGCATTGCGCAAAGCAGTCTAAAATTTTTACGACTCAAAATGTGTCAAAATTTCTTAATGAAGCTCCTGACGAAATTTTTCTGGCCACAAAAGTAAGTATACATGATTTAACTATGAATATTTCGTATCTTAGTAATGGTAATTATTATATATATTTACCTGTTTTTAGGGTTCCGTAGTCACCCACACATAGGGGTGCGATGTCAGATGGGGGTGCGATGTCAGAAGTCCTCCACGTGTGTCTGGCGGCTGCTGGTCCCTCTCGATACGTCTGGAGGGAAGAGCAGCTGCTGGGCCGGTGCACCCTGGACGCGGCGGTATCCTTCTCCGGGGAATGAGAGGAAATGAGAGTTTTCTTTTATCCCCCGGGGAATGTGACCGCCGTGGCTAATGATTCTGACAAAGGTAGGGTCCTTTCAGGACCAACGGTGCGTTCCTCTGCGTGACCCTCTGTAAGGCAGAGGGCACAGCTGAGGAATGAGGGCGGGCTCGGTGTGCACTCACCCTGCCTCTGAGCAGACAGAGAAGGATCCGTCCTCCTCTGTCACCGCTAATCTCGTAATCTGGCTATCGAAGCGCTGTGGATCACGTCTCGCGGTTTCGATAGGGGACCGAGGGTCTTGGCTTAACCGCCCGGACCACGAGGTAGAAAACCTCTATAAAAAGTTACCCCGAATCCCAAGTGGCGACGCACCGCGAGGGGATGTATGGCTGACGGGTGTTCTATGGAACAAATCAGTCGCTAGTGCACTCCTCGCCAGGGTACCTGCAGACCCCCATGGCGAGTAACAAATACTTAAATCTGCTTATCTAGGGTAAAGGGGTCTCTGCCCAGATGGACTTTTAAATCCCCCATACTCGTGGGAATAATATGGAAAATTCTGAAAAACCCAAAACCGCCGGCAACGGCAAAGGAGAGGAGAGGAGGGATGCGGAGTCGGAGTCCGACGCTGCATCCAGCGACATGAGCGCGGGAGGCTCAGAGAGCTCCCGGCGCGTGACGGCTGGGACGCTCGCGGAGAACACCAAGTTCTTCCGCAAGCGGTCTAGAAAGGATGGCGACCAAGCCTCGTCATCCGAGGGAGAGATGGCCTCGGCCCGCAAGATCCCCACTAGCAAGCGCGGTGGGATCCGAGGCAAGAGGGGGGGGCCTGTTGCTTCCGAGAGGCTGGCGAGACCGGCCGAGGAGGGTTGCCACCCGGGCACCAATGCTCCCGGGACTGGCGACGAGGCGAGTGCACTTGGCAGCTCCGAGGCGGAGCGTAAGGCCAGGTTTGCAAAGGCGGTGGAAGCCGCGATAAGGGGCGTGGCCAATAAAGTGAAGACGTCGTCCAAACTTAAGGCCATACCCGCGGCTTCCGCCTCCATCTTGGCGGCAGCGGAGGCCAATTTTGCGGGGCCTCCTCCTCCTCCTCCTTCAATAGAGGGAGATGAAGTGGCCAAGCTACGGGAGGAGGTGGCCCGCCTGACGGCCACTACGGAGCTTCTCCAACAGGAGAATGTAAAGCTCCGGGCAGACCTGGCCAGCCTGCGGGGGCGCGGCTCTCAAACTGGGAGCCAGACCCAGCGGCCTACCCAGCCCGAACCGGCGGAGAACCAGATTCTCAATCTGGTACGGAAGGAGCTGGCTGCCTTCGAGCAGCGGTTCTCCGTCCTGGAGGGAAGAGTCCTGCGCCCCCCCCTGGGTGCAAACAGGGCAGCCGCGGGCCCGAGCACGGTGTCGTACGCGGCTGCCGCTGCGGCTGTGGCACCCGGACCGGGGCCAGCGAGTCAGCCCTCCAGCAGGGCTGTGGCGCCTCCCCCTGGAAAGCCAGCTCCAGCAAAACCGGCGCCAGCTAAGAAGGCGCCAAGGAGGAGGAAGGGCAAGGCAGCTGCACAGGCGGTGACGGTGCCGGCGCCAGTACCAGCGGCGAATGGACCAGTGCCTGCGGCAGGCCAGCTGCCGCTGCCACCACCACCCCCCCAGCCCCTGACACCTGCGGCTGAAGCCGGATGGCAGGTGGTCGGGGAGAAGAAGAAGGGGAGGAAGGCGGCCAAAAAGGCCCGAAATGCGGAGCGGCAGCGCCAGCACAGGGCGCGAAAGATCGCGGCTAGGCTCCGCGCCCCGAAGACCGCAGCTGTAGTGATCACGCTACAGCCGGACGCGGAAAAGAGGGGCGTGTCCTACCGCGACCTTCTGGCGAAAGCGAAAGAGGCGGTGAACCTCGGTGAGCTTGGGATCACCGGGGGCCTCCGGCTTAAAGTCACCGCGACAGGGGCTCGATTGCTGGAGATCCCCGGCGAAACCAGCGGCTCGTCCGCCGACGCTCTGGCTGAAAAGCTCAGAGCGTCCCTAAACGCGGACGAGGCCCGAGTGTCCAGGCCCGTCAGATGCGCAGACCTGCGCATCCTGGGTCTGGACGACTCGGTTACCGAGGAGGAGGTGGTGGCCGCCGTCGCCAGGTCCGGAGGGTGCCCTGCCGATCAGGTCAGGGCAGGCGCCCTTCGCCCGGACTCCACGGGTATGCATACCGTTACGGTATGCTGCCCAGTGACGGCGGCTAAAAATATAGTGGAGGGCCGAAGGCTTCTGGTGGGCTGGGTTTCAGCGCAGGTGAAACTGCTGGAGCCCAGACCTCTGAGGTGTTATCGCTGCCACGTGGGACACCACGTGTCAGTTCAGTGCGCCTCGGAGGTCGACCGCAGCGGCCTTTGTTTCCGCTGCAGTCAGCCCGGGCACGTGTCCGCAGCTTGCTGCGCCACGCCGCACTGCAGTGCATGTGCGGCGGCTGGCAAGCCGGCCGACCACCGGGCTGGGAGCAAGGCCTGCGCTCCGCCCGCTCCGCCCACCAAGGCCACCAGAGGCAGGGGAAGGCCCTCCGCCACCACCACCACCGTCGCCACCGCCGCAGCCGCAACTGCCGCCGCTGCCGCCACTGCCGCTGTCGCCGCCGCTGCCGCCACTGCCGCTGTCGCTGCCACAGAGGGCCAGGGAGGAGGAAGCGGTAATGGAGTGCCAATAACGGCCCCATTACGCTTCCTCCAAGCGAATATCAACCACTGCGCCTGCGCTCAGGATCTGTTGCTCCAGAGCATGGCGCAGTGGTCGATTAACATCGCTGTGGTCGCTGAGCCGTATTTTGTCCTGCCCAGGGAAGACTGGGTGGCGGACCTTAGCGGCTCAGTGACCATAGTGTCGTCGGCCGCCGCCGGTACCCCGACCCTTGAAGGTGTCAGGAGGGGTCGGGGGTGCGTAGCAGCCCGGTTTGGGGAGATCGTAGTGGTGGGAGTCTACTTCTCCCCGAGCCGAACTCTCGCCGAGTTCCACAACTCTCTCGCAGAGTTGAGTGTCGTCGTTGGGAACCATTCCCTCCCCGTGGTTGTCCTCGGGGACTTCAATGCCAAGAACTTGGCTTGGGGTTCTCGTTGCACAGACGTGCGGGGAAGGATGGTGGAAGACTGGGCCCTGGAGAAGGGCCTGGTTGTCCTAAATCGGGGTTCTGTCCCCACGTGTGTGCGGATGCGGGGCGAGTCGGTGGTGGACATTTCGTTCGCTAGCCCCGCTCTGTCGCCGCGTGTCGTTGACTGGCGGGTCATGGAGGGGGTGGAGACCTATTCCGACCACCGGTACATCCGGTTCGACGTCTCCACCCAGAACTCAAGCGCGCCGGTCCAACAGGCCCCGAGTGGTCCGCGCTGGGCGCTGAAGCAGCTGGACCGGGAGCTCCTCCTGGAAGCCTCGATCGTGCAGGCCTGGGTGACATCACCGGACAGGCCTGCCGACGTTAACAATGAGGCAGGGTGGTTCCAGGAGGCCATGTCTGACATCTGTGACGTGGCAATGCCCCGTGTTCGGCCAAGAAGCGCCCGGCGTCAGGTGTACTGGTGGTCGCGTGAGCTGACATCTCTGCGCAAGGCGTGCGTGGCTGCACGACACCTGTACGCCAGGCATCGCAGGCTCCGCATCCGCCCACCGGATGCGGCAACCATTGAGGCGGAGCTCTATGAGGGGTACAGAGCGGCGAAGACCGCCCTCCGCGAAGCGGTCCTGCGGGCCAGGGATCAGGCCCGCGAGGAGTTGCTGGGGACTCTCGACAGAGATCCGTGGGGGCACCCTTACAAGTTGGTGCGGGACAAACTCCGCCCCTGGGCGCCCCCACTGACGCAGAGTCTCCGGCCTGAGCTCGTGGAGGACGTGGTGAGCACTCTGTTCCCTTCGCGAGGGGAACACCCACCCCCGCCTATGGCTCTGCCGCCTGCGGTGCTGGAAGCGGATCATCAGGACGACGACGACGACACTCCGGAGGTGACTGGGGTAGACCTGAGAGTGGCGGTACGCAGGCTCAGTGCCAAAAATACCGCCCCGGGACCCGACGGCTTGCCTGGCAAAGCCTGGGTCCTGGCCTTGGAGGCTCTCGGGACCCGACTGGAGGGGCTCCTAAGCGCATGCTTGGAGAGAGGCCAGTTCCCGCTTCGTTGGAAGACGGGGAAGCTGGTCCTCATCCGGAAGCCGGGGCGCCCTGCGGACTCTCCGTCCGCATACCGGCCCGTGGTGCTGCTCGACGAGGTGGGCAAGCTCTTTGAAAGAGTCATTGCAAACCGCCTCGCCGAGCACCTTGCGGGGACTGGGCCGGACCTTGCGGAACACCAGTTTGGTTTCCGCAAGGGGCGCTCTACGGTGGACGCCATCATGCGCGTGAGAGCCCTCACGACGGGGGATGCGGTGTCCAGGGGTGGGGTTGTCTTGGCGGTGTCTCTCGACATCGCCAACGCCTTCAACTCCATGCCCTGGAGCTGCATTAGGGAGGCACTCCGGTATCACCGGGTGCCGACCTACCTCCGTCGAGTGGTCGGGGACTATCTGACGGACAGAGCCGTCATCTACCCCGGTCGCAGCGGAGAATGGAACCGGCGAGAGATGTCGTGCGGTGTTCCGCAGGGATTGGTCCTAGGGCCGTCCTTGTGGAACATCGGTTACGACTGGGTGCTGCGCGCCGACCTCCCTAGTGGTGTCAGCGTAGTTTGCTACGCTGACGACACGCTGGTGCTGGCCCAGGGGAGGTCGCACGAGGCGGCGGCCGAAGTGATGACACGCGGGGTTGCGACAGTCGTTGAGAGGATCCGGCAACTGGGTCTCGAGGTGGCATTGCACAAGTCCGAGGCCATGTGCTTTCATGGGCCTCGGAATGCGCCACCTCCGGGATCCTTACTCACGGTAGGAGGGGTATCCATCGGTGTCGAGTCGACTTTGAAGTACCTAGGACTCGTCCTCGACAGCCGGTGGAACTTCGTGGAGCACTTCCGACGTTTGGCCCCCAAACTGGAACGGACTGGGGCTGCCTTCAGGCGGCTCCTGCCCAACCTGGGGGGGCCGAACGCCTCCTGCCGGAGGCTCTACGCGGGAGTCGTGCGGTCCATGGCCCTTTACGGGGCCCCGGTGTGGGCGCGTTCTTTGAGGCGGCGTGCCGCCCACTACCTGAACGCGCCCCAAAAGGTAGTAGCCGTAAGGCTGGCCCGGGGCTACCGCACGATTGCCCGCGAGGCGGCGAGCCTCCTTGCCGGATTGCCGCCATGGGATCTGGAGGCGATAGTCCTCGCGCGCCTGCATGAATGGCGCGCGGAGGCGCTACGCCGAGGGGAAACTCCGCTGCAGCGACAAATTGTCGCTCAGCGGACAGACTTTCGGCGGGATCTCATGGCGACATGGAGAGAGCGACTGTCGCAACCCCGTGCAGGGCACGCCACAATAGTGGCGATAAGTCCCCTCTTTGAGGAGTGGCTTGAGAGACGCCACGGCGTCCTCACCTTCCGCCTGACGCAGGTCCTCACCGGACACGGAGTGTTCGGGAGGTTCCTGCACCGAATCGGGCGGGAGGAAACGCCCGGGTGCTTCCATTGCGAGGATCGACCGGAGGACACGGTGGAACACACGGTGGAGGTGTGCCCCGCGTGGGCGGAGCACCGCCGTGTCCTCGAAGCGGCGATCGGCGGCGGCGACCTCTCGCGTCCGGCCCTGGTGCAAGCCATGGTCCGGAGCGAGACGGAATGGGACGCCGTCACCTCCTTCTGCGAAGCAGTAATGCTAGAGAAGGAGGTGGCGGAACGTGAGAGGGAGAGAGCCTCTCAACGTCCCGGCCGCCGCGGGAGACGCCCCGGGCGTCGGGGGCCACCACCACGTAGCCCCCGGCCACCGTAGGCGCGGGCCTGTGGACGGTGAGCTATGGGCTAGCTCGCCGTCCGTCCGTCTCATGACATGACGACAGGCCGTGTCGACGGCGCGTTCGTGTTCCACGCGCGCCTCAAAGAGAGTCAGCAAAAAGGAAGGGGTCCGTAAGGACCGATGCCTGCCGGGGTTGCGGGACTATTCGAAAGAGATACCGTGGCCCCGGAACACAAAGGGCGATGAAGGAACATGGATGGGTTTTAGTCAGTAAAAGTCTGACACTCCCTCCTGCTCCGCCCAGAGCGGGAGGGGTTATTTGATGATTTCCCATCCGAAAAAAAAAAAAAAAAAAAAGGGTTCCGTAGTCAACTAGGAACCCTTATAGTTTCGCCATGTCTGTCCGTCCGTCCGTCCTCGCTTAATCTCTGTGACCGTTAGCACTAGAAAGCTGAAATTTGGCAATATGTATATCAATCACGCCGACAAAGTGGTAAAATAAAAATTGGAAAAAAAAGTTTTATTAGGGTAGCCCCCCTAAATGTAAAGTGGGAAGTGATTTTTTTTTTCATTTCAACCCTAACGTGTGATATATTGTTGGAAAGGTATTTAAAAAAAAATAGGGGTTTCCTAAAATCATTTTTTGATAATGTCAATAATTTCGGAAATAATCGCTCCAAAAGTAAAAAACAATGTGTCCCCCCAAACTTATGGTTCAAAAGTTAGAGGGGGGCCCTCTAACTTTTGAACCATAAGTTTAGAAATTATGAAAAAAATCTGAAAAGTAGAACTTTATAAGGACTTTCTAGGAAAATCATTTTTAACTTGATGGAAACAACAGTTTTTGTACAAAAAAGACAAAAAGTTGTACAAAATCATTTCTGGACTAAGTTTGTGCAAGCATTTTTACATAATGGATACCCACCTTTAAACTCATAAGTGGGAACACTTATTGTGACGGACGGGAAACTACGGAACCCTACACTGAGCGTGGCCCGACACGCTCTTGGCCGGTTTTTATTTATCTTTGTTATAGGTGGCCTTAATTTTTGGACTCAATGGTGCTTGCCGCGGATGTGAACTTGTAAACTTAAAGGTAGAGGACGTTGAAAATCATTCCAATGAGTTACTGCTGATTAATGTAAAGGAAACTAAGACAAAGAAAAATCGGTCGTTCATTGTAGAAGGACAATATACTAAAATCATTCATAAATACCAAGCATCACGTCCCACCAACATGGAAAACAATAGATTTTTTATAAACTATCGGAATGGGAAATGTACTCGACAAGCCATCGGCAAAAATAAAATTAGCAATGTGCCAAAGGAAATTGCTAAATATTTAAAACTTAAAGATGTTGAACTCTACACCGGTCACTACTTTAGAAGAACTTCGGCGACTTCCTTGGCAGATTCAGGGGCGGATATTACGTCAATAAAAAGACACGGTGGTTGGAGCTCTGATAGAGTAGCTGAGGGTTATATCGAAAGCTCAATGGCGAATAAAACCATATTAAGCAGTCAAATTAACAAAAACATAAAACTTAATCCATCAGAGCCACAGCCATCAACTTCCGGCATCTTATCTTCGTCCGTAACTCACGATGCACCACCACCACTATCTCCGACGTATACTATCTACAATGAAACGCAAGTTCCTCAGACGCAAGAACAGAGAAATACTCAAATCAACTCATCAACAATAAATGTACCAAACAAAAATGTAACTCTCTCTATCAATAATTGGACCAATGTTTCGAATGTTAACTTTTACTTTCAATTGTCATTATTTTTAATAAATGCATATCTCATATTATTATTGTGTTAATTTTTTCGCAAATGGTACGAAAAGTAGAGTATTTTCCTCGGTGGTTTAAGACACTGCTTTATCCCCTTGGTTAATAATCTACTATTTCGATCTCGAGGAGCCTGTACGGTGTAGTATAAAAAAAAAGTTTCAACATAATAATAATAATAAAGTATTTTTATCAGCAGGTACAAAAAAAAAATGTTTTTGACCTTGAGGAGCCTGTGGGTGTCAAAAAAAAAAGTTTATTCCATCGTCCACCATACTGTGGAGTGTTATCTCATAAACAAATCTTTGGTGTCAAACCTTTCTCACAATTCCGTACATGGATTCGCCAGAGATCAAATGAACTACATAACAACAAATGGTCACGGTCCACAGACTGCAGGCAGTCAAAACTGGCGATGCCAAGTCTACATCCGCGCTTAACAAAACGACTGCTCAGCCTAAATAGAAATAACCTCAGAATAATAGGGACACTAATGGGCCATTGCCCCCTAAACAAACATTTCTTTAACATAGGCACCACGGACAGCCCACTCTGCAGGGGCTGCTTTGATGCCGAAGAATCAGCTGCCCACGTCATCCTGGAATGCGAGGCTGTGGCTACCCAACGCAAACAAATCCTCGGAACAGTGAGGTCGCTCCGCGAAGCCTGTGAAGCTCCCAGGAAAGTTCTGTGTTTCTGGGCGGAGCTAGGCTGGCTAACTTAGCCAGGACACCTACGCACAACGGACCGAATGAGAGTCTAAGTGCGGAAAATGGAATGCTCTACTCTACAATCAATATAAATACATAGTAGTATTATTTTTGTAAAACATTTTGTTTTTTCCCATCCAAGAAAAAAATAAAAAATGGGTATCCTATTACCCAGTAGGTACTAACTGGGTTATAGGTCACATAGGCAGTCGGTCCATGTAAAATACCAGTATTTATCTGCACCGGTTAAACTGGAAGCCAACCCCAACATAGTTGGGAAAAGGCTAGGTAGACGATAATTATTTTTTCAATACACTTTCTCGAAAACTGGTCCATAACGCACTACGATTAG
This sequence comes from Xestia xanthographa, assembly GCA_905147715.2. NCBI lineage: Eukaryota > Metazoa > Arthropoda > Insecta > Lepidoptera > Noctuidae > Xestia > Xestia xanthographa. The sequence continues at coordinate 2,325,833 of LR990660.1, read as the reverse complement.
GTACAACATGCAATGTATTTCACACGTGTGTGATTTTTTCCACTTTCCTGCACGTGTGCGGGAATGAAAATTGCCACAGATAACTATACCTATACTTAGTCCAAATTGGTTCAATGTCTATAGTCAGAGGTGAATGTTTTTTTTTTATTTTGTCAAAGCACTACGCGTCTTTACGGCATAAATATTTTTTGAATTTTCAAATTGTGTTTTTAAATGGAATATCATAGATAAACATGATTATTTAAAACTAATAGTTACTTTTATACACAAATTAACATTTATTTGTGTTCTGAATTCAAAAATATAAAATAAATCTATTTTTTATATTAGGCTGTTTAACGGCTTCATACCATTGCCTCTCTTTCAACCTGGCGGGACCAAAGCGCGAAAAAAAAAGAAAATTTAAATAATAGTTTCATAGTTCGTGACAAAAATATTATTCGTTATTTTATTTTATTTCTTTAAAGGTGTATTGAAAAACGTCGTTTGATACACGTGGACATTTGTAATTGCAATTCTCGGCTCAAAAACACCCTCGCCTACGGCTCGTGTGTTATAATTCCGCCTCGATTGCATTAACCTCTCAGACGCCGGAAAAAAAAACGATTAACTCCCTCCCGCCCCGCCGTCGCAGCCGCATTACGTCATCGCATGAGTCATCCGACCTCGCCTCTTCAAACTCTTATCGCTCGCGATATAGTCGGTCTTATCTTAAGCCGTAAACATTCTCGGAATCGTTTTGAAACATACTTGTGTTTTATTATATAAACAACACTTGTAAACCACTTCAGTATTATAAACAACTTCAGTATTATAAACAAAGGATATGAGATAGATGACATATGAGAATTTGCCGCGCTAAGACCTGTGGCCGTATTTTATTTATTTTTGGTAAAAATACTGATTCAATTTACACGAAACTTTAGAACCAATGTAACAAATACACAAGTAACCTAATACATAATTCATATAAGAGTCTTACTGATACATTCTAATCAGATTTCAACTAGATTGTAACAAAAAACTCGTATACGGCGAACTGTCATTTTACTGTCATTGACCTCGATTTGAAAACACTTGAAATCTATATAAATATGAATATGTATGCTTATTCTTATAGTAAATAATGAACTATGATTATTACTTACCTTGTTTTTGCTGTTTCCAAGACCATATTTCATTTTATAACAGTCAAATTCACATTTTCAATTGTTCACTGCACGTTGACAAAAAAATCGTTCTACGAAAATTTTGTTGGCTCACAAAATAATTTTAGTTCATTTTTCTACCTAAGTATCTTGCTACAAAGTAGCATTATACAATAATAAGGTAATAAACATTCACTTCACAACGTTTTCAAGCACATAACTAAACAAAAACATAATAAATCACTCGCGTGGCACTAAATGTTTACCTAAACTGACGTTTCAACGACTAACGCGCTTCTATATTTTTTTTTTTTAACAAACTTTCTCCACTTGTATCAAAATGTACTATTGTTCCTGACAGTACATTTGATCAAAAATTGCTTTATCGAATCGGGCGAAATAAAAGACGATTGATAAAAGAAAGAAATAAAAAAATAAAAGACGATTGATTTTGTAATAAAAACCATCATAGCACCTTCGAAAAGATTATTTTATTCTTTTCTGCCTCTTAAGACCTCACTGATTGGAAACGTTAATGAAGAAAAGATAATAAAATTAAATAGTCAAACTCGAAGTTGTCACAAAGTTAACTAATATTTATGATTCAGATCACTGAGTACATTATACTTATAGGGCAAATATGATTCAGACTCGAAAGTTGTTAAATGCGGTAATTAAAAATAGAAATAGCTTTATTTTAACATTCTCTGTGATATAAATGGTGTAAAACACCTCTTAACGAAGCCGAAAGGCACTTGTTTTCCTCGTCATTGCGATATTTTTTTTGTTGTACACCATACCTGGGAACCTTCTAGTTACAGAGATATTGAGGGTCAAAGTTTCAACTTTTTGACAAGTTTTTTTTTAAATACAAGTTTTTAATGTAAGATTTTCATTAAAAACTTGACTTTAAACACCTCCACGACCCTCGTACTATTAAACCCATCCATCAGCACAATGTTTTGAGTGCGTACATTGAGTTCTACAACAAAACATGATTTTTCAACCCAAAAAAAAAATCCTTTCTCAGCAATAATTTTTGCGTAAAGTTACTTATTTTGATATACAGAATCCTTGGTTGACGGCTTCGTGATGAGGTCTTTTACAACCTGTATTATTATGGTAATGGTAAGCTATTTATATTTTATTTTCTCACACATGACATGTTTAATTTATAATAAAGAATAATATCAACTATTTAAAAAAAAAAAAACAAAATGATTAAAATAATACAAGGTTAGAAAAAAGGAAAGCGGAACTCTGGGGTAACGATAACTTTACTGCCTAGTATTCGCATCTCTGTACTTTTATTATATGTCTCGAGTGCACGCGTCCTTGTCGTACTCACTCAGTGGAGAAAGTTTGTTATTGCATTTGAAGCGGAATTATAACACACGAGCCGTAGGCGAGGGTGTTTTTGAGCCGAGAATTGCAATAACAAATGTCCACGTGTATCAAACGACGTTTTTCAATACACTTTTGAAGAAATAAAATAAAATAACCTTAAATATTTTTGTCACGAACTAAGAAACTATGTTTTTTTTTTCTTTTTTTTTCGCGCTTTGATTTCGCAGAGGCAATGGTATGAAGCCGCTAAACAGCCTAATATAAAAAATAGATTTATTTTATATTTTTGAATTCAGAACAGAAATAAATGTTCATTTGTGTATAAAAGTAACTATTAGTTTTTAATAATCATGTTTATCTATGATATTCTATTTATAAACACAATTTGAATATTCAAAAAATATTTATGCCGTCAAGACGCGTGGTACTTTGCCGAAATTAAAAAAAAAAACATTCACCTCAGACTATAGGCATTGAACCACTTTGGACTAAGTACAGGTCCTTCAATTTTCATTCCCGCACCCTTGCGGGAAAATGGAAATAATCGCACGCGTGTGAAATACATTGCATGTTGTACCTAATCGTAGTGCGTTATGGACCAGTTTTCGAGGAAGAGTATTGAAAATGTATTTCCCATCTTTTTCTTTTTTTTAATCTCCCAATATCAGAATATTAGAAAAATAAATGAAAAATATTAATAATCATTATCGAAGTACATTGCTTAGTTACGAGTACATGTGGTATGTGATCCCTTGTGTTGTTTACTTTAGTAACATAAGTGGTAACTTTCTGAATACACACGATAGCCCTTTTACAAGCTGTTATCAGCGTATCACTCGTTGCCATGCGTGACGCGGACTGAAGGCTATTTACGTCCCAATTAGGAGGTTTTCGAGTCTTCATGATTGCGCGCTGCGCTCACAACATATCTGTTTACTAGAACAGTGTTTTTCAACCTTTTTATGACACGACGATATATTATGAAAATAGTACACTTTGATACAAGTGGAGAAAGTTTGTTATTGCATTCGAGGCGGAATAATAACGAAATAATAATAATGTTTTTGAGCCGAGAACTGCAATAACAAATGTCCACGTGTATCAAACGACGTTTTTCAATACACTTTTTGTGTGAGACTGCACCAGCAGACTCACGATGTCCGCGATTACGCGGAGCCCTAATCAAAATAATATTTGTCCAATCGACAAGGGGAACAACTATTAGATACACTTACCATCACGTTGGTACCGGTGATGTGACGTAGTCCCTGGTTACGTCGTATCTGGGTGGGGTGTAAGTGTAAATGTGTTTTGTGTCGTGCATGTAAGTTATGTAGATTCGACGGTATCCAAAGGACGCCCCACAGCGAGTACCGTCGACTCCCTGATCAAACCTTCAGATCACACACGTGGCACTTTTCAGTCAATGTCCAACTGAATCTTATCCCGGTTTGCTAACCCAATTGGAGATTTACAATAGTCCAGCACTGAATTTAGGAAGTTACCGGCGTCCAAATGACACAAAGCCGGCTAGGTACTTAACCAACAAATTACTCGCGGTCACGACCCAAGATGGCGAGATTTCTCAATTTTCACTCAATTATCAACAAAATATCAAACACCGATCAAGATTGTATCGGATTAACATTAACTCAAAGTTTCAATCAATAATTACACGAAAACAGCGTGCATCAAAAACGAACAACGGAAGCGTGATCCTTCCCAATCAAGCTGGCACAGACCACCCACGTCATCTCACTGACAACTGAAACGTCATCTGTCAAACGTCAAAAAGGTGCGTTCAGAAACTTGGTGGATGAAACATCTACCCCCCCCGGACGGGCCGTCCCGTCCGCTAATCAATTGGCAGTCTTGACAAGGTTGCGACCGCTCTCTTCATAACCGATCCATCCACTAAAACCTCAGCAAAACGAGGTACCCCGTCGGTGCCAGCCACCAAATTGAGAATGCGCCCCCGGCGCCAATACAGAGGCTTAAGGTTGGCATCCTTAATAAGGACGAGGTCTCCTATCTTGGGCGGATGAGTTTTATCAGTCCACTTGACGCGCTGCTGGAGGATGTGCAGATACTCTAAGCTCCAACGCTTCCAAAAGCTCTGAGTGAGCTGTTGCATCAACTGAAACCGCGATAGCCGATTTTGGCTCACATCAACAAAAGGGTACTCAGGCAGAGCGACAAGTGGCTGTCCAATCAAGAAATGGCCCGGGGTTAGAGCCTCCAAATCGTTAGGGTCCGAAGAGAGCGGGCACAATGGACGCGAATTTAGTACCGCTTCAATGCGACAAAATACCGTAGCTAATTCCTCAAAGGTGAGAACGGTGTCTCCCAACAATCTCCGCCAGAGTCCCTTTGCTGCTTTCACCGCGGCCTCAAAAATACCCCCCCAATGGGGGCAGGCTGGCGGGTCAAACAACCAAGTGACCCCTCGACGGGCCAATTTGTTACCAATGTCAACCTGGCTCTCATTAAGAAAGTCATACACTTCTTTCAAATAGTTACTTGTACCCTCGTAGTTGGTACCGCAATCAGACCTGATCAGAGAAGGTAACCCACGGCGAGACGTAAATCTATCCAAAGTTGCCACAAAGGCCTCCGTCGAGAGGGAGGATACCAGCTCCAAGTGCACTGCCTTAGTTGACAGGCAAACAAACACGCACAAATAAGCCTTGACAATTTTACTATTGCGAAGGGTAGACGTCTTTATCGAAAAGGGACCAGCAAAGTCCGTTCCTACGCCTGCAAAGGGCCTCGCCTCATTGACACGATCAGCAGGCAAGTCTCCCATCTGGGGCTGCATCGTTGGGGCCTTAGTCCGATAGCACGGTATGCAACGGAAGACGATGCTACGAATGGTACGACGAGCCGACAAAATCCAAAACTCTCGCTGCAGAATGGCCAACAGCGCATTGCAACCGGCGTGCGAGTTCTTAATGTGACGATCAGTCACCAACAATTTAATCAAATGGCCCGCCTTGGGCAACAAAAGGGGGTGACGGACCCCATAAGGAAGGCTAGAGTGCCTCAACCGTCCTCCAACACGCAAAAGACCCGTTTCATCCAAAAAGGGGTTCAACTTACTAACGGCTCCCGACAACTTAACTCTACCGGACTTCAAGGTCTCGATCTCCTTCTCAAAGTGTACGGCCTGCACAGAGCGAACCCACAGGAGGAGTGACTCCTGACGCTCTTGAGGAGAGAGAACCGGTGACAGGCGCTTGTCCCCTGGATTCCTAGCATTGTGACCAAAACGCCTGATCCATGAGGTAACGTTCAACAATTTGTCGAGGGAGCTGTATCGATTCAACAAAATATCAGGATCAAACGGAGGGTCCTTCGTCCCAACAGCGAGCACCTTAAGCCCGGGCAAAGGATCCGACATCAAAACTGGCGTTCGAGGCCAATCATCCTCGGGGCGAGTCAGCCAATCCGGTCCCCACCAAAGGGGGTGCACAATCAGGCGGGGGGCCATGCACCCACGTGAGGCTACGTCGCCGTTGGCGTTAAAGGCGTTTCGGAATTTTGTATCTGTGACACTCGGTTCGCAACAAAGACCTCCAAGGAGTGGACAGACTTCAACCAACACAAAACAATTTGACTGTCCGTCCAGGCGTAAGAATTCCGAATGTTCACAGATCCACCCAAAGTTTGAGCAACGTGATTCAAGAGACGCACAAGAAGCGCCGCCCCTGACAACTCTAGCTTAGGGATGGTCAATGCCGTCCGGAGGGGGGCCACCTTACTGGGCCGGAAGGGGCGCTCTACGGTGGACGCCATCATGCGCGTGAGAGCCCTCACGACGGGGGATGCGGTTTCCAGGGGTGGGGTTGTCTTGGCGGTGTCTCTCGACATCGCCAACGCCTTCAACTCCATGCCCTGGAGCTGCATTAGGGAGGCACTCCGGTATCATCGGGTGCTGACCTACCTCCGTCGAGTAGTCGGGGACTATCTGACGGACAGAGCCGTCATCTACCCCGGTCGCAGCGGAGAATGGAACCGGCGAGAGATGTCGTGCGGTGTTCCACAGGGATCGGTCCTAGGGCCGTCCTTGTGGAACATTGGTTACGACTGGGTGCTGCGCGCCGACCTCCCTAGCGGTGTCAGTGTAGTGTGCTACGCTGACGACACGCTGGTGCTGGCACAGGGGAGGTCGCACGAGGCGGCGGCCGAAGCGATGACACGCAGGGTTGCGATAGTCGTTGAGAGGATCCGGCAACTGGGTCTCGAGGTGGCATTGCACAAGTCCGAGGCCATGTGCTTTCATGGGCCTCGGAATGCGCCACCAACGGGATCCCTACTGACGGTAGGAGGGGTATCCATCGGCGTCGAGTCGACGTTGAAGTACCTGGGACTTGTCCTTGACAGCCGGTGGAACTTCGTTGAACATTTCCGACGTTTGGCCCCTAAACTGGAGCGGACTGGGGCTGCCTTTAGGCGGCTCCTGCCCAATCTGGGGGGACCAAACGCCTCCTGCCGGAGGCTCTACGCGGGAGTCGTGCGGTCCATGGCCATTTACGGGGCCCCGGTGTGGGCGCGTTCATTGAGGCGGCGAGCCGCCCACTACTTGAACGCGCCCCAAAAGGTGGTAGCCGTAAGGCTCGCCCGGGGCTACCGCACGATTGCCCGCGAGGCGGCGAGCCTCCTTGCCGGATTGCCGCCATGGGATCTGGAGGCGATAGTCCTCGCGCGCCTACATGAATGGCGCGCGGAGGCGCTAAGCCGGGGGGAAACTCCGCTGCCGCGGCAAATTGTCGCTCAGCGGACAGACTTCCGGCGAGATCTCATGGCGACATGGCGAGAGCGACTGTCGCAACCCCGTGCAGGGCACGCCACGATAGTGGCGATAAGTCCCCTCTTTGAGGAGTGGCTTGAGAGACGCCACGGCGTCCTCACCTTCCGCCTGACGCAGGTCCTCACCGGACACGGAGTGTTCGGGCGGGAGGAAACGCCCGGGTGCTTCCATTGTGAGGATCGACCGGAGGACACGGTGGAACACACGGTGGAGGTGTGCCCCGCGTGGGCGGAGCACCGCCGTGTCCTCGAAGCGGCGATCGGTGGCGGCGACCTCTCGCGTCCGGCCCTGGTGCAAGCCATGGTCCGGAGCGAGACGGAATGGGACGCCGTCACCTCCTTCTGCGAAGCAGTAATGCTAGAGAAGGAGGTGGCGGAACGTGAGAGGGAGAGAACCTCTCAACGTCCCGGCCGCCGCGGGATACGCCCCGGGCGTCGGGGGCCACCACCACGTGGCCCCCGGCCACCGTAGGCGCGGGCCTGTGGACGGTGGGCTATGGGCTAGCTCGCCGTCCGTCCGTCTCATGACGACAGGCCGTGTCGACGGCGCGTTCGTGTTCCACGCGCGCCTCAAAGAGAGTCAGCAAAAAGGAAGGGGTCCGTAAGGACCGATGCCTGCCGGGGTTGCGGGACTATTCGAAAGAGATACCGTGGCCCCGGAACACAAAGGGCGATGAAGGAACATGGATGGGTTTTAGTCAGTAAAAGTCTGACACTCCCTCCTGCTCCGCCCAGAGCGGGAGGGGTTATTTGATGATTTCCCATCCGAAAAAAAAAAAAAAAAAAAAAAGGGGGGCCACCTTGCTCTTGGCCATGATCAGTGACAACTTCACCTGGCCTGTCGCGCTGACGGTGCGCAGATAAACAACAGCTGCATAACCGTGCGAAGATGCGTCACAAAACCCATGAAGGGTAGCAGTATAGTTCCCAGGGGGGAGGATAGCGCGTGGTAACGCGACCTCGTTGACCGCAGGAAGTGCGGATACAAATTGGAGCCAATCTTCCAAAAGGGTTTCCTGAAGTGGCTCATCCCAACCAAGTTCCGCGGTCCAAAGGCGCTGGAGAAAACATTTCGCCCAAAACAATACCGGGCATATCCAACCATTCGGGTCAAAGGTTCTCGCGACAGTAGACAATACCAGTCGTTTAGTCCAAGTGTGTGGTGACTCCAAATCGACATCATACGTAAAGATGTCTTGGACTGGTCGGTACTGAACGCCGAGAACGGCCAACATAGCAGGGTTGTCAGCATTTTCAAACAAATGAGGATCCTGCTTATGATCCTCTTCCACATCTTCCAACAGTGCTGGCGAGTTGGACACCCACTTACGCAACTCATAGCCAGCGGAATCCAAAATTTGAATCAACTCGTCACGCAACAGGATAGCTTCCTCAACCGTGGAAGCCCCAGTGCAGACGTCATCAACATACAAGTCCGTTTTCAAGATGGCGGACGCCCGAGGGAACTTCAAGCGTTCTCGGTCCGCGAGCTTCCAAAGCGAACGAATAGCAACATAAGGGCTCGATCAAAGGCCGTACGTATTCGTGTTGAGCTCATAAACAACCATGGGGTCCCGGGGATTCTCTCGCCACAGGATCAACTGATAACGTCTGTCATCCCGGTGAATAACCGTTTGCCGGAACATCATTTTGATGTCAGCCACAAAGACTACTTGATGACGACGAAAAGACGTGATGACATCACAAAGGTCCCTCAACAATTTGGGGCCGGAGTGCAAGCAATCATTCAAAGAGACACCAGAGGAAGACCGCGCAGACCCATCAAACACTGTGCGCAGCTTACCGGTGGATGCCTTGAGGACCGCGTGATGCGGCAGAAAGTAATGCTCAACTGAGCGCCAATCCAAATTTGACACCGACATGTGTCCCAAGTCTGCGTACTCACGCATGAAATCTAAATATTTCTGCCGCAGCACCGGATCTCTGGCCATACGGCGCTCCATCGCCAACAATCTCTTCTCGGCCTGAGGTCTGGACTCGCCGAGAGGTGGTCGAACTGCAACAAAAGGCAAGCGTGTTACGAGCCGACCGGAACGGAGTCGACCTGTGTTGTTCTGATAGAACAACTCGCACTCCTCATGTTCCGGGTTCAAGCGGGCCACTTGCGGTGGCTCCTCAACCTCCCAAAACCTCTGAACAGCGTCAGAGAGAGCGGAGCCACACGCCAACGCAAAATCAGGGCAGCCTTCAACACTGGGCCCATCACCGCAAAGCCAAAGATGGTCGAGACAGCCACCAAACCGTTCGGCTGCAAGACTTTCATATTACCCAACAATATTCTCCCTAGTACATCGGAACCCAATATCAAATGAGTTGTATTAGGGGAATCAAACCGGCGGTCAGCCAAATCCAGGCCTGACGTCAACCGGACAATATCAGGCGACAGCTGACGTTGGGGATGACAGCCCAAAATACTCGTCAGAACAATAGCCGAAGGAAAAAACTTAGGATCCAAACAACTCACAGGAGTGAGCCCAAATAAGGTTTGTCCCGCAACAGTCGGGATAGGTGTTTAAAAGGCAACCCTGGGCTCCCGTGTCCAAAATGGCACGGACCACAACAGAGTCCCCGTGGGTCCCCAGACCCTGACCGATGCCGTTGGCAACAAAACCGTGTCGATCTGGGGAGGTACGTTAGCGGGACAGGCGCCAATTTCCTAGCAATGCCTGGGCGGCGACCGATCGCCGCATCCAGGCTGGGGTCTATCCCGATGAGGATAGTAGTCAAACTCCTCATCCGCGCGATGTCCTGAGCCGCGCGCCATCGCTGGAGGGGCATATCCCACTTGGCGCCTGAGTGGCGGGGGGCGCGTCTCCAAACGGGGACGTTCCGCCAACGGAGGGGAGGGAAGGCGGTGCTGGTCTGGCCAACGTCGCCTACCAGCAGCTGCATACTCGCCTTCACGAGGGGAGGTCAATCGGCGGTCGCGCGGCTCCCGATCAACTGGCGCGGGGGGTGGAGTACGGCGGTCAAAGTTGCAGGCCCCTCCTCGATTCTGATCCGGCGAGCGAGAAGCCCGGTGCTCATCTCCATCATACCCCCCCCTGCGCGAACCCCCATCAGAGGCTGGTCTGTCAGAGCGGTTCGCGTTGGCGCACAAAACTTCAAGATGTGAGCCCCTACAAATTGAACAAGGGCGGGGGTTGGGGCAATCCCGATGAAAATGATTCCCCAAACAAGAAAAGCACAGGTGGCGTGCATTGGCAACTCGGCGGCGGGCACTCACGTGCAACTCCAAGAAGGCCGTGCAAGTGACTACGGCATGTCCCGTGGCCTTACAATAGCCGCAAGCAAGATTACTCTGGGTGCCACCAAAACGGGGGGCAGGGCGGCTATCACCAGGCCCGACAGTCCTAGTCCGTCCCTGGGCCCTCGGCCGAGAGGGCGGTTGGCTTGACCCCGTGGCACCACGAGCGTTGTCGAGGAAACGACACTCATCCTCCAAAAATTTGACGAGGTCTTCAAAAGGGGGAAGATGGGTGGCACTATCCCCACCATACTTCTGCTCAAAACGGGACCTCAAGTCTGACGGAAGCCGCTGCAACACTATGTGTACCAAAAGATAGGACCAATAGTCCACCGGCAACTCCAATCGTTTTAAGGCGTTGGTTGCTGCAAGCAATGGATTCAATAGGTCAGCACGCAACGCTGACATTCTGGTGATGGCCGGCAACCCCAAGATCTGGTCAATATGGACATCAGCCAGGCAACGTTTGTTCTGGTATCGTCGGGATAGAAGTTCCAGAGCGGTGGGATAGGCCGAGTCGGTCACCGGCAAGTGCTGCACCAAGGCTCGAGCCTCACCTCCTAGGGCTGACAACAAATAAGCCAACTTCTGGGCCGGTCGGAGGTCAGAGCGCGAATCAACCAAACTGTCAAACAGGTTCCTGAAGCTTAACCAATGGTCCAAGTGACCGTCAAAATGTGGCAGCTCCAGGGTAGGCAGTCTACCCAAAAGTCCAGGGCCTGCAACAACAGAGGTCTCTGTTTTGACCTGGGCAGGGTCCCGACTCTTCAAAATTTGACGGGCGCGCATACTTATTATGTCACCCAGGTTCAACATCTGGTCATAATCCGCAACAACCTTATCACGGGCTGCTTGACCCAATGTTTCCAGGTCCAAGTCCAAAATCAATTCATTGAAGCGAGCAAACAAAGTGTCAACCGCACTCAATCTCGCATTCAACTGCTCATACCGGGCAAGCGTGGCCTCTTCCAGGTCTAGACGCTCAGCGGTTGCAGCAGCAGAGGCAAACCATCTTAGCTGTGAGGTCAATCCACCAATGGCTTGGTTTACAGCTTTCAATGAAGCTATTGGGACAAATATCAAATAAACAAATTCAATTCAATTAAATAATCAACAGGAATAATTTTCCCGGACCCAACTACAATTTAAACCAAATAATAAACTCAGTTTGAATTATTACAAGTTCAAATCCGACCCTGTACAAGCAATACCTTGTTTATACAATAACAAATTGAAGTACAAGCCACAAGGGACACTACATATCATAATATATTATGTCAAACAATCTATGTTAACTATGTTTAATTTGAGTCAGGCTGACAGGCAAGAAATCAGACTTCTCAATACTTTTAACTCGACAATAAGTGGTGAATTTAACAATTAAACCACGCTCTGCTACCAGTTGTGTGAGACTGCACCAGCAGACTCACGATGTCCGCGATTACGTGGAGCCCTAATCAAAATAATATTTGTCCAATCGACAAGGGGAACAACTATTAGATACACTTACCATCACGTTGGTACTGGTGATGTGAAGTAGTCCCTGGTCACGTCGTATCTGGGTGGGGTGTAAGTGTAAATGTGTTTTGTGTCGTGCATGTAAGTTATGTAGATTCGACGGTATCCAAAGGACGCCCCACAGCGAGTACCGTCGACTCCCTGATCAAACCTTCAGATCACACACGTGGCACTTTTCAGTCAATGTCCAACTGAATCTTATCCCGGTTTGCTAACCCAATTGGGGATTTACAATAGTCCAGCACTGAATTTAGGAAGTTACCGGCGTCCAAATGACACAAAGCCGGCTAGGTACTTAACCAACAAATTACTCGCGGTCACGACCCAAGATGGCGAGATTTCTCAATTTTCACTCAATTATCAACAAAATATCAAACACCAATCAAGATTGTATCGGATTAACATTAACTCAAAGTTTCAATCAATAATTGCCCGACAACAACGTGCATCAAAAAACAAAAACGGAAGCGACCATTTTTCCAACCAAGATCGCACTGACAACCAAACGTCATCTGTCAAACGTCATCTGTCAAACGTCAAAAAACTCGGAAACTTGTGGGATGAAACACTAGGCTTTATTGTTTTGTTTATTGAGGTAGTTTTTGTGACCTCTTGCGACCCCCCTAAAGAGGGACCTCCAGGTTGAAAAACACTGCACTAGAATATCATTGCCGTTAGCCAAACTAGAACACAGGAAAAAATATAATGTGATAGAGTCACCCGGACGGACACGCGTCAACCGTCCCGACAATCATATTTATGTTTCTGGTAGGTGTTCGTCAAGATAATTTTGTCTATCATCGTATAACATTACAGGCAAAAGTAGTGGGTGTAAGTAGAAGTACCTACTACAGAGTGTATCTGTCTAGCTGCCTATCCGTTCGGGGATTACAAGTATGATGTAACGCTAACCTTCTGTATAAGTAACTTGCCCAGATCCCCATTATTACGTCAATAAGTTATATCCGTTTCATCATAAATATAATTTATTTATTTATTTATTACTAAATCCACAGCTCTTTACAATTTTAACCTTAACTATTTTAACTAATCCTACAGGATTTGCAATTTAATATCTGTACATAGCTAAAAATACAGCGTGTGTAGGTGTGTGGGAGTGCGCTTTAGGAGTTAAGAGTGGGTGTGTGAGTGTTATAGTGGTGTGTGTGTGTGCGTGTGTGGTGATTGTCTGTATACCTTCTGTACAAGCCTATTTATTTATTTCGTTTAGATGTAGATATTTGTCAGTTCAGCACATACTGACGGTAGTAATATTGTTCCCTGGATATACCTTTTTTAGTAATCGTAACGACATAAGTACACCTTCAAATCCTAAATAGTACCTACATTCACATTTCGCCAGTTCGGTGTTTAAGTCCCATGTAATAGTAATAACATGTTATTGCCATCTACCGGCTCGGAGCTCGTGGCCAAATAATAACAGCCGCTCGGGTCGATCGTTAGGTTAAGCCGTGCTTGCCTAGGTTGGTCTGTGGATGGGTGACCAACCATTACATTCCGAGTTTCCTCCCTGCCTCGGAAAGCACGTTAAGCCGTTGGTCCCGGCTGTCATTTGTAGATCTTTGACAGTCGTCAGAGGCCCAAAAAGTCTGACAACCAGTCTTACCAAGGGGTATCGTATTACCTGGTACTAACTGGGTTGTGGAGGTCAGATAGACAGTCGCTCCATGTAAAATACTGGTATTCAGCTGCATCCGGTTAGACTGGAAGCCGACCCCAACAAAAATTGGTTAAGATGAATGCTTCGACCAGCCCGCGAAATTCAAATTTTCTTACGTTTTTGGCAAATTGCAAGCCAGTGCAAGGTTGTATGTTGATTAAAATAATGGACGCGATTGTAAGACGATAAGTACGTCTTACAATCGCGTTCAAAGTTAAAAGTTCATAAAGGTCTAGCAATGACTTTGACCTTGAAAAAATCGTTTCTCGACCTTTATGAACTTGGAGGGTTGTATTGATAGTTTTGATGATAATAATTCTGTAACTACATACGTCTTACAATCGCGTCCAATATTTTAATCAACATACAACCTAGCACTGGCCTGCAATTTGCCAAAAACGTAAGAAAATTTGAATTTCGCGGGCTACCCTGGAGCATCAGCCTTAAGTAAAGGATTGGAAAAAGGCTAAGCAGATGATGATGCCATCTACCGGCCACAAATCCAGAGTCCGTGGCTTCTAGTATTGTAAAAATCCTGATGGAAAACCCCAGTAACATTTTGCTCGAACCGGGAATCGAACCTCGGACCTCATGCACAGCAGTAGAGTTTGCAACCACTAGACAAGTGGATCATCATCATCATCAGCCTATTAATGTTCCCACTGCTGGGACACAGGCCTCCTCTGTGAGTGGGAATGGGCTATAATCCACCACGCGGGCCCAGTGCGGATTGGTAGATAAATATTAAACAAATATAAATATTGCTGGACATTACACGCAGCACCATCTAGTGCCACACTAAACAACGAGGCTTGTGTCGTGGACACCAGATAGTTGATATACTACATAGATACTTTTTGTTTGTAAATACATACTAATTATACATATAAACATCCATGACTCGGAAACAAATGTCCATGCTCATTACATAAACATTTGCTCCGTCCGGGATTCGAACCTTAAGAACGTTAGGCAGCCTCACTACCGCTGCGCCAATCAGGTCGTCAAAGTCGATGTCACGTGTTTTCGAATTTTTTGGTTCTATGACATGCTGGTTTCCTCACGATGTTTTCCTTCACCGTTTTGAGAGCAGTGGTGATGAAATAAATTACACAAAGTAATGCGCCTGTCTGGGTTCGAACCCACGACTTACTGTTCGTAAGTCGGGGCCGCCACCACTGAGCCACCGCTGCTCTCAACAAGTAAATGGGTAAATAAATATAAATCCAATTTAATTTGCTAACCAATATACAGGGTGGAATTTTGTAATGCCACCTGGAGGGAAAGTACTCTTAATACCGGAGATAGCAAATTTTACTCAAAGGAAACATTCCTTCATTTTTAAAAAGAAATTAATCTGCATTCAAAGATTTTGAAAATTCGCGTGCCACACTCGGGAATCGAACCGTCTAAATTCCAAAAAAATAACACCCTGTACTTTTATGGCACCAATCGATAGGGTCAATCATAAGGATCAAATCCCTCGAACATTCATGATAAATTAAATGAAAGGAAAACCATGAAATCTTAAGTTTTAAATTCAATGGGATAAATTCAATAGGTACGATAAAGCACTTTAATAAAATGATGGACCTTTACAATTGAAGAGAATAAGATTGCAGAAGAAGATTGCAATTTGCATGTGTTTGTTTGTGCAAATTGCAATATTCCTATGTAAATAGTTCTTCGTCATTTTATTTAATAAATGTCGTCAAAAGAGAATTGTTTACTAAGTTCGTAATTGGATGGACCTTTGACTAAAAGGGCTTTATCTTATCCCATTGAATTTATAAGTTAAGATTTCATAGTTTCCCTTTCATTTAATTTATCGTATTTGTTCGAGGGATTTGATCCTTATGATTTACCCTATCGATTGGTGCCATAAAAGTACAGGCTGTTATTTTTTTGGAATTTAGACGGTTGATTCCCGAGTGTGGCACGCGAATTTTCAAAATCTTTGAATGCAGATTAATTTCTTTTTAAAAATAAAGGAATGTTTCCTTTGAGTAAAATTTGCTATCTCCGGTATTAAGAGTACTTTCCCTCCAGGTGGAATTACAAAATTCCACCCTGTATATCGGCGAGTGCATGATTGCCGCCACATACCTACTAGTAGTACATTTCCGTAATTACACAGCCGACATTTTGTATGCCATCGATTTTGCGATCGTTGAATTTGCGATACACCTGACAATCGCAAGTATTTTCCCAAATGCAATTACGTATATACCTAATTAGCACGCTTTATATAACCTTGCTGAATTCATTGGAAAACTGTTAGTTAGCGTACGGGGTGATTACCCACGTGTTCCAGCTAAACCAACTAAGCAATTAATACACGTATGCTTACGATGGTCAACGCGCTCGTGGCGACCAACCCTGGATTGAACTTGTTTGCTGATGAATGGAAGACGATAATGTTAGAATGTTTATGGTTCTGTGAGAAGACCGAGTAAAAGGATTACTTAATTTAGTGTTAATGGCTCATGCTGTACTAACAGTAATAATAAATTCACAAATATTCGGTTTTTATCCGTCGGCAAAATCTTTTCTTTTCGAGCGAAACCAAGCAGAGTTTTTCCGAACATACAGGGTTAGTTTTGATGGTTTAGAATCGATAATATTTTCGATATAATGAAAAAAAAAACAACATTTTTTAAATAAAATTTCATTCCTGTCCACAGTGTCCATCACTAAAAAGCGGACGTGTGGATATTGCAACAGCACAATTCAGTTCAACAACCTAGATAGGTAGCAGTTAGCACACATATAAATTTGGCGGTTCATGCACGCACACAAGTGCATTGATTTCCACTAGGTTTATGATTTAGGAAAGGAGAATGGCGAGGATGGTCTCAAGTAATTTAAAAATCAACGGAGTGCCGTTCACGGTCTAGTTTGTATTAATTATAGTGAAGAGTTTATCAGAGTTCTATATACAAATATTGAGTTACTAGATGATGGGAATTAAAAGTTACGAATGATTTTAATTCATATAAAAATAAGTCATCGTGCAGTTTCCGAACGCAACGTTTGACATTTACCTTTTAAAACTGATAAAAGTGTCAAATTGATATGTGGACATAGTCTGTGGATCATTCTATTGTTTGTTTGTGTTCAACGGCTACGTGGAATACGGATAAAAGCTATTTTATGCCATTCTACAACAAAATAATAACCAATAAGTCCGTGCCTTAAGTTAGGTTATAATCTTCTACGTTTCATATCTTTTTTCTCCCAACTTCTATAACCTACTTTCCATTTGCTTGTTTGTTAGTCTTAAGTCGTTCT
Organism: Xestia xanthographa; assembly: GCA_905147715.2. Classification (NCBI taxonomy): domain Eukaryota; kingdom Metazoa; phylum Arthropoda; class Insecta; order Lepidoptera; family Noctuidae; genus Xestia; species Xestia xanthographa. The sequence goes on along the minus strand of LR990660.1, from coordinate 2,308,771 downwards.
CTACCTATTCATAAGTTTTCACAATGTACGCTACCCATATCACTGGGTCCCGAATAACATGCAATCTCGCCATTCTTCTTTTTAGGACATTTTCAAACGAATGCTATTTTTTTTTTATATTTTTTGACAATAATATTTAAAATGCACTTTTGGTTTGATATCTAGATCTTAATTATAAATTTTGGCTGGTCATTGAAAACTAACCCTATACAGGGTGTTTGGCTTATGGACCGACACAATTTTTCCAGGGATTTGGGAGTTCATTAGCTAAGTTCTATCCATACACCCTATTTCCTAAATGTCATGGTTGGTTACATATGTTTTTTTGTTTCAAATGAAAAAAATACCCAAAATGTTTCCTTTAATTCTAAATAACTTTTTCGTTTGTGAGTGTAATGCCACAAAATAAATTTTGTTGTATTCTCCAAAGTCTTCTTAATCTAAATTAATCTTTGTTTGATAGAACTGGTTTCAAGAAAATTTCTCACGAGCTACCAAAGTTATTTTCTTTTTTAAGTTTATGAAATTGTACAACTTCAAAATTTATTATAAAAAAAAAGCCATTTTGAACTTAGCTTTATTTTAAATAGTTCTTTAGTTGATACCCTTTCTAACGGTATGCTACTTCTCACAAAGAACAATTCATTAAGTAGTCAAAATGTTAGTTAGGGGAGTCAGGATTAAGAAAAGACTCATAAATGTTATTATGTTTTTAAAACTAAAGTTATAAATCTTTTCTAATTTATTTAGATTCAGAAGACTTTGGAGAATACAACAAAATTTATTTTGTGCCATTACACTCACAAACAAAAAAGTTATTTGGAATTAAAAGAACCATTTTGGGTATTTTTTACATTTGAAAAAAAAAAACATATGTAACAAACCATGACATTTAGGAAATAGGGTGTATGGGTAGAACTTAGCTAATGAACTCCCAAATCCCTGGAAAAATTGTGTCGGTCCATAAGCCAAACACCCTGTATATCAACATAACATTCGTGGACGCAAACATATATGTATTTATATCACTACTTATCCGGAGATTTTAGCTAAGTCTTGCAGAAAGGATTCCCAGCTTTTATCCTTGGGTAAAAGCAACAGTTATAAATAAATAAATATTGCTGGACATTACACACAGCGCCATCTAGTGCCACACTAAGCAACGAGGCTTGTGTCGTGGACACCAGATAGTTGATATACTACATAGATACTTTTTGTTTGTAAATACATACTTATCATACATATAAACATCCATGACTCGGAAACAAATGTCCATGCTCATCACACAAACATTTGCTCCGACCGGGATTCGAACCCGGGACCCTAAGAACGTAAAGCAGCCTCACTACCGCTGCGCCAATCGGGTCGACGACAAATGATTATTCAAGTATGAGTACGGAGCCTACAAGAACTATCCCACCTTCTGCCCCACTTTTTATGCCACTCCACATCTGCGCTTTGGGAACCTGCCCAAACCCATTGCTAACGCCATCGATGTGGCAGAGTTCTGTCTCGTCGAATCTCATCGTAATAAATAATACACATAACTGCGTAAATGAGATTGGGGTATACTGACAAACCATAACTTGGGTTAGGTTAGTGGTTACCACAACCATAACTTGGGTTAAGTTAGTGGTTACCACAACCATAACTTGGGTTAGTCTAGTGGTTACCACAACCATAACTTGGGTTAGGTTAGTGGTTACCATAACAAGTTTCCGTAAAGAGATTATGTCAAAAGGCGTTTCCACCTAAACCACCACTGACCCTAATGGTGCCATTACACTTGGTCGTTAGCACATGTCCATCATTAGCCTATTAATGTTCCCACTGCTGGGACACAGGCCTCCTCTCTATGAGAGGAAATGGGCTATAATCCACCACGCGGGCCCAGTGCGGGTTGGTAGATGTCACATGTCTTCGAATTTTTGGCTCTAGGACATGCCGGTTTCCTCACGATGTTTTCCTTCATCGTTTTGAGAGCAGTGGTAATGAAATAAATTACTCAAAGTAATGCGTCTGCCTGGGTTCGAACCCACGATTTACTGTTCGTAAGTCGGGGCCGCCACCACTGGGCCACCGCTGTTCCCCCACAGCGGTGGGGGAACAGCGGTGGCCCAGTGGTGGCGGCAGTAACCTGTAACATGTGCTGGAAGCAGCGGCTTCCAGCACATGTTAGCACACGTTAGGGTGCTCGAAAGACTTTACTCGACTTCGGGCACCCGATGCGTTTATTGCATTACGTGTAGTTTTAATAAAGACGAACCATGACGTCCGAAGACGGGCGTACTCGAACGAATCCATTTGCGGGCGATTACTATTGGTCGTTTCTCCGGATTCCGAATTCAAACAAGTGTAATCGCGCCATAAAAACATTAAAAAAAAACTTTTTAATAACCAGCATTTATACAGGTCACAGTTATTCCTAGATATACCCAGTCTAGTTATCTCGTGCGACCAGTCGACCACGTTCTATACGTTGTTGGCTCAGGCTGTAACTGTGGCCAATTTAACGGGTCATTAGCCCAGCGCTTTGGCGGTGACTCTTAACCCGAGTTTAACTTAACCGTGATTGATCGAGTACTTTATTAAGTTGAAATCGGTTCTGTATGTTATGGAAGAGTTATTACGTTTTTTAAAGGTAAATAGAGGTTTATCTACTTTATGAACTTGTTACTTACAGAAAATTATCCGACCTTAATCTAACCTAACACCAAATAATAGTTTTAAAAAAGATTTTATTAACCCCCAGTCCCCCACATATCAACGAAACCCTTATTTTCGTCGATGTGTATACGCGTCATCGAGTCCCACGTTGCACAGACCTAAAGAAAGACAAAAGAGACATTCTAAAGGTTCCGATTTTACTTTTAAAGTTTGAACTTTAAGACACAAATACAAGTACACAAATAAATATCCGATCTAGGTCCGACAATCGAAACTGACAGAATGTCAATGATTATTTTCCAAGTAATAAATGTATGCGACTGTCCCTGGAAGTTATTATTTTTTATTCATTTGTTTTTTTTTTACACCGGTCCGTTCGGACGTAAACATTTTTTGTCTACGTCTGAACGGACCAAAATGAATTGACAGCGGTCCGTTGAGACTAAACACCCAAAATATTGTTCTGACGTCTAGACAAAATACGACTTTGTACTTGTTGAACAATCTAACAATCCAAGGATTACTGGCAACTGGCACGTCAGTATTAGAGCAGAGAAATAAATACCTTGCAAGTCCAAATGACGTAACACATTTTCTATCGCAATCCGAAAGATTTTGCAGGAACTGGGTTTGAAACTTTTATTATGGAAGCCTTTCTAACTGCCTGCCATTTTATTTTTTTGTGAAAATAGCAGGCTTGAGCGCAAATATCATCAGCAAAGAGTTAAATAACAATGTTTTCATCCCGTCTATTCAAAAGGACGACTTGGTTCGCCTTTAAGTGCACCCAAAGGTGGTGTTTTCTATACCTAATAAACTTTTAGCGGGCAGTAATGAGTTTTTAATCCTCTTTATAAGATGTTCCAAATTCAAAAAGTGCGCCGCAAAGATAATTGCGGCGCACTTTTTGAATTTGGAAAAACGAAAATTTGGAGGAGCTCGTGGCTAAATAAAAACAGCCGCTCGGGTCGATCGTTACGTTAAGCCGTGCTTGCCTAGGTTGGTCTGTGGATGGGTAACCACCCATTACATACCGAGTTTCCTCCGTGCGTCGGAAAGCACGTTAAGCAGTTGGTCCCGGCTGTCATTTGTAGATCTTTGACAGTCGTTAAGAAGTCAGAGGCCCAAAAAGTCTGACAACCAGTCTTACCAGGGGTATCGTATTACCTGGTACTAACTGGGTTGTGGAGGTCAGATAGGCAGTCGCTCTATGTAAAATACTGGTATTCAGCTGCATCCGGTAAAACTGGAAGCCGACCCCAACATAGTTGGGAAAAGGCTAAGATGATGATGACTTTTTGAATTTGGAACATCTTAGTGTTCAGCGCCGAAAGAAATCGAACGCAAATATTGTTTGAATAAAGACTGGCTGGTACGACGGCCCATAGTCGCGCCGCCGCGCCGCCGCTCCGCCGCCGGCTGAATAAAAAAAGAAATCAAATTAAAAACGCGCGAACTACAGACCGCGTTTTCGTCAATTTTCATGAATAGTTAGAAATTCATGGTTTTGTTTTGAAAAATGAGTTCTTCAAGTGACAGTGAATAAAAAAACACAATAAAGTGAAAAATAACTTTAGATCTTCAGAAGTCGGTGACCTTTGTTTGATTCGTTTAGTTTTTTTTTTGTCACCGAATTCTGATGCTAAAGTAATTTTTAACGTTTTTGTGTTTTGTGAAGTCGGTTTTATTTTTTGCAAATAAAACCGACTTTTATTTTCCATTTTTAGTTGTAATATCCTATCCAAATATTAGGTATGCATTTATTTTACATGTTGAAATTAGACCACACGACTGAAGTAAAAATGATCATAAAATGAAAACTACTGGGCCAAACTATGTTAAATTTATATAGGACCAAATGGCAACTATTCCGCATCAAACTAAAGAATAATTACGTCAATCGGTTCATAAATATTAGCGTAATCGTTGTAAATACATTAAAAAAAACCAGTCGAATTGAGAACCTCCGCCTTTTTGAAATCGGTTAAAATTATGAGGCGCCTTTTATTTTCTCATAGTGGGTGATGAAAAGCAGAGTGTATCACTCGGGCGCAAAATGTATTTTAGGCTCGGGCGACGTACTTTGAATCCCTCGCTACGTTCAGGATTCTATTAAAGAATCCCTCGCTACGCTCGGGATTCTACTCGAGAATCCCTCACTTCGCTCTGGATTCAAAAAAGCGCCCTCGCCGTAAAAATATTATTTTGCTCCCTTATGATACAATCTACTATTGACCCATTATTCAGTTACCCAAATTCCGCTCACTGATGCAGCCAAAAACAATTGAATGCACTGGTAGGTAATCTGTTGCTTCATATTGAGAAAGTCGTGTGCTCTACAAAGAAGAAACGCAGTGAATATGGTTGTATAGGTACCTACTGTCAAAGCGAATGGCATTGGGGTTGTGTGTGTGTTACCTACGTAATCACCTCGCAGTTTCACAATACAACCCAAACCACGCCGTGATTAGCTCCAAACACAGGCAGACTGAAACAAATATGGCGCTAATAAATTAAACTAACGGCTGGATTCGGCCTGATTCGGCTACATTCGGGTGGATTCGGCTAGTTATACCCGTCTAGTTGGGGATTACGTTACACAATATGCTATTAGGGTTTAAACACACGTCCTGCGGTGACAAGCGCATTATCGTTACATTAGTGTTGGTAAACATTAACTATTGAGCACTTGGGCAACATCAAACTGAAGTGAAGATTGTCATTGAATCGGTATTAACTTCGTGTTCTAGAGATTACTTAGAATTTATAGAGTTTTCCGAGTTTCCTCCGTGCCTCGGAAAGCACGTTAAGCTGTTGGTCCCGGCTGTCATTTGTAGATCTTTGACAGTCGTTAGGTAGTCAGAGGCCCAAAAAAAAGTCTGACAACCAGTTTTACCAAGGGGTATCGTATTACCCGATACAAACTGGGTTGTGGAGGTCAGATAGGCAGTCGCTCCATGTAAAATACTGGTATTCAGCTGCATCCGGTAAAACTGGAAGCCGACCCCAACATAGTTGGGAAAAGGCTAGGCAGATGATGATGATGACATAGAATTTCTAGTTTGCATGAAGGTTGTGTTCAAGATTATGGATTATGGATTGATTTGTATTATCAGTTAGTACCTAAGCATTTCGTGAAATATTGAATCAAATAAGATTTGCTATACGTGATGGATATCGAGATCTAAACATGACCAAACCAAAAAAGAATTTAATAAAATAAAATTGTCAAAGACCGCATTTATTATAGTTACTTGAAGTATGAGTTCCATTTCCCATAGCCTGTGGGTTTTGCGTACGCACGTTGTAACAGTTATGTTACGTGCTTAAAATAAAATGTTCCCTAAAAAAACGAACCCAATGTTGGGGCCTGTATCAGTAACCACTTACATTTTCACTAAAAGTATTAATTGATACCACATTTTCTCCATATCCCTCTCTTCAAAGCCCGTTAAGTGACTCTAAGCTTGGTGCAGACTTAAGAAAAACTATCTACGATCGAAGCTACGTCATTAGGGCACACAAGATCGTGTGTCGGGCGTCTAATGATCGCAACAATGGCCGCTGTCAATTAGCAGGATTAGACACGATTACAGGATCGCACGCAGACGATTTTGCTGGCTTAATGATGGAGATGTCTTGAGATACAGTGCCTTTTCGATTTATAGGAAGCTAAGAATGGATACGTTTTTGTTTTTATTTATTTGTAACTCCGAAAAGAAATGAGTATGTAAGAGGAAGTTTAACAGTGGTGATACAGAATAGCTGATATGGAGTCGTATTGGCATGTGATGGATGCTTGAAAGGCATATGACTAAGGGCGCACTGACGGCGTGGCACGGCAGGTTGTGCAGTGACATCCCGCGGCATGCAGTAGCATCCCGCGTCCTGCAGTGGCATGAAATCGCGCGCCAGTGCGTTTTCTCCCTCCCTTGCCCCCGCGCACCGACCGGATCGCGCCCCACCGAAATGCTGCACAAGTTTCAACCTTATTTCAACATAGCAATCATAATTCCTCGACCCCAAAGTGACCCATACGTCTCGCGGGATGCAATGGCGCGCCGCGGCATCCCGTGGAATGAAAAAGCAAGACACGTCATGCCGCCGCATCCTGCGGCATGTCGCGTCATGCCGCAGCATCCTGCGGCACGTCGCGGCATCGTGGTATCAAAATAAAGTAACATAAATTCTAAACTCATTGAAATAAGATTCAAAATAACTTAATTAGTATTAAAATCCTTTGCCATGACACACCGTGCCGTGCCGGCAGTGAGAGCCGGCCCTAAGAGAGTGGTAATAAAAGAATGATACTTATACTAAATGTAGAAGGATGGAGAGGGAGAAAAAGACTTGTGAAAATATAGATAGATTGCGTGAGGACTGATATGAAAGAAAAGGGATTCAATGATAACGTGACGGTTGACCGGGGAGAATCGAAGAAAAAAACTGTAAGGCGCCGATCCTAGACGAGAGCAGGAAGATGACGACGATGAATAGAATTACGTTTGTTTACTAACACACTACAATATAATTCTTGATGTGATAGGTTAAAAAAACACATAATGTGGATAATTTGTACTTTTATGACATGGCAAGCAATTTTAATTAAATTCTTAACGCTTTTTTTTATTTTACTAAACTAATATCACAACTGAGACACATCTTTCTTCTATCAATTTTTATTAACTCATAATTTTCTTTTCCTCTATCTGCGGTCCCGGTATTGATATCAAAGATTACGTCTTCGTCTCCCGGAGTCTCACTTGAATGAGATGACCGGACACTGGTCGCAGTGCTAATTCCACCTTCAGTTTCAGATTGTCAGCCTCGGACACAATTTCCAGCTCCCTCACACAATGGGCCAGCACCGTCTTCAAGAGCGCCATTGCGTACTTCTTACCTAATGAATAAAATGGAGATTCATCAGAAGCATAAAGAAATATCGTACATAAAAATAGCTCAAGCCTTTTTCCTGTAAGAATTGGCAAGAACTACCTACAACGTGTTTAATTTTGTTTGGATAGCGACGCCACTTCCTTCAAGTGAGTACCGTGGGTCTTTAAGGCGCGTGGCGGTGACTACTACAGTTCCATACTCTAAACAACTTACTAAATTAAAGGGTCTTAATTAAAATAGACGTAGGTCCAACATAATTGAAATACATCTTAAATCATAGCTCATAACAAGTACTCTACTTCATATTATTGCGAAAAGTACCTAAATCGCCGGAAACCAGAGATAGAGCCAATTATTGTAAATCTATATCTATACTAATATTATAAAGAGGTAACATTTGTTTGTAAGTTTGTATGTAGGGGGTAATCTCCGGAAGTAATGAACCGATTTAAAAAAATATTTCACTTGTAGAAAGCTACATTATTCGTGAGTGCTGTATGCTATATTTTATTCCCGTACTCCCACGGGAACGGGAACTACGCGAGTAAACCGCGGGACGTCAGCTAGTGTTGGAATATCCTTATAACGAAGATTTAACTAAAACAGTAATTTGTCTTTAAATCAGATCATGTTGATAACATTGTGCCAAAGCTAAGCACTAAGCACACAGTCACTCAGTAATTAATCCCAACTAAGCCGGCGAAGTCCTAGAATCGACTAAGGACGGTTAAGTCTGTGTACCGGAACCCTCTTCTTAATCTAGGTGTATCATTAGTTTGAATATAAATCAAATATTTGGAAAGGGAATGAAGCTTTATTACTAAGTCATAATTAGCTACTATTTCAATGATATTCTATTTGAGATAAATTGTTGTAATTCTGTTGGTCTTACGCCCAGATGTCATAGAAAATTACCGATGGTCCTTTGTTTCCACCGCAATCATTGTAACGAGACGCGGGTCTTTTGAGCCGTGGCCAAGAGCTAATCGTAACTACTTGCCTATACGAATACATAATGGTGTGTTATTAACATTAATAAACAGTTATAATGATTGAAGCATCATCGTGTACTACTAAATCGTTGTTATTAAAATTAACGTGTTTAATACGAGTATCATACGTCGCATCATTAAGTAAATTGGTGCAAGCAACAATAACTTGATCGTCACCTAATGTTTCTAGTTTCCATGTATTTCCATCAGGTGCGTACACACATACGTATATACACGAAGATTATTAAAACCTTTGATTAAAACATTATCATTTCGCGCTTTTTTAAAAGGTTTTGGCCATCATCCTTGTTCTCTCGTATCCACACGACACACCGTAGCATATGTATATTAATCAGTCGGTTACTTAGCAGGGCTTACTACCAAGCCCTATATTAACTGGGCTCAGTGTCCATTAAATGACTATCAAAAGGTTAGTTTCGTATTATGTATGACCAGTCGCGATCAAATATGACGTCAACGGTGCCCATCGTAACTAATTTTGGCAGACGCTTTCGTACCGATTCTTCTAATATTGCGATTATGTAATAGCATAGTAGACATCAAATTGATGACAACTGAGTTTGAAGTGGCTTTCGTGAAAGACGTTACACCGTACCCGGGTTGTTAGTCACCGTAAAGTGATATCCATTCTGAGTTATACATAATACCAATATTTTGACATTCTGGGTTGTCATCAAAGTTCGGTGTACAACCGAAGCTTGATAGCTACTGGAGATCAAAAAGATACGTAATAGCCGTACAGGATGCGACGACGTATCGCCCCTGGTAGGAACAAATCAACTGCTTTCGAATTTTCCCGGTACAGTGAGTCAACTCACCAATACAAGCTCGTCTCCCATAACTAAAGGCTAGAAAGCCAGCAGGGCTGCCCGGAGGCTGGTTCTCCAACCAGCGCTCAGGTCTGTAGATGTGTGCATCAGGTCCCCACACCCGGACTGAACGACCAGCGCCCCACGAGTTGATACCACAAGTTGTACCTTTTGGGATTGTGAAGGTTTCTAAAACAAAGAAACAATGCCTTATTCGAAGAAACGAGGTATTTGTTGAAGTTTAGAATCCCAAGAAAAAGAAACCCAGAGTAAGGCAGCGTTTCCACCAGAGATGAGCGAGGATGCGTAGCGAGGGATGTGTGTGAAACCAACCAATCACATAGCTAGAATACCTCAAGCTGTGAAAAAGAAGCGACATTATTGGTTGGTTTCACACACATCCCTCGCTACGCATCCTCGCTCATCTCTGGTTGAAACGCAGTATAGATTTAGATCAGAGGTTCCTAAACTTTTTTTTCAGGTAGATCACTTTCAAAATTAACTGGTTACAGCGGACCCCCTGCATTTATTCAAGCCCTTTTTGCGCTATTGATTAGGATAGCATGAGGACCATAGGTCCTATAAAAACGACTTAAAAAAATAAATAAAATAAAAACTGAAAAATAACTTTAGCTTCAGAAGTCGGTGACCTTTGTGATTGATTTAGTTTTTTGTCACTGACTTCTGAAGCTAAAGTTATTTTTCAGTTTTTTTTTTTTAAGTCTGTTTTATTTTTTGCAAAAAAGATTTTTATTTATCCATTTTTAGTTGTAATGTATCCTATACAAATATTTGCTATGCAAACTTCAATTTGAAGTAAGCCCAACAAAAGGTAACTGCTGTAAATCGTTGAGGAATTCCGTCGACTGTCTATGGTCTCCATCATCAGACCTGTAACGGCACTTATAACCCATTTGGGTGCAAAGTTCTCATCAATAGAAATGAATTAAGTCCAAAGACAAGGTAGCTACTGTAAAATATTGAGGAGTTCGCTTGACTGTCCTTCGTCTTCATCATCAGACCCCTAATGACAGTTATAACCCACCTAGGTGTAAAGTTCTCATCAATACAAATTAGTCAAGCCCAAACACCAGGTAATTGCTGTAAATCGTCGAGGAGTTCCCTCGATTGTCTTTCGGCTCCATCATTAGATCGACTCCAGACCTGCATTAAATAGAAGTGCTTTAAAATACTTAGTGAAAAAATTAACAAACGCACTAGTCACCAGTACGATTTTCGAAGGTTCTCTGAGAGATTTCTCTGAGATGCCGTCATCAGAGCCTGGTTTTTTTATCATGGTACCACCCTTGGGATATTTTCTTTCCAACAAAAAAAAAATCATCTAAATCGGTTCATAAACGACGAAGTTATCCGCGAAAACTCATAAAAAAAACATATACGGTCGAATTGAGAAACCTCCTTTTTTAGAAGTCCGTTAAAATTATTCCCATTGAATGTCTTTTTCATGAAATGGTCTTAATTTCGCGGGCTACCCTGGTGCTGATGAATACTAGAAACAAAAAAATACTGTATTTCTGCTTAAAACTCAGATTGCTGGATGTTGGGAAGATCTGCGTAAGTTTACAAAATAAAAATACCCGTAAACGAAGCAGTTTTACGAACTACCAAACTACGCAGCAAACCAGGTGGCGTACAATGACATCATAGGCAGTATTGTTCTAATCTTCCTTCAGTGTGCGAAGAGATGAGATGGCCTGTATAACTTCATCTCTTTCCCACACCGAAGTGACAATAAAATAAATACTACTGGAGGAGGTACAAGCTACCGTGTCGACGGCGCGTTCGTGTTCCACGCGCGCCTCAAAGAGAGTCAGCAAAAGGGAAGGGGTCCGCAAGGACCGATGACTGCCGGGGTTGCGGGACTGTTCGAAAAAGATACCGTGGCCCCGGAACACAAAAGGCGATTTAGGAACATGGATGGGTTGTAGTCAGTAAAAGTCTGACACTGCCTCCTGCTCCGCCCAGAGCGGGAGGAGTCATTTGATGATTACCCATCCGAAAAAAAAAAAAAATAATGGAGGTACAGGCTCAGATCTGCTGCGTAGACTACTATCACACATATTTTGCTCACTCAGCGGCAGGTCCTTGTCAGCGTATCGCAAGATGCCGGGTACAGGCGGGTACAATCGCAGCGTCTCGTAGATGATCGCTTCACAGTACTCCATGCGCGCCAGGTCCTCCTTGCTCACTGCACGCTTGCTGTCGCCGAATATACTCCTCAACCTGAAGAGTTACGGGCATTAGAATCGCCTTTGCATAACTTAGTGAACAACAATGAGAAATTGTGGAGGGATGTTTTCATCCCATCTATTCGAAAAGGACGACTTGGTTCGCCTTTAAGTGCACCCAAAGTGGTGTTTACTATAAGAAACTTTTAGCGGGCAGTAATGAGTTTTTAATCCTCTTTATAGATGTTCCAAATTCAAAAAGTGCGCTGCAAAGATAATTGCGGCGCACTTTTTGAATTTGGAACATCTTAGTGTTCAGCGCCGAAAGAAATCGAACGCAAATATTGTTTGAATAAAGACTGGCTGGTACGACGGCCCAGTCGCGCCGCCGGCCGCCGCGCTGACTGAATAAAAAAAAGAAATCAAATTAAAAACGCGCGAACTACAGACCGCGTTTTCGTCAATTTTCATGAATTGTTAGAAATTCATGGTTTTGTTTTGAAAAATGAGTTCTTCAAGTGACAGTGAATAAAAAACACTATAAAGTGAAAAATAACTTTAGATCTTCAGAAGTCGGTGACCTTTGTTTGATTCATTTAGTTTTTTTTTGTCACCGACTTCTGAAGCTAAAGTTATTTTTAACGTTTTTGTGTTTTGTGAAGTCGGTTTTATTTTTTGCAAAAAAGTTTTTTTTATTTTTCCATTTTTAGTTGTAATAAATAAAAATAAAATAATCTTTAATTCGGATAAGCAACATCCATATGGGTTAGTAAAAACAAAAAGATAACTTATACCTATGTTAGTAAACTTATACGTATTATCTATTTGACAACAAGGTTGTTGTTCAAAATGCATCTTTGAACAACATCACCTAACAAAGGAGAATCCAACCTCCCCGCTATGGTCTTCAGGATGGAGTTGGACCTGTCTCGCACTCTGCAGAGCAAAGAGGCAGATTTCTGTCTGACTATGGCGTGGAAGCCATCGACGTGTGCTTGTGCAAACATACTGATGCACTGCAGAAACGGGGCAGCCCCATCAACATCCTGAACCCATTATTATATTGGACCCGTAGGGCGCTGATAGCCCGCTGAGTATAGTTGGTCCACAGGCTGCACGTGTAAAACACTTGGCAATAAGCTTTAAAAAGCGTTATTTTGACTGCCCTGCTAGGCTGCTACATCGTGCAAACCTGCGAACCAACATGTTACATCGGACGGCCAGCGCCCTACGTTCCCTCTCAATAAGTAATATCCTATCGAAATATTAGATATGCATTTATTTTACATGTTAAAATTAGACCACACGACTGAAGTAAAAATGTTCATAAAATGAAAACTACTGGACCAAATGGCAACTATTTCGCATCAAACTGTTTACCTCCTCCTTTTTGAAGTCGGTTAAAATTATGATGCGCCTTTTCTTTTCTCATAGTGGGTGATGAAAAGTAGAGTGTATCACTCGGGCGCAAAATATATTTTTGGCTCGGGCGACGTACTTTGAATCCCTCGCTACGTTCAGGATTCTATTAAAGAACTTCTACTCTAGAATCCCTCACTTCGCTCTGGATTAAAAAAAGCGCCCTCGCCGTAAAAATATTATTTTGCTCCCTTATGATACAATCTACTATTGTAGCATTTATATATCCACCAACCAGCGCTTGGCCACTTTGTGGATTATGGCCCAGTCCTTCTTATAGAGAGGAGGCCTGCGTCCCAGCAGTGGGATTGTTATAAACTGAATATAATATCTATGTTTGCATAAGGTATTCCGGGTTCTCTATTGTATTACCTAACTTTTTTATTCATAATTTAAAGTGCCATAACTTTTTTTGTCCTAATCATCATTTGTCCGAATGATAACTTACCCGAACCTAATATCACATAATATCACATGACATAAAATTGAAATCCCTAAATACAATATGCCCTAAACCCGTTTGTCATAAATCTTATTATCAATAATATACAAAAGACATAAAACCGTTTTCAATAATGGTTATAAATCCTAAATTCAAAAAAAAAAAATGTTTTGATCTTAATAATACATATTTTTAAAACAAACCGGTATGTTCCCAGACGTTCCCAAAACATTGTGTTTTTAAGTATGTCTGTAATTACGGGTAACTACAGGTTAAGTATTACTTAGCTTTTGCTATGCTATGAACTTCTCTCAACACAACACATTTTTATACAAGGCTCTTATGAAATTTGTAAGAATTAAAAAGTAGAACCATCATATCGCAGAAAGATCACAGTTTGAATCTTCAGGCATACATTTGATATCGGTAGTCACTAAAAGGCAGAAAATCAATCAATCAAACCGCCAATCATTATAAAACAGTTGAGTATGAACATAATCATGTGGATTTTATTTTTCCCTGTATGCAAACATGCAAACGAACATACACCATGCATGCAGCAAGCATGCAGCAAGCATTCAGCAAGCATTCAGCAAGCATGCAACAAGCTTGCAGCAACCATGCAGCATGCAAGCACGCATACAGTATGCAAGCAAGCATGCAGCATGCAAGCGAGCAAGCAAGCAACATGCAGCAGGCATGGTTTCTGTCACGGCTCCGGTGCTACGGGGCTCCGGCAGCCCCACGCGAGCTTATCGTCGCAGATGTGTTTAACGCTCACCACCGCAGCTTCGGCTTGCAGCAGCGGCGGCGAGTGTTACAACCACCTGCTCCTCAACTCGCGGGCCGCCTCGCCCCTCCGCGCCTACGCGGTTTTAAATTACACTCTAGGGGTAGGGCAGACAAGACTGCGTGAGGTCGGATTTACAGCGATTCGTTTCTGTCACTAAAACCTAATTTTTAGCAAATGTTTTAGGACCAAAAATTTTATTATACTTTTATGAACATTCGGAATAATACACATTATGTAATGAAATGCTTATGACATTTGACTTTAAGGCATGTAAAATTAGAAGATTCAATTGTTATAGTATTCGGTATTATGACAAAACAGTTTTAGAAATAAATATAATTATGTAAAACAGAATTTCGGGATTTTAAACATTATGGTTACTGATGTTTATAGCAAACGTTTTATGGATAATGATTTTCGGACAAAAAATTTTAGGAGAATTAAGGGAGTACCGGTATTCCGATTCAAGCTTGAACTTTTTAAACCTAAATTTGCATTTTTCTTTCAAGAATTTGAAGGCTATTGACAAAATCTAACTCGGAAAGAAAAAGACTTCCTCTGGGTCATAAATTGACCACGCTACCGTCTACACAAAACCAGTACTTACTCAGTATACAACTTCTCCTGTATCCTGGGTTTGCACCCTATCATCAGCAGTGCATAGAACAGGGTGGATGCAACTGTTTCCTGTCCTCCAACGATGATGGTGTCCACCTCAGACTTGATCTGCTGCTCCGTCAGACTGGGGTCAGTCTCGCTCAGTTCCATCAGGATGTCCAGGAAGGCTTTGAACTTTGGACCGTCTTTGGCATCTTTAATATATAAGGTCAAATTAAATTACCATGTCAAACTCCACAAACAACGACAAAAAAAAATTACAGATTTCCTGGAGTCAGTATGCGCTTCCTAACACTCGTTGATTAGATGTAATAATAAAAGCCTAGCTGTTACTGCCATGGACGAGCTAATGTAATTTGTTTAACCATGATTACAAAATTATAGATCGACAACTCTTCGCAATAAGGCTTGGGTCCTGAAAAAAATGTAATTAGTCAGTTAGATTATCAAAAAAACATTTGACACGTCTTTTTTAGGGTTCCGTAGTCAGCTAGGAAGGAACCCTTATAGTTTCGCCATGTCTGTCCGTCCGTCCGTCTGTCCGTCCTCGCTTAATCTCTGTGACCGCTAGCACTAGAAAGCTGAAATTTGGTACCAATATGTAGGTACATCAATCACGCCAACAAAGTGGTAAAATAAAAATTGGAAAAAAATGTTTTATTAGGGTAGCCCCCCTATATGTAAAGTGGGAAGTGATTTTTTTTTTATTTCAACCCTAACGTGTGATATATTGTTGGAAAGGTATTTAAAAATGAATAGGGGTTTTCTAAAATCATTTTTTGATAATGTTAATAATTTCGGAAATAATCGCTCCAAGAGTAAAAAACAATGTGTCCCCCCCCTCTAACTTTTGAACCATAAGTTTAGAAAATATGAAAAAAATCTGAAAAATAGAACTTTATAAGGACTTTCTAGGAAAATCATTTTGAACTTGATGGAAACAACAGTTTTTGTACAAAAAGACAAAAAGTTGTACAAAATTATTTCTGGACTAAGTTTGCAGTATATTCGTATAATATGCAAGCATTTTTACATAATGGATCATCATCATCATCATCATTTCAGCTGAAAGACGTCCACTGCTGGACATAGGCCTCCCCCAAGTGTCGCCACATTGACCGGTCCCGTGCGACTCACATCCAGCGGATTCCTGCAACCTTCACCAGGTCATCGGTCCACCTAGTAGGAGGCCTTCCAACGCAACGTCTTCCGGTTCGCGGTCGCCACTCCAGAACTTTTCGGCCCCATCGGCCATCCGTTCTGCGAGCAATGTGCCCTGCCCACTGCCACTTAAGTTTAGCAATTCTTCGGGCTACGTCGGTAACCTTTGTTCTCTTGCGGATGTATTCATTTCTGATTCGATCGCGCAAGGAAACTCCGAGCATAACCCTCTCCATTGCCCTTTGGGTGACTTTAAGCTTTCTGATGAGGCCCATTGTGAGCGACCACGTTTCGGTCCCGTATGTAATCACTGGCAACACACACTGGTCATAGACTTTCGTCTTGAGACACTGCGGTAGGTTGGACGAGAAGATACCGCGCAATTTCCCGAACGCTGCCCAACCGAGTCGGATTCGACGATTGACCTCTATCTAGAAGTTAGACCTACCTAACTGGACCGTAACAACATAATGGATACCCACCTTTAAACTCATAAGTGGGAACACTTATTGTGACGGACGGGAAACTACGGAACCCTACACTGAGCGTGGCCCGACACGCTCTTGGCCGGTTTTTTCTTTTATTATAGGTATACGTAAACCAAAATTGACGAAGATACGACGCTTTTAAAATTCTCAATACGTCACGCCGTGCTATAATTTTTAGTGCGTTGTGTTGTGATTGTGACGTCATGCAAGAGCCCCCACTTTCGAGATTTGATGCGTTTTATCTTTGTCAAAAATACGTGTCCATTATTTTCCAATACTCTAATTGACGAACTAAAGAGATTTGCAATGTATTTATGGTGGGAAACTAGCCCATTCCAAACTAAAAAAACTTAATCGAACGCATACCTTTTTCTTGTTCAAGTACGTTATACTTACCGCTATTGTTTTCTCCAACGTTACTATCCATTGGAGGATTTTTTTTCTTTCGTTCAAGTTTTCTCTTTTTCATCACCTGTTGTAATAATGTTTAACTAGTTAGTTAGTATTAATGTTAGATTAGTTGTACATAATAATATTAAGATTTAACTGAATGTCAATTAACGGGTACCGGCATGACAATGAAATTCCCACGATTTCCACAAGTTCAACTTTGAAAGTCAATATAGCTTACTTACTATCAAATACCTCAATGTAAATAAGTCTCCCATTCCACTTACGGTATCAGACACATGATGTAACACAGCGACGCACTTGGTCATCTCCCTGTGCGCAGGAGTGAGCCAGTAGATGGCGTCAGGATGCAGCAGGACATTCAGCGCTCTCTGCATGATCAACTCCAGGCACCGGTTGAAAGCCTCGTAGTACTCCGTCGTCACTATGCTCTCTGAGATCTTTGATACTCCTAGAGCAGTTTCTGGAAAAATAATGATAGCATAGCATACTTGTTTTGCTTTGCCCACGTTGAACCCATAAGTTTTTTAAGAGGATTCCCACTCGGCGTCTTAATTTTCACAAAACAAACGAGTGTGAAACGGGTTATGTTTTTCAAGAAATGTATGTGTAATTGTTTGGGCCGCTCTGTGGCCTGAACGGCTCGATGGATTTTAGCTTGAGAGGTGTCGTTAGATTCGTATTTACTGTGAGAGTGACACTGGGTATATCAAAATGAAAAGAAATGGTGGATTTCTGGCGCCAAATTCAAATGTTTGGCACGCTCTACAGCCTGAACGGCTTGATAAAGGGCTCATTATGAGAACTTTAAAGTGGTATATCTAAGTAAAAAGCGTAAAAAAATTAAAAAACCCGACTCCGTGAAAAATAACTAATAATTTTAAATAAAAACTGAAAAGAATAAAACAAGTTCAGGAGACAGTTCTCGGCTTAAAAACACCCTCGCCTACGGCTTGGGAGTTAATTCCGCCTCGTACGCAATAAAAAACTTTCTCCACTTGTATCAAAATGTACTATTCCTACATCTACTTTTATGTTGTAAAGGAAAAAGTGCATGGATTTTAACCGCGGAACAAACGGCTCCCTCCGGCCCATTTCCTAATTTTCCCATTTCGACAACTAAACAAAAGACGTGCGTAGCAAGTGAAAACGTGTGCCAACTCGTAACTATTTTAATCTTCATACATTGAATCCCATTTCGTCAACCATAAAGAACTGTCTTTTGTACAGTACAATCAGCTCCCAAAGTTACAAGGAAACCAATTTGTTTTTTCAATACATTAATTGTACAAAACAAGATGTTTTCTCACAGCGCCTCCTTGTAAACCTCATACCAGTTTCAAAAGCTCTTTTCTTCAGCGGTGTTTTTCAGAATGTGTAAAACTAAGAAGCTTCCCAACTTACGACAAATAGCCTCCAACGTCGTATAAGCGAGGTACTTGTGAATTACATCGAAGGGTTCCTTCCCCACCTCCGTCTTCAGACTCTCCAGCAACTTGTGCGCCTGCGCGTTGAACACGCCGAGGTACCCGGCCACCACCGAGCTTGTGAACGTGCCCGCTAACTTCTTGATGTTGTGCTTCCATACGTTACCTGTTATGATTGATTTATAATAGAGAGCATTTTATCAAACATAAAAATAACAATCTGAGTCCTACTGCAAGACTAATGGTACATTCATTGCATTTATACATTTTATTGGGTACTCCGCGTTGACCTTCACGTTTGACCTTCCTGGACCAATTTGAATTGCTACAACAGAATCAGCCGTAGCAACTTCGTCCATCGAATCTAGAATAATTACGGTTTTGTCGACCATTTCTGTGTGTCAATTTCTTTTTAAAACTGAAATGCCTTACTAACGCCGCCCATCTGTGGTGAATTGGTGATGGATCTTGGAAATTTGTAGGTGCTCAAGCTAACTATGTACTTGCTTTGCTTATACTTACCAGGTGCGGTGACAAGTCCATCTCCAAGCCAGATTCTTCCGAAGCCGTAGTAGTAGGGCTTCTCGATGAACGCATTCGTGATCGTCTTCACGTCGTCGGGGTCTTGAAACGCTGGAGAAAACGGAATATCAAAATACATTGGTAAAATTAATTTAAATAATCTCCTTCTAGAATATCATCATCGGCCGACAAACATTCACTGTTGGACATAAGCCTCCTCTCCCCCTCCTTGAACAGTCGAGTTTTTCTCGCATCCAGCTTATTACCGCTGCCGTCGGCGTCGGTAATCGGTCTATTTTGTGAAAGGCCTTTCAACACTGCACCTTCCGGTTCGTGGTAATCACTATAGAACCACTCTCAGGTTCATCATCGGTGGGCAATGTGCAATAACCACATCCAATCAAGTTTGGCATATCTTCCCTTCACCTTGGTTCTCCTGCGGATCTCTTCATTTCAAGAATATAGACTATATATATACTCACCCAAAATAGAACAAGGTCCCAGCCAGAGCACGAAAGGCAACACGGAGTTCTCACTTATTTGTCCTATCCTATCTAAATGTTGGAACAAATCTGTGGAGTACATAAATAAAAGTTTCATAATTCATTATACCCCTGGTTTTACATCACTGTCAGAAGCAAAGCGAACCTTAAACTTGTCGCCTTGTTGTAATGTTGCTGGTGCGTCATCACCTTCCTATTGGCTTTATCGTACTCTAGTAAAAAATAAGGAAATGCTTGGTTTGGTACCTATGCTTTTTTAAGCTGTTTTAATCAAATTGTTCAGTTCCCTATGGCACTATACTCACGGCTACCATCCCCTACGACCTGGTGCATGTTGCCGATGAACGGCAGCAACGGGTAGCTGGGCAGGCCGCGGAACTTGCTGCGCTCGCGTCGCTCCAGGCACCAGAGCAACGTGCATGCGCATGCTACCAGCACGCCAACTAAGTACACCCATAGTGCCATCTGGATTTAAATTATATTTATTTTAATAAGTAGTTTTTGTTTTTTTTAACCTAACCGAAACAAACTCGAGAGTTACCGTCGAGTTTCTTATCAGAGACCTGTCTTGTTCAGGAATGGGACATTTTTCGCAAAATATCCAGGTTCGACTTAATAATAAAGCAACGGACTTGATTTAAGATATGTTCTATGAGTTATGAAGATAATACTGTGATAGAATATCGTTGGAAAATTATTCTAACAAAAAAAAGGAAGAGCCAAAATTCTATCAAATTAATTTAAATTGGGCATCACGGTAATGCGATTGAGATAGGTCCGTATTTGCATTTTTCTTTTATAATCCAAGGCTACATACAGCAAACCATAGAGATAAAATACATAGGTGAGTTATTTTCATCTGATACATGGAAGAAATTATGGTATTCAGCTGCATCCGGTTAGACTGGAAGCCGACCCCAACGTAGTTGGGAAAAGGCTAGGCAGATGATGATGACATGGAAGAAATTACACAGCATTATAATACTTACAGTCAGACACGCGTTTCTCTAAGAGGACACGGAACAACAGATTGATTCTAGTAGTCGTTTCTAGTACATTATATAAATTACGTTAAATCGCAATCGTGTCCATATATATGTGCTGTGCATATGTGTTTATACTTAGTACAGTCGCTGGCAACATCTATGAGAAATAAGATAAAGAGGTACAAACTTTTTTCTGCTGTTTTTTCCAATGATGTCATCCCATGGAAAACGTTGTACAGTTTGATGGTCTGAAGCACACCCTAAAGTATCACCACATATTTCTGGTACACGTTGTATTATAAGGCTGAAGAATTTGTTTGTTTGAAAGCGTTAATCTCTGGAATTTCTTCTTACGTTTTATAGCTCAATTTCTGAGGAAGGTTACTTAACATCATGCTACGACCATTAAGAGCATCGGGTGAAACCGCTACACCACTTCATAATATTACCGTGGCTACACCTAGTCTTTACATTGCTAGAATCAATCGTGCATCGCAACTTTGCAAAAACATCAAAAAGGCGGGGTCACCATGCCATTTAGGTCCTATGCCTTTGTGAAGAGGTAGTGTAGGTATGTCCTAGAACCAAAACTTCGAAGACATGTGACATCTACCAACCCGTACTGGGTTCGCGTAGTGGATTACAGCCCATACCCTTTCATAGATAGGAGGCCAGTGTCCCAGGTCCCAGCAGTGGTAGTCCCAGCACTCCGAGCAGTCAAAGCGAAATCACTTTATTGGTAAGCAATGACCAATGTCGCTATGCTTGGAGTCTCTCGGAGAGATAAAACCTCCAATGAGGTGATCAGATAGTGAACCAAACTTTTCGATTGCTGAAATGGCATTGGGCCGGCCATGTAAGCCATAAGCAGATGAACCGTTGCTGTAGGCTCTGGAGTGGAGACCGCCAATTGACAAAGTTATGGTAGGGTGCACTCAGGGGCAGTGGTCTCCGCAGGGTGGCTGGTAGCAGCAAGATGATTCTGGTAGGACGCATTCAGGGCGTGTGATCTCCGCAGGGTGGCTGGTAGCAGCTAGATGATTCTGGTAGGACGCATTCAGGGCGAGTGATCTCCGCAGGGTGGCTGGTTGCAGCTAAATGATTCTGGTAGGACGCACTCAGGGCGAGTGATCTCCGCAGGGTGGCTGGTACTAGCTAGATGATTATGGTAGGACGCACTCAGGGCGAGTAATCTCCGCAGGGTGGCTAGTAGCAGCTAGATGATTATGGTAGGACGCACTCAGGGCGAGTGATCTCCGCAGGGTGGCTGGTACTAGCTAGATGATTATGGTAGGACGCACTCAGGGCGAGTGATCTCCGCAGAGTGACTGGTAGTAGCTGGATGATTATGGTAGGACGCACTCAAGGCGAGTGATCTCCGCAGGGTGGCTAGGATGATTATGGTAGGACGCACTCAGGGCGAGTGATCTCAGCAGAGTGGCTGGTAGCAGCTGGATGATTATGGTAGGACGCACTCAGGGCGAGTGATCTCCGCAGGGTGGCTGGTACTAGCTAGATGATTATGGTAGGACGCACTCAGGGCGAGTGATCTCCGCAGGGTGGCTAGGATGATTATGGTAGGACGCACTCAGGGCGAGTGATCTCAGCAGAGTGGCTGGTAGCAGCTGGATGATTCTGGTAGGAAGCACTCAGGGCGAGTGATCTCCGCAGGGTGGCTGGTAGCAGCTGGATGATTCTGGTAGGACGCACTCAGGGCGAGTGATCTCCGCAGGGTGGCTGGTAGCAGCTAGATGATTATGGTAGGACGCACTCAGGGCGAGTGATCTCCGCAGGGTGGCTGGTACTAGCTAGATGATTATGGTAGGACGCACTCAGGGCGAGTGATCTCCGCAGGGTGGCTAGGATGATTATGGTAGGACGCACTCAGGGCGAGTGATCTCAGCAGAGTGGCTGGTAGCAGCTGGATGATTCTGGTAGGAAGCACTCAGGGCGAGTGATCTCCGCAGGGTGGCTGGTAGCAGCTAGATGATTATGGTAGGACGCACTCAGGGCGAGTGATCTCCGCAGGGTGGCTGGTACTAGCTAGATGATTATGATAGGACGCACTCAGGGCGAGTAATCTCCGCAGGGTGGCTAGTAACAGCTAGATTATTATGGTAGGACGCACTCAAGGCGAGTGATCTCCGCAGAGTGGCTGGTAGTAGCTGGATGATTATGGTAGGACGCACTCAGGGCGAGTGATCTCCGCAGGGTGGCTGGTACTAGCTAGATGATTATGGTAGGACGCACTCAGGGCGAGTGATCTCCGCAGGGTGGCTAGGATGATTATGGTAGGACGCACTCAGGGCGAGTGATCTCAGCAGAGTGGCTGGTAGCAGCTGGATGATTCTGGTAGGAAGCACTCAGGGCGAGTGATCTCCGCAGGGTGGCTAGTAGCAGCTAGATTATTATGGTAGGACGCACTCAGGGCGAGTGATCTCCGCAGGGTGGCTGGTACTAGCTAGATGATTATGGTAGGACGCACTCAGGGCGAGTAATCTCCGCAGGGTGGCTAGTAACAGCTAGATTATTATGGTAGGACGCACTCAAGGCGAGTGATCTCCGCAGAGTGGCTGGTAGTAGCTGGATGATTATGGTAGGACGCACTCAGGGCGAGTGATCTCCGCAGGGTGGCTGGTACTAGCTAGATGATTATGGTAGGACGCACTCAGGGCGAGTGATCTCCGCAGGGTGGCTAGGATGATTATGGTAGGACGCACTCAGGGCGAGTGATCTCAGCAGAGTGGCTGGTAGCAGCTGGATGATTCTGGTAGGAAGCACTCAGGGCGAGTGATCTCCGCAGGGTGGCTGGTAGCAGCTAGATGATTATGGTAGGACGCACTCAGGGCGAGTGATCTCCGCAGGGTGGCTGGTACTAGCTAGATGATTATGGTAGGACGCACTCAGGGCGAGTAATCTCCGCAGGGTGGCTAGTAACAGCTAGATTATTATGGTAGGACGCACTCAAGGCGAGTGATCTCCGCAGAGTGGCTGGTAGTAGCTGGATGATTATGGTAGGACGCACTCAGGGCGAGTGATCTCCGCAGGGTGGCTAGGATGATTATGGTAGGACGCACTCAGGGCGAGTGATCTCAGCAGAGTGGCTGGTAGCAGCTGGATGATTCTGGTAGGAAGCACTCAGGGCGAGTGATCTCCGCAGGGTGGCTGGTAGCAGCTAGATGATTATGGTAGGACGCACTCAGGGCGAGTGATCTCCGCAGGGTGGCTGGTACTAGCTAGATGATTATGATAGGACGCACTCAGGGCGAGTAATCTCCGCAGGGTGGCTAGTAACAGCTAGATTATTATGGTAGGACGCACTCAAGGCGAGTGATCTCCGCAGAGTGGCTGGTAGTAGCTGGATGATTATGGTAGGACGCACTCAGGGCGAGTGATCTCCGCAGGGTGGCTGGTACTAGCTAGATGATTATGGTAGGACGCACTCAGGGCGAGTAATCTCCGCAGGGTGGCTAGTAGCAGCTAGATTATTATGGTAGGACGCACTCAAGGCGAGTGATCTCCGCAGAGTTGCTGGTAGTAGCTGGATGATTATGGTAGGACGCACTCAGGGCGAGTGATCACCGCAGAGTGGCTGGTAGCAGCTAGATGATTCTGGTAGGACGCACTCAGGGCGATTGATCTCCGCAGGGTGGCTGGTAGCAGCTAGATGATGGAATCGAGTGAAGTGACGTGCGTAGGTAGAGAGGCCTATGTCCAGCAGTAGACTGCGGTAAGCGGATGTTGATCGTCATCATGAATCAATCCCATGAGGCAGTCCCGAAAATTGAAATTATCTGTGAGCTACTGCCCGGATAGTCGATTTTATCCAGTACCTACTTAGTTTTGCTTTCTGCGTATATACCCAAGAGTTAATGTAATTCATTATTTTTAATAACATTGAATAAATTGCTGTCATTTATTAAATTATTTTGTAAATGGCTATGCATCAAGATATCGACGTTTAATTTGTATTGTTCCTAGAACTAGCTTTGCCAGCCGGTTCATGAGTTATTATCCTTCTAACTAAACGTGCTTTTATTTTCTATAATATTTACATTATTTACATACTAAATCTATAATAGAAATAAAAATATTTACAAGTATCAAAAAGGGTTACAGGGCGTCGAAAAATTCGTCCACATCGCTGTCAACAGGAAAAGTGCCCAGAAGGCTGGCAGCATTGCCACGTTGGATGGCAATGCTGATTCTTTGGCCAAAAATAAGCCCGCCCTCTGGTCACGAGAAGCACAGTAGCAGTAGTATTATGATACAGTATTCCGACTTCATAGAAACGGACGAAACGCGAGCTATACCTACGCGCCTCGATCTAAGGGTGCACTTGGGGCAGTTGGGGCGCAGACAGTCACGGCTGTACCGCAGTGTCGAACGGACGGTGTGTTGTTTTTTTAACAATAACCGCGCGATTTTTTCTCTAAAAATCAGTTAATATGACGAGTAGGAAATATTGTGCTGTTTTTGGTTGTATGAATTCGTCAATAACGCATCCAGACATAAGTTTTTTTTAAATTACCTGGAAACGCTGAAAGGTAAGACTATAAAATATTTTTTCATTACTCATACTCTGAAAGTAGGTCTGAAGTTGCCTGAGGAGCGGGTTGAAAGTAATACTTTTCAGCCCTAGGGAGAATCGTTTTCAACTGACAGCTGTCAAATTATTAAAAAAAAATGGTTAATTTTTCTATTGAACCATGTTCCAACTTTCTATACAGCCACGATGTAAAATTGAAATAACAAAGTTAAGTATTAATTAAAGAATATATATATTTTAAATATCTTTATTATAATTAAGTTTCAACAATTTCTTTAAAATAACATAGATTTGGGAAAAATATTTACCATTTTTCGAAGATGAAAATGAAAAATAGGTATTGGCTGAATAGCTGGCCGGCCACAGAAAAAAAAAAACAAAATAGGTGGGAAAGCGGCAATAGGGTAGATGACACCATAAAACAATAATTCCATTCTCTAAAAAAACACTTTATTTTGGGCCTGAAAACCCAATTTATTTTAAATTAATTGCCAAATTCGATTTTTAGTTGCTTTGAAATCAATAAATAGTCGAGTTATTGAGTTGAATAAACAGTGACGTCACAGTAGGCTATTGCCATACAAAGTCTATTAGAGAACCGCGTTTTGATAGCTCTTAAAAAGTATCTCAATTGATTGGTGTGTCATCTACCCCATTCGAATTCCGATCTTCATTAGTTTTTTCGAGTTGTATGTTTTTTTTTTTACTTTCCTTGTATTCGTAATGAAAAGCACAGTGTTTACCTCGGGTTAAAGACTTATTTAGTCCCTCGAACTATTAGCGCCCTCGCTTCGCTCGGGCACCAAACCCCGTCTCGGGACTAAATAAGTTACTTTCACCCCTAGGGTAACAATGTACTATTTCACACCACCTGCTCGAAAATGTCAAATTATATGTCAAGCAACCTTAATTAACCTAAAGTGAGTCATTAGTGGCCGGGGGCACAGCCGGTCAATAATGTTGTACTGGATTTCATTATGACCCGCTGGTCAATAATGTGATTTGAATTTGGAATCTCACATGCTCAGCTAAATTGGCAGTATAGTACTAACAAACACCCTTTTCATCCCACCTATTCGAAAAGGACGACTTGGTTCGCCTTTAAGTGCACCCAAAGGTGGTGTTTTCTCTAAGAAACTTTTAGCGGGCAGTAATGAGTTCTTATTCCTCTTTATAAGTGCGCCGCAATTATCTTTGCGGCGCACTTTTTGAATTTGGAACATCTTAGTGTTCAGCGCCGAAAGAAATCGAACGCAAATATTGTTTGAATAAAGACTGGCTGGTTCGACGGCCCATAGTCGCGCCCGCCGCCGCGCTAGCTGATTAAAAAAAAAAACGCGTTAACTACAGACCGCGTTTTCGTCAATTTTCATGAATTGTTAGAAATTCATGGTTTTGTTTTGAAAAATTAGTTCTTCAAGTGACAGTGAATAAAAAACACAATAAAGTGAAAAATAACTTTAGATCTTCAGAAGTCGGTGACCTTTGTTTGATTCATTTAGTTTTTTTTTTGTCACCGACTTCTGAAGCTATTTTTAACGTTTTTGTGTTTTGTGTTTTGTGAAGTCGGTTTTTATATTTTGCAAAACAGTTTTTTTTATTTTTCCATTTTTTCAATATTAGATATGCATTTATTTTACATGTTGAAATTAGACCACACGACTGAAGTAAAAATGTTCATAAAATGAAAACTACTGGGCCAAACTACGTTAAATTTTTATAGGACCAAGTGGCAACTATTCCGCATCAAACTAAAGAATAATCACGTCAATCGGCTCATTAATATCAGTGTAATCGGTGTAAATACATTAAAAAAAACAGTAGAATTGCGATCCTTCTCCTTTTTGAAGTCGGTTAAAATTATGAGGCGCCTTTTATTTTCTCATAGTGGGTGATGAAAAGTAGAGTGTATCACTCGGGCGCAAAATATATTTTTGGCTCGGGCGACGTACTTTGAATCCCTCGCTACGTTCTGGATTCAAAAAAGCGCCCTCGCCGTAAAAATATTATTTTGCTCCCTTATGATACAATCTACTATTAGTGCCAGAAAGAGGAAAGCTATTTTCGATACCCTTACTACGCGTGGATGATATTCTCGATTTCCTACAAAATCATAACGACTGCTTCTTCACATCGTTGCCATGTTTTCGGAGACATAATATTGTAAGAATAATTAGATAACTACGAACCATTTTTTAAAAGGAATGGAATAACATTAAAACTGGCATTAATAATAACAAATACCGTACCGCGCCGTAATACCGTAATAGTAATTGGCTGTAGTGTAACATTAGTTAATTATTCTTACTGTTTGTTTATTTAATAAATACTTTGTTTTTCGTACTATGGCTATTATTTTCTCACAGTAGGTGTAAAAAGTAGAGTATCCTCCTCTGGGCTAAAGGTGTCTTTGCCTTGGGCTAGCTTGAATCCCTCGCTGCATTCAGGATTCTTGTATTAACTCCCTCGCTTCGCTCGTGAGTTAAACTCTTAACTCCCTCGCTGCACTCGGGAGTTAAATCCCGAATCCTTCATAATTGCGCTCGAGATTCAATATGACGCCCGTGACATAAGACACAACTTTAGCCCCTCGGTGCATAATCTACTATTACTTACTAGTAGGTAGGTACATAATGTGTGTCTTTTTAATGAATAAGTATTTCCTTTTATCTCACGAAAAAAAAGGTGTTTGGATTAATAAATAAAGCGAATAGAGTAACGGAAAGTTATTGAGACGAGTGAAATAGGTAGTTATATGCGGTTCTGAATGAATCATGATACGGTAGGTACCTACCTACTTACGCTTGTGTTAAAACTTCGGTGCCTATACTTTAAAATTTAACAATAAAGCATTTCGTACGACTCAGTCGAGGCGCAAATATTTTTCGGTCGCAAATTTATAAGCCCGATTTGTTTTTCGAACAAAAACATGTTTTTTTAATTAAATCTACCAATAAAAAAACAACACGCATTTTTATTGAACACTTCCTATTCAATATACAAAGTATTTAATTTATTTATATAAAAAGGATATTTACAATCACAAAACTAAATAGAAACAGAAAGTAGGCAAATGTAATTACAATGCTGGAGACGGGCAGCCCTAACGCATGGTTACGTACCGCGCGGCTGTAGGCATTTATTTCTATCATGCGGCCGAGTTACACTACTGTATCATAATATTACCGTGCGTGAAGAGTCGACCAACCGTTTGGCAATTTCTCGAAAAATCCTTATCAATTAATTAATAATTATTAATTTATCCGTCTTCGGTTAATTAACAATTGAGTTAGTATGAGTAGCCTGCTATTTTATCGGGTGTGTAATGTATGATATAATAACAAATGCTCTAATTTCACTTGAAATAACGTTCATATAATATAATTTTCATATGCTATAACATCATAATAACCTAATTTCATATGACCTAATATTTCATATGATATAATTTTCATTTAATATAAAACATTTAGTATAACGTTCATTTTATATAATTTTCAATATGTATAATATTCTTTTTATATAACATTCATTTGACCTAATGTTCTTTTAACCTAATTTTCATGTTTAATGGTCACAGTTCTAACCTAACTCAAATGGCACCTAACCAAATCTTAAAATATTCAATGCATGGTTGAGGGTGGGGTTGGTCGACGGAGCCCCACTTCGCGGGGCTCCTACTTCTGGATGGTTTATAAAAAAATAACCACGAAGGAGATGGCGGGGTCTATTCGCTCGCTCACACGACCCCGCCATCCCCTTCTAACCCAACCTGTCCGAGTCGGGGTGCCCTAAAGTCCAGATTGCATCCAATTTCTACTGGTTACAATAGTTGAGGGTGAGATTTGATAAATTATATTAAAAGTTATTAGAGATTATGAATATTATAGTAAATGAATAATATACTATATGAATATTATGTCAAATGTGCATTATAGGAAATGTTTATTATATCATAAGAAATTAGATAAAATGAAATTATATCAACAATTAATTATCTCAACTGATCGTTATATTAAACAAAAGTATATTAAGTGAAATTAGGTCAAGTGAACGTTAGATTTTTTGTTATTATATCAACCGTTACACACCCTATTTTATCAGCAGGGTGAGGTTGCAGAGCAGCGGTGGTCCAGTGGTGGCGGCCCCGACTTACGAACAGTAAGTCGTGGGTTCGAACCAGACAGGCGCATTACTTTATGCAATTTATTTCATCACCACTGCTCTCAAAACGGTGAAGGAAAGCATCGTGAGGAAACCGGCATGTCCTAGAACCAAAACTTCGAAGACATGTGACATCTACCAATCCGCACTGGCCCGTGTGGTGGATTAGATATAGCCCATTCCCTCTCATTGAGAGGAGGCCGTGTCCCAGTAGTGGAATCATTATAGGCCGATGATGAAGGTTGCTCTTCCAAGAAAAAACGAAGAATGTTTTCATGTCCATTTTTCCTGTCATTGAAAATGTATTATAAGCCCGCGAAAGTTAAATTTTCTTACGGATTTTGCAATTTACAGGTCAGTGTCAGGTGGTAACTTGATTACAGGTCAGTGTCAGGTGGTAACTTGATTAAAATATGATTTGCGACCGTAACAAATATGGCTTTACAGAACTGGCAAGTGGAGCGAGATGAGGGCCTTATACCAGGCCTGTCTCACTTCCATACAAGCGGCGCAAAAACCCCAAGATATTTACCTACTATTCTGGAAAACAAGCTAATTTCAACCTTTTGCATTGCGCATAGCGTTCATAGTACAATAACTGTCTGCCGTCTCGCTTCAATCTGCTAGGGCTGTCAGAGGTACTTTTGTTTCGCGGGTGCGTGCGCTGCGTGTGCGACAAGTCGAGCGAGTGCAAGCCTATTGAGACTAGTGCGGTGGCCGCACGCTTGCGTTTATCATACCTAAACTCGGGAGTGAAACTTCTGTACCGTAAGGCACTAATATATATTCTGTGCTTATACACCGCGGCCACATCTCGATGCAATTCCACGTCGTATTCCCTGAGACTGCATATCTCGCGGTTGTGGAGAGTCTTAGCGTTTGAAAAGCCTTGACCTCCAATTTTTCACGAAATATACAGTTTCATAACCGAAGAACGTGAGTGATGCATTAGATATACTGTGAGCAATGTACGTCCTCCGTCTCCTATCCAGGGCGTCAAGTTCCGTCTGAGTCCATTTTAGAATGCCGAAAGAGTGGGATCAGAACTGGCATGACCCAACCGTTGAAGGCGCGCACCTTGTTTCCACCCTATAGAAGATAAATCAATACTTTTTTCAGGCGGCCAAAGAATCGCTCCGTCAAAAATCGCTTTATGTTTACATTTTAAAATTGACGCCCAATGCTTCCGACATACCCAAATACTAATGGGTTTCGGTTGCTGAGAGAGATCTAATAATTATTTTTTTATAATAGGTATACATTATTATTCTGGGTACCTAGTAGGCTAGTTTAGTATAGGCATATCTCAGAACTTGAAGCTTTAGAAGATGTCGTCTCATACAAAACTTGTTTGTCAATACAAACAAGCGGGGGTATCAATATACCACGTACAGGTTTACGCATACAATAAAATGGCGGTAGTTAGCCAGAGACGCTTCATAAGTATAAAAATACTCCAACGCCTTTCTCGGCATAAAAATATACCTACCTACCTACACACATAAGTACAACATATTCACATAACACATTCTTCAATGGTATAAAATTATGTAAGTAAATCACAAGTTATCCCTCTAATGACAGGAAATTTGTGCATTTTCAGTATCTTGTTGACGTTACATCATAATATTACCGTGACGTTACTAAGGTACATGATTACATTATTGTACACATGTTATTTTGCGCCCAATGACATGTCATTATTTGATTTATGGGACGATGTGCGGAACAGGGAGCCACGACACGACACGAAGTGCACGTGCACGTGCTTGGTAGTTATTTTTTGTATTTAGGTAAGTACCTATAACCTATAACATTTAAACTGTGACTATTCCCTACTTGGGCCTAAAACTAATAATTATTTCCAGACTGATTGGTGTTCCAGGAGTTATGTAGCCCGCTAGGCAGGCAGGGTACAGATAAGGTGCATTATTCGGTTTTATGGTGGGTAGACAAGATGGCGGAGCTTGGCACAAGAGCGTGGAGCTATATCCAGCAGGGTGAAGTCAGGCTGTTGATGGTGATGATGATGATGAGACAAGATGGTTAGAAACATGTCGTTAAACAATGCACAATGATAATGCAAAATCGCGCATCAAAAACAATCTATCTATCAATGATGTTCTATTAAACAGATATGTTGTGAGCGCGCAATTGTGAAGACTCGAAAACGGTCCAATTGGTCTGTTTTTCCTTTATTCTGCGTCACTGCGTGTATGTGAGCTGGCTCTGCCCCGCGGCACACTTTTTTCGGTGGTTTTGTATGTGTTTAAAACATATCTGTTTATTATAATATCATTGCTATATATCTAACTTCTTTAAAATAAAAATGTAACGGATCGCTATCTTGTATGTACATGGAAGATACATGAGAAAATATATTATTGGGACTTAAAGGTTGATAATATCGTATACCTTACATACCAAGCGGCTTGCGGGGCACGTCACTTACTGGATGGGGATCAACACCGAGATGATGCTTTGCCCGAAGCAAGTATTAACGAAAGTCCTCAGCGGTTGCGCCATTTGTTTGCAGTCATGCTGGTGTTCTGTGCACAATTATGGCCTATGTATCTTAACAAATTAGGTGAGGACTTTTGCAGGCACGCAAACAACTAAATAATATGACAACCCAACTAGTGAGAGATAACGTGAAAGTAACTTGAATCGTTGTTTGCTGGCTATTCAAGTTATAGTTACATAGTTACATCTATTGGGTGTAGGTAATCCTATTTCAATTGTTCTAAACGAAAACCTATGCCGCAATTTTTTATTAATGCGAGATCTCGGATCTTATCATCCGTATAGAAAAAACGCAACGCAAATACCTACTTGTGAAAATTCCTGGCTTTGTGGCGTATATCTCCACTAACAGAGTTATGGAAGATGAAGAATCTACCAACCACCCACTAGAATTTTTCGAATTCCTCAGTGCTCCTGGACTACCAGTTCATAAAATAAATTTTCAATACACTGCCTCGAAAACTGGTCCATAACGCACTACGATTAGGTACAACATGCAATGTATTTCACACGTGTGCGTTTTTTTTCCACTTTCCCGAACATGTGCGGGAATGAAAATTGCCACGGATAACTATACATATACTTAGTCCAAATTGGTTCAATGCCTATAGTCTGAGGTGAATGTTTTTTTTTTAATTTCGGCAAAGCACTACTCGTCTTGACGGCATAAATATTTTTTGAACTATCAAATTGTGTTTCTAATTATAATATCATAGATAAACATGAATAATAGAAACAAAAAGTTACTTATAAATAAACACAAATTATCAATTTATTTGTGTTCTGAATTCAAAAACATTAAATAAATCTATTTTTATATTAGGCTGTCTACCGGTTTCATACCTTTGCCTCTTCTTCAACCCAACCAAAAGAAAATTCAAATCATAGTTTCTTGGTTCGTGACAAAAATATTTTGCGTTATTTTTTTTTATTGCTTCAAAAGTATATTTAAAAACGTCG
Source organism: Xestia xanthographa (assembly GCA_905147715.2). Lineage (NCBI taxonomy): Eukaryota > Metazoa > Arthropoda > Insecta > Lepidoptera > Noctuidae > Xestia > Xestia xanthographa. The sequence continues at coordinate 2,276,231 of LR990660.1, read as the reverse complement.
TTTGATACACGTGGACATTTGTTATTTCAGTTCTCGGCTCAAAAACATATTATATTACCGCCTCGAATGCAATAACAAACTTTCTCTACTTGTACCAAAATGTACTATTTCAGTGTAAAAAATGTAATGTGTGTAATGTTTTCCTCGAAAACTGTTCCTTAACGCACTACGTTTAGGTACAACATGCAATGTATTTCACACACGTGCGATTCTTTCCACTTTCCCGCACGTGTGCGGGAATGAAAATTGCCACAGATAACTATAAGAATAAGAATAATTTATTTATAAAAGTATTACAAAAATGTACATTTATAAGCAGTAGTGTTATTTCTAAAACAATGGTGTAATTAGTGCATAATAGTAAACTATAACTAAAAATATATTTAACAGTTGCAAGAAACAATAATGTGGAATTCACAAATGTTTGCTAGCGACCTGTCCGATCTAGGTTTATTTAAACCTGTGTTTCAGGCCATCACTTTACATAGCACAAAATTATTATTATTAGGACAGTAAATGTTATAAAATAAAAGAAATCTATTAACAACTATAAGAATAATGTAAGTGGTACAAAAATCAATAAACATTAAAACTAAATTAAGTAAAATACCTATGTACAATTAGATACCAGGGAATAACATAATCAAACCAGGACTTCTAGCAGTTTTTCTGTGTCCGTGTAATTAAGTATCGCTAAATAATCCGATATTACAAAACTACATTTCCTATAACTAAGACTGTAGAAGTTTAGATTCTTGTTGAGTCTATTATACAGAAAAGGTCCTAAAAACGCATAAAATCGACTAGCAAAAGCATGTCTAGTTTGAGGCTTTGTGCAAACCAGGTCCTTCCTTCTCCTATCGTCAGGGACTGGGTCATAGGGAAGTGTAGAGTGCTGCTGTAGTATGATGTGAAAAATATAAATAATTGCCGCACTGAGAGCACATTACATGCTCTATAGAGCAGGTGTGTAGGAAATCTAAACGGACGAAAGGTAGCAACCTTTAGAATTGCTCTTTGAGAACGTTCTAGAGGGAGAAGAATCGAATTTCCCGCCCCCCCCAGGACGTAATGCAATAGGTTAGAATAGACTGACACAACGCTACATAAACCTGTTTTGTTAATTTATAGTCGGCTACATTACGTAAATACTTAAAAACAAATATTAGTTTGCGCACTCTAGCACATAGCAACTCGATATGTTTACGGAAATTTAGATTCGAGTCAATAGTGACACCAAGATATTTCAAATGGTCAGCTCTTTCTAAAGTAGGGCAAGAACATGCAGTGTCAGCGTACGTGCTACAGGTATGCGCGTAAATGATTAGGTTAGTAAGCGGTGTGTTAGTATTTCTCATTGTAAATGAAATGTATTTTGTTTTGTCAGCATTCAGTGTTAGAAGATTATTCTGGAGCCAATTAGATACAATGTTGAAACCATTCTGAGCATGTTCATAGGCCTCAACTCTTGATTTAGCTGAAAACAACAGGGCAGTATCATCCGCATAGGACATTACAACACCATTTTCGAGTGGCAGGCTGCAAAGGTCATTAATATATATCAAAAATAATGTAGGACCTAACATGCTGCCTTGTGGTATTACAAAACGAGTATTAGAAAGGTCAGAACTTGTATTCGGACCAATTTTAACACATTGCTGACGATCGCTAAGATAATCAGATAATAGCTGAAGCTGCGCTCCTCTTATCCCAAGTGTTTCAAGCTTCAGCAAAAGAGTAGCGCAAGAAATAGTATCAAAGGCCTTGGCAAGGTCTAGAAAGATACCAACTGTATGCATTCCACTATCCAGATTCGTAGAAATGTAATTAACCAATTTGTTTACTGCTTGGCTAGTTGATTTTTTAGGCCTAAACCCAAATTGATTATCTGAGAGTAGTTTGTTATCTTCCAGATTTTGTTTGATAGTCCCGTTAGTACTGAAATGGGTCTGTAGTTAATCACACTCATTTTGTCTCCAGACTTGAAAATAGGTGTGATCACAGACTTTTTTAGAACTTTTGGAAATATCCCTTTAGATAAACATAGCTGAAAAATGTGAGTGAGCGGAGGGGCCAGTATGTGTTTAAATCTTTTAAGTACATTATTGGGTATATCATCCCACCCAGTTGCGCAGACATCCTTTAAGCCGTTTATAATTCTAATTACTTCGTTGAGGTTCGTATTTAATAAAACAAAAGAATTTAACGTGGAAGATGTCCTAGTTGGGTTTTGAGTGTGGGGACGGCTAATATTTATGGATTTTTCAGCCAAGTTTTTACCAACATTGACAAAATAGTGGTTTATCTTATTTATTGCTTCGGATGGGTTTATTTCTGTTGATAATAAATCAATCGGAGGTTCGGAATTTTTACACCTCAATGTATTGGTTTTTATAAATTTCCACACAAGTTTACTATTTTTTCCCGCCTTCTCGAGTTCATTTTTATCGTGCTGGTTTTTTAGCTTTTTCAAAAGGTTATTACAGAAATTCCGATATCTTTTATATGTAACAGAAAGTATTACGTCATCAGGTGCAAGTTTGGATTTTAGGTGGAGTTTGTCTCTGTGTCTTATACAACGAACGAGACCGGGTGTGATCCACGGTTTTATACAACTATATTTTCTAGGGATTATCTTAGTGAAAGTGTTTTTTCTTATTACGTATTGTAAAGAATTGATGAAATATTGTAAAGAGATATTTGCATCAGCAGAAACGTAAATAAGGTTAAAATTAATGCCGCGTATGTCACATTCAAGGTTTGTCATATTGACTTTAGTGTAGCTACGCTCGCAGTTTTTTCTAGGTGAACTTATTTGCATTGTTAGTAAAACAGCTTGATGATCGGTTAGCGCAGAGTTAGTAACCAATGTTTTGGATGGATTTTTTGATTTTAGAATGATATGGTCTAAGCAAGAACCGCTTTGATGTGTGGGGTAATAGTGAGCTGGTAAAAGTCCATGAAATGCACAAATATTTAGATAATTATGTGTATGGGTATCGGGTTTCCCGGAGGAAATGTTTATGTTTATATCTCCCACAAGTATTACATTTTTGAAAGTACTTATGTTTTTTAAGTTAGTGTCAAGTGAGTCGAGAAAACTGTCGATATTAAGAGAGGAAGGCCTATAAATAGCCATGACTACTGTATCGGGAATAATTTTAATGAATAAGCAATTACTATCTTGGGATAGTGGTTCTTCTTTGATAGTTCGTAGATTATTTTTAACATAAACTACAACTCCGTCGTTTTGGTTGGTGTTTTTCTCTGTTTTATATGAATAAAAACCGTTCAGAGACGGTAAGTTGACTGTCTGTTTTGACAGCCAACATTCTGTTAGTACGATAATATCACAGCTTATGTCAAGACTTTGTAATAACACTTCAAAACCGTCCATGTTTCGGTTTATGCTGCGAATATTTTGTGTAAGCAAGGTAAGCGATTTAATGTCGCCAGAACGAAGAAGGTATTTACAGTCCTCAACATTACAAATTTTGGATTCAGACACAGTAAAACTATCTAGATCACTGATTAGCTGATTGCTCATGATAATTAAAAACTAAGAAGAAATACAAATACGGGATGAGCTACCTGTTTGTGTGCTTACTAAATATAATATACTGTGGCGCTCTTAGGCGCCCTCATAGTCTATTGAGTTGATGTAGTTGGTCTCTGCATATTTACGTGCCGGGCAACTTACATCACCGGTTGGATGGTCACATTTCCTCTTGAATCTTTTGCACGTCGCACACTGGGAGGGAGAAGATTTGCTACTGCATTCCTTCACGGAGTGTCCCGTCTCTGCACAGTGGTTGCAAGTAGGACTCGTTTCACGGCAAAACTTAGCTGCGTGGCCAAACAGATGGCAATTGTAGCACCTGGTGACTATCGTAAAATCTCTCACCGGGCATGAAGTCCAATTAATAAAAATTCTGCTTTGGTTGACCAGCATTTTTCTTATGCCAGCGGGTACCTCCAAGATGTAGTTGCAGGTAGGAAGGCCTTTCTTCCCCGATTTATGGCTCAGTTTAATGGTCTCAAGGAAGGATTCACGATTTGTATTCGGCAATTTATCGGATAGGTTTTGCTCGTAAATACAGTCGAATACCTCCTTCTCAGTAAGGGCTACGGGAACACCAATGACAGTAACCCTAGGGCGTCTTTTAGAAGGTTCTTCTATTGTAAGGCCCGAGGTAATTATCTTCTCCGAATTTTTCAATTTGTCAATATCGCCTTTATTTTCAGTATATAGTATTATGCTATACTTACGCTTCATATTCACCATTCATAATACTATTTATCATGCATTTTATTTGTTTATTTATCTACACTCAGCAAATCGATTTAAATACGATTCTTAAACTGTCCAAGGGATCCAACGAAAGTTTCTCCTGGGACTTCTACTCCCACGTACCCCACTCCCACTACGTGCCTGTCCGTCTACTGGTCTCGCAGGGCTGTCCTACGTCTGGCCCTGAGTTCTGCACTGTCTTGCTGCTGAGCTGTCCTAGTGAACTCTGAGATCTGCGCTGCCGCCGTTTCTACTGCTTCAGAGCTCACTTCAAGGTTACTCCGGTATCGACCTGCTACCCTGACGCCTGTTCCCGTTCTTACAGTGTGGTAAACTCATTATTGTCCATCTAAGTGCATAAACTTTAAAACTGAGTGCGTGCTAGGTAGTTTTTTATAACTAGCTGTATTTTTTATCTTTCCCTAAATTAAAATTGTATTTGAACAAGTCTGCTTATCCTTTTATTTTAATAGGATCAAGTAGATTTGTTACAAATTGGCGCCCCCCGTAAAATCAACTCGAACCCACTCATTTATTTTCAAAATTCTAAAAAAAACTAACACTAGTATTTCTTTTTGGACTTCTTATTTGGCTTACTTACTCTTTTTAATATTAAATTATTTTTCTTCTTCAGCTCTCCTGTTAAAGACTCTTCTATTCGACTCAACTCTTCTACAACTAAACATCATCTAGGTACTCTTCACCACTACACACATACTGATATCGAAAGATAATTGGCACCCTTTCGGCCTCTTGGGAGTGTTAACCCACTTGTGAGCACTACCAAGGTTGGAGACTAGCATACTCTACGACGTACTATTGGAGAATATCCTGTGGACATTTTTACAAACCTATACATCTACGTAACTCCTATTACAAATACTTCACTATCAGGCCCGGATCTAGGGGGGGGCAAGCCGGGGCCCATGCCCCGGGCGGCAAATTTAGGGGGCGGCAAATTCAAGCTTGGCAGACTTACGGTCAAAGTTGCGATAATGATGAGTTGTAACGATACAACTCATTGATTTCTGTTGAAGCCTGGAAAACTGTTCCTGTTGAAGAAGAAGGAGCGCCCTGCAGACACCCCATATGCATACTAGCCCATCGATTTAGATGAGGAAGACAAACTCTTTGAGAGCTAAACTGTAGACCGCCTATTTCAGCACCATGGCTACTGAGGATCTGGCGGACCCGCTTAGATGCCGCTGCCTCGCAGAGCAACTGCGCAATTGTCAGACTCCTCGACTCTCCCCAGGGCTCAGGATTTCCACCGCGAGACAAAAAAAAGATTGGAGGCACTCCTATACCATGCCAAACCTATGCCGTACCAACTTCTGGCGCGTAATCAAGGCCTATCTGAGGGATAGAGATATCATCTATGTACGACTGGGCGCTTCGCGGTTAGTTTCTTTATGGTGTTTGTGTCATCTGTTATACTGATGACACGCTGGTGAAGGCAAACGTTTCGGCAGGTCGTCTCTTGTATCTTGGCGACAGCTCTGGGGTCGTAGATGGGATCCGAGTCGACGATGAAGTACCAGGGACCCGTCCCTAATAGCCGCATTTTCAGTAGCTGACACCCCGGTTGATGGGCACCGCGAACTTAATCTCGTGGCTACTGCCCAATCTGAGGGGATCCAATTCCTGCATAAGATTCTATATGGGGCTCGTACGGTCCGTAGCGCCCTATGGAGTGCCAGTATGGGCGGACAACTTGACGACCTAAATACTTACCGTAATCTAGCGATGAACCCAGAGAGCGATGGTCGTCAGGGTGATGAGAATAAATCAAACGGTCTCCTTCAAGGCGGCGAGCTTTTTGGCCGGATCACCACCATGAGATCTTGACGTTATAGTCTTTACACAGAGCAAGTACCTGATGCGCCGCCAACGCCATGATATCGAGGTGTAGAGGGCTGTGCTCCATCAGGTCCTAGTGGTGGAATGAGAAGTTCGCCGACCCAGGTTCGAAACCCAGTGCACATCATGCATGTGGTTTGATCTCAAGATCTCTCTCTTTTGAGGAAAGACGTAAAATTTTCGAGCTCGCTTCGCTCGCTCTTACAGCATTGTTTCTCTTGAATTTTAACTTTGTCCATAAGTCACCTAAGTAACTCCGGTAGTTTGAAACAATTCTAACCTGTCCAAGGTAGGTAAACTGTTAAGTTTTCGAACTGGCTTTGCTTGCTTTTTAGACTACTTTCTTTAGACTTTGTCTAAAAGTCGAGTAAGTAATTCCTGTATGAAGGATCGAAACAATTCAAACCTGTCCAAAGCAAGGTGTCAAAACATTTTCGGAGCGAGCGAACTTTCAAAGTCAACCAAGTAACTCCTGTATGAAGTGACAAAATAATTCTAATATGTCCAAAGCAAGGTGTTAAAATTTTCAAGCTCGCTACGCTCGCTCTTGGAGCCTTAGTTTCTCTTTCTCATTAAATTGTCTCCATAAATTGATTTAGTAGCATCTATTTAAGAATCATATAGTTCCTAACCTTTTCAAATAACTCTTCAAAACTTAAACTAACCAATCCGAGGTCACGGAGGTGCTAACATTTTTGAAGTGGCTATATGCATATAGCCACTATAGCTTAGCGCCTGGTGCTGCTGCGTGCTTTATAGCTGAAGTGCACTTCAGCTGCATCCGTAAATAGTAAACTTAAAAATTGCACCCTTCTGGATAGGCCTCCTGGCCCAAAAGCTGGCGACGCATTTGGCCAGGCCCCCAAGTAGTATTAGCCCAGGGTCCAACAAACTCACGGTCCACCCCTGGGCTTATGGCCATCATTAGGCGTCTGATGACTGAAATATTGATGATGATAAAAATAAAAATATAGACGGGCGGGGGCGGCGTTTTTCAGTTTTTGCCCCGCCTCGAAAAAATTCAAGATCCGGGGCTGTTCACTATCCTCCTACACACTTATTATATATATTTATACATATTTCATCTGGGAATCATACCAAAACAAGTTCAGTTACGTGGGCTCTCAAAATATTTTTCAACTTGTTATTTGTCATTGGTTGCTAGGTAACAGGCCATGGAGTATTATGGACATGGAGTAATAATCTTTTTGCGCGGTGGCAAAACTAGGTACTAGGTCATCAAACTTTGCGGTGGCAATCATATGTACTAAACTTTATGCTTTAGTTCCGAATTTTACCACCAACACAAATAAGTTCTCCTTGGTTTACGATTTTTAATTTCTTTAGGCTCTGTGTCTTACTTTTAAATTTTTAAACACTTTTGGACCGTGTCCAATGTCCAACACTCAGATCCTCTTGACGTTTTACTCGGAGATTACCGACTGCTGTATTACGGGAGTTGCCCTGACGTCTACTCGGTGTTTACTGACTGCGGTGTTGCGGTTCTGACCTGTCTACTAGGAGTTTACTGAATGCGGTGTTGCGGTTCTGACCTGACCCCTCTTTCCCTCCTTCCGTCTTAAACTACATAGCTACTACAAGTAGGCTACTTTAGATTCCTGTTTCAGAACTCAGATCCTATAAGTCTAGACTCTTCGTTTATACACTTTTACCCTCTTTTGCTATCCTTATACTAGTATTATATATTCTTATAGTAGATTTTTCTATTTTCATTTACTTACTCATGACTCATCTCTTTCTTCTTTCCTTCTTCTATAATGGAGTTATTTTCGGCGTATTAAAACTCTATTTATTTTTTTAATTCATTCATCGCTTCTTAAACCATTAAAAGGTTATTCATAATCTTCCTTTATATCTATTATTCTCTTTTCTTCAAGTTAATATGACAAACTTGTTTCTTTCTATTGACTCTAAAAGTTGATTGGAGCGGATGACAACTCCATAAAAATAAGCCCTTGTTAACTATCAACTCTAAAAGTTGATTGGAGCGGATGACAACTCCATAAAAATAAGCCCTTGTTAACTATCGACTCTAAAAGTTGATTGGAGCGGATGACAACTCCATAAAAATAAGCCCTTGTTAACTATTGACTCTAAAAGTCGATTGGAGCGGCTGACAACTCCATAAAAATAAGCCCTTGTTAACTATTGACTCTAAAAGTCAACTAAATATCAACTAAAGTTGATTAGGAGCGGATGACAACTCCGTTAAAAATAAGCCTTTGTTAAAATCTTTCTATTTCATCTCATTAGTGGTTTTAGACGCGAGCGGATTACAACTCCTAAAATAAGCCTTAAAGTTATTGATTTATCAGGTTGAGTAGTGATCATTGAATGTGAATCCTACCTGACCTAACTTCGTAAGATGTCGGTGTATTTGTATGAGTTATGTAAGTTTTGTGAATGCTGTAATATTTTAACCTTAGCAAAATTTTTGTTCTAGGCCAAAAAATTTCTCGGGGTTGTTGGGGAAATATAGTATTATGCTATACTTACGCTTCATATTCACCATTCATAATACTATTTATCATGCATTTTATTTGTTTATTTATCTACACTCAGCAAATCGATTTAAATACGATTCTTAAACTGTCCAAGGGATCCAACGAAAGTTTCTCCTGGGACTTCTACTCCCACGTACCCCACTCCCACTACGTGCCTGTCCGTCTACTGGTCTCGCAGGGCTGTCCTACGTCTGGCCCTGAGTTCTGCACTGTCTTGCTGCTGAGCTGTCCTAGTGAACTCTGAGATCTGCGCTGCCGCCGTTTCTACTGCTTCAGAGCTCACTTCAAGGTTACTCCGGTATCGACCTGCTACCCTGACGCCTGTTCCCGTTCTTACAGTGTGGTAAACTCATTATTGTCCATCTAAGTGCATAAACTTTAAAACTGAGTGCGTGCTAGGTAGTTTTTTATAACTAGCTGTATTTTTTATCTTTCCCTAAATTAAAATTGTATTTGAACAAGTCTGCTTATCCTTTTATTTTAATAGGATCAAGTAGATTTGTTACAAGTACTCCCCCATTCTTAACTTTTTTCAGGCCACGTACTTGGAGCTTGAGTTGCTCGGAAGATATTAACTTTTGAACAAGTGACTTGGTGTCGTCACTTGTTTTGGTTTTATCGCTAGGATAGATGGCGATTGCACTCAAGTTTGCAGGACGGATGAAATTGTCGGAGCCTTTTTTCACCATGCTAGCATATGAATTGCTGGACGTAATCAGCTTCGACTCAATAACCTCTTTAAACTGGTCTAGAGAGTTCGCCATGTTCTTCTGAAGCTGTAGGTGCTGAACGGTGCTGTGGGACTGGATCATTTTCTGCTTTATCGACTGGTAAAGGACAGCCATCTGAGAAGTCCCACTTTGGACCTTACGGCAAAGATTTACCACACGTTGTTTCTGGTCCGAGTTCATTTTGCCTTCACCAACTATACTGCAGACTTCGGTCAGGATGCCGTCAATAGATAACATCCATTTCTGTATCTCTGGGGTGCTGACTATTTCACTTGGCAAAAAATTCTCCTCAGGTGCTGGTACAGGTGGTGGAGGATTTGGTTCGCTCGGGGGCAATTCTCCGGTAGGCGTTGGCGGAGGACTTCGTCGTAGTAGTTGGCTACGGGCCCCAAATGGGCTGGATCCTGGGTTAGACATCCTAACCGCAACACTTTATTTAATTGTCAATAGAAAATAAATATAATTTAGTTCATTTTGCACATAAATATTGCTATAGCACTAGTCACTGTTGACACACTTTACTTTGTTTTTAACTGACGCCGCAAAAATTATTCATATATTTGTCGTAATTGTTTATAGATATTTTATTTAAGCAAGTACAGAAAAACACGTCCGCTTAGTCTCGCATCTTGTAAAGCTCCTGCTTATACTTAGTCCAAATTGGTTCAATGCCTATAGTCTGCGGTGAATGTTTTTTTATTTTTATTTTTGCAAAGCACTACGCGTCTTTATGGCATAAATATTTTTGGAATATTCAAATTGTGTTTATAAATAAAAATATCATAGATAAACATGATTATTTAAAACTAATTGTTACTTTTATACACAAATTAACATTTATTTGTGTTCTGAATTCAAAAATATAACATTTTTTTATTTTTTATATTAGGCCGTTTAACGGCTTCATACCATTGCCTTTCCTTCAACCTGGCGAAACCAAAGCGCGAAAAAAAAAAAAGAAAATTAAAATCATAGTTTCGGTAGTTTGTGATAAAAACATTTTTCGTTATTTTATTTTATTTCTTCAAAAGTGTATTGAAAAACGTCTTTTAATACACGTGGACATTTGTTATTGCATTTCTTGCTTATCAAACTTTCTCCACTTGTATCAAAATGTACTATTAAAAGTCGGAGTACCCACAATGTTCCTTAGAAATTTAAGCCCGCCAAAACTTTGCAACGGTACCAGATTAAAAGTGACCAATTAACAACGAAACCTGATAGAAGTAGAGATGGACACGAGAGACAGGGTGCGTAGGTACCTTATAGGTGATAGTGTTTTTATTCCTCCGATTCCTCTCATTCCAAACAAATTTCCGTTTAGTTTTAAACGAGCCCAGTTTCCAGTGAGCGAAACACGAAACATTATTATCAGCCCAAGGTCAGCCGCTAAAAGTTGTGGGTGTGGATCTAAGTAATATCTGTTTTTCGCACGGTCAGCTTTATGTGGCTCTAGTTTCACGTATTAGCTATTAAAACAGCCTCTAAGCTTTGATCCCCGATGGCTACGTCCCACGTCTATTATATTTAATATTATGTTCCGTTCCTTGGCAGTCGGGTAAAAAATATAATTAAACGTATCAGAAAATGTCTCATTCACACAATAGCAAGAATAAAACGCATCCAAATGTCAATTCCATCAAAGTGTTCCATACTACAATTTCTTAATCTTGAGCATTCTTCTCTTGTTGATAAATGTATCTCTTTCTATCTTTGACGGCATGAGAAGGAAGAACCAATTAAAAATGCTACAAAGTTGGTCACTACAAACAGCCAAACAGGTTTTTCAGTCAGATTTTGTTATTGTCTGACGGAATAAACAACACTGAAGGATTGCGTTTGCGACTCGATCCAAAAATTACAATACATCAAAATAAACATGAAGAGGGAAACACAGTTGTTTGATTTATATTGGGAAGATATATTAGTATCACAGGTTTTACCAAATTTATCCCTCAAAGATTGTTTTAATTTTCGATGTGTTTCTAAAACCTGCTTAAAAATCATAAATATGTACTTTGCGAAGCTGAAATCGTTAAAATTGATGAACAAGGGATTCTCGCCTCACACGTTTAATGTAAGTGACCCGTTCAAAGTAATCGCAAGCGCCTCAGAGCAATAAAATTGACAAATTAAATTATTTGTTTCAGGTGCTCGCAATAACGTGTAACAGGCTGACCGTGTTAAATTTGAGTCGCTGTACGTCTATTACTGATAACGATTTAATACCAATGTTGATGAGGAACCACAATTTGGTCACTTTGAACCTGAGTCAGTGTAAAAACTTGTCTGCAAAATGTCTTCAGCCAGTTATATTATACTGTAATCATTTACAAACATTGAAACTGGGGCGATGTGCGTGGTTAACGACGGGGGCTGTTGAGGCGCTGGCGCTGCATCAGTTCCTACTGGAGGACGTAGACTTATCATACTGTGTCACAATCTCAGAGAGCTGCATCCTGATATTTGTGAAGAAGTTCCGTCTCTTGAAGACTCTGAACCTTGAGGGGAACAAGCAGGTGTCGGACAAATGCCTGTATGCCCTTGCCAAGTACAGCACAACTCTGAAGCTTCTGAACCTCAGTGGATGTACTGAGATATCAGATAAAGGTGTCAAGTATGTATAAAGCCATTTCTCTAACTGTTCTTAAAATGGTATCTTACTGGCAAATGTTTTTATTATAGCATGACTGGCCCTTGTTTGTGCTCTACTCAACAACATGTTTTTTCTATGAATCCAAAACCATAATGAAAAGAAATATTTTCCAAGAAACATTATATTCTGACGATGACCTTGATTATTATGAAGGTTGTAATCTTGTAAACAGACACATTCTCATGTTAAATGTATGAGCACCAATTTTGTGATAAAATTGATAGATACAAAATTCAGCTTCATTGACATGGCCATGGTTTATATAATTTTTTGGGCCTACAGATAGATGAAATCTTCAGAACTATATTGTTGTCTTTTATTCCCCATTTAAGTTCCAATGAATTACATTTTTTTTTCCAAAATGCTTCTACAATTGTTTATTAAAAGTAAAAATTTATTAAAAATATTTCCACTCAATTCCAGGGCACTAGCAAAGCACAGTCCAAAGCTAGAAGGTCTGCTAGTCCGCGGCTGCATGAAGGTTACGGAGAACAGTCTGAAGCTGATGAGAAACAGGGTGCACCTGGACCGCAGGCCTGTGGAGACCGGGCCCGTACCCATCTATGTGCAGGTGTGAATGGTTGTTATCATTAAGATAAAGACAATAAAGTCAGGGGTTGATAAAATTCAGGGGATTATTACATTTTACATAAATACATTCCCAGAAAATAGTTTTTTTTTTTTAATCTTATATCATTTTCGTGTGTTTTCCACAAGAAACTTACGAGTTTTTGGGTTTATTTTTGTTTTTTTAAAGAGGATTACAAATTTCTTGATGGAGCTTGATCATTTACAGGCTCTTTTGAACAGTGAAAAAAGTTATAGTCACAAGTCATAATGACTCTGAAAGTAGTCTGTATGTGTTGCCCATTCACACAGGCCAGGACGAATCTATAAGGGTTCCGATTTTTGCTAATTGGCAATGGAAACCCTAAAAAAATGCAATGTTTCATTTGCAATATCTCATGGTAAAATATAGGTTTTAAGTAGTAGAACTATTATGATGTCAATGTTTGGGTACCTATATTTAGTGTGGGACTATGACAGGAATTGTTTTCCTGTTACGAAACGCAAATACCAGCGTTTGTATTTATTTAGAATAAGAGAACATAAAATCCTGTTACACTGTAAGACCTGATAAAAGCCAAATTAATGTATTCATAACTGAAATCTTAAGAAAATGTGTTCTTTTGAACACATTTTCTTAAGATTTCATCATTTCGTCGGACGATATCGATAAACTTCGACTGGTCATTGTACTCCGAAGTTTTATAAGTAGTGATGATTAAGAACAACTTTTACTAAGGGACCAAACCATGAATAGCGACAAAAAAAATCAGCTGTTCCCTACATTATTATGTTCGCATAGCTCGTCAAAATGTATGGAACAACTGATTTTGTTTTCGCGATTCAGGGTTTGGTCCCATAGTAAAAGTTGTTACTAATAATAACCGGTCGAAGTTTATCGATATCATCCGGAAACATGGTGTATATTTTTATTCTTTAAAGTTTAGAGAAATTGGAAATGGTGTCGATTCTGTTATGCACAAACTAAACTTAATTTAGGCTATTGCTATCTTTTACTAAAAGGCAGTGCGAGAAAAGGACGGCTATAGCTATGAACTAAGTTAGAGATGTCAAACTAGTTTATGCCTTGCGCTTCACCGTGTTTTTAGTCGACATGTTTATGTACACCCTTCATTCGTATGGAAATATTAGTTCCAATTAAATTTGACAGCTCTAAATTACGTCCGTCTCTTTCTCGTTTTATTAGAGAGAAAAAGATAGCAATAGCCTAAATTAAGTTTAGTTTGTGCGCAACAGAATCAACACCAATGCCTGAGTAAATTGTATAAAAGCACAATAATTATTGTCAATGTGATGTTTCTTGCTTGTTTGTTGATAGTATTATAGAATGTAGGAAAATGGATAAGTAATATGAAATTTAGTTAATGGATGCCTCTCTGTCTCAAAATAAATAGACATGCTAATACCTAATTACGTTAGCTGCAATTGGGGGATTGAAATGAAACCAAAGATGACTACTTAATCTATATTAGAGTAAAATAATTACATTAACTAGAGCCTAAACTAGCCTAGCTCCTATTCGAAGTGTGAATATGGAATGCCCATCTTCTTGGATTCTCGTTATTAGCTAATCTTAGGTAGCGATATTATTGTTGTCATATTACCTATAGTATAATTAATGTGAACATAAATGATGTAAATAGTACTTTGTTGTAATGGATGTAAAAACACTTCTCGAAGCCGAATGGCGCTTGTTCTGGGCTGGGTTTTTTTTAGTTTTGGAGATATTCCCCGCGAAAAAAAGACGTGCGTTTATCTATCAAACTAAGGATATATTTGAATGTTTCATACAAATCATAATACATTATATTAAGTAATATTTGATATTATGCATGTAGTTATTAGATTAGCTAGTATCGTTGTGGTTGTAAATCATCAGGAGGAGATAGACAAATGTTTCTGTGATTACTTGACTGTTTTATAATAGTATACTGTGTGCAATATTAACTTTTTAAATTCGCCCTACCGCGTCAAAAATTATAATGTTTCCGTTTAGTTGACGATGAAATTTGAAATAGCGGCCACTCATAAAATGGCTATGAAACAATAGCTGGTATAAACACAAACAAACTAGTTTTGCTAATGGCATATTGGTGTCGATTCTGTTGTGCACAAACTAAACTTAATTTAGGCTATTGCTATCTTTTACTAAAAGGCAGTGCGAGAAAAGGAGGGCTATAGTTATGAACTAATTTAGAGATGTCAAACTTGTTTATGCCTTGCGTTTCACCGTGTTTTTAGTCGACATGTTTTTACGTGGCCCTTCATTTGTATGGAAATATTAGTTCGAATTAAATTTGACAGCTCTAAATTTACGTCCGTCTCTTTCTCCTTTTATTAAAGATAAAAAGATAGCAATAGCCTAAATTAAGTTTAGTTTGTGCACAACAGAATCGACACCATTAGGTACCTGTGTAAATAGATTACGTATGATTTATGTAATAACTAGGTACCTACCTACTTATAATTATGTAATAATCAATGATATTCAATTAAACAGATATGTTGTGAGCGCGCAATCGTGAAGACTCGAAAACGGTCCAATTGGCCTGTTTTTCCTTTATTCTGTGTCACTGCGTGTATGTGAGCTGGCTCTGCCCCGCGGCACATTTTTTTCTGTGGTTTTGTAGGTGTCATATCTGTGCATATCTGGCATATCTGTTTATTAGAATATCATTGTGTAATAATCGTGTTCATTAACGGAAACATGTACTTATTTGTCATACTTACCATTTACCATAATCATTGAGTACTATGAAACAAGTAAAGATAATAAATCTTTAATGATTTATTGTTAGACACGATTAATTTTACGTCGTTCTGGAACCGAAAGCCATAGACTCTTATCATTGAACTCAAAATTTCAAAACGATTAGGACGTTTTTTTTAAATAACTATAATAATAAAATATTGTAGGAAATATATTAGAAATTAAATTTTTCGCGATTTTTTTAAATTTAAGTACTTATTTAAGTTTATTTGTTGAAAAAAAAAACAAAAAATTAAATTAACTTATAGTATTTTTTTTTAAACATTCCCAATCGTTCCGAGTTCATTCCCCCCCCCCCACATCGACATTTTTCATTGTTAATTTAAAAAAGTGTCCCTTCTACCCTATATACGGGTGTGTTGTGTACTTGACTTACGAAATATAATTAATTAACTGTCCTGTCGAATCTGGCACGTCTCCTGTCCGCTCCACTTTGGTAGAAACCTTGCTATACACTTGCTGATTTGTTAAACGTAGGCAAATACCTACTAAAGGCGTGTAGTACTCGTGAAAATGAACAACTTTTACTATGGGATCGAAATGAAATCGCAAAAAAAGTACCTATCAGCTGCAGCTGACTTTTTTACCCGACTACGGCTAAGCAAAAAGGAGGGTTATGATTTTAATCAGTATGTATGTATCCCTTAAATATTTCCTATGTTTAGCCAGTCACCCTGTAGGTTCCAATGATTTATGAGATATTTTGTTATGGCTTCTGACCATTATATTATACAGGGTGTTAAAGAAATTGCGTGCCATAGCTTCAGGTGAGTTCAGTATCGATAAAGGAACCCGTAAAAAATAAAATAAAAAATGTATTTAAAAAAGTACAGAAAAAAAACGAAAATTATCATAAGATGAACCTAATGCAGTACCTACTAGGTTAAATAGCAATCGTTTAGAATTGATTAAAAATTTGCTTAAAATAAGTTTTTATTTGACAAAATGACAACGCGTTCGATAGTAGGTAAAGCTAAGCATTTAAACAAATAAAATAATTTTAATTCTAAGCGATTGCTATTTTAAGTTATTAAGTACCAAATTAGATTGATCTGATCTTACAATATTTTTATTGTTATTATAATTTTTCTTGGGTTCCTCTAACAATATTGAACCTACCCCTAAGCTATGGCACGCAATTTCTTCAACAGCCTGTATAACAAAGCTGACACAATGCATGCTAAAGTGACGTTGAATGTTATTATACTTTATAAAGCTTTTCTATAGGGATGTAACGATACATGAATTTGCCGATACGATACCGAAACCGATTATCGAGGAAAATAATCGGCGATACCAATACCGATACCGATATCGATGGCTTATTAGTAAATACACCCAGTTAATAAAGAATGATGTACTTTATATGCATAAAACTTACTTATGTTACATCGAATAAATAGACACTCCATTCTGTAAAGTGTGGAAAAAATGTAAATTAAAAATAACAAAAAAAGGTAAAATATCATATAAACATTTATTTGGGTAACATATCAAGGAATCAAATCAAAAGTAAATCAATATTAATAATCAAAGTTCACTTTAGGAAGATTTTTGTTATGGAAACAAAGTTTATTCAAATTACTAGCAGATAATCTGTTGCGCAAATCATTTTGTATGAGGCCTGCAGTTGAAAAAAGACGTTCTGAGGCAACTGAGCTCATTGGGTAAGATAAGTATTTTTGTGCAAGAGTTTTCAATTTTGGGTATTTATCTTCATTGCTCCAATAGTTCTTTGGATCTTGTTTCATTGGAATATTTGGACATCTCTTATAAAATTCCACCTCTTCTTGCTCAGGATGACTAGACATGTTAGACATGTCTGTGTATCGGCTGTATTTAAATCGGCGATGCCGATATATCGGCCTGCCGATTATATCGGTATCGGTATCGTTACCTCGCTACTTTTCAATATAAAAAACTTTTTTGCAAAAAAATAAAACCGACTTCAAAAAACACAAAAAAGTGAAAAATAACTTTAGGTTCAGAAGTCGGTGACTTTTGTTTGATTCATTTAGTTTTTTTTGTCACCGACTTCTGAACCTAAAGTTATTTTTCACTTTTTTGTGTTTTTTGAAGTCGGTTTTATTTTTTTGCAAAAAAGTTTTTTTATTTTTCCATTTTTAGTTGTAATATCCTATACAAATATTTGCTATGCATTTATTTTACATTGTTAACAATACATGTCATGGTAATAGGCTTATCCCTAATACATTGAGCTTAACATACCTAAACTGTCGAAATTTGGGTGTATTGTACACATCTGCGTACCCCTCAGAGCATACAGGCGTGATGTTACGTCATGATGTCGTATAAACAATAAACATCCAAGCGATTGCAGCAATCACGACCGATTTACTGTCTATTTATGAAGAGTTCCATCATATATCTCCGAAGATCAGCATCAGATCTTCACCAAATTTAAATGCGACCATCTCAAGAGTATACTCTTTCAAATAAAAAAAGAATTTTGAGAATCGCTTCACAAATGGAGGTGAAATTGGTGAACATACATGAAATTATACCACACAGCTGAAGTAAAAATGTTCATAAAATGAAAACTACTGAGCCAAACTATGTTAAATTTTTATGGGACCAAATGGCAACTATTCCGCATCAAACTAAAAAAGAATCACGTAAATCGGATCATAAATGCCAGCGTAATCGGTGTACATACATAAAAAAAAAAAAAAAAACCAATCGAATTGAGAACCTCCTCCTTTTGGAAGTCGGTTAAAAATACAACATGTCCAGGCATTTTTTATGCAATTTACCAGGAGGATGTAGGATCTGTTCATCTGTTGTAGCAGCAACTTATTTTTTACGAACCGCCTATTTATGTACTTGTACAAATGTAAGTGACACTTTTAGTTCAAATGGACATTGGTTCAACCAAATAGGTAATTATGGAAGTACCTTAATAATGTTGTACCTTGTTTTTATGAGATAAATCGATATTTTATTATTTATTTGATTTTCAAATTGTCCAAGTTTTAAATAGCTATATTTTTGTTTAAATTCGACTGACCTAATTAATTGCAAATTACCTACTGTCGGTACCTACCTACTACCCACAGAGTACTACTACCTGTAGTCTGTGGCCATACACGATTTATAATTTTTGTTTTAATTTTAATAACGTAATAATGTTAGCCGTTCATATAGATAGAGCATGCTTTTCCAAGAATGTATTGTGAACGCCAATAAACTGGATTTAAAACCAAAACTTTTTGTAATTTGACACCTACCCTCCTTCGTCCTACAATGGATTTAGGGTTGCCTCATCTTACAGTAGTTTGCTAGAGCGAGAAACAGCGCTGCCGAGCACATCGTTGCTGTAGTATACTACCGCGTGCGATAGCATGACTGCCGTTTCTCTTAGGTGCTCCCTCACCGGAACATTCGATTGTAAACTACCCAAGATTCGATTACAGCAATACGTTACAAACATTACAGGTCGTGCTCTGTTCTCCTCCCATACATTACACACAGGCGATCGGTCCCGGAAGCGCCTTTTGGGAGGTTTCTTAGTATTTTTGTCGTGTGACTGACACTGACACTAGCTTGGCCACCATCAGGGATTTTAATTTTGATAACAAAAAAATTGTCTAAATTTGCCGCAAAACATTAGAATTTGTTTGTTTGTGTATTACAATATCTCAAAAACTAGGGCACCTAGCGAAGATGTTTTAGTAAGGTATAGTCCAAGAGCTAGATCAAATGAACTTTTCGATCTAGCTATTGGACTTATACCGTACTAATGGGGATGGCAACTGTGGAACTAATGGCGCTAGCATCACTTGTACCAAACATCGTCATTGGTTGAACAGCTGTCAATGTCATTTTATATTTCAAAACAGTTTGACTCTCAAGTCAATGGTTTGACCTCATTGATCAGATTGGGTCTAAGCTATGGACGCACCATCTATCTTTGACCAGCCTTCCCCATTGAACTGATTACATCTACCCGATTAAATCTGTGACTTGGCGACAAATTGGCGACAAAATATGAGAGCTAACAGATCTTCGCTAGGTGCCCTAGTTTTTGAGATATAAATGTGGCCAAGCTGGGGAGTCTCCAGATCAGCCACCTATAAACCCTTATATCTTTCGATCCAGTGACCGACAAATTCTGATATTTGGCGACGAATTTGTTATCAAAATTATAATCCCTGATGGTGGCCGAGCCAGTGTCAATGACACCTTTTTGTCGATGTGTCATTGTTCAAGTTCTTTGATCTACAACTTTCTCATCATTTCAATTTCGCTAATTAAAGCTTATAACATTCTTTGATGTGATGGTGTTAGGTGCCTGCAAACATTATGTAAAGGAACATCAACAATAAAACTACAGCATTTTTTTTCACAAAATTATATTTTGTGTGATAACACCTGCTACATGTTTCTTACTGTTATTGTATTTACAATATTTTATATACTACACATTAGTAACAAATAACATTCATAACCTTACAGGAGCAGATCTTACAAATAACTTACGGCGCGCGGCGACGGCCGACCGACCGACCGACCGACCGACGCCGCGCGCGACCATAGCTTACCTAGACGTGCAAGAGGACGAAACTAAACACGACAACTAAAAATACTTAAACTCGTAACTATAGTAACCGTAAGTGTTAATAACATTTGGCAATAAATTACTGGGATAACACGAACATAATCCTTAAGCGAAGCGGTCAAACAAAGTTATCATCGCAAATATAAAAACGTTAAAACTACCAGTGTAAAAAGAATATAAAAAAACCTCCGTCCATTAGGCCTGTTTACGTAAGTAACACGGAACGCGTCGCCCGGGCGAGCCCGCCACTCTATCTTGTCAGCGCACTATCACATTGATCAAATTAAAAATATGAATCTTATAAATACACTAGTTTATCAGCTCTATAAGTATACAGCCTTGTTACAATCAAAGCATTACATTTACAGTATGTTACACGGAAGTCAAGCAGACCGACAGGACGTGAGAGGCACTTCGAACAGATACAGACAAACTAGGATCCTACCGAAATTATAATTACACAACGGCGACTGTACACGAGCTACACAACACAATTACATCAAAACGTAAACACCATATACATATAAAATACGAGTTCCGTACGATTCTTCACATCTGACGTACAATCTGCGATCAGTAAAATCATTGCACTTAGTTCAACATACCAAAGACTTAACATTACATTGTTTCTTTGGAAATCGAGAATATATTAATTTATGAATGAAGCACGCGCCATGGACACTGCAATCCTCGGATATCAGTTCTCTCACAGGGGCTCGAGTGCTCGACGTCAGTCGTCACGATACAAAACAAAGTAGATTACTATCAGAGTACATACAATTATTGCACTATCATTATGCTACATTTCAGTGACGTAGGTCATTATTATTATAAACAGATTTAAATACTTTTTATCTGCAATTTTGTACTTTTATTCAGCTTACCGGGTACTGCTCTTTATCATCGACAAACAAAACGTGATTTACATACATATGATACAAAACGATAACAGAGCTGCCACTAGACCGCCGTAACATAACGAGACACCTCGAGTGCGGGAGGGTAAGGCAACAGAAGCGGTGTTCATGTTCATCTCGATAACTTTACTCTATATACAAGTAGCACTTAACGTCAGAAAGCAAATGTTTATTTGTACTATGCTATACTTAATTACGATACACTCGGACCGTTCGGGGCGACCGTGCAGGGCCGGCGCGGCTCGCTACCGGCGCATGGTGGAGTTGAGCGTCTGCATGGCCAGCGGCGGCGGCGGCGCGTTGATGTAGCCGTACGCGTACACGTTGGACTGCTGCGCGCGCGGGTCGGCGTACTGCGCCGGCTGCACGTTCATCATCTGCAGGTTGTTGAACTGCTGCTGCGGCGGCACGCGGTACCCGTTGAGCCCGTAGCCGCTGATGAGGTGCGTGTGCGCGTTGGGCGACATGCGCGAGCCCGGGGCCATCTGCATGTGCTGCATCGGGCTCAGGTTGCCTGCAAGTGCAGATAACTATTGTAATGTTCTTAGAAGGTGGTGGCTACATAGCGCACCAACTGTGGAACCATGCCAGAGTTAAGCATCTAGCAGCATTTTTTATGAAGAAATCTACAGCATCTGCATAAGGTTAATTGCAACTGGGATTGGATGTTCAAGCTAAAATCAAAAATGCTTTTAGCGTTCAAATAAATGGATGTACTGCTAGATTAGCACTTTCTCATAAAATATAATAATACTGACTTGATGTGTTCCTGGTATTCCTAGGCGAGTCGAGCTGGTTATGCGGCGGGTAGTACTTGGCGGCGGCGGCGTGGTAGTGTCCGGCCGGAGCCGCGGGCGGCGTGCTGGACTGCTGCCCGTACTGTAGGAAACAACTAGATTCGAAATACTGAAAGACCACAAATATGTGTCATGAAAATGTTGGAGCAAGACCGCAAACTGTGTCCGGGTATGATGGTGACGTGATTGTTAGTACACATTCTATTCTTGTTGTTTTAAAATATTTTCATGACACTGCAACTTCGTTGATCCTATATAAAATATATTTTACAAACATTTTGTATTGTTTTCGTAAATTATGGAAGTTCTCCACCAATCTGATCTCACAAGCGATATCTCCGTAAGAGTAATTTGTCTGTTTTTTTGATTGATAACAACTTTTACGTGAAAGGAGTAATTAAGAGACAGCCTGGCTTGTCTTTTTTGAGCTTAGTAAAAGCCACACAATGTTCAACCATGTAAGTATAAAAGACACTTCCAAAAAAAAACATCTGAATTAAAATTAGTAGATGCATTTGGGTGTTACGATGCCACAGATATACGCACAGACACGTTGAATTTGTAACACGCCTCTCTTTTCGTCGGGGGTTAAGAATAATGATGATGGCACGTTAGAGTACATTCGCAGTACGTCGTGTTCAGGTTACCTGGTGCGGCGGATGGTGCTGGGGAGCCTCGGCCATCTGCTGCAGCTTGGCGAGCGAGCACGAGGGCGGCCAGGCGCCGCCGTGGTACTGCTGCTGCTGCTGGAAGCTCAGGTAGCCGCCCTGGTAGCCGCCCGAGCCCGACCCGCCCTGCATCACCGCGCCGCCCGCCGCTGCGTCCAAAAAACTCGCTACATTACCATAGCAAGATTGTGTGGAATTAATTATGAGGAAATAAAAACAAAATAAACACAAAAAATAACAAACACGCCTATACTTCAGAAGAGTTAGGCAAAGGCGTCTATGCTATAATCCCCGGCACGTAACTTGGCAAGAGTCGTTAGATGCGCAGAAGTCGTTTTTAGGTCTCTTTGGTGGTGGCGCGGGACGCGGGGTATGACGTAGCGCCGATCCAAGCGCGCGATTGGTGCGTCAGTCGACCCCTGCCTCCCGCACCGCGTCTACATTCCGTTCGCTCCCGATTACACTTGCGGCCACGAAAGTTGTGCCCTTTGTTTTTGTTGACTTGTAGTTACGAGTTCAGTTTTAGTTTTAAATTAAGTTTTTGTTACGAGTTATTGTTATTGTTTTAAATTTAGTTTTTATTACGAGTTGTTGTTATTGTTTTAAATTTAGTTTTTGTTATGTTTATTACATAATATGCCAGCTCAAGTGTTAGTTCTAATTTGATGCCAGGGGTAACAGTATTATTAACCGATAGTGACGACGAGAACCTATAATTTTTAATAATGTACCTTTTTTTTCTTAATTAAAAAAAAATGCATATTATAATTTATTTATAACACTTATTAAATGTCACGAATTCCTCTGCTTTGTTTGACTACATGATTAAAAATAAATGATGGCAATAACCGCATAATGACAATCAATAAAAGTGACCAGTTTTTTGTTCCACTAAGTGCACGATGCGCGAACTTGCCCCCACTACGCCAAAACCTTGCCAACTTACGTGCCGGGAACTGTACGCTTATACTTCGCCAGTTGTGATATATAAAAGGAAGGGGAGCTTATTGCCTACCTATTTTATACAGAGAAGATTTTCATTGAGAACAATGAACTAACTTTCCAAATCATATAAAAAAATAAGAGATAAACAATGCATGCATGCTTGAAAATTTTAACCAAAATCGCATCTAAGACACAAGCCCTCGGGATGGACATATTATTATGTATTTTAGTTTGTCCTAACAAACATTTGAACGAACAGGCCGATTTCGAGATTCTGTTTGCATATTTTTTGGCAAAGGTAATAATGATTTTAATCAGGTAAGAGGATTTTTTTTCGATTTAGATATTTGTGTAGGAAGATTTTAAACGGAATATGTACTGACCATGCGGCTGGTGCGCGGGCGGGGTGGCACGGTGTCGCGGCGCGGGCGGCGTGGCGCCGGCGCGGATTGCGGCCTGCTTGCTGCCCTCGCCGCCGCCGCCGCCGCCGCCACCGCCACCGCTGTTGTTGTTGTTGTTGTTGTTGTTCGCGCTGCTGTTCCTGGAACGTTATGTACTTTACTACACAGAACCCCTCTTATTCGCAAGTCATTCAAATTAGCAAAGAAACACGGTTAAAAACCGCGTATGCTCTCACTCGGTAGGACGTTACGACTTGCTATTGATGTTTGACCGTCTATACGGCTACTTTACCAGAAGACTCTTCTTACCTATTCCTATTGTTAATCTTCTGCTGCTTAGGCGGCTGATTGGGTTGGCTCATGATGGACGGGATGTGGATGGAGGAGTACTGCGGGCTGGGCGCGGGATGCATGTGCATCATGGAGCACGGCGAGGCCAGGTCGGAGCCGATGCTGGTGGGCGACTCCAGGCCCAGCTGCGACACGTCCAGCTCGCACGTGGGGTACTGCACCGAGTGCACCGAGTTGCTGGTCGAGTCCGGCGTGTACACGCCCATCGACTGCAGCGCCGGACTCACCGCCTCGCACAGCTCCTCTTTACTCGTGTCCTTCGGAGACTCCTCCTTCTTGTGCTGTCGAGACTTCTTCTCTATCTCCTTCTCCTGCCCACAAGGCCCGTTCTGGTTGAAAGGCGCCTTACAACTAGGAGACGTCAACACCTGCGAGCTCTGCTGCCTGTACTCTGCACAACTCGTCACCACTTCTTGCTGTTTGTTCACTTGTCTCTGCATCATCTGCTTCATCTGGTCGGCTGTGTTCTGAGACTGCGACTTCTTCGGCTCGCACTGCGTCTGACAAGCGGTCGTCGTTTTCGACTGTTTCGAAGGCTTACAGTCGTTCTTCTGTGAACATTCCGCTTTGGACGTCGTTGTCTTGGTCTCCTTGAAATGCGGCAAGCCCGTCGTCGCGTATAAACTACTACTCAACGCGCCATAAGCAATGTTGTGGAAGTCTTTCTGGTCATATTTAGGAAGTAATTTCTGTGGCGATTTTTGAACTTGGTCTAAATGAGGAAGATTGAACCCTTGATGTTTGTCCAAGTAGTTCTTATCACTAACAATATTTTTCATATCTAAAAATCTATTATGTTCCCACGTGCCCTGTATTCGCGTGGGGTCCCAGGGCGGCCACTGATACTGTCCGTGCGTCGTGTGGTAGTTAGGAATCTGGTTCATAGCGTAGTCTGCTTTAGGCACTAATTCATTGTCATACTTGAATTTGGGCAGCATTTTGTTTAAATCGTTCTGATCAGCCTTCAGGTTCAGCTGAGCTGTGCAGCTTTTGTCATGTTTCACTGACTGGTTTTTTGAGTCACATTTAGAAGTATTGGACTTCTCTTTCTTAAAAAAATCTTGCTTTTTGGGTGCCTCATTAGTTTTCGTTTCCACTTTACTCGTAACTGGTACGGAATTTATCACATTTATAGGGACCGACGTCTCTGGTTTCCTAGCATTTGTGTTCTGTTCCGGAAAAAACATCTTGGGTTCAGGTGTACTCCTAGGCGTGTCGTTCTTAGTTTTCTTTTCAGTTTTCTCCAGCTTGCTATGAGCCGAGTTCACTCGCACGTCGCGTAGCTTACTCTTCTCTCTCGGCTTCAAGTTAGGATCGTTCTTACAGTCTTGAGAAGTAGTTTGGACCATGCTCATAGACCCAGCCATGTTTTGCATAGCGTTGTTCACGAAATTGGCTTCTAAATCTGCTCTTTCCAAACCCATGCTAACGGCCGCGTTAGCGCTTTGGCATCGAGGTAAAAAATTGATATCCGTCACATTGGGCACTTTAGGTATGACTGGGTTTATTACTGGGGACGATATCGGATGCGGTACTTCTAACTTTGTCGTACTTTTACTAATCACTGGAGTAGAGTCTAGCGTGTTATTTATGACGCGGTTCTGTTCACTGGCCTTCACGAGTATTTTATCAGTTTGTACTGCCTGCGACTCTTTGCTAACATTTGCTCTGTGGTTCAGGTAGGAATGCTGAGCTGTATTGATCTGTTGTATCGTCATGGAGTTACTCACGGGGTTTTGAAAGTTCTGCATAGATGTCTGCTCGATAACATTTCTAGTTATAATAATCTCATCTTTCCTCGTGTGCATCATGTCGTTACGAAACGGCATCTCACTTTCTCTACTCACTATAGGATTTTGTAATTTATTTCTATCAATTTCAGTAAAACTATCTATTTTGACGGGGTCTGGCTTCTTCATATTTGATATATCTCTGTGCGTATTATCTAAATTTGGAATTATTTCTATTTTATTTGGTGACGATTTTTTCTCTAGATTTTTAGTTTCGTCGATATTCTGATGCTGGATTACAGTTTCTTTTCTCATCTCGCATTGCTTCTGTTCGAAAATCACATCGGCGTTCATACACTCCGGTGACCTTCTAGGTTTAGGAGACTCGTTGATCACTGATATGTCAGTTTTCTTTGGTGATACGCCTGTGTGTGGGGAGTGAGCGTTGTCAGACTCGCCTTCAACGACTATCGTCTCAATTTGATGTATTTTTGGTACAATGAGATCCACCGTAGGCTTGGCGGTGTTCACGTCCTCCTGCACTCTCGCGCTGGGATCGAGCACGATATGCGCATTCTCGGTGGACACGACGGGTATCACTTTAGACGGACTGTCCTTCTCCTCGACCTCCTTGGGTTTATTCTCATTGTTCTGTTCAACAGGAGCCACCGAATTAGGTTTTGGTGACGGAAGAGGACAGCTCTGACTATTGTTATCATCAGATTCAGATATGATTATAGTTTCTTTGTCTTCCGCTGCTGGTTTAGGAGGAGACTTCATTTCGCCATTTCTAGGTTCAGCCAGTTTGTTATCCTCAGCCTGATCACTACTTGTGTTGGTCTCTTGCTCAGCTTTAGCCGGCGATACTTGTGTTCTACTGTCAGTAGGGGTATCGTCGGGCTTATCACTAACCTCGTTGATGACTTGGTCTTTCTCTGCGTCAGATTTCGGTGAGTCCATGTGTATGCTGTCAAGTTCCATATCACTTGTATGATGATCTGTGCTGTTCTCTTCAACATGTCGAGGTGACGCAGGCTTGCTTGTGACAGTCTTCTTCTCTTCTCCTTCCTCCACATCCATCTCATCATCAGCTTCGCCTGAAGAGTCCTCGGAACTGGCTTCCGAGTTCTTGCTTTTCTCTTGTGGTTTCTCTTCAAGTTTGTCCTTAGGAGATTTGTTGATATCCTCAACGGGCGCAGTACTGCTGGGGTCCATTGAGTCGTCAGTTTTATAGTCATTGACTTGTTCTTTAGATTTGTCAAGTTTGGCTTTCTTAGCTGCCGGTGACGCGGTCGTCGCAGGAGTCTTATTTACCTTCTGGCGCTTCGGTCGTTTCTGGCGTCCTTTCCACGCCGATTTTCTTTTGGCTTTGGGTTTAACAGGGTTAACGGTTGGAGTGACGGCTTCCATGTCCATGCTCTCTTGACTTTCCTGACTGTCGGAGGCATACGGTGCTTCTTTGACGCTTTGTCTTCTATTCCTGGGTGTCGGTGCTGGCTCTTCAACAACCTCGTTCTGTGCGACTCTGGACGATCTTCTCGTTACGCTCTTACTTCTCTGCCTTCGCGGCGTCTCATCCTCTTTAGGCTTCTCTTCTTCCACATTAGTTTCGGAAATCTTTCTGCTAACTTCTCGTTTCCTTTTCCGGTTGCCATCAGCGAGCATCGGAGTGGTTTGGTAGGTAGTTTCACTGTATTTGAGTGGTCTCGTCCGTCTCCTGCCGGATGACGTGACTTCCACAGGTTGTTCAGGAGTCTCGACATCTGCTATAGCTTTAACGACGGGTTCCTCCTCTTTGGGCGCGGGAGCTTCTGACTCCGTGGCGGTGTCCTCGCTCTCAGTCTTACATTCTGCCTCATCGTTCTCAGTCTCTTGGTCGCCGGAAGCTTCCTCTGGCGACCTGAACGGGTTCACAGTGGGCGCGAGGAGAGGGGTCCACCTTAGACATTCAGGATCGATCTCCAGCCGAGGTTTACTCTTCACTTTGTTCATGTGATTATCAACTCTGATCCAGTCTATGCACAGTCCTAGTTTGGTCGTCTCATCGTTGGGGATGTACCTGACGAAGCCGAGCAACTGAAACGTTACCGCGATATCGTTCATGTGCATCCCCGTCGTGTGAGCGATGTCTTCGAATGTGAAAGGTTTATCTTTGTGGTCATACAAATATTCGAGAATGACGGACTTCCAATACGCGTGATACGAGACTCTGCCAAGATCAGACAAAGGTTTTTCTGGCGTGCCAGGTTGTCCTTCTTCTTTCGAGAGTAAATAACCTGTGAATAAAGATAAATTTGTTAAAATGGAAATTTAATTCAAACAGGTCAAATTAAATATTAATATTTTTTTAGGACTTGTAATAAAGATTCCACCACTCACTAAAATGGATGAGGAACCTCCCGTAGCCCTGCCTCTGGTACTGCGGCATCGTCATGATGCATGAAACATTATATTTCTGCTGACAATGCTTTTCTTTGGAGAAGTAGCCGACTAGGTGGCATCCTTTGCTGTCATTTTTGGTCAGTACGTAGAATAGGAAGGGCTCCACATCGTAGTACAGGGTTTTGTGGTCAAGGAAGAGTTTGGCGAGGAGGCACAGGTTCTGGCAGTAGATCTTGTTGGCGTTGCCGTCGACCTCGAACACGGAGATGTCGCCGCAGCGGTAGATCTCGGTGGCGGGCGGATGTCGCCACAGGCACTTGTCCAGGTGCCGGAACAGCACCGCCCGGCTCTTCGCGTACTTCAGGCAGAACTCGCACAGGAACAGCTTGGGTAGCCTGGAACAGTTTTATCACGATCAGATAAGCTTCGAGTTACTGCTAGGCGAGATCTTGTTAACGTTTGAATAGACCTGGATACATTTAACAGTGACCTGTAAATTACTAATATATTGATTGTATATTTGAGTTGAAACAGTTTATGGTAAAATTAAAAAAAAACACACGTTACCTGGCATATTCTTGTGGGAAGGGACTGGAATACCAGGTGTCAATCTCCCACTGGCCAAACTCGATGGCCGAGGGGCAGCGAGCCGGCGCGTGCGGCGCGGGCGTTGCGGGTGGTGCGGCCGGTGCGGGCAGTGCGGGTGGTGCGGGCGGCGGGAGCGGCGCGGGCGCCTCGCCGGGCGCCGGCACTACGGCGGCGACTGCACCGACCGCGCTCCCGCCGGCCGCCGTGAGCGCTGCGTTGAACAGCTCGGCGTCGCTTTCCGTCACGCCCGCCGGGAGACGTTTGCCCTCTGTAAGTTTAATCACATAGCTACTGCCCGCTGTTCATATCGAATTAGATGCGAGGGAATCAGGTCACCGGACTTGAAACATAATTTTGCGATTTAAATCAGTTTCAACATTAGTAAAATTTAGAAAATAAAAACCAATATTCTCATGAAACTATTAAATGAAAGTTCGATGAATACCTGGCGAATGAGTTACAAAATAAAATAATAAATAAAAATAGGGAATACGGCAAGTAATTCATAAAGCATGTATGTCCCGAGTACCCGCACTGGGTGCGAGCGCTCCGGACCCGTCCTTCACGCCTGCAGAGGCGCAAGCGAAAGTGCATGTGTGGATACTGCCGAAACCCGAGTAACAAATGTTTTGTCATCGGCGCTCGGTGTCCGGACGAGAAGCTAACAAAGAGCGCGCGGCTCACTCACCCGTCCCGAACAGAGATTCGAGAGAAACGAAACGACTTGCGAGCGGAGCGCCGGCCAGCAATCAGAGCGAGCGAGACGGTCAGATCCACCAGACACTTTCACCGCACCTCAAACCGATCTTACCCGTCTGATTGATGGCCGGGCTCGCCGCCGGGCCCGCCAGCGCGAGCCCGCGGATCAGTTTGTGCGCGTCCGCCGGGCCCGCGCGGTGTCTCTGGGCCGCCAGAGACCTAACCAGCGCCGACGCCGACAGCGCCACGCCCGACGCCGGCACCCGCGCCCGCGACCTACTGCGACTCCGAGCGCGCGTCATCACTTCCTTCGGTGACGGGTCCCTGGTGCGACTGCGCGCCTTCCTCAGTGACGCCTGGTATCGTCGGAACGTGCTTCTGGTCTCTTTCAGCACGGCGCGATCCTCCTCTCCCCGCTCGGAGCGCTCGGCTCGCTCGGCTCGCTCGGAGCGCTCGGCTCGCGCAGGACGCGCGCGCGACACCGAGCGTGACGCCGTGCGCACCGAGTAGAACTCCGACAGCCCGTCGAACAACGTCGTGAGCAGCCTCTCTCCGCAGCGACTGCGGCGCCGCGCTATGTGATGCCTCTCGGGCTCCGGCAGCGGCACCTCGGGCTCTAATCTCTTCTGTATGGGATCGGGTTCGACTCTATCGACTCTTCTCGGGTCAGCCTCGACTCTTCTCGGGTCGGCTTCGACTCTTCTCGGTTTGGACTCGCATTCTAATCTGCTAAGTTTAGGCTCGATTTCCAGTCTTTTGAATTTCTGAGGTTCGACGTCAAACCTCTTTTGTTTTCGCGGTTCAACTTGGAGTCGTCTATGTTCATGCGGTTCTATTTCGAGCCTTCTAAGTTTCCGAGTTTCCATCTCTAGCCGCTTATGATTTTGAGGCTCAAGCTCTAATTGTTTCTGTTTCTGCGCTTCGGCTGCGAAGCCCCAGACCCCACCGGGCGCGGAGTCGGCGGCTAAACGTTCGAACACGGTGGACACGTACGCGGGCGCGGGCCGCTCCTCGCTGTCGCTGGACGACACGGCCGAGTCCGAGCCGGACGCGGCGGAGTCCGGGGACGGCGGCGACGCTAGAGACGCGGGCGACGGCGTGGAGCGGGCGGACGACGGCGCCTCGCTAGGCTCGCGGGACTCGCGGAGCCCGGGCTCGGCGAGCAGGTCGGGCCCGAGGGGCGCGTGGGGCCCGAGAGACGCGTGGGGCCCGAGGGACGCGTGGGGCTCGGCGGGGCGGCGCTCGAGACGCAGCTCGAGGCGCTGCACGCGCGTGACGCGCACGCCGCCCCAGCCCTCCCACGAGCCGGACGACGAGCGCCGGCGTCGCTTCACTAGATTGAACGCGGAGAATCTGAAAAACTTTTGCTTCTCTCTCGACATTCTCTGTTCGGTGAGGGCGTGCGGGGCGTGCGGGGCGCGCTGAGGGCACGGGGAGTTACCGTCGGAGGGCTCGTCGTCGGTGTCCGCCGGCCGCGCCGGCGTGCGCGGCTTCCGGCTGCGAGGGGTGCCCGCCATCGACGATCTGATGCTAATAACAAGAATACACCGGTTAATGTGATTCTTGATTCACGGATAGGGCAGAAGTAGTAAACGCGTGTGTCGCTCACCGTTTCTTCTCGTGCTTGGGGCGGCAGACGGCGCAGCGCCAGGGCGGCGGGGCGCAGGCGGGGTGCGCGGCGCGAGCGCAGGACGGGCAGCGCACGGCCCAGCCCGCACCCGCGCCCGCGCCCGCGCCCGCGCCCGCTCCGCGCGCCGCGCACAGCGAGCACACTGCGCACGCCGCGCACGACCAGCGCGACAACTGCACACCAACAACGATCATCAAATGTAAATGACTTGCTACATGCGCCAAATAGCGCCAATAATCACTCAACCTGTATATCTGAACATTAGCGGTGCTAGAAATTACTTCTTGACATAGACCCTTTGGATGAATGGATTAGAGTGCTCATTCATAAATCTGATTCATTCATGATTCATTCACATCACAAAACTGATTCATAAGCATAAGAATACTGCTGTCATTAATTATGATTTATGTGCCATTCTATCCCATAGTACATATTTTACCAAAACCTATCTATAAAGCACATTACCTTAATAACAGATAGAGTTATCTGATTGCTGAGGTTGACGCACGTAGGATGTGCAAAACACTTGCACTGTTGGCAGCTGATGAGGGCCTCTGGAGCCCCCAGCGCATTCTTAGTGTCAGGGCCGAGGCACTCAGCACATACAGGCACAGTCTCTGGGCTTGATTTCTGTAGCAAAACATTTATTTTAACACAAAAACTTATGTCCTTGTATCATGGGGTAGGCAGAAATTGTGTTTGATTCTTAAAGTTAAGAGTTAATTTTTTAACTCTTTTTTGATACAGGATTTAACTTTATTAATACTGCTACTTTGACTTTGATTTAAAATGTATCAACCAGATTCTTACATAAGTTTCAAAATGATTTTTCACATAGATACATTAGTAACATTATATTGATAAAATTGTTACACAAAGCTCTTTAGCATATTTTCATCACAAAATTATTTTACACAAAAATTAAGGTCCTTTTAGTTTTCATTGAACAGTCTTACAATAATCTCTTTATTTGCACTGTTTACCATTTTCCTTCCGATTGCAATATGAATTCTAAATCAGCATAACAGCTCATGAATTGTGATTGATTCCACACCCAGTAATAAAACCATTGTTGTATGTTGATAATTTGTTAGTCAACTATATCTATAGAATTTTATTCTATTCCTATTGGAACTATAACAAATACAATAAATCTGAAACTCATTTCTTCCATATTTTCAATCTTTTAAAAAGTTTTAACATTGAAAAGTATTCAATTTATCCTAATTATAACTTTAGTTAGATACAAGTTCTAACACTTTTTGAAATTATTGAAGCTATTCATAAAATTAATAATCACAGAACTAGTAATTCTATTTATAGAGAGCACCCTCTTTATGGTTTCTAATAATAGAAAGACAAAGGTCAGAGGCAGTTTTCTATTAACATACCTATGGCTAGGTTATCGGCTTTTAATAAAAGCCAGAAAGTAAGCCAAGGTCAAAGGATTCAAGTATCTATCATAAAATTGAATAATAAGATAAATTCTATGCTCTCATGCCTCCTAAAAACCTAACTATGTGACCACTAATTTTAGAATGGATTTCATGAATCATCAGGACACATTTTTATCAAATTCATCAGTAAATTATGACTAAGAATACATTTTTTTTAAATTATGCTGATGTATACATGCCAAGTTGCAGATACAATGGATAAAGAACTTTGACACAGAATGAATAGAGTATAACTACTTTATTGTACACCAAAATTAAAACAAGTAGCTACTTTAAAACAGTTGTAAAGCTGTTGCAAAGCTTAACAAATTTTAATTATTTTATTGAACCAGAACCAATAATTGCATATTAGCTTCTCCATAGCTCTTTTGTTATGACCAGGAAGAGTGGTTCAATGGTTTTAATTTTTACTATTGCATTTATTCCAATAAGAGTACTCCATAATTAAAATAATGTAAATAAAAAAACCAGACCTGTACCAAAAAAAATTCAATAACAATTTTAATAAATATTTTCTCTACTAGAACAAACTATGATAAACCATTACCAACATAGAACAATTTATAGGCATATCAATAAAATGTACAACTATATCACATTTAGGCGCTTATTGTAAAGTTGGAACATTTTTTGCCCAAAATGAGCCTTTTCGGCCTTGAACACTAAGAGCCAGGTCAATAACCTTGTTATTGAAGTGAGCTGTTTGTCAGAAATTCTTCAAAATTTATTCTTGTACAATATTTTTTATTGTGTAGTCATATTATATCCTAACTTTTATATACATGACCTACAAGGAGAATAAACACAAGTTTCAACTGTATCAAACGGGATTTAATTTAAAATTTGCTTATTTTTCATTATGAAGTCAAACCATATTTGTTATACATGACCCAACAGTAGAACCAAGTTCAAGTCAATGTGTGCATTCAAGTGGAACATAGGAAGTTATTTTTAATGGAATAGTTTTTTCACAGAAAGGATTGTATTGCAGCTGTGGGAGTATCATAACCTGAATATTCTTATGCTTATATCTACTTCAACATTAAGGTGGATGCTCAAGGGTAGCCCGCGAAATTCAAATTTTCTTACGTTTTTTGCAATTTGCAGGCCAGTGCTAGGTTGTATGTTGATTAAAATATTGTTTGCGACTGTAAGACGTATGTAGTAACACAATTATAATCATCAAAATCATCAATACAACCCTCCAAGTTCATAATGGTGCAAGAATGATTTTGACCTTGGAAAAGTAATTTTGACACCAATATGAACTTTGAGGGTTGTATTGATGAGTTTGATTAATATAATTCTGTAACTACATACGTCTTACAGTCGCAAACAAAATTTTAATCAACATACAACCTAGCACTGGCCTGTAAATTGCAAAAAACGTAAGAAAATTTGAATTTCGCGGGCTACGCTTGAGCATCCACCTTAAATGAAATTGTGGTTTGCAAGTCAATACAGTGCCATTTTTAATGTTGTGCAAGCACAAAAGGCGTCCCACATGATGCTACTAATCACATAGCATATTAAACAAGTGTTTGCTCAAGTAGTCATTGCATAATACACCCTAAGATTGTTCTCTAGGTACTTATTCATACTTATACTCAGGAAGCATAGTAAATAATTACTGTTTACTGTGTAAATGTAATAAATAACTAAATGTAGGTGCATAATGTCAAGAAGTGAGAATCTTATTCCTAAAGACTAAACAATAGAAAAACAATAATGTTCACAAAAATTAAACAGAAAAATAGTAACAATGTTTCATTTCATCATTAAAATAAATACAGAACAGCAATTATGTAAAATACTGGTGTGTAAATGAATGATGCTGTTTTTGTTTATGTTTTGTTTACAAACATAGTTATCAAATAATTGTGTAAAAGCTTTCCTACCATTAATGTACTACACTGATAGGTAAACAAATTACAGGAAGTATGTTTTATTAAATAGCCTTACCTTGTCAGGGGAGTCTTGTAAACTCTTGGACCGCTGTTTAGAGCTCCGGTCTGATGAGGTGGCGAGGGGCCTGTCCGTCGCCTTGTAGGCCCCGGCCTGGTGCGACAGCAGGCCTCGCGCCACGGCGCGCTTCACTGCAGCTCGCAACACTGCACGCACGTCTACTTCAGCTTCCACAGTCACTTGGTATGCTTGGTGCAAATGTCTTTCAATAGTCTTTAGTGTAGAACCGTCTCGTTCACCTAACTCGCGCACTGTCTTCGCTACGACCCTAGACAAGTCCACATCTTGCGTGACCCGCAGCGTCTTGCTTTGAATCCCGCCGGGGTCCTTGTACGAGCTCTGGCCCTTGTTGTACACCTTCAGCACAACACCCTCGCGCACGGCGCGCTCCAGTCGCTCCGCGACCACATCTTCGTGGTAGTTGTGATGCTGTCTAATGGCGTGACAGATGCGCTCGACACTGGGCCTCTGCTTCTGTGAGCGTATCTTGTGAATCGCTTCCAGTATCCATCGCTTCCACACTTCTTTGCCGACGTCGTCCGGCTCGCTCATTTTCGTATATGATTTTTACGTACTGCCGCCTGAGTAACGGTACGGTATTGCACTTATGTCAACACCCATCGCATTTTGGCGCCTCGAGCGAAATTCCATTTTATGAAATGGAACCCCGCCGTATGCGGCCGGCAAATTCGGCCGCGGTGCGAGACGCCGGTTTACAGCATGTCACCGAAGCTCTCGCAACCCGATGACACATCGGGCCCCACGAGCGGGTTTTGGCGGAGCGGGCATCCGACGGCCGCCATCTTGTGGCGATCTAAATTTTACGTAGCGAACAAAACACGCGATGTAAATAATAACGGCCGTTTCAACAATTCAACGTCATTCATCAACAATATCTTTAGAAATAAATCTTTCCACTGTCACAATAACTGTCTCTATTTCACGAGATTTTTATAACAAATCTTAAAATACGGCAGTACTTCTTTCCGGTTTTTTTACACAATGCTCCTTCACCAAACAAACAACACAGCAATGTAAACTGTAATTATTCAATGCCTAATTATAATGATGCGATTCGTGTCTCGAAAACACTTTCATAACATAGAAATAATAGAAATTTTAGTTGAAAACATTCACAAAACACCAACAAAAGGCTCTTCAAAATGGCTATCAATTAGATTGCCTTGTTGAAAAAATATTTTTGATATCCTGTCGGTCACAAATGTATTGCCATTTTAATTAGAATTACATCATATTTTTTGTACTAATTCATCGCGTTCATTGTCTATGGTAGCCAAAATGTGGAAAATCTAAATCAATGTTGATTCAGAATTTCAGAACTGAAAGTACCGTAACTTTTGACCACTATGTAAAAAGAGCTTTATCTAACGTTCAGTTGAAAGGCCATTTGGAAACCGATACCAGCGCTGTTGTTCAGACAGGCGCGTGAAGGCTATAACTACCACACAGGCGCGTTATTATCGCTGGATAATACCGCATGCGTTATTGCGATATCTGTTTTGGTACATCATGTATTAGGACGGCTACGAAGTTATACAGTGCCGCGAAAATAACGACGCAATAGAAGTAGGACACTTGCGTTTTTGCGTCCTTCGATATTGCGATATGAGTTCATAGAACATTTGGTATTATGACGCATGCGGTCCCACACACTGCTGCGATAATAATGACGCAATAGTAGTAGGACGCTTGCGTGTCTGCGTCCTGCACTCCTGCGATATTCCGATATGTGTAGAATCGGACGATAAAACGCACTATTCCTTGCACGGACGCACTACCACAATAACCCATGCGATATTATCGAGTTAAAATAACGCACCTGTATGGTGGAGCCTTGATGCTGGTTGCGGACTGTGCGTTTATACTGGTGAAACCAATGATATTCTATTATACAGATACGTTAGACACCTACAAAACCACCGAAAAAAGTGTTCCGCGGGGGAGAGCCAGCTCACATACACGCAGTGACGCAGAATAAAGAAAAAACAGGCCAATTGGCGCGTTGTCGAGTCTTCACGATTGCGCGCACTTAGCATATCTGTTTAATTGAATATCATTGGGTGAAACCAATGATATTTTACCCTTGTGTCCCCAGCCGTGCCTGATCGGGCATGGTGCATTGTTATTTTAATTGTGTCTGTAATTGCGGGTATTTATGTGCTACACAGTTATGTTAGACACCTACAAAAACACCGAAAAAAGTGTTCCGCGCAGCAGCGACAGCATACCTTTTCATTCATTCTACATTTTACTACAAGTCAAAATGATACGGGATAGTTAGATAAAACCAATAAGAAAAAGAGACAGATAGTGTTGTTCTATGACTGGAGTACACGCATCCTTGTCGTACTCACGACAAAAATGTATTTCCTATCTCTTTCTCCTCCAAATATCAGAATATTAAGAAAATAAACTAAAAATATTAATAAATCGAATTATATTGCGTAGTTACAATGTGGTATGAGATCCCTTGTGTTTTATTTACTTTGGTATCATAATTGGTACACTTTCTGAATATGCACGATGGCATTTTTACAATTTTTATCTAAATGCGTAGCAGCCTAACGCTCGTCGCCATGCGTGTTGCAGACTAAAGGTAAAACGACCCGATTGGGCCGTTTTCGAGTCTTCACGATTGCGCGCTCACAAAATATCTGTTTATTAAAATAACATTGGATGAAAAATTTAATAGAACATGCTGACTGGTTGAGACATAGGTTTCAAATAAAGACCTAAAGTAGTCCGTAACTGCCGGGCCAATATTTTTCGAAATTCCCACCATCCGGCTTGCATTATTCTTAAAATTTAAAACCTTTTTTTAGCGTATGAACTAGAAGGTCGATGTAGGGTCCAGTATGGGCCAGGGCAGGCCAGTTTTACTTAGTAATTCTGGGGCTGGAACGCAATATTTTTTATTAAAAATAGCAACACTGACCCCTGAAATGAAAATTCGCGCGCAGTCAGCGGCTATTTACAAAATGTTTTGAAACATAGAAAACTTTGATTAATTGTAATTTTTGCATAGTTTTTCTTCTGTAATTTACTAAACTCAAGAAATTACAGCTCTGGCGAACAGTAGTATGGAATTTGTTGGTTGCTCTGAAAGTCCTGATACCTTGAAATTTGACACCAACCTTTGATAAGTACCTGTAACTTGTACAAGCCAAATATTTAATTACCTACTACCTACTCAAAATGGGGATGCGCAAAAAGAAGTCAAGAAGGTGAGTACTCTTAAATAAACTTTCGTGTTCTATACCGTATAAGCCCTTCAATCTTCGCCCGCCGTGGACCCTTATCAGAAGACTGTGATCACTTCAAGAGGATTAGAACTATGTAACAGCGTGCTTTAACTAATAATATCACAGAAAAGGCTATTTACAGGCTTATGAGCGTGAAACGCCGCCGTAATACGACGGCCTTGCTCTTAACTCCCTT
Organism: Xestia xanthographa; assembly: GCA_905147715.2. Taxonomy (NCBI): domain Eukaryota; kingdom Metazoa; phylum Arthropoda; class Insecta; order Lepidoptera; family Noctuidae; genus Xestia; species Xestia xanthographa. The sequence goes on along the minus strand of LR990660.1, from coordinate 2,238,239 downwards.
TCTGAAGTCTTGATTTTGTTTACAAGATTCCATTAATTGTTGATGAACGCATTAGGCTTAGATCACAAGAACACTGACTTTCTACAATTATCTAAAGTTAGTGCATGTCATTAGTGCACTGAGATTGTTTAATGTTGATGTTTGAATGATTACAGCTAGGGTATACTCACACATGTGTAGGTTTCATTACCCTGTGTCTCGTAAGGCCCCATTCCCACTATGTCGTGACAACAGATAATCGTGTAGTTTTAAGTGTCATGGCTTGTGTAATTAAATGGAGGTGTTCATATAGGACGACACGATTACTGTCATCCAAGACTTGCCAACTAAAAACCAACATTAAATTATCTGTCACAACATAGTGGGAATGCGGCTATGACAGTTTTTGGCACTATTCATGGCATTATTTGCTAGTTGGAGAAATTGTAACTCATAAGTTTGCATATGGACTTCACTCTTATAAATAATTAATTTAATGTTTTTATGATAAATAATAGACAGAAATGATACAAAACATGTTTATTAGACAACAATAATACAAATATAAGTACATCACAACTGCTATCTGTACAACTTACAGGGCACCAAGAATTAAAACCTTCGTAAGACCTGGATGTGTCATCTGCAAACAAAGTCAATGTATTGACGAGATCATACCAGAAGTTGTCTGCAAGGTAAACCCAGAGATATATGATGGTCCTGTTACAAGAAGGTTGTCCAAGCTTCTTGAAAGCATACAGAACTTTATTATTATAGAAACTTATCGGTGTATGCCCCTATTGGGTGATGAGCAAGAAAAAGTCCCCGACTGGGATGTGCATATTGTGCGATATTCTATTGTATTTGTCAAACATACAACAAATTAGTTGATTTATTTTATGTTTAAAACATGTATTGATTTGTTTATACTCATGTATACTTTTCTATTGATCTATTATTAAGAGATTTTTGATTATATCAACATGGTATATTGCTTTTGTTCTGAACTGTTTAAAGTTTATTTATTTTTCTATACTTATTACTATGACAAATTGAGCTAATGACTGAATTTTCTAAACATGACTTCTCCGATTCTTTTGGACACTAATTAGAAATATTGCTATATTTTCCAAGAAAAATAAGAAAGAATGAGAATGCTAGGGGCAGATTAGTTTATTGTTATTAAAAATATTAATTCCATTCTTACATTATAAGCTAGCAAAAGATAGCAATATGTCAGAATAACACTTCACAAGAAATGAATACAAGAAAATGCTTTTTTTATTTCATAATTTAGATTTAAGGAGCATTATGCTCAGAATTTCTGCACTAATCGCTACAAATTATTATTAATTAAATAAATTAATTAATATATTATTATGTACCAGTATTACATTTATTCATACATTATTGATGACTGAGAGTTAAAAAACAGAGAGAGAAAAGTTAGTTCCTAATTATTATGACATTTCATAGTTAAAATATTTCTAACAATATTATTAGTTTGTAAGATCTTGATTTTGGTCAATGTGTTTTGATTTGCCTTGAAGGTATATTACATTAAAATGTTTATGTACTAACAATTGTTTGTATATTACTTCCAACAACTTAAATATGACACTGTGTGGGAGTATGCTTTTTTTTTTTTCAAAATAGTCGCTAACAGTAACTGGGGCAAAGTTACTGTCAGACTGCAAAAGAGATGCATGTAAATATAAGGCTTGTAATTTATTTCAAAATAGGAATATTATCTATGTACTCAGAAATTAATTATTACAATTTGCAGAGCTTTGCTCAAAGGGTGGTTTTTAAAAAACATGAAAATGGATGCTAATGCATATTGGAGGCACACTGATATTACTAATTTATAATAATTCTATGTTACACAGTTTTGTTTATGATTATGAACATTAGTTGACATCAGATCTATTTATAAATACTATTTTATTGAAATATTTGAGATACAATTTTAACTACATGAGACTGTTTATTATTCGAAAGAGTAATTGATAACATAGGTAATTTTTATAGAATTCAGGGCAGTTTACTGTTATTTTATAGTAACCAATTAAAATTAATAGTCACATGGCAATAGAAACGCTTCAGAACAATCGATTTTAGAATTTTATTTGACCCATTTTACATTATTTGGCGAATATTTGTAATGTAAGATTAGCATCAATGGAACATTATATTTATAAAATACAATACATAAAGTAAAACTATCACAATGTACATACAGTTCTACTGGATTGCACATAGATTCATGTAAGTAAATGGTTAAGATCTTTCGTCTATACCTACTTTCAGTGAAACTAGCCTGAAACTAGATTCAAACTTAGATCACATATAGCTATTTTAACAACTAAGCAGGCTTTTGACCTAATATTGTTAAACTTATGTACAAGGTGTATAACTGAAACTACAACCCTAACGGTGTGACCACACTTAAAGATGCAGAATGCTGAGCTCGGAGGCTTGAGCTGATCACCAGAATGCCGCATTTAGGCCTATTTCAGAGCAGACCGGCGCCGGTTGCTTGCGCCCGCGCCGGTCGCGCTTTTGATATTCATAGCGACATAGACTGTATGAAAATGTTCACTGTTCAAGTTTTGCCAGTCGCTAGTCGTTAAAATCACTGATTGTTCAACGCGATGTCGAAACGAGGCGATTAACGTATTTTCGATGTTATTACATGGACTAATAAAATAAATAAATAAGAAGTCCATAGTTTTGTTAGTATTAGTAACATTGAGCTCTCTAGGACCGGCTTGAGTCGGTATGGCGTCGTTAAGGGAACTACAGGAGCTAAACGCGAGTTTTATAATGCAGAAAAGCATATGATTCACTGCAATAAACAAACCCAGAAAAATATATGATATTCTTCAGGATAGGCTAGTATGATAGTTTTTTGAAAACATAATACAATTAATTTTACTCTATAAAAAAAAATCACGAACTTATCTCTAAAAATTCTTTTAACAAGTAAAAACCATACTGAAATACATATGATCATTCTGATTTTTTGGCAAATAATTCAACAAGCAACATATTGGCATGATAGTGTTTTATTTTTTAGTCCAATCAGAAGTGTAAGCTGCTAATCAGCTTTACTCTAACAGTATTTCAACTTTATTCTAACAGTATTTCAAACGAAGTTTGAACCACCACAAATAGAGTTGCTAATTTAGCTCCTGTAGTCGCCTTAAGTGTGGTCAGACCCTACATGAGGTAGCGTGGACCGGGTTCTACGTATTCGCAAAACTATGGCAACTAAATCTAGCATTGAGCGCAATTCTGAGCATATTTGAATATAATAGCTTGGTTGCAATTCAAATGATACAATTTTATTCGAGCACTTTGTTATAATATCTAAACCGACTAAATAAGAACAACACCTCTAAACATATGATATAAATAAGATATTGTGCGTCACTATTGTTAATTTGTTACACAATGTACATTATTGCCGTTTTGACTACTGGAACAATTTGTAGACGACGGTTTGCTAGACACATGACATTTTTATATTATTATGTGGAATTTTTAATACAATTAATAACTAATTGTAATCTTCTGCTCACGCGATTTTGTTCAGTTCTACAGTGGAATTTTGCTGACACCACCGATTTTACCAATTGGTAGATTGAATCACATTGAATAATGACTACTACATATCATGCGGTGCTTTATAGGTCGCGGCACGTAACTCTAGCGCTGAACGAAACCTGGAGGGGATAACTGCGCATATTATACGACTGGAGAGCCAATCGGCGCAACGCACGCCCCAAGACATTCTTATTTTTTACTTCTGCGCAATAACGGTCAGCACTAGACTTTCGTGCCGCGACTTATAAGTTGTCTATGAAGAGTGAACCAGGATGTTTCATGAAAAGAATATCATTGCTCCATATCACATGTGCCCTGAAAACCGCGCATAAAAAAACACCTAGGGTTCTGCATTAAATTCACTTGGTGTAGTGAACGTGCAGCCTGAATGTTGTATTACATACGCCGCTGAGTATATGCCGCATTGAGCACATTCATTTAAAGGTCTACCTCTTACTATTTGAGAAAGGAAGCCTCCAGTGAACGCATCGCCTGCTCCATTGGTATCTACGATCTGTTCCCGTCTTAGTGGCTTCACAGATACATGGCTCACTTTGCCCTTATCTACCAATATGACAGGGTCGGCACTTTGAGTAATAACTACCACTCTCTCCCTAGTCTTGTTCAAGTAGGGTAAACTAGCTATCTCAAGTGCGATTTCCTCCAGTGTCTGGCCTTTTAGTTCAAAGAATTTTGCGAAGGCAGTTGCTTCCTGTAATGATAACAATTAAAAGTTAATTCTGGGTTTGTTATATTTTTTATCGGGAAAAGATGAAGATAAGATTTGCTAGCGCCACTTATCCAACAGCGTTCTTGTTTTTAGGGATCCGTTGCCAAAACCGAGCTCTTATAGATTCGTCCAATCCGTCTGTCTGTCCGTTCGTATGTCACAGCCATTTAACATTTTACTCCGAGACCCGTTGGCACCACAGTCAAATATAGAGAGCAGGTGTCTTCTAAGAACCACTACACGAAATTACCAATAAAGTCGGGTGTCTGTCAGCTCTTATAAATGATATCGAGGATTCTCTAATACTTTTTTCTTAACTCAATTTTTGATAAAATATTCGCTTCTAAAGCCGTAGAAACAGTTCCCCCCCACTCCCAAACAAGGCTACACTACTGCCTAGAAAAATCAATGAAACTCACCAATCCGTTTCCAAACAATATGTCGACGTAGGGCAGCACATCTTCCAACTGTTTCTTATAGAACTCCATGACGAAGGGCGCGCTCACGTTCAGAGCAAAGATATGGTTCTTCTGTAAGGCGTGTCTTGCTATACTTAGCATAGCTTCTGGACACACTGCGAGGAAGAAACCCTGGAAAATGCAGAGGTTTTTGGTAAGCTATACTGGACCGTTAAATATTACAAGTAGGTAGACCTACGTTTGTTGTTTTTTTAGAAACTAGCTGTTGCCCACGGTTTCGCTCGCCTTATGGCCGTTAATTATCCCACAGAAACGTTTTAAATATAGCCTATGACACTCGGAAACAATGCTCTAGCTAGCTTCCCATTATTGGAAAGAATTTTCGGTATTTTTACTCTAATCATCGTCTACCTAGCCTCCTTTTCACAACTATATTGGGGTCGGGTTACAGTCTAACCGAATGCAGATGAATATCAGTACTTTACATTGAGCGACTGCCTATCTAACCTTCACAAGTCACAACCCAGTTCAGGTACAGTGTAATACGATACCCCTTGGTAACACTGGTTGTCAGAATTTCGGACCACTCGCTAATTAACCACTCATGGATCTACAATAATTGACAGCCGGGACCAAAGGCTTAGGCTGCGTTTCCACCAGACATGTGCGAGGATCCGTTGCGACGGATGTTTGTTACGAACCATCACTTCATTTACCTAGCCTCGCTCAGCTCACCTCAACAGTGGAAACGGCTCAGCGGAGCGAGGTTTTTGTACATGCAAAAAAAGGGAAAGATGTGTTGCGAGGGATGTGTGCTAGGGACGGACGCGAGCGAAAAATAGCAATCACTAGAGGTTATGGTTACTGCTCGCATAGTCGCAACTGAAATGAGCCCATCTGCGCACCGTTTCACAGCGTCGCCGCGTGGATGTCGCACCGCTCAGCGGCCTAGCACATATATGGTCGAAACGTAGCCTTAACGTACTTTCCGAGGCAAGAAGGAAACTCGTTAAGTAATCACCCATCCCAACCAATTAAGCCACAAGCTTCTACCATCATACTCTATAGGATATAAAAATAAATAAATATCGCTGGACATACACACAGCGCCATCTAGCGCCACACTAAGCAACGAGGCTTGTGTCGTGGACACCAGATAGTTGATATACTACATAGATACTTTTTGTTTGTAAATACATACTTATTATACATATAAACATCCATGACTTGGAAACAAATGTCCACGCTCATCACACAAACATTTGCTCCAACCGGGATTCGAACCCGGGACCCTAAGAACGTAAGGCAGCCTCACCACCGCTGCGCCATTCGGGTCGTTAATGCCACTCTATAGGGTAGAAAAATGCCACTCTCCACAAATTAAAACAATGGACACTCACCGAAGCATAAAACAGCTTTGCCTTCTCTATGGTCGCTTTACACTCGGGCTTCTCAATGTGGTCAGCAGTGAAGTGTTGTGCGGCCGCGAGGTTTGCGCACAGAGACCGACAGTTGCCGCCGTCTGTGAGGAGCACAGCGCACGTGCCCGTGGGCTTATCCTCATTCACCTGGTACAACACGTTCACGCCGTCATGTCTGGAGAAATGGAATTGGGATGCTTGTACGTAGTTCGGGATTTCGGTACTTTTGTAACCACTTAGTTACGCTACTTTCTCTATGACTAATTTTAATATCTGATATAGATTTACTTGGTGGAACTTGCTCCCAGATCAAAAGAACAAAACACTTGGGAGATCATCAGACAAAAGGGACGAATTTTGAGGAATTATTACATAGAGAACTATTCATTTGGTCTTCAGGGCAAGCAGTGCCAGTACTGAACGTACATAACGTTGGGCTAAGATGTGTTTTTTGTAATTTGGTGTTCAATGTCCATTGTTTTTTCGAAATAGCCTGGTTGATTCATGCAGGCCAGATCGGGTAGGTACTTCTTAGTGTAGAAGGCTAGGTGCCTGTACAAGAATGAGTTATATTTATTTAGAAGAGTTTTATTTTCCTGTGGCCTTCGTTCTGTGCCATTATTGCATAAATCATTAAGATTAGTGTCCGACTGATGTTTCGGTTTCGGCCAAAGGTTCGGTTTCGGCCAAAAAACAGCCGAACCTTTCGGCCGCGCCGAAACTTACCACATCGTACTTTCGGATCGCTAACGCCAGCCCGCGTAGCATGGCGACGTAGAAACAGGGAAAGACTCGACAAATCTTTTGTTCATCTGTCATTTTGTCTATTCAATATCGACAAAATGACAGATGAACAAAAGATTTGTCGAGTCTTTCCCCGTTTCTACGTCGCCATGCTACGCGGGCAGGTGCGCCCTGCACGGCTGGCAATGGCAAGTTCTAGATCCCTGTAATATTAGGCCAGCGAGATGTTTCATTATTTTTGTATCTGGAAAGAACTGACATTTTATTCAACGTTTTAAGGTGATATGTTGAAAAAAATGTGGTTTTTCTATTTCGTGTAACTTGTTGAGTATGTAGAATAGGGATCTAACATTTTGGTATATGTTTTTTGACTCTTTGGTCTAGTATTGTGTAAAAGGAATACACGATTAAATGATTTTTTCTCGATTCAAAAAAATTGCAAAGTTACATCTATTTTTTTACATTTTTCAACATCACGGCGTAACGCTTAAGAGATATTCAACGGAATTTACTTTAAAACATAGAAAATTATTATATCAAAGTTTACTCAAAGTCATTTTAAATGTTATACCTTTATTTTGTTAAAAATAGAGTGAATTCGTTTTGGCACATACGTCCTTTTATTCCGAGCGCACGCACATTGTAGCTATCTCTTCTTTTGTGTCTCAAAAGTAATTGCATCACTTTCGCTCGCTCAGAAGATCAGTCGCCCGGTGCACTTCATCGACGACGAACCTATGACATTTGTTGGCAGATCGGTGCTATCGGATTTTCGTGATTTTGATAATTGTTTGTATAGTAAAAGTTAGTAGATTGTTACTTAATTAGTGTTGAATAGGTATATAAAGACTATTCTTGCGATTTATTTCATAAATATAAAAATGGCTAAAATAAACTTAAAATTAATTTTGGGTTAGAATTATGTCAACAATACGTCAAATACTATTACCGCGTATGACACACTTAGAGCAGAAAAAAGATTGGAGCAGCTTTTAAATTGCGAAAAAAGGTGAGTTTAGTCGAAATTCATTTTTTGATCTTTCTTGAGGCATGGTTTATCGTGTGTGATTAAATATAATATATTTTAGTTTTTTAATCACTTTAGTTTTATTTCCAACTAGAGTAGTTTTTTTGCGATTTCTGGTTTTAGAACAAAAGTTATCAATAATAAAAAACGATATGAATGAATTTGATTATGCTCCACTTGAATGTTGATGATCGTTTTTATTTCAGAAATAAAAGGAAGCAACCACATGATGTCGATAACGAAGATGAGGAAGAAGAACCACTGCCATACGAAATCGAACTCGTATCTTTTTCTATCGCCCAGAACCGTCATTTGTTAGAGCGAGATACAGAGCGTGCGCCCGATAGCATCGGTGATGCTGCCGCGTGCGATAGCATTCCCGTTCTAGCAAATTATGGTTCTGAGCGACAGAAAAGGATAGGACCACGGAAAAGTGCGATTCCATGCTGCCAGATGAGGTTCAACGCTAATATTGTTATTGCAATTTTTACTTGAATAAAGCACATACCTACAATTATTCATCATCATCTACCCATCCTTTTCCCAACCACGTTGGGGTCGGCTTCCAGTTTTACCGGTTGCAGCTAAATACCAGTATTAAAAAAAAAACTAAGGCCAAAAAAAATAGATGTAAACAAGGCAGATTGTGGATAATGACGTCATATCATGGCCGCGACAGCTACGGACGTTTGAACTGTCGTAGAAAATTGAAGGAGTTTAATATTATTTTTGTGCGACAATAGTTGAACTTAACTTTTAATACTTTTCTTGGGTTGATAGTACTGTATTTCATTGATTTAGGTGAAGAAAAAATTACGTGCATATTCCCTATTATAGGTAGACGATTTCGTCAAGTTCTTTTCATAGCAGTTAAAAACAAATACTGTTGTATTTGTGCTGGAGCGGAAAAAGGAAATGAGGTAGTAAAACAACATGAGTGTTTTCTAAATTATTTTTTATTACATGTTGTACTAAATAAAAAAAAACCGGCCAAGAGCGTGTCGGGCCACGCTCAGTGTAGGGTTCCGTAGTTTCCCGTCCGTCACAATAAGTGTTCCCACTTATGAGTTTAAAGGTGGGTATCCATTATGTAAAAATGCATGCATATACGAATATAAGCCGTGTGGTATCCGGCAGAGTAGAATAGAACCAACCCATTACACTCACGGGTGTCGTATAAGGCGACTAATGTTTGAGGCAGAACACCTTGCGCCTCCGTAGACCAGAGAATGGGCAGCAGCGTTTTCTGTTATTCATGACTGCGATCTCCAATCCGCCTGCCAAGCGTGGAGATTACGGCAAATTCCTCCCATCATGGGAGAGGCTTATGTCCAGCAGTGGACGTTATGGGCTGTTGTTGTTGTTGTTGATACGAATATACTACAAACTTAGTCCAGAAATTATTTTGTACAACTTTTTGTCTTTTTTGTACAAAAACTGTTGTTTCCATCAAGTTCAAAATGATTTTCCTAGAAAGTCCTTATAAAGTTCTACTTTTCAGTTTTTTTTCATATTTTCTAAACTTATGGTTCAAAAGTTAGAGGGGGGGGGGACACATTGTTTTTTACTTTGGGAGCGATTATTTCCGAAATTATTGACATTATCAAAAAATGATTTTAGAAAACCCCTATTCATTTTTAAATACCTTTCCAACAATATATCACACGTTAGGGTTGAAATTAAAAAAAAAATCACTTCCCACTTTACATATAGGGGGGCTACCCTAATAAAACGTTTTTTTTCCAATTTTTATTTTACCACTTTGTTGGCGTGATTGACATGGCGAAACTATAAGGGTTCCTAGTTGACTACGGAACCCTAAAAAGGTTGAAAAGTAATTTTTGTATTATTTGTCTACTCCATACCACCTGTGTGCTCATATTTCAAAAATCCCAAGAAGTGCGTACTCGGTTCTCCTAGTTAGAGAGCCCATGCAACTTCTAAACCTATTTCGATAACACTCCCAGAATGATGATATACATATATATATAATTAGTCACATTATTAATTGGGGAACACGAAATGACGATGCTGCAATGCAAAAAACCTGGAGGCACTATTAATCAAAATATTCGTAAGTGACCGTGGCACGCGTATTCAATCAGTACAAGTCGAAAGGAACCGGGTGATTGCTGACAAAACGCCGAATCTGCTGCGTGGTGAGCGACTTTCAATCGCTGTAGCAACCACTTTCTCCACTGTTTGGAAGATGCAGCAGTGGTTTTTCTTACACAGAAATTATGATTTCATCATCATCATCATCGTCATCAGCCTATTAATGTTCGCCAGTGCTGGGACACAGGCCTTCTCTCTATGAGAGGGAATGGGCTTTAGTCCACCACGCGGGCCCAGTGCGGATTGGTAGATGTCACATGTCTTCGAATTTTTGGTTCTATAACATGCCAGTTTCCTCACGATGTTTTCCTTCACCGTTTTGAGAGCAGTGGTGATGAAATAAATTACACAAAGTAATGCGCCTGCCTGGATTCGAACCTACGACTTACTGATCGTAAGTCGGGGCCGCCACCACTGGGCCACCGCTGCTCCCAAGTTATGATACGTGGCTAATTCATCATCTGCCTAGCCTTTTTCCAAAACTATGTTGGGGTCGGCTTCCAGTCTAACGGGATGCAGCTGAATAACTGTATTTTACATGGAGCGACTGCCTATCTAACCTCCACAACCCTGTTAGTACTTACTTCGTAGTACGATACCCCTTGGTAGGACTGGTTGTCATACGTTTTGGGCCACTGACTACCTATAACGACTGTCAAAGATCTGCAAATGACAGCCGGGACCAAAGGCTTAACGTGCTTTCCTAAGCACGGAAGGAACCCGGTGGTCACCCATCCACAGGCCAACCTAGGCAAGCACGGCTTAACCTGAAGATCGACCCGAGCGTCTGTTATTATTTAGTCACGGGCTGTGTCACACTAACACTTAGCCACTGGGAGTGTTATCGAACTAGATTTAGTGTCGTGGGCTCTCTGACTATCCCGATGCCACGTGACCGCACAGTCGACCACGTAATCTACATTCGCCGCTCCCCGCGCGGGGGGCTAAGTCACGCCCATCGAGTTACGATTTATTTTCGAAGTAGGGCCTTAATCACTTTTATAAAAGGTTCGGTTTCGGCCGAAACTATAATAAAAAACCGAACCTTCGGTTTCGGCAAAAAAACATGTTTCGGTCGGACACTACTTAGAAGTCGTCTATCTTGTTGCATCATTATCTTATCAGAATTAATCAGCATGTAATAAACCACTTTAAGTACTTATAATTTGCAACGTAGATTTAAATCACAGCATTATAAATAAGTAGGTACTTAGATATCAACGCAGAAGACAATAACACGCTATAGTCTATTCTGCAAGGTCGTATTGAGTTAACTAGCGAAAGAACACTGACGTGATGAGTATCTCGTCTAACAGCCGTTATTGATAAAAAAAAAGTCATTTTCTTTTTTTAGAATTATATTTGAGTGCCTTTGATTATATATTATGTCCCTGCCTGTTGCCCGAATCACTATACCTACTCAGTCAGTATCTTCTCATCCGGTTAGATGTGCTCTGTGTTTTGTTCGTAAATGTAATTAAGTAAAGAATGGTGGGTGAGATACTTATCCGCAGGAGGAGCGCGAATAATAAGTATTGTAAGGTCCATAACTTCCTATTCCTACTAAACCACAAGATAACATATTATACTATAGTCAAGTTTATGTAGATGAAATCGTGTCGTGGGTAGACATTTACATTAGAGGAAACAGCTCTCTATGTATAACTCATATCAGGATGCAGTACCCACTTTTATTACTTCATTAAAACCTACCATACTAGTGTTAATTGATACACGAATGGCATTATACTGCAGTAATTGTAGCTGTAGGTACATGCTCAAGGAAGATAGCTAAAATATAGGTAACATCACGCCTGTAATTCTCGAAGGATTAAATCCCCATTTCACCAGTTCATGTTTAGGGGGGAAAATATAATGACTACCAAAAATAACTTTGTGACCACTAACATCTAAAATATCAATTGATCACCAAATTTAGTAAATTGAGCACCAATTTTTAAAGAGGTGGTTGATGACAAACTAGTTTTGCCTAGGCTGACTTGGGGCACCCCGACACGAATAGATTAGGTTAGAAGGGTATGGCGGGGTCGAATGAGCGAGCGAATAGGCCCCGCCCTTTGTAGTTATTTTTTTATAAACCATTCAGAAGTAGGAGCCCCGCACTCGGATGCAAGAGCGTAACAGTTCAATTTCAGGTGGTCATTAACTAACAAAATACATTTTTGGTTCTAATTTCACGATAAAATGTGGTTTAATTTTGGTGATCATTTACTAATTTTGGCAATCAAAAGTGATTTTTTTGCCGTTACATTTTGCTAAATTTGGTGGTTCGTTAATTGTATGGCCATGTTTAATACCCATGTAATAGAAGGCCAGCCTATTGCCATAACAACAAAAATTTAGACTCCATGGCTGCAACTGGGAAATTTGATTAGCCCTTTGCCCGACCTGAGAATTGAACCCAGGACCTCGCCCTCAGCAGTAGCGCTTGTAATTGTGAACAACGAAGCAGTCCAAAAAGCACAGTCGTGGACAAAATAATGTCTTGATGTCAACTGTGAACGTTACAAATTCTTATCATGATCAATAAAGTTACATTGAACGCGTTAAAAATAAAGTGGTCAAACGCTATCAAATGTTTTAAACTGCCATTTGTAATACCTAGCTAGTACTAGCTACCCTGTGCTGATTACAACACTTATGACTTAGGCGAGTGCCTATTAGGATGCACGGTATGTAGCCGTTGTGATCTTATATATCAACGTTTACCTAGGAATTTTGCGTTTTGAATGGTTTAAACCTCAAATAAACCCGCGTTATGTGTAAATAGAAGACTTATAAACATTGCTAAGTCAAAAATCAAACATTTACTACTACAGAAGTAGATTCTAGGCAGAGGGGAAACTTGATTTAAGGCACAACAAATTGCATCTTTGTAAGGTGTAACTACAGCTTGTAGATAAAACTATTTTTCCTCAAAACGCACGGTAAATAGGTACAATAAAGGTATAATTTCCTCTTGTGTATAGAACATTCTAGAGATAGCACACAGAATAGTAGTTATATTTAAAGAGAATTTCAATGGAAGCGGAGTATTGTGTGAGATAACAGATACACAGATAACCGCGCCAGATAACCGGGGTGAACGATATCGCGATCTGTGGGAAGTTACAACAGACAGACGTCTCATTTGCTCCACTTCTTACATCATCGCTGTACCAGATATATTCTTAGTATTCGTACAATAGGTACCACTTACTCAGCGGACTCTTTATTATCTTAGACCCAATTTGGCAGGAGCTACAAATATTCTTTGAATATTTTTTGTAAGAATATAGCCTGGCCTGCCTAACTTGCGAAAAGGCAGGCCAAAATATTCAAACCTCTCTGAAATTCCGTAAGGCCCGGTTTCCACCCAAGCAGAGGCGAGTAGGCCGGAGAGGAGAGGAGACTAGCTGAAATAGACCAATCATAGAACGCACATCGCGTTTCGTCTCTTCTGTGAATTTTGCACGGGACCTCTACGCTGCGCTCATCTCCTCTTCTCCCCGCTCTACTCGTCGTTTGGGTGGAAACCGGCTGATAGGGACGCAACATGTTCCTGGCATTTAAATTTAAGAATAGGTAAACTACGATTCTAACCACGTTCCGAAACAATATACTAGTTCTTATAATAGAACTTGTATTAAGTCGCGACGCATCGTCGCCTAGTGAATGATATTAAATTTATATTTGTAATTGAGAGCCCAATGCTTCAAGTATTATAATATATATTATAAATCGCATTGAATTAATTGTTTCAAATTGGCTTCGGCCTGCGCTGCGATGCGACTACGTTAACGTCTAGAACCATTACTTATACTATCCTCCTCTTCCTCAAGTCGGGCCCCTAATTACTGAGGGTCGTGATCCTCCCTTGAAATCATTTTTTTCCTGACAATGATTCGCCATCTCCGTTTATACTTGGCCAAGTGAAGCGCATCATGAAATTTTCTTTCGAGAGAAGACCTTATCTGGTCGAACCATCGCAAAGGGCTGCGACCTCTTGGTCGTTTACCATCCACCTTGCCGGTAAACATCAGTTGTTCGAGGTTATTACCATATTTCTTCGCTATAAGGCCGAAAAAATCCAAAACTGCGGAGGAAGGTCGTAGAGTCTGGTCTTTATTTTGAGCTCGCGTAGGATGGACTCGTTGGTGCGGAATGGCGTCCAGGGTATCTGAAACATCTTCCTGCAACACCACATCTCGAAGGCATCTATACGAGCCCGGTCGGCCTTTCTCAAGGTCCAAGTTTCTGCTCTGTATCCAAAAATTGAAAAGACCAGCGAGTTCACCAATTTCACTTTGGTATTTCGCGAAATGTTGCGATCTCTCCATATTTTTTGAAGCTGATACATAGCATTCTTGGCCATACCTATGCGTCTACGGATTTCATTGTCGCATGAGCCTGTGTTGGATATGCCAAAGCCCATGTAAATGAAGTCATCGACCGTTTCGAGTTCAAGAGCGCCAGTAAGCTCCAAATTATGTGCTCGGTCCACCACCATTAGTTTGGTTTTTGCGTGGTTGATTTGTAGACCCAGTTCCATGCTGATACGTTCCATCCTTGCAAGGAGTTCTACCATTTCCGACTCTGAGGCTGCTAGGAGAGTAGTGTCATCAGCGTAGCGGAGATTTGTTAGCTTGGTTTCGCCTATCGTCACACCACCTTCCCAGTTTTCACAGGTACGTCTGATAATAATATATTCTCCATATACGTTAAAGAGGATGGGAGATAAAATGCATCCTTGCCTTACGCGTTTTCCGAAACTGAAGGGGTTAGAGTTAGTTTGGTCGACCTTCACTACACTTATACTATAGCACTCGTTAATAATGTGGGTGGCTTAGTCAACAGTGAAAGAATTGTTGAAATCGCATGAGTAGTTAGGTAGTTACGGATATAACATCCTACATCTTTTTTTTAGTTGCCTTGTGTAGGTCCCGCTGCTGGGCAAAGCCCTCCCCCATATCCTTCAAAGTAGAAGGCTTCTCCTACGCCACCCCGAACCTGCCTTCGTGGAGCACGTCCAGATCATCTCGCCACCTCTTTCTAGATCCTACATCTTTGCTTAAACAATATGTACCTACCTATATGTAATTTCAGTAGGTTATAAAGAACTGCTCTTAATGTAAGCATTTACCGTGTACCGATTTTATCGTAATTTAATCAGAAACCGCGAAACTAAAGAATCAACTATGTAACTACGTTTCGCGGTTTTCCTTAATACAAATGGCATAAAGACCTTGGGCTATTTGAATCAATCACACGAGTTAGAAGCTTAATATTTTATCTAGAAAACCTGCATTTGATTGACACTATCTTTGAAATGAGATTAAAAAACTGACAAGTAGGTATCGGAAACCCATAATCTTCTTGAAGATTGTGACTCAGCAGACAGCTATTGCTATGGTATCAGTTGGTTTCCGAAAAAAAAAAAAACTAAGACTTCAAGGGCTTGAAATGCTTGAATAGGTTTGAATACATGCGGGTTTAGTTAGAGAAGCCACTGACCGTCCACGAACAGCAGGAGACACCTGAATTAATTAAAGACAACACTAATATTATAAAGAGGAAAAGTTAGTTTGGATGTAGGAGGAGGAGGTCCTTAACCGCTTTCAGTGCCACAGAGTTTTTCACGCGGGCGAAGTCGCGGTTAGAAGCTAGTGGCTACATAAAGCGCCCTGTTGGATTGAACTTTCAGCACTATCAGAGAATTGAAATAAATACTAACAATGTATATTAATTAACACTGTTAGCGGGATATTTAGTCCATGACAGTCTAAAAACTTATTCTAATAATGTTATTTATTAATCCGCGAAGCGGCAAGAAAATGGGACGCCCTCGGGCCAGGCGGAGCGACGATCTCTGAGATGGCTTGTAGCAGCAGCTGGTTGAGGATTGAACGTCATCTAGCAGTACGGAATCGCACTTTTCCATGCTCCTATCCTTTTCTGTCGCTCAGAACCATCATATGCTAGAGCGAGAAACAAAGCGGGAATGCTATAGCACGCGGCAGCATGCTGTTTCTTCCAAGAATCGAGCGACTGGCGTACAATTGGAGAGGTCTACTATGTCCCGTAGTGGACTGCTAAAAGTTGATGATGAAGTAATAATTAAATTAGCAATATCGAGGGTTCATCACTATCTTATTTTATAATCGTAAGTAGGTACTTAACGTTATATCATCCAACTCTTGTTTTCATGAGGCAGATAGGTTAAACAGGTTAAAGTTACAGGTCAATGTGTGAGTGGGAGGAGTAAATAAGATAATATTATCTTTACAAGTAAATATTACGATGATTACACGACTCCTCACCCGTGGGTTGTGGCCATTTACGTGTGTGGCATAATGCACAACGTGCAATTAATATTTCTACACCTTTATGAACTTGGAGGGTTGTATTGATGATTATGATTCTACGTCTTACACCCGCGAACAATATTTTAATCAATATACGACCTAGCACTGGCCTGCAAATTGCAAAAAACGTAAGAAAATTTTAATTTCGCGGGCTACCCTGAAGCATCAGCCTTAAGTTAGCGTAGTGTTTCGGAACGAAACACTTCGATCAGGAATTCTTAAGGGCGTGTTTGATGGCTGGCCACTTATTACGGATGATGAGAAATAAATATAAGTGTGGTTGGTCTAGAGGTGATATCCGGCGAGACGCGTCGTATGTATTAATAATTTTGGAAGTAAATATTACACTTACTCGGCTTTATCTTTCAATATCTTGGCGAAGTCGTCATTGCCGACGCAACCAAAGTAGGAGCAGATCTTAGGCTTCTTCAGGATCCACTGGGCTACTCGAACGGAGTTCTGTACGCTGCCACCGGCTAGGAAGTCTGGATTGTACCTGCCAGAGAAACATTAGTTACAGAACGAACATGATTATGTTCTCACCTGCTTAGATCCACGCCTGCTATCCCGACGCGCACTGTGCGGCTTGGAAGAACCAGTTTTCGATTTTTTTATTCTAGGATAGTTAACTATGTTTGTTTCCTCACGATGTTTCCTTTCACCGTTTTGAGAGTAGCAGTGGTAAGCAAATAACTTACACAAACTAAAGTTGGGTTTGAACTCACAACCAAGTCCGTAATTAGCTAATGAGACTGTTGCCACTGCGCCACAAGTGCTTTATGGAAGCTATATTTTGACCCTATCCAGAATCGGGCAAGGCATCCGCCCACATTTTTCAAATAATGATTACGAAACACAATATCGATAAACATAGAGTAGGTTAGTTGTATGTCTGTGTACATTTAGTAATTAGCTTTTTTGTAGCATCGATAGCAGTTTATCAAACTATTGTGAATACAGCAAAAATAATGAAATATTATTTTCTTTTAAGCATTAATTATCAGAATCTACACGATACGACGACAATGGAACACTGAATAATAAGTACTCTAAGTATAGAGGTCAATAATGATGTTTAGAATATTAATAAATATGAATTTAGAAATCTTGCTTTGAGAATCATATTAGCCTAGTTCTGCAGAGACCCACATGGTGGATCATACCCGATTGCCTCCCACAGAGTCCCAGTGGGAATTTTAAGAGGATGATTTATACATATACACACATCAACACGGTCTAGGGATATTTTTAAAAAAGCGAATTACTATCAATGTGTTAATTATTTATATGACATGTATATACAAAAGATACGTTATTTAATATTCTACCATTTTTTAATAATGGTTAAGGTATAGATTAAAATTTCAGGATTTTATGGAAAAAAAATGAAGCATAGACGGAAACCGTATATGAATGAACTTTTAATTTGTGAGTAAAAACTGAAAAAAATAGAAAAATCATTTAATTTGTGTTTATAAACTTGAAGTTAGTAGTCTGAGAAAGCGCCCATGATGTTCATAACACATCGGCAACGATTCGGCATGCTCAGAACAAGGTTGTCAATGTCTTGCTGCGGAATATTGTCTCATGTCCTTCTGAGGTGCGCAAAAAGTTGATCTTCTGTAGCCAGATTTTCAGGAACTTCCTTCAGAGCTCTTCTTTGCAGCATATCCCACGCATTCTCAATGGGATTTAGATCTGGCGATTGAGCAGGCCAGTCTAAGGCCCTAACATTATGTGTATGTAACCAAGCTGCTACCGTTCTCGCCGTGTGTGCCCGGGCATTGTCGTGCATGAGCAGGAAATCTTGCCCCATTTGTGTTCTGTGGGGCAAGATTACGGGCCCCAGCACCTGTTGGACGTATCGTTCTGCCGTCATATTGCCCCACACCCAAACGAGATCCGTCCGTCCTCCAAGACGAATTCCTGCCCAAACCATAATTGTTCCTCCTTGGTATGGGTGAACTTCCTGAGGGTTCTGGAGACGGCTCCGTCCAGGAACTCGCCAAACACGCGTCCTTCGTGAATCTGGATGGAAGCCGAACCTGGATTTATCCGTGAACAGCACATTGGACCATTGGTCACGGCCCCAGTCCACGTGGTTCCGAACCCATTCTAATCGTCGTCCACGATTGCCTCTCCGTAAAGGTGGGACCCGGAGTGGTCTACGAGAGCGTAGATTGCTTTCATGCAGTCTCCTTCTTACAGTTTGGTCACTCACAAGCACTTGGTGTTCCACTCGCAGCCTTTGGACCAATTGAGTCGCCATTGCATTTGGTTGTGCTCGCGCAGTAATTTGCAAAAATCGGTCTTGTCTGGGGGTAGTGATGCGACTTGGCCCCCGGTGCCTCTCCGCTACTTCACCTGTGGCACGATAGCGTGTCCACAATCTTGAAATTACATTTCGATGGGTCCCTATGGCCTCAGCAACATTACGCTGAACAGATCCAGCTTCCAGCATTCCCACAGCTCGTAACATCTCCGCCCTCGTCAAATGTCGGCGTTGCATGGCTACAATACCTCAATTTTAACTTTATCTTTCGTTTAAAAATGAAAAAAAAACTGTATTTAATTAATTGAAAAACTGTAATTAATTTCGCACAAATGAAAATTCCCTCTCCTATACATCAAGACATTTTTATGCCACCGAAACAAAAGAATTTTCAAAAATTTGAATTTGAAATTAGTCTGAGATAAATTACAAACAAATCGGTGTATAAAAGATTCCAATGCGGCCAGTACTTTTCGAGTTATTTAATTGAGTATGAAATATCCCTAGACCGTGTTGATGTGTTTACCTTTACCTACATGTAACATAGAGACAGAACCTGGCGTACAAGTTCTTGTAAATATCTACCTATTCTAAGGGTTTAACCTCATCCATCAGCAAGGAATCGCATTTTTCCATGGTCCTATCCATTTCCGTCGCTCAGAACCATCATATTGCTAGAGCGAGAGTGCTATCGCACGCGGTAGCATTCTATTATAGTTTTTCTTGGGTAAAACAGAATTAAAACTACTTAATAAATCACTTCAAAAGAAGCATGTTACTTACAACTGCTCTTATCATTTTTATCGTATCGTTAACTTGTTAATTTGAATACGACAGTATTCTGCTATCACACCATTACCTAATTAAATTAATATACAAATGATAATGAATTAAATAAACATACTTATCGGTAAGTTCCTTGTACAAAGCCCTATGCTTCTTCTCAGCCATGATGGCATCATTTGGCTTGAGGTCATACTTCTTCAGAAAGTCTTCGCCGACCATCGCTGAGATATCCAGCAGAGGGTTCCCTATGCCGACCACCGTACCCTCCGGCACGCAATCAATGGTACAGCACCTGGTTAATACAGAGAACATTTTGATATTACTATCTAAATTCTTACCAGTTCAAACAACAGAAACTGGTGACTTCTTGTTCCCATTTCAAACACCTGAAACTGGCGACTTCTAGTTTCAAGTTCAAACACCTGAAACTGGCGACTTCTTGTTCCCATTTCAAACACCAGAAACTTGGCGACTTCTTGTTCCCAGTTGGCGGTTGCGCTAATACGGTAAAAATGGGGCAGTAGTGTGGCGCCTCAAAGATCAATCATGAATAGTTTCGTTAAGTTGCTTTTGAACATCACCAACATAAAACAATAATGATAAAAATATTCGGACCTAGACTTCTAGCCCTCTAAACTTGACGCTCCACCTAAGGGTTCTTACAGACGAGCGGCACGTTGCCAACTGCAGATAAACTGCAACCGTGTTGCCACCTTTCGACGGCTGCCGTCGACACACATTTACGCGGCATGCCAACACTGCAAGCGTCGACGGCAGTCGTCGACGCTTCGGCGGCTGCCGCCCGGAGCGTCGTCGACGGCAACCGCCCGTCGACAGGTGTCGACGGCTGCAGTTTATCTGCCGTTGGCAACGAGCCGCTCGTCTTTAAGAACCCTAAGTTGTGTTAATATTTAAAATTATTAATAGCGTTAGTTTTTATTTATAATTAACAAACATTCAGACACATCTGATTGCTAAGGAGCTGGTGGCTAAATAACAGCCGCTCGGGTCGATCTTTAGGTTAATACGTGCTTGCCTAGGTTGGTCTGTGGATGGGTGACCACCCTTAAATACCGAGTTTCCTCCGTGCCTCGGAAAGCACATTAAGCTGTTGGTCCTGGCTGTCATTTGTAAATATTTGACAGTCGTTACAGGTAATCAGTGGCAGTGGCCCGAAAAGTCTGATAACCAGTCTTACTAAGGGGTATCGTATTACCCAGTACTAACTGGGTTGTGGAGGTCAGATAGGCAGTCATCATCATCATCATTTCAGCCGAAAGACGTCCACGACTGGACATAGGCCTCACCCAAGTGTCGCCACATTGACCGGTCCCATGCAACTCGCATCCAGCACAGATAGGCAGTCGCTCCATGTAAAATACTGGTATTCAGCTGTATCTGGTTAGACTGGAAGCCGACCCCGACATAGTTGGGAAAAGGCCAGATAAAGATGATCTGATTGCTAAGTGTGTGCCAGAGTTGCAATTATTTTTCCATTGTCAACATTTATTAGGTGGTGGGGCATATAATTTATTTTCAAACATCTGTTTATAGTAAAACACACAAAAGTACCATTTTCTTAGTCCAATTGATATGGTTTTTCACTTTTTTTAATGAAGGTGCTGAATGCATAGGTAAGTACTATTAGTGCTAACTTCAATACTTAATCCTCCAAATGTTGCATATGTTTGAACTATTGAAAGTTCACACAATCAAAATGATGATGCTTCATCACTACTTAATATTAAACAAAGTCCCCCGCCGGGTCTGTCTGTCTCTATTGTATGCTTAGATCTTTAAAACGCAACAGATTTTGATGAGGATTTTTTTAATGGTGATTCAAGAGGACGGTTTTTTAGTATATAATTTGCAGGCGGGCGAAGCCGCGGGCATCAGATACCTAGTAAAATTATTAAAATCATGTATAGTCAAATAAATTATTTATTAACTCCGTAATTTTCATACATTGATCAAAATATTCTTCATTAAATAGGTACTACAGTTTAATTTATTGCGAACATCTGCAGGTACGTAGGATAGAAAAAAGACGTTAATTATTAATTCAAGGTCAGTATTATTCAATAAAAATATAGAGTCGCAAAACAACGACACATTTTATTACCTTTTTATTTATTTTGAATTTATAACTAACAATAAAAATGGATAGTCGGTGCGCGAATAAAATTGAGACCAAGTGCGATACCTATTCTAAAATAAACTCAATCAGACCTCACATCGTACTCTTAAGCACATTTTCTGAACAGAATAATATTACCAGACACGTTACAGCGAATTAACCAAATTAAAACAATCGGGGCGTCAGAGGAAGTTATTAATACCATGGAAAATATCTTACCCCTTAAATGTTTCCATTATGTAACTCTCCATCGTGTAGTATTACAGCACTGAAGAATTTAAACAATATATTCGCCACAATTTTCCTCTGAGATTTAGAAGGGCTAAGTTATTTGCTTTCGAAAAGAAATTACCGCATGTTTTTGTTGATACCGATTTGCAAAACGTGTTCGCGGACTCCTACTCGCGACGCGACCATCAACACGCCAAATGAAATGCCAAACTAAACTTCAAACTTGACGTTGACGGTTGACTTGCTCGACTGACATGAGGAACGGAAACGAAACGTCACAAGTCAACGAAAATCTTCCAATAGGGAACGTGCAGGAACTATAGGTGGCAGCACTAAACGACAAAAGAGACACTATGCGGACAGTAAAGGAAACTTATGCTGTCACCTGTCACGCAAATCTCTTCAAAAGTATTATTTTTGATTATGATAAAAGGTATAAAACATGGGTTCCGGTCTATCAATAATGTTTGTCAGCGTAACATGAATGTTGACCAATATGAATTTTGTATGTTTCGTTTATTTTCTCTGATGAAAATTGTGGTGCATGAAGAAACGGTGGCATAGACAACTTTCTTATTTTCAACACATGTTTTAATGGAAGGGAATCCTTTATCAGCGAGAACAGTATCTCCAGGCAGAAAAATCAATCCACAATCATTTGTTATAAGCAATCACTATAACGCCCTCCGTAGCATTTAGATACAAAACTTAGGAAACTACTAGGAGTGCAGCCAATTAAAAACTTTATTGTATAGCTATGTTTATAATCTGAGTTCATGTGGAGACTGTTGAGGAATATTCGGTGTGAACTTCAGTGCAGTCTGGAACGCCCTCCGTAGCATTTAGATACAAAACTTATGAAACCACAAGGAGTGCGGCCAACTAAAAACTTTATTGTATACCAATGTTTATAATCTGAGCACATGTGGACTCTTTGTTCAACTGTTGAGGAATATTCGGTGTGAACTTCAGTGCAGTCTAATCCATAATCATTTGTTATAACTAAGCAATCACTAGAACGCCTTCCGTAGCATTTAGATACAAAACTTAGGAAACCACAAGGAGTGCAGCCAACTAAAAACTTTATTGTTTATCCATGTTTATAATCTGAGTGCATGTGGACTCTTTGTTTAACTGTTGAGGAATATTCGGTGTGAACTTCAGTGCAACAATGTGTGTTTGCTGAAGTTTAAATGGTACGCCAGTACCATTTAATGTTTGCTTGCACGGTTGATTTTGAAGGCTATTGAACTTTTTCAATGCAGAGTGTAACAAAAACAAATTGTGTTCAAATATTTTTGTTACTGCATTTATCCATTTTTTGCGTTTTTCACATTATACATGATAAGAGAGTACTATTCTTTGGAAAGTAATAGAATTTTATTATTTTACGCTATTTGTTTAATTTTCATTTTTGTGGATGTATTGGTACATCCAGAAATGCAACAATGGATTATGATTAGCTAGAATAATCATTTTCAATAATAAAATTAATTCTGTTTACTTGTTTTACATGTCAATGTCAAGTATTAATTTGGTACAAGATTCGGATTGGTGACGCCAGTTGGCACCACCGTCGTTGTGCACGTTCCCTTATATCTCAGTGTTGCCACCTTAGCCCTTTTCAGGCTGGATCTAGCACTTTTTATTGTGGGTAAACTCGATTTTTCATGCTTTAGCCTGAAAAGAGCAATCTAGCCTAGCCCTTTTCAAGCGATACGAAAACTTGAACTGCGAATACCAAGTTATGAAACAATGCGCGCCATGTAGTATAGATTTTGTCAATTCACACTTTATAATTAATTAGGGTTCTGTTATGGTAACATCATGTGTGAATGTTTTGACTTTTGCTTCGCCAGATCATATGATTTTGGAAGATTCTGATGAAGACTGCGATTTTTAACAATTTAATAAAATTAGATTTTATATTATCATCATTTTTATTCATTCAACTTTGTAACGTAACTTGACGAAGGACCATGTTTTTGTTTGGGTACTGGGCAAGTACCCACGGCCCCACGATCCAAGAGGCCCGAACTTAGGGCTCGAAGTTCCTGTCAGTGTCATACCTCAATGTAAAATGTACTCTGTGTATACATACTCTTAATCACAGAGTACTTTTATATATACGGAAACTCTTAATAGCCACAGGTCTTAGCTAATGGTTGCAGGTGAGATACTAAAAAGTGCTAAGTTCTCTCTTTTTGCAACCTAAGTTCTTACGATTCTCTAGTTTTTCAGCATAATTATGTTATTACCGAGCTCCACAGGCACTATTTCATTCAGAGTTATCAAACTTTTTGATTTTGAATACTACTTTGAGACTGAAGATGATGATCCATTCGAAGCCAATCGAGGCCAGTCTGGCCCAGCCTGTACACGTAATGCTGATTATCCTGCTAAAACACAAAATAAACTGGAACGCAGTGGTTATTGACCTCTTTGGGACGGACCATCGACTACTAAATCTTTTATTTTTTACTGGCAACTTAGACTTTAGAGTACCTACTTTGAAATAAAATTGTTCCAATGAAATGACATCAAGTATCGCTTATTCGTTCCAAAATGGTACTATAGAGCTCAAATTACATTAGAGAAAAAGAGATAGAAACTCCTGATAATACAGGCAGCCAAAGTCTCAATTTTATTCTAAAAACCATAGTCTATCCAATTCTGTACAAAAGGTAGAAATCGCGCGTCAGTCTTTCATAACCTACAACCGGCAGAAGATCACGTTTTAGTGCGGTCCCAGCAAGAATTTTCGAGAAGAAAGGTTGGGAATTATTTTGAAAGCACTGAAATATCATTCCACCTAACATAAAAATGCTGCGCCTACCACGTGTTCTTAGTAAAGCTTCTTCATTCCACCAAGCTAGATTTTACGCCAAAGATGTCAGGTTCGGCGCTGATGTAAGAGCCCTCATGTTGCAAGGCGTAGACGTCCTTGCGGATGCTGTCGCTGTCACAATGGGCCCAAAAGGCAGAAACGTTATTTTGGAACAGTCTTGGGGCTCACCTAAGATTACAAAAGACGGTGTGACAGTTGCCAAAGGTGTTGAACTAAAAGACAAATTCCAGAATATTGGCGCAAAATTAGTTCAAAATGTCGCTAACAACACAAACGAGGAGGCAGGAGACGGCACCACGACAGCCACTGTTCTTGCTAGAGCTATTGCTAAGGAGGGCTTCGAAAAAATCTCAAAGGGTGCCAATCCTATTGAGATAAGAAGAGGAGTCATGCTGGCCGTAGACGCCGTAAAAGGAAAGTTGAAGGCTATGTCAAAGCCCGTCACCACACCTGAGGAGATCGCACAGGTGGCTACCATCTCCGCCAATGGTGACACCGCCATTGGCAAACTGATCGCTGATGCCATGAAGAAGGTCGGCAGGGACGGTGTCATCACTGTCAAGGATGGCAAGACTCTCGTAGACGAGCTGGAGATCATCGAAGGTATGAAGTTTGACAGAGGTTATATTTCACCATATTTCATCAACTCATCAAAGGGTGCTAAAGTTGAGTTCCAGGATGCTTTAGTTCTCTTCTCTGAGAAGAAAATCAGCAATGTGCAGACTATCATTCCTGCTCTGGAACTAGCCAACCAGCAAAGGAAGCCGCTAGTCATTATAGCTGAGGATGTTGACGGTGAAGCTCTATCCACACTGGTAGTTAACAGACTAAAGATTGGACTGCAGGTAGCAGCTGT
This sequence comes from Xestia xanthographa, assembly GCA_905147715.2. Lineage (NCBI taxonomy): Eukaryota > Metazoa > Arthropoda > Insecta > Lepidoptera > Noctuidae > Xestia > Xestia xanthographa. The sequence continues at coordinate 2,212,700 of LR990660.1, read as the reverse complement.
GAAGGCTCCAGGTTTTGGTGACAACCGCAAGGCCACCCTCAGTGACATGGCTATTGCCACTGGTGGTGTAGTATTTGGAGATGATTCCGACTTGATTAAGCTAGAAAACCTGCAAGCATCAGACCTTGGCCAAGTGGGTGAGGCTATCATCACAAAGGACGACACACTCTTCTTAAAAGGAAAGGGTAAGAAGGCAGACATTGACAGGAGAGCTGAACAGCTCCGTGACCAAATCCAGGAGACTACCTCAGAATATGAAAAAGAGAAACTACAGGAACGGCTGGCCCGACTTGCCTCTGGAGTAGCCGTCTTACATGTTGGTGGCTCCAGTGAAGTTGAAGTCAATGAAAAGAAGGACCGTGTCAATGATGCTTTGAATGCTACCCGAGCGGCTGTTGAAGAAGGTATTGTTCCCGGAGGTGGCTCTGCTCTCCTCAGATGTATTCCTGATCTTGCATCACTGAAGACGTCTAACAGTGACCAGGCTACAGGTGTTGAAATCGTCAAGAAAGCCCTCAGAATGCCATGCATGACGATCGCACGTAACGCTGGCATTGATGGATCTGTCGTGGTCGCTAAAGTCGAGGACATGGGCCCTGAATTTGGATATGATGCCATGAACAATGAGTATGTGAACATGATTGAGAAGGGAATCATTGACCCCACCAAGGTTGTGAGGACAGCGCTAACAGACGCCAGTGGCGTAGCGTCCCTACTCACCACCGCTGAAGCAGTGATCTGTGAGATGCCACAGGAGAAGGACGCCAACCCCATGGCCGGTATGGGAGGCATGGGCGGTATGGGCGGCATGGGAGGTATGGGAGGAATGATGTAAATAACATCTGAGGACTTAAAATGCATTTATTGTGTAAAGCGAACTGTTATAGTTATCACTGTTATGGGTATTGTTATGATAATAATATCTGGTAGTTTGATTGATTTTATACAAATTGTGGAGTGAATGTGTCATATTTCCCAGTTTTATGTTGAGTCTGATTGTGTTACAAAATGTGGTAGAAAGGCTATTCTGTCTTTTTAGAATAATTTAGTTTTATTTTGCTTGAATAGTGCGAGCAGTGTTATTTTTAAATAAATGATTAATGTTTCTAATTTGTGTTTATTTCTTCCTCATGACTATTCTACAAGTCCGCAAAACTTCACACAAGTCAACTTCGTAGGTACAATTCACAATTACCATAAAATACATGATCACTCAGTACCTTTGATTGAACAAAATATCTATTACATATTTAGGATTAAAATTTATTATTGACTTCAGTAATACGAGTACCTACCTACCCATTTAAAGTAACGTGTGGAAGCCGGTTGTTTCATTGATCTGAAAAAATACAACTAAGTATATAAACAGTATCATTGTTGAGACCAAACCAGTTTTGCATTTGACCTGCATCAATATTTAAACGCGAACATGTGCTCAACAAGAGAACTTTCCAAGCCATTCTCTCTCGAGTTCATTCATACTAGGTACTCTAGAAGCGGCACGGCGCGCGGGCGGCGCGTAACTTACATAACCAGAGACGCTATAAAAACGCCGGCATGATTTGCTCACATTTGCATGAGTTGATAACAAGTTCTATGTTTATCAAAGTTCATTGTCCATCAAGAAATACCTAATAACTGATGAAGATAGTCTATGAAACTGATAGAGGAGCTCGTGGCTAAATAATAACAGCCGCTCGGGTCGATCTTTAGGTTAAGCCGTGCTTGCCTAGGTTGGTCTGTGGATGGGTGACCACCCTTACATACCCAGTTTCCTCCGTGCCTCGGAAAGCTCGTTAAGCTGTTTGTCCCTGCTGTCATTTGTAGATCTTTGACAGTCATTACAGATAGTCAGTGGCCCAAAAAAGTCTGACAACCAGTCTTACAAAGGGGTATCGTTTTACCCAGTACTAACTGGGTTGTGGAGGTCAGATAGGCAGTCGCTTCATGTAAAATACTGGTATTCAGCTGCATTCGGTTAAGACTGGAAGCCAACCCCAACGTACCTAGTTGGGAAAAGGCTAGGCAGATGAGTGTAGGAATAGGAAACTGATAAAGGCTAGCTACCTACATTATGTTAAATTAAATCATTTCTATCACGCGATTAAATGTGCCTGAGCTAAGTTTATCTCACTTGTCTGAGCAAACGAACGCTGTTGCTGACCTACTTGCCTAATGTAGATAAGTACCTAAATAGCGGACAGCAGGCAGGCAGCAGTCAGCTTGGACACAAGGGTTTTAGTAGGTACCTACCGTAAGTAGGGGCAGCTGCCCCCTCCTGGCTATTTCTATTTACAAGGTTTAGCTAAGTAGGTATTGTAGGTACCTACTTAGTAAACCTTGTAAATTGTAAGTAGAAACTTAGGTAGCTCAAATGCTGGGTTGAACGTCGATACGTCCGTGTGCCAAGTTGCCAACCCAGATAGAAACAGGCCGTAGTCCAAAAGTTTAGTAACCTACTCTAACCTAGTGCGAAGTGATAAGCAGTGCCTAAGCACTTAATATCGCCCTCATACATGCCTTAAAATATCGCTAAGCTTTCAATCACGTGTGCTAATTTTGAATGGAAAAATAATCAGCATAATGTTTATAGAGTGAAGTAGCGGGGATGACAATGTCCCACGTTAAAAGACGCGCGGGTGGCGCGGGCGCGAGTGTGTGGGCGTTGAAGAGGGACATTCTTAGCCTTAGCACAGTAGGACGTAGGTATCGCCCGCCGGTATCGCGTGACTTAGTTCGCAAACTAATACGCTAGTCAGTTACATAATAGCATTTATTATATAGTCCTCTAAACTTAACATAAACAAATTCTTATATAGATTTACTTTATGTAGGTACTACTTAAATAATTTACAAAAATATCTGATCTTCATCGGAATCTCCAGCACCATACACGAAATGTCTTCGCGTCACATTTTCGTTAACGATTGCACTCGGCTCAGTCTCTACATTGCTATTCTTACAAGGTGTCACAGGGTACCTCACTGGACCCAGCCACCTTCTGCTAAATCCAAAGTTTCGTGGTAACGCAACAGACTTGGAAGAACTACTCTTTAAAGATTTGTCTAAGCTATTCAGAGAGGATTGAATAGATTTCAATGATGATTTCTTAAGTAAGTTGTCGTTTATATAGTCATCTGGTAAATCTACATCTGTTGGAATACTGAGGCTTAAAGGTCGTCGCTTTGGCCGGTTATTTGTGAGCTGACCGCGCCATGTATTGAACTTCTGAGAATTTCGCTTTTGAGGTGTATTTTCCTGAGATGAATAATTCCCTAAATCAGATTCTTCACAGACTTTATTCTCTGAAAAGCACTTTTGTAGATTACTCTTGTTAGGTGTAGATTGTTTGCTGGATTTATCTTTCATTCGACTTATGACTTTATCTTTTGTGAGTTTTATTAGAGCATATATTGTTTTTAAAGCTTCTTCATTCAATAATTCATCATCTGTTATTTCTGCGTCTAGGGCACTAGCAACACTATTACTAATACACTTTTGACCTATATTATTGCAGCTAGTGTCTGCAAATTGACTGTCAATACTGTGTTGATAGTCTAATGGGCTTGGTTGATTAGCATTTTGTAGAACAATCAGTTCCACTCTATGTGGAGCTGATTGCAACATAAGTAATGCCTTGTCGTATTTAACATTCAGCAGGGTCTTCCCATTGACTGATATTATTTGATCACCAGCTAAAAGTTTCTTGCACAGATCTGCAGGGCTTCCTGATGTTATTGACTTGATATACACATTGCCATCTGAACCTTCTGCTACCTGGAGCCCTAGAGCATTCATATCATCTCTTTCAAGTGTGGCAGTAACAAATATTCTCTCACCTTGGACACATTCCATATTGTCCAGTTTCTCAAACAGTGATGTATTCAAACAGGACTCATTATTGGCAACATTATAATTGAAAACATCTGGGTATACTTTGGGAGATTCTAAAACATAAGCAGTTGGTGCACTTGTTAAGTTCTGGTTATAATGTCTCTCTGGTAGCAACTGCATGCTGTTGATGACACAAACTTGTCTTTGCTCTATACTCAGATCATCAGAATCACTCTGTGTCATAGCTAAGTCACCCTCAGACCTCGAACAAGGGTTAGAGGTTCTGACTGGTGAGGGGGGATATCTACTATTGGTAACAGACTTCATTCCATGGAACACTCTAGTGCCCATCTTGACACCTTGTCTTCTTGGTATACTGCAACTTTCTGAAGATGAAAGCCCATCATTGGAGGAATTTTCGTGGCCTTGGATGATTGACGTGTTTGACGCTATTTCATCATTAGGTCCTGGTGATAGTATTTGTCTCAGAAGTTCTTCTGTGTTGGGCTTTTCATTTTCTTTATTTTGAACTTTCTTCTCTCCAAATATGTCTACTTTAAACCTCCTCCTAGTAGGTCTTCTTACTCTAATTGGGTTTCTAACAGCTAAGTTGTAGCTGTCTTGATAATTGCTACAGTCATACTTCTTAGGACTTCCAGCTACATTCAGGGGGCAATTAAACTCGTCTGATAAATAGGTGAGGAAGTCTTCCTTAGCATAAAGTTTGAGATACAATCTGTGGTGCAGGGATGCCAGCCAAAATGTAAAATAGCTTTTGTTATCTACCATTTTAAGTTTATATTTTACACCAATTTTTGATAGCCCTGAATATGAATTGGGCATGATGTACAAGCTTTTCTTGTTATAATAGAATGTATGTATATGGTGCCAAGGCAGGCTTTGTAGAACTATTCTATTTGTATGGGTGCCAGTGTCACCAGTTGCATGATTATTCCTGGAATAAAGGGTTATACCCCTTGGGCCGATTGAAAGCCATACATCTCTACAAAATCCATCTCTAGTAGCCCAAATTGCAGAATAAAAATGAGCACCATAGTCACGAAAGGTCTGTGCAAGGGATATGTAGTTTATTATTGCCTTGTGTCTATCCAACCCACGTCTAGATTCATGAGCTCTCTTCATACGTAACTTTATGTCTGCCATGTCATTTGTTATCACAGTTTCAGGCAAATAATGTTCCAACAAAAAATAGTCTGCTGTTCCATGTTCTCTGAATGAAAACTCTCCAAACTCTATATGTAGAGCATACCCAGCTAACAAAATCAGGTTCTGTATTGTTGATGTCAGCTGACCTTCTAAGGTAGCTCTCCTGAGTTGTAAATACACTCTGTATCTCCATTCTCCACCTTGTATGTTACTGGCAATGTTTTTGGGCAAGAAAAATTTTATTCTCAAGAAAACTGTCAAAGAAGTATCATCTTCAGATATTCTCTTTTTGCTGTTGGTTTTGTGCCATGCATCTGGAGCAACTTTTTTTATTTTGTAATCATCTGGCAAAAATACAAAGTCTCCTCCAATTAACATGGCAATGCCAAGCATAAAATTATGGTCATACTTTTCACTGTGGACCAATGCTTCAAACAATTGTCCAGCAGTTATCACATTTGGGTCGCACAAGACCTCAATCTTCTTACCATTCAGTAAAACTACAGTAATTATTCTTTTGTCAGAAACTGCTGACAGGGTTAAGTCCATGTGTCTTGGTGGTTGTGAAGCCCTCACAATGAATTCAGGGCCAATGCATCCTTCCTTCCCTTTGAATCCACATTCAGCTTTATATAACCTCGATGCTGCCCTCTGCACCGGCTTTCCTCTTCTAAAGTTTGTAGTTAGATGTGCTGGTTTAGTGATATTGTCATTTAAAGCAATAGCAGTCATGGAAACAGTGTTGGTCTGCATTCTAGGTTCCTCAATTTGAGTGCTGCAGGCAATTTCTAAAGTGGAATGTGCATTACTCAGTCCTCCCCTCCTTGGAGTGTCAAATAGATTAAAAACAGGCTTTCTGTGGTTTCTAGGTATTCTGCAGCTGGGAAATGGGTCTCTTTCATCTGGAGACTTGAGAAGACCCACTAAGCTTCGTGGACGGACACTGACTTTCAGTGTTGTGTTGGTGCTAGCCTCATTTGTTTTAGAATGTAGTCTTTTGACATGGTTCAGATCTTCGTCAATTTGGGAGTCCATGACTGGGCTGAGGCAGATTGACGCGGCTGAGCAGGAGCTCCGGCCCGAGTCCTCGTCGCAGTGACGGAGCATAGTGCTGTAACAAGACGACACTCGTAAATACAGTGGGAATGTTATGTAAACTTATCTAAATGCATTTTCAAATCAAACATACATTGTTAGTCGTTGGTGAGATCCGGTGTAAGTATTGCTATTTGTAATTAAATTAAGAATGCAGCTTTTTGTTAAAACATTATTTACTAACTTCTAGGGAAAAATTGCCAGAAGTAGGTACCTATGTGGTTGTATTCATCTTGTCTAAATACCTGAAACCTTTTTCGACTACCACTTGTCAAGTATCATCATCAGCCACCTGCCCTTATCTCAATTTCAATAGATTAACCGTAATAAAAATGTTTTGTAAGTCGAGACTCGAGCCCCGTGCGTTGATCTGTATGTATACCGACATTATCTATTCAAATATTCGACTTCTAAGACCACGCTTTGAGAAAGTACAATTAAAAATGCACTCTGCTTATCATATTACGAATTTAATAGAATAGCTAATGTTGCTGTGATTACAAAATCGCCAATTTTAACTAATATTGCTTATTTATGCTTTTCCGACAGTTCCGACACCTACTTGCCGAAAGTTTTAAAACGTCCAAACTTCAATCTAACTTTTGTAAATAACTTACAGTAAAAATTGTACTTACTCACATTAATTTTTATTTCATTACTTTCACTTTTGTTGTAAGTTTAAGCACCGATAAAATAAAATACGAAACAAAAACTTTTGTTTTCTTCATCAATTCACATCGTTTCCCTCATTACAAATCACCACCCACACCACAAAGAACACCCACACACATTCACATCTGATCACACAGTCAGTTTACTTTTTTTTATTGAAGCACTCGACAACGATCGACATTCGACGGAACGACTCGAGTAATCGAGTTCAAAGTTTTTAACATTCCATTCTATTGTTGGCAAAGTGCGCGCGCGAAAGATAATGACTTTTGAAAAAATATTTTTTTGTTGTACAAACATCTGTTCATAATTTTTTTTTTCGTTTTCAATATCCTAAACCTCCTTTTTTCATGGTTTTTTGTCCATAAATGAGCGAACTAAACGTATTCTTTTTGTTTTTAGGGTTCCGTACCCAAAGCGTAAAATCGGCCAAGTGCGAGTCGGACTCGCGCACGAAGGGTTCCGTACCATTATCTATACATTAGACAAAACGGCAAAAAAATCACGTTTGTTGTATGGGAGCCCCCCTTAAATATTAATTTTATTCTGTTTTTAGTATTTGTTGTTATAGCGGCAACAGAAATACATCATCTGTGAAAATTTCAACTGTCTAGCTGTCACGGTTCATAAGATACAGCCTGGTGACAGACAGACGGACAGACGGACAGGCGGACAGACAGACGGACAGACAGCGAAGTCTTAGTAATAGGGTTCCGTTTTTAACCTTTGGGTACGGAACCCTAAAAATGGCACCCTATTACTAAGACTTCGCTGTCTGTCCGTCTGTACGTCCATACAACAAAAGTGATTTTTTTGCCGTTTTGTCTAATGTATAGATAATGGTACGAAACCATTCGTGCACGAGTCCGACTCGCACTTGGCCGGTTTTTTTCACATGTAATGTAACTCAACATGTAACATCCATCACGTAACAATTTCTTTCAACATATCAATCAATTCTTTGACCGAACTAAGCGTTGTTGCAGTAGTTCGTTCCTTTCCTGTAGCATTCTCTCTCACTCACTTAGATAATTTAGGTTTATCCTGTGCGTCTAAAATGGCCACTATAGCAGAATCCACGCAGAATCTTAAAATAAAAATTCTTAAAATGGACTTTATGACTACGATATTAAAGTCCATTTTAAGAATTTTAAATTTTTAACGTGATTCATATTACGATTCTGCTAAAGTGGCCATTTTAGACCCCCAGGGACTGCGTTTAATTATTGCGCTTTGTAACGCTAACGACGACGCACTGCGTCACCATCACCCAATCGCAAGATGACATTACGAGATTCATGTGTCAATGTCAAAATGTCAGATGTCAATGTCATGTGTGATGTCATGTCATGTCATGTGTGATGTGTTGCTGTTGAGACTGCAGTTATGGATTTTACGTGTTAAACTTGTGTCGGATTAAACGGAAACTTGTAGAATACTGGGTCAGTTTGTTTGCCCACAAAAATGGCTACTTTAATCCAATCTTACGAGCAACAGTATTCAGTACTTACAGCAGATATAACGGCTAAAATAGGACGTTTGAAGTCGGGCAGTGAAGGTAGGTGATGATCTTAGCATCTTTGTTGTCTACATAAACATCAAATACTGTTAAATTCAATGATATTATAAAGAAGATACGCCATGTTCATACGAAATGGCGTTCAGATATCGTTGCGAGTAATTTAAAACTACGACAGCGATAGATAATACGGAACGTATAAGATAGAAAGAGATAGCTAGCTATCAAAGTGCAACAATTGTGTCACTTTGTCCTCAACAATTTGTGCGTGCTAGTGCGATATCTACCTCTTTTTACTATATAATATCATTGGTTAAATTGCATAGAAATACATGAAGCAAAAGACAGTTTTATTTAAAGACACAAACTTCAAAGTATCAAATACAGGTGTTGCGTAGCAATGTAGTCCATAGAGTTTCATGAAGGTGTGTATACTTCACAAATACTGCTGTGCCGAACACTTGCGTTTTAAATATTGCACTTAATCATAATTACTGCAGGGAGTAACGTAAAAAATATTTATTTTTTCTTTTTTTGTACTAGTTATTTGGTCTTCTGCTTCATAGCACAGTAGATATTTTTTTTAAATGTATTTGAATCTTGAACAAGCTTTATATACTTAAATATATATTCAAATGATTGATAAACATTTTTCAGACAATCGTGACCAATTAACTCGTGAAATTCAAGCAAATTTTGAAGAAGCAAATGATTTGGTAAGTTTGTGTCATAATTATAGTAATTGCGGTAGTTCACTTGAAACTTTTGAGGCAATTATTTTCTTTTTTAAACAATGAATCTATACTATAATGTACCATATTTCACGTAAATAAAGATTATTCTATTCTAGATAGTAGAGACAGTTTAAATTCCAAATTGTAAGTGCTAACAATACAATGTACAGACAGGTTTTAAGAGACATAAATGCGGGTGTCCTGTTCCATCTTGTATTCTTTTTTCAATTTAGTATAACACACTCCACCATTTGATCTCTTGTCCTGACAGTGAGTATTACTTACATGATAAATAATACTCACTCGGCAAATCAAATGAAACATACAAGTGCTTTAGTGTTTGTATTAGTGTGTATTTTTATGAGTATTACTGATAACTTATCAGAAGAATGTGTAATGTACTTATTTATTATACTTCCTTATAATTAACAAGGATGCTTTGAAAAATTCACAAAGATGTATTATGTTGGCAGGTTTTAGTAGGTAAAGATGTACATTTATAGCATAACTAAACAGTTATAGATATTCATAATAAGAAGGAATGTAAACACATTTAACATAACACATACATGTTAACATATTTAGGATCAACAGTCTGCCCATATTAGATATGCAATTACTACTATGTAAAAGTAAAGTAAACTTTAACCCAGGCTGATGTAAGTATAGTATATTTAACACAATAACACTTCAAACAAAAAGTACAGAGGCGGACTTAATGCCATAGGCATTTTCTACCAGTCAACCTTTGGGTGATGCAGAGACAAGCAGTGCTATAAATATATATCGAACTATATATTACTGTAACATGGACATGCTAAAATAAAAAGACAAACAATGTAGAAAACATTACCGTTCTAATGAAACTGCCAGCTTCTTCCAAATGAACTCTCGAACTTTAATTTTGAAAGATAAACAATTGGCTGCCATCCTGTTTTTCCCGGTGAAGCGCATTCCACAGAGTAGTAGATTAGACAAATAATGATTGGTGAATGAAGTCGGTGAGAGGGACAGTGAAGAACATGGTTTTGTGATGATCACAAACTCCTATTCCCTACATCCTCTTATATCTCCGCCTATATAGGAGTACTAAATAATATGTACTTTGTACATTTCTTACTTATGCACTTCCGCACGTTCTTCTAAGTGGTTCGTGTTTTCTGTATAAATGTTTTGTATGATAAAGTAAATCAAGAAAGAAGTACTGTTAACCACTGTTGAAGTAATTGCATGTGCCTTAAGAAGAACACCACACAATAATAAAAGATGGATTATTTCTTTTGTACTCGCACAGGCATTCATGTCTGACATCATATGCCTAGCCTTTTCCCAACTATGTTGGGGTCGGCTTCCAGTTTTACCGTATGCAACTGAATACCAGTATTTTACATGGAGCGACTGCCTATCTGACCTCCACAACCCAGTTAGTACTAGGTAATACAATACCCCTTGGTAAGACTGGTTGTTAGATTTTTTGGGCCTCTGACTACCTAACGACTGTCAAAGATCTATAAATGACAGCCGGGACCAACGGCTTAACGTGCTTTCCGAAGCACGGATGTAACTCGGTATGTAATGGGTGGTCACCCATCCACAGACCAACGGCAAGCACGGCTTAATCTAACGATCCACCCGAGCGGCTGTTATTATTTAGTCACGAGCTCCTCATTCATGTCTGACAATATGAAATTGAACAGCCGGCTTCATGTTCTCACCCCCTTGCTTAAATGTGTGATGGTTGTAGGATTAGGCCTGCCCTAAACTGCACTAGCCTTAATAGTGTTTTGTTCATTCTAGCTAGAGCAATTGGAATTAGAGTCTCGAGGTGCAGGTGCAGGGTCGCGCGTGGCGGCCTACCGTGCGGAGCTGCAGCGCGTCAGGGATGAATACCGCTCCGTTGTCAACAATGCTGGCTCGTGTAAGACATGCCCAATGAAATCCCTAAAATATGCAATTCAACCTTAGACTTTCACGTCTTACATGCATAAACTCACGCCTTTATCTCATGAGGATAGGCAGAAACTACAGAACACCACCTGCTACGATCCTTACATACTCTGTTTGCTTCGTTTTTTTTAAAAAATCTGGTCATACGCGTCCGCCGGTTGCGAGTGCCTGACCTTTCTGAAGAACATCAGCTACGCAGTGGCGTAGCTTGGGAGGGGCGGTGGGGGCCACTGCCCCAGGCGGCATACGTAAGGGGGCCGTAGAAAGCGCCAATATATTAATATGGAAAATGTAAAAAAATACTTAAATATTCGAAATCGCGCGCGCAATTTCATGCCATTCTTGCCATAGAAAACGATATAAATGTTATATACAGGGTGATTGGTAATTGGGTACAGGCCTTCAAATGGGTGATACTAGACCTTATTTGCTACAATTTTGACACCGATAACTCTAAAATGGGTGGTTTTTAAGAAATCGAACTTTTAGTGTTTTTGAAACTTAATCACCTCTCCACCATAAAGTGCTGAGAGAAATCTACGCCGTTCAGGATGTTAAACTGATACTTAGACTCCCAAGTTATCGGTGTCAATAAAAAACAAGGGGCGGCCATATTTCCGGTCGGCCCCAAGCTGTGAAAACCCACGCTACGCCACTGCAGCTACGCTCGCGCGATTCCAGTCAGATCTGACTTGTAAACACCATTCATTTAGTGTCTTAGTCTTTCAAATGGCAACAATCACCTACAAATCCCCAGACAACTTCGAGAACGACGAAGTCTACGACGACTGGGGTGGAGCTGGCGAGCAACATCAAAAGCTGCTCGACAACACGGAGCGCCTGGAGCGAACGGGCAAGTCGCTGAACGAGGGGTACCGCGTGGTGCTGGAGACGGAGCAGATCGGCGCCGCGGTGCTGCAGGACCTCAGCGTGCAGCGGGAGAGCATCCAGCGCTCCCGGGGCAGGGTAAGAGTCGATGAAGTCAGCCTATCGCAATGTTCTACTGGACATAAGCCTCTGTCAAGCTGCGCCACAACACGGAGCGCCTGGAGCGAACGGGCAAGTCGCTGAACGAGGGGTACCGCGTGGTGCTGGAGACGGAGCAGATCGGCGCCGCGGTGCTGCAGGACCTCAGCGTGCAGCGGGAGAGCATCCAGCGCTCCCGGGGCAGGGTAAGAGTCGATGAAGTCAGCCTATCGCAATGTTCTACTGGACATAAGCCTCTGTCAAGCTGCGCCACAACACGGAGCGCCTGGAGCGAACGGGCAAGTCGCTGAACGAGGGGTACCGCGTGGTGCTGGAGACGGAGCAGATCGGCGCCGCGGTGCTGCAGGACCTCAGCGTGCAGCGGGAGAGCATCCAGCGCTCCCGGGGCAGGGTAAGAGTCGATGAAGTCAGCCTATCGCAATGTTCTACTGGACATAAGCCTCTGTCAAGCTGCGCCACAACACGGAGCGCCTGGAGCGAACGGGCAAGTCGCTGAACGAGGGGTACCGCGTGGTGCTGGAGACGGAGCAGATCGGCGCCGCGGTGCTGCAGGACCTCAGCGTGCAGCGGGAGAGCATCCAGCGCTCCCGGGGCAGGGTAAGAGTCGATGAAGTCAGCCTATCGCAATGTTCTACTGGACATAAGCCTCTGTCAAGCTGCGCCACAACACGGAGCGCCTGGAGCGAACGGGCAAGTCGCTGAACGAGGGGTACCGCGTGGTGCTGGAGACGGAGCAGATCGGCGCCGCGGTGCTGCAGGACCTCAGCGTGCAGCGGGAGAGCATCCAGCGCTCCCGGGGCAGGGTAAGAGTCGATGAAGTCAGCCTATCGCAATGTTCTACTGGACATAAGCCTCTGTCAAGCTGCGCCACAACACGGAGCGCCTGGAGCGAACGGGCAAGTCGCTGAACGAGGGGTACCGCGTGGTGCTGGAGACGGAGCAGATCGGCGCCGCGGTGCTGCAGGACCTCAGCGTGCAGCGGGAGAGCATCCAGCGCTCCCGGGGCAGGGTAAGAGTCGATGAAGTCAGCCTATCGCAATGTTCTACTGGACATAAGCCTCTGTCAAGCTGCGCCACAACACGGAGCGCCTGGAGCGAACGGGCAAGTCGCTGAACGAGGGGTACCGCGTGGTGCTGGAGACGGAGCAGATCGGCGCCGCGGTGCTGCAGGACCTCAGCGTGCAGCGGGAGAGCATCCAGCGCTCCCGGGGCAGGGTAAGAGTCGATGAAGTCAGCCTATCGCAATGTTCTACTGGACATAAGCCTCTGTCAAGCTGCGCCACAACACGGAGCGCCTGGAGCGAACGGGCAAGTCGCTGAACGAGGGGTACCGCGTGGTGCTGGAGACGGAGCAGATCGGCGCCGCGGTGCTGCAGGACCTCAGCGTGCAGCGGGAGAGCATCCAGCGCTCCCGGGGCAGGGTAAGAGTCGATGAAGTCAGCCTATCGCAATGTTCTACTGGACATAAGCCTCTGTCAAGCTGCGCCACAACACGGAGCGCCTGGAGCGAACGGGCAAGTCGCTGAACGAGGGGTACCGCGTGGTGCTGGAGACGGAGCAGATCGGCGCCGCGGTGCTGCAGGACCTCAGCGTGCAGCGGGAGAGCATCCAGCGCTCCCGGGGCAGGGTAAGAGTCGATGAAGTCAGCCTATCGCAATGTTCTACTGGACATAAGCCTCTGTCAAGCTGCGCCACAACACGGAGCGCCTGGAGCGAACGGGCAAGTCGCTGAACGAGGGGTACCGCGTGGTGCTGGAGACGGAGCAGATCGGCGCCGCGGTGCTGCAGGACCTCAGCGTGCAGCGGGAGAGCATCCAGCGCTCCCGGGGCAGGGTAAGAGTCGATGAAGTCAGCCTATCGCAATGTTCTACTGGACATAAGCCTCTGTCAAGCTGCGCCACAACACGGAGCGCCTGGAGCGAACGGGCAAGTCGCTGAACGAGGGGTACCGCGTGGTGCTGGAGACGGAGCAGATCGGCGCCGCGGTGCTGCAGGACCTCAGCGTGCAGCGGGAGAGCATCCAGCGCTCCCGGGGCAGGGTAAGAGTCGATGAAGTCAGCCTATCGCAATGTTCTACTGGACATAAGCCTCTGTCAAGCTGCGCCACAACACGGAGCGCCTGGAGCGAACGGGCAAGTCGCTGAACGAGGGGTACCGCGTGGTGCTGGAGACGGAGCAGATCGGCGCCGCGGTGCTGCAGGACCTCAGCGTGCAGCGGGAGAGCATCCAGCGCTCCCGGGGCAGGGTAAGAGTCGATGAAGTCAGCCTATCGCAATGTTCTACTGGACATAAGCCTCTGTCAAGCTGCGCCACAACACGGAGCGCCTGGAGCGAACGGGCAAGTCGCTGAACGAGGGGTACCGCGTGGTGCTGGAGACGGAGCAGATCGGCGCCGCGGTGCTGCAGGACCTCAGCGTGCAGCGGGAGAGCATCCAGCGCTCCCGGGGCAGGGTAAGAGTCGATGAAGTCAGCCTATCGCAATGTTCTACTGGACATAAGCCTCTGTCAAGCTGCGCCACAACACGGAGCGCCTGGAGCGAACGGGCAAGTCGCTGAACGAGGGGTACCGCGTGGTGCTGGAGACGGAGCAGATCGGCGCCGCGGTGCTGCAGGACCTCAGCGTGCAGCGGGAGAGCATCCAGCGCTCCCGGGGCAGGGTAAGAGTCGATGAAGTCAGCCTATCGCAATGTTCTACTGGACATAAGCCTCTGTCAAGCTGCGCCACAACACGGAGCGCCTGGAGCGAACGGGCAAGTCGCTGAACGAGGGGTACCGCGTGGTGCTGGAGACGGAGCAGATCGGCGCCGCGGTGCTGCAGGACCTCAGCGTGCAGCGGGAGAGCATCCAGCGCTCCCGGGGCAGGGTAAGAGTCGATGAAGTCAGCCTATCGCAATGTTCTACTGGACATAAGCCTCTGTCAAGCTGCGCCACAACACGGAGCGCCTGGAGCGAACGGGCAAGTCGCTGAACGAGGGGTACCGCGTGGTGCTGGAGACGGAGCAGATCGGCGCCGCGGTGCTGCAGGACCTCAGCGTGCAGCGGGAGAGCATCCAGCGCTCCCGGGGCAGGGTAAGAGTCGATGAAGTCAGCCTATCGCAATGTTCTACTGGACATAAGCCTCTGTCAAGCTGCGCCACAACACGGAGCGCCTGGAGCGAACGGGCAAGTCGCTGAACGAGGGGTACCGCGTGGTGCTGGAGACGGAGCAGATCGGCGCCGCGGTGCTGCAGGACCTCAGCGTGCAGCGGGAGAGCATCCAGCGCTCCCGGGGCAGGGTAAGAGTCGATGAAGTCAGCCTATCGCAATGTTCTACTGGACATAAGCCTCTGTCAAGCTGCGCCACAACACGGAGCGCCTGGAGCGAACGGGCAAGTCGCTGAACGAGGGGTACCGCGTGGTGCTGGAGACGGAGCAGATCGGCGCCGCGGTGCTGCAGGACCTCAGCGTGCAGCGGGAGAGCATCCAGCGCTCCCGGGGCAGGGTAAGAGTCGATGAAGTCAGCCTATCGCAATGTTCTACTGGACATAAGCCTCTGTCAAGCTGCGCCACAACACGGAGCGCCTGGAGCGAACGGGCAAGTCGCTGAACGAGGGGTACCGCGTGGTGCTGGAGACGGAGCAGATCGGCGCCGCGGTGCTGCAGGACCTCAGCGTGCAGCGGGAGAGCATCCAGCGCTCCCGGGGCAGGGTAAGAGTCGATGAAGTCAGCCTATCGCAATGTTCTACTGGACATAAGCCTCTGTCAAGCTGCGCCACAACACGGAGCGCCTGGAGCGAACGGGCAAGTCGCTGAACGAGGGGTACCGCGTGGTGCTGGAGACGGAGCAGATCGGCGCCGCGGTGCTGCAGGACCTCAGCGTGCAGCGGGAGAGCATCCAGCGCTCCCGGGGCAGGGTAAGAGTCGATGAAGTCAGCCTATCGCAATGTTCTACTGGACATAAGCCTCTGTCAAGCTGCGCCACAACACGGAGCGCCTGGAGCGAACGGGCAAGTCGCTGAACGAGGGGTACCGCGTGGTGCTGGAGACGGAGCAGATCGGCGCCGCGGTGCTGCAGGACCTCAGCGTGCAGCGGGAGAGCATCCAGCGCTCCCGGGGCAGGGTAAGAGTCGATGAAGTCAGCCTATCGCAATGTTCTACTGGACATAAGCCTCTGTCAAGCTGCGCCACAACACGGAGCGCCTGGAGCGAACGGGCAAGTCGCTGAACGAGGGGTACCGCGTGGTGCTGGAGACGGAGCAGATCGGCGCCGCGGTGCTGCAGGACCTCAGCGTGCAGCGGGAGAGCATCCAGCGCTCCCGGGGCAGGGTAAGAGTCGATGAAGTCAGCCTATCGCAATGTTCTACTGGACATAAGCCTCTGTCAAGCTGCGCCACAACACGGAGCGCCTGGAGCGAACGGGCAAGTCGCTGAACGAGGGGTACCGCGTGGTGCTGGAGACGGAGCAGATCGGCGCCGCGGTGCTGCAGGACCTCAGCGTGCAGCGGGAGAGCATCCAGCGCTCCCGGGGCAGGGTAAGAGTCGATGAAGTCAGCCTATCGCAATGTTCTACTGGACATAAGCCTCTGTCAAGCTGCGCCACAACACGGAGCGCCTGGAGCGAACGGGCAAGTCGCTGAACGAGGGGTACCGCGTGGTGCTGGAGACGGAGCAGATCGGCGCCGCGGTGCTGCAGGACCTCAGCGTGCAGCGGGAGAGCATCCAGCGCTCCCGGGGCAGGGTAAGAGTCGATGAAGTCAGCCTATCGCAATGTTCTACTGGACATAAGCCTCTGTCAAGCTGCGCCACAACACGGAGCGCCTGGAGCGAACGGGCAAGTCGCTGAACGAGGGGTACCGCGTGGTGCTGGAGACGGAGCAGATCGGCGCCGCGGTGCTGCAGGACCTCAGCGTGCAGCGGGAGAGCATCCAGCGCTCCCGGGGCAGGGTAAGAGTCGATGAAGTCAGCCTATCGCAATGTTCTACTGGACATAAGCCTCTGTCAAGCTGCGCCACAACACGGAGCGCCTGGAGCGAACGGGCAAGTCGCTGAACGAGGGGTACCGCGTGGTGCTGGAGACGGAGCAGATCGGCGCCGCGGTGCTGCAGGACCTCAGCGTGCAGCGGGAGAGCATCCAGCGCTCCCGGGGCAGGGTAAGAGTCGATGAAGTCAGCCTATCGCAATGTTCTACTGGACATAAGCCTCTGTCAAGCTGCGCCACAACACGGAGCGCCTGGAGCGAACGGGCAAGTCGCTGAACGAGGGGTACCGCGTGGTGCTGGAGACGGAGCAGATCGGCGCCGCGGTGCTGCAGGACCTCAGCGTGCAGCGGGAGAGCATCCAGCGCTCCCGGGGCAGGGTAAGAGTCGATGAAGTCAGCCTATCGCAATGTTCTACTGGACATAAGCCTCTGTCAAGCTGCGCCACAACACGGAGCGCCTGGAGCGAACGGGCAAGTCGCTGAACGAGGGGTACCGCGTGGTGCTGGAGACGGAGCAGATCGGCGCCGCGGTGCTGCAGGACCTCAGCGTGCAGCGGGAGAGCATCCAGCGCTCCCGGGGCAGGGTAAGAGTCGATGAAGTCAGCCTATCGCAATGTTCTACTGGACATAAGCCTCTGTCAAGCTGCGCCACAACACGGAGCGCCTGGAGCGAACGGGCAAGTCGCTGAACGAGGGGTACCGCGTGGTGCTGGAGACGGAGCAGATCGGCGCCGCGGTGCTGCAGGACCTCAGCGTGCAGCGGGAGAGCATCCAGCGCTCCCGGGGCAGGGTAAGAGTCGATGAAGTCAGCCTATCGCAATGTTCTACTGGACATAAGCCTCTGTCAAGCTGCGCCACAACACGGAGCGCCTGGAGCGAACGGGCAAGTCGCTGAACGAGGGGTACCGCGTGGTGCTGGAGACGGAGCAGATCGGCGCCGCGGTGCTGCAGGACCTCAGCGTGCAGCGGGAGAGCATCCAGCGCTCCCGGGGCAGGGTAAGAGTCGATGAAGTCAGCCTATCGCAATGTTCTACTGGACATAAGCCTCTGTCAAGCTGCGCCACAACACGGAGCGCCTGGAGCGAACGGGCAAGTCGCTGAACGAGGGGTACCGCGTGGTGCTGGAGACGGAGCAGATCGGCGCCGCGGTGCTGCAGGACCTCAGCGTGCAGCGGGAGAGCATCCAGCGCTCCCGGGGCAGGGTAAGAGTCGATGAAGTCAGCCTATCGCAATGTTCTACTGGACATAAGCCTCTGTCAAGCTGCGCCACAACACGCTGCCTTCTTCGTGCTGCGTCCAGTCGGTCCTAACCACCTTTTAAATGTTGGGCCAGCTAGCTTGATTATGTTAATAATAAAGGATGTAAAAAACCTCTTAACGAAGCCGAAAGGCACTTGTTTTCCCCGTCATTGCGATAATTTTTTTGTTCTACACCATACCTGGGAACCTTCTAGTTACGGAGATATTGGGGGTCAAAGTTCCAACTTTTTGACAAGTTTTTTTTTAATAAAAGTTTTTACTGTAAGATTTTTACTTTAAACATCTCCACGACCCCCGTACTATTCAATCCATCCATCAGCACAATGTTTTGAGTGCGTAACATTGAGTTTACCATAAAACACGATTTTTCACCCCAAAAAAAAAGTTACTTAGGGTTAGCTCACACCGAGACGCGACACGACGCGACGCTGCGCGCAGAGCGACTCAAACTCAAACTCAAGCATTTATTTCAATTAGACCATTACGGCAGTTTTGAAAGTCAAAAATACAAAAAAGAAAATCAAAGCTACAGTCCCAGTCACAAGGCATAATAACTTGAGAAAGTACTGTAGTTGCCCACTCAGTAGTAGTAGTCGTTGCAGACTCAAAATATAACTTTATTTACTATACGAAAAGATACACATTTCATTGTGAGTATTCAGAATACGTTGCACCATGCAGCACTGCGCTTCGACAATGAAATGTGGATCTTTTCTGATCTGATCTTTGCTGAGACACACGTCCTCTTTGTTAGCCACGTTTTTTTTTAAACAATTCAATTGTACAAATCGGGCTAGTGTCCGCAACAAGTCCCGCATATCTTGCGTAAGGAGAAGTAGGTAACTAATAAATATGTATCATGTTTCCAGCTCCGCGAAACAGACGAGCAGCTGAACCGTTCGTCCCGCCTCATGAACACGATGGTAATGCGCGCGCTGCAGGACCGGTTCGTGCTCGTGCTGGTGTTCGTGGTGCTGGGCGTACTGTTGTGCGTGGGCGTGTACGTGTACGTCACCTAGCGCGCACACCACATGCCTGCATGCTTAAATATAGCACCCGGACACGGTTCTATTTTTAAATAATATGATGTAGCTGTTGTCTATGGGTTTTGTCTGTGGTTCAGGCGCGCGCTGTGAGAGTGTTAACCAGTTATAAAAAGCTGATTGGTCAACTTAAAGTCAGTTATAAGCACTGCACTGGATCAGCAAAGCCTCAACTAGAGATGTTTGGTATTGTGTCTGAAAGACTAGCTGACGTCCCGCGGTTTCACCCGCGTTGTTTCCGTTCCCGTGGATTTACGGGAATAAAATATAGCCTATAGCACTCATGAGTAATGTAGCTTTCTACCAGTGAAACAATTTTTAAAATTGGTTCATTACTTCCGGAGATTACCCCCTACATACAAACTTACAAACAAATGTTACCTCTTTATAATATTAGTATAGATGAAACACCACATTGAAACATACACATATGACGGCAACTGTAAATGAAGTGAGTTGATGCCAATCTGGTGCACTTAAAAGGTAAAGTTGGCCAATCAGTCTTTGACAAAATTGAAGTTATGTATAAGCTTTTGAGGTTACAGTGTACAAATCGTAAGATATTTAAATCTATATTTCAAAGAAATCAACATGTAGCATTTTCACAGTGTGTTTGAGTAAAACGCACGGTATTTCTATATAGAAATTACAATATCACACTACTATGCACTATTTTATCAGTGTTACTTAAATAGATCTCAACTAAATAGACTTTGCAATGTATTGAATTTGAATTTATAAATATTCTGTATTATTTACCAGACCGAATGTAGTTGTATAGTATGTGTATGGACCATAAATAAGTAGTTTTCTTTATTAAAAGCCACGAGTCTCATATTATGTCATAAATCATTATTGATCACCAGTAAGCAGCTTATGTATAATAATGACATTTCTCTTGGCGGTGACTATAAAATATTCACTTTATTTGGACAATACAGAAATAACCCTATGTCTATTCCAATAAAAATGATTTTTAATGGTATGTAATATATTTTGTACTAGTATGTAGAGTGAAGTGACTTTGTGTACATGATTGTAAGAAAATCAAGTCAAAGCTCGCAGTGACGAAGACTCAATCCATTTTAGGCCGTCATCAAACTTCAAACATATTGAAAAACCGGCCAAGTGCGAGTCGGACTCGCGCATTAAGGGTTCCGTACCATAGTAGGGGAGCCTTTAATTTTATAACAGTCTACAGCCCGCTGACAGACGGACCGACGACGGATAGCAGAGGCTTACACAGATAGGGTCCTGTTGGTTACTCTCCTGTTTCACCCTATCGCTTGTAATCTTAAGGCATATGATACTATCGCCTTACGACTGGCTGGTAATAAAATCAAACGTGAAAATTATAGTATAGGATCCCTTTAAGAACGACCTTCACCGAGCTGGTTAATGGATGAAAAGTATTTTATATCAAATTAAATATGTCAAAAAATATATTGCAAATGGGTTGTCTAAAAAATTTCAGTCCAGGATATTTTTTTTTTAACATTTCACTGGTTTGGCCAATAGACAAATTCCATACCAATCGAAAGTATGAAACCTGTAAAATATGCAAACGCACATTCTATACGTATAGGCTTCATAACTTTTGAATATTCTATAGCCTATAGAATATGCAAACGTTAGGTTAACCAGTCAACCTAACATTTGCATATATTCTATAGGCTTCATACTTTCAATTAGTATGGAATTTGTCTATTAAGCAAACCAGAGAAATGTTTAAAAAATATATCAAAAAATTAAATTGCTAATTATCATATATTATCATTTGCAATATATTTTTTGACATATTTAATTTGATATAAAATGCTTTTCATCCATTAACCAGCTCGGTGAAGGTCGTTCTTCAAGGGATCTTAGACTATTATGAAAAAAAAACAATCTACATATAGTCCATATTATTATGTCATACATTATCTATGGTCTATTCTATACGGTAAAAACCTTCTTGATTGTTGAATTAACATCTTGTCTGAAAGGTTAGCTTTTAGCTATTAGACCAATGACGTATTATATATAGACACGTCATGAACCAACATCGCGGCGCTTAAAAACGGCGAAAACACTAGAACTACTTATAAGCATGAAGAAAGAGAAAGAAAATATGACACCGAACGGCGGGATGCCTGTTGCGAGAGGGAGATAAATATACATCTTCAGTCACGTCACAGGATTTATTAAATTATAAACAAACGTAGCGTCGCGCGACAGGTTGGTGCGTAACTAAGCGCGATGTGGCCAATTGGCTTCATTTCATGTTGTCATTTTAGAGTGCGGACAACGTATCTATAGTTTATATATCATTGTATTAGACAGTCATTGATGTTTATATTATAATAATTTAAATAATATAAACATCCATGACATATTATGTATCAAAGTATGTATTTACAAACAAAAAGTATCTATGTAGGTGGTATGTCAACTATCTGGTGTCCACGACACAAGCCTCGTTGCTTAGTGTGGCACTAGATGGCGCTGGGTGTAATTTTTTTTAATAAGTTCCCTTGTGGTTGTTTCCTGCATTTAACACATTCCTGTATGTATAAATTTAAGCCTGTTTCTTAACTTGAAGCTCATAATATCATCGTATATTTAACGTATAATAAGCATGTGAAACGATAAGTGTTTTGAATTGTATAGTATACTAGCGCACGTCACGCGGTTTCACCCGCGTATTTCCCATTCCCGTGGGAGTACGGTGATAAAATATAGCCTATGTTACTCAGGGTGAATGTAGCTTTCTAATGATGAAAAAATTTTTGAAATTGGCGCAGTAGTTTTTGAGTTTATTCATTACAAACATACACACACACAAAAATACAAATCTTTCCTCTTTATAATATTATTATAGTGTTGATGTGTATGTGTGTAGGCAGAAACCGCTGAACGCCACCTGCTACGACCTTTACACACTCCTTGGGGTGCATCCCACTATTTCTATTAGGTATTTCTATTGATAGAAATACTGGGCCTGATTCAGACTCATTGTCCCACTATTTCTATTGCTGTCGGCTGCGACAAAAAAAAATACGCTGCATCACCTGACAAAAAAAATCAAATCATCAAATGGTAGATTATTAATTTGTTCTCCATTTATTTTTTTTGAATACCGAGAACTCGTGTTTAAGTTTAATCTATTCATTAAAAGTGGTAAAGTTTTAAAATAACATAACTGCGTGTTTTTTTCGCAACAGAAATAATGGGATATAATTTGTATAAAAATCGCTGTTCCCACTTTTTCTATTTTGTATTTCCATGGAAATAGTGGGATACACCCACTCCTTGTGCCTCGTTCACGTTCACACACGCACGCAGGCGCCGGTTGTGAGTACTACGCACCTGGGGCTCTACTGCTGTCTAACACTTCGTCCATATATTCGGATCTATCCGTCTCTCTCGCGCACGTCTGCACGAGTGCGAGTGAGAGAGACGGATAGATCTGAATACACGGACGAAGCGTTAGGGAGTAGGGCCTCTGGTCAGTGTATGTCCTTCTAAGGCTCCCCTCCCGGCGTTGTCACATATGGACATGCCTTGTAAATATGTGTAAATATCAGAAAAAAAATAGGAAAATTCTAGCTATATCATACATTTTATCAAAGTTAACCACATTTTATTATAAGAGAAATATCACCAAAATATGTAGCCATTTCACATAAATCTTGATGATAATGCTGGAGAATAAGAGACATTTTCTGTACAAATGCTGTCAAACTGGACAATTTTATATTCATCAGAAAACTTTTATCTGACGATAGATGTGGTCATTTATTGGAACCTTTAACAAAATCTGCCTACATTAAATAAATATAATGTATTGGGCGTAATCATGTAAATGAGACTGTTATAGATAAATCAATGTATATAAACAAATATATTTATTATTAATTTAAGTGTATTCGATGCAGTGAGGCGTGAAGTGTATTAAATGTTTTGATGAGAATTTGCTTTCTTTTGGTACCCCCCCTTCCTGAATTTTCATATCTCGGCGCTAAGCGATGCGTTAAAATGTAGTGAGCAATAAAACGTCGCTTTCAACACTCACCCGTACCAATGAGGGCTTACTTTCTAGTTAATAAAGGGAAATAAGATGTTATTTACACAACAGAAAAATAAATATAAAAAACAAATCAGTGTAACATTTTATTTCATACATTTTTACAATCGAATCACATCGTCTTATATGTCGCAATATATTACTGAAATATATTAAATATCTGTATAGTCTAGTATTAGTCCAAGGGAGATGGCTTCTAAGCTAGCGTGATGCGAGACGGAAAGCTTGTGGCTACATGATGTCACTTTTATAGCTTAATCATAAATAAAGTACATACCTAATTAAATTAATCAACATAGGCACTTAGGGCCGTTTTGCACCATACATCAGTAACTGCCATTTTCAATAACTTACTAACAGGTAACGGGAAGGTTGCTATCTCTAACTGTTTGACATTTAGCTTACGGACCGTTAGAAACAAAACGTCACAGAAAAGCTTTATTTGTTTTTTAGAAGACTTCAAAAAAAGGAGGAGGTTTCTCAATTCGACCGTATATATACATATATTTTTTTATGTTTGTTCGCGGATAACTTCGCCGTTTATAAACCGATTTTGATGATTCTTTTTTTGTTGGAAAGGAGATATCCCAAGGGTGGTACCATGATAAGGAAACCAGGATGACATTCTAGAGAAATCTAGGGGAAGCTTCGAAAAACGTAGTGGCGACTAGTGCGTTTGTTATTTTTTGCATTAAAGATTTTGAAAAGCACTACTATTTAATGAAGTTCTAGAGTCGATCTGATGATGGAGCCGAAAGACAGTCGAAGGAACTCACGAATTAAACGGTAGTACCTACCTACCCACCTCGCATCAGCAGCCATCTCGCTTGCACAGTACACGTATATCTTACACTATGGTTTACCTTATGGATATATGATTACATAGATTGGAAATGGCAGCTAAAACGATCGGAACCAAAAACGCTAAGTTTTCTGTATGGTTGAGTTTTTCAAAGCACACAATTGGTTGTCTAGAAGATATTGCTATTAACAAAAGGCTTACACTTAGCTTTAGCTTGCTTAGGCTGAGTTGCACCATATAATAAGTTATAGTTAAGGTTTGTGTCAAATTTAACACTAACAGTAACGCTGACTTTAACGGTTATAGCAAAATGTGTTGCACCAGCGAATTCTTTAGCTTTGTCATAGTTAAAGGGGTTGCAAGTCAAATGAGGCGTGATTTACCCCAAATACGATACGGGTAACATTTTCAAATATGGCAACACTCATAACCATTTCTAGCGCTGTCATCAGTGTCACTTCATTCATTTCGTTAAACAAAACATTCAAACATTCGTCGTCCCATGTGGAAAAACGATCGGGTCTAGGTAAGTACACTTTTCTTTTTCTATTTACATTGACAAGATCATCGCTTTCGTCTTCAGAACTGGTTTCCGCGAGTATTTCTTGGAGCAGGGACATGGTGTTTACGAGGTTATATTCAACGCGTTTGACAATTGACGGATAATTTAACACAAACAATAACACTAACCAGCGAAAAGTGAGCGGTTACAGTTACGGTTAAAGTTATGACGTCATTTAACTATTTGTTAAATGGTGCAACTCATTTTTGGCCTAACCGATACTTTAACTGAAGTTTCGATGTTTGTTATAGTTAAAGTAAGATGGTGCAACCCAGCCTTAGAGACAAGTCCCTTGTAATAGGGTGTGAGCCTTTTGTTATCAACCGGGAAAAAATCTAGTATTGTCAAAATCTTGACTCCGTAGCTGCTACTG
Source organism: Xestia xanthographa (assembly GCA_905147715.2). Lineage (NCBI taxonomy): Eukaryota > Metazoa > Arthropoda > Insecta > Lepidoptera > Noctuidae > Xestia > Xestia xanthographa. Next base: position 2,187,679 of record LR990660.1, on the reverse strand, counting down.
AGAAATTCATGATGGAAAACCCAACAACACTTTGGCCGACCCGGGAATTGAACCCAGGACCTCGGCTCAGCCGCCGCGCTTACGACTATAGTAGAACAACGAGGACCAATAACGACCACCAAATTTGGTGTATTATAAAGTTCTCTCCAACTATCTATGTATTGTAGCATTAGGTCTGAGTAGACCTAATACTTGTGCAAGGTTAGTGCATAAACCATTGATATATATCAAACTATTTAATATATCAATGGCATAAACAAAACGATTTTATTGTACCTAACATGAAAACTAACTCTGTAAAGGCCTAGAGGTAGAATAGAACTTAAAACTATGGTATTTTCTGAAAACATTAACGAATGATTGTCAATTGAAAAAATCTAATTAGTCCGTCAGTTAGATTATGAAACAATATTTGACCCGTATTTTTTCTTTTGTTACGTAAACCAAAATTGAAGAAGACACGACGCTTTTATAATTTTCAATATGTCACGCCGTGGTATAATTTTTAGTGCGTTCTGACGTCACGAGCCCCCACTTCCGAGTTTTGATGCGTTTTATCTTTGTCAATATTTATTGATTCAATACTCTAACTGACGGACTAAATAGATTTGCAATTTATTGATGGTGGAAACTAGCCTATTGTAAGGCCGATACACTTCAACCTATTTCGCTGTAACGCACGTCAATCGTATCGCTTTACGTGACTTTTTTATCACTTTCCAAAAAAATGGGTATATTAGGTGAACGAAGTAGAAGCTTATACCTAGTTTTTTTTTTCTTCTTTCCACAGTTTAGAAAATGATCCATCGTCAAAAAACGCTATAAATTTCAAGCTTTCTAAAACTTTTCATATTAGAGTAAACAGAATATTTGAAAAAAAAAAATGAAAAATATCGAATTGCAAATCAATGTGAATTTAATTTTTTTTTTGCATTTTTTTTTTCACAAAACAAAAAAAACTAAAGTATGCCATTTGCTTCTACTCCGTTCACCTATTTATACCCCTTTTTTGGTAAGTGATATAAAAGTCATCGTTTATATGTAGGGTGTGGCTCCCTGTGTGTGTGAGCAGAGCGGCGCGGGGTATCATGTGTTGTGCGGAGCTGCGGCCACGTCCTCCTCCGCCGGGTGCCCGAGCGACACCAGGCGCATCTTGTAGTCGTTTAGCTTTATGTCCTGGAGAAACAAAAAAAGGTATTTTTTTTTAATATACAGTCTCAGACCAAATAATAAAACCAAGACATAGCACTGCAAACAATAAAGTGATGAAGGTTTCGTAAACATGATTGTGTGTATTTTTTGAGCGTAGTTTGATGTAAATGTCTGCGTGTCAGCGTGTACGCACAGAGCGGAGCTTAGTTTTGCGCTGGCTTCACTTTATTGTTCGCGGTGCTATGTCTTGTTTTTTTATTTGGTTTGAGTATACAGTATTATGGTTATCCAAACTCAGAGCCTGCAAGTCTGATAACCAGCCTATTGAAAGGGCATCATATTAGCCGGTACTAACTGGGTTGAGATCAGACCGGCAGTCGCTCCGTGTAAATATTGGTATTCAGGTGCTTATAGACCATATTGGTAGCAACCCCAATGTAGCTAGGACAAGGCTAGGCAGATGATAAAAGTAAATTTGATCAGAATGTGAATTTAAAATTTTACAAACATAATTTTCCAAAGACCCCTCCAATTCAACCTACTGTTAGTTTTAAATGCAAGTTACATACAAAACTTCGGAAAAAACCATAAAAATCATGACAAACCTGATCAGCAAGCAACTCCAGCAGGTCATCCTGGTCCTTCCTAACTCTCTCCAACTCCTCCGCCGTACTCCTTTGCGCATCCTGACTAATCTTCAGCTCACCAGTGAGCCTAGCCACTTCCCCACCCAGGGCTTGTAGCCTGGCTTCATACTCCTGGATCCTGGAGTCGTCCTGGATGGGAGCAGAGGGCGCTGCTTGCTGCTGGCTCGGTATGGCGACGGCGGCTGATACTTGAGCCTTTAGGAGTGTGTTCTCGTCTTTTAAATGGGAGTTGGCTGATATTGAGTCGTTGAGGGCGCTCTGGAAGTAAGAAAAAGATGATTTTATGGGATGATTCAAGGTTATTGTTTAGAGAATCGTACAGTCAGTCATTGCGTGAAGAAAACCTGTCATTGTTTCGTAGACGGTTGATGCAACTGATAAAAGTATACAAATAATGTTGTTGAAAAATAATATCCAACATGGTGATTGTAAATCGCAAAGTATTCGTCATGGTTTTCAAGGGTGTATAGTGTAAAAAATGAAATCAAAATTAGAATCAAAGATGACAGCTATGAAATTGCGAATAATTTCTCAATGGTTTTGATGACGTTAATGAGTCCAGAATGAACTTCCAAAGACGTGGAACCTGTAGAGACTGGTTCTGATGCAGCAGGCCCTCGAGCTGCGTCATGAGCTCCTGCAGGCGCGCGTCCTGCTGGCGGATGAGCGACTTGTACTGCGCCAGCGCGCCGTCCGCCGGCGAGCCGCGCTCCGGGCTCGGCGACCGCGTGCCGTTCTGTTGCCGCTCCGACAGGCTCTGGACCAGGACACCTGCTCAGCAGACGAAAACACTCTTTATTACATTCTCAACAATGAGTACACTGTTACATTATAATTTATACATTGCAAACTAAACTCTAAACGCCTCATCACTTACAAAAAAGCACAGCATGCACTACATTATGCGCAGACAAATATACAATTAAATCATTAATTAAATCAATAAATACATAGTTTGGAAAAATAAAAACTATTAAAAAATAAATTGATTACACTTAATTACTTAAATTAAAATATAGATTAAATTAGAATAAATTAAATTAAAATTGATTAAATTATTTCGTTGCATGTTGCATTCAATTTGTCATCACACCACAACTAGAATCAAATCAAATTCGTTGTGAATCGTCATGAAGCTTATATTCTCCGAAGCTATAGGTAGAGGGGATCACTACAGACACATTACGTCCAGTTAGCCTCTCTCGGGCCGACGGTGCTGGCATATGACAACTCACCTTACGGAATATCGCTATGATTTAGTAGTAGGTCGATGCAGTGCCACCACAACGCAGCCATCATAGGGCTTCTCTAAATCCCATCCCACACAACAGTAGGCTATCAAAATATTGAGTCTCAGATAATATACTCACTCTCCAAGACCTTGAACAGTCGACAGAACTCGTAGTCGACGAGCACGTCAGCCGGCACCTTGGCTCGGAGCTGTGGGTGCTTGGCTGCCTTGTTGTACAGCTCGTGGCGCGTCACCTCGCTCAGCTTGGACGTGAACACTTCCATGCCGATGCGCTTTGTGAGCAGCTGGCGGAGGGATTCCTGGAAATTATTTCAATGGTTGTTAAAACAGTTATCGAACTTAACCCGAATACAGTGTGATCCTTTAAGGTGAATGCATCAACCAGCCCGCGAAATTCAATTTTTTTTACGTTTTTTGCAATTTGCAAGCCAGTGCTAGATTGTATATTGATTAAAATTATATTCGCGGCTGTAGGACGTTGTTATAGAATTATAATCATCAATACAACCCTCCAAGTTCATAAAGGTGTAGGAACAAAAAAAAAACAGAAAACGTCATTTCTCAAATCTTCATCTTCTTCTCAAGTTTTTTTTCAAATCAACATACAACCCAGCACTTACTGCAAATTGCAAAAAACGTAAGAAAATTTGAATTTCGCGGGCTGGTTGGAGCTTTCACCTAAAGTTGGAAAACATGGGGAAATCCGAATAGATAAGGCATAGCAGGAAACTTTCTTAGAAAACTTTAGGTCTTTTTAAATGGAAATCAATTTGACATACTACATTTTTAATCAACTGTGAGTTGTCCAGTTTATTAAAGCCATTTGACTCTATTTCATAGATAGCAAAAAATGTTTTGCAGCACAAAGCAGAAAAGTTTCTTTTTTTAATTACAACTAGCTGATGCCCGCGGCTTCGCCCGCCCGCATATTATAATTATACTAAAACCTTCCTCTTGAATCACTCTACCTATTACAAACCCGCATCAAAATCCGTTGCGGAGTTTTAAAAATCTAAAGGTAGCATTCGGATCACGGCAGTCGCGACCTGGCAGTGGCGGCTAACTGCCGCGGCCCATTGTCGCTGCTGTGCGGCGCTGCCAGAAGCTTTCGGATAGCAGCGTCCGCGACCCGGGCAGCGACTGCCACGCGCAGTAGCCAAACAAGAGTCAGTGCGAGCGGTTGTGCATTCCAGTCGTGTATCGAACATTAACTATGTCTGACAATTTAAATAAACAAAAGCGAGATCTCGTGAAGAAACTGCTAGAGGATGAGGAAGAGGATGATGAAATAATGTTGCTCTTACTTTCATCAAAGAGGAATAAAATTGATTCATTATACAAGTCCAGAATCGAACAATATTATCCTTATAGGTTTTGAGTCGAGAATCATAAAGCGGTGGATTTTTAGCAATTAACTCAACTAATAACTCGTCATTTTCATCTGTAAACGTCGCCATTTTGTCACCCACTGCGAGCGGGCAGCGCGACCGTACTGCCTCCGGAGCGGCTCGGCGGCGCTGCCAAGGTCGCGCGTAGGCCACGCCCCCCGGCCGCGCTGCTCGGTCGCTTGCGTCGGAAACTAGCGCCTATAAATCCCTACAAAGCAGTGCGGCGCGACTACGGCTGCGGCTGCAGGGCCGCGGCTGCCGTGCCGCTACTGCCGTGATCCGAATGCTACCTTAAGCATACATGTAGTGATGTGTATTCAAGATAAATTGCCATATTTTTTGAACATGTATCTATTGTTCTCCCTGTGTTCAGCCCACCTTAGAGTAGTTGTCGACCGAGTCGTCGTTGAAGTGTATGCAGATGGCCAGCAGCAGCGCCGACAGCCCCTGCAGCAGGAACTCGTTGTCGTCGTGGTCGGCGGCGCACGTCTGGGCCACCAGCCAGCCCACGCCGCCCGGCGCGCGCAGGAACTGCGACACGGCAGGAGGGCAGTAGCTCATCCACATCGACAGCAGCATCAGGAGGGCCACCTGGGACGGGAAACTTCATTTAGCACTTTACACCACACATACAACTTTCTAACATTAATACTTACTAGCTGACCCGCGCAATTTCGTCCTGCGTCACATGAGAGAGAGAGGATTAGAGAGACTGTGACTCAAAGGGGTAGGGCAGACAAGACTATGGAGTCGGTTTTGCAGCGATTCGTTTCTGTCACTAACTTTTGTAGCACAACCTAATGAATTTTTAATAAAAAAAAAAAAAGTAAAAATAACTCAAATTTGATTCCGGTATTTATATTATTTGTATGCCTAAATACTGTTATGGTAATAGTCATTATGCCTAGTAACATTATGCAAAATTCAATTTATGCCAAAACAAATTAGCCTTCAAGATGATTATGCCTACATAAACAGTATGGCAAAAAAAAAAGGCCAAAAAAAACAAAGTATTATTATGGCAAAACAAATTATGCCAAAACAGTTATGCCAAAGTATATTAGGAAAAAGAAGATTATGCAAAAAAAAGGTATCCCTTCCCTCATACATGATTGTTGCGTAACTTTACTCCTTTTTGTTTCGTCGGTAAAAAACCAAAGTCGAGGTAACTGACACGGGAGAGGGTCATTCTTTCACGGAAAATCTTAACACCGCGATTTAGAAAATGAAAACGCTATTTATCGATCAAGATGTTAAACTGCTAAAATATAATGCACTGAAATCATGATGTGTAAATTTTTAAAGCATCATCATGTAGACTAACCTAACCTAGAGTACTTTATGCTATAACAACTTTTTAACTTTTTTAAATCCGGTCAGTCGATTTATGTTTTCTGGTGACATGAGCACATTTCTAGTCATTAGTACCATATTAGTACAATATGTCACTGCATCTTACATTTGATGATTAGTTCTTCTTGAACACTTTAAATTCATATATCTTTTGATAGAATTAACAACCGATTACAATGAAACAAAAACTAAATAATACCTCAAGATGCGCACAGTTTTTATGTATTATATACATTGGTTTCGTAAATTTTACGTGACAGACAAACAGATAAAAAGAAAAAAAAAGAAAAATGCTGGAAATGAGTTCTGTTGGTTATCCTTTCACACCCAGGCTTTTTTTTTCGAAATATTTTCGATGTACAAAAATGATTTTTCTACAGATTTTTTTATATGTATAGATAAAAAAAAATAGTTATTTAGGCAACTGTTGTATAATAAGGGGTATTAAAACACGAATGTGTGTTTATCACACGAGGCAAAGCCTATGTGTAATAAATAATAATAAATACCTAATTATGTACAGTTGCATATAATGCTTTATCTACATCCATGATATGAATCCTCCATAAAAGGTTCTGAAACCATAGGGCGTTGTAGTGTTGTAAGAAGTCTATAGTCGGTGCCAGTTGACATCGGAATAGAGGTCATTAACACCTACCTACCAAGTTTTTGATCACAAAGCGATAACGACACTTTTACCTAAATCGACCAATAAGCGATACTTTGCTACATCGTTATGTATCATAATACCAGTCGGCTAGACATACAGGGGTTGAGAATCTTGTGTTGTTCCAATTCGAATGTATTATTATTTTTTGCTAGAAAACTAATTTTATGCTTATAAATTTACGTGTGACGTAAATGCCCCCGCACCGTGACCATAATGTGCTGCACACCTGACGCGATGACCTCGTAAAACGAAAACGGCATAAGATCAGAATTATAATTTTTTGTGATGAGATAGTTTTTGTGATGTCATAATTATATTTAGATACTTATGGTTTTTCCGTCATGGGTGTCGTTTTCATGGTTTTCGGGGTCGTTGATTACGAAAATGAGCTCAAAATGAAAATCCAAGATGTCGTCCAATTTTTTTTTTGGTTTTTCCGTCATGGATGTCGTTTTTATAGTTTTCGGGGTCGTTGATTACGAAAATGAGCTCAAAATGAAAATCCAAGATGGCGTCCAAGATTTTTTTGGTTTTTCCGTCATGGATGTCGTTTTCGTGGTTTTTGGGGTCGTTGATTACGAAAATGAGCTCAAAATGAAAATCCAAGATGGCGTCCAAGATTTTTTTGGTTTTTCCGTCATGGATGTCGTTTTTATGGTTTTCGGGGCCGTTGATTACGAAAATGAGCTCAAAATGAAAATCCAAGATGGCGGCCAAGATTTTTTTGGTTTTTCCGTCATGGATGTCGTTTTCGTGGTTTTTGGGGTCGTTGTTACGAAAATGAGCTCAAAATGAAAATCCAAGATGGCGTCCAAGATTTTTTTGGTTTTTCCGTCATGGATGTCGTTTTCATGGTTTTCGGGGTCGTTGATTACAAAAATGAGCTCATAATGAAAATCCAAGATGGCGTCCAAGTTTTTTTTGGTTTTTTCGTCATGGATGTCGTTTTTATGGTTTTCGGGGTCGTTGATTACGAAAATTAGTTCAAAATGAAAATCCAAGATGGCGTCCAGGATTTTTTTTGGTATTTCCGTCATGGGTGTCGTTTTCATGGTTTTAGGGGTCCCTGAATATGAAAATGAGGTCCAAACGAAAATCCTAGATGACGCTGAGGAAAATTTTTGGTTTTTTAATCATGGGTGTCGTTTTCATGATTTTCAGGGTCGTTGATAACGAAATGAGGTTAAAATGAAAAACCAAGATGGCGCCGAGAAAAAATGTCGGTTTTTCCGTTATAGCCGTCGTTTTCATGGTTAAAGTATAAAGAAAATGAGGTCAATAATTATTTATTTCAATTAGGTCATTCAAAGGCACTTTTGAATGACGAATAGTGTAATGGATTCAATGATTTACCTTGCCTTTGGTTAAATCTGATTTCAACAAATCATTTTCATTTTCATTATCAGCGACCCCGAAAACCATGAAAACGACACTCATGACGGAAAAATAATAGGCGTGATGTTATGTTTACTCTACAGAGTAAACCTCAGTGGCCATTAAGTCGCGCAAGAGTCCAATCGTGCAAGTGTCCATTCGCGCAAGATTCCTTTCGCGCATAAGTCCATTCATGCAAAAGTTCGTTCGCGCAAAAGTTCATGTGCGCATATGTCTTTTCGCGCAAGTGGGTGCGCGCAACAAGTGTTCTTTGCGCAAATATCTTTCGCGCAAAAGTCTCAGATCCTAATTTTAAGATGTATAATAATATATTTACTTTATTAAACTTGTCTCAGTAAGTTAAAATAGTGTAAAAACGAAAATAAATTATTTAAATCAATTAATTTCGTAGGGTACGTTTGCTCGATTTCTTATTTTTTTGGGTTGTGCACTGTGTTATGTATGTGGGACACTGTGGATGTATTATGAGACTCAAGCGATATCAGTTTTGCGACAGGTTTGTACGGATGGAGCGACAGTATCGCTAATATTTAGATATCGGGATGAAAGTCGGAGCAATGACCTCTATTCCGATGTTAACTGGCACCAACTTTAGGTAAATTCATGGAAAGTTTTATTGCTGAGTATTTGATACAAACAAATTATGTATAGGTAATAATAAAATTCTTTATTGTAATTTTAATTATTTACATTTTGGATCGTACAATTACTCTAATGCAATACTAATATCGAACAAAAATGGCGGGATACGGCGTGAATTCGAATTAACCAATTTTTTTTTTTAATTACGGCGCTGTGGTAGAAAAACGCGCGTGCATGGCAATGTTCTTTTTTTTTAATGAGTTGCATAATTAAATTTAGTATAACATTATAACACCCGTTTGGATGATATTATGGTTACTATGACAGTGGTTGTTTTAATGTTGGCAATAAGCTAACTGTATCAGATAATTTTATAGAGGATTTATGACATGGGTGTAGATAAAAGTAGTTAATTTATACGTTAGCGTTAATTTGAATTCTTCAGATATTTAGATAATATTCACTGCATATTTGTGAAAACTTGATTACTAACGATAACGACAATTGATGAATTGTTACATTTTCGTTATAACGACATTTTAACGACACACCAAGTTATATACAACATACCTTAGACTTCAACTTAGTAGTTTGTTGCAGCAACAAAGTGCACTGATGCAGCAACGACACAGGCGAACTTCCGATATTTGTTGCTAGCAACACCCTGAGCAACTGTTCCTTTTGCGCCGGGTTCTCAATGAGCCCGTGCATCAGTGCGACGGCTGAGAACCAGTTGGACAGCACGTCGGACGAGAATAGGCCTCCGCAGAGCAGTTGGCCACTGGTGAGGCTGGACATGTCTGATGATGACGGTAGCAGGGTCTGTACGAGGCTTGCTTGACTCATCTCGTTGTGATATAAGTAACATTGGAAGCAGTAGAGGACTGCGCACCTGAAGAATACAAGATTAAAGCATTAGTATCAGTATCAATATATTTTATACCAGCGGCGCCCCGCGGTTTCACTCGCGTAAGTTTTGATCTCTTTTTTTAATTTAAATTATAACCTGTTTCTTCCTGACAATAATAGTTTTCTATTGGTGAAAAATGATTAAAATCGGTCCAGTATTTTCGGAGCTTATTAGGTACAAACAAATATATTAAAAATCTTTCCTGTACTTATATAAATATTTGTATAGATGTAGGGAGGGTAGAGTGAGTTTGTTTTACTAACCTTAAAGAGAAAGGCTGCTTCTCATTAACCATAGACATAAGTAGCACCACAATAGCTGGCCGCGGCGGATTCGAAGGCGCCATCACATTCCCCAAGAACTCCTGATTCGTCACCTCCCCCCTCACTGCCTCGCCCACCGTGTTGATTGTCTCCGTGAGGATATCAGCAGGAACTCCACTTGACATCAGGATGTTACAGAGAGCATCTAGTAGACCGACATTTTTCATTATCTTCTGACAATTCGAGATTATTTGTAAGGAGTTGCTTGGCGAGACTAGTGTCCTTACTATCAGTAGCATGCAGTGTACATTCGACACCTTCTGTGGGGACCATCCAGCTTCCTCCGACTCGTCAGGAGTGTTAAACATCGGCAACATCTTCTGAATATAACTACCTTCCTTAAAGAAGTTAATGTTGCTGCTGTTGTTCTTCAATAAATTCAACATCAGCAACAAACAGTCTTCTACGATAATTCCACCGTCAGAATAACCTTCAGTCGAGACTATTTCGAAGAGCCTATCGAACGCGTTTTCAAAAGCTACAATCTTTTGTATGTTCGCGTTTCCTTTGGTTAGTTTTATGAGCAGTAATAATGTTTCATTTCTGATAACTTCTCTTGTATCTCCTAATAAGTCCATCATTTTCGAGACGCCCATAGGTTTAACTAGAATAATTTCTTGGATATCTTTTGGTCTATTTGTCAGTAAGGAAGTGAGAAGTTGTACGGCGGAAAGTCTAACCCTAAAATCATATTCGTCTAAGAGATCTAGGACTAGTTGTATGTTGTGATGGTCTTTGATGAACATTTCTGTGAATTGCTCGCCGATGTTCATGGGCACGCGAGGGTTGTTCTCCTCTTCCTCGAACTGAGTCGGCGACATGACGTTGTTGAGAGTGTCTAAGGCGTAGTTTATTGTCTCATTGTCGGCCCGGTCCAGTTCTAATACCTGGAAATTGAGATCAGTTTGTGTAATGTTTGTTGTGGCTTCAATGGTATGTCAAACACACGAGACAAACATCCTGATTTATGATGTTTAAATTCTACAGAATTTTGTAAAATTGCAGACATTTTTAATCAGTGTAGTGTGTGGCAAAAGAATATGAATATATAAGGCTTCTAATTTAAAGGATTAACAAATTGGAAAGGATTTGTTGTGATTCAAAATATTGATACCCAAATACAGAATCGCGTCTTTTAAGCATAGAGTAAAAGGCAGAAACAAGATCACAAGTACTCTAGAACTCAAGAAACAGGATCTTATTAAGAAATCCAAAACAGTGCTCATAAGAACACTTGTTTTTGGAGAACTTCTATTATATAGCAAAGATTGACATCGCTAGATGTCCATAGATGATCATGTGATCACTATACCAAGATTTCGGGCGATAACTTTAAACATTTATTTTACGAGGCGAAAATGAAGATTCTAGAACTATCTTTGTTTTCTAAGGAATTTATATTCCGCAAGTTTTTCATTATTTCGAAATCTATCAGATAAGAAAGTCTTACTTGTTTGAGCGTGTCCATGCCCTGCGCGCCGACCTCGACGCGGTAGGTGCGCGACATCGCTTTGAGCGCGCGGCACGCGTCGCGCCGGTCTTCCAACAACGTCGAGTTGTTCACGCGGTCGACTAGGCGCTCCACCTGGAGAGAAGGAGACTTCAAACCAATTGAAATTTATTTCTAAATGACGAGAACTTTTTCTGAGTTGCGGAGACCAGCCCTTACAATACAGGCCCATCCGAGTTTTGTTGGCTGCTGGCTTTTCGCTATTTGGGTTGCCAAAAATGATTGTGGAATTGATGTATCTTTGATTAACATTTTCATTTACATAAATATACAGTGGCAGCAGTAAGCACGCAAATAATACAAACTTAATGGAATTATTGCATGTGGACAGTGTGACTTTTTCCTATCATCAAACCAGAGAATAGCAATATTTCTGGACAAATTCATTTACCATTCTAAACTATTGACACACTATTCACACTTCATAAGAAAAAAATATCTTTCTAATTATATATAATTCTTCTGTACGTGTGTTTGTCACCTAACTTCTCCAAAACGGCTGAACCGATTTGGATGAAATTTTGAGTGTATTTCAATGGGTTTCTGGAGGGTTTGAAAACACAAATGGACCCGGTAGGTGGCGCTGCTGACGGTAGGCATGTCACTGAGTTCTCCTAAATGACAAAGATGATTTTAATAATATTTTTTGTGTACTTTCTACTGTCTACCTATTACGGATCATGAGATACAGCCCGCTGACAGAAAGACAGACGGACAGCAAAGGCTTAGTAATAGAGTCCCGTTGCAGTTGGTTAACCTTCAGATACGGAACCCTATGTCAATGTTAAATATCATATTGAAAGTGGTAATGTGGCGCTGATTTTCCGGGCAGGACGATGTCTGCCGGGTCTGCTAGTATACTAATAATATACATCCATCAAGGTGACTGACTTAAAACCAAATGTTCTTCTGTCTACTATATACTAATATTACAGATTAAAGATTCAACGAACAAATAATATTATTACTAAGTTATATGTATCTCAACATAATATCAAACAGTGACCTTTGCAAACACATGCATTAAATAAATAACTTCAGGCCCATCCAAGGGCCAAGTGTGTAATCAATTAAGTTGCTATTTAAGTACTTGTCTCAATACACGTGTGGTGGAAGTCTATTACTTCCACCACACCACTCAACAGAACTAAGAGCAGTCACATTAAAATATACTCTTTGTGAGAATGAATTGCAACATCATTAAAGTAAAAAGAAATATGAAACTGCGTTTTTAGAATAGTTGATAAAGGGTTTTATTGGAAAAGATTTTTTTGATCAATTTCTATAAGTTTGTTATTTAAAAAAACAGTGAAAAGCTGGTTTAAACAATAACTGAATAACATGTATACTTTAGTTAAAAAAATGAAATAACATCAGACCCATAATCGATAATGGGCAGAGGTGTACCTTATAGTACACTAATATTTTTTGCCAGTTGTTTCAGTCCTGTGTAGGGGAAAAAAATACTTTAAACACTTACTAATTTCAATAACCAGGCACAAGTCCATTGATGTGTTGCTGGTAATATTGTATAATTTCTACTCAATACTTCTACTAGGTACTGTTAATTACGGTTTACGGTTTAAGAAATTTATTTCACTCAAAAAGAATACAATTATTCACTTCTATGAGGAAACCCATAATAATTAAGATACAAGAAGCGATGGTTTCGCTTGGTAATAAACTAAAATTAAGTTATAAAGAACGGCAAAAACTTACAATTCATAAATTATTTAAGTGATGTTTTAATAGTCTTTTAAAAGTTGGAAGTGATTTCGATTCCTTGATTACTTTAGGTAAAGAATTATAGACTCTAGTAGTAGTTCAGAATTAGTACTTCCAATACATAGTATTATTTTTCATTTGGTATTGAATGGAGTTCCACAACAAATGTTAGTAAACTTGGAAGCATGTTTGTTCAATTTTAAGAATGTCTAATAATACAGTATGTGTTCTACACTCTTTTCTGAATTGAAATATACATTGTACAGTAGAAATAAAGTTTTACCACCTGAGTAGCAAATAATTTCATCACTGTAAAGTTATTAAGGTATGTGATTTGATTTGTAATTAAATTTTCATTTTGATAACTGATTGCAAATTTATGCTTTTTGTTTTAACCACTACACTCAACAGAGATTTAAAAACATTTTCAAATTAATGGTGATTTTACTACCATACAATATTGTTAAGAAAAATTGTATAATTTTAAAATGAATGAACAGACAGAGAATGATGTCAGTAATGATCTTATGTATGAACATAAAGGGGACAATGTACAAGCTGGTCAGTTAAAAACATAATTACTACTTATAGAAAGTGAAAAGGAAGATCTTTAATCAAGACAAGAATGTAGCATTGAAATAGATAGGGGACATGAGTGCTGTCAAATTCTTGAAATATTGAACCAATTTAAAGACATCTGGACCCACCTACGCTGAAATTATAGATACGAAATACTTAGTCTACATTGCAAACTATAAATAGGTCAGCCTATGTTTTTATTCCAGTAAGTAAATATTGAAATACTCACGATCTCCGCTCCCGAAGGTTGGTGGCCAGGTTCCGGAGCCCCAAGGACGGTCTTTAGACCGCTCTTTAGAAAATCCATTTTCGCTAAATTTCTTATTTATAAATAGAACACAGTTAAAACTTATTAATACGAAATCATTGCACAAAATACGTAAACTCACAAAAATTAATTCAACCCTACGCGACACGTCAAAGCATTTTTGACATTACAAGAATTACGTTTCGGTGTTCCTAGAATTTCAGTATTGGTTAGTTAGATCAGATGAGCAAAACTATAGATTTTATGTATAATGATTAGACAAAGAAATTCACAATAAAAAATCTTCTTTTCATGCTGTAAAGGAAATGCTATTAATTTTTGTTACAAAATTGTAAATCAAAATCGTCTGATTCGCACTAACAAAACGAAACATAACAGCGCTGGCGATTTGCTGTCAAATGTCATTGTCAAGTGTTAATTGTCAACAGTGTTGCCAATTCAGCATAATATATGCTCAATTTAGCATATTTTGTTCTTGTTTAGCATATTTTTTTAGCTTTTATTTAAAAAAACATGAAAAAAATGTAAATCACAATCTTTCTTGAAATAAAAATTGAAATCGATACTCGATTTCACGGCGGTTTGGCGGTGAGAACCCTGAATACTATTTTGTACGTCATATTTGGCCTAAAAAGAGCAGAAAAGTGCTGATAGTCTTGCACTGTTCCAGACAATGTACTACTTTGTATCGGAACCAAAGAGAGTTACGACTCTAGCTCTCAGCCTTCCACATCAGCTAATGTTGATGAATATCAAGACATTGATATTCTATTCCCCTGATTTAAGAAATAAATACTGACATTTATTTATGTTGGCATTTTTGAAGTGAAAACTTCTTTAGGCGCGTTGAGCACTTTTTGGGTGAAGGAAAAACATTGAACTCATCGTCACGTAACGTAACGTGTGGTCACGCTTCGTAGCTGTTCGTAGCACTCGTAGCATCCGCTATGGCGTAGCACCACAGGCATGCGCGGGGCATAACCAGTGCTACGACTGGGGAGGGGTTTGTGTACTTTTTGTTTTCACTTCTATCGGCAGTCCCCAAAGACTTCACCGATTTTTTTTTAGCAGTTTTTAGAGAAGTTAGCATATTTTTTACACCAAATCTAGCAAGTTTTGAAGTAGTTGAGTTGGCAACACTGATTGTCAAGCATTGTTGACACATACTGCTGTCAACTCTACTCTGTTTACTGAAGCTGTTGAATTTTTAATTATTTTTCTAATTAATGGAATTAGAAAAAGTCGCCAACTAGCAAAAATAATACCAGCCGTGAACTGACTAAATATTATTCATAGCAAAAATGTCGACGGACCTCAGTGCCAGCTTCAACGAGCAATACATGAACATTAACACAAAGATGAAAAAGTAAGTTTACATTTCAATTTTGATTTAATCAGCCAGCCTTTATTTTTACTAAAACTAACCTGTAATGTATTGTACAGGCGGTTCATGCGGAAGCCAAATATATCAGAAGCGACCAACGAGTTCATAGCCTTGGCTATCCAATGCGAGCATTCCGACCAGCCAGCGTTTGCGGGTCACGCCTACGTTGGCGCGGCTAAGTGCGAAGCCTCCGTGGGCCACTTCCTTGGCGAAGCGGAACATTTTTTGGCCGCGGCTCGGCAGTTCATGAAGGCCGAGAAGAAGTTGAAGTCTCTGAAGTTTTATAGTGCTGATAGAGAGAATTTAGAGGTGCCTGAGGAATATATTAATTAGAGTAACTTAATAAGTCTATAGCTCCTCCTTATCCTTACTACACAGAGGATAAATTAAAGTATAATAACAAAATCATAATGTTTTGTGACTTCCTATTCAAAATGACTCGGAGAATTTGTGTTCTCCTTGTAATGAATATAATATAATTTATATTTTCAGGCCGCAACAGGCTGTTACATACAAGCCTTGAACAAGTACCCAGAGAAGTCTTCTTTAAGAACATCCATACTTATGGAGCTAGCCAGTGACCTAATAGAACTGAACCACAAACTAGAAGCATCTGCATACTATGAGCAGGCCATAGACACTGTTACTGAAAGCACTATGAAGACCATATGTTTGAGGAATCTGCTCAATTTGAGGATTGACTGTGGTCAGTATCTTTTCAGACCATGCATATCTACAAATCTGCTACGATTGTCTTTTCAAAATATCTGCTACTGCTGAGATTATGGAAACTCCTGTTTATGAATAATAGTGTGATGAAGACAGGATGTTCCAGTATTAAATAGGAACAGACTAAAAATCATCACCAACCAAATTTACTTTCTGCTGATAATATTGTCAAAGACAACTTACATAAAAGAAAACTTACATAAAATGAAACTTACATAAAATAAAATCATTTTTATTTCCTTCCAGGTAAATATGACATTGCTTTAGAGATAGCCAACAAAATAGCTGACAGCATGAACAAGAATATACAAGAAGATATCCTTGCTGAGTAAGTTATATTCTAATTATGATCCCCATAGTCACAAATATAAGTCAAGCAAGTGCGTACCCTGTAAGCCAAACAATAATGGTAGGTGAAATTATGGCTTGACATGGAGGGCAGACGCATGCATTTATGCTCTGGTGGTCAAAAGGTCTATCTTTGTAAAAATATAGTACTGATCTACACCACTAAAACCTAATAAGTGAAATGACAATGAATATCTATTGCAGTAGGCAGGGCTAAAATAAATGTGTTCCTGATTTTAAACTTTCTATCACATATCACCTTATTGTTTATAAAAGATGGGCTGGAGTGTAGGTGGTCTACATGCCCCTACCTCTACCCTTTGTTGCTACTGCCTGTTAGTCTTACATTTTATTTAACAAAAACCTCTTATACCATTTCCAGGGTGCAAGTTAGTAGAATACTGCTGACTCTTCTAGTGAAGCCAACAGAAGACGGCAAGCCTCCATCATTAAAGCAACTCTTCATTGACTTGATGAATGATAATGATAGTGATGGTAAGTTGCATTACTTTAAAATCTTCAATTTCCAGCAGCTATTTAAAAGAAATTAAGATTTATTACTCCACACCATCTATTGCAACCATATTGGTTTAGGTCTCTCTAGAACAAAAATTAGGTTAGTTTACTCTGGGCTTTTGTATATGAGAGAATGTTTTTTACTGTTTATTTTGAGCTAAAGGTGCCAGGTCAGCCACCACCATTCTTCCAAAAAAAATCCATGAATAAATAAATAAATAATATGTATCGCTGGATGATTGCAAATTTCAGCAGTTTCAAAATCTCAGTTGGCGCGTGACCGCAACGATGCAATGCAATAACTTGCGAATATTCTTCTTTGCGCGTCCACTCCATTTTAAAAAATGAACAAAATTCCAGAAACCCTTTGTTTTTATTTTCTTTCAATATTCATATTTCGAATGCCCATAATATTTTCCTCGGCTTGCATTCTAAATTCGAAATTTTACCTATGTGACAGAACTTATGGCCCGACTACGTAGTACATTAAGTCCGCCTCTGTACTTTGTGCTTGAAGTGTTAAATAAATAAATAAATACCTCAATAAGCAACGAGGCTTGTGTTGTGTACACCAGATAGTTGATATTTTATTACATAGGTACTTTTTTGTTTGTAAATACATGCTTATCACACAAACATTTGATGCCTCTACCAGGATTCGAACCCGGGACCCTAAGAACGTAAGGCAGCCTCACTACCGCTGCGCCATTCGGGTCGTAAAATTGAATGATTCAAGTCTTTGCAAATTAAAGGAGCCTGTGACGCCTACAGTTCTATACTAATTTGTTTTGCTTTTCCCCTTTCAGCAATTCCCCTGAACACAGACTTGCGCCTAAAGCTCCAGTCCATCATCATCAGCCATACATCAGGAGACATACAGTCTCTCATCAGTGTCACTGCTGATACCAAGCAGTTTCTGACTCTGCAGCAAGTTGAGCTTTTACACAAACTGATATCAGATGAGAGAGGTTAGAAGAGCTGGTGATAAGCATAAGAGTAACTCAATACATTGATAAGAATAGTCACATTGTAGGTAATTGTGTAATGTAAGATAATGTACATTATTATGTTGTGAATGCTTCTTTTTATTAAATGGAAGATTCCCAACTAAGTGTAAAAAGTTATGTAACAATAACATAGATCATTTGGTATTCTTTGGTTGTTGTATCTCATTTTAAGTATTAAAATCTACATGTATGTTAAAATATTTGTTGGTGTATTAAAATAAAATACATAGGTTTTTCAACATTCAATTTTATTTCTCCAAAACCTCGAAAGGCATAGTTGAATAATGCTATGCCATAGTTATATAAATGTATGTTACTTCATCATTACATTTTTTTTTGTATTTTCTATACACAGTTAAAAAACCTTTTTTTGTTTGTGCTTTTCCTGAAATTTATGAACACATTTGTTCTAAGAGTATATTTTTAAGATTTTTTATCAGTACTACTTGTGTCATCTAATTTAGGTATGACAACTTCTAGTTCTTCAGCAAACTGGACTTTATGGTCCATTGGTACCACCTTCTCTCTGGAGCCGGCGTCTACTTTGACCTCGTTGCCGAAGTCGGCAGCCTTGTCCATGACTGTCTTGCTCTGTTTGGAATGAGTCCACATTTCCTCAAATTCATCCTCCTCTTCTTCATCATCAACATCATCATCATCTTCCTCAGCACTCTTGTCACTCTTGGCTTTGTCGTGGGTCTTCTGCCAGCAGTACTCAAATGGATAGCTGACATTCCTGTTGTCATCAGGAGCAACCTCAAAACGGCATAACAATGAATTGTAAGTGGTGTGAACACCTTCCAGGAAGTTCACATCAATTTCTTCAAAGCCAGTGATTGACTTAAACAGGTCTTCTCCAGATTTCATTTCAGACACACCCTTCTTTTCAAAGAACTGTAAATAAACAAAAAAATATATTACACAATGTATAAACAGGGAAAACCCCCATAGGTCATGAGTTGTTTACAGTAAAAAAATTGTTGCACAACACTTATACACACTATAAAACATTGTTGCACAACATTTATTCACAATATAAATATTATTGTTTACTTGTCAGATGAGTCTTCATTTTCAGAATTCTTTTTCTTATCTGATAAAAAACTTACATTAGCAATGTTGCGGCAATCCCTCAGCAAGAACTCCAGCCCATTAGGATGGTCCGGCTGCACAGACTGAGATACGTCTATGAACCAGCACTTGTTCTCCCACCACAGGATGTTGTACTCCGACAGGTCGGCATGGATCATGTGCCCCGTGTTGTAGAGCTTGTGCACTGCCTCCACCACCTCATTGTACACACTCTGCCACTTCTCTGGCTTCAAAATAACTTCCCTCAATTTAGGAGCAGGCTTGTTGTCTTTCCCAATGAAAGACATCACCAAAATATGCTTTTTCAAACACACCATGTCTGGACAATTCATCCCAATCTTCTTCATACGAATCATGTTATGCATCTCTTTCTCAGCCCACATATGAACTATCTTGCGTGGATTCTGTTTTGAGAAGCGATCCTTGAAACGGTAGTCAGCTTCAATATACTTATCACGAGTTTTGAACTCATTAAGAGTAGTCTTAAAGACTTTGATTGCACATTCCTTAGGAACTGTTAAGTCGGGATACTTGGTGTTTCCATTAGCATGCAGCACAACTGATTCCTTGCCAGTTGAAATAATTCCATTGATATCCTCAAGCAGTTCGTTGTTAATAAGTTTAAACAGAATAAGCCTTGTAGGCTCATCAAGACCCATCTCTGCAGTGGCATGACTTTCTTTACGGTCCAACATTTTGTGTTTACGGGAATGTTGGTGTCTTGTTTGCTCTCTCAAATGATTGAACACAGAATTGGACAGTTTCATGTCGAACCCAGCTCCGTCACCTGTGCACACCTCTGGAGGGAATGCCATCACACGACAAGCATTCCTCCTGCCATTGATCACACTGTCATGCTTGGTGACCATCTCTCCATCTTTCATCACATATCCACGTTTAGGCAGGCTCGCGAACTCCTTCTCATTGGTCTCGAAACGATCCCAATCTTTCTTTTTCCTTTCAAAGTCTTCTTCATCAGAATCTGAATCGTAAATCAAATGCTGGGGCACATTGAAATAGTTATCGTACGATACCGATACTTTGGCGTCTCCGTTGCGTTTCTTCTCAACCACCTTGAGCTCATCGTCATATTCTCTGTCGAATTGGTTTTGCAACACTTTGGCAATGATAGCATCTGAGTCACAATACTCCTTGACGTTGGATGTTTCGATTTCATGCAGCAATTCAGGTGGTATGTCGTTAGACGTACTCACGTGCTGATCAGAAAGCTGATCAGCGAACTTAATTTCTTCCTTCACTTGGAGTCCTCGTGCTAATTCTTCAGACATGATGTCTGACAAATCTTGTATTTCTGCAGGTGCAGCAATTTTCTTCCAGGGGTTCGACATTTCGTTTAATGAAATTAAAACTATATCACAGATCTTAGAGTAATGTTGATAACTTAATGTATCCTTGTTATAGCAGGTAATTTAATTATTACACAATATGAATAAATAGTTACGGACGTACACAAACCTTTCTTGGCCTGACAATTTTGACATTGAACTCGTCTGAACATGTCTGTCCTTTTTGTTTTGAAGTGAGAGAGATAACAATAGAATTCCTAATGAAACTAAAAGAGAACGTGATTATTTATGCTCAAAATAATACTGATGTCAAAGTATATGGTACGGAATTTCACAAATGACATACCAGTAGTACATGTGTTGCCCTACTGAAAAATAGCCAACACCTACCTATACCTAAATGTGAAAAACAAAAACCCATTTTATACCACCAACTCACCAGGGATCATTTCCACTGGGCGGCCACCACTGCTCACACCGCGAAAAATAACGAACTAAAAAATAACTGAAAAACATGAATGCGTTCACTGACTTTTTCTTGATTCTCTGTTATGCTTTTTTATTCGGAGCAACTGTTTTCTTTACTGGGTGGTCCCACCCATTAACTCCTGTTAGCAGCATGTAGTTTAATGATGGTCAACCGAGGTATAGTTCGTCCACTCTAAATTAGCTGGATTATTAACGCGGGATGTGAGCTTCAGTATCATTTTAGCCGAGAGACGTCCATAGGGCTCCCCCAATTCACCAGTTTTTTTACCGTTCACTCAGAAATAAAAGATCGACTTGAACCTCATCGCTCGGCAGCATGCCGTTTCCCGCTCTAGCAAATGACGGTTCCGACTTCCGAGTGACACAAAGATACACTGAGACTTCCAATGAAGCAATACTTCCATTATTTTCAGATTCTTTCAAAATGGAACTAGTGATAAAAAAACAACACTAGTTCCATCATGGAACTGTTAATCTTCCTAGTTTAATTATTGATGAAAAAAAACCAACACTAGATCCATTATTTTCAGATTCCTTCAAAATGGAACTAGTGATTATAAAAAACCGGCCAAGTGCGAGTCGGACTCGCGCACGAAGGGTTCCGTACCATTATCTATACATTAGACAAAACGGCAAAAAAATCACGTTTGTTGTATGGGAACCCCCCTTAAATATTAATTTTATTTTGTTTTTAGTATTTGTTGTTATAGCGGCAACACCCTTTGGGTACGGAACCCTAAGACCCTAACAACACTAGTTCCATCATGGAACTCTCGGTTTATATAAAATGTACTCTGTGCATGGAACTATTATTGGTACTAGTGACAACGAAGAGGCTTCTGCCTACCCCTTCGGGAAAAACAAGCGTGACCTAAGTGCATAGGCTCTATGACGCATTGTGAATAATAGACCCTTAAAACACAAGTTTTATTAGCCCTTGGTAAAAAGCCCATAATATTAGATAATCTCAAGTTCCTCAAAACAATACTACATCTGCAAATACAAACATCAAACATATGGCATATGGTTTTCAAACATTTGTATTAATTATTGATAGACAACACAAAATGAAACCACCAAATAGATTTTTCTTTTATATTTTTAGCTTAACATTTACTTTGCCGCTTTCTTGCCACCGCCACCACCAGCACTGACGGTCTTGCCAACGCTGGCCTGTTGCGCTTTGAGGACCTTGACGATCTTCTGTTCTTCAATCAGGAAAGCTCTGACGATGCGCTGCTTCACGCACTTGTGGCAAAGGACACCACCATAGACACGCTTGACGGTCTTCTTGCGGTAGCAAAGGCGGGAACGCTCAGCAGGCCTGGCAGGCTGGATACCTCGCAGTTTGCTCTTGCACTGTCCACACCTCGGGATCTTCTTGGGCTTCTTGACATACTGATAGACCAGACGGCCACCAGGAGTCCTTACTCTGAAATTGTACAAACATGTGGCTTTAAAAACTTTTATAACTTAATATGAATTTGGACGGCCACTTGACCATGGTGTCTTGTAATACTGTAGAATAGGTAGGTGATAATACTATTACTGTATTGAATTGTGTAGCAACTCCACGTCAAAGCGCGTATTTGATAATATTACGTAGAAGTAGCATGTGGATAATGCTATTTGAAAAAACCTGTTTTCAAGTTGAAATTATTACTATCAATACGCAAAATTGCAACTCTATTAATACTAGTGTTTAGGGCCATTATGAATGTTTTTCAAGAACTATGAATTAATAAATAACAGTAGTAGACTAGAGCATGAATATGATTAGAATAATAGCTGACAAAATGCTTACCACAATCATTTTCATCACCATTATTAGTTAGCGGTATTGAAAAACATTGTTTTGGGTGATGGGGATAGACACACCTAGGAGTTTTCACAGCTTGTTTGTGCAATTTAACGATGTGATATAGTGAGCAGTAAGTATTCAATGGAAGAAATACTTGATAACAAGTGTCTTCCGACAACACTTCGGTAACATTTTGAGGTTAACTTGTCAATAAGTAATAAGATAAAGCTAATGTTTTGTCTCGCCTTTATAACCAGTGTGTCCTGCCCACAATGACGTACGGTGCTGAAACATGGACGCTCACGCAGGAGGCTGTGTACAGACTAAGAGTTGCACAGAGAGCCATGGAGCGTTCCATGCTCGGCATTAAGCTGATAGATCGAGTTCATAACGTTGAAATCCGAAAACGCACAAAAGTTTTCGATATTGGAAATCGCGTTACGGAACTCAAATGGAGTTGGGCAGGACACCTAGCAAGGCGCAGGGATGACAGGTGGACCAAGGCTGTCACTGAGTGGCGTCCAAGAACTGGTAAAAGGAACGTGGGTCGTCCGGCGGCGAGATGGGCAGACGACATAGCTGCCGTTGTGGGAAAAAACTGGATGAGGCTGGCACAGGAACCTGGAGATTGGCACAAGAAAAGAGAGGCCTATACCCAGCAGTGGGTGAGTTCGGGCTGTGGATGATGATGATGATGAATGTTTTGTATTTTCCTAAAATAAATTAGGTCACCTAATGTAGCTACTCTGAAAAGTATTTTGGAGGTAAACATTAAAGAATACTCACATTCTCCTTTGGTTTGATTTAGTATTGTACGACAAACGTCGTCTAAACGTTAGCCGCTGTACCATTTTGGAGCTGAAATATGAAAGAAATTATAAGTAACACGCCTCCCACTATTTAAATCACTATGCTTATTTCAAATATTTTAGTTAAATCATGAGATTGAGATAGATTTTATTAAATATTTTTCGTAACACACAAATCCCAACCTATTTGACAGCTGTTGATAGGAAAAGAAAAACAATCGTGTTTATGGCAACATTCACAAATTGCACAGATAATGTATTCAGCCAACTTCCACTTTCGATATTTTCTTTGTTCTAAAAACGATAAATCTAAAAGATGTAAAAATACAAGAAATATTTATTCTGAATATTGACACCGGAATGATTGCCACCTTTGTCCTTTCGTCCACCTCGTCTTCAAGATGTTTGACTCCTAAGTTTCTGCTTGAAATGATTACATAAAATATAGGTTTATTCAATTATGGAAGACAATGATTCCGTTTATAGTAATGAAATACATTTTGTTTTATGTCGGGGAAAACTAGGTCCATGGGGAAAACGCATTTTACAGCTCGTTTATTTGTATCCGAAAACCATTTTCTCTACTGGTAGTATTTGTCAGAAAAAACAAAATGGCTACCAATGTGTAATGTTTGTGGTGATGTTTTTCAGTGTTTAGAGTTGTTTGAAGAGAATTTTGAGTGATTTCTTCAGAAAATGGGTAAGTTAATCAATAATTTGAATATTTTTACACTTTACAAACCATGAGTTATCTTCTCTATACAAAAAAATGTGTCTTTTATCGGTGTTATGAAGTCAGGTGTCTAAATGGATGAACTGGATTGACTCTACTCAGAGAATTATCCAATCTGCGAATAAGTTTAAATAAATGCGTAAGTACATAAGATTCGGTTGGAGTGCTATTGTTAGAAAGAATGAAATATTTC
The DNA here is from genome assembly GCA_905147715.2 of Xestia xanthographa. Classification (NCBI taxonomy): domain Eukaryota; kingdom Metazoa; phylum Arthropoda; class Insecta; order Lepidoptera; family Noctuidae; genus Xestia; species Xestia xanthographa. Next base: position 2,163,517 of record LR990660.1, on the reverse strand, counting down.
TCAATTTGTACTGTGGCTCACACAAAGTCGGTACCTTCCTGTTCCTGGTTTCACAGCTTAGCGAGGAGTAGGAGTAGCAGACTTCACTATGCTCACGTTATTACTTGTAATTAACCAAAAACTCCCATAGATACTTGATTGTAGCTAATCTAGTCGTGTCGTGTTTCTTGTGAGGTTGAGCCGTTGAGGATTCCTTTGCGTAAAATGTTATGTTTTAAGAAATTCAAATAGTTCTCAACAGATGCCACTACCAGTCCAAATATTAATAAAGTTCAAGCAACGAAAGTATGTAGGTACTATGTTATTCGTACACGTTTGTAAACATGAGTTTCATTGGATTTGTATCACGCGTCTGCCTAGACTCCTAGAGGCTGTTAGGCCACCTTTGACCGCTTAGTCCAAACTACGTTTAATTATGTACCTACATTGCTTCTGTTGCTAACATTACATTATGTCACAACTTGAACCACGTAAACGCCTCCTCGAGTACCTACTATACTGCAAGAAGCCCAGTATGAAATTCTTGATTTGTGAATTACGACTTGATGACAATAAAAGCGACACTACCAGTCGGCGGCTTACTGAAGACGATCTGATGAAAACGCAAGCATTGTAAAATTTCCAAGAGGCTTTTGACACAGTAAAGCACGTAATATATATTGGTGAACGAAGTTAAAATGTCACTGCCTCATTGAAAAATGCCGAAAGCTTTGCGAAATACTCATCGAAACAAGTAGTTTCCCATTAAATATGTACAAGTACTATAGCATTGTCCAATGTCCAGTGATGGTGTATACCATCATCCAGAATAGACCATTGGGATATCCCAAGGGTCGATTCTGGGGCCGAGTCGTCATATATTTCTGAGTTACAGAATTAAACAGAAAGGGACTTCTTTCAGCAACTGTGCTCAGCAGTGCTGCTATTCGAGCGTTCATTAAATACTAAGCAGCCACTGCAAATGTTTTAAAGTAAAATAATTGTCTGCAGCTGGAAAAGCAGATAAAACTCTTGATTTATCTTAGAAATGATAATTATAATGAATGAGATGTATCAATCTTTTCTTAGAGGAATGCCCTAAAGTACGAATATAATCCTTAAACCATGAAATAGGGTTATATCACTGGCTCGTCTAGAACAACGCCTTATAGATGTGACCAACGCATGAACAAGAATTAAGACGAACTCCGAAGTCACTTTTGAAAAGAAGTAGGTACGCGAAATTCAAATTTTCTTACGTTTTTTGCAATTTTCAGGCCCGTGCTAGTTCGTATGTTGATTAAAATATTATTCGCGGCTGTAAGACGTATGTAGTTACATAATTATAATCATCAAAATTTCGCGGACTACCCTTGAGCATGCTTCAGGGTAGCCCGCGAAATTCAAATTTTCATACGTTTTTTGCAATTTGCAGGCCAGTGCTAGGTTGTATGTTGATTAAAATATTGTTTGCGAATGTAAGACGTATGTAGTTACATAATTATATTCATCAAAATCATCAATACAACCCTCAAAGTTCATAAAGGTGGAAAAATTACTTTTCCAAGGTCAAAATCATTCTTGCACCTTTATGAACTTGGAGGGTTGTATTGATGATTTTGATGATTACAATTGTGTTACTACATACGTCTTACAGCCGCGAATAATATTTTAATCTACATACAACCTAGCACTGGCCTGCAAATTGCAAAAAACGTAAGAAAATTTGAATTTTGCGGGCTACCCTTTACGTTAGGCGTTACGTTTACGTTGTTTTCCAGAATCACATAGCATTAAAAAACATCTACTCTTATGCATACCGATTACATTATATGTTCGGAGTTTACAACTACATGTTTCGTCTGCGCCTCCTGCTCTTTTAATTAAAATATTATCCAAGACGCAAATCAAATAAGCCTATCGCAGAAGACTGCTGGACATAGACGTCTTCCGAATTGTGCCACGACCCTGTCTTCCACCTTCCACCTTTTAAAAAGATGGTTGGGATCTGACCCAACCATCATTTTAAACCAAGACGCAAACCCATTATTACAAATGTTACGCATATTGCCATTCAAGAGAAACCTAGGTTTTTATTTAAAACATTAACAAAATCTCGGATTTCGACATCGAATCGATTTAATTAATTGCTTACCAATTTACTCCGAGGCGCCAACCTCTATAAAACGGCTTAGCCTTTGCCCTGATTGGGGCACCTCTTACAATGATTATTCCATTAACTTAATGTTTCAGATTATGGAAATTTTCGACCAAACTAGATGTAGGTAACGTTAATTGTATAGAAATGTATTAAAAAACGGTATACCTATTTGAGCTAAGCTTACTTAATTTTAGTGATATGCTTAGTTAAAATTGCCGTTGTAACTATTTATTGCTGAATTTCCGTAATCAAGCTTCTCGCCTCTCAAACTGTCCACTTAGGTGATTTGAATTAATGGGGAAGTATCGAAATTCATTACGCAGCAAATGTTAGGATAGTAGATTGAAATATTTTAAACTGAATTCTCATTGAAAAAGTGCTAAAACTCTATAATATGCTTTATAGATAGATTTTCAAAAGAAACAAGTTTCATAAAACTGCAACGCAGCAATCGAAATTATACTGAGGACGCAAAAAACCGCTTGTGTATATGTGTAATATCCAAAAAAACATCATATTATGCTTCATCAACAGCCCATAACGTCCACTGCTGGACATAAGCCTTTCCCATGATGGGAGGAATTTGCCGTAATCTCCACGCTTGGCAGGCGGATTGGAGATCGCAGTGATGAAAGACTAACAGAAAACGCTGCTGCCCATTCTCTGGTCTACGGAGGCGCAAGGTGTTCCACCGTAAATAGTAAATCACGTGTTTAGGTTTTAAATGAAAAATTGTTATAATTCGAATAATCGAATTAGCCTCAGACATTAGTCGCCTTATACGACACCCATGAGTGTAATGGGTTGGTTCTATTCTACTCTGCCGGATACCACACGGCTAATCATATGCTTAATTTAAATAAAAAATCATTTCTCACACCTCGAAAATAATACTCAAAAAATCACATACATATAAATTAGATATGTACGTAAACCATTTAACTTAATACCCGTATATAAATCGTTGTAACCAATTTGGTATCCCATTCTGTGAGGTTCACCTTTATAGGCTCATCCCGTCCATGCGCGTACGCATTCGTTATGCGCCATGTTTCATCCGAGGTGTCAGAAATAAGCCTTTATAAAATGCTCAAAGGCGCTTACGATATACATAATTTCAACCGCGAAGAACTTGGTTCCAAGAACCGTCCGACATTGAGATGGGTCATTTTGTAATAACAATAGCCCCAGCTTCTCATAGGGCTGCCTCAATAATATCACTACTAAAAGTTATGATCATAAAATGTTAAATAATGTCGTGAATCATTATACGCACGGCATGCGTGTATCCCAGTATTGATCTGTGGTTTTCCTTAAAATATTTCAACAAATTGTCTCGTTTTTCTGGTCCACTAAATGAATGGAAAGTTATTTTGCTCTGTGACTCACAGAAATTTATTATAATGGTGTCAAAGTTCAATTTAAGCTGTTAACTTTAAGCCTATGAATAATGATTAACGTTGACTTTTGTGTGCTATGTATTTGTGTTTTCGTTATAGTTAACTTTGGTATGTGACTCCGTATCTAATTAAAATAAATTAAATATGTTTTTGGGGACCCGGTTAGATAACGCTAGTCGTAGATACAAGAAATGTTGATTAACATGCATTTATGGTACAGACTACAGAGGCGTATCTTACTAATATGAAAAAACTCTATTCATGCACACAGACATAGAAATCATTACAATATTTTATACCACTGGTTATAAAATACAATCCTTTCTGTTGCCAACCCTAACCGGAGATGCAAGTTTATTTTTTTACGTTTTTCCCCTGTCGAGATTCGGTGCCCGACACCTCGTGACAATGGCGCTAGCAGCGAGCTCGTCAAACTGACGGGACTATTGTTGCTTTAAGCTCATTGAACTTGGGACTGCTTTTCCCCTTCACCAGGGTAGAATTAAGCATGATATACCTTTATGCCTGAACATAACTTCAGTCTTTATCCTTAAGGAAAATATTCCCAGAGGGTTCATATCGACACGGCATCGGCTTCAACTGATATTCTCGCATTTAGTATCGCGCTGGGTCTAGTCGTGTCCCTCCCTAAACTTTATCCTGCTCCACACACTAAATATAGAAAAGCTTCCATAAATCTCAAATGTACTAATTCTTGTATCTTAACATTAGTTCATCAAATTCAGAGTGTAGAAGCTCTTAGTGCCTTCTAAGAGCGACAGCGGTCAGAATGTATAGGATACTGCCTGCATTGGACGTTGGAACTGAAATCAGCCGATGTCGTTTATGGAAGAAATAGTGCCTGTAGTTTCTTGTTTTCCGAATAAAACAAAAATACCTATAATCACGAATAACGTGTATTTACACGATTCAAAAAGATTCCTGATGCAACCGTAGTAATTGTAATATTCTTACAGTGCTAGCACGCTCAGCGTGTATTATTTTCATGTCAATTATTATGAAAATACGATTAAAGAAGCGCATAAAATCCTAGGTTATTATCTTCTCGTGTTTCACACATAACACCCATGTTTAAAGTCAATATCAAGTTGAGTATAACTACGTATAGAAAATGCACCGTATTTTATATTAAATCTGTGAAACTAGGTAGTTATCCTCGACTCAGGGTTGCAATTACTACAACTATTCACCTCATTATGATGCCTCTGATGATTACTTATAAATTGCTAATGGCAACCCACTTGCACAATTATCAAGCAATAATAATATCGTTATTTTTCCTAAGAAAATCAGGACTCACAATCAGTCTGTATTTTTTTCTTATTCCATTCCTATTATATATATTTAATATATATTTGCATACTCCTATGAATAGTTCCCATAAGCAATATAAACAAAGTGTAAATAATGACATAGTAATCTTTTGTGATGAGATTGGAAAAGACCTAGGTAATTTGTTAACTGATGAATATCCAGGACACTCCGTAATAAACAATTGTATGCCAGGATGTTCTTTATATCATATTATGAAAGAAATTATTAAATGTAAGTTTAACCAGGACACCATATTATTAATTTTGATAGGTAATAGAGGACAAGTAAACAAAGGAGAATTGCTCCAGTATTATAGAACTTTGTCAAACTTAAATTTAAGAAAAATTGTGTTGTTTACATTTCCTTATAGTAAAAGTTTGCCACAGGAAGAAAATGACTATAGATATAATATTAATATGACATTGCATAATTTGACATTCAATAATAATTCATTTCATTTACTTGACATCAACAATTATATTGGCAACAATTTTTATTTGACAAAACATAGATATCTTGTAGACAGGTGCTATCTGACAAACTATTGTAAAAGACAGGTAGCTGTGTCGCTATCTTATTATTTTTCTATTACAGCCAAGAACTTGGCTAATCAAGTTGCCTCTGTTGATCAATGCAATATTAGCCTAAATTACTCTACCAATAGTTTGTCAACAATGAATGAATCAGTGAATCATTTAAATTAGCAATTTCGACAACGGAGGCAACCTCTTGCAATATAAGGAAGCCAGATAGTAAATCAGGCGAATGTTTTGAGAATTTTAATAGTATCAACCTGGTTCATCAAAATATTCAAGGATTTTTGAACAAAGAATTAGAAGTAGAACTTTTCATGAATTGTAATTGCATAGATATTCTTTGTATAACGGAACATTGGCTCAAATGTCACCAATTAATTTTCAATTTTAGTAATCACCAGGTTGGTAGTTCATTCAGCAGGGTAAATGCTATACATGGCGGCGCATTAATCCTAGTAAATAATCAGCTTAAGTTTAAAGACCGCAAGGATATTGTAAGCCTATCTGTTGAGCGAACAGTTGAAATAGCCTGTATAGAATTGGAGCAGTTTATCATATTAAGTGTGTATAGACCTCCTTCAGGATTGTATGATTGTTTTGAAAAGGTAATGGATGAAGTGTTGCATAAAATCTGTAATTCTAAGAAGTCTATAATTATTAGCGGTGATTTTAATATTAATTTGTTAGAAAGTTCTGGGTTAAGTACTAAAATTTTAAGCCTGTTTCATTCATACAATCTTGAAAATAAATTTCTGGAGCCCACTAGAATAATACCAACTAGTGCCACTTGCCTAGATAATATTTACACAGATGTTATACCTACCCACAAAGAAATTATTAACTTATTAGATTCTGATCATTGTGGGCAATTGATCACAATTCCTAATGTAAGCAAGAAAGTCACTAAAAAGGATATCATTGTTAATCCAAAAACTAAAACTCGCCTGGAAACCTTTAAAACTAAACTTTTGTCTAAATTACCACTACTGTCAACTAATGATGATCCCAATCAACATTATAACGATTTTTTCAGTATGTATTGCACACAATTTAAAACCACATATATTCCTAAGACAATCTCGGTTAATAGTAACGCTTCCTTCAACGACTGGGCCACTATTGGTATTCATAAGAGTCGAAAACGACTTTATGAGCTGTATGCAGAGCGGACCTATATAAACACTGGAGAATTTAAGTTGTATGTTAAAAATTATTCAAAAATATTTAAAAAAGTTTGTTTTATAGCAAAGTCACGTTACTTGAGTTCAAAAATTAAAAATAGTAGTAATGTAATTAGAATGACATGGAATATTATTAATAGCGAAACGGGAAAGTCTTGCAACCGAAACAGTGACTACAGCCTTGCTATTGGCGATAAAATTTTAAATTCAGACACTCAAGTTGCCACAGCCTTTGAAAATTTCTTTGCGGATATTCCCGTATCGACTACTAAATCACTAAACTCGTCACCTGCTGCTGCCGAGTCTTTACTAAGGGAAAACGTTTCAGTCTGTGATTCCGAATTTAATTTTGAATATGTCACCTGTAAAGATATAATTAAAACTTTTCACACCTTAAATGTTAAAAAGACCGCCGATCTATGGGGTCATTCTGTGGAAGTTGCTAAATCCATTATAAACATTGTAGCTCCTTCATTAGCTGTAATATTTAACGATTGTATTGACCGTGGTGAGTTTCCTGATCTAATGAAATATAGTAAAATAATACCATTGTTTAAATCGGGTAGTACATCAGACCCCACTAATTATAGACCCATTTCAGTACTACCCACCTTTAGTAAAATTTTTGAAAACTTATTTTGGCACAAATGCAAAGTTTTTTCAATAAATATAAGTTATTACATAAAAAACAGTTTGGCTTTACAAGGGGTCGTTCAACTACTGATGCCGGTGTTGAACTTTTAGGACACATTTATAATGCCTGGGAGGACAAATGCGATGCTTTGGGCATTTTTTGCGATTTATCTAAAGCTTTCGATTGTGTTCTTCATGAAACATTAATCAGGAAACTACACCACTACGGAATCCGTAACGCCTCCCTGGATCTTCTTATTTCATATTTGAGTGACAGGATTCAGAGAGTTGATGTTAAAGGGAAAAGATCTCCCGGATCCGTAGTAAGAATGGGGGTACCCCAGGGCTCAATTCTTGGTCCATTTTTGTTTCTTATTTATATAAATGACTTGCCTTACCTCATAAAGGATAATCATGACATAGTATTGTTTGCAGACGACACTTCTCTTTTATTTAAACTCAAACGTCAGCAGTTAGTAACGGATGATGTTAATAGCGCCCTGGCGAAAGTCGTTAATTGGTTTAATGTTAATAATCTACTCCTAAATGAGAAAAAAACTAAGTGTATTAAGTTTACGATACCCCATGTAAGACAAGCGGAAACTACTGTACTAATTAAGGATGAAGAGTTAAAACCGGAAGATAGCACAGTCTTCTTAGGCATAACTTTGGATGCCAAGCTTCAGTGGGGCCCGCATATAGACAAATTGTCGAAGAAACTTAGCTCTGCAGCATTCGCCGTTAGAAGAATTCGTGATTTAACTGATTTAGAGACAGCCCGTTTAGTTTACTTTAGTTATTTCCATAGCGTGATGTCGTACGGTATTCTCTTGTGGGGCAATGCCGCCGATATTCAGACAATATTTGTTTTGCAAAAAAGGGCAATACGTTCAATTTATAAATTAAGTCCCAGATACTCCCTCAGAGAAAAATTTAAAGAGACTAGTATTCTTACTGTGCCCTCTCAGTTTATTTATGAAAACCTTTTGTATGCACACAAAAATATTAATTTATTTAAAAAATACAGTGATATTCACAACATAAACACGAGGAACAAACACAAATTTGTTGTTCCTGCAACGAGGCTTAAAAAAATAGGGGGTACGTTCAGATGCCAATGTATACGCTTTTACAATAAACTTCCGAGCCAAATTCAAGCACTAAGCCTAAATAAATTCAAATCGTTTATAAAACGGAAGCTGTGCTTGAAAGCCTACTATCATGTTAATCACTATCTTGAAGATAAAAAAGCTTGGGATTAAGCTGCTCCAATGAAATTTGCTCTGTGAATGTTGAAATTTTAGGACTTCGCTTGTTTATTATTGATTCCTTTCTTTTATACACTCTGACATTGATTTTTTTTGACATGTATTTTATTATTTTACTTTTATTTTTTTTATTTTTTGTGACATTTACTGATTTGACATGAATACTTATTTTATTAAGTACTTTTTTACCTTTTTTTTATTATCATTGCGACACTTAATGATTTTTGTGATTTTTTTTACTTACATTCATTTGGAAAGAACTTGTTATTAATTTTATTTGATTATTGTGAATGTGGGGACCATGTGGGTCACATTTTTTTTTTTTTTTTGTTTTTTTCCCACAACTGTCTGGCAGTTTGAGTACTATAAGCGACCTACCCAAATGTCCTTTCTTTGGTATTGTTCGTCGTTTCGTTGAGCTCCTTGAGTTATAAGTCGAGCTACACGTTAACTGACAAATGCTTGCACTGACTGGACAGGTCCACTCAAATCTGTATGGTTCTTTCTTCAAAAGACCATCTCAGGCACTAATCTGCATAGTCCTCACGTGAATTGAGCAAGATTATGTCTGGACTTTAAAAGAGACTATGACCTCTGAGTTTGTTTCGGCTGTTTCTTCTCAGAGTAGTCAGGTACGAAACACCGGCCCCATCTAGTTTTAAAAAATGACGTGTAAAAGTGTTTGTAAAAACCTACTTGCAAAATAAACATCATTTATCATTTATCATTTATTCGAATCATCATTGTAATAATAAATAAAAAACTTTTTTCTATGTCGTTTGACAATGACGGCATATCCCGCCCACTCGCGTCATGATGCCACTATTGTTGCATTCAAGACGTGAAATGACGATTGTAAAATACACTTCAAGGTATTCAAACGTCCCCTTTACTCTAATAGTAGGCGTTACGTCTAAAAATATACTACAACTACATTGTGCATTATGTAATATACATTTATGTAACAAAATATATTATCTCTTATATGTTTTCTGAAATCCGTAATATGTACTGTTTGTGTTTTATAATCTAGAAGTATGTAGACACTCACATAGATTGTTATTAATAGAAGTACGCATTGTCTCAAGAATATTATCGAGTATTATATAATGAATAGATCAACAACACTTACTACTTACGTATATTGTACTCACAATCGTAAAGAGTTTTCCACCTAGCCACCTACGGATTCTTCATGCGGTTACGTCCAAGTGGAGTACCTATACAAATCTGTCGAGATTAATCGTCAGATTTGCAAACAATATGAACCATTACCTCTAACTTTTGACCGTTAGATTGATCAAACCCGCAAAAAATACAATACGATTAAATAAAAATTAAGAGGTGAACATGAACTGGTACAAAAACTGAAATCGAGTAGATTATTGCCGGCTGGATGCACAAGCAAAACATAAAACATTTGTAGCAACACAGAAATGTAATATCGTTCATCTTAATGTCCTGATGTGGCGTGACGAATCGAAAACTCGCCTTGATGCGATCACGTATTAAACTGATTCCCTTGCAAGTGGTCATCATAACAGCAATTTACTCGTATTTTTACACCAGGAAAAGTTGTAAGCTCCGAAAAGAGCGGTTGCCGTTAGTGTCATTAGTGTGGCAGTAAGTAATGCTTTTGACGAAATGAGACAAAGAAGAGTTGACATAGAATTGGTCAGCTGGTGTAGACTGGTTGCAAAAGGCGGAAACCATTTAGTAGAGACAGCGCAAAACAATGCAAAATATAGATTACATCCAGTACAATTAACCGTCTGCGGCTGACGCGGTAGTCCCACAGACACCGCGAAATACAAAATCACGTTTTTTACCGACATTTTTCAAATATGAGCGCCACCGCTGCGAGTACCTTACCGTCAGTGCTGCCAACTTAGCGCTTTCAGCGCCAGATCTAGCGCTATTTTTGTTCAATAGCGCGTTCTAGCGCCTAGCGCTAAATCTAGCGCTTTTTGAAATTATATTATGATATGCACATCTACTATTATTTATTCTGTGATGTGCGTAACATGGAACGAATCACTTAAATTTTTTGAACTTGCTTCACTTATATGCTGATAATTATGTTTCAGTTGGTATCGTAGTCTGTCAAACCTATTTTGATTCAATAAAAAAATGCATTAATTAATTTGAATTACTTATGAATTACTTCAAAATATTTAATTTCTCTTAACTAGGTACCGAATCATTCCGACGAAATACGTTTAAACATCCCCAGTATCAAATTATTGGGCGTTTTGTTTGAATTTGGGCGCCGAATACAGCGCTTTTTTGACAGAGACCATTTAGCGCTTTCTAGCGCTTTTTTAAAGAGCTAGTAGCGCGTTTTTGCTCAGACGGGTTGGCAGCACTGCTTACCGTAGAGTGCTCGCGCGTCGGTCAGTGTGCGGCGGGGGGTCGCAGTGAGCGCACGCGTGCGTAGCGGAGGGAAGGTGTCCACAAGACTACCACGTCAGCGTTAAGGTAAATGTCCACGAGATTACCACCTCAGTCAAATGGTTATATCTTCATAGTGTTTCCTAAACAACCATGTCAGTCAATAAGTTTAAATGATTTATTATTTCATGTTACTTTCCAATTTTCATTTTTGTTGAATATGGCCAGAGACTTAGTGCTGGATCACATGAAAAACCGAGTGTATAATGAAAGATTGCCAAGGGAGCTGCGAATGACTATCACTAGAGTTTTAGGCAAGGATACCCCCCCTCCACCTCCAGTAGTTCGATCTGTTCCACTAAGTGGCAAAAAATTATGTTATATTTGTCCAAATAAAATAAAAAGACAAACTAAATACCGTTGCTGTGATTGTTCGAAGCCAATTTGCCTACAGTGCTCTAAGCCACTGTGTGATAATTGTCAAACAAAGCTGTGATTTTGAAACTCTATAGTTTTTAAGTTGACCAACGAATGTATCTCATTTTTCCTAGACTGATTAATGTTATTGTGAACTTTTAAAATGTATACTGTGAAATTTGAAAAAGTTGATTTTGTTATTTTTTTATGTCATAAATGTTTAAGGAGAAATTTATAGACTGATTTGTGTTAAGTAAATAAACCTTGTTTAATTTTGAAAATACATATTGTTTTTCTTTATTTCAAGTAAATATAACTTATAAAATAGGCAAGAAATCTAATAAATATGAATAAATTAGCTGCATACTTTAATTCTACAAAAATATTTGCTGTTGAAATGGTGTCTCGTATACTACCACCTCAGTTGAATTGTAAAAATTTAACCACGTCAGTTGCAGAGGGTTAAGTCCAATTAATAAAGGGAATCGACTGTCTTAGTATGGACTTGTGATGAGGACGGACGAATCGCACGTGACTTAAAAAGTGATGAATATAAATGTTGATGGATGGAGAGGGAAAGGAAGACCAAAGAAACGATGTATGGATTGTGTGAGGAATGATATGAAGGATAAAGGTGTAAATTATTGCGTGACGGTTGACAGGGGAGAATGGAAGAAGAAAACGTGTTGCGCCGACAAGTAACATGGAGCAAGGGCACGAAGATGATGATGACATCCAGTCCAATTAAGATAAAGATGACTTAACTAGAATCCCTATTTATGTAATCGGTTTAGAAACCCGGAATTGTTTGATTAATGCCTGTACGTGAGTTTTCCAAAAGCTGATTAAGTTTATCATCTAGTATAATATAATCAGTGTTTTGTTAATCTTTATCAACGATTGAAAACGACCTTGCATTATTACTTCACCTATACTTATTACAATTGCCTTTTATGTGCCTTTATCATGGCAAATCAAGATTCTTGTAAAGATATTTTATAATTCCGTATCGCACACGATCGTGTTATGGAAATTGAATGCGCGTACAATTAATTTCTTTCTGGGAAAGAAGTTTTTATCTATCATTTAAATTGATACCTCTATCACACTGCTTCTTTGTCGTACCGTCTGCTCTGCTCAGTCACCGCTTTTTTCGGAGCTTTCAAACACTAAGCAAAATGAATTGATGTAAGAGCATGTTTCGATGGTTCGATTGCTTGATCTGGTTATCAATAGGAAATCATTGCTATTGTTGGCGCTAAGAGCCAGCCCGGATTGTGACTCTATCCTATCGTATAATTCAAATCTACCACTTGGATATTCATTTATAGTTTTAAAATGTCCACCTTTATCGATCGTTACATCTTTCACTTAGTATTATTACTTAAATCTTAACATAATGGTCTATTTCGGGCGGGTATGGATCTCGAGATAAACTTGAAGACGTTAGAAGATTTTACAGTGTCATTGCTCGGTCGTTGAAGCGAAAAAATATGGTTGGAGGACAAAAATGCAGCAAGTTTCCATATTAATCTCATCGTACGTCACGAGTTTGGAACATATTATTTCTGTACAAATCCACGCACACGTTTGTTTACAAGTCGCTGACCCGAACGGAAAATACTAAGAACGTATTGTTGTAAGTATAACACAGTTTACAATCTAGGGCGTTACCCCTCTAAAATGAGCTATTTGTTTAACAACAAGCGCTGTTTGGATTATAACAATGTATCGCATTCCGATGTATTTGTATTTCCTTATCCTTACTATGGTAACACTTTCAAGTTGGTGGACGCCTTATTTGATGGTTTAGTCTACTTCAACTATTTCGAGGCAGTGTTTGACAGGGCAAGCTGGAATGTTCTTTGAAGAAGGATACCGATAGGTTAAACAAAACAGAATAGTTGTTAATCAAAAGGCCTTAACATTATACAAGAATGAGAACAAGTAATCATCCGTTGACGTAGAAATCCTTGTCACATTTAATGAACGCCTGCCGGTTCCGACTTCAGTTGTAGAATCTGCTTCCTTTCATAACATAATGTAGCGTACATTCAAAGAGTATTTACAGGCTGCTATCGATGAATTTAAATCAGGGAAGGATAATGTAGGCGGTGCACTCCTCGTTGTCTGGAGAATTAAATATCAACGAGATGGGGCGATAATACAGTCGAACGTAATGTGAGCACCGATCTCCTTGCCACAGCATTATCATCGTTAGTTTAAAAGATTATCCGACTAGTATCAAAATATCGAGTTACACGTGCGACCACTTCACAACTTATTATATTATGCGATTGAATTAGATGATAATATATTAAGTTTTGCGGTAACTAGTCGAGAAAATAATTTTACGCTTATGTAATCGCGTCTGACTTGTATCTTTCCACTAATGCGTGTAATGTTTCTGTTGCAGTACCATTACGAATTGATTTTATGCAGACTCTTGTAATATTTAGGTTGTAGGCAGTCCAGACCGCTTAGCTGTCCTCCACTCGTAGGTATCTGCTCCTGCCGTACGCCTACGAAGGTCTTACATAACTGAAAACAAAGCGTAAATCTTGTCGCGTTGAAGGATGTTCGGATCACATGTGCGATGGTACGATAATCCTGTTATTTATTCATCCTGTCCATGCTCTTAATTAAACGTGGGCTTAACGTCCAATAATACTGACATATTAGATGGTATTTATTTCGGGTACTACCCCATGGATTCCTTTCCAAACGTTAAGCTCTACTTAATGACCTTTTTCCGTTTACAAATCGGGCTTGAGGCCTTTTAAATGTTTTCTTAAGAATTTGTGCGGTTGACATTTTTTTGTCATTATGATTGCTTTACGTACTCAATGGTTTTTGTTGTGGGTTGGCGCTGCACGAATGATATCAAACCCTCCCTAATAATGACACCTTGAATCATTGGGATGTAGTTACATTTCTTTTACCACTACAAAATGGAGTAGCTGATGGCATTTCTATATTCCCGCCTTCGATCAAGTACTAGATTCCCGATGAGCGCTTCAAAAACGGCCCGAAAAATAAGACCACAAATACTTTTGTGGTCTTATTTCAAATTAGTATGGTCCAATCATAGCCAACATTAAGACGTCCAAATGCCGCAGTGCGCGTTCAAAAACTGTGTAAATAACCACCGTAACACCAAGGTTTTGGAAGGAATATTTTTTTTCGGTAAGTTTATATCATTAAGTGTTTTTCATAAAATAAAAACAGAATTAAATAGTAAATAGACAATTAGCTAATATTATAATTGTTTGGCCAATGTTTGCCACAATGCACCAACTATTGTATCAAACATCGACTGTTCTTGAATAGGGAATGCATGGAGTAGTGTTGTTTTTTTATATAATGTTAATTTTGTTTGTAGATTTCCTAGTGACCCATTTCGCTGTGCAGAATGGGTATCTATTGTCGCGAAAGAAAGAGGAGAAAAAAAATAAAATTAACCATCTTTTGAAATTAATATTCAATAATTTGACAGTAGTTTGTTTGTTTAATTTGTTAGATTATTTTGTACTAGGGAACTAATATATATTTTTTTTGTATCTGTCTGTGGAGGCTTGTAATTAGTAATTTAGTTATATATTTTTGTTACTATAATGTTATTAGTCTGTAAGCTTTCTTTTACTTTTATTTTATCTTTTATTACCTATTTGTTGTACCTAATAGATGCAATGTTAAATAGTATCTTCTACTTTTTTGGATCGGTCAAAAATATTTGCCACCATACAAAACGAACTTAAAAAAATATTCTGCAACTCTACGTCTTTCAATACTTACTGTGTTCTGAGCATTGAAATATAATACCAAGAACTACGTCTAGTTCCACAATAGAATAGGCACGAAATTGTAAACAAAAGGTTTTTAACCTTACTATTTAGCTTTTAAGTTTCATTTTAGAATAAATGTTTTTGTACTGATGACTTTTTATTTTCAAGCGACATTTTAAATTTATTGCTTCTAAACCTTTCTTCGATGAAAGGGCTTTAATAAATATATTTTGCAATGGTTATTAAACTTTATGTTTAAGTAATAAGGTTTATAATAAACTGAAGTTGTTAATATTATTAAACTTTTTTCTAAGAAATGTAGTTGTTTACGTGTGTGCAAACGTGGCCACTTGAGCGACTTATTTTTGTTCCTGATCCTTAATCTAGTTCTATTATTGATCGAAGATTCCCGCAGCATTACGTGGATGGTGTGTGATTAGTGATGCAATATCGCCGGAGGGGTATCTCTCAAGCGTCACTTTACTTGCATTGCTCTGTGCGTGCTATCTGGAGTTTTTGCGGTCGAGCGGCCAGCGCTGGTACCTGTAATTTGTTCCTACGTGCGAAGAGGAATTGCTTCCCCTAATTGCAGTATGCGCGCGCACTGCGTCGACCATTTTATTTACTTCGCATTACCTCTCACGTCGAATTTACTTCTCGGAAGTGCTCAATTTGTCAGTCGAGCCTGTAAATGTTTGATATGACTTGAAGTTGATTACCTTCCATTTTCCTCGGTAATCCATAGCCGATTTCTGAAGTTGAATGTAAGTACTGAGCTCCTTTTGGTTGAGTTTTTTTAGTATCAACACCTATTGAACTAAAAATTCTCTTTCGTTTTTTGTCACAGGCTGTTTTAAATCGTATCTGCTCTTATAAGGGTCTCCAGCCGTCAAAGGCACGTGGGAGTTACGGCCGCGCTTATAAGGCATTAAAATAGACGCCGGCGAAGCGTGCGGATTGACTCTGAATGGCGAATATTGGCGATGTGCAGGGCTCGTGGTTAACTCGATGGTACACGTCGTTTTTTGTTGGGCCGGGCGTTGCGAACGAAATTACGCCTCGTTCGGCGCCGCGCGGCCGCTTCGACTCCTCTTTTTAACATGGACCGCGTCGAATTTTATTATTTTTATTTAACACCTGCGCCCGGTAATCTGTATTCGACGATCTCCCGAACGCTTAACTCTTTTTGGGCGTGTTTTTGTGTCGGGGAACGCCGATTTATAGCGTTCATGTTTTGTCCACCTAAAAGTGTCGTTTAATTTTCGTTGTCGCACCGTTCATAATCAATTATGTGCACCCTTGATTAAATCTTGTGGCAGTCCTTCAAAATCACCTGTTTTATTTTTGTTTGTTAAAACCAACGACAGCTAGCAAGTCGACTGGTTATATTCGATAATCTCCCACCAAAAAAAAACTCAGCACCAAGAACTTGGTAAAGTCGCACTGCGTACATTCATAAATCCGATGGCCATTCATAAAAACAGAGTCTCAGAGCTGACTCGCTAGAAATGGTCGTTGTGTTTTTTGTTCCCATGTTCAATTACATCGATTTGTAGCAATAATTGTATGGGTCTAAACGCTAATTGCTACCGGCACGCGGTTGGAGCGGCGGGCGGGCGGCGCGCGGCGCGGTGGGCGAAGCTGCGCCTGCGCCACTAACCCCTGTTATTATCTAAATGCACTGCTGTATACCTGCCAAGTTCCCAGCGCTTCTCACTCGCATTAATATTTAAAAGAAGATTCACTTTGGTGCATCTTTAGCTTCTGTAGACTGATTAAGAAATCTATTATTGTCTGAATTTATTTATATCTAGACTAGATATTATTATTCTGGATATTCTTGTTTGGTTGAGTTATGCATCTATTGCGCAAAGCAGGAAAAATGCACCAATTAAAAGTTTTGTAATTAAAATTGTTTATGGTAGCGTGATTTCCAACTATTAACAGGCGAAAACCATCTTGACGCCTTCAATCTTTACACTACATGGTGTATATCGTGATATGATATCATAGAGCAGACCAGAGTAGACGAAAAAACGTTAATTTATCAAAGTTCTAAGAAACCAACATTAATTAAAGTCTACAAGCTCCTTCCACGCACTAATTGAAACTAACACTTTGTTTTCTAATCGTGATCCCTGCATTATCTACAAATAGTTTAAAACTCCAGTTTATTAATTATGTTATCCAATAACGGTAATTACGGATTAATTGCATTACTCGTGTTCGTTTATCGTATACACTGGGGTAGTAACGTAAAACGTTTCCTGCTACTTACATTGTGGGTGAAATAGCTTGTCTTGCATCTAATTATTGCAGCTGTTCCGTCCGCTCGAATCGGCCGCACCTTAACCAAAAACGAAATTCTTTTCAAGAACTACTTTCCTCTCAAATAATATGAATGGATAAAAGGTTCATGTTTTCGTAACAGTTCTCAATTATTCCAAACGCATGGTATAGGTACTTGATGATATATTTACGCAGGAGCAATATGATACGATTGATACATTTCGTAATATGATCACCGTCCGGCCACGGCAGTACCTGTGGTACATCAACCAATCGGTATTCCTATCCGACCTCGGATAATAAAATAAAATCTCCACATGAAAAAAACGCGGCTCCGCGGCGCCTGCGCCGACCTTCGAATACACACATCAAATTAATGCTGACTGCCTTATAACTATAGTCTCAAGGTTTATTTTGGAAAGACCTTACGGCAAATATAAAATAGTTAACATATAAATCATATTCGCCCCAAGAATTCGTGTTTTTACACAAATATACAGCTTCAAATGGGATAAATATATGTTTTTTTTTCCAATGAATAATGGCTGACGTTTGAGGCGGGCTCATCCTAATTGTGATTGCCATTAGGTGTTGCATTAAAATGACGAAGGTTTCTTTAGGTAACAAAATGTGATGATTAAGAGTCATTTGTAAAATATTTTAGGTCTTATTCACAAAAGTTCATAATAAATCTCTTGATATTTTTGTAGGCTAATTCAGTATTATTTTATAGGTATATACGTATCAGAAAGACTGATTTTTTTATCACTAATGTATTACTAATCATGTCCAAGAATCACTTACAACTCAATTATTCCAAATCAAAGCAATGACATGCTCTTTGCAATACAATTCACACAGTACAATAAATTACATGATCTAATAAAAATAATTTACAAGCATAAATATCTATTAACGTTAATAAAACGCATAGCCTATAAGATTTCATTTTAATTAATTAAATTGTATTAGTACAATCATAAATACTACCAATTCTGCTAATGTCTTTTGGTCTATTCATTCGTCGGCTCTATCAAAGTCTTAGCTTTTTTACCATTATAACATAACCCGCGCTTTTTTGGGCAAAGCCATTACTTATGCAAAAAGATTAAAGGCTTTGGTAATTAAGGAGGCGCCATGGAATTAGATACGTCTATCGCCGGAAATACCTTCACTATTGTAATGGCAAATTAATACAGAAATACTATAATATCTCGAAAACTTTATGCTAATGATTGTTTCTTCCATAGAATTGGAAATTCAAATATTTGGACACAATCGTTTCCATTGGCTGCTACTAAACAAGCTTTTACTATTATCAGCACCGGAAATAAAGTCTGTCGTTCTATTTTAAACGTGTCTAACAGTTATTTAACGATCACTTAAATGATCTTTATCTTTGAACGTTTCTTCAAACAACTGCACAGACTCCGATGTTATTCGTCTCAAATTAAAATTTTATCAATAAAAGTTATTTCTTAGTTTGTATTTTGTGATTTTCTAGACATATTAAGGTTCCGCCTTCTTGTGTGTATGAACATTTTAAACACTTCAACAAGAAATAACTTTTACTTGAAGGACCTGGAAACATTAAGAACATGTTCAATATGTTTCAAATTGCCAGTATTCTTTTTGTAACTAGAATACTCAATGATGAAGCATTGCATGCATTTATCTCTCTACCCCTCAAATTAAGTTAGTTTACATTTCCTATCAAATAAAATCATCCATTCGGAGCGTCTTTGTCCGCAGTGATATAACAGTTTGATTGACGTCCAGGTTACTTCGTTAGAGCCCTCTTCAAAAGCGCATTGTGCGCCTAACACGACCATATCCCGTCTGAGAGCCCACTCGTAAATAATACCGTCTCATCTCCATTTACGACGTGTGATATTTCTTGTGGTCCGACTAAAATAATTTCGTTTGACCCTTTCCTCAGCGCAGGGTCTAACACGTTCTTATTGTTCGAAAACTGAACAGTATTGAAAGCAATGTTTTCTTTTTTCTCGTTCGAAGCCGGACTTCGTGCCTATAAATTGGTATTTCTTTCCAATTACGGTATCCTGTTTCTCGGATTGTGTAGTTCTTCAATGACTTTTATTGTTCTGGTTATTAGCGTTTAGGCTGGTTTATGTGTTCATAAAATTTTGACACCTTCAGCTACATTGACTTCGTTCCTTAAACAACATTCGCTTTGTACATGTGGGTTACTTTGTACTTTATGTTCCAATTTCTATGTTTAAAATATTCTGGCATCAAATGAATCAGGATAAATTTTGTTCGGTCATGTTTTTCCAAAATATAAATAAACTTGTACTAACACTATCATCCGCTTTGAATCCGAGAAGTTTACGCAGATGTTTTATTAAGGAACCAGGAATGATATGATGTCAGTCAGTTTGATTGACGGCAGGCGCCGTGGCCCGGGCTGATTCTATTGATTATAGTGAAACACGCCGCATGGTGTGGGAGTGCTTTTCATAGAAACTGACCGATACATTGTTGCTTCATACTCAAACGATGTATTAGGAGAGATTCTCGTTCCCAAAGAAGGTTCTGTGTAACCGTCTCTTTGTTAGCGCTAAACCTAGATTAGCTACCAGAAATACGCGATCTATCACTTGGTAACGGCCACTCATCTTGTTTTAAATAGTTCAGTACATAAATAGGCATCCTACACGACTGTGCGGTAGTTTGAACTGGCTGTGATGGTTCGTGACCAGTTTCTTAAGCTTAAGCGTAGGCGTAGGCTTAAAAACAAACCCGTGGAGCGTTATAAATTAAAAAAAAAAATGGAAATGTCAATTGGTTACGGTTAAATAGATGATTTCCGTCGGTCCGCGAAGAGGGCCACAAAGGGGTCTCATTAACAAACTCCGGCACCGGACCTAATCCTTTCGTTAGAGGTCCATTGTGGTCCTAGACTTGGTACCGGTCTCTTTCCCGCCCGGAAAGTCATTAAACATATTTGTTGTGTTCATATATCATTACTGATACAGTGTTTGTTTTCGTTATTAACGCAGTATGTGTAAAATTTTGTTACGTACGTTTGTTTTTCAGTTACTTGTTGCTTTTTTACCTCAGATTTTATTTACAGTTCTTGACAGCAATAGTCAAATACTTACTTCTTGTTTCCTAATTACCAACATTTAACACGAACCCATCTTCACCAATATTGTGTTAAATACTTTAAAACGACAAGCGTCATGGCTTGCTTTCCTGGTTTCACTTTTCCGTTTCCTTTTTTTTATGAAGTTCGGCTGGACACTGGCACAGTGCGCGCGAGCTGTTTTTAACGTTTTTATTTTTTTAAAAGTGCCATATTATAAAAATTGATATTGTATTATAAATCTATCCAATAATATCCCTGTCAGACACGATAAGTAAATCAAATGCTAAATTTTCATAAAAATTGCGTTTTCCAAGTCTCATACTTTCAAAATGGACGTTACTTCTGATTTTTCTTACGTTTTTCTGACGTTACTTTTTTATCGAGCAAAATGTTAAATTATTATGTTTTAACCAAAAAAGTCATTAGATCACACAATGACACGAATTTAAATAATGGTGATTCTGTAAAAACAACTCGATCTAGAAACGTAAATTTAAAAAATAATCTCGTAAATTGTTTATTTGATAAACATAAATCATGTTATATTTTGTGTGTACTACTAAGTACAGAAAATAAATGACTGTGCATGCAGATCATCAGCATATGAAGTAATCAGTGGAATCATGGAATGTAATCGAGAGCAAGACAAGTGCGAAGGGTCAATTAAGACATGAGTTATTGCGATGTAGATGATGGTGTTGTGTTGCAGATGATAGATCTGTCAGTAATCCGGGAATACTACTTCCCTCAGGTCATAACGGTTAAAGGCAGAACTGATAGAATTTTCTTATAATCCAAATTCAACAAAGGCGTGTTTAGCAACTATGAGGATTACCTACTATGCATAACGATAACTACGCAATTACCTAAAGTTGATAAATGAAGATGATGGTTAGGTTATCCGAAAACTAACTTAAGAACCGTGTAATGAGTATGAAATTCAGACATACTCCTAGTTTTTAGGGTACCGTCCGTACCACAAAAGGAAAAAAACGGAACCCTTATAAAATCACTTTCTTGCCCGTCTGTCCGTCTGTCACCACCAATTTTCTCAAGTACAGGGGGTCTAAAATGGCCGCTTTAGCAGAATCATTTTGTGAATCACGTTAAAAATTTAAAATTGTTAAAATGGACTTTATCTTTATTGATATAAAGTCCATTTTAAGAATTTAAATTTTTTAACGTGATTCATGCTAAGATTCTGCGTAGGATCTGCTATAGCGGCCATTTTAGACCCGCAGGTGTCCACCTGTACTTGAGAAAATTGGTGGTGACAACTAACCCTCCAAGTTCATAAAGGTCGAGAAACGATTTTTTCAAGGTCAAAGTCATTGCTAGACCTTTATGAACTTGGAGGGTTGTATTGATGGTTTTGATGATTATAATTCTGTAACTACATACGTCTTACAATCGCGTCCAATATTTTAATCAACATACAACCTTGCACTGGCTTGCAATTTGCCAAAAACGTAAGAAAATTTGAATTTCGCGGGCTGGTCGAAGCATTCACCTTAACCAAAATTGACAATTATATTCTACGGTCCACCAGAAGTACCCTATAGGTTTTGGGTCAAAAACCTATACCTATGGTAGTTCCCGTTGACCGAGAATCACGATTTTTTTTCAAAAAGCAAGGTCTTACAGCACATGTAAAGGCAAAAGTCTGAAAACCGTAAATATGTAAGTAGTTTAATAACAAAAAAAGCGATTTTACTATTACAAACTTATTATTTGCGGATGGAGCAATAGCCGTTTCTAGGGATCGAACAGCAAAGTTAAGTTTGTCCTTTAAAAAGTTTGTACGGAACCCTCGGTGTGCAAGTCCGACTCGCTCTTGGCCAGTTTTTTTTTAACTGAGTTGCAAACCGCGTTGACGCGCGCCCTGTGCGCTGTATAAGAAACATCTCATGGAGAAGCGCACTTCTAAAGCATGCCTTAGCTTGAGTTGTCATGAGAATTTGACCTAAATAATCCGAACAGCAAATCCAGAATGCACGAAGGATTCAATCACAGACAATATTGCCAATGAATAGTTCATGTGAGCAGACGGATATGTGACACGAATGACGCACATTTTCAAATTGTGCATATCGTAGGAAATGGGCGTCAATTGAGACGAATGCTGCTCTAATCGAAGCATGGCACGGCCGGGCCGAATGTTTGCGGACAATTGTTATTGCGATACCAATATGATGACCTCATAATAGTACTGTTTCTTCTAACGTTTCGGAGGATTCCTTTCGAGAGTGTTAATTGCTGTTTTTGAATGGGTGTATTCATGTACCTAAGTACCAGTGCTTTTTTGGAACAGTGTAATGAAGGATCGTCAATCTAACATGTGAACTCCGACTCAGGTGCATGAGATAGCCTTGTTGTTCTCGCTAAGCTTATCGCTAAGCTAAACGAGCCATTGTTACCTCAAATGATAAGATAACGTCTAGTTAGTCGTTACAAATTGTGTAGTCTCTCCATCTTCAATCTTCATAGTTTATGGTCAAAATGCTAAGCCGTAGTTTATGATGCTCAGGAGGCTTTCTTATCATAATAAATCTTTCGTAAAAATGTCTTGAAAGTTTTTTATCCTCACATAAAATTGGGATAGCCTAAAACTGTCAACCCAAACATTAAACCAAATGATTACCATATCAGTAAATCCCGTTGATTTACGTCCGTCTAGCCTAAATAAGCAACTTTTCCCTATAAATAGTTTTAATAACCCTGATCAACGTTTAAAGTGCGGCGGAGCGGCGACTTCAAAGCGAGGTTTTATCTCACGTTGACAGCTAACAAAATCCTTTTAATTAGCGGGTGTCTGCGCCCGCGCACCTTACGTGTCGTCCCGCTCCCACGCCGAACATCGCATGCAACCTTTTATTGACTCATATTCGCTTTGGAACAGATAAATTAAATCGATTATTGACTTATTTGGCGATTTTATGTCGATGTCTTTATGTTAATCGATATTTAATTGAATGGCTCGTTTTTGTTCATATTGTTTGGTTTGCTTTGACAAGTTCTGGGAGAGTTCATAGTAAAGTTATGTACCAACGTACGGCGCACTAAAATAACATTAATGTTTATGGTAGATGTTTGAACACGCGTTGCTGAGATAAGTATGTATCTACAGTCACGCTCCTTAACTTTACAAGGCGAGCAGAATTGCTGGCGGTACCATAAAGCAGAGTCATGTGTGTGGTCTCAAGTCTGGTGTAGAGACAGATAACTCCATCAGCAGCCATCAAAAATCTCTGCCACGTTTGAAGATTTTGCCAGAAGCCTAAATCAAATGTAACTGCGGTTTCATTAGTGGTTAGGATTCGACAGGATTCAGTCGTTAAAATGTGTGTTAATGACAGCGAAAATCATGTTCACAGTAATGTAGTAGATGTAGAATAGTCGTACATATACTCAATGCAAAAAAAGTAGAAACAACGAAAATGCATAAAACGTCTTCAAGCGTTCAGCGAAATTCTATAAATAGGGACAAAATAACTTTGTCGGAGTCAATACAACTTTCACGCGAATTACACAGTTTCGCTGTAAGGTATTAACGTTTCTATGAACACTGGCCATCTCTAAAAGGGGAATTTTCAAGCATAATATTATTACAGGCTTTATCTTGTTTGCAAGTACCTGCTACATTGTAGCTGCATGAACGCCCTGAAGTTGTAGCTTATTATTCAGCCCTGCTATATCTTTTAGATGCAATTGATATGGATGGTTCAGAGATTTTCTAATAAGCATGTACCGTGGACGCATTTATGTAGCGTTTTTCCCAAGTCGTCTTATAAACTGTATTTAATCTTTTATTAAAAAAGTTGGTTGAGAATTTCTACAAAAGCAGCGTTTAGCCAGTGCCAACCAATCACAATTTAATGATATTGAAAATGATTATTGAAGGTTTTCTGGGAGAGAGAGGGTACAGAAACTAAATTGATGCTAATTTTGATTTCAACAAATTCTCAAAACACCGATTTCATGTTGCTACAGTTATTGATGTCCATAAATCGTTGTACTTAAAAGGGCATCCTTATCGACGCCAGTTGTCGTAAAAGTCCGCATAAACTTTATGCAGTGGCCAATATGAAAACGTTTATTTATATATTTGTGGATTTACTGCTGAGGAAGCCTAGTAGCATCCGCCGGACCAAAATACTCGGTCGCCTGCTAAATTCCGCGACGTCTAGTGGGTGAACGAACCCGCAATGAGATTCTCCTCTTAATGATAACATTGGATCATGATACCTTCCAAGTTTATGGTTGAGGCCTTGTTCAGATAAACATCTCATTGATGAATGTGTTTCGGTAAGGATTTTATTATGGGATTTAGGTTCTCCAAAATTAACAAGGGCCGAAGTGTGGGTTGAATAATCAAAATTAAGATATTCATTGAACATTATCATGATGTTGCTGAAGCAAACAAAACGAACAACAAGAATTTAACATGACTCATGAACTCATAATTTAACCAAAAAAATTGGTTCAGGGACATCGAAGAGACGTACTTACATGAAAAGTTGAAGACGTGTACTGACAGAACATTATTCTCTCATCAAAGTTATTGAGTCAGTGTTTTGATATGCCTCGTATAAATTCTCGTATTAAATACACTTGACTTATGATTACATTTGGCCAAGTTCATTGCGAAATCATGTTTGTGCTTACACATTCCGGAAAATCATATTTTAGATAAGTACTGCTACTATAAGATGGTGCGTGGTTGGTCGCCTTTGGTGACCATACCGTTAAAGGTTCTTGAATATAAGGATACGATAGGAGTGCATTTAATTTATTTTGAGAAAAGTCTCAAATCAATTAAATGCAGGCTCCTCGTAATCATACGCACGATCGCTTAAAATTCAGAATTTATGCATTTCATTGCTTTTGCGTCATTTCGGATCTTTCTCGCGCACATTAATATCATACACAGCTCTGAATTCTTTATCTGTACAAAAACACGCAATAACGAGATGAAAACGTTTCGATTAAGCGTCCACGTCCTCAAATTCCATTCCTGTACCATTTATAAAGTCGATTCGAATTCTCCATTCCGAAACTCGAGTGCTCCGAGACAATTTATTTGTGAAATTACGGTTCTTATTCGGAGTTTACGCGTCTCGCTCTGGCCGGGTCTGAGGTGCTCATTGTGTATGGTGTGAAGTCCTGTGGTGTCCAATTATTCTGCCGGCGGTGGTCGTCGGGCAGGCGCCTCGCCCCCTATCGCGGCTCGCCATCGATAATACTAACCGGTTCGTTTTTCGTTTATAGGTCGGACCATCTTGATATTCAACTCCATGGACCGCTTTATACCGAATTCCTAATCGGGATTGTTCAACTTCTCGTTCGTTACGAATAAACCATTGGATACGAATACGTTTTTTTGGTTGACTTTAAAATCAATAATGAGTCAGTTAATTACTTATTATCCTTCCATATCGTTGCTTGCAGTATCTTTTTCTAGCATACCTACCTTGTTTCCGTATTTCTAAGGCGCCAGTATTTTCACTGTGACCACGTCAAGTTTCTAGCATTTATTATTTTCATTCAACAAGGGTTTTCCACGTATGTTCTTATAAGCAATGCTTACTCACGCTTGTTTAACATTGCCACCTATAAAGGAGCAATACGTCAGCAGAATACATAAAGTTATTGCAAATATACGTTTTATGAACACTTTGTTGTCGATTTTAATTAAACCCCACGCATAGTATGCACAAATTACACCGCTTACTGTCCTCACTAAGGATATAATTTGTCTGTACTCGACGTAATTACAGTGCTAAGCGACTCAAAACACATTCTCCTTACAAAGTACCCACAACTGGTTTTCCTTTGGCTCTCATGTCACATAAATATTATCATCTAGTTTAACTGTTTCCTTCGGCGCGTCGCAAAAAACCTTATCATTTACATCGTACACGACTCAAAAGGATTCCGTGACTCCAAGTTGGGGTTATTTATTTTAAAAGTGGTCATTAAGTACAGAAGCAGCAATTTGGTTCTCACATGACCCCGTTCTGCAGACCGTGAGATAATCGCAAACGGTAGTGTCCAAGCACGTACTAGGTCCTTATTAGGCAAGTGAGATTTTTTTCTGTCGCCGGCTGGCTCGGAGGCGAGTCGTGTCGTGCCATGGGATTGAGTGCGCATGCATGATTCCTACCGTTGCGCCTTGTTGCTGTTGCCTTGCGCTACTCCGCACCATTTACGATTATTGAGTTAGGTATGTCGTCTTCTTATATACGCGCTCCCACTAAGTACATCTTTCAACTTCCAAGCTACCACCAACAGATTTCAAATTAGATTGCTCAGCGCTGTTTATGTTTTTAATATTTGACTTTTGAATAACAAGCATAAATTTCCGGCACCTCGTTCCCATGAATTTATACAACTTAGTAATAAAAATCATGAAGTTCATAAAAATGTTGTTCTCAATATTATTTCTGTCAACGATTTCGTCCGTAGGTCATTTCCAATTATAATTATTAATAAATTTCTTTTGGGATCATTTTGAGACCCTCCAGAGCTCATAAAAGTCAGACTCGAGTGCCATAGTGAAATATGATAATTTCCAAGCATCACTTGCTCGGGTTGAACAACAAAACGATCGTGCGCCGGCGCCAGCGGTCCTGCCTTCGCCGTCATGTACCTATAAACGACCAGTTTTTATTCCATTCCAATATGGACCATTAAGGTGGGCAGATTTTCAATTTCGCACTTCAATGACGGCTCGCTGTTAGACCTCTTAGTTTTTAAACCCATCACCAGTAAACTCGGGTGTACTTACTTTAAAGTTACTGCTTTCCAAATAGACAGTCGTTTGGTAATAGAACTAGATACTAACGATAGATTTCGAAGAGAACAAAGGGCTTTGCGTAATTTACAGAGCGAGCCAGCTAACATAGCCATAACGCAGCGATCTAACAAATCTTTACAGAGCTTATTAAGTTACCATTTTGGGTAAACAATAAAATGTAAATAGCAACCCGGAAGAGTGGTTTCCTCGCTACCAGGTCCGGCTCGATGGAAACTCGTGCCCTTATGAATTATCCAAACGTTCGGGCGTCTCAGCGGCGCCCGCGCAGCGCTAGTATCGTACGCAACAGTAAACATCGGCCGAGATAATAAACGAAGTCTGTTTGTTTCCTTTGTGTAAATCTTGTCTGTCATAAAGTTGCAACTGTTGCTACATACTTATACTGCCAGTCCCCGGTTTGTATGTACGCAATGCGCGTAGTTAAAATTCTTGACGCATCAAAGGACTAGTAAGTTAGTGACAATTAAGAGCTGAGCTTTATAGCCTCACATAAAGATTTTTATTTTAATCTTCTTTGATTCCGCGCATCAGCATATAAAACTATTGGCACTACTGCGGACTTCATTGGATTAAACCAAGGTTTTCAATTTTATAGTCCGTTACATAACATAAGCCTGGTGTACAAATTCCTCGTAAATGACTGGTCCTGATTAGTAGGCGTCAACTGGCACACCTTTTGTTGTTGAATATTATAAGTAATTAACACTAATCGAAAAGGACCAGTTTATTTGTGTAGATAACATCGTAACTATAATCTGTGCCCTTGTTCGAAATATGTGTATATTGAAACGTGCAAATGGTCAGCTGGACGTAGAAGACAGGATGCCTTACATGGTAGCACGCCCTGACGACGGAGCTGGAGCCCGGAGAACCGCGCCTGCAGGGGACAATCATTGTAAAAGCATAAAACTTTATTACTCGTCCGCACAAGTTTGTTTAATTCAATCAAAGAGCGCATAATGGACGATCACTGACTTCGGTGCCCAACAATCCAGCGATGTTTGTTTCTTTTCACATGTTAAAAGATAGCCATCATGCATATGGACCACTTTACGTTAATGCGTTCCCTCCATAGCTTTTAGCATGTATTCAGAATGTTATGATACTGGCACTAAACATCTAGATCTGAAAGCCCGCTTAAGTAAATACGAAGTTAGACACAATTTAGCCCGAATAACTCCTGTTTGAAATTAGAATCTAGTTAGGGGTTAGGCTGTTAAGGAGTTGGTAATGTTGGTATCATATTTCACGTTCAGAATCAGAATCAGTGATCACCGATAGAAACGCCACGGCGTTGTCGTGCGGTCCCATTGCGAACAGGGCCGGGTGTCCGACCGCATTCGTTTATCTATAGAATTATAACAGATGCGAGGTGCGCACGCGACGGTCCCCCCTCATCGGCTGCAGAGGCACAGCCAGCAGCAGGACGTAATAGCTCCGCACTTTGATTCATTGCCGCGAGACTTTCATCTTATGACATTTTTATGGCCATTTATTAATTACCTCTCTTATTAATATTGCAGCTTCTAACCATTTACAACTCCGCTATCGGTGCCTCTTTAGAAAAACTTGAAAGCTAACGAGCTTGATTATTTGTTTTTTGTTCATTTTACAGGGTCACTAATTTCTTCACTCCGGATGCGTGTACTCAACGGTCGGAAAGGGAGATTTATTATTTGTATCTACAAAAAAAGAGCTTTTACGACCTTTCAGACGGTTATTAAAATAATAAACCGCCCTTTAGTTGTTTCCGCGAGAAAATATCGCGGAACGAATGTTTGTAATGCATTACGGGAACACGGCGCGTTGTTTACATGATAAATAATATATAAAAGACGTTCATTTCGTTTATATATTTTTATGTCGGAATCGTAGGCTGCATTTGAAATAGATATGACCTGTTTTTCGTATACATTCTTGTCTGAGATATCAAGAGATGATCTCAATCCTCAGTTCCGCCGACCAGATTGGCGGTCTCGTTATGGCAAATGTATAAAAACGAAAATATTTTTGATATTCCATGCTTTCATCTGTAGAAATAGCCTGATTTAATTAGCAAGAAACGAAATTATTAGCATTTAAAGTGAGTTCGAATTAATTTGGTTTACGGCCTAAGCTTCTTCAGGTGTCATATCGTGCAATTAGAGAAACCCGTTTGATGGTCTACCATAAAATGATTTGGATTCGGTATGAATCAATGAATGTTATCGCCTCATAAGCTAAACTAATTATATTTTATCGTTGTTAATTTGGATTTAGATTGAGACTAGATAGTGGACTAACAAGATAGCGATGGCCGCATCGATAAGCTTTCTGCTTTACTTATGTAAAGTTTTATGAGTTGGCCACGTTGAGTGTGTTGGAATTGCTTGTAGGCACGTTTACGATTGCACTAAAGGTTAATTGGCTATTAAAGCTTGCAAGAGAAGATTGTCAACTTTTATACTCCGTGCTTATCATTAACATCATGCAAGAAGATATTGTGGCAATGTGGACAGTTTTATATGTACACTAGCCGACCAACACCAACTACACCCGGTAACGGATTTTCATACAATGTTTCAACCTCTATTTCACCCGCTTAGGGGATGAATTAATCCTTTCTTAGCGGATGCCTAGGTCTCTGTATGCCAAGTTTTAGCCCAACCTTCCAGTGGTTTGAGCTGTGCGTTGATGGTCAGTCAGAACAAACGATTTTATAAGTATTGAATGTAGTGAGTGATATTAGTGTGGACTAAGTACTCAGTAGTGCGTAGTGAACAATTAGCCGAGCGTTTGTCTCAACGGCACCAATTAAACTGGAAATCAGGACGCGTAGCGCTCACTGGCTGTTAATTAATTGTAATGTACACCGCGGACGCATGAATGGCCGCTACAATACGCTCTGTACAGAATACGTAATGGCAAGGCGCCTAGCGAACAAGTTAGGCTGTTTGGTGATTTATTGAAGCCTCGCTTTTGGTCAGTAGCCGTCACGCTCTTTCCTGGTACAAAGTTGGATTGTTTGTTAAAAAACTGCCTTTAAGTTTTATTGGTGATATTAAAATTTTTGCACGTGTCTGTTTTATTAACATAGAAATACTTTTGAATTATATTTAGTCGCGAAATCGCAGCTTTTATTAATAGAAGTATTATAATTATAATAGTAGTATTATAAAATTTCAAATTAGAATTCACAACTAATTTGGCCTCAAGTCATAGTTGTTTTTCTTATTTCGTTAATTAATTTATGCACATCTCCATTTGCTTCGGTTATAGTCTGGTAAATGAGTGCTCAAAAGGGGTATGTGGTTGGAAAAGTCGAAAGCAGAAAATCTGACTTATGAACTTCGTTTGGACTAGTTAGAAGATAAACATATTAAAAGTCCTGACCCCTCCGAGGTGAGCCCGAGCGGGGGGGGGGGGGGGGGGGGGCAAAGAAGGTCCCGTTTTTTGGTTTTTTGCTTATATCTCGAAAACGATGCGTCGTATAAAATTTTGTTGTACTACATAATAAAACCTCATAAAATTCTCTACAACTTTGTTTGTCACACTTTTTATCGTTTCATAAGTCAGATTTTCTGCTTTCAACTTTTCCAACCACAATCATTCATTTACCAGACTATTATCTGATCTGTTACAATGAATGGCAATAGGTATCTATTACATTAATTGATGGTGATATTTTGCAATAATCTTTGCCAGGATTAAGTTTTGGTCTTCATATCAGTTTGTTATTGCAGTTTTTCTCGGTGCCACTGTTTGCAAGTCATACAGTCAAAAAGTTACTGTAGATATCATTTATGATCATATCAAGTCTTGCCACGACAAAACTGCAGAAATTGATATTATAGGCCTTAGTCACCTTTATTGCCACAATATTTTATTTATTACGTTCTCCGAACTAGAAACACACACAACATCATGAAAAGTTTAAAATAGTGTAGATTTATTTTATCAGGCAATGAGATCTAGCTCTTGTACTACAGTGTAGCGATCATGTTACATTATTCATTTGAGTGTTATTCTTAGGTTCTTATCTATTAAGCCTGATTTGTCAAAGTACATAGGTACAAAGTACGTTAAAGTGCATTCCGTAATTGAAATAGAAACGTGTAAAGTTATCGACGTATATTTCAGGTGTTGTAGTATAGATCTGTCAGATGTGCGCAAATTGGTGTTACAACATGATTTAAAGGTTGGATGGATGGTCGTGCCAACGGCTCGGTACGCCGATTAGCGATTGGTCACGGGACGAAATGGTAACGCGTTGTTCCTGCCAGAGCGTAGCCGTGGAATTGACGAGGAATTTGGGTTTTTACTCTCGGGAAGTCGGGATGATATTATGAAGCTTGAGAAGATTGGATGGAGGCTGGATTTATTATGACAAAAAATTATTAGCTACTGAGCTTCTGTCCGTGTTTTGTGAGTTTGTGCCTTATTCTATTATGCAGGTTTTACAAATGCGTTTGATTCGAGTCTAACATGAAGAAGTTAATAACACGTATTCGGAGGTATCACCACACATCGAATTCGGCACGATCATTTATTCCAACATCATCATCGGCCTAGCCTTTTCCCAACTTAGTTGGGGTCGGCTTCCAGTTTTACCGGTTGCAGCTGAATACCAGTATTTTATATGGAGCGACTGCCTATCTGACCTCCACAACCCAGTTAGTACCGGGTAATACGATACCCCTTGGTAAGACTGTTTGTCAGACTTTTTGGGCCTCTGACTACCTAACGACTGTCAAAGATCTACAAACAGACCAACCTAGGCAAGCACGGCTTAACCTAACGATCGACCCGAGCGGCTGTTATTATTTAGCCACGAGCTCCTCTCGATTCCAACACTAAATAAATAATATCTGGCGCCCAAATTAGTAATTACTATGATTACGGCATCCGTTTTGTTTCTTTTGAAACGAGACAATGTGATGTTCACGAGAAACACTATAGTTAGGGTTTACAATAAAACCACCAAATTATCAGTAAGTAGATGAACTCTAAGGTTACGTGTGCTCGCTGCCCAGGATAAGTGTAGTGTAGAGGTAGACTACTCAAACGAAGGAACCATAGAGCTCACGCTACGTTTATTAGTATATCACATCTCTAATTAGATGTTCAACAAAATATACACATCACACAACCTATGAATCTCTATATCTGTAATATTTAGTTTTACTAGTTGGCAATGACGAACGAGCAAATCCACTTTAAGTAGAGATAGAGCCCGTAAACTTGGTCCCGAGAAGCGAGGTCACATGTGTGTGTACTAGGAGCGTAGGAACTCTAGGATCGTACCAACCCGGCCAGCCGATCGTCGCCAACTTATTTATTGATATGGACTTTTAAGGACCACACCATGACCGGTTCTTCCTTCCATAAACGAACTAAGACGTGAGGTCAGTAAATTGTTTATTAGAAAATCTTACTGACGCATCTTACGACTTTGCTTTCGAGATAAGTTTATTGTAAACCGGCCTCGTAATTTATAGAGTAAAATATTTCTCAATGCGACGTGTATAATGATGTATGTATGATGTACTTCATGTATCTGATCTCACAAGAGACAACTATTAGATTTTATTGAACAAATGAATGATAGACAGGCGTCGTTTCGAGGAGTGGCCTGACAGATTGATTCGAGTTACGTTCGCGGGTCAACGCTTCTTGTACGACACTACTTAGTTTTTATACTGATGCCTAGTTGCGCATGATCATTTATTACATTTAAGAATTTCGCAGAAATTAGTTTCGCATTGGAATGTGAAATATTTATGTATTTTCGCCATTATATTGGGTACGGCAGTCGAATTGCTAAACAGTTGACAAAAACATGTTTTAGGTAGGTAGGTTCTACGATTGTAGAATTGAGTTTTCAAAATTCTTTACTTAGGCATGACGATGCACACAATGTTTACTTTCCCAGAAATTAATACTGAAGAGCTTAAAGAATATCTATCATTATTTTGGAGGGTAAACAGGACACAAGCATCCATATTTCAACGTAGACAATACCCCTCATAACTACTGACATTGAAATTACAAGCACAAATAACGGGCGAACAAATTCGTGCACAAGTTAGCAAGTCGATGTAAAGTACGGTCCACATACACACTTCGATGGTTTCGCGAGATAAGCGCTGTGCGTCTCACATGCCGGAGTCGAGCTCAAATCAATCGTGTCTGATGCGTATCAAATGTCGGGACACGAAGCTATACGACCATGATCGAAATTTTATGATCACAGTAATGGTGTTACATAATTAGTCCTCCACTTTGCGAGAGGGAGTAGGCCCAGTGCAGGCGTAAATTTCATATGCCTTCAAATTTTTGGTTCTAGGACGTGGCAGTTTCCTCACTAATAGTGTTTTCTCTGCTATGAGTTCCGGGTTTAAACTCAGGCGTTCAGGTTTAACATTTTCTATTGAGTAGTAGTGGTTGTAGTTTCCTTGTTCGATGTCGGTGTCTTGGCGAACGCTAGAAAATGGCGTAGGTTCTGTATCGGAAACTTATTGGACCGCCCGTGGATCCTGGAATAGCATGTCGCGGTTTAAGTTTAATATTAAGGATTTCTTTTCTTTGATTAAGTATGTAAAATCTACTGCTTCAATCTGCCAAAAAGGTTCTGCAAGAATACATTCTAGAAACTCTGATAAAATACTGTGCTTTTTCAAAAACCACTACAATTCCTCACCGTCCTAAGAGTTTCCGCATGCATCGTCCATATAGTGCATATCACGTCTGAGTCACCGTGGGAAACTAGATCTGCTCGATGCGAGATATAATCGATACACTGGCTGAATGACATATCGAATCATGTAATTGTATATCGTGACCCATTCGGACATGCCGTGTTTTGAAATCGACACTGCCCGCGCCGAGCTTCAAAACGCGTTCCGCCGGAAATAGTGGTTTACACGTCATTTTATACACGCCATCTCGATTGATAAGTTTCCGGCGATACGTTCTCGTTCAGATGCTATCTGTTCAATGTGGAACTTGTCATACATCAATCACCCCTACTTCACTGTGGTAGGCCATCCGGCGCGGTTAGCTTTCGAATAATGTCTTCCCCCAATGGCTCGATCTCGTACTGCTACTTCACTATTCTAACATCAAGATTTAGATAGCCATAAGTGGACTTACGAAAAAGGCAAAAGCAGCTATGCTTTTATTTCCTCGTTTTCACCTCATTATATTCACAATACCTATGCTAATGAAGAACGTCTTATCAGGTGAAAATACTGCATTATAAATGAAACAGAGAGTTTGATCCTGCTAATAATTCATCAATACGCAGACACTGTCTCGGAACTATCTGACATAAAAATCTGATGTGAACAAAAGAGCACAATTTCATCGAGATCGTTTAACCGAGTCCGTTAATCATTTGGTCAGAGGTGTCGACTGTCCGAATGTCGGCTCGCGTTCGATTTAGACTGTCAATGCGTCTGCGGTCTGCGCACATGTTTTGTACGACGCTTGACGATCATTGCGACGTTGTAGGTTTAGGTATTGGGTAACACTGGGAATTAATAAGGACTTCTAACGCCTACGGTCATTAAAGATGTAAAATATATTAGAAGAATCATTTTTATATTAAGTTTTTCATCATCATGTGATACGGGATAAACTATCTTATCCCACTACAAAGGGAATTCGCAACTTTTACAATTATTAGTAAGAAAACATGTTTGGCAACATCCACTTGACGCGAAATCTCGTGGCTAAATTAAACTTTTCCAAGTTATATTCGTAAATCTCATTTACGAGAGAGAGGACCATTCTCAATTCTCATTATGGAATGTTATGAACAATAATTTCAATGTGATTGCTACTTGGACATCTTTTCTGAACAAGACCCAACAGTAACTTCGGTATAAAGTTTATCAATTTCTCTATATCGCGATCGTTAGCTAAAAGCGATCGTTTTATATATAAACCATTTTTATTATATCTAGGATCAATTTTATGATTACGACTCTTCAGTTTTATCGCTAGCATTTATTGTCTGAGGCAGGTTTCTTAACTTTATTCATGCCGTAGCATGATCGCATTTGATGGGCATAATAATGTCATTTACAATTTTTTTTCAATTATATAGAGATGAGCTTAAAAGGTTTTGACATGTAGACCAGTTTCTTCCAATACTTCTTCCAGTTCATTGGTTCCTAGTACTGATTGAGTACGTTCGTTCTGGTGAATTAAGAATAATTGAAATAAATGGATTGAATCATTCACTGTAAGAAATCGAAGGAACAAAATAATCAAATCTAATAAATTGAATCACTTCAATTTACAGGCAAATGTGACCAATTTAGCGGCATCAATTGAGATTGTCTCGGATGATGATGATGTATGCAGGCACCCCGACGGACGATCAGTTTCCTGCGATCATTCAATTACATACAAGTTTATATGATTGTAAGTGCGGGCTGGGCTGGATAAATGATGTTATACAAATCGCTAGGGGCCGAGATTACTGTAAATTGATACCACTCGTAGCTGGTAGCCGTGCATCTGGCGGACTACGGAATATTGACCAAACGATATTTAAACATACATTATGTAGATTCGATTTCTTAATAAATTCTGAAATAATCCGCGCTTCGAATGAATGTGAAAGACCCTTATTTTCGCATACACCCGATTCTTTCGCATCATCGAGTTAGGTTAGTTTATTAAATGTTGCTTAATTGCTACCTAGTAACATGATATTATTATGAATTTTCTTGAGTAGTTTTGGTTAAAATTTACGAAAAAGCCAGTGATAATCATACGCGAAAGATATGCTCCCGCTTATTATTTAGCAAAGAAAAAGAATAAAACAACCATTCAAATTGAGGATATTAGTTTAAATCGGTGCTATTACGGCTGTGTTTAATTCGTGGCTTCCGTCGCAGTTTCCTCGGGCCTCGGTCGGAGGTGCGGAGTTGGCCGCGAGCGGTTTGTCATTACGTTCGCCAGTCACCTGTAATGAAGTGGTGCCATTCTCGACCATTTGCCGGTCGGTGCTGGCCACTGCGTGTGTAACAGGATTCAGGCTGCGTTCAGGGTTGTCATTTTAACGATAATATTGGTTTCCCCAATGCAATAGAAAGAGGATTAAGATAGGCAAAATAAATTGATATCGAAAACATGATCTGTAATGTGGATAATAAGTTTGTGTTTACAATGCTTGTTATTCATACTTAAAACCAACTCAAAAATTATTTCAACACTTGATTTTGGAATTAAACCCTTTTGCTGACAAATAGGTGGTAACATTAGTAACCCTACCTACTTGTTCAATCGCCACCAAACGTAGCATTAGGTACGCTCAATACTGACAAGCTATTCTAAGTTATTGCAATTTGTATGGATTTGCGTGGGCGCATTCGTGAGCTTGATGCATTACAATTTGTGGACTAATTCTGCAGATTAAAACGTAACGAGTCGCGACTGCCAGCTCTATCGACTTGTTTACGTATTTATTACACTTTATTAGGCGTTGCAACCATTTACCTCTCAGCAGGAAACGTATGCTTTTTTGACATGAATTGCCATTGCAGAATTAAAATGAACCTGGCTTCGGTTTGGTCACGAATCACTAATATTTGCACAAGAAACGTATGACAAAGTGACTCCGTGAGTTACGTGAAATTTGGAAACCAAATCTTGATGTTTGTGTTTTAACGATCGACAAGTGCTAATAAATTCAAGTTTACTTTTTTGCGTGGCTGCGAAAAGGAAATGGCAGACGTATTCTTAAGAGGATTATGTATACAGGCGAAAATATATAGAGTGTACAAGAGTAGCCGCGCTGCGGGACGTGTATAAATCCAATATACCCATTGTCCTGTCGCGCGCTCACAAAAGTGCACTTTTGTTTCAACCCGATCCAGAACAAATTCCCGTGGAGACGACAACGCGTATTTAACCCTAGAAGTTTTTCTATTATGGCAACTAGTCACTTATGCAGTAGTATAAATAAATTCAGTTACTTATATGGGGATCTGAGAAACATGGATGGAATTGATTATTAACAGAAAAAAATTAATCACTTAGAAGCTATCCAGTAAATTCGATTAAAATGTATTGTGTATATGAGTTGAGTGATAATAGGGTTTTAATACGGTAAGCATTCAGAATAAAGCGTGTGAAACTAAACGATCACATGCAAAGAGATGTTTAAAGCTAACTAGAATTAATGAGTTCAGTTATATTCTCATAAGTTGTTTGCAGAGATGGTAGCCAGTTGTAGCATAGTAACATTTCCGTCGGTTAATGAAGCTTGCACACGCTATGCACTTGTTGAAAACTCCACGGATTCGTGTTCCTTTAGCCGGCGACGGACATCGCATTTAAGGCGAATGTTTTACAATTCCTCCAACGTTGGATTTTTTATTTGCCACCGCCGCGGGAAGTGCGAAATTCACGCCGCGCCGCCGCGCCGCGCCGTCTCATACAATAAAAATAGAAACTTGCTTAGTACCATTTTTCACACGAAACGAAACCTCTGATCGAATCTATAAGTTTTCGGAAGGTCTCACATCAATAATGTACAACAATAAAATAGTTTAAGGCTCCGGAGTAATCCGATTTAAATAATATTTCTTGGTCGTAAACTACGCAGGCGTTGGCGTCGGTAACAGTCGTGCAGCAGGAACGTTTTATTACATGATTCCAATACTTTTATTGATCATCATCTATAAATCATGAACTATAAACGTTAGGACTACACTTACAAGGTGCAATGTATCACACCCGAGATTCTTTTAACGATAAATCACGAGCGAGGTGGACGCTTATTAAAACACCCCCGCTGATGCATCAGGTCTTCTCACGCACTGATCATAACGTATGATGAAAATCTAACGTTTTTATTTAACTTGAATTTATTACTTAATAAAACTACAACGACAGAGAAAGCACTAAGCGTGTTGGGTATCTCAAAAGAGCGAGATTTATCCTTTCTGGGAAGGCAGCCGCGGCCGACATGTGTGCGGAAATGTCCTGTTTACTTTCCGTTTTCGTATTCGGACACGGCCTTTTAAGTCTCTTGTTTATTGCGCTCTATGTACGGATAACAAGGGATTTTGTAACTCGACTATTTCTGGTAGACAATGAATTGGTATCTGCTTGCCATCGGTGGGTGGATAACTGAATGCGGACAATGAATTTTGTAATAGCATCCATTTCGGTGCTGCGCTATGACATATTTGTAGTAGTGCTTTGTTGGCTTCGCTAGATAACCGCCGCGATCGAACGAATAAAGTAAAACTACGTTTAATTTATTTTATATGGTAATACGGCACGCGGTCGGCAGCGGTTCAAAGCGAGCTCTTAATAAGGACGTGTCCCCTTAATTCTCGTCGGTGTGGTCACTAACATTCCTACAAGGGTTTGCTCTCTACATTTTTGTGAGTTTGATGTTCGTTTTTCTCGACCACCATTTCCCACCTCGGTTTGTCGTCGGGAATTTAAACGAGCGCACCGATTTCAATCGCGCACCATTGGTGGGACGCGTTTTATTTGTACGCTCGTGCGACAAAAATTACAACATTTCCACCGACATTTCGAAAAGTACGCCGCCTTTAGTTATGTTTATTTCTTGCCTTTGCTGCGTCTTTTATGTATTTTATGATGCATTCTTGTACATTCATGCGCCGATAATGTATGACCAAGCTCTTTTATAGTTTTGCTCTATCATCTCTGGTTTATCAAGACGTGGACCCCATTATGCCTTTTATAGAACTCGACCGTGACTTCAATTTTCGTCATAATACTTTTGTGGAATACAGCAGCTGTCCTCTCATAATATTCATGAACCGGGAGAGCCTTCATCCATTGTATTAAATCTGGTTTATAAAAGTATGTCCTTGCATTTCTTATTTCATGTGGTCGGTCGGTCGTGTGTTTGTTTTGTTTTTGTCGCGGGCATTGTGCGATGGACAGCGGATTAACAAGAGCGTCGGCGCCAGGGCGTGCGGCTGCGGCGGTGACTGAATAGCAAATGCGACTTGGTGTGCGGTGCCCGTATCTAGATGCGAGCTCGGTGCGCGCGCGCCGCTCCCGTGCAGATGCGCCCGATTGCTCGCATTAACATAGCACCGCGTTGTTTTTATAAATCCACGAAATCATTGTATATGTACTTCTTTTTTGTAATTCATATTCTGTACTCTTTTCTTATGCTTACATAAATCTGTGTAACTTAATACTTAGCGGGATTAAGCCTGTCTCCGTCCGCTGGCTAATTGACACACGAAGAGCGTTGTGCCTTCAAATTGTGTTCAAATATTAGCCGTGTGGACGCGTAAAGCGCACAGTAAACACGTCGCTCCGTCCGGCTGTTTGTTGAGTCCAACGAGCCCCGGGCGGACTGTTTGCCCCGGTTATCTGTGGCCGTGCGTGATCTCGGTACGGACGGGTTTACTTCATCCCGTGGGTTTTCTTTTGTCTTCCATATAAGGTGTGCAATCTGAACGTGAGATCGGCCTGGTTGCTCGTTGACACGTAGCTGCCATTAACGAGATGTCGATACCAGTGTATACTGGCTGTTAAGACCACGCTTTGTTAGTCCACAATTTTTTGCATTTCGAGTATAAAAAAATCGCACATTTCAGTTCGCCTACATTGGACCAAGTTCAGCAATATGAAAAAATGTCTGTGTAAAATTTTATTAATGATATAATCTTGTGTTGTTTCAGGTATGTACAGTGGAACTGGGCACTATCAACACCTATATTTCAGTCAAGGTATTAAATTAAATGCATTCGACACAAATTGTCAAAGCCGCCGTTAGCAGTAAATTTCGGTGCCATACCAGTTGCCTACACTTTATGTTCCGGATCTATTAATTTATTCAATTATACAATAATCAACTAATAAATTTGTTCAAAATACATCATTTCCACTATTAACATAATTAGCTGGAAACACGCTATGCTGTTATTTGAAACCGTACTCGATTATCAACAAGGCTCGCCATATAGGTTTTGTTTAGCAATTCTCTCGTATCTCGGCATTATCCCTTCACGTTCTTTATGATAATCATGGTTGAACGTCATGTGTAATGAGTTCTTTTTGCCTCGTAAACATTTTTGTGAGACCTCCAAGATATGTCCGTTTAAAAGAAAAATAAAAATTCCTGGTAAGCTTGCCCACTTTTTGCTTCGATAGAATGTTAAGCCGGTGCATTTGCTAATGTACGTTAATTGGCAACGAGTGAAGACGGGTAGCGACTGGCGAGTACTGCCAAGTTAGGGATGTCGTCCATTCAGCGCCCCGCCTCACCTCGAGCGGTCTCCTTCATTAATATCTTATACGGAGTTGCCATATATAATAAAACTAACGACAAACACCAGGGTATCGTTAGGAAATAGTAGAACGAGAAATACATCATCAATCCCACGTGTTTTCTCACGCTAGGTCTTATTTAAGCCCGTTGCAATAAGTTAGCCCTAACAGCAACCAGATACACACGATACGCTGTCAAGAATTGTTTGAATGTAAGATATATGATGCTCGCAAAGCGTCAAGATTAGTCTGTGCTTCGTCCCTTTGTCCCTTCCTCAACTCTGATTAGAAAGGTGCACTGTGGGCGGGGTCAAATGTCAGTGCTGTATGTTGTGGTCGGACGCTAATCTGAATAGACCATTGCACAAATGTAACTCGACCACTGATCAACAAGACAAAGTAAAAAGGACGTGGTATTAGCCACGGAGCCATGAACAAACCACAAATTGTTTAAGTTGTCTTGGATCTATGCTAAATTAATATTTATACATTTATATCCATCATCATCGTCCAGTCTATTCATTATCAAATGCAAACGCATTTCCAAATGTCACTCGGCTCGATTCTCGGCAACTCTTTCTAGCTGTTACCAGCCAAAAAGCTAAAGGTTCATCTATAACACTTTCCTATCATACCATCTTCTTCAATCGGTCCCTCATTACTGGGGATCGTGGTCACTGGACCCCTTTAAACGGACAATCTGCCTCCATCTACTCCGGTCCAAAGTTGCCTGCTGAAATTTTCTTGAGGACATAGCCTCTTTTACTTGGTCGGACAATCGTGTTGGCGACCGGCCTCGCGCTCTCTTGCCTTCGGTATTACCAGTATTACCAGCAATGCTTTTCAAGGCTGCTATCTCCTCTTCGCATTATGTGGCCGAAATAGGTTAAAATACGCTGAAGGCAAACTGTAGACAATCGGGTCTTGATAGCAAGTTGGGAAAGGATAGACGCATTTGTGCATTTGGCTGTCCATGGAATTCGGAGCATCCGCCTTCAGCACCACATTTCGAATGCGTCTATCCTCTGTCTTTCTCTTGTTTGGATTGTCCAAGTCTCAACTCCATAGAGGAAAATCGGAAAAACTAGTGCTCTGACCAAACGGGCCTTCGTTTTAAAACTTATACCACGTTTTTTCCAGATGTTCTGAAGACGTGTCATAGCATCTTTAGCCATGGCTATCCGCCGTTTTATTTCTGGGATGCAGCTACCTTCATTACTTATATGAGAGCCAAGATAAACGAAACTGTCCACAGTATCGATGCCTTGGATGTTATAGGCACCCGATAGCTTTCCCCCACGATCTATCACCATAAGCTTGGTTTTCTGCCTATTTATTGCAAGCTCTAATTTGCCACTTTCCACCTCCAATCTGTGCAGTATCTCTTTCATGTCGCCAAATGTGCAAAAATGCAAGGAGAACAGTGTCATCAGCGTACCTCAGATTGGAAATGCGCTTTCCACCAACAGCAAACTCCTTGTCCCAAGCCCAACCCACAAGAGTCTTGCGAATGATATATTCTCCGTACACATTGAAGAGCAGAGGTGAGAGGATGCATCCCTGCTGCTGAGAACACATTTGAACAGTCGGTGTCTATTTTAAAGAAAGAGCGGTTGTTGATGTAGAGGCATCGGCTAGGTCTATAAGATTTTGTGGCGTGCCCATGTCCTTTAGAACCTCCCACAGCTTGTCCCACTCCACACAATCAAAGGCTTTGGTGTAATCTATAAAACACAACAATACAGGGCTGTTAAATTCCCGGCTTTTCTCAATTATTTGGCGAACGTTCAGGATTTGTTCCTGCGTGCAAAACCTGCTTGTTCTTCTGGAATTTGTGGCTCGAGAAAGTGTCTTAACCTGTTGTTAATGATATACAGAAGTATCTTACTGATATGTGGAATAAGTGCCAAGATCCTGTAGTTACTGCAGTCTTTGGTAGAGCCTTTTTTATGAAGTAGAACAAA
Organism: Xestia xanthographa; assembly: GCA_905147715.2. Classification (NCBI taxonomy): domain Eukaryota; kingdom Metazoa; phylum Arthropoda; class Insecta; order Lepidoptera; family Noctuidae; genus Xestia; species Xestia xanthographa. The sequence goes on along the minus strand of LR990660.1, from coordinate 2,120,986 downwards.
CACGGATTCTGTCCACTCTTCAGCCCATCTGGTCTTCCAGATAGAATTGCAGATGTTTAGAATCTGCTTGACACCTTGGAATCTAGTTTTTATGTAATTTGGCGGGAATTCCATCCTGGAGATTTTCTATCCTTGAGACATCCAAGGGCATGTTCGACCTCTGACTGCAGAATTTCGGGTTCTTGCGGTGAAGAATCGGTCTGCGCGCCGTGTTGGTTGACCGGTGTCATAAAGTATTGTGCAGTACTGTTTCCAGCATTCAAGAACCTGATTTTTGTCAGTGAGGATGTTACCTGCTTCATCTACGAATGTGCAAGTTTTCGTATTACAAGATTTAGTATTTTTGGGGGACTATATTTCTTGTCACCAAAATTTATATTTGTCATCAAGTTGTATCACCTAATAAATAGATCTATCGCCACGAAATATGTTCGTTCTCAGTTAAACAAAAAGTGTTCCCAGGTTCCAATTATCAAATTAATGTTAATATATATGTGTAAAATAAGAGATGGATTACCAATAACATTGTAGTGCATTACATGAATATAAACTTCGTTCTTATAATAATAGTTTTATTACTTAAATAATAGCTTTGTGCTCAGAATGGTAGATCTGTCACCAAATAAATCGACTTGGGGCACCCCGACACGGATAGATTAGGTTAGAAGGGTATGGCGGGGTCGAATGAGCGAGCGAAGCGAGCGAATAGACCTCGCCATACCCTTCGTGGTTATTTTTTTATAAACCATTCAGAAGTAGGAGCCCCGCGAAGCGGGGCTCCGTCGACCGGGTCTCCCTCGACTCGGATGCAAGAGCATAACAGTTCAATTTCTGGTGGTCACTTATTAGGACTAACCTTTTATATTACATACAAAAACATTTGTTTGGTACTAGACCCTATATCTTCATGATTTTAGGTGATTTATTGTGGAATTGATTTTATAATGTTTGGTGACTACATTTTGGTGACAAATCTACTATTTTGAGGGCAAACCCTATTATTTAAGGAACGCAAAACTAATTAAATTGGTGATAGCTTAAATGATACCCGTATTTTTGACCTTGCGGAAAAGATGAAGAGGTCTGATGTTTCGCAGAATTCTGTTCGAGATAAGCACAGACGTTGTTGATGTGTTGGTCATAGTCTTTGCGGCAATTTGTCTGGATCTCTGTGCTGAGTTGGTTGTATCATATTCTGTTCTCCTGTATGGTTAGACCTTTTTCCTTCAACTCACTCTCGCTCTACGAAAAATTCGGTCAGCAGTTTATTGGGTTTGTTTGGGTGTTAGCAGCATGTTGTTTGGCAGTTTGCGCAATAATTCTCTGCAAAGCTTTCCAAGCGACGTCTGGGTCAATGGTGTCATCTATGGAAAATTCAGGTACTTTGTGTTCAATTGCTTTTGTAAAGGCCTGCAGGTCGACATGGCGCATATTCAGTGTGCGTTCTTGCTTGTGGAGTTTTCTCAGCCGAAGTCGGATTGTGGTAACTAAAAGTTGGTGATCAGAGTCACAGTCCGCCCCCGGATATGTCGTGGTGTTTATGACAGACGATTTCCATCGGTTCTGGATGAGGATATAGTCTATCTGGTTTCTGAAACGGTCGCCAGGAGAAATCCAGAAATCATACTATATGGGAAAACAAAATTCTCAAAGATTAGGCTTTCGTTTCTGATTAAGTTTATAGCGATAAACAATTCAAATTGAAATTGAATCATTGCATTGAATTTAACACTTGTATTTGTGTCGATCGTTCTGAATACATTCATACTGGTCTTCAAAATTTAACTTTTACTTCTTTTGAAACTTTGGCTTTAAGTTTTTAGTTAGTAGCCCGATAAAAAATCTGTACTTGTACCCAACAGACGTCATCACACTTCAGTACAGTTTCCATAAATTCCACCAACTTTATTTGCGTGCATTTTTTTCAAGCTAACCATCTCATTATAGCTGCGAGTCACATAGTAATTGTGTCCGGTTCACCGATACCGTTGTATACGTAAATAACATTGTTCGGTAAATCGGTACTCTCGCTCGATTGGCCCGAGTTTTTTTTCATCGATTCTCTCGATTGAAGCATCGGCATTATCGGCACCGTTCGATTGTGTTGCTTCAGACAAAAAACTGCACGCGTTCTTACAGCCAATGGGCAATCGATTGTTACCACAAGTTGAATGCCTGCTCTGGTGAGTGATAAGTTTCCTTGATAACCATTGTAGCTTTGTCTGGAAGTTTCCTTCTCAAATTGTAATATGATTGTTGTAATTATTCCAACTGTATCTTCTGGTGAGATTGAGTTGTCCTTAGTCTAGATTCAGGTATCTTTACACGTGTCGAAGAGATTAAACAGTATCCCTTGTAATCTAATTTGATAACGCTGCGCTGCTTGTTCTAATACCAACCAAAACAATATTGATACGCTTCTGGGTTTCTCAAAGAACAATCGTAATCATATTTATCGCGTAGTATTTCCGCGTAATTCCGAGAATTCTCCTCATTATGAATGAAGGAACCTGCTCGCTTGCTAATGAACGAGCACTTCCTCTAAGCTCAGTGGACTAGTAATGGCGACAGCACGCGGATGAGTAAGGACATTACATGCTACGATTATGTTAGAAGCTATTATATCAGAAATAACCTGGGACTCTGGGAGCCATTTTACATTACAGTTCAGTATAAAACTATATTTCTTAAGCTTAATGAGTGTAAAGTAATAATGTCCTCGATTTAAAAATCGCAGGGCTGAATTAATAATGCCAAGTTTCAAGCTTGCCTACAAACATCATTAAATAACTCGTCCCTCATTCCGCTCACGACACGCGCTGGATAAGCACTTATTGCCCTTTTTTCCTCCGAGTTTAGCATGGTAACATATTTTATCTTGACAGGTATTTAGCATAAACTAACTGCTTTATTGGATTAGCGATATCAGGCTTTGGACTGCTAGAACGTCTTGCGGGATTACCTTTTAGACCCGGTGCCATGAACAGAGCTTGATTGATATAGGAATCGATTTTGTCTGTTTTGCTTGCAGTAACTTGTATCTCCTCTTGACTCATGTGATTTTAGACATTGATGTCATTGATGGGAACTCGTTTCAAAGCTATTGTATAAACTCTTCCTGACAACTTATGCCTTTTGTCTACGATCTCGTGGAACGACAATAATTATAATTCTGCATACTCCAACCCCAAAAGAGATTACAGTCACTGCTAATCAGATTAAACTACTCCATGTTAAAATTCGTGAAATCTTCAAGGTGGTAGGAATATTGTCACCATTAGTGGACGTTAGAAAGGCAGCGTGCCAGGCGAGTCGTGCCTGCCCACTCACGGAACTATTTCAGGCATTCGACCCATTCATACTAATACCACAAGTATTGTTCTTTGACACGCAGATTCGATTAGATAAGCAGATTGAAACACGATTGGGACAACAGTTGGTAAGACTGGTTTTGTGTGTAATTAAATAATGTAGCGATTTGTATGAATAAATATCAGTTGTTAGGTATGCAATGCAGTAACTAATTCTGAAGTCTTGTCCGATAATGGGAATGTAAAACTTTTACGTGTCCATATGTTTATTAACGAGTTTCTTTGAGAATTATAATCACAAAACTGAATTTGGTGTCCCCATTAATGTGTTAATCTTTAACACTTCACCTCCAACTGCTGTGATTAGTTCTGAACAATTAAATCCCTCGAGTCGATGAATTTCAAATAATCGTCTCCGGCGTAGACCATCATTTGATTGATTATTATTTCATGTCTGTGACAAATCATATAATCCATGAAGAAATTTTATTCTAAATGATGATAAGCATAACTTTTCTTCATCATACAGACGGTCAATAACTGTTCAAGAGCAAAGTTATTTGTAATCACTGACGTTGATAGTGTATCTAGAAGCTAATTAACTTTTCAATAACATGAAATAAGCCACCAGATTTTATAATGCAGTGAACCCAAATTGAAATCTGTATTTAACCTCTACTCATTGAGCTGGTAAAGATTTAATAGACGCAGAACAACATTTCAATACCGGTTAAAAGGAGCGGTCATGCTGCTTAGACTAGCGTTTCTGTCTCTTGGCAGTTCTCATAGTCTTAGCGTTACGAATGCGTTTCTGCATTTGAGATGGTTGACCTACAGTGTTAATGTTTGTTAACGAATAGAATTGTTAGTTCCGCTTCCAAAATATTTACCGTGAAATTTTAGCGGTAATTTACGAGCTCGTGGTACTTGAGCGCACACTCTTTGATCTGGCTAGCGTCAATGACGAAATTCTTTAAACTGATCTTGAGTCAACCATATTTCATATAACGATCATTTGGGTCGCATCCGCTGTAACTCCTACTGTGGGTTTTCCGTCTACGACGGTACTAGGAAACCGCTCAACTAATGCTTTACAAGCTCCAGCTGTAACTACACCATCTGTATTACCGCTTACTGCATCCAGTGTGGAAACATTTCCTCAATGAATCAACATAATTTCATCAAACCTTGAAGTGCTACAGACTCCGCTCCGATGCTACACAGTGGTCCAACCTGAACTAAGGTGCGGTCAGCAAGCTCAGAAACGGGCGACAGACCGTGTCATGATCGGTCGCGGATCTAGACCACAGCGCCGTAGTATAGGCTAACATCGTCTAGTCGAGCGTGCCCTAGCCAGCCTGGCCCACTGCGAACGTTGAACCTGATGCGCCTCAATGGACACGGATTAGGTACCAGACGAGCGGACGCGAACTATCAATCGATTGGTGTGAACAGTTTTGTAAGCTTGGAGGTGTTACTTTAAAGAAGGTCTGGCGCAGTGTTGCCATTTGAAACCAATTGGTTGGTGCACGCGATCGAATGGCTTACTCCGGACAAAAGTATTTTATGATTTGGAATTGTGTCCTGTGTCCCTTGCACTAGCAGTTACATCAAAATTTGTGTTTAGAAAATACAAATTTTCATCATAACTTTTAGAGAAATTTAAACGTAGCTTTCGTAGAAAAGCAATCAAAATCTAGATACAGTTGTACTTAATCAACCGCTTGATTGCTACCGTATTATTAAGTTGTTTTCTCATACGCTTCGACTTACCTTCTAGGCTGATTGATGATTTAAGTTAAAACAAATTAGACGTAGAAAATGCGGAGAAACTCTTAAGGAGATGTAAATGCAAATTAATTGAATGCAATGAAATTGATCAGTTGCTCACTGATATTTTGTTTGTATTTGCGCAATCTTTACTTATATTGAAGTTTAAAAATAGCTGTACTAAGGAAATTTTTAGTTTTTGTCACACAATCTACTAAAAGATTACTAACAATAGACATGTAGATATACACTTGTCGTATATTTTAACTTCTCAATAACAACAACAATAAAATCATGAGAAAAGTTTTTGAGTATAAATGTGGGTAATGGTGCCGATTCCCTTGTAAATTGTAAAAACTAAACTAAATTTAAGTTGAATGCATCTTTTTCTTTCTATTTCATTACGAAAAGGACAGAAGATAAATATTAGTTTAATCCTGTCAAATTAGTCAGCACCTGACGTAATTTGATGTAATTTTAGTAGTCAACTTTTTAATCGTGTCTAAAACTTGTATGGCGCTGATTAATTTGACAGAACATAACTAAAATTTATCTTCTGTCCTTTTCTTAATGAAATAGAAAGAAAAAGATGCACTGAACTTAAATTTGGTTTAGTTTGTAAAGGGGACTATATTTCTTGTCACCAAAATTTATATTTGTCATCAAGTTGTATCACCTAATAAATAGATCTATCGCCACGAAATATGTTCGTTCTCAGTTAAACAAGTGTTCCCAGGTTCCAATTATCAAATTAATGTTAATATATGTGTAAAATAAGAGATGGATTACCAATAACATTGTAGTGCATTACATGAATATAAACTTCGTTCTTATAATAATAGTTTTATTACTTAAATAATAGCTTTGTGCTCAGAATGGTAGATCTGTCACCAAATAAATCGATTATCGATCCCTGACTGCGACTCGTTTTATTTGTTATTTTGTCACTAATACAGTGACAAAACACATACATTACATACAGTACATTTTATTTTGTTCAGTTATTTAATTTAATACATAGTTAATTTAATACATAAATTTATAATTTTAATGAGGTGGTTGATGACAAACTAGTTTTGCCTAGGCCGACTTGGGGCACCCCGACAAGGATAGATTAGGTTAGAAGGGTATGGCGGGGTCGAATGAGCGAGCGAAGCGAGCGAATAGACCCCGCCATACCCTTCGTGGTTATTTTTTTATAAACCATTCAGAAGTAGGTCCGTCGACCGGGTCTCTATTTTCTAGTTACATAATAATTATGATTTATTGGTGATCTCTTTAAATTAGTTTGCTTAAATACTTATTATAGGACAAACCTTTTATATTACATACAAAAACATTTATTTGGTACTAGACCCTATATCTTCATGATTTTAGGTGATTTATTGTGGAATTGATTTTATAATGTTTGGTGACTACATTTTGGTGACAAATCTACTATTTTGAGGGCAAACCCTATTATTTAAGGAACGCAAAACTAATTAAATTGGTGATAGCTTAAATGATACCCGTTTGTAAACAACGGAATCGGCACCAATGTCTATGAAAGTAGAGAAAGACCAAATAAATGATGGTTGGACTTTGTGAAGGATGGTATATGCCTAGAAAGGAGGTGACTGCTGAGGTGACGAGTAATTTTGAGGTAAGGATGAAGACATTCTGCGCCGAACCCAAATAATGATTTAAGATTCTTTATTTGCATAAAATATCTTCTTCGTCTTAAGAATAAAGGTAAAGGTACTTACACTTTATATTCATCATTCATAATAAATACTATTTATCATCCTTTTTATTTGTTTCAATGTTTACACTCAACAAATCGAGCTAATTACGATTAATTAACTTAATTACGATGAAATTTAAAATAGTGATGGCAGCCCCCGACGGATATTCGTGGGTTTTTTATTAAGTTGTTTTTTTTTAATTATTTTATCCTTTTTCAATTACTTTTTAAACGTCGTGGTTTTTTCAAAATTATAATTTTGCTTTTTATTTTAAACTTTTTAGAGAGCATCAAAATCGGATTAGTAGTTTTGGAGAAAAATGACAAACATGAATTTGCACAAACAAACATCCTCTCACCCCAAACGCATATACCTACCGTCTCCGTTCCGTCATGGGTAAAAATACTGATATTCAGCTGCATCCGATTAGACTGGAAGGTCTGGAAGCCGACCCCAAGTCGGGACAAGCTATATAATAATAATAATAAAATCTTTATTTATCCAAGAACATACAGAGTTTGAAAGGAAATACGTATAGGTACATTTATAGTTTAAGTTGCAAAATCTGTACAAGATTATTACTCTACCCCTTAAGCTAGGTTAACCTGTATTATAAGAGGTAGTTTACGGTCACTAATCAACAAAAACTTAAATCTCAAGTGGACTGTGTCATTCTACTGTATGGTATAAAAGAATAGAAATGTATGTTGTGTGTGTACGTGATGTGTGTGTAGGTGTGAGTGTATGTGTGTGTAGGTGTGTGAGTGTATTATACAAGATAGGTGAGTAAAGACTCCGTGTAGGCATAATCCTTAAGGAGCAGCCACTCAGTTACTTTAGATTTTAGTGCATGTGAGTTTAGATTTATGATATTGAGATGTTTGTTAATGTTTTTATAGATATGAGTACTTAGTATATAATATTGATGTTTGGCGAAGGAGGTTTTGTGTTGTATATTTGGTGGTACGTACGTGCGTTTGTGTGTACTAAGAGGAGGAAGGCCTGCGTGCTTTCTAAGGATGGATTTAAGTACATAAAGCTGACGAGCCGTAAGTACTTTACAGTCAGAGAACAGTTCAGTTGTTGGATACCGGTAGGGCTTTTTCGTCATGACTTTAAGTATAGCTCGCTGTGCTCTTTCCACCCTCAGAAATCTAGTCTTAGCAGCGCCACCCCACGCTACTATGCAATAACCAATCACTGATTGGCATAGTGCAAGGTACACCATCTTAAGAGTTTTTAGGTCGGCGGATACTCTAAGAGACTTAAATATATGTATTAGACGTAAAGTTCTGGTGGTGACGGCGTCAATTTGTTGGTCCCATCTCAGTCCGTCGTCTATGTGTACTCCGAGGTATTTAACGCTTTCGGATCTAGCAAGCGGAGGACAAGTGCAGGGGGTGGACGAGTTTGTGCAGGAATGAGGAGTTATACTAAAATAAGGAGATGGTTTAGCGTTACTTCGTATAGCAAAGGTGATATAAGAAGTTTTTTGTAGGTTTAATGTAAGAAGGTTCGAGTTTAACCACACCATAACTTTAGCCATGGCCGCCTCCGCATTTGCTTTCACAATGTCCCAAGTGATTCCGTCTACAAGAATTGCAGTGTCATCTGCGTAAGCGTAAATTCTACCACTTGGGAGACTCAGCCTGCAGAGGTCATTTACGTAGATCTGGAAAAGAGTCGGGGAAAGGATCCCGCCCTGGGGGACACCATAGGACACGAGGAACTCATCACTTAGGTGAGTATCAATTTTAATGCATTGCTTACGGTTTTTTAGGTAATCCTTAAATATTTCTAGCGGCATTCCACGCACACCGATACTTTCCAGCTTCATGATGAGTTTGGGAACAGAGACCGTGTCAAAAGCCTTCGAAAGGTCCAGGAATATACCTAGGCATTTCGATTTTTTATCTAGATTTGAGGCAACCTGTTGTGTAAAGTCCAGTACTGCATCATCTGTAGATAGGCTTGTCCGAAATCCGTATTGGTTATCAGCAATGAGTTGGTGTTTGTCGAGAAATTTTCGTAGAGAGTTATTGAGGATTTTTTCGAGAACTTTAGAGAGTGCAGGTAGGACCGATATCGGTCTGTAGTTATTAACACAGTCTCTGCTCCCTCCCTTGTACATTGGATGGACCACAGCTTTTTTAAAGGCCTCCGGAAAGACACCCTCCTGTAAGCAACGATTAAAAAGGTACGTAATTGGTGGGACCAGTATATGTCGACAGCTTTTCAATATAAGCGATGATATGCCGTCCCAGCCGACTGCACAGTCAGAACGTAGTTGTAGGATTAGGGACTCAACATCAGCTTCGTCTACTTCCAGGATGGTAAGAGAGTTCACAGGTGAGTTTCGGGTGTCCGTAGGTGAGGGTGAGGGATGGCCACCGGCCGGTTTTGATACCGTGTCATTAGTTATTTTTGAAGCCAAGTTTTTGCCAATGTTGGCAAAAAATTGGCCTACCTCATTAATCGCCGTTTTTGGGTTGTCCCGTATTGTGAGTAGCTCCACTGGGCTAAGTTTTGATTTATGGGTATTGGTTATTTGTTTGATTGTTTTCCATAGGACTTTGGGATTATTTTTGGCTTTTTCAAGCTGGCCGGTTTCATAAGTCTTTTTTAGTTTTCTGAGTAAGTTATTGCAAAAATTTCGATATCGAGTATAAGTAGTTTTTAGAATAATATTATCTGGTGATTTTTTAGATTTTATATGCATTTTGTCTCTATTCTTTATACATTTTAAAAGACCAGGGGTTATCCAGGGTTTAATGATTCTCTTTTGTCTTGGGATTTTAACTTGTTTTGAATGATTTGATATTACTGATTTAATAATACTGATGAATTTATTCATTGCCTCATTTATGTTCTCGACCTCATATATTACCGTAAAATCCACAATTTCTAACTCTTCCACAATAGCTTTGTGGTTTAGGGTGGTAGTTGTATATAATTTGTGGGAGGGATTTGCATTTTTCAAATTTAACAGTAGTGGTTTGTGGTCCGTTACGTGTGCCTCCAAAACTAGTGTAGTAGTAGTTAGATACGATTTCAAAAATATATGATCCAAACAGTTCTCATCTCGGGTGGGGAATAAGTGTGTTGGCATAAGACCATGAGATGCATTTAGCGTGAGATAGTCCAAGCTTTTATGAAAGCTTTTCGTTTTCATGTACTAAAAGGTTTATTTTCTTCTTTTCAATGCATTTTTATAAAAACTTATTTAATAAGATATTTTAAAAAGGATTCATAATATATAAATTTTTAGTTTTGTCGTAATCATTCAATTCGTGCTATTTACCGTTGAGGAGTTCCCTCGTGAGAAGACAATCCTGGCTGTAGGAACAGGTCATGATAGAAATCATGTTTAGCTATCAAAAATATGAACGCCTCTACAAATTTTCGTATTCGTGCTATTTACCGTTGAGGAGTTCCCTCGCGAGAAGACAACCCTGGCTGTAGGATCAGGTCATGATAAAAAACATGTTTATCTATCAAATATGAACGAGTCTACAAATCTTAGTATTCGTGCTATTTACCGTTGAGGAGTCCCTTCGCGAGAAGACAATCTGGCTGTAGAATCAGGTCATGATAGAAATCATGTTTATCTATCAAATATGAACGAATCTACAAATCTTCGTATTCGTGCTATTTACCGTTGAGGAGTTCCCTCGCGAGAAGACTATCCTGGCTGTAGGATCAGGTCATGATAGAAATCATGTTTATCTACCAAATAGAACGCGTCTACATATATTCGTATCCGTGCTATTTACCGTTAAGGAGTTCCCTCGTGAGAAGACAACTCGTTAGTTGTCACCGTAACACCTATCTAAGAATATGCACCAATAAAACTCAAACCTATCATTGAAAACAGCATCAAAATCGAACTAGTAGTTTTGGAGAAAAATGCCAACATGATTTGCACAAAAATTGTTTATGCAGCGCCCCCTGTTGATTTGTCACCGTAACACCTATCTAAGAACATGCACCAATGAAACCCGAACCCATAACTGAAAACTGCATCAAAATCGGACTAGCTGTTTTGGAGAAAAATGGCAACTTATATATGCACAAAAAATATTTTCTTCAGCGCCCCCTGGTGAGTTGTCACCGTAACACCTATCTAAGAACACGCACCAATCAAACCCGAACCCATAACTGAAAACTGCATGAAAATCGGACTAGTAGTTTTGGAGAAAAATGGCAACTTGTATTTGCACAAAAAATACTTGCTGCAGCGCCCCCTGGTGAGTTGTCACCGTAACACCTATCTAAGAACATGCACCAATCAAACCCGAACCCATAACTGAAAACTGCATCAAAATCGGACTAGTAGTTTTGGCGAAAAGTGGCAACTTGTATTTGCACAAACAAACACACAAACAAACAAACAAACATCCTCTCACCCCAAACGAATATAATAAATAATAATAATCAAATTATAGACCAATCACTTGTTTACCAACGGTCTATAAAGTTCTTACATCCATTTTGAGAGCTAAAATCAACCAACATATTGATAGTAATTCTATTATGTCTGCCTCTCAGAATGGATGTAGGAACGGGTCCCGCGGCACTAAGGAGCTGCTCCTCATTGATATGGCCATTAGCCAACAGGTTCGCCGCTCCCGAAAGAATCTGTCTACATGTTGGATAGATTATAAGAAGGCCTACGACTCTGTGCCTCATACATGGCTCATGAAGGTGCTGGAGTTGTATAAAATAGATGCAACTCTACGTACCTTCCTGATGTCATGTGTCACTGGAGAACGGTTCTTCGCTATCCAGGATGTCGACAGATCCAGGGGAACAGCGAACCAATAAGGATCGAGCGTGGTATATTCCAGGGTGATAGTCTGAGTCCATTGTGGTTTTGTCTAGCCTTGAACCCTCTCAGCACACTGCTGGAGCGTTCAGGTCTAGGCTATCTGTTGAGGAGAGATGGTCAGGTCATATCTCACCTTCTTTACATGGATGATCTGAAACTCTTTGCCCCCAACAATTTGCAACTGATGAAGCTACTGAAGGTAACAGAAACTTTCAGTAGCGCCATCAGGATGGAATTTGGTGTGGACAAATGTGCAGTCATGCATGTGAAGCGAGGGGAGATTATGGAATCCGTGGGAACTCAACTCTCGGATTCCATACACCTTAGATCCCTCTCCTCAACAGAAACTTACAAGTATTTGGGTATGTCGGAGGCATTAGGTATCAATACTGCAGACGTGAAACAATCGTTGAGGGAGCGCTTCTTTGGCCGCCTGAATAAGGTGCTAGGCAGTCTTTTGTCAGGCGGAAACAAGGTGCGCGCCTTCAACGGTTGGGTCATGCCGGTTTTGATGTATTCCTTCGGCATACTCAAATGGACTCAGACGGAACTTGATGCCCTGGATAGGAGGGTCCGCACACTGCTGACCGCAAATCGAATGCATCACCCATGGTCGTCGGTGATGAGACTGTATATCCCACGGAAGTGCGGGGGTCGTGGCTTCTTAAATACTAAGACCCTATACAACCGTGAGGTGTGCAGTCTCAGGGAATACTTCCTAGAAGCCGACGGGGAGATGCACCGAGATGTGGTCTCAGTGGACAAGGGCCTCACCCCGCTCTCCCTGGCTAACGAGAACTGGCGCAAACCTAAAGTATTAGACACTAATGACCGCAAGGTGGAATGGCAGGGCAAAGAGCTTCACGGACGCTTTTACCGGGCCCTACATGGCCCCGATGTAGACTTTTTACCGTCCGTATCCTGGCTGCGCTTTGGTGACCTCTTCGGGGAAACAGAAGGTTTTATCTGTGCTATAATGGACGAAGTTATGATGACGAATAACTACCGGAAATACATTGTGAAAGATGGCACGGTTGACATATGTCGGGCATGCCACAGTCCGGCCGGGAGAATCGATCCGACACATTATTTCTGGGTGTTCTAGTCTGGCTAACGGAGAGTATTTGCATAGACACAACCTTGTTGCCAGGATAATCCACCAGCAACTTGCTTTGAAATACAACCTTGTGGAATCAGAAGTGCCATACTATAAGTATGCGCCCGACCCAGTTCTCGACAATGGTCATATCACGTTGTATTGGGATCGACCTATCACCACTGACAGGACTGTTGTTGCCAATAGGCCTGACATTGTGGTGATAGATCGATTGGAGCGTCGCACAATGATTGTTGATATAACGATCTCGCATGACGAGAACCTCGTGAAAGCAGAGAAAGATAAACAATTCAAATATCTAGATCTGGCTCGCGAGGTTGTCGACATGTGGGACGTGGGTACGGCAGTCATTGTGCCGATAGTCGTGTCGGCCAATGGCTTAATAGCCAAGAGCCTCGACCAACATCTTAGGAGGCTCTCGCTTGGCAGCTGGATCAAGGGCTTGATTCAGAAAGCAGTACTTCTGGACACGGCACGTATCGTTAGGAGGTTCCTCTCTCAAGAGCCCTGACCACCGGCGGCTCGGACCCTGTTCCCAGCGCTGGTGGGCTACTATTTTTTATATTTTTAAATGTTTTTTTTATAGTATTTTGTATAGAAATATTTAAAAATGTAAAAGATATGTAATGTAATGAATAAAGGAAATAATAATAAAAATTAATAATTGATAATATAATTATACTACTTTACACTTTTTGTTACTTTAGGTACCTAGTTAAAAATTTAACAAAACATTTAAGAAACATTAAATATTATCTTTGACAATGATAAATGATGTTTATTTTGCAAGTAGGTTTTTACAAACACTTTTACACGTCATTTTTTAAAACTAGATGGGGCCGGTGTTTCGTACCTGACTACTCTGAGAAGAAACAGCCGAAACAAACTCAGAGGTCATAGTCTCTTTTAAAGTCCAGACAATTTTGCTCAATTCACATGAGGACTATGCAGATTAGTGTCTGAGATGGTCTTTTGAAGAAAGAACCATACAGATTTGAGTGGACCTGTCCAGTCAGTGCAAGCATTTGTCAGTTAACGTGTAGCTCGACTTATAACTCAAGGAGCTCAACGAAACGACAAACAATACCAAAGAAAGGACATTTGGGTAGGTCGCTTAGAGTACTCAAACTGTCAGACAGTTGTGGGAAAAAATAAACAAAAAATATAAATGTGACCCACATGGTCCCCATTCACAATAATCATATAAAATTCATAACAAGTTCTATTCAAAAAGAATGTAAATAAAAATCACAAAAATCATTAAAAGTCACAATGATGATAAAAAAAAGTAAAATACTTAACAAAATAAGTATTCATGTCAAATAAAAAAATAATAAAGTAAAAATAATAAAATACATGTCAAAACATTAAATGTCAGAGTGTATAAAAAATAATAAAATACATGTCAAAACATTAAATGTCAGATAGTCAATAATAACATTATTTTAGAATTAAAAATACTCGTGTGTAGAATAAAGTAATAATATTAGAAAAGAAAAATAACAAAGGCAAAAGACTTAAAAGGTAACATCAATAAAATAGGAATCTAAGCTACTTACCAGTTACAAATTGGTTTATAAGTCAAAAACTCGTACACCTATCTCATGCACCAATCAAACCCGAACCCATAACTGAAAACTGCATCAAAATCGGACTAGTAGTTTTGGAGAAAAGTGGCAACTTGTATTTGCACAAACAAACACACAAACAAACAAACAAACATCCTCTCACCCCAAACGAATATAATAAATAATAAAAATTAATAATTAATAATATAATTATACTACTTTACACTTTTTGTTACTTTAGGTACCTAGTTAAAAATTTAACAAAACATTTAAGAAACATTAAATATTATCTTTGACAATAATAACATTATTTTAGAATTAAAAATACTCGTGTGTAGAATAAAGTAATAATATTAGAAAAGAAAAATAACAAAGGCAAAAGACTTAAAAGGTAACATCAATAAAATAGGAATCTAAGCTACTTACCAATTACAAATGGGTTTATAAGTCAAAAACTCGTTTACTGTATATAACACGTTCGTTATTAAAGAGCCACTTCTTCAGTTTCCTTTTAAAATAATTTATTGGTAGTTCTCTTATTCGTTTTGGTATTTTATAACATAACGCTTGTCCACCAATAGACATGTAGACCCTGGTCTTGTATTTCTCCTCTTGTATTTTTGAAGCCGTTTCCAGTCTAGTTTTACCGAAACAAACAGTTGTCACCTCACATTTCCAAGATGTCTAGATGTGAAATGTCTACTAAATTGGTGTGAAATAAATTGCCTTGTTTACACAGAAAACAGCGCGGCTACAAAAAGTACCCAAGTTGACAGGGTTAGAATTAACCGCCCGTCCGTGGTACGTGTTCAAAGAATTCAGTCTTTGTTGTCGTTCTACAAAACGCGCCACGGAATTCTTAAAAGTTCTATCGAGGTGAGATCTTCAGGGTCATCACTTGGACACATCTGAAGAGCTAAATAACGAGCTCCGTTTAGTTTTTTTTGAAAATTTTGTATTTTTATTCAATTCATCATTTTGTTGCTAAGGGGCTTGATACACGTTTCCCTTCATATTGTTTTGTCATCACAACACCAATAAATTTCAAAGCAATCAAAACCATTGATTTCTTATTAGCCGGAATCGTTCTGCCCCACATAAGCTTAAAGCTATTATTATCAAAAATCGATTCGTTAACGTATTTTTCCTTTTATTGTGATTCTGTATTTGTCACGACCTCTAAAACATTCGTCGAGATCCGAGTCGCTCGTGCTCGCGCTTCCACTTTTTGTTCGCCACACGGCCGTCGTGCCGCCATCTTTCCAAGAACTGTCGCTTTACAGAAAAAAAACCTCACCCGAATACTCAGTCGCGGTCGACAAAGGTGTGAATATAATTAATGGTTTATCAAAGGATCCGCCTACCCACTAAAGTTGTGCTCGTTGCAACTGATTTGGACATGAGCTCATTTAAGATCGACTCCCGAATTTTGATTCCAGAGTTTTTTACTGCACCAGACGAAACATAGCGTCATTAGCCGTTCCGAATATTATTTTCTTCTACATCAATCAAGATACGGTATGGTCTCAAAAATTTAATTGGACTGCCTATAAATCTTGAATATGAAAGAATCTGGTTTCATCGTTGCACATCGGTGTATGTGAGCTCTAACAACGTCATTAGTCGACACCTTGGGTGCATAATTTTATATCTGTCACATTTGTCGCGGTTATCGTCATATTTCTTGAGATAAAACCAGCTATTTCTGTGTACCTATTACGTCTGCTCTATCTAACTTCTCATGTTGTGTTGTGACGGAGCTTGGGTTTAGTTACAATGCCACTTACTTGATCGTTTAGTGGTCTAAAGTATGCGACTTCACGAAATGTAATGCTAGACCCCTGGCTAATCTGCGCTAAGTATAATTTGCATTCACTGTCGTGATTTTACATGGAGAATATGTGTTGCTGTTGGATTATTCTATAATGTAGTCAAATGTAAGTGGCGGAGTAAATCTGGGCGTGCGCATACTTTGGTTTATATTGCATTTTTGCTTGAGGAATGTCGAAGTTGCTCCACCGCATTCGCGTTGGCAGACTGGCTTTGCGGAATGAGTGTCAGTGTATCCGTTGGTGATTGCGCCTCCTGCGACAATAGAATGAGGCATTGTATTCCCGGTGTCAGTGTGCTGATTACCTGGAATCATCAACGTCGGGTCAATGGCTCGAAGCGAGCACGGCTCTAATTACCGTGATCGTTATGATTTAGGTAATGGTGTTGTTGTGGCCGCCTTAACCTGATAGCCTACGTTTCCGTTACGTTTTATGTTCTTTACGGCCATACGTGATCTCGAGTTCTTGAGTTGCCAGCCAATTATATTTATGGTATGTTATGTCTTCCTTGCAGGTTTACTTAATGTTCAGAGTTGTTTTATCTTGTACACCCTGTACCTGTCCTATTTCTTTTTGTTCAAAACCTATGACATTTTTTCATAACATAAATCTCGTAAAAAATTATGTTTTTTGTCCAACAAATCCTTCGTGCGGCTGTATAAAAGTCTTCTATATCTTTTCCTATACCTATTATAGACGTAGCTATTATATTTTGATGTTTATTTTACTTCGTTTTATGTTGGTCATGAAAATACACCTTTTATTTACGATTCGCACCAGCCCGAGCTCTACAATAGCATCGCAGGTATATCTCAGGTAGTTCTTTGTGTTAGGCGAAGTGTTCTCAAACCGGACGGTGCGAACCATTGTCCGATGTTGAACCTGACGACACCGTGTCTGCCAGATGCGATGTCCTATTGTCAAAACCATGAGAAAAAGTAGATTTTCTAAGAAACCTCCAGCTTGGTTGCACATGTGCCTCGCTCAGGGATGCTGTACCTGCACCCATAGCTCGTAAAATGGTACCTTTTGTGAAATATTGTATAGGGTTTTATGTTCAGCATTCGGTCGGTTGCGTTCGTTACTATTGTAAGGTTTTACGACTAGTAATCATTAGCTCACCTTTGTTCGATAGAATTTACCATTCGCTAACAACTGAATTTTTCTTTTGAGCGATGCGAACGAATGCACTTTAGTAGAATATAATATATATTTAGATCTAAGATAATTATATTCTACGAAATATATTTACTGCGGAAATCTATTTCCTGTCCTTTCATTAAAATTCATCATTAGAAAATTAATTATGCATTGCTGAACGTGGTTAAATGTCAATACTGGATTTATATTTACACTTTGATTGAAATCTTACTTACCTTGTAAAGAAAAAGCTTGACTTGAAATACCAATATTTAAATAGATTACAATGAATACATCAAATATTAATTTATTCTGTTTAAAAAAGGGTGTACAAAACCTCATAACGATGCCGAAAGGCACTTGTTTTCCCCGTCATTGCGAATTTTTTTGTGTTCTACACCATACCTGGGAACTTTCTAGTTACGGAGATATTGGGGGTCAAAGTTCCAATTATTTTTTAACACAAGTTTTTAATCTAAGATTTTTACTTTAAACACCTCCACAACCCCCGTACTATTCAATCCATCCACCAGCACAATGTTTGAGTGCGTTACATTGAGTTCTACCACAAAACATGATTTTTCACCACAAAGAAAAAGTCGTTTCCCAGCAATAATTTTTGCGTAAAGTTACTTAGTTTGACGTACAGAATGCTTGGTTGACGGCTTCGTGATGAGGTTGTTTACAACCTGTAGAATATAATTTAAAAAAACATCCCACCATACCATACCACTACCACCACCACCAACCACCATACAATATTATTTTATCGTTCTAAATATTTCTAATGTAAATCTCAGTCACACCTGAATCGTGCACAGCAAAGCTTTGTCTACAGGTTCTAAAATGTGTCGTATATTTAGACCAGCGCGGCGCGAACATCCAATATTTCAGTCTAGCCCACCTGATCTCAAGATAATGCCTATATCGGGCGCAGGCGCATAGTTTCGTCCGAGACGGCCCGGCGCGCAAATACACTCGCGTTGGCACCGCATCACGGATGTCGCCGTCTGTTATGTCTACGGGACAACGAACACCTGCAATTTCACAGCATTTCAGCCTACAATAAATGACGATTACGTGCCACTATAAATGATTATAGTTATCTAATTGCACAACGGTATGAGCTTGCCAAACATACTGCGATCGCACGCTTGATTAACGTTAGCAATTACAAGAGATTAGATTTTATTTAAGTGTGTAGTTGGAACATGGTTTATAATTAGAAAAGGATTTAAAGATCCGCTAAGTTAATATGACGTGCCGGTTTACTAATAACAGGCATATACCAAAAAAAAACGTTGGCCCTTTGGATCTTGAAGGGACCAACAAGCAAAATGCTAAAAATCTATAAAAGCCATTTATTTGAATCTCGATACTTCTATTGGTTTACTTCCAAAGGCGGTTTCATAAGCCTTTCATTTTGTTCAGTTAAACTTTGCCAAGCTTAGAGCAGTCACGATTAGGAATCCGTTATTGTCAAAGAGCCAGGTCTCTTCCCCCTTAAGTATGCACGACTCTGCTTCACCTTTAGATTTACTCAGCTATACACAATGATTTGTATTGGCTCCATTTCACAAGTTTCACGGATTTATTGCGTCAAACTTGAGTAAATGTAAATAGGAAACGTTTCTCCGAAGTCACAGTTATCCTCCCACAGCGTCACGAGTGGGTAAATAATTGTATGAACTTTTTGAACCATCCCACACAAGCTGAACTCGGTCAGCAGTCAGTAACTACTGAGCCCAAGCATCTGCACTTGGTATATTCCCACGTAGTTGTATAATATTTTGAACTAAATGGTATACTGTTTATCAAGATTTACGCCAATGCTAAGGAAACGTCGTGTAAGTGGTCAATGGGGGTCAATATTGTATGGAGGCAAGGTAATTGAAAGACGCTGAAACCTGATAGCTGGTCGTTGGCGACTTGACTTGAGTGCGCATAATGTGCGGTCACAATGTTCGTCTGTGCGGCTTACCGTTATCCTGACCGAGAGTCATATCTCGCAGATATGAGGGAAAGATTTCGCAGCATTCTGTAAAATGGTATGCGGGAGATGCTAAGTATATAACTTTCTTTGTAACAGAAGTTCAGAACGCGTTTAATGCTTGTGTGCTGCGTTTGTTGGTTGGAGTTCTACCGTTTTCAATGGCCTTTTCTGCTTACTTTTCTGAATACGAACTGTGATCGTGTGAAGTATTTTAGATGACCGGCATAAAACTTCACCCAGTTTAACAGGTGTACAGTAATAAAACCAGTGAACACTCACTTCATTAAGTAATATCTAGGTGAGAAAGAATCTAGTAATTTAGCACTCACCGGAACCAGTTGCCGGTGATTAAGATCTTAATGCCGCCCCGATCCCACGACAAGATTTGGGTCTTCAGGAAATTAAAGCGGCATTGCAGTTGGATGGTGGACACGGGCTGTCGGAAGCATATCGACGGCCAATGACGTCATCCGCTCTCCAATCGCCAATCAGTCGTCCAGGATCACCGGATATAGACTCATAATTAACGGTACAGAATATGAATGTTTCCGTAATAAGCAGTTAAGCACCCGCAATTTTGATATTATCAAACTCAATAAACGCATCTAAAGATCGTGTTGCGAAATTGGTTTGACTGCACCTTGCTAACTAAATTAAGAGCGGTATAAAAAACTGGAACTTGTCTCAATTCAATTTATTAATGCATTAGTAACATAAAGGTCCCAAAGGTGTCAAGTTGTCAACAAGAGATAAAGACAAACTTGTAGCAATGAAACGTCTGAAGAACAACCATAAAATCCCAAGCGAATTTAGAGAACATATGCGATCATAATACTTACTGTTTTATTATTTACTCGTAAAGGAAACTCAATAAGATTTATGGTGTCTACGTACCACAGACTAAATTATTTATCTCGGAAGCAGTTAAAATTATCTATAAATAAATTACTCTCGATATAAAGGCGATATTAGTAATGTAAGTCGTAATAGTCGGGATGCAACACTGTTGCTCCAAACGTGTTGTTTTACGGTTGTATTAACATTCCTGTGGTCGAAATTAAATCAGTGCCTATGTACTGAACGGCTGTCGAGAATCGGTTCAGCCCTGGCCACAGGAAGGAGTCTTCATTTAAATTCTAGAAACGCATGTTTAAGGGCCTAGTCTCCAATAGAGACGAACTCTCGATGTTTGTAATAGAAGACAATTTGCATTTAAATTCAGTTCTTTTAAACGATCGGGCATGCGTATTGGCCCATAAATACTTATGCTAATTTATTTCGAATTTATCAGCACTACATTGTCATCATTGAATTAAATAATTCAAGCGACGCGTTTGAATTAGTTTGATTCCTCTTCAAAAATCTTCGTAAGTCGGTGGCAATCAACTCATCTAAATAATAAACGTTTAATGGCGAAGGCGACACTGACAAAATCATAAATATTTAAATTGGCGATGTTACCGGGTCGTCGAATAGAAATAAAATGTCTTGACCTGGCGTTAAGTGCGTCGTAGATATGACAATGGTTGAAAAGGATCCAGCTAAGCATTACAAAGAAGCCAATAGCGTTGGCTGAGTTGGCTCGCACTCTACAGACGTGGAAATTGGTACTGTAGTGAATGATGACGTAATACTGTACCAAAATGATCGACAGCCGGCCACAGAGCGGTAGTAAACATGCGTAAGCGTCATTCACAGACGCGGCCGGATATTGTGCATGTGTGCGTGTGCTCACACGTCACACACTCCTGCGGATTGGTGCGTGTGCGCGGGGAAATTATGAAGTCATTTCTATACTGAATAGGTACATTCGATTCCTATATTGACCGAAGATAGTTGCATCACGTTTCGCCTTTGAATCAAGTGTAGTGTGGTCTATTATGCTTGCAGTCGTAGGGGCTCCTTGCGTAATAGCTGTAGATATTAATATCATCCGATTGTTCTCGGGTGTGCATATTATCTGCGTTCGATGTGTGTCATCGAACTATAATATTGACTGTCTGATCTATTTGAGAATCTTGTGTATTGCTATGAGTATCCATTTTAATTAAGTCAAAACGTTTTATATCTGTACCGTTAACTAATCTTTTTATATAAAATCTATTAGCATTCGAGATGATGCGATGTAAGTTTCTGCTCTGCTCGATAATAATACTTTAATTTATAGCTGTAATAACGTCTACACCAATTATTAATTTCAACAGATTACATATATTATTTTCTGCTTGTGTTTCCGGTAGTTTTAACTAAATATTGACTTGTCATTCATAAATCAAATGATTTATACTCTTTTACCGGATAACAGGTAGAAACTTCGTGAGTTAGGTATCGCAAACGTCAGGTTCGAAACCTTGTTAACGTGGTTTTAGCTCTTCGACATCTATTCAACATTCCTTTTGAAAATGACGGCTTTTCCGTTGATATATTGAAGAACGATAAATACTTTAGACAGATATTTAAAACAAGTCAAAGGGTTATTGATTACTACATGTTTTTCAATAATATTGACCAAAACGCCTTCACCGTCGTAATATCAAGTAACACCGAACACCATTTTAATTGAGTGCCTCGCTCGTAGCGTCGCACATACGTAATTTTAATTTCCACACTGATTTAAGTCTTATGAAGGCTCGATTTCCTAAGATCTCATTCGCCAATCTGCAGGTGGATTGGCACTGTCATAAAGACACGTTCATTAAAAAGAAAGTTCCATCACATCCCGACTAGTCGCGACTCGTGTAGAAGTAAGAGGTCACGACTCCGGCCGTCGAAACTAGTTTCGTATATAGCAATTTAAAATCAACACACCCAATATTGGATAAATTAATGTTCTGGCCCTACATGGTGCGAGACTCGTCTAAAATAGTCTTTGGAGTCTCGTAATTGTGCGAGGAATTGTGATGGTGATTTATTGGTGTTCCAAGTCTTTGCTGTGGCTTCCGTTAATAGTTCTACTAAATACCACACTGGCATATTGAAAGTTTATATGGTTGTTGAGAGCATATTGGCTCTCTTAGCATTCTTTGTAAAACTTGTTGCAATTGAAATTTCTAAACTCTCATGGTCATGAATCAAGCCAATTTTTTTTTTGCTAGTTTCAGATCTGGCAATGTTTGTTTCGCCGTCAATTTCTCTCCAAACTCGTTTTGATTATTGACAAGTGTATTCAAATAAAAATAATATAATTTATGCTTTAATTTCTTTTGCTAGACATTTATTGCTTTTGGAAACATTTGTCTCGTCAAGTGAACACCTGTGTTTTATAAGTTGTCTTGTATAATTTTAGAGGATAATTTGCAAGCAGAAGTGACTCACATCCAGTTCTTAGAATTAACATTTAGCGAAACTGTCTCTTACCGCATATATGTCAAGTAAAAATATAACCCAGAACCAGGTCAACTGCTGATGTTATGGCTCCGATTGTTAAACGAGGCGCAAATGATGAGGCAACAATGAAGATAATTTCTCTAATAAACTTCTGTCCCAAAATCTATATAAATAAAAATAAAAGGCCTGACTGACTGACTGACTGACTGACTCATCAACGCCCAGCCCAAACCCTTGGACCTAGAAAGCTGAAATTTTGCAAAGAGGTTCCCTTTATAATGTAGACAAGGAATAAGGAAGGATTTTTAGAAATTCAACCCCTAAGGGAGTTAAATAGGGGATGAAAGTTTGTATGAAAGTCCGTCACTTTTAAAGTTAGGATCTTCAAATGTTGTGTTTAGGCTGATGTTTAAAAAATAATTGACACGTATCTCAGCGTTTTTCATAATTCTACCCCCAAAGGGTTAAAAAAGGGGGTGAAGCTGTTGTGTATGAAAATCCGTCAGTTTTAAAGTTAGGATCTTCAAACTTTGTGTTTAGGCTGATGATTAAAAATCAATTGATATGTGTCTCAGCGTTTTTCACAATTCCACCCCCGAAGGGTTAAAAAGGGGGATGAAGTTGTGTATGAAAATCCGTCAGTTTTAAAGTTAGGATCTTCAAGTTTTGTG
Source organism: Xestia xanthographa (assembly GCA_905147715.2). Classification (NCBI taxonomy): domain Eukaryota; kingdom Metazoa; phylum Arthropoda; class Insecta; order Lepidoptera; family Noctuidae; genus Xestia; species Xestia xanthographa. The sequence continues at coordinate 2,097,705 of LR990660.1, read as the reverse complement.
TTTAGGCTGATGATTAAAAATCAATTGATACGTGTCTCAGCGTTTTTCACAATTCCTCCCCCGAAGGGTTAAAAAGGGGGATGAAGTTGTTTATGGAAAATCGTCAGTTTTAAAGTTAAGATCTTCAAATTTTGGGTTTAGGCTGATGATTAAAAATTAATTAATACGTTTCTCAGCGTTTTTCACAATTCTACCCCCGAAGGGTTAAAAAGGGGGATGAAGTTGTTTATGGAAAATCGTCTGTTTTAAAGTTAGGATCTTCAAGTTTTGTGTTTAGGCTGATGATTGAAAAATAATTGACACGTATCTCAGCGTTTTTCATAATTCTACCCCCAAAGGGTTAAAAAGGGGATGAAGCTGTTGTGTATGAAAATCCGTAAGTTTTAAAGTTAGGATCTTCAAATTTTGTGTTTAGGCTGATGATTAAAAATTAATTGATACGTGTCTCAGCGTTTATCACAATTCCACCCCCGAAGGGTTAAAAAGGAGGGTGAAGTTGTTTATGGAAAATCGTCAGTTTTAAAGTTAGGATCTTCAAATTTTGTGTTTAGGCTGATGATTAAAAATTAATTGATACATTTCTCAGCGTTTTTCATAATACCATCCCCGAAGGGTTAAAAAGGAGAATGAAGTTGTTTATGCAAAGTCCTTAATTTTCGAAGTAAAACTCACTAAATTTATTATCTAGGCTTATGGTTGGAAGCTAACGCAACGGTGTTTTTAAAAAATTCAACCCCTAAGGGGGTGAAAGATGAAAAGGAGGCTTTATCTGTACAAATAAATAAAATTGAAGTGTCTGTTTGTAATATTAAAACAACCGCATTTGACTACATGCATATGAATGTATATAGGGTACATATACCAAAATAACATTTTTGTCTGTTGTCTGTTTGTTCCGGCGAATCTCTGGAACGGCGGGACCGATTTTAACGGGACTTTTACTGGCAGATAGCTGATGAAATAAGGAGTAACTAAGGCTACTTCTATTTTAGGTAAAATCTATAGAGTAACACTCCTTCTGGCGCAGTTGGGTAAAAATATATAAAAGAAGAAGAAACTGACTGACTGACTGACTGACATATCAACGCACAGCCCAAACCACTAGGTCTACAGATTCCAAATTTGGCAAGTACGAGTAGGTTCCTTATGTGGTCAAGGAGCACTAAGAAAGGATTTTGCAAAATCATTAATCAAAAGGCTCCAAAGTTTGTATGGGGAAACAAGATTAGTTAAACTGTTTTATTCGAAACTTAACAGGAGTACTCCTATCGATAATTGAGTAAACATTTGTGTTTCAGGTTTTTTCAGAATTAAACCCCCAAGAGAGGGAAATGGGGTGACAAAGTATAAAAATCAATGCACAGCCTAAACCGCTGAGTCTAAAGATTCCAAATTTGTCAAATAGGTTCCATTATGAGGTTTAGGAGTGCACTAAGAAAAGATTTTTCAAAATTCACCCCCTAAGGGGCTGAAAGGGGGTCCAAAATTTACATGGGGAAATAACATTAGTTAGAATTCAACTCCTAAATATGGAGAAATGGGGTGACAAAGTCTGTAAATCAACTCACTGCCCAAAACACTGGGTCTAGAGATTTGAAATTTAGCACGCGTAGGTTTCTTATGAGGTCTAACGGTGCACTAAGAAAGGATTTTTCAAAATTTACTCCCTAAGGGGGTGAAACGGGAGTCGAAAGTTTGTATGGGGAAACAAGATTAGTTAGACTGTTTTATTCGAAACTTCACAGGAGTATTCCTATCGATAAATGGGTAGAAATGGGTTTCAGGTTTTTTCAGAATTCAACCTCTAAAGGGGGAAATGGGTTTGGTATTGTTTGTATGGTGTATCGGGTCGGGTGTATTACAAAAACAGCGATTTTAAGATTTAATGTGGCGGACCTGAAATACCATGGGACAGTTACCGAACTTCACGCGGGCGAAGCCGCGGGCAACAGCTAGTCTACAGATAAAACTAAAATTAAAATCATCTGAGAACTTAATTTCGATAGTAGCTTGACTTGTTCATTTAAACACAGTCACATTCTGCTCTATTACCCAACGTCGTTTAAGACAATCAAGAGAAGTTTGTCTATCTTAAATTGATAATCAATATGCATATGTATACGTACGCGTGTAGATATAACCGGCCCACCGGTGGCACTGTTGCAGACCAGTCTGGGGCCCGTTATACTCTCAATGGGCCTCATCAATGGACCACGGCTATTTGCATAAACTTGTATAGTAAGTTTAGTAACATCTTGATCGCTGCTTCATTCATCTTAACGAAACTTCGTTATAGCAGTATTTTGATTGGCTGACTTGTTTTTATTTGTATTAGGCGCGTTTGGTTTTGGTGTATCTTGATTTTGGGTTTTGGAGAGGTCCCAGTTATTGATCGAGTGTTTGTTTTGGATACAGTTGCTCTGTTGGACTGAATGTACATGTGCATTTGAAGCAGTAGTAAAATAAGCTCTCTTGAGGAATATGCTTTTGGCATGATTTATTTTATTTACTTTGTAGGTCTCTTGGCAGCATGGCATGTACAAATACACAAATTTAAAAGTAACTGCATAGATTTGTGGTCTTCTAAATAACTTCGATTCAACACTTGATAAAGGATGATTCCAAAAGTGTCATTCTATGTAATATGATACACGTGTATTTGTGTTTAGATCGTGTATCGTATTACCTTTGAACCGGTTGTAAGGCAGTTGTTTTTCGCAATCTAATTTGATTAGTCGGTCAGGTGTCCGGCGGCCGCCAATATATAATCATTGACAGCCAATTATTATAATCAACTAGTATTTGATGTTTGGAGAAATATATTATGTGTGTGTTCTGTTTGATTTATAAGGAAATTTTTCTACGTATTTAATACTGTGACAAAATTATACGATAAGCCAATAAGTACTGCCTATTTGCCTAATCATCAGAGAACACTAGCTTCAGTTGGAATTCGATATTTTTATACAATTCTTATAATTTAATAGATTTTTTAAAATAAACAAAGTCTGAAATGAGATGTTTCGGCATCAATCATTTTCCCAAAAGCATTTGCAGATAACCGGAAACAATCCTAAACATTGACGTCAAACTTCAAGAAATACATCTCTACACTGTATGTTAAATTAATAAAAACAAAACTGATAATAAATGTAGCAGTTTTTCTCATCGGACTTTGTCACTAATTAAAAACTGCGACAGTGGTCTAATTGTTTCTGTTATGGATCACCGTGGGAGGGTTAATGGTACGTTTAACCCCACCTTATCGACGCTTATATACCATTACCAGATAGGAACTAACTACTCAATGACTGTGTTTATTTATTTTTTTACTATCACTCTTTATTAGTTCTGTTTATGATTAATGGACTTATTTTCTTTTAAAATAGCATGCTAAAAATAAATGCTGCATCATTCTGTTTGATTAATATGGAATCGTGGGTGCTTGCCTTGTCTTAGTAGAAGCGAGCATATCTTCGACCGTGGGTGTTGTAAGTAACGTCTTGTATCAGGTGATAGACAGCAGCATCCATCAGAGCACTGATAGCTGACTGAATCTAGTCTCGCTATGGACAGGAAAGTCGCCCTCGGCCTCGTAAGACTAGACACTCTACTTAACGAACGGAACTGTAAAGAATTTGCTAATGAAAAGTTACGAACCCATAAGATCCATTAAACGCTAAGCAAGAAAAGCGCACGTTCATTCACAATCGTTCATGCTCAAATCTAGATCAAATAAAACATAAGCGCAGATTAAACCGACTCTACCGTTACTATCTAATTTTCTCTTCATGTTGTTTATCTGATTAAAAAGCTGAAATCTACTTTCCCGTTGGCAGATAACGATCTGGGCATCAATAGACAAAGTAAGAATACTAATATTGTTACACAGGCTACACTCTGATAATTTAAATAAGAACAAAAGCTTATAATAAATTCTGGCGTCGATCGAAAGCGCATCCGATTTGCACTTGCGATGATACTCACATCCGTAATTATATCGCACGTATTAACAACCGAACGTGGTCGATGTGGTGTATTTGGCCATTCAGAGCTTTCATCGTGTTGCAAATTATCCTCGGAATAACACTCATTATTTTTTTGTTCTGCCAAATATCGCTGATGCGGCGATAGGCATCAATTTGTGGATCATAATTCGTATTTTGCTGCGTTTCTACCGGCCGCGGCACGCTCGCGAAATTATGTACACCTTTCAGTGCAGAAATTAGTTATTATTTTTTTGCGGAAAAATAGTTGTAAAGTTGTTGCTTTTGGTACACAAGTGTTAGCGAACTCCCCAGAAGTCGTGGTTAACAGTCACGATTCACGTTTTCGCTGATAACATTTTATTCGGTTTGGTGCCATTTAAATTGTAGAGCGCGTGCTTATCGTCTAGATAGAGAAAAAAGAAAATGGAACAATATTTTCCGAGCTACATTACATTTCTGCAGCTACTTTTACTGAACTGTACTTTAATTTGACATTGACGCATCATCAGTTTCCCGCTCGGTATTAACTTTGGAAAAAGCTCGTCGCATCCATTAAGTTTGATGTACTACCCACTTTTTTGTGCCGTTATCTTCGAGATCGTGGATCATATTGTTAGCGTTTTATTGGTGCAATCCGTCATGTCTTCAATCCGCCCTCGATCGCATCGCTAATGGCGCGCGCCCACCGCGCTGTTTCGCAATAATCATCAATTTACGGTAATTGGCCGACGAACACCTCCGAGCAGCTCCGAAGGCTTGTTCTCTTATTTCTCAATAGTAATCGAGGGGTAGTGTGGGCGGTGGTGACCTCTCTGCTCGCGTGGGTGAGCTTTCTACGCCTATCGGATGCGCCACGCTTCTCTAATGGCTATACGACCACGTATCAATACGTGAATGTTAGTTTTAAGACAGTGCTTTAGCGCCTATGATCAATGACTTCAAAGAAAACTTGACGATTCAATTCTCTTGGGTGTCGATTTGTTGAGAACATTGTCGAGTTTCTGTTTGTTGTTGCGAACAGGTTGCAAAGATCATAATACTGAATAATTCAACAGGGTAGCCTAGTCGTGGGCCGACCACTGCACTCAACTGCGCTGTTTTCTGTTCCTAAAGACTACTCGTATGTAATGCATTGTTTATTTTATGAACCAGCAGGTTTTTGTGTTTTTTTAGTCATTATTAGTGTCGATTACACGGGCTGGAACAGACAAGGCTGATTATACCGCAGCTGTCAATAGGCAGTGTTTAGTTTCACAATAAAAAGCAGAGTATTAGTTGACGAAACCAAATTCCACGAGAACCACGCGGGGGACCGGATTTAGAGACCCGCATCGTAAATTGGAATATAGAAACACTCTTACATGACTATGTAAGAGTGTTTTTATATTCCAATTTACGATGATACTTATCAAGAGATGTGAATGTGACTGTCTACTTAGTTTCGTTACAAAATCTGAAAAATCCTTTTATGAAGAAACCTTGAAGTTTCATGCTCAAGGAAGACATGAACTTATACTAACAGGCCCGAATCGCTGATATGTCCCGTGGTATTTTTGTAAGGAACTCTCAAAAATAATGTGGTTGACGCTTGAACAGTTTTTTGTCCTTCAATCCGGATAGAATGTTCCTTTCGTGATAAAATATCGTATTACACATTAAAATTTGGCCTCCGAAGCAAATGAAGTGTTTTAAAGCGTTATATTATTTCACATATAGCCGGTCGGATCATAGGAATATTTTAATACTTAATTTTATTTTTATCATATTGTTAATACAAAAGGCCGAGGCTGGTCAGATCTTGACGCAACCTAAGAGTGGCCTTACTTCTAAATAAGAAAAGGAGGAACAAGAAAGAAGTCGCATCTAATAATAGAAACTTTTTTATGTCACAATCTTATAATAAGCCAGACCTAGTTTACAAAACCAACGAAAAAAGAAAATGTTAAAAATTTCATGAATTTATATGGCGATGTTGCTCGAGCCATTATACGAAATTATAATAGTAATGGGTGTCGTGTGTCACCGTAGGTTCGACGTTAATGTCGTCTCAGCGTTTATGTCACGGAAGTCGCCTACGCGCCGCGCTTTAAAGCGCCCGCGACTAAAGAACGCATTACTTTATTGACCGCTTAGATTGGTATATGATAATCGTAATTACTACCCGTTATAGTAACTAGTAGCTGGCTGATTTCTGAGACACCTGTTTATGTTCCACGCAAATTATTAACGCTTTTATGGAATAATTTGCGTTATTATATTGTAATAAATTCATTAATTGAGGTCTTTTACACAGTATTTCGTATTTAAGGGGAAGAACAATTATGGTGTAATTCCTGTGTATAACTACACACGTACAATTATTGTATTCTAACATCAGTAATATTATAAAGACGTGGTTTATCATTTGATAGCAATACAGAATAATGCTAGGTTTGTTATTTATAATGTACAAGAAAAAATATATTCTGGTCCTTCGGGCCAAACCATATACTCTGTATAGGTTTAAAAACATACATTCATATGCTTATTTATACTAAAAATATAAGCGCCAAGTCTGTTGAATATTCTACATAATCCATTAACTGTGTAACCTGAGATTTGATAACTTATTTCAAAAAGCCTGCCACGGTATATCAAAACAAAATCGTGAAATGTATAAATTTAATGCATAAAAGAGAGAATGAAATAAATACACGTTGGAGGAAGGCTGACAGTTACGTAACGTCGGCCACACAGTGCGCCCGCGCCGGTCAAAAGTTCGCCTGCACACGCCCACGCGGATTCTGGAGGCGACACATTGCGGGGATGCCGTCCAGAAGTACGACTTTTTACAACACGAGATTTCCTAACATTCGTTCCAAACACTTCATCAAGTTCACGCGAACTGAAGGTGGCGTACATGATAAATAGCCATAAATACCGCAACGAAACATAAGGCAATTTTATTTTCATAATCAGCTTCTGCTGTGTCTATGCATTGACCAGTCCTGTCGTAAACGTCTAGTTCGTTCACCTATCTATCTATCCATCGCCTTGGTCTTCCGTGATGCCCGTTAGACATTTTCGGAGACTCTGAAAAGGGTGTCTGAAATCCTCTACTCTAAAAAAAAATAATCTTTTGCACCTGACTATTTATTGGATCGCTTGTTCATACCAAGATTTGGGATCGCCACCATCGCGACATCTTATCGTTTTTCATTATTAATGATCCTAATGATTTAACGGAACATTTAACTCGACGGAGTAAGGTGCATAACCGCTAGTTGAGCGTAGTTTTAAGTTCTATGGTTGTTAAAGCTGAATTGTTCATGTATTCTAAGACGTGAGTTACGACAAAATTGTTATTTATTGATGTGAACCTTTGTTCGTAGGTGTATGAGAAATTGTATAAATCCGATATGTTGTACCTTTTCGTTATAGTTGTATATTTGTAACTTAATTTATGGTTTTCTTATACCCCCACACTTCAAAAGCCGCATCGGACCTTGTAGGATCAAAAACTTATGTTATGACATACAAAGACACCGCAATCCGAAATGGAGGACGTTTTTGGTCCTTCAAGACGAGTAACGAATTCGTGACTCTATAATAATATAATCCGTCATAACATAATTCAGTTCATTAGCTTACAGCGGGCTCGGCGCTTGTCGCGGCGATAGTCCAATAACTCAGCTACCCCCGAGGCCATGTATTGCCGACCAGACACGACTTTCTCGCTGTGGGCGTCACCTGTCGTGCCATACCGTGTCCATCTGGCACACTCGCATCCACTCTGCCGATCGCTAAAATATATCTTACACATCTACATATAAGAACCATATTAAACACGACTCGATTACATGCAACCTTGCCAGGTCTCGCCCACAACCGCTCATTGGACTCAGATCTAGCCCGTCTACAGACGCTGCATTCATTATTTTGAGTTTCATTAAAAATTGTTTCATAACACTTTCTAAACTTGTCTACTACTACTCTTACTCCATTGTTGATAAAATCGTGTCTATTCACAGAAGGTGTTGCCCAATTATTTCCATATCACGTACTTGATAGATATGTTGCCGTTCCTGTCAATTTAGCTTTTAGCCCCTTTTGTTGACTAGTATCGCGTAGTCATGCAATGTTGAATTATACAATTTAAATGTTGCTTCATAATTTTTTCAATGTAATGCATTATTTGTTTCGTTTACATACTCGATTAATGTTACTGGTTCGCCTACATGTACTGTTTTTGTCTTGCCATTAAACATGATTGTCTGTTGTCAGTGATAGACAAAACATAAAATTGCGACATTGATTCAAGTTTGAGTGACGTTCAATTTGGCTGTATTTGTCCAACTATCGCCCACTGTCGAATTTGTACTTTTCAATCGTAATCTTTTCATCCATCTGAACGTTCATTGACAGATCATTAATTACATCTGTTACTGTCAAAACCATTTGTTTTCGTTTGTTTTTCTAATTCATTCTGAGCGTTGTCGACTTCGTAATCCGTTGAAGTAATCTCATTGATAAGATTATCTGTATCTGAGCAAATTATGTATCTTTTGTTCTCTGTATCTATTGATACGATATCGTATCCAAAATTTAACTGCGTAGTATTTGTGTGCCAGTGTATGTAGAGCTGTGATAGCCACCCTGTTGCATATTTGTCAGAATTTTTCTAACGTGTCAATTTGTCATGCTTGATGTGGCTCGACGTGGCGGTTGCACAACGACGCCCATCGCCGCTCCGCATGATACACTCGACCAAAATAAATGGTTTATCACCTCAAGATAGGCATTAGGCAGACACATGATAGTATAGTTCTCTCCTCGCTGATAACGACCGCGCCCCTACAATTAAGATTATCACAGCGTGATTAACAGATTACGTTCGACCTCATATTGCGCAGTGTTTGGGTTTTTATAAGTTTATAACGTTTTGTGGAACATTTTTGCTACCGTATTTATTAAGTGGTCTGATTATTTGGGGCTGCTATCTCTTCGAAGAGTGTTCAGCGTTAAATGTGAAGAGTTACTCAATGACGTCTGGACATCGTAGTATCACTAACCGTTATCGAGTAATGTGCAAGTATGTTGACAATTAAACGCGTAATCTATCGCGAACAAACGGTGTCCATTCAGTAGAGATAATGCTGTACCAATATGTTGTTGTTTTGATCGATTCCCTACAAATGGAGCGAGTCGCGGTATCGTGCGGTTTACACTCTAACGCTTTGGACCTCTGCCCTAAGTTGCACAATTGTCACAAAAACACGATTATTCACATATCTATTTTTAAACGTCTATACTACATTCTGAAACAAGGTGCGCACCCCAACGTCAACCTCGAATATGACATTTTTATAGTCGCGATAATATTTACAAGTCGTTCACGCTATCGTCGAGTTTATTTTGCGACGTAGTAATGTAAATATACGTGGAATATGGAACTTCATGAGTACATAGAACATATAGATCCAGGTACATTAATTCAGCAGTGACCGGCTTCGTTAGCTCGGGGTAACGGTCGTCGATCAATCGAGTGGGTCGCGCATAGAAAACGACATTACTTGCGATCTGCGTGTGCGCATGAATATGCAGAGCAGATCCATCAGCATGCTAATGCAGTCACCTGACCGCCTCCGCGTGGCGTCAATTACGTATACGACGTATTTACGCAGGCAAACGACTACAACACTAGTTTTACCTTAGGCTTAGCGGATAAGGCATACAGGTTTAGGACTTTCTTCTTCTTTAACTGTGTTTATTTTCCATAGTATTTGTATGTCCAAAATTATTAAGTATTGAATCAAAAACAGAACGCCCAACTATTTTAGTTTCAATAGTGTAAAACTCAAGAACTTGAAAACCAAAACTGATACCAGTTTTCCAAATACATCCGTATTTTTGTAGGTCTTTCAGTGTTAATTTTGCCGCGCAATGCAGGCGTTACGAATTGCGATAGCTGTACACACAAATTGATCCGCCATTCCGCCATTTGCATTTGATCAGCTTTCTTTATATTTTAGTTTGAAATTCCAGTTTTTATTTTTCACGTTTTACAGTATTCTACAATGACTTATAAAATAGAAATGACGTAGTTTCAGTAACATAACTGAAAGTGAAAAATAACATTCTGCATTCACGATGCGCAATAAAAGATTTTTCCTAACAAAAACATGAAACAAACAAATGGCTTGGAGGACGAAAGCTTCCAGATGAATTTCTGATTTGTAAAAGAGCTTTCAGTGCAACGATTTGAATCGATAGCTGTCTATGCCTTGGAATATACTTACTTACTCCTATAAAATTAAAAGCCAGGCCGAGAATCAATCGAGGAATATCCCAGCGAAATGACAATGTATGTCTTCCATAAATAACAATTATGTAAATTAATTCAACACAATCAGCACAAAACGTAATCAAAGCTCATAGAGCGGTGAGCGTGGGCTTTGTCACGTAATGCCCTAGTTCTTAAATCCTGTTACTATTTAGTATTTCTGCATCGGCCCTTATCTTCATTGAACACCGATAAATATTGATTAGCTTTTTAAATACTTAAGTACATGTACCTGTCTAATTATAGATTGGTGATACTCGACACACTTTTTGGCTTTGTTTGTGGAACAACGGCTCGATTACGCGTAAAAAGTATCTACTTATCAGTGGAAAATTATTCGGCTTCGGATAAATGTTTTTATTTTTACTTTACCTTTGGGACCTACCATGTGTTAGTTTCATTAGATGTGATCCAAAGTTCGCCACGAAGGAACAAGAAAATGATGTTCAGAATACATCTCTGTAACTAGCTGACGTGCCGCGGTTTCACCCTCGTAGTTCCCGTTCCCGTGGGAGTACGGGAACAAAATGTAGCCTATAGCACTCACGAATAATGTAGCTTTCTACCAGTGAAACAATTTTTAAAATCGGTTCATTACTTCCGGAGATTACCCCCTACAAACAAACTTACAAACATACAAACTTACAAACAAATGTTACCTCTTTATAATATTACTAGCGGACGTCACGCGGTTTCACCCGCGTAGTTCCCGTTCCCGTGGGAGTACGGTGATAAAATATAGCCTATACGGATTCGGAAGAATCCCTCTAAGTAATGATAAAAGAAATTTTGAAATCGGTCCAGTAGTTTTTGAGCCTATTCAATACAAACATACAAAAATACAAAGGTTTCCTCTTTATAATATTAGTATAGATTATAGTATAGATGTCACGTGACGCCTGTAGTCTATGTTTGGCAGAGGTCTTCCACCAACGACTCTGTGGAAGTGGTGAAGTTCTGGGCTGATAAAATATTAAAAGTACAGTTATGCCAGCGAGCGACACGACGAAGAACTGGTACCGCATGGTACCCCTACATCAAGTCCCATGTAATAGGGATAAGCCTATTGTAATCAGCCCAGCACAGGATCCTCCATGTGACTAGCTACTCATCATCATCTGCCTAGCCTTGTCCCAACTATGTTGGGGTCGGCTTCCAGTCTAACCGGATGGAGCTGAATATCTGTATTTTACATGGAGCGTTTGCGTATCTGACCTCCACAACCCAGTTAGTACTGCACCACTGCTGCTGCTGTGCTACTCCATGTGACTGGCTACTGTTCCTGATAAATTCCTAGTGGATAACCCAATGAAAAGCTACAGTATTGACACCAAAATGGCTGACGACCGTAGTGTAGTGTTACGAACGTATGTAGAGTAAGCCCGCGAAAGCAGAACACGCGAAAAATTGTTAACGAAATAAAATCCACATTGGGATCAGGAATGTTGATGATAATTTTGCATGCTATCTCACAGTACAGCAGGTTAATAAACTTGAGAGACTTGTCAAAGGAGATAAAGAATATACACAGTAATTCTCACGTCAGGTAACCAGATAACACTTCACACTCGCTTGGATTTCATGTAAATATTGATTTACTGTCAACTTTATCACCAACCCAATGTACTACACGACTCGCGACTCTACCAGTCTTGAGAACTAGAGGTGGTAGCCATGTTCCCAACGTTTTAGAAATTGTTTCACAGCCAGTATCAATGGTCATGAATATGTTAATGATGACAAAAAACACAAACGCTCTATAGATGCGGAGAAAATATGCATATTTGGCATTCTTGCGTGATGAGCCCTGTTGGCATAATATGGCATAACAGTTCCGTAAACGACAAAACGTGATTGACTAACTAAATGATTAGGAGTTCATATTAATAGTCCATTATTAATTTTATTTGCCGCTTATGTGTTTACTTTCTACAATGTAGTGGACTCGTTGATTGAAGTAACTGATCGCAGTCGAATGGCATGCGCACGCGCAAATATTGCCGCTGTCGCGCTCTTATCGTGCAAATGGGTCGTTAACAGGTGATGTTCAAACACGCTAAGCTCGTGAAATGTACTGTCCCAACGGAACACATAAAAATAAAATAATTTTGTAAAATACGGCCTCGTCCCTAAGGCCGTGGAAGATTAAAGGTGTGTAAAAACTATTACGTAACCTGCGTTTAAGCCCGATACTCCTTAATCCCCGGGCCACAAAAAATAGTGACGGGATCCTGTTTCGAAAGGAGCCAGGAGGAGATGCGCGGGGCGAGGAGCGGGCGCGGCACCTCCGAGGCGCGCCACTCTGCCGCCGAATAAATTATGTTCTTTGGCCCGTATCACGCGCCGCGCGTCCCGCGCCTTCCCCTCGGGACCTTATCGATCGAGTTGGATAATCCTAGAGGTCGCTAGATCGCCGGCGCCCGCGCGCTGTGCGATGATGACCTTTCGCCCCGGCAGCATGATCGGAACCGAATGCCATTTGCAACAGTCACGACAGAATTGTTTCCCGATACCTTGGGGGCGTTGTTAGTGTGCTGCGGCCTGTTTGTTTTGATTAGCTTTCCGCTATTCGTCATCTGTATCTGGGTGAACTCATTATATCGCGCTTTTCCCGCTATAATATGATGCTTATCGTTTAATCCAATTCGGTCGATGAAAAGGTAGCCGAGTTTATTCATATCTAAAACAAGATTGAGTGCGATGCGTTGTTCCACATCGAATTCATCTTGATCGATTGCCCTTTTACTCCTATCTTTAACAAATCGATTTATATGATCGCTTGCAATTGCAGCACTCGCAAAGTCAATTCGTTCTCGTGTACATTAACCGATACCAGGCACATCTGCGCTGTTTGCCGAATCTGAAGGAACTAGTTTTGCACGTGCGGTGCGCAGACACAGCGACCTATTCCCATAATATCAACAATCAGTGCTGTGTGTAGAAACGTGAAAGTAGTTTGTAGCCTGCCACATGATTTATACTTAACGTCGATGCTATTGATGAGGTTCTGTCTGATGGCGTGTTTAAACGTCGTCAGGAGATTTCCCACGAGAAACACCAGTATAAATCGCTCGCTCACCGCGACGGACGGTAACTGTCGCACGGTGACGGGACGAAATTATGTCCGAATGTGATCATGATCGAACACGCCATCACAAATTCAGAACGTCATTCGCGATTCGTATTAGGCTAATAACTACGATTATTTGCAAATTGATGTCACAGACGGGACACGAGAACAATAGTGTCGTTTCTTTGCGTAGGTATGTAATTTGAATTCATAACAGTAATTTGCATACGTTTCGGCAATCGACACGTGCCCCTGTGTTGTGTGTCTCATGTCTGCGGACATCCTTGAGATGCATTAGTAGGTAGTGGGTCCGTAATACTACCGTGGTTATACAGTGATATTGATTGCGGCAATTGGAGGCGAGAGGCGAGTGTATCGAGTGCAGTGCCCACGTGAGCCGCATGCGGCGCGGGAACGTCGCACGCTGATGCTCCTGCTAACAGAGATAACGACGACGCATCTCTAAATCCACACGTTAGCAAATATCATGCACTGACAGCAACAATGTCGCAAAATATCCAGGAAGTTCGCATTAACGATCTCAAATTCGAAAAGGAAAATAAAATAGAAGATGTGTTGCTCATAAAAGCTTCGGATTAATAGCGTTTCGATTAGTTAGCTCCATAAGGTTTTATTGCTCGCGTTTCTCTAATAACTTGTGGAAGTAGGAGTATTAGTGATCCTCGTAAACTATAAAAAGCTTCCGACAGATGTTGCTTTTCCAGAAGTGCTACCATGAAGTCTCGTGTTAAAAGTATTCGTATTTCTATATTATAACTGCTAGCGCGTCATGTATGTCTGATTCGTTTAATTTATGAACGGTTTCGTTGTTCTTTTCATAGAGTAATGATGTTTTTACTTTTCCTTATGATCAATATAGTCGATCTCCTATTTAATTTATTCAATGCTTCTTTGTTCTTATTCTGAAGTCTACCTTATCATATTTGGAGTTCTGAGAGATTCTTTCCTCGTCCGGTACAATAAGTTAATTGTGTTGGCTAAATGGCTAATAGCTAGCCTATTATAAGCAGAGTTCGCCCGATACATTCGTAAGTAGATCATAATAGGTACATAAATTTAAACAGTTGGCAATGCGGTGTTGGGCTGTTGGCGTCAATGAATTGCAACGCGCGCCGCATTTGTGTATCTGATGAGTGTAGTGCGATCTCGGCTCGGTGCTCGCGTTATCTCGGCGGAGCCATGTGGAGGCTGTGCAGCGGTGCATACTGCACGGGGCGGCGGGCGGCGCGGGGCGCGCGCCCAGGGGGACGCCGCGCGCGCTCCGCCCGTCACTCGCGCCGTGGGCGTCACTCAGCCGACACGTCTCGCTCTCAGTGCTGTGTGCCAGTGCTTCGGAGTCGCGCGCAAACCATAACGTCTCCCGAGAGACAGCGTATGTTGTGACTGTCCACATATAATCTCAGTGGTGTAAAAATAAAGCCGGCGACAGACGGCGGCGTCCCAAGTTATATTTAAATGATAGCGCGGACGCAGGGCCGGGCTCGCCGCGAACGCTCTCCGACGGCATGAGACGAAGTACGTGCAACACCTTAGTCCGACACCTAAACCTAAATCTAAGCAACAGTTGTCGGCTGCTGACCTGGGTATTGTGTTTCCTCGAACCGAAGTCGCAAGTGTTCTGATCTACTCGCGAAGACGACGGTTCTGTGTTTCTGTTTGTTTTGTATAAGTGTTCATCTCGGGACCCAGTTGTGATCTCGTCGTGTTTCAGTTTCCGCTTTCTGAACGGATTTGCTACGAGTTAAGGATGTGGACGTTGAATCATTCATAGTTTCCGGTCTTTGTTGTATTTATATGTTGTTCATCAATGTTTGTGTCTCGTCGTAAGTAAACTGGTGTTGATGTAATCATCAACGTATATTTAGAAGTTTATTTGGGATCACTGTAAAACTCAAACGTTTGTATGACCAATATGAACCGTTCTAGTGTTTGTGTAAGTCATTCACAAAATGCATTGATTCATAGTTAGTTGTTACCTCGTATGTGTAATTGTATGAGCTCAGGTCTCCGATTTCCTTACAATCTATCGGTATTTACTGACCGCAGCTTTATTACCTTAACGTATTAGTAATCATTACCTATAAATTAATACTAGTTCACGACCTATCAGAGTTTCAGTTTAATGTCCAACACTTGACATGCAGACTGCATTAAACTTGATAGTTTAATTAATTATTTATAACGTCTCGTCACTTTTCCGAGGACTGGCGACACTAATCGATTAATTTTATGATTCCTTAGCATTTTCATAGCCAAGTGTAGATTTATTTGTTGACCAGAAGTGAATGTATTGAGCAGATTGAGCTAGAAGTGATGCCTTTTATACCTGTTGTTATTGTTTGAGGACGGTCCGTATCGTTCGGAGCGCGGGTGTCGACCGGGAGGTTACCTGTTGCCCGCTAAGCCTTCGTGCAAAAAATATATGCTCCGATGCTGGATGAATGTTTAATGCCATTAATATTTATATTCCTGTTCATAATTCTTTTGTGTTCATATTCAGACGTAGCGTATCTTGTTCACATCTTTAGGTTTTAAGAATGAAGACCTACTGCAGCGTTCGATAAAACAAAACTTTATGTTGGATGAAAACCAGTATTTTTAGTATCCGCTCCCAAAGACCAAGTACAATTTAATGTTCGATCGAACCTTATAAGTGCAAATGAATTCGTAAGATCTAGTCACAAGTACTCCAAAAATGCAATCCTTAGTTAATTGACGTAGTATTTACTTAAAGATTGACTAAACGAATCATTATTTAGGGAGTGGGCCAGTTGACTCAAACTAGTCGATAGAGATATAAATATATCACACACCTGCAGCCAGATTGCCATTACTATTTAAATATATTAATGGAACAAGAAATGATAACGGCGCAGGCGCACCTAATAGTTGGAGACTTGGAAGTCATTAGCGCGAATAATTATCATAATTGACTCTGCCTCACTGCATTTTTCACCTTGATTTATTGAACTATTAAGACATTCTCAGTTTCTGCCAATTTCTTTGTCGTTTAACCATGAAATTCATAACTCCTTGAATTCCTTAATCCAATAGTTAGGAACAAGCAAAAAACCAGAGAATCATCAAAACCGCCTCGTTGATGTAGTGGTGCCATACGCTACTGCTTACTGCTAAGGATGTGGTACTGGGTTCGATTCCCAGGTTTGGTAGTGTTATTGGGGTTTTCTATCTAGAATAAAATTCTACAGTATCGGCCACGAAGACTAGTTTAGTGCCCGGTTGATGGCAATAGACTCACCCCCTATTAAATGGGACTTACTTAATACACAACTGGGGAAATGTGGATGTACTATTTATTAGATACACTTATGCCCAACTCTGCGGGAATTATCATTGTGAGTTTACGTTAATATCAATCAACACACACTATAGTCTTTTAACAATGACAGTACCAAATTATTTTCAAGTATGATTACTCGACTCCAGAAAAATTACTTCTTGATGTACCTTAGCACAATTAACTTTTTTGTTGTAAGTAAATAACTCATGATGTCAAAGTATCAATGCCACAATGGTGAGGTAATACGCCCATTACAGAACATTCTTGTTAAGCCAATCAATTTGTTCGTTCTTTTGTTAGTTTACTGGATTAAGGCTTGACAATGTACGAACCATTGTAGTTTTCTGGCACCACCACCTTAGTTAGCTAGGTAGTTTTTTTATTTAGGTGATAGTATCAAAATTCGTTGTATTGTGTTGTCTCAAACGATGTTTTTTTTTTTAGTAAATGATTAGGATTTGTGGTTACATTATTGATTTTGTTGTCTTCTATGTGATCATTAGTTACTGAATAAGATGATCTTGTCATCCCACCTCTAACTCATAGTATTCTCTTATTCCTAGTAATAACATTTGTGTCCGTCTACGTCGACCTCGTTGTTTTCTTCGTCATAATGACAGTCTTCTTTCAGTTGAATGCTATTATTATAAAGAGATACTTATGACTTCATACTGTTAAATCATCTTTCAGCAATTATTCATTTCCCGTGGAAAGTTTTTTCTCACCTGTTTAAAATATATAAACATCGTTGACTTACGTGATATCTCCGATTCTTTCAGTGTAGGTCTTAGCTATGTTATCTAAAGTACCTGTACCTGGACACAGCGCGATGTTATTGATAATTACTACGTTTATCTATATTAAATTAATCGCTCATCATTGTGTAGGTAGGATCATCATTATAATTATGTGTTATTGGGGTCTAGGGCCTAGGTCCATCTGCCAATATTAATTTCTTTGGAAACATGTTCTGTTTTGGAACCTTTGCCTTTTGGTTCCTCGGCATTTTCTATAGATTCAGCATTTTCGGTTCCTGAATTTTTAGGAATTTGAATTTACATCAACGAGAGGAAAGCAATACTCAGCAGTTTGTGACCAAGCTTTGATTTTGGTCAGACAACATTGTTTAATGTTCAAGTCAATAAAAAGCCTCTCTCCCTCGTTGCAGGTCGGGGCCTAGTGTGCGAGTGCGTGGGCGCGGCCGCGTGCCCCGACGGCGCGGCCAACGGCACGTGCGCCACGCAGCCGGGCGGCTACTGCTTCGTCGCCGTCGAGGAGGTGCTCGACGACAATGGGCTCGTCGTGGTAGACCGCACTGCGGGATGTCTGCCTCCGGATGAGTCTGGGTTTATGCAAGTGAGTATCTATCTGCATCGATACTACGAGTAGTATATTATTAACTTTTGTTGCCTCATTTAGTTTATTCTTGAACCTTAATATCAGAAATTTCTTGAGATCCGTATATACCCTGGAATATTTGCACCACACGCTACAAAGATGCTTTTGTTAACAAATACTTTTGTCTATTTCCAGTGTAAAAGCTCCCAGGTCCCACATCAAAACCCTAAAGTGATAGAATGTTGCTTTGAGAGCGACCTGTGCAACCGGCGGCTGCAGCCTGCGCTGGCGCCGCCGCCGCCCGACGTGACGGAGACGCCGGCGCTGCGGCCGCCCGCGCCCGCGCCGGCGCTGCTGGTGGCGGCCGCGCTGTGCGTGGCGCTGCTGGCCGCGCTGGCCGCCTTCCTGCTGCTGTACCGGCGCCGGCGCCGCGCCGGCAAGCGGCCCCCCTCGCCGCCCGCGCCGCACGCCGCCGACGTGTCGTCCGGCTCGGGCTCCGGCCTGCCGCTGCTCGTGCAGCGCACCGTCGCCAAGCAGATACAGATGGTGGAGTCCATCGGCAAAGGCCGCTACGGCGAGGTGTGGCTCGCGCGCTGGCGTGGAGAGCGCGTCGCCGTCAAAGTGTTCTTCACCACCGAAGAAGCCTCCTGGTTCCGCGAAACAGAAATCTACCAGACGGTCCTGATGCGACACGAGAACATCCTCGGCTTCATCGCCGCCGACATTAAGGGCACCGGTTCCTGGACTCAGATGCTGCTCATCACCGACTACCACGAGAACGGCTCGCTGCACGACTACCTGCAGACCGTAGTGCTGGACACGCACGGCCTCATGACCATGGCCTACTCCATCGTGAGCGGCCTGGCGCATCTGCACATGGACATCTTCGGCACGAAGGGCAAGCCGGCGATCGCGCATCGAGACATCAAAAGCAAAAATATCCTGGTGAAACGGAACGGCCAGTGCGCCATCGCGGACTTCGGTCTGGCGGTGCGGTACGTGGCGGAGCGCAACGAGGTGGACATCGCACCCAACACGCGCGTGGGCACGCGCCGCTACATGGCGCCCGAGGTGCTGGACGAGAAGCTCGACGTCGGCAACTTCGAGGCGTTCAAGATGGCCGACATGTACTCGCTGGGGCTCGTGCTGTGGGAGATGTGCCGGCGCTGCTGCTCGGGCGACAAGGCGCAGCACGTGGAGCCCTACGCGCTGCCCTACCACGACAGCGTGCCGCCCGACCCGTCCTTCGAGGACATGCACGGCGCCGTGGTGGCGGCGCGACGGCGGCCGGCCGTGCCGGCGCGCTGGCTGGCGAGCGAGCCGCTGCTGACGCTGGTGACGCTGATGCACGAGTGCTGGCACGCCAACCCGCCCGTGCGGCTCACGGCGCTGCGCGTCAAGAAGACGCTCGCCAAGTACAACACGGAGACCAGCATCAAGCTCGTGTGACGCGAATACTGTGACTCTCGTGGCGAAGCCCCGGCCGCTCGCCACACGGACTGTACCTAGTTTAGGCTCCGAGTTAAGTTCCTCGATAATATTCTATTTATTTTACGATTCATGTGAAAATCAATAGCTGTAAAGCCCCATCGATGTGAAAATTCAGTTTGACCACCGTTTTGTTTAAATCTCAGTATTGTTAAGTTTATTCGGATAGCAGTTCACGCCACCAGTGAAAGATACTGTAATTATAATTATGACTAACTTATGAATGTTCCCGATGGAATCTCTCCGCAACTACCTATATGATTTTGGTTTTAGTTTTGTTCTAAAAGTAATGTTTTATTTTATTACTGTTACTTAGATTTAATGATGAAGTGTTTTATAATGAAATATTTGTTGTCTTCCGTTTGTATAAGCAATCGTAGTGTTCGCGTTGAGGCAGCTTCTAGTTTCGTGATTGAAACAGCCGTTTCAAACATGTAAATAGCCGTCGAGTAGGTCGCCACTCGCCACACAATGAGGCAGCTAAAGGAGTGTAGATATGAAACAATACTCTGTTTACGTTTCTGTTGTATATTAGGTCACTATTGTGAAGAGCAGGAACTCGCAGCGTGGCCGAGCGACATGTATTGTGATATTTTGACAATAAGACGCCTTTATAATCGTACAAAACAGAGTTGATTTCAACATTATTGACGTAGCCATGTAAAATGCATTTTATATTGACATGTTTGTCGGTACAGGTAGCCAATGTGGGTTGTACTTAAACGATGATAAAAAGACTAATAGTAGTGTGTGAGTATTAAAGATAAAGGATGTAATAGCGCAGTGTCTTATGAGATGCCTTCGCAACGATTAGTATTAACTATTTGTTTTGTATAGCGACACACTTGGTCTGATGTGTCTTTACACATGGTGAGATTGGTGCCTTAAAAAAAATACATTAAGTAATCTGGGACATTTTTTCTGTAATAAGACACCACAAAATAATTTCAGCTCAATCAATAATGTATAAGTACACAAAAGACTAGTTTTTCTGACTACCTGTCCTAAAGGGCAGTCATATATAATGAAGTTGGAAGTGTGTATAGACTAGACCAAGTGTTCGCCTAGCATTTACTAGTGCGCATCGCACCCTGTACAGTGTTGTGTAAATATAGCTGGTAGCTGACATTGCATAGGTCTCGTATACATGTTAAGTTACAAATAAAACATTAATGGACATAGATTATGTTTACTTATTTACGAGCCCGAATAAAACTCCTTGCAACAAGAGCCCATAGATGCTGATCGATTGTGATGTTCATTCCTCTATGGTGTAGGTACGGGAACTCTTCACCCGACCTTTTCTGGGAAAATGATCGAAAAGAGGAACCATAGACGTGTGACCTCACCTTGTAAACAGCTGGTTTCGGAGAACAAAACGAATGCTAGTAACACGAGTACATTATACTTTGAGTATAAGTGCAGCACGGTTTTGTCGTGTGGTAGTCTGAACTAAGGCTTCGTTTCCACCAGATCAGATATAGCGAGGAACTAAACAATCACATAGCTAGAATACCTCGAGCTGTGAAAACGAACCGATAATATTGGTTAGTTTTACACATCCCTCGCTACGCATCTTCGCTCATATCTGGTGGAAACGCAGCCTCATGGCCAATGCACACCGGGACGGGGCATGGCAAGGGATTTTTTTTAACAAGTTCCAATGGACATTCAAACGTATCCTTAAAGAAATACGACATATATTGCTATGCTTTAAAATGCTGGATTTGTTCACGGTCGTATTTCCTATATCAATACGTTTGAATGTCCATTGTCAAAAATTTTAATCCCTTGCCATGCCGTCCCGGTCTGCGTAGGCCCATAAGTGTGGCTGACTCTGGCAGAGCCACCAACAGGGATTTTAATTTTGATTACACAAAAATTTAGTCGCTATTTAGTCGAAATTAGTCGCCAAATATCAGATTTGGTCGGTCACTGGTTCAAAAGATATAAGGGCTTATTGTTGGCCCTGCTGGAGAGAGCCTACCCCAGCAGAGCCACATTAATAACTCAAAAACTAGGGCACCTAGCGAAGATCTGTTTTCTCCCATATTTACTCGCTAATTAGTCGAAATTAGTCGCCAAATATCAGAACTGGTCGGTCACTGGTTCAAAAGATATAAGGGCTTATTGTTGGCCCTGCTGGAGACAGCCTACCCCAGCAGAGCTACCGGCCACACGTGTGCGGCGAGTTTCAACAAAATGTATAAAAAAGCGTGTTAACTGCTTGTCGCTGGCCACCGGTGGCTGTGGTTGGTGGCCCGTTTTGCGCCAAGCTCAAAGGTATACTTAGCTGCACCGCAGACTTAGCTGCATCGCAGTCGCCGCATTCTAATTTTTCTATGCAATCTCGCACATAGACATAGACACAGTTTAGATACAGTTCAATTTGTTGTATTTATAAGGAACAATAAATAAACTTACCTATTAAACCTTAATTAGAGCCGTTAATGCTCATATTAGGTATAGTAAGTATTTACATCTTTGATTTAAGTATGTATTTTTTTGTAATGTATTTCAAGCAATGGGTTGATACTTACCTACATACTTACAATACGTTTTCAACGTTTAAGTATTACATTTTACTAAAGATAGGTACGATAATTTTAACGTATTTATTATTCTAAAGTAAATTAGAGCTCAACATTGTAAATTAGTAAAACAGTTGCATGCGACTGTACATCTTGACACTAAATAGACCAAGAGCAAGGTTTAATGGTTTCAAAGAAATTTAAGCCACTCTAACTTAATAATTAAAAACATTTAACATGTATTTAATAGAGAATTTATGTCTCTCGGTCATTTCTAAGGACTTTAGACCGATAAAACTAGAAGTATATTACACATTTTAATAGAAATATTTTTTCTTGGCAATTTTTCGTGAACTCTTCGATCTAGCTCTTGGACTATACCTTAATAATTGAACTCATTATATCTTCTGAACTAGGACCCGATTAAATCTGTAACTTGGCGACTAATTTCGACTAATTAGCGAGTAATTACGGGAGAAAACAGATCTTCGCTAGGTGCCCTAGTTTTTGAGTTATTAATGTGGCTCTGCTGGGGTAGGCTGTCTCCAGCAGGGCCAACAATAAGCCCTTATATCTTTTGAACCAGTGACCGACCAGTTCTGATATTTGGCGACTAATTTTGACTAATTAGCGAGTAAATATGGGAGAAAACAGATCTTCGCTAGGTGCCCTAGTTTTTGAGTTATTAATGTGGCTCTGCTGGGGTAGGCTCTCTCCAGCAGGGCCAACAATAAGCCCTTATATCTTTTGAACCAGTGACCGACCAAATCTGATATTTGGCGACTAATTTCGACTAAATAGCGACTAAATTTTTGTGTTATCAAAATTAAAATCCCTGTTGGTGGCTCTGCCATAGTCAGCCACACGGCCCATAGGCTGCCAACTTGTTTAAATAAGAAGTCGAAATACAACTTCTCAAATGGTTACCCCAACAGCGCCATAAGTGCCAAACGATGTTTTCGAACCTTCCGAAAAAGCGCGATTCGGTTGTGGTCCACCTGCTTAGTTCACCTGGGTGGACCACGGGCACTTTTTCTTGCCGGTGGATCACCTAACTGATGACGAATATGCAAATAAAAAAGGAATTGGCCATGGACGCCATGGTCCACCTAAAATTAATTCCACGGAAATAAAATCCTTACATTCTGCGAAAGGGACATTTTGCGAAAGGGACATTCTGAGAAAGGGACATTTTGCTACCTGTAGTCATTTTGAGAAGTAGTCATTTTGCGACTGAGCCCCCGATACGAATCGATCTCGTGTAAAAGTGCATTACGTGTGGGATTTTATCTAATATCGTGGTGTTTATTGAGAGTTTGAGACAGCAATCGTTTTGTTTTTCGAAGGATGCTGTTTTATCAAAGCGGTATGGTAATATACGATCTAAAACAAAATATTCAGTACGAAATATTGTTTCGGCATCCGCCGGATGTCCGCGGCGTTCACCTGTTCTCATTCACCAACGCCCGTGTGAACGTGAGCTTACGTTGTTGGCCTCACCGCCATCTGTCGGTACTCACCCTTAACTTCTTTCCACAGATAATATAATACTTCTATTTTATCGAGGGGGGGATTGAAACTCATATTTATCAGTCATTAATTAATATTTATTTATTTTTCGAGCAGCATCTAATATTTGTCGGCTTTTTACCAAAAAATCATAAAAGTTTTTACATGAAAAATCGAAGTTTGTTAGTACCTACTTGTAACTCTTCTTATAATAAAAAAATACTCATTCGGTTTCTTTTCTTGCTCCATCATGTTGAATACGCGCTCGCATGAAGCTTTTAGAGAGAGACAGGAATGGAAAGAACAAACATGACCATTTTTTAACCGACTGCGGCGAAGCCCAAAAGGAGGGTAACGTGTTTGAACCCTAATTATTTTTTATGGTCTCATCTCTCAAATGCACATTTTGCCAGGGGAACGCACACTGCTGCAGTTGGCAACGTGCCGCTCGTCTGTAAGAACCCTAGGGTCCCGACTAGTGTTGCCACACATCATACATGTAATGATTTTAATCTAGAATTTAGATAATGGGTCACGACCAATGACGTATTATGTCACGACAGTACCCGTACCTTATGTCCCCATCCGTATACCCGATCTGGTACGGTGCATTATTTTAATTGTGTCTGTAATTGCGGGTATCGAAGAGCTACAACTTATTTCTCTAGAAAGGACGATTGTTTTTTACCATTAGGTCCCAAATCAACAAAATCACAAGACTTGAACAAATACAGTTAAACTTCACTCACGCAATGCTAACAGATGTGATGTAGAATGAATGAAAAGGTGTGCTGCCGCTCTGTTGCGCCAAAAATTTTTTCGGTGGTTTTGTAGGTGTCTAGCACATCTGTTAAAGGTTATATCCGTGTGTGTGACTGACATTGGCTTGGCCACCATCAGGGATTTTAGTTTTGATAACACAAAAATTAAGTCGCTAATTTGTCGCCAAATAACAGAATTTGTCGGTCACTGGTTCAAAAGATTTATGGGCCTAGAGGCAGAGCTATTGCACTCCGTGTGTAGGCATGAGATAATTACCTACTGCTCCGCGCATATTGAATATGCAAGCTCTCTAGGGCTGTCGCGCTCCAGCCGTGCGTAACTGCGTACGTATGCCGAGTTAATTTTTCGCGCTCTTTTGACCTAGCGTCGCGTACCTACCTACTCGTACTTCGTGTTTGTTAATTGACTGATTTATTGAACATTAATCATTACTAGTGAAAATGACAAGTTGGATAAACTGTTGCTGTTAATAAATGTAGAAAAAAATTGTCTTTTTTATATAAATTTCACTGCTCCATGTCCATGCTTCCCATCAGAGTTTATTTTAAAATTACATAATTGTTAGATTTCGCATTTATGCTGCTATTAATTGAATAAGTAATTGTAATTTTAAAGAAGGCGAGATATATAATTTATGAGACAGTAAAAAAAAACAGAGTAAAACAATTGTAATTATAAAAGTTTTAATTAAGATTTAAATAATAATACATATAAATACAAAAATGTTGGTAGTATTTTATTTCTAGTACCAGGCCTGTGTCACTCCGCGTGTAGGTATTAAAAACATACCTACAGGCGGCGGCCACTGCGAAAAGGCCAATCTAGTAGGCTGCCGCAAGCGAAAGAAGACACGCGCGCGCGCTATTTGTTTGACCACGTTCAACTTTCTCGATAATTGCAAAAAGATATTTATTTATTATGTTCCTTAAATAAAATTTGATAGGATAGTTTTTAAAATAATTGTTACACGTTTCATACATGTTGGATAAATTACGAGAGCAACTTGAAAATGATTTTTTTTGTTTGTTGAGATATCGTAATGATTTTGGTGTCAAATGAAAGGTCTAGGTCTAAAACCATTTTATCCGTTTTAATCATGTAAATCGGTCCTCGCGTATATGAGATAATTAAGAATTAGTATAGTGAAAATGTAAACAACCAGAATTTTTGATATTTTTGTTCTGCGAACTTTTTAATTAACGCAAAATGTGAAAATATTATTATTGTCAGTTAATGAGGAATGTTAAACGAAGAGGTATTTAAGTACCCTAAAGATTAGTTTGTTTTCATTGTTTTTTAAAAATTCGTTGTCTATTTAACTAATTGACCGTGTAATCATAATCATACGCATCAAACATAGATAGACTACGTGGTCAAGTAGGTAGGTAAGCGATACCTAAATATTATAGTAGCAGCGGCAAGCCGACAACCCTAGTGCCACAGCTAGCGCGTCACTCCGCGCCAGACAGCGACCGAGTTACGCGTTAGAAGAGAGCGGCAACGTTTAGGTTAATATCGCGATAGGCACTGAGCGCTTATGCGAGCTGAATTGCACTTTGTTGCTTAGTAGCGAGAGTCGCTATTCCTATTAATTGTTGCGCGAAGTGCCACTTCTGTACTTATTTATTCTGTGCTAGAGGTGGCCGATCTGGAGTCTCCCCAGCTTGGCCACATGTATATCTCAAAAACTAGGGCACCTAGCGAAGATCTGTTTCTACCACATTTTCTCATTATCTTCGGAACTAAAACCCGATTAAATCTGTGACTTGGCGACAAGGGAGAAAACAGATCTTCGCTAGGTGCCCTAGTTTTTGAGATATACATGTGGCCAAGCTGGGGAGACTCCAGATCGGCCACTTAAAAACCCTTATATCTTTTGAACCAGTGACCGACAAATTCCGACTAAATTAGCGACAATTTTTTTGTTATCAAAATTATTATTAAAATCCCTGATGGTGGCCAAGCCAGTGTCATATTGACACGTATCCTTTTTGATTATCTACGTCCTATTCGTCCTACATCAGGATTAAAAGCTAAGTGTTGCAGCTGTTTTCATGCTTTCGTCTCACATCACATACTACTATGGCTACATACAACTTTCTTGTGAGGCAATAATAATAATATATTATATTGAGGTCAGATAACAGTAGCTAAGCCAAAATCATTTTTGAGCATTCTAAGTAATGGACAGAAATCTGCATTTAGGTATTAAGACATTGCCTTAATAAGGACAGTAGAACGACTCATGATGGGTTAGTGCTGTGCTACAAATGGCCAGTAGAGAAAAATGAAAACAATTTTGTACTTAAAATGATATTTATTTCACTTATTTACATTCAGTCACATAATACATTCATAAGCTTCCATGCCAATCGTACTTGTGGAAATCCCAAATCAGTCACTCCCACTTAAATTATATGTATTTTTATTCTCTATCAACAGTACTAACTACTATCGGTCAGCCAGTCAAGTACAAATTACAACTGATTGTAACTGAGCGTTGGACAACTATATCTAACCTAATTTTTATCTAGTAAGGCGCGTATCTTCTGGAGGGCGACGGTCCTCGCATACCCGGCCTGGAAGCAAAAATCATGTTATGTTAATGCCATTACTTTATTTAACTTTAAATCTAAAATGAAAGTAATAGTACCTATCATACCTTCTGTCATCGAACGTGTCACGGCTGAAGTCTTCATACATTCTGTAATGAGAATAAATTAATGTTAGTTCCCATAGTTACTCATTAATATTATAGAATAGCAAATACTTAAATATGTTTAGTCATTTATATTAGAATCTGAATTTGCAAATGGGCATAGAATGGAAATGTAGATGTGTGGCAACCATTATTACAACTTATTGCAATGAAGTTGGGGTTAATTTTACTCTTCCTAAACTACAGTAAAAGTAGTGTCAGTTGTGTTATTTAGTTTTTGGTATGGTTGATAGGTGGAGGGGACTTGTATATAAATTTGAGATCAACTTCTACCGATAAGATAGCTTTTACACTAACAACCAATTTTGTATGAAGCAAGAATGAGAGCATAAGACACAACAACATTGACACAAGTCAAGTTCTCACCCCCGGGACATTTGAGGTCCTTGAGGGGGACTTCTTCTGCTGTACATAGCATCATACGACGACCTCATAGATCCCATCCCGCTGCGCATTGGCGGGAGGCTCGGCATGGGCGGCATCGGCTCGCGGCGCAGCGGCGGTGACACGAAGTCCCCGCGGCCGCCGCGCGACGCGCCCATCTCTAGCCCGCGCGAAGCTCCCACGGGGTAGCGGCGCTCGAACAGGTCTCGCGGCGACTCGAACCTTGCGCGGTCATAGTACCCATCATAGGGATCCTGTGATAGTAAAACAGCATTAGTAATGTCATTCAATTTGTATGAAACTCTCAAAATAAAAACCAACTCAAAACAAAATGAATGTTATTAGTTTATGCATGTTTTTTTGTTTGTTTTGGTGGTGAGCAGCGACTGTAGCATCAACGAGCCCGATCATGTTATTTCGGCCCGAGTATATAGGTACCGCGTGCGAAGACAGACTCCACGCGCTCGGCCTACGTGATGCATCGAAAGCAGTCAGATGAAAACCGACGGTTCGGATAGTAAGTGATAGCGCGTTACCCCAAATCCTCCCATCATGCGATCGCGAAGGAACGGCGGCGGCGGCGGCGGGGGGTAGGGGTCGCGGCCGAAAGCTCGATCGCGGAAACCGTTGCGGTCGGGGCCCAGCGCCTTGGGGCACTCCTTGGACCAGTGGCCGCCCCGACCGCAGCGGTAGCACTGCTCGGGGTCGCCCATGCCCGGCCGCTGGCGGACGCGGCTCGTCGACATCTGCACCTTCATGGGCTGTCCGTCCACCATCATACCGTTCAGCTCTTTGATAGCTTCGTTCACGTCGCCCGTCGCGTCCAAGTGCACGAAGCCATAGTTACGAACGATATCGCACTCGACGACCGTGCCGAACTTCTGAAACAGCTCGCGGACTTCGGGCGCGCGCGTCTTGTCCGTGAGGTTACCGACGAATATTTTTGTGGTCGGCGTCGACGGCGCCTTGCGGCTCTTGGCGGCTTCTATTTTAATCGCCTGGCCATGAACTATCTCTCCGTTTAAATTCTGAATGGCTTCGCGGCCGACTTGCTCGTTTTCCATGTGCACGAAACCGTAATTTCTGACGATATCGCATTCTACGACCGTACCGTACTTTTCGAATAGCGGTCTAAGATCGGCGTCCGTTGTTTTATCGGAAAGGTTCCCGACGAAGATTTTGAAAGTACCGGCGCCCGGCATTTTAGTTTCTGAAACGCATATAATTTGACGAAATGAGTCAGCAGCGTCCATGACAATGGATTAGAGGAGTTCGTATTATTACCGAAAAAATAAAGAAATAGTTTTGACGGCTGGGGACCACTTTTAGAGCTACTTACCTTGCGCCAATATCACACACGAACAAAGCACTATAAGAAGAAAATAACACACAACTTTTACAGTTACTAATTAATAATTAAGCCACAGCAAAATCTGCTTCTTCACAAAATGGCGAAATGAACCAAATGGAGTGACCGAGAGCGAGAGCAGAGCGTCGTTGTCGTTGTTTCTTGTTTCACGACCACGACAACATGAAAATGGCGTGCGCAAAGCTGCGCAATGGCTGCGCAAAGTACTTTCAATTCGTTCTTTTCCGTTTCCGACTGACCATAGACATGGAAAGGTAAAAAGTAGATGATGGGAATGAGCGATATACACTAGCCTTTTTACACAAAATCTATTTTTTGACGTGACAACGTCTTATAAATTGGTTTTTTCTAAAATCGATCCACTCTCTCTTTTCTTCTTCGAAAAGACTTTATTGTTGACCACACGTTCGAATATGAAAACTGTGGAACTATTTGGCTGCAAATAATCATAAAGATAAACATCTGTTCATGTCATAGACTACGGACTTAATAGATGGCGTGTCCATACACGCCATCTACAATGAGCTTTGTCCGACCTTCTACATAATTCAGATACTTCTACAAAACGTGTGTATTTAGTATAAAAAAAAACTTTGCTTAGCAATAAAAGTTATTAAAAAAGAAACGTGCCCAAGGAAGATACCCTTACTTTGTTACTATTTATTATTGAGACCCCATGCCTTATCCACTCTGTTGAGTGAGCTGAACCAAGTTTCAGTCTGCACCAGCTAATGAGTGATGTTTTGACCGTGATTCATTGAGCTGAGCATTGATTTATTTATGCGTTTAAATATTACCTAAATTGTTTGTGAGTTTTCACGGTGTATAAACAAAACAGAAAGTATTTTTTTTTTGTTGTTGTCAGGACAAACCTTAATATGAGTGGCAAATGGCAATACATAGACCATATTTCCTATGGCAACCCTAAAAATATTAATGTCAAAAAATTCCGTCACTCTGTCGACGTCTATTCACCTAAAAATATTGGATTCTAGTAAAAAATCAATTTGAAATTGTGAAAACAGTGAATTTGTGGCAAATCATAAATTTTCGGGCGGTCGTAACACGCCGTTTGCTATCGGTGAGTGTAATTTTATATCTTCATTTCAGATAACGTGGGATGCGAAAATAGATCGAATGGCATTTTGAATTATTAAATTATTGTCGCTATTGCTAATTGTGTTGTCAGCGATAGTTGTATGTTGTGGAATGCGGCGGCGGTATTGGAGTCTAGCCGTCGACGACGTAAGTTTTATGTCAAAAGAGTAATAGGAATTTATATTGGGTGCGTTAAGTATGTATATTTTGAGATCTATTGATAGCGATACGAACGTCGTCGATGTTGTGATACGAAACTCAACTGATACTGAATTGCAGCCGGCGATTCTACGACTTCTATTCGCGAATATATAACTAGCAGAATAAACCAAAACTAACTAGCAGAATAAACCTACAATCAGCACTCATAGAACTTAGGGGAAAACTACTATTACTAATATTATCATGAAGAAAAACGAAAATTTTATCAGCCTATAAGGTACTTGTGTTTTGTGGACAGGGCTCTTTAATGATTTAGAACGAGTAAGCATATTACATATGAATATGAACACACTTGTTAAAAATATCAGAGATTTTGCAGATAAAATGTTTGAAGTAGCATTATACTTGTGAATGTTTTCAGTGGTGTTAATTTTCATCTCCTGGCATTGTTGCTTACACTATTTAATGCTTGTCTTATTTCCAACTCAATCTAATGAGAATAAGATAATTTTGAAGACAGGGTTTTCCAGACCCATCTTATCTCTGGTTTATCTCCTTGCCTTGACTACAATTTAAAACTTTTCCAAATGTCATATTATAATCTTTGTTTGTTCTAGACCTTTGCCTTGTCAGCCTAGATAGGATTTTTTTTGTGAATTAACACACACATTTTTACGTTAAAGAGTAACAAATATCCAACCATACTTGGCAATTATAATAGTTAAGTAAGATTGTAGCTGTGTAATAAATTGTACTCCTTATTGAATATGAATATTCATTTGCTATGCCAATAAAATCTAATGGTATAACAAATTATTTTTAAATGTTTCGGATTACATATTAGAGCTGCAGGTGGCTTACTGAGATCATTTATGTAAATTAAAGATATTATAATTTTCTTAATCGATTTTTAATGTAAACATATTGTCATAAAATCAAGTAGAGGATCTTTTGGCTAAATATTGACAGCCTCACCTTCAAGGTTAAGCTGAGCTTGCAGAGGTTGGTCCATGGATGGGTGGCTATCTATTCCACACCGAGTTTCCTCCAAAGGCTAGGCAGATGATG
Organism: Xestia xanthographa; assembly: GCA_905147715.2. Taxonomy (NCBI): domain Eukaryota; kingdom Metazoa; phylum Arthropoda; class Insecta; order Lepidoptera; family Noctuidae; genus Xestia; species Xestia xanthographa. The sequence continues at coordinate 2,066,553 of LR990660.1, read as the reverse complement.
ATGACATAAAATCGAGTAAAATTTGTCATTGAACGATCAATATAATAATTCTCCCAATTTAAATCAAACTTTGAAATGATTTGCTAACCAGTTTTTTGATCACTCATGTACTGGTTTCATAAACTGGGATTGTTTTAAAGTCACACTACTAATTAATTGTTTCCGTGAATAGAATAGTTAGTACTCCTCATTCTCTTGCCTATATCAAAATTTATTTGATAAATGATGTTTATTTTGCAAGTAGGTTTTTACACTTTTACGTTTATTTATTTTTTTAAACTAGGGTTTGGCACAGTATGTGTCTTCTATACTTATCTCTCTCTCTCATCAACAGTCCATCCATGGTTTCGTTGGTCTTCCTCTATTCATAAAGCCATAGAATTCTTCTTCTTTGCGTGTTGATAAACTCAAATAATACCCGACCAGTATGTTGCCACCTGCACAGCTCTGTCATTGGCTTCGTTTAAATCCTGGAAGGTGCAGGTGGCTGCGCAGGATGGGCAACAAAGGAGGTGGGGCATAACCTGTAGAGGGGCTCCACACAGACATTGTATTTGGGACGGGTCGATGATACCCCATTTGGCCAGATTATTTCTACAGCGGCCAACCTGGGCCCGCAAACGGTTAAGAGATTTCCAGATTGGCCACTGCAGTTCCTGCCATAGAATAGCCATAGAATAGATTATGACAATATGTTTGCCTCTAACAGTACATTGACACTCAAATTAGATCAATCATTTTGATGATAAGAAATCATTTGGTTGTAAGTACTGCCAATGTTCAAAGATAAAATATGTTTATTGTTGCACATTGTAACATTTGTTTGCCAACAAAAAATCTTGTGTGAACTAAATATTTTCGAAATTATCTGTTTCTGATCAATATTATCTGAAGATAATAATTTACATGAGCAACATTACGAGAGCTGCAGTGGCCCAGTGGTGGCGGCCCCGACTTACGAACAGTAAGTCGTGGGTTCGAACCCAGACAGGCGCATTACTTTGTGTAAATTATTTCATGATCACTGCTCTCAAAACGGTGAAGGAAAACATCGTGAGGAAACCGGCATGTCCTAGAACCAAAAATTCGAAGACATGTGACATCTACCAATCCGCACTGGGCCCGCGTGGTGGATTATAGCCCGTTTCCTCTCATAGAGAGGAAGCCTGTGTCCCAGCAGTGGGAACATTAATGATGGTGATGATGGTTTACATAAATACCTATACATCTTTTTATCAAATACAGTCTTTTGTTTAGTATATTTTTTAAAGCAGGATAATTCTCTTATTCCATAAGAAATATTCTTTTTAAATTTTACAATATTGGTCAAACAATACATTTTTTTTTGTGCTGGACTTCACAATAGCTGTTCGCCGCACGCGGCACTGAAATCAATGTCTTTTCATGAAACTCGCTCAGTGTGCACTGTACATCGGTGGTTCACCTACATAGGTTTATTATGTGACGTGTTCTGCGCCAGCAATGAATGGCGTCCGTGGAAAGGATCGGAGCTGTCATGTCCGGTGTGTTAGCCCGCAAGTGCGAGCGAGAGCCTCCCGTGCGAGAGGGACGGCCGTCGCTCGATACTGCTCGTATTGTTGGGGCGTCCCTCGCCCCGCGCCTCGTTCAAGAGGGTTATGTAATTTAGGCGAGGCTTCGAAGCCAGCGAGAAACGAGCGGTGGAAACTTGAGGACTCTCCTGGGAAAGTCATATTAAGTAAGAATCTGGTTTCGTAAGAATAGGATCTCTTTTCGAAACGAAGATGACAAGGAACGGTAGAACTATCTTGAACTACCACTCATTAATGTTTCAAGAAGAAAACTGCAACTACTCATCGTTAGCTAGTTACGAAATGATTCTCACTGCTAATTTGCCGTAGTTTACGATAGATTGAAATACGATACTCGTAATCTATTACGATTACGCCACACTTCTATCAGAATAATAAGTACCTACTCAAATTTGTAGATAAGCGTGTAAGATAAGTAAAATCGTGTGAAAATGTATTGATTTACATAATTTTGTAAACATTGCGATTAGTCTGTTACACTCGCTGACTTCGGAGCCAGCCCCTACACCTCCATGGGAAATGGTAGGAATGTATCCCCGCTACTATAGTAATTGGCTCGTGATATTCGCAATTTGAGACACAATATGCTGTATTGTTTCAAGTAATGTACTGTAAGGAGGATAACCGCCATTACCGTGGTCATCTCCACTGTCTAGGGTTCCATGTGACACTACCTAGGGTGATGTCAGACTTTGGAAACAGATTTTCCTCTCGGCTTTAACATTTTAAGTACGTAATTTGTCTATCTACGCAGGGACCTTCAACCAATTTATTTAATGTAAAGAGTTTGTGTCGTCTAAATGACAAATTTATGCGTTACCTCAATTTTATAAAAAATAAAAACTCGTTCCAGATCTGAAGTCCGGCAGACCGGCTCTCTGAGGATTAATTGCCAGCAGTTTGCTATCTTTTGTCTTAAATCCCACTGCTTCATCTAAGTCGTGACAGTAACACAGGCCATAATAAAAAGTGAAGTTTTGTAACACGCAGTTTTTATCTTAATTTTAGTCAGAGCAAGGTCTCGGGCCAGCCGTAGAAAAAATCTCTCCTGAGCCACGTCGAGAACACTGTCCATTTTGAGTGCTCTGTAAAAAATATAATGATGAATGAATCATGGGTGACAAACTTATTACTTTTGTTTGTTTGTTTGGGCAAAAAATATTGCGGAATCTAGAATGATTCATTGTAGAGTATCTTAGGTAATTGTTGTGGAGCGGTGTGCCGCGGAAGATAATCTTTTTATAGAGCAATCACACGAAATGAGGCTGCGAGAATCCTAAATGGACGCGTATTTTGCGGAATTAGAGCCTGAACTTCACGTGTTAAGTAAATGTACCAGGAGGGTATGCGTGTATGTATGGATGGATACATACACAGGAAGTAAATAGGTATAGGTATAGCTATTGGGTAGATCGAAAGATGTTTAACTTACTGTTTTGGTTATGAAAATACTGTAGATTTAGAGTTTTAGAATAGGGATTAGATTAGGTTATTCATATAATGTTGTGCTCAATTACTTTTATAATGCTTTAAGGCTGCAGTCTTGCAAAATTCACTTGCTGCGAATTATTTGCGCAACAAAGTTTTTTTTTTTTTAAACAAACGGATGAAATAGCACGAAATATTATTATTGCACATAAGTAACCATAATATAAGTAATAGCTAGTTATTTTTTTTAAGTTCATTTAAGTGGATTATGTTAGGTAAATCAAGCGTTAAATACAGGTCTTTCGTGCCCAACATCATTTCGAGTTATGTTTGTGCGCTTAGTTTATGGCAATGAAGAATTAATTTACAAATCTGTTCAGCGCATAATGAGCTCAACATTCTCGTCTTCAAAAGGCGCTGATTAGTTTTTTCTAATTATCTTTCATTTTCTTAATTCAGAGGTCACAATTTCTTGAAAATTCTCTGTTTTTATCTCTTAATAAACGGGTTGTTTCATAAAAAAATAACATAAATCAATCACCTAAATCACCTTACTCTAACAATAATAATAATCTCAAAAGACCTACAAAAAAAGAGTTTATAAACAAGAATTGCAAGGGATTTCTTGTAGGTCTTTTGAGATTATTATTATTGAGAGTAAGGTGATTTAGGTGCAATTTTTTTTTGTATTTGCTTTATTGAACTATTGGCATCAAAATGATTTAATTATTACATACTTACGATGCATAGTTTTTATGAAACAACCCGTTTAACAACAATTAAGAGATAAAAACAGAGAATTTTGATGAAATTGTGACCTCTGAAATAAGAAAATGAAAGATAACTAGAAAAAACTAATCAGCGCATTTTGAAGACGAGAATGTTGAGCTCATTATGCGCTGAACAGATTTGTAAATTAATTCTTTATTGCCATAAACTAAGCGCACAAACACAACTCGAAATGATGTTGGACACGAAAGACCTGTATTTAACGCTTAATTTACCTAACATAATCCACTTAAATGAACTTAAAAAAAATAACTAGCTATTACTTATATTATGGTTACTTATGTGCAATAATAATATTTCGTGTTATTTCATCCGTTTGTTTAAAAAAAAAATACTTTGTTGCGCAAATAATTCGCAGCGAGTGAATTTTGCAAGACTGCAGCCTTGATTAGCAAAACCAATACAATGTTGACTTGCAAACATTTGTGGACAGTTTCGTTCCTGTGGGTGGTACTGAAAAGGAACACGCGGGAACCCTTGTCAATGAAGTTTCTAGAAGTTCGGCGTTTGAGAGTCATTCTATTCTCTGGCAAGGAGTTGTTGGAGACACGTTAGATTGAAAAGTTAGGTGTGCATTCGCATAGAAGATAAAGCGGGTTCAAACGTCCATCTACAGACACCTGCACAAACTCAAATGATGTGACGATGCATACGAATCTCGGATACGGACGCTGTCGTCCAAAGGAATGATTTGGCTTTATATGTTCCAAACGTGAAGAATGCAGACTACTTTGAAATATAAAACTTTTCAGAGAATGATGGTATTGATTTTCGTTTAGAGGGATATGTTTTGATTTATTTGGAACGATGTTTGACATATAACATTTGTTTGAACAGTATTGTAGCTGGAGAAAAGGATGAAACGTTCTGAAACTCCATAATATACAAATCGATCTTGCTCCAACCTCCTGGTGGTCAATGAACCCTGTATTCAGTTTACAAACTAGACAAAGGCATCAGCTAATGCAGTTCACGTGTAAGCTTGTAAGTAGTTGCGCATTCTCCTTTATAATTTGAGCAGAATTTCCAAGACAGGCAAATTGTATCGCTTATTAAAGTTCTTGAGATAGTTAGGTAGGATTGTGGAAGATAGGAATATCTATCAGTATTCAGTATTAAGATGAATACAGAAACAGAACATAATGTAGGATTAATTTATCCACCAGGTAATCAGGACCAACCCCTGCAAACTTTACCTTGCTCGTTATCCTTACGGCTGGCCCCTCTAATATTAAGTCATGATCACGAAAGTATCCTGCCCTACATCCATAATCTGGCGGCTTCTACGCAGATAATGTCCGGATACGGCGAGCGCATATTTTTGCGCTGAATCACTGCAGGAGCCTTATCTGATGGTTTTTAACGCTAAAGTACCGTTACTAGCTTGTGTGTATGTTGAAAACAAGTCACTGTCATTTATTTAATTAGTAACCGTTTTGTAATATTTACTTGTGCATCATTTCCTGCCATTATAACTCCGTACGTGTAATAAGGTGTATTGTCATATTTACATTTTCATGGTGATATTGCATGTAATCCAACCTGACATTTCCGGCTAGTTGTAATTTCAGGAAAATGTTGTTCATTATGCCGACGGATATTTTACAATCTTACCAAAATAGGGTCTCAAAATTTTGAGAAACCCTGTCAAACATTTAACTTTTCTTAAAAAGTTGGAAGTTACAATAAAGAGCAGGAAATTGTTCATAGTAAACTTGGAATAATCGGAAATTAGCCAGTGCGATTAAAACGATTTCGGTCCTTGCCAAAAATAATGTTACGGGTTTGTAAAATTGTTGAACATATTATTTTTTGGTAGAGTACATTTTTTCGGATAACACTGCAGATATTCTGTGCCAAAAACATGCGCCAAAACCACACAAGTGCTTATTTTATCCATCGCATGATACAATATTACATGTGAATTAAATCTACACCGAACATACGAGCTGAGCTACAAATAATGGTAGTAAATTTAGTACGAAACTAGATTGAGCAATGCCTCAAGTGGGGGACATAGAAAACCTGCCGGAGCCGTGTAGATTCTCCCATGGAGGGCAAAAGGGGTGGCAGAGGGAAGTTCTCATTATAGTAACGCAAATTATATGAAGGTTTAATTTTGGGAAACGAGACACTGTTTCTCCTGTTTTAAATTTAAACGTTTTCGTGCTCCGACACAGCATAATGTAGCATTCTGGAACATTTGCTGTAAAAGTATTCCGGTATATAGGCAGTTGTGAAAAATATTTGGGGTTCTTACAACGAATAGGTTGGGTTTTGTTCGACAAGGATCTAAAGCCAACCTTTTTTTGGGACCAATGAAGAGGTTTTCTCAATGTTTTGAGGGTTTCCTATTGCCAAAGGCGTATTTGTTGTTTTATTTTGGAATTTTTCTCCGTATGTTTTACTGTTGTGAGTTTGTAACTCGACTCGATCCATTCATGTCTGAAAGTTAAGCTTATTTTGGTCATGTCAGTTGTATTTGGAGTCTATGCTTTATTTTGTTAATTGTTTTCAATTCCAATTTTCACGCAAATACGTTTCATCGTTGTATGCCCGCGTCAATTTAGCTTAGTAGGAGTTAATGCTCGTTTTGAAAAGGCTGATGGCCTACCTATTGATTCCTTTCATCATTAACTGTTAATGGTCTGTTAGTATTGTGCTACGATTACTTTGTTTTTCTGAGACAATTATTACGTTTTTTTTACTATGAAACTTTGAAAAAAGCTATGTGTGTAATGAGGTAGATCGACACTGGACAGCTTATTTGTATGATACATTTATATCTAAATAGTACATTGTCAGAGTATTCAATACGTTTTATGAAGTTGATGTCACTCATGGTGATAAGCTTAAGTGGAAATATAATACTTCTGAAGTGTTATCGCAGGATTTTGTCGGGAAATATAGGCATTGCTAAACAGCCCCGGGGTTGGGGAAAATCTCATGAAATATGTATGTGTACGACTACGCAGGTAGCGGTAATGTACAACTACCGCACCAATTAAGTAGTTACGAGTGTCGCACCCAGATTAACCTTACTCGTAGCCGGCTTAAAATAACCACAGCCTCGGCGGCGCCCGCACGAGAGGCCTTCTTACGTAACTATGCAAAAACTGAATAAAAAATTAAACGAATTTCATTAATTACTATTCGAGTGTGAAGTTTTGAAATACCCTCGTATCAATAAACTTAATTAACAGTACAATAAATTCCTGTCGCGTCCCATCTGAGGCAGGCATCGGCAGCAGGCAGCCGGCATTGTGGAGGGGTGCGCCCGGGCCGGCGGGGCGCGGGGAGCGGGGTAGGAGCTTCGACGTCAGTTCCATTGATCGCGTGTGACGTCACATCGCCGCCGCCGCTACTGCAGCGGTCGCGTGGCCCGACGTTCGCGCCTTCGCCCGGGGCGCGTTCAGATAGCTCGTTGTAAATGAGGCTTTGGTTTTCTGCCCTTGCCTGGTTGCGGCATGTAAAAATAGAATTGTCAATGCTAAGCACATTTACTGTTAGCCTAGCTGTTTTGTTTTCGTTGTTTGGCTTGGAAAATCTATTTGATATAGTAATGACCTTTAGGTACTATAAAAGGCGTTCGATTTACAATTACAACATTCTCTAGCTACAGATGCTGCGCTGAGCTGTGACGTGGTTTATATTTCGTAAAAGCTTGAACAAATCTTTAGTATTTTGGAAGACTGGACAAGAGACCACTTAGTTTGCAATTTTTCTTTCTGGCTACAATACAATGTTAAAACAGAAAAATACAACAATAAAATCACTCGTTTTGCCCAGAAGATATACCTACGCCGATATTGTAAGTACCTGTGGTGGTGGAAGGCATATTAATTTATTTAAATGCCTGGCCGGTTTGAATTAACAAGCTCGCCGCGACGCGAGTGCTTCCCACCAAAGTTGTTCGGTGTTTGAGTTGAAAAGTTCTCCGCGCCCACACTAGTTCCCGTTCCCGCTTTCACCGCGTATATAAATAAGCCCGCGGAAATACTTCCATATTTAAATATGACTTTTTTGCGGGTACTTTAGTTTTATAAAACAGAATATTAATGTTGCTGAAGTAACACGCTTGTAATCCCAAGCATTGAGCAGAGGACAGATGTGTTCCTGCAGTACACCGAAATTTCGCCAGATATGTTAAAGACTCATGGCATAGGCAAGCGCGAGTCGCTGAAATGTTGGTTAAATTAGGTTTTAGAATATTAAAGCTGTTAAAAAAAGGATAAGAATATAGGTAATTAAAACCGCTACATGTCCAATATTTCATCCAAAATGAAAAATACATTGACATTGATTGCTTAGCTTGTGAAAAATCGATCAATATTAATCAGAAAATCGTTTGTAAATAATCTATCAAAAAGCAATACGAGTATTTTATTACCACAGAAAATAAATAATAAATAAAGCCAAAGAATTTATATTAATCTCGGCCCTTTACCGGAAATTATCATTTGAAAAAATCAGCGGTAACGTGAAATTGTTATTTGATATTGATGAGTTGTTCTGATTGCCTCTGAAAGCAAAAGAGCGTAGTTTTTGTTGCTTCCTGTAATAGCTACATACGCATTAAATAAAGGGTGTAAAACACCTCATAACGAAGCCGAAAGGCAATTGTTCTCCTCGTCATTGCGATCATTTTTTTGTTCTACGCCATACCTGGGAACCTTCTAGTTACGGAGATATAGGGGGACAACGTTCCAACTTTTTGACAAGTTTTTTTTTTAAATACAAGTTTTTAATGTAAGATTTTTACTTTAAACACCTCCACGACCCCCGTACTATTCAATCCAACCATCAGCACAAAGTTTTGAGTGCGTTAAATTGAGTTTTACCACAAAACATGATTTTTGACCTTGGGGTCACGCAAAAATTATTGCTGGGAAACGACTTTTTTTTGGAAAAAAGTCGTTTCCCAGCAATAATTTTTGCGTAAAGTTACTTAGTTTGATGTACAGAATGCTTAGTTGACGGCTTCGTGATGAGGTCTTTTACACCCTGTATACGTAGTGCGTACTTGGAATATATTTTGTTTGCCTTATGTAATTGAAATTATTGAACCTGGATGGACATATCATCCAGGTTCAATATTAATTTTAGGATGCTATAAAAGTAAGTTTAGTAAATAATATACCAAAGCTTTAAAATATAGCTTTCTTCTTTCTAAAACCATGTGTCGCCAAGCAAACTTTAATGGGGCTTTCACTCAAGAACCTCGAAAGCCACAAGGGGTGGTTAAACATCATTACCCACCCCTAAAAAACCCAGGGGAGAAAATATAGCTTTAAATAAAACATAGAGTGAACCCAAAAAACGAGCTCTTATAAATTACCTAAATATTACCACCGTTCGATGTCCAAAACGTTTAGCTAAAAAACGAGGCTGATTTAAATTTTTTACCCAACTGGTGTCAGATTTACCCCAACCTCCCTTTTATCGTCCCGGGGAAAAAGGGCAAAGTTGATTACTGATTACGACACTGGTTGTCAAACAGTTTTATCGTTTTACGAAGCTACTTCGTTATTTATTAAAACTTTATGCACATAATGTACAAAGGCGGACTTAATGCCTTGCGTTATGTTATGTCTCTTTAACATTTAAACTGTACTGTAAATAAATATCTCTACAGTTTAGTAAGATATGCCTTGCGTTATGTTATGTCTCTTTAACATTTAAACTGTACTGTAAATAAATATCTCTACAGTTTAGTTTAGTAAGATGTTATATTTTTGTTTAGTTAGATTATAGTATTTTCTTTTTCAAATATTTAATTGGAGTACTAACAAGTTGGTTAAGACAATAACTGTATTTGTAACATTGCCGCAAAAACTTTTACAGCGATTACTTGCTTCGATATTTTAACAGATTGGGTTCGAACCTTAAATTGGCGCGCAACATGTTGTGTTTGGGTTTAGAATTAATGCCCCATATTATATTGTTCCCTTTTATTGTCAGTGTCACTGTTTTCATCGGAAAAACGTTCTGTAAAATGGGGTTGCGAAGCGTCGATATTGTTCCGAATTCTGAAATGGCGCCCAACATGTTACACTTGCATAAGTAAAATAAATGTCCTACGTTCTTACCGATTCGTAGTTGAATTGTAGGTTTATCTTTATTTCTAGAGTCTGTTTCCGTAATTAACGTTTGATGTAGGTTTTTTCGTCTGATGTAGTTTATTTACACGACTTGTTTTCTGCTTCTCCGACTCGTTACTTAAGATTTGATCATGCTTTTACAACGAATCTCCCTTTTCCAGATTTCTCATATGAACAAATTATTTCCGCTCCTACGAATATGCTTTCATCTCCACAATGTTGAGCACCGCTGTTTTACACGTACCCAGATAATTTGATGAAAGGCCCCGGTGGCACCCGCTACCTGTTTGAATTTACCCGGGGTCAGTGACCGATGCACTTAATGTTATTATCAGCTGGGGGTTAACCCTCTTACGAAAATGTTATAATAATGATGCTGTAAATATTTTGATTGTACTCCATATTTTGCGTTCATCTAATGGGAGAGATATTTGGTTTCGCAATGCAGTGTATTTAGTTTTGGGAAGCCGAATTGTTAGTTTGATTTGGTCGAAGCCAATATTTTGAGAATCGACCTTTGTCTGTAATTGGTTGCCTGGACAAAGAAGACTGGGTGAAGTAAGCGTAGGCAGGTAAGTATTGTTTTTTTTTAGGGTTCCGTACCCAAAGGGTAAAAACGGAACCCTATTACTAAGACTTCGCTGTCTGTCCGTCTGTCTGTCGCCAGGCTGTATCTCATGAACCGTGACAGCTAGACAGTTGAAATTTTCACAGATGATGTATTTCTGTTGCCGCTATAACAACAAATACTAAAAACAGAATAAAATTAATATTTAAGGGGGGCTCCCATACAACAAACGTGATTTTTTTATAATAATTGGTACGGAACCCTTCGTGCGCGAGTCCGACTCGCACTTGGCCGGTTTTTTAGGGTTCCGTACCCAAAGGGTAAAAACGGAACCCTATTACTAAGACTTCGCAGTCTGTCCGTCTGTCTGTCCGTCTGTCCGTCTGTCTGTCACCAGGCTGTATCTCATGAACCGTGACAGCTAGACAGTTGAAATTTTCACAGATGATGTATTTCTGTTGCCGCTATAACAACAAATAACTAAAAACAGAATAAAGTTAATATTTAAGGGGGGCTCCCATACAACAAACGTGATTTTTTTGCCGTTTTGTCTAATATATAAATAATGGTACGGAACCCTTCTTGCGTGAGTCCGACTCGCACTTGGCCGGTTTTTTTCAGTATTTATCAGCCCAGCTATACAGGGTGGAATTTTGTAATGCCACCTGGAGGGAAAGTACTCTTAATACTGCAGATAGAAAATTTTGCTTCAAGGAAACATTCCTTTATTTTTAAAAAGAAATTAATCTGCATTCAAAGATTTTGAAAATTCGCGTGCCACACTCGGGAATCGAACCGGCTAAATTCCAAAAAAATACATCCTGTACTTTTACTCCACCAATCTATAGGGTCAATCATAAGGATTAAATCTCTCTAACAAAGATTATAAATTAAATGAAAGGAAAACCATGAAATCTAAAGTTATAAATCCAATGGGATAAATTTATTACGATAAAGCAATTTTATTCAAAGGATGGACCTTTACAATTGAAGAAAAAAGATTTCAATTTGCACGTGTTTGTTTGTGCAAATTGTTATCTTCCTATCTAAATAGTTCTTCTCATTTTAATCAATAAATGTTGTCAAAAGATAATTGTTTATTAGGTTCTAACATAAGTAATTGGATCGGACCTTTGAGTAAAAGTGCTTTATGTTGTCCCATTGAATTTATAAGTTAAGATTTCATGGTTTTCCTTTCATTTAATTTATCATGTTTGTTAGAGGGATTTGATCTTTATGATTGACCCTATCGATTGGTGCCATAAAAGTACAGGATGTTATTTTTTTTCAATTTAGCCGGTTCAATTCCCGAGTGTGGCACGCGAATTTTCAAAATCTTTGAATGCAGATTAATTTCTTTTTAAAAATAAAGGAATGTTTCCTTGAAGCAAAATTTTCTATCTGCAGTATTAAGAGTACTTTCCCTCCAGGTGGCATTACAAAATTCCACCCTGTATACGTACAACCTGTTTTTTTTATATCCCATAACTATAGGGTTATATTTTGTAGGTAAAAATAATACTAAAACTCCTGGAATAGGTGGTCCAAAAATGCATAGTTTCGGAGATATCATCAATTATAAAATATAAATAATAATAATAAAAAAAAAAAATTGTTTATTTCTTAACCTAATCAGAACAACAAGTTGATGATTGAAATATGTATCTAAGTTTCATTGATAAAAACGAGTAATTCATTTGAATTCAAACCAATCATTCATATTTAAAGCTAAGAAAATGCGACGTAGGCATATTTCACGAAAGGGCGGCGTTTTACGTTAATAATCGTGACTTTACCGAATTATTTTGTATACAAAAAAAATAAAAAAAACCGGCCAAGTGCGAGTCGGACTCGCGCACGAAGGGTTCCGTACCATTATTTAAAAACATTAGACAAAACTGCAAAAAAATCACGTTTGTTGTATGGGAGCCCCCCTTAAATATTAATTTAATTCTGTTTTTAGTATTTGTTGTTATAGCGGCAACAGAAATACATCATCTGTGAAAATTTCAACTGTCTAGCTGTCACGGTTCATGAGATACAGCCTGGTGACAGACAGACGGACAGACAGCGAAGTCTTAGTAATAGGGTTCCGTTTTTACCCTTTGGGTACGGAACCCTAAAAAAAGGATGATTGAAACATAATTCATAATATGCCAGTTGATTCTTTGATATGATCTCAATCATACCCTAGAGTTATGGGATATAAAAAAAAAACAGGTTGTATAGATCGTGAATTCGTGAGTTATAGCTGCCCGGGGTCTGGATTTGTGTTCGTTTGATTATTACATGGGACTTAAAAAATAAACTACGAATATGGGTATGTTATAGGTTCTCTCTGCCTTATTCTTCAGGGAAATACAATAAAATAGGAAAATAAATAAAATAGGCATGATATTATTAGGTATGTTTACCTCATGCTTGAAAAAGTAGGCTCGTTGTAATTATTACGTGTCTATATCCTAACCTTCGGCGATAGATTTTATGGATAAAATGGCTAGGAAATTGTATCATTGAAATAGATAAAAGGCCGGGTAACCTCCTGTAGCACCACCCACGCATTTTATGTAGCTTTCCACCCACGTACAGATATGATAGATGTTTTGGCAATGTTAGGAGAGGTTTCGGTAACAAACGATATTAGCATTGGGTTGCCTAAAATTGTATATTTTATGCGGCACACCCGAATAAACAATGTACAAAAAAAGGACTGCTAATGCTGTTTGAATCTCTTTCGTTTAGCAGTGACTCCAAATATTTCGTTCAATATTTACACAGTATTTTCTTGCGTATATGTGAAAAAGTTTTTTCTCGTGGGTGCTTTACGGACCAGAAACAGAATACAGCATCCCGTAATTGTTCTAAATATATATTTTACTGTGAAATCTGATCACCATTTATTTTCTAACAAACGTTACAGCGATTCTTATTGTGGCAAAATATTCTAACATTTTGTAGAGTTTGACGATTCGGAAGAAAACAATATTAAAACAGGCACATGTAAGGAATCTATTATTCACGATCTAGGTCCTAATATAGTTCCCAGCCACTCAGCAACATTGTACCTGTGAAAACAGTGGAGTTAGCGAGGCATATCCAGTAACTTTACCCGTTCCTTGCATATTTGAACGTATAACTTAGATACGCCGCCATCTTTATCTACTATTCATACAGCTTCTAATAACAACATGGGGGTCGCAATTTATGCTGACATTGTTTCTTCTGTATATTGTTATGGATATACTACAGGAGTTCTTGTTGATAAGCATTTTGGAAATGCCTATGGCTGAGTTGCTTTTATCAATACAATGCCTAATTCCTATATTGATCCTTCAGAAGTGTTTACAGTCATTGCCTTTTGGGGTTATTCAAAGGATCAGTCAGTAGGTATTACCAAATACCTCGATAAAACGTCCCTCCCTATTTGGACGACGGTTAATGTTAAGAAAAACAATCTGGAAAATGTGCTGACAACGGGTGCGAGAGCTCCATGTTAAGGGCTATATATATATATCCCTCAAATGGCTTACCATGATCCTCCGTTACGCCTAAAATACTGCAGCATTAATTTTGAAATAAATATATGGTAAAGTTGAGGATTAATGTTAGGTCCTATGTGTGACGAAAACACGATTCCATAAACTTTTCTCGATAGAAAAAAATCCAAAGTTAAAAAAAAACAAAAACAAAAACCGCTAAATCAAACAATAAACCGCTGGTATTCAAAAAGTACTTCAAATTAGATCATGAAACTCATACTAACTGAACTAACTATAAAGCAGGTCTTATGTGTTTTACTTTTTTAGTCCAATCAATAGATTTTTTGTAAATCTCAAAAAACCACTCATTTCGCACTATTCGGCCGCAGTGACTGGCGTAACAACCGCTTTGTAGTGCAAGCTGATTAGAACTTTATTCTAACAGTATTTCAAACGAAGTTTGAACCACCACAAATAGAGTTGCTAATTTTAGGGTTAGAAGGAAATATTGCATTTATCAATTTCTTCGTTCACGACTTTCTTATCTCAAAATATTACTTATTTCTAAAAATCCGTTAACATTATTCCCGGTATCAAGTTTTATGTGAAACCGTAGGGTGGCGAACCCAAAATTAATTGGCGTAGTAATATGAAGTTGATCGTAAATAAAGATCCACCCTCTTTACTCATTTGCTTTTCTTGGCGGACGAAGGTCGGTGTCATCACCTTACAAGGTCGATGCCCCTTTAAAACATGCTTGCGAAGATAAATTCAATCAAGATTAGGTAAAAAGGGGTTTCGAAAATCTTCTAAGGTATTAGTTTTATTTTCGTTTGTCTAAGTAACGTCTTGTCTTGGTAGATGGATTCGTTTTTTTTGTTCGTTCTAATCCACTTTGCTGACACAGCGATACTGAATTTGATTTCGAAGTAGAGTGCGACATTAATTTGTTTTATTGCCGAATTTGAATAAAATGAAATGGCTATTGAAATTTCTTTTCTCATGAAAAATATTCATAGTACCATTTTAAAGGGTACGTCGAATAAACAGTTCGTTTTAATGGTAAGCATTTTCCGAGAAAAATAAGCGGTTGCCCCCATTAGCCACTGTGACGAGTTTTGTTGCAAAGAAAGCTCGGTTTTATGTCTCACTATTGCAACTTGTATTGAAAAATTTAAGGGCCCGTGCACAAAATTAAGACATTTTGAACATTTTTGATCACTACTTGTGGGAAAGGCAAGAAGAATTTGAACCTTATTTATTTTTATTATAAGAGACAGGTTCTTCATCTTGTCGACTGCTTGAACAATTTTTTAAAATAATGTATATATTAATGGCAATCACCCATATTCAAAACCCCTTTTCCGCAAAAGTAACGAGCGAGTGATGTTTGTGGTTCGCTGAACAAAGAACTACAAAATATTCTGAACATTAAAAAATATGAATAACATCATTATATGGTCTACTCGTAACATAGCAAGAAACATTATTGATTTCAATACGAAATATAGCAGAAAAAAAATGTTGAAAAAACGTAATTTGTGGAAAACGTCAGGACAATTAAGTATTTTTTTCTATACCTTAGAAACACTTTAAAGAAAATTAAAAAAATAATTCTTAATCTCAAGGTAGCTTTTTAATTGAATCTGAATTTTAATTTATAAATAAACAATAACTTCATTTCGTAAATTAATGGCAAAGAGAGCTATATTATCGACCGCGCAAACCCGCTCCCGTCAGTAACGAAAGGGCTCTCCCAGCGTGAGCACGTATCACTTTGCTTCGCAAGCGCTCCCGAGTTATTACGTGAATATATTTCCGAGATATACGCAGACTACCACATTTCGATCCAGTATTTATATTCAAATTATTAAACTTTTTGATTGTATTAAGATAAGAGTTTTTTTTGACGTTGGTTGTTTATTAAGATTTATTTCGTCTTCATATTATTTAAAGATAAGTTTCTTTGTTTGTACTTAATATGTTGTATGTAAGGGTAATAATCTGCGGAACTACTGATCCGATTCCGAAAATTCTTTCATTTAGGGGATTTCACTACTTCATATTATTATTGGTTTTCATGGTAACCTATGGTACCTACAATTTGATTTTGAAATAAAGATAATTTTCTATTTTGGAAGTGCGATTTGGTAGAAATCGTCACGTAAGAAAATGCCGTATGTTGTTGTGTGTGTGTGTAGTAGGAGGTATACAAGAAGGGTATGGCGGGGTCGAGTGAGCGAGCGATATTTTCCTTCATAGGTGTCGATTTCGTGGGTTTTGGGGTTGGTGATAACGAAAATGAGGTCAAAATGAAAATCCAAGATGGCGCCAACGAAAATTTTCGGTTTTATCCTCATGGGTGTCGTTTTCATGGTTTTTGGGGTTGCTGGTTACGAAAATGAGGTCAAAATGAAAATCCAAGATGGCGCCGAGGAAATTTTTTGATTTTCCGTCATGGGTGTCGTTTTCATGGTTTTTGTTGTTGCTGGTTACGAAAATGAGGTCAAAATGAAAATCCAAGAGTGCGCCTAGAAAAAATATTGTTTTTCCGTCATGGGTGTCGTTTTCATGGTTTTTGGGGTTCCTGGTTACGAAAATGAGGTCAAAATGAAAATCCAAGATGGCGCCGAGGAAAATTTTTGATTTTCCGTCATGGGTGTCGTTTTAATGGTTTTTGGGGTTGCTGGTTACGAAAATGAGGTCAAAATGAAAATCCAAGATGGCGCCGAGGATATTTTTTGATTTTCCGTCATGGGTGTCGTTTTCATGGTTTTTAGGGTTGCTGGTTACGAAAATGAGGTCAAAATGAAAATCCAAGAGTGCGCCTAGAAAAAATATTGTTTTTCCGTCATGGGTGTCGTTTTCATGGTTCTTGGGGTTCCTGGTTACGAAAATGAGGTCAAAATGAAAATCCAAGATGGCGCCGAGGAAAATTTTTGATTTTCCGTCATGGGTGTCGTTTTCATGGTTTTTGGGGTTGCTGGTTACGAAAATGAGGTCAAAATGAAAATCCAAGATGGCGCCAGGGGTAATTTTTGATTTTTCGTCATGGGTGTCGTTTTCATGGTTTTTGGGGTTGCTGGTTACGAAAATGGGGTCAAAATGAAAATCCAAGAAGGCGCCAGAAAAAAAAAATCGGTTTTTCCGTCATGGGTGTCGTTTTCATGGTTTTGTTGTTGCTGGTTACGAAACTGAGGTCAAAATGAAAATCCAAGATGGCGCCGAGGAAAATTTTTTTTTTCCGTCATGGGTGTCGTGTTCATGGTTTTTGGGGTTGCTGGTTACGAAAATGAGGTCAAAATGAAAATCCAAGATGGCGCCAAGGGTAATTTTTGATTTTTCGTCATGGGTGTCGTTTTCATGGTTTTTGGGGTTGCTGGTTACGAAAATGAGGTCAAAATGAAAATCCAAGAGTGCGCCTAGAAAACATATTGTTTTTCCGTCATGGGTGTCGTTTTCATGGTTTTTGGGGTTTTTGGTTACGAAAATGAGGTCAAAATGAAAATCCAAGATGGCGCTGAGGATTTTTTTTATATTTTTGGTCATGGGTGTACTTTTCATGGTTTTTAGGGTTGCTGATTACGAAAATGAGGTGAAACTAAAAATCCAGGAAGGCGCCCAAAAAAAATTTCGTTTTTTCTGTCATGGGTGTCGTTTTCATGGTTTTGGGGGTTGCTGGTTACGAAAATGAGGTCGAATGCAAATCCAACATGGCGTCGAGAAAAAATTTCGGTTTTTCCAACGTAGGTGTCATTTTCATGGTTTTTGAAGTCGCTGATTATTTTATTTTTTTTGCTTCCTGGGTGCCATCTTGGGTTTTCATTTTGACCTCATTTTCGTAATTAGCGACCTCGAAAACCATGAAAACGACATCCATGACGGAAAAACCAAAAGTTTTCCTCGGCACCATCTTGGATTTACATTTTGACCTCATTTTCGTAACCAGCAACCCGAAAAACCATAAAAACAACACCCATGACGGAAAATCAAAAATTTTCCTCGGCACCATCTTGGATTTACATTTTGACCTCATTTTCGTAACCAGCAACCCGAAAAACCATAAAAACAACACCCATGACGGAAAATCAAAAATTTTCCTCGGCACCATCTTGGATTTACATTTTGACCTCATTTTCGTAACCAGCAACCCCAAAGACCATGAAAACGACACCCATGACGGAAAATCAAAAATTTTTCTCGGCGCCTCTTGGATTTTTATTTTGACTTCATTTTCGTTATCAGTGATCAAGTAAACCATGAAAACGACAGCCATGACTTAATAACCAAAAATTTTCCCTGGCGCCATCTTGGATTTTCATTTTGACCTCATTTTCGTAACCAGCAACCCCGAAAACCATAAAAACAACACCCATGACGGAAAATCAAAAATTTTCTTCGGCACCATCTTGGATTTACATTTTGACCTCATTTTCGTAATCAGCGACCCCGAAAACCATAAAAATGACACCCATGATGGAAAAAACAGAAGTTTTCCTCGCCGCCATCTTGGATTTTCATTTTGATCTCATTTCGTTATCAGCGACTCCTTAACCATGAACATGACAGAAAAACCAAAAGAAAAAATCACCTTCAAGTATAAATAACAGGGGTTTGTTATGTTTACTCTACAGAGTGAACCTCAGTGGCCATTAAGTCGCGCTAAAGTCCAGTCGCGCAAGTGTCCTTTCGCGCAAGAGTCCATTCGCGCAAGTGTCTTGGCGCGCAAATGTCCGTTCGCGCATAAGTCTAATCGCGCAAAAGTCCATGCGCGCATTTGTCTTTTCGCGCAAGTGTCTTTCGCGCTAAAGTCCCAGATCCAGAAAAATTAACTTGTCCTTTAAAAAGTTTGTACGGAACCCTCAGTGCGCGAGTCCAACTCGCACTTTTATTTATCATTTTGTAAAATGTTTATATGTAGGTATCTAAATTCTTCTAATACAAAATTAAACCATTTCTATTTTGATTGTGATAAATATACAGTAGACACACATTCCAGACTTTTATTTCTAAACCGTACTGACTTTATAATTATGTAACATAAAATAATATCGTCTACAGGATCAAAATGGTTTAAGCGATCACTACGCTCGATCTTCACCCGTGTGTGCGTGTATCTGCATGAACAATGCACACTAACATAGGATCGCAACGAATTTGCCTAAACTCTAGCGACTGAACTTTGTGCACGGACTCTTAAGCTAGACGCATGTCGGAGTGTGTCGGGAGCCAATCTAACCTAAAAATAGGTTTCACTTTGATTGGTACCGCATCATGAAACTCGATTAACACTGCCCAATATTAACACGCGTATAGAATAGTTTCCCTCTATTAAGTCAAGGCGATTAATAATCTATTAGTCAGCCTAATAAGTCGGTTGATCGTTTCCCCGATATGGTTTAGTCTATAATAGATCTTAGGTTATATTTAATAGCTTTTAGTATTCCTGGGTCCAACTTCAGACCGTTGTGAGATGGATCTCCTCCCGCAATTTCATTGCAAAAATGTAGGGGATTTGGCTGTTTCTTGGCAGCCTTGTTTTATCCACTGTTGAGGCCTTATCCCTTTAGTGCCCGTGATCTTCGGAATGTCACCCACACATGTGGCTATTGTTCTGTCAACACTCCTTCTGCTTTCTTGGCACTCAGATTGGTTTAAATGATCTTTATTGCCTTAACTGACACTGCAGGATAGAGCCACAATCAATCAACTTTTCGACAGGTACAACTAAGCAGTTGACAAATCTTGTCAGATTTGTCAATTTTGATATGCAATAATATAAAACGTAAGTTAGTTACGTATATGCAAATGTCTTTTCATCGTTTTTAAAATGGATTTTAACATGTTTTAATAGCACGTTGATAGATGTTTTTGCGTTTGGGCTATCAGAAATACGCGATTAAAAAGTATCCTATACTTAGCTTTATGATGATAATAAAGCTTAAGAGTCCTATTACATTTTTTAGGCAAATTTTTGATTTTTACTTCCTGGATCAAATTATTTCGGTTGGCGTACACGAGTCGATAATAATAGCGATATTTGGACGATTGTCGATTGATATTGACGAATATTAGAGACGAGACTGACATGAGACTGAGGAGCGAGCTGAATTGAGAATTATAGCAGGTGCTTTCATTTTATTTATTGTATTTTTGTCTTATTATATTGACAAACGAAAACTAATGAAACTTATTCATTGTAGATCGAAGTTTTATATCATATTAATTTGTTTGATAACATTGAGTTTATTTGGAATATAATGGACGCTGAATTAAGACATTTATGGCTTAAATTACTATTTATTTACGATTTTTTCCGTGAAAACTCAAGGAATTTAAAGAAATTCTAAAAGTCCAATAAACAAGTAAAACATTCAACTTATCTTTTAGTAATTTTAGTTTTTATAAGAATTGAATGTAACTATGTGAATTTGAGCGTTAAAGTTCCATCGTCGTCGGTTTTTCTTGCAAACTGAGTTCGTAAAATATTTATAGTAAATTACACGAAAAGAAAAATGAAAATGTGTAACTCCAACTTACAAGAAAGAGAATGGCACTATCGTTATTCTTAAGCAAATAATGAAAATATCTTACTGCTGCTGAGAATTACTGCGTCAAAAATCCTGAATTTACCAAAAAAATGTAATAGGACTCTTAAATATTCTTAATGAATATATTCTCATTGAATATTTAACCACAACAGCCCATCAATACGATGCCACAAAGGGGTCGATACCCCTAATAGCGTGAACGTATGTGGCGTGCCATTTTACTCCTCGTATGCAAGAATGCCATTTCAATCGGCAGCTCTGACGTATAACTTATGTGGTGCTATGTGCCACTTAGGTACGTTTTATATGTTGGTAGAAATGGGTTACTATGTAACAGATGTAGGGCAGTCACGAATCTTGAAAGCCAATAATTAAAGTAAAAGCACAATTATAATTTTACAAATCGTTTCCCCCAACGGCAAAAATGTATTTAAATTCTTAATGGGATGGATTTTTGAAAATTCTTTCTTAGTGCTCATTTTTGAGAGGTCACGTTATAAGAGGAATTCTTGTGAAAAAATCCTGGCTTCGGTTTATGCTGTTCGTTGTCTGAATTTAAAATTGCTTTGAAGTAGAAAATTATTCAGTAGATTATTAATTGGCTAGTAGTTCTGATAGATCTGAGCTTGAATTGACCTTATCTCAATTTTAATCGTGTCAATGAGGGATTTTCTTTTTAGCTCTTCCCTAGTCGCTGGATAGATGGCGCTAGGAGTAAGTATGATAATGCAAGGAACGGAACCCAAAAAAACTGATTTTAACAAAGCGCGAGAAATGTTGGTTATATTCGGAAGGTTAAGCAAATGAAAGTATCAGTCAACGAGAGTATGTGACGTGACACAATGTTTTTTTTTCAAGCGTTTTGGCTTTGGCATAGTAAGTTCAACGCCATCTATAGAGTTCTTGGAAACTAAGTTTTTTTTTAAAACCTCAAAAGGAAAACCTCTCATTGGCTGTGTAAATTGGATAGCCGCCTTCCTTTAACAACTATTTGCCGGAGCTTAGTAAAATCATCAAAATTAAAGTAATTATTATTAGGTAGTATTAGGCTTCGTGTTAGTTTAACGTTGGTGTACTTACTCTAAATGTCAAATATAATGAGCTCGATTATATAAATTAGCCGAATCTGAAATACATAAAGTCGAACACAAACCGTGCTTAATCCCCCGTCAAGGTCAAATTGCCCAATAAAACCTACCTATTCCTATTTTAAGTTATACGGAATAAATTTCTCAGAATCTGTTCCGAAATAATCTGTGTCATTCGTTCGAGAGGCAATTTCTCGGGCCCTATTTACTCGTTTATTAGAATTTTCTAGAATCCCGGGATATTTCCATCCGACTGTGTAAGAGTCATATTTCTTATTCGTATCCGTTGTACCCGATAATGAATTTGAAATATCCCTAGTTCACATACATTTTCCGGGTTATTGGATTTTCTAAATGGTTTTGTAGGATTGGGTTACGAATCGTGTCTGGCCGGAATAGTTTCGAATAGGAAGGAAAGGATTTAGTGTTTCTCAAACATAATGTCAGAAATCTTGATTCTGGGCTTAAACCTTTGTATTTTTTTTTAAATCATCTGCCAAACCTTTTCCCAATTCCCTATGTTGGGGTCGGCTTCCAGTCTAACCTGATGCAGCTGAATATCATAATTTTACAAAGGGCGACTGCCTATCTGACCTCCACAACCCAGTTAGTAGTGGGTAATACGATACCCCTTGTCTTACCACTGGTTGTCAGACTTTCGGGCCACTGACTACCTTTAACGACTGACAAAGATCTACAAATGACAGCCGGGACCAACGGCTTAGCGTGCTTTCCAAAGCATGGAGGAAACTCGGTATGATATGGTTGGTCACCCATCCACGGACCAACCTAGGCAAGCATTGCTAAACCTAAACATCGATCCGAGCGGCCGTTATTACCTATTTAGCCGCGAGCTCCTCCACGCTTGTATTTTTTCTTAATACGTATTACAAAAATTAATCCACAGTCAAATTTTCAAGTACTTTGTAAAACGCAATCTTCTCGCATAGACTGCTACCCATGTCAACGGGTATTTATCGCAAATTTTACCTTTATTATAAGCCCGACGTTTCGACCGGATTGCACCAGCCGTGGTCGCGGGAAGACTGAAGTATTGGAGGTACCGCCACAGCAAAGCGAAGGTGTTTATTCAACTACCCTCACTTGATCTTCATAAATGTTAATTAGGGCCGGTTCACACTAGGACAGCACACTACACTAAACTTCGCGATAAATACCCGTTTACATGTGTATTATAATGTGTTCTAGTCGAGACTGTTACCGTCTACGTAAAACGTTTCTCTTAGAATATTGCTGTAATCACCGCACTTGACACTCATATTGATCGCTGGATATTGTTATTAGCACAGCTGTACAATGCTGCCTATCGCACTAACATAATCCTTTGAAATAGCCAGCTGGAGTAAGCTTCATAACAAATGAAAAAATATGAGGGTAGTTGTTGTATAATACCAACATAATGACACTATAACACATTGAGCAGAGTAACTGTCAAAGTTAGTTCATTAGCAACTACGTAGCAAGTACTGGCTGAAAGTCTAACGGAGAAACTTCAAACTATTTGTGGGGAAAGTATGTACTAGTGGGTCCTAAGTTTTTGGATCATCTTATAATAGTTTTTGAGATCTTTGCCACTAGTCCCTAATTGGATTAGCTGCGGTGGTTGTCTATGAATTACTTAACAGCATTCAATGTTGTGCATGGAAAGAAAAAAAATATTGGCACTGTAACATGACGCATACCATTCAAACGGAAAAAAAAAGAATCAAATAGAGTCTCCTCTACGTTTTTGATACACATTAAGTTAGAATGATTCATTTCAGTTCAGGTTAACCTTGACTTCAAAATGATCTGTTCAACCACCTTTCACTAAACGACAAAGTATACGCTACTTCCAATCTTCTCAACTAAATAATTTCAAATAAAATGGCGCGGTAATTAAAGATTATTGTTTCAAAGCAGATTAAATTTAGAAAATCAACAGGCTGTTACAGCGGAGATTATAATTATTAAGGTCTTTCTGAACTCTTCAAGTGTCTTTCTTGTCGAAATCTTTAAATTAATAAACAAATCTTTCCGGCTAAGTCCGTTCGGCTTTCGTTTACCATTAAAACATTTCTAATTTTGCATTCCCTTTTCATTTCAGCCTTCTTGTTGTAAATAAAAAGATCGACTGCTAGTTGCTTCAAGGTAGATTCGATTAGACCGAGCGAAAACTTTAGCTTGACTACTTACGTACATATAAAAATAAAATACTCAAGAGTCAGTCGGGCTCTTTGAACCCTTATAATGCAAGAGAACTTTACAAGTTTCAAAGTTTTGAACACAAAAAAATGTTGTATGCTCTCCTGTATAAGTACCATATTCGTGTGAATGTAAGAGCATAGTTATAGCTAGATAGTGCTGCAGTGGACTGGAAGTTTCTCCGTCCGTCCGGCCGTAAAACCGTTAAACTTCAGGGCTTTGAAGTCGGTGCGACAGTTGAAAATTGAACCATTTTTAAGTTGCCGGAAGATTGCTTTACTTTTACGGAAGCTGCTCTTACGCGAGATTAAATTGCAATTCCGTGTATTTACCTATTCACTTTGCTTAAATGAGTTTCTTCGATGGTTCATCTCTTTTAGCAGTTAAGATAAGGTTAGAAAATATAGCTGTAAGTAATCTTAATATAAAAAGGGCACACAGGACGTTGTTATTAACAAAATACAACCAAAACACTTGTTCAATAAAATGTCTAAATAAATGAAGTTACGAGCTGTCCAGCGGAACAATGAGTGAATTTACAACGCTTTGTCGACTCTTTATTGAGATTACCGTCATGTTTATCTGTCTCCTCTTTCTGAGAATCTCTGTGTCAACGACGGGCTCAAGGCTGCTATGGCTCTTCATTTTCTTGCTAATCTAAGGCTGCTTCACGACGAAAACGTTTGTTTTATGATCGCGATAATTTTTATTTATATTCGTGCTTAATACTACATTTTGTAAAGCAAGAATCTCAGCCATTATACCTGGTTCTCTGGTTGAATATCTAAAGTTAGAAAAAGTGAATTAAACATGCTATTTTCGACGCACACAAAATAATTACATTTCTTTTCGGATGTATTCTTACCTCATTGGAAACAATCCGGGCTTTGTCGCAATCTAAAAAAGTCTGCGAACATCTAAAACGAGCAGATTTATTTATTGAAATAAAAGTGGGTATTCGGAGACAGGTGGCGCTCCAGGCACTTTCAACAAAAACGCTAATGGCTGCTGTTACGTATTTTATTGGATTTCCTTCGTTGAGAGCAAATATTGAAAGGTTAAGGGCTGCATCCTCCTAAAAGATTGTTGCCCTAACTTTATTTACGACGCTTGCAAAATTGAAACATAACGTGAAGAGTATAATCCTTTCCGTCCTCTGTAATGCGGATTTTATGGCACAGATGATCATCTTATTTGGAGGCTGGTTGTAAATGCGTGTCAGGAGAGTTTGGCGTGTTTTGTACATAACATATTTAGGTTTGTATGAATGGGTAGGGCCGCAAACTTGCTGTGTAATGTATTGATTGACGAGGTAAACTTTCTGGCTCGGTGGACGTGAGAGGAAGCCGTGACGCAATTAGCGAAAAATATTAAGATTAAAGAGTAGGGCGACTAACTAGGAATCTATTTTGATCGTCAACTAATAAGGGTTCTGGACAATAAAGTGTTCTTGGTTATTTGTGTGATTCCGCGGAAGGGAAATGTACTTGTACAAATAAAAATCCTTACCGATTTGAAAATCCTAGCGGAAGTGCCATCCAACACAGTGACGGGTCAGTTTGACACCGCGCTCAGTCCCCGACGCGCTAACGCGAACATCATCTATCTTGCGCACGGCCCGATGCAACTGCAATGTTTCTGCCGACTCACTAACGGCTTCATCGCTTCCAACTCATCATTTATCACCGGATAACTCCGATTTTGAAAACTTTAAGACGAGTTTCAACTGTAACAAGTAACAATCCTGACGTTTCAGTACCGTTGGCGTCGAAATATAGCAACAGAACGTACTTCGACTACAAAGGAGTTGCAACTGAGGTAAATGCAACCTATTTGAATATTGAATGCAGTCTGTTTGGTTGAATTCGAGAGAACAGTAGCCGATTTCCCCACGGGCATCCTCCGTCCGTTACAATAATATCTTTCCCGAAATTCTGTGTTTCACTTCCTAAGTTTGACGCGAGCTCTGATGAGTCAGCCAATTAGGATAATCGGTTCAGTATACATTCGTAGTTCGTTGCTAAAGGCTTGGTCGGCAATTCGACATTAGATAGGCAATTCTGGGTAATGTCCTAAAACTTTGGCTTAACTAGGCTCGGCCTCGTCACGGTAAATACTTTAGGGACCCACAAAATCCATCTACTCTAACTTTGAAAGCATTCTTTTAGGTCTGTGTCTCTAAATACCCGCTTTTAGTTATGAGCTGTCCCTATGGTAATTTCATTAATCTATAAAATGCCGACAACATTTGTGTCTAAAGACATTTATTATTAAACTTTGAAACGCAAGAAAATTGTCAAAAGCAGGTGGTACCTACGCGAGTCCCATCCTAAGCGTACATAGCTATTTATAAGTTTGCAAAATCTCAGCGTTCAACTGAGTCAACCGAACGTACGTCCCTATTTGAATGTCCCTAACAGAGGGTAGGAATAATAAAATAAGTCTAGCGGTTTCGCGCTTTCTCTCCGCCCCACCGAGAGGGATGCGATGTTTTATCGTAGGAAGATGCTGAAAATCCAATTTCTCTCGGGGCCTATTCACGAACTGGCCAGCATCAAACCGATGACGCTGAAGGACCTAATATGTCGGTCATCAATATTTTTCGTTCAGTTTTACGACAATAGTCCTTTTCTTGATAACATTGATTTCTTTTTATAGCTCGTGTATTCCCCTATATTTCTCTAGTTTGTATTAGAAAAATTATATTCGTAGCTTATCATAATATTCTTATACAAAAATGTTAACATCATAACTGAGGCGGTTTCTTAGGAATTCTGAGAGCAAATTGGTATGAAATTTCACAGCTTTGTATTATGAGAGAGGGTTTAAAATTTAAGAGAGAACAATATTCGTTTACCGACATAATTTCATTCAAAGCTTGTGGCGAATTTGTATATTGCTTGTGTTGTAATTTATTAAAGTAACTTAGTATCTTCTTTTTGCAGATTCATTACAATACCTGGTTCCTCTGAAAACTTTCTTCATGGAAGTTCATTTTAATTAAAGAAGCGTTCTTGAAGTTTTGTTTTCTTTGTAGTTAGAAGTAGAAAGATAGTTACTGAACTACAGAGGTGGGTTTAAAATTAATAATTAGGTAAACCGAGGCAAGAACAAGTTTTAAGTATTGAATGTTCTTAACTCTTCTGATGAAGTCGCGTATTGTTCGGTAAAGGAGCACGTGGATGACGAATTAATATAGTTTACACGTTTCAGGATTCCTATGGAAGATCAGCTTGTAAAATGCCAGGAAAATATATTTTTACTACATTACAAACATGCAAATACTTACACTTTGGGTCTGTCTTAATTTCAGCCAAGTGCTAATTCTACACGAGACCAAAACAAGCCAATTTTCCTCGTCTCTTAAAATTAACGCGAGCTCAAAGAGCTCATACACTCGTGTTTTTCTTTAATTCTGAAATTAGTATGTTAATTCAGTTTAGTCGTTAGAATGTCACGAGTATACGTACAATGTAAGAACATATTTATACTTATAAAGTTCCGGTATCTTTTTGTAAGTCCCTTTTGCATACAGTAGCATGTTTTGTGCTTATAAATACGCACGCAGTATTTTAATGTTTCTGGTTGACCTCAAGGTACACGTTGAAACAAAACGCGTGTTGCGACAAAAACTGCGGAGAAACTAATGAAAAGAAGTGTCGCAAATCGCATTGCCCGAGGCCGTGCACGGGGCCTTACCCAGACCGTTTGCCCAATAAGCTTCATTTAGATGTAGCATGGTTCATATATCCACTAATATATTATGTTTGTACTGGGGTTGCAACATCCCATAACTCTACACAAATCCACAAACACCATTTTTGTCAAAGCATAAATCTTGTCGAAAATTTAAGATATACCACCAAGTTATACGTATCAGTACGTCGGAGGGATAATGTCTTCTGATAACCTCACTCAGGAAGGGATAACTGTCCAATGGACCATAAATAACGCGTAGACTTGGGGACCGGCCGCCATTTATACGCTGAATGTAAGGCGTTCGTTTTGTGAAGACGTATTGGGATATTTTCCGTTAGGCTTATTACCTGAAGACTGTGGCTGAACGGATATTTTATCTGAAGTCTAGAGCGGCCATTTTCAATCTTTAAGTTTTGAAGTTAGGAGACCGCTTGTACTAAAACTCTGAATCTATGACTGACTTTGAAGACCCATGGTTAAACTTCCAGCCCGCGTAGCATGGCGATTCTATCTCTACTCTACAAGACTCGACAAAACTCTTTTCTATACAACTTGACATGTCTTAATGTCTTGACATGCCCGAGCATGCGGCGACCCATCGACTCGAGTTTGTACGAAGACAAAGACATAGAAGCCCAAGTAACACATCAAAGCAGTATATCGGCCGACTTACAGCATTTCTGTATCGTTTTCGCATTTTGAATTAGTTCTATGATAGCATTACAAACGTTTATACGGCTACTGTAATGCTTATTTGGGCACAAATTATACGGCTTTAGATCATAAATAAGTTCACAATTAGTTGTTTAATTGCATTACAGGCGCATTACATTAGCATTAGTGTGACCAAATAAGTTGCGAATCGCATTATAGAAACATTATTACGGTCAATGAAGTTGCCAATCGCATTACAGAAACATTATTACGGACAGTGAAGTTGCCAATCGCATTACAGAAACATTATATTAGCAATATTATTGATAATGAAGATGTTAATTGCATTACAAAAGCATTAGACTAGCATTAGATTGTTCTAAAAGAATGATTGAGGCTATCTAAGTGCTCACATTTAGAACTTAAATAAACCCTACATCATTGCAAAAACATCTCTATTACTACGGTACAAATGTTATAATACAATTAACTATGTCAAGCAATATATTATGGACGAAGACGGTCAAAACTGAGTGAATGACACCATATTTGTTTGCATCAAAACAAAAATTATAATCCTGGATACGTTTTTGACTCTTTTCTTATTTTATGCCTGTAAATATTATTCGCAATGTAGTTTACTGTAAATGTCTATATAAGTTTCATTGAAATTTTTCACGCGCCTTCGTTATTTTATGGTTTTCATATAAAATGTGACATTAAAATATGTGTGAAATGCCCAAAACAATTGTGTATTCCTAGTATAGAACGAATTTTGCATAATTAACATAATAGTATTGGTTGAGCAGTATTAAATAAAGTTATTTTATTATGATATAGGTCTATTGCTTTTAAAAATAGGTCCAAATGATAATATTTTTTGGTTATAAAATATTTACAAAATGGTGTCGATCTATAGCAGCCAGGTGAGCCCTTAAAAAGGCTAATTAATGCCACCGGTAGTATCAATACTCACACGTGAACAATTATTAAGCTAGAGGCCAGAGAAAAGAATTTTTATGTGCCACTGTAATACCATTGTCTATAAAGTAGCTCTATATGGGTTCACCGGTATACCAGTAGACTTGAATTATCCGTAATGGAGAAAAATCAGACACAGATTCGAATGACATAGGCATGGTTGGACCCCGGACGACCGTAGTTCAAAATCAAGAAGAAATGAAAATAAAAAAGTCCACCCTAAAGATGGCTGTTGTTTTGTTGATCATATAATATGTGCTTTTCCCCAAAATGGCCGACAAATGGTTTTACGAATACAGTGACATGAATGTATATACAGCTTTACGCATTACAATAACTCACGTCTATTTGATTAAATACCTGATAGCTGTACAACAGAACTCAGTTGAACTCTATAAATGCAAGCATTACATTGATTCACGTTGATGCTGTTCAGCGGTACTAGGCTTTTACTTACCGCTTAATAGTGCTATTACACAACAAAGGGCACTAAAAACAGCTCAAAGCTGTATAACGGATTTAAGGTGCATTATAATGGTACAAGTTTATGCTATTAAGCGGCAATAGGCATTATCGTACTACTTAAAAATGCTATTGTAGATCCAAACGCACTAAAAACAGCTGAAAGCTATACAGCTGCCTTGTGGTTTGCTGCACTCAAACTAAAGGCTTTACAAAAGCATTTTCATATGGCATGATGCAACCGTTATGCATCGTAAAGCATCATAATGGTTTTGAAATACCAATATAAAGCGTCAAGATGCTTGGTGAACTCAAATAAGAGTTTATACGGACCTTAAGTTCTAAATAAGTTTACTATTCCTTTGTTATAATGCTTCTTGTGTTACTTGGGAGGTCTTTCCATAGCAACGGAGTGACATTGAGGATTTTGCACTCAGCATCTGCGATCTAGAAGTAATAGAATTGATTATATTTTTTTAGATTGTTTGTTGATATTATATTCATCACTTTAGAAGAGATCACAGGATTCTTCCCTGCAATCTCATATCATCTTTAACAATCTCATGATTTTTGTACTTATCTTAAAATATCCATCAATGTTCAGTTGGTAAGATAATAGTTTCTTACTAAGTTTTTGTTGTTTACTTAAAAATAATGTTACACGGGTAACACGGGCGGTGGTTAATGTCAGGCAAGGTGGACGATGACATTAAATTTATTTGAAAGGAAAAAGATGCAAACAAACAAATTGATGCAAACAGTAGTAACAGAACCGGGAAGTGTAGCGGAATAAAGGGGGCGTTTACTCAGCAGTGGATGATTCTGGGCTGATATGATTGATGATGATGTATGCTAGCTACTTGATAGCACATGAAAGAGCAGTACACCAAAGCACTCGACATCATCATCTGCCTAGCCTTTTCCCAACTGTGTTGGAGTGGGCTTCCAGTTTTACCGGATGCAGCTGAATACCAGTATTTTACATGGAGCGACTGCCTATCTGACCCCCACAACCAAGTTAGTACCGGGTAATACGATACCCCTTGGTAAGACTGGTTGTCAGACTTTTTGGGCCTCTGACTCCTAATGAATGTCAAAGATTTACAAATGATAGCCGGGACCAACGGCTTAACGTGCTTTCCGAGGCACAGAAGAAACTCAGTATGTAATGGGTGGTCACCCATCCACAGACCAACCTAGGCAAGCACGGCTTAACCTAACAATCGACCCGAGCGGCTGTTATTATTAAGCCACGAGCTCCTCCAAAACACTCGACAACCACCCTAGAAAGCCATCGAATGCAGTCGCTGTGGCCGAAATCGGCTAGATGGCATTCTCATTAAGTAACTCGTTTTCCGGGATATCGAAGCCCCGGTTAGAGCTCGTACAGCGTTCTTATGGCATAAAACTGGGGGGATGGCGACGGTAGTACCCCGACATGTTTTTAAAAACAAAATGGTTTGCAAACACAAATTATATTTATAAAAATAATCTTGTCTAGGTCTAATGTGTTGTAGACTTTTTGACATTTGCTGACAAGAAACGATTCCTACAACCAGTGTCAAAAGTAGACAAAAAATTATCGCCATGCTCGGACGTTGTAGACTTTTGTCGCTAAAGAATAGAAACCTTTCTTTTCCACATGTCAAACATCGCCATGCTTAGGACGTTAGAAGTCTTTCGAAAATCTGTCAAATATCTGTCATTTTGTCGATTGTCAGTCGACAAAACCCGTTTCCACAGTGGCCATGCTACGCGGGCTAGTATTATAAAATGTTTCATAAATTCGTTGCTACTGCACTGTTTCAGTGCGACAACAGTGAATAATATTGCAATATTGTTCTCATGAACATTGTAGCTGACAGTAACATGCGTGTTGCATTCATATTAAATGCTCCCATTGCTAACAAGGCCAGAAGAGCTCCTGAATACTGCACTAGAATATTCTAAAAACATATTAAATAGCTAACAAGCTTTGTTTTCTCCTATGATGCCGCGATACGATGAGATTTGTATAAGTTTATTCAATTATTTCACAAAGAAAAGAAAAACACAAATTTTCTTTTACACACATCGATTACACTCAATCGTCTGGAAAACAAGTAAAAAATTTATGAGAATCGAGTATCTGTTTAAATCTAATTGTATGTATCGCTTCTTGTTTATATAAACAACATTGTGAGGTACGTGTTTACGTTGTTCAGGCACTGGCTGGGACATTAATAGAATCACTTGACAGGTTTCTCTTATTGTATTGACTTGAAGATAAGCGGTGCTCGTTTTAAATCTACAGATTATTTAGGTATATACTTAACCTATTTTCGTCCTGGGGTAACACAATAAAGACGATGACAAAAAAAGTTATCGCATAATTTACTTCACGAAATCTAGTAGGGTTTGTTTGGCTCACAAATGTTTTATCTGAGTAACTTTTTTATGTTGTAGGAACCAGCAATCTATTCTAGTAGTGGGATTGAATGGAAGGTCCATTCAATCTGAGATTAAGATTCGGATGTTTCGTTATATGAACGAGTCGTCAACAAATCAAAAACCATTGTTTTCTCGCGAAAGCTCGCCTAATCATAATATCATAATACTAATCTCTACGGTTATAACCCTATCTTCGAAATTTCAAAACAAGCGATATCGAATTCAAAATGGATGCCATAATTTAACGGTCATATAGCCTATTCTAAACTCGATAGCCTGACTTTGTCTCGCAGTTTCCTCGATAACTAAATCCATTAGGACCTACCCTGGCCTATATCGTAAGTGTAGTTAGGCTTTCTAGGTCAATGAGGGCTTCTCTAAGCCATACGATGAATATATCGCCTTGGCTATCATAATGTTTTCCGTAAGTACGCCGCAGTTGTGTGCAAGAATAGAAGGCCTTAGTCTAGCTCTTAGTCTAAATTCAGTACATATTAATGCAAACATGAGTTCGTAAGTTTTTGTCACAATAACTGAAAAAACTAAGCAATTCGTAACTATAGTCGTGATTGTCTGGAGTTTTTGCTAAACTCGTTAATTTATGGAAAGTAGAGACGCTTACACTGAGCAAGTTAGAAAGTACGCTTTAAACTGAGTGTTCAACCATTTGATGGATTGTCACTCACAGATTTAATGTAATGACCGTTAAAACTCATGTTTACTGTCCACTTAAAAGGAAAGTTGAAAGCAGTGCCACATCTTAACATTCGCATATTCTTTGCCCCGGAAAACTCGGAACGGGGTTAGGTTATGGCGCGCATGCCAGGGGCGCATCGCGGGGCGCGCCGCGCCAGTCCGCCCGCGTCACCGGCCCGCACCGCACGACTGTACCACCCCTCCGACACTCACTGTAAGAACACCAAATAGTACTCACAAGTACACTCGCGTGCAGAAACAGTGAACTATCTTGTGAATTCTGAATAATTGTGAATAATCTGACGAATTACAGTGAGTGACAAAACATTTAACTACCTAAAGCTGCTGTTTAAGTTCATCGGTTCACACATTATCGGTGAGTTTTGACAAAATAAGGTTTGCGGCATGTTCGTGGGGGAATGTTTGGCGGTCGATAGATGGCGCTGCTTCCGCGCCCGTATTGCAGTTATAATGGTTTTGTAACTTTTCAGTACAAAAGTTGTTTATTATATAACTTTAGAAGTGGTATACCTAGCTATGTATAGATAGGTGTTATAGGTATTGATCCGTCACGTAGTTATTCATTTAGAAGTTAAGTTATTATTGCAGAGAATTTACCGGCCGGCGTTTAGTAGTACCTTTCTAAGTAGGTAAGTACCTACTACATCGATTGAATTCTGTTTTAATTTTTAATGTTTTTGTCACAAAAGTAGATAATCTTTAATAAATAAGAATAAGAATCTTTTTTAATTCACTTTTCTTTCAATACCCCCTAAAGTATGTTCTCTTTTAAATGTAAGTACAACATAACTAAACAATTTTACCCCACTTTAGTAAAAAAAAAAAATACACAAAACTCCATGTATAATTGATATTGTAGATACAAAAATTAGCTTAAAAAGTGTAAAGGTTAACATAGCGTGCTTCAGCCTCGTAAAAGCGTCGAAATCTCAATCGCACGCATATGGTAGCCCAGTTTCGTTATACACACATCAAAAGTATCTAGGGATCAACATATATTTTTGCAATAACTTTTCTCCTGATTGATATTAATTAAAATTTTCTTTAAGGATTCATCAAATAAAGTGTTTTCGTTTGTCACAGTAACGATAAACCAAGTCACCTTTGCATTAATAAAGAAATTTGCCATTTTCCTAATAAAGGGATTTTTGACATTTGAACCACTAACATTAAAGTTCGAAAAAATGACTGAAAACACAGTTTTCTTTAAAATTTTATTGGGTAACTTAAACAATTAATAATCCGTGTTTCTACCGCGAACACTAACAACACAAGAACATCGGTTTGGCATACTCAAAATGAGTTCATCCAAATCACGCTGTGGAATGGCCGCCCATGTTCGTTGCAACAACAAAAAAAGGTCTTCTTGCGACTGGATACCCTCCATATTCGGCAGAGCTCTTCTCTGTAGCATATCCCATGCATGCTCAATCGGGTTCAAGTCTGGCGACTGAGCAGGCCAGGGCAGGACATTGATGTTAGCTGCGGCGAGAGTCTGTCTTACAACTCTTGCGGTGTGCGGTCGTGCATTATCATGCATTAACTGAAATAAGGGACCGATTTGCACTTGTAGAGGAACGATGACGTCTGATACAATCGTCTCAGCATAAATTTGAGCGTTGAGGTTGCCTCTGATCCAAATCAACTCAGTTCTTCCGCCGATCCAAATACCCGCCCATACCATGATGGTTCCACCACTATAAGGATGGACTTCCTGGCAGGATTTTAATCGCTGTTGGCGTCCAGGGGTTCTCCAGTGTCGTATACGTCTTGTATCCGGTCTCATACCAAAACGAGACTCATCAGAAAAGCACACGAAACGCCATTGTTCTTCTGCCCAATTTCTGTGTTCAAGAGCCCATTGATATCGAATCCTACGATTGTGCATTGCTATAGGTGGTACCCGTAGCGGTCTTCGGGAATGAAGGTTCACTTCATGCAAGCGGTTTCTGACTGTTTGGTCGCTAATTAAGTTCCCTGAAGAGTGATGATGCCTCACGGCTAACATCATGGCGGTTATTGTTGGAGCTCTTCGAGTTAAGATTTGAATGTATCGGTCTTGTCTCCGTGTGGTGCAGCGATACCGTCCTCCATAGCGCTCAGCCACGGTACCAGTGCTTCGGTAACGTGTCCAAAGTCGACTGATAACACTCTGACTTGTATTCAGAGCTAAAGCTACAGTACGTTGCCGGGAACCAGCTTCTGTCATTCCCACGGCTCTGAGCATTTCTTCCCTGCTTAAATGACGTCGCCGCTCCATAATAACGTTGGTTTTAATCAGTAGTAGGGAAACAGTAGCACTAATAATGTCTTCAATGCGTTGTATGTTTTTATAGGGAAAATATTGACAGCTTATTTTCATCTTTTACTCGAATTTGATTGAGAGTTCCTGATTCAAATTATGAAATGCACCAAAAAGGATCCATATAAATTTATAAAATCATAAATTTATTACAAAGCCACATCTCAATCTCAAGAAATCCGCATAAAAATGCTTGATCCCTAGACACTTTTGATGTGTGTATTTCGTCAAGAAATTGAATTACCTTCCGTCAAGTTGTTTCAGTATTTAATAGAAAAGACATGGGGGAAAAGCTATCATGATGGTCTGAAATTAATTGTAATGAATACTTAGCAAAATTGATCGAGAAATCCGATATTTCGTTTAATTAAATTTAAGTTTGTCAGGTTAAAGTTAGCCCGCTTTTAATAAGAAACTTTCTAACTGTTAAAAAGGGAACTCTAACTGAACTCTAACTGTTAGGAAAGTAATTACTATAACGTAAAGACAAATATAAAACCCTTTTTCTCCAAATGGTCCATTAAATCACGCTGAATGTAAATGAAGGAACACCGAGAAACAACCCACATTGAAAAGTAACTCGTTCGCCTTAAAAATGGCTTGTCCAAATAAATTATTTCGCAATCCCGTCGCTTTGTCAACGTTAACTTTCTGTTTTATCAGAGACTCCCGTTTCGTTTTAATTGCTAAATATTTTTCGCTTTCAATGTAAATCTGGGCATTAAATAAATCGAGTTGATAAGGATACCAAGTAACGCTTGTAATCATCGTTAAAGCTATTCATATATATATATACGTACACTCACTTTCCTATATTCATCCATATATGCTGGCCTATACAATGTAGTTACGTTCTCCGTATAGCGCTCACATTGCGCGCTATCGATGTCCTGAGATCTATTGTATAGGGATCCATTCCAACAGATAAGTTTATAATAGGTATTGTTCATGCTCCTTTGTGATTAAGTCTGTTGTGGAGTGAGCCGCGATGCTGTACTAAAGTGTTTTTGATGTGGCGGCCTATCTCAAAAACCAATAGCACTTTGTCCGACCTAATAACCGAAACCCAGGACTAGCACTCACTCTATCCACCAAAAGACCAACGGGCAGTTATTAAAAACTGGCCGTAATGTCAGACAGCCATGGATGGACCGGCCAATGAATAGCCGGCGGCGTCGAACGCTACCTTTACCGATTTGCGGTCTGCACTAATATACTCAAACACAAATATTCACATATTTGTAGCGTCTTCATTAATTATTTATTAATATTATAGTTATTACTTTAGTGAACTTAGAATGTAAGTAATTTAAGCTTTAGGTTCTCACGGCAAGCCTGCAGATGTTTTATTGCGGATGGTTTTGTTCTTTGGCTATGTAAGGATAACAATAGTTTATGATAGGGCCTTGCCCAGTTTGCTTATTGTTCATATTAGCTTTA
Organism: Xestia xanthographa; assembly: GCA_905147715.2. NCBI lineage: Eukaryota > Metazoa > Arthropoda > Insecta > Lepidoptera > Noctuidae > Xestia > Xestia xanthographa. The sequence continues at coordinate 2,030,088 of LR990660.1, read as the reverse complement.
AGAATTTAGAGTAATAGCCTTTGATATTTTTGTTGAGATGCCGACGGTTCTGTTTGTAATATGTTTATTGTTTTACTGTGCTATGTTATTGTGTTACCTAGCTATAGAAACCTTTGTACATTGTTTAGTTTGTAACGTGCCGCTCCGACCGTATCCCAAGTTTTCAATAATTGTTTAAATGTAGAATCAGTCAGTAACTTCTCGTCTCCGGGTTCGGTCGGTCGGCATTCTTGCTCCTTGTAATTTATTTTAATAAACTCACTCCATACTAAGTGAATCAAGTACTTATTTTGCGATTCCCATAACGCCGGCACTAGTTAACCGACCTAAGTGCGCAAAAGTGTCACAATGCAGCAACCAGTAGTTGGACACGAATTCTCCCGACCGTTTTGCTAGGAATTAGGTCGTCTTGGAAGGAAGACTTGAAGAGCACATCCGCAGAATTAGTTTACGGACAGAGCTTACGCCTCCCCGGTGAATTTTTAGGTGACAATCCGACTAACGAAACTACGCAGGCTGAATTTGCTAAAGAGCTACGTTCGCATTTTAATAACCTCAAGCCTGTCGCGAGTACACAGCACGGACAGAAAAGCACTTTCATTTTCAAGGACCTTAATAACGCTACTCACGTGTTGGTGCGGAATGATACTGTCAAAGCTCCATTACAGCAACCTTACGACGGCCCTTACAGAGTAATTTCCAGGAAGGATAAAACATTCGTATTAGATATACGTGGCCGCGAGGTTACGGTATCAATCGATAGACTGAAACCAGCTTATTTGTTAAGGGATTCTAATTGTCATCCGGACAGCGCTACTAATATTGTCGTAGATCTCGCTCCCGAAATCACTTCACGTTCTCAAACCGCACCTGAATCAGTTCCCCAATGCGCGCCATCTGTACCTCAGGTTCCTGAACCGCAGGGGCCGCGAAGGTCTGGTAGACGCGTACGATTTCCTGATTACTACCAGTCCAGTTTTTCGTGATCTCGATCACTGGCAGGGGGGTACTGTAGCGTCTTCATTAATTATTTATTAATATTATAGTTATTACTTTAGTGAACTTAGAATGTAAGTAATTTAAGCTTTAGGTTCTCACGGCAAGCCTGCAGATGTTTTATTGCGGATGGTTTTGTTCTTTGGCTATGTAAGGATAACAATAGTTTATGATAGGGCCTTGCCCAGTTTGCTTATTGTTCATATTAGCTTTAAGAATTTAGAGTAATAGCCTTTGATATTTTTGTTGAGATGCCGACGGTTCTGTTTGTAATATGTTTATTGTTTTACTGTGCTATGTTATTGTGTTACCTAGCTATAGAAACCTTTGTACATTGTTTAGTTTGTAACGTGCCGCTCCGACCGTATCCCAAGTTTTCAATAATTGTTTAAATGTAAAATCAGTCAGTAACTTCTCGTCTCCGGGTTCGGTCGGTCGGCATTCTTGCTCCTTGTAATTTATTTTAATAAACTCACTCCATACTAAGTGAATCAAGTACTTATTTTGCGATTCCCATAACGCCGGCACTAGTTAACCGACCTAAGTGCGCAAAATATTCGCGCTCGATTTGATCACCCAACACAAGTTTGTTGTAATAACAGCGCTTAAAAGCGACATTAAGCATAAAGTGCGGTTTCAAAATGGCGGATAACTAGCAACTTCCGCTCGACCGGCATGGCTATAAAACTGTTAGTACTGGCGCTGATAGACGACTAATATCATCAGCACTTCAGTCTATCTCGTGCTTGCAAATTGTTTTACATTCTTTGACTAACGGTGTGTTGTGGCATAAGCCTATGCGTCAAAAACCGCGGTTCTGCCTTCAATCGTATAAGCCGGCTGTTGCTGGACTGATGAAGTAAATAACAGTCGTGCACGGCGCAATAAACAATGTTGACACTGTTGATTACCAAACACCCCAAGGAATTAGTTTCGCAATGGTTTGACTGTTGTAATACGCTCCGCACCTCTCGATTCAATGGGCTCGTTATTAGGCTGCTAGTACATCATACTGTAACGTGCATATAGGTATACATACAGTGTAGGCTTTGACCTAAGACCCTTCGTCCGAAACGCAGTATTTAAAAATCGCGCCCAATCAGTCCGAACAAAGGGCTGCAGGTACCCTCGTTAAGCTCCCCTCCTAAACTGTGCTATTAACCTTGTTTTGCTGTCACCCTTCGGCTCTGCATCCCGGATGTATGTTTACCCTTCAGGGATTTGCAGCTCTGCACGCTAAATAGAGTAACATGAACAAATACTGGGACTTGTTTAATGGTCTGTGAGAACCCTTCGCTCGGAAGTCTAGGAATTTTGTGCCATTTCAATTTCCCATTCGAATGAGTTCTAATTATAGCCATATCTTTTAAAATGATGTTGCTAGAAAGTGTTTACTTACAAAATGAATCCATACTTCTCTAGAAGTCGTAATTTTGTAAGTCAACACTTTCTAGCTATAGCATTTTCACCCATTATCTAACGATGTATGAATAAATTAACATAATAAAACTTGCTGTACCGATACTAAACAAATTGAGATAACTGCAGGAGAATGATGATAAACACAAATTTTAATATAGCGAAGAAAAGAGACGAGTACTTTCCGCAGAGCGCACTTGTATTAAACTGTACTTAACTGGCAGTAACCGAGAAGCACTAGAAGTTCTCGTGTTTTATGTCTCGAGTAACAGATGCTGGAGACACGATGACCGCTCGTTTCTTGTCCTAAGTCTATGATTAATTAGTTTCGACATAAAACGGCTGCTCCAAATGGTTTTTGTTTTAAAGAGTCGTTTTGATATTGAGTTTGACCCCGGGTCGTCTGACCCTTGGTTAAAAGATGAATTCACTCGTATTGTACTTTCTCGGTTTGCTTATGTCGCAACTCAGCCGTTGTAATAAGGGTCCAGTCTACAGCCACCTCTCGAGATTAAAGTACATACTCGTCTGGATTTTTTTAACAACATATAAAATACTAGCTGTTGCCCGTGGCTTCGCCCGCGTGAAGTTCGATAACTGTCCAACTGGATCATACAAAAGGGATGAATAGTATCCTACATGTTAATCCAGGATATAAACTATCTATGTGCCAAATTTCATTTTAGAATAGAATATATTTATTGTAAAAACATGAGTATACATCAAATAATATGTGCAAGGTCCTAAAATAACAGATAGATCTGCGTAATCATCATTTCTATAATCATCACAATCACCATCACTATCACAATCATAATCACAATCACCATCACTATCACAATCACCATCATTATCACAATCACCATCACTATCGCAATCACAGTCATTATCACAATCACTATTACAATCACGATCATTATCACAATCACCACCACTATCACTACCACAATCACCTTTATCGTTATCACAATAATTATCATCGTAATCATCATCATCATCACAATCATCATCATCATTTTTAAAATTATCATCATCACTATCACCATCTTTATCACAATAATCACAATAAATCAACAATAACCCTGTATTGAACTCGAATCCGCCATCTTCTGGATATCAAAATAAATGCCATATTCGTAATCAGCACCCCTGATAATCTCGGAATCGACACCCATATTGATTTTAGACATCAACCCCATCGCACCCGAAAAGGGGATGATGGTATTTCAGGTCCGCCACATTACACCATACAAACCGATACACCATACAAACAATAATCAAGTCGATTTTCAGACTTTGTCACCCCATTTCCTCCCCTTTAGGGGTTGAATTCTGAAAAAACATGAAACACAAATGTTTCTTCATTTATCGATAGGAGTACTCCTGTGAAGTATCAAATAGAATAGTCTAACTAATCTTGTTTCCCCATGTAAACTTTGGACCCCGGTTTCAACCCTTTAGGGGGTGAATTTGAAAAAATCCTTTCTCCGTGCACTCTTAAACCTAATAAGGAACCTATGTGCCAAATTTGGAATCTCTAGACTCAGTGGTTTCGGCTGTGCATTGATTTTTAGACTTTGTCATCCCATTTACCCCTCTTAGGTTAGGGATTGAATTCTGAAAAAACCTGTAACCCGTTTCTACTCATATATCAATAGGAGTACTCCTGTGAAGTTTCGAATAAAATAGTCTAACTAATCTTGTTTCTCCATACAAACTTTCGACTCCCGTTTCAACCCCTTAGAGGGTTAATTTTGAAAAATCCTTTCTTAATGCACCCTTAGACCACATAAGGAACCTACTTGCCAAATTAGGAATCTGTAGACCCAGCGAATTGGGCTGTGCGTTGATAGATGAGTCAGTCAGTCATTTTCTTCTTTTATATATTTAGATTTTTACCCGACTGCGCCAGAAGGAGGGTTACTGTCTAAAATAGAAGTAGCCTAAGTTACTCCTTATTTCATCAGCTATATGCCAGTGAAAGTCCCGTCAAATCGCTCCCGCCGTTCCAGAGATTAGCCGGAACAAACAGACAAAAATTTAAAAATAAATGTTATTTTGGTATATTTTATGTACCTTATATACATTTATATGCATGTAGTAAAATGTGTTTGTTTTAATATTACAAACAGACACTTCAGTTTTATTTATTTGTATAGATAAAGCCGTGAAAGATGAAAAAGGATCTTTCACCCCCTTAGGGGTTAAATTTTTTGAAAAACATCGTTGCGTTAGCTTCCAACCATAAGCCTAGATACTAAATTTAGAGAGTTTTACTTCGAAAATTAAGGACTTTCCATTAAAAACTTCATTCTCCTTTTTAATCCTTCGGGGGTAGTTTTATGAAAAACGCTGAGACACGTATCAATTAATTTTTAATCATCTGCTTAAACACAAAATTTGAAGATCCTAACTTTAAAACTGACGATTTTCCATAAACAACTTCATCCCCATTTTTAACCCTTCGGGGGTGGAATTGTGAAAAACGCTGAGACACGTATCAATTATTTTTTAATCATCAGCCTAAACACAAAATTTGAAGATCTTAACTTTAAAACTGACGGACTTTCATGCACAACATCTTCATCCCCTTTTTAACCTTTTAGGGGTAGAATTATGAAAACCGCTGAGACACGTATCAATTATTTTTCAATCATCAGCCTAAACACAAAATTTGAAGATCTTAACTTTAAAACTGACGGACTTTCATACATTTAACAACAGCTTCATCCCCTTTTTAACCCTTTAAGGGTAGAATTTTGAAAAACTCGTCAGCCTAAACACAAAATTTGAAGATCTTAACTTTAAAACTGACGGACTTTCATACACAACAGCTTCATCCCCTTTTTAACCCTTTAGGGGTAGAATTATGAAAAACGCTGAGACACGTATAAATTAATTTTTGATTGTCAGCCTAAACACAACATTTGAAGATCCTAACTTTAAAACTGACGGACTTTCATACAAACTTCCATCCCCTATTTAACTCCCTTAGGGGTTGAATTTCTAAAAATCCTTCCTTATTCCTTGTCTACATTATAAAGGGAACCTCTGTGCAAAATTTCAGCTTTCTAGGTCCAAGGGTTTGGGCTGGGCGTTGATGAGTCAGTCAGTCAGTCAGTCAGTCAGGCCTTTTGTTTTTATTTATATAGATAGATAGATAGATTGCTCTGGCACCTACTTCAGTACGTAGGTACTGATGACCATGTAGGTAATGATGGTAGACTGGTGTAGACCAGTCTCGCAAACTGTATTTGTGTTTTGCACTGAACTAAACCACTAGGTACTTGACTGGGTCCTGTAGGAGAATCGTCATATAATACTTATTTCAATAAAATTGTAAGAGGTTATATTATTGAATTCCTGGCAGAATACCAAGCGTGCCTGTAACTTATCTAGGCACGAAGCAGTTTTCATCTAAAAGGAATGACCTACTGTAATGGCCCAGCGGCAATAAGCTGGCAATCGATATGCATATTAGCGACCGTTTCGGTATTTATGACACTCAAATTGTCTTATAGGTATCAACATTTTCAACTTACATTACTATTTATTTGTACCAAGAATTGTGCTTCTTGGATAAAAGTAGTTGTCTCAGAGTAGTTGAGTTGTAAGATTTCTTAGGAATTGTGTAGAAAGAAATAGCAAAGGTAATGGCTTCTTCTATAAATAGAATCTACACAAGGATTTGCATTCAATGGTTCTATGATGAAAAGAATCTTTGAAAGCAGAAAAGTACTTCACATAGTTTTTAAAGAGATGAAAGTGAAGAACACTTAGGTTATATTTGATCTACCCGTCGGGTGCCGCTAAGTAACTTGCCGTGACTTCGTGGAATTATCTTCATTTTCATAAAAGCTTTCTTAAGATTTTGATCGTCCCGTTGAACATTTTCATCTGTGGAATTTTTCAAGGAGTTGAAGAACTTTACTTTCTTGGAGGACCAAAAAACTCGTTTAGTGTTGTGTTTTTTCGATTGCAGTAATACTTTGTAACGCGTTTAATTCTCAGGGTGCAAGAAAACAAGATTACAAGCAAATAAATTAGACAGCTAGAAATTCTGGAAAGTAGCCAATTATTAATGTCCAAAGTAACTCGTAAGTTTTGCGCGTACTAAGTTGACTGCACTTTCGTTTTTGGCGCTGAGATGTTCTAATTGGCGACGAGAATATGTAGCCTTCCATTGTCGAAATTTAATGCTGCGGACATTCCCGAGGTCAGATGCCAAGGACAGGCCATCGGCAGTCTACCGCAAGCTTGTTGCCTAATGAAGATATGTCAATGTTTCCGCTAGTCTATTTTCTTTTATTTGCGGACAAATTGGGGTCTGGAACAAATGTGCCCGTTTGGCTGTGGTGAAAGAATTCGGTTGGCAACATGAGGAATTCTGGCTTTTTCTAAGTTTCCATTTCATTGTCATAAAAGAACGGGCAGTTTTGGCTTTCCTTTTAAATTACTTTTGTCTATAAAATAAATCTAGAGTTAATTTCAAAGTTCTTTTGTTATTTAACTCGCTCGGGATACCGGATAATGCATAGATTGCGGGTGCTATGAAAGCTAAATATTTGGTGACCGTCCATTGATCGGACGATTCCTTTTGAAGTTACGAACCACTCAATGGCTTGGGACCGTTCGTTTGATCTCCGTACTAGACTGACCGCCGGGAGCTCTTGTAGGTTGGAACGCTTTTAGGTTTTAAAAGATTTCAATTTTAGCATGTGTTCTTTGTATTCCAAGCTTTTTTGACTAACCAGCGGGGTACCTAATTAGGTACCCCGTTACTCAATTGAGTAACACAATTAGAATGGCAACACTTAACATATTGACAGTTTATCAACATTCACTGTGTTATTGTAGTTGATAAGTAGATAATGAGAGGTTTTCTTTTTGAGGTATTAAAAAAAAACTTTGTTTCCAAGAACTCCTATGGCGTTGAACTTACTATGATAGTTGGTGCCAAAGCCAAAACGCTTGGAAAAAAAACATTGTGTCACGTCACATACTCTCGTTGACTGACACTTTCATTTGCTTAACCTTTCGAATATAACCTAGTTTTATCGCGCTTTGTTAAAATCAGTTTTTTTAGGTTCTGTTCCTTGCATTATCATACTAACTCCTAGCGCCATCTATCCAGCGACTAGGGAAGAGTTAAAAAGAAAATCCCTCATTTTTTCAAAATTGTGCAGCAATAGATTAGGAATTTCTTCAGTCTTTCACATTGTGGTTGAAAGTAAGTCACAGAGACTTTTATTCGGTAGGGGGACTATATTTCTTGTCACCAAAATTTATATTTGTCATCAAGTTGTATCACATAATAAATAGATCTATCGCCACGAAATATGTTCGTTCTCAGATAAACAAAAAGTGTTCCCAGGTTCCAATTATCAAATTAATGTTAATATATGTGTAAAATAAGAGATGGATTACCAATAACATTGTAGTGCATTACATGAATATAAACTTCGTTCTTATAATAATAGTTTTATTACTTAAATAATAACTTTGTGCTCAGAATGGTAGATCTGTCACCAAATAAATCGATTATCGATCCCTGACTGCGACTCGTTTTTATTTGTTATTTTGTCACCAATACAGTATTACATTTTATTTTGTTCAGTTATTAAAATAATAGTATTCGTTACCAATTTAATACATCAATTTATAATTTTAATGAGGTGGTTGATGACAAACTAGTTTTGCCTAGGCCGACTTGGGGCACCCCGACACGGATAGATTAGGTTAGAAGTTATTTTTTTTATAAACCATTCAGAACAAGAACCATTCAGAACAAGTCGAGAGAGACCCCTCGACTCGGATGCAAGAGCATAACAGTTCAATTTCTCGTGATCAAAAAAAAAAATTTGGTTTAAATTTCACTATAAAATGGCGATTAATTTTGGTGATCATTTACTAATGGCAATCAAAAGTGATTTTTTTGCCGTTAATTTTTTCTAAATCTGGTGGTTCGTTAATTGTATGCCGAAATTTTATTTAAATATATTTATACTACTTGTGGAAATTAATATCCTTGGGGAAGGCATATGTCCAGTTAAGTAGTAGACTCTTTTGGTTGAAACGATGATAACGACAACCCTACATTTTTTTAGAACTGTATAAAATTTTCTAGTGACATATTAATATATGATTTATTGGTGATCTCTTTAAATTAGTTTGCTTAAATACTTATTAGGACAAACCTTTTATATTACATACAAAAACATTTATTTGGTACTAGACCCTATATCTTCATGATTTTAGGTGATTTATTGTGGAATTGATTTTATAATGTTTGGTGACTACATTTTGGTGTCAAATCTACTATTTTGAGGGCAAACCCTATTATTTAAGGAACGCAAAACTAATTAAATTGGTGATAGCTTAAATGATACCCATTCGGTAGTAGTAATTTGGAAGGTAAAAGGTACCATATTATTATAAAAGTATCTCGGAAACTCCGCGAAAATAATTTGATGAAAAATACTTTTATTTCGTTCGCAGAAGAACTCTCTTACATAAGATGTCTAAAAATATGCGTGGAACCTTTTAGGCTAATTATAGCCCTTTACTAGTTTGACAGTGACGTGCGTTGTTTTATGTGACCGGCTATATTTAGTCGCTGGTAACACCATGCCCCGGGCGGGGTACACAGTACGCACACAAACATAGACCCCTACTGAAGACTGAAGAGAGGTGAAATAGACCTTATGTTACGTGTAGGCAGTAATGACATAAAAAAAGGACATCTTTTACATAACATAACATGTGGTGCCCGAAGGGGTCGGCAGTTGTAAAGGCAAACACCCACAGTTCGGCAATTATGTAAGATAATGCGCACTAGGTTCTAGTTTTATTAAATTTGACATAACAACATACGTTATATATTCAAACTTAAGCTGAAATTTTGCTAGGTACACTACAAGTTTGATCGTGACGTCAATGTGTTTGTTTGACAGCTTTATATTTAGTCGCTGGCAACACTGGCCCGGGCGAGAGTGTACACACTGGACCTCGTGTTGTAGCCTATTCACTGTTGTGTACTGTTTGGCTTGAGCTTATTTTAGTTAGGTTGTGAGCTGTGTTATGTACGGTTAGGAGAGAAAATCCTCTTTAATTTTTGATTAGGTACATGAGGGCTCAGCTGCTGAATGTACTAACGAGTCTATAAAAGTATGATCCTTAAAATGAATGTTGTATAAGCTACGTGTTGTGAGTCTTGAGTATTAAAACTGACACTGCTTACAGTTACGCTTAGCTTCAATTCTAGTATGTTATTTCTTTTTCTACAAATATCTTAGTTTCTTCTGTTGCAAATAAACGTTTTTCTTTTTCATTCACAATATAATGACAGTCTGTAATGTTGGTAAATAAATCAAAAATTAAATAAATCAAAAATATTATTGTCACGCCAAGGCACAAAATTTACGAAAATAATGTTACTAGAGCGGAAATCAGCTAGTCACAAATTGTATTTGTATATTATTTATTGATTCCGATACGAAAATACATGACTGTCAGTTATTATATTATTGTGTTAACATTTGGGTCAAACTCGTCCATGTTTGAAGCGAGTACTTCGGAATGAGGATGTTTTCGTGTATTGTCGTGTTTTCTATAGTTGTCGATAACAATGGGTTTCTTCCTCGAGGACAGCCCACGCGTTGAAGGTAAAATGCGATGATTGGTTATGATTTGAGTATCATTATAGCGACACAGAAAGCTTATTTGTACCTGACTTTTATTAAAATGATAGAAGTATATTGTTTAGTTTGTGATTTGTCGACTTTAAGCAAAAGCTCGAACTAGTTTCGACCGAGTTTTGGATAGTCATATAGAGATATATTTTTTTGAAACCGTAGCCGCAGTATTTTATAAAAACTCATTAATAACAAAAGAAAGTAATTACACATTTCCGGGTTTAAATAAATAAAAATATACAACTCCCTGAAGTATATTCTTAGCTACGGACCTACTTACATGTTAAACTTCGTCTGAATAGAACCTCCTATAAATCTCCATCGCTGCGGCAAGCCTTTATAGAATGTTTACCTTTGCCCGATACGATGCATGTCGGCGGAAGGTGTGTCCATTCTGCCGGCTAGACGTCGTCGTTAACGTGGCGGTACACTCCCTCGCGACTACCATGAGTGAAGCTAAGTGTGTTAAAAAATATTTAATATGTATTAGGCTGTGAATAGACTTGAGTAAGATTGACACCGTGTGTTAGCCAAAAAATCGGACGCACGAATACGTTATCGTTGTGTTCATGAGAAGCCTCTGTGGGTGCGACATGTTCGGGTTCGTCAAACAAAATAACACGACAGTCACCTGTGTCACGCACGACAATCGCTTGGTCCTGATCAAGAAGCCTGATGATTGACTAAATGTCGTTCTATACAAAGAATAGCACACTCTTGTAATATTAACGGCTTCCAAGTTTAGACAAAATCTGATGTAAATCACAAAATAGAGGATAGAATTTTCAAATATAAAAAAATATACTTTTATAAAAATCAATTATTTCCGCATCTGTGTCTCACCACGAAAGTGACTTCGAGTCGAGTACCCGTGTTAATACAAGATATCATCGTGTTATAAACGCTCATTGAGTCGAGCCCCACCTGTAAATCGCTGTCTACGCCCTCTCGTAGCCCTCGACGCGCTACGGCGCTACGGTGCTACGGCGTAGACAAAGCTACGGACATAAAAACTTAACGATTACGATAAACATTAAAGTGATAAGCGCAGAAGTCTCACTGACATTACGACGTAAATCAATATTTAACGACTGTGCACAAATGTATAGATGTACATATTTATGTGCAAGAAATACTGCAGTAGCAGCAGAGATCTATATTTTAGTTTAAAGTGCACGTATATACGATATTTTACTTTGATTTACTATATCTACGTGAGTGCAATACATAAAAGAAAACCGTCATGTGAAAGTCAGACTCGACGCAGGATTCCGCACAATGTTTAAAAACGCTGAAAGTCACACATTTAAATGGACACCCTTTCATAAGTGGCCTCAGTATTACTCGTATGTAAAATTTCAAGTGTCCAACGCTGTTTTAAGCTTTCACGGTTCATAACTATACTTAAAACATTATTAAAACATTATTGCTCTGCCCTAGCAGGGTTCACGTAAGAAACCTACGAGTATATACTTTGCAACAACTTGTAAACTACATGAATGCAATAAATAATGATTATGAAACATTTTAAGTACAGTTTCAAGTGTCTAGATTGTCTACCTATTACAGTGAAAATAATGTGACAGACAGACGAATAGATCAATAGACAGACAGCGGAGCCTAAGTAATACGGCTCCTTTTGGGTACGGAACTCTAAAATGGTATAATCGCGGCGTGGAACTTCTGCGTAGCTACGATCGTATGTCGAATTAAGGGCCGAGACACATTGCGGAAAATCGTTTTGGCTTAGTATTTGTTGTCTCTTTCGTACCTTACACATTTCCAAAAGGTGCAAGCAGAACAAAAAGCTCGCTTCTAAGTTTTGTCGCAGTGTATCTTGCTGGTAATATTTTGGATGTCTACCCGATGTTTATCTTATTCGTTTTACATTCTACACAATGTTCACCATTTCATTATTAACGCATTTTGTAGACTTTTGTTTGTAGATATACAAAAGTTCTTATTCGTTTTTAGTAGTAATACCTAAACAATAGTTTTATCGTTCTAATATCAGTTTTCAATCGTTCGGTGTTTATGAAAGTTATTGTATTCGAAGGTTTCAATGTTATCCATTAGCATGAAGGCCATAGGAACGACAATATTATTGTTACAGGGTAAATAAACTATTAATTTAATTGATGTAAATGGATAAAACATAGTGTATTAATAGTCTGATTGATGTTGAGTTAGAAAAGATAAAATATTACACTTACCTTACAGAAATCCGGACATATGATCGTCTTCCATTCAACCGCAAACACGTCATAGGCGGGTTTAGCGTCCAAGACAGCGCTAGTACCATCTTTTATTCAAATACACAATGCAGTCAACTCCATACTGGCCTTCTATCATGTTTGTAGCGATCGTGACTTCGATATCCGCTTCTCAATTCAATACAATCCACCACGACGCCGCTTCTGTGGCCGGAATCCAGTCGGCTCGAATATTTACGTAAATCGGAGCTCGACAGGCGCCACTTAGTCCTGCCGCAGAGAGTTTTAACACGGCTTTAAATACTTGACAAGTGCTGTTTGTTAATTGTGTTTGTAAGCGAGTTCAGTCTCGTCAGCACTAAATTGTCATGGAACCGGTACTGGAAGTTCAGACTGGTTAGTTGTAAACTGTCATGGAAAAGTTGAAATTGTATCTACAGTCCTCAGCATTCAGCAGCTTTCAGTATTAGCTACTTTGACTGCAAACTAAGTGCAGGCCACACCGCCAGCTCGCTCGCTAGCTGGCGGCGTGACCTGCGCTCTCTACATCGATATTTCATAATTTCACAATATTAGATTTGTCAAAATACTCTGTGACGTTGGCAACTGTTAGCACGTACCCTCTACTAAACATACCTATACTTTAAAACTAAAGCTTTATCTATGTTTAGCTCCCACAAAACTAGGAAGCCTAATTAAAAGCTACGACAGTAACCCGTAAACTCAAAACTACACACAATAAATACACATGCCCCTACACTTCAACTTAACCAACCAAAGCTAACTTGTACTTAAACAAAGCTTATATAAGTTGCACTAGCTCCAAGTGTCACAGCTTGGCCACGAGTCATACGCTCATGTTGTACATTCGGGTTGCGACAGCGACTACGGGGATAACAAATGATAGAATTTACTTAGAGCACCGACCACGCGTCAAGGTACAGTCAAACTGACCGGACCTTACTCCGGACTGAATGCGAACAGCCGTCTTTTACATAATATACAGTAGATTAGCTGTCAAAATCTGGTGTCCAGAGTACAATCCGGTCAATTTGACGGAACCTTCAACGCGATACGATTGGTTACGCGAAAGAAATAAGTGAAATAATATCTACTTGACGCAAGTCGTATTGCCCGAGGTCGTAGACGGGGCGTAAGTTGAACTAGCACAGTCACGTTATACATGTGTTGGTCAAGCACGAGTGTCCGCAGCGACGCGGCCTTATTCAATTACTGCGGCTGACCGCCAGCACTGCTACGGCAATTAGCCGCTTTCAGACACTTAAGTTAGATCAAACGAAAGTTTTTTTTTTTGTTTAGCGAAAGTTAAGGAAATTTTATTTATAAATATTTTAGCTAATCGTATAGATACGTCTACGTATGTTATTGACAGCTACCCATAGTTGTTCAACTTTTACAGTAACAATAGGAATCAGATTTATTTATTTCTAAACAATGTAGGTGACAAATACAAGACGTGTTCTATACAATATTTTTAAATTTTCTCCGCAAGGAGTGTAGGTACTCATAGGATTTAATTGTTTTCCCTCTTCTTCTCTCTTCTTCTTAAGAAGTCGAAGATCATACTCCCAATCTGATATGTCCCAAGGCAGTGTAACAAAAGAATGGACAGAAAAATGTTTGTGCTTGGAAAAAATAAATTAGTAATTCTAATGATAACAATTTCGTCCAGTGCAAAGCTTATGCTACTTTCAATGCAAATGCTCAATCCAGTAGCTGTTTGCTAATCAGGGTGGGAGGGCTGTCCAAACAGACATGTGTACGTTGCAACCTAACTGTGGATAGCCATGTCGGTGTTCGCACTATGCTAATTAGAGCTGCATTCGCACAATATGCTGGCCGTTTTGCGATCAATTGAGATCCAGCCTTTTATACTTCAGATTTTGTAACACAATCTGCATTTATGTTTTAGTAAACTTACTGCATATTGTGAAGCTTTACGATGTCGATATAAAGTTCGTTTTCAAACTGAAACCTAAATAAAAGCACTCTGTTGGATTGTCAACATGCGGCTCAGGTTCTCTTAGTTTTTATAGAAAACCGGCATACATTTTTGAAAAACACGATTTAAGACCCAATGTCTTATTCTTAGTCCGTTGATTTATTTCACACTTAATGCTACATGTCCAAGAATTAAGTTAACGAACATCGATAACGCATTAGTAGTCAAACGTAGCAAGTTATAGTCCTGTGAAGCAGCAAGTCATGTTCGTCACTCTGTGTCGGTGTCGCCGACCTCGCCGCAGTAATTAATGATCTAAAGGTAATCTCCAAACTCTCAACAGTTCATTATTTAGTTAACAGTTTGAGACTAACTTGTAACTAAATAAACAACTATTGAGGCTTGCATGTGTTGGCTTGGCATATCGGCAGGTAAAGAACTATTTAACTGTTCTTGTAGAACTTGTATAGAATTTCGTTGGTTGTGGATTCTAAAGTTTGAGTTATATAAAGAAATCGTCAAATTACGGATCAAAATGGATAGCTCATTGGGTTTTAAGTGTGAGATTATGTGTGTAAGAGGTGTATAACAATTTTGATGTACTTAAATAGTTAAATATCAAATCTTTTTGACGTTAAGCAGAAACTGTATTGAGGTATCTCAGACTTATCTTAACGACGCCGACAGCAAATTAATTACTGCCTCCTATACTTTTTCAAATTACCATTTTCATCAACGACGAGCAGTTTGTAATTAGCGATCGAGCGATATTCCGCCGCTAGTTTACCCCAACTTTATTAACACGGGCTGTGAGGAACTCCGCTCATTAAATTATTTGATGAATGAAAAACTTTAATGAATGCTGTTCTTGTTGACTATTTGTGGACTTGTTATCGTTCCATCCGACCAAAAAAGTACTTGGAATATGTCTCACGTGTACATCATCCTAAAAAGGACGTCCTAAGTAATTCGATAACTATGAAAATCATTCAATAGTACATTGTGATACAAGTGGGGAAACTTTGTCATTGTAGCCGAGGCGGAATTCACGAATATCATAAATAACATTATTATTTATTATTACTATTTATTCATTGCCATAATTAATTAAAAACTAAGTATTAAATAAACTAAAATAAATAAACTAACAACAAACTATAAAAGGGCATCGAAAAACTCCTCCTCAACGCTGTCAGCTGGTAATGTGCCCAAGAGACTGGCGGCGTTGCCACGTTGTATGGCAACACTTAGCCTCTGACCAAGGTAAAAGCCAGCTCTTGGGTCACGGGAAGCGTCAACTAGGCGTTTTGAAAGTTCTTTGAACAGACTATGGGCACTCGGACCCCACGGCCCTAGAGTTTCAACCCCAAACGGCTCGAAAATATAGTTACCACAAAGGTTTCTATATTTACGCCGTTTGAGGTTCTCTGCAGCCGCAGCAGCAGCGCCAGCACAGCACGACGAACTTGGAAGATGAGAAGGCGCAAGAGTATCGACGCAAGTCGCGTCCCATACTAAGGGCCTACCCATCTTCCAAGGAAACAAAGACATGCCGTCCGGTCTCTTGCCATCGTCGCGTGCCAAGCCATTAGGTTCTAAAACAGCTGGAACGCCGACGGTGACAAGAGCTCGTCGGATAATGTCGTTTATGTTCGCGTGCCGTGCAAAACGCCCCGCACTTCGGCTGCACGACAGGCCGTGGTGACCGAGGCTGTTGACAGCTTCACCACAGTGACAGCGATGAGGAGAACAGCAGGCGGCACCGAGGCGTAAGGCAGCAGCGAGGCGAAACGTCGTGTCGTCAAACAATGTGCCAATTGTCGACGACGGCAGTGCGTGAAGCCAAAGACCCGACTCCCATTCACCCACAGCCAGTAGGCGCGCACGCTCAGCAGTGGTAGAAGACGAGTTCAGCAGATTGTTTTGAACGATTCTGCAGAGCGGCTCGTCCCACCGTCTCTGAGAGAATGGATGGTCGGGTTCTTCAGTGTTCGGGCAAGCGAGTTTCCAAGCATCGATAGCCTCGGAGAAGCACGGCACATCAAAATCAATCAGTGTGGAAGCCAGGATATTCCTGATTAATTTCTCAGTGCCGTGGACCGAGGATATGAAAGCCGGTAAACTAATACTGGAAATTTTGCGGACGCCGAGTCCTCCCATGCGAATGGGAAGAGTAGCTTGAGCCCAAGCTCGGTCGTCCAAAGCCACATTTAAAATAGATGATAAAGTATGTCTGATAATTTGATCCATTTTGTCCAAAAGGTGAGTGTGCTTCCATAAAGGGGAAGCACGAAGGAAATATGTTAATTTAGGTCCGAAACAACAAAAACGAATTATTGTGATGGCCGAATGTATGTTAATTTGGAGCAATCTTTCCGAAACATCACTGAAATTTTGAATTTTTTCCTCGATAAAATCGGGAAAAGAGTTTTCAAAGATAGGTGACCCGAGGAGGCGAAGAGAGCTTTTTTCTATAATTTTGATGCCAGGGGCTATTGCGTTAAACTTTGAAAAAGTCAGTGGTCTGTCGGTGCTGTCCGCTACATATAATTCGCATTTTGAAACATTGAGGTCGAGGCCAATGGAGTGAAATTCATTTTTTAAGAAATTTAGATCTAGTAAAACAGAATCTACATCGCCTCCCAGAGTTCCGTCATCAAGATACCAAACGTTAAATTTGGAATTTAGCTGTCGAATAATTGGGTGGATAGCTAAACTAAAAATCACTGGCCCGAGGGGGTCACCTTGTTGACAGCCAACAGCAGATTCCAAAAGGTTGTCCCGGTATAGTAATTTAGATGGGTGTCTATAACATTGCCAAAGAAAACTATAAATTTGGGGTAATTCTTTTTTAGTTTCAGTCAACAAGGTGTCCCAATTCACTGAATTGAAGGCGTTCTTTATGTCAACCTTCAGGATGACCTCACCTTTGCCGGAATTTAGATAGGTCGACATAGCGTGTACGGCAGCCTCGCAACCCCCTTTAGAACCGTATCCAAGCTGCAGGGGCTGAAATTTTTTCGAAACAACCTCTCCGTAAAATTTACAGCAAATCTTGGCTGCCATACGACGGTAGGTTGTTCCGACGGCAATGGGACGAATGCCGCCATCCTTTTTGCGCAGGGCACAAAGATTGGCCCCGTACAGGACGTCGATGACGGACTCGTTCACCTTGCCGGAGAGCATAAGGTTAATCAAAGCCGTAAGCTCCTTCAAGAGCAGCTCACCAGCTTCCCCAGCACCTGAACATATTAGGTTATTATTTAGAAAAAATGTGTTTTTTAACAAAATTGGCTTTTTTTTTAATGTTTATTATTTGGTTGTTTTGCGGCTTCATAACTTTGCTCCTCCGTCAACTTGCGAAGGCAAAGTGCGAGGAAAAAGAAAGATTTCATAATGATTAACTACAAAAACACTGTTTTAAAAAACGTCGTTCGATTCCACGTGGACATTTATCATTGCAGTTCTTGGCAATTCCTCGGTGATTTCTGCCTCGACTGCAATGACCACCACCACCACATTTCAATAGACTATATAAATAGTGGAGAATAATTAATATCCGATCGTGAAAGCGATAGATGGTTCGTTACAAGGGCTAACTATGTTTACGCGCCCGAGATGGCCTGACTGGAGCAGCTAAACTTATTTTCTATGAAACAGGTTGCCTTTAGCTGCTAGTTAATTACATTTAGCTACCCTGGGTTGAGGGAAAATATCGTATTAATAGCTTCCTTGAACACCTGTCCCTCCGCCGGCGATTAGCGAGAATCAGTAGAGCTAGCAAGTAAAAAAGAGGTTAGTTTGGCAGAGCTCTCACCAGCGGCAGTGTGAACAGTCAGCGATGAACGTCTTCTTTTTTCTCCTAGACCGTGTTCGTTTTTTTGGGGTTGGCCTTCCTTGTCAATTTTCCACTACTGAACACGATTTTGTCCAATTTCACTATTAATATAATATCTCTAATCTTTTTTAGACACGATTTTGTCCAATTTCACTATTAATATAATATCTCTAAAAAAGATTAGAGATATTATATTAATAGTGAAATTGGACAAAATCGTGTTCAGTAGTAGAACGGTGAAGGAAACATCGTGAGGAAACCGGCATGTCCTAGAACCAAAAATTCGAAGACATGTGACATCTACCAACCCGCACTGGGCCCGCGTGGTGGATTATAGCCCATTCCCTCTCATAGAGAGGAGGCCTGTGTCCCAGCAGTGGGAACATTAATAGGCTGATGATGATGATGATGAATCTTTTTTCACGTTTCTTGAGCCACAATTTAGTCAATAACTGGGCGCTTCGTCGTCAGCGGGGATCTCTAGTATGTCGTCAGAAATGCAAGTGGTCAAATACGCATTTCGTCAAAAAACGCATGTTGACAGAAACGCATCTCGTCAGATTTGCAGCACGTCAAAGACGCAGCTCGACAAACACGCCACTCGACAGATACGCAACTCGACAGTCAATTAATAAATAGAATTTAAATGTAGGACTAGTGCCTAGGCCTACTTTTAGTGCACCTTGCATCGTTAGCTTGCTGGGATATTCTTATAATACATGTGATATACACTTGGTGGGCAACTTTGGGCGCAGAACATTCGATTTTGTAGTATTTGTGGAAAAACAAACCTGACCCACAGTAATTACTATACGTACCGTCGAACAAGCTATTTGCCGTTCTACACCTACCATTGTAGAATCGGAGCTAAGTCGAGCGGCTTTTCCCTGAACGTACATCATGCCGACTCGAACATGATGTGTGAAGCAGCCCTTACGTAAAGAGGTAAGGCGATGTCTAGATACAAAGTTTTCTATCGCCCAGATCTTTAGTCGCTAAGCACGTGCCGATACGTGAATTGATTAATTCTATTTTGTACTCCAACAAGTTCACATTTTGTCCTCGAACCAATAAGCCGTAGGAAGGTTCGTTATTTTCGGCACGTGTATATTGTTTGTAACGAAATAATAGGTTTAATGGTTTCTAAAAATAGTTTATTAAGTTTTATAACATTTTCTCAACAAAAACGTGTTTTTTTTTTTTTTCGTGTAATATTAACCTAATTCTTTCAATTTTCAGGTAAGCACCAACTTCAGAACTAAGCACTCACAGAGCATGTAAGACTTAAAATATTTCCCACAACTTTATACTTCCTTCCGTAATTTTAACCCCGTATAAATTGTACTAAGTTATGTCTCGTACGACCGACTGCAGAAATTATGACCAAGTTCGTAGAAGCCGCTACGGTGACACGTAGCACTTTGCTACGCCGTAGCTGTTTATCGTAGCAACTTAGATGTTAGTTGAAAGCTTTCTCGTAAAATTGTAGTTTTGTGTCCGATATATTTATGCAGAGTGAATGAACTTAAAATGTTCGTTAATTATTTCATCTTTTTTATAATAAAACTACACAATTTCAGTTCCCTGAATGGTGTCATTTTAACTATCGAATATTGTATTAAATTCTGTTTCAATTATGAATTATACGGAGCTTTTGGTCATTCTCATTCTCATTAAAAATAATCGCGTTTTCCTCTAAAATTAAATTCAATCATGACAGCGGTCAATGAACCTATTCCAAATTGCGTTCCGTTCATAGGTCCTAATGCTGTCGTTTTAAAGTTTGTTCGTAAAAAGTGCAGCTTTTACGTGCGTATTAAAGTTTGATTTGTTTTATGAGGGGGTGTTAGGTTAGGGCTGGTAGGCGAGAGAAAGCGTCCCTTAATTGGGAAAGTCCATTTGGAAAAAATCAGGGGCCCGTAGTTTAAAAATCTCCTCATTTGATATTTTTTGGAGCAAAAGTCTACCATTTATTGCATTGTTATCTAAGAGGGACTAATGCCCGGTCAGAGAAAGCCATAAATAAGATTTACTAAATTCTTTATTCAATAGCAAAACTATTCATTGACAGTCAAAGAATAATTTTGTCAAATCACTAACTTTACAAGTAGAACGGCCGAATGTGTACTATTACGTCAGAAATATCGGAGCCTTTAAAGAAACAAAGCCGGAAAAATAATATCCTTCTTCTTTATGCGTCGATAGAAAATAATACTATCACATATTTTAAGCACTGCCCATCGTCCGATACATATATTTCGGGGAATGCGTCCATCCCTTTCGTGCTCAAATGCAAACAACGCGACTCGGTAAATGACTTTTGTGAAAAAGGGGCCGCCCCCTCTTCAATCCCCTTCAGCACAATGGCTCTCACAGTGTTACGATTTTGGTTTGTGATGCTGTTTGTGGCGACTAACGGGCAGTTCTTTTGTATATGCGGGCTTTAATGACCAAGATAAATGGGTAGGATGGTCGCACATTTTGTCAGTCTACAACTTACAACATCTCAAACTAACTAAACATCATGCTGGTGTCAAGTTAAATCCCGCATAATGCAAGTAGATTAATCCACGACATAAGGATATTTACAAAAACCCGACAACGACCTTCGTACATCAGATACAACACTCATCTGATCCCCCTTCTGTATTACCTTTGTAAGTGTATCAGGATTATGATGCAAGAGAGACGGGAGGTGTATTAAAAATATTGTTAAGTGGCTTTAATCTCAACAGAATAGATCTCTAGAATATTGTAACGTCGAAATGGATGCAGGAGTCCCGTAACGGGGTTTTATGAAAGAATGCTATCAAAATACATATTGCGCAATTTTTGTTTTGTTTCTGCCAGCCGGTAGCCCTGCGAATTGAACTGTTTACGCGTCGCTTTAAAACACATTAAGTTGATGGTCTCGGACGAGCCTCCTATTACGACTGCTATGCCACAGAGTGGATACAGAAGGTCCACTGGAAAGGACTCTGTAAACAAATGATGTTTGGAGCTGAGCAGTACAGAGATTTCAGATTCCAAGAACCGCGAACTTCCACTAAGCTTTTAATTTTATATTGTAAGCAACCTTCTAACCTAGCGTTATGGTTACGGGAGTTAACTCACGTTCATAAATTATACTCCATGGTTCCTTTTCTTAAAGCATTGGCTTTTGGAAGTCGGTATCCGGAATGACTCATAACCCCTTTTCAAACTTCTATCTGCGTTGTAATAGAGCTTTCTACAATCCTATGTGGTCATACGAGATACATAATTATACATTAGTACCTACTATTATGTTGTTCTGTGCATAATTACAGTTACGGCGAGCGCATTAGGACTCACCATAATGGATGGCAAGATGTCTGCCTCTCTGATTAATGGCGGTATTCTATGTCAATGGTAAGAGGTGCGCTGTCTGTCGAGAGGCTTAAATTATAGGGGCTTTTACATTATAGTGATTTGTTGGGAGGATCCATAAGTCGCAAGCATGAAAGATTTATTGAACAAGGCCTAGACAACTGCTAATCACTTTAAGAGTGTTACGTAAGCTTTTCGGTAGCTTGCTGGCTATGCACGGGAAAGACATATGCCTATAAAGAAAACAGAAACAATTATTTCAGGCATAAACTCCTAGGAAAAAATGTGTCGGTAATGAAGCCTTCACATCAAAACCTGGGCATGTCAGCGGCATGTCATCTGTACGCGTACGAAAGTTCCTGTTGTCGGTTTTGGTGTGTGGGCTCTGTAACCATAATCAACATCTGCCTAGCCTTCTTCAACTATAGGTCGGTTTCCAGTCTAACCGAATACAGCTGAATACATTTCAAGAAACTTGGCATTGTTAGCTGATACCACAATTGATCATGTCTTTTCAAAATATTATTCAGATCATGCTTTCTCTTATTCCCATTCCTCCTATTCACAGAACGAATAAATATAAAATCAATACAATGTAAAACGCCCTGTATAAAATATGTATCTTAAATACTCGTTCTGTTGGCACAGCTGAGAAAAGCTGCCAGTTTCCTTTGCGAAGCAGTCGCGGATATATTGCGAAATAATCTGAAGTTTTACGTAACGAATGCTTTGGGAGTATACTGATAGATTTGATATGGCTTTGTGCTGCAGTATGGTTAGGTTAAGTTAGGGATATTCACGTAGGAACTGCATAGTCTTTGTTTTATGTGAAATTAAATGTTTTAAAGGTAATTTAACACTCCTACAATACCAGCTTGTTCTTGTATCACTGCAGGACTTCACATCTGTATGTCTTCTTAGTGGAAGGCACGAGCATTATTCAACCCATTTGCTCAAAAAGGATCTTGTGTCGTATTGTACAACGGGCTTATGTCCGCAACTCCATGATCGATGCGCGTATTTTGCGTACTAGTGGAAAAATCGATCATTCGATCCAACCTAGCTCCACAAAAGGATCTTGTTGCTTTTATAAAAAACCCAACTGTAAAAAAAATAACTTAACTGTTAATAATTTGATTAGATTTATTCATCTATAAAACATTGCTGTATTTAATTTAATGATATATTTTAAGCTCGCTTAGACTCAATTTCAGGCAACAAACACAATTAATTATCTTTCACCTCTTAGTTCTAGACACATTAAATAAAATAAATATAAAATCCAGAACATTTAAGTACTTATAATGAGAGTGTAAGTGACAATGGCAAGGCCGTCTGTCGGTCTGTCTGGCCGCCGTCGCGTCAGTACGGTCCGTGAACGAAACTATTAGCGAATCAGAATACGTGCCGCGATTTAATATTGTGTTTTTGGACCTCGCCGTAATTGTCTATGGTCACATATTTGAACATGGAATGAACATGTGTCTGCTGAATCACAAGGTCAAATTATTAAAAGTTTTATGGTTTGAATGTGCTTTTCCCGTGATGTGTGTATGAATATTTTACAGTTTTAGCGGGCATATGAAATAACTGGAATTCTAAATGACGTTATTGTTTCTGAATGGCTGTTCCATATCTGCATTATTTGACGCAATTTCTATTCAAGTAGAAATATTCGCGTCGAAATTCATGGTGAAGTGTCACGTGTAGCCGTAAAGAACTATCACACACTGTTATTAATGGCTAATACAAATGTTAATCCAGCCTACTCAAAGAACGGTAAAGTAAAAGAGGAATTAATGATTGACAAAATGCCATCAAAATTTTAATACTATACTGTCAAAAAAATATTCAATTAGCCGTCTCCTAAAGCACCCCCACCCTTAAAATATCCAACGTTATGATCCATTCTAAGCAAAGACTACACGTCCGCAAATTCGCCACCCTACCTCCGTAACATAAACCCTAGTTTACAAGCTCTGATCGATAGGCCCCCGCGCCGTCAGCGTTGATATTATATTGAAGCTAGCTCAAATATTGCCTCAGTACAGGACCACGTCCCAAAACTTAATAACGGGCAGACAAGATTCTTTTAAGCTCTCTTGTGATCTTGTTTTAGTTGAAAAAGGCTTTTTGGGAGTTATAAAGTCTCTAAAATTGAGTTTTTGATGGAATATTTTGTTGTTAAAGTTTTGATTACACACTTGGGATTAGTAGAGAAAATTGTTTAATCGGATGGGCGAAAAGAGTATGTAAGGAGCAGGTGGCGTTCTATAGTATCTGCCTACCGCCGTGTGGGAAAGGGATGAGTTTATGTATATAAGAGTTGTGTCCAATGCACATAGTTCAAGAGGCGTCGTCAGTTGTTATAAAACGTAATGGATCAATACTTACTTCACGAACCTATATTGAATTTCCATGACATTGAACATGACAACTAGCAATTTCCTATAATTCCGTACCTAGAATAAATCACCTACGTTACCATCTACATAAAGGAAAATATAGTACATGGATATTCTGGCGCGTGGCCGGAATCGGAACTAATCCGCCATTTTGTTTTTTAACACAATTTCAAGAAAAACTTTCACAAATGTTTATCAAAGAAAGGAAGAAAGAGCTTTATTAGCCAGCCAGGACAAAACACACAAAAAGAAAAAATGATTAAGTTGTAATTATACTGTTTTATTATAAAATTATACATAGACAGAAAAATAATAAAATAAAAAAAGAAACGAAATTTGTCCTGTACGATGCCAAAAGGCTCCTATCTCAGCATGGTGCTGCAACATTAAAAAAAAACGTCACAACGTAACGTCGACGCCCCTCTGTCAGTCATTCAAGCGCCCAAAGATCCATGTACGAAACCTTAATAAATGAAAGGCACAAACAAAACGAAAACACAGCGGTTAAAAGTAACCCTCAAGTCCCCGACGTAGCAGTTACCTCACCTCAGGCAATGAAGTGTAAGACTACCCTCAACCCTCTGCCCTCCGGGAGGGTTGTCGGCAAATTAGTGCCTGTTCTCGCCGCGAGGGCGCGCTCATATGTGAAATATTGTTATTAGCCAATATGTTTGTTCGTAGGCTACCTGAATAAACTGACGAGAGAGGGTAGCAAGTTTCGGTTAGTTAGTCATCTGTGTTTAGGTAGGAGGCTGCTGAATCATGTCTATTTATGGAGAAGAAACTTTGTTTTCCTAGCTGGATGAATTGAGATGTTGATTCGTGAGTCAAGGGAAGGGAAAGCTAGGGAAGTAATAAACACAGGCTTCTTAAAAGAGGGTAGATTTTTCTATAACCATTCTTGACTATTTCGGGGAACACTGAGTCACTTTCCTCTCCGAAATTCTTCGAAAACATTAATTTCTTCTATTCTTTATTTACACTGGAATTGTTGACAGTTCTCATAACCAATTTAATATAATAGTTTCATCGTTATTTTGAAGCTCACAAAAGCTATTATAGTTTTACTCTTGCCTGACCTTTATTCTTATTCTTTCTTCTTATCTATATTCCATGTGGTGTTCACCTTTAAGTGTTTATCTTTGTTTGTAAATTAGTGTAAACAATTGTTGGTAGACCTAATAAATAAAATAAAAAATTGCACACAAAAAAAAAATACATATAAATTGCAATTATATAGCACGCTAGCTTACCTTTTTAGGATTCATGTGCGTATCGTATAATTATCACTTACTTCGGTGAAGGAAAACATCATGAGGAAATCAGCATGCCTGAGCCAAGTCAGAGGCCTATGGGTAGCATAAAAACTCTGATTACCAGGTTAGGTACTAACTACAAGAACAAGAAAGTAAGTCCAGAATTCAATACAATAATTCGCCAGGCTGCCACCAGAGGGACGAGGATTTTCTCAGAAGATTATTTTAACATAAACTTCACCTAAGAATGTAAATTAGTATAATAGAGACAGAACCAGACACCGGTATGTCTATCTTTTAAAATGTTATAAAAAAAGTTTTCATTAACTTAAAAGCTGAAAATGAGGGTACATGTAATAAAAAAGTGAGCTGAAAAGATGTGGGTTAATGGACTAATTTTAGGAATGTCCTCAAACTTCCTTTAGCGGAGATTATACGCCTAGGTTTTGTAAGCAATAACAAAGGTCGTCACAGGGTGGTGAAAGTACAAAAGAATGGTATTGTTTAGTATCAATATTACTTTTTCGGGTAGGTTGTTGGTAATGGTAACTTCAAGATATGAAACGAAATAATTGGTAAGCCCAAGATTGTTACAGCAGTTAAAAAAATAATGAGAAACCGGAATCGAGCTTTTTTTTAACGCCTACACAGTAATGGTCTTCCTACGCAAATTCCCCGTAAAGCTAATTACATTCTATTCTCTTTTTAGTTCCCATCTTATATCCACCTATAAAATCTTCATTTTAATAAAAACCCATCATGAAAATTTTATGAATTTAATAAAAAAGATTAGTGAAATGAAATCGACGGCCGTCTCTGAAGAAATTAAACCTACAATCTACGTAATCGGATCAGTGGGATTACACCCTTATTGACCTGAAACGTACGAGCTAACTGATATTGTTTTATTCGATTTTCACATTTTATCGCTCTTTATATTAGATCACGGAGGGAATAAAATAGGATTTTCTTAGTCCTGTTTTTTAGTCTTCGTTCGATGTTTTCATTATACAATTACTGGACACCAATACAAACCATTTTTTTTTTTCGGATGGAAAATCTTCATATGACTCCTCCCGCTCTGGGCGGAGCAGGAGGGAATGTCAGACTTTTACTGACTAAAACCCATCCATGTTTCTTCATCGCCCTTTGTGTTCCGGGGCCACGGTATTTCTTTCGAACAGTCCCGCAACCTTGGCAGGCATCGGCCCTTGCGAACCCCTTCCTTTTTGCTGACTCTCTTTGAGGCGCGCGTGGAACACTCCTGCGCCGTCGACACGGCCTGTCGTCATGAGACGGACGGACGGCGAGCTAACCCATAGCCAAACGTCCACAGGCCCGCGCTTACGGTGGCCGGGGGCCATCACGTGGCCCCCGACGCCCGGGGCGTCTCCCGCGGTTGCCAGGACGATGTGAGGTTCTCACCCTCTCACGTTCCGCCACCTCCTTCTCTAGCATTATTGCTTCGCAGAAGGAGGTGACGGCGTCCCGTTCCGTCTCGCTCCGGACCATGGCTTGAACCAGGGCCGGACGCGAGAGGTCGCCGCCGCCAATCGCCGCTTCTAGGACACGGCGGTGCTCCGCCCACGCGGGGCACACCTCTACCGTGTGCTCCACCGTGTCCTCCGGTTGATCCTCGCAGTGGAAACACCCGGGCGTTTCCTCCCGCCCGATTCGGTGCAGGAACCAATACAAACTTAAGTTTATGTATGTATTCTATAACTGATAACGATGCTGAACCAAAGTTGTTGTAGTGATACGAAACGCGATAGCCAAAGCGCGAAAGACAAATCTCTAGGCTCTCTGAACCCGACACAGATCGTCAAATTGAATACCCAAAATACACGAACACATACATATTCTTGTTATTTTTCAATACACTTCCTCGAAAACTGGTCCATAACGCACTACGATTAGGTACAACATGCAATGTATTACATACACGTGCGTTTTTTTCCATTTTCCCGCACGTGTGCGGGAATGAAAATTGCCACAGACAACTATACCTATACTTAGTCCAAATTGGTTCAATGCCTATAGTCTTGAGGTGAATGTTTTTTTTTTAATTTCGGCAAAGCACTACGTGTCTTTACGGCATATATATTTTTTGAATATTCAAATTGTGTTTATAAATAGAATATCATAGATAAACATGATTATTAAAAACTAATAGTCATTTTTATACACAAATTAACATTTATTTGTGTTCTGATTTAAAAAATATAAAATAAATCTATTTTTTTATATTAGGCTGTTTAACGGCTTCATACCTTTGCCTCTCCTTCAACCTGGCGAAAGCAGAGCGCGAAAAAAAAAAGAAAATTACAATCATAGTTTCTTAGTTCGTGACAAAAATATTTTTCGTTATTTTATTTTATTTCTTCAAAAGTGTATTGAAAAACGTCGTTTGATACACGTGGACATTTGTTATTGCAGTTCTCGGCTCAAAAACCTATAATTCCGCCTCGAATGCAATAACAAACTTTCTCCACTTGTATCAAAATGTACTATTCTCGTTTCCACTATGTAATGACCAAAACACAGATACCTGGCTGGGTTGTTATCCCCTTTTGACATCGAGAACCAACAACCTTCCAAACATTTTTTTAATTCAAATATTTTTGTCACTCAATTCAATCACCGCTTTGATTTAACTTCGGAATGTTTCCATTGAGTCTGACCTTTGCTCTTTTCACTGCGAAGCCTTATCTAACATTTGAATTTGCGTTTTGTTTCCAAACTTGTTTTTCAGACTGGACCAACATTTATAAAAGGTCACTAGGCTTTTTGAATGTGGCAACATTGTGATGGCATTGTGTAGGTTTCGTTGTAAGAACACGTGTCAAATTGTAAAGAAACAAAACAAACAGAGGAGTCTAAAGGAAGTTCAACATTGGATGGAAAGGTAGTGGAATGGTGAAAATATTGATGTTTTTATTTCAAAATGTAAAAAGCTAATACTGAAAATTGCTAAATTTTTCCATTTCAATTACGAAAATAAATGACACTGCTTAAAAAAGGATAGAAGAATAGACTTATTTCGATGATAATCCTATGGAAAACTGAACTGAATACTGTAACTATAACAGCAATACTGACAATTTGGCGCTGGCTTCTCATCCTGATCACTGTATTCAGGTAAGACAAAAGCGATTCATTACGATAATAGCACGCAATTAATCTATCAATGCACCCACAGACGCATCGACACACCTCAATTACAATAATTCCCTTCAACCGACAGTTAACCCATCTAACGACTCGACAACTGATTGAAACATTACCCTATCAGCTATCAGCAGTTGTTTGAAGAAAGCGTGCGGCTCGCTCGAGTGTAAGGCGGTTCACGAAATAATTACACATGTACACCCACTACCTCTACCCCTGTGTCCCTCGGGGCTCCGCGGTAGAGGGGGGAGGGGGACAGAAGATCAGTTAACAACGCACGATAAACTCGCACATAACAGAAGATGGGTTTGATTAGATTGTGCATATTGTGTTGTGACTAGACACGAAATGCATTTCTATTGTGAATTATAGCAAGGGACATTTGCTGTTTCTACCTATGTCTATTCAAAACAGTCCTTCGTTTCTACATTTCTGTACATCTACAGGACGTTGTCGATACGTCTCACTTAGTTCGCTGTTTTCGTGTTGCTTAATCGTTTGCTCCATTTAGCGATTTGTTAAAATTAAACAGAGAACTAAAATGATGATGATGATAACTTGAGCGAAGCTGCGGGCAAAGCCTAGTGTTTTGTACAAGCTGATCCTACTGTACGTGTATTTGTGTTGGTGCTCTCCCGCGTGGTTAATGACAGCGCTCTCGGCTTTCAGCGCGAGAGTGCGTGCCCATTGTCGAGTACGGCACGACGAGAATTTGAATGATGTTTAATGAGGCTCTTTTATTTCATACTGAATTCATAATCATATTTTTGCAACATGTTTTGCTTCGGTCAGGACAGGCATGATGTTATGTTTAATAGTACCTATGCCTAGAAATAGTAGTACACTACACCTGAAACTATCATAAACTTAATGTATCATCATTCACTTGATGTAAACAGCATTAAAAGAATAATGCAAACAGAATTAAGGGAATGCTGATCCGATTACAAGTAGGAACTACTACTAGCCATTGCCAAACATTGGTTGACAAATATATTCATAACAATATTTATTATTAAACAAACTTTTACTATTAATTAATTTTCATGCACAACCAAAATCACTTTTATACAGGCTTTTATGACTTTTTTTCACTTTCCAAAAAATGTGTAAATAATAATATGGTGAATGGAGTAGAAGCAAATGGCATTCTGTTTTTTTTTTAATACTTTTTTATGCGATAAAAAAAATCAAAAAAATCCAAAATTATTTTTGCATTTTTTTTTCAAAATTTCTCTTGCTTTGTTCTTATATGAAAAGTTTACTTGAAATTTGTTGTGTTTTTTGATGATTGTTTTCCAAACTGTGAAGAAAAGGAAAAAAAAAATAGGTATGGCCATAAGCTTCTACTCCGTTCACCTAATATACCCATTTTTTTTGGAAAGTTATAAAAAAGTCATCCGGTATAATACTATACTGCATCCCAATAGATGTTTTTCGGATGTGGTATACCTTAATCTGATCCAACGTATCTAATAATTTCTTTATTTCACCAAAGTTTACTCTAATATCACATAACAACGCAAACACCGCCTTCGGGCTAACGTCCCCTTTAACTTTGGCAACACCGTGTAATGCCGAATCGATTACTGCTACTATCGCGCCGCTGCATGTCTGTACAATGTACAGGGCCTTTTAAATTCCTTTCAAGCTCTGCCTCGGTGTAGAAGCTCCTTTATATTCCGTTCCACTTTGAGGTTGTTTGGGGAAGGGTGAAGAAGGGTGAAGGGTCATTTGTGAAGATGTTGTCTGGCTGGATTTCATGTTAATTTGATAAGTTTGAGTTTTAGTCAATATAGTCAGTGTTTTCTGTGTAACATTGACACGGAAATGATGTTCATGACATATCACAGACAATAGTTATTTTGGTACTTGCATGAAATTGACAGGGCGCTGTTTGTAAACAAGTGTGTAATAATATTGAAAAAGAAGATGGAGGCGCTATAATAATATCCGATTAAGACCACGCGCCAAAAGCTACACACTACAATACAAATATGGTGGCTTTCGACCAACACAAACAAACAAAAGCTAATAACATCCAGATCAATTCATTAATTGAAAGCCTGGAAATATGCGCAATAGTAGCTAGTGATGATAGATTGTCCAGATAGTCCCAGAGCGCGGGGTAGATGGGGGAGATAGGGCGCAATCCATTACGTATTCAGGCGGCATAGAAACAAGCGGCCATCAGTCATATTCCGCTATGACATCCCCGTGTAATGGCGCTGACAGCAGCCTTGAATTCGTAAAGAGATTAGTAGAATGATGGGTGCACTGGTTTTATTTTGTGAACGTTATTGTGGTCTTGAGGTCGTTCTCAAAAACATATAATATAGTTTGAGTTTCTCAGCATGAGCCAGGAGTCTAGATTTGTCCTCGGTTGATGGTAATAGGACTAATAGGTTTACTTCCTTGGCGAAATGTGGATGTATACCAATTCTCAAGCATAATACACTACAGCATGCTACTATAATCCCACTTATCGTGTTAGTACCGCAGACAAAGTCAGTTGTGTGATTTCCAAGACTCGTTTTTGACATTTCAAATCAAATCATGCGAACAACAGGGTCCATTTCATTCACAAGAACTCTTTAGTGTCTACAACCTAGTGTCTTTGTGTTGTGCAACTACATTTATTTCCACGATAAGTTAATAAAGCAGTCTAGCAGTGATCCGCGATTCATTTGTTGTAAAGTGCACTTATCGCTCCCCAGTGCTGGTAGCGTGGTAACGACATCACGCGCGCCCGGCTGCACCGCCGGCTACTGCCGACTTGGGGTGATTATCAGCCGAGTCGTGACTCGACTAGGAACTGATAGCGTTAGCTACCGTGAACAGTCCTTTCCTTTCTCAGTATCTTTGTCTCTTATCTTTATTATCGTTGCTATAAGGTTGCTAGTGGGTTCCTGCTTACGTTGCTGTCCGTTGTAAATTACCTTTGAATGGACTGTAGTTGTGGCGACAGTATTGTAATAGAGTGCCTGATGAGACGAAGATGGTATATTTTTTTCTTGTTCGTTGTATCCTCATTGCTGAAGAACAAAATTACATAAGATGCGTTTCCAAGTTATTTGCTGCGACTTGCTGCTTTCTTTGTGGTAGATACTGCGTCGGATCATCTTGCTGGCGGCACTTTGACTTGGTTGAGCACGCTTTTTTTTTTTTTCAAATCCGCTGTTTGGGCGCGATACACACAACAATTAAACGCGATCACTATCAGAACATCTAAACTGCGTTTAAGAGCTGTCAGTCTCAAATGTTCAATTTCAACGATGACACTTTTTGATCTCGGTTTAGTGCAGATCACGTTTATATTGTTTAGTTAAATTCGCTTTAGTAGTGTGAAATAATAACTGAAGTCCTTGATTTTATGGATGGTATGAATAAGTCGTATTAATAGTTTAGGCAAAGGATATTGATGTACTGTAATTTATACTCATGTCAGATTATAATTGCTTGGATATTACTCATGGCAGATATGAATCTATCCATCTTAATGAAAGGCTTTCTGAAATGCAGACGAACGGCAAATAAGCCTTCAATCTCGTATCATGTTATTAATTTGAAAGCGCTCTTTAATCAACGGATCTAAAGGCGAAAGTGTGGGTGAGTGATGGATCTTTAATATTCGCATGTAGACAGATTATACCACAATAAGTTAACATACGCACGGACGCTTTCTTAAGGCCTCGTTTGCGATCTCGGGTGATGCGATTTGAGTCACTTGCTATCTGCGTGAGTACCGTCGCGTCACTTTGATTCATGGCATGGTCTAAGCGACTTCTTTGATTTTGGTTTTTCTCAGCAATCAGTTTTACAAGACGCGTGTAGTGTAGCTCGTGACCAAGATATAAAAAGCTCCCGTTATTAATATTATAGGCTAGTTCTTGCTACTATTATAAATGCGGACGTTTGTTAAGATGGTTAGATATGTGTTACTTTTTCACGCAAAAACTACTGAACGAATTTGGATAAAGTACGGGACACAGATAGTTTATAACCTGGATTAACACGGTGGTTATGTGTATGTATGTAAGGTGTCTTTGTTTGTGTAATGAGTGGAAAGTTTGGTGTCCAATTCGACGATATTCCCAAAGGACGCTGGTCCGTACAGCGTGTTATAGCTCGGAATGACCACACTTGTCAAAGATAATCACAAAACGGCTACGGGCCTGAACTAAATCGTTCTCACTTTTCACCAATGTCTTTATATGAAATATGTAATTCCACGCGCGGCTGACTCACTTAACCTCAAAGCGGCGTTTTTTGTCCAAAAGGCACTAACTATCCCGGGTAAATACCTCATGGGGGGATGGTAAGCTCTAATTTCAACCAATAATTCGGAAAACAATTAAGATTCAAAACGATTTACAATTTTCTTCAACGAAATACAATCAAAAACGTTCCGTGCAAAATCAAAACAACAATGACAATTGACATGACAGTGACAGCTGCCCCAAGACGTCAAATAAAAACGCGTTCGGAAACTAGTGAGGGACTAAACACTAGTATTTAGCTATTCGATAGTAACATCAAAAAACACTTTATCAGATATACATATTTCAATACAACTTTGTACACTCGTAAAATGTAATGTAGGTGTAACTTCTTATCAGTGAATGTTTGCGGTACGCGCCTCTGTACGCATGTCGAACTTTGCACAAACAAATTAGTTTGAAATTTATGTCAAGGTGTAATTTCTAGCCTAAGTAATATTTATGTTACTGCCTGGCCACGAGCTACACGCACGCCCAAGTGACACGCGTTATGCGACAGCGACCAAACGAGTTTTTAATAAAATAAAAATTTAGTCTCCGTGCTATTAACCGTTACCGTTGAGGAGTTCTCCCGTGAGGAAGCGATCCTGGATACAAGATCAAGTGAAATGAGAAAAGTGAAAATAATTTGTCATAAAATGTACTGTCACCAGAACCAAAGGTGTATCCAAAATTTCAGGCCAATCGGTTAGGGGAACTGGTTTGAAAATCAGTTGCAAGATTTGACTAATACATACCAATAATAATACGTTGGATAAATAAAATGTATAATATTTACTTAGAGCATGCCACGAGTGTTGATATGCGCGTGTTGGTTGTCGCCAGTCGCATCACCAGAGTCCGTGAGCAGTATTTGCGAGGTAAAACTGGTAGTTACGTGACGTTATGAGTCCATCAACAACGAAACCTATAAAGTTGGAATTTTTTAAAGGTAACCCAGTATTACTTTATTCTCAATCAAGAATAACCGAAATGTTGCTATTTGCGATAAAAAATATCAGTCTGTGAATTTTGTCGGATTCTTTTTTTGCAATTAAAATATTTTAATTTATTCCAATACCCACCCATTCATTCAACACGAATCAGTTTTTACACAAACTATTGTGATTTAAGCCTGAATATATTTATTCCCGAAAATATAAAGTATTCACGAGTGTTGTATTTTTATGACACAGTGCGCCGTTCGGCAGATTATCAGCTTTGATAGCCGTGCGCTGTATGCGGCTTTATTTTCGCTTAACTCTATAAGAACGCGTTCCAATCTAAAACCTCGGAACATTTTTCGCATAAAGTTTTTGCGAGATAGATCTATCGGATTTTGGATGTCATTGGTTCGATAAAAACAGATATTTCGCTTAAATATTCTTGACAAATAAACCAATTTTTTATTCGTTTTACCCATTTTAATTCGATTAAGTACTTACTGCTGGTAATCAATTTCACTTTATATGAGTCTACATTATTTTAACCTAAAGTAAAAGTATATGTCGTTACATTCCACGCGTGTAACCTTTTTAAATATTCATAAGTTACTTATTTTAAAACAACATTAGACCAAAGGGTTAGGACTCTCTCTTTATTACTGGCAACACATTAAATATTCAGCCGTGGTGTACACTGCGGTGGCACACGCCTTTCTGCTTCCACATTAACCCTCGCCAGTGTAAACCTAGCTTTACTTAGCGCTTGCTACAAACTGTTCTGACTTGATATTTTATTCATTGTCGTCCAGTTTGCGTCACTAAAACATTAAGTACTTGAAGTCAGAAACAATGCCGCCTGTCATTGTTTATAAAAAGTCCCATTAAGTACTTAATAGTCTGCCTAAATTACCTAAAAGTAGGTAAAGTAACGCCATTTTTCATAACAAAGTTCTTTTGTTAACTACTTAAAGTAACTAAATACAGCCTCAAAAGATTATTTTGTTCGCAAGTGATTTATATGGCGCCGTCGGTCTAGACTCGTGTGCCGATCACCTTGACTCCCTGAACCACGTGCCAAATGTTCAGCGATAATACCCTTTGACAAAGAACACTTTGGCTTACTCCGTCCCAAACTCAGGTGAAAAGCTCTCAAAGAATTTGATGACATATATCAATATGGAGATAACTCAATTTACCGAAAAGTGGTTACTTTTTGTTAGAAAGACGTTTTTAGAAATCGAATTCTTTTTTTTACGCCAGAATAAATGGCACAAGTACACATTAAGAAAAGTTGCCAAGTCCCATCTTGGGAACGGTTCTAAATTTAAATAAAACTAAGTCAATTTAAGACCGCTGCTGCGTCGTTCCGTATCACAAAGTTTGTGCGGCATAAGGAAAGGAAACATTCCCCCCAACATGGGCTATTACTGGCAATCTGTATATTTGTCCCGGGGGGCACGTTCACCGTATATATCAGGTGGTAGGGCGCCTCTAGCTGTCTGCCCGGCTAGACGCCTCGTGTGATATTAATAACACTAACTGGTCTGGACTTAGACGGTTGAACTCTCCGACAGTTGCTACCGACGCTCACTCGATTGAGACTTAAATAACACTTGAAACTTTGTGCATCACTAAGCATTTGAAACTTGTTCCTATCTTTCTTTGATATATCTATTTGGCTTTTTATTTCAGACGCTTGAATATTTGCATCTGATGTACTGTTTATTTAACATAATTTGTCATTTTAGCACTGCATTTAATCGTCCACAGCAACACTTCGTCATCATAAATCTAGTTACAAATGTAACAGTGAGTTCACTTTGTTAGCATAAACTAAAACTTCCGTCGCTTCAGGCGGCTGTAATTCGAGCACGAAATAAACTGTAGTGTACACTGTAGCCCGGAGTGCACACCGTCCGGTCCCGCGGCTGGAGCCTGAATTATTGATTACCGCGATTCAGCTCACGTGGCGAGCCGTGACGTCACTTCTAATTTTGCGCCCAAATTCTCCGCTTGTGTACCCGTAGCTTTACCGCCGTCCGCCGCCGCGCCCGGTTCGGCCGCGTTTCAGAGCTGCTCGGCGTTTAATTTTTAACATGAATAAGACTTTACGGAATGTTGCCGCCCGGCTGTCGAGGACCGTTTGAATTGTTTCTTTTTTTGTTTATGGTGAATGCTTTGACTGAACATTGCCGGCCGTTTTAATTGGAATTATTTTGACGAAGTTCGAATGCTTTGCGTTTTTCCGTTTCAGATGTTTTATAGAAATACGATTCAATCAAAGCACACGGTTATTTATTCGTTTGTAACTTTCCGGATAGCATTAAAGGTATAGAGCGAGCAAAGGAACAGAACGATTCCCATGGTAACAAAAAAGTACATCAAACTGGTACTATTTACTTTTACTGAGGCTCGACAATGACCTTTACCGGCTGGCAGCTGATGTTTGCTCGATAAATTATATATGAGTTAGTCTAATCGATGGTGGACGGTAGGCGCTGAAAATCGATTGAAACTGGCACTAAACTCGCCAGAAGTATTAAATATTTGGAACTTTTGACTGGCATTTGTATTTGTTTGATGCTGTGTTTCGGGAAGTGGAATTGTATAAAACTTGATTATTCATCGTCTACGCCGTAGCAGCGTAGCGCTCGTAGGCATCTCGTAGACGTAAGCAGGCTTAAATTCATTCCCATTTACTAAGCAGCTGTAAACTATTGTTTGGATAACACTGTCAAAGTATTTAAATTTTCTCTACGTATTTTGTCTGGATAAAACCTTGACCATCACTACTATCACCCAAAAATACTGACAACGGAAGTACCCACTTCTACACCCGGATAAAAGACTGGTTATATTTCTATTCCTCCTACAAATGGTCGTTCGTGACATTAATAGATTGAAGGCCTCTCAAAAGACTTACGTAACAAATGGCGAAACATTCGGCCTCTCTGGTGAACTTGTGCTAACATTGAGGGTCGCTCACAGTGTTGGTAGGCGGATCAACCACCGAGTGCGGAACGACTAGATCGATTCGCTGTAGTCACGACATAGGGGCGATAAAAATTGTCGAAGGTTAGGCTCTTCGAGGTTTTACGCTTTAGGTAAACTATGAAGAGAATTTAATGGCATTTAAAAAAATACTTGTGGGTCTTTGAAGTTTATCTACAACTTGCCACTGGCTTTCTCTCATTTTTTAGGAGTAACATAACCAGGTTATAATGGGCTCCGGCCCGTCTCGTAACTTTCCCATTTCGACAACTAAACAAAAGACGGTTTTCCCTTATCTACGTAA
Source organism: Xestia xanthographa (assembly GCA_905147715.2). NCBI lineage: Eukaryota > Metazoa > Arthropoda > Insecta > Lepidoptera > Noctuidae > Xestia > Xestia xanthographa. The sequence continues at coordinate 1,993,290 of LR990660.1, read as the reverse complement.
GAGGGGTAGGTTATAATCCACCACGACTCAATACGTGTTGGTCGATGAGGTCTTCGCGAGTTTTTGGTTCTAAACATGTGTACATTTGTAGTTTCCTCATGATGTTGTCTTTCACCGTTTTTAGAGCAGAGTTGGTGAAATAATCTACACTTTCAAGGCCCTTCTGTTTTTTTTTACAAAATTCTCAAAAACCTTCAATCTTACTGTGTCATGGTAACAACCACCACTAGAACGAATTGCCTTCCAAGGCTGCACACCCTGGCAACTAGCTGAATAATGTCATAGCCTTAGCCTCATAGTCACAGGCAACTTTACGACCTCTTATGATCGCATAGCGACGGCTCTCTGCAGGATGTTACGTCATAGCTGACGTCATTTCTACGTCACGACATGTGGTTAGCCTGCGGTTGAGGCTGAGCTATTTTGGGATGGCTCTTTGTCCTTTATAATAGAAAATATTCCCAGAGCTTGCCAAAGTCAAAATAGCTTTTTTAGCTTTCCAGGATGTCTAATAATAAGGCTTTGATTTGTTTGTGAAGCATTAATGACGAAATGGATATCAATTTAATTTGGCATATGAAACTATTTATCCTGGAAGGATATAATGGGAGATATATAATGTTCGACCTCCACGCCAGCGGAGCCGCAGGCTTAAGCTAGTGGATCATAATCCCAGAGCTTGCTAAAGGAACGCTCTGTTAGCTTTCCTGGAACTGATCATTAAGTCTAGATTCATTATTGAATGGTATGCCAAAACTGAATATAAAGCTTTAAGTCATATTGCAGTACTCTTATTGCCATTAAAGTTTTATTATACTGCCAGTTAAATTAAAATAGATCTACTAATGTTATTACGAATTACAGAGCATCCTTATTGTTAATTAGTATTATAACCAGCACGAACCGTTGACCGTGTTCATCGTTACCTGTGTTGACCGTTAGCCGTGTGGTATCCGGCAGAGTAGAATAGAACCAACCCGTTACACTCACGGGTGTCGTATAAGGCGACTAATGTCTGAGGCAGAACACCTTGCGCCTCCGTAGACCAGAGAGTGGGCAGCAGCGTTTTCTGCTAGTCTTTCATCACTGCGATCTCCAATCCGCCTGCCAAGCGTGGAGATTACGGCAAATTCCTCCCATCATGGGAGAGGCTTATGTCCAGCAGTGGACGTTATGGGCTGTTGTAGAACCGTTGACTCTTTAATTAAAATTAAAATTCTCAATGTTTTGTGCAAAGGTGCAAATTATTTCTTCAAGCACAATGAAAGCAACCCTGCTATAAAATTTCTGTTTCATTGAGAAAGGGCGTTGACCCCACCGATCTGTTAAAATGCAAAAGATAGACACGACTTCTGTTATTATATTTTATTGTTCAATTTATACTGGTGTAGTTTCATGTTTTGTAGCTGTATAATTTAAATATGAAACTAGTAAAGAACTACCTTATAATTAATTTTAGAGTAGTTCTACATAATACATGGTAGCTTTCTTTATTAAAAGCTTTTTAATTGCTAACAAATTACTTGCTTACCTAACCATCATGGCATGTGAACCAAAGTAACAAAATGTTCAGAGAAACCTTGAATAAAGGCTTTTTTTGTAAATACACGCTTGTAGCACTACCTATCGTTGTCAGTTCAATGTCAATGTAGTGAAAGAGCAATACAGAACAACATTTTAAATACAGGGTGTAAACAACCTAATCACAAAGCCGTCAACCAAGCATTCTGTACTTCAAACTAAGTAGTTACTTTACGCAAAAAATATTGGGAAACAACTTTTTTTTTGGGGTGAAATGTAACGCACTCAAAACATTGTGCTGATGGGTGGATTGAATACTCGTAGTACGGGGGTCGTGGAGATGTTTAAAGTAAAAATCTTACAATAAAAACTTATATGTAGAAAAAAGACTTGCCAAAAAGTTGGAACTTTGACCCAATATCTCCGTAACTAGAAGGTTCCCAGGTATGGTCTAGAACAAAAAAGCGGCCAAGTGCGAGTCGGACTCGCCCATGAAGGGTTCCGTAGCAGCAAGTAACGTAAAAGTTCTTGTAGTTCGTTTTTTATTTAAAAACATACACTTTACCACTTTGGAAGTGTCTCTCGCGCAAACTATTCAGTTTAGAAAAAAAATGATACTAGAAACCTCAATATCATTTTTAAAGACCTATCCATAGATACCCCACACGGATGGGTTTGATGAAAAAACAATTTTGTGTTTCAGTTCTATGGGGAACCCCCAAAATTTATTGTTTTTTTTTCTATTTTTGTGTGAAAATCATAATGCGGTTCACAGAATACATCTACTTACCAAGTTTCAACAGCATAGTTCTTATAGTGTCGGAAAAAGTTGCTGTGACATACGGACGGACAGACAGACAGACATGACGAATACATAATGGTTCCGTTTTTAGGGTTCCGTAGTCAACTAGGAACCCTTATAGTTTCGCCATGTCTGTCCGTCCGTCCGTCTGTCCGTCCTCGCTTAATCTCTGTGACCGTTAGCACTAGAAAGCTGAAATTTGGTACCAATATGTAAATAAATCACGCCGACAAAGTGGTAAAATAAAAATTGGAAAAAAATGTTTTATTAGGGTAGCGCCCCTATATGTAAAGTGGGAAGTGATTTTTTTTTTAATTTCAACCCTAACGTGTGATATATTGTTGGAAAGGTATTTAAAATGAATAGGGGTTTCCTAAAATCATTTTTTGATAATGTCAATAATTTCGGAAATAATCGCTCCAAAAGTAAAAAACAATGTGTCCCCCCTCTAACTTTTGAACTATAAGTTTAGAAAATATGAAAAAAAATCTGAAAAGTAGAACTTTATAAGGTCTTTCTAGGAAAATCATTTTGAACTTGATCCATCAAGTTCAAAATGATTTGAACAACAGTTTTTGTACAAAAAAGACTAAAAGTTGTACAAAATAATTTCTGGACCGGAACCCTACACTGAGCGTGGCCCGACACGCTCTTGGCCGGTTTTTGCCATTTGGCTACGGAACTCTAAAAATGATCGTAATTACCGAGAGAACAAGTGGCTTTCGGCTTCGTTAAGAGGTTTTTTACACCCTTTAATAAAAAAAATAAAAAAAAAATTGAATCGCATAGGAAAAAACAATAAACTTAAATAAAGAAAATAACAAAAAAAAAAGTAATTAAAAAATAAGACAAACATCAAACTAAATTGGTTCTGTACGAGGGCTAAAGGGTATTTCAGCATAATGCAGTAACATAAAAAAAATGACACAGCGCTGGTATTCACTTGTAATACACAGGGCCAGGAGCAAGGCAGCGGTTGCACACAGGGGTGCAAACATAACATCTTAAAAAAAAACAAATTGATATTTCTGACACAAATAGTTCAGACATTGACATTCTCCTCAAAAATAATAGAAGCGTCATCCTCTGTCATCCACCGTTCCCTCTATTAACAAACAATCAAAACATACAATGGTACTTTTTTATAAAATCCGGCTGAATTTCCCACAGTTTTGCATACATCCATGGCGGCATAGCGAGTTATACATTTCCAGTATAAGCTGATCTCGCGTTGTTTAGATCGGAGGAGCCAAACTGAAAATCGAGTTTGGCTCCTCCGATATAGAATCATTGATAAAACTAGCCCTATGATTTACATGACTGTTTAAATACCGCTGGTTAATTGGAAGATTGCCTCGTTAGTCTAATGGTCTTGAGCGCGACTGCTGAGCATGAGGTCCCGGGTTCGATTCCCGGGTCGGGCAAAGTGTTATTGGATTTTTCCACTAAGAATGTCTTAATAATAATTTGTGCCTGGATGATGGCAATAGGCTCGCCCCCTATTACATGGCACTTAAAAATAATGGCAAAATGTGGGTGTACTATTAGGTACACCTCTGCCAGACCCTTCTGGGCTTACAGGCGGGATGTTATTTTAATTGGGAGTTTTTTTTTGGGCTTCAGCTTACTAGTTAAAGGGTGCTTGCTAGTTATGTTAGGTAAATCGTGAACAACGCCGATAACAAGACGAGTATGAACGCTGACTGGTTGATATGAATGTGATGCACCCACCAGGTGCGGTCATTGGTTATCAATTGACTTATGGAGCTAATCCATGAGTCAATTGATAACCAATGACCGCAATAACAACCGAGCTTCAGAGTGTAATCTCTTAACAGAAGTTTCCGCAAAAATGCTAGGATTCCCCCAAATAAAATAATTGCGAGTTTTCCAATTGGCCTGCGACGTATTAGACTGTCAGCACAGCTAGAGGTCAGCATATACTGGCTTACAGCTTGGTATGTCATCCTGCATACACACTGTTATTTCAGAGGGTTAAAACCGAGGGTTGGGGACTCAACGGAGTTAAGTTTTTAGTTTAGCTTTGCTGCTGCGGTTTTTGGAGGGTTATGTTTTGTGTTATTTGGATTTTTTATGTCTGAACCGAAGTTTTTCATCGCTTCAGAGTTTTGAGTTGTAGTAAAACCAAAGTTTGTGTTTGAATCTGGTGGTAAAATGTGGATTTAAGTTCTACTGAAAAAGTGGTGGATCTGATAAATTATATTTATTTCTACCTCTTTTACACTTCACTATATATTAAGTTTCAGCGACTTATAATAAGACTATATGAAGTTTTTTTTAGGTCTGGTTGAAATCATTTGGATTTTGTCTTATAAAAATTCTTTACAGTCTAATATCAAATTTCGAAAATACAAAACGTTCAAGTTTCGTATTACCGTCCATAAATAAGTGTAGCTTACCTACCATTTCGAAATAAATTGGTCCTAGAATATTTTCAAAGGACCCAGCAAAAAAGCAAAGAACTTTTTGTGAACCTAAGCTTTTTTTTTATAAAAAAGGGTTCATCAGAATCTGCTTCGTAAGAACACAAAGTCATTAACGACGTGACAACGCAGCTTTTTAAAATATTTTTACACGCATGAGTTAGGTTTTTGGTGAAAGGGCTTTCTTTGAACTTTTTAATTTGGGCATGTACTTATTATTTTTCTAAGACATAATAGTAAATATTAGTTTTAAGTAGATGCAATTTAAAAAGAGGTCAGAAAGTATATTCATAGTACAGCTTACATTTTGCCGGTTGGGCGGTTTTCTGTGGTTTTGATTCATATTTAATGGTTTTCTGAAATTTAGGGTAATCAGATTCAAGGGATTTAAGTGCGGCGCTTTTGTATTTTTAACGAAACGCTTTCGAAGTTTCAACACTATTGTGTCTAACACATGTGTGCCCGTGTTTATTCCTAATAAAATGTAAAAACGTATTAAGCTATAAACAGTCAATAGCGCTCTATAAAGCTCCAGAAACACCAAGAATCAAGAGTTTTGTGCAGACATCATAAAGATGCGGAATCGTCCCCATACCAGCGGCAAATCAAACAATAAAAAGAACGGTGGACTTACTATTTATTGCCAACATTCCTTAGGCCTACGCCGTAGCGGCGCTGCTACAGCGGCGTAGAGGTCGTAGACATCTCGTAGCACATGCCTGGCGTAATGAACTCTGGACTGAATATCTTTTAAACGATTAATCTTTTACGAGATTTTTTTCTCGTTAAAACATTTCAAGTGAAAAGCTTGTATGTGCGTGTGTATGTTTGTTACTCCCAGACGCCAAAACGCTGGGAAAAAATTCTATGAAATTTTGTAGACAGGTAGGCTATGGCCAGGAATAACACATAAGCCACTAAACCGTATTTAAGAGTCCTATTACATTTTTTTGGTAAATTCATGATTTTTGACGCAGTAATTCTCAGCAGCAGTAAGATATTTTAATTATTTGCTTAAGAATAACGATAGTGCCATTCTCTTTCTTGTAAGTTGGAGTTACACATTTTCATTTTTCTTTTCGTGTAATTTACTATAAATATTTTACGACGATGGAACTTTAACGCTCAAATTCACACATAGTTCACATAGTTACATTCAATTCTTATAAAAGCTAAAATTACTAAAAGATAAGTTGAATGTTTTACTTGTTTATTGGAGTTTTAGAATTTCTTTAAATTCCTTGAGTTTTCACGGAAAAAATCGTAAAGAAATAGTAATTTAAGCCATAAATGTCTTAATTCAGCGTCCATTATATTCCAAATAAACTCAATTTTATCAAACAAATTTAATATGATATAAAACTTTGATCTACAATTAATAAGTTTCATTAGTTTTCGTTTGTCAATATAATAAGACAAAAATACAATAAATAAAATTAAAGTACCTACTATAATTTTCAATTCAGCTCGCTCCTCAGTCTCATGTCAGTCTCGTCTCTAATATTCGTCAATATCAATCGACAATCGTCCAAATATCTCTATTATTATCGACTCGTGTACGCCGACCGAAATAATTTGATCCAGGAAGTAAAAATCAAAAATTTGCCTAAAAAATGTAATAGGACTCTTAACGCGAACCAAGCCGCGGGCAAGTGTTAGCAAAATATAAATCATTATAAGTTCTTGTTCTCGTTAAAACATTTCACGTGAAGCTGAACAGATACACAATAAAGAGTTTTTAACGAGGCCAATGTCCTCTGAATAGAACGCTAGCTTCTACGAAAATGTACTACTGAATATTAATGATAAAAGTCGAATTAAAAAAAGAGAAGAAAAAATATATTTATATTCACCCGTATAAATAAAGTGAATTCCAATGAATAAGATTGATTTGAAATTACGTAAAATCTAGGTTTTAAATCAAATGTAGATACATGATTAATGGTGACCCCGTCTAAAAGGTTTCTTAACATGTTTTCGATCCAAAATAAATTTAATCAAAGTAGTACGATCGTATTGGATCTGATTGAAAAATCTGCCTGAATGAATTAGCTCAGCTCGAGTAATCAGTACATGTAGTAAGGTAAAACCTTTTTGAAATGACTAGATATACTATACAAACGTCTTCAGTTTCGTTCGAAGGATCAACATGTACGGGGCTCAGTCCCACATGGGAATTTTCCATTAGTAATTTAAAAAAAGGGTCAGGACAGAAGAGCCAGAATCATCACGCTATGGTGATGAAGAGACCGAGGCAGGCCCAAGAAACGCGCCGGGACTGTTCGAAAGAGACACCGTGGCCCCGGAACACAAAGGGCGATGAAGGAACATGGATGGGTTTTAGTCAGTAAAAGTCTGACACTCCCTCCTGCTCCATCCAGAGCGGGTTAAGTCATTCGATGATTTCCCATCCGAAAAAAAAAAGTGGTCACTTTTGGTTCTACCTAAACATTTTAAAATCATTTTCTTAAATTGTATGTACCCAGCTGTGGGTTAGAACAGGCTACCATAAAAATACATGGAAAATGTAGAAAACATATCATGGCGGCGTTACTTCAGATTATTCAACGCGTCAAAAGATCTGTGCACAGCCATAAACCTTACGTACAAGTAATTCTTTTTAAAGAATAAATAAATGGCTAACATTAGATTTGGTCGCCCGGCTTTTGTGTAATCGGCCTTTTCCAAGTACATTTTTATCTAGATGTATGGTTTCACACAAGAGGTCCGGACCCTAGGTCCTGGGTATTTTTATTTTTGAACAGTTCGTGAAGGTTTAGCCTGCGTTGCTGTAATGTGGTTGAAAATAGCTACTTTATGGAATGAGGTTATATTTGAGGTTCGATGGATTTGACCAGGTGTTCATCAGATTTCCATATTTTGCTTGAGAACTGAGCACCCACTACAACGGTGTCATAATAGTAAAATACAAATATTATTATACCAATATTCTAATGACTGCAGAAGAATGAGTTTTAATTCGTAAATATAGAACAAACATTTTCCTTAAAGAAATGTAAATTGCCGACTTAAATCCTAATTATTTTTCGGATGTCTGCCTCAGAGACATATCCATACATTACTTTTTTACTCATGCACATAAATCCCGCAATTAATGCACAGACGCGCACCCGACGCGACGTGAATATACACAAATTGGTGTCACTACCTTACCACTACGTGCCTACGTGCTACGCCGTAGCCCCCCTACGGCGTAGCGCGTATGTTACAAGAGCTACGCATTCGTAGCAATGATTTATGACCCGTTATGCTTCCGGAGAAATCCTTGGAAGCTGTATATTTTATTGTAGATATAATATAAGGATTCCACAAAGGAAAAGTAACGGCTTGTATAAAAGAATAGAAGGGACTTGCGAAAAATACGATTAAGTGGTTTTTTCTTTCATAAAATGATGTTCTTTTTTAGGTTTACGACTTTGTGTATTCGTATTAGTTTTTATCTATACTATAATATTATAAAGAGGTAACATTTGTTTGTAAGTTTGTATGTTTGTAAGTTTGTATGTAGGGGGTAATCTCCGGAAGTAATGAACCAATCTTAAAAATTGTTTCACTGGTAGAAAGCTACATTATTCGTGAGTGCTATAGGCTATATTTTATTTCCGTACCCTCACGGGAACGGGAACTACGCGGGTGAAACCGCGGGACGTCAGCTAGTTTATGATAAAATACTTACAAAAAATGACAAAATCTATGTTTTAACAGAATTTCTGTTTTTGTTTCAGGTAAACTAGAGGACGAAAAGCGAAGTTAATTCGGTGAGTATCAATTTCTTTCTTTTTATTTTTTTTGTCCACAATATTTCCACTGCCAATTTCTAAGTTTAATCTGACTTACACATGAAGATAGCATAATTCTATTTATAGAATCTCAAAGGCGTAGCTTTAACTTTTTAAATCTTTTAGTTTTATAATGTCGGTTTTTCACCGTCGCAATCTTTTCTTAGGAAAAGTTGTTCGTTTCCAAAACAATTTAACTTTGTCTGAAACACGTAGAGCGTGCCCGGTTTGTTGATGTCCTTCCGATAGACAGGGGAGGGATATCAGTTGTCGGCATTTGATTAGAGATAGGAAGATAAAAGCTAAAGTATTAAGAGAGGTTTTATTTCAGCTTACTGTACTCTAACTTTTTTTTTCTTGTGGTCCCAAAATACCACTCAAAAATATTTAGGGGGAATCCGGGACCGCGGTCCTGGTCCCAGAAGCCTCCCGACCCTTTAATAATTAAGTTGATGTTTCTGAAAATCTCCATTTTTTTTGTAAAATACACTGCTGTTACATACAACTCACGCCTTCTTCAAATGAGAGTGGACAGGACCTATAGAGCGTCATCCTTATTTGTCTTTCCTTGTCATACAGGCAGTAGTGGGAAATACTATACACCAGACCTTTTTGTAGAACATCACTGTTTTTAGTACCTAATTAATCTATCCCATCATATTTTTTTTTCCGAGGTAGGTAGACGCCCCGAAAATATATTCAAAAATTCATTAAACAATATTTATTATAACACCTATAAAGAGTATCATAATAAAACGCCCCCTTCACCTCTCCCCCTCCACGGCTTTATTACTCTATGAATAATTCCTTTTATTTTTCACCTTTGATGTCACCGCGCATTATGCCTTTATAAATAAAACATGCATCTTCTGTCTCTTTCATAATCGTACTGAAAATGTTTCTGTCTCATTCGCATCTGTTAATTAATTTCCTAGGAGGGGAGGATCTACAAGAAAATTGCGTTTGTATCATGGTGTGTTGAAGATAGCGTGTAGTGTTATGTGTTTTGTTGAACACGGATGTACGGTCGAACAAGCTATTTGGTTTACAGTTTAACCCACAAATTACATTGAAAAATGTAAACCAAATAGCTTGTTCGACCGTACGTAAGGAATATTTCCGATTGTAAGTACGTAAGGAAAGGTTCCGATTTACGAGAGCCTGTTGTCCTACCATGACGTCTTAAGGCAGGATTGTTTTAATTTTATTCCAGTGTGGGAAGGAGATGGCGCTAGACGTCCTCTATAGCTCCGTCTTTTATCCACACTGGAACAAGATTAAAACGATCCTGCTGTAGGACGTCATGGTAGGCAACCTGATCCGAGTAACGACCATACGTTCATTTGACAAAATTAAATTAATTTTTTGTTTCAAAAATCTTAGCTGTTGTCGTAATATAAGAGTCGAGTCTTAAGTCTATACCACCACCTGTAATAGCATTATTATTTGAAAATACAGTGTGAGAAAGAGACGAGGCCGAGACGAGGGGTGGTTAAATACACTTATTCAAGATAGTTCAACTAGTGTACTACTCTCATAGTTTCCAAATATGTAACATGAATATTGGAATCGTCGAAACGACGAAGAAGAATACAAGTACCTAGTTATTTTGACGAAGAATGGCATAACTAGGTAGTTAAGTTGTTCTTCGTCATTTGGACGATTACCGACTTAACCATATAGGTGTGAAAAATAATATGTCCTGTAATTATATCTGTTAAACCAGATTTATGCGCAGGTACTTACACACTAAGTAAATAATTTCCCAACAGCAATAAGTATAAGGGTCGTTAGAATATTTTTATTCCGCCGCAGTGAACCCGGCGCCATTAGAGTGGTTGTTAAATTTCACGTCGGTCGTTACTGCCCTAATGTTAGGCTCTCGGTTACTGAATTGTTGTATCATACAGACGACCAATTTAGTACTTTTATACCTTGTTATTAAAATGAAGTTGTATAAATATAGTTTGCTGTTGTTTTAAGTGGTAGTTCCAAAGTCACACCTTCAGTTTTGTTTTTGCTTGGGTAAGTTTTGTTTTCCATAACTAATAACAGTTGTAAACACACTGAAAGAGATTAATTTTTCAAGTTCGTTTCAAAAATCTATCATAGTCCAGTAAAACCTGGCGTCTTATTCGATTGAAACTTTGTACTACGCTGTGGACAACGTCAAAGTGGTATCACTGACATAAAGCTTAATATCCATACTCTTTAATGACAGTTCTACTTTTCTCGAAAACAATGCGAGTGTAGAGCCCCAACACAGGATATGCCACATCTTCTCTCCAGCCCGTCGTGCACAACTAATTACAGCCTCCAGGACTTGAATGAGGCAAACGACAGAGCTGTGGAGGTTGCTACGTACTGCAGGCCTAGCCAAGTTACAAAAGTTTCGTATCGATTCTCTTTCTACAATCCAACAATCAATCAATTTCTTTACGTCTCGGCGTAAGCGATTGTAGAAAGCGCTAAATTGGTAGCCAAGTTCACACGACTGAATCGACCGCTCGTTCTCTAATGTTTGTAGAAAAAACCTACACTTTAGTCTATGGTGAGCGTTCCTACCAAAGAGTTTAGCGATCAACATTGTAGAAACGATAACATCCTATTTTGTAGCACTTCAATACCCGCAATTACAGACACAAATAAAATAACAATGCACCGTGCCCCATCGGGCATGCCCGGGGACATAAGGGTTGAACGATGTAAACTTGTCTACGAATTTTCAATTCGTTTGTGTTGATCACGTGATTTGACGTTGAGATGATATCATTCCCATTCATTTGAATGGATTTCTACTAGCGTTAATAGTAGATTGTCAACTTGGCTGCTGGGGTGCTGGTCGGACAAAAATTGAGTCATAGATTCGGGAAGAAGAATGACAGTTGAATGCTTCAAACTATCATTTATTACCGTACGTCCAAATTCTTTCTCCAAAATGTTTTAATCAATCAAAGTGAACAACCCTATAAATTGTTCTGATAAAATGAATTGCTACTTCGACAATGCAAACTTGATCAATCATCCTACAACCGCAAGGGATTTACTCACCTTATCCAGCTCTCCTACAATTTTCAACCTGAGAGCTAAAGAGATAAAGTTCAAATTTGGTCGCAAAATAGTTTGCAGATTTAGACACCCTTCAAAAAGGTGTGTGAAAAGGACAGAAGATAGTTGATGGGTTGAACCATTTTGACGACAGCGATGAAAAATGGGAGGGATTATTTATAGTAAGTATGTAGGAATGCCTCGAATTTCATTTTGGCCATTGGAAACTGACACTGACGCAGATATATTTACAGATACTTTTTATTTGTGTCTTTATTTTTAGTTTAGCTGTGTTTTTGGCATTAAGGCAGTAAAAAGTAAAGACTAGCTGTGTTGAATCCATGTTCACGTGAAAAATATAATAGACTTAAATAATTTGTGGGTGTAATGTAAGTTAGAGCTGCTCGTATAAAATTAAAGAAATGACGTTAATTTCTGTAAGTAGATCTTCTATTTTTACAAGTTTTTTCTATATTTTAAAACTATAAAATGCCGTCATTTCGCTGATCCCTGCTGTCTTATAAAACAAACATTATTTATTATTCATATACTATGTGACTAACAATGCAGGGCCAAGTCGGGACTTTGTTTGCCGATAGCTTGAATTGTCCTGTTCTTAGAATTGTGTTTGACCTTTCAAATCGAAGTTGTTTACTGACAGGAAAGTTCTGCGATGTTAGAACTTTTCTGTCAGTAAACAAGTTAGGCTCACCCTAGAAAACAAACTTATATACAGTAACCATTCGGAGCCCATCAGCGCAGATTAATATGTTACCGTAACCACTGAGTGTAAGACATTGCAAATACACTAGCCGGTAATTGAATTGCCGACGTTACATAGACCGGTAACATGGTTGCGCTTCTGTACTTACATGTAACTGTGTGCAGTGGAAATGGTTCACTTAGGTAACTAGCAGTACCTATTCATGTTTGTTATTTAGGTAAAGGTAGGCTGACTTTTTCAGTGTCGAATACATAAATCTCTTTAAGAAAGGTGCGCAGTCCGGCCTGAAAGCTTTAGCAGAATGAATCGGCTAGCTTATAGGATAGACCCAGGAAATTTATAAAGGAGATGGAAAATATTACTGGATTTTTTCATCAAGATTTGCTCAGTAGCAACTGACTGAACAAAAATGGTAATAGGCCTGCCCCCTATTACATAGGGCTTAAACATATCTAGCTAAATGTGGGTTTACTATCAGGTACAGGTCTGTTTTACCCGAGGTTATTACAAGGATAACGTGATGTTATGTTATGAGACGAAACGTGAGCAGACAATTATAAACTCTAGGATATGGACAGTGAAGTTATTAAAACTTTCTTATACGCCTAGAGACCAGCGACTCATCATCATCTGCCTAGCCTTTTCCCAACTATGTTGGGGTCGGCTTCCAGTTTCACCGGATGCAGCTGAATACCAGTATTTACATGGAGCGATTGCCTATCTGACCTCCACAACCCAGTTAGTACCAGGTAATACGATACCCCTTGGTAAGACTGGTTGTCAGACTTTTTGGGCCTCTGACTACCTAACGACTGTCAAAGATCTACAAATGACAGCCGGGACCAACGGCTTAACGTGCTTTCCGAGGCACGGAGGAAACTCGGTATGTAATGGGTGGTCACCCATCCACAGATCAACCTAGGCAAGCACGGCTTAACCTAACGATCGACCCGAGCGGCTGTTATTATTTAGCCACGAGCTCCTCCTCCTCGAGAGACCAGCGACTAATAAAAATAAATGACAAAACAAAAATTCCGATTTAAAAATTCACGTTTTACACAGACAAAGTCTAACAGTTTTTTATGCACAAAAAAACAGTCTGCTTCTTTTGTCACCATGTGTAGGCTTTATCAATACATTTTTACAGAAGGCTTTGTGCTCGCAATATTGCTACTATTTCCACTTTTATCACTATTTCTCGCAGTTCTGCTATTTTGTTATCTGTCGCGTCTGTGTCTCCAATTGTTAGGACCGCGAGCTTTCTTTGAGATTAAGATAGAATAACAATGTGGACGAGAAATAAGAATTTTTACAAAGAAATTGTGAAATAACTGAGTTTATTGTGGATACTTGAGTCTAGCTAGAGCATACAATGTAAGTTCTTGTGATGCAAATCGTTGTCAGTGGAATGTTCTCTGCTTGGTATTTTAAATTATATTTCTTACTTACTCATTCTTCTAGTCTGAACAAATTCAAAATGCCTTTGCCCTGTTTTCGTAATGTTATTAGTTGTCACTCATGTTTACATTTAATATCCCTTTTTTTTAAAAAGGGGTAGCTCTAAATAAAAGAAATTAGTCGAGACAGCTGCTATGCCATATCTGTCTGCTAGCCTAAAATATTAGATTTTTAAGCATTATACGGTTTAAGAAATTTATTTCGCTCAAAAAGAATTATTTATTATTAATTTATTACAATGTGACCTATGTTACTGTCGTGCGATAATGTATTATTGCGTGCCAGACTACCACATTTTTATATTTTTGAGCACAATATAACTTTTTTGTCTGTCCATGCCTATTTTGGTGAGTTTTTAAAGGGTGAAACCATTTTATATCAATTTCAGGGTGGATGATTTTGTTGGTTATTTAGCCAATGAATAGTTAAGCGATGTTTCAGTTAGAAACTCAAACATTAAGAGCTTGTTTCTATTAGGGCCTATTTCACGATGTTCAACTTGCCACTACTTGCCAAAAAATTCAAAAATAGAACAGAATTTGTATGAAATTGTTTGCTAAGTTTACGGGAACTTAATGTGTATTGGTGTTGAAACAGGCCCTTAGCCTTTTTAGATGAAAACTTTGGACAAACACTCTTCAAAATGTTCTTCTACGTAAGTGTTCTTTCACATCTGCCTATCTCTTCGAAAAACGTAACCTCAATGTTACAAGCAAACATGTACTGTAACATCATTTTATTAATAACTTCTAAGATAAATATTTTCGTAATATCGGTGCTACTTATCGACCTGGGCAGGTCATGTCGCCTCCTACGAGTCATGTCGACGCCCACACAATTATTATACTCCTTATTCTTTGATAAAATAATATCTTTTATATATATTTCTCCGTGATGTAAGATAAATTAATACACCCACACTTAGTCTTTGAATATCATATTCAATTACCTACGTAATCAAGTAATTAGAATTGGTGATCTTTTTGAATATTTCAGGCAAATTAAGTTCTAAATGTTTTAATCGTTGATGGTTTCAAATTAGATTCTTAATTAATATTAAACGTTCCTTTTATCTTATCGATGTTGATGTTTTCTTGTTCTATCGCAGAATACTTCGCACAAAATTAGAGTCTTTATCCTATTTATAAAATGAGTAATAGTCCTGCTTCAGGGTAAAGACCTTTCTTCGGACAAAAACGAACAATGATACTGGGTGACTGACTCCATGTTGGCTGTTATTCGAATGGTTTCTGTAAGCCCGGAGTCGTCTATCTCAATAAACTCGCCCGTTATTACATGGGACTCAAACATAACTTACGAAATGAGAGTGTACTTATAGGTACACCTCTGCCTTCGGGTACTACAGGCGTAATGTTATGTTTTCTATAAATTATAGGCACAAGAAGTCACGTTTTCCTTTAGATATGTTGTTTTTTTTTTACTTTTATAATTTTTTACACCACTTTTGTGTTACCCTACCCACAACAAAAAAAAAATAGATATTCTATTCTGAACTATCTAAACGTCCATTCAAAAGAGTAAAAACGTCATGCCCACTCTACGTCTTTCTAAATAAACAAACTTCCACTGGCCGTCCATTTAATTCCGCAGTCCAAATTGCGTATGAAATATGCAAACGTATCAAAAAGTCGCGCGGCTAACATGGAAAGGGACTTAGTTAGGACTTCATTATTTACGACACAGTCTGGCGACTAATTTATAACGACAGTAATGGTCTGGATGTTGGACTGTGAGCGTAGCGGTGTAATTGCGACGGTTGCCACACTATTTGCGGTTTCATTGATGAGCACTTTGTGGTTTCTGTCTCTTTTTGTCCTCTAAAGTCTGTTGGTTGAGCTTATTGTGCGGTTTTTGATTAATTGGTACTTTGGGCGTATTTCAAATGTCAGCTTATCGGCTGAAATGTCAGGATTAACTAAATAACGATGTCTAAAGAGAATTTCAGCGATAAAATGGCGTTTAAAAGCTGTTAGTGTCAATATTTTACAGCTGTAATGAAATTGACAGCTCTTGAACTCGGTTTAGGTGTGTCTATCGCTCTTAGTTTCGTTGTTGATACTCGAACTTAATTACATAAAGTCGATATTGCTTAAACTTCGGAATGATCTTGAAAACCACAGGTTATTGGCACACTCAACCCTATTAGTATCTCGTAAGTCTTCGAAACAATCTTTCAATTAAAATAAATGTTCTGTCTTTATTATGTTCAAGATCAATGGCGAATTATTAGAAAAATGTAGTAAACAATTTCTACTATTATTTTGGCTACACAATACTTAGAATTCGTTAACAAGTCTTTCGACATAAATAAGAAAGCTGACTCGAAAGAAAGTCTTGAGGTCACATTGTAATGAACTGAGCCTGATTAATGAAACCTCAAAAAGTAAAAAGTAGAACGTCTGAAAAATTAAACGATAATTAAGAACGATTGAAATTTAAGTAAAAATGTTGGAGCAGATTTTTTTATTAATGGAATATTATAGTCTGGTAAAATTAGAATGAAACTTTTAAATAAATAATAGACTTGAGCCAAAGATTTACGAACAATACTTTATGTGATCCATACATCTCCCATTCCTCCTCTTCTCTCCATATAGAGGGTATAGATAATTACTTTATAAATTGTAGACTTAAGATAGGAAACCCTCGAACTCAAATTTTTCTGCTCCCTATAAGACTGTTGGATCTATAAATCGTCACACTTTACAATTCTGTAGTCTCAGGTCAGTCGTCCCTCTTATTGTTAGGCTTCATTATACAAACCTGTGCAGCCTGTAGTCTGGGGCTTAGCTGGTCACTGTCCAGTCTGTAGGTGTCACCTGTCAGCTCCGTGGCAGAAGTAGATTTGGCAAGCTTACCTCACTGACGTGCGTATGTGGACTTGAAGGACATTATTTTGATAGGTCGTGTTTCTGCTTGAATAGCTGTTGCAGCACACTTAATTTGTCATGGATGAATTAAGAATTAATTAATTAATCACTTAATTTGTCTTCATGTACTCGTATGTGCTTTGAATTGGTTTTGTGCTGACGATCACCGGTTAATATTTAACCTGGGCCCGACAGTCTCGACATAGATACCGACGCTGTCGCAAACTTTCGATCGCTTAAGAATAACAAAAAATTCGTTAGCAATGACGGTGCTTGCAAGAAACCCATTTTGGATGTAGAGACTTGCGTTAGCGATCGAAATCTGTTTAGCTCGCACAGACTTCGCTTTTACGGTTTGTTTCTATGTCTATATCGAAAAAAAAAACATAATATATCATCCTTCACTCGGTCCATCCAGCTTTGGTCTTCCCCTACTCTTATACCCATCCACATTCATACTCGAAGCTTACCTGACGTCATTTACCGTGACAGCTTCAGCGCTTACATCATTTTGATTTAATTTTATCGCCACTCAGTAATTAGTAACAAACTATCTTTATTAGATAACTCTTCAATAAGATAAAGCTTCAAAATCAATTAAAGACATAACAGCGTGTAACTATCTATGTAAGTGCTTCTTCAGGCGAAAGTAGCTCGTTAAATTAATCTTCAACTGCACTTGAAAACATCGAGGTATATATTCCAGCTGCAGTGTTATTAATTAATACTTTCAGCTAAGCAATAAGGTTCAAAATAACAATAAGGACTTGTTTATGAAGAGTTGCACAAAACAACAAAACTGTAATTGGAATTTCTCACACGTCAGTGAATACTGAGCCTTATGTGGGGTAACATATAGGGTAAATTACCCTTGGGAGCTGATCCGTTTATCCGTCCTGTAACACTAAGGCTCACCCATCGAACTTTGGACAATAATTCGTTTTGTTTCGATAACCCGAAAGGTAATTTCCGGTCAGCATTAGTGGTTCAGATTCGTAGAGTAACTAACGTCTTTGTATTCTTCTTTTAGGTCTGTGTTATTAGTAAACGCTCATTAGATTTATCATTACGTCAGCATTTTATAACGTCTAAAATTCACATGTCTTCCACACTTGGATGGATTTTGTGACTGAACTTCCCAATGCATGTAAGCGGTCAAGTACGGTACTGGCCTTCTGCGAAATATACTCACAGAAGAGGTTTCACAAACATGTTGTTGGTAATTGTTGTTACAGGCAACAACAACACAATCCCCACAAACTCCGTCAATGTCAACTGCTGTACAAAACAAACAGAATACTTATAAATCAATCAAAGCTGCCTGTTTTGTTAACGTTTGATGTGGAAACCTCCCGATGTTTGCCGCCCTCCGGCCGCGATACAGCTGAGGTAAACGACCTCCCGGCCTCCCAGCCCGGCCCTCTCAACTTGCGCAGAATAACAAACAGCTGATCCTGTTTGCATTTCATTGTCAGATCAATATGAACGATCATCGTTTTTTATGGGACGTTAATTTTTAGCTTTAATTTTTTTCGGCGGACTACAGGACGCTGGCGTGTTTTATGGCTTTAGATGGCCACGTTAGAGTAAACAAGTTGATAAGGGATTCTGTATCAGTTTGTCGTGTGCTTTGCAACCTGGAGCATACGCAATCCCGTCCTTTATTTTGTACAAGTGAATTCTTGATAGTGAATGTATAACTTGACAAATCAGTAGGTATTAACTACATGCGTAATTAAACTACTCACAAAAAACCCCAGCATTTTCAAGGGATTCTTCAATTAGACACGCGTTTTTTATATTTTTTCTGTCGCTGTAATACAAATGTTGAAACAGTGACAGCACGATAATTAACCCGGTTTGAAGAATTTAAGGCGAGAACTTATCAAACTCAATTTTAGCATTAGGTACTTAGGTTGATTACTTTGAAGCGCAAGCTAATTAAATGAATCATTAAGTTTAATGTTAAAGTACGTACAGTTTGACAAGTTTTCAATTTAAAATTGATTGGTTTTGAGAAGTTGACCGGCAGATTATTACGAAGTTTTCGTTTACAAATTCTATAGGTCAATTACTAGCAGCCTACGAATACAGCCACAAACAATAAAATGTATACATTAAGCAAACTTCAAAAGCCATTCTCTCCTACTGTATTGATTAACTTTTTACATTTTCACGAACAGTATTTTTACGAAATAGGTCTTAAAGGAGAAACCGTCATTTCACGGGAAAATCGCTATTGATTATTGGTAAGTCTATACATGTCAATGCCCGTGACGGTACACGTAGCGAGACGAATTTGTAAGATCATAATTCCTAGTACTCGCGGCGCATGATCAACTGCCCAGCGGGGCCCGGCAGCTAATTGAACTGTTGCTCAGTGCTGCCTGCCTGTTATCTATAACTAGTTTCATGCGCCACCACTCCAGGCTTTGTGGGGAAAGCTTACTCCATTTTGTTTTTATAATTGGTGGCTGGTTCGTGTATTTGGAGAGGAAATTGATGTGGCAGGATTACTGTTTGCCCTTTGTTGGTGTTTTTGTGGGATGTTGTTTCAGTTTGTGCATTATTGCACGAATCAAGGTTAGTTTTTCATTCCAATAACCATGTTGACGTTAATCGTTCTGATGAAGTTCGGTTTAAAAATAGTTTATATCTCATAGAAGGATTTACAGATAGACTCTAACTGAAACTATAGGAAGTAAAACACTGTTTTATAAGCTTTCACGGTTTAAAACTAAACTTATATTGTCAGTTACGGGATATCTTCCGTGATTGTTTTGAGTAGTTTTGATAGTATTATTATCATGTATACCTACGGAAAACTTGTATTATCATGTATATGGAAAACTTATATCGTAAAACAGGAAATACCAAAACAATACTACAATTTATTGAAGTAAACTTAATTGCAGTCAAGAACTCAAGATAGATAGGTACATAGAATACTCTTTATTATGTACACCACACAAATGATTAATATATAATTTATAAATAGTGTTTCACAATTCGCGGTCGATATGACCGCGAATTGTGAAACACTACTCGCTAAAAGCGATCTTTTCAAATCCTTTCAAATATTTTAAGTTCTCTGTTTTAAAATCATCTAGAATTAGACCTTTGTAAGTCTACAGAAAAGTTTTACTTAGTAGCTGTTCCAGTAGTTCACTAATAAGCACTAAAAATTCTACAAGCAGCAAACCCATGCATCAAAACTACATCCCCTCAAAATTAACTGCATGTAGAACTAAAATGGCTTTCAAGAATCCCCCTAATAAATTCTAAAATTCTTTCCAACCATTGCTGGCTCAGCGAGGAGGGTACTTGTATAAATCCTGGCGTGTGTCATAAAAACTAATTTCATATACCGGCGGACTGCTGCATGCTGTGGCAATAGGGCGCATTCGAATCATACGCTATAAGAACGGAGATTGCCTGTGGAATGGGTTACGGTGGCAATGTAAGCGAGTCACATACACACCTGAAGATTATTTAAAGATTTCCTTTACAGTGCGACATAAAAGAGTAGAAAATAAATGAGGGCGCCACAATCGGTCAGGTGGCAACCCAGTTAGTACGACCTTACTGATTTTGATACTTGAATAGTATTATTGGTTTATTAGCTATGAATAATGAGTAAATAATTATTTTAAATAAATATATTTATTAATTCAATGCTTTCAATAAGTTCCGCAAATCATAGATTTGGTACGTAATCGTAATAAAACTACAAGTTCACTCAAATATAATAAGAAGGACTTCGAGGGACGACCCTTTCTGTGTTTAGCTGATAGTGTCGAGAATTACCTGCCGTTTTGCACAATTCTGCACACTGTGCTTACAGAAACACCTAAAACAAACAAAGCATGGTATTAACATAAACATATAATACAACTTTAAACTAGTGCTTTTATCTTCATAATATAACTTCTGTCAGTCCGACGAAAAAAGTCCCGCACATATTATGTTCATAACGTGAAACGTTTAAAATTGTTTCTTTCCACTAGTCGGTTGCTTCAACAAATATGGTATGGCAAAAAACGTATTTGGTAATACGCAATTAAATTTTATTAAATGTTTTTGCCTTACTATCAACGTTGTTAAGTCGCGCTATAACTACAATGGTATTTGTTTATCTTAGCATAACCTCAAAAATGGTAGACAACTAATTTGTAAATACTATTTAGATCGAAAATGTTGCTCCCTGAATGTAATAATCGTTTGTAATTAACGTTTACTGCAACTTTCAATAGTTACTTACCAGTCAAATCTGCTGTACCTACGATTGAAAACATCTTCGAAGTAGAATAGCAGCTTCCCAGCTTGTAATTCGGTCAAACACCACATGAAAACTTAAACATTATTTCACGGGCACCTCCACGAATTACCTTATTCATGATATGTCGCTGTTTTCCTGTCCACACTCAGAAATAACACACAAAAACCAAAATTGTAATGAAAAACGAAACCGTTCGAGAAGAATTGACAGCTCAAGTACTCATTTTAGATGTTGCCAGAAAATGAAAAATTTTAGTTCCCAAATATTTAATTTCTACTCTTTTATATCGAGCTATACTTTACTCAGACAAATTGATTATTTTGTAATAGCCATAATCAGCATCTAGATTAGAAACCGACCTCAACACTCTTGGGAAAAGGCTAGGTAGATTATGATGTAATTGATAGTTTTAGCAGTTATTGAAGATTCACTTGGATAAACTCTTTATCGTTGTCATCAATCATTATTGAATTGTCAGTTTCCCGTTCAACACTTCGAAATTAACTAGGCCTCGGGCTTCTAGTAGAACACAGAACAATAACTGAAAATATGACTATTTCACAAATATAGAGGTTGTAAAAGACCTCTTAAAGAATCTGAAAGGCACTTGTTCTCCCCGTAATTGTTATCATTTTTTGTTCTACACCATACCTGGGAACCTTCTAGTTACGGAGATATTGGGGGTCAAAGTTCCAACTTTTTGACAAGTTTTTTTTTAATACAAGTTTTACTGTAAGATTTTTACTTTAAACACTTCCACGATTATTCAATCCATCCATCAGCACAATGTTTTGAGTGCGTTACATTGGAGTTCTACCACAAAACATAATTTTTCACCCCAAAAAAAAAGTCGTTTCCCAGCAATAATTTTTGCGTAAAGTTACTTACGTATAGTTTGATGTTAATAATACTTGGCTTCGTGATGAAGTTGTTTACACCCTGTATATATCATTTGAAATTGTTCATGTGATAAAAATCAGTCTATTTCTCTCTCACCTGTTCACACTAAGACCCCACCTCCAATTGCCCCGACCTGGAAGCTGCAAGCATTAGATTATTTTATTACGAGCTTTTTACAGTTGGCCGACTCTCAGCTATATTTTATGAGTAACTTATATTTGCATGCGACCTACCTGTCGTGCTGTAGTTTGCTCTTTCAACTTAAATTGTGTATTTTCTCTAGAATGTAAATAAAGCCAGTATCAAGTTGGGGAAAAGTTGGTTAAAATCTGAATGTGTAGAACGAGGTCACTTGTTGATAATCCTGTATAACTTTACGGTCGCTTTTGAATAGAGTTTGTAAACGCGGCTGTTCAACGTAGGGGTTAGGCAGTTTCATTCTAGTTTTTTTCGTTCAGGGTCAAAATGTCCAATTCTCAAAATGTCCAACGGTCAAAATGACCAAATCCCAAAATGTCCAATTCTCAAAACGTCCAATTCCCAACATTACTAACCATACGTTGTTAGTGGTTACTAACAACGTATGGACGGTTATAGCTCTGAAATAAAGTTCTTTTTTGTTGTTTTAATTACAAACTCAAGATATACGTTATAAGATCTACGTTTACGAGTAGGTACATGAAATATGTGACGTTATAGCCACATCATAAAACTGTCAGACTGACAGGTGTGATTTTAAAATACAAACAGTTCAAGTTAGTGCTCAATTTACTTATCAATTATTTTTTAGAATTAACTACTCCTCTGCCTAACTCTTCGGGGATTATAGGCGTGATGACGTTATGTTATTATGTGTGCCAACCGAAAATGTCATTCAAATTTCATACAAATATTTCCACTAGTGAATAAAACTGAAGAGCTGCGACATCAATCTTGTTAATTGACCTATTAATGCCGAATATTTACCGGCGCGTGCCGAGCCTACATATTAAATACCTACTTTGTATATAAATGTATGTACTATATCTGTATGTACGACCGTTATAGAAACAAATGAATCGTGATAACTGCCGCAACGGACCATATATTATTCATGAATTCTGTTATTACATTTATTTGAAATTGTTTAGGTGGGATTTTTTTGTAGTTTTATAATTACGAGCACGGTTGACGGCAAAATACACTGGAAACAAAATGTTATTTTTGATTTATTAATATAGGGTTATGAAGAATTAGCACTTTTAAACGGGCACAAACCCTGCCTCTCAATCGGAAGAGCAAAATAAAAAATATATAAGTGGTGAAATGTAGATGTACAGTAGGCACACCTCTGCAATACTCTACCGGGATAACAGGCGTTATGTGAAGAATTAGCTATCTTAAACTAAGCTGATATTCCCAAGAGCTATAACTTCAAACGTAATACATTTCCTTAGAGATATACCTAACTAAAATATACGTATCTAAAGAAGAAACAAATCCACCTCATGATTGAACAAACTCAAATTGAACACGACAGGTAGCTGGTAGGTGCTAGTGTTATCACATTTATCCGCGAGAGGGCGCTCGCCGCTAAGCCTGTAAAGTGAATCCGCCCGTGCCGATGGATTCTCAATATTCTATCTTGTAAATATGATTTGACGCGGCCGAGGCGGCCATTATACGGAGCCTTTAAAATTAAGGATTAAAAGGGATTGTGGATTTTATGCTTGTTTTACTTTATGGACTGGAAATGATTCGGTTATAAATGATGATAAAAGTTAGACGTTTTTGGAGGAGATGAGTTATATACTGTGACCTAATTCCTCTTGCGAGATACTCGTAGAATCAACTCGTAAGCATCATCATAACTGTAATGCACGTTAATCAACGCGATGTATTCGAAATGGTTATATTTTTGCTAGGTGTAGTTCTTCGATACCCGCAATTACAGACACGATTAAAATAACAATGCACCGTACCCGATCGGGTACGGCTGGGGACATACAAGTATAATGAAATTAAATTATTTATTCTGTAGTAGATAGGGTATTAGAATTACTTTTGCACGTCATAATGGAAATATTAGTCTAGTTATAAGACTGCCCCCTGAGTATAAAAGGTGAAAAAACTCAGGAGCAATGGCGAATAAAAAGGTCGCTCCTTCCTTGATTCCATTAGTACGAAAGTCGTTTCTGGAAGGTTAACGAGAATATATTAATAATTCCACTTTGTAGATAAATAATGAATGAAAAACTACGTTCCATAAAGCACTCAGATACTCCGTGTCTTCTAATAGCCCTCCCTCAAATCCCTCCTCCCAGAATCACCCGTAAACACTTAATTAAATAATTTACCGTTATGAAAGTGTTAATTAACTAAGTAAGCTAATTAGGTGAGAGCACGAACTTCGATAACTCCCACAATTCAATTACTTCAGATTAAGGAGTTCGATCTCTGCTGGAAGTGCTGGAACAATCATCTTTCAATTATTTGGAGAAACTTTGTCTGTTGTTTATTTAGTAATTTTGGTGGTCTTTTGATTTGACTTGGGTACCTAGTGACTTTCTAAGTTGTATTCAAATAATAACTCATTGTTACTCTCGACAGAGGAACCGCAACTGTTGAAAACATCAAATAACGTATCATATTAAAATGACGGAATATCAAGCAGGAAACAACAACTCACAACTTATGCCTGTTTTTCTGTTTGAATAAATGTACATTCCAGGAGCTCCTAATAATTTCTTATCTGACATTTAGAAGCGTTATCTCTGAAAATACATACCTGTATATTGACATTGTTCCCAACAAATTTGAACACTCCTCCTGTATCTCATTTAACACTACTCCCAGTTCTAATGAACATGCTGCGACATATAAATAATAATAATAATAAATATCGCTGGACATTACACACAGCGCTATTTGTGCCACACTAAGCAACGAGGCTTGTATCGTGGACACCAGATAGTTGAAACAAAAAGTATCTATGTAGTATAGATACTTTTTGTTTTTAAATACATACATATACATATAAACATCCATGACTCTAAAACAAATGTCCATGCTCATCACACAAACATTTGCTCCTACCGGGATTCGAACCCGGGACCCTAAGAGCGTAAGGCAGCCTCACTACCGCTGCGCCATTCGGGTCGGGAAAACACATATGACCTCTTCGTAAGCGAAAAGGTCATAATTTAAACTTATCCTAATCCCAGTCTAAATTCGACAGGCTATATTAATCTAGAACAGTCCCAGAATATTCAACATTAAACATTAATAACAGTTCAGCAAGCTCATCTCTGTTCAAACAAGTCTTGTTGACTCGCAAATAGGGTTACTATGCGCCTGGATTTGTCCGGATATGGCAAGCTTTTTAGTAACCGGCCTGTCATTTGTTCCAAAAAGGATTTTTGTAGAAAAATCAGTTCGGTGACAACTTACTTAAAAGTTGACGTTGAATGAACAGACCTTTTTGCAAGTCTGGCAGGATATTTCGAAATGGTAACCCTACTCGCAAAAGGCTCTCGTTTGTTGTTGCACTCGCTTTGTTTGACGTTGCACTGTATGCACGGCGTTACGTTTCACTCGCGTCTTCATATCGCTGTTTGCATCTTAGCTGTTGGGGTATTGACGCACAGTGTTAGTATGGTGTATGTGCTGTTTGTAGGGAGGCAACGTTCGTGTTGACCGACTGTGAATAGGAAGATATTTGGGTAGACTGGATATCGCTTCTTGTATGACTTGATGGTATGTTGTTTTTTGTTATGTTCTGTTGTAGATGTTACAGTTGAAAGTTGCGTATCACAAACGTAATTAAAAAATCAAAATCAAAGCATTTATTTCAAGTAGGCCAGTTACAGGCACTTTTGAATTGTCGAGACAAAGATGAAAATTAAATGTAGCTACAGTCCCAGTCACAAGACATAAAAACTGTGAAAGTACTGTAGTTGCCCATTCCCTAGCGTAGATCTCTATGGAGAAGAACGGGCAAGAAACTCCATGGACACTCTTTTAAATCAAAATGTTGTTACAATTCACATCTTGGTTACATCATTCATGTTAAGATGGTATATTATGTGAGAACAATGTAGCAAGATGTGCACGTTAAAAGTGTCCATAGTAAAAACAAAAAAAAATACAATTAAAAAATAAACATTCAAATAAGCCATGGCAACTAAGAGATGACCAGTCACAACTGACAGCGCCCGTTCACGAACATGACGCATGGATCAGCACCATTCAGCTCAACCATTTCGAAGGGAACTAAATGATCCGACACACGCGCCACCATCAGCGAGACATTAGAGTGAGCATGACATACTCTCAACCGCCAGGGCGCATTCAAGTCAAGAAAAAAAAAACGTAGGATTTCAGTGAATGATAGCTTTCTAGTACATAGTACTCACACAATATGGGCTATGCGATTATATAATACTAGAGATTGATTCTATACAATGCAAAGATAGTTGTACAATCTTCAGCAGCTCCAACAAATCTATTTAATGCTATCAATTTATGCGCCCCTGTCCATGTGGAGCAGGACCAGCATTGAGCCACGCATTTTTATCAGCGATATAATCGCCCAACTTGTAATAAGCTTGCTTACATAGTGTGCGTTTGATACATGTTTTAAATGGGGACTATATTTCTTGTCACCAAAATTTATATTTGTCATCAAGTTGTATCACCTAATAAATAGATCTATCGCCACGAAATATGTTCGTTCTCAGTTAAACAAAAAGTGTTCCCAGGTTCCAATTATCAAATTAATGTTAATATAAGTGTAAAATAAGAGATGGATTACCAATAACATTGTAGTGCATTACATGAATATAAACTTCGTTCTTATAATAATAGTTTTATTACTTAAATAATAGCTTTGTGCTCAGAATGGTAGATCTGTCACCAAATAAATCGATTATCGATCCCTGACTTGGGGCACCCCGACACGGATAGATTAGGTTAGAAGGGTATGGCGGGGTCGAATGAGCGAGCGAAGCGAGCGAATAGACCCCGCCATACCCTTCGTGGTTATTTTTTTATAAACCATTCAGAAGTAGGTCCGTCGACCGTGTGATCTCTTTAAATTAGTTTGCTTAAATACTTATTAGGACAAACCTTTTATATTACATACAAAAACATTTATTTGGTACTAGACCCTATATCTTCATGATTTTAGGTGATTTATTGTGGAATTGATTTTATAATGTTTGGTGACTACATTTTGGTGACAAATCTACTATTTTGAGGGCAACCCCTATTATTTAAGGAACGCAAAACTAATTAAATTGGTGATAGCTTAAATGATACCCGTTTTAAATTTCGTCTCATTCAGTTCAAGAATACTTTGTGGAATTTTATTATAGCATCTCAAACAGTACCCCATGAAAGATGAGTCTACTTTAGCGAGTCTAAAGCCTGGCTAAAATCTTTATAAAATGGAATCTAATCTTACAATGTCACTTACGGGATATCTTCCGAGACTATCAATTATTCTGAGCATCCCGATTTTTTGACGCTGTTGCAAGCGCCATGATCGCGAGATGCTGGAGCTCAGAATAATTGATTATCACGGAGATATCCCGTAAATGACAGTGTATGTTTAATTAGAAACCGTGAACGCTTAAAACAGTGTTTGAAAATAGAATCTGTTGCCCAAAACTTGAAAAGCCTTAAAAATGAAAAAGTTATAAGTATTCAAATAATATTTTTTTAGTGTACCTAGTATAAATTGTACAAATGTACATACTTCTCTTGAGTATGCCGAGCAAAACCTGTGAGTAAATAAGTATTTACCCTATATACATTCTCATTACACAAATGCACTGCATATGCATATCCCGATATTACCGTCCATATAAACTATACAGACATACATACTTGCACTATGGAAATTGCGTCCATTTCCAGCTTGCAATTTTGGAGGAATCATATGTATTTTGTTTGTACACTATTTCTATCTCAGTTCTCACAGGAAATATTAAATGGAACATTTCTACATAAACATGCGAATAACGTTCGTAGGTATGATTTAATATGCTTTCCTTACAAATTGAAATGAATGTTTTGTGGCGTGCGATATTAGTTTTGGATATTATACTGTGTGTGAAAAATATTGCATTGTTTGATAAACACTGAGGAGTCTTACCTAGGGCTATCGTATTACCCAGTTTCTGGGTTGTAAAGATCAGATAAACGGTTGCCCCATCTTTAATGTATCTAGTTAGACTATTAGCTTTTAACCTAACTGTTGGGGAAAAGGCTAGGTAGATGATGAATGCGGTATCGCTAGGTCCCATCGACCCATCACTGCAAGTTTGTTCATTTAGCGAAATGGTTCGAGCAAAGTGGCATCTTTCAGCAATGATGGAAAAGTCAAAAATGTATTCGATTGACATAAGTTACAGAAAAGCTAATGTAAATGAGAGGTTTTCTTTTTGAGTATTTAAAAAAAACATACTTTCTAAGAACTCCGTAGGTGGCGTTGACGTTACTAGGTTCCAAAGCCAAAACGCTTGAAAAAAAAAAACATTGGGTCACGTCACATACGCTCGTTGACTGACACTTTCGTTTGCCTATGCTTCCGATTATAACCATTACATCCATGTGAAATGATGTGACGTCCCGTTCTTGCAGTCAGTTGCCAAGTTCAGCGCCATCTATCGAGCGACTAGGAAAGAGTTGAAAAAGAAAATCCCTCATTGTGTTGAAAGTCATTGTAGAAACTCGAAGACCTCTGAAAACCTCTAAGAAGTGTCTAATTTTTCTGAATAAAGCTTGAGAACCTCAGTCAACACTGACCGTATAATTTGTATCCGACTTCAGTCTAAAAGCGCATGAGATTATCCCAGGCCCGCAAGTTTCACTACGAACCGTTTTTCTGAGCCGCTATATAATGAATGAAAACTGTTTTCCTTAAAACAATGTTGAGGAAGCTATAGCAAAACTTTATTGTTCTTAAAATAGTTACGACCGTGCCGAACGAAACTTAGTATTGAACAATTTATGCACTATTCGGATCGCTCGGGCCTCGCTTTGGTACACAAGCCGGGTCTCGATGACCCGTTATAGCAGGCAGAGTGTTACGCCCGAGTTTCTCTCAGTTTGTACAGTTTTTATTTTTCTTTTTTACTGGTTTATTGTGCTTGTATTTTTCAGTTGAGTTGTTGAGGTTAAACGACTGTAATTTTACTATTATGCAGTAAGTTTCAAAGCTCGGCAAAAACTGATAAATATAATTTGATCAGCCCTAATGCTCTCACTGCTAGAACACAGGTCTCCTGTCTTTGAGAGAAAGTGGTTTGCAATTGACCACACCCAGTTAGACAGTGTAGGTTGCTAAGTGTCACATGTCTTTTAAGTTTTTAGTTCTAGTGCATGCCGGATTCCTCGCAAACAGACATTATACCACAATAATATTACAGCCAGGTTACGGGAAATTTGCTGCAGCGAGTTTCCCTGACAATTACTCGAAGATGAGGTTGCGTATCAACCGTAAATTGTTGTCAAACTTTCTTCTCTATTGTGACAATATGGCAGCATGCACATGGGACTTTGCAGGAGCGGTAAACATTCGGCACGCGCCGGTTTCAACGACCCATTACCGCACTCAGTGTTACGAGCCCCTGGCAAAGGCATGTTTTGTAAGCACAGTTTTTTGCTGAAAATATTTTTATGTTGATTACAACATTTTCCTTTGTGAGTTTAGTTTAACTACGCCGGCTGAATTTTATTGAAAAGCGCAGCGTAAGGAACTTAAATGAGAAAAGTTGGATGTATGTAGTTATACTACTATTTTATACGGAACTTTATATTTCTACTTGTGCTTTTTACTCCAGCCTTTTTTTTTCAGTTTTCGTAAAGCTTTACATTTCTTCTATTTCCCTTTTGCAATTGTTCCAATAGCTACATAGACGCTTTATATAACTTATATTTATGCAAATGTTAACAACTATACAGTACAAATAACGAGTATTTTCCCGTATCGTTCGCTCGGGTGTTCATTTGGCACGCCGCGCCGCGGTCCCAACGACCCATAACTGCAGGCGTAGGGTTACGTATGGAACGATACTGTTTTGTTTTTAACCGTATTTCGTTTTAGTTGCTGTTGCAAATTCATATTTTTACGGTCACTAAAGCGGGACAAAAATGTACCCAGCAAAGACATTTAAACATTATCTAAAATTGTAAATAGTTAGGATAAACTTAGGTAGGTATTATGATACGTAGCCTAAGATAGACGTCACAACAGGAACAAAATTGTTATCTGCTTGCAAAAGCCGACTTAGTTACGGTTGCTGTCGGTACATTTTGCTTAATGTCTTAAATCTCTTTGGTACCCATTATTCTTCCGCATTTCTCAATACTGTACTGTCCTGTCCTGTATACCAAGTTTCCAATTTTTGTATATTTCTGAAATAGCATTAATTGTTTTCATTTCTGTTAAGCTCTCTTTAAAACTAATTTGATTTTCGCACAATGATACTGAAGTTTCCACAATGCAATGGAGCGTTCTGAAGTGGCATTCCATGATTGTGTCATTCAGGTGAGGTCGACAGTCGAAATAAAAGCGTTCAGAGAATGAGCAAGACTCATTCTCTGAACGCTTTTATTTCGACTGTTTTTTTTTTAACTGACTTTGATTCATGCATCTATTAAAAACATTAAACCTGTCAAATGCACTTTGAGACAATCCCTGGCCCAACAAAAAATAAACGTATCAAAAGTAACAAATAAAATTAGCACCCCAATTGCGCAATACACTTGCATCTTAGGTTTGAATTATTCGTTTGACCATCATTGTAAATTACGCAATAAATGTTGGTGAAGTGTGAATATGAAAAGCATTGCCATATTTGCCATTGACTGTAAGCGTGTTACGCAATCGACTCCCAGTTTATTAGTCCAAAGCCACGTTATGAATGATGATTTAATCAGCGGATAAAATGTTTTAATGTCACAAAATATTTTTCATTCAGCAATTCCTTGAATCAGAACATTCAAAACTGATTTTTCAATACACTTCCTCGAAAACTGGTCCATAACGCACTACGATTAGGTACAACATGCAATGTATTTCACACACGTGCGATTTTTTACACTTTCCCGCACGTGTGCGGGAATGAAAATTGCCACAGATAATAATAATAAATAACTATACCTATACTAATTCCAAATTGGTTCAATGCCTATAGTGTGAGGTGAATGTTTTTTTTTTTATTTCGGCAAAGCACTACGCGTCTTTATGGCATAAATATTTTTTGAATATTCAAATTGTGTTTATAAATAGAATATTATAGATAAACATGATTATTAAAAACTAATAGTTACTTTTATACACAAATTAACATTTATTTGTGTTCTTAATTCAAAAATATAAAATAAAACTATTTTTTATATTAGGCTGTTTAACGGCTTCATACCTTTGCCTCTCCTTCAACCTGGCGAAACCAAAGCGCGAAAAAAAAAGAAAATGAAAATCATAGTTTCATAGTTCGTGACAAAATATTTTTCGTTATTTTATTTTATTTCTTCAAAAGTGTATTGAAAAACGTTGTTTGATACACGTGGACATTTGTTATTGCAATTCTCGGCTCAAAAACACCCTCGCCTACGGCTCGTGTGTTATAATTCCGCCTCGAATGCAATAACAAACTTTCTCCACTTGTATCAAAATGTACTATTCCAACACGAATATGAACACAAATATTCCGTATACATATTCCCTTTATGTACAGTTCACATGCGGCCGTATTGAATGATACTTCACATACTCATTCCATTTTCGATTCAGCATAGAGTATTCACTAGTGGGTAACTGAAAATTCAAAATATGAAAATGGGTAAACATTTTACATCGTGTGTATATTCAATGTTTAAATGGTATTTTGTTGTAACAGCGGATGAGAAAACAGAATGTGTGTGTTTATTTATTGAAGATACTATAATTGGCCAGAAATATGAACGTGGACGACGCAAAAGTATTTGAGAATTGTAGTGGGTTAGAGGAGGTACGCGGTTTTATGTATGTGTACTATTATTGAGCTAGGTCGTCACTTGGCCCCTTGATAAACACATCAACACGGTCTAGGGATATTTCATACTCAATTAAATAACTCGAAAAGTACTGGCCGCATTGGAATCTTTTATACACCGATTTGTTTGTAATTTATCTCAGACTAATTCCAAATTCAAATTTTTGAAAATTCTTTTGTTTCGGTGGCATAAAAATGTCTTGATGTATAGGGGAGGGAATTTTCATTTGTGCGAAATTTAGAAAACAATACGAATTACGTTTAGTTACAGTTTTTTTTCATTTTTAAACGAAAGATAAAGTTAAAATTGAGGTATTGTAGCCATGCAACGCCGACATTTGACGAGGGCGGAGATGTTACGAGCTGTGGGAATGCTGGAAGCTGGATCTGTTCAGCGTAATGTTGCTGAGGCCATAGGGACCCATCAAAATGTAATTTCAAGATTGTGGACACGCTATCGTGCCACAGGTGAAGTAGCGGAGAGGTACCGGGGGCCAAGTCGCATCACTACCCCCAGACAAGACCGATTTTTGCAAATTACTGCGCGAGCACAACCAAATGCAACGGCGACTCAATTGGTCCAAAGGCTGCGAGTGGAACACCAAGTGCTTGTGAGTGACCAAACTGTAAGAAGGCGACTGCATGAAAGCAATCTACGCTCTCGTAGACCACTCCGGGTCCCACCTTTACGGAGAGGCAATCGTGGACGATTACGATTAGAATGGGTTCGGAACCACGTGGACTGGGGCCGTGACCAATGGTCCAATGTGCTGTTCACGGATTTCACACAGGTTCGGCTTCCATCCAGATTCACGAAGGACGCGTGTTTGGCGAGTTCCTGGACGATGGAGCCGTCTCCAGAACCCTCAGGAAGTTCACCCATACCAAGGAGGAACAATTATGGTTTGGGCAGGAATTCGTCTTGGAGGACGGACGGATCTCGTTTGGGTGCGGGGCAATATGACGGCAGAACGATACGTCCAACAGGTGCTGGAGCCCGTAATCTTGCCCCACAGAACACAAATGGGGCAAGATTTCCTGCTCATGCACGACAATGCCCGGGCACACACGGCGAGAACGGTAGCAGCTTGGTTACATACACATAATGTTAGGGCCTTAGACTGGCCTGCTCAATCGCCAGATCTAAATCCCATTGAGCATGCGTGGGATATGCTGCAAAGAAGAGCTCTGAAGGAAGTTCCTGAAAATCTGGCTACAGAAGATCAACTTTTTGCGCACCTCAGAAGGACATGGGACAATATTCCGCAGCAAGACATTGACAACCTTGTTCTGAGCATGCCGAATCGTTGCCGATGTGTTATGAACATCATGGGCGCTTTCTCAGACTACTAACTTCAAGTTTATAAACACAAATTAAATGATTTTTTCTATTTTTTTCAGTTTTTACTCACAAATTAAAAGTTCATTCATATACGGTTTCCGTCTATGCTTCATTTTTTTTCCATAAAATCCTGAAATTTTAATCTATACAACCATTATTAAAAAATGGTAGAATATTAAATAACGTATCTTTTAAATATATACATGTCATATAAATAATTAACACATTGATAGTAATTCGATTTTTTAAAAATATCCCTAGACCGTGTTGATGTGTGTATTACATGAGAATCGATATTAGTTTGATGTTTTCCCATTACTACCCACTAGTTTGTTCCAATGCTCTTAAGCTGATTAGACGAAATCTTCAAATTATATTTGATATTAATACAATAGCAATATTCTGAATAAGACAAGTAATTAAAACAACAAACTCGATGGTACTTCTAGTTTCTAACGACCACAGAGAATAGATACTTCAGGTTTATTTTACTCTTAGCTGTGAAGATTCAAAGTTAGACTGAAGCAACCCACGAAGTGCTACACAGTCTAACAACTGAGTCTAACACGGGTATAACAAGTTCAGTATAACGGTATAATGCTCAGTTTTGTTACTCTGTGTTATATTCTAGATTCCGTGGAACTGAAGCACTTTATGTTTGTGCGTTTATTTTAATAAGCCTTATAAAATATTCTTGATGTTTATGCCATGATCGTACAGTCCTTTTAGTAGGAAATGTTAATAATAATAAGTAATCTTTTAGTGTGAAATGTTCTTAATATTTCTTTAACAACATTAATTGTTTAGAAAGGGCCGAACGGATAATAAATCGAAAATTGACCACCAACTTAAATTGTTCGTGTGTCAATTTTTTCAACAATTAATTACTCTAGTTGTACGTGTGTTGGCCTGTAGTCGATAATCTCCTAATATCACGTAATTATCAGCTCTAGTTTTCTTTTATTTTACTTTCCAGTGAAGTAAAAACAAAAAGTGTAGTTTTATTTCGTAGCCTAACAAATTCATCGCGATTATTCAGCGATCAACTTAAATTGGAAAAAGATCGCCACGATAAGTAAATAAGTATCGCTATAAAACAAAATATACCAGTGGAACGACCTCAGGATGGCTGCGTATAGCCGTATAGCCAAATAGTTTCCTTCGTTGACGCATTAGGCGCAACCTTCCCACGTCACCCGCTACCCTTGAACCCTTGGATATACAAATTATAGGGGCGTCCAATTTGTTACAAAAACCCGCCGCGGATGTAAATCACAACCTCTCATAAATTACTTTTTATTTTAACCTTCGAACGCCATTAAGGGTCACTAAGACCGTGTACTGATATTTGGGTTTTCGTCAAACTTTTTGCGGTAAAAAAATAACGTTTGTTGTATGGGAGCACCACTAAATATTTATTTTATTCTGTTTTTAGTATTTGTTGTTATAGCGGCAACAGAAATACATCATCTGTGAAAATTTCAACTGTCTAGCTTTCATGGTTCATGAGACGTGCCTGGTGACAGACAGACGGACGGACAGCGAAGACTTGGTAATAGGGTCCCGTTTTTACCCTTTGGGTACGGAACCCTAAAAATTAAAGAAATTTCTTTAAAAAATCCGAGCCCACGATTCTCCTGAAGTCATAGACGACAAGCTAACTTTTTAAATAATCCGAGCCCACGATTCTTCTGAAGTCGTAGACGACAAGCTAACTTTTTAAATAAAATAAGTTATTTTCTTATCAACGGCTTATAGGCTATAAACTACACCCTCAGGCTACAATATATCGCTTCAGACCGCACAGATTGGCTCTCCCTGATTGAAGCTAACCGATTGGAGGATATTCGGATTTTCGTTAAACTTTTAAAATATAACATTTTTATAAAATAAGTTACATTCTTATCAAGTTTCATCATATCCGTTAAACTACACACTACCAAGCATCACTTCAGTTCACGTAGATTACCCCTCCCGGTTAGAAACTAACCAGTTTGTGGATATTTGGATTTTCGGCACACTTTTATAAACCTACTTTTTATAAAATAAGTTATATTCTTATCAAATTTCGTCTGATATGCTATAAACTACAGCCTCGGGCTGCCACGCGTCGCTTCAGTTCGCATTGATTGCCCCTGTCGGCTTGTAGCTAACCGGTTTGAGCCGGAAAATTGCGGATTTATGCGTGATATGTTACAGCTATATCCGTGCGTCCGATGGCTTTTTGTTGTAGTTGACTGGGCGTCAAAAACGTGGCCTTTTATAGAGATTCGTTTCGTACAGCAGAATTGTATGGACACATTTCCATTTATAAGTTTTGGCAGAATTGCAATATGATTTTCCGACACCATTTTTTTTTCGTGAATGTTTTGAACTTGTAGTCTATCTTGAATAAACAATGCGGTTTCGGATTTCAAAGCACCACGAAAAGTACTTGCTTTTATGAATATTGTATCAGTCCCGTTACAAATGTACCCCTCTTGTTAATATTTGATGTACCTTGTTTTAGCAGCTCACAAACCAATGTTTGAAATAGCTTCCTTTCAGTGCCTGTTCTATAAAACATTACGTATCAGTATGTATGTGAATTATATCCTCAAGAAAGCCAGGTTTTTGCCTACGTATGACTTGAAAATACCCAAGACCCTACGTCACACACAATTTAACAGAAACTGCACGCACACTACTGTATAATATTTTATCCAATTTCAATAAAAAACAGAACCATTGAATTCGCACGAATCATACCAAAGCGTCCCTTGGGCCCGCAATCCGCGAGGCGTAGCAATTGATCGTAACAAGTCCGCGCAGTATAACCACAGAGTGGGTAAATACAGAAGAAGTATTTTATAAAATGGTTGGAACTAATGAGTTTCACAACTTAATAGATTTTAAAATATGCCTTGTCTCTCACACCATAGCGTTTGTTTCCATTCGTGCGCTATTCTACGTGTTCTAAATTGAAATTGTGTATGTTCTTGTTTGGTGAGGCTTTAAGGGTTGTCTTCGTCCAGAGTAGGGATGTCTTGCATAATTGGGATACTGCGGCAATGCAATGCGACGTTGCCAGATTTCTCGAGCTGTGAAAGCTGTTGCGGTTCCAACTAGCTTCATTTATGTCTGGAATGTGTCAACAATTCGCAGTATTGTTAACAATTGTAATTTCAAGCCACTTCATATAAGACCCCTGTTATGAAGTAAATGTAATATATTTTCATTGAATCCTGTAGATTTGCTATTGGTAAGTTGAACTTAAGTGCTTCCAGTATTACTTTAGTTGTGACCCATCTCATCTTAGGTCGAGCAGTTTCATTAACACCACCTGTGCGCGCGGTGCAAGAAAATATGC
The DNA here is from genome assembly GCA_905147715.2 of Xestia xanthographa. NCBI lineage: Eukaryota > Metazoa > Arthropoda > Insecta > Lepidoptera > Noctuidae > Xestia > Xestia xanthographa. Next base: position 1,956,710 of record LR990660.1, on the reverse strand, counting down.
AAATCTTAGCGCAGTGTGCTTATGTCCGGTTAACTTTAACTCCTAATCTCCAAGAGCAAAGACAAGCTTGAGATTATAACAAACTTTGCAGAAGTTTAAAATTAAGCGTTTATCGCTAAGTAATCTTGTTTACTGCGGAAAATGTTTCATTTTTGAGTTAAAAAGTCGTTAAAACTTGTCGTAAGGTTGTTTTTACAGGAAGGAAGTATTATTCTTTTGCTTCTGGAAATATTCCAAAAGACAGCTTTCAATGTCAAGAAAACTCAGTTTTCCTTTTAACACGAAAATGTTTGTTGAAAATGGAATTGCACGTATTATGCAATATTTCAAAGTAATGTGCGTTTCAAAGCGCATTACTACCGCAGTCTAATAGCGGTTGAGATAGTGTATACGTATTTGCATTTCTACTCTATGTAAACAGCAATAAGAAAACATTGGGAAAAACAATAACAATGACATTGCACAAAAACAATTTAAACCTACGCATGTAATCCTATATTCCCCACCAAAATCTTGTGGCACGTGTCATTTAAATAACATAACAAACGTCAGTCAGCGAGTGACGGGTTAATTCTTTTTGACAGCTTCGCGACGTGACTGCATCGCAACGGTTAATTGTCAATTTGCATATAGATGGTGCTATACAGACCGCGGGTCACGGGGGAGGGGGTTAATGAATGCCCTGAGGCGCACAACAGTTGAATCGAACAATTAGATTAATCCCCACTGATAAGTATTGGTGGCATTGTTTTGCAGTGATTAATGGATAGTATTGTTTGTTTTATCAATATGCTAAGTGTAGGGGTGGAGTGGTAATTCAAGGGTTTAATTCAGATTTTATCAGTACAACGTAAACTTAAAAGGACCGGATAAATAAGGTGTAAACACAGACCCTTCATGAAGCTGTGAACCAAGCATTCTGTGCATCATGCTGCGGCCACACATTGGATTCAACTTTGCGTCCAAGCTGGACTCAAATTTCAAATGACCAGTATTGAACCCAACTACTGCACCACACATTGGCTTCAATATGTACTTTAACAATATGTACCATAATGTTCTGCGTTTTCGCTTTTTCGTAACCACCTAAACTTGGTCGGGTTACCACGGTCATTCACTTCCTAATGACTTTAATCGTATTATCTCATTAATTATCCAATGTACTGAGCTGAAATTTTAGTGATATACAACTAAACTAAAATACTAATAATTGACATAACATTCAGTTCATGTATCCAATCCAGTGGCCAAATAACACCGCGCGCATCAAGACCGTGCTCGTGAAGAACTGAATATCATCATAACTTGTTAAATACTTACAGGATACTAATGAAACTTCACATACATTTGAAGGCAGTTACAAGCTTCAAAATAATGTTTAAAGTAAGTCTTTAGACCTCTTATTGAGAGTGCTGGGACCAATTGAAGTGTTTTTCTATTTAATGAAATAACCTTTAAGCTATGTATTATTTTGGTTTTTTTATTGCAGAACAAATTTAAACTAATTCCTAAGAAGTCTTGTACAAAATATGATAAGAATCCGCTTAACCATTTCAAAGATCTAGCAAAACCAAAAACGTTACCCCAGCAAAATCTCGAATAACTTCGCAACCGAAGAAAGAACAAATACAAAATAAGGCACAACATTTACTTCATCTAGACAACTAATTTTATAGCTAGTAATTATTTAAATATTCCCATTAGAAAGAAAAAGGTCTGGCTGGGGTAACGTTACCCCAGCAGGAAATGTTTTTGTGAAATAATTAAAAAACTATAAGCGCAACAAATTTAAAAACGTGCGCAACAATTATAGAAGCCGTAAAACTAATTATCTATAAGATTCAAATGACCATTTTCAACAACATCTGGCTGGGGTAACGGACTCCATTGTATCCAAAACTGATCCACACATTGGTGTGTTGGACCCAATACGTAACATTGGTGCAAATATACCCAATGTGTGGCCGCAGCATCAAACTAAGTAAACCCTACGCAAAAATATTGCTTGGGAATGACTTTTTGTCAAATATCACTTTTTACGGTAAAACTTAAAGTACCGCACTCAAAACATTGTGCTTTGACCCCCAATATCTCCGTAACTAGAAGGTTCCCAGGTAGGGTCTAGAACAAAAAAACCGGCCAAGAGCGTGTCGGGCCACGCTCAGTGTAGGGTTCCGTAGTTTCCCGTCCGTCACAATAAGTGTTCCCACTTATGTGTTAAAAGGTGGGTATCCATTATGTAAAAATGCTTGCATATACGAATATACTACAAACTTAGTCCAGAAATTATTTTGTACAACTTATTGTCTTTTTTGTACAAAAACTGTTGTTTCCATCAAGTTCAAAATGATTTTCCTAGAAAGTCCCTATAAAGTTCTACTTTTCAGATTTTTTTCATATTTTCTAAACTTACCATAAGTTTAGAAACTTACCAAAAGTTAGAGGGGGGGGACACATTGTTTTTTACTTTTGGAGCGATTATTTCCGAAATTATTGACATTATCAAAAAATGATTTTAGGAAACCCCTATTGATTTTTAAATACCTTTCCAACAATATATCACACGTTTGGGTTGAAATTAAAAAAAAATCACTTCTCACTTTACATATAGAGGGGCTACCCTAATAAAACATTTTTTTCCAATTTTTATTTTACCGCTTTGTTGGCGTGATTGATATACATATTGGTACCAAATTTCAGCTTTCTAGTGCTAACGGTCACAGAGATTAAGCGAGGACGGACGGACAGACATGGCGAAACTGGGTTCCTAGTTGACTACGGAACCCTAAAAAATGATCGCAATGAAGCGGAGAACAAATGCAAACCCTTTATCTACGCTAATATTATAAAGAGGAAGGATTTGTATTTTTGTGTGTATATGTTTGTAATTAATAAACTGAAAAATTACTGCGCCGATTTCAAAAATTCTTTCACCTTTAGAAAGCTACATTAACCCTGAGTGACATAGGCTATATTTTTCATCCCCGTACTCCACGGGGATAAAATATAGCCTATGTCACGGGAACGGAAACTACGCGGGTTAAACTGCGTGACGTCCGCTAGTTCAAAATGGTAATTATTGTTGTGAGCTTACTTGGGTACTAAGACTGGTCAAGGACCCTTTTCTCCTTCTCAACCTCTCGGTCTTGCGCACTTATCAAAATTTTAGATTTTACACAAAGTACGCTATTTCTCAATTCACTTCTTGCCAAGGATCTAGAAAACTTTCTACTATTACATGCTAACAACCCGGAATATTTCAGCCCTCATATCTGACTATCTATTCTCTATACATGAGAGTAAGTACAAGTGTAGCAAGTCCACCGCTATGTTGAGCAGAGCCCAACAGCCCAACATGGCCTCTAGCCAGCAATTATTCCGCTCCGATGCACATCGCTTTATTGAAAGCTCAACCCTCGATCTTGCGCCGATACGCGATATCTGCACCCGTATAAATATCCTGGAGACTGGATGAAACGAACCTTTGTGGACACGCGACATATGTAGACCCAGTAGCGACGGGTCAATTTTTGTAAGGGAAAATGAAAATGAAAAAATGGTTTATTGTTTAAACACGAAAATCTTAAAAAATAGTGATTGGAGCCTCCTTTTAAGCATATAAGCCTGTGTTAGGAGACTCCGCTCTTCCATAACTTAATAATTGTCATTTAAGTACTTATTTTATACAAAAACTAGAAAAAATAACTAGGGTACAATAATCCAAAAAAAAAAAAGAGAGAATTCAAACTAAACATTCAACACACACGCGCCTGCATGCGAGTGTGTGAGTGTGAGTGTGTATGCGAATGTGTGATTGTATTTGCAAATGTGAGGGTGAGTGAATATGTGAGGAAATAAATGTGTAAATAGGTGAGCTGGAGTACATATCTTTAAAGTGATTATATTATTTGTCTACTCTAGAGAATACTGACTGTGCTATTTTTCAAAGGGAATCCACTAGGAATCGAGTTGTATGGAACCCTCGCCACTGATGTAGACTATGATGTAACATGACGTCACAACTGTTATCCCTGAAGGGTTTGGCAGAGGTGTTCCTAGTGTTCCTACACTTCACCCATTTTTTCACCATTTATTAACCGACGTCCAAAAAGGAGGAGGTTCTCAATTCGATCGGTATTTTTTTTTTAACCGACTTCCAAAAAGGAGGAGGTTCTCAATTCGAATGGTATTTTTTTTTTTATGTATGTACACCGATTACGCTGAGATTTATGATCCGAAATACGCGATTCTTTTTTAGTTTGATGCGGAATAGTTGCCATTTGGTCCTATATAAATTTAACATAGTTTGGCCTAGTAGTTTTCATTTTATGAACATTTTTACTTCAGTCATGTGGTATAATTTCATGTATGTTCACCGATTTCTCCTCCTTTTGTGGAGCGATTCTCAAAATTATTTTTTTATTTGAAAGAGTATACTCCTGAGATGGTCGCATTTAAATTTGGTAAAGATTTGCTGATGTTCGGAGATATACAATGGAACTCTTCAAAACTAGACGGTAAATCGGTCGTGATTGCTGCAATCGCTTGGATGTTTATTGTTTATACAACATCATGACGTAACATCACGCCTGTATGCTCTGAGGGGTACGCTGATGTGTACAATACACCCAAATTTCGACAGTTTAGGTATGTTAAGTTCCATTTATTGAGGATAAGTAAAACAATGTAAAATAAAAGCATAGCATATATTTATATAGGATATTACAACTAAAAATGAAAAAAACTTTTTACAAAAAAAATAAAACCGACTTCAAAAAACACAAAAAAGTGAAAAATAACTTTAGCTTCAGAACTCGGTGACAAAAAAAAAACTAAATGAATCAAACAAAGGTCACCGACTTCTGAAGCTAAAGTTATTTTTGACTTTTTTGTGTTTTTTGAAGTCGGTTTTATTTTTTTTGTAAAAAGTTTTTTTCTTAGTCCATTTAGCCATTTGCTATTAACCGCGGGCACAAATCGACTCCTATGGAAAAAATCCTAATGGAAAAACCAACAACACTGCTCGACCTGAAAATCGAATCTATGACCATATGCTGAGCAGACCACGAGACATTTCAATAGGGAATATGCATACATTTTATTTTTTTATTTCGATACGGAATATTAAAATACTATAAAAATAATGACAAAAAGCGAAAACAAGACAGAAATCGGCCAAACAACACAAAACTTATAACCATTTAAACTTTTATTTCTATCTCCTTCTAGATAAACGGAATTTAGTATGGATTTTGTACGTCGATGCAGCGAATGACGTCATTCGTTGTATCGGATCTCTCTGTCTAAATCAGCAGTTTCAGATGCTTATAACTTAGTATTTTTATAGATATAAAAAAATAATTTCACTTTGCCATTTCTGATGTTATTACGCTTTGTTTAGAGTGGTAAAAAAAAATCATGCATATCCCCTACCCCACCCAATTGACACATATGGTCATAAGGAACATCAACGAATTTTGAAAATGTAGAAATAAAATTTATTTCCTTTACTTACTACTTTCTGAACCCATTTTGCCATTTGCAAGCTCATAATACTAAACGACTATTCAACAACAATAAAACTCCACCGATCGGATGCAGTCAATGCAATAGTGAAAGACTATTAAATTTTACTGTCACAAATGGGAAATAGTTTCCACCAGTTCATTCTCAACGTGCACGGGATCTTAGAACTGAGGTTTTATTCAATTACTTTAATGACAATTTAATTTGAAGATTACGAGTGAATCTGGAAAGCACATCGCATAAAATCAGATGAAGCTGTGTGAGAAATAAAGCCAGCTTAAAATCGTTTAGTTTCTTAAGTTTGCTTGAATTTTAATTACGAATAGTGAACGGAAATGGCTGTCTCGTCGATCTAGTGCTCGAAAGCGCTGCTGCTGTGCAGGTCGCAGATTTGATTCCCAGTCCGGACAAACTGTTATTGCGTTTCTCAGTAGCAGCCCAGAGTCAAGAATTCTACCTAGTTGATTGTCAATAGGGTCCTTTTCTTAATCATAACTGGCGAAATGTAAGTACATCTTTGCCTTACGCTTTGGAGAAGCAGGCGTGATGATTTCTTTAAGAAACACACATCACATCTACATCTACTCATTCTTTACATCTTTTCAGCCAAGCAGATCCACAGTAACCTTTTAATCATTCATACAAGGCCAAGTCAAATCTACATCACTTCAAAGTTCCTCTTAGCTGACCGCGACGCTTTGACGAGGCAACCCGGCCGAATTCGGTGTGTGCAGTGAAGCCAACCAAGTGAATGCATTGGAATGCATCGCAAACGAGCCGGGTAACCTCTGGAAATAGCCGCGTCTGCAGCCTTGGTACTGAGTGATGCTTTGAATTAAGGCTTGTGAATTGTGAAGGTGAAAATTCTATCTGCCTGTATTCAACAGACTGAATTTCAATGTGGGCTTTTGGATGAGATCTTCTGTCAAGCCTTTTCTTAAATATGTTGGGTTCGGCTTCCAGTCTAACCAGATGTAGCTGAATCCCAGTATTTTACACGGAGCGATTTCAGGTAAAATATTGCCGATCAGACTCTATTATCAATGGTCACCATCTCTCGGACCGATCGCGGCAAACGTAGTATTCTTATATATATATATATACTTCAATCAATTCGTGCAATAGTTACTACTTAACGAGCCCTTCATAGTGTAATTTTTGCCCAACATTGAGTACATAAAACTCTATGCTATAATTCATACTTTCTACTATTTTCTGGACCTCAAAATACATTGCACGAAACCTAGAACCTTACCATAAAAATTATAGCATCTAAATTAAAATATACTAAACCTCATCCACAATGTATATCAGAAACTATATTACCAAACAATATTTCCTACCCCATAACTTCACAGAGCTCCTTAAAATCAATGTTTCCAACAGCAGCATCATTATATGCTCATAAAATATACATAAACGGTCCGAAAGAGCATTAAACTGAATAGTGGCTGCTCGTCAAAGGCACTTGTGTCTGTGTGACTCTGTATCCGCACAGAATACAGACTCGCCACCCAGGCGCGATTTAATCCCAGAATTGTAACTTTAAGATAGTCGGGATGGAACGTAAAATACGGATAAATAGGGTTGCTCATTTAAGAGTGGTTAGAATTAGTTATATGAGTAATGTTTTTATCTTGCAATTTGACAAAATAATGAGTAGAATTTTAGTCGGTTACAAATACTCCCCATATTTGTGTTAATTGGCCGGTCCATCGACAATGCAATTTGCATAGCACTAGGAGTAAGCTCGTCGCAACATTTAACCTATTGGCGAATCTTCTAAATTATAATATATAATAATAAGTATCTATGTAGTGTATCAACTATCTGGTGTCCACGACACAAGCCTCGTTGCTTAGCACTAGATGGCGCTGTGTGTAATGTCCAGCGATATAATATTTCTTACTGCGAAGAATTTTCTAACTTATATTTTTTCTAGAGAAGGCGTACAGCCTTCGGCAGCCCTACATAGTACTCAAATCAACAGTATCCTCCTGTCGTAAAATTCTTATTGGGCTCATTATGATAATTTATACAAAGGGGACGCTGCGGGTGAGCGGGGAGAGGGTCCGGGAGGTTTCCTCTCGAGAAACTGTTTTTGTTGGCAGAAGCCGAGTGATCCTCGAATCTTTTAATTAGGTGATATTATCTCTCCCTGGCTCGTCATTAGCGGTACGGTTCGGTTCTCTGCAAGTGTCACTGGGGACTATGTTAGTTTTAGAAAATATATGAAAATGTATTTTCGTTTATGATTGTAATGGTCTTGTTATAAGATGGAGCGTGGTCCGAAAGTCTTACCATGGGGCGCAGTATTATCCAGTCAGTATTAACCTGACAAAACAAAACTGATTCTTTTAATATTACTGATAATTAATTTTGTTTTATTACAATTTATTCATATTATTTTAATTTAAGATCAAAAACATCCCTCGTTCATTAAGAGTAGATAAAACTCTGCGTTTCTTCATAAACCTTGTTTAGTCCAGAAACAGGATATCACTCCTAACAAGAAATTAACAATATTTATTCATACCTACGTTGCTACAAAGAGAATCCTGTAACTAATTGCAATTAGATTCCTTATCAAGGTTTAATACGAGGAAAATCATCCGAACGGAAATAGGATGAAAGTAATGAACGCTTGCCTGAGCTTAGAGAGAAAAAAAAACGCTTATCTCTGCCATCATGGCGGGAACTCAACAATGGCGGAATAATTCTATTTTTAAATCCTGGTACTTCTATCCTCATTTCTTTTCCTTTCACGTTCGAGGGAATGAAATATTAATCGATTAGCATAGTTTCTTTTATCTCGGATTTGTTGCACACAATAGTTTGCTTGGATTTAAGATTCTACTGCATACTTCTACTATCTTTGGCAGTCGTTGCGGGTAGTCCCCGAAAGTCAGACAACCAGTCTTACTAAAGGGTCAGATAGGCAGTCGCTCCATGTTGAAATCTGGTATTCAGCTGCGTACGGTTTATTTTATGTTTTCATTATGAACCTATGTATTTTCACTGCTTATAATAAAAAATCAAGATGTGTCTCTTTAAAATCATCATCTGCCTAGCTTTTCCCCAAATATGTTGCGGTTGGCTACTAGTCTAACCGGATGCAGCTGACTACCAGTATTTTACATGGAGCGACTGCCTATCTGACCTCCACAATCCTTAGTTAGTAGTGGGTAATACGATACCCCTTGGTCTGACTATGACTGGTTGTCAGAATTTCGGGCCACTACTGTAACGACTGACAAAATCTACAAATACAGTCGAGACCAACGGCTCCACGGCCTTTTCGAGGCATGGCGGAAACTAAGTATGTAATGGGTGGTCACCTATCCACAGACCAACCGAGGCGAGAGTGGCGTGGCCTAAAGGTCGACCCGAACGACTGTTATTATTTAATCACGAGTTCCTCGTCTTACTCTTTAGAATCAAACACAATAAAAGACGACATTTAAAACGTCAAAACAAAATGGATCTGATAAAATGTTGCCGAGGTACCGGTAATTTAAAATCAATCCAATGTCGAAAACGTCAGAATCCAATCGAATGATTAATGGGAAATATAAAACACGATTTATCGATTTCTTTTTCACGTTTTAACAAATCAAAAGAATCAGCGACACTGAACTGTCAATAAATATAATAATATGCGCGGATTGTCAAGGCATGCCTTTGTAGGATGTCGGCTTTTATATTGTTGATGCATTGTGTGCTCAGGCGTATGATTGTATTTGCACACAAAAGTCTTCACTACATACACAGGTAGGAAGATTATTTTCTTCAGTCAACATAAACATACATAGTAAAGTTGTATACATATATCTAAGATAGATTTTCCTTATTAGGTACATAATACAAACTACAGGTTTGAAAAAAAAAACCGTTTTAATGTTTTCTTATTTCAATATGGCCAACAGTGTTGAGTAGTACGAATTAATAGCTTATTTGTCTTTTGATAACTTGAGCATTGGCATAGCTTCATAATAGTTATATTCCTTTAAATATTCATCATCATCATCATCATCATTTCAGCCGAAAGACGTCCACTGCTGGACATAGGCCTCCCCCAAGTGTCGCCACATTGAACGGTCACGTGCGACTCGCATCCAGCGGATTCCCGCAGCCTTCACCAGGTCATCGGTCCACCTAGTGGGAGGCCTTCCAACGCAACGTCTTCCGGTTCGCGGTCGCCACTCCAGAACTTTTCGGCCCCATCGGCCATCCGTTCTGCGAGCAATGTGCCCTGCCCACTGCCACTTAAGTTTGGCAATTCTTCGGGCTACGTCGGTAACCTTGGTTCTCTTGCGGATGTCTTCATTTCTGATTCGATCGCGCAAGGAAACTCCGAGCATAGCCCTTTCCATTGCCCTTTGGGTGACTTTAAGCCTTCTGATGAGGCCCATTGTAAGCGACCACGTTTCGGTCCCGTATGCAACACACACTGGTCATAGACTTTCGTCTTGAGACACTGCGGTAGATTGGACGAGAAGATACCGCGCAACTTCCCGAACGCTGCCCAGCCGAGTCGGATTCGACGATTGACCTCTTTCTCGAAGTTAGACCTACCTAACTGGACCGTTTGTCCCAGGTACACATAATCGTCTACAACTTCGAGTGTAGAGTCTCCGATCTTGATAGGAGTGGGTGTGACATGGGCATTCAACATGACCTTGGTTTTGTCCATGTTCATTTTAAGACCCACTCTTCCGGAAGCTCTACTGAGGTCATCGAGCATTGTACTGAGGTCCTCCATGGTCTCAGCCATGACCACTATGTCGTCGGCAAACCGAAGGTGAGTGATGTACTCGCCATTGACGTTGATGCCTAGCCCTCTCCAGTCCAGAACCTTGAAGACATCCTCCAGTGCAGCAGTAAACAGTTTCGGAGATATGACGTCTCCCTGTCTCACACCTCGCTGCAGGAGGATAGGTTCTGAGACTTGGTCCTGAAGTCGGACTGACATGGTGGCGTTTTTGTACAAACACTTCAACACCTCGATGTACCGATAGTCGATTTGGCACCGTTGGAGAGACTGCAGTACAGCCCAGGTCTCGATCGAATCGAAGGCTAAAAAAAATAAAATATAAATATATGTATATATTTAAATATTAGCCAAGACATATTCCTGTACCGATATTTATCCGCAGTGACAACCCTAACCGAAGACAAACATTATTTCCCGCGGACTGTGTGTCGGCGATGTTTGCGCTAATCCCGCGCTTTCAGCGCTGAATACACCACAAGTGGCTCGCTGAATGAAGCGCAAATAGGCTGAGGGGGCAGGGGTACCACTGAAGCGAACAATGTTTTATTTTTGTTGGAGATCGGGTAAGCTGTGTGGACCTCGGGAAAAGGGGTAAGAAATATTATCGATTCATAAATGATTCGAGCTCTAGCAGGCACTTTTCTTTGTGTAAATCTCGAAGACATGTGTGGCCACTGCCTTTTTTGTAGAGAAGGCCAGTTCCCCAGGTAGTGAGAACGTTTTCTATGGAGGTGCGCCGGCTAGAAACTTCGTGGGTACTCAATGAGGGACCTGTCGTTTCTAAGAGTTGCTTTCTTATTGATCGTATAGTTTGTAAAAGGAAGTGTTTCACATTTTATCAGAAGACGTAGCACTGACTCCACGAAATCCCCGAACTATTCAATTCTGTGACTTGTAAAGGACATTTTCGTTTTAAAGCCAATAACAAGTTAATAACAACATACATTATTATCACTATCACCTACTAAACGTAATCCTTCGTCATCTACTCGGACAAACAAAAGCGTAGCGCCGTAGCCATCTCCCAGCGTCCCGGAGCTACGCCGCTACGGCGTAGGCTGCCTACGGCGTAGAGCTACGAGCATACAACTGAATTCACGCTACGAGATTTAGGTCAGATGCTTTGGAGTGTTATAGCAAGAAGTAGGTACTATAGGAGCTATCCTTACAATATGCGATAAGGAGCTCATGTAAATATCTCTTGTTAGTACTATCTAAGGTTAAGGATTGTCGTAGAAGCCTAGTTCACACGACATTCAATTTTAAGATCATAATAACAATATAAACAGTGGGATGTTGACGTATGATCCCAAATTTATACCGCAAAATATTGTATAGGACAAGTAATTCTCTTACGGTGTGTGCATATTTGAGTCATTATTTATAATGAGTCTCAGTGATTATTTATAATTAACCACTATTCACCAAAGGCTTTCAGATTACGTATACCAAAACAAAATAAAAAAGTCGGCGAGAAAAGCAATAACAACTATCTGTAGGGTATTAAATTGAATAGGTCAAGTAGCACCCGAGTATTGAGAGCGGTGGTTCCGTAGTCAGGGATGCCTCTCAAACAGACTCAATAGGAGACGATTATTAATTTAAACTCAAAATGTTGTTTTCTACTGCCAAGTTCATTTTAATGGTACTTATAAAGGTTATAAAAGCGAGAGAGATCTGACATTTGGAGGTAAGTAAAGTTCAAATTGGTTTATTTAAGTAAAATAGACACACTTAACAAAACCACACTCCTGTATTTTCTTTATGGGTGAGGCAGAGGTACCCACATTTCTCCGGTTATATTTAAGTCCCGTGTAAAGTAAAGACTTTTATATTATACGCTAACATGGAATAATAGATTACTAAAACATACTTTTGATGATATGAAAATTATCAAAAATCTGTTTACGAGTCCACTCGGCCGGAATCTGATTTTTTTTTTAAGCTGTTAGTATCTTATCGGCCCACACCGTCTTACGGAGCAAAGGCTGTGCCTCAGATGGGGTCAAATTAGAGGCTCATTATACAAAGTTCATTGAAAAACTTAATTATCTATTCTATACTATAATGTTACAAAGAGGTAAAATTTGTTTGTAAGCTTGTTTGTAGGGGAGTAATCTCTGAAACGAATGATCGAATTCAAAACATTTTTTCACTGGCAGATAGCTACATTATTCGTGGGTGGTATAGGCTATAAGATACGTTCATATCATGCATACTAGCCGAGCTATCACAATTTTTTTCGGACAAAGTGCTAGTTAAAAATAACAGGGATGATGACTGACTAAAAAAATATGATTCTGTTTAGTCCGTCAGTTAAATTATCGGAAAATATTGGATACGTATTTTTTGTTTTATCAAATTTATAAAAATTGACGAAGATAAAACGTGTCAAAGATCATGAGTGGGCGCTGGGGTGACGTCATATTTGAGTAGAAAATGTACTCAAATGTGACGTCACACGAGTTTTCGACGCACTGTATCGTCTTAATTTTTTGGTTGCGTGAAAAAAGAAAAAATACGTGTCCAATATTTTTTGGAAATCTATCTGATGGACTAATTAGATTTTTTTTGTCATCTATTGCATAGGGTACTTTTTGTACACGTCTGCTTAACAGGCGAGTTAATGTTATTCAAATGTCTTCAACAACCCTATCTTAGACCTTCTTTAACCGATTATAGGTCAAGCAAGCGTCAGGCTGCGGAGAAGAATTCTAATTTAATTCATTGAACCCATTTCTCCGCGTAATCCGGTCGCTTCGCTAAGAGCAATCGAATAAATTATGACGACAGATGGCGCTATTAGTAGAGAATTATAAATGGCCGAGTCAAGGGGATAACTTTGCCCATAAAAATGTGTTTTTTTTTTTTCATTTAGTAAGTGAACGTAAATCTTTGGAGGTGTACGTGGTATAAAGAGTAAAAGTAGTTTTTCGACTGGATTTATTTATTTATTTAGTACAGCAAACCATTAACACAAAATTAAATAATCCTTTCACTCGGTCTTCTCACAGAACCACAAACACTCTAACATTATCGTCTTCCATTCATCAGCAAACAAGCCCAATCCAGGGTTGGTCTCCTGGTCTCCACGAGCGCGTTGAGCATCGTAAGCGGGGGAACTCGACAAACGTACAATCCACATTCATTCTCCAAAAGAAATGTCTTAAGACAATATATAACATGCATAGTACCGAATCATTAAGATGTTTCAAAAAGAATGTCTTCAAAACGGACGGTTTCCTGACACTGACTGGTATTTACATACTCGAATTATGTTTATTTGTTAAAAACAATATGCAATATTTTAATCTCAAATCAAATTCTAAGAGAAACATTCGGAAACAATATAAATATGACATTAATTTACCAGTTATTAACAATATGATGTATTATAAAAGTACCTATGTAACTGCTATTCGTGTATACAATCATTTACCGCCGGCAATTAGGCAATTGAATGGAATTATGTTTAAAAATAAATTGAAAAAATGTTAATTAATAATGTATTTTATAATCTGCATGAGTTTTTTGATAAGAAATAATGTTTTTGGGAACTTAATTGCTTAAAATACTATTGCATACCCGACTTGGGTGGACTGTTGAGACTGGAAATGTAATGTTTAATATTAAGAGCTTGATGTACACAGTTACGCAATAAATATATCTTTATCTTTATCTTATCTTTAAGCATACGCGGTATAGGGGAAGTGGATCGAGCTACAGTGCGACTAAATGGGACATTAAACAATTTATTTTTTCTAGAGCGAATATATTTGGAACAAATAATTGACACAGCTCCGTATGTAACTCCGAGGTGTCGCGCGTCGGTATAACCATGTAGGTAACTAAAGTTCTGAGTTTTGATGCTTCCTACATAACATAACATCACGCCTGTAATCCCCTAAGGGTTAAGCAGAGGTGTACCCAATAGTTCACACCACCACCAGTTATTTTAAGTCCCATTTCAAAAGCAATCCGGCACAAGTCCAAACTTCGTGGCTGCTACTGAGAAATTCCTGATGGAAAATCCAATGGCATTGCCTGACCCGGGAATTAAACCTAGGACCTCATACTCAGCACTCGCGCTTGCGACCACCGAGATCAACGAGGCAGATGCTTACTATTTTTAGTAAAATCAGTCTATAAAGCTCTCTGCAATGCTGAGACACAAGCCTCCACGCTGTAAACGGGATTGGTCAAGTGCAGGTTGGTGGACTGCCTACTAAATATGTTCTCTTTTTTTCCAAACTGGCTTTCCCATTCAAGGATGAATCTGGTTCAAGTTTTCAGCTGTTGCAAAATACAATACAAAAAAAAGGTTTCGGCTCGAAGGACCTGGCCTTTTTTTGACAGCTTGTAAAAGTAAATAGCTACATACTACACTACAACAACAGCCCATAACGTCCACTGCTGGACATAAGCCTCTCCCATGATGGGAGGAATTTGCCGTAATCTCCACGCTTGGCAGGCGGATTATAGATCGCAGTGATGAAAGACTAACAGAAAACGCTGCTGCCCATTCTCTGGTCTACGGAGGCGCAAGGTGTTCTGCCTCAGACATTAGTCGCCTTATACGACACCCGTGAGTGTAATGGGTTGGTTCTATTCTACTCTGCCGGATACCACACGGCCCCAATAGCTACATAAATAAATCAAAATGATAAAAGAAACAATATAAAACATTATCGTGCATTAATTGATCTGCGTGTCCATTGGCCATTATTCACACAGTACCAGATTTAATCTGGCTACAAACGTCAGTGTACAGGCATAAAATAGAAAAAGTTTCCACTAGCCTGTGTTCGGCGGTGACATTAATAAAATATAGAACACAGTTACATTGCGTGGAGTTTTGTTATTTTTGTAGCACATAAGTTACGATGTCAATGTTGTGTCCCAGATTTCGAGCACACGATATGTAGATTCGGCTCAATATATAAATAATTATAAAATCTAGCGCTCTGAGGGCCTTGATAAAGTATCATTCTACAAGTGGTAAAGCAGTAGGAAAAAATAAAAACTTATTTGATTGACAGTGGTGCCGATTCCCTTGTTCACAAACTAAACTAAATTTAAGTTGAATGCATCTTTTTCTTTCTATTTCATTATGAAAAGGACAGAAGATAAATCTTAGTTTAATCCTGTCAAATTAGTCAGCAACCGACGTAATTTGATGTAATTTTAGTAGTCAACTTTTTAATCGCTTCTAAAACTTGTATGGCGCTGATTAATTTGACAGAACATAACTAAGATTTATCTTCTGTCCTTTTCTTAATGAAATAGAAAGAAAAAGATGCACTGAACTTAAATTTCGTTTAGTTTGTAAACAAGGGAATCGGCACCATTGGCTACCGAAAAGTTAATCTTATATCGATTTTGCTTAGAGTTATTATACAAAAAAAGGTTTAAAAGCTTTTGCCAGTTACTTAGGTCCCCTAGTTATTTACCCTAATGTTCAACATCGAAAATGTTTGGATTATTGGATTTTGACAGTTTTAGGCTTTAGGAAATGCTAACGATGAATTTAATGTTACAATTTTCTAATTATAACACCTAAGTAAATTACTTTATTTTACCGACTTCCCAACCTACACTGAAGCCGTGAAAACAAAATTATTACCGAAACTTTCCCTCAACATAATTTTCATTTACCAAAACGATGATTGCTACATACCAACTGTTACATAAACCTTATTTACCTCGGCCGAGCTCGTATTAACGTCACGACGTTTGTTGCAGAGGGTGTGAGCATTACCGACGCCATTTTGGTACAACATGAGCGCGCGCAGCTTATGGTAAGTTTGACATTCAGTTGTTGCGTAATACTTTATTACACTCACGGAATGTGCTCGTAAAAGGAAATTTAGTGGAAAATGTGCTCTTTATCGTTGTGTGGTATAACAGTGTAACATATTCGTTCGTAGTCCCCATAGACGATTTGCTGAAGTCGACACAGGTAAACAAAGAAATTGTTAGCCATTAAATTTGCTTTTGTAAGGAAATTAAAAGTTGTTGTGATAAACATGAGAGCAGTATTTTCTGTTTCAAGTTTCATAGATATAAAACCTTTGTAACCTAACCTGAAGTCTTGAACGTAGTAAAAATCAACGAAAAATATTATTACAAATTCTCTTGGCTATTATGTTTTTCTAAGTATTAGTAGTCACAGCAAACCTTCTCCTCCTCAGTCGTGCATTCTTGACAGAATGGTTGTGGTTGAAGGTGATGTATTTTTTTTGGATGATGTAGCCCTTGCGTTGCGCCTCCACTTTTTGCGTCTCGGGAGCTTTGGACTACGTTTGTGTTGCAGCTTTTTTATGGTCTGTCCAACGCGTAGGTGATCGACCGCGTGACCTCTTGCCTTCTACTTGCCTCTGGACATTAAGTCGTTCCATGGAGCGTTCATTTCGAACAATGTGGCCGAAGTATTTGAGGATTCGCATCTGTACAGTCGATGATAACCTTTCCTTGATTCGAAGTTCCTCCAAGATAGAAACATTGGTCCGAAACGCCGTCCAAGGGATCCCGCAGCAGTCGCCGCCAGCACCACATTTCGAGTGCATCGATTTTGCGTCGGTCTTTGTCACCTATAAAAGCGGAATAACAAAAAACTCAAAAAACTTCAATTCCGGGAACTACCGCGGAACGCAGGACCAGCCCTTATATACAAAGCGAAACCCGATATGACACCGACTTGAGCTTTATAGAAGGTTAGAATCAATAATGCTCAATTCCTCGTAATATATTTGACGTACAGCAAAAATATTCAATTTGAAGTCAAGTCAAATTCTAAGTTATTGCGCTTAATATCGTTACAATTGTGCCTATTTGAACAGCGATAACACCACCCTACTCGCTCTGGGAAATCTAATACTGTTATCAATAGAAAATGGCTCCACTTTCATGCGTTCAAACTCATATCTGCTTGGCCACGAGCTACGCGCTCAAACGACATGCGTGTTACGACGGTGACTGCGAAAAAACACATGAAAGAAGTTGCCGTGCTCTACGGCACGCGTTACAGCGACGCGATACTCACGCGTAGGAAACAAGTTAAAAACGCGCGTGTCGCTTGAAGCTAGTGGCATTGCATGAGGTCGTGACCGAGGACATCTATCTTTTTACCTTTAAAATGACATTTTTTAACATAAAATTGGGTATCATTTCAAAATCTCCGATCTCGAGCTATAAATAAAAATATGTCAAAAGAGTCCAAGCTCGGTGCTCCCTAGCGGCACGATAATCATCGATAATACGAAGTAAGTCAGATTACATTCTGAACGGAGGCTTGAAAAGGGAAAATAAATTATAGAGGCGGGCTCTGATAAATCGAGCCTTCGCTTCGATACGGCGGCGGACATTTTTCCTCTCACTTTTCGCGCAGCTTTTGAATTTAGCTGCTGATTTTTTAGACAGGATTCGGGGTAGAGTGGCAAGTTGTTGATGTAATTAGGTGTCTTGTTGGGGGTGTCGTATTTATTAAATGGGCGATTATATTTGAAAACGAAAGTGTGTGCTTGTGCTTAAGCTTACGCATACACTATACTTAATTTTAGTTGCTTTTAACTTTATAAACGTATATTATATATACATATTTGACCACAAAAACTGATGAATGACATTATACTTAAAAGTCTTAGAAAATTTTTAAATGTTCCTAAAATGGAAGAGAAGTGATTCAGTTGAAAGTCAACAAAATCAGTTCTCATCTGTCTGATGTAGATGCGCTTAACTAAGAGCAAGTGCTCCATCAAGCGATAATCTGGTATGGACAATGTTGAAGCAATATGTCGCTGCTAATTTGACAAACTGCAGCAACTATGTCAGAACTAAGCTGACCACATGTTACTCGCATAGTTCTAGACTAGTTACGGGACAATTCGTATCAGTAATGGGTAGCATTTAAGCAAGAAATCGGTCTAGCTAGACTATTCGGAAAATCAGCCAAAATTTCAACTTACTCTATTAAATCGAATCGTTGGATTTTTGTGTCATTTATTTCATCAGCACTGCTCTCAAAACTCGCCAGGAAACCAGCATGTTCTAGAACCGAAAATTCGAAGGAATGTGACATCTACCAACCCGCACTGGGCCTGCGTGGTGTATCACGGCCCACTCTCTCCCACAGAGTGGAGCCCGAGTGTCCCAGTTGTGGGAAATGGTGAGCTGGAAATAAGACTCGGAAAACTCCGTCAAAATCCTTCAAGAGTCCTACCAAGCTCATCATCATCATCTTCGTACCGTTCTCCCATTGTACTTGAGGTCGACGCAACACGTTTTCTACCATTCCCCCCTGCCAGGCATCATTCACTCCTTTCTATTTCATAATCCCTAGTTGATTAAAAAAAATACGCATCTGTACCAAAACCCGAATTCAAAGGCACTTGGAATTATGTAAGCTAATAAGCGTAACAGGCTTAATCCTAACCGAGTTAATCAACCCGAGCTGCTCGTTAATGCCAGATTAAAATTAGTATTCGGCCGACGCTGCGACGTTTTACAGCTTACATTCCTAGACCTAGGTATAGACTGAAGTGGAACTAGCTTTATTCGGCCGCTCATTCTCTGGTACATTGGTTTTATTTTATTGCCGGTTTATACGGGAGGTTAAGTTCTATACTAGTTGTAAGTGCGTCTTGGCATTAGCCTTTTTTCGCGTTATTTCGGCTTCTGACTGACCTAGTTATTTGAAAAGGTACATACAACAGAATATTTTATCCGGCCAGTAATCTCTTCCTTTATCATCATCATTACAGCCGAAAGACGTCCACTGCTGGACATGGACCTCCCCCAAAGAGGGGTTTTTGCCATAATCGCCACGCTTGGCAGGCGGGTTGGCGATCGCAGTACGGTTGTTACAAAAACACAGAGAACGCTGCTGCCCATTCTCTGGTAAGTCCCTTAGTCGCCTCTTACGACACCCACGGGAAGAAATGGGATGGTGCTATTATTTACGTTCGACACCATACAGATCTCTTCCTTAACTTTTGTGTATTCTACCAATATAAGGACGAATCACCCCAATAAAATTTAATGAGATCAGCATAAAACTAAACCACGTTCAAGAGCCGTCAGCGTTAATATTACAGCAATAATAAATGACGAGGACAGCTGCTGAACGCGTTCAGTTTGGTTGGTGAACTTCTCCTTTAGTGTTAGACAAACATTTTTAAATGGAGTATTGAATGAACAAAGCACACCACTAAGTGCTAGCTCTCAACAGCGCGGCTTGCAGGCTAAACAAACTTCAAAAATGTCAATATTTGTAAGCTTTTACACCCGAAATACATTTTAAGCTCTAAACCCTGAAAGCTACTGCGACTTAGCGGGATTAACCCTAGTTATCACAGATTTGCGACCAGGACCTGCGCCTACGCGTACATTGGAGGCAGGAGCCGAACTAATCCCCGGTGCTTGTAACATGCTGATGTGTGGACAGTCATTTTGCTTGGATCCTGTGAAGTTTACACAAATTCAGGACGTTTGTGATAATAATAAATATGAACTTAAATGGCAGATGTATGTAATGATTTTCAGCCTAAATTGAATAAACGCAAAAGTAATCATCAATCAATCATCATAGGATTGTTGCTGGAAACTGCTATTGAGCCACATATTTTAAGAACAACAAATAGACGCTAATAAAGTTTTACAGAGTGCAAAAACGATTAAAACGTACAAATGGCCACAAAGAAAAATAATCTCAAATTAATCGCTTAAACAACAAATTACAAGGTTTAGTTATGTCAGATATGTATCTACGAAGGCAATAAATGGCTGCGTATTTGTTGGGAGGCCTTTATCAATTGAAAGCCTACATCACTTGGAGGCCACCGGTCGCTTGTAGGCCTATATCGCAGGCCCCTACGATGTGTTGATCAGGGACGACCTACCCTTATTCGTTACTGTGACACCGAACACTGACAAGCTTGATTAAAAAAGGATTTTTGTTTGTCTTAAATAATGGAGGACAAAGAATAAATGGAGCATTTTTAGGAGCGGTGGGGATTATTTAAATGGCGGGAGGGAAATTTTATTGTAATGGAAATTGGAATAAAGGACTTTTCGACTTTGTCTAAAATCGAAGGACTGATTAAGTTTTAATCCGAATTTGAAACGTAATTAGGCATTGTTTTGCTTTTCGAACGAACATCTTTAAATACGACGACGATACGTCCCTTTAGGCTTTAAACAGGAAAAATAAATTTTCGCTTCAAGATACAAGCAATCATTAACTATTCCGATATAAATTTTCATCAGACCGATTAAGAACACTAAAGCATTCCCATTGCGACCGCACTCGAATAAAAATTTTACAGAATGGTCGCCAAGTTTAATACCTAACCGTGCGAACCGACATCCAGGAGAATTTAGACTCTAATTTGGGAGCCCTAGAGATGAAAGTCTCAGTTCTGTATGTCCTGGTTTACAGTGCATTTTGCATTCATTTCCCTGGACGGCTCCATGGAACTAGGACGGTAGGTTATAGCTTAGAAATTATAAATTAAGGCCACAAAGTGGACTAATACATGACAAATAGCCCCTGGACGACTATTTATTTACGAAGTTTAGCTGTGCCATATACTAGAGGCCGGCCATGTTGATTTACGTGTCGGTTTTCGGCTAAAATATTGCAACTTCGAGATTCCAAAACGAATTTACGTTGACAAAATAATGAAGCACGGTTCACAAGGATAATTTTGATATATAATAGTATCAGCTACCATTAAATATACCAGAGTTATCACGACATTTGCTGCGCAGGTAAATTCGAGTGTTCACCGTCAGTCGTTTAATGTCAAATGAAAGTTTTTTTTTTTTTTTTTTTCGCCAAGTTGTCAATGGAATAGTGTTGCGATGTTCGATTTTATTATTGAGGAATTTAGTAACGAATTGAACACAGAGGAATAAACTGTGGAGTAGACAGTTTTAGACGGTTTTTAATGCAGTTTTTTGGAGGCGGGTGCGCGTGCAACAAGTGTGACAGATAGCGCTCAAGCGAAGTGCAGGATGTCACGAGTGTCACAAATCGCGTCGGAGAGGACGGTTATAAAATGTAATTTTGTCTAGGCCCAGTAAAATTAAGGTTTCCACTGCGCTACACTTGCTTTGAGAAACGATTCTTGCAGTGTTTTTCAGTAAACTTTAAATTGAGTTGGAAAGGAAACTGTACTTGGTTCTACAACACAAATTACTTCTCTCTCTAAATTAAGTTTACACATTGTGTTATTCTTCCATTTCCTTTTATTTAAAAGGCGAACATTCAGCAAACGATCCCGCCTTAAATGTAAATGTGTAATGTAAATACAGCACATTTATCGCGTAAGCAAAGCCTAGCCTTGGCACTTGGCGAGCCGCCAACGTGGATAGTACCTTTCTTTCAGCAGCTGTTAGGGGTGGCAGGCTTTATATACCGATATATTTGGCTTAGGACCACTGAAATCCGGTTAGTTTGGCTCCTGTAGTTGCCCTGGTCTTTTTGCATTCTTTTGTTTATTACGTTGATGGATGGAGAAGGAGAAGAAGGCCAAAGAAAAGACCGGATGGATTGTGTGAGGAATTATATGAAAAGGAGAGGAGTATATGATGCCGTGACGTCTGACAGGAGAGAAGGGGAGAAAAATCGTGTTGCGTCGGTCGACCCCGAGTAGAATAGGACGAGGGCAGGAGAGAAAGAAAGAAAAAGCATTTATTAGCCCGCACAGGATAAAACACACAAATTAAAATGATGAAATTAACAGTACTTACAACTAATAAAAATTAAACAAAGAGAAAAATAAATAAATAAAAAGAAACGCAATTGGTATTGTAATTATTGTTGTTTGTGATTGGTTGGAAGATGATGATTTGTGTTGTGTGCTTATAGCAGGAACTTTTTTTTTTTTTTCGGATGGGAAATCATCAAATGACTCCGGGAGCTCTGGGCGGAGTAGGAGGGAGTGTCAGACTTCTACTGACTAAAACCCATCCATGTTCCTTCATCGCCCTTTGTGTTCCGGGGCCACGGTATCTCTTTCGAACAGTCCCGCAACCCCGGCCTTTTAGCAGGATCTTACATAATCATCAGCTTGAGTGTGCCGACTGCTTGGACATAGGCTTCCTCTATGGGTTAATCCACCTCGTGCGTATTGTAGATATCACATGTCTTCGTATTTTTGCTTCTAGTTGATGCTAAGTTTCCTCAAGATGTTTCACTTAACTGGTGGGCTTCTTCTTTCTTTATCGTGTGGTTAGCGCCTACGTGGTGTCAGAGTTCATCATGACGTGTGACTGGTGGGCTTCCATGACTTCTTAAAGCAATATTGTTTAAATCGTATTCCTGAATGGGATAGAGATGGCGCTAAAGGGGACGTCTAACTCCATCTACTGCTACTGGTATACTGTTTTAAGATGTCATAATAACCTCTTTGTTTTGCATTCCTTTGGTTAAAATAAAAATCGTTGTAGGACCATTTTTGGTCTAAATCTTATCTTAAATAGAAAAATTCCGAAAAAAGTATTCAGCCATTACCTTTTAAAGTAACTTTTATATTTCTACTCATTGCAGGATTCGGAAATAACATAATACAAGTTTCAGAGGCAAATTGACCAGAAATATTTACGTCTGTTCTGATTTTTCCTCATATTGTGCTGCCAACCCTAGTGTTGGTTACAATCGCGTTAGGCGACACTCGATGTTGAGTCTGAATCGATTGTTACGTAACGAGTTCTTCTTACAATTCATCGCTTTTATATTTGGAGAGGACTTGAGCTGGTTATATCATATTGCCGATAGGATAATAATATTTTACTTTGAACAAAGCTTCGGAT
The DNA here is from genome assembly GCA_905147715.2 of Xestia xanthographa. Taxonomy (NCBI): domain Eukaryota; kingdom Metazoa; phylum Arthropoda; class Insecta; order Lepidoptera; family Noctuidae; genus Xestia; species Xestia xanthographa. The sequence goes on along the minus strand of LR990660.1, from coordinate 1,933,597 downwards.
TGTGTTACTATACGATCAATTGGATGAAAAATAAAAAACCAATCTAAGATAGTTCAGAACTATAGGGCCTGGGTTCTTGGGAAGTGCTTTTCTTTATGCTTTCATTAACCCAGGATAGTATGCTTGAATATTTCAGGAAGTATAGTGAAGTCCTGAAGTCGAAAACATGTTGTTGAGTTTCAGAAGCGAAATTAATTTCATTCACAATTCTATATTAGTTGTTCACGTAGTACCTACTTTAAAAATAACTGTTCTGAATGGGGTCTGAAGCTTCAATGACGTATAAAAAACAGCCAATACCTATCTACGAATTGACTACAAATTGCCAATTAGAGCCGACATCAAATTTTATTAACATTTCAACAGAAAAAAGAACGAGCAATAAATTCTTCAATTGCGGACCATTACTAGGTCTGCCACTAACAGCTCCTGGTTCGCCAATCACTGAGCAGTTATATCGCCGGCGTGATTCCATTCACTCCCCAGGGCCCGTTCACTCGCTCGCCAGTAATGGCGGCGAACGAATGAGCTATGTTCCACTCCATCCGTCGGGAGCGCTCGGGAAAAGTAATTATTTATTCAGAGAATAACCCCAACATTTTTGCGCGTTTACGTAAAATGTTAGCGATGGTACACACGTGTTCGGCTCGGCTTGATTCGGCACAGGCTAACGGCAATATACTTTCCGAAGAAAACTACTCGGTTAAGATCGAATTGTGCCGAAACGACCCCCTTACATAATACAAAATTATGTAATTGCTTTGGATCGGCTTTTTGAGCATCAAATTCTGCCGAATTGAACGAGCTGACCGGAACAGCACCCCTTACTATTTTATTTATTGGGCAACTCCATTTTACAATGTTCAACTCACATTTATTTTGGAACAGCCATGTGTCAAGTTTTTATTCAATAGATTAAGTTGATTAATTGATCAATTCAGAAATTTACTGAAACTGTTGAGATAGTAATAAAAAAGGATGTCTGAAAAGATGAAATAGTAAATGATGTCATTAATTTGGGTGAGAACCTCCATATTTTCCAAAAGAAATAGAACGAGGCTAGCCCATTAATCATTTGCTGAGCGTAGTGATTTTTGTTACAAAAAGATTTGGCACAATATGTCTATATGACCTACAAAGACTTTCTGAAGGTTCTTTCCGAAATAAATTGTCTGAGCCTCAGGAATACCTATTCAAGAATTGGGCCAAAGCTAATGAAAAAAGTATTCTCGAAGAAAATTATGGTTCGGAAAAATATTTTCTCTTCAACTGGAGGATTTTTGAAAGGACACCAGTAACTTGTTGGACTAGTAGCGAAACTTAAAACCTACCACGGCCAATAGTTTTTCCATTTTGTATCTACATCTAGTAACATTCAGAGCCTTGTTTTACTATTTACTATCCAAAAGTAAGCGTTTGTAAGGCCACAAGGCGAGCTACTTGCCTCTGAACTGGCGCTGAAGTGGCCACAACGGTGTCGAGAGCACGCCAGTACGAAGCGAGTGCTGTGTAATTGGAGCGAGTCAAGTCCGCCCGCGAGTAGAGTCGCAGTCGCTACTAACTTTATTTTATTTTTATGTTGGTAGGAAAACTGTCACTTGGACTTCTGATATTTTTACGCTCATGCGAAATGTAGAATGTATGGCTTGCTTTTCTACTCAGAAATCTTTCTAGCAGAAAGGAGCAATAAGAAATATATATAAAGGAAAAGGAAGGCCAGAAGCCACATCGCGTCATTGGATAACAAACTGCCCATGTTTTTGTCTATGTTGGCTTGTCAACTAATCAACGTATTCTCAACAGTTTCTTCTTTTACTAGTTTTTATTAAAGGCTATATATATCCCTCAAATGGCTTAGCATGATCCTCCGTTACGCCTAAAATACTGCAGCATTAATTTAGAAATAAATATATGGTAAAGTTGAGGATTACTATGTGTGACGAAAACACGATTCCATAAACTTTTCTCGATAGAAAAAAAATCCAAAGTTACCTCCAAATCGAACAATAAACCTCTGGTATTCAAAAAGTACTTCAAATTAGATGATGAAACTTTGCATACTAACTGAATTAACTATAAAGCAGGGGCCCAATTCTGTAACTTTGTGTTAAGCAACACGCCATTGACACTCTATCTACACACTACAGACATTATGTTGCCACTGTCGCAAATTTGGTATTCTGCAAAAACTTCAATGGCGTTTCAGTGGTGATACAATATTTTTCAGTGTTTTCGTTGTTCGATGGCTTCACAATGGCGGTTCGATGGCCAAAACACTTTTCAAACACGATAGACACAACTTTCAAATACACTACCGTAACTATGGCCATCATGATGACATTGACACATTATAGTGGAGCAGAATACCAATTATTACAATAGTCTTCTATGGCGTTTCAATGGCACTACAGTGGTAAGTCAATGGCCATAGATAAATTGTAGAATACCAAATGTCAATGGTTAGCCTATTGAGATACTACTTACACACTACCGACACACTATTGACAAGTTGGTAATTTTACAGAATTGGGCCCCTGGTCTTATGTGTTTTATTTTTTTGGTTTAGTCCCATCTCGGCACCTTCCCATCTCGGCACCCATGAATTAATTTATCATCTTTACGAAAAATTCCCATCTCGGCACTCCGTCATTAGTCGTTGCTAAGTACAGTCATCAAAAAATGATACACTGTATCAGTATAGTGAGTAAATCAAATTGACTCAAAACTAAAAAATGTAAAAAAGTACCTATAAAATAAGTTTAATTTTAAATTTTTAGTGTTTAGTGGACAAAGTAAAATATATTTTCATGGGATTTAAAAAAAAATACGCAAGTAATAAGTAAGCAAGTAAGTGTCATATTTTCTGGCTATCTCTTTCGCCTCGGTTAAGACAGTCAAACCAAAGTAAACCTAACGACTGCACATTATGGTTCATTTTTGTGTAATACTAAATTAGAAGTGCTCAGACCAGATAGTATAATAAGACAATAGCGCAAACTAACAAAAGAAAGAGCGAGATAGAGACAATTAGCAATGCGGCCGGTGCCAAGCCAGTTTAATGTACAATTACATTCGTTATGCATGTGTTTACTCTTCAGTCATTTTATCAGTATTTCTAGTTTTTTAGAGATTAGATTAGATTAGTTTTTTAGAGAGAAGTTACCAAATAATAATGAGTGCAGGACCAAGTAGTGGGAGATCAGTGCTAAATTATGTGAAGTCCCAACGTGGCCAAAAGGTACTTCTAAACGCAGGTCATCAATACTATGTACAAAAGCAAAATGAATGTACAGCGAGTTATAGCAATTAGCTTTGCAATTATTTTATATTTTATTTATTTGAGCGAAGTAAATAAAATATAAAAGAATTGCAAAGGGGGATCAGCTAATTGCTATGACTGTACCAATGATATTATAAAGAAGATATTTTTTAGATATTTTAACATTAATTGTACATAATAACTGTTGATTTTTGTAATATGTTTTTACATAATTGCTGGAAAGATTTTAAAACAATTATTCCTACGAACCGTGAATTTTTCATATATTTAAAATTTGTTATGTTACTGCCAAGGCAGAGATAATGGAGCCTCTAAAAAACGATTCAAGGGCTTGTCTGTGAAAATGGTAATTTAAAAAGAAACAAAAATGATTTAATAAAGTTGATTTACTTACTATAATGATACTGTGTTTCCGTTTCTTTTTGTGTTCCTTAAAATGATTCATGAGAGGGTGCCGAAATGGGAATTTTTCGTAGACAAGATAAATAAATTCATGGGTGCCGAGATGGGAAGGTGCCGAGATGGGAATAAACCATTTTTTTAGTCCAATTAATAGATTTTTTGTAAATCGCAAAAAACACTCATTTCGCACTATTCGGCCGCAGTGACTGACGTAATAACCCTTTGTAGTGCAAGCTGATTAGAACTTTATACTAACAGTATTTCAAACGATGTTTGAACCACCACAAATAGAGTTGCTAATTTTAGGGTTAGAAGGGCCTTAAGTTTCAACTGTCCCAGTGTCTGCAAAGAAATCTTGCAAGTAAAATTTGACGCACTTACCGGTATCTGATCAAGCCGAAACGTTTTCTTCGTTTAAATTTGTCTGTCACAGCACTATCTTCTCAGTGATAAAGTATAGGTGTCCACTCCAACAAGCCTTCTGAAATAATCGAATTCCGCATGGAAATATGAAACGAATGTAACTTGGTTATGAGCGCCGGTTCCTACTTGACATTTATATGACATCTGTGGTCCGCCGGCCGGTCCGAGCCCACTACCAACCCTCCACGACTGTAAATTAGCTTTTAAATTAAAATGTAACATATCTACGATGTCTCTGGCTTCTGATTTGACGTGAGTTAGAAATTCATGGTTTGATAATTTTATGTTCATTACATTTTCAGTGTCTGTTAGTGTGTGTCTGAGAGAGGAAGGCCAAAGATAAATGGGTTGTGTGAGGAAATATGTGAAATAAGGGAGTGAATGAGAGCGTGACAGTTGACAGGGGAGAAAGGGAGATAAAAACGTGTTACGCGGACTCCAAGTAACATAGAACAAGGGCTGGAACCTAATTAAATTTTCAGTGTCCAAGGTTTTTCTTGTAGCCATGGCCATGGCACCTATCTACTTTTTTAATGTACAAATCATTAATTCCCAAATTATTGTGGTTCTTATTGAGTGCCTATCAACGTAGACACTCAGTAACCCTAACTAAATACAGTTTTCAATTCAGCATTTCTGTTCTCGCTATCTATATTTACTTAAATTAGTTATCTCAATAAAAGCCAAGTCGATTGTTTGACTGACGCTGAAAATTATTCTAAGTAATAGATACGATTCGGATTAGGAAAGTTACGCTAAGCTATCATTATAATTGTAGGCTCAAGCACTCATGATTTTCTAAATCTTGACTAATAATAACTTTATTCATTTCCATATTTCACAAGAGCATCTTACAGTTGCGACGAAACATATTTAACCACTGTTAAAGCAGGGAGGTCCCATCGACAGCTTTCTCGGTAAAGTGATTTGGTTTCACGATTGAGTGCGTCGTAAATCGGTTTAGGAGCGCCGCCAAATCGCTAATGTGTATTCAATGTTATTATAAACAGCTACGTCTGTGCATCGCGGGGTAAATGATACGATTAGTTTCACACAATCGGGCTCGCTCATGCCTAGGCGCGTAAGCACATTGTAACGTCACTGATGTGAAAATCAGAAAGGATTCTGGGGATTTTCCTTTCGAAAGCCTCATTTGGTTACAATCAATCTGCCTAGCCTTTTTCTATGTTTGAGTCGGCTTCCTTTCTTGTCGGATGCAGCTGAATACCAGTATTTCATATAAAGAGACTGTCTGTTTGACCTTCATAATCCAGTAACATAACATGGTAATGAGAACACGATACACATTGGTAAGCTAAAGCTTGTTAGTCAAACTTCTGGGATTCTTACTACCCGTGCGAATGTCAAGATCTACGGATGACAGTCGTGACCGAAGCAAGGAGGGGTCTTTATGTAATGTATGGTCACCCATCCTCGTAATTCAATCGACCCGTACGGCTGTTATTATGTAACCACAAGCTCCTCTTACGATTACACTATAATCTTGGAAGTTAGTGCTTAACCAAAACCATTGTTCAGTCAGACTACGTACTTAATTTGTAGTAATTACAATTCCTACATTTACTAGGTATGAACTTACTAATGTTACTTCAAGTTCAATGCCTAATTTCTTGCCCTTTCGCCGAAACATTTGGCGGAACATTCCTCATTTAAACTTGTCCATTGTTGTTCAGATCTTAATAATTCTACCAGACATCTTGGGCCATTGTGTGAATGCCCGGACCACGATCGGCGATATAGCCCCGTTGTCTGGCTGTTTGCTACAACAAATGCTTGTATTTCGCTGTTCAACTTGAATTAGATTTGGAACTGTTGCGTATTATTCAAGACATTTAAATATAAGATAGAGAGACAAATCAAATAAGTATAAATTAAGTGTCTGCACTATTAGAGATTATTTTTTTTTTACATAATAGTACATTATGATATAAGTGCAGTAAGTTGAAAATTACAGCCGAGGCGATATTGTTAACCCGAGCCGTAGGCGAGGGCTACAAGAAAGCAGAGGCTGTAATTATCAAAGCGCACGTATGTCATACGACGTTTTATAACATATTTGCGAGGAAATAAATAAAACTCGGACTTTCTTAAACGAATAAATCTTTTACTTGTTCACAAATTAGCGATGCGCGCGCATCAGCTCTTTTTTTTAAGGCAAAGACGCAAAAAACAGCCAGTACTACTAATAAAGAAAATTAATATTTTTGTGTTTTTGTTACAGATAAGTGGTTGTAATTTATTGTCAAAATTAATTAAATAAAATAATAAAATGTTTATTTATTATAGCTCATCTCCCAAAGTTAATTTTATTCATAAAATGTTGACCACTTTTCTGACATAAAAACTCATTGGTAAGATTTATAAAAAATACCGTTCGTTTTAGACGGAGCATCTTGATAAACCGTGCGTTGTGCATTACTGCACAAGTACGTAATGAGATACGTTACGATATTGAAATTGGTGAAATAAGAGACTCTTTACGAGCAAATGTGTTATAAATAAATTTAAAAAAGCGGACGATATCGTAATCTGCTTGCTTAACCAACTAGTGTCCGTTAAAAAGTGCAACTTGTCAATCTTGGCAAATATTTGCTATAATTATGACTCTATAATTCTGTATAGTGTCTGACAACTCTTTGCGTATTATTTAAATATGAGAGGGATTCGTATTTACAACATTTTAAATTAAACACCAAACCAAGCGAAAAACTTAGCATGAAATCTAGATACCCCCACTTTAAGTTACCCTTGGAAGGTTTAATCTTTACCAAGTACCTACGGATCTATCAGCGACCTACTGTGAAAGTGACACCAGATTTGTGTGAATAGATTTACAGTTCACTGCCCACCCTCTGAACAAGCGTCCCCACACACCTATACAAGCCTATAACATAATGACACCCACGCAGTATCTATATGAGTATAAAAATTTAAAGTTTGCAGCCTTCCAAATTGCTGAATCGCGTAAATTGGCCGAAGTTTCACCTTTATAACTTGTGGGCGGGCGTTCAAAGGATACTAATGCATTAGTAGAAAGTATTTTTTGTACTCATTATAACGCTAAATGATTTATTCGTAGTAATAGGCCATTAAAATGTTGCCAATTTTTGTATTAAAATAATGAAATCAAAACATTTCAACAAAAGACTTGAATGCCCTACAAAATTTATCGCAGGTGTCACGATTCCAAAACGACGCGAAGTTTATAAATGAAGACAAATAGCTTCCAAGAAACTGAACGTCTACCACTATGTCCACGTGGAACATTTATAAGAGAAATAATTAGTTCGTTTTATTGGGGTTAGCAGTAATGGGAGCTAGACCGAGCAATTTATCTGAGAGATCCTTAGCTACTCTTGTAATGCCTAGATTTACTTTTATAAAGGTAACTTCTAATTTTTCCAACTGAACTAGATAAACAAAAGTATATGATTCTGATTCTACGCACAACTCTTTGTTTATTTTGTCTCTAAACATATTTTTCTTTGTCAACAGACGTAACTATCTGATTTCCCAATCGCCGTACTACAGCCCTGAGTGAGTGAAGCCGTGTGCGCCGACGCTGTGGACACTACACGTGCGCAATATATGGACTGCGCCGCACTCGTCACATATATTCACGAAAAGTAAGTGTAAATCTACATGGTGCTTATATGACTTGACAAAGATTATGTCTGGACCTTAAAAGATTTCTCAAAGTACGTAGTCTTATATGAAAATCGACCTTGTTTAGTAAATTAAATTATGTTTTTCTGCAACCGATTTCCAGTAATCAAAAGTTTGCATCACACCCTCCTAACATTCAAATAAATAGGGTCATTGCGCCGGTTAGCGACCAGTTAGCTGAGTTCCCCACTTCAGATGAGGAAAAAAAAATGTTGTCTACACGCAAAATAGTATTTGTTAATGTGAATTTGTCCCAAATATAATCTATTTTGGATACAATACATACAATAAAATACATTCATACAAAAATATTTATAAAATGCTGAAAAAGTGAAAATATAGCGAAAACGTCGGTTTACGACCATTTTTATCAGTTTATGACCACCAGTGTGCTGGTTTGCGACCGCTATTTTAATATGAAAAATATGTCATTAAAACAATTATAATCGCTTTAAAAATATTTTAATTTTTACCTCGTTAATAAAAACAAATATGGGAATCATTATTTTGGTGTAATGTTTTTTTTTTAAATTAAAAATAACAATCTTACATTTCGTAGGAACTTAATCATACTTAGTTGTAATAGAATTAACATTCATTAGTCAAACAATATCCTAAATTATATGTACATTTAAAAATAATCAACATGAATATTTTCTAGTCATCTGGTATAATATTATTTTATATCATCGAAAGCTTTTTTCAGGGCTTCTTCAGTGTAGGTACTGGACAGTCTCTTTATTATTATTTTTTGACTTTTAATTATTTGGGAGCTCCATCTAAAAAAATTATAATAATATTTATTGTTGTTTTTATGACTCATTTTGTTTTAAACTGAAAAATAATAATATTTAGTTTTTGACAGATTAGGTACAACCGCTTGCTAAAAAAATTATTAACCGGACATTTCATTAACCAAACAAATTAAAAAAATCAGACGTGGTCGCATACTAAATGAACTTTCATACTTATTTCTGTTAGCGGCCGTTATTTTTCTCATACAAAATTATGGTGGCCGGAAACCAATGTCTTTATTTCGATTATTTTGGTTTACGACCACCCAATTTTGTACGTAAATTAAACAAAGTTCTTTCAAAGAAACTGGTGGTCGCTTACCAAAGTACTACAAAGAAAACCTTTTACAATGCTACCTTAAAAATTTTAACAGTCCTCTAAGAAGCATTACGATCATATTAATCAAAACAAAATAATGCGGTTCTCGTCGGTTTGCGACCATGTGGTCGCTATCTAACGTTTTTGATAAATAAGCATTTCGGTTACCGACCACGGGATTTTATCTTAATAATAAGTTAAAAAGTAGCAAAATACAACTAAATAATAAGCAAAACTTATCGATTGTACAATTTAACATCTAACTTGTGTGTAAAATATGAAATAAGTAATAAAACTTAGCTTTGAGCGCCGCGCGCCGTGTTATTTTTTTCCAACTCGCGGTATCATATCATCTCGCGGAATCAAGACGCGCACTGAGCAATTTTTTTTCGGCTCTGGGTTAACCCATTTGTTTTAAACTGTGTTAATTCTTATTTCATAATTATTTTAAAGCACGTTAGATTTATTTTTTACCTAGGTTACCTCTACAAATACTATTATCTTGATTTAAAGAAACTTAGTCCGTCAAATGGTCGCCTACTGAAGGTGGTCGCGATACCGGCGAAACGACCCTACCTACTCTTGTGCCGATGGGTATTAAAACTTTAATAAGAAATTGATCCTTTGATGTGCGCTCAAAGACGAGAGTGACAAAAATATAATATTACACATGTGAGTATAGGAAAGGGGAGCAGCACCTCTTCAGAAGATTAACGAGAGATTGTTTTGATGTCTGGAAAGATTTCCAATAAGTTGACACTTATGTGCAACTAAAACACATTATTTGCTTTGAATTCCAATGTTGTCTAAGGTTTCTTCATGTAAACTTGTAAAGGATTAGGCAGCAGTTTTGTAAAGACGTTAATTTTGTGTAAATGCCTATATTCTTTTTATTGAAAACTAGACCGTTCCATCTAGAGGCATAGTCTCATCATATTTGCCTAACACGTTCCTTCCTAGCACGGTCATGGTATGATACAGTGTGGTGGGCAGACTGACTAAATTGACGGTTTTGTCCAGCCCGCAACTATTAAACAAGCCCATGTTCTCCCTCCACAGGTAGGGGTGGTCCATGCCCCACGCGGCGCTCCCAGCCTCTGTCATGGCGGCCCCGCCGCGCCACCCTCACTTCTACACCGTCGAGGTCGGCGACACACGCTTCACCATACTCAAGCGCTACCAGAACTTGAAGCCCATCGGATCCGGTGCACAGGGAATAGTATGGTAAGTCTACAACTAAGAATTTAATATCTGCCTGTTTTAATTTAATGTAGATGTTAGAATTAGAACTTTTTACAGAAAGGGACTCCTCGCACCTGGCGACCACGACCAAGACTTGTTGTATGACCGGCCGCTATCTTGAACAAAACTGGTATTAAGCCTAGCCGTGCGACCAAGCTTTCTTTCTGGTCGAAGCTTCTGCGGCCAAAATAACAGCCGGCTGAGCTACAAGTCACGGTCATGGCCGCGTAATGCGCGAGGTCCCTAAGTCCTTTTCATTTTGGCACCAAGCTTTTAGAAAAGCTCTCGAGTTAAGATTCGGTTAAACCGGTACAGATATGTTGCGAATCAGCAGCCGATATGGATGGTACAATGCAATACAGTACAATGAATAATTGAAACCGTACACTGACAGATATTATAATCCAGTATCTACCTATACCTCCATACCCAGTATTATAGTGTCATACCAATACCAATAGTCATATCGATAACATCGTTACTAAATCATCACGGTTGCTAGGATTTCTTAAGAGAAGTACTAAAGGGTTTAAGCTAATAAGAACTAAAATTGTCCTTTATAACGCCTTAGTTCGGAGCCACCTGGAATTTGCCAGCGTGGTATGGAACCCCCACTATGCTGTACACTCACAGAGAGTCGAAAGCATCCAGAGGGCCTTTACGAAACACCTAGCTTATACTTTCAGTATAATATCCCCCCGGTGTCCATATGAACAACGCCTTCAATCGTTTGAAATGAATAGTTTGCGCGACCGTCGACTAATGCAGGATCTCATGTTTTTGTACAAATTAGTAAATAATAAATTAGACTGCAGTAAGCTAGTTGAGCGTATCGGCCTAAAAGTACCTCACAATTTTCCCAGATATCCTATGACCTACCTATTCAATACTCAAGGATCTAATTCAAATATTGGTGTAAACTCGCCACTCAATAGACTCTGTAGAGAGATGAATTCTTTTATTAAATCCTCCCCTGATGTCGACATTTACCACAATTCCATAAAAATCTTTAAATCCCAATTACTAGATTCTCGAAAATCGCAACACAATGTTTTGTTATGTTAGTATTAATTATGATTCCTTTGGTTTTTTTTTTACTTTGTAACATTACTTCTTTCTTTATTTTTAACAATGTTATAATAATTTTATTTTTATTCATAGTTCTGATCTCATTTTTATCTATTCTAACATTACTAATCATATCTTATGTCTTTTTTTTTTTAATTTTAATTAGTTAGTAAAATTGCATCATACGTTTTTCTTTTATTTGTATTGCTTCGTAAGTTAGATAGTCTATTATTGTATGTTCTACTTTGTATTTCATTTCGTTGTTGTCACTTGTTTTTAGCCACTTATTTTAATTTTTAATTTTAATCTCTCCTAAGCTAACACTTATTTTTGTGAATGCTGGTTAACCTATAATTGGCAACTGTGTTAGTCCAAAACTGTATAACCAATGTATACCTAAATGTTATACACAGAAGCTGTTGGTGAACCTTTATAAATAAATAAATAAATAAATACCAGTCTGACCGATTCTCGAATGTTGATGCTCCAAGAGTCCAAGTAGAATATTTTTTATTGAAAGGTATAATTCATGAAAAGTTTTACTTTTTATAGTGAAACTTTTGGAAAATTCTTGAGCTGTTTTAAGTTTTCATTTCAATTAGAAATAAAATAATATTTGTTCAATGTTCTTAAAAAGTCCAATGTAAGCTAAGATTTACGAATGACATCGTTTTCGTTTAATTTGGAATTTCGAAATAATTCACCGTGTCTAGTGTCTATTGAAGCTCTGGTAACCATTCCAAGTAAAATCGTTTTAGTTTGTTTTACGAAATTACACGGCGAGGTGTCCTTTTGAATCTTAAGTTAATTCCTCAAGAAAATCTTAGCAAGATTGACAGTTCTCCGAAAGTTGAGAATTTTGGAAAACCTTCCCAAGTTTCCACCATGTACAGTTGACTGTAAGTTTTCTAATTACAAGGGGTAAACATTTCTCATACTTTGGAACTAAGTATTTCTCGGCGTAATTATTTAATTAACTCGCCTCCTCACTTACGCAACATAATAATAATGTTTGCGCAGTTTCAATTTTCGCTAACTATACATTTGAATGACACATTCAGGCTTAACATCACTGTATTATACTCAAATCTGGGATTTCTATGAAACTTTCGCTTTGTTCTATAAATACAAGCATGTTACTCTATAAGTATTTCATGTTTTCTTTTTTCAGGAACATACACTACTAAACAAAGACTTGTGTAGCCTATTACTGTCTCAAAATGATCCTAGTATTTCAAACACACTTCTATATTAAAAATTTTCAAACTTCCCTACACGCGTATCCATTTTTTAAATCTACCTTATTACTATACCACGATTTACACGGTCAAGCGACACATGCGTCTGGCGTCAGCGACCCGGATAAAACAAATGAAAGAAATCATACCACCGAGTCACCGTGATGCATCGCTACTCGCGCGCAGGCAACAAGTGACGCAAGCGCGTGTCGCTTGACGCAAGTCGAATATCCTGAGATCGTGAAGGCCCGTTAAAGTAGAGTAGCACCTTGAGGGCTATAATATAAAATATAATTTTCAAGTTTAGAACCCAAAAGCGTGTGAACAAACCACGCAACACAATGCATCCTGTTCGCACGCACACTCGCATGCATTGCACACAACTCTGATACCTATGACACGTAACGTTATGCACTGTAGTGGCTTGTCAATGTGGGCGTAGCCAGAATATGAATACTAAGGGTACACATGGCCACAAGGAGGTACATCTACAGTTGTGTCTTAACTTTGCTATACTCTGTGTAGGGGACATCGAGGCATAAACTGTTTTCATGAATTCTGCACACGATTCTAGTCCTGAAGAGACGAAAACAAACCCAGCTGTTTCATGCTTAAGTGAAATAACTTTACTATAGTCAGAATGTGTGGAGCAACGGAGTTTTTAAAGAATGAATAATTTCTTAGCGCTGAGGTAAAATCATGAATTGAATTCATGGTAATAGCACGGTATCCCGTTATACTGTGGTAACAGTATGTACGTGGATGTTCCTTACACTCTGTATTCTCCTTGCCGATTGGAAATTGACCGCTTTTTCCTCTCATTCCTTTTCTTTCCTGACTTGAAACTGTTCTCGTCAAATGCAATGTTGAAAGGCATGACTGTATCACACTATTGTTCAAGAACACGCTCCAGAATCAACAAATACTGACCCTACCCTGGTTACGCCCACAGTCACCAATATAATAAATGTTTCTTTTATAGCTGATCCAGTAGTGTACGTTAGCCGTTAGAGATGGTTCAGTTTTACTCAGTCACACTCGGTGACAGTGTGTTCACGATACCGACACGGTACACTGAACTAGTGAGCCGCGGCGCAGGCGCACAAGGGATGGTGTGGTAAGACCGGGCGCCATCTTGCAAACATGGCCGCCGCTTTACATGTTTCCGTCTGCTTTGGTTTTAGGATTAATACTAATATTGACACGACCACTATTCCAGACATTTAGAGGGTGAATCTTCGAATCTTAAAAAAAGTCAATCATCAGATGTCGATCTTAGTAAACTTTCTTACTACGCCAATGGTTCTATCGTGCAGTCCAATAATGTGCCACCATCAGGGACAGGGGAACACAGTATAGTACTCTTCCAGATATACTTTTCAGGTTTTCTCTCCGAGTTCACGACACGACACAAATCAAATTATTCTTCAGAATCATTTCAAATTAAGGAGACATTTGAATAAATTCAATCAATAAACTCTGAATCGAAAATGAGATTAAGATATTTGAATTATTCATGTTCAAATATTCATTTATTTCATCTTGGTGGTTTGGGTTTTTGTGATTTTTATTCATTTCATTCATTCATTTCATGGGGATCATCATTCATAATGGTAGTAGGTATATCAAAGTAGATTTTTTTCTTGGACAAGGAATTTCATGAACATAGACTGAATTAAAAACTATTAAACTTTGCATATTGAATACTAATATTAACTTTTTGTATATCAATCCAAACATCAGATATTTTCTATTGTATCTAACTGCAGAACTAATCTTTTGCGCATTAAACTAACAAATAGTAACTCTACTGAAACAGCAGCATGTTATATGCCTGGCTTCATGCATCAAGGGTTATTCAAATTCACATCTTATTCGTATTTCCTGTATGAAACACCGATATCAGACGCTATCCACTCGGGTGAACGGTTAACTCCAGTGAGCGGTCATTTTGTTATGTACGTTCAATGTTGATACATTTTGTGATCAGACTTTTCATTTTGAGTGAAATATGCCGAATGAAAGGCAAAAATAAACATAAACTGAAGCGTCCGATTTCGGCTAATAAAACTCATTTGAAAGCGACATCTTCTATTCTTCATCATCTAGTGATTGCTTGCTTTAGTGAATGATGATTGTTTGGTTACAGTGCCGCGTATGACACGGTGACACAACAGAATGTTGCCATCAAGAAGCTATCAAGGCCCTTTCAAAATGTCACGCACGCCAAGCGGGCGTACCGCGAGTTCAAACTTATGAAACTCGTCAATCATAAAAATGTAAGTAAGACTTGAAAACTTTCTAAAGTTAAAAACTTTGTCGAAGTTGGTTTCTTTTCTTTTCAGTGCTTTATACAAAATTATTTATTTCATTCCCCGAGTTCTTTTAGTCCTACTTTATTGCTAAAAATGAGAAAGCAATAAAGTAGGACTAAAAGAACTCGGGGAATGAAATAAATATTTTTTTTTCTTTTGATGCTTCCAAAACTATTTTAAAAGAGACCGTTTAAAAGTCGACGCCCAACAACCTTCAACATCATGACATAGTCAAAACTCATATACAAGTTTTTTATGACTCCTTTAGTGATTATAATACACATGTAAACGGGTATTTTCGCGAATTTTTACCAAAAAACAAAACCAAAAACACATTGATGTAACAAGACAGCCAGCATTCATGCCTTATGTGAAAGGGGTTACGGACAAAATTGGGAACCTTTTCAAGAAGTTTTCAATAAAGTCGATTTATACTCCATTCAACAAAGTGGCTAAGCGTCTGCGTACACCGAAGGATGTAGTACCTTTCCAGGTTCCAGGTGTTTACAAAATCGATTGCAGCTGCGGCCGTTCCTACATAGGCCAAACGAAGCGAACAGTCGCTGAAAGGGTCAAGGAACACATAGCAGCGGTCAAAAATCGACAAATAAACAAGTCTGCTATAGCGGAGCATGTGATAGACTCAGGACCCAACCACTGGATGGAGTTACACAACCCAAAAATCCTTGCAAATGCGAAGCACTACTATAAGAGAATGGTTCGGGAAGCGATTGAGATCAAGAAGTATCCTAATTTCAATCGCGAAGACGGCTTCAGACTCTCCCGCTTGGAATCCAGTGATCACTAAGTGTACTCGTCAAGTGAAATCATCTCAGTATGCGGACACTGTTAGTGTAGTGTGCTGTCCTAGTGTGAACCGGCCCTAATTAACATTTATGAAGATCAAGTGAGGGTTGTATAATAAACACCTTCGCTTTGCTGTGGCGGTACCTCCAATACTTCAGTCTTCCCATAGTCTTCCCGCGACCACGGCTGGTGCAATCCGGTCGAAACGTCGGGCTTTATTAAAGGTAAAAATTCGCGAAAATACCCGTTTACATGTGTATTATAATGTGTTTTGATCGTGAAAGTTTAAAAAAGACAATTCCTTTAGTGATTGATTTTTAAATTAGTTGTATAAGTATCGCGAGGGCCTTTATGCTTCCTCTTACCGAGGAAAACTTGAAATAATTTTCTTCAACGCTCTTCCAGATAATTGGTCTTCTAAATGCGTTCACGCCTCAGAAGAGCCTGGAGGAGTTCCAGGATGTTTACCTGGTGATGGAGCTGATGGACGCCAACCTGTGCCAGGTCATCCAGATGGACCTGGACCACGAGCGCATGAGCTACCTCCTGTACCAGATGCTGTGCGGCATCAAGCACTTGCATCTTGCTGGGATTATACATCGGGTATAATTTTGCTTTGTTTTTTCTTTCTTCAATTTCCAACCTCATCTAGATCTAAAATTATATTGTTTTAACGTGTAAAACTATTAGCACCAGTTTACCTGATGAAATGTATAATTTATTTATAGCACTTTCAGATTCAAATTTTGATTTTGATTTCTTTTGCGAAGAAAAAATAGTTAGCCTGTTATTGTTAACGTTCCTCCATAAGTTCCCGACGAGAAAAGGACCTACCATTACGAAATACAACTGTTCCTGTTTTCCTATTTACTAGTAAATAGTGTACATAATCGTTCAGCGAATGATATAATAAAATTAAAATAGTAATATCTTTTATACTACACTTGCTTAGTAAGTACCAATACGACCCCACTAATAGGCTTGAAAGCTGTTCATTAAACCTTCTCAAAAATCTAGGCAGTTATGTTGTATGGAATTTCATTACTGCCCTGAAAATCAGGGTAGTAATGCATTACTAACGCGTTTTGTTTTTGTTTTTTTAAGTCTTGATGACGTCATCATCATCTTCCTGCCGTTATCCCATGTTAGATGGGGTCGGCGCAACACGTTTTTTATCTATTTTTCTTTTCTTTTCTTTTCTTTTTTTTCTTGCAAGTGTAGTATAAAGCAGTATATATCACTCGAGGGTAAGTACAGATTACTAAACTCGTGTGGTTCACGGCCCTCCGCTTCGCGTCGGGCCTCAAATGCACACTCGATTAGTAATCTGTGCCTTACTCCCCTTGGTGAATAAATAGCTATTCTCTCCCTGTTCTGTATAATTCTAATTTCATTTCTATTTCCGCCAGGACTATAATATTCTCGTGTTTATATCAGGACTTGAAGCCGTCCAACATAGTGGTGAAGAGCGACTGCACCCTCAAGATCCTGGACTTCGGGCTGGCGCGCACAGCGGGTACCACCTTCATGATGACGCCCTACGTCGTCACGCGGTACTACCGCGCGCCTGAGGTATGTAACAGTTAACATGGTGTTCTACAAGGATCTCATTGAGGTTCTAAGGCTGTATTGATATTGAAATCAAACAGATTTTCGATTCCTCTTCATCATCTTGTGCTTGTATGATACGCTTATCACCGATGTTCTGGCTGGCAGGTGATCCTGGGCATGGGCTACACGGAGAACGTGGACATCTGGTCGGTGGGCTGCATCATGGGCGAGATGATCCGCGGCGGTGTGCTGTTCCCGGGCACCGACCACATCGATCAGTGGAACAAGATCATTGGTTAGTTGATAAACTAGTTGAAACACACATACATTATACAAAAACATCCTCAGTGCCAAAATGTAGGTCAATATTTAGGGATCTGCTTTTCCCAACCATATTGGGGTCGGCTTCCAGCCTGATCGGATGAAACTGAAAACTTTGCATGGAGTGACTGCCTATCTTACCTTCACAACCCAGTTAGTACTGGATTATACGTACGAGTCTGGTTGTCAGACTTACCACTGACTACCAGTAACGACTGTCATCGATCTACTTCTGACAGCCAAGGCAAAACTACACTGAACTGAATTCACAAATGTTTTTATAACGATTATTATTTTCTTGTTTGTAGAGCAACTAGGCACTCCATCGGCGGCATTCATGGCGCGCCTGCAGCCGACCGTGCGCAACTACGTGGAGAACAGGCCGCGCTACACCGGCTACAGCTTCGAGCGGCTGTTCCCGGACATCCTGTTCCCGAGCGACAGCAACGAGCACAACCGGCTGAAGGCGTCGCAGGCGCGCGACCTGCTGTCGCGCATGCTGGTCATCGACCCCGAGCGCCGCATCTCTGTGGACGAGGCGCTGCTGCATCCCTACATCAACGTGTGGTACGACGAGGGAGAGGTCAACGCGGTACGTAGCGGCTGTAGCGGGCCTTCCCAAACTGTACCAACACATTCAAAACAATGGCAGCAACATCCGGAAACATGTTGACATTGTAATGGATGAAAATCTTATGAAACCTTCAAAATCCTCTACATTTTGAAGGTTTCATAAAAAAAAAATTTAAGTTTCGGAAAAATCTTGTAAAATGTTGGCAATCTAGCAAGGAAACAAAAGAAAGAAAGTAGCAAAGTTATTATAGAAGAAAATAGCTGGGGAAAAGATAGTAATATAGCAGGGAAATATTTGTTAAAACGTGATGGTAGAATTGTTTTCGGCTATAGTTTCACACGATGATTAATTTCCATAAAAGGATCCACGGGGTGGTCCAGTACCTATTATGATACATGAGAGTTCTTACCTATTGTACGTCGCAAGCTTCGTGTAGACGTAGAATGATATGAGATACATTCCAGCCGGCGCCGGCGTCGTACGACCACTCGGTGGACGAGCGCGAGCACACGGTGGACCAGTGGAAGCAGCTCATCTACCAGGAGGTCGTGGAGTACGCCGCACCTCCGCCGCCCAGCACACACCAGCCGCCGCCGGACCACAGCCAGCCCGCGCTCACTACATAGGTAACCTTGTACATCTACCAGGAGCTCGTGGAGTACGCCGCACCTCCGCCGCCCAGCACACACCAGCCGCCGCCGGACCACAGCCAGCCCGCGCTCACTACATAGGTAACCTTGTACATCTACCAGGAGCTCGTGGAGTACGCCGCACCTCCGCCGCCCAGCACACACCAGCCGCCGCCGGACCACAGCCAGCCCGCGCTCACTACATAGGTAACCTTGTACATCTACCAGGAGCTCGTGGAGTACGCCGCACCTCCGCCGCCCAGCACACACCAGCCGCCGCCGGACCACAGCCAGCCCGCGCTCACTACATAGGTAACCTTGTACATCTACCAGGAGCTCGTGGAGTACGCCGCACCTCCGCCGCCCAGCACACACCAGCCGCCGCCGGACCACAGCCAGCCCGCGCTCACTACATAGGTAACCTTGTACATCTACCAGGAGCTCGTGGAGTACGCCGCACCTCCGCCGCCCAGCACACACCAGCCGCCGCCGGACCACAGCCAGCCCGCGCTCACTACATAGGTAACCTTGTACATCTACCAGGAGCTCGTGGAGTACGCCGCACCTCCGCCGCCCAGCACACACCAGCCGCCGCCGGACCACAGCCAGCCCGCGCTCACTACATAGGTAACCTTGTACATCTACCAGGAGCTCGTGGAGTACGCCGCACCTCCGCCGCCCAGCACACACCAGCCGCCGCCGGACCACAGCCAGCCCGCGCTCACTACATAGGTAACCTTGTACATCTACCAGGAGGTTGATTTGTTGGAGTTGTTTGATAAAACATGCACAACCACAACATTACATTTACATTACAGTATGAATTACATACAGCAAAAAAAATAGCAGTTAAGGCACCAGATCAAGCCATACAGAAGTTACTTATACATACAACCAGTCATACCAAGAGGTATGTTATTACCTAGCACTAACTGGGTTGTGTAGGTCAGATAGGCATGTAAAATACTGGTATTCAGCTGCATCCGTTTATTTGTAGTTGGGAAAAGGCTAGGTAGATGATGACTGACTTACTGCTTTCAATCACATAAAACAACGGCTTTCATTTACATTGAATAATGTGTGATCAATTTTAATACACAAATAGCATTACAATGAACAATTTCATCAATTCACCATCTACGATAAAATGATTCACCGCACAGAACTTTTAAATACCTATACTCTGATTCACCGATTTTGACTCCCGCCATTATTTTGGGTTGTCAATGTACCTTTTAAAAATTCTACCAAATAATATTAAAACTTTTTTTCATACCATTTTTTATTTGTCATAGGCTTCAGCAAAGCTGACCGCCGAGATCTAATCCACGAACACAGTGCAAGGACAATTTTCAACGCGTATAACCGAGACGTGTTCGTGAGAGGCTATCCGCGGTGTAGCCATCCGGCGGTAACAGAGCTACAAGTGATCGACATGTTATACATACAATAACTAACTGATGTATATATTTATCGTGGAAATGTTATGTGCAATACTCGACGGAATGAAATCAAGTGCAAAGTATAGGAAAAAGTAATTTGATTCGTTCATTTTCTTGTGTACGGAGAGTGAATGTTTCAGACACTACGATTATAAAATTAGGCAGCATAACAGAGAATAACCCGTAGCGTAGCTGAAGTAAATTTGTACTCTATTATGTACTGGTTTGTTTGTATTATTTTAAATACCGTTATGGACTTGTCTATTTGTAGTTTCTTCCTGTTTCTTATGATATAAATAGTGATAAGCTGTAATTTTATTTTTACCAATATGGGATGCTTTTAAAATAAGCTCAACAGTTGAATGATCGGTTCCTACACGCCCCATCCGTGTCTCACGACTTTGGACAATTAATTTGCATTAAGGAGTGCCTTTTGCGAATTGCAAAAAACATAAAGTTGGTGATTTTCTGCGTATGGACTGACTTTGATATGTTTGAATATTTTTGTAATAAAAATACATAAATGAATAAATGACTTAAGTGATTCCCTGTTTAAAATGATGCAATATTTTATCTATGAACTTTTTATTTTTATTAATAATATTATAAAACTGTATGAATTATTCGTAAATATTAATAATAAAGAGTTGAGCTTATACTGTTTTATTGTAAAATATTATGTTCAATTTAATTGTGCAATTATGGATTTTTATAATAATTTAATATTACTTAATGATCACTATTGCAAATTTCTTTTCATATCCCAATTTGCCAATAACTTGAAGAATTTCTAAACGAATTAATAGTACAGTGCCATTCACAACATTTTTGCCCTATGTACTCGAGTACTGTGAGTTTTGTAAGAATTTGCAATTTTGTGAAGTAAACAATTAGTGATTCATGAACGTGTATTATAATTTGTTTCTTAGCCATACACATCGTCTGATAGTTACTCGGGATTTTGTGATGTTCATAGTTTTTTCGTAAGTAGACCCTAGTTACGTTGTTGATAATATTGTATTGAGTGTACGAGAGTAGATCATTAAGTACATTTCTACCTAATTAGTCTCATATAGGTCACCTCACACGTTGCTGAAGAGAACTGAAATCGAAATACGTAATAGACATCGAGTTCTCATAGAAATAGTTATTGATCACATTTTACAAATACACAGCCGGTAGCGCCGGCGGTTAAATTGAGGTTGTTAATCCCATTTCGCGGGAAATAGTAAACATAAGTGAATAACGTTGAAAATTTGCCTCGAAAGGTTCGCTTTGTAGAAACATAATAAGTCTCGTTAGGATTAAATGATAACGTCGTGAAATAGTTCTGGTCTCTTCTACATTAGGGTTTCAATAGTACGGATTTTATTTCTATGACGCTAGCATAGAGTGATTTGTTTTACTCTTCATCAAAGGCTTAACGTGTGAGGGATTCGTAGGTTATTGTTTGAAACCTCACTAGGTGATATAATTATGAATAAGGATAATAAAGAATGAGTATAGTCGAGCGGATGGTTTCAGCAAATAGCACAATTTATTAGCTATAGAAGTTAAACCAGGACGGTAACATGTTTGTGATGCGCGCATCATTTTGTATAATCGTTAATAATGTTATTACGAAAGCAATAATACATCATTTTCTCTTCGCCTTCGTGAGCGGTCATACATCAGTGTTCATATTATTTAATGATTTCGGCTCTAAACATATCACGGACGACACAATAGATTTAATTTTTGACAAGATTTTCATTAAACGATGAAGTGATCGCTCGTACTTTTGAGATGTTGCTTTACTTTTGTTCCATAACGTTATAGGTACTCATGAATATTAAAAGTAAAATATAAAAAATATAGGTAGGTACGTCGCTTTTGTCAATTTCGCCACCCACATTGAAACATGAGGTAGGCTTCCATAGAAATATAAATCTACAATCGCTAAAAAAGAACGTCAGTAAAATGAATGATGTTATCTATTTCATTGAACTTTCACTTCTTGGCAATGGTAGTACTATAATCTAGATAGACTAAAAAGGGCCGCTTAGCGGCATCGAGATCTTTAAAGCATAAGACAACTGTGTGAAAAAGTAATATGATGAAATTATAATAAAATTGCGAAAGTATACAATAATATTTAATATTTTAGGTCTAGTATAAAATCTGTAAATATTAACACGTAATATGTATGGAACGAAAGTGAAGGAAACATGCTGTGTAACCTTAGAACATTATTTTTATCACTATAGTAAATAAAAAAAAACCACAACTGTACGTCCAAATTGTCCATTTATATGTTAATGTACCTATTACAAATTACAATAATATAATCATTAGAATGTATTTTAGTACACTTGGTAAACAAGGTGTTAAGGTAGTCGCCATGTTGAGACGCAGGCCGCGCGGCTTTTAGCGATATACATATTTGAGTTAACACTTCAATGACTATCTAAAAACTTATTTTTACTGTACACGTAAGTTATTTCATATTTTAACTGAATAAAATCGAAATGGTTATTATAAACAGTGTGTTTGATTTATGAATTGATACAAATAAAATACAAGCTTAGTGGGTCTAGGATGTTCAAACTAATCTATAAATAAATCAGTTTATTAACAAAGCTTTACCTTCTCCTTTTCACTCCCTGTTTCATTCTGCGAGTCTCAAAGCTAGTCACAAAGAAATTACATAATTATTCAGAATTCTTACATATTTTTACATTAAAAAGAAACATTGGTTCGCCGTGGTAGGGAGCAGAGTCCAAACTACCAGTGGTTACTGTGGTTTAAGGAATTACGAATATGTATTATTTAATAGACTAGTTTCAGACTGTTGCCTTTTTGAATTTAATTGTCACACATACGTGACAAGCAAGCGTGTGCCCTGTACACCAAACGACACAAATACGTGACAAAATGGTAGATGAAATTGTGACTTGGCGTGGGGGCACGCGCGTGCGTTTATGCTCCAGAGCAATCAAAAGGTTAATCAAAACCCCTATTCATGAGCTATAATGAGATATCACGGACCCTTATTTAGGCAATAAAGTTAAGGGTCGGTCAGCTCGACTCGATTACAATATTTTTAACCCTAACCGTAATTAATATTATGTACTTCGAATCGAGATATCCCGAAAAAAATAGAGTTTAAGAACGTATTGTAATATAAATTCAAGACTTGCCCGTGTTACTAACAATCTTACTACTACTACTACCAGTAGTACCTAATACGGGCAATTCCTTTGCCTGTGTCATTAACGCAGTAGTAAGTAGTAACACTGGAAACTCCAAAAGACTAAACAACAGCTTACAGCCTTTTGTCGCTTCGAAACCTTTATTTTTCTACTCTTTTAGTAGAAATTTTACTGATGTGGCAATCAAGTTAACGTTTCGTCCAAAAATTTACGTGTTTGGCAATTAATATTTAAACCTCTATGGTAATATCTAGTTTTTTCTAAATTTTTACAACATTTCCATGCAATTAAATTTATTAGAATATCATTGCTTATAATAATAAAATGTGTCGCTTGACTTCAAACTCGGCTAAATCCAAATAGAGATTTTTTTAAGATTTTGGTATCCAAAGAAAAGGAAAAAAAAAACGCTTTTAAATAATTTTATCAGTTGTTTATAATTATATCCGCATGGTTCTTGAGAAATAAACCGTCAAAATCATAATACACACATCAACACAGTCTAGGGATATTTTTAAAAAAGCGAATTACTATCAATGTGTTAATTATTTATATGACATGTATATATTTAAAAGATACGTTATTTAATATTCTACCATTTTTTAATAATGGTTAAGGTATAGATTAAAATTTCAGGATTTTATGGAAAAAAAATGAAGCATAGACGGAAACAAAATCATTTAATTTGTGTTTATAAACTTGAAGCAGTCTGAGAAAGCGCCCATGATGTTCATAACACATTATACACATTTATAACACGCAACGATTCGGCATGCTCAGAACAAGGTTGTCAATGTCTTGCTGCGGAATATTGTCCCATGTCCTTCTGAGGTGCGCAAAAAGTTGATCTTCTGTAGCCAGATTTTCAGGAACTTCCTTCAGAGCTCTTCTTTGCAGCATATCCCACGCATGCTCAATGGGATTTAGATCTGGCGATTGAGCAGGCCAGTCTAAGGCCCTAACATTATGTGTATGTAACCAAGCTGCTACCGTTCTCGCCGTGTGTGCCCGGGCATTGTCGTGCATGAGCAGGAAATCTTGCCCCATTTGTGTTCTGTGGGGCATGATTACGGGCCCCAGCACCTGTTGGACGTATCGTTCTGCCGTCATATTGCCCGCACCCAAACGAGATCCGTCCGTCCTCCAAGACGAATTCCTGCCCAAACCATAATTGTTCCTCCTTGGTATGGGTGAACTTCCTGAGGGTTCTGGAGACGGCTCCATCGTCCAGGAACTCGCCAAACACGCGTCCTTCGTGAATCTGGATGGAAGCCGAACCTGGATTCATCCGTGAACAGCACATTGGACCATTGGTCCTGTGACGTCCACTCGTCACAAGAGTAAGCACAGATGATTCAGATGGTTAAATAAAAATAAAACAATAGTTTGGTGGAAACTGCAAACGGGCGCACGTCCGCTCGGTTCTCGTGACGGTGACAGCTCTCTCGTCATAGAGCATCATATAGATACGGATCTAGTCCAGTGACACATGTACCTGCGCGGACCTGCCTCCGTGTCTATGCTCTTTAATCATCACACCTCTTCCTTTTTTACAAATATAAAATATTTCAGATTTTCACACATAACATGTAAACGAAAACTCAGAACTTTAACTCTTAAGGAACTCAATTGGAATTAGACTCATTAATGTATGAACTTAACTTTTAAAACGTATTTTTTTTTTAAATCTAGGTGAAGCCGGTGTTTCGTACTGACTACTCTGAGAAGAAACAGCCGAAACAAACTCAGAGATCATAGTCTTTTTATGACTTTTAATCTAAATTAATTAGTCAACTTTCAACTTATCACGAATCAAATAGTTAACACAAAGGTTTCAAACAAAAGAAAATACATATTTAATTAAAGTTAATGCAAACAGGATTACTATTCGTTGTCTGAATCGCAAACGCTAATATCATCAGAATCAGGTGTGTTTTCTCCACAGCACACACTTGCCATTTACCTTCTACTCTTTTTAGGTGGACAATATTCCTCCTTATCTCTTGTCCGGTGTTGTCGTTCTTGATGTCATATTCAGAACAACCTCTAGAATTAACAACCGTATGTGGCGTGGGGTTAAAATTTGGCGTTAATTTATTTTCTTTTATTAAGTTTTTTGTGTAGACTTTTTCGCCGATATCTATTTCTGTGCTCTCCGCTTTTCGTTTCCTGTCCGCATAATCCTTTCCTTTTTCTTTCATTATTCTGTCCCTATCTCTAAACTCTGAAACACATGGTTGGTCAATACCAGTAATTGACAGTGTTGCCGTTAGGACAATCTAGTTTGTGGCTACATGTAAGAAAAAAGTTGCCAGTTTTGTAAATAAATCTCTTTCAAAATTCCGCTAGAAGTGGCTAAAGTGCTTTTGACCTGCTAGTCTGCTACTGCTATCCTATTACTATTGTTATGTATTACAATTTAGGCATGGGGAAAAATTGGTTAAATAAAACAATTTTAATAGTATTCACTTTGTGTAAGCAAAATAAAAAACAAACTGGTCGCGATCGTCTTCGGTAAAACAATAACAATATTCCGCTCCCTTTGAAATTTTAACACGAGTAGTACTGACTTGATGCAAAACAAATAGTAATAACCTACATTTTCATTCGATCGGATCTGAATTACGTTAAAAATAAACATTCACTGGGGAATCCCCCGCCATAATACAGACTACTACTATTAATTGGTGGTGTTGCCTACAATTAACTATTTTAGTTTAATAATGCGTACTGTACTGTAGTACTGTAGTGTACTGTATGGTGATATTAGTAGGTAGACTTCTAATAGTAATAAAAGTAGGTTTAACAATCTAAAAATCAGCCAGAAGTAGCTAGATTTATTTTGGTGGCTAAAATGGTTTTCTTTTTGGCTAAAACAATTGAAAATCCGCTAGATTTAGCCACAAAGTAGCTAAAACGGCAACACTGGTAATTGATGGTATCTTATCCCTAAACTGCCTAGTATAAAATAATTCCGACGGTGTTTTTCCGGTAGTCGAGTGTGGCGTACTATTGTACATAATTAGATATTGTAGCAAATCATCATACCAGTCTGATTTTTGACTTTGACTGATCCGTAACCTCTTGAGAATGTCGCGATTTTGGCGCTCGACTTCGCCATTTTGTTGAGGCGAGTAGGGTGTCGTGAAATTAATCCTAATATTTGATTCGCGACAATGGTGCCGATTCCCTTGTTCACAAACTAAACTAAGTTGAATGCATCTTTTTCTTTCTATTTCATTATGAAAAGGACAGAAGATAAATATTAGTTTAATCCTGTCAAATTAGTCAGCACCTGACGTAATTTGATGTAATTTTAGTAGTCAACTTTTTAATCGCGTCTAAAACTTGTATGGCGCTGATTAATTTGACAGAACATAACTAAAATTTATCTTCTGTCCTTTTCTTAATGAAATAGAAAGAAAAAGATGCACTGAACTTAAATTTGGTTTAGTTTGTAAACAAGGGAATCGGCACCATTATGTTTTAAATTCGTCGCTAGTGAATTGTTTCCCATTGTCGGCAGTTATGTTGTGGGGAAAACCTAACCGTGAAAATATTTCTTTAAGGTGGATGCTCAAGGGTAGCCCGCGAAATTCAAATTTTCTTACGTTTTTTGCAATTTGCAGGCCAGTGCTAGGTTGTATGTTGATTAAAATATTGTTTGCGACTGTAAGACGTATGTAGTAACACAATTATAATCATCAAAATCATCAATACAACCCTCCAAGTTCATAATGGTGCAAGAATGATTTTGACCTTGGAAAAGTAATTTTGACACCAATATGAACTTTGAGGGTTGTATTGATGAGTTTGATGAATATAATTCTGTAACTACATACGTCTTACAGTCGCAAACAAAATTTTAATCAACATACAACCTAGCACTGGCCTGCAAATTGCAAAAAACGTAAGAAAATTTGAATTTCGCGGGCTACGCTTGAGCATCCACCTTAAGTACTTTTATAGTTTCTGTAGATGTTATGGTCTTCATTGGCTTTACCTCTTTATATCTGCTAAAATAATCTACTATGACAAACAAATAATGGCCACTAGGAAGTGGACCCAAAAAATCAACCGCAACATCTATCCAAGCTTCGGTTGGTAACTCTCGACGAGTCAGTGGCATTGGGCGATTCGGAGCAGATACCAAAGTACACCCCTTGCAGCTTTTGACGTGACAACGTCTTATAAATTGGTTTGCCGGGTGACACTTCAAGAAACTGGGAAACGGCGCTCCGCTCACGTTATGCGCTCACAATGAGAGCGAGTGAGAGGCACGCGTCCCGCCTAAGAGCGAGAGAGACAGACATATTTACCTTTTTTTCAGCATCAGAATCTATTTTGGGCCACCATACTTTGGTACGTAGCCGTCCTTTCATCGCTCCAATGCCAGGATGCCCTTCGTGAGCTGCATCCAAAACTTGCTGGCGTAATTTAAGCGGAATTACGATCTTATTTCCCCTCAACAAAAGGTTATCATGAGTCCATAGCTCTGTTTGAAAAATCCTTTATATGTTAATCCTAGAATCCCAAACATCAGATTGCAAGGCTTCCCTAGCATGTTGTATTTCTTTATCTTGTAATGACTCCTCAGTAATAACATCCATCCTAATTGCACAAGGCCTTGCATACTGAATGATTTGGTGAATGTGATGCTCATCCTCAAACGCCTGGACTTTATTTATTGTACATAACCGCGATAGACAATCAGCGATGTTTGTTTTTCCAGGTTTGTAAACTACCTTAAAATTATATGCCTGGAGTCGCAACACCCAGCGCTCGATCCTCGCACACGATTTTGATCTATTACCAAATATAACTTCCAGCGGCTTGTGATCAGTCACCAAATCAAAAGTTTCTTTGCCGTATAAGTACATTCTAAAGTGCTATACAGCCCAAACCAGAGCGAGAGCTTCTTTTTCAGTCTGACAATAACGTTTTTCAACGTCTACAGAGGCTCTTATTGCCATAAGCAATCACCCGTGGTCCGTTACTATCAGATTGAATGAGCACCGCTCCTAAACCAACCGGACTAGCATCTGCCATTACTGTGGTTTTATCCTTTGGGTCATAATATCCAAGTGTATGGATATTACTCAAGGAGTTTTTAAGCACAAGGAACGACTCTGTTTGTTCAGGACCCCAATGTTGACTAATATCGGCATTTTTTCCTAATTTTAGCGTTAAAAGCCTCAGGGGTTCCGATTTAGTCGCCATATCTGGAATCCATTTGTTGACATAGTTTATTAGTCCTAAGAAACTTTGTATTTCTTCTACAGTTTTTGGCTCCTTAGAACTATCTACAACCTTAACGTATTTGTCAAGGGGTTTAACCCCTTCCGACGATAATTCATGTCCCAAAAATTTTATGCTCTTGACATTAAATACGCATTTTTTCTGATTTAATAGAATATTTTTTTCTTTAAATATATCCAGGACATGTTTGAGCCTAGCACTGTGTTCTGCGTCATCCTTACCATATACGACAATGTCATCAATAAAGTTGACGACGCCATCACAGGGAAGAAGTATTCTTTCTACAATTTTTTGAAAATGCTCTGGCGCGCACGATATGCCAAACATGAGCCGCTTATATCGGTACAAACCTCGACTCGTTATAAAGGTTGTAATATCTCTTGAGTCCTCGCTGATTTCAACTTGGTGAAATGCGTCTTTAATGTCGAGCTTGGAAAAAACCCTTGCTTTATAAAATTTTGTTAATAGCTGATCCATTGTCGGCAATGGATAGTTTTCTCTCACGATAGCCTTGTTGGCGCATCGCATGTCTACGCACACTCTTACATCTCCATCCGGTTTAAGGACGGGCACTATTGGTGAGACCCATCCCGAAGGCTTAGTAATAGGTTCTATTATACCTAATTTGACTAATTGATCAATCTTTTTGTTAATCTTTTCTTCCAGGGGAATGGGTACTCGCCGACAGGGCTGGGCTACCGGTCTGATTGTTTTGTCTGTAGAGTGTTATGTGTGTATTGGAGGTTTCGGGAACTCTTCACAGTAAACACAGCTCTAACAATTATAATAAAGTTTATTAGTCTATCACTGTATAGATAAAAGTACAAGTTTAACTCTGTTGCGCGGAGCGATATAAAATGTATGCAGACCGGTACGTTGGTAAGCGTGGACTGGCGAGGGCGACCGAGGGGCGCCTGTACCGCGCGGGGAGGAGGCGGCAGCGTGTCGAGCCGCCTGCCGAGCAGCTCGGGAAACCTCGGCAATGTTCGGAGCAGCCGAACTGTAGGTAATGTAGGTACAGCCTACATCACTCCCCCGCTGAGACCGGTTCACGGTCGATAGTGAGAAAGGTGTCGCGGGAATCTAACGGTCCTCCCGCTTCTTGTGGTGGTTTCCGGCTGTGGCAGAGGCAACGCTGGCAATGAAGCTGTTGGCGTTGGTGACGAAGCTGATGGCGCTGGTGATGAAGCTGATGGCGTTGGTGATGAAGCTGATGGCGTTGCTGATAATGGTGGTATTCTCGAGCCAAAATTGTTGTTCATGTAGGCTGGTTTTAGCCTATCGATGGTTACAGTTGTGTGTTTCCCTTGGACGTCTATGGTAAAGGTTTTAGATCCTCTTTCTATGACCCTGTGTGGACCAGAATAAGGTGATTCTAATGACTTCTTTAGAGGTCCTTTCCGCAGGAAGACGTGACTGGCTGTGTTAAGGTCTTTAGGTACGTAAAACGTTTTATCACCATGACCGGATGTTGATGCAGGTGACAGTCTCGAAATGTGTTTTCTTAACCGTCCTGCAAAGTCTGCTCCATTCACGATGTTGTGTGTTACTGGTTTTATGAACTCACCAGGTAACCGGAGTGGCTCGCCGTACACCAAATCAGCTGAAGATGCTTGTAGATCATCCTTCCAGGCACTTCTCATACCCAGGAGAACAAGAGGAAGTACCTCCGACCATTGCGCGTTGTTGTGGCACATTATGGCGGCTTTCAGCTGTCTGTGCATTCTCTCCACGAGGCCGTTGCACTGAGGGTGATAAGCTGTCGTGGGACAATGATAGGCGCCTATAATCGACGACATGCACTGGAACAGCTGCGAGTCAAATTGTTTTCCTCGATCAGTGGTTATTTTCTCTGGACATCCAAAGCGAGCGACCCAGCCAGAAATGAAAGCGCTAGCGCAGGTCTCCGCTGTGATGTCGGCTAGAGGGTACGCTTCTGGCCATCGAGTATACCTGTCTACAGCTGTAAGGCAGTACCTGAAACCAGAAGAAAGTGGCATTGGGCCTATTATGTCAAGGTGGACGTGGGAAAAACAGTTGGAAGGCACAGGAAATGAGGAAAGAGGAGAGTAGGTATGGCGGGTAACTTTGTTGCGTTGGCAATCAGTGCATTGTTGAGCCCATGTTTTGCAGTCACGACGAATCTTAGGCCACACAAACCGTTCTGATACTAGTTTGGCTGTAGCGTTAGGGCCTGGATGACTGAGATTGTGCAGGTTGTTGAAGATTGCTTTTCGGAAAGTTGGTGTGATGAATGGCCTAGGACGTGAAGTAGACTGGTCACAGTAAATATAGGCATCCATAGTTTTCACTCTCTCTAACTGTAACGCCGTGTTATTTTGTAGCAAACTCTGTAACTCTTGATCGTTTTCCTGTTCTTTTTCCAGTTCTTTGTAGTTGATTGTAGTGTCGATGCTTTCCAGTCGTGAAAATGCGTCGGCGACTACGTTGTCATTTCCTGATATATAGTTGATGTCTGTTGTGAATTGCGAGATGTAATCGAGATAGCGGTGTTGACGAGGTGAGCAGTTGTCTCTTCTTGTTGTGAAGGCGAACGTAATGGGTTTATGATCGGTGAACACTTTAAATGTTCTCGCTTCGACCATATACCTAAAGTATTTTATTCCTTCATGTATTGCGAGCAATTCACGGTCGTAAGTGCTATGTTTTGTCTGAGCAGGAGATAACTTGCGGGAAAAGAATCCTAGTGGTTGCCAGCTGTTATTTATCTGCTGTTGTAAGACAGCTCCGATGGCCACATCTGAAGCGTCGGTAAAAAGTGCTAACTCAGCTTGCGGATCAGGATGAGAGATGAGAGTGGCTTCTAACAAGTTATTTTTGCACGCGTCGAACGCTTTTTGTATCTCAGGTGTTATGGTGATGGGCGTCGTTCCTTTGATTTTCGGGCCACTTAAAGCTTGATTGAGAGGGCCTTGGATTTGAGCGGCGCCAGGGAGAAATTTTCTGTAAAAGTTAATCATCCCTAGAAATCTTCGCAATTCCTTAGCATTTTTAGGGAGGGGGTATTCCTGGATCGCATTTACTTTTTCTGGGAGGGGACGTATGCCATCTGCAGATACGTGATAACCCAAGAAAGTAACTTCACTAGCACCTAAGACACATTTGTTGGTATTTATCACAACTCCATATTTCTTTAGTTGGTCGAATATTTTTGTCAAGTGTGCAACGTGCTCTATCTCCCCTTTCGAAAACACTAGGATATCGTCCAGATATCCGAATGTGAAGTCTAAGCCCTGAAGTATTTCATCTAAAAATCTTTGAAAAGTCTGCGCAGCGTTCCTCAAACCGAAGGTCATGGCAGTGAACTCAAAAAGTCCGAACGGTGTTGTGATCGCTGTTTTTTTTATGTCATCTTCAAAAACTGGTATTTGATTAAATGCTTTTACTAAGTCAATTTTGGAAAATACGGTGGATCCTGAGAGTTGATATACAAAGTCGTGTAAGTGCCTCACTGGATATCGATCAGGTACTGTTCGTGCATTTAACTGCCTGTAATCGCCACATGGCCTCCAGCCATCGTCTTTTTTGGGCACGAGATGTAATGGGGACGACCAGGGGCTTTCAGAGCGACGAGCGGTTCCAATTTGTAGCATTTCCTCGAATTCCTTTTTCGCGATCTTCAGACGATCCGGTGCCAAACGACGTGGTCGTGATGTTACCGGTGGGCCAGACGTTGTTCTTATGTGGTGTTTGGTATTATGTATTGGCACATTTTGTGATCCAGCTGGTCTTGTTATTTCCGGATAACGTCGTAATAAGTCTAGGTAGGTTGAATGACCTGTAAACATTTTCAATGACAGCAGTTCGTGTGTTAGTCCGTGAGATGAAGGCGCGCCCGCGGTAAGGTTTGTTATTGTGTCGATCAATTTCTGTTGTCTGCAGTCGACTAATAAGTTATAAAAACTTAAAAAATCGACGCCTATGATTGGTCTGGAAACATCAGCAATAATAAACTTCCAGGAAAACTCACGACGTAATCCGAGGTTGAGATTTAGTTGGTATGTACCGTATGTAGGTATCGGGGTGCCATTTGCAGCGACAAGTTCATAGGTACATTTATTACTATGTTGGAGTTGCAGCTGATTACGTAAATATGATTTAGGGTAGGCACAAACATCTGAACCCGTGTCTACGAGAAACTGTATTCCTGTACGTTTATCAGTGATAAATAGGCGGCCTTTACACGTCGAGCAGTCGTCAGCCGCCATTACTGACTGCTTGTGCAGTTTTCCGGCTGAAAATCACATGGCTGATCACACTTTGTGGCCTTTGCACCAAACTTGTAATGGTACCAACATGTTGAATGTTTACCACGTGACTGAGATCGGTTTTGGCGGGATTTCGAGCGGTTTTTGCGTTCATTTGATCGGCTTGGGCGGGAAAGTTCATTGACCTTTTCCGTTAGCGATTGGACTTGCCTCGTTAGCTCGGTCATTTGTTTACACATAGTTTCCATTTCACTCACCCCATGTGTTGATGTCGACGCAACTTGATGACCTCTTGGCACGACATCGTGTATTCTGTCGGCGAGATCAGCTAGCACATCGAGACGCACGGATGCTTGAGATGCGATTATGGACTGTATGTTGTTCGGCAGGCGGCTCGACCATATCGTTCTTAAAAACTCTTCAGGTACTTTCGGACCAGCGAGGTGCTGCAGGTGTCGGAGGAACTGCGACGGCTTCCTGTCGCCAAGCTCTTCATGTGTCAGCAGTTGAAGCACTTTTTTTTCGCGGGATTCCGAGAGTCGTTTTATGAGCTCAGCCTTCAATAATAAGTACTTATCGGCCGCTGGTGGATTAACTATAATATCCTCCACCTCTGCTGCGTACCGCGGATCGAGGTGACTAACTACGTAATAGAACTTAGTTGTGTCCGCCGTAGTATTAGATATAGCGAACTGCCCTTCTATTTGTGCGAACCAAATAGCGGGCTTCTCCGGCCAAAACGGCGGAACGCGCACACCTACTCGAAAAACATCTTGAGATTGCTGTCCATCGTTTTCTTTCACCTGCTCGGTATTACTCATTTTATTGGTCGAGTTATTTCACAGTAACAATTTATGAGTCCACGTCCACTGAATTAGGTACTTAGCACTATTGTCGCACGCACGTGTTAACTTCTCGGGGTCACCACTGTAGAGTGTTATGTGTGTATTGGAGGTTTCGGGAACTCTTCACAGTAAACACAGCTCTAACAATTATAATAAAGTTTATTAGTCTATCACTGTATAGATAAAAGTACAAGTTTAACTCTGTTGCGCGGAGCGATATAAAATGTATGCAGACCGGTACGTTGGTAAGCGTGGACTGGCGAGGGCGACCGAGGGGCGCCTGTACCGCGCGGGGAGGAGGCGGCAGCGTGTCGAGCCGCCTGCCGAGCAGCTCGGGAAACCTCGGCAATGTTCGGAGCAGCCGAACTGTAGGTAATGTAGGTACAGCCTACATGTCTATTGAAATATCAAGTTGCAAATCTTTAATTTTAGGGAAACTTGGCTCGCTTACCGAATTAACTCTTAAACCGAGTTTGAGTACTTGTAGAGAGATAGCGGTGTCCTTTCCTAAAAGGTCTCGAGTGCCGTTCTTAACGACATAGAATGTTCCAGTCTGCTGTTTGTCGGCTACTTGAATATCTGCATCAAATGCTCCAATTACTGTCAACGGTGTGCTGCTTCCGTAAGCAACAAATGTTTTATCTGGTTTGCCAATTTGATTAGTGATAGTAATTCCAGATTTTTTAAGATAACCCCAAGTTGTTTCGCTCAAAATGTTACACTTGCTGCCGGAATCAATAATCAAATCAACTTTGATACCTCCAATATTACAGCTTAGCGTCGATAAGGGAACGTGCAGGAACTATAGGTGGCAGCACTAAACGACAAAAGAGACACTATGCGGACAGTAAAGGAAACTTATGCTGTCACCTGTCACGCAAATCTCTTCAAAAGTATTATTTTTGATTATGATAAAAGGTATAAAACATGGGTTCCGGTCTATCAATAATGTTTGTCAGCGTAACATGAATGTTGACCAATATGAATTTTGTATGTTTCGTTTATTTTCTCTGATGAAAATTGTGGTGCATGAAGAAACGGTGGCATAAACAACTTTCTTATTTTCAACACATGTTTTAATGGAAGGGAATCCTTTATCAGCGAGAACAGTATCTCCAGGCAGAAAAATCAATCCACAATCATTTGTTATAAGCAATCACTATAACGCCCTCCGTAGCATTTAGATACAAAACTTAGGAAACTACAAGGAGTGCAGCCAATTAAAAACTTTATTGTATAACTATGTTTATAATCTGAGTTCATGTGGAGACTGTTGAGGAATATTCGGTGTGAACTTCAGTGCAGTCTGGAACGCCCTCCGTAGCATTTAGATACAAAACTTATGAAACCACAAGGAGTGCGGCCAACTAAAAACTTTATTGTATACCAATGTTTATAATCTGAGCACATGTGGACTCTTTGTTCAACTGTTGAGGAATATTCGGTGTGAACTTCAGTGCAGTCTAATTCATAATCATTTGTTATAACTAAGCAATCACTAGAACGCCCTCCGTAGCATTTAGATACAAAACTTAGGAAACCATAAGGAGTGCAGCCAACTAAAAACTTTATTGTTTATCCATGTTTATAATCTGAGTACATGTGGACTCTTTGTTTAACTGTTGAGGAATATTCGGTGTGAACTTCAGTGCAACATATGTGTGTTTGCTGAAGTTTAAATGGTACGCCAGTACCATTTAATGTTTGCTTGCACGGTTGATTTTGAAGGCTATTGAACTTTTTCAATGCAGAGTGTAACAAAAACAAATTGTGTTCAAATATTTTTGTTACTGCATTTATCCATTTTTTGCGTTTTTCACTTAAACATGGTATGAGAGTACTATTCTTTGGAAAGTAATAGAATTTTATTATTTTACGCTATTTGATTAATTTTCATTTTTGTGGATGTATTGGTACATCCAGAAATGCAACAATGGATTATGATTAGCTAGAATAATCATTTTCAATACTTAATAAAATTAATTCTGTTTACTTGTTTTACATGTCAATGTCAAGTATTAATTTGGTACAAGATTCGGATTGGTGACGCCAGTTGGCACCACCGTCGTTGTGCACGTTCCAAGGGAACGTGCAGGAACTATAGGTGGCAGCACTAATCGACAAAAGAGACACTATGCGGACAGAAAAGGAAACTTATCAGCTGTGTCACGCAAAATGATCTCTTCAATTATATTATTTTTGAATAATATATGTTAGAAGGTATAAAATACGGGTTCCGGTCTATTGATCGTCAACGTAACATGAATCTTTAATAATATTAATTTTATATGTTTCGTTTACTTTCTCTGTTGAAAATTGTGGTGCATGAAGTGGTGGCCTAAAAAACAGCTTTCTTATTTTCAACACATGTTTTAATTAAAGGGAACAGGGAATCCTTTATCAGCGAGAACAGTATCTCCAGGCTCTAACAAATCAATTAGTCCACAATCATTTGTTAGAAGAAATCACTAGAACGCCCTCCGTAGCATTTAGATACAAAACTTATGAAACCACAAGGAGTGCAGCCAACTAAAAACTTTATTGTTTAGGTATCCATGTTTATAATCTGAGTACATGTGGACTCTTTGTTTAACTGTTGAGGAATATTCGGTGTGAACTTCAGTGCAGACTACTAAAACGTGTGTTCGCTTTGCTGAAGTTTAAATGGTACTGGCATGAGTAGCATGTTTGTTTGAACCAATGATATTTAATTAATTCTGTTTACTTGTTTTAAGAGGGTGAGAGTAAAGAGTGCATTTATCCAAGTTTGAAGGTAAGCGACACAAATATTAGATGCACCAAGAGAGTTGTGTCCGTTTTCGAACGTTTGAGGTCATGTCAATTTCAAATGACATAAATCATAAAAACAAAATGTCGTTTATCTGTCAGTGTCAATATTGAAAGAAAGCAAGGCTGCGTTCCGAATTAGGCTATAATCGCTCACAGCGCTCACATCGATATTTTGCGTTCCGATTTAGATATCACGATTATGACAGCTAAGAGCCATCATCAATTCGGAACGCTCGTGAACGCGTTGACAGTAAACATAACCCCAAACCAAAACATTTCACAAGACTTATTTTGAAAATGGAAGTTATGTTGGTTGACTCTATCTACTCTGATAACTCACATTTTTAGATAGAGAACGACGATTCGTCCAGTGATGAAAAGGATGACGAAAGCGTTTATATTAGGGTATTTTGCTCCCGGCAAAGATTTACCCCTTAAAAAAATCCTACGAATTACAAATTACATAGATGCAACGGTAATTAAAAATAATGTTCATGAGTTTGAAACTCATTTCAATTTTTTTCAATCAAACTAAACAACACAACCTGTGAAAAAAACTGTCATTTTTGACAGCGCTCACAGTGATATTTATTTGGGGCATGGTCAGTGTAATCGCAAAATGGCGCATGTCATGACGTCATCTATGACGATTCAAGGGACATCGATATCGCGCTCACGGTAATTCGGAACAGCTTTATGGACGCTCAAATCGATTACAGCCTAATTCGGAACGCAGCCCAAATCACACGAAACGGAAGCGAAGCGATCAATAGTGAGTGTAAAATATAAATAAAACGGTATTTAAATAGATTTTGATCAAGTATTATTAGTCCTAATCTTAAATGGTGTAAAAGAAAATTGATAGGCTACTTAGTCTCACACAAAACCGCAAATATGTCTGAGAAAGACAAATCGAAAGTAAACGTCCAAGCAAAACACATACCAAAGGACGCTCAAGTTATCATGACGATAATGAAGGAGGTGGGTATCACAGACTACGAGCCTCGGGTCGTGAACCAGCTACTTGAGTTCACTTACCGATACGTAACATCGGTGTTAGACGACGCGCGAGTGTTTGCAACACACTCCAAGAAGAAAACAATTGACCTGGAAGATGTGAGGCTGGCAGTACAGATGCAGTTGGATAAGTCGTTCACTAGCCCTCCTCCCAGAGAGGTGTTATTAGAGATATCAAGGGTGAAGAACGTCAATCCTCTGCCGATGATCAAGCCTCACTGTGGATTACGGCTGCCGCCAGATCGGTGAGTGAAGTTATTATTGTGTCTATTACTCATGATTCTTGAATTAACATTTCCACTATAGTGAGTTAGGTTTCACTCCATTATTTTTTCACTAAGACAGAATGGCTGATATTGTGGTGGATAGGCAGAGTTGGCAAAGAGGTAATTCTGATACTTTTCACTGTTCTTGTTTGTCTCACTTGCTTATGCACCATTGATGCTTCATTGAATATGGCCACCTTCTGGGCTCGACAGAGTTAACGACAAAATCGCTAATTTTCAATTGGTAATTACTAACAACATTACATTTCCCGCAAGCATCGTTATTGCAACCGGATTCTTTCGTGAGTAATTAACAAACAAAAGTTAGCGATTATGTTGTTAACTCTGTAGAGACGCCGGCCCTGGGCTCAAACAGTGCAGTCAAACCAAACTATCATTAATATGAAAAGAAGATGATTTCTTGCTACCATTATTTACATAATAAACCCACCCTTTCAGTTACTGCCTATCATCCTGCAACTACCGCCTCAAGCCTGCTGTCAAGAAAGCCGCACCAAAGCCCACAATCTCTGCAGTGCCCACCCTGAAGACAGTCACAACATCCAAGCCCCCTCCTTCACAGAATGTGGTGGTGAAGAGACCACCAGGTGCCATCGTCAACGTGGCCGCACCCAAACCTACTGTTATTCCAAAACCTGTTCTCAAATTCACATCTGGTACTAAGGTAAGGTTTGATAAACACGAATTTCTTTGAAAATTTAAGCTAAGGTTCAGAAAAATAAAAGTGTGGTTCCAACGGTTTAGACGCAAAATGCCTAATTCTCAAAATGGCAACAGAGTCGCAAAAGGACTAGTTCTCAAAATGGCCAATTCGCAAAAGGACTAATTCTTAAAATGGCCAATTCGCAAAAGGACTTATTCTTAAAATGCCCAATTCTCAAAATGGCTAATTATTAAAATGGCAAATTCTCAACTGAGATAACAAAATTCATCAGGAATACTTTCCATGAATATAAAATAATTATTTATTAACCTCACTCATAGCCTTTCTTGTTTATCCAGACTTTATTCCCAGTTCTTGGTGTCGGAAGACACCCATGTGTTTTTTTAGGAAGTGCCTTTGAGAAGAAGAACCATTGGTGCACATGAGTATATTGGCAGCACTGCATTAAGTGTGTGTCAATGTCAAAATGTGTCTAGACTCTAGCAAGAGTCAAGCAAGCCATGGTATAAATTCTTTACTAAAAACTACAAACTCCCTCCCTTTTTTTATGGCGACACATTTTGACATTGACGGACACTTGATGCAGTGCTGCCAACATACCCACGTGCACCGCCGGCTCCCAATCACATAAATTTTGGAAACCGGCGGCGGCTGCGGAGGCACTTCCAACACCAAGAACTGGGAATAAGGTCTGGATAAACGAGAAAGACTATGAGTGATGCGTATTACTGATGAATATGATTAATAAATAATGATTTAATATTCATGGAAAATATTAGAATTTGCCATTTTGATAATTAGCCATTTTGAGAATTAGGCATTTTAAGAATTAGTCCTTTTGCGAATTGGGTATATTAAGAATTACTTGTTTTGCGAAATGGGCATTTTAAGAATTAGTCCTTTTGCGAATTGGTAATTTTGAGAACTAGTCCTTTTGCGACTCTGTTGCCATTTTGAGAATTAGACATTTTGCGCCTAAACCATTCCAACCACAACTTGTCTTGCTTTGCGCTCTTATCACCAGAGATTGGAATAAGTAGAGTATACTCGTATGTACCCAAACTTCAAGGAGTTATGGGATAATGTGGATTATCTGTCCCTAGAGGGACGATTTAACCATATTAATATGAAACATACTATTTTAAGATTTTAGAGAAATGCATTATCTACATGTTGCTTCCTTGATGTTTAGACAAATAATACTCTGTCTTATCTGATCTCTGTTTTTGCCTATTGATAGTTATAATGCAGCTAGGTATTTATCAGAAGTTTTACAACCATACTCTAGCAGGCTCTTATAATTTAGGACCATCTATGCCCCGTGGCTATCATCCACGTAAAATTATTATAAAAATATCACCTATAATGTGTAAGGTAGTCAAAAGATTTCAAGTCTGCAATCAAAACTGATTTGACGTGCACAATAAAATGCTTACATATTTACCACTTTCTAAAACGTACCCCACTGTTTTCAGGTGGTAGCCAAGCCTGCAGTCAGGGTAACCGCAGGCCCATCAGCTCACACGCCTGTCAAGATGGAGCTAGATGATCAAGTGTCCCAGAAACGGAAGCGCGATGATGATGACTATGATACGTAATTTAAGCTATAGTTCTATGTGTTAAGATTGATTAATGTATTTTTATTATCAGTGACAGTTTAAAATATAGTGGTAAAAATATTAATTATGTTGTTTTGTTTCACGAATTACCATAGTCTGTGGTATCAATGTATCATCCAATTTGACCCAGCACACACCGCTGGAGGCGCAGCGGAGCGCATTTGAAGACAATAATTTAATATTAACCTTAACTACCTTGATATACGGTCAATATAAGAATAAATTCGCACGCGGTACACGGAGCGCCCTCAAACTACTACAAGAGCATGCGCGCGACCGTATATTATATATTATATTAAGATGTGTTCTGTGGCGCTGGGCCTTTCGCATCGTCTTGCATTCAGTTTACCAATCGCGATTTTAAAGTTGATAGTCCTTCTATCATGGGGGTACACGGTCACTGGTCAGGCCATAGACAATTTCCTATAGATCAATCAAACAGTCTTCCACCGGCACCACAGAAAACTAAGAACCTAGCGACCGGCACCGATTGATTATTATTAACCGACTACGGTGTAACCAAAAGGAAGGGTATTTCAGCAGTCTAGTAGGTATGTATGTATGTTTGTATTTCCGTATGTATGTTTCACTCCACCGTTGCGCCTGCCTAAAATAATCATCCGATTTTGATCGTTACAATAGGAGTCGATTTTACCTTGTAAACCCCGAATTTAATTGGGTTTTCTAATGTACCTACCTACATATGATGCTCACAGCAGAGGGGTCTAAAATGGTTGCTTTAGCAGAATCGTAATAAGAACAAATAAGAATCACATTCACACAATCGAACATCCGACTTCAGACCGTGGAGGAGGGCGAAGGAACATCAATCTTCAGGCCGTAGAGGAGGGCCGAGGGACATCCTTTACGGCCTGAAGACTGATGTCCCTCAGCCCTCCTCTACGGCCTGAAGACTGATGTTCCCCGGCCCTCCTCTACGGCCTGAGTGGATGTTTCCTTAGCTATTCATTCCATCCTGCGCTCATCTTCAGTTCTATCCGCCGGCTTCACTGGCCTAATTAGTGGTTAGGTAGCTCCAGCCATAAGGTAGGGTATTCAATAATAAATTCTTATAACTCGTCCCCTTTACTATTTCTTTTAACAGTGCTCCCCTCTAGACTGAATGTTAGGTGAGTGCTCAGTGTGACCTTACAGTTTTCTGGATCCTACCGGGAAAATGTAACGTTATAGACTTAAAATGGACTGACTATGATCATAAAGTGATTCACACTAAGATTCGGCGTGGATTCTGCTAAAGCGGCCATTTTAGCCAGGCCCGCTGTGCGAAGAAGCCATCCTACTTCGTCCTCTTGACGTTATTATTAGTAGGTACATTATGATATACTTGCGGTAAGTTGAAAATTACGGCCGAGGCGATATTGCTAGCCCGAGCCGTAGGCGAGGGCTATAAGAAAGCAGAGGCTGTAATTATCAAAGCGCACGTACCTATGTCATACGACGTTTTATAACATATTTGCGAGGAAATAAATCAAACTCGGATTTTCTTATACGAATAAATCAGCAGATAAAAAATATTACTTTCCATAATTTTTGTTCATAATTTCAAGGGCTTTATTTTTTTTGCACGGAACCTTTCCTTATTCTACCGTAGCCCCGTAGGTACCTATACTTATAAACACCCATTAACGAAGCCGAAAGACACGTGTTCTCCTCGTCATTGCGATCATTTTTTTGTTCTACAACAAAAAAATGACCTGGGCTGGGATCCTTCTAGTTACGGAGATATTGGGGGACAAAGTTTTTAATGTAAGATTTTTACTTTTAAACACCTCCACGACCTCCGTACTATTCAATCCATCCATCAGCACAATGTTTTGAGTGCGTTACATTGAGTTCTACCACAAAACCTGTTTTTCTCACCCCAAAAAAAAAGAAGTCGTTTGCCAGCAATATTTTTTGCGTAAAGTTACTTATTTTGATGTACAGAATGCTTGGTTGACGGCTTCGTGATGAGGTTCTAAACATCCTGTATTTTCTTAACCGATAACCAGGCTATGGATTGAGCATTTCCCACAAAGGTGTTTTTGAAATTACAGACACTTCAATTTTATTATTTAGCGTGTCCAATTTAAACTACTATTGAGTCAGCAAAAAAATTTAGAGACGAGTTTTGCACTTTCAGTAGTGTCCATCAACTACTGTGATGTGCAAGCATTAGCCAGTCAGCGTGGGGAACTGGGGACTCGCCGCCTGCTCAGGGTGCGCCGGACGTATAGAGGTTCAGTGAACCAGTGATACGTCACTCTCGACGTGGGTCCTTTCGTGCAACCCCCAATTTTAATGTTTGCTGACCATAGGTTGGGAACTAATAGACTTTATAGCCTGTATTATAATTTTATATCAGTAATTTTACAATCACTGGGAAATTTGGGATGCAAACAGTGGAAATTCTCATTATTTCACTGACTCTCCAGTTGGCTCGTCGATTTCACTGACATCCAACATGTGGACACCCTGTAGATCTTCCAAACCCACAAGTAACTTGGCTATATTATAAAATAGAGCAGTCAGCCTAACATTCCTCCTGCTGGGGCATAGGCTTCCCTCTGAGGTAGTGAGCCATAATCCAAACGGGCCCAGTGTAGAGTTAGACAGTGGTAGATGTCACAGCTTTGAATATTTGATTCCAATATTTCTAATGGAACCAAATATTCTTTGTACAATGACAAAAACAGAACTGAAACAGTGTTTAAGAGCTGTCACTTAGGACACTGCTCTTGAATGTAATTCAGATATGCTGATCACGTTCTGCTCTAATGGTGAATCCGCTCTTATTAAATTAAAGGTGTTAATTCAACAATAGTTGCTAAAATTACAAAAATAAAACGAACAAATGG
Organism: Xestia xanthographa; assembly: GCA_905147715.2. Taxonomy (NCBI): domain Eukaryota; kingdom Metazoa; phylum Arthropoda; class Insecta; order Lepidoptera; family Noctuidae; genus Xestia; species Xestia xanthographa. The sequence continues at coordinate 1,890,746 of LR990660.1, read as the reverse complement.
GTTTTTCTTATATTTTATTGATAACCACTTCACTTCCTCTGCACATTCTGTGGGCGCTGCATGTCCCTAGGGAAGGTGCTCTTGGGTGGTGTACGGATTCTCCTGTCCTTCTTAGACCTGTTGCGCACCACTTTGCTGTGGATTGCGCAGGAGACGCAGTAGTGGAGCTTTGCATACAGCTTGGGCAGCTGGAATGCTGTGGAATAGAATGAAAAGCTTATTGTAAAAATTGTTTGGTTCACAGCTACAATATCAAGAGGGTGTCAATCTTGTTCAGAGGGATCTTCGGTGAGGTGAAACATTTAAAAATAGAACTGATATTGTTTAAACAGAAATGTTTAGGCAATCCTATCTCTCCTGGTGGGTGTGACTGGAAGAAATTGTTCCACTAAGTAAGGTGGAAAGGCTTAATTTATTATGATTCATTCAGCTGATAATGTGAAGTTTACAAGATCCTATCAACACCCTGATTTCTGGTCAGATCAAAAGGAGATACCAAGTGTCAGCATTGTGCACATCAGTTGGCTTTGTATAGCATTGTATAACAGGTCGCTAAAATGCAGAATCGTGAGAAGTTCTATGTTCATGACGATCAAAGACAGTATAACTACTACAACATTTTAGGTTAGGAATGTTTGTTGATTAACACTTTAGAACACCAGTGCATGGAATAGAGGCAAAACGATACAGAAAAAGCTAGAGTTATGATACTTACACGCATATACGGAAGCTTCGTTGATATCCCTGACGGCGGCTGCTTCGACGATATTCCTAATCACAAACTTCTTGATCGCCTTGTCCTTTGGCACGCAACGCGCGCAGTTAGTACATCTCACAGCCTTCACGTGGCCACGGCCGTGTTTGGCCCGTCCTCCATTACGGCGCTTGCGAGTCTGGAAACAGAAATCATCCTCTCATGAAGCCACATGCTCAGAACGACAAAGGCGACGCGTGTGTTTTAAGGTTCTGATGAAGCCAAAATAAGACACATTAACTGAAAATAGTTAACTTAAAACACCACAGGTTTTGTTCCAGTTGATTACCGGTTATTTGCACTATTGAGTTCATATTTATTTCGAAAAAGTTTACGCACCATGTTTCTAACCTCCGAATCTGTGAACAGAAACCGATGGAAAAGAAATTGTCAGCATAGACAATTGACTCGGTCAGTGATGACATTGAACGATTTCCTATCATTCAGTTGCAATGTTGCCACGTAAAAACCAAAACAATGATTTTAAAAACTCCAAACAAGCTTCATTCCTTTCAAACCATTTTCATAGGCATATTAGTTTTAAAAAGTTGAAAAATACCTATAATCAATTAACAGAATTGTATTTAGGTGATAAAACTAAAATAAATAGCGTGCTGTCAACTTTAAAGAGTATGGTGAAAAAAGAAAATTACTCGAATCCATCGACAATGTAAAGTTCCACGTTCCGAACGGTCAAATGACTCATTCATTCCATTCACCATCAATCAACAGAAAAAAATAATCGTCTGTCACGAAGAATTTATTTCACTGTAATATTATTTTTGTTGCAAAATAATAATAAATTGTTAAAAAATTCCTTTGTTTTCCTATTTCGCGTGATTCATACAATAATTGCAACCATGTTAGATGTTTTTCCGTAGCAGTGAATTTAACTTTACTCCGTCATCGTGCGATTGTCCTGAGTGCTCCGTGTCATATTAACTTTTGTGAAAACATTTCTGTGAATTGCGATGTGGTGCAGATAGTCAATTGTTGTGTACCGCGTGTGAAATGTCACAACATGGATGCCCTGAGAGACTGTCGAATAGATCCAAAGGTTTCCAGGATGACGGCCCGAGTCAGTCTACGATGGAGGTTCTTGTGGAGACCCTCACTGGAACCGCATTTGAAATGACCGTGTTGCCTACGGACACCATATTTGCCATTAAATCGAAGATATTCAGGGTCGAAGGTGAGTCGTGTGTCTGATTGAGCATTACACAACTATAATAATTATGTGTTATTTGACAGGGTAGGTTTGATCGTGCGTCATCCACGCTCGACAAAGGATGTTGTGGTGTTAGTGCGTCGTAAGCGGGGATACTTAGCTGATAACCTATGTTGGGCAATGAGAAACCACTGTACAGTGACAATACACCACACTCATAAGAAAGAGGAAGGTTGAAAAATTACAAGTAATTTAATTAAAGTATTGTGTAAGAGCTAAGTCCAGTGTCAATGTAAACAATATTGTATGTAGCTGTGTTGTTGACTACAGCTTGTTCTGCACAATATTTGTGTACTCATACAATGTGAATAAACTTTTGATTGAATATGCCATTTATTTGGACAACAAATGTCAAACAAACCTGTATTGAAGACTTCCCTTCTCATACTTTCTAATTAAAAACTTAAATGTATTCAGTCTATTTTTGGGCCCTTAGGTAATGTTTTAGCCTTCCCTATTCTCAGTACAGCCCTGCCTGGCAGAATACCAAAAAGACAAACAAAAAAATGATGTTGGGGTAGGTTATGGTCACATAATATAAAAAGTGGCATTGAGCTATAATTGCCCTGCACAATTTATGGCTTCTGACCAGTATTTTATGGCATCTATACTAGCTGGTTTTATATAAGTACTAAAAGTCTATCAGAACAGACATGCATGCATGTTTGAGCATGGACCAAGGGTTTTTTTTTTATCGTCAGCCCTTTTTTGTTGCAATCTTTTTCCAGCTGCTGCTTTGTTGGCTGAGTGAACAAACAAATTGAAACTCTTTATGCATGCTTACATTTTTCCAGTAAACAATTATAAATCCTGTTAATATAATCATGTGTTCTTTACAGTTATCAAGACTCATTGTGCATAATTCATGTACTATTAATAGAATCAATATTTTTATGACAATAATATAACATTCATTGAATTCTATTGTTTTGTCTATTCAAGGTTCTTATGATTGAACAGGACTTCACAGTGTGTTCATGTTAAACCTAAGATTTTTTTTTAGGAATATTATCATCAAGGTAATTACATATCTGCATTTGTACCCAAACACTAATGAAGCCCATAAACTTGATGTGGCCTACTAACTTGCTTACTGATTTGGTCAAGGTTAAGTAGTTTCTAAGAAATGAATCCAAAGTTCATCTTGTTCAATTGTTGGTCAATTTAAAAATGTAATGCATATAAATGTTGAATTATCATACTAGAACAATGCTTAATCATGAATTAAGATTTAATGAGGAGACTGAACATGTTTTATGCTTGGTTAATTCAATAATAAATGGAAGCATAAACATTCACTGAGGTGTATCATGTAAATTCACTGTTATAGTGAATTATTCATTGATTGCATCATATTCATTGACTTAGAAAGCTCATAGTTGTAAGCTGCGAGGCTACAAATGCCCTTTTATTTTATCTTTCGTAATATTGAATACACAAGCCAGGTTAGGTGCATAGTTTTTGCAACTGGTATGCATGTATGACCAGCGGGTCTAAAATGGCCGCTATAGCAGAATCTTAGCACGAATCACGTTAAAAAAAATAATTTTTATTTAAATTTTTAATGTGACTCATGAAACGATTCTGCTAAAGCGGCCCTTTTAGACCCCCTGATGTATGAATGTGGATGAAGCAGGAGTATGTAAGGGATCATAGAAGGTGTTATTTTGTAGTTTCTGTCTATCCCTATAGGAAACAGGTGTGACTTTATATTTACATGTATTTAATTTAATACAAAATCACCTAAATTCATAAGTTAAAAAGAGAAATGCAGCCAGTCTTAGTGATTCACTCTGTCAGTCCATTCTAATAGTTCAAAGTTCTTACCTGTTATTCATATTCCAAGCTGTGAGTCAGCTGTAATTCGTAAACAACCTGGCAATACCATAGAAGTACTGTTAGTTGGACCTAACACACAATTACAGAGTTGTGTAACAAGTTATGCTGGTAATGTTTCTAAATATTGCAGTACAATAGCTTGGTTATGCATTCTATCCTAAGCTAGGTACGCAGAAGCTATAGGATAGCTTATCCTCATTTATTTAAAACAAATGTTTTTATACATACACCAATTAATTTCATTTGAATTAATTACCTACTTTAAAAATAATATGGTTATTAAACTGTGGTTTATGTCAATTGTAAACAAATTAGTCAAATGGGTCAACTCAATGATAGTAAATGTGTTGAAAAACCCAGGGAAAGATTTTTTTATAGCAGGTTTTTTTTACAATATACTGGTTGATAGACAATTAGACATTATGAGCAAAATGCATACCTACTATGAAAACTGATGACCTTCTGCTCGTTTCATTTCGCAGCTGTTGACATATGAGCGAAAAATATCGTCACAAAATAAGTAGGTACAAAAATGATATTGATTTTTAACCGACTTCCAAAAGGAGGAGGTTCTCAATTCGATTGGTATTTTTTTTTTATGGTACACCGATTACGCTGCGATTTATGATCCGATTTACGTGATTCTTTTTTAGTTTGATGCAGAATAGTTGCCATTTGGTCCCATCAAAATTTAACATGGTTTGTCCCAGTAGTTTTCATTTTATGAACATTTTTACTTCAGTTGTGTGGTATAATTTCATGTATGTTCACCGATTTCTCCTCCATTTATTCTCAAAATTCTTTTTTTATTTTTTTGCAAAAAAGTTATTGTAATTTGGTTGTTAAGTTGTCCAAATGACATCTCATTTCAGTCACCATTTCGTACAGGACTACTCTGAGAAGAAACACCCGAAAGGAACTCAGAGATCCGTCTCTTGTACTTATGTGTGACCACAGTCCACTTTTAGAGTAAGCTTAAGTTCTGCTCACGACAATGTGTGATCAACATGGACAAAGATGTCTTCACCTTGTGAGGAAAAAAGTTGAACAGCACTTAAATTGTTTTTATCTGTTTCAATGAAATGGCTTTGTAATCTGTTGCTTCCTTCTTCTTTAGAAGGACATTCTCTGTTATATTGTATTGACTGACTCACATCTTTTTAAGTGTCATGTATGCATAAGATTGGAAATATGTATATATTTGGGTTTTTCCTCATGATAAGGGTTATTAGAATTGCCCAAATTATTATTAGTTTAGTAATGTGTCTTTTTATGAGACTAATAAAAGTACTAGAGAAAAAAATAAGTTGTTAGTTTTGTGTGGGAAGGTAAATTGTCTTACACATAAATAGCCAAATACAAATGTATAAAATATGAATAATTTTATCAATGGAATGTATTATTCACTGCTTCACAATAATTTTCAACTTTAATTGCACATACATTTGTAAAAAATATAACTATGCTCTCAACAATCAGCATAAATTATTGATATTAGGTGTGTAATGTTGTAAACAGTAGTAACTTAACAAGATTTTAACTTCAGGAAAGTCGAGTAAATATCTTTATTTTGAACCTAAAAATAAAGTGTAGGCCAGCCCAGCTTTGGGCCAGACAATTTTGACTGAAATGTAAAAATAAACAGTTTTCCATACACCTATCTTGGACAAGGCCACTGAAATAGTTCTGATTTCAGATAAGCTTGAGGACATTTTTTTTATCTTAAATGTCAATCTCAATTACCATCAATCTCTACCTCTCACACAACGAAGCAATGAGCAAACGCTAATAATACAAATTAAAGACAACAGCTTCAAAATCTGTTCTCAATGTTTATGAGTCAACAATTCGCGAAAATAAACTTTTATTTGCTCATTGCTCTAAATAACGCGGCCTTATCAAATTCAAGATGTTAGATGATTTTCTATTGCAAATTCAGTTTAATCTTAATCTCCGTGTCGCTATGTTCGTACACGCCAACCTCAGAAACCACTCGACCAATTTCAATGAAGTTTTCTCAATGTGTATGGTTAGTTCCAGATTGAAAGATAGGATAGATTTTGGACCCCATGCTGCATCCGGTTAGACTGGAGGCCGATCCGAAAAGGCTAGGCATAATTATGATGAGGTGGTGCCGTGCGAAGCTGGTGCGGATAGCTAGTATCAATGTTTATTAAATATGAAGAGTCCTTGTGGAATGACAGACAGTTTAATTACAAGTTTACCCAAACAGCTGAATGTTATTTTAGGGTATAAAGGTGTGTTTACATCATCGGTTCCGAAACGCGGGTCACCGGGGTTTACGTTATTACGACGTTTGATGTCGTGCCAGAACGATCGCTCTGAGATATGTTATGCGTTGCCCGCACTCATATCGTTTATCGCGATTGATTTATTGCTATGTAGCATTCAGAATTTGCGTGGAACCGATTCGAAAATAATATTATGTTTGTATCGAGGCACCTGTGTTGTTGTTTGTTAAGCGATATGAATATATGTATACAAAGGTCGGGTTTCCACCCTCATGGTCATCATTATCATCCACAGTCGGACTTAAACCCCTGCTGGGTAAAGGCCCTCTTTCCTTGTGCCAAGCTCCTCGTTCCTGTGCCAACTACATAAAGGATTTACCCACAATAGCAACAATAATCAAAAACGAATTCAATCTTCCTACGCATACTACTGAATCCAGCTTGACGGGGGGATACTGCTACTGGTCCCCACGCTTCACTCCTTTGTCGGAATTCTACGAGTCTCTTGTCACTGCGTGAGGCAGTTGTTGAGGGTTCTTGGCGAAACTGACTGAACTGGGTCTGACTGAACTTGCCTAGGCCTTGCGTAACTTTACTCGTGAAGTCGTGATGGCTTTGGCTAGTGAAATGATAACTGTTTCACGCCTCTTCTTACACTTGAAAACATCTTACTTGTCTTTTTCTAAGTCAGCTTCCAGTATAACCAGATTTGACTGAATACCTGTATTTTACTTGGAGCGAGTTACCGTCTGACCTGACCATGATATTTTTGAGGCAACTTGAGACTAAATTTCTATTAGATGTTTGTCATCAAGTCCTCTCCAGTTGGAACTCCTCAGGATTATCCTCCTGCTGTTATGCTCTATGTATTAGTGGGTATTTCGTTGTAAGTAACCTGACGAACGCATATAGTGTGACGTAACCGCACGTGTACCGGCTGTGTGACGCAACGCGTGTCGTCGACTCCGCGTCACTTCATTAATCTCTCTTGTGTTGCACGTTCGCGGATTCGGTTCGTTCTAGAATAATCGGAATGTTTTCTTTACAAAATAACACACACATGTTCGGTTCGGCCTAATTCGGCAGGTCGGGCAACGACAGTGACTAATTCGGCACAGGTCGGGCAACGAGTAACGACATTGATTATGTATTTTGCTGCCCGTCTGTGCCGAATCTCGGCAACCCGAACAAGTGCGCAGCACACCTTGTAGGCAATTAAGCCGTTCTTTAATCTCAAATTTAGACAGCCTTGTCAAGTGATAGAACTATCTGGATGTTTATCGAGATCGGTCAGTTCAATTATTGTTTGTTTCCTGGTCTCAGGATCTCAGGTCAGGAATAATATAAGACTTGTTTTGAAACTCAGTCGAATGAAGGTAAAGGGGGTTTCTATTTCATTCTCGTGAAATTCTTTGCTGATAATTATCGCCTTTAGAAGAAGGTGGTTCGAAAGGTCATTCTGACTGCTTTCATCTAGATCTCTTATGGTCTTTCTCCAACAGCCTTAAGTTTGCCACAAGAATTATTTACCTATACACATTCTCAACTCCTCTCGCAGTCCCTTACCAATAAGGAGACAGTTACATGATGAAACTGATGTAAAGCCAAAACATATCGAGCCATACACATAACATATCGAGTCGTAAAAACTTGACTTTCTACGACACAACGTTATACTCGTACCCAATGACGTTTTATATAGACACGTCATGAACCAACATCGCGGCGCTTAAAAACGGCGAAAATACTAGAACTACTTATAAGCGTGAAGAAAGAGAAAGAAAATATGACACCGAACGGCGGGATGCCTGTTGCGAGAGGGAGATAAATATACATCTTCAGTCACGTCACAGGATTTATTAAATTATAAACAAACGTAGCGTCGCGCGACAGGTTGGTGCGTAACTAAGCGCGATGTGGCCAATTGGCTTCATTTCATGTTGTCATTTTAGAGTGCGGACAACGTATCTATAGTTTATATATCATTGCTCGGACCTATGTATTTTAGCCCGTAATCGTTTAAAAAAAGAGAACATTGCGAATTCTCCCTGGTTGCGTGTGTGTATTCGTTTAACTGTCCTCCCTTAGCATACCGGCAAAACTGGCACGATTTAACAGACTTTTTAAAAATAAGAAAGAAAGTAAACGTTGTAAGTCTCCGTAGTGACAGGATTCGCTTGGCCGTCCTCCAGCCACATGATTCACGCCGCCACGGGCGCGCGGCGCGTCCATCAGCCACTTATCTGATGCTGTACTTGTACGAACTCATTGCCAAATTCGTTAGGCGCTGTTATGTCGTAGCACGTGTCGCTTCTACGTGTGACGTAATCAGAAACGGTGTTACGATTATGCACAGTTTAGGTAGCGTGTGTTTAGGAATAGGTAGTTGCGTAGGTTTGCAACGTTTTTGCACTTAGGTAAATGCTGCTATAGCAGAGATCCAGAAGCTTACTGAGAACTTCATCTTCGTCTTTGTCCAACTTGGGGTAGGTGCACCAAGTCTTTTCCTTACATTCTCCCGTCACACTATCAAGCTAGACGCTTACTTGGAATCATCATCTGCCTAGCCTTTTCCCAACTATGTTGCGGTCGGCTTCCAGTTTAACCGGATGCAGCTGAATAGGTACCAGTATTTTACATGGAGCAACTGTCTATCTGACCTCCACAACCCAGTTAGTACCGGGTAATACGATACCCCTTGGTAAGACTGGTTGTCAGACTTTTTGCCACTGACTAGGTACTTATCGTAACGACTGTCAAAGATCTAAAATTGACAGCCGGGACCAACGGCTTAACGTACTTTCCGAGGCACGGAGGAAATTCGGTAGGTATGTAATAGGTGGTCACCCATCCACAGACCAACCTAGGCAAGCACGGCTTAACGTAAAGTTCGACCCGAGCGGCTGTTTTTATTTAGCCACGAGCTCCTTGGAATAAGATAGTTTATTGCGATTCAAAAAATAAGATTTAATTATTGGATCCTAGAATAACAAAAACGAAGTTAGTGTCTCCTTGTATCTCTTGGCATCTTGTTATAAATAAATAGGTAAGTAGTTAAAGTTTATTACCGCGTTACAATGAGAACACGAGACGAAATCCTAAATGCTTGTGTCCTTGACCGATCACCAAGGACATTGAAGATCTGGATTTGATACGATTAGAAACCTAGAACCGGAGTAAGAAATAACTACAACAGTAAAAACATTACGAAAAATCATTCGAGTTACCTAGAAAGAAATGATAAATGTGGGTATTCTTCATGCCGTAGACAAGTCCGGAATATTTATACAACGTATTAGACATCTGTGTGTGTGGTGTGGTATCTGTGGTGGTATATGGATGTGGTACGTGGTAACGTGGCACAGACCATCCAGTGAGTATTTTGAGTTGGTGACCAATGTGGTTGCAATCGGTTTCTTCTAGGTAAGCGTACTCCTTTCTAGGCCGCATCATATCAGGCGAGTTGCGGCCAATGCTAGCTTATTTCGTGTAAAAATAGCAATAATTGTACACGATGCATATCAGTTATTCTTATTACTCAGCGTCATAAAATAACACATTGCCGTATCATTCCAGGTATCCCGGTGTCCCAACAGCATTTACTGTACAACCTGGTGGAACTGGACGACTCGTCCTCTCTGCGGGAACATGCCATCGGTGACGGCGCGCGCCTGCGCCTCGTGCTGGGCATGCGCGGCGGACCCATACCGACGCGCCGCCTGCCGCCGCCGCCCAATGCGGAGCCCTGGAGGGATATTGAGAGGCTGCTTGATACTAATAGGTGAGTAATCCAACAAACAATACTTATATGGAATGTGTATGTGCACTTACTCTTATGTTTTATTAGGACATTCTTTAATGATAACAGCTTTGTAGCGGCACTACAGGAAGTACTACAGCAACATAGAACAAAAATACCACAGCACCATCTATGACACAGATAATAAACTAAAACATCGAAATCTACCTAATTCCTACATCGCGCAAGCAGAGTTATCCGCAACTTAAGACTATACACAAGAACCCGACAACAGCTGTCGGGCAGTAGCCCACCAGAAATAACACCAGTCTGGTCGGAGGATCCTCCCTTTTTTGTGGAGGATGAAAAACCACCCTGTTCTTCATACCCCCAAACTGGTGACCCTGACGTCCGTCATGCCAAAAACTCCTTACCCAGCTTTTTATAAGTTTCTCACTCTACAGCGTTCGGTTCACTAACTTCCCCAGTTAATTCCCCCTACCATTAATTCTGTACTAAACACGGAAGTTATCACATGCCATTGCCATCATGATAATTGTTGTAGGTTTATTATTGATCCATTGTCGCATGACACCCCACAGTTCATGTTTAATATCCATATTACATGTATTATACATGACATATTATAGGAGGCGAGCATAGATAGTGCCATCAATCAGTCTGCTACCTGGTTTCTGTATAAATGTTAATCGGATAACTGGTCTCATGATGGCGCTACACAGCCATTCTCAAAGACTGAACGTTATTGTAAATGATATTGATGTTGGGAACAGGGACGACGCGGAGTGGGGCGGCAGCGGCTGCAAGGTGACGGTGCTGGTGTTCCGCGACGGAGAGCGAGTCAACATGCTGCGCGTCAAGGAGAACAACGACGGCACCTACTCGCCGCTCGACCACAACAAGTGTACGTACCGACTCCTTGTTCATCTTCGGCGGAAACTAATGAAAACTGTCCCTATAAATATAACTGCCACTGGCGAATTCATCATCACCAGCCTGCGAAAATTGTCGCTCCACCGAGCCTACTTCAGGACTAAAATCAGTTATTGAAATAGAGCTAAGATACAGCAATTTCTGAACGTCAAAGTTCCAAGTCCAGCAATATTTATTTATTATAAGACTGTTCCCCAAAACTCCCAGCCTTCATCACTTTTTTTTAACTAGTTTAGCTGACAAATAGAAGTGGCACTGAAATCACCCCAGCTTAATTTGGCTTTTGGTTCCAAAGGTTAGAAAAACGGAATCAATGCTATGAAATTATCTAATCTGTAAGTCGTCGTCAACTACAGACCTTTAAAAGAAAGAGCGCCACTGTGAGCGTACTTTGTGATGTTGCTATCTGTATGCACGTGTACATCCTCCCACAGTAACCACAGGGGTCGTCGATTGTTTCAATGCTTAGAAAGTGATACGACTATTCACGCCAGTTTTGTTACGTATCCATACACGACATACACGAAAGTTGACATAATCATCAGGTTGGACAGTTCGATGATCTTAATCTTTATCATCTGTTCCTCAGACTCGTCCACGTCGTCCTCGCTGAGCCAGCTGGTGGAGCGCGAGTCGAGGGCGGAGGCCGAGGGCGGCGCGGGCTCGCTGCACGACAACGCCGTCACCATGAGCAAGATGCTGGAGCTGCGCCGCCGCATGGAGACGCTGTCCGTGCAGCGGAGCCCGCCACAGAGGAACGATGACAGAAATGGTACGTGCTACAGTAGCTACACGATCTGCGGTCATTAACCCAAGAAAATTAAAATCAAATCGTTATTTTGACGTGAAACGTCTTTAAAATCGGCACTATACTCGGGGTACCATGTCAGACAACCGGACCGTAACGAATTGGTGTATATCGCCTGACATTAATAACTACAAAACTATTCATCGTAGAAACATGAATTTAGTGTCATCATTTAACGTATATAGTCAGCTCGCTAAGACCTTGAGTTTCCATCGGGGCCGGGCGGGGCGGCGGGGGAGGGGTACTGCGTAGTATAACGGAAACCGGCGCTCTCGCTGGGTTCTATTCAGTATAACTCACAACTCACAGGTGATAGCGCGGTGACTCTTTCGTGTATTTACAGAATTCATTTAGAACAATCGATTTAAATAATAATAAATGTGACCGACAATATTTGTAGTTAAAAACTATGTGTAAAAAATAAATAAAACCGAGATAAGGCCGTCATATTGATTCGGGTCGTCGTGACTGATATGTTATAATATAGACGTGTCACGTTAAAACCAATGGCCGTGTGCCCCGACACAGCCCCACCCGATTTTTTCTGTATTGTTAGTCCATTTCCAAATCCAAGCTACAGTCATACATAACACATATTTTTTGTTTCCAGATAAAGTAGAAATCCAGAAGACTCGCAGCGAGGAAACTTTATCCGTCCCTAGTTTGTTAGACGACAGCTCTGCGGGGCTGAAGCACCGCGCGGGCTCGTACGCGCCCTTCGGCGACGACGACGCCTTCGCGCCGCTCTACGACGGCAACTATACCAGATACGACTACGACTGCTCTTTCACTGACAGGTACTGTCATACAAGAAGCTTTATTTTAATTAGACCTACCGAGCTCAATAATACTGCCAAGGAAAAAAGTTGAGATACAACATTAACTTAAATTGTTAATATTGCCGCCAACACTTCATCATTGCATGTTGAAAAAATCAATTTCCATTTAAAATGTATGTATTTGTAGTGTCTCATGACGTCCCAAATGTGTGATAAATAAGGACCATTCTCAAAATCATTCATCAGGGTCCATCTCTGTTTACGTCTCTGAAAGCTCGTCTGATCTGCAATGCTTGGTTGATGCGCAGGTACACCCTGCTGCCGCCCATCGGCACCCCTGGGGCGCCGCCCCCGGGGGCGGAGGCGCTGGCGGGCTCCATCCTGGTGCAGCGCGCGGACATCCTGGAGGAGTGCCTCGACAGCGACCCCGACTCGCCGCAGCTGCAGCCCAAGAACCTGCAGCCCATACAGCCCATACAGGCCGACTACGGTGAGTCGTCGGTTACTATATTTTTTCAAGGATTTTTTTTTATCGGGCGCGAATAAAATTTTATTGGCGACTAATATACTGGGAAATCCACAAAGAAAATATAGGATGCAAAAGCGAGCGAAGCGAGCTTAAGACTTGTGTCACCCCGACTCTGACAGGTTTGGTTCGAAGGGGATGGCGGGGCCTAGAGAGTGGGTGAAGTGCGTGAGTTAAGACCCCGGCATCCTTTCCGTGTTAGGTTACTTTAAAGTTTAACCCTGCAAACAGAAATAGGACCCCGCGTAACGGGGTTAATTTCATCACATCTTGTTATCTAGTGGTTAATAAGCTTGTTTTTAAAATCTTTTCGAGAAAGAAATTGTTGCTCCAATCGAAAACCATAAGATGATGTAAAAAAACGCGAATAATTGAGAAAAAAAAGGTGGACATTTTTAAGTGCCGGTCCATCTTACACTTGAAAAAAATCAAATGTTGCAAGGTATTTGAAAATAGGGAATAAGCATGAATTTTTTTCTTCACTTAAATCAATAAAGTACAATAATAATGTACATTATTGCAAAGGCCGTGAAATAGGCAATTGCAGGTTGAGTATGAGTTTGAAGGCCGAGCCTTAGGCGAGGACTTCACTAATACGAGACTGGCAATTGCCATTTCTGCCGAGGCATATACGTATAGTGCTTTTCTCAAAAGAATGCAGGGAAATAAAACATACTTTTTATATTATACATTTAATTCATATTAAAAGTTACAATAGTCAAATTGGAGCATACCTACCTACCTAGGCAAAAAAGAAAACTTTACCTTTTTAGTTTTAGCAATCTCATTAAAATACGCCATAAATACTGTTTCGGAGAAAATGTTCACTTTTTTCTAGTTTTTCCAAATCATAAAATTTTAATATACTTTCATGTATTTTTCTTTTAACTTCGCTGGTTGCAGGTTTTCCATTGCCAATTTGGCTTCTGATCTTAAATCTGGTGGAGTATAATCAATCTCCATTTCACTCTCTGAACCGTTGGAACTCATTTTAATTATTTAATTATATTTATTATGGATGTAAAAAACAAATAATGACGAATTTTCAGCTTTGCCGCCAATTTTCTATTTATCATCTGTGCCGAAAGGCAAACGCATTTATGTCTATACAGCCACGTGAACGCAATTTGTACTAAGCAAAGAGACTTACTTTGGTATGCCAAGAATGATAAAAGGGATCCAATCAAACAGTATTTAAAAACAAAAAAAAACAAAATATGCCGCACGCCGTTTCATACAACAATGCTGGAGCGTTGTACTCCAGCAATGTTGTATGAAACGGTGTGCTGGGGGTTCTAAATTCAAAAAACGCTCGTGGATTTGATTTTCTTTGTCCGTAAATTCGATACTGCGCGTGTTCTTGACAATATTTCCCTGCATGTTTGAGAAAAATAATTAAAAGTTAAGTTCAACCACTGCTTGTCGCTCAAAAAAAATATTAAACTTCTACAATTTTCTACGACAGTTCAAACTTCCGTGACTGTCGCGGCCATTCAAGTCATAAGGTTTTGCCATCATTTCCGTCTAGGCCTTGTTTACATTTAAATAATTATTTTACTAAATGTATATGTACTTATTGAAGTAAATATTGCAATAACTATATTATAAACACTTCAATACTCGCAATTACAGACACAATTAAAATAACAATGCACTGTGCCTCAGGAGGGCGTGCCTCAGGAGGCTCGGCCGGGAGCATACGGGTTAACCCGTATGCTCCCGGCCGTGCCTCCTGAGGCACAGTGCATTGTTATTTTAATTGTGTCTGTAATTGCGGGTATTGAAGTGCATTTATAATAATATTTTAGTGAAACTTTAAGTAGTTTTCAAATAAAAGTGTTTCGTTGGTCAACACATAACTTTTGACGTTACTATCGGCGACGATGTGTTTTGATTTTGCGTTCCGTTTCACCAAAAACACGCTATTTAGAATATTAAATTATTTGTATTAGAAAGATAAACAAGTGTACCAAAATGTTTTTATGGGCCAATACAAGGTATTTTTTAAGTTATAAAAAAGTTTTGAATTTCTTGTATATACCCTGTTCGTTCGTTTCGTTTTGTAGGTCCGCTAGTGTGCGGCTCGTCGCGCTCGTGGGTGTCCCTGGGCGGGCCGCAGTCGCACTCGGCGTCGTCGCTGCACGTGCGCGCCCCGCCCCCGCGCCGCATCGCGCCGCTGTCCGACGCGCTGTTCTCGTCGTCCACGTCGGACCTGGAGAAGCTGAAGAGGAACAGCCGCATCCTGCCCGCGCTGTCGCGCCACCGGCCGCGCGAGCACCTGCACCTCAGCGACGAGCGCCTGGACGTGCCCGCCGCCGAGCTGGAGGCGCCGCCCGCGCCGCGCCGCTCTCGGACCCGCTGCGCGTGGTGCCGCAAGCGGCTGAGCATCGCGACGCTGCACCGCTGCCGCTGCGGCGCGGCGTACTGCGCGCCGCACCGCTACGCGGAGGTGCACGGCTGCGCGTACGACTACCGCGCGGCGGCGGCCGAGCTGCTGGCGCGCGACAACCCGCCCGTGCAGGCGCCCAAGCTGCCGCGCATCTAGCGACCCGGCGACCGTCTAGATAAGATAAAAATGTTCAAAAATCATCCACCACGTGTGTGTTTTGTTTTCTTTTTCTAATGAAATCGTTGTGGAAAAATTGAAAAAAAATGTAATAATTATTCGCTGTAGTTAACATTCTCGGTGCTTCACTCAGTGCTAGGCCGCGTCCTACTCGGTATGGTTTCTACGCCGAGCGCTCGCCGGCTCCGCGTCCTGCCGCCCCTAGCGCCCCCTAGCGGCGACGCGATCGGCCTCAAATTGTTATATTATATTACTCGAACCGATCACGCACCCCAAATATAAAGAGTTAATCCAGTACAAATGAAAAATTTGAATTGTTAAAAAGCAAGTTTATATAAATAAGTAAGTCCAGTACAAGGATGTACAAAGTTTCGCCTGTCGATGACCCTCCCTTGTTGTTATAATGCGGGTCCTATTGGCCCCTTGTTACGTGTCTTTTGTAAATACTTTCATTATCTAGTACTCGCGGTACAGGAAAGTATCTGTATTGTAAACAAAAGACTGCGATTGTATAATAATACGATGTTATAATGATACAGGTGACGGCTTGTGCTGGAGTTACAGCTGTTGTTGTTGTTGTCGCCCGGTGAGCACTCGGCCTAATTTGTTGTTGTATAATACATTGTATAACACTAGGTTAATTAATGCTTAAAACATATTATTTTTTATGGAATATCTTACTTGCCTGCTCTGGAATGCCAGTATATATGGTGTCTACTGCTGTTAGCTCTGCGCCGCCGGACATGACGCCGACGATATTAATTTGTTTGCGGATTCATGCCTGTGATGACAATCGCCTATCTATGTTAACGTTGTTCCAAATTATTAATATTAATAAGTAATATGTATCACTAGTAGTTGCTAACCAATTTTAAAGTCTAACATTTCGCAATAATAGATTGTGCATCACAGACGTTTCTCTCCGAGCAAGTACTGTGTTATGGCCTACTGTAAATATTGGAGTTCTATGGTTTAGAACTGATAGGTATATTTAGTTTCCATATATTTAGTATACAGTTGATGGTAGCCGGGTGTGTCCGCCGGCGTGGGTTGTGTACGCGTTAGTACTAGTGTACTGCTCTACGGAGTGCGGTGCATGTGCACTCATTAATCATTATTGTCGGCTGGGTTTGCCAACTTTTCGTATTTGATTGTATAATCTAAGTTTATAGTTAATGTTTATTTGGGAGAAATAATTTTGGCTGATTTCGATAATAAATATTTATAACGCGAAAGCGTCAAACAATTTATTTATATTTTTCACACTTATATTAGTAACGAATATAAAAACTATTATTTGGAATAATAAAAATCTATTTAAGTACTAAAATATTTTGACTTAGCATGTCCCAAGTAGGAAACATCATGAATGGAATTGTTTACAAAATTGAGCATTACGTTGAGTTACACAAGACTGGATTATTATACAATCTCTAACAAAGTCTTAACAAGATTATTTTAATTAATTCTGATATACATATCATTTTACTACGATAAATTATCCTAAAACAGTTAATTTTCAGTTGGCTAATTCGAAATTCTAAACACATTTCTAGCACAGTTTACAATACCTTATTTGACACATTGAAATACCACATAATATCATTCTAATGATCGCATATACTGTATAATTCCTACCAAGACTTCCGAAAAAGTGGGAAATCTCATTTTAAGCACATAAAAGTTAAGTACATAGTAATATCCCTAACGTTAGTGCTTTTTCTGTATATTGGATGCACACATACAACACATTGATTTTACTACAAACATCTGGATCTAGATCATCTAGAGCTATATCTTGCTCATACATATCGAATCCACGAGCCGTAGCTTAGAAGATAGTCTCTCAACCAGTGCGCCCATCGTGCGTCACCTCACAGTATTATTTATAAGTCTTCAAAGTTCAAACAGTTCACAAATTCTAAAAAACAACTCTAAAATGTTTTGCTTAATACTGTCTATAATGGCCTCAAAATACACACAGCTACTATCAAATGATTTGATCATCAGTTTCTCTGAGAAAGCACTCGAAGATTTCCACGAAGCTGTCAACGCCTTCTCTGAAGTTCTCATCAATATCCTTCTCCTCTTCTTCATTGAAGAAAGCGTGAGCAAAGTCGATGACCTTCACCGTACCCCAAGGATTAGGAGTGGGGGAGTCGTAGGATAGCTGATCGAGCATAGCTCTGTAGTTCATTTTGATCTTAGATAGCTTATTCTCGTAGTTGTGTTCGAAGGAGTGGTTGTGGTTAAAGCTGGCGAGGGCGTCACTCCACGGAGAGCTAATAGGCGGTGGCGTCGAGAAGCTGGAGTGAGACAGCGTCATGGGTGTGATAGGGACGGGCTGCAGCTTCTTGTAGACGGGGCCCTTGGAGCTGATCTGTCCGCTGAAGTTGGAGCCCGAGCTCACGCTGTGCAGCGAGTGGCGGCGGCGCGGCAGGCTGGCCGGCCGGCAGCCCGAGCGAGCGCTGCACGAGAATATACAGGATAATATGAAGAACATGCACATAACAAGAACAATATCTATTGCCTTTAAATAAATAATAACAGAAGTCTATACTTGATTATTTCCAAATACTCTCACATACAAAATCGCGACACTAAAAGAAAATAATATAACCACCTAGGTTATATTAAAGAGGATGTAATAGAGGTTATAATATCCTATCCTAACTAATAGAAATGCGAAAGTAAGTTTGTTACGTGTCTAAACCACGGAACCGATCATCCTGAAATTATGCAATAAAGAGTTTGAGTTTGCATTACGGAGTCAGGTGTACAGAAACGTACACTAACGCTGGGTACCTTTCATCCCGTTATTTAGTATTGTTCCCGAGGAAAACAACAATTATGTTCGTATGATATTAGATGGCCACGTCTTTTTGGCAGGCGCAGATACAGGATTACACACACATACAGTTTTTGGAAAATTAATAAAAAAAAATTGATATACTTTTGATAATAAATAGGTGTTACTTTACAGAACTCCATGATATGCAAGATACAAGGAGGCCGCCAGATTTTGGGCCAGGGGTTACTTGGTTGAATTTTAGATAAATTCAAGAAAATTGGAACACTTTTCCTACCGACCTACTGGAGTTACCTGGGCCTCCGGTTCAGGGGGGGGGGGGGGGGTTCAAATTGCACCCATTGCCCCCCCCCCCTGTATCCGCGCCTGCTCTTTCGCATCATGATTGAATTACATACCCTCCCCATATCCCTGAATCGCAAAGAAAAAAATCAGCTGTTCCATTCATTTTGACGAGTTATGCGACATAATTGCAGGGAACACCAGATTTTTTTTCGTGATTCATGGTTTGGTCTCATAGTAAAAGTTGTTCATATTGATGTGTACAATGCATTCCTTGCCCGTGGTACAGTTGGCTAGGTCTGTGACAGTTCGAAGTTTATTGATATCGTATAGGCCCACGGTGTATACCTATAATTACCTATTATAATAGAAACTTTAGTAGTGTGATAAGAGTTTAATTAACGCCACCGCCCACCGATGAGCGAAACCCTGGGCAAAAGCTTGTCAGTCATATATATTATTTACTAGTCTGGGAGAGAAGATCCCTCCTACCAGTCGAGTTCTCAACTTTTCAAAGGCATTTTATTTTTTTCAGAGGAGGCGCCCGTACTTTAGGGTACCAACTGTCTCTCTGGTTCAAAAATTATGTGTTGGGTATGTCTTGATAGCCATACCCCACACGCCCGAAGGCGCATGTGTCATAAAAGCGACATACACCCTTTTTGTTAGACGCTGGTCACCGACGGAACTAGTTCTCGGCCGTGTAACGAAACCATAGCGAGATTCAGGAATGGGCGCTTACCTAACCACGCCATCTATCGAGACTGTTGGAACTATTTTTTGTATAGAGTAAATTAAGTTTTTTTGTTAAAAATGTGAAAGATAAAAAAAAAGCATTAGTTACCAATTTCAAAAGAAATTTTAGTCTTAAAATTTGTTATTTTAGTATAATTGCAGAAAATAGGAAATTTCGCAAAAAAACTTGAAATATAGGTACAATCGACAACAATGAACAAAGAAACAGACTAAATTAGCATTTAATGGATGCACACAGGTCACACTATTACGCTACAATATGAATTCGTCGAATTTGAGTTGATCAAAACCAAAAAAAAAAAATTCAAAGAAAAAAAAACCTTTTTTAACTTTCTTCTCCGCTCTTCTAGGAGCTCAATAAAAAGAGTCCCATGAAAATCCGACCACTATAAACTTCGTTCCACCTTTTGAGTATTTTTTGGCAAATTGCACTCGACTACGTATACCCATTTAGCGCTTTCTACAATCGCTTACCTACGCCGAGGTGTTTACGACTGTAGAAAGAGAATCGATACGAAAAGTTTGTAACTTGTCTAGGCCTGCAGAGTCATCATCATCATCGGGCTTTGGCGCTGCTATACAATTTATGTATTGGTCATTCGTACCTGCCTTCCGACCTAATGAGGACGATCGTAGTTCCTATTGTTAAAAGTAAAACAGGTGATCTTTCGGATAAGGGGAACTATAGACCTATTTCTCTAGCGACCACAGTTGCGAAGGTGCTTGATGGTCTGCTTGATGCACAGCTGAACGCACGTCTGGTGCTGCACGATAATCAGTTCGGGTTTCGGCCGGGACTTTCTACAGAAAGTGCAGTTCTGTGTCTCAAGCAGGCCGTCAGGTACTACACAAAAAGAAGAACACCTGTTTTCGCTTGCTTCCTCGATCTGTCTAGGGCTTTTGATCTGGTTTCCTACGATATATTATGGAAGAAACTTGAAGCTATAAGCTTGCCTATCGAGCTTATTAGTATCTTCAAGCACTGGTATGGAAACCAGGTCAACAATGTTCGGTGGGCGGGTGTGCTGTCTGAGCCGTATCAGTTGGAATGCGGAGTGAGACAGGGGGGGTTGACCTCCCCTGGCCTCTTCAATTTGTATATGAATGCTCTGATTGAGGCGCTTAGTAGTCATCATGTCGGTTGTCATATTGACGGTGTCTGTGTCAATAATTTAAGTTACGCGGACGATATGATGACTTCAGTCGGCGGTATAAGGACGTTGTTGGCCACTTGTGAACGCTACGTGGTGGAGCATGGCTTATCGTACAATGTTCAAAAGAGTCAGTACATTGTTTTTGAGGCGGGGACCAAGTACCATCTTGATGTGCCTCCCATACGGCTAAGCGGTGTTCCTCTTGAGCGAGTGGAACAATTTAAATACTTAGGTCACTTGGTCACCACTGACCTTAGGGACAATGCTGACATTGAAAGGGAACGGAGGGCTCTGTCCGTACGCGCGAATATGATAGCCCGCAGGTTTGCTCGTTGTACTGCGGACGTAAAGGTGACGCTCTTTAGAGCATTCTGTACCACCTTCTACACTTGCAGCCTGTGGGAGAATTATTCGTTAGCGTCGTATGGAGCCCTTCGTGTTCAATTCAATAACGCGTTCCGGAAACTGATGGGGTTGCCATGGCGTTGCAGTGCGTCAGGGATGTTTGCCGCGGCGCGTGTAGATTGTTTTTACGCAATAATGCGGAAGCGCGCAGCATCAATGGTGGCTCGCGTCATGGCCAGCCCTAACAGGGTTCTGAAAATGATTGCTGGCAGAGTGGACTGTCCTTATGTGGTTCGCTGCTGTCAGTTACATGTGCCACCGTATCGTGTTGTTTTCTAACATTTAGTTTTTAAGGAACATGTAACTAACCCTATATGAGCCTCCGCTCGAATTAAAGTTTTTGAATTTGAATTTGAATTTGAATCATTCTTATATCCTTATCTCAAAATCAAAATCAAAATCAAAGCATTTATTTCAAGTAAGCCAGTTACAGGCACTTTTGAATTGTCGAAACAAAGATGAAAATTAAATGTAGCTACAGTCCCAGTCACAAGACATAAAAACTGTGAAAGTACTGTAGTTGCCCATTCCCTAGCGTAGATCTCTATGGAGAAGAATGGGCAAGAAACTCCATGGACACTCTTTTAAATCAGAATATTGTTACAAAATCTTGGTTACATCATTCACGTTGAGATGGTATATTATGTGAGAACAATGTAGCAAGATGTGCACGGTAAAAGTGTCCACAGCAAAAAAACAGAAACAAAAAAAAAATACAATTCAAAATAATTCCTTCAAATAAGCCATGGCAACCAAGAGATGACCAGTCACAACTGACAGCGCCCGTTCACGGACATGACGCATGGATCAGCACCATTCAACTCAACCATTTTGAAGGGAACTAAATGATCCGACACATGCGCCACCATCAGCGAGACAATTGAGTGAGCATGACATACTCCAAACCGCCAGGGCACATTCAAGTCAAAAAAAAGACGTAGGTTTCCAGTGAATGATAGCTTTCTAGTACATAGTACTCACACAATATGGGCTATGCATTTATATAATACTAAAGAGATTGATTCTATACAATGCAAAGATAGTTGTACAATCTTCAGCAGCTCCAACAATACAATTCAATGCTATCAATTTATGCGCCCCTGTCCATGTGGAGCAGGACCAGCATTGAGCCAAGCATTTTTATCAGCGATATAATCGCTCAACTTGTAATATGCTTGCTTACATAGTGTGCGTTTAATGCATGTTTTAAATTTCGTCTCATTCAGTTCAAGAATACTTTGTGGAATTTTATTATAGCATCTCAAACAGTACCCCATGAAAGATGAGTCTACTTTAGCGAGTCTGAAACCTGGCTGAACTAGTTGGTCCCTATTTCTAGTACTGTAAATATGTCTGTCACCCCTCAATCTCAATCTATCTGAGTGTAAGTGTATCTGTGAGTATCTTTGTAATATTGATAAAACTATTATGAAATACGGACACTTCGACTTAGTCCGCAAAAATTGTTATACCTCGGCTAATTTGCATGTTGTAAATATAATTCATAGCCTATGTTACTGTCTGATAATTTAGCTTTAGATTGGTGAAAAAATCGTTAAAATCGGTCCAGTAGTTTCGGAGCTAATTCGGTACAAACAAGCAAAAAAACCTTTCTTCTTCATAATATTAGTATAGAAAAGCGTGATGGTGTGCTCCAGGGTTGAGCTAAAGATGTAAATTTCTTGAAGCCGGTTTTCAACTGATTGACAAGCAGATGAAGACTGGCTCCTGGGTTCTGTATCTTCTGTATATAACAAGACGCTACTCACGTGAACTCCTTGTTCTGGCAGCACTCGCGCAGCCTGGCGCCGTCGTACACGAGCAGCAGGGAGGCGCAGTACAGGCGCACGGCACACTGGCGCCGCGCCCACTTCTGTATCTTCCACAGCTCGGAGAGGAACTGCAGCAGCAGGGCGCGGCACAGACTGGTGCCGATGCCGTTCAGGTAGTTACGGATTGCTGGAGAATAATAATAAATATTGCATAAAAAATGTGGCCTCTATTCACAGGTGAAGAGTGCCTGTAGTTTTGATTTAACTTTAAAAAATCGTGTCTAGCTGATTCCCGCGATTGAGTCTGCGTGTTTTTATTTATAGAAATGGAAAGTGGCCTTTTATAGATGTATGGATAATTGGATATTACACAATCTATAAGATATAGCACAACATTTTTACTTCTTGAAAAAATATTGCCAAATATGGCAAAATTGGCGTGAATTGTACAATAATTTACGCTGTTCGGGTCATAAACATATCTTTATAAACACTCCTAACTGATGCGTGACTCACAAATTATCATCATTTTCAGTGCACAAAAAACAACGTTCGAAAATTCACGTTGTGGTAATATCTTTTGTAAATGCAGTTATACCATAGTAATAATATCTTATATTTAGATAGAATGTGTGTTTTACAGTAGGTACTATCGAGGACACTCCCGCCTGACCACCACTAAGCTCATTTTTGCTTGCACTCGCAACATAAAAACGCTCTCTAGCCCCGCCCCGTTGACTTTGTGTAGAAATAATGAATGAAAAGATACAGAATCAGACGAGCGCACTGACGACGCACGCCAAACGAGAGTTATTGTTATTTTGCGCGCCAAAGTTGACGCTTTCCTAATAGGTGGCTCCGGCGCCTCCGCATGATTTAAGCGAAAAAAAAATTAAATGGTCAGGCGGAAAAGACCCCGATAGTACAGTCAGGAAAATAGGCTAGTTCCCACCATCAATAAATTGCAAATCTATTTAGTCCGTCATTTAGAGCATTACAAAATAATGGACACGTTTTTTCTTTTTGTAAATCAATTAATATTGACAAAGATGAAACGCATCAAAACTCGGGAATGGGGGGCTCGTGACGTCAGAACGCACAAAAAATTATACCACGGCGTGACGTATTGAGAATTTTAAAAGCGTCGCATCTTTGTTAATTTTGGTTTAAATTATTATTTATATTAATTTGGCTCAAATATCTATACTAATATTATAAAGAGGTAACATTTGTTTGTAAGTTTGTTTGTAGGGGGTAATCTCCGGAAGTAATGAACCGATTTTAAAAATTGTTTCACTGGTAGAAAGCTACATTATTCGTGAGTGCTATAGGCTATATTTTGTTCCCGTACTTCCACGGGAACGGGAACTACGCGGGTGAAACCGCGGGACGTCAGCTAGTTATTTAATAATCTAACAAGCCTATTAAGAGGAGTGGAGGTGTCCTATGGTGAAACCGCTGGGCACAACTATTTATGATGAATCGGATTCTCACCATCCTTCACAGCCTGTCCGTGTATCCTCTTGCCGTAATCCTTGTTATACTTGTGCAGCTTGCCGGTGCTGAGCTTGTACACCTGGAAGCCTGGGATACAGAAGCTGTACTGCTGCTTGCTGAGCTGGTACTTTATCTGCTCGTTCGCGATCTTCTGCTCGGTGGCCAGGGGGTCCCATGTTCTTTTGCCTGGAAAATATAAAAACAGTTGTGGTAAAAAAAAAAGTTGTTTTTTTCTGCTGGGTGTCGATTTTATGCCTTTGCATCAATAAGTACCTAGAATAGTAAATTTACAAGCAATATTTAGTTGGGAGTTATGTCAATAAGTTGTAGTTTTGTATGAACAATTCTATATTCCATTTTCCAAATAAGAGGTGAAGCCAAATTTGATAAGATACGATAAGACTGATAACATTTGGAAATGTCAATTTTCGGACAATGGCTGCACAAAAATAAATCTTTACGAGTTTTGATGTCTATTGTCAAAGATTAAAAGGTGCTGTTCCTGTTAACAAGATGTTATTATCTTGGAGAACGTTATAAGATAAAACCACGTATATTTTGGAAATTAGATATTCATCAGGCGGCTGATGATGACTTAATTTCGACGATAAATCGCTTGATCAATAAGAAAATGCTGAGATTATCCTTATATGACAAGTTTTCTCAGGGGTTTTGATTATTAGCTAATTGAAAGAGTTCACGCACGTTAATAGGCTAGTTTCCACCATCAATAAATTGCAAATCTATTGAGTCCGTCAGTTAGAGTATTGGAAAATAATGGACACGTATTTTTTGTTTTTGTAAATCAATGAATATTGACGAAGATACAACGCATCAAAACTTGAGAGTGGGGGCTCGTGACGTCACAATGCACTAAAAGTCGGTGCACGGCGTGACGTATTGAGAATTTGAAAAGCGTCGTATCTTCGTCAATTTTGGTTTACGTAACAAAAGAAAAAATACGTGTCAATATTTTTTGATAATCTAACTAACGGACTAGTAAGATTTTTTCAGGACACAAGCCTACTAGTAAAAGTATATAATTATGGTTAACAGTATAAAACACAGGACTTAGAAAACAAAGAAAACAGGAATAAACAGGATGCTTACACACAGTGGCGTGCAATGGGCTTCCACGGTGGGTAGGCCACGAAATAATAATAGCAAAAAAAAAAATCTTCGGCGCCATCTTGGATTTTCATTTTGACCTCATTTTCATTATTAACTACCCCAAAAACTTCGAAAACGAGAACCATGAAAAAAAACTGTAAATTTTCGTCGGCGCCATCTTGGATTTTCATTTTGACCTCATTTTCATTATCAGCGACACCAAAAATCTCGAAAACGACACCCATGAAGAAAAAACTGAAAATTTTCGTCGGCGCCATCTTGGATTTTCATTTTGATCTCATTTTCATTATCACCAACCCCAAAAACCACAAAAACGACACCCATGAAGAAAAATATAAACACAATATTATTATTAATTATTCAAACTCAAACTCAAAGCATTTATTTCAATTAGACCATTACGGCACTTTTGAATGTCACAAATACAAAAAAAAACAAAGCTACAGTCCCAGTCACAAGACATAATAACTTGAGAAAGTACTGTAGTTGCCCATTCCCTAGCGTAGATCTCGATGGAGAAGAACGGGCAAGAAACTCCATGGACACTTTTTTAAATCAAAATATTGTTACAAAATCTTGGTTACATCATTCATGTTGAGATTATACATTTATGTGAGAACGATGTAGAAAGACGTGCACATTAACGTCCAGAGCAAAATATTAAATCAAAAATGTACCTATAAATAAAGTAGGTAATTAAAATGACAGCGCCCGTACACGAACTCATTTAGTTGTAGAATGTGGGGAGGTATTTTATTGTAACATTTTAAACAGTACCCCATGAAAGATGAATCTACCTTAGCAAGCCTGAAACCTGGCTGAACTAGTTGGTCCCTATTTCTAGTATTATAGTGGTGTCTATCACCTCTTTTACTGAATAAATGCAGATTTTTCCTAACATACATGATATTCTCATAGATGTATTGACCAGGTACTGTCGTGATATTTATTTCCTTAAACAGTTCTCTTAGAGAACCGCGTCTACGTAATTCATATATGGCTCTGATGGCTCTTTTCTGCAGAATAAATATAGACTCGATGTCTGCAACCCGTCCCCATAGTAAAATACCGTATGACATAATACTATATAACATAATACTATTATAACATAATATATCTATAACATAATCATTATTTTAATCAACATACAACCTAGCACTGGCCTGCAAATTGCAAAAAACGTAAGGAAATTTGAATTTCGCGGGCTAAAGAACATCCACCTTGAATCCTGGCCTTGTGTTGTAGCTAGCAGCCAATCACAGCCCAGCTACACTCGCAGGAGTTACCACCCAAAAGTGGCTGCAATCTATACATGTATGCGGTTCATACACACGAAAATATGCACCAATGTGCCGCTGTGTGCGTAAATTTATCAGTGGGTTCTAGGCTAGTGGAGCGTTTGCCTATAAGATGCGTCCGGCGGGTGAGCGTCGAGCTTCGTAGCAACTTCCAGTACAGTGTTAGTTACGTAACACGGGCGCGAAAAATTGCTATAAGTATTCAAACAGGAGTTTTTAATATTTTGTACTAAGTGTTATTTTATTACATAGCTCATTAGTTATAATAATTGCCCCAGTTGGTAGGGTATAGGCTTTGCCTAATTGCCTCTTCGTGGCGCACGCCCATGCTTACACAGCGTATGCTTCTACACCGCGCGCGAAAGCGTCGCCCACGACTCCGCGACCCGCCAAATAAATCAGCATTCGTTTGACAAGTACCTATTATAAGTTTATTCTCTCCCTCAACTTCATAGCTCTTCTCTTCACTTACCAATCTTAACATCCATGATACAGGGCTCCAACATCCGCTCCGTAAGATCCTCCAGTATGATGTAGTCCTGCTCGAACCCGTTGTACGTGTACTTGCGGCAGCCGAAGTACTTGGCCACCAAGCCGCGCAGCTCCAGCAGGTCGGCGTCCGATGTGCTGGACAGGCGCTCGTAGAAGTCCACCTCGCGCTTCTGAGCCTCCTTGATGATGGGTTTCATAATTGTGCCGTTGTTGCATTGGAGAAGACCTGGAGAGGTAAATATGTTGTGTTTAAGATAATGCTTTTGCGTTGTGTATTTGATTCATAAACCCACGAGTTATTATTATGGTGCATCTGCACCGAAGTTACTTTTGATGGAGCAATATCTGTAAGTGTCAGTGGGCAATGACAGATAATAAAAGATAAAGAACAAGCGGCAAAAGTTAATGATATCCTTAATAGTAATTTCGGTGTAGATTCTACACTGGTGTCGATTCTGTTGTGCACAAATTGAACTTAATTTAGGCTATTGCTATCTTTTATTAAAAGGCAGTGCGAGAAAAGGACTGCTATATATGTCAAACTAGTTTATGCCTTGTGCTTCACCGTGTTTTTAGTCGACATGTTTTTACGTGCACCCTTCATTTGTAGGGAAATATTAGTTCCTACTAAATTTGACAGCTCTAAATTACGTCCTTCTCTTTCTCGTTGTATTAGAGAGAAAGAGATAGCAATAGCCTTAATTAAGTTTAGTTTGTGCACAACAGAATCGACACCAATGTTTAGGTTTAAATATTTTGAATAATAACGACGAGTTTTTTTAAAACCCATCTTAAAGGCGTAAGGAATTTAGCTGCATTGCATCCATGGATGACCTGAGAAAGGCTAGATGATGACGACATGCCTAAAAAACATCGAAACTGTGTATGCCCATATATTTCTCCGTTTGTTCTACACAAATACAGACAACCTTATATCTGGGAATAGAGTGACTTTGTACCTCCATAAGACTCGAAAGCAGTGATTTAAGCAGAACCGGGAATGCTGTTGTTATCCTTATACGTTTAACGAACTTACCCAAATACTTGGTATCTTCCGTCTTCCGATGGCCGGCCACCTGCAAGGCGTAGGCCTGTATCTCGAGCGGGCTGGTGGGCGGCAGCAGCGGCTTGGCCGACATCTCGCCGTCCTGCCGCTTGATGCTGTAGTGCACCTGGTAGATCGAGCGCTGACGACGTACGCTACGCCGCTTCGGGTTGCACGATACATCGCTCATTTAGTCGTGGGCCTGGAACCAACGAGATTATTAATGTGGCAAGAAGACATTAGGCGTGGTGGATAATGGGTATATGGTACGTTGTTGCTTCTTCCCAGCTAAAACGTTAGGAAGAGGCAAAGTGTTGGCGTTCTGGTGACTGTCTTGGTAATTGACATTCAAAAAAGGCTGATTCTCAGCCTTATTTGAATAAATGTATTCATCCGGATTAATGGAAGCCGATCCTAACATAGAGAAGAAGCTGGGCGGATGATGAAAGGTAGGACAATGAAAAAGTCAGAAAGCAGCCGACAGAAAAAAATACTGCATGGAACATACAATCACAGAACATATCATACCTAATGATTGGCTTGCCCTAAAATAACTAATAATGTAACATGTTAAGTACTAATAGTACAAAATGTGTTGGTACTTTGGTAGGCGTACTTAATTTTGCAACCACGACGGTTCGAGCAGTGTCCTCTATTTTATCATTTCCACAAATAATCCCACATGATTTTATGGAAATTAAAACAAACACCAATACCACTGCACTTCCTCAAAAACAAAAATAACGTAAGCTAATGAGTAGGTAAACTTTATTACTTAAATTTTTGCAGGTAAACCGCAACCCGCAACGACCTTACCTAATCGCTTCCGCAATAAATCGTTAAAACAATTATCTACAATTTACAGTTACTTGTAAATTAGTCACTTTATCGGTTAATTATGTTGTTAATATAGTACCTCATCATGTTACAATTTATGTGGACAGTTAGCTGTTGTCTGCGGTTTTACTCGGAATCTAGGGAAACCGAATGACTAGCCAGGTAATAAATCTATTTAAGTACTTATTGTTCTTTTTACAATCGTCATTATCGTTGCACTATTCAATTCAAACAATTAACGCACGCCAGGATACAAACCCATATTATTATGTGCACAATATGAAGACGTAGACTCAGCACGACCAAAAACAAAATTATTTAGATGCCGCCTATCGTATAATATCCCAGGTCTTAGCTTAGGTGCGAAATTTCACCCAAATCCGTTCAGCTGTTACAACTGTTGCTATGATTACAAACAATCACAAAGTCACAAACTTCGACGTTTATATACATTTTAATGCAAACCGTGCGCAAAGTTCATCAACATTCGAGGTGAGATTGTTGACCGAGTCGGAAGGTGAGGATAAATTGGAGTCGATAGTGAACACTTAGAAAAAAAACATTACTTACTTATTAGAATAATGGAATTTATAAACGGAAACACTATAGGTACCTACTGAATTTTTAGCAAGAGTTTCATCAACACCAACGATTCGCACTAGTTTATTTCACAAAATAATAAGAGGCTATGCGGGTGTTTTCACATTCAAATGGCTATATTGAACTAATGATTCAGAGGTTTTTACATGATTTGTTTACTCTACTTTGTTATTCATTGCTAAGCAGTAATGCATCTAAGTTATTTGAATACCTACCGTATTAGTTTATTACATTAAATATTATTTATTGTGTTGGTTAGGTACTTAAGTTATTAGAATATGCTTCGTCTGTAGAGGAAGTTTATAATATAATATTTTACTGATATCAATATTTTATAGTATAAGTAGGTAGGTACTTATCTCTCAAGTGACCACATGAATGATTCAAGGAAGTTTTTCCAAACATTATCTACATAGAGTAAATCATAACACTTTCATTTTTAAAATAATAAATAATATTGATTTGTTTATCCTTATTTTCAGTAACACAACAATCTAAGACCAAACTCATTAGGACGTACCTATTTTTATCCATTTATATATTAATAAAACGAACGAGAAACAATCAAATCACAATACACAACATAAATGAGGAAAAAATTGCTGACAATGACGAAAACAAAAACAATGTGAATTGATGAGTGACGACGCACAAAATGGTTCTAAAATAAAACAAACCACAAATGAGTGGAACTTCACTAATTATACCTCTTAGCGGCGGAAACAGCGTTGGGAAAGAAACTCGAAACGCAACTAAAAATATTCGCGACATTAGAGCACATTCAGGGATTTTACTTTTGTTTATCTAATCAACTTATACTTAAATCAAGATTGACTTGTGTTTATCAATTGATATATTTACGACGTTCATGATGTTGATAATATTATAAAATGACTGTTTTCGTTGATTTTATGTTTGTTTCGTTCACATCTTTGAAATAATAAAATTGTATGTGCCGTTGATACTTCTGAAGCCGCGTGGTATCCGGCAGAGTAGAATAGAACCAACCCATTACACTCACGGGTGTCGTATAAGGCGACTAATGTCTGAGGCAGAACACCTTGCGCCTCCGTAGACCAGAGAATGGGCAGCAGCGTTTTCTGTTAGTCGTTCATCACTGCGATCTCCAATCTGCCTGCCAAGCGTGGAGATTACGGCAAATTCCTCCTATCATGGGAGAGGCTTAAATGTCCAGCAGTGGACGTTACGGGCTGTTGTAGTAGTAGTGATACTTCTCGACTGGTTGTCTGCCTCATTGGTGTGTGGTGCAAGTGCGACTGCTGAGATTACATCCTGGGTTCGATTCCCAGGTCGATCAAATTGTTATTTTGTTTGTCCATCAGGATTTTTTCAGTACTTATCAGCCACGGAGTCTGGATTTGTAACCGGTTGATGGCAATAGGATCACCCCCTGCCACATGGGACAGTGGGACTGAAACATAATTGGCGAGATGTGGGTGTATTAGTGGGTACAACTGTGCCCAACCCTTCGGGGATTACCTACAGGTGTGATGTTATGTAGATACTATTCAAAGTTGGCCGCATTAAGGACCATATTCACTAACTAATGAAATAGGTACTCGTGTACCTATCGAGTACTGTGATATAGTGTGAAGACAAGCAATTCATCATCCAACTGAGTACCTACACTTCAACAATCAATGACATTGATACCTAAAACGTGGCATTTTTAAACTTGAATGATAAATAGGTTGGTACTAGGTATGTACAGTCAAAGGTCAAAATTCCACTTCCACCGCAATGCACATTATCGTTTGCGCGATACGGGCTGCGGCGCCTATACACACATACGCATATTTATCCGTGTGAGTGATGTTCCAACGCTAACAAATTAACATGTCGTGTAGCATCGCTACGAGTAATAATATAGATGTGGTCAATGTTAGACAAGGATGACAATATCAGTAACTTCTTTTTATCACCGTCTGATTATTTTTTTCATAGTAATGCAAAATTTTGACAAGTTTGCGTAAGTTAACATTAGCTAGATCGGTAACGAGGCTAGTGTGATCGGGATAGATGTGAGTTCGAATCCAAGATGGACCGGTTTTTTAAGTTTTATTTAATTATGTTTAATAATTTATTTTTGTAAGTTATTTTGAACAAATAGATATTATAATAAATATATTATAAAGGTAATTTATTATTACAATACTGATAATAAATGAAACAAACAAGTAATATTATTATTTTTTTTCTATAAGAAGTCCTTTACACTTACTTATGTTATTATTGTAGATAACACAAACGCTCGTAACTATGTTCACCAACCAACAACAGCGAATAGTGGAATAATTTATGTGAACTAGTAAAGTAGTTAAAATATGCAGGTAGATTTGAAACAAAGTGAACTTATCACTTTGTTTCAAATCTACCCTCATATTTTAATAACGACGCTAAGATTGAAAATTATTGTAAAACGAAAGAATCTTCGTTTAGTTGTGGAATATATTTTAACATTATATTTTGTTAACAACTCGGCATTTATATTTCACATGTAATACTTAAAAAATGTTTTTCATGTTTGATGTGAGACTCGAACCCGAACACTCGCCATGCGAGGCGCAGTGCTAACCAATTTGGCCACCGTATCACTTACACAACTTATTGAAATTTGTAATAACAATCTTAAGCGGGCAACAAGTTGCTAATGTGTAAGTGTTGTCAAACGTTCTTATAGAAGAAGGTCATAAGTACAACTAATATTGCTTTGCCATTGTGTTGCGAGATTGGCAGTCGACTTCTGACTGTTATAGTACATACCTATATTTAGGGTTTTTATTTGCAAATAATAATAATGACATCAGCGCAGCGTAGTCATTATTGTCCTACGTCAGTAACATAAATGAACTTTCCTTGTAAACTGTCAGAGCATAATTATTAAAGTTATTCAATTATTATTGCTTCTCCCATTTCAGATGCCAGAAATCAGCTACGAAATTAAGGCGGCTCTTCATTTTTGTCGCCTGAGGTACGGAACCCCAAAAATTGATATTGCTTAGATTGACATAAGCTATCGATTAGCTTAGCTTATACTACTAACAGTCCTTTTCAAAGTTGTTGCACAAACACGAGACGCTTGGGTAGCGACCGTCTCCTAAGCTACCGATTAGCTTAGCTTATTTACTAACAGTCCTTTTCAAAGTTGTTGCACAAACACGAGACGCTTGGGTAGCGACCGTCTCCTAAGCTACCGATTAGCTTAGCTTATTTACTAACAGTCCTTTTCAAAGTTGTTGCACAAACACGAGACGCTTGGGTAGCGACCGTCTCCTAAGCTACCGATTAGCTTAGCTTATTTACTAACAGTCCTTTTCAAAGTTGTTGCACAAACACGAGACGCTTGGGTAGCGACCGTCTCCTAAGCTACCCATTAGCTTAGCTTATACTAACAGTCCTTTTCAAAGTTGTCGCACAAACACGAGACGCTTGGGTAGCGACCGTCTCCTAAGCTACCTATTAGCTTAGCTTATTTACTAACAGTCCTTTTCAAAGTTGTTGCACAAACACGAGACGCTTGGGTAGCGACCGTCTCCTAAGCTACCGATTAGCTTAGCTTATTTACTAACAGTCCTTTTCAAAGTTGTTGCACAAACACGAGACGCTTGGGTAGCGACCGTCTCCTAAGCTACCGATTAGCTTAGCTTATTTACTAACAGTCCTTTTCAAAGTTGTTGCACAAACACGAGACGCTTGGGTAGCGACCGTCTCCTAAGCTACCGATTAGCTTAGCTTATTTACTAACAGTCCTTTTCAAAGTTGTTGCACAAACACGAGACGCTTGGGTAGCGACCGTCTTCTAAGCTACCGATTAGCTTAACTTATTTACTAACAGTCCTTTTCAAAGTTGTTGCACAAACACGAGACGCTTGGGTAGCGACCGTCTCCTGTCCCACCTCACCTCAAGCTGGGATAAAATAAAACGACAAAGAAGATTAAAAATAAATAGTTTATTATTCGATTTCAACATATTTTACTTCTCATATTTATAAAACCCCTCTCCACTCTTTCTCCCAAACTTCACTTCGTTGACCAACTTGTCCAGAAGCGGAATAGGTTTAAACACTGGATGGCCTGTCTTCTCATACATAATTCCTAGGATAAACTTCTTGGTATCCAAACCTGTGAAGTCAGACAGTTCTAGAGGTCCCATCGGGTAGCCGGCGCCGAGTTTCATCGCGATATCGATGTCTTGCGCTGACGCGTCACCTGCAAAACGATTGATATCGTTATTATGGTGATAAATATAATAAAATATTAATTGATTGTAAAAGCGATGACTTGTGTTGATTAATTGATTGAAAGAGATAGAGATAGAAAGAGGAATGAGTTAGCAGGAGTTATGTAAGGTTTGGTGTGGTCTTCTTGATTGAATTTGACTGCATGTTAGAACTGGCCTATCAATGAGCATAATAATATGATCTTAAGATAGATACCTACTTATATTATAAATGATAAGTCCTCTCCACATATATTTCTTTTGCTGCGCCCAACACAGGGTCCACGATTGTTTCTTTTGGAAAAATGTTTACCATCTAAGTCTACATTGCTGAATGCAATAAATAATTGAGTATCATCATAATATCAGCTGAAAGACGTCCACTACTGGACATACGCCTCTCCCACGTCACCAAGTGGTACTGGGTTCTATGTTGCCCGCACCCAGGCGTTTCCCGCGGCCTTCACCAGGACATCAGTCCACCTTGTGGCAGGCCTCCCAACGCTGCGCTTTCTGATACGTGGTCTCCGCAACCATTCGACACCATCGGCCATCCGTTCTGCGAGCACTGAAGGTCCACTGCCACTATTACAGGTCACGGCACGTAACTCTAGCGTTGACCGTTATTGCGCTGGGCTGCGTTTAAGTCAATTATCCAGTTTAAAATTTAAACTGACTAAATGTCAAACACCCCGTTCAAGCACACTGCGAGGTGTAAAATTAAACTGACTAAAATTTAATCTGCCCCGTTCACGGGCGTCCGCTGGTATAAGTTTTCGCCTGAATACATTTTAGCGACCTTTTTACCTCGCTAAATTTTAGTCTGCTGTCAGATTGACATTGACATTGAGCTGTTTGTTGTTTTATTTGCTCGATTCGCGCCCTAGAAAACAAATATTTCTACCGAGTACTTAATTCATCGTCTCTGTGAATTTTATTTGTGGATTATGGACTGTTGAGTTGAATTATTAATTGTTACTTGTTTGACAAGCTGAGCTGTCAGTTGAATTTGATAGTTAACATTGATTTATGCCATAGTAGACCTATGACTCCGTTCAGCGAACCCTCGCTAGTTTAATTTTTATCCTGGCTTACTTAAACGTACCCCCGAAGTAAAAATTAAGAATGTCTTGGGGCGTGCGTTGCGCCGATTGGCTCTCCAGTCGTAGAACATGCGCAGCTATCCCCTCCACGTTTCGTTCAGCGTTAGAGTTACGTGCCGCGACCTGTATAAGGGGCTCAAAATGACTTATTCCCCAGATAACTTATCGTTGATTTTAGACTGACCTAATATCTAAGCAAAAGATATCATAGAGTTGTTTATTTGGGAAAATTACTCTTTCTGAAACACTTCAGTTCATTTCGATAGACTAAAAGATTATGTTCGGATAACGTCTTGCTGTTATCTGCCGGAAACTGTAGTCTCTCTTTCCTAGATAGGTGCCATATCATATTTATCTGGGAACTGGGTATTTTATTAAGATGAATGGAAGTTTTTAAGAGATACACTAATAAATAAGCATTGGAACTATCGGGCTATTCTGAAATATTTACTTATTATTTAGGTTTGTATAATTGGTGCCAGTTAAGATGAGAATAGCGCTCATTGCCTTTCACTAATATCTCTTCGTACGAACCAAAACAAATAAACCATGTATCGTTTTTCATTACAAAAAATGTTGAAGATCACGACAGATGACGATTCCAGACTTGAAAAGGCTTATTTTTGGTTTTCAAAGTTAATGTGAAGTTTTATAAATGTAGGTGGGTCAATGACCGCTATTCTCATCCTAACTGGCACCAACTCGAAATAGATTGGGATAAGGGCAGCAGAATGATGATGAATTGATGATGTAAGGGTAGGTATTATTTGTTATATGAAAAGCGCCTTTAAGTAGGTAGGTACATAATATGATATGGTAGTACAAGTAGTAAAACAAAAGACTAGTTTTAATGTAAAATAACAACAAATGATAGCGTACCATAAAGTAGATATTAAATATAATCAATTAAATAAAGCTACTTTGTTTTTTACAAAACTTTTTTTCATGTTATCTATCTAACAGGAAAATCATGTCTAAAATCTCGGATATGAACAAAAATACGACAAACATCAATGTACTTACACTTATTTTTAATTATTTATCGAACACATGTATAAACACGACACGATAACATAATATTACGTAAAAGCAATATGTAGGGTCAGCATAAAATGATAATTGTACAATCAGCAACAAATTGTCATGTTATTTTACGAATAAATTACGACTACGTAAGTTTATTTATTTAATATTACACGATTATGAGAACTTTATGGTTATTTCATAATTCTGAATATTTATGTGGCCAAAGGGAGATGGCCTGTACACAGTAGTAGGTAGGTTATAAAAAAAAATATACAGCTTCGGTCATTTTCAATGACCAGCCAAAATTTTTAAATTAAGATTTAGATATCAAACTAAAAGTGCATTTTAAATATTATTGTTGAAAAATATAAAATAATAGCATTTATTTTAAAATGTCCTAAAAATTTCCTAAATCATAAACCTAGTGGGAATCAATGCACTTGTGTGCGTGCACGCACCGCCAAATTTATGTGTCTGCTAACTGCTACCTATCTAGGTTGTTGAACTGAATTGTGGTGTTGCAATATCCACACGTTCGCTTTTTACTGGAGGACAGGAATGAAATTTTATTTAAGTACATCGATTATAAACCATCTCTGAAAATTTGGCCGGTTATTGCAAAGTTTATATAGGATGTAAAACACCTCTTAACGAAACCGAAAAGCACTTGTTCTCACCCGTCATTGCGATCATTTTTTTGTTCTACACCATACCTGGGAACCTTCTAGTTACGGAGATATTGGCGGTCAAACTTCCAACTTTTTAAGTAGTTTTATTTTTTAAATACAAGTTTTTAATGTAAGATTTTTAAACACCTCCACGACCCCTGTACTATTCAATCCATCCATCAGCACAATGTTTTGAATGCGTTACATTGAGTTCTACCACAAAACATGATTATTCATCCCAAAAAAAAGTAGTTTCCCAGCAATAATTTTTGCGTAAAGTTACTTAGTTTGATGTACAGAATGCTTGGTTGACTGCTTCGTGATGAGATTGTTCACACCTGTATATACGGTCGAATTGAGAAACCTCCTCCTTTTATTGAAGTCGGTTAAAAAAGGCTGTCAATGACAATGATGAAACTTTAATGACTTTTATGCTGTCCATACATGATGGACGTCACTCTCAACACCGCACTATGTTAGTATCGCACTATCGCCAGATAACGATAATCAGGTAATGGAGTTAATGCAATAATTATTATTTAATGGATGTTCTTTGTGACGCAGTATTAGTGGTGGTATGACTTCATAATACGGCAGCGCATTATAAAAACACTCATAAAAGTATTGCAGTAGTCATAAATATGTAGTTTTTGTATGCAGTTGTGTTATACTTTTATCTATAATCTTGGTACACCTAGATATTAATATTATCATTGATATGGTTTCTTGTAATCTTGTGTTGCTTAGTTTCTTGCTGGTGTTAAGGTCAACAATTTGTCAAGATTAATTTGTGTAACAAAAGTAAATTAAACATAACTAGCATGATGTATTACTTACTAATGTAATAATACAACTCAAAAGTTATTATTCTATTCAAATAAGGCTGAGAAGCACATTTGAACGTCAACATTGAATAAAACGTGGGTTTCAATAAAAAAAAAAAGAATAAGTATATAAAAATATTTATTTCAACAGCACCATTATTACGATTAGTAACAATTACTTTTAATTATACATTTGTCCGAAAGTTCGACAACCAGTCTTCCAAGTGTAACTTGGTGGGTAGTCGCTCCGCGTGAAATACAGGTGTTTAGCTGCATCTAGGGTTATCATTTAGGAATTTGAAAAGTCCTGACAAAAAGCCGGAGATTTCGATAAAAGTCCGGACTTTTAGGTCACAAAATGGAAACATTACCCACTTAGTTACAGTGGTATGGTAGGCATGGTATTGATGTTGTTGTATTTATTTTTGTTTTGGTTGAAGAAAATTTTACCTCGAACTAGTTGATTGTTTGCAAATCAACCAAAAAAATTCGCAATAGAAGATGTTTGTAAGTTGATTGTTTGTAGCTTACTTAATATGTAGTTTATTACTCATATTCATTCTAATTTAAAAAATCCGGACAAATGACAGGGCCGGACAAGTCTAAAAGTCCGGACTAATCCGGACGGATGGTAACCGGTTAGGTAGAAAAAGCTAGACATATGATATTACTTCTTGTTATATTTATAGAATCCTTCCCCAGACTTAATTCCGTACTTCCCCTCCTGTACCATCTTCTCAAGCAGCTCAATGGGCGCGAACATTTCGTTCCTGGTCATGGAGTACAGCGCTTGCTGCGCCAGACGGTTGGTGTCCAGGCCGGTGTAGTCCGCCAGCTCGAACGGGCCCATGGGCAGACCGGCGCCCAGCTTCATGCCGATGTCTATGTCCTCTTTAGAAGCATCGCCTGGGGGACGAATATTTATATAGTTTTATAAGGAAATGATATTTTATTTAAGTCATAACTGAAGAGCAAAAATATGAAAATGTGAGACCCATATGAAGATTTTTGCGGAAAATGACTAATAATGAAGAATTTTCTTCGATTATTTCAAAGTCTACGTTAGAAACAAGTATATATTGCTAAGTAAAATATAATGAATATACTTACATAATATTAAATATTCAAACCAACCCATGCACAAATATTTCCCATACACCAAAGTAATAAGTTCTCTACAGCATTATTATGTCTTAAACCTTCTACTGTTAGCGAAGTAGACACAATATAAAACATATGGAAACGGGAAGTCTACCGCGACCACGGCTGGTGCAATCCGGTCGAAACGTCGGGCTTATATCGCGATAAATACCCGTTTCCATAATGTTTTATAATGTGTTCTGATCGTGAAAGTATTAAAAAAGACAAGTAGACACAATATTTAAATAATGGCGTCAGACTGATTCGGGCGGGGTTCACAGACGAAGGGCATACATATGTAAATAAACAAATAACTAACGAACTAACCGAGTCCACTGAGTAAAAGTGTGAAACATCATATTTTTGGGCAAGTAATTTAGTAAGTAACTAATTTCCAGCAACTACAAAGTACTGGTAATTTAGCCGTGAAGATGTAGAACAGATAATTAATATTCCCCTCTTAAATAGTCCCAATCACATGTTTTCGGGCTAGCGTGGCCAGAAATTGCACAAAACAGAGAGGTTAGGAGGCAGAAATGGGAGGCCTATTGCCCAGCAGTGGGGCACAAGCACAATATACGCTATGAAAAAAAAAATAGTGCCATTCGCGTAATATGAATGAGTGTTCTTACAAATCAAATCAACCAAACTTTTGTTGAAAGCTGTTTTCACCACTTTCCCAAAACGCCGACAAAGATATCACACGACGGTGTGAGTGTGTGTGTGTGGTGATGCCCGTAACGCCATAAGCTCAAGTAACCAAACCAAAGAGAAATTAAGCACCCGTCACCGAAGCCACAACTTTGAATTGCAAAACATTCACATGAAACATTTTAGAATCTCTATTTCTTTCTCGCTTTCTTTTCTTAGTTTAAATCTTTTATTTCATCAGACAACATAATATAATATTATGTGAATGTTACGCCTATGAGACCGCACAATAAGCAGTACTGACCTCTTAGAGTAATCGGCCACCGTGTCTCACGCACAATGGTCCACTTCAAGGACTAAGTGCGGAAACCTATACCCCCATCAGCCCCCATGATAGATAGATACTGATAGTACTGACCTCTTTCCAGCATCCTGATAGCCTCAGCAGAGTAAGGTCCCAGCAGCCTGTTGACCACGAACCCGGGCGTGTCCTTGCAGGTGATGCAGGTCTTGCCCACGGCCTTGCCCCACTCCATCATAGCCTGGTACGTCTCCTCGGAGGTGTCGTCGCATTTGATCACCTCTAGGAGACGCATGACTGGTACTGGGTTGAAGAAGTGGAGGCCGCCATATCTGGAATTGCCATGGTGGAATTTTTAGTTTGCATTTGTATTGTTGGTGAAAAACAAGGATCTTTTGTACCTAATCTGCTGTGAAATCTCAGGGGTACTGGGGGTCTAAAATGGCCGCTTTAGCAGAATCATAATATGAATAACTTTTAAAAAAAAAAACTTGAAATGGTCTTTGTGTACATAAACATAAAGTCCATTTTAAGAATTAAAGTTATAACGTGATTCATATTATGATTCTGATATAGCGGCCATTTTAGGCCCGCGGAACATAATTATTTTCCGGTTCGCAGATTCAAGTCTGCAGTATACAACATTATTTTTAGGTCATTCTGGAATCGAAAGCCATAAACTCAATTGATTTTTTTTATTACCTACAATTAACCGTGTATACTACAACCCCAAAGCTTTTGTCCAGCTCGTGCCGATCGGCAAACTGCGTTCGGCATCTACTTCCAAATTCCATTTATCCGATCGATTTTTCCCAAACGATTCTGCCCCCCGTTGGTAGAGCGAATCATGTCGACCCTAAAATGTGTGTATAGAAGTGCCAGTTAAGATCGCAATAGCGGTCATTGCCCTTTCCCGAATATCTCGTTTTTCATCAGAAAATGATGTTGAAGATCACGATAGATGACGATTCAAGACTTGAACAGGCTTATTTTTGGATTTCAAAGTTAAGAACTTTAATAAATGTAGGTGGGTCAATGACCGCTTTTGCGATCTTAAGTGGCAATTACTGTAGTACTGTGTTGCGCCCCTTATATCACCTGAATTGATGGGTAGACTAAAATAATATTCCATCATTACCATACCATACAAAAATTAGCGAAATTTAATTTTGATCCTTGCCGTATATAATCTTCGTAGGCGCGATTCTCTAAGGGAACTGTTTAAGGATATTGGCATCATGACGGTACATTGTCAATACATCTACGAAAACATAATGTACGTCAGAAAAAATCTGCACCTTTTTGGTAAAAGGGGTGACAGACATATTTACAGTACTAGAAATAGGGACCAACTAGTTCAGCCAGGTTTCAGACTCGCTAAAGTAGACTCATCTTTCATGGGGTACTGTTTGAGATGCTATAATAAAATTCCACAAAGTATTCTTGAACTGAATGAGACGAAATTTAAAACATGCATTAAACGCACACTATGTAAGCAAGCCTATTACAAGTTGAGCGATTATATCGCTGATAAAAATGCTTGGCTCAATGCAGGTCCTGCTCCACATGGACAGGGGCGCATAAATTGATAGCATTAAATTGTATTGTTGGAGCTGCTGAAGATTGTATCTTTGCATTGTATAGAATCAATCTCTTTAGTATTATATAAATGCATAGCCCATATTGTGTGATTCATTCACTGGAAACCTACGTCTTTTCTTGACTTGAATGTGCCCTGGCGGTTTGGAGTATGTCATGCTCACTCAATTGTCTCGCTGATGGTGGCGCATGTGTCGGATCATTTAGTTCCCTTCAAAATGGTTGAGTTGAATGGTGCTGATCCATGCGTCATGTCCGTGAACGGGCGCTGTCAGTTGTGACTGGTCATCTCTTGGTTGCCATGGCTTATTTGAATGAATTATTTTGAATTGTATTTTTTTTTTGTTTGTGTGTTTTGCTGTGGACACTTTTACCGTGCACATCTTGCTACATTGTTCTCACATAATATACCATCTCAACGTGAATGATGTAACCAAGATTTTGTAACAATATTCTGATTTAAAAGAGTGTCCATGGAGTTTCTTGCCCGTTCTTCTCCATAGAGATCTACGCTAGGGAATGGGCAACTACAGTACTTTCACAGTTTTTATGTCTTGTGACTGGGACTGTAGCTACATTTAATTTTCATGTTTGTTTCGACAATTCAAAAGTGCCTGTAACTGGCTTACTTGAAATAAATGCTTTGATTTTGATTTTGCAGATTATCTTGTAGAAGATTAATGCATTTAAAAGACTAAAAATGTCAAACTATTGACTACCTTGCTGGTCTGACGCGTCCCAATCTTACACCCTTTGCCTTCACCCCAGTCGATCCGGGAGAGATCAAGAAGATTATCCTCTCCATTAAATCCAAAGCCGTGGGCTGTGATGGCATCAGTCGCCACATGATCGTGACGGCTCTTGACCAGCTCCTTCCAGTAATCTCCCATGTCGTTAACTTCTCCCTTTACTCCGGTGAGTTCCCTTCCCTCTGGCGGAAAGCTTATGTGCGACCACTGCCTAAAATTCCTAATCCCACTCTTCCCAGTCACTTTCGTCCGATTTCCATCCTTCCCTTTTTATCTAAAGTACTGGAGGCCTGTGTCCATAAACAATTCTCTCACTTTATTCACCATAATTCCCTCATTAGTCCTCTCCAATCCGGTTTCAGGCCTGGCCACAGTACCGTTTCAGCTCTCCTTAAAGTGACTGATGATATAAGGCGGGGAATGGAAGACACTAAAGTTTCCGCTTTAGTGTTGATAGATTTTTCTAATGCTTTCAATACCGTCAGTCACGAAGTCCTTTTATCCATCCTCTCCTATCGAAAGGTCTCTCCCGAGGTTTTGCATTGGTTTTCTTCCTATCTTCGGGGGCGTCAGCAGTCGGTTCTTGCGGGAGACTCTTCTTCCAACTGGTGTAATCTTGATGCTGGCGTCCCACAAGGCGGTATCTTATCTCCACTTCTGTTCTCTATTTTTATAGATCTTATAACTACCGAGCTTCAGTGTGCGTATCATCTTTACGCTGATGACTTGCAGCTCTACAGTCAGGCAGGTGTCGACAACTTATCTGATGCGATTGAGGGGCTGAACCGGGATCTAGCAGTGGTAAAAAACTGGTCTGATCGTTTCGGTGTAGCCGTTAACCCAACCAAGTGCCAGGCTATCATTGTAGGGAGCCCCCATAGCTTGAGAAGGCTGAATGGTTTAACGGTGCCACCGGTTACCTTTGACGGCACAGTGATTCCGTTTAGCTCTGACGTCAAGGATCTTGGTTTGCATGTTGACACCTGCCTTGACTGGCGTAAGCAGGTCGCGATTGTGAGCAAGAAAGTCACCGGTACGTTGCGGTCGCTCTATCGATTGAAAAATATTCTCCCGTCCCACATAAAGGTAATGCTGGTTCAGTCTCTTATTTTCCCCATACTTGACTATGGTGATGTGTGTTACTATGACCTGAATGCAGATCTCCTCAATAAACTTGACCGACTTCTAAATAACTGCATTCGATTCGTTTTTAATCTCCGTAAGTATGACCATGTGTCCGCACATCGGTCGCGCTTAAAATGGTTACCCATCAGAGAGCGCAGAGCGTTAAGGGCGTTGACAACTTTGTTTACCCTTCTAGATAAACCCACTTCTCCTTCTTACTTGACTTCTCACTTTCAATATTTATGCTCTGCGCACAGCAAGAATCTTCGTTCATCCAATAATCGTCTTCTACGATGTCCTACTCACCGCTCTGGTTTTCTTAAATCTTCTTTTCCTGTCCAGGCGGTTTTCCTTTGGAATGCGCTCCCTCTGAATATCAGGATGGCAACCAGTCGGCTCATATTTAAAGTTAAAGCTCGCGAATACCTACATAAGAAGTTGGCAGACTTGTCCAATAACTAATTAGTTGTTTTTCATCATCGTTGTATTTTAATCTCTCTTGACTTTGTATATTTTGTTTGTATGTATGTATAAGTATATGTATTTATTATTATTATATTTTTTTTTTCTTTCTTAGAAATGTTCTGTACTTGCACCTACTGTTTTGTCTCTGCATCACCCTAAGGTAGACTGGTAGAAAATGCCCAAGGCATTAAGTCCGCCTTTGTACGTTATGTGCATAAAGTTTTAATAAATAAATAAAAATCATTTTACCTGTCTTTCCTTTTGATTCCTGACCCAATAGCATTGACTGAGATGCAGGAAGTGTTGGTCGCGAAGATCGTGCGCCCGGGGGACAGCTGAAATTGAACAAAAATGATGTCATTAGCCATTACTAATTGTCAGGTAAGATAATGTGCAACATAAAGCAAATTAATAGTTAGATTCACCAAGTTGTACTAAATCATAATTTATTCTTCAATCAGACTCATTTTTTTTTTCAATCTTGTTTGTTGCAATTAAAAACGCCCAAACATCCAGTCAGTAGATAATTGCAGTATTTTAGGGTTCCGTACCCTAAGGGTAAAAACGGGACCCTATTACTAAGACTCCACTGTTCATCTGTCTGTCTGTCGCCAGGCTGTATCTCATGAACCGTGATATAGCTACCCAGTTGAAATTTTCACAGATGATGAATTTCTGTTGCCGCTATAAAAACAAAAAATAGAATTAAAGGGGGGCCCCCCTACTATGATGGTACGGAACCCTTCATGCGCGAGTCCGACTCGCACTTGGCCGGTCTTTTTAGGGTTCCGTACCCAAAGGGTAAAAACGGAACCCTATTACTAAGACTTTGCTGTCTGTCCGTCTGTCTGTCACCAGGCTGTATCTCATGAACCGTGACAGCTAGACAGTTGAAATTTTCACAGATGATGTATTTCTGTTGCCGCTATAACAACAAATACTAAATATAGTCAATGGTACGGAACCCTTCGTGTGCGAGTCCGACTCGCACTTGGCCGGTTTTTTATTAGTACCTAACCTATTAGGGGACTAAGAACTATTTAGAATTTGTTTCTAAAATTACTTCCCAAAATTCGTCCTTACCTTTAAGCTCTCGTACGTTCACACACGTGTTTGGATATTAAGTTATTCGTGTCGAACGGAGCCTTGAAAATACAAGGCAGACCAACTTGACCTCTAGCGCGTTGAAAAAAAAAAAAAATAGCGCGGGCTATTTTATTTTCAGCTCTCGGCGCTCAGCCAACCGTGGAAAATCCAGTGCGCGGTAGAACAAGACGTCGCAAACGAATAGGAATATCTTATTAATAATAATTAATTCAGGCTCAAAATCTTACCACATCAAGCTTATTGAACAGCTCCTGCTTAAC
Source organism: Xestia xanthographa (assembly GCA_905147715.2). Taxonomy (NCBI): domain Eukaryota; kingdom Metazoa; phylum Arthropoda; class Insecta; order Lepidoptera; family Noctuidae; genus Xestia; species Xestia xanthographa. The sequence continues at coordinate 1,845,965 of LR990660.1, read as the reverse complement.
ATCCAGCTTCTCCACAATAGCCTCAACAATCAGGTCCACATCAGCTCCATCTTCCAGCTTGGTAGACACCCGGATCCTCTCAGCGGATTCCTTCACGAAGCTGTCGATCTTGGCGGCATCGCCCTTGTACAGCTTCTTGCCGACCCTGGTCAGGTTTGTCTGGATGGACTTCTGTGCCTTGTCTAGGAGTTCAGCATTGATGTCTATGATGGTCACAGTCTGCCCGGCTTGTGCTGCAACCTTTAGGTTTAAGTTAGTTAGTTTACCTTTTACTTAAGTAACAGGGTTAGATGACTCACCAATCAATTGACATACTTTTTAAGAGCTGGCAAAACACGGTTCTCTCATAGATTTTGTATGGCAATAGCACGCTGTGATGTCACTGTTTTTTCAACTCAATAACTGAACTATTTATTGATTTCAAAGCAACTAAAAATCTAATTTGGCAATTAATTGAGAATAAATCGGGTTTTCAGGCCAAAATAATGTTCCTCTCTCTGAAGCTCTGACCGTCGGTACCTTGGACCCTGTGCCTGATATTGGTGGGCAACTATTTTTCAATGTTTTTATATTAAACAAATATTTATGAATTCAATAAATAAGGCTAAAAAAAATAAAAAAAGGCTGGGGTAAAGTCTGATGTATTTTTGTTTAAGATAATTAGGAGATTGTGTGCATTTTGATATGCTAAGAAATCAAGATTTATCAAATGTTTTAGTTCTCTTTAGTTTCTTCCATACCCAAATAGGAAAAATGTGTAAGTTTATGTATTGTATATTTCTATCTTTTTTTTTCTTTATCTAAGAGGATGCTATGTGCAAGTCTTTCAGTCCTGTTCCTGCATATGAATTATTGTCATAGTAATATGTATTACATAATAATAAATAACATAGCTGTTATCAATAACTATTTATCTGTGTGGATTAAAGATAAACTTTACAAGCAGTATTTATTTATAAGATATAGAGCACTAGAAGTATACTAAAGTACAATGATACACTTAAAAAGTTAAATCTTTTTAGGTTTTTTTTTAATCCTATGGAACAAGTTTCCTGTTCCCAATTTTTATGTTTACTTTATTAAACGACTTTTACCATAAAAGTTATATATTCCATAATGGGAAAAATAACTATGTACTTAACTTCTTTTAAAACTTTAATTGGCAAAAGAAGTTTTTTGTTTAAAATAATATAATTCTATTGTTTAGTTATAAACAACATGAACCGTTGTTATTAACGTAAGTACCTACTATGTGAACCTGACAAACAGAAGATAATAATATAATCATAATGCAATGACCTCTGTTGAACATTGTCTCACATAATTAACTTCAATACAATGCATTCAACTGTTTTACATAAGCAATTAATTATGAATAACCAACTAATGACTACTGGTGGCAACTTTGGACCGGAGTAGATGGAGGCAGATTGCCCGTTCAAAGGGTTCCAGTGACCACGATCCTCAGTAATGAGAGACCGATTGAAGAAGAGAACCAACTAAATAAATTATTGTTTTTTTTTTTTATTGATGAAAGAACAAAACAAAATATAAAAAGAAACATCACAACAACCTCAATAGATTTGTCTGTATGTTGAAATATTTTTAAGCTATCTTAATACTCACATAGCAAGTAATCATTACTATTCAATTTAAGTTAACATTCAACAGTCCTTTAACTTTTTTTAAACTCTGTTAACTTTTACTCAACAATATTCTGTGTTCATACATCTAAATGAATACAGTGTATGTGTAAATAATGCAAGAATGTGTTATAAATAGCTGTCTATTCAGTTGATGTGTGTGAGTTTTCTGTACATAGTTTTTTTGTGACTAATAACAGGGAAGTTTTCAGTTATTGCTTATGTAGTTGAGTTTTACTATTGAACTATATTTTTCTATAGTTCATTTAAACTCATACACTCAGGTAAAAGTTTTTATACTGTTTTACATAATTAAAAGTGTAGAATTTCACTTACCTGAGCGATTCCAGACCCCATAAGGCCTCCGCCGACAACAGTAACCGTTTTAATGGCATTTAAAGACGTGGAGGACGAGAAATTTCTCGTTATACCGATTAATTTGTTCATAATAAAAGTTTTGTATGTGTTAATCGAGCGAAAGCCGGCCGCGTAATGACGTAGCGAAATAAACAACTTTGAAATCTTCAAGTCGCAGAACTTTGCACTCAAAGTTCAAACTACAGGCTAGTTAACATCAAAGATGCGTAAAATGTAACCGGTTTATTTGACAAATATATTATCACAAGATTATTCGAACATCGCTAGGACAAAGTGCAAATACTGATAAAATATGAAGGCTTATCTAATATTTCCAGGCACCTTACTACTGCTATCTTACATACCTGCCATAAAGGGATCTGCTGCTTGATATGATAACACTACACATTTTGATAATTTATAGTTTTTTAAGAAAAAGGATATTTGGAAAATGAGAATGTTTATTTATATGTCAACGTTCCTTTTACCTACCAATTCTATTCTATGAAGTAGTTTCTCGTTTTAACAATGAAATTTTTTCATTCATTCAGATCAAGTATAACCTTTTAGTAAGCAAATGTTATTGTAGAACAAAACAACAAAATAATAGTACTTTATTGTATATTAGAGAAATCATTGAAGTCAAAAAAATATTTTTATTATTACGTGAAATGAAACGCATATCGACCACATGTTGAATTTGACATTTTGGCAACCATTAGTCAGTTTAGAAATCACTACTCTAACCAATTTCTCAAAATTACATTAATTTGCTGCTTTGAGACAGGACAGGCTTTAATCCGCCAAATATTTTTACAAAATTGACCTTAATTCAAAGCTCTTACATTTTTGTGAATGAAAAGTGATGGTTTTATTCAATTCAAGCATTTCGATTAACATGATGATGTTTCTGAACGATTCTAAAAGCTACTATATTCATTTTTCTCACTCTCACTCGTTTTTCGTTTGTATCTAGAAAACTCACTTTACTTATAGCTGACTTAAATTATTATGTGTTTAGTCAATGGTTTACATAGGTCTATGGGTTACTTTACTTTCACTATTTTCTTTACAAAACCTCAATGAAACGAAATGCCCAATCGTTTTTATTAAGTTTTTGAAATATTTGGAGTTGTTAATATTTTTTGTACCTGTAGCAAAACTAGCAAATGAGCAACGTATTACTATGCGGTTGTGTAAAATACTTGGAGAAAGTAGTGAGTTTATTACGAGAACGATGGTAGCGACTGGCAAGTATTTTTTATCTGACAGCCGGGTTGAACTTTGGAGTTTTAATTTTATTTTATAACTTTCAAAAAGTTTACAGGACGCAAACTGTGATATAATTCTTGTTTAATTAAAAATGACGAAACTGGTTCAATTTGGCGTTATTGCCAGAAACTTCTCTAGTTCTTCTGCAATGCAAGCTGCTATCAAGAATGTTACAGTTATCGGCGGAGGTCTAATGGGCTCCGGCATCGCCCAGGTTTGTGTTGACTTTCATTGATACCTACTTACTTTAATTTATTATTAAAATAAAATAGACCAACTTATTCAATTAAAATATTAATTCATCAATTATACTACCAGCGGTTTTGGGTTAAATAAATTAAGCAAATACCCACAACCATTAATTAATGCTAGAACTAACAATTTAATGACTATTCACAGACCATATAGTCTGTATTGTTAAGTAATTTGAAGTTCAATTTCTACACATTCCAATTTCATTGTTAGGGTATGTCGTCCTTCATATTGGAGCACCAGATAGAAATAGTTTTATTTTATTATTATTCCTTCACATCTACACTAATATTATAAAGAGGAAAGATTTGTATTTTTGTGTGTATGTTTGTTAAATATAAGAATAAACTCAAGAACTACTGTGCCGATTTAAAAAATTCTCTCACCATTAAAAAGCTACATTCACACTGAGTAACATAAGCTATATTTTATGCCCGTACTCTCACGGGAACGGGAACTACACGGGTGAAACGTCTGCTAGTCTTCCATAAAAATGCAACAACTTAATTATATTTTACAGGTGTCTGCCCAAGCCGGTCAAAATGTGATCTTAGTAGACTTGAGCTCCGATGTCCTGGCTAAATCCCAGAAGTCCATCGGAGCCAACCTCGGCAGGGTTGCCAAGAAGATGTACAAAGACAAGCCACAGGAGGGAGAGAAGTTTGTTGCCGAGTCTATGGCCAGGATCAAGACCAGCACAGACCCTGCGGAGGCTGCCAAGTCTGCGGACCTGGTTGTTGAGGCTATTGTAGAGAATATGAGTGTCAAGCATAAGCTGTTTACACAGCTTGATGGGGTAAGATCAATAAATACTATTTGTGGAGGTACCACAAAAAGTATTTTAGTAACTTCTATCAAGGAAGTAAGTACCTATACTTGACAGAATTAATTTGGAAGTTTGTTGTGCCACTTCTCAGCTAAAACGCCCATGGGCGTTTTGGGCACTATCTTGTGTAATTAACTTTCAAAAAGCGCAGATTTTTTTATGAATTTGAATAAATTACTTTTAAAATTTAGTACAGAAGAGTTAGTTTTTTTTTTAATTTAGAGGTAAACCTATCTATAAATATATTTTTTATTTTTTAAGAGGTGTTATCCAAGTGATCAACTTAAAATTCTCAATTCAGAACCCATATATTAATGTTAAATTTAGAATCTTAATATTTGTGTCTTCTGTTGCAGGTAGCTCCAAACCACACAATCTTTGCTTCCAACACATCATCGTTATCCATCAATGAAATCTGCTCTGTAGTCAAGAGGAAAGACAGGTAATGTTATCAGACATTGGTGCCGATTCCCTTGTTCACAAACTAAACTAAATTTAAGTTGAATGCATCTTTTTCTTTCTATTTCATTATGAAAAGGACAGAAGATAAATATTATATTAATCCTGTCAAATTAGTCAGCACCTGACGTAATTTGATGTAATTTTAGTAGTCAACTTTTTAATCGCGTCTAAAACTTGTATGGCGCTGATTAATTTGACAGAACATAACTAAAATTTATCTTTTGTCCTTTTCTTAATGACATAGAAAGAAAAAGATGCACTGAACTTAAATTTGGTTTAGTTTGTAAACAAGGGAATCGGCACCAGTGTGAAGCAAGTCTTATCCTTATCAGTTACTTAGTTTATTTATGTAACCTTTGCTGGGGTTGTAAAGCCTGATACTTATGTAATGTCAGGTTTAACTTATAACATAATGCTCTTTATTCCACTCTTATATAAATTGTTTTAAATTAAAAGTTAACTTTGTACCTTTGGTCAGTTTGATGACAGAAAATTGTTGCTAAGAGGTTTATATTTTCATCATCTTGCTACTATCCTAATTTAGTCGGATTCGGCGCAACACATTTCTTTATATGTGTAATTTCTAATACCAACCACATCATTGTGAATATTGGGTTACCATTTCAGACTGTATAATACTATTGAAAAAGTCAATAAAAAAAGATGTAGCGCAAACTAAACTGTATGTGTAGGTGTTAAAGTTATTTTTCCAAATAGACATTTATTTGTCAACACAAGTTCTTATACTCTTCCAATGACGTCACCAGATTCGGCGGTCTCCACTTTTTCAACCCAGTGCCCGTGATGCGCCTCCTGGAGGTCGTGCGCGGAGCTGAGACCTCGGACGCGACCTACAAGACCATGATGGAGTGGGGCAAGGCCGTGGGCAAGACCTGCATCACCTGCAAGGACACTCCCGGGTTCGTGGTCAACAGGCTCCTCGTGCCCTACATCTGTGAAGCTGTAAGGCTGTATGAAAGAGGTCAGCAACTTATCAGCCAATGTATTAAGCCATTTACTAAGTGCTAGACTGCCATATTAATTTCATATAACACAAACTGCTATAGAAGGCTTGAGTATTTATAAGTACAATACATTATTGTAGTACTCTGTACAACATATAATTAGAAGAAATCAAATCAAATTTTATTATTGTTATATTTTGTTCATTATCTCCTCTATTCGTCTAACATCTCATTATTTTTTTTTTTTTTTTAATTTGTTATTATTGTCTTATAATTTTTTTTAGAGAAGTTTTGCAACAATTCAAATCAGATCAAAATAGTTTACTCAATAGTTTTCTTTAAGTTGCAAAGATTGCTTGTGTAAGCACAGCTTATCCAGAACCAAAATTATGGCAAAACTCATTCATTTGTCTATATCACATTATTCAAATTACCGCTATCATGGCCTTTTCACTAACAAAAATTGAATCCATCAGGAGACGCATCAGCCCGCGACATCGACACCGCCATGAAGCTGGGCGCCGGCTACCCCATGGGTCCCCTCGAGCTAGCCGACTACGTAGGCCTAGACACCAACAAGTTCATCCTGGACGGCTGGCACAAGAAGTACCCTGACCAGCCACTGTTCAAACCCATCCCACTGCTGGACAAGCTGGTGGCTGAAGGCAAGCTAGGAGTGAAGGCCGGAGAGGGCTTCTACAAGTACGATAAGAAATAAATGTATGTTTGCTGTTGAGTATCATGTTCAGTAAAGTTTATATCCATGTTATTAATATTATTTAAATAAATAATGTATTCTTTTTAGATTTTGTTTTTTTTTTCTGGTAACACCAATGGGGATGGCAACTGTGGAACTAATGGCGCTAGCATCGCTTGAACCAAACATCGTCATTGGTTGAAAATCTATCAATGTCATTTTATATTTCAAAATAGTTTGACCTTAGCGATGGGCGATTCCGAGATGTTTTAACAATCGAAAGAATCGGAGTCGTTAAAGTAAACCATCGAGTCGACCATCGACTCGCCGTTTTTCAAAACAATCGAGATGTTTTTCGATTGTTTCGAGTCAACGCCATCTACTTCTAGTTTTCGAATCAGTCATTAACGAGTCTCGATCGATCACCAGGGTCAGTCGATTGAATGCATCGAGCCGAAGTGCACATGTAAGGCGAGAGTGTGCTAGACTCGAGCTATTTAAGTATTCGTACGTAAACTTTAACTACTTCTATTTTAGAGGTTTTGATTATTTTAGAGGTTTTGATTATTTTCGATTGCTCTTGTTGAAAGAATTATGCAGTTTGAATTCGCATAACAACGCAAGTCAAGAACTCGCGAAACTCTAAACCATCGAGGAACAACTCTCGAATGAACGCGCGATGCGCCAGTCGCAATAACAGACCGAGTCGGACTCGAGCCCAAGTCGAAACCGCGAAACTCTAAACCATCGAGGAACAACTCTCGAATGAACGCGCGATGCGCCAGTCGCAATAACAGACCGAGTCGGACTCGAGCCCAAGTCGAAACAATCGAGAACCATCGAGATGTTCGAACAATCGAAACAATCGAATAAAACCTCTCGCCATCGCGCATCGGTATTTGACCTCATTGGTCAGATTGGGTCTAAGCTATGGACGCACCATCTACAATCAGCTTTGACCAGCCTACCCCATTGACGGCGAATCACTGTGTTTACGCCTGCGTGTGTAGTGCAGTGCAGTGTTTGTGTCGCGCATTGCTATTCAAAAGCGCTAGGCGCGCGCCGTACATTCAACCGATTATTGTGACTTTTTTATTCTTCCACCTACATTTTTTTACTTTTGTATACAAATTGTCATCGTAGCGGCAACCTCTCGCTCCGCATATTAATATTGTAAAATACCATTTTCTTCTGATTATAATCACCTTACCTCATTCAACGGGAGTTTCATTGAGAAATCTGAAGCCCCAACATCTGGCGACCGTGACAGTACCTGCATTTTTCACGGAAAACAAGTTCGTGAGCACCCGACCACGCACTGCTGGCGTAGCCCTTGCGCCGCAGCCGCCTTTCAACCAAATCAAGAACTGTACCTGGCTTCCCTGGAGGTGCACTAGCCATTGCAGCCACCGCCGGTCCGCGATCAACATTCAGCATCGTACCGCAGCCTCGGCCAATGGTGACCTGCATTTTTCACGGATAACAAGTTCGTGAGCACCCGACCACGCACTGCCGGTGTAGCCCTTGCGCCGCAGCCGCCTTTCAACCAAATCAAGAATCACACCTGGGTTCCCTGGAGGTGTACCAGCCATTGCAGCCACCGCCGGTCAGCGATCAGCATTCAGCATCGTACCGCAGCCTCGGCCAATGTAGCTAAGTGCCCATTTTTCCTTGTGAATTCCCTGTTACCTACCTGTTACCTATCCTTTATAACCCTTACCCATAATCAATATATCCGATACGAATTTGAGATAGCTTCTACGAGTGCATTGGTGTCTGTAGTCATTGTAGTGTCAAAAATATTACATGAATACACCATACGCAGTTCATTAAATTAAATTCACATTGTCTATTAGTAAACGATTTAACTATCAATAGAAATACAATATAGGCCATCCTCCTATGATATTATTTTAGATCTTTATTCGTGTTTTCTCTCAGGCTTACAGCTGTTACTATAGGCATATATTTCACCAACATCGCCGAACATTCCAGGTCGACCTCTCCGTGTAACATAACTTCGGGCCGCCTCGCGCCTGCCGTGTCACCGTGTGACAACGCGGGAGCCCCACCGCTGCACGGGCCGGCCTCAGGTGACGTTAGGCGAGGAGCGTGAGCTAAGTTTTTATTTTTTTACATTCTCATCAACTAAGAAGTTCGTGTCTGTATATGTCCATAATCAAACCTATTAAGAAACAACTTGTTTAGTTGATTAAATCCGATTTTTTATAAGGTTTGAGTTCACAATGGGTAAAGATTATGGAGGTGAAACTAGCACAAACGATCCTCGTGAATTACAGGATCTTTTAGTGAAACGTAGTTCCATAAAAGGACAAATAACTAAATTCAGAAACTTTTTATCAAATATTACCTCTAAAGAAACGCTTACTCAGATTGAGTTAGCTGAGTTAACATTAAAACTAAACAAATTTGAATCTATTTATAGCCGTTTTGATGACTTGCAAAATCAGATAGAAGTATTACACTCTGATAATTTATCTAATGAGATTGATGAGCGTGATACTATCGAACAACTGTTTATATCCAACATAGCAATTGCTCAAAGTGTTACACAACAATATAACTCGAACCGTCATGATGAAGCTAATAACAAAGATTTAAATTCAAGGCAGATAACTACAGCTCCATGCAATCATGATCATCATGACATAGGTTTCAAATTACCTCAAATTCAAATTGCCAAGTTCGACGGATCTTGCTTTCGCTGGCTTGAATTTCGTGACACATTCTTATCTATAGTACCTACATAATAACGACCGCATCGCTCCCATTCATAAATTCCATTATCTTATTTCGTACTTGACTGGCGATGCAGCGCGCATTATTGCTAACTTGGAGGTATCCAGCACTAATTATGCATGTGCTTGGAAATTGTTGTGTGACAGATATGACAATACCCGACAATTAGTAACTCATCACATAAATTCATTATTATACATAAAACCAATCACAAACGAGTCTGATAAATCACTACGATTCTTTGTGGATCATGTTAATAAAAACTTACGCGCTTTAACTACTAGTCTTGGTATAGGTTCACGTGACTGGGATATTTTACTCATTCATATAATGATCCCTAAGCTTGATAGCTGCACCAAGGCCAAGTGGGAAGAGTACCGGGGCACGTTGGATACCAATGCACCTAGTTTGCAACATTTTTTCAAGTTTCTTGTTGATCGCGCTATCGTACTTACTCGTACTTCTACGTACTATAGATTCTAATAATAAAATAAAATCTCATCAGTCTTACATTTCTAACAATGAAGACAATAACATTTCAGATATATCATGCGGCGTTTGTAATGGTAATCATCGCCTTTATGATTGCCCCACCTTTTTGGCTAAGAGTGTGGATGACCGTATCACTGAAGTAAGCAGATTGAAACTTTGTCATAACTGCTTAAGGTCTGGCCACTCTGCACGCAATTGTCGCATGCATCCGTGTCGCATGTGCAATACAAGACACAATAGACTCTTGCATAAACAATCAAGCAACAAAAATATTTCTAGTGTTGTCACCATTTCACCCGACATCACTGACGATACTCTCGTTAATTTTTCTAATCAAAATAACCATCAAGTTCTTCTATCTACTGCTTACATTGAGGTAGTTAATCCTACGACTAATCAAACACAGAAGGTTCGTGCTCTTTTGGATTGCGGTAGTCAGTCATCATTTATTACTCAATCTCTTAAAACAAAACTGCTTTTAGAACCGACTACCACTTTGCATGTCAATATAATTGGCATAGGCAATAAAACTACTACTCAAGCTACAGAAACATGTGTAGTTCAGTTGAAATCTTTGATGAAGCATTTCTCTGTCACCTCTTCTTTTCTGGTATTGCCAGTGTTGACCGGTAACATACCTCGAACACCCGTTGACGTAAAGCAACTTAACATTTCGAGTGATTACTTTTTAGCGGACCCTCACTTCCACCAACCAGCACCTGTATGTTGTCATCGGTGCCGATATTTTTTGGGACATTATTGGTCGCGATCAACACTCTCTCGGTCTTAATTCTCCGGTACTGAGAAGTTCCCATTTCGGTTGGTTAATAACAGGTCCTATGTATTTTAATTTACCCAAAAACAATAAGTTAAAGGAAATTGATATAGATTCGAATCATTCAGTCGTTTCTTATGTGTCATCGACTGAAGAAATACATCAAGAACTAACAAAATTCTGGGATTTAGAAAATGTTCCCCAAACTCAACCACTTATTAGTCATAGTGAGAAGGCATGCGAAACACATTTCTTATCGCACACCTTCCGTTTAGAAACCGGTAGATTCTCAGTTAGTCTACCTTTAAAGGATACGCCTGATTGTCTAGGTGAATCTTATTCACTAGCTAAAAAACGCTTGTTAAATTTAGAAAAGCGATTTCGCAAACAACCACATGTGAAATCGCAATACGTAGAATTTATGCGTGAGTACGCAGACTTAGGTCACCTTTCAGAATCCGCTGTACCTATACCTTTTACGTCTTACTTTCTCTGCCATCACGCTGTCTTCAAAGACAGCAGTGAATCCACGAAAGTTAGAGTCGTATTCGACGGCTCTGCTCCTACTTCATCGGGTCAGTCTGTAAATGACATCCTCATGGTTGGGCCTAATATGCAGGACTCACTATTCTCCATATTAATAAGAGCTCGACAACATAAGTTTCTTCTCTCGGGTGACGTCGAGAAAATGTACCGTCAAGTCCGTGTACATGAGGAGGACCGCAACCTTCAACTTATTTTATGGAGAGAGGATGAGTCCTTGCCCATCAAAACGCTTCAGCTAGGTACTGTGACTTACGGAATGGCAAGTTCCAGCTACCTGAGCACTCGGTGCCTATGGCAGATTGGTGAGGAATCTTCTGATCCTATGATTAAGGATATCATTCAACACGATTTCTTTGTGGACGATCTTATTACCGGTTCTGAAAGCGAGGATACCTTACGTTATATTCACAAATCCGTAACTGAAGAATTAAAGAAGGGATGCTTTAATCTTCGTAAATTTAAGACTAATTTACCATCACTGTTCAATTCAAATACTCAAACTGATGAAAACCTTCTAGTAAGTGAGTCAACTAGTACCCTAGGTATAGGATGGAACCCATCAAGCGATCAATTACATTTCCCTATCAAACCATTTTCCTCTAATAATAATTTAACTAAAAGATCATTTCTATCGTCTCTGTTTAAAATATTTGACCCTTTGGGACTGATAAGTCCGTGTGTAATAAAATTGAAAATGTTATTACAACAACTATGGCTGCATAATTTGACTTGGGACTCTCCAGTTCCACCTGAAGCTCAAAGAGATTGGAACGATTTTATACAGTCTTTACCTTCCCTTTTAGCTCTAGAAGTTCCGCGTCGCGTTCTCTGTGATGAACCCACATCTGTAGAGTTACATTCATTCAGTGATTCATCCCAAAATGCATACGGAGCTTGCATTTATTTACGTTCAGTTAATGCTGCGAACGAGGTCACAGTCAAGTTACTTTGCTCCAAGTCCAAGGTAGCCCCGATTAAAGGTGCAACTATCCCTCGTCTAGAATTGTGCGCAGCTCTACTGGCAGCAAGATTATGCAAGGCTGTCAGGGAGTCACTGCGATATGAAGTTCAGCACCAGGTACACTGGTGCGATTCGTCAGTAGTGCTAGCCTGGCTCCACACCAGTTTTATAAATTTGAAAACATTTGTAGCTAACAGGATTGCGGAAATCTGTGAGCTAACCGATGCTTCCTCGTGGCGCTATGTACCCACATCTGTTAATCCTGCTGACCTCATATCTAGAGGAGTCAGTCCAGATAAGCTTGGCGGCACCCAGCTTTGGTGGTCAGGCCCTTCATTCCTGATTGAGTCTGAATGTAATTGGCCTGTCTTAAAACCTAATAAAATTGACTTACCAGAAACTAAACCTAATTGTACTGCCACTCATGTTGTTTCTCAAAATGAACCCATAATTAATTTTAAAGATTTTTCTAGCTTAACTAAAATCAAACGGACTTTCGCTTACGTGCTAAGATTTATTAATAATTTAAAAACGAATAAAGATAAATGTCTCGGCAATCTGACTGTTGACGAATTAAATAATTCATTTCATCATTTGTGTCGTCTTGCACAGCAAGAATCATTTCTTTGTGAATATAATTTGCTATGTAGCAATAAGGCTTTAAGTTCTAAATCAAATATTTTATCATTGTCTCCATTTTTAAGTGACGACAAGATCATACGAGTTGGTGGCCGACTTATAGGCTCATCTAATTATAATTATTATAAAAAACACCCTGTTCTCCTGCATGCTTCGCATCATTTTACCAAATTGATTTTCGAGTACGAACATAAACGCGGATTACATGCTGGACCACAATTGTTGTTGGCCGTTGTTAGGGAATACGTTTGGCCGATTAACGGCAGAAATTTAGCTAGGCGCATTTTCCGTAACTGCCCCAGGTGCAGACGCTTGCAGGGCAAGACTATTGCTCCGATAATGGGACATTTGCCCTCACAACGTGTCACGCCAAACTTTCCATTTCGATCAGTGGGAATTGACTTCGCTGGCCCATTTCTAATTTTAAACAGAAAGGGACGTGGTGCTTCGTTACTCAAGTGCTATCTTTGTTTTTTTATATGCCTTCGATATAAAATCTCTCACCTCGAAGCCGTAAGTGATCTATCAAAGGACGCTTTTATCATGACATTCCGAAGGTTTGTGTCACGAAGAGGCAGGCCAGCGGAAGTATTCTGCGACAATGGACGCAACTTTGTCGCGGGAGCTAAAGAACTTAACGATTTTTTTAAGACTTACCAAAACGACATATCTGATTTTGCATGTTCGGAAGGCATTCAGTTTCACTTTTCACCAGCTTACGCTCCTCATTTTGGCGGTATTTTTGAGGCCGGAATCCGTTCAGCAAAATATCATGTTAGACGAGTAATGGGTAATTCCCACTTGAGTTATGAAGAACTTCAAACTCTTTTCGCTCAGGTAGAAGCTGTTTTAAATAGTAGACCTCTCTGTCCCTTATCGGCCTCTCCTGACGATTTCCATTGCCTTACTCCTGCCCGCTTAGCATGAACGCCGTAGTCACGAAAGAGAATCGACAAATCTTTTATTCATCTGTCATTGAATCGACAAAATGACAGATGAACAAAAGATTTGTCGTTTCTCTTTCGTGTCTACGGCATTCATGCTAAACGGACTGGGCATTTTCTCATTGGTCGGGCCCTCACCGCTCTGCCTGAACCAGCTGTGGAAGATTGCCACTTAACCAACTTGCAGCGCTATGCCAGGCTGCAGCAAATATACCAACATTTTTGGCAACGCTGGCAACGCGAATACATTGCCGAGTTGCAACTGCGCCGTAAATGGAAGACAAATGCCGGCTCAGTCAAAATCGGAGACATGGTCCTATTGCAAGAAGATGGCGTTCCACCCCTGTGTTGGAGACTTGGACGCATTGCAAGACTCTTCCCAGGACAAGATGGAGTCTCACGTGTGGCCGACATCAACACCAATAGAGGAATTATACGTCGCCCTCTCGTTCGCCTCTGCCCCTTACCAACCGAAGAGGACCTACTGAAGGGTTGAAAACTTCGGGAGTTTCAACGGGGGGAGGATGTTTACGCCTGCGTATGTAGTGCAGTGCAGTGTTTGTGTCGCGCATTGCTATTCAAAAGCGCTAGGCGCGCGCTGTACATTCAACCGATTATTGTGACTTTTTTATTCTTCCACCTACATTTTTTTACTTTTGTATACAAATTGTCATCGTAGCGGCAACCTCTCGCTCCGCATATTAATATTGTAAAATACCATTTTCTTCTGATTATAATCACCTTACCTCATTCAACGGGAGTTTCATTGAGAAATCTGAAGCCCCAACACACTGTTAAGATTAATATAAACGAAATATTAAGGGGCCGGAGAGCATGAATTTGTCCATACAAACGTAATACCAAAATCATTTTCAGTTTGAGCATATTTCCACCTTAATATGCTGTTATTCGGAACAAGATGGTAATTACCTAGGTTTCTACATTTTTCAAAATACCAAAAGCGAAATGCAAACAAATTGAATATCTCACATTTTTACAGTTTAAATACGATGTTTTCATCTCATCTGTTCTATATTAAAAACGGTAGTATTTGTAATATTGTTCAAATCGAAACATGTGTTATATTGTTAAGTTAAATAGACATTATATAATCAAAGGTTAAATAATATAAAAAAAAAAAATGGAAAAGCATTGAGTTTTCATTCATCATTTTTGGTATTACGGCACGCATTCAAATTAATCACAAATGTTCATCGGAAGTCGTGCTATCGCATCAAGCATTGAGCTGGGGCGGGGCGCGGGGCGCGGGACAGAACTTTTGGATGTGTTGAGTATAGTGACAAATGTAGGTGAAGTGTGCGTGCGCACCTCGCCACCCGGCCGGGCCGGGCAATTCGTTTGTCAATTTTAGACGATTACTTGATTGCATTGTGCGTGCGTATTTGTTTGCCAATTGTATCGTAATATTTCTGACACTTCTTGACCTATGCTACGGATTTGGACTTAGATTTGCCTTGTGATTTGGAATCGAGTAACCTACCTACCTACCTACTTTATTACGACTTTTGTTTTGTTTACGGACTTCGATATTTGCTTACGATTTGGTTAAATTTAGGTTACAAAACAGGTACCTACATAAACATAATTATATAAAGGTTAGCAACATGGACTCCAAACGTTGGGATGTATCTCACAGTAAGTATCTACCTACCTTTTTGTTTTCATCATTTTTTAAAATTCAGACCAAGAAAATGCCTGCCTATCTACACATATTTTTTCTCGTTCATAATCGAAATTACATTACACTGGGTTAGTACATACTGAATTAAATTAGATGTGTTTAGTTAGGATTCAAATGTCCGACTAATAGGTTTCATTCATAATCATAACATAAGGGTACCTACCTACCTGCCGGGGTTGCGGGACTGTTCGAAAGAGATACCGTGGCCCCGGAACACAAAGGGCGATGAAGGAACATGGATGGGTTTTAGTCAGTAAAAGTCTGATACTCCCTCCTGCTCCGCCCAGAGCGGGAGGAGTTATTTGATGATTTCCCACCCAAAAAAAAAAAAAAAAAAAGGGTACCTACCTACCGACTAAATAAATATTATGTTTTATTTTACAAGCTTTGATATAGTTTCACGTGTCCCGATGTTTGTCTGTAATCTGTAAGTACCTAATCAAATCTTGCAAGTAAAATTTGATCCACTTCCCGATTACCGATTGAGCTGAAATTTTGCACTCATATGTAGGTACAACCCGGTCACATTATCTCGAGACCTCGCTGGAATGCGAACCTCCCGCAATTTTAATCATATCATTATAATAATATAACCTACCTACATTAAATTAATTAACACAATATTTGTTTTCTTGGAAATCTTATTGTTTATAATAATATCCTACTAGCTAGAGGATACTTGTTTTGCGCACCATATCAGAGCGCCGACGCGACGTGACGTCATCGACGCCAGGTCTCGAGATAATGTGACCGGGTTGTATGTCGCGTGACAATGCTATAGGTGGCCATAGGAATTCTGTATTGTAACGACGTAACCCCATCGAGTTTGAACTTGTTTGATTCGTCGTGACGAGTACTTTGTCTTTAGGTTATATCCAGGATCTGATGATGGAGCTAGAAGGTGTCCATGGGAACTCCGTTATAAAACGACATATTCCCGTCGAGTTTGGGCTCGTTTGATTGATCTTGAAGAGTAAATTGGTCCTAAATGGTAATCAGGGTTTGATGATGAAGCTGAAAGGGGGGCCAAAGGATCTCCGTAATAAAACGACGCAACCGCTTCGAGTTTGGGCTCGTTTGATTCGTCTTGATGAGTGCCTACTACCTACCTTCTACCTACCTACTATCTACCTACCACATGCCTACCACCTGCCTACTACCTGCCTTCCACCTGCCTACCACATGTCTACCACCTGCCTACTACCTACCTACTTTTAGGTTCTAGGATACTTATGCCGGTTTCCTCACGATGTTTTCCTTCACCGTTTTGAGAGCAGAGTTGATGAATTACACAAAGTAATGCGCCTGCCTGGGTTCGAACCTACGACTTAGGCGCGGGCAGTATTATAAGTAAGATTAAGCTTTATATAGTATAATTATAAGTACTAAGTCTATGGGCAGGGGACAAATACAACACACGGTATATCGTCACATCCTCGTCAGCGCAATGATATACCGTGTAGCCTAAATTGCACGCGTTATTTCCATGCATTTTGTATGATATTTGAATGGAATAGGAAGCCGCCCTCGCCATGTCCGCGCCCGACGCCTTTTGTATTTGTCCCGCGCCTAACTGTTCGTAAGTCGGGGCCGCCACCACTGAGCCACCAGTACGTACTTTTATTTCAGATTTTCAGGCGAACCGTATACTTATTCGTTACCTACATTAGTGGTATAGAAAGAGTAGTAAGTAACCCAGTTTTGTTTTCAACAAAGCCTAGATTTTGAGTTAATCTAACATTTGAGATAAAAACATTGTAGACAGATTTCCTAAAAACGCATTACTATTCTGCACATACACTAACGATTGCACAAAGTAACTAACAAAAATAAAGCTAATAATGAACATGATAACTACTAAAAAGGTAAACACCAAACACTATTAACACACGCATAAGTAAACAATATTCGCACACGCTCACGCGCGGCTACGCAACGGGCCGGGGAGTGTGAAACAGAGACAACAATATTTCAACGTGTTTTTGCCTTCGCTTCGAATTGCAGTTGCGAGCGGATGGCGCCGCACTCTTAAGTAAATATCAACCCTAAAACCTAATTACAGAAATAGAAAGTCTTAGTAAATTATATCAGTTTTATTTATGTATAAGTACAATACACAATTTTCAGTGTGACAATATCATACTGATACTATAAAATAATCAAGGAATAAAAGCTGAGAATTTAAGAGCAATTTCTAAGATCTTAATTGAATGATTACAGTTTTAATAGGAAGAACTATTAAGATATTGATATAATTAGTTGATACAAAACTTGGAAGTATTTAGCTAAGATAATGATTAACAAAATTTGTCTGTTGAAACAGGAACTACACTATCATAACAAAGTAACTACGTAAAATGGCAAACACTATTACTTGAAAACATTGGCTATCAGAAAACTTGGAACATTCCATTTTATTATGCTACAATACTAGTCTGGAATTGAGTATATTATGTAAATAAGCATTTATATTAAGCAAGTAAATTGCACACAGACCTCTAAACCAATAGGACATGTTCAAAAATAAGTTTTATTACACAAAATAAAACAGTGGGCCCTCAAAATGGCCACTAGCAGAATCCACGCAGAATCTTAGTATGAATCACGTTAAATATGTAAAATTCTTAAAATGGACCTTATGTTTATGAGCATAAAGTCCATTTTAAGAATTTAAAATTTTTAACGTGATTCATATTACGATTTTGCTAAAGCGGCCATTTTAGACCCCCTGGAATTGGTGAAGCAATTCACCTTGAAAACTTGTGTATGTATACTTGTCGAGTATAACTAACACCTTATTTCAATGACCTCAAAGTCGCGTTTTTGCGTGAAAATTACTTGCATTATATAAACATGGCTTTGATGTAAAAAGAGCAGTAAAAGACAATACAATAATTCTACATGGAATTAACATCAACTATAACAAAGGTGCATGCGTCTTGGTGCTTCACAGGATCAATTCCTGCTACGGGTCTTATTTGAATGGCCCACACATTTGTTCACAGTCTAAACCTATGTTCTGCGAGTATAAAGGCACCCACAACAGCTTCCTAATGTAGTCTGTGTGGCTGGTCAATAAAATATTATGAATCAATTCCACAGATTTGAACTACGAATCCGATTTGAAAGGCATATTCGTTTAAAACAAGCTACAAATTACATTTAGGGTCTATTTTTTCATTGTATAATAGCTTTTTTGAGTTCCTGTCATCAGTTGTAGTGATCTGACAATTAAAAAATTGCCCCTAAATTAAACTAAAAGTAGGAATAATCTGCTTTTTAATTTTAGGACACTTGCAAACAAGGTTCCAGAGACAGCCACCTAAGGACTTTATTTTGATTTTAATTATACCAGCTGAAATCCTTGTAATGAAAATGTAAAAACTTTACTCTGTTATCCACCACCACAAATATTTTCTTTCTTGGATCACACATGCAATATCAAAGTTGTTAAAGAAATATCTTTATCATCACTTTGCTTCCTCTGTATGGACATAAAACCGTGGCACCACTTTCTTAGCTGTCTGCGGTAACTTGTTTGCAGTGAATTCTCCATTAACTCTTAACATCAAGGGCCAGCTATCTTATAAATGGTCTGTGGCAGTTTCTGCATGATTGGTTTGTCAGCCATCTCGAGCGCATGCTTCAGGTTCTTCTCAAATACCTTTTTAGCATCACAGAAACCTTGTTTTGTTTTACCGAAGGAGTTTGGTCCCGCTGATGTTGGTGTTTCTCTACAAAATTCATAAAAGACAATTTATAGTAATGTTATTAAGCTGTTTTTGGCTTAATGTATGAAATAATGTAATCAAAATAATCAGACCAAGGAAAATGACACTATTGAAGCATGTCTTATTGAAAGTTAACATGAATTTGCATTATATAAATGAGTTCAAGTTATACTCTCATTATTTTATGTAAGTGCCTTGGTAGTAGTTGAATTCAATGTGTTAGTATAAACACAGAACCTTTTTTGTCCAATAATATTGATTTATTCATCAACAACAGCTATTTGCAATGTAGCTAACATCCAGAATGCGATGCAATTAATGCTTTTAATTTCTTTTATCACCTCACCTTCCAATATTCCTCATCCTCATGCGTGCTTCTGCTGGCATCTCTTCAGGTTCATCGTCATCGTCAGCATTGAATACTGATGCTATTGTAGGTTTGGCAACCGGCTTGGCAGGCCCACCAATGTTCATCTTGATGGGAGCCTTTGGTTTGTTGAACCCAATAGAGATCTTGGTGATGCGAGGAGGTGGAGGCGGTGCTGGTACATCTTCAGGTTCATCCCAATCTGTTGCATTTTTATTGCGACTCCTATCTGAAATTGAAACCATTTTAGTGCATTAGGTTTACACACAATTGATTACCACATCATCTTCAGTGCATCATTCTGAGCCCTCACAAAAGTGTAATAATACCCACTGGGTCGTACATTTTGTATTGAACAGGTTTTTCTTTTTAATTACTGACAAATTATTTCGATGTGTGAGATTGCTGCCATAATGGAAAAGTCCGTATGTAAACATAAAATGTTGATTTCTGTTGCGTAATTTAGGTCATCATTATTTACCTGCTGATGCTGGTGTAGGTATGCTGTTTACATAAAAATCATCATGTTCCTACCTTCATACTCCCTTCTGTCTCGTTCTCTGCTATTCGAGGATCTGCTGGGTGAGTATTCACTGCTCCGCGCTGGTGGTGACCATCGCCGAGGAGATCGGGACCTCGAACGCCTTCGCTCAACCCTTTCCCGGCCTTCACGCCTTTCCTTGTACGGCCTAGAATCATCGCGCGTGGATCGAGTCGACCCTGCCAATGCGAAAACACTGGCAAAGATAAATAAAAATACTTATCTGAGTAAACTATTATTAAAAGTGAGTGTACATATTGCTCAAAGGGGTGATCAATCAGCAAGTTTTATGGAATATCTATTCACTTCATGACATTCTAATACCTTTGTCGTAATTGCGGTAACGCCCGCTCATCGTTGATTTGTTTTAATGCGTTTCTAACATCAAAATCGTTCAAGAAAAACACAAAAATGTTATTTTTTTCATTTGGGAAATCACCACGACAAGAAGACGGCCATTTTCCTTTTATTGCTTTTTTCTTGAAATTGATCAAAACGTTTTGTTTTTAGATTAGTAAACAATTTTTTTTT
Organism: Xestia xanthographa; assembly: GCA_905147715.2. Taxonomy (NCBI): domain Eukaryota; kingdom Metazoa; phylum Arthropoda; class Insecta; order Lepidoptera; family Noctuidae; genus Xestia; species Xestia xanthographa. Next base: position 1,825,502 of record LR990660.1, on the reverse strand, counting down.
TTAATTTAAAGAAAGCCGTACACAAGAAACATTAATTATTAATTCTGCTAATACATTTAGATTAAAAAACTTTACAGATCGATATAATTTGTTGGAATTTATTTTATACCGGTCTCGGTTTATGTAAAAGTCCCGTGCTTAAAAAAGTACACGTTTAGTTGTTGCCATTGATTCTGAAAATTTTGACAGATGTGATACGACCAAAATCGAAGGGTCTTTATTTGGTTGGTTTTCGTACAATTTTCTTTTATACTCGTGTTTAAAAATAGCTACCCAATTTAGTAGAATTCCTAGTGCCTGCTGTCAGTGCTGTCACAGTCACACTGACAGCTCGTGGTGGCTGACAGTGACAGATAAAATAATCACAAATGGTGCAGGTCGTGCAGGTTATGTGATTATAAAATGTTTGTCACAACCTTTTGTGATTAGTTTCCTCTATTAAAAAAATATTACAATGATAAATATTAGACGCGTAAAGCACTTATCAAAGCTTATAAATAATGTTTCTTCGAGTAATTGCCGATGTTACTCAGATACACATCGAAAAACTTCAATCACAGAAAAAATAAAACAGGGGCCCAGTTTAAAGGATTTTATAACTGAAAGTTCTGAACCTGTTCTCATAGATCGTCCTTACATACCGTATTTGCTTGAAAATACTAAAATAAAGACGAGGAGGAAAGTTTTCTTTGATGTTTACGGTTGCCAAATGAACCTAAACGACACCGATATTGTTTGGTCTATTTTGAAAAAAGAGGGCTTTGAAAAGACGTTGGTGGAAGAAGACGCTGATATATTCCTGGTGATGACTTGTGCAATCCGGGAAGGTGCGGAAACTAAGATCTGGCATCGTTTGGACCACCTCAGAGGGTACAAAAGACGAGCGAAGGATCGCTCTGTGAAGATCGGCATTCTGGGTTGTATGGCTGAGAGACTGAAGGAGAAACTTATTGAAAAAGAGAAAGCTGTTGATGTTGGTTAGTATTTTAACATTCAAGAATACTATTTCAATGGGAAAACCTTATTTAAAAATGAAAATTATACTCTTGGGTACAAGGGTTTTTAAATAAGTGATGACTATTTCAAATCTATCTAAATGTACAGTATGTAAGTACCTATTTATTGATTTTTATTTCAACAGAACTCATTTGAAATTGAAAAAGACCAAAACACAACTTCATTCAAGACATTTAAACCAAAAAACCTTTAATTTGTTTCAGTGGCAGGTCCAGACAGTTACAGAGACCTTCCCCGTCTGCTAGCTCTCACCGAGAATGGCCAGCCAGCCGTCAATGTGCTGCTGTCCCTAGATGAGACTTATGCTGATGTGGTGCCGGTCAGACTGAATGAAGATAGTGTGTCAGCATTTATGTAAGTTTGCTGGTAGTTAGGTCTTTCTTGGAGTTTTGTGTGTAAGTTTTAGAAATCACCTAAGATTTTTGAACTGAACTCTACAATAGAGAATATGAGCATAATTTTTTCTTCACTTAAATTAATAAAATACATATCAATCCAAGAAAAGCATTAAAAGTTAAGTTCAACTACTGCTTGTCGCTCAAAAATAATATTAAACTCCTGCAATTTTCTACGACAGTTCAAACGTCCGTAGCTGTCATGGCCATGATGTGACATCATTTATCACAATCTGCCTTGTTTACATCTAATTTTTTGGCCTTAATAAAAAAAATTTACTAGTTGTATGTGCTTTATTCAAGTAAAAATTGCAATAACAATATTATAATGAAATCTTTGTGAATCTTTAAGCACTTTTCAAATAAAAGTGTTTTTTTTAAATGACTTTGACGTCAATACCGACGTTATCGAGGATGATGCGTTTTGAGAGTGCGTTCCGTTTCACCATAAATATGCTACATAAAACAGTAAATTTTAAAATAAGTGATGTATTATAAACTTAAACAAGTGTACCACAATGTTTTTATGCGCCAATACAAGGCATTTTTAATAAATAAAAGGAGTTTTGTATTTCATGCATATTCCCTATTGTAATTAATGTCAGTCATAAGTGTTCGTGGATACCTGGCTCTCACCCAGGAGGCTCGGGTTCGATTCCCGGTATCGGAAACAAATTTATGTTCGTGGCGTAAACATAAATAAAATTATCTGTGAAACTTTGTATCACTTTATTTCATATGATCAAAAATCAATAATTCTTATTTTACTGGTCTCCGTTGTTCGACCATTTTTTATATCCTTTTAGACAAGTACGAAACAATAGAATATAACGCCTTATTGCCAGTATAAAAAAAAAAAACATTTCAATGTAACCAGAATAAATAAAACCTATGTTCTGATACGAACAATAAGTGCTCAATTTCAATTATCAAAATAGATGCATTCATACATGTGGGCATAGCTAAAAACTCTGACACCAGGGTTAGGCACTTAACTACATGATAAAGAAAGAATAGTTCAATTTTTTTATTATTTGGTGTCAACAGTTTTTCTGAAGTTTAACACTTGCCTTCTTCTTCATCATGCTGATAGAAGATGAAGGATAAATTATCATTTGTGCTACTGGTATACTCACATAAGGAAGACTTTCAAATTGGGCCTCTCAGGCTAAAGTAATTTTAGGTTGGAGTATTAGTGTGCGTCAGAATGGCTGGTTGTCTGTAGCGTTGGTCTATGAAAATAGACCAAAGCTCAAAAATTATTGAGGGTAGGTACATATTTTTTTAACGCAAGAATCGCATTACTTACGCCGTTACCAGAGCCTAAACGATTAAACAGACACCTACATAACTAAGTATTTGCCTTTATTATTATATCAGGCACTTTTCCTTGGGATAATTTGAATAATTGCTACATCCTTTATTTAACATATGTTTGAAGCTACAACTAAATGAGATAAATGAAGTAAATATGTAGCAATTATTGACGCAATACATTTCGGGAAACTTTGCACGCTTGACTTTAAACTAGGAGGTGACCGGCCAACCAAACGTCAGGATTGCTGGTAAAAAAAAAAAATGTATTTCTAAATATATATCCTATGTAGCAATTATTTATTATATGTAGCAAATATAAGCAATTATGTAGCAATTTTCGAATCAACTCATAGACCAACGCCACAGACAACCAGCCATTCTGACGCACACGCAGTATTGCTATGGTTGTTGTGGTTGGATTTTATTGGAAGGCCATGTGATCCAGTAATTTAAGGATACAGTACTTATATTTCTAATACACGTTACATCCATCTTTAATCCTGATTGAAACATTTTCCCGTAACGAATCCTTAGTTCAATAATGCGCGGCTGCGACAACATGTGCACCTACTGCATCGTCCCGTTCACTCGCGGCCGGGAGCGCTCGCGGCCGGTCGCATCCATCGTGGACGAGGTGCGGCAGCTTGCCGACCAGGGCGTGAAGGAGGTCACGCTGTTGGGACAGAACGTGAACAGCTATCGGGATGTCTCGCAGGTCACAGGTCAGGAGAGGGTTGACACTCATATGGCGAAAGGTGAGCATTTATGAAAACCATATTTGTGTAGTGAGTGTAGTGACAGAGGATTAGAAAAACCGGCCAAGTGCGAGTCGGACTCGCGCACGAAGGGTTCCGAACATTAGACAAAACTGCAAAAAAAAATACGTTTGTTGTATGACAGCTCCCATTAAATATGTATTTTATTTTTATTTAATTACCTATATTTATATGTATACAACTAAATATTCTGTGAATATTTCAAGTGTCTACCTGTTGCCGTTATTAATATAAGGCAAAAAACGCCAAAAAAACACGTTTTTTATTTGTTGTTATAGCAGCAACAAAAATACATCATCTGTGAAAATTTAAACTGTCTTGCTATGACAGTTCATGAGATACAGCCTGGTGTCAGACAGATGGACAGTGGAGTCTTAGTAATAGGGTCCCGTTTTTACCCTTTGGATAAGGAACCCTAAAAACAAGTAAAACCAGGGTGTAAGAACATAAAAATGCTTTATACAAAGAGCAGGAGGTCCTAGATTTTCCATCAGGAAAATCTCAGTAGCAGCTACGGTGTCTGGATTTGTGTTAGAGGTAGATTTAAATTATTCGACCTGATTATAAGAGTAGACAAGGTGGACCAGCTGGCCGACCAGGCTGTGAAGGAGGTCACACTCTTGTGCAGGAGATGTCTCGCAGGCTTCAGAGAATGTTGATACTATTACTGACAAGCAAGCACGAAAATATCAATTATAGCACTCACACACATAAATACTAGCCACCATAAATGTTTAAAAAGCATTGAATCCAGTTCCATATAGCCAAAATAAAGTTTTTACACAGAGTCTGGCACAGCGCCATCTGTCGTTTTTCCGTGGAAGCTGGCCCTGAAAACATCTCATCCACGCAAGCAATGCCTCTGGCATTAGTATTTCATGTAAAAGCCAGACTCCAGCTACACAGGATTTAAAAAACCACAATTGCCTCAATAGTTTCAGCACAGATAATATGAATACTTCGGTTTCAGTGTGTCTGACATGCCTGGTTTGGCTTCTTTTTACCTTTTTTCTTTCCTTATATACAGGGTGTTAAAGTAGTCGCGTGCCATAGGTTAGGAGTGAGTTCAGTATCGTTGTAGGAACCTGTAAAAAATAAAAATAAAATACCTTTAGTTTTTTTTAAACCTAAATTTAGGGTGTTAGTGTGAACACCGTTATCCTTGAAACCAGTGGTTTGGTTTCATTATTAGAACCTAAAACCATTGAAAAAAGCGACCTTTTTTTTGAAGAAAATCCACTATTTTCCTCAAGATCATTTAAGTTAGTATTTACTAAATTAGGTTGATCTTGCAATATTTTTTTATGTAAAATTTTTTTGTTTAATTTTTGTGTTTTGTTTTATTTTTCCTAGGTTCCTTTATCGATACTGAACCTACCCCTAAGCTATGGCACGCGACTAGTTTAACACCCTGTATAACCAAGTTATTCTTGAATGTGTCTGACTTGATCGATTGTTTTTATCACAGGATTCAAAACAGTTTACAAAACCAAGAAAGGCGGAATGAGATTTGCCGATCTACTGGAGAAGGTGTCGGCGGTAGACCCTGAAATGAGGATACGCTTTACTGCCGCTCATCCTAAAGACTTTCCTGAAGAGGTAATAGATTTTAAATGGACGCTACTCAAATGTAGCCAGTCCTATTGCACAACAAATGTCTATTCCTGATTCAAACTTGTGTTCTATTTATGGTAATATCTTTTAGATATGGTTGGAAACTTAAAGCCTCATTTCTTTCTAACACTGTTTTAAGCTTTCACGGTTTAAAACTAAACTTAATATCTGGAGCTCAAAACAAATAATAATCACGGAAGATATCCCGTAAGTGCCAATGTAAGTTTATTTCTTTCTTTTTAATGAGAGGTTTTCTTTTTGAGGTATTAAAAAAAAACTTAAGTTTCCAAGAACTCTGTAGATGGCGTTGAACTGACTACGCTACCAGGTGCCAAAGCCAAAACGCTTGAAAAACATTGTGTCACGTCACATACGCTCGTTGACTGGCACTTTCGTTTGCTATAACCTAGTTCTCTCGCGCTTTTTTAAAATCAGTTTTTTTAGGTTCCGTTCCTTGCAGTAACATACCAAGTTCAGCGCCATCTATCCAGCCACTAGGGAAGAGCTAAAAAGAAAATCCCTCAATGTCAAATTTGAAATTGGAGGAGTTCTAAAAAACTTAGACGTGTCACTGCCACTGCGGAGCACATTCGCTGGCACAATATGTATGATGCTCTACGCGCTGGCATTCGCGTCGGAAAGTTGGAAAGATTAAAATGTTTTTCTTTTAGGATTAACCAGCGATAAGTTGCTCATAACAGGTTTAATTACTGCATGATTTTGATTTATAGAGATAATAGCTTTGTTTCACTATGTTATCGTTCGTTTTTTTCCTCGCACGTTTGTCGTTAATTATGTCTCCTTCGTCCCTTAATAAGATATTGAAAATTTCTTGGAACAAAAAGAAAATGTATCCATTCTTCAAAGGGTTATTTGTCTCGTTTATACAAATATATCTCAGGAATTTTTATATCTCACTTGAATAGGCTTGTGTCCTGAAAAAATCTAATAAGTCTGTCAGTTAGATTATCAAAAAATATTTGACACGTATTTTTAAACCAAAATTGACGAAAATACGACGCTTTTAAAATTCTCAATACGTCACGCCGTGTTATAATTTTTAGTGCGTTGTGACGTCACAACCCCTACTCTCGAGTTTGATGCGTTTTATATTTGTCAATATTCATTGATTTACAAAAACAAAAAATACGTGTCCATTATTTTACAATTAACTGACGGACTAAATAGATTTGCAATTTATTGATGGTGGAAACTAGTCTATTATTAAATCTATACTAATATTATAAAGAGGTAACATTTGTTTGTAAGTTTGTATGTTTGTAAGTTTGTTTGTAGGGGGTAATCTCCGGAAGTAATGAACCGATTTCAAAAATTCTTTCACTATTAGAAAGCTATATTCACCCTGAGTAACATAGGCTATATTTTATCCGCGTACTCCTACGGCAACAGGAACTACGCGGGTGAAACCACGGGACGTCCGCTAGTTATTTAATAAAATTTTCCAGGTGCTACAACTAATCTCGTCGCGCCCCAACATCTGCAAGCTGCTGCACCTACCCGCACAGTCGGGCTCCAGCGCCGTGCTACAGCGCATGCGCCGCGGGTACACGAGGGACGCCTATCTGCAGCTCGTGCAAGACGTCAGGAGGACTATACCTGGAGGTGTGTATGTAGCAGTGTGTCACAGTCGGGCTCCAGCGCCGTGCTACAGCGCATGCGCCGCGGGTACACGAGGGACGCCTATCTGCAGCTCGTGCAAGACGTCAGGAGGACTATACCTGGAGGTGTGTATGTAGCAGTGTGTCACAGTCGGGCTCCAGCGCCGTGCTACAGCGCATGCGCCGCGGGTACACGAGGGACGCCTATCTGCAGCTCGTGCAAGACGTCAGGAGGACTATACCTGGAGGTGTGTATGTAGCAGTGTGTCACAGTCGGGCTCCAGCGCCGTGCTACAGCGCATGCGCCGCGGGTACACGAGGGACGCCTATCTGCAGCTCGTGCAAGACGTCAGGAGGACTATACCTGGAGGTGTGTATGTAGCAGTGTGTCACAGTCGGGCTCCAGCGCCGTGCTACAGCGCATGCGCCGCGGGTACACGAGGGACGCCTATCTGCAGCTCGTGCAAGACGTCAGGAGGACTATACCTGGAGGTGTGTATGTAGCAGTGTGTCACAGTCGGGCTCCAGCGCCGTGCTACAGCGCATGCGCCGCGGGTACACGAGGGACGCCTATCTGCAGCTCGTGCAAGACGTCAGGAGGACTATACCTGGAGGTGTGTATGTAGCAGTGTGTCACAGTCGGGCTCCAGCGCCGTGCTACAGCGCATGCGCCGCGGGTACACGAGGGACGCCTATCTGCAGCTCGTGCAAGACGTCAGGAGGACTATACCTGGAGGTGTGTATGTAGCAGTGTGTCACAGTCGGGCTCCAGCGCCGTGCTACAGCGCATGCGCCGCGGGTACACGAGGGACGCCTATCTGCAGCTCGTGCAAGACGTCAGGAGGACTATACCTGGAGGTGTGTATGTAGCAGTGTGTCACAGTCGGGCTCCAGCGCCGTGCTACAGCGCATGCGCCGCGGGTACACGAGGGACGCCTATCTGCAGCTCGTGCAAGACGTCAGGAGGACTATACCTGGAGGTGTGTATGTAGCAGTGTGTCACAGTCGGGCTCCAGCGCCGTGCTACAGCGCATGCGCCGCGGGTACACGAGGGACGCCTATCTGCAGCTCGTGCAAGACGTCAGGAGGACTATACCTGGAGGTGTGTATGTAGCAGTGTGTCACAGTCGGGCTCCAGCGCCGTGCTACAGCGCATGCGCCGCGGGTACACGAGGGACGCCTATCTGCAGCTCGTGCAAGACGTCAGGAGGACTATACCTGGAGGTGTGTATGTAGCAGTGTGTCACAGTCGGGCTCCAGCGCCGTGCTACAGCGCATGCGCCGCGGGTACACGAGGGACGCCTATCTGCAGCTCGTGCAAGACGTCAGGAGGACTATACCTGGAGGTGTGTATGTAGCAGTGTGTCACAGTCGGGCTCCAGCGCCGTGCTACAGCGCATGCGCCGCGGGTACACGAGGGACGCCTATCTGCAGCTCGTGCAAGACGTCAGGAGGACTACACCTGGAGGTGTGTATGTAGCAGTGTGTCACAGTCGGGCTCCAGCGCCGTGCTACAGCGCATGCGCCGCGGGTACACGAGGGACGCCTATCTGCAGCTCGTGCAAGACGTCAGGAGGACTACACCTGGAGGTGTGTATGTAGCAGTGTGTCACAGTCGGGCTCCAGCGCCGTGCTACAGCGCATGCGCCGCGGGTACACGAGGGACGCCTATCTGCAGCTCGTGCAAGACGTTAGGAGGACTATACCTGGAGGTGTGTATGTAGCAGTGTGTCACAGTCGGGCTCCAGCGCCGTGCTACAGCGCATGCGCCGCGGGTACACGAGGGACGCCTATCTGCAGCTCGTGCAAGACGTCAGGAGGACTATACCTGGAGGTGTGTATGTAGCAGTGTGTCACAGTCGGGCTCCAGCGCCGTGCTACAGCGCATGCGCCGCGGGTACACGAGGGACGCCTATCTGCAGCTCGTGCAAGACGTCAGGAGGACTATACCTGGAGGTGTGTATGTAGCAGTGTGTCACAGTCGGGCTCCAGCGCCGTGCTACAGCGCATGCGCCGCGGGTACACGAGGGACGCCTATCTGCAGCTCGTGCAAGACGTCAGGAGGACTATACCTGGAGGTGTGTATGTAGCAGTGTGTCACAGTCGGGCTCCAGCGCCGTGCTACAGCGCATGCGCCGCGGGTACACGAGGGACGCCTATCTGCAGCTCGTGCAAGACGTCAGGAGGACTATACCTGGAGGTGTGTATGTAGCAGTGTGTCACAGTCGGGCTCCAGCGCCGTGCTACAGCGCATGCGCCGCGGGTACACGAGGGACGCCTATCTGCAGCTCGTGCAAGACGTCAGGAGGACTATACCTGGAGGTGTGTATGTAGCAGTGTGTCACAGTCGGGCTCCAGCGCCGTGCTACAGCGCATGCGCCGCGGGTACACGAGGGACGCCTATCTGCAGCTCGTGCAAGACGTCAGGAGGACTATACCTGGAGGTGTGTATGTAGCAGTGTGTCACAGTCGGGCTCCAGCGCCGTGCTACAGCGCATGCGCCGCGGGTACACGAGGGACGCCTATCTGCAGCTCGTGCAAGACGTCAGGAGGACTATACCTGGAGGTGTGTATGTAGCAGTGTGTCACAGTCGGGCTCCAGCGCCGTGCTACAGCGCATGCGCCGCGGGTACACGAGGGACGCCTATCTGCAGCTCGTGCAAGACGTCAGGAGGACTATACCTGGAGGTGTGTATGTAGCAGTGTGTCACAGTCGGGCTCCAGCGCCGTGCTACAGCGCATGCGCCGCGGGTACACGAGGGACGCCTATCTGCAGCTCGTGCAAGACGTCAGGAGGACTATACCTGGAGGTGTGTATGTAGCAGTGTGTCACAGTCGGGCTCCAGCGCCGTGCTACAGCGCATGCGCCGCGGGTACACGAGGGACGCCTATCTGCAGCTCGTGCAAGACGTCAGGAGGACTATACCTGGAGGTGTGTATGTAGCAGTGTGTCACAGTCGGGCTCCAGCGCCGTGCTACAGCGCATGCGCCGCGGGTACACGAGGGACGCCTATCTGCAGCTCGTGCAAGACGTCAGGAGGACTATACCTGGAGGTGTGTATGTAGCAGTGTGTCACAGTCGGGCTCCAGCGCCGTGCTACAGCGCATGCGCCGCGGGTACACGAGGGACGCCTATCTGCAGCTCGTGCAAGACGTCAGGAGGACTATACCTGGAGGTGTGTATGTAGCAGTGTGTCACAGTCGGGCTCCAGCGCCGTGCTACAGCGCATGCGCCGCGGGTACACGAGGGACGCCTATCTGCAGCTCGTGCAAGACGTCAGGAGGACTATACCTGGAGGTGTGTATGTAGCAGTGTGTCACAGTCGGGCTCCAGCGCCGTGCTACAGCGCATGCGCCGCGGGTACACGAGGGACGCCTATCTGCAGCTCGTGCAAGACGTCAGGAGGACTATACCTGGAGGTGTGTATGTAGCAGTGTGTCACAGTCGGGCTCCAGCGCCGTGCTACAGCGCATGCGCCGCGGGTACACGAGGGACGCCTATCTGCAGCTCGTGCAAGACGTCAGGAGGACTATACCTGGAGGTGTGTATGTAGCAGTGTGTCACAGTCGGGCTCCAGCGCCGTGCTACAGCGCATGCGCCGCGGGTACACGAGGGACGCCTATCTGCAGCTCGTGCAAGACGTCAGGAGGACTATACCTGGAGGTGTGTATGTAGCAGTGTGTCACAGTCGGGCTCCAGCGCCGTGCTACAGCGCATGCGCCGCGGGTACACGAGGGACGCCTATCTGCAGCTCGTGCAAGACGTCAGGAGGACTATACCTGGAGGTGTGTATGTAGCAGTGTGTCACAGTCGGGCTCCAGCGCCGTGCTACAGCGCATGCGCCGCGGGTACACGAGGGACGCCTATCTGCAGCTCGTGCAAGACGTCAGGAGGACTATACCTGGAGGTGTGTATGTAGCAGTGTGTCACAGTCGGGCTCCAGCGCCGTGCTACAGCGCATGCGCCGCGGGTACACGAGGGACGCCTATCTGCAGCTCGTGCAAGACGTCAGGAGGACTATACCTGGAGGTGTGTATGTAGCAGTGTGTCACAGTCGGGCTCCAGCGCCGTGCTACAGCGCATGCGCCGCGGGTACACGAGGGACGCCTATCTGCAGCTCGTGCAAGACGTCAGGAGGACTATACCTGGAGGTGTGTATGTAGCAGTGTGTCACAGTCGGGCTCCAGCGCCGTGCTACAGCGCATGCGCCGCGGGTACACGAGGGACGCCTATCTGCAGCTCGTGCAAGACATAAGCCTCTCCCATAATGGGAGGAAATTGCCGTAATCTCCACGCTTGGCAGGCAGATTGGAGATCGCAGTGATGAAAGACTAACAGAGGACGCTGCTGCCCATTCTCAGGTCTACGGAGGCGCAAGGTGTTCTGCCTCAGACATTAGTCGCCTTATACGACACCCGTGAGTGTAATGGGTTGGTTCTATTCTACTCTGCCGGATACCACAGGGCTAACACATAAAATAAACTAATAGATATTCTAACAAATACCAGAAAATAAAAATAAAATAGCGAGAAAACTAATAATAATTATTATGACTAGACTTCGATTTGAGAGCTATTTAGTCTGACTTAAATAGTAGTTACGAACTTTTCTTTTGAAAGTGAATATGCTTTCAGCCTTTTTAATGCCGAAAGGTAGCGCGTTCCAGAGCTTTATAGTAGAGATAGCGTAAGAATTTGACATAAAGCCTGTACGGTGTGAAGGGATTTGGAGAAGTAGATTCGTTACGACTATGAGAACTGCCCAATACTTTGAACAAAGTCTTTAGATAATCGGGAGCACGTGGATCGTTCAAAATCGTGAAGAGCAAGAAACTTTTGATTTGCTTTTTTACATTTCATCGTTATCTTATCAGATGGTGATTTCTACTATACTTACCATTTTATATGGTTGTCTTGCAGTGGGTTTATCAACGGACATGATCTGCGGCTTCTGCGGCGAGACAGAAGAGGAGTTCCAGGAGACGCTCTCCCTCATGGAGCTTGTGGACTACAACATCGCGTTCTTGTTCCCCTACAGTATGAGAGAGGTAAGCTTCTATTATATTTTCACAAAACAAAAAACCAACGAGGCCGTGTACCGCACCATATGTGATAAATCATCATATTCTGACGATTCATTATAATTTAGTTACAAGTGCTTTGCGCGTCTCACTACAGACTACTGGTTTTGATGAGATCCAAACCAAATAGAAAGAAGTCTTATGTTTTTAAAACATAAAGTAAAAGCGTTTTTACCTGCAGATAGTGTAACAGATGTTGTTGGTTTATGAACCAGCAATTTTCGAATAAATTCACTATAATTTAGTTACAAGTGCTTTGCGCGTCTCACTACAGACTACTGGTTTTGATGAGATCCAAACCAAATAGAAAGAAGTCTTATGTTTTTAAAACATAAAGTAAAAGCGTATTTACCTGCAGATAGTGTAACAGATGTTGTTGGTTTATGAACCAGCAATTTTCGAATAAATTCACTATAATTTAGTTACAAGTGCTTTGCGCGTCTCACTACAGACTACTGGTTTTGATGAGATCCAAACCAAATAGAAAGAAGTCTTATGTTTTTAAAACATAAAGTAAAAGCGTATTTACCTGCAGATAGTGTAACAGATGTTGTTGGTTTATGAACCAGCAATTTTCGAATAATAAATTCACTATAATTTAGTTACAAATGCTTCGCGCTTCGCTACTACAGACTGCTGGTTTTGAGATCCAAACCAAATAGAAAGAAGTCTTATGTTTTTAAAACATAAAGTAAAAGCGTATTTACCTGCAGATAGTGTAACAGATGTTGTTGGTTTATGAACCAGCAATTTTCGAATAAATTCACTATAATTTAGTTACAAATGCTTCGCGCTTCGCTACTACAGACTGCTGGTTTTGAGATCCAAACCAAATAGAAAGAAGTCTTATGTTTTTAAAACATAAAGTAAAAGCGTATTTACCTGCAGATAGTGTAACAGATGTTGTTGGTTTATGAACCAGCAATTTTCGAATAAATTCACTATAATTTAGTTACAAGTGCTTTGCGCGTCTCACTACAGACTACTGGTTTTGATGAGATCCAAACCAAATAGAAAGAAGTCTTATGTTTTTAAAACATAAAGTAAAAGCGTATTTACCTGCAGATAGTGTAACAGATGTTGTTGGTTTATGAACCAGCAATTTTCGAATAAATTCACTATAATTTAGTTACAAGTGCTTTGCGCGTCTCACTACAGACTACTGGTTTTGATGAGATCCAAACCAAATAGAAAGAAGTCTTATGTTTTTAAAACATAAAGTAAAAGCGTATTTACCTGCAGATAGTGTAACAGATGTTGTTGGTTTATGAACCAGCAATTTTCGAATAAATTCACTATAATTTAGTTACAAGTGCTTTGCGCGTCTCACTACAGACTACTGGTTTTGATGAGATCCAAACCAAATAGAAAGAAGTCTTATGTTTTTAAAACATAAAGTAAAAGCGTTTTTACCTGCAGATAGTGTAACAGATGTTGTAGGTTTAACAACTAGCAATTTTCGAATAACGCTCTACCAAGCTGCCTCGTTAGTCGAGTGGTGTGATGGGTTTGATTTCCGGGTCGGGCAGTGTTATTGGGTTTTTCCAGCAGGAATTTACTTTTTTTATGAATTTAATTTAATTTATTTTCCCAGTAGCAGCAAGGAGTCTAGATCTGTACCCGGTTGATGGTAATAGGCTCCCTTATTACATGGGACTTAAGGGCCTATACTACCTCAAATGGCTTAGCATGATCCTCCGTTACGCCTAAAATACTGCAGAATTAATTTTGAAATAAATATATGGTAAAGTTGAAGATTAATGTTAGGTCTTATTTTTGGCGAAAACACGATTTCATAAAATTTTCTCGATAGAAAAAAATCCCAAAGTTACCTCCAAATCTAACAATAAACCGCTAGTATTCAAAAAGTACTTCAAATTAATCATGAAACTTTGCATACTAACTGAACTAACTATAAAGCAGGGCTTATATTTTTTATTTTTTCCAAAAGACGAAAATTTGATTTTATAAAGAATAAAAACCACTCATTTCGCACTATTCGGCTTGCAGTGCAACAACCGCTTTGTAGTGCAAGCTGATTAGAACGTTATTCTAACAGTATTTCAAACGAAGTTTGAATCACCACAAATAGAGTTGCTAATCTGAGGTAGTATACATAACTGGCGAAATGTGTGTGTACTATTAGGTACACCTCTGCCTAACCCATCGGGGATTACAGGCGTGATGTTATTTATGCTAACAAGCTTCGATATTATATAAATTGTGGTTTTAAAATAACTAAATCCAGTAATATCTTCCACAGAAAACCACAGCCTACCGCCGTTACAAGGACGACGTATCCGAGATAATAAAAAAAGAACGACACAACCGCATGCTAGAGGTATACAGACGAAAATGCCAAATACTCAACGAGGCAGAAATTGGCAACACTCACTTAGTACTAGTCGAAGGGATGGCGAAAAAGTCTGGCAACATTATAGGAAGAAATGAATTATATATGAGGGTAGTGTTTGAGCAAACTCAGATTTTGGCCGAAGATGGAGGGAAAAGGCAAGCGAAACCGGGGGATTATGTAGCTGTGAAGATCGTGGGAGCTCGGTCGGCGACTTTGAAGGGAGTACCGCTTTATCATACGAGTTTGAGTGACTTTTATAGAGATTATCAGTGGGGAGTGAGACGGGCTGTTATTTAGATGTAAATAATGATATATTAAAGTTAGTTATTGACCGTTTGTTGGTTGTTTTTGCTTAAATTCGCCCTTTCCTTTTGACTTAACTGTAGTCGGGTAAAAAGGCTATGAAGGATCGTAGCAAATGGAGCGTTCTTTTCTTTAATTAACCCCCTTTAGAGCAAATTGGTAAATCGACATGGAAATAGTTAATCAAATTGACACACTATGTAATTTGACGTGCTTTAGCCTTTTCATACAACTGTCAAGGAATATTCGAACAATTTAAGTTGGTAGTCAACTTGCTTAACAATGGGGTAGGCTGGTCAAAGCTGATTGTAGATGGCGCGTCCATAGCTTAGACCCAATCTGACCAATGAGGTCAAACTATTTTGAAATATAAAACATTGACAGATTTTCAACCAATGACAATGTTTGGTACAAGCGATGCTAGCGCCATTAGTTCTACTGTTGACATCTCCATTAGGGTGTGGCTGACTCTGGCAGAGCCACCAACAGGGATTTTAATTTTGATAACACAAAAATTTAGTCGCTATTTAGTCGAAATTAGTCGCCAAATATCAGATTTGGTCGGTCACTGGTTCAAAAGATATAAGGGCTTATTGTTGGCCCTGCTGGAGACAGCCTACCCCAGCAGAGCCACATTAATAACTCAAAAACTAGGGCACCTAGCGAAGATCTGTTTTCTCCCATATTTACTCGCTAATTAGTCGAAATTAGTCGCCAAATATCAGAACTGGTCGGTCACTGGTTCAAAAGATATAAGGGCTTATTGTTGGCCCTGCTGGAGACAGCCTACCCCAGCAGAGCCACATTAATAACTCAAAAACTAGGGCACCTAGCGAAGATCTGTTTTCTCCCATATTTACTCGCTAATTAGTCGAAATTAGTCGCCAAGTTACAGATTCAGTCGGTGTGTCATTAAAAAGATATTAAAGAATTCAATTTCCCCATACAGTGGTACAACCAAGTACAAAATACTTAAAGTCGTTTTTAGACAGGTGTATCTATACGACGTCTGGAGGAATTCTATAACTTCAACCCACCAAAGGAAAGCAGTATTCATTACCTAAAAACAAGATCTACAATAAATATATGTAATTATTTAGGTATCGAACAAAATGTTTGCATTTAGTCGCTGGCAGATAGATCGCTGCGCTCCGTTACATTTACACGGTAAGTAAGAAAGACATAGATGCGCGTGTACAAACGAGTTACTTAGAACGAGTTGTCCGTGACGTACCTTAGTTAAAGTCGGCCAGTTTAAAGTGGAACTTAAAGAATAGTTAGGAACTCGAATGTTGTTATCTTTATGTACCTATTCCGCAAATACAAAAACGGGGAACAGCGGGTCTAAAATGGCCGCTATAGCAGAATCCACGCAGAATCTTAGCATGTATCACGTTAAACAATTAAAATTCTTAAAATGGACCTTATGACTACGATTATAAAGGCCATTTTAAGAATTTTAAATTTTTAACATGATTCATATTACGATTCTGCTAAAGCGGCCATTTTAGACCCCCAGAGCGAGCACCGGCGCGTCGGCGGTGTTCGCGCCGCCCAAAGTATTAAAAAAAAATAGGTAAATTAATGCTCATATTAGGTATAGTAAGTATTTACATCTTTGATTTAAGTATGTATTTTTTTGTAATGTATTTCAAGCAATGGGTTGATACTTACCTACATACTTACAATACGTTTTCAACGTTTAAGTATTACATTTTACTAAAGATAGGTACGATAATTTTAACGTATTTATTATTGTAAAGTAAATTAGAGCTCAACATTGTAAATCAGTAAAACAGTTGCATGCGACTGTACATCTTGACACTAAATAGACCAAGAGCAAGGTTTAATGGTTTCAAAGAAATTTAAGCCACTCTAACTTAATAATTAAAAACATTTAACATGTATTTAATAGAGAATTTATCTCTCTCGGTCATTTCTAAGGACTTTAGACCGATAAAACTAGAAGTATATTACACATATTAATAGAAATATTTTTTCTTGGCAATTTTTCGTGAACTCTTCGATCTAGCTCTTGGACTATACCTTAATAATTGAACTCATTATATCTTCTGAACTAGGACCCGATTAAATCTGTAACTTGGCGACTAATTTCGACTAATTAGCGAGTAAATATGGGAGAAAACAGATCTTCGCTAGGTGCCCTAGTTTTTGAGTTATTAATGTGGCTCTGCTGGGGTAGGCTGTCTCCAGCAGGGCCAACAATAAGCCCTTATATCTTTTGAACCAGTGACCGACCAGTTCTGATATTTGGCGACTAATTTCGACTAATTAGCGAGTAAATATGGGAGAAAACAGATCTTCGCTAGGTGCCCTAGTTTTTGAGTTATTAATGTGGCTCTGCTGGGGTAGGCTGTCTCCAGCAGGGCCAACAATAAGCCCTTATATCTTTTGAACCAGTGACCGACCAAATCTGATATTTGGCGACTAATTTCGACTAAATAGCGACTAAATTTTTGTGTTATCAAAATTAAAATCCCTGTTGGTGGCTCTGCCAGAGTCAGCCACACCCCATTAGGATGGGGATGGGGATGTCAATGTGTGTGTGTGGATTCATTTCTGGCAGCGGTCGGCAGCGCAGTTTCACTGTCAAACCATTTTATGCTTTATCTCCATTAGGAAATACATAGTATCGTTTGAAAGACGCGCGGTCGCTCGCGTCACTCGGCCCTCACAGCGGCGCACTACAACTAAGTCACAGTAAAAAGATAAGCAGCAGTGTGACTTGGACGTGCCCTTGAATTCAATGCCTACTTACTGTCGATCAGGGCTAAGGTTGCTACTATCGGGTATACTCTGTGGTTTATAGTTAAGAAAATGACGCAGCGCGCGCGACTCTCGGTCTGTTCGCACCTTGAAGTATCCTTACGGACAGGAGAAGGGGCGCTCGGGAAATTACGTCAGCGTTTCGGTCGTTTCTTTGAAGCCAACCTACTGCTTATAATTTTACTGTGGCTAAGTGTTACACGCTGCTGGCTGCTGTGAATTGACCCTTGAGTTCCCTGACCTTACGTACTATCTTGTTACCTGTTTGTTTAATACAAATAACACAAGATGTTAGTTCAGTGACACTTCAAAAGTGCATTTTATTAGAGTCAATCAATCAGTACAAAGTTATCAATCAAGTACAATATGCAACACAATAAATATAGACTATATTACACAATTTGTGACTTTATTCCTATATGAAATAAGGCTCAATTTTATATTATGCTTAATTTACATTTACATTGTTTGTATAAAAGTTTTTTTTTTTATTTCAAATTCAGCACTCTAAACAGGGTGGAACACATAGTTATCAGATATGTAAATATTTTGTGAAATACTTTCTACAGTCCAGTTTCAATTAAGTAGACAAATATATCATTAGGTACTCTAGTATTTGAGTATTTCTATTACCTACATGAGGTGCATTATGAATTCTTTAATTTCATCATAAAGCATTTATATCGAGATTTGTTGACTCTAAAAATATTCTCGATAAAAATACTAAAAGCTTTATATTATAATAGAATTATGATGTTCCACCCTTGAAAAAAAAACAGCAAAACATCTTTAAAAACCTGACTGAAAACAAATAATAGTGAGATGAGTATTTTTACAAATTAAAATTAAGAGAAAAACAACAAGACTTATTGCTAATTAATATTAATTACAATTACTGTGATACATGGCATCGTTAAACCCTACATTAAATTTGTACTTTTTGCAAATTTTATTATTGAGTTACATATTCGCAAATATTTAAATACTTAGATTCACCCTCTTTTCTTCATGACACTTTTCACAGAGCGATTGTGCCTATCACGTAGCGACTTCTGTAGGGGCAGATGTGATTGGCCTTACCACTCAAAACATGATCACATTGCTGTTTCGTTGATAAATAATGATTTGAATATCATTCTCGAACACTCATATTTAAAATCGTAACTATATTCCATGCAGGATTTGCGAGTTCACTTTTCTCAGTGTAAACATTTTTTCGCTCGATCTTTACGGTGATCCCATCTAAGGATTTATATGTTTGCATTTTCGTCAGTTCGTGTATCTATTTATGAAAAATGTGACTTATTCTAACACGGTTAACGTGCTTTGTGATTTATTATTTTTCCTTACAATTGTGGCTACAATATTATAGGATGCATTTTTAATTTAACACTTATATTAATTAGTTCGGTACAAAATTTGAACACATTACAGTAGAAGCAATCGTTTTTAACCGGTGTAAATTATGATTGTAACATAAAACTATAATTACGTAAGAGGTATTTTGATACATTTCTTCTGACAATAGTCTGCGTCACCAACTTTCATTCTGTTACAACATTTTGACTGCATTATTCAAAAAATGCTTTCCTCTCTTTTCATTTCCGATTTCTTACGTTATCGTTTGAAACCATATTTTCTTAGTCTCGAATTGATTAAAAACATTGTTGAAGGCAAGTTTATTTGTTCCCATTACTCGTGCTTCTTTTATCCATCTTTCCGTCTCAAACTAAACTGGACGCTCCTATCTGCCCTCCCATAATCTTCCCGTTGGGCACAATAGTAACTCTCTGCCCAGACAAGTTATCCGAGCCCTCCGCATGGCCTGACAAGCTTGGTGACGGTCCCTGAGAGCTCCCATACACCTTTGTGCTATAGCCCGAATCGTTGTGCGACTCCCTGTCTGTCTGACTCTGGGCTTCCGTCAGATGGGTGTTTATCGCTAAAGACTGCAGTCGACTGTGTAGTAAGCTGTGGTCAGGATTCGGTTTCCTCGTCATTCCATGCGGGTTCCCCCTAAAATTCGGGTACATCGGGTCGTAACACATCCGAAAGTCCTTCTGGTTCGCGATCTCCACCTCAGTGTTCTGATCCAAGTGGTCGCTGTAGCAGTGTGGGATGCGCTCCATCTCTCTCATGATATGGTCCTGCATCATCGCATCGAACACTCCAGTCTGGTGGTGGTATAAAGGGTTCCTGTTCCTCGGTTGTATTTGATTCGGCAACCCTGACTGGTTGTAGTCGTATTGTGGACAAGGGAACTGAGGCACTGGTAGACCGCTGTCCACGTATGGCATCTGTCTGTTGGAGATGTCGTGGAAGTAAGCGTCTTTGGGTATCATAGCTCGCAAGTCTTGAGGATAAGGATTCTGTGTCGACATTTGAGCTGGTGATGGAGATTTGGACACAGTCTCGAAATTAGGCATAGGTAAAGTTTGCAGTAGGTTAGCGTTCCTCATCGGTCCTGGCTGCATGGAACTTCTGATTGGGTTGTCTTCCTCGTCACTACTTTCCGAATTGTTGCCATTTTCCTTCGGTGGGTTCTGAAAGGTTTTTCTTGTGGGAAACGGTATGAGATTGTGTAAGCTGAACCGTTTGCTCTTCGGTGGTTTCTCTTTCAAGACGGGAGCTGGTCTTTGGGGCTGTTGTGGCATTTTCAAAATGCCGGGGTTCTGTTGGCTTGTCGACGGTACAGTTTCTATGTTTTCGGTGGGCTGTACTTTTCTAGATAAGGGTTCTGGACCTGGAGATACGCTTCTTTGCTGTTCCACTTGTGCTACTAATTCTTGGACTGATTTTCTCTGCTCTCTTTCTATCTCATTTGTATTCTGATAGCTTCCTTGCTTTCTTAGTTTCACATAGCCATCCTGTGAAATGTCTAAAGACTTGTTGGTTCTGGACATAACATCTGCCATTTCTTTCTCGAAGGCTACCCGCTTTCTCATGTCATCTGCTGTTCTTTGTAGCACCTGACTTTTCCATAAAGGCACATTTTGGTCTTTTGGACTTCTAACGTCTTCTTCCAAGTCACTGGGCTGTTTGTGACTACTGCTCGGTGACTTAGCATCAGAATGTCGACTAGGAGAGCGATACCTTTGATTGTGATAACTTTCTACTTCCATGGACATTGGTGATTGTGATACTGACATTTTGTTCGCTTTTACATGAATTTCTGCTGTGACGTTCTGATGATGGCTTTCCTGGTTTTTCTTAGTAAAAGGAGGTATTGAAAGTCTACTGGGTCCAGCATCTAACTGATCACTGCTCTTGGAGTTCTTCAGTAGATACCTTCGTCTGGGACTGAGTGGCTCTCTACTGTCCAAGATCTCTGTGCTCTTTGACGTGGCTTTACTATCATTCAGGTCTTTGGCATTAGTTTCGTAGTGTTCAGCGTTTTTATTGAAGCTCTTTATTATCCTGTGGACTTTGTTCCACTCTTCAGTGTCCGCATCTAGTAACTCTAAGCTTCTTGTACGTTTAAGTGGAGGTATGTCTAAGGAGCCTTTAGGACTGAAGTCTAATTTCTTCACTCTCTCTGACGCTCTGAACATCATACCTCTCGTCAACCAATGCTCCAAGTGTTTGTGCCTCTCTTTACACATAGCTCTTTCAGCTGCTACGAATCTCGTCAACTCTGTTATTTGACCTTGAGTTTTCATTTCCAAATCGGTTACCTTTTGATCTAGCTTGTCGTGAGCTCTATCTATATGCTTTTTCAAGTCCTTCTTGTCTTCATTTAGTTTATCCTCCATATGTTTGAAGAACGGTGCGCAGTAGCAAGTGTACCCGGCACCTATCGGACCCTTTTTGATGTTCCCAGCCAAATCTAAATAGTACTGCTCGCCTTTTCTAAGTGGTTCGGTGGGTAGCGAGCTTAGTTTTGGTTTGGGGAAGAATTTGGGGTCGGGATAGTAATGACAGCCGTAGGGGGACCACTGGACTTGTGGGGGGTTCTCAAAGTGTACGTTTTTCTTCTTTTTGTCCTTTCCTTTTTCTTTATCTTTGTCTTTCTTTTTACCTGCGTCTGGTTCGTCTATCGTTCTCTCTTTGCTCTTATCTCTGTGCTTCTTTTTGGCTTGTTTGGCTACTGGGGTATTGAGTATACTTATGATTTCTTCTAGACCTTTTCTTGTGGCTATGTCTCTTGCTGTTTCTCCCTGGTGGTTTCTTATGGACTTATCGCAGCCAGCCTCCAGGAGTATCCTGGTTAGTTTCCGCCTGCCCATGGCTGCCGCGATGTGTAGTGCTGTGTCTCCGTTCTTGTTCTGTTCGGAGACGCGGCACTGGGCGGAGATGAGGATGCGAGTGACGCCGGCGTGCCCGTAGCGAGCTGCCGTGTGGAGGGATGTGTCGCCATACTGGAAAGTGAAAGATGACAAATTGTTAATGCATTTATTTTGCAATTACCATGAATCGTGGTTCCTACGAAAAAGTTTTTGCCAAATACTAGGGAACTAAGAAATAGGCAATCGGGCCTGCATAGACTTTAACTGGATTTAACTTAGAGATGCATTTTGCTCAGAAAGTTTTAATAAATACGGCCTTGAAAGGTTACGCTTCAAATATCCATCATCATCATCTGCCTAGCCTTTTCCCAACTTTATTGGGGTCGGCTTCCAGTCTTACCAGATGCAGCTGACTACCAGTAGTTACATATATCGACATCCTATATATCTGACCTCAGTTAGTACTGGGTAATACCACTTTCGGGCCACTGACTACGCTATATACGCTTCAAATATCCATTTGAACATAAAATCAAGTTTGTAAAGAGTGTATGGTATAGAACATTGTGGTTACATTGTTGTGCAAGTCCGGCGGCGCCCCGGCCAGCAGGAGCTCCCTGCAGGCCTGGTTGTGTCCGTTCTGGCACGCGAGGTGCAGCGGCGCGAAGCCGGCCGCGTTGCGCGCGCGCAGCTCGGCGCCCGCGTGCGCCAGCTGCGCCGCGCAGCGCGAGTAGCCCTTCCACGCCGCCTCGTGCGCCGCTGTGTTGCCGTGCTGGAAACATTCATTATATATATATTTTGTGAGATGGTTCATTTCATTGGTCTTGTAGTGCTTACTGAGGGAGAAATGTACCTACGTTATTACAGCTTTACAAATGTATCTAGAAACAGTTGTAAAGAAAAATTAAAGAACCCTCCTTTTGGGCTTCGCCTCAGTTGGGTAAAAACCAAGATTGATCATGCATTTCTAGAGCACGATAAACATGGTTTCGTAAAAAGGAGGTTTAGACCCATTGAACGCGTAATCTCACAAATGTACTATCGAGGACACTCCTGCCTGACCACCACTAAGCTTATTTTTGCACTTGCAACGTAGAAACGCTCTCTAGCCCCGCCCCGTTGACTTTGTATAGAAATAATGAATGAAAAGATACCGAATCGGCTGAGCGCACTGGCGACCGACGCATGCCAAACAAGAGTAATTGTTATTCTGCGCGCCAAAGTTTAGGCTTTCCTAATAGGCCGAAACTTTAAGGGGGCGTGGCTCGGCGCCTCCGCATGTTTAAAGCAAAAAAAAAAAAAAATGGTCAGGCGGAAAAGACCCCGACTGTACATAATGAACTCATTTTCATTCTCATTAGCTACTGCGCTTAGTAGGTCGTAGTTCCTGCCTATCACCATGGCAAAACGTGTGCGTTATGTTTATGTTTATAACGTGTCTTAATAGTTCGATCTAGCTTAGATCGAGCTATAATAAAACCGTGCTTACCACATTATCCTGCTTGTTGGGATCGGCTCCATGTTGCAGCAACAGTTGCACGACCTCGACGTGGCCGTCCGCAGCCGCACGCTGCAACGCTGTGCATCCATTCTGTAACAGGGTTTGCAACGTTACGTCATCATTCAATCTTTAGGAAACTTATATTAGGTGTTTTAATCCTACCTACCATACACCATACTTGGATTTTGTGAGGCATCATGATAAATAACTTTCTTCTATTATATCCAAAAGATAGTTAGACTTCGTGGTTAATTACTATTCGGATCTTTTATTTAAGTACGTACTAGCTGTGCTCCGCGACCTTTTCCCCCGTGAAATTATTATAAAAATACTAGCTGTTGCCCGCGACTTCGTTCGCGTGGAAATTTGAATGTGTATGTGTGAGACTAAAAGATAGCCTAAGACCTATACGTATTCTATAAAATAATTAGATTGTGATCAGCTATGTCCCGCCTATTGGGCATACAATAATTAATTACATGCAAATTACATACATTATTACATTTTTTATACAAATTATTATATTATTAAGTCAGAGAATATAATAAAGAGAACAATAAAGACAGGTAGGTACAAATCAGTGGGCTACTGAACGCGACATGACTGAGGGAGACTGTATTGGAGTAGAGATTTGTCTGATAGGAAGTCTTTTATAGAGTAGTAGCATTTGTTTCCTAGCAGATTAAGGAGATTCTTTTTAAATTTTGTTATTTCTGGAATTATTCTAATAGACCCCAGATGCGTGAAGCTGTACAAAAGATACTACAAACACACAAAAAGACTACACGCAAGCGCGCGCGTGAACGCTGTAACGTTACAATTTTCTGGATAGGATCCACAAAACTGTAAGGTCACTCTGAGCACTCACCTACCTAACTTTCAGTCTGGAGGGGAGCACTATTAAAAGAAATAAAGAGGACGAGTTATAAGAATTTATTAACAAAGATAATCTAAAGGCTGGAGCTACTTAATTACTAATGCCAGTGAAGCTGGCGGAAAGTACTGAAGATGAAACGCAGAATGGAATAAATAACTGAAGAACGTCCGTCTTCAGACTGTGGAGGAGGACCGAGGAACCATCAACTCTCAGGCCGTAGAGAAGGGCCGAGGGCATCTGTCTTCAGACGGTGGTGGACGGCCGAGGACCGTCAATCCTCAGGCCGTAGGAGGAGGGCCGAGGGCATCCGTCTTCAGACGGTGGTGGACGGCCGAGGACCGTCAATCCTCAGGCCGTAGGAGGAGGGCCAAGGAGCATCAAATCTTCATCAGGCTTGTGTAGCTCAAGCATCAAGGTTTCCAGGTGTTCTTCGTGAGGGTGCGGCACGGAGAGAGGCCGACTTAAAACCGAAGAATAAGGGAAACTGCCCTTTTACAAATACTTTTATATGGAGCTTCTCAGAGGTGTTACTGCTCTCAGCTCTGAACGTAGACTGCCCATTCCACCACCAGGCTCCTGTCAACTCCAGATATTTACATTTTAAAATTAGAAAATTATTAAAAAGAAAATCGAATGAGGTCGATGTGATTTACCTATACAACCTACAACTAACTCCAGCAATAAATTAAAAATAAAACTAGGGTTGCCACTAACTGACATCACAAAAGTAAACAAAGATTTAATAAAGATAAAAACTTAAATAACTTGAATTACAAGGTAAAAAGGCCAAAGCCGTTGCTAAGCCTCCAAGAAATGACCATGAGTTAATAATATCCAAAAATGTAAGTAAAAAAAATATGTAAAAAACATACACATTACATTACCCCGAAAACCCCGGAAAATTTTTGAATACAATGAAAAAATTTTCTTATTTAGCATTAAGAGAGCGTTAGTCAACAAAAAAAATAAGCTAAATGAGTATATACAGTGATAAAGTAAGTTTAAAAACAATTAAAACTAAGATTCCCCATAACCCCAGAAAATTACTAACTAGAAAAAATTTCGAGGTTGTTAATAAGACCTTGCTCTTTCATACACCTTTTATCAACCTACCCTACACACTTCCTCAATCATACATCACCAGCATACTTAGGGGATATGGTTCACATTCAATGACGCATACTCCACAAGGAATTATTTTTAAGGTTTACGAAGGCTTATTTATTTAATTTAGGTGTCGTAATCCGCACCTGTTCTAAAACCCGTTAAAATTAAAAGAATATATTTACAAAGTTTTTCTGCTTTAGAAAAGCAGCCAAGGTTTAAGAGCATAAAGCGCTTAAGAGAAGCCTTTAAGCTTTAAGTCAAGGGTCAAGGAGGGTCAAGGATAAAAAATTATTATCTAAGTTTAAAAAAAGTACACTAAGGCTTATTTAACGAGTTAATGCGACCGCTCGACACAACGGCTTATTTAATGAGTTGTGCACCGCTCAACACAATGGCTTATTTAAAGAGTTGTGCACCGCTCTACAAAATAAAAAGAGGGATTCTAAATAAGCCAAAAGTTTTAGGGGAAGGTAAACCTTGTGGAGTATTTACAGAACTTAAAATCTAAATGGTTTTTACAAGAAATCAGTTAAAGAGGCTAGGGCATTTAAGTTATAAAATTATAAAAACCGTAAAGAAACTCCAGACAGAAAATAAGGCGATAGCAAATTCAAAAGTAACAGGTATCGAAAAAAAATATAAATAAATAAAATATTATGAAAGTGATAAAAAAAAAAATTAAAAATCTACGGAGGCCGAGAGTGTTTGAGTTAGGACTAAGTCCAAGAGAGCGTTTGAGAGGAAACTCAAGTCCAAGAGAGCGTTTGAGAGGGCACTCAAGTCCAAGAGAGCGTTTGAGAGGGAACTCAAATCCAAGAGAGCGTTTGAGAGGGAACTCAAGTCCAAGAGAGCGTTTGAGAGGGAACTCAAGTCCAAGAGAGCGTTTGAGAGGGAACTCAAGTCCAAGAGAGCGTTTGAGAGGGAACTCAAGTCCACGAAAGCGTTTGAGAGGGCACTCAAGATTATTAAGAGTGTTTAGGACTCGCCCTTAAGAGTGTGGACCCGTGCTTAGGACAGAGTGAGGACTAGCCCTTAAGAGTGTGGACTAGCCCTTAAGAGTGTGGACTAGCCCTTAAGAGTGTGGACTAGCCCTTAAGAGTGTGGACTAGCCCTTAAGAGTGTGGACTCGTGTTTAAGAGGAGAAGAAGGGAAAGAGGGATCAGGTCAGGACCGTAACACCGTATTCAGTAAACTGAGTAAACGTCAGGGCAGCTCCCGTAATACAGTAGTCGGGTAAGCTCCGAGTAAAACGTCGAGGGCAGCAGTAAGTAAACTCCGAGTAGACGTCAGGGCAGCTCCCGCAATACAGTAGTCGGTAAGCTCCGAATAAAACATTAAGAGGGTCTGAGTACTTGAGCCCAAGAATGTTTAAAAATTTATAAGACTCAGAGGGTCCAAAGAGGTTCGATTAAAAAATAATATTAAGAGTATGACACAGAGGGTACAAAGAGGTTTGATTAAAAATATCGTAAACCAATAAAAACTGTATGGTGGTAAAATTTGGAACTAATGCATAAAAAGTGTACTAAACTTTTTGCTGCTGCAAAAGAATTAAATCTCTATGGGCTTGTTACCTAGCAACGCGTGACAAATAACAAGTCAACCCAAAATAATTTTATGCAATTTTACCCGACTAGAACTCAAAAGGGGTTATGTATATTATCTGTATGTATGTAAGTCCGTTTTTTATCAAAAAATGAAGGATTTTTTAACGAGTATGTTTATAAGATTTTGGTGTTATTGAATAAGAATATCACCCAAAATTATCATAGCTCCGTCTAGATTTAATTCGTTAGAATTTCTTAGAAAAATCTAGATTTAGTTATTTTATTATAGCCCAAGGATTCAATTTTACGCAAAATTCGCGTATGGCAAATTTATAGTCTAGGATCAAGTATTTTTTCAGTGAAAATTTATAGATTGCACTAGCCGTGTTATCAAATAAAAAATGAAGCGTGTTTAAAGTGTTAGTAGTTTAGAATATATTAGTAAAGTATTTGTAGTGGGTGTAACGTAGTATTTTAGGGTTGTATAAACATCCACAGGATATTCTCCTGTTTCAGTCGTGAAGTGTCCCAACGACCCACTTGGGAGTGTCCACGAATGGATTAACACATCAAGCGACCATTGGGTACGAATACCAGAGGGTAAACGTAGTGGTGTGCAAGTCTGTGGGATGCAGTATAGCGATGTTTTAGTAGAGAGTATGTATAATATAAGATAAACGATTACGGGATATTGTCCAATAACCGTTGTAGAATAACCAATCTCCAACCTTGGCAATGCCCACAAGTGGGTTAACACAACCAAGAGGCCGAAAGGGTGCCAATTATCTTTCGATAATGGAATGTGTGTGAGGTGAGGAATACCTAGATGATGTTCAGTTGTAGAAGAGTTGAGTAAGAGTTGAGATGAGTGAAAAGATGAAAATAATAAAATGCTTACCAAATATACTCACTTGGGGAAGTGTTATTTTCGAATTTTGAGAAGTGCAGAATGCCTAGAAATAATTTAAGAGGGGTGGGTTAGTAAATATTTGGGCGCCAGTCTGTAACGTTACAATTTTCTGGATAGGATCCACAAAACTGTAAGGTCACTCTGAGCACTCACCTACCTAACTTTCAGTCTGGAGGGGAGCACTATTAAAAGAAATAAAGAGGACGAGTTATAAGAATTTATTAACAAAGATAATCTAAAGGCTGGAGCTACTTAATTACTAATGCCAGTGAAGCTGGCGGAAAGTACTGAAGATGAAACGCAGAATGGAATAAATAACTGAAGAACGTCCGTCTTCAGACTGTGGAGGAGGACCGAGGAACCATCAACTCTCAGGCCGTAGAGAAGGGCCGAGGGCATCTGTCTTCAGACGGTGGTGGACGGCCGAGGACCGTCAATCCTCAGGCCGTAGGAGGAGGGCCGAGGGCATCCGTCTTCAGACGGTGGTGGACGGCCGAGGACCGTCAATCCTCAGGCCGTAGGAGGAGGGCCAAGGAGCATCAAATCTTCATCAGGCTTGTGTAGCTCAAGCATCAAGGTTTCCAGGTGTTCTTGGTGAGGGTGCGGCACGGAGAGAGGCCGACTTAAAACCGAAGAATAAGGGAAACTGCCCTTTTACAAATACTTTTATATGGAGCTTCTCAGAGGTGTTACTGCTCTCAGCTCTGAACGTAGACTGCCCATTCCACCACCAGGCTCCTGTCAACTCCAGATATTTACATTTTAAAATTAGAAAATTATTAAAAAGAAAATCGAATGAGGTCGATGTGATTTACCTATACAACCTACAACTAACTCCAGCAATAAATTAAAAATAAAACTAGGGTTGCCACTAACTGACATCACAAAAGTAAACAAAGATTTAATAAAGATAAAAACTTAAATAACTTGAATTACAAGGTAAAAAGGCCAAAGCCGTTGCTAAGCCTCCAAGAAATGACCATGAGTTAATAATATCCAAAAATGTAAGTAAAAAAAATATGTAAAAAACATACACATTACAACGCGCGTTTGAAACTACTTTTAAATTCATTAAAAGTTGGTGTTTTTAAATTACAGACACTTGAATTTAATTTATATGAATAGATAATTTCTTTAGAAATATGAAGTACTGGTTGGTTTTCATATTATTATCATTAAAACTACGTTTAGGTATGTGAAAAACATAAACTTAGCTACATTAAACTTTACAATCATTTGCGTTTATACACATATAAAAAGCTTTTTTAACTTTCTCATAAACTCAAATGCCGTTTTATTACGTCTTTCAAAGTCCTCGTTGTAAGTACATAGTAACTACTTAAAAGTTTCATGAGCCAACATAGAATTTGTTCACGCAAAATAGTTTATTTTTCATCTTCATGTTCATGTGCAAAGTCATTTCACAGAAAAGCCTGCATCAAGAATTAATAATTCATAAGCATTTATAGCTAGACCAGACTTTTAAATTATTATATATAGATAGATATAGCCACGACCAATTACACCAGTGTAAGGGCCTGGGCAATTTTAATTAACGCATTGCTGGAGTTGCGACATTTTTAATAAGAACTGAGGCAACGGCTATCGGCCATAATGGGAACCCGATCATTTTCTGCTCCAATAAATAGACAAGGTGGGCTACTTTTATACGTTATGAAACTGGCAACATTGCAGGAAGTAATGCGATGCGTTCGCGGAATAAAATTGCCATTTGCGCGGCAAAAGTATGTCACATCACTGTATCCCACGAAGGGTTAGGCTTAGACAGAGGTAAATGGTGTACGTAGACCCACACAAACAATGTGCGAGCTGATTGCGACCCGGTCACTGGTCGGTTTTGTTCGTCGTGAAAACCTATCGTCTTAATTAAGATAAGTATTTCATGAAACTGAAAGAAATCAAATGCATTTCCTAGATTTTAAGTAGGTTAGGTACGTAAGATCAGGTACAGTTACCCAATATTAAGACAGCTAAACTACTTACCTACGGTCTGCGACATATAAATTTATGAAATCAAGCAATTAACTAAGTAAGTAATCGCTATATCAGTGGCGCCAACGCATTTAATTAATTCTGGTACTCTGGTTTGCTACTTCGATTAAATAAGATTTGCTTTTCCTACGAGGAAATGCGAACGAGCAAATATTTTATTAGATAAAGGTCACACTTGACTTGCTCGAATTAGAAACTACATTGCAACAGGGCTTGATGAAGTATAACGTTAAGAAGCAAATGAAAGGTTTTTAAACATCTTGACAGACGGACACCACAGCATAGTGATTCTACAAGGAACCCGTTTGTTCCCTTTAGGAACCCTAAAAAAGGAAGTGCCAAACCAACGAGAATGTAGAGTTTTTAATAATAGGAATACCAAAAGTTTAAAAGTGTTGCCAACGTGACGAGTTCCTATTTTTTTTTAAACTGAATGATCCTTTAAGAAAAATTGGTGAAGAAATCCTAAATTATGGTATGGCAGAGGTACCCCTACCATAGGCCGTAGGTTTGTTCGTCATCTAAGTAATAAACAACTTCTCATGTGTATTAATTTTAAAAACTATCACTATCATTCATTACAAACCTATAAGCTTCGTAGGGGGTAGACTCTGTCAGATTTTTTTGGCCCCATTTTTAATTGCAACTCTAACTTGTTGTAAAATACGATTGAAACCTCCTTACTCCTTAGTTATTTATGCTGTCCATTCATAAGATTTGCGACCGACGTAATTGGGTACTAAATCGATCTAAACCTAGCATTCGCCCTGTATACCAAATGACTGTATTACAAAAATTATATCTGCAATTTCATAGCTAACGGCCTTACTTCGTAGGACACAAAGTTTATAATTGAACAAAAATATGCTCAGCACCTGTTGGTCTAAATGAGGCTATTGCTGTCAGAGCTTTTGTGATATTCAAATATATTGGCACGATTTGTCCTAGAATAGAAAGATATCGTCATATATACGTATAGTGTTCATTTAGATATCCAATCACTGTTTTAAGGTTTCACGGTTTAAAACTAAACTTATATTGTCACTTACGGGATATCGGGAGCTCAAAACTATTAACAATCAGTCAATCACGGAAGATATCCCGTATGGATGCGCGGGAAAGCAAAATAAAAGCAACAAAATCGATTTGGAAAATAATGAAACGGGACGCTGTAAGACCGCGTGGAGACATAGGGTGAAATCGGTCTTTCTTAAGGGTTACAGGGGTGCACGGTACCTTGATTTCCTCGTCGGCAGCTCCTCAGCAAGATTCACAGCGGTTTTCACGCACAAAACACCAAGTTTCACCGATTTTCCAGTTTTTCTTAGGAACGCAATGTTCTCGACACACAGGTTCATAGCCAACGAACAAAAGTCTTATGAATGTCAAATGACGGATCACTTCCGCCGTACGTTTGCCATCTCGCTTCCACGAGTACGATAAGTTCCGTGCAAGGAAGGGATGGGAGATAGGGATGTATTACCAACCAATTCGTAATGTTGCCAAATAATAAAATTTAATCTGTGATTTAAAATTGGCACAACCATCCCCCCGGGCTTGAAGTGATGCCTTCAAGAATTGAAGCAAATTTACGAAACTAAACTAAACGATAAACTAAGTAATAAACTAAGTACCTAATTACTAACGTTAACCTAACCTAAATGACGAAATTGCCCTATCTATTGGTTAGGTAACGGACAAAGACGAACGACGGGGCGCAAGTAAGAGCCAGTCGTCGTCTTAACCCGAACGACGCGAGTGACTCCTGTGGAGTCCGGGAAAACTTCCTCCACGACACCCAACGGCCAGTGTAGTGGAGGCGAATTATCAGTTATAAGAATCACGACCGTGCCGACAGCGACCGGATCGACCGGCGTGTTCCATTTGCGACGCGATTGTAAGGTGTGGAGGTAACCGCTCCTCCAGCGCTTCCAAAACGACTGTACCAGTCTATCTAACAATTCATGTCTAGCGACAGTAGTTCTCTCGTCTATTTCCTCGGCAGGCAAATATCTTAAAGGCGTGAGATTCAAAAAATGCGCTGGAGTTAAAGCTAGCGGTTCCGAAGGATCACTAGAGAGTGTCCTGCAAAGAGGCCTAGTGTTCATTACCGATTCGACTTGGGTAAGAACGGTACTTAATTCTTCGAATGAGAGAATAGTGTCACCTATGACTCGATACAAGTGCGATTTTAGACTTTTAATATTAGCTTCCCAATTGCCCCCAAAGTGACTAGCAGTCGGGACATTGAGTGACCAATCTATGCGGCTTTCAGCTAGCATGTGACCAAATTCAGTATTATGGTATTTTGAACAAAGAAATTCGTAAAGTTCC
This sequence comes from Xestia xanthographa, assembly GCA_905147715.2. Taxonomy (NCBI): domain Eukaryota; kingdom Metazoa; phylum Arthropoda; class Insecta; order Lepidoptera; family Noctuidae; genus Xestia; species Xestia xanthographa. Next base: position 1,793,722 of record LR990660.1, on the reverse strand, counting down.
GAAAGTTTGCGTTTAGCGCCTATGTAATTAGACCCGTTATCCGAATAAATCCTACTCACCGGGCCACGCCTTGACAAGAACCGTTTGAAAGCGCCCATAAAATTAGCTGTGCTAAGGTCACCAACAAGTTCAATGTGCACGGCGCGTGTGGTCATGCAAACGAAAAGACACACGTAGGCTTTGGTGGAACGAACACCTCGACCGCGAGACATGGTAACCCTAAACGGCCCGGCATAGTCCGTGCCCGTATGAACGAACGGCTTAGCGGATTGGACGACACGACAAGAGCGATGATCCGCCATTTCAGGGAAACTGGACTTAGGACGAAGTCGAAAGCAGGGAATGCATTTATGGATTCTATTCCTAATTAAATTACGGGCAGAAAGTATCCAATACCTCTGACGTAAGAGTGACATCAGCAGGTCGGGAGTTCGGGACCTGCATGACAGTTTAATTTATGATGGTATTCGATGAGTAAATTCAAAACGGGATCCTTGCTTGGAAGCAAAATGGGATATTTCCCTTCATAACTTAAATCCGAATTTCTTAAACGGCCTCCGACTCTAATGAGTCCGTCCTTGAGAAACGGCTTTAAGTGTCGTAAAGTAGGACTACAATCCTTGCCTTCCCCGAGTCTAGCAATCTCAGTCAAGAAATAAAGGCGTTGAAGCTCACGAAGAACGAGTAGTTCAGCGAAGTCATAATCCGACGCTGACATGCGATATCTAACAGGTAACAACCTGACAAAACGACAAACGTAAATTACTACTCGAAGTAATTTACTCCAGGACGATATGCGATCGACCAAAGAAAGAATAGGAGATCTTTCATTTAGTACAGTGGATACCAACGAAAGCTTCTTCTCTTCGGGTGCTTCAGGCACCGACGAAGGACTGAAGGGAACGACAGGCCACTGTGAGACGTCCAAATGGGCCCACGGAGGACCACTGAACCAAAGCGGGTGGTCAACAATTTGAGAAGGCGTGAGACCACGCGACAGACAATCTGCGGGATTGTCCGTACCGGACACGTGATACAAATTTTGTGGCGACAAGTCGCTTTGTATTTTCGACACTCTGTTGGCCACAAAGGTGTTCCACCGATGGGGCGACGAATGTACCCAACAGAGCGCGACTGTAGAATCCGAAAATGCGAATATGTTACGAAAAACAATGCGGGGCTGACAAGCGACTATGACATTTTTGATGAGTTGAGCTAGCACCAGAATAGCACAAAGCTCCAAACGAGCGAGAGAAACGACTTTCTTAGGTGAGACCTTCGATTTAGCGGTTAGCAAGTAAACAATATTGCTATCGCTATTTTGGACGTGGAAGTAAATCACTCCCCCGTATGCCTTCTCACTGGCGTCTGCGAAAGCCAAGATAGTGACCACACTATCGGCGACGATACCAACGTGACGTGGGATTTTAATATTACAGAGCAACGGGAGCTCTTCCTTGAAGCGAGTCCACAGCCTGACTATATCCTCAGGGGGGATATCATCCCAGTCACAATCACGCAGCCAAAGCTGCTTGATAAGAAGTTTAGCGTAAAGGACGACAGGTGCGACAAATCCCATGACGTCCCATAACTTAGCGACACACGATAGTATTGTTCGTTTAGTACAATTTTGTGCGGGAGTATTGACTCTCATGCTGAAGTGATCTGACGTAGGCGACCAACACAAGCCTAGTACTTTCTGCTGGTCGGACTCGTCGAATTCTTTGACAGCTAGCAGACGATGCGAGGGTGGAATCGAGTCTAAAACGGCTTGGGAGTTGCTGGTCCATTTAACCAATTCAAATTGACCAGCTTTCATAAGACCTATCATCTCCGAGGCAGTGGAAATACCCTGCTCTTCCGTGAGGACGGAATGGACGAAATCATCCATATACAAACCTGAAGTGACGATATTTTTAGCCTGAGGGTAGGAGTCACCCTCATCTTCTGCCAGCTGCCTAATAGTTCGCAGCGCATGGAAGGGGCTAGACTTAAGCCCGAAAACAACACGATTAAATTCATAAACCTGTAAAGGTTCTTGCGGCGAAAAGCGATACAAAATGCGTTGGAAACGCCGATCGGATTCTCGGATTCCAATGCTAAGAAACATCTGACGAATGTCTGCGGAGAGTGCAATCGAAAACAAACGAAAACCAACGATAATATTAAACAAACTCCCTTGCAGGTTTTGCCCACCGTACAAGAGGTCATTAAGCGAAATGCGGGAGGTAGTCTTGCAACTACCGTCGAGAACGACACGAAGTTTGGTTGTGACCTTATCATCCCTGATCACCCCATGATGCGGAATAAAATACGAAATTTGTGAAGAATCTGAATTTGCAGGTGAAATATAACCCTTTTCTAAATATTCGAAGATGACGCTATCATATGCGACCTTTAATTGTGGAGAAGCTTGCATCTTCCTTTCCAAGCAGAGAAACCGACGTTCACTTGCTTGACGTGAGTTACCAAGGGATTCGACATCTCCCTTGAAAGGCAGAGCTACCACGTATCGACCGTCACTATCTCTAGTAGTAGTGCGTGTGTAAAACTCCTCACACTCCCTGTCGTCCGAGCTGACTACAGGGGGAACATCCACCTCCTCCAATTCCCAAAATTTCCGGACCGCAGAGTCCAACGGGTCCGCGGTACAGCAATATGAAACGGTCGAGTTGCTATCAACACGGACCGGCGCGTCACCTACTATAACATAGCCAAGGACAGTTTCTAAAGCAAGCGGTGATACATATGGCGGCTGTCCTTGAACTTTATTCGACAAGAGTAAGTGTGGGTAAATCGAAGCACCGATCAATACTTGAATCGGGCCTGGCGAAAAATATGTGTCGTCTGCCAACGGCAAGTTTTTGAAGTTAGACAAGAGTGAAGAATTAACCGTGGCAGTTGGTAAATGTTCAGTAATTTTATCTACTACCAAAGAGTCGACATTATAATTTATGTTACGATCAAAGCGAGAATGAAATTTAAATTCTACGGAACCCTGAATTGTTTTACTTGAACCGCCTATTCCTTTCACGGCGGAACAAGTAGGTCGATTATTTATGTTCAAACCTAAGCGTTGACAACACTCACGTGTGATAAAGTTACTTTGAGAAGCGCTGTCTAACAATGCACGAATAATGTGCTTATTACCATGAGAATCCACGACAATAATGCGCGCAGTTGCAATCAAAACCGTCGTGGAGCATCGAGATGAATGGTCAACTCATTATTATTAGCTGATAACGCACACAGCGCGACGTCATCGCGAGCGGAGGCAGCGTTAGCGTCACTAGGTGCCGCATTGGCAACTGTAGCAGACGCGGCTTGCTGGGCCCCAAAGCACAATAATGTATGGTGCTTGCGGTGGCACCTTTTACATCTAGAAGTTGACTCACACGCGGAAACACGATGACCACTACTTAAACAATTTATGCATAAATTGTTAGACTTTACGAAGTTAAAACGCTGATTAGGGTTATAACTATTAAATATCTTACATTTATAAATGTAATCATGTTGCTCACTGCATAGACTACATGTTGTTTTCTCGGGACCAGAGGTGCTGGCGTACGCGACGGTAGACTTACGTTCGAATGGTTTCTTATTATTGGTGACCCTAGCAACAGATGATGAAGTACGTTCTAACATTTTTATATGGTCACGAACGAAACAATCCAAATCGGAAAAAGATGGAATTTCGGAACTATTAGATCTTAGTTGATAATTAGTTTCGAAAGCACGCACAGTATCTTGGTCGAGTTTCTTAATAGCGATATGTAACAAAACAAAATCAGCGAGGTCATTGACCTTTGTATTTTTTAAAGCGGCAACAGACGACGAGAATTTATCGAGAAATGATTCTAAATTATTTGGGGTTCCAGTCGAAATCGATTTAAATTCAAATAATTGGTCTAAGTATGAAGTTGCGGACTGGCGCTTATCTTCATACCTTTTACAAAGCGAATCGAAAATAAGAGGGTAGTTATCCGCTGATGGATTTATACCCGCACATATTAAAACAAGCCTTGCCTGTTAACTTTCCTAACAAATAATATAACCTCTCACAGTCTGTCAGAGAAACATTATTATGCACTGCGTTTTTATAGCTAGCGATAAACAATGGCCAATTTCTATGATCTCCGTTAAATTCGGGGATTTCAATAGGAGGTAATCGAGGTGACCTTTTGACCTCACTACGAGATTGAATTAGCAGTTTTTCTTCAGCTCGCTTTACACGGCCTAAAAGGTCTTCGAATGAAGAAAGCGCTTGATAGGAGACAGCGCAGTCAGGATTTAATTTGAGCTCATGGGCAACAATTTGGTCCAATATGTTTTCAAAGTCCACACGCAATGAATCAACTGTTTTAACGTCACAGAAGAAGGACTCCTTATCGAATCCTTCTAAGTCGATTCGTTTTGCCTGGTCAGATATGGCTTGCATGCGAGCAAATATCCGATCGCGTTTCGATATTAATCTTTTTAAAGTTGCGTCCGCCATATTTTATTAATAAGCGGTTTACGACTAAATAAATATCTACGACAAGTAGTTCTGAAAGGACTGTGAATCGATTACACTCCACTAATTACAATAAATGATTTTGTGAACGCACGATTATGTATTCAACAGGACAAGTAAAGTTATGAAATGTGGTTCTTTGTTTATGGAACCGGTTTTGACTGGATATTACGAACGAGATAATTACCTAGGTACTTATTATGCAGTTCAATACGAAACGAAATATCACCAATACACCACCATACCAATGGATGCACGGGAAAGCAAAATAAACAACAAAATCGACTTGGAAAATAATGAAACGGGACGCTGTAAGACCGCGTGGAGACATAGGGTGAAATCGGTCTTTCTTAAGGGTTACAGGGGTGCACGGTACCTTGATTTCCTCGTCGGCAGCTCCTCAGCAAGATTCACAGCGGTTTTCACGCACAAAACACCAAGTTTCACCGATTTTCCAGTTTTTCTTAGGAACGCAATGTTCTCGACACACAGGTTCATAGCCAACGAACAAAAGTCTTATGAATGTCAAATGACGGATCACTTCCGCCGTACGTTTGCCATCTCGCTTCCACGAGTACGATAGGTTCCGTGCAAGGAAGGGATGGGAGATAGGGATGTATTACCAACCAATTCGTAATGTTGCCAAATAATAAAATTTAATCTGTGATTTAAAATTGGCACAACCACCGTATAAGTGACAATATAAGTTTAGATATCCAATATTATATCGCGTCGGCTGGAGATAATATATCAGAAAAGTTCAAATACCTCATTTATATCGTCCTCTTGTGTCTGACTGTCTATTTTTTCGTGTATGTAAATACCAGCAGAAGTCAAAAGTTCTCAGACACAAAGCTTTATGTTGAGAGGCTGTGGCCCTTAATCCATCTACCGGATCCAATTAAAAAAAAAATACGTTATTGAATCTTCATTATCACAACATACCTACTGTCGGGCACTTTCCCGCGTAGTGCTCCAGTAACCGTAGTATTGTTAATGAATTCAGTGAAGCGGCTTCATCTGGTGCATTTCAACGTACCGCGGCCGGTGGACCGGTCGACGCCATTTTTTTTTTTAAATCCAGTCTGTACAAACTCTAAGAAGTATCATGAATGTTGTCGCTGTTTTACCATGAGATTTACTTGATTCGCATCAACATTTTTTTTACAAGACAACATAAATTACGCCTGTGATCCCTGAAGGCTTTAGGCAAAGTGTAGCATAACTTGAGCCTATTGCTGTCAATACAAGGGCACAGTTCAAGACTCCGGGCTGCTCCTGAGAATTGCGAATTCCAACTGAAAAAACACTTTGCCTGCCCCTAGAATCGAACTCAGGACCTCCTGCTCCGGAGTAAAGGATGTTAACATTATATAAACGCGGCGTTTTTGGCAGTTTTGGTTATGTACCCTATAATCTATGGCTAAAAGTGGTAAAAATGTGATCACTATTTAAACTATGTCTACATTAACATAAGATTTAAGAAACATAGTTGGTGCCTGATCGATCATCTTTCTCTGGTAGTAATAGTTTATTACACCTGCTCGCGGCACGCACCTAATAAGATAAAATTCTTCTGCCTCGCTTCCGCGTGCGAATCGTCGAAAAAGGCGAAGAAATCTATAAATAGGAGCTCTTAATGAGTGAATCAAGGTATCAACCATGTAACAAACCACTATGTCCATGCCTTTTTATGATGCTTTACGTATAAGATGGGCAGGACGTGTACCCTCCGCGATTTTAATCAACTCCTGTGCGTATAAAAATGTCAACGCAGCCATTTTGATTAGTAATTATTGAAACTGAGCAAGTTGTGGGAGATGGATTACGTTGTCAGCGCTAATAACGGGTTGGAATAAATTGCGTATCGTAAGGTTTTAATGGACTATTAATTTAAGGAGTTATTAAAGCTTGGGAGCTTTTTTTACGAGCTTGCGGTTCGGTGCGATGTCGGTCATTTTATGAGACCAGCCTCTTAACGAAATTAATCCGGACTTATTGTCAGGATTTGACATCTCTGGATTCTCAGATTTAAAAATAAAGAACACGAGCATAGAATTCTGGCGAGCTTACAAAAAAAGACAAACCTGGTAGGAATATTGGACTATCTAAAACAGGCACTGAAGATTCAATGTTCTAGCAACAATAAAAGTGATTCTTTTATTGCTTAGTAGGTATGCTTGCAGAACTCGGTCGGGTCTGATGGAAAGCGATGGATGAGGTCTACAATGGAAAAAAGCGCTTCCAGAAGATGCCTATTCACTATTGCTTTGTAGGCTGAATGGTCAAATGGGTGGGGGGATCAAGGGAACACAGACACTGGCAGAGATCATACTTTGGCCGTTCGCATAATAAAATGTGGACTACAAGGAAAGGACGATGCCGCGATGTAAAGTTTCAGTAAGGAACAATACCGATTTGGAATTGAAATGCTAAACCCACGCCGCGGTGCCGTGGTCTCCCATATCTGACACTCGATTTAGTACACCGCGCACCTTTCTCGGTCAGCTCGTGATTTTATGGTGTTTTCGATTGCTTTAGTTATCGTCCGTGTCTCAGGCTTTTATCTTGTTCTATGTGATATTATATCTTGGCAATACACATTATTGTAGGATAATTCGAGATACCAATATAAACATGTTTCTTGTAACTGAAGATAAAGTGAAAACAGTCGTAAATCTCTCTCAATGTGGATGGATGCAGAGGAAAGGGAAGACCGAAGGCAGATGAATTGTTTGAAGAAAGATATAAAAAAGGAAATAAAAACGTGATGATTGACAGGGGGAGTGGATGAAGAAAACATGTTGCGACGACAACAAGTAAAATAAGACAAGGGCAGATTATAATGTCTCGTAAATCTCTCCCGGCAATTTAGATCAAAAGTGATGTTGGTCTAGATACAAACAATCGTAGGTGCTGAGCCGGGGGTCTTGCGTGAGTTCTACCTCCAGGCCATGTGCATTCCTATTGATAGTTTCACAGAAGCAGCCCAGTCTGAATTTGAGTCCAGTTAATGGTAAAAGATCGCTTCCTGCTAATGTGAATTTTGTATTCAACCCGGTCTCTATCTCTTCGGTGAATAAAGGCGTGGATTTATTGGGATCCCGGTTCTAAAATTTTAATATAGAAACTAGAGAGCTAGTCCGAATATTGTGTTTCATAGAACAGTGTATTCAAAGCCGAGTGCTTGTGCACTGCTGCGGCTTTGTAGCCATAAAATAATAACTATATATCTAGCGGTAGCTGTGTCTGAAACCAATTGGGAGCAATAAGTATCTTAAGTAATAAACAGTCAATCGTTGAAGGCCGTCTTAATGAAGCTATGGGCGATTAAAAGCACCACTTAGATAGTGGTGCTTTTTTTGTAAGCGGCTAAAAATCTCGTCAGAATAATAAAGACTAAACGAGACTAGCTAACAGATTCAATGCATTTAACCCTAACTTTAGTGGAAAGGAACTCTTCGATGTGACGTGCTTAGGAGAAGCCATCCATGATGTCCAGAGAGGACATCTTACGGCTAAAATGATGAATGAGGCATTTTATATACCTGTTTAATACATCTTTGTCTGATGATACTTGGCTGTACGTTACGGTTCTGTCTGTTGCCTAAAGGTAAACCAATTAAAACTATTAGTTACCTTATCATTCTATAAGATGCACCTACTTAACAAATCCGTAACAACTTTCACTTATCTGAATCAATTAACAGTTTCCCACAAAACACTTCACATAGATATTTACATACCAACCACGTTTTTCCTGCAACTCATCGACGGGCGCATAGTAATGACCAGGCAATCATGAAGTGACGGAGATGCGCGCAGTCATCAAACACCGTTAGATGGCGACAATCATGCAACAGATTTGCTATGAAATGTGCGGTTGTGGAAAAGAATATTACTGGAAATGCTGTGGAAAACATTGTAGTAAACATAGAACGATCGAAATACTTTTAAGCACAAGAAACACTAAAGGCAAGTGCTACCTCGAAGGAACAACCATTTTATGACTATGATAAGAATATTGAAAAGGATGATTATACATTTAAAGTTTAGGAGCGAGAATGGAAATAATTTCCTCAATCTTTCGACAATGATTATAAATACGGAGACATTGTATTCGATAAATTCTGTGTATTACCTTCCTTTCTAGAATAAACGTACATAGTCTGATATATCTTAAACTTTATTGTCTTAATTTATTATAATGTTAGGGCACCCCATGGATTGAATGACTCTAGAGTTTAGACTAGAACATGGAGCCTAACTGAGAAAAGGTCCTAAAGGTGTATGCAACGTTTCAGTTCTGTATATTCTAGGGTTTTATTCAGAGGTTATTTCCATTCCTAAAGCTTTTAAGACTTGCATTTCGGTCAATGTATTTTGTTTTTGCAATTCCGTCTATTCTTACGATCGCCGCTTTTGAACTGTGACTGCAGTCTACAACTCCACACCGAAGAATAATGAAGATAGCCCAGGCAAATTTGTGCCTTGGTAGACTTGGTCGCAGTGGTCATAATACATTGCAGTTTCCTGGAAGCAATTGTCTCGGAACGTGGTTGTACAGGGGCCGAATGGACACGACAGAATGGCTGGGAGTCGTGCGCGGTGGAATGCCCCGACAAGGGACGACTGTTACGCAAACGATTCGCGGCCTGAGGCGTCGTGCCAACGATACAACTCTAGCTGGTGATGTGAAAATGTCGATAAATAGTCGTGAATTTCGATTTATAGGTATTGTTGCTTTGGATGCTGTGGTCGTATTTCACTGCGGGTGTGCTAGACAGTCCATTTGGCGCTGTTTAAGAAAGGGGCAACTAGAAGTATGGAACAGTATGCTTCATCCTGCGTGCCAAATTATTGACCGTGGATGTGCATATACCTACTGTTTTCTACATTATGTTACCGGAGACTGGGACGGTTATATTTCTTACATTATTGGGGTTTATTCTTCTTCTATTATTAATAGTAGGCAGGTAACTTTATTTTTTACCGACTTTCAAAAGGAGGAGGTTATCATTTCATCAGAATAATATTTTTTTTTATTACTGAGCTTAAAAGTACGTCTGCCGTTTAACTGTTTCAATAATTTTATTTATAGACCGTAGTGTCTTGACATCCCTAGATCTGCAGGTAGGCGAGAATCTACCCTTTATTTTATTTAATATACAACCCGTCGCGTATGAATTTTTCATAAAACTAATGATTGACTCGTTCTCACCGATAAATCATAAAAAATACCTCCACATCGCACGAACATGTCAACACCTCTATCGTATATCATTTTTATCACGTATGAGAACCTTATTGGCATTTCATACTGCGCGCCTTTGCCTCGCATCACTAACAAAATGGCGGCTTTTGAGCGCTCTTTTTTCCGCGGTAAAACACCCTGTAAGTGACACGGTCCGTGTTAATTAAGTAGCTACACAAAAAAAGAGAATGTCCCACGGACAGACAAAGTTTGTTTAATTGCGTGTAACAATTTCGAGCTAATTTAAAATGTTTACAAACACAATTAGAAAATAACTCGAAATATCTGAGTAGAGCTGGCATAATTTATGATCTCATGACGTTTTATCGCAAAGAGATTTGTTATGTAATTGGACGATAAAATGGTTTTATCACCTACCACTTACCGTTATTAATTGCTCTAGTTTAAACGTTGTTAAATTAATATCGATTTTATTACTTGAGACGTTTACTAATGTTCGTAGCTTCGTAGGGCAGCGGCGATTGCTACCTGTTTACGTGTTTGATGAGGCTGTAAAGCGTGCTGGGTACTAACAAATAGTTTGATAACGGAAGCATCTAAGACGTAAACCAGCAATAAATAAGTTATTACGAATGACAACAAGCTGTAAAGGCTTGAAAGGGCCTAACTTGACTCTTGACAGTTGAGTGCCGCCATAGATGTCGCCGCCCACACAAAGACTCTGAAACAGGCTTCTGGTGTTTTAGAAATTACGATGGAAGTGTAAATTGTGGCGTATACTTCCGTTTATTAGGTTTTCATTTGTTGTACTCACAATAATCATTAATGTTGATCTCATAGAGCTTTTTTCGAGTCTTCCGAGTTATGAGAATTACGTTTAGGCGATTTTTTTATTTTTATTGTGAACTCGAAAATTTTATTAAAGTCAGTACTAGTACAGGAATGCTGGCCCCTGGCCCCTGATTTACCAAAACAAAACCTACTTAGTGTTGCTAAACTTTAAAAGCTGCAATTCGAATTTTAAATTCCGTTACTTTACTCTCTACTTTTCTCTTGAGTAATGATCGGACATGGATCGGACGGAACATTCTGACACTTCGTTCCGTCACACCACCTGTCAGAATTGAGCCTCACATACCGAAGGCATGTGACCTTCATTCTACGCCACAACGGTTCTCTGACAAACGGGGTAGCCTCATAAATCTCTCAAATTACTGAAATTAAATCTATAGCAAGCCCGTAACGACTACTCCAAATTATAGCTTCCTATTTTTAACGAGGCTTATGCTTCAAAAGTAGTTGTAAAGTTAATCAATTTTAATGTAAAACAGGATTGTGTCCGGCTAATCATTGTGCTTGTAAAATAAACCAACAATATAATCTGTGGAGGATTTAGTGGCGATTAGTGAGCGCATCGAGAATTGAGAATGACGGAACTGATTGGGTCGGTGGATTTAAAATTTGATTCGCTTTTTCAAAAGAATTTTGATGTGGTCTACTGGAGAAAAGGTTACTCGCACGGTTGTTTATGCACCTGCCAAAATGTTGTTTTATTGTTACCTTATAGACGTTCTTATGAAGGTTCTTTATGGTCGTTTTCTATAACTTACGCATAACTGTCAGTTAATATGCCTACTTCTCGTATAGCTATCGGTGTTTGTATAAACAAAGTTAGCTTGAAATATCCTATCCGCGTCACCTACCCTCCTGTCGATTACTTCATAGAAAAATCAAAGAAAGCTTTCCTGTGACGTTTTGTTTCTAACGGTCCGTAAGTTTAATGTCAACCAGACAGAGATAGCAACCTACCGATACCTGTCAGTAAGTTATTGAAAATGGCCGTTAGAGAATAATTATTGTATCTGGTATAATCCAAACTCAAGTTATAGGGGTTCAAAAAAACGACGAAGCGCTTCGTGAAAAGGTAGGTAGTGCCCGTGCGCTTCGCCTCGTGGTTCGTCTTGGCGGGGGCACTACCGTGCTCCCAGATGTCTTACCGAGAAGCTTTTTCTTTCGGCTTTCTTCGGCTGCAATGATAATTCATCAACGTGATGTCCACATAAAATATTTCATACCAAACGCTTAAACGCTATAAATGTATTCTGGAATTTTCGGTCAATTTTGATTCATAGTCAATTAATTGCTATACCACAAATTTTCTTGACTTTACGTGTAGAATGAAGTAAAGTTGTTCACAGTACTTAGAAAAGCTTTAAAACAAGTTTCAAATGATTTGCCATATTATAGGCCGCCCAGCTACATTCTACAAGTGGATTATAAAAGTGGACATAGAGCAGTTTTAGTTTTTTTTACGAGGCAAGACAAGACGTATGAATGTAATGTAGGTACAGGGCCTGCAGTCTCGACAGAGACAACGACAAAATCGCTAACTTTCGATTGCTAATTACTAACGAATAAATTCGGTTGCATTAACGATGCTTGCGGCAAACGCAAGTCTCTACATCCAAGATGCGATTCTCGGAAGCATCGATAGTTATTGCAAACGATTTATTTCATTGATATTTTAGCTATCATAGTGTCGCTATGTCGAGACTGAAAGTTCGGAATGCAACAGGGAATATGAATGAAATACAAAACTCTTTTTATTTATAGAAAATGCCTTGTATTGGCCCATAAAAACATTGTGATGGTACACTTATTTAAGTTGCCAATACATCACTTATTTTACAATTTACTGTTTTATGTAGCATGTTTTTGGTGAAACGGAACGCACTCTCAAAACGCGTCGTCCTCGATAATGCCGCTACTGATGTCAAAGTCTATGTGTAAAAAAAACACTTATTTGAAAAGTGCAGTTTCACTAAGATTTTATTGTAATATTGTTATTGCAATTTTTACTTGATTAGAGCACATACAAGTATGTAAACAAGGCAGATTGTGACAAATGACGTCACATCATGGCTGCGCCAGCTACGGACGTTTGAACTGTCATAGAAAATTGCAGATATTATTTTTAAGCGACAAGCAGTAGTTGAACTTAACTTTTAACTATTTTCTTGGGTTGATAGTGTATTTTATTAATTTAGGTGAAGAAAAAATTACGTGCATATTCCCTATTGCGACACAAAACTGTATTGTAGGAACTAGGAACCTTTAAAACATGTTTTTAATCGATCTTGCGTATCTGATGCTGATGTTGTTTTTATTGCGAAATAAGCTTAAAAAGCCAATAACCAATTAACTCCATGAAATATTACTAAAAAATACAAAAAAATGCTATAAACTAATAGCTTATCTCTCATTTCGAATAAATTTCACGTTAATGACTTTATTAAAGGAGAATTTATAACATAATTATAGCTACTTACCTAGATGTCATAAAATTTGCCGATTTCTCGTTTGGAATCTAGATAAGTAATAATAAAATAATAATTTAAATTATTGTTACATAAAATGATGCTTTGCATTATAATAAGTAACAGTTTATAATTGGCCAGCGTATTTTTATCTTTCGCGGTTTTATTTATCTTTCTTTATACCTAATTAATATTTTTACCACTTTTCTTTTTATAAGTCAAAGTCTATCCAAAAACCATAAATTAATAGACTCTGTGATAATTTTACTGATTAGGTATGTTCCAAACATTGGTTCTACGAGTATCATTTTGTAAAACATGAACGTATTCATACAGTATACAGGTCTTATTTAAATAAATGACAAAATAACTAGTTACATGTTTTACATTTTAGGTACATAACTACCTACCGCGTACAAAAATATTTGCCTAAAAATAAAAAGAATAAGATTAATATTATACTTATAGTAAATACATTTATGCAAAATAAGGAATTTTATTATATAAAATAAACAATAGGACAGTCGTCAAAGGCGTCAAAGTACTCCTCCACACCGCTCAGTGTATAATTTCGCCTCAAAAGCGGACATGCTCGTTTTATATGCTATTTAAAGGTATTAATCGAACAAATCTACTAGTAAAACTCCGGTGTCGTTATCTATCATAGTAGTCGAGAAATTTTGAAAATCGAAAAAAAGTCCATAAAAACCATAGAAACATTTTATTTCCGTATGTAATCGTTTTTTCCATTGGGTGTTTTTGGTTATGATTTAAACATATTTTAGGCACCTATTAATATTAAAAAAGTTAAAAAATCTCGTCTGGTTTGGGCGAAAACTTTTTTTTTTTTTATTATTTAGTTCATATTTTTTTTCTGACATGTCCTGCATTATTAGCATTTTTTTTAAATGCCAAATTATTAGTTGATGTAACTATTACTTCGACAAAAAAAACTAAATGTTTTAAACATAGGACTTCGGAGATATTAAATTTTAAAATTTTAAGTTAGGGTAGACTCAAGTCGATGGTTTATTTCAGTGATGGTCGTTATTTTTTTTTTAAGGTTTTGTAGATGATAGAAGTCAAAGAAAAGGTCTCTTAAAACTCCTAAAATATTATGTCTGAATCTATATCTTATTTTTATAATATAAAAACTTATCATTAGGTTATTTACCTATTTCTTGGATATAAGGGGATTGATAATGGATAGAAATGATTCGGTGAGTCCTTTGCATCTGTGTCCAGGAACCTCCTGATGGTTTCCTTTTATTTGTTTCCGTCCGACTTCTTTTCAATTTCAATAAAAAATACTTAAGGCTTCTTATATTTATTTATGTGGTATAAATCAAAGTGATAGTCTCTCGATAATGTGTGTGATTGCAGCATTGCGCGTCGGCTGATGTGTCAATTCGCGCGCTTTTTTATTATTGGACTATTGTGTATTTGTAGGACTGTTGCAAGGGCAAAACATACCTTTTCTCGAAGCGCTTCGTTGGTATTTTTGAACATTCATAACTTTTATTCAATTTTAAAATTCAGTTTTGCGGTTGTCACCTTAATCTTTTATTTGTCATAAATTGCAGTCACTGTAATTTTCTTTTTGTCTTCTTGATATGGATTTTAAAATTGTTGCCCAATCGTTTCCTGGGTTGTTTTGTTGATGTCATTCATGATGTAAGATCCAGGCAGTGTATTTGCATGTTCGTTTATAAATAGTGCTTAGGTACCTACTTTCATGCAGTTATGACACGCAAATAATAATAACATAAGCTGGGAGTACCTCCACGTGGTGAAGGCGGTAAGTAACAGTTTTTACTGGCTAAAACTCCCAATGATATGTATAACATGATTTATATTCTTCGATATGCTTAAATGCCTTCGGGCTTATGTTGTTTTCGTTGTCTTCTTGCTTAAATTTATTTGGCGGCACGGTAGCCTACCCGGTAACGCAGGGGAGCAGCCGCCATCTAAAAGTTTATTTTCTCTAAGTGGAATTTGTTTGTGATCATGGAGCCGGACATCTCGCATACTTTATCTCAGCAGGACCTTATTTACTCTGCTGAGGGATGTTCTTCTGGACTCCGACCAGAGGACTTCATGCGAGGGGAGTATGAGGGTGCCAACCCTCATACTGGTCAGCAAGTGGAAGCTCGTACTAACAACCAAGGCATGAATATGGAACCGATCAAGCTTACAAAACGGGAAATGTATGATATTCTAACTGAACAGGCACGCTTAATTATACACAAATTTTGATATACCTCTTAGGAGTTTCCCCAATGCTTCAACATCACAAGAGACGTTAATAGTATCGGAACCTTCTACATCTCAAGATACGTCGAAAGTGATGGAACCACAACCTTCAACATCTCAAGATACGTTTAAAGTGATTGAACCAGATCATTCATCATCTCAAGAGATGTTGAACCTTCTGGAACCAGAAAGTTCATCATCTCAAGAAATGTTACTAGAACCACAACCATCAACATCTCAAGATACGTTTAAAGTGATTGAACCAGAAGCTTCAACATCTCAAGAGATGTTGCTGGTACCAGAACCTTCAACTTCTCAAACTTCTTCTAACACTTATGACAATTTGAGTTCTCGCCAACAGCGTCGCATACGAAAGAGATTTGAAGAAGAACTTGAAGGACAACCTCATTCCAAGGTTATTAAAGCAATTTCAAAATCTAATACGGTACACAAAATATTAATGCACGGTCGGCAAATTATAGAGTCCAGCACTTTACCAATAGGTATGTTGTCAGAGCAAGCCGGGGAATCCAAGAATAAATTCTGGAGTTATGATCGTGAGCATCACACACGCAAGTTGGATCGAAAAACAACTATAACAGATTTATTTCACCGTGGACTTGAATCATCTGATCCATATTTATCAACTATATCCCACAATAAAAGACGCAAACCGAAAAAACCTTTGCCCCCTTAAGTTCTTTCTCTGTTGGAAGTGACAACCGACAATGTGCGTTATTACCCACCGGATTCTAATTTCGAATTTGAAGAAGTGGAGCTGACTTCACACGAAATCCTCATTATTTCAGATACTGAAGATAACCCGTAAACTCTCATTTCAATTTTTATTTTATTTATGTCATACCAAATAAGTCCAGTTTATTTCTCCCTTTTCTTTCAAAAACTCAAAAATTGTCTTGAGGAGGTTCAATATTAAAAACGTGTTTAGAAAATTTATTACTTAGTAGATATTGTGTGATTTTTCAATAACATACATTTTTCCATGAGTTTACTTATTTATAGTAAACTCATGCTTGACAACCCTATTTCCATAGAAATTGATGAAAAACTTAGAAACGTTATAACTCTGAAGTCCTGTACGTAAAATGTTTCATTTTTTTACTATAAGAAGCTACATAACTAGAGTGTTTTTCGTTGGTAAAAAAAAATGCTAATGTCATATAGAAAATTTTACATAATTTATTTTCTAATATTTCAAAATAAATGTTTAACTCGCGTTCCAGGGAAAGTAAAGACTTGTAATTTATACACGACATTATATATACAATTTTCAATTCATGGTTAATTTTAAATAAGGTGAGCGTTTGTTATTTTAGGAAATATCTACAAAAAAACATTTTGACAAAGTTCATTGACCTTTCAAAAAAACTATTGTAACTTTAAAATTAAGTAATATATTTAAATTGGTATTTCATATTATACTGTATAACAGTTATATCCATCGGAATCCGCTATAAAAAGAGGATGTCCGCTTTTGAGGCGAAATTACACACTGCTGTCATCCGAAAACGTGCTCGGTACAACTTATAATCTTACCTACTTATATTATAAAATCTTTTTTAGATAAATCTTTTTATCTTCAGCAATAAAGATTGATAAAATATTGTGTTAGTTCTCACACATTTTTTTTACAATTTAGAATCTATAACTGATTCCCATAATGCTAATGTCGCTAATTTATTTGGATACGGTATCCATTAATTTTATCTTACTAAGATCGTCTGGCATTTGATTTACATTCAAGAGGGAAAGGGGGAGGGTCATGTGGGTCTTTTTTAAACTTTCACGATCAAAACACATTATAAAACACATATAAACGGGTATTTTCGCGAATTTTTACCTTTAATATTTGCCCCAAAAAAATAAACCAACCAAATTAAAAAAAAAAAAAACCCAAATAAAAATCCCAATTTTTTTTGCATTGGGCAAATATTAAAGGTAAAAATTCGCGAAAATACCCGTTTATATGTGTTTTATAATGTGGGACATTGTTCCGTGAAAAACTATTAAAAAAAACTGGCCAAGTGCGAGACGCGCACGCGCACGCGAGTCCGACTCCATTATCAAAAATTAAGTTTGTTGTATGGGAGCGGGGGAGCCCCACTTAAAATTTATTTTATTCTATTTTTAGTATTTGTTGTTATGGCGGCTCTACACGTTGGCGAAGATATTGGCGAACGTTGTGGCAAAGATGTTTGCCAAGAGATTGTGATCACGTCCACACGTTGGCAGGTCGATCAGTTTGCTTCGGTTCGGGCCAATGTGCGGACGACAAAAACGACGCCTCAAAGAGCGTCAGCATTATGACAGATTTTTTCCCTTCCATTTAGATTCCCCCCTTTAGAGGGCCAAAGCCTGCTGGGGTCGCGGGACTCATCTCATTACCGTGACCCCGGAACATAAAGGGCTATTGAAGGACACCGTGGATTTTTGTCAGTACGAGTCTGACAGTCCCTCCCGCCCTGCCCGGGGTTAGGACAAATTTGATGATCCTACCACGATAAAAAAAAAAAAAAATATGCCCCGGCTTCGCTCGTTGGACATAATATTGTATCTTAAAAGCCACATGAAAATCTGTTGCAATCACAGAAATATATTGAAATGCCGATAATACCTAAAAAAAAAATTAACAGAACTTGTTCGCCGTCTGAGTTTCGCCCCCCAAATTTGAGACAAATAAGCTAAAATTTGCACAAAATTTGGCACGCGAGGTACATACACTTCTTGCTGTTATTTTCATTTATTTCTGTGGTTGCCATGTTTCAAAGGTTTCAGCATACAGACATAGGTACATTACTACCTACTTAATAAATTAGTAGGTACTTTTTTAGGGTTCCGTACCCAAAGAATAAAAACGGAACCCTATTACTAAGACTTCGCTGTCTGTCCGTCTGTCTGTCACCAGGCTGTATCTCATGAACCGTGACAGCTAGACAGTTGAAATTTTCACAGATGATGTATTTCTGTTACCGCTATAACAACAAATACTAAATATAGTCAATGGTACGGAACCCTTCGTGTGCGAGTCCGACTCGCACTTGGCCGGTTTTTTTTTACTTTTTATTTTTATGATTTTTATTTTTTGGGTTCCACAAACAGTTTTCAGCTTGATAAAGTTCTATGAAGCGAAAAGTTTCTTCATTGCTCATAGTTGCCATTATCGTACTTATATTACTATTAACAAATACTTCATACGTCCGCTCAGTGTGGCCGCTCGTTGCAAACTGATCGCATCGCCAACGTGTGGACGGTGCGCCCAACACTGTGCCACTATCACGCCATAACCCTTTGATCTGCGTCGAAAAACCGACACCACACGGATCTTGCGCCAATGCGTGGACCAACAGTCTAAATACCTACCAATAGATCACCAACCCCCGTTCTACACGATGGCCAATACGTATTGGCTAATACATTCGCCAATATCTTCGCCAACGTGTAGAGCCGCCTTTTATAGCGGCAACAGATTTATACATCATCCGTGAAAATGTCAACTGTCGTCTTACTATAACTATAACGGTTCATGAGATACAGCCTGGTGACAGACAGACAGACCGACCGACAGACAGTGGGGTCTTAGTAATAGGGTCCCGTTTGTACCCTTTGGGTACGGAACTCTAGAAACAAGGTGGCCACATTAGTGCTGATTTTGGGCACGCGCCAAATCTCCTGCCCTTTAATTTAATTTGCAGTACCGTAATTTATCATTATTCTGATTGTCATAAGGTTTTTGTCAGAGGTAGAATAACAGTTTGAAATGACTTTAAACATAATTTACTGTTTGCTTTTGTTTTTTAATCGACTTCTAAAATAAGGAGGAGGTTATGTTTTTCACCAGAATCTTTTCATGTTGTAAGTAGGTATGTTTGTTTAAAGATTTCTTCGTGATTACTAGTTCGATTTAAGTGATTCTTTTCGGAAATGAGTGGCATAAAAACAAACAAAAGCTCAGTTTAGTTTTTAGGTGTGAATTCCTGCTACGCTGATGTTGGTCGCGACCGGTCGCAGTCGGTCGCGTAGGTCAGCGAGAAAAACAGTAGGAACATACGCACCGCTGAAGTCAGCGTCGCAGTATGGCGCTATTTATACATAAATAGCGCCATACTGCGACGCTAACATGTGTGCATGCGAACGACATCAGCGTAACAGGAATTAAGGCCTTGGAGTTTTTTTTCGGTTATTTTTTTTTTGCAAAATAGTTTGTATCTACCTGGCCAATGTTTCTGTGGGGCCACCTACCGTTACAGGCACAGCCAGTGTATATAAATCTCCCTTAGCATCACACGTCAATTTAAATGAGTCGTTGAGTCTGCGACGTGACCGCGCATCTCAAATACATGGCCAATGACTTATTAGCTTTGACATACGGTTTGAACCTGTGCGGAGTCAGGGAAGACAGTGTTGGTAATCGACCAACTTGCTCGAACTTTGTATGAAAAACCCAAAATTCAGCAACGCAAAAACCCGTTTATGACGCGTCCATTAGGTATTCTCATATTTTTATAAAAACACTTTATATCCCCAGGAGTGAAGCAGAGGTGTACCTATCTGAAGTACATCCATATGATCCATATTTCACTATTGATATTTTTAAGTCCGGTGTGGTAGAGGGCGGGCAAAAATATCAATAAAATGTTGCCATCCATCAATGTAGATTTGCTTGTCAGTTAGTCCAAACTACTTTGTACACAACCTATTTACACACCACTTCGTCGAAACGTTTAGAAACAAAGTTATTTTGACACCACAGATGCAGAATAGATAAAGTGGGGTCCAACAAAATAAAATAGTGCGCGTAACAAGAGGGACCGGTCCACTGAGCGGACTAGTTTTTTAATGATCTCGAGCACCCGGTGAGGGAGGCTCGGTTGCTCAAAGATGACAGCAGATAACGATGCTGATTGTGAATACATTAATTGTTTGGAAACTTTAAGACGGCCACCTCTTTGGAAAAAACTTCAGAAGTAAGAACACCGCGCGCTCTAGTTGAAACTGGTTTAGTAAGTCACTGGCTGGTTTTACAAATTATTTATCTTCGCGCGTCACTTTTTTTTCTTTGCTTGCATGTGACAGCGTCGGGTTGTCTACGGAGTTGATATTCACGGCTTGATTTCCACCTGAGATGAGGACTTCTGTTAAGTTAACTTCCATTAAGTTCTGCTAATACTGCCTGTAGTCTTTTAGAACCTTAGATTTTAGGGAAAATGTAATCACTATATCACATAAAAGTATATATAGTACAAACTCCTGCTTAAGTACTAGGAAGGTGGTTTTGGTTCGCTTGAATGAGATCGTGAGGTTTAATTTATGTTTAAAATATTTAAGCTATATGTACCTAGTAGTAGGTTCATATAGCTTAAATATATAGGTAAGTATAATGTTTCAATCATAAAATTTTACAACCTATCGGAAGGCGTAAAATAAGCTTGTATGGGTTCGATGATAACAATCAAATGCAGTTTTATTAGTTGGTCTTAAGGTTTAAAATTCTGAGCCGCAGGACCACATAAAATTATAACGTTGTTGCAATAAGAATGTAGTAACGTTTCAGGGTAAGAATTTGTATAAAACATAAATTATATTTAAAAAATAACATACAATGTAAAGGATGACGAGTCAATTCAAAGTTTCTAGTAATGTCTGAAGATATAAAAAACAGCACTTTCAGAGCTGTGTTCAGGAAGAGAAAACTAGAGACTATAAAATAAATTCACAATTTACGATCAACCAACTTTCTACCAAGCGTCAAATAAACAACCTATAGAAACTTGAGCCAAGCAATATAACTTGCAACACTGTAGCCAAAGCATTAAAATACTGTCAAGATCCCTGATTATGTCAAATGCTTACTCAAGTCGAACACAGTGACCATACTTGGCTGAATAAACACATGCCATGATCAATCATCTCCGTAAGAGAACACGAAATGATTAGTTTCCGCACGAATCGTGTTATGTCAACAATTTAAAATGGCGGGCGACTACTGGATTTGTATTTTAACGAGGGACTTGTGTCACCTGTTTCGAAGAAACACGTTATTTATGAGCTATCAAAATAAATAATGTAATGCGTCCTGTTGCGTTAGGTTTGTGTAATACTTCCTGTGAATTAAGGCTTGTACAGAACGAATGTTCACCGATTTTGCCGCGATACGGTGGCAAAGCCAAAGAGGGCGCGAATCGCGATGCTTACGCGGTGGAGTAGCTGACCTTTGGCTTTGCTTACTAGAGTTAGAACAATTGCAATTCTGTGCCTATTATTACACTTATGCTATACGGGCAATAGCAATAGTCTAGGCAGCTGCGAGCATATTATAATTTTATTATCTAGCTATAAACTACACGCTATTGAAGTAGAGGCTAAAAAATCTGGTCAGTATTACTGCAAAAAGTAGCTATCAACTGTTAATAGACCTTATACTAAATGAAGCCTTTTTCATAAAGAGTTCATAAATGCCGCGAGTAATCAGTACAAGCATAAAAAAAAATAACAAATAAAATTTTAACACTATAATTATTTAATTTAACGGATATGCGAGAGCAACGACATCACTTTTAATGGCTGTATTCTCTGTAATTGTCGTAATTAACGGTAAATCTTTTGAAATAAATTGTTATAGAATATGACGTAATTACTGTGTTCTATTTTTAATTGCCTGTACGCTGTTCTCAACGGTCAGTTTGTAAAACAATAAGAAAAAAAAAGAATTGTTCATGGTTGTGTTAGAAAAACTGGGCCTAACTAGGTAGGTAGGTACTTTGATTGATGATGCTGCGTCGTGGGATCCAATTAGCTCGCTTGTAATATCTATGGATGGACAATTACGATTGTTTACTGTTTTTGTTAGTACCTAGCAAGAAGTTGTTGAAAGCTGCCATTTTGGCACAATAGTGAGTTGTGAACAAAATCGAGGTAATTACGGATTTAAACGCAAGAAAAACAATTTTTATTCACTAAATTATTTATTGTATGGTTGATATTGGGATTGAATCATAAAAAGTATTGAAACTTTCTACAAAATCATGTTTAGTTTCTTCTCTTCAGAATTCAAACAGGTTCTCACATTAATTTCTCATGAATCCAGCCTACAACTAATCAGCTTTGCTTGCAAATGTATCTTATGCTTCGTAGTCGATTAGACTCCCTCCATGTTCATTAATTAAATTAGTTACTAATTAACTATGAGGCGGGCCTTTCGTATGACGAATGGACCGATGGATGCTGAAAACATTGTCTGTCGTGCACAATCTGCACAGCTGTCTCAAGTTTTTTTCTTCTTTATAAACTGAGCATACAAATTACAATATCCAACCAGCCTGTAGCGACACGAGTAGATAAATCGGCACCGACGCACGATATATCGATGCATTTTAATTATTTATTAATCGATTCCGAAAGGGACAACTATGTGGACGATGGGAACACACTGGCC
Organism: Xestia xanthographa; assembly: GCA_905147715.2. Taxonomy (NCBI): domain Eukaryota; kingdom Metazoa; phylum Arthropoda; class Insecta; order Lepidoptera; family Noctuidae; genus Xestia; species Xestia xanthographa. The sequence goes on along the minus strand of LR990660.1, from coordinate 1,770,968 downwards.
ATAAATAAAACGCTCCATAGAATCACTTAAGATGCTGTTGAATTACAAACTTTGTTAAGATGATTTAGGGCTTAAATTGGCTAGCGTGATAGGTACATTAATTTCGCAAGGTATTAATTTGTTCGCGGTTGGGTGCCGACTCGATGTTGAACGATGCTACTGCGTGGAATGGAACGCAGCTGACATTGTTGGGTGAAATAGCGCGCTAACGTTTATTATCCTCCCGCCATTTATCATAAATACTATTTATTGCCTTTTGTATAAAATATAATTCCTTTTGTACGTCGGTTTTATTGTGAAGTTGTTTGTTGTTATTTTTGTTATGGTAACACTTTCGTTGTGTTGCCTGTTCAAAAAATAATATAAAAAGTGAAGCTCTTTATTCCTATTAGCGCGTGGGCGGTGCGCATCCGATACGACTGAGAAAAAAGAACAAGAAACATTTTCTATGTTTTTCAAGACAGCTAATCCATTTATTTATTCTGACAAAGAAGATAAATCTCGGTCAGAAATCTTTTTATTATCGCGTTTCCTGTTATAGTTGAGTAAAGCGATCTATCTAAGTCGTGCTCCACATTAAAGTAGTATAAATAAGGCAACATGTTGTGATGAAAGCCCAATTAAACAGGCTGTAGAATTCACACTTTTTAAAGTAGCTATAAATTAACTTAGTGATGGCAGTCATTAGTCGTATCAACTGGCGCTTAACTAGTAAAGCGAAATCTGTTTGGAATTTGAAAAATCTCTACTAAGCATAACACCGGTTTTTGATAGCTACATGTCTCGATGGCTAGAAGCGCAATTTATTATAGGGCAGGATATGTAGTCAGTACCCTATCGTAAGTCTGTTATTTGATTTCTTTTATAGTCAAAGAAGCTTTATTGTACCTACTAAGAATGTTGTGTATGTGGCTGTTCCTATAATCTACGTACCTTCGAGCCCTAACTTAAGGAGGACTTTTATCAATACATGTAATATGCATGTATTGTTGGCGCACCTATTTAAAAAAAAAAAACCCTAATAAAATGTCGGAGGAGATAACCCTGTCGTTGCCACTGAGACGGCAGTACAAATAAAACACATCGTCTGTCTAGTAGGTACTGCCATTCAAAGCCTTCAGTTTCTATGACATTTATGTATTAGTCCTTGTAAACGAACGCTTGGATGGTAAGGAAAGTGTTGGCAATGCCAGCCGTCTCCAGCGGCGACAGCCGAGGCGTCTCTCGTTTAGCGATCAACGGCAAGGTGCAACGCACGCCGATGCCATAAACACGTTCGGTTACAACAGTAGGTATGTAGATATAGATGGTAATGCTCGAGTATTTACCTCGTCAGTGACATTGATGTCCCTAGCGTCCGCGGTCAGCAGGCTCGCCAGCCGGGCCGCATCGCCGCGCGCAGCCGCCTCCAGCAGCGCCGCGGCCAGACCCATACGGTCTCACACCATCACTGTAACAAAACAAAAGATGGAATTAGTTTTGATTGAAAATTAGTCCAGATCTCAGAACAGGGGGTCTAAAATGGCCGCTTTAGCGGAATCGTAATATAAAAATTTAAAATTCTAAAAACAGACTTTATGTTTATAATCATATAGTCAATTTTAAGAATTTTATACTTTTATCGCGATTCATACTAAGATTCTGCGTGGATTTTGCTAAAGCTAAAGGTCTAAAATGGCCATTTTAGACCCGCAGGCCTCCTTAGGCCTAAGAAGGCCTAAACAACCCACCAACAAAGCCTACAAAGTGACATTGTATTAACGAAAACGATGATGGAATAGTGACCAAGTGTATTAGACGGACGTGTAGAATTACGAAACGCTTTGAAAACAATTGCACTTGTCTATGCCTTCTAGCCCTGAAGGCCGTGAACCTACGTTCTCTAGCTCTACATAGCGCTCATTCATGACATGTTCTGAGAAACTCTTTTCAGACAACTTTTGCTGAGGCTAGTGGAACAGATTATATCTCTACATGCTCTATAGAGAATGGAGATGTAACAGTTAAATTAATCTGTCATTAACGGTCGAAAATTGATATAGGTATTCACAATGCTCATTTGACATATAGTAGTAACGCCCACCTTTCACTGCCTCGCTTCGTTATTAGTTAAAAGTGAACTTACAACAGAATGCAGATAGCTTTCTACAGAAATTATAAAAAGCCAAACTTTAGATGAGTAAATTAAGTTTGGATGGATGGAGTAATATCTGGAACGACTTTTAAGATTTCCAAAATTCTTTACATATTACCCGCTGACACTAGGATACCAATCTATGTTTTTTGGTAAAATAAATTATTGAGGGCGACGAGAGGCTAGTAATCAATAAAGAGGAACATTTAATTCTCGTGACAATCTCCTGTTTCTATCGGTAGGAACAGGCTCCTATAGATCTCCTGCTGCGTTGTAAAAGGTGTTAATTGCGTCGTACGGCGATGACAATCTCAGGCAATTAACGTACTATGGGAATTACAGGAGCCAAGGGCTAGCAACTGTAGTATGACAGTCAAACTCGTACAAGATAAGTAACTTTGGCGCTTTGTCGTACTACAACTACTACTACAACAGCCCATAACGTCCACTGCTGGACACAGGCCGTAGGCAGCAGGCTTTGCCGTAAGTAATGGAAACTATGACCGCCATCATGTTTTTTTTAACCTTTAACAAAATATGACGTTCCTTTCAATTTCAATAAACCACTGCTACAGACTGTAGCAGTGGTTGTGTCAAAATGTTTTTTCTTTTGATCTCAATAACTTAGGAACTTATATAAACAAAGAAAAAAAAAATAAAGTACAGTTAATCTCAAACTATCTAACAAGAACACAATAAACAAAAGAACGAGGTAGATTAGATACTCAGACAGAAACTCTCTCCCATTCTAAAGGACGCCAGTAATCTCTGTCCCACAAAAATGATTACACAGGCATCCTCATTTGGATCAAAGCGCAGTGTTTTCATAAAAGAGTATCATTAAGCCGACTCAACTCAAATAACACTGCAATAAGACATCCCGTTTACAGTCGCCTTCCATTCAGAAACCACAAAACAAATAATATGTATTTATATTTCTGAAAGTTCCGACTTTAGACTATAAAAGAAAGCCAGTAAGGTTTAAAGTGTTTTGCAGATAGATTTAAAAGTAGTGTTTTTATACAAGGCTCTGACATCTAACCAGCAATGTTGCCATAATTCGAAGCTGTCTGCCTATTCGAGTGGGGAGGCCTGCTTATTTTGTGTAAGTGCCTGCGTCGGCATCGCGTCGTGAGGGTTAAATCATAGGCTGCAATTTTATAACGTCAATAGAAATGAGTGTGGTGTTACGTTTTATTGAGTTTTCTTTCGTGATGTTGCATCTTTTATAATGGTGTATGTTTCTTCTTTATATACCTATGCGGTTTTTCTTTGTGCAAAAATAGACGTTTGATTATACAACAAGTGAAAAATAAAAAGGGAATTTAATTCGAGGGACAAAGTTGGATCCCGAGAGTAGCGAAGGATTTCTAGAGTAGAATCCCGAGAAATCTCGAGCGGGCAGAGGGATAAAAGAACTGAGATGATTTTTTTTCACGAGAATATGTACTTTACTTTTTAACATTGACTGCGAGAAAATAATAGTAGATTATACAAGTTAAAAAAGGGAATTTAATTCGAGGGACTAAGTTGGATCCCGAGTGCAGCGAAGGATTCTAGAGTAGAATCCCAAGCATAGCAAGGGATTCTAAAGTAGAATCCTGAGCGGAGCGAGGAATACAAGAACCGAGATGATTTTTTTTCACGAGTTGTGTATTCTACTTTTTACCATTGACTGCGAAAAGATATATAGAAGAGTAGTATTTATATTTCTCATGGGTAACAAATGAAATAGTTTATAATAACAGCCACTGGATACTGATTGAAATTAGAACAATATTCAAAATCCAGCGTTATGTGAATATAACGCTGAATTTCAGTGAGTAAAGACATTTTGGACAAATAAAACGTGCCGACAAGAATATAACACTGTATTTTGAATATTGTAGTATCGAATAGCTGTTAGGATCCAACTTACCTAGTCCCTCCAATTAAATTCCCTTTTCACTTCTCATGCTCTGAAAGTGCTTATTTGTGCTGCACGTGCAAGTGCACAAAATTCTATTTTGTGAAAATGAGCCATACAGCCAAACACAATAAGAAGTTCATAAGTAGATAGAATTTGTTATTTTATAATATTTACTTTAATTTATTTGCCTTGTGTTTTTTAAGACATTAAATATATTAAAATTTAAATTCAAGTACGGTAGGTTATTTAATTAATTTAAGAAAATTATTATTACAAAATTGATTTAATAGTAGGCTGTATAGGTCTGCAGCCCATCTAAGCCTAATATCAATGTCGTAAGATTTAAAAAAAATAAAGCGGCGATATACCGGAAAAACAATTTCCTTCAGTATTCAAAACTGTACTAATTTGAATTTGAATATTAATTAAAGAAATGTTATGATATACTACTGTTTTATTTCCTCGCAATTGAAGTGAAAAGCAGAGTTTATAACTCGTCCACAAAACCATTTTATCCTCGACATTTCGACATTACTATCAGCCCTCGCCTTCGGCTCGGGCTGCTAAAAGTCTCGGATAAAAATGGTTCATTTTGTGCACTTGTTGTAAAAATCTACTATTTTTTCACTTGCTGTATTAATCTACTATTGTTGCATCGAGCGCAAAGTGTTATGTTGGTGTCCGAGCGCACGCGAGGGCAAGGTGCGTACTCTACTTTTCTTTCAACTACCAATCCAAACCGTCAGTATACTGATGTAGATACCGCTAGACTGGTTTATTTTAGTTACTTTCATAGTATAATGTCTTATGGCATTTTGCTGTGGGGACGGGCTGCAGATATTGAGTCTATATTTATTCTGCAGAAAAGAGCCATCAGAGCCATATATAATCTTCGTTGGCGCGATTCTCTAAGGGAACTGTTTAAGGATATTGGCATCATGACGGTACATTGTCAATACATCTACGAAAACATAATGTACGTCAGAAAAAATCTGCACCTGTTTGGTAAAAGGGGTGACAGACATAATTACAGTACTAGAAATAGGGACCAACTAGTTCAGCCAGGTTTCAGACTCGCTAAAGTAGACTCATCTTTCATGGGGTACTGTTTGAGATGCTATAATAAAATTCCACAAAGTATTCTTGAACTGAATGAGACGAAATTTAAAACATGCATTAAACGCACACTATGTAAGCAAGCATATTACAAGTTGAGCGATTATATCGCTGATAAAAATGCTTGGCTCAATGCTGGTCCTGCTCCACATGGACAGGGGCGCATAAATTGATAGCATTAAATTGTATTGTTGGAGCTGCTGAAGATTGTACAACTATCTTTGCATTGTATAGAATCAATCTCTTTAGTATTATATAAATGCATAGCCCATATTGTGTGAGTACTATGTACTAGAAAGCTATCATTCACTGGAAACCTACGTCTTTTCTTGACTTGAATGTGCCCTGGCGGTTTGGAGTATGTCATGCTCACTCTATTGTCTCGCTGATGGTGGCGCATGTGTCGGATCATTTAGTTCCCTTCAAAATGGTTGAGTTGAATGGTGCTGATCCATGCGTCATGTCCGTGAACGGGCGCTGTCAGTTGTGACTGGTCATCTCTTGGTTGCCATGGCTTATTTGAATGAATTATTTTGAATTGTATTTTTTTTTTTTTGTTTGTGTGTTTTTGCTGTGGACACTTTTACCGTGCACATCTTGCTACATTGTTCTCACATAATATACCATCTCAACGTGAATGATGTAACCAAGATTTTGTAACAATATTCTGATTTAAAAGAGTGTCCATGGAGTTTCTTGCCCATTCTTCTCCATAGAGATCTACGCTAGGGAATGGGCAACTACAGTACTTTCACAGTTTTTATGTCTTGTGACTGGGACTGTAGCTACATTTAATTTTCATCTTTGTTTCGACAATTCAAAAGTGCCTGTAACTGGCTTACTTGAAATAAATGCTTTGATTTTGATTTTGACAATCTACCTACTGTGATGAAATATATACCTACTCAAAATAAAAACTCAAGTTAATGAAAACAAACTTTAATTCATCTTCTCCTCAAACATTTAAAACTTACAATTACTAAATGTGCTGTTATTAAAAGTGTAATTTGCACTTTTACTTGGAACATTAATTCTATTATTTGTTTATTTTATTTGTAAATAATAATTTCCTTTTTTTCCACCAAGTCGGTTTTATTCAGCTGATTTGTATTTGCATCCAGTATCTTTCTGATGTAATGATAGATAACATTATTACCTACGTACCTAGTTGAAATAATAAAATGATGTTAACAACTGGTAGTTTTAAAAGGATTCATTGTTAATACTAGAAGGATTAGCTGCAGTTAAATCAATTTATGATGCTACAAAAATGCGGAATTAATTCAATCATAATACGATTATCAATTATTGCTAAGAGCCTGCTTCAGCTAGAGGTATTGAAAATTACTTATTATTCCAATTTCTAGAAATATTTCAATTTCACTGTTCATAATAACACTCATTAGATTTTACAACACCGGTTTCTACCGCCATTTTATTATCAGATAATATATAATTATGGTTAATGACCACATTATCGAGACAAGAATGGAGTCCCATGTGCCTTTGCCTATAACGGGTTCCATTTTAATAAAATATGAAGCCAATGGAGGCTATCTCAATCGGTTCAATTAACTGCAGTCTGTTATGCATTATATTATTATGCCTTTCATTATGCATACAGGCTATTCAATTTTGCTAACGATGAGCATCATACATAGTTAGCCAAGAAATTAAAATAAAAAGGTGTGGACAATTATTTAAGGATACGTGTCTCTTTAGGCGCCATTAGGCAACCATTAGGGTTTTGAAGGCATTAAATTGTCTATGGTTGTTGAAGAAAAAGTTTTTAGAATAAGTCGGTACGGTTTTTGGTTTACCTACTTGTAATGATATTCTTATTTCCAATATTTGCGGTGGTAAGTTCATCATTAGAAAATAATAGGTATTTTTGTTGATAAGTTACGCTTAAATAACTGTTTCTTTTGTTTAATTTTATTATTTTGTTAACGTTAATACAATTAATTAATTAAGAATGACGGTATATTATCTATTTAGAAAATTTGCATCCAACTTACATACATCCAACAAACAGTAATAGATAGCATTACTGTTAACATAGTTACAGTAATATAATATTATGACCGTATCGGTGTAATATCAATTAGATAGGTACATAACATGTTTTCATAATTTTACAACGTAATCAATTAACTTAATCTGTATTAATTACCTCTAATATTCTACAGCCAATTTCTCAATAGATATTAATTATATGATTTACATAGAAAAATATTTATTGCTCAGTTACGGATTGTGGAAGCTTTAATGAATATTTAAAAACATTGAAAGATACTACACGTTTTTCTTGTATAATTAAACCGAAGAAAATTGTTTTAAATGAGATACGCATCATTGGAACATCTGTTTTAATTACATAACAATCTGAGAGTTCCGTAGTACTTATTAGTTTCCTTTTCTCGTGATTCTTCGCAGAACATAAATTAGTCGTAAATTAAGAAAACAAATACTTTGTTAGTTTTATTACATTTTAATAGACAGAAGCAATTATAATTTATTATATCGTAAAAGTTTATTGAATGTATCACCAAAGTAATGATGAAGCGTCACGGTAAATTCAATTTAAAGTTTCTATAACAAATAATGCTGTTAGTTTCATTCCATCAATGAATCGATCACTACCTACATGTTAAAAAAAAGAATACTGGCTGTTTTCCTCCAAAAAATTGGGAAAATGCCATTAGATTAATTTTTTCTTTCACTTTTTTTGTATAATGAGTGGCCAGCATCTTTCAATTAGCTGTCAAAGCCCGATATAGGGACTATTTTGCTTAAAACTTTTTACAACTTACTTGCAAAAGCCCCAAACGTAATAAAAGCAAGTTCAAGAAGACACGTGAACAAGTAAAGTAATCACTTGCAACACCTCACTGGCACACGAGCCATCGCGTGCGTTTAGGCCGACTAAACACTAATACTTGACTATCAACATACTTGTCTTACACGGATACATGTCGATCGGTTCGATACATCGGCTGTCTCACGCTGTGGGCGGATAGCGGAATGTGCGTGAGCAGGATTAAAAGAAATAATGAACTGTTGGAAACTGGGTGGTTCCCATGGCATAGTAGTCTGAAGGAAATTGCTTGATTTCAGCGATAAGGCAGCCGTTTAAACGTGTGTTTATTTATTAGATAGGTATATCAAGCACACACAACTACTGGCCTGTAATCCACTACGCGGGCCCAGTCCACCAGTTGGTGTATGTCATGTTTTGTCTTCAAATTTTTGTTTCTAAGACATATATACCAGTTTCTTCACTATTCATCATCATCATCATCAGCCTATTAATGTTCCCACTGCTGGGACACAGGCCTCCTCTCTATGAGAGGGAATGGGCTATAATCCACCACGCGGGCCCAGTGCGGATTGGTAGATGTCACATGTCTTCGAATTTTTTGGTTCTAGGACATGCTTGCGTTCTTCACTATTATTTTATATAAAATAAAATAATCCACACATCTGCAAACACACACGCACATACACTCACAGATACACGCATGTACACTCACACACACACGCATTCACACATACACACACAATTCTTTTTATTATTTTTTATTAATGTAATATAATTTTATTTTTGTAAAAAGGTGTTTCTCATTTACCTGCTTACCTCACATGTATCACATCAACAAATTATATAATTGTGTTTTAATTTTAAGTAAACGCAACTCCAGCCCCCAAGATACAGGCGCAGCCTAGTTTGGGGACCTCTGTTTTCTAAATATTAATGTTAAAATTTTACTCGTTACGATTTTGTCAAAGTGCTAAGTTAGTTTAAGAAAATGATTGTAACAATGATTCAATAAATTTATTCTGATTCTTATTTCTTTCACCTTTTTGAGAACAAGGTGACGAAATAATTTACTCAAAGCTAAGTGATTGCCTCGGTTCGAGACCAAGAGGTAACTGCCACGAATTTTGGTCGTCGTGGTTACCTCTGGTTGCTCTTGCAAACATGGTGTCTATGAAAAATGATTATTACTTTACGGCCGTTACATAGCGGTATAATTATCGCATCAAATCTCATAAAATTAATTGCTTTGCTAATAAATATTATCATAATTTAATGCTCAATAGAAAAGATAACAGCAATAATTATGAGTAGTAAAGTAACATAGAACCTGCTGGTAATTTGTTTAAAACAAGATAATGTCACCAAGTTACCGTTTAATACATTTTATTGAAAGATGATATCAATTTGAGCATTTATTTGAGTGGTTCAGTTGAGTTACGATTTGATTGTGTGCTAATTTGATACACTATTGTTCTTTGCCAATCATACATAATGCACTTAGGAACTTATCAAGTTTATAATCTCTTCTGAGGCTTTAACAATTAGTGATAAAGCCTTGATTAATTAAATAATGGGTGAGTGCATAAATGCAATTATGCATTTTAGCAGTCCTTTGCCTACTGGACGAAGATGCCTTTTTCCGGGCAAGTATCTTAGAATAAAGAGAAAGAACAAGAATTGATCTTCAGGCAGCTTAAAAAAATAAACAATTGAAAAAAAAAATTAGATATCGTACAAGTTGACGAAATATTTTTTTTGATTGTCTTTAACAAACAGCTTTTGTGCACACACACGTCGCAATACCAAGATGTTGTCACTCAGATGATAGCTCAATGAGGGATTTTCTTTTTAGCTCTTCCCTAGTCGCTGGATAGATGGCGCTAGGAGTAAGTATGATAATATTGATAATGCAAGGAACGGAACCTAAAAAACCTGATTTTAACAAAGCGCGAGAAATGTAGGATAGATTCGGAAGGTTAAGCAAATGAAAGTGTCAGTCAACGAGAGTATGTGACGTGCCACAATATTTATTTTTTCAAGCGTTTTGGCTTTGGCACCAACTATCATAGTAAGTTCAACGCCATCTATAGAGTTCCTGGAAACTAAGTTTTTTTTTTAAAACCTCAAAAGGAAAACCTCTCATTATGATTTCATCAGTTTTTTTTAATATTGGAATGCAGTGAACTGCACCATACCAGCTGTATTAAACGAATCCGCTAATCGCTCCCTCTCCGTTCACCATTCACCCTTCAACAGTAAACAATAAGCAATTACGACCGCTCCAGTGGCTCTGCCCAGCCCTTCCGCTGCTAAACGTCTTGAGGATGGACCAATAAGTCAAGCACTTTATGTAACCAGCTTGTTTGTGGAGACGTACATGGGTACTTGGTGCTACTTAGTATGCAGGTTTTATGTGCTTTGTTCTGATTAAATGGTTGCTGTTTTCATGGGAAGTGTAGCGTGAAAGCGTTCAATGTTGTTTTGTAATGTTACCAAGATACCAAATGTTTTGTTTCCTCAATGATAGGTTTAGATTAGCATACATATAAAATCAATTAGGACGTTTAATGCAAATTGGAGTTGGTTGTGAAGTAGAATGTGAAAGCGATGTCGCGAGACGGCTGAAAGATGTTTAAAATTGGCGTTATGTGTTTTAACACATAACGCCAATACACAACACAACGCTTGGTTGACCAAGGGTTATTATTAAGAGGGTGCTTAGCTCAGCAGGCTGTACAATTATAAAGACTAGGGGTGAATTTCACCTTAATGAACCTGAACACGATCAGTATACTGAACCTCGTTCAAGAGCACTCCGTGTTGTTTTTTATGCACTGCGCTGAAATAGCAATCGCGGCTCGTTTTTTTGAAGTTTAATGTTAGTAAACATGTTAATTTCAGCGGTTCAGCGTGGACCGCGTGTACATTATGTACACATGTAGCATCTTAACTTAAATAATGGAGAATGGAGACTTTTCATCCATCTCACCGACCCGTACGTTTGTACCTATTTAGGTACATTTCTGCACATACATACATACAACCCGGTCACATTATCTCGAGACCTGGCATCGATGACGTCACGTCGCGTCGGCGCTCTGATATGGTGCGCAAAACAAGTATCCTCTAGTAGGAATATATTATTATAAACAATAAGATTTCCAACAAAACAAATATTGTGTTAATTAATTTAATGTAGGTAATATTATTATAATGATATGATTAAAATTGTAAATTGGAAAAAGTCTGTATGGTGTCGGAAGTCTGTATGGTGTCGGAGTATGTATGGTCTCGGACGTAAAGAATAGCACCATCCCATATCTTCCCGTGGGTGTCGTAAGAGGCGACTAAGGGACTTACCAGAGAATGGGCAGCAGCGGGCTCTGTGCTTTTGTAACAACCGCACTGCGATCGCCAACCCACCTGCCAAGCGTGGCGTTTATGGCAAAACCCCCCTTTTGGGGGAGGCCTATGTCCAGCAGTGGGCGTGTTTTGACTGAAATTATGAATGATGATGATTAAAATTGCGGGAGGTTCGCATTCCAGCGAGGTCTCGAGATAATGTAACCGGGTTGTACATGAATGAATCCTCTTATTTATCGTGAACAGCGGCAGTTAATTGCAACACGACAAGTGACAACACAGCGTTGCAGCCGTGTCCAGTGTCGGCTGTCCGCAACTTGATACCGGCTTGTTATAATATTACAAGCTACACCTCTAGGGGCCTTAGGGCTGCGGATATTTTGTTTAGCTTTCATTCATAGTGTCGAGGAATACAATATAAGTTCTCTTTTATTTTGGGTTGTGTATGGGAAAATCTTGTGCACACTGCTTAGTGGAATAATAAGTGGTGGGCTGCAAGGAAGGAATGGAAAAAAAGGCTATCGTTTTTGAGCGCACCAGATGGCGCCACTGTCGAGTAAGGTCTTGTCAATAATTTTATTTTATACTTTAAAGTACCATACTTATAATATCGTGTAAACTTCATTCTCCCTAAAATTGAGCAAGCATGAAACATTTAAAAATCATTCTACCTCCAAGTATTAACAAATAAGATCCTAAGGTCCTAAAATCTTCAAGTCATAATTAATCAGGAATGGCTCAGTTTATAACACAATCGTGAGTATTAATATAAATACGTGATAAAAAAGCACGCAAAGCATGAACACTGTTAGACCTTACTCTACACGAACGCCTCTAGCGGCTAATTCATGCGCGATTGAGTTCTCACTAAGATCCAGCCTGTCCCTCACAGGGGGTGCCCCCGTGGCCTAAGCGCGCGGTTGCTTAGTTTGTGATGCATTTTCAAAATAACAAGTACAAAAATTTTCTCCTAATCATACCATGGCGATGAAAACACAAGTCACGGAAATGAAATACCTGGCCACGGCAATGAAACTAAATTGTTTTACAAGGCATGGCAATGAAATTTTTTTCATTGCCGCGTCTTTTTTTTCATTGCCATAGCAAATTTCGGCCACGAAAACCACGGCAATGAAAGCACGGCGATGAAAATCAAGGCAAAAAATATAAATAACAAAAAATCTATTAACTATTCGAAGAAATAAACACTTCACAAATTAACATATGAGAAATGGTGTTCTATCGAATGCTTACTCATGAAGACAAACTTATCTAAATATATAAAAGAAGAAACTGACTGACTGACTGACTGACTGACTGACTGACTGACTGACTCATCTATCAACGCACAGCCCAAACCGCTGGGTCTACAGATTCCAAATTTGGCAAGTAGGTTCCTTATGTGGTCTAGGGGTGCACTAAGAAAGGATTTTTCAAAATTCACCCCCTAAGGGGGTTAAATGGGGCTCCTAAGTTTGTATGGGGAAACAAGATTAGTTAGACTATTTTATTCGAAACTTCACAGGAGTGCTCCTATTAATAAATGAGTAGAAACGGGTTTCAGGTTTTTTCAGAATTCAACCCCTAAGAGGGGGAAATGGGGTGGCAAAGTATAAAAATCAATGCACAGCCCAAACCGCTGAGTCTAGAGATTCCAAATTTGCAAAGTAGGTTCCTTATGTGGTCTAGGGGTGCATTAAGAAAGGATTTTTCAAAATTCAACCCCTAAGGGGGTTAAACGGGAATCCAAAGTTTGTATGGGTAAAACAAGATTAGTTAAACTATTTTATTCGAAACTTCACAGGAGTACTCCTATTGATAAATGAGTAGAAACGGGTTTCAGGTTTTTTCAGAATTCAACCCCTAAGAGGGGGAAATGGGGTGGCAAAGTATAAAAATCAATGCACAGCCCAAACCGCTGAGTCTAGAGATTCCAAATTTGGCACAAAGGTTCTTTATGAGGTTTAGGGGTGCATTAAGAAAGGATTTTTCAAAATTCACCCCCTTAGGGGTTGGAACGGGAGTCCAAAGATTACGTGGGGAAATAAGATTAGTTAGACTACTTTATTCGAAACTTAACAGGAGTACTCCTATCGATAAATGAGTTAACGTTTGTGTTTCAGTTTTTTTTCAGAATTCAACCCCTAAAGGGGGAAATGGGGTAACAAAGCCTGAAATTCAACATAGGTATTGTTTTTATGGTGAATTGGGTCGGGTGTCTTACAAAAACAACGATTTTAAGATTTAATGTGGCAGACCTGAAATACTACCATTCCCTGTTGGGGTGCGATGGGGTTGAAATGTCTAAAAATCAATATGGGTGTCGATACTGAGATTATCAGGGGTGCTGATTACGAAAATGACATTTATTTTGAGATCCAGATGATAATGATTGTGATTACGATGATGATGATTGTGATAATGATGACGATAATTGTGATGATGATGATTTTGATTACGATGATAATGATTACGATGATGATGATTGTGATAATGATGATTGTGATAACGATGATAATGACTGTGATTACAATGATAATAAGTGTGATAACGATGATGGTGATTGTGATAGTGATTGTGATTGTAATGGTGATTGTGACAGTGACGGTGATTGTGATAGTGTCGGCGATTGTGATAGTGTCGGTGATTGTGATGGTGATAGCGATGGTTGTGATAACAAGGACGGAGATTGTGATGATGATCATTGTGATTAAGATGATAATGATTGTGATTACGATGATAATGATTGTGATAACGATGATGGTGATTATGATAGTAATTTTGATGGTGATTGTGATGGTGATTGTGAAAGTGGCAGTGATTGTGATGGTGATAGCGATGGTGATGGTGATTGTGATTGTAATAATGATGTAGATTATTGTGATTACTATGATAATGATTGTGATAACGAGGGTAGTGATTGTGATGTTGATTGTGATGGTGATTGTGATTGTGATTGTGATGGTGATTGTGATTTTGATTGTGATAGTGTTGGTGATTGTGATAATGATGGTGATTGTGATAATGTTTGTGGTTGAGATAGTGATGGCGATTGTGATTATGATGATTGTGATTAAGATGATAGTGATTGTGATTACGATGATAATGATTGTGATTACGATTATAATGATTGTGATGACGAGGATGGAAATTGTGATGATGATGATTGTGAATACGATGATATTGGTTGTGATTACGATGATAGTGATTGTGATAATGATGATAGCGATTGTGATTACGATGATAATGATTGTGATAACGATGATGGTGATTGTGATACTGATTTTGATGGTGATTGTGATGGTGATGATGATTGTGATAGTTATTCTGAGAATGGTGGTGATTGTGATGGTGATTGTGATGTTGATTGTGATGTTGATTGTGATTGTGATTATGATGGTGATTATGATGTTGATTGTGATGGTGATTGTGATGTTGATTGTGATGTTGATTGTGATTGTGATTATGATGGTGATTATGATGGTGATTGTGATGGTGATTGTGATTGTGATTATGATGGTGATTGTGATTATGATGGTGATTGTGATTATGATGGTGATTGTGATGGTGATTGTGATGGTGATTGTGATGGTGATGGTGATTGTGATGGTGATTGTGATGGTGATTGTGATGGTGATTGTGATGGTGATTGTGATGGTGATTGTGATGGTGATTGTGATGGTGATTGTGATGGTGTTTGTGATTGTGATTGTGATTGTGATGGTGATTGTGATGGTGATTGTGATGGTGATTGTGATGGTGATTGTGATGGTGATTGTGATGGTGATTGAGATGGTGATAGTGATGGTGATTGTGATGGTGATTGTGATGGTAATTGAGATAGTGATGGTGAGTGTGATAATGACAGTGATTACGATGATAATTATTGTGATAACGATGATGGTGATTGTGATAGATATTTTGATGGTGATTGTGATGGTGATTGTGATAGTGATTGTGATAGCGATAGTGATGGGGATTGTGATGGTGATTGTGATTGTGATAGTGATGGTGATTGTGATGGTGATTGTGATAATGATTGTGGTAATTACGGTGGTTGTGTTAATGATGATAATTGGTGATAATGATGGTGACTGTGATAGTAATGGTGATGGGGATTGTGATGGTGATTGTGATTGTGATTGTGATGGTGATTGTGATAATGATGGCGGTTGTGATAGTGATGGTGATTGTGATAATAATAATTGTGATGATTATGAAATGTGGCACATAGATAGTTTATAACCTGGATTAACATGGAGGACACTATTTTCCCTTTAGTGGGACAGTTACCGAACATCACGCGGGCGAAGCCGCGGGCAACAGCTAGTTCAAATATATAGTTATACCTATCCACGGCGATGAAAGCAAAAATGTCCAGTAACATAAAAATTGAATACTTATATTTATGGCGCGAAAACGCAGGCACGTGTGTACGTTCTTCCACGTTGAGCACTTAGGCAGCACTAATATGCAACGTTTAGCATACCGGGAGGGGGGATGCAAGTCGTAGGTAAAACAATATCCTTGAACATGATTAGGACACGGCGATGAACGGTAGTTCTGGGACAAATGATTTTTTATTAACCATTCGTTGTATTGTTTAAATATTTGAATAAATGTATTCCGTAACAATACTTAAACTATTCATGTATCAAATAAACCTAGTTTTTAATATTAAATAACCAATAGATTTTTATCAATGAGGAATAATACACAACAAGGTGAAGTGTGGACAAACACGGCAATGAAAGATTTCGAGGTTTAATTATTTTTTTTGGAGTATCCATTAATCCAATAAAATAAAATATTTAGTGCTACACATAGATTACTATTTCACCTAACCGGAAAAAAAATGTGAGAACATTATAACTATGTTTTTTAGTACCGATTTCATTGATGCCACGCAATTTTCGGTCCCTGGAAATTCACTCTTGTAAGTTTTATGCCCCTGGCTGCAGGCCTTACTCTCAAGGCACCCACAGGATAGCTGAGCCGAGACAGAAGCGAGCCTCATACCGTTGACCTGCGAGATGACAAGTCGAAAAAAAAGAGGAATTGAGTTGCCGAAGTGAGTTATCACTCTAATATTTGTTTCTCTAATTAAGTTGTTGTTTTATGAAGCAATTAAACACAATACACCAACCCTGCCATAATGTCCTTAGAAACATGAAATAACCACGAGGTGCCGCCACAATCGACAGATATTTACATTATTAAACTTAAAACACTACGTAGGTATAGTATACAGTCCCTCGCCGCCAAGCAGTAATATACAGGAATATATTGTGCGATTACATTAGTATTGGCATGTAATAAATGTAATAATATGCGAGTGCCGTGTGGTCTGTAGTCTATGGCCGGAGAGGTGTCGTGGGTGGCAGGGAAAGCGAATAAGGGATACTTTTATTTATGATCGTGTTTTATGCAAATGACCGAAGTTGAATTTCGCTAAGCAAAGTATTTGATGTACGGAACGGGAAATTTTTAGAAACTAGCTAACGTCCCGCGGTTTCACCCGCGTAGTTCCCGTTCCCGTGGGAGTACGGGAATAAAATATAGCCTATAGCACTCACGAATAATGTAGCTTTCTACCAGTGAAACAATTTTTAAAATCGGTTCATTACTTCCGGAGATTACCCCCTACATACAAACTTACAAACTTACAAACAAATGTTACCTCTTTATAATATTAGTATAGATTAGCAGCGTTCTTATTTTATTTTTGTCTTTACATTATTTGGTTTAGGTGAAGCAAAAGAGTGATTTGTAGATACATTAATTTGTGTATTCAATCAGACAGTAAAAGCACTAAATCTAAATGTAGATAAATCACAATTAGCTTAGAACACAGAGAACATAAAAACCGGCCAAGTGCGAGTCGGACTCGCGCACGAAGGGTTCCGTACCATTATTTAAAAACATTAGACAAAACTACAAAAAAATCACGTTTGTTGTATGGGAGCCCCCCCTTAAATATTGATTTAATTATGTTTTTAGTATTTGTTGTTATAGCGGCAACAGAAATACATCATCTGTGAAAATTTCAACTGTCTAGCTGTCACGGTTCATGAGATACAGCCTGGTGACAGACAGACGGACAGACGGACAGACGGACAGACGGACAGATGGACAGACGGACAGACAGACGGACAGACAGCGAAGTCTTAGTAATAGGGTTCCGTTTTTAGGGTTCCGTACCCAAAGGGTAAAAACGGAACCGCCGGAGCCGCTATAACAACAAATACTAAAAACAGAATAAAATTAATATTTAAGGGGGGCTCCCATACAACAAACGTGATTTTTTTGCCCTCTTTTGATAATAATGGTACGGAACCCTTCGTGCGCGAGTCCGACTCGCACTTGGCCGGTTTTTTTTACCCTTTGGGTACGGAACGGGTTTCCTTTAAAAAAACAGTACTATCAATCCACCAAAATCCACTTCAACAGCTACACCACATGCGGTTGCCAAAACACCAATTCAACAACACTCCTGCCTACCTCCCTCACACAAACTAGCGCAATACACCCGGAAGTGGTCGTCCGCGTCACTTCCGGGTGTCACGCCCACTGAGCACCGAGCTCCCAGTACCTCTGCTGCTCACCTACATTCGCATCTGTCGCTGATTTACTACCTTATTGCTGAGTTGTGGGTGGCGCGAGACATAAGCGGGAGCGATAGCGATTTAAAGGGTTATTACCACAAAGTTCACCATAGAAAAAAGTATGTGTTACGTATTTTGGCTTCATGCTCAAGGGTAGTCCGCGAAATTCAAATTTTCTCACATTTTTTGCAATTTGCAGGCCAGTGCTAGGTTGTATGATGATTAAAATATTATTCGCGACTGTAAGACGTATGTACTTACAGTATTCACCCTGCAAGTTCATAAAGGTGCAGGAATGATTTTGACCTTGATAAAGTCATTTTTCCACCTTTATAAACTTTGAGGGTTGTATTGATGATTTTGATGAATATAAATCTGTAACTACATACGTCTTATATTATATATCGTATTATATATTTTAATCAACATACTAATACTATAACTAGCACTGACCTGTAAATTGCAAAAAACGTAAGAAAATTTGCATTTCGCGGGCTACCCTGGAGCATTCACCTTAAATTGTAAGATTCCCTGTACTATTATTGGTTTTTTCATTGACATTCGAATAGTATAAAACTTACTTAGCTCACTCATACTTAAAATCATATCTACCGAGCGCGATGTGCGACGTTATTTTATTCAGTGTGAAAAGTTTTTCGCTCGACCTATATATTATATGGTGATTGGTACATACTCGTATGTCATCATCATCATCAGCCTATTAATGTTCCCACTGCTGGGACACAGGGTCCCTCTCTATGAGAGGGAATGGGCTATAATCGACCACGCGGGTCCAGTGCGGATTGGTACATACTCGTATCTAATGATTTAAAATCCTTGACTTGGAGAACGAAAATATTTAAAAAACCCTACTAGGGAAAATGGTACGGCGAAACTAGAACAAGTGCATTGTGTATCATGTGTGTATTTAAGTGCACTGTCTAAATAAGATGTTCGAAGAAAATGGAACCTAAAAAAATATTAAGAATGCGCTATTGGCTCTATTATCTACTATGACTGTCACTAAAATACTTTTCAGCTTGCTTCATTTACGTAGTGCTTATGGGTTAGTGGTAATTGAAGATTTTCGAATGGATCAGTGGTCGCAACCAAGGCCAGAGGAACTGTATGCTTTGAAGAATCAACAAATTCGTCTCTGTATTAAATTTTCAAAATTTCAATAAGATCGCTGCTTCCCATGACTTGAACAATTCGCCACAAAAACAAAAACCACTCTATACCTAATAACGTGGGTGTTAAAGTAAATATTGTCTTATTTTAACCGCAAACAGGCCTAGTGTGTAATACTAATTAGTTTGGAAACTCGTGCGCAGTGTGGCAACACAACCCAAACAACTGGGTGTTACATTTTTAATTAAGAATTATTTTGAGAACTGATTAAGGTATTTTTTGGGTCTATTTCTCATTGAAACAAAATTTCGAAAACGGAACCAACATGAAACAAATAGTGGTACACAGTACACACGTCTCTAATGTTGTCTAAGTATTAGTTACGTATAAGCTACGCGTAGCTAAAACACTAGGAATTGGCAACATTTAAAAAATTCTGAAGCTCAACCTAATTTGAATAAATGATTTTTGATTTTCATTATCATCATAATTTCAGCCGAAAGACGTCCACTGCTGGATATAGGCGTCATTCACCCCATAGGGTCTTGTGCGTCTCGCATCCGGCTGATCCCCGAAACCTTCACCAGGTCATCGGTCATTTGATTTTCGATTCGACACAAACTTCCAACATCAAACATTCTTCCCCACATTATGTTACAACATGATTAAATAACAGTTACATTTCGCGTATTTCGGTCATAAATTATCCCACGGGAACGTAATTTATACCGGGAAAAAAAGAAAACCCAGATCATGGTCTACCTGGGTGTCAAATTCCGTTTGAATCTGTTTGGGCGTGAAAATGTTACTATAGGATTATTATAATATGAGTATGGATAACATTGATAAGGCGGTAACATGTTACAGTGAAGTACCCATTCCTTACTCAGCAGGGAACAATCCAGCATTCCTCCCGTGTTAATTGTCACAGATACATTATTCATCATGGCGCGTATGGACGCCATGACAGTATGCCTTCCGGAAAAACATAGCTTCTAGCTTTTTAAGATACCTAGGATAAATGCGCGTCCGGTCTAGATTTCCTTTTTCCTTTATTAAGAAGGTTCATTGGTTGGTGCAGTTATAATAAATACTAATTGGTCTTTCGTGGCAGTCGGATTGTGTAATTACAAGTGATTATGATTATGAAATAAAAGCCGATTGCGTAAATACTACCTGTGATAGTATTGATGAAAAATTAAAGGCCAACAATTGTAAAAATAATTGAAATTTAAGATCCCCTGGATTTTCTTTTTCTTAATGTAATAATTGTGAAGTAATTGGCTTGTAAAAGGTCCAATAGGCTATTAGTTTCCACCATCAGTAAATTTCAAATCTATTTAGTCCTCAGTTAGGGTAGGTACCTATTTTGGAAAAGAATGGACACGTATTTTTGTTTTTGTAAATCAATTCCGATTCCCTTGTTTACAAACAAAACCAAATTTAAGTTCAGTGCATCTTTTTCTTTCTATTTCATTAAGAAAAGGACAGAAGATAAATTTTAGTTATGTTCTGTCAAATTAATCAGCGCCATACAAGTTTTAGACGCGATTAAAAAGTGGACTACTAAAATTACATCAAATTACGTCAGGTGCTGACTAATTTGACAGGATTAAACTAATATTTATCTTCTGTCCTTTTCATAATGAAATAGAAAGAAAAAGATGCATTCCACTTAAATTTAGTTTAGTTTGTGAACAAGGGAATCGGCACCATTGTCAAACATAAAACGCATCAAAACTCGGGAGTGGGTGCTCGTGACGTCAGAACGCACTAAAAATTTAGCTAAGTACGGCGTGACGTATTTGAGAATTTTAAAACTTCGTATATCTTCGTCAATGTTGGTTTACGTAACAAAAAAAAAATAGGGGTCAATTATTTTTTGATAATCTAACTGACGGACTAATTAGATTTTTTCTATAGAACACAAATTACCACGAATGTTTATATCCAACTTCAGTTGAAGAATTCTCCTGTTTTTACCAAGAAGAGTTACGATTAGGACCTTTGGTGGCTTAAAATTTGGGACAAAGCCCACCATAAACTACTGTGTAATAGTTCTAATGTATTCTTAAAGTTATAGACTTTCATGCGGATGATTATAACACGGCTAAAAAGAAGGTGACTGCTAAGTGGACGAGTAATAGACAAATATGGCAGCGCCGTGAATGATCATGACTTAAACCCGTATAAACACATCACTCAACATCATGAATTCCATCTCTCCTCTCACATCAAAGGTGTCAATTTAAATAGCGCATCATTGTTTTTACGTCCCACAGACAATCACAGCGACTTCCGCGTGGCTCCGCGCGCGCCGGCATTTTAATGAGTTTTTTAACGCACATTGTATTTGTATCGGATAGTTTCTTGACGCGTTATGCGTAGATTGATGATCCGAGTGTCATTGTTCTGGAGTGAATGGCGTTGTGTATGTTGATGTTGTTATGATTTAGAACTGTATCACTTTGTATGGTAGAGAAGATTAAAAGCTCGTTTTGATAGTATTAGGTCTAGTAGTTTTTTTTTTAGTTTTGTTTAGTTTAGAATATCATACATACAGATATAAGCTTAACGTTGTAGACGACCACTGTGGGCCTAAGCCACGGACCCGTACATACATAATATGTGCTTTAGTCTAAAATAAATGAATGTCAATGATGTTTTAGAGTATTTCTTGCCGTTTTAGGTTGAAAATTGTAACTATGGGTAATCTATTGTTTAATCATCATCTTCTTTTTGGCCTTGTCTCATGTTGCTAGGGGTCGATTACATGTTACATCGTACTGCAACTACTGATATATGTCCCGTCGAGGTAATACCTTAAGTGGCCGTAACCATCACGCAGTTAAGAATTTCCACAGTGAAGCGAAGAAACTAGGAAAAACAAATAACTAAATACTTATAATAACACAACACAGCTTCGTTCATTACTCCAGCAGATAGTTAACATAAACAAAGCAGCGTACAGCTTGGACCGCTTCGCTTGCAGCTTGAACAAAGAGCTACAACTTACGAGCACTCAAGCTGTTAGGTTTATGCTTAACTTTGTTGACCAGATGTTATTTGCCGTGCTTTGTGTGTTGAGCGAGGGAACGTGTCAGTGCATATTATTATATTATTTTCTTTTAGTACCTGTGTTGACATGCGTAAATAGATCTTGAATTTGTTCGGTTGGTGGAAATAAGCTCGCCCCTATTTAATGGGACTTATTCCTCCACGGATAAACCTTTAACTAGCCTAAAGGGACCAGTGTTAAATATAACCAAAACCGATCTCGCTATTGACCTTGGTATTAATTAGTCATGTAACCATCAATGAGCTCTGTTCTGTTTGACAAATGAGACACATGACTGAAATTGAGGAGATATATTCTTTATTTTCAGCTATTGAACTCTGAAATTGGTAATAATTTTAAACGATTTTTGTACTAAGCTTAGAGACCATACAGTCGAACCGCATTATCAAAGGATATGTAGGGTTTGCACAGACGAAGGACTTTTGTTCAAAATGTTCACGTTTTTCGTTGACAATGTGATTTTCGGAAAAAAGTCCCTCGTCTGCGCAGGCCATTAACACAGTGGCGTCGCTAGGGGGGGGGGGGGGGGCGGCTGGGGCGGCCCGGACCGGGTGTCACCCGCTTAGGGGTGACACCCGACCGTGAACATCACTAGTGCCACCTATAAAAACCGGCCAAGTGAGAGTTGAACTCGCGTGGAGAGGGTTCCGTACAATACCAGTCTTATATTGAGTTTACCACTATATTCTTTTTTTCAATTGATAGTATTTTCTGTATAAATCGACAAAATGACTCCTTGTACGAATAGACAAACAAGGTTTTGGTGGATTTTTGGGGTGACATCTACAATATCCGCACCGGGTGTCACCCATGCTAGCTACATGCTAGCTACGCCACTGCATTGACATCATTTAGTACGTACCTTAATAAACGATCTAAGTTATTATGCCCTGTAAGTACCTACACTCTGTAGTTATCATTATGAGCTGTTATTACCAAAGTGCGAAAGATACTTACTTTGTTGTAGGTAGTACTTAACTTAATGTTTAAACTCTACCTAAATAGACTTTATATTCTGAGTGAGCTATAAATAGTTACTTTATAACGTCCAATGTAACTAAGTACGTTAATGATGGTGCTATTTGCATAGGGCAGGCAACAATGTGTGAAATTCAGGTACCTAGCATATAAGAATACCTGTATGTATGCGCTAGAGGGAAATGCAATGCTGCATTATTACACTATGTAGATGTACGTATACTTTTACACCTCGTTAACTTTAAGCATAGTTCAAGTGGCAATAGCTTATTATGTTCTTCTTCTTCTTAGTCGTTCATTCTTGACAGAGTGGTCGTGGTCATGAGGAGTCGCCCACAACTGCGGTCGCTGCCTTCGCGATTCTTTTCCACCGGTCTCTATAAATCTCTATTGATCGCATGGCGAGCACATTCTGCCAGAGGGATCTTGGTGACAGATTTAATGGAGTCTGTCCATCGGGTTGGTGATCGACCACGTGGTCTCGTGCCTTCGACTCTACCCTGAATTACCAAACGCTCCATGGAATCATTGTTGCGGTTTACGGTAACGTTTCCAAAGTATCTGAGGATTCGTAACTGCACAAGCGACGACAGTCTTTGTTTAATATTGAGTTCTTTGAGTATTGACACCTTATTGCGATGAGTGGTCCAGGAAATCCTTAGCATGCGCCTCCAACACCACATCTCAAGGGCGTCAATCTTGCGTCGGTCCTGCACACGCAATGTCCGGTTTCTGACCCATGGAACACCATGTCCATGTCTTCGCTCCATAGAGGAAGGCCGCGAAAACCAAGGTGTTCTTATGGCGAATTTTGGTATTTTTAGTTATTCGGCGGTCTCTCCAGATTTTGTCTATTTTTTGTGCAGGCGATCGATTTATAGCGCAACGTCATCTAATTTCGGTGTCACAGCCCCCACAATTGGTGATAGTAGAGCCCAAATAGATGTAGCTGTTGACGACTTCACAGTTGGCATCTGGTGTGGTATCTGGGTTGTTTTCGTGAGCTCTATCCACTATCATCATCTTTGTTTTTTCGCGGTTCAGGGCGAGTCCAAACTTTAGACTAGTGGTTTCGAGAAAACCCAACAAATTACTGATATCCGCATACCTCAGGTTGGATATCATTATGTTATGGCTGCCCAAATGTCATGAAGTGTTATATTGTCTAGGCTGGAGTCGTAATTAGTTCCCGGATTGGCCCGAGGCCCGAAGTTCTGACAGCTAGTTTTACCAAGGCGTTTCGTATTACCCAGTACTAACTGGGTTGTGGAGGTCAGATGGGCAGTCGCTGTACGTAAAAAAATGGTAATCAGCTGTATCTGGTTAGACTGCAAGCCAACCCCCAACATAGTTGGGAAAAGGCTAGGCACTTGTTAAATAGGGCTTTTAGTTTTTAAAACTAGCGAAATGTGGGTGTAGGTACTATGCCGTCCTATGTCTAACCCCTCAGGGAAAACTGCATCTTGACATCGATCACAATCATGAGAACAATCCAAACAAACAAACTTTGAATCTACTAAATTCTTGCAGCTCTTAATAAATCCGTGATGCTATGTTCAATACCTACACTGCCAAGTCTGACCCAAAACCAGCGCATTGTAATTCTTGCCGTGTTTCTCAGCGCAACGTTATGCTCTAGTAACGCACAGTAACACATACACATACCAAACAGTATCTAATTAAAAGTATATAAGAAATACAAGGTATTTACTGTTGTGGGCTTAAAAGTGAAACTTGGTGTTGATGGTGAAATTAGAAGGAATACTGATAGCGTAATGTGTTAACAGCCCGTACAGGAGGTCTACATTAGTAATGGTAATTTGGTATTATAGCCTAGACATTTCATAATGATAGCAATGATGGAAAAGTTAAAAATCACATAGGACACCGAAATCATGTAGATATAGAAAGTTCTTGTAGAAATAGGAATGAAAGAGAACTAGTCTGTCTGCCTAGACTAGACAAGACTAATGGCAATTGTTTTAAAGAGATTCAAAGGTCCTTAGAACACTTGCTCTATAGGTACATTAGGTATTGTAGTACATTTTCCTACTCCATTTTAACTGCTACGTTGGTCTCGCGGTTGCAAACGCGACTGCTGAGCAACCTCGACCTCTCTCCGGTTGTGTAGGATTCGGATTGTCGTCCCTAACGACAAGGAGAGTAAGAAAAGAGAGAGAGCGCCTGTGCCAGTGCACACACGCCTGCACATCTCCCTCGCCGAAGGCTATTCTCTGTTGATATTGACCGCCGTGACCGAAAACGGTCAGGAGGAATATATTAGTACCTACATTTTCCAAGTTTCCATCTAAGTAAGAAACCATTTTACTCTAGAGCATCTAAGTTTAAACGGCAGCTATCTTACTCGCTTCTCAAACGGATCCCATTTCCATCCATTGTGTGAACTCGTCTCAGAAAGTAAGCGTATAAGAGAACAATGTTCTGTCTCAAGAGACAAGGGACCGTTACAACATTGTCTATGGTCACATAGTGCATAGCTACAAGCTTGGAGCCAGTTTCTAAGGTTAATGCTGGTTACCGCACACTTTATCTTATTTAATGCTGGTCTGGATAGAGAACAGTGTCATGACCATGTTTGGTTTTCGCTTTGTATTTATGTTTGACATTACTTTGGAAGTTAGTGGGAAAATAAGCAGCTAAATTATAACGGGTTAGGTGTGGACTGGTGTGACATAGGTCGTGAGTTCGAACCCCACTCAAGGTATAAGCAAAGCCATTCTTACTACAGGTAATTTGTTGGAAGTGTAGCAATATTACTGGCAAATAGCAACTTGATCGTAATAAACAAAAATATGACGACCCTTTCAAGATAAGGATCAGGGAGGCTACAGCGCAAAACATCAATAAAAAACCTTCAAAACAAAACATACCTTGAACAGTAAAAACCATTTACGACGCACTGAGAACAGGAACCCTTCCAACATTCATATATGTATTTGTTTACTAATTAACCAAAGTTCATTTAACAATAGTAAAGGCGCCACTACACAGCAACCCGCGGCTATACCTAAGCTACAAAATATCTTGTATGAAAATGTAAGCGGGATCATCCAGAGTCCGCGACCTCGCTACACTTGGATGCGTGGCTGGCAAACAAATTTATCGAGCAGCTAATGTGACATTCCTCTCCAAATATATCATACGTAGCAGCGGTCGGTAGGTTCTTTAGTTGTGCACCCAGGAAATATACAATATTTACCTACTTTACACAAGGCTACAGGTCGCGGCACGAAACTCTAGCGCTGACCGTTATTGCGCAGAAGTAAAAAATAAGAATGTCTTGATACAGATAAAGATAATTTTATTTGTTAAAACATGCGTATACATGCAAATTAAGCACGCAGGATGACACAATATTAATATTTTGTACGTCCATGTTTTACCAATTTATGGCGTACAAATTTACAAAATAAAATAAATTACAATATCAAAACTAAATTACTAAAATCCAAATACGTATACATAATGGTCAGTCTTGGGGCGTTCCTTGCGCCGATTGGCTCTCCAGTCGTATAACAAGCGCAGCTATCCCCTCCACGTTTCGTTCAGCGCTAGAGTTACGTGCCGCGACCTATACTTTTAACTTATAACACAGTCAGACAAACCATATCATATACAAACTTAACTACCAACATGCTGAGCACACACATAACAAGAAGTAACTTAAATCTAAGTTAAAGCAAACTGCCTGCTTACCTACTTGTCTGATTTGTTGAGTGTACAATGTGTGAGTGAGCCCCTACTGGGCGACTAAACGATCTTCAGCATGTAAACACGCGTTTTAACTTATACACACTGGTTCTAAGACGGAAGTCGTGTCATTCTAATGGGCAGAAAGGGAAAGGATGACCAAGGTGGGTTTGTGAATGAATAATAAATTATTAACTTGGAGTTAGGATTGTAATTTGAAAGAAACTTATCGAAATGTGGTCAGAACGAGAGCAAGACATTGGTGTCGATTCTGTTGTGCACAAACTAAACTTAATTTAGGCTATTGCTATCTTTTTCTAACTAATAATTCAAGAAAGAGACGGACGTAATATAGAGCTGCCAAATTTAGTTGGAACTAAGATTTCCATACAAATGAAGGGTACACGTAAAAACATGTCGACTAAAAACACGATGAAGCGCAAGGCATAAAACTAGTTTGACATTTCTAACTTAGTTCATAGCCGTAGTAGTTAATAGCCTAAATTAAGTTCAGTTTGTGCACAACAGAATCGACACCATTACTTACCTAATTGATTATAATAATCTTCCATCCCTCTGAAGAATCGTCCGCCTGTTCCCAACTATATTAGGGACTTCCAGTCTAGCCCGATGCAGCTGAATACCAGTATTTTACACGGAGCGACTGCCTATCTGACCTCCACTACCCAGTTACTAATAAATAGTACGTTACGCATGGGGAAGACTCGTCAGACTTTCAGGGTTCTTACTACCCGCAACGACTATGTAAAATAAAGTAAACAAAGATAATTTCAGCCTAATAAAATGGTTTTCGTTCTGATATTAACTCAAGATTATTGAATTAATCTACCTACATATTTGGTTACAGCGTGACATCCTATAACTTATCTCGAAATAACATTAGCTCAAATCACACGTTTTTATCTCATTTATTACCATATTTACTACATATTTGACGCCATATACATGTCCAAACTACATAGTTTGACCTTATAATACCCCTATAAATATGTATTGACTACATATATTATAGCCAACGATGAATCTTTTATACAGCCAAGTTAAAAGTTTACGATTTGGAATAGTTATGCTAAAATACTTTTTGTTATACAAGCCACGACTGGAATGTGTACGTGTATGTGAATATATAACGGGTGCGTCATACTATACCATATTGATATTTTATTTGTAAATAAATTATTTTAGTACTTAATAAAATATGGCAACGGTAGTGCAACTGTGACCACCTACTCTTATGCATATCATTTAATGAGCCATAATCTCACGAGTATTTAAATGCCATTTATTGATAGGCGTTAAAAGGACAAGAATAGTACATTTTGATACAAGTGGAGAAAGTTTGTTATTGCAATCGAGGCGGAATTATAACACCCGAGCCGTAGGCGAGAGTGTTTTTGAGCCGAGAATTGCAATAACAAATGTCCACGTGTATCAAACGACGTTTTTCAATACACTTTTGAAGAAATAAAATAAAATAACGAATAATATTTTTGTCACGAACTATGATGATTTAAATTTTCTTTTTTTTTCGCGCTTTTAACTATTAGTTTTAAATAATCATGTTTATCTATGATATTCTATTTAAAAACACAATTTGAAAATTCAAAAAATATTTATGCCGTAAAGACGCGTAGTGCTTTGACAAAATAAAAATAAAAACATTCACCTCAGACTATAGACATTGAACCAATTTGGTCTAAGTATAGGTATAGTTATCTGTGGCAATTTTCATTCCCGCACACGTCCAGGAAAGTGGAAAAAATCGCACGCGTGTGAAATACATTGCATGTTGTACCTAATCGGACCAGTTTTCGAGAAAGTGGATTGTAAAATATATTTCAGATGGATAAAGTTGGCTCTTTATTCATTACACCAGACAATTAATGTAAGATAGACCCTTGCAACCGGCCTGCGAGTATGACCAGCAGGCCTAGCCAAGTTACAAACGTTTCGTATCGATTCTCTTTCTACAATCGTAAACGCCTCGGCGTAAGCGATTGTAGAAAGCGCTAAATTGGTAGCCAAGTTGACACGACTGAGTCGATCGCTCGTTCTCTAATGTCTGTAGAAAAAACCTACACTTTAGTCTATGGTGAGCGTTCCTAACAAAGAGTTTAGCGATCAACATTGTAGAAACGATAACATTCTATTCTATCATTTTGAACGATGTAAACTTGTCTACGAATTTTAAATTCGTTTGTGTTGATCACGTGATTTAACGTTGAGATGATGTCATTCCCATTCATTGGAATAGTTTTCTACTAGCGTTAACGATTGTAGATTGTCAACTTGGCTAGGGGTGCAGATGTATGAACGTGGACGAGGTACAAGAAGTATGTAAGGATCATAACAGTCCGCGTTCTGTGGTTTCTGCCTACCCCCATGGAAAAAAGGCGTGAGTTTATGTATTTTTGGCGGTTTCAAGTTCTGGTTTCATAGGTTTTCATTTATTTGTTATGTTTTTGGAAAAAAATGAACAAGAATAACTAGTGTACCGTTTATTACAGAACTTTATTTAATTAAATACAAACAAATTAAAACTCCCACATTAAGATAAAGCAATAAATTAGTTTAATATCTCCATCGGTCACGCAACATTTCAGACGAAACTATAAAAATGGCCACCAGCCGATATGAGGCGAAACAAATAAAATGTTTCAAATGTTAGTTTACAACTTAATTGGTTTTACGATACGGTATCAATTACAAGGTTTGTGTTATATTACATTAAAGTTATAGGTTAACTTTGGTGTTTTAAAGATATGGCTAATAAAATACATAATTATATCCATATCTCATTGACATTAATAGCCCTGCCCTAACTAATCAACCCTAATCAAATAGTTTTCTGTTATTTTTTATGTATTTCTTTTGTTTACACGCCTAATACATTTTGTATCTTAGTTATTGATTAGCAGATACATACGATACAAGTCTCTACATACAATAACAATCAAACACAATTCTACATCTACACCTGTTGTGTGTAAAAGGTGCAGAGTTTGGTTTGCTACAGTTTTGTATTAAATAGTATGGCGTGAGTCAGTTGGTAAAGAAATAATTATAAATGAATGTCTTTGGTAGACCAACATAGGTACATCAGAGGGCTATGTGGGAGTTAACATGAGGTATTCCATGAAGCACACCCAAACGAAGCACACCCAGACGAAGCACACCTAAAGTATTCCACTTAGCACACCCGTAGGTGGGCTTCAAATAAAAATTAAAAAATAATAATTTCCTATTCCACGAAGCACACCTACGAATATCACTCGCATAGTGCGGGGACTAAGAAATAAAAATGTCGATAGGAGAAAATATTTATTATTTAAAAGACTAACTAGTTTGTGAGACTTTACTATCCTTGTTTACGTTTGTTCCCGTTCAGTTACACCATAAGAAGAAGAAGACAAACTACCAGGATCCCAGAATCATGAAGAAGTATTTTCTACATTGCATACTGCATGATAATCGAAATGTACATGGATTGATTATGAGATCCCTACTAAAAATATATAATACCTCCTTTATGGTTCTGGCCTCCTGGTAGTTGGTAGATAAATAAAAAATAAAAAACCAATGAACCCGTGCCAAATTATGCAATCACTCGTTACCCGTGGTCCCGGTGGGATATGATATGCTATTATTATGGATTTGTATTTTCTATCGATACGTTCAGAAGTCCAGGAAACAATCCCTAATGCTATGGAACCACGGGTAGGTAATTAAAATTACCCATGGACCCGGTAATGGGTCAACCCACCGGGACCACGGGTAACCACACTAACCACCCAATGTAAGTAAGCCATTACACCCTTTTTTAATACACCACCACAAGGCATAACCGTTTTTATAAATCTTGTGTTTACTATATTGTTTGTTATTATACACTAACACTTGTCTCCTTCCGGCCAAGTACGTAATTAATAGATGGGTTAAAATTTCTACTACTTGGACCTGCCATCGTCTCCATTATTATGTTTGAATAAATTGCACGAAAAACAGAAAAAAATAACAATAACAAGACCGGTGGAAACGCTCGGCTAAATTCGGGTTGGCTTGGGAATTCAGTGGCGGGCGCACGCGTTGACTATTAGCGCATCATGTATACGTCTTATCTATGGGATTTATATAAGAACACTATGAAAATTACAAGTACTGTATCACATTAATATAATGATACTGAAAGATGTTAGATATTTAAGTTAGTCTTTTAAATAA
Source organism: Xestia xanthographa (assembly GCA_905147715.2). Lineage (NCBI taxonomy): Eukaryota > Metazoa > Arthropoda > Insecta > Lepidoptera > Noctuidae > Xestia > Xestia xanthographa. The sequence continues at coordinate 1,739,879 of LR990660.1, read as the reverse complement.
TAAATATTTTCTCCTATCGACATTTTTATTTCTTAGTTCCCCACACTATGCGAGTAATATTCGTAGGTGTGCTTCGTGGAATAGAAAATTAATTATTTTAAATTTTTATTTGAAGCCCACCTACGGGTGTGCTAAGTGGAATACTTTAGGTGTGCTTCGTCTGGGTGTGCTTCGTTTGGGTGTGCTTCATGGAATACCTCGTTAACATCACCACACACTGAGGAAAATGGGAAACAAAGTTGTATTCTACACTGATGGTTTACAGAGAGACGTTAGAGACGTTTACAACGCGAACGAGCCACTTTTTCAATGATGAAAACTCGCATAAGGCTCACTGGAGTTAAAAGAAACATCTAACTCCAATATCAGAGTCAGAAAACTAAACATGAATTCAAATTCGTTTTAAAACCCAGACTCCACTCGGCCTCTCAATTAGATGAGATGGTTAAACCGGGATGCTGGTGGCGCACACTGAGTTTCTGAAGAGTGAGTCGCCCGGCTCGGCGCAGGCGCGGTGGGTTGGGTACGAGTGCCTCCCATTAATGTGAAGTATCACTCCTGCGCCCAATGCGCCGACTCGTTAATTACTAGCCGAGTAATAACCAGGGCTGGCACAGTATGAGCATGTGTTTTTCATTCTAAATTAAATGTTGACACTTGTGCAATTTTTCAATCTGTGAGGATAGTAATAACTCTTTGAATTTTAAATGAACTTTCAAACATTGTTATCATAAAAATTCCACGTGGCTGACTAGCGTAGCTTTCAAGAACAAAAAATATGAAGAATGTATTTTTTTATTTCAGTGGCATTGCGTTAATGTTTCCTGATAAAAAAAGATGCAAAATTGCCTCTATCTTTCCAAGTGCGCAATATTTAACTGCCCTCATAATGGTGTCTTCATCATCTGCCTAGCCTTTTCCCAACTATGTTGGGGTCGGCTTCCAGTCTTACCGGATGCAGCTGAATACCAGTATTTTACATGGAGGGACCGCCTATCTGACCTCCACAACCCAGTTAGTACCGGGTATTACGATATACCCCTTGGTAAGACTGGTTGTCAGACTTTTTGGGCCACTGACTACCTAACGACTGTTAAAGATCTACAAATGACAGCCGGGACCAACGGCTTAACGTGCTTTCGAGACACGGAGGAAACTCGGTATGTAATGGGTGGTCACCCATCCACAGATCAACCTAGGCAAGCATGGCTTAACCTAAAGCTTGACCCGAGCGGCTGTTATTATTTAGCCACGAGATCCTCATAAAATGGTGTCACTTAAACAAGTTTAATTTGAAAATGTTTTGAAGAGAGAAAGTACCTATGAGACAGCCCTAATCCCCGCATAGGTAGATGGGATGAGATTTAACCGTTTTTGTGTTTCGGAATGTGGACCAGATATTAATGACTCAAATATTTTATAATAACCACTATAAGCTTAACGTCTGTTATGATCGGTTTTTATATAGGGACATTAGGTTTTATTCTCATGGACGCAATCATTATGATATTTTAGAGATTTATCGCTCAAGCTTTCATTAAGAATAACTTACTAATTAATGATGATCACAGTGTTTTTTGTGGAGGTTTAGATGCATTAAAAGATTACGATGAGCAGTATTGGTATGGGTGTATAAGTATCTAGGTAAGATATACTTTTAAATATACTGAATGTAGAGAAGAATGGAAGAAGAAGATAAGCTGCGCCGACTCCAAATAACTTGTAATCATCATCATCATCATTTCAGCCGAAAGACGTCCACTGCTGGACATAGGCCTCCCCCAAGGGGGGGTTTTGCCATAATCGCCACGCTTGGCAGGCGGGTTGGCGATCGCAGTGCGGTTGTTACAAAAGCACAGAGAACGCTGCTGCCCATTCTCTGGTAAGTCTCTTAGTCGCCTCTTACGACACCCACGTGAAGATATGGGATGGTGCTATTCTTTACGTCCGACACCATACAGACAACTTATACCTATAAATTGGAATAGGGGCAGGGGAATGATGATACTGAATGTACAAAAGCTGCTTATTATTTATTGTACACTAAAAATACATATTGTTGCAACATTACAGCTTACGTACAAATGTGAGTTTAAATCAGAATTGGGTTTACTTACAGCAAACCTTATTATAATTCACATACGATAAATACTAGCTAGATACCTATTCAAAAAGAAATAAAGTGTGTATATTACATACCAGAAAGTATACTTATGACAGTACCACACACTGGGCGGAAATTAGAACCTTTTTATGAGCGATAGCACACACGAGAAATAAAAATATAATAGATGTTCTCGTCCTGCATTCTAGAAACGAAACAATCATCTGCACATTATTCATACATGAACCATATCCAATATAGTCTGTCTACAATCTATTACCGTGTGTTCACGGTTTAACGGCTAAACAGATTTGGATGAAAGCCACCATGACCTGGGGTCTAAGGTCACAGAACATAGCATACATTCTTAACCTGATGGTAAATTCTGGCTCAAACTCAAGATTTTTAAATTAAACCTTTGAAATTGTCAAGAAAGCGCAATCACCTTCCTAAACACATAAACAACACTTATTTGTCTCAAAAAACTTCGACCAAATGTCCAAAACCATTCGTTTACCCGACCACACGCACACTGCCCACATGACACAACCTCACGTAATGCCGGTAACGGTGTATTACCACATTACCACCGACCACCGGTACCCTATGGCAACGCTTTATGAGCGCGGTAAGCGCCATGCGCCGACCAAGACGTGGGCGAATGACATTGTTTTGTTTCACAGATTTATCGCGAGACTGTTTTGGAGTTTTAGTGCTGTATATGTAGTTTTTATTGACATAAACGACTGTGTTGGTCTAATGGACGCAAAATGGCTTAGTCGTATGTAGGTTTTAGCATAATTTTTCGGGTAGGGAAGTCTCAAATAGACCTAGCAAGTTGTAACAGGCTGTTTATCATAATGAACACACATACACACATTTACATTTATTGTAATGCAATGCAATTTATAAGCTCGAACTTTCCTGAAAACTTGGCTTATTCGTCAACTGGCGAGTGAGAAACAGGCGGGTGCGCGCGAATTAGTTGGCTGTCACCTTCCGATTCACTAGATCATCATGGATCTGGCCAATGGATCTACTGAGAATGATCCCTTATGATCTCTTATAAAATGTATAAAATATACCCATTTTAAATGTATAAAATATTTTATACGACTTGACTTTAATAAATATAGGGTGTAAAATACCTCTTAACGAAGTCGAAAGGCACTTGTTCTCCCCGTCATTGCAATTATTTTTTTGTTTTACACCATACCTGGGAACCTTCTAGTTACAGACATATTGGGGGTTAAAGTTCCAACTATTTGACAAGTTTTTTTTTAATACAAGTTTTTAATGTAAGATTTTTTTTTCTTTAAACACCTCCACGACCTCCGTACTATTCAATCCATCCATCAGCACAATATTTTGAGTTATTACATTGAGTTCTACCACAAAACATGATATTCACCCCAAAAAAAAAGTCGTTTCCCTGCAATAATCTTTGCATATAGTTACCTAGTTTGATGTACAGAATGTTTGGTTGACGGCTTCGTGATGAGGTTGTTTACACCCTGTATAATAAAATAATTTTCATTTGACTGTACCTACTTTATAACGTAAAAAAAATCGGAAGGTGCCAACTTACGCGCACTCGCGAGTTTCACAGTCGCCAGTTGACGAATAAGCCGAAAACTTGGTGATAATTATAGGACATAGTCGTCATGTACTTCAACAGAAGATTTTCTTATCTCTTTATTATTTCTTTTTTGATTATTAAATCATAGACTATTTGAAAATCCTTCCTATCATAATGTGATTGAAGTGCAGTGACATGTTTCAGAAACCTAATTATCCAAGCAATTCAAGATGAAAGCTTATGTCATAAAACTTTTAAAGAAGTCTGGACTAGCTTAGAACATGTATTACTATGTGTATTTAAAAAATCCTCGGACCACCGCAAGCCAGAAGGCTACACGTCTACACCACAAAAGCCTCCGCTCACAGTTAATGAACCCATTGTTTTTATACACACAAAACTAAACGGATATTACGTCTGAGTCGTCTGACCGCTACCGGGGAACGTATTGACTTTCCATTTGCTGTGCTCGTGTAAAGGTGCGTCCTCATCGGGAGTTCCCGTGAAGGTTTCTTGCTTTTTTCTTTGGAAGCTTGTTTATTAAAGTAACCCGTAAAGTATAAGGTTGTAGCGTAGACATTTAGTTTAGAGTTACAGGCACCTAGACCTTATAAAGTCCAACCTAATGTTTTAGGCTATGCAATGTGCTATTAAGTAAAATAAGGCGTCGCGTCGTCATATATCTTTAAGTCTCTTTTAGCCTGTATGACATTTAAAAGGTAATCTGTAAATTATAAACGCGCACGTTTTCCTTACCCGGCGAGTGTTGAGTGAACATTGCATCAACACGCATTAAAATGCGCGCTGCGTGCGCTAGGCTTGCGTTATTGTGTGCATACCCTAACATGCATTAAAATAACTCGCCACACAATCATAAATCAAATCCAAACAGTTAATGAGAAAGAGCATGCATTGCTTGAAATAAAAACAAACATTACCAAAAAAGTTATAATTTATTATAATGTTAATACACATTCAATTACATGGTCACCGGACATGCCGCGTTGCATGCTATGTTCAATTAAACATTTCGACCAACATATCTATGCAGGCGGCAATACACAGAACTAACATTAAATGTATCGAATTTGACACATTAATGCGTTTTTTTTAACAAGCAGCGCCACCTCAAACCGCAAACTTAAACTGGTAATAATGTATTTACGTAGGAACGTATTTTCGTTTACTTTTTTACCGAATCTAATTGAAGTTTGGAGTTATATTATATCGTGTAAATAGTAGGTATTAGTGGGTAAGTAAATATTGTGGTGTAATATATGGTATAGTATGAATGGTGAGCGAGGTCACGCGAGGCCGAGGCGAGGTCGGCGTGAGTTTTTGTGAGTGATGCCACAATACATGGCCAGTGGCTACTTACAACTACTAACCTCCTGCCAAATTACTTACAATAAGTAAGCAATTTGGCAGGAGGTTAGTAAGGTTGAATTTAAATTTAAAATCACTCTTTTAACATTACTAAGTAACTAACTCTTCATAATGAATTAGAGGTAGTAGAGTCCGACCGAATTTTCACATTTTCGGCCGAAAATACCGAGAACGAAAATCACTCTTTTTTGTTATCTCGTGATTGAGTGTGTAAGAAAACAGTTACGGTTTCCAAATGGTCTCTTCTTTCTTGAGAGATTGATCTTAAAAAGGTTATGAAAAATGGGACATAGGGGGATCCGTGAAAACATTGCTCAAACTGAGACAGTAAAAGGCGTGCAATAAAATAGTTGATTATGATTATTAACTTAACCTAACGTGGATTCTTTCGGCCAACGAGAGGAGAAAAGTATCTCCGTAGTAGGAACCTTCTACCTAGACTGATTATGACATACCTAAGATGCGGATATTAATAACAATAGCATCATACTTCTCACTTACAAACTACAAAGGAACGCCTATTCCCCTACAATCAAGCAAAGCCTAGGCAGTGTTTCATAAAGCTGATCGCCATTGTCTGATAGCTCGATAGCCGGGGCCTGGCGGGGGTCAGGGGGTCACGGGTTAATTGCCCGCACGGCTATCTCGCTCAGATCTCGCGCTATGGGAACATGGGGTTATGAGCAATTGTTGTGGAGAATGTAGATGGTGTGTGATTTAATGGGTTAAGTGTTAAGTGGGCAATGTATGAGACATGTTTGTATGGCCCTTGCTAAAGAATAGCGACTACATCCAAAACCTTACGCTTTTTTCTCATGGGGTTAGAAGGAAATGAGAGAGGGCCAGGGTAACAGCCAAAATTATCAGCAAGAGATGTTTGTTGCTATGATTCACTTGCGACATTAGAATGATTTTATTCCTCAGAGATCCAATAATATAATGAGTCCCAAGTTGTCCCAATTTAAATCCAACTCTTAACGATTTGTCAAAGAATTCCTTACAAAAGCATATTTACATCAGAAACAGTTTTTAACGTGTAATGTTATTTCGATCTGTTTCTGATATTTATTCAATTTGGCTAACCGAAGATCACACCGAAATGTGCGAAGAAATAAAGATACAAAAAGACACTTCCAGTAATTTATAATCATGTGCAAATGTTATCTGCGGAACGCCCACATAAAATGGATACACACGCCTTTCGTTTTAGTACCGGCCCGCTACAAGACCGAGGTGTCCATTGCAGCAATAAAAACCTCCATAACAATTAATTTTAAAACCTATAACTATCAATACTCAAGTACGGATTACTTACATAAATGCTAAAACAAAACTTGCTATACAAAAGTGAAAGTCGGACAAACGACATCAAAACAAAAGCCGGGGACAAAAACGACTTCCAGATAAAAGGCTTTGTTTTAAAACTTGAATTAATTGCAGTGGTTCAGGGCACGGCTTGATCGCAGCGGGTAACGAATGATTGGAGAAAACAAATGAATGATTAATTCAATGGCGGTGTTTCGTTAATAATTGGGGGCTTGAGGATTGTGAATAGAGAGAATGGAGAGGAAGTGAAATCTGAAACCTTGATTGGGGAAGGAAGTAGACGTGCTGATAAATGAGATTTGAGTGGCATGCCAGACGGCTGGATATGTTAATGTGAACTAGACTCCTTCTAGTTCACATTAACATATAGGATTAATTTTTAACCTATTTGAAGGAATCACAATTTTTGTCTTAGGTACTATGGGGGTCTTTTCCGCCTGACCATTTTAACATTTTTTTGCTTAAATCATGCGGAGGCGCCGAGCAACGCCCCCTTAAAGTTTGGGCCTATTAGGAAAGCGTCAACTTTGGCGCGCAAAATAACAATAACTCTCGTTTGGCGTGCGTCGTCAATGCGCTCGGCCGATTCGGTATCTTTTCATTCATTTTTTCTATACAAAGTCAACGGGGCTAGAGAGCTTTTTTATGTTGCGAGTGCAAGCAAAAATGAGCTTAGTAGTGGTCAGGCGGGAGTGTCCTCGATAGTACAGTAGGGCCAATTTAATAGATCACATTTGACACTTCATCAAAATACAACAACGTATCCTTGTAACGACTGCCATAAAATATTATTTATTTTTTCGAAGTTAGAACTGCACAATTGCTTAACTTTTTTCAATTACGGTAACTTTCTGACAGTAGGACTAAACTGAGGAATCAGATGTCAAACGCGATCTGTTAAATTAGCCCTACTGTAGTATAGTCTTCACCGTGACAGTTGAGAAAATGGATGCGTCGAGCCGAAATAAATTGGCAAGATTATAAGTTTAGTCCTTGATTTATAATACCATGATTTATTTCTTACAGCAAATGTGTTTCAATTTTTTCCCCTTCTATACATAATACCTATCTTTAGTCAGCAGTGTGCAGTGTGGTGTTATCGCTAAAAGCCCCATTTCAATATACTCTGGTAGAAAACGAGTAAAAATCTTGCTAGACTAGGCTAGAAAAAACTGGAAAACCAGCTAAAACTGGAAACAAAACGTTGATTTCCATAGCTACCACCTTCCCGGTCGATGACCGCAGTGCCGACACTCTCTCACCGATAACATAGGTGCATCTCTAAGTTATGTCGTTATCATTCTATGCTATCGATTTCTCAAAATCATAACATACCTACCTACCCATGTACAGTAAATAAAAGAGTTAGGTATGCAGGCTAGCAATCTTCTTACTACTATTATGAATTCGAAATGGTTATAATTAATTTGTTTGAAATTTCCAAATCTGTTGCGTATTTTCTGAAAGCATAACAAACATCGATCCTCACAAACTTTGGCGTTTATAATAGTAGTATAAAGATTGCTAGCCTGCATACCTTACTCTTTTGTTAACTGTACAGTCAAACAAGTAATTTGGCTATACGAGCAAAAATATTCATCTTTCTATTTTACTGGTAATGGTGTCGATTCTGTTGTGCACAAACTAAACTTAATTTAGGCTATTGCTATCTTTTACTAAAAGGCAGTGCGAGAAAAGGACGGCTATATCTATAAACTAAGTTAGAGATGCCAAACTAGTTTATTCCTTGCGCTTCACCGTGTTTTTAGTCGACATGTTTTTACGTGCACCCTTTATTTGTATAGAAATATTAGTTCCAACTAAATTTGACAGCTCTAAATTACGTCCGTCTCTTTCTCGTTTTATTAGAGAGCAAAAATAGCAATAGCCTAAATAAAGTTTAGTTTGTGCACAACAGAATCGACACCAATGTCCATTTTGATGGCGTGCATAATAACTTTTAAGTTTATTTGATAGGTACTTTTGAGAGTCGTGTAAGATAACTTAATACTAGCTACTCAGCGCACTTACAACTGTCACTTGAACACTGCTAAATGCCCGTTTTCACTAAGACTCAGTGATACCTATATGAATGCCTTTTTAGGCATTCATGTAGGTATCACTGAGTCTGAGCCCCTCCGCTAGATTTCTAATTTTCAACACTGAGCTGAACGTTAATAATTCTTTAGCAAGCTTTTAACAAGGCATTAAAGGTGTTTTAGCTACCTGCATACCAAATAACTTATTAGACTATACCTGTGACTATACATATATGTGTAATATATGCAAATAAATGATAGTAGAGCCGTAGAGCAGCTCTCTCTAAACCAAACAGAGAACGCGCACTATTTAACGAACGAACTCCACACAATGGCTCTTTCAAATGATTGAGCTAATACAGCCTTTATTTAAACGACTTTGGACCTTAATGAGTTAGTTTAAGATACAGTTTTCATGGAGACTTGTTTGTTTAATTTTAAAACCAAAGTTTGAAGCACATGAGTAAGTAATTTTACTTACTCGTGGTTTGAAGTGAAATTAATAGTGGAAACACAGAGAATTAGAAAATGAAGTGGCAATATCGAAATCGAAGAATCAAGTCGAATTTGAAAAGAACCTGCTTCTGTATGGTAAAAGCATTATGAGTTTTATGACACTTGAAGAATGTAAATCTACTGAAATCTGTTTGGCCCGAATTGTTTAAAGGTAGGCTATCAGGAGAAAGGTAATGCCACTATCTCAGTGACACTGATTCGAATAACAGATACTTACAAGTTGGTGGTACTTTCATACAAGCCTGAAAGCTTCACTTGCCCTTATCAACTACTACTCTTCATGATGTTAGGGTTTCTAAACAGTCTGCTTGCTTTATGGGCTTGCTGTATGCGTGGCCACTAGGCGCGCAAGTATCAGGATTTTACTCGTGTTATACCTTCCATCTAACTATAACTATATTGACAACTAAGATATCTGACCAATAACTTAAAGTTTACAACTCTTTCGATTTCGTGAGCGAAACAAGCCATTAAATAGAAATGCTAATCTTTGAAGCCGTAAAAATATCGTTAACGCCCCTTAGGAATTCGTTGAGGCCAAAGGTTGGAGCGTTTGACCCAACAGATATGCTGATTAGCTATCCATTACATAACATCACGCCTGGTATCCCCGAAGGGTTAGTCAATGGTGTATCTACACTCGCATTTCGCCAATTATGCTTGAGTCCCGTGAACTAGGGAGGAAGCCTATCGCCAGGAATTGGGCCCAACAAATTCAGACTCTAAGAAATTCTTGATGGAAAAACTAAATAATAATCTGCCCGACTTGAACCCGGGTGGGTCCGATCCCCAGGTCGGCCATTTTGTGATAGGAAGCTCTACTGGTGTGGTCTGCTCCTGCTGCAGATGATGAGGTTTTCCGTATGTTCAGCAGTACTGTCACCAACGAGGCAAGTGATAATGAGAGATAAAAGATGAAAAAAAAAAACTTTTATTTTTTAACTTTCTTTCGACTTCGTGATTGAAATAGCGATAAAATAGATATATTATCTTTGAAACCATAAAAATATCGTAAACGCCCTTAGAAAGGTGAGGCTAAAGGTGAAAACAATTTGACCCAACAGAAATATGTTTATTAGCTATCCATCTCTTATTTATTCGGTGAGTGAAACCGAATGCGCAAGCGCATGGCAGGCTCTGTTTGTAGAAACGTTTGACTACACAATAGTGGTCTATTGTTGGATGTTATCTGATGGATCTGTAAATTGAGTTGATGTAGGTTCCTGCCTTTGAGAGTATTGCGTGTGTGTTAAAAGTTTATCTTTTAATTAAGTTGAATTACTTTTAGGAGGGAACTGTATTCGAAGGGCGCTGAAGTTGTTCTTGGCAGAATTATTATGGGAAACCTTTAAAGTAGATTTGATTTGGGGAAAACTTAGGTACTTTGGAAACTTGTTTTAATAAACAAAGATGACGGTACAACAAAAATACATGACATCTTTCAAAAGTTGTTGTTATTGTTGTTATTTAAATGTAGCATAATCAAAATAGTGTGTGCCACCGTCCCATTAGTTAACATCACTTCTGCTTGAAGTCTGCTCATCTCCCCAGCTCAATCAAGCGTGCACATACACCTTAACGTCCTCTCTCAGAGGACGCAGGTGCACTCACAGCCGGCTTGTGCCCTTTACATCCCCTCGGGCACTTACGTAACGAACACATTCCGATCTCCGGCAGAAAAAGTGCCCAATTACTACCACGCAATGGGTATCGTTTAGTGGCTGTTGGCTGTGGTTGAGAGAAAGTGGAATTTTGTTGTTGGACTTGTTGTTACATAGGTGCTTTTTATGGTGCTAATAAATTAAGAATGATTAAAGGTTGGGTAAAACTGGTACGGATAACTTGCGGACGCGGTTCCCAAATTCCCAACGTAAAAATATGGAACGGTGTCCGATGTCCGCAGAAGTTCCGCAATTTGTCCTATCAGTTTGACTGGTTCTGAGGAGTATAGTGGATTGAAGAATCTATTGGTTCTGCAAGGAATAATTTTATGGTTTTTATGGGTCTCGAGAACTGGGTGTATAGTAACAGTTTGAAAACTAACTAGGTAGGTACTTAAACGTTTTCGCGATTTCATGTTGGCGCTAACATTCAATGAACACAAATGTTATTCAATTAATTTTAATGCACATTAAAGCCAGCAATACGATTAATATGCCATGGCAACTCCAAATGAAATCCAATACGACATAACGACATGACTAAAGAGCTACTGCTGATTGAAGAATTTCTAAATATATTTTTTTAGGATCTTAGATATCTTTAAAAAAGCACCGGAACTTCATGTCCGGAGATAAATTGTCTGAAGCCGGATAGCGGGCCGGAACCGGGACACGCGTGGGTGTGACATAATACCATTCATACAATTTGGAACTCTATTCATTCAGTCCCAGTGTCTGGGATTGCAGTTCGAGATCCTCCTGTTTCTAATTTTGTAATTTATTTGGGTTTTATTTGTTAGTATATTACTTCACTAGGTTCTTAACACCTAATCAACCAAACAAGCTTTTAACAACAATACCACGCTCTAACATTCTCAAATACTTTCCCATGACAACGCTAGCAACAGATTTCCAAACGGATGTCTTTTCAATCAAAACAAGGTGTTGTGTAATATTGTCGCTTATGTATATATACTCATATTTTATCGTATGTACATATGTGATATATTATGTAAATCATAGGAAGGCGGACGTCGTGGGCGGTCGCTAAGTTTACCGGCTTCTGATAGGGTATCCACGGTTAACTTAATGACTAACTTAAGATTAGGAATGCTTCTGTAAGTTACGGAAGTTAAGTTAAAGTATTTGTAATAGGAGAGATATTTGTAAGGAATTGGTATGCTCATTAGAGTTAGTGAAAGTTTTTATGTTTGTTGCTTTATAATGTCGCTGGCTGTATAGATTTGGATATAATTTGATATGGACGGAGTATCTTGGATTAGTATGAGGAAATTTGTCAATTAAGTGAAGTTTATAGATATACGAAGGTTGATTTTATACTTTCTTTGGTAATTTATTTTATTAAATATTTTAACGAAACATTAACTTTATTATTCTTTTTTTCATAAAAATAGACGCCAAGTTGGTATCCAGATGGACGATAGGTGCCAATCATTATATAAAAACCAAACATTACCTAACTCAAAATGAAGTATTAAAGTATTATCAGATTACCAGAAAAACTCTATTTCTCTCTCTCTCTTCATCCCTATTTAGTATTTTCTTAACACTTTATAATACCGTGCACATCGTCTAGTATTATATCAAGATCAGTTTCATCTGTGCACAATAATCCCCGGCTTAAACCGACGAGACAACGAAGATAGATCGCATCAGGTACATCGCAGCATTTGTTAAAACAAATAAAATTATAAAAAAACTAAGCACAATCTCTCCTCAGACTATTATGTGTAAATAACAGTATTTGAACTTTACCACTACAGTAACAAAGTCCAAATCACTATAATTTCGAATTTTAATATCAATTTCGCTGAACCTGACTTGCATTCAAAGTCTACTAGTTTAAGTTTAAAAGATTTTTAACCTTATTCTGTGAGTATTACAAGTGATTTTAGTCTGTGTTTATAATGAGGCTGTATTCGTATCGTTATCGCATTTATTGGCGACATTGACGTTTTCATGGCTTCATGAAACGCCAGAGGTATGCAAATAAATATAACCACTTTTAAGTATTCTCGAGTTTAAAATAAGATGTTTAAGAGGTTATTTGAAATTTGCTTAAAATATAGCAGGAAAACATAATTTTGGGTTATTTACTTCTAATTTATGGCGCAATAAACGTTTTTAAGAGCTTTAAAAACTGTCGAAGTTTCGGCTTAAAAACATTTGACATTTCAATCTTATTTTGAGAATGGTATTTGTTATAATAACTTTATTCAATTTAGGTGCTGTGGATGCGACACTTCCTCAAAAACAAGTAAGAAAGAACATTTCCAAATATGTATCTTAAAATCGACTTGATTGTCCTAGTACTCAAGTGGGTCCTGGTTTGGATTTCCGGGTCGAGCAAATGGATATTGGGTTTTACCATCAGGAATGCCATGGAGTCTGGATATGTGCCCGGTTGATGGCAATAGGCTCGCCGTCTATTACATGGGACTTAAATATAACTGGTGAAATGTGGGTGTACTATTAGGTACACCTCTGCCTAGCCGTTCGTGGATTACAGGCGTGATGTTATGTTATGTATCTTAAAATACATGACATACTTAACCCTAAACACACGAAATCAACATTCTTAATATTATCGAAAATATAGCACCTATACGTAGCGAGCGCGTTGATGTCTTTTCTTAGAACATCTTAGATACGCGTAGTACTGTCTGCTCAAGTATGCCAAATGGCGTAGTGTCATAGTCTCAAGTTCATATTTCATTTATGTTTCGCTTCGTTCGACTTAACGATCTATTGTCGCTAACGATTTTATCATAGTTATGATTAATGATCTAAATTATTAATACAACGCTGATGTGAGAGATTTTTTCGGTTCAACTATTTCGGTTATGTAAGGCGTAGTAGAGACTAATATTTCCTAATGACTGTTTTTCTGTATGGATCTTTTTTGAGTGTATTTTTTTTTTTACGTTAGATGTTGGAATAGCCATTCAATGCTTCTGATAGAGAGGAAAATCATCATATTCTTCTGTTACGGAAGTAATGTTAAATAGTTTAAGATAAATTCAGGAGGCGTCGCGGTAGACCTCGCAGGAGATGGCGGGACGAGCTGAAAACCAACGACCAGTGGCCCACATTGGTCCTGGATCGAAGAATTTGGAAGTCATGGGGAGAGGCCTTTGCCCAGCAGTGGGATGACACAGGCTAACAGTAACATTAAAAACATGTTTCTGATCCAATTAGAGAGCATAATACAATGTAAACAATAAAACAAAAATACTATACCTCGAGCAAATCCAATAATCATCACCGTGAAGCAACACGACAGATGAAACACAATCAAACACTGCACTGCACTGTAAGTACACGAGTACACATCCAACACGCACGACACACGACCTAACCACACACACTTCACACTTCAGTATATTATCACCACTTTGTAAAAGAAAATTTATTATTTGATATAACAAAAATAAGAATCGCTCGATGCTACTATCCCGTGCGGAGGTTTCCGTCGACTGACGCGATGCGGCGCTGCGGACTCAGCGCGCGCGCACCTCTCGCGCTATCGCTACCTCTCGTTCTCTCCTGCACACTCCCCCATAAGCGGCTGCAACAGACAGACAGGTATGATTAATGTATACAACTTTGATGACGAGCGAAAGCTTTTGGTAAAAAAGTTGATTTGTAATTTTATGAAGGTTCGCGATGGAGACAATCGGGTCTCGCTAGTTCCAGTCGCGACTGTGTGTCGCATGAGAGCTATAAACACTTGTTTTTTGGTCAAGAAACTGTAATTACATGTGCTAATCGATTTTTATTGCAAGTAAAGTTGACAGAAATAGCACCGGGAATTCTTGTAAGAGAGTTTTTTTATTCTGTAAGAACCTGCAACGTAAGTTTTTTCCAATATATTAAGAAAATATGATCATACTACGAATACTAGTAGAAGAGTTCTTTCTACCTCATAAGTAATAGAGCCACAGCTTGCACGGCAAATATATTGAAAGTTTTCAGTATAGCTCCATATATCAAGATGTACATAGTTGGAAAGAATTCAACACCAAAGCTATGCACTAGCATTTGAAAATGATTTCACAAACATAAAATTCAACCTAAAAGAAATCCTACATAGGCCATGAGAACCAAACACTGAAATCCAATGACAAAAACGTACATAAACCTCATTACTGCAATCAACCACCTAAAGATTAATAGACCATTTGATTGAAAGGCAGTTGTAAGAAAGAACCGTGAAGCTGCCATCACCTCCTAACTGACAGGCTAGCAGCATGACTTCATAGACGCTAAAAAGGAACCGCAAACTTTTTTAATAATGGCGGCTTCTGTTACTGCTAAATCTTGCAACTGAAAACTTTCATAAGCTTTCAGTACAGCCTCACAAATCAAACTGCAGTTGAAGTCAATTAACGACCAAGCTATGGCTGTAAGCAAGAACATTTAAAAATGCTATCGAAATCTAAAGTATACACCTAAGCCATGAGAACCAAACACCAAAACCTACAAAAACCTAATTACTGTCGTCACCAACAAACAACCATCCAAAGATTAATAGACGATTTGAAAGGCAGCTGTTAGCAAGAACGGTAATAGCTGCCATCACCTCCCAACTACCAGGCTAGCATGAAGTGGAAGGCGGTAAAAAGCGACCACAAACTGTTATGATAATGGCGGCTTCTGTCACTGCACTCGCTGCTAAATCACTCAATGTTAAGCAGCTGTGACGGTGTGCAGTGTTCGACAGTTTTTTGACTCCATCTTTGAATACATTCTTGGGAAATCGATGTGGAGGTAATTTTCGAATAGGTTGGATCTATTTAGAGACTAATGCATGTATACAAGTAGGTATAAGTATAAGTATTTATATTTTTGTTAAGAGTAGAATTGCTATTGAAAGTAGCTGCAACATTAGGCATTTTCTCTTAGTTTTTTTAAAAGCTCCCTTAAACAAATTTCTTGTTAATGCAACATTAAAAATTATCTCTCAATCTCTTTCATCCAAGCAGACACAGAAAACCAATTTCATATCTGTGAGAACAGCCGACAGTTACAATTACATTATGTTTGTCTTCAAGGAGGACTGCCATAAATATACCTATCCCGTATCCCACATATTTAACGTATATCAAATTTCTCTGGATCTGGGACCAACTGATCTGCAGGCCTAGCCAAGTTACAAACGTTTCGTATCGATTCTCTTGCCTAAATCGTAAACGCCTCGGCGCGCGGCGTAAGCGATTGTAGAAAGCGCTAAATTGGCAGCCAAATTGACACGACTGAGTCGATCGCTTGTTCTCTAATGTCTGTAGAAAAAACCTAGATACACTTTAGTCTATGGTGAGCGTTTCTACCAAAGAGTATATCGATCAACATTGTAAAAACAATAACATTCTATTCTATCATTTTGAACGATGTAAACTTGTCTACGAATTTTCTATTCGTTTGTTTTGAACACGTGATTTAACGTTTTATACAGCGTTAACGATTGTAGATTGTCAACTTGGCTAAGCCTGCTGATGTTTGAGTTTAAAATCTCATTGGATTGAAAACCCATTTTAGCTTCAATGTATTTTTGTAAAGAAATAAAGTAAGACTCTGTGTAAAATACTTGATACACTCAAGTGCCATATCAAGTCAATATCAAAGGAGGTTGTTCTGATATTTTATTGTTGCGCACAGAATCGCATATCGATTCAGTACATGTTGTGAATCGTAATAAGGTATCTTACTTGTCCGTAAGCTTCAGCGTATCGTAGGTACTAACTTATCGTATAATCTCGGTTGCTACACACTGCAGGTTTTGGATTTTCTCTCGACATTTACTATAATGCATATACCACTGCAATGGTTCGATTCTCGGATCGGGAAAAGTGTTATCAGGGTTTTTTACAGGCTGTTAGTCTGACTAGCTGTACTATAGGGGACACCTCTACTCTACCTAGGCTTTCGGGTATTTCAATTTCAGGCGTATTATGTTATTTATTTGATTGCTGTAAAATTAAATGAACGAAAATTTGATGGACGGAGACTAGAAAACTTCCCCCTATTGTCTATACTCAATTTGATGGTTTACTTTATTGGTCAATAAAAGTAAACCTTCAAATAACAATATATAACAGTTAATTTTCTTGAACAGAGAGGCAGAGCAAAGTACACCCTCAAAATACATATTTTGAATATGAAGCGCCGAAAATCAAGCAGTTTAAAAAATAATACAATTTTCAACTAGTGCTACTTACGCATTATAACACCCCATCGCTGGAGTTATCTCTATGTAATTTATGTGATAATAAACGTAGGTTCAACAAGTAGCACTTTCCTCGACTATCGGTGTTGAGTAAAAAGCGGCGCGATAGAGTCGCACGTGCGCCCGCGCTTCGTAAATAATATCAGATAACGACTCTACACTGCCGACTCTACTAAGTGTTGTGGGCATACTAATTTAATTCTTACCAAGTAAGGATTGTTAAGTTTCCAAGAGATGATAAAAAGATACAAAGGCCTTGTTATGGGTTGGCTTGTAAATTGTAATCTAAGTCAAAAATGTATAGGATTAGGAGAAAACTAGGTTTATGTATCTACATTGAAGGCTATACAAAGATTCGTGTTCGTGCTATTGACCGTTGAGGAGTTGAGTTATCTCGTGAGGAGACAATCCTGGCTTTAGGATCAAGTCAAATCATAAAAATGTATTGTCACCAAAGAGCCAAAGAAGTTGTGAAGTTGTGTTGTGAAGTTGTTGCCAAAGGTGTGCAAAATTTTAGCTCGAACGGTTGGTGAGAACTGGTTTAAAATTCAGTTGCAAGATTTGACCAAAACATACTAACTAGCTAATAAGGCAAGTTAAATAAATAAAATAGTCGTAATCGTAACAGGTAGATTTCGTTATAACCTTAATTCCATAATTCTAGCTGTTTTCTGTTACTTAACAACACGTTTTCCATTCTACTTTTAAGAATAACAAACCGTACGATCACAAAACTTTTGAGATACCGATCTCTTAGTTCGATCATCCTCGCGGCTAGCCACTATAAAATAGCACACAGATGATTCTAAATCTCTTTACGTTCTAAAAACTAGCTGTGTTGACTGTACTACTATCATCTACCTCTAAGAAGTATTCCAGCACAAAAAGCTGAGCTATTTTCGCCCCGCTATACATTTTATGTAAGGTCTGCGACCACATGCTCAGACCCGCTCACCGACTCGACACCATAAACTCGATGGGAAACGCGGACATTATAAAATGATGCGGGCGAAACCGCAGGCCGAGCTATGTTGCACTTGTTTCTAGGCGATATAATTTATTAGAATACATAAATGAATAACAATACGTTTTTATAGTATTTTTTATTTTTATAGAAAAACAAATGGGTCTTCTGTGGATCCTCATTTGTGTTACCATTTACAAATTGAAAAGTATAGTTATTTAGTAACTTCACTTTTTGGCGATTATTTTTTAATAGATTTCTTTCCTCATGTGCCTAACGGGTCGAGCTGGAGAAATGATAACTGACAAATGATGTTTATTTTGCAAGTAGGTTTTTACAAACACTTTTACACGTCATGTTTTAAAACTAGATGGGACCGGTGTTTCGTACCTGACTACTCTGAGAAGAAACAGCTGAAACCAACTCAGAGGTCGTAGTCTCTTTTAAAGTCCAGACATAATCTTGCTCAATTCACATGCGGACTATGCAGATTAGTGCCTGAGATGGTCTTTTGAAGAAAGAACCATACAGATTTGAGTGGACCTGTCCAGTCAGTGCAAGCATTTGTCAGTTAACGTGTAGCTCGACTTATAACTCAAGGAGCTCAACGAAACGACGAACAATACCAAAGAAAGGACATTTGGGTAGGTCGCTTATAGTACTCAAACTGCCAGACAAATGAAATGGACAACACCAGTGACTGCATGGTCCACATTGGCTCTGGGTCGAAACTACTGGAAGTCATGGGATGAGTTCTTTACCCAGTAGTGGGATGATGCAAGCTAACAGTATCAGTATCTTAACGGTCAGACTAGAAACCGACGCTAATGTAGTTGGAAAAAGGCAGTAGGCAGATGATGATAGAAAAAATAATAAAATCAAGATTTCGAGAAATATACTTACTGATGAATATGTCATTATTTCCCTTTAGTGAGTAACTATGGATTTTTAAACAAAATTACAAACATTTGTATAACCTTAGATAAGGTTTTTACATCACAAAGTAACATTATGCAGGTGAAACCACAGCTAAGCTTTGTGGTTCCAAGCAAACTTATTAAAAGCTCTCTGTATGCGCAGGAGTCGAGCGGCCCCCTTTCAAGTCTTCTAAGGAAATGTTGGAACGTTATTGTTCGAAGTTTGGAATAATAGTTTGTTAGTTTTAATAGTTCTGGGTATTTTAGATTTAGGTACGAAGGCTTTTGATATTTAAATTGCCTTGTAAGGTTAAGTAACTGATTTTGAATAATTTCTAAGGGTCTCGTCTATCTTAATTATCTAGCGCGCTGTTCTGATCGTCACAACTGTTGATTCTGAATTTCAGGAGATGCAGTGAGTCGGAATAATATGGCAGGCTGAAAAGTCAAAATAAAAAATAAAAGAAATCTCATAGAGCTATGAGATTTTTTTAACTTAAATAATATAAGTATTAAGAAGGCATCCTTCATGCATAGTTTATAGGCGATGTATTAACGTTGACAAGGCAAAAAGACGTAGAGATTGTCACTCGCTGCATTCTGCGGTCCCATATGCTTATAGTTTTTGTTCCTTTAGTATCTCAGAAATACCAAAAAGACGTAATTTTTCCGTTAAATATAAAGTAAGTTAAGCGACTAATCATGGTTACAGTCACACACTTCACCTATATTGTTTTTAACTAAAACTTTGCAAAAACTAAAGCTACAAATTGTTAGATATGGCCCTCCCTGTACTAACTAAGTCATGTCAGAAAAGTTACCTTGCACATCCCGCTTGAAACAAGAAAATACTATTCAAATGACATTGTGAACGAAATGGCGAAGGACGATCTAACGACTTAAATCAGGATTTTTTAGTAGTCAATCAGGTGTAATGACAGTGTACTAGCACTGCAGGCATCCGAAGCATCTGTCGGTTCACGGCTAATGGCCACCTGCCCCCGAGGGTCGCGCCTATCGCGGCCATTCCGCGAACACATGACATGTCTCATTGCGAGCGGGTTGACGCTGCACAGCGATGCTTTCCAAAGCCTTTTGTGGAAATATGTTGTAAGGTATCCAGCTATTGCTCTGTTCTAATAGAGTATGGATTTTAGAAGAGGTTGGAGACAGCAGATAAACTAATTCTTAAAGAAAAATGTGATTGTGTCGACCACCATCGGTTTCATTAGACAGAATTCCTCAAAAATATAATATGGTTTACCTTACGGTTCTTCCAAACCCCATGGTTTTGAATAAACGAGTTGGTCGGTTAATTAATGCAATAACACATTTTTCGACTGGAGAAATATATGCTTTTATTTTTGGCCTAATTAATTGGAACCAAAGAAGCGGTAAACCGCAATTCTATAAGAACATTACTACTTACATAATATTAACTGCTATACTAAGTAGTACTTACTATTACTTATTTTCTTTTTATTTTGTCCTGTGCGAGACTAGAGTAAATACTTTTTTTTCTTTCTTTTATCTTTCTATATCATGATAGTTAAGGTTATCAAACTAAAGGATTTTTGTAATGCGAGTTATTTTTGGCACTAACTTCGAGCACCGGGCAAGATACTTTAGCCCTACAATAGGGGTCTACAAGCTCCGCCTCATAAAATATCATATTACCTAATCAAGTGCAGGATGCAAGATCTTCAACTGATAATATATCACCGCCATCGTCACGCGTGTATTACGTGACCAAGAGGCACGGCTGAGGGGGACGTGACACAAAATGAGTTAGCACGATATTGTATTGATCTAAGGAAGCCGATATGCGTGATACAAATATTGAGTAAAGTGTCGAGGTGCTTGTTTGTTTGGGAAGCTATATGGATCTTCGAAGTTATTACATCGTTCTATGTTGGAAAGTGGACTTCTTATTCTGCTTTCAATGCCTCTAAACATGCAGTAAGTGACCTCTGTGCTTCCATCAACGAAGCCGCTCTGTAGTGGTGAAATAGGCCAACCAAATTTGAAGTGTTGCGGGTAGTGACAAGAAGAAGATTAGTATCCGATAGAAGTATATGGAGAGGTGCAAGATAATGTTACTTTATTTTCATTCACACAGAAAGTTTCCTAATAGCGCCCTATTTTGGTAAAGGGTTTCCATTGTTAGGTTCCTAAAATAAAATGTAATCCCAAACAGAATTACATTTTATTTTAGAAGAGGCCAGCATCTCTAAGATAACTTTATATCCCAAAGAAATCACCACAACTTTAACAAATTACTTAATTACAAAATCAGCATCAAATTATTAAAATTGTCGACAACGTCGAAATCAATTTCCTCAACATTCTTTGAATAACATCGTAATCCAATAACATATGAAAAAGGTTCACGCACCGGGAATGAAGCCGTGCTCCCCCGCTGCGCAGTCATCGCGGCTCATAAGCCTACTAATCACCTAATTAATAAGAACGTTTAATTAATTCAGACATAATCTGCGTTAGCTCAATTAGTGAGGGAACCTGCGGTGGCTTTGAAGTAAGGCTGGGTTCAGATGGAATGATTTTATTGGTTGCGACTGCAACTTGATTAAACTAAACATTATTGCATAACATTTAACTGTCAAGGATTATTATGCATCTTCTGTTATTTGAGACACATAAAGGCTTCACAATAAGATAATGCTTGATAAGCTTAACATAAATCAAAATCGAGTGCTTAGAATACAAATAATCATATATCAGACTATAACAAATGTCAGCAAAAGTAATAATTATGTCCTAATATCTACAATTTATGTGTTGTACCACTTTTGAGGTTAATATCCTATTGTCATTCGGAGATACGAGCACTCCCACGCATTTTCGCAAGTCCTAATGTCGACTGAGCGAAAGGAATTATGTGGTAATTGTAATAATAAGTATTATGTAGGTCCGAGATAATGATAGACTGTCATATGTAGATGTTTGAATAGGAAGGTGTCAGTATGAAGAGTTGTAACACAATTAGGTGTTGAGCCATACCTACATACGTATGTATTAAGTTCTGCATTCAATTGCCAGGTCAGGCAAAGAGTTATTTTATTTTTTCCGGCAAGTATTCTTCAGTAGATTCTGGATCTTTGCCTAGTTGATGACAGTAGGTTCGCCCTTATTTTTTGGGACCTTAAAAAGAGCTGCGAAATGTGGTATTGGATAGTAAATCTTTTACCTACTGTGTTGTTAATTTGTGTTACTAATGTTGGCCCCATCTGAACAACCCTTTACGTCTGCCGTGATTTCTTAAACAGCATTATTACTAAGCGGAATTTCATGCTGTTTACAAGATAAAACGATTCAATTGCTTTCCGAAGTCTGCTTTTAAATTAACAACACTATTTATGGCGTCCGCGTGGTACAGTTATATTTTGATGGATAATACATTGTTCGATAAGGTAGTTACCTCATCTAAGTCTTACAGTTAATGAAGAACATGAATCCTAAACCAGTAACAGATATTCAGTCGCTCCATGTAAACTATATATTAGTATTCAGCTGCATCGGTTAAACTGGAAGCTAACCCCAATATAGTTCGGCAAAGACAAGGCAGACGATGATGAACCACACCATTTGTTCGATGGATCGTTGAACGAAGCTTGGAAATTATAGGAAGGAACACTTCCTACGCCTACATCGACTTCAGTTACAATTTACGACCATGTTCAAACAATATCACGCACAAACTATACCCGCGATTACAGGCAGATCCGCGATATCTACCGATCTGTTATTACTTAACAATTACAAGTCCGAGCAGCACATACATTACACTGTGGTGCATGCAAATTGCAGGGGAACTGTCACGCCCTCTACGTAAACATACATCGGTCCGCTAACATGGGCCCTGGAGTGTTTTACAGGATTATTGGCGCGAATTATTCACTATTGGTGATACTTAAATATACGTTCAGTGTAACATGGTAAGTCATTCCTTCTACCATACTGCCTGTTGGTCAATATTTCTACCATAATATAATCGCTTAAAATTGAGTGTCGATACCAGAGCAGACAATACACGACGAGTTGAAAGGAGAAATCGACGGAATAAAATAATAATAATAAATCTGTATTCAGAATCTCATAAGGTAAAATACAATATGAATCTAAAAACTAATAAAGTTGGTATAATACTGTATGATGCCTGTACTAGGATAATCCTGTATCACAGGCTGCAGGAGCTCTAACAATATGCTATGTAGGACAGTAGTTATTTTATGTTTAATGTACTTTGAATATGGAAATTATTGAAAAAGTGGACTTATCCTGAGTTTAATCGAAAAAAGACAAAAGGACAAAAAGGCATCGTGTTGTTGGATAAGAATTTCTTCTCTTTAGAGGCAATACTCCTGTTTTGACCGTCGCATCGGTGGCCTGCCTCCGTTTTTATTTACCCAACTTACACGCCTGTCATCACAATTCCCTAAGACCTTAATCTCTGCTTACCCGTTATCTGTAGCTGTGCTTGTAATTAATTTGACGGCTACTGTCAACAGTGGCATGAAGCCCTCGGACAGAATGTAACCTGAGAGGTGGCTGAGGTGACGCGCCGACCACCCGGGGGAGCAGATTAGTTACCTGATAGTGGAGTAAATGGGTGCTTTATGATCTGTTTTCGGTGATTAGGTGTTAGAGATTTTAGGGACTCTTAACTAAGGTTTTTGAGCGAAATCTTTCTGTGTGGTAACCCTATCTGTTTTGATAGTTCTTTAGATAATACTAGCTGACCCGCGCAACTTCGTCTGCGTCACATAATATAGCTTATAACATGTCATTTTGTGCAATCAATTATTTTGTGCATTGAATTACGAACACAAACCTTTTAAAATCAATATTGCTTACCTCCCATAACATACGGCGTGATAATATGTAGCCAGTATCAGTTACGTTTTTCTAACAAAAACCACTTATTTTTTCTTGAAAATTCTCAATGTGCAGTTTTTCTTTCGTTACTGTTTTGTTATATGTATAGAAGATGAATAGATGATCCCTGAAGTGATGATGATGACATGAAATGATAATCCTCCTTCTGACGCATTCAGGTAAATAAAAGATAATCGCATTATTATTTCAAGTAATAGCAGTGTTTAAAGTGAGAGCTTTGTTACAGTGGTCGACTTAATCGATTGTCCATCGAAGAAGAAGAAGATGGTATACTCCAAAATATCTTTTTTTATGGATTATAAGGATGTAAGTAGATCCTTAACGATGCCGAGAGGCACATGGTCTCCTCGTCATTGCGATATTTTTTTTGTTCTGGACCATATTTGGGAACTTACTACTTAGTTACGGAGATATTGGAGGTCAAAGTTCCAACTTTTTATATATTTTTATTCAAATACCAGTTTTTACGGTCATAACTTCATTTAAATACTTCCATAACTCGTTTACTATTAAATGCGTCCATCAGCACAATGTTTTGAGTGCGTTACATTGAGTTTTACCGTAAAACGTGAAATTTTCACCCCAAAAAAAAAGTCGTTTCCAACCTAATAACATATATTTTTTTTTTTTTTTTTTAAATAATATATTTACGTAAAGTTAGATGTACTATCGAGGACACTCCCGCCTGACCACCACTAAGCTCATTTTTGCTTGCACTCGCAACATAGAAACGCTCTCTAGCCCCGCCCCGTTGACTTTGTATAGAAATAATGAATGAAAAGATACCGAATCGGCCGAGCGCACTGACGACGCAAGCCAAACGAGAGTTATTGTTATTTTGCGCGCCAAAGTTGACGCTTTCCTAATAGGCCCAAACTTTAAGGGGGCGTGGCTCGGCGCCTCCACATGATTTAAGCGAAAAAAATAAAACTGGTCAGGCGGAAAAGACCACGATAGTACGATGTAGTGTTGACGGCTTCGTGAAACGTGAGACTTAAATAATACAGGGTGTAAACGGACCCTACACCCTGTATTATTTAAGTCTGATTGATTGTAGTCCTGTATTTCTGGAGCCAGAACCCGTAGCGCCCAAATCCGACTTACTCTTGACCACTTTTTTGTCATTTGACGGTTGTCTTCTAATAAAGTGACGTAACTTTCTAAAAGGAAAGTGTTTTATAGTTTTCTTGAACATTTCTTTTTATGGCGCTGTGTTGTCTATGACTCCGATCTTTATGGTATGTTTGAGTTCATTAATATCTTTTAATTGATCGTTGATTAGCCTTTGATGTTCGTATAGCCGCTCCGGTTAAAGTTTGAACCTGCGGGTGTAAATAACTAGGAAAGTTACATTACAACGATACTAGGTTAATTAATGGGAATGGGAGGAAGCTAGGCCTCGATTATATCATGATACTGGTTGTGTGCCCGGTGGGTTTCGTCATCAGGAAAGGGCTAATTTCCATACATATTTAACCCCTATAGACGAAGCATTTAAAAAAATCTTTCCCTAATGCGGACTTTCGGTATAATTTATGGAACATTTATCCAAAATTTCACGTTTCTGGCCGCAGCGGTTTAGGCTGTGCGTTGTCTTGTCTGTCAGTAGATGGATGTTCGAATTTAATACTGACTAGCTTATGCCCGCGGCTTCCCCTGTGTGGAGTTGGGTAATTGTCCCACGGGATCGTACTACACGGGATAAAAGTATCCTGTATATATATATTATATATATAAGTGTTAACACAGGTTATAAACTATCTGTGTACTAAATTTCTCCAAACCCAGTCAGTAGTTTTTTGCGTGAAAGATTAAACAAAGGAAAGGAAAGGAAAAGAAAAGGAAAGGTTTTAGATTATTATACATCTTAACAAACTTTCGCATTTATACTCGTTTAATATATGAATATAATATTAGAAAGATAGTAGGATTTACCACGGTTTTTACAAGCTTTTCTTTAACTTGCAATGTTTGTATGTTTGTTAAGGTCAAATATTGCAACTGAATTTTTATACGGAAATCCTAAACCGATTGCGCTGACATTTAGCACACACGTTTAGTGTGGATAACAATCTGTGGTAAGCTAAAAAAAATGTAATGTAATGATATGGGTATATCAATTAAAAGAGTTTGCAGAGAATACAAAAATAAAATTACGTCACACCTATATTTTTGAAAGCTTGTTTTTAAATGTTTTTTTTCTTCTCAGTAGGTAAAGTATAGGGCATTCAAACTCGGATAGCTATCAACTCCGGAGCTAGTTACGATGTTGAGCAATCAAATCCGAAACTCCGGAGTTGGCTCCGGACTTGATAGCTTTTTAAAAATTAATAATAAGGCCCTTTATTTTAATCAATAGACGTTTTATTTCTTAAGGAATCAGTGTTTATGTTTAAAAATTTACTGTCTGACCTGATAGACAGACGTTATACTAGACAACTAATACGCATTATAAAATATTAAAACAATCAACAATGCTGGTTAACCTGTAATTGGCGACAGTGTAAGTCCAAGACTGTAAAACCTATGTATACCTAAATTCTATACACAGAAGCTGTTGGTGAACCTATACTAATAAATAAACAATCATAAAAAATAAACATTTGTTTGGCAAGTTACAATAAAATAATAATCATGAACTTAAACAAATATTTTTTTTTTTTTTTTTTTTTTTTAATTTAAAGGTACCTAAAAAATCTACTTTTTTTGAGATCTGAATTCTCGGTAATATGTTTTGAAAAACGATAAAGCATTTAAAGATAAGTCTGAAAGAGAACTTCTAAGCTTCGTGCAGAAAAAGCTTGCTGCCGAGAATGCTCGTTCTGACTGCACGCTCGTCGGCAAGACACATAGCAGATAGTGGTACGCTTTTGAAAGGTATTTTCCTCTGCATCCGCCATTGTCATAAATTGCTTTTTCTACTCTTACGAATACAAGTCTCAACTAAAATCAACTCGCTCATGAATTAAGATGCGTTTTTCATCGTTTTGTAAATAATGTTTACATGGTTTTTGAAAACCGGTTTCAACTCCGGTCTTCTATTTCAACTCCGATTTTTTTTTTTTTTTTTTTAAACTTTTATTCAAGCATTAAAAATAATTTTATTTCGAGTAAATATTTACATAATTAATAAAAAACTAAGTATCAAATAAACTAAAATAAATAAACTAACAACAAACTATAAAAGGGCATCGAAAAACTCCTCCTCGAAGCTGTCAGCTGGTAATGTGCCCAAGAGACAAATTTAAAAAATGCTTAAAATCGCTTCGAAACTCCGGAGTTACGAAACTTCGGAACTCCGGATTGAAAGCCCTAGTAAAGTAAGGCCGATCGTATCTGACGGCGACGTACTTATTATTAAACAAGGCCATTGTTTAATAATACGTTGCGAAAGGTCAAGGCATCAAGCCATAAACTCCGAAATTGTATTTTTCGACACATTTAATAAAACTTGTGTGATTTTTTTAAAAACTTTTATGGCATTTTTCAAAACATTTATGGTGTAGGTATCAATTTGTAATTTTATGTAAAATCTTTTATCGCCATCGAAGAACTAAAAATTTATTGCTATTTGACGCCCACCATGGTCAAAGAATGTGTATGGAAAATATTATATTTATGAATGAGAAAGTATAATTATGCTAATGTTATATTGTGTTTAGCATAAGAATAGGCTTCGATTATGGATTGAAATATGATTTTTTGTAGCTACGTGGAAAGATTGCAAAGTAATTTATTTTTTTATTTTGAAGATACAGTAGCCACTAGCTACCTGCTGTTGCTTCGCATACTTTTCACGACTTCAAATCATAGAGATTTTTAGGGTTCCGTACCCAAAGGGTAAAACGGGACCCTATTACTAAGACTCCACTGTCTGTCTGTCTGTCTGTCACCAGGCTGTATCTCATGAACCGTGATACAGATAGGCAGTTGAAATTTTCACAGATGATGTATTTCTGTTGCCGCTATCACAACAAATAATAAAATCAAGAATACATTTTAAATTAAACGGGGCTACACTACGATAGTACGGAACCCTTCATACGCGATTCAGCAAGTGATTTTTACTATATTTGAATTTGATTTGTAATTTATTAAATTCTCTTTGTGATGAAAACTGCATCAATACCAATTTTTTGGTATGGCACTCCTGTGCCTCGGAAATCGTAGGTAGTAACAAGGCGATCAATCAACGACCCTATAATACGTACGCACGATCACTCCCCGGTCGTGGACTCGTGGGTCGTGGACTCGTGGCGGATTGCCGTCCCATTGGAATTGGACTATGAGAATCAAAGAACAAAGAGTGCACTTGTGCGCCTCCTTGACTAACCTCTATTGAGATTGGTCGCTGTGACTGAAATCCAATACGTATATTTATACCAGACTCTCTGATACTACTTATAACAACAAAAAAACAAACATGACATACACCCATGTCATACTAATCCCCTCGTCCATACAGGCATGTCAACCCAACACTTTTTATCTCAAGTTTTGCATATTAAAGTGTGCTAATCTGCAAGATGTATGGAGTGAGAGGCTTCACACCTGTGTGTAGTGTTACCATACGTCTGGATCTGTGCGGACATGTCCCACTTTTTGGACCTCTCTCTGGCTGTTATCCGTTCTTGTCATTTCTCAGAGCTTATGGGATTTTCTAAGAAAAAAACAGTTTTTTACAAAGTAATTACTGCCGAAAAAAGAAAGATCACAATCACAACGTAAAATGTCCGGACTTTTTTGTAATTTTTTCCGTCTTTTCGTCTGGACTTTTCACGAAGTGGTCACCCTACTTGCGAGCTGTGCCGGCGCGCGAGTGTCTTATTGATGGCGGCCGTACTTTAATGGCACTTATAATTAATTACGACACGATTTATCTCGGTTTTTGGTTGTTTTTGTTTTATTTATGAGACGATAAAGCTTAAGTTTTGGGATTTATCGGATTCTTTAAATACATGCAACCTCACGCCATTTCCCTATGGGGTAGGCTGACACTTGACACAGAACCTGCTACGATCCTTACATAGGTTGGTACTCTTTTTACATCGGTCACATTTGTACATCTTTCTATGTAATTATTTTTTGGTGCAGTTGACGCGGCTGATAGAACGCTTTATCATTAAATCAGCTTTCCACATTATGAGCCTTAAAATGACAAAAAGATACTTTTCAAAGTAGGCAATATAGATAGTCTATACCTATTATTACCTCTCAATTTGAAAAGCACAACTAAGTATAATAATCTTTAAGGCTTTTATTTTAACTATCCCTGCTGTATAGTATAGGGGTTATTTATTTAAAAAGCAACGTGTTTTCAGAATCGAATGTACTCGGTTAAGAGCCTATACTACCTCAGATTAGCAACTCTATTTGTGGTGGTTCAAACTTCGTTTGTAACACTGTTAGAATAAAGTTCTAATCAGCTTGCACTACAAAGCGGTTGTTACGTCAGTCACTGCGGCCGCGAATTAGTGCGAAATGAGTGTGTTTCATCCACCAAGTTTCTGAACGCACCTTTCGACGTTTGACAGATGTCGTTCAGTTGTCTGTGCGATGACGTTTGCTTGTCAGTGCCATATTGGTTTGGAAGAAACTTGCTTCCGTGGTCTTGTATTTTTGATGCACGCGGCTGTCGTGTAATTATTGATTGAAACTTGAGTTAATTTTAATCCGATACAATCTTGATCGGTGTTTGTTATTTTGTTGATAATTGAGTGAAAATTGAGAAATCTCGCCATTTTGGGTCGTGTCCGCGAGTGATTTGTAGGTTATGTAGCCGGCCTTTGTGTTTTATTGGGACGCCGGTAATTTCCTAAATTCAGTGCTGGACTATTGTACATCCCCGATTGGGTTAGCAAACCGGGATAAAATTCAGTTGGACATTGGTGAAAAGTGCCACGTGTGGGATCTGAAGGTTTGACCAACGAGTCGACGGTACGCGCTGTGGGGTGCCCTTTGGTTATCGTCGAATCTACATGACTTTACATACACCACACAAACCACAGTTACACTTACACCCCACTCAGATACGACGTGACCAGGGACTACGTCACATCACCCTTACCAATGTGACGGAAAGGGTGTCCGTGGGGGTAAATAAAAGAAAACCACGGACCCAGGTCAACATAAAAATATATTAATAAACTAAACGGGTGTGGGTAGGTTTATGGTCACAAGTTTTCCAAGCCCGCCCGGGGGGTTTGCACGGTACTCTCCTGGCTCAGCCCGGCGTGACGAAGACCGTAGCGGTGTGCCACGCTGCAGACGCCAGGTAGGGTGACGGACGGCAGATGATCGCGCCGACCCGTAGAATTTCGACGCGGCCACGCAGGTAAAGGGTACCCGCTGCGGAGCCCGCGGCAAATTGGATGCCGGTAAAACGGTTGTCAGCCGAAATCCTGACTGTCAGCCGGAATCTTGAACCCTGGAAAATAACGTCCAGCGTGTCACGGAATGGCTAGCAGTCATCCCCGCTGATTGTGACACCAAGGCAAAAGCAAAGCGAGAAATACCCGTGCGCCAATGAAGGTGATGTGTGGTAGTCACAATCAGTACGGAGTTTACATGATGGTGGTGGTAAGCACGACATGATTTGCACATTATGAGTGTCATGAAAAATGTCAAACACACTCGGCTGAAGGCTACAAGATTATGCATATACATATTAAGCATTTGAATGTGCATAGCAAAAACGGTGATAGAAAGTGGCTCACATGTTGAGACCACGTAGCTAGTGATACACAAAATATGAGAACGTGAATGGCTGTTCAACACTTACCCAGTATGGGGTTTACGTAGACACAAAACGAAAAGAGTTAGGTTACTAACAAAAATTAAAGCTGCCTGCTTTAAGCCCGAATATTCTAGATCGCGAATACTTCTAGAAATTTAATTTCCGATGAGAGAACGCGTCCAGTCACTGGGAGCAGAATATTTCCAAAAAAGGACTCGTCACCGCGAGTCCGTGACATTTATACTGGCGTGTTTACGCATAGACAAGTCTTCACTCATTCGATCAGATACACGTAACGCGCGCACAGCGCTGGTAAAAACAGCTAATTTTAGTCGTTTAGTAACTGGACGGCCCAATGAGTATGTATACTCTAGGGCGTTTGTTTTGACATTTAACTTAATTAAAGTGTTGAATAGGTTATGTTTACAAAGTAACGGTAGAAACTATTTTGTGTTTCTACAACGTTACAATACCCCCCCGCTTGGTTAGGGTTTTTACCTCAGTAAAAATCCTTTACTCCTACTATACCTCGCATCTGATTTACGACCCCTTTTATTCGTCCACATTCATCCATCATATCACCAAATCGTATCCTAACATATTTAACAGACCACCTTTACATGAGGTGGGTCCGCTTCCTAACAAGTACGTGAGAGTATCATGTCCGTAGTTGACGTAGTACTCGCGCAAAACAGACGTGCTAGCAGCTGCAACCGCTTACGAGCAAGTATGCAAAAGTTAAAGACGTCTACTGGGTTACTAAATTTGAAAATGGATTAAGGCTTATTTAAAGAGTATCCAACCGCTCCTGCATAGGCTTATTTAATGAGTTGGAACCGCTCAGATATATTTAATTGAACTGGATTAAGGCTTATTTAAGGAGTATCCACCCGCTCCTGCAAAGGCTTATTTAATGAGTTGCAACCGCTCAGATGTATGAAGTTATAACTAACATATTAAAAAATAAAAAAGGAACTACTTCTATGTATGGACACCTAAACTAACCTACCAATTATTCTAAGTCTTGAAAGTGCCAGGAACCTAAAATGTCATGACAGAGACATAAGTTTAATTGGATAAGCCATTCTGAAGATGTGACAAGATTTGTATGTTCTTTTTATCTAAAAAATTAAATTAAAAAAAAATAAAGTTAACCGTTAAGTGTTGAACAGCAATCAACAAGAAATGAATAGTGACAAGTACTCCGACTGTTACAAATCTAAACTAAAAATAACGTTTCGGTTGTTATCATAATGAAATGATTTGATATTTAAGTAAGAAACAACAAAAAAAATCTGAAAATAAATTAATTATGAAAAGGCAAAAAAACAAAAAACAGGTGCAACTAATGTGTACGCATTCAGTAAGTAATGAAATATTGAAAATAAGCAATGAGTTTTGTGACAAATTGTGAACACAATTAGTTCCATGACTGTACTTAACCAAAGTATGTGAGTATCTAATAAAATCATGAAACTGTTAATGTTGCTAAATGATTATTATGAATTAACTAATGTTGAGTTATCAATAACAAGATAATTCACAAGAACCAAAGTGATCAAAATCCAAAGTTAAAAGTTAACAGTTAGTAAAATTGTGTGACAAGTTAAAAGTTAATTGTCACTCCGTACAAAGTCAATGCTACAAGTGAATAAGTAAAATCCTGTGATTGTACAAAAAACTATGAATCGTTATGAATCTAAATTGTTGTTAATAAATAGTTGTTTAATATTATATTTCTATGGAATGGTCTCCTTGATATGTGTTATTACTATTATTTGGAGAAAGGAAAAAAAAAAATTTCACCTAACGAGCAAACTTGTTGATTTATTTAATTGAACAAGCCGCATAAATTGTTGGTGGACATAAAGACTAGTTGTTATTGTCTTTTAAATTTTAGCCAGTAATTAATACCCGGCACCCAAACTCTTCAGCCGGCACACAGCAACGCTGATTACCGGAAGAATTAAGTTTGGTGGTAGTACTTCCCCGGGGCGAGCCGTTACTATTGGCCCTACTACTACGTAGAATGATAAAATAATTCGTTATTTTTTTTTTCCTTCTACCTCCACTTATTTTCTCAAGAAAAAAAAAAAACACTTAAATAACGTAGAATACTGTACCGTTACGTACACCTTAGTTGCTGGCAACCAAATAAAACGTTTTACACAGCAAAGACAACCACACAAAAAAAAACACCAACAAAAAAAATACCCTCAAGAGAACTTGAAGAAAAGTGACCATAAAACCACGTTTTTGGGCGCCAATGTGACGGAAAGGGTGTCCGTGGGGGTAAATAAAAGAAAACCACGGACCCAGGTCAACATAAAAATATATTAATAAACTAAACGGGTGTGGGTAGGTTTATGGTCACAAGTTTTCCAAGCCCGCCCGGGGGGTTTGCACGGTACTCTCCTGGCTCAGCCCGGCGTGACGAAGACCGTAGCGGTGTGCCACGCTGCAGACGCCAGGTAGGGTGACGGACGGCAGATGATCGCGCCGACCCGTAGAATTTCGACGCGGCCACGCAGGTAAAGGGTACCCGCTGCGGAGCCCGCGGCAAATTGGATGCCGGTAAAACGGTTGTCAGCCGAAATCCTGACTGTCAGCCGGAATCTTGAACCCTGGAAAATAACGTCCAGCGTGTCACGGAATGGCTAGCAGTCATCCCCGCTGATTGTGACACCAAGGCAAAAGCAAAGCGAGAAATACCCGTGCGCCAATGAAGGTGATGTGTGGTAGTCACAATCAGTACGGAGTTTACATGATGGTGGTGGTAAGCACGACATGATTTGCACATTATGAGTGTCATGAAAAATGTCAAACACACTCGGCTGAAGGCTACAAGATTATGCATATACATATTAAGCATTTGAATGTGCATAGCAAAAACGGTGATAGAAAGTGGCTCACATGTTGAGACCACGTAGCTAGTGATACACAAAATATGAGAACGTGAATGGCTGTTCAACACTTACCCAGTATGGGGTTTACGTAGACACAAAACGAAAAGAGTTAGGTTACTAACAAAAATTAAAGCTGCCTGCTTTAAGCCCGAATATTCTAGATCGCGAATACTTCTAGAAATTTAATTTCCGATGAGAGAACGCGTCCAGTCACTGGGAGCAGAATATTTCCAAAAAAGGACTCGTCACCGCGAGTCCGTGACATTTATACTGGCGTGTTTACGCATAGACAAGTCTTCACTCATTCGATCAGATACACGTAACGCGCGCACAGCGCTGGTAAAAACAGCTAATTTTAGTCGTTTAGTAACTGGACGGCCCAATGAGTATGTATACTCTAGGGCGTTTGTTTTGACATTTAACTTAATTAAAGTGTTGAATAGGTTATGTTTACAAAGTAACGGTAGAAACTATTTTGTGTTTCTACAACGTTACACCAACGTGATGGTAAGTGTATCTAATAGTTGTTCCCCTTGTCGATTGGACAAGTATTATTTTGATTAGGGCTCCGCGTAATCGCGGACATCGTGAGTCTGCTGGTGCAGTCTCACACAGAGTGGTTTTTATTCTTTATAAAATCAAATTTTCGTCTTTTGGAAAAAATAAAAAAACATAAGACCTACTTTATAGTTAGTTCAGTTAGTATGCAAAGTTTCATGATCTAATTTGAAGTACTTTTTGAATACCAGCGGTTTATTGTTCGATTTGGAGGTAACTTTGGGATTTTTTTCTATCGAGAAAATTTTATGAAATCGTGTTTTCGCCAAACATAAGACCTAAAATTAATCCTCAACTTTACCATATATTTATTTCAAAATTAATGCTGCAGTATTTTAGGCATAACGGAGGATCATGCTAAGCCATTTGAGGTAGTATAGGCCCTTAACCTCATGCGGGATTGACGTCAAAAGTGATGATTTTCATTTTATTTTAATTTTTACATTGTTTTCCTTAAAATTACATTTCATTCAAACACATAAAGGATGTAAATTTTACGAAGCTGAAAGGCACTTGATTAATACATGTTTTTTAATGTAAGAATTTTTTAAAACACCTCCACGACCCCCGTACTATTCAATCCATCCATTAGCTGTAGCACAATGTATTGAGTGCGTAACATTGATTTTTACCGTAAAGCGTGATTTTTCACCCCAAAAAAAAAGTCGTTTCCCAGCGATAATTTTTGCGTAAAGGTATCTACTTAGTTTGATGTAAGAATGCTTGATCGACGGCTTCGTGACCGATCACGAATCCGTCGATCATTTCATGTCATTCAAAAATTGGTGTATTTAATATTTCATTTAAAAATTCATATATCATTGCGTTTACCAATGCATCATTTCTTTTAATGTTATTAAATGTAATGTACTAATGTTTGATGAAGTGTTAAAACATTGTTAAATTAAATGAAGTTTAAGAAATTTCTATAGCTACTTCTACGAACACTTTGATTTTATTATTACCAATTGCGATAAAAAGCTTGCCGCATCTAGAAATTCCTTTTATAAGTTTTATTGCAAAAGACAGAACATAAACTAATTATAATAGCCCAGCAACCATTAAAATAAATAACCGTTTCGTCCATATATCACGATATAGAACTGGTTTTTGTTATGTCTGGGTATTTTTGCTGAAGTCTTAATTTGGACATCTTTGTAATTCTCCTATTAAATAAATATGCATTTAACTGTCTGTCTGCGTTTGTTCTACAATTCTAAATGAACTGAGGAACTCAATCATCAATATTTTGACAATAAAAATAGTCAATAATAAAAAAATCAGCCTCGTAAACCTCTTTGCTTGAGGCCTGCCATGTAAGCCGTAGAATGTCAGTATAACAACATAAAATCAGGCCGAGGGTTACGTAGGGGTAGTAGGTGAAGGGACAATATTGTAAAAAGCAGCGGTTCGGAAAAAGCACGACGACATGTAACATTCTTTTAAGAGCGGCCAACCCGCCATACTTTTCGCGAGAATTTTGACAATAGCTCGTGCGTGCGTGATTAATGTGATTATGCCGTTGTTAGACATATATCTTTGAAATTTTTGAACTAATAGGTATCTTGTAGACTATATCTAGGCTTCTATCGAAGCAAATTCAGCATAAGAAAAAAAAAAAAAAACATTGCTGTTTTGCACAACTTTTACCTCAACTTTGGCCGTTCGTAATGTACATATAAATTGTAAAAGTGAAGAAAGCGTCCTGATAGAAGCCTTGCAAATGTAGTGGAGATTCTAAATAACAAATATTTATTTCACATACTTGTAAGACTAATTCAAAAACACGTATTTCCTGGAAGAAGTTTTATAAATTTCGAACAATATTTTGCGTTCAAAGTCCTCGCGTTAGGCGGTATGAGTACGCAGGAGGCAAGTAGTGCGGGTTCGGGGCAAGGTAAGACAGGGGAGTTGAAAAAATACCACCGCTGTGGCTCTGGATGAAACAACAAGCTTTTTGACCATGCTCGCGTTGACGAAAGGCGGGCCGGGAAGGGCCCTCTTAACAGCAGTATCTCTCACCAAAGCAATGAGAAGCTTATAACCAGCTGTGGCTGAAGTCAGACTGAATGATGATATGGAATGAAAACCGCGACAAATTCAGATCATCTCCAGCACTATTATTTAAATCAAAAGCTGATTGTATGTTACGATAAGAAAGAAAAATAGTTTCGTGTCTAGACATTTAGGCATAATATAAAACCAATCCGGTTTCATAAAATGTATGGATTTCTCCGACACGATGTGATAAATCTCTCATTCGCATAACCTTATGTTTCGGTCACGCTTTCAAACAGTAAAGTTAATAAATGTTTGTACAACTATCATAATAGATAAACGTGTGAATTTTTGTCTGTCTGTTCGACTGTGAAATCAATTACTATTGTTACTAGAAGTGGCGCCAGAGTTTCCATAATTACTCGCTAAATGTTATGGGAAAATGGAAAATTGACTTGTTTATTTGTTTGTAAGGTGACTTAGCATAACATAACTGACAGGACAGAGGGACAGAGGTATGTGGAAATACATTAAAATGGCCATATAAGTACTCAAAAACGCCAATAGTTGAGTAATTAGGAACAGACACACAGAATTGGGTGGCCAAATGTTGAAGAAAAAGAACTTAATATTATATGAACTGATTATTGTAGTCTTGGTACCTACATAGTAAACCACAACATAACGCCTGTATTTACTCAAAGGGAGAACAAAATACATAGTCTTATCAGTTATAGGCAATTGTAAGAGATGATCAGCCTTTCTCGTTAGCGCTCTACAAATACTTGAATACCCTAAAATTGTCTGTAGACACATCAATGTAAGTAGCCGCATGCAACATAAAATAAGTACTAGGGTCCATCGCAAGATACAACAACAACAACAGCCCATAACGTCCACTGCTGGACATAAGCCTCCCCCATGATGGGAGGAATTTGCCGTAATCTCCACGCTTGGCAGCCGGATTGGAGATCGCAGTGATGAAAGACTAACAGAAAACGCTGCTGCACATTCTCAGGTCTCCGGAGGCGCAAGGTGTTCTGCCTCAGACATTAGTCGCCTTATACGACACCCGTGAGTGTAATGGGTTGGTTCTATTCTACTCTGCCGGATACCACACGGCTAAAGACAAGATACAGCACAAGTATAACTGAGAGCACATCATCATTTATTATTATGAAAATAAAATTACCTATAAGTTCAATTTTGCATCACCAACGTGCTATATCTTTGATCCAAGCAGCTGATAAATTCTCCTCTTTCCTTTCGCTAACAAATAAACACAGAACAACCATTCGGCTTGGTATTCCTCGTAAAATAAACTGCACTGTACTTTACTGAAGCATTCCCATTTCCCATAGCATACGAGCACAAAGCACGCGCATTTATCACGAACAAAATAAAACAAAACTTGTTCGGCCATGTCCGCCATGCAAAACTATAGAGTTGTCAGCCGGCCGAATTTGAATAACAACACACCAACATAACTCTAACACCAGCCCATTTGATAAACTGCCTTATTGTTGGACTCATAAGGTCCTTGATGAACGCATTATTATGTCTGTGCTCATACAATGGCATGTTCATGGTCTTATAACAAGGATTTTTTGGTGTATTCTGATTTGGACTTTAAGTTGCTGAAGATAAAGTCAAATGTTATGGGTCAGTAACAGCATATGCATAATATGTTATATACTATTGTAGGAACACATGGGTTATAGGCGACATTTCAAGCTGAGGGTCATATATTACCGTACGTGGTCGGCCCTGCACGGATGAAGCCCACCCATCTTCGAAAGAAATCCAGTGAAGTTTATTCCGACGAAAACTTTACTTCCTCTCACGGGAATATGGAAATAACAAAATGAGAAACCATTGACTATGTACGAATACGTCTTGCTCGTCAGTCACTGCTGACCGACGACGTCGCAATTTGCCTACGAGGTATGAGAGCATTTGCTTTATGATCACAACGTCATCTTCAATTACTAGATTTTCCTGGCTTACAGAAATCCTGGCTTGAATTCATCATTCATCATCATTTCAGCCGAAAGACGTCCACTGCTGGACATAGGCCTCCCCCAAGTGTCACCACATTGACCGGTCCCGTGCGACTCGCATCCAGCGGAGTCCCGCAACCTTCACCATGTCATCGGTCCACCTAGTGGGAGGCCTTCCAATGCAACGTCTTCCGGTTCGCGGTCGCCACTCCAGAACTTTTCAGCCCCATCGGCCATCCGTTCTGCGAGCAATGTGCCCTGCCCACTGCCACTTAAGTTTGGCAATTCTTCGGGCTACGTCGGTAACTTTGGTTTTCTTGCGGATGTCTTCATTTCTGTTTAGATCGCGCAAGGAAACTCCGAGCATAGCCCTCTCCATTGCCCTTTGAGTGACTTTTTAAGCCTTCTGATGAGGCCCATTGTGAGCGACCACGTTTCGGTCCCGTATGTAATCACTGGCAACACACACTGGTCATAGACTTTCGTCCTGAGACACTGTGGTAAGTTGGACGAAAAGATACCGCGCAACTTCACGAACGCTGCCCAGCCGAGTCGGATTCGACGATTGACCTCTTTCTCGAAGTTAAACCTACCTAACTGGACCGTTTGTGACTGGTTGAATTGCAAAGTTGCAAAGCTATAAAAAACCGTACAAAAGTTGTTAATTATTTTTAATATCGTTGTCAATTTATAGCAAATCTGTGCACATCGGTTTTGAAGTTGCAAGTCATGACCTCTTACAAGCCAGTTGCGGACTTCTTCTTTCTTTATCGTGTGGTTAGTGCTTCACCTGGTATTAGAGTTTTTATGCCACCCATATGCCTCTGACTTGACTTTACATGCTGTCGGTAAATATCTCTCTGCGCCTGCATGCTGGTTCTCTCACGATGTTTGCGGTTTAATCGCTGCTCTTGGCTAAGATTCCCAGGTTGGAATTGCCCAGTAGAAACTTGGACCCATGAGACTTGAACAAAACTGGCGAAATATGGGTGTACTATAGGCAATAAGTCACACCACTGCCTGACTCTACGGGAATTACTAGCGTG
The DNA here is from genome assembly GCA_905147715.2 of Xestia xanthographa. Classification (NCBI taxonomy): domain Eukaryota; kingdom Metazoa; phylum Arthropoda; class Insecta; order Lepidoptera; family Noctuidae; genus Xestia; species Xestia xanthographa. The sequence continues at coordinate 1,700,979 of LR990660.1, read as the reverse complement.
TTGTTAACTTGTTATGTAATTACCGCTTTATATAAAAAATCTGTCATCTCAAATCTCGTCTAAACACCATACATCACGACATCATTATCTGCTACGTGAACAGAGTGACTGTAACGTTAGACCGGCGCGGGCGCACAGCACTACACCGGATCACGATCAATTAGTTCCGAATTTAACGGATATCGCGCTCAGCGGGGAACATAAATTATGTCAAAATATTAAGACTGGTCAGATTTCTGTCAAAATATGGCTGCTTAAAACCGCTTACCTATTTTATTAATGTTGATTAGACTCATCAATGAACACAATATCCGAATGATCAGTTTTAAGCTGGTATACAGTGTTTGAATAAACATCTCCTAAATAATATACCTTGGTTAAAACATCAGTTGATTAATCCGCTAAAACTCTATAATTTTGTTTAGATTATTCTGGGTAGAGAAGAATAGAAAGAGCATTATTCTTGCATCAAGTTAAAAAACTGTGAACACATCAATCACCAGGAGATTCGGTAATAAATGCCGTCTTTACAACCAAAGTTTTCCACAATATTACAGTTTAGGACCAACTCAATATTCATAAAAGGTACCAGAACTACACACCTCACGATTCCCAATCGTGTCTCGTACTCTCGTCCCGTACATTTCCGAACCCCACAGGTTAACTTTCGAATTCGGCTCAATAACGGTAATTGATGCGCGTGCGCCGTTTTTGTTTGCCATCCAAGGCACCTGTCCCACCGACCAGGAGGCAGCGACTAGAAATATTGAAGATTTTCTCGATAAAGAAAAACAACGTATAAAAAATTGCAAGTCTCGTGCCAGTGAAAGAGATGCATATATACGTCGCTGACTGTTCACACCGTTTATGGGTTTGTCTCATCGACAAGCAAGAATGATCACCCGTCGTCATGGTGCACACGCTGCTCATCATCACCATCCACAGCCTGGATTTACCCACTGCTACACTCTTTTGTGTCAGTTCCAGTGCCTTTATTCCCCTGATGGCAACAACGTCGTTCGCCCATATCGCTACCGCACAACTCCACTTGGTTATAGTTTTACCCACCAGCCATAACCGCGCCTGGCTAAGTGTCCTGCCCAACTCCATTTGAGTTGTTGCTCGATGCCCGTTTCTCGACAGCTATTTTGTTACTATCTCTACTGGTTCCTCGCTAATCGCCCGCACTGGCGCAGGCGCCGAACAAGTGCGTGTTGTAGAACATAACTGTCATGGCGTGAGGCGTGAAAATGACAGCCAACTTGTGGTGTGGTCATGATATTGGTTTAGAGTAAAACAAAGAACTGATTAAAATGTATGTAAATATTTAAGTGTGGATATAGCGTTATTAGCCATGTCATTGGTAATAAGAATTTCTTATGTTTACACCGCCTTTGGTGCATAGCTAAACGACGCGGCAAAGTACACCGTAACACACTTAACGATAGCAATGTAGTCATTTTAACAATTTCATTTTAATCATTGCATTATTAACATAGTCGAGCAAAGTGTAGTCGAGGCATAGTCGAGATATTTTTGAAAAAAATGTTTTGAAATATTCCTACTGTCATGACTACAAACAGCTGTACAACCCTCGAGTGTAAGCGCCATAACACTTGAATGTTCTACATTAGTATAAGCGCCATAACACTTGAATGTTCTACATTAGTATAAGCGCTAGAACACTTGAATGTTCTACATTAGTATAAGCGCCATAACACTTGAATGTTCTACATTAGTATAAGCGCCATAACACTTGAATGTTCTACATTAGTATAAGCGCCATAACACTTGAATGTTCTACATTAGTATAAGCGCCATAACACTTGAATGTTCTACATTAGTATAAGCGCTAGAACACTTGAATGTTCTACATTAGTATAAGCGCCATAACACTTGAATGTTCTACATTAGTATAAGCGCCATAACACTTGAATGTTCTACATTAGTATAAGCGCCATAACACTTGAATGTTCTACATTAGTATAAGCGCCATAACACTTGAATGTTCTACATAGTATAAGCGCCATAACACTTGAATGTTCTACATTAGTATAAGCGCCATAACACTTGAATGTTCTACATTAGTATAAGCGCCATAACACTTGAATGTTCTACATAGTATAAGCGCCATAACACTTGAATGTTCTACATTAGTATAAGCGCCATAACACTTGAATGTTCTACATTAGTATAAGCGCCATAACACTTGAATGTTCTACATTAGTATAAGCGCCATAACACTTGAATGTTCTACATTAGTATAAGCGCTAGAACACTTGAATGTTCTACATTAGTATAAGCGCCATAACACTTGAATGTTCTACGTTAGTATAAGCGCCATAACACTTGAATGTTCTACATTAGTATAAGCGCCATAACACTTGAATGTTCTACATTAGTATAAGCGCCATAACACTTGAATGTTCTACATAGTATAAGCGCCATAACACTGGAATGTTCTACATTAGTATAAGCGCCATAACAGTTGAATGTTCTACATTAGTATAAGCGCCATAACACTTGAATGTTCTACATAGTATAAGCGCCATAACACTTGAATGTTCTACATTAGTATAAGCGCCATAACACTTGAATGTTCTACATTAGTATAAGCGCTATAACACTTGAATGTTCTACATTAGTATAAGCTCCATAACACTTGAATGTTCTACATTAGTATAAGCGCCATAAAACTGGAATGTTCTACATTAGTATAAGCGCCATAAAACTTGAATGTTCTACATTAGTATAAGCGCCATGAAACTTGAATGCTCTACATTAGTTTTGCTACTACATACAATCTAAGCCCAGTAGTAGAGCGGGGGTCAGAGCTCACAAACGTTAAAGTAGTTATAAGGCTATCAGTACCAAACATCGCTATAAAAGCGTGCGGCTACTAACGGCTACTTGTAGCTTACCAGCCTGCAGAAATGAAATGGATTATATCAAAATCATAATCCAGCGTTGTGTTGTTATGAAACAGCTGTGCTCCTGAACTTTGAGTGCTGCTATTTGTAACTGCGTTTACCGTAGAGAGAATAGCCAGGACTTTCTTCTGAAGAGTTGTAATATGTACTTGAGAGCACATGAAAGAGCAGTGCACTAAAGCTCTCGACAACCACCCTAGAAAGCCGTCGAATGCAGTTGCTGAGGCCGAAATCGGCTCGATGTTATCATCATCATGTACTATCGAGGACACTCCCGCCTGACCACCACCAAGCTAATTTTTGCTTGCACTCGCAACATAGAAACGCTCTTTAGCCCCGCCCCGTTGAGTTTGTATAGAAATAATGAATGAAAAGATACCGAATCGGCCGAGCGCACTGACGACGCACGCCAAACGAGAGTTATTGTTATTTTGCGCGCCAAAGTTGACGCTTTCCTAATAGGCCCAAACTTTAAGGGGGCGTGGCTCGACGCCTCCGCATGATTTAACCGAAAAAAAATTTAACTGGTCAGGCGGAAAAGACCACGATAGTACCTATACAGTTTCAAGGATTGTTTTCAAGCTAAAAATACTCCAACAGCATCTAAATCGTAACTACCAATAATAAATACCAAGCACTGTAACAACTTTGTTATAAAACCTGCGCCGGCGCAGTCGTAGATGTGTCGATAACGATAGCGAGCGCAAGGGATATCGGAAATACACTTTAAAATCAAAGTACAGCAGGTGTACACCAATAAACGTAGTAAATATTTGTAATTCGATGTCAAGCAGGGTGTACCGGGAAATTTAGAAGTAAACACACCTCCTCCTGCTACACCGGATAAACTTGCCATGAGGGAAATACGGAATACAGTTGGTCCCCCTCTTCCTCGGGCTTAGGTAGGTACATTTCTTTTCTCGAAGGCGATATCTTCGTCCTCCGCCCTGGGGAGAACGGAAGTGACTATCAGACTCGTACTGACTAAATCACCCCGGAGCCGGGGTCGCACACTTGAGTTGGGGGATCCCAGGGATCCGGGATCTAGTGCGAATTCCACTGCCTATAAACACAAGAAATCTTATAGCACAAAGCGAGGCCCAACGTGCGGGCTCGTCCCTGCCCCGTTACGCCTAAGAGAGGCCCGCGTGGAACACCCGAATCAGTCATCCCTAGCGGGGGGCGTGCTGCGGGATGAGCGGGAGCTCGTCTTCTCCTATTCCCTTAGCGCCTCACCCCGTGCCTTGGTCTTCTGGCGCTACTAATGCAGTGTGGCGACGATCTTGGCCTCCAGGTCCCACGTCGTCGGGGATCCGGCCAGTACCCAGTCCGCCTCGTGCGATCGTGCGATCACCTTTTGTCTCTGACGGTCGTCGCTCTCTGCGTAATCGATCGCACGATCTTAACGTACCTACACTTGGGCCCCCCAGATTGGGAAGCAGCGTTGACAGTACGCCCGCAGAGCTCTTCAGCTTGGGCACCAGCCGCTGAAAGTGGTAGACGAGACGAGGTCTCAAGGGCTGCCGAGCAACAATAGCTTAGGGATGTATGCAACCTATGCCCATTAACATGACATGTAAATAACATGTCACTGTGAATAAACCTTCTATATTTACTTTGCAGATGCTAAAACGGTAAGATATATCGCTAAACCGCGCACGTCGATCGTGTAACAGATATATGTCGAGCTCTTATCTCCGTAACTGCTGCACTGAAATGTACCTGCCTCGAGTATTTATTGCACAGTAACCATTGCCCGACCGAATGGAAATTAAACAACGGAAATGTATAAAACTAAGGTTTTACTAAGGAAGTAGAGGATTAGAAGGTAATAAATGCGAATGCTTGGGTTTTGTCTCGTATTTTGCCAACTAATCGCAAATTGAGGGCACGGGTTTTGTGATTCAATTTCATTGTAAAAATATTATCGACCGACCAAAGCTTCGGCTTTGACTAGAAATCGACTTACTGTCGGACTATTAAATATTCAAGGAAATCTGATAACTGTTTTCCTTGCCAAAGCTAAATAATAATAGTTTTAATATTAGGTACGAGTATGTGTGTACAGGTGCACAGTGCAATTGTGGGGGTAGAGGCAAGGGCACAAAACAAAAAATACGTGTTGCTCGTATTAGTTTCGTTCAACGTCCAACAACTTTCATTGCTGAACATGAACCGTCTAATAATACTGCCTAAGATAGCGATAAGACGGTTATATTCAATGATGGCTATCAGTTACTCACTGAAATGAACAATTCTCAGGGGAACTCATCTGCGAAGCAACTTAACTAAGTTGCTTGGCTTCTAGCATTATTAGCATCACAGATTAGGGTCACAGAGTCTGTGTGAAAAAGTGTTTGAAAATAAAATGGTAATGGTATGTAAGGTTTCTCATGGGCGTCCAATGGGGAGACACAGGTGAAGATAATCTAAGATGGTGCCACCATAGCTAGTCTCAATCTGACCAAGGTGGCCAAAGTTAAGCTATTTTGAAATATAAAATGACATTGGTGTCGATTCTGTTGTGCAAAAACTAAACTTAATTTATGCTATTGCTATCTTTTTCTCTCTAATAAAACGAGAAAGAGGCGAACGTAATTTAGAGCTGTCAAATTTAGTTGGAACTAATATTTCTATACAAATGAAGGGTGCACGTAAAAACATGTCGACTAAAAACACGGTGAAGCGCAAGACAATAAACTAGTTTGACATCTCTAACTTAGTTCATAGCTATAGCCGTCCTTTTCTCGCACTGCCTATTAGTAAAAGATAGCAATAGCCTAAATTAAGTTTAGTTTGTGCACAACAGAATCGACACCATTACCACATTTTCAACCAATGACGATTTTGGGAAACAGCTATGCTAGCGCCATTAGTTCCACAGTGTGTCTCCCCATTGCATTGTGGCGAGGTAAAATAACTTAAAGGATAATAATCCCACCTTAAATACAGGGGAGCCTATGCCGCAAAATACATAACCATACACCACACCACAACACACCATTCAGCAGGTTTAATGATTTAACACTTTCGACCTCACCGGCTCGTAATTTCGTAATGAAGCCGTGACTGACGCGGAAATGACCAAAACCAACAGATTAGTTTTATTATAACATTTATCACTAATTGGCTGTTAATGTAATGGCCGTGCCTTCAAAGTGTTCCCATTAATGGCGGTGCGTTTGTGCGCGATTGAGAACTGTGAAATAGGTTTGTTGTTATTTGTTTTTAGGATTTTTTGTTGTTTCGTTAATTGTTAGAGTTGAATGAATCAAAGATTGATTGAATAAAAGGAAATTACAAATATCAAATTGTATACAGAAAAAAACTTTTTTGCAAAAAATAAAACCGACTTCATAAAACACAAAAAAGTGAAAAATAACTTTAGCTTCAGAAGTCGGTGACCTTTGTTTGATTGATTTAGTGTTTTTGTCACCGACTTCTGAAGCTAAAGTTATTTTTCACTTTTTTGTGTTTTATGAAGTCGGTTTTATTTTTTGCAAAAAAGTTTTTTATTTTTCCATTTTTAGTTGTTCCCAAACAAATATTTGCCATGAATTTCTTTGACATTGTTACAAATACATGTCATGGTATATGCGTTGGCGTATCCCCAATATATGGAACAACATACCATGTTTTTTTTTCGGATGGGAAATCAAATTACGGGTCCCGCTCTGGGCGGAGCGGAAGGGAGTGTCAGACTTTTACTGACTAACCATGTTCCTTCTTAGCCCTTTGTGTTCCAGGGCCGCAGTATCTCTTTACAACAGTCCCTTTTGCTGACATCTCTTTGAGGCGCGCGCGGAACACGAACGCGCTAACTTAACATACCTAACTGTCGATATCTGGGTGTATTGTACACATCTGCGTACCCCCTCATAGCATACAGGCGTGATGTTACGTCATTTGAGGCGCACGCGGAACACGACCGCACCAACTTAACATACCTAACAGTCGAAATCTGGGTGTATTGTACACATCTGTGTACCCCCTCAGAGCATAGAGGCGTGATGTTACGACATGATATGGGATAAACAATAAACATCCAAGCGATTGCAACATTCACGGCAGATTTGCCGTCTATTTTTGAAGAGTTCCATTGTATATCTCCGAAGATCAGCACCAGATGTTAATAAAATAAAATAAATGGGACCACACGGGAAGCACCAGCTTTCAAATAAAAAAAGAATCATCAAAATCGGTTCACCCAGTCGAAAGTTCTGAGGTAACAAACACAAAAAAAAAAAAACAAAAAAATACAGATGAATTGAGAACCTCCTCTTTTTGGAAGTCGGTTGAAAAGAGGAAGTTGATAATCAACCTGTGGAGATGGGCTTGGTTATATAGGTTTAATTCCAGAAACGATAAAACCGGCTGTTCCACAATGTTGTTGCGCAATAAGTATATTTAATGTATCGAAAGTCTTGCAACACATAAACAGAAGAGTGTAATACGTGATTTAGAAAAATGAAACACCGAAGATCACGTCCCCGTAAGTTCACGAATACGAAAAACGGATGCACGCTACCTCGAAAAACATCTTTCTATCAGGTAATGAAGTCCCATAAAATATTATCACTTGCAATCAACAATCACACAAATTCTCCTAACTCTGCCGGTAATACGAATTAACTCAGACGTGAATGATCCATAATGTTACATTCATGTATCGTCTGTGCTCGTTCACATCGACATGCAACTGTTCTGCCTGAGCTCTGTGGCTCTGTGCTCAGTTTGTTTGCAATTCAATCAGTGAAGCGGTATTGTGTGAAGTGTTCGCAAGTTATTGTTAGTCATAGTACAGCAGTCTGGTTTCAGATGTTTGGGGCAATCTGATGTGTTAAATAGACCACCCCATAAGGCCAGTTTTCGTAGAAAAATTATTAGTTTTCTCAAAGATTGGTGGTCGTAATATTAAAGCAGTTGACGATAAAAGAGGATTGGCTTTAAACGCCTGGCTTTTATTGCTTTCATCTTCCATTGTGAATGGGCAATGTGATATAATCTTACACGTAGCGAGAGCTATAAGGTTCCGTGGTTTGAGTAGTCGGGGACTTATCCCGCGCAGCGAGCACATGTACCGTGAAACATGCCAACTTTGCCCACTTTTTTCGAATAATTTCAACTTTCGTAAGATTTTTCTATAGGGACGTAAGTATTTTCTTTTATAATTTGCTACTCTAAGATTATGTGTTGGTGTAGCAAAATTTGTAATTTTTCAACATTTAATTCAAAATTTTATTCGTTTTGTTGGCGGGCAAAGTTACCTGGACTTATAAGACAACATTGCCCACCTTGATTTTTGACGCAAATATGGCCTTTAAGTAGATGGCATTAAAGTACAGTTCAAGAATTTTGGCAAAGAAGGCATTTACTTTAGAAATTAAAGCGAAACCGTGAAAAGTTTCCTACTAAAATGACTGGGCAATGTAACCCTAAATTTTTTTCTCTTTTTCATACAATTTGCATTTCGTGTTTTGAAAGTGCTAGGGTTGGCACCTATCAATAAAATTAAATTGTTTTATTTTTTTTTCATTTCTGGAAAGAATAATATTTGTTAAGGTAAATAAAAAAGAAATAGTTTAACAACATTTTTTATTAAATGTAAATAAAAAAAAAATCCAAATCCAATTGAGATCAAATAATGCTTTTAAAGAGGGAAATTAAATACTGACTTCAGCAGACATTTACTTTATATCAAGAGTGTACCTAACAATTTTTTGGAGAATATAAGGATATAAACATTAAACATCCACGCACGTAATAGGACTGCTGTAGGAATTGCGATATCTGTCCAGATATCCATTAACATTTCTTCTGTATAGTTTTTATACATTCTGGATCCAATTTGAAGTCTTGACTTTCGTTGTCGAATTCGTGATTTGTGTTTATTTTTCTGAAATAAACCATATTACGAAGTCAGATCAGTGTTAGAAGTAATAATAAAAAAGTTAAAACATTAATAAATAATATGGAGAACACATTGTTACTAATTACTGTGTTACAATAACAAATAATGTCCTCTTTGAATTAGTACTAAAATACTCTAAATAAAATAAATCACAGTGTCGTGTTTGCCAGCCCTAAGCATTTTTAGATGGCGGGCAATGTTGTCAATCGTAGATCAGAACATTACTGGATAACTTTGCCCATCATTATAACTTTAGTTTTAAATTATACCTACTCATCAATGACACTAACAATAAAATACTCTACAAATCGTTTTTTAAAACATATTGTAAAGTAAACTAACCTGTGTTTTCACCATCACGTTCAATTCACTTTCAAATCTGCACCAAAATTTGCCAGCAAAAACACGCACCGCTCTTGACGAGTTCCAACAAGTTACTGATTGAAGTTAGCAATGCACACAATAGTTAGTGTTACCAGTCATATAACTTACTTTCCACGAAAGTCAGTCAATGTTGCCTTAGTAATAAGATATTTTTGAACGTTAAAGATTTGCTTATAAATTGTTCATAGGGCAAAGATACCCTTGGTGGCAAAGTTGGCATATTTCACGGTACCCTTTTTTTTTTTTTTTTTTTCGGATGGGAAATCATCAAATAACTCCTCCCGCTCTGGGCGGAGCAGGAGGGAGTGTCACACTTTTACTGACTAAAACCCATCCATGTTCCTTCATCGCCCTTTGTGTTCCGGGGCCACGGTATCTCTTTCGAACAGTCCCGCAACCCCGGCAGGCATCGGTCCCTACGGACCCCTTCCCTTTTGCTGACTTTCTTTGAGGCGCGCGTGGAACACGAACGCGCCGTCGACACGGCCTGTCGTCATGAGACGAACGGACGGCGAGCTAGCCCATAGCCCACTGTCCACAGGCCCGCGCGGGCTACGGTGGCCGGGGGCCACGTGGTGGTGGCCCCCGACGCCCGGGGCGTCTCCCGCGGCGGCCGGGACGTTGAGAGGTTCGCTCCCTCTCACGTTCCGCCACCTCCTTCTCTAGCATTACTGCTTCGCAGAAGGAGGTGACGGCGTCCCATTCCGTCTCGCTCCGGACCATGGCTTGCACCAGGGCCGGACGCGAGAGGTCGCCGCCGCCAATCGCCGCTTCGAGGACACGGCGGTGCTCTGCCCACGCGGGGCACACCTCCACCGTGTGCTGCACCGTGTCCTCCGGTCGATCCTCACAGTGGAAGCACCCGGACGTTTCCTCCCGCCCGATTCGGTGCAGGAACCTCCCGAACACACCGTGTCCGGTGAGGACCTGCGTCAGGCGGAAGGTGAGGACGCCGTGGCGTCACTCAAGCCACTCCTCAAAGAGGGGACTTATCGCCACTATCGTGGCGTGCCCTGCACGGGGTTGCGACAGTCGCTCTCTCCATGTCGCCATGAGATCCCGCCGGAAGTCTGTCCGCTGAGCGACAATTTGCCGCGGCAGCGGAGTTTCCCCCCGGCGTAGCGCCACCGCGCGCCATTCATGTAGGCGCGCGAGGACTATTGCCTCCAGATCCCATGGCGGCAATCCGGCAAGGAGGCTCGCTGCCTCGCGGGAGATTGTGCGGTACGCCCGGGCCAGCCTTACGGCTACCACCTTTTGGGGAGCACATGTACCCTTAGAGTTAATCTACAACTAGTGTTTCTAGTGAACACCACAGGCAATATTACAATTCTTCCTGACTTCATAATTATCACTATATGAGTTGTTGTGTATTAAAAACACAAGTTGAAGTAAAAGAACTGAACTTACCATCAATTACGGATCTAATTTTGACAAACATATAAATTATGCTATCTTTCGCAGTCATTACCAACTATTCATAACTGATTTAACAATCATAGGTTAATATATACCTTTGATTTGTTATCTGAGTCGTATCTGATCTAAGCCACATCTAAACCCTAGACACATCTTCACAGCTTCAATAAAAAGCGTAGCATTTTTCCTGCGCTACATATCTCAAGTGAATCTAAGTCGCCTGCGCATGCGAGCTCCAGCTTGGAGCGACAATTACACTGCCCTCGCGCAGCTCTCCCCCGAGGGTAAGCAGAGAACATGGTCGGCACGTGAATTTCTGTACATTTCCACAAATTACGTTTAATGGCACGCTTGTCGAGATTATTCCTTGTTGAAAGTAGAGCTGCAGGTTAATGGTTGTAAGATCTAAAATACGGTATTAAATACCTAACGGGGATAAACGGTTCTTTGATTATTTAAAACCTATGGCAAACTGTCCTAAAACGTTGCAAGATATAGGTTTCGGACAGCAACAACATAAAAAAATTAAATATTTAAAAAGACTATCAGATGTACCAAAAAAAATTACTAACTGGCTTCTAAAGTTACCAGGAGTTTGAGCTTTGTACAACAATAAAATAGCTATGCTGTTTTTAAATGCATGTTGCAATCTGCCTGAAACGTTTTACTTAATGACAGTATTTATAGAGCTCATTTCAAATCGCATTTGTTTTCGGTTAAGCCTATCTAGAACAGCACTGGATAAGGGAGTTGAAAAAAGTAGAGAGATGAAAATTTGAAAAATAAAAAAAGTCACGGCGTTGACGACCTTCCACCTACCTTATTAAGAAAATGTGCAGATGAATTAACCTTACCATTCTATAAATTATTAAATCAATCATTTGAAGAAGGAGTTTTCCCCAATCTATTAAAAAAAGCTCTGATAAAACCCATCCACAAAAAGAATTCCAAAACTGATCCGAATTACTACCGCCCCATTGCCCTCTTACCGACAGCTTCCAAAATATTTGAAAAAGCCATGTGTAATCGAGTTTATGCGTTTTGTGAAAAATATCATGTATTTAATGACTGCCAAAACGGTTTCCGAAAAAACCGTTCTACTACCTTAGCCGTTTACAAATATATTCAAAAAGCCCTTGATATAATTAACGAAAAAAAGTACGCGATAGGACTTCTACTTGATATGACTAAGGCATATGATAAAGTACAATTTGAAATATTATTGAATAAACTTTATAGTATAGGACTCCGCGGCAAATGTTATGACTGGTTTGTGTCTTATTTGAAGCACAGGGAACAAATAGTTGAAATCGAATATTACAACAACAATAAAAATGAAATAGAATTAATAAGATCCGACAGCAAACAAATCACTGCCTCAATCCCGCAAGGTAGCGTAGTGGGGTGTTTCTTATTTCTTGTTTACGTAAATGACCTTCCAAATAATATAAATGAGCCATGTGTCCTGTTTGCGGATGACATATCTATACTTACTTCATGCGAAAATAACACCAACTTAAATGACAAATTAAATTCCATACTAGATTCTACAATAAATTGGATGTCTGAACACAACCTAGAAATTAACTTCAATAAAACTAAAATAATGTCATTCCACCCTCGCCAAAAAATACCAATTAATATAAATTATAGCTTTAAAAATAATAAATTAGAAGTAGTTGATAAATTCACCCTACTAGGCATAAACATTGATACACATATAAATTGGAAGTCACACATTCAGAGATTAAGAGCTAAAATATCAAAATTCTCATATGCCCTCCGCGAGATTAAAAAAACAACAGATCTTAAAACTGCAATAGTAACGTACTACGCGTACGCCTACGCATGGTTTAAATACGGTGTCATCTTATGGGGCAACAGCACTGACGCGCCCACGCTATTTACCCTCCAAAAAAAACTAGTTAGAATCTTAGTAAATATTGAAGTCACCGATAGCTGTAAACCACATTTCCAGGAACTAAAGATTTTACCCCTACCCTGTCTCTATATATTTGAAGTTTGTAAGTTCGTGCGAAAGTATCCAGAATTCTTTACAAAAAGAGAGGACATACAATCGAAAATTGTCTTAAGACATAAAAATAGGCTAAACTTACCAACATCGCGACTAAAAATGCACTCCAATAGTACATTGGTCATGTGCATAAAAATTTATAATAAGTTACCCGAAATAATAAAGAATTTAGATAAATATAACACTTTTATCAATAAATTAAAGCTCTTCCTTGTAAGCAAATGCTACTATAGTATTAGCGAATACTTAAATGATAAATTATGAGTACTTCACAATTTGTTTCAATTATTCAATAAATACTCGTTAGAGCCACGCACACCTACTCATGATAATATAGAAAATAGATACACCATATAAATAAAAATAAATAAATAATAAGAAATTAATAAAACAATAATTTATAATATGACATTAAATTATATATATTTAAACTAATTTACAATATCTAATAAATAAATCTACCTATATAATTTATAAAACAATAATTATTACCTTAAATTAAATTCTGCATTATTAAAGCAGTAGGTATTATATATTAACTGAAATAATCAGCCAGTAAGTAGTCTTCCTCCTCTCTCCTACTATAATCTATGCTGTGCCCGACAGGGTCCATAATTGTAACTAAGTATATCTATCTTCCTTCCACCTTATAAACATTATGGTATGCAAATAAAGAATTGAATTTCAAATCATAGGCGATTTGAAATTCGATATTTATAATTTTTTTTTTCAAAATTTCTCTTTCTTTGTTCTAATATGAAAAGTTTACTTGAAATTTGTAGCGTTTTTTGATGATAGATCAATTTTTTTCTAAGCTGTGGATAAATAAAAAAAATACTAGATATAAGCTTCTACTCCGTTCACCTAATATACCCATTTTTTTTGGAAAGTGATAAAAAAGTCATCCGGTATATTCCATTCCCTCGACTGTCCACCAGTGCCAGTGGTCACTTACTTATAAATATTCCACTTACTTGAACGTTTACAAATATTAAAGTAATTACTTAATAACTTGTGCCCAGATGGCGCCACCGTCGAGTACAAGCTATCAATTAATATGGTAATCGCTAGCCGATTAAGAAAGCAGTGATATAGCATAATTGTATTAATGGCGGCCACGCCTCGCTGCCTGTGAACTGTATTTACGATGCTGCTCGCTGTAACGGACGAATTTACAAGTAAATGTATTTATTTATACACGTACCCGACATGAGAGCCAATGAGGAGTGGAAGTAGAGAGTGTTGAACCGAGACAAGTGATCCGAGAAATGATCAGAAAAGCTGTATCTCTTGCCCTCTAACAATGATATTCTAATAAACATATATGTTATACACCTAGAAAACCACCGAAAAATGTGTTCCGCGGGGCAGCGCCAGCTCACTTACACGTAGTGACGCAGAATAAAGGCAAAACGACCCAATTGGCCCTTTTTCAAGTCTTCACGATTGCGCACTCACAACATATCTGTTTAATTGAATATCATTGCCCTCTAACGGTCAAATCAAAAGAAATTACTTATTGAGGCAAAACTTGCTTCAACAGGTTATTCCATTTTCCACAGAAAATGCTACTTCATACATATTAACTAGATACCTGTGTCTTTTTTATGGTAGCATCAAGTAACAATGTTTTATTAGTAATCTCATTAGATCAATTGTAAGTAGGTATACAGTAAATAAATTCTGACTTGCAAAAAGAGAGAGAGTTGAGAGACAATTCGGTTTACTTATAACCGTTTCTATGGCTTTCATTTAGTACCTAATCAATTTAATTTAAACCAAAGTAAAATATTAAGCACAAGTATAAGTGCTCATAATACAAAAAAATGCGTCAAATCTCATTCAAAAAAATACATTTAATTGAATTATTAACTAAAGTTAACTTCCGGTACGTTCTACAGTTCTCGTATTAGTGTCCATGACTGTCCAGTATGGCCCATTCTTCTGCCCAAAGAGGGTATTATTATGTAATTGGGCACAAATGACGGGTTCGGTTCCCGGGCTATTAACTCTGTAATGGTATTAACACTTATTACCGAGGTATGCGAGAACTATTGTTTATAATGATATACTTATGGTACTTATTCATCCAGGGTGTTATTGAAAATTCTTCAGCATTTTTTCCAACTTTACTTAAAACCAATCAAATATAACTGCCTTTTCCTAACTATGTTACTAAAAAAATCTCTATGATTTGAAGACATAACGCACGGTTGCGAAGCAGAGCGCTAATAACAAAAAAAAAATCTCATTTGTCGAGCCTTTTCCCAAAATTTGTGTCGGCGTTCAGTCTTACCGGATGCAGCTGAATACCAGGTTTACATGGAGCGACTGCCTATCTGACCTCCACAACCCAATAAGTACTGGGTATTACGATACCCCTTTGGTAGAACTGGTTGTCACTTTCGGGCCTCTGATCAGGTGGTCAGTGTAGTGGCTGTAAAGGTCAACAAATGACAGCCGGTATCTGAGCTTAACGCTTTAAGAGGCATGGAGGAAATTTGGAATGCAATCGATGGTCCATCCTAGACCGACCCAAGTTTTATTTCCACATTGAACCATAATGAGACTCTTGAAATGGCATGCAAAGGGACCTTGGTCCCGCCAATGTCCCTTTTACGGGAGTCAAAATTAAGTGCTTCAATTTTCATTCCAAATCCAGTCAATGGCAGCGTGGTCTCATGCAGTGAACCTTTGCTTCTTCGGGGAAGCTGCAACTGGAATATGAAGCTTAGTGATGCCTACTGATTACTTGCAGTTTACGATGTAAATTCTTACTTTGGCACTTGCCGAAATGCAAGTTTTTCTTAAACTTAGTGTTTAGGCACGTAGGGTTGAAGTTAAAGACAGAACTACAGTAAAATGCTATAAAAGACTTACAAACTGCTTTTGTAAACAGATGGATATAAACCCAATATTACAAATAGGTACAAGTCCCATCAATGTAAATGTGTCTACAGAACAAACACGGACACATATAGTATTACTCCATGTTGTCCATATAAAGCTGTACCCACCTCTCATCGTAAAGCAGCGTGATAATAAGGACATAACGAGGTACGATGCTGAACCAGTTGGAGTGACGTGTGACGTGTCACGTGTGCTCAACTATGACAAGCTAACTGGAACATGACCAGGGATGGCAGATCATCGTAAAACAGACAAACTAAAGTTGTCGTTTATTTTCAAATTGAAATGACAAGGTGCTGACTGTGGTTGCTGAAGAACCCGTAGTCACTGAAGTTCATTGAGAGTGACATCACTATGCTATAATTAGGAAACGCAGAATTGCTCACCACTTACCTGACAGTATTTTTTGATAAAACAAAAGAAAGGCAGTTTTCTCAGAGAACGCAGTTTTTAAAATGCCTGTATTTTGAATTCTTTATTCATATTTCTTTGTCTACATTTAACACCCTAGGGGTACCGGGTAATTTAATCTCTACCTATGTAATGAGGGTAAACAATTTCCTCTAAATTATAGGGCCATCATTCTCAGTTCGACAAA
This sequence comes from Xestia xanthographa, assembly GCA_905147715.2. Taxonomy (NCBI): domain Eukaryota; kingdom Metazoa; phylum Arthropoda; class Insecta; order Lepidoptera; family Noctuidae; genus Xestia; species Xestia xanthographa. The sequence continues at coordinate 1,684,792 of LR990660.1, read as the reverse complement.
ACCCTCATCAATCATCCCTCCCGTCATCTTTTTTTCACTATTCCTAATATAATTCCTCCAACCTGGAGCCAGGATGAATATTAGTTGTCACAGAAGAAATACCTTCAAAGAGCCTATATGTTATCCTCTCGTCAGAATTTAAGAAGTTAATAAATTAAAATTCAGCAAGACCCTAGCCTGAGATTTACCCCAGACCCTAACTCTTAATGAAATATTAATGTGTATGGGTGCGCAGGCGTCTTCGCGCCATCTACAGTGAAAAGCGCACCGCACCCTGCTCCGCGCCCCTCCCCGTGCGACGTGGCGATAGAAAGCGCCGCCAATTACACTGAAACAGTGAAGTGATTTGTCGCGTAGACCTGATCAGCAGTGGCATAAGAGACTACGGTACTGCCGGTAGTGGTGAAGTTTATGGAGCAGGTTACTGCGAGATTGCCAATGGAGCCATTTGAGCGATTCGTTAACTTTGTGTTCCTGCCCGCGTAGCATGGCGACGTAGAAACGGGGAAAGACTCGACAAATCTTTTGTTCATCTGTCATTTTGTCTATTTAATATCGACAAAATGACAGATGAACAAAAGATTTGTCGAGTCTTTCCCCGTTTCTACGTCGCCATACTACGCGGGCTGAGTATCTGCTATTAATCTGACAAATCGCGAAAGCGTTGGTAACATGATTATAATTATATCCTCAATGCCGCCGGCTTTGTCTATCCAAATAGATATTAGTAATAAACAAATTTACACATATGACGAACAAAAAACCAACCACAAAACACATTCAGACTTCTGAGAATTGCCAAACTTTTTGTGCGCCCCAGATTCGATCGCACAAACCGTCCATCGTCTGCATGGTCCCCGAATGAGAAAAAATAAGCTCTCAAGCCACTAAAAAGCTTTGAACCACAATCGGCGTAGCACATAGCATGACATGACGAGTTGGACGTTACACCGGCCGCTATAGAGAATTAATACATTCCTGCGCCGGCGCAGGCCGCGGCTAACCATCGGGAAACATCCCAGGAACGTTCTTAATAAGCTATTACGTGAGTGGTGCAAGTGTGAGAGAAAGCGATTTGTTTGAATGAGGAACTTGTGATGGTTGTTGAAATATGCATACATGTATGGCTTGGGCAAAGTATAGTTTGCAAACTCGTATTTTAGATTAAAATAGTTTATAAAGAAGCCCAACAAAGGCTTTTGCTTTTATGGAAAATTTATTGTTGTGGACAACTGAGACGAACACTATCCAAGGGGTTGTTCATCCAATATGAATGAGTCTACTGACTCATGGTAATTTTGCTTGCAAAAAATTTTTACACCTAATTTTCCCGATTAACTCTTAAAAGAACTTGATTCCAATTCCATTTTTGTCAGTAGCACAAAATCCGTTCTGTTCGTCTAAGATTTTACGACTTAGACCACAACCAATACCTGTCTCAGGTACTATGGACCAGAGAACGTAGCCTCCGGCTATAACTTGCACCACGACACTCTACAGCCACTATGTATCGATCTATTCTTCATACATTGCTCATTACCCCTCGACTACACACTCACCACCCCATCAAAAAGCGGCAATGGACGCAACTATGATAAGTATGATCGAATAACATTACAATGCAAACTCGTTTGGTGCCAGTTATATTTCAAGGAAGGAAGGTAAGACAATAGGAGCCTATACAACAGGTTTTTCATACAAAATGCTTAAATATAAAGGTAGACTTGTATTAAGTATAAGTGCCCCGATACACGGCCGAAGTCGATCGTCGCAGAAAGTCGATGTTAAAGAGATACATTGCATTAAGATAAGGCATTATCGTTTGCAACTTTTTTATATTCATTTTGTTCGAGTGTTGATATGGGAATAAAAGAAGTGTCTCGATGTAGATCTTATCTGACCCGCCTTTTGTAAAGCCGCGGCTAAACAGTGGTGAACCGAATACAAATATTAACTTAACGAAAGTTAAGTTTCGGTAACTCCTGCGTATATGATCTCATGGATCGTGGGATATGATCAGACGTGAATCACTGAGGAAGAATTAATGTGCCATTTAAAAGTAATGTCCTGGTAACATGTAGGTACACTTCTGTCCAAACCTCCCAGGAAAAAACAGGCATGATTTTGATACTGTGGTGATTTGTAAGAATAATCAACAGTAAATCTTATTCAGCAGATTGCTCAAAGCTTTTGTCCCAGCACAGTTTTTAAAAATAACCTTTCACTTCCCGAGCTAGGTCATTCATGTTCACTGCTATCTGCTATGTACTTAGCACTACCTTTATAATCCCCATAGCCCTAAGCTCAGCCCAAGGCAAAGAACAAGATATCTAAGTACAACTCCACAACCTCCTTTTAACATTATTAAACCTACCACTCCTATCTTTTCAATCTACATACTGATTGAGTGCAATACCAAGTATTTACCACTGGAAAAAAAGAGAAGTCGGTCTTCGTCCCGTGTACCGCGGCACTAATTGTGGTACATTATTACTTAATTAAGTTTTAAGTAGGTATCCACAACGGTATGCGGCGTCCACTCAATATGGACTTCTCAGAAACGATCGGAAGATATTTTTCGTCGTCACATTTGGAGATACTGCGTTGCTGGCACAATTTTTATTATTGTTGTTTTGGGAGAACCGTTGGAGAGATCTGGAGCTCTAACATTGCCGCTTCAGCAGAATCTTAAGAGGATATTAAATCGAGTTAAAATTCTTATAATGGTCACAGACGCATTATGAATTGTCTTTGTGACCATTTTATTTTACACATTAACACTTCCATTGTTTAAACTAAAAGACGATCATAAAGAAAACTGTCTGCAGTAAAAGATGAGAGAAAACGGAAAATCTTGTGAATACAATAAAACAAAGTACATAATAGACTCTGTAAATTTTAATAGATTTTCTGTGATGGTCTTTTTACGGTCTTATGAAAACTATAAATAAGAATTTCATTTGTTCCCGAGGTCAGACAGGTCACTTCATTCCGTTAGACATGAATACATTGCTGAATTATTTATGTGATGACACATACTAACTTATTGATACATTACATGATGTAAAGAGACTAATATCTTACTACAAAAATTATTATTGGGCACGTAGTGTCTCTTCCTAATCAACTGCGCGTGCGTCAACCCAGGAAGAGCTTACAGACATCACACATGTATAGGGTAGATCTCCAACGCAGTTAATTCGACAATAAAATATACAACATGTTTCTCACAAACAGAGAAGCTTGTGGCTAAATAATAACAGCTGCTCGGGTCGATCTTCAGGTAACGCCCCGCTTGCCTAGGTTTGCCCGTGGAGGGGTGACCACCCATTACAAACCGAGTTGCCTTTGCGCCTCGGAAAACACGTTAAGCCGTTGGTATCGGCTGTCATTTGCAGATCTTTGACTGTCATTACAAGTTATCAGTTTCCCGAAATTCTGACAACCAGTCTTATGGATATCGTACGAGTATTACCCAGGGTTCTCTATTGTATTACCTAACTTTTTTATTCATAATTTAAAGTGCCATAACTTTTTTTGTCCTAATCATCATTTGTCCGAATGATAACTTGCCCGAACTTAATATCACATAATATCACATGCCATAAAATTGAAATCCCTAAATAAAATATGTCCTAAACGCGTTTGTCATAAATATTACAATCAATAATATACAAAATACTAAAAACCGTTTTCAATAATAGTTATAAATCCTAAATTCAAAAAAATATTCAATATTTTGATCTTAATAATATTTTTAAAACAAACCGGTATGTTCCCAAACATTCCCAAAAGGGAACAGAACATTGTTATTTTAATTGTGTCTGTAATTACGGGTAACTACGGTATTACTTAGCTTTTGCTATGCTATAACACATTTTTATACAATATTGCTCTTATGAAATTTGTAAGAATTAAAATAGAGTAGAACCATCATAATATCGCAGAAATTTCACAGTTAGAATCTTCTTTTGGCATACATTTCATATCGGTAGTCACTAAAAGGCAGAAAATCAATCAATCAAACAAACATACACCAAACAAACATACACCATGCATGCAGCAAGCATGCAGCAAGCATGCAGCACGCATGCAACAAGCTTGCAGCAACCATGCAGCATGCAAGCACGCATACAGTATGCAAGCAAGCATGCAGCATGCAAGCGAACATGCATGCAGCAAGCAAGCGAGCAAGCAACATGCAGCAGGCATGGTTTCTGTCACGGCTCCGGCGCTGCGGGGCTCCGGCGGTCCCACGCGAGCTTATCGTCGCAGATGTGTTTAACGCTCACCACCGCGGCTTCGGCTTGCTGGCCGGCTTCGCCGGCCAGCCTCAGCAGCGGCGGCGAGTGTTACAATCACCTGCTCCTCAACTCGCGGGCCGCCTTGCCCCTCCGCGACTACGCGATTTTAAATTACACTCTCGGGGTAGGGCACACAAGACTTCGTGGGTTCGGATTTACAGCGATTCGTTCCTGTCACTAAAACCTAATTTTTAGCAAATGTTTTAGGATCAAAAATTTCATTATACTTATATGAACATTCGGAATAATACACATTATATATTAAAATACTTAGAACATTTGACTTGATGGTATGTAAAATTAGAAGAATCAATTATTATAGTATTCGATATTATGAGTATTATGACAGAACTAAAGATAATTATGTAAAACAAAATTTCGGGATTTTCAACATTATGGTTACTGAAGTTTATAGCAAACGTTTTATGGATAATGATTTTCGGTCAAAAATTTTTAGGAGAATTAAGGGAGTACCATTACCCAGAACTAACTAGGTTGTGGAGGTCAGATAGGCAGCCGCTCCATGTAAAATTCTGATTGCTGGAAGCCAACCACAACACGTTGGTAAAAGGCTAGGTGGATGATTCTCACAAAAATTATGTCCCATTGCATTTTAGAACCAGGAATAAACTCTACGCTATTGGCCTGGTGTAATGAGCAGAATCGATTCAGCCTGGTGATGTAAGGTTTTGCATCGACCTTCCCCAGATTGACCTGCAAATGACACATGGCATGGAAGCCGTAGAAGTGCCTTTAGTCAAACGAGTCTCTTCTTAATCTTTTTCCACTCTCGAAGATATGGACCAACGTACTTTTCTCATATATTACAATGAAAGAGTTAGGGTTAACTCAAAGTAGAGACAGGACTCTACCAGAGCGCTAAAACTGAAAATCACAGTGAGAGATATTCCCCATGGCTAAGAAACTTTACCCTTTACTTTATAATTTGTAAGTAACTAAGTTTACTGTAATTTTATTGCGCCACATTTTCTTACGACAGTTAAAGTGGTTTCAGACGGTTACAACAAGCCACGTATTTTCGCAAGGCAAAGTGGTTTCAGACTGTTATTGAATAACCGCTGCGTATTTTCGCGAAGGCGGGGTGCAGTGACACTTGTTGACGAATTGCATGCGGTCGTCGACCTGCGCCCGCGCCGATCCGCGGCTGCGTCTGCGCACGTCTCGAGCGGTCCATTCAAACCATACTATAGGTTCGTTGGGAATTTAATTTCTGTGTATGTGTTTTCGGTGAAATGTTTGTAAGTCTTTGGGTGTTATAGCATTACACTTTCTGAGACGTTTAATTTGTAAATTAAATACCTACATAGATCTATGGAATATTCTTTATATACACTTAAATTATTGCGTAGCTCTTTTACACGTTAGCTTTTCTGAAAAAGCGTGTCTATAAAGTATGGGCACGCTTTTTCAGAAATTAAAAAAAAAAAATTGCCAATTATGGTCTATTAGGTACTGCAATATCACGAGTCCTCTGGAATATCCAAACCACGATTTACTCGTATAAATTTATTTTGATGTTGAAACCATGATGTTAATTATAATATTTTTCTCTATATGTATAACAAATTGATGCTCCACCTCAGATCTGCCCAGTCCTCCACATACCTATTCTAAACATATTAAGATCCCATCGAGATAATTTGATTTACATGGAGCACAAAAAACAGATTGGTAATCTAATCAACCAAATAGCTTTTTAAGCAGTCTTCAGTACTTCCTATAAGAAGGTAAATCAAGTAAGCAATCAACGGCACACATTTATGTTCCTACCACACTGCGAGTAGAAGTCAATTAATTAAGGAGTAGATAGATAAAGCGCTTTAATTGGAATGTAGCAAGACAGCAAGTCGTTAGATCTAGACTAGACTGAGACCGCGCAGTGCTAGGTAAACAGTTTGTCTGGCACACTTTCTTTGATTCCGAGATCGCATTGGTGCAAGCTGTTGACGCAGCTGTCATCTACATTCTCTTTTAGGTTAATCACTTCCGACTTAAGGGTGAACAAGAAACAATGATTGGGAGTTCCTCTCTGCATGGGTAAGGATTTGGAAAAGTCTGAACAAAGATTGTAACAACGCTATTGTTGGATAAACTTTTATCCCTTAAAAAATAAAAAATGCAAAATGCATGCCTATACTAACCAGTGTATCACATGTTAGCAAATACATAAATACCTACATATTTCTGAAAAACCAAAACTGGATTGAAAACTGGACTAAATTAAGTTAGTTTAGCTTAACTCAATATTTTTTATACTTGTACGCTGGCAGCAAAACTATGAAAACAAGTATGAAAAGTAACCCAGACATGCAAGCTAAACTAAACTAACTTAGCTCTGCTCTTCATCTGCATGTCTACATAAGTTAATAAGACCTTTACTAACTAAAGCTTCATTTTGAAGTGCTATCCTTCAATACTCCAGATTTTATCTCGGATCACGACTAAAACCGGTATTTTAGCTATCTAAACGTTTCTGTTCAAAGATAAGGAGACAATTGTCAACGAATAATTTATTACAGACATTACTCTAAGTAACGGATACCTTAATAGCAGCAAGTCCAGATTAGGCTACTAGCCTAGACGAGTGGTTTACCTGCATTAGTAAGCCGAGAGTTTTTTGTCTAGTTATTTATGAGTGGGCGGCTCCTTCGACCATTCTTGGTCTACACTCGCTGCGTACGGGTTATCGCTTTTTTTTCGTGTAAGGTTTCGAAATAAGTGGTTCATCGAAAAAATAAGGCTTTAGTTCGTAAGCTACTTTTGAAATATGTACAGTAATACATTCATACGTTGCTCTCGCTATGCTTTCTGTCGACAAAAATTTGAAGGTGAATAAATGCTTATGTATCAATTGTAAGCTATCAATCTAATCTTGGTCACTTTTATTGAAAACTATTATACTTGATAATTTTCTTGTTACAACAATCACACACTGCTATCAGTGTTTATCGTAATGTTCTTCAATAAACTGCTGTATCCTCTATGAAATTGAATAAGTACTGGACAGTAAGCAATGGTCCATGTTATGACATGGACCATTGTTAATCGTTCGTGTCGTTGTCAACAATTTCAATTATACGAGTATATCATATCCGTCCTTCTATTCACTTGTCTGGACGTCTAATCATGAGTTTATTGCTGTGGGTTATTGCCTCGATTCATATGTTAACCGTAGTCAACTACAGTTTAATAAACTGCCGTTATAGTAATACAAGTCTTGGATTGATTGCTGATTTATTGCTTTACGGTTCACGGTTATGATTAGCTGGTTCTACAAGTGTTATGATTGATTTGTAAGGCGAATAAGAATGTTGTTACATGTTGTCGATTAAAAGGCTGTAAGCTCGTGCTTCATAGCAAAAAAAGATCTATTTTATTCCCTAGAGCTAGGACGACACTGGCTCCTCAATGCTAGTGACCCAAAGGACACACCATAAGCGAAAAGAATGATGAAAGTATTCAAAATATATTGGATCAACAGCTACCGAAAAGCTGTGCCAATCTTGTTAATAGTCCTTGTAGACATACGCTATAAAAGCCATTGCTGCTTGCTAAGGCCCTCAGGTTGGCAGAAGCAGGGATATCCTGCGCAGGTGGAGATTCATAGACTACTCTCCCTGAAGTGCAAATCTAAGTTTTATTCCACAAACGATGGACACTTAACATTCCTATGTGTCCTGTTATCTACACGCTTCTAAAGGCGCCAAACGTGGTCGAAATCTACTGTTGTCATTCACAATCTAAGAAGGAGAGAGAGATGGCTAATGACTTAGAGAGACTATCAAGTACTGTACTCTATTCTCTGTCTCCTACAGCTAGGTACCAAACTTGAGCAACTGTCTTTCCTCTAAGGTCGTATAGCTTTTCTAGCTTTGACAAGTGAGTAAGTGACAAAGACTTCAGACTTCAACTGGCAACAAAAATTTCGCACGTCAAATCGTCCTCCATTTTAAATCACCAGCTTAATGATTGTACGTTCGTATCCATTTCCACACGTTACTAGCCGTATGTAATATCATCCACTTACCACACTAGGGGTGTATTGCAGGTTCATGCACAAGTGTACGTCTGAACATTAAATTCGATGTTTGCACGGCTTCCCGGATCAAGTGTCTTCGCGGCTTTTAATAAGAATCGATAAGGTTTGGACTGAAGAAGGATTTTTGAGTGAACGCAAGGAAGAAGCCTTACGTTCTTAAGACTGTTTAAGCTGATTTATTAAATAAAGACTTTCTAATCTGATTTATTCTATTTAAGTGGGTGTTAGAACTCATTATTCATATATGATTCAAATTTTACTGAGTCTGATTAATTGTCGAATTAAGTTTTACATGTTCTTCGTGGCTTCTATTACGAAAATAACTAGGTAGTGTTTGGTACAGTATAAAGTGGGCATGTAAACTTTTCGGCAAATTTTGAAGTTACTTAGCTTACTGATTTCAAGCCTTCATAATTGTAGCCAAAAGGCATATCAATTCGTTTTTTTTTTCATCAGTGCAGCACCAACTTCACCAGGACTTTCAACCCGACAATAAGATGTATTATACTTCACATCTTTGATCAACCTTCAACCCAACTTCGCCTATTTAAAATCCCTCAAATTTACACATTACAGGATCTTTACCAAACCCGTCACTTTTTCAAACCCCCGACACGCACTTTTTATCCGCCGCGGCTTCAAATAGAAAAAAAAAGAAAAAGCATTTATTAGCCCGCACAGGACAAAACACACAAAATAAAATGGTTAAATTATCAGTACAATTAATCAAAATTAAACATGGAGAAAAAATATAATAAAAAGAAACGAAATTGGTCCTGTACGAAGCCGAATTAGCACAACAAGCCTTACCGTTCTAACCGTGGTCCGTGGGTTCGAGCCCCGGCTGAGCTCCGTCTAAGGCGAGCCACGCCCGGTAAGCCGGTTTACCGTAAAAAGGTATTTATTTCCTGATACCGATCGACTTAGAACCGATTTATGTTGCAATAGATTTATTGGTCGGTGGATACACTGTCGCTTGTTACGTAAGGAGTTAAGTAATTTATCGAAGTAGGCCTTGGTAGGGGACTGTTTTTTTGTAAGATTTAAAATGTGTGATCTTTAATTAAGTTCAATACACCCGCATTTGCTGTGATGCATTAAGAAGAATTAGGGGCCGCCTCCACAAGCGGCGATATTAAGAATCGCGGCGATATTATCGTCCTTGCCACGTTTTTCTATACACTCTCTTTTGGGCCGCCTCCACGAGTGAGAGAATCGCGGCGATATTATCGTCCTTGCCACGTTTTTCTATCACTCTCTTTTGGGCCGCCTCCACGAGCGAGAGAATCACGGCGATATTATCGTTCTTGCCACGTTTTTCTATACACTCTTTTGGGCCGCCACACAAGCGAGAGAATCGCGGCGATATTATCGTCCTTGCCACGTTTTTCTATCACTCTCTTTTGGGCCGCCTCCACGAGCGAGAGAATCACGGCGATATTATCGTTCTTGCCACGTTTTTCTATACACTCTCTTTTGGGCCGCCACACAAGCGAGAGAATCGCGGCGATATTATCGCCTTGCCACGTTTTTCTATACACTCTCTTTTGAGCCGCCTCCACGAGTGAGAGAATCGCGGCGATATTATCGTACTTGCCACGTTTTTCTATACACTCTCTTTTGAGCCGCCTCCACGAGTGAGAGAATCGCGGCGATATTTCGTCCTTGCCACGTTTTTCTATACACTCTCTTTTGGGCCGTCTCCACGAGCGAGAGAATCGCGGCGATATTATCGTTCTTGCCACGTTTTCCTATACACTCTCTTTTGAGCCGCCTCCACGAGTGAGAGAATCGCGGCGATATTATCGTCCTTGCCACGTTTTTCTATACACTCTCTTTTGAGCCGCCTCCACGAGTGAGAGAATCGCGGCGATATTTCGTCCTTGCCACGTTTTTCTATACACTCTCTTTTGGGCCGTCTCCACGAGCGAGAGAATCGCGGCGATATTATCGTTCTTGCCACGTTTTCCTATACACTCTCTTTTGAGCCGCCTCCACGAGTGAGAGAATCGCGGCGATATTATCGTCCTTGCCACGTTTTTCTATACACGCTCTTTTGGGCCGTCTCCACGAGCGAGAGAATCGCGGCGATATTATCGTCCTTGCCACGTTTTTCTATACACTCTCTTTTGAGCCGCCTCCACGAGTGAGAGAATCGCGGCGATATTATCGTCCTTGCCACGTTTTTCTATACACGCTCTTTTGGGCCGTCTCCACGAGCGAGAGAATCGCGGCGATATTTTCGTATACAAATACGTTGAATCGCCGCGAGCACACCCCCAAAAGAGTGCTCTTGATACCACTAAACTAAGTGGAATATTTTAATTTCACCCAAATAATGAACGTTTCTCTTTTGAGTAATTTTTATAGACTAATCTTTTTTCTTACGAAGTTTTTTGTTATATTCTCACATTCCCTTTTTCCCCTCATAGAGAGGAGGCCTGTGTCCCAGCACTGGGAACATTAATAGGCTGATGATGATGATGATGATTCCCTTTTTGTATAATAAACTTCTCAAAATATTATTTCACAGTGCAAAGTTTTATTATTAATATAAACATTTAAAACCGCATCTACTGGTGCTTATTTATAAATAAATAATTGTGGACAGGAATCCTGGCGCACTGGCAGTAATTTAAGGGCGGCGCGCACTTGCGACTATTACGCCAATTACAAACGTACGATTGCGCGACTGTCGGCACTAGGCACTGGGAACTGGGGACTGGGGACTGGGTACTAGGGACTGGTCGCGTATACTTTTATTTTCTACTAACCCTTTATGGGCTACTATTTATAGGACACGTTTTCAACACACTGGTGTTTACCTTTGGGTGCCTTTGGGGAGTTTCCCTTTAAGGAGTACCTAATAGTGATCGTTTTTTATTTTCAGTTGGTGGACCATAACCTACCCATCTAATCTTTAAGCGTAATCTATGTTGAGTGTAAAGCCGTGTGGCTGACTCTGGCAGAGCCACCATCAGGGATTTTAATTTTGATAACACAAAAATTTAGTCGCTAATTAGTCGAAATTAGTCGCCAAATATCAGATTTGGTCGGTCACTGGTTCAAAAGATATAAGGGCTTATTGGTGGCCCTGCTGGAGAGAGCCTACCCCAGCAGAGCCACATTAATAACTCAAAAACTAGGGCACCTAGCGAAGATCTCTTTTCTCCCATATTTACTCGCTAATTAGTCGAAATTAGTCGCCAAATATCAGAACTGGTCGGTCACTGGTTCAAAAGATATAAGGGTTTATAGGTGGCCCTGCTGGAGAGAGCTTACCCCAGCAGGGCCACATTTATATCTCAAAAACTAGGGCACCTAGCGAAGGTCTGTTTTCTCCCATATTTACTCGCTAATTAGTCGAAATTAGTCGCCAAGTTACAGATTCAGTCGGTGTGTCATTAAAAAGATATTAAAGATTATAAAAAATCAATTTCCCCATACACCACTGTATGGGGAAATTGAATTTTTACAACCAAGTACAAAATACTTAAGTAGTTTTTAGACAGGTGTATCTATACGACGACGTCTGGAGGAATTCTATAACTTCAACCCACCAAAGGAAAGCAGTATTCATTACCTAAAAACAAGATCTACAATAAATATATGTAATTATTTAGGTATCGAACAAAATGTTTGCATTTAGTCGCTGGCAGATAGATCGCTGCGCTCCGTTACATTTACACGGTAAGTAAGAAAGAGATAGATGCGCGTGCACAGACTAGCTACTTAGAACGAGTTGCCCGTGACGTACCTAAGTTAAAGTCGGCCAGTTTAAAGTGGAACTTAAAGAATAGTTAGGAACTCGAATGTTGTTATCTTTAGGTACCTATTCCGCAAATACAAAAACGGGGAACAGCGGGTCTAAAATGGCCGCTATAGCAGAATCCACGCAGAATCTTAGCATGAATCACGTTAAAAAATTAAAATTCTTAAAATGGACTTCATGAATACGATTATAAAGTCCATTTTAACAATTTTAAATTTTTAACATGATTCATATTACGATTCTGCTAAAGCGGTCATTTTAGACCCCCAGAGCGAGCACCGGCACGTCGGCGGTGTTCGCGCCGCTCAAAGTATTTAAAAAAAAAATTGGTAAATTAATGCTCATATTAGGTATAGTAAGTATTTACATCTTTGATTTAAGTATGTATTTTTTTGTAATGTATTTCAAGCAATGGGTTGATACTTACCTACATACTTACAATACGATTTCAACGTTTAAGTATTACATTTTACTAAAGATAGGTACGATAATTTTAACGTATTTATTATTCTAACGTAAATTAGAGCTCAACATTGTAAATAAGTAAAACAGTTGCATGCGACTGTACATCTTGACACTAAATAGACCAAGAGCAAGGTTTAATGGTTTCAAAGAAGTTTAAGCCACTCTAACTTAATAATTAAAAACATTAAACATGTATTTAATAAAGAATTTATCTCTCTCGGTCATTTCTAAGGACTTTAGACCGATAAAACTAGAAGTATATTACACATATTAATAGAAATATTTTTTCCTGGCAATTTTTCGTGAACTCTTCTATCTAGCTCTTGGACTATACCTTAATAGTTGAACTCATTATATCTTCTGAACTAGGACCCGATTAAATCTGTAACTTGGCGACTAATTTCGACTAATTAGCGAGTAAATATGGGAGAAAACAGATCTTCGCTAGGTGCCCTAGTTTTTGAGATATAAATGTGGCCCTGCTGGGGTAAGCTCTCTCCAGCAGGGCCACCTATAAACCCTTATATCTTTTGAACCAGTGACCGACCAATTCTGATATTTGGCGACTAATTTCGACTAATTAGCGAGTAAATATGGGAGAAAACAGATCTTCGCTAGGTCCCCTAGTTTTTGAGTTATTAATGTGGCTCTGCTGGGGTAGGCTTTCTCCAGCAGGGCCACCAATAAGCCCTTATATCTTTTGAACCAGTGACCGACCAAATCTGATATTTGGCGACTAATTTCGACTAATTAGCGACTAAATTTTTGTGTTATCAAAATTAAAATCCCTGATGGTGGCTCTGCCAGAGTCAGCCACACTGTAAAGCCGACATTTTATTTGTAGAGGACATTATGTATAATGGCGGCTTCACTTAGGATGTATCAAAGTACCTAAGTATGGTGTCTGAGCCTTTCATTCAGACCAAAATGATAATTACGAAATTAAAAGAACTTGCAATTGTAGGCTCAGTTTAAATATGTTTAAAGTACACCTCTTAAGCCTATTATCTATACTAATATTATAAAGAGGTAACATTTGTTTGTAAGTTTGTATGTAGGGGGTAATCGAAGTAATGAACCAATTTTAAAAATTGTTTCACTGGTAGAAAGCTACATTATTCGTGAGTGCTATAGGCTATATTTTATTCCCGTACTCCCACGGGAACGGGAACTACGCGGGTGAAACCGCGGGACGTCAGCTAGTTTACTATATTTTTGAACGTTTTTCAATACGGGAATTCGCATTCAGATTCAAGTCTAATGTTTATTTTTATTTTTTAATATGCTGGCCATTTTCATTATGAAACCCTTTAAATAAAATTGGAACACATCCAATGGATCTTGATGGCAGGAATAAGAAAAGTGGGAAGGACTTCAATTGACGAACTCTATAAAAAATCACGTCACACCACACGGTTCAAGTAACATTGATTTGTTCGTTCCACAAACCAATACCAAAGACATATTTTCCCACTAACCCAGTTATCATTCCCCCAAGGCCCCCAACTGTCTAAAATTTACGATTATCGGTTAATTTGTTTATTTTTAGCTGAACCTCTGTGCTCTGTGGTATCCGACAAGGCTATCGCGATCGAAACATCGGTCACGCGACAACCATCGATTATTTTGGTTCTCGTTTTATTTTATTCGGTAAGCACCTGCTTTTGAAACCTGATTTAATCGTAATTTAATGTTTTTGATCACGACCCATGAATAACATCACGCCTGTCCCCTAAAAGTTAGGCAGAGGTTAGTTTTAAGACCCATGTGATAAGGAGCGAGCCTATTACTATACATTGAGTTGCTAATATGAGAAATGTAAATAATAGGCAGGCAGCCGTGTGGTATCCGGCAGAGTAGAATAGAACCAACCCATTACACTCACGGGTGTCGTATAAGGCGACTAATGTCTGAGGCAGAACACCTTGCGCCTCCGTAGACCTGAGAATGGGCAGCAGCGTTTTCTGTTAGTCTTTCATCACTGCGATCTCCTATCCGCCTGCCAAGCGTGGAGATTACGGCAAATTCCGGTTTAGTCTACATTTGACAGATTCTACTTATGACATCATATTCTACATTTGACAGATTCTATATTTGACAGATTCTACAATCGACAGATTCTATGTTCGACAGATTCTACAATCGACAGATTCTATGTTTGACAGATTCTACAACCGACAGATTCTATGTTTGACCGATTCTACAATCGACAGATTCTATGTTTGACAGATTTTGAATAAGTTATTAATTAACAGGCAACAGTCATTTTTATCATATTTATTAGGTACCTATAGTATTATTTTGAAAAAAAAAAACCAAAAAGTTATGCTTATTTGTAATAAAAAAAAAGTATGGACAAGAAATAAAAGTACAGGAACAGTTGGATTTGAATTATTTACTTAAAAAATTATACTTATTTGTAAATAAAAAAAAATAAAAGGAAAAGAAAAATTTTAAAAATCACATTGAATGAAAAAAACGAAAAGTTATACTTATTTGTAATAAAAAAGGAGAAAAAGTATGGATAAGAAATAAAAGTACAAGTACAAAAGAAACAGTTGGATTTGAATTATTTACTTAAAAAATTATACTTATTTGTAAATAAAAAAAAATAAAAAGAAAGGATTTTTTTTAAAAATCACATTGAAAGAAAAAAACGAAAAGTTATACTTATTTGTAATAAAAAAAAGGAGAAAAAGTATGGATAAGAAATAAAAGTACAGGAACAGTTGGATATGAATTTAAAAAAAAAAAAACGAAAAATGATACTCATTTGTTATAAAAAATAAGGAAAAAAAAATTAAAATCACAGAAACGGATATATGAATTATTTAAAAAAAAAAAACGAAAAATTATACTTATGTTATAAAAAAAATACAGAAACGGATATAAATTATTTTCTTAAAAAAACGAAAAGCGATACTTATTTGTTATAAAAAATAAGAAATGATAAGGAAAAAAAAATACAGGAATAGTTGGATATGAAAAAAAAAAACGAAAAATGATACTCATTTGTTATAAAAAGAAAAAAGAAAAACACAAAAAAGTGAAAAATAACTTTAGCTTCAGAAGCCTGACCTTTGTTTGATTGATTTGGTGTTTTTGTCACCGGCTTCTGAAGCTAGTCATTTTTCACTTATTTGTGTTTTTCTTTTTCTTTTTTTTTAAATTGGTTTTATTTTTTGCAAAAAAGTTTTTTTGTTTAGTATAAATGATGGTAATAATCTTTTGTTTGTTTTAAGTTAAACTGTTATTTTTTGCTACTTTATTATAAGATGCTCATAATTTTAAGTTAAAGTTAAACTGTTACTTTTTGTTTAGTCTAGTATAATAAGTTTAAATAAAAAAAACCTTAGTTAAAAGTTGCCTCTGTTCGTATAGTATTGATACGCATTATGCCAACTTACGCAAATGTCCAAATGCGCAAAACTCCAACTACGCATAGTACCAACTTCGCAAAGAGACAAGCTCGTACCAAAGTACCAATTACGCTAATTACTAAACTGCAACACGCAAAGTACCTACCAACTACGCTGAGTCGGCTACGTAATTTCGAAACACGCGAGCTCGCTGCACGTTAGTGGGACAGATCTCGACTCACACAAACCCGATACACGGAATCTCCCGACAAACCTTATCGCGACTCATCAAATCCCGATGTACGAAATCGCGATATTGACAGCTGTCATCCGAAATGTAGATCTCATCGAGACCTATCACTTGTCCTTACACACAACTAGTCTAAGGTCTATAGTTTCCGAGATATAGCCGTTTTAATTTTACAGCTGTCATTCCAAATGTAGATCTCATCGAGACCTATCACTTGTCCCTACACACAACTAGTCTAAGATCTATAGTTTCCGAGCTCTAGCCGTTTAAATTTTGACAGCTGTCATCCGAAATCTATCCCCTCCCCTTCCACTGACTAAGAAGTCATTGAAAAAGTGATCATTTTGGTAAAGTAGTCTTTCTGGTAAAGTAGAATTTATATGCATTGTGGGGGCTGTGGTCATTATGAAAAAGTGGTCATTTTGGTAAAGAGATCATTTTGTGAAACGCAGTAGTCATTATGAAAAAGTGGTCATTTTGGTAAAGTGGTATTTTTGGTAAAGTAGACTTTATGTACCTAAAGGGATAAAAATGACTGTGGCCTGTTAATTAATAACTTATTCAAAATCTGTCAAACATAGAATCTGTCGATTGTAGAATCGGTCAAACATAGAATCTGTCGGTTGTAGAATCTGTCAAACATAGAATCTGTCGATTGTAGAATCTGTCAAACATAGAATCTGTCGATTGTAGAATCTGTCAAATATAGAATCTGTCAAATGTAGAATATGATGTCATAAGTAGAATCTGTCAAATGTAGACTAAACGCAAATTCCTCCCATCATGGGAGAGGCTTATGTCCAGCAGTGGACGTTATGGGCTGTTGTAGTAGTAGATAAAATAAAATAAATAAATATCGCTGGACATTAATACACAGCGCCATCTAGTGCCACACTAAACGAGGCTTGTGTCGTGGACACCAGATAGTTGATATACTACACACATCAAAAGTATCTAGGGATCAACATATATTTTTGCAATAACTTTTCTCCTGATTGATATTAATTAAAATTTTCTTTAAGGATTCATCAAATAAAGTGTTTTCGTTTGTCACAGTAACGATAAACCAAGTCACCTTTGCATTAATAAAGAAATTTGCCATTTTCCTAATAAAGGGATTTTTGACATTTGAACCACTAACATTAAAGTTCGAAAAAATGACTGAAAACACAGTTTTCTTTAAAATTTTATTGGGTAACTTAAACAATTAATAATCCGTGTTTCTACCGCGAACACTAACAACACAAGAACATCGGTTTGGCATACTCAAAATGAGTTCATCCAAATCACGCTGTGGAATGGCCGCCCATGTTCGTTGCAACAACAAAAAAAGCTCTTCTTGCGACTGGATACCCTTCATATTCGGCAGAGCTCTTCTCTGTAGCATATCCCATGCATGCTCAATCGGGTTCAAGTCTGGCGACTGAGCAGGCCAGGGCAGGACATTGATGTTAGCTGCGGCGAGAGTCTGTCTTACAACTCTTGCGGTGTGCGGTCGTGCATTATCATGCATTAACTGAAATAAGGGACCGATTTGCACTTGTAGAGGAACGATGACGTCTGATACAATCGTCTCAGCATAAATTTGAGCGTTGAGGTTGCCTCTGATCCAAATCAACTCAGTTCTTCCGCCGATCCAAATACCCGCCCATACCATGATGGTTCCACCACTATAAGGATGGACTTCCTGGCAGGATTTTAATCGCTGTTGGCGTCCAGGGGTTCTCCAGTGTCGTATACGTCTTGTATCCGGTCTCATACCAAAACGAGACTCATCAGAAAAGCACACGAAACGCCATTGTTCTTCTGCCCAATTTCTGTGTTCAAGAGCCCATTGATATCGAATCCTACGATTGTGCATTGCTATAGGTGGTACCCGTAGCGGTCTTCGGGAATGAAGGTTCACTTCATGCAAGCGGTTTCTGACTGTTTGGTCGCTAATTAAGTTCCCTGAAGAGTGATGAAGCCTCACGGCTAACATCATGGCGGTTATTGTTGGAGCTCTTCGAGTTAAGATTTGAATGTATCGGTCTTGTCTCCGTGTGGTGCAGCGATACCGTCCTCCATGGCGCTCAGCCACGGTACCAGTGCTTCGGTAACGTGTCCAAAGTCGACTGATAACACTCTGACTTGTATTCAGAGCTAAAGCTACAGTACGTTGCCGGGAACCAGCTTCTATCATTCCCACGGCTCTGAGCATTTCTTCCCTGCTTAAATGACGTCGCCGCTCCATAATAACGTTGGTTTTAATCAGTAGTAGGGAAACAGTAGCACTAATAATGTCTTCAATGCGTTGTATGTTTTTATAGGGAAAATATTGACAGCTTATTTTCATCTTTTACTCGAATTTGATTGAGAGTTCCTGATTCAAATTATGAAATGCACCAAAAAGGATCCATATAAATTTATAAAATCATAAATTTATTACAAAGCCACATCTCAATCTCAAGAAATCCGCATAAAAATGCTTGATCCCTAGACACTTTTGATGTGTGTATATAGATACTTTTTGTTTGTAAATACATACCTACTTATTAAAAGTGTAAACATACATGACTCGGAGACAAATGTCCGTGCTCATCACACAAACATTTGCTCCAACTGTGATACGAACCCGGTACCCTAAGAAAGTAAGGAAGCCTCACCACCGCTGCGCTATTCGGGTCGTTTCGGGTCGTCGTCGTCATGTATGTTGTGTGAATTTTCCTATTTTTGGAGTGTTATCAATGCTAGTATAAAGGGGTTAAACGTCGCCATAATTTATAAAACAATTGGCTTTATTTGTGTATCTTAATTAAGTTGATGCTTAAATGACAACCCACTTCAATGACCCCGCCATAACCTTTCAGTTACTGGGCGCTTGGCATTTGCCTACGTTTTGTAAGTTATGTGACTTAAGACCTAACAGTGATACTAACACAGAAACAACGAATTATGAGAGCTGTATATAGATAAATGTCGTGTAATGTATCATGGTTCTTTGGTAATCGAAACTAACGCATCATTTTGTTTATTAAATGCGATTTTCTGAAAATTTTACATTTTTTTGTAAACAGCGCCTTCTAACAATGTCACTCACGCGCCTAAAGATTCTTGTAGCGTTGTAACCAGCTTTTTATTATTTCCAGATTAGACACAGTCATAAGCAACAGAAAAAATCCAACAAAATCCCAAATGTCCAGTTCCCAGTTACGCAAAAAAATAAAACGAAAACCGAAAATGGGCCCACTCTTGACTTCGATCACATTAACCGTCCTACATAATACCTCGGTTAACCCTAATTCAAAGTATTCGCGGGCGGTACTGCACGGTACCGACAGCAAAAATAAATTCACGATAAATTCACTTCGCTCACCGCGGGGAGGCAGCCAGCCCTTTTGTATGAGAACGCGAAACACCACGACTGCTGATTTTTATGACGGAATCAGTCAAAAGAATGGCATCGTTCCGACGGCTCTGATTTTATTGTGCCGTCAAAATTTAAATGTTAAAGGAAGCGATAAAGGGAGTCATTATTTTAAGTGGATGGGGAGTTGGGAGGCGAGTTTCTCTACCCTCAGGGCTGTTCATCACAACGACTTAAATTGAGAACCTTATTGGTTCAAGTTAAAAATCTATCACTTTAGTTTTATCTATATACGTAGAGCCCAACCATGAGACAGAATATATGGGCTTGTATGACTGGCTTTTTGCTTTGAAACGAAGACAGAGATATTTTTAACAATTTAGAAAAATGTTTTAAAGTACCTAAGTTAATTTAAACTAATCTATACTAATATTATAAAGAGTTAAGTAACATTTGTTTGTAAGTTTGTATGTAGGGGGTAATCTCCGGAAGTAATTAACCGATTTCAAAAATTCTTTCACCTTTCGAAAGCTACATTCACCCCGAGGGACATAGGCTGTATTTTATCACCGTACTCCCACGGGAACGGGAACTACGCGGGTGAAACCGCGTGACGTCCGCTAGTATCTATTAATAAAAAGAGGTAAACTTTGTAAGGTTGTAGGAGGTAATCTCTGGATCTACTGAACCGATTATGAAAATTCTTTTACCAATAGAAAGCCACGTTATTTGTGAGTGACGAGCTATACTTTTTACTAAAAAAATAAGGGGAATTAGATGAAAATAAATGTCTACCCGTACGATAATGTAATGATGAACAGAATCCAACGTGTTGTACAACAGGTACCCACTTAGGTAACCATAAGGGTTTTAACTATAAGCGCCTCAGTTTCCAGTATCAACAGACAACCAACTAGTGTACATCTTGCAATCTGACATTATAAAAATGTTCAGCTAATAAAAGGGGAGTCCCCTTCAACATGTTCCGCCCTCCAAAAACTTTTCCGCATGCATTGCAGAATGTCACCGTTAACACCGCGTGTCACAGTCCCGGCTAATATATCGTATTAGCACGACCGGTACCGAACGGTACCGATGTCATGCCGGTAATAAATTCGCGACGCACGCCGTAACCTTCCGCCCTTCCTCATCAGCTCAACCAATCACGATGTTCTAAAAAAAGTAGAAGGGAATTGATTTATTTCATCACTAGCTGACCCGCGCAACTTCGTCTGCGTCACATGAGAGAGAGGGTCAGAGAGAGTGTGAGACCTTAAAAGATAGACATTATTATGCTATTGCGAATTTTATGTTGAACTTTTTAAGAGGAACAATTCCCTAATACATGATTGTTGCGTACCTTTAACCGTTTATGCAGCGCTCGCAACGGAAGTTCTCTGCAAAAGAAATAAATTTTCCCCGTTTTTGCAACATTTATCATTGATGCTTCGCTCCTATTAGTTACTAAATTTACATCATCACGCTACTGCGTGATTTGTCGCTAAAGCTTGGTAGTAAACCTACCTCGTAAATAATGGGTCATTTTAGGCCCCGACTTACGAAGAAGTAAGTCGTGGGTTCAAACCCAGGCAGGCTACATGGAGACATGGATAGAGCGACTGTCGCAACCCCGTGCAGGGCACGCCACAATAGTGGCGATAAGTCCCCTCTTTGAGGAGTGGCTTGAGAGACGCCACGGCGTCCTCACCTTCCGCTTGACGCAGGTCCTCACCGGACATGGCTGCTTCGGGAGGTTCCTGCACCGAATCGGGCGGGAGGAAACGCCCGGGTGTTTCCACTGCGAGGATCGACCGGAGGACACGGTGGAGTACACGGTGGTGTGCCCCACGTGGGCGGAGCACCGCCGTGTCCTCGAAGCGGCGATTGGCGGCGGCAACCTCTCGCATCCGGCCCTGGTTCAAGCCATGGTCCGGAGCGAGACGGAATGGGACGCCGTCACTTCCTTCTGCGAAGCAGTAATGCTAGAAAAGGAGGTGGCGGAACGGGAGAGAGAGAGAACCTCTCAGCGTCCCGGCCGCCACGGGAGACAACCCGGGCGTCGCAAGGGCCGATGCCTGCCGGGGTTGCGGGACTGTTCGAAAGAGATACCGTGGCCCCGGAACACAAAGGGCGATGAAGGAACATGGCTGGGTTTTAGTCAGTAAAAGTCTGACACTCCCTCCTGCTCCGCCCAGAGCGGGAGGAGTCATTTGATGATTTCCCATCCGAAAAAGAAAAAAAAAAAAAAAAACTTTGTGTAATTTATTTCATCACCGCTGCTCTCAAAACGGTGAAGGAAAACATCAATCCGCACTGGGCCCGGGTGGTGGATTATAGCCCATTCCCTCTCACAGAGAGTAGGCCTGTGTCCCAGCAGTGGGAACATTAATAAGCTGATGATGATGATGATGACTATAAAGCTGGTCAGTCTATTTAAAAATTATCTGGTGAGCACATTTTTAGTCATTAACCATTCTAGCACAATAGATGTCGCTGCATCGTACATTTGATGATTATTTCTTCTTGAACTCGTAGAAATTCGTATATCTTCTGATAGAATTAACCCATTACGATGAAACAAAAACTAAATAATACCTCAAGATACGCACAATTTTTATGTATAAAAGTTATCTGTATTAGTTTCGTATATTTTACGTGATGCTTGATCATCGAAACAGACAAACAGATAAACAGACAAACAGATGATGAGAAATTCCAAAAATGCTGGAAATGAATTCTGTTGGTTATCCTATCACACCCTGGCATATTTTTTTTTTAATATTTTCGATGTACACAAACTATTTTTCTACAGATTTATTATATGTATATAGATAATGATTACACCTCGTAAATGTTTTGTAGACTCGTCGCTATTCAAATCTCAAATCTTTATTTGCATTCCATAATGTGTGAAGATGTTACAATATGCTTAAAGCTAAGGGACAATTACGGACCCTGTAGGGCACAGCAGAAGGTATATTTATGTGTGAAATAAAATTAATACCTACTAAATCAATTTACAATTTTAAGACATAACTATTATGCTTACCTAATATCAATCATAATGATGTATGATGATCTGATCATAATAGCGAAGTAATTGGTACTAAATATAATTTAAATATTAGAAAGCGAGTAGGACGACGTGGGTCTATAATGATGTTCGATAGCCTGAAATGGGTGAATGGATAGAAATCCATGATTCAATTTGTAAATTTGAAAACCTTTAAACATTTTCATAATTAAATACCTACTTCCACTACGATTACCTACACAATTTCAATGTGTGTGTATGGGAGTATTTATAGCGAAGTAAAGGTATTAAATGCGACAACAAAATGACGAATGCCGATGTGACATGAATATATGATAGTGGATGTGCTTTAGGTATAGCGCTGCCTACCCCACTGAGAATGAGCTTAGGCTATTTCAAATTGCCGAAGGCATGCATCTTCCGTGCCTTGTACGATACTAACGTAAAGTTTTACTGTCGCATAAAACCCTTCATAACCAGCTTGAGCTATAAGAAAGCTCTCATTGCTTTTTTTGCTCGGAGCAAAGCAAGTTTTCCGATGGCCACCTGTTTTGTACATAAACGTCTACTGTTTAAGTTGGTTCTTATAATTACTGACTTAACAGTGCCGCTTCCATTTACCTCATTTCAACTATCTATTGGCACAGAAACGTCGCATTCTGAACAACTTCTCAACGTCCTCCGCGGGGTAACACACGAAGAAGAGCGGCGCGGCTCAGTGCAACGCATGATAACATGATGACCATGGCCTGAAGTGGTTTTTGTAGATACCGTATGCAGGACTCAGGAGAGATATATAGATCGAGTATACGTTGTTATACCAAAATTGTATGTCAGCTCTAGAGAGTCCTGTTCAGTAGAAAACTGGAATGAATGGCAAAACAACGCTTTGAAGGGACATACTCTGTACAATATTTCAGTTCCTTAGGCGTATAGAAAAGCGTAATTACGTCGGTGTCACTATTTAGGTAAAGCGATATATGGAACCAGGTACACGAACGATTACAGGCTGTCATTTATAACATTGTATTCGCAGTGTGTGCTGGTAAGTCAGTTGCAGTTTTATATATAGCTAGTATCTAGCCAGCCAGACCAATTGTCTCACACCAAATTCCTGTGAACCGTTTGCGTGGCATAGTATAGCTTAGCTTTCATCGCTCACGTAGGACACTGGCACACTGAGCGGTTAGCTGCAAATGATAGCTTTCTCCGTAATCGATGGATGACACCCGCCATTACTGTCTCCATTGTTCCGGAAGATTACTAACAGAACAGTACCCACAAACGGTGATAATGCCGTAGTTTATAATCAAATTGTTGAGAAAATGCTCCGATGTGGGTTAAAAGGTAGGTGTAGGTCTTTGTTTCCAGCACCAGAAGTTAAAGTATGGAGTGTTGTGAGTTGTGACCGTGAGGTGTTGAAGTCAGTTGTAAATTAGCTGCTGGTGTTAATTCTTCAACTTTAAGAAAATTTGGCATCGAAAAAGTTTTCTTTATAAAACTGAAGTTTGAAAGTGTCTATGGCGGAACTGATGGATTAATTGCCCACCCATCATATATTGAGGCTTTTACACTTCATGTAGGTAGGTACATAACTTGACAGGCATAAGACGGTCCTTTGTAGAAGTATAAATTATACCTACTAAATATGCAGTCCATTTTACCATTAAACTCCAAACCACTTATAAAGATCGTCATAAATAACAACATCTTATTTTAATATTATTTAAACAAACACAAAGGTATTAAATTCCATTCTTCCCAGACATCCAATTTCGAACTCGTTTAGAGAGCTATAAACGGACCATAAAATATTGCTCGCTTTAGATCATAATCCGCGATGATTTCTTAATACCGACCGGCTTCTCAGTACCAGCCGATAATACAGTTAAAGCGCAGGCCACACCGCCAGCTAGCGAGCGAGTGAGCGAGCTGGCGGGCGAAGCGAGGTGACGGAAACTATGTGTATATGTTACGGCTATTAGCCGAAGTGCGGCTACACCTAGTTTTAGCCGGCTAGAACTAGGTGCAGCCGGCCATATGCGGTTAAACCTAGGTGTATCCTCTTATCTTCGGTTAGAACTAGGTTTAGCCTTCATCATAGCGGCTAGAACTAGGTGCAGCCACACACCGGTGGTTAAACATAGGTGTGTCTTATTTATCATCGGCTAGAACTAGGTTTTTAGTTCAGTTAAGCATAATTATTGGTTTTGTTCTGAGATTCTTATCTTGCGTTTTCCAATTGATTCGATTTCGTATATACCCCCGCAGATGCATGCGAGTCGAGGGAGAACCGGTCGAACGGGCCTCGCGATCGGGGCTCCTACTTCTGAATGGTTTATAAAAAAATAACCACGAAGGGTATGGCGGGGTCTATTCGCTCGCTTCGCTCGCTCATTCGACACCGCCATTCCCTTCTAACCTAGTCTATCTGTGTCGGGGTGCCCCAAGTCGGCCTAGGCAAAACTAGTTTGTCATCAACCACCTCATTAATGAACTGAAAACCTAGTTTCAGGCGATGATAAATAGGATACACCTAAGTTTAACCACCGGTGTGTGGCTGCACCTAGTTCTAGCCGCTATGATAAAGGCTAAACCTAGTTCTAACCGAAGATAAGAGGATACACCTAGGTTTAACCACATGTGGCCGGCTGCACCTAGTTTTAGCCGGCTAAAACTAGGAGAACGAATAGAATCGCTGCTGTCATCGTCGGATATTTCGTTCGCATCGCTGACGTAGCTCTTAGCTCTGTAGTTCGCGGTGTGACCAAAGCATGAAAAGAGGTAAAACGATGCTCGCCCGGCTCGCTCGCTCGCTTGCTAGCTGGCGGTGTGGTCTGCACTTAATGGTTCAAGACCACCGTAAAACTCTGGAAGTGAAATATCACGTTGAAGTACGCGCGGTATTCACTAATGAAGCCTTGTGGGATTACTTCACTATTAATGCGGGTTTTGGTTCAATATTGTGGAAGATTGTGGGATTTTTATGGGAGGAAGTATGTAAAGCATGCAGGTAGGTACCTACTTTTATGTAGTGGGCAGTGAGATGGGATTTCGGGTACTCAGATGTTTGGGGTAAATATCTAGTTTTTATTAAATGTATTTTTTTGAATGGATGAAGGAAACGTGTTGCGCCGACCCCAAATAGAATGGGACAAAGATCATGGGAAAGATGATCATGATAGTTTTTCAGAAATAGAGTATCCAGGTGCTTCATGGTTATAGGGGTCCTACAGAGATAACATCTAATAGATGTATGGAAGAAAATATATATCTGTTACGCCTTCTCGGGACTAGGGCAGAACAATGATGAGTATCGTGGTGCCTTCTTCTCAAATAACCACAGTCAGCGATCAATCATGCTTTTTCGCATTGCAACCATTACGTATTATTAATTCTTACTCAAAGACTTTAACAAGCACCTCGGATAATTACATAGCAACAAAGTTACACGTGAACGGGTAATACGTCGGTATCAATAACTGTAACGCGGCGGTATCAGTAACTTACGCATCGGTATCGGTTACGCGGTGAGGATGCGCGGGCTTCCCTCGACCGCCGCATTCTGTAACGCCATACCAGATTATGTGCTTATACGCATGTATTATGCAGGTGTGAACACTGGGCTTATGTTATTAGCTGAATTGCTGTAATTGGAGTTTCGTCGGCAGATTTAATACTTACTAACATAGAATAGTATGTAAAAAAGTCATCAACTGCCAGAGGGCCTAGTAAAAGCTACCCGGCGACCCGATTGGCGCAGCGGTAGTGAGGCTGCCTAAGAACGTATTCTTAGGTCTCCCGAATCCCAGTAGGAGCAAATGTTTGTGTGATGAGCATGGACATTTGTTTCCTAGTCATGGATGTTTATATGTATAATAAGTATGTATTTACAAACAAAAAGTATCTATGTAGTATATCAACTATCTGGTGTCCACGACACAAGCCTCGTTGCTTAGTGTGGCACTAGATGGCGCTGTGTGTAATGTCCAGCGATATTAATTTATTTATCGCTTTCAAAGTCTGTCGTATTTCTACGACGATTGACAAAAGAATTGATATTAGCTTTTCAGTAGCGAAGAACGTCGCTTCGTCGTCGTTTTTTCGATCATGATTATCCTAATCGGTGATAAAATGTCACTTTGATTAAGCCCTCGCGATCATGTTGGTTTACTAATTAAACAGTTTTAACTAGAAGCTACTTTATAATGCTTACCACCAAATATTAGAATTAGGTATGTGTAACTGTCAGCCATTTAAAAGTCATGAACTCATCAATTACAGAACACTATTAAGAAAACTGTACCTACAGCAACGATCAAGACATCAAGTAGGTCCGCCGCTAAGTTTTGCGGTACTCGAACTAATTTAAACAAGGACCTGAAATGATCTCTGCGTCTAAACAAATGTGTTCCAATTAAATACGTCGCGCAGATCATTGGCACATCTTCTTTGCAGTGTACCAAGTTATCTCAAGGGTGTCACAAAGATGGGAATCTCTTACTAACTGACAGAATCTTCTACAGAAAGCTCAAGTGCCTAGTTAGGATCATAGCAGGTGCCTTTTTTTCTGATTACACCCGTGGAAACAAGGTGTGAGATTGCTTTTTTGAAAGAATGTCAGCTGTGTAAAATCTATGATCCTCGTAGCTTGCTCGCGTGATAAAAAAACCGGCCAAGTGCGAGTCGGACTCGCGCACGAAGGGTTCCGTACCATTATCTATACATTAGACAAAACGGCAAAAAAATCACGTTTGTTGTATGGGAGCCCCCCTTAAATATTAATTTTATTCTGTTTTTAGTATTTGTTGTTATAGCGGCAACAGAAATACATCATCTGTGAAAATTTCAACTGTCTAGCTGTCACGGTTCATGAGATACAGCCTGGTGACAGACAGACGGACAGACGGACAGACGGACAGATGGACAGACGGACAGACAGCGAAGTCTTAGTAATAGGGTTCCGTTTTTACCCTTTGGGTACGGAACCCTAAAAAGCGTCTTATACAAAGGGAGAATTTCAAGAACCTGTAAGTTATACAGACTTGTGTTAGGAATGGGGTCACAATGGTTCACCGAGGTAAAACTTGAACCCGTGACCTATTGATCCGTAGTCACAACATAACCTGGCTACTACGGTGAATTTGATCAGAATTTTAATAGAGTAGCAGTAACCAAAATAAATAAGCTTAGTACAATAAGAATTACTAATTAAAAT
The DNA here is from genome assembly GCA_905147715.2 of Xestia xanthographa. Classification (NCBI taxonomy): domain Eukaryota; kingdom Metazoa; phylum Arthropoda; class Insecta; order Lepidoptera; family Noctuidae; genus Xestia; species Xestia xanthographa. The sequence goes on along the minus strand of LR990660.1, from coordinate 1,656,984 downwards.
GGACAGAACATGATTGTGTTAGGTACACAATCATGTTCTGTCCATTATAATTAGTTTAAAAACGCAAATCCTTTTTGTTGATTTCTAAGTTGGTTGAGTTTTTTTTTGTTTAAACTATTCAATTTTCTTACCTGACGAAAGCAATAGATACCTAATGTTAAAATTTGTTTTTAGGTACAGTAAATTGATTTATGTTTATAGACTCTACCGTATTAGAAAACTGCAATGAATTGAACCAGTCAACAAGTTTCATACTAAGAACAAACCAACAGTTACTTTCGACGTTCTATTCAGTAGCTCTTAATCTTCAAAGGCCGTTCATTTGCACGTTCCTGAAACTTTCTCTCTTCCAAACTTCTTCTCTTTCTTAAACAGGGTAAAGTAAAGATGAAGCTTGGCAGATGAAGAAAAACACCGGAAAATCACTCAGTTTAGCTTACGTAATCTATACTAATATTATAAAGACGTAACATTTGTTTGTAAGTTTGTATGTTTGTAAGTTTGTATGTAGGGGTAATCTCCGGAAGTAATGAACCAATTTTAAAAATTGTTTCCCTGGTAGAAAGCTACATTATTCGTGAGTGCTATAGGCTATATTTTATTCTCGTACTCCCACGGGAACGGGAACTACGCGGGTGAAACCGCGGGACGTCAGCTAGTTCCTTTATAAAGAAACAAAGAGCAATACCCGTTTCCACGAACACCAAGCGAGACTTAGAGCGCGCTGTTGAATTTTCAACAGGGAGTGGGAGCATTAAACAGGCTGAAAATGCACGCTTAGCTTTCTAAATGTTATCTATGCACACAGCCCTACAGCTAAGATACTGTGGTACTCAAGAGATGGTGCGCGGCATCCGTCTAATTCGCGCCGCGGGCTCACTCCGTACCACTTTGTACGAGTCGGACCACGGCGCTGCGTCACGCATAGTCATTTGTTTTACTGCACATGCGACCGCTGGTGGACATAATGGTTATGGATACTTTAGATGCTAATACTAGATTAATTTATTAACTGAAATAAGGTGAAAAGTTACTTACTGATGCGACAATAGCGAATTCCGAAGGGACAAACGGACGAAAACCTCTTTCTGAAGATCATGCATTATAAATTAAAGGAGGAACTTCGTGTTAAGGTTAGGCATGCGGTCTGAAGTGCAGTAAACTGCTGCAGTGTCAATATTAAGGAGTGACAACACTTATCGACATAGAATACCCTTGAGGTCTTTAAAAAATACCTTAATGTCCATACAATAAAAGTGAAAAAAACAACATTCGCCTCGTTTCTGTTTGGACTTCGCAAGACGTGACTCGACACCACGCAAAACTAAATGCGACTTTAGTGATATATGTAACATGATCGGCTCACGATTCTACATCGATAATATTCGAGCAAATCCAAAAATAAATCAAATGCCGCGATATTTAGACGATAAAAACGACTCAATCCATGAGCTAATCTTTACAAATCGACGTAAAGCCCACCTCTATGGATATCTCAGTAATGCTGATATACGACGTCCATGACAGCGCATCTGTTTTATTTCTCGCGATTATCTAGCCATAGAGCTGCCTTAGGACTTATTGCCATAAGACGGCAGATCAGTCCTATTGGCAAAGCCAGATTAAGTCGTTAAAAGTTATATGACTTTTCTGAAAAGGATGCCGATAAATAAGAGATATGTCGCCAGATTTACAATAATATATACCCACTTAATTAAATGAGCTTAAGAAAATGTTCTTCTATGCACAGCCACAGGCATACCTGTGGCTGTGCATAGAAGAACATTTTTACAGTTATTTGATAAAGATGAACGGGATGCAAATTGACACTCTCCGAATTATTTTTCAATATGGCTTGAGACCAGGGTGGGCGCAGCTTTGCGAATTAGAGAGAAATAATTGGAAACGAATTAAAATAAGCTGTAAGATAATGGAGCGCAGCATTATAGGCGTCAAACTAACCGACCGTGTACGCAACACCACACTGCGCTCCAAAACACTAACTACTGACGTTGCTCAAAAAGCCGCTAAGCTGAAGTGGGATTGGACGCCACGTCTGCCGCATGCCCAAAGAGCTGTGGGCCAAAATAGCCACTTTCTGGAGCCCTGACACAGCCAGAAGGCGTCGCGGCAGACCTCGTAGAAGATGGCGGGACGAGCTGGATAAAACCAACGACCAGTGGTCCTTAGTCCTGGATAGAGAAAACTGGAAGTCATGGAGAGAGGTGTCCAGCAGTGGGATGACACAGGCTAACAGTATCAGTAAGATAAGGTAGAGATTATCTTTCAACCTTAAGATTTTTCATACAGAATTGCGTTATACTTTACTTACACTCTACATTTAAGAAACCTATTGTCTTATAAACCAGCGAATTGATCAAAGACGCAAATGCTTCTGAAAAAGTAAGTTCTAAGATAAAAGCATCCGCATTTTCCACCTTACCTACTTTAGTCAACCTTATTTAAAGCTAACCCCTATTACAGTGTCTATATTCACGACGAAGCCTTCAGGCGCTGGTCAGGACTGATGACCGTCGAATAGGCGGTAGTTACCACGTCCGCGGCTGTGATTGTGAAAATGACTGTTGCATGCGGTAGTTATTAGAATACTGTTATTTGTTAACAGGCTAGATTTGCAAGATGATGAGATGAACTTATCGGAATAGAAAGCAGGACAAACGGGAGAAAGTATATTTAATAGATATTGATTCAGTTTTTCAAAGCCAGCCTGAGGGCATTTGTCCACCGAAGCGAAGAAAGATTTGGTTCAAAAACCTGGGATCCAATGGGTTTAGCGTTGAAGGTAAGCGGTATGAAAATAACGCAAACCTAGCGACGGTTCGAGACATCAATTCAAACCTCCGCTGCGGTAGAAACAGGCTCTTAGGTTGCTTTAGTTTGTTTTCGTAATCAGAAGACGTTCAGCGTTCGGATTGCCAAGTGGAAGTACTAAAGAATAGTCTGAAGAAACTTTTCCCAGCGTCATGGTTAGTTTTGGCTATTCGGTTCATGATTTCCAGCAAAAATCATCATCATATCATTATCATCATCATCATTATCATTATCATATCATTTTGATTTGATTAGCGCCTATGAGGATAATAATATGACTGCCTGCCCCTTGCCTTGGCTCAATCTTAAAGCTGGGAACATAGTACTTATTTCACTCGGATCGACTCAAAACTCGATTGAAACAATAAAAAGCCGTTGACACATCACGACCGTAACCTTAAGACGCCATTTTAGGTGCAATCTCATATTTTGTGCGCAAATAAAGCAATGAACAGACCGGTCGTCGTGATCAACTTGCGCCCTACATAGACCTTCGTGACATTACCAGTGTCTGTATCGATCGTGTGCCCTAGGGTTTTATGGGCTTTCCTCAGCGTTTTAACTTGGGGTAAGTTGAAGTTCCGGTATAACGGTTTTAGGCGACTTTAGATTTTCAAAGTTGATTAAATAATTCTGTATAAAACCCTTTTTGGGAACAAGGGATGTCCCAGAACCAAAATTTCGAAGAAATCAAAATCAAAGCATGATTTATTTCAAGTAAGCCAATTACAGGCATTTGAATTGTCGAAACAAAGATGAAAATTAAATGTAGCTGTAGTCCCAGTCTGTGAAAGTACTGTAGGTAGTTGTCTTATCCCCTAGCGTAGATCTCTATGGAGAAGAACGGGCAAGAAACTCCAAGAACACTCTTTTAAATCAAAATATTGTTACAAAATCTTGGTTAAGTACATCATTCATGTTGAGATGGGTATATTATCATTATGTGAGAACAATATAGCAAGATGTGCACGTTTAAAGTCACATGTGACATACCCGCACTGAGCCTGAGCAGTTGATTATAGCTCACTCCCACTCACAGGACATTACCTACATAATATATATTTTTTTCGTACCTATATTTCACCTACATTTCGCCAGATAAATTTAAGTCACATGTAATAGTGGGCATATAGCGATCCCATTACGTGGCTGCTACTGAGAAATTAAACCCAATAACAGTTTGCCCGACCCGGGAATCGAACCCAGGACCACAAGCTCAGCAGTCGCGCTAGGACCGAACAATGAGTGAGTCACACAAAGAGTATGTCCTAAGTGTGGGAACTCTATAAGCTGATTATGCTATTCCTACTTATACTTAATGAGTACCTAGATAGGTAATAGATTAGAAAAGTTACAGAAATTGCATAGTAGTTTTCATTATATCTTTTCTGAACATGTAAAAACTATAACTTTCTCATACCACGCGATAAAAGTAAATTATATATCGTTAATGTCAAGTTATTGAAATTATCGTATAAAAGTTATCTAAGCTTCATATTTTTTTAACCAGCTTAACATTTTCTTGCAAATCTGCTTTAGTGTATTAATATTTCATGAGGTTTTACCATTATGGTGTTTTCATGATTAATGAAAGTAAGCTCTGTTAATTGTTCAGTGTGTGAGTACTTTTCAAGCGCAGTACCTAAATTAACAGCTCTACATACCCTACTCACTTATTGTGCCCGATCGGGCACGGTGCATTGTTATTTTAATTGTATCTGTATTTGCGGTTATCTAAGTGCTACCGCGAAGTAAAAGTTTTGCCAATCTTAACCCTAAGTATAAGTCTAAATTAAACTTATTTATACCATATAATATGGAGTTAGTTTTAATCCGCGTTTATTAATAAATATTACCATTACCATTATTATATTACCATTATTATTATTTATTTTTTATTGTTTAAAATAAGACACAAAACTTACTTCAACTTTCTGTCCAGCCACTATCACGGACACAAATTAATTTCACACCATCACACCTCACTGTTACCACAAGTACACGGACACTCTTTATTTTTTACCTAGCCTAAAACTATACGTGACATTTTGAAAAGCGAATAAAAAACATAACGATTTTTTTTACATTCGAAAGCGTTCGTGCGTCTCCGGCGAACACCGCGGGAATACAACCGCGAGGCTTTGCATCGGCGAAATGTGCTGTCCCTTTCCGACATTTGGGAATTAAAGTAATGTAGAAAGAGACAGGTAATGTATTCTCCAGAACTTGATAGGACTGCAAAAAAATGCAGCTTTTCGTGATTCTCAAGCGCTTTTCCCTGATGTTTTTATTGTTGTTCATTGTGTTTATTAAGATTTTAATGCGGAGATCGATGACTGTTACTTAATGGGCGCATTGCATTCCTTTTCGTTGCCTTGGTTACGCGATAGTGAAAAGGCATAACAAAATCATTACAATGACTCAATAGTACGTAGGTACACCTTTTGAGTCATTGTAATGTTTTTGTTACATGAAAGTAATTGCTGAAAGGTTTTAATTATTGTGTAACCTACATTATTGTCAAGAATTTCAGACTGTGGTACAACCACAGGTCCATTAAACGAGCACTAACGAATAACTAGTCTGCATTTAACCGGAGATCACACGCATTAAGCTGTCACTAATAAAAAAACATAGTAACAAGTCTCGGGCAGTTATTAAGTCATACAGAATTACGTAATTAGATCACATTAAGTTTGATACTTTAAAGCTAACCGATGCAATTAATCATAGGTTACGGTTTCATTAAGGCGAGCTGGTAAACCTAACTTCAAGAAGTAAGATATCTTTGCATAGCAAAAGTACCTAGTGAAGAAAGAAGTAATGAAGAAGTAAGTAAGTCGAAGTAATGGATTCCTATAGAGCAGGGGTTCCCAAACTTATTTTGTCTACTGCCCACTTTGAGAATAAATTAGTTTTACCGCCCCCATTTTTTCACATAGGTACCGAAAAACCACTACCTATAACTTCAAATAAAATTAATTATTGTGAGCTGTATTAGCGGAGATTAAACATTCATTCTAAACGAGACTTATTAATCCGCAAGAGTTAACTTGAGGCCTGAGCTGAGCGCACTAGGTAGCACACAACGGCGCTCAGGTCTCAAGTTTACTCCCTGCCAATGAGAATGATTATTGAAACGCAACTTTAGAGTATTCAGACAAAGTATCTTTTAATCAAAATAAAACAGACATAGTCTGGTACGATAACCAACACAACGCTGTGAGATGGGCAGGCTCTTACTCAGATGTGTACAGGTTAGAGTGCGGGGTGAGGCAGGGGGTCTGACCTCCCCCAAGTTGTTTAACATCTATGTGAATAAGCTGATCGAGGAACTCAGCAGCACTGGCATCGGATGCACGATCGATGGTGTGTCTTTCAACAACATCAGTTATGCTGACGATATGGTGCTGCTAAGTCCGTCGATCAGTGCTCTTAGGAAGCTGTTAAATATATGTGTGTGCTATGCTGGAGCTCATGGACTAAGGTATAATGCCAAAAAAAGCGAGCTGTTAGTTTTTATGGCACAAAACAAGACCTATGAAGTTGTACCACCAGTCTCGCTCTGTGGTGCCACTCTAAACAGAGTAAAACAGTTCAAGTACCTTGGTCACTGGGTTACAGAGGATGGCACTGATAACTGTGATATTGAGAAGGAGCGGAGGGCATTGACCGTAAGATGCAACATGCTGGCCCGCAGATTTGCAAAGTGCGACAGCAATGTCAAAATTACTCTGTTTAGGGCTTATTGCCAGACCTTTTATACTTGCAGTCTGTGGACCAGATACACGCAAAAAACGTTTAATGCCCTGCGTGTGCAGTACAATAATGCTTTTCGGATACTGCTGTCGCTGCCTCGTTTCTATAGCGCGTCAGGGATGTTCGCACTCGCAGTTTCGCGTACAGACGACTTCTTTGCGATCATTCGTAAAAGATCCGCTTCACTACTGCGTCGGATGCGGGGCAGCGACAACAGTCTTCTGAGTGTTGTTGCTAGTAAGACTGAGGGCCACCTTATGGGGCACCTGTGTGCAGAGCATGTACTGTTGCCAGGTGTCTCCGTGAGGTGGCGTAATTAAGTATTATTAGTTAGTGTGTGTTTTAGTCTATTATACTAACCTAGGTTAAGGAAATACTAACACATTTATGGGTTCTAACTGAAATAAAGAAAATAAATAAATAATCGATTCTTCTCTCGATAACGATCTCTTAAATAATATTTAGTTGATGTTCACAAGTGGTAGTCGAGAGTCGAGAGCTCAGTCGATATCTTTTATGAGTCCTCCTAGATGAAATTTCAAATCGCCCCCTATAAGCCTCTACACAACGCCCCCATTTTTTTCTGGGTCTTTTACTGCCCCCCTCTAGGCCTGCAGCGCCCATAAGGGGGCGTTATCGCCCAATTTGGGAAAGGCTGCTATAGAGGAGCCAGACAGGAGACCAACAGACACGGTGCAGAATGAAACCTGAAAGCATAACATTTTGTTCAATGGGTACTGATTCGATGGACTTCTGAACATTGGGTTCACTCTGAGGAGAGAGTAAACGAGGAGACAAAAAAAACCGGCCAGTTTGTGAAAGTAAAATCGCTTTTTTTTGTTATTAAACTACATATTTACGGTTTTCAGATTTTTCTCTTTATATGTGCTGTAAGGCTGTAAGACATTGCTTCTCGCCAAAGGCGAATGGCAGGCTTCTATGGGAATCTCGTACCGCTAATAAAATGTCGTGTTTTGAGATATTTTTTGTTTTAATTGGTAGTTAATATGATAGAAAAGCCCTTTTTAAATTCTTAGATTTTTAGAACTTGGGACGTAAAAGTTATAACCAGTCTTATTTTTAAGGTAATGCACCAGTGTACTTTGGTACGTAGAGCTGCTTTAACATTGTTTTGGTGATAAAGTAAATGTTCTAGTATAGTATTCGCTATTTTTGTAGCAGGAGCTTAATTCAACGTAAATAGGGCCAGAAAATCCGCTGAATTGCTCAGATGCAGTCACAAACTACAATCCAAAACAACAGCAAAGATCTGAAGTGAAGTGAAAGACGGATTTTCTTTACCTGTCAATAAATAATTGCCATAAGAACAAAAAAAAATATTGGTGACGAAAATCATTCCTATCATTAAATCGTTATCTATTAAGATTGTTCGCAACAATTATGCTTTCTTACGTATAATAGTAAGTGTATAATTATATTTAATGTTATTTCTATGTTTAAATAATTATTTAACATTTAGATTTTTTTGTTATTTTACTTATGGCAACATTGAAAAACACAGCCGCGTTTAGTTTACGATTTCATTACGTTTAATTATTATCAACTTTTTATTGATATTATTAATCAATCCGAAGTTCTAAAAATAGTACACTTACATGAAAATAAAAGGCTTATTTGCCTTAATAAGTGGTACAAATTCTATAACAAAACAACAAACTAAGTTTGCGGTACGAAACCTGCCGTTCGCCTTTGTGATTCAAGGTCAACGGGAATTACCATATAGGTTTTCGACCCAAAACCTACAGGGTATTTCCGGTTAACCTAGAATTGTCAATTTTGCTTAAAAGCAAGGTTACAGCACAAGTAAAGGGAAAATTCAGAAAAATAAAAATAGTTGAAAATTAAGGTAAATTTTGGTACTTACAAGTTTCGCGACCTTGATTCTTATACACCTTATAGGGACTATAGACCTCAGTATCTGGTATAAATTTCAACTTGCTAGGTAGAGAAAATCGGTGGTGACAGACGGACGGACAGACGGACAAGAAAGTGATCTTATAAGGGGTCCTTTTGAGGTACGCGGATCCCTAAAAACCAACAAAAATATGTTTTGGACTAACTTCACTGTATGAATTGCTTCGCTAATGGCTGATAGGTATAGTTTTTACTAGTCTTCATATTTGCTCCTGTAAATTTAAGTAGCTCTTAAATACGCATAATTTAGCAGACTAGATAAGCTAAACCAACCAAAGACAAAACCGGCCTATCGGAAAATGTGGGAGGTGGGTAGGAGCGACGCTTTACAAAGTTGTATGTACACGTTGACGTGACAGATCAACTAACAAATTGGTCGTTAGTATAAAGTTGTACACGTCAAACGAGATCTCTAGAAAGTTTGTAGTCTTTGTAGGAATTCAGTTTGGTGTAGTACCTACGTAACATGTAGGTGGTGACTGGTTTATGGTGCAGACAAATGAGGAAATGTGAGTTAAGGGCCTATACTACCTCAAATGGCTTAGCATGATCCTCGGTTACGCCTAAAATACTGCAGCATTAATTTTGAAATAAATATATGGTAAAGTTGAGGATTAATGCTAGGTCTAATGTTTGGCGAAAACACGATTCCATAAAATTTTCTCGATAGAAAAAATATCCAAAGTTACCTCCAAATCGAACAATAAACCGCTGGTATTCAAAAAGTACCTACTTCAAATTAGATCATGAAACTTTGCATACTAACTGAACTAACTATAAAGCAGGTCTTATGTTTTTATGTTTTTTTTTTATGTTTTCCAAAAGACGAAAATTTGATTTTATAAAGAATAAAAACCACTCATTTCGCACTATTCGGCTTGCAGTGACTGACGTAACAACCGCTTTGTAGTGCAAGCTGATTAGAACGTTATTTAACAGTATTTCAAACGAAGTTTGAACCACCACAAATAGAGTTGCTAATTTAAGGTAGTGTAGGCTCTTAGTGCTCGGCCAGAGTTGGGAGCGCGGTGCGTGGTACGGTGCGGGTGCGGCAACGCGTGCGTTTTGCCTGGCCAGACTGGCCGCGCGGTGCGGCGAGCGGCGCGGGTCCGGAGATCCCCGCTCCCGCCAGGGTTACCGACATAAGGGTTTTCCCCCCAAATTTAGGGGTAAATAAGAGGGATGTGATTTTTTAGGGGCGTTCTATTTTTAGGGATACTTTTAGTGCTGGGCTAGACTAAAAACGCGGGCGCGGAGAGGGCGCGATACTACTACTAAACATATCACACACACACATATATCATACATGTTCATATCACTTGAACACGCAAAGACGCCATAGCTGCTTAGCTCGTTCATACAAGTGGCCGCAGTGAGTACGTGGGCGGCAAGCGACAACCGCGCGTGACCACCGGGGTTCTCAAACTACGAGTACCTACATAGTTCGAGCCGTGCTATGGCGGGTGTTTAGTCTGAACGGACCAAATCGAATGGACCGCGGTCCGTTCAGACGTAGACAAAAAATGTCTACGTCCGAAAGAACCGGTGTCAAAAAAAACAAATGAATAAACTTCATCAAGTACATTCGGGTGCAAAAGTTAAACAAATAAAATGAAATGTTAATTTATTGCCCGACTACAGCGAAGCCAAAAGGAAGGGTTATGATTTAAACAGTCTTTTATTATATTTATGTATTATTCCAGATTTGTATTATCTTCTTTATAAAAACAATCAATTATGGGCAGTGTCGTACACGTCACGAAAAGTACTAGGCAAGCATGAATCCAAGATGGTATTTAAATGATATAATTGTATTCATTACTAGTAAGACCGATTCTTAAAATAATACCACCTTGAACGGCAGCCATGAGTTCAAGGCACTGCAGACCCACCGTACCCCTGGGCGTACCCCTGATGGTACGGTGGGTTTTTTAAAGTTAAACGATACCACCAGGTAATAGTGTTGTATTTTTTAATCCTTTATGGGCGGCATGGGCACCGGGCCGTAGGCCGGAAGAAGGCCGGCGGAGGCCTTTTACTTTTTTTTAACTTTGGGGACAGAAGTCAAAGAGCGTTATTTACGAAGTTTTCAAGCACGCGTCATGGAGTCGTTTCTAAATTTGCTTATATCTCGAAAAGTCTTGCTACTAGATGGTCAGAAGTGGTTTTAACTAGTGTTACAACTTTACAACACTATTACCTGGTGGTATCGTTTAACTTTAAAACACCCACCGTACCACCAGGGGTACGGCCAGGGGTACGGTGGGTCTGCAGTGCCTTGAACTCATGGCTGCCTAGTATTTTTTCGGGTACCTAAGCTTAGTACTTTTTGGAGTACATGACCGATTCTTAAAACAAATACCACCTTGAATTCATGCCAGCCTAGTACTTTTTGGGGTGGATCTATTAACATTTATTTGTGTTCTAAACTCAAACATATTTGAATTTTCTATTTTTCATATAGCCTGTTTAGCGGCTTTATACCTTACGGACCCTTTCCTTTTTGCTGACTCTCTTTGAGGCGCGCGTGGAACACGAACGCGCCGTCGACACGGCCTGTCATCATGAGACGGACGGACGGCGAGCTAGCCCATAGCCCACCGTCCACAGGCCCGCGCCTACGGTGGCCGGGACGCTGAGAGGTTCTCTCCCTCTCCCGTTCCACCACCTCCTTCTCTAGCATTACTGCTTTGCAGAAGGAGGTGACGGCGTCCCATTCTGTTTCACTCCGGACCATGGCTTGCACCATGGCCGGACGCGAGAGGTCGCCGTCGTCATACAAACATTCATCCCCTATTTTACGCTCTTATAGAATTTTTTTTTTTTTTTAATTCGTTTGATAACTAGCCAAGTCAGACCTTAGGCTTCAATATACGTGAGCAATGACAACAACAACAATGTATGCGACTGCCCCTTTAAACTTATTATTGTTTATTCATTTGTTTTTTTTGACACCGGTCCGTTCGGACGTAAACATTTTTTGTCTACGTCTGAACGGACCAAAATGAATTGACAGGCAGCGGTCCGTTGAGACTAAACACCCGCTATGGCAACTAGGAGTAAAACAAAAATTCACGTTTTTAATTGAAAACAGCGCTATCTTTAAAACATTATTACTGTTGTGAATTAAAATATATATAAAAAATCTAACTATTTAGGGCAAAGAGTAACATAAAAGAAAGTACAAAACATTGGGAATTGTGTGACCACGCCAATCGCTAAAGAAGAAATAAGAGACATCTTCCGTATTAATTCCAAAGGCCCATCTAATAACACCATTATCGTCGAACTTACCTCGGTGCTCAAAAAAGAGGATATTCTAAGCTCAATTAAATCATATAAAAAGAACCATAACGAGCTACCTACCACTAAGAATATCAACATGGATGGTCCTCCGTTACCTATTTACATCTCAGAAAATCTAAGTACGAGTACCAAACGTCTATACGCCCTTGCACGCGACTATGCAAAGGTAAATGAGTACAAATTCTGCTGGACAGCCCACGGATGTATCTACTTACGGAAAAAAGAAGGTGACGCAGCCTGCCGTATTCATAATGAAGACACCCTAGCCAATCTGAAAAACCTACCATGACTAGATCTAAGTCTCTGCTCACTATTTGCTGTGTATATTCCAGTATTGTCGTATTATCTTCACACGGCCAGACGTATATACCAGGTCATAATATCTGTGCACACTATGTCAACACTCCATGTTGTTGCTCTCACAAAATTCCTCCAGCTCAATTCAACAAGAGTAGCCACAATACACAATCACATCCACACTAACTCTATACTCGACACTAACATAACAAACACACTCACATGTCAATCGCAAGCTAAAATACTGAATCTTAGTAGTTCCTTATTGGATGAAACCATGTTTTCCTCATTACCGTCTAATGGGATAATAGTAGTTCTTCTTCACTCCTTGAGAAAATTCCCTGTAATAAAAGAAACCAAAATTCCACTCAGATAACGCTAACATTACCAACGACATAGAAAATTGTGGCAATATTGAGTGCTATAAAATTGAAGATCCTTCTACAAGTCCGGCGTTTGTCAACCCAGCGTCAGATAAGGATGATTTTACGGTACTGGCTGTAAACATCCGTAGTATCAAGAAAAATTTTGACTCTTTAATTGTATTCCTAGCCAACATTGGCATAGTTATTGATATCATAGTATTAACAGAATGCTGGACTGATAGCAGCTCGCAGATTGAACAAATAAACAATTACTTGCAATTTAGTACTCAACACAGTCATAACCAGAATGATGGTGTTGTTGTTTATGTGAAAGAGAATCTCGGCAACGTGAAAGTACGGGAGTACTCGATTGTAGACGGTAACTGTCTGGTAGTCGAAATCAACAAAGTGACAGTTATTGCCTCGTATAGACCTCCTTGCTTCACGAATCCAAACAACTACATTCATTCTCTAAACGACCTACTCCTCAATACACACTGTGAAAATATTATCTTTGCTGGGGACATTAACATAAATACGCTGTCCGAAATCTCAAGTGATTACACTTCTGACTATTTGAACATGCTAGCGTCACACGGTCTAAGACAGGGAATTGATAAGCCAACGAGGCTTGAAAATTGTCTTGATCACTTGATGGTTAAAACACGAAATAGAGTCAAAACCTTCGTATTTGAGCCGCTCACAGACCACAGTCCAGTTCTGTTATACATGACGAAGACAAACATTGTGAGAAACTATGCTAAACACTCCAAAACAATAATCGACTACAAGCAATTAGATACTGACCTTGACAACATCAAATGGAACCTCTTTTTTGACATTCAAAACGTAAACGACGCAGCAGACTACCTTATAAAAGTGCTACAAGACTTGATCACCAGGAACTCTACTACGAAAATAATTTCTAAAAAGAAGCAACCACTAAAACCCTGGATGACCCCAGGCGTCGTAAAATGTATACGAAAAAGAGATAAAATGCACCTGAAACAAAAAAAGTTTCGAAACAGCGAAGAAATAAAAAAGGAATACACAAAGTACAGGAACACCTGCAACAAAATTATCCAAACCTTAAAGCACTCATACTATCGAACGGAATTGGAAAAGAACCAAAACAATATCAAAGGAACATGGAATACCATCAAAGAAATGTGCTATGTGAAGAATGACGCTAAAAGTGCCACGGAATTGCTACAATTAGAAGATAGCGCACAGAACTCATTGAACGAGGTTAATAGATATTTTACATCAATTGGGGAAGAACTGGCTAGCAAAACGCTTACAAAACTAAACATGGTCGAGGATACACTGGTGAAACTCAGCGCGAAGTCAAATAGCTCTCTGAACTCGATGACATTTGGTCCAACAGATGAGATAGAGGTTATTCAGGTGGTCACTGGCCTTAAAAATGGAAGTGCCCCGGGATGGGATAACGTGCATGTTTCCCTATTAAAAAAATATAAGCATAAACTTGCTACGCCCCTTGCACACCTCTGCAACTTGAGTTTCATGCAGGGTATCTTTCCAACCGCCTTTAAAAAAGCCGTTGTATCGCCCATCTTCAAAGCCGGCGACAAATCAAAAGTGACCAACTACAGACCAATATCTCTCTTGAGCACTCTCGCAAAAGTCATGGAAAAACTGGCAAACAGGCGACTCGTAGACTACCTAGAAAAGAACAACCTGCTATCGGATAAACAATACGGGTTCAGAGCTGGACGTTCTACAAATGACGCTGTTCTAAGGCTTACTACGGCAATAACGAACTGCATGGATAGAGGAGACAAATGCGTCGGCATCTTCCTCGATCTTCAAAAAGCCTTCGACACTGTGTCAATCCCCATCTTGTTGAGTCGACTGGAAGGCGTCGGCGTAAGAGGTGTACCCCAGGAGTGGTTTAAAAGCTACCTGTCCGGCCGCCACCAAAGAGTCCGCATTGATGGGCGCCTGAGTGACGAAGCTCTTTGCGCTTACGGTGTTCCCCAGGGAAGTACTATAGCCCCAACACTTTTCCTGGTATACATAAATCGGCTCTGTGACCTTCCAATCCCTCAAGCCGAAATAACAATGTTTGCTGATGACACAGTGCTCCTGTTCCATGACACAACTTGGGAAAACTTGGCACAGGCAAGCGAACGAGGGCTTGCTAGAGTAACTGCTTGGCTTGAAGACAGTCTTCTATCCATTAACGCCAGTAAAACAAAATACCTTTGCTTTAGTATGTCAAAGTCGGGCAGCCCCAGTCTAGACTTCATTGTACCCATTCACACGTTCCCTTGTAATAGAGGTTCATGTTATCAAGCTACTTGTCCTTGCCCTAGGCTTGAGAGAGTGAACAACATAAAATACCTCGGTGTTATAATCGATGAAAACTTGAAATGGAGGCAACATATCTCAGTCACTGCAAAAAAAACACGCAAACTAATATTTATATTCAAAACCTTGAGACATGTTGCCAGCCAGAAGCTCCTAATACAAACGTACAAAGCACTGTGCCACTGCGTCCTGGGATATGGTATCTGTGCATGGGGAGGCGCCGGCAAATCCCATATGATAGAAATAGAGCGCTCCCAACGTGCAGTTCTGAAGGTCCTACTATCACTTAACTTCAGAACTCCAACCAATTTGGTGTACGAGCAAGCGCGAGTGCTGAGCGTAAGAAAAATATTTATCTACGAGTGTCTTCGGCGATATCACCGTCTTACGGTCCCCTACCTGCCAATCACTAACAAAAGAACTGACAGATATCCTGTACCACGCGCAAGGAGCAAGTTTGCCCGAAAGCACTACAACAGCCTGGCACCACGCCTCTACCTTAAACTTAGCCAGTACAAACCCGTTAAGCATGTGAGTAATTTCCAGATAAAAAAGGAAATAGTACTTTGGCTGGAAAACTATAGCTTCGACGACACTGAAACCCTTATCAGTATTTTAACCTAGTGACAAATACACATAACACACACACACACTCACCAACACACAACTCACCACACACACGCTACCTCCATTCCATAATTATGAAAATGTGCCCTTGTTTTTTTTTTTTTTTATTATTTTTATTTGATCCTATCGTCCTTCCATTTAATTGTTGTTAGTTTTTGTAATTTAATCTTAATCCTCTTCTTTTTTTTTTTGTTTTATATTAAGTCAATTTTGCTACAATAAACATAAATTTAGTTTTAGTTAATTTTATACAGTAGTTGTAGTAAGCGCCGTCTAAGCTTCCACACTCAGGCTGAGATTCATAGACCGCACTTTAACTTTACTTTGATGGAAAGTTCTACTTTCACCCAAAAATATATTTCTTAGTTCTGTCAAGCTCTACTTTACTTTCCAAAAATTATACTTTGCTTAGTAAAGGCTAAGTAGTCGATAATCATGACTTTGGCCTCAAAGTATACTTTACATTACTATGCGTATAAATAATGTAGTCCTTCATGTTAAACTAATTTCCTAGAAGAGAAGCATATTTTATTATGGTTGGGTTATAGCTCAAAACGTCATGTCGATTTGAGTGACATTTTTTATTGTGTTTGGTGGTTCTTGATTGTACATATTTCGAAAGTACACTCGGGTTTGGCGAGTCTTCGCGCACGATTATCAGCTGCGTCTACCTCAGCCCCAATATTTTCAAACCGATTGAAAAGTTGGTCAATACTTTCGACCTATCTATATCGAGCAGCAGGTCAAAAGCAACAAGTTAACAGGTGAGGCGGTATCGGGAATTCTAGATTGAATCAATTAAGTAAATTAAAGATGAAAAACAATTTTACGTACAAGCAGTAAACAGAACGTCAACGTCAACGATGTTTCGTTTCGTTCCACGTAATACATGTTTTTTTTCCAAACACCTATAGTTTTGATATAAAATTATAATAATATTATTATAAATCTAAGCAAGAGCACGTTATAAACACTCGTCTTGAATAATATGTTAATAACTATGTTTTTAAGGAAATAAAACTTGATTTAAAAATATGTTCTCCAAAACATTTATGCGTTTAACGTAACAGCCACGCGTCTTTCCCTATACTTTACTTTGGAGCCTTACTTTTCTAAGGAAAGTCAAGCAACTGTCTCTGAAATTAAATAAGTTGAAAGTAAACTTTGGTACTACAAAGCTTACTTTAAGAAGACTCCTTTGCTATAAAGTAAAGTGCGGTCTGTGAATCTCAGCCTCAGATCTATGTAACCGGCAAAACCTCAACCCCTGTCATACAGGTTGTCCTAGTTCAGGGGTTGAGACCACACTGATGTAATGTGTTTGAAGTTATATAAAATAAAATTATTATTAAATTATTATTATAAAGAGGGTCAGCTAATTGCTTATAACTGACTGTACCAAAAAAAAAAAACAAAACAAAAAAGGAACATGGATGGGTTTTAGTCAGTAAAAGCCAGAGCGGGAGGGGTCATTTGGTGATTACCCATCCGAAAAAAAAAAGGATATTCAAGTAATTGTGGGAATTTTGACTTAGCTTGAGGGGTAAATGTTTTGGGAGTTGGTAACCCTGGCGCCCGCACTTGCCGCCCGCGCCCTCACTGCGGCCACTTGTATGAACGAGCTATGGTTTGAGCTGCCCGCACGCGATTCGCGTGCGGCCCGCGCCAACTAGCCCGCACCGCAGCCCGCACCCGCGTGCCCACTATGGACACTCCAATGAAGTTCATAATTAGGTTTGAGCTCGTCGCACCGCGCCCGCACCGCACCCGCGTTTCCACTCTGGCCGAGCACTTAAGCAGGTATCTCAGAATTTATTTTAAAATTAATTTTCCTTTAAAGTAGGAAGCGAACTGATGTCAACCTTAAACAAAAGAATTAAGAGTGTTACCTACCATGATAGCTTCCTTGAAATTAAATTGTTTAGGAACTGAGATACATAGGTACTTAAGCAATTGGATATTGAGATGGAGTCAAAGACTGCATGCGAAAGTAAGAAGTCATACCTACACTCCTACCAGACTTCAAGTAGCAAAATACTTCATCATCTGCCTAGCCTTTTCCCAACTATGTTGGGGTCGGCTTCCAGTCTAACCGGATGCAGCTTAATACCTGTATTTTACATGGAGCGACTGCCTATCTGACCTCCACAACCCAGTTAGTACTGGGTAATACGATACCCCTTGGTAAGACTGGTTGTAAGACTTTTTGGGTCACTGACTACCTGTAACGACTGTCAAAGATCTGCAAATGACAGACGGGACCAACGGCTTATCGTGCTTTTGCAAGTAGTAAAATACTTAAAATTGTAATTTAAAAATTCGATTACTTATTTTAAAAAGTCCCATATTATTTTAAAAATCCTCGCCGTCGCGTCGTTTACCGGCCCCTGTTCGCATGCACCTCAAAGCAGCAACCTTTACAACTGCTCTGACAAGTTATTTCATATTGAAAGGGATCGTAAATTAAATGCAAGCTAGTGTTTGAAGCCATTACGTTGCCTTCAACGTTGAGCGACAGGTTCTTTATTTTAAGACCAAGCTACGTAACAGCCAATCAGATCACTCATCACTTGAGAGATTGCGATAATTCATGTGTAGCCACCTAACTTAGAGAGCGTTCATATTGGAAACCACTATGAAAATACACTGAAAAAAAAATATGACCCTCCTTCCGGTCTAGTCATTGTAATTTGTTTAAATGCTTTCGTGTTATAACCCAAACTCAACCAAAAGCGAGCTCTTAGTGTTTAGGGCGCAGAACTTAATTTATGACTGTGTTCCATCAGTAACCTTGAGCGGAGTTCCGCTGAAAAGAGTCACTCGGTTTAAGTACCTGGGGCACTGGGTCACCGATAGGCTGTCGGATGATGCCGATTTAGAGAGGGAACGTAGAGCGCTGGCAGTCAGGTGTAACATGCTGGCCCGCAGGTTCGCACGGTGTACGAAAGAGGTTAAAATAACATTGTTCAGGGCATACTGCCAGGCTCGTACAGTGCTCTACGAGTCCAATATAACGCGTTCCGGGTATTGCTGGGGTTGCCGCGCTTCTGTAGCGCGTCAGGGATGTTCGCGGACGCACGCGTTCCGGATTTCGGCTCACTACTGCGTCAGCGAATCGCATCACATCACTGATGCGTCGGGTGCGCGACAGCCCCAACAGCCTCGTGGCTACTGTAGCCGGCAGGATGGATGGCCAGATAATGTGTCGCTGGGTGTCGGCACACAGACCGTCATCCAGATATGTGTTATAGTTGTTTTAGTTAGTAAGTGCCAAGTTTGTTTTAATTTTAATTTCTGTTTTTATTAAGTATGGATCTATGGTCTGAAAATAAAGATATTATTTATTTATTTATAAGTTTAAAGCCATATTTTCAAATAATGTAAATGTTTATTAGTTAGCATAATCAGCCTATAATCCACCACGCAGGCCCAGTGCGTGTTGGTAGGTAGATGTCACGTCTTCGATTTTTTTTTGGTTCTGGAACATTCCGGTTTCCTATGTTCCCATTATGTTTTCCTTCACCGTTTTGAGAGCAGTGGTGATGAAATAAATTACACAAAGTTTTCCATACTTAAGACCTCACAGTGACATCAATTAATAACAATTATTATATATCTTTTATTTATTTATTTTACTATTTATGTACACACAGTAAAGAAATGTAGACAATAGTGTGTGAGAAAAGGAAGAGAATAGAGATTAGGTGCCTTTCCTAACTTAACCTATTAAGATATACAAATACACATATAAGTAAATATTAATATATACTTATATAAATACATAATGCTAAGATATATAGACTAATAAATATAAATATGTATAAAATAAATCATGGTTGAGAGGAAAGGTAATGCTCTTTCACTCTGGATTTAAACAGTGAAATGGTCTTCAAATCACGAATGCTAGGCGGAAGTGAGTTCCACAACCTTACAGCATGGACGGAGAAGGAATAAGAGTAATAGCTGGGATTTATGAGGATGGGATTTAAGTAGGGATCGAAGGTGTGATCTACACGGTGCGTCAGTAGGACGAGCATAAGAAAAACGCTCGCGCATGTAAGAAGGATAGGATGGGTTGTGTAGGATATTGAAAAGGAGACATAGGATCTTAGTGTTCCTGCGAAGGCGGATTGGGAGCCACTTGAGTTCTTTGCGAAGGTGATGAGAAACGTGGTCATATTTACGGAGACCAAAAATAAAGCGAATACATAAATTTTGCAAACGCTCAAGCTTATTTAATAGCTCCTCAGTAGCATCCAGGTAGCAGGCATCAGCATAATCTAATATCGGCTGAATAAGTGTTTGTGCCAAAGAGATTTTAGTCTTCAAAGGTAGGAGACTCTGAAGGCATTTCAACGAATGAAAAGAGAAGTGAACCTTGCGGCTTACCTCATTGACTTGAGCTCGCCACGACAGATAGGAGTCAATAGCAACAGCCAGATCTTTGGCGGTATCTGTATAATCGATGCGAACACCATCGAGGTACAACGGCATCAGAGATGCAACAACAGCTGCACCACGAACAAATCGGCTGCCTATGACCATGGCCCGAGATTTAGCAGGGTTAATTTGCAATCCAAATGACTTAGCCCAGGCGCTGATACAAGCCAGGTCATGATTCATAGCAGCAATGGCAGAATTGGCATCAGCTACTGTAAAGTGCCGGTAGAGCTGCAAGTCATCTGCATAAAGATGGAAGTTAGAAGAGATTACACTGGTAACCATGTTTATGAAAATTGAAAAAAGAAGAGGAGAGAGAACGCTACCCTGAGGGACACCCTCGGTGAGGCTACACCAATCAGAGAAAACCTCATCAAGGCGAACACACTGAGAGCGTCCCCGAAGATAAGAATTGAACCAGGCTAAAGCAGAAGAAGAAAAGTTCAAAGATTTGAGGATACCTAGCAAAATGTCGAAATCCACAGAGTTGAAGGCACTACTGAAGTCAAGCAATACAAGAACGGTAAGTGACTTACTCTCCATTGCCCAGCGGATATCGTCAGTTACTTTCAGAAGTGCAGTGACAGTACTATGACCCGAGCGGAAACCAGATTGGAAAGGGGATATTAAAGAGTTCGACGCTAAGAAAAATGTTAATTGTGTAAGAACTAAGTGCTCAAAAACTTTGGAAAGAAATGGGAGAATAGAAATAGGTCTAAAGTGGGATAGCGAGGATGGATTGTTAGTTTTAGGTAAAGGTATGATGTGAGCTTGCTTCCAAACTGAGGGAAAATAGCAACAGGAAAAAGAGTAGTTAAAGATGTAAGTAAGAACAGGAAGTAGAGATGCAAGGATAAGAGTAACCATTCTTGAACACAACTTATCGTTACCGACTGCAGAAGATGTAATCGCAAGGACAGATTTCCTAACGTCATCCTCAGAAATATCGCTAAGGTTAAAAGGAGAATATTGTGGCAACGGCAGTCTAGAAAGGTTCTCCAGGGTCACAGCCTTGACAGACGAATCGAGAGAAAAGGGAAGGAAAGAGAAATGTTTATTCAGATCGTTGAGGTTCACATCCTTGCACTGGTTGGTAGGTGTTTTGCCTATGCCTACAGACTTGAGAAATTTCCAAACATCGGAAGAACTACGGTTGGTGAGTTGGTCGTGGAAATAGCGTCTCTTGGAATCTTGACACAGATGACTGCAGCGATTACGTAGCAATTTGTAATAAGAGAGATTCAGCTCAGAAGGTCTGCGCTTATATCTACTCTTAGCTTTATCCCTACGTGCCATAAGCTCTTTAATTTGTGTGGTTATCCATGGAGCAGGGTTATGTCTCACTTTGACACGTCGGATGGGTGCATGCTGGTCAAACAGGTTGAGAACTTGTGTAGTAAAATAACTCACCATCTCATCAATACTTTCCGTCACGACCAGAGGGGACCAGTCGATATTGTTGGCATCACGCTGCAATGCCTCCGGATCAATGCCTTTGTAGTTACGGAGATATAATAACTGGGGCTTGCGCTTAGGGACACGGATGCGATACGACAGATAAATAAGATCGTGGTAGGAGAAAGTAGCAGTAAGTTGACCATGATATTTAACATTATTAGGAGAAGAAACAATCATAAGGTCTAGAAAAGACGGTGTACAATTAGGAAAATAGTGAGTTGCAGAGAGAGGCAAGACTTGAAGATTAAAGGAAGACAAGACGGAGAGGAGTTTGAGAGACCGAGCGTAGTTTTTAATTAAGCACGTATTATAATCACCCATTAAAATAACGTGGTCGTACAACGGACAAAGATTACTAAGGGTGGAATCAAGGGTATCAAAGTAGTCAATATTTAGATTAGGACTATAGAGCACTGCAAGCAAAACTTTAGTGTGGTGAAAAGAAATTTCTAAAAACAAGTATTCAGCAGATCCAGAATAAAGTGAAGGAGATGAGCTGACCACCCTGTAGGGTAAATCAGCACGCAAGTATATAGCAACACCTCCTCCACCCTTGCCAGTTCTGTCATTGCGGATCAAGACGAAGCCAGGCAAGGAAAATTGAGTAGAAAGGAGAGAAGGCTTCAAAAAAGATTCCTAAATCAATAAGGCGTCCAGGTGAGCACTGCTAAAGGATGCCAGAAGATCCGAATAGTGACCAGGAACACTCTGAGTATTGATGTGTGCTACATGTAGATTCTTAGGGTCATTGGAGAAAAGAGAAGAAATTTTGTCGTGTAAGGTAAGTGGTGGGTGGCGGAAGAGTCAATGGTGCCGATTCCCTTGTTTACAAACTAAACCAAATTTAAGTTCAGTGCATCTTTTTCTTTCTATTTCATTAAGAAAAGGACAGAAGATAAATTTTAGTTATGTTCTGTCAAATTAATCAGCGCCATACAAGTTTTAGACGCGATTAAAAAGTTGACTACTAAAATTAAATCAAATTACGTCAGGTGCTGACTAATTTGACAGGATTAAACTAATATTTATCTTCTGTCCTTTTCATAATGAAATAGAAAGAAAAAGATGCATTCAACTTAAATTTAGTTTAGTTTGTGAACAAGGGAATCGGCACCACTGTCCACACTAACAAAACTATCAGAGGAAGAGCACGAGAAGAAGCTGTCGTTGAGATCAGCTACATCATCCATAATTTATATAAATATTATAAATAACAGTATAAATGTACTTAACTAGAATAAAATTATTCTAAATATCCTATTAAATACAAAAACAAAATGTAGGTTTTCTTACAATAAGAAAAACCTCCCCAACTTGCTAGATTATTGGCAGAAATTTTACAACAAATTTTTATGAAACACTAAAATTAATTAAACGTTACCGAGAAAACGAAAAGTAAAATAAAAAACAATTATTCAACGAAACGAACGTAGAATGAAACGTAACGAATGACAGATGGACAGATGGAATTGAACAATGACTATGACACCAGTCCACAACTGACAACGTCAACATTCTGACTGTCACACTCACAATCACAATAACATGAACGAAATATCAAAATACCGGCTTAATAAATTAAATAAAATTGAAATATTTCAACTAGCTAAGTTTATTGCATCTTTGACTAGTAGGGAACAACAGATTAATTTAGAAATCACAGCACAATTAAATAAATATCACTTAAAGGTAGCATAACGATGTTGCTAAACATTCGTTCGGTGAAGACTTTTCCCACCAACAACAAAGCTAAATATAATAACTCCAAACAATCGACAGTGAACGATACTTACCGTCAAAAGAACAAAGATATTATCTTTGTTCTTTTTACCGGTAAATAAAAGAATTGTAAGATCAGCTAGATATTGTGTGTTCGACGTTAACATGGGTATTGGCGGCAAAATAAGAGGGCTGCCATCTTGGAAAATGGCCGCCGTCCATCTGATGCACAAAGGAACTAATGAGAAGCGAATCAGGGATGAAGGTGTAGTGTGACCATGAATGAGATTTGTATGAGGCCAATTGAAAATATAGACATATTACAGCGGCGCAGAGCTCATTTATTTTGAAACTTGAAATAGCAGCACCGAAGCCTCTGTGTGGTGCCCAGGGATGTTATATATTTCATCCATCGCAAATATTGGGCTTGAAACAGCACTTCCTGATCTATACCCAGATGTGACTTCAATTATCTGACAAGATAGGCAGACGACGCATGACGATGTGATGGATGAGTGATACAAAAGTATTAGCAGCATTTTAAAATTGGTGTGTCAACGTTATACGCCCTTGTAGTCACCCTACCTTGTTTCGATGAAACCCATGCTTTTTGCATATGCGCAAATGTACCCATTCTTATGAACACCAGAGCGTGGATATTATCTGTTCAATTTGAGCCTTTACACGTCTCACTCAAATACAATACGTATACAATACGTTCATAGATTCACGATGATAACGCTGTTCGTTTAATGACTGATATTTAACTAGAACCTCGATCATAGTCGACTTACATGGTGTTTTTTTCTCGAAGATTATATAAATTATGATGATGGATGGCCGATAGGGCCGAAGAGTTCTAGAGTGGCGACCGCGAACTGGAAGACGTTGCGTTGGAAGGAGGCCTTCCAACGCAACGTCTTCCAGTTCTAGGTGGACCGATGACCTGGGGAAGGTGGCGGGAATATGTTGGATGCGAGTCGCACGGGACCGGTCAATGTGGCGACACTTGGGGGAGGCCTATGTCCAGCAGTGGACGTCTTTCGGCTGGAATGATGATGATGATGATGATGATATAAATTATCTAGACTTCACTAAAAACCCTGAAAGACATATTGAAATTGACAAACAAAAATGTGTCTACTTTGCTATAACGTTCCGCTTTACTTATTTCTTTAAATCTTAATCCTTCTACGTATAGTAATTCACACTCGTAGGTGTAAAAGCCAGTTTCCACATCAACATCTTAAATCCTTGCAACCTGACACCTCGACAAGTGATGCTAATCCGACAGGCGGTCAAACAAACCCATTGATCAGGTTTGGTGAGTCTAAATACCTTCTAATACTCGGATAATATCAATAAAGGGTTGAGCAATTCTTGCTCGATTATTAAGTAGATCAAGTTGGTATACTTAGTTAAGAATAATGCGGTCCCGTTGTACCACTGATACAACATACATAGAGGAGCATACAGGGCTCCTTAAAATATAGATGGAAATTCAGAACGTTATTTCCTTTTCTGTACAAGGATGTGGTGTGGTCTTCAGTCATTGGCATCAGATCTTTTCCAGATAGGAACGAAGGCCGGAAGACTCCAGTTTTTGACACTTCTTGGCACCTTCTCATAGAAAGACCAAGTATCAGGCCTACCCACATTTATTTTACCTAGGTACATTCAACACTGACCTCGTACCTATTTGACACATAAAATTTAATAACTTGACACGTAAATTTAAATACTATATATATATCCGGGCAGGGAAAGCTTAGAGGAACACTCTGCCCATATATTGGCGCCATCCGCCGCCAACCCGTCTTTGTCTTTCAGTCTCTACTTCTCTAGCCATCACAACGCCGTGCGACACCTACAATTCTTCATTGTTGATAGATAGGTAGGTGGGTATTTGAAATCACACACAGCACTTGACTCAAATTCCAAACGTTTATTTCTATGAAACCATTTAGGTACAGAAACTGATTAATTTATAACGTTCACTTCATTAAACACTTATAATTACATAGTATTTCAATTGTTTTTGCTAATCGTAGGATACGTGACTGCCCGTTGCTCAAGCGTCCATTCTTCCGTGTGGGCGGAAGTCCTCCACACAGTACAGGTAACTCATTACATAATAAGTTCATTAAAACTTACAAACAATACTAGAGTAATTCATAATTAATCATTTTAATAATTAAACAATACCAATATTCACAAATGCAAAGGTTTTATCAAGTTAAAGCTAATTAGTCGCTTCAATACTTTTTACAACAATATTCAATCTTTTAAAACCATTTCCGGCAAATCAAAGTATTTAGTACAAAGAACGGGTCAGAGCCCATTCGTCCCCTAAGATTCGCACCCTGTGCCCACTCGTCCCCTGGAACTTTTGAGGGGCCCATTCGTCCCCTAGAACACCTACGAAGTCTTTCACTAATAAATTGTTCTGTAAAATAATCTTGTTACTTTTTAGTTTGTAATTTAGTTAGATAATCTGATTTAATTGTAGTTTCAAATTATTAATTGATTTATTGATCAAATCGTATTCGGCCTGTAGTGTTGCCTCATAAAAATCTTGTGTCAAAATGAACAATAATAATTACAAATCCAATGTCATAAAATACTTGCTTATCATAATTTTAACTATAGATTTAGCTAAAGACTTACTGAGTCTTTAGCTAGACTTTTGTTTAACTACTATTTGAAACCACGAACTATCTAAGTGCTAGTTACGCCAATAGATGGCGCTTAACTCATTTGTCAAGTGATGTAATAACTGTACCACGAAGCAGAGATGGCAGGTTCATGGAATAGAATTATGAGTGTTAATAATTAGATTAAATCTTAGCAGATAGAGCCTCTTGCGGCGACATATATATATATATAGTATTTGATATATATATTTATAGTGTTTGATATATATGTACAGTATTTATATATCCTTGTAGTATATCGTAGTATTAAATAAAATTATTCTCTCATTTTCAGAAGTGAGTACCACTGCTTGTCTCTGCACCACCTAAAGGTTGACTGGTAGAAAATGCCTATGGCATTAAGTTCGCCTCTGTACTTTGTGCTTGAAGTGTTAAATAAATAAATAAAATTATACCCATACCCACAAACTAGAGCAAAAACCGATAGGTTATGGTACATTTAAGATCAAAACCGCACCTAAACTGACAAAAAAACTCGCATTCCGGCGCATAGAAGTAACATCACATCAGTGGGTACAAATGTAACAATGCATAAATTGAAGGCGGCGCCGTGGGAACTACTAAATGAGGCACAAAGATCGGTCATGTCGCGAACTATACAGGGAGTTCTACACCGTGAAAATGGATTCATCTATGAGGATGGACACTGGACGGACGGAAGCTATAGGTACTAGTCTACGTAATATTAAGAGGCAACGCTACTTAGGGATAATAAAATTATTAAAAAAACTCATCTGGGTATTTAAGTAAGAATATAGGTAAAGCTACAGAAGCTAGAGCGGAACGAAACTGCAGTTTATGTACCTAAGTAATTATTTTTTTAAATTATTTATTTTATTTCGGACAAAAAGATCCATAGAGTGTTAGTAACATAATATTAGATAACTTATTATCTAGTGTTAGTACCAATTACCCTCTGCACAAGAAAAATTACAATTGGAGAGCTGTAGCTCTCCGCTACAGTTCTCAGGATGCTGTTGCGACTATCTCTCACTCTCCTGAGTAGCCAGGCACTTTTTTTCGGACCATCGCGTGAAACCCGTCGGTACGAGCTAGCGCGAACATCCCCGGCGCACTGCAGAAGCGAGGTAGTCTCAACAACATCCTGAAGGCATTATTATACCGAACGCGCAGGGCATCTAGCGACCTTTTGGTGTAATTGATCCATAGATTACCCGTGTCAGACTCTGGCAGTAGGCCTTGAAAAGAGTGATTTTCACTAAGTCCGTACACCGAGCAAATCTACGGATCAACATATTGCACCGGACGGCAAGTGCCCTGCGCTCCCTTTCTATATCTACATCGTCTTTAAGGTCGTCGGATAGAAAATGACCCAAGTATTTAAAAGAAGATACTTTACGGATTACTGACCCGTTTATAAGAAGCTCGGGTCCCTGTTCCCAGCATTTGCCGCCGACCTTAAAGATCATGTACTCACATTTTTTAACATTATAAGTTAAACCATGTGCGGCAGCGTAGGCTTCACAAGTCGTAAGCAATTTCCCTATAGCCCCCGCAGACGGACCCAACAGCACCATATCGTCCGCATGGCTGATGTTGTTAATGCTAACACCACCAACACTGCATCCGACACGCATGCTGCTGAGTTCCTCTATGAGGTCATCTACGTAGAGGTTAAAAAGCCTGGGGGACGTCAGACCTCCTTGTCTCACCCCACACTCCAACCTATAAGGCTCAGAGAGCGTACCATCCCATCTCACATGATTGGTCTGATTGCCATACCAATACTGGAATAGCCCACATATTTCCGCGGGTATGCCCCTGCTTGCCATTTTCCCCCAGAGCACATCATACGAGACAAGATCGAAGGCTCTGGAGAGATCAAGGAACTGGTTCCTTGATGTACCAGCCAGTGCCAGTGTACCTACGCCTGGGCGTACACTGGCGTCCCGTGATCTACATAGTATTGAACTGAAAATAGAGACTCAAAATAGCGCTTTCAGTTGAAAGTCCGGGACGAAACCCGAACTGCGCATCATGAAGATGTATATAGTCATTAAGGCAAGTATCAAGCACACCGTCCAACACCTTTGCTATTATAGTCGCGAGAGAAATGGGACGATAGTTACCCTGATCAGAAATATCTCCAGTCCTATTCTTCACAATGGGAGTCACGATGGTCTTCATTAGATCAGCAGGTAAGTACGCGTGACTAATACACATTGTGAAAAACATAGTCAGGACTCGCAGCAGATGTACACCCGCGTGCTTCAAGTGCTCAATACTGAGCCCACCATGTTCTGGAGATTTGCCTCGGCTCATACCATTTATGACTTACTTGCTTACTTGAGAATCGCATTAAAGGTTTCAACTCCACGACTGCTGGGCTCAGTATCCACTTTCACGGTTGAGGGACCGAGAGGGGACTGAACTCGAAAGTGTTCTTTGAACATATTAGAGATTCCACTAGGTTCATTTATACCTACCACACTCGTAGGGAGTCCCGGTTTCCCATCCAACTTACTAGTGGATTTCCAGAAATCGCTAAATTTTTTATTAGATCGTTCTTCGGCCATTCTATCCATAATAATCTGCTCAGCATGGTTCTGACAGTATTTCAGCCGGCTTTTAATGATAACGACGATTTTGAATTACGAATTTATCGCACGTTGAGGCTCTTTTTATCCACCCCGAGAAGATGAATAGAAGTGGTCATGGATAAGTGATATAAATTACCTACCAGAGGAAAATAATTAGAAAATACCTATTGCTTAAAAAAAAAATTTTTTTTCGTTAAATGTTTTTGAATACATCCTGTACTATAGGTACCTACTTGCACGCGAACTGAATTGTACTTACATTGTGATCCTAATTAGATGACGTGATATGCAAATTCGTGTTTGGTTGGTGATTGAAATCATTGTAAAGTTCCAGCAAGGTCAACCTATGCAAGGGAATTGAGATCATTTATGACATGGGTTTTGGGTTATAATCTGGCGCAACTTGGGAGAGTAGAGTAGAATCTACTCTACTCGAGTCGGTCGAAATATCTACTCAGTAGATGATATTTTCAGTAAGTTTCTTGTATGAATTTTAAACAAAGTCTAACATCCGAGGTGGAGATTAAAAATTTCGGGTTCGCTTCGGAGAGTTTATAACAATGCACTCCCCGAATATATTCCTGCTGCCCATGGCATTTCCCAACCCGTTTCCAAAGTTCGGTAACCCCAAAGCAGCATGCCTTGCAAATAACCGTATATAAACGGAAAATAAACAACTCAACCCATAAATAACACGGCAATACATATTTAAATACAATTATAATTAGATGGCGTTGTCCGGCGCACAGAATCAACTTGTCCTGTTTCCGAGCGCTCTCATACAAGTGTCCAGCGCGCGCCGGACAAGAAAATCACCGCGTCGACTCGCGGCCGATATCGCAAGATACATTACACGTCCACTTATCTATACCAGCTGTTAATTGGAAAAGTTATTACGTGACGGTTCTTATATTGATTACCTTAGGGCACACGGGCTTTCGTTTGCTTGAAGACAGCTAATCTATCTTTCGTAGACAGAAAAATGGAAGAGTTTTGTCGACAGGTGTGGCAGAGTATTTTAGTTCTCTACCCATCTGAGGAAACCATCCTATGTAAATAGACTAAATAGTGTTGGTAAATAACGAAATGCTGTATTTTATTAGGTACCCTCCTAACAAGCTGTCTTTTCGAAGTAGGTACACACAGCAAATTAGTTAGGTTTGCAGAGCACACCAATATAATGCTGGTGTGCGTAAAGTCAACTGGTGTATTACTTCGCCTCACGTCTCACAATAAGTCAGCAAACACGCGTGTGTGTAGCTAATCTTCGCTAAGATTGGCCGCCGTGATTGAAAACGGTTAGGACTATTTTGTAAGCAAAGAATATTAAGCATCAATTTCACGTTATTGCTAACTGGTCTTGTGGCATAGGTGTATAAGCAATGGGCTGGTAAAACAAATGTCGTAGGATCGAATCCCGCCACCGTCATTGACTTTTTGCATTTTTAAAACTTTTGTTGTGATTTTGTTGAATTTTTATTATAAGAAAAAAATATGGAAGTGAAAATTAAACAATTTGTAAAAAGAAATCAACAATATTTATTGCCTAGGTTTTTATAATAATTATAATTACAAATTATAAAGTTTTGTGCATGACAAATATTCTAAGTCGGACAGGAAATAACGTTATTTTTCATATTCAAGAGAGTAATTTAATTATAGTGATATGAATAAACATGTTAGTAAGAAAGATATTAAGATACAGGTATCCTAAATTGTTATCTCACTAACAATAACATCACTCACATAAAACAAATTACCCCTTGATATTTTTATTAATAGCCGATTGGTGCGCCTTTACTATCGGCATGCAACGCGCACACTTGGTAGCATCAGGTTATGTAAAACGTTCAAGTAACCTTCACTGGTATTGCGACCCCCTACCTGCACTAATTCACCAGGACCATTTGATGACATTCATCCCCAAAATCCCAAAGTAAAGCAGCCACTAGACCTGCATGGAAGAATATTTTTTTTATTATAGCGTTCACCATCTTTTCGCCACAATATTTTGCGATCGTCTCTGTCCGACTTAAAACATTTTTCATCGCTAAATATAACAACATTATTGCACCAATCGAAATCCAAATATTCTCTTGCGAAGCGTACCCGGTTTTGTCTGTGAATATCTGACAGTAATATTTTCTTGGCTGGCCTACGACATTTCACACCAGCTGCACGCAAGTGGTTCCGTACAGTTTGTAATTTCACGTCATGTTTAGTCGCCGTTAAATGAGTAGTGAAGAAGGGCTCAGCGATATTTGTGTTGCAACTATATCACGGTGCCGCGCATTGCCATCTGTGTATGCTATGGATTAGCCTTCGGTCCCGGTCGGCAAGGATCAATGCTTCCCGAATCTGCATATCGATGGACCCACAATTGCACAGTCCTTCTCTGTGAACAATAATAAAATATTGTTACAAAAAACAACAATCAATAACATGTGGATTATATAAACATTATTATTAATCTTCTAAACATATTAATAACATTTTGTTACTTACCGATATCTTTAAACGCCTCGCAATTTCACTAATTGAAACATTTTGCTCACGCAAAATAATAATCTCAGCTCTTAAAAGTGTGTGATTCATAATCATTCATATAAAAGCACTGCTCAAAACACGCGGGGTATAATGTCTAAAAACGTAACGTAAGCCCGATAGTCAATAACATTATGACGATGAACTTCTACAAACTTACACATGATTTGTAATTTTTAGAGGGTAGACCTCAAATAAATCCTAACTCAAATATAAAGAAGACTTGCCAATATTTAAGCAATGAATTGAACAAACAAATGTAAAACGTTTCATTAAAACATACAAAAACACCGATGTGTTGGCAGTCGGATTTGAACTTACGGCGCTAGGCGCTGGCGGCGTAAGATACTGTTTACCGCACGCTCGACCATTGCGCCACGGAGAAGATTGTTAAGTTGGCTAAATTTATGCTTCATATTCCATGCAACATCAAGTGACAAGAAATTGCAAGTGTGTGGGTGGACAACGGGTTATTGTAAAGCGCAAACACTAATAAATAGGCGAAGCCAGACAGCCGTTGACTTTACGCACACCAATAACTTTGTTAGTGTGCCCTGCAAACCGAACTAGTTTGCAGTGTGTACAATGATACCTACATTTGGTTTGAAACATACAAAAGCTTAAATTAAATAAACCTATTTTGCTAGCGTGTTTCAGCCCAATACACCTAAATTAGACCCTAGGAACTCTAGTGCAAGTGGTGTGGCAAATAATATTCCCCTCCCCTTCTTAAACCCATCGGACGTAGTAAAAGGGATTGCTAAACTTAGACCCTCTAGCTCGGTTGGCCCTGACAACATTCCAGCCTTTGTTCTTAAGGGCTGTGATGACACCTTGGCAGCTCCTCTGTGTCATATTTTAACCTTGCCCTCCAGTCCGGCGTATACCCTGAGCAATGGAAAATTTCGCGAGTTACTCCCATCTCTAAAACCTCCGACAAAACATCGGTAGAGGAACACAGACCCGTCGCTATCCTCCCAACCATCGCCAAGGTTTTCGAGCATATTCTCCATACCATGATTTACAAACACGTAAATAAGCTATTATCTGATGCCCAACACGGTTTTCGACCGGATCGCTCCGTAAACTCGAATTTGCTCATCCATGTTGACTACATATCCAGTAGCTTGGACATCGGGAGGCAGGTCGACACTCTTTATTTCGATTTCCGAAAAGCCTTTGATAGAGTTGACAACGATGTACTCTTGACTAAACTAGAGGCCATGGGCTTCTCGTCCGGATTTCTCTGCTTCTTTGCCGACTACCTGCGAGATCGCAAGCAGTTTGTCAGACATGGTTGCTTTGAATCAAAGCCTTACAACACCCGCTCGGGCGTGAGCCAGGGATCCGTGTTGGGGCCGCCTCTGTTCCTGATCATGATTAATGATTTGGTAACAAAGGTTAAGTTTGCCAGGTGCTTGCTATACGCCGACGACCTAAAACTTGTTGCACAAATCAGATCGGACGAGGACTGTAAACTCCTACAAAGGGACATTGATGCCGTTTATATGTGGAGTATTGTAAATAAACTTCCTTTCAACACAAGTAAGTGCCAGGTCATGACATACGGTAGAAGGTTGCGACCAATCCTTTTCAACTACAGATTGGGTAGCGACGTAATTTCTCGAGTCACCAACGTTAAGGATTTGGGAGTGACATTTGACCGCTGTCTTACATTTAAAGACCACATTTCTACCCTCGCGAAGGAATCCTTCAGGCGTTTGGGCTTTGTGTCTTTCGATAACTGTACACCACTCTGGTTCGAAGAAAATTTGAGTCTAGTGCCTGTGTCTGGCACCCTTACACCGCTGCCCCAACACTGATGCTCGAAAAGGTGCAGAAAACGTTCCTAAGAGGCTTTTTCCAAAGGTTATATTTCTATTTTCCCTACATGTACCCTACCAACTACCTATTAGGAGTGTTGGGCTTTAACTCCTTGGAGGTGAGAATAGGTTCTGAGCAGCTCACGGTAGCCTGTAAGACCCTACGGGGACTAATCGACTGCCCTGAGCTCCACAGCCTTTTCTGCCGGCTATTTGTTCCCGACAAATACATCGGACACCGCCAGTGCCGACGGCACATTCTGCTCGCCCCACCGTCATCTAAAACTGTCGCCAGAGCTGAATCTCCTGTATGTCGGACTCTTAAGACGCTCAACGCCCTTCTGATTGCCAACCCTGAATGTGATGTGTTTGCGGATGAATGGAGTAAGATTATGCGAATATGTCTGATGTTCTGTGAGAGAAAGTATGCAAGGGTGTCCACTGTGCCGTGTAGTATGAGTAATTTAATTCAAACCATTGAATGGTGTCAACTGGGTGTGTTTACTCTTGTTTTGTTCATTATTGTAATTGGTGTTTCTATGTTAATTATTGTAATTGGTGTTTACCGTTTTAATCTAAATATATAAAAGAAGAAACTGACTGACTGACTAATCTATCAACGCACAGCCCAAACCGCTGGGTCTACAGATTCCAAATTTGGCAAGTAGGTTCCTTATGTGGTCTAGGGTTGCACTAAGAAAGGATTTTTCAAAATTCACCCCCTAAGGGGGTTAAACAGGGCTCCAAAGTTTGTATGGGGAAACAAGATTAGTTAGTCTATTTTATTCGAAACTTTACAGGAGTGTTCCTATTGATAAATGAGTAGAAACGGGTTTCAGGTTTTTTCAGAATTCAACTTCTAAGAGGGGAAAATGGGGTGGCAAAGTATAAAAATCAATGCACAGCCCAAACCACTGAGTCTGGAGATTCCAAATTTGGCACTTAGGTTCTTTTTGGGGTTTAGGGGTGCATTAAGAAAGGATTTTTCAAAATTAACCCCCTAAGGGGTTGAAACGGGGGTCCAAAGATTTCATGGAAAAAAAAGATCAGTTAGACTACTTTGTTCGAAACTTAACAGGAGTACTCCTATCGATAAATGAGTTAACATTTGTGTTTCAGGTTTTTTCAGAATTCAACCCCTAAAGGGGAAATGGGGTAACAAAGCCTGAAATTCAACATAGGTATTGTTTGTATGGTGAATTGGTCGGGTGTATTACAAAAACAACGATTTTAAGATTTAATGTGGCAGACCTGAATTACCATCATTCCCTGTTGGGGTGCGATGGGGTTGAAATGTCTAAAAATCAATATGGGTGTCGAAACCGAGATTATCAGGGGTGCTGATGTCGAAAATGGCATTTATTTTGAGATCCAGAAGATAGCGGATTCAACTTCTATACAGGGTTATTGTAGATTTATTGTGATAACGATGATGATGATTGTTATAATGATGATGTTGATTGTGATTACGATGATGATTGTGATAATGATCATGATGATTGTAATGATGATGATTGTGATTACGATGATAATGATTGTTATAACGATGATGGTGATTGTGATAGTGATTTGATTGTGATTATGATTGTGATGGTGATGGTGATGGTGGTGGTGATAGTGATTGTGATAGTGACGGTGGTTGTGATAGTGATGGTGATTGTGATCATGATGATTGTGATTAAGATGATAATGATTGAGATTACGATGATAATGATTGCGATTACGATGATAATGATTGTGATGACGAGGATGGATATTGTGATGATGATGATTGTGATTACGATGATAGTGGTTGTGATTACGATGATAATGATTGTTAAAATGATGATAGTGATTGTGATTGTGATGATAAGTGTGATTGTGATGATGATTGTGATGGTGATTGTGATGGTGATGGTGATAGTGATTGTGATGGTGATGGTGATGGTGATAGTGATGGAGATTGTGATTGTGATTACGATGATGATGATTGTGATTACGATGATGATGATTGTGATAACGATGATGGTGATTGTGATAGTGATTTTGATGGTGATGGTGATTGTGATAGTGACGATGATTGTGATGGTGATAGCGATGGTGATTGTGATTGTGACAGTGATGGTGATAAAGATGAAGGTGATTGTGATTACGATGATAATGATAGTGATAGTGATTGTGATGGTGATTGTAATGGTGATGTGACGGTGATTGTGGTGATTGTGATAGTGATAGTGATAGTGATGGGGATTGTGATTGTGACAGTGATGGTGATAAAGATGAAGGTGATTGTGATTACGATGATAATGATTGTATAGTGATAGTGATTGTGATGGTGATTGTAATGGTGATGTGACGGTGATTGTGATGGTGATGGTGATTGTGATAGTGATAGTGATAGTGATGGGGATTGTGATAGTGATAGTGATGGTGATTGTAAAAATGATTGTGGTTGTGATAGTGATGGCGATTGTGATCATAATGTTTGTGATTAAGATGAATATGATTGAGATTACGATGATAATGATTGTGATGACGAGGATGGGGATTGTGATGATGATGATCGTGATTACGATGATAATGATTGTTATTGAATTGTATTGATTGTATTGAATGATGAAAGTGATTGTGATAGTGATTGTGATCGAGATTGTGATGGTGATTGTGATGGTGATTGTGATGGTGATTGTGATTGTGATGGTGATTGTGATGGTGATTGTGATGGTGATTGTGATGGTGATTGTGATGGTGATTGTGATGGTGATTGTGATGGCGATTGTGATGGTGATTGTGATGGTGATTGCGATGGTGATTGCGATGGTGATTGTATTGGCGATTGTGATGGTGATTGTGATGGTGATAGTGATTGTGATGGTGATTGTGATGGTGATAGTGACGTTGATTGTAATGGTGATAGCGACGGTGATGGGGATTGTGATGGTGATTGTGATGATAATTGTGATGGTGATTGCGATGATGATTGTGATAATTTTGGTGGTTGTGATAGTGATGGTGATTGTGATGGTGATTGTGATAATGATGGTGGTTGTGTTGTGATGGTGATGGTGATTGTGATAATAATGGTGGTTGTGATAGTGATGGTGATTGTGATGATAATAATAAATTGCGATGATTATGAAATTTGGCACATAAATAGTTAAACAGTTTAAAATAGTTAAACCTAAATTATCATGTAGGACACTATTTATCCCTTTAGTATGATTCAGCGGGACAGTTACCGAACTGCAGCTAGTTAACTATAAATAAATAAAACCTATTACCTACATACCTTGTAGGTATGTAGGGACCGTAGTGGTGGATGGCGTAGGTACTTAATTACCTACCTATACGTTCTGTAGCTTCTGCCGAGCCCATGAATAAAGGCGTCAGTTTATGTATGTGTGTGCCCATTGAAGTCAGGCTGTATAACAAGTCATCATCATCAGCCTATTAATGATCCCACTGCTGGGACACAGGCCTCCTCTCTATGAGAAGGAATGGGCTATAATCCACCACGCGGGCCCAGTGCGGATTGGTAGATGTCACATGTCTTCGAATTTTTGGTTCTATGACATGCCGGTTTCTTCACGATGTTTTCCTTCTGTGGTTTTGAGAGCAATGATGATGAAATAAATTACAAAAAGTAATGCGCTTGTCTGGGTTCGAACCCACGACTTACTGATCGTAAGTCGGGGCCGCCACCACTGCTCCAAATAATAAATAATTGTTATGTGAATGATCTGAAACAGAATGAAACGTTTTGATAGCATAAATAGTTCGTTGTAGGTTTTGTCATATTTAAAAGCAGTAGCTCGACTGATTATAGGAGATAAACACAATATAACAATTATCGTAGATAGCATCAAAGATCGCCTCAGTCAACTAACTAAATTGTAATAAAAGTATTCGCGTAAATCAGTCTAATGCCGGCCACCACTTAGATGTTGCAGTGAATCAGCATCAGTGATCTGATCACAGAGAATCTATATATACGGGGATCTGATAAGAGGCGATGTGTAAGAGAGATTGCACACGCGACGTGAATGGTGTCAAATGGCAGCTATAAACATCGTGTCACGCAAAGGTGACATGTAAACATAACATAACACACATCTACTTGCTTTTTAGGGTTCCGTAACCGAGGGGTAACCAACGGAACCCGAAATTTTCACAGAATGTGGGGGTTTCCCTACTACGATGGTACGGAATCCTTCATGCGCAAGTCCTACTTGCACTTGGCCGGTTTTTTTACTGACTTTAAAGGTGCAATATTATTGCGGGGAAATAGCAGAAGCATGCCACAGCACAGGCTTCCTCTCTATGAGAGGGATTGACCATAGTGGTTGTGGCCCAATCCCTTTCGCACACGGGCCCATATTTTGTTCTAGGACATGCCGATTTCTCTTTCACTGTTTTTAGGAAAATAAATGACCATATTTTTTATTATATTACACACTATTTATTATTAATATTATTATATTACATTTATTATTAACGTCTTTTAAACCATAAATAACAAAAATATCTCTTAAAACACATACAATTGAACAACTTCTGTCAATGTGTTCACTAAACTTGTTTTATGTTCACAATCGAAACTAACGCCCATATTCTGACTCTTTAATATAAGAGAATCGTTAGCAAGTAACGCTTTTGATAGTAACCGTATCACTTCACTATCTTTAAACCATATACCCACTTTATTCACTAAACTTAACATTTGTTTTTTAGACAAACTCTTTAGAGTTCTCTTAGACATAAGCCTACATATCTTCACATAATCGGCTGCGTCCTCAACTTGTAATTCATCTAAATGTTTCAGTAAATCGTAGAGTATCACTAAAATTTCTTGTTCCACATCTTTGTTAGTTCTCAATTCAATGAACTCATTTACTTTTCCATTCTTAGCTGCTATATTTCTGGAGAAGGCCGCGATATTCATACTGTAAATCATATTCCGGATGAGTCCAAAAACTCCTCTGATTAACAATTTATCATTTGTCTGTCGCACAACTGAATGCAGCCATGACAGCAGCCCGTACCCTTCGACTAATATCTCAAAAGCTCTCGGTACAGCTACGATTGAACTCATTACCCCTAAAATTCTTTCTTTAACCTTTCTATCACTCAAAACTGACGAATAGAAATCCATAATCATTTTCAAGCACATCGTTTTGAACACAACGTCTACATCTGTCATGGTTTTTGACCCATCCTTGATGATATCAAGGATCCAGAGTCTTCTGTCGATAGATTCGACGTCACTATCGTGGAAGAGGCTGAGGAAGTCAGGAACCAGGGTGCAGTCCACGTAATCCTTGGCTATGAGGAAATTATTGACTGGTTTGTATAAGGGGTCGTGGGGTGCCGTGGACACCATGAGAGCTCTGGCGAGGTACAGAGCATCAATAGCTGGCAGCTTGGGGTTCTTCATGTCTGTGCCATCGAAGTGTTCGGAGCTTGTGATGGCGGATTTGAGACTGCGACGCAACGTGTTGATGAAGTCGTTCAGGAATAACTTGTCGTTTTTGTGTCGCCTGGAAAGAAACATAATTCATTAGCACACTGCAATGGTGTCATAACCTAATTAGACAGACTGAAATTAAATGAGTTGCCATGGGTGACCTGAAAGTTTTTAAATAGACTCTGGACCTAGGTTGGTCGCAGCAAGGAAAACCTGCTCAGGTGGAGATTCATTAATGACTCTTCTCTGGAGTGTAAATGTGGTGCTGTTCCACAAACGATGGGGCATTTATTATCGTGTCCTGCTGTTTGATCACTACAGGAACAGATGGACGCAACCGAAAGCGGCAAACTAGTAGCTCAGTTCTGGGCCGACACGATTTAGATTGCCATCGACACGCTAAGAAGAATTAAATAGCAGATTCAGAACAAATATAAAGTTAAATAAAGACTTAATAGGACTGAGAAAACAACTCCATTTTTTTGTAATTGGGACGCTGCCACGCTTGTTGAAGTCATTTAAATCCATATGTCTAAACGTTATATCTCTATAACAATATCTATGTCATACAAATCCAAAGAACTTACGTTTCAGTCTCCAGCAGCATACAGAACCGATGCAGTACGTGGTAAGCCGCCGCGCGCATGGTGGGGCAGTGCGAGCTGAGCGCCATCACCGGCACCGACAGAAGACCACTCCTCAGCATCTTGAAGCATGAGGCCACTGACCCCGGCGCCAACAAGTGACTCAGCAGCGGAAACACGAACAAAGGATCGTATATCCCTTCATCTTGGTCTACATTCGACGTATGCAGCAAATCCGCTCCAATAAACCGAGATATTATACCCTCATATTTGCCTTTCACTGTTAAATTTCTCACAGTTCCTACACCATCCTTCGTGACGCAAGGCTTCAACACTCCATCTTCAAACATCTCGTTTAACACAGATCTAACTGAATCAGTTACTTCACTCGCAACTCCAATATTTGGATTTAATTCATAATGGTATTCGAATTTCTGGTTAACAGGGAAGTTTCTCACAGTTCGCTCAATAACTTCTTTGTCAAATATATTCAAAACTTGATTGGGCGTCGGATGGGACCACAAGGATGACGACCTGTTCTTACGGACGGCGTAATAGTTAGCAGCTGAATCACCCCACAGGTAGGGTTTGTATTCGTTGACGGGCTGACCATTCGTTTCATAGAAATGTAAAATAGCAACAATAAGCCTATCGCAAGGACTCCTCGTGGCATGATACGCGCTCAAGTACACAGGAATATGTTGCGTTTTCATAACGGATTTGTTCTTCAATATTAGCGTGTATAACAATTCAATCAGCCTAGATTTAATATCAGAGCTGTAAAGACTGAGCATAACACTCAAGAATTCTGAATGCGATGTCACCATGTCAAATAATGTAGTTATATCGTCGTGACTCTCAGAATACAACAGTTTGACCAACTCCGTGAGCAACGCGAGAAGTTTAGGTCCTATGGTGTACCCTTGATCAGCCGTTTTTACTTTTAAAGAATCTTTTAACGTTGCCTTACAAAAATTCTGCCATATTGCGCTCTCGATCATTTTCTTGAAATCATCTTTCTGTTCCGTCTCTAGCCCGTCGACCACTTTACAAACTTGAACAACGGTATGCATGCTGGTCACTATCTCATTTAACGCATCAACCTTTGTCTCTTTCAGAGCTATCGTTGTCAAATTCAACATGGACAAGAAATAGTTGATAAGGTGATCCTTTTTAGCAACATTTTCACATATCTTCAGAAATATACTTTGAAATATTTGTATATGGCTGCACTCCACAGCTTCGAATTTGTGGATTTTATTGAACAATTTTAGACAGTCTTGCAGGTCCATGCATTCTATAACCAACTTCCTAATAAATTGCCAACATGTCACATAGATTTGTCCAGCCTTATGAGGCTTTTCCAGCATTTTTATAATGTTAGATTTATATTCATTATACACAGTTGCTAAGAACTCCTTATTATCAAGTAAGAATTGATTGTGGTTTACAATGGCATTGCCCAAAGGCAACGTTATTTCTCTTTGGGTTAATATCTCAGGTTTGGCGATTTCTTCTTTGAAAATGTTGCAGAATTTTACATTAAACTTTAGTAACACCGCTGCAAGATTAGCAGTAGACTTCCTTATGTTGTTGACGTAGAAGAACTTTTTGAAATCTTCTTCAGATACGCGTAATGCTTGGTGTGGTTTATTTTCAAAGTATTTCGTCAATGAGGTTTCCAAGTTTGTTAGATTAGGATTCACATCTTTGTTTGAAAGCAAATTCGTGTACAAAGCGATACTCTTCTTTAAGACATTCGGTTGTAGCTCCAAGCTGATTGTTTCTGAATACTTTTCTATCAAGTATCTAAGTAACTCTAGCACTAAACTTGGTTCTTTATCATCTCTCAAGCAAGCATCTGTGTCTGCACTAAAAATAAGATTGAACAACCTCACGTCATCTTCGCTAGACAATCCTACTGCTTCTAAAACGTGAATCGTATATTGGCTGTCTACATTCTTCCTCTTATTGATTTTGATGAACGCTTTCACGATTTCGTTATAATTCTTTTGCTGGTAAGATTTCAAAAGTTTATGTTTGTTATTTAAATATTTTATAATGTCCTTGTGCTGCGTTAACACTTGTAAGAGAAATTCCGTGGCCTGTAGGCTTGATGAATCTTTGCCCAGATTAAGAGGTTTATAAATCTTCAAGAACTGTGGGTTTTTGAACAGCGTCAATATTATCGTTCGACACACATTCACCCAGAGATGCTTCTTACCGATTTCGATAATGCATTGGAAGTATTCCGTTATTCTTTTCTGTTGTTCATCATTCAACTGTCCCATATTTGTCAGCCTTATTGTGCAAAAGATTAGATATTTCGCCCATATCAATATTTCTGAACTGTCCACTATTTTCGTAGTATCGATTTTGTATTGGACATTATTAATTGAGAAGTCACCGTTTTCTGTCACCTCTTCCAAAAAGGTGAACACATCCTTCAAAGAAACATCTTCACTGTCGATTATAGAATTTGATATCACTTTTATGACATTATCTTGACCTACAATGGTGTCTGAGATTGGCACTGGCTGTCCAATCCAACTGCCGACATAATTCCTAGCATCTAGTTTACAATCTCCTATTAATACTTCAGTCAACTCAGGGGTATAGTTGCTGTGAAGTAAATTAGCGACGTATAGAGACAAGAAATGTTTCAGATTCTTCTTGGCATCCTTGTGTGCCTGCAAGTACTGCATGCAGCCTACAATAAAAGGCGACGGCATCTTACTTTCAAGAAACACATTATCCTCTGTGTTCTTATTTTCCATCAGGTCATTGAAAAGCTTTTTCAAACTATCCTCTGTGTTTTCTGAAGATATTTCGAAGTGTACCAACTGATTCCTTACATACTCTGTTAGGTCTGTAATGTTTTCCAATACATATTCTACAATATCGCTTATCAGTGAGGAAGGGTTTACTTTAGCGTTTCTCAAGGTATACAATATTAAATGTATCTCATCCTCATCTCCTTCAAATATTGATGTATTTTTGAAGAAAATGCGCAAAGTATCCTTAGCTTCGACCCAAGTATCGTCGTCTTCACTCATATAAACATCTAACATGATTAGGAAGAGCTCTTTGAACATCGGATTCTTTAGAGATATGGCAGAGCCATCCAGTGTCAGCCAGAGAGATACAACTTTAAATTTCAACAGAGCTACATGACCGGTGTCTAATGTTTTAGAGAAATCAAGTATCTTTTTCATATCTATACTTCCTTCTAAACTTTCAAAATATGCTGGATGGATATCATTGTAGAGCAACAGTAAATCAACAAGTGATATCAAAGCATCTGTGTCACTTATTTTAGGAAGTCTATAATCCTTTGTAGTCTCAGCATCAGTTTTACCTGATGTCACATTTTCTATCAATGACACTATTGCACTAGGAGTTGGCAAATGCTTAGGAATAAAATACTCCAGCTTATTTTGCAAATCAGCAATCTGAGCTGATTCTTTGGTTTCCAAAATCTGTAAATACCTCTTTAAACACTGCAACATTTTTACTAGAATTTTAACACAGTATAAAGACACTGTTTGCTCTTTCCCTAGATTCATGTTGATGAACTTTAGTAGTGGGACTGGTAATGTAATAAACCTGACAAAATTTGCAATTTGTACAGGATTGAGATGAGCCATTCTTGCTACCATGTCCTCTGGTTTTAGTTTAATCAGCAGTTTTATAGTAAAATCTGTAGTTCTCTCCCATATTGGAGAATGCTGGGGATCAAAGCTGTGTTCCATCACACTAAATATAGCTCGATGGAGATCTGGACACTTGTAGATAATGTTCAAGATAACTTCTCTCTCGTGGTCATTCTCCCATGGTCTCTTCAATGTGAGCATTGCTTTGTACAGATTTTGATTCTTGTTTGCATCAACAGTTCCTAAAGAATTGTCTATGAAGTAAAGACCTGTTTTGTGTGATGTGAACAATGTTAAAATGATATCGCTCAGTAAGTTCATGACTTCAGGACGCAGTTCATTTCTTACTTCCTGGCTCATCTCTGGGGGTCCTTTCCATGAGAATACTTTAAACAAATTGTGTAGGACTTGATGACTGAAAGTCTTCAACTTAAGGCTCTTTGAAATCAATGCATTATCCACAACATTCTTTTTCAAAATGTTCAAAAATATTAACACTGCCTCTGGTTCATCATTGATCAATCCTGGAATTACGAGGGCAAGCAGTCCTTGCTTCTCCAGTAGAGCTTTGATCAAAGGCAGGTGACCTTCTACCAAGAATGAAGTCATAAAGTGTACAAATGAAGTCCTCACATTATCTTTTTCCTTGAAGTTAGGCTTCTCTACAACATGCTGCAAATGTTTGGGAGTTAACGGAGCCTGGTTTAATACTTCAACTCCTAAATCAGAATTTAATGTGACCATTGAAGTTAGAAGTTTAAGGACTACTTTTCTGTGCCGAGGACCAGAGCTCTCACTGATCATGATCTCAATAGTCGACATGAATGTGTTGAGGAAGTACCGACATGCTTCCTCTGTTATTGTAATCAAGTGGGGCAGGGACGACTGCACTTTCACAATAATTAGGTGGAAGATGTGAAAGACCGGTGTGGCTAGTGTGAGGTTTTTCTTACTCTCCGCAGTTATCTGCCGTAATATTTCATGGGAGTTGCCACCACTTTTGAGGTACTCCAGCAAGTAGTCAGCAGGACTGTCAGGGTTCAGGCAGACTTGCAAGAACTGTGTGAGAGCTGTAAAGTTAAAATTTGGTCTGTTTAATAACAAATTAAAAGTACTTTCTCTATGAATAACCACTGTATGTAACTGAAATTGGTAACTTCTCAAGATCTTTCGAGTTAGCTACTAATGATAAGCTACCAAGAAAGATAAATTCAGTCTCACATTACATTATGGCATTTAAATGGGTTGAAGTACAATTCCCTTCACATACTCAGTAAATAGAGCTTCAACTTACCCATTGTCTGGCCTTGCTTAGCTGCTAGCTCTTTTCTAAAATATTTAACATCAAAACTATCCTTTTTAGATACAAATACTTGTTTATTTTCGGTCTCCACAACTTCATTTTGAGGTTGTTCTTCGTCCACATTTTCAACATCTTCAGATTCATTCTGCTTAGCCTTTTTAGGCGACTGGTCTTTTTCACTCTCGTATTTACGTTTACCCATGTTTTATATATTACTCATTTATTGTTTAATATATTTTTTTAATAAAATGCAAAGCACCGCGCACGTGAATTTGTTTTGACGTGTGATTTTTTAAATTTTTTGACAGTTCACTTCGCAAAACTCAGTTTAGAGATGAAACTTAGCATCTTGCCTTTTGAGATTATACCGGTTTTTAATAAACACTTTATTAAAAATTGCACTACACTGTGCCCTTATAAATGGGTCTTTTTCTCCTATTTGTTACTTATTATACACCAACTTAAAACGTATAAGTAAGGTAAGGTAAGTAAGGTAGTAAGGTATAAACGCACGTTTATGATGGTGCGTACTATAAGCGTAATAATAATATGGCCAGATCCTTTTATCTAGTCCCCTAGTACAGTTAACATGTACGACCTGCATGCTTTCTATAGATTGATTTATATTTTAGTTATTTTTTACAACATTGCAACATTAATGAAATAAAAAAAAACAACCATGAGTTATAAAAATAAAGCTTTATTTATAGTACTCCGTGTACAATCTTGTCAAACTCACATTTAATGTATAAAAACATTCAGAGAATAACAAACTGTCGAAGAATGAAACTATAGTTATTTATGCAACTGTTGTATAATGGTATTAAAACACGAATGTGGGTTTATCACACGAGGCGAAGCCGAGTGTTATAATAGTATCACATGAGTGTTTTAATACCTAATTATGTACAGTTGCATACAAGACTTTATCTACATCCATGATATGAATCCTCCATAAAAGGTTCTGAAACCATAGGGTGTTGCAGTGTTCTAAGAAGTCTATGTAAATTCATGGAAAGTTTAATTGCTTGTATTTAATACAAACAAACCGTATATATGAAGTAATATAATTATTTACATTTTGGATTGTTCAAAATTCACAAAGCTTGT
This sequence comes from Xestia xanthographa, assembly GCA_905147715.2. Lineage (NCBI taxonomy): Eukaryota > Metazoa > Arthropoda > Insecta > Lepidoptera > Noctuidae > Xestia > Xestia xanthographa. Next base: position 1,612,177 of record LR990660.1, on the reverse strand, counting down.
ATCACTCATTTTTGTAAACAACAAAGTACATAATACAATAATAGTATCCAAATGCCGAACAAAAATGGCGGGATACGACGTGAATTCGAATTAACCTATAAGTTTTTTTTTTTTAATTACGGCACTGTGGTAGTGAATCGCACGTGCTAGACGTTCGATTCACTACCACATTCGATGTTCTTTTTTTAAAACGAGTTGCATAATGAAATTCAGTACAACATTATAACACCCGTTTGGGTGTTATAATGGTTATTAAGACACTGGCTGTTTTAATGTTGGCCATAAGCTAACTGTTTCAGATACCTTTATAGAGGATTTATAGCATGGGTGTAGATAAAAAATAATAGTAAACTTTGATTTGTTTATCTCTATGCCTAGATACTTAATTATAGCTACCTATCGACTTTGAACCGGTAACATAATAAAAATATCACTACCTACACGTAGCTATATAACATACTAAAGCACTGCTACTGAAGAATAGGTAGATTTAGAGACGTTGCATAGAAAAGATCGCGAAAGATATTATGCGAATAATCAATACCTAAATGTTTTGTATAGGAACCTATATGATATCTGTCCCGGCATGAAAGCGGGTAAACAATTCAACTTTTGAAAAGCATAACAATAAAGGGTGTAAAACACCTCATAACGAAGCCGAAATCCTCGTCATTGCGATAATTTATTTGTTCTACACCATACCTGGGAACCTTGTTACGGAGATATTGGGGGTCAAAGTTCCAACTTTTTGACAAGTTTTTTTTTAAAATAGGTACTAGTTTTTAATGAAGATTTTTACTTTAAACACCTCCACGACCCCTGTACTATTCAATCCATCAATCAGCACAAAGTTTTGAGTGCGTTACATCGAGTTCTACCACAAAACATGATTTTTCACCCCAAAAAAAGTCGTTTCCCAGCAATAATTTTTGCAAAAATTTTTACTTAGTTTGATGTACAGAATGCTTGGTTGTCGGCTTCGTGATGAGGTCTTTTACACCCTGTATAATTTGAGAATCCAATACTTAAAACATCTGTTCAGAGGAACACTGAAATAGCACAAAAATAGGGGTGCTTCAGTCAGTTCACAGTATGAACAAGTCGGTGCACTTAAAAAACAGTAGCTTAAAAACAGTCAAAAATATTATTTATTTATGCAAGCACCGTTTAGCAAGAAACCTATTTTATTGCCCTTAGGGTCAGTTCACACCGAGACGAAACGCGACGCGACGCTGCGCGCATAGCGAATCAAAATAAAACTTTATTTACTACACGAAAAGATACACATTTCTTTGTCGAGGCGCAGTGCTGCCAATTGCAACGTATTTTGAATTCTCACAATGAAATGTGTATCTTTTCGTGTAGTAAATAAAGTTATATTTTGAGTCGCTCTGCGCGCAGCGTCGCGTCTCGACTCTCGGTGTGAGCTGACCCTTACTTATAACATTTAACTACCCATACAACATACAACTTTGGTTCAAGTTATCGAAAATATGTAAATTATGTACGTCATACTGGTCGCGCCACGGTCGCTCACTATTCTCTATGCGCTAAGCACAAGACTGAGAGTTTTCAACTTTACAGATAACAAATGCGTAAAAATGCGGATTTTATCCTAACTGTAACTTACAAAGTATTTTTTTTTATCCTAACTGTAAAATTTTTAGATCAATGTTCACATAATTTTTTCAAAAAAGATTAATGCCTAAATAATTATTGCTATTTCTCATGGAAAATTATGACAAGTTCTTTAAAAACATCAACTTCTAATCTTAACATTTTACTTAAAATAATCTTCTAAAAAACACGTCCCACTGACTAGGCTTCTTATAATAACCTAACAATATTCATAAAAATAACGAATCCAAACAAGGATTTAAATCCTCAGATTGGCCTTCGCACTGAGAAAAGTAAGCTCGCAAAATCCACAAGGAATGATAGATACGATTTACAGTATGAGTGACCGGGACAGCACTATTCGAATTGCATTTTAATGCAATTATTTCAACACATAAAATCTTTTGACGCGATAGGCGAATCTAATGATTTAAATCTCTGTATCCAAATATATTGTGTTTTCTTTCATTCCCAGGTTCTCTACTAAAATTACTACAAATATCTGAGCTCTAAAAATCCGTAGTTAATATTTTTATTGCAAGTACTCTTAGTCGTTTTTAATATGGCACATAATTATTAGCAAAAGTAGCGATTATGAGCTCAAAGGAAATACTCAGACTTAGTCTTGTGTAATTTTAGTCTTTAGCCTCTCTCAATTCTACCTCCTCTGTGTGATTATTTCTTCGAATTTAGGTTCAAGCTCACGAATTCTGTCCAGCAAAACATCAGCTAGATTCAGGTTTCGATCCGTATCTGTAAAAATATAGTTTAATACATATTATGAATAGGTTAGTTTTCACCATCAATAAATTACAAATCTATTTAGTCCGTCAGTTAGAGTATTAGAAAATAATGGACACGTATTTTTTGTTTTTGTAAATCAATAAATATTGACAAAGATAAAACACATCAAAACTCGGGAGTGCAGGCTCGTGACGTTAGGACGCACTAAAAATTATAGCATGGCGTGACGTATTGAGAATTTAAAAAGCGTCGTATCTTCGTCAATTTTGGTCTACGTAACAAAAGAAAAAATACGTGTCAAATATTTTTTGATAATCAAACTGACGGACTAATTAGATTTTTTTAGGACACAAGCCTATTGCCGTTTTCAGTCTCTTGCAATACTTTTATTTATTGACTAGCGGACGTCCCGCGGTTTCACCCGCGTAGTTCCCGTTCCCGTGGGAGTACGGGGATTAAATATAGCCTATGTTACTCGTGGATAATGTAGCTTTCGAATGGTGAAAGAATTTTTTAAATCGGTCCAGTAGTTTTTGAGCCTATTCATTACAACCAAACAAACAACCAAACAAACAAAGTTTTCCTCTTTGTAATATTAGTATAGATGAAGTATGAATGGAGACTTACCATCAAAATAAATGAGCTCACACTTGTCCCTGCATTCTGGACTCTTTGCTATGATCTTGCGCAGAGAGTTAAAGAAGTCAGCCACTATCTCCTCTCGGTTCATTCCAGATAATTCTGAAAATCGATTTTTGAAATTGATTTAATATGAAACCGTCAGCAAAAAAAATCTACAAGGCGTTTATTGGCGTGTTCACATCACCAGAGATAAAAAGCCTTCCGGATAACAAGTCCCCGTTACCTTCGCTCAGGTTACTGTTCTTGAGCACCCGGAACAGCGTGTGCATGGGCGTGCCGCCGACGGCCGACAGGCACACGGGCGGCGCGTGCGGCCGGTAGATCTTGTACGCGAAGTTACGGTAGATGCGGTTCTTCACGCCCGCCACGTCCTTCTCCACCTCGCTCAGGGACTGGAACGGAAAAAAAAAAACAATTAGTCCAAGACACCAATCTCTAAAAAAAAAAACGTTATTTTGGGTCTGAATTTCTGAAAACCGGATTTATTTTCAATTAATTGCCAAATTAGATTTTTAGTTGCTTTGAAATCAATAAATAGTAGAGTCATTCAATTGAAAAAACAGTGACGTCACAGCGTGCTATTGCCATACAAAATCTGTGACAGAACCGCGTTTTGACAGCTCTTAAAAAGGATGTCATTTGATTGGTGTGTCATCATCTACCCTATTATAGTGGTGATGGAGAAGGTCGCACGTCCATAGCTCGGTCCCAAACTGACTAATAAGGTCAGGCTTCTTCGAAATATATTTCCACAAATGACGATGTTCGGACGTAGCTATGCCAGCTAAGTTCTACAATTAACTTCCCCATTGTTTAATTTTGAATTGGCAAGTAACATTACGTGGTGAAACTTCAAAACAGAGAAATTCTCAACACTGATAGACTAGGCACCAGTGGCGAAGCTTCCATACAACCCGATTCCTACCGGATTCCCTTTGAAAATGGCATCGTCAGTATTCTATAGATAAATAATATAATCACATTAAAGATATGTACTCAGGCTTACCTCTTACAAAAATTACCCCTTCGCTACTGCTAGGCACAGCCTAAACCACTGGCAGTTTGCAGCGCATGAGGTCCTAGAGTCGATTTCCAGTCCAGATAAAGTGTTATTGGGTTTTAGCATCATGAACTTCTCAGTAGCAGCCTGGAATCAGGACTTGTGCCCCGTTGATGGCAATAAGCTCGACCTCTATTACATGGCAGCAATAAACATGACTGGCGAAATGTGTGTGGAGAATGTACAATAGATAAAACCTCAGCCTAAAACTTCGGAGAAAACATTTGTGATGGATGCTTTCATCTTCTTAGAGCATCGATGGCGAATTTTTATTAAATATCATTGGCCCAAAATTTAGCTATGCGAACTCCACTCGCTAATGCAGTCATAAGGTCGTCAAGTGTGCAGGTGTCAGGGCATGCGGCGCAAGATGGAAGGTGGGCCATTGTCTGTGAAGACACGCCGCAGACACATTTGAGATCTGAGCCGTCCATGAACCTCTATCTGAGGAGATTGTCTTTGCTACGGCCGACCTGCGTTCGGAGTCTGTTCAGAGGTTTCAAAGTCGGCCACGGCAAAGCATGCCCAGGTCTCACGTCCGTCGCACTCTGGGTAATCGACTTCTGTCGATTGGCAAATCCTTTCACCACGATGGCAAATATGTTATGCTTTGATTTATATTTATAGAGTTGTAATAAACCAGTACTCACACTACAAGCCTCCAAATAAGCGACATCATCTCTAGCAGGCTTATTGAGGTCTTCCAGCGCAGGCGGGCTGTACAGTGACTTGGTAGCCACAATGAACAGCTTCTTGACAGGAAACACCACGCCCTGCTGGTCCTCATACACGCGCATATTGTTCAGGAAGCCGAAGAACTTGGCGCCATCTGACGGCAGGACGTGGACCAAGTAACCTTCGAAGTAGCTGCAAGCCATCCCCACGGCGTAATTTATTGATATTTTCCTTTTACTTGTCTCCTGTAATGTGAGGTGCGGGAAATTAATGAGATCGATATACAGGATGTAAACAGACTCTTTACGAAGCCGTTAACCAAGCATTCTGTACATCAAACTATAACCCTAAGCAAAAAGCTTTTTTTTTTTAGGTGGTTACGGTAAAACTCAATGTAAAGTTATTAAGTACATTAAAAACATGTATTTAATGAAAAAGTTGGAACTTTGACCCCCAATATCTCCGTAACTAGAAGGTTCCCAGGTACCTATCTAGAACAAACTAGAACAAAAAAACGATCGAAATGATGGGGAGAAAAAGTGCCTTTAGGCTTCGTTAGGAGTCTTTTTGCACCCTTTATTATGTACACACTGCAAACTAGTTCGGTTTGCAGGGCACACTAACAAAGTTATTGGTGTGCGTAAAGTCAATGGCTGTCTGGCTTCGCCTATTTATTAGTGTTTGCGCTTTACAATAACCCGTTGTCCACCCACACACTTGCAATTTCTTGTCACTTGATGTTGCATGGAATATGAAGCATAAATTTAGCCAAGTTAACAATCTTCTCCGTGGCGCAACGGTCGAGCGTGCGGTAATAGTACATTATGATATAAGTGCGGTAAGTTGAAAATTACAGCCGAGGCGATATTGCTAGCTCGAGCCGTAGGCGAGGGCTACAATAAAGCAGGCTGTAATTATCAAAGCGCACGTATGTCATACAACGTTTTATAACATATTTGCGAGGAAATAAATAAAACTCGGACTTTCTTAAACGAATAAATCATTTACTTGTTCACAAATTAGCGATGCGCGCGCATCAGCGCTTTTTTAAGGCAAAGACACAAAAACAGCCAGTATTACTAAGAAGGTAAATTAATATTTTTGTGTTTTTGTTACAGATAAATGGTTCTAATATATTGTCAAAATTCATTAAATTAAAGAATTAAATGTTTATTTATTATATTTCATCTCCCACAGTTAATTTTATTCATAAAATGTTGACCACTTTTCTGACATAAAAACTCTTTGCTAAGATTTAAAAAAGTACCGTTCCCTTTTGACGGAGCATCTTGATAAACCGTGCGTCTATATAGATACTCTGTGGTTGAACATTACATTACTGCACAAGTACGTAATGAGATACATTACGATATTGAAATGGGTGAAATAAGAGACCCTTTACGAGCACATGTGTTATAAACAGTATTTTACGCCGCCAGCGCCTAGCGCCGTAAGTTCAAATCCGACTGCCAACACATCGGTGTTTTTGTATGTTTTAATGAAACGTTTTACATTTGTTTGTTCAATTCATTGCTTAAATATTGGCAAGTCTTCTTTATATTTGAGTTGAGAATTTATTTGAGGTCTACCCTCTAAAAATTACAAATCATGTGTAAGTTAGTAGTTTAAGTTCATCGTCATAATGTTATTGACTATCGGGCTTACGTTACGTTTTTAGACATTATACCCTGCGTATTTTGAGCAGTGCTTTTATTTGTTAATCATTATGAATCACTTAACTACACTTTTAAGAGCTGAGATTATTATTTTGCGTGAGCAAAACGTTTCAATTAGTGAAATTGCGAGGCGTTTAAAGATATCGGTAAGTAACAAAATGTTATTAATATGTTTAGAATATTAATAATAATGTTTATATAATCCACATGTTATTGATTGTTGTTTTTTGTAACAATATTTTATTATTGTTCACAGAGAAGGACTGTGCAATTGTGGGTCCATCGATATGCAGATTCGGGAAGCATTGATCCTTGCCGACCGGGACCGAAGGCTAATCCATAGCATACACAGATGGCAATGCGCGGCACCGTGATATCGTTGCAACGCATATCGCTGAGCCCTTCTTCGGTACTCGTTTAACGGCGACTAAACATGACGTGAAATTACAAACTGTACGGAACCACTTGCGTGCAGCTGGTGTGAAATGTCGTAGGCCAGCCAAGAAAATATTACTGTCAGATATTCACAGACAAAACCGGGTACGCTTCGCAAGAGAATATTTGGATTTCGATTGGTGCAATAATGTTGTTATATTTAGCGATGAAAAATGTTTTAAGTCGCACAGAGACGGTCGCAAAATATTGTGGCGAAAAGATGGTGAACGCTATAATAAAAAAAAAATATTCTTCCATGCAGGTCTAGTGGCTGCTTTACTTTGGTATTTTGGGGATGAATGTCATCAATGGGTCCTGGTGAATTAGTGCAGGTAGGGGGTCGCAATACCAGTGAAGGTTACATGAACGTTTTACATAACCTGATGCTACCAAGTGTGCACGTTGCATACCGATAGTAAAGGTGCACCAATCGGCTATTAATAAAAATATCAAGGGGTAATTTGTTTTATGTGAGTGATGTTATTGTTAGTGAGATAACAATTTAGGATACCTGTATCTTAATATCTTTCTTATTAACATGTTTATTCATTTCACTATAATTAAATTACTCTCTTGAATATGAAAAATAACGTTATTTCCTGTCCGACTCTATTCTATATTTGACATGCACAAAACTTTATAATTTGTAATTATAATTACTATAAAAACCTAGGCAATAAATATTGTTGATTTCTTATTACAAATTGTTTAATTTTCACATCCATATTTTTTTCTTATTATCAGTTAAAATAGAAAAATAAAAGCTCAACAAAATGACAACAAAAGTTTTTGAAAAAGGCAAAAAGTCAATGACGGTGGCGGGATTCGATCCTACGACATTTGTTTTACCAGCCCATTGCTTATACACCTATGCCACAAGACCAGTTAGCAACAATGTGAAATTTATGCTTAATATTCTTTGCCTACAAAATAGTCCTAACCATTTTCAATCACGGCGGCCAATCTTAGCGAAGATTAGCTACACACACGCGTGTTTGCTGACTTATTGTGAGACGTGAGGCGAAGTAATACACCAGTTGACTTTACGCACACCAGCATTATATTGGAGTGCTCTGCAAACCTAATTAATTTGCTGTGTGTACTTATTCAGATATAAGATTGGTCCTTACTTGACTAAATGGGTGAAAAAATGGACAACTGTTTAAGACATTCTTATAGAACAAAGTTGTTTGTTAATGTTCTAATGTCCTTTAAACTTACACCGGGCCACTTCTAAATGAATATCTAAACGAAATGCGCACTGTTGAATTGTCTGTAGTAAGTACGAGCATTAGGAGCATTAGGTTGGTAAAAACACACACATTTCAAAGCATTCAATTGACGTGTTTGATTGAGGAAATATTAAGAAAATTGGTAGTAGTAGTAGTACCTATACTGATACTTACAACTTCCGAGTACTTCGTAATCGCTGTCGCAATCAAAATCATAAAGAAGCTTATATCAATGAAAGTCTGCTCGTTGAACAGTAAGACCCCGACCGCTAAGAAGAACATCGTGGCGTGCGTTGTGTGGACCTTCTGCAGGAGTTGAGCGTCGAGGGCGCGCTTGTGACGAACCACGTCGTGGGCTAGCACGCAAGCCCCGTACATCGCCCGTACTGTCAGGATGTAGAGGACATATCGCGCTGAAAATAAAGATATAATTATTTTGACAATAGCTTTACACCGCGGTATCAAACTGCGTTTCATTTTTTGCTCGGCTTTTAAAGGTCGTAACGTGATGCTATACTTTTCTCAAGAATTGGGAAATAATAATATTGGGAATTGGCGCTTATCTCTGGCACTCATACCACAAACAAACCCTTCAGCTTTATTATAAGTGGTTCACTTATCTGAAAGGAACAACTATTAGAAAGCATAGCAAGCCTAGTTTTCCTTTTCTGGCAGTTTAGTGCTGTACTATGGGACAAGCCAATAAATAATGCCATCCAATGTGGCAATGCCGCCAGCCTTCTGGGCACTTTTCCTGTTGACAACGATGCGGACGAATTTTCGACATCCTCTGATTATTTCCCCTTTTGATACTTGTTTGTACAAATTAAGAGTCGATTTATAGTTTGTAACAGACTGATATAAATCTAAACAGGAAATTATAAGAAAAATCTTTTAAAAACCTCACCTATACTGTTCATCCAAATGTGCTTATTACTTAAGTCCAAACTCCGAGAGCCTGCAACCAACCATAGGATTAGTGCACACACCATATTCGGTCACCGTGGAAGCTTAACTGCAGTCTGCAAGTAAAACAAAGGCTCTTGTGCCTTACATTACACAATAAGCTGTTTTTGTTTATCTCACGTACAAGGTACAGTCATCAAAACAAGAATTTTTCAGTTATTTTTAACTTTTTTTTTTAACTTCATTCACTTTAAGAATTTCTCCTGTATAGTGGGTTTACAAACATTTAAACTCACATAAACAGCTAGACCTGGAACAACTACCTGCGGGCCGTACAAATATCTGTTCCTGGACGACGCAACAGCCTATCACTCAACCACTGCACCAACCGTGCCGTCAAGATTTACTAGTATTATTTGGTATTTGCATGGCAACAAGAAAAAATCCTATAATGGGGCAATGATTAAAATAAAGAGGGTTTTTCCAGCAATACCCTTTACAGTCCATAATTTTGTAAAAGCTTTAATTTTTTAATTTGTAAATACTTGTAATAATAATTCATGATTGTCTTTACATACAACAATATTAAGTTTTAGACTTGTTGGTTGTTCTGCTAACTGTATTCCAATGTAGCATGAGCTAGGGCAGTTGGGTACATTGTTATTATTCAAAACAAATGAAGGTTGCCAGAAACAGTTGTAAGTAATCTGAAGCCTGTAACTTTGTAAACATTAACTTTTTTGTCCCGCTTTAGCTTTAATTTAACTTAACCTGACTTTGATTTTAATGTTATTTATGGTTTTCATTTAGATTATGATTTTGACTTTAATTCTGATTTTATTATGATTTTTATTTTAATTTTAGATTTTAAAGATGTTGATTTAAATGTGGATTTTAACTTTGATTATAATTGGCAATTTTAAGTTTAATAATGTAATGTCATGTGAATTAGTTATTGTGTAATTTATGTAATAAGTATGGGTTACTGCCTGAAATAAATGATAATAATAAAAAAATACTGACTCACTATTATAATTATGTGTTACTTAAGTCTACCCCACTTTTTTCAAATCCCTTTTCACTGTGATTAGTGGACTATTAAGATAAGATAAGATTTATTTCTGAGTAGGTATATGGTACTTAAAAGATCTTAATATAAAAAAAGTAAAAATCTGGTGCACAACAACCACCAAAGGAACCAAAACAAATGAACAATGTATCATTTTTCATTAGAAAAAATGTTGAAGATTACGATAGATGACGATTCAAGACTTGAACAGGCTTATTTTTGGATTTCAAAGTTAAGAACTTTAATAAATGTAGGCCAACGGGCAATGACCACTATTGTGATCTTAACTGGCAGCAACTATAGAATATGAAATAGAGAAGTTGAACTATTAGTGAATGCACTCCTGGTTCATTTTGCAATTGTTTGTAAAACTTTGGCAGATTTTTGTGAAGTTATTGAGGGTTGAGTTCCATTCTGTCAGTGAGGAATCTCCTTCTCAAAATTAGTTACTTTGTTTTATTCTAGTCCTTCATGTGGTGGCATTTGAGTATTTTCATTTTCATCAAGAAGGTATAAATTACAATTTATTTATTTACTAGCTGACCCACGCAACTTCGTCTGCGTCACATAAAAGAGAAACTGCTCCGCTCCTTTTGGTCGCAGCGTGATGTTATATAGCCTTCCTCGATAAATGGACTACCCAAAGTGTTGGGTAGTCCATTTATCTTTCAGTGGAAAGAATCATTCAAATCGAACCAGTAGTTCCAGAGATTAGCGCGTTCAAACAAACAAACAAACAAACAAACTCTTCAGCTTTATAATATTATTAGTATAGATTAAAACTTTATGCACAAGTAAAAACTTTACCATGGCGGACTTAATGCCTTGGGCATTTTCTTCCAGTCTACCTTAGGGTAATGCAGAGACAATACACAGTAGTTGCAATTTAATTTATCACCTATGGCTATTTTTTTAATTTATTGAACTTTAATATCTATGTTACAATCAGACCATACAACAATTTATCTACTCAAGCCAATACATTAAAAATACAATCATAATTATTTAGGTATACCCAGCTTAATTGAACATTTTCTGTAGATCATCTGATCTTTCTTTGATCTTTCGTTAAACACTTACCGAATGCAATCCCACCAACAAATAAAACTTCCATAATATAAATATGCTGCTTTTGATCCATTTTTGGTTTCTGTAAAAGTAAAAAATTTGCATTATTAAAATGTTGAGTCATAATTGAATAGAATGGTTATCTATAATTATTTAAGTTCCTAAGGTCAAAATGTCAGGGACATGCCAGAAACATCATAAATCAAAAAGCTAGCTCCAATGAATACAGGAATATTTTAAAATGCTTTTAAAATTAAGGTGAATTTTGGATCTTTAGATCAGTTATTCCTAACAGAAAACATTGAATCAACTCAAGAATTACTAAGAATGTTCATCTGTATCACCAAGAAGAAAGGGGGCAATTTATGGACCAAAAATACTTTTCTAGAGGAAATGGATCTTTCTTGTTAATTCTAAAAATTATAGATACAAGAAGTACCATAATCTTTAAAAAATATACCCCTGTTCAATGCTATAGCTTGATTTCAAGGTTTTCAAAGTTCGATTATTTATTTCTTGAATTAAATTTGCTCATTTAATACATCTGTACTAACCAAATACCTACTAACCTAGTTTCACCAGAGTAAACAACAACACTTCAGCACTAAAGCTAAGCGCTCCATTCAACCGTGATTTTTCCAAATAACTACATAACCACTTTTTGATTTGGATTAGTTGACAAACAATAAATTATCACTATTTAGTTAATTACATAGAAAACAAAAGTAAAGCAGTTGCTTGCGATAAGCAGCATGCACTTGTAGTTAATTTTATTACTGTCATTTTAATGTCGTCGTAAAACATATTTTAGGAATTTTCAAAAACTAACAAAAACTTCGCTAAAATCCGAGTTTGACAGCTGTCAAGGTGTCAGTCCGTATCAGTTAGAGTATATGTGTTCTGTGGTGTCAGTGCCAGTGTCCACAGCACGAATTTAATGTCGGCTCTACACGTTGGCGAAGATATTGGCGAACGTTGTGGCAAAGATGTTTGCCAAGAGATTGTGATCGCGTCCACACGTTGGGAGGTCGATCAGTTTGCTTCGGTTCGGGCCAATGTGCGGACGACAAAAACGACGCCTCAAAGAGCGTCAGCATTATGACGGGCCCCCCCCTTTGGAGGGCCAAAGCCTGCCGGGGTCGCGGGACTCATCTCATTACCGTGACCCCGGAACATAAAGGGCTATTGAAGAACACCGTGGATTTTAGTCAGTACGAGTCTGACAGTCCCTCCCGCCCTGCCCGGGGTTAGGACAAATTTGATGATCCTACCACGCTAAAAAACAAAAAAAAAATATGCCCCGGCTTCGCTCGTTGGACATAATATTGTATCTTAAAGCCGCATGAAAATCCGTTGCGATCACAGGAATATATTGAAATGCCGATAACACCTAAAAAAAAAAATTAACAGAACTTGTTCCCCTGTCTGAGTTTCGCCCCCAAAATTTGAGACAAAATTTGCACAAAATTTGGCACGCGAGGTACATACACTTCTTGCTGTTATTTTCATTTATTTCTGTGGTTGCCATGTTTCAAAGGTTTCAGCATACAGACATAGGTACATTACTATCTACTTAATAAATTAGTAGGTACTTTTTTAGGGTTCCGTACCCAAAGGGTAAAAATGGAACCCTATTACTAAGACTTCGCTGTCTGTCCGTCTGTCTGTCACCAGGCTATATCTCATGAACCGTGACAGCTAGACAGTTGAAATTTTCACAGATGATGTATTTCTGTTGCCGCTATAACAACAAATACTAAATATAGTCAACGGTACGGAACCCTTCGTGTGCGAGTCCAACTCGCACTTGGCCGGTTTTTTTTTACTTTTTATTTTTATGATTTTAATTTTTTGGGTTCCATAAACAGTTTTCAGCTTAATAAAGTTCTATGAAGCGAAAAGTTTCTTCATTGCTCATAGTTGCCATTATCGTACTTAAATTGCTATTAACAAATACTTCATACGTCCGCTCAGTGTGGCCGCTCGTTGCAAACTGAACGCATCGCCAACGTGTGGACGGTGCGCCAACACTGTGCCACAATCACGCCATAAACCCTTTGATCTGCGTCGAAAAACCGACACCACACGGATCTTGCGCCAATGCGTGGACCAACAGTCTAAATACCTACCAATAGATCACCAACCCCCGTTCTACACGATGGCCAATACGTATTGGCCAATACATTCGCCAATATCTTCGCCAACGTGTAGAGCCGCCTGAATATTGAGCATAGAGTAAAATATGTATATGATATTGAGTGAGCTATGGACGTTAGGGCACAGAATAGATAATAGTACTAGCGTACAGAAGTTGCACTCCTTTGATCTTGAAGAAAGCCGACATTATAAATACCTAAACTGGGCCCACTCGTTCTAAATTGTGCCTTGACGCCACGCGTTAGCGTATTTTATTCGGCGTCTCACTGCTTAATAGTCAGTCGGTAGGGTTGCCTCAAGTACTCAAAATAAAATACTAACATTTTAATGTATTAGTATTTAAATGATAATTAAAACTTTTGTAATTACAATTGTTTTACTCTATTATAATGTCTCATTCATATATCTTGCCTTCTCTAAAATTACGATTACTTATTAAATTTAATAGCAGCATAAATGCGAAATCTAACAAATAGGTAATTTTAAAATAAACTGATGGAAAGCATGGAAATGGAGCAGTGAAATTTATATAAAAAAGACATTTTTTTTTCTACATTTATTAACAGCAACAGTTTATCCGGCTTGTCATTTTCACTAGTAATGATTAATGATCAATAAATCAGTCAGTTAACAAACACGAAGTACGAGTACGTAGGTACGCGACGCAAGGTCAAAAGAGCGCTTACGTTGCTTTCGTTTCGTTGAGCTCCTTGAGTTATAAGTCGAGCTACACGTTAACTGACAAATGCTTGCACTGACTGGACAGGTCCACTCAAATCTGTATGGTTCTTTCTTCAAAAGACCATCTCAGACACTAATCTGCATAGTCCTCATGTGAATTGAGCAAGATTGTCTGGACTTTAAAAGAGACTATGACCTCTGAGTTTGTTTCGGCTGTTTCTTCTCAGAGTAGTCAGGTACGAAACACCGGCCCCATCTAGTTTAAAAAAATGACGTGTAAAAGTGTTTGTAAAAACCTACTTGCAAAATAAACATCATTTATCATTTATCATTTACGTACGCAGTTACGCACGGCTGGAGCGCGACAGCCCTAGAGAGCTTGCATATGCAATACCGTAAAATGGGGTGAATAGAAATCGCGGGGTGTATAGAAACAAATCTGAGAACTTGATTATGGTCGTTCTAGTTGCTCTTTATTCTGTTAAAATATCTTTATTCCCACTTTTAATAACACTGCAACATTTTTCCTTTATTCTGGCAACCCTAAAATTTACGTCAAGTCTATTGACATAGAGAAAAAGGCTGTTGAAGTGAACCTCTGCGTACAAGTGTTTATTGACTGTGTAAAACTTTTAAAAAAACATCAAGTTCTTCACTGTTATCTCTTTGTCAATTTGCATAATTGGATAGTTAAGTTTCTCATCTATTAGGAATAAAAAGGTGAGTATCAATATTCCATCATTTTGTACTTATTTTTTAGTAAAATCGAGACTTAGTATTTTTTTACTGAATTCGAGGTGAATAGAACCGAGTGGGGGGTGATTAGAAACGCCTTTAGGGTCAATAGAAACGAAGAAAGGGGTGAATAGATATGAGTGAGGGGTTAATAGCAACGAGAAAGAGGTTAAGAGTCCGTGCACAAAGTTCAGTCGCTAGAGTTTAGGCAAATTCGTTGCGATCCTATGTTAGTGTGCATTTTTCATGCAGATACACGCACACACGGGTGAAGATCGAGCGTAGTGATCGCTTAAACCATTTTGATCCTGTAGACGATATTATTTTATGATACATAATTATAAAGTCAGTACGGTTTAGAAATAAAAGTCTGGAATGTGTGTCTACTGTATATTTATCACAATCAAAATAAAAATGGTTTAATTTTGTATTAGAAGAATTTAGATACATAAACATTTTACAAAATGATAAATAAAAGTGCGAGTTGGACTCGCGCACTGAGGGTTCCGTACAAACTTTTTATAGGACAAGTTAATTTTTCTGGATCTGGGACTATTGCGCGAAAGACACTTGCGCGAAAAGACAAATGCGCGCATGGACTTTTGCGCGATTGGACTTATGCGCGAACGGACTTTTGCGCGCCTGGACACTTGCGCGAATGGACTTATGCTCGATTAGACTTATGCGCGAACGGACATTTGCGCGCCAAGAGACTTGCGCGAATGGACTCTTGCGCGAAAGAACACTTGCGCGACTGGACTTTAGCGCGACTTAATGGCCACTGAGGTTCACTCTTTATGATAAACATAACATACCCCTGTTATTTATACTTGAAGGTGGTTTTTTCTTTTGGTTTTTCTGTCATGGATGTCATTTTCATGGTTAAGGAGTCGCTGATAACGAAATGAGATCAAAATGAAAATCCAAGATGGCGCCGAGGAAAACTTCTGTTTTTTCCATCATGGGTGTCATTTTTATGGTTTTCGGGGTCGCTGATTACGAAAATGAGGTCAAAATGAAAATCCAAGATGGCGCACAGGAAAATTTTTGTTTTTTCCGTCATCGGTGTCGTTTTCATGGTTTAAGTGGTCACTGATAACGAAAATGAGGTCAAAATGAAAATCCAAGATGGCGCCAGGGAAAATTTTTGGTTATTAAGTCATGGGTGTCGTTTTCATGGTTTTTGGGGTTGCTGATTACAAAAATCAGGTCAAAATAAAAATCCAAGAGGCGCCGAGGAAAATTTTTGATTTTCCGTCATGGGTGTCGTTTTTATGGTTTTTGGGGTTGCTGGTTACAAAAATGAGGTCAAAATGTAAATCCAAGATGGTGCCGAGGAAAATTTTTGATTTTCCGTCATGGGTGTCGTTTTCATGGGTTTTGGGGTTGCTGGTTACGAAAATGAAGTCGAAATGCAAATCCAAGATGGCGCCGAGGAAAATTTTTGATTTTCCGTCATGGGTGTCGTTTTCATGGTTTATAGGGGTGCTGGTTACGAAAATGAAGTCAAACTGCAAATCCAAGATGGCGCCGAGGAAAATTTTTAATTTTCCGTCATGGGTGTCGTTTTTATGGTTTTTGGGGTTGCTGGTTACGAAAATGAGGTCAAAATGTAAATCCAAGATGGTGCCGAGGAAAATTTTTGGTTTTTCCGTCATGGATGTCGTTTTCATGGTTTTAGAGGTCGCTAATTACGAAAATGAGGTCAAAATGAAAATCTAAGATGGCACCCAGGAAGCAAAAAAATTAAAATAATCAGCGACCTCAAAAACCATGAAAATGACATCTACGTTGGAAAAACCGAAGTTTTTTCTCGACGCCATGTTGGATTTGCATTCGACCTCATTTTCGTAACCAGCAACCCCCAAAACCATGAAAACGACACCCATGACAATAAAACCGAAATTTTTTTTGGGCGCCTTCTTGGATTTTTAGTTTCACCTCATTTCGTAATCAGCAACCCTAAAAATCATGAAAAGTACACCCATGACGGAAAGTCAAAAATTTTTTTCGGCGCCATCTTGGATTTTCATTTTGACCTCATTTTCGTAACCAGGAACCCCAAAAACCATGAAAACGACACCCATTACGGAAAATCAAAATAATTTCCTCAGCGCCATCTTGGATTTTCATTTTTACCTCATTTTCGTAACCAGCAACCCCAAAAACCATGAAAACGACACCCATGACGGAAAATAAAAAAAATTCCTCGGCGCCATCTTGGATTTTCATTTTGACCTCATTTTCGTAACCAGCAACCTCAAAAACCATGAAAACGACACCCATGACGGAAAATCAAAAATTTTCCTCGGCGCCATCTTGGATTTTCATTTAGACCTCATTTTTGTAACCAGCAACCCCAAAAACCATGAAAACGACACCCATAACGGAAAATTAAAAATTTTCCTCGGCACCATCTTGGATTTTCATTTTGACCTCATTTTCGTAACCCGCAACCCCAAAAACCATAAAAACGACACCCATGACGGAAAAACAACAATTTTCTCGGTGACATCTTGGATTTTCATTTTGACCTCATTTTCGTAACCAGCAACCCCAAAAACCATAAAAACGACACCCATGACGGAAAAAATCAAAAATTTTCCACGGCGCCATCTTGGATTTGCATTTTGACCTCATTTTCGTAACCAGCAACCCCAAAAACCATGAAGTCGACACCCATGACGGAAAATCAAAAATTTTCCTCGGCGCCATCTTGGATTTTCATTTTGACCTCATTTTCGTTATCACCAACCCCAAAACCCACGAAATCGACACCTATGAAGAAAAATATCGCTCGCTCACTCGACCCCGCCATACCCTTCTTGTATACCTCCTACTACACACACACACACACAACAACATACGGCATTTTCTTACGTGACGATTTCTACCAAATCGCACTTCCAAAATAGAAAATTATCTTTATTTTAAAATCAAATTGTAGGTAGGTACCATAGGTTACCATGAAAACCAATAATAATATGAAGTAGTGAAATCCCCTAAATGAAAGAATTTTCGGAATCGGATCAGTAGTTCCGCAGATTATTACCCTTACATACAACATATTAAGTACAAACAAAGAAACTTAACTTTAAATAATATGAAGACGAAATAAATCTTAATAAACAACCAACCTCAAAAAAAACCCTTATCTTAATACAATCAAAAAGTTTAATAATTTTAATATAAATACTGGATCGCAATGTGGTAGTCTGCGTATATCTCGGAAATATATTCACGTAATAACTCGGGAGCGCTTGCGAAGCAAAGTGATACGTGCTCACGCTGGGAGAGCCCTTTCGTTACTGACGGGATCGGGTTTGCGCGGTCGATTATATTGTTCACTTTGCATTTAATTTACGAAATGAAGTTATTGTTTATTTATAAATTAAAATTCAGATTCTATTAAAAAGCTACCTTGAGATTAAGAATTATTTTTTTAATTTTCTTTAAAGTGTTTCTAAGGTATAGAAAAAAATACTTATTTGTCCCGACGTTTTCCACAAATTACGTTTTTTCAACATTTTTTTTGTGCTATATTTCGTATTGAAATCAATAATGTTTCTTGCTATGTTACGAGTAGACCATATAATGATGTTATTCATATTTTTTAATGTTCAGAATATTTTGTAGTTCTTTGTTCAGCGAACCACAAACATCACTCGCTCGTTACTTTTGCGGAAAAGGGGTTTTGAATATGGGTGATTGCCATTAATATACACATTATTTTAAAAAATTGTTCAAGCAGTCGACAAGATGAAGAACCTGTCTCTTATAATAAAAATAAATAAGGTTCAAATTCTTCTTGCCTTTCCCACAAGTAGTGATCAAAAATGTTCAAAATGCCTTAATTTTGTGCACGGGCCCTTAATAGAAACATGATTTTCAGGGTTGTCAATCGAGTATTTTTTCATCATGACAGTTTTCATTTAAAATTTTTATTTAAAATGTTTTTCTGTGACACTTTAATTTGAAATTTAGATTTTTTATCTTCAACGGCTTTGGTCAATTTAATTTAACATTTTCTGGATTTCTGAGATAAATATTTTAGACCGTTTAAGGATTTATTTGCGATTAGCCTCATTCCAAAAATGCCTTATTTGGGTACATTTGCAAAAAGTCTTATTCTTCAAAATAAGTAGGTACTAGTTAGGTACGTAAGTACAATAAAAGTTGATTTTGACAACCCTAAAGTTTTTTCTCTATTCACCCCTCACTCGTATCTTTTGACCCCAGTTTCAAGGTAAATAGAAACGACCTACTTTTTCTTTTTTCACAAATAATTCTCAAATTTATGTATAATTAAAGAATAACTATTTGGTAAATTAAAACGAGACTCGCAATTCGAAAAATTCTTTGATAACAGCTTTCATACAAAATATGTAAGAAAATCAGTGTAGAAGTTGAAAGTTGTGTCTATTCACCCCATTTTACGGTATGCGCGAAGCGGTAGGTCTTGGCGAGTCCGAACTTTGCGCAGAAGGTTGCGCAATCACTGTTTTGAGGAACCAAATGGTGGCATGAGGCGACGTGCGGGGGGCGGTGGTCTAGGCTAGAGATTGACCAAAAATAAACACAATCGACCCTTTATTCAATCTAATATCGTAATCGATTAGTTTTATTTAGAATTAACTGATTTTTGTTTATTTAGGATATTAAATGAAATAGATTTACAAATATAGTGTATTTTGTTTGTGAATAAACGGGATTTCGATTGAAATAAAAAAAAAACTCATTAAATTTTATTTTCTCGGTTGAAAGACATGATTTACATAAAATATCAGTTATCTATTAACGACTACTTGAGTAACGACTATTTGAGAAAATTTAAAACCTCCTTAAAAAATTAAAAATAAATATATTTTTTTACTTAATTTTAATCGATTTGAATAAAAATCGATTAAACAGCACCCTCAGGAACGCGTATTGGACATCCGTATTTGATTACTTCGTGAAGCTTCGTGCTTATTCGGCAATGCTCGGTACACGGTAATATGTCTCACTCACACGTTAGCATTGGTGTCGTTTTCGTGTCACTATCTCTGTCTTGAGTACAGTCGGTTATAAAAGTTTTCGTTGTTAATGTTGTGAATTATTTATTATTGGTTATTATTATTGTTTAGTTTTTTTGTTTAGTGTTAAGTTTGTTCTATTTGCGGTATTTGCAAGTGTCAGTTGGCACTTATATTATTTGCCAAATATGCCAATCAAAGCATATTTTATTCGTACATTGGTTTATAAAAAATATAGACAATAACAGTTTTCTTCACGAGTGTACATGCGCTAAAGTTCGCAGAGCCTATGTTCAGACTCGCCAAGATACATCGGCCGTATTTGTAATTATCTCATGCCTACACACGGAGTGCAATAGCACGGTAATATTATAATACAGTACTCCGACTTCATACAAACGGACGAAACGCGAGCTATACCTACGCGCCTCGATCGCGGGGTGCGCCCGGGGCGCAGACAGTCACAGCTGTACCGCAGTGTCGAACGGACGGTGTGTTGTTTTTTAACAATAACCGTGCGATTTTTTCTCTAAAAATCAGTTAATATGACGAGTAGGAAGTATTATGCTGTTTTTGGTTGTATGAATTCGTCAATAACGCATCCAGACATAAGTTTTATTAAATTACCTGGAAACTCTGAAAGGTAAGACTATAAAATAATTTTACTTACTATTAGGTAGGTACATAATGTGTGTCTTTTTAATGGTTAAGTATTTCCTTTTATCTCACAAAAAAAATGTGTTTGGATTAATACATAAATCGAATAGATTATGTAACGGAAAGTTATTGAGACGAGTGAAAAAGGTAGTTATATGCGGTTCTGAATGAATCATGATACGGTAGGTACCTACCTACTTACGCTTGTGTTAAAACTTCGGTGCATGTGTGTTTTGTTAGTTTGCATAATTCTAAATAAATTTGTTAGTTTGCAAATCTACCAATCAAAAAACAACACGCATTTTTATTGAACACTTCATTCAATATACAAAGTATTTCATTTATTTATATAAAAAGGATATTTACAATCACAAAACTAAATAGAAACAGAAAGTAGGCAAATGTAATTAAAATGCTGGAGATGGGCAGCCCTTACGCATGTTTACGTACCGCGCGGCTGTAGGCATTTATTTCTATCATGCGGCCGAGATACACTACTGTATATACTGTGGCAATAGCTCTGGTTAGGGTAGGGACTAGGGTAGGGTCAGTTCACACCACAGAGTACATTATACTTTCACACCAAGACGCGGCGCTGCGCGCACATTCTAATACAAGTTATAAACGCGATTAAAAAGTTGACCACTAAAATTACATCAAATTACGTGTGCATCCCTGGCAAAATGTTGTGCAATTGAGAGATGAGACCATAAAAAATAATTAGTGTATCATGAGGAGCAATTTGTTTAATAGTAGCAAAATTTGTGTGAATTCTTTGATTATATTGTGAATTGTAGTTTTAAAGTTATTTGAGAAAAACACATTTTACTGGAGTAACGTTTGAAACGTTATCCTGGCAAAATCGATTTTCAAAAATTCGTTCAGCCCGGAACCAAATACATGATTAGATAGCTTTTGTTGCGTAGTAAATGTTCGTAAATAGCAAAATTTGTGTGTGGTATGGTTCTCGAGTTATTTAAGATTTTGCTGCGGTAACGTTTTGGGATTTCCCAGATCTCGAAAACGGCTCAACGCAGAAGATTGAAAAAAATACCAGAGACCTTAATTTGTTTAAATTAGTTTAAACATTAGTTTTTGATTTGGTATTCGTAAACCAATGGAATTAAATGGTTTCAAAAATCAGATAAAAACGGATTTGCAAGTAAACCAAAACACTTATAAATAACCAAATAAACAGCTGTAAAAAATACCCATGGTAGACACTTATCACGTCAAGTAAAATAGATTATGTAACTTTATTCGATATGAAGATACAAACAAAATTGATTAATTTTTTGACTGGTCGTACTTTAGCGATGAAATACGCAGGTTCCCAAAACATTAAGAAACGTGGCGTACTTTAAACAAGTTAAAATTATTCATGAACATTAATTCCTGTTAATTTCAGCTTTCAATTACGGCTGTAATGAAAGTTATATCAAAAACAGGAAAATGTCAGCAATTTTCTAATAAGCCGACCAAATCGAAAAGGTCACAAAAAAGCGGCCGCACTATACATAATCGTAACCATCTTAAATGAATGGGATAATATGGATGTTTTGTTAGTACAGTTGCGTACGTACGTGTTGTTGTTACTGTTGCGTAGGTTGCTGGTCATGGTGTTCATTATTTTTATTTAAAAATCAGTCTCATACAAATTATTGTATATCTTTGCCTTAGCATTAACATATTGAGGAAACATCTCAGATAAGTTACGTACGTACTTAATTTTAATATTTGGCAGAAATGTTTTTCTGTTTGTCAAGTACCAATGCTTAAACTTAAAATACAATTTTGATTCATAGTTTGTACAATTTTCCTTAAGACGGAGATAGGCACCTACTAAACACTTATGTAGGTAGGTGGACTCCATTTCCCCTCGACTTACAGTATGGCATTTAAACATGAGCTTTGTAACGTGTAACTTAGTGGTTATTTCAACATTACATGTGACTGTTACAGGTGATCAACGTGTGAACCACGCGTCGTCAATCAAAATCACACTATAAATTATTTACTGAGATTATTACTTACCTTTTTAAAGTTACTTTGACTTTAAATAATTACTTATGGTCCATTAAATTGTTAAACTACTGTTAATTAACATGATTTTCATTTATAAAATAGAAATCTAGTAGAAACTGTGTAATATGGTACCTGCACTTCGAACATTAAAAAATCGGTTACACGTAAAACGTTTTTCTGCTTAAGGTGATATGTTGAAAAACATGTGTTTTTTCTATTTCGTGTAACTTGTTGAGTATGTGGAATACGGATTTAACATTTTAGTATATGCTTTTTGACTCTTTGGTCTAGTATCGTGTAAAAGGAATACACGATTAAATGAATTTTTCTCGATGCAAAAAAATTGCAGTGTTATCTAATTTTTTACTTTTTTCGACATCATGGCGTAACGTTTAAGGATTATTCAATGAAATTTACTTTAAAACATAGATAATTATTGTATCAAACTTTACTCAAAGTAGTTTTAAATTTAATTCTTTATTTTGTTAAAAAAGGAGTAAATTCATTTTGGCACATACGTCGTTTTACTCCGAGCGCACGCACATTATAGCCATCTCTCTTCTTTTGCGTTTCAAAAGTAATTGCATCACTTTCGCTCGCTTAGTAGAGCAGTCGCCCGGTGCGAGGTATCGATGTAGGCCCTTAAGGTTGATCTGCGCAACATATTTTCCATACAAATTTCGGGGGGCTATTACTCCACTGTTTGACATGGTACATCTAAAGTTAAACATGATATCGTTTTGTCTCATTATTAATTGTGTCTGTGCGGAAACAGAATAGTAAAATAAAAAGCCATTCAAAAGTTACGAGCTACCAAAGATTCATTTTTATTGCCAATTTTAACGTAACTTTGGGCGTAAATTAGTAATAAAAGAAATGTCAAATTTACAAAACGAAGTCGGTACCGACACAGCACAATTATCGAAGAATTCAATAAATTTTATTTGATAATGATTTATGCAGTGGTTTTTTCATAAAATTCGATTTCCCCAAAGCCTTTTCATATTTTTTTACGCGCGCCTTTTACTATGAATTTTCGTGCATCTCACTGAATAATGTTTCCCCCGGTGCGGTGCGGGAGGGGGATACGCCATATTGACATGTCCTTCGTTTGATAGAAGAACAAGACCTATATTTCTGTCCTTTTCATTTCATGCATGACGTCAGTGACGTGTCATTTGTTTTTCGCTGAAGTTGAAGGGCCTGTGCATTTTTATTGCACTCCTATAATGTGTGCGTTTCGATGGCGCGACCACGTCATTCTTTTTTTTTTAAGCTATGGCAAGATTTTGTAAAAAATAAATAATTTAAAATTAAATTCATTAATTAATTAAATATTTCACATTCAGAACATTTTGAAGGTGATAAGCGGTACCATACGTATGCTCCTGAAATATAAACCTAGGATTTTTTATATTTTTTTTACAAATTCAATCCTTTATTTACCTAAATTTCAGGTCTCTGCAACGCTTAGTTTTTAAGATTTCCATGGCCGCGCGGTTCTCCGCGTTTCGATGGCGTGGCCACGTTCAAACCCTTATAACTTTTTAACCATAACTTTGACAAATTTAAGGTTTTGGGAAATTTGAACCACGTACATACATAATTTTTACAAAATCATGGCATAGTTATTTAAAAAAAAAACGCCGTGGTCGCGCCATCGAAACGCACACCCTATAATATGGTGTAGCAACCTACTTATTTAGAAACTTTATATACATAAAACCTTCACGATATAATTTTTACTTTTCTTCTGATCTGTCACTTCTCTGTCTTGTGTTGACTAAATTGATATAGAATTATGAACATTTTTAATTTAATTTAGTTAGTGTACAACAACCACTAAATTGGAGACTCCGACGTGATACGCCCTGAAAAGGAAATCCTAAACTTTATCAGGCCAAGGAAATCCACAGTACCACGATGACAATATAAAGCAGTCGTCTGCCGACCAACGTCCAGACTCTGCTGGCTTCACAGCTATTTATTTCTCTCGAGGGATTAGCAGACCTGGCGGAAAGCGTCCAGGACATCGTGACCCCAGGCCAACAATAACAAACAATATAGTTATACAATATTATTGTTGCCACTAATCTCGCGAATTGTGAAGTGACGATGACGTTATAAGTTGATAGTAAAAGTTTTAAAGAAAAAGTTTATTTTATTCTTTTTAGCCCATTAAAATAAAAGTTCAGACGAAAGTATTATAACTTCGTTTTTGTTCGGAACGGTTCGGAACGCTGAGTGTGTGCGTACGAACTAGACGCACGTGAAGACTAGCGTCTAACTGCTCATCACTGATACTATCTCCTTCGGGCACGATGCCAGGTGAGACAGCGTGCTTTTTAGCCACGCCCACCAATGAGTTCGAGCCCGTGTGATGTGTCACCTTAAGGTGACACATCACACGGGCGTCTAGTTCGTTCGCACACACTCAGCGTTCCGAACCGTTCCGAACAAAAACGAAGTGATATAATACTTTCGTCTGAAGTTTTATTTAAATGCGCTAAAAAGAATAAAATAAACATTTTCTTTAAAAAAAATGCTATCAACTTATAACGTCATCGTCACTACACAATTCGCGAGATTAGTGGCAACAATAATATTGTACAAGTAACTATATTGTTTGTTATTGTTCGCCAGGTCTGCTAATCCCTCGAGAGAAATAAATGGCTGTGAAGCCAGCAGAGTCTGGACTAGGGCGTGCAAAACCGGTTTTCCGGTTTTGGTAAAAACCGGAAACCGGACAAAATTTACGGATTTTTGAAAACCGGGTTTGAGAGTCAAAACCGGAGTTAACACCGGTTTTCCCGTTATTGAATTACATTTTGATTTAAATCGACTTTTTTCGAACGCACTTAATTAAGAAATCTTCAATTGAGAGTCATCAAATAAATCCGAACGCAACCTACACCCTCTTACACTTCTCCCTCCGCGACCCCCGCTTATTTGTTATGTGCTGATTTCTTAATGATTCGGTAGTCGGTACTATGCATGTTATATATTGTCTTAAAACATTTCTTTTGAAGAATTAATGTGAATTGTACGTTTGTCGAGTTCCCCCAATATAACACCGTAAGTTAACAGTGGGGGGGAGCAGCGGTGGCCCAGTGGTGGCGGCCCCGACTTACGAACAGTAAGTCGTGGGTTCGAACCCAGACAGGCGCATTACTTTGTGTAATTTATTTCAACACCGTTGCTCTCAAAACGGTGAAGGAAAACATCGTGAGGAAACCGGCATGTACTAGAACCAAAAATTTGAAGACATGTGACATCTACCAATCCGCACTGGGCCCGCGTGGTGGTTTATCGCCCATTCCCTCTCATAGAGAGGAGGCCTGTGTCCCAGCAGTGGGAACATTAATAGGCTGATGATGATGATGATGAAATTAACAGTGGGTACACATTTCCAAAATACGCATTTCTCGTAACTAGGGAATCCAATCCCGCATCAAAATCTCGATCCCGCAAGCATGCGGGATCAAGGTCATCAATCCCGCGGGATTTGCGGCATTGCTTTTATTTACTATTATTTTTGTTTTGTGTAGTGAAATGAAAGACATCCATTTTCTGCTCTTAAAAAATGTTTCCACACTTCACTCGAGCTTTTAAACTAAATTGACACTCATTTTTAATATTAAACTGTATTTTTCACTCGAAACGTGCTCTTAACAATTTGATAAAAAAAAAGATTTGTCTCGCGTACGTTATGTAACCTTTTCACATCACAAGTAAGACGCTATGCTATGACGCAATAACTTTCTTTGACACTTGACCGCGCGCGAAGGTAAATCCCCGTGCACCGTAGGGAAATCCCTAGTTCCGTTCCGACTTCCGATCATGCGACACAAAATAGAAATTCAAAACTTATTTAGCTGTAAGTTAAGAACTGAATCAAAATTATTTTCCATACAAATTCTACATAAAAATCACGAGTTCTATGGGAAAGTTGTTAAATCACTTATTAATAAGCTGTGCTGAGGTGTCTTATAAATAATAAGATAGTCGCCTGAGCCCATTTTTCTTAAATATATATTTTTTTCAATCCCGCAAATCTCCGGGATCCCGCGGGTGTAATCCCGCATTTCTGAACCCGCAAAAAAGGTGCGGGATCCCGCATTTGCGGGATCCCGCGTTTGCGGGATTGGATTCCCTACTCGTAACACTTGGATTTGTAGTTTTTGCCAAAACTGACAATGCGATTAGAGACACCACAAACTTGTTGTTGATTTGATCTCAGTTAGTTAATCTTTATATTATTTTAAGTTCATGTTATCCATATTCCAAACTATTAATGTAGTCTTCTTGGTATTGGCATAAATGGATGATTAAAAAGAGGTTTGAAACAATTTGTTTTATTTGTGTATCTGAAAATATTGTTTGTTGTTAAAATTCAACTATGTATATAAGAAAAAAATGTTGCCAAAACCGGGGCTAACACCGGTTTTCGGTTTTGGGCCCTCAAACCCGGAATTCAAAACCGGTTTTGAAGACCTTCCGGTTTTGCACGCCCTAGTCTGGACGTTGGTCGGCAGACGACTGCTATAAATTGTCATCGTGGTACTGAAGTAACTATATTGTTTGTTATTGTTCGCCAGGTCTGCTAATCCCTCGAGAGAAATAAATGGCTGTGAAGCCAGCAGAGTCTGGACGTTGGTCGGCAGACGACTGCTATAAATTGTCATCGTGGTACTGTGGATTTCCTTGGTCTGATAAAGTTCAGGATTTCCTTTTCAGGGCGTATCACGTCGGAGTCACCAATTTGGTGGTTGTTGTACACTAACTAGGTAAATTAAATTAAAAATGTTCATAATTCTATATAAATTTAGTCAACACAAGACAGAGAAGTGACAGATCAGAAGAAAAGTAAAAATTATATCGTGAAGGTTTTATGTATATAAAGTTTCTAAATAAGTAGGTCGCTACACCATATTATAGGGTGTGCGTTTCGATGGCGCGACCACGGCGTTTTTTTTTAAATAACTATGCCATGATTTTGTAAAAATATGTATGTACGTGGTTCAAATTTCCCAAAACCTTAAATTTGTCAAAGTTATGGTTAAAAAGTTATAAGGGTTGGAATGTGGCCACGCCATCGAAATGCGGAGAACCGCGCGGCCACGGAAATCTTAAAAACTAAGCGTTGCAGAGACCTGAAATTTTGGTAAATAACAGATTGAATTTGTAAAAAAAATATAAAAAATCCTAGGTTTATATTTCAGGAGCATACGTACGGTATCGCTTATCACCTACCAAATGTTCAGAATGTGAAATTTAAAATTGAAATTAATTAATTTAATTAATTAATTAATTAAATTAATAATTAATGCCGTGAATGTTGCAATCGCTTGGATGTTTATTGTTTATCCAATATCATGTCGTAACATTACGCCTCTATGCTCTGAGGGGGTACACAGATGTGTACAATACACCCAGATTTCGACAGCTAGGTATGTTAAGTTGGTGCGATCGTGTCCCGCGCGCGCCTCAAATGACGTAACATCACGCCTGTATGCTCTGAGGGGGTACGCAGATGTGTACAATACACCCAGATTTCGACAGTTAGGTATGTTAAGTTAGCGCTTTCGTGTTCCGCGCGCGCCTCAAAGAGATGTCAGCAAAAGGGACTGGTAAAGAGATACTGCGGCCCTGGAACACAAAGGGCTAAGAAGGAACATGGTTAGTCAGTAAAAGTCTACACTCCCTTCCACTCCGCCCAGAGCGGGACCCGTAATTTGATTTCCCATCCGAAAAAAAAAACATGGTATGTTGTTCCATCCATATATTGGGGATTAGGGAATCCAATCCCGCATCAAAATCTCGATCCCGCAAGCATGCGGGATCAAGGTCATCAATCCCGCGGATCCCGCGGGATTTGCGGCATGGCTTTTATTTACTATTATTTTTGTTTTGTGTAGTGAAATGAAAGACATCCATTTTCTGCTCTTAAAAAAATTGGTTGCCTGTAAAGTCGGTATACGGGCGAAAGTTTTACGTGACAACGACTTTGAGTGATAAAATAAACTTTTTATGTCTGTCTCTCTCGCTCTTAGGCGGGCTCTCACTCGCTCTCATTGTGAGCGCATAACGTGAGCGGGAGCGTAACGCAGTTTCTTGAAGTGTCACCCGGCAAACCAATTTATAAGACGTTGTCACGTCAAAAATGTTTTCACACTTCACTCGAGCTTTTATACTCTATAAACTAAATTGACACTCATTTTTAATATTAAACTGTATTTTTCACTCGAAACGTGCTCTTAACAATTTGATAAAAAAAAAGATTTGTCTCGCGTACGTTATGTAACCTTTTCACATCACAAATAAGACGCTATGACGCAATAACTTTCTTTGACACTTGACCGCGCGCGAAGGTAAATCCCCGTGCACCGTAGGGATTTCCCTACGGTGCACGGGGATTTACCTTCGCGCGCCTAGTCATAGAGTATTTGAACTGAACTGACATTGATTATGTTCCATTCCGACTTCCGATCATGCGACACAAAATAGAAATTCAAAACTTATTTAGCTGTAAGTTAAGAACTGAATCAAAATTATTTTTCATACAAATTCTACATAAAAGTCACGAGTTCTATGGGAAAGTTGTTAAATCACTTATTAATAAGCTGTGCTGAGGTGTCTTATAAATAATAAGATAGTCGCCTGAGCCCATTTTTCTTAAATATATATTTTTTTCAATCCCGCAAATCTGCGGGATCCCGCGGGTGTAATCCCGCATTTCGGAACCCGCAAAAAAGGTGCGGGATCCCGCGTTTGCGGGATTGGATTCCCTATTGGGGATACGCCTATTACGCATATACCATGACATGTATTTTTAACAATGTCAAAGAAATTCATGGCAAAAATTTGTTTGGGAACAACTAAAAATGGAAAAAAAAAAACATTTTTGCAAAAAATAAAACAGACTTCAAAAAACACAAAAAAGTGAAAAATAACTTTAGCTTCAGAAGTCGGTGACAAAACACTAAATCAATAAACAAAGGTCACCGACTTCTGAAGCTAAAGTTATTTTTCACTTTTTTGTATTTTTGAAGTCGGTTTTATTTTTTGCAAAAAAGTTTTTTTTATAAAATCTTGCCATAGTTTAAAAAAAATAATACCGTGGTCGCGCCATCGAAACGCACACATTATAGGAGTGTGTAATAAAAATGCACAGGCCCTTCAACCAGAGCTATTGCACTCCGTGTGTAGGCATGAGATAATTACCTACCGCTTCGTGCATATTGAATATGCAAGCTCTCTAGGGCTGTCGCGCTCCAGCCGTGCGTAACTGCGTACGTATGCCGCGTCAATTTTTCGCGCTCTTTCGACCTTGCGTCGCGTACTCGTACTTCGTGTTTGTTAACTGACTGATTTATTGATCATTAATCATTACTAGTGAAAATGACAAGCCGGATAAACTGATGCTATTAATAAATAAAAAATAAAAAAATCTTTTTCATAGAAATTTCACTGCTCCATGTCCATTGTCCATGCTTCCCATCAGAGTTTATTTTAAAATTAACTATTTGTTAGATTTCGCATATAAGCTGCTATTACATTTAATAAGTAATCGTAATTTTAGAGCAGGCAGGATATGTATGAGAATTGAGACATTATAATAGAGTAAAACAATTGTAATTATAAAAGTTTTAATTAACATTTAAATACCTACTAATACATTAAAATACAAAAATGTTGGTAGTACTTTATTTTGAGGACTTGAGGCAACCCTACCGACTGACCATTAAGCAGTGAGACACCGAATAAAATACGCTAACGCGTGGCGTCAAGGCACAATTTAGATCGAGCGGGCCCAGTTTAGGTATTTATAATGTCGGCTTTCTTCAAGATCAAAGGAGTGCAACTTCTGTACGCTAGTACTATTATCTATTCTGTGCTTCAACTTCAGCGAAAAACAAATGACACGTCACTGACGTCATGCATGAAATGAAAAGGACAGAAATATAGGTCTTGTTCTTCTATCAAACGAAAGACATGTCAATATCACGTGTCCCCCTCCCGCACCGCACCGGGGGAAACATTATTCAGTGAGATGCACGAAAATTCATAGTAAAAGGCGCGCGTAAAAAAATATGAAAAGGCTTTTGGGAAATCGAATTTTATGAAAACACCACTGCATAAATCATTATCAAATAAAATTTATTGAATTCTTCGATAATTGTGCTGTGTCGGTACCGACTTTGTTTTGGAAATTTGACACTTCTTTTATTACTAATTTACGCCCAAAGTTACGTTAAAATTGGCAATAAAAATGAATCTTTGGTAGCTCGTAACTTTTGAATGGCTTTTTATTTTACTATTCTGTTTCCGCACAGACACAATTAATAATGAGACAAAACGATATCATGTTTAAC
Source organism: Xestia xanthographa (assembly GCA_905147715.2). NCBI lineage: Eukaryota > Metazoa > Arthropoda > Insecta > Lepidoptera > Noctuidae > Xestia > Xestia xanthographa. The sequence continues at coordinate 1,581,408 of LR990660.1, read as the reverse complement.
TTTAGATGTACCATGTCAAACAGTGGAGTAATAGCCCCCCGAAATTTCTATGGAAAATATGTTGCGCAGTTCAACCTTAACTGTACAAAACATCGGACACTAAGTTGCTAATTTGCGAAGACTACTCGTACGTATGGTGCGGCCGCTTTTACGTGACCTTTTTAATTTGGTCGGCTTATTAGAGAATTTCTGACATAATCTTGATTTTGATATAACTTTTATTACAGCTGTAATTGAAAGCTGAAATTAACAAGAATTAATGGAGTCCGTTACCCCAGCCAGATGTTGTCGAAAATGGTCATTTGAATCTTATAGATAATTAGTTTTACGGCTTCTATAATTGTTGCGCACATTTTTAAATTTGTTGCTCTTATAGTTTTTTAATTATTTCACAAAAACATTTCCTGCTGGGGTAACGTTACCCCAGCCAGACCTTCTTTCTAATGTGAATATTTAAATAATTACTAGCTATAAAATTAGTTGTCTAGATGAAGTAAATGTTGTGCCTTATTTTGTATTTGTTCTTTCTTCGGTTGCGAAGTTATTCGAGATTTTGCTGGGGTAACGTTTTTGGTTTTGCTAGATCTTTGAAATGGCTAAGCGGATTCTTATCATATTTTGTACAAGACTTCTTAGGAATTAGTTTAAATTTGATCTGCAATAAAAAAACAAAATAATACATAGCTTAAAGGTTATTTCATTAAATAGAAAAACACTTCAATTGGTCCCAGCACTCTCAATAAGAGGTCTAAAGACTTACTTTAAACATTATTTTGAAGCTTGTAACTGCCTTCAAATGTATGTGAAGTTTCATTAGTATCCTGTAAGTATTTAACAAGTTATGATGATATTCAGTTCTTCACGAGCACGGTCTTGATGCGCGCGGTGTTATTTGGCCACTGGATTGGATATATGAACTGAATGTTATATCAATTATTAGTTTTTAAGTTCAGTTGTATATCAGTAAAATTTCAGCTCAGTACATTGGATAATTAATGAGATAATACGATTAAAGTCATTAGGAAGTGAATGACCGGGGTAACCCGACCAAGTTTAGGTGGTCATGAAAAAGCGAAAACGCAGAACATTATGGTACCTTCTAAAATATGTAGGATAGTGTTACAAATTTAGTACAGACATGTACTTACACAAGTTTAAAAAAAAATTACATGATTATTAAATATTTTTTCTTTAAAACTACAATTCACACAAATTTTGCTACTATGAAACAAATTGCTCCTCATGATACACTAATTATTTTTTATGGTCTCATCTCTCAAATGCACAACATTTTGCCAGGGTTTGCACACTCAAATTACGTCAGGTGCTGACTAATTTGACAGGATTAAACTAATATTTATCTTCTATCCTTTTCATGATGAAATAGAAAGAAAAAGATGAATTCAACTTATTTAGTTTAGTTTGTGAACAAGGGAATCGGCACCAATTTAGGCCCGCAGGGCAAATTTACCTATTTCTTTTGAGAACTTCCGTTGCGAGCGCTGCATAAACGGTTAGTTACGCAACGATCATGTATGAGGGAATTGTTCCTCTTATAACGTTCAAAAAAAATCCGTGATAATAATATTTTTCTCTCATTTAAGGTAATGCTCCAACCAGCCCGCGCAATTCAAATTTTTACGTTTTTTGCAATTTGCAGGCCAGTGCTAGGTCGTATGATGATTAAAATATTATTCGCGGCTGTAAGACGTCTTTAGTTAAAGAATTATAATCATCAAAGTAATCAATACAAGTCTGTAAACCGGTATGTTTACCCTAGGTACTGATTTCCTCCTCTTTTGGGGCCACCAAAATAATTTGACACAAGGCCCTACGACTAGCTATGCCACTGATTGTAGTTTTTATCTAAATATCAACAATAAAAGACACATGTTTATTTTTATAATCATTTTATTTCAAAACTATTCTCAGAATAATCATCGTATAAAAACTAGGACATGTCAGATGTTACTTAAATAATAAACAATCATTATGATTTATCAACTACCTAGTGTATATTCATTAATTTGTTTATTAATTTAACAACTTGACAACAAACATACATAATAAAATTATGTTATGTTTTTGGTATGAATTATCAGGGGGTCTCAAACGGCCGCTTTAGCAGAATCGTAATAAAAATCACGTAAAAAAATAAAATTCTTAAAATGAACTTTATGTTCATAACAATAAAGTCCATTTTAAGAATTTTAAATTTGTAACGTGATTCATACTAAGATTCTGCGTAGATTATGTTAAAGCGGCCATTTTAGGCCCGCAGAGTTAGAATATCCCTAGGCGAACGTCTCAGAATGGTATTCTGCCAAATCAATTGTCTGGATCTCTGAACAGTAATTCATCGTCATCATTATCATGTAAGATGCTAGTTGACTGATTGACGTATTCAAGTTTAACACAGCATCAGCAGGCACAATATTATGTACAATCAGCAAACACTGATATTTACATATGGGTATATAAATATTTACAGCATGATATAATATAGAGCATTATCAAACATATTTTTTAAAGCATTAGCAAACATGATTTTTGTCAATATTTGAAACTAAAAAGACTAGGTTGTTTGTAATGATAACTTATCTCCTAACACTAATTAGCTCTTCAAAGTTTCGTTCAAGTTGCCGTATTCTGTCTAGCAACACGTCAGCCAGGTTTGATTCCGGATCTTTATCTGTAACGAACGACAAAACATCATCATCTCAAACCTTACCCTATCAGCATGTATTATGACGACCCGAATGGCGCAGCGGTAGTGAGGCTGCCTTACGTTCTTAGGGTCCCGGGTTCGAATCCCGGTCGGAGCAAATGTTTGTGTGATGAGCATGGACATTTGTTTCCGAGTCATGGATGTTTATTGTATAATAAGTATGTATTTACAAACAAAAAAGTATCTATGTAGTATATCAACTATCTGGTGTCCACGACACAAGCCTCGTTGCTTAGTGTGGCACTAGATGGCGCAGTGTGTTATGTCCAGCGATATTTATTATTATTATTATTATCGCTATTTATAAGCTAATTTTTGCTTGCACTTACAACATAAAAACGCTCTCTAGGCCCGCCCCGTTGACTTTGTATAGAAATAATGAATGAAAAGATACCGATCGGCCGAGTGCACTCACGACGCACGCCAAACGAGAGTTATTGTTATTGTGTGCGCCAAATTGACGCTTTCTTATTAGGCCTAAACTTTAAGGGGGCGTGTGGCTCAGCATGACTTAAGCGAAAAAAAAATAACTGATCAGGCGGAAAAGACCACGACTGTACCAACATAATTTTCACAAAAATATGAATCAGCCGTCCCATGCTAAACTTCAATACCTTCCTGACCCAAATGTAAGACTATTTGCGATTACGATGTTGGCTCTTACATAAAGTTTGTCAGTTTCGTGGTCTGTAAGTACAGTCCCACTCCCTTAAACATGACATCTTTCTGATACACGCTGTACATATATTATAAAGAAAAAAAAAAAGTTCGTATTAATTAAAAAAATCTTTCCTATTAAACGATTTTATTGCGGACTGTAGATGCAAGTGTAGAGTCACATAACACGTCACATTATCCGTCTGATAATGTTCCCACTGCTGGGACCTGGGACACAGGCTTGTCTGTGAGGGGGAGTGGGACCTGCCACGCGGGCCCAGTGCACGTTGGTACAAGTCACTTGTTTTCGAATATTTGATTCTACGACACCAGCAGTGATGCCAGATCTACTGATTTAGCAGTAGATCTACCTGATTTAAAAAAAAAAACTACTGATCTACTGCCTTGATTGGAAATCTACCTGCTTTTTTCAAAACAGATCGTATCATCTAGTTATTGACGTCGTGTCGTGTCATCTGGCTTATAGGCCTAAATAGCATGACATTTTGTTCAACAAGTTTTGTGAATTCGCGGTATTTTTTATCTGTAGTGTGTGCAAAACCGACCACCGACGGCACGACGCACAGTGGGCTGGATTTTGAGTTTCATACAACTTCGTTTGCTTTTTTCGAAAGTCGAGTTTTTTTACTGGAAATGGATTACTTGACCATTATTATACTTATTTATGAAATATGGGATCCTAAGAGTCAGTGTATCTATTTTTATAACACAAAAGTTAAAAAAAATGTATGGAGCTAGGGTAAAAATATCAAATATCTCCGGAACCACACGTTTAACCGTAATATCCTAACACACGGTAATACCTCTATTTATTTGGGATTTTTTGGCATACTTCATATATCGGGCACAGGTGCGATTTTTTTTTTAAAAATCGGGGAATATTTTAATTTTTTATGTTGCATTTTTCGTATGGATTCTTGGAGTAAGTGCGTAGTGCTGGTCTTAAAAACTGAAAAACTTAATAAAATATACTTTTCAAGACCGCTAACAATAGAAACAAGAATGTCGCATAAAGAATTTGACTCAAAAATTGTCGAAATGAAAATGACGTCGAATTATTAATGAGCTGAGATCTGACATGAACGGACATGTAGATCCCAGGTTTCATGCACGCATTAGTTAATTTGTGTACTCATTAGTTATTTCAAGTACCTATTGGTTAACTCATGTACTCAATAGTTAACAATGAAAACACAATACTGTCCGATAATGCTAATTTGTGTCATTAAGTAATGAGTATAGAGGAGCTCGTGGCTAAATAATAATAGCCGCTCAGGTCGATCTTTAGGTTAAGCCGTGCATGCCTAGGTTGGTCTGTGGATGGGTGACCACCCTTACATACCGAGTTTCCTCCGTGCCTCGGAAGGCACGTTAAGCTGTTGGTCCCGGCTGTCATTTGTAGATCTTTGACAGTCGTTACAGGTAGTCAGTGGCCCATAAAGTCTGACAACCAGTCTTACCAAGGGGTATCGTATTTCCCAGTAATTGGGTTGGGTTGTGGAGGTCAGATAGGCAGTCGCTCCATGTAAAATACTGGTACTCAGCTGCATCCGGTTAGACTGGAAGCCGACCCCAACATAGTTGGGAAAAGGCTAGGCAGATGATGATGAAGTAATGAGTATAGAAACTCGTAGTGATTTACAAAATTTTTGAGAAATATAATTTACTATGGTTCTAAATTAATTAGCTAACGATCGACACCTATAGAGGATTTGTTTAGCAATAATTAGTTCCTGTTCTTCTAAAATATTAGTAAATTAGGTATAATGATATTTTAGAAAGGGTAGTTAGCAACCATTAGTTAATTCAGAAAAAGTGGAGTCTAATCGTGACACCAACTCTTGAAATAAATGATCACTTTTATTGTTACCACTTCTTAAAATAACAATTAAATCTAAGTTAGTTGCTAAACTCTCCATAGTTTTATCTATTAAAATTATTGTGGTCAGGAAGGTAGCTCTAGATGAACTAAAATATTTTATTACTGGAGCACTATTTATATTTAACTTTTTTCACAGTATTAACTAATGGTTGCTAACTACCCTATCTAAAATATCATTATACCTAATTTACTAATATTTTAGAAGAACAGGAACTAATTATTGCTAAACAAATCCTCTATAGGTGTCGATCGTTAGCTAATTAATTTAGAACCATAGTAAATTATATTTCTCAAAAATTTTGTAAATCACTAGGAGTTTCTATACTCATTACTTAATGACACAAATTAGCATTATCGGACAGTATTGTGTTTTCATTGTTAACTATTGAGTACATGAGTTAACCAATAGGTACTTGAAATAACTAATGAGTACACAAATTAACTAATGCGTGCATGAAACCTGGGATCTACATGTCCGTTCATGTCAGATCTCAGCTCATTAATAATTCGACGTCATTTTCATTTCGACAATTTTTGAGTCAAATTCTTTATGCGACATTCTTGTTTTTGTTGTTAGCGGTCTTGAAAAGTATATTTTATTAAGTTTTTCAGTTTTTAAGACCAGCACTACGCACTTACTCCAAGAATCCATACGAAAAATGCAACATAAAAAATTAAAATATTCCCCGATTTTAAAAAAAAAACCGCACCTGTGCCCGATATATGAAGTATGCCAAAAAATCCCAAATAAATAGAGGTATTACCGTGTGCCAGGATATTACGGTTAAACGTGCGGTTCCGGAGATATTTGATATTTTTACCCTAGCTCCATACATTTTTTGTAACTTTTGTGTTTTAAAAATAGATACACTGACTCCTATGATCCCATATTTCATAAATAAGTATAATAATGGTCAAGGAATCCATTTCCAGTAAAAAAAACCCGACTTTCGAAAAAAGCAAACGAAGTTCTATGAAACTCAAAATCCAGCCCACTGTGCGACGTACGAACACCGACCGACCGACGGTATTATATATTACCTGTGGTACTACTTACTGAGTCTGCCATTCTGGTCACAAGGCATAAAAACCCAGTCAAAGTATTCAAGCTCAAGTCCTTTTTAGCTCATGTGGGTATGACTTTTTTAATGTACTGATTTTTCCTTCGATCTACTGCTAAAACTTTAATTTTTCTACTGATTTCTTCAGATTCCATCTGGCAACACTGGACACCAGTTTTAACACCGGTCGACACCGATCTCCTCACGATGAGCAGGTAAACTTACCATCATAGAAAACTAATTCGACCGAGTCCCTGCATTCCGAGCTTCTAGTGAGTATGTTATTCAGCGTTGTGCAGAAGTCATCGCGCACCTCCTCCACATTCACATCGGCTAGGTCTGAAACAAAAGTGCTCGATTTGTGCACATTTTTCGCAATGACTTGCAATAGTCAACTAGGAAAAAAATACAGGTAATTCGCTAAAGGCATAGCTGCATAAGTGTCAAATATGAGCTGTGAAGTGAAACTGTTTTCTTTTTCTACATTCAACTGAATATTGTTTTTGAACCCACGAAAATATCCTAAAGTAAATACAATTGAACAAAATACTTTTCTATTTTGTTAACTCTTTTTCTACAGATCTGTTCCCACCCACACCTCTCCAAGGGTCTTTTCATTTCTCGCAATATCTCCTTCCAGATAAGTAAGAAATACAATGTTATAACCACTGTTCTTTGACTTTGTGTCACTGTCTTAATGTAAAAATACAATCACCTTTATTTTCGATGCAACAGGCTTCCTGTTGTTAGGATGCTGATCCTGACAAGTCAGTCTATCAAAGTTACTGTGATCTTTAATCTCGCTACAATAAGGTTTCTGTTGGGTTGCTGCTGTAGGACTGCACTGACCTCCATACAGCTCTCTATTCTCCATGACCTTGTACAGGGTGTGCAAGGGCGTGGCGCACTCGGCGACCAGCGACACGGGCAGGCCGTGCGGGCGGTAGATGCGGTACGCCGAGTTCTTGTAGCTGCGGGCCTTCACGCCGGCGATGTCCTTCTCCACGTCATCCAGCGACTGGAACAGAGCATCATCAGCAGCCACCTCATACGGAGTAGGCTCCTGGGAATTTAAGTTTTTCCTTCTAAATGAAGTGAACCTTTTATCATAGTGTTCTCATAACGCGGCCATTTCTGCATGAATATGATGAATTGTAATGTCTATGGATTGTTTGTCTATAACCCTCTACCAAAACTTATAAGACTTAAACCCACCATAAACCCGAAATGGTTAAAGTAGTGTGAAAATCGAGACCCCACACCGCGCATGAAGTGATGGAATAAGAAACGAAGTATAAATTAAGTAGGTAAGTAAGTTATAAATTGTATCTCTATTACAGTTTGGATTAAGTATGGAAAATCTATGCGAGTGGGGAAGACAAAAGCAACTATACCTAGATGGATAGCGTGAAGGATTATATGGTTAGAGGCTAGACAGACCGAGAGATCGAGATGACGAACCATACAGATGGAGGAACTAAGATCACAAATGCTGCACCGACAGTAAATATTTCGGGTTATGTAAGGATAGGAGGATAATGACGACTTAAACCCGTAATTATAAAGTGCCTTTGACTGTAAGTTTTGTCAAAACGCGACAAACCTCTGCAATATCACCGATTCTCACCGAACAGGCTTCGAGCTTCGGAAGGTCATCTCTGTTTGTTTTATTGAATTCCTGTAGATCCGGGGGACTATACATTGACATGGTAATGACGATGAACAGCTTCTTGACCGGTACCACGACCCCCTCACGGGACTCGAAGGCGTGTATATTCTGCACGAAGCCGCCGAAACTCGTGCCGTTTGACGGTATCACGTTCATGAGGTAACCTTCGTAAAAGTTGCAAGCCATCCCCACTCCGTACCTTATAGGAGATTCGGTTTTATTCATCTGAAATGTTGAGGAGACCTATAATTTTGCCTTATCAGGATTACAAAATAAGATTATAATTGGTGTTTTATTACTACTGTGATAAAGTATTGATAAGGGAGTTCCCCAGACCAGGCCCGGACTGGGACCCGAAATCGGCCCGGGCAACGGACAAAGATACGGTCGGCCCTCCACTCTCAAGAGAAAGGAAAACTACTAATGTAAATTTTGAATCAACCGAAGTAAACATTAAAATAGAATGTTGGACTGAAATACTAGGCTGCGACTTTGATAAAGAAGAGACTCGAAACTAAAAGAACACCGACAGTGTCGAACAAGGGCATCGCCAGAAAGATTCGCAGAAAGGTGCGAGTAAAAACAGATTTACAGTAAGGATTCAGTTTAATAGTAACAGATGCAGCTAAAGTTTTTCAAAACAATCTAAAATAATTGGTTTTATAGCTACCTATAAAACCAATTATTTTAGACGTTTAAAAAAACTCTTCTAAATTTGTAACTTGTAGAAGTTACAAATTTAGAAGAGTTTTTTTAAACGTCTAGGAACTATAAAAAAATTAGCTCTCCACAGTCTCCACTCCAGAGAAGTCAGCTATTCTTTAGTCCTTTTATTCAGAAATAGATGTTCCTTCGACTTTGGGAGACAATTTTAGAAATAAAAAGAATTAAGGCTTTTTTTTAAATTTTAACACCCTACCTCGAATTATTTCGACCGAGTTACTTTGTCGACTTGCAGACAAAACCAAGACTCAAGAGAAAGTAGCCTCCAAGAGCGAGTGAAGCGAGCTCGAAATTTTTTGACACCTTGCCCTGAGCAGGTTAGAATTGTTTTGACCTATTGGAGTTACATGGTCGACTTATAATAGACAATGTAAAGATCCAAGAGAACATAGTTTGCAAGAGCGAGCGCAGCGAGCTCGAAATTTTTTACATCTTGTCTCGATTAATAATAATTATGTAATTTGAGATCAAAATGTCCACATGCTCCATTTTTTGATACCTTGTGTGCATGCCAAAATTTGTCTATTAAGGCCTCAGGGCAAAGGACTCCTAATTTATTTTAGCCTCTGTTTATACCGGCCGATCATGCGAAAATCCAATAGGAATGTCAATCCAGAAGCAAAAAAAACAACCCTTGTGTTAAAAGATTTTTCGCAGGGTTCAAAGTACGAAGTTTAAAGAAAATGTTTAAGAGCCATTTCACGTTTTCGCGCAAATTTCTAAGACTTTAGTCGCCTAAATTACCATCTTAGAGAACACCCTGGCATTTTTAATACATGTTAAAAATAGATCAGTTTTTTTTATTGACACTTAATGTAACACATTTACAAAAACTTATTTTTTTAGTATGTAGTGATTAATCTCCCACAACTAGTTTACTAAAAAATCTTCGCAGAGTCAATTTCAGACTCCTAATACTATCATAAATATTTTTAAATTTCACTCATATAAATACACAAAACATCAGACATATACTTTTGTCGACAATAATGTACTAGAATATCGATAATTAATAACATTAATTAGTAAAAAAATAAAGTCTTAGGTCAATTTTTACGTTTTATACTGCTATTTTGTCGTGATTTTTTGGTTTGAATAAAGCGTAATTACATTGAAAAAAAAAATGTAAAAATAAACTATGTTCTTTTACTAAACTAATTCCAAAGTTTTATTAAAATCAATTCATTTAATCAGATACAAAATAATTTTTAACATCACTCTAAATTAGAATAAATTACGACGCATAAGCGAGCACCGATTAGTACGGCCCGAGCGCCCATCGACGAAGGACCTGTGCCATTTTTTTCCGCGTCACGATTTTGGAGCGTGTCTATCGTAAACGCATTGTAATACTACGACTACAACATTTTGATTCTCTTTGTATTTTTTTTTCATTAGGTTAGAATTTCGTTTATTATCAAGTAAAGTATTATTTTAGTAATTTGTAAATGAATAGTTATATTTCTGTTTTATCAGTTTTAGCAATGGGGCGTAAGGGTTGTATTATCATTGTGTCAATATAAGGAAAGAATAAAATAGAAATAAAAACAGAAGCGAGGTGGATATTATTTTTATTTGCAATTCATATACATAGTTATCGATCGCGTAAGGTGAAAGCGCAAGGGTAGCCCGCGAAATTCAAATTTTCAAAAGACTATTTCATTGATGATTTGATTATAACTCCGCAAATCCATTATTTGCTACGATCGCGAATCATATTTTGTTCAACATACAACCTGACACTGACATATTAATTTTCTTTTCTTAACATATAATTATATCGACATGGAATATAGAACCGTAATTACAATTTGAAGGTTTGAAAACACTTAACACTCCTTTAAAAATATTTGGGGTCCGAAATTTGATAGCTCTTTTGTTTTCATTTTAGAATGAGAAATCGCGTGAATCGAGTAGAGGAGGATAGTACTTTTAGAAGAGACGCCGTGCAGGGTCCTAGTGGAAAGACTGACTCAATAAAATTGATTGTTTTAGTTACACCTAGCTGTGCCCGCGGCTTCGCTCACGTCAGCGCGTATTCTTTTGGCATTATCAGGGAACATTACATGAGAACGTGAAGTCGTAGTATATTCCTGACATCTTCTACAAAACAACATACTAATAAACTGACTTACTGTTAATTTTAATTAAAACTTGTTAGTAAGTACTTCTTTTTTTAAATACCTACTAAAGGAACTCGGTAGTAAATTTTTGAGAGGAATCAATTTAGATGGCCATCGACACGGAATAAGTTTATGAACAAAGCAAATAGATGCAATTCATGATATATCATAGATACACACACCTACACAGAGTAGGTATCCTTAAAAAAAATCTTTCAACTCTGAGAGCATAATCAGTCGATCAAAAGTAAGAATATGAAAAAACCTCGTTACTGAAAAATACTGTTAACGCTTGAATTTAATGTATTTAGTAGTTAAGGAACCAGAAAGAGTACGCGCTTCGAAATCAAGATTATCATGTTTATCAACCTACCTACCTACTAAATATCTAGTTTTTAAAAATGACGTGTAAAAGTGTTTGTAAAAACCAACTTGCAAAATAAACATCATTTATCATTTATAATAAAAAGTATAATAATATAGTATATTATGATGCAAGTAAGTTGCAAGTACGAGGCTGTGAGTTGCAGCCCGAGCCGCAGGCGAGGGCGTAAATCAGCCGAATGTCTAGTGAGCAAGTTGCTCACGAGTTTCATACGCACTTTTTCAACACACTTGCGAGGAAAAAACAAACATGCAGCAACAAATGCGATACAAACAAAATATGAAAATTATGAGAAATGGCGCGCAAGTTTTTTTTTTGCACTCGCCAAATGTAAGGTGATACTTAAAGCCATAAAGCCTACTTCGAAATTATAATTTTAGTGATAAAATACAAATACATTTCACCTATAACAAATTATTGTAAATTATAAATAATTTGATATTAATAAATGTTTTTCCGTCTTAATTATGGACAAATTAATTATTTATTCCAAAAACGTAAATGGGTTTTCAGCGACATAAAACCTCTTTGTTGTTACAAAAAAAAAACTGTATTACCCGGTTAAATTGAAAATGCTCTGTGTACTCGCATATTATTTGCAGTTAGGTACCTACTAAATTAACATTGTAGGCATAATTTTATTATGCACTAGTGTGTAATATTTTATTGCACACATTAGGCTCACTTTACGAGCAAGTGTGTTGAAAAATATGTAATAGAAACATACACGTAAAAACATATTTACATAACATATATTTGTGTTTTATTAGTTTAGAAGGGTTTAATAGATTAAAGACTGAATAAATAAATTACATTTTTGCCTAAATCTCAAACCAAGGTGCATTACGATTGTAACGGCCCAAGATTGTTTAGTCCGTCTCGATACTCGCGCTGCATTGTTCGCGTTGTGTAAGTGTGGATAGCTACGCACACATACACAAAGCTGCGGTCTTTTACCTAAACTCGAGCGTTTAAATTTTGTGAAATGGCTCTTAAGTTTCTAGCGGTAGTATTTGTTTGGGAGTGATTCTACTGTACGCTACAATTTATTACGGTAAAGGTCGTTATTTTAATCGATGCTAAAGAAAGTGTGTACCTGATATTATGAAGAGTGAAGTGGAAAAGGCAATAAAAAGTCAAAAATGGAGAAGGCACCTGGACCGGACAAAATTACAAACGAGATGTTGAGAGGGACTATTGATGAATTAGTACCAATACTTACTAAGATGTTTAACCAAATTTTGAAAAGTGGATATAAATACCAACACAATGGGAAACTTCATATATAATCCTACTACACAAGAAAGGTGCAAAAGATGACATCGGGAACTACCGGCCAATAAGCCTAATGTCGAACGTATACAAAATATTTGCAAAGATCATTTTGGGCAGGATAAGCGCGAGATTAGACGAAAGCCAACCAATGGAACAAGCCGGCTTCAGACGGAACTTCTCAACGATAGACCACATCCACACACTCAAACAAATAATTGAGAAGTACAACGAATTCAACAAAACTCTATATATAGCTTTTATAGACTATGCAAAGGCATTCGATTGCGTTAGTCATAAGGCAATGTGGGAGAGCTTAGAAAAGCAAGGTATACCTGCAACATATATCAACATTATCAAAATTATATATACAAACAGTAAAGCAAAAATCCAATTAGAAGCTTTGGGCAAAGAATTCCGGATCAAGCGAGGAGTTAGACAGGGAGATCCAATGTCCCCGAAGTTATTTTCAGCAGTCCTAGAGAACGTCTTTCGCAACCTTGACTGGGAACATCTAGGCCTCAACATAGACGGAAGAAAACTAGACCATTTAAGATTTGCGGACGATCTAGTTTTACTAGAAGAAAGTCCAAAGGCACTCGAGCAGATGATCCAAACTCTAAATACTGAGAGCTCTAAAGTGGGTTTAAAAAAGAAACATAACAAAAACGAAACTGATGACCAACTCAAAAATGGAACCCATTGAAATCCAAGGACAACAAATAGAATATGTCGATGAGTATTGCTACTTGGGGCAGATCATCTCCCCTAAAGACCAAACAACCAAAGAAATAAATAAGAGGATTGCTAACGGGTGGAGAAGATACTGGTCTCTCAAGGAAATTGTAAAATCTAATGACCACAATATGGCAACGAAAAGAAAAGTATTCAACGCTTGTGTTCTCCCATGCATCACCTACGGCTGCAAAACATTGTCCCTTACAAAATATCACAGAGACAAACTAGGAAAGTGCCAGAGAGGCATGGAACGAAGCATGACAGGAACAAGAAGGCAAGACAGAATTAACAAAATGCAATTAAGAGCAAAAACCAAATTAACCGATATCCTGGAAAAAATAGACCTCCAAAAATGGAGATGGACCGGCCATATGTTGAGATCGACACAAGAAAAGTGGAGCCAAATTGTAACGAATTGGTATCCAAGAGATGGCAAAAGACGCCGAGGATGACAACTAATGCGCTGGGAAGATGAGCTGAAACTTACTGCGGGACCAAACTGGAGAAGAGTTGCTCAAGACAGGAAGCAATGGAAACTACTGGAGGAGGCCTTTGCCAAAAGGCACACTGAGTTGAGAGATATCCTATAGCCAAACGCACCAAACGACACAGACATAAAGAGTAAATCTCTCACCCAGTCTAACGGGCTAAATAAAAAAGAAAGTCGACCGCCAATCGGCCACACCGGCCCACTGAACATCCGGCCCATCGGGCGTTTGCCCGATTTGCCCGTATAGCCAGTCCGGGCCTGCCCCAGACTACCGATTGTTTAAAAATACATACCTACATTGGCTGATAGACTTTACAGGAAGTTTCAAATATAGGTAGGTATTGTTGCTATTTGCTATCAAATGTAGGGCAAAAATAAAATATAGGTACAACATAGTAAAAATAAGGAAATAAACTCACAATTTCCGGATATTCCACAATTAAATAAGCAATAAAAATCAAAGGAAACTCTTCACTAATAAACGTCTGATGATTGCTTATTAAAATGCCTATACAGGCAATATATATTAAGGGAAGCCACTTGGTAGTTTTTAGTCGCTCAGTTTTGAATCTTCCATAGACCATTTCATAACAAATTGTGAATAACTCTCTCGCTCCTTGTATAGTTAAGATATAAACAATGTATCGCACTGAAAATAAACAGTTTATTGAAATCATAGACACGTATCATGGTAAGTCAGTATTAATCATCATCATCTGCCTAGCCTTTTCCCAACTATGTTGGGGTCGGCTTCCAGTTTTACCGGATGCAGCTGAATACCAGTATTTTACATGGAGCGACTGCCTATCTGACCTCCACAACCCAGTTAGTACCGGGTAATACGATACCTCTTGGTAAGACTGGTTGTCAGACTTTTTGGGCCTCTGACTACCTAACGACTGTCAAAGATCTACAAATGACAGCCGGGACCAACGGCTTAACGTGCTTTCCGAGGCACGGAGGAAACTCGGTACGTAATGGGTGGTCATTCATCCACAGACCAACCTAGGCAAGCACGGCTTAACCTAACGATCGACCCGAGTGGCTGTTATTATTTAGCCACGAGCTCCTCAGTTGTAATTATTTAGTCAGTATTCATATAGTAAGTAAATATATTGGCAAGCAGTCATAGCCTAGTGGTGTGATAAAACATCCGGTTCTAATTGCTGATTTCTTGCAGCCATTATTTTTACCTTCCTGTTAGTTCGTATAAAAAATCTTAGCATACTAACAGCTGGAGCTACTTTGTTTTATAGGTACCTACTATGTAAAGATTATTAGTGAGAATGTCATTAAAATATTTGATGTGGATAATAGGTAAAGTGTTTTAAAACGGTTTAAAAAAAAACTAATTTAGTTTTAAAAAAATACTATTAATGCTTAATTTTAGTTACTTCAGTTAAAATTTAATACTTTAAGGATATCATCCGCAAGGTTGTTATGGAGGAGAGGGCCTTCACGAGAGCCTGCTTTGCGGCTATAGAGGACCGGCTCCTGCCGGAGAAGCGCCTCCGACCGCCGCTTGTGGCGGATAAGACAGTAAGACCGGCAGTCTGAGCCGGAGTATTTTACTTACCAATATTAAACATCCATTGGTACTTATCAATGTTATCATTGAGGTACAAAACTTGTGATCCTAAAACAAGTACATAAAAGTTACAATACGATTTACTGTTAATGTAGAGACATTTATAATCTTTTAACAAACAATGGAGTGATTGTTAAAACTCAAGAAGCAACAATAATATTTTAAAGTAACATTTTTGGTCACCACACAGACACAAACACGCCGTGTTTCACACGTTTCTGCCCTTTATCGTATACAATAAACATAGTACAGTAAGCCACAAAAATTAATTGAACAAACATTTAATGACATTTAATTTATTTTCTTTACCCACATTATAGTTTTTAGAACAATTTTAATCAAAATCTGTTTTGCTGACTGTATTGTTTTGTCCTTTGAAATCTAGATCTAAACTATAATCATACCTATTCCTGTTTAACAGGAAACACTATTGCTAATAGAAAGTTGTATTATAAGACTTTCTGACTTTGTTAACGCTAAAGCCTCCTTTTTTGATAGCCCTTTTTACATGCAAGTTCTACTAAATTTGTTAGCCACTTTGTGATAGCAATGCTCAATAGCAAAGCTACTGTGCCATTCCTATCTGGAATAGGTATGATGACGTCATTGAAGATCTACATGCCTGTGAAAATAAATTACCCAAGTTGTACTCCAAACCAATTTTATTTCAACAGAATGCCTTCTTTTTATTATCAAATATTTTGAAATAGTAAGTTATTTGAGTTTTGTATTGTTGTTGTGAACCAAATAAATACATGCATGGATATTTTTAATAATAAATTCATAGTTATTGTATTCTTGCCATTGAAATTGATGTATGAAATAAAAACTTACCAATTGTAACGGTAACAGCAAGTAACACATAAATAATATAGATGATTTGATCCATTTTTCAATAAATTACCTGTCTGGAAGAATTTATGAAAGGTCAGAGGGTCATTTGGGATGCATGCTCTAAATCAATTCAATAACAATTTAGCTATTCTTTTACGATAGTTATGATGATTAATTGAATTATCTCGTTTAAATCTAACCTGTTTTCAATCAGTCTTGTCTATGTAAGTAGGTACAATAGAATTATTAGGAAAATATAATTTGGTACTAGTTTCAAATAGCCCAAACTATAGCTTAGTATTAATAATAATTATGTTGGAAACAATAGAGTCATGATAACGCTAAAGTTACCGCGGCTAGTCGTAAATAACAAAACTTCGTTGTCGTTACATTACTCACACAGTAATTAATTATTTTAAATAAAACAAAGAAGTGAGGTTGACTTGATTATTGGATTGGAAATAAAAGTTACAAACAAACAAAACTTTTTGGTCATTCATAGACACAACAACAATTTTTTTTAAATTTTTTGTTTCAAATTCCAGGGGTTCTAGACCATCCGGAGTTTTCCAAAATAATACGATTTGGAAATTTCTCTCCATTCAATTTTCAAGCACGAAACGATACTACGTACGTATCGACGATACTAACCTGTGCGTATTCTCAAAATGGAAGGGTTACGCACATTCGCAGAATCGCAGAGCACATCCTAGGATCCCAGCGCACCTCACCCCACCATTTATCTGCCTGCGCTTGGCTCTGCCTTTGTGTATGTGCAAACCTGCAGGAAAGTAAAAATGTACATTATTATCTCTTGACGTTTTAGTCAAATATCGGGAACCAACAATGCTCAACATCATGACAATGCACGGCACGAAAACGCACGACATTGGAATTATAATGTCGCGCATTCTCGGCCAGCAGGCCTATTACGTATCTTTTTGATATTCAGTGACTAACAAGCTTCGGTTGTATAATGCGACATAAGAGTAGAAATTAAATATTTTTTGGGAACTAAAATTTTTCATTTTCTGGCAACATCTAAAATTAGTACTTGAGCTGTCAATGAGGGATTTTCATTTTAGCTCTTCCCTAGTCGCTGGATAGATGGCGCTAGGAGTAAGTATGATAATGCAAGGAAAAGAACCTAAAAAAACTGATTTTAACAAAGCGCGAGAAATGTTGGTTATATTCGGAAGGTTAAGCAAATGAAAGTGTCAGTCAACGAGAGTATGTAACGTGACATAATGTTTTTTTTTCAAGCGTTTTGGCTTTGGCATAGTAAGTTCAACGCCATCTATAGAGTTCTTGGAAACTAAGTTTTTTTTTAAAACCTCAAAAGGAAAACCTCTCATTCATCGCGATCGGTTTCGTTTTTCATTAGAATTTTGGTTTTTGTGTGTTATTTCAGAGTGTGGACAGGAAAACAGTGACATATCATGAATAAGGTAATTCGTGGAGGTGTCCGTAAAATAATGTTTAAGTTTTCATGCGGTGTTTGACCGAATTACAAGCTGGGAAGCTGCTATCCTACTTCGAAGATGTTTGCCATCGTACAGCAGATTTTACTGGTAAGTAACTATTGAAAGTTGCAGTAAACGTTAATTACAAACGATTATCACATTCAGGGAGCAAAATTTTCGATCTAAATAGTATTTACAAATTAGTTGTCTACCATTTTTGAGGTTATGCTAAGATAAACAAATACCGTTGATGTTATAGAGCGACTTATTGCGTATTACCAAATACGTTTTTTGCTATACAATATTTGTTGAAGCAACCGACTAATGGAAAGAAACAATTTTTAAAATATTTTCACGTTATGAACATATTTGCGCGGGACTTTTTTCGTCGGACTGACAGCTATATACTATATTATGTATGAAGATAGAGCACTAATTTAAAGTTGTATCTATAAGCTTATGTTAATAACATGCTTTGTTTGTTTTAGGTGTTTCTGTAAGCACAGTGCGCAGAATTGTGCAAAACGGCGGAAAATTCTCGACTCCAGCTATACACAGAAAGGGTCGCCCCTCATAATATTTAGTTGAGTGAACTTGTAGTTTTATTACTATTACGTACCAAATCTATTTATTATCTATGAGGAACTTATTGAAAGCAATGAATTAATAAACATACTTATTTAAAATAATTATTTTCTCATTATTTATAGCTATTAGACCAATAATACTATTCAAGTATCAAGATCAGCAAGGTCGTACTAACTGGGTTGCCACCTGAGCGAAAGCAGCGCCCTCATTTATTTTCTACTCTTTTGTGTTGCACTGTACACCGAACTCTGATGACAACCGTGAATGTCAAAATATTGGTATTACGCGTATTACACAGAGTGGATGTCACTTTACGGTGACTAACATCCCGGGTACGGCGTAACGTCTTTCACGAGAGCCACATCGAACTCAGTTGTCATCAATTTGATGTCCAAATCCGCTTACATAATCGCAAAATTAGAAGAATCGATACGAACAGAGATACGTAATAGCACAGAATAGATAATAGTACTAGCGTACAGAAGTTGCACTCCTTTGATCTTGAAGAAAGCCGACATTATAAATACCTACACTGGGCCCGCTCGATCTAAATTGTGCCTTGACGCCACGCGTCGTTAGCGTATTTTATTCGGCGTCTCACTGCTTAATGGTCAGTCGGTAGGGTTGCCTCAAGTACTCAAAATAAAATACTACCAACATTTTTGTATTTTAATTAATGTTTTAATGAAATGTTAATTAAAACTTTTATAATTACAATTGTTTTACTCTATTATAATGACTCATATATATCTTGCCTTCTCTAAAATTACGATTACTTATTAAATTTATTAGCAGCATAAATGCGAAATCTAACAAATAGGTAATTTTAAAATAAACGCGGCATACGTACGCAGTTACGTACGGCTGGAGCGCGACAGCCATAGAGAGCTTGCATATTCAATATGCGCGAAGCGGTAGGTAATTATCTCATGCCTACACACGGAGTGCAATAGCTCTGGTAATAGCCCTGCAGCAGGGGTATTACGTATCTCTGTTGACAGCTCGAAATGATAGCAACTGGGCTCAGTGTCCATCAATTAACTGTCAAAAGGTTAGTTTCGTATTATGTATGACCAGTCGCGATCAAACATGACGTCATTGGTTGTCATCGGGGCTGATAGTCACCATAACTCATTTCGACAGACGCTTTCGTATCGATTCTTCTAATATTGCGAATAAGTAAGCATAGTGGACATCAAATTGATGATAACTGAGTTTGATGTGGCTTTCGTGAAAGACGTTACGGGCTGTTAGTCACCGTAAAGTGACATCCACTCTGTGTAATACGTAATACCAATATTTTGACATTCACGGTTGTCATCATGGTTCGGTGTACGAACCGAAGCTTGTTAGTCACTGGATATCAAAAAGATACGTAATAGGCCTGCTGATCTACCAACAGTGAAAGCGCCAGCGTAGCCCGCGAAATTTATATTTTCTCAAGTTTTACGCTCATAGTGGGGACGTGGCTTTATGAGCCGCGAGGCTTTTTGGGCCCCGCGGTTCGGCCTTGCGAGTCTTTTGTGCTTTTTTGCAACGCGTCCTTGAAGAGCCGCGCGGTCTGCCTTGCGCAGGTGCCACAGACTATTATTTAGAGCTAAGCGGCAGTTTCTGTTGAGATGTAACTTTTAGTTTTTACTGTAAACTTTATCTTCAACAGGAATAGTACTAAAGCACCGCTGCGCAATATGTAATAATAAGAAGTACATGGACCACCGAACAGCGTCCGGGTACCCTACATACCCAGGAGGTGCGTACCCCCAACCGCGTCCGGGTACCTTAATTCCCCATTAACATTTATAAAATACCCCGTCAATTAATCATTTAATAATCGAAAAAACGGGCTTTATTCGTGAATAGGCTGCTTTACTTCCCATCTCTACAATATTCCTCAACTCTATACCAAAAACCATAGCTATCATCCGTCAACAAGTGTCACAATGAAAGGGGAACCAACAATGCACAACATGACAATGCACAACACGAGAATGCACGACATTGGAATGTACGTGTTTTGAATTCCAATGACGTACATTATCATGTCGGCCATTCTCGGCCCGGACCAAGAATGCCCGGCATGACAATGTACAGCACGCCAATGAGAGGTTTTCCTTTTGAGGTTTTAAAAAAAAACTTAGTTTCCAAGAACTCTATAGATGGCGTTGAACTTACTATGCCAAAGCCAAAACGCTTGAAAAAAAAACATTGTGTCACGTCACATACTCTCGTTGACTGACACTTACATTTGCTTAACCTTCCGAATATAACCAACATTTCTCGCGCTTTGTTAAATCAGTTTTTTAGGTTCCGTTCCTTGCATTATCATACTTACTCCTAGCGCCATCTATCCAGCGACTAGGGAAGAGCTAAAAAGAAAATCCCTCATTGGAATCAAAACAAACAGTGACGTCACATTTAAAAAGTAAAAAGCCATGTGACACTAGGGACGGGTGATACACAGATTTTATTGATTTTGATTGAATATGGATTGATTTTGTTTCATTTGACGTATGGTTAGTTAGTTATTATTCTGTGGTATGGTTGACGTTCAATCAATTTATATATGATTTATATTGAAGTAATCTGTGAATGAAATAATCGTGATGTTATGTTTGGTTTGTTTGGAACTATAAAAACGCAGTTTGGGTTTTCTTGTTGAGTTCTGGTTGTAAGGCACCCTCCTACAGCTAAATTAGGAAGCGAAAATGGTCCTGGAAGAAAACAAAAGCTAATGAAATAGGTAGTGTTTAATAACATCAGCAACGTGCAAGCGTTTTCAACAAGAACAGATATTTCATTGGTGATCTTTGAGATGTTGAAACATGTTTGGCAAGTAAGAACATAAACTGTTACAAATTACAACATCATTGGTGTACATAAGTACTTACATAATACGGAAGTTTGAATAGGTATCAGCATTAGGTACAACAATTTCTCCATGAGCAACCAGGGCTCTTACTACGAGCTCTTACAAATCGTCTCAATTTGTGATACCATGATGAGCTCTGTAGCTGGGGGCTGTTAGTTTGGTCCCTTTGGCTTTGTGATTTATTAGTCAATCCTTGTAGGTACTCTATATTATGTATGTAGGTCCATATTATCTGATAAATAAATACCTATCCACAAAACATTCCTACATATTACCTACTAACACCAGCTGGCAGCTGTGGAGACAGTGACAAGATCTCAACATAACATGTAGCTTTAATACAGAATTAAAAATAGTAATAGGTACATAAGTAGGCACATACTATAACACTATACCATGCTAGCAAAGTCTAGCTATGAAAAAAATTCATCAGTGTTTATATTATTAAAACTAGGAATTTTGTAGAAGGTAAGTACCTGTAGCTGCCATCATAATAACTTTCTAATTAATCTTATTTATTTTAGATTTTCACTGTGATCGAAGATGTGTGTGACTCACACTTGATGGAGATAATTATAAAAGCAATTAAATATTTGCCCCAAACATAGTCCATATCACTATTGTGTTGCTGCTTGCTGCTCAAGAGGACCGCCAGCCTGGCATAGAATTCCATTACATTATATATTATGGTTTCATCGCAGAAGAAAAAAACACTTTAGTAAAAAGTTAATTGGTTATACCTAGTCAAAGCTGCCCTGAATTACATACCTAGCTGCTAAGGCGAAAGAAATACCTACTATGAAATAAATTCAAGAATAAGATCAGCGACCAGGACCAAAATAGTAATTGGATAAACAAAATTATGGGCGCAACCAGAGTTAAGATTAAGTGTGGAGACAGTTAGTATGAAAGTGGCAAATTAAATTATTATCAGGATAGCATTATAGTTACTGCTCTATGAATGCTAAAGCTTATCTCTTTATCTAAAATAATCTAAAACACCAACTAGGTAATACTTTTATTTTTGATCCATGACAATAACTAGCCTTTAGAATAGTAGGTAGGTACCACCTACTAATTGTTTGTTACATATTTTTATTTGTAATTAAAATTAAGAAATAGGTAATTTATATGATGATCATTGTTTTAATATAAACTTAACATTTAATTAAATTAATTATTTATCATCATCAGCCATAGAAAGTCCACTATTGAACATGGGCCTCATAAATATAATAATCTATACTTATTAAATAAGTAAAAAAGACCAATTTAACCACTAGACTTTGTGGTGCACCTTGGTGGAGGCCTATGTCAAGCAGTGGACTGCAGTTATGATGATGATGAACCATTAGCTATTTTTATTAGATCATCAACAAATTAAAAGCCTCCACTGTGATCAGAGTATTTGGCTCGCGATCCGAGGTTCTGGGTTGGATTACCGGTGGGGACACTGTCTCACAAAAATGTCTATAAGGGACTGTTCCAAGTTTAGGTAAGGCATTGCAGGTTAAAATCACCTGATTGATTAGAAAGTAAGATGATTCCGTGCTTCGGATTCGGAGGGCACGTTTCTGTAGGTCCTGCAGTGAAAGTACGTAGGATAGGAATCGATTCGATAAAATCTGACAGCTAATCTCGACAAATTGAGTAGGTATGTCTGTATGTCCCCAATGTCTGCGATCTCCAATCCGCCTGCCAAGCGTGGAGATTACGGCAAATTCCTCCCATCATGGGAGAGGCTTATGTCCAGCAGTGGACGTTATGGGCTGTTGTTGTTGTATGTCCCCAGCCGGATCAGGTACGGTGCAATGTTATTTTAATTGTCGTCCACTATAAGGACTAAGTGCGGAAACCAAAACCCCATGATAGATAGATAGAATTGTGTCTGTAATTGCGGGTATCGAAGAGCTACATCGAATCGAATCGATGTCGCAAGTACGTAAGTACCTACTATTTCAACTGTAGGTACCTAACTAAAATTTTATGTCCGTAAGGATTGAGGAGCCATTTTTTGTAGCTTAATGAAATTAATATACTTATTTAGTAGTTAGTTTAAAAAAAATGTAGGATCGATCCTCGATTTTGTAGTACAATACTTCAAAAGTTATATAATCATAAAGGTGGCACCTCAATCTAAATGTTTTGATTGAGGAGCCACGTCAGAACTTCGAACACCATGGATTAATATTTACCATAATTTAGTATGATATTGTAGCATTTGAGAGTAGTTAGTAGACAAAATCTGAACACGGTTGTATTAAAAGTAAAAAAGTTACCATACATTATGTATGTGGCTCCTCAGACCGTAATACGACTCATCATTTTTCAAAGAAGCAGTTGTTCAATTATTGCGCAATTTCTTTGTTATTTAGTAGTAAGTATATTAGATTTGTAGGACAAGATTCGTTAATTAAAAATGAGTGAATTGGGAGCTATAGCACATTTTAACTGGCTCCTCAATCCTGACGTTACTATACACGAGAGATCACAACGTTACTCTGTAGCTACCTGAGATCACAACGGAATCTAAAATCAGATACACTAACATTTAGTAGTAAATGTCTTCTAAATACATTTGTACAGAACAACATTGTATATATTCGGTACCTATAAAACAAATTACTTTTCGCTATGCCTTAAGAATTCGCTGTTAATGGTGACCATGGTATATGAATGAAACCAGGATAACTAGTTTTTGAAATTTTATTTAGTAACAAATCGACAATGTCTAAATAAATAAAATAATAAATAAATAAAAATCTTATATTTCAGATTCATCCCTAGATTCTATTTGTTAGTAAAATTGCGTGCTTACAAACTAGTGTTATAAAAAAAATATTTATAGTAATAAATAATGGACTTGAAACATAATTACCTATAATAAAAATAAAGAAAAAGTGGCAGGTCCGGGACTTCCCGATGATGGCGGCAAATCACTAAACGACTGCGTGCAGCCGTATCCAGCGCGCCATCGCCGCGCCAGTATCGTAGAGACCCACCGGTCCGCCAGTGCGCGCAGGACGGTGTTGGGATTGTCGCGCGTGCGGTGCATGATAGATGCGCACCGTTTGCGCATGATGGACGTAAAGCCGTCTATGTCAGCCGCCGCGAACATCGCGGATACGCTGCAGTGGCGCAGCGGCCCCATCAGCACCCGGAACGCGTTATAGTATTGAACGCGCAGATCGCTGTATGTCCGCTGTGTATAGTTAACCCACAGGCTGCAGGTGTAAAAGGACTGTGTACGGTCAGCAACCGCACATTGTACTTTAGTTAACCTAGTTAAAATACTGCAAATTTTGTTATTTTATAAAAATGTAGTATCGTCACGTACGCAAGTACGTCAGTCTTCGGTTTAATATCGAGCTCGCGCAACATTCAACATTTTGTGACTTTTTGTAACATTTTCTATTATTTTCTTATTACATTATTTTAGTGCAATTTCCCATTAAATACCTTTGAACATTAACATTTATTTTATTAACATTTTAACATTAAGTGTAAAGGCTCATGCCCTTACATTTTGGTCCTTCGAGACGTTAAGAGTAAAATCAGTGCCGTGGTACGTTTTCACTCGCGGGAACAGTTGAACATTGAACTCGAACATTCAACAGAACATTAAACAGAACATTCAACAGAACATTAAAAACAGTGTGAACAGTGATATTAAGTGAGGATTACACAGATCGAGGTGGAGCGTAAGCAGCTAATCCGGTGAGCACGTTCCATTTTACCTAATTTTCGGGAATTTTGGATTTATAGTCTGCACTAAGCACCGGATAACAACAATGACTTCTTACGATGCTTTACTTAACTCTCAATCTACAAATCTTGAGGCTATCAAACGAATAAATGAAAACTTTAAAAAAGATAGTTCTACACGTAAAAACACTCTTGAGTATCATGATGACAGGCTTGTAAAGCTGGAGGAGTATTGGAGTGAGTTTAAGCAGAACGACATCCAATTATCCTTGTTTGAAGGCAAGAAGTCTGGACCTTACTATGAGAATCGCATTTACGAGCGCTTGGAACAAATATACGAGGAAACGAAGGGTATGATAAATAAGTCAAAACAAAGATTACTGGCTAAAATCGAGGACGATAAATTTACTTCGTTTAGTCAGTTGCTAAAACAGGAAGAAAGGCCGTGTGTTCAAGAGAATATTCGAGAAGAACAGGAGAGCGATGAGATCGCGGATGATGTGAAGAACACGTCAAATGAAGAGTTAGTCGTGGACCAACGGACTAAAGATATGATGAATGAGCAGCGGTCGAACATCAAGGCTTTTGAGAGAACAGTACGGAACATGGACATTGAAAATTTAAAAGAAAAGTGGCAACTTGAAGATAAGTTGAGGACAGTTACGCAACGTTGGGAAAAGGTCGATAGCACTTATTGGAAGCTCGATAACATGTTGGTCAACACGCAAGCATTTGAAAGCGATTATAATAGATTAGAAAGGCTGTATGAATTCAGCAAGGAACAAATTAACAAGAGGATTTGGGATAACAAACATCAGGAAAAATCTACGCCAAAAATTGAACTTCCAATTTTCAGTGGTAGCTATGCACAGTGGACAACATTTAAGGACTTGTTCGTGGAAATCGTGCATCGTAACACTTTTATCTCTAATGCTCAAAAAATGCAACATTTGAAGGCGAAATTAAAGGGAGAGCCCGAGCGATTGATACAACACATGAACATTAGCGCTGATAACTACGAAGCTAGTTGGCAGATACTTCAACAGAGGTACGATAATAAGAGACTATTATTTACCTACCAAGCAAACATTTTACTGAGTCTACCCAACATTCAAACTCCAACGGCATCTCTCCTGAAAAGGATGCATGATACGACCATTGAGTGCCTTCAGGCTATTAAGAATCTGCATTACGATATTGCTAGTTGGGACCCTTTAGTGGTACACATTTTAATGCAAAAGTTGGACGCAGACACACGCCAGGCTTTCAAAGAATCCATGGAAAATCCAAGGGAAATGCCACCTCTTAATGAATTCCTGAAATTCATCGAAACCAAGTTCATGTCAATGGAATCGGGTACAAACCCGAACCGCCCACGGAACTTTAACAGTCAACAGCAAAACATTCAGCAGAAAACAGTTCATAATGCAACGTACAGCAAGCCCAAGGTGCAGCAACAGACCGTTCAAGGTGGAACTAAGAACATGCCGAGAACATTCCATAACAAACAAACATTTTATAATTCCATAATAACTTGTCCTAAATGTAATAACCAACATGGGCTCTATAATTGCAGAGAATTCTTAAGTATGTCACCTGAAGAAAGGTTAAAGACCGCTAACAACCTACATGTATGTCTAAATTGCCTGTTCAGTCATAACGGCGAAAAATGTACGTCGGAAAAAAAGTGCAAGCACTGCGATGAGCCGCATAGCAGCATTTTGCATGAGGCGATTGGAGTTGCAAAATCGAGAACCGGCAGGGCTAATGCAGGTCAACAAGTGAACACGCATTTAGCACATGACAACTCAAATGAGGTACTGCTAGCCACGGCCCAGGTCAAAACAATAGCCAATGATGGAACTACGATCGTTTTACGCGCTTTATTAGACCAGGGATCTCAGGTTAGCCTAATTACAGAAAATGCAGCACAAAAATTGCAGTTAAAACGAAACAAGATGAGCGCGGTGGTGTCAGGCGTTGGTGCTTCAGCCACCACCAAGTGTGAAGGAGTGCTCCATCTTAAATGCCAAGCAATACACAGTGACTTCAACATTAACATTAATGCACTTATTATGAAGAAAATAACAAACAAACTGCCAAGTAAAACAGTAAATAAAGAAAGTTTTGAACATATACAACATTTACAACTCGCTGACCCTGAATTTAACATATCTCAGGATATAGACTTACTATTGGGAGCCGATATATATTCCGAAATATTGTTAGAGGGGTTAATAAAAACAAACACGTCATCCATCATAGCACAACAAACTCATTTAGGCTGGGTAGTATGTGGTAATTACAAAACATTCAATTGCCATGTAATTATCAACAACATTCAGGATCTAACCCAATTCTGGGAACAGGAGTCTTTGCAAGAAAACAAAGAAGATGTGGACCCTGACAACAAGTGCGAACAGCTGTACAAAGAGACAACAACACGACTTCCTGATGGGCGATATCAAGTTCGTCTCCCACTCAAGGATAATTTTATTGAACACTTAGGAACATCGAAACCACAGGCCATCGCTCAATTTCAACAACTTGAGCGAAAGATGGCTAAAAATCATGCGTTCGCAAAAGATTATAAAGCTTTTATGGAGGAATATGAAGAAATGGGTCACATGGAGCAAGTCGAAAACAACACTAGGAACAAAAACATTGAATATTTTCTCCCGCACCACGGGGTAGTGCGACCAGGTGCTATCACAACGAAACTTAGAGTTGTGTTCAACGCATCGGCAAAAACTAGTTCAAAACACAGTCTTAATGACTTAATGGAGGCGGGACCGAATCTACAAAAAGATATCCTTAGCATCTTGCTGAAATGGAGACAATACAAATATGTCTTATCATCAGACATTGAGAAAATATACCGGTTTATAATGGTACATCCAGAACATCAGCCCTTACAGAAAATAGTGTGGAGGAATTGTCCACGGCAACTGCTAAGAGAATATCAACTATGTACAGTCACCTATGGTACTAAGGCTGCTCCATTCTTAGCACTGCGAACACTTCAACAGCTAGCGATGGACGAAGGTGACAAGTACCCGGAAGCTAAAAACATCTTACTCAACCAATTTTTTGTAGATGATGCGTTATTCGGAAAAGATACTCTGGACGAGGCGCGAGATACAAGAGACCAACTTATACAGCTACTGAAAGAAGGAGGGTTTAACCTCAGAAAGTGGTCGAGTAACGAACAACAACTGCTAGAAGATCTGCCAGAACATATGATTAGCCCAGTCAACTTAAGTTTTACAGAAGCATCAGCTTCCAAAGCATTAGGCTTGGCATGGGATCCGAAACAAGATGAGTTCATATTTTCAACCACAATAAAAAACAAAAACAACATTGGCCTTAACAAAAATTCATCAAAACGGCAAATCTTAAGCGACATTTCTACAATTTTTTAAACCTTTGGGATGGCCTATCCCCAATAACAATCAAGGCAAAAATTTTATTCCAACAGATCTGGAACTTCAAAATCGAATGGGATGACACTGTTCCAGATGGAATAGAAAAGGAATGGAGAATACTAAAATCTGAATTAACAAATATGAAACCTTTCAAAATTAACCGATGGCTTGGGTTAGAAGCAAACAAGGATTTTGAATTACACGCATTCTGTGACGCATCGGAAAAGGCGTTTTCGTGCGTGGTGTACAGTAAAGTCACAGAGGGAAAACAGCAACAAATTGCATTGGTTGCGGCCAAAACAAAGGTCGCTCCAATCCAAAAACAACAAACACTTCCCAGACTTGAGTTATGCGGTGCTCAGCTGTTAGCTCAACTGGTCAAGAGAATAAAACATTGCCTCGATAAACCTAACATTAAAGTAACGGCTTGGACGGATTCAATGATCGTGCTTGGCTGGCTAAAGGGCGATGTCTCGCGATGGAAGGCCTATGTCGGACACAGAGTTCAGGAGATAACATCTGTAGTGCCCGCCGGGTGTTGGAAACACGTAAGATCAGAGCAAAACCCGGCCGACTGCGCGTCACGTGGTCTACTACCTTCTCAATTACACAACTTTCCTCTGTGGTTTGACGGACCCGAATGGCTTAACAGAGAAAACATCCCGGAAACATATGAAACGGTTAAGATACCAGAAATAGAAGTTAAAAAGGTGCATGCAGTTACGTCACGAATTACCGAAAACAAAAACTTGAACATTGTAACTGAACTCATTAACAAGAACAGCTGTATTACAATTATAATACGCATCGTAGCTTGGGTGTCGCGTTTCATAACAAACACGTCACAAAATAATCGTCACAGGGAAGACGCAGCTATGAATCATAAAAACATGAATGGGCCGCCTGCGTCAAAACAATGTAATTTAACACTCGCTGATATTCGACGCGCTACAAACATAATTATAAAACATGTACAAAATGAACATTACGGACAAGAAATCCAAGATTTAAAAACAAAAGGAAAGATAAACAACAATAGAGGACTTCAGAAACTTTACCCTTACCTAGATGAAAATAACATACTACGCGTCGGAGGGAGATTACAGAATTCAAACTTACCTGATGAAACAAAACACCCTGTTATCATCCCGAAAAACAGCAAGCTGGCATATCTTCTCATTGCCCGTGCGCATGTTACAACACTACACGGTGGAGCGAGGCTAACTATGGCTACATTAAGACAAAAATATTGGATAACAGGAGGAAATAGCACAGTTAAAAAGTACCTACAAGACTGTGTAAAATGTTGTCGCTTCAAACCATCGAAACAATACCAATTAATGGCCGACTTACCCAGTGAAAGGATAACGCAATCACCACCATTCTATCATACAGGGGTAGACTTCACAGGGTTTGTTAGTGTTAAACTAAACAAGGGTCGAGGCACCAGAACGAGTAAAGGTTATGTCGTTGTCTTCGTATGCATGGCAACAAAAGCAGTGCATTTAGAACTTGCATCAGATTTATCGTCACAAACATTTATACTGGCTCTCAACCGCATGATTGGGCGACGAGGTTGTCCGAAACATATTTACTCCGACAACGGAACAAACTTTGTTGGAGCCGAAAGGGAGTTAGCCAAACAACTGCATATCTCACAAACATTCAACAACGACACCTTATCGAGAAGGAACACCGAGATGGGGATAGAGTGGCACTTCAACGCCCCAAGCTGGCCGACTGCGGGAGGACTTTGGGAGGCTGCAGTTAAGTCAATGAAATATCACCTAAAGCGTGTCCTAGGAGAGCAAAAGTTGACATACGAAGAGTTTTTAACACTGCTTACTCAAATCGAAGCCTGTATGAACTCTAGACCACTTTGCCCTTTAACAGAAGACGTGGACGATATTGATTATCTTACTCCTGCACATTTTTTAATTGGCCGACCAGTAACATTTCTACCAACGGAAAACATCGAAAAGCAAAACATCAACATTAGACATAGGTGGCAGTTATTAAACAAAATGAAACAAGGGTTTTGGACGAAATGGTCGTCAGAATACCTGCAACAACTTCAAGTTCGTAGTAAATGGCTGAACAAAACAAACAATTTATCCATAGGGGATGTTGTCTTAATCAAAGAAGACAACCTTCCTCCTGCGAAATGGGCACTTGGCAGAATACAGGAAGTTCACCCGGGGAGAGACAATCTGGTCAGAGTTGTGACTATGAAAACAAAAACAGGGGTACTAACAAGACCAATAACAAAATTAGTTCAACTCCCAATACCAGAATCTCATATAGAAATACCTGACACCACCACATCCAATAACAACACCTGCACTGAAAAACAAAAATCTACAATAAACAAAACAAACAGAAACCAACGATTTAAATCAAGGAATATAAGTTCCAGCCTGCTATGTATACTCATAACATTAATAACGTTATTTCAGCCCACAAAGCAAAGCAGTGACGCTATAAATATCACACCGTTTGAACCAAATAGAGCAGTGTACTTTGACAAAATCGGCAGTTTGCAAAGCGTACACGATGACTGGAAGATTGTCACTTACTATAATATGACATCCTACTGGCAAGGCATGGAAAACATACATAGAGTTGTGAAACACCTGAGAGAAAGGTGTGAGCAATTTGCATACCAAACGATGTGCAAAACTATTATGACCGAATTCGAACAGGAACTTAACGAACTTGATCATAACAATTACATGTTGGAAACACATCATGGGCAGACGAGAGGGCGCGTTCCCCGAGGCTTTTTCAATGGAATAGGTTACCTTGCAAATAGTCTATTCGGCGTGCTAGATGAAAGGTTCGCAATACAATACAAACAGGACATAGAAACATTGCAGAATAACAGAGACCATTTATTGAACCTGATTAAAGGTCAAACATCAATTATAGAAGCACATAATAACATTCTAAAGAGAAATGAAGAGGCGATGAACACTCAGTTCAATCTTTTAAATCAACATCTAAACGCTACAGAGAACTATTTACAGAAATTGGGTAAGGAGGTTGAGCAAGAGGAATCTTTGAACTACTTTAACATCATGGCTCTGACTAGTTCAACAATTCTGTCTAAACTGCGCCACATCCAACAAATGCTTTTAGACACAGCCATTAACATTCACCATGGTCAGGTAGACACCAGACTTTTACCGCAGAACCAGCTCTTTCAGGAGCTCAACATTATATCTGGGCAATTGCCACAACAATTATCAATACCCGTGGACAATATTCAAAACCAATTAGCTGACATAATATACAAACTACTAGAGGTAAAATCAAGATTATTTGATAAATATTTTATCATCGAAATCACATTACCATTAACAGGCGACACTCCATTCACCATCTATAAAACAGTGCCTATACCGATGATAAAAAATAACAAACATTTACTTACAATGAAAACAAATTCAGAATATGTTGCAGTCAATATAAGAAAAGAGACATTTATGCAGCTCACAGACAGTGACCTAGAACATTGCATTAAAATGGAACCAAGTACATTTATATGTTCACTAAACAAACCAACACGTAACATGAAAAATCAGCAAATTCCATGCGAAATCGGCGCAATAACAAACATTACATTATCAAAATGTATCTACACATCCGAATCCTGCAACAATAAATGGACACCATTACAAAAACCTAACACCTGGCTCTATGTCTGCTGCACGGATTGCCAACTGCAAATAATCTGTGAAGGTCGTATGACCACAAAGGCAATATATTCGACGGGAATTTTAGAAGCCAAAGAAGGATGTATAATTAGAAACAACGAAGAAACATATTATACACAAGTTTACTACACAAGCAATATTTATGTCAGCCCTAAAATACCACTGATAGATCTGGATGACATCAACAATTTAACATCTGTCCAGCCGCTCGATTTATCAACTGGACAACAGAACACCCAATTTGTAAGAAACGATTATGAAAAGCTTCATAACTCATTGAAAGAATTGGAAGATCAAACGAAACAGGCTGAAATGACGCAACACGATGTGCACCAATACATCGTTTCATACTCTACGATAGGACTTCTGATCTTGTCAATAGTCGTCGCGGGAGGAGCCTACGTGTGCTAGAAACGCAGCGGCAAGGTCACCGTCAGTGACACCGGCGCGTCCACCAGATTACCGCCACGGAAGCCACCAAGAGCTGCAGCATCCACTGAAAACATAGAACTTACCTATGCGACACCTCATTCTTTTAACATTTGACTTATAATCATTTTAATTAACATTGTTTTCATTTCATGATCTGTATTTATATTGGTAAAATAGTCTTTAATAAGTTATCTTACTTTTTGCCCCGCCAAGATGTACGGTCAGCAACCGCACATTGTACTTTAGTTAACCTAGTTAAAATACTGCAAATTTTGTTATTTTATAAAAATGTAGTATCGTCACGTACGCAAGTACGTCAGTCTTCGGTTTAATATCGAGCTCGCGCAACATCTAACATTTTGTGACTTTTTGTAACATTTTCTATTATTTTCTTATTACATTATTTTAGTGCAATTTCCCATTAAATACCTTTGAACATTAACATTTATTTTATTAACATTTTTAACATTAAGTGTAAAGGCTCATGCCCTTACATTTTACCAATATCCGGCTCGAAGGACCAAAATGTAAGGGCATGAGCCTTTACACTTAATGTTAAAATGTTAATAAAATAAATGTTAATGTTCAAAGGTATTTAATGGGAAATTGCACTAAAATAATGTAATAAGAAAATAATAGAAAATGTTACAAAAAGTCACAAAATGTTGAATGTTGCGCGAGCTCGATACCTCTCGGTACCGGAGTGCCGTGATTCGTTCCAGATAACGAACATACCGTTGAGCCCCGCTGGCATGAATTCATGCCACCTCGTACGAACAACTTCAAACCTTATTTTTACTTAACCTATGGTTCGAAATCGTTAGGCAATTTTTACCTCTGGTGCCTGACAGTAGTCGATTCGAACGATGCCAAACACTAGTAACTTATAACGGGCAACTTTAAAAAAAAAAATATAGAAGCGCGTTAGTCGTTGAAACGTCAGTTTAGGTAAACATTTAGTGCCACGCGAGTGATTTATTATGTTTTTGTTTAGTTATGTGCTTGAAAACGTTGTGAAGTGAATGTTTATTACCTTATTAATGTATAATGCTACTTTGTAGCAAGATACTTAGGTAGAACAATGAACCAAAATTATTTTGTGAGCCAACAAAATTTTCGTCGACCGTTTTTTTTGTCAATGTGGAGTAAACAATTGAAAATGTGAATTTGACTGTTCTAAAATGAAATATGGTCTTGGAAACAGCATTAGCAAGGTAAGAATTAGTGATAATTCATTATTTATATGTAACCGAGGCATAAATATACATATCTAAATAGATTTCAAGTGTTTTCGAGTCAAGGTCAATGACAGTTCGCCGTATACGAACTTTTTGTTAGATCTAGTTGAAATCTGATTAGAATGTATCAGTAAGATTCTTATATGAATTATGTATTAGGTTACTTGTGTATTTGTTACATTGGTTCTAAAGTTTCGTGTAAATTGAATCAGTAATTTTACCATAAAAAAATAAGATACGGCCACAGGTAAATTCTCCCATGTCATCTATGTTATAACTCATGTTTTTAATTCTGAAGTGGTTTTAGAAGTGTTGTTTATATTATAAAACGCAGTCTGATTCATAGCGAAGCCGACAATGTTTACGGTTCGAGAATAGGACTCTTGTAACTCGAGCGATAAGTGTTTTCGTTATCGGTTTCAGATGACGCATGCGATGACGTAACTAAGTATTGCGTCATGGTGCGGCAGGGAGATAAACCGTTATTTCGCGCGGGTACCGAGAGGTTAAACCGAAGACTGACGTACTTGCGTACGTGACGATACTACATTTTTATAAAATAACAAAATTTGCAGTATTTTAACTAGGTTAACTAAAGTACAATGTGCGGTTGCTGACCGTACAGACTGACAGTACTGGTTGGTTATCGGCGTGCTTTATTATGATACAAGAGACTGTGAGTTTGCTTGTAATGTGTCCTTCATTTTTGAACATATTGCTTTGAAGTATTGTTTTAGTGCCATTTTCAGTAAAAAAGTGTACTAATCATTCATGCCAATTTATCCTGATATCTCGGCAGATTGCATTTTTGCCTCTAAACCTGAATATAATTTGTTTTTTTCGGAATCCATTTTTTGGAACACATTTTTTTTCTTCTGCGATACAAATTGCATCTAGAAGATGCAATTTGTATCGCAGAAGAAAAAAATGTTTGTACGTCTTGTAACCACCAAACAGTGTATAAATATACTCTATCAAGCACAGTTTCATTTGAACTAATGTTTGTACGAAGTTTCGAGTAAACGAGGTACCAGAATCTATAAGGATTTCAAGTAGATCATATACTTACGTTAATAGGCGTTATATAATTTATCCCTGCAATTAGCGACGCTGGCGTGGGCCATTATAAATGTCACTACTCAACGAAGGATGAGATGTTTTGTTACGACGACTATGATTCTCACTGTAAAATTCGTAAAAGCACCGACCAACCGATCCCACAGCATGCACAACAAAGGTAAAGGTAAGGTAATTGAAGAAGTATATCTACGAAATACAGTCACGGGACTGTGTCGAACACTTCGACCTGATTCTAAGAAAAACAATGATCAAGACCTGTGTTTTTCAACCTGTGGGTCGCGACCCCTAATTCATTCTTTGACTTATGTCGAAATAGACTATTAAATACGAATACATATTATGAAGAATCTCTGTACTTAATAAGACATTGTCGATTTGTTACTAAATAAAATTTCAATTATTTTTATTTTTTTATTTTACACTTTTTAGTTACTTAGATATATTATTTTAAAATCCTCATGATGAGCCCTTTATCAAGCCGTTGAGGCTGCAGAGCGTGCCAAACATTTGAATTTGGCGCCAGAAATCCGCATTTTTTTTATTTTGATAAACCCAGTGTCACTCTCTTAGTAAATACAAATCTACCAACACATCTCAAGCTAAAATCCATCGAGCCGTTCAGGCTGCAGAGCGTGCCAAACATTTGAATTTGGCGCCAAAAATCCGCCATTTTGTTTTTTTTTTTTAATTTTGATATACCCAGTGTCACTCTCACAGTAAATACGAATCTAACGACACCTCTCATCCTAAAATCCATCGAGCCGTTCAGGCCACAGAGCGTGCCAAACAATTATACATACATATATACATACATACATTAATACATACATACCCTCGAAAAACATAACCCTCCTTCTGGCGCAGTCGGGTAAAAACTAGTTATCCTGGTTTCATTCATATACCATGGTCACCCTTAGCAGCCATTTCTTAGGGCATTTCGAAAAGTAATTTGTTTTACAGATACAGAATATATACAATGTTGTTCTGTACATATGTGTTTAGTAGACATTTACTACTAAATATTAGTGTATCTGGTTTTAGATTCCGTTGTGATCTCAGGTAGCTACAGAGTAACGTTGTGATCTCGCATGTATAGTAACGTCAGGATTGAGGAGCCAGTTAAAATGTGCTATATCTCCCAATTTACTCATTTTTAATTATATACTTACTACTAAATGACGAAGAAATTGCGCATTAATTGAACAACTGCTTCTTTGAAAAATGACGAGTCGTATTATGGTCTGAGGAGCCACATACATAATGTATGGTAACTTTTTTAATTTTAAAACAACCGTTTTCAGATTTTGTCTACGAACTACTCTCAAATGCTACAAAATCATACTAAATTATGGTAAATATTAATCCATGATGTTCGAAGTTCTGACGTGGCTCCTCAATCCAAACATTTAGATTGAGGTGCCACCTTTATGATTAAATAACTTTTGAAGTATTATACTACAAAATCGAGGATCGATCCTACAATTTTTTTAAACTTACTACTAAATAAGTATATTAATTTCATTAAGCTACAAAAAATGGCTCCTCAATCCTTACGGACATAAAATTTTAACCAACGAAAATGCAAGTACGAAACGACATTTTGGATCTACCAAAGGTGCATTGGGCAGGAGTACAATCTTGCCCTTGGCCACAAAACTGTGAGCAAGGTTGTGCAAGAAGTTTCGAGGGCAATAGTTCGCCGCCTCTTCCACACCTACCTACGTGAAGCTCCCAGGAACTGCAGCTAAAGGAGAGCCATCATGGAAGGATTCCAGCGCTGGAAAGCGAGATTGCCTTGGTTGTGTCGATTGCACCCATTTTACAATAGTCACACCCTACAACACCAATCCCGATGAGCCCTCCTATGGGTATTAAAAGGGTACTACAGCAATAACACACAGTTTGTTAGTACTTATTTATTTTCCAATTTACAGTGTATTGACTTTTATTTATTTAACAATCTATAATCACAGAAAAGCCATAATTAAATCTTCCAATATTTCTTTCAAGTTAAATAGGAATTAGAATAATTTATTAAAAAGTATTACAAAAGTGTACATTTAGGTGCAGTAGTGTTTCAGAACATTTTAATAACTCATTCAGAGGATATATTTATCCCATCCCAGTATCTAGGTACCCAACAACGTCCACAATAAATTTATAGCTACTTATACAAGTATGCTAATTATTTTTCCTCAACTGTTTTAGGAGTGCGATGTTAACTGCAGGCTTTTAAATGTAAATGCACAATTCCCAGGGTCGAGCTCGAGCCCACTTTGCATTCGCACTCTTGGCTCTTGATTTGAGATCCCTCCATGTCTGTAAGTAAAGCATTAACAGCATTATAACCTTAATCACAGTAATTATTATAACTACCTCTGTGATAAGTCAGTCTACTACTCGGGTAGTGGACTGCTAACTCAGAGGTTGTGGGTTCAATCTCCATAGTAAATATTGTGATAGGACTCTCCCTCCACCAATCTTCGGATGTAATAATCATCGGTGAAAAGAAGGTGTACCAGGTGTCGACTGTGACACATGGGAACACCTCTGACACCCCTTCAGGGATTCATGTTGTGACAATATAATGTTGTGATCATTATTATGATCAAACAAAAAAAATTATTTGAAACTAAAGTTGAAAAAATTATAAACAAATGATATAAAATGACATCCAGCAGCCTTTTTATTGAGAAAAAGCTAATAGTGTATTCACTCTGTTGTTAGAAACCAATTTCCAGTAGTGAACATGCCACTGAGATGTGAAAAGCTATAAGATGATGATAAAGATTATAAAAGTTGGTTGTATTGAATTGATTAGAGCACTTGAATCCTTGTTTGCTCGTTACAGCTATTTGCTGCTTTTTCAGCCAAAATAACTGACTTAGGACTGTTTATTACTGAACTAGAGAGTAGTCCCAAGAACCCAAGATTTGAATGTTCTAGAAACCTATATAAGGATGAAGCTTTAGAACTATTTTATACTGTTCAATATAAAAATACGTACCTTGCTCATTCAGCCATCTCCGAGAACGTTGAAAAGTGAAACATTCCT
This sequence comes from Xestia xanthographa, assembly GCA_905147715.2. Taxonomy (NCBI): domain Eukaryota; kingdom Metazoa; phylum Arthropoda; class Insecta; order Lepidoptera; family Noctuidae; genus Xestia; species Xestia xanthographa. The sequence goes on along the minus strand of LR990660.1, from coordinate 1,543,666 downwards.
GTTACTGCAAAGACGAAACATTGACTGTGTGAGTGTGACTATTTATTTGATAAATTAAATTTGTGAAACACAAAACAAAGTTTTTTTCTCAACACTCAAGAAAGCAAGAAAAGAAAGTAATGTCTTTGTCTTATGTCATCAGTGCAGTGTTGCCAGATGGAATCTGAAGAAATCAGTAGAAAAATTAAAGTTTTAGCAGTAGATCGAAGGAAAAATCTGTAGATTAAAAAAGTCATACCCACATGAGGTAAAAAGGAATTGAACTTGAATAGGGTACATGACAAAAAAATCTAATGGGGAGACACACTGTGGAACTAATGGCGCTAGCATAGCTGGTGCCCAACATCGTCATTGGTTGAAAATGTGGTAATGTCATAATATATTTCAAAATAGCTTAACCTCATTGGTCAGATATACACCAGCTATGGTGGCGCCATCTTAGATTATCTTTGCCTGTGTCTCCCCATTAGTCTGTCAGATAGATTTTCAAAAAATATTGGACACGTATTTTTTCTTTTTTCACGTAAACTTAAAATGAAGACGATACATTGCGTCGAAAACTCGTGTAACGTCATAATTGAGTACATTTTGAGAGCTTTGACACGTTTTATCTTCGACAATTTTTATTAATTTGATAAAACAAAGAACACGTATCCAATATTTTTCGATACTTACTACGGTTGTTGAGCAAATGTCATGTTATCTAGGCCTATAAGCCAGATGACACGAGATGTCGTCAATACCTAGATGATACGATCTGATTTGAAAAAAGCAGGTAGATTTCCAATCAAGGCAGTAGATCAGTAGATTTTTTTTAAATTGTAGATCTACTGCTAAATCAGTAGATCTGGCATCACAGTATGTCATTGTCAACTGTCAAAGTGTCCACAACAAACTTTTTTTTTGGCAAAAGTAAACATGACGACGATTATTCAATGTATGTCTATGTTGCACAAAAAAAATAGTTACTTTATATTTACATATACGTTTATTATATTAATTGATCATTATATCAAATAAGATTTTGGATTCAGTTGTTATATCTTGTAAATATTAGAGATTTTGTAATTATATCGTATTTTCTTTCCCCCCTTGTGGGCGGTGAGTTATGGGCTAGCTCGCCGTCCGTCCGTCTTACGACGACAGGCAATGTTGACGGCAATACTAAATACCTACGTTTATTGCATTCCACAATGTGAACTTAGGTGGTAGGTACATAAAGACATACATTCGTTTTGGAGCATTGTGGGGCCTGTCGGGCATAACAACACAAAAATTAGGACACGCACGTTTGTGTTCCACGCGCGCCTCAAAATGATGTCGGCAAAAAGGGGTCCGCAAAGACGAAGATATACCATGGCCAACACAAAGGGCCAAGAAGGAACATGGATACCCTATAATCAGCAAAAGTCTGACACTTCGCCTAGAGCGAGCGGGACCCGTCATTTGAAGATTTCCCATCCGAAAAAAAAGGTGTTTTAGCCCACAAATAGAATTTCGATAGTTACACTTCTCTTGTCCGCCTAACTAACTATCTTTAATGAAAACGGTTGAACAAAGAGAAAGCTGGAGTGTCATAATTATTTGTCTAAGCCAAATTAGCCAGAGTCCGCTTTTTTTTTCGCCTGGAAAAAGTACTAAGCTAACAAAAATTAAAAAAGGAAATTCGATCATAGAATTACGCACTAGTAGTATTCTAGTATCACGCACATATCCCTTCATTTGTGGTCATGACCCGCGCTAGCGCGCGTCTGTGGGGTCTGGTTGTGGGGTCGCGCCATTCGAATAACAGACGAGTGGCTATTATACCCAGAATTAAAATACATAGGTACCACCTTGAACGTAAGCTAAGTAGTGCTTTTGCTAGATTATCTTATAATCAACAAAACAACTTTAGACTTTCAGAGGTATGTTCCCATCGAGTCACACTGTGTGACCCGTTGCAACCTTTTTCCAGGAGGGTTCCCAACGTGTCACACACACCCAGTGTAACCGTGACATGTTGGAAAAAAATCCCACTGAGCCACAATGTGACACGATTGGGTGTGACTCGCTGGGAACCGATCATATTATTTAGTAGGACGAAGGACACCGCTTGTACTCGTAAATAACGTACTTAATATGCTGTTATTATGGATTTGTATTTTCTATCGTTAAATTCAGAAGTCCAGGAAACAATCCCTATTGCCATGGAACCACGGGTAATTAAAATAATCACCGGGACCACGGGTAACGACTCCCTCTGTAGGTAAATGAAACCTTCGGACTTCGCTACCAATAAGCCGCGTAAATCTTTTATTTATAATTATTTTTTTCAAATTCAAATTTAGAATCGTTCAAAAAGAAATGAAATGAAATTATTTATTTGCAAATAGATTTAAATCACTTAATATTTGAGTAGGCCACTTACAAAATACTCAAACCCGTCAGACAGTTTGGTGTCACGTATTATTGAGTCGTTAGCATAGATGATACTCACATTCACAAACAAAGTTACATTTGACTGAATTAATATTATTCAATCAATGAGTCAATGAGCTAAGTCATCATGTCAATGAACTATGTCATCAACCAAAAAAAATACGAAAAATTAATAATAATACAATATTTGAGGCATTAAATTCAGTGTCAAAAATAAAATTAATATGAAATTAGATGTAGTATAACATCCAGAGGCATAAAATAAGATATCACAGGATTCACAGGCTAAGCGAGCACCTCATTCTCAAGCGTGTTTAACATATATGTAGGTAATCTGATAATTGTAATAACCTTTATAAGTTTAGTTTTAATGCAATTTTTAAATTTCTTGATGGGTACATTACGAGTTTCAATGGGAAGTTTGTTGTAGAAGCGTATATTTTTTTTGTAAATTGACCCATGAACGAGTTGCACTCTGTGGAGGTACTTAAGGAAGTATTTCTCAAAGGTTTATGAAATAAGCTTTCTTCAAAAGAATTTAAAACTGGCCAGTATTTTTTGAGTTAAGAACTTTATACGAAATATCCCGAGACGGTGTTGATGTGTCATCATCTGCCTAGCCTTTTCCCAACTATATTGGGGTCGGCTTCCAGTTTTACCGGATGCAGCTGAATACCAGTATTTTACATGGAGCGACTGCCTATCTGACCTCCACAACCCAGTTAGTACCGGGTAATACGATACCCCTTGGTAAGACTGGTTGTCAGACTTATTGGGCCTCTGACTACCTAACGACTGTCAAAGATCTACAAATGACAGCCGGGACCAACGGCTTAACGTGCTTTCCGAGGCACGGAGGAAACTCGGTATGTAATGGGTGGTCACCCATCCACAGACCACGGGTAATACGATACCCCTTGGTAAGACTGGTTGTCAGACTTATTGGGCCTCTGACTACCTAACGACTGTCAAAGATCTACAAATGACAGCCGGGACCAACGGCTTAACGTGCTTTCCGAGGCACGGAGGAAACTCGGTATGTAATGGGTGGTCACCCATCCACAGACCAACCTAGGCAAGCACGACTTAACCTAACGATCGACCCGAGCGGCTGTTATTATTTAGCCACGAGCTCCTCGGTGTTGATGTGTGTATTATAATAAAAGTACTCTGTGGTGCGCAACCTGTAAAGGCTGCTTTACGCCGGGCAACACTGAGCGGCATTGCAGCATGCTACATTTTGTGGCGAGCGTCATCTTGTGGTGTGCTACAAATAACCAATGTATGCGGCAATTGCGGTATGCGGCAGCCTATTTTACGCGGAGGCAACATCGTGCTTAAATAATTTTCAAAGCATCGTAAAACATAACCTATAAACTGTATGACGCACCAAAAATGTGGCATGGAATCCGTGTGCATCTGGATTGAGGGCCCATTTTTTAAATCTTTTAGAAACGAAATAAGACTCATAGGGAATTTACTTAAAAATAGTAAAAACTTTAAGCAATAGGCCATGAATTTCTTAAACGTGAATTAAAATAGTTATGATCAAATAACTAGAGCTCTCAATCCAGACGCTTGCGTAAAGTGGCATAATAAAGATCTCAAAAAGTCAAAAAGTACTATCTCCGAGTTATTCATTTTTATTTAAGAATTTAGTTAGAAATTTCTTAAATATTTTAAGAAATTCCCAAATCTGTAGAATATCACGTTAAAAATTTATGGCGGTTTATCGAGGGCCCTCAATTCATACATGTCTGGATTGAGGAATCTGCAAAACATGAATTTATCTGAAGAAATACTTAAATATGACTATAATAAATGTTAGTTTGACACCTCTGTGAATTAGATAAAAAGAAATAATGATATAAAATGTGAATATTCATTCGTATAGTAGGAAGAAGGATGAAATAATAAGGTGGAAGGGACGCGTGCCTTTCACTTTTTATGTCTGTCTCTCTCGCTCTTAGGCGGGCTAACCATGCCCGAGTGGAAGGGACGCGTGCCTCTCACTCGCTCTCATTGTGAGCGCATAACGTGAGCGGAGCGTAACGCAGTTTCTTGAAGTGTCACCCGGCAAACCAATTTATAAGACGTTGTCACGTCAAAAGTTAATTGATAAAAAGTATATAATGAGAGTTGAATTTTAATAAAACGTCTGAACTGAGAGCCTAATATTTTCGGCTTTATTGACTAGGCTTAATCATATAATAACGCAAATTATAACAAGTTTTTTTACTATTTTTTAACTAAATGGCAACATATCGTTCATTCCTCAAAATGCCATACTTTTAGAGAAAATTGATTTTATGTTTTTCGTAGGAGAAAATTTTGTAGAGTGGATATGATTTTGTTGCTTTGTGGCATGCTGCAATGCCACAAGTGTTGCCCCGGTGTAAGGCAGCCTTAATGAGAGGTTTTCTTTTTGAAGTATTAAAAAAAAACTTAGTTTCCAAGAACTCTAAAGATGGCGTTGAACTTACTATGATAGTTGGTGCCAAAGCCAAAACGCTTTGAAAAAAAAAACATTATGTCACGTCACATACTCTCGTTGACTGACACTTTCATTAACCTTCCAAATATAACATAATGAAGTTTTCTCGCGCTTTGTTAATGTCAAGTACCTAAAACAAGTACTCAAAATTTTGACCGTAATATTGTAAATGATCAGCATTTTTTTCTGTTTTTCAGAATCGAAGAGGCAGATCTATAAGGATCTGAGTTGTACGGATATTGAGAAACAATGAGGTACACTTAAAATACAGCATTGAAGGAATACGAGGTAAAATCATTGTCAGAAATGTGTCATGTGAAAGGACAAAGGGACATCTATGTCAAAACAATGCCAGAAGTAGCTGAAGAGATGGAAAGTCGTTTGAAAATGAAATTAATGCAAAGTAAATATTTGTAAAGCATCAGAGGATACGGCACCCATCTGGAAAACATCAATTTGATATTTTGATGAAATATTTGATTGATATTGGCAGATTTACTAAAATGTCATACTTATTTTCTTCTTAGTTTTATCTTTGGTTTGGAAACAAATGAAAACTTATTCCAGAATCTCCGTAAGTAGGCACTACATTGAGGAACGCAACAATATTTCGTATTTCTGCATTTATTAGTAACAGGTTTATGTATCTAATCGTGATCCATCTGATTTTCTCCAAACAACCTCAACTTTAAAGCAAAGTGTCGTTCTTAGACAACTTCTAAATTTCGCCACTAGATGCGCGCGGATAATCTTTGCATCGCCAATCGTTGTTTGTCAAGAAAACACGACCGTCTCGCGCTAGTGTCATTTTGGCTCCCGCCATCCCAAACACTCCTGAACATCACAGACCTGTTGAAGCAGCCTAAGATCAGTCCAAAAAGATCTAAAATAAATAGTTAAAATATTTGAATGTCTTTGGATCAGTCATTTTTTGCACTTTACACCACATGAGTTTAGCTACTCGTGCTTTACACCATGCAAGGGCGTGATAATTTGAATCGCTCGCTCTTGCATCAAGTTGACGGAGTCCCAGTCGACGGAGCGGCAATTCGCGGGGCTCCTACATCTGAATGGTTTCTAAAAGAAATAAAAGAAAAAACAAACACCTAGAATAAAATAAAAACAAAATGACTCGATTCACAAAGAGAAAATCCATAACATAAGCTGGCGAATTTACTTGCCCAGTATGGCATCATGCGGCATGCCCGTGCGGCCGTGCGGTAGATGTAGCAATGAGAGGTTTTCCTTTTGAGGTTTTAAAAAAAAAACTTAGTTTCCAAGAACTCTATAGATGGCGTTGAACTTACTATGATAGATGGTGCCAAAGCCAAAACGCTTGAAAAAAAAAACATTGTGTCACGTCACATACTCTCGTTGACTGACACTTTCATTTGCTTAAACTTCCGAATATAACCAACATTTCTCGCGCTTTGTTAAAATCAGTTTTTTTTGGTTCCGTTCCTTGCATTATCATACTTACTCCTAGCGCCATCTATCCAGCGACTAGGGAAGAGCTAAAAAGAAAATCCCTCATTATTGAAACATGCAGAATCATCACTGGCTGCCTACTGCTTTATACCTACTCGGAAGAGTGGCTCCCTCTGAAGTCCAAAGAGAGGTGTTGCTTGCTCCTCCGAAAAATATAAACAAGAGACTGACAAACGACACCCTCTTTATCTTTACAATGCGGAGATGTTGCGAGCACAGAGTATATTATTACTAAATACGGCACTTGCCAGCCAATCGACTGAGAGCTGAGTTCCAAGTCACTAGTAGAATGAATAATAAAATGGTAATCATCGACACGAAGAAGAAGACTTGGTACATTTTCATTCAATGGAGCTAAATGGCCATAAAGGGGTTGTTTATCATTTTAATGAATATAACTCTGTAAAGTCATATTTCTTACGGCTGCGAATCATATTATATTCAAGATAAAACCTGATAAATAGCCTGCTAATTGCAAAACGCGTAAGAAAATATTTGTATTTCGCGAGCTACCCTGGCGTTTCTATCTTAATGGCGCACCCTCACCACAGCATTGACTTGTAATATAACTATCCAGATTTTGAGCACTATGATACAAATAGACGCTCCCGATGAGAGAACATTTGCTCAGTGGGACGGATTTGTCTATCAATGGAGCAATCCAACTTCCTTCAATTTTGCGTTTGCCTAAAAAGAAGTTACAAGCTGTGTATGATTATGGTGAGGTGCGCAACATGTAATCCATCTGGGATGAGGGATTTTCTTTTTAGCTCTTCCCTAGTCGCTGGATAGATGCCGCTAGGAGTTAGTATGATAATTCAAGGAACGGAACTTATAAAACTGATTTTAACTAGCTATAAAAGTGTTACAGACTAACTAACAGACAACCCGAGTTAAATACTTTAACGATAAATATTTATAACGAATAAAAACTTATAATTTAATATAATAACGATATTTATTGATAAGATACAAATGAATATAAAAGTAATTGATCAATTCACAAACCTCCACTCCGTAATAATTCTTCTCCAGAACGCATTGGTTTTGTGTATCCTGCAGACGCTTTAATTACATCGACCATTGACAACATAATAATAATTAGTGTCTCGTCCAGCAAGAAACCACAATAATCTGATTTATATCTAATAAATAAAATTTTCCGTGACGTAAATTGTATCGAAAACTGTCAAAGTATCGTTCTTATCGGCCTTTACATTTGGCTAAATTCAGCCAGCTAAATGAATTAGACTCTGAATTTAGACAAGTGTAAAGACATTCAGACTGTTAGACACACTAATTAGACAATCAGAGTCGTGTCTACCGATCTTAATCAGTTAGCATGCTGAATTTAGCCAAGTGTAAAGCGATTTAGACAAGAAATGCGTTTAGTTGTCTGCTACTCTCAGCGGAGAAAACTATGAATTCTGTAGTGAAAATTTCCCCAATGCTCATCAAATAAGAAAACTTTAGAACGCAAAAGAATAGAAATTAAAGAGTTTTTGATTAAAAATCCTTAAAACAAAAATATTTTCTATGATAATTGCATGATCTATTATTTGTTTGTTTTAAGCATTTGTTTATCGCCCAAAACATCTATGATTTTTGAAAGTGGTGCAGAAATAAATTAACTGAACTTTTAAATCTTCTTAAGTACGGTCGACCAAGCTACTTGGTTTACATTTTAACATGCAAATTACATTGTAAAATGTAAACCGAATAGCTTGGTCGACCTTCCTGTTGATAAGAAACTCAAAGTAACAGCTAATCTTTCTCTAGGAGTAACAGCATCTCTGAGCCAACTGTATTCTTTTTTAATTTACGGTGTAATACTAATCTCAACAATTCTTTATAGAGACGGACGTAATTTAGACGAATTTTGACGATTTTTTTTCTGCGTCTTTTTTAGTACCGTAATTAAAATCGAGCTCAACGCAACCATAGCCAAGGCGAACCCTATCCTTCGACAAAGCCTTTGTTGTTTTGATGGTGCCATGAGAGTCACAAATACGTACGACACGCTCGGAATTCGCTGTTATACTGAGTTAGCTAGCTAATTAGATCAAGTGTAAAGAGCAAGCTTTTTTTCGCCAACGCTCACTGTCTGAATTTAGTGCACTAAATTTAGCCAAATGTAAAGGCCGCTTTAGACAGCTTGTGTGAGACTGCACCAGCAGACTCACGATGTCCGCGATTATGCGGAGCCCTAATCACAATATATTTGTCCAATTGACAAAGGAAAAACAACTATTCAATACACTTACCATCACGCTGGCACCGGTGATGTGACGTAGTCCTGGTCACGTCTCATCTGGGTGGGGTGTAAGTATATCTGTGGTGTGTGTGGTGTATGTATAGTTAGGTAAGATTCGAAGGTAACCAAAGGACGCGCGCGGCTCGCACCGTCGACTCCAGGATCAAACCTTCAGATCCCACACGTGGCACCTCTCACGAATATCCAACTGAATTTTATCCCGGTTTGATAACCCAATCGGGGATGTAATAGTCCAACACTGAATTTAGGAAATTACCGGCGTTCAAATGACACAAACAGGCCGGACATAACCAAAAAAATCACTCGCGGTCAAGACCCAAAATGGCGAGATTTCTCAATTTTCACTCAATTATCAACAAAATATCAAACACCGATCAAGATGGTATCGGATTAACAATAACTCAAAGTTTTCAAACAATAAAAACGCGACAACCGCGTGCATCAAAATTACAAGCACGGAGCGACCATTATTCCATAGATAATACACTATATAATACAAGATAGATGTGCAACTGAGGTTTTCGTTTTAAAAACTGTGTACCCCAACTGTTAGATGGCGTTACTTGTCTCAATGTACCCTCCGCTTACGCTATCGCTCACTAGATGGCGCTTCTAGGTTTTGTTTCTAGTAATAAATCCTTTTATTGAAGAATGATTGTTATTTATTTGTGTGAAATAAATGAATTCTTAAGTATGTGTATAAAATAAACTATGATGACAACATCATGATTATTCTAGTCTTGCCTTAAATAAAATATAGAATTCGAAACATACACATAAGAATTTACTTAATTCACAAAATAAATAACAATCAGTCGTCAATAAAAGGAAAATCAATCTTCAAAATCTTAAGCTAGGAATGACATCACTAAGAGCCATATCAATAAATGAATGATAGATAGAAATGAAAAAATATTTAGTTTTTTAAAGAATTTATTTCCTATTTTACAATGTGTGTTAATAATAATATACATACAATACAATACATCCAAAAAGCACCTAACTCGTCGAATCAAAATCGAAAAGGTAAAATCGAGGTCCACTATACGTATGGGTACACAGCGTTGGATCAATGGTTTACGTATCTTATCACAAGGTCCAAGGGAGAGAGTCCAACGTTTATAATAGCAGATATCAAGAAAACAAGCACAGTTTTAGATCGTAAATGAACACAAAACAGATCACCAGAACACCACGAAACAACAAACGTAACTTAAAAAAAGTTTTCAAATGTACCCCCACTGTTACTGTATAATAAATAAACTACTTGAAGTGAAAACGAAAAGATCTTATTTATTTTGCAATAATATTTTAAAATGTATCTGTAATGTAAAACATGTTGAAATAATAATAATAAATAATACTTTTTATTAATATTTAGTAATACTTTTATTGTACTGTTATCAACTTGCTCTATCTATTGGCAAAAGTATAAAACTATGGCCAAACAAGCGTTCCTAACCACATAGATGGCAGCACTGTCTATGAAAATTTAGTTTGAAGCCAATGTATGGAAGTTTCACCCTCCTGCATTATTCAACCAAAATTGCACTGACAAAACCAACGTCATCGCACAGATTCGCACAGACAACGAAACGTAATCTGTCAAACGTCAAAAGGTGCGTTCCGAGTCTTGGTGGACGAAACACAGCTTCACAATAATTTTGACACTTGAGGCGCTAGTTATGGCTGCTTTACACCGGGGCAACACTGTGCGGCATTGCTGTATGCCACATTTTGCGGCGTGCGTCATCTTGTACAACTATCATAGTAAGTTTAACGCCATCAATAAAGTTCTTGGAAACGAAGTTTTTTTTTAATACCTCAAAAAGAAAACCTGTCATTGCATTATGCGGCAGCCTATTTTACACCGAGGCAACATCATGCCTAGATAATTTTTAAAGCATCGTGCTGTAAATTTTAATGGAGTGTTTTAGTCTACCAACTTGATTGATCGAGGGGACAAGACACCGTAGAATATGGCTGACGAAGTAACTTTAGCAGCATGACGCAAGATGTTGCCTGCCGCACGATTTTTGCCACGATGTGCCACATTTTAAATTATTGTATCATGCGGCCTTGTGGCATGCAGCAATGTCGCACAGTGTTGCCCCGGCGACGGCGTAAAGCAGCCTTTAGAATGTTTGCGTCGCCCATAGGTAGTTGTTTTTCCAGGACCATCTCGCGCCAGTATCATTTTGGCTCTCGCCATCCCGAACATTACCGACCTGTAGAAGCACCATATGATCTACATATTCGCCACTTTTTACTATAAGCCAGCTGGTCTCGGGGTACAGTGCTGTTTTACAATCATGAGTCTTGAGTTCAATCCCAGCTAAAGGATTCTTTTTATGTGAATCGAGTAATTTTTATTGTTTGTTTTTTTTTTTATTTCATGCATTTAAAATTTGGTCCCCGAAGGTCATACTTTGGGAATATAAATACTTTCGGCCGAAGGCCGGCAGAAATCCGACGACATGGCTAACGGGGTATAGGGTGGCAGCTTTTTTTTGCCCATTTCGACTATCTGTAAAGCGTCGACTACGCTTTTTAAACCCATCATTCAACCTCAACATACCGGAGCCAAAATGACACTGGCGCGAGACTCGTGTTTTTACATGCAATGAGAGGTTTTCCTTTTGAGGTTTTAAAAAAAACTTAGTTTCCAAGAACTCAATAGATGGCGTTGACTAACTATGCCAAAGCCAAAACGCTTGAAAAAAAAAACATTGTGTCACATCACATACTCTCGTTGACTGACACTTTCATTTGCTTAACCTTCCGAATAAAACCAACATTTCTCGCGCTTTGTTAAAATCAGTTTTTTTAGGTTCCGTTCCTTGCATTATCATACTTATTCCTAGCGCCATCTATCCAGCGACTAGGGAAGAGCTAAAAAGAAAATCCCTCATTTCCACAGAATTTTTATTCGCCTTTTTACATTGCTGGTGAACTTAAAATGGAACGTGTTATAACAGTCAATGGCTGATCGTGTCCCTATCAACTTTTCAATCACGCAATCAATCGTCTAACGTCTTTCGGAACAGCACTACCTAGCTCAATTACCTAGTATCCATGTCCCAAAATTTCGAGTCACGTGATGTCGCCAATTATCATGCTGTACATTCTTGGTCCGGACAAGCAAGGTACACCCCAGCAATTGGAGACATAGGTCGTACATTGTTGTGTCGTGCATTGCTGGTGTGTACATTGCTGGTGTGTGCATTGCTGAGGGAACGTGCACAACGACGGTGGTGCCGACTGGCGTCACCAATCCGAATCTTGTACCATAATAATACTTGACATTGACATGTAAAACAAGTAAACAGAATTAATTTTATTATTGAAAATGATTATTCTAGCTAATCATAATCCATTGTTGCATTTCTGGATGTACCAATACATCCACAAAAATGAAAATTAATCAAATAGCGTAAAATAATAAAATTCTATTACTTTCCAAAGAATAGTACTCTCATACCATGTTTAGGTGAAAAACGCAAAAAATGGATAAATGCAGTAAGAAAAATATTTGAACACATTTGTTTTTGTTACACTCTGCATTGAAAAAGTTCAATAGCCTTCAAAATCAACCGTCCAAGCAAACATTAAATGGTACTGGCGTACCATTCAAACTTCAGCTAACACACATATGTTGCACTGAAGTTCACACCGAATATTCCTCAACAATTAAACAAAGAGTCCACCCACATGCACTCAGATTATAAACATGGTTATACAATAAAGTTTTTAGTTGGCTGCACTCCTTGTGGTTTCATAAGTTTTGTATCTAAATGCTACGGAGGGCGTTCTAGTGATTGCTTATAACAAATGATTATGGATTAGACTGCACTGAAGTTCACACTGAATATTCCTCAACAGTTGAACAGAGTCCACATGTACTCAGATTATAAACATTGGTATACTTACAATAAAGTTTTTAGTTGGCCGCACTCCTTGTGGTTTCATAAGTTTTGTATCTAAATGCTACGGAGGGCGTTCTAGTGATTGCTTATAACAAATGATTATGGATTAGACTGCACTGAAGTTCACACTGAATATTCCTCAACAGTTGAACAGAGTCCACATGTACTCAGATTATAAACATTGGTATACTTACAATAAAGTTTTTAGTTGGCCGCACTCCTTGTGGTTTCATATGTTTTGTATCTAAATGCTACGGAGGGCGTTCCAGACTGCACTGAAGTTCACACTGAATATTCCTCAAGTCTCCGTATGAACTCAGATTATAAACATAGTTATACAATAAAGTTTTTAATTGGCTGCACTCCTTGTGGTTTCCTAAGATTTGTATCTAAATGCTACGGAGGGCGTTATAGTGATTGCTTATAACAAATGATTGTGGATTGATTTGTTATAGCCTGGAGATACTGTTCTCGCTGTTATAGGATTCCCTTCCATTAAAACATGTGTTGAAAATAAGAAAGTTGTTTATGCCACCGTTTCTTCATGCACCACAATTTTCATCAGAGAAAATAAACGAAACATACAAAATTCATATTGGTCAACATTCATGTTACGCTGACGAACATTATTGATAGACCGGAACCCATGTTTTATACCTTTTATCATAATCAAAAATAATACTTTTGAAGAGATTTGCGTGACAGGTGACAGCATAAGTTTCCTTTACTGTCCGCATAGTGTCTCTTTTGTCGTTTAGTGCTGCCACCTATAGTTCCTGCACGTTCCCTATAGCATAGGGACTAAACTTACGTCAACGGAGCGCGCCATTTTTTACGTCATCGTTTTAGCGTTAGTGTCCACTGACGTATAAATCCTACGTCAGTGTTAGTGTCACACTTCAAGTAATTACGATTTATGTGTTTGTTATTGGAAAACAGTGTTATACCTTAAAATGTTCGTGAGAAGTTGTGCTATCGTATTATGATAACACAAATTAGGTTCCGAATCGCAAAATTGCAGTATTTCGCCTGTGAAAATGCAGTAGTTATATGTACCTACAGTGATTGTTTAGTGTGAAGAAATACGTGATTTAGTGATTAAAACGTGTGTGAAATGGGAAAACTAGTGTTTAATTAGTGAGGTGATTAGATTGCTCAACTATCTACACCAAAAAACAAGTAGTTTTGTGTTTTTTCGTCCAAACAGCGACTGACAACTTTAGTTCCAGATGTAAACAAACAGTGAGTACCTAGTTTCATATAATTATTTTGATATGATGCTAATAAGCTATTAATTAGATTAAGGTCTTATTGGAAAGGTAATATAATCTAGTTTATTTTTAAATATTTTGTAAAAAAGTTAATAGTTTAACCACAAATTAATAATTTATTAGCGAAATGTCCGTTTTTATCGGTGTGAATCAAGTTCTACATAATTTTTAGGGTATCAAATTATAATTATTTATCTTTATTTTTGGTTAAATAGGTTCCATATCTATTCAGCTATTCAATGTAGAGTTTATATAGCTATATCTCTTGTAGTTTGCGATCGACAAGTGTTTTTATAGAATTGCGAATTTTTGCGAATAATTCGCAAATCGTTAGCGCGGTCAACGCGGTTAGTTGCAAAAAATATACGCTTTTGGCGCTATCGACGCTGCAAAGTGGCTAATAAATTGTTAGAATGCTATTGCCAATTAAGAAAAATGAATTTTATATATGATTTATTGTAATGAATTTGTAGACATTTTAGACACTCTTAGATTTTGTGTAAGTTAACATTGATCTTATTTTGGTTATTGTACTTACGAACGAATGTTCTCGGTACATCATGTGCACATAACTATACTGCCGCGCTATCGCTAACAGCAGTAAAAACTGCATTTTTTGTCAAAATGAGTTAGGGGTCCTATACTACCTCAAATGGCTTAGCATGATCCTCCGTTACGCCTAAAACACTGCACACTTAATTTTGAAATAAATATTTGGTAAAGTTGAGGATTAATGTTAGGTCCTAAGTTTGGCGAAAACACGATTTCATAAAATTTTCTCGATAGAAAAAAATCCCAAAGCTACCTCCAAATCGAACAATAAACCGCTGGTATTCAAAAACTTCTTCAAAATAGGTCATGAAACTTTGCATACTAACTGAACTACCTAACTTTAGAGCAGGTCTTATGTTTTTTATTTTTTCCAAAAGACGAAAATTTGATTTTATTTAGAATAAAAACCACTCTTTCGCACTATTCGGCCGCACGCAGGGACTGACGTACAAGTACGACATAAAAGAGTAGAAAATAAATGAGGGCGCCACAATCGGTCAGGTGGCAACCCAGTTAGTACGATCTTACTGATTTTGATACTTGAATAGTATTATTGGTTTATTAGCTATGAATAATGAGTAAATAATAATTTTAAATAAATCTATATACATATAATAAAACAGTAGAAAAACTGTGTCTGTACATTGAATATATTAAAAAAATAAATAATTGAGGGGGGTTTAGAAACAGTAATAGAGCACGAATCCAAAAAAAAAAGTCTGTCTGTTTGTCTGTTTGTTTGTACACGCTAATCTTCGGAACTGCTGGACGGATTTGAATGATTTTTTTGTTGTTGTATAGGTATTAAGCCTAGGCAAGATATAGGCTATAATTTATCTTGGAAACTTGAACACCTGATGCAGAACCACAACAGACCAGCTGAACTATAAGAGATACAAAAATGGTACCATAGCAAAAATTGTTCCACGTGTTGGGCATTTTCTGCTGAGAGAATAAATTTGAAGATCTGGAACACCTGATGTAGAACTCCAAGAGCCCAGCTACACTAACATATATATAGGAATGACGTTTTAGCAAAAGTTGTTCAATCTGATTAGCACTCTCTGTTGACTTATAAAAATCGAAGATCTGGAACACCTGTTGTGGAACTCCAAGAGCCCAGCTATGCCATAACACATATAGGAATGACGTCTTAGCAAAAGTTGTTCGTTCTGATGAGCACTCTCTGTTGACTTATAAAAATCGAAGATCTGGAACACCTGTTGTGGAACTCCAAGAGCCCAGCTATGCCATAACACGTATAGGAATGACGTCTTAGCAAAAGTTGTTCGTTCTGATGGGCATTTCCTGTTGACTTTTATCTTGGAAACAAACACCTGATGCAGAACCGCAACAGACCGGCTGAACTATAAGAGATACAAAAATGGTACCATAGCAAAAATTGTTCTACGTGATGGGCATTTTCTGCTGAGAGAATAAATTTGAAGATCTGGAACACCTGATGTGGAACTCCAAGAGCCTAGCTACACTAACATATATATAGGAATGACGTTTTAGCAAAAGTTGTTCAAACTGACAGCAGAAAATGCTCATTTTTCTGCTGTGAGAATAAATTTGAAGATCTGGAACACCTCGAAGATCTGGAACACATGTTGTAGAACTCCAAGAGCCCAGCTACACCATAACACATAGGAATGACGTCTAAGCAAGTGTTGTTTGGTCTGATGGGCATTTCCTGTTGACTTATAAAAATGTTTAGTCTGATGGGCATTTCCTGTTGACTTACTAAAATGAAAGATCTGGAACGTCTCGAATCGTCTCGCGCATCCCGTTGTATTCCCGTCCCCGGGCTCTTAAAATTCGACATCAGACGTTTCAGATCTTCGATTTTGACGACCCCGTTGTCGCTGGCATAAGCAACAGGATCCGCGTACGAAGTCGCGGGCAGAAGCTAGTTTTAAATAAATCTATATACATATAATAAAACAGTAGAAAAACTGTGTCTGTACATTGAATATATTAAAAAAATAAATAATTGAGGGGGGTTTAGAAACAGTAATAGAGCACGAATCCAAAAAAAAAAGTCTGTCTGTTTGTCTGTTTGTTTGTACACGCTAATCTTCGGAACTGCTGGACGGATTTGAATGATTTTTTTGTTGTTGTATAGGTATTAAGCCTAGGCAAGATATAGGCTATAATTTATCTTGGAAACTTGAACACCTGATGCAGAACCACAACAGACCAGCTGAACTATAAGAGATACAAAAATGGTACCATAGCAAAAATTGTTCCACGTGTTGGGCATTTTCTGCTGAGAGAATAAATTTGAAGATCTGGAACACCTGATGTAGAACTCCAAGAGCCCAGCTACACTAACATATATATAGGAATGACGTTTTAGCAAAAGTTGTTCAATCTGATTAGCACTCTCTGTTGACTTATAAAAATCGAAGATCTGGAACACCTGTTGTGGAACTCCAAGAGCCCAGCTATGCCATAACACATATAGGAATGACGTCTTAGCAAAAGTTGTTCGTTCTGATGAGCACTCTCTGTTGACTTATAAAAATCGAAGATCTGGAACACCTGTTGTGGAACTCCAAGAGCCCAGCTATGCCATAACACGTATAGGAATGACGTCTTAGCAAAAGTTGTTCGTTCTGATGGGCATTTCCTGTTGACTTTTATCTTGGAAACAAACACCTGATGCAGAACCGCAACAGACCGGCTGAACTATAAGAGATACAAAAATGGTACCATAGCAAAAATTGTTCCACGTGATGAGCATTTTCTGTTGAAAGATCTGGAACACCTGATGTGGAACTTTAAGAGCCCAGCTACACTATAACATACTTATAGGAATGAAGTTTCAGCAAAAGTTGTTCAATCTGATGAGCACTCTCTGTTGAATTATAAAAATCGAAGATCTGGAACACCTGTTGTGGAACTCCAAGAGCTCAGCTACACCATAACACATAGGAATGACGTCTTAGCAAGTGTTGTTTGGTCTGATAGGCATTTCCTGTTGACTTTTTATCTTGGAAACAAACACCTGATGCAGAACCGCAACAGACCAGCTCAACTATAAGAGATACAAAAATGGTACCATAGCAAAAATTTTTCCACGTGATGAGCATTTTCTGTTGAAGATCTGGAACACCTGAAGCGGAACTCCAAGAGCCCAGCTACACTATAACATATATACAGGAATGAAGTTTTAGCAAAAGTTGTTCAATCTGATGAGCACTCTCTGTTGACTTATAAAAATCGAAGATCTGGAAAACCTGTTGTGGAACTCCAAGAGCCCAGCTACACCATAACACATAGGAATGACGTCTCAGCAAGTGTTGTTTGGTCTGATGGGCATTTCCTGTTGACTTATAAAAATGTATAGTCTGATGGGCATTTCCTGTTGACTTACAAAAATGAAAGATCTGGAACGTCTCGAATCGTCTCGCGCATCGCGTTGTATTCCCGTCCCCGGGCTCTTAAAATTCCACATCAGACGTTTTGAGGTCTTCGATTTTGACGACCCCGTTGTCGCTGGCATAAGCAACAGGATCCGCGTACGAAGTCGCGGGCAGAAGCTAGTGTTTAATAATTCTTTGCTTTCAATAAGTTCCGCGTAGATCATACATAGATTTGGTACGTAATAGTAATAAAACTACAAGTTCACTCAAATATAATAAGAAGGACTTCGAGGGACGACCCTTTCTGTGTTTGCTGGTGTCGAGAATTACCCGCCGTTTTGCACAATTCTGCGCACTGTGCTTACAAAAACACCTAAAACAAACAAAGTATGGTTTAACATAAACTTATAATACAACTTAAAACTAGTGCTTTTATCTTCATAATATAACTGCTGTCAGTCCGACGAAAAACGTCCCGCGGATATGTTCTTAACGTGAAAATATTTTTAAATTGTTTCTTTCCACTAGTCGGTTGCTTGTGCTTCAACAAATATGGTATGGCAAAAAACGTATTTGGTAATACTCAAATAATTTTCATTAAATGTTTTTGCCTTACTATCAATGTTGTTAAGTCGCGCTATAACTACAACGGTATTTGTTTATCGTAGCATAACCTCAAAAATGGTAGACAACTAATTTATAAATACTATCTAAATCGAAAATTTTGCTCCTTGAATGTAATAATCGTTTGTAATTAACGTTTACTGCAACTTTCAATAGTTACTTACCAGTAAAATCTGCTGTACGATGGCAAACATCTTCGAAGTAGGATAGCAGCTTCCCAGCTTGTAATTCGGTCAAACACCACATGAAAACTTTAACATTATTTCACGGGCACCCTCCACGAATTACCTTATTCATGATATGTCGCTGTTTTCCTGTCTACACTCAGAAAGAACACACAAAAACCAAAATTCTAATGAAAAACGGAACCGGGATCGAGAAGAATTGACAGCTCAACTTAGCTGCTCAAGTACTCATTTTAGAATTTTAGATGTTGCTTTGCTAGAAAATGAAAAATTTTAGTTCCCAAATATTTAATTTCTACTCTTTTATGTTGCACTGAACAACCGCTTTGTAGTGCAAGCTGATTAGAACTTTATTCCAACAGAATTACAAACGAAGTTTAAACCACCACAAATAGAGTTGCTAATCTGAGATAGGCTCAGTGAATATAGATTCTGAATCAGCGCAATGAGTTCTACCAGATGTGCTGACAGCTGGTTTTGATAGCTTATCGGGAACCGGTAAATGTTGTTAAGTTTATAGGCAGTAAGTCCAATTAAATGAGTCAATAAGTATAGTTAACCCGGATTTGCAACTAAAGCTCATCTAAGTTTTACTTTTACTTTAGGATAAGAGCAGTAACTGTGTATACTGTCGATAATAAATATAAATAATAATAAATATTGCTGGACATTACACACAGCGACATCTAGTGCCACACTAAGCAACGAGGCTTGTGTCGTGGACACCAGATAGTTGATATACTACATAGATACTTTTTGTTTGTAAATAAATATAATAAGTAAACCATGTTTTTTATTTTGCCTTTATCACTCAAGATATCAGCAGTAACTAAAAATACTGTGGATATATTAAGTAGAGTTTGTGTTTTACTTTGCTTTAATCATCATCATCATCATCATTTCAGCCGAAAGACGTCCACTGCTGGACATAGGCCTCTCCCAAGTGTCACCACATTGAAAGGTCCCGTGCGACTCGCATGCAGCGGATTCCGCAACCTTCACCAGGTCATCAGTTCACCTAGTGGGAGGCCTTCCAACGCAACGTCTTCCAGTTCGCGGTCCGGTCGCCACTCGAAGTAAATGGTGTAAATTCAATGGGTTTAAAAGTAAAAATGGGTGTACCACAAGGTTCGATATTGGGTTCATCTTTATCCTCTCCGCAGCGAAACGCGCGGATTGCAAATCCCGAAAAGCGCACATGCAAAAACTATTGAAAGTTTTCAAAACATTTTCTGCCCGATCCGATAAAAACACCTGTAGCTCAAAAACTACAAGTCCTAGAGCAATTTCAAAAATACTGTTGTCAAGCTGATTAGATAAGGAATCTACTTATCTGGAAATCAAAATGTAATACTTTAATTATATACTCCAAATCATAATGTATAGCTAAAAAATAGTTACGCCGCCATCGTTCACAACGGAAATACCGTAAAATGGGGTGAATAGACACAACTTTCAACTTCTACATTGATTTTCTTACATATTTTGTATGAAAGCTGTTATCAAAGAATTTTTCGAATTGCGAGTCTCGTTTTAATTTACCAAATAGTTATTCTTTAATTATACATAAATTTGAGAATTATTTGTGAAAAAAGAAAAAGTAGGTCGTTTCTATTTACCTTGAAACTGGGGTCAAAAGATACGACTGAGGGGTGAATAGAGAAAAAACTTTAGGGTTGTCAAAATCAACTTTTATTGTACTTACGTACCTAACTAGTACCTACTTATTTTGAAGAATAAGACTTTTTGCAAATGTTCCCACAATTAGGCATTTTTGGAATGAGGCTAATCGCAAATAAATCCTTAAACGGTCTAAAATATTTATCTCAGAAATCCAGAAAATGTTAAATTAAATTGACCAAAGCCGTTGAAGATAAAAAATTTAAATTTCAAATTAAAGTGTCACAGAAAAACATTTTAAATAAAAATTTTAAATGAAAACTGTCATGATGAAAAAATACTCGATTGACAACCCTGAAAATCATGTTTCTATTAACCTCTTTCTCGTTGCTATTAACCCCTCACTCATATCTATTCACCCCTTTCTTCGTTTCTATTGACCCTAAAGGCGTTTCTAATCACCCCCCACTCGGTTCTATTCACCTCGAATTCAGTAAAAAAATACCTACTAAGTCTCGATTTTACTAAAAAATAAGTACAAAATGATGGAATATTGATACTCACCTTTTTATTCCTAATAGATGAGAAACCAGTATATACTAAGTCTATGTGAGAAACTTAACTATCCAAGTATGCAAATTGACAAAGAGATAACAGTGAAGAACTTGATGTTTTTTTTAAAGTTTTACACAGTCAATAAACACTTGTACGCAGAGGTTCACTTCAACAGCCTTTTTCTCTATGTCAATAGACTTGACGTAAATTTTAGGGTTGCCAGAATGAAGAAAAAATGTTGCAGTGTTATTAAAAGTGGGAATATAGTAGATTATACAACAAGTGAATAAAAAGGGAATTTAGTTCTCGAAGTTGGATCCCGAGAGCAGCGAAGGATTCTAGAGTAGAATCACGAGCGTAGCGAGGGATTCTAGATTAGAATCCTGAGCGGAGCGAGGGATACAAGTACCGAGATAAATTTTTTATTCACGTGTTGTGTACTCTACTTTTTACCATTGACTGTGAGAAAATAAAAAGGAGCATGGTATTTATATTTATCAGTTTTTATTATATAATCAGTATTATAACAACAAAGGATTAAATATTAAATTAAAATTAAATATGTGTAGTAAAATTAGAACAATTTTTCAAATTTAGTGTTATAGGCTGGTTTGGGTTTGAAACTGTTGTATTAGACAACACTTGGGTATTTGGCAAAGTCGCCGTATTTTGTGGTTGCTGTTGCTGAGACTGTAATGTAGTCGTTTCACAACCTTTCGATGTAGAAGGGCGCGCCGGAGATAGTGGCGCAGAAGGCTCAACAGCAGACGGTTTTAGATTTATACTTTCAACTATCCGGCTGCATCTTTTCGATTTATTTTCGATTGAATCCTCGATATAACTTTCTGCTACTGTGCTAGACCTCCACCTTCCGTGGCGTTTTAGTTCTATAAGATCAGCACCTGAATTTGCTAAAAGGGTGGCAGAGCTTCGTCGGAAGCAATGTCCTGTGTACTTTTCGGGATTCGATAGATTTAAGAAACTGGCAATCTCTTTTGGCATCGCACCTATTTTGTTGATTCCAATAGGTTGGCGAGTACATTTTCCGCCATGGTATAGGGAACGTGCAGGAACTATAGGTGGCAGCACTAATCGACAAAAGAGACACTATGCGGACAGAAAAGGAAACTTATCACTTCTCATCGTGCTTTCAATATTTACCTAGACCAAATTGTCTCTTCAATTATATTATTTTTGAATATGCTAAAAGGTATAAAATATGAGTTCCGGTCTATCAATAACGATCGTCAGCGTAATATACTGTTTAATAATATGAATTTTATATCTTTCGTTTACTTTCTGATGAAAATTGTACTATAAGAAGACATGGTGGCTGGCTTAGCTAAGATAGCTTTCTTATTTTCAACACATGTTATAATGGAAGGGAATCCTTTAGCAGCGAGAACAGTATCTCCAGGCTCTAATAAATCAGTTAGTTCACAATCATTTGATGAAGCAATCAATAAAATGCAGTCCGTAGCATTTAGATACAAAACTTAAAAAACCAAAGGAGTGCAGCCAACTAAAAACATTAGGTATTGTGGGTATAACCATGTTTATATTCTGGAGTCTTTGATTAACTGTTGAGGGATATTCGGTGTGAACTTTATTTTGTGCGGTCTAGTAGAACACGTGTATGGTGAAGTATAAATGGTTCTGGTATGTTTGCATGGACGGTTGATGTTGAGGACCTTCTCAATGCAGAGTGTAACAAAAACAAGTTGTTTTTAAATATTTTTCTTTACTGCGTTTATCCATTTTTTGCGTTTCTCACCAAAACATGGTATGATAGTGATGGTATTCTTTAGAAAGTAATAGAATTTTAAGCTAATTGATTTATTTTCATTTTTGTGGATGTATTGGTACCTACATCCAGAAATGCAACAATGCATTATGATTAGTTAATTAATTTTCACTATAAAATTAATTCTGTTTACTTGTTAGAAAAGTCAATGTACAGAACACAAGATTCGGATTGGCGACGCCAGTTGGCAGCACCGTCGTTGTGCACGTTCCCTATAGGACGTTGTCCAAACACGGATCAGCATAGCACGGAATGATTTGGTATGATCGTACTTGTTGGCATGTTATTACTTTCACGATTCATATATCTTTTCCATAGAGAAAAACGCTCATCAGCAGCTATCTATAGGGAACGTGCACAACGACGGTGCTGCCAACTGGCGTCGCCAATCCGAATCTTGTGCTCTATTAATGCTTGACATTGACTTTTCTAACAAGTAAACAGAATTAATTTTATAGTGAAAATTAATTAACTTATCATAATGCATTGTTGCATTTCTGGATTGATGTACCAATACATCCACAAAAATGAAAATAAATCAATTAGCGTACAATTCTATTACTTTCCAAAGAATACTACTATCATACAATGTTTTAGTGAAAAACGCAAAAAATGGATAAACGCAGTAAAGAAAAATATTTGAAAACAACTTGTTTTTGTTACACTCTGCATTGATCAGGCCCTCAAAATCAACCGTCCATGCAAACATACCAGAACCATTTATACTTCACCATAGACGTGTTCTACTAGACCGCACTAAAGTTCAAACCGAATATCCCTCAACAGTTAATCAAAGATTCCACATGTACTCAGAATATAAACATGGTTATACCCACAATAATGTTTTTAGTTGGCTGCACTCCTTTGGTTTTTTAAGTTTTGTATCTAAATGCTACGGACCGCATTTTATTGATTACTTCATCAAATGATTGTGAACTAATTGATTTATTAGAGCCTGGAGATACTGTTCTCGCTGATAAAGGAGGGAATCCTCCCATTATAACATGTGTTGAAAATAAGAAAGCTATCTTAGTTATGCCAGCCACCATGTCATAATAGTTATCTATGCAACTGTTGTGTAATGAGGGGTATTAAAACACGAATGTGGGTTTATCACACGAGGCGAAGCCGAGTGTGATAATAGTTTCACATGAGTGTTTTAATACCTAATTATGTACAGTTGCATACAAGACTTTATCTACATCCATGATATGAATCCTCCATAAAAGGTTCTGAAACAATAGGGTGTTGCAGTGTTCTAAGAAGTCTATGTAAATTCATGAAAAGTTTAATTGCTTGTATTAACTACAAACAAACCGTGTATAGGTAGTAATATAATTATTTACATTTTGGATTGTTCAATTATCAAAATTCACAAAGCTTCTAACACTCATTTTTGTAAACAACAAAGTACATAATGCAATACTAATTCCAAATGTCGAACAAAAATGGCGGGATACGACGTGAATTCGAATTAACCTATAAGTTTTTTTTTTTAAATTACGGCGCTGTGGTAGTGTATCGCACGTGCTAGACGTTCGATTCACTACCACATTCAATGTTCTTTTTTTAAAACGAGTTGCATAATGAAATTCAGTACAACATTATAATACCCGTTTGGGTGTTATAATGGTTATTATGACACTGGCTGTTTTAATGTTGGCCATAAGCTAACTGTTTCAGATACCTTTATAGAGGATTTATAGCATGGGTGTAGTTAAAGATATAAAATTCACATTAGTAAACATTTATATTACGCTGACGATCGTTATTGATAGACCGGAACTCATATTTTATACCTTTTAACATATTCAAAAATAATATAATTGAAGAGACAATTTTGTCTAGGTAAATTGAAAACACGATGAGAAGTGATAAGTTTCCTTTTCTGTCCGCATAGTGTCTCTTTCGTCGATTAGTGCTGCCACCTATAGTTCCTGCACGTTCCCTATCTGTCACAGTAGTTGACAGTGCTGCACTGCACTTGAGCGCTATCTGTCACACTTGTAGCACGCGCACCCGCCTCCAAAAAACTGCGTTAAAAACCGTCTAAAACTGTCTCCTCCAGAGTTTATTCCTCTGTGTTCAATTCGTTACTAAATTCCTCAATAATAAAATCGAACATCGCAACACTATTCCATAGACAATTTGCCGAAAAAAAAAAAGAAACTTTCATTTGACAGACGGTGAACACTCGAATTTACCTGCGCAGCAAATGTCGTGATAACTCTGGTATTTTTAATGGTAGCTGATACTATTACATATCAAAATTATCCTTGTGAACCGTGCTTTATTATTTTGTCAACGTAAATTCGTTTTGGAATCTCGAAGTTGCAATATTTCGCCCGTGAAAAAGTAGTTACCGTAAAATAGGGTGAATAGAAATCGCGGGGTGTATAGAAACAAATCTGAGAACTTGATTATGGTCGTTCTAGTTGCTCTTTATTCTGTTAAAATATCTTTTTTACCATTGCCACTCGAAAAAGGGCATTTTATTCATCGATAACAGTGAATAAAACTCTCTTTTACTCACTGAGTGAATAAAGACATTTTGAATTTGGAACAAACACGAATTACCTACGTACAAAAAAAAAACGCTGCTGCTGAAAGTACGTACTGGGAGGCTGAATGGAGCTATTCTATTCCAAATTAAAAAAAAAAAACCCGCCAATTTAGTTACGTTCTTTTTTATCTGTTATTGTGGTTGTTTTGTGTTATTGGAAAATCTATTGTTGTTATATGTAAAATGTCATACCATCATATCATATGGGATCCCCTTCTTCAAATGAAAAAACACAAAGCCAATGCTCCACTTATAATTTTCTTTAAAACATATACATCAAAATAAAGTTATTACAAATAAAATCAACATTTAAATTCCTCTATAAAACCCGTCTACATTCTTTCTCTTACTATATCAGACTGTCAATGTATCATTTTTATTCAAACGCTTTTCCACATAATATTTTTCCTTTTCAACGACCATAGACTTTTAAAAGCTGCCAGTAAATCAAAGACATAAAATTCTATTAACCCAATATTACAACATCCCCTCTGAATTTTATGTTTATTACAATTATAATAACATCTCATAGATAACTCCCATCAACTCATTTAAAACCCAACTTAACTAACCCACCCAACTTAACTAAATAAAACAAACAAACTTTTGAATTAACTAATCTAAACACCTTACATAACTAACTTAAACATTAAAATTTCAAATTAATTTTCAAACAACCTTAAATCCTAATAAACCTACATAACTCATCACATTACAGAATGTCCTTCACGTATCACTCACTATACACTGTCTCAATCTCAAAAACTTTGTCCTGTCTAGTGGTTTAGTTAATATATCTGCCAAATTATTTTTAGTCGAACAATAATGAATTTCCAACAAATTCTTATCTATTTTTTCCTTAATGAAATGATATTTAACGTCAATATGTTTGCTTCTTCTATTCAAAATTCCATTTTTAATCAATACTATAGCTAGGGCTTGCAATATCCGTTCATTTTTACTATCCGGATAATACGGATATCAATATTTTACTATCCGGATTATCCGGATAATACGGATTGTTAAAGCATCAGTCCCACCGTTGGCTCCAGTTAATTCGGCGCAACTCGTAGATAATAAGATTTTAGCTATAAGTATTTTATCAGGCGTTTATTTCACTGTCCTTGCTTTCGTATTCAATGTCAAATAAAATAAATCAAAGTTGGCTCACTGCGTGCTACACACTGAGTTTTTTAATTCCCTATATTCCTGAGAAGTTCCTTCAGTTTTTATACATGGTCCATCTGAACCGGATAATATATGATTTACATATCAGCGAAGTGGAATAAGCTGAATTGGATATTTTGGATATTTTATATTGAAAGAGTGCTGGAGTGACGAGGTGAAAACACGTGCTTGGAAGAAGAGTGATTTGGACAATAAGTGATATAAAACAGGAAGTGTTTAAGCATTATAATATTAGTCAAATTCACCCAACACTCAGTAATATTAAAACAGGTAAAATAAAATAGGTATAGGAATTAAGTATTTAATAATAAGGTTAGTAACACATTTATATTACATTAACAAAGTTATTTACTTATTTTATTCTTCAGTGTGTACATATTTACAAGGAATTAATTACAGAGCATTAGGTTAAATCAGATTTGTATATAATTATAGTTAACGCGTACTTAAAATACAGTACAGTAGTGTTATTGTTAACCTACATTAGTTAGCTATTTAGTTTTCAATATACAAATATTATTTTCTAATTGTAACCTTTAAAATTAATTTTTGCTTTGTAAACCCTTTTAAAAAGTTTAATTGTATAATTACAGGTCTACGACACTCACCTTTCAAAATGACTGATATTAAAGATCTAAAAAAGAAGCGAAGCAGTTATAAAGGAAGATTAACAGTATTTGGAACCTATTTAACTAATTTAAAGGATGCAGATATAACCCCCTTTCAGGTAATGGAGTTGCAATTGCGAGTCACAAAATTAGAGGATCTTTATAATGAATTTAACGAGGTTCAATTGAAAATAGAATGCATGTGTGAAGATATTGATATTGAGACACTCGAAAGAACCACAGTTGAATCTCAATATTATGGGTTGCTAGCTCAAGCTAAAATTATGTTAACAAACTTTTCAAAATCTGAGCAAGATGAAGTAAAATCGAATTGCAGTAGCAGTAAGCGTCAGTTCGTCAAGTTACCTACAATCCAATTACCCAAATTCACAGGATCATATGATAATTGGCTCGAATTCCGCGATACCTTCGCAAGTCTCATACATGGCAATGACGAAATAGATGAGATTAATAAATTTCATTACCTGAGGTCATCGTTAGAAGGATCTGCTGCTATCGTGATCCAGTCAATTGAGTTTTCTGCTCAAAACTATAATGTGGCATGGGAGCTTCTTTGTGAACGATTCGATAATGAACGGTTATTGATTGAAAATCACGTTACAGCGTTGTTCAATATCGAGTCAATCACTAAGGAGTCCTCAACTGCATTAAAAAGTATTGTAGACAATGTAAACAAAAATATCAGAGCGTTAAGAACATTAGGCGAACCTGTTCATAGTTGGGACACATTACTAATCTATATAATTCGACAAAAATTTGATCCTAAAACGTTTCGAGAATGGGAGGAATTCAAAGGGCGCATCGATAAATCTAGACGAATCAGTTTTGATCAGCTGATTGAATTTATGCGCAATCGCGCCGACTTAATAGAAACACTGGAAAAGTCACGTCATTCAACAACTAATGTAAAACAAAACACTAAAATAAAAGCCTTTGTTACGACAGAAAACACTAGTAATTCTTCATCACATAGTTGTCCAAAATGTAAAGGTGATCACAACCTCAATTCATGTCCACAGTTTCTATCATTAAGCGTCATCGATAGAATGTCGTTACTGCCAAGCTATAAGGTATGTTATAATTGTTTACGTCACGGTCACTATCCCAATAATTGCAAGAAATCAGGGTGTAAAATATGTAAACGCAAGCACCACACGCTTGTTCATAACACAGATTTCAAACCAAAACCTGTTTCAAGCAAATCAGCTGATGGTACGACCGATAAGGCTAAGGTTGAGTCATCCTCTACTGCCGACGCAAACAATAGTCACGTTGCGCTCTCAGCTAATATCTCTGCGCAAGCGCATTCGCATACGAGCGGCACAGGCGACATCCTGTTGTCAACTGCGTTAGTTAGGTGCTACGATGTCAATAATAAAGAATACATCGTTCGAGCTCTTCTTGATTCCGGGAGTTCGTCGTGTTTAATAACAGAGAATTTATTTAACAAGTTAAATCTGCCTCATTTCAACACAGATAAATCTATACAAGGCATAAATAAGTCCATAACGCTTGTGGAAAAAATGTGTCGTGTGCACATTAAATCGTTGCATGAATCGTACGCTAATGATTTAATATGTTTTGTCTTGCCCACAATAACTGATAACGTTCCTGCTAGACAGGTACATGTGAATATACCCTCAAATATTCACTTAGCGGATCCGTATTTCCACACACCCGCTTCTATTGATATTATTATAGGAGCAGACGTATTTTGGAGTTTATTAGGATCTAATAAGATTTTACTAGGTGATGGGAAACCAACACTTTATCAAACTAGACTTGGTTGGCTAGTTTGCGGCCCAATTAACGGCGGCTTTAGTAAAATTTCATCTCAATTTTCATCAATTAAATGTAATTTTACAAATATTACCAATCAGTATGAAAGTTCTTCCAGTTCGATTGAGTTAGATGACATCCGAAACCAACTGACGCGTTTCTGGCAGCTCGAGGAAGTTTGTCATGAGTCATCGACTTATTCAGCTGAGGAGAAGATGTGTGAAGAACACTTTATAAAAAACACAACGCGCTTAGCAGATGGCCGCTTTAGCGTTAAATTACCGTTAAAGGAATCTTCGAATAGTTTAGGCTATTCATATCATCGTGCAAAACGATGTTTTCTGTCACTGGAGCGCAGAAATCTCAGCCAACCCTCACTCGATAAAATGTATAAGGATTTTATGACTGAGTACATTTCTTTAGGCCATATGTCAGAGTGTAATATTCATGAAGATCAGCTGTCATATTTTATTCCTCATCACGGTGTACTGCGCGAGAGCAGTAGTACAACTAAATTACGGGTAGTATTTAATGCTAGTGCACCCACTACCTCTGGTATTTCTTTAAATACAATACAGATGGTGGGGCCTACCGTCCAGGACGATCTGACTACAATTATTCTTAGGTTTAGAATGCATAAGTACGTCCTCTCTGCTGACGTGGAGAAAATGTACAGGCAGGTGTCTGTACATTCGTCAGATAGGCACCTGCAGCAAATTATTTGGCGTGATGATGCTTCTAGTACTCTCAAGGTTTATCAGTTGCATACAGTTACCTATGGTACGGCTAGTGCACCGTTTCTCGCTACTAGGTGCCTCAAACAGGTCGGTCTTGAATGTCAGGATCAAAAGGTCGCTGATGTTATCCTTCATGATTTTTACGTGGATGACCTTTTGACTGGTGCGGACGCGTTTGAGGAGGCTCAAATGTTGCGTCATAAGGTGACGAATGCTCTGGCTTCGAGTTGCATGCCTTTAAGGAAGTGGAAATCTAACGAACCCAGTTTGATTTCAGAACCATCTGGCGAGTCTAATTTAGATTTCCACAAGGAAAGTGATGTCGTCGATAAGACACTTGGTCTTAGTTGGCGTACTGACACAGATGATCTGTGTTTTCCTATAAATGTTCCTGAATGCATAGAAAATACTAAGCGTGGCATGTTAGCAGTAATCGCGCGAATTTTCGATCCTCTGGGTTTGTTAGCACCGTGTGTCGTGAGCATGAAGATGTTGCTTCAGAAACTTTGGCTGGACGGCATAAAGTGGGATGACCAGCTATCACCTGAAGTTGGAGCAACATGGGCGAATATAATTAAAGCCTTACCGTGCCTTCATAATTTACGAGTTTCACGTCGTGTGGTCTGTGACGCATACAAACAGGTGGAATTTCATATTTTCACCGACGCTTCGGAGCGAGCTTACGGCGCTTGTTTGTATGTTCGCAGCATCAACGAGCAGGGAGACGTCGACGTGCGATTATTAATCGCTAAAAGTCGCGTAACTCGTATTAAACCACTGACAATACCGAGACTTGAGCTCTGTGCTGCTGTACTTGGGGCACGTTTATATCAAAAGGTTGCCAATTCCCTTCACATTACACCAGTTAGTGTAGTTTTTTGGACTGATTCCATGATAGTGCTGGGTTGGTTAAAAATGTTGCCTATTAAATTAAATACTTTTGTTCGCAACCGTGTTGCCGAAGTACTAGAATTATCCGGTGCTAGCACTTGGAGACATGTGTCGACGCACGACAATCCAGCTGATTTAATAACCCGCGGAGCGGAACCTGCCGCTATGCAATCACTGGATTTGTGGTGGTTCGGTCCATGGTTCTTGAAGTGTGACAGTACTACATGGCCACCCCCTGCTATAAATCCAGGAATCTTACCAGAGATTAAATCTAATATTTTAGTTAATTTAGCTCAAGATCGTCATGCTAACGAAGATTTATCTTATTTATCTTTCATCGAATTTAATCGTTTTTCCAATCTTAATAGATTACATCGTTCTGTTTATTACGTTTTTCGTTTTATTAATGCATGTAGAAAGTGGTCACCAAATACATCGTATTTAAACTCTCAAGAATTACAAAATTCATTAAACTTTATTATTATTCAGTCGCAAAAAGAGTCTTTTCCTGAATATAATTTACTATTACATAATAAAAAAATATCACATAAAAATAAATTATTAAGCTTAAAAACGTGTTTCTAGATGAACATAAAATTATTCGTGTAGGTGGTAGATTAAAGAATTCCGACTACTCGTTTGAAAAGAAACACCCAATATTATTACAGTCCACTCATCATTTTGTGAAACTTTTATTTAAGTTTGAGCATATCAGGTTAATGCACGCAGGTCCTCAGTTATTATTAAGTACAATTATAGAAACTTACTGGCCACTTGCTGGTCGCAATTTAGCCAGAGCCTGTTTTCGACAATGCGTTCGATGTCAGCGCCTAAAGCCACAGCCAGTTGTCACTCAGATGGGTAATCTTCCATTAAATAGACTCACCAGCCGATTTTCCTTTTCAAAGCGTAGGAGTTGACTACGCAGGCCCGATAATCTCGTCTAGTCGTCAAGGTCGTGGATGTAGATTAGTTAAGGTATACATCGTTATTCTCGTATGCTTCACTACAAAGGCCATACATTTGGAGTTGGTGGGTGATTTGACGAGCAGTAATTACTTACAGGCTTTACGTCGGTTCATGTCTCGAAGAGGAAAACCTCTCAACATTTACTCCGATAACGGAACATCGTTTGTAGGAGCCTATAATGAGATTTCTGATTTTTTGAAACGCAATTGTGACTCCTTATCTGATAGTGCAGCTCAGGAGGGTATTCAATTTCATTTTATACCTGCTTACGCTCCACATTTTGGCGGTCTTTGGGAGGCGGGTGTCAAATCGACCAAATTCCATTTGTTCCGAGTGTTGGGCAATTGTCATCTTACATACGAGGAGCTTAACTCCGTTTTGGTTCAAATTGAAGGCATTTTAAATTCTCGACCGCTCACACCATTATCGTCGAATCCAGAAGACCTGTTGCCTCTCACTCCAGGTCACTTTTTAATTGGACGACCTCTCACGTCGCTGCCTGCAAAGGATATCCGGGACCACTCCACTCATCACCTGACGCGTCATCAACGTATTGAGCAGCTACGGCAGCACATTTGGTCGAGATGGAGCAAGGAGTATGTCTCCGAGCTTCAGCAGCGTGTGAAGTGGCGCACGGGCAATGACAGCCTGAACCTGGATTCCCTCGTTGTCATTAAAGAGGATAACCAGCCACCGTTAAAGTGGAGGTTGGGCCGCGTTGTTGGTCTTCATCCTGGCACAGATGGCATAAGCAGAGTTGCCGACATCAGGACCTCAACTGGGACTATCAGAAGGGCATTCTCCAAGATTTGCCCGTTATTGGAAGACAACAACTGTTGAAAGGCGAGCTTCCAACGGCCGGGGGCATGTTAAAGCATCAGTCCCACCGTTGGCTCCAGTTAATTCGGCGCAACTCGTAGATAATAAGATTTTAGCTATAAGTATTTTATCAGGCGTTTATTTCACTGTCCTTGCTTTCGTATTCAATGTCAAATAAAATAAATCAAAGTTGGCTCACTGCGTGCTACACACTGAGTTTTTTAATTCCCTATATTCCTGAGAAGTTCCTTCAGTTTTTATACACGGATAATACGGATATTTTTAGTTTTTATTCTAAATAAAACTAATAAACTTTTGTAACACATTTTAATCAGTCTCTCAAGCAAAATGACAAAGAAATAATAAACTATACCAATGTTTCAAGTAACAATCACATAAGAAAACTCTCTAAAATTTTACAATAAAAACCCGATGCGGTATGGGGATTTTATAAGTATGAAAAGAATAGATACAAATAATTTGTATCTATTCTTCTCATACTTAAAACAATTCCAATTAAAAATGAGATCTTTCATTTATAATAAATAAAATAATAAATATAAAATAAATAGTGTTTTATTGCAGCCAAACATACCCATATACAAGAAAAATACAATTGAAACAGTTAAAATAAAATAGTAAAGAAGTCATCAATAATCATTAAAATATCATTCAATTCATTAAAAATCATAAAATATCATTCAATTCATTACACATCATAAAATATCATTCTATTCATTAATTAAAAATATCAATAAAAAACATTCAAAAAATTTTAAACAAGGAGGTACCCATAGTCTTCAAAAATAACATTAATTTTTTCGTTATTTTTTGTTCCCGCTTATCAATCAACCTCATAATGGCGTAAAAATCAGGAACCCTCGCTTCAGCAAACATGCTCGAAGCACTACAGTACCTTGGCAGTTTCATAAGGGTTCAGTAAGCGTCATTGTACTGAACCCTTAATGAGTTGTACATCTTTTTTGTGAAGTTGCACCATAGTTGGCAGGTGTACATTGACAGACAATAATCTTTGAATAGAGTGTTCTTGACGTCTTTGGTGCACTTCACAAATTTGCGTGCGAGCATGTTACTCCTCACGGAGCTCTCGCTACGCTCTCTTTCTATATCGCAGTCATCCTGGAGTCTGTCCGTCAAAACGTGCCCCAAGTATTTATACTGTTTGACGACCTTTACGGTCGCACCATTCAAAAACAAACTGGGTATGTTCCCCGGACCCCTCCCAGACCTGAATACCATGGATTCGGTCTTAAGGACGTTGTATTTTAGTCCATGAGCATCAGCAAAATGCTCACAGACAGACAACAACTTCCTCAAACCTTTGATCGAGGGACTCAAAATAACCATGTCATCAGCATAGCTCAAGCTATTTACACAGACATTTCCCAAGTGACAGCCGACTCCAGTTCTTCTGATTTATCACAAAATCCTAATCAAATCAACCTACTACTACTACAGCCCATAATGTCCACTGCTGGATATAAGCCTCTCCCATGATGGGAGGAATTTGCCGTAATCTCCACGCTTGGCAGGCGGATTGGAGATCGCAGTGAAAGACTAATAGAAAACGCTGCTGCCCATTCTCTGGTCTACAGAGGCGCAAGGTGTTCTGCCTCAGACATTAGTCGCTTTATACGACACCCGTGAGTGTAATGGGTTGGTTCTATTCTACTCTGCCGGATACCACACGGCTTAATCAACCTATTTAAAACATAATTATTAAATAATAATATCACTTCAGAACAAGAACTGGTTTTGAGTGAGAAGCGACCGTGCGTGCGAAACAAAACAATCTTGAAAATGCGTGCAGTATGGATGTAAGTTTAACTTTAACAAGTGGTCAATGTTGTTATGATCTCTGTCACTAAATTGACTTATTGTGTTGTGATTTGTGAAGTGAATAAACAATTGCAAGAGTGATTAGCTCTATATTAAAATAATAAATAACATAATACCAGTTATGTACTTTGCAGATGACAGCTTTTTATTTAATATTTAAAATAGAAATACAACTATCCGTATTATCCGAAAAATCCGGATAATGCTGCAAGTAAAATCCGGATTTGAAAATCGGCGGATATCCGGATAATACGGATATCCGGATATCCGGATTGCAAGCCCTAACTATAGCTGATTGATTATCAACAAACAACTGTGTTTTTGGTAATTTATTTGTCAACTCGTAGATCAAACTCTGAATGTATAATAGGTCTTTTATACATTCGGCTGCAGAAATATATTCAGCCTCAGTACTGGAAAGAGCAGTGACTGACTGTTTACGTGAACACCAATGAATTGGACCACCACCATAAAATATTACAAAGCCAGTCGTACTTTTCCTAGTATCAGGATCACCTGCAAAGTCTGCATCACAATACGCTTTTAAAGTTAAATCGTTACCACGAACATACTGTATACCACTGCTGACTGTATTCTTAATATATCTAAAAAGGTTCTTAATATTTGCAAAATCATTCAAGTTAGGATGTTCTTGATGTCTACTACAATAACCAACATGAAAAGCCAGATCCAATCTTGTTTTATTAACCAAATACAACAATGAACCAATCAATTGTCTATATCGATGCACATCATCAACTCCCATTTTCCCCTCTTGATGTGTATCAACTAAAATATCTGGATGACTACTATCTTTTAAGTTTTCATATTTAAACTTTTCTAAAATTTGATTTATATAACTTTCTTGATAAATCTTAATAAAATTTCGTTCTACTTTAACATCAAACCCTATAAACTTTTCAGTCTTATCAAATTTCCGCATTTCAAACTCTTTTTCTAATTTATTAATAATTTTATTTAAATCAAACTCATTTTCACCAATTAAAATACCATCATCTACATAAATAGCCAAATATATTTCTTTATCTTTATTTACAAACACACATGGATCTGATTTTAATTGTAAAAAACCCAATTTTTTCAAAAACTCCGTTAATCTCTTGTTCCACATAAGTGGTGCTTGTTTCAATCCATACAAACTCTTCTTTAATTTACATACTTTATTCTCTTTGTCTTTTATATCATATCCTAAAGGTACTTCCATAAAAATTTCTTCATCTAATTCTCCATATAAAAATGCTGTCTTTACATCAAATTGCTTAATTTTAAAACCTTTTTGAGCTGTAAACGCCAACAACAATCTAACACTAGTAGTATTAACCACTGGACTATATGTCTCCTTATAATCAATATTGTATTTTTGTAGAAAACCTCTTGCCACTAATCTAGCCTTATATCTTCCACCAGGCTTTATAGTAAATATCCATTTACTCGAAATTATTTTCCTATTTTTTGCTTCACACTTGTTAACAATTTCCCAAGTTTTGTTTCTCTCTAAGGAATCTTTTTCCTCATCCATTGCTCTTTCCCATAAATCTTTATCAAAACTATTAAAAACATCTGTATAAGTTAAAAACGAAGTCTCCAAATCATAATCTTTCAGCCAAAATGGCAATTTCCTTTCTCTTTTCGGTAAAATCCGCAATCCATCATTAATAACTGGTTCAATTGCATCCTCAAACTCATCACTAATTACAACTCCTGTATCATCTGTAACTTCCCCTCTCAAACTATTATTTTCTTCAACACCAACTCCAATGTCTTCAACGCTATCTTCAAAATTCTCATTATCTTCAACACCAACTCCTCTAACTTCAACATCTTCATCACTAACTTCAACTTCAACATCTTCAATACTGCCTTCAAAAATCTCAGCATCTTCATCACTAACTTCAGCTCTATTTTCTAAAACTTCTTCATCTCCAACAACTCCATCACCACTTTCACTACGAAAACCATTACCACCTTCACCACGAAAACTATTATCACCTTCACCACAAAAACTATCACCACGAATATCAACACTAACCTGTTTAAATAAATTTTCTAAATCGCATTGTTTCACATTGCAATTACACATTTTCAAATAATCTGCAACGTCACTCTTATTATTATTAAACACCACATCTCTTGAATAAACAATTCTAAAACTCGAAGGATCCCATATCTTATAACCATTGTTAGTATACCCTACTAAAAGCCCTTTGCTACTCCTGGAGTCAAGTTTATGTAACTGAAAATTATTTTTATAATATAATAAAGATCCAAAAATGTTTAAATGTTTTAAATTAGGTATTCTATTAAACCACATTTCAGCTGGTGTTTTAACATTTATTTTATTTGCACTATTGTTCAATAAATAAGCAGAAGTTAAAACGGCTTCACCCCATAATTCATGTGGTAGCTGCATATCAAAAAGTAACGCTCTTGTTCGTTCCATTAATGACCTGTTTAATCGTTCAGCTGTACCATTTAGCTGTGGAGTATAGGGAATAGTGTAATCAATATTAATACCTTTGTTATTACAGTACATTTTAAATTGTTTGCTAGTATATTCACCCCCATTATCGCATCTCAATGTTTTAACCGTTGTTTCAAAATGATTTTCCACCAAATTAATATAATTAATTATTTTTGAAAACGCTTCGTTTTTATTTTTGATTAGAAAAACTTTAACAAAATGAGTGTAATCATCCAAAAACGTGATAAAATATTTGTAACCATCCCATGTTTCCGTTTCAATAGGACCACAAATATCACTATGAATAATTTCAAGTGGCTTACTAGCTCTCTGTCTATTTGTTTTAAAAGGTTTTCTACATAATTTTGATTGTGTGCAGACTTCACAGATGTCAATCTCCTTTACCAGGCCTCTATCTATACCTCGAACAAGATCTTTTGTCCTGTTAATAGGTACATGACCTAATGCACGATGCCAGAAATGAGCATTTATATGAAAGATGTTCACTGACCTTGAAAGTACGACTGGCTTTGCATTAATGTTCAAATAATACAGACCATCCCGCTTCAGTCCACCAACCTCTATGCATTCAGAGTCCTCCCTTTCGATTTGACAACTCGTTCTGAAAAATTTTAACAAATAATTATCATCAGCTAATCTAGATACAGATATTAAGTTCTTTTTGAGTTGGGGAACACATAATACATCTTTAAAAACAATATTTTTAGTGTAAATGTTGCCCATTATGTTGACATGATGAATATTACCGTCTGCAGTCATGATTTTATAATTAATCTTCTTCTTATCTTTAAGGTAACTTTCTGATGTAACAATATGACTGCTGGTACCTGAATCTATTATGAATTCAATCTCTGCTTCTGTTGTATTAGTTGTATAGAAGTTACTTACATTTTGTTTTAGGCAGAACCTTGTATAATGTGAGTTCGCCTTACAGTTCACGCAGTTAAATTTTAAATTACAATCTGCATGTCTGTGTCCACTCTTCATGCATTTATAGCATTGAGCTATGTTGTTGTATGCTTTACCGTCACCATTTAATGTTCTGCAGAATCTTGCAATGTGTCTTTTCTTTCCACATTTGAAGCAACTCCTTACATGAAAACTGTTTTCTATTTGTTTGTCAGTGTCATTCTCAACAGATGTTGTCGGTTTTGAAACTTCATGTCTATCTGTATTTTCTTGTCTCATCTTTATTTCTAAATTAAGCCTTGATATTAAATTAATTAAAGTTTTATCTTCTAATGATGTTGATTCCCAAGCTGTTCTAAAATGAATATATTTTTCCGGTAGATTTGAAAGTATTTTGGTTATGATTTGCTTGTCATCAAAATTGTATCCTAAACCTCTTATCCTCGTTGCTTTATTCTCAATTTCTGCTATGTCTGTCATTAAATCTTTATTTTCAAATTTACATTTATAATAATCTTCTAATAAGCGAGAAATTTGAGTATCCTTATGTCCAAGAAATAATGTGTCAAATTTTTCTATAATTTCCTTGGAAGTTTTGCAATTTATTGCGTAAACCATATACTTATCACTAATTGCACATATTATTAGCAATTTTGCTTTGGCATCTCTTTTAATAAAATCATTCTTTAAATTTTCATTATCTTCCAAAACAGATTCCAGCTCTCTTGCCGTCAAAAATAACATTAATTTTTGTTTCCATAGAACATACTCAGACTCGTTTGTCAGTTTTGACAATTCATGATCGTCAGACATTTTTTTCAAAAATTTTATTTCCAATAATTTTAACTTGAACTCCAAAATATTTTTCAGGCTCTTACTTCCTCGACCTCCTCACAATATCAGTTCAATTGGCAACCCATAATCTTTTAAAACCTGAAGGGTTCTGGGCCCATAACCTGTTGTTATATGTAAAATGTCATACCATCATATCATATGGGATCCCCTTCTTCTTCAAATGAAAAAACACAAAGCCAATGCTCCACTTATAATTTTCTTTAAAACATATACATCAAAATAAAGTTATTACAAATAAAATCAACATTTAAATTCCTCTATAAAACCCGTCTACATTCTTTCTCTTACTATATCAGACTGTCAATGTATCATTTTTATTCAAACGCTTTTCCACATAATATTTTTCTTTTTCAACGACCATAGACTTTTAAAAGCTGCCAGTAAATCAAAGACATAAAATTCTATTAACCCAATATTACAACATCTATAACCTAAGTAATTATAATAAAATGAGTTCTTCCGATATCGAAAATGAGAGACTGACTCCGGAATCATTGCGTTCTAAAGCAGCAGTTATAGTAGATGATTTGTTGCCGCCAAAATCTCGGGAGTTGTACCTGAAAACATACAATTTGTTCTGCGACTGGAAAACCACGAATGGCGCCAATTCCTTCTCTGAGTGCATATTTCTTAAGTATTTCAATGAATTAACCAAGACTAAGAAGCCGTCGACACTTTGGAGCATATATTCTATTCTATGCTAAAAGCCACAGTGAGAAGCAAACACAACATTGATATTTCAAACTACTCAAAGTTAGTGACATACTTAAAACGGCTATCCGAGGGTAATATGCCAAAGAAATCTAGAGTGCTTAGCTCCGAAAACATTGAACGTTTTCTAAATGATGCGCCTGACCACAGTTTTCTGGCCGTAAAAGTAAGTACCTACTTAATATATGTATATTTATTTACAAACTTCTGTGCTTTTATGGTTTTCCTGTCAATACATATTTTTTTAAATTATTGTTCACAGGTTGTGCTAATTTTTGGCGTGAATGGAGCCTGTCGCAGTAATGAATTATTACAGATAACTATAAACGACATCCAAAAACACTCGGATAATTGATTACTAACTTTATTATTAAAATTGATAGAACGTTTGTAATACGCCAAGAATACGTAAAAATCGTCGAAAAATATCAAGCTTTACGGCCCACTAATACAAAAACCGACACTTTGTTTCGAACGCTAAAATCTTGGTTGAATTTATTACACAAATTAACATTTGGCGTCAAACTGTGCGTCAGAAGCTAAAAAAAAATACTGTCAAGGTCAACTGTCAACGTCACTTTACGTCACTGTCATCACACAATCACACATCAATAATATGGTAGTATGTTACCTATTTTAGAACTGAACAACTACCACAGAGTACATTATACTATTAGTATTAACTATACTGAAATGAACTACTGTTAATCATAATCACTGAATGCCACACACAGCCGCTGAATGCCAATCAGAATCAACGTTGTCACCAGCTCACCACGTTGTCAATGATGAGCTGATTCCAAACAGGCTAGCAGGCCAGTGGCCACAACAGAACAGTCAACATAATTTTCGATTCTAGGAAAGATTCCATTAGCAAAATGGTTGTGTGTAAGTTTTTCCAGGCAGGATACTGTCGTTATGGAAAGAACTGTAGGTTTGAACATGTATACGGATCCAAGTATACCTATCATGGTAAGTTTATAAAAACGAGCATTAAGTACATACATCTTTCTTTCACTGCACTTTCGTGTGGCTTTCTGTTTACAAGAACTGGAGATAATACATATTTTGTCCTTAACTTTGCTCTAACCTACATAGTAGTGGTACTTTCTAGGTATTTTCTGGCGTCAAAATTCTGATAGGCGCGTAATGTTTACTTTTTCTAACAGAACCTATGATTAGAGCCAGATGCAGCTGGTATCTATCAATTACTAAATTGTTTACCGACTTCTATTCAGTAACAAGATTTATTCAATGAAGCTAACAGGCAGTTTAAGTATTATCACAATTTACTGCCCACATTTAAGTCTCATTGTTAAATACTAATGCATTTATGTTTCCCCTTTTTTTCATACATTTTTTCACATACTTGTGTTTCAGCCGCAAATCCACAAATGCCACCAGTACAGCCGGCACCAGTACCTACAGCCACTGTAGCTACACAGCCAGGCAGTGTAACGGATGAGCAGCTAGTGAAGCAAGTGCAGTCTGATGTGCAAGCTGCTCTCCTAGGAGGCCAGTGGATCCTCTCCTGCTACTCACCTTTCAAAGAAAAACCAATATTTCCAGGAATCACTGACCTATCACCAGAAGAAGCTAGATTGTTCATATATGAGGCCAAAAACACTAATAATATTGAACAAGCTGTAAGTAAATTATCTTATTTTTTATCAGAATGATAAGGACTAAAGAACATGTTTTAATTGAAATAAATGTCTCTTCCAGGTAATATATATTAACAATCTGTTTAAAGAAACTAGACTGAAATATGAACAACTTCTGCAGCCCAATGTGAACATAATCAAAGTGTTAAGAAGTCTCTACAAAGGAGAGTTGGTTTCCTCACCATTCTCCAATGAGCCACAGAACAATTTACATGCTGCAGCAGCTTCCATATTCCACAGTGCAGTCCAAAATGCTTCAGTATTTAATCAGAATGCGAATAATGCTCAATCAATATTTAGCCAAGCCCAAAATAGCATTTTCAATCCTCAAGCTGCAGATCCAGCTAAGCAATTGTTTGCTCAAGCCAATGATCCAGCTAAACAATTGTTTGCCCAAGCCAATGACCCATTTGGGCAAAGTCAAGCTCAAAGCATATTTGCACAACAGAACCAGAATACTGATGCTAAATCAATCTTTGCATCAGCTGCCCAGAACAGTTATAACCACACCAACCCATCTGACATATTTGCTACTGCAAACCAAAATATTTTTGCTAGGGAGCCAAGTCAAAGCCAAAATGCTTCTCCATTTAGTCAAGGGAACATTTTCCAGCCTTCTCAGAATCCCACATCTATTTTCGGGCAAGTGAATACCAAACCACTAATGGAAGATGACCCGACTGTTTACAGCAAGATGGAAGAGTTGACTGATGCAGACTTGGTGGCTTTCAAAAGTGATAGTTTTCAATTAGGTTACATTCCTGAACTTCCGCCCCCACATGAGTTGTGTTCTGCCCAATCAAGAATACAGTTGTTTGGTTAGGCTATTAAAAGTTAAGAAAATGTTATATAATAAGTTGATATAATATTATTATACTATATTGTAGTTTATTCTTTTCATAAGATATTTCCACCCCATGATGTATAAATACTTATTAGGTACTGGTCAATTTTGCTATCCAAAGTTTATAATTATCTTTATTATAGACTTACCATCAATTATTTCATTTATATAAACGTTTTTCTAAAAAAATCCTATCAAAATAGTAGCCCATCAAAATCGGGAAGAGGGTCTGAACTACTTTAATAAGCAGTTTCCTTTGTGAATATATATACTATAGCTGTGTTCGTTTTATATTTTCCTGTATGTATTCTAGGTCACCGTGTAAACAACCGGTGAGCAAACGCTCGGAAAATTA
The DNA here is from genome assembly GCA_905147715.2 of Xestia xanthographa. NCBI lineage: Eukaryota > Metazoa > Arthropoda > Insecta > Lepidoptera > Noctuidae > Xestia > Xestia xanthographa. Next base: position 1,501,804 of record LR990660.1, on the reverse strand, counting down.
GTTATTTGTGGAAGTTAAAATTGCTCGTAGTCAGGGTACTGGTGGTCAGGGCTCTTGAGAACAACCTCATAACAATACCCGCCGTGTCTAGAAGTACTGGTTTCCGAATCAAGCCCAAGCTGATCCAGCTGCCAAGCGAGAGCCTCCTCGGATGTTGGCCGACACTACTACTGGTGTAATGATTAGTGACTACTGTACTTACGTCCCACATGTCGACAACCTCACGACTTCACGAGCTAGATATTTGAATTGCTTATCTCTCTTTGCTCTTACGAGGTTTTCGTCATGGGGGACTGCTACCTAAATCAACAATCATTGCACGACGCTCCAATCGATCTATAAACCACAATGTTAGATGATGTTTATTTTGCTAATAGGTTTTTACAAACACACGTAATTTTCTTTAAAACTAGGCCGGTGTTTCGTACCTGACTACTCTGAGAAGAAACAGCCAAAACAAACTCAGGGTCATAGTCTCCTATAAATGTCCACAGACATGATTTAGCTCAACTCACATGATAACTTGGCAGATTAGTGTCTGAGATGGGCTTTTGAAAAAAAAGCCTCACAGATTTGAGTGTAACTGTCCAGTATGTGCAAGCATTTGTCAGTTATTGTGTAGCTCGACTTACAACTCGAGGAGCTCAATGACAATGTCAGGCTTATTGGAGTCCGTTACCCCAGCCAGATGTTGTCGAAAATGGTCATTTGAATCTTATAGATAATTAGTTATGCGGCTTCTGTAATTGTTGCGCACATTTTTAAATTTGTTGCGCTTATAGTTTTTTAATTATTTCACAAAAACATTTCCTGCTGGGGTAACGTTATCCCAGCCAGACCTTTTTCTTTCTAATGGGAATATTTAAATAATTACTAGCTATAAAATTAGTTGTCTAGATGAAGTAAATGTTGTGCCATAATTTGTATTTGTTCTTTCTTCGGTTGCGTTGCGAAGTTATTCGAGATTTTGCTGGGGTAACGTTTTTGGTTTTGCTAGATCTTTGAAATGGTTAAGCGGATTCTTACCATATTTTGTACATGACTTCTTACGAATTAGTTTAAATTAGTTCTGCAATAAAAAAACCAAAATAATGCATAGCTTAAAGGTTATTTCATTAAATAGAAAAACACTTCAATTGGTCCCAGCACTCTCAATAAGAGGTCTAAAGACTTACTTTCAACATTATTTTGAAGCTTGTAACGGCCTTCAAATGTATGTGAAGTTTCATTAGTATCCTGTAAGTATTTAACAAGTTATGATGATATTCAGTTCTTCACGAGCACGGTCTTGATGCGCGCGGTATTATTTGGCCACTGGATTGGATATATGAACTGAATGTTATGTCAATTATTAGTTGTTTAGTTCAGTTGTATATCAGTAAAATTTCAACTCAGTACATTGGATAATTAATGAGAAAATAGAAAATACGATTAAACGTCATTAGGAAGTGAATGACCGTGGTAACCCGACCAAATTTAGGTGGTTACGAAAAAGCGAAAACGCAGAACATTATGGTACCTTCTAAAATATGTAGGATAGTGTTACAAATTTAGTACAGACATGTACACAAGTTTTAAAAAAACTACATGATTAACAAAGCGAAAACAAAAGTTATAACCATTTAAATATTGTTTCTATCTCTTTCTAGATAAACGGAATTTAGTATGGATTTTGTACGTCGATGTAGCGAATGACGTCATTCGCTGTATCGAATCTCTTTGTCTAATCAGCAGTTTCAAATGCCTAAAGCTTAGTATTTTTTATAGATATTAAAAAAATATTTTCACTTTGCTATTTCTGATGTTAATGCGCTTTGTTTAGAGTGTTATAAATCATGCATATAGTAGGTACCCTATTGCCTTTTATATTATGTAGGTAACTGTTAGAATAAATAAATTAAGAGACGTGTTGTTTACATTTGCATTAGGTATGACTGATAAGTTAGAAGCATTAGTGATATTGGTTCTAGAATAAAAATACTGAATTAATTAAATGGTCCTTTTATTATCATCTTACGCGACTTTTCTTACAAATATTTCTGACATATGTTTGCATATTTTGGAACCTCGCTCACCTACGCCCCGACCAGGACTTTAGATCGTAGCAGAGACTTGGTTGAAACCATGAAGAGAATGATTGGTCGCACGTTCGAGCAGTTTTGTTCAAGATACCGGCCGGTCATGCGACGAGTGGTCGTGGCTGCATAGTGCGCGAGGTCCCTTAGGTTTGAGGTACACTTACCTTATCTTGGAGAAGTGGCACTGATAAAAAAAAATGCGTTAATATTATAACACCACTTCCCGCTTGTCTCAACACATTGCATACAGTTGCCTGAAATGTTTTGAGCAGACAGGTAAATATATTCTTTGCTGTCACCTGTTTACATAATATAACGAAAGTTGTCTAAAAAACAAATCTTATATAGTTGGTGCCAGTTAAGATGAGAATAGCGGTCACTGCCTTTTCCCTAATATCTCTTCGTACGAATCAAAACAAATAAACCATGTATCGTTTTTCATTACAAAAAATGTTGAAGATCACGATAGATGACGATTCAAGACTTGAACAGGCTTATTTTTGGTTTTCAAAGTTATGTTAAGAAGTTTAGTAAATGTAGGTGGATCAATGACCGCTATTCTCATAATAGCTGGCACCAACTATAGTAGGTATTTATTTATAAGTAAATGCAGAAGATTTCATCATTATCTTATACCAATCTATAATAAAATCATAATATTCTGTCACGTTTATTACAAGAATCCAAACAATCCACAATCACTTCACAGTCCTAAGAGCGATTCCACCAACGCACCATTGTAACTGAACACGATCGGTACCTACTTGTAAACCGCGTTCAAGAGCTGTCAATACAGAGCGTCAATACTCGGCAATTATGACACTGATAGCTCTTGAACGCAGTTTAGATAATTATACTGATCGCGTTTAATGTCGCGATAATTCGGCCTTAGTTGTCGATTTCACCGAGGTAGAGTTGTTTATCACTAGAGGCGGAGAGCACGATGGGTTCGGTCCGATGGAAGTCCACGTCGTTGACGGAGCCGTTGTGTCCGGGCAGCTTGTACAGCACGCGGCGCGACGTCGTGTCCCACACGTACAGGAAGCGGTCCGCCGAGCCTGCCGCCACCTGACCTCAACCCACAAACGTGTTATATGCATAGCTCCCTCTGTGCCCTAAAATATGCGTCGTAAAGGTGGCGAAGTTTTGGGGTAACTACATTTGAAATGGAGTAATGTCAGCGGAAAGGAGAAAATCTTCTCCTTTCAAAAAAAACTGGCTGTCTGTAAAGTCGGTTTACGGACGATAATTTTACGTGACAACGACTTTGAGTGGTAAAATAAACTTTTTATGTCTGTCTCTCTCGCTCTTAGGCGGGACGCGTGCCTCTCACTCGCTCTCATTGTGAGCCGCATAACGTGACCCAGTTTCTTGAAGTGTCACCCGGCAAACCAATTTATAAGACGTTGTCACGTCAAAAAGTAGTAGTAAATATACCTACTTATTCTCTTCGGAATAGGGAACTGCTTCTAATCAGAAGCAGTTCCCTATTCCGAAGAGAATAAGTATATTTACTACTACTTTTTTTTATTTAAGTAAGTATATTTTTTAGTATATTTTCTCATGTAAGTGAAATTTCTTATGGGAAATAAAGACATCTCAAACCCGAAGAGACGAATGCTGATCGAAAATCCGAATAACATAATTGCAATCTATTTTGTGACTCCTTTCTTGACCATCGATCGGGAGCTGGGCCTGGTTTAAACGCAACTCGCAACGTACAATGTTCATGCGAGGTTCATAGGTGGGAATAGCTAATTAGCGATTTATCGCACTCATTTGTTTATATAGACCAGTGCAGATGACCTACCTTTGAAAATCGTAAAAAAAAACGAAAAAATCCATAGTAGGATGAAACCCATTGGAAAAGAAAGAATAATTTTAACAAAAATGAAAGCAAAAATAATTCACGGGCGATCTGAGGTCGGGAAGTCGGGTGTTTTGGCAAAAACGGTTTATCTTGATTTCCGGCAAAACTACAAGTCTTAATTGTCCAAAAATTATCTGCACTGGGTGTAATATTCTCGCTCGCCACTCGACGTAAACTAAATATAAACCACGTGAAAACGCGCCTAGGAAACAACAAGTTATAGACGATTCTTGCCTTTCTTCAATTACCTACCTTAAATTAGTGTGAAAAGAGCTTAATTTAACTAAGTACATGACTGTAATGTATCGCTTTGTTTAAAACAAACCTTAGATCCATCGTGCGACCACGCGCACCGCAGCAGGTTCTTCTCAAAGTTATGCTGATGGCCAGACATGAGCTTAACGCAACGTTCGGAAGGCGCGAACGGCCGCACGTCCCATATCCGAAGAGTGTTGTCCATCGAGTTCGAGAGGAGGTACGAGCCGTCGTAGGATAACGCCATGCCTGGAAATTTGTACAAAGGATTTAAATAAACACCCGATTTGACTGTAATCAGGGCAAAATGGTAAGTAATTGTGTAGGCTTTATACAAAAATGTCTGTGCAATTCACTACTCTACTCGATCCAGTCGTGGCTTACTGTAGTTTGCAAGATAGAAGAGACATCAGGGCGGTAAAAACAATGACACTCAAAAATCGGCCATTGCTCAACATCATTTTGGAATCAGGATTGAACCACTGGTCTGAGTTACATAACCCTCAGGTCACCTCGACACAAGGCCACTATATACCTAGACTGTTATGAGATGCAATTGAGATGACCAAATACAGGAAATTCAACCGGGACGATGGATTTCAGCTGTCAAGAGCGCCAAAGAAAGTTCGCGAGTGGACACAGTGAGTTTCGTGTGTCGAGTGACAGTAGTAGCGGTACCAAACGCAAAAAACGTATAACGGCCCGGTCACACCGGATGCGTTGCGTGGCGTGACGTTCGTACGCGCGTGCGGGCCCTGTCACACCGGCCAAGACCGGTGCAGCACACGTCACGCGAGCACGCATAACGTCACGCAGGTTACTGCAACACGCGCGTACGAGCCACATTGTCAGCAGCCATATTGAGTTGAGAGCACTTGGCGAAAAGATGTTAGACAACAGCAGTTCTTCTTATGAAGAAGCGTTATTGTTGCTACTATGCCAAGAATCTTCTGCTGCTACAAAAAGACTTTGGGTCATAATAATAATTTATAACTTTTATTTTTGTACTCTTTATGTTTGGTGTTGTAGATAATAATAATAATAATAATACACTCATATATATGCGAACTATTTCTATTAGTTTTTCCTTTAAAATTGTCTCCATTGCGAAAAAAAAAACTCGTAAACTATATTCTGTTTGTAAATAAATATAACCTGCCGTGCGTGCGTACGTGCAGCAATGACCAATGCGTGTGCGTGCGTGTCCGGTCTGACATATAACAGGGAGCGCCATATAATACAACGTCATCACTGCAGGCGCGTGTGCGACGTTGCCGTTCCTCTACACACGTGCGGACTCCGTTTGTCAGTTGATGCAGCTCTGCGTGCGTGAGTGACGCACGTACACACGTCACGCATCTGGTCTGGCATCTTTCTTACAGTTTCATACATTACAACTGATGCGTGCACGCGTCACGTCACGCAACGCATCCGGCGTGACCGGGCCTATGTCACGAGGGAGGGTAAATCCTTTTTGTTGACGATCTAACGACCTGCAATAATCAGTTTATCCGTGATCATGGTGCTTGCAAAAGCATCCGAAAAATCTGGAACTCAATATATGTAAATAATAAACATGCTAAATATCCCGTTTCAAGTGTAAATGATAATGTTAGATGCATGTCTGTTTAATAACTAATATTAGAGTAATTTGGTGAGATCTTGATGATGTCCTAATTAAGGATAGAGACACACAATAAAGAATTATTACTTTTCCTTGTCCTTTAATTCGTTTACCTGTAATAGTATCCGTATGCCCCTTAATTTTGTATGACATCTGATTGTTCCTGATGTCCCAAACTTTGACAACATTGTCAATGCCTCCTGAGATGATCTTCTCAGCGGTGTCATTGAACAGCACTGATGTGACTGGGTACCCACTGTCGAAGGATGCGATGGGGTTACGCTTTCTTGCATCCCAAAGTTTGATTGTGTTGTCATCTGAGGCTGATACTAGTAGTTCAGGACCTCTTCTGGCACCTATAAAATATTAATTTATCATTAGAATGGTTTTGATGTTCCTGTTGTTTTGAGTTTTTATCACTAATTGCATTATACTTCAATTTTTATGTAATGGAAAAAAAAATGGAACCCTAAAAAACATGGGATACTATCCCATGTTTTTTAGGGTTCCGTACCTCAAAAGGTAAAAAAGGAACCCTTATAAGATGATTCTCTTGTCTGTCTGTCTGTCCATGTGTCATCACCGATTTTCTCAGGAACGGGTGGACCTGGCAAGTTGAAATTTATACCAGATACCTATATTCCCATGGGTCTATAGTCCCTATTAGGTGTATAAATATGAAGGTCCTGAGTCAACACGATAAAAAGATATGGGCAAATTTAGATTAAAGATATGGGCAAATTTAGATTTTTGCGAAAACTTGTAAGTATTTAGAAAAATTTACCTTAATTTAAAACTTTTTATTTTTTGGAATTATCCCTTTACTTCTGCTGTAAGACCTTGCTCTTAACCAAAATTGACAATTCTAGGTCAACTGGAAGTACCCTATAGGTTTTGGGCCGAAAACCTATATTATGGTAGTTCCCGTTGACGTAGAATCACGAAATTTGGCAAAAAGCAAGGTCTTACAGCACATGTAAAGGGAAAAATCTGAAAACCACCGTAGATAAGTAGTTTAATAACAAAAAAAAGCTATTTTACTATTACAAACTTATTATTTGCGGTAGGTCCTATGATCCACAATAAACTATTGAATTTTGAATTTAGGTGCAATAGCCGTTTCTGGGGATCGAACAGCAAACTTAAGTTTGTCCTTTAAAAAAATTTTTTTTTACTAGGAAGTGCTAGCTTACTACCAGTATAAATTAAATGTGATAAATATGTAACATATTTCTAATATTCAAATTTAAACAAAAGTAAGTTAATGAATCGGATAACAAGTGTGTACCTGAGACAGAATTCACAAAACTAGCATGTCCTTTGAGTTTTTTGATCCTGGTACCGGTTGGCACATCCCACACCGCCACGGAGTTGTCTGTTGAACAGGAGTACAGATGGGCACCGTCTGGAGAGAAGCACAGCTCCATCACGGCACCCGTGTGGCCCTTCATCACCATCACATTCTCACATTGGCCGTAAACATTCCACAAGACTAGAAACATAAAGAAAAATTATTGATTTACTGTAAGCCACTGATTAAGTTACTGCTGAATACCGATATTCTATTTGATTTGTCTGTTGTTAAATTAAAGGACCTTGAGTCCTAGTTTGTTTATAAGCTTACATAGTAAATGCATCGTTAGAACTAACTACACTTACAAATTTGTCGGTCGAAGCCTCCAGAAGCCAAATGTTTACCCTCAGGGTGGAACTTAGACGTGAAGACCTCACCCTGATGGCCTTCCAATAACATTATAGGAGCATACAGGTTTGAAGTACGAGGCACCTGGAAGAAATAACTTGTATAGCTACCGTATTCGTAGGAAATGTAATCAGGAAATATGGAAACAATACTTACGGATGAAGTGACTACTGCTTTCTCCCGAGTACCGACAACGGTAATCTCGGTACGTGTACGTTTTGATGGCACTACGGACAAATCGTCCGCCTTTCGTTTTGCTTCTATTTCAGGCATTTTTATAATGTTTTATTAGAATAATTAGAAATACTTTCAATTTATAACCTATAATGTTATTGTTGTGACTCTAGCTCTAGTCTATGACACATACTTTTTTATTTTACCAAGGGGATAGTTTACGGTTCTCGCTGTCAGTGTCACTGTCAACATTCACTTCACTTCCTAGCCTACCTCCATGCACTCACTCACATTAAGGCTGCTTTACACCGGGGCAACACTGTGCGGCATTGCATCATGCTACATAATGTGGCGTGCGTCATCTTGTAGTATGCTAAAAATAACCAGCATATGCGGCAATTGCAGTATGCGGCAGCCTATTTTTACGCCGAAGCAACATCGTGCCTAGCTAATTTTCAAAGCATCGTAAAACCTAATTTTAAAGACTTTATGACGCACAAAATATGTGGCATGGAATCCATTGTGTTTGGATAGAGGCTGCGACAGTCTGTCACATGACGCAAGTTGTTACCATGCCGCACGATTCTTGCCACAATGTGCAAAATTATAAATTTTTTTTTAGAGGGATTTTCTTTTTAGCTCTTCCCTAGTCACTGGATAGATGGCGCTAGGAGTTAGTATGATAATGCAAGGAACGGAACCTAAAAAAACTGATTTTAACAAAGCGCGAGAAATTTAGGTTATATTCGGAAGGAGCAAATGAAAGGGTCAGTCATCGAGAGTATGTGACGTGATACAATGTTTTTTTTGTTGTTAGATGTTAAAAATTCATACCGTCATATTGTGAGAGAGGGGATCCTTCTTCTTTTAAATAATCAGATAGACACCATGGCTACACTTTAATTTTTAAACTCACTAAATAAATAACTCCAAATAAAATCATCATATCGAAAATACTCTCTTTTTACTCGTCTACATTCTTTCCGATCTTGTACAATTATACTGTGTCATTTTTAATTCAAAACAGCTTCCTACCAACATTTTTCTTTTTCAACGACCATAGACTTTAAAAAATATTTTAATTTAGTTTACTATACACCCATATAGGCCAGAGACATTTTTCTTCATTTTGGCTAAATATTGTTTTTGGACAGTGGCATGTTTGCTTTTATACCCCTCAAAGCTGCCAGTAAATCAAAGACATAAAATTGTATTAACCCAATATTACAACATTTTTTTCCAAGCGTTTTGCCTTTGGCACCAACTATCATAGTAAGTTCGACGCCATCTATAGAGTTCTTGGAAACGTAAAGTTTTTTTTTAATACCTCAAAAAGAAAACCTCTCATTATTGTAGCATTGTAGCATGCGGCCTTGTGGCAAGCTGCAATGCCGCACAGGGTTGCCCCGGTGTAAAGCAGCCTTTACCCCATTGCCAGATTTTTGCTCGTTCTGGCAACATTACTCACATATGTGTTTGACATTGACAGTGAGAAAAGGAAAAGCGGAAGGAAAACTAAACAAGTGCTATTTACTTTTAGAACATAAAAGTTATTACATAAACTGAAAAGAAAAAACCGTATAATCACGCAATGCAGAAGCTAGAACTAACGCTAGCTATAATAAAACCGCACGCGGTATCGAACCCTGTAGTACGATCTTTCATCAGAAGTATTTTGAAAAATAAATTCATTATTGTGAAAACGAAAAGACTTACTTTAGACACAGGCACAGCTTGTAGATTTTATGAGGAACATGTAGGCAAGTTCTTTTATAATCGTCTTACTACCTTTATGTCTAGGTGAGTATTTGTATTTTAAACAAGACAAATAGGCAAATGGTATGGTATGCTACAACCATAGCCTGGTGCTTTATTGGTATGGCTAGTGGCTATCAAGCGCGACTAATAGGGACCATAGGTTCACAGGGTTTGATTCTCTGAGTGACCAAAGACAAATTAGGTTTACAGTGTAAACCTTGAAACTGGATTTGTGCTTATGTTGGTTCACCCTCTATTACATGGTAAAAGTTGGGTGCGCTACACACCTCTGTCTCCCCCAGAGAATGCATGATCCAAACATGCCTATAACATTCCTTCTTCTTCGACACTGGCTTCCTCTTGGTGAGAAGAGCTGGCCATAATTCCACCATGTGGACACAGTGTGACTTATACCATCTCAGTAAATACATGAACCAATACCAGCCCAATGATTGCCTTTAAAATCCTTGGACATGAAACATTTCAGTGGCTGCATAGACCTGCATGTGCTGGGCCATGTCAACGCCATCCAGCTGTGGAGGCAGCTGCTAGGCCCTACCAGTGTGTACAAAGGACAGTTCAAGAATCCATACTGTTTGAGAGGCATGTTTGGCATATCAGACACTAGAAATGTAGCACATGGATCAGGTAAAGTGAAATTTACAAATGATTGGTCATCATACCCCAACTTAATCCACTGCTGGGTATAGGTCTCTCTTGCTTGCCATTGTGAGTATATCCTGGATGAGGTTGACACAGGAAAGAGGAGCTTAGCACAAGCAAGGAGAGGCCTATACTGATTGATTACTTCAAAACATTTTTTTCTTGTTGTAATGCTTGAAGCCCTTGATCCCTCTGCCAAGCGAGAGCCTCCTCAGATGTTGTTCGAGGCTATTGGTGCCGATTCCCTTGTTCACAAACTAAACTAAATTTAAGTTGAATGCATCTTTTTCTTTCTATTTCATTATGAAAAGGACAGAAGATAAATATTAGTTTAATCCTGTCAAATTAGTCAGCACCTGACGTAATTTGATGTAATTTTAGTAGTCAACTTTTTAATCGCGTCTAAAACTTGTATGGCGCTGATTAATTTGACAGAATATAACTAAAATTCATCTTCTGTCCTTTTCTTAATGAATTAGAAAGAAAAAGATGTACTGAACTTAAATTTGGTTTAGTTTGTAAACAAGGGAATCGGCACCATTGGCTATTAAGCCATTATATTATTATTGTCGAAGCCACGAGCTCCGCCCAGTACACTTATCTTTATTCTCATTTTCATATTATGGTTTGTGTCCAAGACTCAAAGGTAATGTAATTATCTGTGAATGGACTGTTATGGAGTAAAATGTTACCATTGATTTATTATTTAGGTTGTAGTCTTGCTATACTGCTTAATCCTAACTAGGGTAATTTTATAACACAAAAACTTTCTGGTATTTCAGATTCTCAAGAATCGGCTGAAAGGGAGATCAAGTTCTTTTTTCCTAATTTCTCCTTCTACCATTGGCGTCTAGATGACGAAGAATGGTTTAGAAAGGGTCCCATTGTGTTCAATGACCACTTTTTCCAACATGTTAAGAAACTAGCATAACTTTGACATTATGTAACATTCATGGATAAAGAAAAAAGGTAGGACTTAGTAGTTACTATGCATGCAACATTAATGATGGAAAAGTTAGATTAATTATTAAAGCATTAATTTTTAACTTAGTAAGTACTTACTGTTAAAAATAACTTTATAGCAATGGTTTGGTTGTAAAGAACTTGGCATACAGTCAGAAACAGTTTGCATTGGGTAACTCTTTTCTCTATATCTCACTTTTGAAAAAGTTGCATTTTAGGTAGACCAGAGTTGTGGCCTGTCACAACACTTGCCAGACGAAGTATTATTAGCTGTTACTTAACTAACAGAAAAATTCAAATAAGTCCTATTTCTTAAATGTACGTAAGAAATAGGTTGTCTTTTCGTACAAGTTACATTTTCTGGCATATGTTATTTTGCAGATGCTACCTATGTGGATTGTGGTAATGTCGCAAATATATCAAATATAAATGTGGTACTATAGATTTATTATGTAATTTTGTTTCTTTACTAAACTTATTGTAGACTAGACCGGTGCAACTTCGTCTGCGTCACCTAAGATTGAAAGAGGGTTAGAGATAGTGTGAGTGAACCTTAAAATATAGAGTTACCATGCTTTCGCGGACTTTTTTTTTGATCTTCTAAGAGGAACCATTCCGTCATTCTCCAGCTAGGTCTAAAGTTCTCATCAAGGTGCAAGGTGCATGAAATAAGCCCAAACACGATATACCTGCTTCCGTCTCCATCGTCAGACCTTCGATGACAGTCATACTTCAGCTAGGTCTAAAGTTCTCATCAAGGTGTAGGAAATGAGCCGAACACGATATAGCTGCTGCAAACTGTTGCGGACCTCTTGCGACTGCCTTCCGTCTCCATCGTCAGACCTTCGATGACAGTCATACTCCAGCTTTCTCATCAAATGCATTAAAGGAGCCCAAACACGATTTTTAGGGTTCCGTACCCAAAGGGTAAAAACGGAACCCTATTACTAAGACTTCGCTGTCTGTCCGTCTGTCTGTCACCAGGCTGTATCTCATGAACCGTGACAGCTAGACAGTTGAATTTTCACAGATGATGTATTTCTGTTGCCGCTATAACAACAAATACTAAAAACAGAATAAAATTAATATTTAAGGGCGGCTCCCATACAACAAACGTGATTTTTTTGCTGTTTTGTCTAATGTATAGATAATGGTACGGAACCCTTCGTGCGCGAGTCCGACTCGCACTTGGCCGGTTTTTTAAATGGGACCAACTTTGGAGATACTTCTAGATTTATAAAAATTTATATGTGGTCTTAGATAAAAAAAAAACGCGTCTTCGTCGTTCTTGTCTTTTGGCGTGACGCCCATACTGATAATTATAATTATCAAGGAGAATATAATACTTCACTTGCGTTTTACTCAGTTTACTGACAAGCAAGCAAAAAAAGAACAATTATAGCAACTAGCCACCATTTTTTATAAGGCATTGAACGCCAGCTCCATATAGCCAAAAAACGTTTTTGCACTAAGACTTGTACAGCGTCATCTAACGTTTTTCAGTGGAAGCTGGCCCAGCCCGCGTAGTATGGCGACGTAGAAACGGGGAAAGACTCGACAAATCTTTTGTTCTTCTGTCATTTTGTCGATATTAAATAGACAAAATGACAGATGAACAAAAGATTTGTCGAGTCTTCCCCGTTTCTACGTCGCCATGCTACGCGGGCAGAAACACCTCATTGAGAACTTGAATGGAGCTGTGCGGAGATGCGTACTGGCTACTCACGCCCAGTTTAGCGAGCGCCGCAGACAGCTCACCGCACGCCGCTCACGTCTCTACGTGAAGGCTGGCCTTATCAAATATGAGACCTCCCCTCAACCGCTTCCATTAAAGCTAAGCGGAGTCGAGAAGAGCAAATAACGAAACTCTATTGGTGGTTTACAACACATCTCTCCTCTTGGCTCCGCTTCGGTGGATTCAGGGCCTTAGGCAGTGGCGTATTATTATAAGATTTGGCGCTCCAGGCCTACATGGTTTGCCACCTCACAATTTTACAAAGAAAAAATAAGACAAATCTTTGCTACCGCAAGTCTTAGTGACTTACAAAAAGAAAATAATAATGTGCAGCGAGAGTAAGCCTAGATTTTCTTTAGACTATCTATAAAAAAAAGAAAAGAAATAAATAAAGAGCTTTAGGCGATCAAGTTTGAGTATTCACAATTCAAGAGCGAGCGAAGCAAGCTTGAAACCATTAGCACCCTGCCTCGGATATAAAGTGACTCTATGCTTATTTACCTATGGTAGGTAAATAAGCATAGAGTCACAAGCACATAAATAAATTAAAAATATCGCCGGACATTACACACAGCGCCATCTAGTGCCACACTAAGCAACGACGCTTGTGTCGTGGACACCAGCTTATTGATATTATACTACATAGATACTTTTTGTTTGTAAATACATACTTATTATACATTTATACATCCATGACTAGAAACAAATGTCCATGCTCATCACACAAACATTTGCTCCTACCGGGGTTCAAACCCGGGACCCTAAGAACGTAAGGCAGCCTCATTACCGCTGCGCCATCGCCATTCTGGTTGTCATTCTTATGATAGGAGTGACTCTGTTGACCTAGGTACCTACGTATAAAAAATCTAAGAGACCGTAGGATGCAAGTGCGAGCGATGCGAGCTCGAAAATTTCCTTTTTCGCTCGTGGTCCTTTCCACGGAGCTTCTTTTCTTCGTGGTCCCTATAATACTGGCTTGTGACACGTGCACCACTGTAAGGAGTGGATGTGTAACCCGCCGTTGGTCCCTTCTCGTCTAAGTACAATTTAATTCGGCAGTATATATTTCTTGAAGGAACCACGGGCAAAAAAATACTCGTGGTTTCCTTCCAGGGACTAAGGGACCGGGACCATGGGCGAAAACCTAAATTTTTTTCTAGCCTTGGAGAGATATTAGCATTTATTTTCATCATCTAAACAGATTGTATTGAAGTGACTTTGTCAAATTATACATAGACCACGACCGAATCCCGGATACCCAGGCTACAACAGTGAGCAAAGTGAGCTCCAAATTTTCTTTAGAGACCCGCCTCAAACTTGTTAGAATTTCTTTTCAACATGAATACAGATTTGTAAGCTACGGAGCTGCAGGCTTAAAAAGTATAGTGTCAAGTAAATAAGAGGGGCAGACTAGAAAATAAGCTCGCGCAAGCCGCCCTTTGAGGACCATGGCCCTTTTGGCCCAAGGGTAAACACGCCACTGGCCTTATGTGACAACGCTAATACACACGCGGTGCACGCTTGCCTCTATGTATTAAACATTGTATGAGCAGGAGCAGCGTTAAATTGTGCGAGCGCGTGCGATGGAAGTCGTGGAAGGGATGCCCGCTTCGCGTAACCGCGCAAGTTTTAGCGTTTGTTTTTCTAGTGTTTTGTTTTGATCGCGAAATGTGGAAGGAGGGAAGGGAGGGCTTTGCCCTGCAGTGGGACAATATAGGCTTATAATAATAATTTTCTACTGTACACTGGTGTGATGTGTGTGCTATTAAGTTCACTTCTGCCAAGCGTTCGGGGATTACAGGTGTGATGTTACGATGATGGTGTTTATTTAAAACCTTTCTTGTCTGTTTAAAAAAAAGATTATAGATATTTTACAGGAACCATGACGAAACCTATTATACTTTGGCACAAACTATACCAAAATCTTATTTTATCAGCAGTAGTGCAATACTAAAAACCGGCCAAGAGCGGCCACGCTCAGTGTAGGGTTCCGTAGTTTCCCGTCCGTCACAATAAGTGTTCCCACTTATGAGTTTCAAGGTGGGTATCCATTATGTAAAAATGCTTGCATATACGAATATACTACAAACTTAGTCCAGAAATTATTTTGTACAACTTTTTGTCTTTTTTGTACAAAAACTGTTGTTTCCATCAAGTTCAAAATAATTTTCCTAGAAAGTCCTTATAAAGTTCTACTTTTCAGATTTTTTTCATATTTTCTAAACTTATGGTTCAAAAGTTAAAGGGGGGGTTTTTTACTTTTGGAGCGATTTTTTCCGAAATTATTGGCATTATCAAAAAATGATTTCAGAAAACCCCTATTCATTTTTAAATACCTTTCCAACAATATATCACACGTTAGGGTTGAAATTAAAAAAAAAATCACTTCCCACTTTACATTTATGGGGGCTACCCTAATAAAACATTTTTTTCCAATTTTTATTTTACCACTTTGTCGGCGTGATTGATATACATATTGGTACCAAATTTCAGCTTTCTAGTGCTAACGGTCACAGAGATTAAGCGAGGACGGACGGACAGACATGGCGAAACTATAAGGGTTCCTAGTTGACTACGGAACCCTAAAAAGGTGATATAATTTATGTCAGGCTTCTATTGTGAAAAATTATAAATACATCATTAAATTTATTAAAGTGTTTGATTTAAAATCGTAAAATAGCTTTACAGAATAGTTTATTTAAAATAATGATGGCACCATGTCATCTTGTAAAGTTTGAAAATATAAATTCTATCTTCTAAAAGCCTACTTCATTTTTTAACGACATGGACCTATAAACTCAATCATATTTAAATCACCAAAAAAATGTTATAAAAACACTGAAAATCATACAACCCCATCTAATTATATTAGTTACAATAACGAATAACATACAATCATATAATTAATACTAACATACAATAACGTCGGATTAACTTATCTGAGCGACATCACAATAATTTCGAGATCATATACCAGATATGTCATAACATACAATTTAGATTTGGCTTAGACGGAATCTGACACTGGGCATGTGCAGTCAGATCTAGTAATATCAGAACAAGCGAGGCTCATTTACTAAACACTTCTTAAAATCTGTTCTTTCTGATAATTTTGGCTTTAATAGTTATTGTTAACATACAACAATTAACAACTAAGTTAACATAATTTTGCTCAATTAAAAAAAACATTACATACAACACTATCTGCTTAGTTGATTTGCAGTTTCACATACTAAACACAAATGTTATTTTTAAGTATTTAAAATCTGACTGCACTTTTGCCCCATTGACACCACAAATTTACAAGTTATTACACTGAGCAAGCTCTGGAGTCTCACTCTCCTATTTTTACAAACACCTTGGGTCTGGAAAATACTTTGATACCTTCCTCAAGCTTTGCTAACTGCTTTTCGAGCTCCATTTTTCTGTTACGCATTTTCAGCGTGTCCGTTTTTACTGGCAATTTGTTCAGTTCACTTACTAACTCTGCAAAACCTGAAAAAAGAAAACAAGATAGTAACAGATAGGGTAATAAGTTAAAGGAAATAAAAACTATTATGTAGTTTCATCAGATAGCAATATCACTGCTGTGTATTGAGGAGAGCTTTTTATGGCATCAAATGCAGTCACTATGGCCGAAATCGGCTAGATGGCATCATCATCATAAGAAAGGCTATATAAATATGACAAATATCTCAAAATATTGTAACTACCATAATACACTTTCTAATGCCATCTACTCAGAAGGCATGGATGATGGGATGTTGTATTTAAAAATGGAAGTAGAGATGCCATGTTTCCTGTACTGGTTTCCAACAATGCTACTGAGATCCCATGTAAATATGACAGCACTTAAGAAGTTAATTGACTCACTATTCCTAAGCATTCGAAGCGTCTCCTTGCGCTCGGTGTCGGGCAGCGTTACGTGTCCACTTGGACATAAGGACTGGTCGTCATCGGCCCTCAAGCCTTCTGCCTCCTTCGGGCCTTGTTCCTTGCGCTCGCGTATGTATTTAGGTACCACGCCCTTTTGGTAACCTGGAAATAACAAATGGGAGGTTTATTTAATAGATTTTGAAAACAGAAACATTATTACTCAGAACAGTTTAATTTAGCTTGAATATCAAGACAACAGAAATATACATCTCACAACTACATGTCTCGTTCAGTTAGAAACTATGGACAGTTGAGACAAAGAGCAAGAGATTATTGATTACATGTTGCAGTTAATACAATAATAAATAAATGTTTCTATCTGCCTCCCCATCCCACTGCTGGGTCGAGAGCCTCTGTCCCATCATCCTATAGCTGAACAAAGGAGTGATATTTTTAGAAAGAGGCGAAATAGTAGCTATCTGTGGTAGTAATTATGTGGGAGAAGTCTAAGTAGAAACATTACAAATAATCACCATCTACTTTTTCTCAGATGTTGGGGCCAGCTTCCAGTCAAACCAAAAACAGGTTAAGAGTAAAATAAAGTACTAGGTATTAGATATGCATATGAATTATATAAACCTGATGGTAAGTAAGGGTCCTTGGTGTCCTTTCTCTCTAAAATGGCATTTAACCGGCTGCGGTTTCTATCAATGTCTATTAGATCATCACCAGCTCGGCGGGGAGCCTGAGACGGAGGAGGACTTCTGTGAAGCCCAGTGTCTCCGCTGGCCTTTAAATTAGCATCAGAATCATCATTCTCTTTCTTAGGATATAACATTGTTAACTTTGTGTTGTCAGTTAATTTCTGTGCAAGATTAGACTCTATGGTTTGACAGCCAACATCACGGAGACGACCTGATGACTCAGTTGACTTCACTTCCTCATCAGTACAGTCTTCCACTGCTTTTAATGCTCTCAATTCTTTTCTTTTGAGAAATTCAGCCATGTCGCCTTTTTTGATCTTTATTTCTGTGTTTTTTTTGCGACTGTTGGTAGAACTAGTCTTACCAATGTTGATAGCAATTTTTCCACTCTTGTTGGAAGGCGAAGACTTCACTTGGCCGAGGGAGCTGCCGGCTGCGACGGGGTTGGTCAAACGCGGCGGGTGGACATTTCGCGTGGTATATTTTGGTTCTTTAGGAGATTTTTGGCTCTGGATATATTTTAGTTGTTTCATGTTTTCTCTGATAAAGTTCCTTTTTTGGTCCTTCTCTAAAAAATAATTCGACATCTTAGACAGTCAATTATTTGCACAACACAGACTGAAGATATCACGATATTATTGTAGCTAAAAAAACAACAAAAAATAAGATCACAGCTATCACAAAAACTCTTTTGCTGTTCACTGATAGCCATGACAGTTTGTGTTTTAGTTGTGTATGGATTCGTTAATTGCATAAAGTTATCATTGGAGGCGTCACAACAAATAAAACTGATGGCCATGACAACTGCTCTTTGTATTTAGAGTTAAAAAAATCAAATGTAACGGAACTACTCACTTGGTTCGGGGAAGATACCTTTCAAAGTATACATTGTTATTATCAAACGTTAACAAAATCTAAACAAAGAAAATATACACTCATTATTTAGCGTTCGATATTTCACACTTTTCTAATGGATGTACATACTTCTGCACTATAAATATTTTCAAGATAAAATTATTGCAATGATTTTTTGTAAGTTGCGCACGGTTTTTGTCACTTTTTCAAACAACTGTCAAATTAACATGAAATTGTCTATGGATGAATTTTGTTTCTGGCCACTTTTTGTTTTCATTACCATTTGAACTGTTTTAATTTTATCAACAAGATGGGCGTTTTCAAATTAGGCGATAACGATAACTAGGTACATGATATTGTGGGACTGGTGGTTTCATACATATTGTGCATGTAAGTTGACAATAACCAACAGCTTGTATATTAACCACCGAGCAGTCTCGAGGACATATTCGCGTTCCGCCAGCAACTTACATTCACACTAACGTGAACTTATCAATTTGATATAAATCTTGATATTTGCCTTGGTGAATAATCCGTTAGCTAGGTATCAATAGTTACAGCCACCCAAACCCGTACATCGGATACAGCCTAGAGTTTGATATAACTTTTAATAAGTAGGTAGGTACTTAGTACAGAGTTTGATAAAAAACTTATAATTATGTAGGTACCTACCTATAAGCTGATCCAAGTAATGAGGAAAGCAACTGTTTATCTATGGCGCTAGCGTAGCTTGAACCAAAAAACGAACCAATGACCCACTGACGTATAAATCCTATGGACTTGGCATACCTACAAGAAAAACGTGGACATACCTACAATATAGAGGGAAAATAAAATGGCGGCTAATAGGGTAGCCCATATCGATATTTATCTACAATCGATGTTAGATAAAAGATTGTGAGAATGTTTTCACGTCGTCACGGGTTCAATATCAACGGATAAGTATTTTTAATACACTTTTCTTAGCTTCACTTGTTTATAACTAACAATATACTATGTAAGCAAATCCTAAAAGTTATTTTTGACCCACTTCTCGGTTTTTGATTAGGCTAACATTTTGCATGTTTAGTTTGGATGATATTGCTGCCGATTCTCTGGTTCAGTAACTAATCTAAAATTAGAGAATCGCCATTTTTTACTAAAAGGGCAGTGTATGTGTTTATGCCTTGCGCTTCATCGTGTTTTTAGTCGACATCGACAATATTAGTTCAATTAAATGTGACAGCTCTAATTTACGTCCGTCTCTTTCCCGTTTTATTAGAGAGAAAAAGATAGCAATAGCCAAACAGCGGGAAAATAAAATGGCGACCCGGCCGCAAATAGGTATTTCAATGACGCTAGGAATGAAGGTTTGCTATTACAGTAACTGTCAAAAACACTGTTAACCTTTTTCACATATGCAAAATTCTAAAAGTTAAAAAGAGATAACAGTATTTTTATGATTTCGGTGTCGATATGCCTCATATTTGTATAACTGTATTTTCTATAGTCAAACATTTCAAGTCCATATGATTTATACGTCAGTGCAATGACCAAATATTGTCATTGATCAAATTCATTTCAAAGAAATCTATCAATGTCATTTTATATTTCAAAATAGTTTGACCTCATTGGTCAGATTGGGACTAAGCTATGGACGCGCCATCTACAATTAGCTTTGACTAGCCTACCTCATTGATTAGGAAAAGACCCAGATAACGTGGTACGGGAGTGATGGGCAGGATGGTGACTGGTGGTGATACCGGAGCAGTAAGCGCAGCGGGCAGCAATCAATTGTTTGAGTAGGTAAGTATATATTTATTTGTACCTACATGTATCTTTTGGCAGATAGCAATGATATGAACTAACGCCGCTAG
This sequence comes from Xestia xanthographa, assembly GCA_905147715.2. Classification (NCBI taxonomy): domain Eukaryota; kingdom Metazoa; phylum Arthropoda; class Insecta; order Lepidoptera; family Noctuidae; genus Xestia; species Xestia xanthographa. The sequence goes on along the minus strand of LR990660.1, from coordinate 1,481,691 downwards.
CTTGTTTTCGTTTTTCTACACAATTTCCAGCAGGGCTATTACGTATCTCTGTTGACAGCTCGAAATGATAGTAACTGGACTCGATGTCCATGATTTAACTGTCAAAAGTCTAGTTTCGTATTAAGTATGACCAGTCGCGATCAAATATGACGTCATTGGTTGTCATCGTGGCTGATAGTCACCGTAACTCATTTTGTCAGACGCTTTCGTATCGATACATAATAGTACATTTTGATACAAGTGGAGAAAGTTTGTTATTGCAGTTCTCGGCTCAAAAACACCCTTGCCTACGGCTCGGGTGTTATAATTCTGCCTCGAATGCAATAACAAATGTCCACGTGTATCAAACGACGTTTTTCAATACACTTTTGAAGAAATAAAATAAAATAACAAAAACATTTTTGTCACGAAGAAACTATTTTAATTTTCTTTTTTTTCTCGTATTGCTTTCGCCAGGTTGAAGGAGAGGCAAAGGTATGAAGCCGTTAAACAGCCTAATATAAAAAAAATATTTATTTTATATTTTTGAATTCAGAACACAAATAAATGTTAATTTGTGTATAAAAGTAACTAGGTATCAGTTTTTAATATTTATGTTTATCTATGATATTCTATTTACACAATTTGAATATTCAAAAAATATTTATGCCGTAAAAACGCGTAGTGCTTTGCCGAAAAAAAAAATCATTCATCTCAGACTATAGGCATTGAACCAATTTGGGCTAAGCAAGGGCTAAGTATAGGAATAGTTATCTGTGGAAATTTTCATTGAATTTTCATGGAAAAAAACGCACACGTGTGAAATACATTGCATTTTGTACCTAATCGTAGTGCGTTATGGACCAGTTTTCGAGGAAGTGTATTGAAAATAATATTTCGATGCATAGTGGACAACAAATTGATGACAACTGAGTTTGAACTGAGTTCCTCCTGCTCCGCCCAGAGCGGGAGGAGTCATTTGATGATTTCCCATCCGAAGGGGTTGAGGGTAAAAAACGGTTTTTCTCGATTTCCGGCAAAACTGCAAGTCCTGTGGAAAAAAGTTAAATGGCAAAGTTGTAGGTAATAAAGAGATCTACCTACAACTTTTGTTTTTCCACTTTTTTCACATAACCTCAAAGTTTATGTGAAAAATTCAAATACCCAAGTTTTTGGTTTTTTTATTTTTATATTTTACAAAACAATCTTTTTTTTCACGAAATTTAGTGGAAACTTACCGTTGTATGTCCCAAACACACTGTAGTTTTTAGGGTTCCGTACCCAAAGGGTAAAAACGGAACCCTATTACTAAGACTTCGCTGTCTGTCCGTCTGTCCGTCTGTCCGTCTGTCCGTCTGTCCGTCTGTCTGTCACCAGGCTGTATCTCATGAACCGTGACAGCTAGACAGTTGAAATTTTCACAGATGATGTATTTCTGTTGCCGCTATAACAACAAATACTAAAAACAGAATTAAATCAATATTTAAGGGGGGCTCCCATACAACAAACGTGATTTTTTTGCAGATTTGTCTAATTTTTTTAAATAATGGTACGGAACCCTTCGTGCGCGAGTCCGACTCGCACTTGGCCGGTTTTTTTTATTTAAAATATATTTTTTGTTTCACCTTACTTTGCACCCTAATTTTCAATCGATAAATCTCACGTCAAAATATCTGTTTTTTTTTTTTTTAATTCAGTGGGATTTTTGTTCGTTGAAATCTCTACTTAATGATCAATGATATTCTAACAAACAGATATGTTATACACCTACAAAACCACCGAAAAAATAGTGCCGCGGGGCAGCGCCTGCTCACATACACGCAGTGACGCAGAATAAAAGCAAAACAAGCCAATTGGCCCGTTTTCGAGTCTTCACGATTGCGCGCTCATGACGTATCTGTTTAATAGAATATCACTTTCTGATGGTGTAAAAAAAAACCGGTCAAGTGCGATTTGAACTCGCGTAGAGAGGGTTCCGCCTGTCTATCCGTCTGTCTGTCACAACCAGTTTGCTCCGAATCTACTGGACCAAATCAGGTGAAATTTATTAGGATGGTGTAACCCTATGACTCAAACACAGATGTGCAAAGTAAATAAATATTTTTTTAATTATGGGGGACAGTAAGGAAATAAAAAAAAAAAGTTTTTGAAACCTTCTACTCCTACTGTATAATATATCAAATGAAAGGGCTCGATAGGTGGATCTCAAATATATTTTTGTTATTATTGTAAATCAGTTTTGATTTTATTCACGAAAGAAGACGAAAATTGACCATGACCAACTACTAAACCTAAAATTTTGAAAACAAAAATACAAAATATAGTTCATTGCTTGTAAATTACAGGAATCTGACTAATTGACTATAAGAATTCTATCAATTGAAAATAAAGTGATAAACTCAATATAATACGTTCACTCACGGAAACTAGGCATTGTACTATTTGCACTCCACGCGAGTTCAACTCGCACTAGGCCAGTTTATTTTTACACCAGCAGAAAGTAGAGATTTCAACGAACAAAAAGCCCACCGACTTTTTTTTAAAAGCAGATATTTTGACGTGAGAATTTTCGACTGAAAATTAGGGTGCTTTTTCGATCTAAGTCTAAATAAGATAAAAAAAAAATTATAGTGTGTTTGGGACTAAAAGAAATGAGTTTTCACAAAATTTCGGGAAAAAAAAATTGTTTTGCAAAAGATAAAAATAAAAACCAACACTTGGTTAAGTTTTTGAATTTTTCACATAATTTTTTTAAGGTTATGTGAAAAAAGTGTAAAAACAAAAGTTGTAGATCTCTTTATTACCTACAACTTTGCCATTTCACTTTTTTCCATAGGACTTGCAGTTTTGCCGTTTGCCGAAAGTTTTGCCCTCCCACTTCCCGACCTCAGATAAATGATTTGTTTTTCATTTTTGGGTTTCATCCTACTATGAATTTTTTAATTTTTTGACCATTTTCAGACGTACGAACAGCGTCTGTCTGACAATTTCCACCTCGAAAAGAAAGGGATGGAGGGAACTAACAAACTAAAAAAGCGACTAAAATTATATGTTGGGAAAGCATACTACAGTGTTTTAGAATTCTTATATGACGACTAACTAGCTGTTGCCCGCGTAAAGTCGGTAACTGTCCCATGGGAATCACGGGATCATACTAAAGGGATAAATAGTTCCTACATGTTAATCCAGGTTATAACTATCTATGTTAACTCGTGTCTATGTTACTTTTTAACTATCTATGTGCCAAATTTCATAATCATCACAATCACCATCACTGTCACAATCAACAATCACCATCATTATCCATATTCGTAATCAGCACCCTTGATAATCTCGGAATCGACACCCATATTGATTTTTAGACATTTCAACCCCATCGCACCCCAACAGGGGATGATGGCATTTCAGGTCCGCCACATTAAGTCAAAACGCTGTTTTTGTAATACACCCGACCCGATACATCATACCAACAATAACCATATTCATTTTCGGACTTTGTTACCCCATTTGCCCCTCTTAGGGGTTGAATTCTGAAAAAACCTGAAACCCATTTCTACTTATTTACATTCATTTACTCTGTGAAGTTTAGAATAAAACAGTCAAACTAATCTTGTTTCCCCTTACAAACTTTCGACTCCCGTTTCACCTCCCTATGGGGTAAATTTTGAAAAATCCTTTCTTAGTGCACCCTTAGACCTCATAAGAAACCTACGCGTGCTCATAAGGAACCTATGTGCCAAATTTTGAATCTCTAGACTCTGCGGTTTGGGCTGTGCATTGATTTTTATACTTTGTCACCCCATTTCCCCCTCTTAGGTGTGGAATAGTCTAACTAATTTTGTTACAAACTTTGGAGCCCCGTTTCACCCCCTTAGGAGATCAATTTTGAAAATCCTTTATTAGTGCACCCCTAGACCACGTAAGGAACCTACCTACTGGAATCTGTAGACCCAGCTGTTTGGGCTGTGTGTTGATAGATCACCCAGTCAGTCAGTCAGTGAGTCAGTCAGTTTACCATTTTATAAATATACCTACAGAAGTCTAATGTTTATGTACAATTTTTATTTAGATTTCAGGACAAATTAATTCAAATTTGTAATTTACTGTTTAAATTTAATTATTAGTTTGTGTGATAATTTAGTAATATTTTTAGCCTTGTTTAATGACTTTTCCCATTGTATATTTGTTTGCGCCAAAGGCCGAACATGATGGATTATTTTTGTTTATGAACAACCTGCATATTTATATATAGGTTTAATCATGTTTCTACAAATAAATACCTTGTCTTGTATTTTATAGATCCTTGCGGCACTGCAGTATGTTCTTCTTTTCTTATCAAGTCTCAAAAATGTCCAAAAAGTTTTAATTTTAGAAAAAAAAACAGAATTATGGGTCACGTTAAAAAAAATCATTTAAGTAAATTCTGATGACAACTCAAGTATTATGATGCTCTGTGGAACACTTCTTTAGACATCAATGTGTCGACGTGTATTTATTTTCAGCTTTTAGATTTTTGATACTTTTCATTTTAGCGAAAGGAAATCATTGTTTTTCTTGATTAACTTAACAATTGAATATTCTAATCATGTCTATTTTGACACCATCGCTTAGTAAATATAAAATATCCCGTAGAGGACGTAAGCTTCAAGTTTCAGATGACCAAAGGACCCTGATAGCTTTGCCGAAGGACGTTCCCGAACGGATATGGTATTTTTTTTTACCAACTTCTTCTACTCCGTCTATGTATGTACTTATATGTCGGCTTCAATGAGAACGCGTTTTTAGAATTCAGGATATAAAACCCTAGGTATAGATTCGTCCTGTCTATCTGAACAGACAGACAGGTCTGTCCGTCCATATATCACAGCCATTTTACTCCGAGACTATTGGCTAGTGAAAGTAGTGCCTTCTATGAACCACCACACAAACAGATGTGATATAATGAAAATAATAAAAATAGGGGTGACCCTCGAAACAAGTATGTGACTGTATGAGGGTTAAAAAATATATATCTGTATAAAGAGAAAGGTATGCCTGGGAAGTATGTGCAGTTGATCCGAGCGTTGATTCGATGTACCGTTGATGTAGTACCCGAGTCCGGTCTACGTCGGGCACCATCGGCAGCTTCAATGTGGCTGTCGGCTTGTACGAAGGGTCGGCTCGAAGCCCTTACCTCTTCTTGGTGATAATGGACGCACTTACGTCGGACATCCAGGAAGAGGCTCCCTGGTGTATGCCGTTTGCCGATGACATAGTATTGGTAGCCGAGAGTGGCCTAGATGTCCAGAGCTGATTAGAGGTGGCAAAGACTGGAGAATGTTGACCTGAAATTAAGTAGGACCAAAACAGGTGATTTCGGTGGTCTCTCCAGTCTTGTGCCCATAACTTTTGCCGGAACGCCCATGTAGCGGCACTACAAAAGCAACATAGAACAAAAAGTACTACAGCGCCATCTATGACACGAACGATGAACTAACGGTGAAACACGTGAGAATTCCTACATCGCGCAAGCAGAGTTATCCGCGACTTAAGACTGTATACAAGAACCCGACAACAACTGTCGGGCAGTAGCCCACCCTACATAACACCCGTTTGGTCGGAGGACCTTCCCTTTTCTATGGGGGATGAAGAGCTTTACACCCTGTTCTTCATACCCCCAAATTGTCGACCCCGAAATGGACGAAAGCGCAGCATTCGAGCACCGTGACGTCATCATCTTCGCCAAGATCACTTCCTCAAGCTTTCGAGCAGTGAGACCGTAAAACAATAAAACATTAGGGGATTCCATCACCACAACTCTCAAAATAGAAATGAAAATCTTTGACTTTTCTCAGAATAAAATATTCGGTGGATTGTATAATTATCACTTATTTATGCTTCGGTGAAGAAAACATCGTGTGAAAACCAGCATGCCTGAGAGATATTTCTCGATGGCTGTAAGGCCCAAGGGCTGCATAAAAACTCTGACACGTTAAGGCCCTTCTAACCTTAAAATTAGCAACTCTATTTGTGGTGGTTCAAACTTCGTTTGACATACTGTTAGAATAAAGTTCTAATCAGCTTGCACTACAAAGCTGTTGTTACGTCAGTCACTGCGGCCGAATAGTGCAAAATGAGTGGTTTTTTGCGATTTACAAAAAATCTATTGATTGGACTAAAAAAGTAAGTAAAACACGACCTGCTTTATAGTTTGTTCAGTTATTATGCAAAGTTTTATGATCTAATTTGAAGTACTTTACCAGCGGTTTCTTGTTCGATTTGGAGGTAACTTTAGATTTTTTTTCTATCGAGAAAAGTTTATAGAATCGTGTTTTCGTCACACATAGTACCTAGCATAGTACTTAGCATTAATCGACAACTTCACCATATATTTATTTCAAAATTAATGCTGGTGTATTTTAGGCGTAACGGAGGATCATGGTAATTGAGGGGTATATAGCCATTTTAAGGGCTATATACGCCATTTATATATGGTAAAGTTGAGGATTAATGCTAAGTCCTATGTGTGACGAAAACACGATTCCATAAACTTTTCTCGATAGAAAAAAAAAAAAAAACCAAAGTTACCTCTAAATCGAACAATAAACCGCTGGTATTCAAAAAGTACTTCAAATTAGATCATGAAACTTTGCATACTAACTGAACTAACCGAACTAACTATAAAGCAGGTCTTATGTGTTTTATTGTTTTAGTCCAATCAATACTACACTACTACAACAGCCCATAACGTCCACTGCTAGACATAAGCCTCTCCCATGAATCCCATGATGGGAGGAATTTGCCGTAATCTCCACGCTTGGCTGGTGGATTGGAGATCGCAGTGATGAAATACTAACAGAAAACGCTGCTGCCCATTCTCTGGTCAACGGAGGCGCAAGGTGTTGTGTTTCTAAAATTATTGTTTTCTTACTTGACTTTGAAAAACAAATTTATTTAATTTACATACGAATTAAAAATATTATATTGTTTGGTGCTACGGACGGAACCCTGGGTGTCCGAATACGACTCGCCTGTAGTCAGTTTATTTATTCTGCTTCTCCAAATAATTTTGATCCTTTAAAATAGGGCGGAAATCCTCCAAAAAGAGGAGAATGAACTGTTGGTGTTTGATATCAGAGAAGAAATCCTGGAGGATGCTTTCGCGACCATCTACGAACAGTACATGGCGAGACAGAGCACGTTGTTCACCGTGCACTGCGCTGCTGAGGCCTGGCTGAAGCTGATCGATTGGTAATCTAGACTGATTGACAATCTAGACAGATTTTTATTTAGACTTTAGATTCAAATACATTTACATCTCAGACCAAATAAAAAAGTTAAGACAGAACTCTGCAAACAAAGAAGTGAGGCCGGTTTCGTAAACATGTGTGCATTTATTGAGACGTAATTTTATTGTAGTTTGATGTAAATGTGTGCGTTTGAGCGTGTGTGCACAGAGCCAGACGTAATTTTGCGCTGGCCTCAGTTTATTGTTCGCAGCGCTATGTTTTGGTTTTTTATTTGGTCTGAGATTTACATTCAATTCGTTTCTAATATGTTACATGACCACTAGACCCTATCCGTTCTTTTGGACAATACTTTTCCTTGAAAGCTGCTCGTCTCCTGCCCTTATCCGAATTTATTTGGGTTTGTCTCAGCATTCTCAGCATATCTTTCTACATAGTAGTCACAATTTGTCATCAACATCTCAGTACTCATCCCCTTTAACGCTGTCATGTTTCACACTGTCCATCCATCACTATATCTATCATCCCATACATCGTTCCCTTGAAAAGGTTTGATAAAACGAAAACGGTTTCCTAGGCAATTTTACCGGCACGATCCGGGCGAGGAAACCAGCGCGTATCCACCTTGCTGGATCCCTAAACGCAAGGAGTCCTGGATCCCCGACGAGAGGCCCGCCCCTTCGCCTAAAGACACGTGGGGGAAGCATAAGCTGCACGTGGTCGAAGACACGCCTGATGTGGTGTTGCAGAAGTGGCCAAGCTCATCCTCTTTGGATATGCCGGTCATTGAAGAAATACCTTCGGAGTATTGGTAACTAGTTTGCGATCCTTGTAAGGACTATTTTATTGTACTCGGAGCAACTTGCTTCATCATTTTAGCAATTGCGAATTTGTGGGGTGGAAAAAAACGGCCTCAAATCGGTCGAGTTTTTTTCATGTTTACTATTTTCATTTCTGTTAGTTGGGGCATTAATGTTGATCTTTAATGAAACTCCCCTGATGACCGAAAAGTTGATTTTTTTTAATTATAACAAGCCTACGTGGCTCCTGGCCGTTTCGAATAGCAACACGGCACACACACACAAGTTTCCACAATTCATGACGTAGGCGTAAACAATTTCTAATGTTCTCATAGTGCGACTACAGGAGCTAAATTAGCAACTCTTTTTGTGGTGGTTCAAATTTCGTTTGAATTATTTGCCAAAAAATCAGAATGATTGCATGTAATAAAATCAAAAATCATAAAAAGAAAACCAATATAAAATGTAAACTAAGAATCGTAAAATCACAAATCAGAATAATTTATACAAGGAAATTATCATTTAAATATTCATCATATACATAACACACACACACACACACACACATTTTCATATATTATTTTTTATTTTTTTTAACTCGTAAAAAGAAATTTTTAGAGATAAAAGTTCGTGATTTTTTTATTATCGAGTAATATTTGATGTATTATGTTTACAAAACACTATCGTGCTAACATCATTATATCCTGAAGAATATCATATATTTTTCTGGTTTTGTTTATCACATTATAAAACTCGCGTTTAGCTCCTGTAGTCCCCTTGACTCCAAAGTCAAAGTTAAGCCATTTATTTCAATACAAGTCTTTTGAAAGGTACATTTGAATGTCCAAATTTACATGAACATAGATAGAATTGTGCCTGGTTGTATCTATATTTGTTTAGTAAAGGTTTTACATGATAAATGTGGCCTTTGTCTTCAAGGTTCCCTGGCAAGATCAACGTGCCATCCTACATGCAGAGGGTGAAGAAAGGCGACGAAGTAAGTAGAACATTGTTATTGTACTATTTAGAATTTAGATGTTCCATTACAAATTCTGCAAGCGAACTGGATAAAAATTTAGTGGACTTAGTTTGTTTTTTCACTTAGGTACTTTGATTATCCCGATCGACCCGATCTGAGGCGATGCCGTGACAGTGCTTATCAGTGTGCGTTCCAGTATATAAAGTGGGTTAGATATCATAGAAATAATTCCGTACAGCTCAAGTTGCGTCGACCTAAAAATGCATAGGAACTGCAACTAATTTTTCTCCGAGTTATTTTTGAGACATCGACTCTGAATTGGCTTGTGTCGATCCCGTATCACCACTTTTTTCACATTTAATAGTGCATACAATACCAGGCCAAGTCTTATTGTAACTACACCAAGCTCTTTCACCAGTTCAAGTCGATTCTATGTTGTTAAGTATCGTCACTGCCTAAGTGTTAATGTTATGGAGCAGGACGCGACTTGGGACTATGTGCAAGACTCGGGCAGCGGCAGCCGGGTCACGTCGGAGGACTTCAACACCGAGAGCGAAGTGTTGCAGAAGGTCACCGACTACAGCACTGAGGGAATGTCCGAAAAGGTACAGCTTTCATTGTTATAATTTTGTTTTAGATCATTATGATCATGTTTCACGTCTCTGTTTTATTGGTTTCTGCCAGGAGTCTTCGTCTTCGTACGGCGAGCTGAAAACTACGACCCCCGTAGACGGCAAGCTTATGCAGGGCTCCATGATCGGCGCTGGCGACTCCACGGTTGCCATTAAACCCAAGAAGCGCTACACCGAGAAGAGTAAGAACAGCCTTATCAAGCCGGCGGGGTAAGGAGTGTTGTAGTTAACAGACAGTTGTAGTTAAGCCATCGGGGGCACCATAATGCATATTCTATATTTCAATTGGTATGAATTTGTCTACCAAACTAGTAAAATGTTGAAAAAAAAAATTGTATTCGGAACTGAAATTTTTTAGCCAACCCACTTGCAATATTATATTTAAATTGACATATTTAATTTGATATAAAATACTTTTCATCCATTAACCAGCTCGGTGAAGGTCGTTCTGTAAGGGATCTTGGACTATCAGAGTATAGTCAGGAACGAAACACCGGCCCCATCTAGTTTTAAAAAACGACGCGTAAAAGTGTTTTTTCATTACTCATACTCTGAAAGTAGGTCTGAAGTTGCCTGAGGAGCGGGTTGAAAGTAATACTTTTCAGCCCTAGGGAGAATCGTTTTCAACTGACAGCTGTCAAATTATTTAAAAAAAATGGTTCATTTTTCTATTGAACCATGTTCCAACTTTCTATACAGCCACGATGTAAAATTGAAATAACATAAAGTTAAGTATTAATTAAAGAATATATATATTTTAAATATCTTTATTATAATTAAGTTTCAATTATTTCTTTAAAATAACATAGATTTGGGAAAAATATTTACCATTTTTCGATGATGAAAATGAAAAATAGGTATTGGCTGAATAGCTGGCCGGCCACAGAAAAAAAAAGTAAAATAGGTGGGAAAGCGGCAATAGGGTAGATGACACCATAAAACAATAATTCCAAGACACCTTTCTCTAAAAAAACACTTTATTTTGGGCCTGAAAACACGATTTATTTTCAATTAATTGCCAAATTCGATTTTTAGTTGCTTTGAAATCAGTAAATAGTCGAGTCATTGGGTTGAATAAACAGTAACGTCACAGTAGGCTATTGCCATACAAAGTCTATTAGAGAACCGCGTTTTGACAGCTCTTAAAAAGTATCTCAATTGATTGGTGTGTCATCTACCCCATTCGAATTCCGATCTTCATTAGTTTTTTAGGGTTGTATGTTTTTTTTTACTTTACTTGTATTCGTAATGAAAAGCACAGTGTTTACCTCGGGTTAAAGACTTATTTAGTCCCTCGAGCTATTAGCGCCCTCGCTTCGCTCGGGCACCAAACCCCGTCTCGGGACTAAATAAGGTACTTTCACCCCTAGGGTAACAATGTACTATTAAAAACCTACTTGCAAAATAAACATCATTTATCATTTAATGATGTGCTGAGCACGTGGTAGCTGTTTTAGCATCGGTGTCCGTCCCAACTTGTATACAGGGTGTAAAAGACCTCATCACGAAGCCGTCAACCAAGCATTCTGTACATCAAACTAAGTAACTTTACTTACTTTACTTTTTTTTTTGGGGTAAAAAATCATGTTTTGTGGTAGAACTTAATGTAACGCACTCAAAACATTGTGCTGATGGATGGATTGAATAGTACCGGGATTGTGGAGGTGTTTACAGTAAAAATCTGTCATTAAAAACTTGTATTAAAAACAAAAAACTTGTCAAAATGTTGGAACTTTGACCCCCAATATATCCGTAACTAGAAGGTTCCCAGGTATGGTGTAGAACAAAAAAACCGGCCAAGTGCGAGTCGGACTCGCGCACGAAGGGTTCCGTACCAATTATTATAAAAAATCACGTTTGTTGTATGGGAGCCCCCCTTAAATATTAATTTTATTTTTGTTGTTATAGCGGCAACAGAAATACATCATCTGTGAAAATTTCAACTGTCTAGCTGTCACGGTTCATGAGATACAGCCTGGTGATAGACAGACGGACAGACGGACAGACGGACAGACAGCGAAGTCTTAGTAATAGGGTTCCGTTTTTACCCTTTGGGTACGGAACCCTAAAAATGATCGCAATGACGAGGAGAACAAGTGCCTTTCGGCTTCGTTAAGAGGTGTTTTACACCATTTATGAACGGACCGACCATAAGCATAGTCTATTGTCTTTATTCTCATGTCCCAGTCGAGTCTACCTGTTTACACCCTATAGCTCCTCCAGATTCCTGCCCAAGATTGGTGCCTTCAGCAAGTCGAGAGCAACGCTGCCGTCCCTCGACAACGGCGAGTCGCGCTCCCGAATCAGCATCATATCGGATTGTCGCCTGAGGAACCTCAGGTTTGTAATGTTTAATATTATACTTACTGCCGGTGTGTCTTTCTGATTTTAGTATTTGAATACAGAACTAATCAAACGGTACATAAGGCGAATCCTTCAGTGTAGTAGAACATGAAATTCAAAACATGAAACTTATTTATTTTATTCATAGTTCTGATCTCATTTTTATCTATTCTAACACTACTAATCATATCTTATGTCTTTTTTTAATTTTAATTAGTTAGTAAAATTACATCATACGTTTTTCTTTTCTTTGTATTGCTTCGTAAGCTAGGTAATCTCTTAAATGTAGGGTCTACTATTGTATTTCATTTCTATAGCCACTCATTTTAATTTTTAATTTTAATCTCTCACATGCTAACACTTATTTTTGTGAATGCTGGTTAACCTGTAATTGGCAACTGTGTTAGTCCAAGACTGTAAAACCTATGTATACCTAAATGTTATACACAGAAGCTGTTGGTGAACCTTTACTAATAAATAAATAAACTTCAAATAAAAATATTCCGACAATGCGATCGGCAGTGCGATTTGCTTCTCGCTCTAGCAATTGACGGTACTGAGCGACAGAAAAGGATAGGATCATGGTAAAGTGCGATACTATTCTAATTTTGTAACCTAAAATTATTGACTGGTATCCTTTATAATCGCGATCGAGATGGACCTGCCACGGTAACAATATTTTTCTCATAAATGATGGATTATGGATTTATGTGTTTCGTCGGCTTGATTGTCGCGAAATCCACATTGGTTTAAAGAATTGAGTAGTTGACAACATTAACTATGTACTTAGTAATTACAAGACACTACTTCTCTAAAATAAAAACACCATAATTTAGACCAGAAAACCGGATTAATTAACAATTAACTGTAGGTATGTACCTATAGGTGGTTAGATTTTTATTTGCTCAATAAATAGTAAAGTTGAGTCATTGAGTTGGCAAATTAGTGACGTCACAGGTTGCTATTTACATACAACTACCCAATCTGTAGGTAGGAGTTACATTCGGTTTAACAATATAAAAAAAAACCATTACAATAGCGACTGTATTAGTACTGTAGGTGAGCATATAATTATTACGTTTGAAATACTTTTAATGGCTTTTGTATACCATGAGGCGAGTAAAAATAAAGGGTTGCCATGGGAAAAAATAGTTGAGTTGACACGTGCAAAATAACAATGGGCTCGCTGTCAATAGGTTCACGTTTTACAGTGATTTTATTCGAAATGGGGGTAAGTTGTATGGGCTGTAAACAAGTGTGAGCTACCGTCTTTCTTTTTATATTGACCCGGGTACTCGGATTAATGCTTTATGTTTTTTGTGGGGGATTTCAATGTAAGTAAATAGGGAGGACGTCTGTTTTGTAAAACGATGTTTTTTTAAAATACTTTTTTATGCTTGCGTGTGTGAGCAATGATTTATCATAAACATTGCAAAACAGACTACCGTAAACGAGATGTAGTTAATAACGACTAATTATAACTAAATCTTGCTAATGATCCAACAACATTTTAACCCTGCATTTCACACTAAACTTCTGAAACGTGACCTGTATTCCAGAAGAGCGAAATGTGTATATTCTAGAGGTAACCTTTGATTATATATAATCAAAGGAGGTAACATACTGTATAACGAAGTTGAATCAAGTCGTTGAACTACGGACTACGGCAAGTCGAGCTCCTTTGTCGCGCACAAAGAGCTCCAATTTGAATGACATGAAACGCTTTGAATTAATCCTCGAGGGGAAAACTAGTTGATAATCAATGCGTTATATTGTGAATACGGTTTGTTGATAACGTGGACACTTGTGAACTTTACATAGGGCTGCCATTTTGATAACTCGGCAGGATTTTATCCGTCTTAGATCTTCACTATACTGTTTTAGGTACAAAGTTGATTCGACTGAGACTTAGGTATAAAAAGTAAGAACAAAAATCTAGGTCTAAGGTCGGTGGGTAATAGCACTACTAGCACCTCGTCTTGTCTTTCCAATACTTTTCATAAAACAATTTTCACAAAATTATTCAACAGTGCACCTTGTCAACATCAATCAAGTGCAGAAATGTATTTATTTATTTTACCATTTATGTACACACAGTAGACAACACAGGAAAATAACATACATGCTATATGTATTTGAATTGAATACATAGGTACTGCTTAATACTTAAGAAATTTCTAGAAAAGAGAAATGAATAAGTAATGGATTGTCACTCTCGGAGGCTGCATTAAAACCATTCATCTTTTCTTGTTTGTCCTTTGTTACAAATGTTCCCTAATTTAAAAAACACGAGTTCCCAAATCAATAGGTAGTCTATGATGTGTTGAAAGTCTGCCCCAATTCGCTTGTGTAAACGGCTTCCTAAGATCGCGAATACGATGTGCTCATTCTCGCCGAAATCACTCACGAGTTTGACATTTGAAAAGCTGACATTTACATTACCAATCCTAATAATAATCACTGGCTGTAAAGCCCTGCAAGCCTTCAAGGCAAAAGAATATTTTCATTCTTTTTTGACTTAAGTATACTGAAATCATAAGAATAAAATTATCCAGGTCATTTGAGGTCATCTTCGCTACCATCTACTTCTAGTTACCTAACTATAACTTGAAAACTTGTTAGTCAAGTTAGTGTTTGTGACAAAGACCTGCGGAAAATCTCTAAAGCTATAGTTGGTGCCAGTTAACATCGGAATAGAGGTCATTGCTCTGACTTTCATCCCGATATCTAAATATTAGCGATACTGTCGCTCCATCCGTACAAACCTGTCGCAAAACTGATATCGCTTGAGTCTCATAATACATCCACAGTGTCCCACATACATAACACAGTGCACAACCCAAAAAAATAAGAAATCGAGCAAACGTACCCTACGAAATTAATTGATTTAAATACTTTATTTTCGTTTTTAACACTATTTTAACTTACTGAGACAATTTTAATAAAGTAAATCTATTATTATACATCTTAAAATTAGGATCTGAGACTTATGCGCGAAACACATTTGCGCAAAGAACACTTGTTGCGCGAAAAGACATATGCGCACAGGGACTTTTGCGCCAACGAACTTTTGCGCGAATGGACTTATGCGCGAAAAGAATCTTGCGCGAATGGACTTATGCGCGAAAGGAATCTTGCGCGAATGGACACTTGCACGATTGGACTCTTGCGCGACTTAATGGCCACTGAGGTTTACTCTGTAGAGTAAACATAACATCACGCCTATTATTACTTGAAGGTGTTTTTTTTTGGTTTTTCCGTCATGAGTGTCGTTTTCATGGTTTTCGGGGTCGTTGATAATGAAAATGAGGATGATTTGTTGAAATCAGATTTAACCAAAGGCAAGGCAAATCATTGAATCCATTTCACTATTCGTCATTCAAAAGTGCCTTTGAATGACCTAATTGAAATAAATAATTATTGACCTCATTTTCTTTATCCTTTAACCATGAAAACGACGGCCATAACGGAAAAACCGAAATTTTTTCTCGGCGCCATCTTGGTTTTTCATTTTAACCTCATTTCGTTATCAACGATCCCGAAAATCATGAAAACGATACCCATGATTAAAAAACCAAAAATTTTCCTCGGCGTCACCTAGGATTTTCGTTTGGACCTCATTTTCATATTCAGGGACCCCTAAAACCATGAAAACGACACCCATGACGGAAATACCAAAAAAATCCTGGACGCCATCTTGGATTTTCATTTTGAGCTCATTTTCGTAATCAACGACCCCGAAAACCATGAAAACGACATCCATGACGGAAAAACCAAAAAAATCTTGGACGCCACTTGGATTTTCATTTTGAGCTCATTTTCGTAATCAACGACCCCGAAAACCATGAAAACGACATCCATGACGGAAAAACCAAAAAAATCTTGGACGCCATCTTGGATTTTCATTTTGAGCTCATTTTCGTAATCACCGACCCCGAAAACCATGAAAACGACACCCATGACGGAAAAACCATAAGTACCTATCTAAATATAATTATGACATCACAAAAACTATCTCATCACAAAAAATTATAATTCTGATACTCTAGCGATGTAGCAAAGTATCGCTTATTGGTCGATTTAGGTAACTAGTAAGTGTCGTTACCGCTTTGTGATAAAAAACTTGGTAGGTAGGTGTTAATGACCTCTATTCCGATGTTAACTGGCACCAACTATAGGCTAGATAGGTACTACAAGATGCTTCGTTCGAATTTCAACAATGATACTCATCGCGATGAACTACCATAACAGAATTTAGAATAGACTTAGCTCGAGAAATATAGTCCTTAAATATTTTTATTAATGATAATGATATGATAAAAATAATATAATGAAGAGTCAGCCCTACAAAAGGGCGAGTGTCCCAGGTGCGCTCGGGTCAACGTTCGCGTTTTGTGCAGCTCTATGTAGCTTTACATTATGTAGTGTGTGCTCGATGCAGTTTACGGGTTAATGGCCGTTTAGCTTATTTATGTTTTATGTACTGGGCAGGATTAGCAGCCGATTTATTAGCTGAACCAGGGGACAATGGGGAACTTAACTCTCCTATTAAGGGCATCAAATAAATAGAACAGATTTTCAAAGCACATATTCATTAAAGGGCTTTTCGTAAGCGCTGCTTAAAGTTAAGTATGAGTTTATGAATATAACTGCCTACTAATGTGTTTAGAAATCCTTTGTTTGTCAAATTTTGAACTACTGAATTATTTTTGTAACATCGTGATCTGTGGACCAAGAATAAAAAAAAACTTTTCATTACTCATACTCTGAAAGTAGGTCTGAAGTTGCCTGAGGAGCGGGTTGAAAGTAATACTTTTCAGCCCTAGGGAGAATCGTTTTCAACTGACAGCTGTCAAATTATTAAAAAAAATTGGTTCATTTTTCTATTGAACCATGTTCCAACTTTCTATACAGCCACGATGTAAAATTGAAATAACATAAAGTTAAGTATTAATTAAAGAATATATATATTTTAAATATCTTTATTATAATTAAGTTTCAACTATTTCTTTAAAATAACATAGATTTGGGAAAAATACTCACCATTTTTCGATGATGAAAATGAAAAATAGGTATTGGCTGAATAGCTGGCCGGCCACAGAAAAAAAAAGCAAAATAGGTGGGAAAGCGGCAATAGGGTAGATGACACCATAAAACAATAATTCCAAGACACCTTTCTCTAAAAAAACACTTTATTTTGGGCCTGAAAACCCGATTTATTTTCAATTAATTGCGATTTTTAGTTGCTTTGAAATCAATAAATAGTCGAGTCATTGAGTTGAATAAACAGTGACGTCACAGTAGGCTATTGCCATACAAAGTCTATTAGAGAACCGCGTTTTGACAGCTCTTAAAAAGTATCTCAATTGATTGGTGTGTCATCTACCCCATTCGAATTCCGATCTTCATTCGTTTTTTCGAGTTGTATGTTTTTTTTACTTTCCTTGTATTCGTAATGAAAAGCACAGTGTTTACCTCGGGTTAAAGACTTATTTAGTCCCTCGAACTATTAGCGCCCTCGCTTCGCTCGGGCACCAAACCCTGTCTCGGGACTAATTAGGTTACTTTCACCCCTAGGGTAACAATGTACTATTACCTACAGCACACTGCGTAAGCACGATTGATAAGAATCCCTTTGGCATTCCAGGCTGTCTTTCAACCTGATTAATGTATCAAAACAATCCACAAGCTATAACCACCGCTAGGCAACCACATTTAATTATCCGCAACCCGTAGAGTTATTAGAATTGTGTTGTAATTAATGAGAGCTTGATGAGCGCTTTGTAATAGTAACTCGATTACCATAGACAATACAGCGCCGACAGCTCTTTGAAGTCAGCGCTTCAGCTGCTAGCCGGGAGGAATGCTTTACTATTCATTTGTTTGTTGTTATTGGTCCAACGGTTTGGACGAGGATTTGTGAGATATTATTAAATCAGAATGAATGACGTTGAACATTAGGCGTTCTTGGGTGGGATGTGAAGCTTTGCTAAAATGAGTCCTCTGCAGTTAGAGCTATTTCCAGCTTATATTTCATTGATCGTCTTTTTCTGATCTGCTGGCTAATAACAAAACCATTCTATCTTTACAAATACAAGTTTCAGTGTCCCTCCAAAATATTAGTGCAAAACGAATGGGGAGATAACTGTGGAACTAATGGCGCTAGCATAGCTGGTTCCCAACATCGTCATTGGTTGAAAATGTGGTAATGTCATTTTATATTTCAAAATAGCTTAACCTCATTGGTCAGATTGAGATCAGCTATGGTGGCGCCATCTTAGATTATCTTTGCCTGTGTCTCCCCATTGTTAACCGACTTCAAAAAGGCGCAGGTTCTCAATTCGATTGTTTTTTTTATGTATGTACGCCGATTACGCTGAGATTTATGATCCGATTTACGTGATTTTTCTTTAGTCTGATGCGGAATAGTTGCCATTTGATCCCATAAAAATTGGACATAGTTTGGCCCAGTAGTTTTCATTTTATTAACATTTTTACTTCAGTCGTGTGGTCAAAAGCCTAAACATAGAGTTTATAACCATGAAAGGGACTTCAAAAAGACATCAACGCGGTATCATTTTTCGTGGCATTTTATTACTTCATTTTATGTATGTTTACCGATTTCTCCCCAGTTTGTTGAGCGATTCTCAAAATTCTTCGAAAGAGTATACTCCTGAGGTGGTCCCATTTAAATTTGGTGAAGATCTGATGCTGATATTCGGAGATATACAATGGAACTCTTCAAAAATAGACGGTATATCGGTCGTGATTGCTGCAATCGCTTGGATGTTGAATGTTTATACAACATCGTGACGTAACATCACGCCTGTATGCTCTGAGGGGTACGCAGATCGTTCTTTGATTGATTTATTGTTTTTGTCACCGACTTCTGAAGCTTGACCTTTGTTTGATTGATTTGGTGTTTTTGTCACAGGCTTCTGAAGCCAAAGTTATTTTTCACTTTTTTGTGTTTTTCTTTTTGTATTTTTTTTGAAGTCGGTTTTATTTTTTGCAAAAAAGTTTTTTTCTATTTGCATAGGCACCTAATGATGGGTGAAAATGTGTGCTAGGCTGGAATATCTGAATTATTTGAGTCTTTACCTGCGGGGCAACATCCTATGAAGTTAATAAGTTACTTTACCTTATAAATAATAAATTTAATTATGTGTAACGTAAATATCGTATTGTAGAGAGTGAGACGGATACGATACACTGAGTGGTAAAGCAGCAGACATTAACAAGTGGTATCAGTTTCGGAAACCACTCGAGATGGAGTATTTGAGATTGATACCATATCATATTAAGTACCTATTTATGAATGTTGCTTGATTGAAAATTAAGTTATTTACTTAATTTATTCACTGATTCTGATTTCAAATAGATTTATAAAACAAACTAGCTGACCCACGCAACTTCGTCTGCGTCACATAAGAGAGAAAAAAAAATAATTAAAAAAATTAAAAAACCCGACTGCGTAAAAAATTAACTAATAATTTTAAATAAAAACTGAATAAAATAAAATAAGTTCAGGAGACAGGACATATTGACTGCAACAGTCGGGACCCATATTGGATAATGATTTTAGTCTAGATCATTTAATCATAAAAATTTAAAAAAAAAAAAAAAAACAAAATCAAAGCATTTCTTTCAAGTAAGCCAGTTACAGGCACTTTTGAATTGTCGAAACAAAGATGAAAATTAAATGTAGCTACAGTCCCAGTCACAAGACATAAAAACTGTGAAAGTACTGTAGTTGCCCATTCCCTAGCGTAGATCTCTATGGAGAAGAACGGGCAAGAAACTCCATGGACACTCTTTTAAATCAGAATATTGTTACAAAATCTTGGTTACATCATTCACGTTGAGATGGTATATTATGTGAGAACAATGTAGCAAGATGTGCACGGTAAAAGTGTCCACAGCAAAAACACACAAACAAAAAAAAAATACAATTCAAAATAATTCATTCAAATAAGCCATGGCAACCAAGAGATGACCAGTCACAACTGACAGCGCCCGTTCACGGACATGACGCATGGATCAGCACCATTCATCTCAACCATTTTGAAGGGAACTAAATGATCCGACACATGCGCCACCATCAGCGAGACAATTGAGTGAGCCTGACATACTCCAAACCGCCAGGGCACATTCTCGTCAAGAAAAGACGTAGGTTTCCAGTGAATGATAGCTTTCTAGTACATAGTACTCACACAATATGGGCTATGCATTTATATAATACTAAAGAGATTGATTCTATACAATGCAAAGATAGTTGTACAATCTTCAGCAGCTCCAACAATACAATTTAATGCTATCAATTTACGCGCCCCTGTCCATGTGGAGCAGGACCAGCATTGAGCCAAGCATTTTTATCAGCGATATAATCGCTCAACTTGTAATATGCTTGCTTACATAGTGTGCGTTTAATGCATGTTTTAAATTTCGTCTCATTCAGTTCAAGAATACTTTGTGGAATTTTATTATAGCATCTCAAACAGTACCCCATGAAAGATGAGTCTACTTTAGCGAGTCTGAAACCTGGCTGAACTAGTTGGTCCCTATTTCTAGTACTGTAATTATGTCTGTCACCCCTTTTACCAAAAAGGTGCAGATTTTTTCTGACGTACATTATGTTTTCGTAGATGTATTGACAATGTACCGTCATGATGCCAATATCCTTAAACAGTTCCCTTAGAGAATCGCGCCTACGAAGATTATATACGGCTCTGATGGCTCTTTTCTGCAGAATAAATATAGACTCAATATCTGCAGCCCGTCCCCACAGCAAAATGCCATAAGACATTATACTATGAAAGTAACTAAAATAAACCAGTCTAGCGGTATCTACATCAGTATACTGACGGATTTTTCTAATGGCATAGGCTGCTGAACTTAGCCGCCCCGCAAGAGATGTCAAATGAGAACCCCATTGTAGCCTTGAATCAAGCGTAATCCCCAGGAAAACCGTTTTATCTACGAATTCAAGTTTCTCTTTATTCAATATTATATCACAATCACTACTTTTAACATTCGGTAAAGCAAATCTTATGCATTTGGTTTTTTTTTCATTTAATACCAAATTGTTTGCTGTGAACCAATTTTGGACCTGAAGTAGGGCATTATTCACGTCATCTAGATTTTGGGCCCGCCTATTTATCTTAAAAATTAGGGAAGTGTCATCAGCAAATAACACCATATTTTGAGGTTGGTTTTTCAGTAAATAGGGTAGATCATTTATATATACTAGAAAGAGGAAAGGACCCAATATTGAGCCTTGTGGAACCCCCATTTTTACTTTTAACCCCTGTGAATTAACACCATTTATTTGAACATGTTGTTGTCTATTATTCAAATAAGATTTTACCAAACTAAGTGCAAGTTTACCCAGTCCGTAATGCTCAAGTTTCAAAAGTAATGTGTCGTGATTTACGCAATCAAACGCTTTGGAGAGGTCACAAAAAATTCCTATGGCGTCTTGAGACTCTTCCCACGCAGTAAATATGTGCTTTAATAAGGTTACACCGGCGTCAGTTGTACAACGTCCCTTGGTGAAGCCATACTGTTGATCATGTAAGATTCTGTTGGTGTTAAAATGATAGAGCATTTGATTAAGCATTACTTTTTCAAAAACCTTGCTAAAAACTGGTAACACGGATACAGGTCTATAATTATTAGTATCTTTACTGTCCCCGGATTTGAAAAGAGGTATGACTTTACTTTTTAATTCCGTCATACTTGAGGGAAAAACGCCACAGGCATGGTGCTGGGGTGTGGTGGTGCTCTTCTTCAAAAAGGGTGACAATGCCCGGCTGAAGAATTATAGGCCCATCTCACTTCTAAGCCATGTCTACAAGTTGTTTTCTAGAGTCATCACGAATCGTCTCGCGCGCAGGTTTGACGATTTCCAGCCACTCGAACAAGCCGGTTTCCGAAAAGGCTTTAGCACCGTGGACCACATACATACGCTGCGGCAAGTTATACAGAAGACAGAAGAGTATAACCTGCCTCTCTGTTTAGCGTTTGTGGACTACGATAAAGCCTTCGATTCGATCGAGACCTGGGCTGTACTGCAGTCTCTCCAACGGTGCCAAATCGATTATCGGTACATCGAGGTGTTGAAGTGTTTGTACAAAAACGCCACCATGTCAGTCCGACTTCAGGACCAAGCCTCGAAACCTATCCTTCTGCAGCGAGGTGTGAGACAGGGAGACGTCATATCTCCGAAACTGTTCACCGCTGCACTGGAGGATGTCTTCAAGGTTCTGGACTGGAGAGGACTAGGCATCAACGTCAATGGCGAGTACATCACTCACCTTCGGTTTGCCGATGATATAGTGGTAATGGCTGAGACCATGGAGGACCTCAGTACAATGCTCGATGACCTCAGTAGAGCTTCCGGAAGAGTGGGTCTAAAAATGAACATGGACAAGACTAAGGTCATGTTGAATGCCCATGTCACACCCACTCCTATCAAGATCGGAGACTCTACTCTCGAAGTTGTAGACGATTATGTGTACCTGGGACAAACGGTCCAGTTAGGTAGGTCTAACTTCGAGAAAGAGGTCAATCGTCGAATCCGACTCGGTTGGGCAGCGTTCGGGAAATTGCGCGGTATCTTCTCGTCCAACCTACCGCAGTGTCTCAAGACGAAAGTCTATGACCAGTGTGTGTTGCCAGTGATTACATACGGGACCGAAACGTGGTCGCTCACAATGGGCCTCATCAGAAAGCTTAAGGTCACCCAAAGGGCAATGGAGAGGGCTATGCTCGGAGTTTCCTTGCGCGATCGAATCAGAAATGAAGACATCCGCAAGAGAACAAAGGTTACCGACGTAGCCCGAAGAATTGCCAAACTTAAGTGGCAGTGGGCAGGGCACATTGCTCGCAGAACGGATGGCCGATGGGGCCGAAAAGTTCTGGAGTGGCGACCGCGAACCGGAAGACGTTGCGTTGGAAGGCCTCCCACTAGGTGGACCGATGACCTGGTGAAGGTTGCAGGAATCCGCTGGATGCGAGTCGCACGGGACCGGTCAATGTGGCGACACTTGGGGGAGGCCTATGTCCAGCAGTGGACGTCTTTCGGCTGAAATGATGATGATGATGATGACTTTACTGTATTTCATTAAATCAGGGAAAACTCCTTGGTCTACACATAAATTAAAAATTAAAGCTAAGTAAGGGGCTATAGTCTCAAGTATGGATGTACAACTACAAACTTTGACAGACATTCCCCATAGATCTTCGGTTAGTTTGATTTTTATTTGCCGGAAAGTTTTAATAACAATCATAGGGTTAATGTGTTTAAATTTAAATTCAACCAGGCAGCCAGACACATTCGCCTTTAATAAACCAATTGAGAGTTCAGGTGAGGAATTAAGAGCCTCCGTTGTTTTTTGTGGTATATCGGTAAAGAACTTTACAAATTCTTGAGCTACTTCCTGATTAGAGCTTTTAGGACCACATGATGTATCTAATGTGTAGTTAGTGTTACGTATTTTCTTCCTGTTAGTCTCGTTATTTATAACTTTCCAAACTGTCTTTATTTTATTATCTGCTGTTTTGATCTTGTTGCTAATGTGCAGTGCTTTAGCAACCTTGCATGTATTTCTAAAAATGTTTGAATACTTAGCAACATACTTGTTAAAAGTTTCAGTGTTTATAAAAGGCTTTTAAGGCCATAAAACTCAAATATATTTAAAATTATTAGTTAATTTTTTACGCAGTCGGGTTTTTTAATTTTTT
This sequence comes from Xestia xanthographa, assembly GCA_905147715.2. Lineage (NCBI taxonomy): Eukaryota > Metazoa > Arthropoda > Insecta > Lepidoptera > Noctuidae > Xestia > Xestia xanthographa. The sequence goes on along the minus strand of LR990660.1, from coordinate 1,457,987 downwards.
TAATTATTTTTTTTTTATTTTGCACTTTTTAGTTACTTAGATATACCATTTTAAAATCCTCATGATGAGCCCTTTATCAAGCCGTTCAGGCTGCAAAGCGTGCCAAACATTTGAATTTGGCGCCAGAAATCCGCCATTTTTTTAAAATATATATTCCCAGTGTCACTCTCACAGTAAATACAAATCTAACGACACCTCTCAAGCTAAAATCCATCGAGCCGTCCAGGCTGCAGAGCGTGCCAAACATTTGAAATTGGCGCCAAAAATCCGCCATTTTGTTTTTTTATTATTTTGATATACCTAGTGTCACTCTCACGGTAAATACAAATCTAACGACACCTCTCAAGCTAAAATCCATCAAGCCTTTCAGGCTGCAGAGCGTGCCAAACATTTTAATTTGGCGCCAAAAATCCGCCATTCTGTTTTTTTATTATTTTGATATACCCAGTGTCACTCTCACAGTAAATACAAATCTAACGACACCTCTCATGCTAAAATCCATCGAGCCGTTCAGGCCACAGAGCGTGCCAAACAATTATACATAAGTACAAGTACATACATACATACTCTCGAAAAACATAACCCTCCTTCTGGCGCAGTCGGGTAAAAAGCTCACCAATATTGGTATATTTATTATCTTAGGTTTTTGTTTTAAAATATTTTGTTGTTTTTAGCATTTATCAGTCCAAATTAAATTAAAACATATAAGTTATAAATATTTTGGTAAACCATTTTTAAAATCCTTTATTTTGATACCCCACTTGATAGAATGTGAGAGATTTAAAAAAAATATTTTTAGTTCGGAACCCTTTGCACGCGAGTTCGACTCGCACTTGGCCAGTTTTATGTACTCAGTGACACTCTCACGTTTAAGACGAATCTAACGACACCTCTCAAGTTAAAATCCATCAAGCCGATTTTCCCCGTTTTTGCAACATTTTTCACTTATGCTCCGCTCCTATTAGTCGTAGCGTGATGTTATATAGCTTATAGCCTTCCTCGATAAATGGACTACCCAACACTGAAAGAATCATTCAAATCGGACCAGTAGTTCCAGAGATTAGCGCGTTCAAACAAACAAACAAACTCTTCAGCTTTATAATATTAGTAGGTATAGATTAAAAGGATACATTAACCTTATTTTAGTGAAAAATTTTCACATGGGTTTTGAACCTAACTACCTGAAAATCCTTGTCACGTATCCTCCTTGTCGATTGATTCAATTTACTGCCCGAAATCGTTTTGTAGATAACACAATCACCAGGGTAAAGAAACTGGAAGGACGAAGCGAGTTGAGAATCAAATCATGTACTCCACAGTAGAATGTCCTTTTGTGTGGCGTGTACATAATCTCGATGGGATATGTGTCCCCATTGCTGCTACCGTAGCACTCCCATGCTGCTAATACTTTATAAAATCAGGTTACACAACATGTTCTTGTTTAAAATTCCTGTTTCATAATAATCCCGTGATAAAATGCGGAGCATGCAATAAGGCTGATTGCACACATGTCGTCGCGCGGGACCGCGGCGACATGCGATTGCGACGCGGCGACATGCGACTGCGACGCGCGAATCGCCCGCTTTGTACAACTAAAAGCTTTTGTTCGTTACTGCCATGATGAATGGTCGACGAGAGAGTTTTTTTCATTTGCTAACATGTACGCGAAATTATTTCTTTTTGTTGCTTTTTTGTTGGCGACAATACCAAATGTGCTCCGAGTGAATTTGTGAGGATTTTGTGAGCGTATTGCGTCGCTTTTACATTGATGTTGTAATTCTTTGAAGGAAAATTGTATTGTGCTGGCTAACCACGTGTTGTCGACGCTTTCGTTATTAACTTAACTCGGTTCAGACTGAATTGCGTAACCAGTTTTCGTAACATTTTTCGAGATTTCAGCAAGATTGTGTTGCTATTGAGGAAGTTCAGGCACTTCTTTACGAACGATTGCGTAACATTGCTGTCAACGACTGAATGAAATAAATATTAAAACGAAAAAAAAAAGACTGTAATTGTGGCATATATCATGTCATCTAATCGCATTCTGGAAACGTAATAAGTACAGGGTGTTCAAAACATAAACCGGCCGCAATTCATTTATTTTAATTTAGCAATTACTTGAGAGACAGAGCCGTTTCCACCGGAACGTCACAAAGGGATGTTTTGTAACACATTGTGACGATGGGGTCTATTAAATTATCGCTGACAATCCAAAGAGCCCACAATGCTTCGAGACCCACTCGTCCACGATTGCAAAAGCGTTTTAATCAAAAGGGGAAGACGCGACAATGAAGGCTATTCACTCCCTGCCCTAATTTCCGAATAGCTGCCATCTTGGTTATTTCTGGAACTCCATTCCACTTTATAGACTATTGACTATAGAGTCGTAAATCGCGTGAGTCTGTCGCAAGCCTAAGTTTGTTGAGTACACGTGCACTATTGATGTAGTCCATAGAATGTACTTGTTAGTTTTGTGGTCGTAGAGACTATATAGGGTTTTGATTGTCGATTTGTAAGGAATATTCTTTATAGACACGTCAGTAATGGGGTTGTTTCTTTGGTCTTTATTCTCTGGTTATGTCGATGTCTTTTATCCAGTAGGGGCTTTAATAAGCAGAATCATTGTTCTTAGTTTATTATGAAGTTTCCAGCGCTTTGGCTTTACTCACTTTCGCTAAACATTTTCAAAGATATAAAGCTCTTTTTTTCCATGAAAGCAATCAGTTTAACTCAGCATAATTATGTTACCGTTAACAGGCGCCTATACTGCCTATCCACGTGGAATAACCCTTTAATCGGCGCGCAGCACCCCCGGGGAGGGTTGTATATTCTTTGTAAATCGCTCAGCATATGATTACTACGCAAGTTATAAGTATTTCGTGAAACCCGAAAATTTATAGCGATAGATGTGCCATCACCGACCACCGTACTTAGGCCGTGTGAAAAAGTGTTCTTTTTCTTAGTGTCACTTAGTGTTCTTGTGTTAGTGTGTAGCACTACAGTATTTACATCTTGTTAGCCCAGAACTTCACCATTTCCACGACTTCCTCGGTGGCACCGCAGGGGTCACTTGAGCTGCAGGTTTTTGGAGTAAGAGGACAGGAACAGCGCCCCTAGCCAAGTTACAAACGTTTCGTATCGATTCTCTTTCTGCAATCGTAAACGCCTCGGCGTAAGCGATTGTAGAAAGCGCTAAATTGGTAGCCAAGTTGACACGACTGAGTCGATCGCTCGTTCTCTAATGTCTGTAGAAAAAACCTACACTTTAGTCTATGGTGAGCGTTCCTACCAAAGAGTTTAGCGATCAACATTGTAGAAACGATAACATTCTATTCTATCATTTTGAAGGATGTAAACTTGTCTACGAATTTTCTATTCGTTTGTATTGATCACGTGATTTAACGTTGAGATGATGTCATTCCCATTCATTTGAATAGTTTTTTACTAGCGTTAACGATTGTAGATTGTCAACTAGCCTAGGGGTGCAGGATAGAAGGTGGAGCATAGTTTGCGACACAGCTCACAGCTCCACAAACACACCGCACTGTTCTGTTCCGTGTTTAGACTGAGTAGAGTCAGCTCGTATATCCCTCATGGAATGATTGATACGAATTTCATTATGAGTGATCGTGACAAACATAATTGTCATCGCAATAGAGAAGTGATTATTTTTTGAAGCGGTACCTAGTGCGCGTCTTTCTAACGATTTAATTCTTTGGTGGAACCCTGCTCCGCCTGATATGAGAACGTGTAAGCTATACATATACATGATGATATGTTTGTACATGAATTTGTTTTTCCGCCACCTTGAGTTCTAATTTTTTCCAGCCCCCAATGCCCCATATGTTGCCATGGTATTAAATTTGTGTATTTGCACATTATACAGTGTTGTTTACTTTACCAAAAAAAAAATTTTTCAACGTCAACTTGTACTTCAGCCGTCTGAAAAACAAAGATAAAAGATAAAGATAAGAAGTAAAAAAGTTATTTTTTATAAACCTCTCTTACTAAGAAAACTCTGGAAAAGTGAAGCCATAAAAAAAAGAAATCGTTGTTATGCCTTTATGGAAGAGGTATTTTGGTTTTAAATCAATGGTGCCGATTCCCTTGTTTACAAACTAAACTAAATTTAAGTTCAGTGCATCTTTTTCTTTCTATTTCATTAAGAAAAGGACAGAAGATAAATTTTAGTTATGTTCTGTCAAATTAATCAGCGCCATACAAGTTTTAGACGCGATTAAAAAGTTGACTACTAAAATTACATCAAATTACGTCAGGTGCTGACTAATTTGACAGGATTAAACTAATATTTATCTTCTGTCCTTTTCATAATGAAATAGAAAGAAAAATATGCATTCAACTTAAATTTAGTTTAGTTTGTGAACAAGGGAATCGGCACCAATGTCTTTGTTCTTAGTAGGCAGATATTTGTTCCTAGTTTCATAATGAAGTGGAAATATATTGAATCCGTAGTAGAGTGCATTACACGGCACAATGATCTCTGAATGTACAGCTACATGGGTAGGTGCCCCCGGCTACGTTCACTATTCATATATCTGTGACGTCAGCCAAATTTCCTTCCCATCCATGTTAATGTCCCTCCATTTTAAACTGTCCAGAAGATTTCCTTACGAAGTCAATGCCATAGGTGATCGGCCTCTCACCTCGCAGTCCCAGGTTCGACCCCAGTATAAAACGTCAGGAATTATACAACAAAAATATGTATATTTGAATGTTTTTTCATGTTAGTAACTTGATTCGTTGAATTTTGAGGGGTATTAGTGGTGGTCACTGTATGATGATCGGTCGGTGGGTCCTCTGTCTGTCTGTGCGTCGTGTAGACGGGCCAGGGGACTGAACTCCTGAACTCTGGGAGATCACTGTATTATAATTGTATGGAATTCTTTGTGTTCTTTGTAAACTGTGTGTAGAGCTGGGTTTAATTTTCAACAATTCATTATAAATTGCCTATTCAAGTGTGTGGCTCTCAGAACAGTATATTATCACATTCAATCTATCAATCAACGCATCCGATCACAGTCCACTGCTGGACATGCCCAGCTGGCTTAACCTAAGTCACAACCAGTCTGTCCCAGCCATCTTATTCAAGACCTTTTGTTTTTGTAGAATATCACATTAATATTTAATCACACTTATCCAGCAAAACAATTCGCCATTAAAGTCAATAAGATCATGACAAAACACGAGTCACTAGCAGTATGTCGGCGCCCCTCTTACAAGTAGTTCCAGTAAACACTTACGTACCCTACTCCACTGCCTGCAGCACAAATATAGCTTCTAAACAGTTGTGATAAGGTCTTTTCTTGTTTTGCACGTGTGGGGGAGGTAGGCCCTGGAAGGAATAGGGAATTAAGATAAATATAGCACGTTTTTAGGTTACAAGGGTCTTTAGAGTTGACGATACTGGCAAATCGATCGAGGGCGTTGTGTTAGTGTTACTCACGTTTTTTCCATGGGTGTAGGGAGAAACCTTAACGCCACCTGCACGATCCTTACATTGTCCTTTAACACTTGAAATTAATAATCCATCATTTTAAGTTAATCGTTGACTCATTTTTAGGGTTCCGTACCCAAAGGGTAAAAACGGAACCTTATTACTAAGACTTCGCTGTCTGTCCGTCTGTCTGTCACCAGGCTGTATCTCATGAACCGTGACAGCTAGACAGTTGAAATTTTCACAGATGATGTATTTCTGTTGCCGCTATAACAACAAATACTAAAAACAGAATAAAATTAATATTTAAGGGGGGCTCCCATACAACAAACGTGTTTTTTTTATAATAATTGGTGCGGAACCCTTCGTGCGCGAGTCCGACTCGCACTTGGCCGGTTTTTTTTAAAAGTTTTAGACTTCTTAAGGCGACTACAGGAGCTAAATTAGCAACTCTATTTGTGGTGGTTCAAACTTCGTTTGATATACTGTAAGAATAAAGTTCTAATCAGCTTGCACTACAAAGTGGTTGTTACGTCAGTCACTGCGGGACGAATAGTGCGAAATGAGTTTTTTGCGATTAACAAAAAATCTGTTGATTGAACTAAAAAAGTAAAACACTATGATGCTAATATTATGTTGCTTGTAGAATTATTTGCCAAAAAATCAGAATGATCGTAATGTATTTTAGTATGGTTTTTACTCGTTAAAATTTTTTTTAGAGATAGTTCGTGTTTTTTTTTACGAATAAAATTACTTGTACTGTTGTTACTTGTTTTCAAAACACTATCGTACTAGCATATATCATGAAGAATACCATATATTTTTTCTAGTTTTGTTTATTGCAGTGAATCATATGCTTTTTTGCATTATAAAACTCGCGTTTAGCTCCTGTAGTCCCTCTGCCCGTAACACCCGTTTAGTTGCTACGTGCTCACGCGAAGATTGGGATGTTTAAATTAACTGTCATACATACTGACTGTTTATGTATGTATCTATAATTCAATACCTCTAGGCTGTTAATTACGGTTTCGTGTTACTATTTTAACAAACAATTAATTGAGTTCAACCGTGTTGTTGAGTCATGTTCTTACTTCACAAATATTCAGGTGTGCTTTTGTATTCCCGAATAACTAACATATTTACATGAAAGAAAAGGTAATATTATATGGTTGTAGAAGCATGTTTTATTTGCATTAGGTACTCTATATATTTCTTGCTGTTATGGGAAAACTTTCAGTTTTTCAGCGTTTTCCACACCTTTTATGTAAAGAAAGTTTTTTTTTTAAAGCTTCCTTGAGTTAACGTAATTCTTTTACAAACTCGAACAGTTTTTTGTTGATGGGGTTTCGGCGAGGTCGAAGTTTTGTAAATTAATTAAAGCACGCTGGTGGATTTTCTACTTTTGTCGCTGAGTCAAACATTCATCGGCACGTTTTTATTTAGACATGCATTTGGTTACCTATCGTATAGTTTTCTATGGATCGTGGTCGTATCGCAGTCGTGTCGTCACCTACAAACAGTTTCTTGCTGTCAGCTCTTTTCCTAAATGTGCTTTTTATTGGATTAACTATCCATTAGCCTACTTGATGTTTGTTTCCTAAGAACAATAACAGGCGTATGGTCGCTGCGTCTGGACTCTGGACACACCCATCCTTGTTGCGCCGTGTCCTAAATGTCGGGGTTATTAGATTAACTGATCATTAGTAGCGTGGAGAGGGAAGACAGTAGGTCTGCTTTGAAACAAAACCGTGTAGTGTAAAGTAAATTATGGTTTGACATACTTGAAGACACAAAGTGGTCGAGACCAAAATCACGCTGACGAGGACATTGATTGTTATAATATCAATGAGACTTTTCTGGCTAAATGTACCTAAGTTAAACCCCGTAAAGCCTTAACTTTTACCTTTAAATACATAGTCACTTTTTGTATTACCTGTGGACTAAATTGCTCTAAATTGCTAAAGATATACCTAAAGTAATTTTTTCAAGCTAAACAATTTATAAATGTCGGTTTTCATCCCTTATTTAAAGTGGATCTTTTCCATCTGTCTGTAAAGTGTCCAAAGTGTCCGTGTCTTGTTGTGTCTGACACTCGACACTGATGGGACACTCCTATTGTTGTTTGGCAACTAAAGGTTAACTTTGAGTAAATATAGCTTGTTTTTATCGGAAAAATACCTGGCATCGACGTAGTCGTGTGGACGGAAAAGTTATGAAAAGTAATTAGATTTCATTCATTCAAGTTCGGAATTGTACCTAAGTATTGAACAGTTCTGATATTTCTTGTTATATTTTTAATATACTTAGCTTATTACAAAAAACGTTTCTTCGTCGTTCGTTGTTTTGAGTATTTTTACCAAGTTTAGGTTTGTGTAAAAAACGTGTAAGGAAATATTTCTCGGGGTAACGAATAAAAATACAGATTGATTGATATTTTCTTTCCAATTTAAATGTTCTTTGTGTGAGAACGTCGCCGTCTTTAAATTACATACCAAAAACACATTAGGCCCCCATTCACCCCTCACAAAACATATGAAGGGTTTTCCTATTGGTAACCAATGGTTACCAAAAGCTCCATGACACACGAGTCAAAGATATTCATTTATCGTAGATTTTGACGTGGAATTTTGTGGCGATCGTCATCCTCGGTAGTATAGTGGTGAGTATCCCCGCCTGTCACGCGGGAGACCGGGGTTCGATTCCCCGCAGGCGAGGTTAAGTTTTGTTGATTTGAGAACTATCCAATTTGTTAAATGGAAAGTCGATAAGTTTTTAAAAGGATATCTTTTACGGTGAAAATCGTGAAGCTTTGCAAAACTTTTAACAAAAATATTTTGCTTCAATGATTCTTCCTCGCCAGTTTTCAAAACACATGGACCCAAATGTAACCTAACAAAACTCTGAAACATCCAGCTCTTTATTTATACATACAAGTTTCATGAATAAGCGATGTGGGTAGTTTGAAGCATTTTCCTTATGGCCGCATAGATATGCAGATGTGAGGATTATGCATGCAGATTCCTATCAGCGGCATCTACGAATCACCTTCGAATTTAGCGGTCGTTAACTTTTGTAGGAGACGTAAATAGGTACCTACCTACCCCATATTAACATGAAGTCAGGAGAATAGATAGACGGGAGCTGTAGCCTTTTGTTTCTTATAGACGAGTGCAATTAGACAAAAAATACTCAAAAGGTGGAACGAGGTTTATAGTGGTCGGATTTTCATGGGACTTTTTTTATTGAGTTGCTAAAATGCTTTCATTAACATACACGATTTCCTAACATTGCCGAATAAATTTTGAGTCACTACACTCATGAAAGTGGTCTTCATTAATACTTTCTGATCCAGTTATCTGTGAAAAAGCATCAGTTACCAATTTCAAAAGAAATCTTAGTCTTAAAATTCGATATTTTAGAAATAATTGCAGAAAATAGGAAATTTTCAAAAATACTTAAAATATACATTAAATCGACAACAATGAACAAGGAAACAGACCAAATTAGCGTTTAATGGATGCACGTAGATCACACTATTACGCTAAAATATGAATTCGCCGAATTCGAAGTTATTCATAAACGAAAAAAAAAAAAAAAATTCAAGAAAAAAAAAATGTTGCGAGCGTCGAAATATTTTTTTTTAACTCTCTTCTCAACCCCTCTAGGAACTCAATAAAAAAAGTCCCACGAAAATCTGACCACTATAAACTGTGTTCTACCTTATAATTGCACTCGACTATTACTAGCTCCGCTTATTGTGATGTGAAGTTTTGAGTGAAAATAATCCCTTTATAGGTTGAGAGATACGTTTGTCGCCCACAGTCCCTAAAGCATTAAAGAGTTGTCCTGAAAAAAAATAGCGCATATACTTTAAGATACATTGATTGTTGGATTCGCTATAATAGTCTTGTTTTAGAAGTTGAGAGGGCGCGTTAGAATTAGGTATACTTATCAGCAGGCCAATTTATTCACAACTATAGAGAACCTGTATTAAGATTAGGATAATATAAGTAATTGCTATATAAATATTGTCATGTGTGTGAGATTTTCAGGTATTTCAAGACGAATAAGAAGGCCGTTTTTTGTCTTGAATTGTCTGAAAACCTACCTGATTTATTTCTGAGAATATGCTTTACGAAGTGGGATGTTGTTACGGATAATTCTTTTTATAAAAAAAAAACATCATTCTCTTACAATTTATTCAGATTAAAACCTAGGCATCGCTGTCACTTTTTCATCATGAAAATCTAGACTTGTACCTGTCTCATAGGCTTGGCAACTATTTTAACCATAAACACTACGAAAATCTATCAGTTGCTTTGCAATTCAAAACGAGCTCAAGGTTTTTCGTCTTCGGGTCATCGGCTGCTAAATATTGCCATGCTGCTTCAGCTTTTTAAATTGAAAAGAATTTATGAATAGAGCAAACTATTGACGTATTTGGAGATCAGGTCAGGTCACAGAAATACGGAGATAGAACAAAGACACCGACACACTAGAAGTGAATACATTTTCATTCGACTCTGATGGATGGATGAAAGATGATATGGCTACACAGGAGGTAACAACTACTGAGATGACGTCTAATAGAGAATTAGTATGGATGATGAAGACACGATGACAATGATATGATACACCAGTCAGACTTATCATAATGTGCATTGTGGAGACTCTGTTAGGCACCTCGCGCACTTCGCCATGACAACGACTTTTGGTCTAAACCAGGAGGAGAGTTTGGTAGCACGACTACTTTTGTTCAAGATAGCGGCCGGTCATGCGACAAGTCGTAGTCGTGGTAGCGAAGTTCCGAGTTGCCGTGATCGTACCCTTAAGTATTCTAATGTATTTCCAAAGTATATGTCGCTTAATTTTGATGCGAAACAAATGGCTGAGTCCTTATTATCGTTGAGCAATAAAGTCGGAGCTTTCTGATGATGCGAGGGTCATGATGCGAGGGTCATGATGCGAGTGTCATGATGCGAGTGTCAATAGTCCAATACTCACTGCCACAATTTCGGTCAATTTGTGACAAAACAATGCGACCCTTTGATTGATAAGCCTTTTTAATTAATTTCATAATTTGGTTTACAGATTAGAAACTCAGTACGAAATAACATCGGAGAAGGTTGACACCCCGCCTGGAGAACCTGTCAAAAGGAAGTGAATTGCAATTCTTGTATTTGTTATGCAAAATGCATGAATTGCGAAAATTTGAAGAATTTTATTGTTTCTATTAAATCACGACTTATTTACTTATTCACATTTAAAATCTAATAAATTTCATTAATTTGTTAAAGTTCTTTCATTTGGAAAGTTGAGCGGTGAGTGGTTCGCGATTCGTTTTTAAATAATCACATTTTTGCATTTATATAATGTTGGTAACGGTAACTGGCGCTGCCGTTTTTGTTTTGCACAACTAAATAAAACTACTCATTGCTTTTACCAACTTTCCAACCTATAAAACAAACATAAGTAAGTATTAATAGTTTTAGAACAAAGGAAAATGGCTTGTACCCTCGAGTAGTGACAGCCACTTCTTCAGTCAATCATCAGTTGCCCTTAACGAATGCTTGGACAGAACCTGATTAATGTCTTAATTTCAACGTCTGTGATTAAATACCATTCCTCAGCTCCTTATGACAGCAGCCCTTTAAACTACAAAGATATGATTACTTGAAGACTGTCAACAAAGGGGTAGGCAGTGTCCGTTGTGCGTTATTGATCACGGGTTGGTGTCCGACTCGTGTCCGGACAAGCGGGCCATCCGTCTTCGTGAAGGACAGATGGACGTACGGTATTTTAGGGAAATTCACGCTCGTTGATTTGAAGGGTCAGCAGAGCTGAGCAGGGGGTTCCAGTTAGATAGTGGATCGTTTATATTGCTGGGGATTTGAGTGTTGCTTCCCAAGGGTATCGTGGAGTAAGAATCGTGCCATGAGGAGGGGTTCTATAGCATTTATCAACGTGTAAGTATAACATGGTTGCAGTGAAAGGATGATAAACAATGATTGACGTTGCGATGTTGTCTCTATTTCATCAAAATTTGTATTTCTTGATACACACAGTCTAGGACTCGATAGTTTCCTCATAGTTCAATGATTAATAGGTACGATTAGAGCTCGAACCAGTAACGTTTTTGTTCCACTAAGCCTCAGCAGTTTGGTGGGTCCAGAGATTCAACATCTAAAGCTTGCAGGCATCAGAAAATCCCTGGAGTTTTCTCAATGATAAGAGATCACCGATTTACAGTCTAAGTTTGAAGAAACTAAAGTTGTAAACAGAATTATCATAATTTAACTGAAATAACGCACAAATCCGGTATGAAAGTTGTGCTCTTTAAGTATATCCCTATCTCACGAATATAAGCTCACGATGACATTTCATATCCATCTGATTCCCCATTCGGGCTATCACTGCAATAGTTATAACAATTTGTTTTTATGTTCCTCCTAGTTTTATCAAGCGAACAAGTAGGGTCATTTCTGTCGCATGTCTCTACGGCTGTGATGGTTGGTGAGTATATAGATAGCATCTTATCTGTCGGTGCCGTTTGGACGTCGCCGTGAGGCATGGACCGTTTCCGCGGTTTGATTGTAATCGGGTATACAGTGTAATGTTTCTGTTTGTAGTGGGTTGTTAGTGGTCGGTGTTATCATGCTTGTGTAGGGAAGGACTTTACTACCAAACTAGTCAGTCTATTGCAGTCCAGTGCTGGGCATAGGCCTCTCCCAAGCTGCACCACAACACCCTGTCATCCGTTTTCCGTGTCCAGTCCGTCACGGTCACCCCAAACAACCACCACCACGGTAGTCAACCTAGCTGGAGGGTCTCCCACACTAGGTTTGGCGATACGCGGCCTCTCTACTCCTAGGTTCATTTGCTTTATCTACCTTCGTTCCTTCGACAGACATGGCCAGCCTACTGCTATTTTAGCTTGCTTACTCTGAAAGCTATGTCAGTGACTCCACTTATTCATTTCCGATCTTATTTTTCAAAGATATTCCGAGCCTATTTGTAGGCATTGACGTCGACGATGACGATTATGTTACATATCACATCGATCTAACTACGCTTAGCCCTACTTGGAATCTGTCTGTTCCCACTAGTTCAGGTTCACCAGTTCAGTTAACTGAACTAGTGAAATTTCTTTTCTCGTTTGTTCAGTTGTAAATTAAACTACTTTTACATCTGGTTCCACCTTCGCCGAACCACCCGAAAGAAAGGAGCATGGGGTACCTACAAAGATCGTGGTCAAACGAAGTCTTGTATCTAAGTAGGTATATAGCTGTCTACCCCAGAACGATAGTATGGCGGCATAGCCATGTATAAGTTGTGTTAGATGTGGTCATAGCCACCGGCCATGGCCATGGGGTACCAGACTGTAACTAATGCAGGTCCCCACACTCGGGTGCACATGTCAGGGCTCCAGGGGCAGCTAGCGAACGCGCCGGAGGTGGCGAAACCGGCGTTTTGTAGTAATTACACCTTTAACTATATAGGTGCGGTTTACATTGTCTTAGTTTGCTCGCTAGGTACTCTGGAAGTCGATCGCAACCATAGGTTGGAAAGGGCTTGGCAGCTGATCATGATAGTTTTGTGTCATTACGACAATTATCACTATACTAACTGTGTAACTTTAATTGTTCAGCTAACCCACTGGAACATTCAAAGGGACATAGTTATAATCAAAATGCTTACTTAGAAACGGATGGCGACCGAACGCATCTTGTTGATCTTGTTCTAAGCAGCCAGGACTTTCTGACACACGTTTTTTGATCAAAGTTTATGTTATTGGGGGCAGATGGACCACGGAAGTTGTTACCAAACCTCTTTATGCACTTTCAAAGTCGCCTTTACGACAGTCATGAGTCACTATTTCTTTACTATTTCACATTCGTGGAATGGCTTTTAAATACCACTTTATTTTCTTCTCCAAAAATATACCAGCCTACTTCATTTGTTTATAAATCGAGCATATTTCAAGCAATCAATACTGTTAATTTGAAACGGGCCGTTTACAAAAGTAATTATCATTGGCTCGCTATCAGGCAGCACATCGCTCGCTCGGGCCGCGGGGCGGGCAGAGGCACAGGTATATAAATCGGTAGCACGTTCATAGATAATTGGTTGTGTAGTAATTGCAACGAGTTTTAGGAAAACGCTTGCGGGTACGTGGGTTGGGTTTTTCAGTGGGTTTCCATTGTGTTACGGCAGTTTTTTTAGCATAAAAAAACTACCTTGCTAAGTAAACAACATAAATACTACTGTTACTGTTGTTCTGTATGGTGTCGGACGTAAAGAATAGCACCATCCCATATCTTCCCGTGGGTGTCGTAAGAGGCGACTAAGGGACTTACCAGAGAATGGGCAGCAGCGTTCTCTGTGCTTTTGTAACAACAGTACTGCGATCGCCAACCCACCTGCCAAGCGTGGCGATTATGGCAAAAACCCCCCTATGGGGGAGGGCCATGTCCAGCAGTGGACGTCTTTCGGCTGAAATGATGATTATGATGAAATGTAAGCTTTGCAGTTTGTTTGTCCCTTGAAATTGATTGTTCATACGGGATTTCGTTTACAAGACCACGGTAAAGGCAAAATTTTATTATTATTGTTTTAATTTAAAGTCAAAAAATTAATTGGAATTTGCAAAAATGAATGCATTGCATTTGTTTTAATTTTAATGCTCCTCAATTTCGAAGCATATCTAATTCCTGTTTATGCAGATCCTTCTTAAAGAAAACCGTTTACCTTTCCACCATTTTCATCTTCACCAATAAACCCACATTTTCATCTTCACCAATAAACCCAAGTCCTAGATTACCGTGTGTCAATATGAACGTGCTCTCATCGTGATAGGCAACAGTATCCCGGCCGCGATACTATCGCCTTGCTGGCTCAATTATGGATTATAGACGAGGAGCTCGCTACCGCAGTACCGAATGCAGGCAGAAAAGTTTACACAAAGATGTAAAAAAAAAAAGAAAAAAAAATGATTTTGAAAATCTTTGTGTAAACTAAACGGGAGATTCGGGGAGGCAGTGCTTTAGTGATGTTGGGTGGATTAGGAACATGTGATTGTCTGGCTTTGATGCGCTAGCATGTACTTTATGGACCACCGGACTGTGGGAGTGAAAGTGCGCCTGTGTTTGCGGACACGCTTGTGTATAGGTATACTCCGCTGAGATTAGCCGCAATGGCCAAAAACGGTCAGGAGATTGATTTCTATGGTGAAAATATATGGACCTTACAAATAGTACAGACGTTTATACATACTTAATGTAAAAGACAACAGAAATGTTGTTACCTGTACCGTCAAACACCCAGCATAGAAATGATCTAGCTACTTAGCTGCAGATTCACCAATCTGCATGTACCTTTATTTTTTTGAAAAACATACAAAACGTTTGTTTAATATTGGAGGTTGATTAAAAGAACAAACTATACTTTTACCCTATATACCCAGACGAGTTACAACATCGGAGTACAAATGTTCGCTTCACCTCTTAGACTATTCCTCTAGCCTACTCCTGGAACAACTTATGAGTTCCATACATAACGGACACCATGGACTAACGGGGTTTTTTGGAAAAAATGGCCGCCAGACGACCTGGACCGTCTAGTACTGTACTATTAATAGAGATAGCGGCGCCAGTTCAATATTATGTCTGGGAAGTAAAAAGTTCCAGGTAACTAGTTAGTTATTTATAAGATTGATCTCTAGACGGCGCCATATTTGTGTCTTCTAGGTACAAAAACAAAAAAAACGAAACGGCTTCTTCATCTTTCATGTAACAGAGGTAATCTAACTTACTACCTAAGTATTATAAATGCAAAAGTTTGTATGAATGGATGTCTGTTACTCAATCACCCCAGAACGGCTGAACGATTCTGGATGAAAGGCACACAGAGATAATATAGTCTGGAATAGCACAGACTTTTTAATCACGGAAGTACAATCCCGTGGGCAATTCCCGAACTCCACGCGCGCGAAGCCGCGTAGATAAGCTAGTAAAAAATAAGAGTAGAAGGTTATGATGAGAACTTTGCCCAGCAGTGGGACAATCTACAAAAATGGCTGACTATTTCACAATCTCGTCAACAACGCAACGATCTTTCAGTAAGGACAATGATTCGTTACTATTTTGTACTCAGGTACCCTATATCCCAGCAGCGGAGCAGCGGTGGCCCAGTGGTGGCGGCCTCGACTTACGAACAGTAAATCGTGGGTTCGAACCCAGGCAGGCGCATTACTTTGTGTAATTTATTTCATCACCGCTGCTCTCAAAACGGTGAAGGAAAACATCGTGAGGAAACCGGCATGTCCTAGAACCAAAAAAAAAACGAAGACATGTGACATCTAGCAATCCGCCCTGGGCCCGCGTGGTGGATTAAAGCCCATTCCCTCTCTTAGATAGGAGGCCTATGTCCCAGCAGTGGGAACATTAATGATAATGATGATGACGACCCTATATCCAGCAGATCTGATTCTGCTCCGGGTGCCGATGACAATCTATGAGTCGGCACAGAACCTAGCCACGAGTTTGACGGTAACATAGCGACCACCTATCCCTGCAGACTGTAATGTGAAGGCATCAGGGCACGCAGGACACGATATCAGGTATCCCAACGAAAACAGCCAGGCCAGCACATCCATTTTAGATTCTGAATATCTTTCCGTACCCACATAAAAAAAGTATATAAAAACTAGTCTCAAAAGCCATTACCTATTCACCAACCCATTTAAAAACAAATCTACACAGCCCCTTGAACTCCCAAATCCCTGAACAGCTCGCGTTGTTGCGCAGTACATCAACTTACCCTTCCAACGATACGCCGGCGCGGCCTATGACGTCACGTCCGCGCTTGATGGTGGACCGCACGTGACGTCATCATACACACCTGACTAGGGGACCAACACGACGGGGATTATAGAGGACCCGGGCTTGATTAAGTAACGTTTGAAATATTTCGGGTTTTTGAGACGGACTGGTGACTTGGGTGAAAATTTATTTTATTTTACGGGAAAAGCTAAAAAAATCTATCAATAAGTTATGAATTTATGTAAATAGCAAAGTATGGGCTGAATATAATTTTCAAGAATAAGTAATTTTATAAAATGAGACGCTTGTCGGTCATTCATTAACGTTGTAGCGGTGCTGTAGGTATAGTACCTAAATATAGTTTTATTACGTAAATAAACTATGCCTTAGAAAGTGCTATTTGTTATCTTTATGCTTCTAAAATCCCACCTCACCCACGTAAAGAGTCCTTGCGGTCCACGTCGCAAATCCTAACATTTTAGAATCCCTGAGACACCACACGCTTCCGTAAGCCCGTACGTGTGGTTACCCCATACATTTGTCATTGTCGACTGAAAACCGTCGCTCTTCCAGATATTTGTGAAATGTGCGCCGTTGGAATGGAAGGCATTACTGGGAGCGAGAAATCTGATAGAACCCGACTTTCAATATGTCGGCGTATGCATGGCGTATGGCGTACGAATGCGAATCAACATGATTCAGGGGTTCATGGTGTCGATCGAGCCTTGTTGATAGGTTATTTCTATGTAGATTTACTGAATCTGATGCTCCATCTATTTTGGATGTGGGTTTTGTGAGAAGTGACGTATATCCTTATGTATTATCCTTTCCCTGTCCTGAATAGAAGTATTTTTTGTTAATCTTCTGCTGAATACATTCATTTACTGTAGGAGTTTGAAATTTTGCTCGTATGTAACGAAATAGACCATTAAGAAAAGAATTGTGAAAATTAATCCCCATGTAAGAGGTTAAAAATATACTTAGGAGATGCAATGCAAGTTAGTATATAGTCTAGCCTACGATAAACTGCATCGGTTCCATGCACTATTTGGTTACGAAAATCGGAAACGCAACTTAGAATTTAGTGAATGAAATCCTGCCTGTGCCTATGAATAAACCGGCCTTCTGCATTCAGAAGTCATGCAGTGCTCACTAATCCGCATACAAACCGAGGTAATTACAACATGGCTCCCGACTCTCCCCATGCAATCGTTGGTTTTAACGACCGATGTAGGAAGCACATGTCTCATAACAATATGATCACATAATAACTGCTATGTTGTTGTTTGTTTACTTGTATTATTCTATGCCAAGTATCTATGAAAGATATCTTATTCCATTGCCAAATTCAGAGTAATCTTAGTTCAAAACAATCTGCGCAAAACAAATTCAAACAACCGCAGGAACTTCGAAGTCACTTGGTCTATCTGTTGATGACTGACCAATAAACTTTGGCAGGCTGTGATTAGGGTCATAACAGGCATTCGATATGCCATAGTACACCCAAGTGACTGTTACAGGGTCAGTATTGAAAGTAATACCTTTGCAACCTTCTTCCATTTCTGTGTACTGAGTGTCGATACCACTATTCACTGGTTTGCAAGTATCAGATAAGCAGTTCAATCCTTATTTACCTTCGATTTCAACCAACTTTAAAAAAGGGACTGCCTCGATCATTAATCTAGTAGTCGCAAGCGTGGCTGCTAAATATGATGGTTCTGTATGATCATGTGATGGTTCTTGGTTTGATTCCCGGGTTGGGCAAAGTGTTAATGGGTTTTTCATCAAAAAATTTTCAGTAGCAGCTACGGTGCCTGGATTTGAGCCCGGTTGATGGCAATAGGTTTACCCCCTTTTACTTGGGACTTACATAACTGGTGAAATTAGGGTGTTGGTGTACTATAAGGTAGGTGTATACACCTCTGGCTAATCGTTTGGGAATTACATTTATTATGTTATGTCACAGATAATATAATACTTCGGTTATGTGTATAAAAAGGAAAGACTACCATGTCCATGTATCTTTTACTTACTTATCGAGCCATAATACCGTACCAATGTCTATTTCAAGCTGCCGACCGACCACACCGTATTACACAAACAGGTGAAAACGCCTTTCATCTCCGAGTGAGTGTAAATAAAAATATGACATCACCAACGTTTGATTACGAGAAACGTGCAGAGCACGCCCAGGATATGGAGCGAAAGATATAAATAACGGACAGAAATAAATAAAATTACAAATAACAGGATGAAACTACGCTCGGATTGAGCAAGGGCGGATGGGAAAGCGAAGAGGGTGTTTTGAAGAGAGTGTTTATTAGGAGATCAGTGTTTTGAAGTGCTCTTTGTGAAATGAGTGGAAAATTCGCGCGGGATTAATTAAGGAATTTGGCGTTTATAAATACTTGAGCATCTTATATCATCATAATCTCATAACATCTACCAACGATATGAGTATTGAATTGAACCATGGAATTTATAGATTCTTAACAAGAATTTGGGTGGTACCTATAAGTACAGCACTACAATTAAAAACCGGCCAAGTGCGAGTCGGACTCGCGCACGAAGGGTTCCGAACCAATTATTATAAAAAATCACGTTTGTTGAATGGGAGCCCCCCTTAAATATTAATTTTATTCTGTTTTTATTATTTGTTGTTATAGCGGCAACAGAAATACATCATCTGTGAAAATTTCAACTGTCTAGCTGTCACGGTTCATGAGATACAGCCTGGTGACAGACAGACGGACAGACGGACAGACGGACATACGGACAGACGGACAGACGGACAGACGGACAGACAACGAAGTCTTAGTAATAGGGTTCCGTTTTTACCCTTTGGGTACGGAACCCTAAAAAACCCAACTTGTTACTAATCAATTGAAACGCGCTGGCGTAGGTAAACCACAGTTTATTTTTCCAACATTCAAAAAAGTAAAAAAAGCCGAAAAGTCATAAGTGACCGATCGCTGTCCAGTAAATTTAGAATTTTAAGACAATTTAAAATGTTCCAAAAAGGTGATGCCAAAAAGTCGGTTCGTAACACAACTACTGAAAAATCATACAATACAAACATACATGTGAATGTGGGGACCATGTGGGTCACATTTTTATTTTTTGTTTGTTTTTTTCCCACAACTGTCTGGCAGTTTGAGTACTATAAGCGACCTACCAAAATGTCCTTTCTTTGGTATTGTTCGTCGTTTCGTTGAGCTCCTTGAGTTATAAGTCGAGCTACACGTTAACTGACAAATGCTTGCACTGACTGGACAGCTCCACTCAAATCTGTATGGTTCTTTCTTCAAAAGACCATCTCAGGACTAATCTGCATAGTCCTCATGTGAATTGAGCAAGATTATGTCTGGACTTTAAAAGAGACTACGATCTCTGAGTTTGTTTCGACTGTTTCTTCTCAGAGTAGTCAGGTACGAAACACCGGCCCCATCTAGTTTAAAAAAAATGACGTGTAAAAGTGTTTGTAAAAACCAACTTGCAAAATAAACATCATTAATTTATCATTTATCATTATCATGCATACATAAACTGCCAAAATCATAACTTCCTTTTGGCTTTGTCGTAGTCGGGTAAAAAGGGCGCCATTGAAGAGAGACTGTGTCACTTTTCACATGCTTCAACTTTCCTAAAAATTAAAATCCATTTGTTCGAATAAGGCTGAGAATTAAAACTTTTGACCTTTTGTGAAATTCCGAGGAACTGTGAGTAGGTACACCGATTCCTAAAACTTCTTATCCAGCATCTGAAATCCGTTCCCTCTCCAGATAGATCAATTTGTTTTGAAGCTGACCCACCTTTGATGACGCTGTTCCATAATAAATAGTCGTTTATCCTTGGTACGAGGAAGCGACATGAAAGAACATGTATTTATTCATCAACACTGCTTGTGAGGAGATTGTACTGAGCCCGTGTTTGTTATAAGGACGCCATCTTGGATTTTGAATGGCGGTGTCGAAATAAATTTGTTGTTGCTTGTTTTTTTTCTATTTGTATGGCATCTTGCAGTTCAGTCTATAGAGACTGGCTTCTGCTTAACTGAGCTAGTCCTGTGGATGTCTTGAATCTCGCTTGTTTTTGCTGTTATTTTGTAGTTTTTGTACATAATTATGTGCGTAGTGTTTTTTGTTAATAGTAGGTTTAAAATAATGTGTTCTTCTGGGGACACCTTTAATAATAATAATAATAACCTTCCGGGTGAGTCCATCAGACATATTATTTCTGGTTGTTCTCGTCTGGCTAACGGCGAGTACTTGCACAGGCATAACCAAGTAGCCAGGATTATACACCAGCA
This sequence comes from Xestia xanthographa, assembly GCA_905147715.2. Taxonomy (NCBI): domain Eukaryota; kingdom Metazoa; phylum Arthropoda; class Insecta; order Lepidoptera; family Noctuidae; genus Xestia; species Xestia xanthographa. The sequence continues at coordinate 1,437,403 of LR990660.1, read as the reverse complement.
ACTTGCCTTGAAATATAAACTTGTGGAATCTGAGGTACCGTACTACAAGTATGTGCCCGACCCAGTTCTCGAAAATGACCAATGTCACGCTGTACTGGGATCGGTCCATCATTACTGACAGGACTATTGTCGCCAATAAGCCTGACATAGTGATGATGGACCGATCAGCGCGCCGCGTAATGATAATCGATGTTACCATTCCGCATGACGAGAACCTCGTGAAAGCTGAGAAAGAAAAACAAATAAAATATCTCGACTTGGCACACGAGGTTCGCGGCATGTGGAATATGAACTCGGTTATCATTGTGCCGATTGTCGTGACGGCCAATGGCCTTATAGCCAAGAGCTTCGATGACCATCTATCGAAGCTCTCTTTAGGCGGTTGGATCAAGGGCCTGATTCAGAAGGCAGTACTCCTCGATACGGCTCGCATTGTGAGGAGGTTCCTGTCTCTGCAGCCCTAACCACCGGTGGCTTGGACCCTGCTCCCGACACCGGCGGACTACTATTTTTTTTATATTTTTAAGTGTTTTTTTTTTTTGTATCGTTTTATTTTAAGAAATACTTAAAAATGTAAATAGATAAGGATGTAAATGAATAAACGGAATAATAATAAACCATTTACTGCAGGTAAGTAACAAAGACCCATAGATAAATACCTTAACCTAAAATACAAAAGTACTAATAACAATTAGGGTCTTCCTAGTGTAAGGCCTCTTCCAGTTGTTAATGTTGGATTAAGAGACCTTAGGCTTTAGGCTTTATTTTCTGGGTTTAAACATGTTTCCCTGAAATTTGTGTTAGGATTTAAGAAAAAAAAAACAGCATCCTAGATTATAACATCTTGGTGACTTTGTACAACCTTTTCCTAAAGTATACCCGCCACACTTTACCACTTAAAGCAAGCATAATCAAAATAAGCACTCACAAAACCACTCAATGATATCTAAAAATAATACATCAACGAAGAAACCTCGTTTATTTGTAAATCGATAAATAAATATCCATAGAGCGACGCTTTGGGAAACATCTCAAGTGTTTCTCGTTAAAATAAAAGGGAGGAAACGTACCGATTGATACAGGGCAAGACGGAGAAAACGGCGGTCTCTTAGCGACACGCCCCGCGCGGCGCGGCGCCCGACGCGCGGCGCGGCGCGGCGGCGCGCGGGGCCGTCTCTATGGAGATGAAATTCTATTTAAGGGAGGATTTTTTCTTTTTCTTTCAAGCTTTGTTTAGACCTTTTGATGGAATGGACCTTTGGTGTTTATTGACCTTTTTTATTGAACATTTTCATGGTAATCTTGGGAGGATTTTTCTTTGCAGTTTTCTTTTGATACAAAATTGCACGGAATTTATAATTAGGTTTACATTTTTTTACATGTATAGTAGGAAATGTTGTTTATATGTTGTAAAAAACATTCAAAGGGTAGAATAAATATTAAGAACAAAGGCTACTTTTTCAAAACGTTATTTAAACGACAGTCATTACTTCGCAATCACTTTAAAAGCTTTTGTCGGTGTTTTCAATCGGTTATTCAAAACTCGTTTCCAGAAGATTAACTCGCCTGTGATGAACAAAATGGCAATAAGCAGCTGTACGTTAATTATTGATCTCATTTATTTGGTTCTTGAGATTTGAAATACTTAGTTATTATTTAATTTTTTCATACATAAGGTATAAGACACTTCTTTGGATCACACAGAAACCCTTAAGAAATTGGAAAATACTTTTGGAATAACTGTTTTATTTCCTGCCAGTTAGGGCTCTTTGAAGTGACCCTCTTAAATGTTTAGGTTGAATCACAAAGGTACTGAAGTTGGAAGTATAGGATGCATTGCTTTTGACCGGTCAAGAGGGGGTTGAAAATTATCGGAAAATTGGTGAAATAACAAGACAAGGCAATAAAAAAAAGATATCAGTGAAATGTGTTTCATGTTTGGAATACATTTAAATGGTTGAATCGGGTTGAATACACCAATAAGTTAGTTTATTTCTTCCGCGAATGTATCTTTGCTAAAAGTTTCACTAAGGAACCCAGTAAAAGAAGGGGAGATATAGGGCGCGGTAAAGTTGGATGACTTGCGTTGGAAACTTTAATATCTTAAATCATTACTTTCAATTTCGTTTGATTATGGGCAATCCCTATAAGATCCTTCGTCGTACCAATCTATTGGGAAAGCCAAGTTAAGCAATATCCATTAACGGAGTTATGGGTTAAAAAGTGGGCCTCTATCAGGATAGGGAATATTGATTCTTGAAAATAAGCATATTACACGTACTTTTTTAATGGTATTTCTAAATACTGATACTATTGTATGCGTTTACTGTTGGATCAGTCTATGAGGGGTCAGTAGAGGACGTATAGGTTCCAGAAACACCCTTTAATTTCTGGTATCATGAATACCTATTAGAACATTGCCATCTGTGTTTGGAAAATTTATACACAGCGGCTCTCATAAGCTGCGAAAGTATTTTTTATTTTCATTTTAGGGAACAGCAAACAGTTACATTATGAAAACTTAAAACTAGTATTACAAGTACTTTTAATATCGACAGAAGCTTTTCCAGCGCTTCTCTTACAACGTATACAACTTACTTCGGTACAACTCAGCGTGGGCGGCATTTCAATAAAAATAAAATGAATACTTACAAAAGCATTTGAAATCAACAGAACCTCGTCCCACGCAGCCAACAGTTCTGTAACTACGTCCAGAGTAATTAAAGGCACGCCGTCCATTTTGAGGGGCGTACTTATTAAGCGGGGAATGTCATTCATGAATAGGAATATGAGAGGCCAGCCCTCTGGCCCTCTGGCCCCCTGGCCCTCTGGCCCTCCGAGTAATGTCTCCCTCCTGCTAAATAAGTTAGCTGCTCAAATTGCTTTTCAACATAACTTATAACGCGTGTCATTTTTATATTATGAGTGGGTAAAAGGTGGTGTTTATGTCATTAAAGGGTTGTGTTAGCCTGAGTAGGAGTTTTAGGTCAGCCAGCCAGCTTGTTCCACAAATCACTGAATGCTTTAGCGTTAAACGCGTTTAAAACACCGTTCTGTTTCATTCAATCAAGTTTGAGGGTGACAGAGACGTAACAGTGTTTAAGTCCCATGTAGTTTAAGGCGAGCCTATTGTCCACAACCGAGCTGCCACCTAGACTCCGTACTGAGAAATCTCCCCGGTGAAAAACCCCAATAACATTTGCCCTACCCGGGAATCGAACGCAGGACCTCACGCTCAGCAGTCTTGGTTGCGACCACTAGACCAGCGAGGCATTTCAAAATATCCAACGTTTAACGCATAAAGTCAGTTGTAGTGCTTGCCTGGCTAACATAATAGTTTCCAGACTTCTGTTCACCCCTTTGTCTCCGAATACAAAGGGATGAGCAGTTTCTCGAGAAACTCTCCGAGAGCAGCTATCTTCAAAGCTACGAGATCACTGGCTTTAGCAGCTAAGTGATAAGCTCCAGTAATTACAGTCTGACCTAGATGGATTTCAGACGTTTGGTGTTTCAGTAAGTATATTTAAATGTCTTTCTGTTTGAGAATGTTTGCTTATAATTAAGGAAAATGCTCGTGAAAATATTAGGTGTTTCGATGGTCATTAAACCTACTGTTTATATCATTATGGTAAGTACTTTAGCAAAATTGATACAAAATTACTTTTCCATTTGAAGAGATGTCCTGAGAATAAAAAGCAATAAAATCGAAAGTCCAAGCTAACTTCTTGAGAAACTCCACTCCAACAATCTCTAATCACAAAAAGGAAACATTCTGAGAAATCATCCCGTTATCCAAAACCGACAGAAACTCACCAAATTACGAGAAGCAGAGTAACTAAATACTTGGCAAATTGTTATCCCCAAATTGTGGCGAAATGTCTAGCAATTAGGGAATAATCAAGTAACCTTGAAACTTGGACGAAATACGTATTGCGGTGGCTCCGAGGCACTGATGGAAGTAGGAAGCCATTACTGCCCACCTCGGGCACATTCTGTTACTCGCTTGAAGCTCGGGGATTCAAAATTTAATAAATTGTTAACCATTACGTTATATTCGCCCGCCATTTGTCAAATTACACCATAATTTACATCGCTCCCTTGCATTTTCTTTGTTGAGAATTTTCCTTTGTTAGTGTTACATTGTTTGGTTTGTTTTATGTAGCTCTCACGGTCTTGTATGCATGCAGCAATGGATGTTGGGTAGGAAGTTCGACGATATAACCGTTATTGCTGAAGGTAATGGAAATGGTAAGCCTGATCGCTTTTAGGGAAAACATACGGGTGGGGATTGTTTGCAGCCGCGTTTATTGTCATAATGACAGTTTAGTCGTGTCGCAGCAACGATAAATTATTACTATTAATGTTATTATTGTGAAATCTCCTATTTATATCACAATGATCCCTTTATATTTTGTTAATTGCTTATCTACTACGGCTTCATTATTCAATTTGATATGATAATAAGCTCCATTGATTCAACTGTGGTTGAGCCCCAAGTAATTAACCTTTTCAAGACAGAACAAAAAGAATTTGTTTACAACATTGATGAACTGAGAATTGATACAAAAGCTTTACATGTGAGCATCAATACATGACTGGCATCACATTATTGAAGAATTCAACACTATTTTATTTTGATTTGTTACAGAGTATGTATTGCAGCAGGATTGGTGGTTTATGCTAAAGATACTTAACATGAATGGGTATTTTCAAAAAAAGCTGTGATGTATTTGATTACGGAAACAGTTGCAAACAACAGTAAACAGTTAGGTTGGAAAACAAAGCATTTGCAGAAGAAAAATGAAGTGCCCGTCCTAACTAGCCTCCCGTATCCTCCCAGCAGGAGATTCGTGTTATTGGCTAGTTTCTGGTCTGCTTCGTAATTAATAGCGGCTATTATTTAACGTGTAGCCCATATTGTGGCCATTTCTGGCCATTTTCACTCGTAATTTGGCTCAGAATTGAACTCGATTCCTTAGTTTAATTAAGCGGTTCGTTGTATAGCTCTGCTGGGTATAATTTATTAGTAGTTTAATAACTTACCTAAGAAGATGAGGATTGTGAGTAAGTATGAGGTTATGGAAATTGATGGTGTTGTACATCTGTTCACTACCTTGTTGGTTTAGAGGAGGTTACTGGTTGCTGGGTTTGGTCGCAGGATTGAGCACGTTATGGTTTTCCGTCAGGCACTTTTAAGTAGCGGTAGGAGTCTGGATTTTTACCAACTTGGGGTAATGTGCTTGCCTTCTACATCGGCAACGAACCGGTACACACGAATCGCGTCCTTCAGAATACTCCTCAGTTCCACATAGCACAGGTAATCTGCAGATATATTTCTGTCATTATCTTCTTCGATGACAGGGCTTTTATTATTACTGATAAAAAGTAGATTGGAAAGTATAGTATTGAAATATGTTTAATGGATTATTTCTACATTATTTTTTTATATTTATTTAAATAGAATGGCCGAAGCCAATTACACTATTTAACATACCTATATGATTTATTTAACACAGTCATGCATTCTTCTCACAAAAATTCAAACATTTTGACAGTATCACCTTCCATTCATTCGCAAACATATCAAGATCTGTGTTCGAGTTCAGGAGAGCGTTAATCAAAATCAAAATCAAAATCAAAGCATTTATTTCAAGTAAGCCAGTTACAGGCACTTTTGAATTGTCGAAACAAAGATGAAAATTAAATGTAGCTACAGTCCCAGTCACAAGACATAAAAACTGTGGAAGTACTGTAATAGCGGCTAATGTCCGGGGAATAGGTGACTTGGAGTGTGCAACAGTACGGCAAGTTGGAACAGCCAGTAAGTGGTGTTTCCTGCCACGACAGTAATTGTCCGGGACAAATAGCTTGCAGATGTCATTATGCAGATCAGGAACATCAATAATCTCCCAAAGAATTTTAAATACTACAATCATCTAATCGCGCGATCGTTTTACTTCTAGAGAATTTAAACCTAAGCAACCCAACAGGAATTTAATGGGATACCTACAAGAAAGGTTTTACTTGAATTGTGAAGTACCTACATAATGTATATAGTTTACTAATACTTAGGTAGATATTGTTTACCTCTAGCTCTCTAATCTAAGGTTTTACTTGAATTGTGAAGTACCTACATAATGTATATAGTTTACTAATACTTAGGTAGATATTGTTTACCTCTAGCTCTCTAATCTACAACCGGCTTATCTCACATTCCGTAAGTAGGAATAACATAAAAACACACAATAACAATTTCCTCGCTGTGCCACGTGTTTTAATAGATTATAATAGAACAAAAGCATTAATTTTTATACGGCTCAATATTTTAGACGCCCGGTTAATATGTTTTTCGACCTTGAACCGCCAACAATGGTGTTTGCTATCGTTTTAAACATAGTTTATTAGATTAACAGCAAACGCGCAGAAGGTTTACTTTGAAAAACTGTTTTCTAAAGCTTCCGGCAATCTACTATTTTCGAAGCTCATGTGAAAGTATTCAAAAGTTCTAGATCAATTTTCTTTGTTGGTCAATCATAACTTAAATGAGATTTTTTTTTGTTTAATTGATAAGATGATATATTTGATACACAGTTATTCAGAACTGTGGTGGTGAGATAAGCAGTGGCTCCATGTACAATACTGGTATTCAGCTGCATCCGGTTAGACTGGAAGAAGATTTTGGTGCCTTTAGCTTAATAAGTATACTTAATTGATATTGTTCCCTTCCCTTGATATCTCTGCGTCCCTGGAGGACCTCTCTTTTGTAACGTGGTGTTTTCATAATTTTCATTCAGATTTTTAGTTACCACTCGAGTTTTATTTCAGCTTATTTAACACCTCACTCTGTGTTTTCAGGTGAGTTCTCTGTATTTTACTGTTCATTGGTAGAATATGATGCCTTTGTTTCGTGTGTTATTGACTGTATTTTTATTATATTTCAGCTAGTGGCTACTATTTCTGTACTATTTATCGTCTTCAGAGTAAATAGAGGGCTGAGCAGTGTTTACTTATAAAATATAATTTATAACCATGAAAGTGGTCATGAGTATCTCGGCATGATGGAGTGTTTGGCCTTGAAAAGAACGCTTTGATTATAGGACCAGCTTTTAACAAAAGTAGCATCAATTACGTAATTCCTTTGTGTCGATGGCAATGTAAATTTAATCGGCACAGAATTTGGTTAAGAGTAGGTATGCCGCCTTTATTAGCGTCCATTAGATCCTGTAAAGTGTCAAGCAACAGGTCACGCAGGACACGATATTAAGTGCCCCATAATTTGTGGCACAGCATTACATTTTAGTACACTCTACTAGGGCAGAGTCATCTATGAATCTCCACCTCAGGAGGTTTTCATTGTGATGGCCAACCTGGGTCCCGAGTTTGTTTAATTACTTCCAGGTGAGCCAAGGCAATTCTACTAATGATACAAAAATGTAATCTCCGGCCTCCCCAATTTATTTCAATTTCGCATATTTGCCAAACGCGCCTAATATCGAATCCAGTCAGTCATGTATTACACGAAGAATGCAATTACCGCCCCCTCGCGGCGAACAGTCAAAATAAATATATTATTACTGTTCCCTTGCTTTCGGGCACTTGGATTAGCCTGCCTGATGAGATGGATAAGGAATTTCAAATCAAAGAGTGCAATGGATAGATCATTATTCTTAAGCAGGTCGGTGTCGGTGTTTATTACCTTTTTGTATCTTGTGTCCCAATACTGGGCTTGGGCCTTCCCCTTTGTCCTTCTAAACCTCTTATCTTGTGCTATAGAATTAAGATTAATTCCTATTATTTCTTCATTAAGATATCATGTTGTGTTCCCGGGTTTTTCGAGATAAAAGAAGCTAAGCCTCCGTGGGTGTTTATATAATATTCTTCCATTCAACAATGCTTTTCTGAAGGAGAGCAAAAACACATGTTACTATTAAATATTCCTTCTTAAGAGTCCTATTACATTTTTTACGCAAATTTTTGATTTTTACTTCCTGGATCAAATTCTTTCAGTCGGCGTACACGAGTCGATAATAATAGCGATCTCCGGATGATTGTCGATTGATACTGACGAAAATTAAAAACGAGACTGACATGAGACTGAGGAGCGACCTGAATTGACGCAGAATTATAGTACTTTAATTTTTAACCGACTTCAAAAAAGGCGGAGGTTATATGTTCGTGTGTATGTATTTTTTTTTTTTTTTTATGTATGTTACCTGATTTCTCTCCCATTTGTGGACCGATTTTCAAAATTCTTTTTTCATTTGCTAGAGTACACCCTTGAGGTGGTCCCATTTTAATTTGGTGAAGATCTGATGCTGACCTTCGGAGATATACAATGGAACTCTTCAAAAAGAGACGGCAAATCTGTTGTGATAGCTCCAATCGGTTGGATGTTCATTGTTTATACAATATCATGACGGAACATCACGCCTGTATGCTCTGAGGGGGTACGCAGAAGTGTACAATTTACCTGATTTCTCTCCCATTTGTGGACCGATTCTCAAAATTCTTTTTTTATTTGAAAAAGTATACTCCTGAGGTGGTGCCATTTTAATTTGGTGAAGATCTGATGCTGATCTTCGGAGATATACAATAGAACTCTTCAAAAATAGACGGCAAATCTTTTATGATAGCTCCAATCGCTTGGATTTTTATTGTTTATACAATATCATGAGGTAACATCACGCCTGTATGCTCTGAGGTGGTACGCAGATGTGTACAATTTACCTGATTTCTCTCCCATTTGTGGACCGATTTTCAAAATTCTTTTTTTACTTAAAAGAGTATACTCCTGAGGTAGTCCCATTTTAATTTGGTGAAGATCTGATGCTGACCTTCGGAGATATACAATGGAACTCTTCAAAAAGAGACGGCAAATCTGTTGTGATAGCTCCAATCGGTTGGATGTTCATTGTTTATACAATATCATGACGGAACATCACGCCTGTATGCTCTGAGGGGGTACGCAGAAGTGTACAATTTACCTGATTTCTCTCCCATTTGTGGACCGATTCTCAAAATTCTTTTTTTATTTGAAAAAGTATACTCCTGAGGTGGTCCCATTTTAATTTGGTGAAGATCTGATGCTGATCTTCGGAGATATACAATAGAACTCTTCAAAAATAGACGGCAAATCTTTTATGATAGCTCCAATCGCTTGGATTTTTATTGTTTATACAATATCATGAGGTAACATCACGCCTGTATGCTCTGAGGTGGTACGCAGATGTGTACAATTTACCTGATTTCTCTCCCATTTGTGGACCGATTTTCAAAATTCTTTTTTTACTTAAAAGAGTATACTCCTGAGGTAGTCCCATTTTAATTTGGTGAATATCTGATGCTGATCTTCGGAGATATACAATGGAACTCTTCAAAAATAGACGGCAAATCTGTTGTGATAGCTCCAATCGGTTTTATGTTCATTGTTTAAACAACATCATGACGTAACATTACACCTGTTTGCTCTGAGGGGTACATAGATGTGTACAGTACACCCAGATTTCGACAGTTATGGCATGTTATGTTCCATTTATTGGGGATAAGCCTATTACCATGACATGTATTGTTAACCATGTACAATAAATGCATAGCAAATATTTGTAAGTATAGGATATTACAACTAAAAATGGAAAAATAAAATAAAACTTTTTTGCCAAAAATAAAACCGACTTCAAAAAAAACAACAAACAAAAAAACACAAAAAGAAAAGGACAAAAAAATACACTAAAAGAAAAACAAAAAAAAACACTAAAACAAAACCACAAAAAAGTGAAAAATAACTTTAGCTTCAGAAGCCGGTGAGAAAAACACCAAATCAATCAAAGGTCAAGTTTCAGAAGTCGGTGACAAAAACACTAAATCAATTAAACAAGGTCACCGACTTCTGAAGCTTGACCTTTGATTGATTTGGTGTTTTTCTCACCGGCTTCTGAAGCTAAAGTTATTTTTCACTTTTTTGTGGTTTTGTTTTAGTGTTTTTTTTTGTTTTTCTTTTAGTGTATTTTTTTGTCCTTTTCTTTTTGTGTTTTTTTGTTTGTTGTTTTTTTTGAAGTCGGTTTTTATTTATTGTAATTTTGTCTTATTATATTGACAAACGAAAACTAATGAAACTTATTCATTGTAGATTGAAATTTTATATCATATTAATTTATTTGATAACATTTAGTTTATTTGGAATATAATGGACGCTGAATCAAGACATTTATGGCTTAAATTACGCTTTCTTTACGATTTTTTCCGTGAAAATCCAAGGAATTTAAAGAAATTCTAAAACTCCTATAAACAAGTAAAACATTCAGCTAATTTTTCAGTAATTTTAGCTTTTATAAGAATTGCATGTAACAATGTGAATTTGAGCGTCAAAGTTCCATCGCCGACGGTTTTTCTTGCAAACTGAGTTCGTAAAATATTTATAGTAATTTACACGCAAAGAAAAATGAAAATGTGTAACTCCAACTTACAAGAAAGAGAATGGCACTATTGTTATTCATAAGCAAACAATTAAAATATCTAACTGACGCTGAAAATTACTGCGTCAAAAATCATGAATTTGCGTAAAAAATGTAATAGGACTCTTAAGGAAATCGGCCCTGACCTATTTCTCAGGCCAGCCTAAGGCCGGAGTTGTCACGGTCGTCGGGTAAGCACATCACAGAACCCTAACATAAATATTAGCCTCCGAAACAAAGTTCTGGAAGATTGTCTTGTTGGTCTTGTGATCGCTAGCCTTATTGCTGAATATGAGGTGCTGGGGTCGATTCTCTGCTCGAATAAATAGGGATGATGACTGCCTAAAAAAAATATGATTCAGTTTAGTCGTTCAGTTAGATTATCGAAACATATATTGGATACGTGTTTTTTGTTTTATCAAATTAATAAAAAATGACGTATATAAAATGTGTCAAAAATCAAGCGTGGGGGCTTCGAAGAATTTTTAAATGATAAAATATGACATTACCAGCCCTTATTATATTATATTTCTAATTTATTTATTACTTAGTAATAGGTACATCTAATTGACATTATTTTCAATTATACAAAATTTGACATTAATAGCTTTTTAAATAATATACCGTTGACATGCATGAAAAATAAATTATAATTGATTCATTAATGATTAATAATACATTGAATTCTCATTATTTACTCGAACCTGACTTTGTATTGTATAAATCCAGACTTATTACTTAAAATAAAAACAATTTTTGTACACCAATTTCATTGGTAGGACATAGAGCGAACTAAAATGTATGAATAAGACCTTTATTACAATACATGTGTTCACAAATAAAGATGATTTGATTTGATTTTTGATTTGCTTGTGACGTCACAGTTGAGTAAAAAATGTACTCAAATGTAACGTCACATGCGCGAGTTTTCGACGCACTGTATCGTCTTAATTTTTTGTTTACGTGAAAAAATAAAAAATATTATTATTTGGAAATCTATCTGACGGACTAATTAGAATTTTTTTGTCATCTACCTACCCTATTGTAGGTAACTGGGTTTTTTCGTCAAGAATTTATCAGTAGCAGCCCGCAGCCTAGATCTGTGCACAGTTGAAGACTATAGGTTCACCTCGTAACGTTGGATATAAATAACACCCTGCGAAACGTCATGGTACTCTTCTGCCTAACCCTTCGAGGACAACAGGCGTGATGTTATGTTATATAAATCAAAAACCCATCAACAATTACTGGAAGTTCAATTTCCATTCCTGCCATCACGAATCTAAGCTAAGTATCACAATCAGACATTACCCTGGTACTTGTAATGTGTGGGCGCATCGTTCGGTGGCGCCCCCTGCGCATTATTGTCATATTCCGACATAGTTGTTGTTATAGAGATTATACTATCATCCCTTAATATGCTGGGGAAGACGTTTATTTTTGTTGTTGGATGGTATGAACCCGAAGGTTGTAAGTATTAGAGACGAATAGTCACGTCAATGGAAAGTTAAAAGAAGAAGAAACAAAGGTTTGACAATGTTCTGTCGGTATGCCATGCAATTGCAATGCAATTTTTTTGCGTAACAATCAGAAATATGCAGTGAAGACATTGTATATTTCACTCCCGAAAACGATTAGACCGGTTTTTTCCGGAAAAATAGGAGCGACATTATTCTGCTGTCTTTTGAACCCCAGGCCGTACATATTAGAAATTGGGAGGTTGAGGCAGAGACTGAAGACAGTGCCAGTGTTAGAAAAAGAACAAAAACAAATCTGCAATCTAGATTTGTACCCGGTTGATGGCAATAAGCTCGCCCCCTTCTGCATGGGACTTGGACATAACTGGCACGTGGCGAACGCATGTGTAGTTACTGTGGGCACATGCAGTTACTGTGACGTCATTAACATATTTAATTGGGCACTTAAGAGGGCCCTTCCCGGCCCGCCTTTCGTCAACGCGAGCATGGTCGAAAAGCTTGTTGTTACATCCAGAGCCACAGCGGTGGTATTGTACAACTCCCCTGTCTTACCTAGCCCCGAATCCGCACTACTTGCCTCCCGCGTACCTCATACCACCTAACGCGGGGACATTGAACGAAAAATATTGTTCGAAAATTTATGAAACTTGTTCCAGGAAATACGTGTTTTTGAATTAGTCTTACAAGTATGTGAAATAAATATTTGTTATTTAGAATCTCCACTAAATTTGCAAGGCTTCTATCAGGATGCTTTCTTTACTTTTACAATTTATAAGTACATTATGAACGGCCAAAGTTGAGGTAAAAGTGGTCAAAAACAGCAATTTTTGGAGGCTTATACTGAATTTGTTTATGCAAATTTTTATTTTCTGCTTCGATAGAAGCCTAGATATAGTCCACAAGATACCTATTAGTTTAAAAAATCCAAAGATATATGTCTAACAACGGCATAATCACGCACGAGCCATAGTCAAAATTTTCGCGAAAAGTCTTTTTCTCAGTTACTTATCCGAAATAGCTCTGTCTTCTTATCAGCAGCAGAAACTCCAGTGACAAACAGACCGACATTGATAGCATCCCATACACACGGTCCATTATACTTATTTGGAGCTGCGGTTAAAACGTGATCGATACAGGCGCAGGCGCAGCGCAATAATGTATATTTCGTGCTAAGCGCTAATGATCGCGCTCTGAGACACGGCTACGGTCTAGAAATGTCTTGTTCTATGTTAAAAGGATTAGTGTGTTGGTTTGTTTGTTCACAGATTTTTTTTATTAGATTTCTACGGGTAAGTTGCCAATATGTTATGATTAACACCTAGTTGAGTCCTCAACAACACGTGCAATTTAAGTTGTATGAAGTGTCTATCCCCAATTTAGGGTCAACAGTATGTAATTCTTACTTTGCCGTACAACATTATGTAATTTTCGCTTTGACTAATTATATTATTGTTTCCGTAACTAAAAGAATCTTCCATATTTACTCAAGTTATCTTACGTCACTTAGTCCCTAGCAGGCCCTACAATGTAAAGACTAATAAGCTGATTAAATAGGTCACCCAACCTCAGTTCCACAACCTTCGTCATCAAAGCCAAGACCAAGTTCTGCGAAAATCAATCATCTTAACGGTACCTAAGTTAACAGTCAGACCCGCGGCTCAAAGCAAGTTAACCAACAGTTTTCCTAGGAAAAGAGAGTTGTATTACAAGTTCCAGCTACTCTTAGTAATCACTTAATTACGAGTAGTGTGTAATTTTACGGTTTTCCATAGAGAAACTAGTTGCAATCCCTTGCGAACGGCATCGGCAGGCCGCACAATTATGTAGGTGCTTGCTTTTTACGATCAAACTCGTAAACGCATAGGTTGCGTAAGTTGGTCAAACTTGGTTTTATGAAGTTTGGTTAAGTGTCACTTTAACTTTGTTCGGGGAATGATAATCTTAGAGCAACGTTAGTTAAAATACGAGCTGAAATCTAAATTGTGTACTCACTTAAAATTATTCTTCCCAGAGGGGTGGACAGAATGTACAGAAAGCCTCATGATATGATTCTTTACATCTTTTTGCTTCGTCCACGTTTATGCATCTGATTAATCGACCTCAGATGCGCTAGTAGCGAGATCTTCTCATGTGACTTTTCTGAACAACATCACCAATAAGTGAATTTATTGTTAGGATTTTAGTAAATTCGGTACGCAGTTGTCATCTATTTTATCGGCCAACCGCTTTCTTGTTTGAATCAAGTAACGGTTGGCTGGCAACGCCTGTTTGTACAAGGTTATATAAACGACGGAACGGCCGTCCGCAGTTCACTTGCTCCTGCGACGCCGAAGTGTAAAGACTTTAAAGTAGTTACTGTTACTCTGTGAAGAAATATTGCTATCTGTTCAAGCAAAGCCAGGTCAGTTATATTTGTGTTAATATATTTAAATATGTGAATGCTATAATTTATAATTGCTATTTTTTGTGCTATTTCTGTGCAATTTTTGTGTACCGTGTTTTCTTTTAAAAACATTATTTAAGCCATGAAACTTACATAAATAACCTGAGATGTAATGTCATTGCTGATGTTAAGTAAATAACCCGTTGAATAATCAGTGTCTTAGTTTACAATAAATGCTTGTATGATTATTCAATTCTTTTATTCCATGCACTACCCTACATAACCTAAAGTTAATTGTCTAGTGCTAACAATTCAGAAGTGGGATAAACGAGTAAAAGTCGACACAAAGACTACCTACTCGTTTATCCTGCCCACGGATCGTTTGTCGGTTGATTTTTTTTTCTTTTTTTATGCTATTTAAATATAACTATCATGGGAATAGAGATTGAATGATCTACGTTTCATCACAAAATAAGTATGTGAGTAAGAATAAGTTTAAATAAAACAAGCAATGACATTATACCTTACTTATTAGTGAACTCGTGCAGTGTTTTTCTTTTTCTCAAATTATCAAACATTGTGTTGGTCAGTGAGTTTTCCATTTAATATCATTAATTAGTGTTTGAATGGCATTTAATTGCAATGTGGAAGCATTTAATCGTAATATGGCTTTGCCAAAATTAACACTTCATCATAACACAGCTTTGCCAGGGCTACCCTCTGGAAGCGCTCCATCATAACACAGCTTTGCCAGGGCTACTCTCTGGAAGCAATGCATCATAACACAGCTTTGCCAGGGCTACTCTCTGGAAGCACTCCATCATAACACAGCTTTGCCAGGGCTACTCTCTGGAAGCACTCCATCATAACACAGCTTTGCCAGGGCTACTCTCTGGAAGCGCTCCATCATAACACAACCTAACCAGAATCACCCTCTGAAAACACACCATAATACAGCTTTGCCAGGGCTACCCTCTGGAAGCTATTCATCATAACACAGCCTTCCCAGAACCACTTTCTGGAAGCATTTCATCATAACACGGCTTTGCCAGGGCTACCCTCTGGAAGCGTTACATCATTACTCTGCTTTACCAGGACTAACCTCTGAAAATGTTTTCACTATTGCAACGCTTTATCATTTAAACTACTTAATTTGTTGTATTCGAATACAAACTCACCAATGTGATATCTAAATATTATCATTTAAACGAATAGTTTCAGTTAGTTATCGTAGTGCTTAGGCACGTCAATAATCAGTGCTGCTATCAAGTATAAGGCTTCAGCGCATTAACCATCAGTACTGCTATCAAGTATAAAGCTTCGGCACATTAATTACAGGTGCTGTTATCAAGTCAAATGTAAGACTTGGGCACGTTAACCATCAAGTATAAGGCTTCGGCACATTAATCACCGGTGCTGTTATCAAGTCAAGTGTAAGGCTTGGGCACGTTAACCATCAAGTATAAGGCTTCGGCACATTAATCACCGGTGCTGTTATCAAGTCAAGTGTAAGGCTTGGGCACGTTAACCATCAGTGCTGCTATCAAGTTTAAGGCTTGGGCACAAGTGCTGTTATCAAGTATAAGAAACTTGGGCACGGTGCCACTATCAAGTGGGTACGAAGTCATGTCAACCAGAGGGACGGCTGCAAGCGCAGATCCGGAACAGATGAATTCACCGTATACTTCAAGCGACGAGTCTTTGATTATCTGCCCTCGTAACGGCCAACCTCAAAGATCAAGAACATCGTCCCCCAAACGCTGTCACCAGTCACGCTTGTCGGAACATACATCTAGGCAACGTAGTAAGCCCCGGGAGTCACGGGTGCGCCGACGTTGTAGATCACGAAATTTAAGGTGCGTAGATTATTCTAGTAGCAGTTCAGACGATCGGTCCTCATCGCGTAAACGACTTGATCAACAAACGCGTCAAACTAATGATGATATGGTATGCGACAGACGTCCGGGGAGTAAAAGACGACGAACTAGTAGCAATTCTGATCATTCAACTAAAGATATACAAAGAAAACGACGTCAATATTCCCCGAATGTTCAGTCGCACAAACATGTTAAGTATCTTAGATAAGTTTTTAGAAATTCTTAAAGATGTAAAAGGCCGATCTAGCTCTAAACTTTCTCTAAATAATGTCATTCCGGAATTTGATCCAATGACAAAAGACCAGACTATCTTGATGTGGCTTACTAAGGTGGAGGAGTGTGCAGAGATCTATGGTTGGGACGAAAGAGAAACTATCCATTTTGCCCTACCAAAATTAACCGGTGTTGCAAAAATTTGGTACCAGGGTCTCAGCACAGTTCTTTACTCATGGACCGAATGGAAAAGAAAGTTAATAGAAAATTTCCCTTGTCGGGATGATTACGCGGAACTTCTAATAGCAATGCTAGCTAAAAAAGCCCGTTATGGCGAATCATTGGAGCACTACTTCTACGAAAAAACTAATCTACTAAATAGATGCGGTATAAAAGGTCGTAAAGCGGTCGATTGTATCCTAAATGGGATTGAAGATCGCGCTGTCAGATTAGGTGCCCAAGCTGCTCAATTTCGGGAGCCTGAAGAAGTACTGAAGTACATAAAAACTGTTAAAATAGGTTCTATTAGAGATACTGGGGAGAAAAGTCGAAAACATGACAGGAGAGCTACTGGAACGACCGATTCCACCAGACGAAATGGTTCTGAATCTAAAAGGTTAGTATGTCATAACTGTAATGAAGAAGGTCACAAAAGTATCAAATGCCAGAAGACAGCATCAACGTGTACTAATTGTAGTAAGTTGGGCCATTTAAGTACTTACTGTAGGTTCAGGAAACAAAAGCCACAAGACAGCAGCCAAAAGGAGACTGTTGAAGAAAAATTGGTGTCAGAACTAACGTCAGGTGAGTCTAACTCTAAATATATTTTCAACATTTTAATTAACAATGCGGAATTAATATGTCACGTTGATTTAGGTAGCCAATGCAGCCTCATTAGGGAAAGTGAAGCTAATAGTTAAAACTATCTGTTGACACCACAGATTTGCCCTTGATGAGGGCAATAGGTGGAAATTATATTAGTCCATTGGGTAGGTCCAAAGTTGATGTTAACGTTCAAGGTATAGAAGCAAATATTGAAATTCTAATCGTCGAAAATCATGCTCTAAAATATCCTGTGTTATTGGGACACACTTTTACAGAATTACCTGACATAGTTATTACTAAAACGCCTAGTGAAATAATTTTTGAAAAGGTTGGTGTAGATCGTAAACTATTTTTGAGGGTTTTGGAAGTAATTTCTTTAGCACCAGGCGAAATAGTTACTGTTCTAGTAAATTCATGCAATCATTACAATGGGAAGATATATGTCAATGGTTCTGTAAGAGGTTCCCTCGGTAGTGAATATTATTTATTTCCGGGAGAATACGATCTTAAATCGGGTATAGGTAAAGTAATAGTGTTCAATATGAGCAATTCACGAATAAACTTTGCCAAAAATATATTGTTGACACGTGCCTTTCCTAGTTACGGTATTCGAGAGGTTTCCGTTGTGTCTTTTGATAAATCAGATTTAGAAGAAAACTTGCTCGTTGGTCCCACAATTACGAATGAACAAAAAGTTCAATTACAATGCTTACTTAATAGATTTAAAGATTGTTTTTCTTCTAATTTGAAAGAGTTAGGATTCACCTCTGCGGGGGAAATGATAATAGAGTTAGAAAATTCTGAACCGGTAGTTTACAGACCTTATAGAATGTCATTAGCGGAGAGGTCCCTTGTTCGCAATATGGTTAGCGAAATGCTTGACGCAGGCATAGTCCGAGAGTCCTCGTCGCCGTACGCGAGTCCGATCGTACTTGTCAAGAAAAAGACCGGGGAAAAACGACTATGCGTCGATTACCGCGCTTTAAATAAACGAACTAAAAAGGATCATTATCCTCTCCCTAGAGTTGAAGATCAATTAGATCAACTTGCTGGTAGTAAATTATTCATTTCCCTTGATTTGGCATCAGGCTATTATCAAATTCCTATCTCTACATCTTCACAAGATAAAACTGCATTCGTTACCCCTGATGGTCAATATGAATATACTCGGATGCCGTTTGGTTTGGTGAATGCGCCTTCAGTTTTTCAAAGAACAATAAATAAAATACTTTCCGAAGCAAAGATCAAATACGCTCTGGTCTATATGGATGACATCCTCATTCCAGCGCGTACGTTTGAAGAAGGTCTCGTAAGGCTCCAGGAAGTGTTCACTCTTTTACGCAAAGGAAAACTAACGTTAAAACTTTCCAAATGCCATTTCTTCTTTGATAAAATAGATTTCTTAGGTTTTGAAGTCAGCCCTGTGGGTATTAAACCAGGCACTCATAAAATCGAAGCAGTGGCCAAATTCCCGGTTCCGAAAAACCAACACGAAACGAGGCAGTTTATCGGTTTGGCCAGTTTTTTTCGTAGATTTGTAAAAGGTTTTGCCGTCATATGTAAACCATTGACGGATCTTTTAAAAAAGGATTGTCAGTGGAAATGGACTAAAGAACAAAATGAATCATTCGATTCTTTGAAGCAAGCTCTTATTTCTCGTCCGATATTGGCTCTTTACGATCCGAAAAGAGAGACTCAGTTACACACTGACGCGTGCAAATACGGCATTGCAGGGATCCTTATGCAAAAATGCGATGAAGGTCTTCTCAAACCTGTCTCTTACTTCAGTCGAAAAACTACTCCGGATGAGCAACGAATGCATTCCTTTGAACTAGAAACACTTGCGGTTGTAGCCTCTCTCAGCAGATTCCGTGTTTACCTTCTTGGAATTCCGTTTAAAATATTAACCGACTGCAACGCGCTTCGTACAACACTAATAAAGCGTGATCTAGTTTCACGAATTGCTCGTTGGTGGGTCCAACTTCAAGAGTTTGACTGCGAAATAGAGTATAGGCCGGGTTCAAGTATGATGCACGCAGACGCTTTAAGTAGAAATCCGGTAGACAAGGCGGTTATAGAAGATCATATACTAGACGTTCTATCAACCGAAACTGAAGATTGGATCGCAACGGTCCAATCCACTGACGAAGAGATCTCCCGGATTAAACGCATTTTGGATGATCCGGAATCCGAAAAGGTTTTGGAAATAGTTAAGAATTACAAACTAAAAAACGGTAAGGTGTATCGTCTATTAAATTACAACGGAGCTGATTGTTTTCGATGGGTAGTACCGAAAGGAGTGCGTTGGCAAGTTGTTAAAATGAACCATGATGACATCGGTCATTTTGGTTTCGAAAAAACCCTTTCTAGAATTCAACAAACATTTTGGTTTCCGAAGATGAGACGCTTCATAAAAAAATACGTCCGATCATGTTTAGAGTGTGCACACCACAAAGGCACGACAGGGAAACAGCAAGGTGAGTTACACCCAATTCCAAAGGTAGAGATACCTTTCCATACTATCCATGCTGATCACCTAGGACCGTTCATTCGGAGCAAAAGAGGTAACATTTATATTCTAGTTATAATAGATGGTTTTACAAAGTTCATTAACATTTCACCGGTGAAGAATACAAAAACATCGACTACAATAAGAGTTCTACGACAACACATAAGTTATTTTGGAACACCCGTTAGGTTAATCACCGATCAAGGTACTTCCTTTACAAGTAATAACTTTCGTTCATTTATAAAATCGTTGGGTATAAAACATATCCTAAACGCAGTTGCCACGCCGAGAGCCAATGGTCAGGTGGAACGATTTAATAGGACAATCGTCGATGCCCTTTCTACCAAAACGCATGGTAAGGATGAAAGGACATGGGACGAATTTGTCCCTGACGTACAGATTGGCCTAAACACTACAGTACACAAAACCACCGGTAAGAGTCCTTCAGAGCTATTATTTGGCATACGATTAAAAAGTCAGACTGAGAACAGGCTGAGTGAAGTCATCGACGAAGTCATAGAAAATATTTCGTCAGAAGATCTGAGAAAAGAAAGAAGCAAAGCGGGAGAAAAAATCAATAACCAGCAGATAAAAGATAAGGTAAGGTTTGATTCAAAGCGTATTAAAAACAAATCATATGTAGTCGGAGATTTAGTAAGTGTGAGAAGGGAAATTCCGAACACTGGCAAGTCCAAGAAATTAATAATGAAATTTCAAGGACCCTACAGGATCGTTAAAGTTTTGCCCAATGATCGTTATTTAGTAACAGATACCCCCCTCACGCGAAAAAAGGGTTGTCGTAATTACGAAAACATTATTGCCGTAGATAAAATGAAACCATGGCTTAGTTTTAATCAAAACTTTGTTAGTTCGAATTCCGAATGCACCGACGTTGCCTCGGAATCTGAACAATCGAACGATACAGCATAGGAAATACTGCTTAATTACCTGTTGCAATTTATTATTGCATAATTAAAATCAACATTATTACAGAATTGATTTTTTTTAGTTTTAAATCAAAATTGTATTTCCCGTGCTAAAACTTAAACCAAATTTTGTATATAACAGAAAAAAAAAATCGTTATATTAGTTCTGCATTCAAAAATAGTGTTAGTTATTTTTTTTTTTTGTTTAGTTATTAGTATTTGTTTTCACTTTAAACTGTGTTTGTAACTAAATTATATCTGTTTAAATATTGCAATATTCTTTGTTATACTAATTTAAGTATATTACTATCAATAATGGAGAATTGCACACATTATTACCATGTTATTTGAACAGAGATGATTATATTCGATTAATGTATTTATATAATTTTGATAAAAAAAAAAACAACATTGTCTCAAAATAAAAGAGCGAAGGGACTTGCTCTAGCAGGATGGCCGAGCTGTTAGGATTTTAGTAAATTCGGTACGCAGTTGTCATCTATTTTATCGGCCAACCGCTTTCTTGTTTGAATCAAGTAACGGTTGGCTGGCAACGCCTGTTTGTACAAGGTTATATAAACGACGGAACGGCCGTCCGCAGTTCACTTGCTCCTGCGACGCCGAAGTGTAAAGACTTTAAAGTAGTTACTGTTACTCTGTGAAGAAATATTGCTATCTGTTCAAGCAAAGCCAGGTCAGTTATATTTGTGTTAATATATTTAAATATGTGAATGCTATAATTTATAATTGCTATTTTTTGTGCTATTTCTGTGCAATTTTTGTGTACCGTGTTTTCTTTTAAAAACATTATTTAAGCCATGAAACTTACATAAATAACCTGAGATGTAATGTCATTGCTGATGTTAAGTAAATAACCCGTTGAATAATCAGTGTCTTAGTTTACAATAAATGCTTGTATGATTATTCAATTCTTTTATTCCATGCACTACCCTACATAACCTAAAGTTAATTGTCTAGTGCTAACATTATGTATCTAAATTATACAGCGTTGACATCACGGTTTTAAACAGATAAAAAAGTCGTCCGTTCTGGAAACCGAAGCGAAGAAAACATAACCGAAGGTTCGGGAGCTAACTAATTTAATCACCAAACCAACTTTGCGACAGAATTCCTTGAATCTACAGCTTACACAACCTGGATTTTTCTGTAGATTTCCCAGAAAAGCAATATAACGTAACGTACTACAACAACGTAACTTGATACTTAATAATAGAAGTTCACGGAAAATTATTCCAAGTATAATAAGTAGTATCACAGTAATGCACTTATTATGCAGAATATGATATGAGTACTCATGCTGTATTGCTGTTACATGTACATATCGAATGATACCTGACATTTCCCATGTGTTTATGGAATTACATTAGTTTTCTCAAAACACCTTCGCCTTAGCGACCTAAACTGTCAAAAATAAAGTCCATATTCCAGTTTTCATCACCAAAATTGATTAACGAATTCAGTTCCTTTTGATGAACATGAAAAGGTTCACCCGGCTCTTAATATTACTAGACTTAGGACATTGGCTTCATTCCTTTAGATTTTAGATAATATTTATTTAACAGAGCTTTGCTAAAATTCTCAGAAAGTCCTGTCAAAGTACAAAGTAAGTAGATAAGTAAGTACGTTCTTACCAATATAATGGTAGTCGTTTCATCCCACGCTTAGGAGGCAAAGTATGAATTACTCAGATTTGTTTTGTAAGGAAAAGTGAAGCGATTATATTCGCTCTGGGAAAAACTTTCCGCTATTTATCTTTGTTTGTTGTTTTTACGAAGGATGGAAGATATTTTTTGGAAGATAATTTATAAGAAGGTATTTTTCTTTTGGAACCAATTTATTTATGACATGATATCTAGGTACCTGTTCTGTGAGAAGGTTTCTTTTATTAAGTAGATACAGAAATTCTGTGCCTGTAGATATGACAAAAATAAATTAAATTACCGAGAACCTAAAGAATAAATTATAGTTGTTTACCAAGTTCTAGGCTTTAGATTTAAGTTCCAGTTAAAGAACGTAATAAGTGCCGTGCCGAGCTGTACTGGCATTTTTAATAACTTTTACTTTAGTAGGTAGTCATGTACTGCCAGGGTTGTGGAAATATAGTTGGGAAAGGCTAGGCAGATGATGATGATGACTCATCATCTGCCTAGCCTTTTCCCACCTATGCTGGGGTCGGCTTCCAGTTTTACCGGATGCAGCTGAATACCAGTATTTTACATGGAGCGACTGCCTATCTGACCTCCACAACCCAGTTAGTACCGGGTAATACGGTACCCCTTGGTAAGACTGGTTGTCAGACTTGTTGGGCCTCTGACTACTTAACGGCTTAACGTGCTTTCCGAGGCACGGAGGAAACTCGGTATGTAATGGGTGGTCACCCATCCACAGACCAACCTAGGCAAGCACGGCTTAACCTAACGATCGACCCGAGCGGCTGTTATTATTTAGCCACGAGCTCCAGAATGATGAGTCATGTAGTCCCAAAAATATGGTGTTCAATAAGTGCACTGTGCACCATTATTTCAGCATCAGCAATTAATATAATAACGATCGTTAATATCCACGTTTCCCCATCATCCTGAACAAATATTGCCGCGAATGTGCGAGAAACATGTTATTATCGAGTTGCATAAATACGTTTTTGCTATAACAATTTTATCAGGCGTTCAAACATTTATTCCATTTATTCGGAAAGCTGCTTGCTTGCTCGGAAGTTACTCGCTTTAGCGTGGACCGGAACAAACACAATTAGCTGAGCATTCGGGAGGATACATTTTTTGTGTACAGGGGGTAGGTAGCGCTTTAGGCTGTATTTACGGGAAAATATACGTACCTGTATACCCTACTGCCTTACTGTCTCCTATCAATTATTTAAATTTGATTTCACATGTTTTCTACGAAGGAATAGGCAGAGATGTTGCTACGGTATACCCATATTAGGCCAGTTGGGGCGTTCTTCCGTTTTCGTGACAATGAATTGGTGTTTTTCGAGTTTTTCAAGTAACAATATTTTGATTTCAGTGTTAGATATTTTTTTGCAAATACATTTAATTTTCATTTGAATCATTTAATCTTTGATTAGCTGTAATAACGTTAGTTTTAGCTTTTAAATTTCAGTTTTATACACATAAAAACTACCTTACACTACATAAGTGTAAACAATATTTGTACGCCTTGCAAGGCAACACATAGTGAGAAATATTTTTATTTGATAACACCATGTACCTTTTATTTTTACCTATGTGTCACAAATAAACAATTTTGAATTTGAATTTGAATTTGTTTTCATGCCCATAATGTTGTTTGTTTTGTGGCGATTTTCGAGAAAACACTGTGATAGAGTGGTCTTTTAGGTAGGACATCATTATGAATTACTCTCTCACGGTATTTAATGAAAAATCAACACATGCAAAAAAAATATTAACTACAGAAAGTTAAAGATTATTTAGTATAGAGCGATGAGGATGTAGATTCAAACAATGAATTCTTAATAATCCATACTCTAATATGACACAAAATGAGGTGAGTGACACAGACCATTGTCACTAAAAAAGAAGAACGACCCAGTTATGTTTTCAGTTACCTATCCTTCGACGTTTTTAAGAACAGTTAAAGGATTATGTGCGGAGCGTAGCAGGTGGCGTTCTTTAGTTTCTGTTGCCTAACCCCACGAGAAAAACGCGTGAGTTTATGTATGTAGCTATGTACGTAAACGTAATAGTTAATTCTAAAATGGGTTATCACTTCAACGACCAAATCGTAAAATAAATGGGTGGATGCCTTATACTCAATCCTGACAGCCCCCAAGCGTAGCTCTTTGTCGCATGCCCGGGGCATTTAATTCCGGTCAGATCTATTGGCGCTTAGGGGAAACCGGAATAGGCCTATATCAGTGGGATCGGGATGAATGTTAAAATAAAGGCAAGGGATATTGACTAAGACATTTCGTTCACTGCCTCGTCCGCAAGCCCTATTGCTAAGTTGAGAGTTGTTGAGTTTTTCACGAAGATTTTTTTCAGTAGAAACCTATTACGTGGGACTTAAACTTAATTGGCGTAATTGAGGTGCACTATAACACTTCTGCCTAACTCATCAGGGCTCACAGGCGTGATGTTATCATAGCATACACACCTACACGTGTTTCACAATTGATTTTAAGCCTCGTCCAATTTTTTTTCTAGCACCTGCCTGTACATAACAAAGTGCAAAATCATGTATGCTATTTACATACTTATGTACTCATTGATTTATCTCATTAACTATGGAATGTTATGGCAATCAAAATTGACTCATAGAGAGTTCATAATGAGTAAATAACACAAAAACAGACGCCACGTGTACCTGACTAGGTATTGTGTTTGTATATAATGTACTATCGTAATTAAAGTATTGTTGATAAACTATTGACCTGTGTTTTTGTAATCGATACAATATTTACGTCATATCAATGTTTGTCTGGAATTAAAAAAATATGGCTGACCTAGTTCGCGCAAAATGTCTGCTCAAAGATTTTAGATTGTGTTTTCTATAAACATTATGCAGTATGGCAGACTATCCGAACAGTCTCCTTTTGATACAGCTGTGGTGAAGATTGAACTAGTAAACTAAGTTTAAAGTAATCTACCTATTTTAATTTAGAAAGTTGTAAGAACGATTTTTTTTCACTTTAATAACCCTCTGTAAACTACAATAATTAATTATTATGCAAGCTAAATGTTTTTATTCATAGTTTCTTGCAGATCGAAATAAGGTTTTTTTCTTAGTTACAAGTTTTATTTTTTAATGACCACTCGATAAGGTTGCAATAAGTACTGCTTAACCGGAATAACTTGTGGTGGCTAAAATGTCGTTTTGAAATGTAAGTTTGGTGGCTGTGGAGCCAGGGCTTAAGCTCCAAGTTTGACGCACCCCATACATAACCCATCTTGTCATATAGTGTTACCTACTTTTCACATCCCTCATACCTGTTTAAAGGTAAGTGCATATGCTGTCCCAAATCTAGGAAAAACATGCACTTGTCTATTCAAACAGAATACCGGTTCTAAATCCAGTCCTTAACGTAACGTTAAACCTTCAGAGTCGTAGCGAGCTTGCACTAGTGGTACCGGTCGGTAATCACACAGATCTGGAGGGCACAGCCGCAGGGCTCCTAACTGTACCTGCAGCTTGGAAAGGTCACGGCCAGAGTACGCTGCTATACAATGAGCTTTGCCTTTTTAATTGTGTGCCCCTGAGGCTGTGTGCTGTTGCAGTAACATGTACTGTCGGTGAAGTTAGAAGAGACGTAGGAAGTAATTAGGGACTTACATGTCCGTATTTGTACTGGTAAGTACCAGATATTACTGCTAATTTTAACAGACGAGTCTGATATTTCAGCTAAATGAGCTTCAAGCCGACTGAGAGCAGCGGTGGCCCAGTGGTGGCGGCCCCAACTTACGAACAGTAAGTCGTGGGTTCGAACCCAGACAGGCGCGCATTACTTTGTATAATATATTTCATCACCACTGCTCTCAAAACGGTGAAGGAAAACATGGTGAGGAAACTGGCATGTCATAGAACCAAAAAAAAAAAAAAGACATTTGACATCTACCAATCCGGACTGGGCCCGCGTGGTGGCCATAGCCCATTCCCTCTCATCGAGAGGAGGCCTGTTTCCCAGCAGTGGGAACATTAATAGGCTGATGATGATGATGATGATGAGCTTCAAGCCGAACTTCACCAAATGCTGCGTTAGCACTTCTGACAGGTCTCTCAAAATGCAGACAAAGAGAAGCTCAGGAGGTGGGCCATCTTTTGTCATGAGCAGGTGACTGCATGACTCCATTGAAAAATATTTTTTCAGCAAAGAAAGCTTAGCCAAAAGTGACCAAAAGTGTCCCAGCTGCCGACGCAGTCTTCAGCTGATGCCCGATGATTATTGCCCTTCAAATGAACCATAGTTCCTTTCCACCTTCGTAGCAAATCAAGTGAAAACCCCATCGCATTCGAAACCTAATTAAACCACAATATAATATCGGAACGCATAATTTTCGTGTCGGTCTGTCTCGGCGGCTTTCTTCGCGGCGCCGGCGCCACTCATTAGAAAGGTAGCACTGATGTATTGCCCAACCTCACCCCCCCTCTCGGCCCCCTCTGACAGCCCCCGGCGTCTTGCAGCGTGCGCCGGCGCAGCGAGAGTTCTGACATGGAATACAAGATTCAGAAGGTGGACATCGTGTAAAGCTCGTTGTGGAAGCTAAGAAGCTCACATATGTGTCTTATGGTATTTCCATGATGCTGGATGATCTTAGCCATGAAGAGCTGTGCTGCTTGGACACGAGACTTGCTCCGTAAGAGAAGTGGGGCATCACCCACTTAGCGGGCCCAGTAGGGGTCGGTGATGTTGAAGCACACCTAATTCTACATATTAGTTCAAATAGAAAAATCTCCCATTTCCCTTGTGGGGTGTTTACACAAGATCTAATTCAGAAAGGTTGTAGGGAGGTGAAGATTTTAGGTGAATATTATCGTTTTGTAGTTTCAGTAGTACCCAGTGGCACTTCTGTCTCTCTCTACAACTCGTCGTGTTTCGATATAATCACGTTTATTGATTTGATAATAAGCTTGTCCCTTTTCTAGTCACATAATACTATACGTGCCCACACTGCCCACTGCGGTGAAATACTTCGAGTTGTGTTCAAAAGCGACCTTGTTGTTAGTTGGGTTCCAACTGTTCGGATTGTGGAATAGCTGAAGTTTAATATGATTTACAAAGTTCGTTTTATTAACTAGGGTTGTTGTAAATTTAATGTAAAATAACTAGATTAATAACATATTTATGTATTTTCTTTGTCTTGCTTGCGATATTCATGCCCTTCTGATCGCTAAACCCTATTTAGTTATAAATGTAGGTAAGTACTTCGTTATTTTTACCCAACTGAGGTGGGGTAATGTGTTTACGATTTGGTTATTAAGATTTGGACTAACGTTTAATTACCTTATCTACAAATTACTGATATTATGTTATTTATATAATAACTTAAAAAATATGCTAATAAATACAGTTTAATCAAAACTATTTATGTTTGTACACTGATGAAACGATGACGTTAAATTATAACAATATTGCATCAGCCGACAAAATTCATTATTGATGTCACGTGATTATAATAAATTACATTACTTACGTGATGTTATTAGTATTTAACCACGTAACCAAAATGAAAGGTTAATGGTTGTTTGTTTGTTTTGTAAAAATCTAACTTTCAGGGCATCTGAATTCAGGTAATTTTCTCACTACCACTTCTGTTTCCCAGTGGCTTCTCCAGAAGTCACTGACATAAATATAATAAAAGTCACCATGCTAGCATACTCAAATGCCTATTCAGACTATTACATGTATAGGGTCTGGATTTAAGCCCGTTCGATGGCAATAGGCTCGCCCCCTATTCCATGTGGCAAAGTGTGGGTGTACTATGGTAGTTAGTTATTTTTTCCAAAAGACGAAACTTTGATTTTATAAAGAATAAAAACCACTCATTTCGCACTATTCGGCATGCAGTGACTGACGTAACAACCACTTTGTAGTGCAAGCTGATTAGAACTTTATTCTAACAGTATTTCAAACGAAGTTTGAACCATCACAAATAGAGTTGCTAATTTGAGGTAAGTAGTATAGGTTCTTTAGTACATAATTATTATAAGTCTAGGAATAAGATTTCTAAAAGTGTCCGTTAAAAATAAACCTGGAACCCCGACACAGTCCCACCCTCAGCTCCAGTTCACCGTACACCCTTTCCGCCCTTTATTTATATCATAAACAAGCCATCATGTAGCATACGGAGGGTAGGCAAACATCTCTCGCAGAATTAATATCCCGTCGAAATAAGACGTAATATGTTATTACGTACGATATTAAGTCATGTTCGTTAAGGAAAGAAAAGAAAGAAATAAATAAAAATGCTTCGCAACAAGTATGTCTGATGTTAGAGAAAAGATAATGGTGTATTGCTGCTTTGTATATTATTATGTATTCATTAGCAAGAGTTTTTGTTCGACCTTATGTAAAGTTTTTTTGAAATGCCTACATTATTAACGTGGTTTATTTATACTTTATGTAGTGGTACATAGGTGTTGGCGGGTTAGTAACTAGGTTTTGTAACAATGTTTTGATTTTAAAGAGTGTACATGGACTGTTTTAGACTTTCACGGTTTTTCACTACACTTAATAATATCCGTGATTTTCAGGAGCTCATAGAAAAAGAAAATCACGGATATTATCCCGTAAGTACTTTAAATGTAGTGTAAATTGAGGTTCTTGCCCTTTCTTCTCCATAGAGATCTACGCTTTGGAATACTACAGTACTTTCACAAGTTATTATGCCTTGTGACTGGTACTGTAGTTTCGTTTTTGGACATCAAATCAAAAAGTGCCTGTAATTTTCTAATTCAAATAAATGCTTTGAAGTTAGGGAGAGTCGTAGAGCTAAGTTTGAAAAGCACAACGTTCTTATAAACTTCACGATTTTTCATGATGATACACTTACATGACAAGGCAATACGCTGATGTTATTTACAAGCCTTTTACAAAAGGACATGCAGTCAGCGCTAACAATCATACGAGGAGAAAGTTTAAAATGGTGTTCTTTTATTTTAAAGCACATCTGATATTAAATTCGTAGACACGGTCACACGGGTCACTCGTTAAGAATAACATTATTGTAACTTAGTAACTAATTTCTTGAAATTAACTTTTATCTGCAGTACAATCTCAGTATTTATTTAATATTCATATCATTATGATTATAAACATTACTCATGTCTCACAATACAGATGGAAGACATCATGTAAGTATGTAGGTATATTTACATGTCTATGTGTATGTACATTATTTACATAACAATAAGTACCTATATAAAAGGAACACATTGTTGTTATTTTAGGAGTTAGCTACGGATGTTTCCTTAATATAGGTGTGTTTACTGGCTGTTTATGTGTATCTAAATCATAGTTTTAATGTATTCATTTACACATTGAGTTCTAGGCTATGTACATTATTATATTTGTTAATTAACTCAACCAACTGGGCTACTGAATGGGTACAGCAAAATCAAAAGTTTAATTTTTTATACTAAACAGGCTTGCGATTTGTATTTCTAAGTTTATCTTGAACATCACAGACATCGGTGAAGGAAAACATCGTGAGGAAACCACGACTTATATGTATAATTAATATACTTAGGTCTGAAATCGCCAACCCGCGTCTTGAGCAAGCGTGGTATCAATGCACGAGCATTAAGAGAAGGCATGAGCCTTCTCTGTATGAGAAGAGGCCTTTGTCCAGCAGTGGGACAGTTACAGTAGAGCAGCAGCAGCAGTGCAGTGGAGTAGCAGTAGTCGTATTATTATTACTATTATTTTAGGTTTGCGTTTGGCGGTAGGCCGGTAGCTTTTTTTTTTCTTTTTTTTTTCTTCGGATAGGAAATCATCAAATTACTCCTCCTGCTCTGGGCGGAGCAGGAGGGAGTGTCAGACTTTTACTGACTAAAACCCATCCATGTTTCCTTCATCGCCCTTTGTGTTCCGGGGCCACGGTATCTCTTTCAAACAGTCCCGCCGGTAGCTCACATGTGAAGCGATGATCCGGTCTAGGGTGGAGCATGTTTGCCTAGAAGAACCCGAACTTTAAATAGATCCAGATTATAATAATCAGGGAACAGAAGCTGGCAGTGAATTCCATAGCCTGGTGGTTCACACAATAAATGTAGAAGGATAGCACTTTGTTCGAGCCCCAACTTCAACCATATAACGGTGACAGTGAGTTCTAAATAGGTTGAAAGGCAGCACTTCTGCACTTTTGGAACGTCAAGAATCTCTGGTTTAGCTGGGGAGAAGGTGAGGAACAAACTCCACAGCAACACATCTGCATTGCCGCATTATTTGGTCTTATAATAGGTACCTATTTATTGTTCCACGCGTGGAAAAACAAAATCTTACTTATAAGAAACTGCTTATATCGCGGTGATCGTTTATCTGTTGCCCCACAGATAATTAAATTTTCAGTATCTGTACCGCACTTTCCGTAGAATACAACTTATCCCCAGTTAGTAATAACTTAACACGACATAATTCTGAGACCAGGAAGCACAAAGTATCGAAACAGCAATCCAACAATCTCCCTGAAAAATATCCGCGAAGTTAGCAAGCGAAGACAGTGGCTCCCTCTAGTGCCGCTAAAAAATTACGAACAATAATAAAAATAAACAAGTAAGTGTATAAATTAGGGAGTCCGCATAAAAAATCGTTTGTTTCCTACAAAGACATAAAAACTTGTGCGGTGTACTTTTCTCCTATTTTTCTTGTAGGGTTGCCACTGAGCGGAATAGTTGGCCTATTTGTAATCATTTTATTTAATATTTATGATAGATGACTAGCTGTTGTCTAACGACAGTAAAATGAATCTGTGATTAACCAAAGAAACAAACAGAATGGCTTACTGTAAGATCGACCAATCAGGGACAGATTCACAATCTTTCGAGAGTTTACAATCTCGTGAGATTATAATTTAACGGTAATTACAATTTTACGGTCAGATACACCTCTGACTATCTCTTCGGGAATTACAGGAATGAACAATTTTATTCAAGACGATTTTGCGAGTATTACGACTTCTCCACACCCTCTAAAGCGCAATTCAAACGAAAGACGTTTTTCAGTGAACCACGTCCACGGAACTGTTTTAAATAATGTATAACTAAGTTCGAGCAGGACTAGATAACCACAACACAACGTTATTCAAATATGTGGAGCACGTATTTTTTCGCCTGACCAGAATCAACCCCTCTCAAATAATGTTAGCGGGTCTAACCCTCTTTAGATTCAAAACCCCGTGAGCTCCCTCGGGCTACGGGTTTGCAAACTCAAATTACAAATTCAATAAGTTCGTTTATTTTGCAAGCGAATAATAATAATAAACGTCAATGGACTCTTTATCTGCGTAGATAACAGAATATTTTGAACGAAGTCCGAGACTGAATGTAAGTCGAAACAACCAAAGTTTGTTCGAAAGCTCAGGTTCTTGCTTACGGTATTTATGGAAATCTCTATCGCGACGGAACCAGAAGGGAGTTTCTTGATGCAGAAGAATGTTGTTCAGAAGCATGTTTAAGTATCTACTTCGAGTGGAATGATAAGTTTCCTGTCTATGACGCAGTGCTTGGTAATGCGCAATAGCATGGTTAGGAGACTGCCCAGTGCCAACTGCCTTGGGTGGGGTGGACATAGTTATGAGGATAAGCATCATCATCCGCGGAGGTATTTCAGGTACTCCACTATACTTCTTGGAGACTGAGGTGATTTTCAATTAAATGGAGTCGGCGCAGAATTTGATTCCGAGTATGGCCCCTTCAGTACGCCCATCAGTTTCCTGTAACAAGCAAACAAACATTCACAAACTCAAACATAACAAAAGCAATAGCCATAATCAGCCTGCAATGTTCCCACTGCTGGGGCACAGGCCTCGTCTCTATGAGAGGAAATCTGCTGTAATCCACCACGCTGACTAAGTGCGGGTTGGTAGTTGGTAGATGTCACATGTCTTTGAATTCAACATACCTACCTAGGTACCAGTTTTGTCACGATGGCTGTCCTTCTTCAGAGCTATAAGTACCAAAATACATTTTCTATCGGGTGCCAGCCCTGCCAGGTCATTACTTAAGGGCGGAGTAGTGAAAGTCCCCGGCAGCCTAAGTTCGGCGCCGTCGTCGCTTGCTCCCGTACTTACACCTGACTGATAACCGACTGCGCTAGGAGGGGTGCTGTGTTATGGGCCTAGTGAGTAGTTTACAAGTTACGTCGTATGTCTTGTTTGTCTGCGTTTGTTTTATTGGCTGAATTGAATAGACAAGAGAAGAAGAAGAGTTATTGTATGTCTTAAGAAATAAAAACAGAAACGTAAAGTAGTTTATGTAAATAATGATGTATATTCGCAATTACACCCTGCTGGAAAGGGTATAAGAGTTTTATTCTATGCTGGATCCCAGCATCCTATCCTATGCAACAACCCGCGATGGTTTGTGTTGGTATGTTTTTGTTAAATCAAATGGGACATTACTTTTTGAATAATAAACGTTAATATGTGACATCGCTTTCAAGGGTTAATATTTCTCAAAGACTCTCAACAAGTCAACACCATACATACTCATCTCATAGCAAAAAGCATAATCCCTACCAGCGGGGATATGTCACATATATGCTTTTCTAGAAACACAAGTCAATCTCACACATTTCTGATGTTTCCATCACTGCTATAGATGATCACAGTGGCTGATACAATGCGACTGAGGAGTACTAGATAACTAATAAATACTAACCATTTCAAGTAATATAAGTATCAAGATCTGACGACACGACATGTTTTTATTTTGAAAACTTTCCGAGATCTTCAACTTTCAGACACCATGTTGAGATTGTGTCTAAAATCGGCAGTTAACAACATAACAACTATAACCCCATATACCTGTACACCTTCACAATGATTTAGTGGCTCGCACCGGAGGACATAAAGCTATCAGACTGTTTGGTAACCATAACGGAACGTTACTCGATGGTATATTTATTTTCTGATACCATAAAAACATTTCCATAGATGCAGCGACCAACTTGGAGTACACTTGTCGATAGAGGTGTTCATATTTTATGCCTTTTATATCTTCTTAATTATGATAAAGAATACATTACAATATCAGTTAAGTATTCAATGAGATCGTAGAGTTGACAAAGGCTAACTACAGAGGTTCAGCACGCCTATTTTTTTTTTTTCGTTTGGGAAATCATCAAATGACTCCTCCCGCTCTGGGCGGAGCAGGAGTGTCAGACTTTTACTGACTAAAACCCATCCATGTTCCTTCATCGCCCTTTGTGTTCCGGGGCCACGGTATCTCTTTCGAACAGTCCCGCAACCCCAGATCCTTACGGAGATATCACTCCTAACGTTTCTAAAGGCAACAAGTTGGATATTATTTCCTAAAATTTATTTAATGTATTGCGGGAGCAAAGGTATCTTTACTTTGGTTTGCATGTGATCAGAAATATGATAAACCATTCAAAACAAAAAAAAAATACTATAAACGTGTGCCACATCAATCAATTCCCTTCAATTAACGATGGAATCCACCCTTTATTCCTATCATGATCAAACACAACGTAACAAACAGAAAGCCTATCAGCCAATGATAAATGACGAAACAAAATCGATTAATAAAATAAAATCAATCAGTTGTGTGTCTGACTGTCCACCTTGCGTCATAACTTTCAGTTGACACGCCCACCCACACACCCACGTGTTTACACAAACACAACACACACACACGCACATCACATACACAGCTGGGGTGGTCGACTTGGTAAATATAACCAATTAGGAAACGACTGTTTTGTGTATTCTCCTTACAAAAAAGCAGTAATGGTGGATTATGAAATCATTAAGGTAAAAGATATTTTCGTCTGTTTTGATTTCAGCTAAAAATACGCGCGCCACCCCATCGTGTTTATCTCAGAGGTAACAGCTTCCTCTTGTTGCTGATAATGTCATTCTGTGAAATCTGATTTCCCTTTGGGGTCGCTGTTGAACGAAAGAGCAACAAATTCTGGATGAAAAAACAATTCGTATGCCTACGATCTTTGTTACTAAGCAAAGTCAAATGCTACTGAAGAAATTGTTGGATACAAAACGTATACACTCAAATAGACTTCACCCGTAGGTTTACATAACCTGCTGTGGAAATTAATTTTTCGAGATGAAATCTTAGAAAGGTTCCCCGGCTACAACGAAAGTACTTAGCTATTTTACTCCGAAATATTTACCCCACGTGGTATGGGCATGTGATGCGGAGGAATGAGGAAAATGAGGGAAATCGTGAGGAAAGTTTTGAGTATATATAGTTTGGCTACAAGAGTAGAGGCAGGCCAAAAAAAACGATGGATAAACCTAGAAAGTAGGTGACAGCTGAGGTGACGAGTAATAATAGAAAAGTAAAAGTAGAAGACATGCTGCGCCGGCCCCACGTAAATTGGAATGATGAGGGCTGGAAAATGATGATGATATTTACTCCCTTGCCTGTGTTGAGTCCTTGAAACGGGTTTGGTGACATCGTCCTATCATATTTGTAAGTATGTTGGGGTTACCGCATGCAGCTGAATATAATTATTTTACACTAGCCGACGTCCCGCGGTTTCACCCGCGTAGTTCCCGTTCCCGTGGGAGTACGGGGATAAAATATAGCCTATGTTACTTGTGGATAATGTAGCTTTCGAATGGTGAAAGAATTTTTTAAATCGGTCCAGTAGTTTTTGAGCCTATTCATTACAAACAAACATACAAAGTTTTCCTCTTTATAATCTAAAAAAATAAAATACTATAATATTATAAAGAGGTAACATTTGTTTGTAAGTTTGTATGTAGGGGGTAATCCCCGGAAGTAATGAACCAATTTCAAAAATTCTTTCACCATTAGAAAGCTACATTCACTCTGAGTAACATAGGCTGTATTTTATCCCCGTACTCCCACGGGAACGGGAACTACGCGGGTGAAACCGCGGGACGTCCGCTAGTATTAAGTATAGATAGAGTAACTGCCTGTCTGATCTCCACATGTAGCACGGTACTTGCAAGTCTGGTTGTCAGACTGGAACCAATTGTTAAACGGCTTTCCAGGGCACAGCGGGGCCTCGGTATGTAACGAATGGTGACCCATCCACTAATCGAACGCGGCAAGGGTTGCATAACCTTGAAGATCGTCTCGTGCAGTTGTAATTATGTAGCCAGGAGCCCTAATCACACAATGATAAATGATCATAGTGACGAGAGACTCTTTCCCGACCTACACGTGTATCTCCCATGCAATGGTTGCATGTTGCTACAAACTACGCCACCAACACCCACTATACTATAGTGTTTTGTAATAGATTCTTATTGTACCAATATAGTGCGCATTATGCAGTTATGCACTATTGCGATTTAATAGATAATGTGTCATTACTACAATTATAATGGTATCCACGTTTATACTTGTGAGATAACCTGACTTATCTATTACCTTAAATTAAAACAGAAAGTAGTATTCTAAGTGTCTTTAATAGACACGGGCTTCTTATAAAAGAAGAATTTGCAAGTGATGCATGATGTTCATAGTAGTAAAGAGAATTTAGCAGTACCTACTACGCAGAGTGAATTGTGATATACAATGTATTGTCAGTTCATTTATAACTACTATAATTTTGGTTGATTGTCTAAAGAAGAGTGGTTGTGAAATTACAGGCACTAGCTATACTTTTCAGCTTTGTAGGCATTGAAACTTAGCAACAAGTAGTGGCAGAGTTCAGTTGGCAATTACAACTGCAACGCTTCATATCATGTAGCAATGGACGCGTTTGACTTAGATAAAATGTTGAATATTTTTAAGTCCTTTAATTCAGCTTAATTTTGGCAAGGAAGAAAATTAATATTTTTAGTTAAATTTGCCATCTCTTCAGTAATCAAACCCAGAAACAGTTCATAAATAAGTATTACACTAAACATTTGCTTTCCTCGAGAGAAAGCGACACTTACGAGCATCATTGATTTTTATAACTTCCGCGGAATCGCACCACTTTGATACAATGTTGTAGTTTTTCTTCTGAACCGACACTTAGGTACCATTCCGTGGTTACGGTGCCGTTACCATACCTCAAACGTAACGATTTATGGCTAGGTTAAGGTACTTGTTTATGTACATTGTAAACGGGCCTACACAACACAACGGGTAGGTACGGTGTAGCGCTTGGTCTGTGAGCTCTAAATTTAACATAAGCTGCCTTTTACCAACTTCATCTTGGGTTGGCTTTTAGTGTATACGGAGACGGCAGCTCCAGCATTTTATAAGGAGCGACTGGATAAATACCTTGTGGTTAAATTTACCTATTATCAGATTTTCTGGTTTCTGACCACCCGAAACCACTATCTACAAGAGACAGCCAGGACCAACGGCTTAACATGCTTTCTGAGGCGCGGTGGGGTTTCGAATTCTCGATTTGTAATGGATGGTCAGTGTGGTCACCCATTCACATATCGACCTCATGCTCTACTCGTGCGGCTGTAACAACTAAGGATTTCATTGACCATTGACAGCATCTTATTGACTGTTTGTGTATGGTGTTCCAATCGCCAAAAAGTTGGTTAATTAACGTATTCTGAATTCTGTTATCTGGCACAGATATTCTTATAGTTAAGTATTACTGTAAACAGTAATATTTTCTTATTCGGGTAAAAATAAAATCGGCCGATATACAGGGTGTAACAGATCTCATCACGAAGCCGTCAACCGAGCATACTGTACATGAAACTAACTAACTTTACGCAAAAATTATTGCTGGGAAACGACATTTTTTTTTTGGGGTGGAACATCATGTTTTGTTGTAGAACTCAATGTAACGCACTCAAAACATTATGCTTATGGATGGATTGAATAGTACGGGGGTCGTGGAGGTGTAAAGTAAAAATCTTACATTCAAAACTTGTATTTAAAAAAAAAATGTCAAAAAGTTGGAACTTTGACTCCCAATATCTCCGTAACTAGAAGGTTCCCAGGTATGGTGTAGAACAAAAAAATGATCACAATGACGGGGAGAATAAGTGCCTTTCGGCTTCGTTAAGAGGTGTTTTACACCCTTTAGGGTTTCCGTAAATAAAGCATGTTTGTTGTAGCTATAGGGTACAGTTGGTCCAAGGCTATCACTAAATACGGCGCAGGCGGGTTATCAGCGTCACTTAGCTATCAGCCGGGCCTCCGGGCCCCGCCAAACATATCGGTATACCTATATGTCTGTGTGTGTATATGTCTGTTTTGAAGAGGTCATCTTAGTATCTGGTTTAGGGTTCATTACCCCTTGCACCTTCTGCATTTTGACGTTGATTTTGAATTGAAGAGAAACAAAATGTCATCTGTGTGGCTGATTGGGATCGTTTGTGATCGTGCATCAAATTAAAACTACAATGTTCGGCAAAGAGCATTTTCATTCCACCGTGTCATATCGTAGCTGAAATTTGGGCCAAACATAATGTAACCTTTTTGCAATGAAAAAATACGCGTATACTATACAACATGTTTTGAAACTTACAGCCTGATTACAAAAGTTGGATATTTTCGATTTTCCACAAAACTAAAAGAAAACCGCGTTTTCTGTGCGGCTTTCTGTCTGTACAGATAGCTGTCAGTTTTTCTACATCTAATAACCCCAATCAAATCGTCTCAGTCAGTATAGAATAACGCTATAATTACTGACATCAGCAGACCACGTGGCAGATAATTGATACGCTGTCTGACTGTCCGTAACATTGTGTATACCATATTACCATATATGTATGTATGTATGTAGGGATGATTGTGTGTCTACCCGCGGGTGTATATGATGGCTTGAGATCGGTTCTCCCGGAGGATTTGTCGATTTGAAGCGGTGTGTTTGCACTTCAGTGTTTGTTTAGGTGTGGAGACTCTTGAGGGATATCCTCTGAACGTTGGAACGTGGAAGTGAGGAGTTAACGTAAGCGGCTTCCATCGATTTGTTGAGTCCTTGCGTGTTCCTTGTCTGTGGTATACAAACGGTTTACATTATGCTCTGCTGTGCTAAAGACTGTATTTAGAAGAAATGTATGATGCAATTGGGGACGACAATACAACAGCAAATTAAACCAATTGATACATAAATAATAATTATAAAATATCGTAGGTACTAACTTCCAGTCTGCATACAAATACTCAATAAAATATATTCAATAGTTTAGTCACTAAGTTCGTCAGTTGAACCGCAAAATCATTGTCGACCCACAAAATATTAATTGTCTGATAAAATGTTTTTTGAAATAATTGTTTTGTAGTGCCTATAAATGCACCAGCACTTATATTGTCATCTTTCTTTTCGATGCTTGTCCCGTGGTCCCCATCCCATGCCTGTTAAACTGAAATCTAGACTTCAATGTGGATGAAAGGCCTAGCCCGCAGAAGTCCTCGATTTAAGAATTAAGAGGAAACACAAAGGTAGTTTTTCTATACAAACGTAGTCCCCTGTTTCCTCCCTGGGTAATGCCGGTAGAGCAATATTTTCTTTTCCAAAAAATCTATGACCACTATTGGCATGCCGCTGTTTTCTTTTTTTTTTTTTCATAAATTATTTATTATAAGAGATATGAACCTTCAAAAACCTAAACAAATTGCCAGATTTTCCGCTGTGTTCAAACATCCAGAAAACAAATTTATAAAAAAAGAAAACATAGGAACACGGCTAAAACCTTTCGGCACTTTATGTTTTGAGCGCACTTCAATTGCTTGCTTTTGAAAACTTTGATCAATAGCATATTATATAGTGCTGTATGGTGTCGGACGTAAAGAAGAACCATCCCATATCTTCCCGTGGGTGTCGTAAGAGGCGACTAAAGGACTTACCAGAGAATGGGCAGCAGCGTTCTCTGTGCTTTTGTAACTACCGCACTGTTATCGCTAACCCGCCTGCCAATCGTGGCGATTATGGCAAAAAACCCCCTTTGGGGGAGGCCCATGTCCAGCAGTGGACGTCTTTCAGCTGAAATGATGATGATGATATTATGTAGCTTACATACCAAGTCAAGTATAAATTTCTAGAATATTTTTCAAAGGACGTGCATTCACAAGGACAAGCGCAAACGCACGTGGATCAACAGTAATTCAAGCCATTATTAAGTATAATACGAATAGATATCGCTGTGTGTGTTATGTGTCATGTAGTACTTGTAATGTAGTATATAAGCGATATTATATCGTCCAAGGCCACACGTGTTGGTTATGTAAGGAACATCTGTGGGGCAGTTTATTTGTGTTCTATTTACACTATTTATTTACAGGATAAGTTGAAGTGTGAACTGTGGACTTTATATTCAGTTATATAATATTCGTATAAATACTCGTATCATGTAAATAAATTCACACTTTTTTACTTACTACGTTATGTGGTAGGGATTTTAGATGAAGTTCGAGAAAATTTTAGTGCGGCGATGAGAATTCTGAGTTTAATTGTATTAATGAGTAGAAAGTGGACGAAATCTGAGGTTACCTGTGACGGATTACCATGATAATTGATTAACGAATAGAGTCATAGGTTCTACCTTTGTTAGGTACCCGTTTTATAGGCATATACTAGGCAACACCTAAATAAATGCCTAAATTAAGTAACGTTTGGTTGTGCGCCGACAGTGTAACTAAAATCAAATAGTGCAGAAATATTTGGGGATTCATTTAGATCTTGCGTAATGTTAGTGAAAATGGGTATACGTATATATTATTATCTACTGTTACGAATCTAAGGGCAGAACTAAAAATAGTCTACTTCTAAAAGTGTGAAAGTAGATGTTCGAAGTGGTGGACAAAGAGCACTGCTCGCTAATGGGCAGGGCGACAGCCTTGTTACACTAATGACGAGAACCCACTCTTGTCATGGAAATATGTTTACCCTCTGAACAACAACAACATCAGGAATATTTGCGACCCACTTCGATCTTTATTTAATATTCATTTTATTATTCACCAAAATAACATTAATGTGACTGTGTTCTCCGAGGGAAAAGCGTCCTATTTGAATGCCTACGGCTTCCTTGACGGCTTTCTTGTTTCTTCGGGGTTTTGTATGCCCTCGTGAAGTTTGATAATTGTTCGTCGCGTTTGTGTTGCGATACAATGTGTTAATCCAGGTTATAAACTATCTGTGTGCAAAATTTCATCCAAACCCGTTCAGTAGTTTTTACGTGAACGGGTAACAAACATACACACACACAAACTTTCGCATTTATAATATTAGTGTAATCAGTAATATTAGTTTATTTTTAATTTAATTATCATCAGTTTCTTGTCCTTACTGTTATCCTACTTCTCTGTTAGTTGTTATCTTAAAAGTCGTTCCCTTCTTGTGATTTTAATGACACTCTGTCTAGGAGCATCCCATCATCATCTGTCTAGCCTATCCCCAACGTTATTGGGGTCGGCCTCCAGTCTAACCGTATGCAGCTGAATACTTACCAGTACCTTACATGGAGCGACTATCTGACCTCCACAACCCAGTTAGTGCTGGGTAATTCTCTAGAAACATTTATTTATTTATTTGTTAACATGTAAAACACTAGTTAGTAAATATTACATTTTAATGCATGCCGCACTAAAATTTCATGACACAGTATTAAAAAATGCACCCTGCACTGTAAATTTTATTGTATATCAAATTATTAAATTACATATTATATTAATGATTCTAATGACCTATTACATCTACGAGTATGAGTGGTAAAAAGTGTGTATGATGCTTGAAATTCAACCAAAATAATAATAGCTCTGCTATAATTTTTCATCCACACATGAGTACCGTTCCAATAAAATAACTAACATAATAAAGTTGTTTTCCTTCATTTTATTTATGATCCTACTTCTATAAATATAATTAAATTAATTCAAAACGTTTTGTATTTCAGTGAAGACAATAAGTCTGGCATCATGAATCACTTCGTTTACTAACAGATAGCGCGAGCAGGGAGTGCCTCTACTGTTTATTATGTACACAACACGTGTACATAATGTACATACTATGTACACATGTATATGTAATGCCATTGTTATGTAAGATGAAGAGGTATTGTCAATTGCTTCTTTTGTGTTTGTATGATTCATTTGGCTCGCTTTTCATACCAAGGCTTGAGTTAATGGTGTCTTTTGAATGGGTAGCTGATGAAGTGGTTATGTAAAGGCGGGAATATTTGCTTTGAATATTTGTCTTAGTTTCCTAGACCAGTCATGGTGACGCCAGTTTTCAGGCACTCGCCGCGTAATGATAGGTACTAGCCCATCGTCTCCTGGACTCGATCTTACCGGATTGGTCGGAGAAGGTGAGACAAAGAGAGGACTAGAGGAGACCTTTGCTCTGCATTCATCATCATCATCATTTCAGCCGAAAGACGTCCTGTGGTACTCGCATCCAGCGGATTCCCGCAATCTTCACCAGGTTATCGGTCCACCTAATGGGAGGTCTTCTAACGCAACGTCTTCCGGTTCGCGGTCTTCCGTTCTGGGAACAATGTGCACATCATAAATTACAATAGAAAAAGGAAGAGAAAAAAAATAAACTATCGATTTGTAATAAGTCATCGTACTCGTTAAACTATATTCTCGCTAATTTAACACTGCGGTCTACATTAATCGCCTCCCATACTAAAAATAAATTAATTCACATGTCGGTACAGTAATCAATTAATCCAGTTTACGTCCGGAAGCGGTCCGGCGGCGCTCACCGCGGCATCCTGCGCCGGCGCCGGTACCAGGGGACCAGGGGACGCAGGAGCAGTGATAGTCGTGAAACTTGCGGTTTGCAAGCTATACTGGTGGAAGACTTTCTTTTAGAACTTTTTTTGTGGATTGGCACAGCAACTACTGTGTTATGGATTGGGAATTGGGCTCCCGAAAGGTTGTAGGGTACAATCTCTTAAGTGCCGCTCTCTTATTTGTTATTGAGCTTAGGAACTAGCGCTTCACAATTTGCTAAAGTTCAAGTTTTTCTTAATTGAGAAAGTAAGGTCTTTCACTCAATTAAATTTTATTTCTCTTGACTTTTATTTTTCTTTACATTTTCACTTCTTCGTGTGATTACGCTATAACTCAGTAAGAACCTGAGGGTAGGATACGGGTCTCCACGATAAGTAAATACAATCGACCTTGCTCCTACAAAACAAAATGACGCAATACCTATAAAAATAACGTAAAGCGAGACAATTAAATGCCCTATCTTGTAATTAACATAACTTGTTCCTATTGTTTACCGACGGTTTAACTCGTAAGTAATGCAGGCAGCCCACTTGCTCTGCTCATTAAAACAACAAATATATAACATTTCACACGAAGGATAATTTGTTATTGTTAGTAATAACATTGTAAATAACTGCCGATGGATTTATTGAACGCAGGAGTTTGTAAGCCCTTTGTGGAAATAAACTTTTAGTTGGAAATTGTTGATTGCATCAAGATGTGCGCAATAATAATAAGCTGGTGCCTCCGGTTTCGTCTTATGGGAATTTAAAATGTTGCGCCTTTGAAGTGCCAATAGCTCAAAGGGTGAAACGTTGGATTGGCGGACGTGGAATCGAGGATCGAATCCCACACATTGCACTAAGAATTTACTGATGAAAATTTTGGAAATGCTAGCGATTTTAGTGTTCTTATTGACATTTCTAACCCTAACTTCCTTATCACTTGCTGCTTAGCTCTTCGGGGAAATTCGACGCTATATGTCGATGCTAGAGCAGGGCTACCGTTCTACATTGACTTCCTGTTTAGCGACAATTTTCCGACTTTTCTAGTAAACTCACGTCAAAACATCTTAAGAGAAGATAATCCTTGATGCACCCTTCTTCAACTTTCTACTAGCACTTAAAACATCCAATTTCCTTGCTTAAAATATTTTAATTCAGCATTAAATATTCATCAGTTTCCGGAGAGTGTGAAACTTGGAGGTTTCCTTATCATCGCGCCGCGTGCACTTTGTTAATGAGCTCGTTCACAGAGGGCGCCACTCGTCGGTAAAGTTACCACAACACCAGCTAAATGTTTAATTAATTCATGAGATAAGCTTGCTCAAGTGAAACAGTTTCGGTATTTTCTTATGGAAAAATAAAGATAATTATGACTATGGCTTAATCAATGCTAGCTCAAGAAATTTTTGGAAATACAGATTGTACTGTTTTGAGCTAAAATAGCCTTGAAACTGCAGACGACTCTTTCGATAAGATATCATGGTTTACTGAGTTTTTGTAAATAAATCACTTTGACATGTAACTTTACTGTTATTAGCTCACTCAGGTAAAAAGTGTTTTATAAAAGGTCTAAAATCAGAATCCAGGAAACGTTTTACTTTCGCACGTTTTACCAAAATCAGTTTAGTTGATTTGGCATTGTAGAGAAACAACATCGGAATTTCATATTAGTGACTTCTGTATTGAAATAAATTAAGTACAAACCTCTTAATTCAATTCGTACCTATTATACCTTCATGACACCAGTAATTTATTCCACTTTCACTAAAACCAAAAACTAATCACACCCAAATTAAAACCTAGTGATGATACCGCTTAAGGCTAACCCGCAAACTAAACCCCGTGGGGGTCAGAAGGGGTCCCCTCGCCGTGGTCATCTAATTAATTCAAGTGGTCATCAGGCTCGCAGTTTGATCAACAAACTTCGTAAGTGCGTATAGAAGGGGGGGCGAGTAGGGGTACAAAGGGGGTGAGGGGGTGCGAATGTTTGCATAGGATGAGATAATGGTTTTTGGAGATAGCGCCGTGATTACTTAATCTAAGTTTATAATTATACAGTGCCTATGTGTAAGTATGGGATGGGTAGGTGATAAGAAAAGATTAGAGGTTTAAGATAATGCCGGGGAAGCGTCGTAGAATGTGTCTTTCATTACTTTAGACTCGTTTTCAGTATTTCAAAGTAGGTAGGTAATAAAACAATGTGATTGGAATCAACTTTCATGTGAAAGTGAGATGACTTAATTTTCTCTGAGAAAAACATGATCTTCGGATTATCACAACTTTACCACAGAAAAAAAACATTTGTTTTCCCATAATGTTAACAAATACCAATTTAAGAGCCCCATTTTTGAAATAGGTAGAACAACAATAAAAAATCAGATCGTTAAATAGGTAAATCTCTTGGCCAAAACAGGTCTCGATC
Organism: Xestia xanthographa; assembly: GCA_905147715.2. Taxonomy (NCBI): domain Eukaryota; kingdom Metazoa; phylum Arthropoda; class Insecta; order Lepidoptera; family Noctuidae; genus Xestia; species Xestia xanthographa. Next base: position 1,392,966 of record LR990660.1, on the reverse strand, counting down.
CTGGCTATACTATGTCATTACCCACAAGTTGACCACAAACTGGTCACGTGACCACGATGGCTACCACACTCCAATAAAAAAAGACAATTAATGTATTTTTATCAGCATCCATTAATTCGGCGATGTATACCTACATACATGGCATAATTTATATTTTGTAGTCATGTATAACCAGGAAGCGTGACCTCGAAGTATTTGCGAATTTCTTGTTTACCAGCTCGCTAAAACTTTAAATTCGACCTTATTCGGTTCAACTTTGAATTCAAATTATACTGAAGTTTCTGCACACTTGATTGGCCACAGGAAAACAGCCGTTATTCAATTGGTTTTAAGAATTAGAATTCCATTTTAATTTATAGTCGATTTTTACAATGGTCAACACGTGTTGCCGATTACCAACTATCTTTACAGTTAATCCATTTAATTTTCAGTCTTACAGTTTTGGTATAAGAGTTGTTATGATGGTAAATAATGTGTTGGTATATGATGTTATTGAGCGGGGCTCAAGGTCGGCTGATATGGGAGCGATCCACATGCTGGTGTTACGGTAATGGTTTGTAGTCATTACGTTATTTAATGCACCATTGCGCGTAACATGATACCCGATATTTCTATGGGGTATTCAGTGATCCATGACTTGTATTCACTATTGTTTTGGTTAATGGGAGATCCTTTTCATACCTACGTGTACCTTAACAATCGTAGCAGATGGGAATTGGCTGTTGGTGACAAATATTGGGCCAAACATGTTTTGATGTTTTTCGCACTAAAAGTAAAACTGGAAGGATGATCACATTACTTACTGATAGATTAATGCAAACAAATAAACTCATTAATTTAGCAAGTCACGTACCTACTATAGATATAGCAACCGGTTTCGCGGATGTTTTTGAACACGACCTTGTGTATTTTAAACTAGAATTTTTAACATTATTTTGAGTTGGTATATAAAGTGTTTTTGTTGTAGAAAACAATGAGTTTACCATATTGGCGAGGTATGATGCAAGAAAGTAGTGATGCATATCGCTACTGCGAGGCTAGCATAGCTACAACAAACTATGAAAGGGCCTCTAGTGTTTTGATGCTTCAGCATGCTACGAGAAATCCTAGCACGTAGCGTGCTGTAGCTCCAGCATTCTACGAGAAATCGTAGCACCTAGCGTGTTGTAGCTTCATCATTCTACGAGAAATCGTAGCACCAAGCGTGCTGTAGCTCCAGCATTCTACGAGAAATCGTAGCACCTAGCGTGTTGTAGCTTCATCATTCTACGAGAAATCGTAGCACCAAGAGTGTTGTAGCTTCATCATTCTACGAGAAATCGTAGCACCTAGCGTGTTGTAGCTTCATCACTCTACGAGAAATCGTAGCACCAAGCGTGCTGTAGCTCCAGCATTCTACGAGAAATCGTAGCACCTAGCGTGTTGTAGCTTCATCATTCTACGAGAAATCGTAGCACCTAGCGTGCTGTAGCTCCAGCATTCTATGATTCTTTAGCGTGTTGATGCATCAGCATCCTTTAAAAGATCGTGTCACTTAGCGTTTTGTACTAGGAAAAAACGTAGCACGCAGCCTTGTAATATCAGCATGGTACAAAAATCGTTGTCCTTAGCGTTTTGCCACTTTATCACGCTACAAAAAAACGTGGCATGAGAATTTTCTTTTTTTTTTTTCATAATACTAAGATAATCGTGCACCATGAATTGTAGCACGTTGTGTTTTAAAGATGGGTCTGTTACTTCGACGGTATTATAATACTACTTCATTGTTGTGTTATAGGTCCACATAAAAACAATTAATAAAGATGTTCGACGTTGCTATTTTAAAAGAAGTTACGAATTTTCCTCAGAATGGCAACATGCCCATACTTACCTACCGACGAAATTCAAAGCATTATCTTGTTGCCAACTCTAGTACGGCATTGTGACAAATTGTTACACACATTCTAAATTAGTCCCGCATTTGTCGCTTAGAATTATATTATCACGCCTCATTCCTTGTTAGGTAAGTAGAGTTCTAATGAGGTTTTGTCATTGCAGTCATTTGGCAAGAATATTCGCTAATGTTGTTAAATTGTTATGGTCGATATACAGCTGTTTTTATTTATTATCTGGGACAATTAGTATTATTTGGCTTTCGGGTGTCGTTGATATATTGGCGTTGTGGTGAACATTTATAAAATTGTTTTGAGAAATATTGAAAATACAAGATGGCTCAAAGTCCATTATAAAGTATTTTTGTCTATAAGAACTCAAAACTCAAGCATCAAGGTCAAATTCGAATCCAAAGTACACATTGATAGGTGTTAGAATGAAAATGAAATATTACAATTTCAAAAGCAATTTCTGCAAACAACCGCTATCACTCCACTAGATTAACAAATCCACTTGAAATTATAAATTATTAATAACAACGTTATGCATTAGCAGGGCGCGGGTTTCAACATTAATAAATAATAATGCGCGAAATAATTTGACGTAAACAAATGAGCTGCAATGGCGGCGGCTGATTTAAACTAATGTTGAATGTTGCAGATTTGCTTTGTTTACACCTCGCTAAGCTGTTAGAAGAACTACAACTATAACTGATGCAGGGCTTTGTTCTAATTCTAAAATTGTTTCTTGAATACTTAAGTAAAATAAATCACAAACCTCATCAATGTTGGTAAAAGGGCTGACTGATCGGACATACGGAAGAAGAATCTGCTGAACAGAAAAACACCGAAATGCGGAGACGGACGAGACTTCAGACGGACATAGCAAAAAAAAAGTGAAAATGGACGGGACATAAAGATGTCGTAGACGGGATGGAAGATGGGTGAGGAAAGTGCTAGAGTGAAGACCACGGGCCAGACGGAGGTCACTGAGGAATGTGGGAAGACAACCGACTGGGTGGGTGGACAGACGATCTCATAGTGACTGGAAGGAACTGGATAGCCGTGACCGCACAAACGTGGAGAGATTTGGAAGAGACTATGCTGCCCACAAAATTGGGTGGCCAAAAGTTGAAAAATACTAAGAAGATTGTAAAGGAGATGATTTATAACCGACTGCAGCGGAGCCGGAACAGGGGGTAGTGTTCCTTACTCTCTGTGGTTTCTTGTCTATTGAGAAAGTCAAATAATTTGTTTCAATTAAAACAAGGAAATAGAATTATTCTGGTTGTCCATTCGCAAAGTTCATAATTATGAAGAAAAACTCAGAGCCAGGTAGAGCTATACTCTATTTAAAAGTTTTGCAATACTTTGTGCTCATTTTAAATAATAAATATAGACCCCATCCATCTCTTTCCATCAGGAGTGATCGAGGTCAAGAGCTGGCCCATTTTGGAATAAAAAAATTTGGAGACCATAAATAAAGGGTGTAAAAAACCTCATAACGACCCCCGTACTATTCAATCCGGATGGATTGAATAGTACGGGGGTCGTGGAGGTGTAAAAATCTTACAATAAAAACTTGCATTTAAAAAAAAACTTGTCAAAATGTTGGAACTTTGACCCCCAATATCTCCGTAACTAGAAGGTTCCCAGGTATGGCCAAGTGCCTTAAAATCATTGAGCTGGTTGGATAACCAGCACAATGATTTTAGTGCGTTACATTGAGTTCTACTACAAAACATGATTTTTGACCACAAAAAAAAAATCGTTTCCCAGCAATAATTTTTGCGTAAAGTTACTTAGTTTGATGTACAGAATGCTTGGTTGACGGCTTCGTGATGAGGTTGTTTACACCCTGTATACCTGGAATACTATCCCACAGTAGGTAGTATCGCACAATAGGTAGTAAGTCTTCTAAGTATGTATTAATAAACGTTGTTATTAAATAGTTTTTTGCAATGTTTACGTAAACTTATCAATTATTTATTGAATAGGGTTAGTTGTGCTCAGTTCAGTATCAATCTGTCACTGCGCAGTATTACTGTTTTATCAACCGCAGAGTTATCCTGTTTGTGTCAAACATATTGCTTTGGCAGTAATAATAATTCATTGTTATGAGTCTTTGATAATATGACAACTTGTATTTAATTTACTGAACAAGTATGTACTGAATTGGATTTTAGCTCTGAGTAACATTGAGTATTATTTATTACATTATTGTGTATTCGACTTAAAATAAATAACCAAATAATAGATAACCCAGAGGATGTAGCCAACCTTCTAGTAAAGCAGTTTGATCACAAGTACATCACGCCTGGAAATAATAGTGAAGATGCTGTTGTTTTCCTTCAACAAAGTACGGCGAGAGTGGAAAGCGATATGGATATCTCACTTACTACTCCAAGTGAAATTTCTAGGATAGTGAATGGTATGCAAAATAAGAAATCCTGTGGCTATGATGAAATTCCAATATCAGTAATTAAGGACCATTTACCAGCTTTGTCTGTACCGCTTTCGACATTTTATAATAAGTGCATTGTAGAAGGCATTTTCCCGGAACAGCTAAAAATTGCTAAGATCACCCCAATTCATAAAAGGGGCGCAAAAACTGATCCAACCAATTATAGGCCTGTTTCTTTGTTGCCCATGTTGGCAAAAATTTTCGAAAAAGTTTTAAAAGACCGTTTAAGTAGACATCTGAGTTTGAATAAAGTAATTAATCAAAGACAGTTTGGATACCAGAAAAATGTGGGTACTGGAGATGCTATTTATGCGTTGCTAAATGAAGTAGTTAATAAATTAAACTGTAAATTGAGGGTAGCGGGTATTTTCTTAGACTTAAGCGCGGCTTTTGACACCATCGACCATAAACTTCTCATCACAAAAATGGAGCACTATGGCGTAAGAGGTAAAGCCTTACAGCTCTTCTCATCATATCTCAATAATAGAAAAATGTTTGTTGAACTTGATTCTACTAAACCAAACGGGTGTAAAAACAACTATAGGTCATCTATGACAAACATTATAGCCGGAGTGCCTCAAGGATCAATTTTAGGCCCCTTATTATACATATTATTCACTAATGATCTAATTAATTTCATACATAAAATTTTGCCGGACATACAACTTGTAGTGTTTGCGGATGACACAAATGCTATAGTTGCAGCGAATGATATCCATGACCTTTCCGTTAAAGTGAATGCAGCTTTGGAGGCTTTTCATTCTTGGTATAATGCAAATATGCTAATAATAAATACGTCTAAAACCAATATTATGTTATTTAAAACCACTGCGCGTAGCAAAGATATAATGACCATTGAGCTGGATATAGTAAAAATTGAGCTTGTCAAGGAAGTTAAGTTTTTGGGAATTAATATTGATGATTTGTTAAATTGGAAGAAAGAATTAGCGGCATTGGACTCATCAATATCATCTGCTTGTTATGCCTTAAGAACTCTTAGGGATGAAGTGAGCATAAATCATTTAAAAATGGTATACTATGCTCTGATTGAGTCCAAACTGAGGTATAGCATACAGTTTTGGGGAAATAGCTACCACTACAACTGGCATAGAGCTTTCGTTCTCCAAAAAAGAGCGATCCGAACCATTGTCCGTATCGCTCAACAAGACTCCTGTCGACCATATTTTAAAGAACTTGGCATACTCACAGTACCTAGCCTTTATGTGGTGGTCCTGTTGAAAACCTTTAAAAAATATATTTATGACTATGAAACAGACGAGGGCAGGCGGGTAAGGGAAAAAACGCGTAGGCAAGACCTTGCAAACAAAATCACCCCTGCTCTTGGCATAGTCAAAAATAGTCCACAGTATCAGGCAGTTAAAGTATTTAATAAATTACCGCTAGACCTAAAGAGCATACTCTACACAGGCTCATTCAAGGGAAGGCTCAAGGCATTTCTACTGGAAAAATGCCTTTATTCAATAGATGAATTGTAAACGATTTTTGACTATGAATTAAATTAAATTAAATACTGTTGTTTCGATTTTGCTTTTGTTTTACGTGATTTTTTATTGATAATTTGTTTTTTTATTTATTTATTATTTGACTTTTTTATTGACTATTTGATTTTTTATTGATTATTTAATTTCGTATTATTAGTTTTTTATTGATTATTTAATTTCGTATTATTTCATTTATTATTGATTATTTGATTTTTATTGATAATTTGATTTTTTATTAATTATTTGATTTTATTGATTATTGTTTATTTTATTTTGTTCAATTTTTTCTGTTTGTAATTATTTCTTATGTACCACATTCAGACACAATGTAATTTGTTATTGGATAAATGAAATGAAAAATGAAACACATAAACACATTTCTTCTGATTGTGTAATTTAGGGCTAGAATTTTTCAAGACAGAATTTTTATTTAAGTCTGAACCGCTGGGTGTCGGCACACAGACAAAAAAATATAGAGTATAGTAGTAGTAGTAGTAGTAGTAGTAGTAGTAGTAGTAGTAGTAGTAGGGTTATGGTCTAAACCCCCCCTATGGATAGAACAGTAAGAGACAGGCCCCAAGTGCCCGGCGACTCCAGTGGTTGTGCTGGCATGGACGGGCGCAGGCACGGCCCTGGGGTCAGGGGAGCTAAGAATCTCCGGGCGAGATCGATCAACCGTCAAAAGATTCCAGCAAATTACACAAAGGACTCCGATGCACTCAATGTTTTAACTTACAATGTCCGTACGTTATTGAAAGACGAACGTTTAATCGAACTTGAGAACGCTCTAAAAGACATCAATTGGGACATTTTGGGCCTCTCAGAAGTCAGGAGGGTAGGCGAACACACAGAGGAAAGAGACGATGCTGTGTTCTTTCACTTCGGTGAAACCAGTGGACAACACGGAGTGGGGTTCATGGTAGCAAAGAAGTGGAAGGACAATATCATTGAATTTCTAGGCTATTCCGAACGTGTCGCTGTGCTTAAGTTCCAACTAACACCCAACAAAACTCTAACTGTCGTACAAGTATATGCACCGACATCTGCACATTCCGACGAAGAGGTAGAAGATTTTTACGATCTTGTCAATAGAGCATGCGACGAAAACAGGGGTACTTGGAACATGGTTATTGGTGACTTTAATGCAAAGGTAGGACGAAGGCAGGAATTGGACAGTGGAGATACGGTCGGTTGCTTTGGTTTCGGGGACCGCAACGAGCGAGGCGCTCGTCTCACCCAGTTTGCCTTTGGACAAAGCATGCAGATAGTCAATAGTTTCTTTTCGAAGAAACCTCAACGACGATGGACCTGGGTATCACCTAACGGCTTCACGCGAAACGAAATCGACTACGTTTTATCATCGGACCGACAAATAATAAAAAATATTAGTGTAATTAACAGAATTAAATACAGCTCAGACCATAGACCAATCCGTGCGAAAATCAGAGTAGACTTTAAAATCCACCGAGCCAAAATATTTACAAAACCAATTAAAACACTTTCTAAAGAAACACTCATTAACAGCTCCGATCATTACAACTTACAACTATCAAATTATTTCAAAGAACTCAAAGTAGATGAAACAGATACAGAAGAACAATATAATGCAATAGTTCACGGAATTAACAATACTTGTAAAACCATGAAAAATAAACGTAGTAATAGAAACAAACTAACACGTCATAGTATTGAATTGATAGAAAAACGGACAGAAAAAGAAATAGGAACACCAGAATTTAGAAAAATAGACAAAGAAGTTAAAAGGAGCATTAGGAAAGATTTGAGGAATTTGAATACACATTTGGTCAAAACAGCTTTAGAAAACCATACATCCTTAAGAGTGTAAAAACAAGGAGTCACAAAAGGACTTACTTGGATCAACAGCTTGGTAGACACTGACGGCATCAAACATTACAATAGAATAAAAATAATGGAAATAGCGACTAAATTCTATACATCATTATATTCAGATCACTCACCTCCCGATGTCAACACCGAATACATCCCTGCAGACTCCATTCCCCCAATAAACGGTTATGAAGTGCACAAAGCACTTACTACTATGCGCTACGACAGAAGTCCTGGGGAAGATGGAATTACCAAAGCACTTACTACTATGCGCTACGACAGAAGTCCTGGGGAAGATGGAATTACCACGGAAGCGCTTAAAATCGGCTCTACCACTTTGCTACCCCACCTTACTAACCTGTTTAACACCATATTGCTATCAGGAAAGGTTCCAAAATCAATGTGTACATCCAATATAGTTCTTTTATATAAAAAAGCGACAAAAGTGACATTAGCAATTACCGTCCAATCAGTTTAACATCCCATATCTGAGTCAATTTCAACAACTCGATTTTTTACCTAATTTCCATGGACATTTTCATTTTCAGGTTTTTTGAAAAACTTTAATAACAAAGCGCAACATATCCACATTATATATACATTTTCTGAAATGGGATATTATAATTAAATTACTTAGAGAGTTATTTGGGCCACCGAAATTGGCGAGCCACAGAAATTTTATTATTGCCACCGAAATTGTATTGGTGACACAGAAATTCTGTGTTTGCACCGAAATTGTGAATTATTATATAAATACATTGTTTTTTAATAATGTGTAAAGAAAGATAAGGTTTAATGAAAAAACTGATATAATACGAATATCGTCGTTAATATATATGTATATATTATGGTTGTAATTATGTAATGAACACCTGCATGTAACCCATGTATCACAAATAAACGATTTTAACATTTTAATAAGCATTTCTAAAAATACAACGTGGTGTACTATTATTTGGATAAATCAGTCTTATAAAATTAGCAATCAAGGAACTGATTATATTTTTTACTTCTATGAAGAGGATGGGAAATCATCAAATGACTTCTCTCGCTCTGGGCGAAGCAGGAGGGACTTTCAGACTTTTACTGACTAAAACCTATTTATGTTCCTTCATCGCCCTTTGTGTTTCGGGTCCACGGTATCTCTTTCGAACAGTCCCGCAACCCCGGCAGGCATCGGTCCTTGCGGACCCCTTCCTATTGCTGACTCTCTTTGAGGCGCGCGTGGAACACGAACGCGCCATCGACACGTCATGTCGTCATGAGACGGACAGACGGCGAGCTAGCCCATAGCCCACAGGCCCACCACGTGGCCCCCGGCCACGACTGCATGTGCATGGACCGCACGACTCTTGCGTAGAGCCTCCAGCAGGGGGCGTTTGCCCCCCCCCAGATTGGGCAGGAGCCGCCTGAAGGCAGCGCCGGTCCGTTCCAGTTTGGGGGCCAAACGTCGGAAGTGCTCCACGAAGATCCACTGGCTGTCAAAGACGCGTCCTAGGTACTTCAAAGTCGACTCGACCACACGACGAAGGTAGGTGCACCCGGTGATACCGGAGTGCCTCCCTAATACAGCTCCAGGGCATGGTGTTGAAGGCATTAGCGATGTCGAGAGACACCATGAAGACAACGCCATCCCGGGAAACCGCATATCCCGTCGTGAGGGATCTCACGCGCATGATGGCGTCCACCATAGAGCGCCCCTTGCGGAAACCAAACTGGTGTTCCGCAAGATCCGGCCCCGACCCCGCAAGGTGCTCGACGAGGTGGTTTGCAATTACTCTTTCAAAGAGCTTTCCCACCTCGCTAAGCAGCACCACGGGCCGGTATGCGGACGGAGATTCCGCAGGGCGCCCCGGTTTCCGAATGAGGACCAGCTTTCCCGTCTTCCAGTGAAGCGGGAACTGGCCTCTCTCCAAGCATGCGCTTAGGAGCACCTCTAGTCGGTGCCCGAGAGCCTCCGAGGCCAGCGGCGGTATTTTTGACACTGAGCCTACGTACCGCCACTCTCAGGTCTACCCCAGTCACTTCCGGAGCGTTTTCGTCGTCGTCCTGTTGGTCCGCTTCCAGCATCACAGGCGGCAGAGCCATAGACGGGGGGGATGTTCCCCTCGCGAAAGAAACAGAGTACTCATCATGTCCTCCAAAAGCTCAGGCCGGAGACTCTGCGTCAGTAGGGGGGTTCAGGTGCGGAGTTTATCCCGCACCATCTTGTAAAGGCGCCCCCACGGATCTCTGTCGAGAGTCCCCAGCATCTCCTCGCGAGCCAGATCCCTGGCCCACGAGGAGATGCTGGGGATTCGACATCTGCGCACGTCGCAGATGTCGGACGTGGTCTCCTGGAACCACCCTGCCTCATTGTCAACGTCGGCAAGTCTGGCCGGTGATGTCACCCAGGCCTGCACGATCGAGGCTTCCAGGAGGAGCTTCTGGAGGATGCAACCCTCAAAGTTCAGTTAATCCAATTGAAAGACTTTTTCAAGAAATAGTAATACAATTTTATTTTAATGGCCGGGGCTAAGGACTTAGTTCTGTCAAAGTAGTTTCGGCATAACAAGTATTGATTCTTTTCAAAAATCTTCATTACAATTAATACAATAATTGATTGGTACAATTTCTGTGGAGTCGTGTAATTTCCGTGGGCCACGAGATGCCACGGAAACCACAGAAATTGCCCCATAGAAATTGGAAACTTGGCTATTTTTTTTTTTTTACAAGAAACTATCAAGGCTATGACTATTATTTTTTATAATATTAAATGTGTACCAGTCTACTTAGCATGCATAAAAGTGATACCTTTATTTCTTGCAAAAATCCTTTTAAAACCTAATCACCGAAATTGCAAAATTTCGTTCCGAGTAAACTGAAATCACGTACTTATATTTTTGGCGGAAAGACCTGGCGATATGGTGCACTACCATTCTTACTGCACGTAAGAGCACGACTGTCTCTTGCCGAACAGGGATTTATTGTTCGTTTAAACTCATTGGTGGAAGCTCAGGACGGTGAAACAAAATGACCATAGAAATTAGTAATTTTGCTTGGACAAACCTACCGTTGACATGTACTCATTAACTATGAGTCTAAACATTCAAAACTAATTAACGTCTTGTAGGTCAATCATTACTTAACGCAATCAAATTACTTTTTCCTATATATGTTCGAGATTATCTTCCTGAGAGGTAAATGCTGTGTATGAAAGTGATTGTGGACAAGACACAGAAATTGATAATTCATCATTTACCGGTTTTTTTCATAAAAAGTAATAGTCTTATAAATATAATTTAAGTGGCTTCATTTAGATTCATGTCACTTTAAATCTGAGAAAAAAAATCGTTGCATTATCTGTAAAGCAGCACTGCGATTTCAGCCTAGACGCGTAAATTTTGCGCCTGAGAAATTCACTCATCTACAAGACTTTTATTAAAGTGATACACAATCGCATAGACGGGAAACTGGATAAACATCAGCCACCAGAACAAGCCGGATTTCGCCCTAGTTTTTCAACAACCGACCACCTACACACCTTGAACCAAGTCCTAGAAAAATATACCGAATACAATAAACCATTATACTTGGCCTTCGTAGATTATGCGAAGGCCTTCGATAGCATCAAACATTCTGAAATATTCAAAGCCTTAAAAAATCAGGAACTGGAACAGCAATATATAGACCTTTTAAAAAATATCTACCATAACAGCACCGCAAACATTAAACTGAATACTGCAGGACCTTCGTTTAGTATACAAAAATGTGTTAAACAGGGTGACCCGCTCTCTCCTAAGTTGTTTACAAGCACTCTTGAGGAGATATTTAGATCGCTAGCAGCCTCATGGACAAACAAAGGAATTACAGTCGGTAACAAGAGGTTGACCAACCTCCGATTTGCTGACGACATAGTCCTTTTTGCCCCCACAGCCTTAGAACTACAGACCATGCTCCAAGAACTGAGCACAGCAAGCTTCAGGGTGGGACTCGTAATGAATCGTTCGAAAACCCAGCTCATGACCAACGGCACTAAGCGTAGGGTCGAGGTAGATGGGCAGGAAATACAGTATATCGATGAGTATATCTACTTGGGCCAGTTAGTATCTTTCGAAAACAGGCAAGAAAGAGAAATCGATCGAAAATGCCTGGAAAAGCTACTGGTCCATGAAGACGCTAATGAAAGGTGATCTTCCGATCTCCCTGAAGCGCAAACTCATCGACATGTGCATCCTGCCCGTCCTAACCTACGGTGCTCAGACCTGGTCGCTCACCGAGTCTCAGAAGCACCGCTTTGGAGTTTGCCAAAGGGCAATGGAACGCAGCATTCTGGGTGTGAAAAGACAAGACAGGGTGCGAAACACCACGCTGCGTTCCAAAACGGGCATAGTGGACGTTGGCATGAAGGCTGCTAGGGTACAATGGGATTGGGCGGGTCACGTCAGTCGCATGCACGATGACCGCTGGGCAAAAGTCTCCACAAGATGGTTGCCGGAAGACGGACGGCGCCGCCGAGGCCGACCCAGAAAAAGGTGGCGAGACGATTTGGACGCGTACCGCGATGGTTGGTCCGAGGAGGCACTGGAAAAGAGCAAATGGAAGGAATTGGGGGAGGCCTTTGCCCAGCAGTGGGACAGTACAGGCTAGGAAAAAAAAAAAAAAAAAATAGTAGTAGTATAAAGTTGAGGATTAATGTTAAGTCCTATGTTTGGCAAAACACGATTCCATTAAATTTTCTCGTCGTCATCCAGATATGTGCTATAGTTGTTTTAGTTAGTAAGTGCCAAGTTTGTTTTATTTTTGTTTTGTGTTTTTATTATGGATCTATGGTCTGTTTTTTTTTTTTTTTTTTTTTTTAGATGGGACCACTCGCAGACACAACACGTTAAGGTTGTCAAACTGCTTAACCGGACTATCCTGTGGTGGCCAAAAACTACTTTAAGGCCCCCAGCCAGGGCTTACAAGCTAGGATTTTTAATTAAATGAACAACACTAAGGGCACTCCCTGTGGAGTTCGGGCCTCGGCTTAGTGAGTCATTGAGGGAGGGCAGCAAAGGTGGCTGGGTCGGATTATTATTTTGGGAATTTGAAGCTACATGCTCAGCGGCGCGGGCTGGCTCGTCGAGCAAGGGTCGGTCGGTGATGTTACAGGGGGGTCGCGCTCGCGGTACGTCACGGTGGCGGGGTCGGTTTCGAGTTCGCGGTTTGTATCTGTGTTTGTTTTTACGTAGAGTGCTACTTTCCCTACAGCTTTCTTGAATGAGGGTGGTGGGGTCATCGGGAATGAGTAATGTATGCCTGGGGCGGCGAATCTTGGAGATTTTAGATGGGGCATAATGGGCGGCTGAACAGATCAAGGGGTTGGTATGCTTCTCGGCCTTATCAAAGAAACTCTTAGAAAGACGTTTCATGAACTGTTGAATGGTTGGGAACCATATCTTGTGTCATCTTTTTCGAGTTCCTTAAGAATTTTATTTTGTACAGCTTTTGATTCTTTATGGCTTCCAACGGAATATAAGCTTGGTCATCATACAAAACATGAGAAAGCCCACTAAAGAGATAAGTTAGCTAACTATATTAAAACAGTGTGAAAACGAGGAGAAACTGATTAGCATCTCAATTGTACAGAAGTTTAAATTCATTTATAAAACAGATTTTTCGCGTCAACCACACACAAAAAAATGTTTTGACACTCGGATTATTTTTCCACCATAAATTAATTGGTCGTCTTTAATCCAAAAATAACGAGTTTCTCTGTCTTTGTAGTTTGTAGTCAGTGTTGTCGCACTGAACATTTATTGGTCGTAAAAAGAGCAAGGGACACCCGTGATGTGATGGTGTGTCTATTTCCGTGAGGTGTGTGGTCGGTATCGGCGCTGGTATCTCTATGATGTCCCATCACTAGTGCGTAGGGAAAGTAGGACTGCTAATTTATTCAGTTGTTTTATTACCTTGGTCTATTGTTAATTCGTCAGTCGTATTGTCTCAATTATGTGTTGCGGTGGTCTATCCGTAATAAAATCACGGAAGAATATCGACTGAATTTTAAATAACTAAAGAAAAGAGAATTCAAAAAGATGCTAATAGAGGAGATTGTTTATGTATTTAGATAGTTATTGTTTTTTTTATTATAAACCTCGTATCATCATCTGCTTGCCATTTCCCAACTATGTTGGGGTCGGCTTCCAATCTAACCGGATGTAGCTGAACACCAGTATTTTACATGAAGCGACTGCCTATCTGACCTCCATAACCCAGTTAGTACTGGGTAATATATACCCTTTGGTAAGATTGGTTGTCTGACTTTCCTTTTACGACTGTCAAAGATCTAGAAATGTCAGCCGGGACCAACGTCCTTTCCGAGGCTCGGAGGTAAGTAATAAGTATTTATCCAAGAGCTCCTCTATGACCCATTAATAAGTCATAATCTGTGAAAGTTTCGATAAAAAGAGAATGTTGAACTCACTACAGTTATCTCATTCGCTTTAACAGCAATCGAGTGTCTTGTCACCACCCAAAACCATAACATTAGTAAGGTAAAAAAACTTAACTTTACAGTTAAACGTAACCAACATTCCCTTCGACGCCATTACAAGAAACTCAACTAAAAATACATTCAACTACATCGTAAAACGGCCTGTATACTACAACAAATCAAATGCTAGTACTTATCACACGACACGGATATTAAAGTGTCACTCACAAATACTCTTTTAAATCTTCAAGCATGTTATAGTGGGCATCACAGCAGCATTTGTTACCAATAAACATAGATGTTTAGGTGACTACTACACTCGTAAAGGGCTTTCGATCGTTAAACTAAAAGTGTCAAACGTTTCCTTGAAGTCTTTATTTCGCCCCTCGGTTTCATCCCCTGCGGGAATAGATTTGGGGAGTTTAAAGTTGGGGTTGCCACGTACAGATTTTTTGGGTATTTTGTGCCTTTATTTTAAAGTGCGTGTGATCTTTTTGAATATGTTTTCAATGAACTACAGCTTTTTCTAAATGGAGATTATTTAGGTCAGTGTTTAGATATTTGAAATCCCCCTACTGTTAATTGATAAGCATCTATTACCAAGTATAATCTCAGCTACTGGTAACATCTTAAGTGGCGCGTCTGGTTCCCCCCCCCCCTCCGTGGAAAGAAAAATGACTTCATTTCCCTCAGCTGACCCTCCTTCCACTTAATAACTAAGTACGGAACTTGTTTAAGTCATTTAATTAAATTTCTCTTAATTAACACGACGCTGCGTCTCGCTACAAGTTTTTACTTCAAGTAAAGATTTAAAAAGTCAATGAGTGCAGTATTTCCATTCCTTCAGTAACATCTCATAAGAGAAACTGTTTTATCTCGTTCGGATGTTTGTATTAAGATTATTGGTTGAACTAATAAAAGTGGTTCGCTTTGGACATTATGTTTTTATATCATTTAAATGAGTGTTGAAAGTTTATTTATATTAAACTTGATAAAAATAACCAGTGTTTTCTGGTTTGCGATGTTATTACTTGTTAACTCGTATTGCACGCTGTTTTGTTTGCTTTACAAATATTTTTAACGCTTGGCCACTTATTCTGTTGGCTCATCGCCCCAAAATGTGTCTTACTTTACCAAATATTGATTGTGTGGTGTCAGTAACCCATCTCAAGCAATGAGTCAGGGAGAGAGAGTCTCTACATAACACGTGGAATCTGAAAAGATTCACTCACAGTTTCAATCGAGTTGGACATAATAATATTATCAAACAAATTATATATCATACAATCACCGCAGAAAGTGAGATCTTTAGGACAGAGTTGAAATTCATCTAAGTTTTCCGTACAAACACACAAACTGCACCCGATTTAACATTGTAAGTGACTATAAATAATGATTGTAGTACATAAAACCGGCTCGGCAAGCGGCAGCACGTGATCGGCTTCACATGTGCTTGATGTAATTATCATAACATTGGCAATATCCATATGCAAGCGATATCGCCGCAAAAAAATATACGCTGACGGTTAGACCGAGTTGGAACATCGCAATTAAATGAATGCTGATCGTTTATTTCACCGGCCATTTTTGATAATTAACTTATTTCGTAATTCACTATAAGCGCGTGCTTCTATAATCTTTCGATGTTGTCAAAATTGTAACCTCTTTTAAAGCGTGATCTTCATAATAAAGGTACGTACGGGGGCTTCAACATAACAGCAACAAAAACAATGATGGGTATGAACAGTAACAAAACCGTTCTAATTAATATTCCGTACAACACCTCAACAACTCTTTTAACTCCCAACTTCCGCATTTGCACATATCCACAATTCCTCACATTAATATTTCGTCGCCAAACAGAATACAAACACGCCAGTAATTAAGCAACTTAAACGAGATAACGCTTCAAAACTTTTAACTCCTTCCGAAAATCCGACGGAGTGAGAGAGAGAGAGGGAATTCCCATTTACGTGCGAAGTTACCCGTGTTCGTAACATGCGGTGCCAAATGAGGCGCGCGGTACGCTTCGGTGTGAGCGACGGCCGGTCGCGGGTGGCGATAAAAACTCGGTGTTGTAAGTAGGTACTTGTAACTGGATTTGGCTGGTTAGTGTTCATGTATGTATGTATTTATGTAGTTTCGTATATATATATATATTAGAAGTTACTGCTGGGCGCGGCGGAAACCGCTTTTTTCTGCGATGGCAAGTGGTTTTATGTTTGCAACTGATGATGACATTTTCCGTTGAAAAAATACCGTGTTTACTAGTTATTCCTTTTTCGGAAGACTAAGCATCCTTATGTGGATGAGGTGTGAGGCTATTAAGGTTGTTAATCGGTATGATGACACGCCTTGACCGGACTACACAATCATCGACGATTTACAACCTAATATTCTAGAACTTGATGATTGTCGCTTGTTAGCACATCTAATTTAACCCTAAATTGCCACTATTTTTAAGTTCAATTTCCGAATTACTATTACTACTACTACAACAGACCATAACGTCCACTGCTGAACATAAGCCTCTCCCATGATGGGAGGAATTTGCCGTAATCTCCACGCTTGTCAGGCGGATTGGAGATCGCAGTGATAGTGATATATATATACTAACAGAAAACGCTGCTGCCCATTCTCTGGTCTACGGAGGCGCAAGGTGTTCTGCCTCAGACATTAGTTGCCTTATACGACACCCGTGAGTGTAATGGGTTGGTTCTATTCTACTCTGCCGGATACCACACGGCTACCGCATTAAGGATATTAAAGACATCCCTCTCCGTAGAATTATATTTTCATCAGAATCAGCCCACTCTCATAACTTGCACCCCACACCGCTCACAGTATAACTTTCGCCGAATCATAATTCGTAATAAATGCTGAGACATTTCTCTAAACACAGATACTTCCCACCAACCTACCCGGTACCAACCCTGGTACCCCCCACCCAGCCCGACCCCGGGTGTACCTCAACCCAGCAGGTAATAGGTCCAACTTTGCCTGCCGAATCGAATGTGTTTGGAATTCAAGATGGCGCTCAAACTATAAGTGAAGCTAGCGGCTTAATTTGGTTATGTTATTACCT
This sequence comes from Xestia xanthographa, assembly GCA_905147715.2. Classification (NCBI taxonomy): domain Eukaryota; kingdom Metazoa; phylum Arthropoda; class Insecta; order Lepidoptera; family Noctuidae; genus Xestia; species Xestia xanthographa. The sequence goes on along the minus strand of LR990660.1, from coordinate 1,375,739 downwards.
TAAGTTTAGTGGGTGATGTGAATTTAAATCACCTTATTGGTTCCGTACAATATGCTTCCTGGCACCGTATGTATAAATGGGTAAGATATTTACCCTACGTTTTGGGGGTATTGAGGTTGGATTCCAAATTAGATCATAAAACGTTGCGATTTTTTGTTGTTTAGAAACCAACCAACAGCACCAACAGCTTCTGTGTACTGCATTTAGGTATATACATCATAGGTTTTACAGTCTTGGACTTACACAGTCGCCAATTACAGGTTAACCAGCATTCACAAAAATAAGTAAATAATAATTTTCTATCGATATGTCAAACTTGGTACATTTATTTTAGTTCAGTGCTTTCCCGCCTGCATAGATACGTTGGTTGAATTAGGTGTCCGCTTAGCTTTAGCACATGTCCTCCATTATCTGCCTAGCCTTTTCCCAACTATGTTGGGGTCGGCTTCCAGTCTAACCAGATGCAGCTGAATACCAGTATTATACATGGAACGACTCGATCTGACCTCCACAACCCAGTTAGTAATGGGTAATTATGATACCCCTTGGTAAGACTGGTTGTCAGACTTTTTGGGCCACTGACTACCTGTAACGACTGTCAAAGATCTACAAATGACAGCCGGGACCAACAGCTTAACGTGCTTTCCGAGGCACGGAGGAAACTCGGTATGTAAGACATACACATGACTTTAGGAGATGTCCTAGAACCAAAAATAATTATCTACCAACCCGCACTGGTCCCGTGTGGCGGATTACAGGTTATTCCCAGAAAGGTGACCGGTGTCCCAGCAGTGGGACCGTTTTATACTAATTATGCAAGTACTTCCCTTTCTTCAAATGTTTATTAAATACACTATCTGCTGCAATTTGCCTCAAGAACACGACAAGATACATTTTACCTATCTTTGTGGTTGATAACAGCCATTACACGATCCCATAGGCCTAGGATTACAGTCATCCGGAGATAGTGCGTATGGAACCGAAGCGCCTTTCCCTTTCCGAGATATCTAAGTAAGAGCTTATTTAACTTAGCCGTATCTTTACACTTTCACGGCATCACTAGTAAAAAGTTATTTTTATGTGGCATTAGAATGTGTATTTTGTTTGTGTACTAGCTTTGCCCACGACTTCACTCTTGCAAATAATTTTAAAGGCAGAATGGAACTGAGGGCTTTAACACCCATATACACTTTACCACTTCAATTTGAGACAAAGTGAAAAGTCGTCGATCTCCGCCTGGTGGTTACGAGTAGCGGCATGAGAAATAGTGAGAAGTTGTATGACTTGCGACCGGAGAGGCAGCACTCTGTGAGTGATAATGATGATGATGAAATGTAACGCGATGAACAACTCTCTAAACTCTCTTTTACCTGTGTTACATAACACGCGCACACACAAAATGATTTTAGAAGTCTTGTTTTCTTCTCCTCTATGTTATCTCTTTTCACCAAGGTCATGGTTTATCTGTGTATTTATTTATTTATTTATTGACACATATCCCTACTAATCGATACTAATAATTATAGATTACACCGGCTGTAAATGGATACCTATTTGAAGTGTCTTGTAAATTATTTTGTGAGACTAGGACAAGGACCTAAGCTAGATTTGATTTTTGAAGAGAGGTGAACCTTTGTTCAGGATTCGTTTGCCGAATAGCAATATTTGTTTTCAGCTAAGCGGCACTTCAGATCCTAAAGTTAGATCCTGTATTTTTTTCTTAGGCCGGCAGGAATAATATTTAGCAGTTACTAAATCTATACAGACAAATGAAATTGAAATGTCTGTTTGTAATTGCATAATAATAGCTTTTTACTGAATGCAGTATGAAAGCATATAGGTACGGTACTCACAACAAAAAATCTTTTATGTCTGTCTGCATGTTTGTTCCGGCTAATCTCCGAAACGACTGAGTCGATTTTGACGGGACTTTTACTGGCAGATAGCTGATGTTATAAGGAGTAACGTACTTTATTTTAGAAAAATAATTAGGGTTCCGTGCAAAAAATAAACTATAAACTTCTAAATTGTTATCGAAATCCGATTCAATTATGGAAGTAACATTTTTATTATAATTTCACGTGGATGAAGGCACAGTCACGGGCAACATAGCTGTTGTATTGTATTTAATAAACGAGAGCATTAAAATGCACAAGATTGATTAAATATTTGATACCTCTTCTAAAAACACCCCCTTATCAATCGTTAAACGTCTTCCAAAAGAGTAAACCTTCAACCCTCGAAAAAAGAATTTAATTTGTAGGCGCGGCGCCCTCTGCCGGCCTGCCCAAACATCAACAGTGTACAGGAAATTAAATTTGCCTGTCTCCGAACTCTCCATCGTAAGAGAGGTAAAGGACTTGAGACTTTTACGGGCCTAATTAAAAGTTTACTGAATAGAACAGACCTGTGGGAAATGAATTTTTGAGTGGTGTTTTTTTTTCTTTTTACGTTTTCTAGGCAAGCTTGAGTCTCATGTTATTGACGTTTGATTCGCTTCGACGACGGTGTGTTTCGTGTTATTCCCGGATCGCCTAAATTGCTATTGAGTTTTCCAAACCTAAGCTGATTTCCTAATTTCTCAGTGGCAGTTATGGAGTTTGGATTTGTGCCCCGTTGATGGCAATAGGCGCGCTCCCTATTACATGGCACTTAAACATAACCGGAAAAATATGGGTATCACTGCCTAACCCTTCGGGGATTAAATGCGTGATGTTACGTATGTGTACATTATCCAAAGAGACTAAATTAAAATCCAACAAAAGTTATTTTCGTTTCAAAAACACAATGAGTCATTTCTATAAAAAACTCAGTAACCATTTACAATTTAACCAGCAAGTAACGATAAAAATAATCATCGCTTTTTGAAGTACCTGTACATACGTGTACAGTCACTCACACTAATATGGATACCTACACTTGGCAAAATTCAAAAGCGATTTTCTCGTGTAATTTGATTTTAATTTTGTTATGAGACAACCTATTAATATTATAAATGTGAAAGTAAGTTGTTTGTTATTGTTCCTTTCACGAATAAATCACTGAACCGATCAATCTGAAATTTTGCATAATATATATATTTTTTATAAGAATAATTTATTTTAAAAAAACTATTACAAAAGTGTAGATTTAGGTGCAGTTGTGTTATTTCACAAACAATGGTATAATTAGTGACTAAAAGTAAACTATATTAATATAACTAAAATATATTTAACAGTTGCAAGAAACGATAATGTGGAATTCAAATGTTTGCTAGCGACCTTATATTATACCTACGTATACGATTTAATACGATATTATACCTACTTTGCAGTGAAACGTACATAGGTATCATTCATCCCGAAAAAACAGTACAGTTTCCGAGGAAAACAACAATAATGTTCTTATGATAACAGGTGGCGACACGTGTCTTTCGAATCATGATTGAATTATACAGGTGATTTTTTTATACCTTTCCGAAAAAAATGGGTATAATAGGTGAACGGAGTAGAAGCAAATCGCATACTTAGTTCTTTTATTTCAAATTGAAAAAACAGTACAGTTTCCGAGGAAAACAACAATAATGTTCTTATGATAACAGGTGGCGACACGTGTCTTTCGAATCATGATTGAATTATACAGGTGATTTTTTTATCACTTTCCAAAAAAATGGGTATAATAGGTGAACGGAGTAGAAGCAAATGGCATACTTAGTTCTTTTTTTTTTTCATTAAAAAAAAAAAAAAACGAAATCAAATCATACGCGACTGCCATTTGCCTATAATGCCTATGATTTGAAATTCAATATTTTAATTATTATTTTTTTCCAAAATTTCTCGTTTTTTATTCTAATATGAAAAGTTTACATGATATTTATAGCGTTTTTGATGATAAATCAATTTTTTTCTAAGCTGTTGAAAAAAAACTATGTATGCCATAAGCTTCTACTCCATTCACCTAATATCTCCATTTTTTTTTGGAAAGTGATAAAAACATCATCCGCTATTATTACAACCAGAGTACAATGCGAATTGATTGTCAAAAAATAAAATAACGCGAGCGAAGCTCCGGCAAAAGCTTCATAATAAATAAACATAAAATTAAAATCGAGTAATTCATCAACTCGTCCCACACGCCTTCGGCCCATTTGGGACGAGTTGATGAAAATCAAAATAAATGATATTAAAATCAAAAAGTTGATAAGTATGTACATTTCATTACTCCTTACTGTACCTATGTACATACATACCTACCTATCTGTATATACCTGCCTACAAACAAAGGATAAAATGATAGCGAGGATACTTCCAAAACGGGTTCTATCAAACAGCTATGTTGGTCCCAAGTCCCAAGGCCGCTCGGTTGAAAACAAGTCGAATAATAAGTAAAGTAAGCCAAACATGTAGAATCGTGACTCCAATGAAGGAAGCTACAGAATTAGGATAAATGACTACGTGGCATTCATTATTTATAATTAACTAGCTTGCGAACCTGCCTGAGCTTTTAATTTTTAAGGTGGGATCTAAACACAACATGCTGTATAAAAAGTATATTTATGACCCAATATCCAATGATAAGGATTTGTTTTCGTCTTAAGAAAACATTTTCGGAAAATACTTTGAAATGTAGTTCGACGACCCGATTGGCGCAGCGGTAGTCAGGCTGCCTTACGTTCTTAGGGTCCCGGGTTCGAATCCCGGTCGGAGCAAATGTTTGTGTGATGAGCATGGACATTTGTTTCCGAGTCATGGATGTTTATATGTATAATAAGTATGTATTTACAAACAAAAAAGTATCTATGTAGTATATCAACTATCTGGTGTCCACGACACAAGCCTCGTTGCTTAGTGTGGCACTAGATGGCGCTGTGTGTAATGTCCAGCAATATTTATTATTATTATTATAGTTCACCTGTATGTCATTATTTTATGTTGATGTTTTTTACTTATGAAGAGATTGAAGAAAAAAATAGTAAAAAATGTTTCAACATATAACTTACTTGTATTTCTTTTGAAATTGTAAATAATGTAATAATTTATTGAATAAATAAACAAAAAAAGGTTATCCGCGAAGAAAATATTTATACATTAAATGGGTGTAATTAGTACTACATTATGAACGAGGACGAAGCAAAAATTAGTAGAAAGTCAAATATTTGCCTAACCTCATGTGAAAATAGGTGTGATTTAGTCCATCTTAGTACACCTAGGTGGCTACTGGTATTGAGCCTCTCATACAACATTACACCTCTATACGTCTATGTATCTATGGTCTGTATCCAATCGAGCTTGTATAAACTTTTTGTCCAAACAAAAAAACTTGCTTGGAGCAAAAAGAGTCACCAAAAGCGATACCCAGCTGTATAATACTTACCTTGACATAAATTCAATATACATGACATAATACTATTGAAATAATCAAATAACCATTTTCGCCAAAATATTATTTATTGTAAACTGTATAAACACAGATTTTCTATAAGTTATATTTAAAATGATGACACCAAAAATTGTAATACTTACACGTGAATCGGTTGCGGATTTTTCCTTCGTTTTTTCCTTTGTTTATGTAGTCCCATTATTTAGAAGATATTTTCGCAATGTGAGTCATCTTTCAGCCGAACAAAAACATTCCAAATTATGAGTAGCCTTGAGTATAACAGCTAAAAGTTATTTTGGCCTTTTCAGTATTTCAACTAAACGATGGTTTCAGTTGCGTTTGAGACGATCTATAGAGGAGCTGATTGTTGGTTATTACTTACGTACTTCCTAAACAAATGCCTGTTTGCACTAACACTAACTATATCTAGATTAGTGCCTACATACATATATCTTACTAGCGGACGTACCGCGGTTTCACCCGCGTAGTTCCCGTTCCCGTGGGGGTACGGGGATAAAATATAGCCTATGTTTCTCAAGGGGAATGTAGCTTTCTAATGGTGAAAGAATTTTTGAAATCGGTTCATTACTTCCGGAGATTACCCCCTACATACAAGCTTACAAACAAATGTTACCTCTTTATAATATTAGTATAGATGGGAATTTTAAAAATACAAGTTCAAAATCGAACAGAGCGCCCTTATTTAAGCATTTGATTAGGTGTCACTTAGTAAAACCTGGCATAGGTAATCATATCCCTACCATAATCGGAAATGAACATAACTATTCAACACACCATAATTACATTATTAATTTCATGACCATCACTCACTGGTTATCAATTAACACAATCACCCACAACTAATAACATTTTTCTTCAAAACCATATTTCGCGAGTCAGGAGGACGCCGGAACCCAATATCATATCATACAATCTCGTACATTTCGGATTTCCCATATGAAGGCATTAGGTATGTCATAAAATTCTATGTAGTAATTTGTATAATTTCACCCCGTACGCACAGGGGGTAGGCAGGCAGTATGGCACATTAATTCGCCAGTTATTTCCATGGGATTGTGTTATTTATATGGTAATTGATTGTAATCGGTTTATTTTCGTACTAATACGGGGTTTTCATTTCGAAAATGTTTGTTTGTAAGCTTTTTCGTTATTTGTTTATTTACATAACGATATGTGGTCAATGTAATGTAAATACAGTTTCGCTGTGTGGTACATTATGTATTGCTTGGGTAAATATTCTCTCCTCTCTTTTCCTGCGTATATTATAAGAGGATGACCAGAACTATTTCAGGTCAACTTTCGGTTGCTTAGAACAACCACTATTTTTAACCGGGACGGGCATGGCAAGGGAGTTGCAATGGACATTCAAACGTATTGATATAGAAATACGACCGTGGCGCGTCTTTCAATACAAATCCCTTTCGATGTCTGAATCTATGTCGTATTTCTATTTAGAATACGTTTGATTGTCCATTGGTAAAAAATTAAATCCCTTGCCATGCCGTCCCGGTCTACGTTCAGCTTAATACTTATGAGTCTGAAATCGCCAATCCCCCATAAGCAAGTGTTGTGATGAATGCTCATGCCTTCTCTGTTTAAGAAAAGGCATTTGCCCAGCAATGGGACAGTAATGGTTGTATTAGGATCAAAAGTGTTAAGAATAATGAAGCAGCAAGAATTAATGGCGTCCAAAATTAAGCGGAGATTACGCGTTTTATCACTTGGTTAAACATATAACTATTATCATAACCTTGATTCTTTCAATATATCATTAACATACTTCTGCTATGTACTGGCGCCGTCTATATTTGGTACATCATACTTTTACGAGCCAACTCGACGAGTTTTTATTCAAATTTAATTTATGCTCATGAACGTTTTCCTTTAAAGTTTTTTAGGCATCTATTTTTGATTAATTGGTAGTTTATCTATTTTGGTAGTTAAAATAAAACGTTAGGTAAAAAATAATGCATTATAATTTTATGATATTTTGATTGTGGAGAAACCTGTTTTGTATATTAAGCAACAAGTGATCGGAGATAAGTTTTTGTAAACAAGTTATGAAGCTGATTTAAATAAAAAAACTTCAGATGGAAAAATGTTTTTTGTTATTTTTCGTTTTATAATGAGTACAAAAAGAAATAATCGTATATATTTATGGTCACGTAATGCTTAAGCACTAAATATTAATAACAGCCGCAAGAAAAGCATGAATCATTAACTGGTTCTAAAACAAATGACTCGTAAAGGTCAAAACCATTTTCAGGCTATATTTAATTGAATATTACACAGGCTGTCAATCACTTATCATGGCTGACATTGATATGCCGAGCCCTCAGGGAGCGGCTCACGAACACACGTATACACCAGTAAGTTAGTAAGATTGGAGCAGTGATACTTAGAGCTCTGCTTACACCCTCTGGGTAAAGTAACTGATACCTTGACGAACTGAACATGGAAATGTAATTCTGACTTCAACCTCGCGGGAGGTATGAGTTACCAATTCCTAGAATGTTATAACTTGAAACTTTGTGTTGTTGTTCATTTGGATTTCCATTTTTTGGTTTGAGTCCTTACGTTAAAACTAATAATTACGATTATTCGGATTTCCGTACTGCATGGCTATGCTTTTCGTCCAACTTTCAAACAAAAAAACACACCAAAAAGATAACACTAGATCATAACTCAATTCCGTTTTAAAAAAACAATTTGGGTGTTCCAGTTAATGCCAGGGTGTAATTAAAAGCATGGTTGTGACCAAACCACCAGATTTCCCCCGGGCCACGCGGAATTATAACCTAAATGCATTATTTAATGAATGCCCATAAATCTTGGGAATATTTTAACTGAGGGATCTTTTTATGATGTTTTCACTCAGTTCGGGAAGTTATTCCCCATAGCTCTTCATGTTTTATGGTGCTGGAGCATTTAGATCGAGTGCTGATGCTGCTTTTATGGTGAAAAACTTGGGAGAGGTATGGAAATTAATAATTTTATAGCTTTTTAATGTTGGAAACCGACGAACTTATTACTTAAACGAGGAAGTTATTAATGGAAGTTGAAATGAGAGAGGATTCGTAAAAGTGGGCGACCATTGCTGGAAGCGAACGTCCTGGGGGAGATCTAAAACTAACTGAAGGGAATACTGTCGTAAATTATCTAATCGCAGTCAAGTGTTTCTAAATGGAAACTACTCCGGAATGAGTTTGTATAATTTTCGTATAAGTACCTAGTCCTTGGATGGATGGTAATTATAACAATCGTGACGTGACAACACAACCTTTGAAATATACAAATAACTAACCAACATGGATGTCAACTGATGGAATATGGATGACGTCATGTTGGTAAACGATAACCCGAAAAATCCTGCTAAAAATTCATGCACTTTCGCAAAATGAGACATGTTCCAAATCAAACATCTTTTGTTTGTGTCCGAAATCGTCGACTACAACAGTTAGTTGATATAATGATCACAATTGTTTGGTAATCAGTCGATTTATAAGTAATCCATTGTTAGGTCGACCTTACGGCCCGTGTGCATATTATATTAATTATTATCTTGTAAGTTATTCGTGAGGCCGCCATAATCGATCGCGTTCGTATTCGATGCGTGCGCGCACGTCGTAGTGTGTAGAATATTGAGTTGGACTGGGAGTAGGGATCGTAGTTGGAGATAGTTCTGCAACGTTACTAAAAAAAAATTGTTTTTTTGTGTTTGGTTTCCGCCCATTTTTAGCCAATCCGACTGTTGGACTTTCAGAACGTTTTCGTCTCGTTCTGGCAGTGAGCGTAATTGGACTGTGTTTGTCTTCGTTTTCTTGCTTTTGTAGCTGAATTTCAATACTCGATAATTTAATATAATAAATGCAGTTAAGGTTTTCGGTGAAATATACAATAGGTACGAAGACTAAGTGTCGATTCTAATAAAGATGGAAAGTTAAAAATGTATTGGATTGACATTTAAAGCTATCGAAAAGCTATTGTTAATTCTGTTGCTGAAAGTCGCTGTAGAGATACGAAACGCTATTGTTTGTCATTTGCGTGGCTGCGCTCTAGTTGATGACTGAATAACTTTGCACTTTTATTCTCCAGCTAAACATTCTCCAATCCCAGCTCCCGCAGTACCCTGCCCGCAGCTCCACCACTCACCGCCGGCGTGCGTATGCGCACCGCGCTCATGTAAACAATGGCAGCCATCAGTACGCCACGCGCGTCGCTCCACCTGATCGGTTTATGCAATAACACCGGCTGTTACCAACGACGCTGCTTGTTTGTTTCGACACTTAGGATTAGTTTTTAATTTTGGTTACGGTACCCATACGTGTCTATACGGTCTCCTATAGGTACCGTACAGCTAGACAAGGCTCGTGTTGAGCTAGAATGACGTTTGGTTGACAGGGGGTTACGTTGGTAAACATTTATACATTTGCATTTAAAACAAAATGATGGCGTCACATCACCATCACAGGTCCAGTTGAAAACCAGCGTCGGGTACTAGCTGCTCGGCAGTTTGCTAAAGTGGGCCTATTTGGCGCGGCCACTTATGTTTAGATTTAGGTTTTTACATTTTATTTTTTGTTGTGTAAACTTGTGGCATGTGCCAGAAAAATATTTTCCTCCTTTCTTTTCTTCTTTTTTAGGGTTCCGTACCCAAAGGGTATAAACGGAACCCTATTACTAAGACTTCGCTGTCTGTCCGTCTGTCTGTCCGTCTGTCCGTCTGTCTGTCACCAGGCTGTATCTCATGAACCGTGACAGCTAGACAGTTGAAATTTTCACAGATGATGTATTTCTGTTGCCGCTATAACAACAAATACTAAAAACAGAATTAAATCAATATTTAAGGGGGGCTCCCATACAACAAACGTGATTTTTTTGCAGTTTTGTCTAATTTTTTTAAATAATGGTACGGAACCCTTCGTGCGCGAGTCCGACTCGCACTTGGCCGGTTTTTAGTTAAAATTTTCGCCACGCGTTGATGAAGATGTAGTCTTGTGCGGCCATACATATATGGCCCTCTAACCTCTAACAAACATTAAGAATAGACTAAATCAGAAGATAATCTCTAGGTAGTTCGAACGCTTCCAAAAATTTGACTTAGAATAGCAAAGGTTCCGGATGTTCACCATCATGGCAAGGCACTTTTCTAAGAGATTGTATTGTCCGAGGATACAGTTGAAAAGTTCTAAAGTTATACTGTGGTAGAGACAATACAAGTACAACAATAAATCATTAAACTAAGCAGGTAAAAATAAACGGACCAGCAGACTCTTGGCAACACATGATTATAAGATCAGTGAGGCAGTTTATGATACTTTGAGAGAAAGGGAGCCAGATCGGAAAAAATTTCCGATTATAAAAGAGCCCAGTCTCTGTTTTAGGATGTTTAGGAGCATTAGCATTTGTGCGCTACCTTGTTGCACTTACTTCATCATTTATTCGCCTCACGTTGTTCTAAGTAAGCGACGCGTATTACAAATATATGCGGTCTAAACAAACCTAATATAGAATTAAGCGAGCGAGCTATACAATCATAAGCACGGCTTGAATATAGCCGCCCTATCAGCATACAATACGAATACGGATAATGTGGAAGCGTATATAGACGATAGGGTTGCCAACATTTGTCTTTTTTTAGCGTAGGAATTATGCGATAATTAAAGAAGTGAAACAAAAGATAGACTCTGATTGATTTAATGATTTTCTGGATGGACTGTGTTAAAAATAAAGTACAGATGGAGAAGACATGGTGCACCGAACCATAATGAAACTTGGATAATTATGATGACGATGATGTAAATCTATAAAGTCTTTTACACTGACCATAACGATTTTGATAACTTGGAGGTGCATAAAATCTCAGCAATGCAAACATTGGTGCTCATCGATCCAAAACTAGTAGAGTTGTGGTGCTCAGCAGCCCTACGAGCCCAAACACACTTTCACGTACATATTAGTATGCTGATCCTCCGCTGAGCGGCGCGCGCGCAGATTAATAAGTTCTATCCGTGCATGGACACCATAAAATCTGAAAGTGGAGCTGAAAGTTGGAGAGAAAGGTTTTGTTTTATGAGATTTTTGCTTCATTCTGTACATGGAATTAAGTACTTTCTATCGTCTCCTGGCAGACTGTTGTTCCGTTTTCTGCATCGGTTTTTATACAAACTTAAGAGCAGGCAAGTAGAAGCAAGCTTTCAAAGCGTGTCGTATTTTTATTACAATGACTTTCAACAGGATCGAGAAAATGTTTTTCAGTAGCTTGTGTCAGTTTTCCACCATTACATTGCTCATAGAATGTAAGGGTTGGAGGTCCATCAATTGTTAATTGTCAATTGTTAATTCATTAATTGTCATTCGCAATTAGTATCGAATGACAATTTATTGGCCGGTTTGAGATAATACCTATTACGTTTTGACAATGTCTGGATTTTTTATAATAGTTTTTGTATTTTTTATGCAGTTGAAGAGTATGAGTGTACATCGGGTATAAGAGAAAATGGCCAACTACTGCCGCTCACTTTTAAGTAGAGCCTTGGTTTCAAATCAATTGTTAGAAGGCCACTACTACCGGTTTCACTAGGACCAAGTAAACGTCACCGATTTGAACAAATATTTTCAAAATTCAATGCAAATTAGGATGTTTTACGACAAATAAAGATGTCTCAGCAATTAAGTATTATTATTGAATTATATAACAATAACGACGATTATCTCATCTCAACATGACACGCAAGTTCTAAGAATTCTGTGCACGATTCGTGGAGCGATCTTATCAGGTGACGTCAGGGTCCGAGTGTGCCCGAGCGTTGCCGAAGAGCTCCGACTGCAGCCGAATGTGGACGAACAAAGGCTTGTACAATGAAACTCAAAAATAATGGCACAGAAGGATAGTTTATCAAGATGAAAAAAAAAGCTAACAAACAGAAGAACACTAATAAAAAACCGGCCAAGAGCGTGTCGGGCCACGCTCAGTGTAGGGTTCCGTAGTTTCCCGTCCGTCACAATAAGTGTTGCCACTTATGAGTTTAAAGGTGGGTATCCATTATGTAAAAATGCTTGCATATACGAATATACTACAAACTTAGTCCAGAAATTATTTTGTATAACTTTTTGTCTTTTTTGTACAAAAACTGTTGTTTCCATCAAGTTCAAAATAATTTTCCTAGAAAGTCCTTATAAAGTTCTACTTTTCAGATTTTTTTCATATTTTCTAAACTTATGGTTCAAAAGTTAGAGGGGGGGGGACACATGTTTTTTACTTTTGGAGCGATTATATCAGAAATTATTGACATTATCAAAAAATGATTTTAGAAAACCCCTATTCATTTTTAAATACCTTTCCAACAATATATCACACGTTACGGTTAAAATAAATAAAAAAATCACTTCTCACTTTACATATAGGGGGGCTACCCTAATAAAACATTTTTTTCCAATTTTTATTTTACCACTTTGTCGGCGTGATTGATATACATATTGGTACCAAATTTCAGCTTTCTAGTGCTAACGGTCACAGAGATTAAGCGAGGAAGGACAGACGGATGGACAGACATGGCGAAACTATAAGGGTTCCTAGTTGACTACGGAACCCTAAAAATGAGAAAGGAATTTACCTAGAGCTGAATCGTCATCTGTTTACACTACCATGCCTGACTTATGCCTAGATTTAATTCCATGCTGAATGAGCCAAACTCCTACATTACTTTGTGTAATTTATTTCATCACTACTGCTCTCAAAAATGGTGAAGGAAAATATCGTGAGGAAACCGGCATGACCTAGAACCAAAAATTCGAAGACGTGAAATCTACCAGCCCGCACTGGGCCCACAAGCCCACGTGGTGGATTATAGGCAATTCCTTCTCATAAAGAGGAAACCGTGAGTCCCAGCTGTGGGAACATTATAGGCTGATTATGCTATGCATACAAAGACTGGCTCCCCAGGCTCCGAGCACAGCTGGACACGTCAGTTAGTCTGACACTACAGGGATCCGACAAACGATACCTACACGTCAATAACACGGATGGACATATCTATCTAAAGTATTCCTTTAGATAGAAATGTCCATATTTGTGCAGTGGGTGGCCAAGTAGCCATTTTTTGCTAATTAATGTCGATCGAATACAATTTTGAACTTTCCATTATCGTTATCATTACCAGAATGTACCTCTGTCGAGGCCTTCAGGTATAAGTTAATGGAATTGATTTGAGCCTTCTGTAGCTGTGTTTGTTATGTTGTGATGTTAGTGCGCCCGCGCCTCTGATCGAGCACGCCCACTATACTGGTTTTCTAATTACCATAACGCGTTTAATGTGATGTTTGGCTCCATTGGTCATAGGAGTGGATGAATTCGGATTAAACATCAGTTCCGTAAAACCTTATTGTAGAAGCTTTGGTCAAGATTATGTCTTTGCAATTAAATACCATATATACGTAGTAAGTATATATACGTAGTTTTTAAGGCTTTGTACTGTCTGTAGGTCTGGTGCTGGTGGTGGGTGGTGTGGTGGTGGTGGTCTGGTCTGGTTCTGTCTGTCTGTAGTTTAAGTCAGACCAGGGTCTTCTGTAACTTTTTGTACCAAAGCTATAGGATTGCTGTATACATTGAAAGTTGTTGTCTTAATCCGGTAAGGGCGATGATAACTTTGATTAAGAAAAATTATGGAAATGACAATTTTCCAATTTAATGTAATAAACGAATTAAAGTTCTAGAAACAATTCTCTCAATACATTGGGAACACACACATATTACTAGTTATAATTTGTTTTCTGTGTATCGGATCGTGCGCGAGCGCAGTAAATAATCGAAAGGTCGTAGGTTCGAGTCTGTGCAGTGAAAGCAGCTGTTACGAACCTACGATTGGAACAACACTGTTATTGTACTATTATTATATTTAATAATCAAGTCGCGATTGTACCTATACAATAGTACGTAAGTACTTACTTACCTGTTATAGTGAATGTTTTGTACGATGGACATTGGACATGGACATTTAAAGATGGGGTTCATCCTGTGTGGTCTATCATAAGAAATAAGTCATGTGTAAAGTTCCTTTGGGCGATAAAAGCAATTAAGAGATTAGATCTGACATAAGATGAATAGCTTTAAATTGTATGTTCTTTAAATAAAATATGATCATAGATATCTAGTAGTTTTAAGCTTTGTAACTAAAAGATATGGTGGTGACGATACTGACATGACAGCTGATGAACAACAGAGTTGTAAAGAAGAAAAGAATTACAGGACACGCTACATTGTCTTCTAACTAAATTGGGACAAGAAATGTCAATAAAGTAACATCTTTCATCATTATTGTTGAAGGAAAAGTGAAAAAGGTATTGTGAGCTTCCGAAAAGCTCATGTCAGTTGTACGTCGTTGTACAAACAAGATAGGTACGCTTTGAAAGTAACTGCCAATTGCGATGCTCTTCTTCTTCTGGTGCCTCTCCAATTACGGAAGTTATGCTATCAACTGGCAACATTTACGGAAGTTAAGCCACCAACTCGCAATATTTACGGAAGTTAAGCCATCAACTCGCAACATTTACGGAAGATAAGCCATCAACTGGCAACATTTACGGAAGTTAAGCCATCAACTGGCAACATTTACGGAAGATAAGCCATCAACTGGCAACATTTACGGAAGTCTTCTGCAAGGTGGAACAGTTCAGTTCAGCAGCACTCCTGATTCCGATCCATTCGCGAATGTTTTTCTCCGACTAACACCACCTTTCCCTGCGTCTTTATTCATCATTATCAATTGATTATTACGATGAAGTTATCGAGCTTTAAAATCAAGCTTAAAATGATTATGTCAAAACATTAAAAAACCAAGTAAGCATAGCTTGTTATTGGAGGAGCTCGTGGCTAAATAAGTGTATAAGTATTGTTAAGTACAATTCTCAACTCAAACTTGAAATAAAGATTTTTATTATTATTTGTTTTTATACTTTTACGTATCTCGGCTTTATTGTCGGATTTATAGAATAGTACGGGCCTAAACCAAGTGCTACTTACCCCGGGAAAGTGGTGTTATGATGAGATGATGGAATTTTGCGATGATGAGTATCAGTGCCTGGTGAACTGTGTGTGTGCGGTACTCGGTTCTGTTGTTATTATTAAATAATAACAGCCGTTCAGGTTGATCTTTAGGTTAAACTCTGCTTGCCTAGATTGATCTGTGGATGGGTGACCACCCATTACATACCGAGTTTCCTCCGTGCTTCGGAAAGCACGTTAAGTAGTTGGTCCCGGCTGTCATTTGTACATTCTTGACAGTTGTTACAGGTAATCAGTGGTCCAAAAAGTCTGGCAACCAGTTTTACCAAGGGGTATCGTATTACCCAGTACTAACTGGGTTGTGGATGTCAGATAGGCAGTCGCTCCATGTAAAATACTAGTATTCAGCAGCATCCGGTTAGACTGGAAGCCGACCCCAACATAGTTGGGAAAAGGCTATTTAAGCACATCATGATGATAACTTGTTATTGTTGCTGTGTTTTAAGTTAGGGACGACAAATTAATCAGCTGTGCAGTTCACTGCTGGTCTTATAATATATGTATATCTAAAATATATGGATATATTAATATAGTGTTAGATATTCATGTAGTAAAGCGACAGCCACCTGTTATATGCGGGTGTCGTTAGGATTCAGCGCATGACGATCGAGAAAGAGCGCTAGTATAAGTAATGTTTTAAGTGATAAACTTAGAACTTTAGCTATACTTATCTCGGTTTAAGAGATTTAAAAATCAATCCACCATTGTTATATAATGCTTTGACAAAGTTAAAACATTATCTTTTTCAGTTGAGTACGACACATATAGGTTTTGAGAAGTGATCATTATTGTTTAAATCCTTGATTGTTATCGGTTGATACCAACACTCATCACTTGAATGTGTGTGTGTTAAAACACACACACATTCAAGTACACATACTTACTACAGTTATAATAGAGATAACTTAATTACCTCCAATGCTATGAAACTTATAACTTACTTATGAGGAGCCCGTGGCTAAATAATAACAGCCGCTCGGGTCGATCTTTAGGTTAAGCCGTGCTTGCCTAGGTTGGTCTGTGGATGGGTGACCACCCATTACATACCGGGTTTCCTCCGTGCCTCGGAAAGCACGTTAAGCCGTTGGTCCCGGCTGTCATTTGTAGATCTTTGACAGTCGTTACAGGCAGTCAGTGACCCAAAAAGTCTGACAACCAGTCTTACCAAGGGATATCGTATTACCCAGTACTAAATGGGTTGTGGAGGTCAGATAGGCAGTCGCTCCATGTAAAATACAGGTATTCAGCTGCATCCGGTTAGACTGGAAGCCGACCCCAACATAGTTGGGAAAAGGCTAAGCAGATGATGATGCTATGAAACTTATTATCGTTTCAGTTTTTTTTAAAAGCCACTGTAATATGAAAGAAAACCGTGTTTGGTCTTAGGTAAGTAATTAACTGCATGTTACTCCACCACGCTAATTACGCTCAAGCAGAGCTTTTTATCCTTTTTACCTTA
This sequence comes from Xestia xanthographa, assembly GCA_905147715.2. Classification (NCBI taxonomy): domain Eukaryota; kingdom Metazoa; phylum Arthropoda; class Insecta; order Lepidoptera; family Noctuidae; genus Xestia; species Xestia xanthographa. The sequence continues at coordinate 1,358,838 of LR990660.1, read as the reverse complement.
ATGTAAACCTCGCTTAATCATCCAAATATTTTCTCCTTCATATAAACACATTTCAAAAGCCCAGCTTCTGTAGTTACCTTCTCTGAATGCTCACCGCGGGCTACCAATTACATCTCCGTTACAGCAGACATATGAGTCTGATATATTACAGTATTTCAACTAAGAACAAAAAGCTGGAATCGGCTCCGACGCAAATGCATTTACACGAATTCTAAGCATACTTCAGGTTACTTTTAGGTCGGGGCTGTACCATCAAGATGAGTGGTTACATTTTGTGTGTGCAGTGTAATACAGCAAAATGTTTAATTGACAAGTTTGACAACGAAAAGCGCCTTGTTGATTTACTGGCTATCTTTATACTGTGTCTCCTTCCATATCTCCATTAACGTCTAATGTGAGCAACGCATCATAGATGATAATTGAAGCATTACTACCACAAACAAACGGACTAATGCATTTTGGTCGTCTTTCAATAGTCATGCTTATGAGGGATTGGATACCGTTGTATGTGTTTTTTTATGTAGGTAACACTAGTATTTGCCAGTGGCTTTTCCCGCGGAGGTCGGAAATGGTCACTGCTGGGTTAAAAATGTATCTTATGTTATGGTGTACCTAATTACCTATATGCGTAACAAAATCGATTCAGTCGTTAGGACATGAAAATATAGGACAGACAGACAGACTTCTTGCAAATGAACAATATTAAGTAGTATGGATTTAGATACCGGTGTTCATCCGTATGTGTGTTTATGTTTCTGATGTGATATTGGTTGGTGAAATAAAATCTCGTATGGTTGTTATGGTTACGGTAATGGTAAAAGCTATTTCATGCTGATTTGTAAGACATGACTAATACTTGCATCTGCTTTTTGATGTCGTGTGAAATTGACTATGAAGCTATTGTTTTTACGAGACGAGACTTCTCTATTAACCGTAAGTGCTTTTAAAAGAAAGTTCTACAATAGTGTTCGAACAAAAATATAGTCTTACTTTATTCTTCTGGTTGCTCATAAGGGTTGCTAATAATACGGACTAATACGTCAAAGTAATAGGTACTTGTCTTTATTAAATCATTTCTTCTACATCTGTAGGTAATTCCTCAATGACTGCTGTATAATAAATGTATGATTGCTCACGATCCCGTATATTTCCACAATCATTAAGCTTGGCAGATCACAGTATGTTGTTTTTGGCCAAATGTGCGACTTTACTGTGACTTTTTGGCACGATTTCAGAGTCAGTATTTCGCAGGGTGTGACAAGAGTGGAGTTTATTGTATAACATAGCGAATGTAATTGTCGGAGGGTTAGGCAGGTATAACCTAACATTTCGACAAACGTGTTTAAGGGCTATATATCCCTCAAATGGCTTAGCATGATCCTCCGTAACACCTAAAATACTGCAGCATTAATTTTGAAATAAATATATGGTAAAGTTGAGAATTAATGCTAAGTTCTGTGTGTGACGAAAACACGATTTCATAAACTTTTCTCGATAGAAAAAAAATCCAAAGTTACCTTCAAATCAAACAATAAACCGCTGGTATTTAAAAAGTACTTCAAATTCGATCATGAAACTTTGCATACTAACTGAACTAACTATAAAGCAGGTCTTATGTGTTTTAATTTTTTTAGTCCAATCAATAGATTTTTTGTAAATCGCAAAAAACCACTCATTTCCCAATATTCGGCCGCAGTGACTGACGTTACAACCGCTTTGTAGTGCAAGCTGATTATAGTTGGTGCCAGTTAAGATCGCAATAGCGGTCATTGCCCTTTCCCTAATATCTCTTCCTACGAAACAAAACAAATGTACCATGTATCGTTTTTCATTAGAAAAAATGTTGAATATCACGATAGATGACGATTCAAGGCTTGAACAGGCTTATTTTTGGATTTCAAAGTAAAGAACTTTAATAAATGTAGGTGGGTCAGTGACCCCTTTTGCGATCTTAACTGGCACCAACTATAGAACTTTATTCTAACAGTATTTCAAACGAAGTTTGAACTACCACAAATAGAGTTGCTAATTTTAGGGTTAGAAGGGCCTTAAGCTCCGTGTAATTGGTAGACAACCGACTAGGTGGACAGACGATGTCATTAAAATGGCCGGAAGAAACTATACCCATGATACAAAACCGCCAAACGTTGAAAGATTTGGAAGAGACCTACACTCAGCATTGGGTGACCAAGGGTTGAAGAAGAAGAAGAATGAGGGAAGAACCTTAGCTGCCATCGATAGGTTTAAAAACCAGATACTGAGCGAAAACCCTATGACTGCTTGCCTGTCCTGGAAAAGACTGGGAATCGAATCAAATACATCATGTACAGCAGAAGCTTAATTCTTGAGACAAGGACCAGTTCAGACAAAGAAGTTTTTCTTTGTACCTATTTTAAAATACCAGCAGTATTTTAGAGAACCGTTCTATAGAGACCTCCTCACTTGTTTGTTTAATACATCCCCAGTAAAACCGGTTCGAGCCGGTTATACACTTATACTAAAAATAATACCGCTCCATTATTTATGCTAACTGTCTTGTTTGTGTCCGTGACGTAGGCGCCGCCATCTTTATGTAATATCTTCTCATTTCTTGCCCACTGTCCTGTATGGGGAAACAGTGCTATGAGCTATATACCAAGAAGATTTGTAACAATATTTAGGATAACTGTCTAGGTAAGAAGCTAGCTAGGTCAAATGTTTAACTAAAGAATGTATGTATTTTATTTTTTGTTGTACTTTTTGATTTGTATCGCTTTACATTGCTCACTTAGGACGATGCACTATAGTATGCTGCAGTTTGAATGTTAATACGAGACCCGTACACTTGTGTAGTAGTGTAGCTGTAGTGCCGTGGGCGTTCGCTAAGGACGTACTCTGGATATAAATGAGGCCACAATCGATCTTTGTAGCACTGCAGCTAAGAATGATGATATTCTTATTGTAATGCGTCTCTATATCAGTATTTTTATTTCAACAATAAACAACACCAATCAAATAGATTTTCTTAGAGTTTATACGAGATCACATCTGAATTAACGCCTAAATAAAAACTTACTGCAGAGTTGTTGAAATTTCAACGTTTGCCTGACCGACGAGAGTTAAAAACCTAATAGTTACAATTGAAGTGAGTTTTTATCACACTAGTGTAAGTGAAAACGAGCAATACACAAGTTTTGAATTAATGATACCGCTGTTGAAACAATAGTTAACTTCTGTTCAATGAAAATAATAGCACTTTTAGCGCACCGCGTCACATAGTGATTAAATTTAAATTAAGGGTCCCCGTAAGGGTCTAAAATTTTACATATGGTGGAATAAAGACGAATAAATGTTCCCATGTTCTGCAATTAAATACCGGTGTATGTTCTAATTAGATCTTTTGACCCTCATTGGGAAAGGCAGGAAATTGGTGGTTTACGTAGAGGTGGCAGCTCGCTTAGCGCCTGCGCAGACGGGGGACTTTTAAATTGATAGACCTTACTCATCTCCGCGGCTTCGCCCACGTTGAGTTCCGTAATTGTCCCACGGGATCGTACTACCAGGATAAAAATATGGTTTGGGCTGTGCATTGATTTTTATACTTTGCCACCCCATTTCCCCCTCTTGGGGGTTGAATCCTGAAAAAACCTGAAACCCGTTTCTACTCATTTATTAATAGGAGCACTCCTGTGAAGTTTCGAATAAAATAGTCTAACTAATCTTGTTTTCCCACACAATCTTTGGAGCCCCGTTTAACCCCCTTAGGGGGTGAATTTTGGAAAATCCTTTCTTAGTGCACCCCTAGACCACATAAGGAACCTACTTGCCAAATTTGGAATCTGTAGACCCAGCGGTTTGAGCTGTGCGTTGATAGATGAGTCAGTCAGTCAGTCAGTCAGTTTCTTCTTTTATATATTTAGATGTGAAACTGTGAGGATTGATGGTTGGAAGGATGTCTGGATGTTTGTTACTCTTTAACGCAAAAACTACTGATCAGATTTGGATGAAATTTGGCACATAGATAGTTTATAACCTGGATTAACATGTAGGACACTATTTAGCCCTTTAGTATGATCCAGTGTGACAGTTACCGAACTTCACGCGGGCAAAGCCGCGGGCAACAGCTAGTTTATAATATTAGTAGGATAATTTTTTTAACTTTATTGACTCATTTAACACCAATATTGGAACTTAGTTCTTTTACAATGTTGCAAATTGTATGGCTATAATGGCGGCCTTATCGTTAATAGCGACAATTTCCAGACAATTGATTCACTGAACGAGGAACTCGGCTGAACCAACTTAAAAGAGGGGGCAGTCAGTGGTGTACTTTTGTCCGGAAACTCATCTGGCAGCATGGAATCGCACTTTTCCGTGGTCCTATCCTTTTCTGTCGCTCAGAACCATAATTTGCTAGAACGGGAATGCTATCGCACGCGGCAGCATCGCCGATGCTATCGGGCGCACGCTTTGTATCTCGCTCTAACAAATGACGGTTCTGGGCGATAGAAAAAGATACGAGCATGGAAAAATGCGATTCCGTGCTGCCAGGTGAGGTTCAGCCCATAATGAGTGTGTATGTGCTGATTTTTTGTGTTATTTCTGCATTTCCCAGATATTTATTTCATAAGCAACATAACACTAACCATCACACCTGTATCCAAGGGTTAGGTAGAGGTGACCTATATACTACACCCATATTTCGCTATATATATATATTGCTATATATTTCGGCGATTTTTGTCAAAAATCTCTCGTCTGCACAGGCCTTCGCAAAGATAAATAAAAGATATGTAGTTATGAGACTGAACCTCGGCGCTAACCAAAGTGTTTTCAAAAACGTGAGAAGAATCTTAATTAGTTTGAGAATTGAGATCGCAGAACAGGCTTAGAAAAATATGTTTTTTTCGCTTTTAAGTGTTTAGTTAAATGAATACTCAGAATTCTGTTGATAATGTTTTTATTAAATGATAGTAACTGTGCTCAGTGTAATCAAATAACTGTCAAAAGGTTAGTTTCGTATTATGTATGACCAGTCACGATCAAATATGACGTCATCGGTGCCCATCGTGGCTGATAGTCACCGTAACTCATTTTGACAGACGCTTTCGTATCGATTCTTCTAATATTGCGATTATGTAAGCATAGTGGACATCAAATTGATGACAACTGAGTTTGAAGTGAAAGACGTTACACCGTACCCGGGCTGTTAGTCACCGTAAAGTGATATCCACTCTGTGTAATACGTAATACCAATATTTTGACGCTCTCGGTTGTCATCAAAGTTCGGTGTACAACCGAAGCTTGATAGTCACTGGAGATCGAAAAGATACGTAATAGCCCTACAGAAGGTCTAAGCAGATAAATTTTCAACAGCGCGAAACGTCTAATGAGTCTAATTAGCAAAATGTCTATGTAGCAAAACGTCCAACTATCAGATGGTCCATATAGCAGAACATCGATTTAGCAAATCGTCACATTCTCGAAAATGTCTGGACACTCAGGCACAAAATTCAACGTATACTTTGCAATAAGTTGTATGTTGATTAAAATATTATTCGCGGCTGTAAGACGTGTATGTAGTTACAGAATTATAACCAAAAATAAGTACTTCTAATTTTAAAAATCATGCCATGCAGTTAGAGTCATGCATATTTTGCAAATTGTCTGACCAAGATCATCCTGCTTAGCATGGTTTTATCCATGTTTTACCGATCATAACCATGCAAGCATTTCCACAACGAATTTGAACAGGATTCACAAATGGATTTTGGTAGCTTATGTGAGTCCTATATACAGGGTGTAAACGAACCCTTTACGAAGCCGTCAACCAAGCATTCTGTACATCAAACTAAGTAACTTTAAGCAAAAGTTATCGCTAGGCAATGCCTTTTTTTTTGGGGTGAAAAATCACTTTTTACTGTAGAACTTAATGTAACGCACTCAAAACATTGTGCTCATGGATGGATTGTTACGGGAGTCGTGGAGGTGTTTAAAGTTAAAATCTTACATTAAAAATATGTATTAAAAAAAAACTGGTGAAAAAGTTGGAGCTTGGACCCCCTACATCTCCGTAACTAGAAGGTTCTCAGGTATGGTCAAAAACACAAAAAAAATATCGCAGCGAAGAGGAGAACAAGTTCCTTTCGACTTCGTTAAAGGTCTTTTTACACCCTTTATTCTAGTCTTTTCCACCATCATTATCGTCGATAGAGAAGTTGGTAAACACTTGAACTTGTTCTTGAACAACCAAATCGTATCATCGTTTTCATATCGTTCAAAAGTAAGGACTAAAGAGCAGATAAAAAACTTAAATACACAGGCGTACAATCAGAATAAAACAAATACATTTACTAAGTTTTTTGTTAGCTTAAGAAGGTTTAAATTAAATAAGATAAAAACGTGGTATTTGTGGTGGAATTAAATGTGTACTTATGTTGCTAATTATGACCAAGGGACGCTGTTATCAGGAGACTGATAAACGGCTAGACGTGGGTCAACAATAATATATGTGCCTGTGTGTCTTTAGTCTGGGAGATAACCTGCTGATTGTAATTCCTAATTAACTATTTAGTAAGTTTTCTAGCTTGTATTCTAAATTGGGTTTTATTAAAAGATCGACAGATGTAGAGACACAGACACAAATACGGTAAGTATTTGTAAGGTTGACAGATCCTTAATTGAGATAGGTATTATTTATGTCTGTCTGTCTGTGTTTGTTACGTCAGTCATTGCGGGCTGAATAGTGCGAAATGAGCGGTTTTTATTTAATTGTAGCCTAATAAAATAAATCATCAGATCAAAATGCCAATTGCACACTTTGTGAAGAAAAAGTAACAAATATATGTGTGAAAATAAATTACTAAAACTTAATGCCGTTTAGGAGTAGTTACGAAATTTCAAAGAAAAAATGCTTCATTTTGAATATTTTTTTCATGTAGTAATAATAAAGTTAGAATTATTTCAATTGTACCAATTAAAGTTTCGAGTCAATTAAGCAACATATATTTTTTTGCACATTTATATTCACTCATCAAAAAGGAGTTACATGGAGAAAACCTGTCGTTAGCAGATACCCCAGCCTTAAGATGAAAGAAATCTAAGCAGTGTAAATACCCCAACCATATGCCAATTTTACTCAAGTTCGCTAGTTATAAATCATCTCCAAACACAAACATATATTTTGAATAATATATATCCCACATCTCTAACATGAATGAGTTCATTCAAAGGGCGACGATATGTTTATCGTCAAAGACAGATGGTAATTACTTCCCGATTCAGCTGACTGCTCACTGCTTACTGCTTACTGCCTAGTGATCATAGCAACGTGTTCTGAGAACATCGCGAGAGTGTCATCTACTGTGAATTGGAGTTCAAAGCGATCGCAGTGCAGGGGTGCTCAATGCGTGGACGGTTTTCTTTTGAGAGGTGGAATTATCTGTTTAATAAAGCTACGACGATCAAGAGAGCTATTTAACATTTTAGCAGAAAACGCTCATTTTGTAAATATTCGGTCTAATGGACATGAGCAAACTGTTAAGTACCAAAAACTTAATTCAGCAAATGGTTCTCGAACCCAGACCATTGCAATTTTTCATCGATTATTACAAAAGAATCTAATGTTTCTTACAAGTGCAATATCTACATGGTCAAAATGGTTTTATATAATAATTCTGGTAGATCCATACAACCATAATTATTGCGGGTGATAGCTATAATACCCTGTGCTTGCAGTTGAGACAATACGGTCACGAATTGACACATTCTAGTAAAATGAGCAAGCTGTCTGAACACTACTGGAAAAAATCTGAACTACTTACTAAACAAAATTCATACTCATGATGTTTCGGTGATGACGTGACGTCCTAAATAAGTATAAATATAAAAATCTTTATTGCAAGTAAAAAGGGTACAGTAAATCTCCTTAAACATAATTAGTATTAATTTTGACAAAAACGATGTGCACCGTACCAGGATTACCCTGTATCACGAATGCCATCACCTTCCTCCGGACCTGCTAGGTAGTTCTTTACATTTAATAACTTAATTTTGAGAGAAAAGAAATCAGTGCAAAAGCATAAAATAAAAATGAGATTAAAATAAAAACTAACTTAAATAAGGTTAAGCAAACAAACAAAAAAAGGAAAAGGAAATAATAATAAAAAAGGAAGATAATGCATGTATGTTCGTGCGTGCTGTGTGCTCTGGCTTGTGTGAGTGAGTATGTTTGTGTGTGTGTGTGTGTGTATGTGTAAGTGTGTGTGTGTGTGTGGGGGGCAGTGTGTGTCCTTTTTTTTTTTTTCGGATGGGAAATCATCAAATAACCCCTCCCGCTCTGGGCGGAGCAGGAGGGAGTGTCAGACTTTTACTGACTAAAACCCATCCATGTTCCTTCATCGCCCTTTGTGTTCCGGGGCCACGGTATCTCTTTCGAACAGTCCCGCAACCCCGGCAGGCATCGGTCCCTACGGACCCCTTCCCTTTTGCTGACTCTCTTTGAGGCGCGCGTGGAACAGGAACGCGCCGTCGACACGGCCTGTCGTCATGAGACGGACGAACGGCGAGCTAGCCCATAGCCCACCGTCCACAGGCCCGCGCCTACGGTGGCCGGGGGCCACGTGGTGGTGGCCCCCGACGCCCGGGGCGTCTCCCGCGGCGGCCGGGACGTTGAGAGGTTCTCTCCCTCTCACGTTCCGCCACCTCCTTCTCTAGCATTACTGCTTCGCAGAAGGAGGTGACGGCGTCCCGGCAGTGTGTGTCCTGAATTCTAGATGGTGTAAGTAAATATATGTTGGTAACTTATACATACAGTCAACCCGCTAATTGTATCAGTCTCTCAGACTCTTCATAGGTGAGACTGTTTAGCCAATCACTTACAGATTTTTTACATTGGTGTTGGGTGAGAAGGCAAATATTTAGAACAGCATTGACTTTGTTGTAAACCCGTGAACCCAGAATCCAATAATGCCTCTGAGCTAGAGCAGTTCTGTGTCTCTCCGTGCTACACAGTCTAGTTCTTTTTCGTTTCCCTTCTCGCAGCCGTAGGGACTGTGGTATAGTGGCATGTTTTCGTAGTTGTGTTGAGAAGTTGCAGTAACAATCCTAAAAGGTTGACCACCTCTGTCGAAGCGTGTCACAAACTGTTTGAACGACTTTCCAAAAACCAAGTTTTGGTTTTGTTTATTTTTGTGTTACGAATTATAGGCCGCATTTACACTGTGTTGTAATAGCGATGCCTGCCGATAGCCATTGACACAGTAGAATTATGATTATTACCGTGCCATTGATCTTTGTACAATAGTATTGTCTTGCTATTCTATGAAGGAAAATATTTTTCTGTTATCTTTTCCCATTTCAAGTTTTTTAAGAACTTTATTATTATTTTTCACCAATTTCCTGCTCGACATGGATAAACAATTTCGTTTTTTACTTAAAATCTTGAACTTTGAATTCAAATGCGCTCATTATACCCATTTGAGTTGTGTGGTTTGCATAGAAATTATAAGTAATTAAGAACTTAGCAGAAAATATATGCTAAAATACTATTTCTGATTAATTAAGACTTGCTATGTTAATCTATGCTAGAAATATCGTTAAAAAGATATTAAAATGAATAAAACAGTGCTGAAAAATCATTTTAAATGTAAATGTCAATCATAGGTACATGTTGTTTTCGTACTATATATTCATAAATTATGATAATTACAATTACGATTTCTTTGGTTGAAGTGTTTTGATATTTAATGTACTTACCTAAGAGCATTTAATATTTTTTATTGTTTTATATCCAACGATCCTTGCGATACTAAAAAACTATTTTAATAAAACAATGTGGCCAAATATAAGTAATACTATTATTGACTTGTAAAATCACTTTGTTTTTAGTTAAATTGAGATCTATCTATATAAATAATAATAAAAATAATGATAATAAATCTATGTCTATTTTACTTGTTTATGTGCTCTAGCATATAAACAAGTAAAATAGACATAGCTTTTTTGTAACACCAACACAACATGGATCGCTGTTATTATTAATTATTTTTTAATAAAATTAGTAACAGCCACAGTTGCTGTTTGGGCTTCAAACTTGGGCGAAAAAAAATGCATTCATTCTTCATTCATTCTACCGCCCCGTACCAGTCGCATCGCGTCATCGCCAATCAACCAGTCACCGTACAGTAAAATGACGCGATGCTGTGTTCTGATTGGCCACCATTGTTCCCATATCCACTTTCCTCGACTGCTGTATTAATTATTATAAAATACACTTGCTTACGAACATCTCTTACGACAACAGGCAAATAACTCAGGCAAATAAATGTATCTATCTATCTACGAGTAACATTGTTTTTTTCATTTACAAAACCCCATCTTAATCTGGGCAAAGTGGCAGCCATAAACCAAAATTACAAGTACACGCCGTCGTCGCTACAGTTGCATAAAATTACAACACACAAAATCGCTTTTTACAAAGAATTCTAATTCCGTCACGGTGTGACAGGCGTCCATCTAACAAGACACCAATATCTCAGAGGCGCTGACATTAATTACTTGATTTATTTATATTTATCTATGTACCGTTTTATCGAGCGTCCCTTTTCTTTGAAACTTATGCTTTTTACACTCTCCGTGATTTAAATAGGTAACGCTTAAATGTTATTTACTGAAGACACGACCTAATTTTGGAGGTCGGAAGTACCTACTGTTTCAGTAAACAGTTATTGCGTGATAAGGATAACTTTTCATTTCCCAGGGTGGAATGTTCTCGAAGTATTTTTTCCGGGTTTTTCTCTCATACAGCTGAATATATTGCAGATATTAGGTAAGGTAGTATGAAGTTTAAAAGTCTAAATTTATGGGTGCATCCTCACAGAAGTTATTTTTTGTCAGCATCATCAGCCTATTAATGTTCCCACTGCTGGGACACAGGCCTCCTCTCTATGAGAGGGAATGGGCTATAATCCACCACGCGGGCCCAGTGCGGATTGGTAGATGTCACATGTCTTTGAATTTTTTGGTTCTAGGACATGCCTGTTTCCTCACGATGTTTTCCTTCACCGTTTTGAGAGCAGAAAAAGAAAACGCTGAAGGAAAACTATTTTTTGTAGATCAACATTATGAAACTTTCTAGAACTTCTTGGCTTTGACTTAAACTTTTTGTTATCCGTTTTACCCACTTGCAAACTTAGCTTCATAAAAATTGACCTAGGCGTGTTTGCGCTATCATCCTTCAACAAAATAGATATCCTGTCTGTTTTGGATAAAAAATACTTATACAGGATGTCCAGTAATTGAAGGATGACCTTGAAATGGTTTAAAGTAGAACTTAGGCCATTTAGAAAAAAATACGAAAAAAAGTTCCTTGCAAATTCATTTATTATGTAAAAAAAAAAAAAAAAAATTGTAAATTAATTCATCTTGGGTAAAAAAATGTATGCATATGCAATACTCAATACTCAATTCTTTTATTTCATTCCACAATGTAGGCTTAGGTGGTAAACATTTTTTTGGAAACAATCGTGGACCCTGTCGGGCAAAGCAAAAGTAAGATTATGTGGAGAGGACTTATCATATAGTATCTTATAATCTAACTTATTCTAAAAAACATTAACATTACAAAAAACATTTATTTTTCAAGTTTTAAAGATTTATCATTTAAATTTTCGTCGACACTATTATAACATTTGGTCAATAATAACTTTTTTAACTTATTTGAGAATAAATGGAGTTTTTTTTTCTTCTCTTATGGATTCTGGTAACATATTGTATATTTTTATTGACTTCCAGAGGACTTGTTAAACGGGATTGTGGTAGGTTGAGTCGTGTTTTGTGTCGGAGTGTGTATCTTGTTTGTATGTCTTCTCGTTTAGTGTAAAAGTCTTGGTGTTTATGAGAGAGTTTGCATATTTCAAGTATATACAGGGTGTAAACCACCTCATCACGAAACTGTCAACCAAGCATTCTGTACACTAAACTAAGTAACTTTACGCAAAAAATATTGCTGGGAAACGACTTTCTTTTTTGGGGTGAAAAATCATGTTTTGTGGTAGAACTCAATATGTAACGCACTCAAAACATTGTGCTGATGGATGGTTTGAATAGTACGGGGGTCGTGGAGGTGTTTATAGTAAAAATCTTACATTAAAAACTTGTATTAAAAAAAAAAAAACTTGCCAAAAAGTTGGAAGTTTGGCCCCCAATATCTCCGAAACTAGAAGGTACCCAGGTATGGTGTAGAACAAAAAAATGATCGCAATGACGGGGAGAACCAGTGCCTTTCGGCTTCGTTAAGAGGTGTTTTACACCCTTTATATACAAGGCAGAGTTTAAATATTTAGTTCTATAAAATGGGGTTTACAGCTATCTGTTTGTTGTATATTTACCAAGATATGGATGAGTTTCTTTTGTACGGTATAAAATTATGCATATGAGTGATCAATAATTTTTAAATAATGTCAGTTTCAAGGATAATGGTACAATTCATAATTGTATCTGCTTTATAGTGAATTATTGCTATTAATGTAGACAAGGAGAAAAAAATACTGAAGCAAAAAAATGTAATATGGCCATTCTTATGCAAGTCATGACATCTACGGATGAACTTTTTTATAAGATTTATTTATCTCATCTTTTTTATAAGGTTTTTTTTTCGTTTTTTTTTTTCTGAAGCCATGGGGCTATGGGCTATTTCAAGGTTATCCGTTCGTTGGCGAACACCCTGTATATGGACACCACATAATAATAATACCTGTTTAAATATTATTCTAATGACATAATCGAGTACCTAGTAGGTATCTAATAAAATCTACGCGATGATTTTATTAAGTGCCAAGTTCACATTTAACAATACATAAACACGTAATGACTTTTAATAACAGTGATGCAGGTACTAGCACAAACAATACTGTGGCTAAAGCAGAAAATTGAGCATTAAGTATTTATATAACAATATGATAACACACAATTAATATTATAGAGTAAATATAAGTCCGTAGAGTTGTTTGAATGTTACCTAGAGAGGTACACCATGCGGCAAATAGGTGCATTGACATAAAGTAAGTGGTACCCAAGGTCCTAACCATAGTGGCCGGTTGCGTGAATACGCAAACGTCAAGTTAATTTTTTTCGATAAACGCGCCTACAGAGGGACCACGGGCGGATTTTCCGAACAAATTAGTGACATAGGTTCGAACACGATGCTAGCCGGCTAGCGTATTCACACTAACGTTCGTTTTGGTTAGGTCGCGGGGTCGAAACCAAAATCCTGAAAATGTAACTTGCCAATGTTTACTTTGACAACAATGCAAACATTGGCAAGATACGTTTTTTTACATTTACATTTTACGACTACAAAGTCGTGAAAGCACGCAGAATGAAGTTTTCATTTCGGACCAATGATGAGGAAATCGAAAGATGGGGTACTCTCTCTTCTTAAATAAATAGGAATATTATCCTTTATGGTAGGCAAATTACATTTTTTTACTAAAAAAAGCCACACAGTTCTTTCCAACAACATAACGAATTAGCACCAACAGAACACACAAATCCTTTGACAACGAAAACAAAGCTTCTTCATTTTCATGTTATTTATTTACCCAAACAGAGTCGCTACAAAAGCCTAGTAGTACCTAACAATATAACTGCTACAAATTAGCATAGCTTAATGACGGGGTTTGTTCGCGTGCTGGCTATTATGACTCGCCATGCAAATCGCTGGCCTTGAGCAACGGAACACGTTTCTGTTTTAATACAACTTATACAGTATACTATGGTGTTAGATGATAATTAAATCATTTGTTTAGTTTTACGGGTCAGTACGTTAATTAAAACTGTTGGGTCATTAATTTTGGACAAAAAGTTAAACTTGTGGGTTGAGATTTTGTTATTTATTATGTGTTACTACGCATGGGGTTGTCGAACATTAAGGTACACATTTCGGTGATGGTACGTGGTTGTGATAGATCCTGGGTCTCAAGTCTGCTATTACAATAGTGTCAGAATGGTCTATCATTGATTTCATAATTGTTGATTTTGACAAGTTTGGTACTTAATCTACTAAATTATGATGGCGTCATAATGACTTTCCAATGGTTAACCACTGACACTCCATTGAAAGAAATGGCATAGAATGGTAATCTCGTACATAATGATAAATGAATAACTGGTTCTATTTACTACTTCTAATTGCCTAAAACAAATAAATAATAGGTAAAAATAATATAAGTATAAATTAAATCTGGCGGGTTGTATAATAATGGCAATACGACAATGGCATTATAACACAATTCTATTACGAGACCATTGACTGACCAATGACGACCATTATGAATTTAGCAGATTACGAACTTTTAGCAAAATGACAATGGGATGAGAATGGGATCGTGTTGGAATGACGAATTTATTAAAATAGCAGACTTGGCCCCCTGGTGTCTATCTGGTGGCGAAGAAAGATTGCAGGTGTTCCAGGTGTCAAATTTTGTTTTAGGTTTGCACGTTCATAAAGTAAATTAATAAGATGGTCTTCTTCAGTTACAATTAGGGAATGCAATCTCGAGACGAGATCGCCAAGTCGAGATCTCGAGGGATTAGAAATTTGATCTCGGCATTTTCGAGATCTCGAATGGTTTTCAAAAAGTATTGTTTCACTTAGATAAGTGAAACATAATTGAAACTACATAGTTGTGATTATGATGCGAGTAAGAAACAACATTAACTATTGAAAAAAAGTCTTTATTTTTATAATTATTTACTTATTATGAACACATAAATCACAATAAAATTGAGACCCGTAAGAAAATCTCATATTAAGAAAGTACGTATTTTAACAAAAATAATGAAAGTGAAGAAAAAAAGAAACAAATGGTTTTAGGAGTGATTTTGGAAATAGCTCCTTAAAAAACAAATAGTGTAAGTGCTGTCGGATAAACGGCACCTTATGCCAGTCGCAATGTAGCCAGTGGCTGAAAACGCCCTTCTCAGATTCAACACTAGTTGGTACCAGCCTGACCAAGCTGTTGTAAGCAAATTACAAAAAATATCCCTCGATCCTCCACACTCATAGAGATCCATCTCATTTTTAATCACGGACTCTAGCCTGCGTGATGCGTCGCTGACTATACTGCCGCTCGATCTCGTCAATCTCGGCTGAGATCTCGTCATTTTAAGCTTCGAGATTGATCTCGAAAAATGAGACGAGATTGCATTCCCTAGTTACAATTTATAAACTGCAGCCAATGTCTAGTGATATCATTTGGTTTTCACGAAAACTTGATGAAGAGTCAGAGACATATTGTACTCAAGATTGGATTCAGAAAGAAGTGAATCAAATAATGAGGTCCTTCTTGAGCCTTCTTCTTCTCAGAGGGCTATTCTCCAGCAGTGGACAGCAATAACACGAGTTCATTGATTGATTTTAAAGGAGATAACATAAAAATAACATACGATATTATAAATAAACATTGTATTCACAATCTAGGTCGCACAAGATCGTCGATAGCGATAAGACCGCCCATTGTGCACAACGATGTATATTTAAAACATATTTCTGAATCGTCTGTTTATCGTATTTGTGCAGTATGTACCTATTATATTAATGAACTGTGTTCTATTCTAATGTCCTCTTATCGTTTGAGCAATGAGTTATTACTACGAGAAGGTTATTTAACCTGATATTGTAATGTTTTATGCCCCGATATGGAGAGATAATGAGTTCGTAGTAATGGCTACTAATTATTTTTACTCGCTCCTTGTAAATGTGTGCTAATTTATCAAGTAATTAGTATGTATAACACAGAACATTCACACTCTTCAAGACACTTATAAATAGGTACTAACATTGAATAGGCATGATGTTTCTATAGAATAACTGATTTGCATAGCTCTCATTTTGAATGTATTCCATTCTGTTCGTATGATATAAGAGTCCTTTTGTACCCTAAAGTGATAATTATTCACCCGACTACGGCAAAGTCAAAAGGGCGTTATGATTTTAGCAGAAACTGTATGTATATTTTCTAGCTTTAAAACCGCATCAGTTACGCATGATCTATGTATGATGCGATTTTGTACATGATATGTATGTACTATAACTAAGTAGTCCGCATATTATGTTTCTGAGTCTATTAAGCCGTTATAGTTCGAGACAAAGACTCCAACCTCGTACACAATTCCGATTCTTCTCGACGTTTCCACACATCTGTTTAGAAATTAAGCAGTACAGTATGTACAAACTACAATGAAAGAAAAAAATCAATTACACCATTCTAATTGAAAAACTAAAGCTGTATGAAACGCGAATGTTTCAACACTGCCTGTACATCTAAACAAACCATTACATGTGTGTGTCTGTACACAAACCATGTTGTTCAAAGTGTGTGTAATCTAAACAAACTGATAATGTCTGTGTGTGTTTGTGTGCGATGGAGTGTTGTGTGTGTGTGTATGTCAGTGCAGCTCAGCTGTTGTTTGTTGGGTATCGGTAGGCCTCGAGTGCGGGGTCGACGAACTGACCATAGACTATGAGAGCAGATGCTACGCGGGGGCCGTAGCGGGCGTAGGGCATAGCCCGTACACTTTGTTGCATGAAAATAAATGGAAAAGAAATTAATTCCATAAAATACTAGCATTTTTCTCGTATTCTCGTAGGAAGTTTAAAAACTTAGCAAATGTTTCCAATATTTATACCTGTATAATCTACATAGCAGTTTTAGGGATGACGTAACCTGTGATTATAGGCCTGCCCGTAATAATGCGGGAATAATATTTTTATCGATTGACGATTCCCTTGTTCTATACTAAAAACATGAAACAGGCATACGTATTCATGACATTACTTGGTGCAGTGAGATCAGTGCACTTATGTTAGAATTTCTATAAACGTAGTCCTTTGTTTCACACCAGATCATCTACAACAACGTAGGCACAAAACGGAACCTCCAACTCTCACCCGTCTTTGTCCCCGCTCTATGTCCCCCTAGTAACAGCCGCTCCAGCAAGCCAGCGTCGATAGTTGCGCAACTGGCAAGTGGCTCGACTCGCTCAAGGCTCAGCCGAACGTAAACAAGGCATTGTGTGCCAGTCCACCAAGCCGTTTAAACGGGCCTCCATTTGTTAGACAACCTTCATCGTTTTGGGATTTTATTAGTCGTCGCAATTGGGTTAAGTACCTGTTCGCTAGTGGTCGTACATAGGTACTTGTATTTGTGGCTGATTGTATAATTATGGCAGCTATACCTAATGGTTGCAATTTTCCGGAGTAATCAAATTATGGCAATTATTGTTTCGAAATATCAAAGTCGCTTAGCAGGCGCTGTGATTTTAATCTTCCATTTCAAAGCAGGTTTCAAGATAGACCGAATATTTAGATAACATTTTCTGACTTTAAGGCTTCTCTTCTTATTATAGACTTTGGTTAACAAGTTTCCCACTTGTATATCCTCTTTTGATGAAGTTTCTTGGGATTCAAGACAAACTAATTTCCCGAAACATGCCCAATTGTTTTGTTGGATGATTTCTTTTTTCTTGTTTTCTTGTTTGTTGCTGGCGAGATTTAGTGATGGAGTTTGTGAGGTATTCACGTCCAATCAAAGTTTGGTCCAAGTTAAATTAGCAAAACTATGACAAATCTATTTATTGTTGCTTATTATATTAACGGAACTTACTACAACAGCCCATAACGTCCACTGCTGGATATAAGCCTCTCCCATGATGGAAGGAATTTGCCGTAATCTCCACGCTTGGCAGGCGGATTGGAGATCGCAGTGATGAAAGACTAACAGAAAACGCTGCTGCCCATTCTCTGGTCTACGGAGGTGCAAGGTGTTCTGCCTCAGACATTAGTCGCCTTATACGACACCCGTGAGTGTAATGGGTTGGTTCTATTCTACTCTGCCGGATACCACACGGCACGGAACTTAGGTAGAGGAGATTAGGCCAACACTGACCTTTCATAGTGAATGATCCTATATTACAGCAGTATAAATCTAATGTGGCAGCATTATAAAAGATAAATACTTTCAAAAGAGTAACCATGGAGTTGATACTGTAAGCATGCGTCATCCCAGGCCTGGGAAAAGATAGAAGATTTCCAGTTGTTTCGATCCAGGGTTATTGTGGCCAACTGATCTTTGGTTTTGTCCAGCTCTTCCCGCCATCTTCTACGAGGTCTTCTCCATAGGAGACGTAAAACTCAAACCGTACATCAAGCTTCTGAAGTTTCATAAGTGCTCATGTAGGTTTAAGTAAAATTCAACATTTTGAATTTCAATAGCTCTTTCATCTGCCTAGCCTTTTCCCAACTATATTGGGGTCGGCTTCCAGTTTTACCGGATGCAGCTGAATACCAGTATTTTACATGGAGCGACTGCCTATCTGACCTCCACAACCCAGTTATTACCGGGTAATACGATACCCCTTGGTAAGACTGGTTGTCAGACTTTTTGGGCCTCTGACTACCTAACGACTGTCAAAGATCTACAAATGACAGCCGGGACCAACGGCTTAACGTGCTTTCCGAGGCACGGAGGAAACTCGGTATGTAATGGGTGGTCACCCATCCACAGACCAACCTAGGCAAGCACGGCTTAACCTAACGATCGACCCGAGCGGCTGTTATTATTTAGCCACGAGCTCCTCAATTCAATTTCAATAGCTCTTTAATCAACATAATTATCTGTTAATTGTGATTCCTGCTATCAGGTCTAATCACTTTGATAGATCATTGTGCCACTTAGATTAAAGTTCAGTTAGTTGTAAACAATAGAGTATGGGTCCATTTGTTTATAAACAGCTAAATATTTTGAGTACAGCGCTTGAAGCAGTAACCCGTATTACTTCGACAGTACTGCCAACCTGACACGAATAGTAAGCAGCTTGCTACAATGTTGTTTTGTATGGTTGGTAGCCTTTTATTAATTCTACAGATGTAGTAGGAATCGTGTTTTGTTTCGTGGATGTCAATACAAATTGTATGCATGCAAATACTAACAATATCGTCTACTACTGAGTCCTCGTCAAGCATAAAGATATGGGTATTCTTCATCATCATCATAATAGATTTCTTTCTTCTGATTTCGTATATAGTGTTTGCACTAGTACCTGTTTTTGCGTGTCGAATCTCCATGTGTGTCTTTATTAATATTATTTATTTATGTAAGCCTTAGTGTTTAATTTTTTTTTTTTAATATATAATTTTAACCTCTTCTCCTCTCTCTAGGTAAGGACCTCTCGACGAGTATAGGCCTCCTCCATCTCACTCCACTTTTTCCTATCTTGGGCTATTCTCATCCAGTCGCTTTTTGTGAGTTTTTTAAGTTCGTCTTCCCATCCTTCCAGGGGGCGGCCTCTTTTTCTTTTTCCGGGGGGGGCAGCCCATGTAGTAATTTTTCTAGTCCATCCCTCAACATGACATTACCCTAGGTATCTTTTTATTGACCTAGAATACTTCTTGGACTACAAGTCCAACCCACAAAATAACTCCCCGCGGCACAATCCCAAAAAATAAATAAACCCTAAAACAATACGCAATACACTAAACAATTTCCATTCAGACACGCAAATTCACAATAACAATAATAACGTCCGTATATTTTTACCCATCGAACGCCATCAAAGTAATATCAATACTGGTTAATGGTCCACAATACCGGTTAATAGGCGCCATAACCGTAAAGATCACCCTTTTACGTCGGTAATAGGCCGGTAACTGCAGTGTACCGCAGTACATTACTGCTACCATCGGCGGGCGCTGCTTTATGAACTCGTGTTCCGATGTTATTGAAAGATGATGTATTTTGGACAGGCTGGATTGGAGCAGAAGATTTTAGAAAATAAATAACAAGGGGTGCTAAAATGTCGCCATTACTCTACGCCCGGTAGCTTGAGGGTTCGGGGAAATTATATTCCATCACCTATAACCACCTATAACGATGGTGGAAAAGTAAAATTGCTTATATTACACTTGCTTAGTAAGTGTACCAATACCCCACTAAAAGGCTTGAAAGCTGTTCATTAAACCTTCTCAAAAATCTAGGTAGTTATATTGTATGGAATTTCATTACTGCCTTGAAAAACAGGGTAGTAATCCATTACTAACGCGTTTTGTTTTTTTTTTGCTATTTTGTCTTTTACTTCTTTGTGGTTAAGTGTAGTATAAAGCAGTATATATCACTCGAGGGTAAGTACAGATTACTAAACTCGTGTGGTTCACGATGCACACTCGATTATTAAACTGTGCCTTACTCCCCTTGCTGAATAATAGCTATTGTACCACTGACATTAAGCTATCGTACAGCTTATGTCAACTGCTGCTTGCTGGTGGAATACAATATATCCTCTTCTTTTTTTAGAAGTCGGTGTTGTGACTCAATATGAGAAATTAAATCAAGAGTGTAAGCAGTGAGGCTCCTATCTCCACAACAACAGACTGGAATCACCAATTCGTCTTTGGTGGTAGACCCTGCTGATTACGGCCAACTCTCCCAAGGGCCATGAACTGTGATAGCCCACAGGCATTTATTACACAATTGGCTATTAAAGTACCATATCAATTAGTGTGCCTACATGCCTACTAGATTATATTTATATTTTTTAATCAGGCGGTCACATGCGCCTGCGCAGGTCGCAGATAAGCGCGACCTGCGACCCGCGACTCGCGACAACGCGCGACTTTTCACCCCTGGTCGTGAGATATCGCGGTTTGTAATGTAACGTACTTTTAATTTTAATTATGGATTTTTTTAATAGTGAATGTATTTCCGGAGTTATAATTAGGACTCATGGCATGTGTTGTTTTGTTGAAATGTACCTAAGCTGCTTGTTGGGAACCTATATTTAGGTACCATGAAATGTATCTACTTTTAACAATGAATTAGAACTCCAATTATCGAACATACCACTTCCTGGAGGTCTATACCCAACAGTGGGACAGATCCGGCTCAAAAAGGCCACGCCTAATAACAATCTCTGGATAAGATCCAGCTAACTGCAATCTAGTTGATAATTTATACAACTTCTGTACCTTCCATTTTGGTTTAATCTGGTAGATAGTAGATGCCTATTCGGACATTATAAAACAGTCCTTTAAAATACTTTTTTACAACCAAACTCCAACAACTAGTAGAGTAATTAAAAACGAGTCGCACCTTATTCTGGCCACGTTGCCACATAAACAACAAAAAGCGTCATACCTCACAGTGGTAGTAAACTACACAAACAGTTTGATACGAATGTCGTGAGCAATGTTTTTTTATGTGCTGCCTATTGCCACAAATCATGGCCGTAACGTTTTCATTTCGTTCGTGCTCGTTGTTCCACACACGGAATATAGCCAGCATTGTCCTAATCGAATACGATGCTTTTTGTAGTCGAGTTCTGTTGTTTTTAGTCGACTACAGGTTAGTTTCTTTTATTAGTTTCTGACCTGGAATAAAGTAAATGTGCATTGCTTTGTTTGAATCGGAGGCGTCGAGCTAGGTTGAATTTCTAATAGTTAATTGATACGTATACCCGACAAGATTGTTCATAAATATCGTATAAGCAAAATGTTTTTTTAAACCTACTAAATCCAAAGATGATATGATTGGAAGCCTTGTCTTGCTTAACCATACAAAACTACACACGTATCTGTCGTGGGAGAATATGTGAATTTACTATTTTCAGTGCACTTTTTTGGCGCTGTTAAAGTACTGGGACGATTTCAATCGATAGTCAAGGTTCAAGACTAAACACAATCGTTAACTTCTATCAATAACGCTGCCGCGGTTGCAATAACGATGCTAGCGAGAAACGCATCTTGCATGTAGAGACTTGCGTTACTTGCGAGTAACGCAAGTCTCTACATCTAAGATGCGTTTGCGTCATTATTGCAACTGAATTTATTCGTTACTAATTAGCAATCAAAAGGTAGCAATTTTGTCGTTATCTCTGTAGATACTACCGGGCCAGAGTAACTTGATAATTTCTCAGGAACTCTACAAATATTTTCATAGGCGATTATCGATTTAGGACAGTTTGTTTTGACAACATCGACTAATAATAGCACATCGAGGCGTTACGGCCATCTTCCATAAATAGGTGTTTTTTCATGTAATTAATCAGCGACAAATCCATTTATCTAAAGGTCAAGCCATGCCCTCAAGTGTAAAACGTCTATTCTTACCATAGAAGGGATATTTTTAGTCTGTTGTCTAAATATATGTCGTCTGTGGAAGTAAGGGATGCGTGTGTGACTTGCGAGTATGCAGCCGGCTTTAAAGTTAATTTATGAGTGCTTCCATGGGTTTTAGTGGCAGTCAGGGCGCGCCCTCATGTGGAGGTGTTGCGGACCTTGGTGACCTCGCCCTAGGGATGGAGGGTGATTTATGTTCTTTATAGGCTTTTAATTATGCATTATCTGTTTATATAATCGACACAAAGTTTTTTAAAGGTTTGCGAGTGTCGTTTATCGGTAAGGTGGGTTATGATTTTTTTTGTTCCTTTGGTCAGACGTTTATTGCTGTTATCCAAGAGCGAATGTTGGACATATTTTAAAGGTTTTTCGTAATAAACTATAAAATACCTAATTTATGACCATTAAAAAAGCTAAATCGCCAACCCTCTGAAAATATCTCAATAATTCAAACCACCAACATATTTATTTAAAACTAAATCAACATCAAAAAAAATCGTTTGATGTACAATATCCGACTCGATATAAATCGATTCAACTCGACTAAACTTTTTACGGCCGATATTCAAAGCGCTGGTTGCTTTTACGATCTCCGAAACGTCAACTGATTGGTAATTTACTGGTAACCACTAACTTTTGCTGTTTAGGAAGTAGACCACAGGTAATATTCACTCTTAAGCTTTCGAAGATAGAGTTGGGAATTCGATGTTGGTGGGTTTTCGGATAGTTTTCGAAGTCAAATTGAGCCCGCCCTAGGGAAATGACTTTAGATAGAATATAAAAAAGATAAAGTTGCAAGATAAAGACGTGAAAGTGCGGGGTGGGGCACACGATGGAGCGATAAGCCGGTAGGTACCGCTGATAACGTGTTGCCTACCTGTTAATTATTGTTTGTGTGTTTATGAATATTAAATAGGTAGTGTAGTTATTTGTAACTGGCACGAGGGTGTCAGTTTTGGGTTGTAAGTTTATTTATTTCGGAGGAAATGAGGCAATTTAGAAACTACTGCTGTTTGTTTCAACGAAATAATGGTCATACGGATACGTATCTGCAACATTTTTCTTTTGATAAGAATCAGAAAATAGACTGCAATGTTCCTTTTCTGCTATTAGCAACTAGCTGAGTTTTCAAAACTGCCTGTAAAAAGTAAGAGATACTGCTGTTTCGTTGGGAGGCCCATTTTCAATTTATGGGGCCGCCGATATGATTACAGTGTTGTTATGTGAGATAAGGCTAGTAAAGAAGTTTGTGCTCGTTTTCACTAACTGACACTAGGTGACACCCAAATCTGTTGAAAAAACACTCAAAAAACTCTGTTGAATTTTTAAGGTCAACGCTCTTATTTTTCCCAGCGCTATCCGAGAAAAAGAGCAAAGTTGTTAGTGTCTGTCCGCCCTAAGCCATGACCGCAAATTGTCAAGGACTTGCCAGATACCCGTCAGTGATCAAGTTTAGTGCTAAATGCAATGGTAGTGCCTCGACTTGTACGTCCTAATTGGTAGAAACAATAATTACTCATGTAGTAGGTACTATCGGGGTCTTTTCCGCCTGACCATTTTAACATTTTTTTCGCTTAAATCATGCGGAGGCGCCGGAGCCACGCCCCCTTAAAGTTTGGGCCTCTTAGGAAAGCGTCAACTTTGGCGCGCAAAATAACAATAACTCTCGTTTAGCGTGCGTCGTCAATACGCTCGGCCGATTCGGTATCTTTTCATTCATTTTTTCTACACAAAGGCAACGGGGCGGGGCTAGAGAGCGTTTCTATGTTGCGAGTGCAAGCAAAAATTAGCTTAGTGGTGGTCAGGCGGGAGTGTCCTCGATAGTACATGTGCTGCCAATTAGTACACAAGCACTAATAGATGTCACGTTTTGCAATAATGCCATAAATCACAAACACACAAGTAATTTACTATGATACTGTGAATCTTAATAGTGGAACTGTGAGCTGCATCACAATTAGGTGAGCAAAACAATTAGATTTACAAGGTTTATTATGGTAAAATACATTTGCTTAATTATTTTGTTCTATGAATTCAGAGCTTATCAGATTTAATATTGACTTACCAAGTTTTAAAGAGCAACTGACAATTTTTTTTAAATGTGGACATACTTAATACTAAATCGCTAACCGATGTATCATCAGCAACGGTGAACTTCCATAGAAACTTTCATCCCCCATTGTATCCCTTTACGGGATATAGGTACCTATATATATTTCCAATATATTATTTCTTTAGGAAACTGATTCGGATTACGTTTTAAAGCTCAGTGGGCTTAAAGTTTCACTTTCAAATTTTAAGGTATTGTTTAATCAATTAAAACTTCACTAGCTACTTCACTTCTGATTTTAACCAAGTTATTCATGTATCGTCGACAGCTGTGAGAGCTATAACAAAGATTAGGCAATCTATAATGTCATCGCTCTAGTAACGATTAGGAGTAAGCGTGTCTAGCGCATAAAAAGTTATTACACTGTGTGTAGTAACGACAGTTGTACCAAGTGTAATGACCACGCAACTACTGGAAAGTAGATTTTGATATAATCTTAAATCTAAACATGATCTTTGTAACTTTAAAACATACAGTCCTCACGCCAATTTATAATTTCAAAACATAAATACATAGTATAAAACTTAACTATAAAGAAAGTGACTGTGTCTGAAAAATTTGAAGCTTTTCTAAATACAAATAAGTACCTACGTATGTTTTATATCAATTAAAGTACCAATATGGAACCTATTTAGTATTTACGCGTTAGGCAAGTTTGTATTTCACCTAGTACCATAGTGTAGAATCTACGCTATGGTACTAGGTACGATTGGTAAGTACGGTAGGTATGGTTGTAGGTACGCGTAAGATAAATATGTGAAGGTCATATTCTTCCATTGAAGATATTTATACGAGTCAGTTCAATGTATTATTAGATCTTAATGTGAAACATTAATGGAGCAACCATGAGTGGTTTTATAAAACAACTTGAAATATTCTTCATGATGTTTTCAAGGGGGAAGGAACCTTGCAACGGATTAATATTATTTTTATAAAATAGAGATGCTTGATTTTCTAACATTGTCTACATTGTATAGCGGGCTGGTGTCCGCAACTCCACGTCAAAGCGCGTATTTTGCGTGCGGTATTGTCTACATAATTTCTACATAATTTCATTATCATAATCATTCAGCCGAAAGACTGTTAGACAAAAGGCTCCACCAAGTGTCGTTCAAACAGTAAACATTAAAAGTAGTCCAGCTAAACTGTTTACCAAAAAAAAACTTTTTAGTAAAAAAACCTGTTCAACCAATATTGCCCCATTTCTGAAAGTGCGTCATTCAGTCCCAAACGACCAAAAGATAGCTGCTATCGAAAAATGTTTAGAACCCGTTATTGGTCACCAATCGTAACCAAAATTAATTCCACCGTCATAAATATAAAATACGAAGAGTCGTAAAATTATGGTAATCAAGATGGCGCCTACGATCTCAAACAAGAATCATATTTCGAAATACTTAACTTACATCGAATGAATAATACATTTATGTAGTCATCTTTTTTTTGAAGGTTACCTATAAGTAAAATTCTAGATATTTTTAGTTTAAACCAGTTATAGATATAGAATGATATTTTTTACAATTTATGGTGTCGACATGCAACTAAAGAATTCCTGATCAATATAGGTGATTTATTGTTCTGTTTTCGTCGATATCGAGGCCTTTATATGGTAGGTAAAAATAGACAAGAGTCAAATACTAGGTTCACGGAATTGATAATTTGTTTATGCTACTGTAAAATTTATTTTTATTGAACTTAGTCAATTATGCTAAATACATAAATACTGGTATTCAGCTGCATCCAGTTAGACTGGAAGCCGACCCCAACATAGTTGGGAAAAGGCTAAGCAGATGATGAGTCAATTATGGTGCACTTAGCAAAATTTGTCTGCCTTTGATCAACATACTATTATGTATTTAGTCGTAACGTGCTTTCCGAGGTACGGAGTAAACTCGGTATGTCTGAAAAGTTTAAATGCGAATCTTATTTAAACTTAATGTAGATTAACGACACACGAAATAATTTAAATACGAAAATATTGTCATATAAAACTTTTTTCGCATGCACAGCCGCAATCAAAGCTACTACGGCGGCGTAGCAATTAAACTTTAAACATAATGTTTTCTAAATCAGTAACATAAATAATAATCGGAAGCTCGCACTAGGAACATAATTTACCCAAAAATAACGGATTTTCTTGATTAATTGTCAGCCATAATCCGGATATTAATTAGAGTCTTGTAAAATATTATGTTGTTTTTCTTGGCGCCGACTTCAAACGTAATTGATGGCAGTTTTCATTCTATTTGCTAATGGCACTTGGTTTAATCCCACTTTTCATAATGTTGAAACATTGATTAGATGTCAGTTGATCATTGAAATATTCTTGATTGCTCTTTTTGAAACGTTTCCGTCAAAGCTTTGAGCAATAGCTACTGAAAAGCTTCATGAGAACAAATGGCTGCTACGGGTATTTTAAATTGTATTTACTTATTCGATCACAAATACACAAGCATACCTAATGCTAATACTTACCTGGAAGCAAGAGCTGGAAGTCGTGGGGAGAGGCCTTTGTCCAGTAGTGGGATGACGAAGGCTTACAGTAACAGTTGTTAGTAGTACCTAGTGTTGTATATTCTTGTTATATAAGTTAGGATATTCTGGGGATTTAAGCTTTTCTAGTTTGTAATTTTTTTTTTGCTGCTGTCCTGACGCTTACGTACGACAAATACTTGTTTATTCTACTCTATTTACATTTCTGCTTTTCGACGCACTTACCCAACACATGTTTTTTTTAAATGTGACAGACAGAGAAGTAAGGATGTTTACAAAGATTCCGATTTTCTTTTGTGCGAAACCTTAAAAACATAAACAACAGAACCCCGTACATTTCTCCTATGCAACAAATGGCTCCCAGCACATAATATGCACGCTTACATTATTTCCGTGTGCCCCACACTAAGTCTAACTAACGCCGGCGTTTTCACACAAAATAACGTCTTTGCGACTCAAATTTACGGTAGCCCAACGCGTGGATTAAACCAATGTAACATGGTCCTTACTTCATAAGTTTTTGAACTTGGTTCATAGGTCATGTTATGCTGTTTTGTTATCTCACTTCCGCGTAACGAATGCGTTTATTTATACTGCCCCATCTCTAAATGGGACGAGGTTGACCCGCTTTGAGCTTTTGCCAGAAAATGCATTTATTATTTTTATTTTCGATAATCCATTGGTGATAATAGTCAGTTATAGTTAATACTGACATTTATTTATTCATTTATATACATATTTTTAACATTTTTAAATATTTCTTAATAAAACTACATAAAAAACATTTAAAAATATAAAAAACAGTAGCCCACCAGCGCTGAGAACAGGGTCCGAGCTGCCGGTGGTCAGGGCTCTTGAGAGAGGAACCTCCTAACGATACGTGCCGTGTCCAGAAGTACTGCTTTCTGAATCAAGCCCTTGATCCAGCTGCCAAGCTACTGACATTATACTATATAAAGCTCGATTACCACTCACTGACTGACTGACTGACTCACTGACATAATTGTTCTCCCAGATGGTGGATGGGGAGGTGGGTATATTTTGACAGATTCGTAAACAACTAACTCCCGCGAGTATGGGAAAAGTGCCAAACCTCCCCTTTTCGCCCCCCTTCCTCCCCCTCCCTATCGTATCTCGGAAACCAAGAGACCCGTATTTTTTTCTTTTTACGGATTCGTATAGAGGAAGCTCGGGAAAGTAATAACCAGTTTTCAAAGTTGCCCCCCTTGCCCCCCTTTTCACCCCCTTTAGGCGGATCTCAGAAATTCAGAGACTTGGAACATTTTTTTTTTCAGATTCGTGTAAAGGGGCAACGCGTTAGTCAAAATCATTTTTCAAAACTCCCCACTCTCCCCCCCTTCACCCCTCCCCCTATCGTATCTCGGAAACTAGGACACGTAGTGGCTTTTTGATTTTTACTATAAATTATTAATGAGGAGCGTTTAAATTTGTAAACGGAGGGTATCCTCCCCTCCCCAACCTCCCCTAAAATTGAAAGGGCTGTTACTTCGTAACGGTTAGAGATAGACATTGGGTGTTTGAACAAATATTATAGTAGGCGTCGAAACCTGTCCGGTGGTGGTAGGTTCTGAGTGGAGCGAACCTGCGAGACCGAGTGGAGCGAAGGGGGGAGGTGGCGAGCGAAGCGAGCCGGCGACCTCCGCAGCGTAACGAAGGTTGAGTGGGTGAAGCGTAACTCAGCTTTTAACGATTCTAATGAATTCTCTTTTTTTTATTGATTTAGTTTTTAGAATGTTTTAGGGGTTCTTAAGGGTTTTCATACTGATTTAGGGGTAGTTGTAACGGATTTTCCAATTATTTTAAGGATTCTTATGGATTCTCAAAATTTATAAGGGTATGGAATACGTCTTAAGAACACGACGACACGCGAGCTGCGCGCAGCTCGCGCACCCAAGCAAATACTAGTTATACTATATAAAGCTCGATTACCACTCACTGACTGACTGACTGACTCACTGACATAATTGTTCTCCCAGATGGTGGATGGGGAGGTGGGTATATTTTGACAGATTCGTAAACAAGTAACTCCTGCGAGTATGGGAAAAGTGCCAAACCTCCCCTTTTCGCCCCCCTTCCTCCCCCTCCCTATCGTATCTCGGAAACAAAGAGACCCGTATTTTTCGTTTTTTACGGATTCGTATAGAGGAGGCTCGGAGAAGTAAAAACCAGTTTTCAAAATTGACCCCTTTTTCCCCCTTCTCCCCCCTTTAGGCGGATCTCGGAAGTTGAGAGACTTGGAACATTTTTTTTTTCAGATTCATATAAAGGGGCAACGCGATAGTCAAATTCATTTTTCGAAAAACGCCCCACTCTCCTCCACTTCACCCCCCCCCTTTTCACCCCTTTTTTTCTACTGAAAAATGTTTTAATTCTTACCTAAAACTATTGAGGGGCGTTGAAATTAAAAATTTGTATACCATTTCCTCCCCTCCCCAACCTCCCCTAAAACTGAAAGGGCTGTAACTTCGTAACGGTTAGAGATAGCCATTGGGTGTTTTAACAAATATTATAGTAGGCGTCGAAACCTGTCTGGTGGTAGGTAGGTTCTGAGTGGAGCGAATCTGCGAGACCGAGTGGAGCGAAGGGGGGAGGTGGCGAGCGAAGCGAGCCGGCGACCTCCGCAGCGTAACGAAGGTTGAGTGGGTGAAGCGTAACTCAGGCCGACGACAAGCAAACTTTAGGGACTGCTTTTTTTTATGGGTCTCAGTTTTTAAGTAAGGTTTTTTACTTTTATTTTATTAGGTTTTTTTTTATATTAATTTTATAATGTTTTAGGGGTTCTTAAGGGTTTTCATACTGATCTAGGGGTAGTTGTAACGGTTTTTCCAATTCGTTTAAGGATTCTTATGGATTCTCAAAATTTATAAGGGTATGGAATACGTCTCAAGAACACGACGACACGCGAGCTGCGCGCAGCTCGCGCACCCAAGCAAATACTAGTTTTATATTATATAAAGCTCAATTACCACTGACTCACTCACTGACAGAATTGTTCTCCCAGATGGTGGATGGGGAGGTGGGTATATTTTGACAGATTCGTAAACAAGTAACTCCCGCGAGTATGGGAAAAGTGCCAAACCTCCCCTTTTCGTCCCCCTTCCTCCCCCTCCCTATCGTATCTCGGAAATCAAGAGACTTGGAACATTTTTTTTTTCAGATTCGTATAGAGGAGGCTTGGGAAAGTAAAAACCAGTTTTCGAAATTGACCCTTTTTCCCCCCTTCTCCCCCCTTTAGGCGGATCTCGGAAGTTGAGAGACTTGGAACATTTTTTTTTTTCAGATTCGTAAGAAGGGGCCTAGAGTTAGTCAAAACCATTTTTCAAAACTCCCCATTTTCCCCCACTTCACCCCTCCCCTCATCGTATCTCGGAAACTAGGACACGTAGCGGCTTTTTGATTTTTACTATAAATTATTAATGAGGAGCGTTTAAATTTGTAAACGGAGGGTATCCTCCCCTCCCCAACCTCCCCTAAAATTGAAAGGGCTGTTACTTCGTAACGGTTAGAGATAGCCATTGGGTGTTTGAACAAATATTATAGTAGGCGTCGAAACCTGTCCGGTGGTGGTAGGTTCTGAGTGGAGCGAACCTGCGAGACCGAGTGGAGCGAAGGGGGGAGGTGGCGAGCGAAGCGAGCCGGCGACCTCCGCAGCGTAACGAAGGTTGAGTGGGTGAAGCGTAACTCAGCTTTTAACGATTCTAATGAATTCTCATTTTTTTATTGATTTAGTTTTTAGAATGTTTTAGGGGTTCTTAAGGGTTTTCATACTGATTTAGGGGTAGTTGTAACGGATTTTCCAATTATTTTAAGGATTCTTATGGATTCTCAAAATTTATAAGGGTATGGAATACGTCTTAAGAACACGACGACACGCGAACTGCGCGCAGCTCGCGCACCCAAGCAAATACTAGTTTATTTATTATTATAATATTGTTTATTCATTTTGCGGTTGTGTTGAAATTATGCTGGATTAAATTAAACCTGTTTTTATAAAGGAAATCGATTATAATGTAGGTACTTAATCTGTGTTTTATTTGCACGAAAGAGGATTTAAAAAATATTGAAGAAACCATCTTGAAAATACAACAACATCCTATTAATGTGCTTATATTTGATAATGTTCTTAAAGAAAAGAAGAGAAATATGTATTTTACCAGGGTTTAAAGCAAAACAATCTGCAAGGTGAACTTTATGAGGAAAACACCGTCCCCTAACAACACAAACAACACGACAAAAGTACGAAAACCAATAAACACTTCAAAAACATAATGACTTATGCAAATGCAGGTCAAAACAAAACCTACAAAATATTGGTACAAATCAGAACAAACATTTGCTGATTAGTTTAGCGTATGTCATTCATATTTTATGTCAAACATGGAGTGTTGGCGCCAATAATTACTAAATTATTACAAGGTTGGCCATGTTTGTCGATCTGTACAAACATACTTACGTACAGTTGTGTAGTATGTAAATGTGAGGTGCCTCGGATTAACTTTACACATAGAGTAGGTTAGTGCCTAATGCCGCACGAGCTGCTGCCAAATTGAAAATTATTTGGAAACAGGGAACAGAACAGAACATTGCATGAATTAAACTTTTAGACATTTCATAAATACTGGTATCCAGTTGCCAATTAAACTGTTAGAAAATAGGCTGGCCAGAAGATAACACATCTTTAAGACTTTTTGACCAATTTACTTAAAGCTTGCAAAAACTTGGCACTTATGAATTTCCCTGAGGAATCCCTAGGAATCCCTTGGGAAAATTATAAGTACCTAGGTAATACATAAACAAAGCCTTTTTTCCCAAATTAAAAACATACATAATTCCATTAAAAAAAATCGGTTGTACGTTGTTCTATAGATAACTGTTTTATATAATTTTGTTCCACATAAAATTGTTGTCATGTTATCATTTCATAGAATATCTAATATATACGCAGAATAGATACCTACTTAAATTACTTTGAAAAAAAAAAACATTGATTTTTGTTACAAATAAAATGCAATGTTTCGATATTCATATTATCATAGAATAACAAATCAAATATTCTACCAGTAGTATACAAGATTTAAATTATCGTATGTATATGTTTAAATCAATATCCTAATTCATTTGACAGGTTAACTTATGATGTAACCAAGCCAACCATTGTAAGTCCACCTCAATACAATCCGATCACCTTGCCAGACCTGTACAAACCAGCTACTCACTGAATAAGCCCTTTATCAGACAATTTCCTCATCTCAGTGCAATATGTCTGAATATCTTGTGTCAATCGTAATGACTGCAATATTTCTACAATAATAGGCACAATCTCATGCCCTATCTGTAAATTAATCTTTGACTAAGGCTCGACCTCGGACGTGGACTAAGTTTATGCAGTCATTGTGTAACGCGAGTCGCAAGTGTGTTCGCGCCCTTATGCTTAGGCGAACGTGTGCACGACGCCTTAGAGGTTTTGTATGAACTTTGGTTGGTTACATTGTTTGGGAGAACTTTGACATGTAAGGTTACAAAGTTAGGTGTAAGCGTTTAGGTTAATTTTAGGATAAAGTTTGTAATAACTACTGTAATTTTGAAGTTATAGCTTCTTCATATCGACTTGAGTTGTAAGAGGGGTAAAGGCATTGCTCCACAGCTACCTAATGGCTCAGCTGGCGAACAAATGATCCGCGCAGCTAACGTGGCAGTATTGCTGTTCCGACTAGCTTAGCAAAAAGAAAGAAAAAAAAGTATTAATTAGACTCGCACAGGACAATACAAAAAAAAACCGGCCAAGTGCGAGTCCGACTCGCACACGGAGGGTTCCGTACCATTGACTATATTTAGTATTTGTTGTTATAGCGGCAACAGAAATACATCATCTGTGAAAATTTCAACTGTCTAGCTGTCACGGTTCATAAGATACAGCTTGGTGACAGACAGACGGACAGACGGACAGACAGCGCAGTCTTAGTAATAGGGTTCCGTTTTTACCCTTTGGGTACGGAACCCTAAAAATGGTGAATTAACAATGGAACAAAATTATAAAAACGTCCTTTTTTGAAGTCGGTTAATAAAAATAAAACATAAGAAAAAGATAAAACAAACGAAATTGGTCCTGTACGTATCTCAGCATGGTGCTGCAACATTTAAAATAAAATCCCAGCGCTGGTATTCAGCTGGTGGTTGGCAGCACTGACTTCCCTGTATTGTCCCACTTCAGGGCACAGCTTTCCCTCTCTCTTCCACACAACGGCAAGTCCTTTCGATAGGTGACAGGCTCATCCCGCCATCTTCGTCTAGCATATACGTATAGTGGACCCATACGCGTGATTCGTTCAGAAAGGCAAAAATTCTCTTTTCAACCGAAACGATAGTTGCAGAGTATTTTTTCGATTATTTTCTCTTAATTTTGTTTTATTGTTTGTTTTTCCTGTTGTTTACAAGATGGACATAAGACTCGCAGCTTAATGTCAGCATAACAGTCATTAATTAATTATTACTCATTGATTTTAATTAACCACATCGGACCATATCGTACGACTGACTTAGTCAAGCTGTGATTCAGTCATTCATGTTACTTGAGCAGAAAAATACCATAATTAGTTTAGTAGCCGTGTGGTACCCGGCAGAGTAGAATAGAACCAACCCATTACACTCACGGGTGTCGTATAAGGCGACTAATGTCTGAGGCAGAACACCTTGCGCCTCCGTAGACCAGAGAATGGGCAGCAGCGTTTTCTGTTAGTCTTTCATCACTGCGATCTCCAATCCGCCTGCCAAGCGTGGAGATTACGGCAAATTCCTCCCATCATGGGAGAGGCTTATGTCCAGCAGTGGACGTTATGGGCTGATGTAGTAGTAGCAGTAGTAGTTTATTAGTACGCAAGAATGTTTTACCTACTACTCAGTAGGCAACAATGGAAAATATATATTCGTTTTCCTTTGTGTTTCCAACCGACTTGATATAGGGATGTTTTCCTTACCCCAATTACTTGTAATATATTACCATACTTTATACTTGTTATTCTCTAAAACAAATTTAGCAATATTTGTTCGATGATCTCCTTAGGCAGTTTCTGAACAAGCATAGTTATTTTAAACAAACGCACAAATCTTGACTCTGGGAAATGACTGATATATATCTCTGCTAGAAAAACCCTGCAAAAATTGGCACTGGCCAACCTGGGAATCGAACCCGAGATCTCATGTCCAGCTGTAGGGTTTGGATTTGGAGCCAGTCATTTAATAAATTTATTATTTTGCCTAATCTGGCTCCATGTCAAAAAACTATGACAACAGTCTCATCTAGATACTTGAACAACTCTTACACATTAACTTACATAAATCAACAAAATCAGACCATACATAAATTATCAGAACATGAATCTTTACATAATGTATTCAAAGGTTTCCGACATGTTGAAATAAAAAAAATGTAACAAATTATGCAATGTTGGCCCGTTATGGTGCCATGGTGTATTGGGCATGGCTGGCAATGGTCGGCAGTGGTCGGCTATGGTATAATTTGAACATAATTCTATAATGTTTATGGCGATTATGACTTTTATGGAGTCTTACGCAAAACAGCAAACATAGATCGACGATAACATTAACATGCGCCTGAGTTGAAAAATATAATGAGTTGATTATTAAGTTAGATCGTGCAGCAAACGTAATGATGTCGGTATAACTACTTCAAATTCAAATAGAAAATTGTTTATTTGTGACCCATATGTAAAAAAAAGGTACATGGTGTTATAAAAAAAAATATGTCTCACTATGTGTTGCCTTGCAATACAAATAATGTTTACACTTATGTAGTGTAAGGTAGTTTTTATGTGTACCTATAAAAACTGAAATTTAAAAACTAAAACTAACGTTATTACAGCTAATTACATACCTAATATTAAATCTTTAATAAAATATACATAGAATAAACAAAAACAATTTTAAACTGTACAAAATTAAAAAATAAAATAAAACAATCTTATGAACTAAAGCTACTAAAAGTAATAAAAACATTATAATTTTTCTTCCAGGTATTCATTGACCGAATAAAAGGCTTTTTGAATTAGGAATTTATAGAGTGTTTTTTTAATGTATTTGAATCTCTTGATGCTTTCATTAAAAAGGAAATGAAAAACACAAATATGGGGGATAGTTAGGAGTACCCAAAAGTCCT
The DNA here is from genome assembly GCA_905147715.2 of Xestia xanthographa. Taxonomy (NCBI): domain Eukaryota; kingdom Metazoa; phylum Arthropoda; class Insecta; order Lepidoptera; family Noctuidae; genus Xestia; species Xestia xanthographa. The sequence continues at coordinate 1,323,891 of LR990660.1, read as the reverse complement.
AAATCTGACAACCAGTCTTACCAGGGGTCTCATGGTGTCCCAGTAACTGGGAAATGGATAAGGTAGGCACTGACTCTATGTAAAATACTGGTATTCAGCTGCATCTAGTTAGTCTGTAAGCCAAGTCCAAAATATGTAGTTGGGAAAGGCTAGGCAGAAGATGATTAATATTTTCCCACAGGATCTACATTCAACACACCAATCAATGGGTATCAAATGATCCGTTATCATAACAATCTCAGTGAATTGTCAAATGCACTGAAACTTTGTAGCACGCGGTATTTTTTGATTAATTTTAATAGTCAAATACAATATACTCACATATTGTCGGTACCACTAGACATATACTTTGTCGCAATACACGCATTACACAAGACATGCTTCTGTTATCAGTGTGATAGCGTGCCTGATAGCGGGCGGCTTTCTTTTACTTGTTGGTATGTAGATGATTATCTTGATCATACAGTAGGATAGTAGGACCTGTTTGAAAATAGCCGAATGTTAGAATATGGCGTAATGTAAATATTGCTACCTTGAACAGCTACAGGATTAGAATCTTAATTAAGTAATTGGGACTTCTTGTAATCATCAGTACAAAGAAACACTTATTACATGACACAACTTTATCTTTGAGATTTAATACGGATTCACTATAAGGCTGGTATGCTACATGAAGCGAAATGCTATGGCCTGGAAAAACTAGACTAAGTGACAGCGATGACAATGATGGGAATGATACAAATTTACTGGATCGACAAGCTACCGATAGGCTTACGTAAATCCAAAGAGTTTTAAAAAGCTTAAAGAGCGGTAATTGGGAATACTGTCTTACAAACACTTTGGTCACGAACATTTTCGAATTTGACACACAAATGCAACCAGACAAACGGACGGAAGTATGACACGACAGAGCGACTTGATACTAAATAATAAAAAGTAGTATATTTCGGTTTGTTCCGACTATTACTCATAATAGGTGCTGTGGACCAACTATTTTGAAAGTTAGACAACTGATGCCCCTAGTAAAGACCCATGGTCCAACTAGTTGGACAGAGCAGTTGGACCACTGCCCCGGACTGATATTTTAATGTCTTTGCATCAATCCTTTTGCGAACCGTTGTAGAGTTACGAAACGTTTTATTTTAACATGTCAGTCGTCTAGACCCTCTGCAGCAGTTATAGGTTCATTAATAAAAATCTCGAATGCTTCTAATGCCAAACACACCCAGGATAGGTGTTCTTAGCATACAGTTTTTAATCAGAAAACATCAATACTTCCTCTCTTCCATGGAAATATTTCCTCTAACAATCATTCAGCAACATAGTTACATTGTACAGTAATGTATCTTCTATATAACCACGCTATTGCTTTCCGGGTGGCAGCAGAGTAATAACAATATATTGATCATTGCAAGATTCTCTATTAGCGTTGGTTCGAGTGCTCGAACACTCTGCCCTTTGCAACTCGATATAAAATTGTTGAAATAATACCGAGATTATGTGAAAAGGATCCAGTAAGATTTTCTATCCCGTCTCTGCTACTAAATGAAATCTAGCGGTTTTCAGAGATTGAATGCGAAATATACTAGAGGTAAATCTTCTTCGGATCAACCGAATTTTTTGCTACCGACCTGCAAAACCTCTTTTAGGGCTGAGATAGTGTAAATGTAGTTTTGTTATGAATATAATTATTATGGTCAATAGCAACACGACTGTAGCATATCAAGACTAGAAGGAATTTATAGCGTCTCCTTTTTCCCTTGGTCACTTTTAAACGTACTTTCGACACAAGAAGTGCAAATATAGACCTCCTGAACATACCGAGATCCTATGCTGAAAGACCAACTGAGATGGACTTATTCAAATTTTCCTTAGTTCTCTCCCTCATACCTCATCCGTGTGCATTTCATAAGCAAGAGTGCGCAACTGCGTTTACGACGTTATAAATCGCGGCAGCGCCTGAAAGCCCTAGCAATTATGTGCACCCAGCCTAATGTTGTGTAAACACGTGGGCGTGCCAGTGTGCACACAGCTTTATGTGTGTTGATCAATATTGCACACTGAGGTGTAGAACTGCCGCCTGTGTGATTAGCTACTGATATGTATGAGTTGTGACATCCATTCATATTTGGAAGAAACAATATTTGAACTGAATATACGTACAGACAGATGGTTTCCGTGATATATGCACCCGCGATTCTTGTGTAGATTGGTGCAAAGTTCTACAGCAGAAATGTTTAAAGATTTCAGAAATCTCTACAGGTAATCACCGTGGTATGTAGTTGTAGCAATGTTATCAAAGTTCAGAACTGTTAAAGTTATGAATCGTTTATCGAAAGCTCACGTTTGGCATTGAAGCAGAACCAAATGTGTTAGTAAAAGGGCCTAAAAACAAACAAAAACCATGCCGTTGGTTTCTTATACTGCTCGAAGTACTTGGTCTACTCATAACAAATAGAACGTGCTCACAACGCTGTTTTTTGTAAACCAACCGCAAGTACTGATCTAAAGCCTTGTACACAACAGCGCGGTGTTAGGGCCCCAAGGTCCCCGGCCCTTGTCAATGTGCACTCGACCTTAACAGCAGAGCACACAAAGGGCTTAATGTCTTCCTTTTCCGTGTTAATTTAATAGTTATTTTTATAATATTGACTCGAGCATGTAAATAGGAGGTGCTAATTTTCGTGCATGTTTGTAATTACTTCGGTGGAGGTGTCATGTTTTTGGAATGGACTGCTGATACTGTGTTTAGGGTTTTTGCGGATTTGTGTGAGTGTTATGTTATTTCTGAATTGCCTACTGGAAATCGGTGTCATGTGGGTTTGAGAGCAGAGACAAGATAACAGTGACTAGATGATGACTAAACACGAAAACATTCAGTAAATTGATCTATTTGTTCTAATGTAAGTAGGAAAGTGCTGTTGTTTTATCCTCATTCATTAGCTTGATTATATAATTTGATTTATCAAGTTCCGAGTCGGAAAAACATGAACAATTTCGTAAATTACATCTTTTTACAATCTGCTTACCTTCCTAATTACTAAAACAAGCGTACACACAAACGTATCATCAGCAGATTGCCACTCAGGGAGTCAGGTCTCTTCTGATCTTCAATATTTTCTCAAATTTTCCTCAAACAGCTTCTCGCAAATGATATTAAACGGATAATGCGAAATAATTGGCGTCCACTTACACAGGATTTATGTAATCATATTCTTCCGTGATTGCTCCCTTCGAGGAGTGTCGGCCATTTTGTTAATGCCTCTCGAGCCACTCGCTATGCTAATTTAATACGCCTCTTTAATAGCTTTAAAACGTCAACAAGTTGAAGTTTTTACTGACGCCGTTATGTATAATGTAGGAGGCGATGCGCTGCTGTAAAAAGAAGCTTCGTTAGGGCAAATTGTTAGCTTTTACTGAGCTTTATGGATGCTGAAGATTTCCTATAAAAAATTGGAATTAAAGCGACCTGTCATAAACGACCATGTAATCTCCATCTTTTACCTTGTTTTGCGGGCAATTTTTTTTACCTACCTATTTAGTGTTTTTCAGTGGATCATGATGTCTTAAGAAAATACCTGTCAAGACATGTAAGCGAGCAAATACATATTGTAATCACTTATATGAGAAAAAGGACAAGATTAACGCTGTGCAAATACTTATATATAGCCAGCTGTTCTTTTCATCCCAACTCTATATTACTTTTTACCCAAAAAGGAAAGATGCGAAGTTCCTTGAATCTATTCCAAACTTTCGTCAGATTACTATCTCCTGTCAGTGTGCAGCGATCCTAACCGCGAGTGCAGACCTCCCCTTGCAGACTTACAGTTGGAAAGTATTCCGTATCTTTAATTAGTGAAATATGCTAAGCAGCGTGAATTGACCCCATTAGACCTTAAGATTCGCCCCAAAGGCGAGACTTTTACGACGATCCGAATTAACTTTAATGAACTTCTTTTAATGATATTTCTTACAACTTGTAGGGTACGTGTCCTGTATATTGCTTTTGCTAAAGAAAGGAACTTCAAAGTTGCTTGGGAAGTATTTTTTTATGAGTTGACACTTGACAGGGTCTTGTTAAGAGTTTGTTTGGTGTTGTCGCATGTTAAATGCAATATCTCTGACTTACGTTACCAGAAGAGGTTGGTTGGTGACCTAGGTTTATTTGATCTTGAGGGGAAAAAAAATCCTGTACAGCTGTTACTAGTAGTACCTACTTCTATACTATTCTTTTGGCGTGAGGAAAAAATCTGAACGAAGGCTGCCATTTTGTTTTTAGGGTTCCGTACCCAAAGGGTAAAAACGGAACCCTATTACTAAGACTTCGCTGTCTGTCCGTCTGTCTGTCTGTCTGTCACCAGGCTGTATCTCATGAACCGTGACAGCTAGACAGTTGAAATTTTCACAGATGATGTATTTCTGTTGCCGCTATAACAACAAATACTAAAAACAGAATAAAATATATATTTAAGGGGGGCTCCCATGCAAAAAACGTGATTTTTTCATAATAATTGGTACGGAACCCTTCGTGCGCGAGTCCGACTCGCACTTGGCCGGTTTTTTCAAAACAATTTCTCAAATGTTGGCCTACAATGCCCAGCTCTGTCATATTTAGCACCATCAAACCCTTGTATAACTGTAAGTAAAGGAACGTTGTTTGACAACCAAAATAGGTTTGGAAGTAGGTAGCTACACTAGAACTGAATTTACGACGCACGTTTTCTTCTAAAATACATACACTTGCGTCAGAACACAAAAATCTGCAACAAGAATGTGTGTCACCAGTCTCATTACAGGCAGACACGCGGGCAGACACTAGTTCCATCGGTGCCGAGATAAAGATTTAAGTATTGACCTCAAAACTTGCCTGGATTTACTTCAGATGACAGCTGAAATTAGTCTGAACTAGATCTGAAATGTACGATGAATGAGAGGGTGGAATGGGGTAACTTGACCTGAGTTTACTTTACTAGTTAATAAATCTGCCTAAGTACGCACTTAGGCCTACGTAAGTTCGAACGCACAGAATTGGGTTACCAGCTGCTTTGAAAGTCAAACAAGAGATTCACAGTTTGAGTTGGAGGGTGCTATAAGTTACCGTTTTAGTATTTCAAACGATTAGTGCATATTTAATGATATGCTCAGTTCCTGTAACTTCAGATGAAAACATCAACCAAAAATCTTCTGTGAATGACTATTGAAACATCTAAAAAGTAATACTTAAACACCTTTCATTTAGATGATGTTATGATCACAACATCTCGACAACAATGCAATAAGTGCATCAATCCAATCAGCTTGTCCTTGAACATAAATCTATAGCCTAACAAACTCATAAATAATCAGTCATCATTAGAGCAATTATTCAAAACGTGGCTTAGCGGTAAACCACAAGAAACGACAATAAAAGTTAAAATCGTCATAATTGAGTACTGTCCACGTTACCCCACTCCACTCTACACGTAGGTACGGTCAGCCACAAATAACTAATATAAAAATTCTAGGTCGTTACGTGTACCGTCTGCAGAATCATCGCCACTTATTGTTGCTGCTAGACCCACGTGTGATATCGTCATAGATTAACAAACAGAATTCAAAATTAAAAGGATTGATGTTTTAATGCCTAAATTAGGAGGTCCTCTGTAAGACTTGTCAAGAGTCTGAGTCAGTTTTTTAAAAACACTAGGTGATACCAAATTGAGTGCCTAAAAGTATAGCCGACATTTGAAAATGTTATGCGTGCGTTTTTATTATAGCATTTATTTAGATGTAAGTTGCAATTTGGGAAATGACAAATTACATATGTTTTTGCACAAATGGACGAAGATTTTCCTGTTTTAGATCTCGTTCATTCATTTAAACACGTAAATCGGTGCTATAAACAATTTAAGAATTGACTAAAGTTATAAGCAATTAAAATCAGGATTTGTGAGTACTAATATACTAAAAATATATATTATATACTACCATAGAATTTAAATGCAGAAATATATTTGAACAAAAACGTCTATTTTAAGACGAATGTGCCATTTTTAGCACTTCCATTAAATTATGGTATTTAATGTCGCGTCTTAAACAGTTACGTGATATTTTTAACAATACTGTGGCATTGACATTTATATTTTGCATTAGTAAATTAAACAATTCACGTGAAGCCACCGGCTGCAGTTCATAAGATTTTCTGGCCACTGCAATGTGACCTTATAGTGTAGGTCAAAGTTCGTATTAAAATAGTGATTCCTCAGTGTTATCTCCTTGTTTCTTAATCAAGATACATTAGTATCTTAAAATCCTGTAGCCACAAGATACAGACCTTTTCCAACTGGACAAACTTGCTAGCCGCAGGAAATGACGAAACAAAACTTTCAACCATAAAATAATTACGCGTTTATTTCTCAACAATTAATGAATCTTGTAAGCCAACTAAACTTAAAGGGCTTAGTGACAACACGATAAATTAAAAACTTAACGCACAAAATGTGCCAAGCTTCCAAAACAAGAAGAAACTTGTCGGAATCATAATCATTTAATCAATATTTAATAAAAATGCTAATGGCAGACATAAGCCGACATTATTTATTGTACGTGTTATTATAATAATTGTGTGCAACCGTTGACAAACATAGACTGTAATGGAAGAACGTTTAGAAGGTTAAATCATGTTTTTAACCGCAAATATTTGTTCTTACTCATCACTTTTAAGGACCAATGTAAAACGCACCTGCCACAAATCACTGACAATAGCAGATATCTTGTGCTGCTTATCCAACTATCGAAAGATTTCAACACGACCGCCTTTAAAATCGGGATCCCTTCTTTTTGCATAATGTTCTTTTTCCTAATATACTTTGGCATAATTTGTTTTGCCAAAATAATACTTTGGCAATCTTTTTTTGGCATACGGTTTATGTTGGCATAATCATCTTGAAGGCTAATTTGTTTTGGCTTAAATTGAATTCGCAAAATGTTACTAGGCATAACGACTATTAGCATAATAGTATTTAGGCATACTATTAATAGAAATACCGGAATCAAATTTGAAGTTTAGGGGGCAAAACAATCTTCTGTATGTCGATGCGATACGAAGAAAAAGAAGAAGACTTTTCTTTGTAGCGGTGGAAAATGTTTTCGCAACACCGACACCGACAAATAAGTGTGTGTGCAAGTACTTATTGTGGAGTTGCCCTTCTGTTCTCTGTTTACCATGTTAGTTGAACTGGTATAGAACTTCCTACATAATAATATTTTGGGACGGTTATATTAGGTGTTGTTTGTGTAATTTTAGACAAACCAGTTTTTTTATGACTTCTCTTTAGACATGGCGCCCTGGTGGTCTGCGAAGCTGCTCTCATCTGGGTTAACGCTGAGCGTCTTACCGGCGCAGCTTGCCGAAAAACAGGAAGTCGTAAATTTTATTGTCAGTATCATTTTGGTGGCAGCTTTCTGTGAAAATTATGGTGTTTTGATTACTAACGTTATTAAAAGCAAGTTTGCAAGAGGTTATGGTGGAATAATTGTCGGAAAATACCCAATTCATAAGAAAGCTGTCCTTATTTAAAGAATATAGCTGAATTCGATGCTCCATAACTGACGTTACTCTTTCATTCCATTCTGAGCGGCATTTTGAACAGCATTGATAGGTAAAATAAATTGAGATATTTTTGGTGTGAAATTCAATACATTTTCAGTAAGTCGTAGTACGTAGTACAGAAAAAGGAAATAAGTAATATAATCGATAATTACAATTATTTAATTGGTAATTATGTGTTTGAGCCGTTTGGGGTTGAAACACTTGGGTCATGGGGTCCGAGTGCCCGCCGAGTACTTCGGGAAATCTCCAAACGGTTGGTCGAATCTTCACGTGACCAGCGGGCGGGCCTATTTTTTGGCCAAAGAATCAGCATTGCCATCCAACGTGGCAATGCTGCCAGCCTTCTGGGCACTTTTCCTGTTGACAGCGATGTGGACGAATTTTTCGACGCCCTGAACCCTTTTTGATACTTGTAAATATTTTCATTTCTATTATAGAGTGTGTAAATATAATATCTATATATATATTTTTTGTGTGGTACATACACTTATTTTTTTTTGTAATTCGATAATAGTATCATTACTAGGTATAAACTTGACTGCAACATTAGAGAAGTTGTTTTAAAAGACTGAAGGTAAAAACACCAACAAGTTTTATGGCGTCGGCTCCGGGGAACTTTCTAATGGCGGAAACCCCATTAAGATTGTCTCAGCGGCGTCGCTATAAATCATTGAAAGGCGCATTTGGTAAGATATAATGTTCATATTACTGATATGAGGTAACACTGGGAGGGGGGCGGGGGGCGGGCAGTAAGCGTTACTGGGCAGGCAGTCTCGACATAGATAGCGAGAAAATCGCTAACTTGTCGCTATCTATGTCGAGACTGCCTGCCCTGGTAAGAGCACGCATCGAGGATATGGGGTTAAAGGTATACGTGGTACAACAATATAATTAGGAACGAAACCAGAAAATTTAGGGATGATTATTCCTAGGTTTAGTATTCTATTTGCACTTCTTGCTATACCTGTGTTTGTAACTTTGCACCTTTTTTGTCACCTCAGACAAGTTGATTTAACAAAAAATATGACTGCCATTTGTACAGTTATAACACATCACAGGAGCTGGATGGACGCTACTGAAATTTTGGGCTGAATGAATGAAATGAGGGCGGAAGAAGGGGCAGTCACCTTTCAAAGTGTTTTATGTTGTGTGAGTGACTCAGGATTGCCATTCAATTTCCGGTAGGTTAAATATAATCATTTTTGAGTTTTCTATCATCGATAGCGCTGATAGACACTCACTTTATAAGTAAGTCCTCTGGTCTTAGGTAAAGAAAATAGGCACAAAACTAATCTGTTTTTTTTCCACTGATCTTTGTCTTGATTTAATCCAGATCACCGCATCGATATAGGTCACTCTCCGGCGCGCGCGCATATGAAATTATCACTTACGCTGCCCCACTTGGAACGCGAGGGGAACACATTATTTCTGCTTTTTATAATTAATGGCTTCGGTTAAAACTAGCTCTTTTAACGTTTTAAAACATTGGAAAATTAAAGCAACAGTGATAAATGTAAAGCCATTAATTTGTGGCATTATTTTGTTCTTGATATCAAATTGTTTCTTGTTTTATTTTGTTTTACAAGTGCTTGATGTCAGGTGTTATTTTGTGGCGCCTCATGATGACGTGGTTAAACACGGATATTTTTCTGCCAATGACAAAAATATGTTGCATTAAGTCTTTCTATCAGGATTATCTCAGCTTGTAATCTAGATTTGTGCACAATTCATGGACATAGGCTCGCTCCTTACTCTTCAACATAACTCGCAAAATGTAACTACACCTCAACCTAATATTTCGGGCACTACAGGGCTGAAATACCTCGCAAATGCAACTTTAATTAAATGTATTAAAATAACTCTATATTGAACGTTTTATTCCTTTTTCAGAATGGTTGGTGTGTATGCATATTGCTGCCTGTCGTATAATATAGGTACTCGATGTCCTGACCTTGCCAAAGATCTCGTGAGAATCTGAAAATTACGACTGATCAGACTGCAACTGGTCGGAAAAACTATCTGCAGAAGTCTGGATTTTGAAGATACAATGACTGACTACGTGGAAAACCGTTTGAAATATTTTTCTTTTTTTATCGAACAAACAAGGATAATTCTTTTTCAATACACTTCCTCGAAAACTGGTCCATAACGCACTACGAATAGGTACAACATGCAATGTATTTCACACGCGTGCGATTTTTTCCACTTTCCCGCACGTGTGCGGGAATGAAAATTGCCACAGATAACTATACCTATACTTAGTCCAAATTGGTTCAATGCCTATAGTCTGAGGTGAATGTTTTTTTTTTTTCGACAAAGTACTACGCGTCTTGACAGCATAAATACTTTTTGAATATTCAAATTGTGTTAATAAATAGAATATCATAGATAAACATGATTATTAAAAACCAATAGTTACTTTTATACACAAATCGACATTTATTTGTGTTCTGAATTCAAAAATATAAAATAATTCAATTTTTTATATTAGGCTGTGTAACGGCTTCATACCTTTGCCTCTCCTTCAACCTGGCGAAACCAAAGCGCGAGAAAAAAAAGAAAATTAAAATCATAGTTTATTAGTTCGTGACAAAAATATTTTTCGTTATTTTATTTTATTTCTTCAAAAGTGTATTGAAAAACGTCGTTTGATACACGTGGACATTTGTTATTGCAATTCTCGGCTCAAAAACACCCTCGCCTACGGCTCGTGTGTTATAATTCCGCCTCGAATGCAATAACAAACTTTCTCCACTTGTATCAAAGTGTACTATTCTAGTGGTAAAAATAGTATCAGCTAGTCCTCAGTCACAGTGGGGCTGATTGCCCACCCAAGGTACGTCACCAGATGGAATATTTTGGGATCTACATGTGGAGGCTACATTAATTCACTGCGGGCCCAGAATAGTCAATTATATAAATTGTAACTTATTAGGTGTTTAGACACTTCAAACGTTTTCAATATGTAATTTAATTTGAATTTTGTAATGAAAAGGTAATTTTTATGTATAATATCATCACCGTTTTCTTATTAAACGACGCTACTAATAGATTGAATTTAGTTGGAGTGCCTTACAAATGTGGGGGGTATGGTTGTTAAGTTATAATTAGAAGTATTATTTTGTCATTAGATGTAATGTTCGTGTAGTAACTTGGCGATAAATCACAGAATAGAATAGAATATTCTTAATTATGTACATCATACAAGTAACATTTCACATACGGTGTCACGCTGAGCGTAAAACTGCGATCATTCCTTAAATATTATGTTGGGATGAGACCAGAGAACACTTCGTTACTGGAAGTCTGCATCATCTCACTGCTAGACAAAGACATTTGCTTTTAACTTCCTTCTTTCGATTCAAGACTTATATGGACCATTGGTTGTTGGTTTGATCCAAATGAAATCGTCCCACGATCTGGCATCTTCTACAATTTTTACTGCAACGCTTGCTGATCACACAATTTGTTTAGGTAGTGTAGTGCTACTCTGATGGAGGAAAATTGCAGGAAACGTAGGAAGGTGGCGCTGATAGCTCCCTGGCTCTCTGACGTAACTGGAAGCAGATGACTGCTGTCCTGTCACCAGTATACCGGCCTACAGAACGGTAAATAATTATATTTACCGTTCTGTAGGCCCTTGGGTTGTTTTCCAATTTGAAAAGGAAACACTTGATCAATCTGTATAGCAGCGACGAGCGATTCTTTATTGATTTTGACGACAAATACACGCCCACACAAGTCAAAGGGATCCTTAGGGGATGAATTGAATTTGACCCATAATTCCAAAAAATAAAAGGTACCTATGCGTATATACCTACCTATAGCGCGTCTACAATTACGAACGTTAGTATGCAGGTAGTACTTTAATAGTTTCCAGTTAAGGGATGTTTCAAAAACCTACAGATCCACTTACTGTCTAGCTTTAGTCAATAGGATATACCGTCAATCATGAACGAAAAATTATCCTAATGGAAATTGTCATCATAATCACATGACAAAGAACTTTAGCCACATTTTCACAAGTAGGTATCCTAGTTTTCTAATAATATCAACAGAATGCTGATGCTTTTACAATATTATTAAATGTTTTTCATACGTAGGTATTCCTCACGTAATATTGAAAAAATATCACAATCAACAACGCAATGACGCGAATGAACCGCATTCCTAGATCTCTGCCGGTGACAACCAGGAACTGACCGTGAAGGTATTTACGACATCTCACTTCAGTTAAAAATATCGTGACAACAAGGAAAGTCGGGATAAATTGTTGTATATTTTTCAAGATGAAACATTTAAATTGGTCAGCTGCGATAACAAGTACTTAATAAAAACTTCGTGTGTTGCTTGTTTCTATATTTTGTAATAATACACTTTTCGGTTTGTGTAGTTTTCTCGACCGGTTTTCCGGTTCATGTGGGGTGTTCCTGTTATGATTTGAATACCAGATGGATTCTTGTTCTGCTCTAACATTTCCGAGCTTAGGGCTAGTTTAGCAGTTTATTGTTCTGCTATTAAGAGTCCTATTACATTTTTTACGTAAATTCATTTTTGACGCAGTAATTCTCAGCAGCAGTAAAATATTTTAAAACGATAGTGCCATTCTCTTTCTTGTAAGTTGGAGTTACACATTTTCATTTTTCTTTTCGTTTAATTTACTATAAATATTTTACGAACTCAGTTTGCAAGAAAAACCGTCGACGATGTTTTTTTAACGCTCAAATTCACATAGTTACATTGAATTCTTATAAAAGCTTAAAATTACTAAAAGATAAGTTGAATATTTTACTTGTTTATTGGAGTTTTAGAATTTCTTTAAATTCCTTGAGTTTTCACGGAAAAAATCGTAAAGAAATAGTAATTTAAGTCATAAATGTCTTAATTCAGCGTCCATTAGATTCCAAATATACTCAATTTTATCAAACAAATTAATATGATATAAAACTTCGATCTACAATGAATAAGTTTCATTAGTTTTCGTTTGTCAATATAATAAGACAAAAATACAATAAATAAAATTAAAGTACCTACTATAATTCTCAATTCAGCTCGCTCCTCAGTCTCATGTCAGTCTCGTCTCTAATATTCGTCAATATCAATCGTCAATCGTCCAAATATCGCTATTATTATCGACTCGTGTACGCCGACCGATACAATTTGATCCAGGAAGTAAAAATCAAAAATTTGCCTAAAAAATGTAATAGGACTCTTAACGTTGAAAACATACCTATTCAAAACTTCAAACAATTAAAAAACTCGACAAAATCACAAAGTTTAACAGATCTATTGGTACAGTGTCGACCAAAAGTCGATAGGCAATCTCACAAAGCAATAGCTTGACGTTTAGTTTGACTTACGACCTTCTACTTTCAAGAAAATAGACATTGTCATCTACAAGTAAATGTAGTCCAAAATTTCAACATGGAAATATAAGTCTAGATGGCCTAGTGGTTAGGCGCGTCCACATCTAAGAGTGAATCATTAAGTCGTGAGTTCAAATCTCACGTTGTTACTTTTAGACTTTTTGTAAGTGTTTACTCGATTGGAAGTAATGGGACAGAAAAATATTCTCGCTTTGTTCACACATTTCATAAAGTTAGAAGAAGGTAGATCATAGAAAAATAAGTCAAGAATTTATATTTCTGTGAGGTAAACCTGAGTTTTATGAATATTTTACTTGATCGAAATGAACGTTGTCGTTTGGTTATGTTAAATTTGGTTAGTGACGTGTGGAGCGGTATTGTTGTTGGTATTTCTCAAAATGCAGGCAAATATTGATATTGAGGCGAGGGCGACTAATATTATCGTGCTGCATAAAAGTGGTCTTAATAGAACACAAATATCTGAAGAAACCGGACTAATGTGAATATTATATTTATGAATTATTGTAACAAAGTTTTATTAAAAATTAAAGCCTACTTTGTTATTGTTTATTATTTTATTTGGTGACTTAGGGATTAATAAATCGATTTTAAATCCATCACGAGGCATAAAAGATAAATAATTAGTGTTAATTATTGGATTTATAAACGCAGAGTGAATGATAACTTCAGTATTTTATTATAGCTGCCTAACATCATTTTTTTGTTTTTTGTTTTAGAGGAATACTGTGAGTCAGATCAAAAGGCCTTGCTAGTCGACAATGAAGTGGAAAGCCGTCGCTTATTATCGATGCGCAGCGACATAATATATGGTTGGCGAATAAGAAACAAATGGTTTCACACCTTTGAGACACTTTGTGGAATTATTTGACACCTCATCGCAAACTGTTCGCCGTGCGCTCCACGCTGAAGGCTTGTATTACGAAGACCAGCTAAGAAGCCCTTCTTGACAGAAAGAGTTATAGAAGAACGATTACGTTTCGCACGGGATTATTTAGATTTTTACTGGAATACTACCATGAGAAGACTCAAAAAACTGACTTTTTAAATAAAGTCAAAAGGTTAGGCTTCATTTATGGCGCAATCCTCCACGCGCCAACAGTTCTACTTAATTATGTAGAAGTATTAGAAGTTGTCATGCTACAAAATTAATCCCTAGATGCTTTAGTTTTAATTAGATGTGTAAAAAAATATTTAGTGAATATTAACTTATCCGTAATTATATTAATGATCTTAAATTGAGGTTTAGTTTCAATCTTCTTTTCTTCGGGAAAATGAACACTTAAACTATAACCTCAATACGAGTTACATTTATTGTGACGTCACAAAAAAATATATTCATAAAGTCTAAATTATTTATATTAGTTTTCAATAAACTCTGCTGATTACCGATACCTATAATAAGTGGGTATCAACTATATGTTATATTTGTGTGATTAGAATATCCTTTCCTTGTTACTTAAGTATGTTATTATGAATTGAAAGTAAGTGGGTATACCGTATACAGTAAAAAATCTTATGATCGGTTACAAGAGAACTTTTTTACATCTAGGTAGGAATGTGACGTTACAATTATAATGAAAGTTTGTTAATTTTATAAATAAATAAAACGAATAAACATTTTTGTTATCATTCACCACGACTTTTTTATTTCCACCTTCCAACACCGAACAGCTAAAATAATAAATAAATAGTTGAATAATAATACTATGTTTTTTTTTACTAATATTTAACTTATTCTTATAAAAAATAAATAATGAACCAATAACTAATGTTACCAAGAAACAAAAACCCCACACGTTGTTAACAGGGATGAACTCGGATCTCTTTGATCGTGAATCCTACTGATTACCCCAACAGCTATCAACACATGGTCAATAGGTGTGAATTTTAACTATCCAATGGTAAGAACAGGTCGCTACACAAATAAGGTTTGCTGCGTGTATAATAAAAGAAACGGAAATATATTCTTATGTTTCGTGGAGTGTGACGCGCGACATGCGATTGGGCGAACTCTGTGGCTGTGGTGTGCGTACTGTATTGAGACCACTTACACATATAGACGCACGGACGCTCGACCGTGCGTTCACAGCAATACAATCCTTAGCGTGCCTCACCACTTATAAACGCTTACTGTACGTGTAAAGTACCAATTTAAAGTCACCATTATTATCCCCTCATTTAGTTCAAGGTAAAGAATTTTTATGAAAAGTGGTCAAGAATATCTTTTATTTTATCATCACGTAGACTGATCAATATTTTAGTAGCCGCGAATTATGTGTCACAGTGTGCTCATAGGAAATGAAAATCTGTCACTAACATATTAGTTGCGATACGTTTTCACCGCCTCGGATAGCGCCAATAATTTTAATGAACGTAAATCTAAAACCGAACTAGTTAAAGAAAATGTAAAAGCAAATCTTAAGAGACACTTCCTAGTTCCTATTAAATTCGAAATAAAACAAGAAGCTAGTGCCAGCTTCTTGATTAAAGTAAAACCATTAACTTGACGCTTGCATACTCATTAATATTATACGGATACATTAACACTAACACGATTTTATAACTATACGTATAGCTTGAAGTCCTCGAGCAATTAGCTTCTTTTAAACTTCATTACACTTTAGTACCTCCTGCGCACCAACTTGGCACACCGGGAAAGTCTTCTAGATCTACGTTATGACCCGTTTTTCAATCCTTCAGCAAAAGTGAGAGAAAAAAAAAATACAACAATTACATAACAGTAAGTGTTATCCGTGTTGGTATGTACTATCGAGGACACTCCCGCCTGACCACCACTAAGCTTATTTTTGCTTGCACTCGCAACATAGAAACGCTCTCTAACCCTGCCCCGTTGACTTTGTAAAGAAATAATGAATTAAAAGATACCGAATCGGACGAGCGCACTGACGACCCACGCCAAACGAGAGTTATTGTTATTTTGCGCGCCAATGTTGAGGCTTTCCTAATAGGCCCAAACTTTAAGGGGGTGTGGCTCGGCGCCTTCGCATGTTTTAAGCGAAAAAAATTTAAAATGGTCAGGCGGAAAATACCCCGATAGTACAAGACCGTTTCTTCTCTTGTCATAGAGAATATTAGTGCATATCGCAGTCAGTTGTCGAAATGAGTACAAGATGTCAAGATATGTATGTAAAGAGTGACGATCTCTCCGTATTTCTAAAACCTCACGGTTCTCCGATTTAGATTACGATCAGTCATTAATCATTCAATTCACTTTGGCTATAACTGCTGGACGAAAACCCTTGCAAAGTAACGCCATGGTCCACTGTCCTCCACCTCTCACCAGTCAGTCACAATAAAATAAACTAGTCATATAATTAGCAGAAGACAGTAACTATCCTAATTTTATAGGCAGTCGCTGAGCGAGTCGTTTGAGAGCCAGCTGACATACAAGTGGACTGGTGACTAATTTATATGTGTGTTTCTGTTCCGCCAGTTATATTGGTAGCAGGAAAACTGAAAAACTTTTCATCACGGGTACCAATAGGAAAATAAAAAAAAACTTTCAAATTACCAGAATAGTTAATCGTAGCGACAGACTAAAATTCAAAAGACTGGTTCGTTGATCTAGTGATGTCAAGCATTACTGCTGACTTTCTGAGCAAGAGATTCTATCTCTTGGGGGATGTTAACAGACTTTTTTCGTCAGAATCTTTTCAGGCAACCCAGAGTACAATTACTATACGATATATCCCAACTAGCAAAATACCCTTACAAACAAAAGCTTTAAGAGCGATGGTTTCATAGAAGGTTTATACGTGTTCTGATTAAGTCAGAAACTCTTGATACCCTTACAAACAAACGCTTATAAGAGCTATGGTTTCATATAAGATTTATATGTGTTCTGATTAAGGCGGGAACTCTAATAGTGCTCTTTTATAAGTCTATTTAAATTTTAAGAGCATTCATACTTGTAACATATTCTTATAGACGTATATAAGAAAACGTTATATAATATTCATAAGAGTAGTGGCATTATAAGCGCTTTTTACAAGTCTGATTCTTACTTAATACTTATAAATACATTTTATAAGTATAGTCAACCTTAGAAGTGACTATACTAAGTGTTTCATTAGACTTCTGTGAAACTAGTATTTTAAAAGTGTGATTTATCTCACCTAAGACATATTAAAGAGTAGTAGCACTTCAAAAGTCCTACAAGTGTCTTAAAAAATTCCCTATTAAGGGTTATTTATTTTCTTTGTGGTGTTGACTCCAGAAATTGTTATAAAATCAGGAAATAGACCATTTTAATATTTAGTACATATTATCATTAGGTTTCTGTTAAATCCTTCGACTTCGTCGTATGGCTTGCTTTGCCTTATTAAGGAACCCTAAAATTATGAGCAACATGGCCGTGTAAACAGTGGTTTTAGGTTTAATTTGACTTGAAATCGAGTGCGATATAAACCTTACACAAGAGTACTGGTCTTATATTACTCTAATAAAGCACTTTTGAGTCGTGTTTAGTCGTAATGGCGACATTTTTATATTATTTTACAAATAATAAAAATATATATATAGTAAAAGACACATTTTTTAAAAGGCCCGTGAAAATATTGTGATTCAAATTTCAAAATAATCGAGAAATAGTACTTCGCAACCTAATAATCGCATAAGGTGTGTGAAAAATACATGAGTAAGAAATTAGAAAATATACACATTAGCGTTTTGTAGAAATGTGTACTTAATAAAATATAAAATATTTATGTTTTTATTACTTCGCAACCTCAGGGCGGTTTGTGATAACACTCATAATAGGAAATCACAAAGAGGACTACAAGTGATATTACACTTCAAATAGTATTTTATTTTATTTGTAAGAGGACTTTAAGGTTATTTACCCTTGCAGCGCGCCATTGTAAGTCACTTGTAAGTTTATTTGTCATTATAAAAGCATCAGCAAAAGTCTTGTAAGATTGAAAATACACTTCGCGAGACCATTACAAGGCAATTGCAAGGGTGAATACACTTATAAAGTGCGCCCAAATCCATACTTATAAGTGTCTATAAGTCTGATTTAAGACTGAAAAAAATATGGTCTTGGGATATTTGTAAGATTATTTTTTGCTAGCTGGAGCTACAATTGCTGAAATGTGGGTGTACTAAAGGTACACTTCTGCTTAAGCCTATATGGATATGCAAGCAAATGTTATGTTCAATCCCAAATGATGGCAATAATGCAGTTTTATCATACCGTTTGCGTATCTGCTGTAGTTTTCAGCAGAACAGTCATAACTTTTACTAATTATTATCGCTTTTCAGTAGTAACCATTGTATACAAGAGTTGTGGTCAGAGGTTTCGTAACCTTTCTTTAAAGCTACGAACGGCTCTACGAGTGCTCTAACATTTACTAACTCTTTGTTGAGCGAGCAAGATGTTCAAAATAATTTATGTCTTTGTTTACATTCTTCCGTGTGTTAAATCTAGTAGAGTCCCGTGACATCGCTTGTATTTACTGATACATAAATTACTTTGCAACTCTGAGTTTTAAAATAGAGTAAGAATTTTAAAAACATGTTATTTTTCCTTGGAAGAAATAATTCGGTAATTGAGTTTATTTTTAAATTGATAAATGTCATTGTTTTTCAGTTCCCGTGACCTAACCTAACAAAGGATAGTTATACCATCTAGATGGCGACTCAGAAATTACGACAAAGGAATTTAAATCCACCATCTTTTGTTTGCCAATAACGAAAAATGCATATAACTTTTGTAAACATTTTTCCGAAGGTCATCGCAGTGGTAGGTAATTAGATGGTCTTGGATTTAAAATTGAAGATAACTTCAAATCCTGGACCCTCTGAATATTTGTTTTTTTTTTCAAAGAAACTTCATATTGTCCCTTCATTCTCTCAATTAACTGCCGATTACCGCATTAAAGTTTTATTTAGTACACTTTTAAATCGCAAGAACAAGAAACAAGTCACAATCACAACACAAACCCTGGCCACTCAGTATCTATCAATCATATTAAAACACTTGATTATCTATCTGAAGGGCTATAAATGATACAACAGCTTTCTGATAAGCCATTGATTTAACTTTCACAAGTCGCTCCAAACCGCTAATGTATCAACCTAGATAAGAGAACAATAAACCCTGATTAAAAGCTTTCATAGTAAAACGCTTGCCTACGCGCATATTTCCGTGGTGAATTATAAATAGTAGTGACAACGGCCGGCAGATATGCTGCGATATCGCACGACACACATCGGAGAGAGATTCACGTAATGTGCCGATAAATAGACCGCATCTACATCTTGGGGTTACAGAGTGGTGACAATTTTGAGACAGGCAGATTTATGATAAGAGAGCCTATCAGAAGAAATGATATAGAAATAATGCCTTTTAAGGCATTATTTCTATAGCATAATTATATAGCAAAATTACATTACGAACTGCCAAGTGGCTCAAGATGGCTCTTGCAAGTATCACTGAAACGATATTTGGTTTGACTACCTCCTATGGGCAACGGTGGCCCAGTGGTGGCGGCCCCGACTTACGAACAGTCGTGGGTTCGAACCCAGACAGGCGTATTACTTTGTGTAATTTATTTCATCACCACTGCTCTCAAAATGGTGAAGGAAAACATCGTGAGGAAACCGGTATATCCTAGAACCAAAAAATTCGAAGACATGTGACGTCTACCAATCCGCACTGGGCCCGCGTGGTGGATTATAGCCCATACCTTCTCATAGAGGGGAGGCCTGTGTCCTAGCAGTGGGAAAATTAATAGGCTGTTGATGAACTCCTATCTCTCCATCCTTACTATTTTATTAAAGTTTCCAGTAAATCAGTTAATGTAATGTCTTCTCTCGTAATTATTGATACTGCAAGTTACAATCATTTCAGATTCTAAAGTTATCGTTTTAAGTTAACTGCTTCCACTACTTTTTCAGTGATTGCAGCTTAGTGTTTTACAACTTAACCTCGATGAGTATGTTTTAAGAACCCTGCCACCTCAACAGCATTAGTAGTGGGTTCGCAAAGGACCCTAAATTTAAAGGAGCTGGACAGAAAGTATAAGTACTAAGTACTAAGTTTTATTTAACTTTTTAACCGTCTTCTAAAAAAGGAGGTGGTTATGTATAAATAATAAGTATGACTCTTTTATCATTTGTTAGAGTTCAAAAGAAAATATTAAAAAAGTGGGAAGTAATTTTACTTTCGGAAGTCGGTGGCAAAATAGTCAATGAAACAAAAAAGTCACCGACTTCTTTACTTCGACTTTCCGGAAGTAAAGTTATTTTCCACTTTTTGTGTTTTTTTTAAGAAAAAGTTTTTTAAAACATTCGGCTGCTTGCAGGTCTTGATATTTTTGCAAATGTGTACGCTTCCTTACTCTCACTGCGTATGTTTATGGTTGTCGTGCCCGTAATGCTCGTAAATGAGGTTGTTTGAAAGAGATCGGCACTAATAGCTGTTGTTTCAGCTGTCGGCTGAATGAACCGCCGCTGAGGTTTTATACGAGCCCGATCTGTGTCACTCCTGAAATAGAACCGAATGAAAGAAATGACGAGCTCGCGAACACGATCTGATAGATAGGAGAGAACGATGGTGCGTTTCATGAGAGATCTTATCAAACTAGCAGTAAGGTAAGATCATTTAATTTCAGAATTTGACCACAACCAGCTTTGATGATGGATGATGCAATAATTTTGTCAATGGCGTTTTAAAACGTTGAAGAAAATATCGTAAACCGAACTACCCTAGAACCAAATCTATTAACCCACACTGGGCTAACGTGCTTGATTGTAGCCCCACTCCCTGCCGCAGGAGTGGCAACATCATGACCTGGTTTCCTTATGCTGGTAAATCGAATGAGCTTATACCAGCAATGAGCAAAAGTGGCATTAAGTGATAATCTGTACGCTAGGTGATTGGAATGATTACATTATCTATACTAATATTATAAAGAGGTAATATTTGTTTGTAAGTTTGTATGTAGGGGGTAATCTCCGGAAGTAATGAACCAATTTTTAAAATTGTTTCACTGGTAGAAAGCTACATTATTCGTGAGTGCTATAGGCTATATTTTATTCCCGTACTCCCACGGGAACGGGAACTACGCGGGTGAAACCGCGTGACGTCCGCTAGTAGGTTATAATATTATTTAGAGAAGTAGTACTATCCACGTGTTTTCACCGATATATAGACACAGTAACCTACGGGAAAGGTCAACACTGGTGGCGATCTTATACACTAAATTCAAACGCCTACATGCCTCTTCAGCATCATCTGAACAAAGGTAGGAATTTCTCTTTTGTACGACGACCAAAATTACATTTTCAGTTAACTGGAAAATAAAAAGTACTTTTTGATGTCATTGCCACGCTTAATTTAATTTTGAGACGTCAGAAAAAATATTGAGAGTACTTACGTACACGGCATCCCACGCATATTGTAAGGAATGCGACTTAATCCTTGTTTTACTTCATATTTTACTGAAAATGTTTTAAAACTGGACAAGTGTAGATTTATAAAGATCATTATTTTATTTATATAACTTGTCTTTTTTGCTTAAAGACTGGCCAATTACTGCAATGGATAGGGATACACAAGTGGAAGAAAGGAAGGGAGGTCATTGCCCTGCAGTGGGACACAAATGGTAGGGTTTCAGGGCCTAGAAAATAAATGGTGATACATATTATCGGGTTACTATTTCCTACCTGATATTCCTCGCTTCCAGGCAGGGATGATACGAGTAAGCGTGGGTGGCGACCTACAAGAAAAGGGATATTCTTAACCGGGAACACGGCAAAATAAAACCTACACAATATTTTATATTAGAATGTAATAAGGTCACCGATTTTCCGGGGACATGCGTATTAAGACATTTTCTAACTACGCATTTTCCGTATGTTTATGATTATTTGTTCAGTCTGATTTTCACAGATTATAAAGATGAATAGGACAAGC
Source organism: Xestia xanthographa (assembly GCA_905147715.2). Lineage (NCBI taxonomy): Eukaryota > Metazoa > Arthropoda > Insecta > Lepidoptera > Noctuidae > Xestia > Xestia xanthographa. The sequence continues at coordinate 1,301,972 of LR990660.1, read as the reverse complement.
CGTAGAAATATTTGACAAAAAAAAAGGAATTGGGTGACAGTAAGAAAACTATCACCGGTATGCTTGCCAAGCTATGGTGATTAGGGGCGGTTATAAAAAGCTAGCGTTTTAATGTGGTAATTTATTAGTATTTTCGTATCCAGTTGTGATCTCTAACCGGTTCATACTGGTTTCTGTTAAAAGATTTTCACAAATATATCGCATTGTTTGCGAATTCTCGGTCATTGTAGTTTATGTGTCTTTGTTTAAATGTTATGTATCTAGGTTAAGAGAGGAGCTGGTACCAAATCTGTTTTAATATAAGAGCACAATGATAGATGCTGTCTAGTAATACAAGCACTACTGGTGAGAATTAGGCCTTTTTTTTTTTTTTTTTTTTTTTTCGGATGGGAAATCATCAAATAACTCCTCCCGCTCTGGGCGGAGCAGGAGGGAGTGTCAGACTTTTACTGACTAAAACCCATCCATGTTCCTTCATCGCCCTTTGTGTTCCGGGGCCACGGTATCTCTTTCGAACAGTCCCGCAACCCCGGCAGGCATCGGTCCCTACGGACCCCTTCCCTTTTGCTAACTCTCTTTGAGGCGCGCGTGGAACACGAACGCGCTGTCGACACGGCCTGTCGTCATGAGACGGACGGACGGCGAGCTAGCCCATAGCTCACCGTCCACAGGCCCGCGCCTACGGTGGCCGGGGGCCACGTGGTGGTGGCCCCCGACGCCCGGGGCGTCTCCCGCGGCGGCCGGGACGTTGAGAGGTTCTCTCCCTCTCACGTTCCGCCGCCTCCTTCTCTAGCATTACTGCTTCGCAGAAGGAGGTGACGGCGTCCCATTCCGTCTCGCTCCGGACCATGGCTTGCACCAGGGCCGGACGCGAGAGGTCGCCGCCGCCGATCGCCGCTTCGAGGACACGGCGGTGCTCCGCCCACGCGGGGCACACCTCCACCGTGTCCTCCGGTCGATCCTCACAATGGAAGCACCCGGGCGTTTCCTCCCGCCCGATTCGGTGCAGGAACCTCCCGAACACTCCGTGTCCGGTGAGGACCTGCGTCAGGCGGAAGGTGAGGACGCCGTGGCGTCTCTCAAGCCAAAGAGGGGACTTATCGCTACTATCGTGGCGTGCCCCGCACGGGGTTGCGACAGTCGCTCTCTCCATGTCGCCATGAGATCCCGCCGGAAGTCTGTCCGCTGAGCGACAATTTGTCGCGGCAGCGGAGTTTCCCCCCGGCGTAACACCTCCGCGCGCCATTCATGTAGGCGCGCGAGGACTATCGCCTCTAGATCCCATGGCGGCAATCCGGCAAGGAGGCTCGCCGCCTCGCGGGAGATCGTACGGTACCCCCGGGCCAGCCTTACGGCTACTACCTTTTGGGGCGCGTTCAAATAGTGGGCGGCTCGCAGCCTCAATGAACGCTCCCACACCGGGGCCCCGTAAAGGGCCATTGACCGCACGACTCCCGCGTAGAGCCTCCGGCAGGAGGCGTTTGGCCCCCCCAGATTCGGCAGGAGCCGCCTGAAGGCAGCCCCAGTCCGTTCCAGTTTGGGGGCCAAACGTCGGAAATGTTTTACGAAGTTCCACCGGCTGTCAAGGACAAGTCCCAAGTACTTCAACGTCGACTCAACGCCGATGGATACCCCTCCTACCGTCAGTGAGGATCCCGGAGGTGGCGCATTCCGAGGCCCATGAAAGCACATGGCCTCGGACTTGTGCAATGCCACCTCGAGACCCAATTGCCGGATCCTCTCAACGACTATCGCAACCCCGCGTGTCATCGCTTCGGCCGCCGCCTCGTGCGACCCTCCCTGTGCTAGCACCAGCGTGGCCTTAGGCCTTAGGTTCGATTCGGGCAAAGAGTTCATGGGGTTTCCCATCAGGAATGTCGAATTCGATTCGAGAAGTCAAGACTTGTGCCCGATTTATAGCAATAAGCTGCCCCTTTTATAGCTTTGGGGCTAAAGGTCTCTGCCTAATCGAAAATACAAGCGTCAAGTTACTTCAAGAATTTTACAATGCATCGGTTAGGAAAGGTTATGATTGTTGGTATAGTCGTGACGATTCAATTATTTATTAATGTTGTATGGCGATAACAAAGTATTTTAGTGAAGGACAAATTGTGAACGTTTTTACTGAAAACCATCAACAAGAAATTATGTTATAGGTATACCATGATAAATAACAATATTAGCCGTAGTTCACAAAAGTATCAAAATGTTAGTAATAAGACTTATTTTTCAAGTAGGATATACCATAACATCATCCCTGTAATTACCAGAATTTAAGGCAGAGGTACAGCTATGCATAGAGGCATCTATAGTGCACCAACATTTCACCAATTATAAAGGGTGTAAAACACCTCTTAACGAAGCCGAAAGGCACTTGTTCTCCCCCCGTCATTGCGATCATTTTTTTTGTTACGGAGATATTGCGGGGTCAAAGTTCTAACTTATTCACAAGTTTTTGTTTAAATACATGTTTTAAATGTAAGATTTTTATTTTAAACATCTCCACGACCCCCGTACTATTCAATCCATCCATCAGCACAATGTTTTTAGTGCGTTACATTGAGTCCTATCGTAAAACTTTATTTTGAACTCCAAAAAAAGCCGTTTCCCAGCAATAATTTTTACGTTAAGTTACTTAGTTTGATGTACAGAATGCTTGGTTGACGGCTTCGTGATGAGATCTGTTTACACCCTGTATTTAACTCTTATGTCATTGGAGATAATAACAAAATTCTTCAGAAATCTCGTAACTTAAACTTCAACAGATTTTATAACCTCAAACCTTTTTTCAGCAGTTCCATCGGGTCAGCTGTACGCCGCTCAATAAAAATAAAGGGTTCATCGACCCGCCCCGTGCTGACGTCAGTAGCACCACGTGGGGTCGTGGGCGACTATTGTCTCTGTCGGTGACATATCGCGGTACTCACTGGGACGATGTTTACATTATTCAGGCATTTTGTACAGTAGTACTCATATAGCTGTTTTTATTGGATCGAGTTGGTTTGATTTATATTTATTGTTCCAGTTGTAATTTTCTTTTTCGTAGTTTAGAATTTCATGCAAAATCTAAGTTAACAAAACTTAAATATGTGGAAAAAACGTTTTCTATTTTCGTGAAACTCTGTTGAGAGTCACATTAATAATTATTTTCCCCAAAACCGTCTGTTAAATGTAACAGTATCGATGATTTTAAATAGTTTTTCAGAGTATTAGGTCACCTAAAGTTTTTTTGATTACACTTTACTCTAAACACACAAATTATTGCGCTACATTTCGGGTGGTCTAAACACATATTTCTCTCACTGTACATCAAAGTATTCTTTCTAATGTTTCACATATATTCAGCACTTTGTAGTGGCGTTAACAACCTTTTAATATCCACGACATAGTTTCTTTCATATTGAACACAATTTGTAACGAATGCTCAGATAATTTCGCTGCTGACGTGTCGATGGGGCGTGGCGGTGAGAATCTGTGGGTTTTGATAAAAGAGATGTGTTACGAAGATATTAATGAGGAGAAATGGTCCATTTAGTGATTTAGTTAAAAGGTATCTTTTGTGCCAAATTATTCACACTATGCTATTGTCCAATTATCTCTTATGAAGAAAAAAAAAACAAATTGAAATATGTGTAACCATAGAGTACTATCAAAAAAACCGTTTGAGTTTAATGTTATGTTTTCATAATGTTTCAGTAATACCACATTCTCTGTTTGTTTATAATGGTGTATGACTGTCATGTTGGTTTAGTGGTCGCAAGTTTTAAGTGGTGCTTTGTATGTGACCCTGGATCCTGGGTTCGATTCCTGGTTCGGAAAAAAGTAATTTCTCAATAACACCTCTGAGCCCACTGGATTTGAATGGAACTAGGCTCGCCTTTTAGATATGACGTGAATCAAATATAACTGACAAGCTTTGGGTGCACCTAAATACTATAAGTAACACGTCTGTCTAACTCTTTGGGGATTGCATGCGTGATGTGATATGTTAATGTTTATAAAGTGGTGGTATGTGCCCCAAAAATCACGATATCAATAAAGTTTCCAATCTTATGCTTCTCGGGGATATAATGCTACCATACAATTTTACTAACGCACAGATTCTTGCTATATCTCACATCTCACTGCAGGTGTAATGAATGGCGAAACTAGGCTATCCTACATTCCATTGCAGAACAGTATTCAATCAGGAATTAACCTACAAACAAAATAATGTCGATGAATCAAGCACTTGATGGAAAACAGACGTTCTGTTATACAGTTATAAGATTTTTGATCTCAACCTGACCTGTACAATATTCCTGGTACAATATAGGTCAGTAATAGTTATAGCAAAGAAACATGCGGTAGGCCCCAGGTACCTAATTTATTTATGTTATCTATCTCGACCGTTTTGTTGATCTATTGCTAGCAACTGTGAATGTTGGAGTCATCGCGATCGTCATTTGTGTTAATGCCCATATTATAATTTCGTAATAAACTCACAATGCCATTGCTATTATTCATTTTGATAATTCAACAATATTCATTGCGTTATTTATGTTGTTGAGCTGGCGGAACTTTCAAACTCGTGAAGCAGTGGATTACGAATTTCTTTCAAAGTCGTAATTTGAGTGTCGCTGGCTTTGATTTCCAGGTGCTTAGGTCAGAGCTTTATTGAGTTTTTTTCGTTAAGAATTGTCAGGCGCAGCTGGGTTCGATTTGCGCCTGATTGATGCCAATAGAGTCGCCGCGTACAAGCATACCTGGCGAAATGTGGGTGTTTTGCCAGTTCTTACCGGTTCTTCTCCATAGGAAACGAGCAACCCGAACCGTGCAGTTTTTCTCGTCGTTTTATAAGTGTTTTAAGATCTTGTGCAATTCCTTTGCATTTAAGTGTAGAATTATTTTAGGGAAATTGATCATTTAGGTCCATAAATTTAAATCACAACTGTAATTCTTTGACAATATATGAAATGATTATAAACACGGCAGATTGATTGAGTTTTTTTTTAATATATTGTATACAATGTACCTACTATCTCTGCCGAAATCTTCAGGCAATATAATATAACCGTGATATTATGTAATATTTTCTTGTACAAGTATATTTGCTGACGTATGTTTTTATTGTGCGTGTCTTTATGGCGTTCTGCTTGGGATGGGGACGCAAACGATTCCATTCCGTATTATGTGCCGTGACAAACTGTCCTGTTTGCGATCTCATGAGATAGTCGCGTGATGAAAACATCTTGTCTCTGTTATTTACGGTCTAAAATTAGGATGTCGTAAAAAATTTAGAAAAACATTTTTTTTACATAGAAAATTATATTTTACGACGTCTGTGTGTTATGTAATCTTTGCTTACAAAAGTGCTTTTACTTACATGTATGTCAAAATTGTGAAAAAGCAGTTTTTTTTTAACTGGCTTAAAATTTTAATGCTTTTGGGCTACAATCATGTATCACTGAATCCATGGCAAACATTTGTGCCACAATGTACCAAACACCGAATACAAACTTTTCCTTTTACTTAAATAATATCATAATTCATGTTTGCCTTGTAAGTAGTAGCTATCACTTAAATTGCTGCACCCATTTAGATGTAACTTTCACTGTTATGATCGTAAATATCATCACGCCATGGTGTCATTACATTATGCGGTTACATTAGGCATATATGTTATAGTCAAAGTCCGATACACAGTCTCTTCGCGGAAGGACTGGTTTATCCTAGGTTTGGCCAAAGCCATCAGGCAATCCCCGAAATACATTTCAATTTCGCCCTTTGCCTGAAGTATTTTTAGTCAAACCCAGGAGCTCCTAACTTTTCAGTCAAACGTCGAAAGTAAATTATTCTGTTTCGGTTTTGGCCTAGTCAATCCTAGAAGCGACTGCAAAACTCGGTCAAACGTTGATCTGAACATGTTTAAACAGGTTCATAATGCCTCTCGCGGTGTTCCGACCGATTGTTTTGTCATTTCATGTTCGTTCATTGAGCGTGCGGGCGTGTAATTGTGTAAAATTGAAGATGAGTGAATCAAACGGTGTTGTTGTTACTAAAAACGTGGATAAAGAAGCTTTAAAAGTAAAGTTTAAAGAGAAAATTTCTAATTTGAATAAAAATAAGTGTTCATTTCACATAAAAAACAAACAGTTGTATGAGCAGATTATCAGTGAGGTAGAATCCGCTAAAGTAGCTGAAAAGAAAACGTCTTTGCAGTATCGCCGTCTCAAACGCTACGACGTTGTTTGTTTTGGGGACGAAAAAAAATTGATTAAGCCATTGTCAGATACAAAAAATATACAATACTACGTTACGGATGACGAGTTATTCGATGTGATTGAATGTGCTCATCAGGAATGTGGTCATGGTGGTAGAGATCTCACATTGAAAGCTTTAAATAAAAAGTATGCAAATGTCACAAAAGAGTGCGTAAACTATTACTTGGATTTATGTGAAACGTGTCACAAGAAAAAGAGTCAGCCTAAAAAGGGACTCGTCGTTAAACCGTTATTATTTAAAGAGACTCACGCACGGGGACAAGTTGATCTTGTAGACATGCAGACGTGTCCTGACCGTGATTACAAGTATATTTTAAACTACCAAGATCATTTGACAAAATTTGTGATTCTTCGTCCCCTACACACAAAAACAGCACAGGAAGTAGCGCACAATCTCCTTGATATATTTTGTACTATAGGTGCGCCTTCTGTGCTTCAATCAGACAACGGACGAGAATTCGCCAACCGTGTCGTAGAAGAGTTAAAAGTAATGTGGCCCGAATTGTCCATAGTGCATGGCAAACCACGTCATTCTCAAAGTCAGGGAAGCGTGGAGCGTGCAAATCAGCATGTACAGCAAATATTGTTCGCATGGATGGAAGATAATAAAACTAATCGTTGGAGTGAGGGCCTCCGATTCTGTCAACTGAAGAAAAATTGCGCATACCATCATGGCATAAAACAATCGCCATTTGAAGTGATGTTTGGTGAGTATATTAGGGCGCGTTCTGATGACCCGCGCCCGCTTCGCGCTCGCCCAGCGTATCAGCACCCGCGTTTAAGCCGCGTCTAAGCCCCTTTGTTTTGTATGTAATTTGAGTCTTATGACACTTCAATTAGATCTCAAATTTAATTTATCGAAGTCCACCCGCGCCCGCCCCGCGCTTGACCCGCGCCTGTGCGCGGGTTGTGCGCGGGCTGTGCGCGGGGCTGCCGCGGGGCGAGCGCGCGTACAGTACAACGCGTGTGCGGGTTCTGCGCGGGTACGATACGACGCGGGTCAAGAATCTGAACATGCCCTTACAGGGTGTAACGGGTAGCTAGCCGAAACTTACTATGAGAAAGTCCTTTCATTCATCCTTTCAACATGACCAAACCATCTAATAGTTTAACTGCGAAAATAGAATAAACTTAACATTTTATGAATTCTTTTTTTTAGGACGAAAAGCTCATGTTGGAATTGAAACACTACCAGATTCAATAAAAAAGGTTCTTCAGACCGAGGAAGAGTTAGAAAACGCTATTAACTCGTCTGGTGAAAAGCAGAATAATACTGATGACACTAGTAAGTAGCAACAAAAACCGTTTCAAATTACTATATTTTTAAATGTCAGCTGAGAGTAGGCGTTCCTCGAACATAAATTACGCGACGCGAGCGCTGCGCAAACGGTACGCTTGCGTCGCGTTCTATGAGCGGACGGCCGGCCCATAGTGCGTCAGTCAGGCAGCTGCAATGCAACGCGAAGTTTTTTTTAAATTATAAAATAGGCCCGCACTTGTCTGCCATCTCACCGTGGTAAGTGCACGCCAGTACAATTACTGCATGCTCATAAAACGCGACGTAATCGCCGGGTTGTCGCGGCGCTTACGCGGCGTTCGCGTCAAGAACACGTACGCCCGGCGAATGCTATGTGGGGACACCCTCACTTATAATTTCTATTTACATGTGTAATCTGATTTAGCTAAATAGGTACTTAAGTATATGAATTTTAATATAAGATAGAAAAATATTTAGCTACTTCCACACGAGAAATGGCAAGTTATGCAGTTGTTAAGTGCACCGCCCGCCCGCCCCCAATTTAATGCAATGCAAGCGATACAATGCACTTGTACCACCACCGTTAACTTTTCCACACGTGTTTCGCCCCTAATAACGGTCTAACTGCTGCTGAGGATGCCCCGTGTAGGGGCGAAACACTTGTAGAGAAGTTAACGGTGGTGGTGGTGCAGGTGCATTGTATCGCTTTGTATTGTATTAAATTGCGGGCGGGCGGGCGGTGCACTTAACAAATGCATAACTAACTTGTCATTTTTCGTGTGGAAGTAGCTAAATATTTTTCTATTTTATATTATGATGGACTTCTGCAAAATAACGCCTGATTCCATTAATTACTTATATAAATTTTATTTTAGTACAAAGAAATGAGATGGAAATACCTGGACCGTCGTCGTCAACTGTGAAAGAAGATACTTCTGTCACAGAAAAAAATAAGGATCACCATATTGACAAAGTTCCTGGATTGTTGCCACTAAGAAAGGAAATAAACTCTCCAACAGTTGAGATAACTTCTTCAGACATCGTTTGTTGTATTTGCCAAAAAGAGAGCTCCGGCGCACATACGTGCATTATTTGTAATCAGGTCGTGCATGTTATTTGCACTGACAGCACACTTGGCGCAGACTATGAAGGCTTCGGAAGTAAAGTTACATGCATACGTTGTGCGCAGACAGAAAATATAAAAAAAAATAAAGAAAAGGCGATAGAAGGTCTTCAAGCTCAGGCTGATATTATGAAACAATTATCTGATAAAAAATTTCCGCCAATCGCGATTGGAAAAACTGTAACCTTACCTATTCCCAGCTTTGACAGAGCCAAAGGAGATGCTCGAAATGTTTTGGGTATCATACAAGATAAAACAGATGATGGTTTATACAGAGTAGGCACGAAACACGGGACAATAAACACACTTTTTTCGAGGAATCAAATAAAAGAATGCAAAGAAAAATTTCTTAAGATCGAAGATGTGCCTGACGTTCGGCTGTCTCTTAGAGAAATCAGTGCAAAGGATTCAAAATTTGGTGGCCAAGGCTTTATAAAATGCCACTGCAATAAAAAATGCTCTTCAAAATTATGCAAATGTAAAAGATCTAATGTATTGTGCAATTCTAAATGTCATAATGCCTCACCATGCCAGAATAAAGATTAATTTTTCATTTTAATTACCTAAGAAATTATTAAAACAATTAACATTAACATTAATGCCTCACCATGTCAGAAAAATGATTAATTTTCCATTTTAATTACTTAAGAAATTATTAAAACAATAAATATCAAAATTTTAAAATTTTTATTTTTTTATACCTAATCTTACAAACTAACCTCCGTATATTCCAAAGCATTTATTTATTTATTTTATACTTTATTGCACATCGTACAAAAGGCGGGCCTAATGCCACACGGCATTCTCTCAAAGCATCTCAAATATAAAAGTGAAAATCACGTAAGCTGACCAATCAGGTGTCAGAACTGGCAGAGTTAAGCGGTTCTTAAGACTTGAAAGCTGCTTAAATGATAAAATGCTTCCAAATATACGAAGATAAGACACTTCATACCTATATCGGAGTTTGACTCGTCAAACCCCGATTTAATAAAATTGTGTTTTGACGTTTGCCTGACCAAATTAGTCTCTCCCAGGTTTGACGAAAATTGTTTAGTCAAAGGCCGAAAATTTACATTTGTTTGGGCTTTGACTAAGTCATTCAGTCTGACCTGAGGATTGACCAGTCCAACCTAGGAGCGCCGGAGCTTCGGAGTTTGCCTATAACATATATACTAGGCTATATCACATTGTTTCGCAAATAAGCAAGACATAATGATGTCATTATTTTTATTGCCTATTACGGGTTTTTGTTCTATTTTATGTTGATGTAGGCCTAGGTCTGTAATAGCTATGTGCATGAGATACGACCTTCTAATTCTGATAGCTATAGCTAGATATCCTTGTGTACGAAATTATTCTAGCTACCTAGGGCATCTAAACAGTTAAAAAAAAACTCTAGCTGCGAGTACATGATAACTCTATTGCACTATCGTGGATGGAGTAGAGTAATAATAAACTTATCTTGTATTTTACTAGCGTTGGTACCGAACTCGTGAAAGAAGAGTTGGTGAGTTCACCCTTTACACATAGCTACGCGCGATATCTGACTCTATAACCTATTCCTATATTTGGTTTAGTTGAAAAGGTTCATACTAAAAGGCGTAAGTACGTAATATACAGGGTGTAAAAGACCTCATCACGAAGCCGTAATCCAAGCATTCTGTACATCAAACTAAGTAACTTTACGCAAAATTATTGCTGGGAAACGACTTCTTTTTTTGGGGTGAAAAATCATGTTTTGTGGTAGAAGTCAAAGTAACGCACTCAAAACATTGTGCTGATGGATGGATTGAATAGTACGGGGGTCGTGGAGGTGTTTAAATGTAAGTAAAAATCTTACATTAAAAACTAGTATTAAAAAAAAAAACTTGGCAAAAAGTTGGAACTTTGACTCCCAATATCTCCGTAACTATGTAGAAGGTATGGTGTAGAACAAAAAAATGATCGCAATGACGAGGAGAACAAGTGCCTTTCAGATTCGTTAAGAGGTGTTTTACACCCTTTATTTGCTGCAATTATGCATTCGTTTGCAAAATTTAGCAGACCACCTGTCTGACAACCAAGTTTTCCTTCACCCGTTGATAGAATTTGAAGAGGTTAATAGTCAAAGTCAAGATGAATCTTAGATAGAACCCTTTTTTGTTTAGTCCTATTTGGAAATTTCATCATTGCCAGTTTGCCACTACTCTTAGGTACTTCCTCGTGATCCGCCATGATGGCTCCAGCGACAGTGACAGTCAGTCCAATAATAAATTCGATTAGTATTTTTTACTGCTGGCAATCTGTGTACGTGTGATACACGCCGTTTTTGTGGCGGGCTATTTTTGTACAGCCGGGCTATAACTACAAATCATGTAGTTTAACTATCAGAGGAAAGTCACTGCGGAGAGAGGACAGTAAATCAAGTTTGTGAAGCTCTTGGAATGGAAACAGAAAATGATTGAACCTATCTAGTCCTTGTTTTGTTGTTAGTAAAATACGAATGGACGTAAACAGTCAAGCTCTGGACTGCTACTAAGAATTAAAACACATGAGTGAATTGTTGCGAGGCGATGTCGTGTTGTGAAAATCTACGACGACCAGTGCAAAAAAAATTGTGATAATTTCTGCGATGACCTCGGATCATGACGGCACAGCCAGTTTCGAAGTTAGCTCAAAGTCCGAAGACAAGCAAACCTAAAACCCAAATCGAAATTTTTTACTTTCGTCGTTTTTCAGTTCGACCTTCTGTTTCCCCGATGCTGTGGCTCCCGCAAGTCATGTTGTTTAGTCCCTGACGGGTCACGTAACCACCCGCCGGGCACGTGGCTCAGCGTGGCTGTGCGTGGCACCGAGTGGCCAATAGTGGCTCCCATTGGAGCCTGATGCTGCACGATCTTGTGGACATTCTGTTTAATTGTATCACGACGGCTGTCTCATCTATGTTATCTTGCCTTTTGAGAATCTGATAAGGATCATGTGTTGCTCTCTAAATAGTGGGAGCTAGTGATAATATGATTCAACAATCACAAGATTTGGATTTTTAGGCTGAAGTTTTTCCTTGACGTTGCAATTTATGTCTAAAACTACGATGATTTTCAAGATGTCACTTAACAATAATGGAAACGAAGGTTGCAGAATGATCTCGGAGTTTATTTGTAGAATATCAGTCAACTCAGCCTATTGCAGTCCACAGCTGGACATAAGTCTGTCCCACGGAGCACCACAGCACCCTGACTTCCATCATCCACATTCTGTGTGACAAGGCCAAGTTTTAAGTTCGTTAGTCTAGAACAATGCCAGCGAGAATTTTTACTCCATCATGTATGATCTGAACTTCGAAAGTCCAGTAAAGATACTGTAATTAGTAGAGTTGATGTATTAATACATTTAAAACTATATTAAAGTACATGAATACATCAAACTAACGAGTAACAACACATAATTACATCCACAAGTACTTCCCAAATTATGTATGTAAACGCCATGTTCCAACAGTTCCACACAAATATAATCACATCAATTAAATTATGATAATAACGCACAGATCGAATATAAATGTAATCATAATTACATAAATGGCTGTTAATTTCAGTGGGCCGGCCATGATTTACGTGTCGCGGGTAATTTCATTGAAAGCTAAAGGTGTGTCCTCATAGTCCCACCTCGTCAGACCTTGCGGGATGCAAGCGGGAATTCTGTTAATGTGTCCGACAACTAATTGATATAGCTACTTTAATGGGTTTTTTGTGGAATGGTATGAAAGTGTATTAATGGAAATTTTGGAATAGTTATTATATCTCGAACAGTTTGAATTTAATTAAAACCCCGCAGGCGTTTGAAAGGAGAGGATGTTTTAGAAGGTAATTAAATAGTCAATTATAAAAATTAGGATATTACCCAAGTACCTACTACTTTTAGTGTCCAAGTAGTCTTTACCCAATATAACCCGAAAATAGCCTAAAGTAATCACTTTTTACGAGTTCTATCCAACCGAGCTATACGTTTATTAGTATGTAGTTTCCATTACATTTCATCCCTATAAGGATTCCTTCCAACACACTAGTCCCAAGACCAGCGTTTATATTCGTCTGTATTTCGATGAAGATAAACCATCTTAATATGGTGATGGCCGTGATGGGTATGAACAGAACTGAACATTTTGCTACGCCTGGGCGAAAGAGTATAATAATAATAAGGGAGGCTGGAAGTGAATTGATGGCGACAGTTTGTGCGTTGATGTAAGTACCTATCTGACACCCTGCATAATTTAATGCAAATATCATCGGCTTGTTCGGTTACCCGGTTTTTCAAAGTAACTTGGCAAGTCGGTTTCCCGCATGCTGGTCCCTACCTACACAACTAAAGGGGCTTGTGTGCCAACTGCCAAGCTAAGGGTACCTCACATCTGCAAGTACGTAATGACAGCAGTCGATTATACAATAGATGTTTGTATCAGGGTGTTACAAAATCATGGATGCCCTGTATTACTAACACTACGTGACACTGAAATAAGTGTGTAAAATTCAGGGATCTTAATTAAGATAATTATCGGTAAATAATCAGATATTTATTCATGCTGGTTGAAAACTTGATCTCGTAAATATTTTACTTTGCTTTAAGTACTTCATTTTATTTTACTTTTTTTTATTTTACTCTTATTACACGTTCTCGGTTTTTGATTTTCGGAGTTTTCGTAGCTATCAGGAGGACCAGAGGTCAACTGCATAAATAATCCTAACAAGAAAGTTTTAAAAAATCCGTTTGTTTAATAAACATATTGTTTAATACTCATCGCGTTTGGATACGCGTGAAAGTGGCAAATATCGTTCGTTAAAGTTATGATTTTTGTTATTATCTTGATAATTATCACTTCGAACCCGCTTCGGACCCGAACCATTGGTCGGAAATCCATCAGCTTGCGAATTTTAGATTTTAACGAGGAGGTCTCAAGTATCTACTGGCCATCAGGGTATAGCAGATAGGTCTATATTATCTTATCGAGTCCAGTCTAATTTAACATAAGTTTTTTTTTCAGTATTTCAGCAGTTTATAATCTCCTAATAATAAATCCTTAATATCTCTGCATAGTTGTAACCTCTGACTTTCTAATACACTCTGTCAAAGCATGAACCATGAACGACAGGTTCAGAGAAAAAGTATGAGAAAGTCTCAAACTTTACGTGATCGAAAAGTAAACTAGCTGAACAAAGCTGTTGCAGTGAGTTCACACATTAATATCTGTTTCTAGTATTTTATTACATCCTGGAAGTGCAGCAAATAAATGTCGAGATGATGCAGCCGTTCATCAAATCGAAAGCCAGTTCAATAATCAACAAACATGGTGTTTATTTCGCGTGTGCTCCGCCATTTTCTACTTTGTTATGGTCATAAAAGAACCTGTTACAGCTAGTTATGTGTAATTTTATAACAAACTAAACGCAAACACGCAACGCTCCACTATTTAACACAAATAATAGAATAAAACACGCGGTTAGCAACAGTGGCTCTGCGCGGGCGCACCCGATCTAGGTCGGAGCGATGACCCGTGCCGAACGTAGCCGAACGCTCACGAACGTGCACGAACTCTCCCGAACTCAGCCGAACGCGACTTTGAAATCCTTTTTCACGAATTTATCACACGGTTTTGTTTGACAAATTAATTCTCTCTAATGGGACGTATGTAGGTAAATGGTAGTTTTGATTGGTTGCCACACGATTCACGAAAATAGGCGATTACGTAATGGCCCAGCAGTAATAGCACCTATACGTTCGGAACAAACAAACAAATAATAATTGTTTTCTTTATGAAATGTCAGAGCGTTCATTCCGCGCTCGTATCACAAACATGGTGTACAGTTAGAAACGAAATGTTAAATGGAAATTGTGTTTTAATTAAAAACGAATTCAATTTAAAAACGTTTTAGAAAAAAATAATGGTTTGTTTTTTTATCGTAGGATTTGAGATTTGAATAATTGGTATAAGAGGATTGTGAAACTCTATTGTGTTAGCCTTAGAGGATTGTGACAGAATGTGTTATGTTATGGATTTCAGCAATGATTTGATTCTGGTTGCAAAGAGTCGAATCATTGAACTCTACATAGAGTTAAGTGGCGATGATGATTTACTATGCTTGCGTTTGGCCGTATCTCGCCTTGACGTGAAGCAATGTACAGTCAAGATTCTTTATTATCCTAATGGATTATATCATGCAGGACATTAGAATTTACAGACCCACAAAAATTATTCTCAATCTGCTTTGCTTTTTTTGGGCTACGCCACAAAATTCCCTGTAAACTCATAAACCCTTTAGTACATTTTAAAAATAAAGTAACATAGAATTATGTAACAAGTAGGTACACTATGTTACAAACCCAGTTATGTTGCTAACTGTACCGTACGGTCTACAAAAACAGTTCACGGCAGCACAGAAGCGAAAATGTCAGTTCCCATACATCTGACGGACAGACAGACAGACAGCCTGTTTATATGAACGTGTACAAACATGTTGCTTTCTATACACGCGCCGTACTTATTATTTATTAATATGTACCTAGGTAATGCCAGACGGGTTGGGACGGTTGGAAATGTATTAAAATTTCTTAGAAGAAAAAAAAATACGAAACATTTGTGAAGACTGAAAAGGGTAGTTTTTTCTGATGTTGGAATGGAGGGTCTTATCGTGTAACTGGTGATTATCAATGCTGGATTTGGTACCAAAATGGTTGGTTACCACAATGAAACTAATAACTTTGTAAAAGCCTGTTTTCTGGGACATTTATTCCTGTCCTTTATTATTCAATGAGCAATATATCCTAAACTATTATATCAGTCTATTAATTACTGTTAAGATTTCGAATAGATATGAATCCTGAATTGTAAGTGCTATTCTTATTATCTAGACATTATTATTAATATTTACACCAGTTGATATTGTGTTAAAATTTAACATTTAGGATGTTCTAATATTTGTATGCCATTCTATGGCGAAACATGTAAGTTCATAACCCTATCTACAAGACCTTAATGTACCATGTTTTTACACAAATAATTATTCTATTCTCTTCTATTCAATATTTGCATTTGCTTTAGTTTATTTGTTAATAATTATCAAAATTACATGTCAGGTTTTAAAACGGTTCGGTTCAGTTTGTAATCACGTTCTCGAAAACAGCTCTAATGATTTCGATGGAAGTTGCTTTATAGAGGTTTTCGGGGGCGGAAATCGATCTAGCTAGGTCTCATATATCCGGGAAAATTCATTTACCCAAACCCAATGTTCACCTGGGCCAGTCTCGACAGAGTTAACTACAAAATCGCTAACTTTCGAATGATGCTTGCGAGTAACGCAAGTCTCTACATCCTTGATGCGTTTCTCGCAAGCATCATTAATGCAACCGAATTTATTCGTTAGTAATTAGCAATCAAAAGTTAGCGATTTTGTCGTTAACTCTGTCGAGACTGCAGGCCCTGAGCTGGGCTCGGTCGTCTCCAGGTAATATTATATAAAATGATTATGAACAAACCGTGTCTAATACCTCTAGACTTGACTGATTTGACTAAATGGCATCATTTATACCTACTAGTACTTATATTCGTTTAGAAAGTTATAACTTTTTTTTATTTATATTTTAGCTCCCATACCAAAACACCGCTGTATCTTTGCCAAAGACAGGCCCCGTAAAACATGAAGGCAATTATGAAAAAGTATTTTTTTGTATTTTTTTACGGAAAAGCTGACGCCAATCCTGTTGAAAGAAATGATGAAACACGAAACATTTTGTAAGCGATTGCTATTTGTTTGTCCTCTGATAGCGTTTCAACTCAACTCCAACAAAAGTAAACACAGATGTATAATCTAATTTCCATCAATTTCTCGCATAGCAACAGAACACGGAAGCCGGTAGCGGCGACCGTCGACCGGCGCTTTTAGCTCGATCAGACAACTTTCATATTATGCCGTGTTGCCGGCCGGCTCCCGAGCCGGATGATTGCCGGATGATTGCCGGATTGTTGCCGGAGCGCCGCGCGCCGGACAATTAACGTGAAGAGTCGAAGACGCCGGCGCCAGCGACATCTCGCTTTCTAATATCGACTGTGTATACAGGTGAGGAGAAAAGTGGTTTAGACGTGTTTTTGAAGAAAAAAGTATAATGCACAATGAACTTGCTGTAAGTCTACTGAGAACTGGCTTATTGATTGCTGAAAATTGGCGTACCATATCGGATGTCGTATATATCGCAGTTGTATCCAAAAAGGGGTTTCTTCTTTCAATACCGTCTGGAATTGCAAGACGTCCTCCAGAAGAGTCCAGGGCCGGAGTCTCCTCGACAGAGATAACGACAAAACCGAATAAATTCGGTGGCATAACGATGCTTGCGAAAAACGCGTCTTGGATGTGAGACTTGCGTTACTCGCGAGCATCATTATTACAACCGAATTTATTAGTTAGTAATTAGCAATCAAAAGTTAGCGATTTTGTCGTTGTCTCTGTCGAGCCCAGTCATTGCAATTGCGTGTTTGCCAATTTTTTCAGTTTCAGATTTCGATACTGTTGAGCATTATTATGTGTGCGACAATGCAATAGAGAAAACATTGTCACTCAACATCACTACAATGTTTTCTTTTTTATTATTATTGAAACCACTTCTGCCCCCGTCAGTACCGGGCAGTAGGACAAGAGATCACTTCACCTAGCAACAACACCGATCTTGGACGTGCGGAACCCGTCCCGCCTCTAGCGCGAACCAGTCCCACTCTACACCCGGGCACCTCTAGCGGGCACCTCTAGCGGACACCTCTAGCGGACCACTTAGCTGATACCGTTGCGTGCTCTTTGTTATTGTGAGCTGGTATCACCAAACTGGTTGGGTTTTGGAAATTGGCGTTAATGGTGGTATCTCGGTAATAATTGCTTTTGGTGTTGTTTACAATTACCGATTTTCTTAAATTGCTGTGATTTTATAATTGTAATTGAACTTGTTTAGGGAAATTAAAGCTTTGTGTGAAATCGTTTTTAGATTGTGTTCCGCTTTCAAATTTATACCTTTGTCTGCCCTTAGCATTGCTGTGTTTTTTTTTTGGTTCCGCTACAGGTACCTACGGTCAACCAAGCTATTGGGTATACATTTTACAACGTAATTTTCATGTTTAAATGTACCAAATAGCTTGGTCGACCGTACATACACTTAACACTTTTGCTGTGTTTAGCAACAGATCGCTAACCGCTTGGGTTTTCATAAACTTGTTTTCTTAGCCCTATCCCTAAAATATTTCTTCTATAAATTAAACATTTTATATTTTACTTGTGCTGTAAAACCTTGCTTCTTGCCAAATTTCATGGATTCTAGGTCAACGGGAAGTACCCTAATAGAGGTTTTGATTTATATGAGAGTGTCAAAATTTGCGTCTAAGTGGTATTTTTTTTTATTGCATAGACTTAGACGCTTGCTTTTTTTAAAGCTCTAGGAGCCGTAGACCTAAGCCCCCATCAATTTCAACATTTACTTCAACAAGTTCTTCAGAAAAGTCTGTCTTGACAGGCGGACATACAGCTAGACCAATAACTAAGTGATCGCTTAGGGGTTCCCTTTCCTTTAAAACAAAGCATAATCAGCCAGTAACGTTCCCACTGCTGGGACACAGGCCTCCTCTCTATCAGAGGGAATGGGCTGTAATCTACAATGTTGGTCCCGTGCGGGTTGACAGATGTTGCAAATTTTAGAATTTGTTGTTGTAGGACATGGCAGTTTCCTCATGAAGTATTCCTTCACCGTTTTGAAAGCAGTGGTGATAAAATGAATTACTCAAAGTAATGCCCCTGACTGGGTTCGAACCTACGAACTATCAATCGTAAGTCGGGGGCCGTTACCACAGGGCCGCCAATGCACATGATTTTTTTTTAAGTTCGAAACCTTGAAAATCTTCGAACATACTAAAATAATTAGGTAATCCATCGATCACTAATAAATACGAACCGAACGATTCAAGAACACTACAAAATATCAATCTCGTTGGTAAGTACGTTCTATTAATGTAATATCAGAGCTACAGCAGTACAGCAGTAGGTACAGCTACACAAACTGATACAATAAATAACAGTCGTTAGCGGAGCAAAGGGCGCGCGCCGTTTATCTCGCGAGGGCACGCTGCATGTACACTCATCACCAATTATAAGTGTACAGTTGGCAAAGATCTAAAGCTAATCTCGTGAAAAATGTATTGAGTATATGAATTTTTGAGATCAGACCTAAATATTTCATATCGGTCATCATTATCTCTGCCTGTATACAGCCTTTTCCCAAGTATGTTAGGGTCGGCATCCAGTCTAACTTTGTGCAGCTGCAAACCAGTATTTTACATGGAGTGACTGCGTGTCTGACTTCCACAACACTATTAATGGAGTGCGTTAAGAATAAGAATGAAAAGGAATCATTGATTAGAGAATTCAAATTAAACATTCTGGACGTTGGACTGATCCAAATCATTTTAGCAAACCCTAAATCAACGATTGCAAAGAGGTTGTGTGGCTTAGTGAAGATATCTAGTCAATGATTCTCTTTCTAATAGGCACGATAGGTACATAGTAAGTAAATATTCTGTATATGTAAATAGTAAATAAGGTACGATGGGGTTGGCATATCCGTATGGATAAAAACCCCTTTAAGTTTACAAAGAATAAAAAAAAAACAACACTATTACTAGGTAAGATAACACAATTAATACCCCTTGGTATGACTGATTGTCTGACCTTCGGGCGTCTCATTATCCCTAACGAGACACGGAGGGAAGTCGGAAAAGGATGGTCAATCGTTCACGGACTGACCTCGCCTTACATAAAAGCATGGTATCCAAAATACTATGTTTGTTACAGAATAAAATGACAATCAATACAGTAAGTAAAAACAACAGTGTAAATGGAGGGAGCACAGCTGTTCAATGATTTACCGGAAGACATAAAGAAATGCAATAATATTAACATATTTAAAAGTAAATTAAAGAAACATGTTTCTACCCAATAACGTCACCATCGCCCCAGAGGCAAATATTATATAAGTAATTAAGGAGTAACTTTGTATCTCATTATAAGTGAACTATTATTTATTAAGTTCTGAGAAATAAATATCTTTAAACCTAAGTTATAACGTGAAAACATTATTGGTCGCGACTGTGCCGAGGGGTTGCCAATAAGCTGTTCGTATCTTTGTAGAGGCAACTGGTAACGTTACAGCTTTCTGCTAATGTACACAGTACTATGTAACGATTATGTGCAGATTAAGTGCAGGGGCTCGTTTTTGAGTGAGATGTGTAGCGGGGCTGATTGTCCAGGGGAGAAATTGTAGAAACTTATGAGTTTGAGTGTACTCCTGAAAGGTGAAGTACCTCTCTGAAGGCTAGAACACGACTTGGAGTTTCAAATAGTAGAGTCATAAAATTATTGATGATGTATGCAGACTTTTTTTTTACAACGACCTGAACGGCACAGCGGTAGTCAGGCTGCCTTACGTTCTTAGGGTCCCGGGTTCGAATCCCGGTAGGAGCAAATGTTTGTGTAATGAGCATGGATATTTTTGTATCCGAGTCATGGATGTTTATATGTATAAACATCCATGACATGTTTATATGTACAAACAAAAAGTATCTATGTAGTATATTATCTATCTGGTGTTTACGACACAAGGCTTGTTGCTTAGTGTGGCACTAGATGGCGCGGTGTGTAATGTCCAGCGATATATAGATACTTATGTATATTATATTTTGGACAAAAGTTAAAAATAACTTGCGATGCCCACGATTAGTCCAAAAGCATAACCCAAGCCTTCATCCGATACAGAAGGAACTAACACTAATTTATACAAAATTACTCATAAATAAATAAAACGCATTCAATTTCACAATCCCAACATTTTTTTATATGAAACGCACCAAGACGCGTGCCATAAAAGTTTAGATCTCCAAGTTCGGACAGGCCGTATTACCGGTGTCTCCGAATTATGGACCATCCACCTATAATTTTGCCCATTTGACCGGAGCGATCTGAATAAAAATGCAATAAAGATACCCATACACGACTAGACGGGCAGTTTTACCGATGGACATGTGTAACGGATAGTTTAGATAAAATACTAAATATTGCCCACGGTTATGCTCACGTTGGAAGCCAGAAATTACCCTTTTGGTAGGTACGTTCAGCCGGAATCAAGGCCGTAGCCAGACATTTCGGGGGGAGGGGGATCCCCCTTGATGGGGATCCCCCTCCCCCCGAAATGTAAAAAAAATATATTTCTTTTAGTAAGTAATAATGAGACTGCAGCGCGCCCGTATCACTCTGTTGTTATACATAACATAATAGTTAATCACTACAAACACAACTCTCTACCTACTGTTATTTTTATTTATGACGTTAATGTCAATCCACCGCAAAGTTGTATGATGATGTCAAGGGCCATCTGTGTGCTAAATTGTATCTAAATCCATTCAGCCGTTAAGAAGTAAAGGCATGACAAACAAACAAACAAACACACTTTCACATTTTTTTTAGTTAGGATTTAAAAGAGAACCATACAATGTAGCTTTTGATGGAAATAGTTTAATAGATCAGGTGGTCTCTATGCTGTGGGCGGTATTATAAGTGCTTAGTTGTAGGAGGTCGGGCAGTGATCATCACAGCATTGATAATATTACTTATATCACAGTATAATAACTGCTCTCGAGGTCAGGTAGGAACTGACCTCTCAGATACGTGTGAATTAGTTATTTATACTCAATACATCCGGAAGCCTAACGCTTAGTAACAGGCAAGATAAACCTGTGTTGATGATGATCATAATATTTTGATGACTAAACCTTGTGTAGGACTTGCGTAGATACGAGAAACACAACAGCATAATGCATTTGCAACAGTAACAGCATAACGGACACAGAAAATAATGCTGAAATCGAGAAACATTCTGTCAGGGGAGCTTGCAAACATAAACAGTCCCATATTTTGCCACCCTATGACGCCCCGTGTAGGGAACTGACAAGAAATGGTTTCCAAGCCATCCAACCCAGGGAAAGTTTTGTCCTCAGGGTTGCAAGCAGCTGATTACGAATAACGTTTAGTTCAGCAGAACGTCATGTATGAGAATATTATACCGTCGCCTAATTTGCCCGTAAATGTATTCAGCCCATATGTAATAGGTAGCAAGCCTATTGACATTACATTGGGCACGCTTCCAAACGAATAAATGTGTAAACTGAGAAGTGAGTGCTCCTTTGGCCTCTTCGAGCGATCGACGATTCATGGCTATCGATAAACTAGAAATATAGCGAGCTAGGTTGCTAGGCAGCCAGGCTCGGGTCAGTTTAGAAAGTGGTGCAAAAAACTGACGAATCATTACAGCACAAGTTACCACTCGGAAATACTTATATTTTTCGCGTTGGGGTAGGTTCGCCCGAGATACGGGTCGATGACTGCACACTACACTCACACAACTAAAATACGTCACTTTTATACACACACCAACTTACCTTTACACTTCCACAATAACCTCGAAACCATTTCCTCCAACAAATAAGGTCTATACTCGTCTGTTTTTCAATTTCAGAACGGCAGAATGTAAAATTGTTTTTTGTCATAATCGAATGCAGTTTGTGCAAGTGTGCGTACCGCTCGAAAGATAATAATAGTGTTGTGAAAGAGTTGCGAAACTTTTTGTCGAAACTGATTATAAGACATTAGGAATCGCGTTGATTGTCTTAGATTGCGAGTAAAAGGTTAGAGTTGTGTAACTAGTGGTGATTGGCTTGATTAAAAATTGATTGAAGAGGAAAATTTACTGTTGATGGCTTTAGTATTGTTATATTTTGTGGCTATAATCTGAGATTTTAGCTCGTTGTAAATATTTTATTTTATTTTTAGCGATGCATCAAATAAACAACTGCCATGATTTGTAAAAGGTTACCTTTATTCGTAATAATTAGAATGTCTCTATTTTACCAAAAGCCGTGTAGGTCCTACATCCATAAGCAACACAGTCGATAACATCGGCGGCACGTCACTACAGCCTCGGGCACTGCACCCACCCACACATGCGCAGCTCTCGCCTAGCAACCGAAGTGAAGGCAGAAAGATCTACTACAGCGCCCTCTACCACCGCAATAGACCACACCTTTCTCTTCAAACACTGTTGGAAACCATTGCTGGCTCTCTAGAATGCTGTAGACATAAACTGCATAGGCAAGATGCAATGTATTAGGAAAACTAGGAGTAATTTTAGAAGTAGTTTTGCATGGTACCAGTTCATAGAATCGCGATCTATTTTCTAGGTTATATAGCTGTTATAAAGTAAAAACATGTTGGCACATGGACTTATATTTTAAATGGCGGATGCATTTGCCATGTAGGACGGGACTAGGTTTTCTAAAACAGTCTAGAAATGCATTCTTAGTGCTGAGCAGGTTAAAAAAAAAACGATGTTGAAATAATCTTACGAGGTTTCTCTTGACGTAGAATTTGCATTTTTATATGGAGACTAGTATTTGCTTGGGTGCGCGAGCTGCGCGCAGCTCGCGTGTTGTCGTGTGCTTGAGAAGTATTCCTTACCATCATAAAAATTTGAGAATCCATAGGAATCCTTAAAATAATTGGAAAATCCGTTACAACTACCCCTATATCAGTATGAAAACCCTTAAGAACCCCTAAAACATTCTAAAAACCAATTAAAAAAAATGTGAAAAACCGTATTTAAAAACTCAGTCCCGTAAAAAAAACACTACCCTAAAGTTTGCTTGTCGTCGCCCCTGAGTTACGCTTCACCCACTCAACCTTCGTTACGCTGCGGAGGTCGCCGGCTCGCTTCGCTCGCCACCTCCCCCCTTCGCTCCACTCGGTCTCGCAGGTTCGCTCCACTCAGAACCTGCCACCACCGGACAGGTTTTGACGCCTACTATAATATTTGTTCAACCACCCAATGGCTATCTCTAACCGTTATGAAGTTACAGCCCTTTCAATTTTAGGGGAGGTTAGGGAGGGGAGGAAATGGTATACAATTTTTTAATTTCAACGTCGTCAATAGTTTTAGGTACGAATCAAAAGATTTTTCAGTAGTAAAAAATGGGGTGAAGAGGGGGGGGGGGGGGAGAGTGGGGAGTTTTGAAAAATGATTTTGACTAACTCTAGGCCCCTTCTTACGAATCTGAAAAAAAAAATGTTCCAAGTCTCTCAACTTCCGAGATCCGCCTAAAGGGGGGAAAAGGGGGTAAAAGGGGTCAATTTTGAAAACTGGTTTTTACTTTCCCGAGCCTCTTCTATACGAATTTGAAAAAAAATATGTTTCAAGTCTCTTTGTTTCCGAGATACGATAGGGAGGGGGAGGAAGGGGGGCGAAAAGGGGAGGTTTGGCACTTTTCCCATACTTGCGGGAGTTACTTGTTTACGAATCTGTCAAAATATACCCACCTCCCCATCCACCATCAGGGAGAACAATTCTGTCAGTGAGTCAGTGAGTGAGTGGTAATCGAGCTTTATATAGTATAACTAGTATTTGCGTGGGTGCGCGAGCTGCGCGCAGCTCGCGTGTTGTCGTGTTCTTGAGAAGTATTCCTTACCATCATAAAATTTTGAGAATCCATAGGAATCCTTAAAATAATTGGAAAATCCGTTACAACTACCCCTAAATCAGTATGAAAACCCTTAAGAACCCCTAAAACATTGTAAATTTAATTTAAAAAAAAAACCTAATAATATAAAAGTAAAAAACCTTACTTAAAAACTGAGACCCATTAAAAAAAACATAACCCTAAAGTTGCTTGTCGTCGCCCCTGAGTTACGCTTCACCCACTCGACCTTCGTTACGCTACGGAGGTCGCCGGCTCGCTTCGCTCGCCACCTCCCCCCTTCACTCCACTCGGTCTCGCAGGTTCGCTCCACTCAGAACCTACCTACCACCAGACAGGTTTCGAAACCTACTATAATATTTGTTCAAACACATAATGGCTATCTCTGACCGTTACGAAGTTATAGCCCTTTTATTTTAAGGGGAGGTTGGGGAGTGAAGGATACCCTCCGTATACAAATTTAAACGCTCCTCAATAATAATTTATGGTAAAAATTAAAAAGCCGCTACGTGTCCTAGATTCCGAGATACGATGGGTAAAGGGGTGAAGGGGGGGAGAGTGGGGAGTTTTGAAAAATGATTTTGACTAACTCTAGGCCCCTTCTCACGAATCTGAAAAAAAAAATGTTCCAAGTCTCTCAACTTCCGAGATCCACCTCAAGGGGGGAGAAGGGGGAAAAAGGGGTCAATTTTGAAAACTGCTTCTTACTTTTCCGAGCCTCTTCTATACGAATCTGAAAAAAAAAATATTCCAAGTCTCTTAACTTTTGAGATCCGCCTTAAGGGGGTGAAAAGGGGGGCAAGGGGGGCAACTTTAAAAACTGGTTTTTACTTTTCCCAGCTACCTCTATACGAATCTGAAAAAAAAAATGTTCCAAGTCTCTCAACTTCCGAGATCCGCCTAAAGGGGGGAAAAGGGGGTAAAAGGGGTCAATTTTGAAAACTGGTTTTTACTTTCCCGAGCCTCTTCTATACGAATTTGAAAAAAAATATGTTTCAAGTCTCTTTGTTTCCGAGATACGATAGGGAGGGGGAGGAAGGGGGGCGAAAAGGGGAGGTTTGGCACTTTTCCCATACTTGCGGGAGTTACTTGTTTACGAATCTGTCAAAATATACCCACCTCCCCATCCACCATCAGGGAGAACAATTCTGTCAGTGAGTCAGTGAGTGAGTGGTAATCGAGCTTTATATAGTATAATATAATAATAAGTGATTTGTTAGTTTTTAGACTGGTTTGATGAGGTTTCATAAAAGTTTAGCGTAAAGGCATGTCACATGTCTCGTGCTATAACGAGTATATGGTAGAAAAGTTGTTTGTGCGGTTGAAATGTTACGAAAACGATTTGGCGTCCTATTAGGAGTGAACAGACTGGCAGTCAAACCTTTGTTTGTGGTCTGATGAGACTTTCACCGCCTTACATAATCGTCACGCCTTACATGGCAAAAGGGTTTGAAAGACGTACATTGTCTTGTAGAGCTAAACCGATGTAATCCCTTATCTGGTGTCGTCATTAGAATATGTTAAAGGTCTTTGTTGCACGCATCGTTAATCATTGTGTTAGATGTTTACATGTTAAAATATGACGTGTAACCTCAAATTTGTTTTAAGCTTACAGTGATATTTAGCACATTTCGAACAAAAAGTTAGAAAATATGCAAGTTGATCTAGACAATTTGTGATTTTTAACTTTTATGGCTGGTAATATGAATGTAAGTTATTTTGGTTTTGTGAATAACAATAGAATAAAAACGATCAAGACTGTTTTTGGGTAAATTGTTAGAAACTTAATTTCTATAGAATAAATATACCTAAGTTCGGGTTTTCGAGTCATATATTTAGTCACATAGTCATATTTTCAGGCAAAGAGTACAAGACCAACGTATACAACAGTCTAAAAATAGACATTATTAATAAACATATGACAATAACCTGAACAAACATATTCTCCGGTGTAAATAACAGCTATAGAAATTAATTAAATTGCGCGGATTTAATGTTTATTATTTAAATATTTATCGAGTACATCCGAGGCCGTGAGCGAACTGTTTAACATAAAGGATATAACAATTTAAATAAATATGAAACAAGTGGGTACATAGCGTTTGTTATTTTAAAAGGTTTTTCCACAAATGGTGTCAATATCCGACAGAAGAAAGAGACGAGCTTTTAAAATCTCTACATGTTTTCTTTGAATTTAATAATATTATTTTAAAAGTAAGAAATATTTGTATGTAAGTGAGTAAAATGACGAAACCCTTCATTTAATATTGCAATGACGTTATAATTATGAAAGAAAAATTGTTGAAAATGAATTCATTCTAAATAAACGAACATACCAAACTTGACTCCTTCAAAAGAAAACATAGTTCTAGGGGTCAGTGAAATTTATCGATATCGATAAAAAAAACGCTTAAGTTCGAAATGCACGCACTATAATTTTGGATACAAGTTTTATTGCTTTAACTAGCAAGTATAACAAGTAGCTGAAACTAACCCGTATCAAATAACAAGTGTCATTCAGTTATATTTCTAATTAATTAATGAAATCAAGCGTGTTTATGTATTCTCAACTCGATACGGACACCGCCGATCATCAAAAGTACCGACTTCTAATGTGACTGTATTTACCACGGTCGACTCGGATTACCGATTCGATTCCACCACAGTCACCGTTTTTAGTTCATTTCTTATGGAAAGGTTAACCACACGATTTAACGGCGTTTCTCCCAATTAATCCTAAAACGTTAGGTAGTGAGCTATTTATAATGAAAGTAGATCGGTTTATGGACTACCTTTTCCCTGCTGCTTCACTCCTGAACACTTTCGTGGTCAATGTCAGACGAATCGTGCAATTTCTTTCGAAATTCAGGTAATTCTACCGCTCATAGACTATTCTATAAAAAATCACGTCGATCCATTGATCTGTTGCTACGCGAAACAAGTACAAACCAACAGAGTAAACCGTTTCCTAATTACAATATTTCTAGCTGTTGCCCCGGGGCTTTATCCGCGTGGAGGTCGATAATTATCCCACGGAGCGTATTACAAGGGTAAAAAGTATACCACAGCCTGACCTAGGCCATGGTTAATCCGTCAGCCATTCTTTCTTAATTCTATTTAGCTGTTTAGGTGTGTAAAGGTAACTTATAGTTACTTTCACATTGGATATTTAATGGACAACCGTTGTTAAATAATTAGTAAGAACCCATTTGATACTTACACTAATAATATCAAAGTGTAATCTTCACAGCGCTTAGCGTAGAAACCTTATATGCTCATCCTTTAAAGCGTTCACAAGTTCAATCGCCTTCCGAGTCTTTTCCGATCACTATGTGGGTGTCAAGTTACGAATGGAAAGCAAGACGAACACTGCTTCTTATCTGTTTTAAAAGGCGATTATTTTGTGTGATCTTTATGCTCCAGAAGTATTTTAAAGATCTACAACCAAATACACACTACTACATCTACTAACTTGTGTCAAATTGAGATATTATGTAATGTTGTTACAATGGCCTCACCGACACATGGGGTCCATTTTATTTGTGATATTTCTTCTGATAGCTTCTATCTTCGATGCTTCTATAGTAACTTAAAGCCCTCTGTTGACAATGGACCAGCATCAATAAGGTCAATAACAGACTAACATGTCGTCATTAAGAGATCAAGTCATCGCCCAGCATCAACCACGATATGGCTTTGCATCGAGTACACCACAGCCTAGAGACCACATTTTGATCCAGGTTTGTGCATACCATGACCTATTGGGTGTAGAGATCTAACACTGTGGAGTTCAACAGCATCTGAGTGCCATAAAACAAACTAACACAAGTAAATCTACAAGCCAACTTACCCACAATGCTAAGACACAAAGTAAGTAGTAATTTTGCTTAACTACTGGGTCACGTCAGTCGGTCAGCGACACAAAATCGTGCTTAACGAAACGGTGCAGTCGGCTGACTTAGCAACGACTTCAATCTGGCAAACACGTGACTTACTGAGTGAGTAGAGATGGAGCTCGCTTAGATAAACTAGGTAAACTGGTGTAAGGGATACAATTTTCTTAGCACAAAAAAATACACATTTTTCTTTTCAATTTCAGGCATTTGTCATTTAAGCGCCACTGCAAACATCCGCATCGGGTATCCAAAGTCCAAGCCATATTGTATAAAGTTTATGGTAGCTTGTTGGGGTTGCTCCTTTAACATGGGCAGTTTACATGGGAAAGCTCTATAGAGGAAAGAAAGACGATCGTGCTTGCGCCGGCACCGTCCGAAAAGAAACTACGGTGTAACAAGCTATTTGGTTTACATTTTACAATGTAATTTGTGGGTTACACTGTAAACCAAATAGCTTGTTCGACCGTACATAGAAAAGATTTGGACAAATTTATCCAAAGCGGAAAGAAAAAAATTTCGAGGTCGCTTCGCTCGCTCGTAATTCCTATTCTAGTTTCTGTTTGTATGAGTAAAATAACCTCATTCCTCCGAACATATCCTAAAATATTTGAGTTCGCTTAGCTTGCTCAGATATAATATGTCCTTTGTTTTTAAGCTAGTCACGTCGCGTCGATTGCTAAGCTTCTCTTTATAAATCGACAAAGTTACTCCTTTTACGAATTGACAAACGATCTAACATATCCGAAGTGGAGTGCAAAAAAATCGAATTGTTTTCATGGAACCGAAGATCTGGCAATAATCCTGCCGGCACCCTTGCGATTATGGGTTCGATCATTATACTAATTCAATCCAATTGGTACTAAGCTCCATGAAAATTGTATCTATGTGCAAAATGGAACGAACGAGCGGCATCGCGTTGTTTGAAACAGGAGCATGTATGGTTGACACATGCCCGAACCAAACATTGTTACACGGACACATTGTTACTGACATGGGAAAAGTCCTGTGTTCCTGTAATTTCACCGTGTGTATTTTTAACACGTAGGCCTTTGGGGATTCCCCGAGTGATGTTACGCCTTTAATCCCGCAAGGGTTAGGCAGAAGTATACCTTAGGACCATACAAATCGCCAGTGTTGAGTCCTATGTAGTAGGGGCAAGCCTATTAGCATTCACTGAGCACACCAGACTCCCGGCTGCTTCGGGAGAAATTCTTGATGAAAGCCCAATGACACTTTGCCGGACCTGTAAATTGAAAGGACCTCATGCGCAGCCATAGCGGTTACGACCACCAGGCCAACGAGGATGATGTTTTCTCCTATAACGCCTCTTCGTCCAGCTTTACGACACAGCTTTATGTCAATGTCCTAAGTCAGCGACACAAAATCATTACGAAACGCCGCTGAGATGGCGACTACAACTGACTTAGCAACGGATGTAAAACGTGATTAAACACGTGACACAGTTAATCTTAATCTTGGAAACTTTTGTTTTAAGATGTTGGAGACTTGGCCATAGGAGAGCTCCTTAGAGTAGGGGTTTGCCATAAAATTAAATACTAGCCAAGAGCGTTAACATGTAGCAATTGGTTTAAAAGAGTTTCGTCTTACATCGACTTCCAACAAGACTTCCTCGTTGGTCTAGTAGTTGGAATCGCGACTGCCGAGCATGACGTACTGGGTTAAACTGGGTTTGATTCCTGAGTCGCGCAAATTGTTATTGAGTTTTTCCATCAGGAATTTCTCGGTAGCAGTCTCGGAGTCTGGATTTGTGGCTGGTTGATGGCAATAGGCTCGCCTCCATAGGAACTTAAACACATTTGGTGAAATGTGGGTATACTATTAGGTACACCTCTGCCTAGCCCTTCGGGGATTATAGGCGTGATGTTATGTTCCAACAGGATGTATAAGGTTTTCGGTAGATTGTGTCCATCCAATACATTGTATCGATAATTCGATAACGCTACTCGTAATAGAAAATATTTCATTTTTTCTAGGCTTTCTGAACAAATTACTTCCACTAAACATGATGGATATTCGTGATAATATTTTCTAGTATAGTATTCCACTATTGTAAATTAAATATAAATTGTGTACGATTCTCCTCAGTACAAAAACATATTTGTTCTCAACACACAACCTGACCTTCGCGAGTCGCGACCAATCATTCTATGTAGTTTTCATATTAGCCATGAATGGCCATTAGTAGCAGAATCAATATAGCCTCAAATCAAAACACCTAACCTTGCGCACTGTTCCAAAGCAAAAGCAACGCAATCAGCTGCTTATCAGCAGCGAAACTTGTAAAAATCGACTGCTTGAACATTATTGTGCTCGAAGTACCAGGCCGCCATGATTGTGAGGCGATGGTAACAGCTCTATCATACAATGTAGCTGGTACTACTCGTATCGGCTTTGTGTTCGGTTGTCAGCACGTTGGTGAACATGTGACAGGAGAACTGAATTCGATGGATTTATGAGGGTATTGTTGGCAGGTTGGGTTCAGACTTTCAGAGTTTACACTCTTGAAAGTGTTCGTGTTCGTCTTTACTCTTTGATTAGAAAGATCTATGGTCTATATTAGTAGAGTAAATTTTTTGTGCTCAAAAGGTAATAGGGTAGATGACAAAAAAATCTAACTAGTCCGTCAGATAGATTTCCAAAAAATATTAGACAGATATATTTTCCTTTTTTCATGTAAACAAAAAATGACGAAAACTCGTGTGACGTCACATTTGATAGATTTTTCTCAAATGTGACGTCACAAGCAAAGATAAAACGTGTCAAAGATCATGAGTGGATGAGTGGTGAGTGATTTTTTATTAATTTGATAAAACAAAAAACACGTATCCAATATCCTCCTTGCCTCGGAAAGCACTTTAAGCAGTTGGTCCCGGCTGGCATTTGTAGATCTTTGACAGTCGTTACAGGTAGTCAGTGGCCCGAAAGTCTGATCGCCAGTCTTACCAACGGGAATTGTATTACCCAGTACTAACTGGGTTGTGGAAGTCAGATACGCAGTCGCTCCATGTAAAATACAAATATTCAGCCGCGTTGGTTAGGCTGGAAGCCGACCCCATCTTTATGGGAAAAAGTTTAGGAATATGACGATGATGATTCTAATACAACCTGTCCGCCCTCAAGACGGAAAGTCGTGACACCTGTCAATAGACCTGCAATACTAACCTACTTAAACTTGCAGACATGATGTGGCCCATTAATAGCCCACTGACCAAGTATTTAATACAATCCTAGTTAGTGATAAATGTAAGTAACATTTAATATGACATGACATATCACATATTATTATTTATTTTATTAGTAATAGGTACATTTAATTGACATTATTTTCAATTATACAAAATTTGACATTAATACTTAGCCTTATAAATAACTAGCTGCCCGTCCCGGCTTCACACGGTTGACATTTTTTTTTTTTCTATTCTATCCTATCTTTCAAGTTGGATCAAACTGCACACGGTGTGCAAATTTTATTAAAATCGGTTAAGTAGTTTAGGAGTCCATCGCGGACAAACAACGTGACACGTAATTTATATATACCTACCTATTAAGATTTACCGTTGACATGCATGAAAAATAAATTATAATTGATTCATTAATGATTAATAATACATTGAATTCTCATTATTTACTCGAACCTGACTTTGTATTGTATAAATCCAGACTTATTACTTTTAAAAAAACAATAATATTTGTAAACCAATTTTATTGGTAGGACATAGAGCTCAACTAAAATATATGATTATGACCTTTATTTCAATACCTGTGTTCACAAATAAAGATGATTTGATTTGATTTTTGATTTGATATTTTTAATGAATATTATAAAAATTAGATACGTCAAAGGATTCAACTGTTTATTAGTCATGTACAACTGGCGTCAGAGTTGGCAAAAGTATGAACAACACCTGAAAATGTACAAATTATTGGTACAGGTTGAATAATATTAGCAAAAATTAATCAATGTATAAAAATATTTTTCATTCATTCAACGATGTTAGTCATAATACTCATCATGGCACAAACACGAACAATTTCTATATATATAAGAAGAGTGTCAGTCATAACAATGTCTTATTGTCCAGCAGTAACCCGATTCGCTGACCGACTGAAACTTAATGTTTAAATAAGTAAATGTTCCTTTTTCACTGACGTCGAGAAAAATTTGCAACGCGAAATATTGCGCTGGTCATGGTTCGTCGTCACGTTTCTTGAGTATAAGCGTTATCGGAATACTCCCTCAAATACACGCTGAAACCACCTGTATTTTCAAACTACATTAAGGTTACAGTTCTGTGCATGTTTTACGGTAAACAAAACACTAAAATACATGTCGTCAAAGCACCGATAACGTATGTATAATGGAAACAGAAATAGAAAAGTGTTTTCGATCAAGCCAACAACGTACCGTAACTCATTGTAATCTTTACGCTTTGAAAATACCATTCTGTAATTATTAAACTGAAGTTAGAGGTATATAGGTGGTACATAACCAAAGTTATTTATTATGTAACGTTGGCAAAGGTTGCAGTTTTGCTATGGTTAAGTTAAATATTGGAAAACTGCTTGGAACTGATTTCGGTGTGAAAATGTTAATCAGTAATCACTGCTCCCTGTAAGTTTTAGTTTGGTCAGAATCAAAATAGGTCGATACTTCAGAAATGCAATATTTGGGCCACTGACTACATTTTAGTGCGAGTGAAAATCCATTTTCTCTTGAAGGGAGGTCACAGCACAACCCATTGATCTCTCCTTTTTTATGCAATCCAGGTAGGATTGCATAAAAAAGGAGAGGTTTAAGATCTTGATGGATAATATCAAACTATATTATTCGGCAGAAAACGCATAGTCTAGCTAGTCCACTGGAGCTAGTAACAAGAGCATGAGGTGCCTATTAAAAATGCGAAGATAAAAATTGATATTAATGTTTTCATTTTTGCGAATGAGAAATTCGTTCCAGCTGTACGTAAAAAAGTAAAATGCATTATATTCCTAAAACATTCTTTTTTTGTGTTATCACCATTTCTTATCGACACGGCCATGAAGTTTCGCTCGTTACTTTCCTGTGACCCTGGACGCAGGGAGTACATCAGTAGCTGTTAAGGTAGGCCTGAGTTAGGTATAATAAAAACAACATCTACAATAATGATTGCGAACCGATAGCTATAATCAATTTGCCATGCGTCACATGCGTGCTGATTGTGGTCATGTCAGAAATGTTTATTATTAAGTACCTTAGAAGATTATTCAAGGCTGCGGGAATCCACTAGATGTACTCAACGACTGTGATGCGCGACTGTCTGGCTGCTTGACCCGGCGATTCTTCGGAGGATGCTATGCCTAGTATTGAATGACTTTGAGATGAAATCATGCCACCTTTGCAGCAGTCTAGTAGTTGCCGTCATTGGTGCTGGGTTTGATCCCCAGGTCGGAAAAAATTTGATTGGGTTGTCCTATCAATTGTATTCAATATTATTAAATTTTAATCAATTGTATTCAATTAATTTTAATTTAATTTTAATTTTGTGTCGATCTTTATTTATAACTTTTCAATTTTATCACTTCACATATTTAATATAATTTTAGTATGTATATTCTTTACTTATGTTGTCATTTTGAAAAATTAATCGATTTTGTCATAATTCTGTTTTTACTGTTTCAGGTTTAAGTTTTTTTTTTTTTTTTAATTGAATTGAATTAATTTGATTGAATGTTGGCGCTTAGTAATTACCAAGTTAGCTTATCTTCCGAATTTATTGTTTTGTGCATGTGGTGTTTACCTATAAGTAATTGTTGCGCTGTTATTTAATTTTAACAATGAATTATGTCGCTGTATCCAGTGTGAACAATTGTTGGTGGACCTATAATAAATCTATCTATACATATAATAAATCTGTAGAAAAATCGTTTTTGTACATCGAACCAACAGAACTCATTTCCAGCATTTTTAGAATTTTTGTCTGTTTATCTGTTTGTCTGTTTCGATGATCAAGCATCACGTAAAATTTACGCGACCAGTGTAGATAACTTTTATACATAAAAATCGTGCGTATCTTCAGGTATTATTTAGTTATTGTTTCATCGTAATCGGTTAATTCTATCAAAAGATATATGAATCTAAAGTGTTCAAGAAGAAATAATCATCAAACGTAAGATGCAGCGACATCTATTGAACTAAAATGGTACTAATGACTTAAAATGTGTTTAAAATTGTTAGAGGTTCCCTGTTACTTGAGGTTTCTCTAATAACTGTAGATCGTGATTATCAAAACATAATGAAACGGTTAAAATAAAATACATTAAAAAAATCATTGACAACCGTAAAACCATTTTATTCAGAAGTAACATATCTCAGACAACAATATTAAAAACATAAAATTATAACCTGCCTGAGATTATTTCAGCAAAACCTCTTTGCTTCAACACTCCTCCTTAATCTCATGCATACATACAAACAACACACAACACACACTACTCTCAATACACTGCGTTCTCATACACACAAACCCATACTCTTAACACACCACTCAAACTTGCCTCTGGCGAGAGGCTTGGTAAGAATATCCGCAACCATCCTCTCAGTTTCGCGATACTCTAACCTTATATCCTCTGCTTCAACTGCATTTCACACAAAGTGATATCTCACATCAACATGCTTCGTGCGTTGGTGGTGAACTGGATTATGCAATGGCAATTGCAGACTGACTATCTGAAAATACCGTTAAAGCTCGTTGGTATTCTTTTCCAGTCAGTTCCAAAACAAATCGCCTTAGGAACACGGCTTTCTTAGCTGCCTCTGACATTGAGACATACTCTGCCTCTGCAGTGCTAAGTGCCACAGTGCGCTGTTTAGTACTTGACCACGAAACTGCTCCTCCTTGAATTAAGAATACTATGCCTGAATATGAACGTCGATCGCTATCACCAGCACAATCGGCATCAGCATAGCCTTCTACCATTTCTTGGCGTTTCTCTCTTGAGTACATCACTCCTAGCTTCTTTGTACCCTTCAGGTATCGAAGCACTCTTTTAGCCGCAATCCAATGTTGCTCGCTGTAGCATTCATTGAACTGGCTCAAATAATTGACCACGTGAGCTATATCAGGTCTCGTACAGACTGCTAAATACATAAGTAAGCCTATTAAAGATCTATAAGGGATTTTCTCATCCAACTTCTTATCACTTGGAACCTTTTCTAGCCTCTGTCCTGGTACAGCTGGTGTCATCACTGGTTTGCAGTTTTCCATATTAAATGCTTTTAAAAGCTTATCTACATATTTCTCTTGATGTAGCTTAATGCCATTAAGACCCTGATCTATATGAATTCCTAGCATCAGTTCAGCTCTGCCTAGATCTTTCATCTCAAAGATCAATTTTAACTCTTTCTTGAGTGAGAGCATCTCCTGCTCATTATTCCAAAATATTAACAGGTCATCTACATAAATTGCAACGATGATCAATTTACCATCCTGTGCTCTCATGTAGACACACGGTTCATTCTCTGATCTCTTGAACTTCAACCTCAGAAGCTCAGAATGAAGTCTTGTGTTCCACGCCCGTGGAGCCTGCTTAAGACCATATAAAGCCTTTTGTAAAAGACACACATGATCTTCTTTGCCTCTTACTTGAAAACCCTCCGGTTGTTTCATGTAAACGACTTCACTCAATTTCCCATTTAAGAATGCTGTTTTCACATCCATTTGGTCTATTTTGAAATCCATTTTAGCTGCTAAAGCTATCAGAACTCTCAACGAACTGTGCCTTACCACAGGCGCAAACGTTTCGAAATAATCAACGCCTCTGCGTTGACTGAAGCCTCTCGCAACGAGTCGTGCCTTGTAACGGATCTTTCCCCCCACCTCTTCTTTGATCCGAAAAATCCATTTCGAATCAACGATGTTACACGACCTCGGTGGCTTCACTAGCGTCCACGTTTTATTTTTCTTGAGAGCCTCTAACTCCTCCTCAATTGCAACTTTCCACTTTGCTTTATCCTCTCTCGATAATGCATCCTGGACAGTTAAAGGATCTTGAAGTACATTAGCCGCTTGATAGGCTACAAAATCTGGAAATTGTTTTGGTTTCCTTACTCGTAGTGGGTATCTCCTGCCTGATATCTCATCATTATGGGAGGTTTCTTCAACATCTGATTGTCCTCTTTCATCGGATGTAGCCCACTCTTCGTCCTCAGACTGGGGAGAGCCTCTCTCTCCATCACCACCTTGTCCTTGAAACGGCGATTCTACTCCAGTAGCAGCAACAGGTTCTACACTAGTACTTGGCTGTATAGATGGTGCCTCATCACTGAGCACGTCCGTTGTTGGTACCACTAATGAAAGCAAAGGCTTCTTACCTTGGTTGCCAGCTGGAGTATTTTCAAAAAATACAACGTCGCGCGCTCTGTGCACGTTGTGTGTAACGGGGTCAACTAACCTATACGCCTTCGTGTTCTCTTCATATCCTACATGAATAAGCTCTTTACTCTTAGGATCCCATTTCTTGCGTTTCTGGTCAGGAATATGCATGTACGCCTTACATCCAAACACTTTAATGTGGCTTACGTCAGTTTTCTTGCCAATCCAGGCTTCTTCTGGCGTCATGTTGTGGACAGCGATCGTTGGTGAGCGGTTCTTCAGATAAACTGCATGTCTGACGGCCTCCGCCCAGAAGCGCTCATCCAAGCCTGCTTCCTGCAACATACTCCTGCTTTTCTCGCAAATTGTCCTGTTCGCTCTCTCCGCGCATGGGTTCATCTGAGGAGTATACTCGACGGTTAGCTGGTGAACAATACCATTCTCTTTGGTAAATTGTTCCATCTCCTTGTTGACGTACTCTTTCCCGTTATCTGTCCGGATTGCTTTCAGTTTCTTGCCGCTCTGTGACTCTATAAGAACCTTAAACTCTTTAAGTTTCTCTACGGCCTCACTCTTTCTCCTAAGTGCATACATGAAAGTTTTCCGCGTTTTATCATCTATGAATGTCATGAAATATCTAAAACCTGTAAACGATTTAACACTCATAGGCCCACAGATGTCAGAATGTACAAGCTCCAGTATATCCTTGGCTCTGGAAGCCTTCTGCTTTGAAAAGGGCTGCCTTGTCTGTTTTCCTAACAGACAA
This sequence comes from Xestia xanthographa, assembly GCA_905147715.2. Classification (NCBI taxonomy): domain Eukaryota; kingdom Metazoa; phylum Arthropoda; class Insecta; order Lepidoptera; family Noctuidae; genus Xestia; species Xestia xanthographa. The sequence continues at coordinate 1,264,714 of LR990660.1, read as the reverse complement.
GCAATGCATTCTAACCTATTATTAGAATCTTGAAAACTTACCCCGTTTGCTAACTTATCTCTCATTAGCTTTAGATTGCGTACTCCAATGTGGCCCATCCTCCGATGCCATAACTCCAGTGACTCACCGTCGTGTACGTCAGTCGCTAGCGCCGCCTTCGGTGCCGTGCACTGTGGATAATGTTTAAGTTTGTAAACACCTCTCTCTTCTATACACCTTACAGTCACTTTTCCTTTCACTACGCAATCATTCGAGTCATAAATCTCGCATCCAGCCTTAGAAAATACTACTACCCTTCCTCTCTTTACCAATGTACTCACGCTCAGTAAGTTCACTGCTAGGTCAGGTACATACATAGCTCCTGTTACACACACATTCCTTCCATCTTTACTTACCACATCTCCTTTTCCTATACCATATACTTTACCGCTATCCGCACATGAAATCTCTATCTTATTATGCTTAACATAATTTCTCAACCACTCCCTATTATACGTCATGTGTTCTGATGCTCCCGTATCCACGATGAACTCGTATCTGCTTGAAGAGGTAGACGTCGCCATGGCACTGTGGAGCGCTCCGTCGTCTACAGTGTCCGCCGCTGCATGCACCGCTGTGTGCATCGTAGCGTGCGCCGTCGCCTTCTTCCGGGGATTATCAGGGCAATCTCGTGCTTTATGCTCACAGAATCACAAATGAAGCATTTTGTGGTCTTCTGTGACGGTGGTATACACTTCTTCTGTGTTGTATTTGGTCTTCTCTTGGATCTGGAGGTAAGGGCTGCTTCACTCTGATTTAACTCACTCCGGTATGAAATCAATTGAAGCAGCTTCGTCTTGACATAGTCTGTGGTAAGTGTAGTTGTTGTGTTCTCCAGGGCTAGTCTCATGGGCATAAACTCTTCCGTTAGTCCCTGTAGCATTAAGGTGGCTAACAACTCGTCATCAATCTCCTTGCCAAGGTCGTTAAGCTGTTGGGATACCTTCATGACCTCCGTCACATACTCCGGTACTGAGGTAAACTGTTCCAGTTTTATGCTCACAAGGCGAGATAATAACCTGCATTTGCTATTTATAAGCTGACCTCAGGGCCCTTGTCTTCATAAGCTGACCTCAGGGCATCCCATGCTTGCTTTGCCGTTTTCGCACTTTTCACGTGCACCTTATTGCAACTTTTGTTGGTCATAAGACATATTTTCGCTCTTGCCTTTTGATCCCTCTTTACAGCGTTCGCGTCTGCTACGTCTGGTTCGGCAATGATGTAGTTCCATAGCTCGTCATGAACCAACACACACTCCATGTCAAACTTCCAGTTTGAATAGTTTGAACTACCATCGAGTCGCTCAATCGACGGTAATCCACCCGAACTAGTCGATTGCTGCGCGCTATCTCCTGCTGCAGACATTTTTTAGAGATTTTTCTAGAACTTTCTTCTCAAAGTTCCATCGACTTTTTCAAAAAATATTTTTGTTATTTGGTGTTTCAGTTCTGGGCATGTTCTGGGCCCATAACCTGTTAGAGGTTCCCTGTTACTTGAGGTTTCTCTAATAACTGTAGATCGTGATTATCAAAACATAATGAAACGGTTAAAATAAAATACATTAAAAAAATCATTGACAACCGTAAAACCATTTTATTCAGAAGTAACATATCTCAGACAACAATATTAAAAACATAAAATTATAACCTGCCTGAGATTATTTCAGCAAAACCTCTTTGCTTCAACAAAAATTTACATAGCATGATTTCCATGAATTATATTTTAGCAGTTTAACATCTTGGTCGATAGATGGCGTGGTACATTTTACTCCATTTTCTGTGCACGTACCAGTTGCCTTTTTTTTTTTTTTTCGGATGGGAAATCATCAAATGACTCCTCCCGCTCTGGGCGGAGCATGAGGGAGTGTCAGACTTTTACTGACTAAAACCCATCCATGTTCCTTCATCGCCCTTTGTGTTCCGGGGCCACGGTATCTCTTTCGAACAGGCCCGCAACCCTGGCAGGCATCGGTCCTTACGGAACCCTTCCTTTTTGCTGACTCTCTTTGAGGCGCGCGTGGAACACGAACGCGCCGTCGACACGGCCTGTCGTCATGAGACGGACGGACGGCGAGCTAGCCCATAGCCCAACGTCTACAGGCCCGCGCCTACGGTGGTCCCCGACGCCCGGGGCGTCTCCCGCGGCGGCCGGGACGTTGAGAGGTTCTCTCCCTCTCACGTTCCGCCACCTCCTTCTCTAGCATTACTGCTTCGTAGAAGGAGGTGACGGCGTCCCATTCCATCTCGCTCCGGACCATGGCTTGCACCAGGGCCGGACGCGAGAGGTCGCCGCCGCCAATCGCCGCTTCGAGGACACGGCAGCGGCGGTGCTCCGCCCACGCGGGGCAAACCTCCACCGTATGCTCCATCGTGTCCTCCGGTCGATCCTCACAGTGGAAACACCCGGACGTTTCCTCCCGCCCGATTCGGTGCAGGAACCTCCCAAACACGCCGTGTCCGGTGAGGACCTGCGTCAGGCGGAAAGTGAGGACGCCGTGGCGTCGCTCAAGCCACTACTTACCAGTTGCCTCAAGTTTCGTTTTTTAACCGACGAAACAATAGCAGGGAGTTCACAATTCGACGCGTATTTTTTTTTGTTTGTCCACTAGAGAGAGAAGTCCGATATGTACACTAATGTAGAGGCGGAGTATCAATGATAAATTTTGCAAAAACAGTGAATTTTTTTTTTGAGAGTTTCCGTTGCGAGCGTTGCATAAAAGGGAGTTTCCGTTGCGAGCGTTGCATAAAAGGAACATATGAAACAATCATGTTCCTTTTATGCAACGCTCGCAACGGAAACTCTCAAAAAAAAAATTCACTGTTTTTGCAAAATTTATCATTGATACTCCGCCTCTACATTAGTGTACATATCGGACTTCTCTCTCTAGTGGACAAACAAAAAAAAATACGCGTCGAATTGTGAACTCCCTGCTATTGTTTCGTCGGTTAAAAAACGAAACTTGAGGCAACTGGTAAGTAGTGGCTTGAGCGACGCCACGGCGTCCTCACTTTCCGCCTGACGCAGGTCCTCACCGGACACGGCGTGTTTGGGAGGTTCCTGCACCGAATCGGGCGGGAGGAAACGTCCGGGTGTTTCCACTGTGAGGATCGACCGGAGGACACGATGGAGCATACGGTGGAGGTTTGCCCCGCGTGGGCGGAGCACCGCCGCTGCCGTGTCCTCGAAGCGGCGATTGGCGGCGGCGACCTCTCGCGTCCGGCCCTGGTGCAAGCCATGGTCCGGAGCGAGATGGAATGGGACGCCGTCACCTCCTTCTACGAAGCAGTAATGCTAGAGAAGGAGGTGGCGGAACGTGAGAGGGAGAGAACCTCTCAACGTCCCGGCCGCCGCGGGAGACGCCCCGGGCGTCGGGGGGCCACCGTAGGCGCGGGCCTGTAGACGTTGGGCTATGGGCTAGCTCGCCGTCCGTCCGTCTCATGACGACAGGCCGTGTCGACGGCGCGTTCGTGTTCCACGCGCGCCTCAAAGAGAGTCAGCAAAAAGGAAGGGTTCCGTAAGGACCGATGCCTGCCGGGGTTGCGGGCCTGTTCGAAAGAGATACCGTGGCCCCGGAACACAAAGGGCGATGAAGGAACATGGATGGGTTTTAGTCAGTAAAAGTCTGACACTCCCTCATGCTCCGCCCAGAGCGGGAGGAGTCATTTGATGATTTCCCATCCGAAAAAAAAAAAAAAAGGCAACTGGTACGTGCACAGAAAATGGAGTAAAATGTACCACGCCATCTATCGACCAAGATGTTAAACTGCTAAAATATAATTCATGGAAATCATGCTATGTAAATTTTTGTTGAAGCAAAGAGGTTTTGCTGAAATAATCTCAGGCAGGTTATAATTTTATGTTTTTAATATTGTTGTCTGAGATATGTTACTTCTGAATAAAATGGTTTTACGGTTGTCAATGATTTTTTTAATGTATTTTATTTTAACCGTTTCATTATGTTTTGATAATCACGATCTACAGTTATTAGAGAAACCTCAAGTAACAGGGAACCTCTAACAGGTTATGGGCCCAGAACATGCCCAGAACTGAAACACCAAATAACAAAAATATTTTTTGAAAAAGTCGATGGAACTTTGAGAAGAAAGTTCTAGAAAAATCTCTAAAAAATGTCTGCAGCAGGAGATAGCGCGCAGCAATCGACTAGTTCGGGTGGATTACCGTCGATTGAGCGACTCGATGGTAGTTCAAACTATTCAAACTGGAAGTTTGACATGGAGTGTGTGTTGGTTCATGACGAGCTATGGAACTACATCATTGCCGAACCAGACGTAGCAGACGCGAACGCTGTAAAGAGGGATCAAAAGGCAAGAGCGAAAATATGTCTTATGACCAACAAAAGTTGCAATAAGGTGCACGTGAAAAGTGCGAAAACGGCAAAGCAAGCATGGGATGCCCTGAGGTCAGCTTATGAAGACAAGGGCCCTGAGGTCAGCTTATAAATAGCAAATGCAGGTTATTATCTCGCCTTGTGAGCATAAAACTGGAACAGTTTACCTCAGTACCGGAGTATGTGACGGAGGTCATGAAGGTATCCCAACAGCTTAACGACCTTGGCAAGGAGATTGATGACGAGTTGTTAGCCACCTTAATGCTACAGGGACTAACGGAAGAGTTTATGCCCATGAGACTAGCCCTGGAGAACACAACAACTACACTTACCACAGACTATGTCAAGACGAAGCTGCTTCAATTGATTTCATACCGGAGTGAGTTAAATCAGAGTGAAGCAGCCCTTACCTCCAGATCCAAGAGAAGACCAAATACAACACAGAAGAAGTGTATACCACCGTCACAGAAGACCACAAAATGCTTCATTTGTGATTCTGTGAGCATAAAGCACGAGATTGCCCTGATAATCCCCGGAAGAAGGCGACGGCGCACGCTACGATGCACACAGCGGTGCATGCAGCGGCGGACACTGTAGACGACGGAGCGCTCCACAGTGCCATGGCGACGTCTACCTCTTCAAGCAGATACGAGTTCATCGTGGATACGGGAGCATCAGAACACATGACGTATAATAGGGAGTGGTTGAGAAATTATGTTAAGCATAATAAGATAGAGATTTCATGTGCGGATAGCGGTAAAGTATATGGTATAGGAAAAGGAGATGTGGTAAGTAAAGATGGAAGGAATGTGTGTGTAACAGGAGCTATGTATGTACCTGACCTAGCAGTGAACTTACTGAGCGTGAGTACATTGGTAAAGAGAGGAAGGGTAGTAGTATTTTCTAAGGCTGGATGCGAGATTTATGACTCGAATGATTGCGTAGTGAAAGGAAAAGTGACTGTAAGGTGTATAGAAGAGAGAGGTGTTTACAAACTTAAACATTATCCACAGTGCACGGCACCGAAGGCGGCGCTAGCGACTGACGTACACGACGGTGAGTCACTGGAGTTATGGCATCGGAGGATGGGCCACATTGGAGTACGCAATCTAAAGCTAATGAGAGATAAGTTAGCAAACGGGGTAAGTTTTCAAGATTCTAATAATAGGTTAGAATGCATTGCTTGTCTGTTAGGAAAACAGACAAGGCAGCCCTTTTCAAGCAGAAGGCTTCCAGAGCCAAGGATATACTGGAGCTTGTACATTCTGACATCTGTGGGCCTATGAGTGTTAAATCGTTTACAGGTTTTAGATATTTCATGACATTCATAGATGATAAAACGCGGAAAACTTTCATGTATGCACTTAGGAGAAAGAGTGAGGCCGTAGAGAAACTTAAAGAGTTTAAGGTTCTTATAGAGTCACAGAGCGGCAAGAAACTGAAAGCAATCCGGACAGATAACGGGAAAGAGTACGTCAACAAGGAGATGGAACAATTTTACCAAAGAGAATGGTATTGTTCACCAGCTAACCGTCGAGTATACTCCTCAGATGAACCCATGCGCGGAGAGAGCGAACAGGACAATTTGCGAGAAAAGCAGGAGTATGTTGCAGGAAGCAGGCTTGGATGAGCGCTTCTGGGCGGAGGCCGTCAGACATGCAGTTTATCTGAAGAACCGCTCACCAACGATCGCTGTCCACAACATGACGCCAGAAGAAGCCTGGATTGGCAAGAAAACTGACGTAAGCCACATTAAAGTGTTTGGATGTAAGGCGTACATGCATATTCCTGACCAGAAACGCAAGAAATGGGATCCTAAGAGTAAAGAGCTTATTCATGTAGGATATGAAGAGAACACGAAGGCGTATAGGTTAGTTGACCCCGTTACACACAACGTGCACAGAGCGCGCGACGTTGTATTTTTTGAAAATACTCCAGCTGGCAACCAAGGTAAGAAGCCTTTGCTTTCATTAGTGGTACCAACAACGGACGTGCT